>CM064070.1:17500-10017500 GCA_032594955.1 Panicum miliaceum | reverse complement strand
GGGCCAACTGGACAAGGGCATTGCATCTCACTTCTTTGACTGAGTTCAGTTCAAGCTGTCTTGCCCTGTCATCTTCGCCTTCATCATATATTTCTACTCATGGAGATTTCCACAAAATGTCTGCAGGGAGGATTGCTTCTGACCCATAGACAAGAAAGAAGGGTGTATGTCCTGTGGGTTTGGATGGCTGAGTCTGTAGCCCCCAGACGACATGTGGAAGCTTGTTGATCCACTTGCCACCTTTTTTGCTATTCTCATCGTAGAGTCTTTTCTTCAGACCGTCAAGAATCATGCCATTGGCCCTCTCAACTTGGCCATTTGCCCTTGGGTGTGCAACTAACACATACTTGACGTCAATTGCCGCGTTGTCACAGAATTCCCAAAACTGGTGTGCTATGAAGTTGGTGCCCAAATCAGTGATGATAGTGTTGGGGAAGCCAAAATGATGTAGAATGTCACAGATGAAGTCAACTACTCTGTTCGGTGTGAGCTTGGTAATCGGCTTGTACTCAATCCACTTTGTAAACTTATCGATGGCCACCAACACATGAGCGAATCCTCCTGGCACCGTTGTCAAAGGCCCAATCATGTCGAGGCTCCAGCAAGCGAACGACCAGGATGGTGGGATGGTGATAGATTGTGAGCCGGGACATGTGATTGCTTTCCGAAGAACTGGCAGTTGCGGCATCTATGGACTAAGTCTTCAGCATCCGACACCGCTGTAGGCTAGTAGAACCCTGCTCCATATGCCTTCCCAACTAGTGTTCTTGAAGCTGCATGATTGCCACAGGATCCATCATAGATTTCACGAAGGATGCCATAACCATCTTTGCCCATGACACACTTCATAAGAACTCCTGAATGTGCGCCGCGCTTGTATAATTTGTCATCCACCAAAACAAACCCTTTGCCCTGCCTCATGATGCGAGCCGCTGTTGCACACTTTTTGTCCATGCCTGCGGGTAGTGTCGGTGTTTTACCGCCACGCCCACTGAGGGATACCCCCGAGGTTGTGAGTTTGGTTGGTTGGGTGTCGCCGAGATCAGGAACTCGAAGGTGCAAAGGAACACAGGATTTTAGATAGGTTCGGGCCGGTGGGAGCGTAATACCCTACGTCCTGTGTGGTTTGTATTGCCTTTGATGGTGATTAGGACTGTTATCTTCGAGGGGATGCCTATCCGCCCTTATATAGTCCGGGGGACAGGTTTATTTGGGAGTCCTAGTCGGGTATAAGCTATGGAGTCCTATCCGAGTACTTCTCGGGTAGTCTTCTGCCGTGTCCGACTAGTCTAACTACTATATGAGTAATCCTACTGCATTATGAGTAGTTACAATAGATGTAGGGCGTAGGCCATGTCCCATCTCGTATCGTTGGAAAAGTATGCCATGTGTATAGTCCCGTGTACCCGGGTCTGACAAGCCCCCGAGCTCTTCGTAGCCGAGTATTTGCAGGCATCCGAGTCATTCTAAAGGCGTCTTCAAGTTCTCTACGAACCTTATCTTGAAGGTGTCCTCCGAGTACTTTCGTGGCTGCATCGAGGCTGTGAGGTGCTTATGCCCCGAGTAGTTGTTCAGTCTTCTTTATATGGGGTGCAATTAACTCGCACTCCATATGGAGTAGCCCCCGAGCCTTAGGTTGACTCGTAGAATCAGGTTGAGGGTCAATTTAAACTTGAGTCTTCTGTCTTAGTCTTCCAACAGATTTGAAAAATAAATCGCTGATGACACGTGTCCCGCAGCCCCCGAGCCTTGAATCCAAATCCCCAGGTTTTTGGAATCTAGTATCCAAAGAGTCGTGGCATGCAATATGGTAAAGATTTTATGGTAAACACGGGAAAATTGGTGTAGTAAATTTCAAAACCTCGCTTTTTGGGATGAGTTCCCTAAAAAGATGGTGAAACAAATAACATCCCCAGCAAGCACCCAAAATTACCGCTCAAACCAATCGTAGTGCCTTGAGCCAATGACCAAATAAGTCCTCTGGGTAATAATTTTAACAAACCCCTTATTTCAGAATAAATGCCTGAAATAATGGTTAACAAATATCTACCCAAGATAAATCTCAAAAGGCCTCCTGGATTGGGCATTGTTGTACAACGTTGAGCATCGAAGCATGAGAGGTGTCCCTCGAGGCACGTTCAGTGCCTTGTCACATCAAGCCCCCGAGCTAGGGCCTAGATGATAGTCATAAAGTAGTCGTATCTAACCCGTGGCACCAGCCCCTGAGTCCATGCATGGAGCGAGTAGCCACTGGTGCTCGAGTAGTCAAAGAATGGCATCTTGTTGAAGTCGTTCCGGACTAGGATTGTAGTCGAGACAAGTAGTCGAAGTAGTCAAACTGGTATGGGACCAGTCGTAAACAAGTAAAATTCTTGTCATGTGAGCGAGGCCCCTTCAATAACATAGTGTACAGGTCGAAAACAAGTAATATGTTACTAGAAAATATGGGAGCGAGGCCCCTTCAGCAAACTTGCACATGATACCAGTCGAAAACCAGTAAAACGGAGTTGTACTGGAAGTATAAGCACCAAGGTCCTTCACAAACCCAATATACTTGTCATGCAGTAGTAATTAGGTACTGGGGGTATGGGAGCGAGGTCCCTTTAGTAAACTTGCGCGTAGTGCCAGTCGTAGACCGGTAAAATGGAGTTGTACTAGTACAAACAACTTCTTGGCACCAATATATGATAGCCCTAGTTGATTTAAGGATGAAACCAATGTAAGTGTTCAATATTCCATGAGTTTGGTACCTCCTGGCCGTCCGAGTACTGCAGGCAAAAAGATCCAGGGCCTGTAACCTTATGTACAATGAAAGGTCCTTCCCATCGTGAATTGAGCTTGTGCAAGCTAGTATCATCCTGGATCCGACGAAGTACCATGTCTCCAACATTGAAAGAGCGCTGTTGAATGTTCCTGTCGTGGTACTGACGAACTCCTTGTAGGTAACGGGCCAATTGCAATAGTGCATTGCATCTGACTTTCTCGGTTGAATCAAGTTCAAGTTGTCTTGCATCTAACTTTCTCGGTTAAATCAAGTTCAAGTTCTTCAAACATCTCCAGTCGTGGAGACTTCCACATCACGTCAGCTGGCAATATGGCCTCGGACCCATATACGAGGAAGAAAGGTGACTGGCCTGTGGCTTTGGTTGGTTGTGTGCGAAGCCCCCAGACTAGTGATGAGATCTCGTTGATCCACTTGCCGCCCTTTTTGCTGTTCTCGTCATAAAGTCTTTTCTTCAGTCCATCTAGAATCAAGCCGTTGGCGTGCTCAACCTGGCCATTGGCCCGCGGATGAGCCATCGAAACATATTTGACTTCAATGGAGCTACGTTCACAAAAATCCTAGAACTCATGCGAGTGGAAATTGGACCCCAAATCTGTGATAATGGTGTTGGGGAAGCCAAAGCGGTGTAAGATGTCGCAGATGAAGGTAAGCACTCGATCAGCATTTAATGTTGCAATTGGCTTGTACTCGATCCACTTGGTAAACTTGTCGATGGCCACCAACATGTGTGTGAAACCTCCTGGCGCAGTTGTAAGGGGCCCAATCATGTCCAAGCCCCAGCATGCAAACAGCCATGAAGGTGGTATGGTTATCAAATTATGAGCTGGAACTTGGGGCTGTTTGCCAAAAAGTTGACAGTTGGTACACCGGCGAACGAGTGCTTCGGCATCTGCCAAAGCAGTCGCCCCGTAGGAACCAGAGCGAAATGCCTTGCCGACTAGTGTGCGGGAGGCAGCATGGTTCCCGCACACGCCTTCGTGAATCTCCTAGAGTATTTCTTTGCCTTCCTCCGTGCTGACACACTTCATGAGTATGCCTGATGCCGATCCACACTTGTACAAATTTCCCCCGACTAGAACATACCCTTTGCTATGTCGTAGGATGTGAGTAGCTTCAGCACTTTTTGGGTTGATGCCGGGTGGTAGTTTGTGCTCCTGAAGGTAGTCGATGAAGGTCACCCTCCAGTCGACCTCGATCATCAAGACCTCTCGGTCGGGTTCCTTGGGACCCTGAACGATGGAACTTGAGTCTGGTGTCCTGATGGAAGGGTGATGCAACTCATGAACGAATACTCCGGGTGGGACGTTAGCACGATCAGAACCCAGTTTGGAGAGCACGTCCACGCCCACATTATTGTCGTGAACCACATGATGAGTCTCCAGCCCCGAGAACTTTTTCTCGAGCTTGCGTATTTCCATGACGTAGGCATCCAGGGAGTCCTTGTTGATGTCCCACTCCTTATTTACTTGTTAGACCACCAGTAAGGAGTCGCCATAGACTAGTAATCGCTTAATGCCGAGAGAGATTGCCAAGCGTAGGCCATGCAGCAGTGCCTCATACTCGGCCTCGTTGTTGGAGACCTCGAATAGAATTTGAAACACGTACTTGAGCTGTTCCCCTCTCGGACTGATGAAAAGTACTCCCGCTCCACCGCCACCGACCTTGAGTGAACCGTCAAAGTACATGACCCAATGCTCTGGCTGGTTGGTTGTGGCTTCCACTTGGTTTTCTCGCCACTCAGCCATGAAATCGACTAGTGCTTGTGACTTGATGGCTATCTAGGGCTTGAAGTCGAGTGTGAGGGCTCCCAGCTCCACCGCCCACTTGGAGATGCGCCCGGTAGCGTCCCGATTGTGGAGAATATCCGCCAATGGGAAGTCGGAGACTACCAGGATATTGTATGCATCGAAGTAGTGGCGAAGCTTCCTGGAAGTGATGAGGATACCATAAATAATTTTTTGAATCGTCGGGTAACGAACCTTGGATTCAGAGAGGACTTCGCTGATGAAGTAAACCGATCGCTACACCCCAAAGACGTGGCCTTCTTCCTGTTGTTCCACCACGATCGCCGTGCTGACCACGTGAGTAGTTGCAGCGATGTAGAGCAGCATGTTCTCTCCTGGTTGGGGAGCTGTCAGGATGGGTGGTGACTGCAAGTGATGTTTGAGGTCTTGTAGCGCCTTGTTTGCCTCCTCGGTCCACTTGAACTTGTCGTGGTGGTTGAGCAACTTGAAGAAGGGTAGTCCCCTTTCTCCAAGTCGGGAGATGAAGCGATTCAGAGCTGCCATGCAGCCAGTGAGTGTCTGGACGTCTTTGATCGTCTTCGGGGCATCCATGGCTGTGATGGCGTTAATCTTCTCTGGATTGGCTTCAATCCTGTGGTGACTAACAATGAACCCATGTAGTTTGCCTTGAGGCATGCCAAAGACACACTTTGTCGGGTTAAGCTTCCATCGAAACCGTCATAAGCTGTTGAAGGTCTCCTCGAGGTCAGTGATGAACTCATCATGGGATCTGGTCTTGGTGACCACATCATCCACGTAAGCCTCAACATTGCGGTGAAGTTGATCTGCGAGGCACAATTGGATGGCCCGTTGATAAGTGGCTCCTACGTTCTTACACCAGAAGACATTGTAGTATAAGCGTATGCTCCGAAGGGGTAGATGAACGCTGTTTTGATCTGATCTTCCTCCTTGAGAGCTATCTGATGATAGCCCGAGTAGCAGTTGAGGAAGGAGATCAAAATGCAGCCAGCCATGGAGTCGTTGACTTGATCGATGCGTGAGAGCGCGAAGGGGTCCTTGGGGCAGTGCTTATTGAGATCAATATAATCCACACACATCTTCCATTCATTATTATTCTTTTTGTGCACAAGTACAGGGTTAGCTAGCCACTATGGGTGGTAAACTTCTTTAATAAAACCAACCGCGAGTAGTTTTGCTAACTCTTTCTTGATAGCCTCCCTCTTGTTGGGGGCGAAACGACGCAGTCATTGCTTCTTTGGAGTGGCCTTAGGGTCGACTTTTAGGCAATGCTCGATCAACTCCTTGGGCACCCCTGGCATATCGGCTGGTTTTCACGCGAATATGTCGCGGTTAGCCCTAAGGAAGTTGACGAGCGCACTTTCCTATTTGTCACCTAGGCCGCCTCCAATCAGAGCCGTCTTGGATGAGTCCTTCCTACAGCTGGATGGTCTTGAAGCCGACGTCGCTGGGGTTGGGTTTAACCCTCGACTGGCTTGGCCGCTGGTTGGAGATCTCCATCTCTGTGTTGGTCAGCTTCAGCGCGGTCGGGAGTACTTTTGCAGATGGCTCTGGCACGCGTGAAGTCGTTGCGTACTCGATCGCCTCCTGGTCGCAGTCGTACGACTTCTTGAGGTCACCACGGAGTGTGAGCACGCCTGTCTTGCCCACCATCTTGAGTAGTAGATACACATAGTGGTGCACGACCATGAATTTGGCTAGTGCTGGCCTGCCAAGAATGGCGTGGTACGACTAGTCAAAATCCGCCACCTCGAACTTGATGTACTCGGTGCGGTAGTTGTCTTTGGTCCCGATGGTGACTGGCAGGACCACTGACCCGAGTGGTGTAGCCGCGTTGCCTGGGACGATCTCGTAGAAGGGAGCCTTGCTGGGAGTGAGCATTGTTGAGATGTCTAGTCCCATCTTCTTGAGAGTACTCGCGAAGAGCAAGTAAGGCCGCTTCCGTCGTCAATGAGTACTCAGGTGAGCTGTGAGCCCGCCACGACAGGGTCTAAGATCCTCTCTGGAGAAGGAGATCGGGACCTCGCTGCGACAGAGCCTTGGCGTAGCCGGCTCCACAGAGAGTATTTCGCGCAGGGTTAACTTCTGCGCGCGCTTGGTGGGGAATCCACCGTCTCCACCGAAGATAGCATTGATGACGTTCTTCGGATCCTGGAAATCTTGGGCTCCTGACTTGTCACCTCCTTCGTCATCGTCCTCCTTGTCCTTTCAATTTCCGGATTGATGCATTGAGTGATTTACGGATGGTGACGCACTCGAAGAGCGTGTGGCGCGACTTCGGGTGTATCGGGCATTGCTTGTGCAGGACTTGCTCGTATTCTGACTAGTTGTTCCCCGACTTCTTTCCACACGGGTTGCGCTCAACGGCCGTGACTTCATGGTCTGGCTTGCACTTCCAGGGATTTCCCCAGTGGTTTCGCTGGCTTTTGTCGAAGTGGCTATTGCCGTTGCCTTGTTTGTCGTGGTTGCGCTTGGGGAAGTAGTCATTTTCCTCGTCCTCCTGGTCAGCCCATCTTGCCATCATGTCACGCAGCTCCACGGTAATAGTCGGGCGATTGCGCCCGAAGTCGTGGTACGTGTTTTTCAAGAAGAGGTCATGTTGGAAGCAGCGGATGACGTCTTCATCGGTGATGTTGGCGATGGTGGTGCGCGTCTCAAAGAAACATCATGTGTAAGACCTCAGGGTCTCGTTCATCTCCTGCTTCACCTGGGACAAGTCGTGACAAGTGCCTGCCCTGATCATGGACCCCTGGAAGTTGTCGATGAAGGCCTGCTTGAGGTCCTCCCAATAGTCGATGGAGTTTGGCTTGAGGCTTTCAAGGCAAGTGAGGGGTGCGGGCTCTAGGGCCACTGGGAAGTAGAGTGCTTTCGTAGAGTTGGAGCCTCTTGAAACTTCAATAGCGACGGAATAGCTACGAAGCCACTGGCGTGGGTCCTGCTTACCGTCATACTTGGGGATTCCGACTGGTTTGAAGTCCTTGGGGTAGGACTTGTCGATAATGGTCGTAGTGAAGGCGGGGAAGTGGTCGTTGTCGTCGTCGTAGTACTTGCCGCTACGGTCCTTCCTCCTCGCGTCAATGACAAGCCGCACGTCACGGTCTTCATTGATCCTCTGCCGAAGGTCGATCGTGGGAGCGTTCTGGAGGTTGGCTGCGACTGGATCTTGGTCGCGGTGCCTTGCCCCACGCTGGTTGCGAGGGGGTTGTTGTACTTCTTGTTCATTGTTGCCACGCGCAGACGGGTGGCCCTCATTGCGCTGGCGGTTGTCGTTCCTCCGACTCCCTTGGCCTCCTCAAGGAGTGCGACTGACCAGCGCGGTGTCCCCGTGTTGCTAAGACCTCGAGAGCTGGTTCCGAGTGGATGACACTGGCTGTTGCACATCAAGTTGCACGAGCGCACGCTGGGTCAAGTACTGCAACCTTTGGATCTGGGGGTTAGATGGGAATTGTTGGGCTAAGAGTGTTGCCTCTGCGATCACACCAATCGGCATACAGTATTCACGATCCGCGACTGCTGCGAAGGCATTGGTGAGATCCCTTGGTCCACGGGTGCGGTTCTGCGCATTACGCCTACATTGAGCGCGTTTGGCATTCTTTGCCCGTCGGATCCACCAGTGCTCCTCGTCTTCATCTTGAGGAGCGTCTGCTGTGGGCTCGTCGGCTGAGATGTTCGCGAGTTGTTCGTTGTCGTATTGGGTGCCCAGCTCGTCTTCTTCCGCGTTGAGAAGGGAAGCCATGTAGACTTGTCAACCGGCGAGTGGTTAGCCCTAAGGCTGTAGTCGAGTAGCTCTGTGCTACTCTCACCTTCTTCCGCGATGGGGGAGAGGGGTCTAGCCTCCTGGTAGGGAAGCTCCTGTGTGAAGGCCACAAGACGGGACTCGTAATCGAGTAGTTCGGAGGGCTCAAAGCCCTTCCAGTACACGGAACGTCCTTGCGGCGTTGATGTAATCGTTAAACCCAGATGGCTGCCCGACAAGAGTTCGGGGTGGCCATCAAGTTGCGACTGGTTTCCAAAGGCGGGGGCCTCCTGACGGGTAGTGGCTCCCTTGCCTCCGAGTCCTTTTCGGATCCGGTTTAGAGATGTAGTCCCGCACGTGGAGTACTCCGCATCGGAGTCCGAGTAGAAGTCGGGAATGGGGGCCTCCCGACTACCGGTGGCACCCACATCCCCGATTTGGAGCAGCAGTTCCAAATCCTCCTCCAAGTCGAAGAGGGACTTGGATCTGGGGTTCTTTGTAGATCGGTTTGAATCCGAGTCGAGTAGATCTGTTGCATCTCGAGTTGAAGTCATTTTGAAAACGGACGTCGTTTCGATATGCTGGGCCAGATCCGGAAGCAACGTGTCATCGAGGTTGTCGACGAAGTCGTCAAGATTGCTGCTTGTGGTTGATGAAGTAGCCTTCGGCTGCTTGGAGTTGGCTAGGTGGCTGTTGAAGCCACCCAAACCATCAGCGATGCAGATATAAGAGCCGAATATGAAAGTTGTGCCCTTGTCGAGCATGTCGCTGGTGAAGTTGAGCGACACCAACGAGCTCTCCGGTGGATCTTCGATGAGCTCCCCTACCTGGCGCGCTAGCTGTCAGTGTTTTACCGCCACGCCCACCGAGGGATACCCCCGAGGTGGTGAGTTTGGTGGGTTGGGTGTCACCGAGATCAGGAACTTGAAGGTGCAAAGGAACACAGGATTTTAGATAGGTTCGGGCCGCTGGGAGTTTAATACCCTATGTCCTGTGTGGTTTGTATTGCCTTTTGATGGTGATTAGGATTGTTCTCCCCGAGGGGATGCCTGTTCGCCCTTATATAGGCCCTGTTTGGCATAGCTCCAACTTCGGGTGGAGCTGCTCCACTCCAGAACTCCAAGTGGAGCCAACTCTGGGTGGAGTTGGAGCTGTCTGATGAGGGTGTTTGGCTGGAAGGGTGTCTCCCGCTCTAGAAAAGAGGAGTTTGAGGGTAGATTGCCTTTCTTACCCCTGGTTCGACCTTAACTACTTATCACAAATATGAAATGAAAGTAGATGCAGTGAAGTTCAAAATTACATGTTCCAAAATTACATGCACAGCCAGAGTACTCAAGGGTGATGGAGTAGTCGAGGTTGGGCGGCGCCTCAGGGATGGAAGTGCCCGGGGGGAGGATCCTCCTCATCATGTCCTCCCAGGTGCTCCCATCCATGGCCTCCGTCATCTCCGCTTCGTGCGTCTTTCTCTCCCTGCCCTGCCCTGGCCGCTTATCAACCAGCTGCCTACGTCGCCGCCATCGCCACAGAGCTGACTGGTGAAGATGAATCCCGCACTTTCCAACTCCACCCACGAAGTTTGACTCCTCCCTTTTTCTGTAATAGCACCGAAATGGAAGGCAGGAAGCAGCTCCAATTAAATCCTGTCAACAACTGAGTAGCGGTGGCTCCGATCAAATTCCGCTCAGAACCCAGCACTAGGAGCAGAGATCTTTACCGCAACGAACTGTGGCTGTCTCAAATCCGCACGAGATGGAATCAAAATCCAATCTTGCAACACAGGTCAGCCCCTCCCTCGCCGTGCAGGAGCGGGCACCCGCCGGCGCCCGCGGTCGCGGCAGCTGCGCCGTGCAGGAGCGTGGCGGCGAAGGGGTGGCGCGAGGCGGCGGCGGCCACGAGCGCGAGGGTGAGCTCGCGGGCGTTGGCGGCCACCAGGAGGCGGCGGCCCTCGGCGGGGTCGCGCCGCACGCCGTAGCCGTCCTGGAGGCAGTGCCCGAGCTCGCGAAGCGCGTCGACATGGCCCAGCGCGGCGGCGCGCGCGCACAGCGCCGCACCCGCGCGGAGGTCGCGGTCCGACTTGGCGCCGCCGCTGCCGTTGAACTGGATTACCGCTAGCGAGTACAGAGCCGCGGCATGCCCGCCGACCGCCGCCCTCGCCAGCAGCGCCGCACCGCTGCTCCGGCTCCCAAGCAACGCCGCGTCTGATGTGGACATCACCAGAATGGATACACCCACATGTAATAAACACACATGGAAGGTATGGAGGACCAAAGAAGTTGATTGGGGACCAAGCCTAAGTCTTCCCAATGTTCTCCATCAGGCCACCACGTCACTTTTGGTGCAAGGAAAGAAAGAGTCCATGTCCAACACGTTTTGGAGGCTGGATTCGGACTGCAGAACAGCACCAACTTGTGACGGACACCACGGTCGCATACGGACTCGGATAGGGACGTTCAAGTACTTCGTGGAAAGCGTATGAAGTCTAGTTTCATATGGATCCGGACTCAAGTCCATATCTCTCGTGATTCGTCCGCAATGACCAAAATACTACCGACTGGTTTTCTGTCTAAAGGTGCTGCGACATCTTAATTTGGCCCGATGGGCTTTGTATCAAGTCGGGTCCATTAGGGACGCGTCCTAGGGTTGGAGTGCGACTCAAACACCCTCTTGGTCGTCCTCCTAGGTATTAATAAGGGTTAGAGCCGCCATGAACAGATTGGGGGGTTTTTGTTTTGTTGAAAGTTTAGCCATTGCTACTTCCTTGTAGACGCGTGTGTCGACTAGACCATCCGTTCTACTCGATTCGGAACCCCACCTTGTTGATTCCAGATTGGTTATTATCTCCATATTTGCAATTGAGTTGCTTGTTCTACTTGTTCTTGCTGGTTCTTCGATTGCTTGCAGGACAGGTGCCCTAGTGGCCGGGTGTCGCGCTCCACAAGATCGCGGCAGCCATTGGAGGTGGTGTATCGGTTGCTAAGGCGCAGCGTCCTTGGAAGGCTGTAGTCGGGCCGTGAACGTCGCCTCCATCTCAAATCGAGTTATCCCCCGCCTCTCATCGAAAGATCGGGACAAAACCCTAGCGGGTTCACATTAGTTGGTATCAGAGCAAGGTTTATCGGTGAGAGACTTCTAATTCTTCGTTGTTTTATAAACTCGTTTGAGCCTTTGCTAGCACTGCTTAGTTAGGGCTTGTTGAATTTTCGGTTGCATCGGTTGCGTCGAGTTGCTGGTCTTAGTTTAGTCCTTTAGAGTTTCGAGTTCTTGTCACCTCTTTTTGTCTCGGAGTTTCAATTCATCAGTGGAAGAAAACTTTCATTGTTTCTGTGTCCGGTCTCCGATTTGCGAGTTTTAGTACAATCTGGAAAGCGTAACTCGTGATCTTTCCAACGGATCTGACTTGGGTCAAAAACTCCATCTAAGTGCTCCAGAATCGACTTGGAGATTTGTGCGTCTGGCTGCGTGAAACAAGTTTCGTCAATCTGAGTTGGTAGCAGCTATATGCAGTAATCCTGTTGCGTTGTTTGTCAAACAAAGGATTTTAGTCCTCTACAAAAAAAAGAAGAAGAAAAAAGAAAACAAAGTGAAAAAAAACAGAAAAGAAAAGAAAAGAAACAAAAAAAAAGAAAGGGGCTGATCCATCTTTTGTGTTCCTGCTGTTTCGGTTGGTGCTTTGTGACTTCATTTGTGTCCAGGCTCGCGCCTCTAGTACGGTCTATGCTAGGACCAGCACAGTACCACCGTTGAACAATTATTCAGCTTGCTTTTCTGACTAACGTGGTGCTAGTATTTTCCCTTGATCAGCCCACCTACAGCTCCACATACTCGACTATAGCTTGACAGTTTTCTGTTGCTAAGGCACCGATACACTTCTTTCAAGGTGCTTGACTTGTTGGATGCCGACTCATCCTGTTTTGCTTGGTAAGAACTGGTAAGAGCTCGTATTAAACAAGTTGAGTTTGAGAGAATTACAACCGACACATTCTAGTAGTTGACAGGAGGATACATATTATTTTTGTGTTCTTGTTTTCTACTGATCATGGCAGGTGATACAGTGATTTTTGAGCGGAGCAAACAACAACAAAATATTCTGGACATTATTCAATGCTTGCCTTTATATCCTGGTGAGTTTGATCCTAAAGCTTACATTGATTGGGAGCTAAAAGTAGATAATGAATTTGATGAGCATGACCTGTCGGAGAAACAAATGATTTATATTGCCTCTAATATTTTAACAGAAAATGCTTTGCTAGAATGGAAATATATTTGTAGGCATAACATTATTCCGCAAACTTGGAAAGAATTCAAAATACATTTTAGAGATGCCTATATTCCTGCATATTATGTTGATCATTTGCTTACCAAACTAGAGAAATTAAAACAGGGTAGTAGGACTGTGAAACAATACTACCATGATTTTAAAATTTGTATCATGTTTGGTGGATTGGATGAATGCATGGAAGATGTTATGAATAGGTTCATGAGAGGGCTCAATTCTGAAATTCGAAACTTGTTAATTGGCAAGTCCTATTGCTATATCGGTCAATTATTTTGTCTTGCTCTCCATGCTGAAAAAGAAATTCTTTCATTTATGAATACTTGCAAGAATGATGTGACTCATAGTGTCACAACTTTGTCCACTCTACATGCTAACAAAGAGCAACGAATAGTGGAACCTGCTGCTGATTCAACTTTTTCACAAGATGAATTACTTGTTGTTTCTTATGATAAAGAGGACTTGTGTGCTAATACTTCTTTTACTCATATACCAGAATTAATGAATAAGTGTGATATTTTTGGTTTGGAACCATACGAATGTGCTGTAGATAATCCTTCTCATCCTATTACTTGTGTACAAGATGAACTGAAATTGTTGTCTTCTTTAAATACTTTGGGTTATATTGAATTTAATATTCTGTGTAATCTAAATTGTCTAAAAGAGAAGGTTCAATTAGATTCTAATTTGCCAAGTTTAAATCATTGTTCGCTTCATGCAATTGGAAAAAATGACATCAAAGGAGAATATTTGGTGCATAAAGTGTATATCTGTTCTAATCTGAAATATCCTTTT
Organism: Panicum miliaceum; assembly: GCA_032594955.1. Classification (NCBI taxonomy): domain Eukaryota; kingdom Viridiplantae; phylum Streptophyta; class Magnoliopsida; order Poales; family Poaceae; genus Panicum; species Panicum miliaceum. The sequence goes on along the minus strand of CM064070.1, from coordinate 10,004,148 downwards.
GGGCTACAATACCATGAGCAAATAGGGGGCTGCATTAACACTAATAATATCTTGCAAAGTTTTTCTAGTTTTTCTCTTATGCAACAGGATCAGCCTGAAGAACGGGAGCATTGTTTGTTGTGCCCATGCAGCATAGTCGTCGCTCCATGTTCCAACAACAAAGCAAGCACCTTTGAATGCCGTTGGAGCAAGTCGAGGACGACTTGCAGCCAAGAAGGGGAGAATGATGTGGACATCACCAGAATGGATACACCCACATGTAATAAACACACATGGAAGGTATGGAGGACCAAAGAAGTTGATTGGGGACCAAGCCTAAGTCTTCCCAATGTTCTCCATCAGGCCACCACGTCACTTTTGGTGCAAGGAAAGAAAGAGTCCATGTCCAACACGTTTTGGAGGCTGGATTCGGACTGCAGAACAGCACCAACTTGTGACGGACACCACGGTCGCATACGGACTCGGATAGGGACGTTCAAGTACTTCGTGGAAAGCGTATGAAGTCTAGTTTCATATGGATCCGGACTCAAGTCCATATCTCTCGTGATTCGTCCGCAATGACCAAAATACTACCGACTGGTTTTCTGTCTAAAGGTGCTGCGACATCTTAATTTGGCCCGATGGGCTTTGTATCAAGTCGGGTCCATTAGGGACGCGTCCTAGGGTTGGAGTGCAACTCAAACACCCTCTTGGTCGTCCTCCTAGGTATTAATAAGGGTTAGAGCCGCCATGAACAGATTGGGGGGTTTTTGTTTTGTTGAAAGTTTAGCCATTGCTACTTCCTTGTAGACGCGTGTGTCGACTAGACCATCCGTTCTACTCGATTCGGAACCCCACCTTGTTGATTCCAGATTGGTTATTATCTCCATATTTGCAATTGAGTTGCTTGTTCTACTTGTTCTTACTGGTTCTTCGATTGCTTGCAGGACAGGTGCCCTAGTGGCCGGGTGTCGCGCTCCACAAGATCGCGGCAGCCATTGGAGGTGGTGTATCGGTTGCTAAGACGCAGCGTCCTTGGAAGGCTGTAGTCGGGCCGTGAACGTCGCCTCCATCTCAAATCGAGTTATCCCCCGCCTCTCATCGAAAGATCGGGACAAAACCCTAGCGGGTTCACATTAGCGTCGGCGCCGGCGGCCGGGGCGGCACAGAGGAGGCCGGCCCTGGAGCAGAGCGCGGGGAGGCGGGCGCGGATGTCGGGCAGCGCGGAGGGGAGAGGGGCGCGTTCGGGAGGGGCGAAATAAAATAAAACGAACCGTTTTTTGTGTAATCGATGGCTGTGGTGGGTAATTACCCACGAACTCCACGAGGAGGTTCAAAAGTGGGGGTTTTGGAGCAGCAAAAGAGGTGCTCGAAAACTCCACCCCCATTTGCACTACAGCTCCATGGAGTTGGCAGCTCCATGGAGTTTTGGAGTTGGGGTGTTTGGCTATTTTTTTTACTGGAGTCGCTGGAGTTGTGGAGTGGAGCTATGCCAAACAGGGCCATAGTCCGTGGGACAGGTTTACATGGGAGTCCTAGTCGGTTATAAGCCAAGGAGTCCTATCCGAGTACTTCTCGGGTAGTCTCCTGCCGTGTCCGACTAGTCTAACTACTGTACGAATAATCCTACTCCATTACGAGTAGTTACAATAGATGTAGGGCGTAGGCCATGTCCCATCCCGTATCGTAGGAAAAGTATGCCACATGTACAGTCCCGTGTACTGGGGTCTGACACTCCCCTTTCAAGAAGCCAGACCCCTCCCCCCATCTGACGACGAAGACGAGGGCTAGGCGGTGCAGAGTGCCAAATGCTTCGCCCCCAATCGAGAAGTACTCATGATTCATGCCGACGAGGACTGTGAAGGCCTAGAGTGGGTCCAGCTAGATGACTATGATGACTACCTCCTTGATCCACTCGACGAAGACGTGGACGTAACAATGGATAGGGAATCCTCATCCAACATCAAGGTGGACGACGCAGATGACATCCAGAAGGAACACCACAGGCTCATCAATGCAAAGCGCGCCCAACGTAGGCGCCGTGCCGTCAAGACAAACTAGCAGGGGAGCGTTAACTTCCATGACTCCTTTACAGGCGACCTTCGTGCCATCATCAGTGCTGGCAGGGATGCCCGCAATGTCATCATTGCCAGGCAGCAGGAGCACCAAGAAGTGGAAGCCTGCAGCCCCACTTGCTATCAACTCCCTCTCGACTACTTGAAGACTACTCGGAAGCGCAAGCCAAAAGCCGTGGAACAATCCACCCACAGAAAAAAGACTCCCAGTTCAAAGAAACGACTCGAGGAAGTGCTCCACGGGCAATGCCTGTGCCACTCGAAGAGCAAGCATTCTACTTTTGAATGTCAAGCCCTTCGGAGGGCCCTTGGAGCTCCGCCAAGTCCACGAAGAAAGGTGACAGGACTACCTGACTAATGATTTACTCATAAATTAAGTACCCGGCTCAAGGAGGTTTTCTGAGGGTCGTTTAGGTGATGCATTTGTTTAAACCATTATTTTTGGATTATATCTCGAAACAAGGGGTTCTGAACGCCTAAAAGCACCCCTTTTTACCACTTAGTCAGGATCGCTATTTATATTCATTACTCAGGTTAATCATGACTCCCTCGCTAAACTCAGGGAACCCTGTCACAGCCGAACATTGCGACTGCCAAAAGTGGTTGCCTCGTTTGGCAGTGACTAGTGGGACCTGTTAATTAGTCAAACAAAGCACCTACGCTATTGTCTATCAAAAACTACCTGTAACCCCCAGATTACTAGTCCCCGACTAAGTTTTCTATGTTACTGAAGGGGCCTTACTCCCAAACTTCTAGTAACACTCCGTTTTACTAGTTTCCGACTGGTACTACACGTAGTTTACTGAAGGGGCCTTGCTCCCGCACAACCTTGCCAATGGTCTCGCTAGAAATCAATTTTTTCCGACTAGAAGAAGCAGCATGAAGCAACCGTATGACCCGCATGGAAATCAACCGTGCAATCAATGACTCGATCGACAACTCGGAACCCCTCAAACCGAATCCCCCATGGTCGAAGCTCCTCTACTACAAGTCGGACGAGGATTTGGATCGTCTACGACAAGTCGGAGGAGGATTTGGATCGCCTACTACAAGTCGGAGGAGGATTTGGATCGACTACGACAAGTCGGAGGAGGATTGGGATTGTCCACTTCAAGTCGGAGAAGGACCAGCCAGCATCTATCGAATGGCTCCCGTCCCTGCTGACTACTCGGACTTCACCAACAACGCCATTCCTTTACCAAACGGCCACCACGGCCTTATGGCGCCTCAATCTTGGTAGGGTGGGCCAGGGCATTGGAAGGGCACGAGTCCTCCAAGCTACCCGGCTCAACCCACCCTTTTCTATTTCAATCTGGATAGGGCGGGCTAGGGCATCGGAAAGGCACGTGTCCTCCAAGCTACCCGGCTCAGCCCACCCTTTTTGTGCCTCAATCTTTGTAGGGCGGGCCAGGGCATCGGAAGGGCATGAGTCCTCCAAGCTACCTGACTCAGCCCACCATTCTTCGCCTATGACTTGGTTGGGCGGGCCTGGGCTTAGGAAGGGCACGAGTCCTCCAAGCTACCCGGCTTAGCCCACCCTTTCGCACCTCCATCTTGGTCGGGCGAGCCAGGGCATTGGAAGGGCACCTGAGCCCACCTTTTTGCGCCTCCATCTTGGTTGGGCGAGCCAGGGCATTGGAAGGGCACGAGTCCTCCAAGCTACCCAGCTCAGCCCACCTTTCTTCGACTACAACTTGGTCTGGCGGGCCTGGGTATCAGAAGGGCACAAGTCCTCTAAGATACCCGGCTCAACTCAGCTTTTTGCGTTTTCAACCTGGTCGGGCAGGCCCGGGTATCGGAAGGGCACGGAGTCCTCCAAGCTACCCGGCTTAGCCCACCCTTTTTGCGCCATCAACCCCGACAACCTATTGGGCCTAGCCCCGTTCCAAAAAGGCAGGATCCTTGACTCCTCGACGACTACTTCACCATCGCCAGGGCACTCAGCGACCCATCGACAACTACTTCGACTACACAAATAAGTCAGGAGCGGGACTTACACCACCAATGACTAGTTGGAATTGATTCCGACTAGTCGGGATCATCAACAAACCGGCACAGCTTCATCAACAAGTGACACGACTTCGTCGGCAATCACCAACGAATCAAGATCGCCAATCACCCACGAGAAGACTGAGACCCTATTCAAGGAGGTTTTACGGAGATCTTTAGGGAATTTGTTTAACCATTGTCTCGAGTTTTCTCTCGACACAAGGGGTTTTTTCCCAATGAATTCATTCAACAACTCGGTCAGGGGATCAAGGAGTTTACCTAGGACAGGGCATGTTTGTTCATCCTTACTTCAGTGCCGTACGAACTGTCTTGGCCCGCCCAAGGTACTCCTTCGGGTTAAGCGAGACATCTTCGCATGGCAACTTGCGACTGGTCTTGGCCCGCCCGAGGAGTTCCTTTGGGCTAGCCGAGTCATCCTTGCTCAACAACTACTTCTGTAACAACGCACGTATAGGATTGCGTTGTCCTTCCTTTGGGCCAACCGAGACATCTTTGCATGGCAACATATGGCTTGTCTTGACCCGCCCAAGGAATTGATCAAAATCAAGTGCAGGACCTCGTCATCAACCCTTCGGGCCAACTGTGATGTTTTCACAAGTCAACATGTGAATTCTTATGGTCCGCCCAAGGATACGACCGAAGCTACCAGCAAGATTCATCTCTCCCTCGCTAATTGACTTCCAGTCACCTTTACATATTTCCAGTATAACCCCGTTTACTGGTTCACAACTGGTATACGTGCGAGTTTACTAAAGGGGCCTTGCTCCCACACTTCCAGTAATATATTACTAGTCTCCGACTAGTATGCTATGTTACTGAAGGGGTATCGCTCCCAGACTTCCAGTAATACTCCGTTTTACTAGTTCTCGACTAGTGCTACGCGTAGTTTACTCAAGGGGCCTCGCTCCCAGACTTCCGGTAATACTCTGATTTACTAGTTCTCAACTAGTACTACGCGTAGTGTACTGAAGGGGCATCGCTTCCATATTTCAAGTAACGCTCCGTTTACTAGTTACCGAGTAGTACTACGTGTAGTGTACTGTAGGGGCCTCGCTCCCATATTCCAAGTACAACTCCGTTTACAAGTTCTCGACTAGTACTACACGCAGTATACTGAAGGGGCATCACTCCCATATTTCCAGTAATGCTCCGTTAACTAGTTCTCGACTAGTACTACGCGTAGTGTACTGAAGGGGTATCGCTCCCATATTTCCAGTAACGCTCCATTTACTAGTTACCGACTAGTACTACGCGTAGTGTACTGAAGGGGCATCGCTCCCATATTCCTATTACAACTCCGTTTACTAGTTCTCGACTAGTACTATGCGTAGTGTACTAAAGGAGCATCGCTCCCATATTTCCAGTAACGCTACGTTTACAAGTTATCGACTAGTACTACGCGTAGTGTACTGAAGGGGCATCGCTCCCATACTTCCAGTAATACTCCGTTTTACTAGTTCACGACTATTACTACGCGTAGTGTACTGAAGGGGCATCGATCCCATATTTCCAGTAATGCTCCATTTACTAGTTACCGACTAGTACTACGAGTAGTGTACTGAAGGGACATCGCTCTCATACTTCCAGTAACACTCCGTTTACTAGTTCTCGACTAGTACTACACGTAGTGTACTTAAGGGGCATCACTCCCATATTTCCAGCAATGCTCCGTTTACTAGTTCTCAACTAGTACTACGCGTAGTGTACTGAAGGGGCATTGCTCCCATACTTCCAGTAACGCTCCGTTTACAAGTTACCGACTAGTACTACGCGTAGTGTACTGAAGGGGCATCGCTCCCATATTCCCAGTACAACTCCGTTTATTAGTTCTCGACTAGTACTACGTGTAGTGTACTGAAGGAGCATCGCTCCCATATTTCCAGTAACGCTTCGTTTACAAGTTACAGACTAGTACTACGCGTAGTATACTGAAGGGGCATCGCTCCCATACTTTCAGTAATACTCCGTTTTTCTAGTTCTCGATTATTACTACGCGTAGTGTACTGAAGGGGCATCGATCCCATATTTCTAGTAACGCTCCGTTTACTACTTAGCGACTAGTACTACGCGTAGTGTACTGAAGGGGCATCACTCCCATACATCCAGTAACACTCCGTTTACTAGTTCTCGACTAGTACTATGTGTAGTGTACTGAAGGGGCATCGCTCCCATAATTTCAGTACAACTCCGTTTACTAGTTCTCGTCTAGTACTACGCGTAGTTTACTAAACAGGCTTCGCTCCCAGAATTCCATTATAACTCCGTTTACTAGTTTTCGACTAGTACTACGCGTAGTTTACTGAAGGGGCATCATTTCCATACTTCTAGTAATACTCCGTTTACTAGTTCTCGACTAGTACTACGCGTAGTGTACTGAAGGGGCATCGCTCCCATATTTCCAGTATAACTCCGTTTACTAGTTCTCAACTAGTACTACGCGTAATCTACTGTAGGGGCCTCGCTCCCATATTTCCAGTAACGCTCTGTTTTACTAGTTCTCGACTAGTACTACACGTAGTGTACTGAAGGGGCCTCACTCCCATATTTTCAGTTTACTAGTTCTTGACTAGTACTACGTGTAGTCTACTGAATGGGCCTCGCTCCCATATTTCCAGTAATACTCCATTTTACTAGTTCTTGACTAGTACTACGCGTCCTCCCATATTTCCAGTAATACTCCATTTTACTAGTTCTCGACTAGTACTACGCATAGTCTACTGAAGGGGGCCTCGCTCCCATACTTCCAGTAATACTCTGTTTTACTAGTTTTTGACTAGTACTACTCGTAGTTTACTGAAGGGGCATCGCTCCAAGACTTCTAGTAATACTCCGTTTTACTAGTTTGTGACTAGTACTACGCGTAGTTTACTGAAGGGGCATCGCTCCCAGACTTCCAGTAATATTCCATTTTACTAGTTCTCGACTAGTACTACGCATAGTTTACTGAAGGGGTCTTGCTCTCATACTTCTAGTAACGTTCAGACTACGAAGTCTCCGACTAGTACTCTATGTTACTGAAGGGGCCTCGCTGCCATACTTTCAATATTTCTGCGTTTACTAGTTTTCAACTAGATATACATGGAGTTTATTGCAAGTGAAATGCTCCCAACACGGTTTCATGTCTATCAGTTACAACATACTTTTATGTTTACCTTGCAGGGGACCTGATCTGGACTGTGCTGCTGGGCGAGTCAGATTCAACTTCGATCAGTTGGCTTCATCAACATTCGCTAATGACTACTCCGATTTCGCGAGAACGCTCAACTACATGTCGCTGACTAGAACGACTACTCGTCGGATTCCACTCTGACTAGTCGGATTCATCAACTACTGGACTTCATGAAGAATGCACGGCGACATGCTGGCGACTACTTTGACTACTCGTCTCGCCTACAAAACTAGTCCGAATCGACTCCGACTAGTCTACTTCATCGATAGTTCAAGATTTAGCGGCAACTTGGCCAGTACCTAGGCTCGGGGGCTGGCGCCACCGACTCCTAGGCATATCCTCTGCGACTCATCTAGCTCCTAGGCTCGGGGGCTGGATACGACACGGCTTTCAGCAACGAAGATTGCATGCCACAATTTTTTGGATCCTTTATTCCAAAACTTGGGGATTTGGATTCAAGGCTCGGGGGCTGCGGGACACGTGTCATTAGTGACTTATTTTTCAAATTTGCTGGAAGATAAGGATAGAAGACTCAAGATTGAATTGACCCTCAGCATGATTCTATGAGTCAACCTAAGGCTCGGGGGCTACTCCATATGGAGTGCGAGTTTAATCGCACCCCATATAAAAGAAGACAATTACTCGGGGCATGAGCACCTCACAGCCTCGATGCAGTCAAGGAAGTACTCGGAGGACATCTTCAAGATGAAGCTCGAGAGAACTCGAAGACGCCTTCAGAAGTACTCGGACGCCTGCAGTACTCGGCTACGAAGAGCTCGGGGGCTTGTCAGACCCGGGTACACGGGACTGTACACGTGGCATATTTTTCCTAGGATAAGGGTTTGGACATGGCCCACGCCCTACATCTGCTGTGACTACTCGTAGCCTAGTAGAACTACTCCTATAGTAGTAAAACTAGTCGGATACAGTAGGGAACTACCAGAAAAGTACTCGGGTAGGACTCTAGGGCATGTATTTGTGGCAGAACCGCCCAAATTAACCCGGCTCAAGTGCACTAACCATCATCCATAAAGGTGAACCGGCTACCATGCACTTCAAATGGAGTAATCCGACAGTCCGTCGGGTAAATCCCGATGCGACCACTTAAGATTTCGATTGAAACAAAGCATACACATAACTCGCAAGAAGGCAAGTCCAGAGATTACAACATTCCACATATTTTATATTCACAAGTCGGACATCAATTATTACAAGTTGAAAACACCACTCGAGTACTTTTAAAGTTAAACATAAAACTTTATTTAGAGTTTTAACTGCAGCGGAAAGAAAAACATGATCAACTAGCATCGGCAGAGTCATCGTTAGCCGGGGACAGATCCCACTCCACTGTCCAACCAGTCGGCAAAGCACTCGGCCAAGACAAACAAGCTACCACATCTTCACAAGACACACCTGAAAACATTGCCACAAGCAAGGCTGAGTATACTAATACTCAGCAAGGCTTACCCGACTAGTGGTATGCAAAAACCGACTACTAAGTATGCACGGCTCTAAGGTTCTAGGATTTTTTTTTTGCTGAAAAGCAACAATGAGTAGGTCCTTAATTTCATATTTTAGCTTTCAATATTCTAGTTCATTTAACCAGTCTAGATGAGCACCTATCTCTAACCAAACATGGTGGAAACAATTAATCATCCAACAAGTTTCATCATATTCATAGTTCCTCTTGTTACTTTATGTGGCAGAAGTATTAAGCAGTCTTAATTATCGTGAGAAATGGATGATTCGAATCAAATTTCTTAACCTTGCAAGGGAAACCTAAACACACATCATATGGTTACTCATAGAGTCACACGTGCAACTTTTCCCCTTTATTCCTATTTCATGGATCAGGGCCACCGGCCTCGAGTACAAGAGGTCCACGAATCACGGACGACGCCAGGCCATGACCCCTCTTGCACTCACCATTGGGCCCATGGGACAACGTCAAGACGGTGGAACCTATCAACGCACCGGTTCAATCGAGTACTTAAGCTTACCGATTACCATATTCTTTGCATGTATTTAGTACGTTCAAACGCTTAACCACCACTACCACACACTGCGGCCTTAGCATTTTTCACTACTCAGACGGAGCCTCAACCATGAGTACTTTACCACAGCCCCGCCTGTCAACCTTATAGTTGCAGTATGCGATAAAACATTCAACTCCTATAATTCTCGAGAGTGGCAGGAAACCACTCGACTTTTAGCGTACCTATTAGTAGAGCAACTACTCGACTTCCTGTTCTAGTAGTCATTACATTGGTGTCTAGGATCATGCAGCTAGGGTTCCAATCAACTCCTATAAACTTAAATGCACAGGTAAAAAGGAACAACAGTTGCACAAATTAAAAACTGGGATCATGCACCTAGGCTTGCCTTCTTGTGTAAAACTAGTCGGGGGTTCCTCCGAACGTTAGTTCGGGTCTTCAGCGACTGTTGCTAGATTAACCTGAGCTTCGTGCTGCCCACTCTCAGACTCGGGCACCAGATTGTAGATCCCGTCGGCGAGAGTTGTCGAATCTATATGAATGCACATGTATGAGTGGTTTTACTGGTACAAGATTGCATTATAAAGTAGTCAAAACTTAAGTTAAGTAGTCGGGTACTTTATTTTCTTTTCCCTAGGCAGTCATTTATCGAGTACTTATCTAGATTAACTGACTTCATTAAGTGAGCGGGTGATTTTGCATGTTGTAAACGGTCATTTCTAACAGGAAGCATTGTTTAACCAAAACTACTCGTAGAGGTTGTTTCTGAGTTGAGATTTTTATGTAGAGCTTGTTACTTAAGTACAATCTTACTGTAAAATTTTTAGCCATTTTTATTCAGCAGGTTAATCATGAAAAGTTCATTACACGGCTACTGCTAGGATCAAGATCTACTCGCATAGAACAAACTATGCAAGAACTGGTGCTCTTCTTTTTACCGAACAAACCTACTCACATGAGTAGTTTACTGCACATTTTGTAGATTTTTCTGATGCAAGAAACACAGGTTATCATTTTAGTTTAAAAGGAATCTAGCCTATAACAAAAGTACTCAAAACAACTAGCTGTGCTTGGATTTAGAGCATGAAATTTTTATGGAAGACTAAACTCTTAGCACTGAAGCTACCATCAACATTTCATGAGCAGATCTTACCTAAAACTCTTGGAACAATTAAAAGACATTTAAACTTGATTTAAATCTATATCTAAAAACATGTGGAAACAGTTCAAGTTCCTTTTACCAAGTTGTAGATCTTAACTTAAAGATTCCATAACATCTTAGCTTTGTGTTCTTATGGTTTTTCTGTGAGTTCTTTTGCATCTTCAAAGTTAATAGATTGGTTTTCAAAGTTCTAGTTTCAGGATTACAGATGAGTCCCTGAGATTTACAGAGAGCTTCTCTGAAAGATTGAAATCAAAGCAATTGGGTCCTTTGCATAGGGGAACGGCTGCTGCCGGCCAAAATCCGGCGACCAGGGTTGCCGGTGGTGAGGGGTGAAGGTGGAAGAGGCAAGAAGGGAACAAACTGCACCTATTTGAGGTCTTGGGTGGAGAAGGGGTGGACTGAGGCGGCTTGCTGACGGTGGCACAGAGCCGGCGGCGGGTGCGGATGGTGGGGCGACGGTCCGGTGAGGAAGATGGCGCGAGGAACGGCTGTGTAGCCTCGGGGTGAGGGGGAGAAGGTTGTGGAAGGGTTGTTTTGGACAATGTGGGGGCGGATTGTTGCGTCCACGCGTGGGTGACTGCTCGTCGGAGTTGGAGGTTGGGGCCACGAGCACAGGTGCCTCGGGTGGGCTTTTATAGGCGCTGGAGGGGGAATGGCGGCCTGGGCTCGAGCCGCAGTGGGAGGTGAGACCAGGGGCAAAATCGGGGGTGCATTGGCCTAGCTGGCGCTGGCGGGGGCTCGCCGTGGTGCCAGCAACACCTGCGGTAGAGGAAAAACATCGCGTGGAGGCTTACTGAGGGGGTAGCGCGAGATTTTATGGGTCCTAGGAAGATTTCCGATGCGCTGGCAGGCCCACTTGGTCGGGCGGCCTCAGCTGCGCCATGGAGCGCCGGCCAGCTGGCCTGCCGACGATGGGACAGGGCAAGGGAGGAGGGAGGAGGGAGAAGATGATGGGACTTATGTGCAGTAAACAAAAACAACGGGGGCATGGGTGAAAAAGAAGCTAAAACGCATCCTTCCCAAGGTCAAAACAAAAACATTTGAATACTATTTTTGTTCAACTTTTCAAGATAAACATTTTCTATTTTATGACCATGTTCATTTGAGCAATGCACAACGAGTTATTTTGAAATTCTCAAAACAATTATTTAAATGACACGTCATTTCATGCGAATTTTTGCACTGTTAGCCTTTGAGTTCAACTAGACTTTTGTTGCTCTGGTTATGACAGATGTGCAAATTTTTAGATTCAGCAGTGATCAGCTTTGAAAGATACAAGAGTTTGTTTGCAAGAGTTCAAATGTTTATGCATAAAATACACATACACATATTCATTTGGCTGAAAGGTATATTTGATAGGTTGTTTCATACTTCTCTTGCTCTTTTGTGACTGATTTTATGGTTTGGATCTTTGTTTAGTCTTTAGACACCTAGGGTGTCACAGTATCCGACTAGGACTTCCATGTAAACCTGTTCCCCCAGACTATATAAGGGCGGACAGGACCCCCTCCAACAGGAGATCATCCAGGGAATCACCCAGGAGATCACCTGATCACCAACAAAGGCGATACAAACCACACAAGACGTAGGGTATTACGCTCTCGGTGGCCCGAACCTGTCTAAACCTTGTGTTCCTTGCACCTTCGAGTTCCTGATCTCGACGACACCCTACCTACAATCTCACCACCTCGGGGGTATCTCTCGGTGGGCGTGGCAGTAAAACACCGACAGGGAGCGCGATTGGGGGGGGGGGGGGGGTTGGTGGGGGTCGGGATTGGCTCGGACAAAGAGCTCGGCGTGGAGGTGTTGGAATTTCTTAGCGTCGCTTCCAGGATTGTTAGTCCCCAGCAACGGCGCCAAAAATGATGTGCCAGTACGTCTTAACGATTACAGATAAATCCGCAAGCGCACGGATATACCGCTGTAGCATTTCACCCGGAGAGTATTCAGGTATCGTTACTTATATTTTCCCACAGGATGGCATAGTGTAAAATATTTTACTAGGTACATATTTAGGACAAGATGCTTAAGCTATAGACTATATTTCATACAGGGGTAAGTTATGATATGAAGAATAAGGGTAATGTGACACACACAAGCCAATGTCATGAATAAAGAATAACAAATAAATCAAAGGTTAGCTGGAGCAAAGGCATACAAGGTTGGCCTATTGATATCTACTCAACTTAGCAAGGGTTATACAACACATGGTTAGGATTAGCATTAAGCATTCAACAAACACAGAGACTACCTAATACTGGTCTGCCAGCAACCTAGAATAACACTTTAGACTCCTACACCACATCCGAACGTGGGGGACTACGAAGGACGGACAGGGCTGTCACCACCTGCCGCCTACCCCGACAGACCGTGGGATGCAGTCAAATTCGATAGATCCCTTGTGCGCAGAACACCACGCCCGTGCACAAGATCACTACTCTAGCCCCTCCGGAACCACCACCATGATGATGGACAGGCATAGAACTAGAGCAAGCCTGAAAGCATACCACCACCTTTGTACATCAGTTTGCCCTGCCATGTGGGCCCTCTTTGTAAGTGTGATGCAGGATGGGATCTTTTATGTACTTCTTCTGCGTTTGCTCTGTGTTTTCTTCTTATTTTGGTCTTGCATCTTGAAATAGCCAATTACACAAATATATCTGTGGATCTAGGTTAGTGATACAAATATGTGAGTAAGTGAGGTAGTTTTCCATTATTCCTTTTGGCTGTGAGATTTTGCACTTAAGGACCGTGAACAACTCCGCCAAGCGAACCCTTTGCTCGTCCCGAGCAAAGTTTAGACTTAGGTTGTTGATCACGTTTGCTACAATGTTGCATTTCCAACTTGTACCATAAGCACAACAAAGTGTTCTTACCATGATTTTGAATAAGTTGGCCTTGATCTTACCCTTCATTTTACTCCTGTGGGGCGTATAGCTTCACCTTATCTTCCGCAGTTGAGAGTTAGAACGGTGTTGTAGAGTACCATTTACTTACTCCTTTTGTTTCAATCGTCAATCTGGAGGTTTTGAAGATTTTCTCAAAAGAAAATGTAAAGTTCCTCAAATGATCACTCGGATCACTCAATGTGTTTGATTCCTCACCAAGGCTTTTATTGTGCCTTCCTTTCTCATCCTACTCCTAAAGGCTTGTTTTGGTGGAGCTGTAGGTATGGAGGATTTGAAGGCATACTTGTTTCTCATATGTTGTTAAGTCAAAAACCGGATCCAAAGAGAAGCAAGTGATAAACCTTGATCAAGATGTGTATGTGTGTGGATATTTTTGGTGGATTCTCTCCATTTTTTTTCTTGGGCTATTTTTCTGTTTCTTTCTTTCTCTCGTTTTATTTTTCTCGGACCTTCATGTGTCCAACTCTCTTTTTTTCTAATGCTTTCTTGAGCATGTCTTTTATTTCTTTTTGCATAGCCCCATATCCCTTTTTCTCATGGTAACTTTGGGGGGGAGAGAGTGGTCATGGAACAAGATGGAGTTTTATTTGTGGATGGATGGATGAAGTGCTTGCTATCTTCTAGTGTAGAAGCTTAGCATATGGTGAAGAAGTGTACGTAATCTTGATCATGGGAGTATGAAATGTGTCTCACAAAGGGTCACAACAATTTGACAAATCTCAATGAGATAACAAGTTGCATATGTGGAAGGTTTTCATCATAAGCGACATATGGCTTTGGATAGGAATATCATATCATTGAGGAACATTACTTTATTTTTGCATTTTCAAAGATTAAATACTCTGGATATCAGGCATCATATTAGGAAAAGATAATAGCAACTCTATTTCAACCACATCATAGCTCACAACAACCTAGATTTGGATCAAGCCTTTTGCTACCCACAAGTTTCAAGCTTATGGTTTGATCATTTTAGCCAACGAACTCAAAAATAGGAGGAGCACTAAGCTGTAACTAGGCATGAGAAGGAAATTAATGGAGCAACTATTCATCATCTCAACAAGGAAAAACTGCACCATGCTTACTACACATAAGAAAGCAAGAAAATATTTTTGGTCCTTTTTAGGTTTGTGCACATTTTTATTTAGTTTTTGATTTTGCAGATTTTTATTTTGTTTTAAGTTTTGCAAATTTTTATTTTGTTTCATGCATAAGGTTTGAAAGCAGTAAAGATACAAGTTACCTCTCGTGGGGGTCCTCCCTCAAGCTAGCTTCAAGCTCACTACTGTTGATCGGGGTTGTACCACCTCCAACGGATGTAAGCCCTTCACTCCTCCTGCTGCTGCAGCTGCCTCTGCTCCATGGCGTGGATCCTCTCACCGGTGTGTTGCTGCTATGCTTGGTTGGTCTGGATGTGCTGGTGTAGTCCTTGATGTCGTTGGCCTGGACCCTGAGCTCTCCTAACTGCTGAGTGACGGAGCTGAAGTCTCGGGTCGAGGCCGTGCATCGTTCGAGGTGTGGGACCCCGTGGAGCTGGAGCTAGTGGATCGGCACGCTAGGGCTTGCCGTGCCCACTCGTCGGTGCTTGCACTGTGCCATGACGATCCTCCTGCCTTATGTGGATATGATGGCTGAGGCTGTGGAGGTGTTGGCACGGGTTCCCTCCTAGCCCTGCTTCGTGTCACCCTGCCATGTAAACCAGAAACACTATGCCTGCGGGCCTCTTCTTGCGGGACAAGAGGAGTGGCTAGCGAAGAGCAGTTATACACATGAAACCCTACGTTAGGTAATAGGATCTCATTTTCATAGCCAAGAGAGAAGAAAATCAAAGAGTCATTTGGGCCTTTGTTAACTGTGTGACCATAAATCAAATAAGCCTCATCGATAAGAGCTCAGGGGCCCTCAATGAAAGGAATAACATTCCCGTCTAAGAACCCGATGCTCGAAGCGATGCGAGTAATCAAAGAAGTACACTCAATAGGAAAGAGAGTGATGGCCAACCACTTGTGCATCAAACAAAGAGTTGGATTTTTTAATATCATTGCACCAAGGTTCAAACTTGCCATGGACAACTTGACCCGAAATCAGACCCCAAAATTCATGCGATTAAAATCGGGGCAAGCTTGCTCAAGAGAAATCTTCCAAGTAAGATAGTACTCATTTCTAAAAAGTCGAAAAGAAATACCGTCATCCACCTCCCGAATAGTGCAAAGAAATTGGATGGTGAGGAGACGAGAACCATTCTCCTCAACGGGCACGAAACCATCCCAACCAATTGCATGCCAAACTTGAGCAATGTCTATGTCCATACCTATTTTCTCGAGGAGGTCCGGGTCGAATGCTTTGGTGTGACAAAAGTCCCAATGCTTGAGGAGGGTGTAGGCTTGCCTCTCGAGATTGTCTCGCCAGTCGAGGTAGGGTGCATCGTCGTCATCCATCTCCATGTCCTTGTCTTGTGGTTCCGCTTGCTCTTCGGTGTGTTGTTCTTGCTCCTCTTCGTAGTCCATCATGCTTGGGCTCCGAGAATAAGATGAGCTCATGCCCGTCATCTTCTTCAATGCACCAGAGAGCTTCTGACCCATTCCCTTCATGGTTGGGGCTTGGAGAACAAGAACGAACATGAACAACTTGGAGTGGGTTACATTAATGAAATCAGATGGAAAATGGTTACCTGAAGTTGCTCCTCCAAGTTGTGATTACTCTTGCAGCAAAGAATTGAGACAGAGAGGTTTCTTGCACTCGAACTTGAGCACAAAATCAATGAAAACCCGAGAGCAAATTTTGGGAGAGGGAGTGAGTGAGAGAGTGTGAGTGTGAGGTGAAGAGCATCCCCTCTCGGGCTCTATTTATAGAGCAAACACAACAAGCAGGCCAGGAGTATGGGGGGTGCAATGACTAGGAGCCGTTGGCCCAAGGTTGGCCTGCCCAACGGTCATCTAGGATCGGCCGACCCGTGGGGTCGGCCGAACCCTGGCTGGGCCCGCTGGTTCACCTCCTCGACCCAAAGCCCCCGAACGGCTACTTGATTATCATTCTTGGGTGCTTTGGTCCAAACTTGCTCCAAAAGATTTTCAAAATAATTTTTCAAAATTTTTGTGCTTAGAAATATTTTTAGGATTTTTGTAAAAAGACAAAAAGGCTAGAAAAATTCCAGCATGCAAGAGAGTGTTGAGAAAAATCAAATATGCAATGAGAAAATTCAAATGATGTGAAAAAGCAAATTTGAAAAATCCAAATATGACGTAACTACCGATTTACCTTCAGCAAGGGCTCATCATTTTAAAGTCTGATGAGCAGGACTTTTCTCCGGCGTGGTTATTTTGTTGAATGGAGCATCCGTGCCGGGAGATTCAGAGACGGATGGCTGTACGTCCTTCATCTTCCACACCTATCTGATATTCTTTATTTTACTGGTGTGGCTGGTGACTGCTGTGTTTGTGCGAACTTCGAGGCTTGTGGTTTCTTAGTTTTGGGGTTCTGAGTTTTCCATTCCCCAGGCCTCCTATCTGTGCTTTGTTTGTCTTCCTTCATAAGTGCCTTCATGAAGGTGACGAGGCTTTCCGTCTTGTGAGGCGTCACTTCGACCTCCTTAATGCGTTGTGAGTTTGGCCCATATTTGATTTTTATCATGGAGCATTGCTCCATTCTGGGTTGAAAAGGGAACTTCTCTTCCTTGCCGTTGATGTTGAAGCAGATCTCTCCTGCTTCGACATTGATTGTTGCTCCGGTAGTACTCAGGAATGGCTGCCCGAGAATGAGCGGGGTTTCCTTGGATACATCCATGTCGAGTACTACAAAGTCGACAAGGATGAAGTAATCCCAAACCTTGACCGGGACGTCCTCTGCAATCCCTTCTAGATACCAAACCGAAGAATCAGCAAGCTAGAGATGCATTGGCGTCGGTGTGAGATGAGTGAAGTTCAGCTTGTCGAAGATAGCCTTGGGCATCACGCTGACGCTAGCCCCAAGGTCGCACAAGGCGTGGCTGAAGTGTTGTGCCCCAATCGAGCAAGTGATCATTGGGCACCCTGGATCCTTCTTCTTTTCCGGAGGTTGGTTGAGTATAGCTACGCTACACTCTTCTGTGAGTTTGACAATCTCCGTGGTGGGCAGCGGGCGCTTGTTGTTGATGATGTCCTTGATGTACTGGGCATATGTTGGTACATGCATTATGTCCAGCAAGGGAACGTTGACATGTATCTTCTGAATCATCTCAACAAAATGAGCGAGCTGCTCGTCCATGGCGGTCTTCCAGTTGCGAATAGGAAACGGCAAGAAACTTGTATCTACGAACTTTTGTGGAGCCGTTTCCTTTTCGGGTTCCCTGGTGTCTCCTTGGGAAGATGGCCCTTCTTCTTCTTGTGGTTTTGCTGTCTTCTCTACATAGTTAGGATATGGTGGATCATGAGTGGACTTACCGCCTCTCGTGGTCACTGCATTCACTTTCTCTGAAATCGGAACGACAACAACAACGTGAGCAAGTTGTGTTTCAATCAATTTATTAAAGCTCAGTTGATTTTTAAGAGAGGAAGATGAAGTTTAAATTTTTTATATTCAAACTTTCCAAGGTTTTATCGTTGGTAGCAAGCTTTTTGTTTAAAGATTCATTGATTTTAGCTTGGTCAAGAACAAGATCTTTTAAGGAAGGTTGGTTCGAGTTATAATTCTAATTGAAGATTGAATTGAAATTGTTACCTCCCTGATATGGTGGACGTGATGGATTCCACCCTTGGTCTCCTTATGGGCGATACCCGTTGTTGTTGTTGTTGTTGTTCATGTAAGCCACTTCTTCACGGGTCTTGGGGCAGTCATTCCCCAAGTGTCCACCATTGCCGCAGACCTCACACATGGAGTGTGAGTCAATGGCTTGGACGGAGTTGTACATCTATTTCTTGATCTCCGCCCTCTCGTCCAGGCGCTTGAGTAGGAGATCCATCTTTGCGGTGAGCATGTCTGCCTCCTTGACGGAGTGGATGCCCTTTGTTTGGGGTTGGAGGCGTTCTTCAATCAACCCCTGAATGGAGACCATCTTCTCAATCAAGGCTGTGGCCTTGGTAATCGTGAGATCGAAAAAGGCTCCTCTAACATCAATATGGGCTCGAGATGTCGGCCTTAGCCCATTATAGAAGCTTTGGAGGATGAGCCAGTTGTCCATCCCATAATGAGGACAGGCGAGGATGTACTCTTGCAGTCTCTCCCAAGCTTCCGGGATGGATTCCATCCTTTTGTGCTAGAAACTAGAAATCTTCCCGCGCAGGGCATTAGTTTTGCCCAGCGGGAAGAATTTCGCGAGGAACGCCGTGGAACATTTGTCGCACATGCTGATAGCTTCCTTGTGTGGTAGAACTGCCCAAATTAATCCGGCTCAAGTGCACTAACCATCATCATAAAGGCGAAATGGCTACCATGCAATTCAAATGGAGTAATCTGACAGTCTGTCGGGTAATTCCCGATACGACCACTGAATATTTTGATCGAAACAAAGCGTACACTTAACTCGCACGAAGGCAAGTCCAGAGATTACAACATTCCATAGCTTTTACCTCACAAGTCTAACAATTATTTATTACAAGCCAAGTTCATAAAACAAGTACTTCAGAGTTCAAACATAAAAACTTTATTCAGAGTTTAAAAGCAGCGGAAAGAAAACACGATCATCTATCGTCGATTCGGATACCACGATGAAGCCCGTACATGGCATCACTCGGCAGAGTCATCATTGGCCGGGGACGGATCCCACTCCACGGACCAACCAGGCAGCAAGGTACAAGGCCAAGTCAAACCAGCTATCATTTCTTCAAAAGACACACCTGAAAACAATACCACAAGCAAGGCTGAGTATACTAATACTCAGCAAGGCTTACCCGACTATTGGTATGTAAATAACCGACTCCTAAGCATGCATGGCTCTAAGGCTCTAGGTTTTCTTTTTGCTGAAAAGGAACAAAGAGTAAGTCCTTAATTTCACATTTTAGCTTTCAATATTCTAGTTCATTTAACCATTCTAAGTGAGCATCTATCTCTAACCAAACATGGTGGAAAACAATTAATCATCCAACAAGTTTTATCATAGCCATGGTTCCTCTTGTTACTCTATGTGGCAGAAGTATTAAGCAGTCTCAATTACCGCGAGAAACGGACGATCCGAATCAAATGTCTTAACCTTGCAAGGCAAACCTAACACACATGCCTGGAGCACCGAAGGGTCACCCCAAGCGACTTTTCCCCTTTTTTTCCGGGTTGTGGAGCAGGGTCACCCTCCCCGACTATAGAGCCACACTCTGCACTCCCATGTGTATACGCATGTGAACTTCGTTCAAGTAGGGTGAAAGTAAAGTCCATTTGCCGGGCCAATCAGGTACTTAAGCTTCAAGTACCAACCAAGTCTGGTCCAAAGAATTTGCGCTCTCTAGTTTGTGACCAGCTCAACGGAGTTCGACACCTTCGATCATACAATGCCTCGAATGGTGCCATCTTTATGCTTGCTTGATAGCTGTTTTTCTAATTTGGCTAATTCCTTGGGTGGCATTCGATAGGGTCATATAGAGATAGGTGCAGTGCTGGGCTGCAGTTAAATGACAAACTCTATATCTCGATCATCTGGTGGCATAACTGGTAAGTCACCCGGGAAAACATCTGCATACTCGCATACCACCGGAATTCCTTCTATTTCGGAGGGGACCTCAATGAAAGCACCTAAACTTGTGTATTCTTAGAAAGGCAAAAATAGAGTAGTAGCTCCTTAGGTCAGGGAATTGATTTCAACGGCTCGGGAGGAACGATCTAGGGTTACTCCATGTCGATTCATCCAATCTTCTCCCAAAATGATATCGATGCCTTCAAATGCCAAGAGAATCAAGCTGGTTTTGATGATCTTGCTACCCAATTTAATTGGCACGTTTCTTATGAGTTGATTTGAAGCAATTTTACCACCCGGTGTAGCTATCATATACAATCCTTTGGTGTGGCAAATATCCAAGCCCATTTTTGCGCCAAATTTTGAACTAATAAAACTATGGGATGCACTAGAATCAAACAATATAATTGCAGGCTTGTTGCGGATAGAGAAGGTACCCGATATCACTGGTGCACCCTCAGGAAGATCAGCAAGTGTAGTGAAATTGACCCTTCCCTGCTAAACTTTAACAGTCTGTCTTTTTCCCTTGTTCTTATTGTTTTGACTAGAACCTTGCCCCTGATTTGGCTGCCTAAGCTGAGGGCATTCTCGGACAAAGTGGCTAGAACTCCCACAATTAAAGCAGCGATTTGTGTTGCTCGGACGACCAGGCGGGTTGTTTCCCAAGGATGTCCTTACTGGCATACCTACTGAGCTTTTCTTGGGTGTGGTGCATCTGGCGTGGTCCATCTTTTCCCTGACAGGCGAGTGAGTTCTTGCTCTTATGACTGTGCTGGCGTTAGTAGTACTGCTGGTTTGCCTTCTACCACATGGAATGAATTCCGTGCAGGTAATTTCCCATCCACTTAAGTCTACGTCAAAGGTGTCGTGCTTGAGAGTCCAAAACTTTACTTGGGGATCCTTAAGTTCCATTAGAAGTCGTGCTAGTGGCATTAGGGAGTCCGAGTAAACATCCCTTATCTCCTTCATTTCCTCATTGAGCTCTTGATAGCCCGCAACCTGAGGTTGGTGGACATTGCGGCCATGCCATTGATGGTGTTGCTGCTGCAGGAATTGATGAATTGCTTGCTGCCCTTGAACAAGCTGTCGGAGCAACTCGGTTTGATTGGCCATTAATTCAGCCATATTGGGCGGTGGTGACGGTTGCTGCGGTTGTCTGCTACTACTAACACCAAACCGCTCGGGGTGTTATGGGTCCCTTAAACCATCTACAATATGCAAATTTTTCATGAATTTGGGAATCCACAATACCACCAAGGCTGAGTGTCCTAAGTGCGGAAGATTTAGATCTCAAGGATTCATAGAAAAACTGTGGGCAGAATACTGCTGGTTGCAAGAAAATTCATAACTCTCATTCTGTTCATTCCATTCCTTACAAATTTTGGCAGTGACTAGGAAAATTAGTGGCCTAAAACTGTGGCATTCAGAACACCTCTGACTACTGCATCTCCGACTATCTTTCTAACTACCACGACTACAAATCTGACTGCTTTGGCTGCATTCTCGACTACTTCGTTTTCATTTCCGTATACCAGGACCACAACTCCGACTACTAAGGCTCCCTCATTGACTACATCGACTACATTTCCGACTGCATCGACTATTATAAGGCTACTTTTACTACATCAACGACTGCTTCATTACATCTACAACTCCTTCGACCGAATCTTCGACTGCTTCAACAACGTTCACCATGGCTTCAACTTCATCTTCGACTGCTTGAGCGGTACCTTCATCTGCTCTGGCTATACGGCTGTAGGTGGCAGAAGTGCTCAAACCAATCAAAAGGACTCAGGTGTGGAATTTTCTAGTGTTGCCCAGTGAGCACTAGTCCAAAAATTCTCAAAATTCAGCAGCTGAAAGGGGGCAAAATTTGAAGCAACTTCCCTGTTGAGCCTCTCCTCAAATAATATCATTTCTAAAACATAATTTATTCCTCTATCTTGATATGGAAGAAAAAGACAGATTTCTAGATAGCCCTTAAGTGAGTGCTCAAACGTGCTCTAGTGCAGCTTACTCCCTTATATCTGGTGGTACTCAACTCTAGCTAGCCTATTACTCAACTCTGGTGGCACTTCAGCTATACGACTATAGTTCAACTACACAATATCTTTGACTACTCGACTGCACATTCGACTGCTTCATCTACATCTGTGATTACTACGTCTGTATCTTTCACTGCTTCGGCTATACCTCCGACTACATGGTCTACTTTTTAGATTACACTGCATCTTCCACATACTTTGACTGCCCCTTCATCTGTTTCAACTGTACTTCCGACCACTATGACTACATCTTCGGTACTATAGTTCCGACTGCATTAACGATATGTCTGACTACTAAGACTACGCCAGCGACTGCTTCAGTTACTCCTTTGTCTTTTACGACTACATCTTCGTCTAATTAGACTGCATATTCGCTACTCTGATTACATATCCAACACCACGACATTATTTTCGACTGCTTAAAGTACTCCTCTAACTACCATGACTACATCTTCTACCCCTTCGACTACATCTCTGAGTGCTTCTCTGTTTTGGCGGTCTTTCAGTGGACATAGAGCTAATATTTTAATCACCAGGGAAAATCTACTCAACCAAAACTTTCCAAATTTGAACAGTAGCTGATTGAGTAAGTTTGCAGCAAGTTTGATGTTGGAAACTTCTGCAGAAGACTTCTCTCAGAGAGTCGAAAAGTTTAGGTGGCAGAAGTGCTCAAACCAGTCAGAAGGACTCAGGTGTGGAATTTTCTAGTGTTGCCCAGTGAGCACTAGTCCAAAAATTCTCAAAATTCAGCAGCTGAAAGGGGGCAGAATTTGAAGCAAATTCCCTGTTGAGCCTCTCCTCAAATAGGCTAGCTAGAGTTGAGTACCACCAGATATAAGGGAGTAAGCTGCACTAGAGCACGTTTGAGCACTCACTTAAGGGCTATCTAGAAATATGTCTTTTTCTGCCATATCAAGATAGAGGAATAAATTATGTTTTAGAAATGACATTATTTGAGGAGAGGCTCAACAGGGAAGTTGCTTCAAATTTTGCCCCCTTTCAGCTGCTGAATTTTGAGAATTTTTGGACTAGTGCTCACTGGGCAACACTAGAAAATTCCACACCTGAGTCCTTCTGACTGGTTTGAGCACTTCTGCCACCTAAACTTTTCGACTCTCTGAGAGAAGTCTTCTGCAGAAGTTTCCAACATCAAACTTGCTGCAAACTTACTCAATCAGCTACTGTTCAAATTTGGAAAGTTTTGGTTGAGTAGATTTTCCCTGGTGATTAAAATATTAGCTCTCTGTCCACTGAAAGACCGCCAAAACAGAGAAGCACTCAGAGATGTAGTCGAAGGGGTAGAAAATGTAGTCATGGTAGTTAGAGGAGTACTTTAAGCAGTCGAAAATAATGTCGTGGTGTTGGATATGTAATCAGAGTAGTGAATATGCAGTCTAATTAGACGAAGATGTAGTCGTAAAAGACGAAGGAGTAACTGAAGCAGTCGCTGGCGTAGTCTTAGTAGTCAGACATATCGTTAATGCAGTCGGAACTATAGTCCAAGTACCGAAGATATAGTCGTAGTGGTCGGAAGTACAGTTGAAACAGATGAAGGGGCAGTCAAAGTATGTGGAAGATGCAGTGTAATCTAAAAAGTAGACCATGTAGTCGGAGGTATAGCCGAAGCAGTGAAAGATACAGACGTAGTAATCACAGATGTAGATGAAGCAGTCGAATGTGCAGTCGAGTAGTCGAAGATATTGTGTAGTTGAACTATAGCCGTATAGCTGAAGTGCCACCAGAGTTGAGTAATAGGCTAGCTAGAGTTGAGTACCACCAGATATAAGGGAGTAAGCTGCACTAGAGCACGTTTGAGCACTCACTTAAGGGCTGTCTAGAAATCTGTCTTTTTCTGCCATATCAAAATAGAGGAATAAATTATGTTTTAGAAATGACATTATTTGAGGAGAGGCTCAACAGGGAAGTTGCTTCAAATTTTGCCCCCTTTCAGCTGCTGAATTTTGAGAATTTTTGGACTAGTGCTCACTGGGCAACACTAGAAAATTCCACACCTGAGTCCTTCTGACTGGTTTGAACACTAGAAACTTCTGCAGAAGACTTCTCTCAGAGAGTCGAAAAGTTTAGGTGGCAGAAGTGCTCAAACCAGTCAGAAGGACTCAGGTGTGGAATTTTCTAGTGTTGCCCAGTGAGCACTAGTCCAAAAATTCTCAAAATTCAGCAGCTGAAAGGGGGCAAAATTTGAAGCAACTTCCCTGTTGAGCCTCTCCTCAAATAATGTCATTTCTAAAACATAATTTATTCCTCTATCTTGATATGGCAGAAAAATACAGATTTCTAGATAGCCCTTAAGTGAGTGCTCAAACGTGCTCTAGTGCAGCTTACTCCCTTATATCTGGTGGTACTCAACTCTAGCTAGCCTATTACTGTCTCTCCGACTAGTTCGACTACTTTTTCGATACGTTATCTTCCTTTCCAGCTGCTTGAGTGACACTTCCAACTACTATATCTGGAATTTCGAGCACTTCGACTACTTCTTCTCTGATTTCCAACTGCTTGTCAATATATACATACTTCCAGTCTAAGCCTACCTAATTCGAGTGCTCTTAGCTTCTAGGCTACACTCATTGTAACTGGTGGTACTCAACTCTAAGCTAGCCTATTACTACCTGCACAAAATTTAGGCTACACTAAGAGGAGTGTAAACAAAAGTACTCCAAAGTTGTCACCTAGTAGTCGTCAAGGTTGTTGACAGACGACTCGCTGTGCGCAGGGGAGTGAGCTCCCATCTGTGCAGGCTGCGGGACTACCATATCGTAGTCAAGGTCAGACCCTCTATTTCATTGGGTTCTTCGTCACAGTCAATGTCCATCACATCCGGTGGAACGTGAAGGGCTGCCTACTTTGCGTGATGCATGTCGAAATGTCCATTGGCATCCTCCAAATCAATGTTGAGGTCATGGATCTGCTCTTCCAAGAACTCGATCATTGCCTCGTGCTCAGCTATGGTAGTCTCTAGTGTCTGCACTTGGCCTTCAAGCTGGCCAATCCTAGTATCTCGATCACCAATCTCCTCAACTAAGTCTTGCATTTGCTTGTCCCTTAAGTTAACAGCCCACTGGAAGGACTGAGCCAGGTCTATCACCTGTTCCATCCCTTTACTTTGAAGTGCATGTAGTCGGTACAATGCATTCATGCACTGGGCTGAAAAGAGTATGGTCTCGACTAGATTCTGCTATGCCAAGTGGCCTAGATGTGCAAACCTGTCTAGCCACAGAGGGTTGCTCTCGCTGACTGCCGGAAACAGCCCAGCTGGAGCCAAAATCACCTCCAATGGGTGCTGCTCACAAATTGTGGTTAGCGCCTTCATGGCTGGTGCCTCCCACGACTAAATGAGGCGGTGTCCGACTACTTTTGTCTCAAGGCAAGCCACGCGGGGTTGAGTGGGTGCTGAGGAATGGTCATGCGCACCCAGCACCGACAGACACCCGTCTCCATAAATTCCTGCCCCACACAAAGAAGCGGATTCGGGTAACCAGCGGTGCTCAACACACCCCACAAGATGGAGGGGAAGCCCTCTCAATGCAGGCACGCTGAGTGTGCATGTCCTTCCTCATCAACCACCATAAGAACTGGATCAGCCATCTGATTTAAAAGCTTAAAGGGCGAGATAACGAAAAAAAACTGATGCTCACTCAAATAAACAGATTCTTGACAGTGCACCAAACTGAGCATAACTTCTGCAGGTGATGTGCAACAAGTCGCAAAAGTTATCAGAGCATTCCTAAAGTACTCATGCACAACTTTGTTGTTCAAACCCAAAGCTAGATCATACTCTAAGATAACTATATCCTTAGATTTCTATCATATGACCCCGTCTAAAATTCCAGAAAACTGAGGGCTAGTGTTTGGTACAACAGGAAAAATCTATCTGGCCAAAAATTACCAAATTATAATAGTAGCTTATTTGCTCAATTTACGACCAGTTTCGGGTTGAACTCCTGTAGATAAGGTCGTTTGTTACGGTCAAAATTTTGATTTCCTTAGATTGGACAGAAACAACAGGAACTTAGTTGAACTTTAGTTAATGGTTTAGCTGTTTTGGGTGGATTTTTGCATAGTTCATCCATACTCAATTTCTTTATTTGAATTTAAAGATATGCAGCATTCACGACGAGGTTCTACACTTAGATCTTGATCAGTTCCTTGGGCGGGCCAAGACAAGTCGTATGTTGCCATGCAAAGATGTCTCGGTTGGCCCGAAGGAAGTGACAACGAGGTCCTTCACTTGATTTTGATCAGTTCCTTGGGCGGGCCAAGACAAGTCGTATGTTGTCATGCGAAGATGTCTCGGTTGGCCCAAAGGAAGTGACAACACAATCCTTCCCATGCGTTGTTACAAAAGTGGGCGTTGTGCGAAGATGACTTGGCTAGCCCGAAGGAATTCCTTGGGCGGGCCAAGACGGCGGTGAAATGTGGTTGAACGAATTCTTTGGAAAAAAACACCTTGTTTTGAGATAAAACTCAAGACAATGGTTAGATAAGTTTCCTAAAGATCTCCGTAAAACCTCCTTGAATCGGGTCTCAGTCTTCACGTGGGCAGCCGCCTTGTTGCGCCCAGCCCCCAAGCATAGAAACCAGACGAGCGTTCATAGTTATTGATCTTGATTCGTGGGTAATTACCGACGAAGCCGTATCGCTCGTTGATGGAGCCGCGACGGTTTGTTGATGAGACCCGACTAGTCGGAATCAATTCCAACTAGTCACTGATGGAGTGAGTCCCACTCCCGACTAGTTTTGTAGCCGAAGTAGTCATCGGCGGGTCGCCAAGTGCCCTCATGAAGGTAAAGTAGTCATCGAGTTGGATGCGATCCGATGCGTTCGCCTTCGTTAATGGGATTTCTTCAATGAAAACCAAAAAGACCTTGGGATCCAGTGAGGAGCTTTTGGCGATCCATCCCTCTTCTTCGTCGGAGGAATCGTCGGTCCTGCCTTCCTGGAATGGTTCTAGGCCCGATAGGTTGTCGGGGTTGATGTCGCAAAAAAGTGGGCTGGGTCGGGTAGCTTGGAGGACTCCGTGCCCCTCCGATGCCCGAGCCCGCCCGACCAAGTTGAAAGCGTAGAAAGGTGGGCTGAGCTGGGTAGCTTGGAGGAGTCCGTTCCCTTCCAATGCCCGTGCCCGCCCGACCAAGTTGGAGGCACCCTCAGGCCCTGGTGGCCATTTTATAAGGGTGGTGCGTCGTTGATGAAGTCTGAGTAGTCAGCGGAGACGGGAGTCCTTCGATGGACGGTGGCTAGTCCTCCTCCGACTTGTGATAGACGATATGAATCCTCCTCTGACTTGTGGTAGACGATCCAAATCCTCCTCCAACTTGTGGTAGATGATTCGAATCCTCCTCCGACTTGTGGTAGACGATCCAAATCCTCCTCCGACATGTGGTAGAAGTTCCAAATCCTCCTCTAACTACGCGTAATACTAGTCGAAAACTAGTAAACGGAGTGTTATTGGAAGTTGGGGAGCAAGGCCCCTTCAGTAACATAGAAAACTAGTTGGGAACTAGTAATCTAAGCGTTACTGAAAGTATTTGATAGATGATCACATCGGTGCTTTATTTGGCTAATTACGGGTTCCACTAGTCATTGCCAAACGAGGCGACCACTTTTGACAGTCGCATGGCTCGGCTGTGACAGGGTTCCCTGAGCTTAGCCTTGAAGAAATTGAATTCATTTTCTTCTTTCCCGAGCCCATCCCCATTGGCCCTATCCTTAGCCCCCGAGCGTTGGTAAAAGAGGCTCATGACATGAGGAATAGGTGACAGGAGATCAGCTGGAAAAAGATTGCACTAATTAGGCTAGACATCATTGGGCACGTCTCAGAGTAGTATAGCAAGGAAGTCATGATTAACCCGAATAATAAGCATAAATGGCGACCCTGACTAAGTGGTAAAAAGGGGTGCTTTTAGGTTTACTGAACCCCTTGTTTTGAGACACAGTCCCAAAACAATGGTTTAAACAAACGAAACATCTAAAAGACCCTCTGAAAACCTCCTTGAATTGGGTACTTAATTTATGAATAAATCATTATTCGGGTAGTCCCGTCGCCTTTCTTCGTAGTCCTGGCGAAGCTTCTAGATTGTTTCCCAGCTTCTGGCTTGCGCTTCCAAGTTGTCTCCAAGTAGTCAAGAGGGAGTTGATAGTGGGTTGGGCTGTAGGCTTCCACTTCTTCACGCTTTTGCTGCCTGGCAACGATGACATTGCGGGCGTCCCGGCAAGCGTTGATGATAGTGCGGAGGTCGCCCGTGGAGGAGTCGTAGAGGTTGCCACTCCCAGCTAGTTCATCTCGGCCGTGCGGTGCCTATGTTTGGCGCGCTTCGCATTGATGAGCCTACGGCGTTCCTTCTGGATGTCATCTGCGTCTTCTACCTTCATGCTGTCTGGGAATTCACTATCCATTGTTACGTTCACGTCTTCATCGAGTGGATCAAGGAGGTAGTCATTGTAGTCGTCTAGCTGGACCCGCTCTAGGCCTTCACAGTCCTCACCAGCGTGAATCATGAACACTTCTCGGTTGGGCATGAAGCGTTTGTCACTCCGCACCACCTAGCCCTTGTCTTCGACGTCGGAACGAGGGAGAGGTCTACCTTCTTGAAAAGGGAGTTTGCCGGGTATGGTAATGGATCGTGGTGGGCTTGATTTGAGAAACCTGGAGGGTTTCATGCCCTTCTGATGCCCAAACCTGCCCGACCAATCTGATCTCCTTACCAAACCCCGGGGGTTACTTATTATAGGTGTCATATGAGCAGCCGAATCCGGGTGGGTGTCGGAAATAGTAGCCCCCCGATGCGCGGTGGCTTCTCCTTCTCCGAGTGATAGGAGATGATCTAAATCCTCTTCCAATGTGCAGAGGGTCCTGGGTTGAACCGCATCAGACCAAACTAGACGTGGCTTGGTGGTTTCAAGTTTGCCAATGTAGAGAATGTGGGTTACGCAAAATGTAGGCGACGATGCGTAGCTTTGATCCGTGGGCGATTTGTCGACGAAGCCGACTAGTCGGAGCTGATTCCGACTAGTTGTTGACCGTGCGGAGCTAGTCATCGAGTAGTTTAAGTCTCGTCCCCGACTAGTTTCTAGTCGAGAAGAGTAGTTGAGGTAATCGTTGGTTGCCGATTTGTCGAAGTAGTCGTAATTGCGGTGTGCCGGGTAGTTGAGTTCGTCGCTGCAATGCGTCGATGTTGTGACGCAAGCTGAGGTTGAGCGGAGTAGTTGAAATCTTCCGGCTCCCTGGGGTTGATACGCCGAAGGGTGGATTCTGCCAGAGTAATGCCATCTGCGATACCTTTATCTTCCTAAAAAGATAGTTCCTGCATGAAGGCCACAAGGCGGGAGTCGTATTCGAGTAGTTCAGAGGGCTCTAAACCCTTCCAGTACACGAACCGGCCTTGCGGCGTAGACGTTATGGTCAAACCCAGGTGACTACCCAAAACCGATTCGAGGTGGTCATCAGGTTGCAAGTGGTTGTCGAGAATAGGGGCCTCCCGACAAGCGGTGGCTCCCTCATCCTCGAGTCCTCCCGAGCTCCGACTTGAAGGTGTAGTACTAGTCAACAAGTACTTTTCATCGGAGTCTGAGTAGTTGACGAAAACAGGGGCCCCCGACAAGCGGTGGCTCCCTCGTCTCCAATCTTGATAAGATGATCCAGGTCCTCCTCCAAGTTGGAGAGGGACTTGGACTGTGTAGCCTCCTCAGATCGGTTTGAATCCAATCCAACTAGTTCTGGTGCAGCACGAGTTGAAGTCACTTTGAAAATGGACATCCTCTCGATCTCTCCGGTGAGATCGGGGAGCAGCAACTCGTCGAGGTTGTCGATGAACTCGTCGAGGTTGCTGCGTTGAGTTGCTGAAAAGGCCTCCAGCTTTCTGGAGTTGGCTAGGTGGCTGTTGAAGCTACCCGAGCCGTTGGTGGCGCAGATCCAGGAGCCAAAGATGAAAGTTGTGCCCTCATCGAGCACAGTGCTGGTGAAGCTGAGAGATGCCATCGAGTTCTCCGGTGGATGCTCGATGAACACCCCTACCTGGCGCCCCAGCTGTCGGTGTTTTTCCGCCACTCCCACTGAGGGATACCCCCGAGGTGGTGAGTTTGTAGGTAGGGTGTCACTGAGATCAGAAACTTGAAGGTGCAAGGAATACGAAGTTTAGACTAGTTCAGGCCGCCGAGAGCATAGTACCCTACGTCCTGTGTGTTGTTTGTATTGCCTTAGGTGTTGACGTTGTGTCTACTGTTTGGAGGAGGTCCCTGCCCGCCCTTATATAGTCTGGGGGGACAGGGTTACATGGGAGTCCTAGTTAGATATGAGCTCAGGAGTCCTACTCGGGTAGTATTCAGGTAGTTTCCTTCGGGTAGTATGAGTAGTTCTAATACGCTACGAGTAGTTAGAAATGGTGTAGGGCGTGGGCCATGTCCCACCCCTTATCCTGTAAGATGTAGGCCATGAGCGTAGTCCCGTGGGCCCGGTTCTGACAGACTTCGTGGTCCTCGACATAGAAGGCATCCTTGGAATGCAGCTCATTCTTGGGCGACCATTCCTGAGAGACGCAAGGGCAAGGATCGATGTCGGAACTGGAGAAATCCGCTTCCACATTGGAATGAACAACATGCTTTTCAAATTCCAACACAGGGAAAGCAGAGCTTCCTGATTCATCAAGACAGCAACGGAAGTGGTATATACGGTGAACCACAACCCCAACCCGAAAATCCACCGACTGTACCAACAAGAAGAAAGAGAACAAAGAAGGTGTGGTAGAAGGTGGAAAGCGCGTCCTCATCTACTTCTACAAGATGGTACGACAAATGGTAAGCACGATGGAGAAAAGTCTTGCCCGTCGGCTTCAAAACGATGAGCCCTTGCCGAAGGGAAATCGGTAGTTATCTCATATTTGAATTTTTAAAAATCTACTTTTCACACCATATGATTTTTTTCTCATTGCATATTTGAATTTTTCCAACACCCTCCTGCATGCTGGGATTTTTCTAGCCATTTTCCCTTTTTACAAAAAACATAAAAATATTTTGAACATCTTCTCAAGCAAAGTTTGGTCGGGCACCCAAGCAACAAGGCAAGAGAGCCGTTGGGGAGCAGTGGGCCCCCGCTATCACCCGGGGGCCACCTAGGGTTTGGCCGAAACCTTAGGTCGGCCGATCCAGGAGCAATGGCTCCTGGGCTCCACAGGCTCCAATGGCTATTGGCTTTTGTCCCCTCCATGTTCCTTGCCATTTGAGCTCCCAGTTCTTTAAATAGAGCCTTAGAGGGGGGGTGTGAAGCACTCCACTTTCATTTCACTCACTCACTCCCTCTCACACTCTTTGTTTTCGGGATTCCATTATGTTTTTGCTCAAGTTGAAGTGCAAAAAACCTCTCTGTCTCATTTCTTTGCTGAAAGATTGACAAGAACATTGGAGGAGCAACTTCAGGTAAGCAATTCCCATTCAGTTTTACTAATGTAACCCGTTCCGAGTTGTTCTTGTTCCTTATTGTTCTTCGAGCTTCGACCATGAGGGGCATGGGTCAGAATATCTCCAGAGCATTGAAGAAGATGATGGGTGCGAGCTCATCCCGTTCTCGAGGTGGCTCGAGGTACCATCACACTCTTGAACCTGCGCTGAGCCCGAGCACAATGGAGTATGAAGAAGAACAAGAAGAACAAGCCGAGGAGCAAGCCGAACCGCAAGCCAAGGACATGGAGATGGATGACAATGATGCACCCTACCTCAATTTACGAGAAGACCACAAGAGGCAAGCCTACGCTATCCTCAAGCGTCGGTCCTTTGGTCACACCAAAGCCTTTGACCCGGACCTTCTTGAGAAAACAGGTATGGACCTTGACTTTGCTCGTGTTTGGCATGCGGTTGGATAGGATGGTTTTGTGCTCGTTGAGGAGAATGGTTCTCTTCTCCTCACCATCCAATTTCTTTGCACTCCTCGGAGGTGGATGACGGTGTTTCTTTTCGACTTTCCAGAAATGAATATTATCTTACTTGGAAAACTTTAAGTTGCCACCTTGGGTTTAGCGCGCGTTTGCCAATTTCTCTTGAACAAGCTTACCATGGTTTTTAATCGCTATGATTTTTGGGGTTTGATTTCGTGTCAAGTTTGTCAATGGCAAGTTTGCACCTCGGTGCAATGATATTCTAAATCCAACTCTTCGCTTGATGCACAAGTGGTTGGCCATCACTCTCTTTCCAAGGGATGATGTTCAGATAGTACGCAATGATGAGTTGATGATTCTATATGCCATGGTCAACAAGATCAAAACCTCCCCCATGAAGGCTATGATCAAGCAATGGCTTACGAATTTCAAGATGATAGGTTCTATTGAGTGCACTTCTTTGATTACTCGCATCGCTTCGAGCTTGGGGATCCTAGATGGAAATGTTATTCCCTTCATTGAGGATTACCGTGTTCTTATCGATGAGACTTATTTGATCAAAGGTCACACACTCAAGAAAGGCCCAAATGACTCTTTGATTTTTTTCTCCCTTGCTTATTGTCAGACCTGGGGCTACGAGACTGTGCACATAGCACAAAATATTTTGGAATAAGGGAAGGGGCATGTCCCGTACCTCATATCTGTTGTAACTACTCGTACAGGAGTAGGACTAGTCGGAACAGAAGGAAACTACCCGAATAGTACTCTGGTAGGACTCCTAAGCTAGTATCGGGCTAGGATTCCATGTAACCCTGTCCCCCCAGAATATATAAGGGCGGGCAGGGACCCCTTCCAAACAATAATCATCATCAAAGGCAATACAAACCACCATACAGGACGTATGGTATTATGCACATCCTGGCCTGAACCTGTCTAAACCTTGTGTTGCTTGCACCTTCAAGTTTCTGATCTCAGTGACACCCTGCCTACAAGTCTACTACCATAGGGTATACATAGGTAGGCTTGCCGGTAAAACACCGACAGCTGGCTCGCCAAGTAGGGGTGTTCATCGAAGATCCACCGTGAACTCAATGGCATCATTGAACTTCACCAATGCCATGCTCGAGGAGGGCACAACTTTTGTCTTCGGCTCGTGGGTCTACGTCGCTGACGGCGCAAGTGATTTCTGTCGGCACCTCATCGACAACACGAAGCTGGAGGCTCCAGCAGCAACCCAACATGGTGATCTTGATGAGTCTATGGTCAAACTCGCCGAGACGCTGCTCCCTGACCCAACCTGGGATCTCGAGGAGCAGTACGTTTTCAACACGACCTCGACTCGTGCTGCACCAGGATTCCTTGGATCATATCCAATCTGGCCTGAGGGACACCATACCCGAGTCACCTTCGGGTTACGCAACGCGGCCACTAGTTACCAGGAGGCCATACGGTGTGAGTCCCTATCCGCATTGGAAGAAGACTTGGATCGCCTACTAAAAATTGGAAACAATGAAGCCACCACATCACGGGAGACTCCTATCTTTGACGACTATGACTCGGATTCTGGTGTTGGTGTTGTGCCTTTTATGGGCGGTCACCGAGGCCTGATGATCACATCAACACCACAAGGTTGCTTCGTGTACTGAAAGGGCAAAAAACCCTCTGAACTATCGGAAACGACGCTCACCTTGTGGCCCACCTCGATACACTACCTAACCAAGAAGGCAGCCCCCTCCCCACCATTGCCGAACAAGGAACCGCGTTGGTCGACTACAGCTCCAATGAGCACACCTTACACCGCCACATCTACATGGTGGAGGTAGAAGGCGAAGGCAATGGAAACCCCAACAAATTACTTGAGCAAATCTCCAGGGATGAGGTCACCGCCGATGCCGGCGATGAGAACGACACCAAACATGACACCCACAGATATAGGAACCGGAAGCGCTCTACACGAAGAAGGAATGCCACGAAGCGCCAACGCCGTCTACGGCGCAATCTCGATGCAGAGTTCACAGTGGCAGGAGATCGGGGCTTCCATACCTCGATCGCCAACATCACCAATATCACGGCCATACTAGCCTCCAGCTAAGATCCAGTGGCACAATCAACTTTGCAACTGGCTCAGAAGGCATGGTTAAAGCTTGACCGACAGAACCCGGCACCATCAATGTCGGCCAACCAAGAAGGAGTGGGCGAAAGTCGCAGTCACCCACAGGTTAGCCGGACTCCAGGGGGACATACACGTCAGCGCCGCGGGGGCAATGAAGCCAACAATGACGCTGCGCAAGGCAGTCGCTCCATAGGTGGGAGGCCGCGGCCACCACCTGGGGGCAACAAGCCACCACCGCCGCCGCCACCACCACGACCACCACGACAACGCCCTATCGGTAGTTACAATCATCGACCACTCAAAGACCTGCCAACAGATGATCTTCGTCGCAAGATCAATGAAGGGCGCGACGCTCGCTCCATCATCGACGCCCGACAAGAAGAGCGAGCTGCAACTGATGGTTGCCACATACCTGACAATAGTGATCGCTTCCCAACATTCCCACGATGATTCAGCCTGTACAATGGCTCAGGTGATACTCCACGGCCATAGAAGTCGCGGGTGCCTCCAACACCACCAAGGTCATCTACTTCCCGATGGCCTTGGAGATCGCTCTACTCACGTGGCTGGAGAGCCTCAGGAAAGACTCCATCGACTCTTGGGACGATCTGAAGGCTATCTTCACCGACAATTTCCAAGGGGAGATCACTCGAGCAGGTACTCGTCACGATTTATCTCAATGCAAATGGGAACGTAACGAGCTCCTACGATCCTACACTCACCGCTTCTTCGACACTCGCGCTACCATCGCCAACATCTTCGAGCAAGACGTCATCAATTGCTTCCACAACGGCATTACTGACCAAACTCTCTTTATAGACTTTGGCCGCAATCGACCCAAGATCGTGCGGGGCTCTGCGACATGATGCAAGCTTGGGCGGACCAGGAGGAGCAGGAGCGCAATCGCTTCTTGAGGCGTGGCAACGACTACAACAACAACAACAAGCGGGAAATCAACCACCGCAATGACAGAAGCCCGCGGGACCAATTGGGATCCTCCTGAAAGCACAAGCCAGACAATCTCGTCATGGCTATCGAACGCCCCTCGCGAGGCTAGAAGTTGGGAACCACGCAGGAGAAGCTTGACAAGCTTCTGCACAAGCAGTACCCAGTGCATCCAAATGCCAAGAACTCGGCAATCGAATGTTGTAACCTGCGAAAGATCTTCAATGCCCCGTCTGTTGACAAGAACGCCAAGAAGAAGGGCAAGGAAAAGGAGGAGGATGAAACAGAGGACATGTCAAGAGGCACCCAACTCCAGGATGCATCAAAGACTATCAACGTCATCTTTAGCGGCGACTCCGGCTTCGTTCCCAAACGATCCCAAAAGCTAGCTCTATGCGAGATCTAGTCTATCGAGCTAGCGGTACTACAACCACTCCAATGGTCGGAGGTCCCTATTTTGTTCTCAAGAGATGATCAATGGACTAGCTTCCCAGAGCCAGGAAAATTCCCGCTCGTAATGGATCCTATGGTGGCTAGCGTCAGGCTCACCAGAGTACTCATCGATGGAGGAAGCGGCCCCAATCTTCTCTTTGCGAGTACTCTTCAAAAGATAGGCTTGGAAATCATGGACATGCTCACACCAAGCAAAGCTCCCTTCTACGGCATCGTACCAGGGAACTCGGCTACTCCACTCCGAACTATGACCCTCCAAGTGACCTTCAGCACGAGGGAGAACTACAGGACCGAATACATCAAGTTCGAGGTGGCAAACTTCGAATCTTCGTACCACACCACCCTGGGAAGATTCGCATTGGGTAAGTTCATGGCCGTGCCCCACTATGTCTACCGACTTCTCAAGATGCCAGGTGTTGGTGTTTTACCACCACGCCCACCGAGGGATACCGCCGAGGTGGTGAGATTGTAGGTAGGGTGCCGCCGAGATCAGGAACTCGAAGGTGCAAGGAACACAAAGTTTAGATAAGTTCAGGCCACCGAGAGCGTAATACCCTACGTCCTGTGTCTGGTTTGTATTGCCTTAGGTGTTGACGACGTTGTGTCTGTTGTTTGGAGGGGGTCCCTGCCCGCTCTTATATAGTTTGGGGGGCAGGGTTACATGGAAGTCCTAGTCAGATACGAGCTCAGGAGTCCTATCCGAGTACTTTTCGGGTAGTTTCCTACTATCTCCGTCTAGTTTTACTACTGTATGAGTAGTTCTACTACGCTACGAGTAGTTACAACTGGAGTAGGGCGTGGGCCATGTCCCACCCCTTATCCTGTAAGATGTAGGCCATGTGCGCAGTCCCGTGGGCCCTGGTCTGACAAGCCCCCGAGCTCTTCGTAGTCGAGTACTGCAGGCTTTCGAGTACTTCTGAAGGCGTCTTCAAGTCCTCCCAGACTCCATCTTGAAGGTGTTTTCCAAGTACTTCCTTGGCTGCATCAAGGCTGCGAGGTGCTCATGCCCCGAGTAGTTGTCAAGTCTTCTTTTATATGGGGTGCGATTGAACTCGCACTCCATATGGAGTAGCCCTCGAGCCTTAGGTTGACTCGTAGAATCAAGCTGAGGGTCAATTTAGTCTGGAGTCTTTTGTCCTTATCTTCTAAAATATTTGAAAAATAAGTCGCTGATGACACGTGTCCTGCAGCCCCCGAGCCTTGAATCCAAATTCACAAAGTTTGGAATAAAGGATCCAAAGAATCATGGCATGCAATATATGACGATAAAGATTTAATGGTTAAGATGGGCAAATTGGTTCAGA
Organism: Panicum miliaceum; assembly: GCA_032594955.1. Classification (NCBI taxonomy): domain Eukaryota; kingdom Viridiplantae; phylum Streptophyta; class Magnoliopsida; order Poales; family Poaceae; genus Panicum; species Panicum miliaceum. The sequence goes on along the minus strand of CM064070.1, from coordinate 9,967,469 downwards.
AATCTGAAAACCGCTTTTTTCGTGATAAATTCCATGAAAAAATGGTTAAACAAATAACTTCTCCAAAAAGCACCCTAAATTACCGCTCAAATCCTTGTTCGCTGAGAGCCGTGTCGTAACCAGCCCCAAGCCTGGGAGCTAGATGAGTCGCACAAGATACACCTAATAGTCGGTGGCGCCAGCCCCCGAGGCTAGGCATTGGCCAAGTTGCCACTGGATCTTGAACTGTCGATGAAGCCGACTAGTCGGAGTCGATTCCGAGTAGTTTTGTAGGTAAGACGAGTAATCAAAGTAGTTGACGACGCGTAAGACTAGTATGAATAGATGCTATTAGGACCTTGTTGTATGCCTATGCTCCCGCTAACCTTAGGTTTATTCATTTATTCTTTATTGTTGAGATTGTCTCTAGTCTGTGTGTCACATTACCCTTATCATATCATTTATCATGACTTACCCCAGTATGAAATATAGTCTATAGCTTATTCATATCATCCTGATTATATACCTAGTAAACTCTTTTACTCATGCCATCCTACGGGAAAATATAAATAACGATACCCAAATACTCTCCAGATGAAATGCTACAATGGTATATCCGTGCACTTGCGGATCCATTTTATAATCGTAAAGACATACCACCACGGCATTTCTGGCGCTGTTACCCGGGACTAACAATTCCAACGATGACGCTAAGAAATGTCAACACCCTTCATCACATCCGCCAAGGGGCAGTCGTCATCGGTGCCCTCGTCGTCCTCCTCACTCACTGAATCAACAGTGGGTCGAGACGACATCAGGTGTCTCGGACATTAAATGTCCAGCAATGGAGGCATACTCCTACATACATATATATAATCTTGCAATAGGATTTCAAGATCTGTCAGTACCAAATTAGAATAAAGGATACCAGAAGTACTCGATAGAAAGACACGACTACTTACCCCTACCTGTTTTTGAGGTTTCTTCACTGAATAAAGGGTCGACATATATGGCACCCAAGAGCACTCGGCTTACTCGCAGCACAGCTTCACCTTTATCAATAGGTCTGCAGAAAATCGAGATGGGTTTGAGTTGCCAAGGTACTCGAAGCCAAATCGGGAGCATTTTTGCAACGGCTGGATCCGCGTACCAAGCCACGTGTACATGACCGATGCACCAGTAACCCCTGACTCCCTGTGCTCCTTGATCATACCGAGTAGCTCTTCGATCTAGCTCATGTCCTGACAAGCCACGGTTCACTCGCCTCTAATCCTGAGTGCTCCGGCGGTCCTCTCGGGAAGCGAGGGTTCATGGTTCCCAACATAGAACCATCGCCCCCTCCAGCCTAACAGACTAGTCGGAAATTTGTAGGGGGTGTACTTCTTTTTTATCCCCTACCTTAGTTGGAGTCCAACCCCACCGACCTCGTGCATTTTGTCCTCACTAGGTTGTAGTTTAAGATGGAAAAGGTAGTAGAAAAGATGGAAATCGGGTTCTATTCCCAGGAAAGCTTTGCAGAAATGGACAAAGATGGCAATGTGAAGAATCGAGTTAGGGTTGAGATGGTGAAGCTGAATAACATAATAGAAAACAAGGCCGCAGAAGAAATCAGAAGTTGGGAGGGCCAGACCGCGTTCAACAAAATACTGAAATAAAACTATCTCTTTAGCCTCTTCATACGGTCACTTATCACCAGTGACGATCTCCTTGGGCTGAAGGAGGCCCTCATCTACAAGCGCCTTGAGGTCAGCCTCAGAACACTTACTTGCTCTCCAACCGTTGTCTATGGTAGCGGCGGCCTTGGAATCTTTTCGTTTTGCCTTGGCAGAGCCCTTCTTGCCAGCCATCCTTGAAGTCACGAGTCGTTTCTCTCGCATGCGCTCGGGGGCTTAAGGAAAAGGTGCAGATGCGAGTGCAGCTACACGGCGGGAGGAAGGAGATGATGGAACTGGTCTAGACCTAGATCTGGATCAGCGGTGGTGGCGGCGGCTGTAAGACAGGGGAAGACGAAGGGTTCTCACAGTGTGGGAGTGACTGAAAGGGTAAGTTAACCCTAAGTTACCGCACAGTTAGATAACCAGTGGAGGATCCAGTTTCACTTTGCAGAAGTTGAAGAGTTATTTATGGGAAATAATTTGTTTTGAGAGGTAATTTAGAATAATTTTGGGGAAGTTATTTGATTAACCTTTTTTTCAGGGATTTTATCCCGAAAAAGGGGTTTTCGAATTTTGAACCAATTTTTCCTATTTTTACCATCATTGCAAATATATAAAATACACTGCAACGTATGCAACGTTTATTTGGATCCTTTTTTCCAAATTTTTTGGGATTTGGATTCAAGGCTCGGGGCTGCGGGATACGTGTCATCGATGGCGTATTTTTAAATTCTTTGAAAGATAAGGAAAGAAGATTCAAGACTAATTTGACCCTCAGCCATATTCTTCGATTCAACCTAAGGCTTGGGGGCTACTCCATATGGAGTGCGATTTTCATCGCAGCCCATATAAAAGAAGACTAAAATAATTCACATGTTGACTTGCGAAAACATCACGGTTAGCCCGAAGGGATTGATGAGAAGGTCCTTCACGTGGGGTGATTAGTTCCATGGGTGGGCCAAGACAAGTCGAGTGGTGCCATGCCAAGATGTCTCGGTTGGCCCAAAGGAGGTGACGACGAGGTCCTGCACTTGATCTTGGTCAGTTCCTTGGGCAGGCCAAGACAAGTCGTATGTTGCCATGCGAAAATGTCTCGATTGGCCCAAAGGAGGTGACGACGAGGTACTGCACTTGATCTTGATTAGTTCCTTGGGCGGGCCAAGACAAGCCTTAAGTGCCATGCGAAGATGACTCGGTTAGCCCAAAGGAAGTGACAACGCAATGCTGCACATGTGTTGTTACGAAAGTAGTCGTTGTGCAAAGATGACTTGGCTAGCCCGAAGGAAATCCTTGGGCGGGCCAAAACAAGTCGTATGTTGCTATGCGAAGATGTCTCGGTTAGCCCGAAGGAATTCCTTGGGCGGGCCAAGGCAGTTCGTACGACGCTGAAATATAGATGAACGAACAAGCCCTATTTTGGGTAAACTCCTTGATCCCCTGACTGAGTGGTTGAGAGAATTATTTGGGAAAAAAACCCCTTGTGTCGAGATAAAACTTGAGACACTGGTTTAATAAGTTCCCTAAAGATCTCCATAAAACCTCCTTGAATCGGGTCTCAGTCTTCCCGTGGGCAGCCGCCTTGCTGCGCCAAACCCCAGAGCGTAGAAGCCAGACGAGCATGGATAGTTGTCGATCTTGATTCGTGGGTGATTACCGACGAAGCCGTGTCGCACGTTGATGAAGCCACGCATGTTTGTTGATGACACCCGACTAGTCAGAATCGATTCCAACTATTCACTAGTGGAATGAGTCCCGCTTCCGACTAGTAGTGTAGTCGAAGTAGTCGTCGGCGGGTCGCCGAGTGCCCTGACGAGGGCGAAGTAGTCGGCGAAGAATCGAGGGTCCTGCTTTCTTGGAACGGTTCTAGGCCAGACAGGTTGTCGGGGTTGGTGGAGCAGGAAAGTAGGCTGGGATCGGGTAGCTTGGAGGACTCTGTGCCCATCCGATGCCCGAGCCCGCCCAACATAGTTGAAAACGCAGAGAGGTGGGCTGAGCCGGGTAGCTTGGAGGACTCGTGCTCTTCCAATGCCCGGGCCCGCCCGATCTAGTTAAAAACGCAGAGCAGTGGGCTGAGCCGGGTAGCTTGGAGGACTCGTGCCCTTCCAATGCCCAGGCCCGCCCGACCAAGTTGGAGGCACGGAAAGGTGGGCTGAGCCGGGTAGCTTAGAGGACTCATGCCCTTCCAATGCCCGGGCCCGCCCAACCAAGATGGAGGCGTAGAAAGGTGGGCTGAGCTGGGTAGCTTGGAGGACTCATGCCCTTCCAATGCTCGGGCCCGCCCGACCAAGATGGAGGCGCCATCAGGCCCCGATGGCCGTTTGATAAGGGTAGTGCGTCATTGATGAAGTCCGAGTAGTCGGGGGGGGGGGGGGGGGGGATGGGAGCCCTTTGATGGATGTTGGCTAGTCCTCCTCCGACTTGTAGTAGACAATCCAAATCCTCCTCCAACTTGTAGTAGACGATCTAAATCCTCCTCCGACTTGTCGTAGACGATCCAAATCCTCCTCCGACTTGTGGTAGATGATCCAAATCCTCCTCCGACTTGTCGTAGATGATCCAAATCGTCCTCTGACTTGTGGTGGGCGATCCAAATCCTCCTCCGACTTGGTGAAGAACTTTTGGTACAGGACCTCCGACCGAGGCAGATTCGATTCGAGAGGTTACGGGTTGTGGATCAAGTCTTCGATTGCATGGTTGATTTCCATGCGTGTCGTACGGGTGCTTCAGGCTGCTTCAGGTCAGACAAAATGGAATTCCGTCGAGACCGTTGGCGAGGTTGTACGGGAGCAAGGCCCCTTCAGTAAACTACGTGTAATACTAGTAGAAAACTAGTAAACGGAGTGTTACTGGAAGTTTGGTTGCAAGGCCCCTTCAGTAACATAGAAAACTAGTCGGGAACTAGTAATCTGGGGGTTACTGGTAGTTTGGGTACAAGGCCCCATTCAGTAACATAGAAAAACTAGTCGGGAACTAGGAATCTGAGCGTTACTGGAAGAATTTGATAGACAATCGCATAGGTGCTTTATTTGACTAATTAACGGGTTCCACTAGTCATTGCCAAACGAGGCAACCACTTTTGGCAGTCGCATGGTTCGGCTGTGACTGGGTTCCCTGAGTTTAGCAACAGAGTCGTGATTAACCCGAATAATGAACATAAATAGTGACCCTGATTAAGTGGTAAAAAGGGGTGCTTTTAGGCATACGGAACCCCTTGGTTCAAGATATAATCCCAAAACAATGGTTTAAGCAAACGCAACACCTAAAAGACCCTCAGAAAACCTCCTTGAATTGGGTACTTCATTTATGAGTGAATCATTAGTCGGGTAGTCTTGTCGCCTTTCTTCGTAGACTTCACGGAGGTCCCAGGGCCCTCCGAAGGGTTTGACATTCAAACGCAGAATGCTTGCTCTTCGGGTGCCACGGGTGTGACAATCCTGGTAAATTACATTTCTAAAATCTATGTCATTAGCCTAACCCTATGCTTAACCAACTAATAAAAGGGTGAAAAGGATTAGAACGAGTTAAGTTGAAATTCAAATTTAAATTGGGCACATTTGGATACTTTTGGATTTTTAATTTAACTTTCAAACCATAAGACAAATGAGATGTTGCCTGAAACCAAACTTGTAGAACATTTTATTCTGAACAACTTTCATGTTCAAAAGTTTTTGAAATTCAAATTAGAAAGAGGAGAAAACGCCCTGTTTGCACCCAGCCCCCTGAAATTTTTCAAATTCTTGCAATCAGGCCCCTCGCTCCCTCCCTCTCTCTCCCCTCCCCGCCCGACCGCCGTGCGCCAGGTGGCCGGCGACGCCTGACCGGCGCGAGGCGCCAGGCCAGTGGCCGCCGCGCCACTCCCCCACGCCCGGCTTTGCCCCCTCCCCACGCCGCGCTGCCCAGTGAGCGTCCGCGCGTGCGCAAGCAGTGCCGCGCCCAGCCTCGTCGCCCGCCGCGCCCAGCCGCCGCACCCCGCCGTGCCACCTCGGCTCCCGCGCCCCGCCCGTCGTTGCGCCTGCTCTCCGCCCGAGCCGCTGCAGCAACTGCTTCCCCACTCCGCGCGCCGCGCTATCTCTTCTCTGCCACGCCAAATCCCGGCCGCCCAGTCGCCCGCGCCCGCTCGCCGCACGCCGCGCCGGCACCCTGCTGCCGCCGGCCGTGGCCAGTGCGCGCCGTGCCGTGCCTCCGCCCCGCACGTTGCCCAAGCGCCTCCACACCCCCTCTGCCCCTATAAAAGCCCCGCCCGGCCGCCCGCGCGAGCCCAGCAGCCAGAACGCCTCGCCGCCGCCATTGCCGCCGCCGAGCGCCGCCCGCCCGTGGACAGCCCTCCACCGCCCCCCACCGCCCAAATTGAGCCTCCAGCCACCACTACATCACCCCACTGAAGCTCGCCGACCCACCCAACGCCGCCCAGGACCACCGGAGCGCCGCCGCCCGCACTGCCGCCGCCGCCGCCGCCCCTGCTCGCCGTGGGCAGCTCGACCCCGACCTCCTCCGTCCAAGCCAAGCCCCTGAGCAGCTTCCCCACGCGCCACTGAAGCTCGCTGACCGGACCAGGCCGCCCCAAGCCCGCCGGAGCACCGCCGTCGACGCGCGCCACCGCCGCCGCCGCCTCTGCTCCAACGCCGGCGAGCTATTCCCGGCCGTCCCCCACCTGAACAACACCCCCACGAGGTAGCCCTCGCACCCCTGGACCTTCCCCGACCCTCACCCCTCGCCGCAGGCGAGCCCCTCGCCGGAATTTCGGCCAGCCGCCGTACCCGAGCCGCCCGAGGACCCAATTGCAAGAATTAAAATCTTTAGAAGGGTCTGCAAGCAAGATTCAAGGACCCAGTTGTAAAAGAAAGTTTCAAATCTAGATTCAAATTTAGTGCAATTGTAAAATTCGTATAAAATCGTAGAAAATTCAGAAAAATGCAAACTCAACTGTTCTGGAATCCTTAGAATAAACTCTACGACTTTTGTTACAAAAAGTTTCTCAGATTCTCCACACATTTTGCTCTACCTTGAATGGAAGCTTTAATGAACTTATTTTGTACCCACTATTGTAGATCAATTCTGACCCTAAAAATTGGACAATGAGTTAGTTGCTTGATGTTTAGGACTGTGTAAAAAGATCAGGCCCAAATTCCATCTCTAGCTGCACTGTTTATTAAACTTAGTTTCATACCATGATTAGGTAGAATATTTTTATCCCTGCAGTTAGGTTATGAATCACCTAATGAAACTTTTTCTGTACTGGTGTAATGGTATCTAGATGCCAGAGAAAAATTGGGAGGATTTATATCTCACAGGAACCTAATTATTTGATTTATGTGCTAATAAAATACATTAAATCAAGAAAATAGTATCTTAGCTTGGAAAATTCTCAAATTTTTACTAGGAGATACACTATGGTAGGGGTTGCTGTGTAAAAAGTTCCATGGACAAAAACCCTGTGTAGGGTCCTGTAAAAATGAATCCTTGAATAACCTAGGTGTGTAATGTCATATTTTCTATGCTCTGAATACTGCATAATAAATCCTACAAAAATTACAGTAGCTCCTGCATGCTTAAATGAAAGCTTTGTAAAAATCTTAGACTCAGTTGTTGCACCATTTGTCCTGTACAAAAAGAACAAATGTCTAACAGCAACTATGTAATATATTTTTCATAATTAATCTGTTGCATAAAATTGTCTGAAAATTTTACAGTAAGCACATCTTTCCCCGATGTACCTAAATCCAAAATTTCATGACCAGAAACTATGCACTGTAGTAATTACACTTAAATCATGTCGATTACCATTACCACGACTTAAACTTGTGCATTCATGTAGAATCGACGACTCTCGCCGACGGAACTTACGAGCTGGTGCTCGCGTCCGAGAGTGAGCAGCGTGAAGCTCAAGTGAATCTAACTGAAGCTCTTGAAGACCCGAGCCCAAGTTCGGAAGAGCCCCAAGCTAACTGTGAAGGCAAGCCCCGGAGCATAACCCATTTCTTTCCTAAATTATGCAACTCATTACTCTCTGCTTGTGCATTAAGTTTATAGGAGTTGAATGAAAACTTAGTTGCATGATGTTAGGAACCAATGCTTGAAAACTAGACGTAAGGTTCGATAGAATGCTGTGCTAATAGGACTCCGGTAAAAGCCGAGTGATTTCCTGTCACTCGCGAGAAAATAGGAGTTAAATGTCTACTACACGCTGCAATCATAAGGACACGGACGGGCTATGGAACGATGGTTACGATTGAGGCCCGTCTGTCTAGTGAAAAATGCTAAGGCCGCAGGGTGTGGTAGTGATGGTTAAGTCTTTGAACGTACTAAACACATGCCGAGATTATGGGAATCGGTAAGCTTAAGTACCTGATTGGCCCGGCAAGGGGACGGCACCCTACCCTTTGAACTTTGGTCCCATGTGCATATGGCGAGTGCAGAGAGTGGTCACGACCCGGCGCCGAACCGTGGCGTGGGGCTCTTGTACTCTCGGAGGGTAGCCCCGATCCCCGACCCGGAAAGAAAGGGGAAAAGTTGCACGTGTGACTCTAGGGAGTAACCACGTGACGTGTGTTTGGGTTTCCCTTGCAAGGTTAAGAAATTCGATTTGAATCGTCCGTTTCTCACGGCCATTGAGACTGCTTAACCATTTTTACCCACAGAGTAAGAAGAGGAACAATGAGGATGAATGGACTGGTTGGATGAAAATTTAATGCTTCACCATGTATGCTTTTGGATAGTTGCTTATCTAGAGTGGTTAACAAAACTAGAATCTTGAGCTAAAGTTGAAAGTAAGGACCCACTTGTAGAAGCTTTTCGGCAAAACAAACCCCTGAGCCAAAAGCCTTGCATATTTAGAGTCGGTGGAGTAGATCCCACTACTCGGGTAAGTCTTGCTGAGTATTAGTATACTCAGCCTTGCTTGTGGCTCGTTTTCAGGTGAGACCTTTGAAGATATGATTGCTAGCTTGACTTGGCCCTGCACTCTTCCCCCTGGTTGGTCGGTGGAATGGGATACGCCCCCGTCCAACGGAGATAATGCCGAGTAATGGCGACCCGCTAGGGTTTGATTCCCGATCTTTCGATGAGAGGCGTGGATAACTCGATTGGTCGATGGAGGCGACGTTCACGGCCCGACTACAGCCTTCCAAGCTGCGCCTTAGCAACCGATACACCCCCTCCAATGGCTGTCGCGATCTTGTGGAGCGCGGCACCCGGCCACTAGGGCACTCGTCCTGCAAGCAATCGAAGAACTAGCAAGAACAAGTATGACAAGTACTGAATTTACTAGATATAAATGAAGGTTTCACACGCAATCTCAATAATGGTGGGGTTCCGAAGACAAGAAGACGGGCGGCTGATCCAGCACGCGCGCTTGCAAGCAAGTAGCGAAGGCTAAACTTGATCTAAACAAAACCCAAGCATCCTTGGCGGCGGCTAAGGGGTATAAGTACGTGGGAGGACGACCACAGGGGTGTTGGGGTCGTACTCCAACCCTAGGACGCGTCCGTAATGGACTCAACTTGATACACGGCCCATTGGACCAAAACAGGGTGACGCAGCACCATGGGCAGAAAAGGACTCTGTATTAATTTAACGATTGCGGCCGACTCGTAATAGATATGGCTATGAGGCCGGATCCGTTTGAAAGAAGACTTCATAAGCTTTCCACGAAGTACTTGAACGCCCCAATCCGAGTTCATATGCGACCGTGGTGTCCGTCACAAGTTGGTACTGTTCTGCAGTCCGAATCCAGCTTGCGCGAATCCGTTTCCCTTTCGGCCGCCTCCTTGGTTCCTAAGCAAAACAAGAGTACACGGGTCTCCATGGTCTAAACATGATACACCTGAGCTTAGATTTGAACTCACCTGATGATTAAGTTGATGCGCACGAGCACGAGTAATAGGACCAGCAATAGGCACTTGTGTCGGAGTGGATGTATCGTTGGTGTTGGTGTCCTCATCACCGAGTGATGTCTCGTACGGGCTTCATCGAGACATTCTGTATCATCGAGTAGCTTCCGTTGTCTTATTTTCCGCTGCAACTTAAACTCTGAAGAACTTCTTGTTTGATCATTAAAGTACTTGGTTTTTAAACTCAAAACTTGGTCTGTAATATTTACTTATGCTAATATTGTAATATTTGCTGGAATGTGGTATTCTCTGGGCTCATCGTCGCATGAGCATTTGTATGTATGGCATTCGATCCGCTCTACCGTGGTAGTATCGGGAGGTTATACCCGACAGACCAGTGGATTACTCCGTTTGAAGTGTAAGGTTAACCGAGATTGCCTTAATGGTGATGGTTAACACACTTGAGCCGGATTAATTCAGGTGGTTCTGCCACACCGGGCATTACCCGTGGAGGGCTTTCTCGAATCGTGTCTTCGAACTAAGAGTCTTCCTTTTACGGGTGGATTGTTCCCCAGCTTCTAGCTTGCACTTCCGAGTCATCTCCACGTAGTCAAGAGGGAGTTGATAGCGGGTCGGGCTGTAGGCTTCCACTTCTTCGAGCTCCTGCTGCTTGGCAATGATGACATTGCGGGCGTCCCTGCCAGCGTTGATGATGGCGCGAAGGTTGCCCGTGGAGGAGTCGTGGAGGTTGCCGCTCCCCTGCTGGTTTGTCTCGACCACACAGTGCCTGCATTGGGCGCGCTTCGCATTGATGAGCCTACGACGTTCCTTCTGGATGTCATCTGCATCTTCTCCCTTGATGTTGGTTGAAGATTCGCTATCCATTGTTACGTCCACGTCTTCGTCGAGTGGATCAAGGAGGTAGGTCGTCGTAGTCGTCTAGCTGGACCAGCTCTAGGCCTTCACAGTCCTCGTCGGCGTGAATCATGAGTACTTCTCGATTGGGGGTGAAGCGTGTGGCACTTCGCACCACCTGGCCCTCGTCTTCGTCATCGGAAGGAGGGAGGGGTCTGTCGTCTTGAAAAGGGAGTCCGCCGGGTGTGGCAATGAATCCTGGTGGACTTGATTTGAGGGACCCGGTGGGTTTCATGCCCTTCCAATACCCAAACCTGCTCGACCAATCTGATCCCCTTAGCAGACCACGGGTCACATGAGTGGCTGAATCCGAGTAGCTATCGGAAACAATAGCCCCCCAACAAGCGGTGGCTTCTCCTTCTCCGAGTGGTGGTAGATGATCAAAGTCCTCTTCCAATACAGATAGGGTCCTGGGTTGAACTGCCTCAAACCAATCTGGACATGGCTTGGGGGTTTCGAGTGTGGCAGAAGCACCTGAATTAATCCAGCTCAAGCGCGCTAACCATCACCACAAGGGCAATCAGGGCTAGCTCGCACTTCAAACGGAATAATCCACTGGTCTGTCGGGTAACCTCTCGATACAACCACGGTTTTTGCCGATCGAAACCACACATACATGTACTCACACGAAGGTGAGCCCAGAGGATACAACATTCCACAAATTTTACACCACAGGGTTCATCATAAATTATTATTACAAAGGAGTTCAAATTCATAAAACAAGGTACTTCAGAGTTCAAAATAATAGAGTTCTTCAGAGTTCAATGTAGCGGAAAAATAACGATAACTACTCGACGATACGGATGTCTCGATGAAGCCCGTACGAGACATCACTCGGCATTATCACCGTTGGCCGGGGGCGTATCCCATTCCACCGACCAACCAGGAGGAAGGGTACACGGCCAAGTCAAACTAGCAATCATATCCTCGAAAGTTTCTCCTGAAAACAAGCCACAAGCAAGGCTGAGCATACTAATACTCAGCAAGGCTTACCCGACTAGTGGAATATACTTAGTCGCCTCCTAGACATGAAAGGCTTTTGGCTTGAGGGGTTTGTTTTGCCGAAAAGCATATACGAGTAGGTCCTTACTTTCAAGTTTTTAGCTCCAAGTTCTAGTTTTTTCTTTAGCCATTCTTGGTCAGCACTATCCAATATCATACATGGTGGAAGAATTAATTTGCATCCAACAAGATTAATCATCATCATTGTTCCTCTTCTTACTCTATGTGGTAAAAGGGTCAAGCAGTCTCAATAACCGCGAGAAACGGACGATTCGAATCGAATTTCTTAACCTCGCAAGGGAAACCTAAACACATGTCACGTGGTTACTCCCAGAGTCACACGTGCAACTTTTCCCCTTTCTTCCTGGGTTGTGGATCAGGGCCACCATCCGAGACTACAGAGCCCGGCTCTGTACCCACCATGTGCGCGCATGGAACCGAAGTTGAGATGGTGGGATGCTGTCCACTTGCCGGTCCGATTAGGTACTTAAGCTTACCGATTACCATATTCTCGGCATGTGGTTAGTACGTTCAAAGACTTAACCACCACTACCACACACTGCGGCCTTAGCATTTTTCACTAAACAGACGGGGCCTCAATCATCAACATAAACATCGTACCATAGCCCCGTCCGTCGACCTTATGATTGCAGCATGTAGTAAGCATTCAACTCCTATATTCTCGCGAGTGACAGGAAATCAGTCGACTTTTACCGGAGTCCTATTAGCATAGCATCCTATCGAAACTTACATCTAGTGTTCAGAGCATGGGTACCTAGGATCATGCAACTAAGTTTCCATTCAACTCCTACAAACTTAATGCACAAGTAAAGTAGAGTAATAAGTTGCATAAGTTTAGAAAAATAGGGTTCATGCTCCGGGGCTTGCCTTCTTGGGTAAAGCTAGTTTGGGGCTCGTCCGAACTTGGGCTCGGGTCTTCGAAAGCTTCAGTTAGATTTACTTGAGCTTCACGCTGCTCACTCTCGGACGCAGGCACCAGCTCGTACGTTCCGTCGGCGAGCGTAGTCGATTCTATATGAATGCACAAGTGTAAGTTATAGCGATGGTATAAGATGATTATTTTCCTTCACGATAAAGTTGTAGTCCACAAAACATCGATTTGGTTGCGAAGTTACTGAGTTAAGATTTCTTTGGGCAATTGTTAATAGAGTATGACTTAAACTATTAACTTCATTAAACAAGAAGGGGGTTGTGTTATATTGGAAACTTAATTTTCTAAGCACAACATGGATTAAACACAACTTCTGGTGATGAAATTTTTGGTGATGAAATTTTTATTTAGAGCACATTATGCAGAGACAAAATCACTGTAAAAATTTCAGACATTTTCACGCAGCAGAATAATTATGAAAAAGGTAAAACACAACCACTGCTAGAACCTAGTTATTTTATACAGAACAAACCATTCAAGTATTGACACCAAAAATTTTGCAGGGGATTAATCTACCCATATATGTGTTGCTGTAAATTTTTCAGATTTTACTGTGCAAGATACAAAGCATAATAAATAGGACAAGATACACCCACTTTAATAAAGATTAATTTCTTTAGGATGTTTTACACGGTTTCTGCATATGAAACTTTTTATACAGCAAGAGCTACTCTAAAGTGTGCTACAGTAAAAAGTTGAACATTTTCCAAGCACAGAAACTAATTATTTGAATTAGTGCATTTTTCCTAACCATAAAATTATATAAATAGGTTACAGAAAGGAAAAAGGTTCTAAACTTTTTCTGTGGTATTTAGATATCAATATAAAAACTCTGGAAAAGTTTCACCACATGAATCACAACATAACAGCAGTTACAAATTAGTTTTATTATTTCATGGCCTAAACAAGGTTTAACAAAAAGTTTAGCTAGAGATGGGTTTGTTCCTAATATTTTTATACTGGCCTACAAATCAAGCAACTAATCTACTGTTAAATTTTCAGGTTTAGCCTTTGTCTACAACAGTGGGTACAATTAAAGTCTATTAAACCTTCCATTTAATTTACAGCAAGATTTAGCAAGCAACTGAAGAAATGCATGTAACAAAAGTTGTATATTTTCATCTAACGATTCCAGAACAGTTAAGTTTGTAATTTTTCGATTTTTCTATGATTTTATAAGAATTTTACAAGTTCGCTATTTTTGAATTTAAAGTTTAAACACAGGTTTACAGATATGCCCCTGAAAACTTGCGTGCAGGCCCCTGGGAAGATTGCAATCAAAGCAATGTGGTCCCTGGGCAGCGCTGGCATGGTGGCCGGCCAGATTCCGGCGAGGGGGTTCGTTGGCGGCGAGGGGAAAAGGGTCGGGCAGATCCAGGGAGGTGAGAGCTACCTCGGGATGGCCTTGGTCGAAGTTGGGGGTGGCCGAAGGTGGCTCGTCGGCGCGGAGCAGAGGGGCGGCGGCGGGCCGGAGCATCGGCGACGGTGCTCCAGCGAGGAGGGGAGGGTATGGGCTGGTCGATGAGCTTCGTGGTGTCGAGGGGAACCCGTTTCGAAGCTTGGCTTGGACGGAGGAGCTTCGGAGTGAGCTGTCCACGGAGGAGCAAGGGAGCGGCGGCGGCGCTGGTGGTGCTCCGGCGGTTGAGCTGGCCGGGGAAGAGGCCGGTGAGCTTTAGTGGAGGGAGGGCAAGCTTGCTGGGCGATGGGTTTGGGCAGTGGGAGGCTGGGGAGTGGGGCTCCACGGGCAGGTGGTGCACGGCGGCGGTAATGGTGGCGGCGGCGGCGTTCTGGTCTCTGGGCGCGCGAGGGGGACTCAGTGCGGCCTTTTGTAGGCAGCAGAGAGGCGGGAGGAGGGGCGGGACTGGACTATGAGACGCGGGCGCGGGCGACACGACGGGAGCGCGTGACTGACCGCAGTACGCGGGCGCGGCGTGCGGCGGGCGCGGGCAGGGGATTGGGCGCTGAAGATTTGGCGTGTGGAGCGGGAGATCACGCGGCGCGCGGGTTGGGCGAGGAGCTGCCGCAGCTGTCGTGCCGGGCGGCGAACGCGGCGACTGGCGGGACGCGGCGGAGGCATGGGCACGGCGCGGCTTGTCCATTGGGCGCGGCGGGCGGCGAGCAGAGGCGCGCGTTGCCGGCGCGCGCGTGGCGTGCGCGGACTTGGGAGGAGCGCGGCGTGCCGGCGCGGCCGAGCATTGGCTTGGCGCCTAGCGCCGGTCAGGCATCGCCGGCCAAGTGGCCTGCGGCGGCGGAGGGTCGGGCGAAGCGAGGGGTCGGGCGAGCAGCTGCGCGTCGGGCGCGCGAGGGTCGGGCGAGCGTAGGGTTGGGCGAAACGAAAGGGTCGGGCGAAGCGAAAGAGTCGGGCGAAGCCAAGGCTCGGGCGAGTGAAAGGGTCCGGCGAGCAGCTGCGCGTCGGGCGCGTGAGGGTCGGGCGAGCGTAGGGTTGGGCGAAACGAAAGGGTCGGGCGAAGCGAAAGGGTCGCGGAGAAGAAGGGTCTGCAGTGGAAATAGAAAAAAAGGTAGGGGCTGGTTTGCAAATCCAAGTGTTTCTCAAATTTTCGTGTTGCAACTCAAAAATCCTTAAACATGAAAGTTGTTCAAAATAAAAAGTTACACAAGTTTTGTTTCAGGCCAAAGTTCATTTGAGTTGTAGTTTAGAAGTTATTTTAAAAACTCAAAAAGGATAAATCGGAGGGCTCGACATTTCCTGGGCAAAACTTAGCATTCACCCTAGGCTTCAACTAGACTTTTTGTTTAACATGTCAATAACGACGTGCCTATTCAATTTTGTAGCCATGGTTGCCTCAATGTGAAAGTTATTTAAATGGCTTGATTAAAGTACATGTACTTATGCACATATACACAACTATTTTCAATTCAAGGCAAAACCAATTTATAACTCATCTCATTGAAACTTCTCTTAATTATTTATCCACCGTGTCAAGCTAAAGAGGCTTATTTCGTAATTTAAACACCTGAGGTGGTACATCGAGTTTGCCGATGGAGAGAGTGTGCGTTGCACAAAAAAGTAGGCGGCGAAGCATAGCTTTGATGCGTGGGCGATTTGTCGACGAAGCTGACTAGTCGGAGCCGATTCCGACTAGTTGTTGACCATGCGGAGCTAGTCGCCGAGTGGTTTAAGACTCATTCCCGGCTAGTTTTTAGTCGGGACGGTTAGTTGAAGTTGTTGTTGGCGCTGCCGATTTGTCGAAGCAGTCGTAACTTCGGCGTGAGTCGAGTAGTCGAGGTCGTCGCTGCAGCGCGTTGATGTTGTGATGCGAGGTGAAGTTGAGCGGAGTAGTCGAAATCTTCCGGCTCCCTGGGGTCGATACGATGAAGGGTGGATTGTGCCGCAAGGCGGGAGTCGAATTCAAGTAACTCGGAGGGCTCTAGACCCTTCCAGTACATGAAACGGCCTTGCGACGTAGATGTTATGGTCAAACCCGAAAATGACTCGGAGTAATCATCGGGTTGCAAGTGGTTGTCGAGAATTGGGGCCTCCCGACAAGCGGTGGCTCCCCCGCCCTCGAGTCCTCCTCAGCTCGAACTTGTAGTTAACGGGTACTCTTCATTTTCAGAGTCGTAGTCGAGAACAGGGGGGCCCCCGACGCGCGGTGGCTCCCTCGTCTCGAATCTTGAAGAGGCGATCCAAGTCCTCCTCCAAGTTAGAGAGAGACTTGGATCGCGAAGCCTCCTTAGATCGGTTTGAATCCAATCCGAGTAGTCCTGGTGCAGCACGAGTTGAGATCGCATCAAAAATGGACTTCCTTTCGATCTGCCTGGGTAGATCGGGGAGCAGCAACTCATCGAGGTCGCTACTTCGAGTCGATGTAGAGACCTCCGGCTTCCTGGAATCGACTAGGTGGCTATTGAAGCCACGCAAACCGTTGGCGAATCGATGGCATTGCTCAGCTTCACTAGCAACGTGCTCGACGAGGGCACAATCTTCATCTTGGGCTCCCAGATTTGCGTCGCCAATGGTTTGGATGGCTTCAATACCCACCTAGTCGACTCCAGGAAGCTGGAGGCCTCTACATCGACTCGAAGCAGCAATCTCGACGAGTTCATCCACACCTTCGACGAGATATTGCTTCCCGATCTGGCCCTGCAGATCGAAAAGATGTCCGTTTTCGACGCGAATTTCACTCGTGATGCAACGGAACTAGTCAGATCGAACTCAAACCGATCTGAGGGGACCACACAATCTAAGTCCCTCTTCGACTTGGAGGAGGATTTAGATCTGCTACTCAAGCTCAAGGACGTGGGAGCCACCGTTTGCCAGGGGGCCCCCGTTTTTGACAACTACTCGGACTCCAACGAAGAGTACTTATCATTCAGTACTACACCTTCAAGCCTGTCCCGAGGAGGACTTGGAGATGAGGGAGCCACCGCCCGTCGGGCAGCCCCCACTCTTGAAAACCACACACAACCCAATGGCCACACGGAATCGTTTTTGGGCAGCCATCTATGTTTAACCATAACATCAACACCGCAAGGTCGTTTCGTGTACTGGAAGGGCTTTGAGCCCTCCGAACTACTCGATTACGAGTCCCGCCTTGTGGCCTTCACGTAGGAATTGCCCTTCCAGGAGGGTAAACCTCTCTCTCCCATCGCGGAAGAGGGAGAAAGTAGCACAAAGCTACTCGAGTACAGCCTTACGGCTAAAAACTCACTGGATCGCCATGTCTGCATGGCCTCCCTTCGCAACGCGGAGGACGACGAGTTGGACCACGAGTACGACAACGAGCGACTCGCGGATGTCTCAGCCGACGAGCCCACAGCTAACGCCCCTAGGATGATGACGAGGAGCACCAAAGGATCCGGCGGGTGAAGAATGCCAAGTGCGCCTAGCACAGGCGCAATGCGAAGAATCGCGACCGCGACCCAATGTACCAAAGGGATCTCAAAAAACCTTTTGCAGCAGTCGTGGATCGGGAGTACCGTACGCCGATTGGCGCCATCGCAGAAGCAGCCCTATTAGCCCAACAACTCCCACCCAACCCTCAGATACAAAGGCTGACCCAGTGCGCACTCGTGCAACTTGATGGGCAACATCCAGTGTCTTCCACTCGGAATCCGCCCTCGAGGTCTGAGCGCCATGGCGAAACCGCGCTGATCAGCCGCACCCCTTGTAAGACCCGGGCACACGGGACTGGCCACATGGCACACTTCACCTAGGATTCGGGATGGGACATAGCCCACGCCCCACGTCCACTGTAACTACTCGTAATGCAGTAGGATTACTCGTACGGTAGTTAGACTAGTCGGAGTCGGATAGAGACTACCCGGGAAGTAGTCGGATAGGACTCGTTGGCTTGTACCCGACTAGGATTCCCGTGTAAACCTGTCCCCCGGACTATATAAGGGTGGACAGGCACCCCCTCGGGGACAATCACAATCATCACCATCAAAGACAATACAAACCACACAGGACGTAGAGCATTACGCTCCCAGCGGCCCGAACCTGTCTAAAACCCTGTGTTCCTTTGCACCTTCGAGTTCCTGATCTTGGCGACACCCAACCAACCGAACTCACCACATCGGGGGTATCCCTCAGTGGGCGTGGCGATAAAATACTGACAGCTGTCGTGCCAGGTAGGGGAGCTCATCGAAGATCCACCAGAGAACTCAATGTCATCGTTCCACTTCACCAGCGTCGTGCTCAACAAGGGCACGACTTTCATCTTCGGCTCTTGGATCTGCATCGTCGATGGTTTGGGTGGCTTCAACAGCCACCTAGCCAACTCCAAGCAGCCGAAGGCTACTTCATCGACCACAAGCGACGATCTTGACGACTTCGTCGACAACCTCGATGACACGCTGCTTCCGGATCTGGTTCAGCAGATCGAAATGACGTCCATTTTCAAAACGACTTCAACTCGAGATACAACAGATCTACTTGACTCGGATTCAAACCGATCTACAAAGACCCCATGATCCAAATCCCTCTCCGACTTGGAGGAGGATTTGGATCTGCTGCTCCAAATCGGGGATGTGGGTACCACCGCTAGCCGGGAGGCCCCCGTTCCCGACTTCTACTCGGATTCCGATGGAGAGTACTCCACGTGCAGGACTACATCTTTAAACCGGATCCAAAAAGGACTCGGAGGCGAGGGAGCCACCACCCGTCGGGCGGCCCCCGCCCTTCAAAACCAATCGCAACCCGATGGCCACTCCGAATTCTTGTCGGGCAGCCATCTGGGGTTTAACGATTACATCAATGCCACAAGGATGTTTCGTGTACTGGAAGGGCTTTGAGCCCTCCAAACTACTCGATTATGAATCTCGCCTTGTGGCCTTCACGCAAGAACTACCCTTCCAAGAGGGTATACCTCTCTCGCCCATCGCGGAAGAAGGTGAGAGTAGCACAGAGCTACTCGACTACGGCCTTAGGGCTAACCACTCGCCGGATAGACAAGTCAGCATGGAACTCGCGGACAACGAACAACTCGCGGACATCTCAGCCACAATGAGCCCACAGCAGATGCTCCTCAAGATGAAGACGAGGAACACCGGAGGATCCGGCAGGCAAAGAATACCAAGCGTGCCCAACGCAGGCACAACGCGCAGAACCGTGCCCGTGGAACAAGGGATCTCACCAACGCCTTCGTAGCAGTCGCGGATCGTGAGTACCGTACCCCGATCGGCGTGATTGCAGAGGCAGCACTCTTGGCCCAACAACTCCCATCTAACCCCTAGATCCAAAGGTTGCAGTACTTGACCTAGCGCGTGCTCATGCAACTCGATGGGCAACATCCAGTGTCATCCACTCGGAACCAGCTCTCAAGGTTTGAGCAACACGGGGATACCACGCTGGTCAGTCGCACTCCCGGAGGAGGCCAAGGGAGTCGGAGGAACAACAACCGCCAGCACCATGAGGGCCACCCGTCTGCGCGCGGCAACAATGAACAAGAAGTACAACAACCCGCTCGCAACCAGCGTGGGGCAAGGCACCGCGGCCAAGATCCAGTTGCAGCCAACCTCCACGACACTCCCACGATCGACCTAAGGTAGAAGATCAATGAAGGCCGCTGTGGCAGAACCACCTGAATTAATCCGGCTCAAGTGTATTAACCATCACCATTAAGGCATCCTCGGTTAATCTTACACTTCAAACGGAGTAATCCACTGGTCTGTCGGGTATAACCTCCCGATACAACCACGGTGAACGGATCGAGCGCCGTACATACAAATGCTCATGCGACGATGAGCCCAGAGAATACCACATTCCAGCAAGTATTACATCCTTTGCATAAGTCAATATTACAGACCTAGTTCTGAGTTTAGAAAACAAGTACTTCAATTAACATAGATGAGTTCTTCAGAGTTAAATTGCAGCGGAAATAAACAACGGAAACTACTCGACGATACAGGATGTCTCGATGAAGCCCGTACGAGACGTCACTCGGTATTATCTTCGTTGGACGGGGGCGTATCCCATTCCACCGACCAACCAGGGGGAAGAGTACAAGGCCAAGTCAACCTAGCAATCAAATCTTCGAAGGTTTCACCTGAAAACAAGCCACAAGCAAGGCTGAGTATACTAATACTCAGCAAGGCTTACCCGACTAATGGGGTATACTTAGCCGACTCCTAGACATGCGAGGCTTTTGGCTTGAGGGGTTTGTTTTGCCAAAAAGCGTATATAGTAGGTCCTTACTTTCAGATTTTAGCTCCAAGTTCTAGCTTTCTTTAACCATTCTAGGTAAGCAACTATCCAATATCATACATGGTGAAGCATTAACTTTTCATCCAACCAGTTCATTCATCATCATTGTTCCTCTTCTTACTCTGTGGGTAAAAGTGGTTAAGCAGTCTCAATAGCCGCGAGAAACGGACGATTCGAATCGAATTTCTTAACCTTGCAAGGGAAACCTAAACACACGTCACGTGGTTACTCCCTAGAGTCACACGTGCAACTTTTCCCTTCAATTCCCGCTTCACGGAACAGGCCCACCGCCCTCGACTACACCTCCCCATGGACCACGGACGCAGCCGGGCCATGGCGGCCGATGCACCCGCCATTAGCTAGATGTGAACGAATTCAAGACAGTGGGGAGTATATTCCGGCCTCGGTTCAATCCAGTACTAAGCTTACCGATTACCATATTCTCGGCATGTGGTTAGTACGTTCAAAGACTTAACCATCACTTACCACACACTGCGGCCTTAGCATTTTTCACTAGACAGACGGGCCTCAATCATCAACATAAGCATCGTACCACAGCCCGTCCGTCGTCCTTATGATTGCAGCGTGTAGTAAATAATCAACTCCTAATTTCTCGCGAGTGACAGGAAATCACTCGACTTTTACCGAGTCCTATTAGCATAGCATTCTATCGAACCTTGCATCTAGTGTTCAGAGCATGGGTACCTAGGATCATGCAACTAAATTTTCATCCAACTCCTATAAACTTAATGCACAAGTAAAGTAGAGTAATAAGTTGCATAAGTTTAGAAAATAGGGTTCATGCTCCGGGGCTTGCCTTCTTGCGAAAAGTTAGTCCGGAGCTCTTCCGAACTTGGGCTCGGGTCTTCGGCAACTTCAGTTAGATTCACTTGAGCTTCACGCTGCTCACTCTCGGACGCGGGCACCAACTCGTACGTTCCGTCGGCGAGAGTCGTCGTTTCTACATGAATGCACAAGTTTAAGTAGTGGTGATGTTAAACGACATGATTTCCTTCACGATAAGGTTGCAGATTCATAAGACATAAGTTTTGCTGTGAAGTTATTTACTTTAACATTTCCTGGGCAATCGTTAATAGAGTTTATCTTAATCTATTTAACTTCGTTAAAGAAGAAGGGGTTGTGTTATATTGAAAACTTAGTTTCTTTTTAAACACAAACATGAGTTGAACACAATTACTAATATATTTAGCTTCTGGTAATAAAATTTTTATTCAAAGTACATTATGCAGAGATAAGATCACTGTAAAAATTTCAGACATTTTTGTGTAGCATGTTAAATATGAAAAATGTAATACACAGCCACTGCTAGAATCTAGTTATTTTTATACAGAACAAACCATGCAAGTATTGATGCTACAAATTTTACAGGGTGTTGCTATAACCATATTTGTGCTACTGTAAATTTTTCAGATTTTATTGTACATTATTTAGAGCATAATAAATGGGACAAGCTACACTCATGTTATTAAAGATTATTTTCTACAGGATGTTATACAGGGTCTCTATGTATGAAACTTTTTGTACAGCTTGAGATACTCTAATGTGTTTCATAGTAAAAAGATGAACATTTTCTAAGCACTTTACTAATTATTTTGAATTAGTGAAGTTTTCCTACTACAAATTCATATGAACAGGTTACATATAGTAAAAATGTTTCTAAATTTTTCTATGGCCTCTAGGTATCACTACAACAACACAGAAAAAGTTTCATGACTTTAAACATCACAGAACAGCAGGAATAATTAGTTCTATCACTTTATGGCATAAAACAAGGTTGGACAAAAAGTGTATCTAGAGATGGCTTTTGGTCCTGATCTTTTTACACAGTCCTAAACATTAAGCAAGTAACTCACTGCCCAAAAATTAGAGTCAGCAATGATCTACAACAGTGGGTACAAAAGAAGTCCATTTAACCTTCCATTTAATCTAGAGCAAAATATATTGAGAATCTGAGGAACTTTGTGTAACAAAAGTTGTAGAGTTTCTTCTAAGGATTCCAGAACAGTTGAGTTTGCATTTTTCTGAATTTTCTACGATTTTATACGAATTTTACAAGTTCACTGATTTGGTTAAAACTTTCTTTACAGAGGGGTCCCTGAAAATTAGCAGAAAACCCCCTAGAAAGATTTGGGCGTTTGCAATGTGGTCCCTGGTCGCAAATCACGGCGGGGAGCATCCTGTCCGGCCGAATTCCGGCGAGCTCGGTCGCCGGCGGCGAGGGCAAGGTGGGGGAGAACGGAGAGGGAACCAGGGCGCACCTATTGGTGGTCTTGGAGTGGCTTGGGATGGCCGGTGGCGGGCTGGCCGCGGAGAGCAGGGGCGGCGGCGGAGGGGCGGCGCGGACTGCGGCGCTCCGGCGAGGAGGGCGGTGGGGCTCGGGCTGGGAAGCTTCGCGCGGAGGTAGGAGAGCGATTTTGGGGCCTAGCTCGGGTCGAGGAGGGGCGGAGGAGGGAGTTCCACGGTGGCGGCGTGGGGCGGAGCTCGGCTCTGCTCTGCGGGGAAGAAGGAGGAACAGGGAGAGGAGGGAGGGGCGCTGCGCCGGGCTTTATAGCCGGTGGAGCTCGTGGGGGTGGGCGTGGCACGGCCGGGGCGCGAGGTGGAGGGACCGGCGAGGCTGGGCGCCATTGGGGGCGGCCGGCGGTGACCAGTGGCCAGAGGCGCGTCGTGCGCGTGGCGTGCGTGCGCTGGGCGCGTCCGGGGCGCGACGTCGCGTGTAGGCGACGCTGGCGGGCGGTTGGGGAGCTCGGGCGGCACGACGGGGGCACGCCGTTGGGTGGCGGGGCGGCGGCCAGTGGCTGGGCGGCGCGGCGGTGCAGCAGAGCCGCGGGTTGGGCAGGGGCATGCCGTGCGGGAGGGAGAAGAAAAGGCGCGGCCGCGGTTGGGCAGCGGGGGCGGCAGCAGGCAGGGCGTCGGGGGTTGGCTCGGTGTCTGGTGCTGCGCAGGCGTCGAGGGCCAGGTGGCCGGCGGCGGTCGGGCGAGCGCGCGGCGCAGCAGAGGAGGGAGGGGTGAGCGAGGGACCGAAGTGCAAGAATTTGAAAAACTTCAGGGGGCTGGGTGCAAACAGGGCGTTTTCTCCTCTTTCTGATTTGAATTTAAAAAACTTTTGAACACGAAAGTTGTTCAAAATAAAAAGTTCTACAACTTTGGTTTCAGGAAAAATTTCATTTGGCTTATGGTTTTAAAGTTAATTTAAAAGTTTCAAATGTGTCCAAATGTGCCCAAATTAAATTTGATTTCCAACTGTACCCGGTTTAATTCTTTCCACCCTCTCATTAGTGGTTTAAAACATAGAGTTAGGCTAATGACATTGATTTTGGAATTTTAATTACCAGGGTTGTCACAGCCTTCCCCCCTTAACAAGAATCTCGCCCCGAGATTCGGTAATTCTTAGTGTGGGCGTGGGTGCACCTACCAGTGGTTGAGATAAGAAACCCGGGGAAATGTTGGTTCAGGTAGCTCTCCGTTTCCCAGGTGGCTTCTTCTTCCGTGTGGCGATTCCATTGTATTTTATACATTCTAATCACTTTCCTCCTGGTCTCTCTTTCTTTTTGATCCAAAATCTTAACTGGGTGTTCGACATACGAGAGGTCGGGTTCCAACGATATTTCTTGTTGTTCCACAATCTCAGTAGGAACTCGAATACACTTCTTGAGTTGAGATACGTGGAAGACATCATGGGTGGCCGTGAGCTGAGGGGGCAGTCGTAGTTTGTAGGCTACGGGTCCGCAGCTCTCAATGATTTCGTAAGGACCAATATAACGGGGAGCTAGTTTGCCTTTGATTCCAAATCTTCGCACTCCCTTGGTGGGTGATACTCGAAGATAGACATGATCGCCAACTTCGAACTTTAGGGGCTTTCTCCTTTTGTCGGAATAGCTCTTTTGTCGGGCTTGTGCGGCTTTAAGATTTGCTTGTATTACTTTTACTTTCTCCTCTGCCTCGATTACCAGGTCGGGTCCAATTATTTTACGTTCTCCGGTTTGTGACCAGCTCAAAGGAGTTCGACACCTTCGTCCGTACAGGGCCTCAAATGGTGCCATTTTTAAACTCGTTTGATAGCTGTTGTTGTACGAGAACTCTGCTAGGGGTAGGCATTTGTCCCAATTCTTGTCATAGTGGATGACGCAAGCTCTCAGCATGTCTTCAAGGATTTGGTTTACTCTTTCCGTTTGTCCATCAGTCTGAGGATGGTATGCTGAGCTGCGAATCAGTTTAGTACCAAGAGACGTTTGTAGTTGTTCCCAAAAGCGTGCTACAAACTGAGGACCACGATCGGAAATGATTGTCTTAGGTATTCCATGTAGGCAAACAATACGATCGAGGTAAATCTCGGCATATTTCTTGGCGGTATAGGTGGTGTGTACCGGAAGAAAATGTGCCGTCTTTGTGAGTCTATCAATGATAACCCATATGGAATCATGCTTCTGGGAAGTGTTTGGTAGTCCAACGATGAAGTCCATACTTATGTCTTCCCATTTCCATGATGGTATAGGTAACGGTTGTAGTGTACCGGCTACCTTCAAGTGGCTAGCTTTTACTCTCTGGCACGTGTCACATTCCGAGACATACGTAGCAATTTCTCTTTTCATTCTAGTCCACCAGAAGTTTTGCCTTAGGTCCTGATACATTTTGCTACTGCCGGGGTGGATAGAGAATTTGGAGAGGTGTGCCTCATCAAGAATTTGCTTGCGGAGTTCACGATTCTTCGGAACGACTATACGACTTTCGAACCATAGAACTCCCTTATGGTCCTGGCGGAAACACTTATACTTCTCCTCACCTAGAGAGAGTTTTTGTTTGATGATCTTGATTCCTTCATCCTGTAGTTGTGCCATGACGATTTGGTCGTGAAGAGTGGGCTCAACTGAGATGTGATTTAGAGTGCCTTGGGAAACCATTTCCAAGTTAAGCTTCCTCATGTCTGCACATAATGTCTCATTGTAGGATTCCATGGATAAGCAATGGCAATGGGACTTGCGGCTTAGTGCATCCGCGACTACATTAGCCTTGCCGGGGTGATAATGCACTTCAAGGTCATAATCCTTGATTAATTCTAGCCATCTCCGTTGTCTCATATTCAGATCGGCTTGTGTGAAGATGTACTTGAGACTCTTATGATCCGTGTAGATATTGCACTGTGTACCCATGAGATAATGCCTCCATATCTTCAGCGCGTGAATGACGGCTGCAAGCTCAAGATCATGAGTGGGATAATTCTGTTCGTGGGGCCGAAGGGCTCGTGAGGCATATGCAATTACTCGATTCTCTTGCATAAGCACACATCCTAGACCAGTACCTGATGCGTCACAATACACATCGAATGGCTTGGTATTATCGGGTTGAGCTAACACAGGTGCAGTAGTCAGATGCTCTCTGAGAGTGTGGAAAGCTTCTTCACATCTCTCGTCCCATACAAACTTTACTTCCTTCTTTAACAGTTCAGTCATGGGCTTAGCAATTCGAGAGAAATCCGGGATGAAGCGGCGGTAGTAACCGGCTAAGCCGAGAAAACTGCGAATCTGATGAACAGAGGTAGGGGGTTTCCAATCCATCACCTCTTGTACCTTGCTGGGGTCAACAGCTATGCCTTCGCTGGAGATCGTGTGACCTAAGAACTTTATAGTATCCAACCAGAATTCACACTTAGAAAACTTAGCATAGAGCTGATGGTCTCTTAGACGTTGAAGAACAATGTGCAGGTGCTTTGCATGCTCTTCCTCATCCTTGGAATAGATAAGGATGTCGTCGATGAACACTACGACGAATTTGTCCAGTTCGGGCATGAATACCGAATTCATGAGATACATGAAGTAGGCAGGGGCATTTGTGAGTCCAAAGGACATGACCAAGAATTCATATAGTCCATAGCGTGTGGAGAAGGCAGTCTTGGGAATATCGCAGGGGCGAATCTTGATTTGATGATATCCCGAACGAAGATCAATCTTGGAGAAGACTCTGGCTCCAGCTAATTGATCGAAGAGTACATCGATACGAGGAAGTGGGTATTTATTTTTAACAGTTACCGCATTGAGAGGTCGGTAGTCAACACATAACCTCAAACTGTCATCCTTCTTCTTTACGAATAGGGCTGGACATCCCCAAGGTGACGCGCTAGGGCGAATGAAACCTTTGTCCAGTAGTTCTTGGAGTTGAATTTTCAGCTCTGCCAATTCTTTAGGGGGCATCCTATATGGTCTCTTGGATATAGGTGCAGTGCCTGGCTGTAGTTCAATAACGAACTCAATGTCCCTATCTGGTGGCATTCCGGGTAAGTCATCCGGAAAGACATCGGCATACTCACATACCACTGGAATATTCTCTAGGTTGGTCCCTTCCATCACGAAAGCGCAAGAATTTGTGCACTCCCGTAACGGTAGGTAAAGGGTAGTGGCTCCGTGACTAGGTGAATTTATCTCAACGGCTCGGGAAGAAAGGTCCAGTGTGACTCCATGCCTAGTCATCCAGTTCATTCCCAAAATAATATCTATGCCGTCAAGGGGTAAAAGAACAAGGTCTGTGTTGATGACTTTACTTCCCAATTTTATCGGTACCAGCCTTATGATTTGGTTGGAAGCAATTTTTCCACCCGGTGTTGATATCATATACGACCCTTTGGTGTGCCAAACATTCAAGCCTACTTTTGCACCAAACTTTGCACTAATGAAACTATGTGATGCTCCAGAATCAAACAATATGACTGCAGGCTTGTTATGGATGGAGAATGTACCCGTCATTACAGGTGCTCCTTCAGGAAGTTCTGCAAGGGTGGTGAAGTTGATCTGTCCTTGTTGGACCTGGAGGGTCTGCTTCTTGCCTTTGTTCTTATTGTTCTGGTTAGAGCCCTGGCCCTGATTTGGCAGCCTGGGTTGAGGGCATTCGCGAGCGAAATGACCGGAACTCCCACATTTGAAACAACGATTTGCGGGGCTGGGTCGAAGAGGCTGTTGCAGAGTGGGCCTCGGACCATTCTGTGGAGGCATCGGGGGTCGTACCATGCCTGGCTGCTGCGGGGGCCTGATAATCCAACGCCCTGGCTGAGGGGCCTTCGGTGGAGCCGTAGGCGCAGCATTTCGCACCAAGCGATACCTCAGTGGCTGAGCGCCCGAGGGTCCAGCTAGCGCCTTTCTCTTCTTTTCAGCACGATGAGCCTCAATACAGTCCTCTTGAGTGATGGCCATGTTGACTAGCTCGTTATATGTATCGGCTTTGACAAGATTCAATCGTTCCTTGAGTTTAGTATTCAGACCTCTACGGAAACGATCACGCTTCTTGGCATCTGTGTCTGCGTGATAGCCCGCGTATTGGCCCAGGTTGTTGAAGGCTTGAGCATACTGAAGTACAGTGCGGTTACCCTGAGTGAGAGCTAAAAACTCATTTAGCTTTCTTTCTATGAGACCTTCGGGAATATGGTGTGCCCGGAACGCAGTCTTGAATTCATCCCAGGTGACAATGTGATCAGCGGGGAGCATAGCAAAATAGTGGTCCCACCATAGACGAGCCGTACCGCGAAGCTGCTGCGCGGCAAAGCGGGCCTTGTTTTCATCCGAACATGGGGTCACAAGTAGAGAAAACTTGGACTCGATTGTGCGAATCCAAGCGTCCGCATCCAAGGGTTCCTCCGTCTCGTGAAACAAGGGAGGCTGGGTCCCTAGGAAATCCGTGTATCCTGCAGCTTGGGGGTGGGGGACATTTTGCCCACCCCGCTGGTGGTGTTGCTGTCCTTGCACGAGCTGGCGAAGCAACTCGGTTTGAGCGGCCATTACTTCAACCAAGCTGGGTGGTGGCGGCGGCTGTGGTTGTGATCCACTTGCGCTAGCACCAAAACCATCCGGGTTACCACGGGTTGCTCCAACCATCTGAAAAGGCGAAGGTTCTTCATTAGCAACGTGATCCATGTTGCTTCCATGACTCAAAAAGATCTAACGCGGAATAGTAGACTTCCAAAAGGTCCTGGATGGAATCACGGGCATAAAAACTGTCTGCCATAAGAATTTTATAACTCCTGGTAGGTTCATCCAAAGTTCCTAATATTTTGGCAGTGGATAGGGAATTTAGGGATGTACAACTTTGATATTCAGCCAAGATGCTAAATCGACGGATAAGATGGTCAAACGATTCACTCTTTGCTTCCCTGTTTTGGCTGTCTTTCAGCAGAACGAGTCATAGTATCTGGCCTATAACTTCAACAGTTCTGGTCCAAAAATTCTCAACTTTTACCAGAGCATTCCTAAGGTATTTGTGCACCACTTTTCTATTCAACACTTTGGCTGGATTAGGCTCTAAGATGGCTGTTTCCTTAAGGTCTCACTTCTCTGTCTACCCAGAAATTTTCGGTGAACAGGGGGCCAATATTTCGTGCACCAGGGAAAATCTACCCAGCCAAAATTTACCAAATTTTAACAGCAGCTACTGGGATAAATTTGGAACAAGTTTTGTGTTGTACTCTTTTGCAGAAGACTGTAGGAAGGGGGCCTAAAAATTTAAGAGGCAAAAGTGCTTATTCTGGACAGAATTCTGACATTCCGTGGTTTCTGTTATTTCTTACTATCCATGAGTTCAGAATTTTTGATTTTTGAACAGGGGATAGGACACGAAATTTTGAACAATTCTTTCAACATGAACTTTACCAGAAAAGGTCATTTCCTTGGGTCAATAAATCGCTCTTTTTGGTCATGGCAGATTTGTGACAGATTCGCTAGATAGTCCTTATGCAAACCACGCTTAGATACGCAAGAACCTTACCACTCTCATACAACGCATTTTCAATTTCAGATATATATGGTCATGATGCATGCACGCCCTATTCGTCCTCACAACGAAAAATAATTGCCAAATACTTTTGGTCTTACGAAGATAGTTTCGGTGGCATACACAATACGGCTCTCCCTATAATAGCTAGTCGAGTCTTTCTAACCGTTCTTTAACTTATCGTAATCGCGGTTAGTGTACCTGCAGAAGATTGACAAAGCATATATATTTCATGAACCTTTCATGCCAGCACTCATGAAAGCGTCCGTATTCATTACCGTTTACTTATAGAAACGATATCTGTACAATTTCCGCCGTACAGACGACGTTGACATACGCTACCGAGATAGCGTATTCACGGGGGTACCATCATGAGACGGGGGTATGAACAGCGATCGCCATACCCTGCGCCGAACCTTCTACTCCCAATATGTTCAACTAACAGTTGGCATATTGGCAGCACCTCAAGTAAGCCACTGCTTGAGGGCAGCGTTCGGTTCGCATCACCGACAGGAAGGCCAAGCTCCCTCAGTTGGCTGAGGATCCTTACCTTCTTACCTTAGCGACGAGTGCGTCGTTACAGAATTTAAGGTTGGTTGTGCATGAAAGTAAGTTTTGACAGAAGGTAATGTGCTGGAAGTCAGTTGATAATATATATAGAAGTTAGATAGCCACCTAGTAACTTTCCCATAATCCCTTAGGGCTTTACGGACTAGGCACCATCCTTAACGTACCAACGCATTTCGCAACACAACCTTCTAGTCAAGTTTTAGTAAAATGAGTTTTTAAGGCTTGTAGCATTCTCTGGCGTATGTATTTCGGCTCTGGTGTCCGCTGTTGCCAGCTGTGGCACCAGCTACGGCTCTGATACCAGCTGTGGCAGAACCACCTGAATTAATCCGGCTCAAGTGTATTAACCATCACCATTAAGGCATCCTCGGTTAATCTTACACTTCAAACGGAGTAATCCACTGGTCTGTCGGGTATAACCTCCCGATACAACCACGGTGAACGGATCGAGCGCCGTACATACAAATGCTCATGCGACGATGAGCCCAGAGAATACCACATTCCAGCAAGTATTACATCCTTTGCATAAGTCAATATTACAGACCTAGTTCTGAGTTTAGAAAACAAGTACTTCAATTAACATAGATGAGTTCTTCAGAGTTAAATTGCAGCGGAAATAAACAACGGAAACTACTCGACGATACAGGATGTCTCGATGAAGCCCGTACGAGACGTCACTCGGTATTATCTTCGTTGGACGGGGGCGTATCCCATTCCACCGACCAACCAGGGGGAAGAGTACAAGGCCAAGTCAACCTAGCAATCAAATCTTCGAAGGTTTCACCTGAAAACAAGCCACAAGCAAGGCTGAGTATACTAATACTCAGCAAGGCTTACCCGACTAATGGGGTATACTTAGCCGACTCCTAGACATGCGAGGCTTTTGGCTTGAGGGGTTTGTTTTGCCAAAAAGCGTATATAGTAGGTCCTTACTTTCAGATTTTAGCTCCAAGTTCTAGCTTTCTTTAACCATTCTAGGTAAGCAACTATCCAATATCATACATGGTGAAGCATTAACTTTTCATCCAACCAGTTCATTCATCATCATTGTTCCTCTTCTTACTCTGTGGGTAAAAGTGGTTAAGCAGTCTCAATAGCCGCGAGAAACGGACGATTCGAATCGAATTTCTTAACCTTGCAAGGGAAACCTAAACACACGTCACGTGGTTACTCCCTAGAGTCACACGTGCAACTTTTCCCTTCAATTCCCGCTTCACGGAACAGGCCCACCGCCCTCGACTACACCTCCCCATGGACCACGGACGCAGCCGGGCCATGGCGGCCGATGCACCCGCCATTAGCTAGATGTGAACGAATTCAAGACAGTGGGGAGTATATTCCGGCCTCGGTTCAATCCAGTACTAAGCTTACCGATTACCATATTCTCGGCATGTGGTTAGTACGTTCAAAGACTTAACCATCACTTACCACACACTGCGGCCTTAGCATTTTTCACTAGACAGACGGGCCTCAATCATCAACATAAGCATCGTACCACAGCCCGTCCGTCGTCCTTATGATTGCAGCGTGTAGTAAATAATCAACTCCTAATTTCTCGCGAGTGACAGGAAATCACTCGACTTTTACCGAGTCCTATTAGCATAGCATTCTATCGAACCTTGCATCTAGTGTTCAGAGCATGGGTACCTAGGATCATGCAACTAAATTTTCATCCAACTCCTATAAACTTAATGCACAAGTAAAGTAGAGTAATAAGTTGCATAAGTTTAGAAAATAGGGTTCATGCTCCGGGGCTTGCCTTCTTGCGAAAAGTTAGTCCGGAGCTCTTCCGAACTTGGGCTCGGGTCTTCGGCAACTTCAGTTAGATTCACTTGAGCTTCACGCTGCTCACTCTCGGACGCGGGCACCAACTCGTACGTTCCGTCGGCGAGAGTCGTCGTTTCTACATGAATGCACAAGTTTAAGTAGTGGTGATGTTAAACGACATGATTTCCTTCACGATAAGGTTGCAGATTCATAAGACATAAGTTTTGCTGTGAAGTTATTTACTTTAACATTTCCTGGGCAATCGTTAATAGAGTTTATCTTAATCTATTTAACTTCGTTAAAGAAGAAGGGGTTGTGTTATATTGAAAACTTAGTTTCTTTTTAAACACAAACATGAGTTGAACACAATTACTAATATATTTAGCTTCTGGTAATAAAATTTTTATTCAAAGTACATTATGCAGAGATAAGATCACTGTAAAAATTTCAGACATTTTTGTGTAGCATGTTAAATATGAAAAATGTAATACACAGCCACTGCTAGAATCTAGTTATTTTTATACAGAACAAACCATGCAAGTATTGATGCTACAAATTTTACAGGGTGTTGCTATAACCATATTTGTGCTACTGTAAATTTTTCAGATTTTATTGTACATTATTTAGAGCATAATAAATGGGACAAGCTACACTCATGTTATTAAAGATTATTTTCTACAGGATGTTATACAGGGTCTCTATGTATGAAACTTTTTGTACAGCTTGAGATACTCTAATGTGTTTCATAGTAAAAAGATGAACATTTTCTAAGCACTTTACTAATTATTTTGAATTAGTGAAGTTTTCCTACTACAAATTCATATGAACAGGTTACATATAGTAAAAATGTTTCTAAATTTTTCTATGGCCTCTAGGTATCACTACAACAACACAGAAAAAGTTTCATGACTTTAAACATCACAGAACAGCAGGAATAATTAGTTCTATCACTTTATGGCATAAAACAAGGTTGGACAAAAAGTGTATCTAGAGATGGCTTTTGGTCCTGATCTTTTTACACAGTCCTAAACATTAAGCAAGTAACTCACTGCCCAAAAATTAGAGTCAGCAATGATCTACAACAGTGGGTACAAAAGAAGTCCATTTAACCTTCCATTTAATCTAGAGCAAAATATATTGAGAATCTGAGGAACTTTGTGTAACAAAAGTTGTAGAGTTTCTTCTAAGGATTCCAGAACAGTTGAGTTTGCATTTTTCTGAATTTTCTACGATTTTATACGAATTTTACAAGTTCACTGATTTGGTTAAAACTTTCTTTACAGAGGGGTCCCTGAAAATTAGCAGAAAACCCCCTAGAAAGATTTGGGCGTTTGCAATGTGGTCCCTGGTCGCAAATCACGGCGGGGAGCATCCTGTCCGGCCGAATTCCGGCGAGCTCGGTCGCCGGCGGCGAGGGCAAGGTGGGGGAGAACGGAGAGGGAACCAGGGCGCACCTATTGGTGGTCTTGGAGTGGCTTGGGATGGCCGGTGGCGGGCTGGCCGCGGAGAGCAGGGGCGGCGGCGGAGGGGCGGCGCGGACTGCGGCGCTCCGGCGAGGAGGGCGGTGGGGCTCGGGCTGGGAAGCTTCGCGCGGAGGTAGGAGAGCGATTTTGGGGCCTAGCTCGGGTCGAGGAGGGGCGGAGGAGGGAGTTCCACGGTGGCGGCGTGGGGCGGAGCTCGGCTCTGCTCTGCGGGGAAGAAGGAGGAACAGGGAGAGGAGGGAGGGGCGCTGCGCCGGGCTTTATAGCCGGTGGAGCTCGTGGGGGTGGGCGTGGCACGGCCGGGGCGTGAGGTGGAGGGACCGGCGAGGCTGGGCGCCATTGGGGGCGGCCGGCGGTGACCAGTGGCCAGAGGCGCGTCGTGCGCGTGGCGTGCGTGCGCTGGGCGCGTCCGGGGCGCGACGTCGCGTGTAGGCGACGCTGGCGGGCGGTTGGGGAGCTCGGGCGGCACGACGGGGGCACGCCGTTGGGTGGCGGGGCGGCGGCCAGTGGCTGGGCGGCGCGGCGGTGCAGCAGAGCCGCGGGTTGGGCAGGGGCATGCCGTGCGGGAGGGAGAAGAAAAGGCGCGGCCGCGGTTGGGCAGCGGGGGCGGCAGCAGGCAGGGCGTCGGGGGTTGGCTCGGCGTCTGGTGCTGCGCAGGCGTCGAGGGCCAGGTGGCCGGCGGCGGTCGGGCGAGCGCGCGGCGCAGCAGAGGAGGGAGGGGTGAGCGAGGGACCGAAGTGCAAGAATTTGAAAAACTTCAGGGGGCTGGGTGCAAACAGGGCGTTTTCTCCTCTTTCTGATTTGAATTTCAAAAACTTTTGAACACGAAAGTTGTTCAAAATAAAAAGTTCTACAACTTTGGTTTCAGGAAAAATTTCATTTGGCTTATGGTTTTAAAGTTAATTTAAAAGTTTCAAATGTGTCCAAATGTGCCCAAATTAAATTTGATTTCCAACTGTACCCGGTTTAATTCTTTCCACCCTCTCATTAGTGGTTTAAAACATAGAGTTAGGCTAATGACATTGATTTTGGAATTTTAATTACCAGGGTTGTCACAGCCGCGACGCGCGGCTTGTCATTGACGCGAGGAGGAAGGACCGTACCGGCAGGCACTACGACGACGACAACAACGATCGCTTCCCCGCCTTCACCATGAACATTACCCACAAGTCCTACCCCAAGGACTTCAAACCAGTCGGAATCCCCAAATATGACGGTCAGCAGGACCCATGCCAGTGGCTTCGTTGCTATTCCGTCTCTATTGAAGTTTCAGGGGGCTCCAACTCTACGAAAGCACTCAACTTCCCGGTGGCCCTAGAACCCGCACCCCTCACCTGGCTTGAAAGCCTCAAGCCAAACTCCATTGACTCGTGGGAGAACCTCAAGCGGGACTTCATCGACAACTACCAGGGGTCCATGATCAGGGCAAGCACTCGTCATGACTTGTCCCAGGTGAAGCAGGAGATGAACGAGAACCTGAGGTCTTACACACGGCGTTTCTTTGAGACGCGCGCCATCATTGCCAACATCACCAATGAGGACGTCATCCGCTGCTTCCAACACGGCCTCTTCTCGAAGAATACGTACCACGACTTCGGGTGCAACCGCCCGACTACTGCCGTGGAGCTGCGTGGGCTGACCAGGAGGATGAGGAAAACGACCGCTTCCCCAAGCGCAACCACGACAAACAAGGGAACGGCAATGGCCACTTCGACAAAAGCCAGCGGAACCACTCGGGGAATCCCCGGAAGCGCAAGCCAGACCATGAAGTCGCGACTGTCGAGCGCAACCCATGTGGCAAGAAGTTGGGGAACAACCAGTCGGAATACGAGCAAGTCTTGCACAAGCAATGCCCAATACACCCCAAAGTCGCGTCAAACGCTCTTCGAGTGCGTCACCATCCGTATATCACTCAACGCTCCACCTCTCCATCAAGCCGGAAAGCGTAAGGACAAGGAGGACGATGAAGAAGGAGGTGACAAGTCGGGAGCCCAAGATTTCCAGGATCCGAAGAACATCGTCAACGTTATTTTCGGTGGAGACGGTGGATTCCCCACCAAGCGCGCGCAGAAGCTAACCCTGCGTGAAATACTCTCTGTGGAGCCGGGCACGACAAGGCCTTTGAGATACAGCAAGGTCCCGATCTCCTTCTCCCGAGACGATCAATGGAACAACTTCTCCGATCCGTGAAAATTCCCGCTTGTCTTAGACCCTATCATGTCGGGCTCACAACTCACCCGAGTACTCATTGACGGCGGAAGTGGCCTTAACCTGCTCTTCGCGAGTACTCTCAAGAAGATGGGACTGGACATCTCAACAATGCTCACTCCCAGCAAGGCTCCCTTCTACGGGATCGTCCCAGGCAACGCGGCTACACCACTCGGGTTAGTGGTCCTTTCAGTCACCTTCGGGACCAAAGACAACTACCGCACCGAGTACATCAAGTTCGAGGTGGCGGATTTTGACTCGTCATACCATGCCATTGTTGGCAGGCCGGCACTAGCCAAATTCATGGTCGTGCCCCACTACGTGTATATACTACTCAAGATGCCGGGCAAGACAGGCGTGCTCACACTCCATGGCGACCTCAAGAAGTCATACGACTGCGACCAGGAGGCGATCAAGTACGCAACGACTTCACGTGTGCTAGAGCCATCCGCAGAAGTACTCGCGGCCACGCTGAAGCTGACCAAAACAGAGATGGAGATCTCCAACCAGCGGCCAAGCCAGTCGAGGGTTAAACCAAACCCCAGCAACGTCGGCATCAAGACCATTCAGCTGCAGGATGGCGACTCGTCCAAGACCGCTCTGATCGGAGGCGGCCTAGGTGACAAATAGGAAAGCGTGCTCGTCAACTTCCTTAGGGCTAACTGCGACATATTCGCGTGGAAACCAGCGGATATGCCAGGGGTGCCCAAGGAGTTGATCGAGCATTGCCTAAAAGTCGACCCTAAGGTCACTCCAAAGAAGCAACGACTGCGTCATTTCGCCCCCGACAAGAGGGAGGCTATCAAGAAAGAGTTAGCAAAACTACTCGCGGCTGGTTTTATTAAAGAAGTTTACCACCCGGAGTGGCTAGCTAACCCTATACTTGTACTCAAAAAGAATAATAATGAATGGAGGATGTGTGTGGATTATACTGATCTCAATAAACACTGCCCAAAGGATCCCTTCGCGCTCCCACGCATCGATCAAGTCATCGACTCCACGGCTGGCTACGTTTTGCTCTCCTTCCTCGACTGCTACTCGGGCTATCATCAGATAGCTCTCAAGGAGGAAGACCAGATCAAAATGGCGTTCATCACCCCCTTCGGAGCATATGCTTATACTACAATGTCTTTTGGGTTTAAGAACGCAGGAGCCACTTATCAATGGGCCATCCAAATGTGCCTCACAGACCAACTCCACCGCAACGTTGAGGCTTACGTGGATGATGTGGTCATCAAGACCAGATCCCACGACGAGTTCATCACTGACCTTGACTTCACCTTCAACGGCTTGCGACGGTTCCGATGGAAGCTCAACCCAACAAAGTGCATCTTTGGCGTCCCTTAGGGCAAACTACTTGGGTTCATCGTCAGCCACCGCGGGATCGAAGCCAATCCAGAGAAGATTAACGCCATCACAGCCATGGATGCCCCGAAGACAATCAAAGATGTCCAGAAGCTCACTGGCTGCATGGCAGCTCTGAACCACTTCATCTCCCGACTTGGAGAAAGGGGACTACCCTTCTTCAAGTTGCTCAAGCACCACGACAAGTTTAAGTGGACCGAGGAGGCTAATCAGGCGCTACAAGACCTCAAACATCACCTGCAGTCGCCACCCATCCTGACGGCTCCTCAACCAGGTGAGAACCTGCTGCTCTACATCGCCGCGACTACTCACATCGTCAGCACGGCAATCGTGGTGGAACGACAGGAAGAAGGCCACGTCTTTGGGGTGCAGCGATCGGTTTACTTCATCAGCGAAGTCCTCTCAGAATCTAAGATTCGTTACCCAACGATTCAAAAAATTCTTTACGGTATCCTCATCACTTCCAGGAAGCTTCGCCACTACTTCGATGCATACAATATCCTGGTGGTCTCCGACTTCCCATTGGATATCCTCCACAATCGGGATACTACCAGGCGCATCTCCAAGTGGGCGGTGGAGCTGGGAGCCCTCACACTCGACTTCAAGCTCCGGACAGCCATCAAGTCACAAGCACTAGTCGATTTCATAGCTGAGTGGCGGGAAAACCAAGTGGAAGCCCCAACCAACCAGCCGGAGCATTGGGTCATGTACTTCGACGGTTCACTCAAGCTCGGTGGCGGTGGTGCGGGAGTACTTTTCATCAGTCCGAGAGGAGAACAACTCAAGTACATGTTTAAAAATTCTATTCGAGGTCTCCAACAACGAGGCCGGGTACGAGGCACTGCTGCATGGCCTACACTTGGCAATCTCCGTCGGCATCAAACGATTACTAGTCTATGGCGACTCCTTACTTGTGGTTCAACAAGTCAATAAAGAGTGGGACATCAACAAGGACACTATGGATGCCTATGTCATGGAAATACGCAAGCTCTGAGAACATCTCAGGGCTGGAGATTTATCATGTGGTTCGCGACAACAATGTGGGCGCAGACGTGCTCTCCAAACTGGGCTCTCATCGTGCTAACGTCCCACCGGGAGTATTCGTTCATGAGTTGCATCATCCTTCCATCAGGACACCAGACTCAAGTTTCATCGTTCATGGCCCCAAGGAACCCAACCGAGAGGTCTTGATGATCGAAGTCGACTGGAGGTGACCTTTATCGACTACCTTCAGGAGCACAAACTACCCCCCGGCATCGACGCAAAAAGTGCTGAAGCTACTCGCATCCTACGGCGTAGCAAAGGGTATGTTCTAGTCAGGGGCAATTTGTACAAGCGTGGATCAGCATCAGGCATACTCATGAAGTGTGTCAGCACGGAGGAAGGCAAAGAAATACTCCAGGAGATTCAGGAAGGCATGTGCGAGAACCATGCTGCCTCTCGCACACTAGTCGGCAAGGCATTTCGCTCTGGTTTCTACTCGCCGATTGCTTTGGCAGATGCCGAAGCACTCATTCGCCGGTGTACCAACTGCCAATTTTTTGGCAAACAGCATGATGGGCTCATAATTTGATAACCATACCACCTTCATGGCCGTTTGCATGCTGGGGCTTGGACATGATTGGGCCCTTTACAACTACGCCAGGAGGTTTCACACACGTATTGGTGGCCATCAACAGGTTTACAAAGTGGATCGAGTACAAACCGATCGCAACGCTCACTACTGATCGAGTTGTTACCTTCATCCGCGACATCCTGCGCTTTGGCTTCCCCAACACCATTATCACGGATTTGGGGTCAAATTTCCACTCACACGAGTTCTAGGATTTCTGTGAACGCAGCTCCATTGAAGTCAAATATGTTTCGGTGGCTCACCCGCGAGCCAATGGCCAGGTTGAGCGCGCCAACGGCTTGATTCTTGATGGACTGAAGAAAAGACTTTATGACGAGAACAGAAAAAAGGGTGGCAAGTGGATCAACGAGATCTCATCAGTAGTCTGGGGCTTTGTACACAACCGAGCAAAGCCACAGGCAAGTCACCTTTCTTTCTTGTGTATGGATCTGAGGCTATACTACCAGCCGATGTAATGTGGAAGTCTCCACGATTGGAGATGTTTGAAGAAGGCGAGACCGACACTGCAAGACAACTTGAACTTGATTCAACCGAGGAAGTCAGATGCAATGCACTATTGCAGTCGGCTCGTTACCTATAAGGAGTTCGTCGTTACCACGACAGGAACATCCAACGGCGTTCTTTCAATGTTGGAGACATGGTACTTCACTGGATCCAGGATGATACTGGCTTGCACAAACTCAATTCATGATGGGAAGGACCTTTCATCGTGCACAAGGTTACAGGCCCTGGATCTTATCGCCTGCAGTACTCGGACGGCCAGGAGGTACCAAACTTGTGGAATATTGAACACTTGTGTCGGTTTCATCCTTAAATCAACTAGGGCTATCATATATTGGTGCCAAGAAGTTGATTGTCCCAGAATAACTTTGTTTTACCGGTTTATGACTGGTACTACGCGCAAGTTTACTGAAGGGGCCTCGCTCCCATACACCCAGTACCTAATTACTGTTGCACAACTAGTATTTTGGGTTTCTGAAGGGCCTTGGTGCTTATACTTCCAGTACTACTCCATTTTAGTGGTTTACGACCAGTATCATGTGCAAGTTTGCTGAAGGGGCCTCGCTCCCATATTTTTCCAGTAACATATTACTTGTTTTCGACTTGTACACTATGTTATTGAAGGGGTCTTGCTCCCATGACAAGAATTTTACTTGTTTACGACTTGTCTCATACCAGTTCGACTACTTCGACTACTTGTCTTGACTACAATCCTAGTCGGGATCACTTCCGACTAGATGGCTTCATTACTTGCTCTACGCTGGGGCTCGGGGGCTAATGCCACCTTTTCTGCATCGACTACTTTATGCCCCTGGCTCGGGGGCTTGATGTGGCAAGGCTCACAGATTGCTTTCAAAGGCAGTACACATGTTCCCTGCTGGATACCGCATGATTATTCGACAAATACCTGAACCAAGAGTCTTTTTAAGATTGATCTTGGGTGTATGTTTGTTAACCATTATTTCAGGGACTTTATTCCAAAATAAGGGGTTTGTTAAATTTATTACCCAGAGGATTTATTTGGTCATTGGCTCGGGCACTAAGTTTGGTTTGAGCGGTAATTTTGGGTGCTTATTGGGGATGTTATTTGTTTCACCATCTTTTCAGGGAACTCATCCCGAAAAGAGAGGTTTTCAAATTTACTACACCAATTTGCTCATGTTTACCATCAAATCTTTACCATATTGCATGCCACGACTCTTTCGATCCTAGATTCTAAAACCTGGGGATTTAGATTCAAGGCTCGGGGGCTGCGGGACACATGTCATCAGCGATTTATTTTTCAAATCTGTTGGAAGACTAAGACAGAAGACTCAAGTTTAAATGGACCCTCAGCCTGATTCTACGAGTCAACCTAAGGCTCGGGGGCTACTCCATATGGAGTGCGAGTTAATCGCACCCCATATAAAGAAGACTGGACAACTATTCAGGGCATGAGCACCTCACAGCCTCGACGCAGCCATGGAAGTACTCGGAGGACACCTTCAAGAAAAAGTTCACGAAGAATTTGAAGACGCCTTCAGAAGTACTCGGACACCTGCAAGTACTCGTCTACGAAGAGCTCGGGGGCTTGTCAGACCCGGGCACACGGGACTGGCCATGTGGCACACTTCACCTAGGATTCGGGATGGGACATGGCCCACGTCCCACGTCCACTGTAACTACTCGTAATGCAGTAGGATTACTCGTACGATAGTTAGACTAGTCGGAGTCGGATAGAGACTACCCGGGAAGTAGTCGGATAGGACTCCTTGGCTTATACCCGACTAGGATTCCCATGTAAACCTGTCCCCCGGACTATATAAGGGCGGACAGGCACCCCCTCGGGGACAATCACAATCATCACCATCAAAGACAATACAAACCACACAGGACGTAGGGTATTACGCTCCCAGCGGCCCGAACCTGTCTAAAACCATGTGTTCCTTTGCACCTTCGAGTTCCTGATCTCAGTGACACCCAACCAACCAAACTCATCACCTCGGGGGTATCCCTCGGTGGGCTTGGCGGTAGAACACCGACACCCCTGGAGGAGGCCTCGGGAGTCAGAGAAACGACAACCGCCAGCGCAACGAGGGCCACCCGTTCGTGCGCGGCAATGATGAACAAGAAGTACAACAATCTACTCGCAACCAGCGTGGTGCAAGGCATCAAGGCCAAGCTGCACTCGAGGCTAGCCTTCACGACGCTCCCACGATCGACCTTAGGCAGAAGATCATTGAAGGTCGCGATGCGCGGCGTGTTATAGAAGCAAGGAGAAGGGCCCGTACCGGCATGTACCACGACAACAACGACAGCGACCGCTTTCCTACCTTCACCTCGAACATCACCGACAAATCCTATCCCAAGGAGTTCAAACCAATCGAAATCCCCAAGAACGATGGTAAGCAGGACCCGCGCAAGTGGATTCGATGCTACTCCGTTGCTATTGAAGTTTCAGGGGGGATCCAACTCCAGCAAAGCTCTCTACTTCCCGGTGGCTCTGGAGTCCGCACCCCGCACTTCGCTTGAAAGCCTCAAGCCAAATTCCATCGACTCATGGGAGGACCTCAAGCAGGACTTCATCGACAACTTCCAAGGATCCATGATCAGAGCGGGCACTCGCCATGATTTATCCCAGGTGAAGCAAGAGATGAACGAGACCCTGAGTTCCTACGCCCGATGTTTCTTTGATTTATCCATTTGTAGGAGCGTGTGACACTGTCACCCACCTCTAAAATTGCATTTTTAGGGGCGGGTGAAGCCGTGACCCGCCCCTACAAATCGATTTTCAGGGGCGGGGGCGTTACCCGCCCCTAAAAAAGCTATTTTTAGCTGCGAGAAACAGTGACGGGTACCGCACCTGATGTGAACCCGCTAGGGT
This sequence comes from Panicum miliaceum, assembly GCA_032594955.1. Taxonomy (NCBI): domain Eukaryota; kingdom Viridiplantae; phylum Streptophyta; class Magnoliopsida; order Poales; family Poaceae; genus Panicum; species Panicum miliaceum. The sequence continues at coordinate 9,926,311 of CM064070.1, read as the reverse complement.
TTGTTCCCGATCTTTCGATGAGAGGCAGGGGATAACTCGATTTGAGATGGAGGCGACGTTCACGGCCCGACTACAGCCTTCCAAGGACGCTGCGCCTTAGCAACCGATACACCACCTCCAATGGCTGCCGTGATCTTGTGGAGCGCGACACCCGGCCACTAGGGCACCTGTCCTGCAAGCAATCGAAGAACCAGCAAGAACAAGTAGAACAAGCAACTCAATTGCAAATATGGAGATAATAACCAATCTGGAATCAACAAGGTGGGGTTCCGAATCGAGTAGAACGGATGGTCTAGTCGACACACGCGTCTACAAGGAAGTAGCAATGGCTAAACTTTCAACAAAACAAAAAACCCCCCCATCTGTTCATGGCGGCTCTAACCCTTATTAATACCTAGGAGGACGACCAAGAGGGTGTTTGAGTCGCACTCCAACCCTAGGACGCGTCCCTAATGGACCCGACTTGATACAAAGCCCATCGGGCCAAATTAAGATGTCGCAGCACCTTTAGACAGAAAACCAGTCGGTAGTATTTTGGTCATTGCGGACGAATCAGGAGAGATATGGACTTGAGTCCGGATCCATATGAAACTAGACTTCATAAGCTTTCCACGAAGTACTTGAACGTCCCTATCCGAGTCCGTATGCGACCGTGGTGTCCGTCACAAGTTGGTGCTGTTCTGCAGTCCGAATCCAGCCTCCAAAACGTGTTGGACATGGACTCTTTCTTTCCTTGCACCAAAAGTGACGTGGTGGCCTGATGGAGAACATTGGGAAGACTTAGGCTTGGTCCCCAATCAACTTCTTTGGTCCTCCATACCTTCCATGTGTGTTTATTACATGTGGGTGTATCCATTCTGGTGATGTCCACATCATTCTCCCCTTCTTGGCTGCAAGTCGTCCTCGACTTGCTCCAACGGCATTCAAAGGTGCTTGCTTTGTTGTTGGAACATGGAGCGACGACTATGCTGCATGGGCACAACAAATAATGCTCCCGTTCTTCAGGCTGATCCTGTTGCATAAGAGAAAAACTAGAAAAACTTTGCAAGATATTATTAGTGTTAATGCAGCCCCCTATTTGCTCATGGTATTGTAGCCCAAAAGGATATTTCAGATTAGAACAGATATACACTTTATGCACCAAATATTCTCCTTTGATGTCTTTTTTTCCAATTGCATGAAGCGAACAATGATTTAAACTTGGCAAATTAGAATCTAATTGAACCTTCTCTTTTAGACAATTTAGATTACACAGAATATTAAATTCAATATAACCCAAAGTATTTAAAGAAGACAACAATTTCAGTTCATTTTGTACACAAGTAATAGGATGAGAAGGATTATCTACAGCACATTCGTATGGTTCCAAATCAAAAATATCACACTTATTCATTAATTCTGGTATATGAGTAAAAGAAGTATTAGCACACAAGTCCTCTTTATCATAAGAAACAACAAGTAATTCATCTTGTGAAAAAGTTGAATCAGCAGCAGGTTCCACTATTCGTTGCTCTTTGTTAGCATGTAGAGTGGACAAAGTTTGGACACTATGAGTCACATCATTCTTGCAAGTATTCACAAATGAAAGAATTTCTTTTTCAGCATGGAGAGCAAGACAAAACAATTGACCGATATAGCAATAGGATTTGCCAATTAACAAGTTTCGAATTTCAGAATTGAGCCCTCTCATGAACCTATTCATAACATCTTCCATGCATTCATCCAATCCACCAAACATGATACAAATTTTAAAATCATGGTAGTATTGTTTCACAGTCCTACTACCCTGTTTTAATTTCTCTAGTTTGGTAAGCAAATGATCAACATAATATGCAGGAATATAGGCATCTCTAAAATGTATTTTGAATTCTTTCCAAGTTTGCGGAATAATGTTATGCCTACAAATATATTTCCATTCTAGCAAAGCATTTTCTGTTAAAATATTAGAGGCAATATAAATCATTTGTTTCTCCGACAGGTCATGCTCATCAAATTCATTATCTACTTTTAGCTCCCAATCAATGTAAGCTTTAGGATCAAACTCACCAGGATATAAAGGCAAGCATTGAATAATGTCCAGAATATTTTGTTGTTGTTTGCTCCGCTCAAAAATCACTGTATCACCTGCCATGATCAGTAGAAAACAAGAACACAAAAATAATATGTATCCTCCTGTCAACTACTAGAATGTGTCGGTTGTAATTCTCTCAAACTCAACTTGTTTAATACGAGCTCTTACCAGTTCTTACCAAGCAAAACAGGATGAGTCGGCAACCAACAAGTCAAGCACCTTGAAAGAAGTGTATCGGTGCCTTAGCAACAGAAAACTGCTATAGTCGAGTATGTGGAGCTGTAGGTGGGCTGATCAAGGGAAAATACTAGCACCACATTAGTCAGAAAAGCAAGCTGAATAATTGTTCAACGGTGGTACTGTGCTGGTCCTAGCATAGACCGTACTAGAGGCGCGAGCCTGGACACAAATGAAGTCACAAAGCACCAACCGAAACAGCAGGAACACAAAAGATGGATCAGCCCCTTTCTTCTTTTTCGTTTCTTTTCTTTTCTTTTCTGTTTTTTTTCACTTTGTTTTCTTTTTTTCTTCTTCTTTTTTTTGTAGAGGACTAAAATCCTTTGTTTGACAAACAACGCAACAGGATTACTGCATATAGCTGCTACCAACTCAGATTGACGAAACTTGTTTCACGCAGCCAGACGCACAAATCTCCAAGTCGATTCTGGAGCACTTAGATGGAGTTTGTGACCCAGGTCAGATCCGTTGGAAAGATCACGAGTTACGCTTTCCAGATTGTACTAAAACTCGCAAATCGGAGACCGGACACAGAAACAATGAAAGTTTTCTTCCACTGATGAATTGAAACTCCGAGACAAAAAGAGGTGACAAGAACTCGAAACTCTAAAGGACTAAACTAAGACCAGCAACACGACGCAACCGATGCAACCGAAAACTCAACAAGCCCTAACTAAGTAGTACCAGCAAAGGCTCAAAGGGTTTATAGGATTGCCGGCAAACTAATCTACCTTTTTTTTTGGTTTTTCTGGACTATAGGAAAAAAAAATAGCAAAGATAAGTCTCTCACCGATAAACCTTGCTCTGATACCAACTGATGTGAACCCGCTAGGGTTTGTTCCCGATCTTTCGATGAGAGGCAGGGGATAACTCGATTTGAGATGGAGGCGACGTTCACGGCCCGACTACAGCCTTCCAAGGACGCTGCGCCTTAGCAACCGATACACCACCTCCAATGGCTGCCGTGATCTTGTGGAGCGCGACACCCGGCCACTAGGGCACCTGTCCTGCAAGCAATCGAAGAACCAGCAAGAACAAGTAGAACAAGCAACTCAATTGCAAATATGGAGATAATAACCAATCTGGAATCAACAAGGTGGGGTTCCGAATCGAGTAGAACGGATGGTCTAGTCGACACACGCGTCTACAAGGAAGTAGCAATGGCTAAACTTTCAACAAAACAAAAAACCCCCCCATCTGTTCATGGCGGCTCTAACCCTTATTAATACCTAGGAGGACGACCAAGAGGGTGTTTGAGTCGCACTCCAACCCTAGGACGCGTCCCTAATGGACCCGACTTGATACAAAGCCCATCGGGCCAAATTAAGATGTCGCAGCACCTTTAGACAGAAAACCAGTCGGTAGTATTTTGGTCATTGCGGACGAATCAGGAGAGATATGGACTTGAGTCCGGATCCATATGAAACTAGACTTCATAAGCTTTCCACGAAGTACTTGAACGTCCCTATCCGAGTCCGTATGCGACCGTGGTGTCCGTCACAAGTTGGTGCTGTTCTGCAGTCCGAATCCAGCCTCCAAAACGTGTTGGACATGGACTCTTTCTTTCCTTGCACCAAAAGTGACGTGGTGGCCTGATGGAGAACATTGGGAAGACTTAGGCTTGGTCCCCAATCAACTTCTTTGGTCCTCCATACCTTCCATGTGTGTTTATTACATGTGGGTGTATCCATTCTGGTGATGTCCACATCAGCACCTGCCCCTTTAAATATGATTTTACCCGCTTCTAAAAACCTTTTTTACTGAGGCTGGCAAGCCTAAGCTTGTCTATCTCAATGCAACAGGTTCTTGTTTGGTTTGCTGACTTAGCAAAGCCTGATTTAGTTCTCGAGTGTTTGGTTGATTGGCTTGTTTGAGTGTCATCACCTCTTCTTCCTGCAGTGAGTATACATTTGGTCACCTCTCTCAAACATTTCTTAGAAAAAACGAGGGGGAAGGGCAGCAACAAAATCTTGGACAAAAATTCATCCACCACAGTAGAAATTGACACAAACCGATTGCTCGCTAGGAGCAGTAAAAACCGGCAAAAGTATTGATTAATAAAGTACTCCCTCTATTTTTATTTAGATATCGTATTAGGTTTGTGCTAAGTTAAATTTGGCTAACTTTGACCAAATTTATAGAAAAATATAGCAATAACTATACTACCCAGCATATTCACTGTCAACATATATTTCATTGTGGATTTAATAAAACAAATTTGGTATTGTAAATATTATTATTGTTATTTCTATAAATTTGGTCATGGTTGATTTAGAACAAACCTAACACGATATATAATTAAATACAGAGTGAGTAGTAGGAAGAAGAAAGCAAGAATTGGGAACCGCAGGCGTGCTCCATCGATTCCTGCAGCCAAGCCGCAACGCAAGCACAAGCTCTTCTGCATATCCCGTCCCCTTCATGCAGATCAAAACAAGGCACAGTCCCAGCTCTTCCTCATTAAAACCGGCAAGCAGCAGCCAGCTGCTTGTCTCAAAATCTTCTCGTGCCGCCGGATGCCGTCAAGATCCGCGGATGCCGGAAGCTCGAGCTCCGCGTGCACGCCGACGCCGCTCGTAGAGGAGTCCGAGTCCCTGGCCGATGGCGGCGGCAATGGTTGGTGGTTCCCCAGTTACCCTTTGCCGTTGCCAGGCAGGCAACATCACCAGCACCGGTGAGGCCACAACCCTTGCGCAGCGCGAAGGCCAGCCAGGCTGCACAAGCTAAAAATAAGATTGAAACTCGTTCCGCACATATGCAGGCCGTACAACCCATTTAGGCATTAGCCGGATCTGTCTACGAAGCTACCGAGGCATCGAAACACACGTGAACTGCATTCCATAAGCCTGGATAGGGGATAGACTATCCTACCAATCACTGCTTAAAGAGCAACTTCAGCAATCTCTCTATATAATTCTGTATCTCAAATTTATTCTCTATCTTAAATTTAGAGGAAATTTAGAGGGTTAAAAGAAAGTTAACTTCAGTGTGCATATTTTAAAGGAGTGTACGAAATTTTTTGGACTAGCACCATGACTAAATATTAGAGAGGGAAGGTGGTAGCGTTAAAAGCTTTGTTTAGCAAAGGTGCCTCTTTTTACACTTGATTCCAACACTTAAAAGTATTATCTTTAATAACTTCAGCAATAACTCCGCGGGAAGGAATGATAGATCTGGTACAAGCGACCAGCTATTTTACTATGCTAGGATCCATTTTAGCATACTACGGATTTCTCCGCACGCTGAAGCGGAGACTGAGGGTTAGAAAAAAATTGATGGAGCTAAAGTGCTATACACCGTGGATGCGAGGCCCCGAGCTCCAGTTCCCATCGTCCGAAGCCCCACGGCCACGGCGCACTCTCCACTCTACTCCCCTCGGCGGTCGGCGCTCTGTCCACCCCAGTCAAGGCCGTGGCGTCGCGGTCGCGGCCGATCCTCCCGCCGCCGGCCGGCCTGCGAGCCCGGGGCCCCCCCTGTGCATGTCATCCGGGGACCGCCGCTCGTTCCATGGTTTCGACTCGCCGCTCAGCACGGAGGGGCGGCAATGGCCCACTCCCGGCCGACGGAGCGCCATCCGAGCCCACCCCCGCCGCCCATCCGCCGCCCTCTGTTCCCCGCCGGCAGTCGCGCGATGCTTCGCCTCCAGGGTGGCCCGGCCGCGCTAGGTTCGTCTCCGCCTGCCACACACTGCTCGCCTTTTACTGTCCTCGATGCTTTCCCTTCCTGCACTTCCACGGTAGCCCATGAGACTCCATGTATCCTCGACTTGTGCCTCCAATCGGATGCGCGGGCGCCTCAACTTGGCGTTGTAGTGGCGTGATGGTCGCGATTGGGGCCCTTGGTGGCTCGAGCTATTCCGCTGTCCAACAAACTTTTGTTGGGCTTACATTTCGATTGGATAATGATGAGTTGGGGTTAAATGAGATGGGTTAATTGTTCCATGTCCCAATTTTCGGATTGTTCGTGTCCCATTTGATTGTATGGCGGGTGCAACTGCTGGATAACAGCAACCCTTCCCGTGGGAATCCTGGAAGGCATTGAGTTTATTTGTGGCCATGACCACAGCCTTCAGCTCTGGGAGAGGAAGTTTGTGCTTTTCCTGCCTCTCTGCTTTCTGTATATGAGCATTATATATTAGTGGGTACAGTACCATGTTTCGGATTAGCTGACGCAATTTGCCTTCCATTACAGGTATGCTTGATTTGGTCATAGCTTCCCTTTCTAGAATAAACTTTGCTCAAAGAGCTGAACATCAGTTATTGCCTTGAAGTAACACTTATGTGATCACAACTATGTGCTTCATATATAGTATGTTATAGCGCATTCTACAATTTTCTGAATTCAAGTGGTTAATTACAATTTGGATTTCTAGGTATCGTTTGCTGCAAATTACCAGTTATATTTGATGAATTTGTTGTGTTAAATTTAGTTCTTGCTTGGTGACATTCATGTGGCGATCTAATTTAGCACCCTGCCATGATTTTCTGGTTCCACAATAGGGAGAAAGCCAGCTTGGTTATCTCTAACGATGACACGCTGAAGCAGCTTGTGGGGGCAGAAAAACAGGGCGGACAAGGGAGGGACATTGTGGTGGTCGAGGAACCAGATGAGATGGATGAAGATTCGAGGTCACTGGAGGAGCCACCAGGCTGGCTTCCTGATGGTTGGATCATGGAGGTTTGCCGTGATGATGACAGCTCTATCTACCGGGTATGCACTCTTGCAAGCATATCTTTGGGTTTAATAGGTGTGAAAATTTATTACTTCCTGGTTGTTTTATGCAGTACTACACTTCCCCAGTGTCCGGATACACATTCACATCAAAGATGGAGACATTGGAATATCTTTTCTCAGGGATGGAAGAACGTATGCTGGAGTCACATGAAAGAACTGAGGACACCGAGCTTCATGTTAGTCAATTGTTCTGTAGTTATGCCATGTTTTATGCTGCTGTTGACTTAACTGATATGTGCTTCCCTGATTTTTGCATGCAGGGTTCTCATACATGGCTTCCAGGTGGGTGGTTAATTGAGGTCAGAGCTGGTGGGAAGAAAATGGATAAAATGTACAAGGTAGGAGATGTTGTTCCACATTGACATGAGCTGTATGCCAGTTACTGCACACTTTCTTCATGCCCATATGTTGTAGGAATCTAGTGCAACTATACATAGGGGACGTTTGGGAGGACTTCTCCCAAAATGGCTTCACTGGTGAAGCAAAAGCTGGAGAATCCAAAAAAATGACTTCACCTAGCCTCTAGTTCATTTTTGCCTCGTTTTGTGCAAAACGTTGAAGCCATAGCCGGAATAAGCCTCCAAAATGGGCCCTAAAGTGGAGATAGAAAGTACCAGAGAGTTCTCCAATAAGATACCAGCAAGATGCCCCCATTTAAGAGTGAGTAGAAATCCAAAATGGCAAGCATGGGCTGCAGTGGCATGTTTGATCAAGAGGGTGATGGAGCCTGTTAGCAACATTGTTTAGCCGGTATAGCGCCTGAACCACCAGCGCCCATCACGCCTAGGCCCAACGAGCCGCATCCTCTCCTGATCCTTGTTTCCATAAGTCAGAGACGGATTGCCCTAGGACTGGTTGGCCTATATATGTAATTGGTATTCCATCAATTCTATCTATCGATTACGCGTGATTATTTCCGCTATCATGGTATCACGAGACCAACTCGATCCGTGACCTACACGCTTCCGCATCTCGTCCCGCGCCGCCGCCCTTCGTCCGCCAGCCATGGCGCCCGGCTCTTCTACCTCGGCGCAGCGCCGTGAGGAGGAGCGAGTCGCTGCTGAGGCTGAACAAGCCAAGCGCGAGTCCCTTCGCGCCGCCGCCGAGCTCGCTGCCAAGGCCGCTGCTAACGCCCAAGATCACGTCCGCGCCACCGCGGAGGCCCTGGAGACTGAGCACGCCGCGGCTGCCGAGCTCGAATGGCAGGCTGCCGAGGCCCGCGCCCTCGCCGATCCCCTTGTCAAGGACGACGGCGCCCACCCAGATGGCGACGACGACCACTCCGACAGCCACGCCGCGTTCGAGGCTGCCTCCGTCGCCCATCTTCATGCTCAGGCGGTGGGCGTCCATAACATTAGGGCCCTCGTGTCCATTGTCTTGGACCCCCTCTCCTCCAACTACAACCGATGGCGTGACCTTGTTCTCCTCACGTTGGAGCGCTATGCACTTGCAAATCACGTCCTCTTCGGCGCGATCTTCCCTAGCCTTCCTGCTTGGCGCCGCATGGACGCCGTCGTCCTCTCGTGGATCTTCGGTACCATCACCGTCGACCTCATGGACGGTGTCCGCGAGCGCAACGGCACGGCGCGCAGCACATGGCTCGCCATCGAGGATCAATTCCTCGGCAATCGCAAAACACGGACGCTTCACCTCGACGCCGAGTTTCGTATCTTCACTCAAGGCGATCTCTCCGTCAACAACTACTGCCGCAAAATGAAAGGCATGGCCGATGCCCTTGGCGATCTCGGTGAGGTCGTCCACGATCGTACTCTCGTTCTGAACGTCCTCTGGGGCTTGAACGAGAAGTACGCCCACATGAGGATCCACTTCCAGCGCGCTCGCCCGTTCTCGACCTTTCACCAGGTCCGGAACGATCTGCTGCTTGAGGAGATCACCTCCAGCAAGTCCTCCGTGCCCTCGACCGCACTGATCGTCACGATGGCCAAGAGCTCCGGCTCTTCTCCTGGCGGCTCCTCATTCGGCGCCTCTGCTCCTGGCGGCTCCTCGTCCAGCAACACCGGCGGCCGCTCTTCCGCGCCCACCTCTAGTACCGGTTCCTCGGGTCACCGGTGCCGCCGCAAGGGTGGCAAGGACGGCAACCCCTCCGCAGGCACCAACGGCGGGCCCTGGCCTTCGCTGTTCAATCCCTAGACCGGCAAGAATACCATGTGGCCCGGCCCCCAACAGCAGCAGTCACCGCGCGGTGCAACGAACCAGCAACCGGCTCCTTACGGCGCTCCCAAGCTGACGCCGCAGCATGTCGCGCAGCAGCGGTCCCTCCTCATGGCGATGGACCCTACGGTGTCCCTGGACCTCAGTCGCCTGGGCCACCAATCATGGCTCAGGCCCCCTACGGTTTCCTCTACGGTGGCCCTCTGGTACAGCAGCAGCAGCTCCAGCCGCATGTGCCTGTTCAGCAGCAGGCTCCTGCCCAAGCACCATGGACACCGTGGGGTAGCTCGTGGGATCAACAGTCATTGGCTAGCTCCTTCAGCACCATGACCCTGAACCCACCAGCCACCACGGAATGGGTTATGGACTCCGGTGCTTCCAGTCACATGACGCCTGACTCCGGTAACTTGTCATTGTTTGGTCGCGCTTCCTATCCTTCATCCGTTATTGTCGGCAATGGGTCTACTCTTCCTGTTACTTCCACTGGTCTCACTGTCTTACCCGGTCCTTTTTATCTTAATAATGTTCTTGTTGCTCCTAATATTATTAAGAATCTTATTTCCGTTCGACAGTTCACCATTGATAGTAATTGTTCTGTCGAGTTTGACCCTTTTGGCCTTTCTGTGAAGGATCTGCGCTCCAGGACCACTCTCGCCAGGTGCAATAATTCCGGGCCTCTATACTCCTTGCACCTGTCGGCGCCAGCTTCTGTTCCATGTGCCCACCTCGCAGCTGCTCCTACCACTTGGCATCGTCGTCTTGGGCATCCTGGTCATGAGGCTCTATCCAAGCTCGCTAGTGTTTCTGCCATCAGTTTTAATAATAGCACTAGTGATTCTGTCATACGTGTCAACTCGATCGTCACACCCTTTTGCCTTTCACTTCATCGTCGTCTAGCGCCGTCAAGAATTTCGATTTAATACATTGTGATTTGTGGACCTCGCCCGTGGCTAGTGTGTCCGGTTTTAATATTATCTTGTCATTCTTGATGATTGCTCTCACTTCGTTTTGATGTTTCCCTTGCACCTCAAGTCTGAAACTTTTCCAACATTGGCTAACTTTTCTTCTTATGTGATGACCCAGTTCGGCTGCACTGTCAAAACCGTCCAGTGTGACAATGGCCGCGAGTTCGACAACTTGACCTCCCGGTCTTTCTTCCTCACCCATGGCATTCTGCATTGGATGTCCTGCCCATACACGTCCCAGCAGAATGGTAAAGCCGAGCGCATGATTCGTTACATTAATAACATCATGCGTTCCTTGCTTTTTCAAGAATCCCTGCCAGCCGCATATTGGGTGGAGGGTCTGGCAACTGGCACATATTTGCTCAATCGCCTCCCCTCTAAAACGCTGGCCTTCGCCACACCACACTTCGCCCTGTTCGGCTCTCACCCATCCTATGAGCACTTGCGTGTGTTCGAGTGTCCGTGTTATCCCAACATGACGTCCACCGCTCCCCACAAGCTGTCTCCTCGATCCATCCTCTGTGTCTTTCTTGGATACTCTCCGAACCACAAAGGGTATCGGTGCCTGGATCTCTTGTCGAATTGCGTGATCATCTCTCGCCATGTTGTCTTTGACGAGACGACCTTTCCGTTCTCCACCTCCCGATCATAGTCTTCCACTGACTTTGATTTTCTGGATGAGTTTGAGGTCCCGGTCCTTCCGATTGGTCCTCCTACAGGTGCTCGCCGTCACCCCTCGGTGGCCCAGGGTGCCCCGCCGCACGTCGATGCCGTGCCGTCGGGCACGCCCGTGCTGGTCGCGCCCTTGGGCCACCATCCGGTGCCTCACCCGCCCGCTGTCGCCTCGCCAGCGCCACGCGCGGCCATAGACTTCACCTCGCCAGCGCCATGCGCGGCCACGGGAGCTTCGTCGCCCGCGCCACCCGCGGCATCGCCTGCGTCCGCCCCTCTGGGCGCTGCCTGTGCAGCCCCGTCCTCTCCAGCTGATGGCGCGGTTGTTGCCCATGCCCAGTATCGCACGAGTCCTTCCCAGGACCCTTGCGCGTGTACTCCCGGCGGGCTAGTGCACCAGCCCCGCAACCTGCTGCCTCGCAACTGACAACGGGTGCCGTGCCCGTTGCTCCCGTTGTCAACCAGCATCCGATGGCAACTCGTGGCAAGATGGGCTTTCGTCAACCGACCATTTTCCACACTGCTGCTGTCTCACCAATCCCCAAGACATACCGGAGTGTGCTTGCTAATCCAAATTGGCGAGCGGCCATGGAAGATGAGTATGCTGCTTTGCTCTCTAACAACACTTGGGACCTAGTGCCCCGGCCTCCTGATGCTAATGTTGTTACAGGCAAATGGATTTTTCGGGTGAAATATCATGCGATGGCTCTCTTGATCGCTACAAGGCCAGATGGGTGCTTCGAGGCTTAACGCAGCGTCCTGGTGTTGACTACAATGAGACATTCAGTCCGGTAGTCAAACCGGCCACCGTACGCACCGTTCTATCTCTTGCACTCTCTCGGGATTGGCCTGCTCATCAGTTGGATGTCAATAATGCTTTTCTCCATGGCACAATGTCTGAGACTGTTTACTGCTGTCAGCCCACTTGTTTTGTTGATCCGGCCACCCCTGAGCTCGTCTGCCGCCTCAACAAGTCACTCTACAGCATGAAGCAGGCTCCTCGGGCTTGGTATAGTCGATTTGCTGCACATCTGCTCTCCATGGGTTTTGCTGAGGCCAAGTCCGACACATCATTATTCATCTACTGACGGGGTTCGGATACAGTTTATCTCCTTCTCTACGTGGATGATATTGTCCTTGCCGCCTCCAGCACTGAGCTTCTTCGTCGCATGATCTCCGCCTTGCAGCAGGAATTCTCTATGAAGGATTTGGGTGAGTTGCATCACTTCTTGGGTGTTTCTGTCCAGCGGTGCTCTCGTGGTCTGTTCATGTTTCAGCGGCAGTATACTCTGGACATTCTGGAACGTGCCGGCATGCGTGAGTGCAAGCCTTGCTCCACTCCTGTTGACACATGTGCCAATATCTCAGCTTCCTATGGTTCGCCTGTCAGTGATGCCACACAGTATCGCAGTTTGGTTGGTGCCTTGCAGCATCTTACTTTCACCAGGCCCGACATTTCTTATGCGGTTCAGCAAGTTTGCCTTCATATGCACGATCCTCGGGAGCCTCACTTGTCCGCTGTTAAGCGCATATTGCGTCTGCAGGGCACTCTTGGCCATGGGCTTCTTATTTGCTGTTCTTCGCCTTCGGAACTCATTGTTTACACGGATGCTGATGGGCAGGTTGCCCGGACACGCGCAAGTCTACATCTGGCTACGCCGTGTTCCTCGGCGACAATCTGGTTTCTTGGTCTTCGAAGCGGCAGAACACGGTCTCTCGGTCCAGTGCAGAAGCTGAGTATCGTGCCGTGGCTAACGGCGTTGCTGAGACATGTTGGCTTCGTTAGCTTCTTCAGGAGCTCCACAGCCCATTGTCCCGCAGCACTCTGGTGTATTGTGATAATGTTAGTGCTGTCTACCTCTCGACGAATCCAGTTCAGCATCAACGAACAAAGCATGTTAAGATTGATCTCCACTTCGTACGTGAGCGTGTCGCTGTTGGAGATGTCCGTGTCCTTCATGTTCCGACGACCTCTCAGTTTGCTGACATCTTCACGAAAGGGCTGCCATCTTCCGTGTTTGCAGAGTTTTGATCCAGTCTTACCGTCTGTACCGCCGACTGGGGGGGGGGGGGGGGGGTGGGGTGTTAGCAACATTGTTTAGCCGGTATAGCTGGCCCTGTAGATGGTTCGGCCTATATATGTAATTGGTATTCCATCAATTCTATCTATCGATTACGTGTGATTATTTCCGCTATCAGAGCCTGTTCTTGGATGGTGGCATCAGATCATCCTCCAATTTTACAGGATAGAAGTGGAGGATACATATCATGGAGGGTGAGGTGAGTGAGGCCATGCTCAGGGGCAGAGCCAAGATTTAATATTAGGGGGGGGGGGGGCAATAATAATTTAGACAAATTGTCTAGGAAGCGAATATACGTGGGCAAGCGTCTCGAGTGTACTCCAGCGAAACGAGGCTCGAGTTGTACGTGAGTGAGCAGCTCCAAACTAGATTTCGGTGAGGCAACGTTTGAGGGTGCACATGCGAGTAGCTTGGATTAGAGATCAATTCGCGTCAGATGCCCTTCCGGCCGCCGTGTCTAGGGTCTTTGACCAACAAAGTCATGTGACGAGCAGTGACGCGGGCTGTGGTGCAGGTGGATGGATCCATCCCATCATACCTCGTTCTCCAACCAAACACAGGTTTAGATTAAAACTAGATTTTTAGAAGAAAGTCGTGCCAAGTCTTAAATAACAAAAATAAAGGTACTAGAGTAGTATAATTATATCCAATTTCAATTTGAAGTGTTGGACCATACTAAACTTTTCTCTGAAAATAAAATCTTAAATTACGTACAGTAATTTAATTCACTTAGAGCATATTCATTTCATTCAAACTATTTATTTTATTGTTAATATTCAATCCTACTCGGTTTCACAGCTTCATTTGCAATGCAAGTCCATAATTTTAGTCAACTAATATGCAAATTTCTACTACCTATTAGAGGTGGCGTGCATGCATAGGAGGGGCCATGGCCCCTGCCAGCCCCCCCCTGCCTCCGTCATTGGCCATGCTGCGCCGTGGTTGGAATGAAAGAACAAAGTCTGAGGCAAAAAAAAAAGAAGAAGGAAGGAGTTGGCTTTTGGGTCTCTCTATGCTTTTTATTTTCCAACACAACCGTAAACCTCAATGTCAAACAATATTGTTCCATTATGTGTGTTGGAGACTGAGAGTTGGAGGAGGAATTTCCCATTATATGGTCGATATGTTAATTCACTAAAGGAACGTAACATTACACAGAAAAAATGCCATATGGGGGACTAATTTTATAAGACTGATAGAAGAGATATGGGCACATGACATTTTTCTAAACCTATATGTCTTTTTCAGTTCTATTTTCACCCGCCTACTGGTATACGATTCTTGTCAAAAGGAGAAGTGTTGCGCTATGTTAACGAGGGGAAGATTTCTGCATGTGATATGGATGTGCTGTGTGACACAAGCACTGATGATAATGTATGACTCTTGCTGGCCTTATTCCTTTATTCTAACTCTATTAGAAGTTTGCAATTTGCTTCCCAACTATCCAGATGAAATGATGATAATTTGCTTATTTATAGATACTTGCACATGTGGAATTCAGTCCAGATGGTCTACCAGATGGATGGGTGAAAGAAACGATATTTAGAAAGTGCAATGATGGAATAAGAAAAGACCCGGTACATTAGAGTAGAGCATTTAACTATTTTTATTTAGTATTTTAGTAAAATGTTGCTTAATTGTTTATTATTCATCAGTAGCCCCAACTTGATAAGATTTCTCATTTGATTATGCAGTATTACACTGATCCCATTAGTCATCGTGTATTTCGTACGCTTAAGTCTGTATTGAGCTACCTTGGCACTGGAGAAATATCTAAGCATGCCTATTCGCCAAGGAGAAATGTCATTGACATGTATTCATTTGACAAGTGTGCAGATCTGGTAATTGCTTTTTTTGGCATTGTATTTGTCCTTGTCAGATTATGTAATCATCTTTCAGAGATCTTTAATATTAGAAAAATAAACGTCTTTGTTTTTTGGCAGTTTTGTTTCATATGCTTAGGCACTGCAGAGAAATAGATACTGTTTACTAGGTTCATAAAATTGATTTCAATTAACTAGCCCCTACAGTGCTTTTTGATATACTTAAAAGAAAACATATGGTAATGTTTCCTTTTCTACTTTCCACAAAGCTCATAGCTTTCCTAAATCTACAACTTACATACTCTAACAAAATAGGTCAGTAATGAGAGTTGACACTTTCATGACCGAATAGAATATATATATCGATTCTTTTTTGGTATCTGTGCTCTTTGTCATATTTATATTCCATATGCTGTTTCTCATCTTATCTGTGTACTAGCTACATTCAAATGGTTTACCCAGTCTGTTAAGAAAGGCTAGCTTCGTTGGATTCTAAATCCCATCATTATACTTGCTTGTCGAAGCCAAATCATAAGGTTGAATATCATTAACTTATTCTCCCTACAATCTAGGACACGCACTTTGTTGTGATAGTGCAATCGAGTGAGACTATTGGTTGAAAAAGGTATCCTATAAGATATACATATCATGTTCATCTACAACTAGTTAGTACAATAACAAGAAGTTTCCAAGATATGATGTTCAACTCTATTTTCTTATGATACTTGATACAAGTTTTTCTTGGACCATCAGCCTCAAAGTATGCTGAAAAGACTAAAAGCAGAAGGACAAACAAAGCACAAATCGAGGAGAGCACTGGTTTTGAACAAGGAATTACCTAATGACCAGACTTCAAATCACTGTAAGTTCTTTTTATATGGTATTTTACAAGTATGGATCTTGCAGGTATAGGGTATGTGCTTGTTTCAAGTACAACAATCATGTTACTTCCTGTCGAACAAATTTTTCATATATGAAAGCCACAATAACTGTACATACTTCAAATCACTGTAAGTTGTGGTTATATGGTATTTTACAATTATAGACCTTGCAGCTACAGGATATGTGTTCATTTCAAGTACAACAATTATATTACATCCTGTCGAACTAATTTGTCATATATAAAAAGGGAATACCCAGTGCGAAAGCTCCCACACAAGGCGGATATATAAAAGTCATAATAACTGTAAATCGAACATTTGGTATGAGCATCATTAAACTAAATTTTAATTAGCGGATACATGGTTTGTGGTATACTCCAGCTCTATACAAGATAATGAGGTGATTACATTGCTTGGGATGCTGTACTGGTAAAAAAACTACCAACCATTAATAAAAACGAGAGTGTTCTCTAGTAAATGGAACTAGGCAAGATGGCTAGAGGGATGGACTCTAGTAGTGGAAGAGAGATAAAGTAGGGAAACCTCTTTGTTATTTATTTTGCCTGGTAACTTCCTTGCACTCAGCTGTTCTTGAGCCGTATCAAGTGATGAAGAGGCCATAGATGATTCAGAAGCAAACCGATGAAGATCCTTGCAGAAGTTAACGATAAACGATGCTACCACAGTGTTACATTTTGTGCCCACTGAATTGCCATTGTTGTTTGCCGCTGAATGTCAGTAGATGTGGTTTGAATCATATAAGGGCGATGCACTTTTGCATAGGTATCATATAGAGTGACCAGAGAACGATAAAGAACTGAAATAAATTCAATGAAAGATAACAACAACAGCAAAGCCTTTTAGTCTCAAGCAAGTTGGGGTATCTAACTTGTTCGAGACTAAAGCTCAAGCAAGAGATGAAGCCAAACAGGGGCCTATCGATAGGAATGGAAAAAAACTTATATAAGGCATCAATAATAATAGGGATTACCTAAATCACTGTTCATGGTTCCGCATGCCTCTATCCAATGTATAGTATGCAGTGTAGTAACTTTGTATAGCATCAGTCTCTATCATCCAAAGATGACAATAAACCAAACCCTACTTTGTTCTGTCTTGTCTTATACAACTAGCTTAAAGCTTGTTTGCTCTTTTTTTATTATTACCATAGGTTAAAAGACATAGAAGTAAAGAATACTTGTAGCATCCTGTCCCTGAACCCACATGTATTATGATTTCTGCATGCATAGCATAGCATGTTGCTAGAGATTTAAAACCTCACGCATAGCATGCCCAACCCTGACCTAGAGGTTGTGGCACTTTAGCTTAAGAAGCATGATATGCTAGCACACCTCATTTCGAGGTCCTTCCAAATGGGTACAAATCTTTTTCATATCTGTGGTATATACACAAACTCAAAATTTCGGAGTACTGAAGTATGCTTTGCATGCTATAGCTGGCTAGTATGATTTCAAAGGTTCTATGTAAAGGAATGGTTGAGTTACATTTTTCCTAGCGTTCAATGTAATTGTATTTTGTTTTACTACTCCATACCGTGTAATGGTTTCCATCTGTCATGTCGTAGCTGAAGGTGGGTTAACTCCAAAGTCTGATCCCAAAGGAATTAAGTTTGGCAATGAGCAAGGTACAAGCACACATGTAACCGGTTCAGAGACTACCAGACGACAAAGAGGGAGGCCAAAGAAAATCTTGAAGCAAACGAATGAAAGCATTTCAGATCGTGACAGGAGACATAATGAGACAAAGCACAATGAGGTGAAAGAGGAAGTGGATATTGGTGTTGAGGAAGGCATGCCGAATGGGAAGACTAAAGAGCATACTGAGATGTCGGAGTGCACTACAGTAATCCAGGAGCTGCAAAACAATAGCAGCATAGCAGAAAGGAACTTGTCGAAGAGGAAGGGAGACAAATCTGATTTGGTGGCTGGGCTGGGTTTGCAGAGCCAAGAGAATGGCAGATTGACTGAAGCTGGTGAGAAGGCAACGTGCTCCTCAGTTCACAAATTTTACAAGAGGAGATGTAGCAACCAGATGCTTGGCTCAAATAAAGGATAAATTAGATCAAGTTGCCTGGTGAGTTTGGATCTCGTCTCCAAAAGATCAACCAAGCTGATCTTTGGTCTAAGGAAATATCCAATCCCCCTGAAATTGCCAACAACTGAACGCATATATAAAAAATAATCAATTAGGACCTTATTCAGGGAACAAAATTTCAACTGAAGTTGATCTATGTGTCCAGCTTTATCTCATTTCCTTCCATTATTGGGGGTGTGAAGCGAAAATAAATGAAATAATCCATTTGATTCTTGTATCGAGGAACTGATTACTGCTTAAAGCAAGCAGGATGTTAAGAATTGTTAGCAGGGACATCAAGGAAATTAAATGTAAAAAGTTCCTTTTGCCCTGAGACAGCGCGTTTGTTGATCTGTCCATACTTCTTCTCCATCTAGCCCAGAACTTTGGGTGTTGATAGATCACGGGCAAGGATACAGAAGGCATTTTTGCCATAACTTTACTGGTGACAACGATAGTTACTCAGCAATACATCCATCAGCTTGGCTCACTTTCGAAGAGGAGGTACAAGTCCCGAAACAAAGATAGATGAAGTTCCACTGATGTCGTTGATTAGGTGGCCAGGTGGCAATTCCCTCCTCAGGTTTCGTCGATTCTACTTGACCCAGAGATAAATCACTGCTGCATGCTTAAATGGAAGATGCGTTACTATTGATGGCCCACCGTTCAGTTTGAGCCCAGCTGCAGGCACTTCTGCTGCCTACCATGCGCCTAGGTGTGGCAGTACTTTTTAGATAATGGAGCTAACATTCCGGCTTTAGACCCCTTCATTGATGTGACATCAGTCCATACTTATTACAGACAAACTCTAGATTTATACCAAATAAAGGTTCAACGTTATTGACCAATACGAAAAATGAAGTACCATTCATGAGATACAAAGAACTACATGACTCTTGACTCAAAACATTGACACGCTTTAATAATCTTCTCCTTTTTTTTAATCCGCAACGGAGCCCAAAACCGAAGCCAGTGCATCCCTCTGAACAGAACTTGCAAAAATATTAGGCAAATTCCCTGTATGCCATTGAAAATTTACTTGTCCCCTTGTGTGCCTCTACACTTCCCTTGGATGCCATTATATGAAAATTGCAATCCCCCTCAATGCCGTTACCGTTAGTAAGCGTTAGATTGCTGTTAACGTGGCATGCAAATGACACTTTTACCCCTCCCGTAAGAACAAGCAGAATTTTGCTCGTTCCCTCGACAACCATTGTGGTTCAATAATGATTCATTGGAAATTTTAATATTCAGAGTAACATAATGACAAATTGCACAATAAATTAAAATATTTTAACATAATGACAATTTTGGGGTAGTTTGTGGGCCCTTTGATCCATAGGAGCTGATTTGTCGGTGTTTTGCTCCTTGCTTCCTAAGGTGTGTTTCTCCTTTATTTCTACTCAAATCTCTACATAGCACTAATTTCTAGGGGACATGTGGAAATAACATTATTCTGAATAAATATGTGTGCAAGAAATGCTAGCTCTCATGATTTTCTGATCGAATTGACGGTTGAATTTGGTATTTAACAAGTGTCAACAAGATCCCCCAAGCTGTCCTTTGCTCGTCCTGAGCAAAGTAGGACTTAGATTGTCAATCAAAAAATTGCTACTAAGTTCTTTACCTGCCATCATGCCATATCTTGTGGTAAGATATTCTCCATGAGTTTGAGTAAATCGGCATGAGTACCTTTCCCTTATTACCTTAGTCATCTATGGAGCTTCTTGGCTTCTCCTCGTCTTGAGCTGTTGTGAGTTAGAACAGTTGACAGAGCAAATACCCCTTCTCTGTTCAACAATCCATGCGGAGGTTTTCTTTTAAATTTGAAGCCAAGATCAAGTTCCTTAAATGAATCTCTCGGATGGTTCATGTGTATAGATCCTTACCAAGGAATTTCTT
Source organism: Panicum miliaceum (assembly GCA_032594955.1). Taxonomy (NCBI): domain Eukaryota; kingdom Viridiplantae; phylum Streptophyta; class Magnoliopsida; order Poales; family Poaceae; genus Panicum; species Panicum miliaceum. Next base: position 9,906,679 of record CM064070.1, on the reverse strand, counting down.
GCCTCTTCTCATCCTAGCGAGGATTTTGTAGGGCTCAAGGTATGGAAGAGATGAGGCATACCTGTATCTCATATCTTGCAAGGTCAAAGTACAGATCCATGGAGAAGATAAGTCATACACCCCAAGATCAAGATGTGCATGTGTCTGGAGGAATGGATGGTGGTATTAGTACTCCTTTTATATGACCCCTCCCGCTTTATTTATTTATTTATATGGCTAACCTTTTCTTTTTTCGAGTCATGCTCTTTGGCATGCCTTTCTTTTTCTTTGGTGTAACCATGTCCTCTTTTGGGGATACTCAGAGAGACATCATATGACACATGGAGTATTTATTTGGTGGATGGATGGAGTATGCTAATTTCCAGTGTAGGAACTTTGCAAGTGGATGTGGAGTGTACATGATCTTTATCAAGAGAGTATGAAAAGCATCTCACTAGGGTCACAACAATTTGGCAAAGCTCAATGAAAGGACAAGAAGCATATGTATAGGATTGCCAAAGCGTTTGACATATGGCTCTGGTGGGACTTGTAGCATCATTGAGGAACTTGTCTTTCTCTTTTTATTTTGAAAACCGAAAACTCTAGTTTTTATGCTACCCTCATAAGGAGATTGTAAAACTCTATTTACAATACCTTAACTCACAACAACCTAGACTCGGATGAAACATTTGCAACCCACGAGACTTCGGGGGAACACTCAGCTACAGACAAGGCAAAACAGACGAGCAAAGATATAGCAGTTATTCATCATTTCAACTCTAGAGAAGCTAGAGCATTCTTACCACGCATGTGTAAGGGAAATAAAGCAGAAAATATTTTTGTTGTTTTTATAAATTTTAGTTTTATTAAAATCAGTAAAGATACAATTTACCTGGGTGGAGGTCTCCCCAATCTAGCTCTTGGTTTAAGGTCCGATGAGCAGGACCCTCTCCTTACCTGTTAGCTTGATGTCGATTTGTCTGTACCTGGAGAGGAGGTTGAGGACAGCGATGTAGTTTTCACTCACCACACCTTCTTGATCTTCTTTGATTTAGGTGGTGTGGGTGATGAATCCTTGGACTCGTGAGCTTTTATTCTTCGTCTGCGGCCTTCTTGTTCTTCTTTGATCACCTCTCATGAATTTCTTCACGAAGGTGATGATGCTGTCCTCCTTGGGGGTGTAACTTCGACTTCAATGATCTTTTGAGGATTCAGCCCATATTTGATCCGGATAATTGAAAATTGCTCCCTCCTTGGCTGGAAGTCAGGAGAGCATTTGCCATTGCACCATTAGTAAGATTGGCCCGTGTTCCATTTTTTATGGATAACGCCGGCAACCTGTATCTAGGCAACCCATGAAATCACGGATTACCAATTTGGGAGTTCATCTCCTTCTGTATAATCTCAAGGATCAGAGATTATTTGATTTATTTCTAAGATAGCCACTTGATCTATTATTTCCGTATCCCTGATCACTGTTGGTGTTTTACCGTCACGCCCACTGAGGAATGCCCCTGAGGTGGTGAGTTTGTAGGTAGGGTGTCGCCGAGAACAGGAACTCGAAGGTGCAAGGAACACAAAGTTTAGACAGGTTCGGGCCGCCGAGAGCGTAATACCCTACATCCTATGTATGGTTTGTATTGCCTTAGGTGTTGATCAAGGTGATCTTGTGTGATCTTGTTTGGAGGGGGTCCCTGCCCGCCCATATAGTTTGGGGGGATAGGGTTACATGGAAATCCTAACCGGATACGAGCTTAGGAGTACTACCCGAGTACTTTTCAGGTAGTTTCCTTCTGTTTTGACTAGTTCTACTACGGTATGAGTAGTTCTACTATGCTACGTTACGAGTAGTTACAACTGGTGTAGGGCGTGGGCCATGTCCCACCCCTTATCCTGTAAGACGTACGCCAAGTGCACAGTCCCGTGGGCCCAGGTCTGACAATCACCGGTGCATTCGATCCATATTCATTACTGATCTTCATACTGGATACCTCGGGATGCAAGTTATATATATTTTGGGTCATTGGGTCGACCTAAAAAGTTGATAAAATAAACTAGAATGGCATTATGCGTAAATAATTTTGGAGGAGAAATGAACTAGAGTGGCATTATGCCCAAAAATACTATTGGGTACCCACTTACATCCTTATGGATAACCCCTGGTAACCATCATCCTTGGTTATATGCATGCCCACATCCAAAGAATGGCAAGATCCTTGTTGCGTATTTGAGATGTACATCTTGCCGGCTTCGGTCCCGAAATGGATCCCCCAATCCGACCTCTGTAGGAGCACCAATCGGTTCGCTCACTGCTGGTATGTGCGGCTCGCAACCATGCAACTTGGAGTGAGTGCCAGCTGCTGTCCCATTCCCCTACAGTTACAACACTCGAGGAACCGCCATGGTCTGCAGTATCTAAGCCTAAGAGCATCTTGAACAGATTACTCATACCTTACACCCAAAACACACACTCTCTCCATTACTAATAACTACTTTTGTATTTTTAGTAATGGTTGCTGCAGCAGACTACTAAAATTCAATCACCAAGAATAGAGTAGATGCCCCTTCATTTAGGGTGCAAGGAGGTGTGTTTTGGTGATTGCCAAAAACTTTAAGTATTGGGGATTGGATTGGTAATCTGCTGGAGCACCTCCAATCACCAAAACATCAATTTTTGGTATTGGGGAGAGGGATGAGTAATCTCATCTCCAAATTATCGCCAGACTTCTCATTCATAGCTTCTGATGCAAAAAACAAATATGTGCACCTTCCATCTTTGCATGCTCCTATTGCACAACCACACAAGAAATCTCACATGTGTCTTCTCCTAGTCATGCCCTGTCAGCAGGTCAGGGATATTAGTTGAAACCATCTTTGCCGCCTGGGAATCAGATGCAATCTCAGCCACCACGGTGCACTCAACTCATCTAGGGATTTGTGCACTACTGCTTGATCCACCCCCTTGCTTTTCAAATGCATTTGGAGCACCAGCTTTTGGTGTTTGATCAGCTTGTAAATCGGAGATTGATGCCTCTGAATAGAAACATTGGAACCATTATTCTTGGTTTTTTTCTAGGCGTAAGATATTTGGGGAAAACTTGTTGGCTTGGCTTGTGAGAGCTTAAATTGTTTGTGGGATTTCTACTTAAAGTCAATTTCGTATACTAGTGTGCACGGTGAAATGGGAAGATTAGAGCTGCAGCAACATGTGAAACTTGAGGGCTTAATGAATACAATGGTTGCATATTGTATGTATAAAATATTATTCTATTTCTTGTGGGTAAGCCACAGGCCTACATACTCCTTAGTTTATCACCAGTCAACAATACTTCAACTTCTCTACTATCTGTCGGTGTTTTACCACCACACCCACTGAGGGATACCCCAGAGGTGGTGAGTTTGTAGGTAGGGTGTCGCCGAGATCAAGAACTCGAAGGTGCAAGGAACACAAGGTTTAGACAGGTTCGGACCGCCGAGAGCGTCATACCCTACATCCTGTGTGGTTTGTATTGCCTTTGATGGTGAATGGGTGATCTCCTCTATTTAGAGGGGGTCCCTGTCCGCCCTTATATAGTCTGGGGGGACAGGTTTACTTGGAAGTCCTAGTCGGGTACAAGCCCAGGAGTCCTACCCGAGTACTTTTCTGGTAGTTCCCTACTGTATTCGACTAGTTTTACTAATGTATGGGTAGTCCTACTACACTACGAGTAGTTACAACCAGTGTAGGGTATGGGCCATGTCCCACCCCTTATCCAGTAATATGTAGGCCATATGCGCAGTTCCGTATGCCCGGGTCTGACAAGCCCCCGAGCTCTTCGTAGTCGAGTACTGCAAGCTTCCGTGTACTTCTGAAGGCATCTTCGAGTTCTCCTGAACTTCGTCTTGAAGGTGTGCTTTGAGTACTTCCTTGGCTGCGTCGAGGCTGTGAGGTGCTCATGACCCGAGTAGTTGTCCAGTCTTCTGTGGCAGAACCGCCCGAATTAACCCGGCTCAAGTGCACTAACCTTCATCCATAAAGATGAACCGGCTACCATGCACTTCAAACGGAGTAATCCGACAGTCTGTCGGGTAGATCCCGATGCGACCACTTAATATTTCAATCGAAATAAAGCATACACATAACTCGCACGAAGGCAAGTCCAGAGATTACAATATTCCACAAATTTTACATCCACAAGTCGGACATCATTTATTACAAGTCGAAATCATTACTCGAGTACTTTTAAAGTTCAACATAAAACTTTGTTCAGAGTTTTAACTGCAGCGGAAAGAAACACACGCTCAACTAGCATCGACAGAGTCATTGCTAGCCGGGAACGGATCCCACTCCACTATCCAACCAGTCGGCAAAGCACTCGGCCAAGGTAAACCGGCTACCATATCTTCAACAGACACACCTAAAAACATTACCACAAGCAAGGCTGAGTATACTAATACTCAGCAAGGCTTACCCGACTAGTGTTATGTAAATATCAACTGCTAAGCATGCACGACTCTAAGGTTCTAGGGTTTTCTTTTTGCTGAAAAGCAACAAAGAGTAGGTCCTTAATTTCATATTTTAGCTTTCGATATTCTAGTTCATTTAACTAGTCTAGATGAGCACCTAGCTCTAACCAAACATGGTGGAACAATTCATCATCCAACAAGTTTCATCATATCCATAGTTTCTCTTGTTACTCTATGTGGCAAGAGTGTTAAGCAGTCTCTATTACCGTGAGAAACGGACGATTCGAATCAAATTTCTTAACCTTGCAAGGGAAACCTAAACACACGTCACGTGGTTACTCACAGAGTCACACGTGCAACTTTTCCCCTTTATTCCCGTTTTATGGATCAGGGCCACCGGCCTCGAGTACAAGAGGTCCACGAACCACGGTGACGCCGGGCCATGACCCCTCTTGCACTCACCATTGGGCCCATGGGACAGAGTCAAGACGGTGGAGCCTGTCCACGCACCGGTTCAATCGAGTACTTAAGCTTACCGATTACCATATTCTCGGCATGTGGTTAGTACTTTCAAATGCTTAACCACTGCTACCACACACTGCGGTCTTAGCATTTTTCACTACTCAGACGGGGCCTCAACCATGAGTACTTTACCACAGCTCCACTTGTCGACCTTATAGTTGCAGTAAGCGGTAAAACATCCAACTCCTATAGGTCTTGCGAGTGGCAGGAAACCACTCGACTTTTACCGTACCTATTAACAGAGCAAATACTCGAACTTGTTCTAGTATTCAATACATTGGTGCCTAGGATCATGCAGCTAGGGTTCCAATCAACTCCTATGAACTTAAATGCACAGGTAAAAGGAACAACAGTTGCATAAATCAAAAACTGGGATCATGCACCGGGGCTTGCCTTCTTGTACAAAACTAGTCCGTGCTTCCTCCGAACGTTGGTCCAGGTCTTCAACGACTGCTGTCAGATAACCTGAGCTTCGTGCTGCTCACTCTCGGACTCGGGCACCAAATTGTATATCCCGTCAGCGAGAGTAGTCGAGTCTATATGAATGCACATGTATGAGTGGTTTTACTGGTACAAGTCTGCATTATAAAGTAGTCAAAACTTAGGTTTAGTAGTCGAGTACTTTATTTTCTTTTCCCTGGGCAAACATTTATCGAGTACTTATCTGGATTAACTGATTTCATTAAGTGAGTGAGTGGTTTTGTATGTTGTAAATGGTCATTTCTAACACAGGAAGCATTGGTTAACCAACACTACTCGCAGATGTAGTTTCTTGGTTGCAGAACTACTCGTAGACGTAGGTTCTGGGTTGAGATTTTTATGCAAAACTTGTCACTTAAGTACAACCTTACTATACAAGCTTTAGCCATTTTTATTCAGCAGTTTAATCATGGAAAGTTCATTACACGACTATTGCTAGGTTCAAGATTTATTTGCACAGAACAAACTATGCAAGACTGGTGCTCAACTTTTACTAGACAAACCTACTCACATGAGTAGCTTACTGCATATTTTGTAGATTTTTCTCATGCAAGAAACAGAGGTTAACATTTTAGTTTAAAAGAGATCTAGCTTAAAACAAAAGTACTCGAAACCACTGGTTGTGCTTTGATTTAGAGCATGAAACTTTTATGGAAAACTTTACTCCTAGCACTGAAACTACCATCCAAGTTTCATGAGCAGTTCTTACTTGAAACTCTTGGAACAAAATAAAATCCATTTAAACTTGATTTAAATCTACAACTAAAAACATGTGGAAACAGTTCCAAGGCCCTGTTACAAAGTTGTAGATCTCCACTTAAGGATTCCAGAACATCTTAGCTTGTATTTTTAGGATTTTTCTGTGAGTTGTTTTGCATCCTCAAAGTTAATAGATTGGTTTTCAAGTTCTTGTTCCAGGTTTACAGATGAGTCCTTGAGATTTACAAAAAACTTCTCAAAAAGATTGAAATCGACGTAGATGGGTCCTTGGTACAGAGGAACGGCTACTGCCGGCCAAAATTCCGGTGACTAGGGTGGCCGGTGGTAAGGGATGAAGGTGGGAGATGCAAGAGAGGAACAAACCGCACCTGTTTGATGTCTTGGGTGTGGAAGGGGTGGACCGAGGCGGCTTGCCGACGGTGGCACAGAGCCGGCAGCGGGTGCGGATGGTGGGGGCGACGGTCCGGTGAGGAAGATGGCGCGGGGAATGGTTGTGCGGCATCGGGGTGAGGTGGAGAAGGTGGTGGAAGGGTTGTTTTGGGCAATGCGGGGGCGGAATGGTGCGTCCACGCACGGGGAACTGCTCGTCGGAGTTGGAGGTTGGGGGCGACAAACTCAGGGGCCTCGGGTTGGCTTTTATAGGACCGGGAGGGGGAATGGTGGCCTTGGTTCGAGCCTCAGGGGAAGGCAAGACAGGTGGCAAAACCGGGGGCGCATGGCCTAGCTGGCGCCGGCGGAGGCTCACCGTGGCGCCAGCAGCGCTTGCGGCAGAGGAAAAACGCCGCGTGGAGGCTACCTGAGGGGAAGAGCGAGATTTGGTGTGGCTTCGGAAGATTTCCGATGCGCTGGCAGGACCACATGACCGGCGGGCTCGGTTGCGCCGGTTTGCGCCGGCCAGCTGGTCTGCCGGCGATGGGACATGGCAGGGGAGGATTGAGGCGGGAGAAGATGATGGGACTGATGTGTGAAAAACAAAACAGCAGGGGTCTGGGTGGAAAAGGAAGCTTAAACTCATTCTTCCCCAGGTCAAAAAAAAACCTTTGAATACCAAAATTGTTCAGCTTTTTGATACAAACATTTTCTCTGTTATGACTAAGTGCAGCTGAGCAAAGTAGAAAAAGTTATTTTGAAATTCTGAAAACAAGTATTTAATTGACACGTCATTTCATGTGAATTTTTGCACTGTTAGCCTTTGAGTTCAACTAGACTTTTGTTGCTCTTGTTATGACAGACGTGCCATTAAATTTTCATAGTCATTTGTTATCAATTTTTAAAGTTAGAAGGGTTTGCTTGCACGGTTTCAATTGTTTATGCATAAACACATATATACATATATTCATTTGCCTGCTAGGTATTTTTGAATAGGTTGTTTTATAGTTCTCTTGCTCATTTGTGACAGCTTTCATGGTTTGGGTCTTTGTTTAGTCTTTTAGACACCTAGGGTGTCACATCTTCTTTATATGGGGTGCGATTAAACTCACACTCCATATGGAGTAGCCCATGAGCCTTAGGTTGACTCGTAGAATTAGGTTGAGGTCCATTTAATCTTGAGTCTCCTGTCCTTATCTTCTAGTAGATTTGAAAAATAAGTCGTTAATGACACGTGTCCCGCAGCCCCCGAGCCTTGAATCCAAATCACTAAGGTTTCGAATAAAGGATCCAAAGAATCGTGGCATGCAATATAAGACGGTAAATATTTGATGGTGAACATGGGCAAATCGGTTTATTAAATTTGAAAACCTTTTTTTTCGGGATGAATTCCCTGAAAAAATAGTTAAACAAATAATATCCCCAACAAATACCAAAAATTACCTCTCAAATCAATCTTTGTGCCCTGAGCTAATGGCTAAATATGACCTCTTGATAATAATCTGAACAAACCCCTTATTTCGGAATAAAATCTCTGAAATAATGGCTAACAAACATCTACCCAAGATAAATCTTAAAAAACCTCTTGGGTTGGGTATTGTCGAGTAGTTTTACAGTGTCCAGCATGTAAGCATGAGAGCTGTCCCTTGAGGGACGCTGAGTGCCTTGTGCCATCGAGCCCCCGAGCAAAGGAGCCAGATGATAAGCATAGAGTAGATGTAGCAAACGGTGGCGCTAGCCCCCGAGCCTAGGCATTGGGCAAGCAACCGCTGAGTCTTGAATAGTCGATTAAACCATCTAGTCGGAGTCGATCCCGACTAGGATTGTAATCAAGACGAGTAGTCGAAGTAGTCGAACGGGTGTAGAACTAGTCGTAAACTAGTAAACCTCTTGCCTTGGGAGCGAGGCCCCTTCAATAACATAGTGTACAAGTCGAAAGCTAGTAATATGTTACTGGAAATGAGGGAGCAAGGCCCCTTCAGCAAACTTGCGCGAAGTACCAGACGTAAACCAATAAAATGAAGTTGTACTGGAAAGTATGAGCGCAAGGCCCCTTCAGTAACCCAAAATACTAGTTGGAAACTAGTAATTAGTTACTGGAAGTATGGGAGCGAGGCCCCTTCAGTAACCCAAGATACTAGTGGGAAACTAGTAATTAGTTACTGGAAGTATGTGAGCGAGGCCCCTTCAGCAAACTTGCGTGTAATACCAGTCGTAAACTAGTAAAACGGAGTTGTACTGGAAGTATTAATCTCCAGGCACCAATAGAAGATGTCCCAATTGATCAAGGATGAAAATAGCGTACTGCTCGATATTTCAAGAATTAGGAACCTCCTGGCCATCAGGATACTGTAGGCGATAAGATCCAGGGCCTGTAACCTTGTGCACAATGAAAGGCACTTCCCATCACGAGTTAAGCTTGTGTAGCCCGGTATCATCCTGGATTCGTCGAAGAACCATATCTCCAACATTGAAAGAGAGTCGTTGAACGTTCCTGTCGTGGTAATGATGAACTCCTTGTAAGTAGTGGGCCGAGTGGAACAAGACATTGCATTTGATTTCCTCAGCTGAGTCAAGCTCGAGATGTCTTCGGTGTCAGCCTTGCCTTCTTCAAACATCTCTAGTCGTGGATATTTCCACATCACGTCAGCTGGCAATATAGCTTTAGACCCGTATACGAGAAAGAAAGGTGATTGTCCTGTGGCTTTGCTTGGTTGTGTGCGAAGCCCCCAAACTACTAATGAGATCTCATCGATCCACTTGCCGCTCTTTTTGCTGTTCTCGTCATAGAGTCTTGTCTTCAGTCCATCAAGAATCAAGCCGTTGGCGTGCTCAACCTGGCCGTTGGCCCGCGGGTGAGCCACTAAAACATATTTGACTTAAATGGAACTATGTTCACAAAAATCCCAGAACTAATGCGAGTGGAAATTGCATCCCAGATCTGTAATGATAGTGTTGGGGAAGCCAAAATGATGTAAGATGTCGTAGATGAAAGTAACCACTCGATCCGCCGAGAGCGTTGCGATTGGCTTGTACTCGATCCACTTCGTAAACTTGTCGATGGCCACCAACATGTATGTGAAACCTTCTGGCACAGTTGTTAAAGGCCCTATCATGTCCAGGCCCCAGCATGCAAACGGCCATGAGGGTGGTATAGTAATGCGGTTATGAGCCAGAACATGAAGTTGTTTGCAAAAGAATTGGCAGTTGGTACACCGGCAAACGAGTGCTTTAGCATCTGCCAAAGCAGTCGGTCAGTAGAAACCAGATCGAAACGCCTTGCCGACTAGTGTGCGAGAAACTGCGTGGTTCCCGCACACGCCTTCGTGAATCTCTTGGAGTATCTCTTTGCCCTCCTCCATGCTGACACACTTCATGAGTATGCCTGATGCTGATTCACGCTTGTACAGGTTACCCCTGACTAGAACATACCCTTTGCTGCGCCTTAGGATGCGAGTAGCTTCAGCGCTTTGTGGGTCGACGCCAGGGGTAGTTTGTGCTCCTGGATGTAGTCGATGAAGGCCACCCTCTAGTCGACCTCGATCATCAAGACCTCTCGGTCGGGTTCCTTGGGACCCTGAGCGATTGAAAGTCTAGTGCCGTGATGGAAGGGTGATGCAACTCGTGGACGAAAACTCCCAGTGGGATGTTAGCTCGATCAGAACCCAGTTTGGAGAGCACATCCGCGCCCACATTGTTGTCGCGAATCACATGGTGAATTTCCAACCCCGAGAACTTGCTCTCGAGCTTGCGTATTTCCGTAACGTACGCGTCTATGGTGTCGTTGTTGATGTCCCACTCCTTGTTGACTTGTTGAACCACCAGTAAGGAGTCACCGTAGATGAGTAGTCGCTTGATGCCTAGGGAGACTGCCAGGTGTAGCCCGTGCAATAATGCCTCGTACTCGGCTTCGTTGTTAGAGACCTCAAGTAGTATTTGCAACACATACTTGAGCTGTTCTCCTCTCGGGCTGATGAAAAGTACTCCCGCACCACCGCCACCGAGCTTGAGCGAGCCATCAAAGTACATGACCTAATACTCTGGCTGGTTGGTTGGTGCTTCCACTTGGTTTTCTCACCACTCCGCCATGAAATCGACTAGTGCGTGTGACTTGATGGCTGTCCACTTGGAGATGCGCCCGGTAGCGTCCTGATTGTGGAAGATATCCGCCAATGGGAAGTCGGAGACCACCAGGATATTGTATGCGTCGAAATAGTGGTGAAGCTTCCTGGAAGTGATGAGTATACCATAGAGTAATTTTTGAATCGTTGGGTAACGAACCTTAGATTCAGAGAGGACTTCGTTGATGAAGTAGATTGGTCGTTGCACCCTGAAGGCGTGGCCTTCCTCCTGGCATTCCACCATGATTGCCGTGCTGACGATGTGAGTAGTCGCTGTGATGTAGAGTAGCAGATTCTAGCCTGGTTGGGGAGCCGTCAGGATGGGGGGCGACTGCAAATGGTGCTATAGATCTTGCAGCGCCTGGTTTGCCTCCTCGATCCATTGGAACTTGTGGTGGTGCTTGAGCAATTTGAATAAGGGTAGTCCCCTTTCTCCAAGTCGGGAGATGAATCGATTCAAAGCTGCCATGCAGCCTGTGAGCTTCTGAACGTTCTTGATCATCCTTGGAGCATCCATGGCTGTGATGGCGTTGATGTTCTCCGGGTTGGCTTCAATTCCTTGGTGACTGACAATGAACCCGAGTAGTTTTCCTTGAGGCATGCCAAAGACGCACTTTGTCGGGTTGAGCTTCCATCAAAACTTCCGCAAGTTGTTGAACATTTCCTCGAGGTCGATGATGAACTCGTCGTGGGATCTGGTCTTGATGACCACATCATCCTCGTAGGCTTCATCGTTGCAGTGTAGCTGGTCCGCGAGGCACAGCTGGATGGCCCGTTGATAGGTGGCTCCCGCGTTCTTCAACCTGAATGACATCGTAGTGTATGCGTATGCCCCAAAGGGGGTGATGAATGCCGTTTTAATCTGATCTTCTTCCTTGAGAGCTAGGTAGCCCGAGTAGCAGTCAAGGAAGGAGAGCAAGATGCAGCCAGTCGTAGAGTCGATGACTTGGTCAATGGGTGGGAGCACGAAGGGGTCCTTCGGGCAATGTTTATTGAGGTCAGTATAATCCACACACATCCTCCATTCATTGTTATTCTTTTTCAAGACTAGTACAGGGTTAGCTAACCACTCGGGGTGGTACACTTCTTTAACAAAACCAGCCGCGAGTAGTTTTGCTAGCTCTTTCTTGATGGCCTCCCGGTTGTCGGGGACGAAGTGTCGTAGTCGTTGCTTCTTCGGAGTGGCTTTAGGGTCGACTTTTAGGCAATGCTCAATCAACTCCTTGGGCACCCCTGTCATATCTACTAGTTTCCATGCGAATATGTCCTGGTTAGCCCTAAGGAAGCTGACGAGAGCGCTTTCCTATTTGTCGCCTAAGCCACCCCCAATCAAAGCAGTCTTGGACGGGTCACCTTCTTGCAGCAGGATGGCCTTGATGCCGATATCGTTGGGGTTGGGTTTAACCCTCGACTGGCTAGGCCGCTGGTTGGAAATCTCCATCTCTGAGTTGGTCAGCTTCTGCGCGGCCGCGAGTACTTCTGCAGATGGCTCTGGCACGCGTGTTGTTAGCGCACTTAAGCCGGATTAATTCGGGCGGTTCTGCCACAAGAGGCTGCAATGTGTGGTTGTGTGAATGAGGGGGGGGGGGGGGGGGGGGGGGGCGGCCTCCTTTTATCGCTTGACAGGTCAGTTCCCGTCATCTTTATGTATGGAAACCTTGGCCACCGCCTTTGAGAAGATAATGATGAACCTCCCGCTAAAGATAAGGAGGCCGGGAAGGAGTCTAGGTTCGGCCGACCCCAGGTGGTGCCTCCCCGGCACCGCCTTCCTCTAGCACGTTGGCATGTGGGCCCTTGTGACGATCCTTGGTGATTTGCCCCATGGTAAGGCAGTTTGCTCTATTAGGTGGACCCTCTTTGTAAGTGTGACACTTGATGTGATCTTCTGTGCAATTCTGTTGCGTCTTCTGCGTGTTTTTTTCTTATTCCGGACTTGCATCCCTAAAATTGCTTCTTATTCAGGATGGATGGGGATTTAATGATAACCGGAGTACCCATCAAGGAAACAAAAGAAGGAATGGTTTGCAAGCCGTTCCAACATTTCATCAATGAAGGGCAACGAAAAGTGGTCCTTCGTAGCCTTGTTGAGTTTCCTATAGTCAATGCACATCCTCCACCCAGTGAGGCAAAGGTACCGGCTACCTTCAAGTGGCTAGTTTTAACCCTCTGACATGTGTCACATTCCGAGACATACTTGGCAATTTTCCTTTTCATTCTAGTTCACCAAAAGTTTTGCCTAAGATCTTGATACATTTTGCTACTACCCGGGTGAATAGAGAACTTGGAAAGATGTGCCTCGTCAAGAATTTGTTTTCGGAGCTCATGATTCTTCGGAACCACTATGCGAGATTCAAACCATAGAACTCGATTCTTGTCTTGGCGAAAATATTTATATTTCTCCTCTCCTTGAGAGAGTTTTTGCTTGATGATTTTAACACCTTCATCATATAATTTTGCCATGATGATTCGATCGTGGAGGGTTGGTTCAATGGAAATGTGGTTTAGAGTGCATTGGGGAATCATTTCCAAATTGGGTTTCCTCATCTCATGACATAACGTTCAATTATAGAATTCTGCAGTCAAGCAATTGAAATGAGCCTTGCGGCTTAGCGCATCTGCGACTACATTAGCCTTTCCTGGGTGATAGTGCACCTAAAGATCATAATATTTGATCAATTCCAACCATCTTCTTTGTCTCATAGATTGGCTTGGGTGAATATATATTCGAGACTTTTATGGTCGGTGTAGGTATTGCAATGAGTGCCCATAAGATAGTTTCTCCCTATCTTTAGAGCATGAATGACAGCTGCTAGCTCGAGATCATCTGTTGGATAATTTTGCTCATGAGGTTGAAGAGCTCGTGAAGCGTAGGCAATGACTCTGTTATCTTGCATAAGCACATAACCAAGACCAGTGCCGGATGCATCACAATAAACATCGAAAGGGTTGGTGTTATCGGGTTGAGCTAAGACTGGGGCTGTAGTCAGGTGTTCCCGAAGAGTGTGGAAAGCTTTTTCACATTTCTCGCTCCACACAAACTTTACTCCTTTCTTCAATAGTTCAGTCATAGGCTTAGCAATTCTGGAGAAGTTTGGAATAAAGCGGCGATAATAACCAGCTAAACCAAGAAAACTGCGAATCTGATGGACGGAGGTGGGAGGTATCCAATCCATCACCTCTTGTACTTTGCTAGGATCAACGGCTATGCCTTCACTGGAAATAGTGTGGCCCAAAAATTTTACACTATCCGGCCAGAATTCACACTTGGAAAATTTAGCATAGAGCTGATGGTCTCTAAGACGTTGGAGAACAATGTGCAGGTGCTTAGCATGATCTTCCTCATTCTTGGAATAAATAAGGATGTCATCAATAGAAACCACAACAAACTTGTCAAGTTCGGGCATGAATACCGAATTCATGATATACATGAAGTAGGCAGGAGCATTTGTGAGCCCGAAAGACATGATCAGATACTCATATAGCCCGTATTGTGTGGAAAAGGTTGTCTTAGGGATATCACATGGACGAATCTTGATCTGATGATAGCCAGAGCGAAGATCAATTTTTGAGAAGGCTCTATCTCCCACTAATTGATCGAAGAGAACATCAATGCGGGGAAGTGGATATTTATTTTTGATTGTCACCGCATTGAGAGGTCGGTAGCCCACACATAGCCGCAAACTATCATTCTTCTTCTTCACAAATAGGGCTGGGCAACCCCAAGGTGATGCACTAGGATGAATGAAACATTTATCTAAAAGTTCCTGCAGTTGTAGTTTCAATTCGGCCAACTCCTTGGGTGGCATTCTATACGGTCTTTTTGAGATAGGTGCAGTGCTTGGCTGCAGTTCAATAATGAACTCAATGTCCCTATCTGGTGGCATTCCTGGCAAGTCATCCGGAAAAACATCGGCATACTCACACACCATTGGAATTTCTTCTGTTTTGACTCCTTCCATCGTGAAAGCACAAGAATTTATGCATTCCCGAGAAGGTAGGTAAAGAGTAGTGGCTCCGTGACTAGGTGAGTTTATTTCCACGACTTGGTTAGAAATATCTAATGTAACCCCATGCAGAGCCATCCAATTCATCCCAAAATAATGTCCATGCCTTCAAGTGCCAAAAGGATAAGGTCGGTTTTGATAGTTTTACTACCCAACTTGATCGGTACGTTCCTTATGATTTGGTTGGAAGCAATTTTAGCACCCGGTGTTGATATCATGTATGACCTTTTTGTGTGACAAAAATCCAAGGCCACTTTTGCACCAAATTTTGCACTAATAAAACTATGGAATGCACCAGAATCAAATAAGATAATTACAGGCTTGTTGTGGATAGAGAATGTACCCGATATCATTGGTGCACCTTCTGAAAGATCAGCAAGTGTAGTGGAATCGATCCTTCCCTGCTGAACATGAACAGTTTGGTTTTTGCCCTTGTTCTTATTGTTCTGATTAGAAACTTGCCCCTAATTTGGCTGCCTAGGCTTGGGGAATTCTCGTGCAAAGTGACTAGAACTCCCACAATTAAAGCAACGATTTGTGTTGCTTGGATGAGCTGGCTGCTGAGCAATCAGCCTTGGGCCAGTCTGTTGAGGCATAGGGGGTCATGCAACACCCTGCCGCTGTGGGGGCTTGAAAACCCAACGCCCTTGTTGAGGGGCCATCTGAGGAGCTTTGGAAGTAGCATTCTGCACCAATTGATACCTCTGTGGCGGAGCACTAGATGGTCCAGCTGGTGCCTTCATCTTCTTCTTAGCATGGTGAGCCAAAATACAGTCTTCCTGAGTGATTCCAGATTGACCAGCTCATTATAAGTGTCTACCTTGATGGGGTTTAAGCGGTCCTTGAGTTTGGTACTAAGGCCTCTGTGGAAGCGATCACGCTTCTTAGCATCGGAGTCAGCGTGATAGACCACGTTCTGACAAAGGTTATTGAAAGCCTGGGCATACTGGAGTATGGTGCGGGTACCCTGAGTAAGAGCCAAAGATTCATTCAACTTACTCTCCATAAGCCCTTCTGGAATATGGTGGGCTCTGAATGCATTCTTGAAATCCTCCCAAGTGACAACATGATCAACTGGAAGCATGGCGAAATTGTTGCACGGCAAAATGGGCCTTATTTGCATCGGAATATGGCACCACAAGTAGAGAAAATTTGGACTCGATTGTGCGAATCCGCATCCAAGGGCTCCTCCGTCTTGTGAAACAGAGGGGGTTGAGTGCTCAAAAAGTCCAGGTAGCCAGCAGCCTGAGGTTGGTGGACATTGTGCCCACCCCGTTGCTGCTGGAATTGCTAAAACGCTTGCTGCCCTTGAACAAGCTGGTGGAGCAACTCGGTCTGGGCGGCCATTACTTCAACCATGTTGGGCGGTGGTGGCGGCTGCTGCGGTTGTCCGCTACCGCCAGCACCAAAACCGCTTGGGGTGTTGCGGGTCCCTTGAACCATCTGCAATGTGCAAATTTTTCTTAAATTCGGGAATCCACAATACCTCCAAGGCTGATGTCATAAGTGCGGAAGATTTAGAAGTCAAGGATTAATGGATAAACTGTGGACAGAATACTACTGGTTGCAAGAAAATTTGTAACTCCCAGTCTGTTCATCCAAACCCTTATAAATTTTGGCAGTGACGAGAAAATTTAGTGGCCTACAACTTTTTTATTGAACTATACCTCCGACTACTACATCTGCAACTACTTCGACTACATTTCCGACTAATACGATTACATCATCGACTACTTTGGCTACATCACCGACTACATCGACTACTATACGGCTTCTTTGACTAAATCACCGACTGTTTCACTACATCAACGACTACATCGATTATATCTCCGACTGCTTTGACAACATCTTCGTCTGCTTCGACTACATATCCAACTGCTTTAACTATCCCTCCATCAACTACGACTACAGTTTCGACTACGCTGCATCTTTGACTACCTCGACTGAATTTCCGAATGCTTCAACTATATCTATGACTACTACGACTATATTTTTGACTGGTTCAACTGTACCTCCGACTACTTTGACAACTATAGTTTTGACTGGTTCAACTGTACCTCCGACTACTACGTCTACATCTTCGACTATACTGCATCTTTGACTACTTCAACTGCTTCAACTACATCTCTGACTACTACGACCATGTCTCCGTCTTCTTCAGTTACACCTCTGACTAGAGCGACTACATCTTTGATTACTTAGGCTGCATCTCCGACTACTACGACTACATCTTCAGCACTTCGCTATATTACCGACTGCTTTAACTATATCTCTGACTACTACGACTACGTCAATGACTGCTTCAATTACTCCTCCATCTTTTTATGACTACATCTTCGGCTACATAGATTGCATCTCCAACACCTCGACTACATTTCTGACTGCTTCAACTACATCTCCAGCTTCTACGACTACATCTTCCACCCTTTCGACTACATCTCCGACTGCTTCTCTATTTTGGAGGTTTTCAGTGGACAGAGAGCTAGTATTTTTGATCACCAGGGAAAATCTACTCAACAAAAACTTTCCAAATTTGTACATTAGCTGATTGAGTAAGTTTTCAACAAGTTTGATGTTGAACACGTCTGCAAAAACTTCACTAAGAAGGTCTAAGAATTTATATGTAACAGGAGTGCTTGAAACAGGTAGAAAACTGAGGTGTTGAAGTTTCTAGTGTTGCCCACTGAGTACTAGTCCAAAATTTCTCAAAATTTAGCAGCAGAAAGGGGACAAAATTTGAAGTGACTTCCCTATTTAGCTTCTCTTCAGATAAGATCATTTCTTAAGCCTAATTAATTCCTTTATCTAGATATGGCAGAAAAAGACAGATTTCTAGATAGCCCTTAAGTGAGTGCTCAAACGTGCTCTAGTGCAACTTACTCCCGTATAGACCTAGAACAATATTTCATTCGATTTTCATGTATGATCATGATGCATGCTTGTCCTATTCGTCCTGACAAAGCAAAACAATTGCCAAATAGCTTTGGTCTTACGTGGTTAATTTCGATGGCATACATAATATGTCTCTCCTTATATTAACTAGCCGAATTTTTCTAACTGTTCTTAGCTTACGTAATCGCGGTTAGTGTACCTGCAGAAGATTAACAGAATATAAATTGAACCTTTCGTGCTAGCACTCATGCAAGCGTCCACATACATTACCATTCACTATAGAAACGATATCCGTACAATTCCCGCAGTACGGACAACATTAGCATATGCTACCGAGATAGTGTATTCACAGGGGTACCGTCACTTAATGAGATAGGGGTATGAACAGCAGTTGCCATACCTGCACCAAACCTTTACACCCAATAATCAATGAGTGGTTGGTATATTGGCAGCACCTCAAGTAAGCCACTGCTTGAGGGTAGCGTTCGGTTCGCGTCACCGACGTGAGGGTCAAGCTCTCTCAGTTGACTGAGGATCCTTACCTTCTTACCTTAGCGATGAGTGCGTCGTTACAGAAATTAAAGGTCGGTTGTGCATAAAAGTAAGTTTTGATAGAAAATAATGTGCTGGAAGTCAGTTATATATAATATAGTTAAGATAGCCACCTAGTTACTTCCCATAATCCCCTAGGGCTTTACGAACTAAGCATCATCCTTAACGAACCAAAGCATTTTTGCAAACGCAATTTTTGTTGTCAAGTTTTTAAGAAAATAAGTTTTTAAGGCTCGTTATACTCTCTAGTGTATGCATTTCGGCTCTGATACCAGCTGTAGCAGAACCGCCTGAATTAATCCGGCTTAAGTGTACTAACCATCACCATAGAGGCAATCCAGGCTGACACGCACCTAAAATGGAGTAAAACGACAGTCTGTCGGGTAACATCCCGATGCAACCACTGGAGTTTCGATCGAAATAATTCATACATACAACCCACACGAAGGTGAGCCCAGAGATTACTACAATCCACAAATTTTACATCATAGAGTTCAACATGAATTATTATTACAAACCTAGTTTGAATTCATGCATAAACAAGTACTTTCAGAGTTTAATAGTGCAGCTGAAAATAAACGATAGTTCTAACGACGATACAAGATATCATGATGAAGCCCGGGGACGTATCCCATTCCACCGACCAACAAGAAGGAAGAGTACACGGCCAAGTCAAACTAGCAACCATGTCCTCAAAGGTCTCACCTGAAAACAAAGCCACAAGCAAGGCTGAGTAAATGATGAGGACACCAACACCAACGATACATCCACTCCGACACAAGTACCTATTGCTGGTCCTATTACTCGTGCTCATGCGCATCAACTTAATCATCAGGTGAGTTCAAATCTAAGCTCATGTGCATCATGTTTAGACCATGGAGACCCGTGTACTCTTGTTTTGCTTAGGAACCAAGGAGGCGGCCGAAAGGGAAACGGATTCGCGCAAGCTGGATTCGGACTGCAGAACAGTACCAACTTGTGACGGACACCACGGTCGCATATAAACTCGGATTGGGGCGTTCAAGTACTTCGTGGAAAGCTTATGAAGTCTTCTTTCAGACGGATCCGGCCTCATAGCCATATCTATTACGAGTCGGCCGCAATCGTTAAATTAATACAGAGTCCGTTTCTGCCCATGCTGCTGCGTCACCCTGTTTTGGTCCAATGGGCCGTGTATCAAGTTGAGTCCATTACGGACGCGTCCTAGGGTTGGAGTACGACCCCAACACCCCTGTGGTCGTCCTCCCACGTACTTATACCCCTTAGCCGCCGCCAAGGATGCTTGGGTTTTGTTTAGATCAAGTTTAGCCTTCGCTACTTGCTTGCAAGCGCGCGTGCTGGATCAGCCGCCCGTCTTCTTGTCTTCGGAACCCCACCATTATTGAGATTGCGTGTGAAACCTTCATTTATATCTAGTAAATTCAGTACTTGTCATACTTGTTCTTGCTAGTTCTTCGATTGCTTGCAGGACGAGTGCCCTAGTGGCCGGGTGCCGCGCTCCACAAGATCGCGACAGCCATTGGAGGGGGTGTATCGGTTGCTAAGGCGCAAGCTTGGAAGGCTGTAGTCAGGCCGTGAACGTCGCCTCCATCGACCAATCGAGTTATCCACGCCTCTCATCGAAAGATCGGGAATCAAACCCTAGCGGGTCGCCATTAGTTGGTAATCAGAGCAAGGTTTATCGGTGAGAGACTTCTAATTCTTCGCTGTTTTATTTTTCCTATAGTCCAGAAAAGCCAAAAAAAATAGTAGATTAGTTTACCTTCAGTCCTATAAACTCGTTTGAGCCTTTGCTAGCACTGCTTAGTTAGGGCTTGTTGAATTTTCGGTTGCATCGGTTGCGTCGAGTTGCTGGTCTTAGTTTTAGTCCTTTAGAGTTTCGAGTTCTTGTCACGTTCTAGTCACAACCGTGCGCTACCATACATACTCCGTGTTGGTGGAATCCGAGTCCATATTCGTGTTCAAGTCCGAGTTAGATTCTGTGTTGGTTTGTGACCGAATCGCACGCGGTGCTGTGATTCGAGTAGGGATCGATTTCCTAGTCCCAATTGGTTATTGCGCCGTGTTATAAAATTCCATTGCTTTTCGCACTTGTACTGCATATTTTGTAACGCTCCAGAAAGGCAGAAGTAGTCTCGGCTTACTCAAACCACAACTTTTCACGAATACATATAGCCTCGGCTTACTCCAGAGAGAGAGAGAGAGAGAAAAGTTTGTGTGCTGTGTGGCTCTTTTGAAGTCTTTTAGGTTATATAATCAGTTTTGAGGATCCCCTGAAAAAAAAAGAAAAAAAAAGACAAAAAAAGAAAGAAAAAAAAAGAAAGGAAAAAAAAGAAAAAAAAAGACGAAGAAGAAAAAGAGGGGAAGAAAAAGGGGCTGTTCTTTGTGCATCTTTTTTGTTCTTCGGTGGTGTCTCGTGACTTCATTTGTGTCCAGGCTCGCGTCTCTAGCACGGTCTAGGCTAGGACCAGCATAGTACCACCGTTGAACGATTTTTCAGCTTGCTTTTGTAACTAACGTGGTGCTAGTTCATCCTTGCTTCAGCCCACCTATAGCTCCACATATCCGACTACAGCTTGACAGGTCCTGTTGTTGCGGCACCGATACACTTCATCCCATGGTTGCAGACTTGTTGGTTGCCGTCCCCTCCTGTTGAGCAAGGTAAGAATTGGTAAGAGCTTGTGTAACAGGTTGAGTGTGAGCGCCTTGCAGTAGCTACATCCCATTAGTTGTAGGATCTTATTTCTTCACCTATTTTCGTGTTTCCTTTGTTCATCTAACCATGACAGGATCAGAGGGTGATGGGAGTTTAGGTCACTCTCCTCGTACAAAGGGAATCATACAACATTTTGAAAATAAGATGAGGAGGCATGTAGATGGGCTTGCTGAAGATATGCTGGTGTCAAATGATAAGATTGGGCAGTTGGAGGCCACGCAGCTTGCCACCAACACCAAGCTTACAAGGCTGGAGACGTCGGTCGCTCATATTGACCAAAGCCTTGCTGCTCTTTTGAGGCGTTTTGATGAGATGCATGCCAGAACTGCAAATGGGCATGAGGGAGAAAACAAGAAGGATGAGCGTGTCGAGGATAATTGGGATGATTATGTCGCTGATACTGAACTAGATGACCAAGATGCTCCTAGTCGCCGACGACTGCGAACTAATCGGAGAGGTATGGGTGGACATCGACGACGTGAGGTACATAATAGTGATGATGCTTTCAGTAAAATAAAATTTAAGATACCTTCTTTCGATGGAAAATACGATCCTGATGCATACATTACTTGGGAAATTGCTGTTGATCAAAAGTTTGCATGTCATGAATTTCCAGAGAATATACGTGTTAGGGCTGCTACTAGTGAATTTACTGATTTTGCCTCTGTTTGGTGGATAGAACATGCTAAGAAAAATCCTAATAATATTCCACAAACCTGGGATGCCTTGAAACGGGTCATGCGGGCTAGATTTGTTCCTTCTTACTATGCGCGTGATCTGTTACATAGATTGCAACAATTGAGACAGGGTAATAAAAGTGTAGAAGAATACTATCAGGAATTACAAATGGGTGTGTTGCGTTGTAATTTAGTGGAGGATGAGGAACCTGCTATGGCTAGATTTTTAGGAGGTTTGAATCGAGAAATTCAGGACATTCTTGCTTATAAAGATTATACTAACGTAACCCGTTTGTTCCATCTTGCTTGTAAAGCTGAAAGGGAAGTGCTGGGACGACGTGCTAGTACAAGAACTAATATTTCTGCAGGAAAACCTTCATCATGGCAGCCGCGCACATCTACCTCATTGACCGGACGAGCTCCTGCACCTTCTACATTCCCGAGTCGGTCGACAATACCCGCTCCATCCAACGATAAGACACGTGCTCCCCCGACAAATTCAGCAACCACGACTGTCCAGAAACCAGCCACAAGTGCATCTTCGGTTGCCTCCACGGGAAGGACAAGAGATATTCAGTGCCATCGATGCAAGGGCTTTGGCCACGTGCAACGTGACTGCCCTAACAAGCGCGTTTTGGTGGTCAAAGGAGATGGTGGGTATTCCTCTGCTAGTGATTTTGATGAAGATACACTTGCTTTGCTTGCTGCTGACCATGCAGGTACTAAGGAACAACCAGAAGAGCAGATTGGTGCAGAGGATGCAGATCATTATGAGAGCCTCATTGTGCAGCGTGTACTTAGTGCACAAATGGAAAAGGCAGAGCAAAATCAACGGCATACACTGTTCCAAACAAAGTGTGTTATTAAAGAGCGTTCATGCCGTTTGATAATTGATGGAGGTAGCTGCAACAACTTGGCTAGCAGCGATATGGTCGAGAAGCTTGCACTTACAACAAAACCGCACCCACATCCATATCACATTCGGTGGCTCAACAATAGTGGTAAGGTCAAGGTAACGAGATTGGTACGAATTAATTTCGCTATTGGTTCATATCATGATGTTGTTGAATGCGATGTTGTGCCTATGGAAGCTTGTCATATTCTGCTAGGTAGACCATGGCAATTTGATACCGATAGCATGCATCATGGTAGATCAAATCAATATTCTCTTATACATCATGATAAGAAAATCGTTTTGCTTCCTATGTCACCTGAATCTATTGTGCGTGATGATGTTGCTAAAGCTAAGAGAACTAAAGCTGAGATCGATAAGAATGCCAAATCTGTTAGTAGCAGGGAAGATGAGATAAGATTGAAAGGACATTGCTTGCTTGCTACTAAGTCTGATATTAATGAATTGATTGCTTCCACTTCTGTTGCCTATGCTTTGGTGTGCAAGAATGCTTTGATTTCAGTTCACGATATGCAGCATTCTTTGCCCCCGGCTGTTGCTAACCTTTTGCAGGAGTATTCTGATGTGTTTCCAAGTGAGATACCAGCGGGGCTGCCACCAATACGAGGGATTGAGCACCAAATTGACCTTATTCCTGGTGCATCATTACCAAACCGTGCGCCATACAGGACAAATCCGGAAGAAACTAAGGAAATTCAGCGACAAGTGCAAGAACTACTCGACAAAGGTTATGTGCGTGAGTCTCTTAGTCCTTGTGCTGTTCCAGTTATTTTAGTGCCTAAAAAGGATGGAACATGGCGTATGTGTGTTGATTGTAGGGCTATTAATAATATCACAATTCGATATCGACACCCTATCCCTCGTTTGGATGATATGCTTGATGAATTGAGTGGTGCTATTGTGTTTTCCAAAGTTGATTTGCGTAGTGGGTACCACCAGATTCGTATGAAATTGGGAGATGAATGGAAAACTGCTTTCAAAACTAAGTTCGGGTTATATGAGTGGTTAGTCATGCCTTTTGGGTTAACTAATGCACCGAGTACTTTCATGAGATTAATGAATGAGGTTCTGCGTGCTTTCATTGGGAAATTTGTTGTTGTCTACTTTGATGATATATTGATTTACAGCAAATCTTTCGATGAACATCTTGATCACTTACGTGCTGTTTTTAATGCTTTACGAGATGCACGTTTATTTGGTAACCTTGAGAAGTGCACCTTTTGCACCGATCGAGTGTCTTTTCTTGGCTATGTCGTGACTCCACAGGGAATCGAGGTTGATCAAGCCAAGGTGGAAGCTATACATGGATGGCCTATACCGAAGACTATCACGCAAGTGCGGAGTTTCCTAGGACTTGCTGGTTTCTATCGTCGTTTTGTGAAGGACTTCAGCACCATTGCCGCGCCTTTGAATGAGCTTACAAAGAAGGGAGTGCCTTTTAGTTGGGGTAAAACACAAGAGAACTCCTTCAACACTCTGAAAGATAAGTTGACACATGCACCTCTCCTCCAACTCCCTGATTTTAATAAAACCTTTGAGCTTGAATGTGATGCTAGTGGCATTGGTTTGGGTGGTGTTTTGTTACAAGAAGGCAAACCTATTGCTTATTTCAGTGAAAAATTGAGCGGGCCTGTTCTGAATTATTCTACTTATGATAAGGAATTGTATGCTCTTGTTCGCACATTAGAAACATGGCAGCATTATCTATGGCCCAAAGAGTTTGTTATTCATTCAGATCATGAATCTTTAAAACATATTCGTAGTCAAGGAAAATTGAACCGTAGACATGCTAAGTGGGTTGAATTTATTGAATCTTTTCCTTATATTATTAAGCACAAGAAAGGGAAAGAGAATATAATTGCTGATGCATTGTCTAGGAGATACACCTTGTTGAACCAACTTGATTACAAAATATTTGGATTGGAAACGATTAAAGATCAATATGTTAATGATGCTGATTTTAAAGATGTGTTGCTGCATTGTAAAGAGGGGAAGGGATGGAACAAATTCATCGTTAGTGATGGGTTTGTCTTTAGAGCTAACAAGCTATGCATTCCAGCTAGCTCCGTTCGCTTGTTATTGTTGCAGGAAGCGCATCGAGGTGGCTTAATGGGGCATTTTGGAGCAAAGAAAACGGAAGATATACTTGCTGGTCATTTCTTTTGGCCAAAGATGAGAAGAGATGTGGAGAGATTTGTTGCTCGCTGCACGACATGTCAAAAGGCTAAATCACGATTGAATCCACATGGTTTGTATTTGCCTCTACCTGTTCCTAGTGCTCCTTGGGAAGATATTTCTATGGATTTTGTGTTAGGATTGCCTAGGACTAGGAAGGGACGTGATAGTGTGTTTGTGGTTGTTGATAGATTTTCTAAGATGGCCCATTTTATACCATGTCATAAAACTGATGATGCTTCTCACATTGCTGATTTGTTCTTTCGGGAAATTGTTCGTTTGCATGGTGTGCCCAACACAATTGTTTCTGATCATGATGCTAAATTTCTTAGTTATTTTTGGAAGACTTTATGGGCTAAATTGGGAACTAAATTGTTATTTTCTACTACATGTCATCCGCAAACTGATGGTCAAACTGAAGTGGTTAATAGGACTTTGTCTACTATGTTAAGGGCTGTTTTAAAGAAGAACATTAAGATGTGGGAAGATTGTTTGCCTCATATTGAATTCGCTTATAATCGATCGCTGCATTCTACTACAAAGATGTGCCCATTTCAGATTGTATATGGTTTCTTGCCTCGTGCTCCTATTGATTTAATGCCTTTGCCATTTTCTGAAAAAACGAATTTTGATGCTACTAAGCGTGCCGAATTGATGTTAAAACTGCATGAAACAACTAAAGAAAACATAGAGCGCATGAATGCTAAATACAAGATTGCTGGTGATAAAGGTAGGAAGGAACTAAAGTTTGAACCGGGAGATTTAGTTTGGCTGCATTTGAGAAAGGAAAGGTTTCCTGAATTGAGAAAATCTAAATTGCTACCTCGGGCTGATGGACCATTTAAAGTGCTAGAGAAAGTCAATGATAATGCATATAAGCTCGATCTGCCTGCGAATTTTGGGGTTAGTCCCACATTTAACATTGCAGATTTGAAGCCATATTTGGGAGAGGAAGATGAGCTTGAGTCGAGGACGACTCAAATGCAAGAAGTGGAGGATGATGAGGACACCAACACCAACGATACATCCACTCCGACACAAGTACCTATTGCTGGTCCTATTACTCGTGCTCATGCGCATCAACTTAATCATCAGGTGAGTTCAAATCTAAGCTCATGTGCATCATGTTTAGACCATGGAGACCCGTGTACTCTTGTTTTGCTTAGGAACCAAGGAGGCGGCCGAAAGGGAAACGGATTCGCGCAAGCTGGATTCGGACTGCAGAACAGTACCAACTTGTGACGGACACCACGGTCGCATATAAACTCGGATTGGGGCGTTCAAGTACTTCGTGGAAAGCTTATGAAGTCTTCTTTCAGACGGATCCGGCCTCATAGCCATATCTATTACGAGTCGGCCGCAATCGTTAAATTAATACAGAGTCCGTTTCTGCCCATGCTGCTGCGTCACCCTGTTTTGGTCCAATGGGCCGTGTATCAAGTTGAGTCCATTACGGACGCGTCCTAGGGTTGGAGTACGACCCCAACACCCCTGTGGTCGTCCTCCCACGTACTTATACCCCTTAGCCGCCGCCAAGGATGCTTGGGTTTTGTTTAGATCAAGTTTAGCCTTCGCTACTTGCTTGCAAGCGCGCGTGCTGGATCAGCCGCCCGTCTTCTTGTCTTCGGAACCCCACCATTATTGAGATTGCGTGTGAAACCTTCATTTATATCTAGTAAATTCAGTACTTGTCATACTTGTTCTTGCTAGTTCTTCGATTGCTTGCAGGACGAGTGCCCTAGTGGCCGGGTGCCGCGCTCCACAAGATCGCGACAGCCATTGGAGGGGGTGTATCGGTTGCTAAGGCGCAGCTTGGAAGGCTGTAGTCGGGCCGTGAACGTCGCCTCCATCGACCAATCGAGTTATCCACGCCTCTCATCGAAAGATCGGGAATCAAACCCTAGCGGGTCGCCATTAGTAAACTAATACTCAGCAAGGCTTACCCGACTAGTGGTATATACTTAGCCGACTCCTTGACATGCAAGGCCTTTGGCTGAGGGTAGTTGATTAACCATTCTAGGTAAGCAACTATCCAAATCACACATGGTGGAAAATAATTAACTAAGCATCCAACCAGAATTAATCATCATCATTGTTCCTCTTCTTATTCTATGTGGTAAAAGGGTTAAGCAGTCTCAATGGTCGCGAGAAACGGATGATTTGAATCGAATTTCTTAACCTTGCAAGGGAAACCTAAACACACGTCACGTGGTTACTCACAGAGTCACGCGTGTAACTTTTCACCTTTCTTCCCGAGTTGTGGATCAGGGCCACCCCCCTCGAGTACAGAGGTCCACGAACAACGGAACAAAGCTGGGCCGTGGCTGCTCTTGCACTCACCATGTGCCCATGGGAACGAATTCAAGAGGGTGAGGATATTGTCCACTCGTCGGTCCGATCAGGTACTTAAGCTTACCGATTACTATATTCTTGGCATGTGGTTAGTAGGTTCAAAAACATAACCACCACTACCACACACCGCGACCTTAACATTTTCGCTAAACAGATGGGGTCTCAATCATCAACAGGAATATCGTAACATAGCTCCGTCCATCGATCTTATGATTCCAACATAAGTAAAACAAGCAACTCCTATATCTCGCAAGTGACAGGAAATCACTCGACTTTTACCGGAGTCCTATTAGCATGGTAATCTAGCGACCAACACAGACTAGTGTTCATATCATAGGTACTAGGATCATGCAACTAAGGTTTCAATCAACTCCTGCAAACTTAATGCACAATACCATATATAAATAAAAGTTGCATAAGTTTAAAAGTAGGGGTTATGCTCCGGGGCTTGCCTTCTTGAGCAAAACTAGCCGTGGGCGCTTCCGATCTTTGGTTCGGCTCTTCAGCAACTTTAGTTAGATTAACTTGAGCTTTGCGCTGCTCACTCTCAGACTCTGGCACCAGCTCGTAGGTTCCGTCAGCAAGAGTCGTCGATTCTATATGAATGCATATGTATGAGTGATTTTAATGGTACAAGATAAATAACTTATTTCTCTATACAGTTGTAATTCAACAAAACTCAAGTTAAGTTGTAAAGCACTTCATTTTCTTTTCCTTGGGCAGTCATTTATCGAGTACTATCCAGATTAACTAACTTCATTAAGTAAGTGAGTGGTTTTGTCATTTCATAAACGGCCATTTTTCAAAAGTAAGCATGGATTAAAACAAAACAACTTGTAGAGATTGTTTCTGGTGTTGAGATTTTTATGCAGAGCACATTAGTTAAGTACAAACTCACTGTAAATTTTCCAGCCATTTTCATTTAGTAGATTAATCATGAAAAATACATTAAACAACTAGTGCTAGGATCAAGATCTATTTATATAGAACAAACAATGTAAGAACTAGTGCTCAACATTTTACTGAGTTCTCCTAAACTTATGGTGAGTCTACTGTAAATTTTTCAGGTTTTAGTGTGCAAGATACAGAGCATAGAAAATAAGTCAAGATACATCTACATTAATCAAGATTTATTTTTACAGGCAGTTCCACAAAGTTCCTGTGTCTCAAACTTTTCCAACACAATAATATACTTAAAAGTAGTCTCTGGTTAAAATTTCTTATTTTCTAAGCACCAGAACTAGTTACTTTGATTTAATGTAGTTCTTGTTAACTAAAAACATATGAGCAAGTTAGAAGTAAAAAGTTCCAAACTTTGTCCATAGCATTTATGCATCAAGGTTACTCTACTGTAAAAGTTTCAACCCTAAAATATCAGTAGAACAACATGAACAAATAACTCTAGCAAAATAGCACATCAAACAAGATCCCATGAAAACTTCTCGTAGAGACATGTTTAGGCCTTAAATTTTTTACACAAGTCTTAACACGCAGAGACTAGCTTACAGTCCAAAAATCATTCACAGTAGTGTCCTAGATCAAGGGATACATTTATGAGCTATTTAAAATAAGATTAATTTTAGATCAAGTTTTAGTTTGTAACTAGTCATCCATTTGCGCAAAAGTAGTCGGGTCCATCAAGAGGGTCACAACAAATTTTAGTTTGCATTTTTCTAAAATTTTAGTTCCGGCGAGGGAACTAGTCGGCGGCAAGGGGAAAGGGGTGGGGGAGCACGAGGAGGTCGAGGAAAACATGTAGGTGTGCTCGGTTGGGGCTGGGGTGGCCGGAGTTGGGCTGCAGGAGGTGAGCAGGAGCTCCAGCGAGGTGCGGGCGATGGGCGGTGGTGGTTCGGCAAGGGAGCGCGGCATGGGGAAGTTGGGGAGAATCAGCAGGTCGAGGGTGACCCGTTTAGAGCCTCGGTTTGGGTGGAGGAGGAGTGGAAAGTGGGGCTCAACAGCGAGATCGAGTGGTGGCGCTAATGGCGGGGTGGTGTTGGTACTCGGGCGCGTGTGATCAGGGGCTCAGTGAAGCCCTTTTATAGGCGCACAGGGAAGGAGAGGTGGAGCTGGGCGCGACACAACGGAGGGAGGTGCAGCTGGGACAAGGCCATGGCAAGGGCGCGGCGTCGCCGGCGCGTCGTGGCTCGGCTGTCGGGAATCGGCGGCCGCGTGGCGCGTGCGAGTTGGTAGGGGCGGGATACGAGGCGCGGCAAATCACCAGCAGCAGGCCCGGTCGGTGGCTGGTCGCGGCGCGTTGGGGGTCGCGCCTTGGCGCGGCTTGCCGGGGCAGGCATCGTTGGCCAGGTGGCCAGCGGCCGCTGCCCCTCGATGGGACAGAACAGGGGAGGGGAGAGAAAAGAGAGGGAGAGAGAGAAGGGCCGGGATTCAAATTAAATTTTCACAAAATTTCAAACTGAATCGTGAAAAACTTTGAACACAAAAGTTGTAGGGAATTTGAAAATCTACAACTTTTGTTTTAGCAAAAAGTTCATTTGAGCCACAGTTTAAAAGTTATTTTAAATTCAAGACTACTAAGATTTGAATTACTAGTCATTTTCTTGTGTTAAATTTTGAATTTGCAAAAGGTGTTTGAAGTACACGTTGTAAGGTATCAAAATATGATTGTGCTTTTATACTACATTTGTCATAAAAAGTGGAGCATGAAAGATTATAAACACAAAAGGAAAAATCTCACATACACACATACATGCACATGCACATACACATTGTACACATGCATATGCACACACATAATTAGATGCATTGTTTCAATGATGCTGGGTTATTATGCATGATTCTATGTTTAGTTTTTCTTGATTAGGATTGTAAACACCTAGGGTGTTACAAAAACCACTCGCAACCCGATGGCCACACCGAATCGTTTTTGGGCAGCCATCTAGGTTTAACCATAACATCAACGCCGCAAGGCCGTTCCGTGTACTGGAAGGGCTTTGAGCCCTCTGAACTACTCGATTACGAGTCCCGCCTTGTGGCCTTCGCGCAGGAACTGTCCTTCCAGGAGGGCAACCTCTCTCTCCCATCGCGGAAGAGGGAGACAGTAGCACAGAGATACTCGAGTATAGCCTTACGGCTAACAACTCGCAGGATCATCAAGTTTACATGGCCTCCCTTCGTAACGCGGATGACGATGAGCTGGGTCCCGAGTACGATGACGAGCAACTCGCGGACGTCTTTGGCGATGATCCCACAGTTGACACCCCCCAGGACAAGAACAAGGAGCACCGAAGGATCCGGCAGGTGAAGAACGCCAAGAGCGCCCAGCGCAGGCGAAACACGGAAAATCTCGCTCACAATCCAATGTACCAAAGGAACCTCAACAACACTTTTGTAGGAGCCACGGATCAGGAGTACCGTACACCGATTAGCACCATCGCAGAAGCAGCTCTACTAGCCCAACAACTACCACCCAACCCCCAGATACAAAGGCTGCAGCATCTGATCCAGCGCGTGCTCATGCAACTCGATGGGTAACATCCAGTGTCTTTCACTCGGAATCTGCCCTCGAGGTCTAAGCGTCATGGCGAAACCGCGCTGATCAGTCGCACCCCCAGATGAGGCCCCGGGAACCGGAGGAACGAAAGCCGCTAGCACAACGAGGGCCACCTGTCCACGCGTGTCAACGATGAATAAGTACAACAATCTACTCGCCAACCTCGCAACCAGCGTGGTCAAGGCCTCAAGGACAAGCTCCACTCGAGGCCAGCCTTCACGACGCCCCCACGATCGACCTCAGGCAGAAGATCAACGATGGCCGCGACGCGCAGTGTGTTATCGAAGAGCAAGGAGAAGAGACCGTACCGACAAGTACCACGACGACGACGACAACGACCGCTTCCCCGCCTTCACTTCCAACATCACCGACAAATCCTATCCCAAGGAGTTCAAACCAGTCAGCATCCCCAAGTACAACAGCAAGCACGACCCACGCGCAGTGGATCCGATGCTACTCCATTGCCATCGAGGTTTTAGAGGGATCCAACTCCACCAAAGCTCTCTACTTCCCGGTAGCTCTGGAGTCCGCACCCCTCAAGCCAAACTCGATCGACTCCTGGGCGGACCTCAAGCGGGCCTTCATCGACAACTTCCAAGGATCCATGA
This sequence comes from Panicum miliaceum, assembly GCA_032594955.1. Lineage (NCBI taxonomy): Eukaryota > Viridiplantae > Streptophyta > Magnoliopsida > Poales > Poaceae > Panicum > Panicum miliaceum. The sequence continues at coordinate 9,875,642 of CM064070.1, read as the reverse complement.
TCACAGCGGGCACTCGCCATGATCTATCCTAGGTGAAGAAAGAGATGAATGAGACCCTAAGGTCCTACACCCGGCGTTTCTTCGAGCCAAGCGCCACCATCGCCAACATCACCAACGAGGACGTCATCCGCTGCTTCCAGAACGGGCTCTTCTCGAAGCACACGTACCACAACTTCGGACGCAATCGCTCGACTACTGCCGTGGAGCTACGTGACATGATGGCACGGTGGGCTGACCAGGAGGATAAGGAGAACGACCGCTTCCCCAAGCGCAACCACGACAAGCAAGGCAATGGCAACGACCACTTCAACAAGAGCCAGCAGAATCACTCGAGGAACCCCCGAAAGCGCATGCTAGACCAAGAAGTCAAGGCTGTTGAGCGCAATCCACGTGGCAAGAAGTCTTGCACAAACAATGCCCGATGCACCCGAAGTTGCGACACACGCTCTTCGAGTGTGTCAGCCTTTGCAAGTCACTCAATGCCCCACCCCTCCCTCAAGCTGGAAAGCGAAAGGACCAGGTGGACGATGACGAGGGAGACAAGTTGGGGCTCAAGACTTACAGGATCCCAAGAACATCGTCAACGTCATCGTCGGTGGAGATGGCGGATTCCCCTCCAAGCACGCGCAGAAGTTGACCCTGCGCGAAATCCTCTCTGTAGAGCCGGCCACGTAAAAGCCTCTGAGATACACGAGGTCCCAATCTCCTTCTCCAGGGACAATCAATGGACCAGCTTCTCCGAGCCGGGAAATTTTCCGCTCTTTCTAGATCCTGTCATGGCGGGCGGGCTCACAGCTGACCCGAGTACTCATCGACGGCGAGAGCAGCCTCAACCTGCTTTTCGCGAGTACTCTGAAGAATATGGGCCTGGACATCTCCAAGATGCTCACCCCCAGCAGAGCTCCTTTCTACGGCATCTTCCTAGGAAACGCGGCTACACCACTTGGCTCAGTGGTCCTGCCAGTTACCTTTGGGACGAAAGAGAACTACCGCACCGAGTACATCAAATTCAAGGTGGCTGACTTCAACTCGTCATATCATGCCATCCTTGGCGGACTGGCACTGGCCAAGTTCACGGCCGTGCCCCACTACGTCTACCTGCTACTCAAGATGCCAGGCAAGACAAGCGTACTCACGCTTCATGGCAACCTGAAGAGGTCGTACGACTGCGACCAGGAGGTGATCGAGTACGCTACAACATCAGGTGTGCCAGAGCCATCTGCAGAAGTACTCATGGCCGTGCAGAAGCTCACCGAATCAGAGATGGAGATCCATAGCCAGCGGCCTAGCTAGTCGAGGGTTAAATCCAACCCCAGCGACGTCGGCATCAAGGCCATCCCGCTGCAAGAAGGCGACCCGTCCAAGACTGCTTTCATCGGGGGCGGCTTAGGTGACAAATAGGTAAGCGCGCTCGTCAGCTTCCTTAGGGCTAACCAAGACATATTCACGTGGAAACCAGCGGATATGCCAGGGTGCCCAAGGAGTTGATTGAGCATTGCCTAAAAGTCGACTCTAAAGCCACTCCAAAGAAGCAACGACTACGACGCTTCGCCCCCGACAAGAGGCTGGTTTTATTAAAGATGTATACCACCCCGAGTGGTTAGCTAACCCTATACTAGTCTTGAAAAAGAATAATAATGAATGGAGGATGTGTGTGGATTATACTGATCTCAATAAACACTGCCTGAAGGACCCCTTCGTGCTCCCACGCATCGACCAAGTCATCGACTCTACGGCTAGCTGCCTTTTGCTCTCCTTCCTCGACTAGTACTCGGGCTACCACCAGATAGCTCTCAAGGAAGAAGATTAGATCAAAATGGCGTTCATCACCCCTTTTGGAGCATACGCATACACTACAATGTCATTCGGGTTAAAGAACGCAGGGGCCACCTATATACGGGACATCCAACATTGCCCACGCCCTACATCTGTTGTAACTACTTGTAGTGCAGTAGGACCACTCATACAGTAGTGAAACTAGTCGGACACGGTAGGAAACTACCCGAGAAGTACTCGGGTAGGACTCCTAGGCTTGTACTCGACAAGGACTTTCATGTAAACCTATCCCCCCGGACTATATAAGGGCGGACAGGAACCCCCTCCAAACAGAGGAGATCACCCGATCACCACATAAGGAAATACAAACCACACAAGACGTAGGGTATTATGGTCTCGGCGGCCCGAACCTGTCTAAACCTTGTGTTCCTTGTACCTTCGAGTTCCTGATCTCGGTGACACCCTACCTACAATCTCATCACCTCAGAGGTATCCCTCGGTGGGCGTGGCGGTAAAACACCGACAGCTGGCGCGCCAGGTAGGGGTGTTCATTGAGCATCCACCGAAGAATTCGATGGCATCCTTCAACTTCACAAGCGTTGTGCTCGACGTTCATCATCCACTGGAGAATTCGATGGCATCCTTCAACTTCACAAGTGTTATGCTCGATGAGGGCACAACTTTTATCTTTGGCTCCTGGATCTGCTGATGAGGACATCAACACCAACGATACATCCACTCCGACACAAGTACCTATTGCTGGTCCTATTACTCGTGCTCGTGCTCGTCAACTTAATCATTAGGTGAGTTCAAATCTAAGCTCATGTACATCATGCTTAGACCATGGAGACCCGTGTACTCTTGTTTTGCTTAGGAACCAAGGAGGCGACCGAAAGGGAAACAGATTCGCGCAGGCTGGATTCGGACTCCAGAACAGTATCAACTTGTGACGGACAGCACGGTCGCATATAAACTCGGATTGGGGCGTTCAAGTACTTCGTGGAAAGCTTATGAAGTCTTTTTTCAAACGGATCCGGCCTCATATCCATATCTATTACGAGTCGGCCGCAATCGTAAAATTAATACAGAGTCCTTTTCTGCCCATGTTGCTGCGTCACCCTGTTTTGGCCCAATGGGCCGTGTATCAAGTTGAGTCCATTACGGACGCGTCCTAGGGTTGGAGTACGACCCCAGCACCCCTGTGGTCGTCCTCCCACGTACTTATACGCCTTAGCCTCCACCAAGGATGCTTGGGTTTTGTTTAGATCAAGTTTAGCCTTCGCTACTTGCTTGCAAGCGCGCGTGCTGGATCAGCCGCCCGTCTTCTTGTCTTCGGAACCCCACCATTATTGAGATTGCGTGTGAAACCTTCATTTACATCTAGTAAATTCAATACTTGTCATACTTGTTCTTGCTAGTTCTTCGATTGCTTGCAGGACGAGTGCCCTAGTGGCCGGGTGCCGCGCTCCACAAGATCGCGACAGCCATTGGAGGGGGTGTATCGGTTGCTAAGGCGCAGCTTGGAAGGCTGTAGTCGGGCCGTGAACGTCGCCTCCATTGACCAATCGAGTTATTCATGCCTCTCATCAAAAGATCGGGAATCAAACCCTAGCGGGTGGCCATTAGTTGGTATCAGAGCTTGGGCCTTGTTTATGGGGGTGAGAATGATGAGGACATCCTCCACTATTACCCGCTGGCAAAGACGCAACAAGGGGGCCGAGTGGCCCAGTTGTAGTCGGGCGGCGACCATGTGAGCCTCTGAATAATCCCACCTTGCATAGTCAATGGCTTAGGTGGCTTCAACAGCCACCTAGCCAACTCCAGGGAGCCGAAGGCCTTTTCACCGACTCGAAGCAGCAATCTCGACGAGTTCATCGACAACCTCGATGAGCTGTTGCTTCCCGATCTGGCCGTGCAGATCGAAAAGATGTCTGTTTTCAACGCGACTTCCACTCATGATGCCCCAGAACTAGTCGAATCGGACTCAAACCGATCTGAGGGGATCACACAATCAAAGTCCCTCTCCGACTTGGAGGAGGACCTAGATTTGCTGCTTAAGCTCAAGGACGTTGGAGCCATCGCTTGCCGGAGGCCCCCCTTTTTCGACAACTACTCGGACTCCAACGAAGAGTACTTGTCGTTCAGTACTACACCTTCTAGCCAGTCCCGAGGAGGACTCAGAGACGAGGGAGCAACCGCCCGTCGGGCGGCCCTTGCTCTTGAAAACTACTCGCAACCCAATGGCCACACAAAATTGTTTTTGGGCAGCCATCTGAGTTTAACCATAACATCAACGCCGCAAGGCCATTTTGTGAACCGGAAGGGCTTTGAGCCCTCCGAACTACAAGATTACGAGTCCCGCCTTGTGGCCTTCTAATGGCGACCCGCTAGGGTTTGATTCCCGATCTTTCAATGAGAGGCGTGGATAACTCGATTGGTCGATGGAGGCGACGTTCACGGCCCGACTACAGCCTTCCAAGCTGCGCCTTAGCAACCGATACACCCCCTCCAATGGCTGTCGCGATCTTGTGGAGCGCGGCACCCGACCACTAGGGCACTCGTCCTGCAAGCAATCGAAGAACTAGCAAGAACAAGTATGACAAGTACTGAATTTACTAGATGTAAATGAAGGTTTCACACGCAATCTCAATAATGGTGGGGTTCCGAAGACAAGAAGACGGGCGGCTGATCCAGCACGCGCGCTTGCAAGCAAGTAGCGAAGGCTAAACTTGATCTAAACAAAACCCAAGCATCCTTGGCGGCGGCTAAGGGGTATAAGTACGTGGGAGGACGACCACAGGGGTGTTGGGGTCGTACTCCAACCCTAGGACGCGTCCGTAATGGACTCAACTTGATACACGGCCCATTGGACCAAAACAGGGTGACGCAGCACCATGGGCAGAAAAGGACTCTGTATTAATTTTACGATTGCGGCCGACTCGTAATAGATATGGCTATGAGGCCGGAGCCGTTTGAAAGAAGACTTCATAAGCTTTCCATGAAGTACTTGAGCGCCCCAATCCGAGTTCATATGCAACCGTGGTGTCCGTCACAAGTTGGTACCGTTCTGCAGTCCGAATCCAGCCTGCGCGAATCCGTTTCCCTTTCGGTCGCCTCCTTGGTTCCTAAGCAAAACAAGAGTACACGGGTCTCCATGGTCTAAACATGATGTACATGAGCTTAGATTTGAACTCCCCTGATGATTAAGTTGATGCGCACGAGCACGAGTAATAGGACCAGCAATAGGTACTTGTGTCGGAGTGGATGTATCGTTGGTGTTGATGTCCTCATCACCTTCACGCAGGAGCTGCCCTTCCAGGAGGGCAAAGCTCTCTCTCCAATCGCGGAAGAGGGAGACAGTAGCACAGAGCTACACGAGTTTAGCCCTACGGCTAACAACTCGCCAGATCGTCAAGTCTACATGGCCTCCCTTCGCAATGTGGAGGACGACGAGCTGGGTCCCAAGTACGACGACGAGCAACTCGCGGACGTCTTAGCAGACGAGCCCACAGCTGACGCCCCCCCAGGATGAAGACGAGGAGCATCGAAGGATCTGGTGGGTGAAGAACGCCAAGCGCGCCCAGCGCAGGCTGAATGCGGAGAATCGCGCTCGTGACCAAATGTACCAAAGGGATCTCAACAACGCTTTTGCAGCAGTCGCGGATTGGTGCCATCATAGAAGCAGCCCTACTAGCTCAACAACTACCACCCAACCCTCAGATACAACGGCTGCAGTATCTGACCCAGCGTGCGCTCGTACAACTCGATGGGAAACATCCAGTGTCTTCCACTCGGAATCTGCCCTCGAGGTCTGTGCGCCATGGCAAAACCGCATTGATCAGTTGCACCACCGGAGGAGGCCCCGCGAACCGGAGGAACGACAACCACCAGCGCAATGAGGGCCACCCGTCCGCGCGTGGCAATGATGAACAAGAAGTACAAAATTCTACTCGCCAACCTCGCAAACAGCGTGGCGCAAGGCCTCAAGGCCAAGCTCCACTCGAGGCCAGCCTACACGACGCTCCCACGCTGGACCTCAGGCAGAAGATCAATGACAGCTGCGACGCACGACGTATTATCAAAACAAGGAGAAGGGACCGTACCGGCAGGTGCCACGACGATGACGACAGCGACCGCTTTCCCGCCTTCACCTCAAACATCACCGACAAGTACTATCTAAAGGAGTTCAAACCAATCAGAATCCCCAAGTAAGACGGTAAGCAGGACCCGTGCTAGTGGATTCGATGCTACTCCGTTGCTATTGAAGTTTTAGGGGGATCCAACTCCACCAAAGCTCTCTACTTCTCGGTAGCTCTGGAGTCCGCACACCTCATTGGGCTTGAAAGCCTCAAGCCAAACTCCATCGACTCGTGGGACTACCTCAAGCGGGCCTTCATCGACAACTTCCAAGGATCCATGATCAGAGCGGGCACTCGCCACGATCTATCCTAGGTGAAGCAAGAGATGAATGAGACCCTGAGGTCCTACACCCGGCGTTTCATCGACACAAGCGCCACCATCGCCAACATCACTGACGAGGACGTCATCCGCTGCAACCAGGAAACGATCGAGTACGCCACGACATCACGCGTGCCAGAGCCGTCTGCAGAAGTACTCGCAGCCACGTAGAAGATTTCCAACTCAGAGATGGATATCTCCAACCAGCGGCCTAGCCAGTCGAGGGTTAAACCAAACCCCAGCGACATCAGCATCAATGCCATCCCGCTGCAAGAAGGCGACCCATCCAAGACTGCTTTCATCGAGGGCAGCTTAGGTGACAATTAGGAAAGCGCGCTCGTCAGCTTCCTTAGGGCTAACCGAGACATATTCACGTGGAAACCAGCGGATATGCCAGGGGTGCCCAAGGAGTTGATTGAGCATTGCCTAAAAGTTGACCCTAAAGCCACTCCAAAGAAGCAACGTCTACGACGCTTCACCCCCGGCAAGTGGGAGGCTATCAAGAAAGAGATAGCAAAACTACTCGCGGCTGGTTTTATTAAAGAAGTATACCACCCCGAGTGGTTAGCTAACCCTTTACTAGCCTTGAAAAAGAATAATAATGAATGGAGGATGTGTGTGGATTATACTGATCTCAATAAACACTGTCTGAAGGACCCCTTCGCGCTCCAACGTATCGACCAAGTCATCGACTCTACGGCTGGTTGCGTCTTGCTCTCCTTCCTCGACTGCTACTCGGGCTACCACCAGGTAGCTCTCAAGGAAGAAGATTAAAGCAAAACAGCGTTCATCACCCCCTTTGGAGCATACGCATACACTACAATGTCATTCGGGTTGAAGAACGAAGAAGCCACTTATCAACGGGCCATCCAACTATTCCTTGCGGACCAGCTACTGTCAGACCCGGGTACACGGGATTGTACACGTGGCATACTTCTCTTAGGATACGGGATGGGACATGGCCCACGCCCTACATCTGTTGTAACTACTCGTAGTTCAGTAGGACTACTCGTACAGTAGTGAAACTATTCGGACACAGTAGGAAACTACCCGAGAGTTACTCGGGTAGGACTCCTGGGCTTGTACCCGACAAGGACTTCCATGTAAACCTGTCCCCCAAGACTATATAAGGGCGGACAGGGACCCCCTCGGGGACAATCACCATCTAAGGCAATACAAACCACACAGGACGTAGGGTATTACGCTCTTGGCGGTGCGAACCTTTCTAATCCTCGTGTTCCTTTGCACCTTCAAGTTCCTGATATCGGCGACACCCTACCTACAAACTCACCACCTCGAGGGTATCCCTCGGTGGGCATGGCGGTAAAACACCGACAGCTAGCGCGCTAGGTAGGGGTGTTCATTGACCATCCACCAGAGAATTCGATGGCATCCTTCAACTTCACCAGCGCTGTGCTCGACGAGGGCACAACTTTCATCTTCGGCTCTTGGATCTGCGTCGCCAACGGTTTGGGTGGCTTCAACAGCCACCTAGCCAACTCCAGGGAGCCGGAGGCCTCTTCATCGACTCGAAGCAGCGATCTCGACCAGTTCATCGACAACCTCAACGAGTTGTTGCTTCCCGATCTGGCCCTATAGATCGAAAAGATGTCCATTTTCGACGCGACTTCCACTCGTGACGCACCAGATCTAGTCGGGTCAGATTCAAACCGATTTGAAAAGACCACACCATCTAAATCCCCCTCGAACTTGGAGGATGATTTGGATCTGCTGCTCAAGATCAAGGACCTGGGAGCCACCGCTTGCTAGGGGGCCCTCGTTTTCGACATCTACTCGGACTACGACGAATAGTACTCCCCGCGCAGTACTACACCTTCAAGCTAGTCTCGAGAAGGACTCAGAGACGAGGGAGCCACCACCCGTTGGGCGGCCCACGCCCTTGAAAACCACTCGCAACCCGACAGCCACACCGAATCTTTTTCGGGCAGCCATCTTGGTTTAACTATAACATGAACTCCACAAGGCCGTTTCGTGTACTGGAAGGGCTTTGAGCCCTCTGAACTACTCGATTACGAGTCCCGCCTTGTGGCCTTCACGCAGGAACTGCCCTTCCAGGAGGGTAGACCTCTCTCTCCCATCGCAAAAGAAGGAGAAACTAGCACAAAGCTACTCGAGTACAGCCTTACGGCTAACCACTCGCCGGATCATCAAGTCTGCATGGCCTCCCTTCGCAACGCGGAGGACGACGAGCTGGACCCCCAGTACGACAACGAGCATCTTGTGGATGTCTCAGCCGATGAGCCCACAGCTGATGCTCCCCAGAATGAAGACGAGGAGCACCGAAGGATCCGGCAGGTAAAGAACGCCAAGCGCGCCCAACGCAGGCGCAATGCACAGAATCGCGCCCGCGAACGAAGGGATCTAGACAACGCTTTTGCAGCAGTCACGGATCAAGACTACCGTACGCCGATTGGCGCCATCCCAGAAGCAGCCCTCTTAGCTCAATGTCACACCCGGTTTTAAGGACAAAACCGAATGCATAACTATATGTATGCTAGGATAATGTTCCATACATATAGTGACTTCATTAGTGAATAATCAGCAACAGTATCATGAAAAGAGAACTAAAAGACTATAAAAGATTATCAGAGTTATACAACTTATCCTTGAAATGAAGACTCCAAACTTCACAGATAATCGACTGGGCGTTATGTAGGCCTAGAACTCAGCATCATCTTCATTAGACTTCACGGCAACTTTCTCTTCTGAGCAGCAATTATAACAAGTGTGAGTACACTTATGGTTGGTACTCAGCAAGTGTTGGGAATTATATGACATGAAGGCCAAAATCAGCGAAAGGCTGACTGGTTGGACTGCGATAAGCAATTTTAGTTGGTCAAGTTTTATTAGCACCTGATTACTAAAGTATAAGTTTATACCAAAACCCACATTAAAAGAGAGAAGAGATACAGCATAAGCATATCCAAAACCATAAACGTGGTTCACGATTTAATTCATCTTCAAGTTCAATTATCATGTGAGGGTCCAAGCCGCTCTTAACCGTAAGCACGGTTGATATATCAGTTTTCACTATGCAGAGGTTGTACACTTTACCCACAATTCGTGTCCCCCGATTTGCCCGAGGTAGCTAGCCTGTTAAACACTTCCGAGGTGAGTGGCAAGGGATTCACTACGAGGCCTTTACAAAGATTCCCCTAACTTATGACAATCCGCTAAGATTTCAGGCTGCAGTGGTCATAACCCTATCTAGTGAGGTGGTACCTTAGCCAAGGACCATCAACAAAGCCTCCAAGAGGACCGGGCTATACCCCATCAACGCACTCGCCTCTGGCCCTTTCGGTAAGACTTCACAAGCCAGAGTTTGTAATTAATTAGCCAAGACCAGAGCCATAGAGTATTGTGGTTGCACTATTTTCCTGGGTGGTTTTCCATGTTCCGATTAAACATATGATCTTGTATTAACAACGCAAAGAGCATGAACATGGATAAAACAGGTGTAGCATCATCATTGTTGTCATCATGGTTATAAATTATTCCCAAACCGGAACCAATTATACAAACTAAGCAAAAGCTACCAACATAAAGGTAAAACCCAGGTTGACAAGGAATGATCATAAAGACTAGGCATATCCTTAATTAGGATCCATAAAAATTAGGACACATGCATGCATAAAGAAAAAGTTATATTTATTGTGACTATTAGGACAAAAGAATGATCAAGGTACACTTGCCTTTCTTTTAGAGAATAGCTGCTCGGAGTCTTCAACTCTTGTTCTCGAAACTCTTAATCTTCAGAGCTCTTGGACTACGCTCCTTCTAATGTCAAACGAACATCGGACTGAAGCACAACAACAAGAAACAAACAAAAACAACTAAGAATAGATACACCAAACAAAAAGTAAGCTTAAAAAGAGCGTATAAAAGGATAGAGCTCGTTGCTACGGTCACGAGGACGCAAGAAACACGGAAAACGGAGCTACAGTAAAAAAACAGCTATCAGAAGATTTGTGTTACAAAAGAAATAAAAGAACTATAGGCTTTCATTTATTTAGTTTAGAAAACTAACGTAAAAGGATATTTGAAAGGAATTATCTTTCATTATAATTAACTCATACTATATTTTAGACTTATAAAAAACAAGTAGACCTTAGTCAAATTTTATTTGTAATTGTCTATATTCAAATTACTCTAATTAAACAATTAATTAGAAAAGAACTTGTGAGAATATCTAAGTGTATAAATTTATGATTCGAGTTGAACTTATTGGCACTAAAATCGGCCTGGAATCGACCGATGGTCTTCAGCGTCGGACACACGACCCGGGAGAATCTGCTTAGCTCCTGTTCGGGTTATTTGCCCTGGTGCGGTTCGCGCGGCGTGCCAGTCAATCTGACCTGTTGATTGACAAGGAAATAAGAGTATTAAATTCCAGGCGTTCCGATCGGCTGGGGTTCCGATCTATCCCGAGAAAGCGCGTCGGCGAATCGGCCGGTTTGCTATGAAGATGATCGGCTATGGATCAGCCGATAATCACGTAATAATTGCAAAGAAGACTATTGGAACGACTTAAACAATTATTACAGATGCAACACTTGAAATAGATCTAATCGGCTGTATGACGATAAATCGAGGAAAAGCAATGATAAAGCCGATAACTCCAATCTCAAGCTGGATAACTGGTGATAATACTAGAACAACAGGTGAAACCTATAATCCCAGTAAATATCGATAACTAGTGAATAAATCCAAACGAAACCACAGCGATGCGCCCGTAGTTAAAACTCGGATGTTACTCGATAAGCGGAACCTACTAATTGGCCGGAGATCAGGTTGATGCAGCCCTGCCAATCCGTACAAACTCGTGAAAGAAGAAAAAGTATTGGCGAAGTCGCCGACTTGAAAGTAAAGTGCTGGAAAAAGTAGAAGTATTTTTGTTGATTGATGTGTTGATATCCTGCAAAGCCCTAGCGACTCCTATTTATACCCTAAAACCAGGACTCCTGGTCGATTACGACTTGTTACAATCTTATTTCAAACAGGAAAACTACTATATCTATAATATCTTTAAAAAGGAAATGGACTCCCGCAGAATCTTCCGCCGCCGTCTCCTAACCCAATTAGGACTTTTCCCATTGCTTCTTGACCAAATCAGCATCGCTCTGTTGACCAACATCAGGCCACTTTTGACCGGGATCCTCTGTTGTGGCTCCAATCTGTTGGTGCAAGCTGTATCACCAATCGGCCGATTTCCAACTGTTACCTCAATCGGCCGATTCTTTACTGTAGCCTTTAGATCTGCCGCATCGGCCAACCTCTCCTCCTGACGCTGATTCAACACGTGTCAGAATCTGGCGTCAACACATGCCCCTCAGTTTCGGAGTAAAACATAATTTTTTACTTCGAAACTCTTTTCTTTAATCTTTTTCTCCGAAACGGGCGCAGTAAAAATATCCTTCCATTTCGCGGTCTTCTGCATAATGATTGCAATTTCCTCGGACCGGGCGCGTGAGACGACTGCTCCCCTGGAATTCATGTAGACGGCGCGGCAAAAATCCCGCCTTTACCCTTTCTGTCTCGGATTATCCTTAAGTACTGGCATTCTCCGCCTACTTTTCTCCACGAGCCTAGTATTTTCCTCCAGCGAACCACTGTTCATCTTCCTCCCGAGCCCTCTCGATCTCCAACCGCTCCCTCCTGCAATCTCGCTTGCGACCTGCTCCAACTTCCCAATGGCGTCACCATCAGCAACCTCTCCAACCATGGAGGCTCTGTCGGCAACCCCCTCAGCAGCGGCGGCCCCATCGGCGGCTCAACTGACGGCTCCATCGGCGACGATGAGCTTCATTCTGGAGGTAATTATCCGAAATTTTTCCCTTTTGCTCTTCTACTTGTTCAAGTATTTCTTGGTCCCATTCTCAGTTTTTTCCTTTTTCCTTCTTTTTAGACATTTAGGCACCAGATTACCATTCCCCTTTCAGAATCCTCCGATCTTATCTGCTTAGGCCCCATGGGGAATCCCGATCCAACTGACCTGATCAACCTAGAGACTCATAGAGTCCCGTTCAAGCAATCGCCCATGGATTTAGATCAGTGGGCAGGTGCTTTTAGGTCCTGGCCGAATGAGACCCCTGGCTGGAGAGAATGGTACCATAGAGTAGCCAGGTCTAGGAAAGTTCAGTGGGATGAACTGAAAATCGGCCAATGCATAGACCTCTCTCTGTCCCAAATGGAGAAAAATGAGCCCTTGGTCATAGCAGCTTCTTACTTCTGGTCCGACGCATTCAATGCGTTCCTTTTTGGACATGGACCCATGAATCCAACTTTGGCCGATGTCCTATTGTTGTCCGGCCTTGACATCTCCTCCTCTCATACCCCCTTTGACTATTTGATTAAGCCGTCACATCAGCTAGAAACCAAAGGAATCGGCGGATGGAAGGGGTACATTAGCAAAAATAGGAGGACTGGGACAGTTTCAGAGAGAGAGCATACTGCGTTCCTGATGATGTGGCTGGAGAAACATTTTTTCTGTGGTAGAGCAGTTGGCCCTTCTTCTAACACCCAAGCCTTGGTAGAAGCTCTGTCACTAGGATCGGCCATTCCCCTTGGAAAGCATCTGTTGGGATCGGTCTACCACATGATGCACCAAATCGGCACTAGGCTGTCAAAAGGGGAGCCGATTGGGAACCCTGGCGGTCCCTGGTGGTTCATCACTCTCTGGCTCAACCTATATATGAGCAAGGTCTCTCAGGAACGAATAGAGACCAAAACTTTCCCCCACATTGAGTCAGAGGAAAACCCAACCGTCCGACGACGCTGCAGATCTTTTGGAGAAGCGGCATCGGCCTTCCCTGGCTGTCAATTCACTGCTGCCCGAATGGTCTAATACTTCAGATGCTTTTACAACGGCTTCAGTGAAGAGACTGTCAGTTGGTATCCATATCGGACAGTAGAGCCGATTTTTGAACTTCCTGTCTGCTACGACTCGTCCACTCATACTTTTGATAGGGAACTTATGGATACCCTGATTAAGCCAGGGATTTTGCCGGCCAACTTCTTCTCTGGAAAGGACTCTCCCACATATGAGTTCTATAACCCATCGGCTGCAGCAAGGCAACTGGGCTTTGGTCAACTGCCGATTCGGGTCTACTTTGCCGGTCAAGCAAAATTCAGAGATGAACTGACCAAGAGTCTTGACTACAATCGACTGTGCAACTTAGTGCCAGTTCTAGCACCATTGATCTGAACAATTGGACAGTGGCCCCTTTTGCCGTTCAGCAATTTAAACTATGGTGGGTAGAATGGAAGCAATACCTCTTCTGCAAATCCCCATCAACATATTGCAACATTCTGGACCCAGAAAACATCGACCCAAGTGCAGCGGTATGTCCTTTCTCCCGGCCGATTTCAATGCTGTCTCTTTCCATACTACCATCTTACCGTTAACTTATATTTATCTTCTTAGTCTGAAAGCCAAGTCCCTCCGATGCGGAGCCGAAGCGGCAGGCCGACAGAGAACAATCATCCATATACGCCATATCCACTGATCGGCTTCCACGCTCCAACCATCAAGGACATCACTACTGGCCGATTGAAATGAACACCGAAAAGGCCAACCTTGAAGACAACAAGCCGTCGAGTGCGTGCCCGCATCGGACCGATTGACCAATCGGCGGTAGTATCGGCTGATACTCCGACTCCTCTATCCTTGCCGACTACCGAGATGGCCGATCCTCAAGTCACCACAGAAGTCGGAGCAGCTGCAGCATCACTGCTAGTGGAAGCTATTCAGGTAATCTTTCACACTTCATATATCTTTAAGTGCTCCACTAATACTAACTTTTTCTTTCTGTCAGGCTGCACAAGCCGCTCCAGTGCAGTCCCCACAGCAATGGGCCACATCCCAAGCGAAAGCCGAAACTCCAGCGACCCTTCTCATTGAGGTAGATAATCTCTTAACTCGACCTCTTGACATTCAAGAAACTCACGGACTTTGATGCAGGCCGATCTGGGTGCGTCGACTGTATTTCCTCAACAAACACCAGCGCCGACTGTATCCCACCACAAACATCGGCCGAAAGACCAACAGAGGTATGGCAAATATCTCACATCATCCTATTCAATCATCCACAGTACACTTGTAGAATCTATTTCCCATACCTTTTCAGGAAGCTGGCCCAAGCAGAGCATTGATAGTGGTCGAGTCCTCTTCCTCTGACGAGCCGATCATACCAGTTCCTGATACGAGGGAAACACTTCCATCGGTGCAAGCAAGAGAGATCCATTTTAAGGAGGTAAGAAAACTTATCACCGGAATCGGCCGATCCCCCTTTACTGCTTACTGATCTTTGTCTTTATTCTTTTGCAGGAACAAGATACCCCGAATAATAGCCTTTTCTCCTTCGCGGTTTCTTTGCCTGATGATGAAGAAGTCGCTTCACGCCAAGTTCCGTCGAGTTTAATTTCTGACGATGTCCGCGCCAAGCTCGAGAGTATGCGGGTCCTCCTCCAAGATGATACCGGCCGATTGGTAGAAGATGCCTCGCCGATTCAGCGGCTTTTCAGTGACATCAAGGGCCGAATCTCGGAAGAAGCGACAGAAACTCTGCACCCTGCTGCGTTCATAGAGTGGATGCAGATTCCGGTGTCCAAGGCCCTGCGTCACATGGCCGATCGTGCCCAGCTAGCAAAGACCCGGGAGGAAGCTAATTCTTACAAGCACCAAGCTCAAGAAGTACACCAACGGATCAACTTCCTCGAGAGTGCCCGCCCGGATATCGTTGGCACAATAGATCGCCTCAAACGGAGGAGAGCAGAGCTAGCCAAAGAGATGGAGCAAGTAACCAAAGACATAGCTGCTGAAGAAAAGAAGCTTCAAGAGCTCCCATCCGTCATCGCCGGGCTGAAACAAGAAAGAGAGAACTTGGCCTGTGAAGCAATAAGACTTCATCGCCGTATGCTGGAAATACCTGGATCGGCCGACGACGACCAAAGAGTATTAGACTTGGCCGATCAGATTAGGCGACGAGCTATTGCTACTATAGATACCCTCCTTGGGTCGTAAAGGATCATGTAAACATTTAATACTCCTTTAATGTTGATGCACCGATTTGGTCTTGGACCACTTCTTTTGACAGCTTTGCATTTATGAATGCTTTTACTCCGATAGGATGTGTCCCACTATCTTTTTACCTCCCTTCTCTTTATAAGTACGAGGTCCCACACCGTCTCCAGAAGTATATGCATTACCCATCTTCTCTCCCTCCAACAACTAGATCTTTACTCTCCCAAACCGAACAGCAAGATGTCTTCTTTGTCTTCTTCCTCTGTTAATCAGGTACGAACTCTCCTCTGCTTCTCCCCTAGACATCTCAATCGCTCTGATGCTGGGTAGCTTTTCATCTCTGTTTAGTCAAAATGTCTAAGCCCCAGTCTGGAACGAGCGATCAAAGTCATGCATTCAGACGAACCACTGTCGCAGGCAGACATAGATCTGATAAGAGCTCATTCTGAAGAACTTAAAGATCATGTTCCTGCTGTTGTCCAGAAGTATTGGGGCCTTATAGACGCTCACTGCCTGGTCCGTAAGCGACTACCATCTGAAAAGAGTCCTCCACTCCCTCATCAAGTCGAGACTGAAGCCGCCATGGAGAATCTGGAGGAGAAGAAGACCCGCCTCCTGATAGAACTATGCCATCAAGTTGAGACTGGAGCCACCGTGGAGAATCCGAAGGAGAATAGGACCCGCCTTCTGATAGAACTGGGCCGGATCGAGAGAGAAATCCAGAGCAAGCGTAATCAATAGATATATCGGTATTTTTATTCTAAGGGCGACTTGTATCATGTCGGCCATGTACTCTGTTGTTTTCATCGAATAATGAGCTGGTTAAACCGAATCACAATGTTTCTTTCTTAAGGCGATGTCATTCCCACATCGGCTGTGTGGACAAACGCCGATAGGGATCGGCCATGTTGTCTTGATATATCTTACTGCAAGTTATGCATCTACCCAAATGCTTGGATAGTACCTCTTCAGATATCGTCCATTTAAAGCTCTTGGGAACTCTTCCCCTTCAATAGTTTCCAGAATATATGCATTTCTAGGGGCACATCGGCCGATTCTGTACGGCCCTTCCCAAGTGGGTGACCATTTACCGAATTTGGGATCCTTAGACCCGATCGGCAGCACCAACTTCCATACCAAATCTCCCTGGGAGAATTGTTTAACTTTGACCTTTTTGTCATACCATCTGGCCACCCTTTTCTTGTTTTCTTCTATGCTAATCAGGGCCCTCAACCGCTGACCTGCCGAGTCATCGAGCTCATCCTTCATGAGGAAGGAATAGTTATCGGCTGTCAACTGATCTTGAAGCGATATACGCCTTGACCCCGTCCTTAATTCCCAACGCGGGACTGCCTCGTGACCATAAACCAGCTGATAAGGAGATATCTTAGTGGCTCCGTGGCAGGCCATCCTATAAGCCCATAAAGATTCAGCCAAAGACATGTGCCACTTTTTGGGTTGTTCCTATATCTTCCTCTTGATCAACTTGATTATCCCCTTATTGGACGATTCGGCCTGGCCATTGGCTTGAGCATAGTATGGAGAAGAATTTAATAATTTAATCCCCATATCGGCGGCGAATTCTCCGAATTCTCCAGAGGTGAACATTGTTCCCTGATCAGTTGTGATAGTCTGGGGAATACCGAATCGATAGACAATATGGTTCTTAATGAACTCAATCATATCGGCCGATGTCACGTTCCTTAAAGGAACTGCCTCCACCCACTTAGTAAAATAATCGGTGGCCACTAATATCAATTTATGCCCTTTACTCGATGGAGAGTGAATCTGTCCGATGAGATCTATTCCCCAACCTCTGAACGGCCACAGCTTGATTACTGGATTCATAGCCGATGCTGGCGCGCGCTGTACATTGCCAAACTTCTAACAGTCTTGGCATCCTTTATAATATTTGAAACAATCCTCAAGAATCGTTGGCCAGTAATACCCATTGTTTCTGATCAACCATTTCATTTTGTGAGCCAATTGATGGGCTCCACATACGCCTTCATGGATTTCTCCCATCAGGACCTTTGCTTCTTCTGTTCCCAGGCACTTGAGAAGAACTGCATCAATCATCCGGTAAAATAAATCATCTTCAAGTAACACATATTTTGTGGCTTGAAAACGTATTCGCCGATCCACTTTCCGAGAGGGGTCCTTCAAGTAATCGGCGATTTCCCTTCGCCAATCATCGGCCGTGAGCTCCAAAATCATAGCTCCCTGAATCGGCCGATATCCGGACGCATGTTGGGCCAGTCTGTTGGCCTCTTCATTATAATTTCTGGGGATATGCTCAATTATTGCAGACTTGAATTCCTTTAAAAGCTGAAGGCAATCTTCATAATAAATCCTCAAGATATCATCTTTGCACTCAGATCGCCCCATTAACTGATCCACTATGAGCATGGAATCTCCAAAAATTTCGACTGCATCAGCTTTGACTTCCCTTAATAATTGGATGCCTTTTAGAACGGCTCGATATTCCGCCTGATTATTGGTTGCGGATGCTTCTATCGGCAGAAAGAAATCATAACTTGCCCCCCGAGGCGATACAAGAACGATGCCGATTCCAGATCCGGCCCCACGCGAAGAACCATCGAAGTATAGAGTCCATGGAACCGGTTTGACAACAGCAATTTCTGGTCCACAATGCTGAGCTACGAAATCGGCCATGACTTGACACTTGACAGCCTTGGCCGATTCGTACCTTAAGTCGAATTCAGACAGAGCCAGGATCCATTTTCCAATCCGCCCTTTCAAAATCGGCAATGATAGCATATATTTCACCACATCATCTTTGCATATAACTATGCATTCTGCCGATAACAAATAGTGCCTGAGCTTGGTACACGAGAAGTATAAACACAAGCACAGCCGCTCCACCGGGGAATATCTTGTTTCAGCGTCCAGGAGTCTTCTACTGACATAATATACCACCCGTTCTTTCCCTTCGAACTCCTGTACCAACGCTGATCCAATAGCCTGTTCATCAGCTGATAAATATAATTTGAACGGCTTACCAGGCTGTGGCGGGACTAACACCGGAGGTGAAATCAGATATTGCTTGATATCTTCCAATGTTCTGCGTTGTTCTTCTTCCCATACAAATTCCTGATCGAGCTTTAATTTAACCAAAGGAGTAAAAGCTCGAATACGCCCTGATAGGTTGGATATGAATCTTCTGATAAAATTGACCTTGCCGATGAGGGACTGCAGTTCAGTTTTATTCTGTGGAGCCACAACTTTGTTGATGGCGTCTATGGTCTTCCGGTTGACCTCTATCCCGCGCTCATGGACCATGAATCCTAAGAATTGCCCGGCCGATACGCCAAATGCACACTTGTTCGGGTTCATTTTCAACCCATGCTTACTTGTGCACTCCAGTACTTCTTGTAAATCGGCCAGATGTTCTTGATGACCTTTTGACTTGACCACGACATCATCTATATAAATTTCCACTGATGTACCAATAAGCTTGTGAAAGATATAGTTCATGGCCCGCTGATATGTAGCACCGGCGTTCTTTAACCCAAAGGTCATTACAACCCATTCGAATAAACCAAGGTCACCTGGACATCTGAAAGCCGTTTTCAAGATATCTTCTTCGGCCATTAATATCTGATTGTACCCGGCATTACCATCCATGAAACTGATAACTTTGCGTCCTCCGGCAGCATCTATCAAGACATCGGCCGTCGGCATTGGATATCCGTCCATTGGTGTGGCCTGATTTAGGTTCCTGAAGTCGATGCACACGCGCAGTTTTCCATTTTTCTTATACACGGGCACAATATTAGAAATCCATTCAGCGCAGCGGCACTGCCGAATAAATCCTGCTTCAATCAATCTTGTGATCTCGGCCTTTATATCAGGTAGAATTTTGGGATTGCATCGTCGTGCAGGCTGCTGATATTGCCGATATCCTGATTTTATAGGTAACCGGTGTTCAACGATGGACCGGTCTAGACCAGGCATCTCATGGTATTCCCAAGAAAAGCAATCCTTGAATTCTTTTAATAAACTTATCAATTTACACTTGTATCCAGGATCCAAGCTAGCACTAATATACGTCGGCCTTTGCTTGCTACCATCTCCCAAATCCACCA
This sequence comes from Panicum miliaceum, assembly GCA_032594955.1. Classification (NCBI taxonomy): domain Eukaryota; kingdom Viridiplantae; phylum Streptophyta; class Magnoliopsida; order Poales; family Poaceae; genus Panicum; species Panicum miliaceum. The sequence continues at coordinate 9,856,256 of CM064070.1, read as the reverse complement.
TCTCTAATGAATCGGCCGACGTAAACCCATGCCCAAGCTTTCCATCTTCTCGGATGAACTGATCCATCTATTCTGAGTTTTCAGAGCCGACTGCTTGGATCGGCTGTAGACCGAAATCGGACACCTTCAGGAAATCGGTGTCCCAAGTCCTGCCAGATATACACCTGACGTGTTCACAGCTCCATTGTTGCGTGTCGGCCGCTGCGACGTTGTAGGCGGAATCGGCGGTGACTATCTCTGTACTGTCGCCGACCCATTGCACGAGGCATTGGTGCATTGTAGATGGGACATAGCAGTTTGCATGTATCCAGTCGCGACCGAGCAGCATGTTGTAGGACCCCTTACCATTAATAATGAAAAAGGTAGTAGGAAGGGTCTTACTGCCGATGGTGAGGTCGATGCAGAGCGCTCCACGGGCGGGAGACAGGTTGCCCTCGAAGTCCTTGAGCATCATATCCGTCTTGGTCAGGTCTTCATCGCTTTTGCCCAATTTGCGAAACATGGCATATGGCATGATGTTGACTGCGGCGCCTCCATCCACTAGCAGCCTGGTAACGGGTCGTCCGTTAACGTGCCCTTTGAGAAATAATGCCTTGAGATGTTGCCGCTTTTCATCTTCTGGCTTCTCGAAGGTGGCTGTCATCGGCTCTAATACCAGCTACGCCATCTGCTCTTCTACCCTTGTCGCTTTGTCTCGATTGGCAGGCGCCATGAACTCCATCGGCAGTATGAACACCATGTTGATGTTGGCTGCCGATTCTTGATTATCTGCTTCCTTGCTGTTGTTTTTTTTGGGGCGCCAGACCCGAGACTTAACGTTTCTTTTCTCCACCGCCTGCCTCTGCTCTTCTTCTTGTTGCTCCCACTGGCGCAGGCGTTGGATCCTCCGTTTCTGAGACTTGGATAGACCATCAGGGCACCACCTGGGGTTTACCGATTTGGTCGATGTTCTGGCGTGCTCCTAATCTGGTTCCCTTCTTAGGGGGTTTTCATCTGACACCCTATCATGAGCCATTTCTTCCAGCCGATCGTGTACGCTGATTCTGCCCCCTAGTCGATCCTGTTGGTTGATTCTTCCTTTCGACCGGTGATACCGGTCAACTCTGCCCCCCAGCCGATCATGCACTGAAAGGCGCCGTCCTTCTTGTTCGCGCCGATTTCTACTGATCGGCTCTGATCCTCTATCTCTGGAGCGTGATTTTTTGAACGGGCCACCGTCGCAGCTTAATCCATTGCACTCAGGACAGTTATCGGCTGACGGCAATCGGAGGTCGTTCTCCCAACAATGGATGAAGAACGGACATTGCCAGTGATCCTCGTGCCGGCGTATCATCTCGTCGTGGTATCTTGGCCGTTCCTGCTGCCGCTGGTATTTGCTGAGCAAGAATCGGGATGTGATGAGTCTGCGCGATGGTTCTGATCCTCCGCTCTTGTCTTCATCTCGCCTTTTCCCTTTGACCTCATCCGTCGTGACCTGCTTCCTGGGATCAACGGTGCCGCTCCTTCTCGCCGATTCTAACGTCAGCACCTTGGTTTGAAGTGAATTTCTCCCCGTGTCAACCATGTTAGCTGGGAAAGGATGCTGGTCTATCTTCATCGGTTTTGCCGATATAGCCGGGGTTTCAAACTTGAGCCTCCCCTGCTCAATGGCTGATTGTATCTGTTGACGAAAGATCTTGCATTCGTTCGTGTCATGAGACGTGGCGTTGTGCCACTTGCAGTACTTCATCTTCTTGAGCTGATCAGCTGAAGGGATGGTATGATACTGAGATAGCTTGATCTGCCCTTCCTGGAGTAATAAGTCGAAAATCTTATCGGCTTTTGATGTGTCAAAGCCGTGATGTGGACATCACCAGAATGGATACACCCACATGTAATAAACACACATGGAAGGTATAGAGGACCAAAGAAGTTGATTGGGGACCAAGCCTAAGTCTTCCCAATGTTCTCCATCAGGCCACCACGTCACTTTTGGTGCAAGGAAAGAAAGAGTCCATGTCCAACACGTTTTGGAGGCTGGATTCGGACTGCAGAACAGCACCAACTTGTGACGGACACCACGGTCGCATACGGACTCGGATAGGGACGTTCAAGTACTTCGTGGAAAGCTTATGAAGTCTAGTTTCATATGGATCCGGACTCAAGTCCATATCTCTCATGATTCGTCCGCAATGACCAAAATACTACCGACTGGTTTTCTGTCTAAAGGTGCTGCGACATCTTAATTTGGCCCGATGGGCTTTGTATCAAGTCGGGTCCATTAGGGACGCGTCCTAGGGTTGGAGTGCGACCCAAACACCCTCTTGGTCGTCCTCCTAGGTATTAATAAGGGTTAGAGCCGCCATGAACAGATTGGGGGGTTTTTGTTTTGTTGAAAGTTTAGCCATTGCTACTTCCTTGTAGACGCGTGTGTCGACTAGACCATCCGTTCTACTCGATTCGGAACCCCACCTTGTTGATTCCAGATTGGTTATTATCTCCATATTTGCAATTGAGTTGCTTGTTCTACTTGTTCTTGCTGGTTCTTCGATTGCTTGCAGGACAGGTGCCCTAGTGGCCGGGTGTCGCGCTCCACAAGATCGCGGCAGCCATTGGAGGTGGTGTATCGGTTGCTAAGGCGCAGCGTCCTTGGAAGGCTGTAGTCGGGCCGTGAACGTCGCCTCCATCTCAAATCGAGTTATCCCCCGCCTCTCATCGAAAGATCGGGAACAAACCCTAGCGGGTTCACATCAGTTGGTAATCAGAGCAAGGTTTATCGGTGAGAGATTTATCTTTGCTATTTTTTTTCCTATAGTCCAGAAAAACCAAAAAAGAAGGTAGATTAGTTTGCCGGCAATCCTATAAACCCTTTGAGCCTTTGCTGGTACTACTTAGTTAGGGCTTGTTGAGTTTTCGGTTGCGTCGTGTTGCTGGTCTTAGTTTAGTCCTTTAGAGTTTCGAGTTCTTGTCACCTCTTTTTGTCTCGGAGTTTCAATTCATCAGTGGAAAAAAACTTTCATTGTTTCTGTGTCCGGTCTCCGATTTGCGAGTTTTAGTACAATCTGGAAAGCGTAACTCGTGATCTTTCCAACGGATCTGACCTGGGTCACAAACTCCATCTAAGTGCTCCAGAATCGACTTGGAGATTTGTGCGTCTGGCTGCGTGAAACAAGTTTCATCAATCTGAGTTGGTAGCAGCTATATGCAGTAATCCTGTTGCGTTGTTTGTCAAACAAAGGATTTTAGTCCTCTACAAAAAAAAGAAGAAGAAAAAAAAAAGAAAACAAAGTGAAAAAAAACAGAAAAGAAAAGAAAAGAAACAAAAAAAAGAAGAAAGGGGCTGATCCATCTTTTGTGTTCCTGCTGTTTCGGTTGGTGCTTTGTGACTTCATTTGTGTCCAGGCTCGCGCCTCTAGTACGGTCTATGCTAGGACCAGCACAGTACCACCGTTGAACAATTATTCAGCTTGCTTTTCTGACTAACGTGGTGCTAGTATTTTCCCTTGATCAGCCCACCTACAGCTCCACATACTCGACTATAGCTTGACAGTTTTCTGTTGCTAAGGCACCGATACACTTCTTTCAAGGTGCTTGACTTGTTGGTTGCCGACTCATCCTGTTTTGCTTGGTAAGAACTGGTAAGAGCTCGTATTAAACAAGTTGAGTTTGAGAGAATTACAACCGACACATTAGTAGTTGACAGGAGGATACATATTATTTTTGTGTTCTTGTTTTCTACTGATCATGGCAGGTGATACAGTGATTTTTGAGCGGAGCAAACAACAACAAAATATTCTGGACATTATTCAATGCTTGCCTTTATATCCTGGTGAGTTTGATCCTAAAAGTTACATTGATTGGGAGCTAAAAGTAGATAATGAATTTGATGAGCATGACCTGTCGGAGAAACAAATGATTTATATTGCCTCTAATATTTTAACTGAAAATGCTTTGCTAGAATGGAAATATATTTGTAGGCATAACATTATTCCGCAAACTTGGAAAGAATTCAAAATACATTTTAGAGATGCCTATATTCCTGCATATTATGTTGATCATTTGCTTACCAAACTAGAGAAATTAAAACAGGGTAGTAGGACTGTGAAACAATACTACCATGATTTTAAAATTTGTATCATGTTTGGTGGATTGGATGAATGCATGGAAGATGTTATGAATAGGTTCATGAGAGGGCTCAATTCTGAAATTCGAAACTTGTTAATTGGCAAGTCCTATTGCTATATCGGTCAATTGTTTTGTCTTGCTCTCCATGCTGAAAAAGAAATTCTTTCATTTGTGAATACTTGCAAGAATGATGTGACTCATAGTGTCCAAACTTTGTCCACTCTACATGCTAACAAAGAGCAACGAATAGTGGAAACTGCTGCTGATTCAACTTTTTCACAAGATGAATTACTTGTTGTTTCTTATGATAAAGAGGACTTGTGTGCTAATACTTCTTTTACTCATATACCAGAATTAATGAATAAGTGTGATATTTTTGGTTTGGAACCATACGAATGTGCTGTAGATAATCCTTCTCATCCTATTACTTGCGTACAAGATGAACTGAAATTGTTGTCTTCTTTAAATACTTTGGGTTATATTGAATTTAATATTCTGTGTAATCTAAATTGTCTAAAAGAGAAGGTTCAATTAGATTCTAATTTGCCAAGTTTAAATCATTGTTCGCTTCATGCAATTGGAAAAAATGACATCAAAGGAGAATATTTGGTGCATAAAGTGTATTTGGGCTACAATACCATGAGCAAATAGGGGGCTGCATTAACACTAATAATATCTTGCAAAGTTTTTCTAGTTTTTCTCTTATGCAACAGGATCAGCCTGAAGAACGGGAGCATTGTTTGTTGTGCCCATGCAGCATAGTCGTCGCTCCATGTTCCAACAACAAAGCAAGCACCTTTGAATGCCGTTGGAGCAAGTCGAGGACGACTTGCAGCCAAGAAGGGGAGAATGATGTGGACATCACCAGAATGGATACACCCACATGTAATAAACACACATGGAAGGTATGGAGGACCAAAGAAGTTGATTGGGGACCAAGCCTAAGTCTTCCCAATGTTCTCCATCAGGCCACCACGTCACTTTTGGTGCAAGGAAAGAAAGAGTCCATGTCCAACACGTTTTGGAGGCTGGATTCGGACTGCAGAACAGCACCAACTTGTGACGGACACCACGGTCGCATACGGACTCGGATAGGGACGTTCAAGTACTTCGTGGAAAGCTTATGAAGTCTAGTTTCATATGGATCCGGACTCAAGTCCATATCTCTCATGATTCGTCCGCAATGACCAAAATACTACCGACTGGTTTTCTGTCTAAAGGTGCTGCGACATCTTAATTTGGCCCGATGGGCTTTGTATCAAGTCGGGTCCATTAGGGACGCGTCCTAGGGTTGGAGTGCGACCCAAACACCCTCTTGGTCGTCCTCCTAGGTATTAATAAGGGTTAGAGCCGCCATGAACTGATTGGGGGTTTTTGTTTTGTTGAAAGTTTAGCCATTGCTACTTCCTTGTAGACGCGTGTGTCGACTAGACCATCCGTTCTACTCGATTCGGAACCCCACCTTGTTGATTCCAGATTGGTTATTATCTCCATATTTGCAATTGAGTTGCTTGTTCTACTTGTTCTTGCTGGTTCTTCGATTGCTTGCAGGACAGGTGCCCTAGTGGCCGGGTGTCGCGCTCCACAAGATCGCGGCAGCCATTGGAGGTGGTGTATCGGTTGCTAAGGCGCAGCGTCCTTGGAAGGCTGTAGTCGGGCCGTGAACGTCGCCTCCATCTCAAATCGAGTTATCCCCCGCCTCTCATCGAAAGATCGGGAACAAACCCTAGCGGGTTCACATCAAACGCCTGGTAGACGGACTGTTGGATCATATCGGACATCTTGCCCGAATCCTCAGCAATGGTGATATGGCGGGGAACTGGAAGAGGAGCTTTCTTGACAGCCTCCCTGCTTCTGGTACGACTGAACGACTGCAGATACATCTTCTTGTAATCTTCTAGATGTTTAGCCAATTCTTCCTTCTGTTCGTCCTTGAGATCCGCTTCTGTGATCTCAATGATATTGTTTTCGGAAACCTCTGCGTTCTTCGACATGTCGGATCTTGAAGTTGGTCCCACCGGGCGTGCCAAAAGTGTGTTGGCGCTAAAATCGGCCAGGAATCGACCGATGGTCTTCAGCGTGGGACACACGACCCGGGAGAATCTGCTTAGCTCCTGTTCGGGTTATTTGCCCTGGTGCGGTTCACGCGGCGTGCCAGTCAATCTGACCTGTTGATTGACAAGGAAATAAGAGTATTAAATTCTGGGCGTTCCGATCGGCTGGGGTTCCGATCTGTCCCGAGAAAGTGCGTCGGCGAATCGGCCGATTTGCTATGAACATGATCGGCTATGGATCAGCCGATAATCGCGTAATAATTGCAAATAAGACTATTGGAGCGACTTAAACAATTATTACAGATGCAACACTTGAAATAGATCTAATCGGCTGTATGACGATAAATTGAGGAAAAGCGATGATAAAGCCGATAACTCCAATCTCAAGCTGGATAATTGGTGATAATACTAGAACAACAGGTGAAACCTATAATCCCAGTAAATATTGATAACTGGTGAATAAATCCAAACGAAACCACAGCGATGCGCCCGTAGTTAAAGCTCGGATGTTACTCGATAAGAGGAACCTACCAATTGGCCGGAGATCAGGTTGATGCAGCCCTGCCAATCCGTACGAACTCGTGAAAGAAGAAAAATTATTGGCGAAGTCGCCGACTTGAAAGTAAAGTGCTGGAAAAGGTAAAAGTATTTTTGTTGATTGATGTGTTGATATCTTGCAAAGCCCTAGCGACTCCTATTTATACCCTAAAACCAGGACTCCTGGTCGATTACGACTTGTTACAATCTTATTTCAAACAGGAAAACTACTATATCTATAATATTTTTAAAAAGGAAATGGACTCCCGCAGAATCTTCCGCCGTCGTCTCCTAACCCAATCAGGACTTTTCCCATTGCTTCTTGACCGAATCAGCATCGCTCTATTGACCAACATCAGGCCACTTTTGACCGGGATCCTCTGTTGTGGCTCAAATCTGTTGGTGCAAGTTGTATCACCAATCGGCCGATTTCCAGCTGTTACCTCAATCGGCCGATTCTTTACTGTAGCCTTTAGATCTGCCGCATCGGCCAACCTCTCCTCCTGACGCTGATTCAACACGTGTCAGAATCTGGCGTCAACAGAACTAAACAAATTAAATTACAAACAAATTCAAGTTGATATTAATCAAGTTACATTAGTTATGAAAACCGGAGTATAGATCTAATTGGATTTTATTTAGGAAAACTAGATGAGAGGATATTAATCAAATTAAATCTATATTTAATTTATAAAAATAGGAACTATGGTACAACAACGCTACTAAACGATAGCTTAGGGTTTTAGAAGACTAACACAAAAAGAAAGGATGAAAATGGATCTAAAACACGGAAACTATGCGTGAAACAAGGTTTTGAAGTCTTAGTCGTGATTAACTATAGATGTGAAGTGATGTGGACATCACCAGAATGGATACACCCACATGTAATAAACACACATGGAAGGTATGGAGGACCAAAGAAGTTGATTGGGGACCAAGCCTAAGTCTTCCCAATGTTCTCCATCAGGCCACCACGTCACTTTTGGTGCAAGGAAAGAAAGAGTCCATGTCCAACACGTTTTGGAGGCTGGATTCGGACTGCAGAACAGCACCAACTTGTGACGGACACCACGGTCGCATACGGACTCGGATAGGGACGTTCAAGTACTTCGTGGAAAGCTTATGAAGTCTAGTTTCATATGGATCCGGACTCAAGTCCATATCTCTCCTGATTCGTCCGCAATGACCAAAATACTACCGACTGGTTTTCTGTCTAAAGGTGCTGCGACATCTTAATTTGGCCCGATGGGCTTTGTATCAAGTCGGGTCCATTAGGGACGCGTCCTAGGGTTGGAGTGCGACTCAAACACCCTCTTGGTCGTCCTCCTAGGTATTAATAAGGGTTAGAGCCGCCATGAACAGATGGGGGGGTTTTTGTTTTGTTGAAAGTTTAGCCATTGCTACTTCCTTGTAGACGCGTGTGTCGACTAGACCATCCGTTCTACTCGATTCGGAACCCCACCTTGTTGATTCCAGATTGGTTATTATCTCCATATTTGCAATTGAGTTGCTTGTTCTACTTGTTCTTGCTGGTTCTTCGATTGCTTGCAGGACAGGTGCCCTAGTGGCCGGGTGTCGCGCTCCACAAGATCGCGGCAGCCATTGGAGGTGGTGTATCGGTTGCTAAGGCGCAGCGTCCTTGGAAGGCTGTAGTCGGGCCGTGAACGTCGCCTCCATCTCAAATCGAGTTATCCCCCGCCTCTCATCGAAAGATCGGGAACAAACCCTAGCGGTTTCACATCAGTTGGTAATCAGAGCAAGGTTTATCGGTGAGAGACTTATCTTTGCTATTTTTTTTTCCTATAGTCCAGAAAAACCAAAAAAAAAGGTAGATTAGTTTGCCGGCAATCCTATAAACCCTTTGAGCCTTTGCTGGTACTACTTAGTTAGGGCTTGTTGAGTTTTCGGTTGCATCGGTTGCGTCGTGTTGCTGGTCTTAGTTTAGTCCTTTAGAGTTTCGAGTTCTTGTCACCTCTTTTTGTCTCGGAGTTTCAATTCATCAGTGGAAGAAAACTTTCATTGTTTCTGTGTCCGGTCTCCGATTTGCGAGTTTTAGTACAATCTGGAAAGCGTAACTCGTGATCTTTCCAACGGATCTGACCTGGGTCACAAACTCCATCTAAGTGCTCCAGAATCGACTTGGAGATTTGTGCGTCTGGCTGCGTGAAACAAGTTTCGTCAATCTGAGTTGGTAGCAGCTATATGCAGTAATCCTGTTGCGTTGTTTGTCAAACAAAGGATTTTAGTCCTCTACAAAAAAAAGAAGAAGAAAAAAAGAAAACAAAGTGAAAAAAAACAGAAAAGAAAAGAAAAGAAACGAAAAAGAAGAAAGGGGCTGATCCATCTTTTGTGTTCCTGCTGTTTCGGTTGGTGCTTTGTGACTTCATTTGTGTCCAGGCTCGCGCCTCTAGTACGGTCTATGCTAGGACCAGCACAGTACCACCGTTGAACAATTATTCAGCTTGCTTTTCTGACTAACGTGGTGCTAGTATTTTCCCTTGATCAGCCCACCTACAGCTCCACATACTCGACTATAGCAGTTTTCTGTTGCTAAGGCACCGATACACTTCTTTCAAGGTGCTTGACTTGTTGGTTGCCGACTCATCCTGTTTTGCTTGGTAAGAACTGGTAAGAGCTCGTATTAAACAAGTTGAGTTTGAGAGAATTACAACCGACACATTCTAGTAGTTGACAGGAGGATACATATTATTTTTGTGTTCTTGTTTTCTACTGATCATGGCAGGTGATACAGTGATTTTTGAGCGGAGCAAACAACAACAAAATATTCTGGACATTATTCAATGCTTGCCTTTATATCCTGGTGAGTTTGATCCTAAAGCTTACATTGATTGGGAGCTAAAAGTAGATAATGAATTTGATGAGCATGACCTGTCGGAGAAACAAATGATTTATATTGCCTCTAATATTTTAACAGAAAATGCTTTGCTAGAATGGAAATATATTTGTAGGCATAACATTATTCCGCAAACTTGGAAAGAATTCAAAATACATTTTAGAGATGCCTATATTCCTGCATATTATGTTGATCATTTGCTTACCAAACTAGAGAAATTAAAACAGGGTAGTAGGACTGTGAAACAATACTACCATGATTTTAAAATTTGTATCATATTTGGTGGATTGGATGAATGCATGGAAGATGTTATGAATAGGTTCATGAGAGGGCTCAATTCTGAAATTCGAAACTTGTTAATTGGCAAATCCTATTGCTATATCGGTCAATTGTTTTGTCTTGCTCTCCATGCTGAAAAAGAAATTCTTTCATTTGTGAATACTTGCAAGAATGATGTGACTCATAGTGTCCAAACTTTGTCCACTCTACATGCTAACAAAGAGCAACGAATAGTGGAACCTGCTGCTGATTCAACTTTTTCACAAGATGAATTACTTGTTGTTTCTTATGATAAAGAGGACTTGTGTGCTAATACTTCTTTTACTCATATACCAGAATTAATGAATAAGTGTGATATTTTTGATTTGGAACCATACGAATGTGCTGTAGATAATCCTTCTCATCCTATTACTTGTGTACAAAATGAACTGAAATTGTTGTCTTCTTTAAATACTTTGGGTTATATTGAATTTAATATTCTGTGTAATCTAAATTGTCTAAAAGAGAAGGTTCAATTAGATTCTAATTTGCCAAGTTTAAATCATTGTTCGCTTCATGCAATTGGAAAAAAAGACATCAAAGGAGAATATTTGGTGCATAAAGTGTATATCTGTTCTAATCTGAAATATCCTTTTGGGCTACAATACCATGAGCAAATAGGGGGCTGCATTAACACTAATAATATCTTGCAAAGTTTTTCTAGTTTTTCTCTTATGCAACAGGATCAGCCTGAAGAACGGGAGCATTATTTGTTGTGCCCATGCAGCATAGTCGTCGCTCCATGTTCCAACAACAAAGCAAGCACCTTTGAATGCCGTTGGAGCAAGTCGAGGACGACTTGCAGCCAAGAAGGGGAGAATGATGTGGACATCACCAGAATGGATACACCCACATGTAATAAACACACATGGAAGGTATGGAGGACCAAAGAAGTTGATTGGGGACCAAGCCTAAGTCTTCCCAATGTTCTCCATCAGGCCACCACGTCACTTTTGGTGCAAGGAAAGAAAGAGTCCATGTCCAACACGTTTTGGAGGCTGGATTCGGACTGCAGAACAGCACCAACTTGTGACGGACACCACGGTCGCATACGGACTCGGATAGGGACGTTCAAGTACTTCGTGGAAAGCTTATGAAGTCTAGTTTCATATGGATCCGGACTCAAGTCCATATCTCTCCTGATTCGTCCGCAATGACCAAAATACTACCGACTGGTTTTCTGTCTAAAGGTGCTGCGACATCTTAATTTGGCCCGATGGGCTTTGTATCAAGTCGGGTCCATTAGGGACGCGTCCTAGGGTTGGAGTGCGACTCAAACACCCTCTTGGTCGTCCTCCTAGGTATTAATAAGGGTTAGAGCCGCCATGAACAGATGGGGGGGTTTTTGTTTTGTTGAAAGTTTAGCCATTGCTACTTCCTTGTAGACGCGTGTGTCGACTAGACCATCCGTTCTACTCGATTCGGAACCCCACCTTGTTGATTCCAGATTGGTTATTATCTCCATATTTGCAATTGAGTTGCTTGTTCTACTTGTTCTTGCTGGTTCTTCGATTGCTTGCAGGACAGGTGCCCTAGTGGCCGGGTGTCGCGCTCCACAAGATCGCGGCAGCCATTGGAGGTGGTGTATCGGTTGCTAAGGCGCAGCGTCCTTGGAAGGCTGTAGTCGGGCCGTGAACGTCGCCTCCATCTCAAATCGAGTTATCCCCCGCCTCTCATCGAAAGATCGGGAACAAACCCTAGCGGTTTCACATCATGAAGGACTAGCTGCTGATTTTTGCAAGACTCAGAAAACTGAGCTCGCAAATTGACCAAAAGCTAGGGTTGGATCCATAAAAGACCATGGGTGGGGCTGGGTTTAAAAGATGCAATAGATCTAGGGGGTTTTCTGCGAAGCTTGCAAGAAACAAGAAAGAACAGGAAAATTACAGCTTTGCCGAGGTGCTAATCTGCAAAAAGCTTTGCAGCACATCCATGGTGGCCGGCGGCCACTGTTTTGCAGATTCCCGACGATTCCGAGCACGGGAGAGCGCGGGTAGCGGGGCAAAAGAAAGAGGACGACGAGGGGATTAGATTTTATACCTTACTTGTAGCATAGATGCGTCGTGGTGGCCGGATTTCGTTGGAGAAGAGGGCGGCGGTGCACTGCTCAAAATAGGCGAGCAGAGGGAGGGGCGAAGGGGTGTAGGGCACGTAGGAGCGGCGTTTGCCTCCTTTGCACGCGCAGCAGGGAGGCGCGGGCAGCAGGTCAGAGCTGGAAGGTGCGGCAGCAAGGGGTGAGGGCGGCACACAGGGGGGTGGCGGCACTGCAGGGAGGCGAGGGGCGACGGGGATTCTGGGAGGGGCACATGCAGGGAGGCGCACAGAGGGGCAATGCCGGGAGGGCTTGGCCCTGCGATTGAAAGGCGCGGGCGATGCAAGGGCAGGGCACGGCGCGGAGGAGCGCTGCATCCTGGCAGCCCACGCGCGCGACTCGTGGCGACGGGAGGCGGAGCCGGCGTCAGCTGCGGCGCAGGGTAGGGCGCCACGCAGAGGGCACAGGGGCGGCAGTGCTCTGGCAGGCCCACAAGACACGAGCAGGGGGGGGGGGGGGACGCGCAGGGCAATAGGGTGCTCCGCTAGGTTTTGTAGGGGTTCGGCTGCTTGTAATGGCGACCCGCTAGGGTTTGATTCCCGATCTTTCGATGAGAGGCGTGGATAACTCGATTGGTCGATGGAGGCGACGTTCACGGCCCGACTACAGCCTTCCAAGCTGCGCCTTAGCAACCGATACACCCCCTCCAATGGCTGTCGCGATCTTGTGGAGCGCGGCACCCGGCCACTAGGGCACTCGTCCTGCAAGCAATCGAAGAACTAGCAAGAACAAGTATGACAAGTACTGAATTTACTAGATGTAAATGAAGGTTTCACACGCAATCTCAATAATGGTGGGGCTCCGAAGACAAGAAGACGGGCGGCTGATCCAGCACGCGCGCTTGCAAGCAAGTAGCGAAGGCTAAACTTGATCTAAACAAAACCCAAGCATCCTTGGTGGTGGCTAAGGGGTATAAGTACGTGGGAGGACGACCATAGGGGTGCTGGGGTCGTACTCCAACCCTAGGACGCGTCCGTAATGGACTCAACTTGATACACGGCCCATTGGGCCAAAACAGGGTGACACAGCACCATATGCAGAAAAGGACTCTGTATTAATTTTACGATTGCGGCCGACTCGTAACAGATATGGATATGAGGCCGGATCCGTTTGAAAGAAGACTTCATAATCTTTCCACGAAGTACTTGAACGCCCCAATCCGAGTTCATATGCGACCGTGGTGTTCGTCACAAGTTGGTACTGTTCTGCAGTCCGAATCCAGCCTGCGCGAATCCGTTTCCCTTTCGGTCGCCTCCTTGGTTCCTAAGCAAAACAAGAGTACACGGGTATCCATGGTCTAAACATGATGTACATGAGCTTAGATTTGAACTCACCTGATGATTAAGTTGATACGCACGAGTACGAGTAATAGGACCAGCAATAGGTACTTGTGTCGGAGTGGATGTATCGTTGGTGTTGATGTCCTCATCATCCTCCCCTTCTTGCATTTGAGTCGTCCTCGACTCAAGCTCATCTTCCTCTCCCAAATATGGCTTCAAATCTGCAATGTTAAATGTGGGACTAACCCCAAAATCCGCAGGCAGATCGAGCTTATATGCATTATCATTGACTTTCTCTAACACTTTAAATGGTCCATCAGCCCGAGGTAGCAATGTAGATTTTCTCAATTCAGGAAACCTTTCCTTTCTCAAATGCAGCCAAACTAAATCTCCAGGTTCAAACTTTAGTTCCTCCTACCTTTATCACCAGCAATCTTGTATTTAGCATTCATGCGCTCTATGTTTTCTTTAGTTGTTTCATGCAGTTTTAACATCAATTCGGCACGCTTAGTAGCATCAAAATTCGTTTTTTCAGAAAATGGCAAAGGTATTAAATCAATAGGAGTACGAGGCAAGAAACCATATACAATCTGAAATGGGCACATCTTTGTAGTAGAATGCAGCGATCGATTATAAACGAATTCAATATGAGGCAAACAATCTTCCCACATCTCAATGTTCTTCTTTAAAACAGCCCTTAACATAGTAGACAAAGTCCTATTAACCACTTCAGTTTGACCATCAGTTTGCGGATGACATGTAGTAGAAAACAACAATTTAGTTCCCAATTTAGCCCATAAAGTCTTCTAAAAATAACTAAGAAATTTAGCATCACGATCAGAAACAATTGTGTTGGGCACACCATGCAAACGAACAATTTCCCGAAAGAACAAATCAGCAATGTGAGAAGCATCATCAGTTTTATGACATGGTATGAAATGGGCCATCTTAGAAAATCTATCAACAACCACAAACACACTATCACGTCCCTTCCTAGTCCTAGGCAATCCTAACACAAAATCCATAGAAATATCTTCCCAAGGAGCACTAGGAACAGGTAGAGGCAAATACAAACCGTGTGGATTCAATCGTGATTTAGCCTTTTGACATGTCGTGCAGCGAGCAACAAATCTCTCCACATCTCTTCTCATCTTTGGCCAAAAGAAATGGCCAGCAAGTATATCTTCCGTTTTCTTTGCTCCAAAATGCCCCATTAAGCCACCTCGATGCGCTTCCTGCAACAATAACAAGCGAACGGAGCTAGCTGGAATGCATAGCTTGTTAGCTCTAAAGACAAACCCATCACTAACGATGAATTTGTTCCATCCCTTCCCCTCTTTACAATGCAGCAACACATCTTTAAAATCAGCATCATTAACATATTGATCTTTAATCGTTTCCAATCCAAATATTTTGTAATCAAGTTGGTTCAACAAGGTGTATCTCCTAGACAATGCATCAGCAATTATATTCTCTTTCCCTTTCTTGTGCTTAATAATATAAGGAAAAGATTCAATAAATTCAACCCACTTAGCATATCTACGGTTCAATTTTCCTTGACTACGAATATGTTTTAAAGATTCATGATCTGAATGAATAACAAACTCTTTGGGCCATAGATAATGCTGCCATGTTTCTAATGTGCGAACAAGAGCATACAATTCCTTATCATAAGTAGAATAATTCAGAACAGGTCCGCTCAATTTTTCACTGAAATAAGCAACAGGTTTGCCTTCCTGTAACAAAACACCACCCAAACCAATGCCACTAGCATCACATTCAAGCTCAAAGGTTTTATTAAAATCAGGGAGTTGGAGGAGAGGTGCATGTGTCAACTTATCTTTCAGCATGTTGAAGGAGTTCTCTTGTGTTTTACCCCAACTAAAAGGCACTCCCTTCTTTGTAAGCTCATTCAAAGGCGCGGCAATAGTGCTGAAGTCCTTCACAAAATGACGATAGAAACCAGCAAGTCCTAGGAAACTCTGCACTTGCGTGATAGTCTTCGGTATAGGCCATCCATGTATAGCTTCCACCTTGGCTTGATCAACCTCGATTCCCTGTGGAGTCACGACATAGCCAAGAAAAGACACTCGATCGGTGCAAAAGGTGCACTTCTCAAGGTTACCAAATAAACGTGCATCTCGTAAAGCATTAAAAACAGCACGTAAGTGATCAAGATGTCCATCGAAAGATTTGCTGTAAATCAATATATCATCAAAGTAGACAACAACAAATTTCCCAATGAAAGCACGCAGAACCTCGTTCATTAATCTCATGAAAGTACTCGGTGCATTAGTTAACCCAAAAGGCATGACTAACCACTCATATAACCCGAACTTAGTTTTGAAAGCAATTTTCCATTCATCTCCCAATTTCATACGAATCTGGTGGTACCCACTACGCAAATCAACTTTGGAAAACACAATAGCACCACTCAATTCATCAAGCATATCATCCAAACGAGGGATAGGGTGTCGATATCGAATTGTGATATTATTAATAGCCCTACAATCAACACACATACGCCATGTTCCATCCTTTTTAGGCACTAAAATAACCGGAACAGCACAAGGACTAAGAGACTCACGCACGTAACCTTTGTCGAGTAGTTCGTGCACTTGTCGCTGAATTTCCTTAGTTTCTTCCAGATTTGTCCTGTATGGCGCACGGTTTGGCAACGATGCACCAGGAATAAGGTCAATTTGGTGCTCAATCCCTCGTATTGGTGGCAGCCCCGCTGGTATCTCACTTGGGAACACATCAGAATACTCCTGCAAAAGGTTAGCAATAGCCGGGGGCAAAGAATGCTGCATATCGTGAACTGAAATTAAAGCATTCTTGCACACCAAAGCATAGGCAATAGAAGTGGAAGCAATCAATTCATTAATATCAGACTTAGTAGCAAGCAAGCAATGTCCTTTCAATCTTATCTCATCTTCCCTGCTACTAACAGATTTGGCATTCTTATCGATCTCAGCTTTAGTTCTCTTAGCTTTAGCAACATCATCACGCACAATAGATTCAGGTGATATAGGAAGCAAAACGACTTTCTTATCATGATGTATAAGAGAATATTGATTTGATCTACCATGATGCATGCTATCGGTATCAAATTGCCATGGTCTACCTAGCAGAATATGACAAGCTTCCATAGGCACAACATCGCATTCAACAACATCATGATATGAACCAATAGCGAAATTAATTCGTACCAATCTCGTTACCTTGACCTTACCACTATTGTTGAGCCACCGAATGTGATATGAATGTGGGTGCGGTTTTGTTGTAAGTGCAAGCTTCTCGACCATATTGCTGCTAGCCAAGTTGTTGCAGCTACCTCCATCAATTATCAAACGGCATGAACGCTCTTTAATAACACACTTTGTTTGGAACAGCGTATGCCGTTGATTTTGCTCCGCCTTTTCCATTTGTGCACTAAGTACACGCTGCACAATGAGGCTCTCATAATGATCTACATCCTCTGCACCAATCTGCTCTTCTGGTTGTTCCTTAGTACCCGCATGGTCAGCAGCAAGCAAAGCAAGTGTATCTTCATCAAAATCACTAGCAGAGGAATACCCGCCATCTCCTTTGACCACCAAAACGCGCTTTTTAGGGCAGTCACGTTGCACGTGGGCAAAGCCCTTGCATCGATGGCATTGAATATCTCTTGTCCTTCCCGTGGAGGCAACCGAAGATGCACTCGTGGCTGGTTTCTGGACAGTCGTGGTTGCTGAATTTGTCGGGGGAGCACGTGTCTTATCGTTGGATGGAGCGGGTATTGTCGACCGACTCGGAAATGTAGAAGGTGCAGGAGCTCGTCCGGTCAATGAGGTAGATGTGCGCGGCTGCCATGATGAAGGTTTTCCTGCAAAAATATTAGTTCTTGTACTAGCACGTCGTCCCAACACTTCCCTTTCAGCTTTACAAGCAAGATGGAACAGTTACGTTAGTATAATCTTTATAAGCAAGAATGTCCTGAATTTCTCGATTCAAACCTCCTAAAAATCTAGCCATAGCAGGTTCCTCATCCTCCACTAAATTACAACGCAACACACCCATTTGTAATTCCTGATAGTATTCTTCTACACTTTTATTACCCTGTCTCAATTGTTGCAATCTATGTAACAGATCACGCGCATAGTAAGAAGGAACAAATCTAGCCCGCATGACCCGTTTCAAGGCATCCCAGGTTTGTGGAATATTATTAGGATTTTTCTTAGCATGTTCTATCCACCAAACAGAGGCAAAATCAGTAAATTCACTAGTAGCAGCCCTAACACGTATATTCTCAGGAAATTCATGACATGCAAACTTTTGATCAACAGCAATTTCCAAAGTAATGTATGCATCAGGATCGTATTTTCCATCAAAAGAAGGTATCTTAAATTTTATTTTACTGAAAGCATCATCATTATTATGTACCTCACGTCGTCGATGTCCACCCATACCTCTCCGATTAGTTCGCAGTCGTCGGCGACTAGGAGCATCTTGGTCATCTAGTTCAGTATCAGCGACATAATCATCCCAATTATCCTCGACACGCTCATCCTTCTTGTTTTCTCCCTCATGCCTATTTGCAGTTCTGGCATGCATCTCATCAAAACGCCTCAAAAGAGCAGCAAGGTTTTGGTCAATATGAGCGACCGACGTCTCCAGCCTTGTAAGCTTGGTGTTGGTGGCAAGCTGCGTGGCCTCCAACTGCCCAATCTTATCATTTGACACCAGCATATCTTCAGCAAGCCCATCTACATGCCTCCTCATCTTATTTTCAAAATGTTGTATGATTCCCTTTGTACGAGGAGAGTGACCTAAACTCCCATCACCCTCTGATCCTGTCATGGTTAGATGAACAAAGGAAACATGAAAATAGGTGAAGAAATAAGATCCTACAACTAATGGGATGTAGCTACTGCAAGGCGCTCACACTCAACCTGTTACACAAGCTCTTACCAATTCTTACCTTGCTCAACAGGAGGGGACGGCAACCAACAAGTCTGCAACCGTGGGATGAAGTGTATCGGTGCCGCAACAACAGGACCTGTCAAGCTGTAGTCGAATATGTGGAGCTATAGGTGGGCTGAAGCAAGGATGAACTAGCACCACATTAGTTACAAAAGCAAGCTGAAAAATCGTTCAACGGCGGTACTATGCTAGTCCTAGCCTAGACCGTGCTAGAGACGCGAGCCTGGACACAAATGAAGTCACGAGACACCACCAAAGAACAAAAAAGATGCACAAAGAACAGCCCCTTTTTCTTCCCTTCTTTTTCTTCTTCTTCTTCTTTTTTCCTTTTCTTTTTCTTTTTTTTCCTTCTTTTTTTTATTTTTTTTTCAGGGGATCCTCAAAACTGATTATATAACCTAAAAGACTTCAAAAGAGCCACACAGCACACAAACTATATGTATTCGTGCAAAGTTGCGGTTTGAGTAAGCCGAGACTACTTCTGCCTTTCTGGAGCGCTACAAAATATGCAGTACAAGTGCGAATAGCAATGGAATTTTATAACACGGCGCAATAACCAATTCGGACTTGGAAACCGATCCCTACTCGAATCACAGCACCGCGTGCGATTCGGTCACAAACCAACACAGAATCTAACTCGGACTTGAACACGAATATGGACTCGGATTCCGCCAACACGAAGTATGTATGGTAGCGCACGGTTGTGACTAGAACGTGACAAGAACTCGAAACTCTAAAGGACTAAAACTAAGACCAGCAACTCGACGCGACCGATGCAACCGAAAATTCAACAAGCCCTAACTAAGCAGTGCTAGCAAAGGCTCAAACGAGTTTATAGGATTGAAGGTAAACTAATCTACTATTTTTTTTGCTTTTCTAGACTATAGGAAAAATAAAACAGCGAAGAATTAGAAATCTCTCACCGATAAACCTTTCTCTGATTACCAACTAATGGCGACCCGCTAGGGTTTGATTCCCGATCTTTCGATGAGAGGCGTGGATAACTCGATTGGTCGATGGAGGCGACGTTCACGGCCCGACTACAGCCTTCCAAGCTGCGCCTTAGCAACCGATACACCCCCTCTAATGGCTGTCGCGATCTTGTGGAGCGCGGCACCCGACCACTAGGGCACTCGTCCTGCAAGCAATCGAAGAACTAGCAAGAACAAGTATGACAAGTACTGAATTTACTAGATGTAAATGAAGGTTTCACATGCAATCTCAATAATGGTGGGGTTCCGAAGACAAGAAGACGGGTGGCTGATCCAGCACGCGCGCTTGCAAGCAAGTAGCGAAGGCTAAACTTGATCTAAACAAAACCCAAGCATCCTTGGTGGTGGCTAAGGGGTATAAGTACGTGGGAGGACGACCATAGGGGTGCTGGGGTCGTACTCCAATCCTAGGACGCGTCCGTAATGGACTCAACTTGATACACGGCCCATTGGGCCAAAACAGGGTGACACAGCACCATATGCAGAAAAGGACTCTGTATTAATTTTACGATTGCGGCCGACTCGTAACAGATATGGATATGAGGCCGGATCCGTTTGAAAGAAGACTTCATAATCTTTCCACGAAGTACTTGAACGCCCCAATCCGAGTTCATATGCGACCGTGGTGTTCGTCACAAGTTGGTACTGTTCTGCAGTCCGAATCCAGCCTGCGCGAATCCGTTTCCCTTACGGTCGCCTCCTTGGTTCCTAAGCAAAACAAGAGTACACGGGTATCCATGGTCTAAACATGATGTACATGAGCTTAGATTTGAACTCACCTGATGATTAAGTTGATACGCACGAGTACGAGTAATAGGACCAGCAATAGGTACTTGTGTCGGAGTGGATGTATCGTTGGTGTTGATGTCCTCATCGAACGAGATTGGGCTGACTAGCGGGCCCCACAGATTAGCGAGCAAAGAGTGGAAGGAAGAGGTAAAGCAAAGAGGAAACGAGAGTGGCCGAGCGAGTTCGGTTATGGGCCGAAACAGGTTCGGGTGAGAGCCGAACATGAAAACGGGTCGACTAAGAAAAACAGAGGTGCTGGCTAGCGAGCAGGATAGACCGGACGAGTGGTACTCAGACAATCAGGTGAGCGGACCAGAAAGAGAAAAAGCGAGAGAAGGGTCGAGCGGGCTGCACGTTTTATTGAACGCGGACGGTTGGTCTAGTGCATGCCGAGGATAGCAACAAGAGTCGTCAGGTATCAAGATGACGTCTGAAATTGGAACGACGAGATAGCAGCCTTGGCCGGTAGGTGCGGCACAAGCACACGAAGAGCGGGGCGCACATGACCGGTCCATATATGGCCACCGAATCCTAGGCGTTCACGCTTAGGGAACACCGAGTCGACATGGCCTGGCTCTTGCGGTGAAAACAAAAGGAGAGGAGGGGCATGATAGGTAGGACCACAATTTCATAGGGAGAAACAACAACAGAGAGAAGCGATTGGCTAGCCATTGTGCCGAGGATGGTAGTAAGGGATGCTCGGTTGGGCCGAGATAGAGTTGGGTCTAGGGTTTTTTAGAGCGATGGTGCTAGTCGCTAGAGCTGACGTTGACGATAACGAAGTATTATTGAAAAAATGCCGAAGTCGAGGCACGATTTCATTTCAAGCGAGATTTGATCAGGGATAGATTAGAGAAAGAGAAACTTGATGGGGCATCTTAGGGAGTCGGAGAGGACAGAGTTAAAAGGATGGACAACAAAGAAACGGCTCGGTCCGACTACGAGGAGATAAAGAAAGAAATAAAGAAAGGGGAAGCGGAAAAGCTTCTAGATAACTCCAACTTGGTGAAGGAAGGCGATCGACGGTGAGTGTCGGTCAGGTAGCTTTGACGAGCTATTAAGCTTCAAAAAAGGAATGGCAAAAGGCGAAAACATGGGTATTCGCTTTGGCACCTCAAGGAGAAGCTTTTGATTTACTTTTTGTCATCAAAACGCAACAGATGACGAGATTATCGCAGTGGCCGAGCTCAACAGCACGGTTCTACGGTCTTGGGGCAAATTGGACCAAGAATGAGTTAAGTCCAGCTCGAGATGAAAAGAAAAAGAATTCATTTTCCAAAACATATTTTCAGGCTTAAAATAAATCTAGAAAAGTATAGATAAATCTTTTAAATCACAAAAAAATATATCCAGAAAAATCTGTAAACGGAAAACCCTATTGATAGATGAACACAATCTAAAAGATACTCACATCCTAAAATTAAATATTTTACGGTGTGACATAACTTCCCCCCTTAAACAGAATCTCGTCCCGAGATTTGCAAGGGCTGGTGACAAAAGGCAGATGTAGAGCAAAGAGATTTCATCAAGGAGACAACAAGATAACAAGGCGGGTATCCAGAAAAGAGAGAATTTGGATTTGGATCTTCTTCATTTATTTTCAATTGGATTGAGCAAAAGGCGTTGACGAGAAATTCGCAAAATCTTGTGATAGAAAGGAGAGATGATGTGAACCCGCTATGGTTTGTTCCCGATCTTTCAATGAGAGGCGGGGGATAACTCAATTTGAGGATGGAGGCGACGTTCACGGCCCGACTACAGCCTTCCAAGGACGCTGCGCCTTAGCAAACGATACACCACCTCCAATGGCTACCGCGATCTTGTGGAGCGCGACACCCTGCCACTAGGGCACTCGTCCTGCAAGCAATCGAAGAACCAGTATGAACAAGTAAACAAGTACTGAATATACTAGATGTAGATGAAGGTTTCAAACTCAATCTGCAATGATGTGGGGTCCCGAAGACAAGAAGACGGGCGGCTGATCCAGCACGCGCGCTCACAAGCAAGTAGCAAAGGCTAAACTTGATCTAAATAAAACTCCCAAGTGTTCTTGGTGGCGGCTAAGGGGTATGGACGTGGGAGGACGACCACAGGGGTGCTGGGGTCATACTCCAACCCTAGGACGTGTCCGTAATGGGCTCAACTTGATACACGGCCCATTGGACCAAAATAAGGCGACACAGCACCGTGAGCAGAAAAGGTGTCGGCAACAAATCGACGATTGTGAGGGACTCCAAGCAGAGATAGAATTGATGCCGCATCAGTTGGAAAGAAGACTTTATAAGCTTTCCACGAAGTACTTGAAAGCCCCAATCCGAGTCCATATGCGACCGTGGTGACCGTCACAAGTTGGTGCTGTTCTGCAGTCCGAATACAGCCTGCGCAAATCCGTTTTCCTTTCGGTCGTCTCCTTGGTTCCTAATCAAAATAAGAGTGCACGCGTCTCCATAGTCTAAACATGATGCATGATGGATATAAACTCAAAAGTGAACTCACCTGATGATTAAGTTGACGAGCAGGGCACGTGTAATAGGACCAGAAATAGGTACTTGTGTAGGCGTGGATGTATCGTTAGTATTGATGTCCACATCATCCTCCCCTTCTTGCATTTGAGTCGTCCTCGACTCAAACTCATCTTCTTCTCCCAAATATGGCTTCAAATCTGCAATGTTAAAGGTGGGACTAACCCCAAAATCTGCTGGTAGATGTAGCTTATATGCATTGTCATTAATTTTCTCTAACACTTTAAAAGGTCCATCAGCCCGAGGCAGCAATTTAGATTTTCGCAATTCAGGAAACTTTTCCTTTCTCAAATGCAACCAAACTAAATCCCCAGGTTCAAACTTTAGTTTCTTTCTACCTTTATCACCAGCAAACTTATATTTAGCATTCATGCAGTTTTAACATGAATTCAACACGCTTAGCAGCATCAAAATTCAGTTTTTCAGAAGATGGCAAAGGCATTAAATCTATAGGAGCACGAGGCAACAAACCATAAACAATCTGAAACGAACACATCTTTGTAGTAGAATGCAGCGAGCGATTATAAGCAAATTCAATATGAGGCAAACAATCTTCCCACATCTTAATATTATTCTTTAAAACAGCCCTTAACATAGTGGACAAAGTTCTATTGACAACTTCAGTTTGACCATCAGTTTGGGGATGACATGTAGTAGAAAATAAAAGCTTAGTCCCCAATTTTACCCATAAAGTCTTCCAAAAATAACTAAGGAATTTAGTATCACGATCAGAAACAATTGTGTTGGGCACACCATGCAAACGAACAATTTCTCGAAAGAACAAATCAACAATATAAGAAGCATCATCAGTTTTATGACATGGTATAAAATGAGCCATCTTAGAAAATCTATCAACAACCACAAACACACTATCATGTCCCTTCCTAGTCCTCGGCAATCCCAACACAAAATCCATAGAAATATCTTCCCAAGGCACACTAGGAACAGGTAGAGGCAAATACAAACCATGTGGATTTAACCATGACTTAGCCTTTTAACATGTCGTGCAACGAGCAACAACTCTCTCTACATCTCTTCTCATCTTTGGCCAAAAGAAATGACCAGCAAGTATGTCCTCCGTTTTCTTTACTCCAAAATGCCCCATCAAGCCACCTCCATGCGCTTCCTGCAGCAACAACAAACGAACGAAGCTAGCTGGAATGCATAGCTTGTTAGCTCTAAACATAAACCCATCACTAACGATGAATTTGTTCCATCCCTTCCCATCTTTACAATGCAGCAACACATCTTTAAAATCAGCATCATTAACATATTGGTCTTTAATTGTTTCTAATCCAAAGATCTTGAAGTGAAGTTGATTCAGCAAAGTATATCTCCTAGACAAAGCATCAACAATGATATTTTCTTTCCCTTTCTTGTGCTTAATAACATAAGGAAAAGATTCAATAAATTCAACCCACTTAGCATGTCGACGGTTCAGTTTGCCTTGACTACGGATATGCTTCAAGGATTCATGATCAGAATGAATAACAAACTCTTTGGGCCACAAATAATGCTGCCATGTTTCTAATGTCCGAACAAGAGCATATAATTCCTTATCATAAGTAGAATAATTCAGAATAGGCCCGCTCAATTTTTCACTAAAATATGCAACAGGTTTGCCTTCTTGTAACAAAACACCACCCACTCCAATCCCACTAGCATCACATTCAAGCTCAAAAGTCTTACTAAAATCAGGAAGTTGGAGAAGAGGTGCGTGTGTCAACTTATCTTTTAGCATGTTGAAGGCGTTCTCTTGTTCATTGCCCCAACTAAAAGGCACTTCCTTTTTTGTAAGCTCATTCAATGGTGCAACAATGGTGCTAAAGTTCTTCACAAAACGGCGATAGAACCCAGCAAGCCCTAGGAAACTCCTCACTTGTGTAATAGTATTTGGTACAGGCCACCCCTGTATAGCTTCTACCTTGGCTTGATCAACCTCAATTCCCTGTGGAGTCACAACATAGCCAAGAAAAGACACTCGATCTGTGCAAAAGGTGCACTTCTCAAGGTTACCAAATAAACGTGCATCTCGTAAGGCATTAAAAATAACACGTAAGTGATCAAGATATTCGTCAATAGATTTGCTGTAAATTAGTATATCATCAAAGTAGACTACAATAAATTTTCCAATGAAAGCACGCAAAACCTCGTTCATTAATCTCATGAAAGTACTAGGTGCATTAGTTAACCCAAAAGGCATGATAACCACTCATATAAACCGAACTTAGTTTTGAAAGCAGTTTTCCATTCATCTCCCAACTTCATACGAATCTGGTGGTACCCACTACGCAAATCAACTTTGGAAAACACAACAGCACCACTCAATTCGTCAAGCATATCATCTAAACGTGGAATAGGGTGTCGATATCGAAACGTGATATTATTGATAGGCCTACAATCAATGCACATATGCCATGTTCCATCTTTCTTAGGCACTAAAATAACCGGAACAACGCAAGGACTAAGGGACTCACGTACATAACCTTTGTCGAGTAGCTCTTGCACTTGTCGCTGAATCTCTTTTGTTTCTTCCGGATTTGTTCTGTACGGCGCACGGTTAGGAAAAGATGCACCAGGACTTAGATCAATCTGGTGCTCAATCCGTCGAGTTGGTGGCAGCCCCGGTGGGATCTCACTTGGAAACACATCAGCATACTCCTACAAAATGTTAGCAACAACAAGATTTAAAGAATGTTGCATACCGTGAATTGAAATTAAAGCATCTTTGCATACCAAAGCACAGGCAATAGAAGTGGAAGCAATCAATTCATTAATATCAGATTTAGTCGCAAGCAAGCAATGTCCTTTCAATCTTATTTCATCTTTCTTATCAGTAACAGAGTTGGTATTTTTATGGCTCTCACTTTTAGCTTTTTGCAGCTTTAGCAACATCATCATGCAAAATAGCTTCAGGGGACATGGGCAGCAACACAATTTTCTTTTCATGGTGCATGAGAGAATACTGATTTGATTGCATAGAATCTGTATCGAATTGCCATGGCCTACCTAGCAGAATATTACAAGCCTCCATAGGCACAACATCACATTCAACGACACCACGATATGATCCAATAGCAAAATTAATTCGCACCAGTCTAGTTACCTTTACCTTACCACTATTGTTTAGCCATCAAATGTGATATGGGTGTGGGTGCGGTTTGGTGGTAAGTGCAAGTTTCTCCACCATATCGCTGCTAGCCAAGTTGTTGCAGCTACCTCCATCGATGATCATGCGACAAGAACGCTCTTTAATGACACACTTTGTTTGAAACAATGTATGTCACTGATTTTGGTCCGCCTTCTCCATTTGTGCACTAAGCACACGCTGCACAATGAGGCTCTGATAATGCTCGGCATGCTCTGCGCCAAATTGCTCTTCTGGTCGTTCATCACTACCTGCATGGTCAGCTGCAAGCAAAGCAAGTGTATCTTCATCAAAATCACTAGCAGAAGAATACCCACCATCTTCTTTGACCACCAAAACACGCTTGCTAGGACAATCACGCTGCACGTGCCCAAAGCCCTTGCAACGATGGCACTGAAGATCTCTTGTTCTACCCGTGGAGGCAATCGAAGAAGCACTAGCAGCTGGTTTCTGGACAGATTTGATTGCTGAATTTGTGGGAAAACTACGAGGTTTGTCACTAGAGGAAGGCGATGGTGTTGGTCGACCAGGCGAGGGAGTTGGGAGAGGTGCACGTCCAGTCAGAGAAGTAGTCGTGCGCTGCTGCCATGATGTAGATTTTCCTGCAGAAACATTAGTCTTGGCACTAGCACGTCGCCCCTGCACTTCCCTTTCAGCTTTACAAGCAAGATGAAACAAACGGGTCACGTTAGTATATTTATAAGTAAGGATGTCATGAATTTCTCAGTTTAAACCACCCAAAAATCTAGCCATCGCAGGTTCCTCACCCTCCTCTAAATTACAACGCAGCATACCCATTTGTAACTCCTGATAATATTCTTCTACACTCTTAGCACCCTGTCTCAATTGCTGCAACTTATTTAGCATATCACGTGCATAATAAGAAGGAACAAATCTAGCCTGCATGACCCGTTTCAAAGCATCCATGTTTGTGGCATGTTATTAGGATTTTTCTTGCCATGTTCTATCCACCAAACAGAAGCAAAATCGGTAAACTCACTAGTAGCAGCCCTAACACGTGTGCTTTCAGGAAATTCATGACATGCAAACTTTTGATCAACAACAATCTCCCAAGTAATGTATGCATCGGGATCATATTTACCATCAAAAGGAGGTATCTTAAATTTAATCTTAGTGACAGCATTATCATTATTGTGCACCTCACGTCGGCGATGTCCTCCGATACCTCTATGATTAGTACATAGCTGTTGACGGTTGTGAGCGTCTTGATCGTCTTGTTCAGTATCAGCAACATAATCACCCCAATTATCCTCGACATGCTCATCTTTCTTGCTGTCTTCATCACGCCCATCGGTGGCTTTAGCATGCAGCACATCAAAACATCGTAGAAGAGCAGCAACACTTTTGCCGACACGACTGATCGACGTCTCCAACCCTGCAAGCTTGTTGTTGGTGGAAATCTGTCCACCCTCTAGGACACCAATCTTCTCATTCAGCACCTGCAACTCAGTATCAATTCCTTCGGTGTACTCCCTCACTTATTTTTTTTAAATGTTGCATGATGCCCTTGGTATGAGGCGTAAGTGGACCACCCCCATCATCCTCATCCCCTGAACCTGCCATGGTAGAAGCACAAGAACAAACAGGGAAAAAGTGAAGTAGAACAAACCCCTATAGCTACTAAGATGTAACCACTGTGAGGCGCTCTCTCTCAACCTGTTATACAAGCTCTTACCAATTCTTACCTTGCTCAATAGGAGGGGGTTGGCAAACAACAAGTCGAGCACCTGGAAGGGAGCGTATCGGTGCCGCAGTAACAGGCCTGTCAAACTGTAGTCGAATATGTGGAGCTGTAGGTGGGATGATCAAGGGAAAATACTAGCACCACGTTAGTCAGAAAAGCAAGCTGAATAATTGTTCAACTGTGGTACTGTGCTGGTCCTAGCCTAGACCGTGCTAGAGGCGCGAGCCTGGACACAAATGAAGCCACAAAGCACCAACCGAAACAGCAGGAACACAAAAGATGGATCAGCCCCTTTCTTCTTTTTCGTTTCTTTTCTTTTCTTTTCTGTTTTTTTTTCACTTTGTTTTCTTCTTTTTCTTCTTTTTTTGTAGAGGACTAAAATCCTTTGTTTGACAACCAACGCAACAGGATTACTGCATATAGCTACTACCAACTCAGATTGACGAAACTTGTTTCACGCAGCCAGACACACAAATCTCCAAGTCGATTCTGGAGCACTCAGATAGAGTTTGTGACCCAAGTCAGATCCGTTGGAAAGATCACGAATTAAGCTTTCCAGATTGTACTAAAACTCACAAATCCGAGACCGGACACAGAAACAATGAAAGTTTTCTTCCACTGATGAATTGAAACTCCGAGACAAAAAGAGGTGACAAGAACTCGAACCTCTAAAGGACTAAACTAAGACCAGCAACACGACGCAACCGATGCAACCAAATACTCAACAAGCCCTAACTAAGCAGTACTAGCAAAGACTCAAAGAGTTTATAGGATTGCAGGTAAACTAATCTACTAATTTTTTTGGGCTTTTTGAACTATAGGAAAATAAAAATAGCAAAGGATTGGAAGTGTCTCACCGATAAACCTTGCTCTAATTATCAACTGATGTGAACCCGCTACGGTTTGTTCCCGATCTTTCAATGATAGGCAGGGGATAACTCGATTTGCGGATGGAGGCGACGTTCACAGCCCGACTACAGCCTTCCAAGGACGCTGCGCCTTAGCATCCGATACACCACCTCCAATGGCTACCGCGATCTTGTGGAGCGCGACACCCGGCCACTAGGGCACTCGTCCTGCAAGCAATCGAAGAACTAGCAAGAACAAGTAAATAGGTACTAAATATACTAGATGTAGATGAAGGTTTCAAACTCACTCCGCAATGATGTGGGGTTCCGGAGACAAGAAGACGGGCGGCTGATCCAGCACGCGCGCTCGCAAGCAAGTAGTAAAGGCTAAACTTGATCTAAACAAAACCCCCAAGTATTCTTGGTGATGGCTAAGGGGTATAAGGACATGGGAGGACGACCACAGGGGTGCTGGGGTCGTACTCCAACCCTAGGACCCATCCGTAATGGACTCAACTTGATACACGGCCCATTGGGCCAAAATAAGGCGACATAGCACCGTGAGCAGAAAAGGTGTCGGCAACAAATCGACGATTGTGACCGACTCCGAGCAGAGATAGAATTGATGCCGCATCCGTTGGAAAGAAGACTTTATAAGCTTTCCACAAAGTACTTGAAAGCCCCAATCCGAGGCCATATGCGACCATGGTGACCGTCACAAGTTGGTGTTGTTCTGCAGTCTGAATTCAGCCTGCGCAAATCCGTTTTCCTTTCGGTCGTCTCCTTGGTTTCTAATCAAAATAAGAGTGCACACGTCTCCATGGTCTAAACATGACGGACATAGACTAAAAAGTGAACTCACCTGATGATTAAGTTAACGAGCAGGGCACGTGTAATAGGACCAGAAATAGGTACTTGTGTAGGCGTGGATGTATCGTTAGTATTGATGTCCACATCAAGAGATTGGGTAAAGAGCTTCTGACAAGGAGTAAAGTGAGATGACAAGATGGGTAACAAGAAAAGGAGGGAAAATGATTGGGTCTTCTTCATATCCTTCCAAGCAGATGGGGTTGACGAGAGATTCACAAAATCTGGTGATAGAAAGGAGACAACAAGGTAACAAGATGGGTATCAAGAAAAAGAGAGAAAACGGATTTGGGTCTTCTGCGCTGGCTTTTGCTTCTGACCGAGAAGATGGTGTTGACGACATAACTAAGGGATGAGTGATATCGCTGCACGCACATGTCCCACAGCACATCAACAAGCAAAAACAAGGAGTAAAACAAACTAGAACAAAACAACAAGCATTACAAGCACACTAACACAAAACTCTCAAACAACACGAGTCTAACGTTTTTACTACTAAACAGGGGGGAACCTCCTATACATGGGTCATATCCTAAAGCTTCAGCATTCTTGATGTAGGCATCTCACTGCTTGTCTTTGAGTCTGGCACATCATCCACTTCTTGGTTGTAACACATGTGAGTCCAATGTAGTCTTAAGTTGCTCTGACATGACTTCTTGTACTAGACTGTTACTTCCATTCTTCGTGCGGGGCACAAGGTTGGACAATCTAATGTTTGTAACCGGAGGAGAGAAGAAAATCACTTTTGAATTGAAGGCAAAGGGATTTTCAAATTGAACATACTTGAAATCAAGGAGGAGGTAAATTGGAATCAATGGATACAAGGTAACTAATGTCAATGAAGGACACAAGTGGACAAGGAAATTGTGAGATGTAAAAGCAATGGAAAGGAGGGGATAAAACAAACGGATACAGAATTAGATAAAAGCAGCATCAAGGATGAGATAAATGAACAAAGACTAGGAATAAACAACAAGAGGGTCAAGGATATGGTAAAATATGACTTTTGTATCGAAGGAGAGCTTAGAAAATAACAATTGCTATCTAGGCTGACGTCCTACGGTCACCACAGCTCTGATACCACCTCTGTCACATCCGATTTTAAGGACAAAACCGAATGCATAACTATATGTATGCCAAGATAATGTTCCATACATATAGTGACTTCATTATTGAATAATCAACAACAGTATCACGAAAAGAGAACTAAAAGACTATTAAAGATTATCAGAGTTATACAGTTTATCCTGAAAATGAAGACTCCAAACATCACAGGCAATCGACCGGGGGTTACGTAGGCCTAGAACTCAGCATCATCTTCAAAAGACTTCATGGCAACTTTCTCTTCTGGGCAGCAATTATAACCAGAGAATTCGATGGCATCCTTCAACTTCACCAGCGCTGTGCACGAGGGCACAACTTTCATCTTCGGCTCCTGAATCTGCATCGCCAACGGTTTGGGTGGCTTCAACAGCCACCTTGCCAACTCCAGAGAGCCGGAGGCCTCTTCATCGACTCGAAGCAGCGATCTCGACCAGTTCATTGACAACCTCAATGAGTTGTTGCTTCCCGATCTGGCCCTGCAGATCGAAAAGATGTCCGATTTCGACGCGACTTCCACTCGTGACGCACCAGATCTAGTCGGGTCGGATTCAAACCGATTTGAAAAGATGAACACAATCTAAAAGATACTCACATCCTAAAATTAAATATTTTAGGGTGTGACACTCAACAACTCCCACCCAATCCTTAGATACAAAGGCTGCAGTATTTGACCCAACGCGTGCTTGTGCAACTCGATGGGAAACATCCAATGTCTTCCACTCGGATTCTGCCCTCAAGGTCTGAGCGCCATGGTGAAACCGCGCTGGTCAGTCGCACCCCCGGAGGA
This sequence comes from Panicum miliaceum, assembly GCA_032594955.1. Classification (NCBI taxonomy): domain Eukaryota; kingdom Viridiplantae; phylum Streptophyta; class Magnoliopsida; order Poales; family Poaceae; genus Panicum; species Panicum miliaceum. The sequence continues at coordinate 9,825,290 of CM064070.1, read as the reverse complement.
GGCCCTGGAAGCCGGAGGAATGACAACCGTCAGCGCAATAAGGACCAACCGTCCGCGCGTGGCAACAATGAACAAGAGGTACAACAATCCACTCGCAACCAGCGTGGTGCAAGGCATCAAGGCCAAGATCCACTCGAGGCCAGCCTTCACGATGCCCACACGATCGACCTCCGGTAGAAGATCAATGAAGGCCGCGACGTGCGGCGTGTTATTGAAGTAAGGCGAAGGGACCACACCGGCGGTCGCCACGACGATGACGACAGCGACCGTTCCCCCGCCTTCACCTCCAACATCACCGACAAGTCCTATCCAAAGGACTTCAAACCAGTCGGAATCCCCAAGTAAGACGGTAAGCAGGACCCGCGCCAGTGGATTCGATGCTACTCCATTGCCATTGAAGTTTCAGGGGGATCCAACTCCACAAAAGCTCTCTACTTCCCGGTGGCTCTGGAGTTCGCACCGCTCACGTGGCTTGAAAGCCTCAAGCCAAACTCCATCGACTCGTGGGAGGACCTCAAACAGGCCTTCATCGTCAACTTCCAAGGTTCTATGATCAGAGCGGGTACTCGCCACGATCTATCCCAGGTGAAGCAAGAGATGAACGAGACCCTGAGGTCCTACATCCGGCGTTTCTTCGAAATGCACGCCACCATCGCCAGCATCACTGATGAGGACCGCATCCGCTGCTTCCAGAACAGGCTCTTCTCGAAGCACACGTACCACGACTTCGAGCGCAATCGCCTGACTACTCCTGTAGAGCGGCGCAACATGATGGCACAGTGGGCTGACCAAGAGGACGAGGAGAACGACTGCTTCCCCAAGCGCAACCATGACAAGCAAAGCAATGGCAACGACCACTTCGATAAATGCCAGCGGAACCACTCGGGGAACACCCGAAAGCGCAAGCCAGACCAAGAAGTCACGTTCGTTGAGCACAATCCGCAAGGCAAGAAGTCGGGGAACAACCAGACATAATACGAGCGAGTCATGCACAAACAGTGCCCGATACACCCGAAGTCGCGACACACGCTCTTCGAGTGCGTCACCATCCGCAAGTCACTCAATGCACCACCCCTCCCTCAGGGAGGAAAGCGAAAGGACCAGGAGGATGACGAGGGAGGTGACAAGTTGGGGGCTCAAGACTTCCAGGATCTGAAGAACATCGTCAACGTCATCTTCGGCGGAGACGGTGGATTCCCCTCCAAGAGCGTGCAGAAGTTAACCTAGTGCGAAATACTTTCTATGGAGCCGGCCACGACAAGGCCTTTGAGATACAACGAGGTCCCGATCTCCTTTTTCAGGGACGATCAATGGACCAGCTTCTCCGAGCTGGGAAAATTCCCGCTCGTCCTAGTCCCTGTCGTGGCAGGCTCACAGTTAACCCGAGTACTCATCAACGGCGAGAGCGGCCTCAACCTGCTTTTCATGAGTACTCTGAACAAGATGGGACTGGACATCTCCAAGATGCTCACCACCAGCAACGCTCCTTTTACGGCATCGTCCCGGGTAACGCGGCTACATCACTCGGGTTAGCGGTCCTGCCAGTCACCTTTGGGACGAAAGACAACTACCGCCACCGAGTACATCAAGTTCGAGGTGGCGGATTTCGACTCGTCATACCATGCCATCCTTGGCAGACCGGCACTAGCCAAATTCATGGCCGTGCCCCACTACGTCTACCTGCTACATAAAATGCTAGGCAAGATAGGCATACTCACACTCCGTGGTGACCTGAAGAAGTCGTACGACTGCGACCAGGAGGCGATCGAGTACGCCATGACATCACGCGTGCCAAAGCCCTCTACAGAAGTACTTGGGGCCGCGCAGAAGCTGACCAACTCAGAGATGGAAATCTCCAACCAGTGGCCTAGCCAGTCGAGGGTTAAACCCAACCCCAGCGATGTCGGCATCAAGGCTATCCAGGTGCAAGAAGGCGACCCATCCAAGACTGCTTTGATCGGGGGCGGCTTAGGCGACAAATAGGAAAGCGCGCTTGTCAGCTTCCTTAAGGCCAACTGGAACATATTCGCGTGGAAACTAGCGGATATGCCAGGCGTGCCCATGGAGTTGATTGAGCATTGCCTAAAAGTTGACCCTAAAGCCACTCTGAAGAAGCAACGACTATGATGCTTCACTGATCTCGAGGAGACATTCAACAGCTTGCGACAGTTTTGATGGAAGCTTAACCCGACGAAGTGTGTCTTTGGCGTGCCACAAGGAAAACTACTTAGGTTCATTGTTAGCCACCGAGGAATTGAAGCAAACCCGGAGAAGATCAATGCCATCACAGCCATGGACGCTCCAAGGATGATCAAGGATGTCCAAAAGCTCACAGGCTGCATGGCAGCTTTGAATCGATTCATCTCCCGACTTGGAGATAGGGGACTACCCTTCTTCTAATTTCTCAAGCTCCACGATAAGTTCTAGTGGACCGAGGAGGCAAACCAGGCGCTGCAAGATCTCAAGCACCATTTGCAGTCGCCACCCATCCTGACGGCTCCCCAACCAGGCGAGAATCTGCTACTCTACATCACCGCGACTTCTCACGTCGTCAGCACAACAATCATGGTGGAACGCTAGGAGGAAGGCCACGCATTCGGGGTGCTATACGCCAGGTTTTTTACCCAATGATTTAGAAAAATACTATACAGTATACTCATCGCTTCCAGGAAGCTTCGCCACTATTTCGATGCATACAATATCCTGGTGGTCTCCGACTTCCCATTGGCGGATATCCTCCACAATCGGGACGCTACCGGGCGAATCTCCAAGTGGGCAGTGGAGCTGGGAGCCCTCACACTCGACTTCAAGCCCCGGACAACCATCAAGTGGCAGGCACTAGTCTATTTCATGGCGGAGTGGCAAGAAAACCAAGTGGAAGCCCGAACCAACCAGACAGTGCATTGGGTCATGTACTTTGACGGCTCACTCAAGCTCGGTGGCGGTGGCGTGGGAGTTCTTTTCATCAGCCCGAGAAGAGAACAGCTCAAGTACGTGTTTCAAATACTATTCGAGGTCTCTAACAACGAAGCCGAGTGCGAGGCATTATTGCACGGGCTACGCCTAGCAGTCTCCCAGGGCATCAAGCGACTACTCGTCTACGGTGATTCCTTACTGGTGGTTCAACAAGTCAACAAGGAGTGGGACATCAACAAGGACACCATGGATGCCTACTTTATTAAAATACGCAAGTATCGAGAACTAGTTCTCGGGGTTGGAAATTCACCATGTGATTCACGACAACAATGTGGGCGCGGATGTGCTCTCCAAACTGGGTTTTGATCGAGCTAACGTCCCACCGGGAGTTTTCGTTCACGAGTTGCATCACCCTTCAATCAAGGCACCAGACTCAAGTTCCGTCACTCAAGGTCCAAAGGAACCCGACCGAGCGGTCTTGATGATCGAGGTCGACTAGAGGATGGCCTTCATCGACTACATCCAGGAGCACAAACTCCCCCCCGGCGTCGACCCACAAAGTGCAGAAGCTACTCACATCCTAAGGTGCAGTAAAGGGTAGGTTCTAGTCGGGAGTAGCATATACAAGCGTGGATCAGCTTTAGGCATACTCATGAAGTGTGTCAGCACGGAGGAGGGCAAAGAGATACTCCAAGAGATTCACGAAGACGTGTGCGGGAACGACGCGGCTTCTCGCACACTAGTCGGCAAGGCGTTTCGATCTGGTTTCTACTGGCTGACTGCTTTGGCAGATGCCAAAGCACTCGTTCGCCGGTGTACAAACTGCCAGTTCTTTGGCAAACAGCCCCATGTTCCGGCTCATAACCTCATCGCTATGTTCATGGCCGTTTGCATGCTGGGGCCTAGACATGATAGGGCCCTTAACAACTACGACAGGAGGTTTCACACACGTGTTGGTGGCCATTGACAAGTTGACCAAGTGGATCGAGTACAAGCCAATTGCAACGCTCTCGGCGGATCGAGTGGTTACTTTCATCTACGACATCATACATCGTTTTGGCTTCCCCAACACCATCATTACAGATTTGGGATCCAATTTTCACTCGCATAAGTTCTAGAATTTCTGTGAACGCGGTTCCATTGAAGTCAAATATGTTTTAGTGGCTCACCCGCGGGCCAATGGCCAGGTTGAGCATGCTAACGGCTTGATTCTTGATGGATTGAAGAAAAGAATCTATGACGAGAACAACAAAACGTGAGGCAAGTGGATCGATGAGATCTCATCAGTAGTCTGGGGGCTTCGCACACAACCAAGCAAAGCCACAGGACAGTGACCTTTCTTTCTCGTATACGGGTCTGAAGCTATATTACCAGCTGTCGTGATGTGGAAGTCTCCAGGACTGGAGATGTTTGAAGAAGGCGAAGCTGACACTGCAAGACATCTCAAGCTTGACTCAGCTGAGGAAATCCGATGCAATTTATTGTTCCAGTCGGCCCGCTACTTACAAGGAGTTCGTCGTTAACACAACAGGAACGTTCAATGACACTCTTTCAACGTTGGAGATATGGTTCTTCGATGAATCCAGGATGATACCGGGCTACACAAGCTTAACTCACGATGGGGAGGACCTTTCATTGTGCACAAGGTTACAGGCCCTGAATCTTACCGCTTACCGTACCCGGATGGCCAGGAGGTACCAAATTCTTGGAATATTGAGCATCTACGTCATTTTCATCCTTGATCAACTTGGGACAACTTCTATTGGTGCCTGGAGATTGATACTTCCAGTACAACTCCGTTTTACCGGTTTACGACTGGTATTACGTGCAAGTTTGCTGAAGGGGCCTCGCTCCCATACTTCCAGTACCTAATTCCTAGTTTCCGACTAGTATCTTGGGTTACTGAAGGGGCCTTGGGCGCATACTTCCAGTACTATGCTGTTCTACTGGTTTCCGACTGGTATTATGCGCAAGTTTGCTGAAGGGGCCTCGCTCCCATACTTCCAGTAACTATTTACTAGTTTCCGACTAGTATCTTGGGTTACTGAAGGGGCCTTGCACTCATACTTCCAGTACAACGCCGTTCTACTAGTTTACGACTGGTACTATGCGCATGTTTGTTGAAGGGGCCTCACTCCCTTATTTCCAGTAACATATTACTAGTTTTCGACTTGTACACTATGTTATTGAAGGGGCCTCGCTCCCATGACAAGAAGTTTACTAGTTTACGACTAGTTCTACACCTGTTCGACTACTTTGACTACTCATCTTGACTACAATCCTAGTTAGGACCGACTCCGACTTGATGGCTTCATCGAAAGTTCAAGCACCAGCGGCTACTTGCTCGATGCCGGGGCTCGAGGGCTGACGCCACCGACTGCTATGTATACTCTATGATCCTCATCTGGCCCCTTGGCTTGGGGGCTCGATGGGACAAGGCACTCAGCATGCCTCAAGGGACAGCTCTCATGTTTCAACAACTAGACGCTGTAAACTTCCTCGACAATACCCGATCCAAGAGGCTTTTTAAGATTTATCCTGGGTAGAAGTTTGTTAACCATTATGTGGCAGAACCGCCCGAATTAATCTGGCTCAAGTGCACTAACCATCATCCATAAAGGCGAAACGGCTACCTTGCACTCCAGACGGAGTAATCTGACAGTCTGTCGGGTAATTCCCGATGTGACCACTGAATATTTCGATCGAAACAAAGCGTACACTTAACCCGCACGAAGGCAAGTCCAAGAGATTACAACATTCCATAGCTTTAACCTCACAAATCTGACAATTATTTGTTACAAGCCGAGTTCATAAAACAAGTACTTCAGAGTTCAAACATAAAAGCTTTATTCAGAGTTTAAAAGCAGAAAACACGATCATCTATCGTTGAATCGGATACCACGATGAAGCCCGTACGTGGCATCATTCGGCATAGTCATCGTTGGCCGGGGACAGATCCCACTCCATGGACCAACCAGGCAGCAAGGTAGAAGGCCAAGTCAAACCAGCTATCATTTCTTCAAAAGACACATCTAAAAACAATGCCACAAGCAAGGCTGAGTATACTAATACTCAGCAAGGCTTACCCGACTAATGGTATGTAAATAACCGACTCCTAAGCATGCATGGCTCTAAGGCTCTAGGTTTTATTTTTGCTGAAAAGCAACTAAGAGTAAGTCCTTAATTTTAGATTTTAGCTTTCAATATTCTAGTTCATTTAACCATTTTTAAGTGAGTATCTATCTCTAACAAAACATGGTGGAAAACAATTAATCATCCAACAAGTTTTATCATAGCCATGGTTCCTCTTGTTACTCTATGTGGCAGAAGTATTAAGCAGTCTCAATTACCGTGAGAAATGGACGATTTGAATTGAATTTCTTAACCTTGCAAAGGAAAACCTAACACACACGCCTGGAGCACCGAAGGGTCACCCCAAGCGACTTTTCCCCTTTCTTTCCAGGTTGTGGATCAGGGTCACCCTCCCCGACTACAGAGCCACGCTCTGCACTCGCATGTGTATACGCATCTGAACTTCGTTCAAGTAGGGTGAAAGTAAAGTCCACTTTGTTATAGCTTCTATCTAGTAGTACTAGTGTGTCATAAAAATTGTAGCTCAAAACAAGTACTACAACAGTAAGAATAAAAAAAATGCAACACTTGGATCTAGCATATAACAAAAGGTGCTCAAAACATCTAGTTATGATTGGATTCAGTGCATGAAATTTTTATGAAAGACTATACTCTTAGTACAGAAGCTACCATCCAAAACTCATGAGCAGTTCTTTCTTGAAACTCTTGGAACAATTAAAAGACATTTAAATTTGATTTAAATCTATAGATAAATTATGTAGAAACAGTCCAAGATCCTTTTACAAAGTTGTAGATCTTAACTTAAGGAGTCCAGAACATTTTAGTTTGTATTTTTAGGATTTTTCTGTGAATTGTTTTGCATTTTTAAGGTTCACAGATGCACTTTCAAAGTTCTAGCTTCTGGTTTACAATTGGGTCCCTGAAATTTTACAGAAATCTCCCTGGAAATATTGAAATCGAAGCAATTGGGTCCTATGTGCAGGGGAACGGCGGCGGCCGACCAAATTCCAGCGACCAGGGTCGCCGGCGGCGAGGGCCGAGGGTGGGAGAGGCAAGAGGGGACCACAAACCGTACCTGATTGTGGCCTTGGGGTGGGGAAGTGGTGGACTGAGGCGGCTCGCCGGCATGGCACAGAGCCGGCGGCGGTTGGTGGTGGTGGTGGTGGTGCTCCGGTGAGGGAGAGGGCACGGGGACCGGCCGTGCAGCTTCGGTGTGACACGGAGAAGGTGATGGGAAGGTTGGTTTGGGCAATGTGGGGGCGGAGTGGCGCATCTACACGCGGGTGGTGGCTCGCCGGAGTTGGGTTGGGGGCGGCAAGCTCTAGGGGCCTCAGGTTGGGCTTTTATTGGCATGAGATGGAGGATGGCGGCTTGGCACGAGCTGCTGGGGGAGGCGCGACTAGGGGGTCCAATTTTCGGGGCGCGGCTGCCTCGCTATCGCCGGCGAGGCTCGCCGTGGCGCTAGCAGCGCCCGCGGCAGAAAAATGCGGCCACGTGGAGGGTTCCTGAGGGGGAGAGCGGGATTTTATGGGCCAGCAAGGGATCTCCAGGGTGCTGGCAGGCCGACATGGCCGGGCGGGCTCAGTTGCGCTGGGGTGCGCCGGCCAGCTGGCCTGCCGGCGATGGGACAGGGCAGAGGGAGGAGAGAGGAGGGAGAAGGTGATGGACTTAAGCGCAAAAAGCAAAAATAGTAGTGGCCTGGGTGAAAAGGGAGCTAAAACTCATTCTTCCCAAAGTCAAATCAAAAACATTTGAATTCCATTTTTGCTCAACTTTTCAAGATATACATTTTCTCTTACATGACTATGTTTATTTGAGCAATGCATAAAAAGTTATTTTGAATTACCAAAAACTAGTATTTAAATGACATGTCATTTCATGTGAATTTTTGCACTTTTAGCCCTTAAGTTCAACTAGACTTTTGTTGCTCTTGTTATAACAGATGTGCCATTAAATTTTTTTAGGGTCATTTGTGATCAACTTTGAAAGTTACAAGGGTTTGTTTGCAAGGGTTCACATGTATATGCTTACATATACACATATTCATTTGCTTGAAAGGTAGATTTTGATAGGTTGTTTTATACTTTTCTTGCTCTTTTATGCCTGATTTCATGTTATGGATCTTTGTTTGGCCTTTTAGACACCTAGGGTGTCAGAGCCAACCCCCCTTAAAAAGAATCTCGTCCCGAGATTCGGATAAATAACTAAGTGCGGAAAGTGTGTACCTTGGATGGAATCAAGAAAACCAGGAAAAAATTTATTGAGATAATTTTCAGTTTCCCATGTGGCTTCTTCTTCAGTGTGATGGTTCCACTGAATTTTATACATTTTAATCACCGCCCTTCGGGTACTTCTTTCCTTTTGGTCAAGGATTTTGATGGGTTGCTCAACATAAGAGAGGTTTGGTTCCACCATGATTTCTTTTTGCTCAACAATTTCGACAGGAACTCTAACACATTTGTTTAGTTGAGAGACATGGAAAACGTCATGAACGGCTGCAAGTTGCGAAGGAAGTTTCACTCTATAGGCCATGGGTCCACATTCTTCAATGATTTCATACGGACCAACATAACGAGGGGCTAACTTTCCTTTTACTCCAAATCGTTGCCTCGACTACCAAGTCTGGTCCAAAGATTTTATGCTCTCCAGTTTGTGACTAGCTTAATGGAGTTCAACACCTTCGACCATACAATGCCTCGAATTGTGCCATTTTTAGGCTTGCTTGATAGCTGTTGTTATATGAGAATTCTGCTAAAGATAAGCATTTGTCCCAATTCTTGTCATAATGAATGACACAAGCTCTAAGCATATCTTCAAGAATTTGATTTACTCTTTCAGTTTGGCCGTCGATCTGAGGATGATAAGTTGAGCTTTGGATTAGTTTGGTACCAAGAGATTCTTGCAATTGTTCCCAAAAGCGTGCTACGAACTGAGTGCCGCGATCAGAAATAATTGTCTTTGGTATACCGTGTAGACAAACAATACGATCAAGATATATCTCAGCGTATCTCTTGGCATTATAAGTGGTGTGTACGGGAATAAAATGAGCGGTCTTTGTAAGCGTATCAACAATAACCCATATAGAATCGTGTTTCTGAGATGTATTGGGCAAACCAACAATGAAGTCCATACTGATGTCTTCCCATTTCCAGGATGGTATAGGCAGAGGTTGAAGTGTACCAGCTACTTTCAAGTGGCTAGCCTTCACTCGCTGACAAGTATCACACTCTGCAACATATTTGGCAATTTCCCTCTTCATCCTAGTCCACCAGAAATTTTGTTTGAGATCCTGATACATTTTGCTACTGCCTGGATGAATAGAGAATTTGGAAAGATGTGCTTCATCGAGAATTTGCTTTTGGAGTTTCCATTTTTTCGGACCGACAATGTGACTTTCAAACTATAAAACTCCCTTGTGATCCTGACAAAAACATTTGTACTTCTCCTCTCCTTAAGATAATTTCTGCTTGATGATTTTAACACCCTCATCATGTAATTGTGCCATGATGATACGGTCATGAAGAGTGAGTTCAATAGAGATGTGATTCAAAGTTCCCTGAGGAATCATTTCCAACCTAAGTTTCCGCATTTCAGAGCATAACGTCTCATTGTATGATGCGGCAGATAGGCAATTGCAATGAGCTTTGCGGCTGAGTGCATCCGCTACTACATTTGCTTTGCCTGGATGATAAAGCACCTCAAGATCATAATCTTTGATTAATTCCAACCATCGTCTTTGTCTCATATTCAGGTCAGCTTGTGTGAATATATATTTGAGACTCTTATGATCGGTATAGATATTGCAATGGATGCCCATAAGGTAGTGCCTCCAAATCTTGAGAGCGTGAATGACAGCTGCTAACTAAAGATCATGTGTTGGGTAATTCTTTTCATGGGGCCGAAGTGCTCGTGAAGCATAGGCAATAACCCGATTGTCTTGCATAAGTACACAGCCCAAACCAGTACCAGAAGCGTCACAGTAAACGTCAAATGGCTTGGTATTGTCAGGTTGAGCTAAGATTGGGGTTGTAGTTAGATGTGCTCTGAGGGTGTGGAAAGCTTTTTCACAATCTTCATCCCACACAAATTTTACTCCCTTCATCAACAGTTCAGTCATAGATTTAGCAATTTTGGAGAAATCCGGAATGAAACGGCGATAATAACCAGCTAAACCACGAAAACTATGAATCTGGTGAACGAAAGTGGGAGGTTTCCAATCCATCACCTCTTGAACTTTCCTGGGGTCAACTGAGATACCATTACTGGAGATAGTATGGCCCAAGAATTTCACACTATCCAACCAGAATATACATTTGGAGAACTTAGCATATAATTGATGGTCTCTGAGGCATTGGAGAATAATGTGCAAATGTTTAGCATGGTCCTCCTCGTTCTTGGAATAAATAAGAATGTCATCGATGAAAACCATGACGAACTTGTCAAGCTCCGGCATAAAAACCGAATTCATGAGATACATGAAGTAGGCAGAGGCATTTGTGAGACCAAAAGACATAACTAAGTATTCATATACTCCATATAGAGTGGAGAAAGCGGTCTTTGGAATATCACATGGTCGAATCTTGATTTGATGATAGCCAGAACGAAGATCAATCTTGGAAAAGATTTTTACTCCAGACAACTGATTGAAAAGAACATCAATGCGAGGAAGTGGATATTTGTTTTGATTATCACCGCATTGAGAGGTCGGTAGTCTACACATAACCTCAAACTATGATCTTTCTTCTTCACAAATAGGGTTGGGCAACCCCAAGGTGAAGCGCTTGGACGAATATAGCCTTTGTCTAGAAGTTGTTGCAGCTGTATTTTTAATTATGCTAATTCCTTGGGTGACATTCGATAGGGTCATTTAGAAATAGGTGCAGTGCCTGGCTGTAGTTCGATGACAAACTCTATATTTCAATCTGGTGGCATGCCTGGTAAGTCATCTGGGAAAACATCGGCATACTCGCTTACCATCGGAATTTCTTCTATTTCGGAGCAGACCTCGATGAAGCACATGAATTTGTGCATTCTTGGAAGGGAAAATATAGAGTAGTAGCTCCTTAGGTCGGGGAATTGATTTCAACAGCTCGGGAGGAAAGATCTAAGGTTACTCCATGCCGAGTCATCCAATCCACTCCTAAAATAATATCGATGCCTTCAAGTGCCAAGAGAATCAAGTTCGTTTTGATGATTTTGCTACCCAATTTAATTGGTACATTTCTTATGAGGTGATTTGAAGCAACTTTTCCACCCGCTGTAGCTATCATATACGACCCTTTTGTGTGACAGAAATCCAAACCCACTTTTGCACAGAATTTCGTACTAATGAAACTATGTGATGCACCAGAGTCAAATAATATAACAGCGGGCTTGCGGTGGATAGAAAATGTACCCGTCATCACTGGTGTGCCATTAGGAAGCTCTGCAAGGGTGGTGAAATTGATCCGCCCTCGCTTGACCTGAATAGTCTGTTTCTTGCTCTGGTTTTTGTTGTTGGTATTGGAGCCTTAGCCCTGAGCTTGCTGTCTGGACTGATGACAATCTCGAGCAAAGTGAGTAGCACTCCCACAATTGAAACATCGGTTTGTGTTACTCGGGCAGGGTGGCTGTTCTATATTCGGCCTTGGGCCATTTGGCTGTGGAGTAGGGGGTCTTGCCACACCCTGTTGCTGAGGGGCATTCTGAAGAGCTTTAGGTGATGCATTCTGCACTAAACGATACCTCAAACGGCTGAGCACTCGAGGGTCCAGCTGGAGCCTTCCTCTTCTTTTCCACACGATGGGCCATAATGCAATCCTCTTGGGTGATTGCCAAATTAACCAGCTCATTGTAAGTGTCCGTTTTGATGGGATTTAGATGTTCCTTGAGCCTGGTATTAAGACCTCTGCGGAAATGATCATGTTTCTTGACATCCGTGTCAACATGATAACCCGCGTACTAAGAAAGGTTGTTGAACGCCTGAGCATACTGGAGTACGGTGCGGGTACCCTGAGTAAGAGCTAGAAATTCATTCAACTTCCTCTCCATAAGGCCTTCTGGATTATATGGTGGGCTCTGAATGCATTCTTGAATTCCTCCCAAGAGACAACATGGTCAGCTGGGAGCATGGCGAAATAGTTGTCCCACCAAAGGCGCGCGGTACCGCGAAGTTGTTGCGCGGCAACACGGGCCTTATTTGCACCGGAACATAGCGCCACAAGTAGAGAAAATTGGATTCGATTGTGCGAATCCAAGCGTCTGAACCCAAGGGTGTCACACATTATTTCAGGGATGTTATTCCGAAATAATGGGTTTGTTCAAATTATTACCTAGAGGTCTTATTTAGTCATTGGCTCAGGACATAAAGATTGATTTGAGAGGTAATTTTGGGTGTTTGTTGGGGATGTTATTTGTTTCACCATTTTTTCAGGGAATTCATCTAGAAAAAAGAGGTTTTCAAATTTACTACACCAATTTACCCATGTTCACCATCAAATCTTTACCGTCATATATTGCATCCCACGATTCTTTGGATCCTTTATTCCAAAACTTGGGGATTTGGATTCAAGGCTCGAGGGTTGTGGGACACGTGTCATCAGCGACTTATTTTTCAAATCTGCTGGAAGATAAGGACAGAAGACTCAAGATTAAATTGACGCTCAGCTTGATTCTACGAGTCCACCTAAGGCTCGGGGGCTACTCCATATGGAGTGCGAGTTTAATCGCACCCAATATAAAGAAGACTGGACAACTACTCGGGGCATGAGCACCTCACAGCCTCAATGCGGCCAAGGATGTACTCGGAGGACACTTTCAAGATGCAGTTCGGGAGTACTCGAAGACGCCTTCAGAATAACTCGGACGTCTACAATACTCAGCATCCATCCGCTACCATTCCCCATCCACAATTCCCAGCCGCAAATCCACTCAAAACCCTAATCCGGATGCTCTTCACGAAAATAGGCATAACTTTTCGTAGGATTGAGCCAAAATTATTTTTTCAAAATTCCATCAAGAAGGTGGTGTTTTCGAGCCGACAAAATTGATAGAGTTTTCCTGCGCACCTTGCTGATTTTCTCCGGTGGACATCTTGGTTCCGTTTGAGCTCAAAGATTTTGTGTTTCCTTCCTTTGTGCACCTGATTGAAAAAAAAATATATAAGGAAACAAATAAAAGAAAAAAAATAGAAAAAATATATAGTGCACATTGAGAAGAGACCCTTGAAGTAGTGTTGTTTGTGCTGTTTCGCTGGTGCTGAAGTTGTCTTTTCATACTTGGTGCTATCTTTGTGATCTCCCTTACTTCACATACCCCTTCTTTGGAATTTATATAGGCCAGCAACTAGGACTAGTGCCTTTGGACTTTTATTCAGCATTGCTATCTGTCTCTACATTGTGTGCCACTTACATATATATTTTTGGCCTCCCAAGCTCCACATAAGTTTTCTTCAGATCAGTACAACAAAGGACCTTGCAATCTTGGTACCACTTCCTCACAGGTATCATGAACCAGCCACCGGTTGTACCATCCCCTGCTTGCGTTGGTAAGAACTTGGTAAGACGTGTTTGAGGGTGTGATTTCACCAACCACTCCAATTAGCTCATAGGGCCTTTGTTGATAATTAACCATGCCAGATGACGTGCCTGTTTTGTCTAGTCAGTTGTAGGAACTGAAGGACTTCATGATTGACGAGATGGGAAAGTTAACAAAGGAAATCAGGGACGTCAATGTTACGATTGAGCGTGTGGACAAGCAAGTGTCCACCCTGACCAGACGGGTAGAAAAGCTTGAGTCTGGCCCCGCCAAGACCGAAGAGACCGAAGATGCGGAGACCGATGAGGAGGTTGCCTACGGGTCTGATGGCTTGCCCGATCACAACCAGACCAGCGAGAAGAAGTTGCGTAGAAGACATGAAAAAAATAAAACAGGTATGGGCGGTAACAAAAATCGCCACCATCAAGGTAATGATGATCCTTATGCCAAAATTCAATTTACCATACCATCCTTTCATGGAAGATATGATGCGGAGCAATATCTAGATTGAGAGATGACAGTAGAACAAAAATTTGCTTCCCACCTTGTCCCTGATCGCCATAAGGTTAGACAAGCCAGTACTGAATTTAAAGATTTTGCTATTATCTGGTGGCAAGAATGTGCAACTTTAAACATGCAACCCAATTCGTGGGATGGTCTTAAACAAGCAATGCGTGATAGATTTGTTCCTGCCTCTTATGAGCGTGATTTGCGTAAGAAATTACAACATTTAGAGCAGGGAGATATGTCTGTTCAAGAATATTATGCCGAGCTTCAAAAGGGCATGGTTCCTTGCGGGGTAGTAGAGGATGCGGAGGACAAAGTGTGTCGCTTTTATGGTGGTTTGCGGCGTGAAATCCAGGATATTGTTGACTATAAAGAATTTACTACTACTAACCAATTGTTCCAACTTGCTATGCATGCAGAAAAAGAATTGCAGGGACGACAGCAGCAGCAACAACGGAGCAGGGGCACATACAGCAACTCTTCCACGCCCAAATCCTTCACGCCACCACCACCCAGGTCGTCGGGTGCCTCTCCTTCGACGCCACCAGTGAGTACACGTTCAGCACCGCCAGTGACTTTGCCTTCGGCTGGTAAGACTCCTTTGCAGGAATCGACCAAGAGTACCACGTCGGTGGCTCCTACAGGGCGCTGTATCTGTTCCACCATCCAGTGCCATCGCTGTCAAGGACTTGGTCATGTGGCAAAAGAATGTCCAAGCAAATGGGCATACATTGTCAAGGACGATGGAGGTTACATTAGCACTTCTGATATAGAGGAAGACAACATTGATGATACACCTGCTGCCAAGGATGCCCTTTCTTTGAGCTCGAACGATGCCGGCAAACAGCGCATTTGCATTGTACACCGAGTACTCAGTACACAGATGGAACAAGCAGAGAGGATGCAGCGCCATAATTTGTTCCAGATTTTTATTTGTGATTAAAGATTGCCGTGTGCGAGTCATCAATGATGGAGGAAGCTGCAACAACTTGGTTAGTTCTGACTTGATCAAGAAGTTTGGCTTGCCCACGTGGCCTCATAAACATCCATACCATGTTCAGTGGCTAAACGACTCGGGTAAAGTCAAGGTAACTCAGACATCCCGGGTGCATTTTCCCCTTGGTCCATATTCTGATTTTGCAGATTGTGATGTGGTGCCCATGGAAGCTTGCTCTCTTTTGTTGGGTCGTCCATGGGAATTTGATAATGATGCTATGCACCATGGTAGAAGTAATACATATACTCTTATGTATAAGGGCCAAAAAATCACTTTACAACCCATGACCCCTGCTCAAATTGTACAAGCTGATAAAGAGAGACTTGCTAAACAAGATGATGTTGCCAAACTTGAAAACCAACAGGAAATTCAATTGAAAAATTCTGTTTTGCTTGCAACTAAATCTGATCTTGATGATATTGATGCCTCTACTGTGTGCTATGCTTTGACATGTAAGGCTGTTTTATTTTCCATTCATGATATAGCTAGCACTTTGCCTCCTGCTATCACTAACATTTTGCAGGAGTATGAGGATGTGTTTCCACATCAGCTGCCACCGGGGCTGCCACCTTTGAGGGGCATTGAACATCAAATTGACTTAATTCAGGGAGCGTCTTTGCCCAACCGAGCAGCATACAGGGCCAACCTCGAGGAGACTAAAGAAATTCAGCGCCAAGTCCAAGAACTTCTTGACCGCGGGTATGTACGTGAAAGCCTTAGTCCTTGTTCTATACCTGTGCTTTTGGTTCCTAAGAAAGATGGTACTTGGCGCATGTGTGTAGATTGCAGAGCCATTAACAACATAACTATAAGATACCGTCACCCTATACCTAGGTTGGATGATATGCTTGATGAGTTAAGTGGCGCTATAATTTTTATAAAGATTGACTTGCGTAGTGGCTACCACCAAATTAGAATGAAATTGGAAGATGAATGGAAAACTGCTTTTAAAACAAAATTTGGCTTATATGAGTGGTTAGTCATGCCTTTTGGCTTGACTAATGTGCCTAGCACTTTCATGCGCTTGATGAATGATGTTTTACATGCTTTCATTGGCAAATTTGTGGTGATTTATTTTGATGATATCTTGATATATAGCAAGTTACATGAGGAACATCTTGGTCATCTACGTGCTATTATTGACGCTTTGAGAGCGGCACATTTGTATGCTAATCTTGAGAAGTGCATCTTTTGCACCGATCGAGTTGCTTTTCTTGGCTATGTTGTGACTCCATAGGGTATTGAAGTGGATGGAGCGAAGATTGATGCCATTGGGAGCTGGCCTATCCCTGAGACTATTACACAGGTGAGAAGTTTTCTCGGTCTTGCAGGGTTCTATCGGTGTTTTGTGAGAGATTTCAGCACCATTGTTGCCCCGTTATATAAGTTGACAAAGAAGGGTGTTCTATTCCATTGGGGTCCAGCACAAGGCTAGGCTTTTGATGCTTTGAAAGAAAGGCTTACTTTGGCACCTTTGCTGCAACTTCCTGATTTTGGTAAGACTTTGAGCTTGAATGTGATGCTAGTGGAGTTGGCATTGGTGGCTTATTGATGCAAGAAGGTAACCTATTGCTTATTTTAGCGAGAAATTGAATGGGCCTACTCTCAATTATTCCACGTATGATAAAGAGTTTCATGCTCTTGTTCGTTCACTAGAGACAT
Source organism: Panicum miliaceum (assembly GCA_032594955.1). Classification (NCBI taxonomy): domain Eukaryota; kingdom Viridiplantae; phylum Streptophyta; class Magnoliopsida; order Poales; family Poaceae; genus Panicum; species Panicum miliaceum. The sequence continues at coordinate 9,808,600 of CM064070.1, read as the reverse complement.
GGCAACACTATTTATGGCCTAAGGAATTCATTATTCATTCTGATCATGAATCGCTTAAGTACCTTCGCATGCAAAATAAATTGAACCGTAGACATGCTAAGTGGGTTGAGTTTATTGAATCTTTTCCCTACATCATTAAACACAAGAAAGGGAAAGATAATGTTATTGCTGATGCTTTGTCTCGTTGGTATACCATATTGTCTCAACTTGATTGTCGTATCTTTGGACTTGAATCGATTAAGGGACAATATGAATTTGATGCTGATTTCAAAGATGTGCTTTTGAATTGCAAAGAGGGGCGTGCTTGGAATAAATATGTGCTAAATGAGGGATATTTGTTTAGAGCTAACCGCCTATGCATTCCAGTTGGTTTTGTTCGCCTTTTATTGTTGCAGGAAGCACATGGTGAAGGTTTGATGGGCACTTTGGTGCCAAAAAGACGGAAGATATGTTGACCACCCGTTTCTTTTGGCCAAAAATGAGGCGAGATGTTGAGAGATTTGTGAGTCATTGCACTACATGTCAAAAAGCTAAGTCACGCTTGAATCCACATGGTTTGTATATGTCTCTTCCTGTTCCTTCTATTCCTTGGGCAGATATTTCTATGGATTTTGTGTTATGATTACCTAGGACTAAGAAGGGGAGGGATAGCATTTTTGTTGTGGTGGATCGATTATCTAAGATATTGCACTTTATACCATGTCATAAATGTGATGATGTTGTTCATATTGTTGACCTCTTTTTCATAGAGATTGTTCGCTTGCATGGTACGCCTTCTACTATTGTTTCAGATCGCAATGCAAAATTTTTGAGTCCACTTTTGGCGAACTCTGTGGAATAAATTGGGTACAAAATTGTTGTTCTCTACAACATGTCATCCACAAGCGGATGGGCAAACGGAGGTGGTCAACCGCACTTTGGGCACCATGTTGCGTGCAATTTTGAAGAAAAATCTGAAGATGTGGGAAGAATGTTTGCCTCATGTGAAATTTGCATACAATCAGGGAACACATTCTACCACCAAAATTTGAAGCCCTACTTGGGTGAAGATGATGAGCTTGAGTCGAGAACGACTCCAATTCAAGAAGGGGAGGATGATGAGGACATCACTCCTTTAGATATACACAACAATCCTCTAATGAGCATTCCTAAGCACTTCTTTGTTTGGTTTTGAGAATAGATTGCTACCTTATGATTATGTTATGATTAGGAACCAAGGGGAGGACCAGGAAATACTCAAGGAAGGGCTTGGAGGCGTGGTGGACTAGCAAGGGAGCCCAAGCCGAGGTGGAGGCCCAAACCAAGTCGACTTCAAGGCCGTTTCGGAGTCCAGGAGCAGTCTGCGCTAAAACTGGTCTCAAGGTTGCATACAGGCTCGGATTTGGGTGTTCTTTATATGTACAGAAACTTAAGAAGACGTTGGTTCCAATGGCTCTGGTCTTAGGCCCAAATTCGTCCGGAGTCGTCTGGAATCGTCAAAGGAAGTTCACATCCAGAATCTGATTCGATGCTGCGACGCCGTATTTTGGCCTTTGGGCCTTGTACCGTGTTGGAACCCATTAGGGTTGCTTCCAGGGGGTTTTGCATGACCCTAGACTCCATAAATCAGTAGCACCTTCCCAAGATTAGGTTTTGGGTTTTGCTTTAGATTAATCTGTCTTCAAACAGTCGCCGATCATCGGTTTGTGAAACCCCAACTTCGTGTGCTTAATCATTCATCTGCAGTTTGTCACTTTCAATTGAGAGCTGCGTTATTTCGAGTTCTTGCTTGTGTTCTTCATTTTGCAGGTAGGGATTAGCCTTCTTGGCGAGGTCAACTGGATTGTGACACGGTTGGTAACTAGAGGAGTCGTGGTGCTAAGATTGCAGGGTTCGAGTCTGCTGATTTGAAGCCGGAACGGTGTGTCGTGCTCCACCAAAACGAGAGTTATCCTTCACGTGACGGAAGATCAGGCCCCCTAGTCCCCATCACAAAACTAAAACATTTGAATTCCATTTTTTCTCAACTTTTCAAGATATACATTTTCTCTTTCATGACTATGTTTATTTGAGCAATGTATAAAAAGTTATTTTGAATTTCCAAAAACTAGTATTTAAATGACATATCATTTCATGTGAATTTTTGCACTTTTAGCCCTTGAGTTCAACAAGACTTTTGTTGCTCTTGTTATGACAGATGTGCCATTAAATTTTTTTAGGGTCATTTGTCATCAACTTTGAAAGTTACAAGGTTTTGTTTGCAAGGGTTCACATGTATATGCGTATATACATATACACATATTCATTTGCTTGAAAGGTAGATTTTGATAGGTTGTTTTATAATTTTCTTGCTCTTTTATGCCTGATTTCATGTTATGGATCTTCGTTTAGCCTTTTAGACACCCAGGGTGTCACACATTATTTCAGGGATGTTATTCCAAAATAATGGTTTTGTTCAAATTATTATCCATTTTTTCACGGAATTCATCCAGAAAAAAGAGGTTTTCAAATTTACCACACCAATTTGCCCATGTTCACCATCAAATCTTTACCGTCATATATTGCATGCCACGATTCTTTGGATCCTTTATTCCAAAACTTGGGGATTTGGATTCAAGTCTCGGGGGCTGACACGTGTCATCAGCGACTTATTTTTCAAATCTGCTGGAAGATAAGGACAGAAGACTCAAGATTAAATTGACCCTCGACCTGATTCTAAGAGTCAACCTAAGGCTCGGGGGCTACTCCATATGGAGTGCGAGTTTAATCGCACCCCATATAAAAAAGACTGGACAACTACTCGGGGCATGAGCACCTCACAGCCTCGATGTAGCCAAGGAAGTACTCGGAGGACACCTTCAAGACGAAGTTTGGGAGAGCTCGAAGACGCCTTTAGAAGAACTCGGATGCCTGTAGTACTCGGCTACGAAGAGCTCGGGGGCTTGTCAGACCCGGGTACACGGGACTGTACACGTGGCATACTTCTTTTAGGATACGGGATGGGACATGGCCCACGCCCTACATCTATCGTAACTACTCGTAGTGCAGTAGGACTACTCGTACAGTAGTGAAACTAGTAGGACACGGTACGAAACTACCCGAGAGGTACTCGGGTAAGACTCCTGAGCTTGTACCTGACTAGGACTTCCATGTAAACCTGTCCCCCCAGACAATATAAGGGTGGACAGGGACCCCCTCGGGGACAATCACCATCTAAGGCAACACAAACCACACAGGACGAAGAGTATTACACTCTCGACGGCCCGAACCTATCTAAACCTTGTGTTCCTTTGCACCTTCGAGTTCCTGATCTCGGCGACACCATACCTACAAACTCACCACCTCGAGGGTATCCCTCGGTGGGCGTGGTGGTAAAACACCGACAGCTACACCGCAACGTTGAAGCTTATGTGATGACGTGGTAATCAAGACCAGATCCCACAACCACTTCATAACTGATCTCGAGGAAACATTCAACAACATTCAACCCGACGAAGTGCGTCTTTGGCGTGCCACAAGGAAAACTACTCGAGTTCATTGTTAGTCACCGAGGAATTGAAGCAAACCCGGAGAAGATCAACGCCATCACAGCCATGGACGCACCAAGGACGATTAAGAACATCCAGAAGCTCACAGGCTGCATGGAAGCTTTGAATCGATTCATCTCCCGACTTGGAGAACGGGGACTACCCTTCTTCAAACTGCTCAAGTGCCACGACAAGTTCCAGTGGACCGAGGAGGAAAACCAGGCGCTGCAAGACGTCAAGCACCATTTGCAGTTGCCTCCCATCCTGACGGCTCCCCAACCAGGCGAGAATTTGCTACTCTACATCACCGCGACTACTCACGTCGTGAGTACGACAATCGTGGTGAAACGCCAGGAGGAAGGCCACGCTATCGGGGTGTAGTGACTAGTCTACTTCATCAGCGAAGTCCTCTCTGAATCCAAAGTTCATTACCGAAAAATTCAGAAACTACTTTAAGGTATACTCATCACCTCCAGGAAGCTTCACCATTACTTTGACGCATGCAACATCTTGGTGGTCTCCGACTTCCCATTGGCGGATATCCTCCACAATCAGGACACCACCGGGCGCATCTCCAAGTGGGTAGTGGAGCTAGGTGCCCTCACACTCGACTTCAAGCCCTGGACGGCCATCAAGTCGCAGGCACTAGTTGATTTTATGGTGGAGTGGCGAGAAAACCAGGTGGAAGAACCAGCCAACCAGCCAGAGCAATGGGTCATGTACTTTGATGGCTCACTCAAGCTCGGTGGCGCTGGCGCGAGAGGAGAACAACTCAAGTACGTGTTCCAAATACAATTCAAGGTCTGTAACAACGAAGCCGAGTACGAGGCATTATTGCACGGGCTACATCTGGCAGTCTCTCTTGGCATCAAGCGACTACTCGTCTACGGTGACTCCTTACTGGTGGTTCAACAAGTCAACAAGGAGTGGGACGTCAACAAGGACACTATGGATGCGTACGTTATGGAAATACGCAAGCTTGAGAACAAGTTCTCGGGGTTGGAAATCCACCATGTGATTCGTGACAACAATGTGGGTGCGGATGTGATCTCCAAACTGGGTTCTGATCGAGCTAACGTCCCACCGGGAGTTTTCGTTCACGAGTTGCATCACCTTTCAATCAAGGTACCAGACTCAAGTTCCATCACTCAGGGTCCAAAGGAACCCGACCGAGAGGTCTTGATGATCGAGGTCGACTGGAGGGTGGCCTTCATTGACTACATCCAGGAGCACAAACTTCCCCCAGCGTCGACCCAAAAAGCGCAGAAGCTACTCGCATCTAGTCGGGAGTAACCTATACAAGCGTGGATCAGCTTCAGGCATACTCATGAAGTGTGTCAGCATGGAGGAGGGCAAAGAGATACTCCAAGAGATTCACGAAGACATGTGGGGGAACCACGCGGCTTCTCGCACACTAGTCGGCAAGGCTTTTAAATCTGGTTTCTATTGGCCGACTGCTTTGGCAGACGCTGAAGCACTCGTTCACCGGTGCACAAACTGCCAGTTCTTCAGCAAATAGCCCCATGTTCCGGCTCACAATCACATCACCGTACCACCATCATGGATGTTTGCATGCTGGGGTCTGGACATGATAGGGACTCTGACTACCGCGCCGGGTGGTTTTACACATGTGTTGGTGGCCATTGACAAGTTTACCAAGTGGATCGAGTACAAGCCAATTGCAACGCTCTCTGCAGATCGAGTGGTTACTTTCATCTGCGACATCCAACACTTTTTTGGCTTCCCCAACACCATCATTACGGATCTGGGATCCAATTTCCACTCGCATCGGTTTTGGGATTTCTGTGAACGCAGTTCCATTAAAGTTAAATATGTTTCAGTGGCTCACCCGCGGGCCAATGGCCAGGTTGATGAGGACATCAACACCAACGATACATCCACTCCGACACAAGTACCTATTGCTGGTCCTATTACTCGTACTCGTGCGCATCAACTTAATCATCAGGTGAGATCAAATCTAAGCTCATGTACATCATGTTTAGACCATGGAGACCCGTGTACTCTTGTTTTGCTTAGGAACCAAGGAGGCGACCGAAAGGGAAACAGATTCGCGTAGGCTGGATTCGGACTGCAGAACAGTACCAACTTGTGACGGACACCACGGTCGCATATGAACTCGGATTGGGGCGTTCAAGTACTTCGTGGAAAGCTTATGAAGTCTTCTTTCAAACGGATCCGGCCTCATATCCATATCATTTACGAGTCGGCCGCAATCGTAAAATTAATACAGAGTCCTTTTCTGCACATGGTGCTGCGTCACCCTGTTTTGGCCCAATGGGCCGTGTATCAAGTTGAGTCCATTACGGACGCGTCCTAGGGTTGGAGTACGACCCCAGCACCCCTGTGGTCGTCCTCCCACGTACTTATACCCCTTAGCCACCACCAAGGATGCTTGGGTTTTGTTTAGATCAAGTTTAGCCTTCGCTACTTGCTTGCAAGCGCGCGTGCTGGATCAGCCGCCCGTCTTCTTGTCTTCGGAACCCCACCATTATTGAGATTGCGTGTGAAACCTTCATTTACATCTAGTAAATTCAGTACTTGTCATACTTGTTCTTGCTAGTTCTTCGATTGCTTGCAGGACGAGTGCCCTAGTGGCCGGGTGCCGCGCTCCACAAGATCGCGACAGCCATTGGAGGGGGTGTATCGGTTGCTAAGGCGCAGCTTGGAAGGCTGTAGTCGGGCCGTGAACGTCGCCTCCATCGACCAATCGAGTTATCCACGCCTCTCATCGAAAGATCGGGAATCAAACCCTAGCGGGTCGCCATTACAGGTTGAGCGCGCCAATTGTGACAACCCTGGTAAAATTTCATTTCTAAAATCAATGTCAGTAGCCTAACCCTATGCTTAACCAACTAATAAAAGGGTGAAAAGAATTAGAATGAGGTAAGTTGAAATTCAAATTGAATTTGGGTACATTTGGATACTTTTGAATTTTTAAATTAACTTTCAAACCATAAGCCAAATGAGATGTTGCCTGAAACCAAACTTGTAGAACTATTTATTCTGAACAACTTTCATGTTCAAAAGTTTTTGAAATTCAAATTGGAAAGAGGAGAAAACGCCCTGTTTGCACCCAGCCCCTTGAAATTTTTCAAATTCTTGCAACCAGGCCCCTCGCTCCCTCCCTCTCTCCCCTCCCCGCCCGACAGCCCGCCAGGTGGCCGGCGACGCCTGACCGATGCGAGGCGCCAGGCCAGTGGCCGCCGCGCCACTCCCCCACGCCCGGCTTTGCCTCCTCCCCACGCCGCGCTGCCCAGTGAGCGTCCGCGCGTGCGCACGCCGTGCCGCGCCCAGCCTCGCCGCCCGACGCGCCCAACCGCCGCACCCCGCCGTGCCACCCCGGCTCCCGCGCCCCGCCCGTCGCTGCACCTGCCCTCCGCCCGAGCCACTGCAGCAGCTGCTTACCCACTCCGCGCGCCGCGCTATCTCCTCTCTGCCACGCCAAAATCCCGGCCGCCCAGTCACCCGCGCCCGCCCGCCGCACGCCGCGCCGGCGTCCTGCTGCCGCCCGCCGTGGCCAGTGCACGCCGTTGCCGTGCCTCCGCCCCGCGCGTCGCCCAGACACCCCCACTCCCTCCTGCCCCTATAAAAGCCGCGCCCCCGGCCGCCCGCGCGAGCCACCGCTGCCAGAACGCCTCACCACCGCCATTGCCGCCGCCAAGCGCCGCCCGCCCGTGGACAGCCCTCCACCGCCGCCCCCTGCCCAAATTGAGCCTCCAGCCACCACTTCATCACCCCACTGAAGCTCGCCAACCCACCCAACGCCGCCCAGGACCACCGGAGCGCCGTCGCCCGCACTGTCACCACCGCCGCCGCCCCTGCTCGCCGTGGGCAGCTCGACCCCGACCTCCTCCGTCCAAGCCAAGCCCCTGAGCAGCTTCCCCACGCGCCACTGAAGCTCGCTGACCGGACCAGGCCGCCCCAAGCCCGCCGGAGCACCGTGGTCGACGCGCACCACCGCCGCCGCCGCCTCTGCTCCAACACTGGCGAGCTATTGCCGGCCGTCCCCCACCTGAACAACACCCCCACGAGGTAGCCCTCGCACCCCTGAACCTTCCCCGACCCTCACCCCACGCCGCCGGCGAGCCCCTCGCCGGAATTTCGGCCGGCCGCCGTACCCGAGCCGCCCGAGGACCCAATTGCAAGAATTTAAATCTTTAGAAGGGTCTGCGCGTAAGATTCAAGGACCCAGTTGTAAAAGAAAGTTTCAAATCTAGATTCAAATTCAGTGAAATTGTAAAATTCGTATAAAATCGTAGAAAATTCAGAAAAATGCAAACTCAACTGTTCTGAAATCCTTAGAATAAACTCTACAATGTTTGTTACAAAACGTTTCTCAGATTCTCCACATATTTTGCTCTACCTTAAATGGAAGCTTTAATGAACTTATTTTGTACCCACTGTTGTAGATCAATGCTGACCCTAAAAATTGGACAGTGAGTTAGCTGCTCGATGTTTAGGACTGTGTCAAAAGATCAGGCCCAAATTCCATCTCTAGCTGCACTGTTTATTAAACTTATTTTCATACCATGATTAGGTAGAATATTTTTATCCCTGCAGTTAGGCTACGAATCACCTAATGAAACTTTTTCTGTACTGGTGTAAAGGTACCTAGATGCCAGAGAAAAATTGGGAGAATTTATATCTCACAGGAACCTAATTATTTGATTTATGTGCTAATAACATACATTAAATCAACAAAATAGTATCTTAGCTTGGAAAATTCTCAAATTTTTACTAGGAGATACACTGTGGTAGAGGTTGCTGTGTAAAAAGTTCCATGTACAAAAACCCTGTGTAGGGTCCTGTAAAAATGAATCCTTGAATAACCTAGGTGTGTAATGTCATATTTTCTATGCTCTGAATACTGCATAATAAATCCTACAAAAATTACAGTAGCTCCTGCATGCTTAAATGAAAGCTCTGTAGAAATATTAGACTCAGTTGTTGCACCATTTGTCCTATACAAAAAGGACAAAAGTCTAACAGCAACTATGTAATATATTTTTCATAATTAATCTGTTTCATTAAATTGTCTGAAAATTTTACAGTAAGCACATCTTTCCCCGATGTGCCTAAATCCAAAATTTCATGACCAGAAACTATCCACTGTAGTAATTACACTTAAATCATGTCGATTACCATTACCATGACTTAAACTTGTGCATTCATGTAGAATCGACGACTCTCGCCGACGGAACTTACGAGCTGGTGCCCGCGTCCGAGAGCGAGCAGCGTGAAGCTCAAGTGAATCTAACTGAAGCTCTTGAAGACCCGAGCCCAAGTTCGGAAGAGCCCCAAGCTAACTGCGAAGGCAAGCCCCGGAGCATAACCCATTTCTTTCCTAAATTATGCAACTCATTACTCTCTGCTTGTGCATTAAGTTTATAGGAGTTGAATGAAAACTTAGTTGCATGATGTTAGGAACCCATGCTTGAAAACTAGACGTAAGGTTCGATAGAATGCTGTGCTAATAGGACTCCGGTAAAAGCCGAGTGATTTCCTGTCACTCGCGAGAAAATAGGAGTTGAATGTTTACTACACGCTGCAATCATAAGGACACGGACGGGCTATGGAACGATGGTTACGATTGAGGCCCGTCTGTCTAGTGAAAAATGCTAAGGCCGCAGGGTGTGGTAGTGATGGTTAAGTCTTTGAACGTACTAAACACATGCCGAGATTATGGGAATCGGTAAGCTTAAGTACCTGATTGGCCCGGCAAGGGGACGGCATCCTACCCTTTGAACTTCGGTCCCATGTGCATATGGCGAGTGCAGAGAGTGGTCACGACCCGGCGCCGAACCGTGGCGTGGGGCTCTTGTACTCTCGGAGGGTAGCCCCGATCCACGACCCGGAAAGAAAGGGGAAAAGTTGCACGTGTGACTCTAGGGAGTGTAACCACGTGACGTGTGTTTGGGTTTCCCTTGCAAGGTTAAGAAATTCGATTCGAATCGTCCGTTTCTCACGGCTATTGAGACTGCTTAACCATTTTTACCCACAGAGTAAGAAGAGGAACAATGAGGATGAATGAACTGGTTGGATGAAAATTTAATGCTTCACCATGTATGCTTTTGGATAGCTGCTTATCTAGAATGGTTAACGAAACTAGAATCTTGAGCTAAAAGTTGAAAGTAAGGACCCACTTGTAGAAGCTTTTCGGCAAAACAAACCCCCGAGCCAAAAGCCTTGCATATCTAGAGTCGGTGGAGTAGATTCCACTACTCGGGTAAGTCTTGCTGAGTATTAGTATACTCAGCCTTGCTTGTGGCTCGTTTTCAGGTGAGACCTTCGAAGATATGATTGCTAGCTTGACTTGGCCCTGCACTCTTCCCCCTGGTTGGTCGGTGGAATGGGATACGCCCCCGTCCAACGGAGATAATGCCGAGTGATGTCTCGTACGGGCTTCATCGAGACCTCCTTATCGTCGAGTAGCTTTCGTTGTTTTATTTTCCGCTGCAACTTAAACTCTGAAGAACTTCTTATTATGATCATTGAAGTATTTGGTTTCTAAACTCAAAACTTGGTCTGTAATATTTACTTATGCTAATGTTGTAATATTTGCTGGAATGTGGTATTCTCTGGGCTCATCGTCGCATGAGCATTTGTATGTATGGCATTCGATCCGCTCTACCGTGGTTGTATCGGGAGGTTATACCCGACAGACCAGTGGATTACTCCGTTTGAAGTGTAAGGTTAACCGAGATTGCCTTAATGGTGATGGTTAATACACTTGAGCCGGATTAATTCAGGTGGTTTTGCCACACCAATGGCTTGATTCTTGATGGATTGAAGAGAAGACTCTATGACGAGGACAGCAAAAAGGGCGGCAAGTTGATTGATGAGATCTCATCAGTAGTCTGAGAGCTTCGCACACAACCAAGAAAAGCCACAGGACAATCACCTTTCTTCCTCGTATATGGGTCTGAAGCTATATTACCAGCTGACGTGACGTGGAAGTCTCCTCGACTGAAGATGTTTGAAGAGGGCGAGGCTGACACCGCAAGACATCTCAAGCTCGACTCAGCTGAGGAATCAGATGCACCGTCTTGTTCTATTCGACCCGCTACTTACAAGGAGTCCGTCGTTACCATGACCGGAACGTTCAACGACACTCTTTCAATGCTGGAGATATGGTTCTTCGACGAATCCAGGATGGCACCGGGTTACACAAGCTTAACTCACGATGGGAAGGGCCTTTCATTGTGTACAATGTTAGAGTTCCTGGGTCGTATCATTTACAGCACCCTGATGGCCAGGAGGTACCTAATTCCTGGAATATTGACCATCTACGTCGTTTTCATCCTTAATCAACCAAGACATCTTCTAACTGTGCCTGGAGATAAATACTTCCAGTACAACTCTGTTTTACTGGTTTACGACTTGTATTACACGCAAGTTTGCTGAAGGGGCCTCGCTCCCATACTTCCAGTAACAGATAACTAGTTTCTGACTAGTATCTTGTGTTACTGAAGGGGCCTCGCGCTCATACTTCTAGTATTATTTCATTTTACCGGTTTACGACTGGTATTATATGCAAGTTTGCTGAAGGGGCCTCACTCTCATACTCCCAGTAACAGATTACTAGTTTCTGACTAGTATACTATGTTACTAAAGGGGCTTGCCTCCCATGGCAAGGGGTTTACTAGTCCACGACTACTCGTCTCGAGATCGACTCCGACTACTTCGACTACTCATCTCGGGATCGACTCCGACTAGATTGGTCCATCGACTGTCCGAGAACCAGTGGCTACTTGGCCGACGCCTGAGCTCGGGGGCTGGCGCCACCAACTGCTAGGGACAACTCTCATGTTTCAACGCTGGACGCTGTAAAACTACTCGAACGTACCCGATTCAAGAGGCTTTTGAAGATTGATCTTGGGTAGATGATTGTTAATCATTATTTTAGGGATTTTATTCCGAAATAAGAGGTTTTTTAGATTATTACCCAGAGGTCTTATTTGCTCATTGACTCAGGGAACAAGATCTGATTTGAGAGGTAATTTTGGGCCTTTTTTTGGAGAAGTTATTTGCTTAACCATTTTCTCAGGGAATTCTTCCTGAAAAAAGATGTTTTCGAATTTACTGAACCGATTTGCCCATCTTAACCATCAAATCTTTACTGTCATATATTGCATGCCACGATTCTTGGGATCCTTTATTCCAAACCTTGGGGATTTGGATTCAAGGCTCAAGGGCTGTAGGACACGTGTCATCAGCGATTTATTTTTCAAATCTGCTGGAAGATAAGGACAGAAGACTAAAGATTAAATTGACCCTCTGCCTAATTCTACGAGTAAACCTAAGGATCGGGGGCTACTCCATATGGAGTGCGAGTTCAATCGCACCGCATATAAAAGAAAATTTGATAACTACTCGAGGCATGAGCACCTCACAGCCTCGACGCAGCCAAGGAAGTACTCGGAGGACACCTTCAAGATAAAGTTCAGGAGAACTACAAGATGCCTTCAGAAGTACTTGGACGCCTGCAGTACTCGACTACAAAGAGCTCGGGGGCTTGTCAGATCCGGGCACACGAGACTGTGCACGTGGCGTACTTTTCCTAGGATAAAGGATGGGACTTGGCCCACGCCCTACATCTGTTGTAACGACTCGTAGTGTAGTAGGACTACTCATACAGTAGTGAAACTAGTCGGACACGGTAGGAAACTACCCGAAAAGTACTCGGGTAGGACTCCTGGGTTTGTACCCGACTAGGACTTCCATGTAAACCTATCCTCCCAGACTATATAAGGGCGGGGAAATACAAACCACACAGGACGTAGGATATTACGCTCTCGGCGGCCCGAACCTGTCTAAACCTTGTGTTCCTTCCACCTTTGAGTTCCTGATCTCGGCGACACCCTACCTACAAACTCACCACCTCGGGGGTATCCCTCGGTTGGTGAGGCGGTAAAACACCGACAAATTATTCAACCTTCTCTGAGGTTCCCTAGAAGGTGTCATAGTGGAATCCAAGGGGATGCGAAGGGTACAAAGAGTTGGGCTAATTCCCTTGAGAACTTGAAGGGAATATCCCAGAACAGTTCGATGTTTCTCTAGGGCGATGATGAGTCTCGCGGATTCTTCTTCTGAGAGTTTGTCACTTATGATTACACGAGACTCGGTATCCCCATGGAGGAAGGCATAACAGAGGTCTGCTGGTAAGGGATTTAACTCAATCGGAGGTCTAGGGGGAGTCTTGAACTTGGATAAATCTATGGGTTTGGCGGGATCATCCTCCTCCTCGATGAACTTTTCAGCGTCTTTTTCAAGGAGGGATTCCAATGAGTCAACAGAGAGAATTCCCGTCACCTCTATGATTAGTTCAGGCTCAAGGGAAGGTTCTATCATGGAGTTTGTGGCTCTAGAGATTGGGATAGAAAAGGTTTCCTTCCCTAAACGGACATCGAGCTTACTTTGAGTTGGAGCATCCATGAGCAATTTCTCGATGGGGTGCCCTATTATGATGTCAATGTCTTGGACATCGAAGAGATGAAAATCAAGGATCGCTTCAACGTCTTCATATCTAACAGACACGTCCTGCAAAATCCCCATTCCTTTAAGAATTTTTCCAGAGGAAGTCTGGAAGGTTTTGTCGGTTTGAACCAACAGCTCGTTTCCCAAAAGGTGGAACGCGTATTTGCTAGAGATGATGTTGGCTCCAACAGTGGGACTGTAGAGGATGTCTACCGAGGTTCCTCTTATGGCGCAAAGAAGGGTTGAAGGAGGGGAGCTGATCCGGAGAACTTCTGATGATAACTCCAGCTCTCTCAACGACTCACTGGTCATAATGCTTGTTAGCTTCTTAACATTTTCCCAAAGGAAGGTGGCTTCTATAGGATCCGTGGAAGGGGTGGGAGCCGGCGGTTTCCTCGTGCAGGGATAATTCGAGTGTTTCCGAAATCTTCAAAAAGATCATCCTCGAATTTTAAAGGGAGCTCCGAAGGTTGAATTTCTTCTTTCTCTGGAACTCGTGGTTCTAGAAAGTGGAAGATCAGATTCACCTGCTAGAATGTCCTCATGACTTGATGTACACTCTTCTCGGGAGGGCCTGGACTTTACTACGAAGGAGGTGTTTTTGGTGATACGATCTAGGATTTCCCTACCTTCGGCTGGAGTTTTGTTGAAGAAAGACTCTCCAGAAGTGACGTCAAGGTAAAAGGCGGATTCCATGTCGAGTCCCGTGTAAAAATGTTGAAGCAACACATGATTCGGTATCGACAGGATAGAGCTGGACTTTACTAAGAGTGAAAACCTGGCTCAAGCTGCACCTATGGTTTCCTTCTCATTCTACTGAAAGCAGAGGATATCCCTTCATAGAGCGACGACATGGGACTAGGGAAAAAATTTGAGACAAAACTTGTGTCTCAGTTTACCCCAGCTTCCATTCATACTCTCTACGGTATGCGTGTACCATTGTCTAGCCTCCTCTACAAGAGAAAATTGAAACAACTTCCACCTGAGGGTATCATGTGACATGCCCGCAATAGCGTAGCATGAACACACTTGCTCAAAATCTTGCAGATGATGGTATGGGTTTTCGCTATCTAATCCGAAGAAGGATGATACCTGAACCATAGCGATAAGGTCGGGACGGAGTTCATAGCCGGATGTAAGAATTGGGTGCTCGGATGGTGGTGGCTCAAGGAACTCGCCCATAGGAGCAGAGAGGCTTTGGATAAGTGGTTGCTCCATGATAGTGGGGCTAAAGGTAGAAGGAAAGAAAAGAAAATGATACGAGGACAACTTGTTACGAAGAAAGATACAGCAACCGTTCCCCGGCAACGGCGCCAGAAAGCTTGTTGGGTATTTTAGCGATAGTGAATAAATCCGCAAGCGCACGGATACCGTTGTAGCTTTCACGTAAGAGTATTCCAAGGGTTATCTGTGGCAGAACCGCCTGAATTAATCCGGCTCAAGTGCACTAACCATCACCATAAAGGCAACTCAGGCTAACTCGCACTTAAAATGGAGTAACTCAACAGTCTGTCGGGTAACATCCCGATGCAACCACTGGAATTTCGATCGAAACAAAGCATACATACAACCCACAGGAAGGTTAGCCCAAGATTACAACAATCCACAAATTTTACATCACAAAGTTCAACACGAATTATTATTACAAACCAAGTGCAAATTCATAAACAAGTACTTTAGAGTTCAATAGTGCAGCGGAAAATAAGCAAAAGTCTAATAACGATACAAGATGTCATGCTGAAGCCCGTACATGACATCACTCGGTATGATCATCATTGGCCAGGGACGCATCCCATTCTACCGACCAACTAGGAGGAAGAGTACACGGCCAAGTCAAACTAGCGACAATGTCCTCAAAAGTCTCACCTGAAAACAAAGCCACAAGCAAGGCTGAGTATACTAATACTCAGCAAGGCTTACCCGACTATTGGTATATACTTAGCCGACTCCTAAACATGCAAGGTTTTTAGCTTGAGGGTTTTGTTTTTGCGGTAAAGCAACAAAGAGTCGTTCCTTACATTCAAATTTTAGTTTCAAATACTAGTTTGATTAACCATTCTAGGTAAGCAACAATCCAACATCACACATTGTGGAAGTAGTGAATTTAAGCATCCGACAAGATTAATCATCATCATTGTTCCTCTTCTTACTCTATGTGGTAAAAGGGTCAAGCGGTCTCAATGGCCGTGAGAAATGGACGATTCAAATCGAATTTCTTAACCTTGCAAGGCAATCCTAAACACACGTCACGTGGTTACTCCTAGAGTCACACGTGCAATGATTCCCTTCGATCTTCGGTTTTTGAACTCCCTCGGTGGGGAGTTTGTAGGTAGGGTGTTGCCGAGATCAGGAACTCGAAGGTGCAAGGAACACAAAGTTTAGATAGGTTCGTGCCGCCGAGAGCGTAATACCCTACGTCCTGTGTGGTTTGTATTGCCTTAGGTGTTGATCGGGGTGATCTCCTGTATGAGGCACGAGTTGTCCCTCATGCTCCTATTTGGAGGGGGTCCCTGCCCGCCCTTATATAGTCTGGGGGGACAGGGTTACATGGAAATCCTAGCCAGATTCGAGCTTAGTAATCCTACCCGAGTACTCGGGTAGTTTCCATCTATTCCAACTAGTTCTAATACTACTCGAGTAGTTCTACTATAGTACGGGTAGTTACAATTGGTGTAGGGTGTGGGCCATGTCCCACCCCTTATGCTGTAAGATGTACGCCATGTGCGCAGTCCCGTGGCCCCGGGTCTGACAAGCCCCCCGAGCTCTTCGTAGTCGAGTTCTGCAGGCGTCCGAGTACTTCTGAAGGCGTCTTCGAGTTCTCCCGAACTCCATCTTGAAGGTGTCTTCCGAGTACTTCCTTGGCTGCATCGAGGCTGTGAGGTGCTCATGCCCCGAGTAGTTGTCAAGTCTTCTTTTATATGGGGTGCGATTAAACTCGCACTCCAAACGGAGTAGCCCCTGAGCCTTAGGTTGACCCGTAGAATCAGGCTGAGGGTCAATTTAGTCTAGAGTCTTCTGTCCTTATCTTCCAGAAGATTTGAAAAATAAGTTGCTCATGACATGTGTCCTTGCAGTCCCCGAGCCTTGAATCCAAATCCTCAAGGTTTTGAATGAAGGATCCAAAGAATCGTGGCATGCAATATATGACGGTAAAGATTTGATGGTTAAGATGGACAAATTGGTTCAGATTTGATGCTATCTAGTCACTCACTCCTACCTTGCGCTGAGGTAAAGAGCACACGCAAATAAGTAGAACTTGCTACCTACGCCATCAAGGGATCCCGCATCTAGAGAGACCAAGTATTCAAGTACTAATAAAGTAAAGGAGAGAAAGCAGTGTTACCGACGAAAGAGGAGGAAATAACTCAAACCGAAGCTTCATTCCTCGGAGGTACAAAGTTGGAGAGGAGCCGACACTCCGGCTCCTCTCCGGACTCTCACCTCGTCTCTCTCCCTATTTTCTATGGATATGTGGGCAACGCTACGCTTCACCTTGGACTTGCTTCAATTATCTATTCTTGAACTTAAGGAGGGGGCAGGTATTTATAGCTCTCCAAGGTCGGTTCTTGGGTAGTTGCTTTGCTTGGACGCAGGCTTGGCGGGTAAGATAACTTCCAGTCAAAGGGGGGCACGTGGCATGCAGGTAGCAGGCCGGCCGGCCTCTCTCTAGCAGGCCGGCCTGGGATTTTCGCCACTTGGCATCGCCTTTGGCGTGGACGTCCCAGATGCCTTCTTGATGGCAGTTATGGTTGCACACCAACCGTTTCTTCAGTTACAAGGTCGGCCGGCCTTGACTTGGTCGGTTGGTCTGGTCTTTGCTTGCCTCAGCCCTCCGTTCCACCGTCATAAGTATCAACGTGTAGGATTCACCCAAAGAGGCGGTTCGGAGATTGAAATTGTGCTGAGTCGCTGCATGTGGACCCATGGATCCAAGGCACATGCCTTTCGACTGTAAGATGCATTTCCTCGATGGTTGCCGGTCAGGATCCCTTCTAGATGTGTTTGTTTGGATGCAGGTGAAAGTTGAGGCATGTTCGCCATAGTGCCAATCCACCCTGCCGGCCTGAGAGATGCTGACCAGCCTGGGTTTCTCCCAAACTGGCCCAATTTTGTACCATGAGTTCCTGTAGTAACATATGCACCAAAACTAGTGGAACTCATTAGTTTAAATTAAACTTTATATCCATACCACTTCAAATTCCATCATTATTTGAAATGGTTGGTGGCCAAAATGGTGTATAATGGCCGTCAACACACCCCCACGCAAAGGGTAGGATGAAGAATACCGGGTCGAGCAAGAACAAAGATAGACTTTGATGCACAACTTCTCAAAGTAAATGGCTAGCATAAACTTTATTCCAAAATATTTTTCATACCTGTGGGGTTTGAAGTGGCTACGATGCCTGCCTTTGGTGGTTGAATAGTGGAACAACTCGAATGAAGTTATGACTTCCCTCTTAATCAACCATACTTGGAATTTTGATCATTTTTTTCAAAATAAATTCCTTAGCTCATATACTCCTCAGATGGTAGTCTTGAATCGCTCATGTGGTGCTTTATTCCTTGCTAAGGCCATTGGCCAGCCTCTCCCTACAATCTATAGGCTTATGTGGAGCTCGGGTAGGGGAAATGTAGGCTCACCTATGTTGTGTATTTTTATTAAGTCAAAAATTGGTCCTAGTGAAAGTTGTGGATAGCCAAGGATGAAGAAGAAAAAATGGACACATTCCAAGGAATGAAGAAACACAAGTGCAAAGGAATGTGGTGAACAAACCATATATTGTGCTTTTCAAAGAATATAGCTTTGAGTGGTACTCCTTATTTTTCTTGGATCCCCCTTAGGACTTTGGAGACTTGAAACTATGGAGCTCTCTATCTCTCTTTTTTCTCTCTCTTTTGCCTACGACACGCTAGTTTTTTTTGGCTCGATAGCTCCATGCCTCCTTTCTCCAAAGGATTTGGGGGAGATGTGTGGGAAAGGACTGGAGTATTTATTTTGAAAGGCCATATTTGTGGATAAGACAAGATCAAGGATATATGAATGAAGCGATTTGGGTTTGCATTGATGGAGGAATGTCTAGCGAATGTGGATGCTAGACTCCAATGTGGAACTTAGCATATCCAGACGTGGAAAGGCTAGCAATCAAGGCAAACGCAAAGGAAGAAAGGATCGGTATTGAAATGCCACTATTGTTCTTCTTACTCTATGTCGTAAAAGGGTTAAGCAGTCTCAATGGCCGCGAGAAACGAACAATTCGAATCGAATTTCTTAACCTTGCAAGGGAAACATAAACACATGTCACGTGATTACTCACAGAGTCACACGTGCAACTTTTCCCCTTTATTCCCATTTCATGGATCAGGGCCACCGTCCTCGAGTACAGAGGTCCACGAACCACGGTACAGCGCCGGGCCATGGCTGCTCTTGCACTCACCATGTGCCCATGAGAACAATGTCAAGACGGTGGGAGGTATGTCCACGCACTGGTTCAATCAGGTACTTAAGCTTACCGATTACCATATTCTCGGCATGTGGTTAGTACGTTCAAAAACTTAGCCACCACTACCACACACCACGGCCTTAGCATTTTCGCTAAACAGACGGGGCTTTAATCATCAAAAGGAATATCGTAACATAGCCCCGTCTGTTGACCTTATGATTCCAACATAGGTAAAATAAGCAACTCCTATATCTCGCGAGTGACAGGAAATCACTCAACTTTTATCGGAGTCCTATTAGCATGGCAATCTAGCGACCGACACAGACTAGTGTTCATATCATAGGTACTAGGATCATGCAACTAGGATTTCAATCAACTCCTAAAAACTCAATGCACGCACAATACCATATATAAATAAAAGTTGCATAAGTTTAAAAGTAGGGGTAATGCTCCGGGGCTTGCCTTCCTGATCAAAGCTAACTTTGAGCTCTTGCGAACATTGGTTCGGGTCTTCAGCAACTTTAGTTAGATTAACTTGAGCTTCGCGCTGCTCACTCTCGGACTCTGGCACCAGCTCGTAGGTTCCGTCGGTGAGAGTCGTCGATTTTATATGAATGCACATGTATGAGTGGTTTTAATGTTACAAGATAAATAACTTATTTCTCTATAAAGTTGTAATTCAACAAAACTCAAGTTAAGTTGTAAAGCACTTCATTTTCTTTTCCTTGGGCAATCATTTATCGAGTACTATCTGGATTAACTAACTTCATTAAGTAAGTGAGTGATTTTGTCATTGCATAAACGGCCATTTTTCAAAAGTAAGTATGGATTAAAACAAAACTACTCGTTGAAATAGTTTCTGGTGTTGAGATTTTTATGCAGAGCACATTACTTAAGTACAAACTCACTGTAAAATTTCCAGCTCTTTTCATTCAGTAGATTAATCATGAAAAATACATTAAACAGCTACTGTTAGGATCAATATTCACTTATATAGAACAACCCATGCAAAAACTGGTGGTCAACATTTTACTGAGTACTCCTAAACTTATGGTGAGTCTACTATAAATTTTTCAGGTTTTATTGTGCAAGATACATGGCATAGAAAATGAGTCAAGATACATCTACATTAATCAAGATTTGTTTCTACAGGTAGTTCCACAAAGTTTCTGTGTCTCAAACTTTTACAACATGATAAACTACTCAAAGGTAGTCTCTGGTTAAAATTTCTTATTTTTCTAAGCACCATAACTAGTTACTTTGATTTAGTGTAGTTTTTCTTAACTAAAAACATATGAACAAGTTATACAGAAGTAAAAAGTTCCAAACTTTATCCGTATTATTTATGCATCAAGGTTACTCTATGGTAGAAGTTTCAACCCTAAAATATCAGTAGAACAGCATGAACAATTAACTCTAGCAAACTAGCAGATCAAACAAGATCCCACAAAAACTACTTGTAGAGACATGTTCTAGCCTTGACATTTTTACACAAGTCTTAACAAGCAGAGACTAGCTTACAGTCCAAAAATCATTCACAGTACTATCCTAGATCAAGAGATGCATTTATCGGCTATTTAAAACAAGATTAATTTTATATCAAGTTTGTGTTTGTAACTGGTCATCCATCTGTACAAAAGTAGTAGGATGCATCAAGAGGATCACAACAAATTTTAGTTTATATTTTTCTGATTTTTCTATGATTTTAGATTGATTTTACAAGTGACAGCCTCTTGAAAACAAAAAGTACTCGGGTTCTCGCAGATAGGTCCCTGGATCTAGCAGAAAGGACCCTAGAAAGAACTTGGCGATTGCAATGTAGTCCCTTGGCGGGGCTGCCATGGTTGGCGGTCAAATCCCGATGAGGAAACTAGTTGGTGGCGAGGGGAAAGGGGTGGCGGAGCACGAGGAGGTCGAGGGAAACCTGTAGGTGTGCTCGGTTGGGGCTGGGGTGGCCGCAGTTGGGCTGCCTGCGGTGAGCAGGAGCTCCAGTGAGCTGCGGGCGATGGGCGGCAGCGGTCCACAAAGGAAGGGCGGTGTGGGAAAGTTTGGGAGAACCAGAAGGTCAAGGGCGACCCGTTTAGGGCCTCGGTTTGGGCGGAGGAGGAGCGGAAAGTGGGGCTCGATGGCAAGGTCGAGTGGCGGCGCTAATGGCGCGGTGGTGGTGGTACTCGGGCACATGTGAGCAGGGTCTCGGTGTAGCCCTTTTATAGGCGCACAAGGAAGGGGAGGTGGAGCTGGGCGCGACACAACGGAGGGAGGCGCAGCCGGGACAAGGTCGCAGCAAGGGCGCGGCGTCGCCGGCGCATCATGGCTCGGCCGTTGGGAATCGACGGCCGCGTGGCGCGCGCGCTTCGGGCATGGGTGGATTCGGGGAAGGGGAGGGCGATTTTGTCGCGGGCTGATCGGGGCCTGTCGGGACGCTATCCTTTGGCGTGGCTCGCCGGCGCAGGGATGCCCCGCCGTGTGACGGTGCTTCTCTGCTGGTTGGAGCAGAGTAGGGGAGAGGAGAGAAGAGAGAGATGGAGAGAAGGGCCGGGATTCAAATTAAATTTTCTCAAAATTTTGAACAGAAACCTGAAAAACTCTAAACAAAAAAGTTGTAGGGAATTTGAAAATCTACAACTTTTGTTTTAGCCAAAAGTTATCAATTGAGCCACGGTTTAAAAGTTATATTAAATTCATGACTACTAGGATTTGAATTACTAGTCATTTCTTGTGTTAAATTTTGAATTTGCAAATGGTGTTTGAAGTACACTTTGTAAGGTACTAAAATATGAGTGTGTTTTTATACTACATTTGTTATGAAATGTGGAGCATGGAAAGGTTATAAACACAAAAGAACAAATCTCACATAAACACATACATACACACGCACATACACATTCATACACATGCATATGCAGACACATAATTTGATCATTGTTTCAATGATGCTAGGTTATTATGCATGATGCTATGTTTAGGTTTTCTTGCTTAGGATTGTAAACACCTAGGGTGTTACAGCGGCTGTACTGACAAGCGATACGGCTTCGTCGGCAATCACCCACGAACCAAGATCGATAACTATCTACGCTCATCTGGTTTGAACGCTCGGGGGCTGAGCTCAACAAGGCGGCTGCCCACGTGAAGCTGAGACCCTTTTTAGCGGCTGTACCGACAAGCGATACGGCTTCGTCGGCAATCACCCACGAACCAAGATCGACAACTATCTACGCTCGTCTAGTTTGTACGCTCGGGGGCTGAGCTCAACAAGGCAGCTGCCCACGTGAAGCTGAGACCCGATTCAAGGAGGTTTTACGGAGATCTTTAGGGAACTTATTTAACCATTGTCTTGAGTTTTATCTCGAAACAAGGGGTTTTTTCCTAAGAATTCATTCAACCACTCGGTCAGAGAATCAAGGAACTTACCCAAAACAGGGCTTGTTTGTTCATCCATATTTCAGCGCCGTATGAACTGTCTTGGCCCACCCAAGGAATTCCTTCGGGCCAACCGAGATATCTTCGCATGGTAACATACGACTTGTCTTGACTCTCCCAAGGAATTCCTTCGGGCTAGCCGAGTCATCTTCGCACAACGACCACTTTCGTAACAATGCAAGTGAAGGATTGCGTCGTCCCTTCCTTTGGGCCAACTGAGACGTCATTGCATGGCAACATTCGACTTGTCTTGGCCCGCCCAAGGAACTAATCACCCCACGTGAAGGACCTCGTCTTCAATTCCTTCGGGCCAACTGTGATGTTTTTGCACGTCAACATGTGAATTCTCATGGTCCGCCCAAGGAATTGACTGAGGCTACCGGCAGGATTTATTTATCCCTCGCTAATTGACTTCCAGTCACCTTCACATACTTCCAGTACTACTCCGTCTACTAGTTCACGACTGGTACTATGTCGAGTTTACTGCATGGGCCTTGCTCCCATACTCCCAGTACTACTCCGTCTACTGGTTCACGACAAGTACTACGTCGAGTTTACTGCATGGGCCTCGCTCCCATACTTCCAGTACAACTCCGTTCTACTAGTTTACAACCGGTATTATGCACAAGTTTGCTGAAGGGGCCTCGCTCCCATACTTCCAGTAACAGATTACTAGTTTCCGACTAATATGCTATGTTACTGAAGGGGCCACGATCCCATACTTCCAGTACAACTCTGTTCTACTGGTTTATGACTGGTATTACATGCAAGTTGGCTGAAGGGGCCTCACTCCCATACTTCCAGTAACGCTCTGATTACTAGTTTCCGACTAGTATTCTATGTTACTGAAGGGGCTTTGTTCCCATACTTTCAGTAACGCTCTGGTTACTAGTTTCCGACTAGTATTCTATGTTCCTGAAGGGGCTTTACTCCCATACTGCCGGTAACAAATTACTAGTTTCCGACTAGTATCCTATGTTACTGAAGGGGACTCGCTCCCATACTTCTAGTACAACTCCATTCTACTGGTTTACGACTGGTATTCATGCAAGTTTACTAAAGGGGCCTCGCTCCCATAGTTCCGGTAATAGATTACTAGTTTCCGACTAGTATGCTATGTTACCGAAGGGGCCTTGCTCCCATACTTCCTGTATAACTCCGTTTACTGGTTCACGACTGGTATCCGTGCAAGTTTACTGAAGGGGCCTCGCTCCCATAGATCCACTAACACTCAGATTACTAGTTTCCGACTAGTATTCTATGTTATTGAAGGGGCTTCGCTCCCATACTTCTAGTACAACTCCGTTTACTAGTTCACGACTGGTATCCGTGCAAGTTTACAGAAGGGGCCTCGCTCCCATAGCTGCAGTACAACTTCGTTTACTGGTTCACGATTGGTATTCGTGCAAGTTTACTGAAGGGGCCTTGCTCCCATAGTTCCAGTAATGCTCAGATTACTCGTTTTCGACTAGTACTCTATGTTACTGAAGGGCATTGCTCCAACACGTCTCATGTATATCAGTTACATCATACTTTTATGTTTACCTTGAAGGGGACCTGATCTGGACCGTGCTGTTGGGCGAGTTGGATTCAACTCTGACTATGTGGCTTCATCAACAATCACCAACGACTTATTCAACTTTGCGAGAACACTTCACTACACGTCGTAGACTACAACGACTACTCGTCGGATTCGACTTCGACTAGTTGGGTTCGTCAACAACCGTCAGCGACTACTTGACTTCATGAAGAATGCGCGGTGACACGCTGGCGACTACTTCAACTACTCGTCTCGCCTACAAAACTAGTCGGAATCGACTCCGACTAGTCAGCCTCATCAACAGTTCAATATTCAGCAGCAACTTGGCCAATACCTAGGCTCGGGGGCTGGTGCCACCGAGTACTAGGCATATCCTATACGATTCATCTATCTCCCAGGCTCGGGGGCTGGACACGACACGGCTCTCAGCAACGCAAGTTTGATTTGTGCGGTAATTTAGGGCGCTTTTTGGTGAGTTATTTGTTTAACCATTTTTTCAGGGAATTCATCCCGAAAAAAGTGGTTTTCAAATTTACTGAACCAATTTGCCCATCTTAACCATCAAATCTTTACCGTCACATATTGCATGCCACGATTCTTTGGATCCTTTATTCCAAAACCTTGGGGATTTGGATTCATGGCTCGGGGGCTGCAGGACACGTGTCATTAGCGACTTATTTATCAAATATTTTGGACGACAAGGACAGAAGACTCAAGACTAGATTGACCCTCAGCCTGATTCTACGAGTCAACCTAAGGCTCGAGGGCTACTCCATATGGAGTGCGAGTTTAATCGCACCTCATATAAAAGAAGACTTGATAAACTACTCGGGGTATGAGCAGCTCAAAGCCTCGATGCGGCCAAGGAAGTACTCGGACGCCTGCAGTACTCGACTATGAAGTGCTCGAGGGCTTGTCAGACCCGGGCCTACGGGACTACACACATGGCCTACATCTTATAGGATAAGGGGTGGGACATGGCCCACGCCCTACATTGGTTGTAACTACTCGTAGCGTAGTAGGACTATACAGTAGTAAAACGAGTCGGAGACGATAGGAAACTACCCGGAAAGTACTCGGGTAGGACTCCTGGGCTCGTATCCGACTAAGACTTTCATGTAACCCTGGGCCCCCAAACAATATAAGGGCGAATAGGGACCCCCCTTCAAACAGGAGATCACCCAATCACCACCTAAGGCAATACAAACGACACAAGACGGACCGAACCTATCAAAATTTTGTGTTCCTTGCACCTTCAAGTTCGTGATCTCAGCGACACCCTACCTACAAACTCACCACCTCGGGGGTACCCCTCGGTGGGCGTGGCGGTAAAACACCGACAGAGTAGTACTGGAAGTATGGGAGCAATGCCCCTTCAGTAACATAGAATACTAGTTGGAAACTACTAATCTCAACGTTACTAGAAGCATGGGAGTGAGGCCCCTTCAGTAAACTTGCCTGTAGTACCAGTCGTGAACCAGTAAACGGAGTAGTACTGGAAGTATTGATCTCCAGTCGCCTACTGAAGATGATTCCTTGGGTGGGCCATGAGAATTCACATGTTGCCATGCGAAAACATCACGGTTGGTCCGAAGGAAGTGACGACGAGGTTCTTCATGTGGGTTTGATCAGTTCCTTGGTCGAGTCGCGATAGGTTGTATGTTGCCATACAAAGATGTCTAGGTTGGCTAAGGATGAAAACGACGTAGATGCTCGATATTCCAGGAGTTTGGGACCTCCTGGCCATTAGGGTACTGTAAGCGATACGACTCTAGTCCTGTAACCTTGTGCATGATGAAAGGTCCGTCCCATCGCTAATTAAGCTTGTGCAGCCTGGTTTCGTCCGGGATACGGCGAAGGACCATATCACCAATGTCGAAAGATCGTCGTTGAATGTTCCGCTCGTGGTAACGATTGACTCCTTGTAAGTAGCGGGCCGACTGGAGCAAAACATTACATCTGACCTCTTCTGCCAAGTCGAATTCGAGATGTCTTGCATCATCAGCCTCGCCTTCTTCGTACATCTCCAGTCGAGGAGATTGCCACATGACATCAGCTGGTAATATAGCTTCAGACCCATAGACGAGAAAGAAAGGTGACTGTCCTGTGGCTTTGCTTGGTTGTGTGCGAAGCCCCCAGATTACTGACGAGATCTCATTGATCCACTTGCCGCCCTTTTTGCTATTCTCGTCGTGGAGTCTTTTCTTCAAGCCATCAAGAATCAAGCCGTTGGCGCACTCAACCTGGCTGTTGGCCCGCGGGTGAGCCATTCAAACATACTTGACCTCAATGGCATTGCGTTCACAGAAATCCCAGAACCGATGCGAGTGGAAATTGGATCCCAGGTCCGTGATGATAGTGTTGGGGAAGCCGAATTGGTGCAAGATGTCGCAAATGAAGCTGACCACTCGATCTGCAGAGAGCTTTGTAATTGATTTGTACTTGATCCACTTCGTGAACTTGTTGATGGCTACCAACATGTGAGTAACACCACCTGGCTTAGTTGTCAAAGGCCCTATCATGTCCAGGCCCTAGCATGCAAACGGCCATGAAGGAGGTATGGAAATAAGGTTGTGGGCCGGGACATGGGGCTGCTTTCTCAAGAACTGGCAGTTTGTGCTTCGGAGAATGAGTGCTTTGGCGTCTGCACGGCGACATGCTAGCGACTACTTTGACTACTCGTTTTGCCTACAAACTAGTCGGAATCGACTGTGCTTGGTGATACGCTGGCGGCTACATCGACTACTCGTCTCGCCTCCAAAACTAGTCAGAATCGACTCCGACTAGTCGATCATCGAAAGTTCAAGATTCAGTGGCAACTTGGCCAATACCTAGGTTCGGGGGCTGGCGCCACCGACTACTAGGCATATCCTATGTGACTCATCTAGCTCCCAGGCTCGGGGGCTGGATACGACACGGCTCTCAGCAATGAAGATTGCATGCCACGATTCTTTGGATCCTTTACTCCAAATCTTGGGGATTTGGATTCAAGGCTCGGGGGCTGCGGGACACGTGTCATCAGCGACTTATAATTCAAATCTGCTGGAAGATAAGGACAGAAGACTCAAGATTAGATTGACCCTCAGCCTGATTCTATGAGTCAACCTAAGGCTCGGGGGCTACTCCATATGGAGTACGAGTTTAATCGCACCCAAAATAAAAGAAGACTTGACAACTACTTGGGGCATGAGCACCTCACAGCCTCGACGCATTCAAGGAAGTACTCGGAAGACACCTTCAAGATGAAGTTCGGGAGAACTCGAAGATGCCTACAGAAGTACTCGGACGCCTGCAGTACTCGACTACGAAGAGCTCAGGGGCTTGTCAGATCCTGTCACACGGGACTGTGCACGTGGCATACTTTTCCTAGGATAAGGGATGGGACATGGCCTACACCCTACATCTATTGTAACTACTCGTAGCCTAGTAGAACTACTTTTACAGTAGTAAAACTAGTCGGATACAGTAGGGAACTACTAGAAAAGTACTCGGGTAGGACTCTAGGGCATGTATCCGACTAGGACTTCCATGTAAACCTGTCCCCCAGACTATATAAGGGCGGACAGGACCCCCTCCAAACAAAGAAGATCAGCACCTAAGGAAATACAAACCACACAGGACGTAGGGTATTATGCTCTCAGCGGCTCGAACCTGTCTAAACCATGTGTTCCTTGCACCTTCGAGTTCCTGATCTCGGCGACACCCTACCTACAAACTCACCACCTCGGGGGTATCCCTCGGTGGACGTGGCGGTAAAACATTGACAGGGCCCGCCTGTCCAAGTTGTAGGCGCAGAAAGGTGGGCTGAGCCGGGTAGCCTGGAGGACTCGTGCCCTTCCAATACCCGTGCTAACCCGACCAAATTGGAGGAGGAGGAAGGTGGGCTGAGCCGAGTAGCTTGGAGGACTCGTGCCGTTCCAATACCCAGGCCCGCCCGACCAAGTTGGAGGCACAGAAAGGTGAGCTGAGCCGGGTAGCTTGGAGGACTCGAGCCCTTCCAATGCCCAGGCCCGCCCAACCAAGATGGAGGCGCCATCAGGCCCCGGTGGCCGTTTGATAAGGGTATTGCATCGTTGATGAAGTCCGAGTAGTCGGCGGGGATGGGAGCCCTTCGATGGATGTTGGCTAGTGCTCCTCCGACTTGTAGTAGATAGTCCACATCCTCCTCGGGCTTGTAGTAGATGATCCAAATCCTCCTCCGACTTGTAGACGATCCAAATTCTCCTCCGACTAAGAGAAGAACTTGTGGTACAGGACCACGGGCCGAGGCGGATTCGGTTCAAGGGGTTCCGGGTTGTCGACCAAGTCGTCGATTGCACGGTTGAAATCCATGCAGGTTTGTACGGGTGCTTCAGGCTGCTTCTAGTCGGAAAAAATTGATTTCCAGCGAGACCATTGGCAAGGTTGTGCGGGAGTAAGGCCCCTTCAGTAAACTACGCATAATACTAGTCAAAAACTAGTAAACAGAGTGTTACTGGAAGTTTGGGAGCATGGCCCCTTCATTAAACTATGCATAATACTAGTCGAAAACTAGTAAACGGAGTGTTACTGGAACTTTTGGAGCGAGGCCCCTTCAGTAACATAGAGTACTAGTCGGAGACTAGTAGTCTGAACATTACTGGAAGTATGGGAACAAAACCCCTTTAGTAACATAGAATACTAGTCGGAAACGAGTAATCTGAGCGGTACTAGTAGTTTGGTGTCAATGCCCCTTCAGTAACATAGAAAACTAGTTGTGGACTAGTAATCTGAGCGTTACTGGAAGTGTTTGATAGATAATCACGTAGGTGCTTTAATCGTCTAATTAACGGGTTCCACTAGTCATTGCCAAACGAGGAAGCCAATTTTGGCAGTTGCATGGTTCGGCTGTGAAATGGTTCCTTGAGTTTACCGAGGGAGGCATGATTAACCCAAATAATAAACATAAATGGCGACCCTGATTAAGTGGTAAAAAAGGGATGCTTTAAGGTTTACGGAACCCCTTGTTTCAAGATACAGTCCCAAAATAATGGTTTAAAAAAGAAACACCTAAAAGACCCTCAGAAAACCTCCTTGAACCGGGTACTTAATTTATGAGTAAATAATTCTTCGGGTAGTCCCGTCGCCTTTCTTCTTAGACTTGGTGAAGATCCCAGGGCCCTCCGAAGGGTTTGACATTCAAGCGCAGAATGCTTGCTCTTCGGGTGCCACAAACATTGCCCATGGAGGGCTTCCTCGAATCGTTTCTTCGAACTGAAAGTCTTCTTTTTACGGGTGGATTGTTCCCCAGCTTCTGGCTTGCGCTTTGGAGTTGTCTCCAGGTAGTCGAGAGGGAGTTGATAGCAGGTAGGGTTGTAGGCTTCAACTTCTCCGTGCTCCTGCTGCCTGGCAATGATGACATTGCTGGCGTCCCTTCCAGCGTTGATGATGGCGCAAAGGTCGCTCGTGGAGGAGTCGTGGAGGTTGCCACTTCCCTTCTGGTTCATCTCGACCGCATGGTGCCTGCGTTGGGCCTTCTGGATGTCATCTACGTCTTGTGCCTTGATGTTGGCTGAAGATTCGCTATCCAGTGTTACGTCCACATCATCGTCGAGTGGATCAAGGAGGTAGTCGTCGTAGTCGTCTAGCTGGCCCGCTCTAGGCCTTCGCAGTCCTCGTCGACATGAATCATGAGTACTTCTCAATTGGGGGTGCAGCGTTTGGCACTCCGCACCACCTGTCCCTCGTTTTCGTCATCGGAAGGAGGGAGGGGTCTGCCTTCTTAAAAAGGTAGTTCACCGGGTGTGGCAATGAATCATGGTGGACTTGATTTGAGAGACCTGGAGGGTTTCATGCCCTTCGGATGCCCAAACCTGCCCGACCAATCTGATCCCCTTACCAGACCCCGGGTCACATGAGTAGCTGAATCCATGTAGTTGTCGGAAACAATACCCCCCGACAAGCGGTGGCTTCTCCTTCTCCGAGTGGTGGTAGATGATCAAAGTCCTCTTCCAATGCGAAAAGGGTCCTAGGTTGAACCGCCTCAAACCAATCTGGAGATGGTTTGGGGGTTTCGTGTTTGCCGATGGAGAGAGTGTGCGTTGCACAAATAGTAGGCGGCAAAGCGTAGCGTTGATCCGTGGGCGATTTGTCGACGAAGCCGACTAGTCGGAGTTGATTCCGACTAGTTGTTGACCATGCAGAGCTAGTCGCCGAGTAGCTTGAGACTAGTTCTCGACTAGTTTCTAGTCGAGATGATTTGTTGAAGTTTTCGTTGGCGCTGCCAATTTGTCGAAGCAGTTGTAACTGCGGCGCGAGTCGAGTTGTCAAGGTCATCGCTGCAGCGCGTCGATGTCATGACTATGGCAGAACCGACCGAATTAATTCGGCTTAAGTGCACTAACCATCACCATAAAAGAAATCCGGGCTAACATGCACTTAAAACGGAGTAAAACGACGGTCTGTCGGGTTACATCCTGATGCAACCACTGGAATTTTGATAGAAACAATGCATACATACAACCCACACGAATATGAGCCCAGAGATTACAACAATTCATAAATTTTACATTACAGAGTTCAACAGGATTTATTATTATTACGAATCAAGTTTGAAAATATTCATAGACAACTACTTTCAGAGTTTAATAGTGCAGCGGAAAATAAACGATAGTTCTAACGACGATACAAGATATCATGATGAAGCCCGTACATGACATCATTCAGCGTTATCACCGTTGGCCGGGGACGTATCCCATTCCACCGACCAACCAAAAGGAAGAGTACACGGCCAAGTCAAACTAGCAACCATGTCCTCAAAGGTCTCACCAGAAAACAAAGCCGTAAGCAAGGCTGAGTATACTAATACTCAGCAAGGCTTACCTGACAAGTAGTATATACTTAGCCGACTCCTAGACATGCAAGACTTTTGGCTGAGGGTTATTTTTGCCAAAAAGCATCTAAGAGTGAGTCCTTGCTTTCAAGTTTTAGCATCAAGTTCTAGTTGATTAACCATTCTAGGTAAGAAACTATCCAAATCATGCATGGTGGAAAAATAATTAACTGAGCATCCAACTAGATTAATCATCATCATTGTTCCTCTTCTTACTCTATGTGGTAAAAGGGTTAAACAGTCTTAATGGCCGTGAGAAATTGATGATTCGAATCGAATTTCTTAACCTTGCAAGGGAAACCTATACACACGTCACGTGGTTACTCCCAGAGTCACACGTGCAACTTTTCTCCTTTCTTCCCGGGTTGTGGATCAAGGCCACCCCCCTCGAGTACAGAGGTCCACGAACCACGGAATAAAGTTGGGCCGTGGCTGCTTTGCACTCACCATGTGACTATGGGAACGAAGTCAAGAGGGTGAGGATAATGTCCACTCGTCGGTCCGATCAGGTACTTATGCTTACGGATTACCATATTCTCGGCATGTGGTTAGTACATTCAAAAACTTAACCACCACTACCACACACCGCGACCTTAGCATTTTCGCTAAACAGACGGAGCCTCAATCATCAACAGGAATATCGTAACATAGCCCCGTCCGTCGACCTTATGACTCCTACATAGGTAAAACAAGCAACTCTTATATCTCGCGAGTGACAGGAAATCTCTCGACTTTTACCGGAGTCCTATTAGCATGGCAATCCAGCGACGGACACAAACTAGTGTTCATATCATAGGTACTAGGATCATGCAACTAGGGTTTCAATCAACTCCTACAAACTTAATGCCAATACATATATAAATAAAAGTTGCATAAGTCTAAAAGTAGGGGTTATGCTTCGGGGCTTGCCTTCTGTTGGCGCTAAAATCGGCCATACAGGAATCGGCCGATGGTCTTCAGTGTCGGACACACGACCCGGGAGAATCTGCTTATCTCCTGTTCGGGTTATCGCCCTGGTGCGGTTCGCACGGCGTGCCAGTCAATCTGACCTGTTGATTGACAATAAAATAAAAGTATTAAATTCCAGGCGCTCCGATCGGCTGGAGTTCCGATCTGTCCTGAAGAGTGCGTCGGCGAATCGGCCGATTTGCTGTGAAGATGATCGGCTATAGATCAGCCGATAATCGTGTAATAATTGCAAAGAAAACTGCTGGAGCGATCTAAACAATTATTACAGATGCAACACTTGAAACAGATCTAATCGGCTATATAACAATAAATCGAGGAAAAGCAATGATAGAGCCGATTACTCTGATCTCAAACTGGATAACTGGTGATAATACTAGAACAACAGGTAAAACCTATAATTCCAGTAAATATCGATAACTGGTGAATAAATCCAAATGAAACCACAGCGATGGGCCCGTAGTTAAAGCTCGGATGTTACTCGATAAGCGGAACCTACCAATTGGCCGGAGATCAAGTTGATGCAGCCCTGCCAATCCGTACGAACTCGTGAAAGAAGAAAAAGTATTGGCGAAGTCGCCGACTTGAAAGTAAAGTGCTGGAGAAAAGTAGAAGTGTTTTGTTGATTGATGTGTTGATTTTTTGCAAAGCCCTAGCAACTCCTATTTATACCTTGAAAACTAGGACTCCTGGTCGATTACGACTTGTTACAACCTTATTTAAAATAGGAAAACTACTATATCTATAATATCTTTAAAAAGGAAACGGACTCCCGCAGAATCTTCCACCGCCGTCTCCTAATCCAATCAGGACTTTTCCAACTGCTTCTTGACCGAATCAGCATTGCTCCGTTGACCAACATCAATCCACTTTTGACCGGGATCTTCTGTTGTGGCTCCAATCTGCTGGCGCAAGCTGTATCACCAATCGGCCGATTTCCAACTGTTATCTTAATCAACTGATTCCTTACTGTAGCCTTCAGATCTGCTGCATCGGCCAATCTTCCTCTCCTGACGCTGATTTCAACACGTGTCAAAATCTGGCGTCAACACATGCCCCCCAGTTTTGGAGTAAAACATAACTTTTACTTCGAAACTCTTTCTTTAATTCTTTTCTCCGAAATGGGCGCAATAAAAATCTCCTTCTAATGGCGACCCGCTAGGGTTTGATTCCCGATCTTTCGATGAGAGGTGTGGATAACTCGATTGGTCGATGGAGGTGACGTTCACGGCCCGACTATAGCCTTCCAAGCTGCGCCTTAGCAACCGATACACCACCTCCAATGGCTGTCGCGATCTTGTGGAGCGCGGCACCCGGCCACTAGGGCACTCGTCCTGCAAGCAATCGAAGAACTAGCAAGAACAAGTATGACAAGTACTGAATTTACTGGATGTAAATGAAGGTTTCACACGCAATCTCATTAATGGTGGGGTTCCGAAGACAAGAAGACGGGCGGCTGATCCAGCACGCGCGCTTGCAAGCAAGTAGCGAAGGCTAAACTTGATCTAAACAAAACCCAAGCATCCTTGGTGGCGGCTAAGGGGTATACGTACGTGAGAGGACGACCACAGGGGTGCTGGGGTCGTACTCCAACCCTAGGACGCGTCCGTAATGGACTCAACTTGATACACGGCCCATTGGGCCAAAACAGGGTGACGCAGCACCATGTGCAGAAAAGGACTCTGTATTAATTTTACGATTGCGGCCGACTCGTAATAGATATGGATATGAGGCCGGATCCGTTTGAAAGAAGGCTTCATAAGCTTTCCACGAAGTACTTGAACACCCCAATCCGAGTTTATATGCGACCGTGGAGTCCGTCACAAGTTGGCACTGTTCTGCAGTCCGAATCCAGCCTGCGCGAATCCGTTTCCCTTTCGGTCGCCTCCTTGGTTCCTGATGATTAAGTTGATGCGCACGAGCACGAGTAATAGGACAAGCAATAGGTACTTGTGTCGGAGTGGATGTATCGTTGGTGTTGATATCCTCATCATCCTCCCCTTCTTGCATTTGAGTCGTCCTCGACTCAAGCTCATCCTCCTCTCCCAAATATGGCTTCAAATCGTGTGGACTCAATCGTGATTTAGCCTTTTGACATGTTGTGCAGCGAGCAACAAATCTCTCCACACCTCTTCTCATCTTTGGCCAAAAGAAATGACCAGCAAGTATATCTTCCATTTTCTTTGCTCCAAAATGCCCCATTACGCCACCTCGATGCGCTTCCTGCAACAATAACAAGCGAACGGAGCTAGCTGGAATGCATAGCTTGTTAGCTCTAAAGACAAACCCATCAGTAACGACGAATTTGTTCCATCCCTTCCCCTCTTTACAATGCAACAACACATCTTTAAAATCAGCATCATTAACATATTGATCTTTAATCGTTTCCAATCCAAATATTTTGTAATCAAGTTGGTTCAGCAAGGTGTATCTCCTAGACAATGCATCAGCAATTATATTCTCTTTCCCTTTCTTGTGCTTAATAACATAAGGAAAAGATTCATTAAATTCAACCCACTTAGCATGTCTACGGTTCAATTTTCCTTGACTACGAGTATGTTTTAAAGATTCATGATCTGAATGAATAACAAACTCTTTGGGCCATAGATAATGCTGCCATGTTTCTAATGTGCGAACAAGAGCATACAATTCCTTATCATAAGTAGAATAATTCAGAACAGGCCCGCTCAATTTTTCACTGAAATAAGCAACAGGTTTGCCTTCTTGTAACAAAACACCACCCAAACCAATACCACTAGCATCACATTCAAGCTCAAAGGTTTTATTAAAATCAGGGAGTTGGAGGAGAGGTGCATGTGTCAACTTATCTTTCAGCGTGTTGAAGGAGTTCTCTTGTGTTTTACCCCAACTAAAAGGCACTCCCTTCTTTGTAAGCTCATTCAAAGGCGTGGCAATGGTGCTGAAGTCCTTCACAAAACGACGATAGAAACCAGCAAGTCCTAGGAAACTCCGCACTTGCATGATAGCCTTCGGTATAGGCCATCCCTGTATAGCTTCCACCTTGGCTTGATCAATCTCGATTCCCTGTGGAGTCACGACATAGCCAAGAAAAGACACTCGATCGGTGCAAAAGGTGCACTTCTCAAGGTTACCAAATAAATGTGCATCTCGTAAAGCATTAAAATTAGCACGTAAGTGATCAAGATGTTCATCGAAAGATTTGCTGTAAATCAATATATCATCAAAGTAGACAACAAAAAATTTCCCAATGAAAGCACGCAGAACCTCGTTCATTAATCTCATGAAAGTACTAGGTACATTAGTTAACCCAAAAGGCATGACTAACCACTCATATAACCCGAACTTAGTTTTGAAAGCAGTTTTCCATTCATCTCCCAATTTCATATGAATCTGGTGGTACCCACTACGCAAATCAACTTTGGAAAACACAACAGCACCACTCAATTCATCAAGCATATCATCCAAACGTGAGATAGGGTGTCGATATCGAATTGTGATATTATTAATAGCCCTACAATCAACACACATACGCCATGTTCCATCCTTTTTAGGCACTAAAATAACCGGAACAGCACAAGGACTAAGAGACTCACGCACATAACCTTTATCGAGTAGTTCTTGCACTTGTCGCTGAATTTCTTTAGTTTCTTCCAGATTTGTCCTGTATGGCGCACGGTTTGGTAACGATGCACCAGGAATAAGGTCAATTTGGTGCTCAATCCCTCGTATTGGTGGCAGCCCCGCTGCTATCTCACTTGGGAACACATCAGAATACTCCTGCAAAAGGTTAGCAACAGCCGGGGGCAAAGAATGCTGCATATCGTGAACTGAAATCAAAGCATCCTTGCACACCAAAGCATAGGCAACAGAAGTGGAAGCAATCAATTCATTAATATCAGACTTAGTAGCAAGAAAGCAATTTCCTTTCAATCTTATCTCATCTTCCCTGCTACTAACAGATTTGGCATTCTTATCGATCTCAGTTTTAGTTCTCTTAGCTTTAGCAACATCATCACGCACAATAGATTCAGGTGACATAGGAAGCAAAACGATTTTCTTATCATGATGTATAAGAGAATATTGATTTGATCTACCATGATGCATGCTATCGGTAACAAATTGCCATGGTCTACCTAGCAGAATATGACAAGCTTCCATAGGCACAACATCGCATTCAACAACATCATGATATGAACCAATAGCGAAATTAATTCGTACCAATCTCGTTACCTTGACCTTACCACTATTGTTGAGCCACCAAATGTGATATGGATGTGGGTGCGGTTTTGTTGTAAGTGCAAGCTTCTCGACCATATCGCTGCTAGCCAAGTTGTTGCAGCTACCTCCATCAATTATCAAATGGCACGAACGCTCTTTAATAACACACTTTGTTTGGAATAGTGTATGCCGTTGATTTTGCTCTGCCTTTTCCATTTGTGCACTAAGTACACGCTGCACAATGACGCGCTCATAATGATCTGCATCATCTGCACCAATCTGCTCTGCTGGTTGTTCCTCAGTACCTGCATGGTCAGCAGCAAGCAAAGCAAGTGTATCATCATCAAAATCACTAGCAGAGGAATACCCACCATCTCCTTTGACCACCAAAACGCGCTTGTTAGGGCAGTCACGTTGCACGTGTCCAAAGCCCTTGCATCGATGGCACTGAACATCTCTTGTCCTTCCCGTGGAGGCAACCGAAGATGCACTCGTGGCTGGTTTCTGGACAGTCGTGGTTGCTGAATTTGTTGGGGGAGCACGTGTCTTATCGTTGGATGGGGCGGGAATTGTCGACCGACTAGGGAATGTAGAAGGTGCAGGAGCTCGTCCGGTCAATGAGGTAGATGTGCGCGGCTGCCATGATGAAGGTTTTCCTGCAGAAATATTAGTTCTAGTACTAGCACGTCGTCCCAGCACTTCCCTTTCAGCTTTACAAGCAAGATGGAACAAACGGGTCACGTTAGTATAATCTTTATAAGCAAGAATGTCCTGAATTTCTCGGTTCAAACCTCCTAAAAATCTAGCCATAGCAGGTTCCTCATCCTCCACTAAATTACAACGCAACACACCCATTTGTAATTCCTGATAGTATTCTTCTACACTTTTATTACCCTGTCTCAATTGTTGCAATCTATGTAACAGATCACGCGCATAAGAAGGAACAAATCTAGCCCGCATGACCCGTTTCAAAGCATCCCAGGTTTGTGGAATATTATTAGGATTTTCCTTAGCATGTTCTATCCACCAAACAGAGGCAAAATCAGTAAATTCACTAGTAGCAGCCCTAACTCTTATATTCTCAGGAAATTCATGACATGCAAACTTTTGATCAACAGCAATTTCCCAAGTAATGTATGCATCAGGATCGTATTTTCCATCGAAAGAAGGTATCTTAAATTTTATTTTACTGAAAGCATCATCATTATTATGTACCTCACGTCGTCGATGTCCACCCATACCTCTCCGATTAGTTCGCAGTCGTCGGCGACTAGGAGCATCTTGGTCATCTAGTTCAGTATTAGCGACATAATCATCCCAATTATCCTCGACACGCTCATCCTTCTTGTTTTCTCGCTCATGCCCATTTGCAGTTCTGGCATGCATCTCATCAAAACGCCTCAAAAGAGCAGCAAGGCTTTGGTCAATATGAGCGACCGACGTCTCCAGCCTTGTAAGCTTGGTGTTGGTGGCAAGCTGCGTGGCCTCCAACTGCCCAATCTTATCATTTGACACCAGCATATCTTCAGCAAGCCCATCTACATGCCTCCTCATCTTATTTTCAAAATGTTGTATGATTCCCTTTGTACGAGGAGAGTGACCTAAACTCCCATCACCCTCTGATCCTGTCATGGTTAGATGAACAGAGGAAACACGAAAATAGGTGAAGAAATAAGATCCTACAACTAATGAGATGTAGGTACTGCAAGGCGCTCACTCTCAACCTGTTACACAAGCTCTTACCAATTCTTACCTTGCTCAACAGGAGGGGACGGCAACCAACAAGTCTGCAACCGTGGGATGAAGTGTATTGGTGCCGCAACAACAGGACCTGTCAAGCTGTAGTCGGATATGTGGAGCTATAGGTAGGCTGAAGCAAGGATGAACTAGCACCACGTTAGTTACAAAAGCAAGCTGAAGAATCGTTCAACGGCGGCACTATGCTGGTCCTAGCCTAGACCGTGCTAGAGACGCGAGCCTGGACACAAATGAAGTCACGAGACACCACCGAAGAACAAAAAAGATGCACAAAGAACAGCCCCTTTTTCTTCCCTTCTTTTTCTTCTTCTTTTTTTCTTTTTTTTTCCTTTCTTTTTTTTCCTTTCTTTTTTTTTCTTTTTTTTTCAAGGGATCCTCAAAACTGATTATATAACCTAAAAGACTTCAAAAGAGCCACACAGCACACAAACTATATGTATTCGTGCAAAGTTGCGGTTTGAGTAAGCCGAGACTACTTCTGCCTTTCTGGAGCGCTACAAAATATGCAGTACAAGTGCGAATAGCAATGGAATTTTATAACACGGCGCAATAACCAATTCGGACTTGGAAACCGATCCCTACTCGAATCACAGCACCGCGTGCGATTCGGTCACAAACCAACATAGAATCTAACTCGGACTTGAACACGAATATGGACTCGGATTCCGCCAACACGAAGTATGTATGGTAGCGCACGGTTGTGACTAGAACGTGACAAGAACTCGAAACTCTAAAGGACTAAAACTAAGACCAGCAACTCGACGCGATCGATGCAACCGAAAATTCAACAAGCCCTAACTAAGCAGTGCTAGCAAAGGCTCAACGAGTTTATAGGATTGAAGGTAAACTAATCTACTATTTTTTTTGGCTTTTCTGGACTATAGGAAAAATAAAACAGCGAAGAATTAGAAGTCTCTCACCGATAAACCTTGCTCTGATTACCAACTAATGGCGACCCGCTAGGGTTTGATTCCCGATCTTTCGATGAGAGGCATGGATAACTCAATTGGTCGATGGAGGCGACGTTCACGGCCCGACTACAGCCTTCCAAGCTGCGCCTTAGCAACCGATACACCCCCTCCAATGGCTGTCGCGATCTTGTGGAGCGCGGCACCCGGCCACTAGGGCACTCGTCCTGCAAGCAATCGAAGAACTAGCAAGAACAAGTATGACAAGTACTGAATTTACTAGATGTAAATGAAGGTTTCACACGCAATCTCAATAATGGTGGGGTTCCGAAGACAAGAAGACGGGCGGCTGATCTAGCACGCGCGCTTGCAAGGAAGTAGCGAAGGCTAAACTTGATCTAAACAAAACCCAAGCATCCTTGGTGGCGACTAAGGGGTATAAGTACGTGGGAGGACGACCACACGGGTGCTGGGGTCGTACTCCAACCCTAGGACGCGTCCGTAATGGACTCAACTTGATACACGGCATATTGGGCCAAAACAGGGTGACGCAACACCATGTGCAGAAAAGGACTCTGTATTAATTTTACGATTGCGTCCGACTCGTAATAGATATGGATATGAGGCCAGATCCGTTTGAAAGAAGACTTCATAAGCTTTCCACGAAGTACTTGAACGCCCCAATCCGAGTTTATATGCGACCGTGGTGTCCGTCACAAGTTGGTACTGTTCTGCAGTCCGAATCCAACCTGCGCGAATCCGTTTTCCTTTCGGTCGCCTCCTTGGTTCCTGATGATTAAGTTGATGCGGACGAGCACGAGTAATAGGACTAAAAATAGGTACTTGTGTAGGAGTGGATTTATCGTTGGTGTTGATGTCCTCATCACCTTCCGTTCCGCGGTCTTCTACATAATGATTGCGATTTTCTCGGACCGGGCGCTCGAGACAACTGTTCCCCTGGAATTCGTGTATACGGCGCAGCAAAAATCCTGCCTTTAACCTTTCTCTCTCGGGTTATCCTTAAGTACTAGCATTCTCCGCCTACTTTTCTCCACGAGCCTAGTATTTTACTCCAGCGATCCACTGTTCACCTTCCTCCGAGCCCTCTCGATCTCCAACCGCTCCCTCCGGCAATCTCGCTTGCGACCTGCACCAGCTTCCCAATGGCGTCACCATCAGCAACCTCTAAAACCACGGAGGCTCTGTCGGCAACCCCCTCAACGGCGGCGGCCCCATCAGCAGCTCAACTGACGGCTCCATCGGCGACGATGAGCTTCATTCCGGAGGTAATTATCCGAAATTTTCCTCTTTTGATTTCCTACTGCTTCAGTATTTTCCAGATTCCTTCTCAGTTTTTTCTCCCTTTTCCTCCTTTTTTAGGCATTTAGGCATCAGATCACCATCCCTCTTTCAGAATCCCCCAACCTTTTTTGCTTAGGCCCTATGGGGAATCCCGACCCAACTGACCTGATCAATCTAGAGACTCACAGTCCCATTCAAGCAATCACCCATGGATTTAGATCAGTGGGTAGGTGCCTTTAGGTCCTAGCCGAATGAGACCCCTGGCTGGAGAGAATGGTACCACAGAGTAGCCAGGTCTAGGAAAGTTTAGTGGGATGAACTGAAAATCGGCCAATGCATAGACCTCTCTCTATCCCAGATGGAGAAGAATGAACCCTTGGTCATAGCAGCTTCATACTTCTGGTCCGACGCACTCAATGCGTTCCTTTTTGGACATGGACCCATGACTCCAACTTTGGCCGATGTCCTGTTGTTGACCGGCCTTGACATCTCTTCCTCCGATATCCCCTTTAACTATCTGATTAAGCCATCACATCGGCTAGAAACCAAAGGAATCGGCGGATGGAAGGGGTACATCAGCAAAAATATGAAGACTGGGACAGTTTCAGAGAGAGAACATACTGCGTTCCTGATGATGTGGCTGGAGAAACACTTTTTCTATGGTAGAGCAGTTGGCCCTTCTTCTAACACCCAAGCCTTGGCAGAAGCTCTGTCACTAGGATCGGCCGTTCCCCTTGGAAAGCATCTGTTGGGATCGGCCCACCACATGATGCATCAAATCGGCACTAGGCTATCAAAAGGGGAGCCGATTGGGAACCCTGGCGGTCCCTGGTGGTTCATCACTTTCTGGCTCAACTTATATATGAGCAAGGTCTCTCAGCAATGAATAGAGACCAAAACTCTCCCCAATATTGAGTCAGAGGAAAATCCAACCGTCCGACGACGCTGCAGATCTTTTGGAGAGGCGGCATCGGCCTTCCCTGGCTGTCAGTTCACTGCTGCCCGCACGGCTGAATACTTCAGATGCTTCTACAATGGCTTTAGTGAAGAGACTGTCAGTTGGCATCCCTATCGGGCAGTCGAGCCGATTTTCGAACTTCCCATCTGCTACGACTTCTCCACTCATACTTTTGATAGGGAACTTATGGATACCCTGATTAAGCCAGGGATTTTGCCAGCCAACTTCTTCTCTGGAAAGGACTCTCCCACATATGAGTTCTATAATCCATCGGCCGCAGCAAGGCAACTGGGCTTTGGTCAAATGCCAATTCGGGTTTACTTCGCCGGTCAAGCAAAATTCAGAGATGAACTGACCACAAGTCTTGACTACAATCGGCTGTGTAACTTAGTGCCAGATTCTAGCACTATTGACCTGAACAATTGGACAGTGGCCTCTTTTTCCATTCAGCAATTTAAACTATGGTGGGCAGAATGGAAGCAATACCTTTTCTGCAAATCCCCATCAACATATTGCAACATTCTGGACCCAGAAAACATCGACCCAAGTGTAGCGGTATGTCCTTTCTCCCAGCCGATTTCAATGCTATTTCTTTCCATACTTTCATCTTACCATTAACTTACATTTATCTTCTTAGTCTGAAAGCCACGTCCCTCCGATGCGGAGTCGAAGCGGCAGGCCGATAGAGAACAATCATCCATATATGCCATATCCACTTATCAGCTTTCATGCTCCAAACATTGCCACTGGCCAATTGAAACGAGCCCCGAAAAGGCCAACCTTGAAGACAACAAGCCGTCGAGTGCGTGCCCGCATCGGATTGACTGTCCAAACGGCGGTAGCATCGGCTGAAACTCCGATTCCTTTATCTTTGCCAGCTACCGAGATGGCCGATCCTCAAGTCACTGCAGAAGTCGGAGCAGCTGCGGCGTCACTGCTAGTGGAAGCTGTTCAGGTAATCTTGCTCGCTTCATATATCTTTAAGTGCTCCACTAATACTAACTTTTTCTTCTGTCAGGCTGCACAAGCTGTTCCAGTGCAGTCTCCACAGCAATCGGCCACATCCCAAGTGGAAGCCGAGGTTCCAGCAACTCTTCCTGTCGAGGTAGACAATCTCTTACCTCAATCTTTCGATATTCAGAGGATTTAACTGATCCTGATGCAGGCCGATTTGGGTATGCTGACTGTAGCCCCACAACAAACATCGGCCGGAAGATCAACAGAGGCATGGCAAATATCTCATATCATCTTATTTCAATTACCCATAGTATGCTCACAGGATCTGTTTTCCATACCTTTTCAGGAAGCTGGTCCAAGCAGAGCATTAATAGTTGTTGAGTCCTCTTCCTCTGACGAGCCGATTGTACCAGCCCCTGAGACGAGGGAGGCGCTCCCACCGGCGCAAGCAAGAGAGATTCGCTTTAAGGAGGTAACAAAACTTATCATTGGAATCGGCCGATTCTCCTTTACTGCTTGCTAACCCTTTTCTTTATTCCCCCACAGGAGCAAGACACCCCGAACAATAGCGTTTTCTCCTTCGCCGTCTCTTTGCCTGATGATGAGGAAATCGCTTCACGCCAAATTCCATCGAGCTCTGTTTCTGATGATGTCCGCGCCAAGCTCGAGAGCATGCGGATTCTCCTTCAGGACGATATCGGCCGATTAGTAGAAGATGCTTCGCCGATCCGACGACTTTTCAGTGACATCAAGGGTCGAATCCCGGAAGAGACAACAGAAAGCTTGGAGCCTGCTGCATATATAGAACATATGCAAACCCCGGTTTCCATGGCCCTACGCCACATGGCCGATCGCGCCCAGCTGGCAAAAACCCGGGAAGAGGCCGACTCGTACAAGCACCGGGCCCAAGAGGTACATCAACGGATCAATTTCCTCGAGAGCTGTCGCCCGGATATCATTGGCACGATAGATCGGCTCAAACGGAGGCGAGCAGAGTTAGCCAAGGAGATGGAGCAAATAACCAAAGATATAGCTGCTGAAGAAAAGAAGCTTCGAGAGCTCCCATCCGTCATCACTGGGCTGAAGCAAGAAAGGCAGAACTTGGCCTGTGAAGCGATAAGGCTTCGTCGCCATATATCAGAAGTTCCTGGATCGGCCGACGATGACCAAAGAGTACTAGATTCGGCCGATCAGATCAGGCAACGAGCTATCGCGGCCATAGATGCTTTCCTCGGGTTGTAAAGAATGCTATAAACATTTAATGCTCCTTTAATGTTACTGCGCCGATTTGCTCCTTTAATGTTACTGCGCTGACTTGATCTTGGACCACTTCTTTTGCCAACTTTGCATTTATGAATGCTTTTACTCTGATGGGACGTGTCTCACCATCTATCTACCTCCCTTTCCTTTATAAGTAGATCCTTCACTGTCTCCATAGGCATATGCATTACCCATCTTCTCTCCCTCCAATCAACTGGATCTTTATCCTCCCAAACCGAACAGCAAGATGTCTTCTTCGTCTTCTTCGTCTTCTTCCTCTGTCAATCAGGTACAAACTCCCCTCTACCTCTCCCCTAGACATCTCAATCGCTCTGATGCTGGGTAGCTTTTCATCTCTGTTTATTCAAAATGTCTCAGCCCCGGTCTGGAACGAGCGATCGAAATCATGCATTCAGATGAACCACTGTCGCTGGCAGACAAAGATCTGATAAGAGCTCATGCTGAGGAACTCAAAGATCATGTTCCCGCTGTTGTCCAGGAGTATTGGGACCTTATAG
Source organism: Panicum miliaceum (assembly GCA_032594955.1). NCBI lineage: Eukaryota > Viridiplantae > Streptophyta > Magnoliopsida > Poales > Poaceae > Panicum > Panicum miliaceum. The sequence goes on along the minus strand of CM064070.1, from coordinate 9,765,518 downwards.
ATGCTCACTGCTTGGTCCGTAAGCGACCACCCTCTGAGAAAAGTCCTCCACTCCCTCGTCAAGTCAAGACTGAAACTGCCATGGAGAGTCTGGAGGAGAAGAAGACCCGCCTCCTGATAGAACTTTGCGATCAAGCTGAGACTGGAGCCACCGTAGAGAATCTGAAGGAGAATAGGACCCGCCTTCTGATAGAACTGGGTCGTGTCGAGAGAGAAATCCAGAACAGGCGTAATCAATAGATATATCGGTATTTTTATTCTAAGGTCGACTTGTACCATGTCGGCCATGTACTCTGTCATTTTCATCCAATAATGAACTGGTCAAAACGAATCACAATGTTTCTTTCTTCACGCGATGTCATTTCTGCATCGGCTATGTAGACGAAAGCCGATAGAAGTCGGCCATGTTGTCTTGATATATCTTTCTGCAAGTTATGCATCTACCCAAATGCTTGGATAGTACCTCTTCAGATATCGTCCATTTAAAGCTCTTAGGAATTCTTCCCCTTCAATAGTTTCCAGAATATATGCATTTCCAGGGGCACATTGGCCGATTCTGTACGGCCCTTCCCAAGTGGGTGACCATTTACCGAATTTGGGATCTTTAGACCCTATCGGCAGCACCAACTTCTATACCAAATCTCCCTGAGAAAATTGCTTAACTTTGACCTTCTTCTCCTACCATCTGGCCACCCTTTTCTTGTTCTCTTCTATGCTAATTAGGGCCCTCAACCGCTGACCTGCCGAGTCATCAAGCTCATCTTTCATGAGGAAGGAATAGTCATCTGCCGTCAACTGATCTTGAAGCGATATACGCCTTGACCCCGTCCTTAATTCCCAAGGCAGGACCGCCTCATGACCATAAACCAGCTGATAAGGAGATATCTTAGTGGCTCCATGACAAGCCATCCTATAAGACCATAGAGATTCAGCCAAAGACATGTGCCACTTTTTGGGTTGCTCCTCTATCTTTCTCTTGATCAACTTTATTATCCCCTTATTGGACGATTCTGCCTGGCCATTGGCTTGAGCATAGTATGGAGAAGAATTTAATAATTTAATCCCCATATCGGCAGCGAATTCTCCAAATTCTCCAGAGCTGAACATTGTTCCCTGATCAGTTGTGATAGTTTGAGGAATACCGAATCGATAGATAATATGGTTCTTAACGAACTCGATCATATCGGCCGATGTCACGTTCCTTAAAGGAACTGCCTCCACCCACTTAGTAAAATAATCTGTGGCTACCAATATGAACTTATGTCCTTTACTCGATGGAGGGTGAACCTGTCCGATGAGATCTATTCCCCAACCTCTGAACGGCCACGGCTTGATTACTGGATTCATAGCCGATGCTGGTGCGCGTTGTACATTGCCAAACTTCTGACAGTCTTGGCATCCTTTATAATATTTGAAACAATCCTCCAGAATCGTTGGCCAGTAATACCCATTGTTTCTACTCATCCATTTCATTTTGTGAGCCGATTGATGGGCTCCACATACGCCTTCACGGATTTCTCCCATCAGGACCTTTGCTTCTTCTGTTCCCAGGCACTTGAGAAGAACTCCATCAATCGTCCGGTAAAATAAATCATCTCCAAGTAACACATATTTTGTAGCTTGAAAACGTACTCGCCGATCCACTTTCTGGGAGGGATCCTTCAAGTAATCGGCGATTTTCTTTCATCAGTCATCGGCCGCGAGCTCTAAAACCATAGCTCCCTGAATCGGCCGATATCCGGACGCATGTTGGGCCAGCCTGTTGGCCTCTTCATTATAGTTTCTGGGGATATGCTCAATTATTGCAGACTTGAATTCCTTTAAAAGCTGAAGGCAATCTTCATAATAAATCCTCAAGATATCATCTTTGCACTCAGATCGCCCCGTTAACTGATCCACAATGAGCATGGAATCTCCAAAAATTTTGACTGCATCAGCTTTGACTTCCCTTAATAATTGGATACCTTTCAGAACTGCTCGATATTCTGCCTGATTATTGGTTGCGGATGCTTCTATCGGCATAGAGAAATCATAACTTGCCCCCCGAGGTGATACAAGAACGATACCGATTCCTGATCCAGCCCCACACGAAGAACCGTCGAAGTATAGAGTCCATGGAACCGGCTCGACGACAGCAATTTCTGGCCCACAATGCTGAGCTACGAAATCGGCCATGACCTGACCCTTGACAGCTTTGGCCGATTCGTACCTTAAGTCGAATTCTGACAGAGCCAGGATCCATTTTCCAATCCGTCCTTTCAAAATCGGCAATGATAGCATATATTTCACCACATCATCTTTGCATACAACTATGCATTCTGCCAATAACAAATAGTTCCTGAGCTTGGTACACGAGAAGTATAAACACAAGCACAGCCGCTCCACCGGGGAATATCTTGTTTCGGCGTCCAGGAGTCTTCTGCTGACATAATATACCACCCGTTCTTTCCCTTCGAACTCCTGTACCAACGCCGATCCAATGGCCTGTTCATCAGCCGATAAATATAATTTGAACGGCTTACCAGGCTGTGGCGGGACTAACACCGGAGGTAAAATCAAATATTGCTTGATGTCTTCCAACGCTCTGCGTTGTTCTTCTCCCCATACAAATTCCTGATCGGGCTTTAATTTCAACAAAGGAGTAAAAGCTCGAATACGCCCTGATAGGTTAGATATGAATCTTCTGATAAAATTGACCTTGCCGATGAGGGACTGCAGTTCAGTTTTGTTCTATGGAGCCACAACTTTGTTGATGGCGTCTATGGTCTTCCGATTGACCTCTATCCCGCGCTCATGAACCATGAATCCTAAGAATTGCCCGGCCGATACACCAAATGCACACTTGTTCGGGTTCATCTTCAACCCATGCTTCCTTGTGCACTCCAGTACTTCTTGTAAATCGGCCAGATGCTCTTGATGACCCTTTGACTTGACCACGACATCATCTATATAAATTTCCACCGATGTACCAATAAGCTTGTGGAAAATATAGTTCATGGCCCGCTGATATGTAGCACCGGCGTTCTTTAACCCAAAGGTCATCACAACCCATTCGAATAAACCAAGATGACCTGGACACCTGAAAGCCGTTTTCGAGGTATCTTCTTCGGCCATTAATATCTGATTGTACCCGGCATTACCATCCATGAAACTGATGACTTTGTGTCCTGCGGCAGCATCTATCAAGATATCGGCCGTTGGCATCGGATATCCATCCATTGGTGTGGCCTGATTTAAGTTCCTGAAATCGATGCACACACGCAACTTTCCATTCTTTTTATACACGGGCACAATATTAGAAATACATTCGGCGTAGCGGCACTGCCGAATAAATCCTGCTTCAATTAACTTTGTGATCTCGGCCTTTATATCATGTAGAATCTTGGGGTTGCACCGTCGTGCAGGTTGCTGATATGGCCGATATCCTGATTTTATAGGTAACCGGTGTTCAACAATGGACCGGTCTAGACCTGACATCTCATGATATTCTCAAGCAAAGCAATCCTTGAATTCTTTTAATAAGCTTATCAATTTACACTTATACTCAGGATCCAAATTAGCACTAATATACGTCGGCCTTGATTTGCTACTATCCCCCAAATCCACCATTTCCAATGAATCGGCCGACGTAAACCCATGCCCAAGCTTCCCGTCTTCTCGGACGAGGTGATCCATCTATTCTGAATCTTCAGAGCCGACTGCTTGGATCGGCTATAGACCGAAATCGGACACCTTCAGGAAGTCAGTGTCCCAAGTCCTGCCAGATATACACCATACGTGTTCGCAGCTCCATTGTTGCGTATCGGCCGCTGCGACACTGTAGGTAGAATCGGCGGTGACTATCTCCGTACTGTCGCCGACCCATTTCACGAGGCATTGATGCATTGTAGATGGGACACAACATTTTGCATGTATCCAATCGCGACCGAGCAGCATGTTGTAGGATCCCTTACCATTAATAACAAAAAAGGTAGTAGGAAGGGTCTTACTGCCGATGGTGAGGTCAACGCAGAGCGCTCCACGGGCGGGAGACACGTTGCCCTCGAAATCCTTTAGCATCATGTCCGTCTTGGTGAGATCTTCATCGCTCTTGCCTAGCTTGCGGAACATGGCATACGGCATGATGTTGACGGGTCGCCCGTCAACGTAGCCTTTGAGAAACAGCGCCTTAAGATGTTGCCGTTTTTCTTCTTCTGGTTTCTCAAAAGTAGCCGTCATCAGCTCTAACACCAGTTGCGCCATTTGCTCTTCCATTCTTGTCGCTTTATCTCGATCGTCAGGCGCCATGAATTCCATCGGCAATATGAACACCATGCTGATGTCGCCTGCTGATTCTTGATTGTCTGCTCCTTGGCTGTTGTTTTTCTTGGGGCGCCAAACCAGAGACTTAACATTTCTTTTCTCCGGCGCCTACTTCTGTTCTTCTTCTTGTTGCTCCCACTGGCGCAGGCGTTGGATCCTCCGTTTCTGGGATCTGGATAGACCATCAGGACACCACCTGGGGTTTACTGGTTTGGCCGATGATCTGGCATGTTCCCAATCTGGTTCTCTACCTAGGGGGTTTTCATCTGACACCCTGTCATCAGCCATTTCTTCCAACTGATCGTGCATGCTGATTCTGCCCCCCAATCCATCCTGTTGGTTGATCCTTCCTTTTGACCGATGATACTGGTCAACTCTGCCCCCCCAGCCGATCATGCACTGAAATGCGCTGTCCCTCTTGTTCGCGCCGATTTCTGCTGATCGGCTCTTATCCTTTGTCCCTAGAGCGCGATCTTTTAAACGGGCGATCGTTGCAACTTAATCCGTTGCACTCAGGACAGTTATCGGCTGACGGCAGTCGGATGTCGTTCTCCCAGCAATGGATGAAGAACGGACATTGCCAGTGATCCTCGTGCCGGCGCATCATTTCGTCATGATATCTTGACCGTTCCTGTTGCCGCTGATATTTGCTGAGCAAGAATCGGGATGTGACGGGTCTGCGCGATGGTTCTGATCCTTTGCTCTTGTCTTCAGCCCGCCTTTTCCCTTTGACCTCGTCCGCTGTGATCCGCCTCCTGGGATCAACGGCGCCGCCCCTTCTTGCCGATTCTGACGTCAGCACCTTGGTTTGAAGTGAATTTATCTCCGTGTCAACCATGTTAGCCGAGAAAGGATGCTGGTCTATCTTCATCAGCTTTGCCGATTTAGCCGGGACTTTGAACTTGAGCCTTCCCTGTTCGATGGCCGATTGTATCTGCTGACGAAAGATTTTGCATTCATTTGTATCATGAGACGTGGCGTTGTGCCACTTGCAATACTTCATCTTCTTGAGCTGATCGGCCGAAGGGATGGTATGATACTGAGATAGCTTGATCTGCCCTTCCTGTAGTAATAAGTCGAAAATCTTATCGGCTTTTGATGTGTCAAAGCCGAATGTCTCTGGCTCCTTCTTTCCGAAAGGGCATGATATTGGTTTTTTGCCTTTCACCCACTCTGCTAGGCCGATTTCCTCCTCTCCATCCGATTTAGATCCTTCTATATATGCCACCTTTTTCTGAAAATTCCTCCGCTGCTCAAACGGACGGACTTCCTGTCCTGCCAATCGGTAAACGATCTGGCTTAGGCTTTCAAATTCTTGCGAAGCATACCTTTCCTTGATTTGTGGCAGGAGGCCTTGGAAAGCGATATCGGCCAATTGTGCATCGGTCAGAGCCAGACTGTAGCATTTATTCCTGACTTCTCTGAACCTCTGTATATATCCTGTTACTGGTTCATCGCTCCTCTGCCTGAGGCTGGTCAAATCGGAGAGCTTCATCTCATGTACTCCCGCGTAGAAATACTTGTGGAACTGCTTCTCCAGATCGGCCCAAGTAACAATAGAATTTGGCGGCAAAGTGGTGAACCATTGGAAGGCCGATCCAGACAGGGACGATGAAAATAGACGTACCCTCAGAGCATCTTGCGTGGCGGCCTCCCCGCACTGGATGATAAATTTGTTGATGTGCTCCACGGTGGATGTATCGTCCAGCCCTGAAAACTTGGTGAAATCGGGCACCTTGTAGCGGTGTGGAAATGGCAGCAAGTCATAGGCCGATGGGTATGGCGTCTTGTATGTGTAAGTTTGCACTTTCAGCTTCAACCCAAACTGGTCCTGAATCACCTCTGCTATTCTTGCCGTCCAGTCCACCTGCTGCTAATGAACGGCCATTCGAGGCACTGGCATATGTTGAAGGACTGGTGGTGGTACTGCTGGGTGATGAATCGAAGCGTGCGGCGAATTTTGCTGAGCAGCTGACAGTTGATGGCGAAGTGAATCCGCTGCCCCGTCGTACATCATCATCGGCGCTGTGCTTCTGAGTGTCTCTACAACGCCTGCCCCCCTACCAATCTCTGGTGAAACTGGTTGATACTGAGGGACCGTCGGCCGGACGGCCGATTGAAACGGCACCTGGATCGGATAGCTCCCCTGCCCGGTTGATGGATCGGGGAAAGCCGCCGTTACTGATGCCCCCCAGGGTACTGAGCTTGTGGGTAGCGATTGTACAGAAGCAATCTGGACGGGTTGAAGCGGTGCCTGTGATGGAAAACATGGTGCGCCGCTATACCTTGGAGACGCCGGAGGCAACGGAGTGTTGTATCCCTCGCGTTGCGTCAATATCGGCTGAGGAGCCGATTGGGACGTGCCTGGTAAGCTTCTGGCTGGAAGTGCGATCGGCGGGGCATACGCCGGTCCCTGATAGCCTTGAACTGCTCCGCTGGCCAGAGAACTGATGACGGCGTTGTACACCGTGTTGGTCATCACCGAAGATTGGTCAATGAACGCCTGGTAGACGGACTGTTGGATCATATCGGACATCTTGCCCGAATCCTCAGCAATGGTGATATGGTGGGGAACTGGAAGAGGAGCTTTCTTGACAGCCTCCCCGCTTCTGGTACGACTGAATGACTGCAGATACATCTTCTTGTAATCTTCTAGATGTTTAGCTAATTCTTCCCTCTGGTCGTCCTTGAGATCCGCTTCTGTGACCTCAATGATGTTGCTGTCGGAAATTTCTGCGTTCTTCGACATATCAGATCTTGAAGTGGTCCCACCGGGCGTGCCAAATGTGTGTTGGCGCTAAAATCGGCCAGACAGGAATCGGCCGATGGTCTTCAGCGTCGGACACACGACCCGGGAGAATCTGCTTAGCTCTTGTTCGGGTTATCGCCCTGGTGCGGTTCGCGCGACGTGCCAGTCAATCTGACCTGTTGATTGACAAGGAAATAAAAGTATTAAATTCCAGGCGCTCCGATCGGCTGGAGTTCCGATCTGTCCTGAAGAGCGCGTTGGCAAATCGGCCGATGTGCTGTGAAGATGATCGGCTATAGATCAGCCGATAATCGCGTAATAATTGCAAAGAAAACTGCTGGAGCGATCTAAACAATTATTACAGATGCAACACTTGAAACAGATCTAATCGGCTATATAACAATAAATCGAGGAAAAGTAATGATAGAGCCGATTACTCTGATCTCAAGCTGGATAACTGGTGATAATACTAGAACAACAGGTAAAACCTATGATTCCAGTAAATATCGATAACTGGTGAATAAATCCAAACGAAACCACAGCGATGCGCCCGTAGTTAAAGCTCGGATGTTACTCGATAAGCGGAACCTACCAATTGGCCGGAGATCAAGTTGATGCAGCCCTGCCAATCCGTACGAACTCGTGAAAGAAGAAAAAGTATTGGCGAAGTCGCCGACTTGAAAGTAAAGTGTTGGAGAAAAGTAGAAGTGTTTTGTTGATTGATGCGTTGATTTTTTGCAAAGCCCTAGCAACTCCTATTTATACCCTGAAAACTAGGACTCCTGGTCGATTACGACTTGTTACAACCTTATTTAAAACAGGAAAACTACTATATCTATAATATCTTTAAAAAGGAAACGGACTCCCGCAGAATCTTCCGCCACCGTCTCCTAATCCAATCAGGACTTTTCCAATTGCTTCTTGACCGAATCAGCATCGCTCCGTTGACCAACATCAATCCACTTTTGACCGGGATCTTCTGTTGTGGCTCCAATCCGCTGGCGCAAGCTGTATCACCAATCGGCCGATTTCCAGCTATTACCTTAATCGGCCGATTCCTTACTGTAGCCTTCAGATTTGCTGCATCGGCCAATCTTCCTCTCCTGACGCCGATTTCAACACGCGTCAAAATCTGGCGTCAACACCTTTCTAAGCAAAACTAGCCGTGGGCGCTTCCGAACTTTGGTTCGTGTCTTCAGCAACTTCAGTTAGGTTAACTTGAGCTTTGCACGGCTCACTCTCGGACTCTAGCACCAGCTCATAGGTTCCATCGGCGAGAGTCATCAATTTTATTTGAATGCATATGTATGAGTGGTTTTAATGGTATAAGATAAATAACTTATTTCCTTATAAAGTTGTAATTCAACAAAACTCAAGTTAAGTTTTAAAGCACTTCATTTTCTTTTCCTTGGGCAGTCATTTATTGAGTACTATCGAGATTACCTAACTTCATTAAGTAAGTGAGTGGTTTTGTCATTTCATAAACGGACATTTTTCAAAAGTAAGCATGGATTAAAACAAAAGTACTCGTGGAGACAGTTTCTGGTGTTGAGATTTTTATGCAGAGCACATTACTTAAGTGCAAACTCACTGTAAAATTTCAAGCCCTTTTCATTTAGTAGATTAATCATGAAAAATACATTAAATAGCTACTACTAGGATTAAGATCCATTTATACAGAACAAACCATGCCAAAACTGGTGCTCAACATTTTACTATGTACTCCTAAACTTATGGTGAGTTTACTGTAAATTTTTCAAGTTTTAGTGTGCAAGATACAGGGTATAGAAAATAAGTCAAGATACATCTACATTAATCAAGATTTGTTTCTACAGGTAGTTCCTCAAAGTTTCTAACATGATAATCTACTCAAAGGAAGTCTCTAGTTAAATTTCTTATTTTTCTAAGCACCAGAACTAGTTACTTTGATTTAATGTAGATTTTCTTAATTAAAAACATATGAGTAAGTTAGACAGAAGTAAAAAGTTCCAAACTTTGTCCATAGCATTTATGCATCAAGATTACTCTACTATAAAAGTTTCAACCGTAAAATATCAGTAGAACAACATGAACAAATAACTCTAGCAAAATAGCACATCAAACAAGATCCCTGAAAAACTACTCGTAGAGACATGTTCTGGGCTTGAAATTTTTATACAAGTCTTAACAAGCAGAGACTAGCTTACAGTCCAAAAATCATTCACAGTACTATCCTAGATCAAGAGATACATTTATGGGCTATTTAAAACAATATTAATTTTAGATCAAGTTTTAGTTTGCAACTAGTCATCCTTCTGTGCAAAAGTAGTCGGGTTCATCAAGAGGGTCATAACAAATTTTAGTTTGCATTTTTCTAATTTTTCTAGGATTTTAGATTGATTTTACAAGTGACAGCCTCTTGAAAATAAAAAGTACTCGGGTTCTCGCAGATAGGTCCCTGGATAGCACATCAAACAAGTGCAGAAAGGACCCTAAAACGAACTTGGCGATTGCAGTGTAATCCCTGGGTGGGGCAGGGCTGTTCCCGGCCAAAATCTGGTGAGGAAACTAGTCGGAGGCAAGGGGAAAGGGGCGGGGTGGCATGAGGAGGTCGAGCGAAACCTGTAGGTGTGCTCGGTTGGGGCTGGGGTGGCTTGAGTTGGGCTGCCGGCTTGTGAGCAGGAGCTCCGGCCTGATGCGGCGATGGGCGGCGGTGGTCCGGCGGGGGAGGGCAGCGTGGGGAAGCCGGGGAGAACCAGCAGGTCGAGGGCGACCCGTTTAGAGCCTTGGTTTGGGTGGAGGAGGAGCGGAAAGTGGAACTCGACGACGAGGTTGAGTGGCGGCGTTAATGGCGTGGTGGTGGTGGTACTATGGCGCGTGTGAGCAGGGCCTCAGTGCAGCCCTTTTATAGGCGCACAGTGAAGGGGAGGTGGAGCTGGGCGCGATACAACAGAGGGAGGCACAGCCGGGACAAGGTCACGGCAAGGGCGCGGCGTCACCGGCGCGTCGTGGCTCGGCCGTCGGGAATCGACGGCCGCGTGGCGCGTGTGCAACGGGCATGGGTGGATTCGGGGCGCGGCAAATCATCGGCAGCAGGCCCGGTCGGTGGCTGGTCGGGGCCCGTTGGGGGTTGCACCTTGGCACGGCTTGCTGGGGCAGGCATCATCGGCCAGGTGGCCGGCGGCCGCTGCCCCTCAACGGGACAGAACAGAGGAGGGGAGAGAAGAGAGAGGGAGAGAGAGAAGGGCCGGGATTCAAATTAAATTTTATTAAATATTCGAAAAGAAACTTGAAAAACATTGAACATGAAAGTTGTAGGGAATTTGAAAATCTACAACTTTTGTTTTAGCCAAAAGTTCATTTGAGCCACAGTTTAAAAGTTATTTTAAATTCAAGACTACTAAGATTCCGACGCGACTTTGTTGCACGAAATTGAGCATTAATGGCACCATTTTGGTTTGTTTGCACCAGAGTTCGTGCAATAACGAAACAGTTCGAAACACCCCAGAACATGAGTTTGGGGTCAAATGGGGTGGATCGGGTGCGTTCGTTGCGAAAAAATTCCGACGTGAGTTTGTTGCACAAACTTGTGAATTAATGGCACCACTTCGGCCTGTTTTGCACCTAAGTTCGTGTAGTAACGAAATGGTCTGAAACGCCCCAAAACATGTGTTCGGGGTCCAATGGGGTGGATCGGGTGCGTTCGTTGCAAAAAAATTTTGACGCGACTTCGTTGCACGAACTTGTGCATTAATTACTCCAGATCCGACCATTTTGCACCGATGTTCGTGCTGTAACGAAACAGTCCAAAACGCCTCGAAACATGACTTTGGGTTCCAATGGGGTCGATCGGATGCGTTCGTTACGAAAAATTCTAATGCGACTTTGCTGCTTGAACTTATGCATTAATGCCACCAGTTCGGCCCGTTTTGCACCTAAGTTCGTGCAGTAATGAAACGGTCCGAAACGCCCCAAAATCTGAGTTTGGGGTACAATAGGGTGGATCAGGTGCGTTCGTTGCGAAAAACTTTAGGGCGACTTCATTGCACGAACTTGTGCATTAATGGCCTAGTTCGGCCCATTTTGCACCAAAGCTCGTGCAGTACCGAAATAGTTCGAAATGCCTCAAAACATGTGTTTGGGGTCCAATGGGGTGGATCGAGTGCGTTCATTGCGAAAAAAATCCGACGCGACTTCGTTCCACGAACTTGTGCATTAATTGCTCCAATTCGGCCCATATTGCATCGAAGTTCGTGCACTAATGAAATGGTCCGAAATGCCCCAAAACATGAGTTTAGGGTCCAATGGGGTGGATCGGGTGCGTTCGTTATGAAAAATTGTGACGTGCTTCGTTACACGAACTTGTGCATTAATGGCACCATTTAGTCCCATTTTGCACCGAGGTTCTTGTAGTAGAGTAATGGTCAGAAACGCCCCAAAACATGAGTTTGGGATCCAATGGGGTGGATCGGGAGCATTCGTTGCGAAAAAATTCCGACGCGACTTCGTTGCACGAAATTGAGCATTAATGGCACCAATTCAGCTTGTTTTGCACCAGCGTTCGTGTAGTAACAAAACGGTTCGAAACACCCCAGAACATGAGTTTGGGGTCCAATGGGGTGGATCGGGTGCGTTTGTTGCAAAAAAAATTCCGACGAGACTTTGTTCATGAACTTGTGCATTAATTGCTCTTGTTTTGCCCATTTTGCAATGAAATTCGTGCAGTAACGAAACAGTCCGAAACGCCCTGAAACATGAGTTTGGGTTGCAATGGGGTGGATCGGGTGCGTTCGTTGTGAAAAATTATGACGTGCTTCGTTACACGAACTTGTGCATCAATGGCACCATTTCAGCCTAGTTTGCACCGAAGTTATTGTAGTAGCGAAATGGTCTGAAATGCTCCAAAACATGTGTTTGGGACCCAATGGGGTGGATCGGGTGCGTTCGTTATGAAAAAATTCCGACGCGACTTCGTTGCACGAAATTGTGCATTAATGAACGCACGGAATTTCGGTGCACGGAATTTTTTCGCAACGAACGCACCCGATCCACCCCATTGGATCCCAAACACATGTTTTGGAGCATTTCGGACCGTTTCGCTACTACAACAACTTCGGCACAAAACAGGCTGAAATGGTGCCAGTGATGCACAAGTTCGTGTAACGAGGCACGTCACAATTTTTAACAACGAACGCACCCGATCCACCCCATTGCAACCCAAACTCATGGTTCAAGGCATTTTGGACTGTTTCGTTACAGCACGAATTTTGTTGCTCAATGGGCAAAACTAGAGCAATTAATGCACAAGTTCATGAACGAAGTCACGTCGGAATTTTTTTGCAACGAGCGCACCCGATCCACCCTATTGGACCCCAAACACGTGTTTTGGGGCGTTTCGGACCGTTTCGTTACTGCCCGAACTTCGGTGGAAAACGGGCCGAACTGGTGCCATTAATTCACAAGTTTGTGCAACAAAGTCGCGTTGGAATTTTTTCGCAACGAACGCACCCGATCCATCCCATTGGACCCCAAACTCATGTTCCACGGCATTTCCAACCGTTTCGTTACTGAATGAACTCTGGTGCAAAAAAAAAAACCGAATTGGTGGCATTAATGCACAATTTCGTGCAACGAAGTCGCATCGGAATTTTTTCGCAACGAACGCACCTGATCCACCCCATTGCACCCCAAACTCATGTTTGGGGCGTTTTGGACTGTTTCGTTACAGCACGAACTTCGGTGCAAAATGGGCAGATCTGAAGTAATTAATGCACAAGTTCGTGTAACGTAGTCGTGTCAAAAAATTTTCGCAACGAACGCACCCGATCCACCACATTGGACCCCAAACACATGTTTTGGGGCGTTTCGGACCGTTTCGTTACTGCACGAGCTTTGCTGCAAAACGGGCCGAACTAGGCCATTAATGCACAAGTTTGTGCAACGAAGTCACCCTAGAGTTTTTCGCAACGAAGGCACGTGATCCACCCTATTGGACCCCAAACTCAGGTTTTGGGCCGTTTCGGACCGTTTCGTTACTGCACGAACTCTGGTGCCAAACAAGCCGAATTGGTGCCATTAATGTACAATTTCGTGCAATAAAGTCGCATCGGAATTTTTTCGCTATGAATGCACCCGATCCACCCCATTTGATCCGAAGCACATGTTTTAGAGCATTTCGGACCGTTTCGCTACTACAACAACTTCGATGCAAAACAGGCTGAAATGGTGCCATTGATGAACAAGTTCGTGTAACAAAGCACGTCACAATTTTTCACAACGAACGCACCCGATCCACCCCATTGCAACGCAAACTCATGTTTCAGGGCATTTCGGACTGTTTGGTTATTGCACGAATTTTGTTGCAAAATTGGCAAAACTAGAGCAATTAATGCACGAGTTCATGAACGAGGTCACGTCGGAATTTTTTCGCAACGAACGCACCCGATCCACCACATTGGACCCCAAACACATGTTCTGGGGCGTTTCGGACCGTTTCGTTACTGCACGAGCTTTGGTGCAAACCGGGCCGAACTAGGCCATTAATGCACAAGTTTGTGCAACGAAGTCACCCTAGAGTTTTTCGCAACGTACGCACCTGATCCACCCTATTGGACCCCAAACTCAGGTTTTGGGTCGTTTCGGACCGTTTCGTTACTGCACGAACTCTGGTGCCAAACAAGCCGAATTGGTGCCTATAATGTACAATTTCGTGCAACGAAGTTGCGTCGGAATTTTTTCGCTATGAATGCACACGATCCACCCCATTGGATCCGAAGCACATGTTTTAGAGCATTTCGGACCGTTTCGCTACTACAACTTCGGTGCAAAACAGGCTGAAATGGTGCCATTGATGAACAAGTTCGTGTAACAAAGCACGTCACAATTTTTCACAACGAACGCACCCGATCCACCCCATTGCAACCCAAACTCATGTTTCAGGGCGTTTCGGACTGTTTGGTTACCGCACGAATTTTGTTGCAAAATTGGCAAAACTAGAGCAATTAATGCACAAGTTCATGAACGAGGTCACGTCGGAATTTTTTCGCAACGAACGCACCCGATCCACCCCATTGGAACCCAAACACGTGTTTTGGGGCGTTTCGGACCTATTCGTTACTGCATGAACTTCGGTGCAAAACGGTCCGAACTGGTGCCATTAATTCACAAGTTTGTGCAACAAAGTCGCGTTGGAATTTTTTCGCAATGAACGCACCCGACCCACCCCATTGGTCCCCAAACTCCTGTTCTAGGGTGTTTCGGACCGTTTCGTTACTGCACGATCTCTGGGGCAAAACAAGCCGAATGGTGCCATTAATGCACAATTTCGTGCAACAAAGTCACGTCGGAATTTTTTCGCAACAAACGCATCCGATCCACCCCATTGGATCCCAAACACATGTTTTGGAGCATTTCGGACCGTTTCGCTACTACAACAATTTCGGTGCAAAACAGGCTGAAATGGTGCCATTGATGCACAAGTTCGTGTAACGAAGCACGTCACAATTTTTCACAACGAACGCACCCGATCCACCCCATTACAACCCAAACTCATGTTTCAGGGCGTTTCGGACTGTTTCGTTACAGCACGAATTTCATTGCTCTATGGGCAACACTAGAGCAATTAATGCACAAGTTCATGAACGAAGTTACGTCGGAATTTTTTCGCAACGAGCGCACCCGATCCACCCTATTGGACCCCAAACACGTATTTTGGGGTGTTTCGGACCGTTTCGTTACCGCACGAACTTCGGTGGAAAACGGGCGGAACTGGTGCCATTAATTCACAAGTTTGTGCAACAAAGTCGCGTCGGAATTTTTTCGCAACGAACGCACCCGATCCACCCCATTGGACCCTAAACACATGTTTCGGGGCATTTCGGACCATTTCATTACTGCCCGAACTTTGATGCAATATGGGCCGAACTGGAGCAATTAATGCACAAGTTCATGGAACGAAGTCGCGTTAGAATTTTTTCGCAATGAACGCACCCGATCCACCCCATTGGACCCCAAACATATGTTTTGAGGCGTTTTGAATTATTTCGGTACTACACGAACTTAGGTGCAAAATGGGCCGAACTAGTGCCATTAATTCACAAGTTTGTGGAACGAAGTCACCTCGGAATTTTTTCGCAACTAACGCACCCGATCCACCCCATTGGACCCCAAACACGTGTTTTGGGGCGTTTTGGACCGTTTCGTTACTGCACGAACTTAGGTGCAAAACGGGCCGAACTGGTGCCATTAATTCACAAGTTTGTGCAACAAAGTCGCGTCGAAATTTTTTCGCACCGAACGCACCCGATCCACCCCATTGGACCCCAAACTCATGTTCTGCGGCATTTCCAACTGTTTTGTTACTGCACGAACTCTGGTGCAAAACAAGCCGAATTGGTGGCATTAATGCACAATTTCGTGCAACGAAGTCGTGTCGGAATTTTTTTCACAACGAACGCACCCGATTCACCCAATTGGACCTTAAACTCATGTTTTGGGGCATTTCGGACCATTTCATTACTGCACGAACTTCGATGCAATATGGGCCGAAGTGGAGCAATTAATGCACAAGTTCATGGAACGTAGTCGCATCGGAATTTTTTTCGCAATGAACGCACCCGATCCACCACATTGAACCCCAAACACATGTTTTGGGGCTTTTCGGACCGTTTCATTACTGCACGAGCTTTGGTGCAAAACGGGCCGAACTAGGCTATTAATGCACAAGTTCGTGCAACGAAGTCGCCCTAGAGTTTTTCGCAATGAACGCAACTAATCCACCCTATTGGACCCCAAACTCAGGTTTTGCGGCGTTTCGGACCGTTTCATTTCTGCACGAATTTAGGTGCAAAACGAGCCGAACTGGTGGCATTAATGCACAAGTTCATGCAACAAAGTCGCATTAGAAATTTTCACAACGAACGCACCAGATCCACCCCATTGCAACCCAAACTCATGTTTCGGGGCGTTTCGGACTGTTTGGTTACTGCACGAATTTTGTTGCAAAATTGGCAAAACTAGAGCAATTAATGCACAAGTTCATGAACGAGGTCACGTCGGAATTTTTTCGCAACGAACGCACCCGATCCACCCCATTGGACCCCAAACACGTGTTTTGGGGCGTTTCGGACCGTTTCGTTACTGCACGAACTTCGGTGCAAAACGGTCCGAACTGGTGCGATTAATTCACAAGTTTGTGCAACAAAGTCGCGTTGGAATTTTTTCGCAATGAACGCACCCGACCCAGCCCATTGGTCCCCAAACTCATGTTCTAGGGTGTTTCGGACCGTTTCGTTACTGCACGAACTCTGGGGCAAAACAAGCCGAATTGGTGCCATTAATGCACAATTTCGTGCAACGAAGTCATGTCGGAATTTTTTCGCAACGAACGCATCCGATCCACCCCATTGGATCCCAAACACATGTTTTGGAGCATTTCGCACCGTTTCGCTACTACAACAACTTCGGTGCAAAACAGGCTGAAATGGTGCCATTGATGAACAAGTTCGTGTAACGAAGCACGTCACAATTTTTCACAACGAACGCACCTGATCCAACCCATTGCAACCCAAACTCATGATTCAGGGCGTTTCGGACTATTTCGTTACAGCACGAATTTCGTTGCTCAATGGGCAAAACTAGAGCAATTAATGCACAAGTTCATGAACGAAGTCACGTCGGAATTTTTTCGCAACGAGCGCACCCGATCTACCCTATTGGACCCCAAACACGTGTTTTGGGGCGTTTCGGACCGTTTCGTTACCGCACGAACTTCGGTGGAAAACGGGCCGAACTGGTGCCATTAATTCATAAGTTTGTGCAACAAAGTCGCGTCGGAATTTTTTCACAACGAACGCACCCGATCCACCCCATTGGACCCCAAAAACATGTTTCAGGGCATTTCGGACCATTTCATTACTGCACGAACTTCGATGCAATATGGGCCGAACTGGAGCAATTAATGCACAAGTTCGTGGAACGAAGTCGTGTTGGAATTTTTTCGCAATGTACGCACCCGATCCACCCCATTAGACCCCAAACACATGTTTTGAGGCGTTTTGAACTATTTCGGTACTACACGAACTTCGGTGGAAAACGGGCCGAACTGGTGCCATTAATTCACAAGTTTGTGCAACAAAGTCGCGTCGGAATTTTTTCGCAACGAACGCACCCGATTCACCCCATTGGACCCTAAACTCATGTTTTGGGGCATTTCGGACCGTTTCATTACTGCACGAACTTCGATGCAATATGGGCCGAACTGGAGCAATTTAGGCACAAGTTCGTGGAACGAAGTCGCGTCGGAAATTTTTCGCAATGAACGCACCCGATCCACCCCATTGCACCCCAAACACATGTTTTGAAGCGTTTCGAACTATTTCGGTACTGCACGAACTTAGGTGCAAAATGGGCCGAACTAGTGCCATTAATTCACAAGTTTGTGCAACGAAGTCGTGTCGGAATTTTTCGCAATGAACACACCCGATCCACCCTATTGGACCCCAAACACATGTTTTGAGGCGTTTCGAACCGTTTCGTTACTGCACAAACTTAGGAGCAAAACGGGCCGAATATGGGCCATTAATGCACAAGTTCGTGCATCAAAGTCGCATTAGAATTTTTCGGAACGAACGCACCCGATCGACCCCATTGGAACCCAAACTCACGTTTTGGGGCGTTTTGGACTATTTTGTTACAGCATGAATTTCGGTGCAAAATGGGCGGATCTTGAGTAATTAATGCATAAGTTCGTGCAACGAAGTCACATCAAAATTTTTTTTGCAACAAACGCACTCGATCCACCCCATTTGACCCAAAACACATGTTTTGGGGAGTTTCGGACCGTTTTGTTACTGCACGAACTTAGGTGCAAAATAGGCCGAACTAGTGCCATTAATTCACAAGTTTGTGCAACAAAGTCATGTCGGAATTTTTTCACAATGAACGCACCCGATCCACCCCATTGGACCCCAAACTCATGTTCTAGGGCCTTTCGGACCGTTTCGTTACTCCACAAACTCTGGTGCAGAACAAGCCGAATTGGTGCCATTAATGCACAATTTCATGCAACCAAGTCGCGTCGGAATTTTTTCGCAACGAACGCACCCGATCCACTCCATTGGATCCCAAACTCATGTTTTGGAGCATTTCGGACCGTTTCGCTACTACAACAACTTCGGTGCAAAAGAGGCTGAAATGGTACCATTGATGCACAAGTTCGTGTAACAAAGCACGTCACAATTTTTCACAGCGAACGCACCCGATCCACCCCATTGGACCCCAAACACGTGTTTTGGGGCGTTTCGGACCGTTTCGTTACTGCACGAACTTCGGTGCAAAACGGTCCGAACTGGTGCGATTAATTCACAAGTTTGTGCAACAAAGTCGCGTTGGAATTTTTTCGCAATGAACGCACCCGACCCAGCCCAATTGGTCCCCAAACTCATGTTCTAGGGTGTTTCGGACCGTTTCGTTACTGCACGAACTCTGGGGCAAAACAAGCCGAATTGGTGCCATTAATGCACAATTTCGTGCAACGAAGTCACGTCGGAATTTTTTCGCAACGAACGCATCCGATCCACCCCATTGGATCCCAAACACATGTTTTGGAGCATTTCGCACCGTTTCGCTACTACAACAACTTCGGTGCAAAACAGGCTGAAATGGTGCCATTGATGCACAAGTTCGTGTAACGAAGCACGTCACAATTTTTCACAACGAACGCACCCGATCCACCCCATTGCAACCCAAACTCATGTTTCAGGGCGTTTCGGACTGTTTCGTTACAGCACGAATGTCATTGCTCAATGGGCAAAACTAGAGCAATTAAGGCACAAGTTCATGAACGAAGTCACCTCGGAATTTTTTCGCAACTAACGCACCCGATCCACCCCATTGGACCCCAAACACGTGTTTTGGGGCGTTTCGGACCGTTTCGTTACTGCACGAACTTAGGTGCAAAACGGGCCGAACTGGTGCCATTAATTCACAAGTTTGTGCAACAAAGTCGCGTCTAAATTTTTTCGCACCGAACGCACCCGATCCACCCCATTGGACCCCAAACTCATGTTCTGCGGCATTTCCAACTGTTTTGTTACTGCACGAACTCTGGTGCAAAACAAGCCGAATTGGTGGCATTAATGCACAATTTCGTGCAACGAAGTCGTGTCGGAATTTTTTCACAACGAACGCACCCGATTCACCCAATTGGACCTTAAACTCATGTTTTGGGGCATTTCGGACCATTTCATTACTGCACAAACTTCGACGCAATATGGGCCGAAGTGGAGCAATTAATGCACAAGTTCATGGAATGTAGTCGCATCGGAATTTTTTTCGCAATGATCGCACCCGATCCACCACATTGAACCCCAAACACATGTTTTGGGGCTTTTCGGACCGTTTCATTACTGCACGAGCTTTGGTGCAAAACGGGCCGAACTAGGCTATTAATGCACAAGTTCGTGCAACGAAGTCGCCCTAGAGTTTTTCGCAATGAACGCAACTAATCCACACTATTGGACCCCAAACTCAGGTTTTGCGGCGTTTCGGACCGTTTCATTTCTGCACGAATTTAGGTGCAAAACGAGCCGAACTGGTGGCATTAATGCACAAGTTCATGCAACAAAGTCGCATTAGAATTTTTCGCAACGAACGCACCCGATCAACCCCATTGGAACCCAAACTCATGTTTCGGGGAGTTTTGGACTGTTTCGTTATAGCACGAACTTCGGTGCAAAATGGGCGGATCTGGAGTAATTAATGCTTAAGTTTGTGCAACGAAGTCGCGTCAAATTTTTTTTGCAACGAACGAACCCGATCCACCCCATTGGACCCTGAACACATGTTTTGGGGCGCTTCAGACCTTTTCGTTACTACACGAACTTAGGTGCAAAACGGTCCGAACTAGTGCCATTAATTCACAAGTTTGTGCAAAAAAGTCGCGTTGGAATTTTTTCGCAATGAACACACCCGACCCACCCCATTGGTCCCCAAACTCATGTTCTAGGGTGTTTCGGACCATTTCGTTACTGCACGAACTCTGGCGCAAAACAAGCCGAATTGGTGCCATTAATGCACAATTTCGTGCAACGAAGTCACTTCGGAATTTTTTCGCAACGAACGCATCCGATCCACCCCATTGGATCCCAAACACATGTTTTGGAGCATTTCGGACCGTTTCGCTACTACAACAACTTCGTTGCAAAACAGGCTGAAATGGTGCCATTGATGCACAAGTTCATGGAACGAAGCACGTCACAATTTTTCACAACGAACGCACCCGATCCACCCCATTGCAACCCAAACTCATGTTTCAGGGCGTTTTGGACTATTTCGTTACAGCACGAATTTCGTTGCTCAATGGGCAAAACTAGAGCAATTAATGCACAAGTTCATGAACGAAGTCACGTCGGAATTTTTTCGCAACGAGCGCACCCGATCCACCCTAATTGGACCCCAAACACGTGTTTTGGGGCGTTTCGGACCGTTTCTTTACCGCACGAACTTCGGTGGAAAACGGGCCGAACTGGTGCCATTAATTCACAAGTTTGTGCAACAAAGTCGCGTCGGAATTTTTTCGCAACGAACGCACCCGATCCACCCCATTGGACCCCAAACACGTGTTTCGGGGATGTTTTGAACCGTTTCGTTACTGCACGAACTCTGGTGCAAAACAAGCCGAATTGATGCCATTAATGTTCAATTTCGTGCAACGAAGTCGCGTCGGAATTTTTTCGCAACGAACGCACCCGATCCACCCCATTGGAAACCAAACACATGTTTTGGAGCATTTCGGACCGTTTCGCTACTACAACAAATTCGGTGCAAAAACAGGCTGCAATGGTGCCGTTGATGCACAAGTTCTTGTAACGAAGCACGTCACTATTTTTCACAACGAACGCACCCGATCCACCCCATTGCAACCCAAACTCTTGTTTCAAGTCGTTTCGGACGGTTTTGTTACAGCACGAATTTCGTTGCTCAATGGACAAAACTAGAGCAATTAATGCACAAGTTCATGAACGAAGTCACGTCGGAATTTTTTCGCAACGAGCGCACCCGATCCACCCTATTGGACCCCAAACACGTGTTTTGGGGCGTTTCGGACCGTTTCGTTACTGCACGAACTTCGGTAGAAAACGGGCGGAACTGGTGCCATTAATTCACAAGTTTGTGCAACAAAGTCGCGTTGGAAATTTTTTCGCAACGAACGCACCCGATCCATCCCATTGGACCCCAAACTCATGTTCTGCGGCATTTCCAACCGTTTCGTTACTGAACGAACTCTGGTGCAAAAAAAAACCGAATTGGTTGCATTAATGCACAATTTCGTGCAACGAAGTCGCGTCGGAATTTTTTCGGAACGAGCGCACCCGATCCACCCCATTGCACCCCAAACTCATGTTTTGGGGCGTTTTGGACTGTTTCGTTACAGCACGAACTTCGGTGCAAAATGGGCAGATCTGAAGTAATTAATGCACAAGTTCGTGCAACGAAGTCGCGTCAAAAAAATTTCGCAACGAACGCACCCGATCCACCACATTGGACCCCAAACACATGTTTTGGGGCGTTTCGGACCGTTTCGTTACTGCACGAGCTTTGGTGCAAAACGGGCCGAACTAGGCCATTAATGCACAAGTTTTTGCAACGAATTCACCCCAGAGTTTTTTGCAACGAACGCACCTGATCCACCCTATTGGACCCCAAACTCAGATTTTGGGGCGTTTCGGACCGTTTCGTTACTGCACGAACTCTGGTGCCAAACAAGCTGAATTGGTGCCTATAATGTAAAATTTCGTCCAACGAAGTCGCGTCGGAATTTTTTCGCTATGAATGCACCCGATCCACCCCATTTTGGTCCGAAGCACATGTTTTAGAGCATTTCGGACCGTTTCCCTACTACAACAACTTCGGTGCAAAACAGGCTGAAATGGTGCCATTGATGAACAAGTTCGTGTAACAAAGCACGTCAAAAATTTTCACAACGAACGCACCAGATCCACCCCATTGCAACCCAAACTCATGTTTCAGGGCGTTTCGGACTGTTTGGTTACTGCACGAATTTTGTTGCAAAATTGGCAAAACTAGAGCAATTAATGCACAAGTTCATGAACGAGGTCACGTCGGAATTTTTTCGCAACGAACGCACCCGATCCACCCCATTGGACCCCAAACACGTGTTTTGGGGCGTTTCGGACCGTTTCGTTACTGCACGAACTTCGGTGCAAAACGGTCCGAACTGGTGCGATTAATTCACAAGTTTGTGCAACAAAGTCGCGTTGGAATTTTTTCGCAATGAACGCACCCGACCCAGCCCATTGGTCCCCAAACTCATGTTCTAGGGTGTTTCGGACCATTTCGTTACTGCACGAACTCTGGGGCAAAACAAGCCGAATTGGTGCCATTAATGCACAATTTCGTGCAACGAAGTCATGTCGGAATTTTTTCGCAACGAACGCATCCGATCCACCCCATTGGATCCCAAACACATGTTTTGGAGCATTTCGCACCGTTTCGCTACTACAACAACTTCGGTGCAAAACAGGCTGAAATGGTGCCATTGATGCACAAGTTCGTGTAACGAAGCACGTCACAATTTTTCACAACGAACGCACCTGATCCAACCCATTGCAACCCAAACTCATGATTCAGGGCGTTTCGGACTATTTCGTTACAGCACGAATTTCGTTGCTCAATGGGCAAAACTAGAGCAATTAATGCACAAGTTCATGAACGAAGTCACGTCGGAATTTTTTCGCAACGAGCGCACCCGATCTACCCTATTGGACCCCAAACACGTGTTTTGGGGCGTTTCGGACCGTTTCGTTACCGCACGAACTTCGGTGGAAAACGGGCCGAACTGGTGCCATTAATTCACAAGTTTGTGCAACAAAGTCGCGTCGGAATTTTTTCACAACGAACGCACCCGATCCACCCCATTGGACCCCAAAAACATGTTTCAGGGCATTTCGGACCATTTCATTACTGCACGAACTTCGATGCAATATGGGCCGAACTGGAGCAATTAATGCACAAGTTCGTGGAACGAAGTCGTGTTGGAATTTTTTCGCAATGTACGCACCCGATCCACCCCATTAGACCCCAAACACATGTTTTGAGGCGTTTTGAACTATTTCGGTACTACACGAACTTCGGTGGAAAACGGGCCGAACTGGTGCCATTAATTCACAAGTTTGTGCAACAAAGTCGCGTCGGAATTTTTTCGCAACGAACGCACCCGATTCACCCCATTGGACCCTAAACTCATGTTTTGGGGCATTTCGGACCGTTTCATTACTGCACGAACTTCGATGCAATATGGGCCGAACTGGAGCAATTTAGGCACAAGTTCGTGGAACGAAGTCGCGTCGGAAATTTTTCGCAATGAACGCACCCGATCCACCCCATTGCACCCCAAACACATGTTTTGAAGCGTTTCGAACTATTTCGGTACTGCACGAACTTAGGTGCAAAATGGGCCGAACTAGTGCCATTAATTCACAAGTTTGTGCAACGAAGTCGCGTCGGAATTTTTCGCAATGAACACACCCGATCCACCCTATTGGACCCCAAACACATGTTTTGAGGCGTTTCGAACCGTTTCGTTACTGCACAAACTTAGGAGCAAAACGGGCCGAATATGGGCCATTAATGCACAAGTTCGTGCATCAAAGTCGCATTAGAATTTTTCGGAACGAACGCACCCGATCGACCCCATTGGAACCCAAACTCACGTTTTGGGGCGTTTTGGACTATTTTGTTACAGCATGAATTTCGGTGCAAAATGGGCGTATCTTGAGTAATTAATGCATAAGTTCGTGCAACGAAGTCACATCAAAATTTTTTTTGCAACAAACGCACTCGATCCACCCCATTTGACCCAAAACACATGTTTTGGGGAGTTTCGGACCGTTTTGTTACTGCATGAACTTAGGTGCAAAATAGGCCGAACTAGTGCCATTAATTCACAAGTTTGTGCAACAAAGTCACGTCGGAATTTTTTCACAATGAACGCACCCGATCCACCCCATTGGACCCCAAACTCATGTTCTAGGGCCTTTCGGACCGTTTCGTTACTCCACAAACTCTGGTGCAGAACAAGCCGAATTGGTGCCATTAATGCACAATTTCATGCAACCAAGTCGCGTCGGAATTTTTTCGCAACGAACGCACCCGATCCACTCCATTGGATCCCAAACTCATGTTTTGGAGCATTTCGGACCGTTTCGCTACTACAACAACTTCGGTGCAAAAGAGGCTGAAATGGTACCATTGATGCACAAGTTCGTGTAACAAAGCACGTCACAATTTTTCACAGCGAACGCACCCGATCCACCCCATTGCAACCCAAACTCATGTTTCAGGGCGTTTCGGACTGTTTCGTTACAGCACGAATTTCGTTGCAAAATGGGCAAAACTAGAGCAATTAATGCACAAGTTCATGAGCGAAGTCACGTCGGAATTTTTTCGCAACGAACGAACCTGATCCACCCCATTGGACCCGAAACACGTGTTTTGGGGCGTTTTGGACTGTTTCGTTACTGCACGAACTTCGGTGGAAAATGGGCCGAACTGGTGCCATTAATTCACAAGTTCGTGCAATTGAAGTCGCGTCGGAATTTTTCGCAACGAACGCACCCGATCCACCTGATGAGGACATCACTCCTTTAGATATACACAACAATCCTCCAATGAGCATTCAAGGTCCAATTACAAGAGCTCGCGCTCGACAATTGAATTTAGAGGTGAGCTCGTTCCTAAGTTCGTGCAACGAAGTCGCGTTAGTGTTTTTCGCAACGAACGCGCCAGATCGACCTCATTGAACCCAAAACTCATGTTTTGGGGCGTTTCGGACCGCTTCATTACTGCTCCAACTTCGATGCAAAATGGGTCGAACTGGAGAATTTAATACACAAGTTCGTGCAACGAAGTTGCGCCAGAATTTTTCGCAACGAACGCACCCGATCCACCCCATTGGACACCAAACACATTTTTGGGGCATTTAGAACCGTTTTGTTACTGCACGAGCTTTGGTGCAAAAGGGCCGAATTGGTGCCATTAATGCACAAGTTCGTGCAACGAAGTCGCCTTAGAATTTTTCGCAATGAACGCACCCAGTCGATACCATTGGAACCCAAACTCATGTTTTGAGGCGTTTCGGACTGTTTCATTACTGCACAAGCTTCGGCGCAAAATAGGCAAAAATGGAGTTTTTTCGCAAAGTGCACAAGTCAACGAAGTCGCCTTAGAGTTTTTCGCAACGAACGCCCCTGATCGACCCCATTGAACCCCAAACTCATGATTTGGGGCGTTTTGAACCGTCAAATTAATGCTCGAACTTCAGTGCAAAATGGGCTGAACAGGAGCATTTAATGCAAAATTTCTTGCAGCGAAGTCGCTTCGCACTTTTTCACTACGAACGCACCCGATCCACCCCTTTGGACCCCAAACTCATGTTTTGGGGCATTTCAGATCGTTTCTTTATTGCACGATCTTAGGTGCAAAACGGGCCGAAATGATGCCATTAATGCTAAAGTTCGTGCAACGAAGTCGCATTAGAGTTTTTCGCAACGAACGCGCCCGATCGACCCCATTGAACCCAAAACTCGTGTTTGAGGCGTTTCGGACCGTTTCATTACTGCTCGAACTTCGGTGCAAAACGGGCCAAACTGGAGCTTTTAATGCACAACTTCGTGCAGCAAAGTCGCACCAAAATTTTTCGCAACGAACGTACCTGATCCACCCCATTGGACCCCAAACACATGTTTTGGGGCGTTTCGGACCGTTTCATTACTGCACGAACTTTTGGGCCGAACTGGTGCCTTTTACTTCACAAGTTCATGCAACGAAGTCCTGTCGGAAATTTTTGCAATGAACGCACTCAATCCACCCCATTGGATCCCAAACTTATGTTTTGGGCGTTTTGGACCGTTTCGTTCCTGCACGAACTTCGGTGCAAAATGGGCCGATCTTGTGCAATTAATGCACAAGTTCATGTAACGAAGTCGCGTCTTTAATTTTCACAACGAACGCACCTAGGGCATTTCGGACCGTTTCATTACTGCACGAACTTCAATGCAAAATGGGCCAATCTAGATCTGGAGCTATTAATGCACAAGTTCGTGCAACGAAGTCGTGTTGGAATTTTTTCGCAATGTACGCACCCGATCCACCCCATTGCACCCCAAACACATGTTTTGAAGCGTTTCGAACTATTTCGGTACTGCACGAACTTCGGTGGAAAACGGGCCGAACTGGTGCCATTAATTCACAAGTTTGTGCAACAAAGTCGCGTCGGAATTTTTTCGCAACGAACGCACCCGATTCACCCCATTGGACCCTAAACTCATGTTTTGGGGCATTTCGGACCGTTTCATTACTGCACGAACTTCGATGCAATATGGGCTGAACTGGAGCAATTTAGGCACAAGTTCGTGGAACGAAGTCGCGTCGGAAATTTTTCGCAATGAACGCACCCGATCCACCCCATTGCACCCCAAACACATGTTTTGAAGCGTTTCGAACTATTTCGGTACTGCACGAACTTAGGTGCAAAATGGGCCGAACTAGTGCCATTAATTCACAAGTTTGTGCAACGAAGTCGCGTCGGAATTTTTCGCAATGAACACACCCGATCGACCCCATTGAACCCAAAACTCGTGTTTGGGGGCATTTCGGACCGTTTCATTACTCCTCGAACTTCGGTGCAAAACGGGCCGAACTGGAGCTTTTAATGCACAACTTCGGGCAACGAAGTCGCGCCAAAATTTTTCGCAACGAACGCACCCGATCCACCCCATTGGACCCCAAACACATGTTTTGGGGCGTTTCGGACCGTTCCATTACTGCACGAACTTAGGGGCCGAACTGGTGCCTTTTACTTCACAAGTTCGTGCAACGAAGTCGTGTCGGAAATTTTCGCAACGAACGCACCCGATCCACCCCATTGGATCCCAAACTTATGTTTTGGGGCGTTTTGGACTGTTTCGTTCCTGCACGAACTTCGGTGCAAAATGGGCCGATCTTGTGCAATTAATGCTGTCACACCCGATTCTAGAAAGAACCAGATGCATCTCATGTGTGCGCCAGGATTATGTTCACACACACATGATAGACAGAAAAGTGTAATATATCAAAGGCAATGCTCAAAAAGTAGCTAAATAAAGTATTTAACCATATTACACTCCGAATAAAAGAGACACAAAGGTCTTTAAATGATACACCGATATACCCTATACGAAGTCTGCAACAACTCCGTCTTCCACAGGCGATGACTGGTGAACGCAAAGCCTAGAACTCCTCGAAGTCGTCGAAGTTCTCCTCTTCAAAGTTCTCTTCTGAACAACAGTGGGCAAGGGTGAGTAGTCTTATGGTTGGTACTCAGCAAGTGGGGTGAATATGCAAGGCCATCAAGGATAGGCTAAGGTTTGCAGCAGCAAAGTTGGTCAAGTATTTATTAGCAAGCATCTATTAACTAGGTTTAAGTTTATACCATCCCACTTTAGCAAAATCATAAAGGTACCATCAACATAAACATAAACCACGAACCACAATTTAATTAATCTTCAAGTTTCATTATCATGTGAGGGTCCAAGCCACTCTTAACCGTGAGTACGGCTGTTATAACAGTTTTACACTCTGCAGAGGTTGTACACTTTACCCACAAATCGTGTTCCCCTGAGTCGCCCGAGTTTGCAAGGCCCTTAAACACTTCCGAGGTGAGTGGCGAGGGTACACTACGAAGCCTTTACAAAGACATGTCGAGAGCTAGGCAGCCCGCTAGAGTTTCATTAGCAGTGTTGTCCATAAACCTCCCTAATGGTCAGCTCCTTAGCAAAGGCAGCTACCCAAAGAGGACCGGGCTATGACCCCTATCACCGACCCCCTCCTTGCCCTTTCGGTAAGGCCACCAGCTAACTACATATCTAATTAATTGGCTAAGGTCAGAGCCATATGACTTTGTGGTTGCACTGTTCACTTGGGTGGTTGTCCATGTTCCCATTAAACAAAGTTGATCTTGAATTAACGCGGTATAACAACAATATGAAACGTGATCAACATTGTCATAAGAGTAAACCAACACCAATCCCAAAGTTTACAACTAAGCGTGACTACCCAACATGAATAGTCAACCCAGGTGTTTCAAGGCTTTGGGTAAAAGACTAGGTATGTCCTTAGTATAGGTAACCCATCAAGTTTATGCAAAGCAATATTGAGATAAAGTGAATTATCATGCTGTTGTTGGGATAAAATAGAATATGCAGGGGAGGGAAGTCCACTTGCCTTCCTCAAATAGCTGTTGATTCTCTTCCTCGTAAGCTTGCTCTTGGTCTTACTCGAACGTCATGTTGTCTACGCGATCACACAAACAAGCATACACAAACAAATAAGAAATAGTACAACAAATAGTACAAACAGAGAGTAAAATGATGATAATTGTAGTTCATGATGCAAGGATCGCGTGAGTGCAAGAATCGTTGAAATCGGAATTGAAACGATGAAGATATGGCTAAAACAGTGATCCAAGAACCTAACTGCGAGAGTTTTGAACTTCCAGGGGCTAGATCTGAAGAAATCAGGGGCTAAAACATAATTAAACCTTAAACAGAGGGTCTGGGTGCAAAACTAGAGGTCCTGGATGGCGGGTACTAATTCTGGAAAGGTCAGGGGTCGGGACAGCAAAAGAAAGGACCTAACTCTAATTATTTTTCTACTGATCTGGACTGCGGGTTGATTTCTTGAAAGCCTAGGGGTTTTTCTACAAAGGTTCCGGGGACGGTTAGGGTCGGGCGAATCTGGACCGTTGGATCAGAATCGTGTGGCAGGGTAAGGGTCGGGCGAGGGCGGCGGCTCGTGCGCGGCTTAGATTTGTTCTGGCCGTTAGATCTAGATCGAGTGGCAGGGTGAGGGTCGGCTCGGGTTGACCCGGCGGAGTAAAAGGGTGGGGCGGATTGCTCAGCTGCGCTGGGCGCCGGCGGCGAGTGAGAGCGGCGGCGGACGGCCGGAGTTCACCGAATTTGGTGTTCCGGGGCTCGGTTCAGGCTGGGGTTATGCCGGGGAGATAGTGGGCGGCACGGCGAAAGTGGTGAGGGTCATGGGACGGCTGTGCGGCGACTGTAGACCGGCGGCCACGGCGGCAGGTGGAAACAGAGCTCCGGCGAGAAATTGGGGCTGCGACAAAGCGAGAGAGAGGGGGAAAATGGGGGCAGCTTTGTGCTCCGTACCTCGCGAAACTCCGGCGAGGGTTGTAGTCGTTGGAGAAATAGAGGGACGACGAGTCGACGGAGGGGCGCGACACGGGGCGGCGGCGTTCCTCCAATGAGCGGTTTCCAGCGGCGTGCAACGTTGCGGAGTAGAAGAAAAGATTGAAGACGGCTCTCGGTGCAAAGCGGGGCTCCGGCGTGGGTTTTATAGGGGAGGGGAGGAGACGGAGCGGCCGGGAAAAGGGAAGGCGGCGGCTCACGCAGCGGCCTACGAAGGAAAGGGGCAGAACGCGTACCGCGGCTAGTATGGCAAGCCAGCGTCGTGGGGAAGGAAGGAGGGTACGCGGGCGACGGGGTGCGGGGGCGAACTGGATTCAGGGTGAGGAAGAAAAAGGAAAGGGGAGGGAGGCACGGACGGCGGCGCGGCGCGTCTGATGTCGCGGCAGAAAGGAAAGAGAGAGAGAAGCGGAAGGAAGAAGAAAGGAAAGGAAGAGAGGGCGCCGACAGGTGGGACCCAGCTGGCGGTGAGAGAAAGGTGAGGGAGAGTGAAACTGTTTGGGCCGACTGAGTTCGGCCGCGGGGAGAGGAAAAAGAAAAAGGAGAAGAGAAAGTTTTGGGCCGACTGGGTTGGGCCGCGAGAAGAAGAAAAATAGAAGGAGAAGAGAGAGAGGTTTTGGGCCGGGCTGAAAGAAAAGAGTGGGAGAAGAAAAAGAAAAAGAGATGCATGCATAATCTCATTTTGTGGCTTTTATAAAAAAATGTTTTTAAAATTTTATTTCCTATATTTTTGGGTGTTACAAATGCACAAGTTCATGCAACGAAGTCACGTCACATATTTTCACAACGAACACACCCGGGGCATTTCAGACCGTTTCATTACTGCATGAAATTCAATGCAAAATGGGCCGATCTAGATCTGGAGCAATTAATGCACAAGTTCGTGCAACGAAGTCGCGTCGGCATTTTTCGCAACGAACACACCCGATCCACCCCATTGGACCCCAAACATATGTTTTGGGGGATTTCGGACCGTTTCGTTGCTACAGGAACTTCGGTGTAAAATAGCCCGAACTGGTGCCATTAATGCACAAGTTCGTGCAGCGAAGTCGCGTCGTAATTTTGTAACGAATGCACCCAATCCATACCATTGGACCACAAACACATGTTTTGGGGAGTTTCGGACCGTTTCGTTACTGCACGAGCTTTAGTGCAAAATGGGTAAAACTGGAGCAATTAATGCACAAGTTCATGCAACGATGTCCCATCAAATTTTTTTTGCAACGAATGCGCCTGATCCACCCCATTGGACCCCAAACATATGTTTTGGGGCCTTTCAAACCATTTCATTACTACACGAACTTAGGTGCAAAACGGACCGAACCGGTGCCATTAATTCACAAGTTCGTGCAACGAGGTCGCGTCGGAACTTTTCGCAACGAACGCACTCGATCCACCCCATTGCACCCCAAACTCATGTTTGGGGGCGTTTCGGATCGTTTCGTTACTGCACGAACTTAGGTGCAAAACGTGCCAAACTGGTGACATTAATGCACAAGTTCGTGCAACGAAGTCGCCTTAGAGTTTTTCGCAACGAACGCCCCTGATCGACCCCATTGAACCCCAAACTCATGATTTGGGGTGTTTCGAACTGTTTCATTAATGCTCGAATTTCGGTGCAAAATGTGCCGAACAGGAGTATTTAATGCAAAATTTCATGCAGCGAAGTCGCTTCGCACTTTTTCACTACGAACGCACCCGATCCACTCCTTTAGACCCCAAACTCATGTTTTGGGGCTTTTTTGATCGTTTCGTTATTCGACGATCTTAGGTGCAAAACGGGCCGAACTGGTGCCATTAATGCACAAGTTGATGCAACGAAGTCGCATTAGTGTTTTTCGCAACGAACGCGCCCTATCGACGCCATTGAACCCCAAACTCATGTTTTGGGGCGTTTCGGACAGTTTGCTCAAACTTCGGTGGAAAGCGGGCCGAACTGGTGCATTTAATGCACAACATCGTGCAACGAAGTCACGCCGGAATTTTTCGCAACGAACGCACCCAATCCACCCATTGAACCCCAAACACAGGTTTTGGGGCATTTCGGACCATTTCATTGCTGCACGAACTTCGAAGCAAAATGGGCCGAAATGGTGCCATTAATGCACAAGTTCGTGTAACAAAGCCGCGTTAGAATTTTTCGCAACGAACGCACCCGTTCGACCCCATTGGAAGCCAAACTCATGTTTCGGGGCATTTTGGATTGTTTCATTACTGCCCGTACTTCGGTGCAAAATGGCAAAACTTGAGCAATTAATGCACAAGTTCATGCAATGAAGTCGCTTCGGAATTTTTACGTAACGAATGCACCTGATCCAACCCATTGGACCCCAAACACGTGTTTTGGGGCGTTCGGACCATTTTGTTACTGCACGAACTTAGGGGCAAAACGGGCCGAAATAGAGCAATTAATGCACAAGTTCGTGCAACGAAGTCGTGTCGGAATTTTCGCAACGAACTCACCCGATCCACCCCATTAGAACCCAAACACATATTTGGAGCGTTTCAGCCCGTTTCATTACTGCACGAGCTTCGGTGCAAAACAGGTCAAATTGGTAACGAACGCACCGGATCGATCCCATTGAAACCCAAACTCAAGTTTTGAGGCGTTTCAGGCTGTTTCGTTACTACACAAGCTTCGGTGCAAAATGGGCAAAACTCGAGCAACTAATGCTCAAGTTCATGCAACAAAGTCGTGTCGGAATTTTTTTTGCAAAGAACGCATCCGATCCACCCCATTGGACCCCAAACACGTGTTTTGGGGCGTTTCGCACCGTTTCGTTACTGCACGAACTTAGGGACAAAACGGGTTGAACTCGTGCCATTAATTCGCAAGTTCGTGCAATGAAGTTGCGTCGGAATTTTTCGCAACGAATGCACCCAGTCCACTCCACTGGACCCCAAACACATTTTTTGGATTGTTGCGAACTGTTTCGTTACTGCACAATCTTCGGTGCAAAACGGGCCGAATTGGTACCATTAATGCACAATTTCATGCAACAAAGTCGTCTTAGAATTTTTTGCAATGAACGCACCCGATCGACCCTATTGAACCCCAAACTCATGTTTTGGGGCATTTCAAACCGTTTCATTAATTCTCGAACTTCGGTGCAAGATGGGCAGATTTGGAGCATTTAATTCAAAATTTCGTTCAACAAAGTCGCGTCCCAATTTTTCGCAATGAATGCACCCGATCCACCCATGGGACCCCAAACACATGTTTTGGGGCGTTTCGGAATGTTTCATTACTGCACGAACTTCAATGCAAAATGGGCCGATCTGGAGCAATTAATGCACAAGTTCGTGCAACGAAGTCGCGTCGGAACTTTTTGCACGAACGCATCCGATCCGCCCCATTAGACCCCTGATGTGAACCCGCTAGGGTTTGTTCCCGATCTTTCGATGAGAGGCGGGGGATAACTCGATTTGAGATGGAGGCGACGTTCATGGCCCGATTACAGCCTTCCAAGGACGCTGCGCCTTAGCAACCGATACACCACCTCCAATGGCTGCCGCGATCTTGTGGAGCGCGACACCCGGCCACTAGGGCATCTGTCCTGCAAGCAATCGAAGAACCAGCAAGAACAAGTAGAACAAGCAACTCAATTGCAAATATG
The DNA here is from genome assembly GCA_032594955.1 of Panicum miliaceum. Taxonomy (NCBI): domain Eukaryota; kingdom Viridiplantae; phylum Streptophyta; class Magnoliopsida; order Poales; family Poaceae; genus Panicum; species Panicum miliaceum. The sequence continues at coordinate 9,732,613 of CM064070.1, read as the reverse complement.
GAGATAATAACCAATCTGGAATCAACAAGGTGGGGTTCCGAATCGAGTAGAACGGATGGTCTAGTCGACACACGCGTCTACAAGGAAGTAGCAATGGCTAAACTTTCAACAAAACAAAAACCCCCATCTGTTCATGGCGGCTCTAACCCTTATTAATACCTAGGAGGATGACCAAGAGGGTGTTTGAGTCGTACTCCAACCCTAGGACGCGTCCCTAATGGACCCGACTTGATACAAAGCCCATCGGGCCAAATTAAGATGTCGCAGCACCTTTAGACAGAAAACCAGTCGATAGTATTTTGGTCATTGCGGACGAATCAGGAACGATATTGATGTGAACCCGCTAGGGTTTTGTCCCGATCTTTCGATGAGAGGCGGGGGATAACTCGATTTGAGATGGAGGCGACGTTCACGGCCCGACTACAGCCTTCCAAGGACGCTGCGCCTTAGCAACCGATACACCACCTCCAATGGCTGCCGCGATCTTGTGGAGCGTGACACCCGGCCACTAGGGCACCTGTCCTGCAAGCAATCGAAGAACCAGCAAGAACAAGTAGAACAAGCAACTCAATTGCAAATATGGAGATAATAACCAATCTGGAATCAACAAGGTGGGGTTCCGAATCGAGTAGAACGGATGGTCTAGTCGACACACGCGTCTACAAGGAAGTAGCAATGGCTAAACTTTCAACAAAACAAAAACCCCCAATCTGTTCATGGCGGCTCTAACCCTTATTAATACCTAGGAGGACGACCAAGAGGGTGTTTGAGTCGCACTCCAACCCTAGGACGCGTCCCTAATGGACCCGACTTGATACAAAGCCCATCGGGCCAAATTAAGATGTCGCAGCACCTTTAGACAGAAAACCAGTCGGTAGTGTTTTGGTCATTGCGGACGAATCACGAGAGATATGGACTTGAGTCCGGATCCATATGAAACTAGACTTCATAAGCTTTCCACAAAGTACTTGAACGTCCCTATCCGAGTCCGTATGCGACCGTGGTGTCCGTCACAAGTTGGTGTTGTTCTGCAGTCCGAATCCAGCCTCCAAAACGTGTTGGACATGGACTCTTTCTTTCCTTGCACCAAAAGTGACGTGGTGGCCTGATGGAGAACATTGGGAAGACTTAGGCTTGGTCCCCAATCAACTTCTTTGGTCCTCCATACCTTCCATGTGTGTTTATTACATGTGGGTGTATCCATTCTGGTGATGTCCACATCATTCTCCCCTTCTTGGCTGCAAGTCGTCCTCGACTTGCTCCAACGGCATTCAAAGGTGCTTGCTTTGTTGTTGGAACATGGAGCGACGACTATGCTGCATGGGCACAACAAACAATGCTCCCGTTCTTCAGGCTGATCCTGTTGCATAAGAAAAAAACTAGAAAAACTTTGCAAGATATTATTAGTGTTAATGCAGCCCCCTATTTGCTCATGGTATTGTAGCCCAAAAGGATATTTCAGATTAGAACAGATATACACTTTATGCACCAAATATTCTCCTTTGATGTCATTTTTTCCAATTGCATGAAGCGAACAATGATTTAAACTTGGCAAATTAGAATCTAATTGAACCTTCTCTTTTAGACAATTTAGATTACACAGAATATTAAATTCAATATAACCCAAAGTATTTAAAGAAGACAACAATTTCAGTTCATCTTGTACACAAGTAATAGGATGAGAAGGATTATCTACAGCACATTCGTATGGTTCCAAACCAAAAATATCACACTTATTCATTAATTCTGGTATATGAGTAAAAGAAGTATTAGCACACAAGTCCTCTTTATCATAAGAAACAACAAGTAATTCATCTTGTGAAAAAGTTGAATCAGCAGCAGGTTCCACTATTCGTTGCTCTTTGTTAGCATGTAGAGTGGACAAAGTTTGGACACTATGAGTCACATCATTCTTGCATGTATTCACAAATGAAAGAATTTCTTTTTCAGCATGGAGAGCAAGACAAAACAATTGACCGATATAGCAATAGGACTTGCCAATTAACAAGTTTCGAATTTCAGAATTGATCCCTCTCATGAACCTATTCATAACATCTTCCATGCATTCATCCAATCCACCAAACATGATACAAATTTTAAAATCATGGTAGTATTGTTTCACAGTCCTACTACCCTGTTTTAATTTCTCTAATTTGGTAAGCAAATGATCAACATAATATGCAGGAATATAGGCATCTCTAAAATGTATTTTGAATTCTTTCCAAGTTTGCGGAATAATGTTATGCCTACAAATATATTTCCATTCTAGCAAAGCATTTTCTGTTAAAATATTAGAGGCAATATAAATCATTTGTTTCTCCGACAGGTCATGCTCATCAAATTCATTATCTACTTTTAGCTCCCAATCAATGTAAGCTTTAGGATCAAACTCACCAGGATATAAAGGCAAGCATTGAATAATGTCCAGAATATTTTGTTGTTGTTTGCTCCGCTCAAAAATCACTGTATCACCTGCCATGATCAGTAGAAAACAAGAACACAAAAATAATATGTATCCTCCTGTCAACTACTAGAATGTGTCGGTTGTAATTCTCTCAAACTCAACTTGTTTAATACGAGCTCTTACCAGTTCTTACCAAGCAAAACAGGATGAGTCGGCAACCAACAAGTCAAGCACCTTGAAAGAAGTGTATCGGTGCCTTAGCAATAGAAAACTGTCAAGCTATAGTCGAGTATGTGGAGCTGTAGGTGGGCTGATCAAGGGAAAATACTAGCACCACGTTAGTCAGAAAAGCAAGCTGAATAATTGTTCAACGGTGGTACTGTGCTGGTCCTAGCATAGACCGTACTAGAGGCGCGAGCCTGGACACAAATGAAGTCACAAAGCACCAACCGAAACAGCAGGAACACAAAAGATGGATCAGCCCCTTTCTTCTTTTTCGTTTCTTTTCTTTTCTTTTCTGTTTTTTTCACTTTGTTTTCTTTTTTTCTTCTTCTTTTTTTTTGTAGAGGACTAAAATCCTTTGTTTGACAAACAACGCAACAGGATTACTGCATATAGCTGCTACCAACTCAGATTGACGAAACTTGTTTCACGCAGCCAGACGCACAAATCTCCAAGTCGATTCTGGAGCACTTAGATGGAGTTTGTGACCCAGGTCAGATCCGTTGGAAAGATCACGAGTTACGCTTTCCAGATTGTACTAAAACTCGCAAATCGGAGACCGGACACAGAAATAATAAAAGTTTTCTTCCACTGATGAATTGAAACTCCGAGACAAAAAGAGGTGACAAGAACTCGAAACTCTAAAGGACTAAACTAAGACCAGCAACACGACGCAACCGATGCAACCGAAAACTCAACAAGCCCTAACTAAGTAGTACCAGCAAAGGCTCAAAGGGTTTATAGGATTGCCGGCAAACTAATCTACCTTTTTTTTTGGTTTTTCTGGACTATAGGAAAAAAAAATAGCAAAGATAAGTCTCTCACCGATAAACCTTGCTCTGATTACCAACTGATGTGAACCCGCTAGGGTTTTGTCCCGATCTTTCGATGAGAGGCGGGGGATAACTCGATTTGAGATGGAGGCGACGTTCACGGCCCGACTACAGCCTTCCAAGGACGCTGCGCCTTAGCAACCGATACACCACCTCCAATGGCTGCCGCGATCTTGTGGAGCGCGACACCCGGCCACTAGGGCACCTGTCCTGCAAGCAATCGAAGAACCAGCAAGAACAAGTAGAACAAGCAACTCAATTGCAAATATGGAGATAATAACCAATCTGGAATCAACAAGGTGGGGTTCCGAATCGAGTAGAACGGATGGTCTAGTCGACACACGCGTCTACAAGGAAGTAGCAATGGCTAAACTTTCAACAAAACAAAAACCCCCAATCTGTTCATGGCGGCTCTAACCCTTATTAATACCTAGGAGGACGACCAAGAGGGTGTTTGAGTCGCACTCCAACCCTAGGACGCGTCCCTAATGGACCCGACTTGATACAAAGCCCATCGGGCCAAATTAAGATGTCGCAGCACCTTTAGACAGAAAACCAGTCGGTAGTATTTTGGTCATTGCGGACGAATCACGAGAGATATGGACTTGAGTCCGGATCCATATGAAACTAGACTTCATAAGCTTTCCACAAAGTACTTGAACGTCCCTATCCGAGTCCGTATGCGACCGTGGTGTCCGTCACAAGTTGGTGTTGTTCTGCAGTCCGAATCCAGCCTCCAAAACGTGTTGGACATGGACTCTTTCTTTCCTTGCACCAAAAGTGACGTGGTGGCCTGATGGAGAACATTGGGAAGACTTAGGATTGGTCCCCAATCAACTTCTTTGGTCCTCCATACCTTCCATGTGTGTTTATTACATGTGGGTGTATCCATTCTGGTGATGTCCACATCAGATATGGACTTGAGTCTGGATCCATATGAAACTAGACTTCATAAGCTTTCCACGAAGTACTTGAACGTCCCTATCCGAGTCCGTATGCGACCGTGGTGTCCGTCACAAGTTGGTGCTGTTCTGCAGTCCGAATCCAGCCTCCAAAACGTGTTGGACATGGACTCTTTCTTTCCTTGCACCAAAAGTGACGTGGTGGCCTGATGGAGAACATTCGGTAGACTTAGGCTTGGTCCCCAATCAACTTCTTTGGTCCTCCATACCTTCCATGTGTGTTTATTACATGTGGGTGTATCCATTCTGGTGTTGTCCACATCATTCTCCCCTTCTTGGCTGCAAGTCGTCCTCGACTTGCTCCAACGGCATTCAAAGGTGCTTGCTTTGTTGTTGGAACATGGAGCGACGACTATGCTGCATGGGCACAACAAACAATGCTCCCATTCTTCAGGCTAATCCTGTTGCATAAGAGAAAAAGTAGAAAAACTTTGCAAGATATTATTAGTGTTAATGCAGCCCCCTATTTGCTCATGGTATTGTAGCCCAAAAGGATATTTCAGATTAGAACAGATATACACTTTATGCACCAAATATTCTCCTTTGATGTCATTTTTTCCAATTGCATGAAGCGAACAATGATTTAAACTTGGCAAATTAGAATCTAATTGAACCTTCTCTTTTAGACAATTTAGATTACACAGAATATTAAATTCAATATAACCCAAAGTATTTAAAGAAGACAACAATTTCAGTTCATCTTGTACACAAGTAATAGGATGAGAAGGATTATCTACAGCACATTCGTATGGTTCCAAACCAAAAATATCACACTTATTCATTAATTCTGGTATATGTGTAAAAGAAGTATTAGCACACAAGTCCTCTTTATCATAAGAAACAACAAGTAATTCATCTTGTGAAAAAGTTGAATCAGCAGCAGGTTCCACTATTCGTTGCTCTTTGTTAGCATGTAGAGTGGACAAAGTTTGGACACTATGAGTCACATCATTCTTTCAAGTATTCACAAATGAAAGAATTTCTTTTTCAGCATGGAGAGCAAGACAAAACAATTGACCGATATAGCAATAGGACTTGCCAATTAACAAGTTTCGAATTTCAGAATTGAGCCCTCTCATGAACCTATTCATAACATCTTCCATGCATTCATCCAATCCACCAAACATGATACAAATTTTAAAATCATGGTAGTATTGTTTCACAGTCCTACTACCCTGTTTTAATTTCTTTTGTTTGGTAAGCAAATGATCAACATAATATGCAGGAATATAGGCATCTCTAAAATGTATTTTGAATTCTTTCCAAGTTTGCGGAATAATGTTATGCCTACAAATATATTTCCATTCTATCAAAGCATTTTCTGTTAAAATATTAGAGGCAATATAAATTATTTGTTTCTCCGACAGGTCATGCTCATCAAATTTATTATCTACTTTTAGCTCCCAATCAATGTAAGCTTTAGGATCAAACACATCAGGATATAAAGGCAAGCATTGAATAATGTCCAGAATATTTTGTTGTTGTTTGCTCCGCTCAAAAATCACTGTATCACCTGCCATGATCAGTAGAAAACAAGAACACAAAAATAATATGTATCCTCCTGTCAACTACTAGAATATGTCGGTTGTAATTCTCTCAAACTCAACTTGTTTAATACGAGCTCTTACCAGTTCTTACCAAGCAAAACAGGATGAGTTGGCAACCAACAAGTCAAGCACCTTGAAAGAAGTGTATCGGTGCCTTAGCAACAGAAAACTGTCAAGCTATAGTCGAGTATGTGGAGCTGTAGGTGGGCTGATCAAGGGAAAATACTAGCACCACATTAGTCAGAAAAGCAAGCTGAATAATTGTTCAACGGTGGTACTGTGCTGGTCCTAGCATAGACCGTACTAGAGGCGCGAGCGTGGACACAAATGAAGTCACAAAGCACCAACCGAAACAGCAGGAACACAAAAGATGGATCAGCCCCTTTCTTCTTTTTCGTTTCTTTTCTTTTCTTTTCTGTTTTTTTTTCACTTTGTTTTCTTTTTTTCTTCTTCTTTTTTTTTTAGAGGACTAAAATCCTTTGTTTGACAAATAATGCAACAGGATTACTGCATATAGCTGCTACTAACTCAGATTGACGAAACTTGTTTCACGCAGCCAGACGCACAAATCTCCAAGTCGATTCTGGAGCACTTAGATGGAGTTTGTGACCCAGGTCAGATCCGTTGGAAAGATCACGAGTTACGCTTTCCAGATTGTACTAAAACTCGCAAATCGGAACTGATGCAACCAAAAATTGGTGCTGTTCTGCAGTCCGAATCCAGCCTCCAAAACGTGTTGGACATGGACTCTTTCTTTCCTTGCACCAAAAGTGACGTGGTGGCCTGATGGAGAACATTGGGAAGACTTAGGCTTGGTCCCCAATCAACTTCTTTGGTCCTCCATACCTTCCATGTGTGTTTATTACATGTGGGTGTATCCATTCTGGTGTTGCCCACATCAACCCCACACACATGTTTTGGGGCGTTTCAGCCTGTTTCATTACTGCACGAACTTCGGTGAAAAAGGGCTGAAATGGTGCCATTAATGCACAAGTTCGTGCAACGAAGTCGCGCCGGAATTTTTTGCAACGAACGCACCTGATCCACCCAATTTAACCCCAAGCTTTTTTTTGGAGCGTTTCGGACCGTTTCATTACTGCACGAACTTCACTGCAAAACAGGCTGAATTGGTGCCACTAATGCACAAGTTCGTGCAACGCAGTCACGTCGGAATTTTTTTGCAATGAACGCACCCGATTCACCACATTGGAACCCAAACTAATGTTTGGGGGCATTTCGGACCGTTTTGTTACTGCACGAACTTAGGTGCCAAATAGGCCGAAGAGGTTCCATTAATGCACAAGTTCGTGCCACGAAGTCGCTTTAGAATTTTTCGCAACGAACGCACCCGATCAACCCCATTATACCCGAAACTCATGTTTTGGGGCATTTCAAACTGTTTCATTACTGCACGAACTTCAATGCAAAATGGCTGATATGGAGCAATTAATGCACAAGTACGTACAATGAAGTCGCGTCGGAATTTTTTCGCAACGAATGCATCCGATGTGCCCCATTGGACCCCGAACCCATGTTTTGGGGCGTTTCAGACCATTTCGTTATTGCACAAACATAGGTGCAAAACGAGCCAAACTGGTGCCATTAATTCACAAGTTCGTCCAACGAAGTCGCGTCAGAATTTTTCGAAACGAACACGCCCGATCCACCCCATTGGACCCAAACTCATGTTTTGTGGTGTTTCTGACGGATTCGTTACTGCACGAACTTCGGTGAAAAAGGGGTTCAACTGGAGCATTTAATGCACAATTTCGTGCAACGAAGTAGCGCCGGAATTTTTCGCAACGAACGCACCTGATCCACCCAATTTATCCCCAAACTCATGTTTTGGGGAGTTTTAGACTGTTTCATTAGTGCACGAACTTCAATGCAAAATAGGCCAAATGGTGCCATTAATGCATAAATTCGTGCAACGAAGTCGCGTCAGAATTTTTTCGCAATGATCGCACCCGATCCACCCCATTGGACCCCAAACACATGTTTTGGGGCATTTCAAACCGTTTCGTTACTGCATGAACTTAGATGCAAAACGGGCTGAACTGGTGCCATTAATTCACAAGTTCGTGCAACGAAGTCACGTCGGAATTTTTCACCATGAACGGACCCGATCCACCCCATTGGACCCCGAACTCATGCTTTGTGGTGTTTCAGACTGTTTCGTTACTACACGAACTTCGTTGCAAAATGGGTCGAAGTGGAGCATTTAGTGCTCAATTTTGTGCAACAAAGTCGTGCTAGAATTTTTCGCAATGAACGCACCCAATCCTCCCTATTGGACCCCAAACTCATGTTTTAAGACGTTTTGAGCTGTTTCTCTACTGCAAGAACTTCTGTGCACAATTGGCCGAACTGGAGCATTTAATGACATTTTCGTGCAACGAAGTCGCGCCGGAATTTTTCGCAACGAACGCACCTGATCCACCCAATTTAACCCCAAGCTTTTTTTTGGGAGCGTTTCGGACCGTTTCGTTACTGCACGAACTTCACTGCAAAACAGGCTGAATTGGTGCCATTAATGCACAAGTTCGTGCAACGCAGTCACGTCGAAATTTTTTCGCAATGAACGCACCCGATTCACCCCATTGGAACCCAAACTAATGTTTGGGGGCATTTCGGACCGTTTCGTTACTGCACGAACTTAGGTGCAAAATAGGCCGAAGAGGTTCCATTAATGCCCAAGTTCGTGCCACGAAGTCGCATTAGAATTTTTCGCAACGAACGCACCCGATCCACCCCATTGGACCCGAAACTCATGTTTTGGGGCATTTCAAACTGTTTCATTAGTGCACGAACTTCAATGCAAAATGACTGATATGGAGCAATTAAGGCACAAGTACGTGCAATGAAGTTGCGTCGGAATTTTTTCGGAACGAATGCATCCGATGTACCCCATTGAATCCCGAACCCATGTTTTTCAGACCGTTTCGTTACTGCACAAACATAGGTGCAAAATGAGCCAAACTGGTGCCATTAATTGACAAGTTCGTCCAACGAAGTCGCGTCAGAATTTTTCGAAACGAACACACCCGATCCACCCCCATTGGACCCAAACTCATGTTTTGTGGTGTTTCTGATGGATTCGTTACTGCACGAACTTTGGTGAAAAAGGGGTTCAACTGGAGCATTTAATGCACAATTTCGTGCAACGAAGTAGCGCCGAAATTTTTCGCAACGAACGCACCTGATCCACCCAATTTATCCCCAAACTCCACGAACTTCAATGCAAAATAGGCCAAATGGTGCCATTAATGCAAAAATTCGTGCAACGAAGTCGCGTCGCAATTTTTTCGCAATGATCGCACTCAATCCACCCCATTGGACCCCAAACACATGTTTTGGGGCGTTTCAAACCGTTTCGTTACTGCACGAACTTAGGAGCAAAACAGGCTGAACTGGTGCCATTAATTCACAAGTTCGTGCAACCAAGTCGCGTCGGAATTTTTTCGCAATGAACGCATCCGATCCAACCCATTGGACCCTGAACACATGTTTTGGGGCGTTTCAAACCGTTTCATTACTGCACGAACTTAGGTTCAAAATGGGCTGAACTTATGCTATTAATTCACAAGTTCGTGCAACGAAGTCACGTCGGAATTTTTCGCAATGAACGGACCCGATCCACCCCATTGGACCCCGAACTCATGTTTTGTGGTGTTTCGGACTGTTTCGTTACTGCACGAACTTCGTTGTAAAATGGGTCGAAATGGAGCATTTAGTGCACAATTTCGTGCAAAAAAGTCGCGCTAGAATTTTTCGCAATGAACGCACCCGATCCTCCCTATTGGACCCCAAACTCATGTTTTAGGGCATTTCGAACCGTTTCGCTACTGCAAGAACTTCGGTGCAAAATGGGCCCAACTGGAGCATTTAATGACATTTTCATGCAACGAAGTCGCGCCGGAATTTTTCGCAACGAATGCACCTGATCCACCCGATTTAACCCTAAACTCTCGTTTTGGAGCATTTCGAACCGTTTCGTTACTGCACGAACTTAGGTGCAAAATGGGCTGAACTAGTGCCATTAATTCACAAGTTCATGCAATGAAGTCACGTCGGAATTTTTCACAACGAATGCACCCGATCCACCCCATTGGACCCCAAACTCATGTATTGTGGTGTTTCAGACCGTTTCGTTACTGCATGAACGCACCCGATCGACCCCATTGGACCCCAAACTCATGTTTTGGGGCATTCGGACTGTTTCATTACTGCACGAACTTCAATGCAAAATGGGCCGATCTGGAACAACTAATTCACAAGTTCATGCAATGAAGTTGAGTCGGAATTTTTTCGCAATGAACGAACCTGATCCACCCCATTGCACCCCGAACACATGTTTTGGGGTGTTTCAGACCATTTTGTTACTGCATGAATTTAGGTGCAAAACAGGCCGAACTAGTGCCATTAATTCATTGGTTCGTCCAACGAAGTCGCATTGTAATTTTTTCGCAATGAATGCACCCGATCCACCCCATTGGATCCCAAACACATGTATTGGTGCGTTCCGGACCGTTTCATTACTGCACGAACTTATGTGCAAAATAGGCTGAACTGGTGCCATGAATTCACAAGTTCGTGCGACGAAGTTACGTCTGAATTTTTCGCAACGAAGGCACCGGGTCCACCCCATTGCACCCCAAACTCATGTTTTGTGGTGTTTCAGACCGTTTCATTACTGACGAACTTCTGTGCAAAATGGGTCGAACTGGGGCATTTAGGGCACAATTCTGTGCAACAAAGTCGTGGTAGAACTTTTTGCAATGAACGCACCCGATCCTCCCTATTGGAACCCAAACTCATGTTTTAGGGCGTTTCGAACCGTTTCGCTACTGCAAGAACTTCGGTGCAAAATGGGTCGAGCTGGAGCATTTAATGACATTTTCATGCAACGAAGTCGCGCCGGAATTTTTCGCAACGAATGCACCTGATCCACCCGATTTAACCCCAAACTCTTGTTTTGGAGCGTTTCGAACCGTTTCGTTACTGCACGAACTTCGCTGGAAAACATGCTGAATTGGTAACATTAATGCAGAAGTTCATGAACCTCAGTCACGTCGGAAATTTTTCCCAATGAACGCACCCGATCTACCCCGTTGGACCCTAAAGACATGTTTTGGGGCGTTTCAAACCGTTTGGTCACTTCTCGAACTTAGGTGCAAAACGGGCTGAACTGCTGCCATTAATTCACAAGTTCGTGCAACAAAGTCACGTCGGAATTTTTCGCAATGAATAGACCCGATCCACCCAATTGGACACCAAAATCATGTTTTGTGGTGTTTTGGACTGTTTCGTTACTGCACGAACTTCGATACAAAATGGTTCGAAATGGAGCATTTAGTGCACAATTTCGTGCAACAAAGTCGCGCTGGAATGTTTCGCAATGAACGCATCCGATCCTTACTATTGGAGTCCAAATTCATGTTTTAGGGCGTTTCGAACCGTTTCGCTACTGCAAGAACTTCGGTGCAAAATGGGCCGAACTGGAGCATTTAATGACATTTTCGTGCAACGAAGTCGCGCCGGAATTTTTCGCACCGAACACACCTGATCCACCCAATTTAACCCTAAACTCTTGTTTTGGAGCGTTTCGGACCGTTTCGTTACTGCACGAACTTCACTGCAAAACAGGCTGAATTGGTGCCACTAATGCGCAAGTTCGTGCAACGCAATCACGTCGGACTTTTTTCGCAATGAACGCACCCCATCCACCCCATTGGACCCCGAACTAATATTTGGGGGCATTTCGGACCGTTTGGTTACAGCACGAACTTTGGTGCAAAACGGGCTGAAGTGGTGCCATTAATGCACAAGTTCATGCAACGAAGTTGCGTTAGAATTTTTCGCAACGAACGCACCCGATCGACCCCATTGGACCCCAAACTCATGTTTTGGGGCATTGTGGACTGTTCGTTACTGCACGAACTTCAATGCAAAATGGGCCGATCTGGAAATTAATGCACAAGTTCATGCAATGAAGTCGCGTCGGAATTTTTTCGCAATGAACGAACCTGATCCACCCCATTGGACCCCGAACAAATATTTTGGGGCGTTTCAGACCATTTTATTACTGCATGAACTTAAGTGCAAAACAGGCCGAACTAGTGCCATTAATTCACAAGTTCGTCCAACGAAGTCGCGTCGTAATTTTTTCGCAATGAACGCACCCGATCTAACCCATTGGACCCCAAACACATGTATTGGGGCGTTTCGGACCATTTCGTTACAGCACGAACTTAGGTGCAAAACGGGTAGAACTAGTGCCATGAATTCACAAGTTCGTGCAACTTAGAACTTAGGTGCTGCGACTGATGTGAACCCGCTAGGGTTTGTTCCCGATCTTTCGATGAGAGGCGGGGGATAACTCGATTTGAGATGGAGGCGACGTTCACGGCCCGACTACAGCCTTCCAAGGACGCTGCGCCTTAGCAACCGATACACCACCTCCAATGGCTGCCGCGATCTTGTGGAGCGCGACACCCGGCCACTAGGGCACCTGTCCTGCAAGCAATCGAAGAACCAGCAAGAACAAGTAGAACAAGCAACTCAATTGCAAATAAGGAGATAATAACCAATCTGGAATCAACAAGGTGGGGTTCCGAATCGAGTAGAACGGATGGTCTAGTCGACACACGCGTCTACAAGGAAGTAGCAATGGCTAAACTTTCAACAAAACAAAAACCCCCCAATCTGTTCATGGCGGCTCTAACCCTTATTAATACCTAGGAGGACGACCAAGAGGGTGTTTGAGTTGCACTCCAACTCTAGGACGCGTCCCTAATGGACCCGACTTGATACAAAGCCCATCGGGCCAAATTAAGATGTCGCAGCACCTTTAGACAGAAAACCAGTCGGTAGTATTTTGGTCATTGCGGACGAATCAGGAGAGATATGGACTTGAGTCCGGATCCATATGAAACTAGACTTCATAAGCTTTCCACGAAGTACTTGAACGTCCCTATCCGAGTCCGTATGCGACCGTGGTGTCCGTCACAAGTTGGTGCTGTTCTGGAGTCCGAATCCAGCCTCCAAAACGTGTTGGACATGGACTCTTTCTTTCCTTGCACCAAAAGTGACGTGGTGGCCTGATGGAGAACATTGGGAAGACTTAGGCTTGGTCCCCAATCAACTTCTTTGGTCCTCCATACCTTCCATGTGTGTTTATTACATGTGGGTGTATCCATTCTGGTGATGTCCACATCATTCTCCCCTTCTTGGCTGCAAGTCGTCCTCGACTTGCTCCAACGGCATTCAAAGGTGCTTGCTTTGTTGTTGGAACATGGAGCGACGACTATGCTGCATGGGCACAACAAACAATGCTCCCGTTCTTCAGGCTGATCCTGTTGCATAAGAGAAAAACTAGAAAAACTTTGCAAGATATTATTAGTGTTAATGCAGCCCCCTATTTGCTCATGGTATTGTAGCCCAAAAGGATATTTCAGATTAGAACAGATATACACTTTATGCACCAAATATTCTCCTTTGATGTCATTTTTTCCAATTGCATGAAGCGAACAATGATTTAAACTTGGCAAATTAGAATCTAATTGAACCTTCTCTTTTAGACAATTTAGATTACACAGAATATTAAATTCAATATAACCCAAAGTATTTAAAGAAGACAACAATTTCAGTTCATCTTGTACACAAGTAATAGGATGAGAAGGATTATCTACAGCACATTCGTATGGTTCCAAACCAAAAATATCACACTTATTCATTAATTCTGGTATATGAGTAAAAGAAGTATTAGCACACAAGTCCTCTTTATCATAAGAAACAACAAGTAATTTATCTTGTGAAAAAGTTGAATCAGCAGCAGGTTCCACTATTCGTTGCTCTTTGTTAGCATGTAGAGTGGACAAAGTTTGGACACTATGAGTCACATCATTCTTGCAAGTATTCACAAATGAAAGAATTTCTTTTTCAGCATGGAGAGCAAGACAAAACAATTGACCGATATAGCAATAGGACTTGCCAATTAACAAGTTTCGAATTTCAGAATTGATCCCTCTCATGAACCTATTCATAACATCTTCCATGCATTCATCCAATCCACCAAACATGATACAAATTTTAAAATCATGGTAGTATTGTTTCACAGTCCTACTACCCTGTTTTAATTTCTCTAGTTTGGTAAGCAAATGATCAACATAATATGCAGGAATATAGGCATCTCTAAAATGTATTTTGAATTCTTTCCAAGTTTGCGGAATAATGTTATGCCTACAAATATATTTCCATTCTAGCAAAGCATTTTCTGTTAAAATATTAGAGGCAATATAAATCATTTGTTTCTCCGACAGGTCATGCTCATCAAATTCATTATCTACTTTTAGCTCCCAATCAATGTAAGCTTTAGGATCAAACTCACCAGGATATAAAGGCAAGCATTGAATAATATCCAGAATATTTTGTTGTTGTTTGCTCCGCTCAAAAATCACTGTATCACCTGCCATGATCAGTAGAAAACAAGAACACAAAAATAATATGTATCCTCCTGTCAACTACTAGAATGTGTTGGTTGTAATTCTCTCAAACTCAACTTGTTTAATACGAGCTCTTACCAGTTCTTACCAAGCAAAACAGGATGAGTCGGCAACCAACAAGTCAAGCACCTTGAAAGAAGTGTATCGGTGCCTTAGCAACAGAAAACTGTCAAGCTATAGTCGAGTATGTGGAGCTGTAGGTGGGCTGATCAAGGGAAAATACTAGCACCACGTAAGTCAGAAAAGCAAGCTGAATAATTGTTCAACGGTGGTACTGTGCTGGTCCTAGCATAGACCGTACTAGAGGCGCGAGCCTGGACACAAATGAAGTCACAAAGCACCAACCGAAACAGCAGGAACACAAAAGATGGATCAGCCCCTTTCTTCTTTTTCGTTTCTTTTCTTTTCTTTTCTGTTTTTTTCACTTTGTTTTCTTTTTTTCTTCTTCTTTTTTTTTAGAGGACTAAAATCCTTTGTTTCACAAACAACGCAACAGGATTACTGCATATAGCTGCTACCAACTCAGATTGACGAAACTTGTTTCACGCAGCCAGACGCACAAATCTCCAAGTCGATTCTGGAGCACTTAGATGGAGTTTGTGACCCAGGTCAGATCCGTTGGAAAGAACACGAGTTACGCTTTCCAGATTGTACTAAAACTCGCAAATCGGAGACCGGACACAGAAACAATGGAAGTTTTCTTCCACTGATGAATTGAAACTCCGAGACAAAAAGAGGTGACAAGAACTCGAAACTCTAAAGGACTAAACTAAGACCAGCAACAGGACGCAACCGATGCAACCGAAAACTCAACAAGCCCTAACTAAGTAGTACCAGCAAAGGCTCAAAGGGATTATAGGATTGCCGGCAAACTAATCTACCTTTTTTTTTGGTTTTTCTGGACTATAGGAAAAAAAATAGCAAAGATAAGTCTCTCACCGATAAACCTTGCTCTGATACCAACTGATGGCGACCCGCTAGGGTTTGATTCCCGATCTTTCGATGAGAGGCGGGGGATAACTCGATTTGAGATGGAGGCGACGTTCACGGCCCGACTACAGCCTTCCAAGGACGCTGCGCCTTAGCAACCGATACACCACCTCCAATGGCTGCCGCGATCTTGTGGAGCGCGACACCCGGCCACTAGGGCACCTGTCCTGCAAGCAATCGAAGAACCAGCAAGAACAAGTAGAACAAGCAACTCAATTGCAAATAAGGAGATAATAACCAATCTGGAATCAACAAGGTGGGGTTCCGAATCGAGTAGAACGGATGGTCTAGTCGACACACGCGTCTACAAGGAAGTAGCAATGGCTAAACTTTCAACAAAACAAAAACCCCCCAATCTGTTCATGGCGGCTCTAACCCTTATTAATACCTAGGAGGACGACCAAGAGGGTGTTTGAGTTGCACTCCAACTCTAGGACGCGTCCCTAATGGACCCGACTTGATACAAAGCCCATCGGGCCAAATTAAGATGTCGCAGCACCTTTAGACAGAAAACCAGTCGGTAGTATTTTGGTCATTGCGGACGAATCACGAGAGATATGGACTTGAGTCCGGAACCATATGAAACTAGACTTCATAAGCTTTCCACGAAGTACTTGAACGTCCCTATCCGAGTCCGTATGCGACCGTGGTGTCCGTCACAAGTTGGTGCTGTTCTGCAGTCCGAATCCAGCCTCCAAAACGTGTTGGACATGGACTCTTTCTTTCCTTGCACCAAAAGTGACGTGGTGGCCTGATGGAGAACATTGGGAAGACTTAGGCTTGGTCCCCAATCAACTTCTTTGGTCCTCCATACCTTCCATGTGTGTTTATTACATGTGGGTGTATCCATTCTGGTGATGTCCACAACAAAATCACGTCGGAATTTTTCGCAACGAACGCACCGGGTCCACCCCATTGGACCCCAAACTCATGTTTTGTGGTGTTTAAGACCATTTCGTTACTGCATGAACTTCGGTGCAAAATGGGTTGAATAGGAGCATTTAGGGCACAATTCGTGCAACAAAGTCACGCCAGAATTTTTCACAATGATCGCACCCGATCTACCCTATTGGACCCCAAACTCATGTTTTAGGGCGTTTCGGACCATTTCGCTACTGCAAGAACTTCGGTGCAAGATGGGCCGAACTGGAGCATTTAATGCACAATTTCGTGCAACGAAGTCGCGCCGGAATTTTTTGCAACAAACGTACCTCATTCACCCAATTTAACCCCAAACTCATGTTTTGTGGCGTTTCAGACCGTTTCGTTATTACACGAACTTCGATGGAAAACAAGCCGAATTGGTGCCATTAATGCACAAGTTCGTGCAACGAAGTTGCGCCAGAATTTTTTCGCAATAAACGCACCTGATCCACCCCATTGGATCCCAAACTAATGTTTTGAAGCATTTCAGACCGTTTCGTTACTCCACGAACTTAGGTGCAAAACAAGCCGAACTGGTGCCATTAATTTATAAGTTCGTGCAACGAAGTCGCGTTGGAATTTTTCGCAATGAACGCTCCCGATCGACCCCATCGGACCCCGAACACATGTTTTGGGGCATTTCAGACCGTTTCGTTACTGCACGAACTTAGGTGCAAAATGGGACGAACTGGTGCCATTATTTCACAAGTTCGTCCAACGAAGTCGCGTCGGAATTTTTTCGCAATGAACGCACCCGATCCAGCCCATTGGACCCCAAACACATGTTTTGGGCGTTTCGGACCGTTTCGTTACTGCACGAACTTAGGTGCAAAACGGGCCGAACTGGTGCCATTAATTCACAAGTTCGTGCAACGAAGTCGCATCGGAATTTTTCACAACGAACACACCCGACCACCCCATTGGACCCCAAACTAATGTTTTGTCGCCTTTTGGACCGTTTCGTTACTACGCGAACTTCGGTGCAAAATGGCTAGAACTGGAGCATTTAAAGCACAAGTTCGTACAATGAATTCACGTTAGAATTTTTCACAATGAACGCACCTGATCCATCCCGTTGGACCCCGAACACATGTTTTGTGGCGTTCCAGACCGTTTTGTTACTGCACGAACTTAGGTGCAAAACGGGCCGAACTGGTGCAATTAATTCAGAAGGTCGTCCAAAAGAAATCGCGTCGGAATTTTTTCGCAATGAACGCAACCGATCCACTCCATTGGACCCCAAACACATGTTTTGGGGCGTTTCGGAATATTTCATTACTGCACGAACTTAGGAGCAAAACGGGCCGAACTGGTGCCATTAATTCACAAGTTCGTGCAACGAAGTCGCGTCAGAATTTTTTGCAACGAACGCACCCGATGCACCCCATTGGACCCCAAACTTATGTTTTGTGGTGTTTCGGACCGTTTCGTTACTGCATGAACTTCGGTGCAAAATGGGTCAAACTGGAGCATTCAATGCACAATTTCGTGCAATAAAGTCGTACCCGAATTTTTCGCAATGAACGCGCTCGATCCACCCTATTGGACCCCAAACTCATATTTTAGTGCGTTTCGGACCGTTTCATTACTACACGAACTTAGGTGCAAAATGGGCCAAACTGGTGCCATTAATTCATAAGGTCGTCCAACGAAGTCGCGTCGGAATTTTTTTGCAATGAACACACCCGATCCACCCCATTCGACCCCAAACACATGTTTTGGGGCGGTTCGGACTATTTCGTTACTACACGAACTTAGGCGCAAAACGGGCCGAACTGGTGCCATTAATTCACAAGTTCGTGCAATGAAGTCGCGTCATAATTTTTTGCAGCGAATGCAACCGATCCACCCCATTGGACCCCAAACTCACGTTTTGTGGTGTTTTGGACCGTTTCGTTAGTGCATGAACTTCGGTGAAAAATGGGTCAAACTGGAGCATTCAATGCACAATTTTGTGCAATAAAGTCGTGCCCGAATTTTTCGCAATGAACGCACCCGATCCACCCTGTTGGACCCCAAACTCATGTTTTAGGGTGTTTCGGACCGTTTTGCTACTGCAAGAACTTCGGTGCAAAATGGGCCGAACTGGAGCATTTAATGCACAATTTCGTGCCACGATGTCATGCCGGACTTTTTGCAACGAACGTACCTGATCCACCCAATTTCACCCCAAACTCATATTTTTGGGCGTTTCGGATCGTTTCGTTATTACACGAACTTCGATGCTAAACGGGTTGAACTGGTGCTATTAATGCACAAGTTCGTGCAATGAAGTCGCGTTACAATTTTTCGCAACGAACGCACCAGATCGACCCCATTGGACCCCAAACTCATGTTTTGGGGCATTTCAGACTATTTGATTACGGCACAAACTTCAATGCAAAATGGGTCGATCTGGAGCGACTAATGCAAAAGTTTGTGCAATGAAGTCGCGTCGTAATTTTTTCGCAACGAACGCACCCGATTGACCCCCTTGAACCCTAAACTCATGTTTTGGGGCATTTCGGATTGTTTCATTACTTCACAAACTTCAATGCAAAAATGGTCGAACTGGTGCCATTAATTGACAAGTTCGTGCAACGAAGTCGCATTGGAATTTTTTGCAACGAACGCACTCGTCCACCCCATTGGACCCCAAACTAATGTTTTGTCGCATTTCGGACCGTTTTGTTACTCTGCGAACTTCGATGCAAAATGGGTCGAACTGGAGCATTTAAAGCACAAGTTCGTACAATGAAGTCGCGTCAGAATTTTTTCGCAATGAACGCACCTTATCCATCCCATTGGACCCCAAACACAAGTTTCGAGGCATTTCGGACCGTTTCGTTACAGCACGAACTTAGGTGCAAACCGGGCCGAACTGGTGCCATTAATTCAAAAGTTCGTGCAACGAAGTCGCGTCAGATTTTTTCGCAATGAACGCGCCGGATCCACTCTATTGGACCCAAAACTCATGTTTTGTGGTATTTCGGACCGTTTCGTTACTGCACAAACTTCGCTGTAAAATGGGTCAAACTGGAGCATTTAATGCACAATTTCGTGTGATGAGGACATCAGCACCAACGATACATCCACTCCGACATAAGTACCTATTGCTGGTCCTATTACTCGTGCTCGTGCGCATCAACTTAATCATCAGGTGAGTTCAAATCTAAGCTCATGTACATCATGTTTAGACCATGGAGACCCGTGTACTCTTGTTTTGCTTAGGAACCAAGGAGGTGACCGAAAGGGAAACGGATTCGCGCAGGCTGGATTCGGACTGCAGAATAGTACCAACTTGTGACGGACACCATGGTCGCATATGAACTCGGATTGGGGTGTTCAAGTACTTCGTGGAAAGCTTATGAAGTCTTCTTTCAAACGGATCCAGCCTCATATCCATATCTTTTACGAGTTGGCCGCAATCGTAAAATTAATACAGAGTCCTTTTCTGCACATGGTGCTGCGTCACGCTGTTTTGGCCCAATGGGCCGTGTATCAAGTTGAGTCCATTACGGACGCGTCCTAGGGTTGGAGTACGACCCCAGCACCCCTGTGGTCGTCCTCCCACGTACTTATACCCCTTAGCCGCCACCAAGGATGCTTGGGTTTTGTTTAGAGCAAGTTTAGCCTTCGCTACTTGCTTGCAAGCGCGCGTGCTGGATCAGCCGCCCGTCTTCTTGTCTTTGGAACCCCACCATTATTGAGATTGCGTGTGAAACCTTCATTTACATCTAGTAAATTCAGTACTTGTCATACTTGTTCTTGCTAGTTCTTCGATTGCTTGCAGGATGAGTGCCCTAGTGGCCGGGTGCCGCGCTCCACAAGATCGCGACAGCCATTGGAGGGGGTGTATCGGTTGCTAAGGCGCAGCTTGGAAGGCTGTAGTCGGGCCGTGAACGTCGCCTCCATCGACCAATCGAGTTATCCACGCCTCTCATCGAAAGATCGGGAATCAAACCCTAGCGGGTCGCCATTAGTTGGTAATCAGAGCAAGGTTTATCGGTGAGAGACTTCTAATTCTTCGCTGTTTTATTTTTCCTATAGTCCAGAAAAGCCAAAAAAAATAGTAGATTAGTTTACCTTCAATCCTATAAACTCGTTTGAGCCTTTGCTAGCACTGCTTAGTTAGGGCTTGTTGAACTTTCGGTTGCGTCGAGTTGCTGGTCTTAGTTTTAGTCCTTTAGAGTTTCGAGTTCTTGTCACATTCTAGTCACAACCGTGCGCTACCATACATACTCCGTGTTGGCGGAATCCGAGTCCATATTCGTGTTCAAGTCCGAGTTAGATTCTGTGTTGGTTTGTGACCGAATCGCACGCGGTGCTGTGATTCGAGTAGGGATCGGTTTCCGAGTCCGAATTGGTTATTGCGCCGTGTTATAAAATTCCATTGCTATTCGCACTTGTACTGCATATTTTTTACCGGAATACCCCTACCCTTTCGGGAAAAGTTTGTGTGCTGTGTGGCTCTTTTGAAGTCTTTTAGGTTATATAATCAGTTTTGAGGACCCCCTTAAAAAAAAGAAAAAAAATAAAAAAAAAGAAAAAGAAAAAAAAAGAAAACAAGAACAAGAAGAAGAAGAAAAAGAAGGGAAGAAAAAGGGGCTGTTCTTTGTGCATCTTTTTTGTTCTTCGGTGGTGTCTCGTGACTTCATTTGTGTCCAGGCTCGCGTCTCTAGCACGGTCTAGGCTAGGACCAGCATAGTGCCGCCGTTGAACGATTCTTCAGCTTGCTTTTGTAGCTAACGTGGTGCTAGTTCATCCTTGCTTCAGCCCACCTATAGCTCCACATATCCGACTACAGCTTGACAGGTCCTGTTGTTGCGGCACCGATACACTTCATCCCACGGTTGCAGACTTGTTGGTTGTCGTCCCCTCCTGTTGAGCAAGGTAAGAATTGGTAATAGCTTGTGTAACGGGTTGAGAGTGAGCGCCTTGCAGTAGCTACATCCCATTAGTTGTAGGATCTTATTTCTTCACCTATTTTCGTGTTTCCTTTGTTCATCTAAACATGACAGGATCAGAGGGTGATGGGAGTTTAGGTCACTCTCCTCGTACCAAGGGAATCATACAACATTTTGAAAATAAGATGAGGAGGCATGTAGATGGGCTTGCTGAAGATATGCTGGTGTCAAATGATAAGATTGGGTAGTTGGAGGCCATGCAGCTTGCCACCAACACCAAGCTTACAAGGCTGGAGACGTCGGTCGCTCATATTGACCAAAGCCTTGCTGCTCTTTTGAGGCGTTTTGATGAGATGCATGCCAGAACTGCAAATGGGCATGAGGGAGAAAACAAGAAGGATGAGCGTGTCGAGGATAATTGGGATGATTATGTCGCTGATACTGAACTAGATGACCAAGATGCTCCTAGTCGCTGACGACTGCGAACTAATCGGAGAGGTATGGGTGGACATCAACGACGTGAGGTACATAATAATGATGATGCTTTCAGTAAAATAAAATTTAAGATACCTTCTTTCGATGGAAAATATGATCCTGATGCATACATTACTTGGGAAATTGCTGTTGATCAAAAGTTTGCATGTCATGAATTTCCTGAGAATATACGTGTCAGGGCTGCTACTAATGAATTTACTGATTTTGCCTCTGTTTGGTGGATAGAACATGCTAAGAAAAATCCTAATAATATTCCACAAATCTGGGATGCTTTGAAACGGGTCATGCGGGCTAGATTTGTTCCTTCTTACTATGCGCGTGATCTGTTACATAGATTGCAACAATTGAGACAGGGTAATAAAAGTGTAGAAGAATACTACCAGGAGTTACAAATGGGTGTGTTGCGTTGTAATTTAGTGGAGGATGAGGAACCTGCTGTGGCTAGATTTTTAGGAGGTTTGAACTGAGAAATTCAGGACATTCTTGCTTATAAAGATTATACTAACGTAACCCGTTTGTTCCATCTTGCTTGTAAAGCTGAATGGGAAATGCTGGGACGACGTGCTAGTACAAGAACTAATATTTCTGTAGGAAAACCTTCATCATGGCAGCCGCGCACATCTACCTCATTGACCGGACGAGCTCCTGCACCTTCTACATTCCCGAGTCGGTCGACAATACCCGCTCCATCCAACGATAAGACACGTGCTCCCCCGACAAATTCAGCAACCACGACTGTCCAGAAACCAGCCACGAGTGCATCTTCGGTTGCCTCCACGGGAAGGACAAGAGATATTCAGTGCCATCGATGCAAGGGCTTTGGCCACATGCAACGTGACTGCCCTAACAAGCGCGTTTTGGTGGTCAAAGGAGATGGTGGGTATTCCTCTGCTAGTGATTTTGATGAAGATACACTTGCTTTGCTTGCTGCTGACCATGCAGGTACTAAGGAACAACCAGAAGAGCAGATTGGTGCAGAGGATGCAGATCATTATGAGAGCCTCATTGTGCAGCGTGTACTTAGTGCACAAATGGAAAAGGCGGAGCAAAATCAACGGCATACACTGTTCCAAACAAAGTGTGTTATTAAAGAGCGTTCATGCCGTTTGATAATTGATGGAGGTAGCTGCAACAACTTGGCTAGCAGCGATATGGTCGAGAAGCTTGCACTTACAACAAAACCGCACCCACATCCATATCACATTCGGTGGCTCAACAATAGTGGTAAGGTCAAGGTAACGAGATTGGTACGAATTAATTTCGCTATTGGTTCATATCATGATGTTGTTGAATGCGATGTTGTGCCTATGGAAGCTTGTCATATTCTGCTAGGTAGACCATGGCAATTTGATACCGATAGCATGCATCATGGTAGATCAAATCAATATTCTCTTATACATCATGATAAGAAAATCGTTTTGCTTCCTATGTCACCTGAATCTATTGTGCGTGATGATGTTGCTAAAGCTAAGAGAACTAAAGCTGAGATCGATAAGAATGCCAAATCTGTTAGTAGCAGGGAAGATGAGATAAGATTTAAAGGACATTGCTTGCTTGCTACTAAGTCTGATATTAATGAATTGATTGCTTCCACTTCTGTTGCCTATGCTTTGGTGTGCAAGAATGCTTTGATTTCAGTTCACGATATGCAGCATTCTTTGCCCCCGGCTGTTGCTAACCTTTTGCAGGAGTATTCTGATGTGTTCCCAAGTGAGATACCAGCGGGGCTGCCACCAATACGAGGGATTGAGCACCAAATTGACCTTATTCCTAGTGCATCATTGCCAAACCGTGCGCCATACAGGACAAATCCGGAAGAAACTAAGAAAATTCAGCAACAAGTGCAAGAACTACTCGACAAAGGTTATGTGCGTGAGTCTCTTAGTCCTTGTGCTGTTCCGGTTATTTTAGTGCCTAAAAAGGATGGAACATGGGGCGTATGTGTGTTGATTATAGGGCTATTAATAATATCACAATTCGATATCGACACCCTATCCCTCGTTTGGATGATATGCTTGATGAATTGAGTGGTGCTATTGTGTTTTCCAAAGTTGATTTGCGTAGTGGGTACCACCAGATTCGTATGAAATTGGGAGATGAATGGAAAACTGCTTTCAAAACTAAGTTCGGGTTATATGAGTGGTTAGTCATGCCTTTTGGGTTAACTAATACACCTAGTACTTTCATGAGATTAATGAACGAGGTTCTGGGTGCTTTCATTGGGAAATTTGTTGTTGTCTACTCTGATGATATATTGATTTACAGCAAATCTTTCGATGAACATCTTGATCACTTACGTGCTGTTTTTAATGCTTTACGAGGTGCACGTTTATTTGGTAACCTTGAGAAGTGCACCTTTTGCACCGATCGAGTGTCTTTTCTTGGCTATGTCATGACTCCACAGGGAATCGAGGTTGATCAAGCCAAGGTGGAAGCTATACAGGGATGGCCTATACCGAAGACTATCACGCAAGTGCGGAGTTTCCTAGGACTTGCTGGTTTCTATCGTCGTTTTGTGAAGGACTTCAGCACCATTGCCGCGCCTTTGAATGAGCTTACAAAGAAGGGAGTGCCTTTTAGTTGGGGTAAAACACAAGAGAACTCCTTCAACACGCTGAAAGATAAGTTGACACATGCACCTCTCCTCCAACTCCCTGATTTTAATAAAACCTTTGAGCTTGAATGTGATGCTAGTGGCATTGGTTTGGGTGGTGTTTTGTTACAAGAAGGCAAACCTGTTGCTTATTTCAGTGAAAAATTGAGCGGGCCTGTTCTGAATTATTCTACTTATGATAAGGAATTGTATGCTCTTGTTCGCACATTAGAAACATGGCAGCATTATCTATGGCCCAAAGAGTTTGTTATTCATTCAGATCATGAATCTTTAAAACATATTCGTAGTCAAGGAAAATTGAACCATAGACATGCTAAGTGGGTTGAATTTATTGAATCTTTTCCTTATATTATTAAGCACAAGAAAGGGAAAGAGAATACAATTGCTGATGCATTGTCTAGGAGATACACCTTGTTGAACCAACTTGATTACAAAATATTTGGATTGGAAACGATTAAAGATCAATACGTTAATGATGCTGATTTTAAAGATGTGTTGCTGCATTGTAAAGAGGGGAAGGGATGGAACAAATTCATCGTTAGTGATGGGTTTGTCTTTAGAGCTAACAAGCTATGCATTCCAGCTAGCTCCGTTCGCTTGTTATTGTTGCAGGAAGCGCATCGAGGTGGCTTAATGGGGCATTTTGAAGCAAAGAAAACGGAAAATATACTTGCTGGTCATCTCTTTTGGCCAAAGATGAGAAGAGATGTGGAGAGATTTGTTGCTCGCTGCACGACATGTCAAAAGGCTAAATCACGATTGAATCCACACGGTTTGTATTTGCCTCTACCTGTTCCTAGTGCTCCTTGGGAAGATATTTCTATGGATTTTGTGTTAGGATTGCCTAGGACTAGGAAGGGACGTGATAGTGTGTTTGTGGTTGTTGATAGATTTTCTAAGATGGCCCATTTCATACCATGTCATAAAACTGATGACGCTTCTCACATTGCTGATTTGTTCTTTCGGGAAATTGTTCGTTTGCATGGTGTGCCCAACACAATTGTTTCTGATCGTGATGCTAAATTTCTTAGTTATTTTTGGAAGACTTTATGGGCTAAATTGGTAACTAAGTTGTTGTTTTCTACTACATGTCATCCTCAAACTGATGGTCAAACTGAAGTGGTTAATAGAACTTTGTCTACTATATTAAGGGTTGTTTTAAAGAAGAACATTAAGATGTGGAAAGATTATTTGCCTCATATTGAATTCGCTTATAATCGATCGCTGCATTCTACTACAAAGATGTGCCCATTTCAGATTGTATATGGTTTCTTGCCTCGTGCTCCTATTGATTTAATGCCTTTGCCATTTTCTGAAAAACCGAATTTTGATGCTACTAAGCGTGCCGAATTGATGTTAAAACTGCATGAAACAACTAAAGAAAACATAGAGCGCATGAATGCTAAATACAAGATTGCTGGTGATAAAGGTAGGAAGGAACTAAAGTTTGAACCTGGAGATTTAGTTTGGCTACATTTGAGAAAGAAAAGGTTTCCTGAATTGAGAAAATCTAAATTGCTACCTCGGGCTAATGGACCATTTAAAGTGTTAGAGAAAGTCAATGATAATGCATATAAGCTCGATCTGCCTACGGATTTTGGGGTTAGTCCCACATTTAACATTGCAGATTTGAAGCCATATTTGGGAGAGAAAGATGAGCTTGAGTCGAGGACGACTCAAATGCAAGAAGGGGAGGATGATGAGGACATCAACACCAACGATACATCCACTCCGACACAAGTACCTATTTCTGGTCCTATTACTCGTGCTCGTGCGCATCAACTTAATCATCAGATGAGTTCAAATCTAAGCTCATGTACATCATGTTTAGACCATGGAGACCCGTGTACTCTTGTTTTGCTTAGCAACCAAGGAGGTGACCGAAAGGGAAACGGATTCGCGCAGGCTGGATTCGGACTGCAGAACAGTACCAAATTGTGACGGACACCATGGTCACATATAAACTCGGATTGGGGCGTTCAAGTACTTCGTGGAAAGCTTATGAAGTCTTCTTTCAAACGGATCCAGCCTCATATCCATATCTATTACGAGTCGGCCGCAATCGTCAAATTAATACAGTGTCCCTTTCTGCACATGGTGCTGCGTCACCCTGTTTTGGCCCAATGGGCCGTGTATCAAGTTGAGTCCATTACGGACGCGTCCTAGGGTTGGAGTACGACCCCAGCACCCCTGTGGTCGTCCTCCCACGTACTTATACCCCTTAGCCACCACCAAGGATGCTTGGGTTTTGTTTAGATCAAGTTTAGCCTTCGCTACTTGCTTGCAAGCGCGCGTGCTGGATCAGCCGCCCGTCTTCTTGTGTTCGGAACCCCACCATTATTGAGATTGCGTGTGAAACCTTCATTTACATCTAGTAAATTCAGTACTTGTCATACTCGTTCTTGCTAGTTCTTCAATTGCTTGCAGGACGAGTGCCCTAGTGGCCGGGTGCCGCGCTCCACAAGATCGCGACAACCATTGGAGGGGGTGTATCGGTTGCTAAGGCGCAGCTTGGAAGGCTGTAGTCAGGCCGTGAACGTCGCCTCCATCGACCAATCGAGTTATCCACGCCTCTCATCGAAAGATCGGGAATCAAACCCTAGCGGGTCGCCATTATCATGCAACAAAGTCGTGCCCGAATTTTTTCAATGAACGCACCTGATCCATCCTATTTAACCCCAGACTCATGTTTTAGGGCGTTTCGGACCGTTTTGCTACCGCAAGAACTTCGGTGCAAAATGGGCAGAACTAGAGTATTTAATTCACAATTTCGTGCCACGATGTCGCGTCAGAATTTTTTGCAACGAACGTACCTGATCCATCCAATTTAACCGCAAACTCATGTTTTGGGGCGTTTCGGACCTTTTCGTTATTACACGAACTTCGATGCAAAACAGGCCAAATTGGTGCCACTAATGCACAAGTTCGTGCAACGAAGTCGCATTAGAATTTTTCGCAAAGAACGCACCCGATCGACCCCATTGGACCCAAAACTCATGTTTTGGGGCATTTTGGACTGCTTCATTACTGCACGACCTTCAATGCAAAAAGGGCCGACTGGATCAACTAATGCAAAAGTTTGTGCAAAGAAGTCGCGTCGAAATTTTTTCGCAACGAACGCACCCGATCGACCCCATTGAACCCCAAACTAATATTTTGAAGCATTTCCGACCGTTTCGTTACTGCACGAACTTCAAAGCAAATTGGACCAATCTGCAGCAATTGATGCACAAGTTTGTGCAATAAAGTCGCGTCGGAATTTTTTTGCAACGAACGCACCCGGTCCTCCCCATTGGACCCTCAACACATGTTTTGGGACGTTTCATACCGTTTCCTTACTTCACGAACTTAGGTGCGAAACGGGCCGAACTGGATCCGTTAATTCACAAGTTCATCCAACGAACTTGCGTCGAAGAATTTTTTCGCAATGAACGCACCCGATCCACCCCATTGGACCCCAAACACAAGTTTTGGGGCGTTTCGGACCGTTTCGTTACTTCACGAACTTAGGTGCAAAATGGGCCGAACTGGTGCCATTAATTCAAAAGTTTGAGCAACGAAGTCGCGTCGGATTTTTTCGCAACGAACGGTCCCGATCCACCCCAATGGAACCCAAACTCATGTTTTATGGCGTTTCGGACTGTTTCGTTACTGCACGAACTTCGGTGTAAAATGGGTCAAACTGGAGAATTTAATGCACAATTTCGTGCAACAAAGTCGTGCTCGAATTTTTCGCAATGAGCGCACTCGATCCACCTTATTGGACCCCAAACTCATGTTTTAGGGCGTTTCGGACCATTTTGCTACCGCAAGATCTTCGGTGCAAAATAGGCAGAACTGGAGCATTTAATTCACAATTTCGTGCCACGATGTCGCGTCCGATTTTTTCAGAACGAACGTACCTGATCCACCCAATTTAACCGCAAACTCATGTTTTGGGGCGTTTCGGACCGTTTCGTTATAACACGAATTTCGATGGAAAACAAGCCGAATTGGTGCCACTAATGCACAAGTTCGTGCAACGAAGTCGCGTTGGAATTTTTTCGCAATGAACGCACCCGATCCACCCTATTTAACCCCAAACTCATGTTTTAGGGCATTTCGGACCGTTTTGCTACCGCAAGAACTTCGGTGCATAATGGGCAGAACTGGAGCATTTAATTCACAACTTTGTGCCACGATGTCGCGTCAGAATTTTTCGCAACGAACGTACCTGATCCATCCAATTTAACCGCAAACTCATGTTTTGGGGCGTTTCGGACCGTTTCGCTATTCCACGAACTTCGACGTTATTCCACGAACTTCGATGCAAAACAGGCCGAATTGGTGCCACTAATGCACAAGTTCGTGCAACGAAGTCGCATTAGAATTTTTCGCAAAGAACGCACCTGATCGACCCCACTGGACCCAAAACTCATGTTTTGGGGCATTTCGGACTTCTTCAGTACTGCACGAACTTCAATGCAAAATGGGCCGACTAGAGCAACTAATGCAAAAGTTAATGCAATGAAGTCACATCAAAATTTTTTCGCAACGAACGCACCCGATCGACCCCATTGAACCCCAAACTCTTGTTTTGGGGCATTTCGGAGTGTTTCATTACTGCACGAACTTCACTGCAAAATGGGCCGATCTGGAGCAACTAATGCACAAGTTCGTGCAATGAAGTCGCGCCGAAATTCTTTCGCAATGAATGCACCCGATCCATCTCATTGGACCCCAAACTAATGTTTTGGAGCGTTTCGGACCGTTTCGTTACTGCTTAAACTTAGGTGCAAAACGGGCTGAACTGGTGCCATTACAAGTTCGTGCGACGAAGTCGCATTAGAATTTTTCGCAACGAACGCACCGGATCGACCCCATTGGACCCCAAACTCATGTTTTGGGGCATTTCGGACTATTTGATTACGGCACAAACTTCAATGCAAAATGGGCGGATCTGGAGCAACTAATGCATAAGATTGTGCAATGAAGTCGCGTCACAATTTTTTTGCAACGAACGCACCCGATCCTTCCCATTGTTCCCCAAACACATGTTTTGGGGCGTTTCAGACTGTTTCGTTACTACACGAACTTAGGTGCAAAAATGGCCGAACTGGTGCCATTAATTCACAATTTCATGCAACGCAGTCGCATCGGAATTTTTCGCAACGAACGCACCCGTCCACCCCATTGGACCCCAAACTAATGTTTTGTCACATTTTGGACGTTTCGTTACTACGCGAACTTTGGTGCACAATGGGTTGAACTGGAGCATTTAAAGAACAAGTTCGTACAATGAAGTCGCGTCAGAATTTTTTCGCAGTGAATGCACCTGATCCATCCCAATGGACCCCGAACAC
The DNA here is from genome assembly GCA_032594955.1 of Panicum miliaceum. Lineage (NCBI taxonomy): Eukaryota > Viridiplantae > Streptophyta > Magnoliopsida > Poales > Poaceae > Panicum > Panicum miliaceum. The sequence goes on along the minus strand of CM064070.1, from coordinate 9,702,890 downwards.
ATGTTTTGGGGCGTTCCAGACCGTTTCATTACTGCACGAACTTAGGTGCAAAACGAGCCGAACTGGTGCCATGAATTCACAAGGTCGTCCAACGAAGTCGCGTCGGAATTTTTTCGCAATGAACACACCCGATCCACCCCATTGGACCCCAATACATGTTTTGGGGCGTTTCGGAATATTTCGTTACTGCACGGACTTAGGTACAAAATGGGCCGAACTGGTGCCATTAATTCACAAGTTCGTGCAACGAAGTCGCATCAGAATTTTTCTTAACGAACGCACCTGATCAACCCATTGGACCCCAAACTCATGTTTTGTGGTGTTATGGACCGTTTCATCACTGCACGAACTTCGGTGCAAAATGGGTCAAACTCGAGCATTTAATGCACAATTTCGTGCAACAAAGTCGTGCCCGAATATTTCGCAATGAACGCACCCGATCCAGCCTATTGGACCCCAAACTCATGTTTTAGGGCGTTTCAGACCGTTTTGCTACTCCAAGAACTTCGGTGCAAAATGGGCAGAATTGGAGCATTTATCTCACAATTTCGTGCCACGATGTTGCGTCGGAATTTTTTGCAACGAACATACCTGATCCACCATATTTAACCGCAAACTCATGTTTTGGGTGTTTCGGACCGTTTCGTTATTACACGAACTTCGATGCAAAACAGGCCGAATTGGTGCCACTAATGCACAAGTTCGTGCAACGAAGTCGTGTCGGAATTATTTCGCAACGAAAGCACCCGATCCACCCCATTGGACCCCAAACTAATGTTTTGGAGTGTTTCGGACTATTTCGTTACTGCATAAACTTAGATGCAAAACGGGCTGAACTGGTGCATTAATGCACAAGTTCGTTCAATGAAGTCGCATTAGAATTTTTTGTGGCATTTCGGACTGCTTCATTAGTGCACGAACTTCAATGCAAAATGGGTCGACTGGAGCAACTAATGCAAAAGTTCATGCAATGAAGTCGTTTCGAAATTGTTTCGCAACGAACGCACCCGATCGACCCCATTGAACCCCAAACTCTTGTTTTGGGGCATTTCGGAGTGTTTCATTACTGCACGAACTTCAATGCAAAATGGGCGGATCTGGAGCAATTAATGCACAAGTTCTTGCAATGAAGTCGCGTTGGAATTTCTTTCGCAATGAACGCACCCGATCCTCCCCATTGGACCCCAAACTAATGTTTTGGAGCGTTTCGGCCCATTTCGTTACTGCACGAACTTAGGTGCAAAACGGGCTGAACTGGTGCCCTTAATGCACAAGTTCGTGTAACGAAGTCGCTATATAATTTTTCGCAACGAACGCACCGCATCGACCCCATTGGACACCAAACTCATGTTTTGGGGGATTTTTCGCAACGAACGCACCCGATTGACCCCGTTGAACCCCAAACTCATGTTTTGGTGCATTTCGGAGTGTTTCATTACTTCACAAACTTCAATGCAAAAATGACCGATCTGGAGCAATTAATGCACAAGTTCGTGCAATGAAGTCGCGTCGGAATTTTTTCACAACGAACGCACCCGATCCACCCCATTGGACCCCCAACACATGTTTTGGGATGTTTCATACCCTTTTGTTAATGCACTAACATAGGTGGAAAACGAGCCGAACTGGTTCCGTTAATTCACAAGTTCGTCCAACAAAGTCGCGTCGGAATTTTTTCGCAATGAATGCACCCGATCGACCCCATTGGATCCAAAACTCATGTTTTGTGGCATTTCGGACTGCTTCATTAGTGCACGAACTTCAATGCAAAATGGGCCGACTGCAGCAACTAATGCAAAAGTTCGTGCAATGAAGTCGTTTCGAAATTGTTTCGCAACGAACGCACCCGATCGACCCTATTGAACCCCAAACTCTTGTTTTGGGGCATTTCAGAGTGTTTCATTACTGCACGAACTTCAATGCAAAATGGGCGGATCTGGAGCAATTAAAGCACAAGTTCGTGCAATGAAGTCGCGTCGGAATTCTTTCACAATGAACGCACCCGATCCTCTCCATTGGACCCCAAACTAATGTTTTGGAGCGTTTCGGACCGTTTCGTTACTTCACGAACTTAGGTGAAAAATGGGCCGATCTTGAGCAATTAATGCACAAGTTCGTGCAATGAAGTCGCGTCGGAATTATTTTGCAACGAACACACCCAATCCACCCCATTGGACCCCCAACACATGTTTTGGGACGTTTCATACCATTTCGTCACTGCACGAACTTAGGTGCAAAACGGGCCGAATTGGTTCCGTTAATTCACAAGTTCGTCCAACGAAGTAGCGTCGGAATTTTTTCACAATGAACGCACCCGATCCACCCCATTGGACCCCAAACACATGTTTTGTGGCATTTCGGACTGTTTCATTATTACACGAACTTCGATGCAAAACAGGATGAATTGGTGCATTAAGGCACAAGTTCGAGCAATGAAGTCGCGTCGGAATTTTTTCGCAACGAACGCACCCAATCTACATCATTGGACCCCAAACTAATGTTTAGGAGGGTTTCGGACCATTTCGTTACTGCACGGACTTAGGTGCAAAACTGGCCCAACTGGTGCCATTAATGCACAAGTTCGTGCAACGAAGTCGCATTAGAATTTTTCGCAACGGACACACCCGATCGACCCCATTGGACCCCAAACTCATGTTCTGGGCCATTTCGGACTGTTTCATTAATGCACGAACTTCACTGCAAAATGGGCCGATCTGGAGCAACTAATGCAAAAGTTCGTGCAATGAAGTCGCGTCGGAATTTTTTTCACAACAAACGCACCCAATGGACCCCATTGAACCCCAAACTCATGTTTTGGGGTACTTCGGAGTGTTTCATTACTGCACGAACTTTAAAGCAAAATGGGCCGATCTGGTGCATTATGAAGTCGTGTCGGAATTTTTTCACAACGAACGCACCCGATCCACTCCATTGGACCCCCAACACATGTTTTGGGACGTTTCATACCGTTTTGTTACTGCACGAACTTAGGTGCAAAACGGGCTGAACTGGATCCGTTAATTCACAAGTTCGTCCAACGAAGTAGCGTCGGAATTTTTTCGCAATGAACGCACCCGATCCACCCCATTGGACCCCAAACACATGTTTTGTGGCATTTTGGACTGTTTCGGTATTACACGAACTTCGATGCAAAACAGGATGAATTGGTGCCATTAATGCACAAGTTCGAGCAATTAAGTCGCGTCGGAATTTTTTCGCAACGAACGCACCCAATCTAACCCATTGGACCCCAAACTCATGTTTCGGAGCGTTTCGGACCGTTTCGTTACTGCACGAACTTAGGTGCAAAACGGGCCCAACTGGTGCCATTAATGCACAAGTTCTTGCAACGAAGTCGCATTCGAATTTTTCGCAATGAACACACCCGATCGACCCCATTGGACCCCATACTCATGTTTTGGGGCATTTCGGAGTGTTTCATTACTGCACGAACTTCATTGCAAAATGGGCCGATCTGGAGCAACTAATGCAAAAGTTCGTGCAATGTAGTCGCGTCGGAATTTTTTCGCAACAAATGCACCAAATGGACCCCATTGAACCCCAAACTCATCTTTTGAGGTATTTCGGAGTGTTTCATTACTGCACGAACTTTAAAGCAAAATGGGCCGATCTGGTGCATTATGAAGTCATGTCGGAATTTTTTCGCAACGAACGCACCCGATCCACTCCATTGGACCCCCAACACATGTTTTGTGACGTTTCATACCGTTTGTTACTGCACGAACATAGGTGCAAAACGGGCCGAACTGGATCCGTTAATTCACAAGTTCGTCCAACGAAGTCGCGTCGAAGATTTTTTCGCAATGAACGCACCCGATCCACCCTATTGGACCCCAAGCTCATATTTTAGGGCGTTTCGGACCGTTTTGCTACTACAAGAACTTTGGTGCAAAATGGGCCGAACTGGAACATTTAATTCACAATTTCGTGCCACGATGTCGCGTCGGAATTTTTCGCAACGAACGTACCTGATCCACCCATTTTAACCCCAAACTCATGTTTTGGGGCGTTTCGGACCGTTTCGTTATTACACGAACTTCGATGCAAAACAGGCCGAATTGGTGCCACTAACGCACAAGTTCGTGCAACTAAGTCGCGTCGAAATTTTTTGCAATGAACGCTCCCGATCCACCCCATTGGACCCCAAACTATTGTTTTGGGGTATTTCAGACTGTTTCATTACTGCCCGAACTTCAATGTAAAATGGGCCGACTGGAGCAACTAATGCAAAAGTTCGTGCAATGAAGTCGCATCGGAATTTTTTCGTAAGGAACGCACCCAATCGACCCCATTGAACCCCAAACTCTTGTTTTGGGGCATTTCCGAGTGTTTCATTATTGCACGAACTTCAATACAAAATGGGCCGATCTAGAGCAATTAATGCACAAGTTCGTGCAATGAAGTCGCGTCGGAATTATTTATGCAACGAACGCAGCCGATCCACCCCATTGGACACCAAACTAATGTTTTGGGGTGTTTCGGACTATTTTGTAACTGCCTGCACGAACTTAGGTGAAAAATGGGCCGAACTGGTGCCATTAATGCACAAGTTCGTGCAAGGAAGTCGCATTAGAATTTTTCGCAACGAACGCACCCGATCGACCCCATTGGACCCCAAACTCATATTTTCGGGCATTTCAGACCGTTTCGTTACGGCACGAACTGCAATGCAAAATGGGCCGATCTTGAGCAATTAATGCACAAGTTCGTGCAATGAAGTCGCGTCAGAATTTTTTCACAACAAACGCACCCAATGGACCCCATTGAACCCCAAACTCATGTTTTGAGGTATTTCGGAGTGTTTCATTACTGCACGAACTTTAAAGCAAAATGGGCCGATCTGGAGAACTTAAAATACAATTTCGTGCAACAAAGTCGCGCCGAAATTTTTCGCAATGAACGTACCCGATCGACCCCTCTGCATGCCAAACTCATGTTTTGGGGCATTTCGGATAGTTTCATTACTGCACGAACTTCAATGCAAAATGGGCCGATCTGGTGCAACTAATGGACAAGTTCATGCAATGAAGTCGTGTTGGAATTTTATCGCAACAAACGCACCCGATCGACCCCATTGGACCCGAAACTCATATTCTGGGGCATTTCGTGATGAGGACATCAACACCAACGATACATCCACTCCGACACAAGTACCTATTGCTGGTCCTATTACTCGTACTCGTGCGCATCAACTTAATCATCAGCTGAGTTCAAATCTAAGCTCATGTACATCATGTTTAGACCATGGAGACCCGTGTACTCTTGTTTTGCTTAGGAACCAAGGAGGCGACCGAAAGGGAAACGGATTCGCGCAGGCTGGATTCGGACTGCAGAACAGTACCAACTTGTGACGGACACCACGGTCGCATATGAACTTGGATTGGGGCGTTCAAGTACTTCGTGGAAAGCTTATGAAGTATTCTTTCACACGGATCCGGCCTCATATCCATATCTGTTACGAGTCAGCCGCAATTGTAAAATTAATACAGAGTCCTTTTCTGCACATGGTGCTGCGTCACCCTGTTTTGGCCCAATGGGCCGTGTATCAAGTTGAGTCCATTACGGACGCGTCCTAGGGTTGGAGTACGACCCCAGCACCCCTGTGGTCGTCGTCCCACGTACTTATACCCCTTAGCCACCACCAAGGATGCTTGGGTTTTGTTTAGATCAAGTTTAGCCTTCGCTACTTGCTTGCAAGCGCGCGTGCTGGATCAGCCACCCGTCTTCTTGTCTTCGGAACCCCACCATTATTGAGATTGCGTGTGAAACCTTCATTTACATCTAGTAAATTCAGTACTTGTCATACTTTTTCTTTCTAGTTCTTCGATTGCTTGCAGGACGAGTGCCCTAGTGGCCGGGTGCCGCGCTCCACAAGATCGCGACAGCCATTGGAGGGGGTGTATCGGTTGCTAAGGCGCAGCTTGGAAGGCTGTAGTCGGGCCGTGAATGTCGCCTCCATCGACCAATCGAGTTATCCACGCCTCTCATCGAAAGATCGGGAATCAAACCCTAGCGGGTCGCCATTATTTCGGACCGTTTCGTTACTGCACGAACTGCAACATAAAATGGGCCGATCTGGAGCAACTAATGCAAAAGTTCGTGCAATGAAGTCGCGTCGTAAGTTTTTCGCAACGAACGCCCCCGATCGACCCCATTGAACCCCAAACTCATGTTTTGTGGTGTTTCGGACCGTTTCGTTAGTGCACGAACTTCAATGCAAAATGGGCCAATCTAGAGCAATTAATGCACAAGTTTGTGCAATGAAGTCGCGTCGGAATTTTTTCGCAACAAACGCACCCAATGGACCCCATTGAACCCCAAACTCATTTTTTTAGGTATTTCGGAGTGTTTGATTACTGCACGAACTTTAAAGCAAAATGGGCCGATCTGGAGCACTTAAAACACAATTTCGTGCAACAAAGTCGCGCCAGAATTTTTCGCAATGAACGTACCCGGTCGACCCCTTTGCATGCCAAACTCATGTTTTGGGGCATTTCGGATAGTTTCATTACTGCACGAACTTCAATGCAAAATGGGCCGATCTGGTGCAACTAATGCACAAGTTCATGCAATGAAGTCGTGTTGGAATTTTATCGCAACGAACGCACCCAATCGACCCCATTGCACCCCCAAACACATATTCTGGGCATTTCGGACCGTTTTGTTACTGCACAAACTTCAATGCAAAATGGGCCGATCTGGAGTAATTAATGCACAAGTTCGTGCAATGAAGTCGCGTCAGAATTATTTCGCAACGAACGCACCCGATCCACCCCATTGGACCCCAAATTAATGTTTAGGAGTGTTTCGGACCGTTTCGTTACTGCACGAACTTAGGTGCAAAACGGGCCGAACTAGTGCCATTAATGCACAAGTTGGTGCAACGAAGTCACATTAGTATTTTTTGCAACGAACGCACCCGATCGACCCATTGGAACCCAAACTCATGTTTTGGGGTATTTTGCACTGTTTCATTACTGCCCGAACTTCAATGGAAAATGGGCCGACTGGAGCAACTAATGCAAAAGTTCATGCAATGAAGTCGCATCGGAATTTTTTCGTAACGAACGCAACCGATCGACCCCATTGGACCCCAAACTCATATTCTGGGGCATTTCGGACTGTTTCGTTACTGCACGAACTGCAACGCAAAATGGGCCGATCTTGAGCAACTAATGCAAAAGTTCGTGCAATGAAGTCGCGTCGTAAGTTTTCCGCAACGAACGCCCCCGATCGACCCCATTGAACCCCAAACTCATGTTTTGTGGTGTTTCGAACCGTTTCGTTAGTGCACGAACTTCAATGCAAAATGGGCCAATCTAGAGCAATTAATGCACAAGTTTGTGCAATGAAATCGCGTCGGAATTTTTTCGCAACAAACGCACCCAATGGACCCCATTGAACCCCAAACTCATTTTTTTAGGTATTTCGGAGTGTTTCATTACTGCACGAACTTTAAAGCAAAATGGGCCGATCTGGAGCACTTAAAACACAATTTCGTGCAACAAAGTCGCGCCAGAATTTTTCGCAATGAACATACCCGGTCGACCCCTTTGCATGCCAAACTCATGTTTTGGGGCATTTCGGATAGTTTCATTACTTCACGAACTTCAATGCAAAATGGGCCGATCTAGTGCAACTAATGCACAAGTTCATGCAATAAAGTCGTGTTGGAATTTTATTGCAACGAACGCACCCGATCGACCCCATTGCACCCCAAACTCATATTCTGGGCATTTCGGACCGTTTCGTTACTGCACAAACTTCAATGCAAAATGGGCCGATCTGGAGTAATTAATGCACAAGTTCGTGCAATGAAGTCGTGTCGGAATTATTCGCAACGAACACACCTGATCCACCCCATTGGACCCCAAATTAATGTTTAGGAGTGTTTCGGACCGTTTTGCTACTACAAGAACTTTGGTGCAAAATGGGCCGAACTGGAACATTTAATTCACAATTTCGTGCCACGATGTCGCATCGGAATTTTTTGCAACGAACGTACCTGATCCACCCATTTTAACCCCAAACTCATGTTTTGGGGCGTTTCGGACCGTTTCGTTATTACACGAACTTCAATGCAAAACATGCCGAATTGGTGCCACTAACGCACAAGTTTGTGCAACGAAGTCGCGTCGGAATGTTTTGCAATGAACGCACTCGATCCACCCCATTGGACCCCAAACTCTTGTTTTGGGGTATTTCGGACTGTTTCATTACTGCCCGAACTTCAATGCAAAATGGGCCGACTGGAGCAACTAATGCAAAAGTTCGTGCAATGAAGTCGCGTCGGACTTAATTTGCAACGAACGCGCACGATCCACCCCATTGGACCCCAAACTAATGTTTTGGGGTGGTTCGGACTGTTTTGTTACTGCACGAACTTAGGTGAAAAATGGGCCGAACTGGTGCCATTAATGCACAAGTTCGTGCAACAAAGTCGCAATAGAATTTTTCGCAACGAACACACCCGATCGACCCCATTGGACCCCAAACTCATATTTTCGGACCGTTTCATTACTGCATGAACTGCAACGCAAAATGGGCCGATCTGGAGCAGATAATGCAAAAGTTCGTGCAATGAAGTCGCGTCGGAAGTTTTTCGCAACGAACGCCCCCGATCGACCCCATTGAACCCCAAACTCATGTTTTGTGGTGTTTTGGACCATTTCGTTAATGCACGAACTTCAATGCAAAATGGGCCGATCTAGAGCAATTAATGCACAAGTTTGTGCAATGAAGTCGCGTCGGAATTTTTTCGCAACGAACGCACCCAATCCACCCCATTGGACCCCCAACACATGTTTTGGGACGTTTCATACCATTTCGTCACTGCACGAACATAGGTGCAAAATGGGCCGAATTGGTTCCGTTAATTCACAAGTTCGGCCAACGAAGTAGCGTCCGAATTTTTTTCGCAATGAACGCACCTGATCCACCCCATTGGACCCCAAACACATGTTTTGTGGCATTTCGGACCATTTCGTTATTACCCGAACTTCGATGCAAAACAGGCTGAATTGGTGCCATTAATGCACAAGTTCGAGCAATGAAGTCGCGTCGGAAATTTTTTCGCAACGAACGCACCCAATCTACCCCATTGGACCCCAAACTAATGTTTCGGACCATTTCGGACCGTTTCGTTACTGCACGAACTTAGGTGCAAAACGGGCCCAACTGGTGCCATTAATGCACAAGTTCTTGCAACGAAGTCGCATTCAAATTTTTCGCAATGAACACACCCGATCGACCCCATTGGACCCCAAACTCATGTTTTGGGGCATTTCGGAGTGTTTCATTACTGCACGAACTTCATTGCAAAACAGGCCGAATTGGTGCCACTAACGCACAAGTTCGTGCAACGAAGTCGCGTCGGAATTTTTCGCAAGGAACGCTATCGATCCACCCTATTGGACCCCAAACTCATGTTTTAGGGCGTTTCGGACCCTTTTGCTACTGCAAGAACTTCGGTGCAAAATGGGCCAACTGGAGCACTTAAAACACAATTTTGAGCAACAAAGTCGCACCGGAATTTTTCGCAATGAACGTATCCGATCGACCCCTTTGGACGCCAAACTCATGTTTTGGGGCATTTCGGATAGATTCATTACTGCACGAACTTCAATGCAAAATGGGCCGATCTGGTGCAACTAATGCACAAGTTCATGCAATGAAGTCGTGTTGGAATTTTATCGCAACGAATGCACCCGATCGACCCCATTGCACCCCAAACTCATGTTTTTAGGCATTTCGGAGTGTTTCATAACTGCACAAACTTCAATGCAAAATGGGCTGATCTGGAGTAATTAATGCACAAGTTCGTGCACTGAAGTCACGTCTGAATTATTTCGCATCAAACGCACCCGATTCACCCCATTGGATTGTTTCGTTACTGCACGAACTTAGGTGCAAAACAAACCGAACTGGTGCCATTAATGCACAAGTTCGTGCAACGAAGTCGCATTAGAATTGTTCGCAACGAACGCACCCGATCGACCCCATTGGATTCCGAACTCATGTTTTGGGGCATTTCGGACAGTTTCATTACTGCACAAACTTCAATGCAAAATAGGTCAATCTGGAGCAACTAATGCAAAAGTTCATGCAATGAAGTCGCGTCGAAAGTTTTTCGCAACGAACACACCAGACCGACCCCATTGAACTCCAAACTCATATTTTGGGGTATTTCGGAGTGTTTCATTACTACACGAACTTCAATGCAAAATGGGCCGATCTGGAGCAATTAATGCACAAGTTTGTGCAATGAAGTCACGTCACAATTTTTTCGCAATGAACGCACCCAATCCATGCCATTGAACCCCAACACATGTTTTGGGACGTTTCATACCGTTTCCTCACTACACGAACTTAGGTGCAAAACGGGCTGAACTGGTTCCGTTAATTCACAAGTTCGTCCAACGAAATCGCTTCGGAATTTTTTCGCAATGAACGCGCCCGATCCACCCCATTGGACCCCAAACACATGTTTTGGGGCGTTTCGGACCATTTCGTTACTGCACGAACTTAGGTGCAAAACGGGCCGAACTGGTGCCATTAATTCAAAAGTTCGTGCAACGAAGTAGCGTCGGATTTTTTCGCAACGAACGCTCTCGATCGACCCTATTGGACCCCAAACTCTTGTTTTCGGGTATTTCGGACTGTTTCATTACTGCCCGAACTTCAATGCAAAATGGGCCGACTGGAGCAACTAATGCAAAAGTTCGTGCAATGAAGTCGCATCGGAATTTTTTCGTAACGAACGCACCCAATCGACCCCATTGAACCCCAAACTCTTGTTTTGGGGCAATTCGGAGTGTTTCATTACTGCACGAACTTCAATGCAAAATGGGCCGATCTTGAGCAATTAATGCACAAGTTCGTGCAATGAAGTCGCGTCAGAATTATTTTGCAACGAACGCACGCGATCCACCCCATTAGACCCCAAACTAATGTTTTGGGGTGTTTCGGACTGTTTCGTTACTGCACGAACTTAGGTGAAAAATGGGCCGAACTGGTGTCATTAATGCACAAGTTCGTGCAATGAAGTCGCATTAGAATTTTTCGCAACGAACACACCCGATCGACCCATTGGACCCCAAACTCATGTTTTGGGGCATTGCGGACTGTTTCATTACTGCACGAACTTCATTGCAAAATGGGCCGATCTGGAGCAACTAATGCAAAAGTTCGTGCAATGAAGTTGCGTCGGATTTTTTTCACAACAAACGCACCCAATGGACCCCATTGAACCCCAAACTCATGTTTTGAGGTATTTCGGAGTGTTTCATTACTGCACGAACTTTAAAGCAAAATGGGCCGATCTGGTGCATTATGAAGTCGTGTCGGAATTTTTTCGCAACGAATGCACCCGATCCACTCCATTGGACCCCCAACACATGTTTTGGGACGTTTCATACCGTTTCGTTACTGCATGAACTTAGGTGCAAAACGGGCCAAACTGGATCCGTTAATTCACAAGTTCGTCAAACGAAGTCGCGTCGAAGATTTTTTCGCAATGAACGCACCCGATCCACCCTATTGGACCCCAAGCTCATATTTTAGGGCGTTTCGGACCGTTTTGCTACTAAAAGAACTTCGGTGCAAAATGGGCCGAACTGGAACATTTAATTCACAATTTCGTGCCACGATGTCGCATCGGAATTTTTGGCAACGAACGTACCTGATCCACCCAATTTAACCCCAAACTCATGTTTTGGGGCGTTTCGGACCGTTTCGTTATTACACGAACTTCGATGCAAAACAAGCCGAATTGGTGCCACTAACGCACAAGTTCGTGCAACGAAGTCGCGTCGGAATTTTTTGCAATGAACGCACCCGATCCACCCCATTGGACCCCAAACTTTTGTTTTGGGGTATTTTAGACTGTTTCATTACTGCCCGAACTTCAATGCAAAATGGGCCGACTCGAGCAACTAATGCAAAAGTTCGTGCAATGAAGTCGCATTGGAAGTTTTTCGTAACGAACGCACCCGATCCACGCCATTGGACCCCCAACACATGTTTTGGGATGTTTCATACCGTTTCCTCACTACACGAACTTAGGTGCAAAACGGTCCGAACTGGTTCCGTTAATTCACTAGTTCGTCCAACGAAGTCGCGTTGGAATTTTTTTGCAATGAACGCACGCGATCCACCCCATTGGACCCCAAACACATGTTTTGGGGCGTTTCGGAGCGTTTTGTTACTGCATGAACTTAGGTGCAAAATGGGCCGAACTGGTGCCGTTAATTCAAAAGTTCGTGCAACGAAGTCGTGTCAGATTTTTTCGCAACGAACGCTCTCGATCCACCCTATTGGACCCCAAACTCATGTTTTAGGGCGTTTCGGACCCTTTAGCTACTGCAAGAACTTCGGTGCAAAATGGGCCAACTGGAGCACTTAAAACACAATTTTGAGCAACAAAGTCGCACCGGAATTTTTCGCAATGAACGTATCCGATCGACCCCTTTGGACGCCAAACTCATGTTTTGGGGCATTTCGGATAGTTTCATTACTGCACGAACTTCAATGCAAAATGGGCCGATCTGGTGCAACTAATGCACAAGTTCATGCAATGAAGTCGTGTTGGAATTTTATCGCAACGAATGCACCCGATCGACCCCATTGCACCCCAAACTCATGTTTTGGGGCATTTCGGAGTGTTTCATAACTGCACAAACTTCAATGCAAAATGGGCTGATCTGGAGTAATTAATGCACAAGTTCGTGCACTGAAGTCACGTCTGAATTATTTCGCATCAAACGCACCCGATTCACCCCATTGGATTGTTTCATTACTGCACGAACTTAGGTGCAAAACGAACCGAACTGGTGCCATTAATGCACAAGTTCGTGCAACGAAGTCGCATTAGAATTGTTCGCAACGAACGCACCCGATCGACCCCATTGGATTCCGAACTCATGTTTTGGGGCATTTCGGACAGTTTCATTACTGCACAAACTTCAATGCAAAATAGGTCAATCTGGAGCAACTAATGCAAAAGTTCGTGCAATGAAGTCGCGTCGAAAGTTTTTCGCAACGAACACACCAGACCGACCCCATTGAACTCCAAACTCATATTTTGCGGTATTTCGCAGTGTTTCATTACTACACGAACTTCAATGCAAAATGGGCCGATCTGGAGCAATTAATGCACAAGTTTGTGCAATGAAGTCACGTCAGAATTTTTTCGCAATGAACGCACCCAATCCACGCCATTGAACCCCAACACATGTTTTGGGACGTTTCATACCGTTTCCTCACTACACGAACTTAGGTGCAAAACGGGCTGAACTGGTTCCGTTAATTCACAAGTTCGTCCAACGAAGTCGCTTCGGAATTTTTTCACAATGAACGCGCCCGATCCACCCCATTGGACCCCAAACACATGTTTTGGGGCGTTTCAGACCATTTCGTTACTGCACGAACTTAGGTGCAAAACGGGCCGAACTGGTGCCATTAATTCAAAAGTTCGTGCAACGAAGTAGCGTCGGATTTTTTCGCAACAAACGCTCTCGATCGACCCTATTGGACCCCAAACTCATGTTTTAGAGCGTTTCGGACCGTTTTGCTACTGCAAGAACTTCGGTTCAAAATAGGCCGAATTGGAGCACTTAAAGCCCAATTTCGTGCAACAAAGTCGCGCCGAAATTTTTCGCAATGAACGTACCCGATCGACCCCATTGGACCCCAAACTCATGTTTTGGGGCATTTCAGACAGTTTCATTACTGCACGAACTTCAATGCAAAATGGGCCGATCTGGTGCAACTAATGCACAAGTTCATGCAATGAAGTCGTATTGTAATTTTATTGCAACGAGCAGCCGATCGACACCATTGCACCCGAAACTCATATTTTGGGGCATTTCGGAGTGTTTCATAACTTCAAAAAATTCAATGCAAAATGGGCCGATCTAGAGTAATTAATGCTCAAGTTCGTGCAATGAAGTCGTGTCGGAATGTTTTCGCAACGAACACAACCGATCCACCTCATTGGACCCCGAACACATGTTTTGCGGCGTTTCAGACCGTTTTGTTACTTCACGAACTCAGGTGCAAAACGGGCTGAACCGATGCCATTAATTCACATGTTCGTCCAACAAAGTCAGGTCGGAATTTTTTCGCAATGACGCACCCGATCCACCCCATTGGACCCCAAACACATGTTTTGGAGCATTTCGGACCGTTTCGTTACTGCACGAACTTAGGTACAAAAGGGCCGAACTGGTGCCATTATTGCGTTAGAATTTTTTGCAATGAACGCACCCGATCGACCCCATTGGTCCCCAAACTCATGTTTTGTAGTATTTCAGACAGTTCAATTACTGCACGAACTTCAATGCAAAATGGGCTGATCTAGAGCAACTAATGCACAAGATCGTGCAATGACGTCGCGTCGGATTTTTTTTGCAACGAACTTACCTGATCCACCCCATTGTTCCCCGAACATATGCTTTGGGGCGTTTTAGACCGTTTCGGTACTGCACGAACTTAGGTGCAAAACGGGCCGAGCTGGTGCCATTAATTTACAAGCTCGTCCAACGAAGTCGCGTCGGAATTTTTTTCGCAAAGAACACACCCGATCCACCCCATTGGACCCCAAACACATGTTTTGGGACGTTTTTGACCATTTCGTAACGGCATGAACTTAGGTGCCAAACGGGCCAAACTGATGCCATTAATTCACATGTTCGCGCAACGAAGTCGCGTCGGAAATTTTCGCAACGAACGCACCCGATCCACCCCATTGGACCCCAAATTCATGTTTTGTGGTGTTTCGAACTGTTTCGTTACTGCACGAAATTCGGTGCAAAATGTGTCAACCTGGAGCATTTAATGCACAATTTCGTGCAACAATGTCGTGCCAGAATTTTTAGCAATCAACGTACCCGATCTACCCCATTGGACACCAAACACATGTTTTGGGGCGTTTCGGACTGTTTCGTTACTTCACGAACTTAGATGCAAAATGGGCCGAACTAGTGCCATTAATTCAAAAGTTCATGAAACGAAGTCGCGTCGGATTTTATCACAACGAACGCTTCCGATCCACCGCATTGGACCCCAAACACATGTTTTGGGGCATTTCGGACCGTTTCGTTACTGCACGAGCTTAGGTGCAAAACGGGCCGAATTGGTGCCATTAATTCACAAGTACGTGCAACAAAGTCGCGTCGGAATTTTTCGGAACGAACGCACCCGATCCACACCATTGGACCCCAAACTCATGTTTTGTGGTGTTTCGGACCGTTTCGTTACTGCACGAACTTTGGTGTAAAATGGGTCAAACTGGAGCATTTAATGCACAATTTCGTGCAACAAAGTCGTGCCTGAATTTTTCGCAAGGAACGCACCCGATCCACAGTATTGGACCCCAAATTCATGTTTTAGGGCGTTTCGGACCGTTTTGCTACTGCAAGAACTTCGGTGCAAAATGGTACGAAGTGGAGCATTTAATGCACAATTTCGTGCAACGATGTCGCGCCGGAATTTTTCGCAACGATAGTACCCGATCCACCAAATTTAAACCCAAACTCATATTTTGGGTACTGTCGGACCATTTCATAATTTCACGAACTTCGATGCAAAAAAGGCCAAATTGGTGCCATTAATGCACAAGTTCGTGCAACAAAGGCGCGTCGGAATTTTTTCACAATGAATGCAACCGATCCACCAAATTGGACCCCAAACTAATGTTTTGGCGCATTTCGGACCGTTTCGTTACTGCACGAACTTAGGTAAAAAAGGGCTGAACTAGTGCCATTACTGCGTTAGAAATTTTTGCAATGAACGCACCTGATCGACCCCATTGGACCCCAAACTCATGTTTTGGGGCATTTCGGACTTTTTCATTTCTGCACGAACTTCAACGCAAAATGGGCTGATATGGAGCAACTACTGCACAAGCTCGTGCAATGACGTCGCGTCGGAATTTTTCGCAACGAACGTAGCCGATCCAACCCATTGGACCCCAAACACATGTTTTGGGGTGTTTCGAACCGTTTCGTTTCTGCAAAAACTTAGGTGCAAAACGGGCCGAACTGGTGCCATTAATTCAAAAGTTCATGCAACGAAGTCGCGTCGGAATTTTTCGCAACGAACGCACCCGATCCACACCATTGGACCCCAAACTCATGTTTTGTGGTGTTTCAGACCGTTTCGTTACTACACGAACTTCGATGTAAAATGGGTCAAACCGGAGCATTTAATGCACAATTTTGTGTAACAAAGTCGTGCCTGAATTTTTCGCACTGAACATACCCGATCCACCCTATCGGACTGTTTTGCTACTACAAGAACTTCGGTGCAAAATGGGCCGAACTGGAGAATTTAATTCACAATTTCATGCCACGATGTTGCCTCGTAATTTTTCGCAATGAACGTACCTGATCGACCCCATTGCACCTCAAAATCATGTTTTGGGGCATTTCGAAGTGTTTCATTACTGCACGAACTTCAATGCAAAATGGGCTGATCTGGAGTAATTAATGCACAAAGTTCGTGCAATGAAGTCGCGTAGGAATTTTTTCCCAACGAATGCACCCGATCCTCCCCATTGGACCTCGAACACATGTTTTGGGGCGTTTCGGACCGTTTCGTTGCTGCACGAACTTATGTGCAAAACGGGCCGAACTGATGCCATTAATTCACAAGTTGGTCCAACGAAGTCGCGTCGCACAATTTCGCAACGAACGCACCCGATCCACCCCATTGGACCCCAAACTCATGTTTTATGGTGTTTCGAACCGTTTCGTTACTGCACGAACTTCGGTGCAAAATGGGTCAAATGGAGCATGTAATGCACAATTTCGTGCAACAAAGTCGTGCCAGAATTTTTTGCAATAAATGCACCCGATCCACCCTAGTGGACCCAAACTCATGATTCAGGGCGGTTTGGACCGTTTTGCTACTGCAAGAACTTCGGTGCAAAATGGGCCGAACTGGAGCATTTAATGCACAATTTCGTGGAACGATGTCGCACCGGAATTTGTCCTAACAAACGTACCTGATCCACCAGATTTAACCCCAAACCCATGTTTTGTGGTGTTTCGAACCGTTTAAATGTTAAAAGAACTTCGATGCAAAACAGGCCAAATTGGTGCCATTAATGCACAAGTTTTGGGGCGTTTCGGACTGTTTCGTTACTTCACGAACTTAGATGCAAAATGGGCCGAACTAGTGCCATTAATTCAAAAGTTCATGAAACGAAGTCGCGTAGGATTTTATCACAACGAACGCTCCCGATCCACCCCATTGGACCCCAAACACATGTTTTGGGGCATTTCGGATCGTTTCGTTACTGCACGAGCTTAGGTGCAAAACGGGCCGAATTGGTGCCATTAATTCACAAGTACGTGCAACAAAGTCGCGTCGGAATTTTTCGGAACGAACGCACCCGATCCACACCATTGGACCCCAAACTCATGTTTTGTGGTGTTTCGGACCGTTTCGTTACTGCACGAACTTTGGTGTAAAATGGGTCAAACTGGAGCATTTAATGCACAATTTCGTGCAACAAAGTCGTGCCTGAATTTTTTGCAAGGAACGCACCCGATCCACAGTATTGGACCCCAAATTCATGTTTTAGGGCGTTTCGGACCGTTTTGCTACTGCAAGAACTTCGGTGCAAAATGGTACGAAGTGGAGCATTTAATGCACAATTTCGTGCAACGATGTCGCGCCGGAATTTTTCGCAACGATAGTACCCGATCCACCAAATTTAAACCCAAACTCATATTTTGGGTAGTGTCGGACCATTTCATAATTTCACGAACTTCGATGCAAAACAGGCCAAATTGGTGCCATTAATGCACAAGTTCGTGCAACAAAGGCGCGTCGGAATTTTTTCACAATGAATGCAACCGATCCACCAAATTGGACCCCAAACTAATGTTTTGGCGCATTTCGGACCGTTTCGTTACTGCACGAACTTAGGTAAAAAAGGGCTGAACTAGTGCCATTACTGCGTTAGAAATTTTTGCAATGAACGCACCTGATCGACCCCATTGGACCCCAAACTCATGTTTTGGGGCATTTCGGACTTTTTCATTTCTGCACGAACTTCAACGCAAAATGGGCTGATATGGAGCAACTACTGCACAAGCTCGTGCAATGACGTCGCGTCGCAATTTTTCGCAACGAACGTACCCGATCCAACCCATTGGACCCCAAACACATGTTTTGGGGTGTTTCGAACCGTTTCGTTTCTGCACAAACTTAGGTGCAAAACGGGCCGAACTGGTGCCATTAATTCAAAAGTTCATGCAACGAAGTCGCGTCGGAATTTTTCGCAACGAACGCACCCGATCCACACCATTGGACCCCAAACTCATGTTTTGTGGTGTTTCAGACCGTTTCGTTACTACACGAACTTCGATGTAAAATGGGTCAAACCGGAGCATTTAATGCACAATTTTGTGTAACAAAGTCGTGCCTGAATTTTTCGCACTGAACATACCCGATCCACCCTATCGGACTGTTTTGCTACTACAAGAACTTCGGTGCAAAATGGGCCGAACTGGAGAATTTAATTCACAATTTCATGCCACGATGTCGCCTCGGAATTTTTCGCAATGAACGAACCTGATCGACCCCATTGCACCTCAAAATCATGTTTTGGGGCATTTCGAAGTGTTTCATTACTGCACGAACTTCAATGCAAAATGGGCTGATCTGGAGTAATTAATGCACAAGTTCGTGCAATGAAGTCGCGTAGGAATTTTTTCCCAACGAATGCACCCGATCCTCCCCATTGGACCTCGAACACATGTTTTGGGGCGTTTCGGACCGTTTCGTTGCTGCACGAACTTATGTGCAAAACGGGCCGAACTGATGCCATTAATTCACAAGTTGGTCCAACGAAGTCGCGTCGCACAATTTCGCAACGAACGCACCCGATCCACCCCATTGGACCCCAAACTCATGTTTTATGGTGTTTCGAACCGTTTCGTTACTGCACGAACTTCGGTGCAAAATGGGTCAAATGGAGCATGTAATGCACAATTTCGTGCAACAAAGTCGTGCCAGAATTTTTTGCAATAAATGCACCCGATCCACCCTAGTGGACCCAAACTCATGTTTCAGGGCGGTTTGGACCGTTTTGCTACTGCAAGAACTTCGGTGCAAAATGGGCCGAACTGGAGCATTTAATGCACAATTTCGTGGAACGATGTCGCACCGGAATTTGTCCCAACAAACGTACCTGATCCACCAGATTAACCCCAAACCCATGTTTTGTGGTGTTTCGAACCGTTTAAATGTTAAAAGAACTTCGATGCAAAACAGGCCAAATTGGTCCCATTAATGCACAAGTTAGTGCAACGAAGTCGTGTCGGAAATTTTACGCAACGAACGCACCCGATCCACCGTATTGGACCCCCAACACATGTTTTGGGATGTTTCATAATGTTTTGTTACTGCACGAACTTAGGTGCAAAACGGGCCGAACTAGTGCCGTTAATTCATAAGTTCGTCCAACGAAGTCGTGTTGGAATTTTTCGCAACGAACGCACCTGATCCAACCCATTGGACCCCAAACACATGTTTTGGGGTGTTTCGGACCATTTCATTTCTGCACGAACTTAGGTTCAAAACGGGCTGAACTGGTGCCATTAATTCAAAAGTTCGTGCAACGAAGTCGCGTCAGATTTTTTCGCAACTAATGCTCCCGATCCACCCCATTGGACCCCAAACACATCTTTTGGGGCATTTCGGACTGTTTCGTTACTGCACGAGCTTAGGTGCAAAATGGGACGAACTGGTGCCACTAATTCACAAGTTCATGCAACGAAGACGCGTCGGAATTTTTTGCAACGAACGCACGGGATCCACACCATTGGACCCCAAACTCATGTTTTGTGGTGTTTCGGACCGTTTCGATACTGCACGAACTTCAGTGTAAAATGGGTCAAACCGGAGCATTTAATGCACAATTTCGTGCAACAAAGTCGTGCCTGAATTTTTCGCACTGAACGCACCCGATCCACCCTATTGGACCCCAAACTCATGTTTTAGGGCGTTTCGGACTGTTTTGCTACTACAAGAACTTCGGTGCAAAATGGGCCGAACTGTAGCATTTAATTCACAATTTCGTGCCACGATGTCGCGTCGGAATTTTTTGCAACGAACGTACCCGATCGAGCCCATTGCACCCTAAACTCATGTTTTGCGGCATTTCGACGTGTTTAATTACTGCACGAACTTCAATGCAAAATGGGCTAATCTGGAGTAATTAATGCACAAGTTCGTGCAATGAAGTCGCGTCGGAATTTTTTCCCAACGAACGCACCCGATCCACCCCATTGGACCCCGAACACATGTTTTGGGGCATTTCAGACCGTTTCGTTCCTGCACGAACTTATGTGCAAAACGGGCCGAACTGATGCCATTAATTCACAAGTTGGTCAAATGAAGTCGAGTCGGAATTTTTCGCAACGAACGCACCTGATCCACCCTATTGGACCGCAAACTCATGTTTTGTGGTGTTTCGAACCGTTTCGTTACTGCACGAACTTCGGTGCAAAATGGGTCAAACTGGAGCATTTAATGCACAATTTCATGCAACAAAGTCGTGCCAGAATTTTTCGCAATGAATGGACCCGATCCACCCTAGTGGACCCAAACTCATGTTTTAGGGCATTTTGGAACGTTTTGCTACTGCAAGAACTTCGGTGCAAAATGGGCCGAACTGGAGCATTTAATGCACAATTTCGTGCAACGATGTCGCGCCAGAATTAGTCCCAACAAACGTACCTGATCCACCCAATTTATCCCCAAACCCATGTTTTGGGGCATTTTGGACCATTTAAATGTTACACGAACTTCGATGCAAAATAGGCCAAATTGGTGCCATTAATGCACAAGTTAGTGCAACGAAGTCGCGTCAGAATTTTTACGCAACGAACGCTCCCGATCCACCGCATTGGACCCCGAACACATGTTTTGGGACGTTTCATACTGCTTCGTTACTACACGAACTTAGGTGCAAAACGGGCCGAACTGGAGAACGTTAATTCACTAGTTCGTCCAACGAAGTCGCGTCGGAATTTTTTCGCAATAAACGCACCCGATCCACCCCATTGGAGCCCAAACACATGTTTTGGGGCGTTTGAGGCCGTTTCGTTACTGCACGAACTTAGGTGCAAAACGGGCCGAACTGGTGCCGTTAATTCACAAGTTCGTCCAACAAAGTCGTGTTGGAATTTTTCGCAACGAACGCACCTCATCCAACCCATTGGACCCCAAACACATGTTTTGGTGTGTTTCGGACCATTTCATTTCTGCACGAATAATGGCGACCCGCTAGGGTTTGTTCCCGATCTTTCGATGAGAGGCAGGGGATAACTCGATTTGAGATGGAGGCGACGTTCACGGCCCGACTACAGCCTTCCAAGGATGCTGCACCTTAGCAACCGATACACCACCTCCAATGGCTGCCGCGATCTTGTGGAGCGCGACACCCGGCCACTAGGGCACCTGTCCTGCAAGCAATCGAAGAACCAGCAAGAACAACTAGAACAAGCAACTCAATTGCAAATATGGAGATAATAACCAATCTGGAATCAACAAGGTGGGGTTCCGAATCGAGTAGAACGGATGGTCTAGTCGACACACGCGTCTACAAGGAAGTAGCAATGGCTAAACTTTCAACAAAACAAAAACCCCCCAATCTGTTCATGGCGGCTCTAACCCTTATTAATACCTAGGAGGACGACCAAGAGGGTGTTTGAGTCGCACTCCAACCCTAGGACGTGTCCCTAATGGACCCGACTTGATACAAAGCCCATCGGGCCATATTAAGATGTCGCAGCACCTTTAGACAGAAAACCAGTCGGTAGTATTTTGGTCATTGCGGACGAATCAGGAGAGATATGGACTTGAGTCCGGATCCATATGAAACTAGACTTCATAAACTTTCCACGAAGTACTTGAACGTCCCTATCCGAGTCCGTATGCGACCGTGGTGTCCGTCACAAGTTGGTGCTGTTCTGCAGTCCGAATCCAGCCTCCAAAACGTGTTGGACATGGACTCTTTCTTTCCTTGCACCAAAGGTGACGTGGTGGCCTGATGGAGAACATTGGGAAGACTTAGGCTTGGTCCCCAATCAACTTCTTTGGTCCTCCATACCTTCCATGTGTGTTTATTACATGTGGGTGTATCCATTCTGGTGATGTCCACATCATTCTAGGGTTTGTTCCCGATCTTTCGATGAGAGGCAGGGGATAACTCGATTTGAGATGGAAGCGACGTTCACGGCCCGACTACAGCCTTCCAAGGATGCTGCGCCTTAGCAACCGATACACCACCTCCAATGGCTGCCGCGATCTTGTGGAGCGCGACACCCGGCCACTAGGGCACCTGTCCTGCAAGCAATCGAAGAACCAGCAAGAACAAGTAGAACAAGCAACTCAATTGCAAATATGGAGATAATAACCAATCTGGAATCAACAAGGTGGGGTTCCGAATCGAGTAGAACGGATGGTCTAGTCGACACACGCGTCTACAAGGAAGTAGCAATGGCTAAACTTTCAACAAAACAAAAACCCCCCAATCTGTTCATGGCGGCTCTAACCCTTATTAATACCTAGGAGGACGACCAAGAGGGTGTTTGAGTCGCACTCCAACCCTAGGACGTGTCCCTAATGGACCCGACTTGATACAAAGCCCATCGGGCCAT
The DNA here is from genome assembly GCA_032594955.1 of Panicum miliaceum. Classification (NCBI taxonomy): domain Eukaryota; kingdom Viridiplantae; phylum Streptophyta; class Magnoliopsida; order Poales; family Poaceae; genus Panicum; species Panicum miliaceum. The sequence continues at coordinate 9,680,193 of CM064070.1, read as the reverse complement.
ATTAAGATGTCGCAGCACCTTTAGACAGAAAACCAGTCGGTAGTATTTTGGTCATTGCGGACGAATCAGGAGAGATATGGACTTGAGTCCGGATCCATATGAAACTAGACTTCATAAACTTTCCACGAAGTACTTGAACGTCCCTATCCGAGTCCGTATGCGACCGTGGTGTCCGTCACAAGTTGGTGCTGTTCTGCAGTCCGAATCCAGCCTCCAAAACGTGTTGGACATGGACTCTTTCTTTCCTTGCACCAAAGGTGACGTGGTGGCCTGATGGAGAACATTGGGAAGACTTAGGCTTGGTCCCCAATCAACTTCTTTGGTCCTCCATACCTTCCATGTGTGTTTATTACATGTGGGTGTATCCATTCTGGTGATGTCCACATCATTCTAGGGTTTGTTCCCGATCTTTCGATGAGAGGCAGGGGATAACTCGATTTGAGATGGAGGCGACGTTCACGGCCCGACTACAGCCTTCCAAGGATGCTGCGCCTTAGCAACCGATACACCACCTCCAATGGCTGCCGCGATCTTGTGGAGCGCGACACCCGGCCACTAGGGCACCTGTCCTGCAAGCAATCGAAGAACCAGCAAGAACAAGTAGAACAAGCAACTCAATTGCAAATATGGAGATAATAACCAATCTGGAATCAACAAGGTGGGGTTCCGAATCGAGTAGAACGGATGGTCTAGTCGACACACGCGTCTACAAGGAAGTAGCAATGGCTAAACTTTCAACAAAACAAAAACCCCCCAATCTGTTCATGGCGGCTCTAACCCTTATTAATACCTAGGAGGACGACCAAGAGGGTGCTTGAGTCGCACTCCAACCCTAGGACGCGTCCCTAATGGACCCGACTTGATACAAAGCCCATCGGGCCATATTAAGATGTCGCAGCACCTTTAGACAGAAAACCAGTCGGTAGTATTTTGGTCATTGCGGACGAATCAGGAGAGATATGGACTTGAGTCCGGATCCATATGAAACTAGACTTCATAAGCTTTCCACGAAGTACTTGAACGTCCCTATCCGAGTCCGTATGCGACCGTGGTGTCCGTCACAAGTTGGTGCTGTTCTGCAGTCCGAATCCAGCCTCCAAAACGTGTTGGACATGGACTCTTTCTTTCCTTGCACCAAAGGTGACGTGGTGGCCTGATGGAGAACATTGGGAAGACTTAGGCTTGGTCCCCAATCAACTTCTTTGGTCCTCCATACCTTCCATGTGTGTTTATTACATGTGGGTGTATCCATTCTGGTGATGTCCACATCATTCTCCCCTTCTTGGCTGCAAGTCGTCCTCGACTTGCTCCAACGGCATTCAAAGGTGCTTGCTTTGTTGTTGGAACATGGAGCGACGACTATGCTGCATGGGCACAACAAATAATGCTCCCGTTCTTCAGGCTGATCCTGTTGCATTAGAGAAAAACTAGAAAAACTTTGCAAGATATTATTAGTGTTAATGCAGCCCCCTATTTGCTCATGGTATTGTAGCCCAAAAGGATATTTCAGATTAGAACAGATATACACTTTATGCACCAAATATTCTCCTTTGATGTCATTTTTTCCAATTGCATGAAGCGAATAATGATTTAAACTTGGCAAATTAGAATCTAATTGAACCTTCTCTTTTAGACAATTTAGATTACACAGAATATTAAATTCAATATAACCCAAAGTATTTAAAGAAGACAACAATTTCAGTTCATCTTGTACACAAGTAATAGGATGAGAAGGATTATCTACAGCACATTCGTATGGTTCCAAACCAAAAATATCACACTTATTCATTAATTCTGGTATATGAGTAAAAGAAGTATTAGCACACAAGTCCTCTTTATCATAAGAAACAACAAGTAATTCATCTTGTGAAAAAGTTGAATCAGCAGCAGGTTCCACTATTCGTTGCTCTTTGTTAGCATGTAGAGTGGACAAAGTTTGGACACTATGAGTCACATCATTCTTGCAAGTATTCACAAATGAAAGAATTTCTTTTTCAGCATGGAGAGCAAGACAAAACAATTGACCGATACAGCAATAGGACTTGCCAATTAACAAGTTTCGAATTTCAGAATTGAGCCCTCTCATGAACCTATTCATAACATCTTCCATGCATTCATCCAATCCACCAAACATGATACAAATTTTAAAATCATGGTAGTATTGTTTCACAGTCCTACTACCCTGTTTTAATTTCTCTAGTTTGGTAAGCAAATGATCAACATAATATGCAGGAATATAGGCATCTCTAAAATGTATTTTGAATTCTTTCCAAGTTTGCGGAATAATGTTATGCCTACAAATATATTTCCATTCTAGCAAAGCATTTTCTGTTAAAATATTAGAGGCAATATAAATCATTTGTTGCTCCGACAGGTCATGCTCATCAAATTCATTATCTACTTTTAGCTCCCAATCAATGTAAGCTTTAGGATCAAACTCACCAGGATATAAAGGCAAGCATTGAATAATGTCCAGAATATTTTGTTGTTGTCTGCTCCGCTCAAAAATCACTGTATCACCTGCCATGATCAGTAGAAAACAAGAACACAAAAATAATATGTATCCTCCTGTCAACTACTGGAATGTGTCGGTTGTAATTCTCTCAAACTCAACTTGTTTAATACGAGCTCTTACCAGTTCTTACCAAGCAAAACAGGATGAGTCGGCAACCAACAAGTCAAGCACCTTGAAAGAAGTGTATCGGTGCCTTAGCAACAGAAAACTGTCAAGCTATAGTCGAGTATGTGGAGCTGTAGGTGGGCTGATCAAGGGAAAATACTAGCACCACGTTAGTCAGAAAAGCAAGCTGAATAATTGTTCAACGGTGGTACTGTGCTGGTCCTAGCATAGACCGTACTAGAGGCGCGAGCCTGGACACAAATGAAGTCACAAAGCACCAACCGAAACAGCAGGAACACAAAAGATGGATCAGCCCCTTTCTTCTTTTTCGTTTCTTTTCTTTTCTTTTCTGTTTTTTTTTCACTTTGTTTTCTTTTTTTCTTCTTCTTTTTTTTTGTAGAGGACTAAAATCCTTTGTTTGACAAACAACGCAACAGGATTACTGCATATAGCTGCTACCAACTCAGATTGACGAAACTTGTTTCACGCAGCCAGACGCACAAATCTCCAAGTCGATTCTGGAGCACTTAGATGGAATTTGTGACCCAGGTCAGATCCGTTGGAAAGATCACGAGTTACGCTTTCCAGATTGTACTAAAACTCGCAAATCGGAGACCGGACACAGAAACAATGAAAGTTTTCTTCCACTGATGAATTGAAACTCCGAGACAAAAAGAGGTGACAAGAACTCGAAACTCTAAAGGACTAAACTAAGACCAGCAACACGACGCAACCGATGCAACCGAAAATTCAACAAGCCCTAACTAAGTAGTACCAGCAAAGGCTCAAAGGGTTTATAGGATTGAAGGTAAACTAATCTACTATTTTTTTTGGCTTTTCTGGACTATAGGAAAAATAAAACAGCGAAGAATTAGAAGTCTCTCACCGATAAACCTTGCTCTGATTACCAACTAATGGCGACCCGCTAGGGTTTGTTCCCGATCTTTCGATGAGAGGCAGGGGATAACTCGATTTGAGATGGAGGCGACGTTCACGGCCCGACTACAGCCTTCCAAGGATGCTGCGCCTTAGCAACCGATACACCACCTCCAATGGCTGCCGCGATCTTGTGGAGCGCGACACCCGGCCACTAGGGCACCTGTCCTGCAAGCAATCGAAGAACCAGCAAGAACAAGTAGAACAAGCAACTCAATTGCAAATATGGAGATAATAACCAATCTGGAATCAACAAGGTGGGGTTCCGAATCGAGTAGAACGGATGGTCTAGTCGACACACGCGTCTACAAGGAAGTAGCAATGGCTAAACTTTCAACAAAACAAAAACCCCCCAATCTGTTCATGGCGGCTCTAACCCTTATTAATACCTAGGAGGACGACCAAGAGGGTGCTTGAGTCGCACTCCAACCCTAGGACGCGTCCCTAATGGACCCGACTTGATACAAAGCCCATCGGGCCATATTAAGATGTCGCAGCACCTTTAGACAGAAAACCAGTCGGTAGTATTTTGGTCATTGCGGACGAATCAGGAGAGATATGGACTTGAGTCCGGATCCATATGAAACTAGACTTCATAAGCTTTCCACGAAGTACTTGAACGTCCCTATCCGAGTCCGTATGCGACCGTGGTGTCCGTCACAAGTTGGTGCTGTTCTGCAGTCCGAATCCAGCCTCCAAAACGTGTTGGACATGGACTCTTTCTTTCCTTGCACCAAAGGTGACGTGGTGGCCTGATGGAGAACATTGGGAAGACTTAGGCTTGGTCCCCAATCAACTTCTTTGGTCCTCCATACCTTCCATGTGTGTTTATTACATGTGGGTGTATCCATTCTGGTGATGTCCACATCACCGACTACAGCCTTCCAAGCTGCGCCTTAGCAACCGATCTTGTGGATCTTGTGGATCTTGTGGAGCGCGGCACCCGGCCACTAGGGCACTCGTCCTGCAAGCAATCGAAGAACTAGCAAGAACAAGTATGACAAGTACTGAATTTACTAGATGTAAATGAAGGTTTCACACGCAATCTCAATAATGGTGGGGTTCTGAAGACAAGAAGACGGGCGGCTGATCCAGCACGCGCGCTTGCAAGCAAGTAGCGAAGGCTAAACTTGATCTAAACAAAACCCAAGCATCATTGGCGGCGGCTAAGGGGTATAAGTACGTGGGAGGACGACCACAGGGGTGTTGGGGTCGTACTCAAACCCTAGGACGCGTCCGTAATGGACTCAACTTGATACACGGCCCATTGGACCAAAACAGGGTGACGCAGCACCATGGGCAGAAAAGAACTCTGTATTAATTTTACGATTGCGGCCGACTCGTAATAGATATGGCTATGAGGCCGGATCCTTTTCAAAGAAGACTTCATAAGCTTTCCACGAAGTACTTGAACGTCCCAATCCGAGTTCATATGCCACCGTGGTGTCCGTCACAAGTTGGTACTGTTCTGCAGTCCGAATCCAGCCTGCGCGAATCCGTTTCCCTTTCGGTCGCCTCCTTGGTTCCTAAGCAAAACAAGAGTACACGGGTCTCCATGGTCTAAACATGATGTACATGAGTTTAGATTTGAACTCACCTGATGATTAAGTTGATGCGCACGAGCACGAGTAATAGGACCAGCAATAGGTACTTGTGTCGGAGTGGATGTATCGTTGGTGTTGATGTCCTCATCATCCTCCCCTTCTTGCATTTGAGTCGTCCTCGACTCAAGCTCATCTTCCTCTCCCAAATATAGCTTCAAATCTGCAATGTTAAATGTGGGACTAACCCCAAAATCCGCAGGCAGATCGAGCTTATATGCATTATCATTGACTTTCTCTAGCACTTTAAATGGTCCATCAGCCCGAGGTAGCAATTTAGATTTTCTCAATTTAGGAAACCTTTCCTTTCTCAAATGCAGCCAAACAAAATCTCCAGGTTCAAACTTTAGTTCTTTCCTACCTTTATCACCAGCAATCTTGTATTTAGCATTCATGCGCTCTATGTTTTCTTTAGTTGTTTCATGCAGTTTTAACATCAATTCGGCACGCTTAGTAGCATCAAAATTCGTTTTTTCAGAAAATGGCAAAGGCATTAAATCAATAGGAGCACGAGGCAAGAAACCATATACAATCTGAAATGGGCACATCTTTGTAGTAGAATGCAGCGATCGATTATAAGCGAATTCAATATGAGGCAAACAATCTTCCCACATCTTAATATTCTTCTTTAAAACAGCCCTTAACATAGTAGACAAAGTCCTATTAACCACTTCAGTTTGACCATCAGTTTGCGGATGACATGTAGTAGAAAACAACAATTTAGTTCCCAATTTAGCCCATAAAGTCTTCCAAAAATAACTAAGAAATTTAGCATCACGATAAGAAACAATTGTGTTGGGCACACCATGCAAACGAACAATTTCCCGAAAGAACAAATCAGCAATGTGAGAAACATCATCAGTTTTATGACATGGTATGAAATGGGCCATCTTAGAAAATCTATCAACAACCACAAACACACTATCACGTCCCTTCCTAGTCCTAGGCAATCCTAACACAAAATCCATAGAAATATCTTCCCAAGGAGCACTAGGAACAGGTAGAGGCAAATACAAACCATGTGGATTCAATCGTGATTTAGCCTTTTGACATGTCGTGCAGCGAGCAACAAATCTCTCCACATCTCTTCTCATCTTTGGCCAAAAGAAATGACCAGCAAGTATATCTTCCGTTTTCTTTACTCCAAAATGCCCCATTAAGCCACCTCGATGCGCTTCCTGCAACAATAACAAGCGAACGGAGCTAGCTGGAATGCATAGCTTGTTAGCTCTAAAGACAAACCCATCACTAACGATGAATTTGTTCCATCCCTTCCCCTCTTTACAATGCAGCAACACATCTTTAAAATCAGCATCATTAACATATTGATCTTTAATCGTTTCCAATCCAAATATTTTGTAATCAAGTTGGTTCAACAAGGTTTATCTCCTAGACAATGCATCAGCAATTATATTCTCTTTCCCTTTCTTGTGCTTAATAATATAAGGAAAAGATTCAATAAATTCAACCCACTTAGCATGTCTACGGTTCAATTTTTCTTGACTACGAATATGTTTTAAAGATTCATGATCTGAATGAATAACAAACTCTTTGGGCCATAGATAATGCTGCCATGTTTCTAATATGCGAACAAGAGCATATAATTCCTTATCACAAGTAGAATAATTCAGAACAGGCCCGCTCAATTTTTCACTGAAATAAGCAACAGGTTTGCCTTCTTGTAACAAAACACCACCCAAACCAATGCCACTAGCATCACATTCAAGCTCAAAGGTTTTATTAAAATCAGGGAGTTGGAGGAGAGGTGCATGTGTCAACTTATCTTTCAGCGTGTTGAAGGAGTTCTCTTGTGTTTTACCCCAACTAAAAGGCACTCCCTTCTTTGTAAGCTCATTCAAAGGCGCGGCAATGGTGCTGAAGTCCTTCACAAAACGACGATAGAAACCAGCAAGTCCTAGGAAACTCCGCACTTGCGTGATAGTCTTCGGTATAGGCCATCCCTGTATAGCTTCCACCTTGGCTTGATCAACCTCGATTCCCTGTGGAGTCACGATATAGCCAAGAAAAGACACTCGATCGGTGCAAAAGGTGCACTTCTCAAGGTTACCAAATAAACGTGCATCTCGTAAAGCATTAAAAACAGCATGTAAGTGATCAAGATGTTCAACGAAAGATTTGCTGTAAATCAATATATCATCAAAGTAGACAACAACAAATTTCCCAATGAAAGCACGCAGAACCTCGTTCATTAATCTCATGAAAGTACTCGGTGCATTAGTTAACCCAAAAGGCATGACTAACCACTCATATAACCCGAACTTAGTTTTGAAAGCAGTTTTCCATTCATCTCCCAATTTCATACGAATCTGGTGGTACCCACTACGCAAATCAATTTTGGAAAACACAATAGCACCACTCAATTCATCAAGCATATCATCCAAACGAGGGATAGGGTGTCGATATCGAATTGTGATATTATTAATAGCCCTATAATCAACACACATACGCCCCATGTTCCATCCTTTTTAGGCACTAAAATAACCGGAACAGCACAAGGACTAAGAGACTCACGCACATAACCTTTGTCGAGTAGTTCTTGCACTTGTTGCTGAATTTTCTTAGTTTCTTCCGGATTTGTCCTGTATGGCGCACGGTTTGGTAATGATGCACTAGGAATAAGGTCAATTTGGTGCTCAATCCCTCGTATTGGTGGCAGCCCCGCTGGTATCTCACTTGGGAACACATCAGAATACTCCTGCAAAAGGTTAGCAACAGCCGGGGGCAAAGAATGCTGCATATCGTGAACTGAAATCAAAGCATTCTTGCACACCAAAGCATAGGCAACAGAAGTGGAAGCAATCTAATGGCGACCCGCTAGGGTTTGATTCCCGATCTTTCGATGAGAGGCGTGGATAACTCGATTGGTCGATGGAGGCGACGTTCACGGCCCGACTACAGCCTTCCAAGCTGCGCCTTAGCAACCGATACACCCCCTCCAATGGCTGTCGCGATCTTGTGGAGCGCGGCACCCGGCCACTAGGGCACTCGTCCTGCAAGCAATCGAAGAACTAGCAAGAACAAGTATGACAAGTACTGAATTTTACTAGATATAAATGAAGGTTTCACACGCAATCTCAATAATGGTGGGGTTCCGAAGACAAGAAGACGGGCGGCTGATCCAGCACGCGCGCTTGCAAGCAAGTAGCGAAGGCTAAACTTGATCTAAACAAAACCCAAGCATCCTTGGCGGCGGCTAAGGTGTATAAGTACGTGGGAGGACGACCACAGGGGTGTTGGGGTCGTACTCCAACCCTAGGACGCGTCCGTAATGGACTCAACTTGATACACGACCCATTGGACCAAAACAGGGTGACGCAGCACCATGGGCAGAAAAGGACTCTGTATTAATTTAACGATTGCGGCCGACTCGTAATAGATATGGCTATGAGGCCGGATCCGTTTGAAAGAAGACTTCATAAGCTTTCCACGAAGTACTTGAACGCCCCAATCCGAGTTCATATGCGACCGTGGTGTCCGTCACAAGTTGGTACTGTTCTGCAGTCCGAATCCAGCTTGCGCGAATCCGTTTCCCTTTCGGCCGCCTCCTTGGTTCCTAAGCAAAACAAGAGTACACGGGTCTCCATGGTCTAAACATGATGCACCTGAGCTTAGATTTGAACTCACCTGATGATTAAGTTGATGCGCACGAGCACGAGTAATAGGACCAGCAATAGGTACTTGTGTCGGAGTGGATGTATCGTTGGTGTTGGTGTCCTCATCATCCTCCCCTTCTTGCATTTGAGTCGTCCTCGACTCAAGCTCATCTTCCTCTCCCAAATATGGCTTCAAATCATGTGGATTCAATCGTGATTTAGCCTTTTGACATGTCGTGCAGCGAGCAACAAATCTCTCCACATCTCTTCTCATCTTTGGCCAAAAGAAATGACCAGCAAGTATATCTTCCGTTTTCTTTGCTCCAAAATGCCCCATTAAGCCACCTCGATGCGCTTCCTGCAACAATAACAAGCGAACGGAGCTAGCTGGAATGCATAGCTTGTTAGCTCTAAAGACAAACCCATCACTAACGATGAATTTGTTCCATCCCTTCCCCTCTTTACAATGCAGCAACACATCTTTAAAATCAGCATCATTAACATATTGATCTTTAATCGTTTCCAATCCAAATATTTTGTAATCAAGTTGGTTCAACAAGGTGTATCTCCTAGACAATGCATCAACAATTATATTCTCTTTCCCTTTCTTGTGCTTAATAATATAAGGAAAAGATTCAATAAATTCAACCCACTTAGCATGTCTACGGTTCAATTTTCCTTGACTACGAATATGTTTTAAAGATTCATGATCTGAATGAATAACAAACTCTTTGGGCCATAGATAATGCTGCCATGTTTCTAATGTGCGAACAAGAGCATACAATTCCTTATCATAAGTAGAATAATTCAGAACAGGCCCGCTCAATTTTTCACTGAAATAAGCAATAGGTTTGCCTTCTTGTAACAAAACACCACCCAAACCAATGCCACTAGCATCACATTCAAGCTCAAAGGTTTTATTAAAATCAGGGAGTTGGAGGAGAGGTGCATGTGTCAACTTATCTTTCAGCGTGTTGAAGGAGTTCTCTTGTGTTTTACCCCAACTAAAAGGCACTCCCTTCTTTGTAAGCTCATTCAAAGGCGCGGCAATGGTGCTGAAGTCCTTCACAAAACGACGATAGAAACCAGCAAGTCCTAGGAAACTCCGCACTTGCGTGATAGTCTTCGGTATAGGCCATCCATATATAGCTTCCACCTTGGCTTGATCAACCTCGATTCCCTGTGGAGTCACGACATAGCCAAGAAAAGACACTCGATCGGTGCAAAAGGTGCACTTCTCAAGGTTACCAAATAAACGTGCATCTCGTAAAGCATTAAAAACAGCACGTAAGTGATCAAGATGTTCATCGAAAGATTTGCTGTAAATCAATATATCATCAAAGTAGACAACAACAAATTTCCCAATGAAAGCACGCAGAACCTCATTCATTAATCTCATGAAAGTACTCGGTGCATTAGTTAACCCAAAAGGCATGACCAACCACTCATATAACCCGAACTTAGTTTTGAAAGCAGTTTTCCATTCATCTCCCAATTTCATACGAATCTGGTGGTACCCACTACGCAAATCAACTTTGGAAAACACAATAGCACCACTCAATTCATCAAGCATATCATCCAAACGAGGGATAGGGTGTCGATATCGAATTGTAATATTATTAATAGCCCTACAATCAACACACATACGCCATGTTCCATCCTTTTTAGGCACTAAAATAACTGGAACAGCACAAGGACTAAGAGACTCACGCACATAACCTTTGTCGAGTAGTTCTTGCACTTGTCGCTGAATTTCCTTAGTTTCTTCCGGATTTGTCCTGTATGGCGCACGGTTTGGCAATGATGCACCAGGAATAAGGTCAATTTGGTGCTCAATCCCTCGTATTGGTGGCAGCCCCGCTGGTATCTCACTTGGAAACACATCAGAATACTCCTGCAAAAGGTTAGCAACAGCCGGGGGCAAAGAATGCTGCATATCGTGAACTGAAATCAAAGCATTCTTGCACACCAAAGCATAGGCAACAGAAGTGGAAGCAATCAATTCATTAATATCAGACTTAGTAGCAAGCAAGCAATGTCCTTTCAATCTTATCTCATCTTCCCTGCTACTAACAGATTTGGCATTCTTATCGATCTCAGCTTTAGTTCTCTTAGCTTTAGCAACATCATCACGCACAATAGATTCAGGTGACATAGGAAGCAAAACGATTTTCTTATCATGATGTATAAGAGAATATTGATTTGATCTACCATGATGCATGCTATCGGTATCAAATTGCCATGGTCTACCTAGCAGAATATGACAAGCTTCCATAGGCACAACATCGCATTCAACAACATCATGATATGAACCAATAGCGAAATTAATTCGTACCAATCTCGTTACCTTGACCTTACCACTATTGTTGAGCCACCGAATGTGATATGGATGTGGGTGCGGTTTTGTTGTAAGTGCAAGCTTCTCGACCATATCGCTGCTAGCCAAGTTGTTGCAGCTACCTCCATCAATTATCAAACGGCATGAACGCTCTTTAATAACACACTTTGTTCGGAATAGTGTATGCCGTTGATTTTGCTCCGCCTTTTCCATTTGTGCACTAAGTACACGCTGCACAATGAGGCTCTCATAATGATCTGCATCCTCTGCACCAATCTGCTCTTCTGGTTGTTCCTTAGTACCTGCATGGTCAGCAGCAAGCAAAGCAAGTGTATCTTCATCAAAATCACTAGCAGAGGAATACCCACCATCTCCTTTGACCACCAAAACGCGCTTGTTAGGGCAGTCACGTTGCACGTGGCCAAAGCCCTTGCATCGATGGCACTGAATATCTCTTGTCCTTCCCGTGGAGGCAACCGAAGATGCACTCGTGGCTGGTTTCTGGACAGTCGTGGTTGCTGAATTTGTCGGGGGAGCACGTGTCTTATCGTTGGATGGAGCGGGTATTGTCGACCGACTCGGGAATGTAGAAGGTGCAGGAGCTCGTCCGGTCAATGAGGTAGATGTGCGCGGCTGCCATGATGAAGGTTTTCCTGCAGAAATATTAGTTCTTGTACTAGCACGTCGTCCCAGCACTTCCCTTTCAGCTTTACAAGCAAGATGGAACAAACGGGTTACGTTAGTATAATCTTTATAAGCAAGAATGTCCTGAATTTCTCGATTCAAACCTCCTAAAAATCTAGCCATAGCAGGTTCCTCATCCTCCACTAAATTACAACGCAACACACCCATTTGTAATTCCTGATAGTATTCTTCTACACTTTTATTACCCTGTCTCAATTGTTGCAATCTATGTAACAGATCACGCGCATAGTAAGAAGGAACAAACCTAGCCCGCATGACCCGTTTCAAGGCATCCCAGGTTTGTGGAATATTATTAGGATTTTTCTTAGCATGTTCTATCCACCAAACAGAGGCAAAATCAGTAAATTCACTAGTAGCAGCCCTAACACGTATATTCTCTGGAAATTCATGACATGCAAACTTTTGATCAACAGCAATTTCCCAAGTAATGTATGCATCAGGATCGTATTTTCCATCAAAAGAAGGTATCTTAAATTTTATTTTACTGAAAGCATCATCATTATTATGTACCTCACGTCGTCGATGTCCACCCATACCTCTCCGATTAGTTCGCAGTCGTCGGCGACTAGGAGCATCTTGGTCATCTAGTTCAGTATCAGCGACATAATCATCCCAATTATCCTCGACACGCTCATCCTTCTTGTTTTCTCCCTCATGCCCATTTGCAGTTCTGGCATGCATCTCATCAAAACGCCTCAAAAGAGCAGCAAGGCTTTGGTCAATATGAGCGACCGACGTCTCCAGCCTTGTAAGCTTGGTGTTGGTGGCAAGCTGCGTGGCCTCCAACTGCCCAATCTTATCATTTGACACCAGCATATCTTCAGCAAGCCCATCTACATGCCTCCTCATCTTATTTTCAAAATGTTGTATGATTCCCTTTGTACGAGGAGAGTGACCTAAACTCCCATCACCCTCTGATCCTGTCATGGTTAGATGAACAAAGGAAACACGAAAATAGGTGAAGAAATAAGATCCTACAACTAATGGGATGTAGCTACTGCAAGGCGCTCACACTCAACCTGTTACACAAGCTCTTACCAATTCTTACCTTGCTCAACAGGAGGGGACGGCAACCAACAAGTCTGCAACCGTGGGATGAAGTGTATCGGTGCCGCAACAACAGGACCTGTCAAGCTGTAGTCGGATATGTGGAGCTATAGGTGGGCTGAAGCAAGGATGAACTAGCACCACGTTAGTTACAAAAGCAAGCTGAAAAATCGTTCAACGGCGGTACTATGCTGGTCCTAGCCTAGACCGTGCTAGAGACGCGAGCCTGGACACAAATGAAGTCACGAGACACCACCGAAGAACAAAAAAGATGCACAAAGAACAGCCCCTTTTTTCTTCCCCTCTTTTTCTTCTTCTTCTTTTTTTTTTCTTTTTTTTTTCCTTTCTTTTTTTTTCCTTCTTTTTTTTTCTCTTTTTTTTCTTTTTTTTTTTCAGGGGATCCTCAAAACTGATTATATAACCTAAAAGACTTCAAAAGAGCCACACAGCACACAAACTTTTCTCTCTCTCTCTCTCTCTCTGGAGTAAGCCGAGGCTATATGTATTCGTGAAAAGTTGTGGTTTGAGTAAGCCGAGACTACTTCTGCCTTTCTGGAGCGTTACAAAATATGCAGTACAAGTGCGAAAAGCAATGGAATTTTATAACACGACACAATAACCAATTGGGACTAGGAAATTGATCCCTACTCGAATCACAGCACCGCGTGCGATTCGGTCACAAACCAACACAGAATCTAACTCGGACTTGAACACGAATATGGACTCGGATTCCACCAACACGGAGTATGTATGGTAGCGCACGGTTGTGACTAGAACGTGACAAGAACTCGAAACTCTAAAGGACTAAAACTAAGACCAGCAAATCGACGCAACCGATGCAACCGAAAATTCAACAAGCCCTAACTAAGCAGTGCTAGCAAAGGCTCAAACGAGTTTATAGGACTGAAGGTAAACTAATCTACTATTTTTTTTTGGCTTTTCTGGACTATAGGAAAAATAAAACAGCGAAGAATTAGAAGTCTCTCACCGATAAACCTTGCTCTGATTACCAACTAATGGCGACCCACTAGGGTTTGATTCCCGATCTTTCGATGAGAGGCGTGGATAACTCGATTGGTCGATGGAGGCGACGTTCACGGCCCGACTACAGCCTTCCAAGCTGCGCCTTAGCAACCGATACACCCCCTCCAATGGCTGTCGCGATCTTGTGGAGCGCGGCACCCGGCCACTAGGGCACTCGTCCTGCAAGCAATCGAAGAACTAGCAAGAACAAGTATGACAAGTACTGAATTTTACTAGATATAAATGAAGGTTTCACACGCAATCTCAATAATGGTGGGGTTCCGAAGACAAGAAGACGGGCGGCTGATCCAGCACGCGCGCTTGCAAGCAAGTAGCGAAGGCTAAACTTGATCTAAACAAAACCCAAGCATCCTTGGCGGCGGCTAAGGTGTATAAGTACGTGGGAGGACGACCACAGGGGTGTTGGGGTCGTACTCCAACCCTAGGACGCGTCCGTAATGGACTCAACTTGATACACGACCCATTGGACCAAAACAGGGTGACGCAGCACCATGGGCAGAAAAGGACTCTGTATTAATTTAACGATTGCGGCCGACTCGTAATAGATATGGCTATGAGGCCGGATCCGTTTGAAAGAAGACTTCATAAGCTTTCCACGAAGTACTTGAACGCCCCAATCCGAGTTCATATGCGACCGTGGTGTCCGTCACAAGTTGGTACTGTTCTGCAGTCCGAATCCAGCTTGCGCGAATCCGTTTCCCTTTCGGCCGCCTCCTTGGTTCCTAAGCAAAACAAGAGTACACGGGTCTCCATGGTCTAAACATGATGCACCTGAGCTTAGATTTGAACTCACCTGATGATTAAGTTGATGCGCACGAGCACGAGTAATAGGACCAGCAATAGGTACTTGTGTCGGAGTGGATGTATCGTTGGTGTTGGTGTCCTCATCACAATCAATTCATTAATATCAGACTTAGTAGCAAGCAAGCAATGTCCTTTCAATCTTATCTCATCTTTCCTGCTACTAACAGATTTGGCATTCTTATCGATCTCAGCTTTAGTTCTCTTAGCTTTAGCAACATCATCACGCACAATAAATTCAGGTGATATAGGAAGCAAAACGATTTTCTTATCATGATGTATAAGAGAATATTGATTTGATCTACCATGATGCATGCTATCGGTATCAAATTGCCATGGTCTACCTAGCAGAATATGACAAGCTTCCATAGGCACAACATCGCATTCAACAACATCATGATATGAACCAATAGAGAAATTAATTCGTACCAATCTCGTTACCTTGACCTTACCACTATTGTTGAGCCACCAAATGTGATATGGATGTGGGTGCGGTTTTATTGTAAGTGCAAGCTTCTCGACCATATCGCTGCTAGCCAAGTTGTTGCAGCTACCTCCATCAATTATCAAACGGCATGAACGCTCTTTAATAACACACTTTGTTTGGAACAGTGTATGCCGTTGATTTTGCTCCGCCTTTTCCATTTGTGCACAAAGTACACGCTGCACAATGAGGCTCTCATAATGATCTGCATCCTCTGCACCAATCTGCTCTTCTGGTTGTTCCTTAGTACCTGCATAGTCAGCAACAAGCAAAGCAAGTGTATCTTCATCAAAATCACTAGCAGAGGAATACCCACCATCTCCTTTGACCACCAAAACGCGCTTGTTAGGGCAGTCACGTTGAACGTGGCCAAAGCCCTTGCATTGATGGCACTGAATATCTCTTGTCCTTCCCGTGGAGGCAACCGAAGATGCACTCGTGGCTGGTTTCTGGACAGTCGTGGTTGCTGAATTTGTCGGGGGAGCACGTGTCTTATCGTTGGATGGAGCGGGTATTGTCGACCGACTCGGGAATGTAGAAGGTGCAGGAGCTCGTCCGGTCAATGAGGTAGATGTGCGCGGCTGCCATGATGAAGGTTTTCCTGCAGAAATATTAGTTCTTGTACTAGCACGTCGTCCCAGCACTTCCCTTTCAGCTTTACAAGCAAGATGGAACAAACGGGTTACGTTAGTATAATCTTTATAAGCAAGAATGTCCTGAATTTCTCGATTCAAACCTCCTAAAAATCTAGCCATAGCAGGTTCCTCATCCTCCACTAAATTACAACGCAACACACCCATTTGTAATTCCTGATAGTATTCTTCTACACTTTTATTACCCTGTCTCAATTGTTGCAATCTATGTAACAGATCACGCGCATAGTAAGAAGGAACAAATCTAGCCCGCATGACCCGTTTCAAGGCATCCCAGGTTTGTGGAATATTATTAGGATTTTTCTTAGCATGTTCTATCCACCAAACAGAGGCAAAATCAGTAAATTCACTAGTAGCAGCCCTAACACGTATATTCTCGGGAAATTCATGACATGCAAACTTTTGATCAACAGCAATTTCCCAAGTAATGTATGCATCAGGATCGTATTTTCCATCGAAAGAAGGTATCTTAAATTTTATTTTACTGAAAGCATCATCATTATTATGTACCTCACGTCGTCGATGTCCACCCATACCTCTCCGATTAGTTCGCAGTCGTCGGCGACTAGGAGCATCTTGGTCATCTAGTTCAGTATCAGCGACATAATCATCCCAATTATCCTCGACACGCTCATCCTTCTTGTTTTCTCCCTCATGCCCATTTGCAATTCTGGCATGCATCTCATCAAAACGCCTTAAAAGAGCAGCAAGGCTTTGGTCAATATGAGGGACCGACGTCTCCAGCCTTGTAAGCTTGGTGTTGGTGGCAAGCTGCGTGGCCTCCAACTGCCCAATCTTATCATTTGACACCAGCATATCTTCAGCAAGCCCATCTACATGCCTCCTCATCTTATTTTCAAAATGTTGTATGATTCCCTTTGTACGAGGAGAGTGACCTAAACTCCCATCACCCTCTGATCCTGTCATGGTTAGATGAACAAAGGAAACACGAAAATAGGTGAAGAAATAAGATCCTACAACTAATGGGATGTAGCTACTGCAAGGCGCTCACACTCAACCTGTTACACAAGCTCTTACCAATTCTTACCTTGCTCAACAGGAGGGGACGGCAACCAACAAGTCTGCAACCGTGGGATGAAGTGTATTTGTGCCGCAACAACAGGACCTGTCAAGCTGTAGTCGGATATGTGGAGCTATAGGTGGGCTGAAGCAAGGATGAACTAGCACCACGTTAGTTACAAAAGCAAGCTGAAAACTCATTCAACGGCGGTACTACGCTGGTCCTAGCCTAGACCGTGCTAGAGACGCGAGCCTGGACACAAATGAAGTCACGAGACACCACCGAAGAACAAAAAAGATGCACAAAGAACAGCCCCTTTTTCTTCCCCTCTTTTTCTTCTTCTTCTTTTTTTTCTTTTTTTTCCTTTCTTTTTTTTCCCTTCTTTTTTTTCTTTTTTTTTCTTTTTTTTCAGGGGATCCTCAAAACTGATTATATAACCTAAAAGACTTCAAAAGAGCCACACAGCACACAAACTTTTCTCTCTCTCTCTCTCTGGAGGAAGCCGAGGCTATATGTATTCGTGAAAAGTTATGGTTTGAGTAAGCCGAGACTACTTCTGCCTTTCTGGAGCGTTACAAAATATGCAGTACAAGTGCGAAAAGCAATGGAATTTTATAACACGGCGCAATAACCAATTGGGACTAGGAAACCGATCCCTACTCGAATCACAGCACCGCGTGCGATTCAGTCACCAACCAACACAGAATCTAACTCGGACTTGAACACGAATATTGACTCGGATTCCACCAACACGGAGAATGTATGGTAGCGCACGGTTGTGACTAGAACGTGACAAGAACTCGAAACTCTAAAGGACTAAAACTAAGACCAGCAACTCGACGCAACCGATGCAACCAAAAATTCAACAAGCCCTAACTAAGCAGTGCTAGCAAAGGCTCAAACGAGTTTATAGGACTGAAGGTAAACTAATCTACTATTTTTTTGGCTTTTCTGGACTATAGGAAAAATAAAACAGCGAAGAATTAGAAGTCTCTCACCGATAAACCTTGCTCTGATTACCAACTAATGGCGACCCGCTAGGGTTTGATTCCCGATCTTTCGATGAGAGGCGTGGATAACTCGATTGGTCGATGGAGGCGATGTTCACGGCCCGACTACAGCCTTCCAAGCTGCGCCTTAGCAACCGATACACCCCCTCCAATGGCTGTTGCGATCTTGTGGAGCGCGACACCCGGCCACTAGGGCACTCGTCTTGCAAGCAATCGAAGAACTAGCAAGAACAAGTATGACAAGTACTGAATTTACTAGATGTAAATGAAGGTTTCACACGCAATCTCAATAATGGTGGGGTTCCGAAGACAAGAAGACGGGCGGCTGATCCAGCACGCGCGCTTGCAAGCAAGTAGCGAAGGCTAAACTTGATCTAAACAAAACCCAAGCATCCTTGGCGGCGGCTAAGGGGTATAAGTACGTGGGAGGACGACCACAGGGGTGTTGGGGTCGTACTCCAACCCTAGGACGCGTCCGTAATGGACTCAACTTGATACACGGCCCATTGGACCAAAACAGGGTGACGCAGCACCATGGGCAGAAAAGGACTCTGTATTAATTTTACGATTGCGGCCGACTCGTAATAGATATGGCTATGAGGCCGGATCCTTTTCAAAGAAGACTTCATAAGCTCTCCATGAAGTACTTGAACGCCCCAACCCGAGTTCATATGCCACCGTGGTGTCCGTCACAAGTTGGTACTGTTCTGCAGTCCGAATCCAGCCTGCGCGAATCCGTTTCCCTTTCGGTCGCCTCCTTGGTTCCTAAGCAAAATAAGAGTACACGGGTCTCCATGGTCTAAACATGATGTACATGAGCTTAGATTTGAACTCACCTGATGATTAAGTTGATGCGCATGAGCACGAGTAATAGGACCAGCAATAGGTACTTGTGTCGGAGTGGATGTATCGTTGGTGTTGATGTCCTCATCAGTTCGGGTCTTCGATGACTTCAGTCACGTTTACTTGAGCTTCACGGGATCCGTTGTCGGGCTCCGGCTCTAGTGTATACGTTCCGTCGGCGAGTTCGATCGTTTCTATATGGATGCAAACATGTCGGAGTTATTGAGTGGACAAGTTTTATCATTTCCTTCACTATAAAGTTGTAATCCAATAAAACATAGATTTTGTTGTGAAGTTTCTTAGTTCAGATAACTTGGGCAATCATTTATAGAATATACCTTAACTTAGTTATATTCATGAAGTGAGATGGGGTCATTTCTCAATTTTGCTCTTTTGTATATATATATATATATATTTGATTTTTAATAAACCTTACTCTTAGAACAAGTTTCTAATGCTAAGATTTTGATACAAGGTACATTTCACTGTTCTAAAGCTACTGTGTAAAGATCATAGCTAAACAGTATATGAACTCCACACACAAAATAATCTAACAATTTACTGCAGAAACAAACTTTCATTTTTACAGGACAAAGTATAGAAGTATTTGGTCTCAAACTTTTACTGAACAAACTTACTTGCATGAGTAGGCTACTGTAAATTTTGTATATTTTTCCTATGCAAGAATCAGAGCTAAAGTTCTAGTTTAACTGGATCTATACCCAACATGAATAAATTTTACAGAGAGTTCTATTCAGTAGCTGACTCTCAAACTTTTTTCCTAGCATCAAAACTTTAAGTGGGTACTCATGTAGAAAAATTACAATTTTTCTAGTACAGAAGCTATTGGTTTGGATTTTGTTTAGCTAAACAAGGAATAAATGATTTGGCAAGTTCTACTAAAGAATTCTAGTTCAAATTTTTATTATAGCTTCCATCTAGTAGTACCAGTGTGTCAAAAAAATTGTAGCTCAAAACAAGTGTTACAACAGTAACAAAAAAATAATGCAACACTTTGACCTAACATATAACAAAATGTCCTCAAAACATCTAGTTGTGATTGGATTCAGTGCATGGAATTTTTATGGAAGACTATACTCTTAGTATAGAAGCTACCATCCAAATCTCCTGAGCAGTTCTTTCCTGAAACTCTTGGAACAATTAAAAGACATTTAAAATTAATTTAAACTTACAGCTAAAATTATGTGGACAGTCCAAGATCCTTTTATAAAGTTGTAGATCTTAACTTAAGGAGTCCAGAATATTTTAGTTTGTATTTTTAGGATTTTTCTGTGAATTGTTTTGCATTTTCAAATTTTATAGATTGGCTTTCAAAGTTCTAGTTTCTAGTTTACAAATGGGTCCCTAAGATTTTACGGAAACCTCCCCAGAAATATTGAAATCGAAGCAATTGGGTTCTTTGAGCACGGGAGCGGCGGTGGCCGGCCAAATTCCGGCGACCAGGGTGGGAGAGGCAAGAGGGGACCAAACTGCACCTGACTGTGGCCTTGGGTGGGGAAGTGGTGGACCAAGGCGGCTCGCCAGCGTGGCACAGAGCCGGCGGCGGTTGCGGGTGGTTGTGGCGGCGCTCCGGTGAGGGAGAGGGCGCGGGGACCGGTCGTGCAGCATCAGTGTGAGGTGGAGAAGGTGATGGGAGGGTTGGTTTGGAAAATGTGGGGGCGGAGCGGCCCATTTACATACCAGTGGCGGCTCGCCCGAGTTGGGTTGGGGGCGGCGAGCTCTAGGGGCCTCGGGTAGGGCTTTTATAGGCGCGAGTGGGAGGATGGCGGCTTGGGCATGAGCTGCTGGGGGTGGCGCAACCAGGGGGCTCCAATTCCGGGGTGCACGGGTGCCTCGCTGTCGCCAGCGAGGCTCGCCGTGGTGCCAGCAGCTCCCGCGGTAGAAAAAAGCTGCCGTGTGAAGAGTTCCTGAGGGGGAGAGTGAGATTTTGTGGGCTAACAGGGGATCTCCAAGGAGCTGGCGGGCCCACATGGCCGGGCGGGCTCGGTTGCACCGGGGTGCGCCGGCCAGCTGGCCTACTGGCGATGGGACAGGGCAGAGGGAGGAGAGAGGAGGGAGAAGGTGAGGGACTTAAGCACAAAAAGAAAAAACAGGAGGGGCCTGGGTGAAAAGAGAGCTAAAACTCATTCTTCCCAAGGTCAAATCAAAAACATTTTGAATACCATTTTTGCTCAACTTTTCAAGATATACAATTTCTCTTTCAAGACTATGTTTATTTGAGCTATGTATAAAAAGTTATTTTAAATTTCCAAAAACTAGTATTTAAATGACATGTCATTTCATGTGCATTTTTTCACTTTTAGCCCTTGAGTTCAACTAGACTTTTGTTGCTCTTGTTATGACAGTTGTGTCATTAAATTTTTAGGGTCATTTGTGATCAACTTTGAAAGTTACAAGGGTTTGTTTGCAAGGGTCCACATGTATATGCATATATAGATATACACATATTCATTTGCTTGGAAGGTAGATTTTGATAGGTTGTTTTATACTTTTCTTGCTCTTTTATGCCTAATTTCATGTTATGGATCTTTGTTTAGCCTTTTAGACACCCAGGATGTCACAGCCAACCCCCCTTAAAAAGAATCTCGTCCCGAGATTCGGATAAATAACTATGTGCGGAAAGTGTGTACCTTGGATGGAATCAAGAAACCTGGAAAATTTTTATTGAGATAACTTTCAGTTTCCCATGTGGCTTCTTCTTTAGTGTGATGGTTTCACATTTTAATCACCGCCCTTCGGGTACTTCTTTCCTTCTGGTCAAGGATTTTGATGGGTTGCTCAACATAAGAGAGGTTTGGTTCCACCATGATTTCTTTTTGCTCAACAATTTCGGCAGGAACTCTCACACATTTCTTTAGTTGAGAGACATGGAAAACGTCATGAATGGCTGCAAGTTGCGAAGGAAGTCGCACTCTATAGGCCATGGGTCCACATTCTTCAATGATTTCATACGGACCAACATAACGAGGGGCTAACTTTCCTTTTACTCTAAATCGTTGCACACCCTTGGTTGGTGAAACCCGAAGGTAGACATGATCACCAACATCGAATTTTAAGGGTTTTCTCCTCTTTTCAAAATAGCTCTTTTCTCTAGTTTGGGCTGCTTTAAGATTTTCTTGGATAACTTTCACTTTTTCTTCTGCCTCGACTACCAAGTTTGGTCCAAAGATTTTGCACTCTCCAGGTTGTGACCAGCTCAATGGAGTTCGACACCTTCGACCATACAATGCCTCAAATGGTGTCATTTTTAGGCTTGCTTGATAGCTGTTGTCATATGAGAACTCTGCTAAAGATAAGCATTTGTCCCAATTCTTGTCATAATGAATGACACAAGCTATAAGCATGTCTTTGAGAATTTGATTTACTCTTTCAGTTTGGCCATCGGTCTGAGGATGATAAGCTGTGCTTCGGATTAGTTTGGTACCAAGAGATTCTTGCAATTGTTCCCAAAAGCGTGCTACGAACTGAGTGTTGCGATCAGAAATAATTGTATTTGGTACACCGTGTAGACAAACAATACGATCAAGATATATCTCAGCGTATCTCTTGGCATTATAAGTGGTGTGTACGGGAATAAAATGAGCAGTCTTTGTAAGCCTATCAACAGTAACCCATATAGAATCGTGTTTCTGAGATGTATTGGGCAAACCAACAATGAAGTCCATACTGATGTCTTCCCATTTCTAGGATGGTATAGGCAGAGGTTGAAGTGTACCAGCTACTTTCAAGTGGCTAGCCTTCACTCGCTGACAAGTATCACACTCTGCAATATATTGGGCAATTACCCTCTTCATCCTAGTCCACCAGAAATTTGTTTGAGGTCCTGATACATTTTGTTACTACCTGGATGAATAGAGAATTTGGAAAGATGTGCTTCATCAAGAATTTGCTTTCGGAGTTCGTGATTTTTTGGAACGACAATGCGACTTTCAAACCATAAAAGTCTCTTGTGATCCTGTTGAAAACATTTGTACTTCTCGTCTCCCTGAGACAGTTTCTGCTTTATGATCTTAATACCCCAATCATGTAATTACACCATGATGATACGGTCATGAAGAGTTGGTTCAATAGAGATGTGATTCAAAGCTCCCTAAGTAATCATTTCCAACTTAAGTTTCCGCATTTCAGACCATAACATCTCATTGTATGATGCGGCTGATAGGCAATTGCAATGAGCTTTGTGGCTGAGTGCATCCGCTACTACATTAGCTTTCAAACCATAAAAGTCTCTTGTGATCCTGTTGAAAACATTTGTACTTCTCGTCTCCCTAAGACAGTTTCTGCTTTATGATCTTAATACCCCAATCATGTAATTACACCATGATGATACGGTCATGAAGAGTTGGTTCAATAGAGATGTGATTCAAAGCTCCCTAAGTAATCATTTCCAACTTAAGTTTCCGCATTTCAGACCATAACATCTCATTGTATGATGCGGCTGATAGGCAATTGCAATGAGCTTTGTGGCTGAGTGCATCCGCTACTACATTAGCTTTGCCTGGATGATTGTGCACCTCAAGATCATAGTCTTTGATTAATTAAAACCATCATCTTTGTGGGACCGAAACGGCGACCAGAGGGGGGGTGAATGGGAGCCAATAAAAAATTTCCCGAACGAAAATTTTGGCCTATGTCCCAACACGAACCCGAGAACCTCTCTTCTAGTAACTTCAAGATCACGTAGCTATGAGAAAGCTACCGACCCTGAAAAACTACTAGGAAGCACAGCGGAAAGACTCTCTATCACTTAGAGCAGAAAAAGAAACAAAAACTCAGCCGAAGTCCGGATTGTCCGGATAACTGGGCGGATAGTCCGGATTCCAGAGCCCGGAGTATCCACATGCAATCCCGGACTATCCAGATTCCAGAACCCGGAGTATCCGGATGCAAGCCCGGACTATCCAGAGTTGCCTGCGCAGAAAGAGGTGAGAAAACTCAAAATCTAATCAAATCAATTCCAAACATTCCAGAATTTTGACCAGAGCTTTGCTAGTACATGGTGAGTCTTTGCCCAAAAGATCTCTTAATAAAGAATCAAAACTTCATCACGAATTTCACAAATTCGATCAAGAACGTTAGAGATGAAGGGTTTTGGGAAAACTCATGGTTCGAGGTGTTCGTGCAAGAATTTGATAGGAAATCACCCTAGATGTTGTTGCACATGTCCCAACACCAAATCCGACCAACAAACACGACCTAATTTGCAGCCAAAATGAAGAATCAAAAATCCCACAAACATACCTCCGAAAATTGCAGAAAAAGAAAAACGTGAAGGATGAGAGGATGAACACAAGGATCACTCAGATCTTGACGCCCGGAGGACAAAACGAGGTTAGGGCCTCCATTCCCACTTAAGATTAGAGTCACTAATCTAAGGGTAATCACTCCCTAGGCATAGTTCCTCACCATTAAGCAAATCCTAGCTATTTGTCTTAGAAATAAACAAGGGGGATTAAAAAGATTTCCTCCATAACCAGCCATCAAGCTATATATAAAGGTCTGAACCAAAGACTAAAGTACCCCTAAGATATTTCTAAGATAACTGCCCACGCAGGGGCAAAATGGTCCAAATTTTTCTCGAAGCATCGGACGGACACGCCATCTTCATGACTTCCCTTCGCCTCGAAGTAAGCTCCATGATGATGCCACGTGCCCTCCATCCCGGACGCTCGGCCGCACCGAGTTCGCCCCCGGTTTTGAGGCCCAAACCGCCAGCCTCCATGGTGGTTTTGAGGCCCAAACCACCCAAACTATCCATCTCCGCGTGGCCACTACGCGACCTCCTTGATGTCGACGCGTGTCGGACCTTCCACCGAGCCTTGACGCCTTCAAATCTTTCGCGCTCCTGCCGCACGTGCCGCCTACTTGACTTGCCATCACCTTCCTGCTCGACTTGGTCAACGCCATCTCCATCCTCCTTCTCCATGCATTATTGCTCTTCCATGCACCATGTGAATCGCCCATGACTCCGCGCGGTCTCTTCGGATTCCTCGGTCCAAGTCTACTCGCGTTCACCCCGAACCTCTCACTTGACCTTCACCTCGCACCGTCGGCCGTCATGTCGCACCCAACACCTGCACTTCACAAGACAAGAGATGCATCATACGCCACGGTTGTCAATCACTCATCATCCAAGGGTGACCACCATTGGTCCTCAGTCTTTGTCTCATATTCAGGTCGGCTTGTGTGAATATATATTTGAGACTCTTATGATTAGTATAGATATTGCAATTGATGCCCATAAGGTAGTGCCTCCAAATCTTGAGAGCGTGAATGACAGCTGCTAACTAAAGATCATGTGTTGGGTAATTCTTTTCATGGGGCCAAAGTGCTCATGAAGCATAAGCAATAACCCGATTGTCTTGCATAAGTACATAGCCCAAACCAGTACCAGAAGTGTCACAGTAAACATCAAATGGTTTGGTATTGTCAGCTTGAGCTAAGACTGGGGCTGTAGTTAGATGTGCTCTGAGGGTGTGGAAAGATTTTTCACAATCTTCATCCCACACAAATTTTACCCCCTTCTTCAATAGTTCAGTCATAGGTTTAGAAATTTTGGAGAAATCCGGAATGAAACGGCAATAATAACGAGCTAAACCAAGAAAACTACGAATCTGATGAACGGAAGTGGGAGGTTTCCAATCCATCACCTCTTGAACTTTACTGGGGTCGACTGAGATACCATTACTGGAGATAGTATGGCATAAGAATTTCACATTATCCAACCAGAATTCACATTTGGAGAACTTAGCATATAACTGATGGTCTCTGAGGCGTTGGAGAACAATGTGCAAATGTTTAGCATGGTCGTCCTTGTTCTTGGAATAAATAAGAATGTCGTCGATAACAACCATGACGAACTTGTCAAGCTCCAACATGAAAATCGTATTCATGAGATACATGAAGTAGGTAGGGGCATTTGTGAGACCAAAAGACATAACTAAGTATTCATATAGTCCATATCGAGTGGAGAAAGCGGTCTTTGGAATATCACATTTTTGCTCTAGTCAACTGATCAAAAAGAACGTCAATGCGAGGAAGTGGATATTTGTTTTTGATTGTCACCGCATTGAGAGGCCGGTAGTCTACACATAACCTCAAACTATGATCTTTCTTCTTCACAAATAGGGCTGGGCAACCCCAAGGTGAAGCGCTTGGATGAATATAGCCTTTGTCTAGAAGTTCTTGCAGCTGTATTTTTAATTCTGCTAATTCCTAGGGTGGCATTCGATAGGGTCAGTTAGAGATAGGTGCAGTGCTTGGTTGTAGTTCGATGACAAACTCTATATCTCGATCTGGTGGCATGCCTGGTAAGTCATCTGGGGAAACATCAGCATACTCGCTTACCACCGGAATTTCTTCTATTTCGAAGCAGACCTCGATGAGAGCACATGAATTTGTGCATTCTCGGAAGGGCAAATATAGAGTAGTAGCTCATTGGGTCGGGGAATTGATTTCAATGGCTCAGGAGGAAAGATCTAAGGTTACTCCATGCCGAGTCATCCAATCCACTCCAAAAATAATATCGATGCCTTCAAGTTCCAAGAGAATCAAGTCGGTTTTGATGATTTTGCTACCCAATTTAATTGGTACGTTTCTTATTAGTTGATTTGAAGCAACTTTTCCACCCGGTGTAGCTATCGTTTATGACCCTTTTGTGTGACATAAATCCAAACCCACTTTTGCACCGAATTTTGCATTAATGAAACTATGTGATGCACCATAGTCAAATAATATAACAGAGGGCTTGCGGTGGATAGAAAATGTACCCGTCATCACTGGTGCGCCATTAGGAAGCTCTGCAAGGGTGGTAAAATTGATCCGCCCTCGCTTGACCTGAATAGTCTGTTTCTTGCTCTGGTTTCTGTTGTTGGTATTGGAGCTTTGGCCCTGAGCTTGCTGTTTGGACTGAGGGCATTCTCGAGAAAAGTGAGTAGAGCTCCCACAATTGAAACATCGATTTGTGTTACTCGGGCGGGGTGGCTGCTGTATATTCGGCCTTGGGCCATTTGGCTGTGGAGTAGGGGGTCTTGCCACACCCTGTTGCTGAGGGGACCTGAAAATCCAACGCCCTGGCTGAGGGGCATTCTGAAGAGCTTTAGGTGCTGCATTCTGCACTAAACGATACCTCGGTGGCTGAGCACTCGAGGGTCCAGCTGGAGCCTTCCTCTTTTTTTTTCGCACGATGGGCCATAATGCAATCCTCTTGGGTGATTGCCAAATTAACTAGCTCATTGTAAGTGTCCGTTTTGATGGGATTTAGACGTTCCTTGAGCTTGGTATTAAGACCTGTGCGGAAACGATCACGTTTCTTGACATCCGTGTCAGCATGACAACCCGTGTACTGAGAAAGGTTGTTGAACACCTAAGCATACTTGAGTACTGTGCGGGTACCCTGAGTAAGAGTTAGAAATTCATTCAACTTCCTCTCCATAAGGCCTTCTGGAATATGGTGGGCTCTGAATGCATTCTTGAATTCCTCCTAAGAGACAACAAGGTCGGCAGGGAGCATGGCGAAATAGTTGTTCCACCAAAGGCAAGCGGTACCGCAAAGTTGTTGCGCGGCAAAACGGGCCTTATTTGCATCTGAACATGGCGCCACAAGTAGAGAAAACTTGGATTCGATTGTGCAAATCCAAGCGTCCGCATCCAAGGGCTCCTCCATCTTGTGAAATAGAGGGGGTGAGTGCCCAAAAAGTCCAGGCAGCCAGCAGCCTGAGGTTGGTGGACATTGTGCCCACCCCGCTGCTACTGGAATTGCTGAAATGCTTGTTGCCCTTGAACAAGCTAGTGGAGCAACTCGGTTTGGGCGGTCATCACTTCAACCATGTTGGGGGCTGGTGGCGGCTGCTGCGGTTGTCCGCTACCACTAGCACCAAAATCACTCGGGGTGCGGCGGGTCCCTTGAACCATTTGCAAGGTGCAAATTTTTCATTAATTCGGGAATCCATAATACCCCGAAGGTTGAGTGTAATAATTGCGGAAGATTTAGAATTCGAGGATTCATAGATAAATTGTGGACAAATTGTTGTTGGTTGCAAGAAAAATCATAACTCCGAGTCTATTCATCTGAACCCTTACAAATGTTGGCGGCGATTAGGAAATTTAGTTGCTTAAAACTATGGCATTCAGTTACACCTCCAACTACTACATCTCCAACTACTTCAACTACATTTCCGACTACCACGACTACTAATCTGACTACTACGGCTGCATCATCGACTACTTCGTCTACATTTCCGTATACCAGGACCACAACTTCAACTGTTATGGCTCCCTTATTGACTACATCGACTACTATACGGCTTCTTTGACTACATCACCGACTGCTTCATTACATCTACGACTGCTTCGACAACATCTACCATGGCTTCAACTAAATTCTCGACTGCTTGAACTGTACCTTCATCTGTTACGGCTACAGTTCGACTACACTATATCTTTGACTACCTCGACTGCATATCCGACTGCTTCAACCTTATCTCTGGCTACTACGACTATACCTCCGGCTGCTTCAACTATACCTCCGACTACTACGACTTAAATTTTTACTGTAGTGCAATTTTGACTACTTCGACTGCTCTCCGACTGCATCAACCTTATCTCTGACTACTATGACTACGTCTCCGATTGCTTCAGTTGCACCTCTGTCTAGTACGACTACAACTTTGACTACACTGCATCTATGACTACTTCGACTGCATCTCTGACTGCCTCAGTTACACTTCTGTTTACTATGACTACATCATGGTCTGCTTTTACTGTATCTCCTACTAGTACGACTACTCTTGCGACACAACGACTACATTTCTGACTGCTTGAGTGACACCTCCGACTACTATGGCTACATGCTCGACCACTTCGACTACATCTTTGCTTCTCCATTTTGGCGGTTCTTCAGCAGACCGAGCTATAGTATTTTGCCTATAACTCTGACTACAAAAGTTCAATGATTCTGAAAATTTATAAGCACCTAGATCAGGAAATTTATGACAACTTTGGTATTCATCACAAAGCCCAGAAATGCAGAGAAACATAGATAAAAATTCAAATGAACTACTGCATCATTGATTTCCAACTGCCTGTCAATATTCACATACATCCATCAAGTCCTTCACTAAAGCCTACATAATTCGAGTGTTCGAGCTTCTAGGCTACACTCCTTATATCAGGTGGTACTCAACTCTAAGCTAGCCTATTACCACCTGCCCAAAAGTTAGGCTACACTAAGAGGAGTATATGCAAAAATACTCCGAAGTCATCGCCTAGTAGTTGTCAAGGTTGTTGATAGACGACTCGCTGCGCGCTGAGGAGTGAGCTCCCATCTTTGCGGGCTGTTGGGCTACAACCTCGTAGTCAAGGTCGGAGACACCCTCCATCTCCTCGGGCTCCTCGTCACTGTCAACGTCCATCACGTCTGGTGGGGCGTGAAGGGCAGCCTTCTGTGGATGATGCATGTCGATATGCCTATTGGCGTCCTCCAACTCGATGTTGAGGTCATGGATCTGCTCCTCCAAAAACTCAATCATCGCCTCGTGCTCACCCACGGTGGTCTCAAGTGTCTGAACTTGGCCTTCAAGCTGGCCAATCCTAGCATCTCGATCACCAATCTCCTCACCCAAGTCCTGCATGTGCTCGTCCCTCAAACTGACTGTCCACTTGAAGGACTGAGCAAGGTCTATCACCTGTGGCATCCCCTGACTCTGAAGGGCCTGTAGGTGGTAAAGTGCATTCATGCACCAAACTGAAAAGACTATGGTCTCGACAGAATTCTGATCTACCAAGTGGCCTAGGTGTGCCAACCTGTCAAGCCACAGAGGGTCGCTCTCGCTAACTGCCGAAAACAGCCCAGTTGGAGCCAAGATCACCTACAGTGGGTGCTGCTCACAAAAGGTAGTGAACGCCTTCATCGCTGCCTTCATTGCATGAACTTGTGCATTAATGGCACAAAATGAGTTTGGGGTCCGATGGGGTCAATCGGGTGCGTTCGTTGCGAAAAATGAGTTTGGGGTCCGATGGGGTCGATCGCCTTGTGCTCACAAAATGAGTTTGGGGTCCGATGGGGTCGATCGGGTGCGTTCGTTGCGAAAAATCCAACGCGACTTCATTACATGAACTTGTGCCTTAATGGCCCAGTTCGGCCCGTTTTGCACCAAAGCTCGTGCAGTAACGAAATTGTTCGAAACGCCTCAAAACATGTGTTTGGGGTCCAATGGGGTAGATCGGATGCGTTCGTTGCGAAAAAATTCCGACGCGGCTTCGTTCCAAAAACTTGTGCATTAATTGCTCTAGATTGGCCCATTATGCATCGAAGTTCGTGGAGTAATGAAACGGTCATAAATGCCCTAAAACACGAGTTTACAGTCCAATGGGGTGGATCGGGTGCATTCGTTGTGAAAAATTATGACGTGCTTCGTTACACGAACTTGTGCATTAATGGCACCATTTCGGCCCGTTTTGTACCGAAGTTCTTGCTGCAGTGAAACGGTCTCAAATGCCCCAGAACATGAGTTTGGGTTCCAACGGGGTGGATCGGGTGCGTACGTTGCCAAAAAATTCCACACGAAATTGTGCATTAGTGGCACCAATTCGGCCTGTTTTGCACAAGAGTTCGTGCAGTAACAAAACGGTCTGAAACGCCCCAAAACATGAGTTTGGGGTCCAATGGGGTGGATCGGGTGGGTTCGTTGGGAAAAAATTCCGACGCGACTTTGTTGCACAAACATGTGAATTAATGGCACTAGTTCAGCCTGTTTTGCACCTAAATTCGTGCGGTAATGAAACGGTCCAAAACGCCCCAAAACATGTGTTCGGGGTCCAATGGGTTCGATCGGGTGCGTTCATTGCGAAAAAATTCCGACATGTCTACGTTGCACGAACTTGTGCATTAATTGCTCCAGATCGGCCCATTGTGCATTGAAGTTTGTGCAGTAACGAAACGCTCCGAAATGCCCCAAAACATGAGTTTGGGGTCCGATAGGGTCGATCGGGTGCGTTCGTTGCATAAAATCCAATGCGACTTCATTGCATGAACTTGTGCATTAGTTGCTCCTGATCGGCCCATTTTGCATTGAAGTTCGTGCAGTAATGAAATGGTCCGAAATGCCCTAAAAGATGAGTTTGGGGTCCAATGGGGTGGATCGGGTGCGTTCATTGAGAAAAATTGTGACGTGCTTCGTTACACGAACTTGTGCATTAATAGCACCATTTCGGCCCGATTTGCACCGAAGTCCTTGTAGTAGCGAAACGGTCCGAAACCCCGTAGAGCATGAGTTTGGGATCCAATGGGGTCGATCAGGTCCCTTTGTTGCGATAAAATTCCACACGAAATTGAGCATTAATGGCACCAATTCGGCCTGATTTGCAGCAGAGTTCGTGCAGTAACGAAACGGTCCGAAACGCCCCAAAACATGAGTTTGGGGTCCAATGGAATGGATCGGGTGGGTTCATTGGGAAAAAATTCCGACGCGACTTTGTTGCACAAACATGTGAATTAATGGCACTAGTTCGGCCCGTTTTGCACCTAAGTTCGTGCAGTAATGTTATGGTCCGACACGCCCCAAAACATGTGTTCGGGGTCCAATGCGTTGGATCAGGTGCATTCGTTGCGAAAAAAATCCGACGCGACTTCGTTGCACGAACTTGTGCATTAATTGCTTCAGGTCGGCCCATTTTGCATTGAAGTTTGTGCATTAACGAAACGGTCTGAAATGCCCCAAAACATGACTTTGGGGTTCGATGGGGTCGATCGGGTGCGTTCTTTATGAAAAATCCAACGCGACTTCATTGCACGAACTTGTGCATTAATGGCCGAGTTCGGCCCGTTTTGCACCAAAGCTCGTGCAGTAACGAAATGGTTCGAAACGCCTCAAAACATGTGGGGTCAAATGGGGTGGATCGGGTGCGTTCGTTGCGAAAAAATTCTGACGCGGCTTCATTCCACGAACTTGTGCATTAGTTGCTCTCGATCGGCCCATTATGTATCGAAGTTCGTGGGGTAATAAAACGGTCCGAAACGCCCTAAAACCTGAGTTTGGGGTCCAATGGGGTGGATCGGGTGCGTTCGTTGTGAAAAATTATGACGTGCTTCATGACACGAACTTGTGCATTAATTGATGAGGACATCCTCCACTATTACCCGCTGGCAAAGACGCAACAAAGGGGACCGAGTGGCCCAGTTGTAGTCGGGCGGCGACCGTGTGAGCCTCTAAATAATCCCACCTTGCTTAGCTTGGGAGGAGGAAGCCACCTTAAAAGGGAGAGCCACCCTTCCCCTATTAGACTAGTCTTTTAGGGAGATTGGGCCTTTCCCCGAGTGGGTGTGCCTAAGAACTGTTTGGGTCTGGGCAACCTTAATTTATTGGGCCTCGGCCAACCTCACCTGGGCCGGATGCATCATTAATGGCACCATTTCGGTCCATTTTGTACCGAAGTTCTTGCTGTAGCGAAACGGTCCGAAACCCCGCAGAACATGAGTTTGGGTTCCAATGGGGTGGATCGGGTGCGTTCGTTGCGAAAAAATTCCACACGAAATTATGCATTAGTGGCACCAATTCGGCCTGTTTTGCACCAGAGTTTGTGCAGTAAAGAAACGGTCTAAAACGCCCTAAAACATGAGTTTGGTGTCAAATGGGCTGGATCGGGTGGGTGCGTTGGGGAAAAATTTCGACGTGACTTTGTTGCACGAACTTGTGAATTAATGGCACTAGTTCACCCTGTTTTGCACATAAATTCGTGCAGTAACGAAACGGTCCGAAACGCCCCAAAACATGTGTTCGGCGTCCAATGGGTTCGATCGGGTGCGTTCGTCACGAAAAAATTCCAACGCGAGTTCGTTGCACGAACTTGTGCATTAATTGCTCCAGATCGGCCCATTTTGCATGAATGTCCGTGCAGTAACGAAACGGTTCGAAACGCCCCATAACATGAGTTTGGGGCCCGATGAGCTCTATCGGGTGCGTTCCTTGCGAAAAATCCAACGCGACTTCATTGCACGAACTTGTGCATTAAATGCTCCAGATTGTCCCAATTTGCATTGAAGTTCGTGCAGTAACGTAACGGTCCAAAACGCCCCAAAATATGAGTTCGAGGTCCAATGGGGTGGATCGGGTGGGTTCGTTGGGAAAAAATTCAGATGCGACTTCGTTGCACGAACTTGTGCATTAATTGCTCCAGATCGGCCCATTTTGCATTGAAGTTTGTGCAGTAACGAAACGGTCTGAAAAACCCCAAAATATGAGTTTGGGGTCCAATGGGGTCGATCAGGTGCGTTCGTTGCGAAAAATTATAAGACGACTTTATTGCACGAACTTTTGCATTAATGGCCCAGTTCGGCCCGTTTTACACCAAACCTCGTGCAGTAAAGAAATGGTTCGAAATGCCTCAAAACTTGTGTTTGGGGTCCAATGGGGTGGATCGGGTGCGTTCGTTGCGAAAAAATTCCACACAAAATTGTGCATTAGTGGCACCATTTCGGCCTGTTTTGCACCTAAATTCGTGCAGTAACAAAACGGTCTGAAATGCCCCAAAACATGAGTTTGTGGTCCGATGGGGTCGGTCGGGTGCGTTCATTGCGAAAAATCCAATGCGACTTCATTGCATGAACTTGTGCATTAGTTGCTCCTGATCGGCCCATTTTGCATTGTAGTTCGTGCGGTAATGAAACGGTCCGAAACGCCCTAAAACCTGAGCTTGGGGTCCAATGGGATGGATGGGGTGCGTTCGTTGTGAAAAATTGTGACATGCTTCGTTACACGAACTTGTGAATTAATGGCAGCATTTCGACCCGTTTTGCACCGAAGTCCTTGCAGTAGCGAAACGGTCATAAACCCCGCAGAGCATGAGTTTGGGATCCAATAGGGTGGATCGGGTGCGTTCGTTGCAAAAAAGTTCCACACGAAATTGTGATTAATGGCACCAATTTGTCCTGTTTTGCACCAGAGTTCGTGAAGTAACGAAGCGGTTCGAAACGCACAAAAACATGAGTTTGGGGTCCAATGGGGTGGATCGGGTGGGTTCGTTGGGAAAAAATTCCGACGCGACTTCGTTGCACGAACTTGTGCATTAATTGCTTCAGGTCGGCCCATTTTGCATTGAAGTTTGTGCATTAACGAAACAGTCTGAAATGCCCCAAAACATGACTTTGGGGTTTGATGGGGTCGATCGGGTGCGTTCTTTGCGAAAAATCCAACACAACTTCATTGCACGAACTTGTGCATTAATGGCCGAGTTCGGCCCGTTTTGCACCAAAGCTCATGCAGTAACGAAATGGTTCGAAACGCCTCAAAACATGTGTTTCGGGTGCGTTCGTTGCGAAAAAATTCCGACGCGGCTTCATTCCACGAACTTGTGCATTAGTTGCTCTAGATCGGCCCATTATGAATCGAAGTTCGTGGGGTAATGAAACGGTCTAAAACGCGCCAAAACATGAGTTTGGGGTCCAATGGGGTGGATCGGGTGCGTTCGTTGTGAAAAATTGTGACGTGCTTCATTACACGAACTTGTGCATTAATGGCACCATTTCGGCCCGTTTTGTACCGAAGTTCTTGATGTAGCGAAACGGTCCGAAACGCCCCAGAACATTAGTTTTGGATCCAATGGGGTGATCGGGTGGATTCGTTGCGAAAAAAATTCCACACGAAATTGTGCATTAGTGGCACCAATTCGCCCTGTTTTGCCCCAGAGTTCGTGCAGTGACGAAACCGTCCGAAACACCGCAGAACATGAGTCTAGGATCCAATGGGGTGGATCGGGTGCGTTCGTTGCGAAAAAATTCCACACGAAATTGTGCATTAATGGCACCAATTCGGCCTATTTTGCACCGGAGTTCGTGCGGTAACGAAACGGTCCGAAACGCCCCAAGACATGAGTTTGGGGTCCAATGGGGTGGATCGGGTGGTTTCGTTGGGAAAAAATTCCGATACGACTTTGTTGGACGAACTTGTGAATTAATGGCACTAGTTTTGCCCGTTTTGCATTGAAGTTCGTGCGGTAATGAAATGGTCTGAAACGCCCTAAAACATGAGTTTGGGGTCCAATGGGGTGGTTCGGGTGCTTTCGTTGTGAAAAATTGTGATGTGCTTCGTTACACGAACTTGTGCATTAATGGCACCATTTTGCACCGAAGTCCTTGCAGTAGCGAAACGGTCCGAAACCCCGCAGAACATGAGTTTGGGATCCAATGGGGTGGATCGGGTGCGTTTGTTGCGAAAAAATTCCACACAAAATTGTGCATTAATGGCACCAATTCGGCCTGTTTTGCACCAGAGTTCGTGCAGTTACGAAACGGTCTAAAACGCCCCAAATCATGAGTTTGGGGTCCAATGGGGTGGATCGGGTGGTTTCGTTGGGAAAAAACTTCCGACGCGACTTTGTTGCACGAACTTGTTAATTAATGGCACTAGTTCGGTCCGTTTTGCACCTAAATTCATGCAGTTACGAAATTGTCCAAAATGCCCCAAAACATGTGTTCGGGGTCCAATGCGTTCGATCGGGTGCGTTCGTTGCGAAAAAATTCTAACGCGACTTCGTTGCATGAACTTGTGCAATAACTGCTCCACATCGGCCCATTTTGCATTGAACTTTGTGCAGTAACGAAACTGTCCGAAATGCCCCAAAACAAGAGTTTGGGGTCCGATGGGGTCGATCGGGTGCGTTCGTTGCGAAAAATCCAATGCGACTTCATTGCATGAACTTGTGCATTAGACGCTCCTGATCGGCCCATTTTGCATTGAAGTTTGTGCGGTAATGAAACGATCTGAAACGCCCTAAAACACTAGTTTGGGAACCAATGGGGTGGATCGGGTGCGTTCCTTGTGAAAAATTGTGACGTGCTTACCGTAGTCCTTACCGTAGCGAAATGGTCTGAAACCCCGCAGAACATGAGTTTGGGATCCAATTGGGTGGATTGGGTGCGTTCATTGCGAAAAATCCACACGAAATTGTGCACTAATGGCACCAATTCGGCCTTTTTTGCACCAGAGTTCGTGCAGTAACGAACCGGTCCGAAACGCCCCAAAACATGAGTTTGGGGTCCAATGTGATGGATCGGGTGGGTTCGTTGGGAAAAAATTCCGATGCGACTTTGTTGCACAAACTTGTGAATCAATTGCACTAGTTCGGCCCGTTTTGCACGTAAGTTTGTGCAGTAACGAAACTGTCCGAAACGCCCCAAAACATGTGTTCGGGGTCCAATGCGTTGGATCAGGTGCGTTCGTTGCACGAACTTGTGCATTAGTGGCACCATTTCGGCCCATTTTGCACCAAAGTCCTTGCAGTAGCGAAACGGTCCCAAACCCCGCAGAACATGAGTTTGGGATCCAATGGGGTGGATCGGGTGCGTTCGTTGCGAAAAAATTCCGCACAAAATTGTGCATCAATGGCACCAATTCGGCCTGTTTTGCACCAGAGTTCGTGCAGTAACGAAATGGTCTAAAACGCCCGAAAACATGAGTTTGTGGTCAAATGGGGTGGATCGGGTGGGTTTGTTGGGAAAAAATTTCGACGTGACTTTGTTGCACGAACTTGTGAATTAATGGCACTAGTTCGGCCCATTTTGCACCTAAATTCGTGCAGTAACGAAACGGTTCGAAATGCCCCAAAATATGTGTTTGGGGTCCAATGGGTTCGATCGGGTGCGTTCTTTGCGAAAAATCCAATGCGACTTCATTGCATGAACTTGTGCATTAATTGCTCCTGATCGGCCCATTTTGCATTGAAGTTCGTGCGATAATGGAATGGTCCGAAACGACCTAAAACATGAGTTTGGGGTCCGATGGGGTGGATGGGGTGCGTTCGTTATGAAAAATTGTGACGTGCTTCGTTACACGAACTTGTGCATTAATGGCACCATTTCGGCCCGTTTTGCACCAAAGTTCTTGCAGTAGCGAAACGGTCCCAAACCCCGCAGAACATGAGTTTGGGATCCAATGGGGTGGATCGGGTGCGTTCGTTGCGAAAAAATTCCGCACAAAATTGTGCATCAATGGCACCAATTCGGCCTGTTTTGCACCAGAGTTCGTGCAGTAACGAAACGGTCTAAAACGCCCGAAAACTTGAGTTTGTGGTCAAATGGGGTGGATCAGGTGGGTTTGTTGGGAAAAAATTTTGACGCGACTTTGTTGCACGAACTTGTGAATTAATGGCACTAGTTCGGCCCATTTTGCACCTAAATTCGTGCAGTAACGAAACGGTTCAAAATGCCCCAAAACATGTGTTTGGGGTCCAATGGGTTCGATCGGGTGCGTTCGTTGCGAAAAATCCAATGCGACTTCATTGCATGAACTTGTGCATTAATTGCTCCTGATCGGCCCATTTTGCATTGAAGTTCGTGCGATAATGGAATGGTCCGAAACGACCTAAAACATGAGTTTGGGGTCCGATGGGGTGGATGGGGTGCGTTCGTTGTGAAAAATTGTGACGTGCTTCGTTACACGAACTTGTGCATTAATGGCACCATTTCGGCCCATTTTGCACCAAAGTTCTTGCAGTAGCGAAACGGTCCCAAACCCCGCAGAACATGAGTTTGGGATCCAATGGGGTGGATCGGGTGCGTTCTTTGCGAAAAAATTCCGCACAAAATTGTGCATCAATGGCACCAATTCGGCCTGTTTTGCACCAGAGTTCGTGCAGTAACGAAACGGTCTAAAACGCCCGAAAACATGAGTTTGTGGTCCAATGGGGTGGATCGGGTGGGTTTGTTGGGAAAAAATTTCAACGCGACTTTGTTGCACGAACTTGTGAATTAATGGCACTAGTTTGGCCCATTTTGCACCTAAATTCGTGCAGTAACGAAACGGTTCGAAACGCCCCAAAACATGTGTTTGGGGTCCAATGGGTTCGATCGGGTGCGTTCGTTGCGAAAAATCCAATGCGACTTCATTGCATGAACTTGTGCATTAATTGCTCCTGATCGGCCCATTTTGCATTGAAGTTCGTGCGATAATGGAATGGTCCGAAACGACCTAAAACATGAGTTTGGGGTCCGATGGGGTGGATGGGGTGCGTTCGTTGTGAAAAATTGTGACGTGCTTCGTTACACGAACTTGTGCATTAATGGCACCATTTCGGCCCGTTTTGCACCAAAGTTCTTGCAGTAGCGAAACGGTCCTTAACCCCGCAGAACATGAGTCTAGGATCCAATGGGGTGGATCAGGTGTGTTCGTTGCGGAAAAATTCCACACGAATTTGTGCATTAATGGCACCAATTCGGCCTGTTTTGCACTAGAGTTCGTGCAGTAACGAAACGGTCTAAAATGCCCGAAAACATGAGTTTGTGGTCCAATGGGGTGGATCGGGTGGGTTTGTTGGGAAAAAATTTCGACGCGAGTTTGTTGCACGAACTTGTGAATTAATGGCACTAGTTCGACCCATTTTGCAACTAAATTCGTGCAGTAACGAAACGGTTCGAAACGCCCCAAAACATGTGTTTGGGGTCCAATGGGTTCGATCGGGTGCGTCCGTTGCGAAAAATCCAATGCGACTTCATTGCATGAACTTGTGCATTAATTGCTCCTGATCGGCCCATTTTGCATTGAAGTTCGTGCGATAATGGAATGGTCCGAAACAACCTAAAACATGAGTTTGGGGTCCAATGGGGTGGATGGGGTGCGTTCGTTGTGAAAAATTGTGACGTGCTTCGTTACACGAACTTGTGCATTAATGGCGCCATTTCGGCCCGTTTTGCACCGAAGTTCTTGCAGTAGCGAAACGGTCTGAAACCCCGCAAAACATGAGTTTGGGATCCAATGGGGTGGATCGGGTGCGTTCGTTGCGAAAAAATTCCACACGAAATTGTGCATTGATGGCACCAATTCGGCTTGTTTTGCACCAGAGCTCGTGCAGTAACCAAACGGTCCGAAACGCCCCAAGACATGAGTTTGGGGTCCAATGGGGTGGATCGGGTGGGTTCGTTGGGAAAAAATTCCGATGCGACTTTGTTGCACGAACTTGTGAATTAATGGCACTAGTTTGGCCCGTTTTGCATTGAAGTTCGTGCGGTAATGAAACGGTCTGAAACGCCCTAAAACATGAGTTTGGGGTCCAATGGGGTGGATCGGGTCCGTTCGTTGTGAAAACTTGTGACGTGCTTCGTTACACGAACTTGTGCATTAATGGCACCATTTCGGCCCGTTTTGCACCGAAGTTCTTGCAGTAGCGAAACGGTCCGAAACGTCGCAGAACATGAGTCTAGGATCCAATGGGGTGGATCAGGTGCGTTCGTTGCGAAAAAATTCCACACGAAATTGTGCATTGATGGCACCAATTCGGCTTGTTTTGCACCAGAGCTCATGCAGTAACGAAACGGTCCGAAACGCTCCCAGACATGAGTTTGGGGTCCAATGGGGTGGATCGGGTGGGTTCGTTGGAAAAAAATTCCGATGCAACTTTGTTGCACAAACTTGTGAATTAATGGCACTAGTTTGGCCCGTTTTGCAATTAAGTTCGTGCGGTAATGAAACGGTCTGAAATGCCCTAAAACATGAGTTTGGGGTCCAATGGGGTGGATCGGGTGCGTTCGTTGTGAAAACTTGTGACGTGCTTCGTTACACGAACTTTTGCATTAGTGGCACCATTTCGGCCCATTTTGCACCGAAGTCCTTGCAGTAGCGAAACGGTCCCAAACCCCGCAGAACATGAGTTTGGGATCCAATGGGGTGGATTGGGTGAGTTCGTTGCGAAAAAAATTCCACACAAAATTGTGCATCAATGGCACCAATTCGGCCTGTTTTGCACCAGAGTTCGTGCAGTAACGAAACGGTCTAAAACGCCCGAAAACATGAGTTTGTGGTCCAATGGGGTGGATCGGGTGGGTTTGTTGGGAAAAAATTTCGACGCGACTTTGTTGCACGAACTTGTGAATTAATTGCTCCTGATCGGCCCATTTTGCATTGAAGTTCGTGCGATAATGGAATGGTCCGAAACGACCTAAAACATGAGTTTGGTGTCCAATGGGGTGGATGGGGTGCGTTCGTTGTGAAAAATTGTGACGTGCTTCGTTACAAGAACTTGTGCATTAATGGCACCATTTCGGCCCGTTTTGCACCGAAGTTCTTGCAGTAGCGAAACGGTCCGAAACGCGGCAGAACATGAGTCTAGGATCCAATCTGATGGATCAGGTGCGTTCATTGCGAAAAAATTCCACACGAATTTGTGCATTAATGGCACCAATTCGGCTTGTTTTGCGCCAGAGCTTGTGCAGTAACGAAACGGTTCGAAACGCCCCAAAACATGTGTTTGGGGTCCAATGGGTTCGATTGGGTGCGTTCGTTGCGAAAAATCCAATGCGACTTTGTTGCATGAACTTGTGAATTAATGGCACTAGTTCGGCCCATTTTGCACCTAAATTCATGCAGTAACGAAACGGTTCGAAACGCCCCAAAACATGTGTTTGGGGTCCAATTGGTTCGATCTAGTGCGTTCGTTGCGAAAAATCCAATGCGACTTCATTGCATGAACTTGTGCATTAATTGCTCCTGATCGGCCCATTTTGCATTGAAGTTCGTGCGATAATGGAATGGTCCGAAACGACCTAAAACATGAGTTTGGGGTCCAATGGGGTGGATCGGGTGCGTTCGTTGTGAAAAATTGTGACGCGCTTCGTTACACGAACTTGTGCATTAATGGC
Organism: Panicum miliaceum; assembly: GCA_032594955.1. Lineage (NCBI taxonomy): Eukaryota > Viridiplantae > Streptophyta > Magnoliopsida > Poales > Poaceae > Panicum > Panicum miliaceum. Next base: position 9,639,830 of record CM064070.1, on the reverse strand, counting down.
ACCATTTCGGCCCGTTTTGCACCGAAGTTCTTGCAGTAGCGAAACGGTCTGAAACCCTGCAGAACATGAGTTTGGGATCCAATGGGGTCGATCGGGTGCGTTCGTTGCGAAAAAATTCCACACGAAATTGTGCATTGATGGCACCAATTCGGCTTGTTTTGCACCAGAGCTCGTGCAGTAACGAAACGGTCCGAAACGCCCCAAGACATGAGTTTGGGGTCCAATGGGGTGGATCGGGTGGGTTCGTTGGGAAAAAATTCCGATGCGACTTTGTTGCACGAACTTGTGAATTAGTGGCACTAGTTTGGCCCGTTTTGCAATTAAGTTCGTGCGGTAATAAAACGGTCTGAAACGCCCTAAAACATGAGTTTGGGGTCCAATGGGGTGGATCGGGTGCGTTCGTTGTGATAATTTTTGACGTGCTTTGTTACACGAACTTGTGCATTAGTGGCACCATTTCGGCCCATTTTGCACCGAAGTCCTTGCAGTAGCGAAACGGTCCCAAACCCCGCAGAACATGAGTTTCGGATCCAATGGGGTGGATCGGGTGCGTTCGTTGCGAAAAAATTCCACACAAAATTGTGCATCAATGGCACCAATTCGGCCTGTTTTGCACCAAAGTTCGTGCAGTAACGAAACGGTCTAAAACGCCCGAAAACATGAGTTTGTGGTCCAATGGGGTGGATCGGGTGGGTTTGTTGGGAAAAAATTTCGACGCGACTTTGTTGCACGAACTTGTGAATTAATTGCTCCTGATCAGCCCATTTTGCATTGAAGTTCGTGCGATAATGGAATGGTCCGAAACGACCTAAAACATGAGTTTGGGGTCCAATGGGGTGGATGGGATGCGTTCGTTGTGAAAAATTGTGACGTGCTTCGTTACACGAACTTGTGCATTAATGGCACCATTTCGGCCCGTTTTGCACTGAAGTTCTTGCAGTAGCGAAACAGTCCCAAACCCCGCAGAACATGAGTTTGGGATCCAATGGGGTGGATCGGGTGCGTTCGTTGCGAAAAAATTCCACACGAAATTGTGCATTGATGGCACCAATTCGGCTTGTTTTGCACCAGAGCTCGTGCAGTAACGAAACGGTCCGAAACGCCCCAAGACATGAGTTTGGGGTCCAATGGGGTGGATCGGGTGGGTTCGTTGGGAAAAAAATTCCGATGCGACTTTGTTGCAAGAACATGTGAATTAATGGCACAAGTTTGGCCCGTTTTGCATTGAAGTTCGTGCGGTAATGAAACGATCTGAAACGCCCTAAAACATGAGTTTGGGGTCCAATAGGGTGGATCGGGTGCGTTCGTTGTGAAAAATTGTGACGTGCTTTGTTACACGAACTTGTGCATTAGTGGCACCATTTCAGCCAATTTTGCACCAAAGTCCTTGCAGTAGCAAAACGGTCCCAAACCCCGCAGAACATGAGTTTGGGATCCAATAGGGTGGATCGGGTGCGTTCGTTGCGAAAAAATTCCACACAAAATTGTGCATTGATGGCACCAATTTGGCTTGTTTTGCACCAGAGCTCGTGCAGTAACGAAACGGTCCGAAACGCCCCAAGACATGAGTTTGGGGTCCAATGGGGTGGATCGGGTGGGTTCGTTGGGAAAAAATTCCATTGCGACTTTGTTGCACGAACTTGTGAATTAAAGACACTAGTTTGGCCCGTTTTGCATTGAATTTCGTGCGGTAATGAAACGGTCTGAAACGCCCTAAAACATGAGTTTGGGGTCCAATAGGGTGCATCGGGTGCGTTCGTTGTGAAAAATTGTGACGTGCTTCGTTACACGAGCTTGTGCATTAATGGCACCATTTCGGCCCGTTTTGCACCGAAGTTCTTGCAGTAGCGAAACGGTCCCAAACCCCGCAGAACATGAGTTTGGGATCCAATGGGGTGGATCGGGTGCGTTCATTGCGAAAAAATTCCACACGAAATTGTGCATTGATGGCACCAATTCGGCTTGTTTTGCACAGAGCTCGTGCAGTAACGAAACGGTCAGAAACGCCCCAAGACATGAGTTTGGGGTCCAATGGGGTGGATCGGGTGCGTTCGTTGTGATAATTTGTAACGTGCTTCGTTACACGAACTTGTGCGTTAGTGGCACCATTTCGGCCCATTTTGCACCGAAGTCCTTGCAGTAGCGAAACGGTCCCAAACCCCGCAGAACATGAGTTTGGGATCCAATGGGGTGGATCGGGTGCGTTCGTTGCGAAAAAATTCCACACAAAATTGTGCATCAATGGCACCAATTCGGCCTATTTGGCACCAGAGTTCGTGCAGTAACGAAACGGTCTAAAACGCCCGAAAACATGAGTTTGTGGTCCAATGGGGTGGATCGGGTGGTTTTGTTGGGAAAAAATTTCGACGCGACTTTGTTGCACGAACTTGTGAATTAATTGCTTCTGATCGGCCCATTTTGCATTGAAGTTCGTGCGATAATGGAATGGTCCGAAACGACCTAAAACATGAGTTTTGGGTCCAATGGGGTGGATGGGGAGCGTTCGTTGTGAAAATTTTTGACGTGCTTCGTTACACGAACTTGTGCATTAATGGCACCATTTCGGCGCGTTTTGCACCGAAGTTCTTGCAGTAGCGAAACGGTTCGAAACGCTGCAGAACATGAGTCTAGGATCCAATGGGGTGGATCGGGTGCAATCGTTGCGAAAAAATTCCACACGAAATTGTGCATTAATGGCACCAATTCGGCCTATTTTGCACCAGAGCTCGTGCAGTAACGAAACGGTCCGAAACGCCCCAAGACATGAGTTTGGGGTCCAATGGGGTGGTTCGGGTGGGTTCGTTGAGAAAAAATTCCGATGCGACTTTGTTGCACGAACTTGTGAATTAATGGCACTAGTTTAGCCCGTTTTGCATTGAAGTTCGTGCGGTAATGAAACGGTCTGAAACGCCCTAAAACATGAGTTTGGGGTCCAATGGGGTGGATCGGGTGCGTTCGTTGTGAAAAATTTGTACGTGCTTCGTTACACGAACTTGTGCATTAATGGCACCATTACGGCCCGTTTTGCACCGAAGTTCTTGCAGTAGCGAAACGGTCCCAAACCCTGCAGAACATGAGTTTGGGATCCAATGGGGTGGATCGGGTGCGTTCGTTGCGAAAAAATTCCACACGAAATTGTGCATTGATGGCACCAATTCGGCTTGTTTTGCACCAGAGCTCGTGCAGTAAGGAAACGGTCAGAAACGCCCCAAGACATAAGTTTGGGGTCCAATGGGGTGGATCGGGTGCGTTCGTTGTGATAATTTGTGACGTGCTTCGTTACACGAACTTGTGCATTAGTGGCACCATTTCAGCCAATTTTGCACCGAAGTCCTTGCAGTAGCGAAACGGTCCCAAACCCCGCAGAACATGAGTTTGGGATCCAATGGGTTGGATCGAGTGCGTTCGTTGCGAAAAAATTCCACACAAAATTGTGCATTAATGGCACCAATTCGACCTGTTTTGCACCAGAGTTCGTGCAGTAACGAAACGGTCCGAAACGCCCCAAGAGATGAGTTTGGGGTCCAATGGGGTGGATCGGGTGGGTTCGTTGGGAAAAAATTCCGTTGCGACTTTGTTGCACGAACTTGTGAATTAAAGGCACTAGTTTGGCCCGTTTTGCATTGAATTTCGTGCGGTAATGAAACGGTCTGAAACGCCCTAAAACATGAGTTTGGGGTCCAATAGGGTGGATCGGGTGCGTTCGTTGTGAAAAATTGTGACGTGCTTCGTTACACGAACTTGTGCATTAATGGCACCATTTCGGCCCGTTTTGCACCGAAGTTCTTGCAGTAGCGAAACGGTCCCAAACCCCGCAGAACATGAGTTTGGGATCCAATGGGGTGGATCGGGTGCGTTCGTTGCGAAAAAATTCCACACGAAATTGTGCATTGATGGCACCAATTCGGCTTGTTTTGCACCAGAGCTTGTGCAGTAACGAAACGGTCAGAAACGCCCCAAGATTTGAGTTTGGGGTCCAATGGGGTGGATCGGGTGCGTTCGTTGTGATAATTTGTGACGTGCTTCGTTACACGAACTTGTGCATTAGTGGCACCATTTCGGCCCATTTTGCACCGAAGTCCTTGCAGTAGCGAAACTGTCCCAAACCCCGCAGAACATGAGTTTGGGATCCAATGGGGTGGATCGGGTGCGTTCGTTGCGAAAAAATTCCACACAAAATTGTGCATCAATGGCACAATTCGGCCTGTTTGGCACTAGAGTTCGTGCAGTAACGAAACGGTCTAAAACGCCCGAAAACATGAGTTTGTGGTCCAATGGGGTGGATCGGGTGGTTTTGTTGGGAAAAAATTTCGACGCGACTTTGTTGCACGAACTTGTGAATTAATTGCTTCTGATCGGCCCATTTTGCATTGAAGTTCGTGCGATAATGGAATGGTCCGAAACGACCTAAAACATGAGTTTGGGGTCCAATGGGGTGGATGGGGAGCGTTCGTTGTGAAAATTTTTGACGTGCTTCGTTACACGAACTTGTGCATTAGTGGCACCATTTCGGCGCGTTTTGCACCGAAGTTCTTGCAGTAGCGAAACGGTCCGAAACGCTGCAGAACATGAGTCTAGGATCCAATGGGGTGGATCGGGTGCAATCGTTGCGAACAAATTCCACACGAAATTGTGCATTAATGGCACCAATTCGGCCTATTTTGCACCAGAGCTCGTGCAGTAACGAAACGGTCCGAAACGCCCCAAGACATGAGTTTGGGGTCCAATGGGGTGGTTCGGGTGGGTTCGTTGAGAAAAAATTCCGATGCGACTTTGTTGCACGAACTTGTGAATTAATGGCACTAGTTTAGCCCGTTTTGCATTGAAGTTCGTGCGGTAATGAAACGGTCTGAAACGCCCTAAAACATGAGTTTGGGGTCCAATGGGGTGGATCAGGTGCGTTCGTTGTGAAAAATTGTGACGTGCTTTGTTACACGAACATGTGCATTAGTGGCACCATTTCAGCCAATTTTGCACCGAAGTCCTTGCAGTAGCGAAACGGTCCCAAACCCCGCAGAACATGAGTTTGGGATCCAATGGGGTGGATCGGGTGCGTTCTTTGTGAAAAATTGTGACATGCTTCTTTACACGAACTTGTGCATTAATGGCACCATTTCGGCCCGTTTTGCACCGAAGTTCTTGCAGTAGCGAAAAGGTCCGAAACGCCGCAGAACATGGGTCTAGGATCCAATGGGGTGGATCGGGTGCGTTCGTTGCCAAAAAATTCCACACGAAATTGTGCATTAATGGCACCAATTCGGCCTATTTTGCACCAGAGTTCGTGCAGTAACGAAACGGTCCAAAACGACCAAAGACATGAGTTTGGGGTCCAATGGGGTAGATTGGGTGGGTTCGTTGGGAAAAAATTCCGATGCGACTTTGTTGCACGAACATGTGAATTAATGGCACTAGTTTGGCCTGATTTGCATTGAAGTTCGTGCGGTAATGAAACGGTCTGAAACGCCCTAAAACAGGAGTTTGGGATCCAATGGGGTGGATCGGGTGCGTTCGTTGTGAAAAATTGTGATGTGCTTTGTTACACGAACTTGTGCATTAATGGCACCATTTCGGCCCATTTTGCACAAAAGTCCTTGCAGTAGCGAAACGGTCCCAAACCCCGCAGAACATGAGTTTGGGATCCAATGGGGTGGATCGGGTGCGTTCTTTGTGAAAAATTGTGACATGCTTCTTTACACGAACTTGTGCATTAATGGCACCATTTCGGCCCGTTTTGCACCGAAGTTCTTGCAGTAGCGAAAAGGTCCGAAACGCCGCAGAACATGGGTCTAGGATCCAATGGGGTGGATCGGGTGCGTTCGTTGCCAAAAAATTCCACACGAAATTGTGCATTAATGGCACCAATTCGGCCTATTTTGCACCAGAGTTCGTGCAGTTACGAAACGGTCCAAAACGACCAAAGACATGAGTTTGGGGTCCAATGGGGTGGATTGGGTGGGTTCGTTGGGAAAAAATTCCACACAAAATTGTGCTTTGTTACACGAACTTATGCATTAGTGGCACCATTTCAGCCAATTTTGCACCGAAGTCCTTGCAGTAGCGAAACGGTCCCAAACCCCGCAGAACATGAGTTTGGGATCCAATGGGGTGGATCGGGTGCGTTCGTTGCGAAAAAATTCCACACAAAATTGTGCATTAATGGCACCAATTCGACCTGTTTTGAACCAGAGTTCGTGCAGTAACGAAACGGTCCGAAACGCCCCAAGAGATGAGTTTGGGGTCCAATGGGGTGGATCGGGTGGGTTCGTTGGGAAAAAATTCCGTTGCGACTTTGTTGCACGAACTTGTGAATTAAAGGCACTAGTTTGGCCCGTTTTGCATTGAATTTCGTGCGGTAATGAAACGGTCTGAAACGCCCTAAAACATGAGTTTGGGGTCCAATAGGGTGGATCGGGTGCGTTCGTTGTGAAAAATTTTGACGTGCTTCGTTACACGAACTTGTGCATTAATGGCACCATTTCGGCCCGTTTTGCACCGAAGTTCTTGCAGTAGCGAAACGGTCCCAAACCCCGCAGAACATGAGTTTGGGATCCAATGGGGTGGATCGGGTGCGTTCGTTGTGAAAAATTGTGACATGCTTCTTTACACGAACTTGTGCATTAATGGCACCATTTCGGCCCGTTTTGCACCGAAGTTCTTGCAGTAGCGAAAAGGTCCGAAACGCCGCAGAACATGGGTCTAGGATCCAATGGGGTGGATCGGGTGCGTTCGTTGCCAAAAAATTCCACACGAAATTGTGCATTAATGGCACCAATTCGGCCTATTTTGCACCAGAGTTCGTGCAGTAACGAAACGGTCCAAAACGACCAAAGACATGAGTTCGGGGTCCAATGGGATAGATTGGGTGGGTTCGTTGGGAAAAAATTCCGATGCGACTTTGTTGCACGAACATGTGAATTAATGGCACTAGTTTGGCCTGATTTGCATTGAAGTTCGTGCGGTAATGAAACGGTCTGAAACGCCCTAAAACAGGAGTTTGGGATCCAATGGGGTGGATCGGGTGCGTTCGTTGTGAAAAATTGTGATGTGCTTTGTTACACGAACTTGTGCATTAATGGCACCATTTCGGCCCATTTTGCACAAAAGTCCTTGCAGTAGCGAAACGGTCCCAAACCCCGCAGAACATGAGTTTGGGATCCAATGGGATGGATCGGGTGCGTTCTTTGTGAAAAATTGTGACATGCTTCTTTACACGAACTTGTGCATTAATGGCACCATTTCGGCCCGTTTTGCACCGAAGTTCTTGCAGTAGCGAAAAGGTCCGAAACGCCGCAGAACATGGGTCTAGGATCCAATGGGGTGGATCGGGAGCGTTCGTTGCCAAAAAATTCCACACGAAATTGTGCATTAATGGCACCAATTCGGCCTATTTTGCACCAGAGTTCGTGCAGTTACGAAACGGTCCAAAACGACCAAAGACATGAGTTTGGGGTCCAATGGGGTGGATTGGGTGGGTTCGTTGGGAAAAAATTCCACACAAAATTGTGCTTTGTTACACGAACTTATGCATTAGTGGCACCATTTCAGCCAATTTTGCACCGAAGTCCTTGCAGTAGCGAAACGGTCCCAAACCCCGCAGAACATGAGTTTGGGATCCAATGGGGTGGATCGGGTGCGTTCGTTGCGAAAAAATTCCACACAAAATTGTGCATTAATGGCACCAATTCGACCTGTTTTGAACCAGAGTTCGTGCAGTAACGAAACGGTCCGAAACGCCCCAAGAGATGAGTTTGGGGTCCAATGGGGTGGATCGGGTGGGTTCGTTGGGAAAAAATTCCGTTGCGACTTTGTTGCACGAACTTGTGAATTAAAGGCACTAGTTTGGCCCGTTTTGCATTGAATTTCGTGCGGTAATGAAACGGTCTGAAACGCCCTAAAACATGAGTTTGGGGTCCAATAGGGTGGATCGGGTGCGTTCGTTGTGAAAAATTTTGACGTGCTTCGTTACACGAACTTGTGCATTAATGGCACCATTTCGGCCCGTTTTGCACCGAAGTTCTTGCTGTAGCGAAACGGTCCCAAACCCCGCAGAACATGAGTTTGGGATCCAATGGGGTGGATCGGGTGCGTTCGTTGTGAAAAATTGTGACATGCTTCTTTACACGAACTTGTGCATTAATGGCACCATTTCGGCCCGTTTTGCACCGAAGTTCTTGCAGTAGCGAAAAGGTCCGAAACGCCGCAGAACATGGGTCTAGGATCCAATGGGGTGGATCGGGTGCGTTCGTTGCGAAAAAATTCCACACGAAATTGTGCATTAATGGCACCAATTCGGCCTATTTTGCACCAGAGTTCGTGCAGTAACGAAACGGTCCAAAACGACCAAAGACATGAGTTTGGGGTCCAATGGGGTAGATTGGGTGGGTTCGTTGGGAAAAAATTCCGATGCGACTTTGTTGCACGAACATGTGAATTAATGGCACTAGTTTGGCCTGATTTGCATTGAAGTTCGTGCGGTAATGAAACGGTTTGAAACGCCCTAAAACAGGAGTTTGGGATCCAATGGGGTGGATCGGGTGCGTTCGTTGTGAAAAATTGTGATGTGCTTTGTTACACGAACTTGTGCATTAATGGCACCATTTCGGCCCATTTTGCACAAAAGTCCTTGCAGTAGCGAAACGGTCCCAAACCCCGCAGAACATGAGTTTGGGATCCAATGGGGTGGATCGGGTGCGTTCTTTGTGAAAAATTGTGACATGCTTCTTTACACGAACTTGTGCATTAATGGCACCATTTCGGCCCGTTTTGCACCGAAGTTCTTGCAGTAGCGAAAAGGTCCGAAACGCCGCAGAACATGGGTCTAGGATCCAATGGGGTGGATCGGGTGCGTTCGTTGCCAAAAAATTCCACACGAAATTGTGCATTAATGGCACCAATTCGGCCTATTTTGCACCAGAGTTCGTGCAGTTACGAAACGGTCCAAAACGACCAAAGACATGAGTTTGGGGTCCAATGGGGTGGATTGGGTGGGTTCGTTGGGAAAAAATTCCACACAAAATTGTGCTTTGTTACACGAACTTATGCATTAGTGGCACCATTTCAGCCAATTTTGCACCGAAGTCCTTGCAGTAGCGAAACGGTCCCAAACCCCGCAGAACATGAGTTTGGGATCCAATGGGGTGGATCGGGTGCGTTCGTTGCGAAAAAATTCCACACAAAATTGTGCATTAATGGCACCAATTCGACCTGTTTTGAACCAGAGTTCGTGCAGTAACGAAACGGTCCGAAACGCCCCAAGAGATGAGTTTGGGGTCCAATGGGGTGGATCGGGTGGGTTCGTTGGGAAAAAATTCCGTTGCGACTTTGTTGCACGAACTTGTGAATTAAAGGCACTAGTTTGGCCCGTTTTGCATTGAATTTCGTGCGGTAATGAAACGGTCTGAAACGCCCTAAAACATGAGTTTGGGGTCCAATAGGGTGGATCGGGTGCGTTCGTTGTGAAAAATTTTGACGTGCTTCGTTACACGAACTTGTGCATTAATGGCACCATTTCGGTCCGTTTTGCACCGAAGTTCTTGCAGTAGCGAAACGGTCCCAAACCCCGCAGAACATGAGTTTGGGATCCAATGGGGTGGATCGGGTGCGTTCGTTGCGAAAAAATTCCACACGAAATTGTGCATTGATGGCACCAATTCGGCTTGTTTTGCACCAGAGCTTGTGCAGTAACGAAACGGTCAGAAACGCCCCAAGATTTGAGTTTGGGGTCCAATGGGGTGGATCGGGTGCGTTCGTTGTGATAATTTGTGACGTGCTTCGTTACATGAACTTGTGCATTAGTGGCACCATTTCGGCCCATTTTGCACCGAAGTCCTTGCAGTAGCGAAACGGTCCCAAACCCCGCAGAACATGAGTTTGGGATCCAATGGGGTGGATTGGGTGAGTTCGTTGCGAAAAAATTCCACACAAAATTGTGCATCAATGGCACCAATTCGGCCTGTTTTGCACCAGAGTTCGTGCAGTAACGAAACGGTCCTAAAACGCCCGAAAACATGAGTTTGTGGTCCAATGGGGTGGATCGGGTGGGTTTGTTGGGAAAAAATTTCGACGCGACTTTGTTGCACGAACTTGTGAATTAATTGCTTCTGATCGGCCCATTTTGCATTGAAGTTCGTGCGATAATGGAATGCTCCGAAACGACCTAAAACATGAGTTTGGGGTCCAATGGGGTGGATGGGGAGCGTTCGTTGTGAAAAATTTTGACGTGCTTCGTCACACGAACTTGTGCATTAGTGGCACCATTTCGGCGCGTTTTGCACCGAAGTCCTTGCAGTAGCGAAACGGTCCGAAACCCCGCAGAACATGAGTTTGGGATCCAATGGGGTGGATCGGGTGCGTTCGTTGCGAAAAAATTCCACACAAAATTGTGCATTAATGGCACCAATTCGACCTGTTTTGCACCAGAGCTCGTGCAGTAACGAAACGGTCCGAAACGCCCCAAGAGATGAGTTCGGGGTCCAATGGGGTGGATCGGGTGGGTTCGTTGGGAAAAAATTCCGTTGCGACTTTGTTGCACGAACTTGTGAATTAAAGGCACTAGTTTGGCCCGTTTTGCATTGAATTTCGTGCGGTAATGAAACGGTCTGAAACGCCCTAAAACATGAGTTTGGGGTCCAATAGGGTGGATCGGGTGCGTTCGTTGTGAAAAATTGTGACGTGCTTCGTTACACGAACTTGTGCATTAGTGGCACCATTTCAGCCAATTTTGCACCGAAGTCCTTGCAGTAGCGAAACGGTCCCAAACCCCGCAGAACATGAGTTTGGGATCCAATGGGGTGGATCGGGTGCGTTCTTTGTGAAAAATTGTGACATGCTTCTTTACACGAACTTGTGCATTAATGGCACCATTTCGGCCCGTTTTGCACCGAAGTTCTTGCAGTAGCGAAAAGGTCCGAAACGCCGCAGAACATGGGTCTAGGATCCAATGGGGTGGATCGGGTGCGTTCGTTGCCAAAAAATTCCACACGAAATTGTGCATTAATGGCACCAATTCGGCCTATTTTGCACCAGAGTTCGTGCAGTAACGAAACGGTCCAAAACGACCAAAGACATGAGTTTGGGGTCCAATGGGGTAGATTGGGTGGGTTCGTTGGGAAAAAATTCCGATGCGACTTTGTTGCACGAACATGTGAATTAATGGCACTAGTTTGGCCTGATTTGCATTGAAGTTCGTGCGGTAATGAAACGGTTTGAAACGCCCTAAAACAGGAGTTTGGGATCCAATGGGGTGGATCGGGTGCGTTCGTTGTGAAAAATTGTGATGTGCTTTGTTACACGAACTTGTGCATTAATGGCACCATTTCGGCCCATTTTGCACAAAAGTCCTTGCAGTAGCGAAACGGTCCCAAACCCCGCAGAACATGAGTTTGGGATCCAATGGGGTGGATCGGGTGCGCTCTTTGTGAAAAATTGTGACATGCTTCTTTACACGAACTTGTGCATTAATGGCACCATTTCGGCCCGTTTTGCACCGAAGTTCTTGCAGTAGCGAAAAGGTCCGAAACGCCGCAGAACATGGGTCTAGGATCCAATGGGGTGGATCGGGTGCGTTCGTTGCCAAAAAATTCCACACGAAATTGTGCATTAATGGCACCAATTCGGCCTATTTTGCACCAGAGTTCGTGCAGTTACGAAACGGTCCAAAACGACCAAAGACATGAGTTTGGGGTCCAATGGGGTGGATTGGGTGGGTTCGTTGGGAAAAAATTCCACACAAAATTGTGCTTTGTTACACGAACTTATGCATTAGTGGCACCATTTCAGCCAATTTTGCACCGAAGTCCTTGCAGTAGCGAAACGGTCCGAAACCCCGCAGAACATGAGTTTGGGATCCAATGGGGTGGATCGGGTGCGTTCGTTGCGAAAAAATTCCACACAAAATTGTGCATTAATGGCACCAATTCGACCTGTTTTGCACCAGAGCTCGTGCAGTAACGAAACGGTCCGAAACGCCCCAAGAGATGAGTTCGGGGTCCAATGGGGTGGATCGGGTGGGTTCGTTGGGAAAAAATTCCGTTGCGACTTTGTTGCACGAACTTGTGAATTAAAGGCACTAGTTTGGCCCGTTTTGCATTGAATTTCGTGCGGTAATGAAACGGTCTGAAACGCCCTAAAACATGAGTTTGGGGTCCAATAGGGTGGATCGGGTGCGTTCGTTGTGAAAAATTGTGACGTGCTTCGTTACACGAACTTGTGCATTAGTGGCACCATTTCAGCCAATTTTGCACCGAAGTCCTTGCAGTAGCGAAACGGTCCCAAACCCCGCAGAACATGAGTTTGGGATCCAATGGGGTGGATCGGGTGCGTTCTTTGTGAAAAATTGTGACATGCTTCTTTACACGAACTTGTGCATTAATGGCACCATTTCGGCCCGTTTTGCACCGAAGTTCTTGCAGTAGCGAAAAGGTCCGAAACGCCGCAGAACATGGGTCTAGGATCCAATGGGGTGGATCGGGTGCGTTCGTTGCCAAAAAATTCCACACGAAATTGTGCATTAATGGCACCAATTCGGCCTATTTTGCACCAGAGTTCGTGCAGTAACGAAACGGTCCAAAACGACCAAAGACATGAGTTTGGGGTCCAATGGGGTAGATTGGGTGGGTTCGTTGGGAAAAAATTCCGATGCGACTTTGTTGCACGAACATGTGAATTAATGGCACTAGTTTGGCCTGATTTGCATTGAAGTTCGTGCGGTAATGAAACGGTTTGAAACGCCCTAAAACAGGAGTTTGGGATCCAATGGGGTGGATCGGGTGCGTTCGTTGTGAAAAATTGTGATGTGCTTTGTTACACGAACTTGTGCATTAATGGCACCATTTCGGCCCATTTTGCACAAAAGTCCTTGCAGTAGCGAAACGGTCCCAAACCCCGCAGAACATGAGTTTGGGATCCAATGGGGTGGATCGGGTGCGTTCTTTGTGAAAAATTGTGACATGCTTCTTTACACGAACTTGTGCATTAATGGCACCATTTCGGCCCGTTTTGCACCGAAGTTCTTGCAGTAGCGAAACGGTCCCAAACCCCGCAGAACATGAGTTTGGGATCCAATGGGGTGGATCGGGTGCGTTCGTTGTGAAAAATTGTGACATGCTTCTTTACACGAACTTGTGCATTAATGGCACCATTTCGGCCCGTTTTGCACCGAAGTTCTTGCAGTAGCGAAAAGGTCCGAAACGCCGCAGAACATGGGTCTAGGATCCAATGGGGTGGATCGGGTGCGTTCGTTGCCAAAAAATTCCACACGAAATTGTGCATTAATGGCACCAATTCGGCCTATTTTGCACCAGAGTTCGTGCAGTAACGAAACGGTCCAAAACGACCAAAGACATGAGTTTGGGGTCCAATGGGGTAGATTGGGTGGGTTCGTTGGGAAAAAATTCCGATGCGACTTTGTTGCACGAACATGTGAATTAATGGCACTAGTTTGGCCTGATTTGCATTGAAGTTCGTGCGGTAATGAAACGGTCTGAAACGCCCTAAAACAGGAGTTTGGGATCCAATGGGGTGGATCGGGTGCGTTCGTTGCCAAAAAATTCCACACGAAATTGTGCATTAATGGCACCAATTCGGCCTATTTTGCACCAGAGTTCGTGCAGTTACGAAACGGTCCAAAACGACCAAAGACATGAGTTTGGGGTCCAATGGGGTGGATTGGGTGGGTTCGTTGGGAAAAAATTCCACACAAAATAATGCTTTGTTACACGAACTTATGCATTAGTGGCACCATTTCAGCCAATTTTGCACCGAAGTCCTTGCAGTAGCGAAACGGTCCCAAACCCCGCAGAACATGAGTTTGGGATCCAATGGGGTGGATCGGGTGCGTTCGTTGCGAAAAAATTCCACACAAAATTGTGCATTAATGGCACCAATTCGACCTGTTTTGAACCAGAGTTCGTGCAGTAACGAAACGGTCCGAAACGCCCCAAGAGATGAGTTTGGGGTCCAATGGGGTGGATCGGGTGGGTTCGTTGGGAAAAAATTCCGTTGCGACTTTGTTGCACGAACTTGTGAATTAAAGGCACTAGTTTGGCCCGTTTTGCATTGAATTTCGTGCGGTAATGAAACGGTCTGAAACGCCCTAAAACATGAGTTTGGGGTCCAATAGGGTGGATCGGGTGCGTTCGTTGTGAAAAATTTTGACGTGCTTCGTTACACGAACTTGTGCATTAATGGCACCATTTCGGCCCGTTTTGCACCGAAGTTCTTGCAGTAGCGAAACGGTCCCAAACCCCGCAGAACATGAGTTTGGGATCCAATGGGGTGGATCAGGTGCGTTCTTTGTGAAAAATTGTGACATGCTTCTTCACACGAACTTGTGCATTAATGGCACCATTTCGGCCCGTTTTGCACCGAAGTTCTTGCAGTAGCAAAAAGGTCCGAAACGCCGCAGAACATGGGTCTAGGATCCAATGGGGTGGATCGGGTGCGTTCGTTGCCAAAAAATTCCACACGAAATTGTGCATTAATGGCACCAATTCGGCCTATTTTGCACCAGAGTTCGTGCAGTAACGAAACGGTCCAAAACGACCAAAGACATGAGTTTGGGGTCCAATGGGGTGGATTGGGTGGGTTCGTTGGGAAAAAATTCCACACAAAATTGTGCTTTGTTACACGAACTTGTGCATTAGTGGCACCATTTCAGCCAATTTTGCACCGAAGTCCTTGCAGTAGCGAAACGGTCCCAAACCCCGCAGAACATGAGTTTGGGATCCAATGGGGTGGATCGGGTGCGTTCGTTGCGAAAAAATTCCACACAAAATTGTGCATTAATGGCACCAATTCGACCTGTTTTGCACCAGAGTTCGTGCAGTAACGAAACGGTCCGAAACGCCCCAAGAGATGAGTTTGGGGTCCAATGGGGTGGATCGGGTGGGTTCGTTGGGAAAAAATTCCGTTGCGACTTTGTTGCACGAACTTGTGAATTAAAGGCACTAGTTTGGCCCGTTTTGCATTGAATTTCGTGCGGTAATGAAACGGTCTGAAACGCCCTAAAACATGAGTTTGGGGTCCAATAGGGTGGATCGGGTGCGTTCGTTGTGAAAAATTTTGACGTGCTTCGTTACACGAACTTGTGCATTAATGGCACCATTTCGGCCCGTTTTGCACCGAAGTTCTTGCAGTAGCGAAACGGTCCCAAACCCCGCAGAACATGAGTTTGGGATCCAATGGGGTGGATCGGGTGCGTTCGTTGCGAAAAAATTCCACACGAAATTGTGCATTGATGGCACCAATTCGGCTTGTTTTGCACCAGAGCTTGTGCAGTAACGAAACGGTCAGAAACGCCCCAAGATTTGAGTTTGGGGTCCAATGGGGTGGATCGGGTGCGTTCGTTGTGATAATTTGTGACGTGCTTCGTTACACGAACTTGTGCATTAGTGGCACCATTTCGGCCCATTTTGCACCGAAGTCCTTGCAGTAGCGAAACTGTCCCAAACCCCGCAGAACATGAGTTTGGGATCCAATGGGGTGGATCGGGTGCGTTCGTTGCGAAAAAATTCCACACAAAATTGTGCATCAATGGCACCAATTCGGCCTGTTTGGCACTAGAGTTCGTGCAGTAACGAAACGGTCTAAAACGCCCGAAAACATGAGTTTGTGGTCCAATGGGGTGGATCGGGTGGTTTTGTTGGGAAAAAAATTTCGACGCGACTTTGTTGCACGAACTTGTGAATTAATTGCTTCTGATCGGACCATTTTGCATTGAAGTTCGTGCGATAATGGAATGGTCCGAAACGACCTAAAACATGAGTTTGGGGTCCAATGGGGTGGATGGGGAGCGTTCGTTGTGAAAATTTTTGACGTGCTTCGTTACACGAACTTGTGCATTAATGGCACCATTTCGGCGCGTTTTGCACCGAAGTTCTTGCAGTAGCGAAACGGTCCGAAACGCTGCAGAACATGAGTCTAGGATCCAATGGGGTGGATCGGGTGCAATCGTTGCGAACAAATTCCACACGAAATTGTGCATTAATGGCACCAATTCGGCCTACTTTGCACCAGAGCTCGTGCAGTAACGAAACGGTCCGAAACGCCCCAAGACATGAGTTTGGGGTCCAATGGGGTGGTTCGGGTGGGTTCGTTGAGAAAAAATTCCGATGCGACTTTGTTGCACGAACTTGTGAATTAATGGCACTAGTTTAGCCCGTTTTGCATTGAAGTTCGTGCGGTAATGAAACGGTCTGAAACGCCCTAAAACATGAGTTTGGGGTCCAATGGGGTGGATCAGGTGTGTTCGTTGTGAAAAATTGTGACGTGCTTTGTTACACGAACTTGTGCATTAGTGGCACCATTTCAGCCAATTTTGCACCGAAGTCCTTGCAGTAGCGAAACGGTCCCAAACCCCGCAGAACATGAGTTTGGGATCCAATGGGGTGGATCGGGTGCGTTCTTTGTGAAAAATTGTGACATGCTTCTTTACACGAACTTGTGCATTAATGGCACCATTTCGGCCCGTTTTGCACCGAAGTTCTTGCAGTAGCGAAAAGGTCCGAAACGCCGCAGAACATGGGTCTAGGATCCAATGGGGTGGATCGGGTGCGTTCGTTGCCAAAAAAATTCCACACGAAATTGTGCATTAATGGCACCAATTCGGCCTATTTTGCACCAGAGTTCGTGCAGTAACGAAACGGTCCAAAACGACCAAAGACATGAGTTTGGGGTCCAATGGGGTGGATTGGGTGGGTTCGTTGGGAAAAAATTCCACACAAAATTGTGCTTTGTTACACGAACTTGTGCATTAGTGGCACCATTTCAGCCAATTTTGCACCGAAGTCCTTGCAGTAGCGAAACGGTCCCAAACCCCGCAGAACATGAGTTTGGGATCCAATGGGGTGGATCGGGTGCGTTCGTTGCGAAAAAATTCCACACAAAATTGTGCATTAATGGCACCAATTCGACCTGTTTTGCACCAGAGTTCGTGCAGTAATGAAACGGTCCGAAACGCCCCAAGAGATGAGTTTGGGGTCCAATGGGGTGGATCGGGTGGGTTCGTTGGGAAAAAATTCCGTTGCGACTTTGTTGCACGAACTTGTGAATTAAAGGCACTAGTTTGGCCCGTTTTGCATTGAATTTCGTGCGGTAATGAAACGGTCTGAAACGCCCTAAAACATGAGTTTGGGGTCCAATAGGGTGGATCGGGTGCGTTCGTTGTGAAAAATTTTGACGTGCTTCGTTACACGAACTTGTGCATTAATGGCACCATTTCGGCCCGTTTTGCACCGAAGTTCTTGCAGTAGCGAAACAGTCCCAAACCCCGCAGAACATGAGTTTGGGAACCAATGGGGTGGATCGGGTGCGTTCGTTGCGAAAAAATTCCACACGAAATTGTGCATTTATGGCACCAATTCGGCTTGTTTTGCACCAGAGCTTGTGCAGTAACGAAACGGTCAGAAACGCCCCAAGATTTGAGTTTGGGGTCCAATGGGGTGGATCGGGTGCGTTCGTTGTGATAATTTGTGACGTGCTTCGTTACACGAACTTGTGCATTAGTGGCACCATTTCGGCCCATTTTGCACCGAAGTTCTTGCAGTAGCGAAAAGGTCCGAAACGCCGCAGAACATGGGTCTAGGATCCAATGGGGTGGATCGGGTGCGTTCGTTGCCAAAAAGTTCCACACGAAATTGTGCATTAATGGCACCAATTCGGCCTATTTTGCACCAGAGTTCGTGCAGTAACGAAACGGTCCAAAACGACCAAAGACATGAGTTTGGGGTCCAATGGGGTGGATTGGGTGGGTTCGTTGGGAAAAAATTCCACACAAAATTGTGCTTTGTTACACGAACTTGTGCATTAGTGGCACCATTTCAGCCAATTTTGCACCGAAGTCCTTGCAGTAGCGAAACGGTCCAAAACCCCGCAGAACATGAGTTTGGGATCCAATGGGGTGGATCGGGTGCGTTCGTTGCGAAAAAATTCCACACAAAATTGTGCATTAATGGCACCAATTCGACCTGTTTTGCACCAGAGTTCGTGCAGTAACGAAACGGTCCGAAACGCCCCAAGAGATGAGTATGGGGTCCAATGGGGTGGATCGGGTGGGTTCGTTGGGAAAAAATTCCGTTGCGACTTTGTTGCACGAACTTGTGAATTAAAGGCACTAGTTTGGCCCGTTTTGCATTGAATTTCGTGCGGTAATGAAACGGTCTGAAACGCCCTAAAACATGAGTTTGGGGTCCAATAGGGTGGATCGGGTGCGTTCGTTGTGAAAAATTTTGACGTGCTTCGTTACACGAACTTGTGCATTAATGGCACCATTTCGGCCCGTTTTGCACCGAAGTTCTTGCAGTAGCGAAACGGTCCCAAACCCCTCAGAACATGAGTTTGGGATCCAATGGGGTGGATCGGGTGCGTTCGTTGCGAAAAAATTCCACACGAAATTGTGCATTGATGGCACCAATTCGGCTTGTTTTGCACCAGAGCTCGTGCAGTAACGAAACGGTTAGAAACGCCCCAAGACATGAGTTTGGGGTCCAATGGGGTGGATCGGGTGCGTTCGTTGTGATAATTTGTGACGTGTTTCGTTACACGAACTTGTGCATTAGTGGCACCATTTCGGCCCATTTTGCACCGAAGTCCTTGCAGTAGCGAAACGGTCCCAAACCCCGCAGAACATGAGTTTGGGATCCAATGGGGTGGATCGGGTGCGTTCGTTGCGAAAAAATTCCACACAAAATTGTGCATCAATGGCACCAATTTGGCCTGTTTGGCACCATAGTTCGTGCAGTAACGAAACGGTCTAAAACGCCCGAAAACATGAGTTTGTGGTCCAATGGGGTGGATCGGGTGGTTTTGTTGGGAAAAAATTTCGACGCGACTTTGTTGCACGAACTTGTGAATTAATTGCTTCTGATCGGCCCATTTTGCATTGAAGTTCGTGCGATAATGGAATGCTCCGAAACGACCTAAAACATGAGTTTGGGGTCCAATGGGGTGGATGGGGAGCGTTCGTTGTGAAAAATTGTGACGCGCTTCGTTACACGAACTTGTGCATTAATGGCACCATTTCGGCCCGTTTTGCACCGAAGTTCTTGCAGTAGCGAAATGGTCCGAAACGCTGCAGAACATGGGTCTAGGATCCAATGGGGTGGATCGGGTGCGTTCGTTGCCAAAAAGTTCCACACGAAATTGTGCATTAATGGCACCAATTCGGCCTATTTTGCACCAGAGCTCGTGCAGTAACGAAACGGTCCGAAATGCCCCAAGACATGAGTTTGGGGTCCAATGGGGTGGTTCGGGTGGGTTCGTTGAGAAAAAATTCCGATGCGATATTGTTGCACGAACTTGTGAATTAATGGCACTAGTTTAGCCCGTTTTGCATTGAAGTTCGTGCGGTAATGAAACGGTCTGAAACGCCCTAAAACATGAGTTTGGGGTCCAATGGGGTGGATCAGGTGCGTTCGTTGTGAAAAATTGTGACGTGCTTTGTTACACGAACTTGTGCATTAGTGGCACCATTTCAGCCAATTTTGCACCGAAGTCCTTGCAGTAGCGAAACGGTCCCAAACCCCGCAGAACATGAGTTTGGGATCCAATGGGGTGGATCGGGTGCGTTCTTTGTGAAAAATTGTGACATGCTTCTTTACACGAACTTGTGCATTAATGGCACCATTTTGGCCCGTTTTGCACCGAAGTTCTTGCAGTAGCGAAAAGGTCCGAAACGCCGCAGAACATGGGTCTAGGATCCAATGGGGTGGATCGGGTGCGTTCGTTGCCAAAAAATTCCACACGAAATTGTGCATTAATGGCACCAATTCGGCCTATTTTGCACCAGAGTTCGTGCAGTAACGAAACGGTCCAAAACGACCAAAGACATGAGTTTGGGGTCCAATGGGGTAGATTGGGTGGGTTCGTTGGGAAAAAATTCCGATGCAACTTTGTTGCACGAACATGTGAATTAATGGCACTAGTTTGGCCTGATTTGCATTGAAGTTCGTGCGGTAATGAAACGGTCTGAAACGCCCTAAAACAGGAGTTTGGGATCCAATGGGGTGGATCGGGTGCGTTCGTTGTGAAAAATTGTGATGTGCTTTGTTACACGAACTTGTGCATTAATGGCACCATTTCGGCCCATTTTGCACAAAAGTCCTTGCAGTAGCGAAACGGTCCCAAACCCCGCAGAACATGAGTTTGGGATCCGATGGGGTGGATCGGGTGCGTTCTTTGTGAAAAATTGTGACATGCTTCTTTACACGAACTTGTGCATTAATGGCACCATTTCGGACCGTTTTGCACCGAAGTTCTTGCAGTAGCGAAAAGGTCCGAAACGCCGCAGAACATGGGTCTAGGATCCAATGGGGTGGATCGGGTGCGTTCGTTGCCAAAAAATTCCACACGAAATGGTGCATTAATGGCACCAATTCGGCCTATTTTGCACCAGAGTTCGTGCAGTTACGAAACGGTCCAAAACGACCAAAGACATGAGTTTGGGGTCCAATGGGGTGGATTGGGTGGGTTCGTTGGGAAAAAATTCCACACAAAATTGTGCTTTGTTACACGAACTTATGCATTAGTGGCACCATTTCAGCCAATTTTGCACCGAAGTCCTTGCAGTAGCGAAACGGTCCCAAACCCCGCAGAACATGAGTTTGGGATCCAATCGGGTGGATCGGGTGCGTTCGTTGCGAAAAAATTCCACACAAAATTGTGCATTAATGGCACCAATTCGACCTGTTTTGCACCAGAGGTCGTGCAGTAACGAAACGGTCCGAAACGCCCCAAGAGATGAGTTTGGGGTCCAATGGGGTGGATCGGGTGGGTTCGTTGGGAAAAAATTCCGTTGCGACTTTGTTGCACGAACTTGTGAATTAAAGGCACTAGTTTGGCCCGTTTTGCATTGAATTTCGTGCGGTAATGAAACGGTCTGAAACGCCCTAAAACATGAGTTTGGGGTCCAATAGGGTGGATCGGGTGCGTTCGTTGTGAAAAATTTTGACGTGCTTCGTTACACGAACTTGTGCATTAATGGCACCATTTTGGCCCGTTTTGCACCGAAGTTCTTGCACTAGCGAAACGGTCCCAAACCCCGCAGAACATGAGTTTGGGATCCAATGGGGTGGATCGGGTGCGTTCGTTGCGAAAAAATTCCACACGAAATTTTGCATTGATGGCACCAATTCGGCTTGTTTTGCACCAGAGCTTGTGCAGTAACGAAATGGTCAGAAACGCCCCAAGATTTGAGTTTGGGGTCCAATGGGGTGGATCGGGTGCGTTCGTTGTGATAATTTGTGACGTGCTTCGTTACACGAACTTGTGCATTAGTGGCACCATTTCGGCCCATTTTGCACCAAAGTCCTTGCAGTAGCGAAACGGTCCCAAACCCCGCAGAACATGAGTTTGGGATCCAATGGGGTGGATTGGGTGAGTTCGTTGCGAAAAAATTCCACACAAAATTGTGCATCAATGGCACCAATTCGGCCTGTTTTGCACCAGAGTTCGTGCAGCAACGAAACGGTCTAAAACGCCCGAAAACATGAGTTTGTGGTCTAATGGGGTGGATCGGGTGGTTTTGTTGGGAAAAAATTTCGACGCGACTTTGTTGCACGAACTTGTGAATTAATTGCTCCTGATCGGCCCATTTTGCATTGAAGTTCGTGCGATAATGGAATGGTCCGAAACGACCTAAAACATGAGTTTGGGGTCCAATGGGGTGGATGGGGTGCGTTCGTTGTGAAAAATTGTGACGTGCTTTGTTACAAGAACTTGTGCATTAATGGCACCATTTCGGCCCGTTTTGCACCGAAGTTCTTGCAGTAGCGAAACGGTCCGAAACGCGGCAGAACATGAGTCTAGGATCCAATCTGATGGATCAGGTGCGTTCGTTGCGAAAAAATTCCACACGAATTTGTGCATTAATGGCACCAATTCGGCTTGTTTTGCGCCAGAGCTTGTGCAGTAACAAAACGGTTCGAAACGCCCCAAAACATGTGTTTGGGGTCCAATGGGTTCGATTGGGTGCGTTCGTTGCGAAAAATCCAATGCGACTTTGTTGCATGAACTTGTGAATTAATGGCACTAGTTCGGCCCATTTTGCACCTAAATTCATGCAGTAACGAAACGGTTCGAAACGCCCCAAAACATGTGTTTGGGGTCCAATTGGTTCGATCTAGTGCGTTCGTTGCGAAAAATCCAATGCGACTTCATTGCATGAACTTGTGCATTAATTGCTCCTGATCGGCCCATTTTGCATTGAAGTTCGTGCGATAATGGAATGGTCCGAAACGACCTAAAACATGAGTTTGGGGTCCAATGGGGTGGATCGGGTGCGTTCGTTGTGAAAAATTGTGACGCGCTTCGTTACACGAACTTGTGCATTAATGGCACCATTTCGGCCCGTTTTGCACCGAAGTTCTTGCAGTAGCGAAACGGTCTGAAACCCTGCAGAACATGAGTTTGGGATCCAATGGGGTCGATCGGGTGCGTTCGTTGCGAAAAAATTCCACACGAAATTGTGCATTGATGGCACCAATTCGGCTTGTTTTGCACCAGAGCTCGTGCAGTAACGAAACGGTCCGAAACGCCCCAAGACATGAGTTTGGGGTCCAATGGGTGGATCGGGTGGGTTCGTTGGGAAAAAATTCCGATGCGACTTTGTTGCACGAACTTGTGAATTAATGGCACTAGTTTGGCCCGTTTTGCAATTAAGTTCGTGCGGTAATAAAACGGTCTGAAACGCCCTAAAACATGAGTTTGGGGTCCAATGGGGTGGATCGGGTGCGTTCGTTCTGATAATTTTTGACGTGCTTTGTTACACGAACTTGTGCATTAGTGGCACCATTTCGGCCCATTTTGCACCGAAGTCCTTGCAGTAGCGAAACGGTCCCAAACCCCGCAGAACATGAGTTTGGGATCCAATGGGGTGGATCGTTTGCGTTCGTTGCGAAAAAATTCCACACAAAATTGTGCATCAATGGCACCAATTTGGCCTGTTTTGCACCAGAGTTCGTGCAGTAACGAAACGGTCTAAAACGCCCGAAAACATGAGTTTGTGGTCCAATGGGGTGGATCGGGTGGGTTTGTTGGGAAAAAATTTCGACGCGACTTTGTTGCACGAACTTGTGAATTAATTGCTCCTGATCGGCCCATTTTGCATTGAAGTTCGTGCGATAATGGAATGGTCCGAAACAACCTAAAACATGAGTTTGGGGTCCAATGGGGTCGATGGGATGCGTTCGTTGTGAAAAATTGTGACGTGCTTCGTTACACGAACTTGTGCATTAATGGCACCATTTCGGCCCGTTTTGCACTGAAGTTCTTGCAGTAGCGAAACAGTCCCAAACCCCGCAGAACATGAGTTTGGGATCAAAAGAGGGTGGATCGGGTGCGTTCGTTGCGAAAAAATTCCACACGAAATTGTGCATTGATGGCACCAATTCGGCTTGTTTTGCACCAGAGCTCGTGCAGTAACGAAACGGTCCGAAACGCCCCAAGACATGAGTTTGGGGTCCAATGGGGTGGATCGGGTGGGTTCGTTGGGAAAAAAATTCCGATGCGACTTTGTTGCAAGAACATGTGAATTAATGGCACTAGTTTGGCCCGTTTTGCATTGAAGTTCGTGCGGTAATGAAACGGTCTGAAACGCCCTAAAACATGAGTTTGGGGTCCAATAGGGTGGATCGGGTGCGTTCGTTGTGAAAAATTGTGACGTGCTTTGTTACACGAACTTGTGCATTAGTGGCACCATTTCAGCCAATTTTGCACCGAAGTCCTTGCAGTAGCGAAACGGTCCCAAACCCCGCAGAACATGAGTTTGGGATCCAATAGGGTGGATCGGGTGCGTTCGTTGCGAAAAAATTCCACACAAAAATGTGCATTAATGGCACCAATTCGACCTGTTTTGCACCAGAGGTCGTGCAGTAACGAAACGGTCCGAAACGCCCCAAGAGATGAGTTTGGGGTCCAATGGGGTGGATCGGGTGGGTTCGTTGGGAAAAAATTCCGTTGCGATTTTGTTGCACGAACTTGTGAATTAAAGACACTAGTCTGGCCCGTTTTGCATTGAATTTCGTGCGGTAATGAAACGGTCTGAAACGCCCTAAAACATGAGTTTGGGGTCCAATAGGGTGGATCGGGTGCGTTCGTTGTGAAAAATTGTGACGTGCTTCGTTACACAAACTTGTGCATTAATGGCACCATTTCGGCCCATTTTGCACCGAAGTTCTTGCAGTAGCG
The DNA here is from genome assembly GCA_032594955.1 of Panicum miliaceum. Classification (NCBI taxonomy): domain Eukaryota; kingdom Viridiplantae; phylum Streptophyta; class Magnoliopsida; order Poales; family Poaceae; genus Panicum; species Panicum miliaceum. Next base: position 9,615,650 of record CM064070.1, on the reverse strand, counting down.
AAACGGTCCCAAACCCTGCAGAACATGAGTTTGGGATCCAATGGGGTGGATCGGGTGCGTTCGTTGCGAAAAAATTCCACACGAAATTGTGCATTGATGGCACCAATTCGGCTTGTTTTGCACCAGAGCTCGTGCAGTAACGAAACGGTCCGAAACGCCCCAAGAGATGAGTTTGGGGTCCAATGGGGTGGATCCGGTGGGTTCGTTGGGAAAAAATTCCGTTGCGACTTTGTTGCACGAACTTGTGAATTAAAGGCACTAGTTTGGCCCGTTTTGCATTGAATTTCGTGCGGTAATGAAACGGTCTGAAACGCCCTAAAACATGAGTTTGGGGTCCAATAGGGTGGATCGGGTGCGTTCGTTGTGAAAAATTGTGACGTGCTTTGTGACACGAACTTGTGCATTAGTGGCACCATTTCAGCCAATTTTGCACCGAAGTCCTTGCAGTAGCGAAACGGTCCCAAACCCCGCAGAACATGAGTTTGGGATCCAATGGGTGGATCGGGTGCGTTCGTTGCGAAAAAATTCCACACAAAATTGTGCATCAATGGCACCAATTCGGCCTGTTTTGCACCAGAGTTCGTGCAGTAACGAAACGGTGTAAAACGCCCGAAAACATGAGTTTGTGGTCCAATGGGGTGGATCGGGTGGGTTTGTTGGGAAAAAATTTCGACGCGACTTTGTTGCACGAACTTGTGAATTAATTGCTCCTGATCGGCCCATTTTGCATTGAAGTTCGTGCGATAATGGAATGTTCCGAAACAACCTAAAACATGAGTTTGGGGTCCAATGGGGTGGATGGGATGCGTTCGTTGTGAAAAATTGTGACGTGCTTCGTTACACGAACTTGTGCATTAATGGCACCATTTCGGCCCGTTTTGCACTGAAGTTCTTGCAGTAGCGAAACAGTCCCAAACCCCGCAGAACATGAGTTTGGGATCAAATGAGGGTGGATCGGGTGCGTTCGTTGCGAAAAAATTCCACACGAAATTGTGCATTGATGGCACCAATTCGGCTTGTTTTGCACCAGAGCTCGTGCAGTAACGAAACGGTCCGAAACGCCCCAAGACATGAGTTTGGGGTCCAATGGGGTGGATCGGGTGGGTTCGTTGGGAAAAAAATTCCGATGCGACTTTGTTGCAAGAACATGTGAATTAATGGCACTAGTTTGGCCCGTTTTGAATTGAAGTTCGTGCGGTAATGAAACGGTCTGAAACGCCCTAAAACATGAGTTTGGGGTCCAATAGGGTGGATCAGGTGCGTTCGTTGTGAAAAATTGTGACGTGCTTTGTTACACGAACTTGTGCATTAGTGGCACCATTTCAGCCAATTTTGCATCGAAGTCCTTGCAGTAGCGAAACGGTCCCAAACCCCGCAGAACATGAGTTTGGGATCCAATAGGGTGGATCGGGTGCGTTCGTTGCGAAAAAACTCCACACAAAAATGTGCATTAATGGCACCAATTCGACCTGTTTTGCACCAGAGGTCGTGCAGTAACGAAACGGTCCGAAACGCCCCAGGAGATGAGTTTGGGGTCCAATGGGGTGGATCGGGTGGGTTCGTTGGGAAAAAATTCCGTTGCGATTTTGTTGCACGAACTTGTGAATTAAAGACACTAGTCTGGCCCGTTTTGCATTGAATTTCGTGCGGTAATGAAACGGTCTGAAACGCCCTAAAACATGAGTTTGGGGTCCAATACGGTGGATCGGGTGCGTTCGTTGTGAAAAATTGTGACGTGCTTCGTTACACAAACTTGTGCATTAATGGCACCATTTCGGCCCATTTTGCACCGAAGTTCTTGCAGTAGCGAAACGGTCCCAAACCCTGCAGAACATGAGTTTGGGATCCAATGGGGTGGATCGGGTGCGTTCGTTGCGAAAAAATTCCACACGAAATTGTGCATTGATGGCACCAATTCGGCTTGTTTTGCACCAGAGCTCGTGCAGTAACGAAACGGTCCGAAACGCCCCAAGAGATGAGTTTGGGGTCCAATGGGGTGGATCAGGTGGGTTCGTTGGGAAAAAATTCCGTTGCGACTTTGTTGCACGAACTTGTGAATTAAAGGCACTAGTTTGGCCCGTTTTGCATTGAATTTCGTGCGGTAATGAAACGGTCTGAAACGCCCTAAAACATGAGTTTGGGGTCCAATAGGGTGGATCGGGTGCGTTCGTTGTGAAAAATTGTGACGTGCTTTGTGACACGAACTTGTGCATTAGTGGCACCATTTCAGCCAATTTTGCACCGAAGTCCTTGCAGTAGCGAAACGGTCCCAAACCCCGCAGAACATGAGTTTGGGATCCAATGGGTGGATCGGGTGCGTTCGTTGCGAAAAAATTCCACACAAAATTGTGCATCAATGGCACCAATTCGGCCTGTTTTGCACCAGAGTTCGTGCAGTAACGAAACGGTGTAAAACGCCCGAAAACATGAGTTTGTGGTCCAATGGGGTGGATCGGGTGGGTTTGTTGGGAAAAAATTTCGACGCGACTTTGTTGCACGAACTTGTGAATTAATTGCTCCTGATCGGCCCATTTTGCATTGAAGTTCGTGCGATAATGGAATGTTCCGAAACAACCTAAAACATGAGTTTGGGGTCCAATGGGGTGGATGGGATGCGTTCGTTGTGAAAAATTGTGACGTGCTTCGTTACACGAACTTGTGCATTAATGGCACCATTTCGGCCCGTTTTGCACTGAAGTTCTTGCAGTAGCGAAACAGTCCCAAACCCCGCAGAACATGAGTTTGGGATCAAATGAGGGTGGATCGGGTGCGTTCGTTGCGAAAAAATTCCACACGAAATTGTGCATTGATGGCACCAATTCGGCTTGTTTTGCACCAGAGCTCGTGCAGTAACGAAACGGTCCGAAACGCCCCAAGACATGAGTTTGGGGTCCAATGGGGTGGATCGGGTGGGTTCGTTGGGAAAAAAATTCCGATGCGACTTTGTTGCAAGAACATGTGAATTAATGGCACTAGTTTGGCCCGTTTTGAATTGAAGTTCGTGCGGTAATGAAACGGTCTGAAACGCCCTAAAACATGAGTTTGGGGTCCAATAGGGTGGATCAGGTGCGTTCGTTGTGAAAAATTGTGACGTGCTTTGTTACACGAACTTGTGCATTAGTGGCACCATTTCAGCCAATTTTGCATCGAAGTCCTTGCAGTAGCGAAACGGTCCCAAACCCCGCAGAACATGAGTTTGGGATCCAATAGGGTGGATCGGGTGCGTTCGTTGCGAAAAAACTCCACACAAAAATGTGCATTAATGGCACCAATTCGACCTGTTTTGCACCAGAGGTCGTGCAGTAACGAAACGGTCCGAAACGCCCCAGGAGATGAGTTTGGGGTCCAATGGGGTGGATCGGGTGGGTTCGTTGGGAAAAAATTCCGTTGCGACTTTGTTGCACGAACTTGTGAATTAAAGACACTAGATTGGCCCGTTTTGCATTGAATTTCGTGCGGTAATGAAACGGTCTGAAACGCCCTAAAACATGAGTTTGGGGTCCAATACGGTGGATCGGGTGCGTTCGTTGTGAAAAATTGTGACGAGCTTCGTTACACGAACTTGTGCATTAATGGCACCATTTCGGCCCGTTTTGCACCGAAGTTCTTGCAGTAGCGAAACGGTGCCAAACCCTGCAGAACATGAGTTTGGGATCCAATGGGGTGGATCGGGTGCGTTCGTTGCGAAAAAATTCCACACGAAATTGTGCATTGATGGCACCAATTCGGCTTGTTTTGCACCAGAGCTCGTGCAGTAACGAAACGGTCCGAAACGCCCCAAGAGATGAGTTTGGGGTCCAATGGGGTGGATCGGGTGCGTTCGTTGGGAAAAAATTCCGTTGCGACTTTGTTGCACGAACTTGTGAATTAAAGGCACTAGTTTGGCCCGTTTTGCATTGAATTTCGTGCGGTAATGAAACGGTCTGAAACGCCCTAAAACATGAGTTTGGGGTCCAATAGGGTGGATCGGGTGCGTTCGTTGTGAAAAATTTTGACGTGCTTCGTTACACGAACTTGTGCATTAATGGCACCATTTCGGGCCCGTTTTTGCACCGAAGTTCTTGCAGTAGCGAAACGGTCCCAAACCCCGCAGAACATGAGTTTGGGATCCAATGGGGTGGATCGGGTGCGTTCGTTGCGAAAAAATTCCACACGAAATTGTGCATTGATGGCACCAATTCGGCTTGTTTTGCACCAGAGCTCGTGCAGTAACGAAACGGTCCGAAACGCCCTAAGACATGAGTTTGGGGTCCAATGGGGTGGATCGGGTGGGTTCGTTGGGAAAAAAATTCCGATGCGACTTTGTTGCAAGAACATGTGAATTAATGGCACTAGTTTGGCCCGTTTTGCATTGAAGTTCGTGCGGTAATGAAACGGTCTGAAACGCCCTAAAATATGAGTTTGGGGTCCAATGGGGTGGATCGGGTGCGTTCGTTGTGAAAAATTGTGACGTGCTTCGTTACACGAACAGGAGATTGGGATCCAATGGGGTGGATCGGGTGCGTTCACTGTGAAAAAATTCCACACAAAATTATGCATCAATGGCACCAATTCGGCCTGATTTGCACCAGAGTTCGTGCAGCAACGAAATGGTCTAAAACGCCCAAAACATGTGTTTGTGGTCCAATGGGGTGGATCGCGTGGGTTCGTTGGGAAAAAATTTTGACCCGACTTTGTTTCACGAACTTGTGAATTAATGGCACTAGTTCGGCCAATTTTGGACCTAAATTCGTGCAGTAACGAAATGGTTCGAAACGCCCCAAAACATGTGTTTGGGGTCCAATGGGTTTGATCGGGTGCGTTCGTCACGAAAAAATTCCAACGCGAGTTTGTTGTCCGAACTTGTGCATTAATTGCTCTAGATCGGCCCATTTTGCATGAATGTCCGTGCAGTAACAAAACGGTTCGAAACGCCCCAAGACATGAGTTTGGGGTCACATGGGGTGGATCGGGTGGGTTCGTTGGGAAAAAATTCCGAAGCGACTTTGTTGCATGAACTTGTGAATCAATGGCACTAGTTCGGCCCATTTTGCACGTAATTTCGTGCAGTAACGAAACGGTCCGAAACGCCCCAAAACATGTAATCGGGATCCAATGGCTTCGATCGGGTCCGTTCGTTGCGAAAAAATTCCGACGCGACTTCATTGCACGAACTTGTGCATTGATTGCTCTGGATCGGCCCATTTTGCATTGAAGTTCGTGCAGTAACGAAACGGTCCGAAATGCCCCAAAACAAGAGTTTGGGGTCCGATGGGGTCGATCGGGTGTGTTCGTTGCGAAAAATCCAACGCGACTTCATTGTATGAACTTGTGCATTAGTTGCTCCTGATCGGCCCATTTTGCATTGAAGTTCGTGCAGTAATGAAACGGTCCGAAACGCCCTAAAACATGAGTTTGGGGTCCAATGGGCTGGATGGGGAGCGTTCGTTGTGAAAAATTTTGACGTGCTTCGTTACACGAACTTGTGCATTAATGGCACCATTTCAGCGCGTTTTGCACCGAAGTTCTTGTAGTAGCGAAACGGTCCAAAACGCTGCAGAACATGAGTCTAGGATCCAATGGGGTGGATCGGGTGCGCTCGTTGCGAAAAAGTTCCACACGAAATTGTGCATTAATGGCACCAATTCGGCCTATTTTGCACCAGAGCTCGTGCGGTAATGAAACGGTCCGAAACGCCCTAAAACATGAGTTTGGGGTCCAATGGGGTGGATGGGGTGAGTTCGTTTTGAAAAATTGTGACGTGCTTCGTTACACGAACTTGTGCATTAATGGCACCATTTCGGCCCGTTTTGCACCGAAGTTCTTGCAGTAGCGAAACGGTCCGAAACGTCGCAGAACATGAGTCTAGGATCCAATAGGGTGGATCGGGTGCGCTCGTTGCGAAAAAATTCCACATGAAATTGTGCATTGATGGCACCAATTCGGCTTGTTTTGCACAAGAGCTCGTGTAGTAACGAAACGGTCCGAAACGCCCCAAGAGATGGGTTTGGGGTCTAATGGGGTGGATCGGGTGGGTTCGTTGGGAAAAAATTCCGATGCGACTTTGTTGCACGAACTTGTGAATTAATGGCACTAGTTTGGCCCATTTTGCATTGAATTTCGTGCGGTAATGACACGGTCTGAAACGCCCTAAAACATGAGTTTGGGGTCCAATGGGGTGGATCGGGTGCGTTCTTTGTGAAAAATTATGACGTGCTTTGTTACACGAACTTGTGCATTAGTGGCACCATTTCGGCCCATTTTGCACCGAAGTCCTTGCAGTAGCGAAACGGTCCCAAACCCCGCAGAACATGTTTTGGGATCCAATGTGGTGGATCGGGTGCATTCACTGTGAATAAATTCCACACAAAATTGTGTATCAATGGCACCAATTCGGCCTGTTTTGCACCAGAGTTCGTGCAGTAACGAAATGGTCTAAAACGCCCGAAAACATGAGTTTGTGGTCCAATGGGGTGGATCGGGTGGGTTCGTTGGGAAAAAATTTCGACGCGACTTTGTTGCACGAACTTGTGAATTAATGGCACTAGTTCGGCCCATTTTGCACCTAAATTCGTGCAGTAACGAAACGGTTCGAAACGCCCCAAAACATGTGTTTGGGGTCCAATGGGTTCGATCGGGTGCGTTCGTTGCGAAAAATCCAATGCGACTTCATTGCATGAACTTGTGCATTAGTTGCTCCTGATCGGCCCATTTTGCATTGAAGTTCGTGCGATAATGAAACGGTCCGAAACGGCCTAAAACATGAGTTTGGGGTCCAATGGGGTGGATGGGGTGCGTTCGTTGTGAAAAATTGTGACGCGCTTCGTTACACGAACTAGTGCATTAATGGCACCATTTCGGCCCGTTTTGCACCGAAGTTCTTGCAGTAGCGAAACGGTCTGAAACCACGCAGAACATGAGTTTGGGATCCAATGGGGTGGATCAGGTGCGTTCGTTGCGAAACAATTCCACACGAAATTGTGCATTGATGGCACCAATTCGGCTTGTTTTGCACCAGAGTTCGTGCAGTAACGAAACGGTCCGAAACGCCCCAAGACATGAGTTTGGGGTCCAATGGGGTGGATCGGGTGGGTTCGTTGGGAAGAATTCCGATGCGACTTTGTTGCACGAACTTGTGAATTAATGGCACTAGTTTGGCCCGTTTTGAAATTAAGTTCGTGCGGTAATAAAACGGTCTCAAACGCCCTAAAACATGAGTTTGGGGTCCAATGGGGTTGATCGGGTGCGTTCGTTGTGAAAAATTGTGACGTGCTTCGTTACACGAACTTGTTCATTAGTGGCACCATTTCGGCCCATTTTGCAAAAAAGTCCTTGCAGTAGCGAAACGGTCCCAAACCCCGCAGAACATGAGTTTGGGATCCAATGGGGTGGATCAGGTACGTTCATTGCGAAAAAATTCCAAACGAAATTGTGCATTAATGGCACCAATTCGGCCTATTTTGAACAAGAGTTCGTGCAGTAACGAAACGGTTCCAAAACAACCAAAGACATGAGTTTGAGGTCCAATGGGGTGGATTGGGTGGGTTCGTTGGGAAAAAATTCCGATGCGACTTTGTTGCACGAACTTGTGAATTAATGGCACTAGTTTTGCCTTTTTTGCATTGAAGTTCGTGCGGTAATGAAACGGTCTGAAACGCCCTAAAACATGAGTTTGGGGTCCAATGGGGTGGATCGGGTGCGTTCTTTGTGAAAAATTGTGACGTGCTTCTTTACATGAACTTGTGCATTAATGGCACCATTTCGGCCCGTTTTGCACCGAAGTTCTTGCAGTAGCGAAAAGGTCCGAAACGCCGCAGAACATGGGTCTAGGATCCAATGGGGTGGATCAGGTTCATTCGTTGCAAAAAAATTCCACACGAAATTGTGCCTTAATGGCACCAATTCGGCCTTTTTTGCACCAGAGTTCGTGCAGTAACGAAACGGTCCAAAACGACCAAAGACATGAGTTTGGGGTCCAATGGGGTGGATTGGGTGGGTTCGTTGGGAAAAAATTCCGATGCGACTTTGTTGCACGAACATGTGAATTAATGGCACTAGTTTGGCCTGTTTTGCATTGAAGTTCATGCGGTAATGAAACGGTCTGAAACGCCCTAAAACATGAGTTTGGGGTCCAATGGGGTGGATGGGGTGCGTTCGTTGTGAAAAATTGTGACGTGTTTCTTTACACGAACTTGTGCATTAATGGCACCATTTCGGCCCGTTTTGCACCGAAGTTCTTGCAGTAGCGAAATGGTCCGAAACACCGCAGAACATGAGTCTAGGATCCAATGGGGTGGATCAGGTACGTTCATTGCGAAAAAATTCCACATGAAATTGTGCATTAATGGCACCAATTCGGCCTATTTTGCACCAGAGTTCGTGCAGTAACGAAACGGTTCCAAAACAACCAAAGACATGAGTTTGGGATCCAATGGAGTGGATCGGGTGCGTTCGTTGCGAAAAAATTCCACACGAAATTGTGCATTGATGGCACCAATTCGGCTTGTTTTGCACCAGAGTTCGTGCAGTAACGAAACGGTCCGAAACGCCCCAAGACATGACTTTGGGGTCCAATGGGGTGGATCGGGTGGGTTCGTTGGGAAGAATTCCGATGCGACTTTGTTGCACGAACTTGTGAATTAATGGCACTAGTTTGGCCCGTTTTGAAATTAAGTTCGTGCGGTAATAAAACGGTCTCAAACGCCCTAAAACATGAGTTTGGGGTCCAATGGGGTTGATCGGGTGCGTTCGTTGTGAAAAATTGTGACGTGCTTCGTTACACGAACTTGTTCATTAGTGGCACCATTTCGGCCCATTTTGCACAAAAGTCCTTGCAGTAGCGAAACGGTCCCAAACCCCGGAGAACATGAGTTTGGGATCCAATGGGGTGGATCGGGTGCGTTCGTTGCGAAAAAATTCCAAACGAAATTGTGCATCAATGTCACCAATTCGGCCTGTTTTGCACCAGAGTTCGTGCAGTAACGAAACGGTCCAAAACCCCCGAAAACATGAGTTTGTGGTCCAATGGGGTGGATCGGGTGGGTTCGTTGGGAAAAAATTTCGACGCGACTTTGTTGCACGAACTTGTGAATTAATGGCACTAGTTCGGCCCATTTTGCACCTAAATTCGTGCAGTAACGAAACGGTTCGAAACGCCCGAAAACATGTGTTTGGGGTCCAATGGGTTCGATCGGGTGCGTTCGTTGTGAAAAATCCAATGCGACTTCATTGCATGAACTTGTGCATTAGTTGTTCCTGATCGGCCCATTTTGCATTGAAGTTCGTGCGATAATGAAACGTTCCGAAACGGCCTAAAACATGAGTTTGGGATCCAATGGGGTGGATGGGGTGCGTTCGTTGTGAAAAATTGTGACATGCTTCTTTACACGAACTTGTGCATTAATGGCACCATTTCGGCCCGTTTTGCACCGAAGTTCTTGCAGTAGCGAAGTGGTCCGAAACGCCGCAGAACATGAGTCTAGGATCCAATGGGGTGGATCAGGTGCGTTCGTTGCCAAAAAATTCCACACGAAATTGTGCATTAATGGCACCAATTCGGCCTATTTTGCACCAGAGTTCGTGCAGTAACGAAACGGTCCAAAACGACCAAAGACATGAGTTTGGGGTCCAATGGGGTGGATTGGGTGGGTTCGTTGGGAAAAAATTCCGATGCGACTTTGTTGCACGAACTTGTGAATTAATGGCACTAGTTTTGCCTTTTTTGCATTGAAGTTCGTGCGGTAATGAAACGGTCTGAAACGCCCTAAAACATGAGTTTGGGGTCCAATGGGGTGGATCGGGTGCGTTCGTTGTGAAAAATTGTGACATGCTTCTTTGCACGAACTTGTGCATTAATGGCACCATTTCGGCCCGTTTTGCACCGAAGTTCTTGCAGTAGCGAAAAGGTCCGAAACGCCGCAGAACATGGGTCTAGGATCCAATGGGGTGGATCGGGTGCGTTCGTTGCCAAAAAATTCCACACGAAATTGTGCATTAATGGCACCAATTCGGCCTATTTTGCACCAGAGTTCGTGCAGTAACGAAACGGTCCAAAACGACCAAAGACATGAGTTTGGGGTCCAATGGGGTAGATTGGGTGGGTTCGTTGGGAAAAAATTCCGATGCGACTTTGTTGCACGAACATGTGAATTAATGGCACTAGTTTGGCCTGATTTGCATTGAAGTTCGTGCGGTAATGAAACGGTCTGAAACGCCCTAAAACAGGAGTTTGGGGTCCAATGGGGTGGATCGGGTGCGTTCGTTGTGAAAAATTGTGACATGCTTCTTTGCACGAACTTGTGCATTAATGGCACCATTTCGGCCCGTTTTGCACCGAAGTTCTTTCAGTAGCAAAGTGGTCCGAAACGCCGCAGAACATGAGTCTAGGATCCAATGGGGTGGATCAGGTGCGTTCGTTGCCAAAAAATTCCACACGAAGTCCTTGCAGTAGGGAAACGGTCCCAAACCCCGCAGAACATGAGCTTGGGATCCAATGGGGTGGATCGGTGCGTTCCCTGTGAAAAAATTCCACACAAAATTGTGCATCAATGGCACCAATTCTGCCTGTTTTGCACAAGAGTTCGTGCAGCAACGAAACGGTCTAAAACGCCCATAAATATGAGTTTGTGGTCCAATGGGGTGGATCGGGTGGGTTCATTGGGAAAAAATTTCGACGCGACTTTGTTGCACGAACTTGTGAATTAATGGCACAAGTTTGGCCCATTTTTCACCTAAATTCGTGCAGTAACGAAATGGTTCAAAACGCCCCAAAACATGTGTTTGGGGTCCAATGGATTCGATCGGGTGCGTTCGTTGCGAAAAAATTCCGACACGATTTCATTGCACGAACTTGTGCATTAATTGCTCCAGATCGACCCATTTTGCATTGAAGTTCGTGCAGTAACGAAACGGTCCAAAATGCCCAAAAACGTGAGTTTGGGGTCCGATGTGATCGATCGGGTGCGTTCGTTACGAAAAATCCAATGTGACTTCATTGCATGAACTTGTGCATTAGATGCTCCTGATCGGCCCATTTTGCATTGAAGTTCCTGCGGTAATAAAATGATCAGAAACGCCCTAAAACACTAGTTTGGGGTCCAATGGGGTGGATCAGGTGCGTTCGTTCTAAAAAATTATGACATGCTTCGTTACACAAACTTGTGCATTAGTGGCACCATTTCGGCCCATTTTGCACCGAAGTTCTTGCCGTAGCGAAACGGTCCCAAACCCCGCAGAACATGAGTTTGGGATCCAATGGGGTGGATCGGGTGTGTTCGTTGCGAAAAAATTCCACACAAAATTGTGCATCAATGGCACCAATTCGGCCTGTTTTGCACCAGAGTTCGTGCAGTAATGAAACGGTCTAAAACGCCCCAAAACATGAGTTTGTGGTCAAATGGGGTGGATCGGGTGGGTTCGTTGGGAAAAAATTTCGACGCGACTTTGTTGCACGAACTTGTGAATTAATGGCACTGGTTCGGCCCATTTTGCACCTAAATTCGTGCAGTAACGAAACGGTTCGAAACGCCCCAAAACATGTGTTTGGGGGCCAATGGGTTCGATCGTGTGCGTTCGTTGCGAAAAATCCAATGCGACTTCATTGCATGAACTTGTGCATTAGTTGCTCCTGATCGGCCCATTTTGCATTGAAGTTCTTGCGATAATGAAACGGTCTGAAACGACCTAAAACTTGAGTTTGGGAAAAAATTCCGATGCGACTTTGTTGCACGAACATGTGAATTAATGGCACTAGTTTGGCCTGATTTGCATTGAAGTTCGTGCGGTAATGAAACGGTCTGAAACGCCCTAAAACATGAGTTTTGGGTCCAATGGGGTGGATCGGGTGCGTTCTTTGTGAAAAATTGTGACGTGCTTTGTTACATGAACTTGTGCATTAGTGGCACTATTTCGGCCCATTTTGTACCGAAGTCCTTGCAGTAGCGAAACGGTCCCAAACCCCGCAGAACATGAGTTCGGGATCCAATGGGGTGGATCGGCTGCGTTCACTGTGAAAAAATTCCACACATAATTGTGCATCAATGGCACCAATTCGGCCTGTTTTCCACCAGAGTTCGTGCAGCAATGAAACGGTCTAAAACGCCCCAACACATGAGTTTGGGATCCAATGGGGTGGATCGGGTGCGTTCGTTGCGAAAAAATTCCACACAAAATTGTGCATCAATGGCACCAATTCGGCCTGTTTTGCACCAGAGTTCGTGCAGTAATGAAACGGTCTAAAACGCCCCAAAACATGAGTTTGTGGTCAAATGGGGTGGATCGGGTGGGTTCGTTGGGAAAAAATTTCGACGCGACTTTGTTGCACGAACTTGTGAATTAATGGCACTGGTTCGGCTCATTTTGCACCTAAATTCGTGCAGTAACGAAACGGTTCGAAACGCCCCAAAACATGTGTTTGGGGGCCAATGGGTTCGATCGTGTGCGTTCGTTGCGAAAAATCCAATGCGACTTCATTGCATGAACTTGTGCATTAGTTGCTCCTGATCGGCCCATTTTGCATTGAAGTTCCTGCGATAATGAAACGGTCTGAAACGACCTAAAACATGAGTTTGGGGTCCAATGGGGTGGATTGGGTGGGTTCGTTGGGAAAAAATTCCGATGCGACTTTGTTGCACGAACATGTGAATTAATGGCACTAGTTTGGCCTGTTTTGCATTGAAGTTCGTGCGGTAATGAAACGGTCTGAAACGCCCTAAAACATGAGTTTGGGGTCCAATGGGGTGGATCGGGTGCGTTCTTTGTGAAAAATTGTGACGTGCTTTGTTACACGAACTTGTGCATTAGTGGCACCATTTCGGCCCATTTTGTACCGAAGTCCTTGCAGTAGCGAAACGGTCCCCAAACCCCGCAGAACATGAGTTCGGGATCCAATGGGGTGGATCGGGTGCGTTCACTGTGAAAAAATTCCACACATAATTGTGCATCAATGGCACCAATTCGGCCTGTTTTGCACCAGAGTGAGTGCAGCAACGAAACGGTCTAAAACGCCCCAAAACATGAGTTTGTGGTCCAATGGGGTGGATCGGGTGGGTTCGTTGGGAAAAAATTTCGACGCGACTTTGTTGCACGAACTTGTGAATTAATGGCACTAGTTCGGCCCATTTCGCACCGAAGTCCTTGCAGTAACGAAATGGTTCGAAACGCCCCAAAACATGTGTTTAGGGTCCAATGGATTCGATCAGGTGCGTTCGTTGCGAAAAAATTCTGACACGATTTCATCGCACAAACTTGTGCATTAATTGCTCCAAATCGACCCATTTTGCATTGAAGTTCATGCAGTAACGAAACGGTCCAAAATGCCCCAAAACATGAGTTTTGGGTCCGATGGGGTCGATCGGGTGCGTTCGTTGCGAAAAATCCAATGTGACTTCATCGCATGAACTTGTGCATTAGATGCTCCTGATCGGCCCATTTTGCATTGAAGTTCCTGCGGTAATGAAATGATCAGAAACGCCCTAAAACACTAGTTTGGGGTCCAATGGGGTGGATCGGGTGCGTTCGTTGTGAAAACTTATGACATGCTTCGTTACACAAACTTATGCATTAGTGGCACCATTTCGGCCCATTTTGCACCGAAGTCCTTGCCGTAGCGAAACGGTCCCAAACCCCGCAGAACATGAGTTTGGGATCCAATGGGGTGGATCGGGTGCGTTCGTTGCGAAAAAATTCGACACAAAATTGTGCACCAATGGCACCAATTCGGCCTGTTTTGCACCAGAGTTTCGTGCAGTAACGAAACGGTCTAAAACGAACCATAACATGAGTTCGTGGTCCAATAGGGTGGATCGGGCGAGTTTGTTGCACGAACTTGTGGATTAACGGCATTAGTTTGGCCCGTTTTGCATTGAAGTTCGTGCGGTAATGAAACGGTCTGAAACGCCCTAAAACATGAGTTTGGGGTCCAATGGGGTGGATCGGGTGCGTTCGTTGCCAAAAAAATCCACACGAAATTGTGCATTAATGGCACCAATTCGGCCTATTTTGCACCAGAGTTCGTGCAGTAACGAAACGGTCCAAAATGACCAAAGACATGAGTTTGGGGTCCAATGGGGTGGATTGGGTGGGTTCGTTGGGAAAAAATTCCGATGCGACTTTGTTGCACGAACATGTGAATTAATGGCTCTAGTTTGGCCTGATTTGCATTGAAGTTCGTGCGGTAATGAAACGGTCTGAAATGCCCTAATACATGAGTTTGGGGTCCAATGGGGTGGATCGGGTGCGTTCTTTGTGAAAAATTGTGACGTGCTTCTTTACACGAACTTGTGCATTAATGGCACCATTTCGGCCCGTTTTGCACCGAAGTTCTTGCAGTAGCGAAATGGTCCGAAACGCCGCAGAACATGAGTCTAGGATCCAATGGGGTGGATCAGGTGCGTTCGTTGCGAAAAAATTCCACACGAAATTGTGCATTAATGGCACCAATTCGGCCTATTTTGCACCAGAGTTCGTGCAGTAACGAAACGGTCCAAAACAACCAAAGACATGAGTTTGGGGTCCAATGGGGTGGATTGGGTGGGTTCGTTGGGAAAAAATTCCGATGCGACTTTGTTGCACGAACTTATGAATTAATGGCACTAGTTTGGCCTATTTTGCATTGAAGTTCGTGCGGTAATGAAACGGTCTGAAACGCCCTAAAACATGAGTTTGAGGTCCAATGGGGTGGATCGGGTGCGTTCTTTGTGAAAAATTGTGACGTGCTTTGTTACACGAACTTGTGCATTAGTGGCACCATTTCGGCCCATTTTGCACCGAAGTCCTTGCAGTAGCGAAACGGTCCCAAACCCCGCAGAACATGAGTTCGGGATCCAATGGGGTGGATCGGGTGCGTTCACTGTGAACGAATTCCACACAATATTGTGCATCAATGGCACCAATTCGGCCTGTTTTGCACCAGAATTCGTGCAACAACGAAACGGTCTAAAACGCCCCAAAACATGAGTTTGTGGTCCAATGGGGTGGATCGGGTGGGTTCGTTGTGAAAAAATTTCGACGCGACTTTGTTGCACGAACTTGTGAATTAATGGCACTAGTTCGGCCCATTTTGCACCTAAATTCGTGCAGTAACGAAACGGTTCGAAACGCCCCAAAACATGTGTTTGGGGTCCAATGGGTTCGATCAGGTGCGTTCGTTGCGAAAAATCCAATGCGACTTCATTGCATGAACTTGTGCATTAGTTGCTCCTGATCAGCCCATTTTGCATTGAAGTTCGTGCGATAATGAAACGGTCCGAAACGGCCTAAAACATGAGTTTGGGGTCCAATGGGGTGGATGGGGTGCGTTCGTTGTGAAAAATTGTGACGTGCTTCTTTACACGAACTTGTGCATTAATGGCACCATTTCGGCCCGTTTTGCACCGAAGTTCTTGCAGTAGCGAAATGGTCCGAAACGCCGTAGAACACGAGTCTAGGATCGAATGGGGTGCATCAGGTGCGTTCGATGCCAAAAAATTCCACACGACATTGTGCATTAGTGGCACCAATTCGGCCTATTTTGCACCAGAGTTCGTGCAGTTACGAAACGGTCCAAAACGACCAAAGACATGAGTTTGGGGTCCAATGGAGTGGATTGGGTGGGTTCGTTGGGAAAAAATTCCGATGCGACTTTGTTGCACGAACATGTGAATTAATGGCACTAGTTTGGCCTGATTTGCATTGAAGTTCGTGCGGTAATGAAACGGTCTGAAACGCCCTAAAACATGAGTTTTGGGTCCAATGGGGTGGATCGGGTGCGTTCTTTGTGAAAAATTGTGACGTGCTTTGTTACATGAACTTGTGCATTAGTGGCACTATTTCGGCCCATTTTGTACCGAAGTCCTTGCAGTGGCGAAACGGTCCCAAACCCCGCAGAACATGAGTTCGGGATCCAATGGGGTGGATCGGCTGCGTTCACTGTGAAAAAATTCCACACATAATTGTGCATCAATGGCACCAATTCGGCCTGTTTTCCACCAGAGTTCGTGCAGTAATGAAACGGTCTAAAACGCCCCAAAACATGAGTTTGTGGTCCAATGGGGTGGATCGGGTGGGTTCGTTGGGAAAAAATTTCGACACGACTTTGTTGCACGAACTTGTGAATTAATGGCACTAGTTCGGCCCATTTTGCACCTAAATTCGTGCAGTAACGAAATGGTTCGAAACGCCCCAAAACATGTGTTTAGGGTACAATGGATTCGATCGGGTGCGTTCGTTGCGAAAAAATTCCGACACGATTTCATTGCACGAACTTGTGCATTAATTGCTCCAAATCGACCCATTTTGCATTGACGTTCGTGCAGTAACGAAACGGTCCAAAATGCCCCAACACATGAGTTTTGGGTCCGATGGGGTCGATCGGGTGCGTTCGTTGCGAAAAATCCAATGTGACTTCATTGCATGAACTTGTGCATTAGATGCTCCTGATCGGCCCATTTTGCATTGAAGTTCCTGCGGTAATGAAATGATCAGAAACGCCCTAAAACACTAGTTTGGGGTCCAATGGGGTGGATCGGGTGCGTTCGTTGTGAAAAATTATGTCATGCTTCGTTACACAAACTTATGCATTAGTGGCACCATTTCGGCCCATTTTGCACCGAAGTCCTTGCCGTAGCGAAACGGTCCCAAACCCCGCAGAACATGAGTTTGGGATCCAATGGGGTGGATCGGGTGCGTTCGTTGCGAAAAAATTCCACACGAAATTGTGCATCAATGGTCACCAATTCGGCCTGTTTTGCACCAGAGTTCGTGCAGTAACGAAACGGTCTAAAACGCCCGAAAACATGAGTTTGTGGTCCAATGGGGTGGATCGGGTGGGTTCGTTGGGAAAAAATTTCGACGCGACTTTGTTGCACGAACTTGTGAATTAATGGCACTAGTTCGGCCCATTTTGCACCTAAATTCGTGTAGTAACGAAACGGTTCGAAACGCCCCAAAGCATGTGTTTGGGGTCCAATGGGTTCGATCGGGTGCGTTCGTTGCGAAAAATCCAATGCGACTTCATTGCATGAACTTGTGCATTAGTTGCTCCTGATCGGCCCATTTTGCATTGAAGTTCGTGCGATAATGAAACGGTCCGAAACGGCCTAAACATGAGTTTGGGGTCCAATGGGGTGGATGGGTTGCGTTCGTTGTGAAAAATTGTGACGTGCTTCTTTACACGAACTTGTGCATTAATGGCACCATTTTGGCCCGTTTTGCATCGAAGTTCTTGCAGTATCGAAATGGTCCGAACACCGCAGAACATGAGTCTAGGATCCAATGGGGTGGATCAGGTACGTTCATTGAGAAAAAAATTCCACACGAAATTGTGCATTAATGGCACCAATTCGGCCTATTTTGCACCAGAGTTCGTTGAGTAACGAAACGGACCAAAACGACCAAAGACATGAGTTTGGGGTCCATTGGGGTGGATTGGGTGGGTTCGTTGGGAAAAAATTCCGATGTGACTTTGTTGCACGAACATGTGAATTAATGGCACTAGTTTGGCCTGTTTTGCATTGAAGTTCGTGCGGTAATGAAACGGTCTAAAACGCCCTAAAACATGAGTTTGGGGTCCAATGGGGTGGATCGGGTGCGTTCTTTGTGAAAAATTGTGACGTGCTTTGTTACACGAACTTGTGCATTAGTGGCACCATTTCGGCCCATTTTGCACCGAAGTCCTTGCAGTAGCGAAACGGTCCCAAACCCCGCAGAAGCTGAGTTTGGGATCCAATGGGGTAGATCGGGTGCGTTCACTGTGAAAAAATTCCACACAAAATTGTGCATCAATGGCACCAATTCGGCCTGTTTTGCACAAGAGTTCGTGCAGCAATGAAACGGTCTAAAACGCCCATAAATATGAGTTTGTGGTCCAATGGGGTGGATCGGGTGGGTTCATTGGGAAAAAATTTCGACGCGACTTTGTTTGCACGAACTTGTGAATTAATGGCACAAGTTTGGCCATTTTTTCACCTAAATTCGTGCAGTAACGAAATGGTTCGAAACGCCCCAAAACATATGTTTGGGGTCCAATGGGTTCGATCGGGTGCGTTCGTTACGAAAATCCAATGTGACTTCATTGCATGAACTTGTGCATTAGATGCTCCTGATCGGCCCATTTTGCATTGAAGTTCCTGCGGTAATGAAATGATCAGAAACGCCCTAAAACACTAGTTTGGGGTCCAATGGGGTGGATCGGGTGCGTTCGTTGTGAAAAATTATGACATGCTTCGTTACACAAACTTGTGCATTAGTGGCACCATTTCGGCCCATTTTGCACCGAAGTTCTTGCCGTAGCGAAACGGTCCCAAACCCCGCAGAACATGAGTTTGGGATCCAATGGGGTGGATCGGGTGCGTTCGTTGCGAAAAAATTCCACACAAAATTGTGCATCAATGGCACCAATTCGGCCTGTTTTGCACCAGAGTTCGTGCAGTAATGAAACGGTCTTAAAATGCCCCAAAACATGAGTTTGTGGTCAAATGGGGTGGATCGGGTGGGTTCGTTGGGAAAAAATTTCGACGCGACTTTGTTGCACGAACTTGTGAATTAATGGCACTGGTTCAGCTCATTTTGCACCTAAATTCGTGCAGTAACGAAACGGTTCGAAACGCCCCAAAACATGTGTTTGGGGCCAATGGGTTCGATCGTGTGCGTTCGTTGCGAAAAATCCAATGCGACTTCATTGCATGAACTTGTGCATTAGTTGCTCCTGATCGGCCCATTTTGCATTGAAGTTCCTGCGATAATGAAAACAGTCTGAAACGACCTAAAACATGAGTTTGGGGTCCAATGGGGTGGATTGGGTGGGTTCGTTGGGAAAAAATTCCGATGCGACTTTGTTGCACGAACATGTGAATTAATGGCACTAGTTTGGCCTGTTTTGCATTGAAGTTCGTGCGGTAATGAAACGGTCTGAAACGCCCTAAAACATGAGTTTGGGGTCCAATGGGGTGGATCGGGTGCGTTCTTTGTGAAAAATTGTGACGTGCTTTGTTACACGAACTTGTGCATTAGTGGCACCATTTCGGCCCATTTTGTACCGAAGTCCTTGCAGTAGCGAAACGGTCCCAAACCCCGCAGAACATGAGTTCGGGATCCAATGGGGTGGATCGGGTGCGTTCACTGTGAAAAAATTCCACACATAATTGTGCATCAATGGCACCAATTCGGCCTGTTTTGCACCAGAGTGAGTGCAGCAACGAAACGGTCTAAAACGCCCCAAAACATGAGTTTGTGGTCCAATGGGGTGGATCGGGTGGGTTCGTTGGGAAAAAATTTCGACGCGACTTTGTTGCACGAACTTGTGAATTAATGGCACTAGTTCGGCCCATTTCGCACCGAAGTCCTTGCAGTAACGAAATGGTTCGAAACGCCCCAAAACATGTGTTAAGGGTCCAATGGATTCGATCAGGTGCGTTCGTTGCGAAAAAATTCTGACACGATTTCATCGCACAAACTTGTGCATTAATTGCTCCAAATCGACCCATTTTGCATTGAAGTTCATGCAGTAACGAAACGGTCCAAAATGCCCCAAAACATGAGTTTTGGGTCCCATGGGGTCAATCGGGTGCGTTCGTTGCGAAAAATCCAATGTGACTTCATCGCATGAACTAGTGCATTAGATGCTCCTGATCGGCCCATTTTGCATTGAAGTTCCTGCGGTAATGAAATGATCAGAAACGCCCTAAAAACACTAGTTTGGGGTCCAATGGGGTGGATCGGGTGCGTTCGTTGTGAAAACTTATGACATGCTTCGTTACACAAACTTATGCATTAGTGGCACCATTTCGGCCCATTTTGCACCGAAGTCCTTGCCGTAGCGAAACGGTCCCAAACCCCGCAGAACATGAGTTTGGGATCCAATGGGGTGGATCGGGTGCGTTCGTTGTGAAAAAATTCGACACAAAATTGTGCATCAATGGCACCAATTCAGCCTGTTTTGCACCAGAGTTCGTGCAGTAACGAAACGGTCTAAAACGAACAAAAACATGAGTTCGTGGTCCAATAGGGTGGATCGGGTGGGTTCGTTGGGAAAAAAATTTCGACGCGAGTTTGTTGCACGAACTTGTGGATTAACGGCATTAGTTTGGCCCGTTTTGCATTGAAGTTCGTGCGGTAATGAAACGGTCTGAAACGCCCTAAAACATGAGTTTGGGGTCCAATGGGGTGGATCGGGTGCGTTCGTTGCCAAAAAAATCCACACGAAATTGTGCATTAATGGCACCAATTCGGCCTATTTTGCACCAGAGTTCGTGCAGTAACGAAACGGTCCAAAATGACCAAAGACATGAGTTTGGGGTCCAATGGGGTGGATTGGGTGGGTTCGTTGGGAAAAAATTCCGATGCGACTTTGTTGCACGAACATGTGAATTAATGGCTCTAGTTTGGCCTGATTTTGCATTGAAGTTCGTGCGGTAATGAAACGGTCTGAAATGCCCTAATACATGAGTTTGGGGTCCAATGGGGTGGATCGGGTGCGTTCTTTGTGAAAAATTGTGACGTGCTTCTTTACACGAACTTGTGCATTAATGGCACCATTTCGGCCCGTTTTGCACCGAAGTTCTTGCAGTAGCGAAATGGTCGAAACGCCGCAGAACATGAGTCTAGGATCCAATGGGGTGGATCAGGTGCGTTCGTTGCGAAAAAATTCCACACGAAATTGTGCATTAATGGCACCAATTCGGCCTATTTTGCACCAGAGTTCGTGCAGTAACGAAACGGTCCAAAACAACCAAAGACATGAGTTTGGGGTCCAATGGGGTGGATTGGGTGGGTTCGTTGGGAAAAAATTCCGATGCGACTTTGTTGCACGAACTTATGAATTAATGGCACTAGTTTGGCCTGTTTTGCATTGAAGTTCGTGCGGTAATGAAACGGTCTGAAACGCCCTAAAACATGAGTTTGAGGTCCAATGGGGTGGATCGGGTGCGTTCTTTGTGAAAAATTGTGACGTGCTTTGTTACACGAACTTGTGCATTAGTGGCACCATTTCGGCCCATTTTGCACCGAAGTCCTTGCAGTAGCGAAACGGTCCCCAAACCCCGCAGAACATGAGTTCGGGATCCAATGCGGTGGATCGGTGCGTTCACTGTGAACAAATTCCACACAATATTGTGCATCAATGGCACCAATTCGGCCTGTTTTGCACCAGAATTCGTGCAACAACGAAACGGTCTAAAACGCCCCAAAACATGAGTTTGTGGTCCAATGGGGTGGATCGGGTGGGTTCGTTGTGAAAAAAATTTCGACGCGACTTTGTTGCACGAACTTGTGAATTAATGGCACTAGTTCGGCCCCATTTTGCACCTAAATTCGTGCAGTAACGAAATGGTTCGAAACACCCCAAAACATGTGTTTAGGGTCCAATGGATTCGATCGGGTGCGTTCGTTGCGAAAAAATTCCGACAAGATTTCATTGCACGAACTTGTGCATTAATTGCTCCAGATCGACCCATTTTGCATTGAAGTTCGTACAGTAACGAAACGGTCCAAAATGCCCCAAAACATGAGTTTGGGGTCCGATGGGGTCGATCGGGTGCGTTCGTTGCGAAAAATCAAATGTGACTTCATTGCATGAACTTGTGTAGTAGATGCTCCTGATCGGCCCATTTTGCATTGAAGTTCCTGCGGTAATGAAATGATCAGAAACGCCCTAAAACACTAGTTTGGGGTTCAATGGGGTGGATCGGGTGCGATCGTTGTGAAGAATTATGACATGCTTCGTTACACAAACTTGTGCATTAGTGGCACCATTTCGGCCCATTTTGCACCTAAGTCCTTGCCGTAGCGAAACGGTCCCCAAACCTCGCAGAACTTGAGTTTGGGATCCAATGGGGTGGATCGGGTGCGTTCATTGCGAAAAAATTCCAGACAAAATTGTGCATCAATGGCACCAATTCGGCCTGTTTTTCACCAGAGTTCGTGCAGTAACGAAACGGTCTAAAATGAACCAAAACATGAGTTTGTGGTCCAATGGGGTGGATCGGGTGGGTTCGTTGGGAAAAAAATTTCGACGCGACTTTCTTGCACGAACTTGTGAATTAACGGCACTAGTTTGGCCCGTTTTGCATTGAAGTTCGTGCGGTAATGAAACGGTCTGAAACGCCCTAAAACATGAGTTTGGGGTCCAATGGGGTGGATCGGGTGCGTTCGTTGTGAAAAATTTGTGACGTGCTTCGTTACACGAACTTGTGCATTAGTGGCACCATTTTGGCCCATTTTGCACGAAGTCCCTTGCAGTAGCGAAACGGTCCCCAAACCCCGCAGAACATGAGTTTGGGATCCAATGGGGTGGATCGGGTGCGTTCGTTGCGAAAAAATTCAACACAAAATTGTGCATCAATGGCACCAATTCGCCTGTTTTGCACCAGAATTCGTGCAGTAACGAAACGGTCTAAAACGCCCCAAACATGAGTTTTTGGTCCAATGGGGTGGATCGGGTGGGTTCGTTGGGAAAAAATTTCGACGCGACTTTGTTGCACGAACTTGTGAATTAATGGCACTAGTTCGGCCCATTTTGCACCTAAATTCGTGCAGTAACGAAACGGTTCGAAACGGCCCAAAACATGTGTTTGGGGTCCAATGGGTTCGATCGGGTGCATTCGTTGCGAAAAATCCAATGCGACTTCATTGCATGAACTTGTGCATTAGTTGCTCCTGATCGGCCCATTTTGCATTGAAGTTCGTGCGATAATGAAACGGTCCGAAACGGCCTGAAACATGAGTTTGGGGTCCAATGGGGTGGATGGGGTGCGTTCGTTGTGAAAAATTGTGACGTGCTTCTTTACACGAACTTGTGCATTAATGGCACCATTTCGACCCGTTTTGCACCGAAGTTCTTGCAGTAGCGAAAAGGTCCAAAACGCCGCAGAACATGAGTCTAGGATCCAATGGGGTGGATCGGGTGCGTTCGTTGCGAAAAAATTCGTCGCCAAGTAAAAACAAAAGAAATACAAAAAGTAAGAACAGTAAAAAAGTACAAACGAAACGGTCCAAAACAACCAAAGACATGAGTTAGGGGTCCAATGGGGTGGATTGGGTGGGTTCGTTGGGAAAAAATTCCGATGCGACTTTGTTGCAACGAACTTGTGAATTAATGGCACTAGTTTAGCCTGGTTTGCATTGAAGTTCGTGCGGTAATGAAACGGTCTGAAATACCCTAAAACATGAGTTTGGGGTCCAATGGGGTGGATCGGGTGCGTTCTTTGTGAAAAATTGTGACGTGCTTCTTTACACGAATTTGTGCATTAAAGGCACCATTTCGGCCCGTTTTGCACCGAAGTTCTAGCAGTAGCGAAATGGTCCCGAAACGCCGCAGAACATAAGTCTAGGATCCAATGGGGTGGATCAGGTGCGTTCGTTGCAAAAAAATCCACACGAAATTGTGCATTGATGGCACCAATTCGGCCTATTTTGCACCAGAGTTCGTGCAGTAACGAAACGGTCCAAAACAACCAAAGACATGAGTTTGGGGTGCAATGGGGTGGATTGGGTGGGCTCGTTGGGAAAAAATTCCGATGCGACTTTTGTTGCACGAACTTGTGAATTAATGGCACTAGTTTTGGCCTATTTTGCATTGAAGTTCGTGCGATAATGAAACAGTCTGAACACGCCCTAAAACAAGAGTTTGGGGTCCAATGGGGTGGATCGGGTGCGTTCTTTGTGAAAAATTGTGACTGAGTGCTTTGTTACACGAACTTGTGCATTAGTGGCACCATTTCGGCCCATTTTGCACCGAAGTCCTAACCGTAGCGAACGGTCCCAAACCCCGCAGAACATGAGTTTGGGATCCAATGGGGTGGATCGGGTGCGTTCATTGTGAAAAAATTCCGACACAAAATTGTGCATCAATGGCACCAATTCGGCCTGTTTTGCACCAGAGTTCGTGCAGCAACGAAACGGTCTAAAACGCCCCAAAATATGAGTTTGTGGTCCAATGGGGTGGATCGGGTTGGGTTCGTTGGGAAAAAAATTTCGACGCAACTTTGTTGCACGAACTTGTGAATTAATGGCACTAGTTCGGCCCATTATGCACCTAAATTCGTGCAGTAACGAAACGGTTGGAAACGCCCCAAAACATGTGTTTGGGTCCAATGGGTTCGATCGGGTCCGTTCGTTGCGAAAAATCCAATGCGACTTCATTGCATGAACTTGTGCATTAGTTACTCCTGATCGGCCCATTTTGCATTGAAGTTCGTGCGGTAATGAAACGGTCCGAAACGGCCTAAAACATGAGTTTGGGGTCCAATGGGGTGGATGGGGTGCGTTCGTTGTGAAAAATTGTGACGTGCTTCTTTACACGAACTTTGTGCATTAATGGCACCATTTCGGCCCGTTTTGCACCGAAGTTCTTGCAGTAGCGAAAAGGTCCGAAACGATGCAGAACATGAGTCTAGGATCCAATGGGGTGGATCAGGTGCGTTCGTTGCAAAAAAATTCCACACGAAATTGTGCATTAATGGCACCAATTCAGCCTATTTTGCACCAGAGTTCGTGCAGTAACAAAACGGTCCAAAACAACCAAAGACATGAGTTTGGGGTCCAATGGGGTGGATTGGTTGGGTTCGTTGGGAAAAAATTCCGATGCGACTTTGTTGCACGAACTTGTGAATTAATGGCACTAGTTTGGCCTATTTTGCATTGAAGTTCGTGCGGTAATGAAACGGTCTGAAACGCCCTAAAACATGAGTTTGGGGTCCAATGGGGGTGGATCGGGTGCGTTCTTTGTGAAAAATTGTGACGTGCTTTGTTACACGAAATTGTGCATTAGTGGCACCATTTCGGCCCATTTTGCACCGAAGTCCTTGCCGTAGCGAAACGGTCCCAAACCCCGTAGAACATGAGTTTGGGATCCAATGGGGTGGATCGGGTGCGTCCACTGTAAAAAAATTCCACACAATATTGTGCATCAATGGCACCAATTCGGCCTGTTTTGCACCAGAGTTCGTGCAGCAACGAAATGGTCTAAAACGCCCAAAAATATGAGTTTGTGGTCCTATGGGGTGGATCGGGTGGATTCGTTGGGAAAAAATTTTGACGCGACTTTGTTGCACGAACTTGTGAATTAATGGCACTAGTTCGGCCCATTTTGCACCTAAATTCGTGCAGTAACGAGACGGTTCGAAACGCCCCAAAACATCTGTTTGGGTCCAATGGGTTCGATCGGGTGCGTTCGTTGCGAAAAATTCAATGCGACTTCATTGCATGAACTTGTGCATTAGTTGCTCCTGATCGGCCCATTTTGCATTGAAGTTCGTGCGGTAATGAAACGGTCCGAAACGGCCTAAAACATGAGTTTGGGGTCCAATGGGGTGGATGGGGTGCGTTCATTGTGAAAAATTGTGACGTGCTTCTTTACACGAACTTGTGCATTAATGGCACCATTTCGGCCCGTTTTGCACCGAAGTTCTTGCAGTAGCGAAAAGGTCCAAAACGACGCAGAACATGAGTCTAGGATCCAATGGGGTGGATCAGGTGCGTTCGTTGCCAAAAAATTCCACACGAAATTGTGCATTAATGGCACCAATTCGGCCTATTTTGCACCAGAGTTTGTGCAGTAACGAAACGGTCCAAAACGACCAAAGACATGATTTTGGGGTCCAATGGGGTGGATTGGGTGGGTTCGTTGGGAAAAAAGTCCGATGCGACTTTGTTGCACGAACATGTGAATTAATGGCACTAGTTTGGCCTGTTTTGCATTGAAGTTCGTGCGGTAATGAAACGGTCTGAAACGCACTAAAACATGAGTTTGGGGGCCAATGGGGTGGATCGGGTGCGTTCTTTGTGAAAAATTGTGACGTGCTTTGTTACACGAACTTGTGCATTAGTGGCACCATTTCGGCCCATTTTGCACCGAAGTCCTTGCAGTAGCGAAACGGTCCCACACCCCGCAGAACATGAGTTCGGGATCCAATGGGGTGGATCGGGTGCGTTCACTGTGAAAAAATTCCACACATAATTGTGCATCAATGGCACCAATTCGGCCTGTTTTCCACCAGAGTTCGTGCAGCAATGAAACGGTCTAAAACGCCCCAAAACATGAGTTTGTGGTCCAATGGGGTGGATCGGGTGGGTTCGTTGGGAAAAAATTTCGACGCGACTTTGTTGCACGAACTTGTGAATTAATGGCACTAGTTCGGCCCATTTTGCACCTAAATTCGTGCAGTAACGAAACGGTTCGAAACGCCCCAAAACATGTGTTTGGGGTCCAATGGATTCCATTGGGTGCGTTTGTTGCGAAAAAATTCCGACATGATTTCATTGCACGAACATGTGCATTAATTGCTCCAGATCGACCCATTTTGCATTGAAGTTCGTGTAGTAACGAAACGGTCCAAAATGCCCCAAAACATGAGTTTGGGGTCCGATGGGGTCGATCGGGTGCGTTCGTTGCGAAAAATCCAATGTGACTTCATTGCATGAACTTGTGGATTAGATGCTCCGGATCGGCCCATTTTGCAATGAAGTTATTGCGGTAATGAAATGATCAGAAACGCCCTAAAACACTAGTTTGGGGTCCAGTGGGGTGGATCGGGTACGTTCGTTGTGAAAAATTAAGACATGCTTCGTTACACAAACTTGTGCATTAGTGGCACCATTTCGGCCCATTTTGCACCGAAGTCCTTGCCGTAGCGAAACGGTCCCAAACCCCGCAGAACATGAGTTTGGGATCCAATGGGGTGGATCGGGTGCGATCCTTGCGAAAAAATTCCACACGAAATTGTGCATTAATGCCACCAATTCGGCCTTTTTTGCACCAGAGTTCGTGCAGTAACGAAACGGTCCGAAACGCCCCAAAACATGAGTTTGGGGTCCAATGGGGTGGATCGGGTGAGTTCGTTGGGAAAAAATTCCGAAGCGACTTTGTTGCATGAACTTGTGAATCAATGGCACTAGTTCGGCCCATTTTGCACGTAAGTTCGTGCAGTAACGAAACGGTCCGAAACGCCCCAAAACATGTGTTCAGGGTCCAATGGCTTCGATCGGGTGCAATCGTTGCGAAAAAATTCCGACGCGACTTCATTGCACGAACTTGTGCATTAATTTCTCCAGATCGGCCCATTTTGCATAGAAGTTTGTGCATTAACGAAACGGTCCGAAACACCCCAAAACATGTGTTCGGGGTGCCTTCGATCGGGTGCGTTCGTTGCGAAAAAATTTCGACGCGACTTCATTGCACGAACTTGTGCATTAATTGCTCCAGATCGGCCCATTTTGCATTGAAGTTCGTGCAGTAACGAAACGGTCCGAAATGCCCCAAAACATGAGTTTGGGGTCCGATGGGGTCGATCGGGTGCGTTCGTTGCGAAAAATCCAACGGGATTTCATTGTATGAACTTGTGCATTAGTTGCTCCTGATCGGCCCATTTTGCATTGAAGTTCGTGCGCTAATGAAACGGTCTGAAACGCCCTAAAATATGAGTTTGGGGTCCAATAGGTTGGATGGGGAGCGTTCGTTGGGAAAAATTTTGACGTGCTTCATTAAACGAACTTGTGCATTAATGGCACAATTTCGGCCCGTTTTGCACCGAAGTTCTTGCAGTAGCGAAACGGTTCAAAACGCCGCAGAACATGAGTCTAGGATCCAATGCGGTGGATCGGGTGCGTTCGTTGCGAAAAATTTCACACGAAATTGTGCATTAATGGCACCAATTCGGCCTATTTTGCACCAGAGTTCGTGGAGTAACGAAACGGTCTGAAACGCCCCAAGACATGAGTTTGGGTCCAATAGGGTGGATCGGGTGGGTTCGTTGGGAAAACATTCCGATGCGACTTTGTTGCACAAACTTGTGAATTAATTGTACTAGTTTCGCCCGTTTTGCATTGAACTTCGTGCGGTAATGAAACGGTCTGAAATGCCCTAAAACATGAGTTTGGGATCGAATGGGGTGGTTCGGGTGCGTTCATTGTGAAAAATTGTGATGTGCTTCGTTACACGAACTTGTGCATTAGTGGCACCATTTCGGCCCATTTTGCACCGAAGTCCTTGCAGTAGCGAAACGGTCCCAAACCCCGCAGAACATGTGTTTGGGATCCAATGGGGTGGATCGGGTGCGTTCGTTGCGAAAAAATTCCACACAAAATTGTGCATCAGTGGCACCAATTCGGCCTGTTTTGCACCAGAGTTCGTGCAGTAACGAAGCGGTCTAAAACGCCCCAAAACATGAGTTTGTGGTCCAATGGGGTGGATCGGGTGGGTTCGTTGGGAAAAAATTTCGACGCGACTTTGTTGCACGAACTTGTGAATTAATGGCACTGGTTCGGCCCAGTTTGCACCTAAATTCGTGCAGTAACGAAACGGTTCGAAACGCCCCAAAACATGTGTTCGAGGTCCAAAGGGTTCGATCGGGTGCGTTCGTTGCAAAAAAGTTCCGACGCTTCTTCGTTGCACGAACTTGTGCATTAATTTCTCCAGATTGGACCATTTTACATTGAAGTTCGTGCAGTAACGAAACGGTCCGAAATGCCCCAAAACATGAGTTTGGGGTCCGATAGGGTCGATCGGTGCATTCGTTGCGAAAATTCCAATGCGACTTCATTGCATGAACTTGTGCATTAGATGCTCATGATCGGCCCATTTTGCATTGAAGTTCGTGCGGTAATGAAACGAACTTAAACGCCCTAAAACACTAGTTTCTGGTCCAATGGGGTGGATCGGGTACGTTCGTTGTGAAAACTTGTGACGTGCTTCGTTACACGAACTTGTGTATTAATGGCACCATTTCAGCCCATTTTGCACCGAAGTCCTTGCCATAGCGAAACGGTCTCAAAACCCCGCAGAGCATTAGTTTGGGATCCAATGGGGTGGATCGGGTGCGTTCGTTGCGAAAAAATTCCACACGAAATTGTATATTAATGGCTCCAATTCGGCCTTTTTTGCAGCAGAGTTCATGCAGTAACGAAATGGTCCGAAACGCCCCAAAACATGAGTTTGGGGTCCAATGGGGTGGATCGGGTGGGTTCGTTGGGAAAAAATTCTGATGCGACTTTGTTGCACGAACTTGTGAATCAATGGCACTAGTTCGGCCCATTTTGCACGTAAGTTCGTGCAGTAACAAAACGGTCCGAAACGCCCCAAAACATGTGTTCGGGGTCCAATGCGTCGGATTGGGTGCGTTCGTTGCGAAAAAATTCCGACACGACTTCGCTGCATGAGCTTTTGCATTAATGGCTCCAGATCGCCCATTTTGCATTGAAATTTGTGCACTAACGAAATGGTCTGAAATGCCCCAAAATATGACTTTGGGGTCCGATGGGGTCGATCGGGTGCGTTCTTTGCGAAAAATCCAACGCGACTTCATTGCATGAACTTGTGCATTAATGGCCTAGTTCGGCCCGTTTTGCACCAAGGCTCGTGCAGTAACGAAATGGTTCGAAACGCCTCAAAACATGTGTTTGGGGTCCAACGGGGTGGATCGGGTGGGTTCGTTGCGAAAAAATCCTGACGCGGCTTCGTTCCACGAACTTGTGAATTAGTTGCTCCTGATCGGCCCATTTTGCATTGAAGTTCCTGTGGTAATGAAACGGTCCGAAACGCCCTAAAACATGAGTTTGGGGTCCAATGGGGTGGATCGGGTGCGTTCGTTGTGAAAAATTGTGACGTGCTTCATTACACGAACTTGTGCATTAATGGAACCATTTCGACCCGTTTTGTACCGAAGTTCTTGCTGTAGCGAAATGGTCCGAAACGCCCCAGAACATGAGTTTTGGATCCAATGGGGTGGATCGGGTACGTTCGTTGTGATAAAATTCCACACGAAATTGTGCATTAGTGGCACCAATTCGGCCTGTTTTGCACCAGAGATCGTGCAGTAACGAAATGGTCAAAAACGCCCCAAAACTTGAGTTTGGGGTCCAATGGGGTAGATCGGGTGGGTTCGTTGGGGAAAAATTCCAACGTGACTTTGTTGCACGAATTTGTGAATTAATAGCACTAGTTCGGCCTATTTTCCACCTTAATTCATGCGGTAACAAAACGGTCCGAAACACCCCATAACATGTGTTCGGTGTCCAATGGGTTCGATCGGGTGCGTTTGTTGCAAAAAATCCAACGCGACTTCATTGCATGAACTTGTGCATTAATTACTCCTGATCGTGCCATTTTACATTGAAGTTCATGCAGAAATGAAACAGTCCGAAACGCCCTAAAATATGAGTTTGGGGTCCAATGGGGTGGATCGGGTGCATTCGTTGTGAAAAATTGTGATGTGCATTAATGGCACCATTGCGGCCCGTTTTGCACCGAAGTTCTTGCAGTAGCGAAACGGTCCGAAACGCTGCAGAACATGAGTCTAGGATGCAATGGGGTGGATCAGGTGCGTTCGTTGCGCAAAAATTCCACACGAAATTGTGCATTAATGGCACCAATTCGGCCTATTTTGCACCATAGTTCGTGCAGTAACGAAACGGTTCGAAATCCCCCAAAACATGAGTTTGGGGTCCAATGCGGTGGATCGGGTGGGTTCGTTGGGAAAAATTTCCTATGCGACTTTATTGCACGAACTTGTGTATTAATGGCACTTGTTCGGCCTGTTTTGCACCTAAGTTCGTGCAGTAACGAAACGGTCCGAAAAGCCCCAAAACATGTGTTCGGGCTCCAATGCGTTGGATCGGGTGCGTTCGTTGAGAAATATTTCCGACGCGACTTCGTTGCACGAACTTGTGCATTAATTGCTCCAGATCAGCCCATTTTGCATTGAAGTTTGTGCAGTCACAAAACAGTCTGATGGGATCGATCGGGTGCGTTCTTTGCGAAAATTCCAACGTGACTTTATTGCACGAACTTGTGCATTAATGGCCTAGTTCGACCCGTTTTGCACCAAAGCTCGTGAACTTACGAAATGGTTCGAAACGCCTCAAAACATGTGTTAGGGGTCCAACGGGGTAGATCGGGTGCGTTCGTTGCGAAAAAATTTCGACGCAGCTTCGTTCCACGAACTTGTGCATTAATTACTCGAGATCGGCCCATTATGCATCGAAGTTCGTGGGGTAATGAAACGGTCCAAAACGCGCCAAAACACGAGTTTGGGGTCCAATGGGTTGGATCGAGGTGTGGTCGTTGTGAAAAATTTTGACGTGCTTCGTTACACGAACTTATGCATTAATGGAACACGGAAGTTCTTGCCGTAGCGAAACGATCCCAAACGCTCCAAACGAAGAGTTTGGGATCCAATGGGGCAGATTGGGTGCGTTCATTAAGAAAAAATTCCAACAGGACTTCGTTGCACGAAACTGTGAATTAATGGCACCAATTCGGCCTGTTTTGCACCAGAGTTCGTGCAGTAACGAAACGGTCCGAAACACCCCAAATCATGAGTTTGGGGTTTGATGGGGTGGATCGGGTGCTTTCGTTGGGAAAAAATTCCGACGTGACTTCGTTGCACGAACTTGTGCATTAATGGCCCAGTTCGGCTCATTTAGCACCGAAGTTCGTGCAGTAACAAAACAGTCTGAAATGCCCCGAAACATAAGTTAGGGTTCCAGGTGTCGATCGGATCCATTTGTTCCGAAAAATTCTAAGGGGACTTCGTTGCACAAAGTAGTGCATTAATGGCACCGGTAACTGAACGGTTCGAAACGCCTCAAAACATATGTTCTTGTGCATTAATGGCACCATTTCGGCCCGTTTTGCACAAAAGTTCTTGCAGTAGCGAAATGGTCCGAAAGGCCCCAAAACATGAGCTTGGGGTCCGATAGATCGATCGGGTGCGTTCGTTGCGAAAAATTAATGCACAAGACCTATATTTCCTTATGTTTCTTTTTATGGTTAAGTAAATTATTATTAATTCACAGTAAATACTCTAAAATCAAAAGAACTTGAATAAAACCTTATAGATACTGAAAATAATCTAGCAAAATTTATTTAGGTTCCTAATTTTGAAATTAGGGTGTTACATGTTCGTTGCGAAAAAATTCCGACGCGACTTCGTTCCACGAACTTGTGAATTAATTACTCCAGATTGGCCCATTTTGCATCAAAGTTCGTGCAGTAATGAAACGGTCCGAAAGGCACCAAAATATGAGTTTGGGTTCCAATGGGGTGGATCGGGTGCTTTAGTTGGGAAAAAATTCTAATGTGACTTCGTTGCACGAACTTGTGCATTAATGGCACCAGTTCGGCCCATTTAGCACCGAAGTTCCTATAGTAACAAAACGGTTTGAAGCGCCCGAAAACATGAGTTTTGGGTCCAATGGGGTGGATCAGGTGTGTTCGTTGTGAAAAATTGTGTCGTGCTTCGTTACATGAACTTGTGCATTAATGGCCCAGTTCGGCCCGTTTTGCACCAAAGCTCGTGCTGTAACAAAAATGGTTCGAAACGCACCAAAACATGAGTTTGGGATCCAATGGGGTGGATCAAGTGCGTTCCTTTTGAAAAATTGTGACGTGCTTCGTTACATGAACTTGTGCATTATGGCACCATTTCGGCCCGTTTTGCACCGAAGTTCTTGCAGTAGCGACACAATCCGAAATGCCCCAAAACATGAGCTTGGGGTCCGATAGATCGATCGGGTGCGTCCGTTGCGAAAAAATAATGCACAATGCAATGCGGCATGAAATGCACAAGACCTATATTTCCTTATGTTTCTTTTTATGGTTAAGTAAATAATTCACAGTAAATACTCTAAAATCAAAAGAACTTGAATAAAACCTTATAGATCTTGAAAATAATCTAGCAAAATTTATTTAGGTTCCTAATTTTGAAATTTGGGTGTTACATGTTCATTGTGAAAAAATTCCGACGCGACTTCGTTTATGAACTTGTGCGTTAATTGCTCAAGTTTTGCCCATTTTGCACCAAAGTTCGTGCAGTAACGAAACAGTCCGAAATGCCCCGAAAAATGAGTTAGGGTTCCATTGGTGTTGATCGGGTCCATTCGTTACGAAAAATTCTAAGGCGACTTCGTTGCACGAACTTCTGCATTAATGTCACCGGTAACTGAACGGTTCGAAACGCCTCAAAACATATGTTTGGGGTCCAATAGGGTGGATTGGGTGCTTTCTTGCGAAACATTCCGTCGCGACTTCGTTGCACGAACTTGTGCATTAATTGCTCCAAATCAGCCCATTTTGCATCGAGGTTCGTGCAGTAATGAAACGGTCCGAAATGCCCCAAAACATGCGTTTGGGGTCCAATGGGGTCGTTCGGGTGCGTTGGTTGCGAAAAAATTCTGACGCGACATCCTTGCACGAACTTGTGCATTCATGGCACCAGTTCCTGTAGTAACGAAATGGTTCGAAATGCCCCAAAACATATATTTGGGAACCAATGGGGTGGATCGGGTGCATTCGTTGCGGAAAAATCTGACGCAACTTCGTTGCACGAATTTGTGCATTAATGGCACCAATTCAGCCCGTTTTGCACCTAAGTTCGTGCAGTAACAAAATGGTCCGAAACGCCCCAAAACATGAGTTTGGGGTCCAATGGGGTGGATCGGATGCGTTCATTGCAAAAAAATTCCGATGTGACTTCGTTGCACGAACTTGTGCATTCAGTGCTTGATGTGAACCCGCTAGGGTTTGTTCCCAATCTTTCGATGAGAGGCGGGGGATAACTCGATTTGAGATGGAGGCGACGTTCACGGCCCGACTACAGCCTTCCAAGGACGCTGCGCCTTAGCAACCGATACACCACCTCCAATGGCTGCCGCGATCTTGTGGAGCGCGACACCCGGCCACTAGGGCACCTGTCCTGCAAGCAATCGAAGAACCAGCAAGAACAAGTAGAACAAGCAACTCAATTGCAAATATGGAGATAATAACCAATCTGGAATCAACAAGGTGGGTAATGGCGACCCGTTAGGGTTTGATTCCCGATCTTTCGATGAGAGGCGTGGATAACTCGATTGGTCGATGGAGGCGACGTTCACGGCCCGACTACAGCCTTCCAAGCTGCGCCTTAGCAACCGATACACCCCCTCCAATGGCTGTCGCGATCTTGTGGAGCGCGGCACCCGGCCACTAGGGCACTCGTCCTGCAAGCAATCGAAGAACTAGCAAGAACAAGTATGACAAGTACTGAATTTACTAGATATAAATGAAGGTTTCACACGCAATCTCAATAATGGTGGGGTTCCGAAGACAAGAAGACGGGCGGCTGATCCAGCACGCGCGCTTGCAAGCAAGTAGCGAAGGCTAAACTTGATCTAAACAAAACCCAAGCATCCTTGGCGGCGGCTAAGGGGTATAAGTACGTGGGAGGACGACCACAGGGGTGTTGGGGTCGTACTCCAACCCTAGGACGCGTCCGTAATGGACTCAACTTGATACACGGCCCATTGGACCAAAACAGGGTGACGCAGCACCATGGGCAGAAAAGGACTCTGTATTAATTTAACTATTGCGGCCGACTCGTAATAGATATGGCTATGAGGCCGGATCCGTTTGAAAGAAGACTTCATAAGCTTTCCACGAAGTACTTGAACGCCCCAATCCGAGTTCATATGCGACCGTGGTGTCCGTTACAAGTTGGTACTGTTCTGCAGTCCGAATCCAGCTTGCGCGAATCCGTTTCCCTTTCGGCCGCCTCCTTGGTTCCTAAGCAAAACAAGAGTACACGGGTCTCCATGGTCTAAACATGATGCACCTGAGCTTAGATTTGAACTCACCTGATGATTAAGTTGATGCGCACGAGCACGAGTAATAGGACCAGCAATAGGTACTTGTGTCGGAGTGGATGTATCGTTGGTGTTGGTGTCCTCATCAGTGGGGTTCCGAATCGAGTAGAACGGATGGTCTAGTCGACACACGCGTCTACAAGGAAGTAGCAATGGCTAAACTTTCAACAAAACAAAAACCCCCCAATCTGTTCATGGCGGCTCTAACCCTTATTAATACCTAGGAGGACGACCAAGAGGGTGTTTGAGTTGCACTCCAACTCTAGGACGCGTCCCTAATGGACCCGACTTGATACAAAGCCCATCGGGCCAAATTAAGATGTCGCAGCACCTTTAGACAGAAAACCAGTCGGTAGTATTTTGGTCATTGCGGACGAATCACGAGAGATATGGACTTGAGTCCGGATCCATATGAAACTAGACTTCATAAGCTTTCCACAAAGTACTTGAACGTCCCTATCCGAGTCCGTATGCGACCGTGGTGTCCGTCACAAGTTGGTGCTGTTCTGCAGTCCGAATCCAGCCTCCAAAACGTGTTGGACATGGACTCTTTCTTTGCTTGCACCAAAAGTGACGTGGTGGCCTGATGGAGAACATTGGGAAGACTTAGGCTTGGTCCCCAATCAACTTCTTTGGTCCTCCATACCTTCCATGTGTGTTTATTACATGTGGGTGTATCCATTCTGGTGATGTCCACATCATTCTCCCCTTCTTGGCTGCAAGTCGTCCTCGACTTGCTCCAACGGCATTCAAAGGTGCTTGCTTTGTTGTTGGAACATGGAGCGACGACTATGCTGCATGGGCACAACAAACAATGCTCCCGTTCTTCAGGCTGATCCTGTTGCATAAGAGAAAAACTAGAAAAACTTTGCAAGATATTATTAGTGTTAATGCAGCCCCCTATTTGCTCATGGTATTGTAGCCCAAAAGGATATTTCAGATTAGAACAGATATACACTTTATGCACCAAATATTCTCCTTTGATGTCATTTTTTCCAATTGCATGAAGCGAACAATGATTTAAACTTGGCAAATTAGAATCTAATTGAACCTTCTCTTTTAGACAATTTAGATTACACAGAATATTAAATTCAATATAACCCAAAGTATTTAAAGAAGACAACAATTTCCGTTCATCTTGTACACAAGTAATAGGATGAGAAGGATTATCTACAGCACATTCGTATGGTTCCAAACCAAAAATATCACACTTATTCATTAATTCTGGTATATGAGTAAAAGAAGTATTAGCACACAAGTCCTCTTTATCATAAGAAACAACAAGTAATTTATCTTGTGAAAAAGTTGAATCAGCAGCAGGTTCCACTATTCGTTGCTCTTTGTTAGCATGTAGAGTGGACAAAGTTTGGACACTATGAGTCACATCATTCTTGCAAGTATTCACAAATGAAAGAATTTCTTTTTCAGCATGGAGAGCAAGACAAAACAATTGACCGATATAGCAATAGGACTTGCCAATTAACAAGTTTCGAATTTCAGAATTGATCCCTCTCATGAACCTATTCATAACATCTTCCATGCATTCATCCAATCCACCAAACATGATACAAATTTTAAAATCATGGTAGTATTGTTTCACAGTCCTACTACCCTGTTTTAATTTCTCTAGTTTGGTAAGCAAATGATCAACATAATATGCAGGAATATAGGCATCTCTAAAATGTATTTTGAATTCTTTCCAAGTTTGCGGAATAATGTTATGCCTACAAATATATTTCCATTCTAGCAAAGCATTTTCTGTTAAAATATTAGAGGCAATATAAATCATTTGTTTCTCCGACAGGTCATGCTCATCAAATTCATTATCTACTTTTAGCTCCCAATCAATGTAAGCTTTAGGATCAAACTCACCAGGATATAAAGGCAAGCATTGAATAATGTCCAGAATATTTTGTTGTTGTTTGCTCCGCTCAAAAATCACTGTATCACCTGCCATGATCAGTAGAAAACAAGAACACAAAAATAATATGTATCCTCCTGTCAACTACTAGAATGTGTTGGTTGTAATTCTCTCAAACTCAACTTGTTTAATACGAGCTCTTACCAGTTCTTACCAAGCAAAACAGGATGAGTCGGCAACCAACAAGTCAAGCACCTTGAAAGAAGTGTATCGGTGCCTTAGCAACAGAAAACTGTCAAGCTATAGTCGAGTATGTGGAGCTGTAGGTGGGCTGATCAAGGGAAAATACTAGCACCACGTTAGTCAGAAAAGCAAGCTGAATAATTGTTCAACGGTGGTACTGTGCTGGTCCTAGCATAGACCGTACTAGAGGCGCGAGCCTGGACACAAATGAAGTCACAAAGCACCAACCGAAACAGCAGGAACACAAAAGATGGATCAGCCCCTTTCTTCTTTTTCGTTTCTTTTCTTTTCTTTTCTGTTTTTTTCACTTTGTTTTCTTTTTTTCTTCTTCTTTTTTTTGTAGAGGACTAAAATCCTTTGTTTCACAAACAACGCAACAGGATTACTGCATATAGCTGCTACCAACTCAGATTGACGAAACTTGTTTCACGCAGCCAGACGCACAAATCTCCAAGTCGATTCTGGAGCACTTAGATGGAGTTTGTGACCCAGGTCAGATCCGTTGGAAAGAACACGAGTTACGCTTTCTAGATTGTACTAAAACTCGCAAATCGGAGACCGGACACAGAAACAATGGAAGTTTTCTTCCACTGATGAATTGAAACTCCGAGACAAAAAGAGGTGACAAGAACTCGAAACTCTAAAGGACTAAACTAAGACCAGCAACACGATGCAACCGATGCAACCGAAAACTCAACAAGCCCTAACTAAGTAGTACCAGCAAAGGCTCAAAGGGTTTATAGGATTGCCGGCAAACTAATCTACCTTTTTTTTGGTTTTTCTGGACTATAGGAAAAAAAAATAGCAAAGATAAGTCTCTCACCGATAAACCTTGCTCTGATACCAACTGATGTGAACCCGCTAGGGTTTGTTCCCGATCTTTCGATGAGAGGCGGGGGATAACTCGATTTGAGATGGAGGCGACGTTCACGGCCCGACTACAGCCTTCCAAGGACGCTGCGCCTTAGCAACCGATACACCACCTCCAATGGCTGCCGCGATCTTGTGGAGCGCGACACCCGGCCACTAGGGCACCTGTCCTGCAAGCAATCGAAGAACCAGCAAGAACAAGTAGAACAAGCAACTCAATTGCAAATATGGAGATAATAACCAATCTGGAATCAACAAGGTGGGGTTCCGAATCGAGTAGAACGGATGGTCTAGTCGACACACGCGTCTACAAGGAAGTAGCAATGACTAAACTTTCAACAAAACAAAAACCCCCCAATCTGTTCATGGCGGCTCTAACCCTTATTAATACCTAGGAGGACGACCAAGAGGGTGTTTGAGTTGCACTCCAACTCTAGGACGCGTCCCTAATGGACCCGACTTGATACAAAGCCCATCGGGCCAAATTAAGATGTCGCAGCACCTTTAGACAGAAAACCAGTCGGTAGTATTTTGGTCATTGCGGACGAATCACGAGAGATATGGACTTGAGTCCGGATCCATATGAAACTAGACTTCATAAGCTTTCCACAAAGTACTTGAACGTCCCTATCCGAGTCCGTATGCGACCGTGGTGTCCGTCACAAGTTGGTGTTGTTCTGCAGTCCGAATCCAGCCTCCAAAACGTGTTGGACATGGACTCTTTCTTTGCTTGCACCAAAAGTGACGTGGTGGCCTGATGGAGAACATTGGGAAGACTTAGGCTTGGTCCCCAATCAACTTCTTTGGTCCTCCATACCTTCCATGTGTGTTTATTACATGTGGGTGTATCCATT
Organism: Panicum miliaceum; assembly: GCA_032594955.1. Taxonomy (NCBI): domain Eukaryota; kingdom Viridiplantae; phylum Streptophyta; class Magnoliopsida; order Poales; family Poaceae; genus Panicum; species Panicum miliaceum. Next base: position 9,577,256 of record CM064070.1, on the reverse strand, counting down.
CTGGTGATGTCCACATCACATTCGTTGCGGAAAATTCTGACGCAACTTCGTTGTACGAACTTGTGCATTAATGGCACCAATTCGGCCGTTTTGCACCTAAGTTCGTGCAGTAACAAAACGGTCTGAAACGCCCCAAACATGAGTTTGGGGTCCAATGGGGTGGATAGGATGCGTTCATTGCAAAAAAATTCCGATGCGACTTCGTTGCACGAACTTGTGCATTCAGTGCTCCAGATCGGCCTATTTTGTATTGAAGTTCGTGCAGTAATGAAACAATCCAAAACGCCCCAAAATATGAGTTTGAGGTCCAATAGGGTGGATCGGGTGCGTTCGTTGTGAACAAATTGTGACGTGCTTCATTACACGAACTTGTGCATTAGTGGCACCAATTCGGCCTGTTTTACACCAGAGTTCGTGTAGTAACGAAACGGTCTGAAATACCCCAAAACATGAGTGGATTGGGTGCTTTGGTTGGGGAAAATTCTGATGCGACTTTGTTAAATGAATTGTGAATTAATGGCACTACTTCGCCCCGTTTCACGCCTAAGTTGGTGCACTAACGAAATGGTCCGAAACGCCCCAAAACTTGTGTTCGGGGTCCAACCAGGTGGATCGGGTGCGTTCATTGCGAAAAAATTCCAATACGACTTCGTTGTACGAACTTGTGCATTAATTGCTCCAGATCGGCCCATTTTGCATTGAAGTTCGTGCAGTAATGAAACGGTCCGAAGTGCCCCAAAACATGAGTTTGGGGTCCGATGGGGTCGATTGGGTGCGTTCGTTGCAAAAAGTTCTAACGCGACTTCGTTTTACACCGAAGTTCGTGCGGTAACGAAATGGTTCAAAACGCCTGAAAACATGTGTTTGGGCTCCAATGGGGTGGATCGGGTGCGTTCGTTGCGAAAAAAATCCGACGCGACTACGTTCCACGAACTTGTGCATTAATTGCTCCAGATCGGCCCATTTTGCATCAAAGTTCGTGTAGTAATGAAACGGTCTGAAACGCCCGAAAACATGAGTTTGGGTTCCAATGGGGTGGATCGTGTGTGTTCGTTGTGAAAATTTTTGACGTGCTTCGTTACATGAACTTGTGCATTAATGGCTCCATTTCCGCCCGTTATACACGGAAGTTCTTGCAGCAGTGAAACGATCCCAAACGCTCCAAACCATGAGTTTGGGATCCAATGGGGCAGATTGGGTGAGTTCATTACGAAAGAATTCCGACGGGACTTCGTTCCACGAAACTGTGAATTAATGGCACCAATTCGGCCTGTTTTGCACCAGAGTTCGTGCAGTGACGAAACGGTCCGAAACGCCCCAAATCATGATTTTGGGGTTCGATGGGGTGGATCGGGTGCTTTCGTTGGGAAAAAATTCCGACGTGACTTCGTTGCACGAACTTGTGCATTAATGGCACCAGTTCGGCCTATTTAGCACCGAAGTTCCCGTAGTAACAAAACGGTTCGAAGCGCCCCAAAACATGAGTTTTGGGTCCAATGGGGTGGATCAGGTGTGTTCGTTGTGAAAATTTTTGTCGTGCTTCGTTACACGAACTTGTGGATTGGGTGCAGTAATGAAATGGTCCGAAATGCTTCAAAACATGAGTTTGGGGTCCCATGGGGTGGATCGGGTGCGTTTATTGCGAAAAAATTCTGATGTGACTTCGTTGCACGAACTTGTGCATTAATGGCACCAGTTCGACCCATTTTGCATCGAAGTTCGTGCAGTAATGAAATGGTCCGAAATGCTTCAACACATGAGTTTGGGGTCCCATGGGGTGGATCGGGTGCGTTTATTACGAAAAAATTCCGACGTGACTTCGTTGCACGAACTTGTGCATTAATGGCACCAGTTCGACCCATTTTGCCCCGAAGTTCCTGTAGTAACAAAACGGTTCGAAGCACTCCAAAACATGAGTTTTGGGTCCAATGGGGTGGATCAGGTGTGTTCGTTGTGAAAAATTGTGTCGTGCTTCGTTACACGAACTTGTGCATTAATTGCACCATTTCGGCCCGTTTTGCACCGAAGTTCTTGAAGTAGCGAAATGGTCCGAAATGCCCCAAAACATGAGTTTGGGATCCAATGGGTGGATCGGGTGAGTTCGTTGTGAAAAATTGTGACGTGCTTCGTTACATGAACTTGTGCATTAATGGCACCATTTCGGCCCGTTTTGCACCAAAGTTCTTGCAGTAGCAAAACGGTACGAAATGCCCCAAAACATGAGCTTGGGGTCCGATAGATCGATCGGGTGCGTTCGTTGCGAAAAATTATTTCACAATGCAATGCGGCATGAAATGCACAAGACCTATATTTCCTTATGTTTCTTTTTATGGTTAAGTAAATTATTATTAATTCACAGTAAATACCCTAAAATCAAAAGAACTTGAATAAAACCTATAGATCCTGAAAATAATCTAGCAAAATTCATTTAGGTTCCTAATTTTAGAATTAGGGTGTTACATGTTCGTTGCGAAGAAGTTCCGACGCGACTTCGTTTATGAACTTGTGCATTAATTGCTCAAGTTTTACCCATTTCGCACCGAAGTTCGTGCAGTAACGAAACAGTCCGAAATGCCCTGAAACATTGGTGTCTATCGGGTCCATTCGTTGCGAAAAATTCTAAGGCGACTTCGTTGAACGAACTTGTGCATTAATGGCACCGGTAACTGAACGGTTCGAAACGCCACAAAACATATGTTTGGGGTCCAATGGGGTGGATTGGGTGCGTTTCTTGCGAAATATTCCGTCGCGACTTCGTTGCACGAACTTGTGCATTAATTGCTCCAAATCAGCCCATTTTGCATCGAGGTTCGTGCAGTAATGAAACGGTCTGAAATGCCCCAAAACATGCGTTTGGGGTCCAATGGGGTCATTCAGGTGCGTTCATTGCGAAAAAATTCTGACGCGACATCATTGCACGAACTTGTGCATTAATGGCACCAGTTCGGCTCATTTAGCACCGAAGTTCCTGTAGTAAGGAAACGGTTCGAAACGCCCCAAAACATATGTTTGGGAACCAATGGGGTGGATCGGGTGCATTCGTTGCGGAAAATTCTAACGCAACTTCGTTGCACGAACTTGTGCACTAATGGCACCAATTCGGCCTGTTTTAGACCAGAGTTGGTGTAGTAACAAAATGGTCCGAAACACCCCAAAACATGAGTTTGGGGTCCAATGGGGTGGATTGGGTGCTTTGGTTGCGAAAAAATTCCGACGTGACTTCGTTGTACGAACTTGTGCATTAATTGCTCCAGATTGGCCCATTTTGCATTGAAGTTTGTGCAGTAATGAAACGGTCCGAAATGCCCCAAAACATGAGTTTGGGGTCCGATGGGGTCGATCGGGTGCGTTCGTTGCGAAAAATTCTAATGCGACTTCGTTGCACGAACTTGTGCATTAATGGCCCAGTTCGGCCTGTTTCGCACCAAAGCTCGTGCAGTAACGAAATGGTTTGAAACGCCTCAAAACATATGTTTCGGCTCTAATGGGGTGGATCGGGTGCGTTCGTTGCGAAAAATTTTGACGTGCTTCATTACACAAACTTGTGCATTAATGGCACCATTTCAGCCCGTTTGGCACCGAAGTTCTTGCAGTAGCGAAACGATCTGAAACGCCCCAAAATATGAGTTTGGGATCCAATGGGGCAGATTGGGTGCGTTCATTACGAAAAAATTCCGACGGGACTTCGTTGCACGAAACTGTAAATTAGTGGCACCAATTCGGCCTGTTTTGCACCAGAGTTCGTGCAGTAACGAAACGGTACAAAATACCCCAAATCATGAGTTTGGGGTTCGATGGGGTGGATCGGGTGCTTTCGTTGGGAAAAAATTCCGATGTGACTTCGTTGCATGAACTTGTGCATTAATGGCACCAGTTCGGCCCATTTAGCACCGAAGTTTCGGTAGTAACAAAACGGTTCGAAGCGCCCCAAAACATGAGTTTTGGGTCCAATGGGTTGGATCAAGTGTGTTCTTTGTGAAAAATTGTGACGTGCTTCATTACACGAACTTGTGCATTAATGGCACAATTTCGGCCCGTTTTGCACCGAAGCTCTTGTAGTAGCCAAACGGTCCGAAATGCCCCGAAACATGAGTTTGGGATCCAATGTGGCGGCTCGGGTGCGTTCGTTCCGAAAAATTTCCAACACGACTTTGTTCCACGAAATTGTGCAGTAATGGCACCATTTCGGCCTGATTTGCACCAGAGTTCGTGCAGTATGAAACTGTACGAAACGCCCCAAAATATGAGTTTGGGGTCTAATGGGGTGGATCGATGCGTTCGTTGGGAAAAAATTCCTACGCGACTTTGTTGCACGAACTTATGAATTAGTGGCACTAGTTCGGCCCGTGTTGCACCTATGTTCGTGCAGTAACGAAATGGTCCGAAACGCCCCAAAACATGTGTTCAGGGTCCAATGGGGTGGATTGGGTGCGTTGGTTACGAGAAATTCCGACGCGACTTCGTTGCACGAACTTGTGCATTAATTGCTCCAGATCAGCCCATTTTGCATCGAAGTTCGTGCAATAATGAAATGGTACGAAATGATTCAAAACATGAGTTTGGGGTCCCATGGGGTGGATCGAGTGCGTTTATTGCGAAAAAATTCGGACGTGACTTCGTTGCACGAACTTGTGCATTAATGGCACCAGTTCGGCCCATTTAGCATCGAAGTTCCTGTAGTAACGAAACGGTTCGAGGCGCTCCAAAACATGAGTTTGGGGTCCAATGGGGTGGATCAGATGTGTTCGTTGTGAAAAATTGGGCCGTGCTTCGTTACACGAACTTGTGCATTAATTGCACCATTTCGGCCCGTTTTGCACCGAAGTTCTTCCAGTAGCGAAACGGTCTGAAACGCCCCAAAACATGAGTTTGGGATCCAATGGGGCAGATTGGGTGTGTTCGTTGCGAAAAAATTCAGACGTGACTTTGTTGCATGAATTGTGCATTAATGGCACAAATTCAGCCTGTTTTGTACTAGAGTTCGTGCAGTAACAAAACAGTCCGAAATGCCCCGAAACATGAGTTAGGGTTCCAATGGTGTCGATCGGGTCCATTCGTTGCGAAAAATTCTAAGGCGACTTCGTTGCACGAACTTGTGCATTAATGGCACCAGTAACTGAACGGTTCGAAACGCCTCAAAACATGTGTTTGGTGTCCAATGGGGTGGATTGGGTGTGTTTCTTGCGAAACATTCTGTCGCGACTTCGTTGCACGAAGTTGTGCATTAATGGCTCCAAATTAGCCCATTTTGCATCGAGGTTCATGCAGTAATGAAACGGTCCGAAATGCCCAAAACATGTGTTTGGGGTCTAATGGGGTCGTTCAGGTGCGTTCGTTGCGTAAAAATTCTGACGGGACATCATTGCACGAACTTGTGCATTAATGGCACCAGTTCGGCTCATTTAGCACCGAAGTTCCTGTAGTAACGAAAGGGTTCGAAACGCCCCAAAACATATGTTTGGGAACCAATGGGTTGGATCGGGTGCATTCGTTGCGAAAAATTCTGACGCAACTTCGTTGCACGAACTTGTGCATTAATGGCACCAATTCGGCCTGTTTTACACCAGAGTTCGTGTAGTAACGAAACGGTCCGAAACACCCCAAAACATGAGTTTGGGGTCCAATGGGGTGGATCGGGTGCTTTAGTTGGGAAAAATTCCAACGCGACTTTGTTAAATGAACTGTGAATTAATGGCACTACTTTGGCCCGTTTCGCACCTAAGTTTGTGCTGTAACAAAACGGTCCGAAACGCCCAAAACTTGTGTTCGTGGTCCAATGAGGTGGATCGGGTGCGTTCGTTGAGAAAAAATTCAGACGCGACTTCGTTGTACGAACTTGTGCATTAATTGCTCCAGGTCGGCCAATTTTGCATTGAAGTTCATGCAGTAATGAAACGGTCAGAAATGCCCCAAAACATGAGTTTGGGGTCCGATGCGGTCGATCGGGTGCGTTCGTTGCGAAAAATTCTACCGCGACTTCGTTGCACGAACTTGTGCATTAATGGCCCAGTTTGGGCCGTTTTGCACCAAAGCTCGTGCAGTAACGAAATGGTTCATAACGCCTCAAAACATGTCTTTGGGCTCCAATGGGGTGGATCAGGTGCGTTCGTTGCGAAAAAATTCCAACGCGACTTTGTTCCACGAACTTGTGCATTAATTGCTCCTGATCGGCCCATTTTGCATCGAAGTTCGTGCAGTAATGATGGTCTGAAACGCCCAAAAATATAAGTTTTCGATCCAATGAGGTGGATCGGGTGCGTTCGTGAAAATTTTTGACGTCCTTCATTACACGAACTTGTGCATTAATGGCACCATTTCGGCCCGTTTTGCATCGTAGTTCTTGCAGTAGCAAAACGATCCGAAACGCCCCAAAACATGAGTTTGGGATCCAATGGGGCAGATTTGGTGCGTTCGTTGCAAAAAAATTCTGACGTGACTTCGTTGCACGGAACCGTGCACAAATGGTACCAATTCGGCCTGTTTTGCACCAGAGTTCGTGCATTATCGAAACGGTCTGAAACACCCCAAATCATGAGTTTGCGGTCCAATGGGGTGGATCAGGTGCGTTCGCTCGGATAAAACTCCGACTCGACTTCGTTGCACGAAATTGTGCATTGATGGCACCAATTCGGCCTGTTTTGCACCAGAGTTCGTGAAGTAACGAAATGGTCTGAAATGCCCCAAAACATGAGTTTGGCGTCCAATGGGGTGGATCGGGTGTGTTCGTTGTGAAAAATTGTGACGTGCTTCGTTACACGAACTTGTGCATTAGTGGCACAATTTCGGCCCATTTTGCACCGAAGCTCTTGCAGTAGCAAAACGGTCTGGAACGCTGCGAAACATGAGTTTGGGATCCAATGGGGTGGATCGGGTGCGTTCGTTGCAAAAAATTTCCAACGCGACTTTGTTCCACGAAATTGTGCAGTAATGGCACCATTTCGGCCTGTTTTGCACCAAAGTTCGTGCAGTAAGAAACTGTACGAAACGCCCCAAAATATGAGTTTTCGGTGCGTTCGTTGGGAAAAAATTCCGACGCGACTTTGTTGCATGAACTTATGAATTAATGACACTAGTTCGGCCCGTGTTGCACCTAAGTTCGTGCAGTAACGAAACGGTCTGAAACGCCCCAAAACTTGTGTTCGGGGTCCAATGGGGTGGATTGGGTGCGTTGGTTACGAAACGACTTCGTTGCACGAACTTGTGCATTAATTGCTCCAGATCAATCCATTTTGCATCGAAGTTCGTGCAGTAATGAAATGGTCCGAAATGCTTCAAAACATGAGTTTGGGGTCCCATGGGGTGGATCGGGTGCGTTCATTGCGAGAAAATTCCGACGTGACATCGTTGCACGAACTTGTGCATTAACGGCACCAGTTCGGCCCATTTAGCACCGAAGTTCCTGTAGTAACAAAACGGTTCGAAGAGCCCCAAAATATGAGTTTTGGGTCCAATGGGATGGACCAGGTGTGTTTCGTTGTGAAAAATTGTGCCTTGCTTCGTTACATGAACTTGTGCATTAATTGTACCATTTCGGCCCGTTTTGCACCGAAGTTCTTGCAGTACCAAAACTGTCCAAAACGCCCCAAAAAATGAGTTTGGGATCCAATGGTGTGGATCGGGTGCGTTTGCTGTGAAAAAATTCCGACGCGACTTCGTTTATGAACTTGTGCATTAATTGCAATAGTTTTGCCCATTTTGCTCCGAAATTCATGCAGTAAATTTCCGACGCAACTTCGTAGCACGAAATTGTGCAGTAATGGCACCATTTTGGCCTGTTTTGCACCATAGTTCGTGGAGTAACAAACTGTCCGAAACGCCCCAAAATATAAGTTTGGGGTCCAATGGAGTGGATCGGGTGCGTTCGTTGGGAAAAAATTCGAACGCGACTTTGTTGCACGAACTTGTGATTTAATGGCACTAGTTCGGCCCATTTTGCACCTAAGTTCATGCAGTAACGAAATGGTCTAAAATGCCCCAAAACATGTGTTCGGGGTCCAATGGGGTGGATCGGGTGTGTTTGTTGCTTAAAAATTCCGACGTTACTTCTTTGCATGAAATTGTGCATTAATGGCAGCAATTCGGCCTGTTTTGCACTACAGTTTGTGCAGTAATGAAACGGTCCGAAACACCCCAAATTATGAGTTTGGGGTCCAATGGGGTGGATCGGGTGTGTTCGTTGATAAAAAAATCCGACACGACTTCATTGCACGAATTTGTGCATTAATGGCACCAATTCGGCCTGTTTTGCACCAGAGTTCGTGCAGTAAGGAAACGGTCCGAAACACCCCAAATCATGTGTTTGGGGTCAAATGGGGTGGATCGGGTGCGTTCATTGCGAAAAAATTCCAACGCGACTTCGTTGCAAGAACTTATGCACTAATTGCTCCAGATCGGCCCATTTCGCATTGAAGTTCGTGCAGTAAATAAAACGGTCTGAAACGCCCCAAAACATGAGTTTGAGGTCCAATAGGGTCGATCGGGTGCGTTCGTTGTGAAGACTTATGACGTCCTTAGTGACACTACCTTGTGCATTAATGGCACTTTTCAGCCCGTATTGCACCAAAGTCCTTGTCGTAAAACGTCCCAAAATATGAGTTTTGGGTCCAATGGGGTGGATCGGGTGCGTTCGTTGCGAAAAAATACCAACGCGACTTCGTCGCACGAACTTGTGCATTAATTGATCCAGATTGGCCCATTTCGCATTGAAGTTCGTGTAGTAATAAAAAGGTCTGAAACGCCCCAAAACATGAGTTTGAGGTCCAATAAGGTGGATCGGGTGCGTTCGTTGTGAAAAATTATGACGTGCTTAGTGACACTACCTTGTGCATTAATGGCACAATTTCGGCCCGTTTTGCACCGAAGCTCTTGCAGTAGCAAAACAGTCCGAAACGCCATGAAACATGAGTTTGGGATCCAATGGGCTGGATCGGGCGCGTTCGTTGCGAAAAATTTCCAACGCGACTTTGTTCCACTAAATTGTGCGGTAATGGCACCATTTCGGCCTGTTTTGCACCAGAGTTCGTGCAGTAAGTAACTGTCCGAAACGCCCCAAAATATGAGTTTGGGGTCCAATGGGGTGGATCGGTGCGTTCGTTGGGAAAAAATTCCGACGCGACTTTGTTTCAAGAACTTATGAATTAATGGCACTAGTTTGGCCCGTTTTGCACCTAAGTTCGTGCAGTAACGAAACAGTCCGAAACGCCCCAAAACATGTGTTAGGGGTCCAATGGGTGCGTTGGTTACGAAAAATTCCGACGTGACTTCGTTGCACGAACTTGTGCATTAATTGCTCCAGATCAGCCCATTTTGCATCAATGTTCATGCAGTAATGAAATGGTCCGAAATGCTTCAAAACATGAGTTTGGGGTCCCATGGGGTGGACCGGGTGCATTTATGGCGAAAATATTCCAAGGTCACTTCGTTGTACGAACTTGTGCATTAATGGCACCAGTTCGGCACTTTTAGCACCGAAGTTCCTGTAGTAACAAAACGGTTCGAAGCGCCCCCAAACATGAGTTTTGGGTCCAATGGGGTGGATCACGTGAGTTTGTGCCGTGCTTCGCTACACGAACTTGTGCATTAATTACACCATTTCAGCCCATTTTGCACCGAAGTTCTTGCAGTAGCAAAATGGTCCGACACGCCCCAAAACATGAGTTTGGGATCCAATGGGGTGGATCGGGTGCGTTCGTTGCGAAAAAATTCCGACGCAACTTTATTTATGAACCGGTGCATTAGTTGCTCTAGTTTTGCCCATTTTTCACCGAAGTTCGTGCAGTAAATTTCCGACGCGACTTCGTTGCACGAAATTGTGCAGTAATAGCACCATTTCAGCCTGTTTTGTACCAGAGTTCGTGCAGTAACAAACTGTCCGAAACGCCCGAAAACATAAGTTTGGGGTCCAATGGAGTGGATCGGGTGCGTTCGTTGGGAAAAAATTCCGACGCGACTTCGTTTATGAACTTGTGCATTAATTACTCTTGTTTTGCCCATTTTGCACCAGAGTTCGTGGAGTAACAAAATGGTCCAAAACGCCCCGAAATATGAGTTTGGGGTCCAATGGGGTAGATCCAATGCGTTCATTGTGAAAAATTGTGACGTGCTTCGTTACACAAACTTGTGCATTAATGGCACCATTTCGGCCCGTTTTGCACCAAAGTTCATGCAGTAGCGAAACGATCCGAAACGCCCCAAACATGAGTTTGGGATCCAATGGGGTAGATTGAGTGTGTTCGTTGCGAAAAATTTCCGACGTGACTTCGTTCCATGAAATTGTGCATTAATGGCACCAATTCGGCCTGTTTTGCACCAGAGTTCGTGCAGCAATAAAACGGTCTGAAACGCCCCAAAACATGAGTTTGAAGTCCAATAGGGTCGATCAGGTGCGTTCGTTGTGAAAAATTATGACGTGCTTAGTGACACTACCTTGTGCATTAATGGCACAATTTCAGCCCATTTTGCACTGAAGCCCCTGCAGTAGCAAAATGGTCCGAAACGCCCCGAAACATGAGTTTGGGATCCAATGGAGTGGATCGGGTGCGTTCGTTGCGAAAAATTTCCAACGCGACTTTGTTCCACGAAATTGTGCAGTAATGGCACCATTTCGGCCTGTTTAGCACCGAAGTTCCTGTAGTAACAAAATGGTTCGAAGAGTCCCAAAACATGAGTTTGGGGTCCAATGGGGTGGATCGGGTGCGTTCGTTGTGAAAAATTGTGACGTGCTTTGTTACACGAACTTGTGCATTAGTGGCACCATTTCGGCCCATTTTGCACCGAAGTCCTTGCAGTAGCGAAATTGTCCAAAATGACCCAAAACATGAGTTTGGGATCCAATGGGGTGGATCGGGTGCGTTCGTCACGAAAAAATTCCGACGCGACTACGTTTCTGAACATGTGCATTAATGGCACCAATTATGCCTGTTTTGCATCAGAGTTCGTGCAGTAATGAAACGGTCTGAAACACCCCAAATCATGAGTTTGCGGTCCAATGGGGTGGATGGGGTGCGTTCGTTAGTAAAAAAATCAGACACGACTTTGTTGCACGAAATTGTGCATTAATGACACCAATTCGGCCTATTTTGCACCAGAGTTCGTGCAGTAAGGAAACGGTCCGAAACGCCCCAAAACATAAGTTTGGGATCCAATGGGGTGCATTGGGTGCGTTCGTTGTGAAAAATCGTGACGTGCTTCGTTACACGAACTTGTGCATTAATGGCACAATTTCGCCTCGTTTTGCACCGAAGTTCTAGTAGTAACAATGATGAGGACATCAACACCAACGATACATCCACTCCGACACAAGTACCTATTGCTGGTCCTATTACTCGTACTCGTGCGCATCAACTTAATCATCAGGTGAGTTCAAATCTAAGCTCATGTACATCATGTTTAGACCATGGAGACCCGTGTACTCTTGTTTTGCTTAGGAACCAAGGAGGCGACCGAAAGGGAAACGGATTCGCGCAGGCTGGATTCGGACTGCAGAAGAGTACCAACTTGTGACGGACACCACGGTCGCATATTAACTCGGATTGGGGCGTTCAAGTACTTCATGGAAAGCTTATGAAGTCTTCTTTCAAACGGATCCGGCCTCATATCCATATCTGTTACGAGTCGGCCGCAATCGTAAAATTAATACAGAGTTCTTTTCTGCACATGGTGCTGCGTCACCCTGTTTTGGCCCAATGGGCCGTGTATCAAGTTGAGTCCATTACGGACGCGTCCTAGGGTTGGAGTACGACCCCAGCACCCCCGTGGTCGTCCTCCCACGTACTTATACCCCTTAGCCACCACCAAGGATGCTTGGGTTTTGTTTAGATCAAGTTTAGCCTTCGCTACTTGCTTGCAAGCGCGCGTGCTGGATCAGCCGCCCGTCTTCTTGTCTTCGGAACCCCACCATTATTGAGATTGCGTGTGAAACCTTCATTTACATCTAGTAAATTCAGTACTTATCATACTTGTTCTTGCTAGTTCTTCGATTGCTTGCAGGACAAGTGCCCTAGTGGCCGGGTGCCGCGCTCCACAAGATCGCGACAGCCATTGGAGGGGGTGTATCGGTTGCTAAGGCGCAGCTTGGAAGGCTGTAGTCGGGCCGTGAACGTCGCCTCCATCGACCAATCGAGTTATCCACGCCTCTCATCGAAAGATCGGGAATCAAACCCTAGCGGGTCGCCATTAGTTGGTATCAGAGCAAGGTTTATCGGTGAGAGACTTCTAATTCTTCGCTGTTTTATTTTTCCTATAGTCCAGAAAAGCCAAAAAAAATAGTAGATTAGTTTACCTTCAATCCTATAAACTCATTTGAGCCTTTGCTAGCACTGCTTAGTTAGGGCTTGTTGAATTTTCGGTTGCATCGGTTGCGTCGAGTTGCTGGTCTTAGTTTCAGTCCTTTAGAGTTTCGAGTTCTTGTCACGTTCTAGTCACAACCGTGTGCTACCATACATACTCCGTGTTGGCGGAATCCGTGTCCATATTCGTGTTCAAGTCCGAGTTAGATTCTGTGTTGGTTTGTGACCGAATCGCACGCAGTGCTGTGATTCGAGTAGGGATCGGTTTCAGAGTCCGAATTGGTTATTGCGCCGTGTTATAAAATTCCATTGCTATTCGCACTTGTACTGCATATTTTGTAGCGCTCCAGAAAGGCAGAAGTAGTCTCGGCTTACTCAAACCACAACTTTGCACGAATACATATAGTCTCGGCTTACTCCAGAGAGAGAGAGAGAGAGTATCTTTTTTGTACCGGAATACCCCTACCCTTTCGGGAAAAGTTTGTGTGCTGTGTGGCTCTTTTAAAGTCTTTTAGGTTATATAATCAGTTTTGAGGATCCCCTGAAAAAAAACAAAAAAGAAAAAAAAAGAAGGAAAAAAAAAGAAAAAGAAAAGAAAAAAAAGAAGAAGAAGAAAAAGAAGGGAAGAAAAAGGGGCTGTTCTTTGTGCATCTTTTTTGTTCTTCGGTGGTGTCTCGTGACTTCATTTGTGTCCAGGCTCGCGTCTCTAGCACGGTCTAGGTTAGGACCAGCATAGTACCGCCGTTGAACGATTTTTCAGCTTGCTTTTGTAACTAATGTGGTGCTAGTTCATCCTTGCTTCAGCCCACCTATAGCTTCACATATTCGACTACAGCTTGACAGGTCCTGTTGTTGCGGCACCGATACACTTCATCCCACGGTTGCAGACTTGTTGGTTGCCGTCCCCTCTTGTTGAGCAAGGTAAGAATTGGTAAGAGCTTGTGTAACAGGTTGAGTGTGAGTGCCTTGCAGTAGCTACATCCCATTAGTTGTAGGATCTTATTTCTTCACCTATTTTCGTGTTTCCTTTGTTCATCTAACCATGACAGGATCAGAGGGTGATGGGAGTTTAGGTCACTCTCCTCGTACAAAGGGAATCATACAACATTTTGAAAATAAGATGAGGAGGCATGTAGATGGGCTTGCTGAAGATATGCTGGTGTCAAATGATAAGATTGGGCAGTTGGAGGCCACGCAGCTTGCCACCAACACCAAGCTTACAAGGCTGGAGACGTCGGTCGCTCATATTGACCAAAGCCTTACTGCTCTTTTGAGGCGTTTTGATGAGATGCATGCCAGATTTGCAAATGGGCATGAGGGAGAAAACAAGAAGGATGAGCGTGTCGAGGATAATTGGGATGATTATGTCGCTGATACTGAACTAGATGACCAAGATGCTCCTAGTCGCCGACGACTGCGAACTAATCGGAGAGGTATGGGTGGACATCGACGACGTGAGGTACATAATAATGATGATGCTTTCAGTAAAATAAAATTTAAGATACCTTCTTTCGATGAAAAATACGATCCTGATGCATACATTACTTGGGAAATTGCTGTTGATCAAAAGTTTGCATGTCATGAATTTCCTGAGAATATACGTGTTAGGGCTGCTACTAGTGAATTTACTGATTTTGCCTCTGTTTGGTGGATAGAACATGCTAAGAAAAATCCTAATAATATTCCACAAACCTGGGATGCCTTAAAACGGGTCATGCGGGCTAGATTTGTTCCTTCTTACTATGCGCGTGATCTGTTACATAGATTGCGACAATTGAGACAGGGTAATAAAAGTGTAGAAGAATACTATCAGGATTACAAATGGGTGTGTTGCGTTGTAATTTAGTGGAGGATGAGGAACTTGCTATGGCTAGATTTTTAGGAGGTTTGAATCGAGAAATTCAGGACATTCTTGCTTATAAAGATTATACTAACGTAACCCGTTTGTTCCATCTTGCTTGTAAAGCTTAAAGGGAAGTGCTGGGACAACGTGCTAGTACAAGAACTAATATTTCTGCAGGAAAACTTTCATCATGGCAGCCGCGCACATCTACCTCATTGACCGGACGAGCTCCTGCACCTTCTACATTTCCGAGTCGGTCGACAATACCCGCTCCATCCAACGATAAGACACGTGCTCCCCTGACAAATTCAGCAACCACGACTGTCCAGAAACCAGCCACGAGTGCATCTTCGGTTGCCTCCACGGGAAGGACAAGAGATATTCAGTGCCATCGATGCAAGGGCTTTGGCCACGTGCAACATGACTGCCCTAACAAGCGCGTTTTGGTGATCAAAGGAGATGGTGGGTATTCCTCTGCTAGTGATTTTGATGAAGATACACTTGCTTTGCTTGCTGCTGACCATGCAGGTACTAAGGAACAACCAGAAGAGCAGATTGGTGCAGAGGATGCAGATCATTATGAGAGCCTCATTGTGCAGCGTGTACTTAGTGCACAAATGGAAAAGGCGGAGCAAAATCAACGGCATACACTGTTCCAAACAAAGTGTGTTATTAAAGAGCGTTCATGCCGTTTGATAATTGATGGAGGTAGCTGCAACAACTTGGCTAGCAGCGATATGGTCGAGAAGCTTGCACTTACAACAAAACCGCACCCACATCCATATCACATTCGGTGGCTCAACAATAGTGGTAAGGTCAAGGTAACGAGATTGGTACGAATTAATTTCGCTATTGGTTCATATCATGATGTTGTTGAATGCGATGTTGTGCCTATGGAAGCTTGTCATATTCTGCTAGGTAGACCATGGCAATTTGATACCGATAGCATGCATCATTGTAGATCAAATCAATATTCTCTTATACATCATGATAAGAAAGTCATTTTGCTTCCTATGTCACCTGAATCTATTGTGCGTGATGATGTTGCTAAAGCTAAGAGAACTAAAGCTGAGATCGATAAGAATGCCAAATCTGTAAGTAGCAGGGAAGATGAGATAAGATTGAAAGGACATTGCTTGCTTGCTACTAAGTCTGATATTAATGATTGATTGCTTCCACTTCTGTTGCCTATGCTTTGGTGTGCTTTGGTGTGCAAGAATGCTTTGCTTTCAGTTCACGATATGCAGCATTCTTTGCCCCCGGCTGTTGCTAACATTTTGCAGGAGTATTCTGATGTGTTCCCAAGTGAGATGCCAGCGGGGCTGCCACCAATACGAGGGATTGAGCACCAAATTGACCTTATTCCTAGTGCATCGTTGCCAAACCGTGCGCCATACAGGACAAATCCGGAAGAAACTAAGGAAATTCAGCGACAAGTGCACGAACTACTCGACAAAGGTTACGTGCGTGAGTCTCTTAGTCCTTGTGCTATTCCGGTTATTTTAGTGCCTAAAAAGGATGGAACATGGCGTATGTGTGTTGATTGTAGGGCTATTAATAATATCACAATTCGATATCGACACCCTATCCCTCGTTTGGATGATATGCTTGATGAATTGAGTGGTGCTATTGTGTTTTCCAAAGTTGATTTGCGTAGTGGGTACCACCAGATTCGTATGAAATTAGGAGATGAATGGAAAACTGCTTTCAAAACTAAGTTCGGGTTATATGAGTGGTTAGTCATGCCTTTTGGGTTAACTAATGCACCTAGTACTTTCATTAGATTAATGAACGAGGTTCTGCGTGCTTTCATTGGGAAATTTGTTGTTGTCTACTTTGATGATATATTGATTTACAGCAAATCTTTCGATGAACATCTTGATCACTTACGTGTTGTTTTTAATGCTTTACGAGATGCACGTTTATTTGGTAACCTTGAGAAGTGCACCTTTTGCACCGATCAAGTGTCTTTTCTTGGCTATGTCGTGACTCCACAGGGAATCGAGGTTGATCAAGCCAAGGTGGGAGCTATACATGGATGGCCTATACCAAAGACTATCACGCAAGTGCGGAGTTTCCTAGGACTTGCTGGTTTCTATCGTCGTTTTGTGAAGGACTTCAGCACTATTGCCGCGCCTTTGAATGAGCTTACAAAGAAGGGAGTGCCTTTTAGTTGGGGTAAAACACAAGAGAACTCCTTCAACACGCTGAAAGATAAGTTGACACATGCACCTCTCCTCCAACTCCCTGATTTTAATAAAACCTTTGAGCTTGAATGTGATGCTAGTGGCATTGGTTTGGGTGGTGTTTTGTTACAAGAAGGCAAACCTGTTGCTTATTTCAGTGAAAAATTGAGCGGGCCTGTTCTGAATTATTCTACTTATGATAAGGAATTGTATGCTCTTGTTCGCACATTAGAAACATGGCAGCATTATCTATGGCCCAAAGAGTTTGTTATTCATTCAGATCATGAATCTTTAAAACATATTCGTAGTCAAGGAAAATTGAACCGTAGACATGCTAAGTGGGTTGAATTTATTGAATCTTTTCCTTATATTATTAAGCACAAGAAAGGGAAAGAGAATATAATTGCTGATGCATTGTCTAGGAGATACACCTTGTTTAACCAACTTGATTACAAAATATTTGGATTGGAAACGATTAAAGATCAATATGTTAATGATGCTAATTTTAAAGATGTGTTGCTGCATTGTAACGAGGGGAAGGGATGGAACAAATTCATCGTTAGTGATGGGTTTGTCTTTAGAGCTAACAAGCTATGCATTCCAGCTAGCTCCGTTCGCTTGTTATTGTTGCAGGAAGCGCATCGAGGTGGCTTAATGGGGCATTTTGGGGCAAAGAAAACGGAAGATATACTTCCTGGCCATTCTTTTGGCCAAAGATGAGAAGAGATGTGGAGAGATTTGTTGCTCGCTGCACGACATGTCAAAAGGCTAAATCACGATTGAATCCACACGGTTTGTATTTGCCTCTACCTGTTCCTAGTGCTCCTTGGGAAGATATTTCCATGGATTTTGTGTTAGGATTGCCTAGGACTAGGAAGGGACGTGATAGTGTGTTTGTGGTTGTTGATAGATTTTCTAAGATGGCCCATTTCATACCATGTCATAAAACTGATGATGCTTCTCACATTGCTGATTTGTTCTTTCGGGAAATTGTTCGTTTGCATGGTGTGCCCAACACAATTGTTTCTGATCGTGATGCTAAATTTCTTAGTTATTTTTGGAAGACTTTATGGGCTAAATTGGGAACTAAATTGTTGTTTTCTACTACATGTCATCCGCAAACTGATGGTCAAACTGAAGTGGTTAATAGGACTTTGTCTACTATCTTAAGGGCTGTTTTAAAGAAGAACATTAAGATGTGGGAAGATTGTTTGCCTCATATTGAATTCGCTTATAATCGATCGCTGCATTCTACTACAAAGATGTGCCCATTTCAGATTGTATATGGTTTCTTGCCTCATGCTCCTATTGATTTAATGCCTTTGCCATTTTCTGAAAAAACGAATTTTGATGCTACTAAGCGTGCTGAATTGATGTTAAAACTGCATGAAACAACTAAAGAAAACATAGAGCGCATGAATGCTAAATACAAGATTGCTGGTGATAAAGGTAGGAAGGAACTAAAGTTTGAACCTGGAGATTTAGTTTGGCTGCATTTGAGAAAGGAAAGGTTTCCTGAATTGAGAAAATCTAAATTGCTACCTCGGGCTGATGGACCATTTAAAGTGTTAGAGAAAGTCAATGATAATGCATATAAGCTCGATCTGCCTACGGATTTTGGGGTTAGTCCCACATTTAACATTGCAGATTTGAAGCCATATTTGGGAGAGGAAGATGAGCTTGAGTCGAGGACGACTCAAATGCAAGAAGGGGAGGATGATGAGGACATCAACACCAACGATACATCCACTCCGACACAAGTACCTATTGCTGGTCCTATTACTCGTACTCGTGCGCATCAACTTAATCATCAGGTGAGTTCAAATCTAAGCTCATGTACATCATGTTTAGACCATGGAGACCCGTGTACTCTTGTTTTGCTTAGGAACCAAGAAGGCGACCGAAAGGGAAACGGATTCGCGCAGGCTGGATTCGGACTGCAGAACAGTACCAACTTGTGACGGACACCACAGTCGCATATGAACTCGGATTGGGGCGTTCAAGTACTTCGTGGAAAGCTTATGAAGTCTTCTTTCAAACGGATCCGGCCTCATATCCATATCTGTTACGAGTCGGCCGCAATCGTAAAATTAATACAGAGTCCTTTTCTGCACATGGTGCTGCGTCACCCTGTTTTGGCCCAATGGACCGTGTATCAAGTTGAGTCCATTACGGACGCGTCCTAGGGTTGGAGTACGACCTCAGGACCCCCGTGGTCGTCCTCCCACGTACTTATACCCCTTAGCCACCACCAAGGATGCTTGGGTTTTGTTTAGATCAAGTTTAGCCTTCGCTACTTGCTTGCAAGCGCGCGTGCTGGATCAGCCGCCCGTCTTCTTGTCTTCGGAACCCCACCATTATTGCGATTGCGTGTGAAACCTTCATTTACATCTAGTAAATTCAGTACTTGTCATACTTGTTCTTGCTAGTTCTTCGATTGCTTGCAGGACAAGTGCCCTAGTGGCCGGGTGCCGCGCTCCACAAGATCGCGACAGCCATTGGAGGGGGTGTATCGGTTGCTAAGGTGCAGCTTGGAAGGCTGTAGTCGGGCTGTGAACGTCGCCTCCATCGACCAATCGAGTTATCCACGCCTCTCATCGAAAGATCGGGAATCAAACCCTAGCGGGTCGCCATTAAACAAAACGGTCCAAAACGCCCCGAAACATGACTTTGGGATCCAATGCGGTGGATCGGGTGTGTTCGTTGCGAAAACTTTCCGACGCAACTTTGTTGCACAAAATTGTGCAGTAATGGCACCATTTCGGCTTGTTTTTCACCAGAGTTCGTGCAGTAAGAAACTGTCCGAAACGCCCCAAAACATGAGTTTGGGGTCCAATGGGTGGATTGGGTGTGTTCGTTGCAAAAAATTTCGACTTGACATCGTTGCACGAACTTGTGCACTAATTGCTCCAGATCAGCCCATTTTGCATCAAAGTTCGTGCAGTAATGAAGTGGTCCGAAATGCTTCAAAACATGTGTTTAGGGTCCCATGGGGTGGATCGGGTGCGTTCATTGCGAGAAAATTCCGACGTGACTTCGTTGCACGAACTTGTGCATTAATGGCACCAGTTCGGCACATTTAGCACCGAAGTTCCTGTAGTAACAAAATGGTTCGAAGAGACCCAAAACATGAGTTTTGGGTCCAATGGGGTTGACCAGGTGTGTTCGTTGTGCAATTGTGTCGTGCTTCGTTACATGAACTTCTGCATTAATTGCACCATTTCGGACCGTTTTGCACCGAAGTTCTTGCAATAGCGAAATTGTCCAAAACGCCCCAAAACATTAGTTTGGGATCCAATGGGGTGGATCGGGTGCGTTCGTTGCGAAAAAATTCCGACGCGACTTCATTTATGAACTTGTGCATTAAATGCTCTAGTTTTGCCCATTTTTCATTTTGCACCGATGTTCGTTGTGAAAAAATTTTGATATGACTTCGTTGCACAAAATTGTGCATAAATGGTACCAATTCGGGCTGTTTTGCACTAGAGTTTGTGCACTAACGAAATGGTCCGAAACATCCCAAATCATAAGTTTGCGGTCCAATGGGGTGGATCAGGCGCGTTCGTTGGGAAAAAATTCTAACGCGACTTCGTTGCACGAAATTGTGCATTAATGGCATCAATTCGGCTTGTTTTGCACTAGAGTTCGTGCAGTAACGAAATGGTCCGAAACGCCCCAAAACATGAGTTTGTGGTCCAATGGGGTGGATCGGGTGCGTTCGTTGTGAAAAATTGTGACGTGCTTCGTTAGACGAACTTGTGCATTAATGGCACAATTTTGGTTTGTTTTGCACCGAAGTTCTTGCAGTAGCAAAATGGTCCGAAACGCCCCGAAACATGAGTTTGGGATCCAATGGGGTGGATCGAGTGCGTTCGTTGTGAAAAATTTTCAACGCGACTTCGTTGCACGAAATTGTGCAGTAATGGCACCATTTAGGCCTGTTTTGCACCAGATTACATGCAGTAAGAAACTGTCCGAAACGCACCAAAATATGAGTTTGGGATCCAATGGAGTGGATCGGGTGCGTTCGTTGGGAAAAAATTCTGACGCGACTTTGTTGCACGAACTTATGAATTAATGGCACTAGTTCGGCCCATTTTGCACCTAAGTTCGTGCAGTAATGAAACAGTCCGAAACGCCCCAAAACATGTGTTCAGGGTCCAATGGGGTGGATTGGGTGCGTTCGTTGCGAAAAAATTTCGACGCGACTTCGTTCCACGAACTTGTGCATTAATTGCTCCAGATCGGCCCATTTTGCACTGAAGTTCGTCAAGTAATGAAACAGACCGAAATGCCCCAAAACATGTGTTTGGGATCCAATGGGTGGATCGGGTGCGTTCATTGCGAAAAAATTCCGACGCGACTTCGTTGCACGAACTTGTACATTAATGGCACCAGTTCGGCCCGTTTTTCACCAAAGCTCGTGCAGTAACGAAACGGTTCGCAAGGCACCAAAACATGTGTTCGGGGTCCAATGGGTGGATCGGGTGCGTTCGTTGCGAAAAAATTCTTACGCGACTTCGTTCCACGAACTTGTGCATTAATTGCTCCAGATCGGCCCATTTTGCACTGAAGTTCGTGCAGTAATGAAACGGTCCGAAATGCCCAAAAACATGAGTTTGGGATCCAATGGGGTGGATCGGGTGCGTTCATTGTGAAAAGTTGTGACATGCTTCGTTACAAGAACTTGTGAATTAATGGCACCATTTCGGCCCTTTTTGCACCGAAGTTCTTGCAGTAGCGAAGCGATCCGAAAAGCCCCAAAACATGAGTTTGGGATCCAATGGGGCAGATTGTGTGCGTTCGTTGCGAAAAAATTCTGACGTGACTTCGTTGCACAAAATTGTGCATAAATGGTGCCAATTCGGCCTGTTTTGCACAAGAGTTCGTGCACTAATGAAACGGTCCGAAACATCCCAAATCAAAAGTTTGCGGTCCAATGGGGTGGACCAGGTGCATTCGTTGGGAAAAAATTCTGACATGACTTCGTTTCACGAAATTGTGCATAAATGGTACCAATTCGGCCTATTTTGCACCAGAATTCGTGTAGTAACGAAATGATCCGAAACACCCCAAATCATAAGTTTGCGGTCCAATGGGGTGGATCAGGTGCGTTCGTTGGGAAAAAAATTCCGACGTGACTTCGTTGCCCGAAATTGTGCATTAATGGCATCAATTCGGCCTGTGTTGCCCTAGAGTTCGTGCAGTAACGAAACGGTCCGAAATGCCCCAAAACATGAGTTTGTGGTCCAATGGGGTGGATCGGGTGCGTTCGTTGTGAAAAATTGTGACGTGCTTCGTTAGACGAACTTGTGCATTAATGGCACAATTTTGGCATGTTTTGCACCGAAGTTCTTGCAGTAGCAAAACGGTCCGAAACGCCCCGAAACATGAGTTTGGGATCCAATGGGGTGGATCGAGAGCGTTTGTTGCGAAAAATTTCCGACGCGACTTCGTTGCACGAAATTGTGCAGTAATGGCACCATTTAGGCCTGTTTTGCACCAGATTACGTGCAGTAAGAAACTGTTCAAAACGCCCTAAAACATGAGTTTGGGGTCTAATGGAGTGGATCGGGTGCGTACGTTGGGAAAAAATTCCAACGCGACTTTGTTGCACGAACATATGAATTAATGGCACTAGTTCGGCCCGTTTTGCACCTAATGGCACCGTTTTAGCCCGTATTGCACCAAAGTTCTTGCAGTAGCGAAACGGTCCGAAGCGCCCCAAAATATGAGTTTTGGGTCCAATGGGGTGGATCGGGTGCGTTCGTTGCGAAAAAATTCCGACGCAACTTCGTTTATGAACTTGTGCATTAATTGCTCTAGTTTTGCCCATTTTGCACCAAATTTCGTGCAGTAAATTTTTGATGTGACTTCGTTGCACGAAATTGTGCAGTAATGGCACCATTTCGGCCTGTTTTGCACCAGAGTTGGTGCAGTAACAAACTGTCCGAAACACCCCAAAACATAAGTTTGTTGTCATATGGAGTGGATCGGGTGCGTTCGTTGGGAAAAAATTCCGACGCGACTTTGTTGCACGAACTTGTGAATTAATGGCACTAGTTCGGCCCGTTTTGCACCTAAGTTCGTGCAGTAACGAAATGGTCCGAAACGCCCCAAAACATGAGTTTGTGGTCCAATGGGGTGGATCGGGTGCGTTCATTGTGAAAAATTGTGACGTGCTTCGTTAGACGAACTTGTGCATTAATGGCACAATTTTGGCACGTTTTGCACCAGATTACGTGCAGTAAGAAACTATCCGAAACGCCCCAAAATATGAGTTTGGGATACAATGGAGTGGATCGGGTGCGTTCGTTGGTAAATAAATCCGACAAGTCTTCGTTGCACGAAATTGTGCATTAATGGCACCAATTCGGCCTGTTTTGCACCAGAGTTGGTGCAGTAAGGAAACGGTCCGAAACGCCCCAAAACATGTGTTTGGGGTCAAATGGGGTGGTTCGGGTGCGTTCATTGCGAGAAAGTTCTTGCAGTAGCGAAACGATCCGAAATGCCCCAAAACATGAGTTTGGGTTTGAATGGGGCAGATTTGGTGCGTTCGTTACAAAAAAATTCCAACGTGACTTCGTTGCACGAAATTGTGCATAAATGGTACAAATTCGGCCTATTTTGCACTAGAGTTCGTGCAGTAATAAAATGGTCCGAAACACCCCAAATCATAAGTTTGCGGTCCAATGGGGTGGATCAGGTGCGTTCGTTGGGAAAAAATTCCGATGCGACTTAGTTTCACGAAATTGTGCATTAATGGCATCAATTCGGCCTGTTTTGCACCAGAGTTCGTGCAGTAACGAAACGGTCCGAAACGCCCCAAAACATGAGTTTGTGGTCCAATGCGGTGGATCGGGTGCGTTCGTTGTAAAAAATTGTGACGTGCTTCGTTACAGGAACTTGTGCATTAATAGCGCAATTTCGGCACGTTTTGCAGCGAAGTTCTTGCAGTAGCAAAACGGTCCGAAACGCCTCGAAACATGAGTTTGGGATCCAATTGGGTGGTCGGGTGCGTTCATTGCGAAAAATTTCCGACGCAACTTCGTTACCCCAAAACATGAGTTTGAGGTCCAATAGGGTGGATCGGGTGCGTTCGTTGTGAAAAATTGTGACGTGCTTCGTTAAACAAACTTGTGCATTAATAGCACAATTTCTGCACGTTTTGCACCGAAGTTCTTGCAGTAGCAAAACGGTCCGAAACGCCCCAAAACATAAGTTTGGGATCCAATGGGGTGGTAGGGTGCGTTCGTTGCGAAAAATTTCCGACGCGACTTTGATGCACGAAATTGTGCAGTAATGGCACCATTTCGGCCTGTTTTGCACCAGAGTTCGTGCCGTAAGAAGCTGTCCGAATGGCCCCAAAACATGAGTTTGGGGTCCAATGGAGTGGATCGGGTGCGTTCGTTGGGAAAAAATTCCAACGCGACTTTGTTGCATGAACTTATGAATTAATGGCACTAGTTCGGCCCGTTTTGCACCTAAATTCGTGCACTAAACGAAACGGTCCGAAGCGCCCCAAAACATGTGTTCGCGGTCCAATGGGGTGGATCAGGTGTGTTCCTTGCAAAAAAATTCCGATGTGACTTCGTTGCATGCAAATGTGCACTAATGTCACCAATTCGGCCTGTTTTCCACCAGAGTTCGTGGAGTAACGAAACGGTCCGAAACACCCCAAATCATGAGTTTGGGGTCCAATGGGGTGGATCGGGTGCGTTCGTTGATAAAAAATCAGACATGACTTTGTTGCACAAAATTGTGCATTAATGGCACCAATTCGGCCTGTTTTGCACCAGAGTTCGTGCAGTAAGGAAACAGACCAAAATGCCCCAAAACATGAGTTTGGGATCCAATGAGGTGGATCGGGTGCGTTCGTTGGGAAAAAATTCCGACGCGACTTTGTTGCACGAACTTATGAATTAATGGCACCAGTTCAGCCCGTTTTGCACCTAAGTTCTTACACTAAACGAAACGGTCCGAAGTGCCCCAAAATATGTGTTCAGGGTCCAATAGGGTGGATTGGGTGCGTTCGTTGCAAAAAATTCCGACTTGACTTTGTTGCACGAACTTGTGCACTAATTGCTCCAGGTCAGCCCATTTTGCAATGAAGTTCGTGCAGAAATGAAATGGTCCGAAATGCTTCAAAACATGAGTTTTGGGTCCCATGGGGTGGATCGGGTGTGTTCATTGCGGGAAAATTCGGACGTGACTTCGTTGCACGAACTTGTGCATTAGTAGCACCAATTCGGCCCATTTAGCACCGAAGTTCCTTTAGTAACAAAACAGTTCGAAAAGCATCAAACATGAGTTTTGGGTCCAATGGGGTGGACCAGGTGTGTTCGTTGTGAAAAATTGTGCCGTGCTACGTTACATGAACTTGTGCATTAATTGCACCATTTCGGCCCATTTTGCACCGAAGTTCTTTAAGTAGCGAAAATGTCCAAAGTGCCCCAAAACATGAGTTTGGGATCCAATGGGGTGGATCGGGTGCGTTCGTTGCGAAAAAATTCCGACGCGACTTCGTTTATGAACTTGTGCATTAATTGCTCTAGTTTTGCCCATTTTGCACCGAAGTTCGTGCAGTAAATTTCTGACGCGACTTCGTTGCACGAAATTGTGCAGTAATGGCACCATTTCGGCCTATTTTGCACCAGAGTTCTTGCAGTAACAAACTGTCCGAAACGCCCCAAAATATGAGTTTTGGGTCCAATAGAGTGGATCGAGTGCGTTTGTTGGGAAAAAAATCCAACGGCGACTTCTTCGCACGAACTTGTGAATTAATGGCACTAGTTCGGCCCGTTTTGCACCTAAGTTCGTGCACTAAACGAAATGGTCCAAAACGCCCCAAAACATGTGTTCGGGGTCCAATAGGGTGGATCGAGCGTGTTCGTTGCAAAAAAATTTCGACGTGACTTCGTTGCATGAAATTGTGCATTAATGGCACCAATTCGGCCTGTTTTGCACTAGAGTTCGTGGAGTAACGAAACGGTCCGAAACACCCCAAATCATGAGTTTGGGCCCAATGGGGTGGATCGGGTGCGTTCGTTGGTAAAAAATCAGACATGTCTTGGTTGCACGAAATTGTGCATTAATGGCACCAATTCGGCCTGTTTTGCACCAGAGTTCGTGCAGTAAGGAAATGGCCCGAAACACCCCAAAACATGAGTTTGGGATCCAATTAGGTGAATCGGGTGCGTTCGTTGTGAAAAATTGTGACGTGCTTCGTTACACGAACTTGTGTATTAATAGCACAATTTCTACACATTTTGCACCGAAGTTCTTGCAGTAGCAAAATGGTCCGAAATGCCCCGAAACATGAGTTTGGGATCCAATGGGGTGGTCGGGTGCGTTCGTTGCGAAAAATTTCCGACGCGACTTTGTTGCACGAAATTGTGCAGTAATGGCACCATTTCGGCCTGTTTTGCACTTGTTGACGCCAGATTTTGACACGTGTTGAATCGGCGTCAGGAGACGAAGAGATTGGCCGATGCGGCAGATCTAAAGGCTATAGTGAGGAATCGGCCGATTGAGGCTACAGTTGGGAATCGGCCGATTGGCGATGCAACTTGCGCCAACAGATAGGGAGGGTGAAACCATTGGAACCATAACAGAGGAGCCCCGTCAAAAGTGGCTTGATGTTGGTCAACGGAACGATGCCGACTCGGTCGAGAAGCAATGGAAGGAATCCTGATTGGATTAGGAGATGGCGGCAGAAGATTCTGCGGGAGCCCGTTTCCTTTATGAAAATGTTATAGATATAGTAGTTTTCTGTTTAAATCAAGTTTGTAACAAATCGTAATCGATCAGGAGTCCTGGTCCTAGGGTATAAATAGGAGTCATCAGGGCTTTGATAGATACATCAATCAATCAACAAAACAATCTACTTTTTCATCGCACTTTACTTTCAAGTCGGCGACTTCGCCAGTACTTTTTCTTCTTTCACGAGTTTGTACGGATTGGCAGGGCTGCATCGACTCGATCTCTGGCCAATTGGTAGGTTTCGTTTATCGAATAACATCTGAGCTTTAACTTCGGGCGCATCGCCGTGGTTTCGTTTGGATTTATTCACCAGTTATCAATATTTACTAGAATTATAGGTTTTACCTGTTGTTCTAGTATTATCACCTGTTATCCAGCTTGAGATTGGAGCTATCGGCTTTGTCATCACTCTTCCTCGTTCATTGTCATACATCCGATTAGATCTATTTCAAGTGTTGCATCTGTAATAATTGTTTAAGTTGCTCCAGCAGTTTTCTTTACAATTATTACGTGATTATCGGCTGATCCATAGCCGGTCATCTTCATAGCAAATCAGCCGATTCGCCGATACGCTTTTCGGGACAGATCGGAACCTCAGCCGATCGGAACGCCCGGAATTTAATACGTTTATTTCCTTGTCAATCAACAGGTTAGATTGACTGGCACACCGCGTGAACCGCACCAGGGCAATAACCCGAACAGGAGCTAAGCAGATTCTCCCGGGTCGTGTGTCCGACGCTGAAGGTCATCAGCCGATTCCTGACCAATTTTTAGCGCCAACACACTTTTGGCACGCCTAGTGGGACCACCTCAAGATCCAATATGTCAAAGAACACCGAAGTTTCTGAGAACAACATCATTGAGGTCACAAAAGAAGATCTCAAGGACGACCAGAAAGAGGAACTGGCTAAACATCTAGAGGATTACAAAAGGATGTATCTGCAGTCTTTCAGTCGTACTAGAAGCGGGGAGGCGATCAAAAAAGCTCCTCTTCTAGTTCCCCTCCATATCACCATCGCTGAGGATTCGGGCAAGATGTCCAATATGATTCAACAGTCCGTCTATCAGGCTTTCATCGACCAATCCTCGGTTATGACCAACACGGTGTATAATGCCGTCATCAGTTCTCTGGTCAGCGGAGCAGCTCAAGGATATCAGGGGCCAGCATACGCCCCACCTATTGCACCTCCAGCCTGAAGCTTACCAGGCACGTCCCATTCGGCTCCTCAGCCGATGTCGACGCAACACGAAGGATACAACACTTCGTCGCCTCCAGTGCCTCCATGGTATAACGGTGCACCATGTTTCCGATCGCAAGCGCCGCTTCAGCCTGTCCAGATTGCTTCTGTGCAATCGCTGCCCTCAAACTAAGTGCCTTGGGGGGCACCAGCAACGACAGCTTTTCCCGATCAATCAACCGGACATGGGAGCTATCTGATCCAGGCGCCATTCCATTCGGCCGTTCGGCCGACGGCCACTCAGTATCAACCAGCCACGTCAGAAATTGGCAGGGGGGCAGACGCTGTAGAAGCACTCAGAAGCACGGCGCCGATGACGATGTACGATGGGGCGGCGGATTCGCTTCGCCATCAACTGTCAACTGCTTAGACGACCACAATGCAACAGAATCCGCCGCACACTTCGATCCATCACCCGGCCGTACCACCGCCAATCCACCAACATATGCCGGCACCCCGAACAGCTGTTCATCAGCAGCAAGTGGATTGGACAGCAAGAATAGCGGAAGTAATTCAGGACCAATTCGGGTTGAAGCCGAAAGTACAAACTTATACGTACAAGACGCCATACCCATCGGCCTACGACATGTTGCCGTTTCCCCAATGGTAGAAAGTTCCTGACTTTACCAAGTTTTTGGGCCTGGACGACACCTCTACCGTGGAGCACATTAACAGATTCATCATCCAGTGCGGGGAAGCCGCCACACAAGATGCTCTGAGGGTGCGCCTGTTCTCATCGTCTCTATCTTGGTCGGCCTTTCAGTGGTTCACTACTTTGCCACCCAATTCCATCGTCACTTGGGCCGACCTAGAAAAGCTATTCCACAAGTACTTCTACGCGGGAGCACACGAGATGAAGCTCTCAGATTTGACCAGTCTCAGGCAGAGGAGCGACGAGCCAGTAACTGCATACATACAGAGGTTCAGAGAAATCAGAAACAAATGCTATACCCTTGCTCTGACCGATGCCCAATTGGCCGATATCGCTTTCCAAGGCCTCCTGCCACATATCAAGGAGAGGTATGCCTCACAAGAATTTGAAAGCTTAAGCTAGATCGTTCACCGATTGGCCGGTCAGGAAGTGCGTCCGTTTGAGCAGCGGAGGAATTTCCAGAAAAAGGTGGCATACTTGGAAGGTTCTGAATCCGAGGAAGAGGAAGAAATCGGCCTCGCAGAATGGGTCAAAGGGAAGAAGCCAATATCGTGCCCTTTTGGAAAGAAAGAACCAGAAGCGTTCGGCTTTGACACATCAAAGGCCGATAAGATTTTCGACTTACTACTCCAGGAAGGGCAGATCAAGCTATCACCATACCATACCATTCCTTCGGCCGATCAGCTCAAAAAGATGAAGTACTGCAAATGGCACAACGCTACATCTCATGACACAAATGAGTCCAAGATCTTCCGTCAGCAGATACAGTCGGCCATTGAGCAGGGAAGACTCAAGTTCGAAACCCCGGCAAAGCCGGCAAAGCCGATGAAGATTGACCAACATCCTTTCTCGGCCAACATGGTTGACACAGGAAGAAACTCACTTCAAACCAAGGTGCTGACGTCGGAATCGGCTAGAAGGAGCGGCGCCGTAGATCCCAGGAAGCAAGTCACGGTGGATGAGGTCAAAGGGAAAAGACGGGCTGAAAACGAGGGCGAAGGATCAGAACGATCGCGTAGACCCGTCACTTCCCAATTCTTACTCAGCAAATATCGGCTACAGCAGGAATGGTCAAGATACCACAATGAGATGATACGCCGACACGAGGATCATTGGCGATGTCCGTTCTTCATCCATTGCTGGGAAAACGACCTCAGATTGCCATCAGCCGATGACTGTCCTGAGTGCAGCGGATCAAGCCGTAATGATCGCCCGTTCAAAAGATCGCGCTCCAGAGACAGGGGATCAGAGCCGATCAGCAGAAATTGGAACGAACAAGAAGGACGACGCATTTCAGTGCATTATCGGCTGGGGGGCAGAGTTGACCGGTATCACCGGTCGAAAGACAGGATCAACTAGCAGGAGCGGCTGGGGGGCAGAACCAGCGTACACGATCGGCTGGAAGAAATGGCTGATGCCAGGGTGTCGGATGAAAACCCCCTAGGAAGGGAACTAGACTGGGAGCACGCCAAACCGTCGGCCAGACCAGTAAACCCCAGGTGGTGCCCTGAGGGATTGTCTAAATCTCAGAAACGGAGAATCCAACGCCTGCGCCAATGTGAACAGCAAGAAGAAGAGCAGAGGCAGGTGCTGGATAAGAAAAACGTCAAGTCTCGGGTCTGGCGCCCCAAGAAAAACAACAGCAAGGAGGTTGACAATCAAGAATCGGCTGCTGATGTCAACATGGTGTTCATATTGCCGATGGAATTCATGGCGCCTGCCGATCGAGACAAGGCGACAAGGATGGGGGAGCAGATGCCGCAGTTGGTTTTGGAGCCGATGATAGCCACCTTTGAGAAAATGGCAACATCTCAAGGCACTATTTCTCAAAGGTCACGTTAACGGATGACCCGTTACCAGGCTACTAGTGGATGGAGGCGCCGCAGTCAACATCATGCCATATGCCATGTTCTGGAAGTTACGCAAAATTGATGAAGACCTGACCAAAACGGACATGATGCTCAAAGACTTCGAAGGCAACGTGTCTCCCGCCCGCGGAGCGCTCTGCGTCGACCTCACCATCGGCAGTAAGACCTTCCCACTACCTTCTTTATTATTAATGGTAAGGGGTCCTACAACATGTTGCTCGATCGCGATTGGATACACGCGAATTGTTGTGTCCCATCTACAATGCACCAATGCCTTGTGCAGTGAGTCGGCGACAGTACAGAGATAGTCACCGCCGATTCCACCTACAGTGTTGCGGCGGCCGACATGCAACAATGGAGCTGTGAACACGTCAAGTGTATATTCGGCAGGACTTGGGACACTGATTTCCTGAAAGTGTCCGATTTTTGTCTACGGCCGATCCAAGCAGTCGGCTCTGAAGATTCAGAATAGATGGATCACTTCGTCCGAGAAGACGGAAAGCTTGGGCATGGATTTATGTCGGCCGATTCGTTGGAGATGGTGGATTTAGGAGATGGTAGCAAGCCAAAGCCGACGTATATTAGTGCTAGCTTGGATCCCAGATACAAGTGTAAATTGACAAGGTTATTAAAAGAATTCAAGGATTGCTTTGCTTGGGAATACCATGAGATGCCTGGTCTAGACCGGTCCATTGTTGAACACTGGTTGCCTATAAGATCAGGATATCGGCCATATCAGCAACCTGCGTGACGGTGTAATCCTAAAATTCTACCTGATATAAAGGCCGAGATCACAAGATTGATTGAAGCATGATTTATTCGGACATCCGTTACGTCGAATGGATTTCTAATATTGTGCCCGTATATAAGAAGAACGGAAAGTTGCGCGTATGCATCGACTTCAGGAACCTAAATCAGGCTACACCAATGGATGGATATCCGATGTCGATGGCCGATGTCTTGATAGATGCTGCCGCAAGACACAAAGTCATCAGTTTCATGGATGGTAATGCTGGGTACAATCAAATATTAATGGCTGAAGAAGATATTTCAAAGACAACTTTCAGGTGTCCGGGCCACCTCGGTTTATTCGAGTGGGTTGTAATGACCTTTGGGTTAAAGAACGCTGGTGCTACATATCAGCGGGCCATGAACTATATCTTTCACAAGCTCATTGGTGTATCAGTGGAAATTTACATCGATGATGTTGTGGTCAAATCGAAAGGTCATCAGGAACATCTGGTCGATTTACAAGAAGTACTGGAGTGCACAAGGAAGCATGGGTTGAAAATGAACCCGAACAAGTGTGCATTCGGTGTATCGGCCGGGCAATTCTTAGGATTCATGGTCCATGAGCGAGGGATAGAGGTTAACCGGAAGACCATAGACGCCATCAACAAAGTTGTAGCCCCACAGAATAAAACTGAGCTGCAATCCCTCATCGGCAAAGTCAATTTTATTAGAAGGTTCATATCCAATTTGTCTGGGCGTATTCAAGCTTTCACCCCTTTGTTGAAATTAAAGCCTGACCAGGAATTCGTGTGGGGAGAAGAACAACGCAGAGCGTTAGAAGATATCAAGCAATATCTAGTTTCACCACCGGTGTTAGTCCCGCCACAGCCTGGTAAGCCGTTCAAATTATACTTATCAGCTGATGAACAAGCTATTGGATCGACGTTGGTACAGGAGTTCGAAGGGAAAGAACGGGTGGTATATTATGTCAGCAGAAGACTCCTGGACGCCGAAACAAGATATTCCCTGGTGGAACAGCTGTGCCTGTGTTTATACTTCTCGTGTACCAAGCTCAGGCACTATTTATTATCGGCAGAGTGCATAGTCATATGCAAAGATGATGTGGTGAAATATATGCTATCACTGCCGATTTTGAAAGGAAGGATTGGAAAATGGATACTGGCTCTGTCAGAGTTCGACTTAAGGTACGAATCGGCTAAGGCTGTCAAGGGTCAGGTCATGGCCAATTTTGTGGCTCAACATTGTGGACCGGAAATTGCTGTCGTTGAACCGGTGCCATGGACTTTGTATTTCGATGGTTCTTCGTGTGGAGCCGGATCGGGGATCGGTATCGTTCTTATATTGCCTCGGGGGGCAAGCTATGATTTCTCTTTGCCGATAGAAGCATCCGCAACCAACAACCAGGCGGAATACCGAGCCGTCCTAAAAGGTATCCAATTGTTGAGGGAAGTCAAAGCTAATGCAGTCGAAATTTTTGGGGATTCCATGCTCATCATAGATCAGTTAACGGGGAAATCTGAATGCAAAGATGATATCTTAAGAATGTACTATGAAGTTTTCCTCCAGCTGTTAAAGGAATTCAAGTCTGCGATAATCGAGCACATCCCTAGAAATTACAATGAAGAGGCCAATAGGCTGGCCCAACACGCGTCCGGATATCGGCCGATCCAAGGAGCTATGATTTTGGAGCTCGCGGCCGATGATTGGCAAAGGAGATTGCCGATTACCTAAAGGATCCGTCCTAGAAGGTAGATCGGCGAGTGTGTTTTCCGGCCACAAAATATGTGTTACTTGAAGACGATTTGTTTTACCGGATGATTGATGGGGTTCTTCTCAAATGCCTGGGAACGGAAGAAGCAAAGGTCCTAATGGGGGAAACCCATGAGGGCGTATGCGGAGCCCATCAATCGGCTCGCAAGATGAAGTGGATGATCAGAAACAATGGGTATTATTGGCCGATGATTCTCGAAGATTGTTTCAAATATTATAAAGGTTGCCAAGATTGTTCATAGATCTCATCGGACAGATTCACCCTCCATCAACCAGAGGGCATAAGTTTATATTGGTAGCCACTGATTATTTTACTAAATGGGTGGAGACAGTTCCGTTAAGGACAGTGACATCGGCCGACGTGATCGAGTTCGTTAAGAACCACATTGTTTATCGATTCGGTATTCCTCAGACTCTCACAACTGATCAAGGAAAGATGTTCACCTCAGGAGAATTTGGAGAATTCGCCGCCGATATGGGGATTAAATTTTTGAATTCTTCTCTGTACTATGCTCAGGCCAATGGCCAGGCCGAATCGTCCAATAAGGGGATAATCAAGTTGATCAAGAGGAAGATAGAGGAACAACCCAAGAAGTGGCACACGTCTTTGGCTGAATCTCTATGGGCTTATAGGATGGCTTGCCACGGAGCCACTAAGATATCTCCTTATCAGTTGGTACATGGTCACGAGGCAGTCTTGCCTTGGGAATTGAGGACGGGGTCAAAGCGTATATCGCTTCAAGATCAGTTGATGGCCGATGATTATTCCTTCCTCATGAAAGGATGAGCTCAATGACTCGGCGGGTCAGCAGTTGAGGGCCATGATTATCATCGAAGAAAACAAGAAAAGGGTGGCCAGGTGGTATGACAAGAAGGTCAAGGTTAAACAATTCTTCCAAGGAGATCTGGTATGGAAGTTGGTGCTGCCGATAGGGTCTAAAGACCCCAAATTCGGTAAATGGTCGCCCACTTGGGAAGGGCCGTATAGAATCGGCCGATGTGCTCCGGGAAATGCATATATACTAGAAACTATCGAAGGGGAAGTATTCACAAGAGCCTTAAATGGAAGATATCTGAAGAGGTACTATCCAAGCATATGGGTAGGTGCATAACTTACGGTAAGATGCATCAAGACAACATGGCCGACTCCTATCAGCTTTTACCTATATAGCCGATGTAAAAATGACATCGCCTTAAGGAGGAAACATTTTGATTTGGTCTGAACGATTCATTATTCAGTGAAAATAGCAGAGTACATGGCCGACATGGTACAAGTCGCCCTTAGAATAAAAAGTACCAATATATCTACTGATCACGCTTTTTCTTGAACTCTCTCTCGATCCAGCCTAGTTTTATCAGAAGGCGGATGGTCTTCTCCTCCAGATCCTCCATGGCGGCTTCAGCCTCGACTTGATGAGGGAGTGGATGGCTCCTGTTGAGAGGCGGTTGGGATGTTCCTGCTGCGGCATCTTCAAGGGCAACTGAGCGAGGGAGTGGATGACTCCTTTTAGTTGGTTGTCGCTTGGAGCAGTTGGCGTCTATATGGTCCCAGATTTTCTGGACATCAGCAGGAACATGACCTTTGAGTTCTTCAGAGTGAGCTCTTATCAGATCTATGTCTGCCTGCGACAGTGGTTCGTCTGAATGCATAACTTCAATCGCTCGTTCCAGACTGGGACTAAGGCGTTTTGGCTAGAGAGGGATAAACAACTACCCAATATCAGAGTGATTGAGATGTCAAGGGGAGAAATAGAAGAGGGTTCGTACCTGGTTGATAGAGGAGGAGGAAGATGAAGAAGACATCTTGCTGTCCAGCCTGGGAGGATAGAGATCGAGTTATTGGAGGAGAAGAAGATGGGTAATACAGACGCCTCTGGAAACGATGTGGGATCTCGTACTTATAGAAGGAATGAGGTAAGGAGATAGTAGGATGCGTCCCATCAGAGTAAAAGCGTTCATAAATGCAAAGCTGCCAAAGGAGGCGGTCCAAGGTCGAATTAGCGCATCAACATTAAGAGAGCATTAAATGTTTACAAGATTCTTTACAACTCACCCAAGGAAGGCATCTATGGTCGCAATAGCTCGTTGCCTAATCTGATCGGCCGAGTCTAATACTCTTTGGTCGTCATCGGCCGATCCGAGAATTTCTGGCATATGACGATGAAGTTTTATCGCTTCACGGGCCAGGTTATGTCTTTCTTGCTTCAGCCCGGCGATGACAGATGGAAGCTCTTGAAGTCTCTTTTCTTCAGCAGCTATGTCCTTGGTTACCTGCTCCATCTCTTTGGCTAGCTCCTCCTCCATTTGAGGCGATCTATGGCGCCGACGATATCTGGACGGGAGTTCTCAAGGAAGTTGATCCGTTGATGCACTTCTTGGGCTCGGTGTTTGTAAGAATCGGCTTCCTCTCGGGTTTTCGCTAGCTTGGCACGATCGGCCACATGGCGCAGGGCCCTGAACACTGGAATCTGTATCGACTCTATGAATGCAGCAGGTTGTAGAGTCTCTGTTGCTTCCTCCGAAATTCGGCCTCTGATGTCGTTGAGAAGCTGCCGAATCGATGAAGCATCTCCCACTAATCGGCCGATATCGTCTTGGAGGAGGGTCCGCATACTCTCGAGCTTGGCACGGACGTCATCAGGAATTGAGCTTGATGAAACTTGGTGTGAAGTGACCTCTTCATCGTCAGACAGGGGAACCGCGAAAGAGAAAAGACTGTTATTAGGAGTATCTTGTTCCTGCGAAAGAATAAAGACAAGGATTAGCAGACAACAAAGGGGAATCGGCCGATTTGGGTGATAAGTTTCTTACCTCTTTGAAGCGGATTTCTCTTGCTTGTGCCGGCGGGAGTGCCACCCTTGTCTCAGGAACCGGTGCAATCGGCTCATCAGAAGAGGAGGACTCGACGACTATCAATGCCCTGCTCAGGCCAGCTTCCTAAAAAGGTATGGGAAACAGATTTTACGAGTATACTGCGAATAATTGAATCTGACGATATGAGATACCTGCCATACCTCTGTGAGTCTTCCGGCCGATGTTTGTTGGGGGGTTACAGTCAACGCACCCAGATTGGTCTGCATCAAAATCGGTTAGATTTTGTTGAATATCAAGAGATTGAGTTAAGAGATTCTCTACCTCGGTGAGGAGAATCGCTGGTGTTTCGGCTTCCGCTCGGGACGTGGCCGATTGCTGCGGGGATTGCGCTGGAGCGATTTGTGCAGCCTGGCAGAAGGAAGAGGTTAATATTGATAGAATACTTAAAGGTATGTGAAGTATGCGAGGTTACCAAAACAGCTTCTACCAGCAGTGATGCAGCGGCCGCTCCAACTTCTGTGGCAGTCTGGGGATCGACCTCCTCGGTAATCGGCAAATCTAGAGTAGTTGGGGTTTCAGCCGATACTACCGCCGATTGATCAGTTGGTCCTATCCGGGCACGTACTCGGCGGCTTGTTTTCTTTAAGGTAGGCCTTTTCGGCGTTTGCTTCCATCGGCCGCTAGTGATGTCTTTGATGGTCGGAGCGTGATAGCCGATAAGTGGAAATGGTGTGTATGGGTGATTGCTCTCTATCGGCCTACCACTTCGGCTCCGCATCGGAGGAATTTGACTTTCAGACTGAAAAGAGAAATACAAGTTAGCAGTAAGATTGTAGCATGGAAAGGACGATATTGGAAGGTAATACCGCTGCACTTGAATCAATATTGTCTGGGTCAAAACTTTTACAATATGTTGATGGAGACGAACAGAAGAGGTACTGCTTCCATTCTGCCCACCACAGTTTGAATTGTTGGACGGCAAAAGGGGCCACCATCCAGTTGTTTAGGTCGATGGTACTGGAGTCTGGCACTAAGTTGCACAGCCGATTGTAGTCGAGGCTCTTGGTCAGTTCATCAAGAAATTTTGCTCGGCCGGCAAAGTAGACTTGAATCGGCAGTTGACCAAAGCCAAGTTGCCGTGCTGCGACCGATGGATTATAAAATTCATAGGTGGGGGAATCTTTGCCAGAAAAGATGTTGGCCGGTAAAATCCCTGGCTTGATCAGGATATCCATGAGGTCACCGTCAAAAGTATTGGATGATGAATCGTAACAGACGGGAAGCTTGAAAATCGGCCCTGTTGTCTGATATGGATACCAACTGATAGTCTCTTCACTGAAGCCGTTGTAGAAACATCTGAAGTATTCGGCCGTTCGGGTGGCAGTGAATTGACAGCCAGGGAAGGCCGATACTGCTTCTCCAAAAGAGGTACAGCGTCGTCGTATAGTGGGGTTTTCCTCTGACTCGATATTGGGAAAGGTTTTGGTCTCTATTTGCTGCTAGGAGACCTTGCTCATGTATAAGTTGAGCCAGAGGGTGATGAACCACCAAGGACCACCAGGATTGCCAATCGTCTCCCCTTTTGATAATTTGACGCCGATTTGGTGAATCATATGGTAGGCCGATCCTAACAGATGCTTCCCAAGGGGGATGGCCGATCCTAGTGACGGAGCTTCTGCCAGAGCTTGTGTATTGGATGAAGGACCAACTGCTCTGCCACAGAAGATGTGTTTCTCTAGCCACATCATCAAGAACGTTGTATGTTCTCTCTCTGAATCGTCCCGGTCCTCATATTTTTGTTGATGTACCCCTTCCACCCGCCGATTCCTTTTGTCTCTAGTCGATGGGTTGGTTTGATCAGATAATCAAAGGGTGTATCAGGGGAGGAGATATCAAGGCCGGTCAACATTAGAACATCGGCCAGGGTTGGAGTCATAGGTCCGTGCCCAAAGAGAAACGCGTTGAGCACATCGGACCAGAAATAAGAGGCCGCTATTACTAGGGGTTCATTTTTCTCCATTTGGAACAGAGAGATCGATGCACTGGCCGATGTTTAACTCATCCCACTGAACTTTCTTAGACTTGGCTAATCTGTGGTACCATTCTTTCCAGCCAGGGGTTTCATTCGGCCAAGATCTAAAGGCACCTGCCCACTGACCCAAATCCATGGGTGATTGCTTGAAAGGAATTCTGTGGGTTTCTAGGTTGATCAAATCGGTTGGATCTGGATTCCCCATGGGACCTAAGCAGATGAGACTGGAGGTTTCAGAAAGGGGAATAGTAATCTGGTGACTAAATGCTTAAAAAAGAGGGAAAAAGGAGAAAACTGAGAATGGGTCTAGAAAATACTTGAGCAGTAAAAAGTAAAAGAGGAAAGTTTCGGATGATTACCTCCGGGATGAAACTCATCGTCGCCGATGGAGTCACCAGTGGAGCCGCCGATGGGACCGCCGTCGCTGAGGAAGTTGCCGGCGGAACCTCCGTGGTTGGTGAAGTTGCCGACGGCGCCGCCATTGGAAGGATGGAGCAGATTGCAGGCAAGAGAAAAATCGCCGGAGAATGCGGTTGGAGATCGAGAGGGCACACGAAGAAGATGAACAGTGATTCGCTGGAGGAAATTACTAGGCTTGTGGAGAAGGAGTGGCGGAGAACGCCGGTACTTAACGACAATCCGAGAGAGAAAGGGTAAAGGCGGAATTTTTGCCGCGCCGTCTACACGAATTCCAGGGGAACAGTTGTCTCAAGCGCCCGGTTCGAGAAGATTGCAATCATCATGTAGAAGACCGCGAAATGGAAGGAGATTTTTACTGCGCTCGTTTTGGAGGAAAGATTAAAGAAAAGAGTTTCAAAGTAAAAATTATGTGTTGACGCCAGATTTTGACACGTGTTGAATCGGTGTCAGGAGAGGAAGAGATTGGCCGATGCGGCAGATCTAAAGGCTACAGTGAGGAATCGGCCGATTGAGGCTATAGTTGGGAATCGGCCGATTGGCGATGCAACTTGCGCCAACAGATAGGGAGGGTGAAACCATTGGAACCACAACAGAGGATCTCGGTCAAAAGTGGCTTGATGTTGGTCAACGAAACGATGCCGACTCGGTCGAGAAGCAATGGAAAGAATCCTGATTGGATTAGGAGATGGCGGTAGAAGATTCTGCGGGAGCCCGTTTCCTTTATGAAAATGTTATAGATATAGTAGTTTTCTGTTTAAATCAAGTTTGTAACAAATCATAATCGATTAGGAGTCCTGGTCCTAGGGTATAAATAGGAGTCGTCAGGGCTTTGATAGATACATCAATCAATCAACAAAACAATCTACTTTTTCATCGCACTTTACTTTCAAGTCGGCGACTTCGCCAGTACTTTTTCTTCTTTCACGAGTTCGTACGGATTGGCAGGGCTGCATCGACTCGATCTCCGGCCAATTGCTAGGTTCCGTTTATCGAATAACATCTGAGCTTTAACTTCGAGCGCATCGCCGTGGTTTCGTTTGGATTTATTCACCAGTTATCGATATTTACTAGAATTATAGGTTTTACCTGTCGTTCTAGTATTATCACCAGTTATCCAGCTTGAGATTGGAGCTATCGGCTTTGTCATCACTCTTCCTCGTTCATTGTCATACAGCCGATTAGATCTATTACAAGTGTTGCATCTGTAATAACTATTTAAGTTGCTCCAGCAGTTTTCTTTACAATTATTACGTGATTATCGGCTGATCCATAGCCGGTCATCTTCATAGCAAATCGGCCGATTCGCCGATACGCTTTTCAGGACAGATCGGAACCTCAGCTGATCGGAACACCCGGAATTTAATACATTTATTTCCTTGTCAATCAACAGGTCAGATTGACTGGCATGCCGCGCGAACCGCACCAGGGCAATAACCCGAACAGGAGCTAAACAGATTCTCTCGGGTCGTGTGTCCGACCAGAGTTCGTGCAGTAAGAAACTGTCCGAAATGCCCCAAAACATGAGTTTGGGGTCCAATGGAGTGGATCGGGTGCGTTCGTTGGGAAAAA
The DNA here is from genome assembly GCA_032594955.1 of Panicum miliaceum. Lineage (NCBI taxonomy): Eukaryota > Viridiplantae > Streptophyta > Magnoliopsida > Poales > Poaceae > Panicum > Panicum miliaceum. Next base: position 9,538,062 of record CM064070.1, on the reverse strand, counting down.
ATTCCGACGCGACTTTGTTGCACGAACTTATGAATTAATGGCACTATTTCGGCCCGTTTTGCACCTAAGTTCGTGCACTAAACGAAACGGTCCGAAACGCCCCAAAACATGTGTTCGGGGTCCAATGTGGTGGATTGGGTGCGTTCGTTGCGAAAAATTCCGACTTGACTTCGTTGCACGAACTTGTGCACTAATTGCTCCAGATTAGCCCATTTTGCATCGAAGTTCGTGCAGAACTGAAATGGTCCGAAATGCTTTCAAACATGAGTTTGGGGTCCCATGGTGTGGATCGGGTGTGTTCAATGCGAGAAAATTCGGACGTGACTTCGTTGCACGAACTTGTGCATTAGTGGCACCAGTTCTACCCATTTAGCCCCGAAGTTCCTGTAGTAACAAAATGGTTCGAAGAGCATCAAACATGAGTTTTGGGTCAAATGGGGTGGACTAGGTGTGTTCGTTGTGAAAAATTGTGCCGTGCTTCGTTACATGAACTTGTGCATTAATTGCACCATTTCGGCCCATTTTGCACCGAAGTTCTTTCAGTAGCGAAAATGTCCAAAGTGCCCCAAAACATGAGTTTGGGATCCAATGGGGTGGATCGGGTGCGTTCGTTGCGAAAAAATTCCGACGCGACTTAATTGCTCTAGTTTTGCCCATTTTGCACCGAAGTTCGTGCATTAATTGCTCTAGTTTTGCCCATTTTGCACCGAAGTTCATGCAGTAAATTTCCGACGCGACTTCGTTGCACGAAATTGTGCAATAATGGCACCATTTCGGCCAATTTCGCACAAGAGTTCGTGCAGTAACAAACTGTCCGAAATGCCCCAAAATATGAGTTTTGGGTCCAATAGAGTGGATCGAGTGCGTTCGTTGGGAAAAAAATCCGACGCGACTTCGTCGCACAAACTTGTGAATTAATGGCACTAGTTCGGCCCGTTTTGCACCTAAGTTCGTGTACTAAACGAAATGGTCCAAAACGCCCCAAAACATGTGTTCGGGATCCAATGGAGTGGATCGGGTGTGTTCGTTAAAAAAAATTCCGACGTGACTACGTTGCATGAAATTGTGCATTAATGGCACCAATTCGGCCTGTTTTCCACCAGAGTTCGTGGAGTAACGAAACGGTCCGAAACACCCCAAATCATGAGTTTGGGGTCCAATGGGGTGGATCGGGTGCGTTCGTTGGTAAAAAATCAGACATGACTTGGTTGCATGGAATTGTGCATTAATGGCACCAATTCGGCCTGTTTTGCACCAGAGTTCGTGCAGTAAGGAAACGGCCCGAAACACCCCAAAACATGAGTTTGGGATCCAATAAGGTGGATCGGGTGCGTTCGTTGTGGAAAATTGTGACGTGCTTCGTTACACGAACTTGTGCATTAATAGCACAATTTCTGCACGTTTTGCACCAAAGTTCTTGAAGTATCAAAACGGTCCGAAACACCCCGAAACATGAGTCTGGGATCTAATGGGGTGGTCGGGTGCGTTCGTTGCAAAAAATTTCCAACGCGACTTTGTTGCACGAAATTGTGCAGTAATGGCACCATTTCGGCCTGTTTTGCACCAGAGTTCGTGCAGTAAGAAACTGTCCGAAATGCCCCAAAACATGAGTTTGGGGTCCAATGGAGTGGATCGGGTGCGTTCGTGGGGAAAAAATTCCAAAGCGACTTTGTTGCACGAACTTATAAATTAATGGCACTAGTTCGGCCCGTTTTGCACCTAAGTTCGTGCACTAAACGAAACGGTCCGAAACGCCCCAAAACATGTGTTCGGGGTCCAATGGGGTGGATTGGGTGCGTTCGTTGCAAAAAATTCCGACTTGACTTCGTTGCACGAACTTGTGCACTAATTGCTCCAGATCAGCCAATTTTTCATCGAAGTTCGTGCAGAAATGAAATGGTCCGAAATGCTTCAAATCATGAGTTTGGGGTCCCATGGGGTGGATCGGTTGCGTTCATTGCGAGAAAATTCCGACGTGACCTCGTTGCACGAACTTGTGAATTAGTGGCACCAGTTCGGCCCATTTAGCACCAAAGTTCCAGTAGTAGCAAAACGGTTCGAAGAGCACCAAACATGAGTTTTGGGTCCAATGGGGTGGACCAGGTGTGTTCGTTGTGAAAAATTGTGCCGTGCTTCGTTACATGAACTTGTGCATTAATTGCACCATTTCGGCCCATTGTGCACCGAAGTTCTTGCAGTAGTGAAAATGTCCAAAGCGCCCCAAAACATGAGTCTGGGATCCAATGGGGTGGTCGGATGCGTTCGTTGCGAAAAATTTCCAACGCGACTTTGTTGCACGAAATTGTGCAGTAATGGCACCATTTCGGCCTGTTTTGCACCAGAGTTCGTGCAGTAAGAAACTGTCCGAAATGCCCCAAAACATGAGTTTGGGGTCCAATGGAGTGGATCGGGTGCGTTCGTTGCGAAAAAATTCCGACGCGACTTTGTTGCACGAACTTATGAATTAATGGCACTATTTCGGCCCGTTTTGCACCTAAGTTCGTGCACTAAACGAAACGGTCCGAAACGCCCCAAAACATGTGTTCGGGGTCCAATGGGGTGGATTGGGTGCGTTCGTTGCGAAAAATTCTGACTTGACTTCGTTGCACGAACTTGTGCACTAATTGCTCCAGATTAGCCCATTTTGCACCGAAGTTCGTGCAGAAATTAAATGGTCCGAAATGCTTCCAAACATGAGTTTGGGGTCCCATGGGGTGGATCGGGTGTGTTCATTGCGAGAAAATTCGGACGTGACTTCGTTGCACGAACTTTTGCATTAGTGGCACCAGTTCGGCCCATTTAGAACTGAAGTTCCTGTAGTAACAAAATGGTTCGAAGAGCATCAAACATGAGTTTTGGGTCCAATGGGGTGGACCAGGTGTGTTCGTTGTGAAAAATTGTGCCGTGCTTCGTTACATGAACTTGTGCATTAATTTCACCATTTCGGCCCATTTTGCACCGAAGTTCTTTTAGTAGCGAAAATGTCCAAAGTGCCCCAAAACATGAGTTTGGGATCCAATGGGGTGGATCGGGTGCGTTCGTTGCGAAAAAATTCCGACGCGACTTAATTGCTCTAGTTTTGCCCATTTTGCACCGAAGTTCGTGCATGAATTGCTCTAGTTTTGCCCATTTTGCACCGAAGTTCGTGCAGTAAATTTCCGACGCGACTTCGTTGCACGAAATTGTGCAGTAATGGCACCATTTCGGCCAATTTCGCACAAGAGTTCGTGCAGTAACAAACTGTCCGAAATACCCCAAAATATGAGTTTTTGGTCCAATAGAGTGGATCGAGTGCGTTCGTTGGGAAAAAATCCGACGCGACTTCGTCACACAAACTTGTGAATTAATGGCACTAGTTCGGCCCGTTTTGCACCTAAATTCGTGCACTAAACGAAATGGTCCAAAACGCCCCAAAACATGTGTTCGGGATCCAATGGAGTGGATCGGGTGTGTCCGTTACAAAAAAATTCCGACGTGACTACGTTGCATGAAATTGTGCATTAATGGCACCAATTCGGCCTGTTTTCCACCAGAGTTCGTGGAGTAACGAAACGGTCCGAAACACCCCAAATCATGAGTTTGGGGTCCAATGGGGTGGATCGGGTGCGTTCGTTGGTAAAAAATCAGACATGACTTGGTTGCACGAAATTGTGCATTAATGGCACCAATTCGGCCTGTTTTGCACCAGAGTTCGTGCAGTAAGGAAACGGCCCGAAACACCCCAAAACATGAGTTTGGGATCCAATAAGGTGGATCAGGTGCGTTCGTTGTGAAAAATTGTGACGTGCTTCGTTACACGAATTTGTGCATTAATAGCACAATTTCTGCACGTTTTGCACCGAAGTTCTTGAAGTAGCAAAACGGTCCGAAACACCACGAAACATGAGTCTGCGATCCAATGGGGTGGTCGGGTGCGTTCGTTGCGAAAAATTTCCGACGCGACTTTGTTGCACGAAATTGTGCAGTAATGGCACCATTTCGGCCTGTTTTGCACCAGAGTTCGTGCAGTAAGAAACTGTCCGAAATGCCCCAAAACATGAGTTTGGGGTCCAATGGAGTGGATCGGGTGCGTTCGTTGGGAAAAAATTCCGACACGACTTTGTTGCACGAACTTATGAATTAATGGCACTATTTCGGCCCGTTTTGCACCTAAGTTCGTGCACTAAACGAAACGGTCCGAAACGCCCCAAAACATGTGTTCCGGGTCCAATGGGGTGGATTGGAAGCGTTCGTTGCGAAAAAATCCGACTTGACTTCGTTGCACGAACTTGTGCACTAATAGCTCCAGATTAGCCCATTTTGCATCGAAGTTCGTGCAGAAATGAAATGGTCCGAAATGCTTCCAAACATGAGTTTGGGGTCCCATGGGGTGGATCGGGTGTGTTCATTGCGAGAAAATTCGGACGTGACTTCGTTGCACGAACTTGTGCATTAGTGGCACCAGTTCTACCCATTTAGCACCGAAGTTCCTATAGTAACAAAATGGTTCGAAGAGCATCAAACATGAGTTTTGGGTCCAATGGGGTGGACCAGGTGTGTTCGTTGTAAAAAATTGTGCCGTGCTTCGTTACATGAACTTGTGCATTAATTGCACCATTTCGGCCCATTTTGCACCGAAGTTCTTTCAGTAGCGAAAATGTCCAAAGTGCCCCAAAACATGAGTTTGGGATCCAATGGGGTGGATCGGGTGCGTTCGTTGCGAAAAAATTCCGACGCGACTTAATTGCTCTAGTTTTGCCCATTATGCACCGAAGTTCGTGCATTAATTGCTCTAGTTTTGCCCATTTTGCACCGAAGTTCGTGCAGTAAATTTCCGACGCGACTTCGTTGCACGAAATTGTGCAGTAATGGCACCATTTCGGCCAATTTCGCACAAGAGTTCGTGCAGTAACAAACTGTCCCAAATGCCCCAAAATATGAGTTTTGGGTCCAATAGAGTGGATCGAGTGCGTTCGTTGGGAAAAAAATCCAACGCGACTTCGTCGCAAAAACTTGTGAATTAATGGCACTAGTTCGGCCCGTTTTGCACCTAAGTTCGTGTACTAAACGAAATGGTCCAAAACGCCCCAAAACATGTGTTCGGGATCAAATGGAGTGGAGTTGTGTTCGTTACAAAAAAATTCCGACGTGACTACATTGCATGAAATTGTGCATTAATGGCACCAATTCGGCCTGTTTTCCACCAGAGTTCGTGGAGTAACGAAACGGTCCGAAACACCACAAATCATGAGTTTGGGGTCCAATGGGGTGGATCGGGTGCGTTCGTTGGTAAAAAATTAGACATGACTTGGTTGCATGAAATTGTGCATTAATGGCACCAATTCGGCCTGTTTTGCACCAGAGTTCGTGCAGTAAGGAAACGGCCCGAAACACCCCAAAACATGAGTTTGGGATCCAATAAGGTGGATCGGGTGCGTTCGTTGTGGAAAATTGTGACGTGCTTCGTTACACGAACTTGTGCATTAATAGCACAATTTCTGCACGTTTTGCACCAAAGTTCTTGAAGTATCAAAACGGTCCGAAACACCCCGAAACATGAGTCTGGGATCCAATGGGGTGGTCGGGTGCGTTCGTTGTGAAAAATTTCCAACGCGACTTTGTTGCACGAAATTGTGCAGTAATGGCACCATTTCGGCCTGTTTTGCACCAGAGTTCGTGCAGTAAGAAACTGTCCGAAATGCCCCAAAACATGAGTTTGGGGTCCAATGGAGTGGATCGGGTGTGTTCGTTGGGAAAAAATTCCGACGCGACTTTGTTGCACGAACTTATAAATTAATGGCACTAGTTCGGCCCATTTTGCACCTAAGTTCGTGCACTAAACGAAACGGTCCGAAACGCCCCAAAACATGTGTTCGGGGTCCAATGGGGTGGATTGGGTGCGTTCGTTGCAAAAAATTCCGACTTGACTTCGTTTCACGAACTTGTGCACTAATTGCTCCAGATCAGCCAATTTTTCATCGAAGTTCGTGCAGAAATGAAATGGTCCGAAATGCTTCAAATCATGAGTTTGGGGTCCCATGGGGTGGATCGGTTGCGTTCATTGCGAGAAAATTCCGACGTGACCTCGTTGCACGAACTTGTGAATTAGTGGCACCAGTTCGGCCCATTTAGCACCAAAGTTCCAGTAGTAAAAAACTGTCCGAAACATCCCAAAATATGAGTTTTGGGTCCAATAGAGTGGATCGAGTGCGTTCGTTGGGCAAAAATTCCGACGCGACTTCATCGCACGAACTTGTGAATTAATGGCACTACTTCGGCCCGTTTTTCACCTAAGTTCATGCACTAAACGAAATGGTCCAAAACGCCCCAAAACATGTGTTCGGGGTCCAATGGGGTGGATCGGGTGTGTTCGTTGCAAAAAAATTCCGACGTGACTTCGTTGCATGAAATTGTGCATTAATGGCACCAATTCAGCCTGTTTTGCACCGGAGTTCGTGTAGTAAGGAAACGGCCCGAAACACCCCAAAACATGAGTTTGGGATCAAATAAGGTGGATCGGGTGCGTTCGTTGTGAAAAATTGTGACGTGCTTCGTTACACGAACTTGTGCATTAATAGCACAATTTCTGCACGTTTTGCACCGAAGTTCTTGAAGTAGCAAAACGGTCCGAAACACCCCGAAACATGAGTCTCGGATCCAATGGGGTGGTCGAGTGCGTTCGTTGCGAAAAATTTCCGACGCGACTTTGTTGCACGAAATTGTGCAGTAATGGCACCATTTCGGGTTGTTTTGCACCAGAGTTCGTGCAGTAAGGAAACGGCCCGAAACACCCCAAAACATGAGTTTGGGATCCAATGAGGTGGACCGGGTGCGTTCGTTGTCAAAAATTGTGACGTGCTTCGCTACACGAACTTGTGCATTTATAGCACAATTTTTGCACGTTTTGCACCGAAGTTCTTGCAGTAGCAAAACGGTCCGAAACGCCCCGAAACATGAGTTTGGGATCCAATGGGGTGGTCGGGTGCGTTCGTTGCAAAAAAATTCCGACGTGACTTCGTTGCATGAAATTGTGCATTAATGGCACCAATTCGGCCTGTTTGCCACCAGAGTTCGTGGAGTAACGAAACGGTCCGAAACACCCCAAATCATGAGTTTGGGGTCCAATGGGGTGGATCGGGTGCGTTCGTTGGTAAAAGTTCAGACATGACTTGGTTGCAGGAAATTGTGCATTAATGGCACCAATTCGGCCTGTTTTGCACCAAAGTTCGTGCAGTATGGAAACGGCCCGAAACACCCCAAAACATGAGTTTGGGATTCAATGAGGTGGATTGAGTGCGTTCGTTGTGAAAAATTGTGACGTGCCTACACGAAACTTGTGCATCAATAGCACAATTTTTGCACGTTTTGCACCGAAGTTCTTGCAGTACCAAAACGGTCCGAAACACCCCGAAACATGAGTTTGGGATCCAATGGGGTGGTTGGGTGCGTTCGTTGCGAAAAATTTCCGACGCAACTTCGTTGCACGAAATTGTGCAGTAATGGCACCATTTCGGTCTATTTTGAACCAGAGTTCGTGCAGTAACAAACTGTTCGAAACGCCCCAAAATATGAGTTTTGGGTCCAATGGAGTGGATCGGGTGCGTTCGTTGCGAAAAAATTCCGACGTGACTTCGTTGCATGAAATTGTGCACTAATGGCACCAATTCGGCCTGTTTTGCACTAGAGTTCGTGAAGTAACGAAACGGTCTGAAACACCCCAAATCATGAGTTTGGGGTCCAATGGGGTGGATCGGGTGCGTTCGTTGGTAAAAAAATCCGACAAGACTTCGTAGCACGAAATTGTGCATTAGTGGCACCAATTTGGCCTGTTTTGCACAAGAGTTCCTGCAGTAAGGAAACGGTCCGAAACACCCCAAAACATGAGTTTGGGATCCAATGAGGTGGATCGGGTGCGTTCGTTGTGAAAAATTTTGACGTGCTTCGTTACAAGAACTTGTGCATTAGTGGCACCATTTCGGCCCTCTTTGCACCGAAGTTCTTGCAGTAGCGAAACGATCCGAAATGCCCCAAAACATGAGTTTGGGATCCAATGGGGCAGATTTGGAGCGTTCGTTACGAAAAAATTCCGACGTGACTTCGTTGCACGAAATTGTGCATAAATGGTACCAATTCGGCCTGTTTTGCACCAGAGTTCGTGCAGTAACGAAACGGTCCCAAACACCCCAAATCATAAGTTTGCGGTACAATGGGGTGGATCAGGTGCGTTCGTTGGTAAAAAAATCCGACACGACTTCGTAGCACGAAATTGTGCATTAATGACACCAATTCGGCCTGTTTTGCAAAAGAGTTCGTGCAGTAAGGAAACGGTCCGAAACGCCCCAAAACATTAGTTTGCCGTCCAATGAGGTGGATCGGGTGCATTGGTTGTGAAAAATTGTGACGTGCTTCGTTACAAGAACTTGTGCATTAGTGGCACCATTTCGGCCCTTGTTCACCGAAGTTCTTGCAGTAGCGAAACGGTTCGAAACGACCCGAAATATGAGATTGGGATCCAATGGGGTGGTTGGGTGCGTTCGTTGCGAAAAATTTCCGACGCGACTTCATCGCACGAACTTGGGAATTAATGGCACTAGTTCGGCCCGTTTTGCACCAAAGTTCATGTTGTAACGAAACAATCTGAAACGCCCCAAAACATGTGTTCGGGGTCCAACGGGGTGGATCGGGTGTGTTCGTTGCGAAAAAATTCCGACGTGACTTCGTTGCATGAAATTGTGCATTAATTGCACCAATTCGGCCTGTTTTGCACTAGAGTTCGTGCAGTAACGAAACGGTCCGAAACACCCCAAATTATGAGTTTGGGGTCCAATGGGGTGGATCGGGTGCATTCGTTGGTAAAAAAATACACGACTTCGTAGCACGAAATTGTGCATTAATGGCACCAATTCGGCCTGTTTGCCACCAGAGTTCGTGGAGTAACGAAACGGTCCGAAACACCCCAAATCATGAGTTTGGGGTCCAATGGGGTGGATCGGGTGCGTTCGTTGGTAAAAGTTCAGACATGACTTGGTTGCAGGAAATTGTGCATTAATGGCACCAATTCGGCCTGTTTTGCACCAAAGTTCGTGCAGTATGGAAACGGCCCGAAACACCCCAAAACATGAGTTTGGGATTCAATGAGGTGGATTGAGTGCGTTCGTTGTGAAAAATTGTGACGTGCCTACACGAAACTTGTGCATCAATAGCACAATTTTTGCACGTTTTGCACCAAAGTTCTTGCAGTACCAAAACGGTCCGAAACACCCCGAAACATGAGTTTGGGATCCAATGGGGTGGTTGGGTGCGTTCGTTGCGAAAAATTTCCGACGCAACTTCGTTGCACGAAATTGTGCAGTAATGGCACCATTTCGGTCTATTTTGAACCAGAGTTCGTGCAGTAACAAACTGTTCGAAACGCCCCAAAATATGAGTTTTGGGTCCAATGGAGTGGATCGGGTGCGTTCGTTGCGAAAAAATTCCGACGTGACTTCGTTGCATGAAATTGTGCACTAATGGCACCAATTCGGCCTGTTTTGCACTAGAGTTCGTGAAGTAACGAAACGGTCTGAAACACCCCAAATCATGAGTTTGGGGTCCAATGGGGTGGATCGGGTGCGTTCGTTGGTAAAAAAATCCGACAAGACTTCATAGCACGAAATTGTGCATTAGTGGCACCAATTTGGCCTGTTTTGCACAAGAGTTCGTGCAGTAAGGAAACGGTCCGAAACACCCCAAAACATGAGTTTGGGATCCAATGAGGTGGATCGGGTGCGTTCGTTGTGAAAAATTTTGACGTGCTTCGTTACAAGAACTTGTGCATTAGTGGCACCATTTCGGCCCTCTTTGCACCGAAGTTCTTGCAGTAGCGAAACGATCCGAAATGCCCCAAAACATGAGTTTGGGATCCAATGGGGCAGATTTGGAGCGTTCGTTACGAAAAAATTCCGACGTGACTTCGTTGCACGAAATTGTGCATAAATGGTACCAATTCGGCCTGTTTTGCACCAGAGTTCGTGCAGTAACGAAACGGTCCCAAACACCCCAAATCATAAGTTTGCGGTACAATGGGGTGGATCAGGTGCGTTCGTTGGTAAAAAAATCCGACACGACTTCGTAGCACGAAATTGTGCATTAATGACACCAATTCGGCCTGTTTTGCAAAAGAGTTCGTGCAGTAAGGAAACGGTCCGAAACGCCCCAAAACATTAGTTTGCCGTCCAATGAGGTGGATCGGGTGCATTGGTTGTGAAAAATTGTGACGTGCTTCGTTACAAGAACTTGTGCATTAGTGGCACCATTTCGGCCCTTGTTCACCGAAGTTCTTGCAGTAGCGAAACGGTTCGAAACGACCCGAAATATGAGATTGGGATCCAATGGGGTGGTTGGGTGCGTTCGTTGCGAAAAATTTCCGACGCGACTTCATCGCACGAACTTGGGAATTAATGGCACTAGTTCGGCCCGTTTTGCACCAAAGTTCATGTTGTAACGAAACAATCTGAAACGCCCCAAAACATGTGTTCGGGGTCCAACGGGGTGGATCGGGTGTGTTCGTTGCGAAAAAATTCCGACGTGACTTCGTTGCATGAAATTGTGCATTAATTGCACCAATTCGGCCTGTTTTGCACTAGAGTTCGTGCAGTAACGAAACGGTCCGAAACACCCCAAATTATGAGTTTGGGGTCCAATGGGGTGGATCGGGTGCATTCGTTGGTAAAAAAATACACGACTTCGTAGCACGAAATTGTGCATTAATGGCACCAATTCGGCCTGTTTGCCACCAGAGTTCGTGGAGTAACGAAACGGTCCGAAACACCCCAAATCATGAGTTTGGGGTCCAATGGGGTGGATCGGGTGCGTTCGTTGGTAAAAGTTCAGACATGACTTGGTTGCAGGAAATTGTGCATTAATGGCACCAATTCGGCCTGTTTTGCACCAAAGTTCGTGCAGTATGGAAACGGCCCGAAACACCCCAAAACATGAGTTTGGGATTCAATGAGGTGGATTGAGTGCGTTCGTTGTGAAAAATTGTGACGTGCCTACACGAAACTTGTGCATCAATAGCACAATTTTTGCACGTTTTGCACCAAAGTTCTTGCAGTACCAAAACGGTCCGAAACACCCCGAAACATGAGTTTGGGATCCAATGGGGTGGTTGGGTGCGTTCGTTGCGAAAAATTTCCGACGCAACTTCGTTGCACGAAATTGTGCAGTAATGGCACCATTTCGGTCTATTTTGAACCAGAGTTCGTGCAGTAACAAACTGTTCGAAACGCCCCAAAATATGAGTTTTGGGTCCAATGGAGTGGATCGGGTGCGTTCGTTGCGAAAAAATTCCGACGTGACTTCGTTGCATGAAATTGTGCACTAATGGCACCAATTCGGCCTGTTTTGCACTAGAGTTCGTGAAGTAACGAAACGGTCTGAAACACCCCAAATCATGAGTTTGGGGTCCAATGGGGTGGATCGGGTGCGTTCGTTGGTAAAAAAATCCGACAAGACTTCGTAGCACGAAATTGTGCATTAGTGGCACCAATTTGGCCTGTTTTGCACAAGAGTTCGTGCAGTAAGGAAACGGTCCGAAACACCCCAAAACATGAGTTTGGGATCCAATGAGGTGGATCGGGTGCGTTCGTTGTGAAAAATTTTGACGTGCTTCGTTACAAGAACTTGTGCATTAGTGGCACCATTTCGGCCCTCTTTGCACCGAAGTTCTTGCAGTAGCGAAACGATCCGAAATGCCCCAAAACATGAGTTTGGGATCCAATGGGGCAGATTTGGAGCGTTCGTTACGAAAAAATTCCGACGTGACTTCGTTGCACGAAATTGTGCATAAATGGTACCAATTCGGCCTGTTTTGCACCAGAGTTCGTGCAGTAACGAAACGGTCCCAAACACCCCAAATCATAAGTTTGCGGTACAATGGGGTGGATCAGGTGCGTTCGTTGGTAAAAAAATCCGACACGACTTCGTAGCACGAAATTGTGCATTAATGACACCAATTCGGCCTGTTTTGCAAAAGAGTTCGTGCAGTAAGGAAACGGTCCGAAACGCCCCAAAACATTAGTTTGCCGTCCAATGAGGTGGATCGGGTGCATTGGTTGTGAAAAATTGTGACGTGCTTCGTTACAAGAACTTGTGCATTAGTGGCACCATTTCGGCCCTTGTTCACCGAAGTTCTTGCAGTAGCGAAACGGTTCGAAACGACCCGAAATATGAGATTGGGATCCAATGGGGTGGTTGGGTGCGTTCGTTGCGAAAAATTTCCGACGCGACTTCATCGCACGAACTTGGGAATTAATGGCACTAGTTCGGCCCGTTTTGCACCAAAGTTCATGTTGTAACGAAACAATCTGAAACGCCCCAAAACATGTGTTCGGGGTCCAACGGGGTGGATCGGGTGTGTTCGTTGCGAAAAAATTCCGACGTGACTTCGTTGCATGAAATTGTGCATTAATTGCACCAATTCGGCCTGTTTTGCACTAGAGTTCGTGCAGTAACGAAACGGTCCGAAACACCCCAAATTATGAGTTTGGGGTCCAATGGGGTGGATCGGGTGCATTCGTTGGTAAAAAAATACACGACTTCGTAGCACGAAATTGTGCATTAATGGCACCAATTCGGCCTGTTTGCCACCAGAGTTCGTGGAGTAACGAAACGGTCCGAAACACCCCAAATCATGAGTTTGGGGTCCAATGGGGTGGATCGGGTGCGTTCGTTGGTAAAAGTTCAGACATGACTTGGTTGCAGGAAATTGTGCATTAATGGCACCAATTCGGCCTGTTTTGCACCAAAGTTCGTGCAGTATGGAAACGGCCCGAAACACCCCAAAACATGAGTTTGGGATTCAATGAGGTGGATTGAGTGCGTTCGTTGTGAAAAATTGTGACGTGCTTCGTTACATGAAACTTGTGCATCAATAGCACAATTTTTGCACGTTTTGCACCGAAGTTCTTGCAGTACCAAAACGGTCCGAAACACCCCGAAACATGAGTTTGGGATCCAATGGGGTGGTTGGGTGCGTTCGTTGCGAAAAATTTCCGACGCAACTTCGTTGCACGAAATTGTGCAGTAATGGCACCATTTCGGTCTATTTTGAACCAGAGTTCGTGCAGTAACAAACTGTTCGAAACGCCCCAAAATATGAGTTTTGGGTCCAATGGAGTGGATCGGGTGCGTTCGTTGCGAAAAAATTCCGACGTGACTTCGTTGCATGAAATTGTGCACTAATGGCACCAATTCGGCCTGTTTTGCACTAGAGTTCGTGAAGTAACGAAACGGTCTGAAACACCCCAAATCATGAGTTTGGGGTCCAATGGGGTGGATCGGGTGCGTTCGTTGGTAAAAAAATCCGACAAGACTTCGTAGCACGAAATTGTGCATTAGTGGCACCAATTTGGCCTGTTTTGCACAAGAGTTCGTGCAGTAAGGAAACGGTCCGAAACACCCCAAAACATGAGTTTGGGATCCAATGAGGTGGATCGGGTGCGTTCGTTGTGAAAAATTTTGACGTGCTTCGTTACAAGAACTTGTGCATTAGTGGCACCATTTCGGCCCTCTTTGCACCGAAGTTCTTGCAGTAGCGAAACGATCCGAAATGCCCCAAAACATGAGTTTGGGATCCAATGGGGCAGATTTGGAGCGTTCGTTACGAAAAAATTCCGACGTGACTTCGTTGCACGAAATTGTGCATAAATGGTACCAATTCGGCCTGTTTTGCACCAGAGTTCGTGCAGTAACGAAACGGTCCCAAACACCCCAAATCATAAGTTTGCGGTACAATGGGGTGGATCAGGTGCGTTCGTTGGTAAAAAAATCCGACACGACTTCGTAGCACGAAATTGTGCATTAATGACACCAATTCGGCCTGTTTTGCAAAAGAGTTCGTGCAGTAAGGAAACGGTCCGAAACGCCCCAAAACATTAGTTTGCCGTCCAATGAGGTGGATCAGGTGCATTCGTTGTGAAAAATTGTGACGTGCTTCGTTACAAGAACTTGTGCATTAGTGGCACCATTTCGGCCCTTGTTCACCGAAGTTCTTGCAGTAGCGAAACGGTTCGAAACGACCCGAAATATGAGATTGGGATCCAATGGGGTGGTTGGGTGCGTTCGTTGCGAAAAATTTCCGACGCGACTTCATCGCACGAACTTGGGAATTAATGGCACTAGTTCGGCCCGTTTTGCACCAAAGTTCATGTTGTAACGAAACAATCTGAAACGCCCCAAAACATGTGTTCGGGGTCCAACGGGGTGGATCGGGTGTGTTCGTTGCGAAAAAATTCCGACGTGACTTCGTTGCATGAAATTGTGCATTAATTGCACCAATTCGGCCTGTTTTGCACTAGAGTTCGTGCAGTAACGAAACGGTCCGAAACACCCCAAATTATGAGTTTGGGGTCCAATGGGGTGGATCGGGTGCATTCGTTGGTAAAAAAATACACGACTTCGTAGCACGAAATTGTGCATTAATGGCATCAATTCGGCCTGTTTTGCAAAAGAGTTTGTGCAGTAAGGAAACGGTCCGAAACGCCCCAAAATATGAGTTTGGGATCCAATGAGGTGGATCGGGTGCATTCATTGTGAAAAGTTGTGACGTGCTTCGTTACAAGAACTTGTGCATTAGTGGCACCATTTTGGCCCTTGTTGCACCGAAGTTCTTGCAGTAGCGAAACGATCCGTAATGCCCCAAAACATGAGTTTGGGATCCAATGGGGCAGATTGGGTGCGTTCGTTGCGAAAAAGTTCCGACATGAATTCGTTGCACGAAATTGTGCATAAATGGTACCAATTCGGCCTGTTTTGCACCAGAGTTCGTGCAGTAACGAAACGGTCCGACACACCCCAAATCATAAGTTGTCGGTCCAATGGGGTGGATCAGGTGCGTTCGTTGGGAAAAAAATCCGACGCGACTTCGTTTCACGAAATTGTGCATTAATGGCATAAATTCGGCTTGTTTTGCACCAGAGTTCGTGCAGTAACGAAACGGTCCGAAATGCCCCAAAACATGAGTTTGTGGTCCAATGGGGTGGATCGGATGCGTTCGTTGTGCAAAATTGTGACGTGCTTCGTTACACGAACTTGTGCATTAATAGCACAATTTTGGCACGTTTTGCAGCGAAGTTCTTGCAGTAGCAAAACGGTCCGAAACGCCCCGAAACATGAGTTTGTGATCCAATGGGGTGATCGGGTGCGTTCGTTGCGAAAAATTTCCGACGCGACTTCGTTGCCCCAAAACATGAGTTTGAGGTCCAATAGGGTGGATCGGGTGCGTTTGTTGTGAAAAATTATGACGTGCTTAGTGACACTACCTTGTGCATTAATGGCACTGTTTCAGCCCGTATTGCACCAAAGTTTTTGCAGTAGCTAAACGGTCCGAAATGCCCCAAAATATGAGTTTTGGGTCCAATGGGGTGGATCGGGTGCGTTTGTTGCAAAAAAATTCCGACGCGACTTCGTCGCACGAACTTGTGAATTAATGGCACTAGTTCGGCCCGTTTTGCACCAAAGTTCGTGCAGTAACGAAACAATCTGAAACGCCCCAAAACATGTGTACGGGGTCCAATGGGGTGGATCGGGTGTGTTCGTTGAGAAAAAATTCCGACGTGACTTCGTTGCATGAAATTGTGCATTAATGGCACCAATTCAGCATGTTTTGCATTAGAGTTCGTGCAGTAACGAAACGGTCCGAAACACCCCAAATTATGAGTTTGGGGTCCAATGGGGTAGATCGGGTGCGTTCGTTGGTAAAAAAATCCGACACGACTTCGTAGCACAAAATGGGGCACTAATGGCACCAATTCGGCCTGTTTTGCACAAGAGTTCATGCAGTAAGGAAACGGTCCGAAACGCCCCAAAATATAAGTTTGGGATCCAATGAGGTGGATCGGGTGCGTTCGTTGTGAAAAATTTTGACGTGCTTCGTTACAAGAACTTGTGCATTAGTGGCACCATTTCGGCCCTTTTTGCACCGAAGTTCTTGCAGTAGCGAAGCGATCCGAAAAGCCCCAAAACATGAGTTTGGGATCCAATGGGGCAGATTGTGTGCGTTCGTTGCGAAAAAATTCCGACATGAATTCGTTGCACAAAATTGTGCATAAATGGTACCAATTCGGCCTGTTTTGCACAAGAGTTCGTGCAGTAACGAAACGGTCCGACACACCCCAAATCATAAGATGTCGGTCCAATGGGGTGGATCAGGTGCGTTCGTTGGGAAAAAAATCCGACGCGACTTCGTTTCACGAAATTGTGCATTAATGGCATCAATTCGGCTTGTTTTGCACCAGAGTTCGTGCAGTAACGAAACGGTCCGAAATGCCCCAAAACATGAGTTTGTGGTCCAATGGGGTGGATCGGGTGCGTTCGTTGTGCAAAATTGTGACGTGCTTCGTTACACGAACTTGTGCATTAATAGCACAATTTTGGCACGTTTTGCAGCGAAGTTCTTGCAGTAGCAAAATGGTCCGAAACGCCCCGAAACATGAGTTTGGGATCCAATGGGGTGATCGGGTGCGTTCGTTGCGAAAAATTTCCGACGCGACTTCGTTGCCCCAAAACATGAGTTTGAGGTCCAATAGGGTGGATCGGGTGCGTTTGTTGTGAAAAATTATGACGTGCTTAGTGACACTACCTTGTGCATTAATGGCACTGTTTCAGCCCGTATTGCACCAAAGTTTTTGCAGTAGCAAAACGGTCCGAAATGCCCCAAAATATGAGTTTTGGGTCCAATCGGGTGGATCGGGTGCGTTCGTTGCGAAAAAATTCCAACGCGACTTCGTCGCACGAACTTGTGAATTAATGGCACTAGTTCGGCCCGTTTTGCACCAAAGTACGTGCAGTAACGAAACAATTTGAAACGCCCCAAAACATGTGTTCGGGGTCCAATGGGGTGGATTGGGTGTGTTCGTTGCGAAAAAATTCCGACGTGACTTCGTTGCATGAAATTGTGCATTAATGGCACCAATTCTGCCTATTTTGCACTAGAGTTCGTGCAGTAACGAAACGGTCCGAAACACCCCAAATCATGAGTTTCGGGTCCAATAGGGTGGATCAGGTGCGTTCGTTGGTAAAAAAATCTAACATGACTTCGTAGCACCAAATTGTGCATTAATGGCACCTGTTGGCGCTAAAATCGGCCAGATAGGAATCGACCGATGATCTTCAGCGTCGGACACACAACCCGGGAGATTTGCTTAGCTCCTATTTGGGTTATCGCCCTGGTGCGGTTCGCGCGGCGTGCCAGTCAATCTGACCTGTTGATTGACAAGGAAATAAAAGTATTAAATTCCAGGCGCTCCGATCGGCTGGAGTTCCGATCTGTCCTGAAGAGCGCGTCGGCGAATCAGCCGATTTGCTGTGAAGATGATCGGCTATGGATCAGCCGATAATCGCATAATAATTGCAAAGAAGACTGCTGAAACGATCTAAACAATTATTATAGAGGCAACACTTGAAACGATCTAATCGGCTATGTGACAATAAATCGAGGAAAAGCAATGATAAAGCCGATTACTCTGATCTCAAGCTGGATAACTGGTGATAATACTAGAACAACAAGTAAAACCTATAATTCCAGTAAATATCGATAACTGGTGAATAAATCCAAACGAAACCACAGCGATGCGCCCGTGGTTAAAGCACGGATGTTACTCGATAAACGGAACCTACCAATTGGCCGGAGATCAAGTTGATGCAGCCCTGCCAATCCGTACGAACTCGTGAAAGAAGAAAAAGTATTGGCGAAGTCGCCGACTTGAAAGTAAATTGCTGGAAAAAAGTAAAAGTATTGTTGTTGATTGATGTGTTGATGTCCTTTGCAAAGCCCTGATGACTCCTATTTATACCCTAAAACTAGGACTCCTGGTCGATTACGACTTGTTACAACCTTATTTAAAACAGGAAAACTACTATATCTATAATATCTTTAAAAAGGAAACGGACTCCCGCAGAATCTCCCGCCGCCGTCTCCTAATCCAATCAGGACTTTTCCAATTGCTTCTTGACCGAATTAGCGTCGCTCTGTTGACCAACTTTTGACCGGGATCCTCTGTTGTAGCCCCAGCCTGTTGGCGCAAGCTGTATCACCAATCGGCCGATTTCCAACTGTTACCTCAATCGGCCGATTCCTTACAGTAGCCTTCAGATCTGCCGCATCGGCCAATCTTCTTCTCCTGACGCTAATTCAACCCGTGTCAAAATCTGGCGTCAACACATGCCCCCAGTTTCAGAGTAAAACATAACTTTTTCTTCGAAACTCTTTCTTTAATCCTTTTCTCCGAAACGGGCGCAGTAAAAATCTCCTTCCGTTCCGCGGTCTTCCGCATAATGATTGCAATTTCCTCGGACCGAGCGCGCGAAACGACCGCTCCCCTGGAATTCGTGTAGACGGCGTGGCAAGAATACCACCTTTACCCTTCCTCTCCTGGATTATCCTTAAGTATTGGCATTCTCCGCCTACTTTTCCCCACAAACCTAGCATCTTCTTCCAGCGAACCACTGTTCATCTTCCTCCGAGCCCTCTCGATCTCCAACCACCCCCTCCGGCAATCTCACTCGCGATCTGCTTCAACTTCCCAATGGCGTCACCATCGGCGACCACTCTAACCACGGAGGCTCTGTCGGCGATCCCCTCAGCGGCGGCGGCCCAATCGGCAGCTCCACTGGCAGTCCCATTAGCAACGATGATCTTCATCCCAGAGGTAATCACTTGAAATTTTCCCCTTTTGCTTTTCTACTGCTCCAGTATTTTCCGGATTCTTTCTCAGTTTTCCCCCTTTTCTTCCTCTTTTAGGCATTTAGGCCCCATGGGGAAGCCCAATCCAACTGACCTGATCAATCTAGAGACTCACAGAGTCCCGTTCAAGCAATCACCCTTGGACCTAGATCAGTGGGTAGGCGCCTTTAGGTCCTAGCCGAATGAGACCCCCGGCTGGAGATAATGGTACCAAAGAATAGCCAGGTCTAGGAGAGTTCACTGGGATGAACTAAAAATCGGCCAAAGCATAGACCTCTCTCTGTCCCAGATGGAGAAAAATGAACCTTTGGTCATGGCAGCTTCTTACTTCTGGTCCGACGCACTCAATGCGTTTCTTTTTGGACATGGACCCATGACCCCAACTTTGGCCGATGTCCTGTTGTTGACCGGCCTTGACATCTCCTCCGCCGATATTCCCTTTAACTATCTGATTAAGCCATCACATCGGCTGGAAACCAAAGGAATCGGCGGATGGAAGGGGTACATCAGTAAAAATATGAAGACTGGGACAGTTTCAGAGAGAGAGCATACTGCATTCCTGATGATGTGGTTGGAGAAACACTTTTTCTGTGGCAGAGCAGTTGGACCTTCTTCTAACACCCAAGCTTTAGCGGAAGCTCTGTCACTAGGATCGGCCATCCCCCTTGGGAAACATCTGCTGGGATCGGCCTACCACCTGATGCACCAAATCGGCACTAAGCTGTCAAAGGGGGAGCCGATTGGGAACCCTGGCGGTCCCTGGTGGTTCATCACTCTCTAGCTCAATTTATATATGAGCAAGGTCTCTCAGCAACGAATAGAGACCAAAACTTTCCCCAATATTGAGTCAGAGGAGAATCCAACCGTCCGACGACGCTGCAGATCCTTTGGAGAGGCGGCATCGGCCTTCCCTGGCTGTCAGTTTACTGCTGCCCGTACAGCTGAATATTTCAGATGCTTCTACAATGGCCTTAGTGAAGAGACTGTCAGCTGGCATCCATATCAGGCAGTAGAGCCGATTTTCGAACTTCCCATCAGATACGACTTCTCCACTCATACTTTTGACAGGGAACTTATGGATATCTTGATTAAGCCAGGGATTTTGCCAGCCAACTTCTTCTCTGGAAAGGACTCTCCCACATATGAGTCCTACAATCCATCGGCTGCAGCAAGGCAACTGGGCTTTGGCCAACTGCCGATTCGGGTTTACTTCACCGGTCAAGCAAAATTCAGAGATGGACAGACTACAAGTCTTGACTACAATCGGCTGTGCGATCTAGTGCCAGATTCTAGCACCATTGACCTGAACAATTGGTCAGTGGCCCCGTTTGCCACTCAGCAATTTAAATTATGGTGGGCAATTTAAATACCTTTTCTGCAAATCTCCATCAACATATTGCAACATTCTGGACCCAGAAAACATCGACCCAAGTGCAGCGGTATGTCCTTTCTCCCAGCCGATTTCAATGCTATCTCTTTCCATACTTTCATCTTATCATTAACTCACATTTATCTTCTTAGTCTGAAAGCCAGGTCCCTCCGATGCGGAGCCGAAGTGGCAGGCCGATAGAGAATCACCATCCATATACACCATATCCACTCATCGGCTTTCACGCTCCAACCATCAAGGACATTGCCACTGGCCGATCGAAACGAGCACCGAAGAGGCCAACCTCGAAGACAACAAGCCGTCGAGTGCGAGCCCGCATCGGATCGGCTGACCAAACGGTGGTAGCATCGGCCGAGACTCCGATTCCTTTATCTTTGCCAGCTACTGAGATAGCCGATCCTCAAGTCACCGCCGAAGTCGGGGCAGCTGCGGCATCACTGCTAGTAGAAGCTGTTCAGGTGATCTTACTTATTTCATATATCCTTTGAGTGCTCCACTAACACTAACTTTCTCTTTCTGCCAGGCTGCACAAGCTGTTCCAACGCAGTCTCCACAGCAATCGGCCACATCCCCAGCGGAAGCCGAAGCTCCAGCAGCTCCTCCCATCGAGGTAGATAATCTCTTACCCCAATTTCTTTATATTCAGAGGACTTAACTGATCCTGATGCAGGCCGATTTGGGTATGCTGACTGTAACCCCACGACAAACATCGGCCGGAAGATCAATAGAGGTATGGCAAATATTTCATACCATCTTATTTCAATTACCCATAGTATACTCACAGGATCTGTTTTCCATGCCTTTTCAGGAAGCTGGTCCGAGCGGAGCATTAATAGTTGTTGAATCTTCTTCCTCTGATGAACCGATTGTACCAGCCCCTGAGATGAGGGAGGCGCTCCCACCGGCGCAAGCAAGAGAAATTCGTTTTAAGGAGGTAACAAACTTACCTTTGGAATCGGCCGATTCCCCTTTACTGCTTGCTAACCCTTCTCTTTATTTCCCCACAGGAGCAAGACACCCCGAACAACAGCATTTTCTCCTTTGCCGTCTCTTTGCCTGATGATGAGGAAATCGCTTCACGCTCGATTCCGTTGAGCTCTACTTCCGATGATGTCCGCACCAAGCTCGAAAGCATGCAGATTCTCCTCCAAGATGATATCGGCCGATTGGTAGAAGATGCTTCGCCGATTCGATGACTTTTCAACGATATCAAGGGTCGAATCCCAGAAGAAACAACAGAAAGCTTGGAGCGTGCTGCATATATAGAACATATGCAGACTCCGATTTCCAGGGCCCTGCGCCATATGGCCGATCGCGCCCAGCTGGCAAAAACCCGGGAAGAGGCCGACTCGTTCAAGCACCGGGCTCAAGAGGTACATCAACGGATCAATTTCCTCGAGAGCTGTCGCCCGGATGTCGTCGGCACGATAGATCGGCTCAAACGGTGGAGAGCAGAGCTAGCCAAGGAGATGGAGCAGATAACCAAAGAGATAGCTGCTGAAGAAAAGAAGCTTCAAGAACTCCCATCCATCATCACTGTGCTGAAGCAAGAAAGGCAGCACTTGGCCCGTGAAGCGATAAGGCTTCGTCGCCATATGTCAGAAGTTCCAGGATCGGCCGATGATGACCAGAGAGTACTAGACTCGGCCGATCAGATTAGGCAACAAGCTATCGCGGCCATAGATGCTTTCCTCGGGCTGTAAAGAACACTGTAAACTTTTAATGCTCCTTTAATGTTACTGCGCCGATTTGACACTGGACCACTTCCTTAGGCAGATTTGCATTTATGAAAGCTTTTACTCCGATAGGACGTGTCTCACCATCTATCTACCTTCCTTTCTCTTTATAAGTAGATCCTTCACCGTCCCCAGAGGCATACGCATTACCAATCTTCTCTGTCTCCAACACTGGATTTTTATCCTCCCAAACCGAACAACAAGATGTCTTCTTCGTCTTCTTCGTCTTCTTCCTCTGTCAACCAGGTCTGATGTTGGGTAGTCTCTTCATCTCTGTTTAGCCAAAATGTCTCAGCCCCGGTCTGGAATGAGCGATCGAAATCATGCATTTAGACGAACCACTATCGCAGGCAGACAAAGATCTGATAAGAGCTCATGCTGAAGAACTCAGAGATCATGTTCCCGCTATTGTCCAGGAATATTGGGACCTTATAGATGCTCACTGCTTGGTCCGCAAACGACCACCCTCTGAGAAAAACCCTCCACTCCCTCGTCAAGTCAAGACTGAAGCCGCCATGGAGAGTCTGGAGGAGAAGAAGACCCGCCTCCTGATAGAACTTTGCGATCAAGCTGAGACTAGAGCCACCGTAGAGAATCCGAAGGAGAATAGGACCCGCCTTCTGATAGTACTGGGTCGTGTCAAGAGAGAAATCCAGAACAGGCGTAATCAATAGATATATCGGTATTTTTATTCTAAGGGCGACTTGTACCATGTCGGCCATGTATTCTGCCGTTTTTATCCAATAATGAACTGGTCAAAACGAATCATAATGTTTCTTTCTTCAGGCGATGTCATTTTTTCATTGGCTATGCAGACGAAAACCAATGGAAAACGGCCATGTTGTCTTGATATATCTTTCTGCAAGTTATGCATCTACCCAAATGCTTGGATAGTACCTCTTCAGATATCATCCATTTAAAGCTCTTGGAAATTCCTCCCCTTCAATAGTTTCCAGAATATATGCATTTCCAGGGGCACATCGGCCGATTCTGTACGGCCCTTCCCAGGTGGGTGACCATTTACCGAATTTGGGATCTTTAGACCCTATCGGCAGCACCAACTTCCATACCAAATCTCCCTAAGAGAATTGTTTAACTTTGACCTTTTTGTCATACCATCTGGCCACCCTTTTCTTATTTTCTTCTATACTGATAAGGGCCCTCAACCGCAGACCTGCCGAATCATCAAGTTCGTCCTTCATGAGGAAGGAATAGTCATCGACCGTCAACTGATCTTAAAACGATATACGCCTTGACCCCGTCCTTAATTCCCAAGGCAAGACTGCCTCATGACCATAAACCAACTGATAAGGAGATATCTTAGTGGCTCCATGACAAGCCATCCTATAAGCCCATAAAGATTCAGCCAAAGACATATGCCACTTTTTGGGTTGTTCTTCTATCTTTCTCTTGATTAGCTTGATTATCCCTTTATTGGACGATTCTGGTTGGCCATTGGCTTGAGCATAATATGGAGAAGAATTTAATAATTTAATCCCCATATCGGCGGCAAACTCTCCGAATTCTCCAGAAGTAAACATTGTTTCCTGGTCAGTTGTGATGGTTTGAGGAATACGAACTCAATCATATCGGCCGATGTCACGTTCCTTAAAGGAACTGCCTCCACCCACTTAGTAAAATAATCTGTGGCTACCAATATGAACTTATGCCCTTTGCTCGATGGAGGTTGAATCTGTCCGATGAGATCTATTCCCCAACCTCTGAACGGCCACGGCTTGATCACTGGATTCATAGCCGATGCTGGCGCGCTGTATATTGCCAAACCTCTGACAGTCTTGGCATCCTTTATAATATTTGAAACAGTCCTCAAGAATAGTTGGCCAGTAATACCCATTGTTCCTGATCATCCATTTCATTTTGTGAGCCGATTGATGGGCTCCACATACGCCTTCATGGATTTCTCCCATCAGGACCTTTGCCTCTTCTATTCCCAGGCACTTGAGAAGAACTCCATCAATCGTTCGGTAAAACAAATCATCTTCAAGCAACACATATTTTGTAGCTTGGAAACGTATTCGCCGATCCACTTTCCGGGAGGGATCCTTCAAATAATTGACGATTTCCTTTCTCCAGTCATCGGTCGCGAGCTCTAACATCATAGCTCCCTGAATCGGCCGATATCCGGACGCATGTTGGGCCAGCCTGTTGGCCTCTTCATTATAATTTCTGGGGATATGCTCAATTATTGCAGACTTGAATTCTTTTAAAAGCTGAAGGCAATCTTCATAATAAATCCTCAAGATATCATCCTTGCACTCAGATCGCCCCGTTAACTGATCCAAAATGAGCATGGAATCTCCAAATATTTCGACTGCATCAGCTTTGACTTCACTTAATAATTGGATTCCTTTTAGAATGGCTCGATATTCCGCCTGATTATTGGTTGCGGATGCTTCTATCGGCAGAGAGAAATCATAACTTGCCCCCCGAGGCGATACAAGAACGATGCCGATTCCTGATCCGGCCCCACACGAAGAACCATCGAAATACAGAGTCCATGAAACCGGTTCAACGATAGCAATCTCTGGTCCACAATGCTGAGCTACGAAATCAGCCATTACTTGACCTTTGACAGCTTTGGCCGATTCGTACCTTAAGTCGAATTCTGACAGAGCCAGGATCCATTTTCCAATTCGCCCTTTCAAAATCGGCAATGATAGCATATATTTTACCACATCATCTTTGCATATAACTATGCATTCTGCCGATAACAAATAGTGCCTGAGCTTGGTACACGAGAAGTATAAACACAAGCACAGCCGCTCCACCGGGAATATCTTGTCTCGGCGTCCAGGAGTCTTCTGCTGACATAATATACCACCTGTTCTTTCCCTTCGAACTCCTGTACCAACGCCGATCCAATGGCTTTATCATCAGCCGATAAATATAATTTGAACGGCTTACCAGGCTGTGGCGGGACTAACACCGGAGGTGAAACCAGATATTGCTTAATATCTTCCAATGCTCTGTGTTGTTCTTCTCCCCATACAAATTCATCATCGGGCTTTAATTTCAACAAGGGAGTAAAAGCTCGAATACGCCCTGACAGGTTGGATATGAATCTCCTGATAAAATTAACCTTGCCGATGAGGGACTGTAGCTCAGTTTTACTCTGTGGGGCCACAACATTGTTGATGGCATCTATGGTCTTCCGGTTGACTTCTATCCCACGCTCATGGACCATAAATCCTAAGAATTGCCCGGCCGATACGCCAAATGCACACTTGTTCGGGTTCATCTTCAACCCATGTTTCCTTGTGCACTCCAGTACCTCTCGTAAATCGGCCAGATGTTCTTGGTGACTTTTTGACTTGACCACGACGTCATCTATATAAATCTCCACTGATGTACCAATAAGCTTGTGGAAGATATAGTTCATGGCCCGCTGATATGTAGCACCGGCGTTCTTTAACCCAAAGGTCATTACAACCCATTCAAATAAACCAAGATGACTTGGACACCTGAAAGCCGTCTTCGAGATATCTTCTTCGGCCATTAATATCTGATTGTACCCGGCATTACCATCCACGAAACTGATGACCTTGTGTCCTGCAGCAGCATCTATCAAGATATTGGCCGTTGGCATCGGATATCCATCAAGACACGCGCAACTTTCCATTCTTCTTATACACGGGCACAATATTAGAAATCCATTCGGCGTAGCGACACTGCCGAATAAATCCTGCTTCAATTAACTTGTGATTTCAGCCTTTATATCAGGTAGGATCTTGGGGTTGCACCGTCGTGCAGGTTGCTGATATGGCCGATATTCTGATTTTATAGGTAACCGGTGTTCAACAATGGACCGGTCTAGACCTGGCATCTCATGATATTCCCAAGCAAAGCAATCCTTGAATTCTTTTAATAAACTTATCAACTTACACTTGTACTCAGGATCCAAATTAGCACTAATATACGTCGGCCTTGATTTGCTGCTATCTCCAAAATCTACCATCTCCAATGAATCGGCCGACGTAAATCCATGCCCGAGCTTCCCGTCTTCTCGGACGAGCTGACCCATCTATTCAGAATCCTCCGAACCGACTGCTTGGATCGGCTGTAGACCGAAATCGGACACCTTCAGGAAGTCAGTGCCCCAAGTCCTGCCAGATATACACCTGACGTGTTCGCAACTCCATTGTTGTGTGTCGGCCGCTGCGACGCTGTAGGCGGAATCGGCGGTGACTATTTCCGTACTGTCGCCGACCCATTGCACGAGGCATTGATGCATTGTAGATGGGACACAACAGTTTGCATGTATCCAGTCACGACCAAGCAACATGTTGTAGGATCCCTTGCCATTAATAACGAAAAAGGTAGTAGGAAGGGTCTTACTGCCGATGGTGAGGTCGACGCAGAGCGCTCCACGGGCGGGAGACACGTTGTCTTCGAAATCCTTTAGCATCATGTCCGTCTTGGTGAGATCTTCATCGCTCTTGCTTAGCTTGCGGAACATGGCATACGGTATGATGTTGACTGCGGCGCCTCCATCTACTAGAAGTCTGGTGACGGGTCGCCCGTCAACGTAGCCTTTGAGAAACAGCGCCTTAAGATGTTGCCGTTTTTCTTCTTCTGGTTTCTCAAAAGTAGCCGTCATCGGCTCTAACACCAGCTGCGCCATTTGCTCTTCCATTCTTGTCGCTTTGTCTCGATCGTCAGGCGCCATGAATTCCATCGGCAATATGAACACCATGTTAATGTCGGCTGCCGATTCTTGATTGTCTGCTCCCTGGCTGTTGGTTTTCTTGGGGCGCCAAACCCGAGACTTAACGTTTCTTTTCCCCGGCACCTGCCTCTGTGCTTCTTCTTGTTGCTCCCACTGGCGCAGGCGTTGGATCCTCCGTTTCTGGGATCTGGATAGGCCATCGGGACACCACCTGGGGTTTACTGGTTTAGCCGATGATCTGGCGTGTTCCCAATCTGGTTCCCTTTCTAGGGGGTTTTCATCTGACAGCCTGTCATCAGCCATCTCTTCCAGCCGATCGTGCACGCTGATTCTGCCCCCCAGTCCATCCTGTTGGTCGATCTTGCCTTTTGACCGGTGGTACTGGTCAACTCTACCCCCCAGCCGATCATGCACTGAAATGCGCTGTCCCTCTTGTTCGCACCAATTTCTGCTGATTGGCTCTGATCCTCTGTCCCTAGAGTGTGATCTTTTAAATGGGCGATTGCTGCAACTTAATCCGTTGCACTCAGGACAGTTATCGGCTGACGGCAAACGGATGTCGTTTTCCCAGCAGTGGATGAAGAATGGACATTGCCAGTGATCCTCGTGCCGGCGCATCATCTCGTCGTGGTATTTTGATTGTTCCTGCTGCCGCTGATATTTGCTGAGCAAGAACTGGTAGGTGACAGGTCTGCGCGGTCATTCTGGCCCCCGCCTGTTCTTTTTAATTTCAGCCGCCGTGACTTGCTTCCTGGGGTCTACGGCGCCGCTCCTCCTTGCCGATTCTGACGTCAGCCGCCGTGTCAACCATGTTAGCCGGGAAAGGGTGCTGGTCTATCTTCATCGGCTTTGCTGATTTAGCTGGGGTTTCAAATTTGAGCCTCCCCTGCTCGATGGCCGATTGTATCTGCTGACGGAAGGTCTTGCATTCATTTGTGTCATGAGACGTGGCGTTGTGCTATTTGCAGTACTTCATCTTCTTGAGCTGATCGGTCGAAGGGATAGTATGATACTGAGATAGCTTAATTTGCCCTTCCTGGAGTAATAAATCGAAAATCTTATCGGCTTTTGATGTGTCAAAGCCGAATGTCTCTGGCTCTTTCTTTCCGAATGGGCATGATATTGGTTTTTTGCCTTTCACCCATTCTGCCAGGACGATCTCCTCCTCCCCATCAGATTCAGATCCTTCCAGGTACGCCACCTTCTTCTGGAAATTCCTCCGCTGTTCGAACGGACGGACTTCCTGTCCTTCCAATTGGTGAACGATCTGGCTTAGGCTTTCGAACTCTTGCGAAGCATACCTTCATTTGTGGCAGGAGGCCTTGGAAAGCGATATCGGCCAGCTGTGCATCGGTCAGAGCCAAACTGTAGCATTTGTTCCTGACTTCTCTGAACCTCTCTATATATCCAATTACCAGTTCATCGCTCCTTTGCCTGAGGCTGGTCAAATCTAAGAGCTTCATCTCATGTACTCCTGTGTAGAAGTATTTGTGGAACTGCTTCTCCAGATCGGCCCAAGTAACAATAGAATTTGGCGGCAAAGTGGTAAACCACTGGAAGGCCGATCTGGAGAGAGACGATGAAAATAGACGCACCCTCAGAGCATCTTGCGTGACGGCTTCTCCGCACTGGATGATGAATCTGTTGACGTGCTCAACGGTGGATGTGTCGTCCAGCCCTGAAAACTTGGTGAAATGGGGTACCTTCTAGCGGTGCGGGAACGGCAGCAAGTCATAGGCCGATGGGTATGGGGTCTTGTATGTGTAAGTCTGCACTTTTGGCTTCAACCCAAACTAATCCTGAATCACCTCTGCTATTCTAGCCGTCCAGCTTCGTTACAAGAACTTGTGCATTAGTGGCACCATTTCGGCCCTTGTTGCACCGAAGTTCTTGCAGTAGCGAAATGATCCAAAATGCCCCAAAACATGAGTTTGGGATCCAATGGGGCAGATTGGGTGCGTTCGTTGCGAAAAAATTCCGACATGACTTCGTTGCACGAAATTGTGCATAAATGGTACCAATTCGGCCTGTTTTGCACCACAGTTCGTGCAGTAACGAAACGGTCCAAAACACCCCAAATCATATGTTTGCGGTCCAATGGGGTGGATCAGGTGCGTTCGTTGGGAAAAAATTCCGACGCGACTTCGTTTCACAAAATTGTGCATTAATGGCATCAATTCGGCCTGTTTTGCACCAGAGTTCGTGCAGTAACAAAACGGTCCGAAACGCCCCAAAACATGAGTTTGCGGTCCAATGGGGTGGATCGGGTGCGTTCGTTGTGAAAAATTGTGACGTGCTTCGTTACACGAACTTGTGCATTAATAGCACAATTTCGGCACGTTTTGCAGCGAAGTTCTTGCAGTAGCAAAACGGTCTGAAACGCCCCAAAACATGAGTTTGAGATCCAATGGAGTGGTCGGGTGCGTTCGTTGCGAAAAATTTCCGACGCGACTTCGTTGCCCCAAAACATGAGTTTGAGGTCCAATAGGGTGGATCGGGTGCGTTCGTTGTGAAAAATTATGACGTGCTTAGTGACACTACCTTATGCATTAATGGCACCGTTTCAGCCCGTATTGCACCAAAGTTTTTGCAACAGCGAAACGGTGCGAAACGCCCCAAAATATGAGTTTTGGGTCCAATGGGATGGATCGGGTGCGTTCGTTGCGAAAAAACTCCGACGCGACTTCGTCGCACGAACTTGTGAATTAATGGCACTAGTTCGGCCCGTTTTGCACCTAAGTTCATGCAGTAATGAAATGGTCCGAAACGCCCCAAAACATGTGTTCGGGGTCCAATGGGGTGGATCGGGTGTGTTCGTTGCGAAAAAATTCCGACGTGACTTCGTTGCATGAAATTGTGCATTAATGGCACCAATTTGGCTTGTTTTCCACCAGAGTTCGTGCAGTAACGAAACGGTCCGAAACACCCCAAATCACGAGTTTGGGGTCCATTGGGGTGGATCGGGTGCGTTCGTTGGTAAAAAAATCAGACACGACTTCGTTGCACGAAATTGTGCATTAATGGCACCAATTCGGCCTGTTTTGCACCAGAGTTCGTGCAATAAAGAAACGGTCCGAAACGCCCCAAAACATGAGTTTGGGATCCAATGAGGTCGATCGGGTGCGTTCGTTGTGAAAAATTGTGACGTGCTTCGTTACACGAACTTGTGCATTAATAGCAATATTTCTGCACGTTTTGCACCGAAGTTCTTGCAGTAGCAAAACAGTCCGAAACGCCTCGAAACATGAGTTTGGGATCCAATGGCGTGGTCGGGTGCGTTCGTTGTGAAAAATTTCCAACGCGACTTTGTTGCACGAAATTGTGCAGTAATGGCACCATTTCGGCCTATTTTGCACCAAAGTTCGTGCAGTAAGAAACTATCCGAAATGCCGGAAAACATGAGTTTGGGGTCCAATGGAGTGGATCGGGTGCGTTCGTTGGTAAAAATTTTCGTCGCGACTTTGTTGCACGAACTTATGAATTGATGGCACTAGTTTGGCCCGTTTTGCACCTAAGTTCATGCACTAAACGAAACGGTCCGAAACGCCCCAAAACATGTGTTCGGGGTCCAATTGAGTGGATTGGGTGCGTTCGTTGCAAAAAATTCCGACTTGACTTCGTTGCACGAACTTGTGCACTAATTGCTCCAGATCACCCCATTTTGCATCGAAGTTTATGCAGAAATGAAATGGTCCGAAATGCTTCAAAACATGAGTTTGGGATCCCATGGGGTGGATCGGGTGCGTTCATTGCGAGAAAATTCCGACGAGACTTCGTTGCACGAACATGTGCATTAGTGGCACCAGTTCAGCCCATTTAGCACCAAAGTTCCTGTAGTAACGAAACGGTTCGAAGAGCCCCAAAACATGAGTATTGGGTCCAATGGGGTGGACCAGGTGTGTTCGTTGTGAAAAATTGTGCCGTGCTTCGTTACATGAACTTGTGCATTAATTGCACCATTTCGGCCCAATTTGCACCAAAGTTCTTGCAGTAGCGAAACTGTCCAAAGCGCCCCAAAACATGAGTTTGGGATCCAATGGGGTGGATCGGGTGCGTTCGTTGCGAAAAAATTCCGACGCGACTTCGTTTATGAATTTGTGCATTAATTGCTCCAGTTTTGCCCATTTTGCACCAAAGTTCGTGAAGTAAATTTCCGACGCGACTTCGTTGCACGAAATTGTGCAGTAATGGCACCATTTTGGCCTGTTTTGCACCAGCGTTCGTGCAGTAACAAACTGTCCGAAACAGCCCAAAACATGAGTTCGGGGTCCAATGGGGTGGATCGGGTGTGTTCGTTGCGAAAAAATTCCGACGTGACTTCGTTGCATGAAATTGTGCATTAATGGCACCAATTCGGCTTGTTCTCCACCAGAGTTCGTGCAGTAACGAAACGGTCCGAAACACCCCAAATCACGAGTTTGGGGTCCAATGGGGTGGATCGGGTGCGATCGTTTATAAAAAAGTCCGACACGACTTCGTTGCACAAAATTGTGCATTAATGGCACCAATTCGGCCTATTTTGCACCAAAGTTCGTGCAGTAAGGAAACGGTCCGAAACGCCCCACAACATGTGTTTGGGGTCAAATGCGGTGGATCGGGTGCGTTCATTGTGAAAAAATTCCAACGCGACTTCGTTGCACGAACTTGTGCATTAGTTGCTCCAGATCAGCCCATTTCGCATTGAAGTTCGTGCTGTAATAAAACGGTCTAAAACACCCCAAAACATGAGTTTGAGGTCCAATAGGGGCACCGTTTCAGCCCATATTGCACCAAAGTTCTTGCAATTGTGAAACGGTCCGAAACGCCCCAAAATATGAGTCTTGGGTCCAATAGGGTGGATCGGGTGCGTTCCTTGCGAAAAAATTCGAATGCGACTTCGTCGCATGAACTTGTGAATTAATGGCACTAGTTCGGCCCGTTTTGCACCTAAATTCGTGCAGTAACGAAAGGGTCCGAAACGCCCCAAAACATGTGTTCGGAGTCCAATGGGGTGGATCAGGTGTGTTCGTTGGTAAAAAAATCAGACACGACTTCGTTGCATGAAATTGTGCATTAATGGCACCAATTCGGCCTGTTTTGCACCAGAGTTCGTGCAGTAAGGAAACGGTCCGAAGCAACCCAAAACATGAGTTTGGGGTCGAATGGGGTGGATCGGGTGCGTTCGTTGGTAAAAAAAATCCAACACGACTTCGTTACACGAAATTGTGCATTAATGGCACCAATTCGGCCTCTTTTGCACCAGAGCTCGTGCAGTAAGGAAACGGTCCAAAACGCCCCAAAATATGTGTTTGGGGTCAAATGGGGTTGATTGGGTGCATTCATTGCGAAAAAATTCCAACGCGACTTCATTGCACGAACTTGTGCATTAATTGCTCCAGATCGACCCGTTTCGCATTCAAGTTCGTGCAGTAATAAAACGGTCCGAAACGCCCAAAAATATGAGTTTTGCGTCCAATGGGGTGGATCGGGTGCGTTCGTTGCGAAAAAATTACGACGTGACTTCGTTGCATGAAATTGTGCATTAGTGGCACCAATTCGGCTTGTTTTCCACCAGAGTTCGTGCAGTAATGAAACGGTCCGAAACACCCCAAGTCACGAGTTTGGGGTCCATTGGGGTGGATCGGGTGCGTTCGTTGGTAAAAAAATCAGACACGACTTCATTGCACGAAATTGTGCATTAATGGCACCAATTCGGCCTGTTTTGCACCAGAGTTTGTGCAATAAGGAAACGGTCCGAAACGCCCCAAAACATGAGTTTGGGATCGAATGAGGTGGATCGGGTGCGTTCGTTGTGAAAAATTGTGACGTGCTTCGTTACACGAACTTGTGCATTAATAGCAATATTTCTGCACGTTTTGTACCGAAGTTCTTGCAGTAGCAAAACGGTCCGAAACGTCTGAAAACATGAGTTTGGGATCCAATGGGGTGGTCGGGTGCGTTCGTTGCAAAAAATTTCCGACGCGACTTTGTTGCACGAAATTGTGCAGTAATGGCACCATTTCGGCCTGTTTTGCACAAGAGTTCATGCAGTAAGAAACTGTCCGAAATGCCCCAAAACATGAGTTTGGGGTCCAATGGAGTGGATCGGGTGCGTTCGTTGGTAAAAAATTCCGACGCAACTTTGTTGCACGAACTTATGAATTAATGGCACTAGTTCGGCCCGTTTTGCACCTAAGTTCGTGCACTAAACGAAACGGTCCGAAACGCCCCAAAACATGTGTTCGGGGTCCAATGGAGTGGATTGGGTGCGCTCGTTGCAAAAAATTCTGACTTGATTTCGTTGCACGAACTTGTGCACTAATTGCTCCAGATCACCCCATTTTGCATCGAAGTTTATGCAGAAATGAAATGGTCCGAAATGCTTCAAAACATGAGTTTGGGGTCCCATGAGGTGGATCGGGTGCGTTCATTGCGAGAAAATTCCGACGAGACTTCGTTGCACGAACTTGTGCATTAGTGGCACCAGTTCGGCCCATTTAGCACCGAAGTTCCTGTAGTAACAAAACGGTTCGAAGAGCCCCAAAACATGAGTTTTGGGTCCAATGGGGTGGACCAGGTGTGTTCGTTGTGAAAAAGTGTGCCGTGCTTCGTTACATGAACTTGTGCATTAATTGCACCATTTCGGCCCAATTTGCACCGAAGTTCTTGCAGTAGCGAAACTGTCCAAAGCGCCCCAAAACATGAGTTTGGGATCCAATGGGGTGGATTGGGTGTGTTCGTTGCGAAAAAATTCCGACGCGACTTCGTTTATGAACTTGTGCATTAATTGCTCTAGTTTTGCCCGTTTTGCACCGAAGTTCGTGAAGTGAATTTCCGACGCGACTTCGTTGCACGAAATTGTGCAGTAATGGCACCATTTCGGCCTGTTTTGCACCAGAGTTGGTGCAGTAACAAACTGTCCGAAACACCCCAAAACATAAGTTTGGGGTCCAACGGAGTGGACCGGGTGCGTTAGTTGGGAAAAAATTTCGACGCGACTTCGTTACACGAAATTGTGCATTAATGGCACCAATTCAGCCTGTTTTGCACTAGAGCTCGTGCGGTAAGGAAACGGTCCAAAATGCCCTAAAACATGTGTTTGGGGTCAAATGGGGTGGATTGGGTGCGTTCATTGCGAAAAAATTCCAACGCGACTTCATTGCACGAACTTGTGCATTAATTGCTCCAGATCGGCCCATTTCGCATTGAAGTTCGTGCAGTAATAAAACGGTCCGACACGCCCCAAAATATGAGTTTTGGGTCCAATGGAGTGGACCTGGTGCATTCGTTGCGAAAAAATTCCGACGCGACATCATCGCACGAACTTGAGAATTAATGGCTCTAGTTCGGCCCATTTTGCACCTAAGTACGTGCAGTAACGAAACTGTCCGAAACGCCCCAAAAACATGTGTTCGGGGTGCAATGGGGTGGATCGGGTGTGTTCGTTGCAAAAAAATTCCGACGTGACTTCATTGCATGAAATTGTGCATTAATGGCACCAATTCGGCCTGTCTTGCACTAGAGTTCGTGCAGTAACGAAATAGTCCGAAACACCCCAAATCATGAGTTGGGGGTCCAATGGGGTGGACCGGGTGCGTTAGTTGGGAAAAAATTTCAACGCGACTTCGTTGCACGAAATTGTCCATTAATGGCACCAATTCGACCTGTTTTGCACTAGAGCTCGTGCGGTAAGGAAACGGTCGAAAACACCCCAAAACATGTGTTTGGGGTCAAATGGGGTGGATCGAGTGCGTTCATTGAGAAAAAATTCCAACGCGACTTCGTTGCACGAACTTGTGCATTAATTGCTCTAGATCGGCCCATTTCGCATTGAAGTTCGTGCAGTAATAAAACGGTCTGAAACGCCCCAAAACATGAGTTTGAGGTCCAATAGGGTGGATCAGGCACGTTCGTTGCGAAAAATTATGACGTGCTTAGTGACACTACCTTGTGCATTAATGGCACCGTTTTAGCTCGTATTGCACCATAGTTCTTGCAGTAACGAAACGGTCCCAAACGCCCCAAAATATGAGTTTTGGGTCCAATGGGGTGGATCGGGTGCATTCGTTGCGAAAAAATTCCGACGCGACTTCGTCGCACAAACTTGTGAATTAATGGCACTAGTTCGGCCCATTTTGCACCTAAGTTCGTGCAGTAACGAAACGGTCCGAAACGCCCCAATACATGTGTTTGGGGTCCAATGGGGTGGATCGGGTGTGTTCGTGGCGAAAAAATTCTGACGTGACTTCGTTGCATGAAATTGTGCATTAATGGCACCAATTCGGACTTTTGCACTAGAGTTCGTGCTGTAATGAAACGATCCGAAATACCCCAGATCATGAGTTTTAGGTCCAATGGGGTGGATCGGGTGCGTTCATTGGTAAAAAATCCGGCACGACTTCGTTGCACGAAATTGTGCATTAATGGCACCAATTCGGCCTGTTTTGCACGAAAGTTCGTGCCGGAAGGAAACGGTCCGAAACGCCACAAAACATTTGTTGGGGTCAAATGGGGTGAATCGGGTGCGTTCATTGCGAAAAAAATTCCAACGCGACTTCGTTGCACGAACTTGTGCTTTAATTGCTCCAGATTGACCCGTTTCACAATGAAGTTCTTGCAGTAATGAAACGGTATGAAACACCCCAAAACATGAGTTTGAGGTCCAATAGGGTAGATCGGGTGCGTTCGTTATGAAAAATTATGACGTGCTTAGTGACACTACCTTGTGCATTAATGGCACCATTTCAGCCCGTAATGCACCAAAGTTCTTGCAGTAGCGAAACGGTCCGAAATGCCCCAAAATATGAGTTTTGGGTCCAATGGGGTGGATCGGGTGCGTTCGTTGAGAAAAAATTCTGACGTGATTTCGTCGCACGAACTTGTGCATTAATTGCTCCAGATCGGCCCATTTTGCATTGAAGTTCATGCAGTAATGAATCGGTCCAAAATGCTCCAAAACATGAGTTTGGGGTTCTATGGGGTCGATCGGGTGCATTCGTTGCGAAAAATTCTAACACGACGTCATTGCATGAACTTGTGCATTAATGGCCCAGTTCGGCCCGTTTTGCACCAAAGCTCGTGCCATAACGAAATGGTTTGAAACGCCTCAAAACATGTGGTTGGGCTCCAATGGGGTGGATTGGGTGCGTTCGTTGCGAAAAAATTCCGACGCGACTTCGTTCCATGAACTTGTGCATTAATTGCTCCAGATCGGACCATTTTGCATTGAAGTTCGTGCAGTAATGAAACGGTCCGAAACGCCCAAAAACAAGAGTTCGGGATCCAACGGGGTGGATCGGGTGCGTTCGTTGTGAAAAATTGTGACGTGCTTCGTTACTAGGGCTTGTGCTGTAATGGCACCATTTCGACCCTTTTTGCGCCGTAGTTTATGCAGTAGTGAAACGATCCGAAATGCCGCAAAATATGAGTTTGGGATCCAATGGGGCAGACTGCGTGCATTCACTGCAAAAAAATTCCGACGTGACTTCGTTGCACGAAATTGTGCAGAAATGGTACCGATTCGGCCTGTTTTGCACCAGAATTCGTGCAGTAAAGAAACGGTCCGAAACACATCAAATCATAAGTTTGCAATCCAATGGGGTGGATCAGGTGCGTTCGTTGGGAAAATATTTTGACGCGACTTTGTTGCACGAAATTGTGCATTAATGGCATCAATTCGGCCTGTTTTGCACCAGAGTTCATGCAGTAGGAAACTGTCCGAAACGCCCCAAAACATGAGTTTGGGGTCCAATGGAGTGGATCGTGTGCGTTCGTTGGGAAAAAATTCTGCCGCGACTTTGTTGCACGAACTTATGAATTAATGGCACTAGTTCGACCCATTTTGCACATAAATTTCGTGCACTAAACGAAACAGTCCAAAACACCCCAAAACATGTGTTCAGGGTCCAATGGGGTGGATTGGGTGCGTTCGTTGCGAAAAACTCCGACTTGACTTCGTTGCACGAACTTGTGCACTAATTGCTCCAGATCAGCCCATTTTGCATCGAAGTTCGTGCTGAAATGAAATGGTCCGAAATGCTTCAAAACATGAGTTTGGGGTCCCAGGGTGTGGATTGGGTGCGTTCATTGCGAGAAAATTCCGATATGACTTCGTTGCACGAACTTGTGCATTAATGGCACCAGTTCAGCCCATTTAGCACCGAAGTTCCTGTACTAACAAAACGGTTCGAAGAGCCCCAAAACATGAGTTTCGGGTCCAATGGGGTGGACCAGGTGTGTTCGTTGTGAAAAATTGTGTCGTGCTTCGTTACATGAACTTGTGCATTAGTTGCACCATTTCGGAAGTAGCCAAACTGTCCAAAACGCCCCAAAACATGAGTTTGAGATCCAATGGGGTGGATCGGGTGCGTTCGTTGCGAAAAAATTCCGACGCGACTTCGTTTATGAACTTGTGCATTAATTGCTCTAGTTTTGCCCATTTTGCACTGAAGTTTGTGCAGTAAATTTCCGACTCGACTTTGTTGTACGAAATTATGCAGTAATGGCTCCATTTCGCAACGTGCTTAGTAAAAAATTATGACGTGCTTAGTGACACTACCTTGTGCATTAATGGCACCGTTTCAGCCCATATTGCACCAAAGATCTTGCAGTAGCGAAATAGTCTGAAACGCCCCAAAATATGAGTTTTCGGTCCAATGGAGTAGATCGGATGCGTTCGTTGCGAAAAAATTCTGACGTGACTTCGTTGCATGAAATTGTGCATTAATGGCACCAATTCGGACTGTTTTGCACTAGAGTTCGTGCTGTAACGAAACGGTCCGAAACACCCCAGATCATGAGTTTGGGGTCCAATGGGGTGGATCGGGTGCGTTCGTTGCGAAAAATTCTAACGCGACGTCGTTGCATGAACTTGTGCATTAATGGACCAGTTCGGCCCGTTTTGCACCAAAGCTCGTGCAGTAACAAAATGGTTCGAAACGCCTCAAAACATGTGTTTGGGCTCCAATGGGGTGGATTGGGTGCATTCGTTGCAAAAAAATTCCGACGAGTCTTCGTTCCCGAACTTGTGCCCAGATCGGCCCATTTTGCATTGAAGTTTGTGGAGTAATGAAACGGTCCGAAATGCCCAAAAACATGAGTTTGCGGTCCAATGGGGTGGATCGGATGCGTTCGTTTTGAAAAATTGTGACGTGCTTCGTTACACGAACTTGTGCATTAATGCCACAATTTCGGCACGTTTTGCACCGAAGTTCTTGCAGTAGCAAAACGGTTCGAAACGCCCCGAAACATGAGTTTGGGATCCAATGGGGTGGATCGGGTGCGTTCATTGAGAAAAAATTCCGACGCGACTTCGTTTGACGAAATTGTGCAGTAATGGCACCATTTTGGCTCGTTTTGTACCTAAGTTCGTGGATTAATGAAACGGTCTAAAACGCCCCAAAACATGTGTTCAGGGTCCTATGGGGTGGATCGGGTGTGTTCGTTGCGAAAAAATTCCGATGTGACTTCTTTGCATGAAATTGTGCATTAATGGCACCAATTCGGCCTGTTTTGCACTAGAGTTCGTGCAGTAACGAAACGGTCCGAAATGCCCCAAAACATGTGTTCGGTGTCCAATGGCGTGGATCGGTGTCACACCCGATTTTAGAAAGAACCTGATGCATCTCATGTGTGCGCCAGGATCATGTTCACACACACATGATAGACGAAAAAGTGTAATATATCAAAGACAATGCTCAAAAAGTAACTAAATAAAGTATTTAACAATATTACACTCCGAATAAAAGAGACGCGAAGGTCTTAAAATGATACACCGATATACCCTATACGAAGTCTGCAACAACTCCGTCTTCCACAGGCGATGACAGGTGAACGCAATGCCTAGAACTCCTCGAAGTCGTCGAAGTTCTCCTCTTCAAAGATCTGTTCTGAACAGCAGGGGGCAAGGTTGAGTACTCTTATGGTTGGTACTCAGCAAGTGGGAAGAATATGCAAGGCCATCAAGGATAGGCTAAGGTTTGCAGCAGCGGCGCTTTTAGTTGATCAAGTATTTATTAGCAAGCACCTATGAACTAGGTTTAAGTTTATACCATCCCACTTTAGTAAAATCATAGAGATACCATCAACATAAACACAAACCACGAACCACAATTTAATTAATCTTCAAGTTTCATTATCATGTGAGGGTCCAAGCCACTCGTAACCGTGAGTACGACTGTTATAACAGTTTTACACTCTTCTGAGGTTGTACACTTTACCCACAAATCGTGTTCCCCTGAGTCGCCTCGATTTGCAAGGCCCTTAAACACTTCTGAGGTGAGTGGCGAGGGTACACTACGAAGCCTTTACAAAGACATGTCGAGAGCTAGGCAGCCCGCTAGAGTTTTAGTAGCAGTGTGGTCCATAAACCTCCCTAATGGTCAGCTCCTTAGCAAAGGCAGCTACCCCAAGAGGACCGGGCTATGACCCCTATCACCGACCCCCCTCCTTGCCCTTTCGGTAAGGCCACCAGCAAACTACACATCTAATTAATTGGCTAAGGTCAGAGCCATATGACTTTGTGGTTGCACTGTTCACTTGGGTGGCTCTCCATGTTCCCATTAATCAAAGTTGATCTTGAATTAACGTGGTATAACAACATTATGAAACGTGATCAACATTGCCATAAAAGTAAACCAACACCAATCCCAAAGTTTGCAACTAAGCGTGTCTACCCAACATGAATAATAAACCCAGGTGTTTCAAGGTTTGGGGTAAAAGACTAGGTATGTCCTTAGTATAGGTAACCCATCATGTTTATGCAAGCAACATTAAAGTAAAGTGAATTATCATGCTATTGTTGGGATAAAATAGAATATGCAGGGGAGGAAATCCACTTGCCTTCCTCAAACAGCTGTTGATTCTCTTCCTCGTAACCTTGCTCTTGGTTTTGCTCGTACGTCACGTTGTCTACGCGATCATACAAACAAGCATACACAAACAAATAAGAAACAGTACGTTCGTTGGGAAAAGTTCCAACGCGACTTCGTTGCACGAAATTGTGCATTAATTGCACCAACTCGGCCTGTTCTGCACCAGTGTATCTGCAGTAACAAAC
Source organism: Panicum miliaceum (assembly GCA_032594955.1). Lineage (NCBI taxonomy): Eukaryota > Viridiplantae > Streptophyta > Magnoliopsida > Poales > Poaceae > Panicum > Panicum miliaceum. Next base: position 9,498,510 of record CM064070.1, on the reverse strand, counting down.
AGTCCAAAACGCCCAAAAACATGAGTTTGGGGTCCAATGGGGTGGATCGGGTGCATTCGTTGTGAAAAATTGTGACGTGCTTCATTACACGAACTTGTGCATTAATGGCACAATTTCAGCCCGTTTTGCACTAAGTTCTTGCAGTAGCAAAACGGTCCGAAACGCACCGAAACATGAGTTTGGGATCCAATAGGGTGGATCGGGTGCGTTCGTTGCGAAAAAGTTCAAACGCGACTTCGTTGCACGAAATTGGCATTAATGGCACCAATTCGTCCTGTTTTGCACCAGGGTTTGTGCAGTAATGAAATGGCCCGAGACGCCCCAAAACATGAGTTTGGTGCCCAATGGGGTGGATCGGGCGCGTTCGTTGTGAAAAATTGTGACGTACTTCATTACACGAACTGTGCATTAATGGCACAATTTGGGCCCGTTTTGCACCGAAGTTCTAGCAGTAGCAAAATGGTCCGAAACGCAACGAAGCATGAGTTTGGGATCCAATAGGATGGATCGGGTGCGTTCGTTGCAAAAAAATTCCGATGCTACTTCGTTGCATCAAATTGTGCATTAATTGCACCAATTCGGCTTGTATTACACCAGAGTTCGTGCAGTAATGAAACGGTCCAAAACGCCCAAAAGTATGAGTGTTGGGTCCAATGCGGTGGATCAGGTGCGTTCGTTGGGAAAAATTCCGACGTGACTTTGTTGCACGAACTTGTGAATTAATGGCACTAGTTCGGCCCGTTTTGCATGGAAGTCCCTGCTGGAACGAAACGGTCCGAAACGCACCGAAAGATGTGTTCGGGGTCCAATGGGGTGGATCGGGTGCGTTCGTTGCGAAAAAGTTCAAACGCGAATTCGTTGCACGAAATTGGCATTAATGGCACCAATTCGTCCTGTTTTGCACCAGGGTTTGTGCAGTAACGAAATGGCTCGAGATGCCCCAAAACATGAGTTGTGTGCCCAATGGGGTGGATCGGGTGCGTTCGTTGTGAAAAATTGTGACGTACTTCACTACACGAACTATGCCTTAATGGCACAATTTGGGCCCGTTTTGCACCGAAGTTCTAGCAGTAGCAAAATGGTCCGAAACGCAACGAAGCATGAGTTTGGGATCCAATAGGGTGGATCGGGTGCGTTCGGACGCGAGTTCGCTGCACGAACTTGTGAATTAATGGCACCAGATCGGCCCGTTTTGTACCAAAGTTCCTGCAGTAACGAAACGGTCCGTAACGCACCAAAACATGTGTTCGGGGTCCAATGGGGTGGATCGGGTGCGTTCGTTGCGGAAAAGATCCAACGCGACCTCGTTGCACGAAATTGTGCATTAATGGCACCAACTCGGCCTGTTCTTCACCAGTGTATCTGCAGCAACAAACGGTCCGAAACGCCCGAAAACATGAGTTTGGGGTCCAATGGGGTGGATCGGGTGCGTTTGTTGTGAAAAATTTTGACGTGCTTCGTTACACGAACTTGTGCATTAATGGCACAATTTCAGCCCGTTTTGCACCGAAGTTCTTGCAGTAGCAAAATGGTCCGAAACACACCAAAACATTAGTTTGGGATCCAATAGGGTGGATCGGGTGCGTTCGTTCCGAAAAAGATCAAACGCGACTTCATTGCACGAAATTGGCATTAATGGCACCAATTCGTCCTGTTTTGCACCAGGGTTTGTGCAGTAATGAAATGGCCTGAGACGCCCCAAAACATGAGTTTGGTGCCCAATGGGGTGGATCGGGTGCGTTCGTCGTGAAAAATTGTGACGTACTTCATTACACGAACTGTGCATTAATGGCACAATTTGGGCCCGTTTTGCACCGAAGTTCTAGCAGTAGCAAAATGGTCCGAAACGCAACGAAGCATGAGTTTGGGATCCAATAGGGTGGATCGGGTGCGTTCGTTGCGAAAAAATTCCGATGCTACTTCGTTGCATCAAATTGTGCATTAATTGCACCAATTCGGCTTGTTTTACACCAGCGTTCGTGAAGTAACGAAACGGTCCAAAACGCCCAAAAATATGAGTGTTGGGTCCAATGCGGTGGATCAGGTGCGTTCGTTGGGAAAAATTCCGACGTGACTTTGTTGCACGAACTTGTGAATTAATGGCACTAGTTCGGCCCGTTTTGCATGGAAGTTCCTGCTGGAACGAAACGCACCGAAAGATGTGTTCGGGGTCCAATGGGGTGGATCGGGTGCGTTCGTTGCGAAAAAGTTCAAACGCGAATTCGTTGCACGAAATTGGCATTAATGGCACCAATTCGTCCTGTTTTGCACCAGGGTTTGTGCAGTAACGAAATGGCTCGAGACGCCCCAAAACATGAGTTTGGTGCCCAATGGGGTGGATCTGGTGCGTTCGTTGTGAAAAATTGTGACGTAGTTCATTACACGAACTGTGCATTAATGGCACAATTTCGGCCCGTTTTGCACCGAAGTTCTAGCAGTAGCAAAATGGTCCGAAACGCAACGAAGCATGAGTTTGGGATCCAATACGGTGGATTGGGTGCGTTCGTTGCGAAAAAATTCCGATGCTACTTCGTTGCATCAAATTGTGCATTAATGGCACCAATTTGGCCTCTTTTACACCAGAGTTCGTGCAGTAAGGAAACGGTCCAAAACTCCCAAAAATATGAGTGTTGGGTCCAATGCGGTAGATCAGGTGCGTTCGTTGGGAAAAATTCCGACGTGACTTTGTTGCACGAACTTGTGAATTAATGCACTAGTTCGGCCCGTTTTGCATGGAAGTTCCTGCAGGAACAAAACGGTTCGAAACGCACCGAAAGATGTGTTTGGGGTCCAATGGGGTGAATCATGAGCGCTCGTTGCGAAAAAATTTGGACGCGACTTCGTTGCACGAACTTGTGAATTAATGGCACCAGATCGGCCCATTTTTCACCGAAGTTCCTGCTAGAACGAAACGGTCCGAAACGCACCGAAAGATGTGTTCGGGGTCCAATGGGGTGGATCCTGTGCGTTCGTTGCGGAAAAGTTCCAACGCGACTTCGTTGCACGAAATTGTGCATTAATGGCACCAACTCGGCCTGTTCTGCACCAGTGTATCTGCAGTAACAAACAGTCCGAAACGCCCGAAAACATGAGTTTGGGGTCCAATGGGGTGGATCGGGTGCGTTCGTTGTGAAAAATTGTGACGTGCTTCATTACACGAACTTGTGCATTAATTGCACAATTTCAGCCCGTTTTGCACCGAAGTTCTTGCAGTAGCAAAATGGTCCGAAACGCACCGAAACATGAGCTTGGGTTCCAATAGGGTGGATCGGGTGCGTTCGTTGCGAAAAAGTTCAAACGCGACTTCGTTGCACGAAATGTGCATTAATGGTACCAATTCGTCCTGTTTTGCACCAGGTTTTGTGCAGTAACGAAATGGCCCGAGACGCCCCAAAACATGAGTTTGGTGCCCAATGGGGTGGATCGGGTGCGTTCGTTGTGAAATTTTTTGACGTACTTCATTACACGAACTGTGCATTAATGGCACAATTTCGGCCCGTTTTGCACCGAAGTTCTAGCAGTAGCAAACTGGTCCGAAACGCAACGAAGCATGAGTTTGGGATCCAATCGGGTTGATCGGGTGCATTCGTTGCGAAAAAATTCCGATGCTACTTCGTTGCATCAAATTGTGCATCAATGGCACCAATTCGTCCTGTTTTACACCAGAGTTCGTGCAGTAACGAAACGGTCCAAAACGCCCAAAAATATGAGTGTTGGGTCCAATGCGGTGGATCAGGTGCGTTCGTTGGGAAAAGTTCCGACGCGACTTCGTTGCACGAAATTGTGCATTAGTGGCACCAACTCGGCCTGTTCTGCACCAGTGTATCTGCAGTAACAAAGAGTCCGAAACGCCCAAAAACATGAGTTTGGGGTCCAATGGGGTGGATCGGGTGCGTTCGTTGTGAAAAATTGTGACGTGCTTCATTACACGAACTTGTGCATTAATGGCACAATTTCAGCCCGTTTTGCACTGAAGTTCTTGCAGTAGCAAAACGGTCCGAAACGCACCGAAACATGAGTTTGGGATCCAATACGGTGGATCGGGTGCGTTCGTTGCGAAAAAGTTCAAACGCGAATTCGTTGCACGAAATTGGCATTAATGGCACCAATTCGTCCTGTTTTGCACCAGGGTTTGTGCAGTAACGAAATGGCTCGAGACGCCCCAAAACATGAGTTTGGTGCCCAATGGGGTGGATCGGGTGCGTTCGTTGTGAGAAATTGTGACGTACTTCATTACACGAACTGTGCATTAATGGCACAATTTCGGCCCGTTTTGCACCGAAGTTCTAGCAGTAGCAAAATGGTCCGAAACGCAACGAAGCATGAGTTTGGGATCCAATAGGGTGGATCGGGTGCGTTCGTTGCGAAAAAATTCCGATGCTACTTCGTTGCATCAAATTGTGCATTAATGGCACCAATTCGGCCTGTTTTACACCAGAGTTCGTGCAGTAACGAAACGGTCCAAAACGCCCAAAAATATGAGTGTTGGGTCCAATGCGGTGGATCAGGTGCGTTCGTTGGGAAAAATTCCGACGTGACTCTGTTGCACGAACTTTTGAATTAATGCACTAGTTCGGCCCGTTTTGCATGGAAGTTCCTGCAGGAACGAAACGGTCTGAAACGCACCGAAAGATGTGTTCGGGGTCCAATGGGGTGAATCATGAGCGTTTGTTGCGAAAAAATTCGGACGCGACTTCGTTGCACGAACTTGTGAATTAATGGCACCAGATCGGCCCATTTTTCACCGAAGTTCCTGCAGTAACGAAACGGTCCGTAACGCACCAAAACATGTGTTCGGGGTCCAATGGGGTGGATCGTGTGCGTTCATTGTGGAAAAGTTCCAACGCGACTTCGCTGCACGAAATTGTGCATTAATGGCACCAACTCGGCCTGTTCTGCACCAGTGTATCTGCAGTAACGAACGGTCCGAAACGCCCGAAAACAAGAGTTTGGGGTCCAATGGGGTGGATCGGGTGCGTTCGTTGTGAAAAATTGTGACGTGCTTCATTACACGAACTTGTGCATTAATGGCACAATTTCAGCCCATTATGCACCGAAGTTCTTGCAGTAGCAAAACGGTCTGAAACGCACCGAAACATGAGTTTGGGATCCAATAGGGTGGATACCTGCGTTCGTTGCGAAAAAATTCAAACGCGGCTTCGTTGCACGAAATTGGCATTAATGGCACCAATTCGTCCTGTTTTGCACCAGGGTTTCTGCAGTAACGAAATCGTCCGAGACGCCCCAAAACATGAGTTTGGTGCCAAATGGGGTGGATCGGGTGCGTTCGTTGTGAAAAATTGTGACGTACTTCATTACACGAACTGTGTATTAATGGCACAATTTGGGCCCGTTTTGCACCGAAGTTCTAGAAGTAGCAAAATGGTCCGAAATGCAACGAAGCATGAGTTTGGGATCCAATAGGGTGGATCAGGTGTATTCGTTGCGAAAAAATTCCGATGCTACTTTGTTGCATCAAATTGTGCATTAATTGCACCAATTCGGCCTGTTTTACACCAGAGTTCGTGCAGTAACGAAACGGTCCAAAACGCCCAAAAATATGAGTGTTGGGTCCAATGCGGTGGATCAGGTGCGTTCGTTGGGAAAAATTCCGACGTGACTCTGTTGCACGAACTTTTGAATTAATACACTAGTTCGGCCCGTTTTGCATGGAAGTTCCTACAGGAACGAAACGGTCTGAAACGCACCGAAAAATGTGTTCGGGGTCCAATGGGGTGGATCGGGTGCGTTCGTTGCGGAAAAGTTCCAACGCGACTTCGTTGCACAACATTATGCATTAATGGCACCAACTCGGCCTGTTCTGCACCAGTGTATCTGCAGTAACAAACAGTCCGAAACGCCCGAAAACATGAGTTTGGGGTCCAATGGGGTGGATCGGGTGCGTTCGTTGTGAAAAATTGTGACGTGCTTCATTACACGAACTTGTGCATTAATTGCACAATTTCAGCCCGTTTTGCACCGAAGTTCTTGCAGTAGCAAAACGGTCCGAAACGCACCGAAACATGAGTTTGGGTTCCAATAGGGTGGATCGGGTGCGTTCGTTGCGAAAAAGTTCAAACGCGACTTCGTTGCACGAAATGTGCATTAATGGTACCAATTCGTCCTGTTTTGCACCAGGTTTTGTGCAGTAACGAAATGGCCCGAGACGCCCCAAAACATGAGTTTGGTGCCCAATGGGGTGGATCGGGTGCGTTCGTTGTGAAATTTTTTGACGTACTTCATTACACGAACTGTGCATTAATGGCACAATTTCGGCCCGTTTTGCACCGAAGTTCTAGCAGTAGCAAACTGGTCCGAAACGCAACGAAGCATGAGTTTGGGATCCAATCGGGTGGATCGGGTGCGTTCGTTGCGAAAAAATTCCGATGCTACTTCGTTGCATCAAATTGTGCATTAATGGCACCAATTCGTCCTGTTTTACACCAGAGTTCGTGCAGTAACGAAACAGTCCAAAACGCCCAAAAATATGAGTGTTGGGTCCAATGCGGTGGATCAGGTGCGTTCGTTGGGAAAAATTCCGACGTGACTCTGTTGCACGAACTTTTGAATTAATGCACTAGTTCGGCCCGTTTTGCATGGAAGTTCCTGCAGGAACGAAACGGTCTGAAACGCACCGAAAGATGTGTTCGGGGTCCAATGGGGTGAATCATGAGCGTTTGTTGCGAAAAAATTCGGACGCGACTTCGTTGCACGAACTTGTGAATTAATGGCACCAGATCGGCCCATTTTTCACCGAAGTTCCTGCAGTAACGAAACGGTCCGTAACGCACCAAAACATGTGTTCGGGGTCCAATGGGGTGGATCGTGTGCGTTCATTGCGGAAAAGTTCCAACGCGACTTCGCTGCACGAAATTGTGCATTAATGGCACCAACTCGGCCTGTTCTGCACCAGTGTATCTGCAGTAACGAACGGTCCGAAACGCCCGAAAACATGAGTTTGGGGTCCAATGGGGTGGATCGGGTGCGTTCGTTGTGAAAAATTGTGAGGTGCTTCATTACACGAACTGTGCATTAATGGCACAATTTTGGCCCGTTTTGCATCGAAGTTTTGGCAGTAGGAAAATGGTCCGAAACGCACCGAAACATGAGTTTGGGATCCAATAGGATGGATCGGGTCCGTTCGTTGCGAAAAACTTCCGACGCTACTTCATTGCATCAAATTGTGCATTAATGGGACCAATTCGTCCTGTTCTGCACCAGTATTTCTGCAGTAACAAACGGTCCGAAACGCCCGAAAACAAGAGTTTGGGGTCCAATGAGGTGGATCGGGTGCGTTCGTTGTGAAAAATTGTGACGTCCTTCGTTACACGAACTTGTGCATTAATGGCACAATTTCGGCCCATTATGCACCGAAGTTCTTGCAGTAGCAAAACGGTCTGAAACGCACCGAAACATGAGTTTGGGATCCAATAGGGTGGATCGGGTGCGTTCGTTGCGAAAAAATTCAAACGCGACTTCGTTGCACGAAATTGGCATTAATGGCACCAATTCGTCCTGTTTTGCACCAGGGTTTCTGCAGTAACGAAATCGTCCGAGACGCCCCAAAACATGAGTTTGGTGCCAAATGGGGTGGATCGGGTGCGTTCGTTGTGAAAAATTGTGACGTACTTCATTACACGAACTGTGTATTAATGGCACAATTTGGGCCCGTTTTGCACCGAAGTTCTAGAAGTAGCAAAATGGTCCGAAATGCAACGAAGCATGAGTTTGGGATCCAATAGGGTGGATCAGGTGCATTCGTTGCGAAAAAATTCCGATGCTACTTTGTTGCATCAAATTGTGCATTAATTGCACCAATTCGGCCTGTTTTACACCAGAGTTCGTGCAGTAACGAAACGGTCCAAAACGCCCAAAAATATGAGTGTTGGGTCCAATGCGGTGAATCAGGTGCGTTCGTTGGGAAAAATTCCGACGTGACTTTGCTGCACGAACTTGTGAATTAATGGCACTAGTTCAGCCCGTTTTGCATGGAAGTTCCTCCTAGAACGAAACGGTCCGAAACGCACCGAAAGATGTGTTCGGGGTCCAATGGGGTGGATCGGGTGCGTTCGTTGCGGAAAAGTTCCAACGCGACTTCGTTGCACAAAATTATGCATTAATGGCACCAACTCGGCCTGTTCTAGACCAGTGTTTCTGTAGTAACAAACGGTCCGAAATGCCCAAAAACATGTGTTTGGGGTCCAATCGGGTGGATCGGGTGCGTTCGTTGTGAAAAATTGTGACGTGCTTCGTTACACGAACTTGTGCATTAATGGCACAATTTCGGCCCGTTATGCACCGAAGTTCTTGGAGTAGCAAAATGGTCCGAAACGCACCGAAACATGAGTCTGGGATCCAATAGGGTGGATCGGGTGCGTTCGTTGTGAAAAAATTCAAACGCGACTTCGTTGCACGAAATTGCCAATTCGTCCTGTTTTGCACCACGGTTTGTGCAGTAACGAAATGGTCCGAAACGCGCCAAAACATGAGTTTGGTGCCCAATGGGGTGGATCGGGTGCGTTCGTTGTGAAAAATTGTGAGGTGCTTCATTACACGAACTGTGCATTAATGGCACAATTTTGGCCCGTTTTGCACCAAAGTTCTGGCAGTAGCAAAATGGACCGAAACGCACCGAAACAAGAGTTTGGGATCCAATAGGGTGGATCGGGTGCGTTCGTTGCGAAAAAATTCCGACGCTGTTGCATGAAATTGTGCATTAATGGCACCAATTCGGCCTGTTTTACACCAGAGTTCGTGCAGTAACGAAACAGTCCGAAACGCCCAAAAATATGAGTGTTGGGTCCAATGCGGTGGATCAGGTGCGTTCGTATGGAAAAATTCCGACGCGACTTTATTGCATGAACTTGTGAATTAATGGCACTAGTTCGGCCCGTTTGCATGGAAGTTCCTGCAGTAACAAAACAGTCCGAACTGCACCGAAACATGTGTTCGGGGTCCAATCGGGTGGATCACGAGCGTTCGTTCTGAAAAAATTCGGACGCGACTTCGCTGCACGAACTTGTGAATTAATGGCACCAGATCGGCCTGTTTTGCACCGAAGTTACTGCAGTAACAAAACGGTCCGAAACGCACCAAAACATGTGTTCGGGGTCCAATGGGGTGGATCGGGTGCGTTCGTTGCGGAAAAGTTCCAACGCGACTTCGTTGCACGAAATTGTGCATTAATGGCACAAACTCGGCCTGTTCTGCACCAGTGTTTCTGCAGTAACAAACGGTCCGAAACGCCCGAAAACAAGAGTTTGGGGTCCAATGAGGTGGATCGGGTGCGTTCGTTGTGAAAAATTGTGACGTGCTTCGTTACACGAACTTGTGCATTAATGGCACAATTTCGGCCCATTATGCACCGAAGTTCTTGCAGTACCAAAACGGTCTGAAACGCACCGAAACATGAGTTTGGGATCCAATAGGGTGGATCGGGTGCGTTCGTTGCGAAAAAATTCAAACGCGACTTCGTTGCACGAATTTGGCATTAATGGCACAAATTCGTCCTATTTTGCACCAGGGTTTGTGCAGTAACGAAATGGTCTGAAACGCCCCAAAACATGAGTTTGGTGCCCCATGGGGTGGATCGGGTGCATTCGTTGTGAAAAATTTTGACGTTCTTCCTTACACGAACTGTGCATTAATGGCACAATTTCGGCCCGTTTTGCACCGAAGTTCTGGCAGTAGCAAAATAGACCGAAATGCACCGAAACAAGAGTTTGGGATCCAATAGGGTGGATCGGGTGCGTTCGTTGCGAAAAACTTCCGACACTACTTCGGTGCATGAAATTGTGCATTAATGGCACCAATTCGGCCTGTTTTACACCAGAGTTCGTGCAGTAACGAAATAGTCCGAAACGCCCAAAAATATGAGTGTTGGGTCCAATGCGGTGGATCAGGTGCGTTCGTATGGAAAAATTCCAATGCGACTTTATTGCACGAACTTGTGAATTAATGGCACTAGTTCGGCCCGTTTGCATGGAAGTTCCTGCAGTAACGAAACGGTCCGAAATGAACCGAAACATGTGTTCGGGGTCCAATGGGGTGGATCACGAGCGTTTGTTGCGAAAAAATTCGGACGCGACTTCGTTGCACGAACTTGTGAATTAATGGCACCAGATCGGCCTGTTTTGCACCGAAGTTACTGCAGTAACGAAACGGTCCGAAACGCACCAAAACATGTGTTCGGGGTCCAATAGGATGGATCGGGTGCGTTCGTTGCGGAAAAGTTCCAACGCGACTTCGTTTCACGAAATTGTGCATTAATTGCACCAACTTCTCGGCCTGTTTGTCACGAGTGTTTCTGCAGTAACAAACGGTCCGAAACGCCCGAAAACATGAGTTTGGGGTCCAATGGTGTGTATCGGGTGCGTTCGTTGTGAAAAATTGTGAGGTGCTTCGTTACACGAACTTGTGCATTAATTGCACAATTTCGGCCTTTTTTGCACCGAAGTTCTTGCAGTCTCAAAATGGTCCGAAACGCACCGAAACATGTGTTTGGGTTCCAATAGGGTGGATCGGGTGCGTTTGTTGCAAAAAAATTCTAACGCATCTTCGTTGCACGAATTTGGCATTAATGGCACCAATTCGTCCTGTTTTGCACTACGGTTTGTGCAGTAACAAACGGTCTGATACACCCGAAAACATGAGTTTGGTGCCCAATGGGGTGGATCGGGTGCGTTCATTGTGAAAAATTGTGACGTGCTTTGTTACATGAACTTGTGCATTAATGGCACAATTTCAGCCCGTTTTGCACCGAGGTTCTTGCAGTAGCAAAACGGTCCGAAACGCACCGAAACATGAGTTTTGGATCCAATAGGGTGGATCGGGTGCGTTCGTTGCGAAAAAATTCAAACGCAACTTCGTTGCACGAAATTGGCATTAATGGCACCAATTTGTCCTGTTTTGCACCAGGGTTTGTGCAGTAGCGAAATGGTCCGAGACGCCCCAAAACATGAGTTTGGGGTCCAATGGGGTGGATCGAGTGCGTTCCTTGTGAAAAATTGTGAGGTGCTTCGTTACACGAACTGTGCATTAATGGCACAATTTCGGCCCGTTTTGCACTGAAGTTCTTGCAGTAGCAAAACGGTCCGAAACGCACCGAAACATGAGTTTGGGATCCAATAGGGTGGATCGGGTGCGTTCGTTGCGAAAAATTCCGACGCTACTTCGTTGCATCAAATTGTGCATCAATGGCACCAATTCGGCCTGTTTTACACAAGAGTTCGTGCAGTAACGAAACGGTCCGAAATGCCCAAAAATATGAGTGTTGGGTCTAATGCGGTGGATCAGGTGCGTTTGTTGGGAAAAAATTCTGATGCGACTTTATTGCACGAACTTGTGAATTAATGGCACTAGTTCGGCCCGTTTTTCATGGAAGTTCCTGAAGTAACGAAACGGTCCGAAACGCACCGAAACATGTGTTCGGCGTCCAATGGGGTGGATCGGGTGCGTTCGTTGCGAAAAAGTTCAAACGCGAATTCGTTGCACGAAATTGGCATTAATGGCACCAATTCGTCCTGTTTTGCACCAGGGTTTGTGCAGTAACGAAATGGTCCGAAACGCCCCAAAACATGAGTTTGGTGCCCAATGGGGTGGATCGGGTGCATTCGTTGTGAAAAATTGTGAGGTGCTTCACTACACGAACTGTGCATTAATGGCACAATTTTGGCCTGTTTTGCACCGAAGTTCTGGCAGTAGCAAAATGGACCGAAATGCACCGAAATAAGAGTTTGGGATCCAATAGGGTGGATCGGGTGCGTTCCTTGCGAAAAAATTCCGATGCTACTTCGTTGCATGAAATTGTGCATTAGTGGCACCAATTCGGCCTGTTTTACACCAGAGTTCATGCAGTAACGAAACGGTCCGAAACGCCCAAAAATATGAGTGTTGGGTCCAATGCGGTGGATCAGGTGCGTTCGTTGGGAAAAATTCCGACGTGACTTTGTTGCACGAACTTGTGAATTAATGGCACTAGTTCTGCCCGTTTTGCATGGAAGTTCCTGAAGTAACGAATGGTCGGAAACGCACCGAAACATGTGTTCGGGGTCCAATGGGGTGAATCACGAGCGTTCGTTGCGAAAAAATTCGGACGCAACTTCGTTGCACGAACTTGTGAATTAATGGCACCAGATCGGCCCGTTTTTCACCGAAGTTCCTGCAGTAATGAAACGGTCCGTAACGCACCAAAACATGTGTTCGGGGGTCCAATCGGGTGGATCGGGTGCGTTCGTTGCGGAAAAGTTCCAACGCGACTTCGTTGCACGAAATTGTGCATTAATGGCACCAATTCGGCCCGTTTTGCACCTAAGTTCGTGCAGTAACGAAACGGTCCGAAACGCCCCAAAACACGCGTTTTGGGTCCAATGGGGTGGATCGGGTGCGTTCGTTCGGAAAAAAATTCGACGCGACTTCGTTGCACGAACTAGTAACTTAATGGCACTAGTTCGTCCGGTTTTGCACCTAAGTTTGTGGAGTAACAAAACGGTCCGAAACGCCCCAAAACATGTGTTTGGGGTCCAATGGGGTGGCTCGGGTGCGTTCTTGCGAAAAATTCCGATGGGACTTCGTACATGAACTTGTGCATTAATTGCTCTAGTTTTGCCGTTTTTGCTCCAAAGTGCGTGCAATAACGAAACAGTCCGAAACACCCTGAAACATGAGTTTGGGTTCCAAAGGGGTCGATCGGGTGTGTTTGTTGCGGAAGATTCTAAGGTGACTTCCTTGCACGAACTTGTGCATTAATGGCACCAGTTCAGCCTGTTTTTTTTCCAAAGCTCGTGCAGTAATAAAATGGTTCTAAACGCCTCAAAACATGTGTTTGGGGTCTAATGGGTTGGATCGGGTGCGTTCGCTGCGAAAAAATTCCGATGCGACTTCGTTCCACGAACTTGTGCATTAATTCTCCAGATCGGCCCATTTTGCATCGAACTTCGTGCAGTAACGAAACGGTTCGAAACGCACCAAAACATGAGTTTGGGGTCCAATGGGGTGAATCGGGTGCCTTTGTTGCGAAAAATTGTGAAGTGCTTAGTTACACGAACTTGTGCATTAATGGCACCATTTTAGCCCGTCGTGCACCAGATCGGCTCACTTTGCGCCGAAGTTCCTGCAGTAACGAAATGGTCCGAAAGGCCCCAAAACATATGTTTGGGGTCCAATGGGGTGGATCGGGTGCGTTCGTTGCGAAAAATTCCGACGCGACTTCGTTGCACGAAATTGTGCATTAATTCCTCCATATCGGCCCATTTTGCATTGAAATACATGCATTAATGAAACGGTCAAAAACGCCCCAAAACATGAGTTTTGGTTTCAATGGGATGGATCAGGTGCGTTCGTTGTGAAAAACTGTGACGTGCTTCGTTACACAAACATGTGCATTAATGGCACCATTTCGACCCGAATTGCACTGAAGTTCTTGTAGTAGCGAGACAGCCCGAAACGCCGCAAAACATGAGTTTGAGATCCAATGGAGTGGATCGGGTGGATCGGGCGCGACTTCGTTGCACGAAATTGTGCATTAATGGCACCAATTTGGCCTGTTTTGCACCAGAGTTCGTGCAGTAATGAAACAGTCCGAAACGCCCCAAAACATGAGTTTGGAGTCCAATGGGGTGGATCGGTTGCTTTCGTTGCAAAAAAATTCCGACACGACATTGTTGCACGAACTTGTGCATTAATCCCACTAGTGCGGCCCGTTTTCCACCTAAGTTCGTGCAGTAACGAAACGGTCCGAAACGCCCCAAAACATGTGTTTGGGGTCCAATGGGGTGGCTCGGGTGCGTTCTTGCGAAAAATTCCGATGGGACTTCGTACATGAACTTGTGCATTAATTGCTCTAGTTTTGTCGTTTTTGCTCCAAAGTGCGTGCAATAACGAAACAGTCCGAAACACCCTGAAACATGAGTTTGGGTTCCAAAGGGGTCGATCGAGTGTGTTTGTTGCGAAAGATTCTAAGGCGACTTCCTTGCACGAACTTGTGCATTAATGGCACCAGTTCGGCCTATTTTTTTCCAAAGCTCGTGCAGTAATAAAATGGTTCTAAACGCCTCAAAACATGTGTTTGGGGTCTAATGGGTTGGATCGGGTGCGTTCGCTGCGAAAAAATTCCGATGCGACTTCATTCCACGAACTTTTGCATTAATTCTCCATATCGGCCCATTTTGCATCGATGTTCGTGCAGTAATGAAACGGTCCGAAACGCACCAAAACATGAGTTTGGGGTCCAATGGGGTGAATCGGGTGCCTTTGTTGCGAAAAATTGTGAAGTGCTTAGTTACACGAACTTGCGCATTAATGGCACCATTTTAGCCCCGTCCTGCACCAGATCGGCTCACTTTGCGCCGAAGTTCCTGCAGTAACGAAATGGTCCGAAAGGCCCCAAAACATATGTTTGGGGTCCAATGGGGTGGATCGGGTGCGTTCGTTGCGAAAAATTCCGACGCGACTTCGTTGCACGAAATTGTGCATTAAATTCTCCATATCGGCCCATTTTGCATTGAAATGCATGCATTAATGAAACGGTCGAAAACGCCCCAAAACATGAGTTTTGGTTTCAATGGTATGGATAAGGTGCGTTCGTTGTGAAAAACTGTGACGTGCTTCGTTACACAAACTTGTGCATTAATGGCACCATTTCGACCCGAATTGCACTGAAGTTCTTGCAGTAGCGAGACGGCCCGAAACGCCGCAAAACATGAGTTTGGGATCCAATGGAGTGGATCGGGTGGATCGGGCGCGACTTCGTTGCACGAAATTGTGCATTAATGGCACAAATTCGGCCTGTTTTGCACCAGAGTTCGTGCAGTAATGAAACGGTCCGAAACGCCCCAAAACATGAGTTTGGAGTCCAATGGGGTGGATCGGTTGCTTTCGTTGCAAAAAAAATTCCGACACGACATTGTTACACGAACTTGTGCATTAATCCCACTAGTGCGGCCCGTTTTGCACCTAAGTTCGTGCAGTAACGAAACGGTCCGAAACGCCCCAAAACATGTGTTTGGGGTCCAATGGGGTGGCTCGGGTGCGTTCTTGCGAAAAATTCCGATGGGACTTCGTACATGAACTTGTGCATTAATTGCTCTAGTTTTGCCGTTTTTGCTCCAAAGTGCGTGCAATAACGAAACAGTCCGAAACACCCTGAAACATGAATTTGGGTTCCAAAGGGGTCGATCGGGTATGTTTGTTGCGAAAGATTCTAAGGCGACTTCCTTGCACGAACTTGTGCATTAATGGCACCAGTTCGGCCTGTTTTTTTCCAAAGCTCGTGCAGTAATAAAATGGTTCTAAACGCCTCAAAACATGTGTTTGGGGTCTAATGGGTTGGATCGGGTGCGTTCGCTGCGAAAAAATTCCGATGCGACTTCATTCTACGAACTTGTGCATTAATTCTCCATATCGGCCCATTTTGCATCGAAGTTCGTGCAGTAATGAAACCGTCCGAAACGCACCAAAACATGAGTTTGGGGTCCAATGGGGTGAATCGGGTGCCTTTGTTGCGAAAAATTGTGAAGTGCTTAGTTACACGAACTTGCACATTAATGGCACCATTTTAGCCCGTCCTGCACCAGATCGGCTCACTTTGCGCCGAAGTTCCTGCAGTAACGAAATGGTCCGAAAGGCCCCAAAACATATGTTTGGGGTCCAATGGGGTGGATCGGGTCCGTTCGTTGCGAAAAATTCCGACGCGACTTCGTTGCACGAAATTGTACATTAATTGCTCCATATCGGCCCATTTTGCATTGAAATGCATGCATTAATGAAATGGTCGAAAATGCCCCAAAACATGAGTTTTGGTTTCAATGGGATGGACCAGGTGCGTTCGTTGTGAAAAACTGTGACGTGCTTCGTTACACAAACTTGTGCATTAATGGCACCATTTCGACCCGAATTGCACTGAAGTTCTTGCAGTAGCGAGACGGCCCGAAACGCCGCAAAACATGAGTTTGGGATCCAATGGAGTGGATCGGGTGGATCGGGCGCGACTTCGTTGCACGAAATTCTGCATTAATGGCACAAATTCGGCCTGTTTTGCACCAGAGTTCGTGCAGTAATGAAACGGTCCGAAACGCCCCAAAACATGAGTTTGGAGTCCAATGGGGTGGATCGGTTGCTTTCGTTGCAAAAAAATTCCGACACGACATTGTTGCACGAACTTGTGCATTAATCCCACTAGTGCGGCCCGTTTTGCACCTAAGTTCGTGCAGTAACGAAACGGTCCGAAACGCCCCAAAACATGTGTTTGGGGTCCAATGGGGTGGCTCGGGTGCATTCTTGCGAAAAATTCCGATGGGACTTCGTACATGAACTTGTGCATTAATTGCTCTAGTTTTGCCGTTTTTGCTCCAAAGTGCGTGCAATAACGAAACAGTCCCAAACACCCTGAAACATGAGTTTGGGTTCCAAAGGGGTCGATCGGGTGTGTTTGTTGCGAAAGATTCTAAGGCGACTTCCTTGCACGAACTTGTGCATTAATGGCACCAGTTCGGCCTATTTTTTTCCAAAGCTCGTGCAGTAATAAAATGGTTCTAAACGCCTCAAAACATGTGTTTGGGGTCTAATGGGTTGGATCTGGTGCGTTCGCTGCGAAAAAATTCCGATGCGACTTCATTCCACGAACTTGTGCATTAATTCTCCATATCGGCCCATTTTGCATCGAAGTTCGTGCAGTAATGAAACGGTCCGAAACGCACCAAAACATGAGTTTGGTGTCCAATGGGGTGAATCGGGTACCTTTGTTACGAAAAATTGTGAAGTGCTTAGTTACACGAACTTGTGCATTAATGGCACCATTTTAGCCCGTCCTGCACCAGATCAGCTCACTTTGTGCCGAAGTTCCTGCAGTAACGAAATGGTCCGAAAGGCCCCAAAACATATGTTTGGGGTCCAATGGGGTGGATCGGGTGCGTTCGTTGCGAAAAATTCCGACGCGACTTCGTTGCACGAAATTGTGCATTAATTGCTCCATATCGGCCCATTTTGCATTGAAATACATGCATTAATGAAACGGTCGAAAATGCCCCAAAACATGAGTTTTGGGTTCAATGGGGTGGATCAGGTGCGTTCGTTGTGAAAAATTGTGACGTGCTTCGTTACACAAACTTGTGCATTAATGGCGTCATTTCGACCCGAATTGCACTGAAGTTCTTGCAGTAGCGAGACGGTCCGAAACATGTGTTCGGGGTCTAATGGGGTGGATCGGGTGCGATCGTTGCGAAAAAGTTCTGGCACGACTTCATTGCATGAAATTGTGCATTAATGGCACCAATTCAGCCTATTTTGCACCAGAGTTCGTGCAGTAACGAAACGGTCCGAAACGCCCCAAAACATGAGTTTGGAGTCCAATGGGGTGCATCGGTTGCTTTCGTTGCAAAAAAATTCCGACACGACATTGTTGCACGAACTTGTGCATTAATGCCACTAGTTCGGCCTGTTTTGCACCTAAGTTCGTGCAGTAACGAAACGGTCCGAAACACCCCAAAACATGTTTCTGGTCCAATAGGGTCGATCGGGTGCGTTCGTTGCGAAAAATTCTATGGCTACCTCATTGCACGAACTTGTGCATTAATGCCACCAGTTTTGCACCAAAGTTCGTGTAGTAACAAAATGGTTCGAAACGCCTCAAAACATGTGTTTGGGGTCCAATGGGGTGGATCGGGTGCGTCTGTTGCGAAAAAGTTCCGACGCGAGTTCGTTGCATGAACTTGTGAATTAATGGCACTAGTTGAGCCTGTTTTGTACCTAAGTTCATGCAGTAATGAAACAGTCCGAAACGCCCCAAAACATGAGTCTGGGATCCAATGGGGTGGATCGGGTGCGTTCGTTGTGAAACAATTCCGACGCGACTTCGTTGCAAGAAATTGTGCACTAATGGCACCATTTCGGCCTGTTTTTCACTAGAGTTCGTGGAGTAACGAAAAAGTTCTGACGCGACTTTGTTGCACGAACTTGTGAATTAATGGCACTAGTTCAGCCCGTTTTGTACCTAAGTTCGTGCAGTAATGAAACGGTCCGAAACGCTGCAAAACATGTGTTGGGGTTCAAATAGGGTGGATCGGGTGCGTTCGTTGCAAAAAAATTCTGACGCGACTTCGTTGCACGAACTTGTGCATTAATGGCACCAGAGCGGCTAATTTTGCGCCGAAGTTCTTGCAGTAACGAAACGGTCCGAAAGGCCCCAAAACATATGTTTGGGGTCCAATGGGGTGGATCGGGTGCGTTCGTTGCGAAAAATTCCGATGCGACTTTGTTGCATGAAGTTGTGCATTAATGGCACCAGATCGGCTCATTTTTCGCCGAAGGTCCTGCAGTAACGAAACGGTCGAAAAGGCCCCAAAACATATGTTTGGGGTCCAATGGGGTGGATCGGGTGTGTTCGTTGCGAAAAATTCCGACGCGACTTCGTTGCACGAAATTGTGCATTAATTGCTCCATATCGGCCCATTTTGCATTGAAATACATGCATTAATGAAACGGTCGAAAACGCCCCAAAACATGAGTTTTGGGTTCAATGGGGTGGATCAGGTGCGTTCGTTGTGAAAAATTGTGACGTGCTTCGTTACACAAACTTGTGCATTAATGGCGTCATTTCGACCCGAATTGCACTGAAGTTCTTGCAGTAGCGAGACGGTCCGAAACATGTGTTCGGGGTCTAATGGGGTGGATCGGGTGCGATCGTTGCGAAAAAGTTCTGGCACGACTTCGTTGCATGAAATTGTGCATTAATGGCACCAATTCAGCCTACTTTGCACCAGAGTTCGTGCAGTAACGAAACGGTCCGAAACGCCCCAAAACATGAGTTTGGAGTCCAATGGGGTGCATCGGTTGCTTTCGTTGCAAAAAAATTCCGACACGACATTGTTGCACGAACTTGTGCATTAATGCCACTAGTTCGGCCTGTTTTGCACCTAAGTTCGTGCAGTAACGAAACGGTCCGAAACACCCCAAAACATGTTTCTGGTCCAATAGGGTCGATCGGGTGCGTTCGTTGCGAAAAATTCTATGGCTACCTCATTGCACGAACTTGTGCATTAATGCCACCAGTTTTGCACCAAAGTTCGTGTAGTAACAAAATGGTTCGAAACGCCTCAAAACATGTGTTTGGGGTCCAATGGGGTGGATCGGGTGCGTCTGTTGCGAAAAAGTTCCGACGCGAGTTCGTTGCATGAACTTGTGAATTAATGGCACTAGTTGAGCCTGTTTTGTACCTAAGTTCATGCAGTAATGAAACAGTCCGAAACGCCCCAAAACATGAGTTTGGGATCCAATGGGGTGGATCGGGTGCGTTCGTTGTGAAACAATTCCGACGCGACTTCGTTGCAAGAAATTGTGCACTAATGGCACCATTTCGGCCTGTTTTTCACTAGAGTTCGTGGAGTAACGAAAAAGTTCTGACGCGACTTTGTTGCACGAACTTGTGAATTAATGGCACTAGTTCAGCCCGTTTTGTACCTAAGTTCGTGCAGTAATGAAACGGTCCGAAACGCTGCAAAACATGTGTTGGGGTTCAAATAGGGTGGATCGGGTGCGTTCGTTGCAAAAAAATTCTGACGCGACTTCGTTGCACGAACTTGTGCATTAATGGCACCAGAGCGGCTCATTTTGCGCCGAAGTTCTTGTAGTAACGAAACGGTCCGAAAGGCCCCAAAACATATGTTTGGGGTCCAATGGGGTGGATCGGGTGCGTTCGTTGCGAAAAATTCCGATGCGACTTTGTTGCATGAAGTTGTGCATTAATGGCACCAGATCGGCTCATTTTTCGCCGAAGGTCCTGCAGTAACGAAACGGTCGAAAAGGCCCCAAAACATATGTTTGGGGTCCAATGGGTTAGATCGGGTGCGTTCGTTGCGAAAATTTCTAATGCGACTTCGTTGCACGAACTTGTGCATTAATTGCTCCATATCGGCCCATTTTGCATTGAAGTTTGTGCAGTAATGAAACGGTCAAAAACGCCCCAAAACTTGAGTTTTGGGTCCAATGGTGTGGATCAGGTGCCTTCGTTATGAAAAATTGTGACGTGCTTCGTTACACGAACTTGTGCATAGCACCATTTGGGCCCGATTTGCACCGAAGTTCGTGCAGTAACGAAATTGTGCATTAATCGCACCAATTCGGCCTGATTTGCACCAGAGTTCGTGTAGTAACGAAACGGTCCGAAACGCCCCAAAACATAAGTTTGGTGTCCAATGGGTGGATTAGGTGCGTTCGTTGGGAAAAATTCCGACGCGACATTGATGGACGAACTTGTGAATTAATGGCACTAGTTCGGCTCATTTTGCACCTAAGTTCGTGCAACAATGAAACGGTCCGAAACGCCCCAAAACATGTGTTTGGGGTCCAATGTGGTAGATCCTGTTCGTTCGTTGCGAAAAAATTCTGACGCGACTTCGTTGCACGAACTTGTTCATTAATGGCACCTGATCGGCCCGTTTTGCACCGAAGTTACTGCAGTAACGAAACGGTCCGAAACGCCCCGAAATATGTGTTCGGGGTCTAATGGGGTGGATCGGGTGCGATCGTTGCGAAAAAGTTCTGGCACGACTTCATTGCATGAAATTGTGCATTAATGGCACCAATTCAGCCTATTTTGCACCAGAGTTCGTGCAGTAACGAAACGGTCCGAAACGCCCCAAAACATGAGTTTGGGGTCCAATGGGATGGATCAGTTGCGTTCGTTGCGAAAAAATTCCAACACGACTTTGTTGCACGAACTTGTGCATTAATGCCACTAGTTCGGCCCGTTTGCACCTAAGTTCGGGCAGTAACAATATGGTCCGAAACGCCTTAAAATATGTTTGGGGTCCAATGGGGTGGATCAGGTGCGTTCGTTGTGAAAAATTGTGATGCGCTTCGTTGTACGAACTTGTGCATTAATGGCAGCACTTTTGCATCAAAGCTCGTGTAGTAACAAAATGGTTCGAAACGCCTCAAAACATGTGTTTGGGGTCCAATGGGGTGGATCGGGTGTGTTCGTTGCGGAAAAATTCTGACATTACTTCGTTCCATGAACTTTTGCATTAATTGCTCCAGATCGGCCCATTTTGCATCGATGTTCGCGCAGTAATGAAACGGTCCGAAACGCACTGAAACATGAGTTTGGGGACCAATGGGGTGGATCGGGTGCGTTCGTTGAGAAAAATTATGACGTGCATAGTTACACGAACTTGTGCATTAATGGCACCATTTCGGCCCATTTTGCACCGAACTTCTTAGAGTAGCGAAACGGTCCGAAACACAATGAAACAGTAGTTTGGGTGCGTTCGTTGCGAAAATATTCTTGCGTGACTTCGTTGCACAAAATTGTGCATTAATGGCACCAATTCGGCCTGTTTTGCACCAGAATTCGTGCAATAATGAAACGGTCCGAAACGCCCCAAAACATGAGTTTGGGTGTCCAATGGGGTAGATCGAGCACGTTCGTTGTGAAAAAATGACGACACGACTTTGTTGCACCAACTTTTGCGTTAATGGCACTAGTTATGCCCTTTTTCACCTAAGTTTGTGCAGTAACGAAACGGTGCGAAACACCCCAAAACATGTGTTCGGCGTCCAATGGGGTGGATTGGGTGCGCTCGTTGCGAAAAAACTCTGACACGACTTTGTTGCACGAACTTGTGCATTAATTGCTCTACATCGGCCCATTTTGCATTGAAGTTCGTGTAGTAATGAAACGGTCCGAAGGACCTAAAATATGAGTTCAGAGGCCAATGGGGTTGATCAGGAGCGTTCATTGTGAAAAATTCTAACGCGATTTCATTGCACAAACTTGTGAATTAATGGCACCAGATCGGCCTGTTTTGCACCTAAGTTCGTGCAGTAACGAACTGGTCCGAAACGCCCCAAAACACGTGATTAGGGTCCAATGGGGTGGATCGGGTGCGTTCGTTGCGAAAAAATTCCGACACGACTTCGTTCATTAACTTGTGCATTAATTGCTCTTGTTTTGCCCATTTTGCACTGAAGTTCGTGCAGCAACAAAATAGTCCGAAACAGCCCGAAACATGGGTTTGGCTTCCAATGGGGTCGATCGAGTGCGTTCGTTGCGAAAAATTCTAAGGTGACTTCTTTGCATGAACTTGTGCATTAATGGCACCAGTTCGGCCCGTTTTTCTCCAAAGCTCGTGCAGTAACAAAATGGTTCTATAGGCCTCAAAACATGTGTTTGGGGTCCAATGGGTTGGATCGGGTGCGTTCGTTGCGAAAAAATTCCGACACGACTTCGTTCCACGAACTTGTGCATTAATTCTCCAGATCGGCCCATTTTGCATCAAAGTTCGTGCCGTAATGAAACGGTCCGAAACGCACCAAAACATGAGTTTGGGGTCCAATGGGGTGGATCCGGTGCGTTTGTTTTGAAAAATTGTGACGTGCTTATTTACACCAACTTGTGCATTCATGACACCATTTTAGCCTGTTTTGCACCAAAGTTCTTGCAGTAGCGAAACAATCCGAAAGGCCCCAAAACATGAGTTTGGGATCCAATAGGGTGGATCGGGTGCGTTCGTTGCGAAAAAATTCCGACGCCAGATCAGCTCATTTTGCGCCAAAGTTCCTGTAATAACGAAACGGTCCGAAAGGCCCCAAAACATATGTTTGGGGTCCAATGGGGTGGATCGGGTGCGTTCGTTGCAAAAAATTCCAATGCGACTTCGTTGCACGAACTTGTGCATTAATTGCACAAGATCGGCTCATTTGGCGCTGAAGTTCCTGCAGTAACGAAACGGTCTGAAAGGCCCCAAAACATATATTTGGGGTCCAATGGGGTGGATCGGGTGCGTTCTTTGCGAAAAATTCCGACGCATCTTCGTTGCACGAACTTGTGCATTAAATGCTCCATATCGGCCTATTTTGCATTGAAGTTCGTGTTGTAATGAAACGGTCGAAAATGCCCCAAAGCATGAGTTTTGGGTCCAATGGGGTGGATCATGTGCGTTTGTTGTGAAAAATTGTGACGTGCTTCGTTACACGAACTTGTGCTTTAATGGGACCATTTCGGCCCGATTTGCACCGAGGTTCTTGCAGTTGCGAAATGGTCCGAAACGCCCCAAAACATGAGTTTGGGATCCAATGGGGTGGATCGGGTCCGTTCGTTGCAAAAAAGTTCCGACGCGACTTCGTTGCACGAACATGCGAATTAATGGCACTAGTTAAGCCTGTTTTGTACCTAAGTTCGTGCAGTAATGAAACGGTCCGAAAGGGCCCAAAACATGTGTTCGGGGTCAAATGGGGTGGATCCTGTGCGATCATTGCGAAAAAATTCCGACACGACTTTGTTGCATGAACTTGTGCATTAATGCCACTAGTTCAGTCCGTTTTGCACCTAAGTTCGTGCAGTAACGAAACGGTCCGAAACGCCCCAAAACATGAGTTTGGTGTCCAATGGGCGGATTGGGTCCATTCGTTGGGAAAAATTCCGACGCGACTTTGATGCACGAACTTGTGTGTTAATGGAACTAGTTCGGCTCGTTTTGCACTTAAGTTACTGCAGCAATGAAACGGTCCGAAACATCCCAAAACATGTGTTTGGGGTCCAATGTGGTGGATCCTGTGCGATCGTTGTGAAAAAATTCCGACGCGACTTCGTTGCATGAACTTGTGCATTAATGGCACCAGATCAGCCCGTTTTGCACCGGAGTTCCTGCAGTAATGAAACGGTTCGAAGCGCCCCAAAATATGTGTTCGGGTTCTAATGAGGTGGATCGGGTAGCATGAACTTGTGCATTAATACCACTAGTTCGACCCATTTTGCACCTAAGTTCTTCCAGTAACGAAACGGTCCGAAAAGCCCGAAAACATGTGTTTGGGGTCCAATGGGGTGGATTAGGCGCGTTTGTCGCGAAAAATTCCGACGCGACTTCGTTGCACGAACTTGTGTAATAATTGCTCTAGATCGGCCCATTTTGCATCAAAGTTCGTGCAGTAATGAAATGGTCCGAAATGCCCGAAAATTTGAGTTTGGGGTCCAATTGGGTGGATCAGGTGCGTTCGCAGTGAGAAATTGCGACGCAACTTCGTTCCACGAACTTGTGCATTAATGGCACCTCTTCGGCCCGTTTTGCACCGATGTTCGTGTAGTTATGAAACGGACCAAAACGCCCGAAGACATGTGTTTGGGTCCAATCGGGTGGACCAGGTGCGTTCGTTGCGAAAAAATTCTGACGCAACTTCATTGCCTGAACTTGTGCATTAATTACTCCAGATCGGCCCATTTTGCATTGAAGTTCGTGCAGTAATGAAACATTCCGAAACGTCCCAAAACAAGTGTTTGGGATCCAATGGGGTGGATCGGGTTCGTTCATTGCGAAAAAATTCAAATGCGACTTCGTTGCACGAAATTGTGCATTAGTAGCACCAATTCGGCCTGTTTTGCACCAGAGTTCGTGTAGTAACAAAATGGTCCGAAACGCTCCAATGCATGAGTTCGGGGTCCAATGGGGTGGATCGGGTGCGTTCGTTGCGAAAAAATTCCGACGCGACATCGTTGCACGAACTTGTGCATTAATGGCACTAGTTCCGCCCGTTTTGCACCTAAGTTCGTGCAGTAACGAAATGGTCCGAAACGCCCCAAAACATGTGTTCGGGGTCCAATGGGGTGGATCGGGTGCGTTCGTTGCGAAAAAATTCCGACGCGACATCGTTGCACGAACTTGTGCATTAATGGAACCAGATCAACCCATTTTGCATTGAATTTCGTACAGTAATGAAACGGTTCGAAATACTCCAAAATATAAGTTTGGGGTCCAATGGGGTGTATCGGGAGCGTTCATTACGAAAAATTCTTACGCGACTTCGTTGCACGAACTTGTGCATTAATGGCTCCAGTTTGACCCATTTTGCACCTACGTTCTTCCATTAACGAAACGGTCCGAAAAGCCCCAAAACATGTGTTTGGGTTCCAATGGGGTGGATTAGGCGCATTCGTCGCGAAAAATTCCGACGCGACTTCGTTGCACGAACTTGTGCAATAATTGCTCTACTTCGGCACATTTTGCATCAAAGTTCGTGCAGTAATGAAATGGTCCGAAATGCCCCAAAATATGAGTTTGGGGTCCAATGGGGTGGATCGGGTGCGTTCGCAGTGAGAAATTGCGACGCGATTTCGTTCCACGAATTTGTGCATTAATGGCACCTGTTCGGCCCATTTTGCATTGAAGTTCGTGTAGTAATGAAACGGTCCGAAACGCTCGAAGACATGTGTTTGGGGTCCAATCGGGTGGATTGGGTGCGTTCATTGCGAAAAAATTCTGACGCGACTTCGTTCCTTGAACTTGTGCATTAATTGCTCCAGATCGGCCCATTTTGCATTGAAGTTCGTCAAGTAATGAAACGGTCCGAAACGCACCGAGACATGAGTTTGGGATCCAACGGGTGGATCGGGTGCGTTCGTTGCCAAAAAATTCTTACGTGACTTCGTTCCTTGAACTTATGCATTAATTGCTCCAGATCGGCCCATTTTGCATTGAAGTTCCTGCAGTAATGAAACGGTCTGAAACGCCCCAAAACACGAGTTTGGGATCCAATGGGGTGGATCGGGTGCGTTCATTGCGAAAAATTTCCGACGCGACTTCGTTGCACGAAATTGTGCATTAATGGCACCAATTTGGCCTGTTTTGCACCAGAGTTCGTGTAGTAACGAAACGGTCCGAAACACTCCAACGCATGAGTTTGAGGTCCAATGGGGTGGATCGGGTGCGTTCGTTGGGAAAAATTCCGATGCGACTTTGTTGCACAAACTTGTGAATTAATGGCACTAGTTCCACCCGTTTTGCACCTAAGTTTGTACAGTAACGAAACGGTCCAAAACGCCCCAAATCATGTGTTCGGGGTCGAATGGGGTGGATCGGTTGCGTTCGTTGCGAAAAAATTCCAACGCGACGTTGTTGCACGAACTTGTGAATTAATGGCACTAGTTCCGCCCGTTTTCCACCTAAGTTCGTGCAGTAACGAAATGGTCCGAAACGCCCCAAAACATGTGTTCGGGGTCCAATGGGGTGGATCGGGTGCGTTCGTTGCGAAAAAATTCCGACGCGACATCGTTGCATGAACTTTTGCATTAATGGAACCAGATCAACCCATTTAGCATTGAAGTTTGTGCGGTAATGAAATGGTTCGAAATACTCCAAAACATGAGTTTGGGGTCCAATGGGGTGTATCAGGAGCGTTCGTTGTGAAAAATTCTTACACGACTTCGTTGCACGAACTTGTGCATTAATGGCTCAAGTTCGACCCATTTTGCACCTAAGTTCTTCCAGTAACGAAACGGTCCGAAAAGCCCCAAAACATGTGTTTGGGTTCCAATGGGGTGGATTAGGCGCGTTCGTCGCGAAAAATTCCTACGCGACTTCGTTGCTCGAACTTGTGCAATAATTGCTCTAGATCGGCCCATTTTGCATCAAAGTTCATGCAGTAATGTAGTGGTTCGAAATGCCCCAAAATATGAGTTTGGGGTCCAATGGGGTGGATCGGGTGCGTTCGCAGTGAGAAATTGCGACGCGACTTCGTTCCACGAACTTGTGCATTAATGGCACCTGTTCGGTCCATTTTGCACCGAAGTTCGTGCAGTAATGAAACGGTCCGAAACAGTTCGAAACGCCCGAAGACATGTGTTTGGGGTCCAATTGGGTTGACCGGGTTCGTTCGTTGCGAAAAAATTCTGACGCGACTTCGTTCCCTGAACTTGTGCATTAATTGCTCCAGATCGGACCATTTTGCATTGAAGTTCGTGCAGTAATGAAACATTCCGAAAGGCCCCAAAACATGTGTTTGTGATCCAATGGGGTGGATCGGGTTCGTTCATTGCGAAAAAATCCGACGTGACATCGTTGCACGAAATTGTGCATTACTGGCACCAATTCGGCCAGTTTTGCACCAGAGTTCGTGTAGTAACGAAACGGTCTGAAACGCTCCAACGCATGAGTTTGGGGTCCAATGGGGTGGATCGGGTGCGTTCGTTGCGAAAAAATTCCAACGCGACTTTGTTGCACGAACTTGTGAATTAATGGCACTAGTTTCGCCCGTTTTGCACCTATGTTCGTGCAGTAACGAAATGGTTCGAAACGCCCCAAAACATGTGTTCTGGGTTAAATGGGGTGGATCGGGTGCGTTCATTGCGAAAAAATTCCGACGCGACATCGTTGCACGAACTTGTGCATTAATGGAACCAGATCAACCCATTTAGCATTGAAGTTCGTGCGGTAATGAAACGGTTCGAAATACTCCAAAACATGAGTTTGGGGTCCAATGGGACCACTTCAAGATCTCATATGTCGAAGAACGCAGAAATTTCCGACAGCAACATCATCGAGGTCACAGAAGCGGATGTCAACGACGACCAGAGGGAAGAATTAGCTAAACATCTAGAAGATTATAAGAAGATATACCTGCAGTCGTTCAGTCGTACCAGAAGTGGGGAGGCTGTCAAGAAGGCTCCTATTCCAGTTCCCCACCACATCACCATTGCTGAGGACTCGGGCAAGATGTCCGATATGATCCAACAGTTCATCTACCAGGCGTTCATGACCAGTCCTCAGTGATGACCAACACGGTGTATAACGCCGTCATCAGCTCTCTGGCCAGCGGAGCAGTTCAAGGCTATCATGGGCCAGCGTATGCCCCGCCGATCACGCTGCCAGCCAGAAGCTTACCATGCACGTCCCAATCGGCTCCTCAGCTGATATTGACGCAACGCGAGGGGTACAACACTCCGTTGCCTCCAGCGTCTCCAAGGTACAGCAGTGCACCATGTTTCCCATCACAAACACCGCTTCAACCCGTCCAGATTGCTTCTGTGCAATCGCTGCCCACAAGCTCAGTACCCTGGGGGATATCGGCGATAACGGCTTTCCCCGATCCATCAACCGGGCATGGAAGCTATCCAATCCAGGCGCCGCACCAATCGGCCGTCCGGCCGACGGTCCCTCAGTATCAGCCAATCTCATCAGAAATCGGCAGGGGGGCAAGTGCTGTAGAAGCACTCAGAAGCACGGCGCCAATGATGACATACGACGGAGCGGCGGATTCACTTCGCCATCAACTATCAGCTGCTCAGCAAAATTCGCCGCATGCTTCGATTCATCACCCAGCCATACCAGCCCTTCAACATATGTCGGCGCCGCGAACGGTCGTTCATCAGCAGCAGGTGGACTGGACGGCAAGAATAGCAGAGGTGATTCAGGACCAGTTTGGGTTGAAGCCAAAAGTGCAGACTTACACATACAAGACGCCATACCCATCGGCCTATGACTTGCTGCCGTTTCCACACCGCTACAAGGTACCCGATTTCACCAAGTTTTCGGGGCTTGACGACACATCCACCGTAGAGCACATCAACAGATTCATCATCCAGTGCGGGGAGTGATGAGGACACCAACACCAACGATACATCCACTCCGACACAAGTACCTATTGCTGGTCCTATTACTCGTGGTCGTGTGCATCAACTTAATCATCAGGTGAGTTCAAATCTAAGCTCAGGTGCATCATGTTTAGACCATGGAGACCCGTGTACTCTTGTTTTGCTTAGGAACCAAGGAGGCGGCCGAAAGGGAAACGGATTCGCGCAAGCTGGATTCGGACTGCAGAACAGTACCAACTTGTGACGGACACCACGGTCGCATATGAACTCGGATTGGGGCGTTCAAGTACTTCGTGGAAAGCTTATGAAGTCTTCTTTCAAACGGATCCGGCCTCATAGCCATATCTATTACGAGTCGGCCGCAATCGTTAAATTAATACAGAGTCCTTTTCTGCCCATGGTGCTGCGTCACCCTGTTTTGGTCCAATGGGCCGTGTATCAAGTTGAGTCCATTACGGACGCGTCCTAGGGTTGGAGTACGACCCCAACACCCCTGTGGTCGTCCTCCCATGTACTTATACCCCTTAGCCGCCGCCAAGGATGCTTGGGTTTTGTTTAGATCAAGTTTAGCCTTCGCTACTTGCTTGCAAGCGCGCGTGCTGGATCAGCCGCCCGTCTTCTTGTCTTCGGAACCCCACCATTATTGAGATTGCGTGTGAAACCTTCATTTATATCTAGTAAATTCAGTACTTGTCATACTTGTTCTTGCTAGTTCTTCGATTGCTTGCAGGACGAGTGCCCTAGTGGCCGGGTGCCGCGCTCCACAAGATCGCGACAGCCATTGGAGGGGGTGTATCGGTTGCTAAGGCGCAGCTTGGAAGGCTGTAGTCGGGCCGTGAACGTCGCCTCCATCGACCAATCAAGTTATCCACGCCTCTCATCGAAAGATCGGGAATCAAACCCTAGCGGGTCGCCATTAGTTGGTAATCAGAGCAAGGTTTATCGGTGAGAGACTTCTAATTCTTCGCTGTTTTATTTTTCCTATAGTCCAGAAAAGCCAAAAAAAAATAGTAGATTAGTTTACCTTCAGTCCTATAAACTCGTTTGAGCCTTTGCTAGCACTGCTTAGTTAGGGCTTGTTGAATTTTCGGTTGCATCGGTTGCGTCGAGTTGCTGGTCTTAGTTTTAGTCCTTTAGAGTTTCGAGTTCTTGTCACGTTCTAGTCACAACCGTGCGCTACCATACATACTCCGTGTTGGTGGAATCCGAGTCCATATTCGTGTTCAAGTCCGAGTTAGATTCTGTGTTGGTTTGTGACCGAATCGCACGCGGTGCTGTGATTCGAGTAGGGATCGATTTCCTAGTCCCAATTGGTTATTGTGCCGTGTTATAAAATTCCATTGCTTTTCGCACTTGTACTGCATATTTTGTAACGCTCCAGAAAGGCAGAAGTAGTCTCGGCTTACTCAAACCACAACTTTTCACGAATACACATAGCCTCGGCTTACTCCAGAGAGAGAGAGAGAGAGAGAAAAGTTTGTGTGCTGTGTGGCTCTTTTGAAGTCTTTTAGGTTATATAATCAGTTTTGAGGATCCCCTAAAAAAAAAGAAAAAAAAGAGAAAAAAAAAGAAGGAAAAAAAAAAGAAAGGAAAAAAAAAGAAAAAAAAAAGAAGAAGAAGAAAAAGAGGGGAACAAAAAGGGGCTGTTCTTTGTGCATCTTTTTTGTTCTTCGGTGGTGTCTCGTGACTTCATTTGTGTCCAGGCTCGCGTCTCTAGCACGGTCTAGGCTAGGACCAGCATAGTACCGCCGTTGAACGATTTTTCAGCTTGCTTTTGTAACTAACGTGGTGATAGTTCATCCTTGCTTCAGCCCACCTATAGCTCCACATATCCGACTACAGCTTGACAGGTCCTGTTGTTGCGGCACCGATACACTTCATCCCACGGTTGCAGACTTGTTGGTTGCCGTCCCCTCCTGTTGAGCAAGGTAAGAATTGGTAAGAGCTTGTGTAACAGGTTGAGTGTGAGCGCCTTGCAGTAGCTACATCCCATTAGTTGTAGGATCTTATTTCTTCACCTATTTTCGTGTTTCCTTTGTTCATCTAACCATGACAGGATCAGAGGGTGATGGGAGTTTAGGTCACTCTCCTCGTACAAAGGGAATCATACAACATTTTGAAAATAAGATGAGGAGGCATGTAGATGGGCTTGCTGAAGATATGCTGGTGTCAAATGATAAGATTGGGCAGTTGGAGGCCACGCAGCTTGCCACCAACACCAAGCTTACAAGGCTGGAGACGTCGGTCGCTCATATTGACCAAAGCCTTGCTGCTCTTTTGAGGCGTTTTGATGAGATGCATGCCAGAACTGCAAATGGGCATGAGGGAGAAAACAAGAAGGATGAGCGTGTCGAGGATAATTGGGATGATTATGTCGCTGATACTGAACTAGATGACCAAGATGCTCCTAGTCGCCGACGACTGCGAACTAATCGGAGAGGTATGGGTGGACATCGACGACGTGAGGTACATAATAATGATGATGCTTTCAGTAAAATAAAATTTAAGATACCTTCTTTCAATGGAAAATACGATCCTGATGCATACATTACTTGGGAAATTGCTGTTGATCAAAAGTTTGCATGTCATGAATTTCCCGAGAATATACGTGTTAGGGCTGCTACTAGTGAATTTACTGATTTTGCCTCTGTTTGGTGGATAGAACATGCTAAGAAAAATCCTAATAATATTCCACAAACCTGGGATGCCTTGAAACGGGTCATGCGGGCTAGATTTGTTCCTTCTTACTATGCGCGTGATCTGTTACATAGATTGCAACAATTGAGACAGGGTAATAAAAGTGTAGAAGAATACTATCAGGAATTACAAATGGGTGTGTTGCGTTGTAATTTAGTGGAGGATGAGGAACCTGCTATGGCTAGATTTTTAGGAGGTTTGAATCGAGAAATTCAGGACATTCTTGCTTATAAAGATTATACTAACGTAACCCGTTTGTTCCATCTTGCTTGTAAAGCTGAAAGGGAAGTGCTGGGACGACGTGCTAGTACAAGAACTAATATTTCTGCAGGAAAACCTTCATCATGGCAGCCGCGCACATCTACCTCATTGACCGGACGAGCTCCTGCACCTTCTACATTCCCGAGTCGGTCGACAATACCCGCTCCATCCAACGATAAGACACGTGCTCCCCCGACAAATTCAGCAACCACGACTGTCCAGAAACCAGCCACGAGTGCATCTTCGGTTGCCTCCACGGGAAGGACAAGAGATATTCAGTGCCATCGATGCAAGGGCTTTGGCCACGTGCAACGTGACTGCCCTAACAAGCGCGTTTTGGTGGTCAAAGGAGATGGTGGGTATTCCTCTGCTAGTGATTTTGATGAAGATACACTTGCTTTGCTTGCTGCTGACCATGCAGGTACTAAGGAACAACCAGAAGAGCAGATTGGTGCAGAGGATGCAGATCATTATGAGAGCCTCATTGTGCAGCGTGTACTTAGTGCACAAATGGAAAAGGCGGAGCAAAATCAACGGCATACACTATTCCAAACAAAGTGTGTTATTAAAGAGCGTTCATGCCGTTTGATAATTGATGGAGGTAGCTGCAACAACTTGGCTAGCAGCGATATGGTCGAGAAGCTTGCACTTACAACAAAACCGCACCCACATCCATATCACATTCGGTGGCTCAACAATAGTGGTAAGGTCAAGGTAACGAGATTGGTACGAATTAATTTCGCTATTGGTTCATATCATGATGTTGTTGAATGCGATGTTGTGCCTATGGAAGCTTGTCATATTCTGCTAGGTAGACCATGGCAATTTGATACCGATAGCATGCATCATGGTAGATCAAATCAATATTCTCTTATACATCATGATAAGAAAATCGTTTTGCTTCCTATGTCATGAATCTATTGTGCGTGATGATGTTGCTAAAGCTAAGAGAACTAAAGCTAAGGAATTGTATGCTCTTGTTCGCACATTAGAAACATGGCAGCATTATCTATGGCCCAAAGAGTTTGTTATTCATTCAGATCATGAATCTTTAAAACATATTCGTAGTCAAGGAAAATTGAACCGTAGACATGCTAAGTGGGTTGAATTTATTGAATCTTTTCCTTATATTATTAAGCACAAGAAAGGGAAAGAGAATATAATTGCTGATGCATTGTCTAGGAGATACACCTTGTTGAACCAACTTGATTACAAAATATTTGGATTGGAAACGATTAAAGATCAATATGTTAATGATGCTGATTTTAAAGATGTGTTGCTGCATTGTAAAGAGGGGAAGGGATGGAACAAATTCATCGTTAGTGATGGGTTTGTCTTTAGAGCTAACAAGCTATGCATTCCAGCTAGCTCCGTTCGCTTGTTATTGTTGCAGGAAGCGCATCGAGGTGGCTTAATGGGGCATTTTGGAGCAAAGAAAACGGAAGATATACTTGCTGGTCATTTCTTTTGGCCAAAGATGAGAAGAGATGTGGAGAGATTTGTTGCTCGCTGCACGACATGTCAAAAGGCTAAATCACGATTGAATCCACATGGTTTGTATTTGCCTCTACCTGTTCCTAGTGCTCCTTGGGAAGATATTTCTATGGATTTTGTGTTAGGATTGCCTAGGACTAGGAAGGGACGTGATAGTGTGTTTGTGGTTGTTGATAGATTTTCTAAGATGGCCCATTTCATACCATGTCATAAAACTGATGATGCTTCTCACATTGCTGATTTGTTCTTTCGGGAAATTGTTCGTTTGCATGGTGTGCCCAACACAATTGTTTCTGATCGTGATGCTAAATTTCTTAGTTATTTTTGGAAGACTTTATGGGCTAAATTGGGAACTAAATTGTTGTTTTCTACTACATGTCATCCGCAAACTGATGGTCAAACTGAAGTGGTTAATAGGACTTTGTCTACTATGTTAAGGGCTGTTTTAAAGAAGAACATTAAGATGTGGGAAGATTGTTTGCCTCATATTGAATTCGCTTATAATCGATCGCTGCATTCTACTACAAAGATGTGCCCATTTCGGATTGTATATGGTTTCTTGCCTCGTGCTCCTATTGATTTAATGCCTTTGCCATTTTCTGAAAAAACGAATTTTGATGCTACTAAGCGTGCCGAATTGATGTTAAAACTGCATGAAACAACTAAAGAAAACATAGAGCGCATGAATGCTAAATACAAGATTGCTGGTGATAAAGGTAGGAAGGAACTAAAGTTTGAACCTGGAGATTTAGTTTGGCTGCATTTGAGAAAGGAAAGGTTTCCTGAATTGAGAAAATCTAAATTGCTACCTCGGGCTGATGGACCATTTAAAGTGCTAGAGAAAGTCAATGATAATGCATATAAGCTCGATCTGCCTGCGGATTTTGGGGTTAGTCCCACATTTAAAATTGCAGATTTGAAGCCATATTTGGGAGAGGAAGATGAGCTTGAGTCGAGGACGACTCAAATGCAAGAAGGGGAGGATGATGAGGACACCAACACCAACGATACATCCACTCCGACACAAGTACCTATTGCTGGTCCTATTACTCGTACTCGTGCGCATCAACTTAATCATCAGGTGAGTTCAAATCTAAGCTCAGGTGCATCATGTTTAGACCATGGAGACCCGTGTACTCTTGTTTTGCTTAGGAACCAAGGAGGCGGCCGAAAGGGAAACGGATTCGCGCAAGCTGGATTCGGACTGCAGAACAGTACCAACTTGTGACGGACACCACGGTCGCATATGAACTCGGATTGGGGCGTTCAAGTACTTCGTGGAAAGCTTATGAAGTCTTCTTTCAAACGGATCCGGCCTCATAGCCATATCTATTACGAGTCGGCCGCAATCGTTAAATTAATACAGAGTCCTTTTCTGCCCATGGTGCTGCGTCACCCTGTTTTGGTCCAATGGGCCGTGTATCAAGTTGAGTCCATTACGGACGCGTCCTAGGGTTGGAGTACGACCCCAACACCCCTGTGGTCGTCCTCCCATGTACTTATACCCCTTAGCCGCCGCCAAGGATGCTTGGGTTTTGTTTAGATCAAGTTTAGCCTTCGCTACTTGCTTGCAAGCGCGCGTGCTGGATCAGCCGCCCGTCTTCTTGTCTTCGGAACCCCACCATTATTGAGATTGCGTGTGAAACCTTCATTTATATCTAGTAAATTCAGTACTTGTCATACTTGTTCTTGCTAGTTCTTCGATTGCTTGCAGGACGAGTGCCCTAGTGGCCGGGTGCCGCGCTCCACAAGATCGCGACAGTCATTGGAGGGGGTGTATCGGTTGCTAAGGCGCAGCTTGGAAGGCTGTAGTCGGGCCGTGAACGTCGCCTCCATCGACCAATCGAGTTATCCACGCCTCTCATCGAAAGATCGGGAATCAAACCCTAGCGGGTCGCCATTAGGGAGGCCGCCACGTAAGATGCTCTGAGGGTGCGTCTATTTTCATCGTCTCTGTCCGGATCGGCCTTCCAGTGGTTCACCACTTTGCCACCAAATTCTATTGTTACGTGGGCCGATCTAGAGAAGCAGTTCCACAAATACTTCTACGCAGGGGTACATGAGATGAAACTCTCAGATTTGACCAGCCTCAGGCAGAGGAGCGACGAACCAGTAACTGGATATATACAGAGGTTCAGAGAAGTTAGGAACAAATGCTACAGTCTGGCTCTAACCGATGCAAAGTTGGCCGACATCGCTTTCCAAGGCCTCCTGCCACAAATCAAGGAAAGGTATGCTTCACAAGAATTTGAAAGCCTAAGCCAGATCGTGCACCGATTGGCAGGACAGAAAGTCCGTCCGTTTGAGCAGCGGAGGAATTTCCAGAAGAAGGTGGCATACCTAGAAGGGTCTGAATCTGACGGGGAGGAGGAAATTGGCCTGGCAGAGTGGGTGAAAGGCAAAAAACCAATATCATGCCCTTTCGGAAAGAAAGAGCCAGAGACATTCGGCTTTGACACATCAAAAGCCGATAAAATTTTTGACTTATTACTCCAGGAAGGGCAGATTAAGCTATCTTAGTATCATACCATCCCTACGGCCGATCAGCTCAAGAAGATGAAGTATTGCAACTGGCACAATGCCACGTCTCACGATACAAATGAATGCAAAATCTTTCGTCAGCAGATACAATCGGCCATCGAACAGGGAAGACTCAAGTTCGAAGTCCCAGCTAAATCGGCAAAGCCGATGAAGATAGACCAGCATCCTTTCCCGGCTAACATGGTGGACACGGGGAAAAATCCACTTCAAACCAAGGTGCTGACGTCAGAATCGGCAAGAAGGAGCGGCGACGTTGACCCCAGGAAGCAAGTCATGGTGGCTGAAATTGAAAGGAGCAGACGGGGACCAGAACGATCACGCAGATCCGTCACCTCCCAATTCTTGCTCAGCAAATATCGGCAGCGGCAGGAACAATCAAGATACCACGACGAGATGATACGCCGGCATGAGGATCACTGGCAATGTCCGTTCTTCATCCATTGCTGGGAGAACGACATCAGATTGCCGTCAGCCGATAACTGTCCTGAGTGCAACGGATTGAGTTGCAACGATCGCCCGAGGTCACACTCTAGGGACAGAGGATCAGAGCCGATCAGCAGAAATCGGCGCGAACAAGAGGGACAACACATTTCAGTGCATGATCGGCTGGGGGGCAGAGTTGACCTGTACCACCGGTCAAAAGGCAGGATCAACCAACAGGATGGACTGGGGGGCAGAATCAGCGTGCACGATCGGCTGGAAGAGATGGCTGATGATAGGGTGTCAGATGGAAACCCCCTAGGAAGGGAACCAGATTGGGAACACGCCAGATCATCGGCTAAACCAGTAAACCCCAGGTGGTGTCCCGATGGCCTATCCAGATCTCAGAAATGGAGGATCCAACGCTTGCGCTAGTGGGAGCAACAAGAAGAAGAGCAGAGGCAGGTGCCGAAGAAAAGAAACGTTAAGTCTCGGGTTTGGCGCCCAAAGAAAAACAACATTCAAGAAGCAGACAATCAAGAATCGGCAGCCGACATCAACATGGTGTTCATATTGCCGATGGAATGCATGGCGCCTGACGATCGAGACAAAGTGACAAGAATGGAAGAGCAAATGGCACAACTGGTGTTAGAGCCGATGACGGCTACTTTTGAGAAACCAGAAGAAGAAAAACGGCAACATCTTAAGGCGCTGTTTCTCAAAGGCTACGTTGACGGGCGACCCGTCACCAAACTACTATTAGATGGAGGCGCCGCAGTCAACATCATGCCATATGCCATGTTCCGCAAGCTAGGCAAGAGCGATGAAGATCTCACCAAGACGGACATGATGCTAAAGGATTTCAAAGGCAACGTGTCTCCCGCCCGCGAAGCGCTCTACGTCGACCACACCATCGGCAGTAAGACCCTTCCTACTACCTTTTTCGTTATTAATGGTAAGGGATCCTACAACATGCTGCTCGGTCGTGACTGGATACACGCAAACTGCTGTGTCCCATCTACAATGCATCAATGCCTCGTGCAATGGGTCGGCGACAGCACAGAGATAGTCACCACTGATTCCGCCTACAGCGTCGCAGCGGCCGACACGCAACAGTGGAGCTGCGAGCACGTCAAGTGTATATCTGGCAGGACTTGGGACACTGACTTCCTGAAGGTGTCCGATTTCAGTCTACAGCCGTTCCAAGTAGTCGGCTCTGAAGATTCAGAATAGATGGATCAGCTCGTCCGAGAAGACGGGAAGCTTGGGCATGGATTTACGTTAGCCGATTTATTGGAGATGGTAGATTTGGGAAATAGCAGCAAATCAAGCCCGACGTATATTAGTGCTAATTTGGATCCTGAGTATAAGTGTAAATTCATAAGCTTATTAAAAGAATTCAAGGATTTCTTTGCTTGGGAATATCATGAGATGCCAGGTCTCGAGTGGTCCTTTGTTGAACACCGGTTACCTATAAAATCAGGATATCGGTCATATCAGCAACCTGCACGACGGTGCAACCCCAAGATTCTACCTGATATAAAAGGCCGAGATCACAAAGTTAATTGAAGCAGGATTTATTCGGCAGTGCCGCTACGCCGAATGGATTTCTAATATTGTGCCCGTGTATAAAAAGAATGGAAAGTTGCGTGTATGCATCGATTTCAGGAACTTAAATCAGGCCACACCAATGGATGGATATCCGATGCCAACGGCCGATATCTTGATAGATGCTGCTGCAGGACACAGAGTCATCAGTTTCATGGATGGTAATGCAGGGTACAATCAGATATTAATGGCCGAAGAAGATATCTCAAAAACGGCTTTCAGGTGTCCAGGTCATCTTGGTTTATTTGAATGGGTTGTGATGACCTTTGGGTTAAAGAACGCCGGTGCTACATATCAGCGGGCCATGAACTATATCTTCCACAAGCTTATTGGTACATCGGTGGAAATTTATATAGA
Source organism: Panicum miliaceum (assembly GCA_032594955.1). Classification (NCBI taxonomy): domain Eukaryota; kingdom Viridiplantae; phylum Streptophyta; class Magnoliopsida; order Poales; family Poaceae; genus Panicum; species Panicum miliaceum. The sequence continues at coordinate 9,460,778 of CM064070.1, read as the reverse complement.
TGACGTCATGGTCAAATCAAAAGGTCACCAAGAACATCTGGCCAATTTACAAGAAGTACTGGAATGCACAAGGAAGCATGGGCTAAAGATGAACCCGAACAAGTGTGCATTTGGTGTATCGGCCTGACAATTCTTAGGATTCATGGTTCATGAGCGCGGAATAGAGGTCAATCGGAAGACCATAGACGCCATCAACAAAGTTGTGGCCCCATAGAATAAAACTGAGCTACAGTCCCTCATCGGCAAGGTCAATTTTATCAGAAGGTTCATATCCAACCTGTCAGGGCGAATTCGAGCTTTTACTCCTCTGTTGAAATTAAAGCCCGATCAAGAATTTATATGGGGAGAAGAACAACGCAAAGCATTGGAAGATATTAAGCAATATCTGGTTTCACCTCCGGTGTTAGTCTCGCCACAGCCTGGTAAGCCGTTCAAATTATATTTATCGGCTGATGAACAGGCTATTGGATCGGCGTTGGTACAGGAGTTCGAAGGGAAAGAACGAGTGGTATATTACGTCAGCAGAAGACTCCTGGATGCCGAAACAAGATATTCCCTGGTGGAGCGGCTGTGCTTGTGTTTATACTTCTCGTGTACCAAGCTCAGGCATTATTTGTTATCGGCAGAATGCATAGTTATATGCAAGGATGATGTGGTGAAGTATATGCTATATTTGCCGATTTTGAAAGGACGGATTGGAAAGTGGATCCTGGCGCTGTCAGAATTTGACTTAAGGTACGAATCGGCCAAAGCTGTCAAAGGTCAAGTCATGGCCGATTTCGTAGCACAGCATTGTGGACCGGAGATTGCCGTGGTTGAACCGGTTCCATGGACTCTGTATTTTGATTGTTCTTCGTGTGGGGCCGGGTCAGGAATCGACATTGTTCTTGTGTCACCTCGGGGCGCAAGTTATGATTTCTCTCTGCTGATAGAAGCTTCCGCAACCAATAATCAGGCGGAATATCGAGCCGTTCTGAAGGGCATCCAATTATTAAGGGAAGTCAAAGCTGATGCAGTCGAAATTTTTGGAGATTCCATGCTCATTGTGGATCAGTTAACGGGGCGATCTGAGTGCAAGGATGATATCTTGAGGATTTATTATGAAGATTGCCTTCAGATTTTAAAGGAGTTCAAGTCTGCAATAATTGAGCATATCCCCAGAAATTATAATGAAGAGGCCAACAGGCTGGCCCAACATGCGTCCGGGTATCGGCCGATTCAGAGAGCGATGATGTTAGAGCTCGCGGCCGATGACTGGCGAAAGGAAATCACCGATTACTTGAAAGATCCATCCCGAAAAGTGGATTGGCGAATACGTTTTCAAGCTAAAAATATGTGTTGCCTGAGGATGATTTATTTTATCGGACGATTGATGGAGTTCTTCTCAAGTGCCTGGGAATAGAAGAGGCAAAGGTTCTGATGGGAGAAATTCATGAAGGCGTATGTGGAGCCCATCAATCGGCTCACAAAATGAAATGGATGATCCGGAACAATGGGTATTACTGGCCAACTATTCTTGAGGATTGTTTCAAATATTATAAAGGATGCCAAGACTGTCAGAGGTTTGGCAATATACAGCGCGTGCCAGCCTCGGCTATGAATCCAGTGATCAAGCCGTGGCCGTTCAGAGGTTGGGGAATAGATCTCATCGGACAGATTCACCCTCCATCGAGCAAAGGGCATAAGTTCATATTGGTAGCCACATATTATTTTACTAAGTGGGTGGAGGCAGTTTCTTTAAGGAACATGACATCGGCCGATATGATTGAGTTCGTTAAGAACCATATTATCTTTCGATTTGGTATTCCTCAAACCATCACAACTGACCAGGGAACAATGTTTACTTCTGAAGAATTCGGAGAGTTTGCCACCGATATGGGGATTAAATTATTAAATTCTTCTCCATATTATGCTCAAGCCAATGGCCAAGCAGAATCGTCCAATAAAGGGATAATCAAGCTAATCAAGAGAAAGATAGAAGAACAACCCAAAAAGTGGCATATGTCTTTGGCTGAATCTTTATGGGCTTATAGGATGGCTTGTCATGGAACCACCAAGATATCTCCTTATCAGCTGGTTTATGGTCATGAGGCGGTCTTGCCTTTGGAATTAAGGACGGGGTCAAGGCGTATATCGTTTCAAGATCAATTGACGGCCGATGATTATTCCTTCCGCATGAAGGACGAACTTGATGATTCGGCAGGTCTGCGGTTGAGGCCCTGATTAGTATAGAAGAAAATAAGAAAAGGGTGGCCAGATGGTATGACAAAAAGGTCAAAGTTAAACAATTCTATCAGGGAGATCTGGTATGGAAGATGGTGCTGCCGATAGGGTCTAAAGATCCCAAATTCGGTAAATGGTCACCCACTTGGGAAGGGCCGTACAAAATCGGCCGATGTGCCCCTGGAAATGCATATTTTCTAGAAACTATTGAAGGGGAAGAGTTCCCAAGAGCTCTAAACGGACGATATTTGAAGAGGTACTATCCAAGCATTTGGGTAGATGCATAATTTGTAGTAAGACATATCAAGACAACATGGCCGATTTCCGTCGGCTTTCGTCTGCATAGCCGATGCAAAGGTGACATCGCCTGAAGAAAGAAACATTGTGATTCATTTTGACCAGTTCATTATTGGATAAAAATGACAGAGTACATGGCCGACATGGTACAAGTCGCCCTTAGAATAAAAATACCGATAGATCTATTGATAACGCCTATTCTGGATTTCTCTTTCAACACGGCCCAGTTCTATCAGAAGGCGGGTCCTATTCTCCTTTGGATTCTCTATGGTGGCACCAGTCTCAGCTTGATCGCAAAGTTCTATCAGGAGGCGGGTCTTCTTCTCCTCCAGACTCTCCATGGCAGCTTCAGTCTTGATTTGATGAGGGAGTGGAGGACTTTTCTCAGAGGGTGGTCGTTTACGGACCAAGCAGTGAGCATCTATAAGGTCCCAGTACTCCTGGACAACAGCGGGAACATGATCTCTAAGTTCCTCAGCATGAGCTCTTATAGAATCTTTGTCTGCCTGCGATAGTGGTTCGTCTGAATGCATGATTTCGATCGCTCGTTCCAGACCAGGGCTGAGACGTTTTGGCTAAACAGAGATGAAAAGACTACCCAACATCAGAGCGATTGAGATGTCTAGGGGAAAGGCAGAAGAGAGTTCATACCTGGTTGACAGAGGAAGAAGATGAAGAGGACGAAGAAGACATCTTGTTGTTCGGTTTGGGAGGATAAAGATCTAGTGTTGGAGAGAGAGAATATGAGTAATGCGTATGCCTCTGGAGACGGTGAAGGATCTACTTATAAAGGAAAGAGAGGTAGATAGATGGTGAGACACGTCCTGTCAGAGTGAAAGCATTCATAAATGCAAAGTTGGCAAAAGAAGTGGTCCAAGGTCAAGTCAGCGCAGTGACATTAAAGGAGCAAATCGGCGCAGTAATATTAAAGGGGTATTAAATGTTTATAGTATTCTTTACAGCTCGAGAAAAGCATCTATGGCCGCGATAGCTTGTTGCCGAATTTGATCGGCCGAATCTAGTACTCTCTGGTCGTCATCGGCCGATCCTGGAACTTCTGACATATGGCGACGAAGCCTTATCACTTCACGGGCCAAGTGCTGCCTTTCTTGCTTCAACCCAGTGATGATGGATGGGAGTTCTTGAAGCTTCTTTTCTTCAGCAGCTATCTCTTTGGTTATCTGCTCCATCTCCTTGGCCAGCTCTGCTCTCCTCCGTTTGAGCCGATCTATCGTGCCGACGACATCCGGGAGACAGCTCTCGAGGAAATTGATCCGTTGATGTACCCCTTGAGCCCGGTGCTTGTATGAATCGGCCTCCTCCCAGGTTTTTGCCAGTTGGGCGCGATCTGCCATATGGTGCAGAGCCCTGGAAACCGGAGTCTGCATATGTTCTATATATGCAGCATGCTCCAAGCTTTCTGTTGTTTCTTCCGGGATTCGACCCTTGATATCGTTGAAAAGTCATCGAATCGGCGAAGCATCTTCTACTAATCGGCCGATATCGTCTTGGAGGAGAATCCGCATGCTTTCGAGCTCGGCGCGGACATCATCGGAAGCAGAGCTCGACGGAATCGGGCGTGAAGCAATTTCTTCATCATCAGGCAAAGAAACGGCAAAGGAGAAAATGCTGTTGTTCGGGGTATCTTGCTCCTGTGGGAAAATAAAGAGAAAGGCTAGCAAGCAGTAAAGGGGAATCGGCCGATTCCAATGGTAAGTTTGTTACCTCCTTAAAATGAATTTCTCTTGCTTGCGCCAGTGCGAGCACCTCCCTCGTCTCAGGGGCTGGTACAGTCGGCTCGTCAGAGGAAGAAGATTCAACAACTATTAATGCTCCGCTCGGACCAACTTCCTGAAAAGGCATGGAAAACAGATCTTGTGGGTATACTATGGGTAACTGAAATAAGATGGTATGAAATATTTGCCATGCCTCTGTTGATCTTCCGGCCGATGTTTGTTGTGGGGTTACAGTCAGCATACCCAAATCGGCCTGCATCAGGATCAGTTAAGTCCTCTGGATATCAAGAAATTGAGGTAAAAGATTATCTATCTCGACATGAGGAGCTGCTGAAGCTTCGGCTTCCGCTGGGGATGTGGCCGATTGTTGTGGAGACTGCGGTGGAACAGCTTGTGCAGCCTGGTAGAAAGAGAAAGTTAGTGTTAGTGGAGCTCTTAAAGGATATATGAAATAAGCAAGATTACCTGAACAGCTTCTACTAGCAGTGATGCCGCAGTTGTTCCGACTTCGGCGGTGACTTGAGGATCGGCTATCTCGGTAGCTGGCAAAGATAAAGGAATCGGAGTCTCGGCCGATGCTATCGCCGTTTGGTCAGCCGATCCGATGCGGGCCCGCACTCGACGGCTTGTTGTCTTCGAGGTTGGCCTCTTCGGTGCTTGTTTCGATCGGCCAGTGGCAATATCCCTGATGGTTGGAGCGTGAAAGCCGATGAGTGGATATGGTGTATATGGATGGTTATTCTCTATCGGCCTGCCGCTTCGGCTCCGCATCGGAGGGACCTGGCTTTCAGACTAAGAAGATAAATGTGATTTAATGATAAGATGAAAGTATGGAAAAGGATAGCATTGAAATCGGCTGGGAGAGAGGACATACCGCTGCACTTGGGTCAATGTTTTCTGGGTCCAGAATATTGCCATATGTTGATGCAGATTTGCAGAAAAGGTATTGCTTCCATTCTGCCCACCATAATTTAAATTGCTGAGTGGCAAACGGGGCCACTGACCAATTGTTCAGGTCAATAGTGCTAGAATCTGGCACTAGACCACACAGTCGATTGTAGTCAAGACTTGTAGTCAGTCCATCTCTGAATTTTGCTTGACCGGCGAAGTAAACCCGAATCGGCAGTTGGCCAAAGCCCAGTTGCCTTGCTGCAGCCGATGGATTGTAGAACTCATATGTGGGAGAGTCCTTTCCAGAGAAGAAGTTGGCTGGCAAAATCCCTGGCTTAATCAAGATATCCATAAGCTCCCTGTCAAAGGTATGAGTGGAGAAGTCGTAGCTGATGGGAAGTTCAAAAATCGGCTCTACTGCTTGATATGGATGCCAGCTGACAGTCTCTTCACTAAGGCCATTATAGAAGCATTTGAAATATTCAGCTGTACGGGCAGCAGTAAACTGACAGCCAGGGAAGGCCGATGCCGCCTCTCCAAAGGATCTGCAGCGTCGTCGGACGGTTGGGTGACTCTGACTCAATATTGGGGAAAGTTTTGGTCTCTATTCGTTGCTGAGAGACCTTGCTCATATATAAATTGAGCCAGAGAGTGATGAACCACCAGGGACCGCCAGGGTTCCCAATCAGCTCCCCCTTTGACAGCTTGGTGCCGATTTGGTGCATCAGATGGTAAGCCGATCCTAGAAGATGTTTTCCAAGGGAGATGGCCGATCCTAGAGACAGAGCTTCCGCTAAAGCTTGGGTGTTAGAAGAAGGTCCGACTGCTCTGCCACAGAAAAAGTGCTTCTCCAGCCACATCATCAGAATAGCAGTATGCTCTCTCTCTGAAACTGTCCCAGTCTTCATATTTTTGCTGATGTACCCCTTCCACCCGTTCCTTTGGTTTCTAGCCGATGTGATGGCTTAATCAGGTAATTAAAGGGGATATCGGCGGAAGACATGTCAAGGCCGGTCAACAACAGGACATCGCCCAAAGTTGGGGTCATGGGTACATGTCCAAAAAGAAACGCATTGAGTGCGTCGGACCAAAAGTAAGAAGCTGCTATGACCAAAGGTTCATTTTTCTCCGTCTAGGACAGAGAAAGGTCTATGCATTGGCCGATTTGTAGTTCATCCCACTGAACTCTCCTCGACCTGGATATTCTTTGGTACCGTTCCCTCCAGCCGGGGGTCTCATTCGGCCAGGACCTAAAGGCACCTACCCACTGATCTAGGTCCATGGGTGATTGCTTGAATGGGACTCTGTGAGTCTCTAGATTGATCAGGTCAGTTGGATCAGGGTTCCCCATGGGGCCTAAGCAGATAAGATCGGGAGATTCTGAAAGGGGATGGTGATCTGGTGCCTAAGTGCCTAAAAGAAAGAAGGAAAGGGAAACAACTGAGAAAGGATCCGGAAAATGCTGGAACGGTAGAAAAGCAAAAGGGAAAATTTCAAGTAATTACCTCTGGGATGAAGATCATCGTTGCCGATGGGGCTGCTAGTGGAGCCGCCGATTGGGCCGCCGCCGCTGAGGGGATCGCCGATAGGGCCTCCGTGGTTGGAGAGGTCGCCAATGGTGATGCCATTGGGAGATCGAAGCAGATTGCAAGCGAGACTGCCGGAGGGGGCGGTTGGAGATCGAGAGAGCTCGGGAAGAAGATGAACAGTGGTTCACTGGAAGAAGATGCTGGGTTCGTGGGGAAAAGTAGGCGGAGAATGCCAATACTTAAGGATAAATCCGGGACAGCGAGGGTAAAGGCGGTATTTTTGCCGCGCCGTCTACATGAATTTTAGGGGAGCGGTCGTTTCGCGCGCTCGGTCCGAGGAAATTGCAATCATTATGTGGAAGACCGTGGAACGGAAGGAGATTTTTACTGCACCCGTTTCGGAGAAAAGGATTAAAGAAAGAGTTTCGAAGAAAAAGTTATGTTTTACTCCGAAACTGGGGGGCATGTGTTGACGCCAGATTTTGACACGTGTTGAATCGGCGTCAGGAGAAGAAGATTGGCCGATGCGGCAGATCTGAAGGCTACAGTAAGGAATCGGCCGATTGAGGTAACAGTTGGAAATCGGCCGATTGGTGATACAGCTTGCGCCAACAGGTTGGGGCTACGTCAGAGGGTCCCGGTCAAAAGATTGGTCAACAGAGCAACGCTAATTCGGTCAAGAAGCAATTGGAAATGTCCTGATTGGATTAGGAGACGGCGGCGGAAGATTCTGCGGGAGTCCGTTTCCTTTTTAAAGATATTATAGGTATAGTAGTTTTCCTGTTTTAAGTAAGATTGTAACAAGTCGTGATCGACCAGGAGTCCTAGTTTTAGGGTATAAATAGAAGTCGTCAGGGCTTTGCAAAACATCAATACATCAATCAACAACAATACTTCTACTTTTTCCAGCAATTTACTTTCAAGTCGGCGACTTCGCCAATACTTTTTCTTCTTTCACGAGTTCATACGGATTGGCAGGGCTGCATCAACTTGATCTCTGTCCAATTGGTAGGTTCCGCTTATCGAGTAATATCCGAGCTTTAACTACGGGCGCATCGCTGTGGTTTCGTTTGGATTTATTCACCAGTTATCGATATTTACTAGAATTATAGGTTTTACCTGTTGTTCTAGTATTATCACCAGTTATCCAGCTTGAAATTAGAACTATCGGCTCTGTCATCGCTTTTTCTCGTTCATTGTCATATAGCCGATTAGATCTATTTCAAGTGTTGTATCTGTAATAATTGTTTAGATCGCTCCAGCGGTTTTGTTTGCAATTATTACACGATTATCGGCTGATCCATAGCCGATCATCTTCACAGCAAATCGGCCGATTCGCCGACGCGCTCTTCAGGACAGATCGGAACTCCAGCCGATCGGAGCGCCTGGAATTTAATACTTTTATTTCCTTGTCAATCAAAAGGTCAGATTGACTGGCACGTCGCGCGAACGTCACCAGGGCAATAACCCGAACATGAGCTAAGCAGATTCTCCCGGGTCGTGTGTCCGACGCTGAAGACCATCGGCCGAATCCTGTCTGGCCGATTTTAGCACCAACAGGGGTGTATCGGGAGCGTTCGTTGCGAAAAATTCTTACGCGACTTCGTTGCACGAACTTGTGCATTAATGGCTCAAGTTCGACCCATTTTGCACCTAAGTTCTTCCAGTAACGAAACGGTCCGAAAAGCCCCAAAACATGTGTTTGGGTTCCAATGGGGTGGATTAGGTGCGTTCGTCGCGAAAAATTCCGACGCGACTTCGTTGCACGAACTTGTGCAATAATTGCTCTACTTCGGCACATTTTGCATCAAAGTTCGTGCAGTAATGAAATGCTCCGAAATGCCCCAAAATATGAGTTTGGGGTCCAATGGGGTGGATCGGGTGCGTTCGCAGTGAGAAATTGCGACGCAACTTCGTTCCACGAACTTGTGCATTAATGGCACCTGTTCGGCCCATTTTGCATCGAAGTTCATGTAGTAATGAAATGGTCCAAAACGCCCGAAGACATGTGTTTGGGGTCCAATCGGGTGGATCGGGTGCGTTCATTGCGAAAAAATTCTGACGCGACTTCGTTCCCTGAACTTGTGCATTAATTGCTCTAGATCGGCCCATTTTGCATTGAAGTTCGTCAAGTAATGAAACGGTCCGAAACGCCCCAAAACATTTGTTTGGGATCCAATGGGGTGGATCGGGTGCGTTCATTGCGAAAAAATTCCGACGCGACTTCGTTGCACGAACTTGTACATTAATGGCACCAGTACGGCCCGTTTTTCACCAAAGCTCGTGCAGTAACGAAAGGGTTCGCAAGGCCCCAAAACATGTGTTTGGGGTCCAATCGGGTGGATCGGGTACGTTCGTTGCAAAAAAACTCTAACGCGACTTCGTTCCCTGAACTTGTGCATTAATTCTCCAGATCGGCCCATCTTGCATTGAAGTTCGTGCGGTAATGAAACATTCCGAAGCACCCCAAAACATGTGTTTGGGATCCAATGGGGTGGATCGGGTGCGTTCATTGAGAAAAATTTCCGACGCGACTTCGTTGCACGAAATTGTGCATTAGTGGCACCAATTCGGCCTGTTTTTCACCAGAGTTCGTGTAGTAACGAAACGGTCCGAAACGCTCCAACGCATGAGTTTGGGGTCCAATGGGGTGGATCGGGTGCGTTCATTGCAAAAAATTTCCGACGCGACTTTGTTGCACGAACTTGTGAATTAATGGCACTAGTTCCGCCCATTTTGCACCTAAGTTCGTGTAGTAACGAAACGGTCCAAAACACCCCAAATCATGTGTTCAGGGTTGAATGGGGTGGATAGGTTGCGTTCGTTGTGAAAAAATTCCAACACGACTTTGTTGCACGAACTTGTGAATTAATGGCACTTGTTCCGCCCGTTTTGCACCTAAGTTCGTGCAGTAACGAAATGGTCCGAAACGCCCCAAAACATGTGTTCGGGGTCCAATGGTGTGGATCGGGTGCGTTCGTTGCGAAAAAATTCCGACGCGACATCGTTGCACGAACTTGTGCATTAATGGAACCAGATCAACCCATTTAGCATTGAAGTTCGTGCGATAATGAAACGGTTCGAAATACTCCAAAACATGAGTTTGGGGTCCAATGGGGTGTATCGGGAGCGGTCATTGCGAAAAATTCTTACGCGACTTCGTTGCACGAACTTGTGCATTAATGGCTCAAGTTCGACCCATTGTGCACATAAGTTCTTCCAGTAACGAAACAGTCCGAAAAGCCCCAAAACATGTGTTTGGGTTCCAATGGGGTGGATTAGGCGCGTTCGTTGCGAAAAATTCCTACGCGACTTCGTTGCACGAACTTGTGCAATAATTGCTCTAGACCGGCCCATTTTGCATCAAAGTTCATGCAGTAATGTAGTGGTCCGAAATGCCCCAAAATATGAGTTTGGGGTCCAATGTGGTGGATTGGGTGCGTTCGCAGTGAGAAATTGCGACGCGACTTTGTTCCACGAACTTCTGCATTAATGGCACCTGTTCGGCCCATTTTGCACCGAAGTCCGTGCAGTAATGAAATGGTCCGAAAGAGTCCGAAACGCCCGAAGACATGTGTTTGGGGTTCAATCGGGTTGACCGGGTGCGTTCGTTGCGAAAAAATTCTGACGCGACTTCGTTCCCTGAACTTGTGCATTAATTGCTCCAGATCGAACCATTTTGCATTGAAGTTCGTGCAGTAATGAAACTTTACGAAATGGTCCGAAACACCTGAAGACATGTGTTTGGGGTCCAATCGGGTGGACCGGGTGCGTTCATTGCGAAAAAATTCTGACGCGACTTCATTCCCTGAACTTGTGCATTAATTGCTCCAGATCGGCCCATTTTGCATTGAAGTTCGTCAAGTAATGAAACGGTCCGAAACGCCCCAAAACATGTGTTTGGGATCCAATGGGGTGGATCGGGTGCGTTCATTGTGAAAAAATTCCGACGCGACTTCATTGCACGAACTTGTGCATTAATGACACCAGTTCGGCCCGTTTTTCACCAAAGCTCGTGCAGTAACGAAACGGTTCACAAGGTCCCAAAACATGTGTTCGGGGTCTAATGGGTGGATCGGGTGCGTTCGTTACGAAAAAATTCTAACGCGACTTCGTTCCACAAACTTGTGCATTAATTGCTCCAGATCGGCCCATTTTGTATTGAAGTTCCTGCAGTAATGAAACGGTCCGAAACGCCCCAAAACATGTGTTTGGGATCCAATGGGGTGGATCGGGTGCGTTCATTGCGAAAAATTTCCGACGCGACTTCGTTGCACGAACTTGTGAATTAATGGCACCAATTCGGTCTGTTTTGCACCAGAGTTTGTGTATTAATGGCACCAGTTCGGCCCGTTTTTCACCAAAGCTCGTGCAGTAACGAAATGGTTCACAAGGTCCCAAAACATGTGTTCGGGGTCTAATGGGTGGATCGGGTGCGTTCGTTACGAAAAAATTCTAACGCGACTTCGTTCCACAAACTTGTGCATTAATTGCTCCAGATCGGCCCATTTTGTATTGAAGTTCCTGCAGTAATGAAACGGTCCGAAACGCCCCAAAACATGTGTTTGGGATCCAATGGGGTGGATCGGGTGCGTTCATTGCGAAAAATTTCCGACGCGACTTCGTTGCACGAAATTGTGCATTAGTGGCACCAATTCGGCCTGTTTTTCACCAGAGTTCGTGTAGTAACGAAACGGTCCGAAACGCTCCAACGCATGAGTTTGGGGTCCAATGGGGTGGATCGGGTGCGTTCGCAGTGAGAAATTGCGACGGGACTTCGTTGCACTAACTTGTGCATTAATGGCACCAGTTCGGGTAGTTATGAAACGGTCCGAAACGCCCGAAGACATGTGTTTGGGGTCCAATAAGGTGGATCGGGTGCGTTCGTTGCGAAAAAATTTTGACGCGACTTCGTTCCCTGAACTTGTGCATTAATTCTCCAGATCGACCCATCTTGCATTGAAGTTCGTGCGGTAATGAAACATTCCGAAATACTCCAAAACATGAGTTTGGGGTCCAATGCGGTGTATCGGGTGCGTTCGTTGCGAAAAATTCTTACGTGACTTCGTTGCACGATCTTGTGCATTAATGGCTCCAGTTCAACCCATTTTGCACCTAAGTTCTTCCAGTAACGAAACGGTCCGAAACACTACAAAACATGTGTTTGTGGTCCAATGGGGTGGATTAGGCGCGTTCTTCGCGAAAAATTCCTACGCGACTTCGTTGCACGAACTTGTGCAATAATTGCTCTAGATCGGCCCTTTTTGCGTCAAAGTTCATGCAGTAATGTAGTGGTGCGAAATGCCCCAAAATATGAGTTTGGGGTCCAATGGGGTGGATCGGGTGCGTTCGCAGTGAGAAATTGCGACGCGACTTCGTTCCACGAACTTGTGCATTAATGGCACCTGTTCGGCCCATTTTGCATCGAAGTTCGTGCAGTAATGAAACGGTCCAAAACAGTCCGAAACGCCCGAAGACATGTGTTTGGGGTCCAATCGGGTGGATCGGGTCTGTCCATTGCGAAAAAATTCTGACGCGACTTCGTTCCCTGAACTTGTGCATTAATTGCTCCAGATCGGCCCATTTTGCATTGAAGTTCGTGCAGTAATGAAACGGTCCGAAACGCCCCAAAACACGAGTTTGGGATCCAATGGGGTGGATCGGGTGCGTTCATTCCGAAAAAATTCCGACGCGACTTCGTTGCACGAAATTGTGCATTAGTGGCACCAATTCGGCCAGTTTTGCACCAGAGTTCGTGTAGTAACGAAACGGTCCGAAACGCTCCAACGCATGAGTTTGGGGTCCAATGGGGTGGATCGGGTGCGTTGGTTGGGGAAAAAATTCCGACGCGACTTTGTTGCACGAACTTGTGAATTAATGGCACCAATTCGGCCTGTTTTGCACCAGAGTTCGTGTAGTAACGAAATGGTCCGAAACGCTCCAACACAAGAGTTTGGGGTCCAATGGGGTGGATCGCGTGCGTTCGCAGTGAGAAATTGCGACGCGACTTCGTTCCACTAACTTGTGCATTAATGGCACCTTTTCGGCCCATTTTGCATCGAAGTTCGAGCAGTAATGAAACGGTCCGAAACAGTCCAAAACGCCCGAAGACATGTGTTTGGGGTCCAATCAGGTGGATCGGGTGCGTTCGTTGCGAAAAAATTTTGACGCGACTTCGTTCCCTGAACTTGTGCATTAATTCTCCAGATCGACCCATCTTGCATTGAAGTTCGTGCGGTAATGAAACATTCCGAAATACTCCAAAACATGAGTTTGGGGTCCAATGCGGTGTATCGGTTGCGTTCGTTGCGAAAAATTCTTACGCAACTTCGTTGCACGAACTTGTGCATTAATGGCTCCAGTTCAACCCATTTTGCACCTAAGTTCTTCTAGTAACGAAACGGTCCGAAACGCTCCAAAATATGTGTTTGCGGTCCAATGGGGTGGATTAGGCGCGTTCTTCGCGAAAAATTCCTACGCGACTTCGTTGCACGAACTTGTGCAATAATTGCTCTAGATCGGCCCTTTTTGCGTCAAAGTTCATGCAGTAATGTAGTGGTGCGAAATGCCCCAATATATGAGTTTGGGGTCCAATGGGGTGGATCGGGTGCGTTCGCAGTGAGAAATTGCGACGCGACTTCGTTCCACGAACTTGTGCATTAGTGGCACCTGTTCGGCCCATTTTGCATCGAAGTTCGTGCAGTAATGAAACGGTCCAAAACAGTCCGAAACGCCCGAAGACATGTGTTTGGGGTCCAATCGGGTGGATCGGGTTTGTCCATTGGGAAAAAATTCTGACGCGACTTCGTTCCCTGAATTTGTGCATTAATTGCTCCAGATCGGCCCATTTTGCATTGAAGTTCCTGCAGTAATGAAACGGTCCGAAACGCCCCAAAACACGAGTTTGGTATCCAATGGGGTGGATCGGGTGCGTTCATTCCGAAAAAATTCCGACGCGACTTCGTTGCACGAAATTGTGCATTAGTGGCACCAATTCGGCCAGTTTTGCACTAGAGTTCGTGTAGTAACGAAACGGTCCGAAACGCTCCAACGCATGAGTTTGGGGTCCAATGGGGTGGATCGGGTGCGTTCGTTGGGGAAAAAATTCCGACGGGACTTTGTTGCACGAACTTGTGAATTAATGGCACCAATTCGGCCTGTTTTGCACCAGAGTTCGTGTAGTAACGAAATGGTCCGAAACGCTCCAAGGCAAGAGTTTGGGGTCCAATGGGGTGGATCGCGTGCGTTCGCAGTGAGAAATTGCGACGCGACTTCGTTCCACTAACTTGTGCATTAATGGCACCTTTTCGGCCCATTTTGCATCGAAGTTCGTGCAGTAATGAAACGGTCCGAAACAGTCCAAAACGCCCGAAGACATGTGTTTGGGGTTCAATCAGGTGGATCGGGTGCGTTCGTTGCGAAAAAATTTTGACGCGACTTCGTTCCCTGAACTTGTGCATTAATTCTCCAGATCGACCCATCTTGCATTGAAGTTCGTGCGGTAATGAAACATTCCGAAATACTCCAAAACATGAGTTTGGGGTCCAATGCGGTGTATCGGGTGCGTTCGTTGCGAAAAATTCTTACGCGACTTCGTTGCACGAACTTGTGCATTAATGGCTCCAGTTCAACCCATTTTGCACCTAAGTTCTTCCAGTAACGAAACGGTCCGAAACGCTCCAAAATATGTGTTTGTGGTCCAATGGGGTGGATTAGGCGCGTTCTTCGCGAAAAATTCCTACGCGACTTCGTTGCACGAACTTGTGCAATAATTGGTCTAGATCGGCCCTTTTTGCGTCAAAGTTCATGCAGTAATGTAGTGGTGCGAAATGCCCCAATATATGTGTTTGGGGTCCAATCGGGTGGATCGGGTCTGTCCATTGCCAAAAAATTCTGACGCGACTTCGTTCCCTGAACTTGTGCATTAATTGCTCCAGATCGGCCCATTTTGCATTGAAGTTCCTGGAGTAATGAAACGGTCCGAAACGCCCCAAAACACAAGTTTGGGATCCAATGGGGTGGATCGGGTGCGTTCATTCCGAAAAAATTCCGACGCGACTTCGTTGCACGAAATTGTGCATTAGTGGAACCAATTCGGCCAGTTTTGCACCAGATTTCGTGTAGTAACGAAACGGTCCGAAACGCTCCAACGCATGAGTTTGGAGTCCAATAGGGTGGATCGGGTGCGTTCGTTGGGGAAAAAATTCGGACGCGACTTTGTTGCACGAACTTGTGAATTAATGGCACCAATTCGGCCTGTTTTGCACCAGAGTTCGTGTAGTAACGAAACGGTCCGAAACGCTCCAACGCAAGAGTTTGGGGTCCAATGGGGTGGATCGATTGCGTTCGCAGTGAGAAATTGCGACGCGACTTCGTTCCACTAACTTGTGCATTAATGGCACCTGTTCGGCCCATTTTGCATCGAAGTTAGTGCAGTAATGAAACGGTCCGAAACAGTCCAAAACGCCCGAAGACATGTGTTTGGGGTCCAATCGGGTGGATCGGATCCGTTCATTGCGAAAAAATTCTGACGCGACTTCGTTCCTTGAACTTGTGCATGAATTGCTCCAGATCGGCCCTTTTTGCATTGAAGTTCCTGCAGTAATGAAACGGTCCGAAACGCCCCAAAACACGAGTTTGGGATCCAATGGGGTGGATCGGGTGCGTTCATTCCGAAAAAATTCCGACGCGACTTCGTTGCACGAAATTGTGCATTAGTGGAACCAATTCGGCCAGTTTTGCACCAGATTTCGTGTAGTAACGAAACGGTCCGAAACGCTCCAACGCATGAGTTTGGAGTCCAATAGGGTGGATCGGGTGCGTTCGTTGGGGAAAAAATTCGGACGCGACTTTGTTGCACGAACTTGTGAATTAATGGCACCAATTCGGCCTGTTTTGCACCAGAGTTCGTGTAGTAACGAAACGGTCCGAAACGCTCCAACGCAAGAGTTTGGGGTCCAATGGGGTGGATCGATTGCGTTCGCCGTGAGAAATTGCGACGCGACTTCGTTCCACTAACTTGTGCATTAATGGCACCTGTTCGGCCCATTTTGCATCGAAGTTAGTGCAGTAATGAAACGGTCCGAAACAGTCCAAAACGCCCGAAGACATGTGTTTGGGGTCCAATCGGGTGGATCGGATCCGTTCATTGCGAAAAAATTCTGACGCGACTTCGTTCCTTGAACTTGTGCATGAATTGCTCCAGATCGGCCCTTTTTGCATTGAAGTTCCTGCAGTAATGAAACGGTCCGAAACGCCCCAAAACACGAGTTTGGGATCCAATGGGGTGGATCGGGTGCGTTCATTGAGAAAAATTTCCGACGCGACTTCGTTGCACGAAATTGTGCATTAATGGCACCAATTCGGCCTGTTTTGCACCAGAGTTCGTGTAGTAACGAAACGGTCCGAAACGCTCCAACGCATGAGTTTGGGGTCCAATGGGGTGGATCGGGTGCGTTCGTTGGGAAAAAATTCCGATGCGACTTTGTTGCACGAACTTGTGAATTAATGGCACCAATTCGGCCTTTTTTGCACCAGAGTTCGTGTAGTAACGAAACGGCCTGAAATGCTCCAACGCAAGAGTTTGGGGTCCAATGGGGTGGATCGGGTGCGTTCGTAGTGAGAAATTGCGATGCGACTTCGTTCCACTAACTTGTGCATTAATGGCACCTGTTCGGCCCATTTTGCATCAAAGTTCGTGCAGTAATGAAACGGTCCGAAACGCCCGAAGACATGTGTTTGGGGTCCAATCGGGTGGATCGGGTCCGTTCATTGCGAAAAAATTCTGACGCGACTTCGTTCCCTGAACTTGTGCATTAATTGCTCCAAATCGGCCCATTTTGCATTGAAGTTCCTGCAGTAATGAAACGGTTCGAAACGCCCCAAAACATGAGTTTGGGATCCAATGGGGTGGATCGGGTGCGTTCATTGTGAAAAATTTCCGACGTGACTTCGTTGCACGAAATTGTGCATTAATGGCACCAATTCGGCCTGTTTTGCACCAGAGTTCGTGTAGTAACGAAACGGTCCGAAACGCTCCAACGCATGAGTTTGGGGTCTGAAACGCTCCAGCGCATGAGTTTCGGGTGCGTTCGTTGCGAAAAAATCTTACGCGATTAATGGCTCCAGTTCAACCCATTTTGCAGCTAAGTTCTTCCAGTAACGAAACGGTCCGAAACGCTCCAAAATATGTGTTTGTGGTCCAATGGGGTGGATTAGGCGCGTTCTTCGCGAAAAATTCCTACGCGACTTCGTTGCATGAACTTGTACAATAATTGCTCTAGATCGGCCCATTTTGCATCAAAGTTCATGCAGTAATGAAGTGGTCTGAAATGCCACAAAATATGATTTTGGGGTCCAATGGGGTGCATCGGGTGCGTTCATTGCGAAAAATTTCCGACGCGACTTCGTTGCAGAAAATTGTGCATTAATGGCACCAATTCGGCCTCTTTTGCTCCAGAGTTTGTGTAGTAATGAAACGGTCCAAAACGCTCCAACAGATGAGTTTGTGGTCCAATGGGGTGGATCGGGTGCGTTCGTTGGGAAAAAAATTCCGACGCGACTTTGTTGCACGAACTTGTGAATTAATGGCACCAATTTGGCTTGTTTTGCACCAGAGTTCGTGTAGTAACGAAACGGTCCGAAACGCTCCAAGCAAGAGTTTGGGGTCCAATGGGGTGGATCGGGTGCGTTCGCAGTGAGAAATTGCGACGCGACTTCGTTCCACTAACTTGTGCATTAATGGCACCTGTTCGGCCCATTTTGCATCGAAGTTAGTGCAGTAATGAAACGGTCCGAAACAGTCCAAAACGCCCGAAGACATGTGTTTGGGGTCCAATCGGGTGGATCGGATCCGTTCATTGCGAAAAAATTCTGACGCGACTTCGTTCCTTGAACTTGTGCATGAATTGCTCCAGATCGGCCCTTTTTGCATTGAAGTTCCTGCAGTAATGAAACGGTCCGAAACGCCCCAAAACACGAGTTTGGGATCCAATGGGGTGGATCGGGTGCGTTCATTGAGAAAAATTTCCGACGCGACTTCGTTGCACGAAATTGTGCATTAATGGCACCAATTCGGCCTGTTTTGCACCAGAGTTCGTGTAGTAACGAAACGGTCCGAAACGCTCCAACGCATGAGTTTGGGGTCCAATGGGGTGGATCGGGTGCGTTCGTTGGGAAAAAATTCCGACGCGACTTTGTTGCACGAACTTGTGAATTAATGGCACCAATTCGGCCTTTTTTGCACCAGAGTTCGTGTAGTAACGAAACGGCCTGAAATGCTCCAACGCAAGAGTTTGGGGTCCAATGGGGTGGATCGGGTGCGTTCGTAGTGAGAAATTGCGATGCGACTTCGTTCCACTAACTTGTGCATTAATGGCACATGTTCGGCCCATTTTGCATCAAAGTTCGTGCAGTAATGAAACGGTCCGAAACAGTCCGAAACGCCCGAAGACATGTGTTTGGGGTCCAATCGGGTGGATCGGGTCCGTTCATTGCGAAAAAATTCTGACGCGACTTCGTTCCCTGAACTTGTGCATTAATTGCTCCAAATCGGCCCATTTTGCATTGAAGTTCCTGCAGTAATGAAACGGTTCGAAACGCCCCAAAACATGAGTTTGGGATCCAATGGGGTGGATCGGGTGCGTTCATTGTGAAAAATTTCCGACGTGACTTCGTTGCACGAAATTGTGCATTAATGGCACCAATTCGGCCTGTTTTGCACCAGAGTTCGTGTAGTAACGAAACGGTCCGAAACGCTCCAACGCATGAGTTTGGGGTCCGAAACGCTCCAGCGCAAGAGTTTCGGGTGCGTTCGTTGCGAAAAAATCTTACGCGACTTCGTTGCACGAACTTGTGCATAAATGGCTCCAGTTCAACCCATTTTGCACCTAAGTTCTTCCAGTAACGAAACGGTCCGAAACGCTCCAAAATATGTGTTTGTGGTCCAATGGGGTGGATTAGGCGCGTTCTTCGCGAAAAATTCCTACGCGACTTCGTTGCATGAACTTGTACAATAATTGCTCTAGATCGGCCCATTTTGCATCAAAGTTCATGCAGTAATGAAGTGGTCTGAAATGCCACAAAATATGATTTTGGGGTCCAATGGGGTGCATTGGGTGCGTTCATTGCGAAAAATTTCCGACGCGACTTCGTTGCAGAAAATTGTGCATTAATGGCACCAATTCGGCCTCTTTTGCTCCAGAGTTTGTGTAGTAATGAAACGGTACAAAACGCTCCAATAGATGAGTTTGGGGTCCAATGGGGTGGATCGGGTGCGTTCGTTGGGAAAAAAATTCCGACGCGACTTTGTTGCACGAACTTGTGAATTAATGGCACCAATTCGGCCTGTTTTGCACCAGAGTTCGTGTAGTAACGAAACGGTCCGAAACGCTCCAACGCAAGAGTTTGGGGTCCAATGGGGTGGATCGATTGCGTTCGCCGTGAGAAATTGCGACGCGACTTCGTTCCACTAACTTGTGCATTAATGGCACCTGTTCGGCCCATTTTGCATCGAAGTTAGTGCAGTAATGAAACGGTCCGAAACAGTCCAAAACGCCCGAAGACATGTGTTTGGGGTCCAATCGGGTGGATCGGATCCGTTCATTGCGAAAAAATTCTGACGCGACTTCGTTCCTTGAACTTGTGCATGAATTGCTCCAGATCGGCCCTTTTTGCATTGAAGTTCCTGCAGTAATGAAACGGTCCGAAACGCCCCAAAACACGAGTTTGGGATCCAATGGGGTGGATCGGGTGCGTTCATTGAGAAAAATTTCCGACGCGACTTCGTTGCACGAAATTGTGCATTAATGGCACCAATTCGGCCTGTTTTGCACCAGAGTTCGTGTAGTAACGAAACGGTCCGAAACGCTCCAACGCATGAGTTTGGGGTCCAATGGGGTGGATCGGGTGCGTTCATTGGGAAAAAATTCCGATGCGACTTTGTTGCACGAACTTGTGAATTAATGGCACCAATTCGGCCTTTTTTGCACCAGAGTTCGTGTAGTAACGAAACGGCCTGAAATGCTCCAACGCAAGAGTTTGGGGTCCAATGGGGTGGATCGGGTGCGTTCGTAGTGAGAAATTGCGATGCGACTTCGTTCCACTAACTTGTGCATTAATGGCACCTGTTCGGCCCATTTTGCATCAAAGTTCGTGCAGTAATGAAACGGTCCGAAACGCCCGAAGACATGTGTTTGGGGTCCAATCGGGTGGATCGGGTCCGTTCATTGCGAAAAAATTCTGACGCGACTTCGTTCCCTGAACTTGTGCATTAATTGCTCCAAATCGGCCCATTTTGCATTGAAGTTCCTGCAGTAATGAAACGGTCCGAAACGCCCCAAAACATGAGTTTGGGATCCAATGGGGTGGATCGGGTGCGTTCATTGTGAAAAATTTCCGACGTGACTTCGTTGCACGAAATTGTGCATTAATGGCACCAATTCGGCCTGTTTTGCACCAGAGTTCGTGTAGTAACGAAACGGTCCGAAACGCTCCAACGCATGAGTTTGGGGTCTGAAACGCTCCAGCGCATGAGTTTCGGGTGCGTTCGTTGCGAAAAAATCTTACGCGACTTCGTTGCACGAACTTGTGCATTAATGGCTCCAGTTCAACCCATTTTGCAGCTAAGTTCTTCCAGTAACGAAACGGTCCGAAACGCTCCAAAATATGTGTTTGTGGTCCAATGGGGTGGATTAGGCGCGTTCTTCGCGAAAAATTCCTACGCGACTTCGTTGCATGAACTTGTACAATAATTGCTCTAGATCGGCCCATTTTGCATCAAAGTTCATGCAGTAATGAAGTGGTCTGAAATGCCACAAAATATGATTTTGGGGTCCAATGGGGTGCATCGGGTGCGTTCATTGCGAAAAATTTCCGACGCGACTTCGTTGCAGAAAATTGTGCATTAATGGCACCAATTCGGCCTCTTTTGCTCCAGAGTTTGTGTAGTAATGAAACGGTCCAAAACGCTCCAACAGATGAGTTTGTGGTCCAATGGGGTGGATCGGGTGCGTTCGTTGGGAAAAAAATTCCGACGCGACTTTGTTGCACGAACTTGTGAATTAATGGCACCAATTTGGCTTGTTTTGCACCAGAGTTCGTGTAGTAACGAAACGGTCCGAAACGCTCCAAGCAAGAGTTTGGGGTCCAATGGGGTGGATCGGGTGCGTTCGCAGTGAGAAATTGCGACGCGACTTCGTTCCACTAACTTGTGCATTAATGGCACCTGTTCGGCCCATTTTGCATCGAAGTTAGTGCAGTAATGAAACGGTCCGAAACAGTCCAAAACGCCCGAAGACATGTGTTTGGGGTCCAATCGGGTGGATCGGATCCGTTCATTGCGAAAAAATTCTGACGCGACTTCGTTCCTTGAACTTGTGCATGAATTGCTCCAGATCGGCCCTTTTTGCATTGAAGTTCCTGCAGTAATGAAACGCTCCGAAACGCCCCAAAACACGAGTTTGGGATCCAATGGGGTGGATCGGGTGCGTTCATTGAGAAAAATTTCCGACGCGACTTCGTTGCACGAAATTGTGCATTAATGGCACCAATTCGGCCTGTTTTGCACCAGAGTTCGTGTAGTAACGAAACGGTCCGAAACGCTCCAACGCATGAGTTTGGGGTCCAATGGGGTGGATCGGGTGCGTTCGTTGGGAAAAAATTCCGACGCGACTTTGTTGCACGAACTTGTGAATTAATGGCACCAATTCGGCCTTTTTTGCACCAGAGTTCGTGTAGTAACGAAACGGCCTGAAATGCTCCAACGCAAGAGTTTGGGGTCCAATGGGGTGGATCGGGTGCGTTCGTAGTGAGAAATTGCGATGCGACTTCGTTCCACTAACTTGTGCATTAATGGCACCTGTTCGGCCCATTTTGCATCAAAGTTCGTGCAGTAATGAAACGGTCCGAAACGCCCGAAGACATGTGTTTGGGGTCCAATCGGGTGGATCGGGTCCGTTCATTGCGAAAAAATTCTGACGCGACTTCGTTCCCTGAACTTGTGCATTAATTGCTCCAAATCGGCCCATTTTGCATTGAAGTTCCTGCAGTAATGAAACGGTCCGAAACGCCCCAAAACATGAGTTTGGGATCCAATGGGGTGGATCGGGTGCGTTCATTGTGAAAAATTTCCGACGTGACTTCGTTGCACGAAATTGTGCATTAATGGCACCAATTCGGCCTGTTTTGCACCAGAGTTCGTGTAGTAACGAAACGGTCCGAAACGCTCCAACGCATGAGTTTGGGGTCTGAAACGCTCCAGCGCATGAGTTTCGGGTGCGTTCGTTGCGAAAAAATCTTACGCGACTTCGTTGCACGAACTTGTGCATTAATGGCTCCAGTTCAACCCATTTTGCAGCTAAGTTCTTCCAGTAACGAAACGGTCCGAAACGCTCCAAAATATGTGTTTGTGGTCCAATGGGGTGGATTAGGCGCGTTCTTCGCGAAAAATTCCTACGCGACTTCGTTGCATGAACTTGTACAATAATTGCTCTAGATCGGCCCATTTTGCATCAAAGTTCATGCAGTAATGAAGTGGTCTGAAATGCCACAAAATATGATTTTGGGGTCCAATGGGGTGCATCGGGTGCGTTCATTGCGAAAAATTTCCGACGCGACTTCGTTGCAGAAAATTGTGCATTAATGGCACCAATTCGGCCTCTTTTGCTCCAGAGTTTGTGTAGTAATGAAACGGTCCAAAACGCTCCAACAGATGAGTTTGTGGTCCAATGGGGTGGATCGGGTGCGTTCGTTGGGAAAAAAATTCCGACGCGACTTTGTTGCACGAACTTGTGAATTAATGGCACCAATTTGGCTTGTTTTGCACCAGAGTTCGTGTAGTAACGAAACGGTCCGAAACGCTCCAAGCAAGAGTTTGGGGTCCAATGGGGTGGATCGGGTGCGTTCGCAGTGAGAAATTGCGACGCGACTTCGTTCCACTAACTTGTGCATTAATGGCACCTGTTCGGCCCATTTTGCATCGAAGTTAGTGCAGTAATGAAACGGTCCGAAACAGTCCAAAACGCCCGAAGACATGTGTTTGGGGTCCAATCGGGTGGATCGGATCCGTTCATTGCGAAAAAATTCTGACGCGACTTCGTTCCTTGAACTTGTGCATGAATTGCTCCAGATCGGCCCTTTTTGCATTGAAGTTCCTGCAGTAATGAAACGCTCCGAAACGCCCCAAAACACGAGTTTGGGATCCAATGGGGTGGATCGGGTGCGTTCATTGAGAAAAATTTCCGACGCGACTTCGTTGCACGAAATTGTGCATTAATGGCACCAATTCGGCCTGTTTTGCACCAGAGTTCGTGTAGTAACGAAACGGTCCGAAACGCTCCAACGCATGAGTTTGGGGTCCAATGGGGTGGATCGGGTGCGTTCGTTGGGAAAAAATTCCGACGCGACTTTGTTGCACGAACTTGTGAATTAATGGCACCAATTCGGCCTTTTTTGCACCAGAGTTCGTGTAGTAACGAAACGGCCTGAAATGCTCCAACGCAAGAGTTTGGGGTCCAATGGGGTGGATCGGGTGCGTTCGTAGTGAGAAATTGCGATGCGACTTCGTTCCACTAACTTGTGCATTAATGGCACATGTTCGGCCCATTTTGCATCAAAGTTCGTGCAGTAATGAAACGGTCCGAAACAGTCCGAAACGCCCGAAGACATGTGTTTGGGGTCCAATCGGGTGGATCGGGTCCGTTCATTGCGAAAAAATTCTGACGCGACTTCGTTCCCTGAACTTGTGCATTAATTGCTCCAAATCGGCCCATTTTGCATTGAAGTTCCTGCAGTAATGAAACGGTTCGAAACGCCCCAAAACATGAGTTTGGGATCCAATGGGGTGGATCGGGTGCGTTCATTGTGAAAAATTTCCGACGTGACTTCGTTGCACGAAATTGTGCATTAATGGTACCAATTCGGCCTGTTTTGCACCAGAGTTCGTGTAGTAACGAAACGGTCCGAAACGCTCCAACGCATGAGTTTGGGGTCCGAAACGCTCCAGCGCAAGAGTTTCGGGTGCGTTCGTTGCGAAAAAATCTTACGCGACTTCGTTGCACGAACTTGTGCATAAATGGCTCCAGTTCAACCCATTTTGCACCTAAGTTCTTCCAGTAACGAAACGGTCCGAAACGCTCCAAAATATGTGTTTGTGGTCCAATGGGGTGGATTAGGCGCGTTCTTCGCGAAAAATTCCTACGCGACTTCGTTGCATGAACTTGTACAATAATTGCTCTAGATCGGTCCATTTTGCATCAAAGTTCATGCAGTAATGAAGTGGTCTGAAATGCCACAAAATATGATTTTGGGGTCCAATGGGGTGCATTGGGTGCGTTCATTGCGAAAAATTTCCGACGCGACTTCGTTGCAGAAAATTGTGCATTAATGGCACCAATTCGGCCTCTTTTGCTCCAGAGTTTGTGTAGTAATGAAACGGTACAAAACGCTCCAATAGATGAGTTTGGGGTCCAATGGGGTGGATCGGGTGCGTTCGTTGGGAAAAAAATTCCGACGCGACTTTGTTGCACGAACTTGTGAATTAATGGCACCAATTTGGCTTGTTTTGCACCAGAGTTCGTGTAGTAACGAAACGGTCCGAAACGCTCCAAGCAAGAGTTTGGGGTCCAATGGGGTGGATCGGGTGCGTTCGCAGTGAGAAATTGCGACGCGACTTCGTTCCACTAACTTCTGCATTAATGGCACCTGTTCGGCCCATTTTGCATCGAAGTTCGTGCAGTAATGAAATGGTCCGAAACAGTCCGAAACGCCCGAAGACATGTGTTTGTGGTCCAATCGGGTGGATCGGGCCCGTTCATTGCGAAAAAATTCTGACGCGACTTCGTTCCCTGAACTTGTGCATGAATTGCTCCAGATCAGCCCATTTTGCATTGAAGTTCCTACAGTAATGAAACGGTCCGAAACGCCCCAAAACACGAGTTTGGGATCCAATGGGGTGGATCGGGTGCGTTCATTGCGAAAAATTTCCGACGCGACTTCGTTGCATGAAATTGTGCATTAATGGCACCAATTCGGCCTGTTTTGCACCAGAGTTCGTGTAGTAATGAAACGGTCCGAAACGCTCCAACGCATGAGTTTGGGGTCCAATGGGGTGGATCGGGTGCGTTCGTCGGGAAAAAATTCCGACGCGACTTTGTTGCACGAACTTAATGGCACCAATTCGGCCTGTTTTGCACCAGAGTTCGTGTAGTAACGAAACGGTCCGAAACGCTCCAACGCAAGAGTTTGGGGTCCAATGGGGTGGATCGGGTGCGTTCGCAGTGAGAAATTGTGACGCGACTTCGTTCCACTAACTTGTGCATTAGTGGCACCTGTTCGGCCCGTTTTGCATTGAAGTTCGTGCAGTAATGAAACGGTCCGAAACAGTGCGAAACGCTCGAAGACATGTGTTTGGGGTCCAATCGGGTGGATCGGGTCCGTTCAGTTGCAAAAAAATTCTGACGCGACTTCGTTCCCTGAACTTGTGCATTAATTGCTCCAGATCGGCCCATTTTGCCATTAAGTTGCTGCAGTAATGAAACGGTCCAAAACGCCCCAAAACATGAGTTTGGGATCCAATGGGGTGGATCGGGTGCGTTCATTGTGAAAAATTTCCGACGTGACTTCGTTGCACGAAATTGTGCATTAATGGCACCAATTCGGTCTGTTTTGCACCAGAGTTCGTGTAGTAACGAAACGGTCCGAAACGCTCCAACGCATGAGTTTGGGGTCCAATGGGGTGGATCGGGTGCGTTCGTTGGGAAAAAATTCCGATGCGACTTTGTTGCACGAACTTGTGAATTAATGGCACCAATTCGGCCTTTTTTGCACCAGAGTTCGTGTAGTAACGAAACGGCCTGAAATGCTCCAACGCAAGAGTTTGGGGTCCAATGGGGTGGATCGGGTGCGTTCGTAGTGAGAAATTGCGATGCGACT
Organism: Panicum miliaceum; assembly: GCA_032594955.1. Classification (NCBI taxonomy): domain Eukaryota; kingdom Viridiplantae; phylum Streptophyta; class Magnoliopsida; order Poales; family Poaceae; genus Panicum; species Panicum miliaceum. The sequence goes on along the minus strand of CM064070.1, from coordinate 9,435,172 downwards.
TCGTTCCACTAACTTGTGCATTAATGGCACCTGTTCGGCCCATTTTGCATCAAAGTTCGTGCAGTAATGAAACGGTCCGAAACAGTCCGAAACGCCCGAAGACATGTGTTTGGGGTCCAATCGGGTGGATCGGGTCCGTTCATTGCGAAAAAATTCTGACGCGACTTCGTTCCCTGAACTTGTGCATTAATTGCTCCAAATCGGCCCATTTTGCATTGAAGTTCCTGCAGTAATGAAACGGTCCGAAACGCCCCAAAACATGAGTTTGGGATCCAATGGGGTGGATCGGGTGCGTTCATTGTGAAAAATTTCCGACGTGACTTCGTTGCACGAAATTGTGCATTAATGGCACCAATTCGGCCTGTTTTGCACCAGAGTTCGTGTAGTAACGAAACGGTCCGAAACGCTCCAACGCATGAGTTTGGGGTCCGAAACACTCCAGCGCATGAGTTTCGGGTGCGTTCGTTGCGAAAAAATCTTACGCGACTTCGTTGCACGAACTTGTGCATTAATGGCTCCAGTTCAACCCATTTTGCACCTAAGTTCTCCAGTAACGAAACGGTCCGAAACGCTCCAAATTATGTGTTTGTGGTCCAATGGGGTGGATTAGGCGCGTTCTTCGCGAAAAAATCCTACGCGACTTCGTTGCATGAACTTGTACAATAATTGCTCTAGATCGGCCCATTTTGCATCAAAGTTCATGCAGTAATGAAGTGGTCTGAAATGCCACAAAATATGATTTTGGGGTCCAATGGGGTGCATTGGGTGCGTTCATTGCGAAAAATTTCCGACGCGACTTCGTTGCAGAAAATTGTGCATTAATGGCACCAATTCGGCCTCTTTTGCTCCAGAGTTTGTGTAGTAATGAAACGGTCCAAAACGCTCCAACAGATGAGTTTGGGGTCCAATGGGGTGGATCGGGTGCGTTCGTTGGGAAAAAAATTCCGACGCGACTTTGTTGCACGAACTTGTGAATTAATGGCACCAATTTGGCTTGTTTTGCACCAGAGTTCGTGTAGTAACGAAACGGTCCGAAACGCTCCAAGCAAGAGTTTGGGGTCCAATGGGGTGGATCGGGTGCGTTCGCAGTGAGAAATTGCGACGCGACTTCGTTCCACTAACTTGTGCATTAATGGCACCTGTTCGGCCCATTTTGCATCGAAGTTAGTGCAGTAATGAAACGGTCCGAAACAGTCCAAAACGCCCGAAGACATGTGTTTGGGGTCCAATCGGGTGGATCGGATCCGTTCATTGCGAAAAAATTCTGACGCGACTTCGTTCCTTGAACTTGTGCATGAATTGCTCCAGATCGGCCCTTTTTGCATTGAAGTTCCTGCAGTAATGAAACGGTCCGAAACACCCCAAAACACGAGTTTGGGATCCAATGGGGTGGATCGGGTGCGTTCATTGAGAAAAATTTCCGACGCGACTTCGTTGCACGAAATTGTGCATTAATGGCACCAATTCGGCCTGTTTTGCACCAGAGTTCGTGTAGTAACGAAACGGTCCGAAACGCTCCAACGCATGAGTTTGGGGTCCAATGGGGTGGATCGGGTGCGTTCGTTGGGAAAAAATTCCGACGCGACTTTGTTGCACGAACTTGTGAATTAATGGCACCAATTCGGCCTTTTTTGCACCAGAGTTCGTGTAGTAACGAAACGGCCTGAAATGCTCCAACGCAAGAGTTTGGGGTCCAATGGGGTGGATCGGGTGTGTTCGTAGTGAGAAATTGCGATGCGACTTCGTTCCACTAACTTGTGCATTAATGGCACCTGTTCGGCCCCTTTTTGCATCAAAGTTCGTGCAGTAATGAAACGGTCCGAAACAGTCCGAAACGCCCGAAGACATGTGTTTGGGGTCCAATCGGGTGGATCGGGACCGTTCATTGCGAAAAAATTCTGACGCGACTTCGTTCCCTGAACTTGTGCATTAATTGCTCCAAATCGGCCCATTTTGCATTGAAGTTCCTGCAGTAATGAAACGGTCTGAAACGCACCAAAACATGAGTTTGGGATCCAATGGGGTGGATCGGGTGCGTTCATTGTGAAAAATTTCCGACGTGACTTCGTTGCACGAAATTGTGCATTAATGGCACCAATTCGGCCTGTTTTGCACCAGAGTTCGTGTAGTAACGAAACGGTCCGAAACGCTCCAACGCATGAGTTTGGGGTCCGAAATGCTCCAGCGCATGAGTTTCGGGTGCGTTCGTTGCGAAAAAATCTTACGCGACTTCGTTGCACGAACTTGTGCATTAATGGCTCCAGTTCAACCCATTTTGCACCTAAGTTCTTCCAGTAACGAAACGGTCCGAAACGCTCCAAATTATGTGTTTGTGGTCCAATGGGGTGGATTAGGCGCGTTCTTCGCGAAAAAATCCTACGCGACTTCGTTGCATGAACTTGTACAATAATTGCTCTAGATCGGCCCATTTTGCATCAAAGTTCATGCAGTAATGAAGTGGTCTGAAATGCCACAAAATATGATTTTGGGGTCCAATGGGGTGCATTGGGTGCGTTCAGTGCGAAAAATTTCCGACGCGACTTCGTTGCAGAAAATTGTGCATTAATGGCACCAATTCGGCCTCTTTTGCTCCAGAGTTTGTGTAGTAATGAAACGGTCCAAAACGCTCCAACAGATGAGTTTGGGGTCCAATGGGGTGGATCGGGTGCGTTCGTTGGGAAAAAAATTCCGACGCGACTTTGTTGCACGAACTTGTGAATTAATGGCACCAATTTGGCTTGTTTTGCACCAGAGTTTGTGTAGTAACGAAACGGTCCGAAACGCTCCAAGCAAGAGTTTGGGGTCCAATGGGGTGGATCTGGTGCATTCGCAGTGAGAAATTGCGACGCGACTTCGTTCCACTAACTTGTGCATTAATGGCACCTGTTCGGCCCATTTTGCATCGAAGTTCGTGCAGTAATGAAATGGTCCGAAACAGTCCGAAACGCCCGAAGACATGTGTTTGGGGTCCAATCGGGTGGATCGGGCCCGTTCATTGCGAAAAAATTCTGACGCGACTTCGTTCCCTGAACTTGTGCATGAATTGCTCCAGATCAGCCCATTTTGCATTGAAGTTCCTGCAGTAATGAAACGGTCCGAAACGCCCCAAAACACGAGTTTGGGATCCAATGGGGTGGATCGGGTGCGTTCATTGCGAAAAATTTCCGACGCGACTTCGTTGCACGAAATTGTGCATTAATGGCACCAATTCGGCCTGTTTTGCACCAGAGTTCGTGTAGTAATGAAACGGTCCGAAACGCTCCAACGCATGAGTTTGGGGTCCAATGGGGTGGATCGGGTGCGTTCGTCGGGAAAAAATTCCGACGCGACTTTGTTGCACGAACTTGTGAAATAATGGCACCAATTCGGCCTGTTTTGCACCAGAGTTCGTGTAGTAACGAAACGGTCCGAAACGCTCCAACGCAAGAGTTTGGGGTCCAATGTGGTGGATCGGGTGCGTTCGCAGTGAGAAATTGCGACGCGACTTCGTTCCACTAACTTGTGCATTAATGGCACCTGTTCAGCCCGTTTTGCATCGAAGTTCGTGCAGTAATGAAATGGTCCGAAACAGTCCAAAACGCCCGAAGACATGTGTTTGGGGTCCAATCGGGTGGATCGGATCCGTTCATTGCGAAAAAATTCTGACGCGACTTCGTTCCTTGAACTTGTGCATGAATTGCTCCAGATCGGCCCTTTTTGCATTGAAGTTCCTGCAATAATGAAACGGTCCGAAACGCCCCAAAACACGAGTTTGGGATCCAATGGGGTGGATCGGGTGCGTTCATTGAGAAAAATTTCCGACGCGACTTCGTTGCACGAAATTGTGCATTAATGGCACCAATTCGGCCTGTTTTGCACCAGAGTTCGTGTAGTAACGAAACGGTCCGAAACGCTCCAACGCATGAGTTTGGGGTCCAATGGGGTGGATCGGGTGCGTTCGTTGGGAAAAAATTCCGACGCGACTTTGTTGCACGAACTTGTGAATTAATGGCACCAATTCGGCCTTTTTTGCACCAGAGTTCGTGTAGTAACGAAACGGCCTGAAATGCTCCAACGCAAGAGTTTGGGGTCCAATGGGGTGGATCGGGTGCGTTCGTAGTGAGAAATTGCGATGCGACTTCGTTCCACTAACTTGTGCATTAATGGCACCTGTTCGGCCCCTTTTTGCATCAAAGTTCGTGCAGTAATGAAACGGTCCGAAACAGTCCGAAACGCCCGAAGACATGTGTTTGGGGTCCAATCGGGTGGATCGGGTCCGTTCATTGCGAAAAAATTCTGACGCGACTTCGTTCCCTGAACTTGTGCATTAATTGCTCCAAATCGGCCCATTTTGCATTGAAGTTCCTGCAGTAATGAAACGGTCCGAAATGCCCCAAAACATGAGTTTGGGATCCAATGGGGTGGATCGGGTGCGTTCATTGTGAAAAATTTCCGACGTGACTTCGTTGCACGAAATTGTGCATTAATGGCACCAATTCGGCCTGTTTTGCACCAGAGTTCGTGTAGTAACGAAACGGTCCGAAACGCTCCAACGCATGAGTTTGGGGTCCGAAACGCTCCAGCGCATGAGTTTCGGGTGCGTTCGTTGCGAAAAAATCTTACGCGACTTCGTTGCACGAACTTGTGCATAAATGGCTCCAGTTCAACCCATTTTGCACCTAAGTTCTTCCAGTAACGAAACGGTCCGAAACGCTCCAAAATATGTGTTTGTGGTCCAATGGGGTGGATTAGGCGCGTTCTTCGCGAAAAATTCCTACGCGACTTCGTTGCATGAACTTGTACAATAATTGCTCTAGATCGGCCCATTTTGCATCAAAGTTCATGCAGTAATGAAGTGGTCTGAAATGCCACAAAATATGATTTTGGGGTCCAATGGGGTGCATTGGGTGCGTTCATTGCAAAAAATTTCCGACGCGACTTCGTTGCAGAAAATTGTGCATTAATGGCACCAATTCGGCCTCTTTTCCTCCAGAGTTTGTGTAGTAATGAAACGGTCCAAAACGCTCCAACAGATGAGTTTGGGGTCCAATGGGGTGGATCGGGTGCGTTCGTTGGGAAAAAAATTCCGACGCGACTTTGTTGCACGAACTTGTGAATTAATGGCACCAATTTGGCTTGTTTTGCACCAGAGTTCGTGTAGTAACAAAACGGTCCGAAACGCTCCAAGCAAGAGTTTGGGGTCCAATGGGGTGGATCTGGTGCATTCGCAGTGAGAAATTGCGACGCGACTTCGTTCCACTAACTTGTGCATTAATGGCACCTGTTCGGCCCATTTTGCATCGAAGTTCGTGCAGTAATGAAATGGTCCGAAACAGTCCGAAACGCCCGAAGACATGTGTTTGGGGTCCAATCGGGTGGATCGGGCCCGTTCATTGCGAAAAAATTCTGACGCGACTTCGTTCCCTGAACTTGTGCATGAATTGCTCCAGATCAGCCCATTTTGCATTGAAGTTCCTGCAGTAATGAAACGGTCCGAAACGCCCCAAAACACGAGTTTGGGATCCAATGGGGTGGATCGGGTGCGTTCATTGCGAAAAATTTCCGACGCGACTTCGTTGCATGAAATTGTGCATTAATGGCACCAATTCGGCCTGTTTTGCACCAGAGTTCGTGTAGTAATGAAACGGTCCGAAACGCTCCAACGCATGAGTTTGGGGTCCAATGGGGTGGATCGGGTGCGTTCGTCGGGAAAAAATTCCGACGCGACTTTGTTGCACGAACTTGTGAATTAATGGCACCAATTCGGCCTGTTTTGCACCAGAGTTCGTGTAGTAACGAAACGGTCCGAAACGCTCCAACGCAAGAGTTTGGGGTCCAATGGGGTGGATCGGGTGCGTTCGCAGTGAGAAATTGCGACGCGACTTCGTTCCACTAACTTGTGCATTAGTGGCACCTGTTCGGCCCGTTTTGCATTGAAGTTCGTGCAGTAATGAAACGGTCCGAAACAGTGCGAAACGCTCGAAGACATGTGTTTGGGGTCCAATCGGGTGGATCGGGTCCGTTCAATTGCAAAACAATTGTGACGCGACTTCGTTCCCTGAACTTGTGCATTAATTGCTCCAAATCGGCCCATTTTGCATTGAAGTTCCTGCAGTAATGAAACGGTTCGAAACGCCCCAAAACATGAGTTTGGGATCCAATGGGGTGGATCGGGTGCGTTCATTGTGAAAAATTTCCGACGTGACTTCGTTGCACGAAATTGTGCATTAATGGCACCAATTCGGCCTGTTTTGCACCAGAGTTCGTGTAGTAACGAAACGGTCCGAAACGCTCCAACGCATGAGTTTGGGGTCCGAAACACTCCAGCGCATGAGTTTCGGGTGCGTTCGTTGCGAAAAAATCTTACGCGACTTCGTTGCACGAACTTGTGCATTAATGGCTCCAGTTCAACCCATTTTGCACCTAAGTTCTTCCAGTAACGAAACGGTCCGAAACGCTCCAAATTATGTGTTTGTGGTCCAATGGGGTGGATTAGGCGCGTTCTTCGCGAAAAAATCCTACGCGACTTCGTTGCATGAACTTGTACAATAATTGCTCTAGATCGGCCCATTTTGCATCAAAGTTCATGCAGTAATGAAGTGGTCTGAAATGCCACAAAATATGATTTTGGGGTCCAATGGGGTGCATTGGGTGCGTTCATTGCGAAAAATTTCCGACGCGACTTCGTTGCAGAAAATTGTGCATTAATGGCACCAATTCGGCCTCTTTTGCTCCAGAGTTTGTGTAGTAATGAAACGGTCCAAAACGCTCCAACAGATGAGTTTGGGGTCCAATGGGGTGGATCGGGTGCGTTCGTTGGGAAAAAAATTCCGACGCGACTTTGTTGCACGAACTTGTGAATTAATGGCACCAATTCGGCTTGTTTTGCACTAGAGTTCGTGTAGTAACGAAACGGTCCGAAACGCTCCAAGCAAGAGTTTGGGGTCCAATGGGGTGGATCGGGTGCGTTCGCAGTGAGAAATTGCGACGCGACTTCGTTCCACTAACTTGTGCATTAATGGCACCTGTTCGGCCCATTATGCATCGAAGTTCGTGCAGTAATGAAACGGTCCGAAACAGTCCGAAACGCCCGAAGACATGTGTTTGGGGTCCAATCGGGTGGATCGGGCCCGTTCATTGTGAAAAAATTCTGACGCGACTTCGTTCCCTGAACTTGTGCATGAATTGCTCCAGATCAGCCCATTTTGCATTGAAGTTCCTGCAGTAATGAAACGGTCCGAAACGCCCCAAAACACGAGTTTGGGATCCAATGGGGTGGATCGGGTGCGTTCATTGCGAAAAATTTCCGACGCGACTTCGTTGCACGAAATTGTGCATTAATGGCACCAATTCGGCCTGTTTTGCACCAGAGTTCGTGTAGTAATGAAACGGTCCGAAACGCTCCAACGCATGAGTTTGGCGTCCTATGGGGTGGATCGGGTGCGTTCGTCGGGAAAAAATTCCGACGCGACTTTGTTGCACGAACTTGTGAAATAATGGCACCAATTCGGCCTGTTTTGCACCAGAGTTCGTGTAGTAACGAAACGGTCCGAAACGCTCCAACGCAAGAGTTTGGGGTCCAATGTGGTGGATCGGGTGCGTTCGCAGTGAGAAATTGCGACGCGACTTCGTTCCACTAACTTGTGCATTAATGGCACCTGTTCGGCCCGTTTTGCATCGAAGTTCGTGCAGTAATGAAATGGTCCGAAACAGTCCAAAACGCCCGAAGACATGTGTTTGGGGTCCAATCAGGTGGATCGGGTGCGTTCGTTGTGAAAAAATTTTGACGCGACTTCGTTCCCTGAACTTATGCATTAATTCTCCAGATTGACCCATCTTGCATTGAAGTTCGTGCGGTAATGAAACATTCCGAAATACTCCAAAACATGAGTTTGGGGTCCAATGCGGTGTATCGGGTGCGTTCGTTGCGAAAAATTCTTACGCGACTTCGGTGCACGAACTTGTGCATTAATGGCTCCAGTTCAACCCATTTTGCACCTAAGTTCTTCCAGTAACGAAATGGTCCGAAACGCTCCAAAATATGTGTTTGTGGTCCAATGGGGTGGATTAGGCGCGTTCTTCGCGAAAAATTCCTACGCGACTTCGTTGCACGATCTTGTGCAATAATTGGTCTAGATCGGCCCTTTTTGCGTCAAAGTTCATGCAGTAATGTAGTTGTGCGAAATGCCCCAATATATGTGTTTGGGGTCCAATCGGGTGGATCGGGTCTGTCCATTGCAAAAAAATTCTGACGCGACTTCGTTCCCTGAACTTGTGCATTAATTGCTCCAGATCGGCCCATTTTGCATTGAAGTTCCTGCAGTAATGAAACGGTCCGAAACGCCCCAAAACACAAGTTTGGGATCCAATGGGGTGGATCGGGTGCGTTCATTCCGAAAAAATTCCGACGCGACTTCGTTGCACGAAATTGTGCATTAGTGGCACCAATTCGGCCAGTTTTGCACCAGATTTCGTGTAGTAACGAAACGGTCCGAAACGCTCCAACGCATGAGTTTGGGGTCCAATGGGGTGGATCGGGTGCGTTCGCAGTGACAAATTGCGACGCGACTTCGTTCCACTAACTTGTGCATTAATGGCACCTGTTCGGCCCATTTTGCATCGAAGTTCGTGCAGTAATGAAACGGTCCGAAACAGTGCGAAACGCTTGAAGACATGTGTTTGGGGTCCAATCGGGTGGATCGGGTCCTTTCAATTGCGAAAAAATTCTGACGCGACTTCGTTCCCTGAACTTGTGCATTAATTGCTCCAGATCGGCCCATTTTGCCATAAAGTTGCTGCAGTAATGAAACGGTCCAAAACGCCCCAAAATACGAGTTTGGGATCCAATGGGGTGCATCGAGTGCGTTCATTGCGAAAAATTTCCGACGCGACTTCGTTGTATGAAATTGTGCATTAATGGCACCAATTCGGCCTATTTTGCACCAGAGTTCGTGTAGTAACGAAACGGTCCGAAACGCTCCAACGCATGAGTTTGGGGTCCAATGGGGTGGATCGGGTGCGTTCGTTGGGAAAGAATTCCGACGCGACTTTGTTGCACGAACTTGTGAATTAATGGCACCAATTCGGCCTGTTTTGCACCAGAGTTCGTGTAGTAACAAACCGTCCGAAACGCTCCAAGCAAGAGTTTGGGGTCCAATAGGGTGGATCGGGTGCGTTCGCAGTGAGAAATTGCGACGCGACTTCGTTCCACTAACTTGTGCATTAATGGCACCTGTTCGGCCCATTTTGCATCGAAGTTCGTGCAGTAATGAAACGGTCCGAAACAGTCCGAAACGCCCGAAGACATGTGTTTGGGTCCAATCGGGTGGATCGGATCCGTTCATTGCGAAAAAATTCTGACGCGACTTCGTTCCCAGAACTTGTGCATGAATTGCTCCAGATCGGCCCATTTTGCATTGAAGTTCCTGCAGTAATGAAACGGTCCGAAACGCCCCAAAACACGAGTTTGGGATCCAATGGGGTGGATCGGGTGCGTTCATTGCGAAAAATTTCCGACGCGACTTCGTTGCACGAAATTGTGCATTAATGGCACCAATTCGGCCTATTTTGCACCAGAGTTCGTGTAGTAACGAAACGGTCCGAAACGCTCCAACGCAAGAGTTTGGGGTCCAATGGGGTGGATCGGGTGCGTTCGTAGTGAGAAATTGCGATGCGACTTCGTTCCACTAACTTGTGCATTAATGGCACCTGTTCGGCCCATTTTGCATCAAAGTTCGTGCAGTAATGAAACGGTCCGAAACAGTCCAAAACGCCCGAAGACATGTGTTTGGGGTCCAATCGGGTGGATCGGATCCGTTCGTTGCGAAAAAATTCTGACGCGACTTCGTTCCTTGAACTTGTGCATGAATTGCTCCAGATCGGCCCTTTTTGCATTGAAGTTCCTGCAGTAATGAAACGGTCCGAAACGCCCCAAAACACGAGTTTGGGATCCAATGGGGTGGATCGGGTGCGTTCATTGAGAAAAATTTCCGACGCGACTTCGTTGCACGAAATTGTGCATTAATGGCACCAATTCGGCCTGTTTTGCACCAGAGTTCGTGTAGTAACGAAACGGTCCGAAACGCTCCAACGCATGAGTTTGGGGTCCAATGGGGTGGATCGGGTGCGTTCGTTGGGAAAAAATTCCGACGCGACTTTGTTGCACGAACTTGTGAATTAATGGCACCAATTCGGCCTTTTTTTCACCAGAGTTTGTGTAGTAACGAAACGGTCTGAAATGCTCCAACGCAAGAGTTTGGGGTCCAATGGGGTGGATCGGGTGCGTTCGTAGTGAGAAACTGCGATGCGACTTCGTTCCACTAACTTGTGCATTAATGGCACCTGTTCGGCCCTTTTTGCATCAAAGTTCGTGCAGTAATGAAACGGTCCGAAACAGTCCGAAACGCCCGAAGACATGTGTTTGGGGTCCAATCGGGTGGATCGGGTCCGTTCATTGCGAAAAAATTCTGACGCGACTTCGTTCCCTGAACTTGTGCATTAATTTCTCCAGTTCGGCCCATTTTGCATTGAAGTTCCTGCAGTAATGAAACGGTCCGAAACGCCCCAAAACACGAGTTTGGGATCCAATGGGGTGGATCGGGTGCGTTGATTGTGAAAAATTTCCGACGTGACTTCGTTGCACGAAATTGTGCATTAATGGCACAAATTCGGCCTGTTTTGCACCAGAGTTCGTGTAGTAACGAAACGGTCCAAAACGCTCCAACGCATGAGTTTGGGGTCCGAAACGCTCCAGCGCATGAGTTTCGGGTGCGTTCGTTGCGAAAAAATCTTACGCGACTTCGTTGCACGAACTTGTGCATTAGTGGCTCCAGTTCGACCCATTTTGCACCTAAGTTCTTCCAGTAACGAAACGGTCCAAAACTCCCCAAAACATGTGTATGTGGTCCAATGGGGTTGATTAGGCGCGTTCGTCGCGAAAAATTCCTACGCGACTTCGTTGCATGAACTTGTACAATAATTGCTCTAGATCGGCCCATTTTGCATCAAAGTTCATGCAGTAATGAAGTGGTCTGAAATGCCACAAAATATGATTTTGGGGTCCAATGGGGTGCATCGGGTGCGTTCATTGCGAAAAATTTCCGACGCGACTTCGTTGCAGAAAATTGTGCATTAATGGCACCAATTCGGCCTCTTTTGCACCAGAGTTCGTGTAGTAATGAAACGGTCCAAAACGCTCCAACACATGAGTTTGGGGTCCAATGGGGTGGATCGGGTGCGTTCGTTGGGAAAAAAATTCCGACGCGACTTTGTTGCACGAACTTGTGAATTAATGGCACCAATTTGGCTTGTTTTCACCAGAGTTCGTGTAGTAACGAAACGGTCCGAAACGCTCCAAGCAAGAGTTTGGGGTCCAATGGGGTGGATCTGGTGCATTCGCAGTGAGAAATTGCGACGCGACTTCGTTCCACTAACTTGTGCATTAATGGCACCTGTTCGGCCCATTTTGCATCGAAGTTCGTGCAGTAATGAAATGGTCCGAAACAGTCCGAAACGCCCAAAGACATGTGTTTGGTGTCCAATCGGGTGGATCGGGCCCGTTCATTGCGAAAAAATTCTGACGCGACTTCGTTCCCTGAACTTGTGCATGAATTGCTCTAGATCAGCCCATTTTGCATTGAAGTTCCTGCAGTAATGAAACGGTCCGAAACGCCCCAAAACACGAGTTTGGGATCCAATGGGGTGGATCGGGTGCGTTCATTGCGAAAAATTTCCGACGCGACTTTGTTGCACGAAATTGTGCATTAATGGCACCAATTCGGCCTGTTTTGCACCAGAGTTCGTGTAGTAATGAAACGGTCCGAAACGCTCCAACGCATGAGTTTGGGGTCCAATGGGGTGGATCGGGTGCGTTCGTCGGGAAAAAATTCCGACGCGACTTTGTTGCACGAACTTGTGAATTAATGGCACCAATTCGGCCTGTTTTGCACCAGAGTTCGTGTAGTAACGAAACGGTCCGAAACGCTCCAACGCAAGAGTTTGGGGTCCAATGGGGTGGATCGGGTGCGTTCGCAGTGAGAAATTGCGACGCGACTTCGTTCCACTAACTTGTGCATTAATGGCACCTGTTCGGCCCGTTTTGCATTGAAGTTCGTGCAGTAATGAAACGGTCCGAAACAGTGCGAAACGCTCGAAGACATGTGTTTGGGGTCCAATCGGGTGGATCGGGTCCGTTCAATTGCGAAAAAATTCTGACGCGACTTCGTTCCCTGAACTTGTGCATTAATTGCTCCAGATCGGCCCATTTTGCCATTAAGTTGCTGCAGTAATGAAACGGTCCAAAACGCCCCAAAATACAAGTTTGGGATCCAATGGGGTGGATCGGGTGCGTTCATTGCGAAAAATTTCCGACGCGACTTCGTTGTATGAAATTGTGCATTAATGGCACCAATTCGGCCTATTTTGCACCAGAGTTCGTGTAGTAACGAAACGGTCCGAAACGCTCCAACGCATGAGTTTGGGGTCCAATGGGGTGGATCGGGTGCGTTCGTTGGGAAAGAATTCCGACGCGACTTTGTTGCACGAACTTGTGAATTAATGGCACCAATTCGGCCTGTTTTGCACCAGAGTTCGTGTAGTAACAAACCGTCCGAAACGCTCCAAGCAAGAGTTTGGGGTCCAATAGGGTGGATCGGGTGCGTTCGCAGTGAGAAATTGCGACGCGACTTCGTTCCACTAACTTGTGCATTAATGGCACCTGTTCGGCCCATTTTGCATCGAAGTTCGTGCAGTAATGAAACGGTCCGAAACAGTCCGAAACGCCCGAAGACATGTGTTTGGGTCCAATCGGGTGGATCGGATCCGTTCATTGCGAAAAAATTCTGACGCGACTTCGTTCCCAGAACTTGTGCATGAATTGCTCCAGATCGGCCCATTTTGCATTGAAGTTCCTGCAGTAATGAAACGGTCCGAAACGCCCCAAAACACGAGTTTGGGATCCAATGGGGTGGATCGGGTGCGTTCATTGCGAAAAATTTCCGACGCGACTTCGTTGCACGAAATTGTGCATTAATGGCACCAATTCGGCCTATTTTGCACCAGAGTTCGTGTAGTAACGAAACGGTCCGAAACGCTCCAACGCAAGAGTTTGGGGTCCAATGGGGTGGATCGGGTGCGTTCGTAGTGAGAAATTGCGATGCGACTTCGTTCCACTAACTTGTGCATTAATGGCACCTGTTCGGCCCATTTTGCATCAAAGTTCGTGCAGTAATGAAACGGTCCGAAACAGTCCAAAACGCCCGAAGACATGTGTTTGGGGTCCAATCGGGTGGATCGGATCCGTTCGTTGCGAAAAAATTCTGACGCGACTTCGTTCCTTGAACTTGTGCATGAATTGCTCCAGATCGGCCCTTTTTGCATTGAAGTTCCTGCAGTAATGAAACGGTCCGAAACGCCCCAAAACACGAGTTTGGGATCCAATGGGGTGGATCGGGTGCGTTCATTGAGAAAAATTTCCGACGCGACTTCGTTGCACGAAATTGTGCATTAATGGCACCAATTCGGCCTGTTTTGCACCAGAGTTCGTGTAGTAACGAAACGGTCCGAAACGCTCCAACGCATGAGTTTGGGGTCCAATGGGGTGGATCGGGTGCGTTCGTTGGGAAAAAATTCCGACGCGACTTTGTTGCACGAACTTGTGAATTAATGGCACCAATTCGGCCTTTTTTTCACCAGAGTTTGTGTAGTAACGAAACGGTCTGAAATGCTCCAACGCAAGAGTTTGGGGTCCAATGGGGTGGATCGGGTGCGTTCGTAGTGAGAAACTGCGATGCGACTTCGTTCCACTAACTTGTGCATTAATGGCACCTGTTCGGCCCTTTTTGCATCAAAGTTCGTGCAGTAATGAAACGGTCCGAAACAGTCCGAAACGCCCGAAGACATGTGTTTGGGGTCCAATCGGGTGGATCGGGTCCGTTCATTGCGAAAAAATTCTGACGCGACTTCGTTCCCTGAACTTGTGCATTAATTTCTCCAGTTCGGCCCATTTTGCATTGAAGTTCCTGCAGTAATGAAACGGTCCGAAACGCCCCAAAACACGAGTTTGGGATCCAATGGGGTGGATCGGGTGCGTTGATTGTGAAAAATTTCCGACGTGACTTCGTTGCACGAAATTGTGCATTAATGGCACAAATTCGGCCTGTTTTGCACCAGAGTTCGTGTAGTAACGAAACGGTCCAAAACGCTCCAACGCATGAGTTTGGGGTCCGAAACGCTCCAGCGCATGAGTTTCGGGTGCGTTCGTTGCGAAAAAATCTTACGCGACTTCGTTGCACGAACTTGTGCATTAGTGGCTCCAGTTCGACCCATTTTGCACCTAAGTTCTTCCAGTAACGAAACGGTCCAAAACTCCCCAAAACATGTGTATGTGGTCCAATGGGGTTGATTAGGCGCGTTCGTCGCGAAAAATTCCTACGCGACTTCGTTGCATGAACTTGTACAATAATTGCTCTAGATCGGCCCATTTTGCATCAAAGTTCATGCAGTAATGAAGTGGTCTGAAATGCCACAAAATATGATTTTGGGGTCCAATGGGGTGCATCGGGTGCGTTCATTGCGAAAAATTTCCGACGCGACTTCGTTGCAGAAAATTGTGCATTAATGGCACCAATTCGGCCTCTTTTGCACCTGAGTTCGTGTAGTAATGAAACGGTCCAAAACGCTCCAACACATGAGTTTGGGGTCCAATGGGGTGGATCGGGTGCGTTCGTTGGGAAAAAAATTCCGACGCGACTTTGTTGCACGAACTTGTGAATTAATGGCACCAATTTGGCTTGTTTTCACCAGAGTTCGTGTAGTAACGAAACGGTCCGAAACGCTCCAAGCAAGAGTTTGGGGTCCAATGGGGTGGATCTGGTGCATTCGCAGTGAGAAATTGCGACGCGACTTCGTTCCACTAACTTGTGCATTAATGGCACCTGTTCGGCCCATTTTGCATCGAAGTTCGTGCAGTAATGAAATGGTCCGAAACAGTCCGAAACGCCCAAAGACATGTGTTTGGTGTCCAATCGGGTGGATCGGGCCCGTTCATTGCGAAAAAATTCTGACGCGACTTCGTTCCCTGAACTTGTGCATGAATTGCTCTAGATCAGCCCATTTTGCATTGAAGTTCCTGCAGTAATGAAACGGTCCGAAACGCCCCAAAACACGAGTTTGGGATCCAATGGGGTGGATCGGGTGCGTTCATTGCGAAAAATTTCCGACGCGACTTTGTTGCACGAAATTGTGCATTAATGGCACCAATTCGGCCTGTTTTGCACCAGAGTTCGTGTAGTAATGAAACGGTCCGAAACGCTCCAACGCATGAGTTTGGGGTCCAATGGGGTGGATCGGGTGCGTTCGTCGGGAAAAAATTCCGACGCGACTTTGTTGCACGAACTTGTGAATTAATGGCACCAATTCGGCCTGTTTTGCACCAGAGTTCGTGTAGTAACGAAACGGTCCGAAACGCTCCAACGCAAGAGTTTGGGGTCCAATGGGGTGGATCGGGTGCGTTCGCAGTGAGAAATTGCGACGCGACTTCGTTCCACTAACTTGTGCATTAATGGCACCTGTTCGGCCCGTTTTGCATTGAAGTTCGTGCAGTAATGAAACGGTCCGAAACAGTGCGAAACGCTCGAAGACATGTGTTTGGGGTCCAATCGGGTGGATCGGGTCCGTTCAATTGCGAAAAAATTCTGACGCGACTTCGTTCCCTGAACTTGTGCATTAATTGCTCCAGATCGGCCCATTTTGCCATTAAGTTGCTGCAGTAATGAAACGGTCCAAAACGCCCCAAAATACAAGTTTGGGATCCAATGGGGTGGATCGGGTGCGTTCATTGCGAAAAATTTCCGACGCGACTTCGTTGTATGAAATTGTGCATTAATGGCACCAATTCGGCCTATTTTGCACCAGAGTTCGTCTAGTAACGAAACAGTCCGAAACGCTCCAACGCATGAGTTTGGGGTCCAATGGGGTGGATCGGGTGCGTTCGTTGGGAAAGAATTCTGACGCGACTTTGTTGCATGAACTTGTGAATTAATGGCACCAATTCAGCCTGTTTTGCAACAGAGTTCGTGTAGTAACGAAACTGTCCGAAACGCTCCAACGCAAGAGTTTGGGGTCCAATGGGGTGGATCGGGTGCGTTCGCAGTGAGAAATTGCGACGCGACTTCGTTCCACTAACTTGTGCTTTAATGGCACCAGTTCGGGTAGTTACGAAACGGTCCGAAACGCCCGAAGACATGTGTTTGGCGTCCAATCGGGTGGATCGGGTGCGTTCGTTGCGAAAAAATTCTGACGCGACTTCGTTCACTGAACTTGTGCATTAATTCTCCAGATCGGCCCATCTTGCATTGAAGTTCGTGCGCTAATGAAACATTCCGAAGCACCCCAAAACATGTGTTTGGGATCCAATAGGGTGGATCGGGTGCGTTCATTGAGAAAAAATTCCGACACGACTTCGTTGCACGAAATTGTGCAATAGTGGCACCAATTCGGCCTGTTTTCCACCAGAGTTCGTGTAGTAATGAAACGGTCCAAAACGCTCCAACGCATGAGTTTGGGGTCCAATTGGGTGGATCGGGTGCGTTCGTTGCGAAAAAATTCCGACGCGACTTTGTTGCACGAACTTGTGAATTAATGGCACCAATTCGGCCTGTTTTGCACCAGAGTTCGTGTAGTAACGAAACGGTCCGAAATGCTCCAACGCAAGAGTTTGGGGTCCAATGGGGTGGATCGGGTGCGTTCGCAGTGACAAATTGCGACGCGACTTCGTTCCACTAACTTGTGCATTAATGGCACCTGTTCGGCCCGTTTTGCATTGAAGTTCGTGCAGTAATGAAACGGTCCGAAAGGCTCCAACGCAAGAGTTTCGGATCCAATAGGGTGGATCGGGTGCGTTCGCAGTGAGAAATTGCGACGCGACTTTGTTCCACTAACTTGTGCTTTAATGGCACCTGTTCGGCCCATTTTGTATCGAAGTTCGTGCAGTAATGAAATGGTTCGAAACAGTCCGAAACGCTCGAAGACATGTGTTTGGGGTCCAATCGGGTGGATCGGGCCCGTTCATTGCGAAAAAATTCTGACGCGACTTCGTTCCCAGAACTTGTGCATGAATTGCTCCAGATCGGCCCATTTTGCATTGAAGTTCCTGCAGTAATGAAACGGTCCGAAACGCCCCAAAACACGAGTTTGGGATCCAATGGGGTGGATCGGGTGCGTTCATTGCGAAAAATTTTTGACGCGACTTCGTTGCACGAAATTGTGCATTAATGGCACCAATTCGGCCTGTTTTGCACCAGAATTCGTGTAGTAACGAAACGGTCCGAAACGCTCCAACGCATGAGTTTGGGGTCCGAAACGCTCCAACGCATGAGTTTCGGGTGCGTTCGTTGCGAAAAAATCTTACGCGACTTCGTTGCACGAACTTGTGCATTAATGGCTCCAGTTCGACCCATTTTGCACCTAAGTTCTTCCAGTAACGAAACGGTCCAAAACTCCCCAAAACATGTGTCTGTGGTCCAATGGGGTTGATTAGGCGCGTTCGTCGCGAAAAATTCCTACGCGACTTCGTTGCATGAACTTGTACAATAATTGCTCTAGATCGGCCCATTTTGCATCAAAGTTCATGCAGTAATGAAGTGGTCTGAAATGCCACAAAATATGATTTTGGGGTCCAATGGGGTGCATCGGGTGCGTTCATTGCGAATAATTTCAGACGCGACTTCGTTGCACGAAATTGTGCATTAATGGCACCAATTCGGCCTCTTTTGCACCAGAGTTCGTGTAGTAATGAAACGGTCCAAAACGCTCCAACACATGAGTTTGGGGTCCAATGGGGTGGATCGGGTGCGTTCGTTGGGAAAAAATTCCGACGCGACTTTGTTGCACGAACTAGTGAATTAATGGCACCAATTCGGCCTGTTTTGCACCAGAGTTCGTGTAGTAACGAAACGGTCCGAAACGCTCCAAGCAAGAGTTTGGGGTCCAATGGGGTGGATCGGGTGCGTTCGCAGTGAGAAATTGCGACGCGACTTCGTTCCACTAACTTGTGCATTAATGGCACGTGTTCGGCCCATTTTGCATCGCAGTTCGTGCAGTAATAAAACGGTCCGAAACAGTCCGAAACGCCCGAAGACATGTGTTTGGGGTCCAATCGGGTGGATCGGGCCCGTTCATTGCGAAAAAATTCTGACGCGACTTCGTTCCCAGAACTTGTGCATGAATTGCTCCAGATCGGCGCATTTTGCATTGAAGTTCCTGCAGTAATGAAACGGTCCGAAACGCCCCAAAACACGAGTTTGGGATCCAATGGGGTGGATCGGGTGCGTTCATTGCGAAAAATTTCCGACGCGACTTCGTTGCACGAAATTGTGCATTAATGGCACCAATTCGGCCTGTTTTGCACCAGAGTTCGTGTAGTAACGAAACGGTCTGAAACGCTCCAACGCAAGAGTTTGGGGTTCAATGGGGTGGATCGGGTGCGTTCGTAGTGAGAAATTGCGACGCGACTTCGTTCCACTAACTTGTGCATTAATGGCACCTGTTTGGCCCATTTTGCATCCAAGTTCGTGCAGTAATGAAACGGTCCGAAACAGTCCGAAATGCCCGAAGACATGTGTTTGGGGTCCAATCGGGTGGATCAGGTCCGTTCATTGCGAAAAAATTCTGACGCGACTTCGTTCCCTGAACTTGTGCATTAATTGCTCCAGTTCAGCCCATTTTGCATTGAAGTTCCTGCAGTAATGAAACGGTCCGAAACGCCCCAAAACACGAGTTTGGGATCCAATGGGGTGGATCGGGTGCGTTCATTGTGAAAAATTTCCGACGTGACTTCGTTGCACGAAATTTTGCATTAAGGGCACCAATTCGGCCTGTTTTGCACCAGAGTTCGTGTAGTAACGAAACGGTCCGAAACGCTCCAACGCATGAGTTTGGGGTCCGAAACGCTCCAGCGCATGAGTTTCGGGTGCGTTCGTTGCGGAAAAATCTTACGCGACTTCGTTGCACGAACTTGTGCATTAATGGCTCCAGTTCGACCCATTTTGCACCTAAGTTCTTCCAGTAACGAAACGGTCCAAAACTCCCCAAAACATGTGTCTGTGGTCCAATGGGGTTGATTAGGCGCGTTCGTCGCGAAAATTTCTACGCGACTTCGTTGCATGAACTTGCACAATAATTGCTCTAGATCGGCCCATTTTGCATCAAAGTTCATGCAGTAATGAAGTGGTCTGAAATGCCACAAAATATGATTTTGGGGTCCAATGGGGTGCATCGGGTGCGTTCATTGCGAAAAATTTTCGACGCGACTTCGTTGCACAAAATTGTGCATTAATGGCACCAATTCGGCCTCTTTTGCACCAGAGTTCGTGTATATATGAAATGGTCCAAAACGCTCCAACACATGAGTTTGGGGTCCAATGGGGTGGATCGGGTGCGTTCGTTGGGAAAAAAATTCCGACGCGACTTTGTTGCACGAACTTGTGAATTAAATGGCACCAATTTGGCTTGTTTTGCACCAGAGTTCGTGTAGTAATGAAACGGTCCGATACGCTCCAAGCAAGAGTTTGGGGTCCAATGGGGTGGATCGGGTGCGTTCGCAGTGAGAAATTGCGACGCGACTTCGTTCCACTAACTTGTGCATTGATGGCACCTGTTCAGCCCATTTTGCATCGAAGTTCGTGCAGTAATGAAATGGTCCGAAACAGTCTGAAACGCCCGAAGACATGTGTTTGGGGTCCAATCGGGTGGATCGGATCCGTTCATTGCGAAAAACTTCTGACGCGACTTCGTTCCCTGAACTTGTGCATGAATTGCTCCAGATCGGCCCATTTTGCATTGAAGTTCCTGCAGTAATGAAACGGTCCGAAACGCCCCAAAACACGAATTTGGGATCCAATGGGGTGGATCGGGTGCGTTCATTGCGAAAAATTTCCGACGCGACTTCGTTGCACGAAATTGTGCATTAATAGCACCAATTCGGCCTGTTTTGCACCAGAGTTCGTGTAGTAACGAAACGGTCCGAAACGCTCCAACGCATGAGTTTGGGGTCCAATGGGGTGGATCGGGTGCGTTCGTTGGGAAAAAATTCCGACGCGACTTTGTTGCACGAACTTGTGAATTAATGGCACCAATTCGGATTGCTTTGCACCAGAGTTCGTGTAGTAACGAAATGGTCCGAAACGCTCCAACGCAAGAGTTTGGGGTCCAATGGGGTGGATCGGGTGTGTTCCTAGTGAGAAATTACGACGCGACTTCGTTCCACTAACTTGTGCATTAATGGCACCTGTTCGGCCCATTTTGCATCGAAGTTCGTGCAGTAATGAAACGGTCCGAAACAGTCCGAAATGCGCGAAGACATGTGTTTGGGGTCCAATCGGGTGGATCGGGTCCGTTCATTGCGAAAAAATTCTGACGCGACTTCGTTCCGTGAACTTGTGCATTAATTGCTCCAGATAGGCCCGTTTTGCATTGAAGTTCCTGCAGTAATGAAACGGTCCTAAACGCCCCAAAACACGAGTTTGGGATCCAATGGGATGGATCGGGTACGTTCATTGCGAAAAATTTCCGACGCGACTTCGTTGCACGAAATTGTGCATTAATGGCACCAATTCGGCCTGTTTTGCAACAGAGTTCGTGTAGTAACGAAACGGTCCAAAACGCTCCAACGCATGAGTTTGGCGTCCAATGGGCTGGATCGGGTGCGTTCGTTGGGAAAAAAATTCCGACGCGACTTTGTTGCACGAACTTGTGAATTAATAGCACCAATTCGGCCTGTTTTGCACCAGAGTTCGTGTAGTAACAAAACGGTCCGAAACGCTCCAACGTAAGAGTTTGGGGTCCAATGGGGTGGATCGGGTGCGTTCGCAGTGAGAAATTGCGACGCGACTTCGTTCCACTAACTTGTGCATTAATGGCACCTGTTCGGCCCATTTTGCATCGAAGTTCGTGCAGTAATGAAAGGGTCCGAAATAGTCCGAAACGCCCGAAGACATGTGTTTGGGGTCCAATCGGGTGGATCGGGTCCGTTCATTGCGAAAAAATTCTGACGCGACTTCGTTCCGTGAACTTGTGCATTAATTGCTCCAGATCGGCCCGTTTTGCATTGAAGTTCCAGCAGTAATGAAACGGTCCGAAACGCCCCAAAACACGAGTTTGGGATCCAATGGGGTGGATCGGGTACGTTCATTGCGAAAAATTTCCGACGCGACTTCGTTGCACGAATTTGTGCATTAATGGCACCAATTCGGCCTGTTTTGCACCAGAGTTCGTGTAGTAACGAAACGGTCCGAAACGCTCCAACGCATGAGGTTGGGGTCCAATGGGGTGGATCGGGTGCGTTCGTTGGGGAAAAAATTCAGACGCGACTTTGTTGCACGAACTTGTGAATTAATGGCACCAATTCGGATTGTTTTGCACCAGAGTTCGTGTAGTAACGAAACGGTCCGAAATGCTCCAACGCAATAGTTTGGGGTTCAATGGGGTGGATCGGGTGCGTTCGCAGTGAGAAATTGTGACGCGACTTCGTTCCACTAACTTGTGCATTAATGGCACCTGTTCGGCCCATTTTGCATCGAAGTTCGTGCAGTAATGAAACGGTCCGAAACAGTGCGAAACGCCCGAAGACATGTGTTTGGGGTGTAATCGGGTGGATCGGGTCCGTTCATTGCGAAAAAATTCTGACGCGACTTCGTTCCCTGAACTTGTGCATTAATTGCTCCAGATCGGCCCATTTTGCATTGAAGTTCCTGCAGTAATGAAACGGTCCGAAACGCCCTAGAACACGAGTTTGGGATCCAATAGGGTGGATCGGGTGCGTTCATTGCGAAAAATTTCCGACGCAACTTCGTTGCACGAAATTGTGCATTAATGGCACCAATTCGGCCTGTTTTGCACCAGAGTTCGTGTAGTAACGAAACGGTCCGAAACGCTCCAACGCATGAGTTTGGGGTCAAATGGGGTGGATCGGGTGCGTTCGTTGGGAAAAAATTCCGACGCGACTTTGTTGCACGAACTTGTGAATTAATGGCACCAATTCGGATTGCTTTGCACCAGAGTTCGTGTAGTAACGAAACGGTCCGAAACGCTCCAACGCATGAGTTTGTGGTCCAATGGGGTGGATCGGGTGCGTTCGTTGGGAAAAAATTCCGACGCGACTTTGTTGCACGAACTTGTGAATTAATGGCACCAATTCGGATTGCTTTGCACCAGAGTTCGTGTAGTAACGAAATGGTCCGAAACGCTCCAACGCAAGTGTTTGGGGTCCAATGGGGTGGATCGGGTGCGTTCGCAGTGAGAAATTGCGACGCGACTTCGTTCCACTAACTTGTGCATTAATGGCACCTGTTCGGCCCATTTTGCATCGAAGTTCGTGCAGTAATGAAACGGTCCGAAACAGTCCGAAACGCCCGAAGACATGTGTTTGGGGTCCAATCGGGTGGACCGGGTCCGTTCATTGCGAAAAAATTTCTGACGCGACTTCGTTCCCTGAACTTGTGCATTAATTCTCCAGATCGACCCATCTTGCATTGAAGTTCGTGCGGTAATGAAACATTCCGAAATACTCCAAAACATGAGTTTGGGGTCCAATGCGGTGTATCGGGTGCGTTCGTTGCGAAAAATTCTTACGCGACTTCGTTGCACGAACTTGTGCATTAATGGCTCCAGTTCAACCCATTTTACACCTAAGTTCTTCCAGTAACGAAACGGTCCGAAACGCTCCAAAATATGTGTTTGTGGTCCAATGGGGTGGATTAGGCGCGTTCTTCGCGAAAAATTCCTACGCGACTTTGTTGCACGAACTTGTGCAATAATTGGTCTAGATCGGCCCTTTTTGCGTCAAAGTTCATGCAGTAATGTAGTGGTGCGAAATGCCCCAATATATGTGCTTGGGGTCCAATCGGGTGGATCGGGTCTGTCCATTGCAAAAAAATTCTGACGCGACTTCGTTCCCTGAACTTGTGCATTAATTGCTCCAGATCGGCCCATTTTGCATTGAAGTTCCTGCAGTAATGAAACGGTCCGAAACGCCCCAAAACACAAGTTTGGGATCCAATGGGGTGGATCGGGTGCGTTCATTCTGAAAAAATTCCGACGCGACTTCGTTGCACGAAATTGTGCATTAGTGGCACCAATTCGGCCAGTTTTGCACCAGATTTCGTGTAGTAACGAAACGGTCCGAAACGCTCCAACGCATGAGTTTGGGGTCCAATGGGGTGGATCGGGTGCGTTCGTTGGGGAAAAAATTCGGACGAGACTTTATTGCACGAACTTGTGAATTAATGGCACCAATTCGGCCTGTTTTGCACCAGAGTTCGTGTAGTAACGAAACGGTCCGAAACGCTCCAACGCAAGAGTTTGGGGTCCAATGGGGTGGATCGGGTGCGTTCGCAGTGAGAAATTGCGACGCGACTTCGTTCCACTAACTTATGCATTAATGGCACCTGTTCGGCCCATTTTGCATCAAAGTTCGTGCAGTAATGAAAGGGTCCGAAACAGTTCGAAACGCCCGAAGACATGTGTTTGGGGTCCAATCGGGTGGATCGGGCCCGTTCATTGCGAAAAAATTCTGACGCGACTTCGTTCCCTGAACTTGTGCATGAATTGCTCCAGATCAGCCCATTTTGCATTGAAGTTCCTGCAGTAATGAAACGGTCCGAAACGCCCCAAAACACGAGTTTGGGATCCAATGGGGTGGATCGGGTGCGTTCATTGCGAAAAATTTCCGACGCGACTTCGTTGCACGAAATTTTGCATTAATGGCACCAATTCGGCCTGTTTTGAACCAGAGTTCGTGTAGTAACGAAACGGTCCGAAATGCTCCAACGCATGAGTTTGGGGTCCAATGGGGTGGATCGGGTGCGTTCGTCGGGAAAAATTTCCGACGTGACTTTGTTGCACGAACTTGTGAATTAATGGCACCAATTCGGCCTGTTTTGCACCAGAGTTCGTGTAGTAACGAAACGGTTCGAAACGCTCGAACGCAAGAGTTTGGGGTCCAATGGGGTGGATCGGGTGCGTTCGCAGTGAGAAATTGCGACGCGACTTCGTTCCACTAACTTGTGCATTAATGGCACCTGTTCGGCTCGTTTTGCATCGAAGTTCGTGCAGTAATGAAATGGTCCGAAACAGTCCAAAACGCCCGAAGACATGTGTTTGGGGTCCAATCAGGTTGATCGGGTGCGTTCGTTGCGAAAAAATTGTGATGCGACTTCGTTCCCTGAACTTGTGCATTAATTCTCCAGATCGACCCATCTTGCATTGAAGTTGGTGCGGTAATGAAACATTCCGAAATACTCCAAAACATGAGTTTGGGGTCCAATGCGGTGTATCGGGTGCGTTCGTTGCGAAAAATTCTTACGCGACTTCGTTGCACGAACTTGTGCATTAATGGCTCCAGTTCAACCCATTTTGCACCTAAGTTCTTCCAGTAACGAAACGGTCCGAAACGCTCCAAAATATGTGTTTGTGGTCCAATGGGGTGGATTAGGCGCGTTCTTCGCGAAAAATTCCTACGCGACTTCGTTGCACGAACTTGTGCAATAATTGGTCTAGATCGGCCCTTTTTGCGTCAAAGTTCATGCAGTAATGTAGTGGTGCGAAATGCCCCAATATATGTGTTTGGGGTCCAATCGGGTGGATCGGGTTTGTCCATTGCAAAAAAAATTCTGACGCGACTTCGTTCCCTGAACTTGTGCATTAATTGCTCCAGATCGGCCCATTTTGCATTGAAGTTCCTCCAGTAATGAAACGGTCCGAAACGCCCCAAAACACAAGTTTGGGATCCAATGGGGTGGATCGGGTGTGTTCGTTGGGAAAAAATTCCGACGCGACTTTGTTGCACGAACTTGTGAATTAATGGCACCAATTCGGCTTGTTTTGCACCAGAGTTCGTGTAGTAACGAAACGGTCCGAAACGCTCCAAGCAAGAGTTTGGGGTCCAATGGGGTGGATCGGGTGCGTTCGCAGTGAGAAATTGCGACGCGACTTCGTTCCACTAACTTGTGCATTAATGGCACCTGTTCGGCCCATTATGCATCGAAGTTCGTGCAGTAATGAAACGGTCCGAAACAGTCCGAAACGCCCGAAGACATGTGTTTGGGGTCCAATCGGGTGGATCGGGCCCGTTCATTGCGAAAAAATTCTGACGCGACTTCGTTCCCAGAACTTGTGCATGAATTGCTTCAGATCAGCCCATTTTGCATTGAAGTTCCTGCAGTAATGAAACGGTCCGAAACGCCCCAAAACACGAGTTTGGGATCCAATGGGGTGGATCGGGTGCGTTCATTGCGAAAAATTTCCGACGCGACTTCGTTGCACGAAATTGTGCATTAATGGCACCAATTCGGCCTGTTTTGCGCCAGAGTTCGTGTAGTAACGAAACGGTCTGAAACGCTCCAACGCAAGAGTTTGGGGTCCAATGGGGTGGATCGGGTGCGTTCGTAGTGAGAAATTGCGACGCGACTTCGTTCCACAAACTTGTGCATTAATGGCACCTGTTCGGCCCATTTTGCATCCAAGTTCGTGCAGTAATGAAACGGTCCAAAACAGTCCGAAACGCCCGAAGACATGTGTTTGGGGTCCAATCGGGTGGATCAGGTCCGTTCATTGCGAAAAAATTCTGACGCGACTTCGTTCCCTGAACTTGTGCATTAATTGCTCTAGTTCGGCCCATTTTGCATTGAAGTTCCTGCAGTAATGAAACGGTCCGAAACGCCCCAAAACACGAGTTTGGGATCCAATGGGGTGGATCGGGTGCGTTCATTGTGAAAAATTTCCGACGTGACTTCGTTGCACGAAATTGTGCATTAATGGCACCAATTCGGCCTGTTTTGCACCAGAGTTCGTGTAGTAACGAAACGGTCCGAAACGCCCCAACGCATGAGTTTGGGGTCCGAAACGCTCCAGCGCAAGAGTTTCGGGTGCGTTCGTTGCGAAAAAATCTTACGCGACTTCGTTGCACGAACTTGTGCATTAATGGCTCCAGTTCGACCCATTTTGCACCTATGTTCTTCCAGTAATGAAACGGTCCAAAACTCCCCAAAACATGTGTCTGTGGTCCAATGGGGTTGATTAGGCGCGTTCTTCGTGAAAATTTCTACGCGACTTCGTTGCATGAACTTGTACAATAATTGCTCTAGATCGGCCCATTTTGCATCAAAGTTCATGCAGTAATGAAGTGGTCTGAAATGCCACAAAATATGATTTTGGGGTCCAATGGGGTGCATCGGGTGCGTTCATTGCGAAAAATTTTCGACGCGACTTCGTTGCACGAAATTGTGCATTAATGGCACCAATTCGGCCTCTTTTGCACCAAAGTTCGTGTATATATGAAATGGTCCAAAACGCTCCAACACATGAGTTTGGGGTCCAATGGGGTGGATCGGGTGCGTTCGTTGGGAAAAAAATTCCGACGCGACTTTGTTGCACGAACTTGTGAATTAAATGGCACCAATTTGGCTTGTTTTGCACCAGAGTTCGTCTAGTAACGAAACGGTCCGAAACGCTCCAAGCAAGAGTTTGGGGTCCAATGGGGTGGATCGGGTGCGTTCGCAGTGAGAAATTGCGACGCGACTTCGTTCCACTAACTTGTGCATTAATGGCACCTGTTCGGCCCATTTTGCATCGAAGTTCGTGCAGTAATGAAACGGTCCGAAACAGTCCGAAACGCCCGAAGACATGTGTTTGGGGTCCAATCGGGTGGATCGGGCCCGTTCATTGCGAAAAAATTCTGACGCGACTTCGTTCCCTGAACTTGTGCATGAATTGCTCCAGATCGGCCCATTTTGCATTGAAGTTCCTGCAGTAATGAAACGGTCCGAAACGCCCCAAAACACGAGTTTGGGATCCAATGGGGTGGATCGGGTGCGTTCATTGCGAAAAATTTCCGACGCGACTTCGTTGCACGAAATTGTGCATTAATGGCACCAATTCGGCCTGTTTTGCACCAGAGTTCGTGTAGTAACGAAACGGTCTGAAACGCTCCAACGCAAGAGTTTGGGGTCGAATGGGGTGGATCGGGTGCGTTCGTAGTGAGAAATTGCGACGCGACTTCGTTCCACAAACTTGTGCATTAATGGCACCTGTTCGGCCCATTTTGCATCCAAGTTCGTGCAGTAATGAAACGGTCCGAAACAGTCCGAAACGCCCGAAGACATGTGTTTGGGGTCCAATCGGGTGGATCAGGTCCGTTCATTGCGAAAAAATTCTGACGCGACTTCGTTCCCTGAACTTGTGCATTAATTGCTCCAGTTCGGCCCATTTTGCATTGAAGTTCCTGCAGTAATGAAACGGTCCGAAACGCCCCAAAACACGAGTTTGGGATCCAATGGGGTGGATCGGGTGCGTTCATTGCGAAAAATTTCTGACGCGACTTCGTTGCACGAAATTGTGCATTAATGGCACCAATTCGGCCTGTTTTGCACCAGAGTTCGTGTAGTAATGAAACGGTCCGAAACGCTCCAACGCATGAGTTTGGGGTCCAATGGGGTGGATCGGGTGCGTTCGTCGGGAAAAAATTCCGACGCGACTTTGTTGCACAAACTGTGAGTTAATGGCACCAATTCGGCTTGTTTTGCACCAAAGTTCGTGTAGTAACGAAACGGTCCGAAACGCTCCAACGCAAGAGTTTGGGGTCCAATGGGGTGGATCGGGTGCGTTCGCAGTGACAAATTGCGACGCGACTTCGTTCCACTAACTTGTGCATTAATGGCACCTGTTCGGCCCATTTTGCATCGAAGTTCGTGCAGTAATGAAACGGTCCGAAACAGTGCGAAACGCTCGAAGACATGTGTTTGGGGTCCAATCGGGTGGATCGGGTCCTTTCAATTGCGAAAAAATTCTGACGCGACTTCGTTCCCTGAACTTGTGCATTAATTGCTCCAGATCGGCCCATTTTGCCATAAAGTTGCTGCAGTAATGAAACGGTCCAAAACGCCCCAAAATACGAGTTTGGGATCCAATGGGGTGCATCGAGTGCGTTCATTGCGAAAAATTTCCGACGCGACTTCGTTGTATGAAATTGTGCATTAATGGCACCAATTCGGCCTATTTTGCACCAGAGTTCGTGTAGTAACGAAACGGTCCGAAACGCTCCAACGCATGAGTTTGGGGTCCA
Source organism: Panicum miliaceum (assembly GCA_032594955.1). NCBI lineage: Eukaryota > Viridiplantae > Streptophyta > Magnoliopsida > Poales > Poaceae > Panicum > Panicum miliaceum. Next base: position 9,407,079 of record CM064070.1, on the reverse strand, counting down.
ATGGGGTGGATCGGGTGCGTTCGTTGGGAAAGAATTCCGACGCGACTTTGTTGCACGAACTTGTGAATTAATGGCACCAATTCGGCCTGTTTTGCACCAGAGTTCGTGTAGTAACAAAACGGTCCGAAACGCTCCAAGCAAGAGTTTGGGGTCCAATAGGGTGGATCGGGTGCGTTCGCAGTGAGAAATTGCGACGCGACTTCGTTCCACTAACTTGTGCATTAATGGCACCTGTTCGGCCCATTTTGCATCGAAGTTTGTGCAGTAATGAAACGGTCCGAAACAGTCCGAAACGCCCGAAGACATGTGTTTGGGTCCAATCGGGTGGATCGGATCCGTTCATTGCGAAAAAATTCTGACGCGACTTCGTTCCCAGAACTTGTGCATGAATTGCTCCAGATCGGCCCATTTTGCATTGAAGTTCCTGCAGTAATGAAACGGTCCGAAACGCCCCAAAACACGAGTTTGGGATCCAATGGGGTGGATCGGGTGCGTTCATTGCGAAAAATTTCCGACGCGACTTCGTTGCACGAAATTGTGCATTAATGGCACCAATTCGGCCTGCTTTGCACCAGAGTTCGTGTAGTAACGAAACGGTCTGAAACGCTCCAACGCAAGAGTTTGGGGTCCAATGGGGTGGATCGGGTGCGTTCGTAGTGAGAAATTGCGACGCGACTTCGTTCCACTAACTTGTGCATTAATGGCACCTGTTCGGCCCATTTTGCATCCAAGTTCGTGCAGTAATGAAACGGTCCGAAACAGTCCGAAACGCCCGAAGACATGTGTTTGGGGTCCAATCGGGTGGATCAGGTCCGTTCATTGCGAAAAAATTCTGACGCGACTTCGTTCCCTGAACTTGTGCATTAATTGCTCCAGTTCGGCCCAATTTTGCATTGAAGTTCCTGCAGTAATGAAACGGTCCGAAACGCCCCAAAACACGAGTTTGGGATCCAATAAGGTGGATCGGGTGCGTTCATTGCGAAAAATTTCCGACGCGACTTCGTTGCACGAAATTGTGCATTAATGGCACCAATTCGGTCTGTTTTGCACCAGAGTTCGTGTAGTAACGAAACGGTCCGAAACGCTCCAACGCATGAGTTTGGGGTCCGAAACGCTCCAGCGCATGAGTTTCGGGTGCGTTCGTTGCGAAAAAATCTTACGCGACTTCGTTGCACGAACTTGTGCATTAATGGCTCCAGTTCGACCCATTTTGCACCTAAGTTCTTCCAGTAACGAAACGGTCCAAAACTCCCCAAAACATGTGTCTGTGGTCCAATGGGGTTGATTAGGCGCGTTCGTCGCGAAAATTTCTACGCGACTCCGTTGCATGAACTTGTACAATAATTGCTCTAGATCGGCCCATTTTGCATCAAAGTTCATGCAGTAATGAAGTGGTCTGAAATGCCACAAAATATGATTTTGGGGTCCAATGGGGTGCATCGGGTGCGTTCATTGCCAAAAATTTTCGACGCGACTTCGTTGCACGAAATTGTGCATTAATGGCACCAATTCGGCCTCTTTTGCACCAGAGTTCGTGTATATATGAAATGGTCCAAAACGCTCCAACACATGAGTTTGGGGTCCAATGGGGTGGATCGGGTGCGTTCGTTGGGAAAAAAATTCCGATGCAACTTTGTTGCACGAAATTGTGCATTAATGGCACCAATTCGGCCTGTTTTGCACCAGAGTTTGTGTAGTAACGAAACGGTCCGAAACGCTCCAAGCAAGAGTTTGGGGTCCAATGGGGTGGATCGGGTGCGTTCGCAGTGAGAAATTGCGACGCGACTTCGTTCCACTAACTTGTGCATTAATGGCACCTGTTTGGCCCATTTTGCATCCAAGTTCGTGCAGTAATGAAACGGTCCGAAACAGTCCGAAACGCCCGAAGACATGTGTTTGGGGTCCAATCGGGTGGATCGGGCCCGTTCATTGCGAAAAAATTCTAACGCGACTTTGTTCCCAGAACTTGTGCATGAATTGCTCCAGATCGGCCCATTTTGCATTGAAGTTCCTGCAGTAATGAAACGGTCCGAAACGCCCCAAAACACAAGTTTGGGATCCAATGGGGTGGATCGGGTGCGTTCATTGCGAAAAATTTCTGACGCGACTTCGTTGCACGAAATTGTGCATTAATGGCACCAATTCGGCCTGTTTTGCACCAGAGTTCGTTTAGTAATGAAACGGTCCGAAACGCTCCAACGCATGAATTTGGGGTCCAATGGGGTGGATCGGGTGCGTTCGTCGGGAAAAAATTCCGACGCGACTTTGTTGCACGAACTGTGAGTTAATGGCACCAATTCGGCTTGTTTTGCACCAGAGTTCGTGTAGTAACGAAACGGTCCGAAACGCTCCAACGCAAGAGTTTGGGGTCCAATGGGGTGGATCGGGTGCGTTCGCAGTGACAAATTGCGACGCGACTTCGTTCCACTAACTTGTGCATTAATGGCACCTGTTCGGCCCGTTTTGCATTGAAGTTCGTGCAGTAATGAAACGGTCCGAAATAGTGCGAAACGCTCGAAGACATGTGTTTGGGGTCCAATCGGGTGGATCGGGTCCGTTCAATTGCGAAAAAATTCTGACGCGACTTCGTTCCCTGAACTTGTGCATTAATTGCTCCAGATCGGCCCATTTTGCCATAAAGTTGCTGCAGTAATGAAACGGTCCAAAACGCCCCAAAATACGAGTTTGGGATCCAATGGGGTGCATCGAGTGCGTTCATTGCAAAAAATTTCCGACGCGACTTCGTTGTATGAAATTGTGCATTAATGGCACCAATTCGGCCTATTTTGCACCAGAGTTCGTGTAGTAACGAAACGGTCCGAAACGCTCCAACGCATGAGTTTGGGGTCCAATGGGGTGGATCGGGTGCGTTCGTTGGGAATGAATTCCGACGCGAATTTGTTGCACGAACTTGTGAATTAATGGCACCAATTCGGCCTGTTTTGCACCAGAGTTCGTGTAGTAACGAAACGGTCCGAAACGCTCCAAGCAAGAGTTTGGGGTCCAATGGGGTGGATCGTGTGCGTTCGCAGTGAGAAATTGCGACGCGACTTCGTTCCACTAACTTGTGCATTAATGGCACCTGTTCGGCCCATTTTGCATCGAAGTTCGTGCAGTAATGAAACGGTCCGAAACAGTCCGAAACGCCCGAAGACATGTGTTTGGGTCCAATCGGGTGGATCGGATCCGTTCATTGCGAAAAAATTCTGACGCGACTTCGTTCCCAGAACTTGTGCATGAATTGCTCCAGATCGGCCCATTTTGCATTGAAGTTCCTGCAGTAATGAAACGGTCCGAAACGCAGCAAAACACGAGTTTGGGATCCAATGGGGTGGATCGGGTGCGTTCATTGCGAAAAATTTCTGACGCGACTTCGTTGCACGAAATTGTGCATTAATGGCACCAATTCGGCCTGTTTTGCACCAGAGTTCGTGTAGTAATGAAACGGTCCGAAACGCTCCAACGCATGAATTTGGGGTCCAATGGGGTGGATCGGGTGCGTTCGTCGGGAAAAAATTCCGACGCGACTTTGTTGCACGAACTGTGAGTTAATGGCACCAATTCGGCTTGTTTTGCACCAGAGTTCGTGTAGTAACGAAACGGTCCGAAATGCTCCAACGCAAGAGTTTGGGGTCCAATGGGGTGGATCGGGTGCGTTCGCAGTGACAAATTGCGACGCGACTTCGTTCCACTAACTTGTGCATTAATGGCACCTGTTCGGCCCGTTTTGCATTGAAGTTCGTGCAGTAATGAAACGGTCCGAAACAGTGCGAAACGCTCGAAGACATGTGTTTGGGGTCCAATCGGGTGGATCGGGTCCTTTCAATTGCGAAAAAATTCTGACGCGACTTCGTTCCCTGAACTTGTGCATTAATTGCTCCAGATCGGCCCATTTTGCCATAAAGTTGCTGCAGTAATGAAACGGTCCAAAACGCCCCAAAATACGAGTTTGGGATCCAATGGGGTGCATCGAGTGCGTTCATTGCGAAAAATTTCCGACGCGACTTCGTTGTATGAAATTGTGCATTAATGGCACCAATTCGGCCTATTTTGCACCAGAGTTCGTGTAGTAACGAAACGGTCCGAAACGATCCAACGCATGAGTTTGGGGTCCAATGGGGTGGATCGGGTGCGTTCGTTGGGAAAGAATTCCGACGCGACTTTGTTGCACGAACTTGTGAATTAATGGCACCAATTCGGCCTGTTTTGCACCAGAGTTCGTGTAGTAACAAAACGGTCCGAAACGCTCCAAGCAAGAGTTTGGGGTCCAATAGGGTGGATCGGGTGCGTTCGCAGTGAGAAATTGCGACGCGACTTCGTTCCACTAACTTGTGCATTAATGGCACCTGTTCGGCCCATTTTGCATCGAAGTTCGTGCAGTAATGAAACGGTCCGAAACAGTCCGAAACGCCCGAAGACATGTGTTTGGGTCCAATCGGGTGGATCGGATCCGTTCATTGCGAAAAAATTCTGACGCGACTTCGTTCCCAGAACTTGTGCATGAATTGCTCCAGATCGGCCCATTTTGCATTGAAGTTCCTGCAGTAATGAAACGGTCCGAAACGCCCCAAAACACGAGTTTGGGATCCAATGGGGTGGATCGGGTGCGTTCATTGCAAAAAACTTCCGACGCGACTTCGTTGCACGAAATTGTGCATTAATGGCACCAATTCGGCCTGTTTTGCACCAGAGTTCGTGTAGTAACGAAACGGTCTGAAACGCTCCAACGCAAGAGTTTGGGGTCCAATGGGGTGGATCGGGTGCGTTCGTAGTGAGAAATTGCGCCGCGACATCGTTCCACTAACTTGTGCATTAATGGCACCTGTTCGGCCCATTTTGCATCCAAGTTCGTGCAGTAATGAAACGGTCCGAAACAGTCCGAAACGCCCGAAGACATGTGTTTGGGGTCCAATCGGGTGGATCAGGTCCGTTCATTGCGAAAAAATTCTGACGCGACTTCGTTCCCTGAACTTGTGCATTAATTGCTCCAGTTCGGCCCATTTTGCATTGAAGTTCCTGCAGTAATGAAACGGTCCGAAACGCCCCAAAACACGAGTTTGGGATCCAATGGGGTGGATCGGGTGCGTTCATTGTGAAAAATTTCCGACGTGACTTCGTTGCACGAAATTGTGCATTAATGGCACCAATTCGGTCTGTTTTGCACCAGAGTTCGTGTAGTAACGAAACGGTCCGAAACGCTCCAACGCATGAGTTTGGGGTCCGAAACGCTCCAGCGCATGAGTTTCGGGTGCGTTCGTTGCGAAAAAATCTTACGCGACTTCGTTGCACGAACTTGTGCATTAATGGCTCCAGTTCGACCCATTTTGCACCTAAGTTCTTCCAGTAACGAAACGGTCCAAAACTCCCCAAAACATGTGTCTGTGGTCCAATGGGGTTGATTAGGCGCGTTCGTCGCGAAAATTTCTACGCGACTTCGTTGCATGAACTTGTACAATAATTGCTCTAGATCGGCCCATTTTGCATCAAAGTTCATGCAGTAATGAAGTGGTCTGAAATGCCACAAAATATGATTTTGGGGTCCAATGGGGTGCATCGGGTGCGTTCATTGCGAAAAATTTTCGACGCGACTTCGTTGCACGAAATTGTGCATTAATGGCACCAATTCGGCCTCTTTTGCACCAGAGTTCGTGTATACATGAAATGGTCCAAAACGCTCCAACACATGAGTTTGGGGTCCAATGGGGTGGATCGGGTGCGTTCGTTGGGAAAAAAATTCCGACGCGACTTTGTTGCACGAACTTGTGAATTAAATGGCACCAATTTGGCTTGTTTTGCACCAGAGTTCGTGTAGTAACGAAACGGTCCGAAACGCTCCAAGCAAGAGTTTGGGGTCCAATGGGGTGGATCGGGTGCGTTCGCAGTGAGAAATTGCGACGCGACTTCGTTCCACTAACTTGTGCATTAATGGCTCCTGTTCGGCCCATTTTGCATCGAAGTTCGTGCAGTAATGAAACGGTCCGAAACAGTCCGAAACGCCCGAAGACATGTGTTTGGGGTCCAATCGGGTGGATCGGGCCCGTTCATTGCGAAAAAATTCTAACGCGACTTCGTTCCCAGAACTTGTGCATGAATTGCTCCAGATCGGCCCATTTTGCATTGAAGTTCCTGCAGTAATGAAACGGTCCGAAACGCCCCAAAACACAAGTTTGGGATCCAATGGGGTGGATCGGGTGCGTTCATTGCGAAAAATTTCTGACGCGACTTCGTTGCACGAAATTGTGCATTAATGGCACCAATTCGGCCTGTTTTGCACCAGAGTTCGTGTAGTAATGAAACGGTCCGAAACGCTCCAACGCATGAATTTGGGGTCCAATGGGGTGGATCGGGTGCGTTCGTCGGGAAAAAATTCCGACGCGACTTTGTTGCACGAACTGTGAGTTAATGGCACCAATTCGGCTTGTTTTGCACCAGAGTTCGTGTAGTAACGAAACGGTCCGAAACGCTCCAACGCAAGAGTTTGGGGTCCAATGGGGTGGATCGGGTGCGTTCGCAGTGACAAATTGCGACGCGACTTCGTTCCACTAACTTGTGCATTAATGGCACCTGTTCGGCCCATTTTGCATCGAAGTTCGTGCAGTAATGAAACGGTCCGAAACAGTCCGAAACGCCCGAAGACATGTGTTTGGGTCCAATCGGGTGGATCGGATCCGTTCATTGCGAAAAAATTCTGACGCGACTTCGTTCCCAGAACTTGTGCATGAATTGCTCCAGATCGGCCCATTTTGCATTGAAGTTCCTGCAGTAATGAAACGGTCCGAAACGCAGCAAAACACGAGTTTGGGATCCAATGGGGTGGATCGGGTGCGTTCATTGCGAAAAATTTCTGACGCGACTTCGTTGCACGAAATTGTGCATTAATGGCACCAATTCGGCCTGTTTTGCACCAGAGTTCGTGTAGTAATGAAACGGTCCGAAACGCTCCAACGCATGAATTTGGGGTCCAATGGGGTGGATCGGGTGCGTTCGTCGGGAAAAAATTCCGACGCGACTTTGTTGCACGAACTGTGAGTTAATGGCACCAATTCGGCTTGTTTTGCACCAGAGTTCGTGTAGTAACGAAACGGTCCGAAACGCTCCAACGCAAGAGTTTGGGGTCCAATGGGGTGGATCGGGTGCGTTCGCAGTGACAAATTGCGACGCGACTTCGTTCCACTAACTTGTGCATTAATGGCACCTGTTCGGCCCGTTTTGCATTGAAGTTCGTGCAGTAATGAAACGGTCCGAAACAGTGCGAAACGCTCGAAGACATGTGTTTGGGGTCCAATCGGGTGGATCGGGTCCTTTCAATTGCAAAAAAATTCTGACGTGACTTCGTTCCCTGAACTTGTGCATTAATTGCTCCAGATCGGCCCATTTTGCCATAAAGTTGCTGCAGTAATGAAACGGTCCAAAACGCCCCAAAATACGAGTTTGGGATCCAATGGGGTGCATCGGGTGCGTTCATTGCGAAAAATTTCCGACGCGACTTCGTTGTATGAAATTGTGCATTAATGGCACCAATTCGGCCTATTTTGCACCAGAGTTCGTGTAGTAACGAAACGGTCCGAAACGCTCCAACGCATGAGTTTGGGGTCCAATGGGGTGGATCGGGTGCGTTCGTTGGGAAAGAATTCCGACGCGACTTTGTTGCACGAACTTGTGAATTAAATGGCACCAATTTGGCTTGTTTTGCACCAGAGTTCGTGTAGTAACGAAACGGTCCGAAACGCTCCAAGCAAGAGTTTGGGGTCCAATGGGGTGGATCGGGTGCGTTCGCAGTGAGAAATTGCGACGCAACTTCGTTCCACTAACTTGTGCATTAATGGCACCTGTTCGGCCCATTTTGCATCGAAGTTCGTGCAGTAATGAAACGGTCCGAAACAGTCCGAAACGCCCGAAGACATGTGTTTGGGGTCCAATCGGGTGGATCGGGCCCGTTCATTGCGAAAAAATTCTAACGCGACTTCGTTCCCTGAACTTGTGCATGAATTGCTCCAGATCGGCCAATTTTGCATTGAAGTTCCTGCAGTAATGAAACGGTCCGAAACGCCCCAAAACACAAGTTTGGGATCCAATGGGGTGGATCGGGTGCGTTCATTGCGAAAAATTTCTGACGCGACTTCGTTGCACGAAATTGTGCATTAATGGCACCAATTCGGCCTGTTTTGCACCAGAGTTCGTGTAGTAATGAAACGGTCTGAAACGCTCCAACGCATGAATTTGGGGTCCAATGGGTTGGATCGGGTGCGTTCGTCGGGAAAAAATTCCGACGCGACTTTGTTGCACGAACTGTGAGTTAATGGCACCAATTCGGCTTGTTTTGCACCAGAGTTCGTGTAGTAACGAAACGGTCCGAAACGCTCCAACGCAAGAGTTTGGGGTCCAATGGGGTGGATCGGGTGCGTTCGCAGTGACAAATTGCGACGCGACTTCGTTCCACTAACTTGTGCATTAATGGCACCTGTTCGGCCCGTTTTGCATTGAAGTTCGTGCAGTAATGAAACGGTCCGAAACAGTGCGAAACGCTCGAAGACATGTGTTTGGGGTCCAATCGGGTGGATCGGGTCCGTTCAATTGCGAAAAAATTCTGACGCGACTTCGTTCCCTGAACTTGTGCATTAATTGCTCCAGATCGGCCCATTTTGCCATTAAGTTGCTGCAGTAATGAAACGGTCCAAAACGCCCCAAAATACGAGTTTGGGATCCAATGGGGGTGCATCGAGTGCGTTCATTGCGAAAAATTTCCGACGCGACTTCGTTGTATGAAATTGTGCATTAATGGCACCAATTCGGCCTATTTTGCACCAGAGTTCGTGTAGTAACGAAACGGTCCGAAACGCTCCAACGCATGAGTTTGGGATCCAATGGGGTGGATCGGGTGCGTTCGTTGGGAAAGAATTCCGACGCGACTTTGTTGCACGAACTTGTGAATTAATGGCACCAATTCGGCCTGTTTTGCACCAGAGTTCGTGTAGTAACGAAACGGTCCGAAACGCTCGAAGCAAGAGTTTGGGGTCCAATGGGGTGGATCGGGTGCGTTCGCAGTGACAAATTGCGACGCGACTTCGTTCCACTAACTTGTGCATTAATGGCACCTGTTCGGCCCATTTTGCATCGAAGTTCGTGCAGTAATGAAACGGTCCGAAACAGTCCGAAACGCCTGAAGACATGTGTTTGGGTCCAATCGGGTGGATCGGATCCGTTCATTGCGAAAAAATTCTGACGCGACTTCATTCCCAGAACTTGTGCATGAATTGCTCCAGATCGGCCCATTTTGCATTGAAGTTCCTGCAGTAATGAAACGGTCCGAAACGCCCCAAAACACGAGTTTGGGATCCAATGGGGTGGATCGGGTGCGTTCATTGCGAAAAATTTCCGACGCGACTTCGTTGCACGAAATTGTGCATTAATGGCACCAATTCGGCCTGTTTTGCACCAGAGTTCGTGTAGTAACGAAACGGTCTGAAACGCTCCAACGCAAGAGTTTGGGGTCCAATGGGGTGGATCGGGTGCGTTCGTAGTGAGAAATTGCGACGCGACTTCGTTCCACTAACTTGTGCATTAATGGCACCTGTTCGGCCCATTTTGCATCCAAGTTCGTGCAGTAATGAAACGGTCCGAAACAGTCCGAAACGCCCGAAGACATGTGTTTGGGGTCCAATCGGGTGGATCAGGTCCGTTCATTGCGAAAAAATTCTGACGCGACTTCGTTCCCTGAACTTGTGCATTAATTGCTCCAGTTCGGCCCATTTTGCATTGAAGTTCCTGCAGTAATGAAACGGTCCGAAACGCCCCAAAACACGAGTTTGGGATCCAATGGGGTGGATCGGGTGCGTTCATTGTGAAAAATTTCCGACGTGACTTCGTTGCACGAAATTGTGCATTAATGGCACCAATTCGGTCTGTTTTTGCACCAGAGTTCGTGTAGTAACGAAACGGTCCGAAACGCTCCAACGCATGAGTTTGGGGTCCGAAACGCTCCAGCGCATGAGTTTCGGGTGCGTTCGTTGCGAAAAAATCTTACGCGACTTCGTTGCACGAACTTGTGCATTAATGGCTCCAGTTCGACCCATTTTGCACCTAAGTTCTTCCAGTAACGAAACGGTCCAAAACTCCCCAAAACATGTGTCTGTGGTGCAATGGGGTTGATTAGGCGCGTTCGTCGCGAAAATTTCTACGCGACTTCGTTGCATGAACTTGTACAATAATTGCTCTAGATCGGCCCATTTTTCGTGTAGTAACAAAACGGTCCGAAACGCTCCAAGCAAGAGTTTGGGGTCCAATAGGGTGGATCGGGTGCGTTCGCAGTGAGAAATTACGACGCGACTTCGTTCCACTAACTTGTGCATTAATGGCACCTGTTCGGCCCATTTTGCATCGAAGTTCGTGCAGTAATGAAACGGTCCGAAACAGTCCGAAACGCCTGAAGACATGTGTTTGGGTCCAATCGGGTGGATCGGATCCGTTCATTGCGAAAAAATTCTGACGCGACTTCGTTCCCAGAACTTGTGCATGAATTGCTCCAGATCGGCCCATTTTGCATTGAAGTTCCTGCAGTAATGAAATGGTCCGAAACGCCCCAAAACACGAGTTTGGGATCCAATGGGGTGGATCGGGTGCGTTCATTGCGAAAAATTTCCGACGCGACTTCGTTGCACGAAATTGTGCATTAATGGCACCAATTCGGCCTGTTTTGCACCAGAGTTCGTGTAGTAACGAAACGGTCTGAAACGCTCCAACGCAAGAGTTTGGGGTCCAATGGGGTGGATCGGGTGCGTTCGTAGTGAGAAATTGCGACGCGACTTCGTTCCACTAACTTGTGCATTAATGGCACCTGTTTGGCCCATTTTGCATCCAAGTTCGTGCAGTAATGAAACGGTCCGAAACAGTCCGAAACGCCCGAAGACAAGTGTTTGGGGTCCAATCGGGTGGATCAGGTCCGTTCATTGCGAAAAAATTCTGACGCGACTTCGTTCCCTGAACTTGTGCATTAATTGCTCCAGTTCGGCCCATTTTGCATTGAAGTTCCTGCAGTAATGAAACGGTCCGAAACGCCCCAAAACACGAGTTTGGGATCCAATGGGGTGGATCGGGTGCGTTCATTGTGAAAAATTTCCGACGTGACTTCGTTGCACGAAATTGTGCATTAATGGCACCAATTCGGTCTGTTTTGCACCAGAGTTCGTGTAGTAACGAAACGGTCCGAAACGCTCCAACGCATGAGTTTGGGGTCCGAAACGCTCCAGCGCATGAGTTTCGGGTGCGTTCGTTGCGAAAAAATCTTACGCGACTTCGTTGCACGAACTTGTGCATTAATGGCTCCAGTTCGACCCATTTTGCACCTAAGTTCTTCCAGTAACGAAACGGTCCAAAACTCCCCAAAACATGTGTCTGTGGTCCAATGGGGTTGATTAGGCGCGTTCGTCGCGAAAATTTCTACGCGACTTCGTTGCATGAACTTGTACAATAATTGCTCTAGATCGGCCCATTTTGCATCAAAGTTCATGCAGTAATGAAGTGGTCTGAAATGCCACAAAATATGATTTTGGGGTCCAATGGGGTGCATCGGGTGCGTTCATTGCGAAAAATTTTCGACGCGACTTCGTTGCACGAAATTGTGCATTAATGGCACCAATTCGGCCTCTTTTGCACCAGAGTTCGTGTATATATGAAATGGTCCAAAACGCTCCAACACATGAGTTTGGGGTCCAATGGGGTGGATCGGGTGCGTTCGTTGGGAAAAAAATTCCGACGCGACTTTGTTGCACGAACTTGTGAATTAAATGGCACCAATTTGGCTTGTTTTGCACCAAAGTTCGTGTAGTAACGAAACGGTCCGAAACGCTCCAAGCAAGAGTTTGGGGTCCAATGGGGTGGATCGGGTGCGTTCGCAGTGAGAAATTGCGACGCGACTTCGTTCCACTAACTTGTGCATTAATGGCACCTGTTCGGCCCATTTTGCATCGAAGTTCGTGCAGTAATGAAACGGTCCGAAACAGTCCGAAACGCCCGAAGACATGTGTTTGGGGTCCAATCGGGTGGATCGGGCCCGTTCATTGCGAAAAAATTCTAACGCGACTTCGTTCCCAGAACTTGTGCATGAATTGCTCCAGATCGGCCCATTTTGCATTGAAGTTCCTGCAGTAATGAAACGGTCCGAAACGCCCCAAAACACGAGTTTGGGATCCAATGGGGTGGATCGGGTGCGTTCATTGCGAAAAATTTCTGACGCGACTTCGTTGCACGAAATTGTGCATTAATGGCACCAATTCGGCCTGTTTTGCACCAGAGTTCGTGTAGTAATGAAACGGTCCGAAACGCTCCAACGCATGAATTTGGGGTCCAATGGGGTGGATCGGGTGCGTTCGTCGGGAAAAAATTCCGACGCGACTTTGTTGCACGAACTGTGAGTTAATGGCACCAATTCGGCTTGTTTTGCACCAGAGTTCGTGTAGTAACGAAACGGTCCGAAACGCTCCAACGCAAGAGTTTGGGGTCCAATGGGGTGGATCGGGTGCGTTCGCAGTGACAAATTGCGACGCGACTTCGTTCCACTAACTTGTGCATTAATGGCACCTGTTCGGCCCGTTTTGCATTGAAGTTCGTGCAGTAATGAAACGGTCCGAAACAGTGCGAAACGCTCGAAGACATGTGTTTGGGGTCCAATCGGGTGGATCGGGTCCGTTCAATTGCGAAAAAATTCTGACGCGACTTCGTTCCCTGAACTTGTGCATTAATTGCTCCAGATCGGCCCATTTTGCCATTAAGTTGCTGCAGTAATGAAACGGTCCAAAACGCCCCAAAATACGAGTTTGGGATCCAATGGGGTGCATCGAGTGCGTTCATTGCGAAAAATTTCCGACGCGACTTCGTTGTATGAAATTGTGCATTAATGGCACAAATTCGGCCTATTTTGCACCAGAGTTCGTGTAGTAACGAAACGGTCCGAAACGCTCCAACGCATGAGTTTGGGGTCCAATGGGGTGGATTGGGTGCGTTCGTTGGGAAAGAATTCCGACGCGACTTTGTTGCACGAACTTGTGAATTAATGGCACCAATTCGGCCTGTTTTGCACCAGAGTTCGTGTAGTAACGAAACGGTCTGAAACGCTCCAAGCAAGAGTTTGGGGTCCAATGGGGTGGATCGGGTGCGTTCGCAGTGAGAAATTGCGACGCGACTTCGTTCCACTAACTTGTGCATTAATGGCACCTGTTCGGCCCATTTTGCATCGAAGTTCGTGCAGTAATGAAACGGTCCGAAACAGTCCGAAACGCCCGAAGACATGTGTTTGGGTCCAATCGGGTGGATCGGATCCGTTCATTGCGAAAAAATTCTGACGCGACTTCGTTCCCAGAACTTGTGCATGAATTGCTCCAGATCGGCCCATTCTGCATTGAAGTTCCTGCAGTAATGAAACGGTCCGAAACGCCCCAAAACACGAGTTTGGGATCCAATGGGGTGGATCGGGTCCGTTCATTGCGAAAAATTTCCGATGCGACTTCGTTGCACGAAATTGTGCATTAATGGCACCAATTCGGCCTGTTTTGCACCAGAGTTCGTGTAGTAACGAAACGGTCTGAAACGCTCCAACGCAAGAGTTTGGGGTCCAATGGGGTGGATCGGGTGCGTTCGTAGTGAGAAATTGTGACGCGACTTCGTTCCACTAACTTGTGCATTAATGGCACCTGTTCGACCCATTTTGCATCCAAGTTCGTGCAGTAATGAAACGGTCCGAAACAGTCCGAAACGCCCGAAGACATGTGTTTGGGGTCCAATCGGGTCGATCCGGTCCGTTCATTGCGAAAAAATTCTGACGCGACTTCGTTCCTTGAACTTGTGCATTAATTGCTCCAGTTCGGCCCATTTTGCATTGAAGTTCCTGCAGTAATGAAACGGTCCGAAACGCCCCAAAACACGAGTTTGGGATCCAATGGGGTGGATCGGGTGCGTTCATTGTGAAAAATTTCCGACGTGACTTCGTTGCATGAAATTGTGCATTAATGGCACCAATTCGGCCTGTTTTGCACCAGAGTTCGTGTAGTAACGAAACGGTCCGAAACGCTCCAACGCATGAGTTTGGGGTCCGAAACGCTCCAGCGCATGAGTTTCGGGTGCGTTCGTTGCGAAAAAATCTTACGCGACTTCGTTGCACGAACTTGTGCATTAATGGCTCCAGTTCGACCCATTTTGCACCTAAGTTCTTCCAGTAACGAAACGGTCCAAAACTCCCCAAAACATGTGTCTGTGGTCCAATGGGGTTGATTAGGCGCGTTCGTCGCGAAAATTTCTACGCGACTCCGTTGCATGAACTTGTACAATAATTGCTCTAGATCGGCCCATTTTGCATCAAAGTTCATGCAGTAATGAAGTGGTCTGAAATGCCACAAAATATGATTTTGGGGTCCAATGGGGTGCATCGGGTGCGTTCATTGCGAAAAATTTTCGACGCGACTTCGTTGCACGAAATTGTGCATTAATGGCACCAATTCGGCCTATTTTGCACCAGAGTTCGTGTATATATGAAATGGTCCAAAACGCTCCAACACATGAGTTTGGGGTCCAATGGGGTGGATCGGGTGCGTTCGTTGGGAAAAAAATTCCGACGCGACTTTGTTGCACGAACTTGTGAATTAAATGGCACCAATTTGGCTTGTTTTGCACCAGAGTTCGTGTAGTAACGAAACGGTCCGAAACGCTCCAAGCAAGAGTTTGGGGTCCAATGGGGTGGATCGGGTGCGTTCGCAGTGAGAAATTGCGACGCGACTTCGTTCCACTAACTTGTGCATTAATGGCACCTGTTCGGCCCATTTTGCATCGAAGTTCGTGCAGTAATGAAACGGTCCGAAACAGTCCGAAACGCCCGAAGACATGTGTTTGGGGTCCAATCAGGTGGATCGGGCCCGTTCATTGCGAAAAAATTCTGACGCGACTTCGTTCCCTGAACTTCTGCATGAATTGCTCCAGATCGGCCCATTTTGCATTGAAGTTCCTACAGTAATGAAACGGTCCGAAACGCCCCAAAACACGAGTTTGGGATCCAATGGGGTGGATCGGGTGCGTTCATTGCGAAAAATTTCTGACGCGACTTCGTTGCACGAAATTGTGCATTAATGGCACCAATTCGGCCTGTTTTGCACCAGAGTTCGTGTAGTAACGAAACGGTCCGAAACGCTCCAACGCATGAGTTTGGGGTCCAATGGGGTGGATCGGGTGCGTTCGTTGGGAAAAAATTCCGACGCGACTTTGTTGCACGAACTTGTGAGTTAATGGCACCAATTCGGATTGCTTTGCACCAGAGTTCGTGTAGTAACGAAATGGTCGGAAACGCTCCAACGCAAGAGTTTGGGGTCCAATGGGGTGGATCGGGTGCGTTCCCAGTGAGAAATTACGACGCGACTTCGTTCCACTAACTTGTGCATTAATGGCACCTGTTCGGCCCATTTTGCATCGAAGTTCGTGCAGTAATGAAACGGTCCGAAACAGTCCGAAACGCCCGAAGACATGTGTTTGGGGTCCAATCGGGTGGATCCGGTCCGTTCATTGCGAAAAAATTCTGACGCGACTTCGTTCCTTGAACTTGTGCATTAATTGCTCCAGTTCGGCCCATTTTGCATTGAAGTTCCTGCAGTAATGAAACGGTCCGAAACACCCCAAAACACGAGTTTGGGATCCAATGGGGTGGATCGGGTGCGTTCATTGCGAAAAATTTCCGACGCGACTTCGTTGCACGAAATTGTGCATTAATGGCACCAATTCGGCCTGTTTTGCACCAGAGTTCGTGTAGTAACGAAACGGTCCGAAACGCTCCAACGCATGAGTTTGGGGTCCAATGGGGTGGATCGGGTGCGTTCGTTGGGAAAAAAATTCCGACGCGACTTTGTTGCACGAACTTGTGAATTAATGGCACCAATTCGGATTGTTTTGCACCAGAGTTCGTGTAGTAACGAAACGGTCCGAAATGCTCCAACGCAAGAGTTTGGGGTTCAATGGGGTGGATCGGGTGCGTTCGCAGTGAGAAATTGTGACGCGACTTCGTTCCACTAACTTGTGCATTAATGGCACCTATTCGGCCCATTTTGCATCGAAGTTCGTGCAGTAATGAAACGGTCCGAAACAGTCCGAAACGCCCGAAGACATGTGTTTGGGGTCCAATCGGGTGGATCGGGTCCGTTCATTGCGAAAAAATTCTGACGCGACTTCGTTCCGTGAACTTGTGCATTAATTGCTCCAGATCGGCCCGTTTTGCATTGAAGTTCCTGCAGTAATGAAACGGTCCTAAACGCCCCAAAACACGAGTTTGGGATCCAATGGGGTGGATCGGGTACGTTCATTGCGAAAAATTTCCGACGCGACTTCGTTGCACGAAATTGTGTATTAATGGCACCAATTCGGCCTGTTTTGCAACAGAGTTCGTGTAGTAACGAAACGGTCCGAAACGCTCCAACGCATGAGTTTGGGGTCCAATGGGGTGGATCGGGTGTGTTCGTTGGGAAAAAAATTCCGACGCGACTTTGTTGCATGAACTTGTGAATTAATGGCACCAATTCGGCCTGTTTTGCACCAGAGTTCGTGTAGTAACGAAACGGTCCGAAACGCTCCAACGCAAGAGTTTGGGGTCCAATGGGGTGGATCGGGTGCGTTCGCAGTGAGAAATTGCGACGCGACTTCGTTCCACTAACTTGTGCATTAATGGCACCTGTTCGGCCCATTTTGCATCGAAGTTCGTGCAGTAATGAAACGGTCCGAAATAGTCCGAAACGCCCGAAGACATGTGTTTGGGGTCCAATCGGGTGGATCGGGTCCGTTCATTGCGAAAAAATTCTGACGCGACTTCGTTCCGTGAACTTGTGCATTAATTGCTCCAGATTGGCCCGTTTTGCATTGAAGTTCCAGCAGTAATGAAACGGTCCGAAACGCCCCAAAACACGAGTTTGGGATCCAATGGGGTGGATCGGGTACGTTCATTGCGAAAAATTTCCGACGCGACTTCGTTGCACGAATTTGTGCATTAATGCACCAATTCGGCCTGTTTTGCACCAGAGTTCGTGTAGTAACGAAACGGTCCGAAACGCTCCAACCCATGAGTTTGGGGTCCAATGGGGTGGATCGGGTGCGTTCGTTGGGAAAAAAATTCCGACGCGACTTTGTTGCACGAACTTGTGAATTAATGGCACCAATTCGGATTGTTTTGCACCAGAGTTCGTGTAGTAACGAAACGGTCCGAAATGCTCCAACGCAAGAGTTTGGGGTTCAATGGGGTGGATCGGGTGCGTTCGCAGTGAGAAATTGTGACGCGACTTCGTTCCACTAACTTGTGCATTAATGGCACCTGTTCGGGCCCATTTTGCATCGAAGTTCGTGCAGTAATGAAACGGTCCGAAACAGTGCGAAACGCCCGAAGACATGTGTTTGGGGTCCAATCGGGTGGATCGGGTCCGTTCATTGCGAAAAAATTGTGACGCGACTTCGTTCCGTGAACTTGTGCATTAATTGCTCCAGATCGGCCCATTTTGCATTGAAGTTCCTGCAGTAATGAAACGGTCCGAAACGCCCCAGAACACGAGTTTGGGATCCAATAAGGTGGATCGGGTGCGTTCATTGCGAAAAATTTCCGACGCGACTTCGTTGCACGAAATTGTGCATTAATGGCACCAATTCGGCCTGTTTTGCACCAGAGTTCGTGTAGTAACGAAACGGTCCGAAACGCTCCAACGCATGAGTTTGGGGTCCAATGGGGTGGATCGGGTGCGTTCGTTGGGAAAAAATTCCGACGCGACTTTGTTGCATGAACTTGTGAATTAATGGCACAAATTCGGCCTGTTTTGCACCAGAGTTCGAGTAGTAACGAAACGGTCCGAAACGCTCCAACGCAAGAGTTTGGGGTCCATTGGGGTGGATCGGGTGCGTTCGCAGTGAGAAATTGCGACGCGACTTCGTTCCACTAACTAGTGCATTAATGGCACCTGTTCGGGCCCCATTTTGCATCGAAGTTCGTGCAGTAATGAAACGGTCCGAAACAGTCCGAAACGCCCGAAGACATGTGTTTGGGGTCCAATCGGGTGGATCGGGTCCGTTCATTGCGAAAAAATTCTGACGCGACTTCGTTCCGTGAACTTGTGCATTAATTGCTCCAGATCGGCCCGTTTTGCATTGAAGTTCCTGCAGTAATGAAACGGTCCTAAACGCCCCAATACACGAGTTTGGGATCCAATGGGGTGGATCGGGTACGTTCATTGCGAAAAATTTCCGACGCGACTTCGTTGCACGAAATTGTGCATTAATGGCACCAATTCGGCCTGTTTTGCAACAGAGTTCGTGTAGTAACGAAACGGTCCGAAACGCTCCAACGCATGAGTTTGGGGTCCAATGGGGTGGATCGGGTGCGTTCGTTGGGAAAAAAATTCCGACGCGACTTTGTTGCACGAACTTGTGAATTAATGGCACCAATTCGGCCTGTTTTGCACCAGAGTTCGTGTAGTAACGAAACGGTCCGAAACGCTCCAACGCAAGAGTTTGGGGTCCAATGGGGTGGATCGGGTGCGTTCGCAGTGAGAAATTGCGACGCGACTTCGTTCCACTAACTTGTGCATTAATGGCACCTGTTCGGCCCATTTTGCATCGAAGTTCATGCAGTAATGAAACGGTCCGAAATAGTCCGAAACGCCCGAAGACATGTGTTTGGGGTCCAATCGGGTGGATCGGGTCCGTTCATTGCGAAAAAATTCTGACGCGACTTCGTTCCGTGAAGTTGTGCATTAATTGCTCCAGATCGGCCCGTTTTGCATTGAAGTTCCAGCAGTAATGAAACGGGCCTAAACGCCCCAAAACACGAGTTTGGGATCCAATGGGGTGGATCGGTACGTTCATTGCGAAAAATTTCCGACGCGACTTCGTTGCACGAATTCGTGCATTAATGGCACCAATTCGGCCTGTTTTGCACCAGAGTTCGTGTAGTAACGAAACGGTCCGAAATGCTCCAACGCATGAGTTTGGGGTCCAATGGGGTGGATCGGGTGCGTTCGTTGGGAAAAAAATTCCGACGCGACTTTGTTGCACGAACTTGTGAATTAATGGCACCAATTCGGATTGTTTTGCACCAGAGTTCGTGTAGTAACGAAACGGTCCGAAATGCTCCAACGCAAGAGTTTGGGGTTCAATGGGGTGGATCGGGTGCGTTCGCAGTGAGAAATTGGGACGCGACTTCGTTCCACTAACTTGTGCATTAATGGCACTTGATCGGCCCATTTTGCATCGAAGTTCGTGCAGTAATGAAACGGTCCGAAACAGTGCGAAACGCCCGAAGACATGTGTTTGGGGTCCAATCGGGTGGATCGGGTCCGTTCATTGCGAAAAAATTGTGACGCGACTTCGTTCCCTGAACTTGTGCATTAATTGCTCCAGTTCGGCCCATTTTGCATTGAAGTTCCTGCAGTAATGAAACGGTCCGAAACGCCCCAAAACACGAGTTTGGGATCCAATGGTGTGGATCGGGTGCGTTCATTGTGAAAAATTTCCGACGTGACTTCGTTGCACGAAATTGTGCATTAATGGCACCAATTCGGTCTGTTTTGCACCAGAGTTCGTGTAGTAACGAAACGGTCCGAAACGCTCCAACGCATGAGTTTGGGGTCCGAAACGCTCCAGCGCATGAGTTTCGGGTGCGTTCGTTGCGAAAAAATCTTACGCGACTTCGTTGCACGAACTTGTGCATTAATGGCTCCAGTTCGACCCATTTTGCACCTAAGTTCTTCCAGTAACGAAACGGTCCAAAACTCCCCAAAACATGTGTCTGTGGTCCAATGGGGTTGATTAGGCGCGTTCGTCGCGAAAATTTCTACGCGACTTCGTTGCATGAACTTGTACAATAATTGCTCTAGATCGGCCCATTTTGCATCAAAGTTCATGCAGTAATGAAGTGGTCTGAAATGCCACAAAATATGATTTTGGGGTCCAATGGGGTGCATCGGGTGCGTTCATTGCGAAAAATTTTCGACGCGACTTCGTTGCACGAAATTGTGCATTAATGGCACCAATTCGGCCTCTTTTGCACCAGAGTTCGTGTATATATGAAATGGTCCAAAACGCTCCAACACATGAGTTTGGGGTCCAATGGGGTGGATCGGGTGCGTTCGTTGGGAAAAAAATTCCGACGCGACTTTGTTGCACGAACTTGTGAATTAAATGGCTGCAATTTGGCTTGTTTTGCACCAAAGTTCGTGTAGTAACGAAACGGTCCGAAACGCTCCAAGCAAGAGTTTGGGGTCCAATGGGGTGGATCGGGTGCGTTCGCAGTGAGAAATTGCGACGCGACTTCGTTCCACTAACTTGTGCATTAATGGCACCTGTTCGGCCCATTTTGCATCGAAGTTCGTGCAGTAATGAAACGGTCCGAAACAGTCCGAAACGCCCGAAGACATGTGTTTGGGGTCCAATCGGGTGGATCGGGCCCGTTCATTGCGAAAAAATTCTAACGCGACTTCGTTCCCAGAACTTGTGCATGAATTGCTCCAGATCGGCCCATTTTGCATTGAAGTTCCTGCAGTAATGAAACGGTCCGAAACGCCCCAAAACACAAGTTTGGGATCCAATGGGGTGGATCGGGTGCGTTCATTGCGAAAAATTTCTGACGCGACTTCGTTGCACGAAATTGTGCATTAATGGCACCAATTCGGCCTGTTTTGCACCAGAGTTCGTGTAGTAATGAAACGGTCCGAAACGCTCCAACGCATGAATTTGGGGTCCAATGGGGTGGATCGGGTGCGTTCGTCGGGAAAAAATTCTGACGCGACTTTGTTGCACGAACTGTGAGTTAATGGCACCAATTCGGCTTGTTTTGCACCAGAGTTCGTGTAGTAACGAAACGGTCCGAAACGCTCCAACGCATGAGTTTGGGGTCCAATGGGGTGGATCGGGTGCGTTCGTTGGGAAAAAATTCCGACGCGACTTTGTTGCACGAACTTGTGAGTTAATGGCACCAATTCGGATTGCTTTGCACCAGAGTTCGTGTAGTAACGAAATGGTCGGAAACGCTCCAACGCAAGAGTTTGGGGTCCAATGGGGTGGATCGGGTGCGTTCCCAGTGAGAAATTACGACGCGACTTCGTTCCACTAACTTGTGCATTAATGGCACCTGTTCGGCCCATTTTGCATCGAAGTTCGTGCAGTAATGAAACGGTCCGAAACAGTCCGAAACGCCCGAAGACATGTGTTTGGGGTCCAATCGGGTGGATCCGGTCCGTTCATTGCGAAAAAATTCTGACGCGACTTCGTTCCTTGAACTTGTGCATTAATTGCTCCAGTTCGGCCCATTTTGCATTGAAGTTCCTGCAGTAATGAAACGGTCCGAAACACCCCAAAACACGAGTTTGGGATCCAATGGGGTGGATCGGGTGCGTTCATTGCGAAAAATTTCCGACGCGACTTCGTTGCACGAAATTGTGCATTAATGGCACCAATTCGGCCTGTTTTGCACCAGAGTTCGTGTAGTAACGAAACGGTCCGAAACGCTCCAACGCATGAGTTTGGGGTCCAATGGGGTGGATCGGGTGCGTTCGTTGGGAAAAAAATTCCGACGCGACTTTGTTGCACGAACTTGTGAATTAATGGCACCAATTCGGATTGTTTTGCACCAGAGTTCGTGTAGTAACGAAACGGTCCGAAATGCTCCAACGCAAGAGTTTGGGGTTCAATGGGGTGGATCGGGTGCGTTCGCAGTGAGAAATTGTGACGCGACTTCGTTCCACTAACTTGTGCATTAATGGCACCTATTCGGCCCATTTTGCATCGAAGTTCGTGCAGTAATGAAACGGTCCGAAACAGTCCGAAACGCCCGAAGACATGTGTTTGGGGTCCAATCGGGTGGATCGGGTCCGTTCATTGCGAAAAAATTCTGACGCGACTTCGTTCCGTGAACTTGTGCATTAATTGCTCCAGATCGGCCCGTTTTGCATTGAAGTTCCTGCAGTAATGAAACGGTCCTAAACGCCCCAAAACACGAGTTTGGGATCCAATGGGGTGGATCGGGTACGTTCATTGCGAAAAATTTCCGACGCGACTTCGTTGCACGAAATTGTGTATTAATGGCACCAATTCGGCCTGTTTTGCAACAGAGTTCGTGTAGTAACGAAACGGTCCGAAACGCTCCAACGCATGAGTTTGGGGTCCAATGGGGTGGATCGGGTGTGTTCGTTGGGAAAAAAATTCCGACGCGACTTTGTTGCATGAACTTGTGAATTAATGGCACCAATTCGGCCTGTTTTGCACCAGAGTTCGTGTAGTAACGAAACGGTCCGAAACGCTCCAACGCAAGAGTTTGGGGTCCAATGGGGTGGATCGGGTGCGTTCGCAGTGAGAAATTGCGACGCGACTTCGTTCCACTAACTTGTGCATTAATGGCACCTGTTCGGCCCATTTTGCATCGAAGTTCGTGCAGTAATGAAACGGTCCGAAATAGTCCGAAACGCCCGAAGACATGTGTTTGGGGTCCAATCGGGTGGATCGGGTCCGTTCATTGCGAAAAAATTCTGACGCGACTTCGTTCCGTGAACTTGTGCATTAATTGCTCCAGATTGGCCCGTTTTGCATTGAAGTTCCTGCAGTAATGAAACGGTCCGAAACGCCCCAAAACACGAGTTTGGGATCCAATGGGGTGGATCGGGTACGTTCATTGCGAAAAATTTCCGACGCGACTTCGTTGCACGAATTTGTGCATTAATGCACCAATTCGGCCTGTTTTGCACCAGAGTTCGTGTAGTAACGAAACGGTCCGAAACGCTCCAACCCATGAGTTTGGGGTCCAATGGGGTGGATCGCGTGCGTTCGTTGGGAAAAAAATTCCGACGCGACTTTGTTGCACGAACTTGTGAATTAATGGCACCAATTCGGATTGTTTTGCACCAGAGTTCGTGTAGTAACGAAACGGTCCGAAATGCTCCAACGCAAGAGTTTGGGGTTCAATGGGGTGGATCGGGTGCGTTCGCAGTGAGAAATTGTGACGCGACTTCGTTCCACTAACTTGTGCATTAATGGCACCTGTTCGGCCCATTTTGCATCAAAGTTCGCGCAGTAATGAAACGGTCCGAAACAGTCCGAAACGCCCGAAGACATGTGCTTGGGATCCAATAGGGTGGATCGGATGCGTTCATTGCGAAAAATTTCCGACGCGACTTCATTGCATGAAATTGTGCATTAATGGCACCAATTCGGCCTGTTTTGCACCAGAGTTCGTGTAGTAACGAAACGGTCCGAAACGCTCCAACGCATGAGTTTGGGGTCCAATGGGGTGGATCGGGTGCGTTCGTTGGGAAAAAATTCCAACGCGACTTTGTTGCACGAACTTGTGAATTAATGGCACCAATTCGGATTGCTTTGCACCAGAGTTCGTGTAGTAACGAAATGGTCCGAAACGCTCCAACGCAAGAGTTTGGGGTCCAATGGGGTGGATCGGGTGCGTTCGCAGTGAGAAATTGTGACGCGACTTCGTTCCACTAACTTGTGCATTAATGGCACCTGTTCGGCCCATTTTGCATCAAAGTTCGCGCAGTAATGAAACGGTCCGAAACAGTCCGAAACGCCCGAAGACATGTGTTTGGGGTCCAATCGGGTGGATCGGGTCCGTTCATTGAGAAAAAATTCTGACGCGACTTCGTTCCCTGAACTTGTGCATTAATTGCTACAGATCGGCCCATTTTGCATTGAAGTTCCTGCAGTAATGAAACGGTCCGAAACGCCCCAGAACACGAGTTTGGGATCCAATAGGGTGGATCGGGTGCGTTCATTGCGAAAAATTTCCGACGCGACTTCGTTGCACGAAATTGTGCATTAATGGCACCAATTCGGCCTGTTTTGCACCAGAGTTCGTGTAGTAACGAAACGGTCCGAAACGCTCCAACGCATGAGTTTGGGGTCCAATGGGGTGGATCGGGTGCGTTCGTTGGGAAAAAATTCCGACGCGACTTTGATGCACGAACTTGTGAATTAATGGCACCAATTCGGATTGCTTTGCACCAGAGTTTGTGTAGTAACGAAATGGTCCGAAACGCTCCAACGCAAGAGTTTGGGGTCCAATGGGGTGGATCGGGTGCGTTCGCAGTGAGAAATTGTGACGCGACTTCGTTCCACTAACTTGTGCATTAATGGCACCTGTTCGGCCCATTTTGCATCAAAGTTCGCGCAGTAATGAAACGGTCCGAAACAGTCCGAAACGCCCGAAGACATGTGTTTGGGGTCCAATCGGGTGGATCGGGTCCGTTCATTGCGAAAAAATTCTTACGCGACTTCGTTCCCTGAACTTGTGCATTAATTGCTCCAGATCGGCCCATTCTGCATTGAAGTTCCTGCAGTAATGAAACGGTCCGAAACGCCCCAGAACACGAGTTTGGGATCCAATAGGGTGGATCGGATGCGTTCATTGCGAAAAATTTCCGACGCGACTTCATTGCATGAAATTGTGCATTAATGGCACCAATTCGGCCTGTTTTGCACCAGAGTTCGTGTAGTAACGAAACGGTCCGAAACGCTCCAACGCATGAGTTTGGGGTCCAATGGGGTGGATCGGGTGCGTTCGTTGGGAAAAAATTCCAACGCGACTTTGTTGCACGAACTTGTGAATTAATGGCACCAATTCGGATTGCTTTGCACCAGAGTTCGTGTAGTAACGAAATGGTCCGAAACGCTCCAACGCAAGAGTTTGGGGTCCAATGGGGTGGATCGGGTGCGTTCGCAGTGAGAAATTGCGACGCGACTTCGTTCCACTAACTTGTGCATTAATGGCACCTGTTCGGCCCATTTTGCATTGAAGTTCGTGCAGTAATGAAACGGTCCGAAACAGTCCGAAATGCCCGAAGACATGTGTTTGGGGTCCAATCGGGTGGATCGGGTCCGTTCATTGAGAAAAAATTCTGACGCGACTTCGTTCCCTGAACTTGTGCATTAATTGCTACAGATCGGCCCATTTTGCATTGAAGTTCCTGCAGTAATGAAACGGTCCGAAACGCCCCAGAACACGAGTTTGGGATCCAATAGGGTGGATCGGGTGCGTTCATTGCGAAAAATTTCCGACGCGACTTCGTTGCACGAAATTGTGCATTAATGGCACCAATTCGGCCTGTTTTGCACCAGAGTTCGTGTAGTAACGAAACGGTCCGAAACGCTCCAACGCATGAGTTTGGGGTCCAATGGGGTGGATCGGGTGCGTTCGTTGGGAAAAAATTCCGACGCGACTTTGATGCACGAACTTGTGAATTAATGGCACCAATTCGGATTGCTTTGCACCAGAGTTCGTGTAGTAACGAAATGGTCCGAAACGCTCCAACGCAAGAGTTTGGGGTCCAATGGGGTGGATCGGGTGCGTTCCCAGTGAGAAATTACGACGCGACTTCATTCCACTAACTTGTGCATTAATGGCACCAGTTCGGCCCATTTTGCATTGAAGTTCGTGCAGTAATGAAACGGTCCGAAACAGTCCGAAACGCCCGAAGACATGTGTTTGGGGTCCAATCGGGTGGATCGGGTCCGTTCATTGCGAAAAAATTCTGACGCGACTTCGTTCCCTGAACTTGTTCATTAATTCTCCAGATCGGCCCATCTTGCATTGAAGTTCGCGCGGTAATGAAACATTCCGAAGCGCCCCAAAACATGTGTTTGGGATCCAATAGGGTGGATCGGGTGCGTTCATTGAGAAAAAATTCCGACACGACTTCGTTGCACGAAATTGTGCATTAGTGGCACCAATTCGGCCTGTTTTTCACCAGAGTTCGTGTTGTAATGAAACGGTCCGAAACGCTCCAACGCATGTCTTTGGGGTCCAATGGGGTGGATCGGGTGCGTTCGTTGCGAAAAAATTCTGATGCGACTTTGTTGCACGAACTTGTGAATTAATGGCACTAGTTCCGCTTGTTTTGCACCTAAGTTCGTGCAGTAACGAAACGGTCCGAAATGCCCCAAAACATGTGTTCGGGGTCCAATGGGGTGGATCGGGCGCGTTTGTTGCAAAAACATTCTGACGCGACTTCGTTCCACAAACTTGTGCATTAATTGCTCCAGATCAGCCCATTTTGCATGGAAGTTCGTGCTGTAATGAAATGGTCTGAAACGCCCCAAAACATGAGTTTGGGATCCAATGGGGTGGATCGGGTGCGTTCATTGCGAAAAGATTTCGACGCGACATCGTTGCACGAACTTGTGCATTAATGGAACCAGATCGGCCCATTTTGCATTGAAGTTCGTGCGGTAATGAAACGGTTCAAAATACTCCAAAACATGAGTTTGGGGTCCAATGGGGTTTATCGGGTGCGTTCGTTGCGAAAAAATCTTACGCGACTTCGTTGCACGAACTTGTACATTAATGGCTCCAGTTTGACCCATTTTGCACCTAAGTTCTTCCAGTAATGAAACGGTCCGAAACTCCCCAAAACATGTGTGTGTGGTCCAATGGGGTTGATTAGGCGCGTTCATCAAAAAATTCCTACGCGACTTCGTTGCATGAACTTGTGTAATAATTGCTCTAGATCGGCCCATTTTGCATCAAAGTTCATGCAGTAATGAAGTGGTCTGAAATGCCACAAAATATGATTTTGGGGTCCAATGGGGTGGATTGGGTGCGTTCGCAGTGAGAAATTCCGACGCGACTTTGTTGCACGAACTTGTGAATTAATGGCACTAGTTCCGCCCGTTTTGCACCTAAGTTCGTGCAGTAATGAAACGGTGCGAAACGCCCCAAAACATGTGTTCGGGGTCCAATGGGGTGGATCAGGTGCGTTCGTTGCGAAAAATTTCCAACGCGACTTCGTTCCACGAACTTGTGCCTTAATGGCACTAGTAAGACCCGTTATTCACCGAAGCTCGTGCAGTAACGAAACGGTTCGCAAGGCCCCAAAACATGTGTTCGGGGTCCAATGGGGTGGATCGGGTGCGTTCGTTGCGAAAACATTCTGACGCGACTTCGTTCCATGAACTTGTGCATTAATTGCTCCTGATCGGCCCATTTTGCATGTGTTGGCGCTAAAAATCGGCCAGGAATCGGCCGATGATCTTCAGCGTCGGACACACGACCCAGGAGAATCTGCTTAGCTCCTGTTCGGGTTATTGCTCTGGTGCGGTTCGCGTGGCGTGCCAGTCAATCTGACCTGTTGATTGACAAGGAAATAAAAGTATTAAATTCCGAGCGTCCTGATCGGCTGGGGTTCCGATCTGTCCCGAAGAGCGTATCGGCGAATCGGCCGATTTGCTATGAAGATGACCGGCTATGGATCAGCCGATAATCACATAATAATTGCAAAAGAAAACTGCTGGAGCAACTTAAGCAATTATTACAGATGCAACACTTGAAATAGATCTAATTGGCTATATGGCGATAAACGAGGAAGAGCGATGATAAAACCGATAATTCCAATCTCAAGCTGGATAACTGGTGATAATACTAGAACAACAGGTAAAACCTATAATTCTAGTAAATATCGATAACTGACGAATAAATCCAAATGAAACCACAGCGATGCGCCCGAGGTTAAAGCTCAGATGTTATTCGATAAGCGGAACCTACCAATTGGCCGGAGATCGAGTCGATGCAGCCTTGCCAATCCGTACGAACTCGTGAAAGAAGAAAAAGTATTGGTGAAGTAGCCGACTTGAAAGTAAAGTGCTATGAAAAAGTAGATGTGTTTTGTTGATTGATTGTATGTCTCTTTTACAAAGCCCTAATGACTCCTATTTATACCCTAGAACCAGGAATCCTGATCGATTACGACCTGCTACAATCTTATTTTAAACAGAAAAACTACTATATCTATAATATATTTATAAAGGAAACAGACTCCCGCAGAATCTTCCACCGCCGTCTGCTAATCCAATCAAGACTCTTTCCATTGCTTCTCGACCGAATCAGCATCGCTCCATTGACCAACATTAGGCCACTTTTGACTGGGATCCTCTGTTGTGGTTCCAATAGTCTCACTCTCCTTATCTATTGGCGCAAGTTGGATCGCCAATCGGTCGATTCCCAACTGTAACCGCAATCGGCCGATTCTTTACTGTAACCTTTAGATCTGCCGCATCGGCCAATCTCTTCTCCTGACGCCGATTCAACACGTGTCAAAATCTGGCGTCAACACATGCCCCCCAGTTTCGGAGTAAAACATAATTTTTACTTCGAAAATCTTTTCTTTAATCTTTTTCTCCAAAATGGGCGCAGTAAAAATCTCCTTCCGTTTCGCGGTCTTCTACATAATGATTGCAATTTTCTAGGACCGGGCGCGGCAAAAATCCCGCCTTTGCCCTTTCCCTCTCGGATTGTCCTTAAGTACCGGCATTCTCCGCCTTCCTTTCACCACGAGCCTAGTAATTTCCTCCAGCGAACCACTGTTCATCTTCGTCCTGTGCCCTCTCGATTTCTAACCGCTCCCTTGAGCTATCTTGCCTGCGACCTGCTCCACCCTTCCAATGGCGGCGCTATCGGCAACTTCTCCAACCACGGAGGTCCCGTCGGCAACCCCCTCAGCGACGGCGGCCCCATCGGCGGCTCCACTGGCGGCTCCATCGGCGACGATGAGCTTCATCCCAGAGGTAATCATCGGAAACTTTCCTCTTTTATTCTTTTACGGCTCAAGTATTTTCTAGACCCATTATCAGTTTTTTCCCCTTTTTCCCCTCTTTTTAGGCATTTAGGCACCAGATTACTATTCCCCTTTCCGAATCCTCCGAACTCATCTGCTTAGGTCCTATGGGGAATCCAGATCCAACCGATTTGATCAACCTAGAAACCCACAGAATTCCGTTCAAGCAATCACCCATGGATTTAGGTCAGTGGGCAGGTGCCTTTAGATCTTGGCCGAATGAGACCCCTGACTGGAAAGAATGGTACCATAGAGTAGCCAAGTCTAAGAGAGTTCAGTGGGATGAACTGAAAATCGGCCAGTGCATTGATCTCTCTCTGTCCTAAATGGAGAAAATGAGCCCTTAGTAATAGCGGCCTCTTACTTCTGGTCCGACGCGCTCAACGCGTTCCTTTTTGGGCATGGACCCATGACTCCAACCTTGGCCGATGATCTGATGTTGACCGGCCTTGATATCTCCTCTCCTAACACCCCCTTTGATTATCTGATCAAACCACCTCATCGGCTAGAAACAAAAGGAATCGGCGGATGGAAGGGGTATATCAGCAAGAATATGAGGACTGGGACGATTTCAGAGAGAGAACATACGGCGTTTCTGATGATGTGGCTAGAGAAACATTTTTTCTGTGGCAGAGCAGTTGGTCCTTCATCTAATACCCAAGCCCTGGCAGAAGCTCTGTCACTAGGATCGGCCGTCCCCCTTAGGAAGCATCTGTTAGGATCGGCCTATCATATGATGCACCAAATCGGCGTCAGACTGTCAAAAGGGGAGCCGATTGGCAATCCTGGTGGTCCCTGGTGGTTTATCATCCTCTGGCTCAACTTATAAACGAGCAAGGTCTCCCAGCAACATATAGAGACCAAGACTTTTCCCAATATTGAGTCAGAGGAAAACCCCACCATTCGACGACGCTGTACATCTTTTGGAGAAGCGGCATTGGCCTTCCCTGGCTGTCAATTCACTGCAACCCGAACGGCCGAATACTTCAGATGTTTCTACAACGGCTTCAGTGAAGCGACTATCAGTTGGTATCCATATCAGACAGTAGGGCCGATTTTCGAGCTTCCCGTCTTCTACGATTCATCCTCCCATACTTTTGATAGTGATCTTGTGGATATCCTGATCAAGCTAGGGATTTTACCAGCCAATTTTTTTTCTGAAAAGGATTCCCCCACCTATGAGTTTTATAATCCATCGGCCGCAGCAAGGCAACTGGGCTTTGGTCAACTGCCGATTCAGGTTTACTTTGTCGGCCAAGCAAAATTTTGAGATGAACTGACCAAGAGCCTCGGCTACAATCGGCTGTGCAACTTAGTGCCAGACTCCAATACCATCGACCTGAACAACTGGACGGTGGCCCCTTTTGCCGTCCAACAATTCAAACTGTGGTGGGCAGAATGGAAGCAATACCTCTTCTGTCTATCTCCATCAACATATTGCAACAGTTTGGACCCAGAAAACATCGATTCAAGTGCAGCGGTATGACCTTTCTCCCAGCCGATTTCAATATTGTCTCTTTCCATGCTACAATCTTACCGTTAACTTGTGTTTATCTTTTCAGTTTGGAAGCCAAGTTTCTCCGATGCGGAGCCGAAGTGGTAGGCTGATAGAGAGCGATCGTCCATATACATCATTACCACTTATAGGCTATCACGCTCCGACCATCAAGAACATCACTAGCGGCCGATGGAAACAAACGCCGAAAAGGCCAACCTTAAAGAAAACAAGTCGTCGAGTGTGTGCCCGCATAGGACCGACTGACCAATCGGCGGTAGTATTGGCTGAAACCCCAATTCCTCCAGCCTTGCCGACTACCGAGATGGTCGATCCCCAAACTGCCTCAGAAGTCGGAGCGGCCGCTGCATCACTGCTGGTGGAAGCTGTTCAGGTAACCTCGCGTACTTCACATATCTTTATGTACTCTATCAATATTAACTTCTGCCTTCTGCCAGGCTGCACAGACCGCTCCAGTGCAATCCCCACAGCAATCGACCACATCCCAAGCGGAAGCCGAAACACCAGCGACCCTCCTCACCGAGGTAGATAATCTCTTAACTCAATTTCTCGAGATTCAGAAAACTAACTGACTCTGATGCAGACCGATCTGGGTGCGTCGACTGTACCCCCTCAACAAACATCGGCCGGAAGACTCACAGAGGTATGGCAAGTATCTCATATCATCATATTCAATTATCCGCAGTATACTCATAGAATCTATTTCCCATACCTTTTCAGGAAGCTGGCCCAAGCAGAGCATTGATAGTTGTTGAGTCCTCTTCTTCTGATGAGCCGATTGCACCGGTTCCTGAGACGAGGGTGGCACTCCCATCGGTGCAAGCAAGAGAGATCCGCTTCAAGGAGGTAATAAAGTTATCACCGGAATCGGCCGATTCCCCTTTACTGCTTGCTAATCCTTGTCTTTATTCTTTCGCAGGAACAAGACACTTCCAATAACAGCCTTTTCTCCTTCGCGGTTTCCTTGCTTGACGATGAAGAAGTCGCTTCACGCCAAGTTCCGTCAAGCTAAATTCCTGATGATGTCCGCGCCAAGCTCGAGAGTATGCGGATCCTCCTCCAAGATGATATCGGCCGATTAGTGGGAGATGCCTCACCGATTCGGCGGCTTCTGAATGACATCAGAGGCCGAATTCCGGAGGAAGCGACAGGGACTCTACAACCTGCTGCATTCATAGAGTGGATGCAGATTCTGGTATTCAGGGCCCTGCGTCATGTGGCCGATCGTGCCCAGCTAGCAAAAACCCGGGAGGAAGCCGATTCCTACAAACACCGAGCCCAAGAAGTACACCAACAGATCAGCTTCCTCGAGAGCTCCCGCCCGGATATCGTCGGCACAATAGATCGCCTCAAACGGAGGAGGGCAGAGCTAGCCAAAGAGATGGAGCAGGTAACCAAAGACATACCTGCTGAAGAAAAGAAACTTCAAGAGCTTCCATCCGTCATCGCCGGGCTGAAACAAGAAAGACAGAACTTGGCCCGTGAAGCGATAAGACTTCATCGCCATATGCCAGAAATTCTAGGATCGGCCGACAACGACCAAAGAGTATTAGACTCGGCTGATCAGATTAGGCAATGAGCTATCGCGACCATAGATGCCCTCCTTGGATTGTAAAGAATCTTGTAAACATTTAATGCTCTCTTAATGTTGATGCGCCGATTCGAACTTGGACCACTTCCTTTGGCAGCTTTGCATTTATGAACGCTTTTACTCTGATAGGACGCATCCTACTATCTCTTTACCTCCTCTCTATAAGTACGAGATCCCATACCGTTTCCAGAGGCATCTGCATTACCCATCTTCTCCCCCTCTAATAACTCGATCTCTATCCTCCCAAGCTGGACATCAAGATGTCTTCTTCATCTTCCTCCTCCTCTGTCAACCAGGTACGAACCCTCCTCTATTTCTCCCCTTGACATCTCAATCGCTCTGATACTGGGTAGTTGTTTATCTCTCTTTAGCCAAAACGCCTCAGTCCCAGTCTGGAACGAGCGATTGAAGTTATGCATTCAGACGAACCACTGTCGCAGGCAGACATAGATCTGATAAGAGCTCACTCTGAAGAACTTAAAGGTCATGTTCCTGCTGATGTCCAGCAAATCTGGGACCGTATAAACGCTCACTGCCCCAAGCGACTGCCAACTGAAAGGAGTCCTCCACTCCCTCGCTCAGTTGCCCTTGAAGATGCCGCGGCAGGAACACCTCAACCACCTCTCGACAGGAGCCATCCACTCCCTCATCAAGTCGAGACTAAAGCCACCATGGAGAATCTAAAGGAGAAGACCACCCGCCTTCTGATAAAACTCGGCCGGATCGAGAGAGAAATCAAGAGAAAGCGTAATCAATAGATATATTGGTACTTTTTATTCTAAGGGCGACTTGTACCATGTCGGCCATGTACTCTGTTGTTTTCATCGAATAATGAATTGGTCAGACCAAACCAAAATGTTTCCTCCTTAAGGCGATGTCATTTTTACATCGGCTATGTAGACAAAAGCCGATAGGAGTAGGCCATGTTGTCTTGATGTATCTTACTGCAAGTTATGCATCTACCCAAATGCTTGGATAGTACCTCTTCAGATATCTTCCATTTAAAGCTCTAGAGAATTCTTCCCCTTCAATAGTTTCTAGAATATATGCATTTCCCGGAGCACATCGGCTGATTCTATACGGTCCTTCCCAAGTGGGCGACCATTTACCGAACTTGGGATCTTTAGACCCTATCGGCAGCACCAACTTCCATACCAGATCTCCTCGAGAGAATTGCTTAACTTTGACCTTTTTGTCATACCACCTGGCCACCCTTTTCTTTTTTTCTTCGATGCTAATCAGAGCCCTCAACCGCTGACCTGCCGAGTCCTCGAGCTCATCCTTCATGAGGAAGGAATAGTCATCGGCCGTCAACTGATCTTGAAGCGATATACGTCTTGACCCCGTCCTTAACTCCCAAGGCAGAACTGCCTCGTGACCATATACCAACTGATAAGGAGATATCTTAGTGGCTCCGTGGCAAGCCATCCTATAAGCCCATAGAGATTCAGCCAAAGACATGTGCCACTTTTTGGGTTGTTCCTCTATCTTCCTCTTGATCAACTTGATTATCCCCTTATTGGACGATTCGGCCTGGCCATTGTCTTGAGCATAGTACGGAGAAGAATTTAATAATTTAATCCCCATATCGGCGGCGAATTCTCCAAATTCTCCAGAGGTGAACATCGTTCCTTGATCAGTTGTGATAGTCTGAGGAATACCGAATCGATAAACAATATGGTTCTTAACGAACTCGATCATATCGGCCGATGTCATGGTCCTTAACGGAACTGCCTCCACCCATTTAGTGAAATAATCAGTGGCTACCAATATAAACTTATGCCCTTTGCTCGATGGAGGGTGAATCTGTCCGATGAGATCTATTCCCCAACCTCTGAACGGCCACGGCTTGATTACCGGATTCATAGCCGAAGCTGGCGCGTGCTGCACATTGCCAAACTTCTGACAGTCTTGGCAACCTTTATAATATTTGAAACAATCTTCAAGGATAGTTGGCCAGTAATACCCATTGTTTCTGATCATCCGGTAAAACAAATCGTCTTCAAGTAACACATATTTTGTGGCCTGGAAACGCACTCGCCGATCCACCTTCTAGGACGGATCCCTCAAGTAATCGGCAATCTCCTTTCGCCAATCATCGGCGACGAGCTCTAAAATCAAAGCTCCTTGAATCGGCCGATATCCGGACGCGTGTTGGGCCAGCCTATTGGCCTCTTCATTATAATTTCTGGGGATATGCTCAATTATTGCAGACTTGAATTCCTTTAACAGCTGGAGGCAATCTTCATAGTAAATCCTTAAGATATCATCTTTACATTCAGATTTCCCCGTTAACTGATCTACGATGAGCATGGAATCCCTAAAAATTTCGACTGCATCAGCCTTGACTTCCCTTAATAATTGGATACCCTTTAGGACGGCTCGGTATTCCGCCTGGTTATTAGTTGCGGACGCTTCTATCGGCAGAGAGAAATCATAACTTGCCCCCCGAGGCAATACAAGAACGATGCCGATTCCCAATCCGGCCCCACACGAAGAACCATCGAAATATAGAGTCCATGGAACCGGTTCAACGATAGCAATTTCTGGTCCACAATGTTGGGCTACAAAATCAGCCATGACTTGACCTTTGACAGCTTTGGCCGATTCGTACCTTAAGTCAAACTCTGACAGAGCCAGGATCCATTTTCCAATCCGTCCTTTCAAAATCGGCAGTGATAGCATATACTTCACCACATCATCTTTGCATACAACTATGCACTCTACCGATAACAAATAGTGCCTGAGCTTGGTACACGAGAAGTATAAACACAAGCACAGCCGTTCCACAGGGGAATATCTTGTTTCGGCGTCCAGGAGTCTTCTGCTGACATAATATACCACCCGTTCTTTCCCTTCGAACTCCTGTACCAACGCCGATCCAATAGCTTGTTCAGCAGCCGATAAGTATAATTTGAACGGCTTACCAGGCTGTGGCGGGACTAACACCAGAGGTGAAATCAGATATTGCTTGATATCTTCTAACGCTCTATGTTGTTCTTCTCCCCACACGAATTCCTGGTCGGGCTTCAATTTCAGCAAAGGGGTGATAGCTTGAATATGCCCGGACAGGTTGGATATGAATCTTCTGATAAAATTGACCTTGCCGATGAGGGATTGCAGCTTAGTTTTATTCTGTGGGGCTACAACTTTGTTGATGGCGTCTATGGTCTTCCGGTTAACCTCTATCCCGCGCTCATGGACCACGAATCCTAAGAATTGCCCGGCCGATATACCAAATGCACACTTGTTCGGTTTCATTTTCAACCCATGCTTCCTTGTGCACTCCAGTACTTCTTGTAAATGGGCCAGATGTTCCTGATGACCTTTTGACTTGACCACAACATCATCGATGTAAATTTCCACCGATGCACCAATGAGCTTGTGAAAGATATAGTTCATGGCCCGCTGATATGTAGCACCGGCGTTCTTTAACCCAAAGGTCATTACAACCCACTCGAATAGACCAAGGTGACCCGGACACCTGAAAGCCGTTTTCAAGATATCTTCTTCGGCCATTAATATTTTATTGTACCCAGCATTACCATCCATGAAACTGATGACTTTGTGTCCTGCGGCAGCATCTATCAAGACATCGGCCGTCGGCATTGGATATCCATCCATTGGTGTAGCCTGATTTAGGTTCCTAAAGTCGATGCATACTCGCAATTTTCCGTTCTTCTTATACACGGGCACAATATTAGAAATCCATTCGGCGTAACGGCACTGCCGAATAAATCCTGCTTCAATCAACCTTGTGATCTCGGCCTTTATATCAGGTAGAATTTTGGGGTTGCACCGTCGTGCAGGCTGCTGATATGGCCGATATCCTGATTTATAGGTAACCGGTGTTCAACAATGGATCGGTCTAGACCAGGCATTTCATGGTATTTCCAAGCAAAGCAATCCTTGAATTCTTTTAACAAACTTATCAATTTACACTTATATCCAGGATCCAAGCTAGCACTAATATACATCGGCCTTGGCTTGCTACCACCTCCCAAATCCACCATCTCTAATGAATCGGCCGACGTAAATCCATGCCCAAGCTTTCCGTCTTCTCGGACGAATTGATCCATCTATTCTGAATCTTTAGAGCCGACTGCTTGGATCAGCTGTAGACTAAAATCGGACACTCTCAGGAAATCAGTGTCCCAAGTCCTGCCGGATATACACCTCACGTGTTCACAGCTCCATTGTTGCGTGTCGGCCGCTACGACACTGTAGGTGGAATCGGCGGTGACTATCTCTGTACTGTCGCCGACCCATTGCACGAGGCATTGGTGCATTGTAGATGGGACACAACAATTTGCATGTATCCAGTCGCGACCGAGCAACATGTTGTAGGACCCCTTACCATTAATAATAAAAAAGGTAGTGGGAAGGGTCTTACTGCCGATGGTGAGGTCGACGCAGAGCGCTCCACGGGCGGGAGACACGTTGCCTTCAAAGTCCTTGAGCATCATGTCCGTCTTGGTCAGGTCTTCATCACTTTTGCCTAACTTCCGGAACATGGCATATGGCATGATGTTGACTGCGGCGCCTCCATCCACTAGTAGCCTGGTAACGGGTCGTCCGTTAACGTGCCCTTTGAGAAATAATGCCTTGAGATGTTGCCGTTTTTCGCCTTCTGGTTTCTCAAAGGTGGCTGTCATCGGCTCTAATACCAACTGCGCCATCTGCTCTTCCATCCTTGTTGCCTTGTCTCGATCCACGGACGCCATGAACTCCATCGGCAATATGAACACCATATTGACATCAGTTGCCGATTCTTGATTGCCAACTTCCTTGCTGTTGTTTTTCTTAGGGCGCCAGACCCGAGACTTGACGTTTCTCTTTTCCAGCACCTGCCTCTGCTCTTGTTCTTGTTGCTCCCATTGGCGCAGGCGTTGGATTCTCTGCTTCTGAGATTTAGACAATCCTTCAGGGCACCACCTGGGGTTTGCTGGTCTGGCCAACGATTTGGCGTGCTCCCAATCTGGTTCCCTTCCTAGGGGGTTTTCATCTGACACCCTGTCATCAGCCATCTCTTCCAGCCGATCGTGTACGCTGGTTCTGCCCCCCAGTCGCTCCTGCTGGTTGATCCTACCTTTCGACCGGTGATACCGGTCAACTCTGCCCCCCAGCCGATCATGCACTGAAAGGCGCCGTCCTTCTTGTTCGCGCCGATTTCTGTTGATCAGCTCTGATTCTCTGTCTCTGGAGCGTGATCTTTTGAACGGGCGATCGTTGCGGCTTAATCCGTTGCACTCAGGACAGTTATCGGCTGATAGCAATCGGAGGTCATTTTCCCAGCAATGGATGAAGAACGGACATTGCCAATGATCCTCGTGTCGGCGTATCATCTCCTCGTGGCATCTTGACCGTTCCTCCTACCGCTGATATTTGCTGAGCAAGAATTGGGAAGTGATGGGTCTATGTGATCGTCCCGATCCTTCGCCCTTGTCTTCAGCCCGCCTTTTCCCTTTAACTTCATCCACCGTGACCTGCTTCCTAGGATCTACGGCGCCGCTTCTTCTTGCCGATTCCGACGTCAGCACCTTGGTTTGAAGTGAGTTTCTTTCTGTGTCAACCATGTTGGCCGGGAAAAGATGCTGGTCAATCTTCATCGGCTTCGCCGGCTTTGCCAGGGTTTCAAACTTGAGTCTTCCCTGGTCGATGGCCGACTGTATCTGCTGACGGAAGATCTTGCATTCATTTGTGTCATGAGACGTGGTGTTGTGCCACTTGCAGTACTTCATCTTTTTGAGCTGATCGGCCGAAGGAATGGTATGGTATGGTGATAGCTTGATCTGCCATTCCTGGAGTAGTAAGTCGAAAATCTTATCGGCCTTTGTCGTATCAAAGCCGAATGCATCTGGTTCTTTCTTTCCAAAAGGGCACGATATTGGCTTCTTGCCTTTTATCCATTCTACTAGGCCAATTTCTTCCTCTCCCTCCGATTCAGACCCTTCCAGATATGCCACCTTTTTCTAGAAATTCCTCCGCTGCTCAAACGGACGGACTTCCTGACCTGCCAATCGGTGAACGATCTGGCTTAGGCTTTCGAATTCTTGTGAGGCATACCTTTCCTTGATATGTTGCAAGAGGCCTTGGAAAGCGATATTGGCCAACTAGGCATCGGTCAGAGCCAGACTATAGCATTTATTCCTGATTTCTCTGAACCTTTGTATGTATCAAGTTACTGGTTCGTCGCTTCTCTGCCTGAGGCTGGTCAAATCTGAGAGCTTCATCTCATGTACTCCTGTGTAGAAGTACTTATGGAATTGCTTTTCCAGATCGGCTCAAGTAACAATGGAATTGGGTGGTAAAGTGGTGATCCACTGAAAGGCCGATCCAGACAGAGACGACGAGAATAGACGCACCCTCAGAGCATCTTGTGTGGCGGCTTCCCTGCACTGGATGATGAATCTGTTAATGTGCTCCATGGTAGATGTGTCGTCGAGCCCCGAAAACTTGGTAAAATCAGGAACCTTGTATCGGTGGGGAAACGGCAGCAGGTCGTAGGCCGATGGGTATGGCGTCTTGTATATATAAGTCTACACTTTCGGCTTCAACCCGAATTGGTCCTGAATTACCTCCGCTATTCTTGCCGTCCAATCCACTTGCTGCTGATGAACAGCTGTTCGAGGTGCCGGCATATGTTGGAGGATTGGCGGTGGTACGGTCGGGTGATGGATCGAAGCATACGGCGAATTATGTTGCGTCATGGCCATCTGAGCAGTTGACAGTTGATGGTGAAGCGAATCTGCCGCCCCGTCGTACATCGTCATCGGCGCCGTGCTTCCGAGTGCTTCCACAGCGCCTGCCCCCCTGCCGATTTTTGACGGGGCTGATTGATACTGAGGGACCGTCGGCCGGGCGGCCGAATGGAACGGCGCCTGGATCGGGTAGTTCCCATGTCCAGTTGATTGATCGGGAAAAGCCGCCGTTGCCGATGCCCCCCAAGGCACTGAGTTTGTGGGCAGCGATTGCACAGAGGCAATCTGGACAGGCTGAAGCGGTGCTTGCGATGGGAAACATGGTGCACCGTTGTACCTTGGAGATACTGGAGGCAACGAAATGTTGTATCCTTCGCGTTGCGTCGACATCGGTTGAGGAGCCGAGCGGGATGTGCCTGGTGAGCTTCTGGATGGAGGTGCAATAGGTGGGGCGTATGCTGGCCCCTGATATCCTTGAGCTGCTCCGCTGACCAGAGAACTGATGACGGCGTTATACACCATGTTGGTCATCATCGAGGATTGGTCGATGAAAGCCTGGTAGACGGACTGTTGGATCATATCGGACATCTTGCCCGAATCCTCAGCAATGGTGATGTGGCGGGGAACTGGAAGAGGAGCTTTCTTGATTGCCTCCCCACTTCTGGTATGACTGAAAGACTGTAGATACATTCTTTTGTAATCCTCCAGATGTTTTGCCAGTTCTTCTTTCTGGTCGTCCTTGAGATCTGCTTCTGTGACCTCAATGATGTTGTTTTCAGGAACTTCTGCGTTCTTTGACATATTGGATCTTGAGGTTGGTCCCACCGGGCGTGCCAAAAGTGTCTTGGCGCTAAAAATCGGCCAGGAATCGGCCGATGATCTTTAGCGTCGGACACACGACCTGGGAGAATCTGCTTAGCTCCTGTTCGGGTTATTGCCCTGGTGCGGTTCGTGTGGCGTGCCAGTCAATCTGACCTGTTGATTGACAAGGAAATAAAAGTATTAAATTCCGGGCGTCCCGATCGGCTGGGGTTCCGATATGTCCCGAAGAGCGTATCGGCGAATCGGCCGATTTTCTATGAAGATGACCGGCTATGGATCAGCCGATAATCACGTAATAATTGCAAAAGAAAACTGCTGGAGCAACTTAAACAATTATTACAGATGCAACACTTGAAATAGATCTAATCGGCTATATGGCAATAAACGAGGAAGAGCGATGATAAAGTCCATAATTCCAATCTCAAGCTGGATAACTGGTGATAATACTAGAACAACAGGTAAAACCTATAATTCTAGTAAATATCGATAATTGTGAATAAATCCAAACGAAACCACAGCGATGCGCCCGAGGTTAAAGCTCAGATGTTATTCGATAAGTGGAACCTACTAATTGGCCGGAGATCGAGTCGATGCAGCCCTGCCAATCCGTACGAACTCGTGAAAGAAGAAAAAGTATTGGCGAAGTCGCCGACTTGAAAGTAAAGTGCTATGAAAAAGTAGATGTGTTTTGTTGATTGATTGTATATCTCTTTTACAAAGCCCTGATGACTCCTATTTATACCCTAGAACCAGGACTCCTGATCGATTACGACCTGCTACAATCTTATTTTAAACAGAAAAACTACTATATCTATAATATATTTATAAAGGAAACACACTCCCGCAGAATCTTCCGCCGCCGTCTTCTAATCCAATCAGGACTCTTTCCATTGCTTCTCGACCGAATCAGCATCGCTCCGTTGACGAACATTAGGCCACTTTTGACCAGGATCCTCTGTTGTGGTTCCAATAGTCTCACTCTCCTTATCTGTTGGCGCAAGTTGCATCGCCAATCGGCCGATTCCCAACTGTAACCTCAATCGGCCGATTCTTTACTGTAACCTTTAGATCTGCCGCATCGGCCAATCTCTTCTCCTTACGCCGATTCAACACGTGTCAAAATCTAGCGTCAACCCATGCCCCCCAGCTTTGGAGTAAAACATAATTTTTACTTCGAAGCTCTTTTCTTTAATCTTTTTCTCCAAAACGGGCGCAGTAAAAATCTCCTTCCGTTTCGCGGTCTTCTACATAATGATTGCAATTTTCTAGGACCGGGCGCTCGAGACAATTGTTCCCCTGGAATTCATGTAGACGACGCGGCAAAAATCCCGCCTTTGCCCTTTCTCTCTCGGATTGTCCTTAAGTACCTGCATGCTCCGCCTTCCTTTCACCACGAGCCTAGTAATCTCCTCCAGCGAACCACTGTTCATCTTCTTCGTGCGCCCCCTCGATTTCTAACCACTCCCTCCAGCAATCTTGCCTGCGACCTGCTCCACCCTTCCAATGGCAGCGCCATCAGCAACTTCTCGAACCACGGAGGTCCCGTCGGCAACCCCCTCAGCGACGGCGGCCCCATCGGCGGCTCCACTGGCGGCTCCATCAGCGACGATGAGCTTCATCCCGGAGGTAATCATCCGAAACTTTCCTCTTTTCTTCTTTTACGGCTCAAGTATTTTCTAGACCCATTCTCAGTTTTTTCCCCTTTTCCCCCTCTTTTTAGGCATCTAGGCACCAGATTACTATTCCCCTTTTCGAATCCTCCGAACTCATCTGCTTAGGTCCTATGGGGAATCCAGATCCAACCGATTTGATTATCCTAGAAACCCACAGAATTCCGTTCAAGCAACCGCCCATGGATTTAGGTCAGTGGACACGTGCCTTTAGATCTTGGCCGAATGAGACCCCTAGCTGGAAAGAATGGTACCATAGAGTAGCCAAGTCTAAGAGAGTTCAGTGGGATGAACTGAAAATCGGCCAGTGCATTGATCTCTCTCTGTCCCAAATGGAGAAAAATGAGCCCTTAGTAATAGCAGCCTCTTACTTCTGGTCCGATGCGCTCAACGCGTTCCTTTTTGGGCGTGGACCCATGACTCCAACCTTGGCCGATGATCTGATGTTGACCGGCCTTGATATCTCCTCTCCTGACACCCCCTTTGATTATCTGATCAAACCACCTCATCGGCTAGAAACAAAAGGAATCGGCGGATGGAAGGGGTATATCAGCAAGAATATGAGGACTGGGACGATTTCAGAGAGAGAACATACAGCGTTTCTGATGATGTGGCTAGAGAAACATTTTTTCTGTGACAGAGCAGTTGGTCCTTCATCTAATACCCAAGCCCTGGCAGAAGCTCTGTCACTAGGATCGGCCGTCCCCCTTGGAAAGCATCTGTTAGGATCGGCCTATCATATGATGCACCAAATCGGCGTCACACTGTCAAAAGGGGAGCCGATTGGCAATCCTGGTGGTCCCTGGTGGTTTATCATCCTCTGGCTCAACTTATAAATCAGCAAGGTCTCCCAGTAACAAATAGAGACCAAGACTTTTCCCAACATTGAGTCAGAGGAAAACCCCACCATTCGACGACGTTGTACATCTTTTGGAGAAACGGCATCAGCCTTCCCTGGCTGTCAATTCACTGCCACCCGAACGGCTGAATACTTCAGATGTTTCTACAACAGCTTCAGTGAAGAGACTATCAGTTGGCATCCATATCAGACAGTAGGGCCAATTTTCGAGCTTCCCGTCTTCTACGATTCATCCTCCCATACTTTTGATAGTGATCTTATGGATATCCTGATCAAGCCAGGCATTTTACCGGCCAATTTCTTTTCTGGAAAGGATTCCCCCACCTATGAGTTTTATAATCCATCGGCCACAGCAAGGCAACTGCGCTTTGGTCAACTGCCGATTCAGGTTTACTTTGCCAGCCAAGCAAAATTTCGAGATGAACTGACCAAGAGCCTCCACTACAATCGGTTGTGCAACTTAGTGCCAGACTCCAGTACCATCGACCTGGACAACTGGACAGTGGCCCCTTTTGCCGTTCAACAATTCAAACTGTGGTGGGCAGAATGGAAGCAATACCTCTTCTGTCTATCTCCATCAACATATTGCAATAGTTTGGACCCAGAAAACATCGATTCAAGTGCAGCGGTATGACCTTTCTCCCAGCCGATTTCAATATTGTCTCTTTCCATGCTACAATCTTACCGTTAACTTGTGTTTATCTTTTCAGTCTGAAAGCCAAGTTCCTCCGATGCAGAGCCGAAGTGGTAGGCCGATAGAGAGCGATCGTCCATATACATCATTTCCATTAATGCAGTAACGAAACGGTCCGAAACACTCCAACGCATGAGTTTGAGGTCCAATGGGGTGGATCGGGTGCGTTCGTTGGGAAAAAATTCCGATGCGACTTTGTTGCACAAACTTGTGAATTAATGGCACTAGTTCCACCCGTTTTGCACCTAAGTTCGTACAGTAACGAAACGGTCCAAAACGCCCCAAATCATGTGTTCAGGGTCGAATGGGGTGGATCGGGTGCGTTCGTTGTGAAAAAATTCCAACGCGACATCGTTGCACGAACTTGTGCATTAATGGAACCAGATCGGCCCATTTTGCATTGAAGTTCGTGCGGTAATGAAATGGACCGAAATACTCCAAAACATGAGTATGGGGTCCAATGCGGTGTATCGGGTGCGTTCGTTGCGAAAAGTTCTTACGCGACTTCGTTGCATGAACTTGTGCATTAATGGCTCGAGTTCGACCCATTTTGCACCTAAGTTCTTCCAGTAACGAAACGGTCCGAAACGCTCGAAAACATGTGTTTGTGGTCCAATG
This sequence comes from Panicum miliaceum, assembly GCA_032594955.1. Lineage (NCBI taxonomy): Eukaryota > Viridiplantae > Streptophyta > Magnoliopsida > Poales > Poaceae > Panicum > Panicum miliaceum. The sequence goes on along the minus strand of CM064070.1, from coordinate 9,363,998 downwards.
GGGTGGATTAGGCGCGTTCTTCACGAAAAATTCCTACGCGACTTCGTTGCACGAACTTGTGCAATAATTGCTCTAGATCGGCCCATTTTGCATCAAAGTTCATGCAGTAATGTAGTGGTCCGAAATGCCCCAAAATATGAGTTTGGGGTCCAATGCGGTGGATCGGGTGCGTTCGCAGTGAGAAATTACGACGCGACTTTGTTCCACGAACTTGTGTATTAATGGCACCTGTTCGGCCCATTTTGCACCGAAGTTCGTGTAGTAATGAAACGGTCCGAAACAGTCCGAAATGCCCGAAGACATGTGTTTGGGGTCCAATCGGGTGGACCGGGTGCGTTCGTTGCGAAAAAATTCTGACGCGACTTCGTTGCACGAAATTGTGCATTAGTGGCACCAATTCGGCATGTTTTTCACCAGAGTTCGTGTAGTAACGAAACGCTCCGAAACGCTCCAACGCATGAGTTTGCGGTCCAATGGGGTGGATCGGGTGCGTTCGTTGTGAAAAAATTCCGACGCGGCTTTGTTGCACGAACTCGTGAATTAATGGCACTAGTTCCGCCCGTTTTGCACCTATGTTCGTGCAGTAACGAAACGGTCCGAAATGCCCAAAAACCTGTGTTCGGGGTCCAATGGGGTGGATCGGGTGCGTTTGTTGCGAAAAATTTCCAACGCGACTTCGTTCCACAAACTTGCGCATTAATGGAACCAGATCAACCCATTTTGCATTGAAGTTCGTGCGGTAATGAAACGGTTCGAAATACTCCAAAACATGACTTTGGGGTCCAATGGGGTGTATCGGGAGCGTTCGTTGTGAAAAATTCTTACGCGACTTCGTTGCACGAACTTGTGCATTAATGGCTCCAGTTCGACCCATTTTGCACCTAAGTTCTTCCAGTAATGAAACGGTCCGAAAAGCCCCAAAACATGTGTTTGGGTTCCAATGGGGTAGATTAGGCGCGTTCATCGCGAAAAATTCCGACGCGACGTCGTTGCACGAACTTGTGCAATAATTGCTCTACTTCGGCACATTTTGCATCAAAGTTCGTGCAGTAATGAAATGGTCTGAAATGCCCCAAAATATGAGTTTGGGGTCCAATGGGGTGGATCGGGTGCGTTCGCAGTGAGAAATTGCGACGCGACTTCGTTCCACGAACTTGTGCATTAATGGCACCTGTTCGGCCCATTTTTCATCGAAGTTCAAGTAGTAATGAAATGGTCCGAAACGGTCCAAAACGCCCGAAGACATGTGTTTGGGGTCCAATCGGGTGGATCGAGTGCGTTCATTGCGAAAAAATTCTGACGCGACTCCGTTCCCTGAACTTGTGCATTAATTGCTCCAGATCGGCCCATTTTGCATTGAAGTTCATCAAGTAATGAAACAGACCGAAATGCCCCAAAACATGTGTTTGGGATCCAATGGGTGGATCGGGTGCGTTCATTGCGAAAAAATTCCGACGCGACTTCGTTGCACGAACTTGTGCATTAATGGCACCAGTTCGGCCCGTTTTTCACCAAAGCTCGTGCAGTAACGAAACGGTTCGCAAGGCACCAAAACATGTGTTCGGGGTCCAATGGGTGGATCGGGTGCGTTCGTTGCGAAAAAATTCTGACGCGACTTCGTTCCACGAACTTGTGCATTAATTGCTCCAGATCGACCCATTTTGCATTGAAGTTCCTGCAGTAATGAAACGGTCCGAAACGCCCCAAAACACGAGTTTGGGATCCAATGGGGTGGATCGGGTGCGTTCATTGCGAAACATTTCCGACGCGACTTCGTTGCACGAAATTGTGCATTAGTGGCACCAATTCGGCCTGTTTTTCACCAGAGTTCGTGTAGTAACGAAACGGTCCGAAATGCTCCAACGCATGAGTTTGAGGTCCAATGGGATGGATCGGGTGCGTTCATTGCGAAAAAATTCCGACGCGACTTTGTTGCACGAACTTGTGAATTAATGGCACTAGTTCCGCCCGTTTTGCAGCTAAGTTCGTGCAGTAACGAAACGGTCCGAAACGCCCCAAAACATGTGTTCGGGGTCCAATGGGGTGGATCAGGTGAGTTCGTTGCGAAAAATTTCCAACGCGACTTCGTTACACGAACTCGTGCCTTAATGGCACCAGTTCGGCCCATTTTTCACCGAAGCTCGTGCAGTAACGAAACTGTTCGCAAGGCCCCAAAACATGTGTTCAGGGTCCAATGTGGTGGATCGGGTGCGTTCGTTGCGAAAACATTTTGACGCGGCTTCATTCCATGAACTTGTGCATTAATTAGTCCAGATCGGCCCATTTTGCATGGAAGTTCGTGCAGTAATGAAACGGTCCGAAAAGCCCCAAAACATGAGTTTGGGATCCAATGGGGTGGATCGGGTGCGTTCATTGCGAAAAGATTCCGACGCGACATCATTGCACGAACTTGTGCATTAATGGAACCAGATCGGCCCATTTTGCATTGAAGTTCGTGCAGTAATGAAACGGTTCAAAATACTCAAAAACATGAGTTTGGGGTCCAATGGGGTGTATCGGGTGCGTTCATTGCGAAAAATTCGTACGCGACTTCGTTGCACGAAGTTGTGCATTAATGGCTCCAGTTCGACCCATTTTGCACCTAAGTTCTTCTAGTAACGAAACAGTCCGAAGCTCCCCAAAACAAGTGTTTGTGGTCCAATGGGGTGGATTAGGCGCGTTCATCGCGAAAAATTCCTACGCGACTTCGTTGCATGAATTTGTGCAATAATTGCTCTAGATCGGCCCATTTTGCATCAAAGTTCATGCAGTAATGAAGTGGTCTGAAATGCCCCAAAATCTGAGTTTGGGGTCCAATGTGGTGGATCGGGTGCGTTCGTAGTGAGAAATTGCGACGCGACTTCGTTCCACTAAATTGTGCATTAATGGCACCTGTTCGGTCCGTTTTGCACCAAAGTTCGTGTAGTTATGAAACAGTCCAAAACGCCCGAAGACATGTGTTTGGGGACCAATCGGGTGGATCGGGTGCGTTCGTTGCGAAAAAATTCTGACGCGACTTCGTTCCCTAAACTTGTGCATTAATTGCTCCAGATGGGCCCATTTTGGATTGAAGTTCGTGCAGTAATGAAACATTCAGAAACGCCCCAAAATATGTGTTTGGGGTCCAATGGGGTGGATAGGTTGCGTTCGTTGCGAAAAAATTCCGACGCGACTTTGTTGCATGAACTTGTGAATTAATGGCACTAGTTCCGCCCGTTTTGCACCTAAGTTCGTGCAGTAATGAAACGGTCCGAAACGCCCCAACATGTGTACGGGGTCCAATGGGGTGGATCAGGTGCGTTCGTTGCGAAAAATTTCCAACGCGACTTCATTCCACGAACTTGTGCCTTAATGGTACCAGTTCGGCCCTTTTTCACAGAAGCTCGTGTAGTAACGAAACGGTTCACAAGGCCCCAAACCATGTGTTCGGGGTCCAATGGGGTGGATCGGGTGTATTCATTGCGAAAAAATTCTGACGCGACTTCGTTCCACGAACTTGTGCATTAATTGCTCCAGATCGGCCCATGTTGCATGGAAGTTCGTGTAGTAATGAAACGGTCCGAAACGCCCAATAGATGAGTTTGGGATCCAATGGGGTGGGTCGGGTGCGTTCGTTGCGAAAAGATTCCGACGCGACATCGTTGCACTAACTCGTGCATTAATGGAACAAGATCGGCCCATTTTGCATTGAAGTTCGTGCGGTAATGAAACGGTTCGAAATACTCCAAAACATGAGTTTGGGGTCCAATGGGGTGTATCGAGTGCGTTCGTTGCGAAAAATTCTTACGCGACTTCGTTGCACGAACTTGTACATTAATGGCTCCAGTTTGACCCATTTTGCACCTAAGTTCTTCCTGTAACGAAACGGTCCGAAATGCCCCGAAACATGTGTTTGTGGTCCAATAGGGTGGATTAGGCGCGTTCGTCGTGAAAAATTCCTACGCGACTTCGTTGCACGAACTTGAGCAAGAATTGCTCTAGATTGGCCCATTTTGCATCAAAGTTCATGCAGTAAAGAAGTGGTCCGAAATGCCCCAAAATATGAGTTTGGGGTCCAATGGGGTGGTTCAAGTGCGTTCATTGCCAAAAAATTCCAACACGACTTCATTACACGAACTTGTGCATTAATGGCACCTGTTCGGCCCATTTTGCACCGATGTTCGTGCAGTAACAAAAGTGTCTGAAACACCCCAAAACATGCTTTTGGGGTCCAATGGGGTGGTTCGAGTGCGTTCGTTGCGAAAAAATTCCAACGCAACTTCGTTGCACGAACTTGTGCATTAATGGCTCCAATTCGACCCATTTTGCACCTATGTTCTTCCAGTAATGAAACGGTCCGAAACGCCCCAAAACACTTGTTTGGGGTCCAATGGGGTGGATAGGGTGCATTCGTTGCGAAAAAATTCCGACGTGACTTTGTTGCACGAACTTGTGAATTAATGGCACTTGTTCCGCCCGTTTTGCACCTAAGTTCGTGCATTAACGAAACGGTCCGAAACGCCCCAAAACATGTGTTCGGGGTCCAATGGGGTGGATCGGGTGCGTTCGTTGCGAAAAATTTCCAACGCGACTTCATTCCACGAACTTGTGCCTTAATGGCACTAGTTCGGCCCGTTTTTCACCGAAGCTCGTGCAGTAACGAAACGGTTCGCAAGGCCCCAAAACATGTGTTCGGGGTCCAATGGGGTGGATCGGGTGTGTTCATTGCGAAAAAATTCTGACGCGACTTCGTTCCAGGAACTTGTGCATTAATTGCTCCAGATCGGCCCATTTTGCATGGAAGTTCGTGCAGTAATGAAACGGTCCGAAACGCCCCAATAGATGAGTTTGGGATCCAATGGGGTGGATCGGGTGCGTTCGTTGTGAAAAGATTCCGACGCGACATCGTTGCACGAACTTGTGCATTAATGGAGCAAGATCGGCCCATTTTGCATTGGAGCTCGTGCGGTAATGAAACGGTTCGCAATACTCCAAAACATGAGTTTGGGGTCCAATGGGGTGTATCGGGTGCGTTCGTTGCGAAAAATTCTGACGCGACTTCGTTCCACGAACTTGTGCATTAATTGATCTAGATCGGCCCATTTTGCATGGAAGTTCGTGCAGTAATGAAACGGTCCGAAACGCCCCAATAGATGTGTTTGGGATCCAATGGGGTCGATCGGGTGCGTTCATTGCGAAAAGATTCCGACGCGACATCGTTGCACGAACTTGTGCATTAATGGAACAAGATCGGCCCATTTTGCATTGAAGTTCGTGCGGTAATTAAACGGTTCGAAATACTCCAAAACATGAGTTTGGGGTCCAATGGGGTGTATCGGGTGCGTTTGTTGCAAAAAATTCTTACGCGACTTCGTTGCACGAACTTGTACATTAATGGCTCCAGTTCGACCCATCTTGCACCTAAGTTCTTCCAGTAACGAAACGGCCCGAAATGCCCCAAAACATGTGTTTGTGGTCCAATGGGGTGGATTAGGCGCGTTCATCGTGAAAAGTTCCTACGCGACTTCGTTGCACGAACTTGAGCAAGAATTGCTCTAGATTGGTCCATTTTGCATCAAAGTTCATGCAGTAATGAAGTGGTCCGAAATGCCCCAAAATATGAGTTTGGGGTCCAATGGGGTTGTTCAAGTGCGTTCATTGCGAAAAAATTCCAACACGACTTCATTACACGAACTTGTGCATTAATGGCACCTGTTCTGCCCATTTTGCACCGATGTTCGTGCAGTTACAAAAGTGTCTGAAACACCCCAAAACATGCTTTTGGGGTCCAATGGGGTGGTTCGAGTGCGTTCATTGCGAAAAAATTCCAATGCAACTTCGTTGCACGAACTTGTGCATTAATGGCTCCAGTTCGACCCATTTTGCACCTAAGTTGTTCCAGTAACGAAACGGTCCGAAACGCCCCAAAACATGTGTTTGGGGTCCAATGGGGTGGATTAGGCGCGTTCATTGCGAAAAATTCCGACGCAACTTCGTTGCACGAACTTGTGCAATAATTGCTCCAGATCGGCCCATTTTGCATTGAAGTTCGTCAAGTAATGAAACGGTCCGAAACGCCCCAAAACATGTGTTTGGGATCCAATGGGGTGGATCGGGTGCGTTCATTGCGAAAAAATTCCGACGCGACTTCGTTGCACGAACTTGTGTATTAATGGCACCAATTCGGCGTGTTTTGCACTAGAGTTCGTGCAGTAACAAAACGGTCCGAAACGCCCCAAAACATGAGTTTGGGGTCCAATGGGGTGGATCGGTTGCGTTTGTTGCAAAAAAATTTTGACACGACTTTGTTGCACCTACTTGTGAGTTAATGGCACTAGTTCGGACCATTTTGCACCTATGTTCATGAAGTAATAAAACGGTACGAAATGCCCCAAAACATGTGTTCGGGGTCCAATGTGGTGGATCGGGTGCGTTGTTTGCGAAAAAGTTCCAACGCAACCTCATTGCACAAACTTGTGCATTAATTGCCCCAGATCGGCCCATTTTGCATTGAAGTTTGTGCAGTAATGAAATGGTCCGAAATGCCCCAAAACATGAGTTTGGGGTCCAATGGGGTGGATCGGGTCCGTTCATTGCAAAAAACTTCCGAAGCAACTTCGTGGCACGAACTTGTGCATTAATTTCCCCAGATCGACCCATTTTGCATTGAAGTTCGTGCAGTAATGAAATAGTTTGTAACACCCCGAAACATGAGTTTGGGTTCCAATGGGGTTGATCGGATGCGTTCGCTGCAAAAAATTCTAAGGTGACTTAATTGCACGAAATTGTGCATTAATGGCACCAGTTCAGTCCGTTTTGCACTGAAGCTCGTGCAGTAACGAAACGGTTCGAAACGCCCCAAAATATGTGCTTGGGGTCAAATGGGGTAAATTAGGCGCGTTCATCGCGAAAAATTCCGACTCGACTTCGTTGCATGAACTTGTGCATTAATTGCTCTAGGTCGGCCCATTTGCATCGAGGTTCGTGCATTAATGAAACGGTTCGAAATGCCCCAAAATATGAGTTTGGGATCCAATGGGATGGATCAGTTGTGTTCGTAGTGAGAAATTGCGCGACTTTGTTACACGAACTTGTGCATTAATGGCACCTATTCGGCCCGTTTTGCATTGAAGTTCGTGCAGTAATGAAACGGTCCGAAACGCCCCAAAATAAGTGTTTGGGGTCCAATTGGGTGGATCAGGTGCGTTCGTTGCGAAAAATTCTGACGCGACATCGTTGCATGAACTTGTGCATTAATGGCACCAGTTCAGCACATTTTGCACTGAAGTTCCTGTAGTAACGAAACGGTCCGAAATGGCCCAATACATATGTTCAGGGTCCAATGGGGTGGATCGGGTGTGTTCGTCGCGAAAAATTTTGACGCGACATCGTTGTATGAGCTTGTGCATTAATTGCTCCTGATCGGCCCATTTTGCATCCAAGTTCGTCCAATAAGGAAAAGGTCCGAAACGCCCCAAAACATGAGTTTAGGGTCCAATGGGGCGGATCGGGTGCGTTCGTTGCGAAAAATTTCAACGCGAATTTGTTGCACGAACTTGTGATATTGCACCAGTTCGGACCGTTTTGCACCTAAAGTTCGTGCAGTAACGAAACGGTCCGAAACGCCCAAAAACACGTGTTTGGGGTCCAATGGGGTGGATCGGGTGCGTTCATAGTGAACATTTGCGACGCGACTTCGTTACGCGAACTTGTGCATTAATGGCTCCTGTTCGGCCCATTTTGCACCTAAGTATTGTAGTATCAAAACGGTCTGAAGCGCCCAAAACATGTGTTTGGGTCCATTTGTGTCGATCGGGTGCGTTCGTTGCGAAAAAATTTAACGCGTCTTCGTTGCACGAACTTGTGATATTGCACCAGTTCGGACCATTTTTTCACCTAAAGTTCGTGCAGTAACGAAACAATCCGAAACGCCCCAAAACATGTGTTTGGGGTCCAATGGGGTGGATCGGGTGCGTTCGTTGCGAAAAAATTCCAACGCGACCTCGTTGCATGAACTTGTGCTTTAATTGCTCCAGTTTTGCCCATTTTGCACCGAAGCTTGTGCAGTAACGAAATTGTCCGAAACGCACCAAAACATGAGTTTGGGTTCCAATGGGGTCGATCGGGTGCGTTCATTGCGAAAAATTCTAAGGCGACTTAATTGCACGAACTTGTGCATTAATGACACCAGTTCAGCCTGTTTTGCACCGAAACTCGTGCAGTAACGAAATGGTTCGAAACCCTCCAAAACATGCGTTTGGGGTCAAATGGGGTAGATTAGGCGTGTTCGTCGCAAAAAATTACGACGCGAATTCGTTGCATGAACTTGTTCATTAATTGATCTAGATCGGCCCATTTTTCATCGAGGTTCGTGCAGTAATGAAACGGTCCGAAATGCCCCAAAACATGTGTGTGGGGTCCAATGGGGTGGATCGGGTGCGTTCGTTGTGACAAAATTCCAACGCGACATCGTTGCACGAACTTGTGCATTAATAGCACCAGTTTGGCACATTTTGCACCGAAGTTCGTGTAGTAATGAAACGGTCCGAAATGTCCCAAAACATATGTTCGGGGTCCAATGGGGTGGATCGGGTGCGTTTGTTGCAAAAAATTCTGACGCGACTTTGTTGCATGAACTTGTGCATTAATTGCTCCTGATCGGCCCATTTTGCATCCAAGTTCGTCCAATAAGGAAAAATTTCGACGCGACTATGTTGCACGAACGTGTGATATTGCACCAGTTCGGACCGTTTTGCACCTAAAGTTCGTACAGTAACGAAACGGTCCGAAACGCCCCAAAATATGTGTTTGGGGTCCAATGGGGTGGATCGGGTGCGTTTGTAGTGACCATTTGCGTTGCGACTTCGTTACACGAACTTGAGCATTAATTGCTCCATATCGACCCATTTTGCATCTAAGTTCGTGCAGTAAGGAAACGATCTGAAACGCCCCAAAACATAAGTTTGGGGTCCAATGGAGTGGTTCGGGTGCGTTCGTTGCGAAACATTCCAACACGACTTCAATGCACGAACTTTTGCATTAATTGCTCCAGTTCGGCCCATTTTGCATCAAAGTTCGTGCAGTAACGAAACGGTCCGAAACGCCCCAAAATATGTGTTTTGGGTCCAATGGGGTAGATCGGGTGCATTCGTTGCCAAAAAACTACGACGCGACTTCGTTGCACAAACTTGTGCATTAATTGCTCCATATCGGCCCATTTTGAACCGAAGTTCTTGAAGTAGTCAAATGGTCCGAAACGCCCTAAAACATGAGTTTGGGGTCCAATGGGGTGGGTCAGGTGCGTTCGTTGCGAAAATTTTTGGCGCGACTTCATTGCACAAAATTGTGCATTAAAATGCTTCAGTTCGGCCCATTTTGTACCTAAGTTCGTGTAGTAACAAAACAGTCCAAATCGCCCAAAAAATGTGTTTGGGATCGAGTGGGGTGGATCGGATGCGTTCGTTGAGAAAAAGTCTAACGCGACTTTGTTGCACGAACTTGTGCACTGGTTGCTCCAGTTTTGCCCATTTTGCACCAAAGTTTGTGCAGTAACGAAACGGTCCGAAACACCCTAAAACATGAGTTTGGGGTCCAATGAGGTGGATCGGGTGCGTTCTTTGCGAAAAATTTTGGCGCGACTTCGTGGCACGAAATTGTGCACTAAATGCTCAAGTTGACCCATTTTGCACCGAAGTTCGCGCAGTAACGAAACGATCCGAAACACCTGAAAACATGAGTTTGGTGTCCAACTTACCAATCAATGTAAGCTTTACGATCAAACTTACCATCATATAACGGCAAGTGTTGAATGACATCCTAAATATGAGGGTGTAGTTTCATTAGCTCAAAAATCTCCGTATCATCTGCCATGATTAGTAGAAAACAAGAAACACAAAAATAATATGTATCCTCCTTTCAACTTTTTTAAAGCAAGCGATTACAAGTTCTTACCAAGCTAAAATAGGAGGTGACGGCAACCAACAAGTCTGCAACCGTGGAATGAAGTGTATCGATGCCGCAACAATAAAAACCTGTCAAGCTGTAGTCGAAAAGGTGGAGTTGTAGGTGGGCTGAAGCAAGGGAAAATACTAGCATCATGTTAGTCACAAAAGCAAGTTGAGTAAATGTTCAACGGCGGTACTGTGCTGGTTCTAGCCTAGACCGTGCTACAGGCGCAAGCCTAAACACAAAGGAAGTCACAACACACCACCTGAACCAAAACAGAAACACAAAGAACAGTCCCTTTCTTTTTCCTTTTCTCTTCTTTTCCGTTTCTTTCTTTTCTTATTCTTTTTTCTCCATTTTTTTAGGGGACTAAAATCTTTTTTTTGACAACCAAAACAAAAAGATTACTGCATACAACCTCTACCAACTCAGATTGACAAATCTTGTTTCAGACAGCCAGATACGCAATCTCGAAGTCGATTTTGAATCGCTCAGATAGAGTTTGTGACCAAGATCAGATCCGTTGGAAAGACTACGAGTTAAGCTTTCCAAATTGTATTAAAACACTCAAAACCGGACCCGGGTACACGGCACTGTGCATGTGGTGTACTTTTCTTAGGATACGGGATGGGACATGGCCCACGCCCTACATGTGTTTTAACTACTCGTAGCTTAGTAGAACGACTCATGCTGTAGCAAAGCTAGTCGGATACAACAGGGAACTACCAAAAAAGTACTCGGGTAGGACTCTAGGGCATGTATCCGACTAGGACTTCCATATAAACCTATCGCCTCAGACTACATAAGGGCGGACAGGACCCCCTCCAAGGGGAATCACCCAGGAGATCACCCGATCACCATCAAAGGCAATACAAACCACACAGGACGTAGGGTATTACGCTCTCGGCGGCCCGAACTTGTCTAAACCTTGTGTTCCTTGCACCTTCGAGTTCTTGATCTTGGTGACACCCTACCTACAAACTCACCACCTTGCGGGTATCCCTCAATGGGTGTGGTGGTAAAACACCGACAGCTAGTGCGCCAGGTAGGGGTGTTTATTGAGCATCCACCGGAGAATTCGATGCCATCCTTCAATTTGACCAGCGCTGTGCTCGACAAGGGCACAACTTTCACCTTCGGCTCCTGGATCTGCGTCGCCAACGGTTTGGGTGGCTTCAACAGCCACCTAGCCAACTTCAGAGAACCTGAGGCCTCTTCATCGACTCCAAGTAGCGATCTCGACGAGTTCATCGACAACCTCGACGATCTGCTGCTTCCCGATCTAGCCCTGCAGATCAAAAAGATGTCCGTTTTCGATGCGACTTCCACTCGTGGCGCACCAGATCTTGTCGGATCGGACTCAAACTGATCTGAGGGGACCACACAATCTAAGTTCCTCCCCGACTTGGAGGAGGATTTAGATCTACTTCTCCAGCTCAAGGACGTGGGAGCCACCGCTTGCCGGGGGGCCCCCGTTTTCGATAACTACTTGGACTCCAACGAAGAGTACTCCTCGCTCAGTACTACAACTTCAAGCTAGTCCCAAGAAGGACTCGGAGATGAGGGAGCCGGGAGCCACCGCCCATCGGGTGGCCCCTGCCCTTGAAAACCACTTGCAACTCGATGGCCACACCAAATCATTTTCATGCAGCCACCTGGGTTTAACCATAACACCAACGCTGCAAGGCCGTTTTGTGTACTGGAAGGGCTTTGAGCCCTCCGAACTACCCGATTACGAGTCTCGCCTTGTGGCCTTCACGCAGGAAATGCCATTCCAGGAGGGCAAACCTCTCTATCCCATCACAGAACAGGGAGAAAGTAGCATAGGGCTACTCGAATACAGCCTTACGGCTAACAACTTGTCGAATCGTCAAGTCTGCATGGCTTCCCTTTGCAACTCGGAGGACGACGAGCTGGACCCCCAGTACGATAACGAGCAACAGTATGCGAGTTGCGCCAACACGGATTGGGAGTATAGTATGCCGATTGGCGCCATCGCAGAAGCAGCCCTCTTAGCCCAACAACTCCCACCCAACCCTCAGATAGAAAGGCTGCAATATCTGACCCAGCGCGCGCTTGTGCAACTTGATGGGCAACATCCAGTGTCTTCCACTCGAAATCTGCCCTCGGGGTCTGAGCGCCATGGCGAAACCGTGTTGATCAGTCGCACCCCCGGAGGAGGCCCCGGGAGCCGGAGGAACGACAACCGCCAGCACAACGAGGGCCATCTGTCCGCGCTTGTCAACAATGAACAAGAAGTACAACAATCCACTTGCAACCAGCATGGTGCAAGGCATCAAGGCCAAGATCCACTCGAGGCCAGCCTTCACAACGCTCCCACGATCGACCTCAAGCAGAAGATCAACGAAGGCCACGACGCGTGGCGTATTATTGAATCAAGGAGAAGGGACTGTACCGGCAGGTACCACGACGATGACGACAGCGACCGCTTCTCCGCCTTCATCTCCAATATCACCGACAAGTCCTATCCAAAGGAGTTCAAACCATTCGGAATCCATTGCTATTGAAGTTTCAGGGGGATCCAACTCTACCAAAGCTCTCTACTTCCCGGTGGCTCTGGAGTTCGCACCCCTAACGTGGCTTGAAAGCCTCAAGGCAAACTCCATCAACTCGTGGCAGGACCTCAAACGGGCCTTCATCGACAACTTCCAAGGATCCATGATCAGAGCAGGCACTCACCACGATCTATCCCAGGTTAAGCAAGAGATGAACGAGACTCTGAGGTCCTACAACCGGCGTTTCTTCGAGACGCGCGCCACCATCGCCAACATCACCGACGAGGATGTCATCCGCTACTTCCAGAATGGGCTCTTCTCGAAGCACACACCATGACTTTGGGCGCAATTGCCCGACTACTGCCGTAGAGCTGCGTGACATGATGGCACGGTGGGCTGACTAGGAGGACGAGGAGAACGACCGCCTCCCCAAGCGCAACCACGACAAGCAAAGCAATAGCAACAGCCAGTTCGACAAGAGCCAGCGGAACCACTCGGGGAATACCCGAAAGCGTAAGCCAGACCAAGAAGTCACGGTTGTCGAGCACAATCCACGTGGCAAGAAGTTGGGGAACAACGACACACAATTCGAGAAAGTCATGCACAAACAATGCCCGATACACCCGAAGTCGTGACACACGCTCTTCTGTGACACCCTAGGTATCTAAAAGACTAAACAAAGATCCACAACATGAAATTAGGCATAAAAGAGCAATAAAAGTATACAACAACCTATCAAAATCCACCTTTCAAGAAAATGTATATGTGCATATGTATATATGCATATACATGTGAACTCTTGCAAACAAACCCTTGTAAATTCCAAAGTTGATAACAAATGACTCTAAAAATTTAATGGCGCATCTGTCATGACAAGAGCAACAAAAGTCTAGTTGAACTCAAGGGCTAAAAGTGCAAAAATTCATATGAAATGACGTGTCATTTAAATACTAGTTTTTGGAAATTCAAAATAACTTTTTATACATTGCTCAAATGAACATAGTCATAAAAGAGAAAATATATATTTTGAAAAGTTGAACACAGATGGTATTCAAATGTTTTTGATTTGACCTTGGGAAGAATGAGTTTTAGCTCCTTTTTCACCCAGGCCCCTGCTGTTTTTGCTTCCTGCGCATAAGTATCATCACCTTCTCCGTCCTCTCTCCTCCCACTACCCTGTCCCATCACCGGCAGGCCAGCTGGCCGGTGCACCCTGGCACAACCGAGGCCGCCTGGCCAAATGGGCCTGCCAGCACCTGGGATATCCCCCGCTGGCCCACAAAATCTCGCTCTTCCCCCTCAGGAAGCCTCCACGTGGCGGCATTCTTCTGCCGCGGGCGCTGCTGGCACCTCGCCAAGCCCCGCCGGCGACAGCGAGGCAGCCGCGGCCCCAGTTTTGCCCCCTGGTCGTGCCCTCCCTAGCAGTTCGTGCCAGGCCACCATCCTCCCCCACGCGCCTATAAAAGCTCCACCCGAGGCCCCTGAGCTCGCCGCCCCATCCCCAACTCCGGCGAGTCGCCACCCGCGCATGGACGTACCACTCCGCCCCCACATTGCCCAAACCAACCCTCCCATCACTTTCTCTACCTCACACCGAAGCTGCACTGCGGTCCCCGCGCCCTCTTCCTCACCGGAGCGCCACCACCACCACCCGCACCCGCCGCCGGCTCTGTGCCACCGCCGGCAAGCCACCTCGGTCCACCACTTCCCCACCCAAGGCCACAAATAGGTGCAGTTTGTTCCCCTCTTGCTTCTCCCACCTTCGCCCCTCGCCGCCAGCAACCCTAGCCGCCGGAATTTGGCCGGCAGTCCCCGTTTCCTTGCACAAAGGACCCTTTTGCTACGATTTCAATATTTCTGAGAAGATTTCCGTAAAATCTCAGGGACTCATTTGTAAACCAGAACTAGAACTTTGAAAACCAATCTATGAACTTCAAAAATGCAAAACAACTCACAGAAAAATCCTAAAAATACAAACTAAGATGTTCTGGACTCCTTAAGTTAAGATCTACAACTTTGTTAAAGGATCTTGGACTGTTTCCACATAATTTTAGTTGTAGATTTAAATCAAGTTTAAATGTCTTTTAATTGTTCCAAGAGTTTTAGGAAAGAACTGCTCATGAGATTTGGATGGTAGCTTCAGTACTAAGAGTATAGGCTTTCATAAAAATTTCATGCACTGAATCCAACCACAGCTAGATGTTTTAAGTACTTTTTGTTATATGCTAGATCCAGTTAAACTAGAATTTTAGCCTCTGATTCTTGCATAGGAAAAATCTACAAATTTACAGTACCCTACTCATGCAAGTAAGTTTGTCCAGTAAAATGTTGAGCACCAGTTCTTGCATGGTTTGTTCTGTACAAACAGATCTTGATACTAGCAGTAGCTGTTTAAAGTATTTTTCATGATTAACCTGCTGAATGAAAATGGCTAAAAATTTTACAATGAGTTTGTACTTAGGTAACGTGCTCTGCATAAAAATCTCAACCCCAGAAACTACCTCTACGAGTAGTTTTGTTTAACCCATACTTCTGTTAAAAATGGTTGTACGACATGACAAAACCACTCACTCATTTAATGAAGTCAGTTAATCCAGATAAGTACTCGATAAATGACTGCCCAATGAGAAGAAAATGAAGTGCTCGATTACTTAACTTGAGTTTTGTTAAATGACTACTTTATAGTGAAATGGTTATTTATCTTGTACCTTTAAAACCACTCGTATATCTGCATTCATATAGAATCGACTACTCTCGCCGACGGAACCTACGATCTGGTGCCCGAGTCCAAGATTGAGCAGCGCGAAGCTCAACTTAATCTAACTGAAGTCGCTGAAGACCCAAACCAAAGTTCAAAAGAACCCCCGACTAGTTTTGCCCAACAAGGCAAGCCCCGGTGCATGATCCCAGTGTTTCAATTTATGCAACTACTGTTCCTTTTTACCTGTGCATTTATGTTCATAGGAGTTCATTGGAAACCTAGCTGCATGATCCTAGGCACCTATGCAATAAATACTAGAACTAGGAGTTCGAGTAGATGCTCTGCTAATAGGTTCGCTAAAAGTCGAGTGGTTTCCTGCCACTCGCGAGAATTATAGGAGTTGAATGATTTACCACATACTGCAACTATGAGGTCGACGGGCGGGGCTGTGGTACGATACTCATGGTTGAGGCCCCGTCTGAGTAGAGAAAAATGCTAAAGCCGCAGTGTGTGGTAGTGGTGGTTAAGTGTTTGAACGTACTAACCACATGTCGAAAATATGGTACTCGATAAGCTTAAGTACCTGATTGGTCCGGCAAGTGGACTTTACTCTCACCCTAGTCGAACGAAGTTCAGATGCATATACACAGGCGAGTGCAGAGCGGGGCTCTGTAGTCGGGTAAGGTGACCCTGATCCACAACCCAGAAAGAAAGGGGAAAAGTTGCTTGGGGTGACCCTTCGGTACTCCAGGCGTGTGTGTTACGTTTACCTTGCAAGGTTAAGAAATTCGATTCGAATCATCCGTTTCTCGCGGTAATTGAGACTGCTTAATACTTTTGCCACGTAGAGTAACAAGAGGAACTATGGATATGATGAAACTTGTTGGATGATTAATTGTTTTCCACCATGTTTGGTTAGAGATAGATGCTCACTTAGAATGGTTAAATGAACTAGAATATTGAAATCTAAAATACGAAATTAAGGATTTACTCTTTATTGCTTTTTAGCAAAAAGAAAACCTAGAGCCTTAGAACCATGCATGCTTAGGACTCGGTTATTTTACATACCATTAGTCGGGTAAGCCTTGCTGAGTATTAGTGTACTCATCCTTGCTTGTGGCAATATTTTCAGGTGTGTCTTTTGAAGATATGATAGCTGGTTTGACATGGCCTTGTACCTTGCCGCCTGGTTGGTCCGTGGAGTGGGATCCGTCCCCGGCCAACTATGACTCTGCCGAGTGATGCCACGTACGGGCTTCATCGTGGTATCTGAACCAATGATAGATGATCGTGTTTTCTTTCCACTACTTGTAAACTCTGAATAAAGTTTCTATGTTTGAACTCTAAAGTACTCGTTTATGAACTCGGCTTGTAATAAATAATGGTCAGACTTGTGAGGTAAAAGTTATGGAATGTTGTAATCTCTGGACTTGCCTTCGTGCGAGTTAAGTGTACGCTTTGTTTCGATCGAAATATTAAGTGGTCGCATCGGGATTTACCCGACAGACTGTTGGATTACTCAGTTTGAAGTGCATGGTTAGTGCACTTGAGCCGGATTAATTCAGGCGGTTCTGCCACATCTTCGAGTGCGTCACCATCCTCAAGTCACTCAATGCACCACCCTTCCCTCAAGAGGGAAAGCGAAAGGACCAGGAGGATGACGAGGAAGGTGACAAGTTGGGGGCTCAAGACTTTCAAGATCCGAAGAACGTCGTCAATGTCATCTTCGGCAGAGATGGTGGATTCCCCTCCAAGCGCACGCAGAAGTTGACCCTCTCGCAAAATACTCTCTGTGGAGCCGGCCACGACAAGGCCTCTGAGATACAGCGAGGTCCTGATCTCCTTCTCCAAGGATGATCAATGGACCAGCTTCTCCGAGCCGGGAAAATTCCCGCTCGTTCTAGACCATGTCGTGGTGGGCTCACAGCTAACCCGAGTACTCATCAACGGCGGGAGCAGCCTCAACCTGCTTTTCACGAGTACTCTGAAGAAGATGGGCCTGGACATCTCCAAGATGCTCACCCCCAGCAAAGCTCCTTTCTACGGCATTATCCCGGGTAACGCGGCTACACCACTCGGGTCAGTGGTCCTGCCAGTCACCTTTGGGATGAAAGACAACTACCGCACAGAGTACATCAAGTTCGAGGTGGCAGATTTTGGCTTGTCATATCATGCTATCCTTGGCAGACCCGAACTAGCCAAATTCATGGCCGTGCCCCACTACGTATACCTGCTACTTAAAATTCCTCGCAAGACAGGCATACTCACACTCCGTGGCGACCTGAAGAAGTCGTACGACTGCGACCAGGAAGCGATCGAGTACGCCACGACATCACGCGTGCTAGAGCCATTTGTAGAAGTACTCACGGCCATGTAGAAGCTGACCAACTAAGAGATGGAGATCTCCAACCAGCGGCCTAGCCAGTCGAGGGTTAAACCCAACCCCAGCGATGTCGGCATCAAGGCCATCCAGCTGCAAGAAGGCGACCCGTCCAAGACTGCTTTGATCGGGGGCGGCAAATAGGAAAGCGCGCTCGTCAGCTTCCTTAGGGCCAACCATGACATATTCGCGTGAAAACCAGCGGATATGCCAGGGGTGCCCAAGGAGTTGATCGAGCATTGCGTAAAAGTCATCCCTAAAGCCACCCCGAAGAAGCAACGACTACGATCCTTTGCCCCCAACAAGAGGGAGGTTATCAAGAAAGAGCTAGCAAAACTACTCGCGGCTGGTTTTATTAAAGAAGTATACCACCCCAAGTGGTTAGCTAACCCTGTACTAGTTTTGAAAAAGAATAACAATGAATGGAGGATGTGTGTGGATTATACTAATCTCAATAAACATTGCTCGAAGGACCCCTTCGCGCTCCCACGCATCGACCAAGTCATCGACTCTACGGCTGGTTGCGTCTTGCTCTCCTTCCTCGACTACTAGTCGGGCTACCATCAGATAGCTCTCAAGGAAGAAGATCAGATTAAAATGGCGTTCATCACCCCCTTTGGAGCCTACGCATAAACTACAATGTCATTCGTGTTGAAGAACGCAGGAGCTACCTATCAACGGGCCATCCAATTGTGCCTTCCGAACTAGCTACACCACAATGTTGAAGCTTATGTGGATGATGTGGTCATCAAGACCAAATCCCACGACGAGTTCATTACGGATCTTGAGGAGTCATTCAACAGCCTGCGGAAGTTTTGATGGAAGCTTAACCCGACGAAGTGCGTTTTTGGCGTGCCACAAGGAAAACTACTTGGGTTCATTGTTAGTCACCGAGGAATTGAAGCAAACCCGGAGAAGATCAACGCCATCACAGCCATGGAGGCTCCAAGGATGATCAAGGACGTCCAGAAGCTCACAGGCTGCATGGCGGCTTTGAATCGATTCATATACCGACTTGGAGAAAGGGGACTACCCTTCTTCAAATTGCTCAAGCTCCACGACAAGTTCCGGTGGACCGAGAAGGCAAACCAGGCGCTGCAAGATCTCAAGCACCATTTGTAGTCGCCACCCATCCTGACGGCTCCCCAACCTGGCTAGAATCTGCTACTCTACATCGCCGCGACTACTCACATCATCAGCACGGCAATCATGGTGGAACGCCAGGAGGAAGGCCACGCCTTCGGGGTGCAGCGACCAGTCTACTTCATCGGCGAAGTCCTCTCTGAATCCAAGGTTCATTACCCGACGATTCAGATACTACTTTACGGTATACTCATCACTTCCAGGAAACTTCACCATTATTTCGATGCATACAATATCCTGGTGGTCTCCGACTTCCCATTGGCGGATATCCTCCACAATCGGGACGCTACCGGGCGCATCTCCAAGTGGGCTGTGGAGCTAGGATCCCTCACACTCGACCTCAAGCCCCGGACAGCCATCAAGTCGCAGGCACTAGTCGATTTCATGGCGGAGTGGCGAGAAAACCAAGTGGAAGCCCCAACCAACCAGCCAGAGCATTGGGTCATGTACTTTGACGGCTCACTCAAGCTCGGTGGCGTTGGCGCGGGAGTACTTTTCATCAGCCCGAGAGGAGAACAGCTCAAGTACGTGTTCCAAATTCTATTCGAGGTCTCTAACAATGAAGCCGAGTACGAGGCATTATTGCATGGGCTACACCTGGCAGTCTCTCTGGGCATCAAGCGACTACTCGTCTACCGTGTGTCTCATTACTGGTGGTTCAACAAGTCAACAAGGAGTGGGACATCAAGAAGCACACCATGGACTCGTACATTACCGAAATACGCAAGCTCCAGAACAAGTTCTCGGGGTTGGAAATTCACCATGTGATTCGCGACAACAATGTGGGCGCAGATGTGCTATCCAAACTGGGTTCTGATCGAGCTAACGTACCACCTGTAGTTTTCGTTCATGAGTTGCATCACCCTTCCATCAAGGCACCAGACTGAAGTTCCATCGCTCAGGGTCCAAAGGAACCCGACCTAGAGGTCTTGATGATCGAGGTTGACTGGACGGTGGCCTTCATCGACTACATCCAGGAGCACAAACTTCCCCCCGGCTTTGACCCAAAAAGCACTGAAGCTACTCGCATCCTAAGGCGCAGTAAAGGGTATGATCTAGTCGGGGGTAACCTGTACAAGCGTGGATCAACATCAGGCATACTCATGAAGTGTGTTAGCACGGAGGAGGGCAAAGAGATACTCCAAGAGATTCACGAAGGCGTGTGCGGTACCCACGCGGCTTCTCGCACACTAGTCGGCAAGGCGTTTCAATCTGGTTTCTACTGGCCGACTGTCACACCCTAAAATTAATGGATTTTAGGATGTGATTTTAAAAAATAATAACAATAATAATAAAGTAATGATTTTCTCATAATTATATAAAAATTTCAACATTTATTTTTTTTTACAGAAAATCTAGTATAGGAAAAATAAATAATTGTCTTTCAGAATTAAATAAAATGGTTTTATGTTTGTTGCATTCATGTCGCTGCATTGGTTTTTGTTTGTTTGCGTTTTTAAGTTTGCAAAATAAAAATATCCAAAAACTATCCTAAAATCTTTTCCTCTTTGTTCCCTATCTCTTTTGGCTCATCCCATCTTTCTCTCTCTCTTTCCCTTCTTCTAGCCCGGCCCAAAACCTCTCCTCTCTTTCTTTTCTCTCCCCATGGCCCAAACAGCCCAGCCAGCCCAAACCTCTTTCTCTTCTCCTTTTCTTTTTCCGTGGCCCAACTCAGCCCGACTCGACCCACCTCCCCTTCTCCCTCTCTTTTCCTTCACTCGCTCGGCCCAAACCGCACATCGGCCCAGTTTCCTCCACAGCCCGATCCGCTTTCCCCCTCCTCCCTCCTGCCGCTGACGAACGGGACCCACCCGTCAGCACCATCTTCTTCCTCCCGCTCCCACCTTCCTTCTTGCGTCGCCGGCGCCTTCCTTTCTTCCCCCTCCTTGCCGCGAGTCCTGCCCGCGCCCGCCCCACATTCCTTTCTTCTTCCTTCCG
This sequence comes from Panicum miliaceum, assembly GCA_032594955.1. NCBI lineage: Eukaryota > Viridiplantae > Streptophyta > Magnoliopsida > Poales > Poaceae > Panicum > Panicum miliaceum. The sequence continues at coordinate 9,343,396 of CM064070.1, read as the reverse complement.
CTCCTCTCTCTTTCCTTTCCGCCGCGACACCAGACGCGCCCGCGCCCGTCGCCGTCGCCCGTCATCCGCGCTCCCTCCCCTTTCCTTTTTGCTCACCCCGAATCCAAATCGACTCCGCGCCGTCGCCGCGTCTCCTCTTTCCTTTTCCGCGACGCTGGCTGCCATACTCCCGTGGAACGCGCTCCACTCTTTCCTTCGCCACTCTGCCCCTGTAAAACCCACGCCGGAGCCCCGCTTTGCACCCAGAGCCATCTTCAATATCTTCTTCTACCCCGCACCGTCACCGGCCTCGTCTTCCCCTCCGCGCAGATGCACCACGCCTGCAATCCCTCGCCGGTGTGAACGCCGCCGCCCCGAACCGCCCTTCACCGATGACCCGCCGTTTCATCTCGACTCCGTCGTCTTCAACCCCCGCAAGACTCTCGCGAGGAAGTAAGCACCACGCCGCCCCGTTTCCCCTCTCTCTATCGCTCTGTCGTAGCCCCGATTTCTCGTCGGACCTTTGTTTCCGCCCGCCGCCGTGGCCGCCGGTGTACAGTCGCCGCACGGCTATCCCGTGACCACCCTCACCTTCGCCGTGTCGCTCTCTCTCTCCCCGGCATAACCCCAGCCTGAATCGAGCCCTGGAACACCGAATTCGGTGAACTCCGGCCGTCCACCGCCGCTGGCGCTCAGCGCAGCAGAGCGATTCGCCCAACCCTTTTTACTCTGTCGAGCCGACCCTCGTCCCACCGCTCGATCTGGATCTCACGGCCAGAGCAAATCTGAGCCACGCACCAGACGCCGCCTTCGCCCGACCCTTACCCTGCTGTCCGATCTAAATCTAACGGCCAGAACAGATCCGAGCCACGTCCGATTCGCCTGACCGTTACCCTGCCGTCGGATCATGATCCAACGAACCAGATCCGCCCGACAGAGCCAAACCTAGCCGACCCCGGAACTTTTGCAGAAAAGCCCCTAGACTTTCCAGAAATCAACCTGCAGTCCAGATCAGTAGAAAAATAATTAGAATTGAGCCCTTTCTTTTCTGTCCCGACCCCTCACCTTTCTAGAATTAATACCCGTCGTCCAGGATCTCCAGTTTTGCACCCCGACCCTTTGTTTAAGGTTTAATTATGTTTTAGCCCCTGATTTCTTAAATTTAGCCCCTGGAAGTTCAGTTTCTTCGCAGATAAGTCCCTGGAGCCTTGTTTTAGCCCTACCTTCGTCGTTTTAGATCCGTTTCAACTCGTTCTTGTTGCGTTAGTCTTCTAAAACCCTAAGCTACCATTTAGTCGTGTCGTTGTGCCTTAGTTCCTATCTTTTAATTAAAAATAGATTAATTTGATTAACGTTCTCTCACCTAGTTTTTCTAATTAAAATCCACCTAGGTCTTTACCTCCGGTTTTTGTAACTAATGTCAATTCAATTAATACCAACTCAAATGTGTTCTAAATATAATTTGTTTAGTTGAACACCAAATATAAAGTTATGCGTTTAGATGCTCTCACAAGTTCCTTTCTAATTGTTAATTAGTGTAATTTGTACATAGACAATCATAAATAAAATATGACTAAGTTCTACTCCGCTTTTATAAATAAAAATATAATATAAGTTAATTATAATTAAGGATATTTTGTTTTGAATATCTTTTACATTTGTTTTCCAAATAAAATAAGTAAAGCTCATAGTTCTTTTCTTTTCTTTTATAATACCAATCTTCCGATAGCTGTGTCTTTTCAACCCTAGCTCCATTTTCCGTGTTCCTTGTGCTCTTGTAATCGTAGCAGCGAGCCTTATCCTTTAGCACGCTCTTTTAAAAGCTTTTGTTTTGTGATTGGTGTATTGTTCTTAGCTGTACTTGTTTGTTGTTTTGTATGTTTGTGCTCGATGTTTGCTTCGAGTAGAATGATCGCTGTTGAAGCTTGAAGATCAAGTTTTCCAAGTGAGCAAGAACTGAAGAGCAGTAAGAGTAGCTTTTCGTTGGAAAAAGGCAAGTGACCCTAACCATCCTCCTATCTATGCTTATTTACAAGAATACCATGTATTAATTGGAACGTCGAGAACCATCCAGGAAAACAGTACAACCACGAGAACTATATGGCTCTGGTCTTGGCTAATTAATTAGAGACTCTAGTTTGAAGCGGTCTTACCGAAAGGGCAAGGAGGGGGTCGGTGATTGGGGTCATAGCCCGGTCCTCTTGGGGTAGCAGCCTTCGCTAAGGTGCTGACCATTAGGGAGGTTTATGGACCATACTGCTATCGAAACTCTAGCAGACTACTTCTTATTAGGGAATCTTTGTAAAGGCCTCGTAGCGTCCCTATGCAATCACACCTCGGAAGTGTGGTATTGTGCCTAGCTAGCACAACATGGTTGGGTCCAAAGTTCTTTTGAACTTTTACGCGACTTGTGGTGAAAGTGTACAACCTCTGCAGAGTGTCTAAAACTGATATATCAGTCGTGCTCACCGTCAAGAGCGGCCTGGACCCTCACATGATTGATAAACTTAAAGATGGATTTAAATTGTTACTCTGGTTATTTCTTGTGGCCTTGCTGAGTACCAACCATAAGTGTACTCACCCTTGCTAACTTCTGCTCAGAAGAAAAAGGTATGAAGTCTACTGAAGATGATGAAGAGTTCTAGGCGTACGCAACCCCCAGTCGTCTGTCTGTGAAGTTTGGAGCCTTCGTTTCCATGATAAGCGCATATCTCTGATAGTCTTGTAAGTCCTTATTTATGTTTCTTTACGTGATACTGTTGCTGTTATTCACTGATGATGTCACTATATGTATGGAACTTGATCCTGGCATACATATAGTTATGCATTCGGTTTGGTCCTTAAACCGGGTGTGACACCAACTACTTTGGCAGACGCTGAAGCACTCATTTGCTGGTGTACCAACTGCCAGGTCTTTGGCACGCAGCCTCATGTTCCGGCTCATACCCTCATCACCATACCACCTTCATGGCCCTTTGCAAGTTGGGGCCTGAACATGATAGGGCCCTTAACAACTGCGCCAGGAGGTTTCACACACATGTTGGTGGCCATTGACAAGTTTACCAAGTGGATCGAGTACAAGCCAATCGCAACGCTCTCTGTGGATCGAGTGGTTACTTTCGTCTGCGATATCTTACATCGTTTTGGCTTCCCCAACACTATCATTACAGATCTATGATCCAATTTCCACTCGCACCAGTTCTGGGATTTCTGTGAACGCAGTTCCATTGAAGTCAAATATGTTTCAGTGGCTCACCCGCGGGCTAACAGCCAGGTTGAGCGCGCCAACGGTTTGATTCTTGATGGATTGAAGAAAAGACTCTATGACGAGAACAGCAAAAAGGGCGGCAAGTGGATCGATGTGATCTCATCAGTAGTCTGGGGGATTCGCACACAACCAAGCAAAGCCACAGGACAGTCACCTTTCTTTCTCGTATACGGGTCTAAAGCTATATTAACAGCTGACATGATGTGGAAGTCTCCACGACTGGAGATGTTTGAAGAAAGCGAGGCTGACACCGCAAGACATCTCGAGCTTGACTCAGCTGAGGAAATCAGATGCAATGTCTTGTTCCAGTCGGCCCGCTACTTACAAGGAGTTCGTCATTACCATGACAGGAATGTTCAACGACGCTCTTTCAATGTTGGAGATATGGTTCTTCGACGAATCAAAGATGATACCAGGCTACACAAGCTTAACTCGCGTTGGGAAGGGCCTTTCATCGTGGACAAGGTTACAGGCCCTGGCTCTTATTGCCTACAGTACCCTGATGGCCCGGACGTTCCTAATTCTTGGAATATCGAGCATCGATGTCGTTTTCATCCTTGATCAATTGGGACATCTTCTATTGGTGCCTGGAGATTAATACTTTCAGTACAACTCCGTTTTACTGGTTTACAACTGGTATTACGCGCAAGTTTGCTGAAGGGGCCTCGATCCCATACTTCCAGTAACTAATTACTAGTTTCCGACTAGTATATTGGGTTACTAAAGGGGCCTTGCATTCATACTTCTAGTATAACTCCGTTTTACTGGTTTACGACTGGTATTACGTGCAAATTTGCTGAAGGGGCCTCGCTCCCATACTTCCAGTAACTAATTACTAGTTTCCGACTAGTATCTTGGGTTACTGAAGGAGCCTTGCGCTCATACTTCCAATATAACGCTGTTTTACTAGTTTACGACTGGTACTAGGTGCAAGTTTGCTGAAGGGGCCTCGCTCCCTTATTTCCAGTAACATATTACTAGATTTTGACTTGCACACTATGTTATTGAAGGGGTCTCGCTCCCACGGCAAGAGGTTTACTAGTTTACGACTAGTACTACACCTGTTCGACTACTTCGACTACTTGTCTTGATTACAAACCTAGTCGGGATCGCCTCCGACTAGATGGCTTCATCAACTGTTGAAGATCCAACGGCTAATTGGCTGCTGCCTGGGCTCGGGGGCTGGAGCCACCGACTGCTACGTATACTCTATGATTCTCATCTGGCTCCTTGGCTCGGGGGCTCGATGGGACAAGGCACTCAGCGTGCTTCAAGGGACAGCTCTCATGCTTAAACGATGGACGCTGTAAAACTACTCGACAGTACCCGATCTAAGAGGCTTTTTAAGATTTATCTTGGGTAGATGTTTGTTAATCATTATTTAAGGGATCTTATTCTGAAATAAGTATTTTTTTAGATTATTACCCGGAGGTCTTATTTAGTCATTGACTCAGGGAACAAAGATTGACTTGAGAGGTAATTTCTGGTGTTTGTTGGAGATGTTATTTGTTTAACCATTTTTTCAGGGAATTCATCCCGAAAAAAGAGATTTTCAAATTTACTAAACTGATTTGCCCATCAAATCTTTACCGTCATATATTGCATGCCACGATTCTTTGGATCCTTTATTCCAAACCTTGGGGATTTGGATTCAAGGCTCGGGGGCTGCGGGACACGTGTCTTCCGCGACTTATTTTTCAAATTTGCTGGAAGATAAGGAAAGAAAACTCAAGATTAAATTGACCCTCAGCATGATTCTAGAGTCAACCTAAGACTCTAGGTACTAGACTAGTGCCCCCGAGTACTCAAGAAAAAGTATTGTCTATAAAGAAGTCTGCACCGTAAGTATCCGAGTGCTTTTCCCTTGTGTATTGTAGGTTCTTTGTCTGGTAACAACTCATAATGTTGTTTCCATATGTAGGCTGTCCTCTGCTCCGGGCTTGCAGCAGCCTGGCGATGCCACTGATGCCCGAGCCCCCGAGCTGAGAAAGTGGTTGGTGTGACACTAGCGGCCATGGAGGTCGTTGGGCCGTCGCAGCCGCCAGATGCCCATGTCTCCTCACCCATAGAGGCTGAAAATGCCGGTGAAAGAGACTTGCCAAATGTGGAACCAGAGCCGGCGAACATAGAGCAGCCTTAGGAAAATCCCATAGGTAAGTTGCGTTGATATGCATTTCACCCGAGTTCTTTGTTGCTTGTATGTTTGCTTATCGATTAACCATGTGACAGGGAGCTCGCAGCCGCAGCAGCATGACCCTGTCGAGCAAGTCGCAGCAAGTCGCTGCGGGTAGTTCAACAGTCATAGCTCCAATGCAGCCATCATTTTGGCAGAGCGGCATTCCAGTGGAACTCATCGATGACCCAATGCTAGTAGACGAACTTCTGAAGGAATTAAATGATTCATTCCGGGATATATTCCGGTTCTCCACGGTTAGTGCCCAGAATTGTCCATATTTGCTGTTATGGAGTAGTATTTCTTCTCAAACTGGGGAACATAGCTAACTGATCCCGCATCAAGTTAGACAAATTGCGAGCCGTGGAGATCAAATTCGAGCAGTTGCAGACCAGGGAGCAAGAGATTGATGCACAAGCAGCAAAAAATGCTAAAGTGCTGTATGAACTTGATACCTTGAAGGTCGAGCACACTCGAGAGATCTGGCTGCTGAAGAAGGAAATTGAAATTCTGAAGGACAAGAACAGACTATAGACCAAGTCTCACCGAGGTAATATTCTATTGACTGCTTTATTCTTGCTTGCCATTCGTGGAGAGTAGCATCTGAACTAGTACGAGTTCTTCATCATCTCCTTTTGCTTGCAGAACTTAATAATATCATAAGAATAAGGAAGATGAGATCACTGACTTGAAGAATCTTATGTACCGTTGTACAGATGATGCTGAAAAATTGATTAAGGCCCTCCAGGATGCGGATGTACAACTCGTGGATTGTATGACACAGATCAAGGAGATGGCCACTGAAAAGGAGCTAAACAAGAAGGAACTTGAAGAGCTCGAAAAGGAGCTAAACAAGAAGGAACTTGAAGAGCTCAAGGATGCTGCCCAGGTGGTGGTTGACATGGTGGATCCACCAGAAGAAGGAGTGGTGAGCGACAAGACGCTGTTGGAGTGACTTCGCGAAACCCCCTAGAAGATTACCAGTTATATATCAGAAAGCACCAGGACCTACGTGGAGCATGTCCTTGGACTCGTAAAGTCCTACCGGCCCAAGGCCAAACTGGAACCACTAGCGACTGGGATGTCAGCTGACTGCACCAAAGATAAGTTCAGGGAACTTGTTGAGGAAGTGAAGCTAGTGGCCCAGAAGTTAGTCGATAGTTTAGAACAAGAATAGATTCAGATGTAGAGACATTGAATACTCTGTCATGATTGTGAATGACTGTAAATATGTTAATAGCTATTTGCCCGTTGACGTGTTCGGTGTGCTGACTCATAGAGTAGGACCGAAAATCGTAGGACCTACAATGAAATAGAGGAGACACCCATAGAAAACTACCCAAAAGGCAACGCAGGTAGTCGATGGTTGTGCGTTCAATAGTTGACAATAAAAAAAATCCAATCTGTGTGTGGCGGCTATGGAGGTATATAAGAGGGTAGGGGATGACCAGGACGTGGTGGGGGTCATCCCACAACCATAGGACGCACCTCTATTGAGCCCCACTTGATGCACGGCCCATCGGGCCAAAATCAGGTAGCACCGTGGACAGAAAAGGTCTCTGTAGTAAATGAACGATTGCGGCCGCATCGGAGAAGATATGGACATGAGTCCAGATCCATATGAAATTATACTTGACAGGGTTTCCATCAAGTACTTGAACGCCCAAAATGGAGTCCAGATGAAGTTGGGGCATACGTCACAAATCCGAATCCAACCCTAAAACGTGTTTGATTTGATCTCTTTCTTTCCTTGGGTCACAAGTGACGTGGTGGCCTGGTGGAGGACGTTGGGAATACTTGAAATTAGTCCCCAATCAACTTCTTTGGTCCTCCATACCTTCCATGTGTGTTTAATACTCTTTTTGTTCCATGTATGTATTTCTGAAAATGACAATGAACATACATCATGGCGCAACATCAATTCATCAAATGTATCAAATACAATCATGACAAAGAATTGTTTCACCTTTGAATCAAAGGTTGCCAATATGGTTGTATCCGAGTAGGTGATGTCCTTATCAAGGTGTAAGCCGGTGCCCGAAGCAAGTATTTTTCTCGAGACATCGACCTTTAACTCACCTATAGTGCTACCATAGGAATCCTTACTACCCTCGCCACCTATCTTGGTGTGTCCTTAGACCGACTACAATAGAAGTTAGTGCATACATGTTCCCTTGGATTTGATATTCCTTGGAATACTCTGAGGTGAAAGCTACAATGGTATTCGTGTGCTTGCGGATTTATTCACTATCGCTAAAATACCCAACAACTAGGGGATGACCTCGTCCATGCACTACGACATCTTAGGCGTCTTCAACCATCTCGGCCTTGGTCCTAGTCAACAGCAACAGCAGCACTACCCCAGCTACCAGCAGCATCACTACCACTAGTAGCATTACGACCCCATCCAGCAGAACTGAGCTTCAACTAAGCTTAGGGGTGTATCTAGGTATGTTGTCCAACCCGTCCGTTCGTTTCAAGAGTTGCCATGCCCTAGTTCTAAAATAATAATAATAATAAAATAATAATAATAATAATAATAATAATAATAATAATAATAATAATAATAATAATGATGATGATGATGATGATGATGATGATGATGATGATGATAGTAATTTTAGTAGCAAGAATAATGAGAGACTTATGTTAAAAAATCCAAAAAAATATGTCATGCTTCAATAAAAGAACTCCCAACTTATATGTGTGGAAATCCGTGTGAGCTCTACTTATGGAAATGATGAATAGTTACTCTATTCATGCTATGCAAGTGCCTCGTATACAGCTTTTTACTGTCCTAGTACTTGAAATTGTTGGCACTTGGTTATGGTCACCATTGAAAATTTATGGTTTGTGGGAGCATGAGCTTAATTTCCAAGTCTAAGTTGTTAGGAGATCTAAGATAGTTAAAACCGGAATAAAACAACATGCTCTAGTAGGGGACCTCTCAGGATTTCTTTAAAAACAAAGTATGGTAAAGATATCCCCTTTAGTTTACATACCCTATCCAGAGCCATAATGCTTCATTACATAAGTCAATACATTGTCATGAGAGTATGAGTTATCTTCTTTAAAAAAATGATGATGAGCAAAAGAATAAGATGAAGACCCATACCTCTCTAAAATTTAGAAAGGAGGAGTACAAATAAAAGACCAAAAATTTCCAAGTGTGAGTCCATTTTCTCCCTCTCTCCTGGACATTATCCATTCCATAAGATCAGGATTTGATCGGGTACCAACCTCTTGCGAACCACTCTTCGGCTCGGCAACAAACGTAACCAAGGTATGCCACACTCTTGAGAGCACCATAAAACTCCACATATCAGCCTTAGAGTAGGAAGAAGATGGTCAAACTCCATCCATGGTGAGGACTATACACCTTGAGCGATCTTGAGAGCACCATTAGGGAATCTTGAACCTCTTTTGAAAATCTAAAAAAATCTGAGAAAGGAACCTGAACAGGAAGCAGGAAATATTCTGGTGAAGACTGTTCAGTCTCTCAACTGCCCAAGATGAGGGATGAAAGGCAAATAAGCCCCACACTCCAAAACCAGGGTACGAGCCAACTTATTCAATGTACATACGGGTTAGAGTAATATGTTGTGCATAAGGTACCTGCAGGGTGTGAACATTGACACAACTCCTGATCCGTCGAGCCTAAGTTTTAGCCTTGCTCGAGGACGAGCAAGAGTTTAAGCTTGGGGGTGTGTTGATGGCCATTAAAACAGACTTTGTCTATCAAGTTCTCGGGAATAAATAGAGTTGTGCACTATGTTCCATACATATTTTATTTGAACTAATCAAGCTCCACAAGTTTTAGATGAGCTATGAATGGAGGAACAAGTGTACAAAAATTGAGGCAAAATGGAAAAATCCTAGGCCGACTGGCCTCACCTAGGCCAACCGTCCTAGCACTCCCTCGAATTGACACATCACTGATCCAGGGGCAAGGAAACACACTTACCTTGATCCTGATCCGTGCACTTGAAGTCGGTTTGATCCAAAAATTCAAAAGGCTTCACCCATGGATTAGAGGGCACACTTGCATGCAAGATTTAGGCAAACACCTGAGATGCCAACTGCCACCGTCACCGGGGAGAAATTAGAGGCATCCAGAGGAAGGCAGTGCCAAGTGGCACAAATCCTAGGCCGGCCGGCCAGGGAGAGGCCTGCCGGCCTCCAACTAAAATGCCACGAGCTAAACTTTGCGTGGAAGTTACCTTAACCGCCATACCTGCTTACAAGAGAAGCTACGCTGCAAGAACCGACCTTGAAGTAGTATAAATAGACCAGCACATCACTTGTAACATACACCAAGGTGTTCTCTTCTCTCTTTCACTTTCTAGAGTTAGGCTTAGTAGTCTGGGAGTTAGAGTGGAGTCGATCTTGTCTCGGGATTTTTGAGTCGTCATCGGAAGTTTGTTATAGCTCTTGTATCTTTCCCTTTGACAAGTTATCAATATAAGTTATCTTCTTTATCTTTTCAAGTCAACTTTACTTTCCATCTTTATTTATCTTTCCAAGTTATCGAACTTGTGTGCGGAAGTTCTTTCCTCTAACTTAGGCTTTGCTATCTCTCTTGTTTATCAGGATCTTACCTTGCGGGTTTTCTCGACTAGACTAGGGGGCTCAAGTTAGTTCCTTAGATTGAAGTTGATTTCTCTTCAGGGCCTCAAGAGAAATCCTAACACCGAGTATAGACATGATGTCTAGCTTAGTGTTAGCTAGGAAGTGTCTGCTTCGGTGGCTGGAAGATGAAGGACTTCAGAAAGGGATGAGAGGGCAGTCCAACGGCAACCTGCTATTACTGCTATGAAAGCACACGAACGTGGTGGACTACGAGTGACGGGCAGGACTATCACCACCTGCCGACTACCACACTGTTCCGTGGGGTGGAACACAACCCAAGGTAACTAACCAAGCCTAGGCACCATGCCTATAACTATCGAGTTACTTACTTCTACCGTATACTTAGGCAGGGAGCAAACTCAAATAGGCAGAACTTTGCTGCCTATGCAGAATGGGGATCCCGCAGATCAAAGAAAGTAACTAAACAAATTAATGAAAGTAAAAGAAGAACTAGCGAGATACTGAAGATAAATGAGGAACTTACTTAAGAAAGCTTTATTCCTCTGAGGTGGCTAAAGAGTTGGAGTAAGGCCGAGAGAACTCGGCTATGCTCCTAGCTTTGCTCTCACCCAAGCTCTCACTCCACACTCTCCCTATTCTACACTTAAGGTAGACCAACAAGACTAAGAACTCTTCTTCTCCAAAGATGGTGTGTTGAGTGTGGAGGTATGTGCTGTCTTTTATAGGGCTTTAAGGATGGTGCTTGCAGCGTAGGTTAGCTTGTAAGCAGGTAAGTCGGTTGACTTAACTTCCACATGAAGCTGGACATGTGGCACTGCAGGGCCAGGCCGGCCTAGGATTCTTGCCATGTGCAACCGTCCTTCTTGTGGACGCTCTTGATCACTCCTGGAGGTAGGTAACGGTTGTGTCTCTTTGAGGCTGGACAGGTAGAGGCAGGCCGGCCTAGACAAGGCCGGTCGGCTTGGCTCTGGCTCCTCTCAGCCCTCCGATGCACCGATGCCTTGATCACTGCGTGCATGTACTCCAGGAAGGTGGATTTGAGCCTAAAGACCAAGTAGACGCTGCATGTGGGTCCATCAATCCATGGTTCAAGCATTTCAACCGTAGGATATTTTCCTTTTCGAATCCCCGAGAGATTTGGATCAAGAAGTGTCCCCCAAAAGGCTTGAGCTTCCTCTTCATCTCAGGCCTCTCACTTCCTCTCCACTTCCAAGTTTTAAACTTCCTAAGACCTCTGCTATGGCCTTGCAATCCACCCCCACAACTCCGAAGTCGGTCGCCATGGCCTCCACTTCACCTTCGGCACATTCCAAATCCAACCAAAGTCGTGCAACCTCCAGCAGCATTCGTATCATTGAGCCCTTGGCGATGGCTGAGGCTTTACCTCGCCACCTACAGGCCAGAGGCCCAGCCTCAGGCCGGCCAGCCTAGGGGAGGCCGCCGGCCTCACCTTCACGCTGATCATTACCATCTCGCGTAGGGTCCTCCTCTAAGAGCCTAGGAGTCGGGGACAACGTGAGCACCAGCGCGGGCATGCCAGCACGGCCGGCCATGGTGGTTCTGTCCCCGAGGAAGTTGATCGGCAAGCGCCTTGTGTCATCACCTTTGGGAAGGCGTGTTGCACAAGTCACCGCCCTGCAGATGGTGGAGCCCAAATCATCGGAGTACACGCCTGCCAGCCCGAGTCCACCACACCATCGCGTGCGCTGACAGAAGGTCAGTATTGGGAAGGTACTCTCACCTCCCCTAGATCATGGGGGGAGGGAGTCCATTGACTCCACCCCGGGTTGGGTACGGTGCACTCGTTAGCCACCACCGATATGTGGCCCTCCAGAGATCTGGGTGTACACGGACAACAGCGAGGAATAGGAGGAGGGCGCCAAGATCAAGGAGCTGAGGGAGCAGCTCGCCACGCTTAAGTTAAAATTGAATAATATGGATGAGCACGTGGCCAAGTTAGAGATCGAGAGGATGGACCTTGATGACAAAGTTGATACTCTCCGCAAGGCGATGTGCTCCAAGATCAAGCACCTCGCCAAAGCAACTGTGAACGAGGACCTCTACAGGGCCCTGGACCCGAGGGATTAGATGGGTTAGGATAGATTAGTTTTAGGTTTAGGTGCTGAATTTTTCCCTTCCAATTTTTTATTTCAATCTTTTGTAATTCTAGCAGCACCTCATTTTGGATTGAATTAAATAAAAAGGAATTGCTTTGTTTCATGCCTTGTCATTAGTGGTTGGTGCACACTTGCGTGCCAACCACACCCCTCTTCTGATCTTTCATCAAGTGCGCAGAAAAGCAAAATGAGCAACATGTCAACAAGTCACTGGATGAAAACGGGCGAAATGCGACACGAACCAGAGCTGAGCGTCCTGCACCAGGCCGGCCGGCCTCCACCTGTGCCAAAATGATCATGTGCTAGTTGCAACAGAACCCTGGAGCCGCGCCTGCACCAGTTGAACCTAAACTTGACGCTCAGGCCACAACTACAAGCCAGCCGGCCTACACCAGGCCGGCCAACCCCACCTGTCAGCCCCTTGTGCTTATCCAGCTCGACACAGAGGTTTGCTACCCCTTATTCCTTCATATCCTAGGTTTGATTCAAATTCACACCTGAGCTAATGAAATAAAAAATTTAATGAACCACCTAGAAAGAGGTGAAATCTTCGCATGTCTATCAAAGGTGCCTAAGTTTATTTCTAATGCAAGTACTTATGTATCTTTGGAACTTTATGATAGGATCACTTGATCTCTTGCATATTGATCTTGATGATATAATGACATGTGATGCATGACCTTTCCTAAATTCAATGTCTTGGAGAATATTTTTTCCGAAAAGGAAAAGTGAGGCATCTCTCATTCATGCTCAACTTTACCAATTCCTATCCATAGACATACACATACATGATATAGTTTGAAACCACATAGCTATCTTTTACATCCTGAGCTTGATCAAACATCATTGCCTCTTAAGACTTGTCATACACCCTGGTACTTTGGTCATACACGCACACGTCCATCGAACAAAGTCCATCAAATGTGGTTCTCAAGCATCTCTTCATCCCCCTGAAAGAAAAAGAAAGCGAGTGAGGAACCATCTACTTGAGTAAAAAAGAAGGGAAAGATGAAACAAGCAAGAATCAAATACCACTCAAGGACATCCACTTCACTCACTTGCACTTGACCAAAGTCCTAGGCTGACATGACCTCTCAGAGACAAGTTATTTGATCTTACAACATAGATGGAAAAACATATGCAATTCTTTATCCCTACCTCAAGCTCCACATACAAGCTTCGTAGAGGTAGGAGAGGCTTCAGGAAAAGCCTTTGTGAGGATCAAACACTTTGAGTGACTAAGTGGGTTGAGAAAATGAGAGCATGCCTCCAATTTTTGAAAATCTTGCAAAAATCTCCAAGTATTGAGAAAGGAAGGAATCATACTCCACATCGATTAGTTCTGAGGTTCAATAGGTGAAAGTGAAGTTGCTAGCCACCCAAAATCCAAGGTACAAGGGAAATCCTAGAAATAATTTTTTATGCACACTTTGGTTTTCATGACCCTAGACTTTGCTTGATCCTCTGGATCTAGTTCAACCCTTTTGCTCGGAACGAGCAAAGTCTAGGTGTGGGGGTGTGTTGGCGGTCGATTTTTATGACTATTACCGCCAATATTTCTCTGGATTTCATACTTTTATGGTCAAAATCGTGCTAAGATCATTTACCCTGATGAGTTCCACTAGTTTTGGTGATTATTTGATTTCAGGAGCTCAATGTACAAAATTTGGCCAAAAAAGGGAAAAGGCAAACATGTCTCAAACCTCATCATCAAGTGCAGAATCTCAAGTCCAAGCCATCGAGACTGACACACCATCAATCAAAACATCCTACGGTCAAAAGGCTTGAGCCATGGATTGATGGGCCCACATGCAGCGTCTACTTGGTCTTCAGGCTCAAATCCACCTTCCTAGAGTACATGCACACAGTGATCAAGACGTCGGTGCATCGGAGGGCTAAGAGGAGCTAGAGCCAAGCTGACTGGCCTTGTCTAGGCCGGCTGGCCTCTACCTGTCCAGCCTCAAACAGATGCAACCATTACCAACCTCCAGGAGTGATCAAGAGCATCCACAAGAAGGACATTTACACGTGGCAAGAATCTTAGCTGGCCGGCCTACGAGAGGCCGGCCGGCCTGGCCCTGTAGCGCCACGTGTCCAGCTTCGCGTGGAAGTTAAGTCAACCGACTTACCTACTTACAAGCTAAGCTACGCAGCAAGCACCGTCCTTGAAGCTCTATAACAGCAGCACATACCTCCACTCTGAACACACCATCTTTGGAGAAGAAGGGTTCTTAGTCTTGTTGCTCTACCTTAAGTGTAGAATAGGGAGAGTGTGAGGTGAGAGCTTGGGTGAGTGTTGGCTATTTTTACGATCACAAATTAATCTGCAAGTGCACAGATATCGTTATATCTTTCACACAGGACTATTCCGGGGTATAGTATCCACAGTGGAACATGTGTATATTATCTAAGGCTCAGATTCGTACAAGGACACCACACTGGATAGAGGAAAGGGGTAGAGACGATTCCTAAGGCTAAAAATAAGAGGTAAGATAGATCTATCCTAGTTGTTCACGTCGGGCTACTGGCTTCCCACAGGACAAAACATGGTGAGCTCCGGTAATACGGCACTGGGATATACCAGAACGGGGAGGGTTATGCTGGATAGACAGGGCTGTCACCACCTACTACCTACCTCATCTATCCATGGGATATACCACAACCAGCAGGTAAAGTCTGATCTAGACACTACGTCTATACCTTCCTTTACTAACTCTAGAATCGATCTTACTCTAGAGCATCCACTACACTAGTGAACTATTGATCCGGCAAACAACTAGTGGGAAATAGATCTAATCTTAACTAAGAAACTAAAGCACAAAAGAAATCATGAATACTTACTATAATTGATAAGCATCCATCGAGGTACAAGCTGGAGGAGAGCGCTGAGCACCTGAAAACCCGGCACCTCCCCGACTTCCCCTCGCTCTCTCCCTATTTTCTAAGCACTACCTAGACAGCACTAAGCCTCTAGAATGAGCCTAAAGCTCAGATATGAAAGTGAGAGCACAGTAGAGGAGTGTCTGATGGTGTGTCTCATTTAGGTGCCCCTCCCCTCATATATATAGGTGTGTCCTTAAGGTGCTCCTGCCGTGCAGCCAGCTGAAGCTTTGCAGAACCGACATTGAGGACCAATGGGGAGGCGCTGCGTCAAAGAAGGCGGTGGAGCTGGTTCTGGTTCGACCGAACCACCTTGTTTGGCCGAAACAGGATGAGCCCCAACCGACCTCAGCTTTGGACAGGTGGCTAACAAGTGGGCCCCTAGTCCCTGGTGGGTGAATTGGTGCTGTCCTAAGTCGGTTCCCTGCTCTGGTGGGCCCTTTGATCCATGTGAGGCTGAACGGCGCATTCTGATTGGCTGGAGAGGTGTTTCCTTGGATTGAGAGTGTGTTTCCTTGCTCTTGAGGCTGTCATGTGGGTCCTTCAATCCTCGTGCTTTCTCGTGATTGGTTGGTGTTTTGTGCCTTGGATTCAAAGGTGTGTTTTCCCTCCATTTTAGCCCAAATTCCTGCATAGCTATATTTTCCAAAGGACATGTGGAATTGACATTATTTTGAATAAATATGCCTGCAAGAAATGTTATATTTTTCCAATTATTTGATCAAATTGACGGTCCAAAATGGTCCGTAACGAGCGTCAGCAGTGAGAGCCAAGCTAGGAGCGAAGCCGAATTCCCTCGGCCTTACTCCAACTCTGTAGCCACCTCAGAGGAATAAAGCTTTCTTAAGTAATTTCCTCGTTTATCTTCAGTATCTCACTAGTTCTTCTTTTTACTTTCAGTAATTTGTTTAGTTACTTCCTTTGACCTGCGGGATCCCCAGTCTGCATAGGTAGCAAAGTTCTACCTATTTGAGTTTGCTCTCTATCTTAGTACACGGTAGAAGTAAGTAGCTCGATAGTTATAGGCATGGTGCCTAGGCTTGGTTAGTTACCTTGGGTTGTGTTCCACCCCTCGGAACAATGTGGCAGTCGACAGGTGGTGGCAGCCATGTCCATCCATCGTAGTCCACCATGTTCGCTTTGGAGTTCCCAGAGTCGTGATCGGTGATGGAGGCTCACAATTCATTCATAAGACATTCAGGAAGTGCCTCAGCGAGTTGGGAGTAGATCACTGGGTTGCAATACCATACCATCCCCAGACAAGTGGCCAAGTAGAAACTTCAAACAAACAAATCAAGAATATTCTGCAGAAAACAGTAAATGCCATGGGGAAGGGTTGGAAGAGCAAATTACTTGAGGCACTCTGGGCTTATCGAACAACGTTCAAGATGCCAATAGGAATGACACCGTACCAACTGGTTTATGGCAAACTTTCCATTTGCCAGTTCAACTTGAGTTCAAATCTCACTGGGCGATCAAGAGGTGGAACATGGATCTCCAATGAGCCAGAGTTAAAAGGCAAATTCAACTGGCTGAATTGGATGAATGGAGGGAGAAGGCCTACCATAGCTCCAAGCTCTACAAGGAGCGAACAGAAAGATGGCACGACAAGCGTATCAAGATAAAACACTTCAAGGCGGGAGATAACGGGAATATTTTCAAGGCTAATGGCCAATGAGTAAAACTATTCCTCGAGCCCGAAATACCAAAACTCGAGGAGATATATGTCTACGAGTTATCCGAGCTAGAGCCTTCATCTATGGTCATCGCCAGACCTTAAATGTGCCTTATCTTAGGATAGATTTCTTTTCTTTCTCTTCCCCTTCTAGCCTGTTATGCCCCCAAAAACCAGAAATAGAAGATAGGGAGAGAAGCTTTGATAAAACCGAGAGCCACACCTGACAAGGTGGGGCCGGCCAGCCTAGCCTCGAGCCCGAATTCAAATGTTCAAGTTTAAATCTATCTTATTCGGAATCCTTTTCGAATCCCCAAGAGAATTGGATCAAGAGGCGTCCATTCAACCCGAAAGGCTTTAGCTTCCTCTACATCTCAAGCCTCTCACTTCCTCTCCACTTCCAAGTTTCAAACTTCCTGAGATCTCTGCCATGGCCTTGCAATCTACCCCCACGACTCCGGCAATGATGCCAGAACTACTTGTTGGTGTTTCTTTTGCCCAATAGAATATGTATTCCGCAAGCGCACAGAATCCACCATTGTAGCACTTCACCTTGGAGTATTCCAGGGTATCATAAATTTCCACGGGGAAGCACTATGGTCTAGAGAATATTGAAGAAGCGAATGATAAACTTTACTAGAAATATCAACTGACTAATATAGTGTTGACGATCCTTAAGTGCGACATCCGACCGTCAACTATACTCACAAATAAAGGAAAACCATACCTCTTAGTTGCATATTTGTATCACTAACCTAGTTCCACAGTTATTTTGCCTATCTAGCCATTTCAGGGATGCAAGTCTGAAATAAGAAGAAAACACGGAGAATATGTAGCAAACAATGCACAGAAGATCGTCTACTACATCACACTTACAAGGAGGACCCACCTGACAGACCAAACGAGCGCGCCAAGACACGAATCACCAAGGATCAGAGTCTGGGCCCACCTGCCAGCCAGCTAGAGGAAGGTGCACCTGAGGGAGCACCACCTGGTGTCGGCCGAACCCAGACGGGTTCCCATTCAGGCGCCCTTTGACGTGGAGTAGCGCCTACTCTTCCTGATCCCGGTGGCTAAGGTTTCCTTACGAAGGAATAGTGGGAACCGCCCTTGGAAACTTTAAAGGGAGGCCTCCACCCCGCTCATTCACACACACCACATCTTGGAGCCTCTCTCCCTCTCTCACCTGTGACTTGTAATGCTTAGGCTAGTGGAGCTAGGCTAGAATTCTTTTAGCGAATCCAGTCGTCCTCGGGGTCGTTGAGCAATCCTCGGCCTTGGGTAATGGCTTTGTATTCGACTAGTCAGTAATCTATTCATAATGCGGAGCTTAGTCATGGTTGCTATGCTATCTTG
This sequence comes from Panicum miliaceum, assembly GCA_032594955.1. Classification (NCBI taxonomy): domain Eukaryota; kingdom Viridiplantae; phylum Streptophyta; class Magnoliopsida; order Poales; family Poaceae; genus Panicum; species Panicum miliaceum. The sequence continues at coordinate 9,325,358 of CM064070.1, read as the reverse complement.
ATAGTTTATCATGTCATGCCTTGTTCTTTCATTAGTTATTCTTTATATATGCTTAGGCCAGGTGTTCTAAGTAAGGATATCGTTCGTTGTGCCTTAGGGTTTGCCTTAGCGCTTTACTTGTCCATCTGAAGGGTGGGAGACCCGAGGGCGCTAGGGTAGTGACCTCGTACATGGGCGTGGTGCTCGGGTATGCGGATCCTTCGGATATGACCATGCTCCACAGTGTTGTAGGGGTAGGCGGCTGGTGGTGACAGCCATGTCCGTCCGCCACGGCATTTTTGCCGTGGTTAGCGTAGTCCCCCACGTTCGAGTATGGTGTAAGAGTTCTGAAAGATGTAACAGGACCGGAAGTACTCCTGTGCGGGACATTCTCCCTGATATTCCGAGCCTTAGCTCTGAGCCCTAACCATGTATATTGTGTAACCCTTGCTTGTATGAATAGATGCTATTAGGACCTTGTTGTATGCCTATGCTCCCGCTAACCTTAGGTTTATTCGTTTATTCTTTATCTTGAGATTGGCTCGAGTGTGTGCGTCACATTACCCTTATCATATCAACTATCGTGACTTACCCCTGTATGAAATATAGTCTATAGCTTATTCATATTGTCCTAATTATGTACATAGTAAACTCTTTTGCTCATGCCATCCTACGAGAAAATATAAATAATGATACCCGAACACTCTCCGGGTGAAATGCTACAACGATATATCCGTGCGCTTGCGGATCCATTCTATCATCAAAAAGACATACCATGACGGCATTTCTGGCGTCGTTGCCCAGGACTAACAATCCTAGCGATGACGCTAGGAAATGTCAACAAGCATTTCTGGCATCGTTGCCGGGGATGGCATTGGTTAAAAGATTTACTAATACATAATCTTGGCAATATGATTAAGCAATAGCCATTGCTTATACAGGCTAATGTTGCTTTTGTTTTCTCCTTCTGGATGAAAAAAGGGTAGTGTATGACTGGTTTCTCCCTGCCAGCAAACTTTGTTGAAAATCTAGAGAAGCTCATGAGGAAGGTCCGACCTTGCATCATCCCTTCTCAAGTCACTCTCTCGGTAGAAGAACCAGTCGTTCAAGCACCAACAACCGACATGGTCGAAAAGACACTTCGTGACTTTTTCTTCCCCTCCGCCACCAACGTGGCTACCAGACCCAACATCGACGTCGGGGTCATCAACTTTGAACTTAAGTCGAGTCTCATCAACATGGTGCAGGCTAGCCCATTCTGCAGCAAGCCTAACAACGACACCAACACTCATCTCCAAAACTTCCTTAAGCTGTGCGAAACCGTAGTGATATAGGACGTCACAGCTGATGCAATCAGGCTCTGTTTGTTTCCCTTCTCCCTCCTGGGTAAGGCGAAACAGTGGTTTTAGAAATAAAAGGAAGCTGTCAACACATGGAACAAGTGTTTCGCGACGTTCCTCGCAAATTTCTTCTCGTTGGGCAAAACCAACGCCCTGCAGGGGAAAATATCTAGTTTCTAGCAGACAGGGATGGAATCCATCCCGGAAGCTTGGGAAAGGCTACATGAATACATTTTAGCCTGTCCTCATCATGGGATGGACGAATGGCTCATCCTCCAAAGCTTCTATAATGGGCTAACACCGACATCAAGAGCCCACATCAACGCTGCTGCTGGAGGAGCCTTCCTCAACCTCACCATCGCCAAAGCCACAGCGCTGGTCGAGAAGATGGTCTCCAATCAAGGGTGGAGCAAAGAACGCCTCCAACCCCGTACCAAGGGCATGCATACCGTCAAGGAGGCTCACATGCTCTCTGCAAAGATGGGCCTCCTACTCAGAAAGCTGGATGAACGGGCAAAAATCAGGAAACAAATGTACAACTCCGCCCAAGCCATCAACACGCCTTCCGCATGCGAAGTCTGCGGAAATAGTGGACACTCGGGGAACAACTGCCCCTAGACCCGTGAAGATGTCACTTTCATGAACAACAACAACAGGTACCGTCCACAAGGAGGCCAAGGGTGGAGCCAACCACGCCCACCTTGTCAAGGAGGTAATAAGTACAACTCAAATTTCAATTCGAACTAACCCTCCTTGAAAGATCTTGTTCTTGGCCAAGCTAAAATTAATGAATCTTTAAATAAAAAGCTTGCTGCCAATGATAAAACTCTTGAAAGCATAAATCTAAAAATTGAAAGTCTTTCTTTTGCTCTTAAAAATCAACTGAGTTTTAATATAATGATTGAAACACAACTTACTCAAATTGCTGCTGTTGTTTCTGCTGTTGATTCCGGGAAAATTCCGGGGCAACCCGAAGTTCCCATTGAAAATGTTAGCACGGTGTCCACCGGATGGGGTAACCCGTCCTGGAAGCCATCTCATACTAATCTCATGCGCCCAAGGACGAACGCATGGGGAGGACTAACAGCAGCACTACATGGAGATCAAGGGGTCCCGGTGACTAGCTGCTTGATCTACGATTGTTTTTACGATCAGGCCGTCTATGACCTTGGGGCAAGCATAAACATTATGCCGGCACAGATGACCCGAGGGTGGTTCGGAGTCGTCATCTGTCACACCCAGTTTTAAGGACAAAACTGAATGCATAACTATATGTATGCCAGGATCAAGTTCCATACATATAGTGACTTCATCAGTGAATATAATGGCGACCCGCTAGGGTTTGATTCCCGATCTTTCGATGAGAGGCGTGGATAACTCGATTGGTCGATGGAGGCGACGTTCACGGCCCGACTACAGCCTTCTAAGCTGCGCCTTAGCAACCGATACACCCCCTCCAATGGCTGTCGCGATCTTGTGGAGCGCGGCACCCGGCCACTAGGGCACTCATCCTGCAAGCAATCGAAGAACTAGCAAGAACAAGTATGACAAGTACTGAATTTACTAGATATAAATGAAGGTTTCACACGCAATCTCAATAATGGTGGGGTTCCGAAGACAAGAAGACGAGCGGCTGATCCAGCACGCGCGCTTGCAAGCAAGTAGCGAAGGCTAAACTTGATCTAAACAAAACCCAAGCATCCTTGGTGGTGGCTAAGGGGTATAAGTACGTGGGAGGACGACCACAGGGGTGTTGGGGTCATACTCCAACCCTAGGATGCGTCCGTAATGGACTCAACTTGATACACGGCCCATTGGGCCAAAACAGGGTGACGCAGCACCATGTGCAGAAAAGGACTCTGTATTAATTTTACGATTGCGGCCGACTCGTAACAGATATGGATATGAGGCCGGATCCGTTTAAAAGAAGACTTCATAAGCTTTCCACGAAGTACTGGAACGTCCCAATCCGAGTTCATATGCGACCGTGGTGTCCGTCACAAGTTGGTACTGTTCTGCAGTCCGAATCCAGCCTGCGCGAATCCGTTTCCCTTTCGGTCGCCTCCTTGGTTGCTAAGGAAAAACAAGAGTACACGGGTCTCCATGGTCTAAACATGATGTACATGAGCTTAGATTTGAACTCACCTGATGATTAAGTTGATGCGCACGAGTACGAGTAATAGGACCAGCAATAGGTACTTGTGTCGGAGTGGATGTATCGTTGGTGTTGATGTCCTCATCATCCTCCCCTTCTTGCATTTGAGTCGTCCTCGACTCAGGCTCATCTCCCTCTCCCAAATATGGCTTCAAATCTGCAATGTTAAATATGGGACTAACCCCAAAATCCTCAGGCAGATCGAGCTTATATGCATTATCATTGACTTTCTCTAACACTTTAAATGGTCCATCAGCCCGAGGTAGCAATTTAGATTTCCTCAATTCAGGAAACCTTTCCTTTCTCAAATGCAGCCAAACTAAATCTCCAGGTTCAAACTTTAGTTCCTTCCTACCTTTATCACCAGCAATCTTGTATTTAGCATTCATGCGCTCTATGTTTTCTTTAATTGTTTCATGCAGTTTTAACATCAATTCGGCACGCTTAGTAGCATCAAAATTCGTTTTTTCAGAAAATGACAAAGGCATTAAATCAATAGGAGCACGAGGCAAGAAACCATATACAATCTGAAATGGGCACATCTTTGTAGTAGAATGCAGCGATCGATTATAAGCGAATTCAATATGAGGCAAACAATCTTTCCACATCTTAATGTTCTTCTTTAAAACAGCCCTTAACATAGTAGACAAAGTCCTATTAACCACTTCAGTTTGACCATCAGTTTGCGGATGACATGTAGTAGAAAACAACAATTTAGTTCCCAATTTAGCCCATAAAGTCTTCCAAAAATAACTAAGAAATTTAGCATCACGATCAGAAACAATTGTGTTGGGCACACCATGCAAACGAACAATTTCCCGAAAGAACAAATCAGCAATGTGAGAAGCATCATCAGTTTTATGACATGGTATGAAATGGGCCATCTTAGAAAATCTATCAACAACCACAAACACACTATCACGTCCCTTCCTAGTCCTAGGCAATCCTAACACAAAATCCATGGAAATATCTTCCCAAGGAGCACTAGGAACAGGTAGAGGCAAATACAAACCGTGTGGATTCAATCGTGATTTAGCCTTTTGACATATCGTGCAGCGAGCAACAAATCTCTCCACATCTCTTCTCATCTTTGGCCAAAAGAATGGCCAGCAAGTATATCTTCCGTTTTCTTTGCTCCAAAATGCCCCATTAAGCCACCTCGATGCGCTTCCTGCAACAATAACAAGCGAACGGAGCTAGCTGGAATGCATAGCTTGTTAGCTCTAAAGATAAACCCATCACTAACGATGAATTTGTTCCATCCCTTCCCCTCGTTACAATGCAGCAACACATCTTTAAAATCAGCATCATTAACATATTGATCTTTAATCGTTTCCAATCCAAATATTTTGTAATCAAGTTGGTTAAACAAGGTGTATCTCCTAGACAATGCATCAGCAATTATATTCTCTTTCCCTTTCTTGTGCTTAATAATATAAAGAAAAGATTCAATAAATTCAACCCACTTAGCATGTCTACGGTTCAATTTTCCTTGACTACGAATATGTTTTAAAGATTCATGATCTGAATGAATAACAAACTCTTTGGGCCATAGATAATGCTGCCATGTTTCTAATGTGCGAACAAGAGCATACAATTCCTTATCATAAGTAGAATAATTCAGAACAGGCCCGCTCAATTTTTCACTGAAATAAGCAACAGGTTTGCCTTCTTGTAACAAAACACCACCCAAACCAATGCCACTAGCATCACATTCAAGCTCAAAGGTTTTCTTAAAATCAGGGAGTTGGAGGAGAGGTGCATGTGTCAACTTATCTTTCAGCGTGTTGAAGGAGTTCTCTTGTGTTTTACCCCAACTAAAAGGCACTCCCTTCTTTGTAAGCTCATTCAAAGGCGCGACAATGGTGCTGAAGTCCTTCACAAAACGACGATAGAAACCAGCAAGTCCTAGGAAACTCCGCACTTGCGTGATAGTCTTCGGTATAGGCCATCCCTGTATAGCTTCCACCTTGGCTTGATCAACCTCGATTCCCTGTGGAGTCACGACATAGCCAAGAAAAGACACTCGATCGGTGCAAAAGGTGCACTTCTCAAGGTTACCAAATAAACGTGCATCTCGTAAAACATTAAAAACAACACGTAAGTGATCAAGATGTTCATCGAAAGATTTGCTGTAAATCGATATATCATCAAAGTAGACAACAACAAATTTCCCAATGAAAGCACGCAGAACCTCGTTCATTAATCTCATGAAAGTACTCGGTGCATTAGTCAACCCAAAAGGCATGACTAACCACTCATATAACCCGAACTTAGTTTTGAAAGCAGTTTTCCATTCATCTCCCAATTTCATACGAATCTGGTGGTACCCACTACGCAAATCAACTTTGGAAAACACAATAGCACCACTCAATTCATCAAGCATATCATCCAAACGAGGGATAGAGTGTCGATATCGAATTGTGATATTATTAATAGCCCTACAATCAACACACGTACGCCATGTTCCATCCTTTTTAGGCACTAAAATAACCGGAACAGCACGAGGACTAAGAGACTCACGCACATAACCTTTGTCGAGTAGTTCTTGCACTTGTCGCTGAATTTCCTTAGTTTCTTCCGGATTTGTCCTGTATGGCGCACGGTTTGGCAATGATGCACCAGGAATAAGGTCAATTTGGTGCTCAATCCCTCGTATTGGTGGCAGCCCCGCTGGTATCTCACTTGGGAACACATCAGAATACTCCTGCAAAAGGTTAGCAACAGCCGGGGGCAAAGAATGCTGCATATCGTGAACTGAAATCAAAGCATTCTTGCACACCAAAGCATAGGCAACAGAAGTGGAAGCAATCAATTCATTAATATCAGACTTAGTAGCAAGCAAGAAATGTCCTTTCAATCTTATCTCATCTTCCCTGCTACTAACAGATTTGGCATTCTTATCGATCTCAGGTTTAGTTCTCTTAGCTTTAGCAACATCATCACGCACAATAGATTCAGGTGACATAGGAAGCAAAACGATTTTCTTATCATGATGTATAAGAGAATATTGATTTGATCTACCATCATGCATGCTATCGGTATCAAATTGCCATGGTCTACCTAGCAGAATATGACAAGCTTCCATAGGCACAACATCGCATTCAACAACATCATCATATGAACCAATAGCGAAATTAATTCGTACCAATCTCGTTACCTTGACCTTACCACTATTGTTGAGCCACCGAATGTGATATGGATGTGGGTGCGGTTTTGTTGTAAGTGCAAGCTTCTCGACCATATCGCTGCTAGCCAAGTTGTTGCAGCTACCTCCATCAATTATCAAACGGCATGAACACTCTTTAATAACACACTTTGTTTGGAACAGTGTATGCGGTTGATTTTGCTCCGCCTTTTCTATTTGTGCACTAAGTACACGCTGCACAATGAGGCTCTCATAATGATCTGCATCCTCTGCACCAATCTGCTCTTCTGGTTGTTCCTTAGTACCTGCATGGTCAGCAGCAAGCAAAGCAAGTGTATCTTCATCAAAATGACTAGCAGAGGAATGCCCACCATCTCCTTTGACCACCAAAACGTGCTTGTTAGGGCAGTCACGTTGCACGTGGCCAAAGCCCTTGCATCGATGGCACTGAATATCTCTTGTCCTTCCCGTGGAGGCAACCGAAGATGCACTCGTGGCTGGTTTCTGGACAGTCGTGGTTGCTGAATTTGTCGGGGGAGCACGTGTCTTATCGTTGGATGGAGCGGGTATTGTCGACCGACTCGGGAATGTAGAAGGTGCAGGAGCTCGTCCGGTCAATGAGGTAGATGTGCGCGGCTGCCATGATGAAGGTTTTCCTGTAGAAATATTAGTTCTTGTACTAGCACGTTGTCCCAGCACTTCCCTCTCAGCTTTACAAGCAAGATGGAACAAACGGGTTACGTTAGTATAATCTTTATAAGCAAGAATGTCCTGAATTTCTCGATTCAAACCTCCTAAAAATCTAGCCGTAGCAGGTTCCTCATCCTCCACTAAATTACAACGCAACACACCCATTTGTAATTCCTGATAGTATTCTTCTACACTTTTATTACCCTGTATCAATTGTCGCAATCTATGTAACAGATCACGCGCATAGTAAGAAGGAACAAATCTAGCCCGCATGACCCGTTTCAAGGCATCCCAGGTTTGTGGAATATTATTAGGATTTTTCCTAGCATGTTCTATCCACCAAATAGAGGCAAAATCAGTAAATTCACTAGTAGCAGCCCTAACACGTATATTCTCAGGAAATTCGTGACATGCAAACTTTTGATCAACAGCAATTTCCCAAGTAATGTATGCATCAGGATCGTATTTTCCATCGAAAGAAGGTATCTTAAATTTTATTTTACTGAAAGCATCATCATTATTATGTACCTCACGTCGTTGATGTCCACCCATACCTCTCCGATTAGTTTGCAGTCGTCGGCGACTAGGAGGATCTTGGTCATCTAGTTCAGTATCAGCGACATAATCATCCCAATTATCCTCGACACGCTCATCCTTCTTGTTTTCTCCCTCATGCCCATTTGCAGTTCTGGCATGCATCTCATCAAAACGCCTCAAAAGAGCAGCAAAGCTTTGGTCAATATGAGCGACCGACGTCTCCAGCCTTGTAAGCTTGGTGTTGGTGGCAAGCTGCGTGGCCTCCAACTGCCCAATCTTATCATTTGACACCAACATATCTTCAGCAAGCCCATCTACATGCCTCCTCATCTTATTTTCAAAATGTTGTATGATTCCCTTTGTACGAGGAGAGTGACCTAAACTCCCATCACCCTCTGATCCTGTCATGGTTAGATGAACAAAGGAAACACGAAAATAGGTGAAGAAATAAGATCCTATAACTAATGGGATGTAGCTACTGCAAGGCGCTCACACTCAACCTGTTAAACAAGCTCTTACCAATTCTTACCTTGCTCAACAGGAGGGGACGGCAACCAACAAGTCTGCAACCGTGGGATGAAGTGTATCGGTGCCGCAACAACAGGACCTGTCAAGCTGTAGTCGAATATGTGGAGCTATAGGTGGGCTGAAGCAAGGATGAACTAGCACCACATTAGTTACAAAAGCAAGCTGAAAAATCGTTCAACGGCGGTACTATGCTGGTCCTAACCTAGACCGTGCTAGAGACGCGAGCCTGGACACAAATGAAGTCACGAGACACCACCGAAGAAAAAAAGATGCACAAAGAACAGCCCCTTTTTCTTCCCTTCTTTTTCTTCTTCTTCTTTTTTTTTCTTTTTTTCTTTTTTTTTCCTTCTTTTTTTTTTCTTTTTTTGTTTTTTTTTCAGGGGATCCTCAAAACTGATTATATAACCTAAAAGACTTCAAAAGAGCCACACAGCACACAAACTTTTCCCAAAAGGGTAGGGGTATTCCGGTAAAAAACTTCTCTCTCTCTCTCTCTGGAGTAAGCCGAGACTATATGTATTCGTGCAAAGTTGTGGTTTGAGTAAGCCGAGACTACTTCTGCCTTTCTGGAGCGCTACAAAATATGCAGTACAAGTGCGAATAACAATGGAATTTTATAACACGGCGCAATAACCAATTCGAACTAGGAAACCGATCCCTACTCGAATCACAGCACTGCGTGCGATTCGGTCACAAACCAACATAGAATCTAACTCGGACTTGAACACGAATATGGACTCGGATTCCGCCAACATGGAGTATGTATGGTAGCGCACGGTTGTGACTAGAACGTGACAAGAACTCGAAACTCTAAAGGACTAAAACTAAGACTAGCAACTCGACGCAACCGATGCAACCGAAAATTCAACAAGCCCTAACTAAGCAGTGCTAGGAAAGGCTCAAACGAGTTTATAGGATTGAAGGTAAACTAATCTACTATTTTTTTTGGCTTTTCTGGACTATAGGAAAAATAAAACAGCGAAGAATTAGAAGTCTCTCACCGATAAACTTTGCTCTGATTACCAACTAATGGCGACCCGCTAGGGTTTGATTCCCGATCTTTCGATGAGAGGCGTGGATAACTCGATTGGTCGATGGAGGCGACGTTCATGGCCCGACTACAGCCTTCCAAGCTGCGCCTTAGCAACCGATACACCCCCTCCAATAGCTGTCGCGATCTTGTGGAGCGCGGCACCCGGCCACTAGGGCACTCGTCCTGCAAGCAATCGAAGAACTAGCAAGAACAAGTATGACAAGTACTGAATTTACTAGATGTAAATGAAGGTTTCACACGCAATCTCAATAATGGTGGGGTTCCGAAGACAAGAAGACGGGCGGCTGATCCAGCACGCGCGCTTGCAAGCAAGTAGCGAAGGCTAAACTTGATCTAAACAAAACCCAAGCATCCTTGGTGGTGGCTAAGGGGTATAAGTACGTGGGAGGATGACCACAGGGGTGCTGGGGTCGTACTCCAACCTAGGATGCGTCCGTAATGGACTCAACTTGATACACGGCCCATTGGGCCAAAACAGGGTGACGCAGCACCATGTGCAGAAAAGGACTCTGTATTAATTTTACGATTACAGCCGACTCGTAACAGATATGGATATGAGGCCGGATCCGTTTAAAAGAAGACTTCATAAGCTTTCCACGAAGTAATTGAACGTCCCAATCCGAGTTCATATGCGACCGTGGTGTCCGTCACAAGTTGGTACTGTTCTGCAGTCCGAATCCAGCCTGCGCGAATCTGTTTCCCTTTCGGTCGCCTCCTTGGTTCCTAAGCAAAACAAGAGTACACGGGTCTCCATGGTCTAAACATGATGTACATGAGCTTAGATTTGAACTCACCTGATGATTAAGTTGATGCGCACGAGTACGAGTAATAGGACCAGCAATAGGTACTTGTGTCGGAGTGGATGTGTCGTTGGTGTTGATGTCCTCATCAGAATAACCAGCAACATTATCACGAAAACAGAACTAAAAGACTATAAAGATTATCAGAGTTATACAGCTTATCCTGGAAACGAAGACTCCAAACTTCACAGGCAATCGACCAGGGGTTTCATAGGCCTAGAACTCAGCGTCATCTTCTACAAACTTCACATCAACATTCTCTTTTGAGCAGCAATTATAACAAGCGTGAGTACACTTATGGTTGGTACTCAGCAAGTGTTAGGAATTATATGACATGAAGGCCAAAAGCAAGGAAAGGCTGACTGGCTTACTGCGATAAGCAATTTTAGTTGGTCAAGTTTTATTAGCACCTGATTAATAAGGTATAAGTTTATACCAAACCCACATTAAAAGAAACAGAAGAGATATAGCAGAAGCATAACCACAACCATAAACATGGTCCACGATTTAATTCATCTTCAAGTTCATTAATCATGTGAGGGTCCAAGCCGCTTGTACCCGTGAGCATGGCTGATATACCAATTTTCACTCTGCAGAGGTTGTACACTTTACCCACAATTCGTGTCTCCCATGTCGCCTGAGGTCGCGAGCCTCTTAAACACTTCCAAGGTGAGTGGCTAGGGATTCACTACGAGACCTTTACAAAGATTCCCTAACTTATGACAATCCGCTAAGGTTTCAATTCAAAGCGGTCATAACTCTCCCTAATGAGGAAGACGCCTTAACCAGGACCATATCATAACCTCAAGAGGACCGAGCTATACCCCAACGATGCAACCCCTCTTGCCCTTTCGGTAAGATTATCATAAGCTAGAGTTTCTAATTAATTAGCCAAGACCAGGGCCATATAGTATTGTGGTTGCACTGTTTTCCTAGGTAGTTCTCCATGTTCCGATTAAACATATGATCTTGTGATTAACAACACAAATTATCCATGAACATGAAGTAAAGCAGGTATAACATCATCATTGTTGTCATCATGGTTGTAATTATTCCCATACCAGAACAAGTTATAGCAACTAAGCAGTAGCTACCTAACAAGAAGACAAAACCTAGGTTGATAAGGAATGATCATAAAGACTAGGCATATCCTTAATTAGGATCCATCAGATTCAGACACATGCATGCATAAAGAAAAAGTTATATTTATTGTGATTATTAGGACAAGAGCATGATCAAGGAACACTTTCCTTTCTTTCAAACAATAGCTGCTCGGAGTCTTCAACTCTTGTTCTTGAAACTCTTAATCTTCAAAACTCTTCGATCGCGCTCCTTCTAACGTCACACAAGCATCGGGTCCAAGCATACAAGCAAACAAACAAACAAGAACAACTAAGAATAAATACACCAAACAAAAGGAAAGCTTTAAAAGAGCGTACAAAAGGATAGGGCTCATTGCTACAGTCACGAGATTGCAAGAAACATGGAAAACGGAGCTATGGTCGAAAGAAATAGCTATCAGAAGGTTTATGTTATAAACGAGAACAACAGAACTATAAGCTTCATTTATTTTCATTAGAAAACAAATGTGAAGGGTATTTGAAAGAAATATCCAAGTTATAACTAACTTAAATTATATTTGTATTTGTAAAGGCGAAGCAGAACTTAGTTAAATTTTATTTATATTTGTCTATGTTCAAATTACACTAATTAAGCAATTAATTAGAAAGAAGACTTGTGAGAACATCTAAGCGTATAACTTTATGGTTCGTGTTGAACTAAATAAATTATAATTGAAAATAAATTTAAGTTGGTATTAATTAAGTTAACATTAATTATGAAAACTGGAGTAAAGACCTAATTGGATTTTATTTAGAAAAACTAGATGAGAGAACATTAATCAAATTAAATCTATATTTAAATTTAAAACAGGAACATGGTACAACAAGACTATTTAACTAAAGCTTATGCTAAAAGAAAACTAACGCAACAAGAACGGGTCAAAACGGATCAAAAACGACGATTCTACGGAAGAAACAAGGTTTCAGGGACCTAGTCGCGATTAACTATATAGGGGCTAGCTGCTGATTTGGCAAGACATAGAAAATAGTGCTCGCGAATAAATCAAGAGCTAGGGTTAGATCCATAAAAGACCACGGGTGGGGCTGGGTTGAAAAGATGCAATAGATCTAGGGGGTTTTCTCTAGATTTCCATAGGCAAAGGAAAAACAGCAAAATTACACTATTTTGCAGGGGCTACATTGTAAGAACTCGAGCTACTCCATGGCTGGCTGATAGGAGCTCGCTGTCGGCTGAAATTCCGGTGATTTAGGGCATGAGAGAGAGCAGGGAGCGGGGGAACAAAGAGAGGACGACGAGGGGGTTCCGTTTTACCTCTTACTTGCGGCCAACATCGACGGGAACGGCCGGAATCTCGCCAGAAAAGGAGGCATCGGTGCTCTGTTCCGTGAGAACGATCAGCGCGGCGTTCTGTTCTGCTTGGCGAGTTCCTGGGCGACGCAGGAGGCGATGCAGGAGGGGGTGCGGCTGCAGCAGCAGCAGGGGGCGAGGCGCGCACACTCAGAACGGCGGCGGCGCACTGCACGGGGGTGGCGGCGCTGGTTTGGGTGACGAGAGGAGGGGACGCGCACAGGGGTTTGGGGCGCTCCCAGTGGTGGTGCAAGGGGGCGCAGGGAGGCTCGAGCGCTTGCCCTTTATAGGGTGCAGTAGGAGGGTGTGCGGGGTCACGAAGGCCGAGGGCCGGCGGCGCAGGACAAGAAATAAGGGGGCGGCTGCAGCAGGGACTCGATGGGGAGGCCTGGTGTGCGTGCCGTGGCCGAGTTGGGGTCGGCTCCCAAGTCTGGTTTGGTGGGGAATACTGAAACAAGTTTGTCTCGACGTGGGGAAGCTCGTGGAGGCCTCGATTATTCCAAGATGTCGGGGACGCGGCGGATCTGGGCTCGGTTAGAGATATAAAAAGAGAGGAAGAACGGCTAGACTGCTGAGGGCGATCAACTTGGGTGTATGATTTTGCACGGGTCGGGTGGATTTGATTACGATAAGGATTTTAGAGCAATAATGCTGATCGCCAGAGCTGACAGTGATGGAGCATCGTTGAAAAACACTGAAAATGAGCCACAAAGCATTATTTCGAGCGTGAGTTGATCGGGGAGAAGGATTAGAAGACGGGGAATCCGAATGGGCATTTTAGGGTGTCGTAGAGGACAAAGGAAAAGGATGGACAATGAAGAAACAGCTTGGTTCAACTACGACGAGATATTTGGAAATACAAAATGAGGAAAAGAAAGAAAGGGAAAATGATTTTGGGAGCTTCCTCACCTCACGGAAAGGCTTCTAGACAACTCCAGCTCTGTAGAGGAAGGTGATCGGCGGTGAGTGTCGGTCAGGTAGCCTTGACGAGCAATTAAGCTTCGGAAAGGAATGGCAAAAGAAGGGCAAAAGGCGAAAACAAGGATGTTCGCTTCGGTACCTCAAGGAGAAGCTTTTCATTTACTTTTTGTCGACAAAACGTGACAGATGACAAGATTATGGCAATGGTCAAGCTCAAGCTTGCACGCGGCACGATTCTAGGATTTAAGGCAGAATAGACCCAAAACAACTTGAATCCAGCTCGAGATGAAAAGAAAATGAATTCATTTTCTAGAACATATTTTCAAGCTTAAAATAAATCTAGAAAAGTCTAGATAAATCTTTTAAACTACAAAAACTATATCAAGAAGAATCCCAAAAATTCCGAGAAAAACTCGGGAGGTAATTTGGGACACGAGGAATCCAAATAAAATACTTGGAATTTGAGAAAAATATTTTTAGAACTTTCCAATAACTGTATTTAGCTCTACAGGAAAAGAGAATAATTGCCAGAAAAATTCGGAAAAATCTCGAAAAACCTTAAAGATGGATGAACACATTCTAAAACACATTCACATCCTAAAATTAAATATTTTAGGGTGGGACATCATCTGAGTCCAAGTACTTGTTGAAGAGGGGAGCCTCCCGGCAAGCGGTGGCTTCTCCTTCTCCGATCTTGAGCAGACGATCCAAGTCGTCCTCCAATGCGAAGAGGGACTCGAACGACATGGCCTCCTGGTAAACAGTGGCTGCGTTACATTGCCCGAAGGGGAATTGGGTACGTTGTCCCTCGGATCGGATTGGATCCAATCCGAGGAGTTCTCGTGCAGCACGAGTTGAAGTCACGTCGAAGACGTACTCCTCCTCAATCTCCCCAGCGAGGTCAGGGAACAACATCTCATCGAGGTTGTTGAAGAACCCGTCAGGATCGCTGCGTGGAGTCGCTGCAGATGCCACCAGCTTCATTTCATCGACGTGATGCCAACGAAAGCTTCCTGCACCGTCACCGACGCAGACCCGTGAGCCGAAGATGAAATTTGTGCTCTCCTCGAGCACAGCGCTGGTGAAGTTGAACGGTGCCCGAAGTAAGCAAGTAGAGGTTGAGCTTATCATTACTAGAAACTCTAAAGCCATAGGAATCCTCTCTATCCTCGCCCACCTATCTCTTGTTTGTCCTTGGATGAACCAGTTAGAAGGCTAGTACCTCCGTTCCTCGTGGAAATACGATACCCTTGAATACTCACGAGTGAAGTGCTACAACGGTATCTCCGTGCGCTTGCGGATTATTCTGTGAACGTTAAGAAATACCAACAAGCATTTCAGGCGCTGTTGCTGGGGAATGGTTGTTGTATTGCCTTCGAACCTAGTTCATCCTTGTATCTTTATAAAAGAAAATCATATCCTTTGTTTTTCTTGCCTCTACCTTCACCCCTGCTACCCATGAAAGGTTACCCTTGTCCATACCTTTCGACCATTCAGGGTGAGTTCTTAGAGCCACAACCCTCTTCTAATCCTACCGCAGCTTCTGGCTTTGAACTTCACCCTGGTTACATTGCCTTGGTTTGGGAACAACCCTTCTCTGGAGCCGAAGATGAAGACCCCCACGATCATTTGCAAGAGTTTGAGGAACTGTGTTCGTGTCTGGTTATCCAAGGCATAACACAGGAAACCTTAAGGTGGAAGTTGTTTCCTTTCTCTCTCACAGAGAGGGCGGAACAATGGTACACCTACAACGTGGGAAATGTGAACGGTGATTGGGGAAAGCTCCGAGATGACTTTTTTCACTCGTTTTCTCCTTTATCTCTCACACCTTCTCCATGGAGAGACATCCTTGCATTTGAGCAATCAGAGAAGGAGTCCCTAGGAGCAGCATGGGCTAGATTTTCACACCTTTTAGCAATTAGCCTAGGCATGCCTTTACCCAATGAAGTGTCCTTCCACCTCTTTTGTGCGGGTTTAGACATGACCTCTGCTCTAGATCTTGAGATCGCTGCTGGAGGTTTGTTCGCATATAAAACTCCGTTGGAAGGAAAGAAAATTCTTGATCGTATGTTTGAAAAGCACACTTCCTCCATAGTTGAAACCAAACCCCTCCTGGAAAAACCCATGTCATGCGTTGAGGAGACCTCATTAGCCAAATCCAACCCCGTACCTTCTCCATCCATAGATTCGTCTGTTAGACCCTCACCCGAACCACGAGCACTGAAGGAAGGAGTAGTACTCTACCCTTCGGATTTTCCTATCAAATTCGATGATTTTGGGAACACCTCAATCCACTCTTGGCACAAGAAGGCGACGACACCTTCTTTATATCATCCTTCCAATCTTCCTGAGAAGGCTCTCCCTAGAAAGGAACCACCAAAAGAATGGTTAATGGAAGTAAAATGCTCTTTTGAAGGAATTCGGATTCATTCTCGCTCCATGAACATACCTTATTCTATAATGGGAACTGTCGTAGAAGCCCTTCACGACCCCGCTATCGAGGCTAGCATCATGATTGAATTCCTAGCAAAAACTCTCTTGGGCGACATGCCTCTAGCCCCGTCCGACAAACTCTTCACAAGTCCCTCATGACTTATCTTCGAATGTCGCGGGATCGCTACAGCCGTGCCACTCATCATGGACAGAACCGAGGTGTGCTTAGATATCCACATCTATCCTATCATCGATTTTGATCTTCTGCTAGGCTTCCCATTAGAAGAACTTCTCGATACATCTCAAGGGAGCCTAGATGAAAAGCATAGGGAAACTGCTTCTGCCACCACTACCTCTTGCTTGGAAAATCCTAAGGCAAAGTTTTATCCTAAGCAAAACCCGCTCGAGACCGTGATGCGTGTATCTTCATTCACATCATTCGAGCTAGCCTTATTTGAGGGTTCAGAACCTTCTGCCCCCAAAGAGGATGACTCAGAAGACTTTTCTGAAAATAAATGACCATCATCGCCCTCGATCGAGTTTGAGCCTCTTCCTACTGGCCCATTTTATGTTGTCTCCGACAAGGACCAAGAATCAACATCGGTCTTTTATGATGATTTTCTTGAGATGGAGAACTCATGGGCCATGGAGCTTACTGATGCACTGACTCTTGAGTCCAAAAAGAAGGATTCCATAGACGAGCATGGGAGCTTCATCCTTAAAGCACCACCAAAACTATGCTCGTATAGCTCCCCTCAAGAGTCAGCCACGGTTTGCACCACGAGTACATTCAAGGATCACAACCAGCTCTCGATCCTCTTTTCTAAAATGTTTAGGCAGTTGGTTGTAGATGCATTTGTTTATCATAATAATTGCAAATTTCGTGGGTATACTGCGGCACTACAGCTTGACGATGACGAATCAACAAATGGTGGTGAATCAGGGAACTACATCACCAGTTGATGGCTGCAGGATAAATTTCCCATGGTCGAGCTTCTGACCATAAACTAAGCACTGCCGGGAGATGGCCCGGACTCTCATTTCCCTTCCCAATAAAGTTTTCTTTCATTTAAATAAAAGCAAGAACATGTTTTTAGGATAGTATGCACCTTCAGGTATTTTTGGTCGCTAACCATTTCAGGTTTGGATTAAAAAGAATGAGGGGCATGCTCCACATGGTTCAAATACCGCATTACGCATGCCTTCAAGCCATGGCATTGCACCCTGACAGATATCTTTTTGCTGCCTAGCTCCACCCATCCTTGCTCTCGCTTACGGCTGCAAAGCCTTGGCATAATCCTCATGCACTCCCAGCTTAACATAGCTTTACTCTAGCAGCTCTTGCGCGCATACAAGCAAGAGGAATGTTCCTCCTCCCTTTAGAGCCTTTTGCTGCTCCAAGTGGAACTTGCTCGCATGCATGAAAGGAGACGTACGATGCGCCTCCAATCATACAGCATTATGCCAAATGAATCATGCCACCGAGGCCCATGGTCCCTACGCAGTAGCCATGTGTGTGGCCTAGCCTTGTTGCTCGCCTGAGTCGGTATGGTGTGCCTTCCTCTACTTCAGCCTAGAGAAGTCATCGCCAAACATATGTGACCACAGCACCCCTGCAGTAACTTCGGATCATCCATCCTCATATGCTGCCGGTAAGAATACTCAGGTATGCGAAGGCAAGATTCACCAATCCCTTGCTCATCTCCAAATGAACATAGTTTGATTCCTCAATTTCATACATCCCTGATCTATTTTTTGTATGCTCTGGTTTAGATGTCTTTTCCGGAGGCACATCCATAGGCTCTTTAAATTAAGCATGGTACTTATGAAGGGATATGAGGTGGTCTACGCTAGCGATAAACAAAATTTCCACCGCATAAACCAAGAAAACTGTTGTTATAGATCACGGAATTACCACTAGACGTGTGGGTGCAGAATTTCTGTAGCGCGTCGAAGTAGTGCAGTCGGTCACCGGCAGTGCAGTTGCAAGACCTCCTCACGTGCGGCTCGTCCTCGTGCAGCAGATGCAGCACCTCCAAGGTATCCACACGTACGGGGAAGAAGCGTCGCACTCCGAACTGCTAGGTCCGCGAGGGCAACCGTGGGCGCGGGCGTGGGAGGCGGCTGCCAGCAGGCGTGAAATTAGGGTGGGCCCCTCCATGCACCCGCACCCCTTCTTTTATAGGCGCCCACTAATGGGCTTCCTAACCGAGGCCCATTAGTGCACCTAAGCCCAGTCTAATTCGGATCATATCCTCATTAGGCTTCCAGCCCTTAAGTGTGTGACCCTATGGGCTCACGCGCGAACAGACATGGCTCGAGTACTCCTACTCGACCAATAGTTGACAGCGGCCTCTAACAAGATGTGTCAACTCCTATGCGTGCGCAAAGATCATATCAGACGAGCTGTCACAATCTCATATACATGCTATTCCCTTTGCCTCACGATATTTTGTATAGCTCCAAGCTGACCTCTCTTTCTCGATGCCGTGATCCGGAATCCTTGGTTAACACTTAACCCTAGCACGGCCATGCATTTCTTGATCCGATCACTCGAGGGGCCCAGAGATATCTCTCTCAAGCAGAGAGGGGCATACCCCATCTTGACTGACCATGTCTCACATCATTCTTCTTGACAAACCCGAGAACCACCTTTATGACTACCTAGTTACGGAGTAGCGTTTGATGGCTCCTAAGTAGGTCGGTTCACATCCTGAGTACATGCTACAATCTTAGGTCTAAGGACATAGCGTACACATTGTGTAATGAGAAATTACTATTTCTCGAGTTGGGTCGGTCCAGCCTCATGTCATACATGCGCCCACAAACAATACATCAACCAATACATGTGCCAGTCTAATATTCATGTGTGTCCATGCATGAAATCCGACTAGAAACAACTTTAGAATAACCATACAAGTAAAGAATCTCACAAACAATCCACATAATTGTCAATCAATACAAGTTGCCTTTCATGAATATTCAATGAACACATAATACATCATGGATACAACGAAATATGATCATCTCTATGATTACCTCTAGGGCATATTTCTAACGGCTTAAGTTAAATAGCCTTCTTTAATCAAATTGGACATGGTGTTGACTTTGGTTAATGAACCGCCGAGTTAATACTATCATAGACTTTAGATGTATATCTTTTGCGGACTAAACCCCTGCAGGAAAGGTTTCAAAATAGATGGGAGAGTCCTCAAGCGGGCGGTCCAGCACACTGATGATCAGGAGAGATGGGATCCAGAGAGGGATAGTCGAACCTTTGGTTCGACCAAACCAACTCTAACTCCCCTCAGTTTCCTCTTCCTCCTCTTCAATGATGGTTTGTGCAATACAACCCTCTAACTCCATGATTCTTGAGTTTAAAAAAAATTTATATTGATCACTAAAATTAAACTCAATGAACCTTGCCAATCTCCTAATGTGAAACATGTCTTTGCTATGGTTGGCTTGCATATTCTTTATTCCTTGCTTATATTCCTATTACTTGTGAACATTCTATCATAGGGAAAGCATGTCATCTAAGTAGCTGGTGAATGAGATATGGTATGATGAAAGGAACCTTGCTTCTCTCTCCAAAGTACTTGGGAACTTTGTCTTTCCAAAAAAAATAATTGTTTGACTCCTCGATGATGCTAAATTCCTACCAAAGCCATATGTTGATCTCATTGAAAAACTTATACATATGCTACTTGATTTTGCATTGAGCTTTGTCAAATTATTTGTAACCTTTGTGAGAAACTTTTCATACTCTCGTGATCAAGATCACGTACACTCCACCCATACATGCCGACTTCTACACTGGAAGTTGCGCAAAAAGATTTCGTCCATCCATCCATTCCACAAAAAAAACTCCATGATATGTGTTGATCTCTCTCTCCATCTTTTTTTACAAAAGAGACATGGGCTATCAAAAAAAAGATGAAAAAAATTGGACACATGAAGGTCCAAGCATAAAAAAAAAAGTTGGACACATGAATGTCCAAGCATAGAAAAAAATAGTTGGACACGTGAAGGTCAATATATAAAAAAAGTAAGATAGCCATGTCCTCAAAAACATTTCAAAAGGTGGAGAGATCATATAAACAGGAGTGTCCATACATCCACAACTTTTCCACACAATTGCACATCTTGATTAGAGTGTATGATTTGCTTCTCCTTGGGTCCAGTTTTTGACTTTGCAACATATGCAATACAAGTATGCTTTCTTTTCATTCCCTACCCTGAGCTCCACAAAAGCCTTATTAGAAGTAGGATGAAAAGAGGCAAAACACTGCTTCGGTAAGGAACCATACACCATGAGCGATCTGAGAGAATCATTCGAGGAGCAAGTCTATGCTTTGTTTTGAAAATCTTTCAAAAAACTAAGTTATTTGAGAAGGAGAAGTAAGTAAGACTTGACTCTAATCAGTTCCATTCCTCAACTACCCAAGCTAGCATGGTAGACACTTCAAAGTTCATAAGTAAGGGTGAGGCTTGGAATAACTTATCTGCAGGTATCAAACCAGTTGAGGAGATGGACCACCTTAGTCCTCAAACCTTTACTCGAGGACGAGCAAACGACTAAGTGTGCGGGTGTTGTTGATGGTCCTTAAGTGTCATATGTGACCGTCAACTATTCCAGAAAACAGTGTCAAAAAAAGCACCAAACTAGAGATAGGAGTTTAATACTAATCATTTCCACGAGTTTTAGTGAATCACTGTTTGTAACAAACAATGCCCACATACGAAGGAAAATTATGCTCAAATAAAGGAAAAGGTACATTTCAGAGCATTGTATGAGAGCACGAGAATTGAAGGGCCCGCGTCCTGAAGCAAATCAGTCCAAGCCCAAGAGAAACGCACTTCCGACAAAATCAAAGATAGGCACATGGATCCAAGGGCCACATGACATGCTAAACCAACTTAACTTCAGGCGAACACCCAAAAACCCAAACAAGGAGCTCACATGGAGTGCACCGACCGAAGATTGGGCCAAAAGGCCTCAGAAAGGGTGTGGCCGAACCCCTGGTTCGGCCGAACCCCCACTAGGCCCAATCAGGCCCAATCATTGTATGAGAGCACGAGAATTGAAGGGCCCGCATCCTGAAGCAAATCAGTCCAAGCCCAAGAGAAACGCACTTCCGACAAAATCAAAGATAGGCACATGGATCCAAGGGCCACATGACATGCTAAACCAACTTAACTTCAGGCGAACACCCAAAAACCCAAACAAGGAGCTCACATGGAGTGCACCGACCGAAGATTGGGCCAAAAGGCCTCAGAAAGGGTGTGGCCGAACCCCTGGTTCGGCCGAACCCCCACTAGGCCCAATCAGGCCCAACTTTCTCCTGGAGTCTCCCACCGTATTCCCTACGCCGGTTTCAAATGGTACCACCCCAAAAGTTCTCCCTAGGATCCGCCCTTGGAGGGCTACATAAGAAGGCGGAGAGCCCCCTATTGAACACACAAGAAGAAGAGAAGAGCTCCTCTCCAAGGCGAAGCCCTACCTTCGTAGTGCTTAGAAAATAGGGAGAGAGTGAGTGGTAGTTCAGAGAAGGTGCCAGCCTATCGGCACTCTTCCTCGGCCTTGTACCTCGACGGATGCTTCCTTTCTGAAGTAAGTGTTCGTGATCTCCTTTAGTGGGGAGTCTCATAGTTAAGTAAGTTCTATTCTTTATTTGCTTATAGGATCACCGTCCGTTCTCATGGCGGATGATCTAGTAGAGGGCCCTTGATAAAGTCGGATAAACCCTGATCGACGCTAGAGTAGTAGATGACAGCATAGACGTGGTGTCTAGGCTCTAGTTTACCTTTGTATGCTGTGAGCCCCATGGTATTGTGAGGTAGACAGCAGGTGGTGACAGCCCTGTTCGTCCGCTACGAAGTTGCTTCATGGTTAGTGAAGTTCCCCGCGCCCGGGTTTGGAGTACAGCTAATAGCCGGAGGTCCTTGGCAGACCATGGTCAGAACGGTGCTCGAAGTAAGCAAGTAGAGGTTGATCTTATCTTTACTAGAAACTCTAAAGCTATAGAAATCCTCTATACCCTCGCCCACCTATCTCTTGTTTGTCCTTGGATGAACCAGTTAGAAGGCTAGTACCTCCGTTCCTTGTATAAATACGATACCCTTGAATACTCATAGGTGAAGTGCTAAAGCGGTATCTCCGTGCGCTTGTGGATTATTCTGTGAACACTAAGAAATACCAACACGCGCCAGCCGTCGGTGTTTTACCGCCAAGCCCACAAAGGGATACCCCAAGGTGGTAAGTTATAGTTGAGGTGCCGCCGAGATCAGGAACTCAAAGGTGCATGGAACACAAGATTTAGACAAGTTCAGGCCGCAGCGTAATACCCTACGTACTGTGTGGTGGTTTGTATTGCCTTAGATGACTGTGCCTTGGAGGCGTTCCCTGCCCGCCCTTATATAGTCTAGGGGGCAGGGTTATATGTAATCCTAGCCCGATACTAGCTTAGGAGTCCTACCTGAGTACTACTCGAGTAGTTTCCTTCTGTTCTGACTAGTTCTACTCGTGCCCGAGTAGTTACAATAGGTATAAGGTATGGGTCATGCCCCATCCCTTATTCTAGAAAGTCTATGCTATGTGCGCAGTCCCGTGGCCCCAGGTCTGACACCACGTGTCATGCAAGATGTGCCCATCGACTTCGTTTGTTGGGTGACCCTTCGGAGCGATCCTTCGGCTTCTCTTCCTCGGCAAATGAGGCGAAGAAACCCACGATCTTGATCTTCGGCAAACAGCAGGCCGATTTGATTCTACCCGTTCCCGATGAGCCAATCTTGCAATGCACATATTCAGTATGCTAAAATTGAGCAAATTGACTAATGGCAATGTTGTGGGTGTCTTGATTTTTGTAGATTAGCTCAAGAACTAAAGGTAATTGGAGCTACGGATTATTAGAGATAGGAGAGGGGTGCCGGTGGAGAGAGCTAGATGGATATATGGATCAAGGGCTCAAATTTTATGGTCAAATCTTGCCAATTTGTGAAGATGAGTGTACGTGTGTGTATATATTGCTAGTTGGTTCTCTAAAATTTGGTTAGTTTTTATGGTTTCATCTTGTATCTAGTGTATTATCCATCATGATCTCCAAAGTTTGGTTATATATCTAGAGATTGGATCTATTTCTATAGAATGGTGAATTTGACTTGAAACTGGTCTTTATTATTTTAATTGTAGATGGACCAAGCATGGATGTACAATGTGCCTAGAGGGAGTCCAAATTATATCAATGGTGTCTTTCTTTTTTTCAAGCGGTCGAGGATGATATGCTAAAGAAGAAGCGAGAACAAATGTATTGTCCATGCCTTGATTGTGACAATCTGAAGACATGGGCTCACTCATCCTTTATCAAATCACACTTGATTCGTTGGGGTTTCACTGAAGGCTATGTTTTTTGGTCGAATTATGGCGAGACAAAGGATCCACATAAAGCTACAGATGACAACATTGATTGAGATCGAGATGATATCCCTATAGCAATATTGTTCCACCTAAAGATGATGATATGTTCCTCAGTGACAAACTGAAATTGGATCAAATGTTGCACGACGCTGAAGCTGAGATCTGTAATGAGGGAGGACATAGAAAATTTGAGGCTTTACTAGGGGCCCAAGAGAAGTTGTTGTATCCAGGTTGTAATGAGAAGCATACCTTGTTGCATTTCACGCTTGACCTCTTAAGATTGAAGGCAACTCATGGTTGGTCTGATACATGTTTTGATGATCTTCTATGCCTACTACAAGATGTCCTTCCTAAGCCAAACCTAGTGCCTTCTACAACATATGATGCAAAGAAGGTCATCTGTCCACTTGGATTGGAAGTACAAAAGATACATGCTATCGACACCATTGTATCCTCTACCGCAATAAGTATGAAAACTTGCTCGCATGTCTAGTATGCAAAAGTCCTCGGTTCAAGAACAATGATAGGTTAAAAGAGGGTGAGGAGTTGAAGAAAGGAATTCCTACTTTGGTGATGTGGTACTTGCCCATAATTCCTCGCTTGAAACATTTCTTCGCAAACCCAAGGGATGCAGAACTGGCATCTTGGCATGAGGATAATGTAAGAAAGATAGAATGATACAGCACCCAGCTAATGCAATGCAGTGGAGGAAGATTGATACGATATATCCAAATTTTAGTGCTGATCCAAGGAATTTGAGGTTTGGAATGAGTACTGATGGAATGAATCCTTATGGTGACTATAATAGCAAACACAACACGTGGACAGTGCTTCACTGTATGTACAACCTCCCTCCTTGGTTATGCATGAAGCGCAAGTACATAATGATGCCGATACTAATCCAAGGGCCCAAGCAACCTCAAAATGATATAGATGTATTCCTGGAACTGTTGATGGAAGATTTTGCAACATTGTGGAATCAAGGGGTTCAAGTCTAGGATGAGTACAAGCGACAATATTTCAAACCGCGCTCAATGGTGTTTATGACTACAACTGACTATTCGGGCAATGGTAACCTGTCGGGACATACTATAAAGGGAGGATTTGCATGCTTAAGTTGCGGAGAGGATACAATTAGTCTTTTCCTGAAGAACTCTTGGAAAACTGTATACATGCATCACCATTAATTCTTACGCAAGAACCATAGGTACCGCAACATGACGTCTTTGTTTGACGGTACAAAGGAGCAGGGTTTGGCTCCAAAAACTCTTAGTGGGGCCCAAGTATTTAAAAAGGTCCAAAATGTCAGTGTTGTCCTTGGTAAGAGAAAGCGTGATGCTCCAAAAAAGGATGAACCAAAGTCAATGTGGAAGAAGAGATCTATCTTCTAGGACTACTTGCCTTAGTGGAGTGATTTGGACATCCGTCATAGCATTGATGCCAT
This sequence comes from Panicum miliaceum, assembly GCA_032594955.1. Classification (NCBI taxonomy): domain Eukaryota; kingdom Viridiplantae; phylum Streptophyta; class Magnoliopsida; order Poales; family Poaceae; genus Panicum; species Panicum miliaceum. The sequence continues at coordinate 9,300,482 of CM064070.1, read as the reverse complement.
GCATTTGACAAAGAATGTATGTGGAAGCGTCCTCGGAAGCCTACTTCACATCCGCGGGAAGACAAAGGATGGTATCAAGTCACGAAAAGACTTAGCTGATGTGAACATTAGGCCCGAGGTACACCCTAAAGGGAGACCAAATAGCAACATTTACCTTCCACCGGCCTGCTTTACTCTCTCAAAGGACGAGAAAACCAAATTGTGTCAGTGCTTGCATGATCTAAAAGTCCCGACAGGTTACTCAAGTAACATTAGTAGGCTTGTCTCAATGAAGGAGTTAAAGTTGAGTAACATGAAGGCTCATGATTGTCATGTTTTGATGACACAACTCCTTCCTGTGGCAATAAGACATATCAAGCCCCAAAAGGTTCGAGTTGCAATCACAAGACTGTGTTACTTCCTCAATGTAACTGCACAGAAGGTGATTGACCCAGCATTACTTCCTAGGCTTCAAGAGTACATGAACTAGATGCTGGCCCATTTGTTGATGAGATACAGGAGGCCACTAGATGTAGGCTCCATGCGCCGATAATGGGTATATCAATTCAAGTTGCTGCTGGCCAAGTTTTTCCAAGTGAGCCAAGGATGATGTTTCACAATGTCCTTATACCAATGGGCTTCACAACAGTTCATGTAGACATGGTATTAAATTCTGATTTTGAGAAATTTAGCTGGAGATCCCTGTTGAAGAGGAGGAGATTAACACTCTAGGAGATGCAGTCGGAATTTTATTTTGTGGCGCAAGCGTTATGTTGACTTGGTCCATCCATCGCGACCATCCTCTCCAATACAGTCAGCCCCTAGACAACAGATATCTCCAATATCATCGCCTCAGCTACCTCAGCAAAAAGTAGATACAGAGAAAGTGGTCCATGGTCAGGAAAATTTCATAACATCTCCAGAGAAGTTAGCACAAGCAGCATCTAGTGATTCATCGCCCAAGAAATCAAAGAGCAAAGAAAAGGATAAACCCGCAGAAAATTCCATAACATCTCTAGAGAAGTTAGGACAAGCAGCATCTAGTGATTCATCGCCCAAGAAATCAAAGAGCAAAGAAAAGGATAAACCCGCACACAAGGACTACAGTGCATTTCTAGTTCTCGAACAGTATGAGTGAGGATTGCCGCTTTGCACACAAATACATTTATTGAAAATGTCACTTCAGTGTAGGGCTTTGCATGACTGGTATATGAAGGCGACCAATGAGCAGGGATAATTCTCGTGAGTGACAGGAAATCACTCGACTTTTACCGAACCTATTAGTAGAGCATCTACTCGAACTCTAGTTCTAGTATTCATTACATAGGTTCCTAGGATCATGCAGCTATGGTTCCAAACAACTCCTATGAACTTAAATGCATAGGTAAAAAGGAACAGTAGTTGAATCAAGTGAAATACTGGGATCATGTAGCGGGGATTGCCTTCTTGGGCAGGGTTAGTCAGCTGATCTTCCGAATTTTGGTTCGGGTCTTCGATGACTTCAGTCACATTTACTTGAGCTTCACGGGATTCATTCTCGGGCTCCGGCACCAGTGTGTACATTCTGTCGGCGAGTTCAGTCATTTTTTTATGGATGCAAACATGTTGGAGTTATTGAGTGGACAAGTTTTATCATTTCCTTCACTATAAAGTTGTAATCCAACAAAACATAGATTTTGTAGTGAAGTTTCTTAGTTAAGATAACTTGGGCAATCTTTTATAGAATATACCTTAACTTAGTTATATTCATGAACTGAGTTGGGGTCACTTATCAATTTTGCTCTAGCTTGTATATATATATATATATATTTGGTTTTTAAATAAAACTTACACTTAGAACAAGTTTCTAATGCTAGGATTTTGATACAAGGTACATTTCATTGTTCTAAAGCTACTCTATAAAGATCATAGCTAAACAATATATGAACTCTACACACAAAAATAATCTAACTATTTACTGCAAAAACAAACTTTCATTTATGCAAGACAAAGTAAAGAAGTATTGGGTCTCAAACTTTTACTGAACAAACTTACTTGCATGCGTAGGCTACTATAAATTTTGTAGATTTTTCCTATGCAAGAATTAGAGGCATTTTAGTTTAACTGGATCTATACGCAACATGAATAAAATTTACAGAGAGTTCTATTCAGTAGCTGACTCTCAAACTTTTTCCCTAGCATCAAAACTTTAAGTGGGTACTCATGTAGAAAATTTACAATTTTTTTAGTACAGAAGCTATAGGTTTGGATTTTGTTCAGCTAAACAAGGAATAAAAGATTTAGTATGTTCTACTGAAGAATTCTAGTTCAAATTTTTACAATAGCTTCTATCTAGTAGTACCAGTGCGTCATAAAAAATAAGCTCAAAACAAGTACTACAACAGTAAGAATAAAAAAATGCAACACTTGGATCTAGCATATAACAAAAGGTGCTCAAAACATCTAGTTGTGATTGGATTCAGTGCATGAAATTTTTATGAAAGACTACACTCTTAGTATAGAAGCTACCATCCAAAACTCATGAGCAGTTCTTTCCTGAAACTCTTGGAACAATTAAAAGACATTTAAACTTGATTTAAATCTACAACTAAAATTATGAGAAAACAGTCCAAGATCCTATTACAAAGTTGTAGATCTTAACTTAAGAAGTCCAGAACATTTTAGTTTGTATTTTTAGGATTTTTTTGTGAATTGTTTTGCATTTTTAAATTTCACAGATGCACTTTCAAAGTTCTAGCTTCTGGGTCCCTGAAATTTTATGAAAATCTCCCTGGAAATATTGAAATCGAAGCAATTGGGTCCTTTGTGAAGGGGAACGGCGGCGGCCGGCCAAATTCTGACGACCAGGGTCACCGGCGGCGAGGGGCGAGGGTGGGAGAGGCAAGAGGGGACCAAACCACACCTGATTGTGGCCTTGGAGTGGGGAAGTGGTGCACCGAGGCAGCTTGCCGGCGTTGCACAGAGCAGGCGGCGATTGCGGGTGGTGGTGGCAGCGCTCCGGTGAGGAAGAGGGCGCGGGGACCGGCCATGCAGCTTTGGTGTGAGGCAGAGAAGGTGATGGGAGGTTTGGTTTGGGCAATGTGGGGTCAGAGCAGCGCGTCTACGCATGGGTGGCGGCTCACCGGAGTTGGGTTGGGGGCGGCGAGCTCTGGGGGCCTCGGGTAGGGCTTTTATAGGCGTGAGAAGAAGGATGGTGGCCTGGGCACGAGCTGCTGGGGGAGGCACGACCAGGGGGTTCAATTCCGATGGCGTGGCTGCCTCGCTGTCACCGGCAAGGCTCGCCGTGGCGCCAGCTGCGCCCGCGGCAGAAAAATGCCACCGCGTGGAGGGTTCTTGAGGGGGAGAGCGGGATTTTGTGGGCCAGTGGGGGATCTCCAGAGTGCTGGCGGGCCCACATGGCTGGGCGGGCTCGGTTGCGCCGGGGTGTGCCGGCCAGCTGGCCTGCCGGCAATGGGATAGGGCAGAGGGAGGAGAGAGGAGGGAGAAGGTGATGGACTTTAGCGCAATAAGCAAAAATAGCAGGGGCCTGGGTGAAAAGGGAGCTAAAACTCATTCTTTCTAAGGTCAAATCAAAAACATTTGAATTCCACTTTTGCTCAACTTTTCAAGATATACATTTTCTTTTTCATGACTATGTTTATTTGAGCAATGTATAAAAAGTTATTTTGAATTTCCAAAAACTAGTATTTAAATGACATGTCATTTCATGTGAATTTTTGCACTTTTAGCCGTTGAGTTCAACTAGACTTTTGTTGCTCTTGTAATGATAGATGTGCCATTAAATTGTTTTTAGGGTCATTTGTGATCAACTTTGAAAGTTACAAGGGTTTTTTTGCAAGGGTTCACATGTATATGCATATATACATATACACATATTCATTTTGCTTGAAAGGTACATTTTGATAGGTTGTTTTATACTTTTCTTGCTCTTTCATGCCTGATTTCATGTTATCGATCTTTGCTTAGCCTTTTAGACACCCAGGGTGTCACATACGGCGGGGAGCATCCGGGAGAGGCTAGGTGGAGACCCACTTGCACGTGGGGTAGGCCCATCGGCTATCCACGGAGTTACTCAATCGGGGATTTTATGCCCTTGCGCGGGCATTCCCTTGAGAGGGGCTCCAACAACGAGGACTAGTGGAAAGTGTTGCTTTCCAATACCTCGGTAAAATTCGCCGTGTCGCCACGCCGGGAATTTGCATTCTCTATCCTTTACTTCCGCACTTCTTTGCACTTACATTCCGCATTTACCTTTCCTATAATTGCCTTGTATAGTTTATAGGATTGGAACCTAGGGTGCAAAACTTTTGTGCGCTGGAGATAGCAATACATAGAAAAACCTAGTGCACATCTAGATAGAAATTGGAATAGGTTTTTATATGTGGTTGGAGCCTTAGTTTTAGAACACCTAATTCACCCCCCTCCTCTTAGGGTCACCACTACAAAAGGTATAATTCCTGGCGGTTCTAGAGGCTTTTTAATGGAGGTTTTGAAACCGCCCTTATGCGTGTGACTGTAGAAATGGCAATTAGCGCCGTCGGTTCTGGGACCGCCGGAGATAAGTCATTATCACTGGTGGGTATTGTAAAGAACCTCCAATGGTATCTATACCTGAGGTTTGCAACATGAACCTCCAGTAAAAATAGTATTATGCCTGCCAACACTCTTGTCAACAACCGCTAGTAAAAAGTCCACGCGCTATTTCAAATTGCGTCACATACAGATTAATTTGGCACACATATAGCACAAACACATAACCACAGTTCACATGCAGAATATATTAAGGTATATAGATTTCTGAAAGTTACAGGAGTTCTATTTGCTCATTTAAGTTACAGCAAGTCTCTACCCAAAATAAATCATGTTCAGCTACTATCGTAAAACTTGCCAGTTTTCTTGATGACCTGACTCATTAGGAAGAAGCACAGCTCGCCTCTGATCTTGGTGAGCTCAGACTGAGCAAGTGCGCTTTGATTCGGGCGGGTCTTGCACTGCAAACATGCAAAAAGATTTTAATTATTCAATCATTGAGCTAGCTGTTAAGTACAGCATGGAAAAAATGGCAAACATGTGAAATGACAAGTAAAATAGAGCATCATAGTTATCAGATGCTTCTCTGAAAGCCAAAAAGGCCTCACATGTAGCCCTGGTTGTACCTATTGAAACGATATTTCCCAGTTTCTCCAAATTGAGCAAAGAAGGTCAATTATATTATCCAAATTGATATAATCTCTAAATCAAAACATGGCTGACCATTGACAGTGCTAGAACTCAAATTGACTAGCAACAAATCCATAGTTATATATATTTTCTGTACAATCCAAATGCATTTTGGGCACTACTTAGCAAGTTGTCTTACTTTCTTAAGTTAGTCATCAAAATGTGGGCATATGCTAGAACTCATGTGCAACCATCAGCAACCACGACTCTTCACTTAAGTGCTAGAACACAGGTGCATACACAAATGAAAAAGGAATTTCCTGAGGTGCTGCAAAATTATAATGTTACAAGCATGTCTATAGTCCCTAGCTGTACTTGCAGGTATCAGCTACTAGTCCATACATAGTCCTGACCATACTTGCATTTTTTTCTATAATTAGCTCAACAGAACTGAAAAGATAGGATAGGATATAGTGAAAAACCTTAGATTCAAAAGCAGGGTCTTCCACAAATTTCCTCATGTAATGGCAAACATAATACCCGCATACCACTGTGTGAGGGGGTTGCTTGTGGCACTAAAACAAATGTTACATGATTATAACATAGTAGCATGGATCACTTAATATCACAAGCTTATATAAATGAACATTTACCGGAAAATGTGTATGAACAGTCATTTCTTTCTTTTGTTTGTCATGCAGCCCACCTTTCCTAACGTATAGGGTATAAGCTCTGAATATAAAAAATTAATTATGAAAATCTTTAATCAAACACTGCAATATAATGCTTTAAGTCACTATATAAAGGACTTTGAATTACTTTTGGATTATATCTATAAGTTCTTGGTAGTCCTCAGGATCGTAGTCCAAGGGGTCCAAAAAAATCATGTGGCTATCCAAAGGTGTTAAAACTACTAGTATCCAGTGGTCACTGCACATAAACTTTTGGTCAGCCAATAAGCGATAACTAGCGGTACTAGTTCCTGATCCAGATCAAATAGGTAAACATTGGAAACACTCACTTAAAGTTGTAGGCTCCAATTACGTGACTCTTCTTTTGGCTGTGATACATGACGTCAGTCAAGTATTTTTCAAACGCTTTTGGCTTTGGCCGTAGGTAAGTTTGGAAGATTGTGCATGGGTCCACAAATCCGATTGGTGCGTCATAGGCTCTGGCTTCTTGATACGTGTACCTATAATTATAAAAATAATTAGGTTACAAACAAAAACAAGTAGCTAGGCTATAAACATACTTCAAAGTTGTAGACACTTAAAGTGTCCAGCATCTCACCAAATTAGAATCCATGCGCAGCATGTGGTACAGATTCCGCAAATCATCAAATCAAACCAGAGTCTACCAGATCGTTGCAAAAAAGTGCTTATATGCAAACTTCCCCACCTGAGTAGAGAAAAATGCTAAGGCCGCAGTGTGTGATAGAGGTGGTTAAGCGTTTGAACGTACTAACCACATGTTGAAAATATGGTACTCGATAAGCTTAAGTACCTGATTGGCCCGGCAAGTGGACTTTACTTTCACCCTACTTGAACGAAGTTCAGATGGGTATACACATGCGAGTGCAGAGCGTGGTTCCGTAGTCGGGGAGGGTGACCCTGATCCACAACCCGGAAAGAAAGGGGAAAAGTCGCTTGGGGTGACCATTCAGTGCTCCAGGCGTGTGTGTTAGGTTTGCCTCGCAAGGTTAAGAAATTCGATTCGAATCGTCCGTTTCTCATGGTAATTGAGACTGCTTAATACTTCTGCCACATAGAGTAACAACAGGAACCATGGCTATGATAAAACTTGTTGGATGATTAATTGTTTTCCACCATGTTTGGTTAGAGATAGATGCTCACTTAGAATGGTTAAATGAACTAGAATATTGAAAGCTAAAATATGAAATTAAGGACTTACTCTTTGTTGCTTTTCAGAAAAAAGAAAACCTAGAGCCTTAGAGCCATGCATGCTTAGGAGTCGGTTATTTACATACCATTAGTCGGGTAAGCCTTGCTGAGTATTAGTATACTCAGGATTGCTTGTGGCATTGTTTTCAGGTGCGTCTTTTGAAGAAATGATAGTTGGTTTGACTTGGCCTTGTACCTCGCCGCGTGCTTGGTCCGTGGAGCGGGATCCGTCCCCGGCCAATGATGACTATGCCGAATAATGCCACGTACGGGCTTCATCGTGGTATCCGAATCGACGATAGATGATCGTGTTTTCTTTCCGCTACTTTTGAACTCTGAATAAAATTTTTATGTTTGAACTCTGAAGTACTTGTTTTATGAACTCGGCTTGTAATAAATAATTGTTAGACTTGTGAGGTAAAAGCTATGGAATGTTGTAATCTCTGGACTTGCCTTCGTGCGAGTTAAGTGTACGCTTTGTTTCGATCGAAATATTCAGTGTCGCATCGGGAATTACCAGACAGACTATTGTTTTACTCCGTTTGAAGTGCGTGGTAGCCGTTTCGCCTTTATGGATGATGGTTAGTACATTTGAGCCGGATTAATTCGGGTGGTTCTGCCACAACTGGTATCAGAGCAAAAGTGTACACCAGAGTATGCAACAAAATAAGTTTTTTTAAAACTTAACCACAAAACTCATATTTGAAAAATGCGTTGGACTCGTTAAGGATTATATCTAGCTCATAAAGCCCTATGGGAATATAGGAATATAACTAGGTGGCAATGTAAATTAGAATTTATACATCTATGTGAGTTTTCTACAGGTACACTAACCGCGAGTACGATAGGTTAAGAACGAAGAGAGCTCGGCTAGCTATTATAAGGAGAGACGTACTAAATTAAGCCACCGAATTAACTCCGTAGGGCCAAGTTAATGGCAACTGTGAAGTTGTGAGGACGGAAGGGTCGTGAATACTGCATATCTTCAAATTCGAATAAAAATTGAGTTACGGATGAACCAGACAAAATTCACCCCCAAAATAGCTAAATCACTAACAGAAGTTCATCTAGGTTCCTGTTGTTTTCTGTCCAATCTAGGGAATTAATTTATTAACCATAACAAATGACCTTATCTATAGGGGATCAGGTTGAGAAAAATATTCTAAAACTTGTTTAGTTTTCACTTCAAAAATTGGGAATTTTTGGATCAGGGTACTGTAGGTCATACTAGGAAGTTCTGCCCTCAGTTTTTCTGCCTAGCTGGAGTAATTCTGGTACTTAATTTTTTTGACCCCCTTAGAGAAGTATTTTGTATAGGAGTTCAACTTGAAAGTTGTTTTAAATTGAGAAAATAAGCTACTGTTAAAATTTGGTAATTTTTGGCAAGATATATTTTTTCAGATTTACAAAACACTAGCCCTCTGTTTTCTGGAATTTCAGACTGGACAGTAAGTTAGAAATGTAAGGATATAGTTATCTTAGAGTCTGATCTAGTTTTGGGGTTGACCAGCAAAGTTGTGCACAATTACCTTAGATATGCTCTGATAAAATTAGAGAATTTTTGCACATCACCTGCAGAAGTTATGCTCAGTTTAGTGCACTATCCAGAATCTGTTTATTCGATTGAGCATCAGTTTTCGTTATCTCACCCTTTAATGTTTTTGAATCAGATGGCTGATCCAGTTCTCATGGTAGTGGACGAGGAAGGACATGCACACTCAGTGTGCCTGCACTAGGAGGGCTTTCCCTCCATCTTGTGGGGCGTGTTGAGCGCCGCTGGGTACCCGAATCCGCCTCTTTATGTGGGGCAGGAGTTCATGGAGACGGGTGTCCATCGGTACCGTGTGCGCATGACCATTCCCCAGCACCCACTCAGCCCCACGTGGCTCGCCATTGAGACTGAGGTTGTCGGACACCGCCTCATTGACTCGTGGGAGGCAGCAGCGATGAAGGCGCTCACCACCTTTTTTGAGCAGCACCCACTGGAGGTGATCTTGGCTCCAGTTGGGCTGTTTCTGGCAGTCAGCGAGAGCGACCCTCTGTGGCTTGATAGTTTGGCACACCTTGGCCACTTGGTAGATCAGATTCCTATTGAGACCATAGTCTTTTCAGTTTTGGTGCATGAATGCACTTTACCGCCTGCAGGCCCTTCAGAGTCAGGGGATGGCACAGGTGATAGACCTTGCTCAGTCCTTCCAGCGGAAAGTCGGTTTGAGGGACGAGCAGATGCAGGACATGGGTGAGGAGATTGGTGATCGAGATGCTAGGATTGGCAAGCTTGAAGGCCAAGTTCAGACACTTGAGACCAACGTGGGTGAGCACGAGGCGATGATTGAGTTTTTGGAGGAGCAGATCCATGACCTCAACATCGAGTTGGAGGATGCCAATGGGCATATCGACATGCGTCATGCACAACAGGCAGCCCTTCACGCCCCACCGGTCGTGATGGACATTGACAGTGATGAGGAGCCCGAGGAGATGGAGGGTGTCTCCGACTTTGACTACGAGGTTGTAGCCCCACAGCCCGCACAGATGGGAGCTCACTCCTCCGTGCGCAGCGAGTCGTATGTCAACAACCTTGACGACTACTAGGCGACGACATCGGAGTACTTTTGCATATACTCCTCTTAGTGTAGCCTAACTTTTGGGTAGGTGGTAATAGGCTAGCTTAGAGTTGAGTACCACCTGATATAAGGAGTGTAGCCTAGAAACTCGAACACTCTAATTATGTATGCTTTAGTGAAGGACTTGATGGGTGTATGTGAATATTGGCAGGCAGTTGGAAATCAATGATGCAGTACTTCATGGCTGAGCAAAGATGTAGTTGAAGTGGTTGAGCATGTAGTCGTAGTAGTCGGAGGTGTCGCTCAAGCAGTCGGAAATGTAGTCGTTGTGTCGCAAGAGTAGTTGTACTAGTCGGAGATATAGTAGCAGCAGGCCATGATGTAGTCGTAGTAAACAGAAGTGTAACTGAGGTAGTCGGAGATGCAGTTGGAGAGTAGTCGAAGTAGTCAAAATTTCAGTGCAGTCAAAATTTAAGTCGTAGTAGTCGGAGGTATAGTTGAAGCAGCCGGAGGTATAGTCGTAGTAGCCGGAGATAAGGTTGAAGCAGTCGGATATGCAATCGAGGTAGTCAAAGATACAGGGTAGTCGAACTGTAGCCGTAACAGACGAAGGTACAGTTCAAGTAGTCGAGAATGCAGTTGAAGCCGTGGTAGATGTTGTCGAAGCAGTCGAAGATGTAGTCGAAGGAGTCGTAGATGTAATGGAGCAGTCGGTGATGTAGTCAAAGAAACTGTATAGTAGTCAATGGAATCGGAGATGTAGTCGATGTAGTCGATGAGGGAGCTGTAGCAGTCGAAGTTGTGGTCCTGGTATACGGAAATGTGGACGAAGTAGTCGATGATGCAGCCGTAGTAGTCGAATTAGTAGTCATGGTAGTCAGAAATGTAGTCGAAGTAGTTGGAGATGTAGTAGTCGGAGGTGTAATTGAATGCCACAGTTTTAGGCCACTAAATTTCCTAATCGCCGCCAACATTTGTAAGGGTTCAGATGAACAGACTCGAAGTTATGATTTTTCTTGCAACTAGCGGCAATCTGTCCACAATTTTTCTGTGAATCCTAGAATTCTAAATGTTCTGCACTTATGACACTCAGCCTTGGAGGTATTATGGATTCCCGAATTAATGAGAAATTTGCACCTTGCAGATGGTTTTAGGGACCCGCAGCACCCCGAGTGGTTTTGGTGCTAGTGGTAGCGGACAACCGTAGCAGCCGCCACCCCCCCCCCCCCCCAACATGGCTGAAGTGATGGCCGCCAAACCGAGTAACTCCGCCAGCTTGTTCAAGGGCAACAAGCATTTCATCAATTCCAGCAGCAGCGGCGTGGGCATAATGTCCACCAACCTCAGGCTGCTGGCTACCTAGACTTTTTGGGCACTCAGCCCCCTCTGTTTCACAAGACGGAGGAGCCCTTGGATTCAGACACTTGGATTCGCACAATCAAATCCAAGTTTTCTGTACTTGTGGTGCCATGTTCCGATGCAAATAAGGCCCATTTTGCCGCGCAACAAACTTTATGGTACCACGCGCCGTTGGTGGGACAACTATTTCACCATGCTCCCAGCCGACCATGTTGTCTCTTGGGAGGAATTCAAGAATGCATTCAGAGCCCACCATATTCCAGAAGGCCTTATGGAGAGGAAGTTGAATGAATTTCTAGCTCTTACTCAGGGTACCCGCATTGTACTCCAGTATGCTTAGGCGTTCAACAACCTTTCTCAGTACGCGGTTTATCATGCTAACACGGATGTCAAGAAACGTGATCGTTTCCGCAGAGGTCTTAATACCAAGCTCAAGGAACGTCTAAATCCCATCAAAACGGACACTTACAATGAGCTAGTTAATTTGGCAATCACCCAAGAGGATTGCTTTATGGCCCATCGTGCGGAAAAGAAGAGGAAGGCTCCAGCTGGACCCTCGAGTGCTCAGCCACCGAGGTATCATTTAGTGCAGAATGCAGCACCTAAAGCTCTTTAGAATGCCCCTCAGCCAGGGCGTTGGATTTTCAGGCCCCCTCAGCAACAAGGTGTGGCAAGACCCCCTACTCCACAGCCAAATGGCACAAGGCCGAATATACAGCAGCCACCCCGCCCGAGTAACACAAACCGATGTTTCAATTGTGGGAGTTCTACTCACTTTGCTCGAGAATGCCCTCAGTCCAGATAGCAAGCTCAGGGCCAAGGCTCCAATACCAACAATAGAAACCAGAGCAAGAAACAGACTATTCAGGTCAAGCGAGGGCGGATCCATTTCATCACCCTTGCAGAGCTTCCTAATGGCGCACCAGTGATGACGGGTACATTTTCTATCCACCGCAAGCTCACTGTTATATTATTTGACTCTAGTGCATCACATAGTTTCATTAGTGCAAAATTCGGTGCAAAAGTGGGTTTGGATTTCTGTCACACAAAAGGGTCGTATACGATAGCTACACCGGGTGGAAAAGTTGCTTCAAATCAACTCATAAGGAACGTACCAATTAAATTGGGTAGCAAAATCATCAAAACCAACTTGATTCTCTTGGCACTTGAAGGCATCGATATTATTTTGGGAGTGGATTGGATGACTCGGCATGGAGTAACCTTAGATCTTTCCTCCCGAGCTGTTGAAATCAATTCCCCGACCCAAGGAGCTACTACTCTATATTCGCCCTTCCGAGAATGCACAAATTCATGTGCTCTCATCGAGGTCTGCTCCGAAATAGAAGAAATTCCGGTGGTAAGCGAGTATGCTGATGTTTTCCCAGATGACTTACCAGGCATGCCACCAGATCGAGATATAGAGTTTGTCATCGAACTACAGCCAGGCACTGCACCTATCTCTAAACGACCCTATCGAATGCCACCCAAGGAATTAGCAGAATTAAAAATACAGCTGCAAGAACTTCTAGACAAAGACTATATTGGTCCAAGCGCTTCACCTTGCGGTTGCCCAGCCCTATTTGTGAAGAAGAAATATCATAGTTCGAGGTTATGTGTAGACTACCGGCCTCTCAATGCGGTGACAATCAAAAACAAATATCCGCTTCCTCGCATTGATGTTCTTTTCGATCAGTTGTCTGGAGCAAAAATCTTTTCCAAGATTGATTTTCGTTCTAGCTATCATAAAATCAAGATTCGACCAAGTGATATTCCAAGGACCGCTTTCTCTACTCAATATGGACTATATGAATACTTAGTTATATCTTTTGGTCTCACAAATGCCCCTGCCTACTTCATGTATCTCATGAATTCGGTTTTATGCCGGAGCTTGAGAAGTTCATCGTGGTTTTCATCGAAGACATTCTTAATTATTTCAAGAACAAGGAGGACCATGCTAAACATTTGCACATTGTTCTCCAACGCCTCGGAGACCATCAGTTATATGCTAAGTTCTCCAAATGTGAATTCTGGTTGGATAGTGTGAAATTCTTGGGCCATACTATCTCCAGTAATGGTATCTCAGTTGACCCCAGTAAAATTCAAGAGGTGATAGATTGGAAACCTCCCACTTCCATTCATCAGATTTGTAGTTTTCTTGGATTAGCTGATTATTATCGCAGTTTCATTCCAGATTTCTCCAGAATTGCTAAACCTATGACTGAACTGTTGAGGAAGGGAGTAAAATTTATGTGGGATGAAGATTGTAAAAAAGCTTTCCACACCCTCAGAGCACATCTAACTATAGCCCCAGTCTTAGCTCAACCTGACAATACCAAGCCATTTGACGTTTACTGTGACGCTTCTGGTACTGGTTTGGGCTGTGTACTTATGCAAGGCAATCGGGTTATTGCCTATGCTTCACGAGCATTTCGGCCCCATAAAAAGAATTACCCAACACATGATCTTGAGTTAGCAGCTGTCATTCACGCTCTCAAGATTTGGAGGCACTACCTTATGGGCATCCATTGCAATATCTATACCGATCATAAGAGTCTCAAATATATATTCACACAAGCCAACCTGAATATGAGACAAAGACGATGGTTGGAATTAATCAAAGATTATGATCTTGAGTTGCACTATCATCCAGGCAAAGCTAATGTAGTAGTGGATGCACTCAGCCGCAAAACTCATTGCAATTGCCTATCTGTCGCATCATACAATGAGACGATATGCTCTGAAATACGGAAACTTAGGTTGGAAATGATTCCTCAGGGAACTTTGAATCACATCTCTATTGAACCCACTCTTCATGACCGTATCATCATAGCACAATTACATGATGAGGGTGTTAAAATCATCAAGCAGAAACTGTCTCAAGGAGAGGAGAAGTACAAATGTTTTCATCAGGATCACAAGGGAGTTTTATGGTTTGAAAGTCGCATTGTCGTTCCAAAAAATTGGAACTCCAAAAGAAAATTCTTGATGAAGCACATCTTTCCAAATTCTCTATTCATCCAGGCAGTAGCAAAATGTATCAGGATCTCAAACAAAATTTTTGGTGGACTAGGATGAAGAGGGAAATTGCCCAATATGTTGCAGAGTGTGATACTTGTCAGCGAGTGAAGGCTAGCCACTTGAAAGTAGCTGGTACACTTCAACCTGTGCCTATGCCATCCTGGAAATGGGAAGACATCAGTATGGACTTCATTGTTGGTTTGCCCAATACATCTTAGAAACACGATTCTATATGGGTTATTGTTGATAGGCTTACAAAGACCGCTCATTTTATTCCCTACACATCACTTATAATGCTAAGAGATACGCTGAGATATATTTTGATTGTATTGTTTGTCTACATGGTGTACCAAAGACAATTATTTCTGAAGGCGACACTCAGTTCGTAGCACGCTTTTGGGAACAATTGCAAGAATCTCCTGGTACCAAACTAATCCAAAGCTCAGCTTACCATCCTCAGACCGACGGCCAAATCGAAAGAGTAAATCAAATTCTCGAAGACATGCTTAGAGCTTGTGTCATTCATTATGACAAGAATTGGAAGAAATGCTTATCTTTAGCAGAATTCTCATATAACAACAGCTATCAAGCAAGCCTAAAAATGGCACCATTCGAGGCATTGTATGGTCGAAGGTATCGAACTCCATTGAGCTGGTCACAAATTGGAGAACACAAAATCTTTGGACCAGACTTGGTAGTTGAGGCAGAAGAAAAAGTGAAACTTATCCAAGAAAATCTTAAAGCAGCCCAATCTAGACAAAACAGCTATTTTGACAAGAGGAGAAAACCCTTAACATTCGACGTTGGTGATCATGTCTACCTTCGGGTTTCACCAACCAAGGGTGTGCAACGATTTGGAGTAAAAGGAAAGTTAGCCCCTCGTTATGTTGGTCTGTATGAAATCATTGAAGAATCTGGAACAATGGCCTATAGAGTGCGACTTCCTTCGCAATTTGTAGCCATTCATGATGCTTTCCATGTCTCTCAACTAAAGAAATATGTCAGAGTTCCTGCCGAAATTGTTGAGCAAAAAGAAATCATGGTGGAACCAGACCTCTCTTATGTTGAGCAACCCATCAAAAATCCTTGACCAGAAGGAAAAAAGTACCCGAAGGGCGGTGATTAAAATGTATAAAATTCAGCGGAACCATCACACTGAAGAAGAAGCCACACGGGAAACTGAAAATTATCTCAATAAAAACTTTACTAGTTTTCTTGATTCCATCCAAGGTACACACTTTCCGCACTAAGTTATTTATCTGAATCTCGGGACGAGATTCTTTTTAAGGGGGGTTGGTTGTGACACCCTGGGTGTCTACAAGGCTAAACAAAGATCCATAACATGAAATTAGGCATAAAAGAGCTAGAAAAGTATAAAACAACCTATACATGTGAATATGTGTATACCTTTCAATCAAATGAATATGTGTATATTTTTATACTCATATACATGTGAACCCTTGCAAACAAACCCTTGTAACTTTCAAAGTTGATCACAAATGACCCTAAAAACAATTTAATGGCACATTTGTCATAACAAGAGCAACAAAAGTCTAGTTGAACTCAAGGGCTAAAAGTGCAAAACTTCACATGAAATGACTTGTCATTTAAATACTAGTTTTTGGAAATTCAAAATAACTTTTTATACATTGCTCAAATAAACATAGTCATGAAAGAGAAAATGTATATCTTGAAATGTTGAGCAAAAATGGAAATCAAATGTTTTTGATTTGACCTTGGGAACAATGAGTTTTAGCTCCCTTTTCACCCAGACCCCTGCAATTTTTGCTCTTTGCGCTGAAGTCCATCACCTTCTCCCTCCTCTCTCTCCTCCCTCTGCCCTGTCCCATCGCCGGCAGGCCAGCTGGCCGGCGCAATCGTGCCCGCCCGGCCATGTGGGCCCGCCGGCACCGTGGAGGTCCCCCGCTGGCCCACAAAATCCCGCTCTCCCCCTTAGGAACCCTCCACGCGGTGGCATTTTTCTGCCGCGGGCGCTGCTGGCGCCACGGCGAGCCACGCCGGCGACAGCAAGGCAGCCGCGCCCCCGGAATTGGACCCCCTGGTCGCGCCTCCCCCAGCAGCTCGAGCCCAGGCCGCCATCCTCCCTCTCACGCCTATAACAGCCCCACCCAACTCCGGCGAGCTGCCACCCGCACGTAGACATGCCGCTCCGCCCCCACATTGCCCAAACCAACCCTCCCATCACCTTCTCCGCCTCACACTAAAGCTGCACGGCCGGTACCCGCACCTCTCCCTCACCGGAGCGCCGCCGCCACCACCCGCAACCGCCATCGGCTCTGTGCCACGCCGGCGAGCCACCTCAATCCACCACTTCCCCACCCCAAGGCCACAATCAGGTGCGGTTTGGTCCCCTCTTGCCTCTCCCACCCTCGCCCCTCGCCGCCAGCGACCCTGGTCACCAGAATTTGGCCGGCCGCCACCGTTCCCCTGCACAAAGGAACCAATTCACAGAAAAATCCTTAAATTACAAACTAAAATGTTCTGGACTCCTTAAGTTAGGATCTACAACTTTGTAAAAGGATCTTGGACTGTTTCCACATAATTTTAGCTATAGATTGAAATCAAGTTTCAATGTCTTTTAATTGTTCCAAGAGTTTCAGGAAAGAACTGCTCATAAGTTTTGGATGGTAGCTTCTGTACTAAGAGTATAGTCTTTCATAAAAATTTGATGCACTGAATCCAACCACAACTAGATGTTTTGAGCACCTTTTATTATATGCTAGATCCAAGTGTTGCATTTTTTTTATTCTTACTGTTGTAGTACTTGTTTTGGCTACAATTTTTATGACACACTGGTACTACTAGATAGAAGCTATAGTAAAAATTTGAACTAGAATTCTTCAGTAGAACTTGCTAAATCTTTTATTCCTTGTTTAGATAAACAAAATCCAAACCTATAGCTTCTATACTAGAAAAATTGTAATTTTTCTACATGAGTACCCACTTAAAGTTTTGATGCTAGGGAAAAAGTTTGAGAGTCAGCTACTGAATCGAACTCTCTATAAAATTTATTCATGTTGGGTATAGATCCAGTTAAACTAGAATTTTAGCCTCTGATTCTTGCATAGGAAAAATCTACAAAATTTACAGTAGCCTACTCATGCAAGTATGTTTGTTCAGTAAAAGTTTGAGACCCAATACTTTTGTACTTTCTCCTGTAAAAATGAAAGTTTGTTTCTGCAGTAAATAGTTTTATTATTTTTGTGTGTAGAGTTCATATACTGTTTAGCTATGATCTTTACACAGTAGCTTTAGAACAGTGAAATGTACCTTGTATCAAAATCCTAGCATTAGAAACTTGTTCTAAGAGTAAGGTTTTTTTAAAAACTAAATACATATATATATATACAAGCTAAAGAGCAAAATTGATAAATGACCCCAACTCACTTCATGAATATAACTAAGTTAAGGTATATTCTATAAAAGATTGCCCAAGTTAACTTAATTATGAAACTTCACAACAAAATCTATATTTTGTTGGATTACAACTTTATAGTGAAGGAAATGATAAATCTTGTCCACTCAATAACTCCGACATGTTTGCATCCATATAGAAACGACCGAAATCGCCGACGGAACGTACACACTGGTGCTAGAGCCCGAGAACGAATCCCGTGAAGCTCAAGTAAACGTGACTAAAGTCATCGAAGACCCGAACCCTAGCTGCATGATCCTCGGCACCTATGTAATGAATACTAGAACTGGAGTTCGAGTAGATGCTCTGCTAATAGGTTCAGTAAAAGTCAAGTGATTTCCTATCACTCGTGAGAATTATAGGAGTTGAATGATTTACCACATACTGCAACTATAAGGTCGACGGGCGGACTGTGGTACGATGCTCATGGTTGAGGCCCCGTCTGAGTAGAGAAAAATGCTAAGGCCGCAGTGTGTGGTAGTGGTGGTTAAGCGTTTGAACGTACTAACCACATGTCAAAAATATGGTACTCGATAAGCTTAAGTACCTGATTGGCCTGGCAAGTGGACTTTACTTTCACCCTACTAACGAAGTTCAGATGCATATACACATGCGAGTCAAGAGCGTGGCTCTATAGTCGGGGAGGGTGACCCTGATCCACAACCCGGAAAGAAAGGGGAAAAGTCGAGTGGGGTGACCCTTCGGTGCTCCAGGTGTGTGTGTTAGGTTTTCCTCGCAAGGTTAAGAAATTCGATTCGAATTGTCCGTTTCTCGCGGTAATTGAGACTACTTAATACTTCTGCCACATAGAGTAACAAGAGGAACCATGGCTATGATAAAACTTGTTGGATGATTAATTGTTTTCCACCATATTTGGTTAGAGATAGATGCTCACTTAGAATGGTTAAATGAACTAGAATATTGAAAGCTAAAATGTGAAATTAAGGACTTACTCTTTGTTGTTTTTCAGAAAAAAGAAAACCTAGAGCCTTAGAGCCATGCATGCTTAGGAGTCGATTATTTACATACCATTCGTCGGGTAAGCCTTGTTGATTATACTCAGCCTTACTTGAGGTATTATTTTTTGGTGCGTCTTTTGAAGAAATGATAGCTGTTTTGGCTTGGCCTTGTACCTTGCTGCCTGGTTGGTTCGTGGAGTGGGATCCGTCCTCGGCCAACGATGACTATGCCGAATGATGCCACGTACGGGCTTCATCGTGGTATCCGAATTGATGATAGATGATCGTATTTTCTTTCCGCTGCTTTTAGACTCTAAATAAAGTTTTTATGTTTGAACTCTGAAGTACTTGTTTTATGAACTCGGCTTGTAATAAATAATTGTCAAACTTGTGAGGTAAAAGCTATGGAATGTTGTAATCTCTGGACTTGCCTTCGTGCGAGTTAAGTGTACGCTTTATTTCGATCGAAATATTCAGTGGTCGCATCGGGAATTACCCGACAGACTGTCGGATTACTCCGTTTGAAGTTCATGGTAGTCGTTTTGCCTTTATGGATGATGGTTACTACACTTGAGCCAGATTAATTCGGGCGGTTCTGCTACACCGTCCTCCCTCTCACAACTACTGGGGGCCACTCCACAAATGCGGTTGGAGGATCTCGCAAGACTTACAAGCCCCGAATTTACAACTCTTGGTGCGGGCAAGCACATACACAATGGAGGTGTGCGTTAAAAGGCCTAATAGGCTAAAACCTAAAGCAATGCGCTAAAAGGCCTAAACAACCACTAATCAAGCCCTAAGACTTTTGCTAATTGCCTTAATCGTCTCTTGATCACTTTGGTGGATTCAGCACTACAAAGTGTGTGGAACACAAGACAATATCTTCCCCGAGCTCAAGCACACCTCAAATGGACGGGACATGGGGTATAAATAGCCCCAACCAAAGAAACTAGCCATTGCAAACTCATTGCAGCATTCTGCGTACCACCGACTGATTCGGTGCTCACAGGAGGGGTACCACCGAATCAATCGGTGGTCTCCACCTCAGCTAGCCTGAGTCACCGACTGATTCGTTGCCCATCCTTGACCATCACCGAATGAGTCGGTGAGTCACTGAGCCGTTGCCTTCCTTGCTTCACTCCACAGCCACCGATTGATTCAGTGGGGTCTTCATGGACCGAATGAATCTGTCTATCCAGGGACTGACCGAATGAATCTGTCTATCCAGGGACTTTTGCTTCTGTGCCCTTGGCTACCGATTGATTCGGTGCTTCATATGCTCCTGACTGAATGATATTGTCAATTGCGTCGGTCAGTGTTCTGCGCTTCTTCTTGCTTCATATCTTCGCAATCTTTTCATACTTGATCATTAGAACCTAACAAACAACTTCAAAGGTATATCTTGACAAATCATTGGTCCCAATGGTTATGTTGTTATTCAATCACCAAAATCACAAACAATGGCTTAATGGCCATTTTCCTTACAATCCCCCTCTTTTTGGTGATTGATGACAACATAACCAAAGCAAGAGATAAAAATATAAATTTAAAACAACAACTTGCTTGGATGCAATGCAAGAGAAAGATCATATGCTAATTGAAATATGCAAAGATACCAATTGAAAAAATGGAGATGATCATAGCTTGCTCTTACCATTTGAAATACAAATCCCCTTTGTGTCGTCATAATGGATATAAGACTCCTCCTCATTCCAATGCCACTTTTCTCCCTTTCTTGGACCAAAATCTTGCAATCTCCCTCAAGATAGTAATAAGAACTTGCAACATGCACTTGAGGTTCTTGCTTTCTTGCATGCTCCCCCTTAAGAGTGGCTCCCCCTTAAGGTATACTTCCTTTGGTCGCTAAAATTCTCCCCCTTGGAATCAAACACCGAAAAAAAGACATCAAATGCACAAGGGAGAGTTTCATGGATCATGATCTTTTAGGTGTGGAAGGCAAACAAGATCATGAACATGAAACTCACATAACATAGACTAAGCTCCCCCTAAGTGTGTGCATACATATGGTGGAAGGCAAAGCATATGCACAACTAGTCAATTAAGACAAGATGAGGAGTTTAATCTATATTATGCATGGAGATAGATTCAAATGAATTGAAAGATATGGAACCAATGGAGACTAAGATACCACATGTAGATTGAAACCAATTGAAGAGAGATTCATGCATTTCTCCGGGGATTATTTTTCTTCCAACTTGAGACTACACACATGATAAGCTTGCAAACAAGGTTAGTCTCAAAATCACAAACCATAAGATAGCTCCCCCTAAATATGTGCATACAAGTATTCGAATTACTTGTGAGAGACATGCACTAGTCAATGACGACATTGGGAAGTTATCCTATGACTTGGATTTGGCACAAAAGATAAGAAATAAAGGTTAGAGCCATTTTCCTACAACTAATAAACCATGTAGGTTGCTCATCGGTTAGAGAGAAACACAAGCAACCTACCATAAGAAAGATTACTCTAGGCAATGCAAAGGAATTTAAATATGCTTATGCAATCCTAGACAAGTATATGAACTAGATGCTAATTGAAATTGCATGAAAGTACATCTAGTTACCTAAGTTACCTATGGAGGATTTGGGTATTGGATGGATCAAGGATTTTGCAATTTTCTTCAATTCTTGATAAACTTGGCATGGGCATGAACAACTTCTTCTTTTGTAGCCAAGTCTCCAAATCCTCCCAAGTCCCATGAACTCTAAGTCGCCTTTGGAACCCAAACCTTCTTGGAGCCCTTCCTTGGGCACCCAAATAGGTTGGTTCCACCTCTTGCCTTGCTTGTTGAAAATGTGAGCCACCACCTTGCTATCTTTCTTCTTGAGGAGGTAGGGTGTGCTCTTCTTCTTGTCAACCTTAAAGTAAGGCTTGATGTTAGAGTTGACTTTCTTCTTGTTTTCTTCCCCTTTCTTTTTGTTCTTGCACTCATAGGACTTGTGGCCTTCTTGATGGCATGAGTAGCAAGTCAAGGTTGCTCCCTTCTCAAGCTTCTTCACCATCTTGGGACGGTTATCTTGAGAAGGTTATTTCTTACACTCACGGCAACTTTCCTTTTTCTTTAGCCTTGTCAAGTCCTTTGTGAGCCTTGTTACTTCTTGCTTGAGCTCTTCATTTTCTTGGGCAATGAGATCATCACAAGTTTCTACAACAACATTTTCAACACAAATCTCATTGCAAGAGGATGAGCTTGATTCATCAATCAAATCAATACAAGAAGTAGAGGCATCCTTTTTAGATTCAAAGATTGATTTTGATGCCTTTTTAGAGATAGTTTTAGTTTCTTCGAGAATCTCAATTTTCTTGGTTAGCTCATCATTTTGATCAATGATCATTTCAAAATTTTTGGCCAATTCTTTATAATTGGATGATGACCTAGCCAATTTTTCTTTGAGTTCCTTGTTTTTAAAAAGGAGTTTTGTTATTGCTACGTCCTGAGTGTGAACAAGATCCACAAATTCATGAATTGAAGGGCAAGAATCATCATCACTTACATCGCTATCACTCATACCCTTGGCCATAAGGCAAATATGCGATGAGCTTGATGAAGGCAAGAAGGTATGTGGCTTGTGGTGGATTTCTTCATCCCTTGAGCTTGTCATATCAAATCCACCCTTTGCAATGCTAGTGAAAGCCTTCTTGATCGCCTTTCTTTCCTTCTTCTTTTGCTTGCGTCCTGCTTTCATGAGAGGACAATATTCAATGTAGTGCCCCTTTTCACCACAACCAAGATATTCCTTTTTCTTGTTCTTCTTTCTTTGGTTGTAGCTCACTAGTTGTTCAATGATAGTAGGGACACCCTTTGAGTTGATAATCTTAAGTAGCATGTTGACTCCTTTCACAAGTTGCTTGATTTCTTCACTATCATCCGAGGAGCTACAACTTGCTTGATCATCATCTTCCTCTTCTTCATCATCACCACTATCATCTTCACTTCTTGAAGCTTCACTTGAGCTTGAACTTGATCTTAATTCTTGCTCTTGAGCTTTCTTGTTTGATGTGGAAGATTCTTCTTTATCTTCAACCTTCTTCTCCTTTGCTTCTTTGCTTGATGTGCCAACATCTTGGCTTGAAGGAGAAGGTTCTTTGTCAATCTTCATACATAGCTCATGAGCAATGATCTTGCTTAATACTTGAGTTGGCTTCATCTTTCTCATGTTCTCAAACAAGTGGAAGGACATGACGATGGAGGAGTACCGATCCTTGGGAAGTACTTGGATGATCTTTCTTGATATGTCCTCATCACTCAACTTGGTCAAACCTATTTCATTTAGCTCATTAACAATAACATTTAAACGTGAGTACATATCATTACTAATTCATTAGGCATCATTTTAAAAAATTAAAAGCTTCTTTGACCAAGAAATATTTTTGCTCCCTAACATCTTCTGTGCCTTTGTGGAGCTCCTTGAGCGTGTTCCATATTTCGTGTGCACTTTTAAGATTATACACTCTATTGAACACATCAATGGTAAGAGATTCTAAAAGGGAATTTCAAGCAATAGCATTGAAGTGTATCTCTTTTTCATCAGCCTTAGTGGGGTTTGTTGGCCGGATTAGGGGTTTCATTCCTTCATTTGTCACTCTCCAAACACCTAAACCTTTTCCTCATAGAAAGCATGACATGTGAACATGCCAATAGGGGTAGTTTGTGCCGTCAAAGTGTGGAGGCCTACCGAGATCACTCCAAACCTCTTCGGATGTCATTTTGCTCGATGGCGGTGAAGCCAAAGGTCAAAAAACGAGCCACCGGCTCTGATACCAATTGAAAGGACCGTGACAACCGAAGAGGGGGGAATTAGGTGTTCTAAAACCTAAGACTCCAGCTGTCAGACCCGGGCACACGGGACTGTGCACGTGGCGTACTTTTCCTAGGATAAGAGATGGGACATGGCCCACGCCCTACATCTATTGTAACTATTCGTAGTGTAGTAGGACTACTCAACAGTAGTGAAACTAGTCGGACACGGTAGGAAACTACCCGAAAAGTACTCAGGTAGGACTCCTGGGCTTGTACCCGACTAGGACTTCCATGTAAACCTATCCTCCCAGACTATATAAGGGCGGATAGGAACACCCTCCAAACAAGAGATCACCCGATCACCACCTAAGGAAATACAAACCACACAGGACGTAGGGTATCACGCTCTCGGCGGCCCGAACCAGTCTAAACCTTGTGTTCCTTGCACCTTCGAGTTCCTAATCTCGGCAACACCCTACCTACAAACTCACCACCTTGAGGGTATCCCTCGATGGGCGTGGCGGTGAAACACTGATAGCTGGCGCGCCATGTTGGGGTGTTCATCGAGCATCCACCGGAGAACTCGATGGCATCGTTCAATTCACCAGCGATGTGCCCGATGAGGGCATGGCGTCTGCCTTCGACTCCTGGTTCTGCATCGCTGACGATGGTGGTGGCTTCAGCAGCCACCCCGCTGAAACCAGGGAGCCGACGGAATTTGCTCCAGCATCCTGCCACGACATTGATGACCTCGCCGATGATCTCGGCGGAATTTGACTTTTCGATCTAATCAGAAACCGTGAGGACGAGTCTGGATCCAACCCGGCTCCTACTCGTGTCACACCCTAAAATTAATGGATTTTAGGATGAGATTTAAAAAAAATAATAACAATAATAATAAAGCAATGATTTTCTCATAATTATATAAAAATTTCAACATTTATTTTCTTTACAGAAAATCTAGTATAGAAAAAATAAATAATTGTCTTTCAGAATTAAATAAAACGGTTTTATGTTTGTTGCATTCATGTCGCTGCATTGGTTTTTGTTTGTTTGCGTGTTTAAGTTTGCAAAATAAAAATATCCAAAAACTACCCTAAAATCTTTTTTTCTCTCTTCCCTATCTCTTTTGGCTCACCCCATCTTTCTCTCTCTCTTTCCCTTCTTCCAGCCCGGCCCAAAACCTCTCCTCTCTTTCTTTTCTCTTCCCACAGCGCAAACAGCCCAGCCAGCCCAAACCTCTTTCTCTTCTCCTTTTCTTTTTCCGTGGCCCAACTCAGCCCGACTCGACCCACCTCCCCTTCTCCCTCTCTTTTCCTTCACTCGCTCGGCCCAAACTGCTCACCAGCCCAGTTTCCTCCACAGCCCGATCCGCTTTCCCCCTCCTCCCTCCTACCGCTGACGGACGGGACCCACCCGTCAGCACCATCTTCTTCCTCCCGCTCCCACCTTCCTTCTTCCGTCGCCGGCGCCTTTCTTTCTTCCCCCTCCTCACCGCGAGTCCTGCCCGCGCCCGCCCCACATTCCTTTCTTCTTCCTCCCGCTCCTCTCTCTTTCCTTTCCGCCGCGACACCAGACGCGCCCGCGCCCGTCGCCCGTCGTCCGCACCTCCCTCCCCATTCCTTTTCTTCTTCACCCCGAATCCTGTTCGCCCCCACGCCGTCGCCCGCGTCTCCTCCTTCCTTCCCCGCGATGCTAGCTTGCCTTACTGGCCGCGGTTCCGCCCTTTTCCTTTGCAGGCCGCCACGTGAGCCGCCGCCTTCCCCTTTCGTCGGCCACTCCGCCCCTATAAAACCCACGTCGGAGCCCCGCTTGCACCCAGAGCCATCTTCAATCCCTCCCTCTACTCAACACCGTCGCACGCCGCTAGAGACCGCACACCAGAGGAACGCCGCCACCCCCGTGTCGCCGCCCCTCCGTCGACTCGCCGTCCCGCTGCTTCTCCGCCGCCTTCAACTCTCGCCGGAGTTCCGCGAGTTGGTGAGCATCAAGCCGCCCCCGTTTTCCCTCTCTCTCTCTCTCGCTCTGTCGCAGCCCCGATTTCTCGCCAGACCTCTGTTTCCGCCCGCCGCCGTGGCCGCCGGTCTACAGTCGCCGCACGGCTATCTCGTGACCACCCTCACCTTCGCCGTGTCGCTCTCTCTCTCCCCGGCATAACCCCAGCCTGAATCGAGCCCTGGAACACCGGATTCGGTGAACTCTGGCCGTCCGCCGCTGCTCTCACTCTCCGCCGGCGCTCAGCGCAGCAGAGCGATTCGCCCGACCCTATTTACTCCGTCGAGCTGACCCTTGTCCCGCCGCTTGTAACACCCAAAAATATAGGAGTTAAAATTTTTAAAAGTGTTTTTATAAAAGTCATAAGATAAAATTGTGCATGCATCTTTATTTCTTTTCCTCTCCTATTCTTTCTTTCAGCCCAGCCCATTCCTTCTTTTCCCCTTCCATCTTTTCCCGCGGCCGAACTCAACCGGCCCAACTCAGCAGTCCAATCCGCTCATCCGACCCTTTCTTTCACCGACGTCTAGGCCCCACCTGTCGGCGCCTTCTTCCACCTTCCTTTCTTCTTCCTTTGCTCCGCATCGCTCCCGCGCCTCTGTATCCTTTCTCCGCCGCGCCGTCGTTCGCGCCCCTTCTCCTTCCTTCTTCCTTCCTTAACCTGAGTCCGGATCGACTCCGCGCCGTCGTCCGCGTCTCTCTTTCCTTCCCGCGATGCAGGCTTACCTTATTAGCCGCAGTTCCGCCCTTTCCTTCGCAAGAGCCGCCACCTTCCTTATTCCCAACCAATCCGCCTCTATAAAATCCCGTCGGAGCCCCGCTTTGCAACCAGAGCCATCCTCAAACCCTCTCCACTACTCAACACTGTCGCACACCGCTAGAAGTCGCACACCGGAGGAACGCCGCTGCCCCGTGTCGCTGCCTCTCCGTCGACTCGCCGTTCTGCAGCTTCTCCGCCGTCTTCAACTCTCGCCAGAGCTCCACGAGTTGGTGAGCATCAAGCCGCACCAGATTCCCCTCTCTCTCTTGCTCCGCCACAAACCCGATTTCTCGCCGGACCCCTGTTTCTGCCCGCCGTCGTGGCCGCCAGTTTACAGCCGCCGCACGGCCATCCCGTGACCACCCTCACCTTCACCGTACCGCCCACTCTCTCCCCGGTATGAACCCAGCCCGAACTCAGCCCCAGAACACCGGATTCGGTGAAGCTCCGGCCGTCCGCCGCCGCACTCGCTCGCCGCCGACGCCCAGCAAAGCTCCGATTCACCCGACCTTTTCCTTACTCCGCCGATTTACCCGACCCTCTCTTCACACCGCCGATTCGCCCGACCCTTACTCCGCCGATTCGCTCGACCTGCCGCTCGATTCTGATCCAACGGAACAAATTCACCAGACCCTAGCCGTCCTCGAAACTCTTGCAGAAAGATCCCTAGGTTTTTCAGGAATCAACCCGCAGTCCAGAACAGTAGAAAATAATTAGAGTTGAGTCCTTTCTTTTTCTGTTCCGACCCCTGACATTTCTAGAATTAGTACCCGCCGTCCAGAACCTCTAGTTTTGCACCCCGACCCTCTGTATAAGGTTTAATTATCTTTTAGCCCCTGATTTCCTCAGATTTAGCCCCTGGAAGTTCAAAACTCTCGCAGTTAGGTCCCTAGATCACTGTTTTAGCCATATCTTCATCGTTTCAACTCCGATTTCAGCGATTCTTGTGCCCATGCGATCCTTGCATCGTAAACTACAACATTATCATCTTTTTACTTTCTGTTTGTACTGTTTGATTGTATTGTTTCTTATTTGTTTGTGTATGCTTGTTTGTGTGATCGCGTAGACAACGTGACGTTCGAGTCAAATCAAGAGCGAGCTTACGAGGAAGAGAATCAACAGCTGTTTGAAGAAGGCAAGTGGATTTCCCCCTCTGCATATTCTATTTGATCCCAACAACAGCATGATAATACACTTTACTTTAATGTTGCTTGCATAAACTTGATGGGTTACCTATGCTAAGGACATACCTAGTCTTTTACCCCAAACCTTGAAACACCTAGATTTACTATTCATATTGGGTAGTTACGCTTAGTTGCAAACTTTGGGATTGGTATTGGTTTACTCTTATGGCAATGTTGATCACGTTTCATATTGTGGTTTTACCGCGTAATTTCAAGATCAACTTTGTTTAATGGGAACATGGAGAACCACCCAAGTGAACAGTGCAACCACAAAGTCATATGGCTCTGACCTTAGCCAATTAATTAGATGTGTAGTTTGCTGGTGGCCTTACCGAAACGGCAAGGAGGGGGTCGGTGATAGGGGTCATAGCCCGGTCCTCTTGGGGTAGCTGCCTTTGCTAAGGAGCTGACCATTAGGGAGGTTTATGGACCACACTGCTACTGAAACTCTAGCGGGCTGCCTAGCTCTCGACATGTCTTTGTAAAGGCTTCGTAGTGTACCCTCGCCACTCACCTCGGAAGTGTTTAAGGGCCTTGCAAACCCGGGCGACTCAGGGGAACACGATTTGTGGGTAAAGTGTACAACCTCTGCAGAGTGTAAAACTATTATAACAGCCGTACTCACGGTTAAGAGTGGCTTGGACCCTCACATGATAATGAAACTTGAAGATTAATTAAACCGTGGTTCGTGGTTAATATTTATGTGGATGATACCGTTATGTTTCTACTAAAGTGGGTTGGTATAAACTTAAACCTAGTGAATAAGTGCTTGATTATAAATACTTGACCAACTAAAAGCGACCGCTGCTGCAAACGTTAGCCTATCCTTGATGGCCTTGCATTTTCACCCCACTTGCTGAGTACCAACCATAAGAGTACTCACCCTTGCCCCCTGCTGTTCAGAAGAGAACTTTGAAGAGGAGATCTTCGACGACTTTGAGGAGTTCTAGGTCCTGTGTTCACCAGTCATCGCCTGTGGAAGACGGAGTTGTTGGAGACTTCGTATAGGGTATAACAGTTAATCATTAAAAGGCATTTGTGTCTCTTTTATACGGAGTGTAATATTGTTAAATCCTTTATTTAGTTACTTTTTGAGCATTGTCTTTGATATATTACACTTTCCGTCTATCATATGTGTGAGAACATGATCCTGGCGCACATATGAGATGCATCTGGTTCTTTCTAGAATCGGGTGTGACACCGCTTGATCTGGATCTCACGGCCAGAGCGAATCTGAGCCGCACACGAGACGCCGCCTTCGCCCGACCCTCACCCTGCCGTCCGATCTAAATCTAACAGCCAGAAAAGATCCGAGCCGCGTCCGATTCGCCCGACCCTTACCCCACCGCAC
Organism: Panicum miliaceum; assembly: GCA_032594955.1. Taxonomy (NCBI): domain Eukaryota; kingdom Viridiplantae; phylum Streptophyta; class Magnoliopsida; order Poales; family Poaceae; genus Panicum; species Panicum miliaceum. The sequence goes on along the minus strand of CM064070.1, from coordinate 9,272,050 downwards.
GATTCTAATCCAACGAACCAGATTCGTCCGACCCTAGCCGTCCTCGGAATCTTTGCAGAAAGACCCCTAGATTTTCTAGGAATCAACCTGCAGTCCAGATCAGTAGAAAAATAATTAGAGTTGAGCCCTTTCTTTTCTCTCCAAACCCCTAACCTTTCTAGAATTAATACCCGCCATCCAGGATCTCCAGTTTTGCACCCCGACCCTTTGTTTAAGGTTTAATTATGTTTCAGCCCCTGATTTCTTCAATTTAGCCCCTGGAAGTTCAGTTTCTTCGCAGATAAGTCCCTGGAGCCTTGTTTTAGCCCTACCTTCGTTGTTTTAGCTCCGTTTCAACTCGTTTTTGTTGCGTTAAGTCTTATAAAACCCTAAGCTACCATTTAGTCGTGTCGTTGTGCCTTAGTTCCTGTCTTTTAATTAAAAATAGATTTAATTTGATTAAAGTTCTCTCACCTAGTTTTTCTAATTAAAATCCATCTAGGTCTTTACCTCCGGTTTTTGTAACTAATGTCAATTCAATTAATACCAACTCAAATGTGTTCTAAATATAATTTGTTTAGTTGAACACCAAATATAAAGTTATGCGTTTAGATGCTCTCACAAGTTTTCTTTCTAATTAATTGTTAATTAGTGTAATTTGTACATAGACAATCATAAATAAAATATGACTAAGTTCTACTCCGCTTTTATATATAAAAATATATTATAAGTTAATTATAATTAATGATATTTTGTTTTGAATATCTTTTACATTTGTTTTCTAAATAAAATAAATAAAGTTCATAGTTCTTTTGTTTCTTTTATAATACCAATCTTCCGATAGCTGTGTCTTTTCAACCCTAGCTCCGTTTTCCGTGTTTCTTGTGCTCTTGTAATCATAGCAGCGAGCCTTATCCTTTAGCACGCTCTTTTAAAAGCTTTTGTTTTGTGATTGGTGTATTGTTCTTAGGTGTACTTGTTTGTTGTTTTGTATGTTTGTGCTCGATGTTTGCTTCGAGTAGAATGATCGCTGTTGAAGCTTCAAGATCAAGTTTTCCAAGTGAGCAAGAACTGAAGAGCAGTAAGAGTAGCTTTTCGTTGGAAAAAGGCAAGTGACCCTAACCATCCTCCTATCTATGCTTATTTACAAGAATACCATGTATTAATTGGAACGTGGAGAACCACCCAGGAAAACAGTACAACCACGAGAACTATATGGCTCTGGTCTTGGCTAATTAATTAGAGACTCTAGTTTGAAGCGGTCTTACCGAAAGGGCAAGGAGTGGTCGAGGATAGGGGTCATAGTCCGGTCCTCTTGGGGTAGCAGCCTTCGCTAAGGTGCTGACCATTAGAGAGGTTTATGGACCACACTGCTACCGAAACTCTAGCAGACTACATCTTATTAGGGAATCTTTGTAAAGGCCTCGTAGCATCCCTATGCAATCACACCTCGGAAGTGTGGTATTGTGCCTAGCTAGCACAGCATGGTTGGGTCCAAAGTTCTTTTGAACTTTTACGCGACTTGTGGTGAAAGTGTACAACCTCTGCAGAGTGTCTAAAACTGATATATCAGCCGTGCTCATGGTCAAGAGCGGCCTGGACCCTCACATGATTAATAAACTTAAAGATGGATTTAAATCGTTACTCTGGTTATTTCTTGTGGCCTTGCTGAGTACCAACCATAAGTGTACTCACCCTTGCTAACTGCTGCTTAGAAGAAAAAGGTGTGAAGTCTACTGAAGATGATGAAGAGTTCTAGGCGTACGCAACCCCCAGTCGTCTGCCTGTGAAGTTTGGAGCCTTCGTTTCCATGATAAGCGCATATCTCTGATAGTCTTGTAAGTCCTTATTTATGTTTCTTTACGTGATACTGTTGCTGTTATTCACTGATGATGTCACTATATGTATGGAACTTGATCCTGGCATACATATAGTTATGCATTTGGTTTAGTCCTTAAACCGGGTGTGACAACTCGTGATCGACTCGATTCAGCCCGTGCCACAACGACAACGCACCATCGCTGCCGACCCTAAGGACGCGGCTCGACTTCAACTAGCGCTGCAGCGCCGACGCATTGCTGCCACTGGCTACGACTACTTCGACAAATCTGCGTCGCCAACGACTACTTCAACTACTCGTCTCGACTAGAAACTAGTCGTTAATGAGCCTTAAACTTCTTGACGACTAGCTCTGCATAGTCAACAACTGGTCGGGATCAACTCCGACTAGTTGGCTTCATCAACAAACCGTCGCGGCTCCATCAACGACTGTTGCGGTTTTGTTGACACTCGTCCACGAGTGGGCTTGTTTCGACTACTCCGACTACTTGTTTCGGCAAGAAAACTAGTCGGTAGTGGGCTTCACACCGTCAACAACTAGTCGGAATCGACTCCGACTAGTCCGCTTTACTAACAAACCGTCGCAGCTCCATCGACGGCCGCTGCGGCTCGTAGACAATCTTCCACGAATTAAGCTAAGTCACTTATACCTCTTCTGACTTATTTTTAACATGATCGGCTACTTATTTGGGTACGTCTCTCAATGGGCATGAAACCCTCCAGAGCTACGCTTCTCCACCTACTTTTTGCACAACGCGCATTCTCTTCACAGACCATGTCATGCCTATTCCCGATTGCCTGCACGGTCTGCCCTGCAACCCGGACGGTCGGGTTACATCCTATAAGTGTGCTCTACGAGCATTCTCTTTTTTTGCGTAGCGCCGATTGCTCTAGTTTCCTCTCAATGGTTGCTACAATACCCGGGTAGCATACGCTATTCGTGAAACCTCGACTCTTCGGTACGCCTATGCAACTACGCGTGCACGCGGCCACATTCCTTGCGCAATGGTTTGCGACAATCAGGGATCAGGTGCCTAATGTAACAGGCTACCTACCCGAGGACATTACATGACCTAGCAAGAGTACAACGCGAAACAAAAAAATTCATGCATTTTACAATGTTGGGATTTGCTCCCAACACGATATCATGTATATCAGTTACAACATACTTTTATGTTTACCTTGCAGGGGACCGGACCTGGACCATGCTGCTGGGTGAGTGGGATTCAACTCCGACTAGTTGGCTTCAGCAATAATCGCCAATGATTACTTCGACTTCGCGAGAACGCTTGACTACACGTCGCAGACTAAAACCACTACTCGCTGGATTCGATTCCGACTAGTTGGGCTCAACGACAACCATCGGCGACTACTTGACTTCGTGAAGAATGCACGGCGACACGCTGGCAACTACTTTGACTACTCATTTCACCTATAAGACTAGTTGGAGTTGACTATGCTTGGCAACATATTGGCGATTACTTTGACTACTCATCTCGCCTACAAAGCTAGTCGGACTCAACTATGCTTTGCGACACGCTAGCAACTACTTCGACTACTCGTCTCGCCTAAAAAACTAGTCGTTATCGACTCCAACTAGTCGGCTTCATCGACAGTTCAAGATTCAGCGGCTACTTAGGCGATGCTTGGGCTCGGGGGCTGGCGCCATCGACTACTAGGTATATACTATGCAACTTATCTAGCTTCTTAGCTCGGGGGCTAGATGCGACAAGGCACTCAGCGTGTTTTCAACGACAGCTCTCATGCTTTAAGGCTGGACGCTGAAAAAGCTACTCGGAAGATCCAAATTCAAGAGGCTTTTGAAGATTTATCTTGGGAAGCTATTTGTTAACCATTATTTCTGGGATTTAATTCTGAAATAAGGGGTTTTTCAAATTATTACGTAGAGGTCTTATCTAGTCATTGACTCAGGGAGCAAGATCTGATTTGAGCGGTAATTTAGGGCGTTTTTTGGAGTCATTATTTGTTTAACCATTTTTTCAGGGAATTCATCTCGAAAAAGCGGTTTTCGAATTACTAAGACAACTTGCCCATCTTAACCATCAAATCTTTACTGTCATATATTGCATGCCACGATTCTTTGGATTCTTTATTCCAAACCTTGGGGATTTGGATTCAGGGCTCGGGGGTTGCGGGACACGTGTCATCAGTGATTTATTTTTCAAATCTGTTGGAAGATAAGGACACAAGACTCAAGATTAAATTGACCCTCAGCCTGATTCTACAAGTCAACCTAAGGCTCGGGAGCTACTCCATATGGAGTGCGAGTTCAATCGCACCCCATAAAAAAGAAGACTTGACAACTATTCGGGGCATGAGCATCTCACAGCCTCGATGCAGCCCAGAAAGTACTCGGAGGACACCTTCAAGATGAAGTTCGGGAGAATTCGAAGACACCTTCAGATATACTCGGACGCCTGCAGTACTCGACTACGAAGAGCTTGGGGGCTTGTTAGACCCGGGCACACAGGACTGTGCACGTGGCGTACTTTTCCTAGGATAACGGGTGGGACATGGCCCACGCCCTACATCTGTTGTAACTACTCGTATTGTAGTAGGACTACTCAACAGTAGTGAAACTAATCGGACACGGTAGGAAACTACCTGAAAAGTACTCGGGTACAACTCCTGGGCTTGTACCCGACTAGGACTTCCATGTAAACCTGTCCTCCCAGATTATATAAGGGCAGACAGGGACCCCCTCCAAATAGGAGATCACCCGATCACCACCTAAGGAAATACAAACCACACAAGACGTAGGGTATTACGCTCTCGGCGGCCCAAACCTGTCTAAACCTTGTGTTCCTTGCACCTTCGAGTTCCTGATCTCGGCAACACCCTACCTACAAACTCACCACCTCGGGGGTATCCCTAGGTGGGCATGGCGGTAAAACACCAACACCAACCACATATAAAAACCTATTCCAATTTCTATATAGATGTGCACTAGATTTTTCTATGCGTTGCTATCTCTACCGCACAAAATTTTTGCACCCTAGGTTCCAATCCTATAAACTACACAAGGCAATTCTAGGAAAGGTTAATGCGAAATGTAAGTGCAAAGAAGTGCGGAAGTAAAGGGGTAGAGAATGCAAACTCCCGGCGTGGCGACATGGCGATTTTTTACCGAGGTAACACTTTCCACTAGTCCTTGTTGTTGGAGCCCCTCTCAACGGAATGCCCGCGCAAGGGCATAAACTCCCTGGTCGAGTAACTCCGTGGACAGCCGACGGACCTCCCCCACGCGTAAGTGCGTCTCCGCCTAGCCTCTCCCGGATGCTCCACGCCGTCTTCACTAGGTAGAGCCTCAGCAAAATGCCAAGGGCCTCTCCTCCCTCTCACAACTACCAGCGGCCACTCCACAAACGCGGTTGGAGGGTCTCGCAAGACTTACATGCCCTAAATTTATAACTCTTGGTGCGCGCAAGCACCGATACAATGGAGGTGTGCAAACCTCGCCTAACTCTAGGCTAAAACCTAAAGCAATGTGCTAAAAGGCTTAAACTAGCACTAATCAAGCCCTAAGACTTTTGCTAATTGCCTTAATCTTCTCTTGATCACTTTGGTGGATTGAACACTACAAAGTGTGTGGAACACAAGTCGATATCTTCCCTAAGCTCAAGCACACCTCAACAGGAGGGGTACCACCGAATCAATCGGTGGTCTCCACCTTAGCTAGTCGTTGGGCTTTCTACGCCCACTGACGCTGGACCCGTGTCACTGACCGATTCGGTGCCCATCCTTGACCATCACTGAATGAGTTGGTGGGTGACTGAGCCATTGCCTTCCTTGCTTCACTCCATAGCCACTGATTGATTCGGTGGGGTTGGTATTCATGGCTTTGACCGAAGCTTACTGTCTAGAGACTATTTTCATCTTGCCAGGGCCACCGATTGATTCGGTGGTACCTATGGTGGACTGACGTATGAATCGGTCTATCCAAGGACTTTTTCTTCTGTGCCCTTGGCCACCGATTAATTTAGTGCTTCATATGCTCCTGACCGAATGATACTGTCAATTGCGTCTGTTAGTGTTCTGCGCTTGTTCTTGCTTCATATCTTCACAATCTTTTCATACTTGATAATTTGAATGGCTTCCATTACATCCTTGGAACCTAACAAACACCTTCAAAGGTATGTCTTGACAAATTATTAGTCCCAATGGTTATGTTGTTATTCAATCACCGAAATCACAAACAATGGCTTAATGGCCACTTTCCTTACAATAGTCACTGCAAGCCATCCCTAACACCTTATGATGCTAGTAAAATATTGAGGAAAAATAGAAGGATAGTGAGAGATCAACTGAGGTACTCCTAAATTATTGGTTTACGCATGTACTTAGCTAGCGCTACAAGGCTTGATATCTTGTTTGCTGCGAGCAAACTAAGCTGGTTTATTTCAAATCTGGGAGATGATTATTAGAATGCTTTTGAAAGAGTAATGCACTGTCTAGTGGGTACTATGAGCTATGGAATTCATTATATCAGGTACCCAAGGGTACTAAAGGGTTATAGTGATTCAAATTGTATCTTTGATACTGATGAGATAAAGACCACATGTGGATATGTATTCACACTTGGAGGTGGCGTTGTTTCCTAGAAGTCTTACAAGCAGACCATCTTAACAAGGTCAACAACGGAAGCACAACTCACATCATTAGATATCACCACTGTTGAGGCTAAGTGGCTTCGCGAACTCCTAACAGATTCGCCAGTTGTTGAAAAACTGATACTAGCTATCCTAATGAACTGTAATAATCAAACGGTGATTGTCAAGGTGAACAGTTCTAAGGACAATATGAAGTCATCAAGGCATGTAAAGAGGTAGTTGAAGTCTGTTAGAAAAATAAGGAACTCCGGAGTAACAGCATTGGACTATTTTCAAACAGCTAGGAATCTGGTAGACCAGTTCACAAAGGGTCTTTCACGAAATGTGATAGACAATGCATCGAGGGAATTAGGCTTGAGACCCATGTATATCAAAATAGTAGTGAAACTGAGAGCATTTCTCGTGTGCCCTGAAATATTTGTGGGGATTGTTGGATTTATTTGGTTTCTATCCATTTAATCCCAATTAAATGTTTAATAATTCAATGCCCACATTAATGCTAGGAAAGGTACTACATGGAAAGTTGAGTGGTTGTTAATGAGAATTGATTGCTCAATAAGAGCTATTAATGAGGATTAATGACCTGATTAAAAATTCAAGTAAACAACGAAGTCTGGACCGTTACTAGTAATTGATGGTATTTACTATTCGTCAGTTACTAGTATTTGATGGTGCATATCAACAACGTCCAGGTTGCATTTAGTATAAGGGGCTCTTCTCTTCTTCACTTGCGAAAGAGAGATACACCTTCTTTCTCTGCTATTGTTGCATTTAGTATTCCCATCATAAGGCTCTATATGCACAGAGACTTGCGTGAGTAGGCCTCCGGAACCACGCCCATCTTCGTGATCCTGCTCGGGATAGGCGAGCGATCAGGTTTTTGGGGAGGGCACCGTGCGACTGCCTGCTTCTTCTCGTACGACTACTTCCTCTAAGTTCAGAAGGTTGCCCGAGGATTTTCATTGCATCGAATCATCACTGCACAATTTTAGATCGACTACATCGACTAAGGTCAACCAAGTATGTCTACTCCAATTGGCAACCGTATTCGGTGCCTCCGGCCCCGGCTCTGCCTAAGGGTATACTCTCAACCTTCTCTGGTTTATTTTGTCAATGATAAATTGAGTTTTAATCATGAACACTTGCACATGCACCTTCATCGCGGCTGACGCTGCATGCCTGTTCAAGGCCTTCTTCGTGCTGGCCTACTTACCGGCCTTCCATGCACCGGATATACCAACGCACCGCTGCCATGGTGGGGGCGACATCCCCTCTCTGATGTGCATGCCGCGCCGCGTGCACATGATGCTTCGCAGATGCGACGACGTCCCTAGCATGCTTACACAGGTCCAGCAGCAATATGGACGCATCTAGCCTTGCCTTCACCGCCCGCCTCCACTATGCGGTGCCACCGCCCAGGAGCCGCACTAGCTTCTCGATGTGGCAAAATGCGTTGTTGAGCCGCCCTGCGAGCGTCACGGGAGATGGTGCCGCTGGCGGTGATGCTGTGCGCACTGGATGTGCAAACTCGGTGGGGACGTTTGATTCGGAGATGGTGGCGTAGTGCAGCGGGAAGTAGTCACAGGAGAAACACTGTGAGCAGAGCCAAAACATGGTGGTGAAGTCGACGCGCGTGTAGGGGTTACGGAGGGCTGAACAGGGGCCTACGGTGGGTAGGAGAATGGCGACGGGAACAAGGCAGAGGGGTCCGAGATGCGTGCGGGCGAGACGAGGGCGGCGAGCGGCACAACGCCGGGGGCTGGCCTCAACCTTGGAGCGTGGCAGGTGAGGCGCATCACATCGGGGCCATCCCCAGGGTGTGGCAAGCGAGAGGGCGGGTGGATCGGTTGGGGAGGAGGTCGTGTAGGGACGAGCCATTCATGAAACGTGGGGGAGAGGAAAAAAAGGATAGAGGAGAGAAGATCAGAAGGCTCAGGAGGGATGATATTTTCTTATTCGGTAATTCTAAGGATAGGGGGTCCGACTGATCGGACGCGCTATCCACCGTTGCCCTCCCATCCAACGACTAAAATCAGCCTCGCTGCCTGCTTCCAGCGCACCTGCCGCCTTCATTTTGTTGCCGCTTCCGCCTCACAGCCACGCGCCCCCGCTCCTCGCCGATGCAACCGCCTGGGGCGGCGAGAAGGACGTCGATGGAGGCTCCGGTGGCCGCACAACCCATGGGGAAGAGCAGGGTGGTCTCTAGAGTTCAGCGATGGCCACCGCCAATGATGATTGGGTTGACGTCACGGAGGAGTTCTGCGGCCTAGAGGAATGGGTCATCCTTGTCCGCGATGAGGGCTCCATGTCAGCCGTCTTCTTCAGCATTGATGCCGCCAGCATCGAGGCTGGCATCGCCGCGCCCATCCCTATCGTTAGGGCCACCAACGCCACCGCGCGCGGCTGCGGACGCTCCTCTCAAGCGGCGGCACCGGGGACGCCGTGGCACCCGCGCGCCGTCTCCATCATGGGGCCCGCCGCCGAGGCCATCGCCTCCTCCAGAGGCTGCGTGCTGTTCTCTGGCCCATGGTCGCGCTACTATGTGCTCGACTCCTCTGCCGGCGAGCGCCACGCCCTACCCCATCCTAGGCACGCCAACGCCCACGACGCCGCGATCGCCACCTACGACGCCCACGGAGGGTACTGGGTGGCGTGCGCCTTATGGGGCTGCTTCGAGATCTACGCGTCCAAGGCTGGGGATTGGCGCCAGGTGCCCTTCGCAGTGGCCTCTGTCGTTGTCTTGGGCCCTGCGGCGCCCTTCGCCAGCTACGTCTTCTGGAAGCTCGCTGCGTCCCGGGGCGTCCTCACGCTCGACGCCGCCACGGGTACCACCCGCGAGATCGCTCTTCCCCCGCGGCGCTCTGGCAGCTAGGGGTCGCGGCCAGCCACCTCTGTGCTGCACACCCTCGTCCCGGATTCACGTGGATGTTGCTCCACCGAGTCGCCGTGGACGGCGGCGGTTGCAAGGAGGTCCATCTGCAGCCGCTCGCTTCAAGAGAGACAACCACCAGGTTATGCTGCGGTGGGCTTAGCCTTCCCCGCCCCCCCCCCCTCCCCCCCCCTCCCCCAATGTTGGAGCGCTGTAATAGAAATATTACGATTATTTATATAAGATGATGCACTAGTTAATTAGGAATGTTTCAATGTTTTAGTGGATAATTCACTTTAGAATAGTTTTCCCCTCTTTGGTAATTTCGGGATGTTGCAATATTTAATTTGAGATGTTTCGTCGGTTGATCTATAATGTTGCATAACTTCTATTTTTATGTTGTACTAGATACTTTTTGTAGTACCTGATGGTTGGTAAATTTTTTTATATTGAATGGTTGATTCGGAGATGTTGCAATAGGTAGCTTTGTTATGTTTCACTTGTGGATTCAAGATGTTACAAATGTTTCAACCTATTTTTATTGTAATTTTTCTTGAAGCTGCAATCATGATGCAATTTGGAATATTTCATCAAATGACCATATGATGTTAGATGTCCTTTTTTCACGACATTTCAGTATGTTGCACAATATGCTCCACGTGTATGTTGTAGGAGTTAGTTTGGGATGTTGTATTTTTCAATGCTACAACATGTAATTTAGTCTGACGATTGAAAGTTGCAAGCAACATGATGCACATGTTGCAGCGTTTTTTTTTTCAATTCTCGTTAGATGGCTGAGAAGAATTTTTAGTACATATTTTATATGTTGCAATTATTATTATTTTTTGTTGCATATACTTGTTTGCTCATGTTGCATATGCTATCATCTTATGTTGCACTTGAATAATGGAAGGAGTTTTACCATAGGATATCGTCCCATGCTAATTCTGAACATCGGACGTCCGAACACTGGCAAATCCGTTTCGTATTTCTTTTTGTGCACGAGGGAAGATATTTTCACCGGACGATTGGTCCGAGGTGGAGCGATTACTCGGTATGCAGCAGAATCGAACCTATTAGAAGCCGTAAAACTCCAATCCTATGTCGGTAAAAATTTATAACACGTGTTCACCGCCACTGCCCGCCGAGGCGGCGCACAGTATGTTGCTACGGGCCCAAACAGATCACAACCACCGCAAAACTCAACCACTATCTCTGCGTTCTTGGCCCATCTAAAAAATTATTAACGTCAAGCTGGACCTGAGAACCAACCGGCCCAACCCTCTCATTTCGCACGCCTCCGGCAATCGTCGCCTAGGGTTTAGGCTTCCGGCCGCCGCAGCCTCCATACAACGAGCGAAAGGAGATCGCCGGAACGGAGCCCAGAGATGAACGGGAGCGCGTTCAACGCGTTCATGTCGCGGGTGCCGATGGCGTGGAGCCCGCGGCTGTACATCACGCTGGTGCGGGGGCTCCCCGGGACGCGGCGCCTCCACCGCCGCACGCTCGAGGCCATGCGCCTCCGCCGCTGCCACCGCACCGTCGAGCACCGCACCACGCCGTCGCTTCTCGGAATGCTAACCCAGGTCAAGCGCCTCGTCGTCGTCGAGACCGAGGAGATGTATAACGCGCGGAGGCAGGCAGAGGAGGAGCGACGCGCGCCCAGGCCGCCGCTTTTCATCTCCCACCACCAGCCGACGCCAACTCCGAACCCGGCAGCAGCCACGCCAGAGGGTTCCGCTGCCACTGCGCCGTAGTCTCTTGTAAGCTTCTCGAGCCCCAATTGTTCCCAGAGTGCTCTGGTTTTTTCTGTTTTCCACATGCCCTTGAAGTGTTTGATCCAATGCCTAGAGAGTGAGAGGGAGAGGGAGAGCTTACGGCTGTCAATACGTGTCCTGTTCCCATGAAATTTAAATGTCTTAGTATGAAGAACAAGTCAAGAGTTTGCAGAAGCGATTAATTAAGTTGCCACTTCATTTCTGTACCAAGAGTGCTCTGTATCATACATTAGACCAAATTTTCTACTTTTATTTCCTGATAGGTTGCTGTAACTATTTTGTTACATCCTGATGTGATGTAACCAAATGGAAGGCACAGTTCTAAGTTCTAATCAAATTATGCTGGATAGCTCTTAAAAATATTGTAAAAATAAGAATATTGGGCTCCTTTATCGGTCCGAGCAAAAGAATGAGATTGAATGATCTGTGTAGGAGCGGTTTCATTATTAAGGGTTACAGTGGTTAAGGTGTTTTTTGGCTTTGCATAAACGGAAAATGGCCTGACCTTTCTAGGCTTGTATGATTCACACTCATTAGTGAAAGTTGTGGGTTTAGGCCATCTAAATCAGGGACAGTGCTTGAAAAACAAACATGAATCTGCTATTTTTTTCATGAGTTGTTTGGTTGACTAGTTATGTTGCATGATATGATTGCATATCAAGCCTGTGGACATCAAATGGTAGAAAAAGGAGAAGGGAGACCAATCTTGATCTTAATGTTAATGTTATACCACATGACCTCAATGTGCCCTGGCTGGAGCAGATAATCTAGTGCCAAATATTCATCTCTTGGTTATTCATGTGATTGGCAAGATTATCCACATGTTTGTTACGAGAGAAATTTGTGTGAATAGATATATCTATCACTTATTATTTTCATAACAGCCAAGCTGTTACTGGATGAATCGTCCATTTAATTTTTAATCTATATGAAAGGGGAATTCCTTTAATGTATGTTAACATCTTTCATTAACTTTTTTTGAGGGCATCATCTTCCATTAACTCACAGTGGATGGCGAAGCCATGTTGTTCCACCCAAGTGCACTTGCACCAGGATCCAAACAAAATTTTAGTGATTAGTACCTTGAACTTACCTCTTGTGCACTCCCTGAGTCCCAAATGTGTGCACCACCCTGCTGTTGCTGCCAGCAGATAGCCCATGAGGCTAGCATGTAGCCCAAAAGCCATGCTTGCACCCAATCGTCCAACCAGGGAGCACGGCATGGACTTTGTGAGGCTGGCTGCAAGCAAACCATGTGCGTCGTGCAACAGCGGGACCCTCTTGTCTTTTCACCCAGAAACACCGTCCGTGAAGCTGCTCACTTGGCCAAAATTCAAAATCTTTTGTCACATAACAGAAGTGCCAGAGTCACTTGCCATCATCGCTAGTTGCCAGAATCGTTGCCTGCCGCTCAAGCTCTACATGTTAGCTTCTTTTTGTCCTCCCTTTGCAGCACCCTCTTGGCCTCCCCTCCACTGCTTTACACCATCTCGACTCCCCATGATACACAACTAATTTTCTTACAATTTTTTTTGGCACCAATCAATGACTTTGAAGTAAGCAAGGTAATTCAATTGCTTGATTGCCAGTCTCCTCTTTCAACTAAATTTAGTATTATGGTTTGCAATTGGGGGTTTACTTTTGCACATAAGAAAAAACATTGCTGCAAATAGCAACACTAGAATTTTGGCACCAGATGATATCAATTGGAACGAGGAGATCCAAGTTGACCCAGGCAATGGAAAGAATAATGTGCTTATCACCCTATCTTAGAGAACTGATAACAAGAGAGTACATTGGAAATGGGCCTTGTCAACGTCAGACTCTTAAATTTTCCATTGGAAATAGACCTTTGTTAAAGAATGTAAATGGGAGGTAATGTATTGCTTTTATTTGATCATTCCAATTCATGAATATTTAAATAATGTGTTTTGCCAATGTAGACCTGCATTATTTTGTTGGTGTCTTAAATTCCTATCAACATTACAAGATTCTTAAGCATTTTACTGTTTCCAGCCATTGGGGCTGTTATTGTATATGACATATATGTTGGCTTATTACTACAAGTGTGCACTCGGGCTCCGAGCTATAACTTCATTCCTAGATGATTACCCTCAGTTCATAAACAAGATAATTGAGATGGTGTCACTGTGATATTGCTTCTCATGCGACACATGGGAATCACCTAATACTAATAACCTTTCATTTTTCTTCCAAAAATATGATAAGGAATAAAATGGTCTTTTCACGCCCCATGTTATGGTTATCCCCTGGTCTTCTCACGCCCCACGTGATGGTTAAAGTAACTTGGGGCTTATTTGGTTAATCATCTCCCCACTAAAACAAACAAGCCCTACCACTGGTACACCTTCTTGAGAAGCTCTTATTCCAACTGTAGCACTGCTTATGAGAGCAAGCCAGGGTGAATACTTGTGTAACAATGATTTCTTTCATACTAATAAAATCTGGAAATGAGAAACAGTACTAAATAAGACAGTTGCGAACATGCAAAGAGAGCTGATTCTTTCACAGGCCATTATGGGCATTTATAGAATATGCGCATTAACGCCTTACATGGGGATCTTCATCAAGTAAAACGGATGTCCAATCAGACAGAATTAAGAACAAAATCCTCATCTTTATTGGGATTCATATGGGGATTGCACAGAGGTGAACCGTTAGGGACTAATTATATATGTAGGGGAGCACTAATTTTTACGTGGTCTGGTTATATTAATCATCCCCTAAAATTTGTAGGGAGTTTGGCAAACTTATTGTGTGATGGGGACCATGAGTAACAATGCTGTTTGGCTATGTTATTCAATCCTTAATATTTACCTTTGGTTTTCTTGTAGGGCGTCAGAAGCCTTTCATGACAGTTCAGCGACATAATAATTAATTTATCTTTTGACTCCAGAAGATATCACTGGATCCTCGCGCTCAACAAGCTCTGGCGACCCATACTCTATGCAACATTGTAGTATGGTCCAACCTACTGTTCCTTGGTCCTGTTTTTAGATGTGTTTATGGACTGATGGCATTGGTGTTTCAGTGCCTGTGGTTAATCTAGCTCAGTGTCGTTTCAATTACAAAAATTCCTGAAAATGCTCTTTAAGATGTGTCATATTGGTTTCTTGCCTAATTTGGCCTGAGGGATGTATCTCAGATTTTAAATTTATTGTATTCTGATTGTTCCAACATTAGCAAAAGGGTTGCTTGCTTCGGTTATATTGCCAGAATTGCTTCAGTTCTGAAAGTGAAACTGTCTTGTAGTCTGGTGATTTTGGCGTTGCGCATTCTAAATCTGATTTTTTGGTGAAAATGTTTGTAAGTTGATATTATAGTTATATATTTGGTTCGTACACTCTTTTTTCTTGTTTGCACACTAATAATTACGTGTGAACATGATATGACAGTATTCATATATACAGATCACCACTTTCCAGACTCGCAACACATAAAACAATTGTTCAAACTTCACTCCTTCATAGCACTTGAGTGACGTCAATTACTTTGTGTTTCAGGTTTATTGTCTGCCTATTCATAGTCAGAATATCTGTGATTTATTATTTTAAAATATTCTACTCCTTTCATTTCAAATTTCAAAGTATAGGTTATTTTAACAAATCTAGATACATAGCAAAATATGTTTAGAAGAGACAAAAAATTAGACATTATGACAAATAGCATGACTCTTAGTCAACCGTGTAAACAACCAGTACCGTAGAGCATCCTCATCCGTTCCGGTCAATTGAGCATGATACCTAAGGCTTTTAGTTTACCACAGATACCGGGCGAGGGTCATCCGTGCCAGCTTTGGCACCCGACGATGCAATAGATTATCGTGGCCTCAATATTCGTGCCAGGGTTTAGATGAAATCGACACCAACGAAAGTATCGTTTCAAGGTACAATTAAGGGAGATGATGGTGGCCTCATTATTCGTGTCAGGGCGTAGATGAAATTGACAACAACGAAAGCATCGTTTCAAGGTACAATTAAGGGCAGTTCAAACCCTCAGCATCATCTAGTGTCTCAATGGAAATTTCATTCTCATTAAATAGAGTGTTATTGAATGCCCATACGTTGCTATTGGTGGAAAATACTTTCCATGAGAATTATTTGTTACAACTAAAGTGTTTTTCGTTAAAGACATCAGAGTAATTCAATATGAAATAAAAAACATAGTAAATAATGTTGTTCGAAAGTATTGTAATCCACTAATTATTGAATAGGTTTATCACACGGAAATCTCTACTCCAAGCTCATAATTTCAAAAATATACAAAGAAAGATACATCATAATATCAAAGTCCATCGCATGGCGCTTTTAAATAGGTTTGTCTGTGATGCAGATCAGATAGTGTTGTACGCTTTGGGGAAGCTTTTTCGATATGCATTCAATCTCGAGCACAATACATTGATAAAAAAATTCTGCCGTAGTGTCTGGCGATCCTGTGCATAAGTGGTGTATATATACGTAAATATCTAATATATAATCTGTAGTCTGTATTCAATCTGATTCTGTCATGTAGGCTCTTGGGCAAACTACACTTGATCTGAAATATCTAACTGATGTATAATTTGAAGAAATTGGATTCCTGCTTAATATGAAACACATTTCATTTTAAGAATGAGAGCTCAACAGGTCAAGAAACTACAATTGATCTGAAATATGAGTTTCAGATGCTGCATCATACATATGAGTTTCAGATGCTGCATCATACATACTGATGCATGGTTGATGTACCTTCGTGCAGAGGTCTCCCCTTACAATTCCTAATTCTCTAACTGCGCAAAAACTAACTGTAGCCAAGAATCACTATGAACAAAACAGAAAATACCACCATGGAATCTAAGATCTTCTGAAATTTATCAGCTATTTGGTTTTAGTAAATGGGAAAGTAGGGGATTGCTTACCTTTTGTTGTCTGTGGTTCAAAGCCGTGGGGGCAGAGAGGATGAACACACCAAGCTATGGATTAGCACATCACCACAAGGACGGGCATCTCAGCAAGCATGCAGTGAAAACAAAATTCATAGTACAGAGAGTGCATATGCATCCAAGTAAACACACATGCATACATGATTCTATAACATAATGGATCCTGCAGCTTGCATATTGTCGGTGTTTAACCTCCTAGCCCATCAAAGGATACCCCCGAGGTGGTAGATTGTAGGTGGGGTGTTGCCGAGATCAAAACTCGAAGGTGCAAGGAACACAAAGTTTAGACAGGTTCGGGCCACCGAGAGCGTAATACCCTACGTCCTGTGTAGTGGTTTGTATTGCCTTAGATGTGTGTCTGTTTCGAGGGGGTCCTTGCCCGCCCTTATATAGTTTGGGGGGACAGGGTTACATGGAAATCCTAGGCAGATACGAGCTTAGGATTCCTACCCAAGTACTGCTCGGGTAGTTTCCTTTTGTTCCGACTAGTTCTACTACGGTACGTGTAGTTACAACTAATGTAGGGCGTGGGCCATGTCCCATCCCTTATCCTAGAATATGTACGCCATGTGCGCAGTCCCATGACTCGGGTCTGACAAACCCTCGAGCTCTTCGTAGTCGAGTACTATAGGCTACCGAGTAGTTCTCAAGGCGTCTTCGAGTTCTCCCGAACTCCATCTTGAAGGTGTCTTCCGAGTACTTCCTTGGTTGCATCGAGGCTGTGAGGTGCTCATGCCCCGAGTAGTTGTCAAGTCTTCTTTTATATGGGGTGCGATTAAACTCACACTCCATATGGAGTAGCTCCCGTGCCTTAGGTTGAATCGAAGAATTAGGCTGAGGGTCAAATTAGTCTTCAATCTTCTATCCTTATCTTCCAAAAAGTTTAAAAAATAAGCCCTCGATGACACGTGTCCCACAGCCCCCGAGCCTTGAATTCAAATCCCAAGGTTTGAAAAAAAAGGATCCAAAGAATCGTGGCATGGGTTGTGTGAAAAATTAAGAGTTTGAATTGATTGTTAAAATTAAGAGTTTGAATTTGAAAAACTCACTTTTCGGGTCGTTATCTTTGAAAAAATAGTTAAACAAATAACTTTACCAAAAATTCCCAAAATTACTGCTCAAAACAAATCTTATCCCGAAATAAACTCTTCGCATTCCGCACAGTGAACTTGAGTCCGCCGCTGGTTATTTAACTGCGCGGTGACCTAGGGTTCCACTTACCCTTTCACTTGTGCTTTTTACTGCTCAAGCCTTTCGTCTTCCTCTGTCTCACAGCCGTTGCCACTTCAAGAGTTAGATCTAGTTCATTCTCTGTGTGAGAAGTAGTCGCCCGATTCATCATCCTCCCCAAGAGCCCTGCTCCGCCGCCTCTCCTGCTGTAGCCCCCGAGCACATGCGAGCGAAGCGCCTCGTGACCACAAGGATGGCCGGCAACAAGCGAGGGGCCTCCAAGGAAAAAAAGAAGGAGTTGAAGGCCATCACCACCGCCGGAGACGGATGGAGACCAAGTAAGTGCTCAGAAGCTGATCTCCTGGCCCTTGTTGATGAGGGTTTTCTTTAGAGCAAAGAAGGTATCTAGTGCCGCCCTGCCACTGGCAATAAGAGGCCGTATGAAGAAGTAGATGAGGTTGTTTCTTTCAGTACTTTGTCGAGCGAGGATTAGCCCTCCCGACTTCTAATTTTTTCCGTCGTCTCCTCTTCTACTATGGAATCCAATTGCATCATCTCAATCCCAACTCCATCCTTCACATTTCCATTTTTGTTCAGTTCTGTGAAGTATTCTTAGGGATAGAGCCACACTTCGATCTGTTCACCTATCTCTTCAAAATCAAAGCCCAACCCAACGATAGGGATCTGTATGAGGTCGGAGGTGCTAGACTACAACTGAGGCAGGGGATGGAGAAAAAATATATTTCCTACAAATTCCCGGTTAGTTTGTCAGGGTGGGGAGAGAAGTGGTTTTATATCGGAAATCACGCACCTTCCCTGCCAGAGAGGATCACGGGAGCACTCAAGATCAGTCGCAAGTGGTCCAAGCCTTGCGTTGATGAGAGCCAGATCCTAGAGTTGCTTAATATGATCAAAAAGTAGAGGGATGCGGGTGTCACTGGAGTAGTGGTGATGTACTCCTAGGTTGGCAAGCGGATCCAGCCACTACAGAAACGGGCGAGGTTTGGCTTCGAGTACCTTAGAGTCTCAGACCCTTCTCGATTTTCTGTAGAGCCCGTTTAGAAAACTGATGCCATTCTGAAAGTCAGTTCTCATGGGCGCTGAAACCGTACCATATATTCCAAAAATGTACTTTGCCAAGGAGCCTCCAAAGCATGTAAGTATTTGTATCCTGTTGAACTGCAATTTTTTCTTGAGTGATACTAACTCATGTGTCAATCTTGTTGCAGCAGGATGTAAATGTTAATAGAAGTATGCCGCCAATGCCGGACATAGCACGTCCGCTGCACTTGCAGCCATCGGCGTACCAGGCGCCTATCTGCCGTCCGTCCTATGATCCAGTCAGTTCGGATGACGATCAGGATAGCGACGACAGTCGCACGCTGGTGTAGGTGGTGAAAGGCAAGGATAAGAAGACCACCCAGGAAGGTGTACACTCTCCTGGTGGTGATATTTTGCCTAGCCATCCGCAGAGACCAAGAGCCACCGCTCGGAAGTGTAAGGCCAGCACCTCACCCGCTGGTGGTGACATTGGGACGTCCAGGTAAGTGCTTGTCCTTGCATTCTGAGTACTTTTCCTGCTTTCGTTTGGTCACTTTTTGACTGAAATTCTCCCTTCTTCTTGACTCTCGTCGGTAGCTCCCCGAGCCCCAAACGTGTCAGGGGCACGGTTGAAGAGGAGATCGGGGATGACACTGCAAAGGGACAGAGCGTGCCCACCTCTGCAGTTGACATGTTAATATGGTACTGCTGAAGCCGCGCCAGGGCACTCGCCGCCCCCGGCTGACCACGCGTTGAGGGTGACCATCGCGGTTGCCTCGCCGGGGCCAGCGCCGCCCTCGACTGGCGAACTTGCGACAACGAGTACTCTTGGTAGTAAACCAGTGCCCCGAGTACTTAGGAAGAAAGTACTAACTATTAAAAACTTTGCATTGTAAGTATTCGTGTGCTTTTCCATTGTGTATTGTAGGTCTTTATCTATCTGGTAACAACTCATAATGTTGTCTCCGTATGCACACTGTCTGTCAGACCCGGGCACACGGGACTGTCCACGTGGCGTACTTCTCCTAGGATACGAGATGGGACATGGCCCACACCCTACATCTGTTGTAACTACTCGTAGTGCAGTAGGACTACTCATACAGTAGTGAAACTAGTCGGACACGGTAGGAAACTACCCGAGAAGTACTTAGGTAGGACTCCTGGGCTTATACCCGACTAGGACTTCCATGTAAACCTGTCCCCCCAGACTATAAAAGGGCGGACAGGGACCCCCTCGGGGACAATCACTATCAAAGGCAATACAAACCACACACGACGTTGGGTATACGCTCTCGGCGGCCCGAACCTGTCTAAACCTTATGTTCCTTGCACCTTCAAGTTCCTGATCTCGGCAACACCCTACCTACAAACTCACCACCTCAGGGGTATCCCTCGGTGGGCGTGGCAGGAAAATACCGACAGTTGGCGCGCCAGGTAGGGGTAGTCATTGAGCATCCACCAGAGAATTCGATGGCATCCTTCAACTTCACTAGAGCTATACTCAACGAGGGCAAAACTTTCATCTTCTGCTCCTGGATCTGCGTCGCCAACGGTTTGGGTGGCTTGAACAGCCACCTAGCCAACTCCAGGGAGCCGGAGGCCTCTTCATCAACTCCAAGCAACGATCTCAATGAGTTCATCGATAATCTCGACGATCTGTTGCTTCCCGAAACGATCTGTTGCTTCCCGATCTGGCCCTGCAGATCGAAAAGATGTCCGTTTTCGACGCGACTTCCACTCGTGACGCACCAGATCTAGTTGTGTCGGACTCAAACCGATCTGAGGGGACCACACAATCTAAATCCCTCTCCGACTTGGAGGAGGATTTGGATCTGCTGCTCAAGCTCAAGGACATGGGAGCCACCGCTTGCCGGGGACCCCCGTTTTCGACATCTACTCGGACTCCAACGAAGAGTACTCCTCGCTCAGTACTACATCTTCAAGCCAGTCCCGAGAAGGAATCGGAGATGAGGGAGCCACCGCCCACCGGGCGGCCCCCGCCTTTGAAAGCCACTCGCAACCCGATGGCCACACCGAATCATTTTTGGGCAACTATCTAGGTTTAACCATAACATCAATGCCGCAAGGACGTTTCGTGTACTGGAAGGGCTTTGAGCCCTCTGAACTACTCGATTACGAGTCCCGCCTTGTTGCCTTCACACAGGAACTACCTTTCTAGGAGGGCAGACCTCTCTCTCCCATCGCGGAAGAGGGAGAAAGTAGCACAGAGCTACTCAAGTACAGCCTTACAGCTAACCACTCGCCGGATTGTCAAGTCTGCATGTCCTGCCTTCGCAATGCGGAGGACGACGAGCTGGACCCCCAGTACGACAACGAGCAACTTGCGGACGTCTCAGCCGATGAGCCCACAGCTGATGCTCCCCAGGATGAAGACGAGGAGCACCGAAGGATTCCGCGGGTGAAGAACGCCAAGCGTGCCCAACGCAGGCGCAATGCGCAGAATCGCGCCCGCGAACCAGGGGATCTAAACAACGCTTGCGCAACAGTCGTGGATCGGGAGTACAGTACACCGATTGGCACCATCGCAGGAGCAACTCTCTTAGCTCAACAACTCCCACCCAATCCTCAGATACAAAGGCTGCAGTATCTGACCCAACGCGTGCTCGTGCAACTCGATGGGCAACATCCAGTGTCTTCCACTCGGAATCCGCCCTCGAGGTCTGAGTGCCATGGCGAAACCGTGCTGGTCAGTCGCACCCCCGGAGGAGGCCCCGGGAGCCGGGGGAACGACAACCGCCAGCGCAACGAGGGCCACCCATCTACGCGTGGCAACAACGAACAAGAAGTACAACAATCTAGTCGTAACCAGCGTGGCGCAAGGCATCAAGGCCAAGATCCAGTCGAGGCCAGCCTTCACGACGCTCCCGCAATCGACCTCAGGTAGAAGATCAACGAAGGCTGCGACGCATGGCGTGTCATTGAATCAAGGAGAAGGGACCGTACCGGCAGGTGCCACAACGATGACGATAGCGACTGCTTCACCGCCTTCACCACCAGCATCACCGACAAGTCCTATCCAAAGGAGTTCAAATCAGTCGGAATCCTGAAGTATGATGGTAAGCAAGACCCGCGCCAGTGGATTCGATGCTACTTCGTTGCTATTGAAGTTTCAGGGGGATCCAACTCCACCAAAGCTCCCTACTTCCTGGTAGCTCTGGAGTCTGCACCCCTCACGTGGCTTGAAAGCCTCAAGCCAAACTCCATCGACTCATGGGAGGACCTCAAACGGTCCTTCATCGACAACTTCCAAGGATCCATGATCAGAGCGGGTGCTCGCCATGATCTGTCCTAGGTGAAGCAAGAGATGAACGAGACCCTGAGGTCCTACGCCCAGTGTTTCTTCGAGACGCGCGGCACCATCACCAACATCACCGATAAGGACGTCATCTGCTGCTTCCAGAACATGCTCTTCTCGAAGCACACGTACCACAACTTCAGACGCAATCGCTTGACTACTGCTGTAGAGCTGCGCGACATGATGGCACGGTGGGTTGACCAAGAGGATGAGGAGAACGACCGCTTCCCCAAGCGCAACCACGACAAGCAAAGCAATGGCAACGACCACTTCGACAAGAGCCAGTGGAACCACTCGGGGAATACCTGAAAGCGCAAGCCAGACCAAGAAGTTGCGGCTGTCGAGCGCAATCCGCGTGGCAAGAAGTTGGGGAACAACGACTTGCAATTTGAGAAAGTCATGCACAAACAATGCCCGATACACCCGAAGTTGCGACACACGCTCTTCGAGTGCGTCACCATCCGCAAGTCGCTCAATGCACCACCCCTCCCTTAAGCAGGAAAGCGAAAGGACCAGGAGGATGACGAGGAAGGTGACAAGTCAGGGGCTCAAGACTTCCAGGATCCAAAGAACATCATCAACGTCATCTTTGGCGGAGACGGTGGATTCCCCTCCAAGTGCGCATGGAAGTTGACCTTGCGCGAAATGCTCTCTGTGGAGCCGGCCATGACAAGGCCTTGAGATACAGCGAGGTCCCGATCTCCTTCTCCAGGGATGATCAATGGACCAGCTGCTCCAAGCCGGGAAAATTCCCGCTCGTCCTAGACCCTGTCGTGGCGGGCTCACAGCTAACCCGAGTACTCATCGACGGCGGGAGCGACCTCAATCTGCTTTTCGCATGTACTCCGAAAAAGATGGGCCTCGACATCTCCAAGATTCTCACCCCTAGCAAAGCTTCTTTCTACGGCATTGTCCCGGGTAACGCGGCTACACCACTTGGGTCAATGGTCCTGCTAGTCACCTTTGGGACGAAAGACAACTACCGCACCGAGTACATCAAGTTCGAGGTGGCGGATTTCGACTCATCATACCATGCCATCCTTGGCGCACTGGCACTAGCTAAATTCATGGCTGTGCCCCACTACGACTACCTACTACTCAAAATGCCAGGCACGACAGGCGTACTCATACTCCGTGATGACCTGAAGAAGTCATACGACTGCGACCAGGAAGCGATCGAGTACGCCATGACATCATGCGTGCCAGAGCCGTCTACAGAAGTACTCGCAGCCGCACAAAAGCTGACCAACTCAGAGATGGAGATCTCCAACCAGCGGCCTAGCCAATTGAGGGTTAAACCCAACCCCAGCGATGTTGGCATCAAGGCCATCCAGTTGCAAGAAGGCGACCCGTCAAAGACTGCTTTGATCGGGGCGGCTTAGGTGACAAATAGGAAAACACGCTCGTCAGCTTCCTTAGGGCTAACCGGGATATATTCGTGTGGAAACCAGCGGATATGCCAGGGGTGCCCAAGGAGTTGATTGAGCATTGCCTAAAAGTTGACCCTAAAGCCACTCCGAAGAAGCAACGACTACGACGCTTCGCCCCCGACAAGAGGGAGGCCATCAAGAAAGAGCTAGCAAAACTACTCGCGGTTGGCTTTATTAAAAAAGTATACCACCCCGAGTGGTTAGCTAACCCTGTACTAGTATTGAAAAAGAATAGCAATGAATGGAGGATGTGTGTGGATTACACTGATCTCAATAAACATTGCCCAAAGGATCCCTTCGCGCTCCCACGCATCGACCAAGTCATCGACTCTACGGCTGGCTGCGTCTTGCTCTCCTTCCTCGACTGCTACTCGGGCTACCATCAGATAGCTCTCAAGCAAGAAGATCAGATTAAAACGGCGTTCATCACCCCCTTTGGAGCATACGCATACACTACAATGTCATTCGGGTTGAAGAACGCAGGGGCCACCTATCAACAGGCCATCCAACTATGCCATGTGGATCAGCTATACCGCAATGTTGAAGCTTACGTGGATGACACGGTCATCAAGACCAGATCCCATGATGAGTTTATCACCGATCTTGAGGAAACGTTATACAGCCTGCGCAAGTTTTGATGGAAGCTTAACTCGACAAAGTGCGTCACCAATCTCGAGGAAACGTTATACAGCCTACTCAAACTACTCGGTCTTCGAGCCAACGTCCCACCAGGAGTTTTCATTCATGAGTTGCATCAGCCTTCATCAAGAGACCAGACTCAAGTTCCAGGAGTTTTCATTCATGAGTTGCATCCTTGATCAATTGGGACAACTTCTATTGGTGCCTGGAGATTAATACTTCCAGTACAACTCCGTTTTACTGGTTTCCAACTGGTATTATGCGCAAATTTACTGAAGGGGCCTCACTCCCCTACTTCCAGTAACTAATTACTAGTTTCTGACTAGTATCCTTGGTTACTGAAGGGCCTTGTGCTCATACTTCTAGTACAATGCCGTTTTACTGGTTTACGACTGGTACTGCGCGCAAGTTTGCTGACGGGGCCTCGCTTCCTTATTTCCATTAACATATTACTAGATTTTGACTTGTACACTATGTTATTGAAGGGGCCTCACTCCCATGCCGAGAGGTTTACTAGTTTATGACTAGTTCTACACCTGTTCTACACCTCGGGTTCATTGTCAGTCACCGAGGAATTGAAGCCAACCTAGAGAAGATCAAGGCCATCACAGCCATGGATGCTCCAAGGACGATCAAGGATGTCTAGAAGCACACAGGCTGCATGGCAGCTTTGAATCGATTCATCTCCCGACTTGGAGAAAGGGGACTATCCTTCTTCAAATTGCTCAAGCGCCATGACAAGTTCCAATGGACCGAGAAGGCAAACCAGGCGCTGCAAGATCTAAAGCACCATTTGCAATCACCCCCATCCTGACGGCTCCCCAACCAAGCGAGAATCTATTACTCTACGTCGCCGTGACTACTCACGTCGTCAGCACGGCAATCGTGGTGGAACGCCAGGAGGAGGGCCATGCCTTCGGAGTGCAGCAACCAGTCTACTTCATCAGCGAAGTCCTCTCTGAATCCAGGGTTCGTTACCCGACAATTCAGTACTTTACGGAATACTCATCACTTCCAGGAAGCTTCGTCATTATTTCGATGCATACAATATCCTGGTGGTCTCCAACTTTCCATTGGCGGATATCCTCCACAATCTGGACGCTACCGAGCGCATCTCCAAGTGGACTGTGGAGCTAGGAGCCCTCACACTTGACTTCAAGCCCCGGACAGCCATCAAGTCGCAGGCACTAGTCAATTTCATGGCGGAGTGGTGAGAAAACCAAGTGGAAGCCCCAACCAACCAACCAGAGCATTGGGTCATGTACTTTGACGGCTCACTCAAGCTCGGTGGCGGTGGTGCGGGAGTACTTGTCATCAGCCCGAGAGGAGAACAGCTCAAGTACGTGTTTCAAATACTATTCTAGGTCTCTAACAACGAAGCCGAGTACGAGGCATTATTGCATGGGCTATGCTTGGCAGTCTCCCTGGGCATCAAGCGACTACTCGTCTACGATGACTCCTTACTGGTGATTCGGGATCGACCCCGACTAGATGGCTTCATCGACTATTCAAGACTCAGCGGCTACCTGCCCAATGCCTGGGCTCGGGGGCTAGCGCCACCATTTGATACGTCTACTCTATGCTTATCATCTGGTTCCTTGGCTCGAGGGCTTGATGGGACAAGGCACTCAGTGTGCTTCAAGGGGCAGCTCTCATGCTTACATGTTGGACGCTGTAAAACTACTCGACAATACCCGATCCAAGAGGCTTTTTAAGATTTATCTTGGGTAGATGTTTGTTAACCATTATTTCAGGGATTCTATTCCGAAATAAGGGGTTTGTTCAGATTATTACCCCGAGATCTTATTTAGTCATTGACTCAGGATACAAAGACTGATTTGAGAGGTATTTTTAGGTGTTTGTTGGTGATGTTATTTGTTTAACCATTTTTTCAAGGAATTTGTACCAAAAAAAGAGGTTTTCAAATTTACTAAACCGATTTGCCCATGTTCACTGTCAAATCTTTACCGTTATATATTGCATGCCACGATTCTTTGGATCCTTTATTCCAAACCTTGGGGATTTGGATTCAAGGCTCGGGGGCTGCGGGACACGTGTCTTCCGCGACTTATTTTTCAAATTTGCTGGAAGATAAGGAAAGAAAACTCAAGATTAAATTGACCCTCAGCATGATTCTAGAGTCAACCTAAGACTCGGGGGGTACTCCATATGGACTGCGAGTTTAATCGCATCCCATATAAAAGAAGACTGAACAACTACTCGGGGCATAAGCACCTCATAGCCTCGATGCAGCCAAGGAAGTACTCGGAGGACACCTTCAAGATGAAGTTTGGGAGGACTCGAAGACGCCTTCATAAGTACTCGGACACCTACAGTACCCGGCTACGAAGAGCTCGGGTGCTTGTCAGACCCGGGCACACGGGACTGTCCACGTGGCGTACTTCTCCTAGGATATGGGATGGGATATGGCCCACACCCTAGATTTGTCGTAACTACTCGTAGTGCAGTAGAACTACTCATATAGTAGCAAAACTAGTCGGACACGGTAGGAAACTACCCGAGAAGTACTCGGGTAGGACTCCTAGGCTTGTACCCGACTAGGACTTCCATGTAAACCTGTCCCCCCAGACTATATAAGGGCGGACAGGGACCCCCTCGGGGACAATCACCATCAAAGGCAATACAAACCACACAGGACGTAGGGTATTACACTCTCGGCGGCCCGAACCTGTCTGAACCTTGTGTTCCTTGCACCTTCGAGTTCCTAATCTCGGCAACACCCTACCTACAAACTCACCACCTCGGGGGTATCCCTCGGTGGGAGTGGCGGTAAAACACTGACACTGTCCCCTGCTCTGGGCTTGGAGAAGCCTGGCGATGCTGCGGATGCCTGAGCCCCCGAGCCAGAGAAGGTGGCTGGTGTGACACCAGCGTCCATGGAGGTCATTGAGCCATCACAGTCGCCAAAAATCCGTGTCTCCACGCCCATAGAGGCTGAACCAGAATCGGCGAACATAGAGGAACCTCGCGAAAATCCCATAGGTAAGTTGCACTGATATGCATTTCACCCAAGTTCTTTGTTGCTTGTATGATTGCTTATCGAGTAACCATGTAACAGAGAGCCCACAACCGCAGCATCAAGAACCTGTCAAACAAGTCATTGCGGGTAGTTCCTCAGTGATGGCTCCAGAGCAGCCATCATTTTGGGAAAGCAGCATCCCATTGGAGCTTATCGACGACCCACAGCTGGAGGATGAAAATCTGAAGGAATTCAACGACTCATTCTGGGATATATTCCAGTTCACCATGGTTAGTGCCCAGAACTGTCCATGTTTGCTATTATCGAATAGTACTTCCTCTCAAACTGCTTTTCACTGTCAAACAGACCTTGGGTAGTCGATCTCGCATCAAGACAAACCAATTGCGAGCCGTGGAGATCAAATTTGAGCAGTTGCAACCCAGGGAAGAAGAGATTGAAGCACAAGCTGCAGAAAATGCTAAAGTGTGGTATGAACTTGATACCTTGAAGCTCGAGCACACCCGAGAGGTCTGGCACTTGAAGGAGGAAATTGAAAAGCTGAAGGAGGAAATCGAAAAGCTGAAGGAAAAGGACAGACTATAGACCAAGTCTAACCGAGGTAATATTCTGTAGACTGCTTGCCAGTCATGGAAACGTAGCATCTGAACTAGTACGAGTTCTTCTTCATCTCCTTTTTTTTGCGGAACTTAATAATATCATAAGAAATAAGGAAGACAAAATCACTGATTTGAAGAATCTTGTGTACCGTTGTACAGATGATGCCAAAAAGTTGATTAAGGCCCTCCAAGATGCGGATGCACAACTCGTGGATTGTGTGACGCAGATCAAGGATATGGCCACTGGAAAGGAGCTAAACAAGAAGGAACTTGAAGAGATCAAGGATGCTGCCCAGGTGGTGGTCGACATGGTGCATCTGCCAGAAGAAGGGGTGGTGAGCGACAAGACGCTGCTGGAGTAACTTCGTGAAACCCCCTAGAAGATTACCAGTTACATATCGGAAACCACCAGGACCTACGTGAAGCACGTCCTTGGACTCATAAAGTCCTAGTGGCCCAAGTCCAATCTGGAACCACTGGCGACTGGGATGCCAGCCGACTGCACCGAAGTTAAGTTCAAGGAACTTGTCGAGGAAGTGAAGCCAGTGGCCCAGAAGTTATATAGCTTAGAACAAGAGTAGATTTAGATGTAGAGACATTGAATACTCTGTCATGATTGTTTATGATTGTAAACATGTTAATAGCTGTGTGCCTGTTGATGTGTTCGGTGTGCTGACTCGTAGAGTAGGACCGAAAATCGTAGGACTTAGTAATAGTAGAGACGCCCATAGAAAACTACCCAAAAGGCAACGCTTCTAGGGGTAGTAGATGGTTGTGCGTTCAATAGTTAGACCCAATCTGGGATGGAAACAAACTTGGGTGGAATCGCGTCGAGCGATATCCTAGATTGTTTGTAGGCGTAAAAGCCTCTTCGATTGTATCAGAGTGCCTAAGGTTGTTAGTGCTAACGATCTGTGTGGGCTAGTACTCGAAGTAGTCGAAATGTTGGCAATTACTTGTTGCGCTGTGACCCGTAAGGCCGTTGCGAAGTAGTCGTGTCAAAAAGTACTCGTGGCGTAGCCCCTGAGTAGAGTTGAAGAATTATCGTAGTTAGCGTATTGTTAGTACTCATAGCTGCAGCCCCCGAGTTGTTACAATGTAGCTAAAGATGAAGTAGTAATGTTGAGACTAAATCAATCATTTATTGATGACAAGATGCTGCGCTACAGCTGACAACTTGTGGTACAAGTTAGCTAAGGGTGGAAGGCGTAAGGTGCTCGATATTCCAGGAGTTTGGGACCTCCTGGCCATTAGGGTACTGTAAGCAATACGACCCCGGTCTTGTAACCTTGAGTACGATGAAGGGTCCTTCCCATCGTGAATTAAGCTTGTGCAGCCCGGTTTCATCCTGGATGCGGTGAAGGAACAAATCTCCAACGTTGAAAGATCTTTCTTGAACGTTCCGGTCGTGGTAACGACGGACGCCTTGTAAGTAGTGGGCTGACTGGAGCAAAACATTGCATCTGACTCTTCTGCTGAGTCAAGTTCAAGATGTCTTGCAGCATCAGCCTCGCCTTCTTGGTACATCTCTAGTCGTGGAGATTGCCACATGACATCAGCTGGTAGTATGGCTTCGGACCCATAGACGAGGAAGAAAGGCGACTGTCCTGTGACTTTGCTTGGTTGTGTGCGAAGCCCCAGACTACTTATGAGATCTCATGGATCCACTAGCCGCCCTTTTTGTTGTTCTCATCATAGAGTCTTTTCTTCAGGCCATCAAGAATCATTCCGTTGTCGTGCTCAACCTGGCCATTGGCCCGCAGGTGAGCCACTGAAACATACTTCACCTCAATGGCACTGCACTCGCAGAAATCCCAAAACTTATGTGAGTACAAGTTGGATCCTAGATCTGTGATGATAGTGTTGGGGAAGCCAAATCGGTGCAAGATGTCACCGATGAAGCCGACCACTCGATCTGCGGAGAGCTTTGTAATTGGCTTGTACTCGTTCTACTTCGTAAACTTGTAGATGGCCAGCAACACATGAGTAAAACCTCCTAGCGTAGTTGTCAAAGGCCCTATCATGTCTAGACCCTAGCAAGCGAACGACCATGAAGGTGGTATGGTAATGAGATTGTGAGCCGGGATGTGGAGCTGTCTGCTGAAGAACTGGCAGTTTGTACACCGGCGGACGAGTTCTTCGGCGTCCGCCAAAGCCGTCGGCTAGTAGAACCCGAATCTTAAAGCCTTCCCGACCAGCATGCGAGAAGCAGCGTGGTTTCTGCATGCGCCTTCATGGATCTCCTGGAGTATTTCTCTGCCTTCTTCCATGCGGACACACTTCATGGGTATGCCTGATGCTAATCCACGCTTGTATAAGTTGTCCCCAACTAGAATGTTCTCTTTGCTACGCCTTAGGATGCATGCAGCCTCAACGCTTTTTTGTCGACACCAGGAGGTAGTTTGTGCTCCTTGATGAAGTCGATAAAAGTCACCCGTCAGTCAACCTCGATCATCAAGGCCTCTCGGTCGGGTTCTGTTGGACCCTAAGCGATGGTGCTTTGATCTGGTATCTTGATGGGTGATGCAACTCGTGGACAAAAACTCTGGTCTGCCGAGGATGGCATGGTATGACGACTCAAAGTCGGCCACCTCGAACTTAGTGTACTCCGTACGGTAGTTATGTTTTGTCCCAAAGGTAACTAGTAGGACCACCGATCCGAGTGGTGTAGTCGCATTCCCTGGAATGATACCGTAGAATGGAGCTTTGCTGGGGGTGAGCACCTTGGTGATGTTCATCCCCATCTTCTAAAATGTACTCGCGAAGAGCAGGTTGAGGACGCTCCCGCCGTCGATGAGTACTCGAGTCAACTGTGAGTCTGCCACGACAGGATATAAGACGAGCAGGAATTTTCCCGGCTCGGAGAAGCTGGTCCACTAGTCCTCCCTGGAGAAGGAGATCGGAACCTCGCTGTATCTCAGAGGTTTGTGTATGGCCGGCTCGACAGAGAAGATCTCGCGCAGAGTCAGCTTCTGTGTGTGCCTCGAGGAGAAGCCGCCGTCTCCGTCGAAGATGACGTTGACGACGTTCTTCGAGTCTTGGAAGTCTTGGGCCCCTGACTTGTCACCCTCGTCATCGTCCCCCTAATCCTTCAGCTTTTCATCTTGAGGAGGTAGTGGGGCGTTGAGTGACTTGCGGAGGCTGACGCACTCGAAGAGCGTATGCTTTGACTTCGGGTGCATCGAGCATCGTTTGTGCACGACTTTCTCAAACTGTGCTTGATTGTTCCATGACTTCTTGCCCCGTGGATTGCACTTGACAGCCGCAACTTCTTGGTCTAACTTGCATTTTTGGGGATTCCCCGAGTTGTTCCGTTGGCTTTTGTCGAAGTGGTTGTTGTTGTTGCCCTGCTTGTCGTTGTTGCGCTTAGGAAAGCGCTTGTTCTCCTCTCATCCTCCTGATCAGCCATCATGCCATCATGTCACGTTGTTCCACGGTAGTAGTCGGGCGGTTGCGTCCGAAGTCGTCTTAGGTGTGCTTTGAGAAGAGGTCGTTCTGAAAGCAGCGGATGTCGTCCTCGTCGGTGATGTTGGCGATGGTGGCACGCATCTCGAAGAAGCACCAGGTGTAGGACCTCAGGGTCTCGTTCATCTCCTACTTAACCTGGGAAAAGCCATGACGAGTACCTGCTCGGATCATGGATCCCTGGAAGTTTCGATGAAGGCCCTTTTGAGTCCTCCTCTAGGGGTACGACTGACCTGTGTAGAGTCACCATGACACTCGGATCTCGAGAGGGTGTTTCGTGTCGAAGACATTGGATTTTTCACATCGAGTTGCACGAGCGCGCGCTGGGTTAGGTACTGCAGCCTTTCCACCTAGGGGTTTGGCGGTAATTGCTGAACTAGGAGCGTTGCCTCTGCAATGGCGCCTATCGGGGTGTGATACTCCCGATCTTCGGCCGCTGCGAAGGCGTTGTTGAGGTTCCTATGGTACAACAGGTTGTGAGCACGGTTTTTCGTGTTCCGCCTGCGCTTGGCATTCTTCAACCGCTGGATCCTTCTGTGCTCCTCGTTCTCATCCTGGGAGTATTCACCGTACTGTAACACCCTAGGTGTTTAGAACCCTAAGCAAGAAAATCTGAACATAGCATCATGCATAATAACCCAGAATCATTGAAACAATGCATCTAATTATATGTGTGCATATGCATGTGTATGAATGTGAATGTGAATGTGCATGTGCATATGCATCCTTTTGTGTTTATAACCTTTCATGCTCCATATTTCGTGACAAATGCAGTATAAAAACACACTCATATTTTAGTACCTTACAAAGTGTACTTCAAACACCATTTGCAAATTCAAAATTTAACACAAGAAATGACTAGTAATTCAAATCCTAGTAGTCTTGAATTTAAAATAACTTTTAAACCGTGGCTCAAATGAAATTTTGGCTAAAACGAAAGTTGTAAATTTTCAAATTCCCTACAACTTTTGTGTTTAAAGTTTTTTAAGTTTCTGTTCGAAATTTTGAGAAAATTTAATTTGAATTCCGGCCCTTCTCTCTCTCCCTCTCTCTTCTCTCCCCTCCCCTGTTCTGTCCCGTCGAGGGGCAACGGCCGCCGGCCACCTGGCCGGCGATGCCTGTCGGCCGCAAGCCACCAAAAGACAGTGCCCGGATAGGCCCGAACCGGCTCACAACCATATCACCCTCCCCCGCCCCGAATCCCACATGCCCGACGCGCGCGCGAGCCACGCGGCCGTCGATTCCCGACGGCCGAGCCACGACGCGTCGGTGACGCTGCGCCCTTGTCGCGACCTTGTCTTGGCTGCACCTCCCTCCGTTGTGTCGCGCTCAGCTCCACCTCCCCTTCCCTGTGCGCCTATAAAAGGGCTGCTCCGAGCCCTGCTCACACGCGCCCGAGTACCACCACCACCCAGCCATTAGCGCCTCCACTCAACCTCGTTGTCGAGCCCCACTTTCCACTCCTCCTCCGCCCAAACTGAGGCTCTAAATGGGTCACCCTTGACTTGCTGGTTCTCCCCGACTTCCCCATGCCGTCCTCCCTCGCCGAACCACCGCCGCCCATCGCCCGCACCTCGGCGGAGCTCCTGCTCACCGTCGGCAGTCCAACTCCGGCCACCCCATCCCCAACCGAGCACACCAACAGGTTTCCTTCGACCTCCACGTGCTCCCCCACCCCTTTCCCCTCGCCGCAGACTAGTTCCCTCCACGGATTTTGGCCGAAAACAGCCCAGCCCCGCCCAGCGACTACATTGCAATCGCCAAGTTCTTTTTAGGGTCCTTTCTGTTAGATCCAGGGACCTATCTACGAGAACCCGAGTACCTTTTGTTTTCAAGAGGCTGTCACTTGTAAAATCAATATAAAATCATAGAAGAATAGGAAAAGTACAAACTAAAATTTGTTGTGACCCTTTTGATGAATCTGACTACTTCTGCACAAATAGATGACCAGTTACAGACTAAAACTTGACCTAAAATTAATCTTGTTTTAAATAGCCTATAAATGTATCTCTTGATCTAGGACAGTACTATGAATGATTTTTGGACTGTAAACCAGTCTATGCTTGTTAAGACTTGTGTAAAAATTTCAAGACCAGAACATGTCTCTATGATTAGTTTTTGTGCGATTTTGTTCGATATGCTATTTTGCTAGAGTTATTTGTTCATGCTGTTCTACTGATATTTTAGGGTTGAAAGTTTTACAGTAGAGTAACCTTCATGCTAAATACTAGGGACAAAGTTTGGAACTTTTTACTTCTGTCTAACTTGCTCATATGTTTTTAGTTAAGAAAAACTGCATTAAATCAATGTAACTAGTTCTGCTGCTTAGAAAAATCATAAATTTTAACCAGAGACTACCTTTGAGTAGATTATCATGTTGGAAAAGTTTGAGATATAGGAACTTTGTGGAACTGCCTGTAGAAATAAATCTTTATTAATATAGATGTATCTTGACTTATTTTCTATGCTCTCTATCTTGCACACTAAAACCTGAAAAATTTACAGTAGGCTCACCATAAGTTTAGGAATACTCAGTAAAATGTTGAGCACTAGTTCTTGCATGGTTTATTCTATATAAATAGATCTTGATCATAGCAGTTGCTGTTTAATTTATTTTTCATGATTAATCTGCCCAATGAAAATAGCTAGAAATTTTATAGTGAGTTTGAACTTAAGTAATGTGCTCTGCATAAAAATCTCAACCCCAGAAACTGTCTCTATCAATAGTTTTGTTTAATCCATGCTTACTTTTGAAAATGGCCGTTTATAAAATGATAAAACCACTCACTTACTTAATGAAGTTAGTTAATCTAGATAAGTACTCAATAAATGACTGCCTAAGGAAAAGAAAATGAAGTGCTTTACAACTTAACCTGAGTTTTGTTGAATTACAACTTTACAGTGAAATAGTTATTTATCTTGTACCATTAAAACCACTCATACATATGCATTAATATAGAATTTACGACTCTCGCCAACGAAACCTACGAGCTGGTGCCAGAGTCCGAGAGTGAGCACCGTGAAGCTCAAGTTAATCTAACTGAAGTTGCGGAAGACCCGGACCAAAGTTCGGAAGCGCCCACGGCTAGTTTTGCTCAGGAAGGCAAGCCCCGGAGCATAACCCCTACTTTTAAACTTATGCATCTTTTATTTATATATGGTATTGTGCATTAAGTTTTTAAGAGTTGATTGAAACCCTAGTTGCATGATCCAAGTACCTATGATATGAACACTAGTTTGTGTCGGTCGCTAGATTGCCATGCTAATAGGACTCCGGTAAAAGTCGAGTGATTTTCTGTCACTCGCGAGATATAGGAGTCGCTTGTTTTACCTATGTTGGAATCATAAGGTCGACAGATGGGGCTATGTTACGATATTCCTGTTGATGCTTGAGGCCCCGTCTGTTTAGCAAAAATGCTAAGGTCGCGGTGTGTGGTAGTGGTGGTTAAGTTTTTGAACGTACTAACCACATGCCAAGAATATGGTAATCAGTAAGCTTAAGTACCTGATTGAACCGGTGCATGAACATACCTCCCACCGTCTTGACGCTGTTCCCATGGGCACATGGTGAGTACAAGAGCAGCCACGGCCAGCGCCTTACTGTGGTTCGTGGACCTCTGTACTCGACGACGGTGGCCCTGATCCACGAAACGTGAATAAAGGGGAAAAGTTGCACGTGTGACTCTGTCAGTAACCACGTGACGTGTGTTTAGGTTTGCCTTGCAAGGTTAAGAAATACGATTCGAATCGTCCATTTCTCACGGCCATTGATACTGCTTAACCCTTTTACCACATAGAGTAAGAAGAGGAACAATAATGATGATTAATATGGTTGGATGCTCAGTTAATTTTTTCCACCATGTGTGATTTGGATAGTTGCTTATCTAGAATGGTTAAATCAAGTAGAACTTGATGCTAAAACTTGAAAGCAAGGAATCAGTGTTAGATGCTTTTTGGCAAAAACTACCCTCAGCCAAAAGCCTTGCATGTGTAGGAGTTGGCTAAGTATATACCACTAGTCAGGTAAGCCTTGCTGAGTATTAGTATACTCAGCCTAGCTTATGGCTTTGTTTTCAGGTGAGACCTTTGAGGACATGGTTGCTATTTTGACTTGTCCGTGTACTCTTCCTTCTGGTTGGTCGGTGGAATAGGATACGTCCCCGGCCAATGATGATAACTCTGAATGATGTCATGTACGGGCTTCATCATGATATCTTGTATCGTCGTTAGAACTATCGTTTATTTTCCACTGCATTATTAAACTCTGAAAGTACTTGTTTATGCATGAATTCAAACTTGGTATGTAATAATAATTCATGTTGAACTCTATGATGTAAAATCTGTGGATAGTTGTAATCTCTGGGCTCACCTTTTTGTGGGTTGTATGTATTCATTATTTCGATCGAAATTCCACTGGTTGCATCGGGATGTTACCCGACAGTCTATTGTTTTACTCTATTTTAATTGCATGTTAGCCTGAATTGCCTCTATGGTGATGGTTAGTGCACTTAAGCCGGATTAATCCGCGGTTCTGCCACAGCTAGCATCAGAGCCAAAATGCATACACCAGAGAGCCTTAAAAACTCATTTTTTTAAAACTTGACAACAAAAATTGTGTTTGCAAAAATGCGTTGGTTCGTTAAGGATGACGCCTAGTTCGTAAAGCCCTAGGGGATTATGGGAAGTAACTAGGTGGTTATCTTAACTATATTATATATAACTAACTTCCAACACATTACTTTCTATCAAAACTTACTTTTGTGTACAACTAACCTTTAATTTCTATAATAACACACTCATTGCTAAGGTAAGAAGGTAAGGATCCTCAATCAACTGAGAGAGCTTGACCCTCACGTCGGTGACACGAACCAAACGCTACCCTCAAGCAGTGGCTTACTTGAGGTGCTACCCATATACCAACCACTCGTTGATTATATTGGGAGTAAAATATGCTACACGTACGGTGGCTTCGACGTACAAACGTCCCGTAAGGCAATTTATATGGGAAGTGAATACGTTATCACGGTAATGTATGAAGCACTGTCCATGCAGTGTCGAGCGCATGGATGCCGCTACTATAGTGAGCAGTAATGTATGGGGACGCTTTCGTGAGTGCTGGCACGAAAGGTTCAATATATATTCTGCCAATCTTCTGTAGGTACGCTAACCACGATTATGTAAGCTAAGAATGGTTAGAAAAATTCGGCTAGTTAATATAAGGAGAGACGTATTATGTATGCCACCGAAATTAACCACATAAAACCAATGCTATTTGGCAATTGTTTTGCTTTGTGAGGACGAATAGGATGTGCATGCATCATGATCATACATGAAAATTGAATGAAACATTGTCCTATGTTTATAAAGGAGTAAATTACACTAGAGCATGTTCGAGCACTCACTTAAGGGCTATCTAGAAATCTGTCTTTTTCTGCCATATCTAGATAAAAAGGAATTAACTAGGCTTAGGAAATGACCTTATCTGAAGAAAAGCTCAACAGGAAAGTTGCTTCAAATTTTTCCCCCTTTCTGCTGCTAAGTTTTGAGAATTTTTAGACTAGTACTTAGTAGGTAACACTAGAAACTTCCACACCTCAGTCTTTCTGACTGTTTTGAGCACTTCTGTCACTGAAATTGTTCAACCCTCTTAGAGAAGTCTTCGGCAAAAGTGTTCAATACAAAACTTGTTGCAAACTCACTCAATCAGCTATTGTTCAAATTTATAAATTTTTAGCTGAGTAGATTTTCCCTGGTGATTAAAATACTAGCACTCTGTCCACTGAAAAACCACAAAAATAGAGAAGCACTCAGAGATGTAGTCGAAGGGGTAGAAGATGTAGTCATAGTAGTCGGAGGTGTCGCTCAAGCAGTCGGAAATGTTGTCATAGTGTCGAAAAAGTAGTCGTACTAGTCGGAGATGCAATATAAGCAGGCCATGATGTAGTCGTAGTAAACAGAAGTGTAACCGAAGCAGTCGGAGATGCAGTCGGAGCAGTCATAGATGCAGTGTAGTTGAAGTTGTAGTCGTACTAGACAGAGGTGAAACTGAAGCAGTCGGAGATGTAGTCTTAGTAGTCAGAGATATAGTTGAAGCAGTCAGAGATGCAGTCGAGGTAGTAAAAGAATGCAGTGTAGTCGAAACTAAAGTCCTAGTAGACAAAGGTACAGTTGAAGCAATCGGAGATGTAGTCGAAGCAGTCGGAGATGTAGTCGACGTAGTCGTTGAAGTAGTGAAGTTGTCAGAGATGAAGTCAAAGAAGCCGTAGTAGAAGTCGATGTAGTCGGAGATGTAGTCGTTGTAGTCGATGAAGTAGCCTTAGCAGTGGAAATGTAGTCGTGGAGGTCAAAAATGTAGTTGAAGCTCTCGGGGATAGAGTAGAAGTGGTCAAGATGAAACGTGGTAGTCGGAGGTGTAGTCAAACTAGTCGGAGATGTAGTAGTTGGAGGTGTAGTTGAATACCAAAATTGCAGGCCACTAAATTTCTTAGTCACTGCCAAAATTTGAAAGGATTTGGATGAACAGACTGGGAGTTATGAATTTTCTTGCAACCAGTAGTATTCTGTCTACAGTTTATCTGTGAATCCTTGAGTCATAGCAAACTCAGCCTTCGTAGTATTGTGGATTCCCGAATTTATGAAAAATTTGCACATTGCAGATGGTTCAAGGGACCCGCAACACCCCGAGCGGTTTTGGTTCTAGTGGTAGCAGACAGCCGCAGCAACTGCCACCACCGCCCAATATGGCTGAATTAATGGCCGCTCAGACCGAGTTGCTCTGCTAGCTTGTTCAAGGGTAGCAGGCCTTTCATCAATTCTTGCAGCAGCAACACCATCAACAAGGTGGCCACAATGTCTACCAACCTCAGGTTGCGGGCTATCAAGAGCTCAATGAGGAAATAAAGGAGACAAGGGATGTTTACTCGGACTCCCTAATGCCACTATCACGACTTCCGATGGAACTTAAGGATCCCCAAGTAAAGTGTCGGACTCTCAAGCACGACACCTGCGACATAGACTTAAGTGGATGGGAAATTACATGCACGGAATTCATTCCACGTGGTAGAAGGCAAACCAGCAGAACTACTAACGCCAACACGGTCATAAGAGCAAGAACTTGCTCATCTGTCAGGGAAAAGATGGACCCCGCCAGATGCTGTACACCCAAGAAAAGCTCAGTAGGTATGCCAGTAAGGACATCCTTAGGTAACAAACAGCCTGGTCGTCTGAGCAACGCAAATCATTGCTTTAATTGTGGGAGTTCTAGCCACTTTGCACGAGAATGCCCCCAGCCTAGACAGCCAAATCAGGGGCAAGGTTCTAGCCAAAACATAAGAACAAGAACAAAAGACAGATTGACAAGGTCAGGCAAGAAAGGATCAATTTCACCACACTTGCCGAGCTTCCCAAGGGTGTATCAGTGATCTCGGGTACCTTCTCTATCCACAACAAGCTTCCAGTTATATTATTTAATTCTGGTGCATCCCATAGTTTTATTAGTGCAAAATTTGGTGCAAAAGTGGGCTTGGATTTTTGCCACACAAAAGGATCATACATGATATCAACACCGGGTGGCAAAATTGCTTCCAACCAATTCATAAGGCACGTACCGATCAAGTTGGGTAGTAAAACTATCCAAACCGACATTATCCTTTTGGCACTTGAAGGCATGGACATTATTTTTGGGATGAATTGGATGGCTCTGCACGGGGTTACATTATATATTTCTTCCCGAGCCGTGGAAATAAACTCACCCACTCACGGAGCCACTACTCTTTACCTACCTTCTCAGGAATGCATAAATTCCTATACTTTCACAATGGAAGGAGTCAAAACGGAAGATATTCCAGTGGTGTGCGAGTATGCCAATATTTTTCCGGATGACTTGCCAGAAATGCCACCAGATAGGGACATTGTGTTCATTATCAAACTGCAGCCAGGCACCGCACCTATCTCAAAAAGGCCCTATAGAATGTCACCAAAGGAGTTGGCCGAATTGAAA
Source organism: Panicum miliaceum (assembly GCA_032594955.1). Lineage (NCBI taxonomy): Eukaryota > Viridiplantae > Streptophyta > Magnoliopsida > Poales > Poaceae > Panicum > Panicum miliaceum. Next base: position 9,233,355 of record CM064070.1, on the reverse strand, counting down.
CTACAACTGCAGGAACTTTTAGATAAAGGTTTCATTCGTCCTAGTGCATCACCTTGGGGTTGCCCAGCCCTATTTGTGAACAAGAAGGATGATAGTTTGCGACTGTCTGTGGACTACCGACCTCTCAATGCGGTGACAATCATAAATAAATATCCACTTCCCCGCATTGATGTTCTCTTCAATCAATTAGTGGGAGCTAGAGTCTTCTCAAAAATTGATCTTCGCTCGGGCTATCATCAGATCAAGATTCGTCCATGTGATAGCCCAAGGACTGCCTTTTCCACACGATACGGGCTATGAGTATCTGGTCATATCTTTCGGGCTGACAAATGCTCCTGCCTACTTCATGTATCTCATGAATTCGGTATTCATGCCCGAACATGACAAGTTCATTGTGGTTTTTATTGATGGCATCCTTATTTATTCCAAGAATGAAGAAGATCATGCTAAGCACCTGCACATTGTTCTCCAGCGTCTTAGAGACCATCAACTCTATGCTAAGTTTTCCAAGTGTGAATTCTGGCTAGGTAGTGTAAAATTTTTGGGCCACACTATTTCCAGCGAAGGCATAGCCATTTATCCTAGCAAAGTACAAGAGGTGATGGATTGGAAACCTCCCACCTCCGTCCACCAGATTCGCAGTTTCCTTGGTTTCACCACTTTATTCCAAACTTCTCCAGGATTGCTAAGCCTATGACCGAACTATTGAAGAAGGGAGTAAAGTTTTTGTGGAGTGAGAAATGTGAAAAAGCTTTCCACACTCTTCGGGAACACCTGACTACAGCCCCAGTCTTAGCTCAACTCGATAACACCAAGCCATTCGATGTTTATTATGACGCATCCGGCACTGGTCTTGGTTGTGTGCTTATGCAAGATAACCGAGTCATTTCCTATGCTTCACGAGCTCTTCGACCTCATGAGAAAATTATCCAACACATGATCTCGAGCTAGCAGCTGTCATTCATGCTCTAAAGATATGGAGACACTATCTTATGGGCACTCATTGCAATATCTAAACCAACCATAAAAGTCTTAAATATATCTTCACCCAAGCCGATCTGAATATGAGACAAAGAAGATGGTTGGAATTGATCAAAGATTATGATCTTGAGATGCACTATCACCCAGGAAAGGCTAATGTAGTCGCAAATGCGCTAAGCCGCAAAGCTCATTGCAATTGCTTGTCAGCAGAATTCTATAATGGAAAAACTCAATTTGGAAATGATTCCCCAAGGCACTTTAAATCATATCTATGTTGAACCAACCCTTCATGATCAAATCATCATGGAACAAGTACGTGATGAAGGTGTTAAAATCATCAAGCAAAAACTCTCTCATGGAGAGGAAAAATATAAATGTTTTCGCCAAGACAAGAATGGAGTTCTATGGTTTGAATCTCGCATAGTTGTTCCAAAGGATCATGAGCTCCGAAAACAAATTCTTGACGAGGCACATCTTTCCATGTTCTCTATTCACTCGGGTAGTAGCAAAATGTATCAAGATCTTAGGCAAAACTTTTGGTGGACTAGAATGAAAAGGGAAATTGCCAAGTATGTCTCGGAATGTGACACATGTCAGAGGGTTAAAGCTAGCCACTTGAAGGTAGCCGGTACACTTCAACCTTTGCCTATACCATCATGGAAATGGGAAGACATAAGTATGGATTTCATCGTTGGATTGCCCAACACCTCCCAAAAGCACGATTCCATATGGGTTATCGTGGATAGACTCACGAAAATGGCACATTTTATTCCAGTACACACTACCTTCACTGCCAAGAAATATGCCGAGATTTACCTCGATCGTATTATTTGCTTGCATGGAGTACCCAAGACGATTATTTCAGATCGTGGTGCTCAATTCATAGCACATTTTTTGGAACACTTACAACCTTCTCTTGGCACCAAACTGATTCAAAGCTCAGCTTACCATCCTCAAACGGATTGGCAAACCGAGAGAGTAAATCAAATACTCGAAGACATGCTTAGAGCTTTTGTCATCCATTATGACAAAAGTTGGAACAAATGCATACCTATAGCAGAGTTCTCATACAATAATAGCTATCAAGCAAGTTTGAAAATGGCACCGTTCGAGGCCTTGTATGGTCGAAGGTGTCAAACTCCTTTGAGTTGGTCCCAAACCGGAGAACGTAAAATATTCGGACCAAACTTGGTAATCGAGGCAGAGGAAAAAGTAAGAGTAATACAGGAGAATCTAAGGGCTGCACAGTCTAGGCAAAAGAGCTATTTTTATAAAAGGCTGTAAAGTGCGTCATAGGCAAAAGAGCTATTTTTATAGGAGTAAACACTCTAAGGGGGGAAGCTTGTAACACCCTAGGTGTTTAGAACCCAAAGCAAGAAAATCTAAACATAGCATCATGCATAATAACCCAGAATCATTGAAACAATGCATCTAACTATGTGTGTGCATATGCATGTGTATGAATGTGAATGTGAATGTGCATGTGCATATGCATCCTATTGTGTTTATAACCTTTCATGCTCCACATTTTGTGACAAATGTAGTATAAAAATACACTCATATTTTAGTACCTTACAAAGTGTACTTCAAACACCATTTGCAAATTCAAAATTTAACACAAGAAATGACTAGTAATTCAAATCCTAGTAGTCTTGAATTTAAAATAACTTTTAAACCGTGGCTCAAATGAACTTTTGGCTAAAACAAAAGTTGTAGATTTTCAAATTCCCTACAACTTTCGTGTTTAAAGTTTTTCAAGGTTCTGTTCAAAATTTGGACAAAATTTAATTTGAATCCCGGCCCTTCCCTCTCTCCCCTCCCCTGTTCTGCCCCGTCGAGGGGCAACAGCCGCCGGCCACCTGGCTGGCGATGCCTGCTGGCCGCAAGCCGCCAAAGGACAGTGCCCCAACAGGCCCGCGACCAAATCACCCTCCCCTGCCCCGAATCCCCCATGCCTGACGCGCGCGCGCCAAGCGGCCGTCGCTTCCCGACGGCCGAGCTATGGCGTGCCGGCGACGCCGCGACCTTGTCCTGGCCGCGCCTCCCTCCGTTGTGTCGCGCCCAGCTCCACCTCCCCTTCCCTGTGCGGTTATAAAAGGGCTGCACTGAGCCCCTGCTCAAACGCGCCTGAGTACCACCACCACCCCGCCATTAGCGCCGCCACTCGACCTCGCCGTCGAGCCCCACTTTCCGCTCCTCCTCTGCACAAACCGAGGCTCCAAACGGGTCACCCTCGACCTGTTGGTTCTCCCCGACTTCCCCATGCCGTCCTCCCTCGCCGGACCAGCGCCACCCATCACCCGCACCTCAGCAGAGCTCCTGCTCCCCGCTGGCAGTCCAACTCCGGCCACCCCAGCCCCAACCGAGCACACCAACAGGTTTCCCTCGACCTAGGGACAGCCCAGCCCCGCCTAGGGACTACATTGCAATCACCAAGATCTTTTTAGGGTCCTTTCTGTTAGATCCAGGGATCTATCTACGAGAACCCGAGTACTTTTTGTTTTCAAGAGGCCGTCACTTGTAAAATCAATATAAAATCATAGAAGAATCAGAAAAATACAAACTACAATTTGTTGTGACCCTCTTGATGAATCCGACTACTTTTGCACAGATGGATGACCAGTTACATACTAAAACTTGACCTAAAATTAATTTTGTTTTAAATAGCCCATAAATATATCTCTTGATCTAGTATAGTACTACAAATGATTTTTGGACTGTAAACTAGTCTCTGCTTGTTAAGACTTCTGTAAACATTTCAAGACCAGAACATGTCTCTACGATTAGTTTTTGTGGGATTTTGTTTGATGTGCTATTTTGCAAGAGTTATTTGTTCATGCTGTTCTACTGATATTATAGGGTTGAAACTTTTCCAGTAGAGTAACCTTGATGCATAAATACTAGGGACAAAGTATGGAACTTTTTACTCTGTCTAACTTGCTCATATGTTTTTAGTTAAGAAAAACTACAATAAATCAATGTAACTAGTTCTGGTGCTTAGAAAAATAAGAAATTTTAACCAGGGACTACCTTTGAGTAGATTATCATGTTGGAAAAGTTTGAGATATAGGAACTTTGTGGAACTACCTATAGAAATAAATCTTGATTAATGTAGATGTATCTTGACTTATTTTCTATGCTCTCTATCTTGCACACTAAAACCTGAAAAATTTACAGTAGATCACCATAAGTTTAGGAGTACTCAGTAAAATGTTGAGCACTAGTTCTTGCATGGTTTGTTCTGTATAAATAGATCTTGATCCTAGCAGTAGTTGTTTAATGTATTTTTCATGATTAATCTGCCAAATGAAAATGGCTGGAAATTTTATAGTTAAGTAATGTGCTCTGCATAAAAATCTCAACCCCAGAAACTGTCTCTACAAGAAGTTTTGTTTAATCCATGCTTACTTTTAAAAATGACCGTTTATGAAATGACAAAACCAATCACTTACTTAATAAAATTAGTTAATCTAGATAAGTACTCGATAAATTACTGCCCGAGGAAAAGAAAATGAAGTGCTTTATAACTTAACTTGAGTTTTGTTGAATGATAACTTTACAGTGAAATAGTTATTTATCTAGTTGCATGATCCTAGTACCTATGATATGAACATTAGTTTGTGTCGGCCGCTAGATTGCCATGCTAATAGGACTCCGGTAAAAGTCGAGTGATTTCCTGTCACTCGCAAGATATAGGAGTTGGTTGTTTTACTTATGTTGGAATCATAACGTCGACGGACGGGGCTATGTTACGATATTCCTGTTGATGTCTGAGGCCCCGTTTGTTTAGCAAAAATGCTAAGGTCACGGTGTGTGGTAGTGGTGGTTAAGTTTTTGAACGTACTAACCACGTGCCGAGAATATGGTAATTAGTAAGCTTAAGTACCTGATTGAACCGGTGCCTGGACACACCTCCCACCGTCTTGACGCTGTTCCCATGGGCACATGGTGAGTACAAGAGCAGCCACGACCGGCGCCTTACCGTGGTTCGTGGACCTCTGTACTCGAGGATGGTGGCCCTAATCCATGAAACGGGAATAAAAGGGAAAAGTTGCACATGTGACTCTGTGAGTAACCACGTGACGTGTGTTTAGGTTTCCCTTGCAAGGTTAAGAAATTTGATTCGAATTGTCCGTTTCTCGCGACCATTGAGACTGCTTAACCCTTTTACCACATAGAGTAAGAAGAGGAACAATAATGATGATTAATATGGTTGGATGCTCAGTTAATTTTTTCCACCATGTGTGATTTGGATAGTTGCTTACCTAGAATGGTTAATCAAGTAGAACTTGATGCTAAAACTTGAAAGCAAGGACTCACTCTTAGATGTTTTTTGGCAAAAACTACCCTCAGCCAAAAGCCTTGCATGTGTAGGAGTCGGTGTCAGACCCGGGTACACGGGACTGTACACGTGGCATACTTTTCCTACGATACGAGATGGGACATGGCCTGCGCCCTACATCTATTGTAACTACTCGTATTGCAGTAGGATTACTCATATAGTAGTTAGACTAGTCGGACACGGCAGGAGACTACCCGAGAAGTACTCGGATAGGACTCCTTGGCTTATACCCGACTAGGACTCCCATGTAAACCTGTCCCTCGGACTATATAAGGATGGACAGGCATCCCCTTGGGGATAACAATCCTAATCACAATCAAAGGCAATACAAACCACATAGGACATAGGGTATTACGCTCCCAGCGGCCCGAACCTGTCTAAAACCCTGTGTTCCCTTGCACCTTCGAGTTCCTGATCTCGGCGACAACCAACCAACCAAAATCACCACCTCGGGGGTATCTCTCGGTGGGCATGGTGGTAAAACACCGACAGCTAGCGCGCCAGGTAGGGGAGCTCATTGAAGATCCACCGATGCGGAGTACTCCACGTGCGGGACTACATCTCTAAACCAGATCCGAAAAGGACTCGGAGGCGAGGGAGCCACCACCCGTCGGGCGGCCCCCGCCTTTGGAAACCAGTCGCAACCCGATGGCCACCCCGAACTCTTGTCGGGCAGCCATCTGGGTTTAACGATTACATCAACGCCGCAAGGATGTTTCGTGTACTGGAAGGGCTTTGAGCCCTCCGAACTACTCGATTACGAGTCCCGTCATGTGGCCTTCACACAGGAGCTTCCCTTCCAGGAGGGTAGACCCCTCTCCCCCATCGCGGAAGAAGGTGAGAGTAGCACAGAGCTACTCGACTACAACCTTAGGGCTAACCATTCGCCGGATCGACAAGTCTGCATGGCTTCCCTTCGCAACGCGGAAAAAGACGAGCTGGGCACACAGTACAACAACAAACAACTCATGGACATCTCACCGACGAGCCCACAGCAGACGCTCCTCAAGATGAAGATGAGGAGCACCGGAGGATCCGGCGGGCAAAGAATGCCAAACGCGCTCAACGTAGGCGTAACGCGCAGAACCGCACCCGTGGACCAAGGGATCTCACCAACGCCTTCGCAATAGTCGCGGATCGTGAGTACTGTACGCCGATTGGTGCGATCGCAGAGGCAGCACTCTTAGCCCAACAACTCCCATCTAACCCCTAGATCCAAAGGTTGCAGTACTTGACCCAGCACGCGCTCGTGCAACTTGATGGGCAACATCCAGTGTCATCCACTCGGAACCAGATCTCGAGGTCTGAGCAACATGGGGACACCACGCTGGTCAGTTGCACTCCCGGAGGAGGCCAAGGGAGTCGGAGGAACGACAACCACCAGCGCAATGAGGGCCACCCGTCTGCGTGTGGCAACAATGAACAAGGAGTACAAAAACCCCCTCGCAACAAGCATGGGGCAAGGCACAGAGGCCAAGATCCAGTCGTAGCCAACCTCCAGGACGCTCGCACAATCGACCTCAGGCATAGGATGAATGAAGACCGCAACGCGCGGCTTCTCTTTGACGCGAGAAGGAAGGACCGTACCGGCAGGAACTACGACAACGACGAGAGCTACCGCTTCCCGGCCTTCACTACGACCGTTACCGATAAGTCCTACCCCAAGGACTTCAAACCAGTCGGAATTCCCAAGTATGACGGTAAGCGGGACCCACGCCAGTGGCTTCGTTGCTATTCCGTCGCTATTGAAGTTTCAGGGGGCTCCAACTCTATGAAAGCACTCTACTTCCTGGTGGCCCTAGAGCCCGCACCCCTCACGTGGCTTGAAAGCCTCAAGCCAAACTCCATCAACTCATGGGAGGACCTCAAGCGGGCCTTCATCAACAACTTCCAGGGGTCCATGATCAGGGTAGGCACTCGTCACGACTTGTCCCAGGTGAAGCAGGAGATGAACGAGACCCTGAGGTCTTACACATGGTGTTTCTTTGATATGCGTACCACCATCGCCAACATCACCGATGAAGACGTCATCCACTGCTTCCAACACGGCCTCTTCTCGAAAAACACGTACCACGACTTCGGGCGCAATCGCCCGACTACTGCCGCGGAGCTGCATGACATGATGGCTAGATGAGCTAACTAGGAGGACGAGGAAAATGACCGCTTCCCCAAGCGCAACCACGACAAACAAGGCAATGGCAACGACCACTTCGATAAAGCCAGCGAAACCACTCGGAAAATCCCCGGAAGTGTAAGCCAGACCATGAGGTCGCGGCTGTCAAGCACAACCTATGTGGCAAGAAGTCGGGGAACAACTAGTCGAAATACGAGCAAGTCCTTCACAAGCAATGCCTGATACACCCGAAGTCGCTTCACACGCTCTTCGAGTGCGTCACCATCCGCATATCACTCAACGCTCCACCCCTCCATCAAGCCGGAAAGCGAAAGGACAAGGAGGACGTTGACGAAGGAGGTGACAAGTTGGGAGCCCAAGATTTCCAGGATACGAAGAACGTCGTCAACGTTTTCTTCAGTGGAGACGGTGGATTCCCCACCAAGCATGCGCAGAAGTTAACCCTGCGTGAAATACTCTCTGTGGAGCCAGCTACGACAAGGCCTTTGAGATACAGCGAGGTCCAGATCTCCTTCTCCAGAGAGGATCAATGGACCAACTTCTCCGAGCCAGGAAAATTCCTACTTGTCTTAGACCCTGTCGTGGCGGGCTCACAGCTCACCCGTGTACCCATTGACGGCGGAAGCAGCCTTAACTTGCTCTTCGCAAGTACTCTCAAGAAGATGGGACTGGACATCTCAACAATGCTCACTCTCAGCAAGGCTCCCTTCTACGGGATCGTCCCAGGCAACGCGGCTACACCACTCGGGTCAGTGTGTGGCAGAACCACCTGAATTAATCCGGCTCAAGTGCGCTAACCATCGCCACGAGGGCAATCAGGGCTAACTCGCACTTCAAACGGAGTAATCCATAGGTCTGTCGGGTAACCTCCCGATACAACCACGGGTTTGCCAATCGAAACAACACATACAAAGTACTCTCACGAAGGTGAGCCCAGAGAATACAACATTCCAAAAATTTTACATCACAGGGTTCAACATAAATTTATTATTACAGACCAAGTTCGAATTCGTAAAACAAAGTACTTCAGAGTTTAAAAGTAAACGGGTTCTTCAAAGTTAATTGCAGCGGAAAAACAATGATAAACTACTCGACGATACATGATGTCTCGATGAAGCCCATACGAGACATCACTCGGCATTATCATCATCGGCCGGGGATGCATCCCATTCCCCCGACCAACCAGGAGGAAGAGTACACGACCAAGTCAAACTAGCAACCATGTCCTTAAAAGTATCACCTGAAAACAAACCCACAAGCAAGGCTGAGTATACTAATACTCAGCAAGGCTTACCCGACTAGTGGAATATACTTAGCCAACTTCTAGACATGCAAGGCTTTTGGCTTGAGGGCTTTGTTTTGCCGAAAAGCATATATAATACCGCGAGAAACGGACGATTCGAATCGAATTTCTTAACCTTGCAAGGCAGACCTAAACACACGTCACGTGGTTACTCCCAGAGTCAGACGTGCAACTTTTCCCTTCAGTTCCTGCTTCACGGAACAGGCCCACCGCCCTCGACTACACATCCCCACAGACCACGGTATGACGCCGGGCCGTGGCGGCAAATGCACCCGCCATTAGCTAAATGTGACCGAATTCAAGACGGTGGGGAGTATGTTCCGGCCTTGGTTCAATCCAGTACATAAGCTTACCGAACCATATTCTCGGCATGTGGTTAGTACATTCAAAAACTTAACCACCACTACCACACACTCCGACCTTAGAATTTTTCACTAAACAGACGGGGCCTCAATCATCAACATGAACATCGCACCATAGCCCCGTCCGTCGACCTTATGATTGCAGCATGTAGTAAACATTCAACTCCTATATTCTCGTGAGTGAGAGGAAATCACTCGACTTTTATCGGAGTCCAATAAGCATAGCATTCTATCGAACCTTATATCTAGTGTTCAGATCATAGGAACCTAAGATCATGCAACTAAGTTTTCATTCAACTCCTATAAACTTAATGCACAAGCAATATCGAGTAATAAGTTGCATAATTTGAAAAATAGGGTTCATGCTCCGGGGCTTGCCTTCTTGAGCAAAGCTAGCCTTGGGCTCTTCCGAACTTTGGTTCGGGTCTTTGAAAACTTCAGTTAGATTCACTTGAGCTTCACTCTGCTCACTCTCGGACTCGGGCACCAGCTCGTATGTTCCGTCAGCGTGAGTAGTCGATTCTATATGAATGCACAAGTATGAGTTGTAGTGATGGTATATGACATTTATTTTCTTCACGATAAAGCTGCAGTCCACAAAAACATATATTTGGTTGTAAAGTTACTTAGTTAAGATTTCTTGGGCAATCGTTAATAGAGTACATCTTAAACTACTTGACTTCATTAAACAAGAAGGGGTTGTGTTATATTGGAAACTTAATTTTCTAAGCACAAACATGGATTAAACACAATTACTGAACTAGGCAACTTCTGGTGATGAAACTTTTATTCAGAGTACCACATGCAGACATAAAACCACTGCAAAAATTTCAGGCATTTTTCTAGAGCAGGTTAAATATGAAAAATGTAATACACAGCCACTACTAGAAACTAGTTATTTTTATACAGAACGAACCATGCAAGTATTAATGCTAAAAATTTTACAGGGTGTTAAACTATCCATATATGTGTTAATATAAATTGTTCACATTTTATTGTGCATGATACAGAGCATAATAAATAGGACAATATACACCTAATTTAAGAAATATTATTTTCTATAGGATGTTATACAGGGTTTCTGAGTATGAAATATTTTATACAGCATGTTCTTGTCCAAAGTATTTCATAGTAAAAAGATGAACATTTTTCAAGCACAAAAACTAATCACTTTGATTTAATGCATTTTTCCACCACAAAAGTTATATATGTAGGTTACAGAAAGGTAAAAAGTCCCCAAATTTTTCTGTTGCATCTAGGTATCACTATAGCAACACAGAAAAAGTTTTATAACATGAATCACTATAGAACAGTAGGAAAAGTTAGTTCTATCCCTTCATGGCATAAAACAAAGTCTAACAAAAAGTTTAGCTAGAGATGGGTTCTGGTCCTAAACGTTTTACACTGGCCTACACATCAAGAAACTAATCCACTGTCCAAAAATTAGGTTCAGCCTTTGTCTACAACAGTGGGTACAAATAAAGGCTATTAAACCTTCCATTAAATCTAGGGAAAACTATAGCAAGCAACTGAAGAAATGCATCTAACAAAAGTAGTAGATCGTCTTCTAAGGATTACAGAATAGTTGAGTTTATATTTTTATGATTTTTCTATGATTTTTAAATTATTTTCAAAGTTCGCTATTTTTGAATCTAGGGTCAAAACACTGGTTCGCAGATATGCCCCTGGAAACTTGCGTGCAGACCCTTTGAAAGATTGAAAACAAAGCAATTGGGTCCCTGGCGGGGCTGGCATGGCGGCCGGCCAAATTCTGGCGAGGAGGCTCGCCGGCGGCGAGGGGAAAGGGTCAGGGGAGTACCAGGGAGGCGAGAGCTACCTCGTGGTGGCCTTGGTCGGGGTTGGGGACGGCCGGAGGTGGGTCTCCCACGGCGGACAGGTGCCAGCGGCGGTGCTGTGCGGCGGCGACGGTGCTCCAGCGAGGCTAAGATGGCGTGGTCGGGTCGGGGAGCTGCGGTGGACGGTGGAGGACCGATTCCGAGGGACAACTCGGGCGGAGGAGGGCCGGAGGCGGCGTCCCCACGGCGGACAGGGGCGGCGGCGGCGGTTGCTGGCGTCGGCCTTGCTCCGCGGGTCTGGGCGCGCGAGTGGGCTCAGTTCGGCATTTATATGTGCAAGGGAGGGAGGATGAGGGGCTAGGGGTGCCGGCAGGGCTGGGGCACGACATTGGGCGAGCAGAGCGGTGCACAATGGCGCTGCGTTGCGTGTGAACGACGCGGGCAGGCGACTGGGCGAGCGAGATAGTGGCGTGGGCGAGGGAGATCGTGCGCGGCGCGATTGGGTGAGCTGGGGCGGCAGCAGAGACGCGCGCTGGTTGGCTTGGCGCGGTGCTGGCGGCAGGGATGACTTGCTAGGTGGCCGGCGGCCTCTACGCGGCGGTCGGGGCAGAGCACGGGAGGGAGATGAGGGAGGGACGGAATTGTGAGAATTTGAAGAAATTTAGGGGTCTGGTCGTAAAAGTGATATTTTCTCACATTTCTGTTTTGCAACTCAAAATTCTCTGAACATGAAAGTTGTTCAAAATGAAAAGTTACACAAGTTTCGCTTCAGGCCAAAGTTCATTCGAGTTATAGTTCAGAAGTTATATTAAAACCTCAAAAAGCTTGGTTCGGATGGCACGTCATTTCATGGGCAAAACTTCATATTCTCCCCTAGGCTTCAACTATACTTTTGTTTATCATGTCCTTAATGATGTGCCTATTCAATTTGGTAGTCATATTTGCATCGATGTGAAAGTTATTTAATTTATTTGATTAAAGTACATGTACTCATGCACATATACACATACTTTCAATATAAATGCAAAACCAAATTATAATATGTTTCTTTTAAACTTTTCTTAGTTATTTATGCATATTGTTATGCTAATGAGATTTGTTTAGCAAAATAAACACCTGAGGTGTCACAGCCTTCCCCCCTTAAAAAGAATCTCGTCCCGAGATTCGAACAGTAAGCTTAGTGTGGATAGTGTGTGTACCTTTGATAGAGTTGAGAAAACCGGGGAAATTTTTGTTTAGATAGCTTTCAGTTTCCCATGTGGCTTCTTCCTCAGTGTTATGATTCCATTGAAGTTTATACATTTTAATCACTTTCCTTCTAGTGCTTCTTTCTTTTTTATCCATGATTTTGATAGGGTACTCAACATATGAGAGGTCAGGCTCTACCAATATTTCTTGTTGTTCAACAACCTCAGTAGGAACTCGAACACACTTCTTGAGTTGAGACACGTGAAAGACATCATGGACGGCTGCAAGCTGAGGGGGCAGTCGTAGTCTATAGGCCACGGGTCCACAGCTCTCGATGATTTCATAGGGACCAACATATCGGGGAGCTAATTTTCCTTTGACTCCGAATCGTTGTACACCCTTGGTTGGTGAAACCCGAAGGTAGACATGATCACCAACTTCAAATTTCAGTGGCTTTCTCCTTCTGTCGAAATAGCTCTTTTGCCTGGATTGTGCGGCTCTAAGATTTTCTTGTATTACTCTCACTTTTTCCTCTGCCTCGATTACCAAGTCTGGTCCAAATATTTTGCATTCTCCGGTTTGTGACCTGCTCAAAGGAGTTCGACATCTTCGACCGTACAAGGCCTCAAATGGTGCCATTTTCAAACTCGCTTGATAGCTATTGTTGTATGAGAACTCTTCTAGGGATAGGCATTTGTCCCAACTCTTGTCATAGTGAATGATGCAAGCTCTAAGCATGTCTTCAAGAATTTGGTTCACTCTTTTGGTTTGTCCGTTAGTTTGGGGATGATAGGCTGAGCTTCGAATCAATTTAGTACCAAGAGATGCTTGCAATTGTTCCCAAAAGCGTGCTACAAACTGAGTACCACGATCGGAAATAATTGTCTTAGGTATTTCATGTAGGCAAACAATGCGGTCGAGATAAATCTCAGCATATTTCTTGGCAGTATAGGTGGTGTGCACCAGAAGAAAATGTGCCGTCTTTGTGAGCCTATCAACGATAACCCATATGAAATCATGTTTCTGTGAAGTGCTTGGCAACCCAACAATGAAATCCATACTTATGTCTTCCCATTTCCAGGAGGGTATAGGCAAAGGTTGAACTGTACCGGCTACTTTCAAGTGGCTAGCTTTTACCCTCTGACATGTGACACATTCTGAGACATATTTAGCAATTTCCCTTTTCATTCTAGTCCACCAGAAGTTTTGCCTAAGATCTTGATACATTTTGCTACTGCCGGGGTGAATAGAAAATTTAGAAAGATGTGCCTCCTCAAGAATTTGTTTGCGGAGCTCATGATTCTTCGGAACGACTATGCGACTTTTGAACCATAGAACTCCCTTATGGTCTTGGCGGAAACACTTATACTTCTCCTCTCCTAGAGAGAGTTTTTGTTTGATGATCTTAACACCTTCATCGTGTAGTTATGCTATGATGATTTGATCATGGAGAGTAGGCTCAACCAAGATGTGATTCAGAGTGCCTTGGGGAATCATTTCCAAACTAAGCTTCCTTATTTCTGAACATAATATTTCATTATAGAATTCCACTGATAGGCAATGGCAATGAGCCTTGCGGCTTAGTGCATCCGCGACTACATTAGCCTTGCCTGGGTGATAGTGCACCTCGAGGTCATAATCCTTGATTAATTCTAGCCATCTTCTTTGTCTCATATTCAGATCGACTTGGGTGAAGATATATTTGAGACTTTTATGATCGGTGTAGATATTACATTGAGTGCCCATGAGGTAATGTCTCCATATTTTTAGAGCATGAATGACAGCTGCTAATTCGAGATCATGGGTCGGATAATTCTGCTCATGGGGCTGAAGAGCTCATGAGGCATAAGCAATAACTCAATTATCTTGCATAAGCACACAACCAAGACCAGTGCCAGATGCATTACAGTAAACATTGAATGGCTTGGTGTTATCGGGTTGAGCTAACACAGGGGCTGTAGTCAAATGTTCTCTAAGAGTGTGGAAAGTTCTTCACATTTCTCATCCCACACAAACTTTACTCCCTTTTTCAATAGTTCAGGCATAGGCTTAGCAATTCTGGAGAAATCCGGAATGAAGCAGCGATAGTAACCGGCTAAACCAAGAAAACTGCGAATCTGATGAACAGAGGTAGGAGGCTTCCAATCCATCACCTCTTGTACCTTGCTGGGGTCAACGGCTATGCCTTCGCTGGAAATTGTGTGACCCAAGAATTTCACACTATTCAACCAGAATTGGCACTTAGAAAATTTAGCATAGAGTTGATGGTCCCTGTGACGCTGAAGAACAATGTGCAGGTGCTTAGCATGCTCTTCCTCATTCTTGGAATAAATAAGGATGTCGTCAATGAAAACCACGACGAACTTGTCGAGCTCGGGCATGAATACCGAATTCATGAGATACATGAAGTAGGCAGGAGCATTTGTGAGACCAAAAGACATGACCAAAAATTCATATAGCCCATATCGTGTGGAAAAGGCAGTCCTAGGAATATCGCATGGACGAATCTTTATCTGATGATATCCAGAAAGAAGATCAATCTTTGAGAAAACCCTAGCTCCAGATAATTGATCGAAGAGAACATCAATGCGGGGAAGTGGGTATTTATTCTTAACGGTTACCGCATTGAGAGGTCGGTAGTCCACACATAATCTTAAACTGTCATCCTTTTTCTTTACAAATAGGGCTGGACATCCCCAAGGTGATGCGCTAGGACGAATGAAACCTTTGTCCAGTAGTTCTTGGAGTTGTGTTTTCAGTTCGACCAATTCCTTAGGTGGCATCCTATAGGGTCCTTTGGAGATAGGTGCAGTGCCTGGTTGCAGTTCAATAACAAACTCAATATCCCTATCTGGTGGCATCCCTGGCAAGTCATCCGGAAAAACTTCGGCATACTCGCATACCACTGGAATATCTTCTAGTTTGATTCCTTCCATCGTGAAAGCACAAGACTTTATGCACTCTCGGAATGGCAAATAAAGAGTAGTGGCTCCATGAGTTGGGGAATTGCTTTCAACGGCCCTTGAAAGAATATCCAATGTCACTTCATGTTGAGCCATCCAATCCATTCCCAAAATAATGTCTATGCCTTCTAGTGCCAGAAGGATAAGGTTGGATATGATAGTTTTACTACCCAACTTGATTGGTACGTGCCTTATCATTTGATTTGAAGCAATTTTACCACCCGGTGTTGATATCATATACGACCCTTTTGTGTGACAAAAATCCAAGCCCACTTTTGCACCAAATTTTGCACTAATGAAACTATGTGATGCACCTGAATCAAACTATATAACTGCAGGCTTGTTGTTAAACAGAGAATGTACGTGTCATTATTGGTGCACCTTCAGGGAGCGCTTCAAGCTGATCAATCTATCTTTTGCGCTTGTTCCTCTGTCTTTTATGCTTGTTCCTTTGTCTTTTGCGCCCGTTCTGATTGGTTTGGCTAGAACCCTGGCCCTGATTTTGCTGTCTGGCCTGGGGGCATTCTCGAGCAAAGTGGTTAGCACTTCTACAAACGAAGCAACGGTTTGTGTCACTTGGACGACCGGGCTATTTGTTATCTAAAGATGTCACTACCCGCATACCTACTGAACCTTTCTTGGGTGTGGTGCATTTAGCATGGTCTATCTTTTCTTGAACAGGTGAGCGAGTTCGTGTTCGTAGGACTGTGCCGACATCAGTAGTTCTGCTAGCTTGATGTCGACCTCGTAGGATGAATTCTGTGCATGTAATTTCCCATCCAGTCAGGTCTATGTCGCATGGGTCATGCTTGAGAGTCCGACACTTTACTTGGTGATCCTTAAGTTTCATCGGAAGTTGTGATGGGGGCAATAAGGAGTAATGGCGACCCGCTAGGGTTTGATTCCCGATCTTTCGATGAGAGGCGTGGATAACTCGATTGGTTGATGGAGGCGACGTTCACGGCCCGACTACAGCCTTCCAAGCTGCGCCTTAGCAACCGATACACCCCCTCCAATGGCTGTCGCGATCTTGTGGAGCGCGGCACCCGGCCACTAGGGCACTCGTCCTGCAAGCAATCGAAGAACTAGCAAGAACAAGTATGACAAGTACTGAATTTACTAGATATAAATGAAGGTTTCACACGCAATCTCAATAATGGTGGGGTTCCGAAGACAAGAAGACGGGCAGCTGATCCAGCACGCGCGCTTGCAAGCAAGTAGCGAAGGCTAAACTTGATCTAAACAAAACCCAAGCATCCTTGGCGGCGGCTAAGGGGTATAAGTACGTGGGAGGACGACCACAGGGGTGTTGGGGTCGTACTCCAACCCTAGGACGCGTCCGTAATGGACTCAACTTGATACACGGCCCATTGGACCAAAACAGGGTGACGCAGCAGCATGGGCAGAAACGGACTCTGTATTAATTTAACGATTGCGGCCGACTCGTAATAGATATGGCTATGAGGCCGGATCCGTTTGAAAGAAGACTTCATAAGCTTTCCACGAAGTACTTGAACGCCCCAATCCGAGTTTATATGCGACCGTGGTGTCCGTCACAAGTTGGTACTATTCTGCAGTCCGAATCCAGCTTGCGCGAATCCGTTTCCCTTTCGGCCGCCTCCTTGGTTCCTAAGCAAAACAAGAGTACACGGGTCTCCATGGTCTAAACATGATGCACATGAGCTTAGATTTGAACTCACCTGATGATTAAGTTGATGCGCATGAGCACGAGTAATAGGACCAGCAATAGGTACTTGTGTCGGAGTGGATGTATCGTTGGTGTTGGTGTCCTCATCAAGGAGTCTGAGTAAATGTCTCTTGTGTCCATCATCTTGTCATTGAGCTCTGAAATAGCCTGCAACCTGAGGTTGGTGGACATTACACCCACCCCCTTGATGGTGCTGCTGCTGCAGGAATTGAAAAATCGCTTGCTGCCCCTTGACAAGCTGACGAAGCAACTCGGTGTGAGCGGCCATTACTTCCACTAAACTGGGTGGTGGCGGTGGCGGCTGTTGCGATCCGCTACCACTAGCACCAAAACCATCCAGGTTACCACAGCTTGCTCCAACCATCTCAAAAGATCAGGGATAGAATCGTGGATAGAATACTGTTCGCTACAAGAAAATTCATATCTCTCAGTAGGTTCATCCAAAATAGCTCATATTTTAGCAGTGAGTAGGAAATTTAGAGATGTACAATTTTGGTATTCAACTCAGACGCTAAATCGATGGCCAAGATGGTCGAAAGATTCATTCTTTGCTTCTCTGCTTCGGCGGCTTTTCAGCAGAACGAGTTATAGTATTTTGCCTATAACTCAAACTAACAAAGCCCAATAGTGCTGAAATTTTGTGAGCTTTCAAGACATAAAATTATTGACAACTTTGTTATTTAACTTGCTGCTCAGAAGGATCATCTTCAAAGGGTAAAAGTTTCGACAAGATCATGCCATAGGATATGAACTGGAGGATGAAAGTTCAATATTTCTGGAAGCAACTTCAAAACTCCATAACTACAATTTGAGTAATCCAAAAATTCTCAATCTTCACTAAAGTGTTCCTAGGATAGTTGGGCACAACTTTTCTAGTCAACTCCCGAGCTAGATCAGGCTCTAAGATGGTTTTTCTCTTAAGGTTTATTTTACTGTCTACCCAGAAATTTCAGTGAACAGAGAGCCAATGTTTTGTGCACCAGGAAAAATCTACCAACCAAAAATTACCAAATTTTAACAGTAGCTTCCTGAGTAAATTTACAATGAGTTTTGTGTTGAACACTTTTGCAGAAAACTGAAGTTAGAGGTCATAAAAATTTATGTGGTAGAAGCGCTCATTCTGGTCAGAAAACTGACATATCAAGGTTTCTGTTGTTTCTTACTATCTACATTTTCAGAATTTTTCAAATTTAAATAGGAGGTAGAATATAAGTTTTGGAACAAAACTTTCAACATGAACTTATTCAGAATGGATCATTTTCTATGCTCAATAAATTCATTTTTCCAGATATGACAGAAATATGATAGATTTGCTAGATAATCTTTATGTAAGACAATCTTGTGCACGCATGAACCTTACCACTCTCAATCAAAACATTTTCAATTTCAGATATATATGGTCATGATGCATGCACGCCCTATTCGTCCTCACAAAAGAAAATAATTGCCAAATAGTTTTGGTCTTACGAAGTTAGTTTCGGTGGCATACACAATACGTCTCTCACTATAATAGCTAGTCAAAAATTCTCTAACCGTTCCTTAACTTATCGTAATCGCGGTTAGTGTACCTACAGAAGTTTGATAGAGCATATATATATATATATATATATATATATATATATATATATATATATATATATATATATATATATATATATATATATATATATATATATATATATATATATATATATATATATATATATATACATTGAACCTTTCATGCCAGCACTCATGAAAGCGTCCGCATTCATTACCGTTCACTATAGAAACAGCATCCGTACAATTCCCACCGTACAGACGACGTTAACATACGCTATCAAGATAGCGTATTCACGGGGGTACCGTCTTGAGACGGCGGCATGAACAACGATCGCCATACCCTGCGCCAAATCTTCTACTCCCAATATAATCAACTAATAGTTGGTATATTGGCAGCACCTCAAGTAGGTCACTGCTTGAGGGCAGCGTTCGGCTCGCATCACCGACAGGAAGGCCAAGCTCTCTCAGTTGGTTGAGGATTCTTACCTTCTTACCTTAGCGATGAGTGCGTCGTTATATAATTTAATGGTCCGTTGTGCATAAAAGTAAGTTTTGACAGAAAGTAATGTGCTGGAAATCAGTTGATAATATACATAAGTTAGATAGCCACCTAGTAACTTTCCCATAATCCCCTATGGCTTTACGAACTAGGTACCATCCTTAACGAACCAACGCATTTTGCAAACGCATTTTTTTGGGTCAAGTTTTATCAAAACAAGTTTTTAAGGCTTGTTATACTCTCTGGTGTATTCATTTTGGCTCTGATACCAGCTGTGGTAGAACCACCTGAATTAATCCGGCTCAAGTGCGCTAACCATCACCACGAGGGCAATCAGGGCTAACTCGCACTTCAAACGGAGTAATCCATAGGTCTGTCGGGTAACCTCCCGATACAACCACGGGTTTGCCGATCGAAACAACACATACAATATGCTCACACGAAGGTGAGCCCAGAGAATACAACATTCCACAAATGTTACATCACAGGGTTCAACATAAATTTATTATTACAGACCAAGTTCGAATTCGTAAAACAAAGTGCTTCAGAGCTTAAAAGTAAACGGGTTCTTCAGAGTTCATTGCAGCGGAAAAACAACGATAAACTACTCGACGATACATGATGTCTCGATGAAGCCCGTACGAGACATCACTCGGCATTATCATCATCGACCGGGGATGCATGCCATTCCACCGACCAACCAGGAGGAAGAGTACACGGCCAAGTCAAACTAGCAACCATGTCCTCAGAACTATCACCTGAAAACAAAGCCACAAGCAAGGCTGAGTATACTAATACTCAGCAAGGCTTACCCGACTAGTGGAATATACTTAGCCGACTCCTAGACATGCAAGGCTTTTGGCTTGAGGGGTTTGTTTTGCCGAAAAGCATATACAAGTAGGTCCTTACTTTAAAATTTTAGCTCCAGATTCTAGTTTTCTTTAACCATTCTAGGTAAGCAACTGTCCAATATCATACATGGTAAAAGAATTAATTTACATCCAACAAGATTAATTATCATCATTGTTCCATTTCTTACTCTATGTGGTAAAAGGGTCAAGCAGTCTCAATACCGCGAGAAACAGACGATTCGAATCGAATTTCTTAACCTTGCAAGGCATACCTAAATACACGTCACGTGGTTACTCCCAGAGTCACACGTGCAACTTTCCCCTTCAGTTCCCGCTTCACGGAACAGGCCCACCGCCCTCGACTACACGTCCCCATAGACCACAGTACGACGCCGGGCCGTGGCGGCAAATGCACCCGCCATTAGCTAGATGTGAACGAATTCAAGACGGTAGGGAGTATGTTCCGGCCTCGGTTCAATCCAGTACATAAGCTTACCGATTATCATATTCTTAGCATGTGGTTAGTACATTCAAAGACTTAACCACCACTACCACACATTGCGGCCTTAGCATTTTTCACTAAACAGACGGGGCCTCAATCATCAACATGAACATCGCACCATAGCCTCGTCCGTCGACCTTATGATTGCAGCATGTAGTAAACATTCAACTCCTATATTCTCGCGAGTGACAGGAAATCAATCGACTTTTACCGGAGTCCTATTAGCATAGCATTCTATCGAACCTTATATCTAGTGTTCAGATCATAGGAACCTAAGATCATGCAACTAAGTTTTCATTCAACTCCTATAAACTTAATGCACATGTAATATAGAGTCATAAGTTGCATAATTTGAAAAATAGGGTTCATGCTCCGGGGCCTGCCTTCTTGAGCAAAGCTAGCCTTGGGCTCTTCCGAACTTTGGTTTGGATCTTTGAAAACTTCAGTTAGATTCACTTGAGCTTTACGCTGCTCACTCTCGGACTCGGGCACCAGCTCGTACGTTCCGTCAGCGAGAGTAGTCGATTCTATATGAATGCACAAGTATGAGTTGTAGTGATAGTATATGACATTTATTTTCTTCACGATAAAGTTGCAGTCCACAAAACATAGATTTGGTTGTAAAGTTTCTTAGTTAAGATTTCTTGGACAATCGTTAATAGAGTACATCTTAAACTACTTAACTTCATTACACAAGAAAGGGTTGTGTTATATTGGAAACTTAATTTTCTAAGCACAAACATGGATTAAACACAATTACTGAACTAGGTAACTTATGGTGATGAAACTTTTATTCAGTGTACCACATGCAGAGACAAAACCACTGCAAAAATTTCAGGCATTTTTGTGTAGCAGATTAAATGTGAAAAATATAATACACAGCCACTACTAGAACATAGTTATTTTTATACAGAACGAACCATGCAAGTATTAATGCTAAACATTTTACAGGTTGTTCATCTATCCATATATGTGTTACTGTAAAGTTTTCAGATCTTATTGTGCATGATACAAAGCATAATAAATATGACAAAATACACCTATTTTAACAAAGATTACTCTCTACAGGTTGTTATGCAGGGTTTCTGAGTATGAAACTTTTTATACAGCATGTTCTAACCCAAATTATGCTATAGTAGAAATATGAATATTTTTCAAGCACAAAAACTAATCACTTTGATTTAATGCATTTTTCCACCACAAAAATTATATATGTAGGTTACAGAAAGGTAAAAAGTCCCCAAATTTTTCTGTGGCATCTAGATATAACTATAGCAGCACATAAAATGTTTCATAACATGAATCACTATAGAACAGTAGGAAAAATTAGTTCTATCCCTTCATGGCATAAAACAAAGTCTAACAAAAAGTTTAGCTAGATATGGGTTCTGGTCCTGAATGTTTTATACTGGCCTACACATAAAGAAACTAATCCACTGCCCAAAAAATAGGTTCAGCCTTTGTCTACAACAGTGGGTACAAATAAAGGCTATTAAACCTTCCATTAAATCTAGGTAAAACTATAGCAGGCAATTGAAGAAATTCATGTAACAAAAGTTGTAGATCTTCTTCTAAGGATTACAGAACAACTGAGTTTGTATTTTTCTGATTTTTCTATAATTTTTAAAGCATTTTCAAAGTTCACTATTTTTGAATCTAGGGTCAAAACACTGGTTCGCGGATATGCCCCTGGAAACTTGCGTGCAGACCCTTTGAAAGATTGAAAACTTGCGGCGACGGTGCTCCGGCGAGGCTGGGATGGCGTGGTCGGGTCGGGGAGCTGCGGTGGATGGTGGAGGACCAATTCCGAGGGTCGGCTCGGGCGGAGGAGGGTCGGAGGCGGCGTGCCCACGGCAAACAGGGGCGGCGGCGGTGGTTGCTGGTGTCGGCCTTGCTCCAGTGGGTCTGGGCGCACGAGAGGGCTCATTTCGGCATTTATAGGTGCAAGGGAGGGAGGAGGAGGGGCTGGGGGTGCCGGCAGAGCTGGGGCGCGCCATTGGGCGAGCAGGGCGGTGCACAGGGGCGCTGCGTCGCGTGCGAACGATGCAGGCAGGCGACTGGGCGAGCGAGATAGTGGCGTGGGCGATGGAGATCGTGCGCGGCGCGATTGGGCGAGCTGGGGCGGTAGTAGAGACGCGTGCTTGTTGGCTTGGCACGGCGCGGGCGGTAGGGATGCCCTGCCAGGTGGCCGGCGGCCTCTGCGCGGCGGTCGGGGCAGAGGAGGGGAGGGAGATGAGGGAGGGACTGAATTGCGAGAATTTGAAGAAATTTAGGGGTGTGGTCGTAAAAGTGATATTTTCTCACATTTCTGTGTTGCAACTCAAAATTATCTGAACATGAAAGTTGTTCAAAATGAAAAGTTACACAAGTTTCATTTCAGGCCAAACTTCATTCGATTTATAGTTCAGAAGTTATTTTAAAATCTCAAAAAGCTTGGTTCGGATGGCACGTCATTTCATGGGCAAAACTTCATATTCTCCCCTATGCTTCAACTAGACTTTTGTTTATCATGTCCTTAATGATGTGCTTATTCAATTTCGTTGTCATATTTGCATCGATGTAAAAGTTATTTAATTTGTTTGATTAAATTACATGTACTCATGCACATATACACATACTTTCAATATAAATGCAAAACCAAATTATAATATGTTTCTTTTAAACTTTTCTTAGTTATTTATGCATATTGTTATGCTAATGAGATTTGTTTAGTAAAATAAACACCTGAGGTGTCACACAGTGGTCCTGCCAGTCACTTTCAGGACCAAAGACAACTACCGCACCGAGTACATCAAGTTCGAGGTGGCGGATTTCGACTCGTCATACCACGCCATTCTTGGCTTGCCGGCACTAGCCAAATTCATGGTCGTGCCCCACTACGTGTATCTACTACTCAAGATGTCGGGCAAGACAGGCGTGCTCACACTTCGTGGCGACCTCAAGAAGTCGTACGACTGCGACCAGGAGGCGATCGAGTACGTAGCGACTTCACGCGTGCCAGAGCCATCCGCAGAAGTACTCGCGGCCACGCTAAAACTGACCAACACAGAGATGGAGATCTCCAACCAGCGGCCAAGCCAGTCGAGGGTTAAACCCAACCCCAGCGATGTCGGCTTCAAGACCATCCAGCTGCAGGAAGGCGACTCGTCCAAGACGACTCTTATTGGAGGCGGCCTAGGTGACAAATAGAAAAGCGCGCTCGTCAACTTCCAACCAGCGGATATGCCACGGGTGCCCAAGGAGTTGATCGAGCATTGCCTAAACGTCGACCCTAAGGCCACTCCAAAGAAGCAATGACTACATCGTTTCGCCCCCGACAAGAGGGAGGCTATCAAGAAAGAGTTAGCAAAACTTCTCGCGGCTGGTTTTATTAAAGAAGTTTACCACCCAGAGTGGCTAGCTAACCCTGTACTTGTACTCAAAAAGAATAATAATGAATGGAGGATGTGTGTGGATTATACTGATCTCAATAAGCACTGCCCGAAGGACCCCTTTGCGCTCCCACACATCGATCAAGTCATCGACTCCACGGCTGGCTGCGTTTTGCTCTCCTTCCTCGACTACTACTCGGGCTATCATCAGATAGCTCTCATGGAGGAAGATCAGATCAAAATGGCGTTCATCACCCCCTTCGGAGCATACGCTTATACTACAATGTCTTTTGGGTTGAAGAACGCAGGAGCCACTTATCAACGGGCCATCTAATTGTGCCTCGCAGATCAACTTCACCGCAACATTGAGGCTTACATGGATGATGTGGTCATCAAGACCAGATCCCACGACGAGTTCGTCACTGACCTCGAGGAGACCTTCAACAGCTTACGAAGGTTTTGATGGAAGCTTAACCCGACAAAGTTTGTCTTTGGCATGCCTCAAGGCAAACTACTCAGGTTCATTGTCAGTCACCGCGGGATTGAAGCCAATCCAGAGAAGATTAACGCCATCACAGCCATGGATGCCCCGAAGACAATCAAAGACATCCAGAAGCTCACTGACTGCATGGCAGCTCTGAACCGCTTCATCTCCCAACTTGGAGAAAGGGGACTACCCTTCTTCAAGTTGCTCAAGCACCATGACAAGTTCAAGTGGACCGAGGAGGCAAACAAGGCGCTACAAGACCTCAAATATCACTTGCAGCCGCCACCCATCCTGACAGGTCCCCAACCAGGCGAGAACTTGCTGCTCTACATCACTGTGACTACTCACGTCGTTAGCACGGCGATCGTGGTGGAACGACAGGAAGAAGGCCACATCTTTTTGGTGCAACGACCGGTTTACTTCATCAGCGAAGTCCTCTCTGAATCCAAGGTTCATTACCCGACGATTCAAAAAATTCTTTATGGTATCCTCATCACTTCCAGGAAGCTTCGCCACTAGTTCGATGCATACAATATCCTGGTAGTCTTCGACTTCCCATTGGCGGATATCCTCCACAATCGGGACGCTGCCGGGCGCATCTCCAAGTGGGCGGTGGTGCTGGGAGCCCTCACACTCGACTTCAAGCCCCGGACAGCCATCAAGTCACAAGCACTAGTCGATTTCATGGCTGAGTGACGAGAAAACCAAGTGGAAGCCCCAACCAACCAGCCGGAGCATTTGGTCTTGTACTTTGACGGTTCACTCAAGCTCGGTGGTGGTGGAGCGGGAGTACTTTTCATCAGTCCGAGAGGGGAACAACTCAAGTACGTATTTCAAATTCTATTCGAAGTCTACAACAACAAGGCCGAGTATGAGGCACTGCTGCATGGCCTACGCTTCGCAATCTCCCTCGGCATTAAGCGATTACTAGTCTATGGCGACTCCTTACTGGTGGTCCAACAAGTAAATAAGGAGTGGGACATCAACAAGGACTCCATGGATGCCTATGTCATGGAAATACGCAAGCTCGAGAAAAAGTTCTCGGGGCTGGAGATTCATCATGTGGTTCGCGACAACAATGTGGGCGCGGACGTGCTCTCCAAACTGGGTTTTGATCGTGCTAACGTCCCACTGGGAGTATTCGTTCATGAGTTGCATCACCCTTCCATCAGGACACCAGACTCAAGTTCCATTGTTCACGGTCCCAAGGAACCCGATCGAGAGATCTTGATGACATACAAAATTAAGGAGTTAATGAGTTTATCGAGTTTTGGACATGTTAAAATTCAATGAAATGAAAAAGAGCAAGAAAAGACGCTAAATTTGCTTAAAGGATGGTGTTGGTCTTTAAAGAAGATCCTTACTTATTTTATATTTTGAATTTGAGTTTAGGAAATACCGTACTATTATAAGAGGGATGTGAATGGATAGCATGAAGGTGTCAAAGTGCTTATTTGAGATGCTAACCATCAAGAAGAGACACAAAATCACACACTTGTGCACCTAGTTTTCTGTCTGTTTCAGTGTGTGTCAGAAGTTCTGACCCTAGGTTAGAAGTTCGGACACTTGTTGGAAGGAGCTGGATTCTTTCGACAAGGGGTCCTTGGCCAGCTGTTTTAAAATTGTCGGAAGTTCCGACAATCACTTAACAAGTGCACTAACGGCTAGTTTTTGGGGGTTGGGTATTTATACCCCTCAGCCCCCCTTCACTTGCAGCTGACCTAACCCGAGACAAACACCTCCAAGAGAATTTACTACTCCTCCCCAATCCCTCATTGAGCTAATCCTTTAGTTGATTTGAGCTAGGGCTTGAGTGAGAGCAAGATTGAGGTGTGAGACTCAACCTTTTAAGTGAAAGGGCAGCCAAGTTCATCTCAAGAGCACTTGAAGCATCTTAATCCTTCAATTCACATTTGTTACTCTTGAAGCTTGCTTCTAGACGGTTTGGTGTCGCCCGTGGAGCGTCCTCTCGTGTGTGTGCGCCCCGGGAAGTTTGTATTACCCTATCCTTTGTGGATTTCATAGTAAGTGACTCAATCCTCTATTGTGGTTGATTGAGTGAGGTAAAGGGTTAGTGGAAGACCCGACTCTTTGTGAGCTCCTCAACGGAGACGTAGCGTCCTTAGTGGAAGTGAACTTCGGGAACAAATCTCTTGTGTCTTGTGGTTATTGCATTTATTTAGTTCTTATTGACCTAGAGTTTGTTTTATGCCGATCTATGTACTTGAGTTGTTGTGCTTGCAAAGATCACCTGCAGAAGTCTCCTAGTATCATTGTGCAACTTTTGATTCAGCCAGGTTCTGCAATTTCAAGTTTAATTTTGAATTTCATATAAGAACTTTAGTATTGTCGGAAGTTCTGGTCCAGTGTTGGAAGTTCCGACACATTTAATTCCTGCGAAGAGTTTTTTGGTTTTTGACGTACTCCTAATCACTGTAACACCTCAGGTGTTTAATTTACGAAATAAGCCTCATTAGCTTAGCACGATGCATAAATAACTAAGAAAAATTTAAAGGAAACGAATTATAAATTGGTTCTGCCTTGAATTGAAAATAGTTGTGTATATGTGCGTAGTACATGTACTTTAATCAAGTCGTTTAAAATAACTTCTAAACTACAAATCAAATGAACTTTGGCCTGAAACAAAACTGGTGTAACTTTTCATTTTGAACAACTTTCATGTTCAGAGATTTTCGAGTTACCACACAAAAAATTGAGAAACACTTGAAATTGCAAACCAGTCCCTGCCTTTTCTTCTATTTCCGCTGCAGACCCTTCTTCTCCGCCTCGCCCGACCCTCTGACGCACAGCCGCTCGTCCGACCCTCGCGTCGCCCGACCCTTTCGTTCGCCCGACCCTCACTCGCCGCGCAGTCGCTGCAGGCCACTTGGGCGGCGATGCTTGACAGCGCTAGGCGCCAAGCCAATGCCTCGCCGCGCCCGCACGCGCGCCCGCACGCCGCATTCCTCCGCAGTCCGCGCACGCCACGCGCGCGCCGGCGACGCGCGCCTTTGCTCGCCGCCCGCCGCGCCCAATGGGCAAGTCGCGCCGTGCCCGTGTCTACGCCACGTTCCGCCAGTCGCCGCGCTCGCCGCCCGGCAAGACAGCATTGGCAGCTCCTCGCCCAACCCGCGCGCTGCGTGATCTCCCGCTCCCCACGCCAAATCCTCAGCGCCATATCCCCTCTGCTCGCGCCCACCGCACGCCGCGCCGGCTCTGTTCGCCACCCGCCGCGGCCAGTCACACGCTCCCGTCGGGTCGCCCGCGCCCGCGCCTCGCAGTCCAAGTCCCGCCCTCCTCCCGCCTATCTCCTGCCTACAAAAGGCCGCACTGAGCCCCCTCGCGTGCCCAGACACCAGAACGCCGCCACCTCCACCATTACCGCCGTCGTGCCCAGCTCACCGTGGAGCTCACCTCTCCAGCCACCCCTTGCCAGAGCTGAGTCTCCTACCACCACCGCAGCACCCCACCGTAGCTCACTGCCCCACCCATCGTCGCCCAGAACCGCCGGAGCACCGCCAGCACCGCCGCGCCGCCGCCGCTCCTTGCTGCTCCATGGACAGCTCACTCCGAAGCTCCGCCATCCCAGACAAGCCTTGAAACGGGTTCCCCTCGATGCCGCGAAGCTCATCGACCAGCCCACGCTCTCCCCTTCTCGCTGGAGCACCGTTGCCGATGCTCCGCCCCGCCACCGCCTCTCTGCTCCACGCCGACGAGCCAACTCCGGCCACCCCCAACCCCGACCAAGGCCATCCCGAGGTAGCTCTCACCTCCTTGGTTCTCCCCGACCCTTTTCCCCTCGCCGCCGACGAGCCCCCTCGCCGGAATCTGGCCGGCAGCCATGCATCGATTGAAATCTTTAAAAGAGTCTGCACGCAAGTTTCCAGGGACCCCTCTGTAAAAGAAAATTTTAACCCTAGATTCAAAAACAGCGAACTTGTAAAATTCATGTAAAATCGTAGAAAAACCGTAAAAATACAAACTCAACTGTTTTGGAATCTTTAGATGAAAATCTACAACTTTTGTTACATGCATTTCTTCATTTGCTTGCTAAATCTTGCTATAAATTAAAAATAAGGTTTAATAGACTTTAAATGTACCCCCTGTTGTAGACAAAGGCTAAACCTGAAAATTTAATAGTAGTTTGGTTGCTTGATTTGTAGGCCGGTGTAAAAATATTAGGGCCAAAACCCATCTTTAGCTAAACTTCTTAATAAAACTTGTTTATGACATGAAGTAATAAAACTAAATCGTAACTGCTGTTATGTTGTGATTCGTATTGATGCCTAAACACCACAGAAAATGTTTAGAACCTTTTTCCTTTCTGTAACCTATTTATATAATTTTGTGGTAGGAAAAATTTCACTAATTCAAATAATTAGTTTCTGTGCTTGGAAAATGTTCAACTTTTTGATGTAGCACACTTTAGAGTAGCTCTTGCTGTATAAAAAGTTTCATACACAGAAACCCTGTAAAACATCCTGTAGAAATTAATCTTTATTAGAATAGGTGTATATTTTCCTAATTATTATGCTTTTTATCTTGTACAGTAAAATCTAAAAAATTTATAGTAACACATATAGGAATAGATTAACACCCTGTTAAAGTTTTAGCTTCAATATATGAATGGTTTGTCCTGTATAAAAATAACTATGTTCTAGTAGTAGCTGTGTATAAATTTTTTTTTCGTAATTATTCTGCTGCGTGAAAATGTCTGAAATTTTTACAGTGCTTTTGTCTCTGCATCATGTCCTCTAAATAAAAATTTCATCACCAGAAGTTACCTAATCCAGAAGTTGTGTTTAATCCATGTTGTGCTTAGAAAATTAAGTTTCCAATATAACACATCCCCTTTTTGTTTAAGGAAGTTAATAGTTAAGTTATACTCTATTAACGATTGCCCAAAGAAATCTTAACTAAGTAACTTCCCAACAAAATCAATGTTTTGTGAATTGCAACTTTGTCGTGAAGGAAATAATCGTCTTATACCATCACTATAACTCACACTTGTGCATTCATATAGAATCGACTACTCTCACCGACGGAACGTACGAGCTGATGCCCGCGTCCGAGAGTGAGCAGCGTGAAGCTCAAGTAAATCTAACTGAAGCTCTCGAAGACCCGAGCCCAAGTTCGGACGAGCCCCAAGCTAGCTTTTCCCAAGAAGGCAAGCCCCGGAGCATGAACCCTATTTTCCTAAACTTATGCAACTTATTACTCTATTTTACTTGTGCGTTAAGTTTATAGGAGTTGAATGAAAACTTAGTTGCATGAACTTAGGTACCCATGCTCTGAACACTAGATGTAAGGTTCGATAGAATGCTATGCTAATAGGACTCGGTAAAAGTCGAGTGATTTCCTATCACTCACGAGAATTTAGGAGTTGAATGTTTACTACATGCTGCAATCATAAGGTCGACGGACGGGGCTATGGTACGATGTTTATGTTGATGATTGAGGCTCCGTCTGTTTAGTGAAAAATGCTAAGGCCGCAGTGTGTGGTAGTGGTGGTTAATTCTTTGAACGTACTAACCACATGCTGAAAATATGGTAATCGGTAAGCATAAGTACTGGATTGAACCAAGGCCAGAATATACTCGCCACCGTCTTGAATTCGTTAACATCTAGCTAATGGCGGGTGCATGTGCCGCCATGGCTAGGCCATGGGGACGTGTAGTCGAGGGCGGTGGTCCTGTTCCGTGAAGCGGGAATTGAAGGAAAAAGTTGCACGTGTGACTCTGTGAGTAACCACGTGACGTGTGTTTAGGTTTCCCTTGCAAGGTTAAGAAATTCAATTCGAATCGTCCGTTTCTCGCGGTTATTGAGACTGCTTGACCCTTTTACCACATAGAGTAAGAAGATGAACAATGATGATGATTAATCTTGTTGGATGCAAAATAATTCTTCCACCATGTATGATATTATATAGTTGCTTACCCAGAATGGTTAAAGAAAGCTAGAACTTGGAGCTAAAATTTGAAAGTAAGGACCTACTTATATATGCTTTTCGGCAAAACAAATCCCTCAAGCCAAAAGCCTTGCATGTCTAGGAGTCGGCTAAGTATATTCCACTAGTCGGGTAAGCGTTGCTGAGTATTAGTATACTCAGCCTTGCTTGTGGCTTGTTTTCAGGTGAAACTTTCGAGGATATGATTGCTAGTTTGACTTGGCCGTGTACCCTTCCTCCTGGTTGGTCGGTGGAATGGGATACGCCCCCGGCCAACGGTGATAATGTCGAGTGATGTCTCGGACGGGCTTCATCGAGACATCCTGTACCGTCGAGTAGTTATCGTTATTTTTTCGCTGCTTTGAACTCTGAAGAACTCAATTATTTTGCACTCTGAATTACCTTGATTTACGAATTCGAACTCAGTTGTAATAATAATTTATGATGAACACTGTGGTGTAAAATTTGTGGAATGTTGTATCCTCTGGGCTCACCTTCATGTGAGTACATGTGTGTGTGGTTTCGATCGGCAAAAACCGTGGTTGTATCGGGAGGTTACCCGACAGACCAATGGATTATTCCGTTCGAAGTGCGAGTTAGCCCTGATTGCCTTCGTGGTGATGGTTAGCGCGCTTGAGCCGAATTAATTCAGGTGGTTCTGCCACAGCTGGTATCAGAGCCGAAATGCATACGCCAGAGAATGCAACAAGCCTTAAAAACTTGTTTTCATAAAACTTGACCAGAAAAATGCGTTTGCAAAAAGATACGTTGGTTCGTTAAGGATGGTGCCTAGTTCGTAAAGCCCTAAGGGATTATGGGAACCTACTAGGTGGCTATCTAACTTATGAATATTATCAACTAACTTCCAGCACATTACTTTCTGTTCAAACTTACTTTTATGCACAACCGACCCTTAAATTCTGTAACAACGCACTCATCGCTAAGGTAAGAAGGTAAGAATCCTCAGCCAACTGAGAGAGCTTGGCCTTCCTGTCGGTGATGCGAGCCGAACGCTGCCCTCAAGCAGTGGCTTACTTGAGGTGCTGCCAGTATACCAACTATTAGTTGATTATATTGGGAGTAGAAGGTTTGGCGCAGGGTATGGTGATCACTGTTCATACCCCCGTCTCAAGACGGTACCCCCCGTGAATACGCTATCTTGATAGCGTATGTTAACGTCGTCTGTACGGCGAGAATTGTACAGATGCCGTTTCTATAGTGAACGGTAATGAATACGGACGCTTTCATGAGTGCTGGCATAAAAGGTTCAATGGATATTTATATGCTCTATCAATCTTTTGCAGGTACACTAACCGCGATTACGATAAGTTTAAGAACGGTTAGAGAATTTTTGACTAGCTATTATAGTGAGAGACGTATCGTGTATGCCACCGAAACTAACTTCGTAAGACCAAAGCTATTTGGTAATTATTTGATTTTACGAATAGGACGTGCATGCATCATGACCATATAAATCTGAAATTGAAAATACGTTGATTGAGAGTGGTAAGTTTCATGCGTGCACAAGATTATCTTTGCATAAGGATTATCTAGAAAACCTGTCACATTCTGTCTTATCTGAAAAGATAAATTTATTAAGCGTATAAAATGACCCTTTCTGAAGAAACTCATGTTGAAAGTTTTGTTCCAAAATTCATATTCTGCCTCCTGTCTAAATATGAAAAATTCTAAACATATGGCTAATGAGAAACAACAAAGATCTTGAGATGTCAGTTTCTGTCCAAAATGAGTAGTTCAGCCACATAAATTTTTATGCCCCATTAATACAGTTTTCTCTAAATGTGTTCAACACAAAACTTGTTGTAAATTTACTCAGGCAGCTTCTGGTTAAATTTAGTAATTTTTGGCTGGGTAGATTTTCCCTAGTGCACGAATCATTGGCCCACTGTTCACTGAAATTTCTGGATAGACAGTAAAGTAAAACCTTAAGAGAAAGACCACCTTAGAGTCGGATCTAGCTCTGGAGTTGACTAGCAAAGATGTTCACAAATACCTTAGGAATGTTCTGGTAAAATATGAGAATTTTTGGACAAGAACTGTTGAAGTTATGGCTATTTTAGCGCACTGTCCAGAACCTGTTCACTATACTGTTCACAGTTTTTCGCTATCTCACCCATTTGATCTTTTGTTCAGATGGCCGAGGCTGTTGCCATGATGGTGGATGAGGATGGACGTGTTCACTCACAGTGTCTCTACTGGGAGGGCTTTCCCTCTATCTTGTGGGATGTTCTGCGCACCGCGGGCTATCCAATTCCCCCACGTTACACCGGACTGGAGTTTGCAGAGAATGGAGTTACCCAGTGCCGTGTCAACGTGACCATCTTTCCACACCCGCTACACCCGGAGTGGCCCGCCTTGGAGATTGAGGCTGTTGGTCGCCGTTTGGCAGATACTTGGGAGCTTGCTGCCATGAGGGCGCTCACCACTTTCTGTGCGCAGTGCCCCGAGGCCGTCACGCTCACTGCTGTTGGTTTGTTTCCTGCTGCCCAGGACAACGACCCCTTTTGGCTCAACAGGGTGCAGCACTCACAGTACTTGGTGGACTTTCATGCCCAGGAGACCATCGAGACCTCCATGCGGTGCATGAATGCACTGTACCGACTTCAGACTCTCCAGAGTCAGGCGCTTGTGCAGCTCACTGATCTTGCACAGGCCTACCACATGATGGCAGATACCAGAGATGAGCAAATTAAGGAGCTCAGTGAGGAACTTGAGGACAGAGAAACCCAGATTGGCCAACTTGAGGGCCAAGTTCAGAAGCACGACACTCTCATGGGTGAGAGAGATGATATGATAGCACACTTGGAGGAGCAGCTCCATGATCTGAGCCTTGATTTGGAGGATGCTAATGAGCACATTCAGTGACACCATGATCAGAATGCCCCTCCCGACGTGGTGGCTATGGAGGAAGATGAGGAGGAGCCACAGGAGATTGATGGTGTTTCAGGAATGGACTTTGAGGGTGACGCACTGCAGCCACCTCCGATGGGAGCTCACTCTCCTACTCACAGCGAGTCGTCCGTCAACGACCTCGACAACTTCTAGACGATGACCTAGGAGGACTTTTGCATATACTCCTCGATAGTGTAGCCTAACTTTTGGCAAGAGTTGTAATAGGCTAACTAAGAGTTGAGTACCTCTTTTGTGATGGGTACAACTTGACCATTGGATACTCTAATCATGTAGGCCATGGCTAAAAAAAAACTTGGTGATTTGATTGTGACATGGGAAAGCAGTTGAATCTGCAATTGCAGAAACTTGTCGGAATTTTTACTCATGTCTCTTTACATTTCTGGACTGAGTATTGAATACCAAACTTGTCCTAAATTTTGTGATCTAGGTTCTCACAAAATTTCAGCACTATTGGATCTTTCTAGCTTGAGTTATAGGCAAGATACTATAACTCGTTCTGCTGAAAAACAGCCAAACCAGCGACGCAAAGAGTGAATCTTTTGACCATCTTGGCCATCGATTTAGTGTCTGAGTTGAATACCAAAGTTGTACATCCCTAAATTCCCTACCCACTGCCAAAATATGAGAAATTTTGAATGAACCTACCAGGAGTTATAAATTTCTTATGGCAGACAGTTTTATGTCCACGATTCTATCCCTGATCTTCGGAAGTCCACTTTTCCACGTTAATCCTTTCTGAATCATGGAAGCAATATGGATCACATTGCTAATGATAAACATTCACATTTCAGATGGTTGCAGCAATCCGTGGAAACCCGGATGGTTTCGGTGCTAGTGCTAGTGGATCCCAACCACAGGCACCGCCACCACCCAGTTTAGTGGAAGTAATGGCCGCCCAAACCGAGTTGCTTCGTCAGCTCGTGCAGGGGCAGCAAGCAATTTTTCAATACCTGCAGCAACAACACCGGGTGGTAAAATTGCTTCAAATCAAATGATAAGGAAAGTACCAATCAAGTTGGGTAGTAAAACCATCAACACGGACTTTGTTCTTTTACCCCTTGACGGCATGAACGTTATTTTGGGTATGAATTGGATGGCCTTACACGGAGTCACACTGGACCTTTCTTCCCGTGCCGTTGAAATAAATTCACCTAGTCACGGAACCACTACCCTTTACCTACCATTCTTGTGCTTTCGTGATGGAAGGAATCAAGCTAGATGATATTCCAGTGGTATGCGAGTATGCCGATGTTTTTCCGGATGACTTACCAGGAATGCCACCAGAAAGGAACATTGAGTTCGTTATTGAACTGCAACGAGGCACTGCACCTATCTCCAAAAGACCCTATAGGATGCCACCTAAGGAATTGGCCGAACTGAAAACACAACTCCAAGAACTACTAGACAAAGGTTTCATTCGTCCTAGCGCATCACCTTGGGGATGTCCGGCCCTATTTGTAAAGAAAAAGGATGACAATTTAAGATTATGTGTGGACTACCGACCTCTCAATGCGGTAACCGTTAAGAATAAATACCCACTTCCCCGCATCGATGTTCTCTTTGATCAATTATCTGGAGCTAGAGTTTTCTTAAAGATTGATCTTCGATCGGGATATCATCAGATAAAGATTCGCCCATGCGATATTCCTAAGACCGCCTTTTCCACACGATATGGACTATATGAATTCTTGGTCATGTCCTTTGGTCTCACCAATGCCCCTGCCTACTTCATGTATCTCATGAATTCGGTATTCATGCCCGAGCTCGACAAATTCATTGTAGTTTTCATTGACGACATCCTTATCTATTCCAAGAATAAGGAAGAGCACGCTAAGCACCTGCACATTGTTCTTCAGCGTCTCAGAGACCATCAGCTCTATGCTAAATTTTCTAAGTGCGAATTCTGGTTGGATAGTGTGAAATTCTTGGGTCACACTATTTCCAGCAAAGGCATAGCCGTTGACCCCAGCAAGGTACAAGAAGTGATGGATTGGAAACCTCCCACCTCTGTTCATCAGATTCGCAGTTTTCTTGGTTTAGCCGGTTACTATCGCCGTTCATTCCGGATTTCTCCAGGATTGCTAAGCCTATGACCGAACTATTGAAAAAGGGAGTAAAGTTTGTATGGGATGAGAAGTGTGAAGAAGCTTTCCACAGTCTCAGAGAACGTTTAACTACAGCCCCTGTGTTAGCTCAACCCGATAACACCAAGCCGTTCGATGTTTACTGTGACGCATCTGGCACTAGTCTTGGTTGTGTGCTTATGCAAGAAAATCGAGTTATCGCCTATGCTTCACGAGCCCTTCGGCCCCATGACCAGAATTATCCGACCCATAATCTTGAATTAGCAGCAGTCATTCATGCTCTAAAAATATGGAGACATTATCTCATGGGCACTCATTGTAATATCTACACCGATCACAAGAGTCTCAAATATATCTTCACCCAAGCCGATCTGATATGAGACAAAGAAGGTGGCTAGAATTAATTAAGGATTATGATCTCGAGGTGCACTATCACCCCGGCAAGGCCAATGTAGTCGCGGATGCACTCAGCCGCAAGGCCCATTGCCATTGCCTATTAGTGGAAATCTATAATGAGACATTATGTTCGGAAATGAGGAAGCTTAGTTTGTAAATGATTTCCCAAGGCACTCTGAATCACATCTCAGTCAAGCCCACTCTTCACGACCAGATCATCATGGAACAACTGCACGATGATGAAGTTAAGATCATCAAACAGAAACTCTCTCTAGGAGAAGAGAGATACAAATGTTTCCGTCAGGACCATAAGCGAGTTCTATGGTTCAAAAGTCGCATAGTCGTTCCGAAGAATCATGAGCTCCGTAAGCAAATTCTGCATGAGGCACACCTTTCCAAATTTTCTATTCACCCCGGCAGTAACAAAATGTATCAAGACCTTAGGCAAAATTTCTGGTGGACTAGAATGAAAAGAGAAATCGCTAAATTAGTCTCAGAATGCGACACCTGCCAGAGAGTAAAAGCCAGCCACTTGAAAGTAGCCGGTACACTTCAACCTTTGCCTATACCCTCATGGAAATGGGAGGACATAAGTATGGATTTCATTGTTGGATTGCCAAGTACCGCACAGAAACATGATTTCATATGGGTTATCGTTGATAGGCTCACAAAGACGGCACATTTTCTTCCGGTACACACCACCTATACCGCCAAGAAATATGCTGAGATTTATCTTGACCGCATTTTTTGCCTACATGGAGTACCGAAGACTATTATTTCCGATCGTGGTACTCAGTTTGTAGCGCGCTTTTGGGAACAATTGCAAGCTTCTCTTGGTACTAAATTGATTCGAAGCTCAGCCTATCATCCTCAAACTGACGGACAAACTGAAAGAGTGAACCAAATTCTTGAAGACATGCTTAGAGCTCGCGTCATTCGCTATGGCAAGAGTTGGGACAAATGCCTATCCCTAGCAGAGTTCTCATATAACAATAGCTACCAAGCGAGTTTGAAATGGCACCATTTGAGGCCTTATACGGACGAAGGTGTCGAACCCCTTTGAGTTGGTCACAGACTGGAGAACGCAAAATATTTGGACCAGACTTGGTAATCGAGGCAGAAGAAAAAGTGAGAGTAATATAAGAAAACCTTAGAGCCACACAATCCAGGCAAAAGAGCTATTTCAATAGAAGGAGAAAGCCACTAAAATTTGAAGTTGGTGACCACGTCTACCTTCGAGTTTCACCAACCAAGGGTGTACAAAGATTCGGAGTCAAAGGAAAACTATCTCCCCGTTATGTTGGTCCCTACGAAATCATCGAAAGCTGTGGACCCGTAGCCTATAGAATTCGACTGCCCCCTCAGCTTGCAGCCATTCATGATGTCTTTCACGTATCTCAACTCAAGAAGTGTGTTCGAGTCCCTACCGAGGATATTAAACAATAGGAAATCATAGTAGAGCCCGAGCTCTCATATGTCGAATATCCTATCAAAATCATGGATCAAAAAGAAAGGAGCACTAGGAGGAAAGTGATTAAAATGTACAAAATTCAATGGAATCATCATACTGAGGAAGAAGCCACATGGGAAACTGAAAGCTATCTAAACCAAAATTTCCCTGGTTTTCTCAACTCTACCGAAGGTACACACACTACACATAGTAAGCCTATTGTCCGAATCTCGGGGCGAGATTTTTTTTAAGGGGGGAAGGCTGTAACACCTCAGGTGTTTAATTTATGAAATAAGCCTCATTAGCTTAGCACGATGCATAAATAACTAAGAAACATTTAAAGGAAACGAATTATAAATTGGTTCTGCCTTGAATTGAAAATAGTTGTGTATATGTGCGTAGTACATGTACTTTAATCAAGTCGTTTAAAATAACTTCTAAACTACAACTCAAATGAACTTTGGCGTGAAACAAAACTTGTGTAACTTTTCATTTTGAACAACTTTCATGTTCAGAGATTTTCGAGTTACCACACAAAAATTTGAGAAACACTTGAAATTGCAAACCAGTCCCTTCCTTTTCTTCTATTTCCGCTGCAGACCCTTCTTCTCCGCCTCGCCCGACCCTCCAACGCGCAGCCGCTCATCCGACCCTTGCGTTGCCCGACCTTTTCATTCGCCCAACCCTCGCTTCGCCCGACCCTCGCCCGTCGCGCAGTCGCTGCAAGCCATTTGGCCGGCGATGCCTGACAGCCTGACAGAGCTAGGCGCCAGGCCCATGCCTGGCCGCGCCCGCACGCGCGCCTGCACGCCGCGTTCCTCCGCAGTCCGCGCACGCCACGCGCGCACTGGCGATGCACGCCTCTGCTCGCCGCCCGCCGCGCCCAATGGGCAAGTCGTGCCGTGCCCGTGTCTCCGCCGCGTTCCGCCAGTCGCCGCGCTCGAAGCCCGGCAAGACAGCTGCGGTAGCTCCTCGCCCATCCCGCGCGCCGCGTGATCGCCCGCTCTCCACGCCAAATCCTCAGTGCCCAATCCCCTCTGCCTGCGCCCGCTGCATGCCGCGTTGGCTCTGTTCGCCGCCCGCCGTGGCCAGTCACGCGCTCCTGTCGTGTCGCCCGCGCCCGCGCCTCGCAGTCCAAGTCCCGCCCTCCTCCTGCCTATCTGCTGCCTAGAAAAGGCCGCACTGAGCCCGTCGCGCTCCCAGACACCAGAACGCCGCCGCCGCCACCATTAGCGCCGTCGTGCCCAGCTCACCGTGGAGCTCACCTCTCCGGCCACCCCTTGCCAGAGCTGAGTCTCCCACCACCACCGCAGCACCCCACCGCAGCTCACTGCCCCACCCATCGTCGACCAGAACCGCCGGAGCGCCGCCAGCGCTGCCCGCGCCGCTGCCGCTCCTTGCTGCTCCATGGACAGCTCACTCCGAAGCTCTGCCGTCCCAGACAAGCCTCGAAACGGGTTCCCCTCGACGCCGCGAAGCTCATCGACCAGCCCACGCTCTCCCCTCCTCGCCGGAGCACCGTCGCCAATGCTCCGCCCCGCGCGCCGCCTCTCTGCTCTGCGCTGACGAGCCACCTCCGGCCACCCCCAACCCCGACCAAGGCCATCCCGAGGTAGCTCTCACCTCCCTGGTTCTCCCCAACCTTTTCCCCTCGCCGCCGATGAGCCCCCTCGCCGGAATCTGGCCGGCTGCCATGCCAGCGCCGCCCAGGGACCCAATTGCATCGATTGAAATCTTTAAAAGAGTCTACACGCAAGTTTTCAAGGACCCCTCTGTAAAAGAAAGTTTTAACCCTAGATTCAAAAATAGCGAACTTGTAAAATTCATGTAAAATCATAAAAAAATAGTAAAAATACAAACACAACTGTTTTGGAATCTTTAGATGAAAATCTACAACTTTTGTTGCATGCATTTCTTCAGTTGCTTGCTAAATCTTTCTATAAATTAAATACAAGGTTTAATAGACTTTAAATGTACCCCCTATTGTAGACAAAGGCTAAACCTGAAAATTTAACAGTAGTTTGGTTGCTTGATTTGTAGGCTAGTGTAAAAATATTAGGGCCAAAACCTATCTTTAGCTAAACTTCTTAATAAAACTTATTTATGACATGAAGTAATAAAACTAAATCGTAATTGCTGTTATGTTGTGATTCATGTGGTGAAACTTTATCAGAACTGCTGTATTGATGCCTAAATACCACAAAAAAAGTTTAGAACCTTTTTCCTTTCTATAACCTATTTATATAATTTTGTGATAGGAAAAATTTCACTAATTCAAATAATTAGTTTCTTTGCTTGGAAAATGTTCAACGTCTTGCAGTAGCACACTATAGAGTAGCTCTTGCTGTATAAATAGATTCATACATAGAAACCCTGTAAAACATCATATAGAAATTAATGTTTATTAAAATAGGTGTATGTTGTCCTAATTATTATGCTTTGTATCTTGCACAGTAAAATCTGAAAAATTTA
Organism: Panicum miliaceum; assembly: GCA_032594955.1. NCBI lineage: Eukaryota > Viridiplantae > Streptophyta > Magnoliopsida > Poales > Poaceae > Panicum > Panicum miliaceum. The sequence goes on along the minus strand of CM064070.1, from coordinate 9,194,043 downwards.
CAGTAACACATATAGGAATAGATTAACACCCTGTAAAAGTTTTAGCTTCAATATATGAATGGTTTGTCCTGTATATAAATAACTAATTTCTAGTAGTAGTTGTGTATTACTTTTTTTCATAATTATTTTGCTGTGTGAAAATGTCTGAAATTTTTACAGTGCTTTTGTCTCTGCATAATGTGCTCTAAATAAAAATTTTATCACCAGAAGTTACCTAATCCAGAAGTTGTGTTTAATCCATGTTGTGCTTAGAAAATTAAGTTTCCAATATAACACAACCCCTTTTTGTTTAAGGAAGTTAATAGTTAAGTTATACTCTATTAACGATTGCCCAAAGAAATCTTAACTAAGTAACTTCCCAACAAAATCAATATTTTGTGAATTGCAACTTTGTCGTGAAGGAAATAATCGTCTTATACCATCACTATAACTCACACTTGTGCATTCATATAGAATCGACTACTCTCGCCGACGGAACGTACGAGCTAGTGCCCGCGTCCGAGAGTGAGCAGCGTGAAGCTCAAGTAAATCTAACTGAAGCTCTCGAAGACCCGAGCCCATGTTCGGACGAGCCCCAAGCTAGCTTTTCCCAAGAAGGCAAGCCCCGAAGCATGAACCCTATTTTTCTAAACTTATGCAACTTATTACTCTATTTTACTTGTGCATTAAGTTTATAGGAGTTGAATGAAAACTTAGTTGCATGAATTTAGGTACCCATGCTCTGAACACTAGATGTAAGGTTCGATAGAATCCTATGCTAATAGGACTCGGTAAAAGTCGAGTGATTGCCTATCACTCGCGAGAATTTAGGAGTTGAATGTTTACTACATGCTGCAATCATAAGGTCGACGGATGGGGCTATGGTACGATGTTTTTGTTGATGATTGAGGCCCCGTCTGTTTAGTGAAAAATGCTAAGGCCGCAGTGTGGGGTAGTGGTGGTTAAGTCTTTGAATGTACTAACCACATGCCGAGAATATGGTAATCGGTAAGCTTAAGTACTGGATTGAACCAAGGCCGGAATATACTCGCCACCGTCTTGAATTCGTTAACATCTAGCTAATGGCGGGTGCATGTGCCGCCATGGCTAGGCCATGGGGACGTGTAGTCGAGGGCGGTGGTCCTGTTCCGTGAAGCGGGAATTGAAGGGAAAAGTTGCACGTGTGACTCTGTGAGTAAGCACGTGACGTGTGTTTAGGTTTCCCTTGCAAGGTTAAGAAATTCGATTCGAATCGTCCGTTTCTCGTGGTTATTGAGACTGCTTGACCCTTTTACCACATAGAGTAAGAAGATGAACAATGATGATGATTAATCTTGTTGGATGCAAAATAATTCTTCCACCATGTATGATATTATATAGTTGCTTACCGAGAATGGTTAAAGAAAGCTAGAACTTGGAGCTAAAATTTGAAAGTAAGGACCTACTTATATATGCTTTTCGGCAAAACAAATCCCTCAAAGCCAAAAGCCTTGCATGTCTAGGAGTCGGCTAAGTATATTCCACTAGTCGGGTAAGCCTTGCTGAGTATTAGTATACTCAGCCTTGCTTGTGGCTTGTTTTCAGGTGAAACTTTCGAGGATATGATTGCTAGTTTGACTTGGCCGTGTACCCTTCCTCCTGGTTGGTCGGTGGAATGGGATACGCCCCCGGCCAACGGTGATAATGCCGAGTGATGTCTCGGACGGGCTTCATCGAGACATCCTGTACCGTCGAGTAGTTATCGTTATTTTTCCGCTGCTTTGAACTCTGAAGAACTCAATTATTTTGCACTCTGAATTACCTTGATTTACGAATTCGAACTCAGTTGTAATAATAATTTATGATGAACCCTGTGGTTTAAAATCTGTGGAATGTTGTATCCTCTGGGCTCACCTTCGTGTGAGTACATGTATGTGTGGTTTCGATCGGCAAAAACCGTGGTTGTATCAGGAGGTTACCCGACAGACCAATGAATTATTCCGTTGGAAGTGCGAGTTAGCCCTGATTGCCCTCGTGGTGATGGTTAGCGCGCTTGAGCCAGATTAATTCAGGTGGTTCTTCCACATTCACCCCCCCTCTAGGCATCACCAAGATCCTTTCAAGGAGGAAACTACCCGAGAAGTACTCGGTTAGGACTCCTAGGCTTGTACCCGATTAGGATTTCTATGTAAACCTGTCCCCCCAGACTATATAAGGGCGGACAGGGACCCCCTCAGGAATAATCATCATCAAAAGCAATACAAACCACACAGGACGTAGGGTATTACGCTATCAGCGGCCCGAAACTGTCTAAAACCTTGCGTTCATTTGCACCTTCGAGTTCCTGATCTCAGCGACACCCTACCTACAAACTCACCACCTCAGGGGTATCCCTCGGTGGGCGTGGCGGTAAAACACCGACAGCTGGCGCACCAGGTAGGGGTGTTCATCGAGCATCCACCAGAGAATTCGATGGCATCCTTCAACTTCACCAGTGATGTGCTCGACGAGGGCACAACCTTCATCTTCGGCTCCTGGATCTGTGTCACCAACGGTTTTGGTGCCTTTAACAGCCACCTAGCCAACTCCAAGGAGCCGGAGGCCTCTTCATTAATTCTAAGCAGCGATCTCGACGACTTCATCGACAACCTCGATGATATGCCGCTTCTCGATCTGGCCCGGCAAATCGAAAAGATGTCCGTTTTCAATGCGACTTCCACTCGTGACGCACCAGATCTATTCGGGTCGGATTCAAACCGATCTGAAAAGACCTCACGATCAAAATCCCTCTCCGACTTGGAGGAGGATTTGGATCTACTGCTCAAGATCAAGGACGTGGGCGCCTCCGCTTGCCGGTGGGGCCCCGTTTTTGACACCTACTCGAACTCCAATGAAGAGGCAGTACTACACCTTCAAGCCGGTTCTGAAAAGGACTCGGAAACGAGGGAGTCACCGCTTGTTGGGCGGCCTCGCCCTTGAAAACCACTCGCAACCCGACGGCCACACCGAATCTTTTTCAGGTAGCCTTCTGGGTTTAACCATCACATCAACGCCACAAGGACGTTTCGTGTACTGGAAGGGCTTTGAGCCCTCCGAACTACTCGATTACGAATCCCGCCTTGTGGCCTTCATGCAAGAACTTCCCTTCCAAGAGGGTAGACCTCTCTCTCCTATCGCAGAAGAAGGAGAAAGTAGCATAGAGCTACTCGAGTACAGCCTTAGGGCTAACCACTCGCCGGATCGTCAAGTCTGCATGGCTTCCCTTCGCAACGCGGAGGACGACGAGCTGGACCCCCAGTACAACAACGAACAACTCGCGGACGTCTCAGCCGATAAGCCCACAGCTGATGCTCCCCAAGATAAGGATGAGGAGCACAAAAGGATCCAGCGGGTAAAGAACGCCAAGCGCACCCAACACAGGCACAACGCATAGAATTGTGCCCGCGAACCAAGGGATCTCAACAACGCGTTTGCAGCAGTCGCGGATCGCGAGTACCGTACCCCGATCGGCGCCATCGCAAAAGGAGCACTCCTAGCTCAACAACTCCCACCCAATCCTCAGATACAAAGGCTGCAGTATCTGACCTAGTGCGCGCTCGTGCAACCTAATGGGCAACATCCAGTGTCTTCCACTCGAAATCAGCCCTCGAGGTTTGAGCGCCATGGTGATACTGCGCTGGTTAGTCGCACCCCTGGAGGAGGCCCCGGGAGCTGGAGGAACAACAACCGCCAGTGCAACGAGGGCCACCCGTCCGCACGTGGCAACAATGAACAAGAAGTACAACAACCGACTCGCAACCAGTGTGGGGCAAGGCATCACGGCCAAGATCCACTCAAGGCCAACCTTCACGACGCCCCCACGATCGATCTCAGGCAGAAGATCGATGAAGGCCGAGACGCGCGGCTTGTCATTGAAGCAAGGAGAAGGGGCCGTACCGGTAGGCGCCACGACGACAACGACAGCGACCGCTTCCCCGCCTCATCACCAGCATCACCGACAAGTCCTATCCAAAGGACTTCAAACCAGTCGGAATCCCCAAGTATGATGGTAAGCAGGACCCGCGCCAGTGGATTCATTGCTACTCCATCGCCATTGAAGTTTCAGGGGGATCCAACTCTACAAAAGCTCTCAACTTCCCGGTGGCTCTGGAGTCCGCGCCCTCACATGGCTTGAAAGCCTCAAGCCAAAGTCCATCAACTCATGGGAGGACCTCAAGCGGGCCTTCATCGACAACTTCCATGGATCCATGATCACGGCGGGCACTCACCACGACCTGTCCCAGGTGAAGCAAGAGATGAATGAGACCCTAATGTCCTACACACGGTGTTTCTTTGAGACGCGTGCCACCATCGCCAACGTCACCGATGAGGACGTCATTCGTTGCTTCCAAAAACAGCTTCTTCTCGAAGAACACGTACCACGACTTCAGGCGCAACCTCCCGACAACTGCCATGGAGCAGCGTGACATGATGGCACGGTGGGCTGACCAGGAGGATGAGGAAAACGACCGCTTCCCCAAGCGCAACCACGACAAGCAAGGCAATGGCAACGGCCACTTCGACAAAAGCCAGCGGAACCACTCGGGAAATACCCGAAAGCGCAAACCAGACCATGAAGTTGCGGCTATCGAGCGCAACCCGCGTGGCAAGAAGTCGGGGAACAACGACTCAGAATATGAGAAGATCATGCACAAACAATGCCTGATACACCCGAAGTCGTGGCACACGCTCTTTGAGTGTGTCACCATCCGCAAATCACTCAATGCACCACCCCTCCCTCAAGCAGGAAAGCAAAAGGACAAGGACAATCACGAAGGAGGTGACAAGTCGGGGGCTCAAGACTTCCAGGATCCGAAGAACGTCGTCAACGTCATCTTCAGCGAAGACGGCGGATTCCCCTCCAAGCGCGCGCAGAAGCTAACCCTGCGCGAAATACTCTCTGTGGAGCCAGCCATGACAAGGCCTCTGAGATACAGCGAGGTCCCGATCTCCTTTTCCAAGGATGATATATGGACCAACTTCTCTGAGCCGGGAAAATTCCTGCTCATCCTAGACCCTGTTGTGGCGGGCTCACAGCTCACCCGAGTACTCATCGACGGTGGTAGCGGCCTCAACCTACTTTTTGCGAGTACTCTCAAGAAGATGGGACTGGACATCTCCAAGATGCTCACTCCTAACAAAGCTCCTTTCTACGGCATTGTCCCGGGTAACGCGGCTACACCACTCAGGTCAGTGGTCCTACCAGTCACCTTTGGGACGAAAGACAACTACCGCACCGAGTACATCAAGTTCGAGGTGGTGGATTTTTACTCGTCATACCATGCCATCCTTGGCAGACCGGCACTAGCCAAATTCATGGTCGTGCCCCACTACATCTATCTGCTACTCAAAATGCCAGGCAAGACAGCCGTACTCACACTCTGTGGTGACCTGAAGAAGTCGTACGACTGCGACCAAGAGGCGAACGAGTATGCCACAACAACACGCGTGCCAGAGCTGATGAGGACATCACCATGCTGGACATGCACGAGCCGGCCTCATCACCAAGCTACAAGTCGTCGCCAACTTGGACTGCGTGTTCGGTTCGGATTCAGCCGACCACACTGCACCAAAACGGTGATATCTCTCTCATACGGCGTCCAAATAAGGCGTTCTTGGATGCGTTGAAAACCTGACGACGAGACGCTTCTTTTGGTTCTGTTACTAGCTTCAGAAGCCTCGTGGCTCATTCTGTGTGACCACGACAAGGTGCTGCATCACCAGTTTTGGGCTTTTTCAGGCCTTGTATCGTGTCGGGCCTTAAGCCCAAGCTGTGGGCGTCCCCCCCCCCCCCCGGTCGCCCCAACCCTAGGACGTCCCTCTTTGCATAAGAACTCAGTAGCCGCCGCCGTTTAGGGTTGGGTTTTGTGTAGTTCTAGTTTTCTGTCAAGAAACTAAGATTGATCATTGTAACTGTGGCGACGAGTCCTTTTATTGTGATCCAGGGCCCCTGTTCTTGTTCTCCTCGACTGTGGCGATTAGTCCTTTTGAACCGAGTGCTTGACCACCTCTTATGATTTGCTTCAACTATATCTGCAATTGTCAGATTGCGTGTTTATACCTTCTTGTTTGTGTCCTTCGATTCCCTTGCAGGAAAAGCCTTCTCGGTGAAGTCAATCAAGTTGTGCTTGGTTGATAACCAACAGAGCAGTGGTGTAGCGGTTGCAGGGTTCGAATCTTGCTGATTTGAAGCCGGATCATCAACATCGAGTCCTCCACCAATCGAACTTGTCCTACCTCATGGAAGATCGGGACTTGTCCTCATCAAGTGGTATCAGATATTCAGGTTTCCCGTGAGGTATTACCCTTCATTTTTCCCCTTAGATTCATTTTGTGTCATATACCTACAGTCCAAGAAACCCTACAAAGAAGTTCCGCTGTCCTAAATCCTTTTTGGCCTTTGCAATTTCGTTTCAGATTCGCTTTGTTGAGTTTGTGTTCGTGGTCGAGTCTTATTGCTGGTTTAGTGTGTTCGTCGTCGTAGTTCAATCACCCATTGCTGTGTGTTTGTTTCCGCCGCTATCCCATCCACCTTTACCCAAACAACAAGTCGATCCACACCATTACTCGACTTGCCCTTGCTAGCTGCCTTGCATGAACTCTCGCCGTGCATGCCCTAGATAGGTTGCGAGCCGCCTTGTGTTCATCGCCTTGCACTGCAGCCTTCTTGATTCATCTTGCATATCCTTTTGCTGCATATACCAGGGATACTTTGCCCTAGCTGAGAAGCTTTGCTCAGCCGTGATTTTTGTTGGGGTTCAGGAAAGCTTTTCCCTAACCGCCGCCGCCGTCCTATCTGCCGAGTTGTGCTCTCTCAAAACACTGACTTGAGATACCTTCAGTAAAATAGGCATAACTTTTTGCTCGGTGCTCCGTTTGAGCTCAATTTTTTACAGCAGATTCGTTGGTTTGGCATTCTCAAAAAAATCAAAAAAAAATCAGGGAGATTAAATCTTGGCCTCCGAAGCTGTTTCAGGGTTTTCAGAGAACGTGCCTGAATTTCCCTAGACCACATTCAACCTCTATTTCAAGTGAAATTTCTTGTGGTTCCATATTTTGTGCTTCCTTTCTAGAAAAAAATATCTGCACAAAATAAAAAAATCATTTTCCTACTAGTTTTGGAGGACAAATCACAAAGAAAAAAAAAACAAGTGCTTTTGGGTGCTCTCTGCTTGTTCTCACCGTCCTTTGTTCCAACTTGTTATGCTACGCCTAGGACACGTCTTAGCCAGCAATTGTGACTTGTACTTTGGATACTTATTGAACTTTGCTCATCTGCATTCATTATTTGCTAATCCTTGCTACATATTGTGCTATCCCAAAGCTCCACATATACTTCTGTCAGCACAAGTTCTTGTCCTTGCAACTGTTACACCCAGCTTGACAACAGATTGTACCGTCATGTTGGCTTTGGTAAGAACACTTGCAAGATGGTGGTAAGCCACTTGAGATATTGCATTCCACTTTCACTACCATCCAATTCAGTAGTTGTTAGTTGATAGGGATAATATTTTGTTGTTGTCTTTTGCTGTCTTCTAACCATGTCAGGATCCGGGAACGATGTTGAGTCCCCCACGGACTTCGATGATTGTGTGTCCAAGGCCGAGCTTCAGAAGTTTGCTGATGACCAGCACACATTCTTGACTACGAAGTTTGATGAGATGATGTGCCACATTAACAACCTGGTCACCCCGGTTGAACATGTTGAACAACGACCTCCACCAGCACGTGAGAATGATGACCGCGACGCAGATCATCTGCATCGTAATCGATACGGTATGGGAGGTAATCATAATCGTGGTAACAATGATCCTTTTGCTAAAGCTAAATTTACCATGATTCCTTTTGCTGGTACTGCTGATCCTGAGGAATATTTAACTTGGGAACTTGCTATTGAACAAAAGTTTAATTCTCATTTAGTCCATGCTGAGCATAGAGTCAAACTTGCTTCTAGTGAATTTACTAGCTTTGCTCTATTTTGGTGGAATGATCTTTGCACCAATGGTAATGCTGTTGCTGTACCTCAGACTTGGAATGTTTTAAAACAGCGCATGAAATCTCGTTTTGTTCCTCCTTATTACCAATGTGATTTACGTTTGAAATTGCAAACTTTAAAACAAGGTGATAAAGGAGTAGAGGAATATTATCAGGAATTGCCTATTGGTCTAGCACATTGTGGTATACATGAGGATGATGAGGAAAGTAGTGCTAGATTCTTTGGTGGTCTAAACCGTGATATACAGAATATTCTTGATTATAAAGAATGGAATAGATTTTCCCAATTGCATCATCTTGCTCTTAAGGCAGAACAGGAAGTATAGGGACGCCGCCAAGAACAATAATCTTTCAGGTCCAACACTGGGAGATCTTTTCAGCAGCGTTCCGATGTTGAGAAGCCCAAGGCTCCTGTTGCTAAACTACCAGCAACACTCGTGCATACACCTACACCTGCGCCTGCTTCCGAGGTGAGCAAATTGTCTAATGTGCAGTCTCAGGCGCCAAAGAAAAATGTAGCTCAAGGTTCTTCATCGAGCAACATTGTGTGCCACCGTTGCAAGGGCATGTGACACATCATGAAGGACTATCCAAGTCGCCGTGCTTTCATCGCTGCCCCTGATGGGAACGGTTATGTAAGTGCTAGTGATGTTGAGGATGATTTGGCTCTTGCTGCTAACATTTTTGCAGATTCGGAGGACGATGAGAGTGAGGCAATTGATTCCTTGGCTGCGTCGGCGGGTTTTCCTAGCCTTCTTGTGCAGCGTGTGCTGAATTCTAAGGCGGGGAACATGAGGACGAGGAGAAGACCCAACGCAAAAATTTGTTCCACATGTTTCTCATCGTTAAGGGTTGCTGTGTTCTCACCATAATTGATAGTGGGAGTTTCAGCAACTTGGTGAGTACAGATTTGGTCAACAAGCTTGGCTTGGCCACTCATTCCCTTGCTCACCCCTACCACCTATAATGGTTGAACAATAGTGGTAAGGCTAAGGTAACTAAATCAGCACGTATATAATTTTCCGTTGGCTCATATCATGATTATGCTGATTTTGATGTTGTTCCTATGCAAGCATCCTCTCTTTTGTTAGGTTGACCATGGGAATTTGATAATGATGCTTCACACCATGGTAGAACTAATACATATAGTTTCATGCATAAGGACAAGAAGATTACTTTGCTTCCTTTATCGCCAGCTGATATTAGGAAACATAATAAAGAGCTTGCTGAAAATGCTAAGAATAACCCTCCTAGTGATGACTCTACTAATGTTCAACATAATGGAATTAAATTGAAAGGAGGTGCTTTTATTGCTACTACATCTGCTGCTGCTGAGTTATGCGATAATGTTGATGCTCCTTGCTATACTATGCTTTGTCGAGATATGTGAGTTATTTCCAATGATCCGATGTCTCGTACTTTGCATCCTGCTGTCCCTAACCTTTTGCAGGAGTTTGATGATTGGATGGAGTTGAGGACGACTCCAATTCAATAAGGGGAGGATGATGAGGACATCACCATGCTGGACATGCACGAGCCGGCCTCATCACCAAGCTACAAGTCATCGCTAACTTGGACTGCGAGTTCGGTTCTGATTCAGCCGACCACCCGGCACCAAAATGGTGATATCTCCCTCATACGGCGTCCAAATAAGGCGTTCTTAGATGCATTGGAAATGTGACAATGAGACGCTTCTTTTGGTTCTGGTCCTAGCTCCAGAAGCCTCGTGGTGCTGCATCACCAATTTTGGGCCTTTCAGGCCTTGTATCATGTCGGGCCTTAAGCCCAAGTTGTGGGCGTCCCCCCTGGTCGCCCCAACCCTAGGACGTCCCTCTTTGCATAAGAACTCAGTAGCCACCACCGTTTAGGGTTGGGTTTTGTTTAGTTCTAGTTTTCTATCAAGAAACTAAGATTGATCATTGTAACTGTGGTGACAAGTCCTTTTATTGTGATCCAGGGCCCCTGTTCTTGTTCTCCTCGACTGTGGTGATTTGTCCTTTCGAGCCGAGTGCTTGAACACCTCTTGTGATTTGCTTCAACAGATTGCGTGTTTATACCTTCTTGCTTGTGTCCTTCGATTCGCTCGCAGGAAAAGCCTTCTCGACGAGGTCAATCAAGTTGTGCTTGGTTGATAACCAACGGTGCAGTGGTGTAGCGGTTGCAGGGTTCGAATCTTGCTGATCTGAAGCCGGATCGTCAACGTCGAGTCCTCCACTAATCAAACTTTTCCTACCTCTCGGAAGATCGGGCCTTGTCCTCATCAAGAGCCATTTGCAGAAGTACTCGTGGCCATGCTGAAGCTGACCAACACAGAGATGGAGATCTCCAACCAGCGGCCCAGCCAGTCGAGGGTTAAATCCAACCCCAGCGAAGTCGGCATCAAGACCATCCAGCTGCAAGAAGGCGACCCGTCCAAGACTGCTTAGCTTGGGGGCGGCTTAGGCGACAAATAGGAAGGCGTGCTCGTCAGCTTCCATAGGGCCAACCACGACATATTCGCGTGGAAACCAGTGGATATGCCAGGGGTGCCCAAGGAGTTGACCGAGCACTGCCTAAAAGTCGACCCTAAAGCCACTTCAAAGAAGCAACGACTACGACGCTTCGCCCCCGACAAGAGGGAGGCCATCAAGAAAGAGCTAGCAAAACTACTCGCGCCTGGTTGTGTACCACCCCGAGTGGTTAGCTAACCCTGTACTTGTATTGAAAAAGAATAATAATGAATGGAGGATGTGTGTGGAATATAGTGATCTCAATAAACACTGCCCGAAGGACCCCTTCGCGCTCCCACGCATCGACCAAGTCATCGACTACACGGCTGGCTGCGTCTTGCTCTCCTTCCTCAACTGCTACTCGGGCTATCATCAGATAGCTTTCAAGGAGGTAGACCAGATCAAAACGGCGTTCATCACCCCCTTTGGAGCATACGCTTACACTACAATGTCTTTCTTGTTGAAGAACGTAGGAGCCACCTATCAACAGGCCATCCAACTGGGCCTGGCGGACCAACTACACTGCAACGTTGAAGCTTACGTGGATGATGTGGTCATCAAGACCAGATACCACAATGAGTTCATCACTGATCTCGAGGAGACTTTCAACAGCTTGCGACGGTTTCGATGGAAGCTTAACCCGACAAAGTGTGTCTTTGGTGTGCCTCAAGGCAAACTACTCGGGTTCATTGTCAGTCACCACGGTATCGAAGCAAATCCAAAGAAGATAAATGCCATCACAGCCATGGATGCTCCAAAGACGATCAAGGACGTCCAGAAGCTGAAAGGCTGCATGGCAGCTTTGAATCGATTCATCTCCCGATTTGGAGAAAGGGGACTACCCTTCTTTAAATTGCTCAAGCTCCACGACAAGTTCAAGTGGACCGAGGAGGCAAACCAGGCGCTACAAGATCTCAAGCACCATTTGAAGTCGCCACCCATCCTAACGGCTCCCCAACCAGGTGATAACCTGCTACTCTACATCGCCGCGACTACTCACGTTTTCAGTACGGCATCATGGTGGAACGACAGGAAGAAGGCCACACCTTCGGGGTGCAGCAACCAGTCTACTTCATCAGTGAAGTCCTCTATGAATCTAAGGTTCGTTACCCAACGATTCAGAAAATACTTTACGATATACTCATCACTTTTCAGGAAGCTTCGCCACTACTTCGATGCATACAATATCCTGGTGGTCTCCGACTTCCCATTGGCGGATATCCTCCACAATCGGGATGCTACTGGGTGCATCTCCAAGTGGGCAGTGGAGCTGGGAGCCCCGGACAGCCATCAAGTCACAAGCACTAGTCGATTTCATGGCGGAGTGGCGAGAAAACCAGGTGGAAGCCCCAACCAACTAGCCAGAGCATTGGGTAATGTACTTTGATGGCTCACTCAAGCTTGGTGGCGGTGGTGCGGGAGTACTTTTCATCAGCCCGAGAGGAGAACAACTCAAGTACGTGCTTCAAATACTATTCAAGGTCTCCAACAACGAAGCTGAGTATGAGGCATTGTTGCACGGACTACGCCTGGCAATCTCCCTGGGCATCAAGCGACTACTCATCTCTTGTCACTCCTTACTGGTGGTTCAACAAGTCAACAAGGAGTGGGACATCAACAAGAACACCATGGTTCTCGGGGCTGGATAGTTCGCAACAACAATGTGGGCGCGGATGTGCTCTCCAAACTAGGTTCTGATCGAGCTAACGTCCCGCCGGGAGTTTTCATTCAAGAGTTGCATCACCCTTCCATCAGGGCACCAGACTCAAGTTCCATCACTCAGGGTCCCAAGGAACCCGACCGAGAGGTCTTGATGATCGAGGTTGACTGGAGGGTGGCCATCATCGACTACATCCAGGAGCACAAACTACCCCCCGACGTCGACCCAAAAAGCGCTGAAGCTACTCGCATCCTACGACGCAGCAAAGAGTATGTTCTAGTCGGTGGCAATCTGTACAAGCATGGATCAGCATCAGGCATCCTCATGAAGTGTGTCAGCACAAAGGAGGGCAAAGAAATACTCCAAGTGGATCGAGTACAAGCCAATCGCAACGCTTACTGCAGCTCGAGTGATTACTTTCATCTGCGACATCTTACACCGCTTTGGCTTCCCCAACACCATCATCATAGATTTGGGATACAATTTCCACTCGCATCAGTTCTAGGATTTCTATGAACGCAGCTCCATTGAAGTCAAATATGTTTCGGTGTCTCATCCGCGGGCCAATGGCCAGGTTGAGCGCGCCAACGGCTTGATTCTTGATGGACTGAAGAAAAGACTTTATGACGAGAACAGCAAAAAGGGCGGCAAGTGGATCAATGAGATCTCATCAGTAGTCTAGGGGCTTCGCACACAACTAAGCAAAGCCACAGGTCAGTCACCTTTCTTTCTCGTATACGGGTCTGAAGCTATATTACCATCTGACGTGATGTGGAAGTCTCCACGACTGGAGATGTTTGAAGAAGGCGAGGCTGACACTGCAAGACATCTTGAGCTTGACTCAGCTGAAGAAATCCAATGCAATGCATTGTTGCAGTCGGCCCGCTACTTACAAGGAGTTCATTGTTACCATGACAGAAACGTTCAACGACGCTCTTTCAATGTTGGAGATATGGTTCTTTGAGGAATCCAGGACGATACTGGACTACACAAGCTTAACTCACGATGGGAAGGACCTTTCATTGTGCACAGGGTTACAGGCCCTGGATCTTATCGCTTACAGTACCCGGATGACTAGGAGGTACCAAATTCATGGAATATTGAACATCTACGTCGGTTTTTCATCCTTGATCAACTGGGGACATCTCTTATTGATGCCTGAAGATGGATACTTCCAGTTCAACTCCGTCTTACTAGTTCACGACTGGTATTAAGCGCAAGTTTGCTGAAGGGGCCTCGCTCCCATATCTCCAGTACCTAATTACTATTTTCTGACTAGTCTCTTGGGTTTCTGAAGGGCCTTTGTGCTCATACTTCCAGTACAACTCCGTTTTACTAGTTTACGACTGGTACTATGCGCAAGTTTGCTGAAGGGGCCTTGCTCCCTTATTTCCAGTAACATATTACTTGTTTTCGACTTGTACACTATGTTATTGAAGGGGCCTCCCTCCTATGACAATAAATTTACTAGTTTACGACTAGCTCTGCACATGTTCGACTACTTCGACTACTTGTCTTGACTACAATCCTAGTCAGGATCGACTCTGACTAGATGCCTTCATCGACTGTTCCAAGCGTCAGCGGCTACTTGCTCAATGCCTGGACTCGGGGGTTAGCGCCATCGTTCTGGTACGACTACTTTATGCTTATCATCTGGCTCCTAGCTCAGGGGCTTGATGCGACAAGGCACTCAGCGTGCCTCAAGGGACAGCTTTCATGCTTACATGCTGGACGCTGTACAATTACTCAACAATACCCGATCCGAGAGGCTTTTTAAGATTTGTCTTGGGTATACGTTTGTTAACCATTATTTCAGGGATTTTATTCCGAAATAAGGGGTTTGTTCAGTTTATTACCCAGAGAACTTATTTAGTCATTGGCTCAGGGCATAAAAGTTGATTTGAGAGGTAATTTTGGGTGTTTTTTACGATGTTATTTGTTTAATCATTTTTTCAGAGAACTTATCCTGAAAAAAGAGGTTTTCAAATTTACTACACCAATTTGCCCATGATTCACCATCAAATCTTTGCAGTAATATATTGCACGCCACGATTCTTTGGATCCTTTATTCCAAAACTTGGGGATTTGGATTCAAACCTCGAGGGCTGCAGGACACGTGTCATCAGTGACTTATTTTTCAAATCTGCTGGAAGATAAGGATAGAAGACTCAAGATCAAATTGACGCTCAGCCTGATTCTACGAGTCAACCTACGGCTCGGGGGCTACTCCATATGGAGTGCGACTTTAATCGCACCCCATATAAAGAAGACTGGACAACTACTCGGGGCATGAGCGCCTCACAGCCTCGACGCAGCCAAGGAAGTACTCAGAGGACATCTTCAAGATGAAGTTCGGTATAACTCGAAGACGCCTTCAGAAGTATTCGGACGCCTGTAGTACTTGGCTACGAAGAGCTCGGGGGCTTGTTAGACCCGGGCACACGGGACTGTCCACGTGGCACACTTCTCCTAGGATACGTAATGGGACATGGCCCACGCCCTACATCTATTGTAACTACTCGTAATGCAGTAGGATTACACGTGTAGTAGTGAAACTAGTCGGACATAGTAGGAAACTACCCGAGAAGTACTTGGGTAGGACACCTGGGCTTGTACCCGACTAGGACTTCCATGTGAACCTGTCCCCCTAGACTATATAAGGGCGAACAGGGACCCCCTCGGGGACAATCATCATCAAAGGCAATACAAACCACATAAGACGTAGGGTATTACGCTCTCAGCGGCCTGAACCTGTCTAAAACCTTGCGTTCCTTTGCACCTTCGAGTTCCTGATCTCGGTGACACCCTACCTACAAACTCACCACCTCGGGGGTATCCCTCGGTGGGCGTGGCAGTAAAACACCGACAGTAAGGGCATAGCAATTATTCGTCATTTCAACATTAGGAAAAGTAGAGCATTCTTTACCGAGCATATGGAAGGGAAATTAGGCAGAAAATATTTTTGTTGTTTTTATATTTTTTATTTTTATTGAAAGCAATAAAGATACAATTTACCTGGCAGACATCGTCTCCTTACCTGTTTAACTTGTGGTCGATTCATCCATACTTGGAGAGGAGGTTGAGGATGGCGACGTCTTCTTCACTCGCCACACCTTCTTGTTCTTCCTTGATTTAGGTGGTGTGGGTGATGGATCCATGGTCTTCGGAGCTAAAGTGCCATGCTTTGGCTCCTATCTCTTTGTTCTTCTTCGTTCACCTCTCATGAACTTTTTCACGAAGGTGATAAGATTATCCTCCTTGGGATGTGTCAGTTCGACTTCCACGATATCCTGAGGATTCGGCCCATATATTATTCGGATCAACGAACATTGTTCTCTCCTTGGCTGGAAGTCAAACTTTTCCTCCTTTCCATTGATATGGAGTCGAATTGCTCCAGCTCCTACATCAATATGGGCATCTGCTGTGCTGAGGAATGGCTGTCCCAGAATAAGGGTCGTCTACTTATGGTCATCCATGTCCAATACCACAAAGTCGACGGGGATGAAGCAATCCTGTACCCTCACCGGAATATCCTCTGCGATCCCTTTCGGGTATCAAACTGAGGAATCAGCCAGTTGTAACTTGTGGCGGAACCGCCCAATTTATTTCGACTTAAAGAGTGTCTGATCATCTCCCACAGAGATAATCTAGTCAACGCTCCTAAAACGAAACAAATCCGGTAGTCTATCGGGTTTCAACCGAACTTTCCACCTTACAACAGTGCCAATGACATACATACAAGATCGCTTTGCATACAACTTCAGATATTACACACAGACATTGAATATAGATCATAAAACTAGGAAAGCTTTAATACAATTTAAGAACAAACTTAGTGCAAACCAACACTACAGAGTTTTTAAAGCGCACACCTACATTCTTAGTGTTTGAGGTTATACAAGTTTTATATTACAATGATTTTATAAAACATTCAAAGGAGTATGGACTCGACATACTCTCTGACTCTTGAGGCTTTACTCCTACGGCTCTTCCGGCGGTGCTGTTAAAACATTTCATGCACAAACACTGGGTACCAAGGTTCTCAGCAACTCTTAACCGAATAACTGAATATAAATACATAGGATCAAGGAGCATGCAAGGTTGTTTTGAGTGGACTGTTTCATTGGTTCAAACATTTGGACTCTAAAACAGAGACCTCCTAAACCAAGACTCACATAAAGACACTAGATTCAAGAATAATTCTACTAGTTCATAGGCATCAAGATACTTCTAGAGTCACAAGCAACAACTTTTATACTGGTTGCATCGTCATTAGTTACGATGTTTAAACGCGATCAAGCAGTATTCATATCGGAGGAGTGCGACAATTCGAATCGATTATACATCCTATAGGAGATACCAGGCCACACGTCATGCACAATTTCCGGTAAACTGTACGTGACAACCTTTCACGAGGAAGATACTAAACCCTGAACTAAGCTTACCAACACCTGGGTTCACACCCCTGTATTAAGCCCCCTGTCGGGCGTGACCTCAATACGAGTTTTAGGCTACGACCCGCCACCTATATCCACGTCGAGTGGGGTACAACTTGGTTCAGGAATTTAGGTCAACCAAACTACTGGGCTTACTAGTTCCACATGTCCGCATGCCACCAGTACCTTCAAAGCTTGACCCACAGCTAAACATACCATAGATCCTCCTAACCACATTTTAATCCCAATTATTTAAGCCTAAAACAAGTTTTAAACATTTAATTAATTAATGCTTCAAGAAAAACCTTATATTCCTATTTATTATTATTCCTAATCATTTCTATGTAATAATTAAAAATTAGCCAAATTTTATTTTTAAAAGGAATAAGGATTTAGATATTTATTTAAATCCTTTATAAATAATGGAATTAAACAAATAAAAATTATTATTGAAAACCTAGGTCTTTATATTTTTATTGCATAGAGAATAATAAAAGGAAACTAACAAAATTTATTTCATCAATTTTGGACAACTAAATTTTTAATAAAAAGAACAAGACTGCAGCATTAAACTGAAATCTATTTACATTTAACCACCTGCCCCTTTTCTTTTCCTACTCTCGTTTTCTTTCTTTCACTCAGCCCCCTCCCTTTTCTTTTCTTCTCCCACGGAGCCCCCTCCTCCCTTCCTCCTTCCCTGGCGCGTGGGGCATGGCCGGGCGGCCGTGGATCTCGCCGCCGGCGAAACCCCCGGCGACAAAACCAGCGCGGCCAGCACCCCCACACCCAGGCGCACCTTTGAAGCCCCCCAACACCCTTCCTCACTACACTCGCCTAAGGGAAACATGGTCGCCGGCGGCCAGCCATGGCAAGCGCACGGCGACCACCCGCTCCCGAGCCCCCCGACATAGACCTACTGGACGAGGAGCATATCCCCGACGTCCAACCCCTCACCAGAACCCTTTCCCCGCCTAACAGCCATGGGAGCTCGGTCCCCCATTGCGCCGCCCGTGACACAGGGTCACGGCGGCGGCGAGGAGCCGTTACGGCCTCACCAGAGCCGCGCTCTGCCAAAAAAAGCGGCTCAAGAACCACACCCATACCTAGAACCCAGAACACGGCCGAAACCCTAGGAACAAGGGCCCTAAAACGACGCCACCGGTGACCCAGGTGTTCTGCACGGCGCGGGTAGGAATGAGAACGACGACGGCGAACGGCAGCTCTGGTGGGGGTTGCGATCAGGTGGTGGTGCAAAAGGGTCGGCTAAGGTCTGTGGAGATTGGGCGCGCGAGGAATTGAATGGGGATGGACTGGTGATGTCGAATTTGGCGATGAACTGGAGCCCGGTTTGAAGGCATGAACTGGCGCGAGGAAGACGATGCACTGTATCCAGGCGGTATAAATTTGAAAGTACACCCTGATCCAATTGCCACCTCATGTCTGCTAGCTGCCACGGTCATCTCACGCATGATTGCCACGTTGATGCTTCGAATTTTACCGCCAATCCAATCTGCAGGCGCCTGGGAGGAAGATAGACATGAACTGTACTGTAGATGACTGAATCGAGTTTCAATCCGTCTAAACCCTGATCTTTGAGCCTATGTTTCTCCAAATTTCACTACTAAAAATCAAAATCCGCCAAAACAAAAGTTGTATCCCTGACAACTGGCTACATTTTTGTTTCGAAGAACAGGTACAAATTCGGCCTCTATCATATTCAAAAACTTCTCTGAACATGGCAGGTTCAGACAATTTTCAGAATTTCAGAATTCCAATTCAAACTGCCCCTCTTTGAACAAATGGCATCTCTATAAAGCCTTACTGCTTTTGCATGAGAACAAATGGCATCTCTATACAGCCTGAACATCCAAGTTTCCATTTTGGTACTTGTCAACCAAAGTTTCTACACAAAATTTCATTTGATTTATGTTGGGGATCGCCACCACCGAAGGGCACGGGCGGAGGTTCTACACGAGGCTAACAGGGTGTAAGAGTCATGATAGTAACCTCCGACTCACCAGATTTCTCGAAGGTTTGTCATTCCTTGCAGGGATCGAAGGCCTTGAGAAGGCCTGGATAAGATGGAACGCGGAAGTAGAGACCACCAATCTCACATCGAAGGTCCTCGATCGCCAAACAGAAGCCCAACCCCAGATATGTAGACCGCCGGTGGCAAGAGAAGCAAGGCTTAGAGACAACGGCTTTTGAATACAAGGGGCGAGACCGGAGGTCAGCGGCGGGCAATCAAGCAGGAAGTCGAGACGGATGCTACCTTCGATCCCATGAGGGAAGCGTGTCCCGGTAGAAGTAGATAATTTGTACACTCAATGTAAATAAAATGACCTCAAAGACGAAATATCCTCCGGATATTCCGCGCAGTTGAGGGCACTTCGGGAATCATGTAACGGAGGTGAGAGAGTATAAATACCCCCACCCACCTTTTACTGTAATCGAGATGATTTTTTAAGATTTTAAGAGTGCATATAAGGTTATCCCGTTGAGTAAGAACACCATTTTCACTTTTCTATCTGGGGAAACGTCCTTGAGATCCCAACAGAGGCGCCGACCGTGTTCTCAGCTCGACGAAAAAACCTACGATGGCACCACCAAAGAAGAAGACCGTGAGCTCCGGGACAAACACTTAGGCTGAACCAACAACACCAAGTACCAGCCACCCAAATGAGGAAACCCAATCCCTGATACAAGGCCAAACCCCTAGAGCCAAGAACTGAGACCCTCGAAAACACCACCGAACAAGAACCAGTAGTAGAGCCCACACTGGAGAAGGTCCTAGCACAACTCAAAGCTGTGAAGAAAGCAAAGGGCAAAATTAGCGCTCAAGTTGCGGCTAAGAGAAAAGAAGCCCAAGAGGCCAAGCAGCTGGCAGATGCCAAGCGCAAACTGGCAGAGATGCAAGCAGAGCTCGATGACCTTCGAAGAGCTCAAGAAGAGTTTGAACAAGAAGAGGAAATATCTTTCGATAACCAAACCACCAACCACTACACAGAAAACCATAGCCCTCACCACGAAGGATACCATCATCATGAAGATCGTTTCCAAAGAAAAACCCACCGACCATCACACCCACCAGAAGCATTCGATCCTAGCTCCCCACTGTCGGTGACACTGCAGCAAGTCCCATGGCCGCAAGGCTACAAGCCTGTCTAGCTTCCAAAATACAATGGCTATGTAGACCCAACCCAATTCCTCATGACATATGAAGTCACAATTGCATCTGTGGGAGGGGATGATCCCATCATGGCTAAGTCATTCATCATGGCCTGCGAAGGTCCAGTCACCACTTAGTACTCCTATCTGCCACATGGGTCCATCACGAGCTAGAGTGATCTCAAAAAACAAACTTAGACTAGATTTCCAGGGTTTCAGGAGGGATGACACAACCGCAGTTGATAACTTTCAATGCCTCCAGCAGGACAAAGAACCCCCTATGACTACTTCTGGAGGTTTGTCCAGAAGAAGGCACAGACTCCAAACTTCCCAGAACGCATGGCAATCAAAAAATGCATCGAAGGCTAACTGCTAGGGCCATTAGCATCTCCCTTGTCGAGAGAACCACCGACAAACCTTCGAGAGCTATACGCAGAGATGGAAAAGTAAGCAAGATCCTATGCTGATCACAAGAAGAGGGTAGAAATGAGGAAAATGACGAGGCAGAACTCTCAACCAGGATGGCATAACCCAAACCACTACAACCCTCGACCACAGAACCCACAATACATCCTACCAGTCTGTCGGTGTTTTACCGCCACGCCCATCTCGTGGGTGATTCTCTGTTTGGATGGGGTCCCTGTCAGCCCTTATATAGTATGGGGGGACAAGATTACATGGAAATTCTAGTCGGGTACAAGCCCAGGAGTCCTACCCGAGTACTTCTCGGGTAGTTTCCTATTGTGTCCGACTAGTTTCACTATTGTATGAGCAGTCTTACTACACTATGAGTAGTTACAACAGATGTAGGGCGTGGGCCATGTCCCATCCCGTATCCTAGGAAAAGTACGCCACGTGCACAATCCCGTGTGCCCGGGTCTGACAAGCCCCCGAGCTCTTCGTAGTCGAGTACTTCAGGCGTCCGAGTACTTCTAAAGGCGTCTTCAAGTTCTCCCAAACTTCATCTTGAAGGTGTCTTCCGAGTACTTCCTTGGCTGCATCGAGGTTGTGAGGTGCTCATGCCCAGAGTAGATGTCAAGTATTCTTTTATATGGGATGCGATTAAACTCGAACTCCATATGGAGTAGCCCCTGAGCCTTAGGTTGACTCGTAGAATCAGGCTGAGGGACAATTTAATCTTGAGTCTTCTGTCCTTATCTTCCAACAGATTTGAAAAATAAGTCGCTGATGACACGTGTCCCGCAGCCCCCTATCCTTGAATCCAAATCCCTAAGGTTTGGAATAAAGGATCCAAAGAATCATGGCATGCAATATACGACAATATAGATTTGATGGTTAAGATGAGAAAATCGGTTCAGTAAATTCGAAAACCTCTTTTTTCGGGAAGAATTCCCTGAAAAAAGGTTAAACAAATAAATTCTCCAAAAAACGCCCGAAATTACCTCTCAAATCAGACCTTGTTCTCTGAGTCAATGACTAAATAAGACCTCTGGAAAAAAATCTGAAAAAACCCCTTATTTTGGAATAGAATCCCAGAAATAATGGTTAATAATTATCTTCCCAAGAGAAATCTTCAAAAGCCTCTTGAATCGGGATCTTTCATGTAGTTTAACAGTGAGCCTTAAAGTGTGAGAGCTGTCGCTGAAAACACGCTGAGGGCCCTGTAGCATCCAGCCCCCGAGCCTGGGAGCGAGATGAGTCGCATAGGATATGCCTAGTAGTCGGTGGCGCCAGCCCCCAAGTCTAGGTATTGGCCATGTTGTCGCTGAATCTTGAACTGTCGATGAAGCCGACTAGTCAGAGTCGATTCTGACTAGTTTTGTAGGCGAGACGAGTAGTCAAAGTTATCGCCAGCGTATCACCGAGCAGAGTCGATTCCGACTAGCTTGTAGGCGAAACGAGTACTTGAAGTAATCGCCAGCGTGTCGTCGTGCATTCTTCACGAAGTCCAGTGGTCGGGGACGGTTGTTGATGAACCCAACTAGTCGAAGTCGAATCCGACGAGTAGTCGTTGTAGTCAGCGACGTGTAGTCGAGCGTTCTCATGAAGTCGGAGTAGTCGTTGGTGATTGTTGATGAAGCCAACTAATAAGTTGAATCCGACTCGCCCACTAACACGGTCCAGATCAGGTCCCCTGCAAGGTAAACATAAAAGTGTGTTGTAACTAATATATATGAAACCGTGTTGGGAGCAATGCCCTTGCAATAAACTCCATGTATAACTTGTCGAAAACTAGTAAACAGAGTAATAGTGAAAATATGGGAGTGAGGCCCCTTCAGTAACATAGAGTACTAGTCGAAGACTAGTAATCTGTTACTGGAAGAATAGGAGCGAGGGCCCTTCAGCAAACTTGCGCATGGTACCGGTCATAAACTAGTAGAACGGAGTTATACTGGAAGTATGGGAGTGAGGCCGCTTCAGTAAACTTGCACGGATACGAGTCGTGAACCAGTAGAACGGAGTTATATTGGAAATATAGGAGCGAAGCCCCTTCAGTAACATAGAATACTAGTCGGAAACTAGTAATCTTGTTACTGAAAGTATGGGAGCGAAGCCCCTTCAGTAAACTTGCACGTAATACTGGTCGTAAACCAGTAGAACGGAGTTGTACTTGAAGTTGGAGAGCAAAGCCCCTTCAGTAACAAAGAATACTAGTCGGAA
This sequence comes from Panicum miliaceum, assembly GCA_032594955.1. Taxonomy (NCBI): domain Eukaryota; kingdom Viridiplantae; phylum Streptophyta; class Magnoliopsida; order Poales; family Poaceae; genus Panicum; species Panicum miliaceum. Next base: position 9,171,676 of record CM064070.1, on the reverse strand, counting down.
ACTAGTAGTTTGTAACTGAAAGTATGGGAGCGATGTGGCAGAACCACCTGAATTAATCCGGCTCAAGTGTATTAACCATCACCATTAAGGCATCCTCGGTTAACCTTACACTTCAAACGGAGTAATCCACTGGTCTGTCGGGTATAACCTCCCGATACAACCACGGTGAACGGATCGAGCGCCGTACATACAAATGCTCATGCGACGATGAGCCCAGAGAATACCACATTCCAGCAAATATTACATCATTAGCATAAGTAAATATTACAGACCTAATTCTGAGTTTAGAAAACAAGTACTTCAATTAACATAAATAAGTTCTTCAGAGTTAAATTGCAGCGGAAATAAACAACGGAAACTACTCGACGATACAGGATGTCTCGATGAAGCCCGTACGAGACATCACTCGGCCTTATCTTCGTTGGACGGGGGCGCATCCCATTCCACCGACCAACCAGGGGGAAGAGTGCAGGGCCAAGTCAAGCTAGCAATCATGTCTTCCAAGGGTTCACCTGAAATCGAGTCACAAGCAAGACTGAGTATACTAATACTCAGCAAGACTTACCCGTGTAGTGGAAACTACTCCACCGACTCTAGACATGCCAGGCTTTTTGGCTCAGGGGTTTGTTTTGCCGAAAAGCATCTACAAGTGGGTCCTTACTTTCAACTTTTAGCTCAAGATTCTAGTCTCGTTAGCCAGTCTAGGTAAGCAGCTATCTAAAGCATACATGGTGAAGCATTAAATTTTCCATCCAACCAGTTCATTCATCATCATTGTTCCTCTTCTTACTCTGTGGGTAAAAATGGTTAAGCAGTCTCAATAGCCGTGAGAAACGGACGATTCGAATCGAATTTCTTAACCTTGCAAGGGAAACCCAAACACACGTCACGTGGTTACTCCCTAGAGTCACACGTGCAACTTTTCCCCTTTCTTTCCGGGTCGTGGATCGGGGCTACCCTCCGAGAGTACAAGAGCCCCACGCCACGGTTCGGCGCCGGGTCGTGACCACTCTCTGCACTCGCCATATGCACATGGGACCGAAGTTCAAAGGGTAGGATGCCGTCCCCTTGCCGGGCCAATCAGGTACTTAAGCTTACCGATTCCCATAATCTCGGCATGTGTTTAGTACGTTCAAAGACTTAACCATCACTACCACACCCTGCGGCCTTAGCATTTTTCACTAGACAGACGGGCCTCAATCGTAACCATCGTTACATAACCCGTCCGTGTCCTTATGATTGCAGCGTGTAGTAGTCATTCAACTCCTATTTTCTCGCGAGTGACAGGAAATCACTCGACTTTTACCGGAGTCCTATTAGCACAGCATTCTATCGAACCTTACATCTAGTTTTCACGCAAGGGTTCCTGACATCATGCAACTAAGTTTTCATCCAACTCCTATAAACTTAATGCACAAGCAAAGAGTAATGCGTTGCATAATTTCGGAAAGAATGGGTTATGCTCCGGGGCTTGCCTTCGCAGTTCGCTTGGGGATCTTCCGAACTTGGGCTCGGGTCTTCAAAAGCTTCAGTTAGATTTGCTTGAGCTTCACGCTGCTCACTCTCGGACGCGGGCACCAGCTCGTAGGTTCCGTCGGCGAGAGTCGTCGATTCTACATGAGTGCACAAGTTTAAGTCGTGGAAATAGCACTTGATTACGATTTGAGAGTAATTACTACAAGGGATAGTTTCTGGTCATGAAATTTTGGATTTAGGCACATCAAGAAAAGGTGTGCTTACTGTAAAATTTTCAGCCAATTTTATGTAACAGATTAATTCTGAAAAATAGATTTCATTGTTGCTGTTAGATACTTGTTCTTTTTGTACAGATCAATTGGTGCAACAATTGTGGCTAAGATTTTTACAGAGCTCTCACTTGAGCATGCAGAAGCTACTGTAATTTTTGTAGGATTTATCATGAAGTATTTAGAGCATAGAAAATATGACATTCCACACCTAGGCTTTTTAAAGATTCATTTTTACAGGACCCTACACAGGGTTTTTGTCCATGAAACTTTTTACACAGCAACCACTACAACAGTTTAACTCCCAGTAATAATTTGGGGATTTTCCAAACTAAGGTACTATTTTCTTGATTTAATGTATGTTATTAGCACATAAATCAAATAAATAGGTTACTGTGAGATAAAAGGTCTCCTAATTTTTCTCTGGCTTCTAGTTACCAATACATTAGCATAGGAAAAATTTCAATGGGTGACTTACCACCTAACTGCAGGGATAAAATATTCTTCTTACACATGATATGAAACTAAGTTTAACAAACAGTAAATCTAGAGATGGAATTTGGGCCTGATCTTTTTACAAAGTCCTAATCATCCAGCAACTAGTTCACTGCCCAAAATTCAGGGTCAGCATTGTTCTAGAACAGTGGGTATAAAATATGTCCATTAAAGCTTCTATTTAATGTAGAGCAAAATATTTTGAGATTCTGAGAAAATTTTTGTAACAAAAGTGGTAGAGTTTGTTCTTAGGATTCCAGAACAGTTGAGTTTGCATTTTTCTGAATTTTCTACGATTTTATACGAATTTTACAAGTTCACTGAATTTGAATCTAGGTTTGAAATTTTCTTTTACAACTAGGTCCTTGAATCTTACGCTCAGACCCTTCTAAAGATTTAAATCCTTGCAATTGGGTCCTCGGCGGCTCGGGTACGGCGGCCGGCCGAAATTCCGGCGAGGGGGCTCGCCGGCGGCGAGGGGCGGGGGTCGGGGAAGGTTCAGGGGTGCGAGGGCTACCTTGTGGGGGTGTTGTTCAGGTGGGGGACGGCCGGGAAGGGCTCGCCGGCGTTGGAGCAGAGGCGGCGGCGGCGCGGCTCGCGTCGACGGCGGTGCTCCGGCGGGCTTGGGGCGGCGTGGTCCGGTCGGTGAGCTTCAGTGGCGCATGGGGAAGCTACCCAGAGGCTCGGCTTGGACGGAGGGGGTCGGTGTCGTGCTGTCCACGGCGAGCAGGGGCGGCGGCGGCGACGGCAGCGCGGGCGGCGGAGCTCCGGTGGCTCTGGGTGGCGTTGGGCGGGTCGGCGAGCTGCGGTGAGGTGATGTAGTGGTGGCTGGGTGCTCAGTTTGGGCAGTGTGCGGCTGTGGAGGGCTGCCCACGGGCGGGTGGTGCTCGGCGGCGGCGATGGCGCGGCGAGGTGTTCTGGTGGCCGGGGGCTCGCGCGAGCGGTCGGGGCGGGGCTTTTATAGGGTCAGGAGGGGGGCGTGGAGATGCCTGGGCGACGCGCGGGGCGGGGCACGGCAGCGGCGTGCACTGGGCGCGGCGGGCGGCGGCAGAACGCCGGCGCGGCGTGCGGCGAGCGGGCGCGGCGACTGGGCGGCCGAGATACTGGCGTGGGCGCGAGGAGATAGTGCCGGGCGCGGAGTGGGGAAGCAGCAGCGGCAGCGGCTCGGGCGGAGGGCGGGCGCGACGACTGGTGGGGCGCGGGGGCCGGGGCGGCACGGCGGAGCGCGGAGACTGGCCGGGCGGGCGGCGGCCTGGGCGCGGCAGCGCACGCGCGGGCGGGGACTGGCCGCGCGGCGTCGGGGCGGGGCAAAGCCGGCCGTGGCGGGGTGGTGCGGCGGCCACTGGCCTGGCGCTCCGCGCCGGTCAGGCGACGCCGGCCACCTGGCGCGCGGCGGGCGGGCGAGCGCGCGCGGCGCGGCAGAGCAGAGGGGGAGACGCCAGGGACCGAAATGCAAAAATTCGAAAAAGTTCAGGGGGCTGGGTGCAAACAGGGCGTTTTCTCCTCTTTCTGATTTGAATTTCAAAAACTTTTGAACACGAAAGTTGCTCAAAATAAAAAGTTCTACAACTTTGGTTTCAGGCAAAATTTCATTTGGCTTATGGTTTTAAAGTTATTTTAAAAGTTTCAATTGTGTCCAAATGTGCCCAAATTTAATTTGAATTCCAACTGAACCCGTTTTAAATTCTTTCCACCCTCTCATTAGTTGGTTTAACACATGGAGTTAGGCTTATGTCATTGATTTTGGATTTGTAATTACCAGGGTTGTCACAAGCGAGGTCCCTTCAGTAAACTTGCACGTAATACCGGTCGTAAACCAGTAGAACGGAGTTGTACTGGAAGTTGGGGAGCAAATCCCCTTCAGTAACATAGAATACTAGTCGGAAACTAGTAATGTGTTACTGGAAGTATGGGAGCGATGCCCCTTCATTAAACTTGCACGTAATACCGGTCGTAAACCAGTAGAACGGATGTCAGACCCGGGCACACGGGACTGTCCACGTGGCACACTTCTTCTAGGATACGGGATGGGACATGCCCCACGCCTTACATCTGTTGTAACTACTCGGAATGCAGTAGGATTACTCGTACAGTAGTTAGACTAGTCGGACATGGTAGGAGACTACCCGAGAAGTACTCGAGTAGGACTCTTGGGCTTGTACCCGACTAGGACTTCCATGTAAACCTGTCTCCCGGAATATATATGAGCGGACAGGGACCCCCTCGGGGACAATAATCCTCAAAGGCAATACAAACCACACAGGAGGTAGGGTATTACGCTCTTGGTGGCCTGAACCTGTCTAAAACCTCGTGTTCCTTTGCACCTTCGAGTTCCTGATCTTGGCGACACCCTACCTACAAACTCACCACCTCGGGGGTATCCCTCGATGGGCGTGCAGTAAAACACCGACAGCTGGCGCGCCAGGTAGGGGTGTTCATCAATGGAGAACTCGATGGCATCTCTTAGCTTCACCAGCAACGCACTCGACGAGGGCACAACCCTCATCTTCGGCTCCGGGATCTGTGTCGCCAACGGCTTGGGTGGCTTCATCAGCCACCTGGTCGATTCCAGGAACCCGGAGGCCCCTGCAGCAACTCGACGCTGCAACCTCGACTCCTTCATCAACGATCTCGACGAGTTGCTGCTCCCAGGTCCGCCCAGGTAGATGGAAAAGACGTCCGTTTTTGACGCGACTTCAAGTCGTACTGCACCAGGACTACTCAGGTCGGATTCAAGCCGATCTGAGAAGGCTTCGCGATCCAAGTCCCTTCCCGACTTGGAGGAGGACTTGGATTGCCTCTTCAAGATTCGAGATGAGGGAGCCACCATGTGTCGAGGCCCCCCCGTTCTCGACTACGACTCGGATTCCAATGAAGAGTCGGCCACCTAGCCAGCGTTCACCTTCGGCTTCTGGGTCTGCATCGCGGACGAGGTGGTGGCTTCAACTACTACCTCGCTGATACCAGGAAGCCGATGGCATCCACTACAGCATCCTGCCGCGACATTGACGATCTCGTCGAGGATCTCGGCGGAATTTGATTTTCTGATCTAATCAGAAACCGTGAGGACGAGCCTGGATCCAACCCGGCTCCTACTCGTGATCGACTCGAATTCAGCCTGTGCCACAATGACGACGCGCCATCTCCGCCCACCCTAACGATCCGACTCGATTTCAGCTAGCACCGCAGCGCAGACGTGCTGCTATCACCGGCTATGACTACTTCGACAAATCTGCGTTGCCAATGACTACTTTAACTATTTGTCTTGACTAGAAACGAGTCGTTAAGGAGCCTTAAACTACTTGGCGACTAGTTCTGCACGACCAACAACTGGTCGGAAGCAAATCCGACTAGTTGGCTTCTTCAACAAATCATCGCGTCTCCATCAATGACTGTTGTGGTTTCGTCGACAACCATCCACGAGTGGGCTTGATTCGACTACTCCGACTACTTGTTTCAGCAAGAAAACTAGTCGGGAGATGGCTTCACATCATCAACAACTAGTCGGAATCGACTCCGACTAGTCGGCTTTATCAACAAACCGTCGCGGCTCTTTTGACCGCTGCTGCGGCTCATCGACAATCGTCCACGAATCAAGCTAAGTCACTTATACCTTTTCTATCTTGTTCTTCACAGGCTCGGATACTTTTTGCGCAACACGCATTCTCTTCACAGGCCATGTCATGCCTGTTCCCGATTGTCTGCACGGTCCACCTCGGGTTACACTCTATAAGTTTGCTCCAGGAGCGTTCTCTTTTTTCGCGCAGCGCCGACTGATTTAGTTTCCTCTCAATGGTTGCTACAATACCCAGGTAGCGTACACTTATCGTGACACCTCAACTCTTCTGTATGCCTATGCAACTACGCGTGCACGCAGCCAAGCTCCCTGCGCAACGGTTTATGGTAATCAGGGATCAGGTGCTTACCGTAATAGGCTACCTACCGGGCGTCATTATACGACCCGGCAAGAGTACAACGAGAAAAACTTTACATGCATTTTACAATGCTGGGATTTGCTCCCAACACGATATCATGTATATCAGTTACAACATACTTTTATGTTTACCTTGCAGGGGACCTGAACTGGACCATGTTGCTGGGCACGTCGGATTCAACTCCGACTAGTTGGCTTCATCAACAATCAACCATGACTACTCCGATTTCGCGAGAACACTCGACCACACGTCACTGACTACAACGACTACTCGTCGGATTCAACTCTGACTAGTTGGGCTCATCGCAAGCCGTCGTCGACTACTTGAGGTTGTGAAAAATGCACGGCGGCATGGTGGCGGCTACTTTGACTTCTCGTTTCGCCTACAAGGTAGTCGGAATCGACTCGGCTCGGTGTTACATTGGCGATTACTTCGAGTACTCGTCTCGCCTAGAACACTAGTTGGAATCGACTCCGACTAGTTTACTTCATCGATAGTTCAAGATACAAGGCAACGTGGCCAATACCTAGACTCGGGGGCTGACTTACCGACTACTAGGCATATCCTATGCGACCCATCTAGCTCCCAGGCTCGGGGACTGGATACGACACAGCTCTTAGCAATGAAGATTGCATGCCACGATTCTTTGGACCCTTTATTCCAAAACTTGAGGATTTGGATTCAAGGCTCGGGGGTTGTGTGACACGTGTCATCAGCGACTTATTTTTCAAATCTGTTGGAAGATAAGGATAGAAGACTCAAGATTAAAATTGACCCTCAACCTGATTCTACGAGTCATCCTAAGGCTCGGGGGCTACTCCATATGGAGTGCGAGTTTAATCGCACCCCATATATAACGAAGACTGGACCAACTACGGGGCAAGAGCACCTCACAGCCTCGACACAACCAGGAAAGTACTCGGAGGACACCTTCAAGATGGAGTTCGGGTGAACTCGAAGACGCCTTCAAAAGTACTCGGGCGCCTGCGCTACTCGGCTACGAAGAGCTCGGGGGCTTGTCAGACCTGGCCACACGGGACTGTCCACATGGCACACTTCTTCTAGGATACGGGATGGGACATGCCCCACGCCTTACATCTATTGTAACTACTCGTAATGTAGTAGGATTACTCGTACAGTAGTTAGACTAGTTGGACACGGTACAATACTACCCGAGAAGTACTCGGGTAGGACTCTTGGGCTTGTACCTGACTAGGACTTCCATGTAAATCTGTCCCCCGGACTATATAAGGGCGGACACGGACCCCCTCGGGGACAATAATCATCAAAGGCAATACAAACCACACAGTACGTAGGGTATTACGCTCTTGGCGGCCCGAACCTGTCTAAAACCTAATGTTCCTTTGCACCTTCGAGTTTCTGATCTCGGAGACACCCTACCTACAAACTCACCATCTTGGGGGTATCCCTCGGTGGGCGTGGTGGTAAAACACCGACAACTGAGTTATACTAGATGTTGAGGAGCGAAGCCCCTTCAGTAACATAGAATACTAGTCGGAAACTAGTAATCTGTTACTGAAAGTACGAGAGCGAGGCCCCTTCAGTAAACTTGCACGTAATACCGGTCATAAACCAGTAGAACGGAGTTGTACTGGAAGTTGGGGAGCAAATCCCCTTTAGTAATATAGAATACTAGTCGGAAACTAGTAGTCTGTTACTTGAAGTATGGGAGCGAGGCCCCTTCAGTAAACTTGCACGTAATACTGGTCGTAAACCAGTATAACGGAGTTGTACTGGGAGTATGGGAGCGAGGCCCCTTCAGTAAACTTGCACATAATACCAGTCGTAAACCAGTATCACAGAGTGGTACTGGAAGTATGGGAGCGATGCCCCTTCAGTTACATAGAATACTAGTCGGAAACTAGTAATCTGTTACTGGAAGTGTGGGAGCGAGGCCCCTTCAGCAAACTTGCACGTAATACCAATCGTAAACCAGTAGAACGGAGTTGTACTGGAAGTTGGGGAGCAAAGCCCCTGCAGTAACATAGAATACTAGTCAAAAACTAGTAATCTGTTACTGGAAGTATGGGAGCGAGTCCTCTTCAGCAAACTTGCACGTAATACCAGTCGTAAACCAGTAAAATGGAGTTATACTGGAAGTATGGGAGCGAAGCCCCTTCAGTAACCAGAGTACTAGTCGGAAACTAGTAATTAGAGAGTGACTGGAAGTATGGGAGTGAGGCCCCTTCAGTAAACTTGCACAGATACTAGTCGTGAACCAGTAAACGGAGTTGTACTGGAAGTATGTGAAGGTGACTGGAAGTAAATTAGCGAGGGAGAAATAAATCGTGCTGGTAGTTTCAGTCGATTCCTTGGGCGAACCATTAGAATTCACATGTCGACATACGAAAACATCACGGTTGGCTCGAAGGGATTGATGACGAGGTCCTTCACGTGGGGTGATCAGTTCCTTGGGCAGGCCAAGACAAGTCATATGTTGCCATGCAAAGATGTCTCGGCTGGCCCAAAGGAGGTGATGACTAGGTCCTACACTTGATCTTGGTCAGTTCCTTGGGTGGGTCAAGACAAGTCGTATGTTGCCATGCGAAGATGTCTCGGTTGGCCCAAAGGAAGTGACAACGCAATCCTGCACATGCATTGTTACGAAAGTAGTCATTGTGCCAAGATGACTCGGATAGCCCAAAGGAACTCCTTGGGCAGGCCAAAACAAGTCATATGTTACCATGCGAAGATGTCTCGATTGGCCTGAAGGAATTCCTTGGGCAGGCCAAGACAGTTCGTACGGTGCTGAAATATGGATGATCGAACAAGCCCTATTCTGGGTAAACTCCCTGATTCCCTGACCGAGTGGTTGAACGAATTCTTTGGGATAAAACACCTTGTGTCAAGATAAAACTCAAGACAACGGTTAAACAAATTCCCTAAGGATCTCCGTTAAACCTCCTTGAATCAAGTCTCAGTCTTCTCGTGGGTAGCCGCCTTGATGCGCCCAGCCCCCGAGCGTAGAAACCAGACAAGCATGGATAGTTGTCGGCCTTGATTCGTGGGTAATTGCCGATGGAGCTGTGTCGCTTTTAGATGGAGCCACAACAGTTTATTGATGAAACCTGACTAGTCGGAATCAATTCCAACTAGTCACTAGTAGAGTGAGTCCCGCTGCCGACTAGTTGTGTAGTCAAAGTAGTCCTCGGCGGGTCGCCGGGTGCCCTCGCGAGGGTGAAATAGTCATCGAGGAATCGAGGGTCCTACCTACTTGGAACGGCTCTAGGCCCGACAGGTTGTCGGGGTTGGTGGCGCAGAAAAGTGGTCTGGGATCGGGTAGCTTGGAGGACTCCATGCCCATCCGATGCCTGAGTCCGCCCGACCAAGTTGAAAGCGTAGAATGGTGGGCTGAGCTGGGTAGCTTGGAGGACTCGTGCCCTTCCAATGCCCGGGCCCGCCTGACCAAGTTGGAAACGCAGAAAGGTGGGCTGAGCCGGGTAGCTAGGAGGACTCGTGCCCTTCCAATACCCGGGCCCGCCCGACCAAGATGGAGACGCATTGAGGTGGGCTGAGCCGAGTAGCTTGGAGGACTCGTGCCCTTGCACTGCCCAAGCCCACCCGACCAAGATGGAGGCGCCATCAAGCCCCGGTGGTCGTTTGACAAGGGTAGTGCGCCGTTGATGAAGTTTGAGTAGTCGGCAGGGACGGGAGCCCTTCGATTGATGCTGGCTAGTCCTCCTCCGACATTTTGTAGACGATCCAAATCCTCCTCCGACTTGTAGTAGATGATCCAAATCATCCTCCGACTTGTCATAGACGATCCAAATCCTCCTCTGACTTGTGGTAGACGATCCAAATCCTCCTCCGACTTTGCGAAGAACTTGTGGTACAGGACCTATGATGGAGGCAGATTCGGTTCGAGGGGTTACGAGTTGTGGATCAAGGTGTAGATTTCACAGTTGACATCCATGCGGGTGGTACATGTGCCTCAGGCTGCTTCTAGTCGGAAAAATTGATTCCCGGTGAGACCATTGGCAAGGTTGTGCGGGTGCAAGGCCCCTTCAGTAAACTACGTGTAATACTAGTTGAAAACTAGTAAACGGAGTGTTACTGGAAGATCTGGGGTTAGGGCCCCTTCAGTAACATAGAAAACTAGTCAGGAACTAGTAATCTGGGGTTACTGGTAGTTTGGGGGCAAGGCCCCTTCAGTAACATAGAAAACTAGTCGGGAACTAGTAATCTCAACGTTATTGGAAGTATTTGATAGGCAGTCTCGTGGGTGCTTTATTTGACTAATTAACGGGTTCCACTAGTCATGGTTCGGCTGTGATAGGGTTCCCTGAGTTTAGCGAGGGAGTCGTGATTAACCCGAATAATGAACATAATTAGCAACCCTGACTAAGTGCTAAAAAGGGGTGCTTTTAGGCATACGGAACCCCTTGTTTCGAGATATAATCCCAAAACAATGGTTTAAACAAATGCAACACCTAAAAGACCCTCAGAAAACCACCTTGAGTCGGGTACTTAATTTATGAGTAAATCATTATTCGGGTAGTCTTGTCGCCTTTCTTCGTAGTTTGGACGAAGCTCCCAAGGCTCTCCGAAGGGTTTGACATTCAAATGCAGAATGCTTGCTCTTCGGGTGCCATGGGCATTGTCCGTGGAGGGTTGCCTCGTATCGTTCCTTCGAACCGAGAGTCTTCTTTCTACGAGTGGATTATTCCCCAGCTTCTGGCTTGCACTTCCGAGTTGTCTTCAGGTAGTTGAGAGGGAGTTGATAGCGGGTGGGGCTGTAGGCTTCCACTTCTTCGCGCTCCTGCTGCCTGGCAATGATGACATTGCGGGCGTCCCTGCCAGCGTTGATGATGGCACGAAGGTCGACCGTGGAGGAGTCGTGGAAGTTGCCGCTCCCCTGCTGGTTCGTCTTGACCGCGCGGTGCCTGCGTTGGGCGCGTTTCGCATTGATGAGCCTATGACATTCCCTCTAGATGTCATCTACGTCTTCTGCCTTGATGCTAGCTGGGGATACACTGTCCATTGTTGTGTCCACATCTTCGTCGAGTGGATCAAGGAGGTAGTCGTCGTAGTCGTCTAGCTGGACCCGCTCTAGGCCTTCACAGTCCTCGTCGGCGTGAATCATGAGTACTTCTCGATTGGGGGCGAAGCGTTTGGCACTCCGCACCACCTGACCCTCGTCTTCGTCGTCGGAAGAAGGGAGGGGTCTGCCTTCTTGGAAAGGTAGTTCGCCGGGTGTGGCAATGAATCGTGGTGGACTTGATTTGAGAGACCTGGAGGGTTTCATGCCCTTCCGATGCCCAAACCTGCCCGACGAATCTGATCCCCTTACCAGACCCCGGGTCACAAGAGTAGCTGAATCTGAGTAGTTGTCGGAAACAACAACCCCCGGTGTGCGGTGGCTTCTCCTTCTTCGAGTGGTGGTAGATGATCAAAATCCTCATCTAATGCGGAGATGGTCCTGGGTTGAGATTTGTCGATGGAGGCAACTAGTCGGAGCTGATTCTGACTAGTTGTTGATCGTGCGGAGCTAGTCGCCGAGTGGTTTAAGATTCGTTCCCGGCTAGTTTCTAGTCAGGATGGGTAGTTAAAATTGTCGTTGGCGCTGCCGGTTTGTCGAAGCAGTTGTAACTGCAGTGCGAGTCGAGTAGTCGAAGTCATCCCTGCAGCGCGTCGATGTCGTGACACGAGGTGAAGTTGAGCGGAGTAGTCGAAATCTTCCGACTCCCTGGGGTCGATATGCCGAAGGGTGGATTCTGCCACAAGGCGAGAGTTGTACTCGAGTAACTCGGAGGGCTCTAGACCCTTCCAGTACACGAAACGACCTTGTGGCATAGGTTTTTATGGTTAAACCCGGATGATTACCTGAAAATGACTCGGAGTAATCATCGGGTTGCGAGTGGTTGTCGAGAACTGGGGCCTCCCAACGAGCGGTGGCTCCCTCGTCCTCGAGTCCTCCTCGGCTTGAACTTGTAGTTAACGGGTACTCTTTGTTTGAGTCTGAGTCATAGTCGAGAACGGGGGGCCCCGACGTGCGGTGGCTCCCTCATCTCGAATCTTGAAAAGACGATCCAAGTCCTCCTCCAAGTCGGAGAAGGACTTGGATTGCGTAGCCTCCTCAGATTGGTTTGAATCCGATCCGAGTAGTCCTGGCGTAGCATGAATTGAAGTCACATCGAAAACGGACGTCCTCTCAATCTGCCTGGCTAGGTCAGGGAGCAGCAACTCATCGAGATCGTAGATGAAGTAGTTGAGGTTGCTGCGTCGAGTTGCTGCAGAGGCCTTCGGCTTCCTGGAGTCGACTAGGTGACTGATGAAGCCACCCAAGCCATTGGCGACGCAGATCCAGGAGCCAAAAACAAGAGTTGTGCCCTCGTCGAGCATGGTGCTGGTGAAGCTGAGCGATGCCATCGAGTTCTCCAGTGGATGCTCGATGAACACCCCTACCTGGCGCGCCAGCTGTCGGTGTTTTACCGCCACACCCACCGAGGGATACCCTCGAGGTGGTGAGTTTGTAGGTAGAGTGTCGCCGAGATCAGGAACTCGAAGGTTCAAGGAACACAAGGTTTAGACAGGTTCAGGCCACTAAGAGCGTAATACCCTACGTCCTCTGTGGTTTGTATTTCCTTAGGTGGTGATCGGGTGATCTCCTGGGTGATCCCCTTTTTGGAGGGGGTCCCTGTCCGCCCTTATATAGTCTGGGGGGACAGGATTACAAGGAAATCCTAGTCGGGTACAAGTCCAGGAGTCCTACCCGAGTACTTCTCGAGTAGGTTACTACTGTGTCTGACTAGTTTCACTACTATATGTGTAGTCATACTACACTACGAGTAGTTACAACAGATGTAGGGTGTGGCCCATGTCCCATCCCGTATCCTAGGAAAACTACGCCACGTGCACAGTCCCGTGTGCTCAGGTCTGACATAGTCCAACCTCAACAAGAGGACGAGTCCCAAAGCATCCAACCCTTCATCACCCAACCACCAACCCAACAAAGCACAACCTTCGATCAACCCTCGCATCGAGGAGGGCGATCCAATAGAGCCAAAGGAAGAGGCCGAGGCCGGGGCCGCGACTGAGGACCCCCGCATCAAAAGAACAACAACCCCAATGAACCCAACAAGTTCTTTTGTCACTTCCACAGAAGAGACTCAGACCATACAATCAACTATTACCCCGAAAAAAAGAGAACCATGGAAAGAATGGAAGCCAAAAAAAAGGGTGAGAAAACAGTAAGCCACACCGCGTGGGCACCACAATCCCAATTCCCAACCTTTGCTGCAAATCCAAGCTTCAACTACTAGCCATACGCATTCTCTTGGTAGAATCCCCTCCAATCCACAAACCTAGCACCTTCGCAAGTTGCTAGCCACGCACCAACCCAAACACCCAAAGAAGATCTACCCCCACCACCGCCAATGCTTGCTCACAAAGAAGAAAATCCAAATACCCAAAAAGCTTTGCCTTCCCGGCATGATAATGCCTATAGTCGGAGGATCCTTGCTGGAATTTGAGAACAAAAGGCAGAGGCGTGACTACTTCCGACAAGTCCACAGCATCATAGTGGACGGCCCAGTGGTAAAAACTCAATGGTCTCACATGCCAATAACCTTCTCCGAGCAAGGCATCAATCTCATCAGCTATCCACACTCAGATGGCATGGTCATAGAGGCAAATATCCAGGAATGGACAATTGGAAAAATCCTTGTGGACACCGGCAGTTCCACTGACATCATCTTTTCTAGCACCTTTGATAGGATGAACATTGATAGAAACCTCCTTTAAGCAGCAGAAATTCCGCTAATAGGCTTCAGAGGTAAAAGAGTCAACACCCTGGGAAAAATCCCTCTTCCAGTATCCTTCGGGCACCTAACTAACCCAAGGACAGAAAACATCACCTTCGATGTAGTGGAGACCCTTATCTCGCCATCTTTGGGTGAGGATTCCTGAACAAGTTCGAAGTTGTCGTACACCAGCTATACCTTCGCATGGAGATCCCTATAGCCAAAGGAATTATCACAGTCCATGGCAACCAGCAACTGGCCAGAGATATAGAGAGGGGCGTCGCCCCAGCTCAAAGAAATGTGCAATACGTCGAAGCAAACACTCAACCTCCGTCATTCTCAGAGCCCAAAAGAGGAAAGGAGAAGGCAAATTTTGAGGACGACTGTCAAACAAAAAAGGTCCTCCTTGACAAGCATATGCCCGACAAGATGGTGACAATAAGTGCAACCCTCGGGGAAGTAGAGGAGAAAGAGCTCCTCGAATTCTTGTGCAAGAACAAAGATGTGTTCGCATGGTCCGCCAGGCCTTCGTGGTGTCAACAGGGACATCAGCAAACACAGGCTCGACATTGACCCTTCAATCAAGCCCAAGAAGCAAAAATTACGGAAGATGTCCGATGACAAGGTCGCAACAGCCAAAGCGGAGGTTCAAAGGCTGCTAGATGCCAACGTCATCAGAGAGGTCAAGTACCCAACATGGCTGGCAAACACTATGCCGGTCAAGAAGAAAAGTGGGAAGTGGCGTATGTGCATTGACTTCACTGACTTGAACAAGGCATGCCCGAAGGATGACTTCCCACTCCCAAGAATTGATAGAGTGGTCGAAGATGCGGCCAACAGCCAGCTCAATTCACTCTTGGACTGCTTCTCCGGGTATCATCAAGCTTCATTACCCCTTTCGGCACCTATTTCTTGGTCAGAATGCCCGAAGATCTCAAAAATCCTGGACGGTCATTCTCCAGAATGTCCTCGGAGGTCCTGGGCCCCCAACCAAGAAGAAATGTACTGGCTTATGTGGACGACATTGTCGTAACTAGCGGTAAAAGGCAAAATCATGTAGAAGATCTGGCAGAAACCTTCGCCAACCTCCGAACCGCGAACCTCAGCTTAAACCCAGAAAAGTGTATCTTCAGAGTACACAAAGGGAAAGTTCTAGGATGCCTTATCTCCACCAAAGGCATCGAAGCCAACCCAGACAAGATAAAAGCACTTGCTAGCATGGAAGAACCACAATCTATCAGAGATGTGCAGAAGCTTACAGGAAGAATAGCAGCGTTGAACAGATTCATCCCTTGTTCCGCGGATCGAAGCTTGTCATTCTTCAAAGTCCTTCGCAATGCTAGCAAGTATGATTGGGGAGAAGAACAAAGGGAGCCATTCAATTCCCTCAAAGACTATCTCACCAAAATGACCAAGATGATAGCATCAGATCCAAAAGACACACTCTTACTATACATTTCAGCTTCACTCTTAGCAGTCAGTGCGGCCCTTGCGCTGGAAAAAGGGATCGAAGGATCTCTCAGACAAGTGTCGGTATACTTTGTTTCGAAGGCACTCTCGGGCTCTAAACTCTTCTACTCGGAGCTCGAAAAAATTGCATATGATGTCATCATGTCATCAAGGAAGCTTCGCCATTACTTCAAAGCTCACAGAATCGTGGTAGTCACCAATCAACCACTACATGATCTCTTCAACAACAGAGAAGCTTCGAGCAGAATAAGCAAATAGGCTTCGGAGCTCTCAGGGTACTATGTTGATTTTGGAAGAAGAAGCACAATCAAGTCTCAAGTCCTGGCAAATTTCATTGCAGACAGGACATCACCAACCTACAAAGCAGAAGCACCTATAGAGCCCTAGGTCATATACTGCAATGGAGCTTGGTGCAAAGATGGTGTAGGGGTCTCAGTCATTATTGAGTCACCTTCGGGGGTCAAGTTGAGGTATGCAGCTCGCCTAAACTTCTCCAAGCCAGATCCAAGCACAAACAACACAACCGAGTATGAAACTCTACTGCTGGGGCTCCACAAGATGAAGGCTATCGGCCACCCAAACTTCATAGTAAAGTCTGACTCGAAGGTCATTATAGATCATGCCGAGAAAGAATCTGAATCCCAAGGCCCAGAAATGATACAATACTATGGGAACTGAATGGTGAAACACTCCAACGGCTTCACAATCGAGCACATACCATGGGAACTGAATGGCGAAGCAGACAAACTAGCAAAGTCATCAGCCAGAAAACAACCATTGCCACCGGATGTTTTCTATGAAAAAAATCATACAACCTTCGATAGAGCAAAAGAAAGAACCTTCAGCACAAATAACGCAATTTTCAGCGGAGACTGGAGGTCACCAATAATGGCATACCTCCGCGGTCACTTTAAGCCAGTTGATGAAACAGAAGAAAAAAGAATGACCCAGCGGGCCAGGGGCTACATTGTATCAGAGGGAGAACTCTACAAATCTGCCGTCGTAGCACCATGGCTAAAATGTATCTCCATAGCTCAGGGCAAAGAGCTGCTGAATGAAATCCACTCGGGACTGTGCGGCTCTCACATTGGGGTAAGACCCCTTGTAGCAAACGCTTTCAGGCAGGGAATATTCTGGCCTTCAGCATTAAAGGATGCAGAGCAAATCGTCAAAACTTGCGAAGTTTGTCGAATGATGGGGCAAAAATGCAATAGACCCTCACAACCTTCGCAACTCATACCTCCGGCATGGCCACTCCAAAGATGGGGAATGGACCTCGTTAGCCCACTCCCTACAGCACAGGAAACTACAAGTATGCTGTAGCAGCAGTAGATTATTTCACCATGTGGATAGAGGCCAAGCCTCTAATCAACATAACTTCCAAAGCTGTCAGAAAGTTCTTTTGGCAGAATATCATATGTAGATTTTGGGTACCCAAGGAACTAACTGTTGATAACGGCAAGCAATTCAACTCCGATCTCCTCAAGGAATTCTACCATAGCATTGGCCCGAAGGTCATGTTGGCTTCTGTCTATCACCCGCAATCCAATGGGGCAGTAGAAAGAGAAAATGGGCTGATATTCTCGAGCGTCAAGAAATGTATGTTCGATCAAAAGAAAGTCAAATGGGTAGATGAACTACCGAAGGTTATATGGTCCCACAACATCTCCGAGTCCAGAGCAATAAAATTCACCCCATTCAGACTACTCTACAGAGCCAAAGCAATGAGCCTAGAAGAGCTCAAGAACAAAAGCCTACGGGCCAAGTCACAAGAAAATGGAACACATCCTTCGAGCGAAGCTGACCTAATCCTTCGAGGCAGCCAACAATCTAAACAAATATCAGCAAGAAATAAGAAAATGGCGAGACAAGAAGGTGGTCAAAAGAGACATATCAATGGGTGATTGGGTGCTCAAGAGGAAGCCCAACCTAAAACCATCGAAAAATTACAATCAAAATGGGATGGCCCATTCCTCGTGGTGAGAAGCAATCAGCTGGGGTATTTCTACCTGGCAAACAACGAAGGTCACAAGCTGCAGCATTCATGGAATGCTGATAGCTTGAAGAAATACTACATTTAACATATGTAACGAGGCCGGACTGCGAAACTATAAGACGGCTTGGACTCGGTAGGCTTACCTTTTTCTCTTTTCTTGAAAATTTTCAAGGACCGTACTCTTTTCCTCACAAAGGGGACTCCACATCGAAGGTGAGGTTTTTGACGAGGCGAATCCTTTGTAAGAACTCTCCAAATGAATAAAGAGTTACTTTCCCCAAAATTTTGTTCAGGGTCGAAGCAGTAGTGCTGCGAATATTGACCATTACCTCATGAAGGCTGCAACTATGTAAGTTAGCAAAACTCACATGCCTCGCAAGCTTTGCATACTTATCTAAGAAGTGCAACGTGCACTCAAAAGCCAAGGGGCTATCGAACCTAACGGTATCGATGCCAAAACACCTTTGGCTCAAAAACTGAGAAGTGCAACGTGCACTCGAAAGCCAAGGGGCTATCGAACCTAAGGGAATCGAAGCCAAAACACCTTCAGCTCAATAATGAGAAGTGCAACGTGCACTTGAAAGCCAAGGGGCTATTGAACCTAAGGGTATCGAAGCCAAAACACCTTTGGCTAAAAGAAAATTTAATAAAGAATGCAACAAACACTAAAAAGCCAAGGGGCTATCGACTCTAAGGGTCAACGAAGCCAAAACACCCTTGGCTCAAAAAATAAAAATTGTAAAATATTTCCCGTGCATGTAACCTCCAAATCACAAAGGCTTGGGTGGGGGGAGACGTTTTCAAACAAAAGAAACAACCTTTAGGACTCGAAGCGAACGATTGCGTGAAAATTACAATATACACCACTCGAGACCACATAACATATTACAAGACATTCAATAAAAAAGCAGTAAAAAGTGCTAAAAGCACTAATAAGCAAAGAGGCCATCGACCCTAAGGGGCTTCGAGGCCGATACACCTTCGGCTACAAAACCATAAGTGCAGAAAGCAATCGAACGCAAAGATGGTCGTTTTTCAACAAAGACTAGGGAGGGGGGAGACGTTTTTCCTTAGCCCAAAACTTCCTTAGTCTTCGTTGCAGCATCGACCGACGTCAAAATCGTACACCACAGCTACCACGCAACCTTCGCACAATAGAGACTTCGGAGGGGGGAGACGTTTTTCCTAACCAAAACAGGCGCCAAGTCTCTATTGCGATGAAAGACAACAATACTACAAACATGATTGCCGAAAACAATCTCTGAGTCACAAAGACTATGGGGGAGAAGTTTTCAAAACATAAAGCATCAGTCTTTATGCCTCTCGAAGGACACAATCACAAAGGGTGACACAAACATTGGTTTTATACCTAGAAGCAAACAATTACACAGAAACCACACTCATCCGTCAACCAAGTTTTTACAGAATCATCAGTCTCCACAAGGCGAACCAATCGCACATTACTAGAATTCACTAACACTTGCTCCGGGATGAGCGAAGCTGTACTCCTCCCAAGCAGACCCAGGCACGATGACCCCGTCACAACCTATGTTCACTGGAGGCACTTCGAGTACAGGCCTCACAATCGTAAGTGCCTGGTCAAAACTAGGAATATTTACATCAGTTCCGATCAGTTCAAAGTATCATGCCCCGCAAACATCGATAAAAATCGTACACCTTTGGGCCTCTGGCAACATCAACCCCCTTTTCACTGGTCCCCTTCTTGGCGTCAGATCCCGAGCTTCTTGCAACCTTTGGATTTTCCTTGGCAGCCAACTACAACAAAATACAGCAAGGAATGGCATCAGCCAAAAGGTAAAAAAAAATCATGTAGATCCAACTGAAACATGAAAGAAATCCCAACCTCCCCAAGGCGGGCAGTAGAAATCGCCCGCACAGCCTCCCGTCCAGACACTTTCCAAAACCTTCGAAGGAACACCTTCTTAACAGCTTGTTCCTTCTCGATGTTCTGCTGTAGCTCCTCAAAAGAAGGGTAAATAAAGTCCTTCGCGCCAAGCCTTTTGTAAACCTTACATCCTTCGTGCTCAGGCAGCGCCAACAAACTCTCACAAGTAAGCACTGCAGAGTTATCAAACGCGAAATAGAAGACTTCCTTCAAGTCAGAAAACACCTGAAGTAACCAATCAAAAAGAATTTTCAGCCCATCCTTCGGATTAGATGCGTCCTTCGGGTCGGGCAAGGGCAGAGTCTCAGCACCAAACAAGGCCAAAGTAGCCTTGTATTCCTGATAAGTGGCCTCGGATCGCTCACTAACACCTTCAACAATCTGCTCCGCACTTGTCACCTGTGCGCACAGACCAGAAATTGTTTCATTCTTTTTTCTTATTTCGGCTTCGAGCTCAGAAATTCTGCGAGCGTCCTTTTCAACGAGGCCTCGAAGGTTCTCCAACAATTGTTCGTTATCCTCAATGGTCTTCTTCATCTTTTCAAATAAAACATCTTTTTCCTTAGCCCTTAACTCCAAACGCTCAACCTTCTCCTTCTTCAACTTCCTTATGTTCTTTAGGGTCTCGTTCTCTTTCCAAAGTCTCTCATTATCTTTAATCACAGAGAAAGTTTCTTTATCTTGCTGGCCAAGAATGCCTTCCTCGCGTTCGACTCTTTGAGCAATAGCACCATTGACGATGGCAATCTAAAAAGTTGCACAGAGTTAAATGATGCACTCATCAATTAAAAGCCCAAAGCCTAAGTTAGAAAATAGAAGCTTCGCACCTTCCGTGATAGCGAAGCCACAAGATGACTCAGGTCACGAGTCCCCCTCTTGGATAACGTTTCCATGAACTCTGCACATAACACAACAGTCTTTAGGAAAGGAACCAAAAACCATAGGCTGGCAAAAGGGAATAGAGCCAACCTTCGTCAGCAGCAGAGGCAAAACCTCCCCTAGGGGGCTCAATGGGCGCTGAACTCGTTGCACCCGGTTCAAGTGCCTTACCAAAGTCAAACATAACCTTTGCAGATTCTGCAAGGAAACAAAGCAAATAGCCACATCAAAACGAACAAAACAGACCCGTGTTTATTGGAAGTGAAAAAGTTACCCAAGGGATCAAAATTACGCGAATCAAGACCTTCGCTCGCCGAAGCTTCATGAACCAGGCTCGGCAAGCACACATCACCAAGACCGGCCCCGGCAGAAGCTTTCGCTCCAACTTCCCCTTCCTCAAGGTCAGCATGAACAACAACGGTCTTCTCGACAGGAGGCTCAATCATTTCCTCCTCTGACGACTCATCATCATCTAACAAATTAACAACTTTCCTCTCATGAAGAGCCACCATAGCCTTGGCGACCGCCACATGCACGCCACCAGAACTTGCATCCATAGTACCAAATTGGTTCAAGTTATTATGCATTGACCACCTCCTACCTTCGAGAAATGAAGGCCTATCACACCCGATTCTAGAAAGAACCAGATGCATCTCATATGTGCGCCAGGATCATGTTCACACACATATGGTAGACGGAAAGTATAATATATCAAACACAATGCTTAAAAAGTAACTAAATAAAGTATTTAACAATATTACACTCCGTATAAAAGAGACATAAATGTCTTTAAACGATAAACCATTATACCCTATACGAAGTCTCCAACAACTCCGTCTTCCACAGGCGATGACTGGTGAACGCAGGGCCTAGAACTCCTCAAAGTTGTCGAAGATCTCCTCTTCAAAGTTCTCTTCTGAACAACAGGGGGCAAGGGTGAGTACTCTTATGGTTGGTACTCAGCAAGTGGGGTGAATATGCAAGGCCATCAAGGATAGGCTAAGGTTTGCAGCAGCGGTCATTTTTAGTTGGTCAAGTATTTATTAACAAGCACCTATTAACTAGGTTTAAGTTTATACCAACCCACTTTAGCAAAAACATAAAGGTACCAGCAACATAAACATAAACCACGAACCACAATTTAATTAATCTTCAAGTTTCATTATCATGTGAGGGTCCAAGCCACTCTTAACCGTGAGTACGGCTGTTATAACAGTTTTACACTCTGCAGAGGTTGTACACTTTACCCACAAATATTGTTCCCCTGAGTCGCCCGGGTTTGCAAGGCCCTTAAACACTTCCGACGTGAGTGGCGAGGGTACACTACGAAGCCTTTACAAAGACATGTCGAGAGCTAGGCAGCCCGCTAGAGTTTCAGTAGCAGTGTGGTCCATAAACCTCCCTAATGGTCAGCTCCTTAGCAAAGGCAGCTACCCCAAGAGGATCGGGCTATGCCCTTGCCCTTTCGGTAAGGCCACTAACAAACTACACATCTAATTAATTGGCTAAGGTCAGAGCCATATGACTTTGTGGTTGGATTGTTCACTTGGGTGGTTCTCCATGTTCCCATTAAACAAAGTTGATCCTGAAATTATGCGGTATAACAACAATATGAAACATGATCAACATTGTCATAAGAGTAAACCAATACCAATCCCAAAGTTTGCATCTAAGCGTAACTACCCAACATGAATAGTAAACCTAGGTGTTTCAAGGTTTGGGGTAAAAGACTAGGTATGTCCTTAGCATAGGTATCCCATCAAGTTTATGCAAGCAACAGTAAAGTAAAGTGAATTATCATGCTGTTGTTGGGATCAAATAGAATATGCAGGGGGAGAAAATCCACTTGCCTTCTTCAAACAGCTGCTGGTTCTCTTCCTCGTAAGCTTGCTCTTGGCTTTGCTCGAATGTCACGTTGTCTACGCGATCATACAAACAAGCATACACAAACAAATAAGAAACAGTACAAACAGAAATTAAAAAGATGCTAATGTTGTAGTTCATGATGCAAGGATCGCGTGGGCGCAAGAATCGCTGAAATCGGAGTTGAAACGATGAAGATATGGCTAAAACAGTGATCTAGGGACCTAACTGCGAGAGTTTTGAACTTCCAGGGGCTAAATCTGAAGAAATCAGGGGCTAAAACATAATTAAACCTTAAACAAAGGGTAGGAGTGCAAAACTATAGGTTCTGGACGGCGGGTACTAATTCTAGAAAAGTCAAGGGTTGGAACAGAAAAAGAAAGGGCTCAACTCTAATTATTTTTCTACTAATCTGGACTGCGGGTTGATTCCTGGAAAACCTAGGGATCTTTCTGCAAAAGTTTCGGGAACAGCTAGGGTCAGGTGAATCTGGTCCGTTGGATCAGAATCGTGTGGCAGGGTAAGGGTCGGGCGAATCGGACGCGACTCGGATCTGTTCTGGCCGTTAGATCTAGATCGAGCGGCAGAGGAAGGGTTGGCTCGACGGGGTAAAGAGGGTCGGGCGAAGCGGAGCTGCGTTGGGCGCCGGCGGTGAGCGGGTGCGGCAGCGGACGACCGGAGCTTCACCGAATCCGGTGTTCTGGGGCTTGGTTCGAGCTGGGTTATGCCGGGGAGAGAGTGGGCGGCACGGCGAAGGTGAGGGTGGTCACGAGATGGCTGTGCGGCGGCTGTAGTCCGGCGGCCACGGCGGCGGGTGGAAACAGATCTCCGGCGAGGAATCAGGTTTGCGGCGGAGCAAGGGAGAGAGGGGAAACTGGTGCAGCTTGATGCTCACCACTTCTCGGATCTCCGGCGAGACTTGAAGGCGGCGGAGAAGCAGCGGGTTGGCGAGTCGACGGAGCAGCAGCGACATGGGGCGGCGGCGTTCCTCCGGGTGCGACTTCCGGCGGCGTGCGATGGTGTTGAGTAGAGGAAAAGGTTTGAGGATGGTTCTGGTGCAAAGCGGGGCTCCGGCGGGGTTTTATAGGGGTGGAGTGGCCGGGAATAACGAAGGCGGCGGCTCTTGCGAAGGAAAGGGCGGAACCACAGCCGGTAAGGCATGCCTGCATCGCGGGGAAGGAAGGAGAGACGCGAGCGATGGCGCGGAGTCGATCCGGACTCGGGGTAAGGAAGGAAAAAGGAAGGGGAGGGAGCGTGGACGACGGCGCGGCGCGCCTGCTGTCGCGGCGGAGAAAGGAAAGAAGGGAGCGGTGCGGTACAGAGGAAGAAGAAAGGAAGGAAGTACGAAGGCGCCGACAGGTGGGGCCCAGACGTCGGTGAAAGAAAGGGTCGGGTGAGCGGATTGGGCCGCTGAGTTGGGCCGCGGGATTGGAACAAGAAGAGAAGGAGAAGAGAAATGGGCCAACTGGACTGAAAGAAAGAATAGGGGAAGAAAAGAAAATAAAGATGCATGCACAATTTTTATTTTGTGGCTTTTATAAAAATATATTTTTAAAGTTTTAATTCCTATATTTTTGGGTGTTACAAAACCTACCCCCCTTAAAGAGAATCTCGTCCTCGAGATTTGGAAGGATTAGGGAACAGCTGAGCGAATTCTGCAATCAGTTCATCTTCTCTTTCCCAGGTAGCCTCATCCTCTGAGTGGTGACTCCACTGTACTTTGCACATTTTGATCACCTTATTCCGAGTAACCCTCTGAGATGTTTCCAAGATTCTAACCGGATGCTCTGCATACGTCAAATCTTCTTGTACACTGAGTTCCTCCAACTGTAACTGCTCCTCAGGCACTCTCAAACATTTCTTTAGCTGCGATACATGAAACACATCATGGACATCTGACAATCGTGCCGGTAACTCCAATTGATATGCCACTTCACCTTTCCTTTCCAGAATCTGAAAAGGACCAATATAGCGTGGTGACAACTTTCATTTCACTTTAAATCTACGTAAACCTCTGATGGGTGATACCTTCAAATACACAAAATCTCCAACTTCAAATGTCAATTCCCTTCTTCGTGTATCAGCATAACTTTTCTGTCATGACTGAGCAGTCTTGAGAGTATCCCGAATTATCTGGACTTGTCTATCCGCTTCTTGAAGAATCTCTGGTCCAAAAACCTGACTTTCTCCTGTCTGATTCCAATATAATGGTGTCCTGCATTTTCTCCCATATAATGCTTCAAATGGAGCCATCTTGAGACTTGCTTGATAACTGTTATGGTAGGAGAATTCTGCATATGGCAAACTTTTATCCCAACTACCTCCATGCTTGAGGGCACATGCTCTCAACATGTCTTCTAATACTTGATTCGTTCGCTCAGTCTGACCGTCTGTTTGTGGATGATATGCGGAACTGAAATTGAGCTTTGTTTCCATGGATTCATGTAATTTCTGCAAGAAACGCGACGTGAACTGAGTACCTCGATCAGACACTATCTTCTTTGGAACACCATGCAGACACACAATTCGTGACATGTATAGTTCTGCTAACTTGGCTCTAGTGTATGTTGTTTTGACCGGGATGAAATGTGCGACTTTTGTCAATCTGTCCACAATAACCCATATCGAGTCGAATCCATCACGAGTACGGGGTAATCCTACAATGAAATCCATACCAATCTCTTCCCATTTCCATTCAGGTACCTTCAATGGCTGGAGTAAACCTGCTGGTCTCTGGTGTTCTGCTTTCACTCTCTGGCACACATCACACAAAGCTACGTGAGTTGCTACGTCTCTTTTCAATCCATACCACTAGTACCTTTCTTTCAAGTCTTGATACATCTTGGTACTTCCAGGATGAATGGAATAAGCGGAATCATGTGCCTCCTTCAAAATGAGTTCACGAAGGTGATCAATTTCAGGTAAATAGATCCTCTTCCTGAACCAAACAGTCCCTTGTTCATCTTCGGTGAAATCCGTTGTCTTGCATAAACCAATTTGAATCTTGATCTCTTTGACCTTAGCATCTGTCAACTGTCCTTTTCTGATCTCTTGTTCTAATGTCGGTTCCATCTCCATAATCATGGCTTCCGCTTGTGTGACAATTCCCAAGTTCAAACGTGCCATCTCCCAACATAATTCCTGAGGCATCAATCAAGCAATCATCATATTAGCTTGTCCTTTCCGGCTTAGGGCGTCTGCCATGACATTTTCCTTGCCAGGATGATACTGAATATCCAAATCATAGTCCTTGATTAATTCTAGCCATCTGCGCTGTCTTAGGTTATGATCCTGTTGCGTGAAGATGTACTTCAGACTCTTATGGTCTGTGAAGATCTGACACTTGTTTCCGATCATGTAGTGCCTCCAAATCTTCAATGCGTGCATGACGGCAGCCAATTCCAAGTCATGGGTAGGATAGTTCTGCTCATGCTTTCTCAACTGTCTTGAAGCATAGGCCACAACTTTGCCTTCTTGCATTAACACACATCCAAGACCCATCTGAGAAGCATCGCAATACACATCAAACCCTTTGTGGATATCCGGCATTATCAACACAGGAGCAGTGGTCAATCTTGTTTTCAGCTCTTCAAAACACTTCTGGCATGCAACATCCCACTTAAATTCTTTCCTTTTTTCCAACAGAGAAGTCATGGGTTTCACGATCTTTGAGAATCCCTCAATAAATCGGCGGTAGTAACCTGCAAGTCCGAGAAAACTTCTGATTTCAGGCACTATCTTCAGTGGATTCCAATTTAGAACATACTGAACTTTACTCGGGTCTACTGCAATTCCTCCATCTGTGATAACATGTCCAAGGAAAGAAACTTCTCTCAACCAAAAATCACATTTGCTCAGCTTGGCATATAATTGATTCTCTCGGAGTTTCTGTAACACTATCCTCAAGTGCTCTTCATGTTCTTCCTCGTTCTGTGAATACACCAAGATGTCATCAATGAACACAACCACAAACTTATCAAGATATTCCATGAAAACCTTGTTCATCAGGTACATGAAGTACGCTAGAGCATTGGTCAATCCAAACGACATCACAGTGAACTCGTACAGACCATATCTGGTAGTGAAGGCTGTCTTGGGTATATCCTCTGGTCAGATCCTTAACTGATGATAGCCTGATCTCAGATCAATCTTGGAGAAAACCTTGGCACCTCTCATCTGATCAAACAAATATTCAATTCTGGGTAGTGGATACTTATTCTTGATCGTCACATCATTCAGCGACCTGTAGTCTCCACACATCCTTCTGCTGCCATCCTTCTTATCGACAAAGATCACGGGTGCTCCCCACGGGGACGAGCTAGGACGGATAAATCCCTTAGCTAACTGTTGACG
Organism: Panicum miliaceum; assembly: GCA_032594955.1. Lineage (NCBI taxonomy): Eukaryota > Viridiplantae > Streptophyta > Magnoliopsida > Poales > Poaceae > Panicum > Panicum miliaceum. The sequence goes on along the minus strand of CM064070.1, from coordinate 9,145,271 downwards.
CCAGATTTTGACACATGTTGAATCGGTGTCAGGAGGAGAAGATTGGCCGATGCGGCAGATCTGAGGGTTACAGTGAGGAATCGGCCGATTGAGGTAACAGTTGGAAATCGGCCGATTAGTAATGCAGCTTGCGCCAACAGGATGGAACTACTTTGGAGGGTCCCGTTCAAAAGTTGGTCAACAGAACGACGCTAAGTCGGTCAAGAAGCAATTAAAAAAAGTCCTGGTTGGATTAGGAGACGGCGGCGGAAGATTCTGCGGGAGTCCGTTTCGTTTAAAAGATATTATAGATATAGTAGTTTTCCTGTTTTTTAAATAAGGTTGTAACAAGTCGTAATCGACCAGGAGTCCTAGTCTTAGGGTATAAATAAGAGTCGTCAGGGCCTTGCAAAAAAAAGGAGATCAATCAACAACAATACTTCTACTTTTTCCAGCAATTTACTTTCAAGTCGGCGACTTTGCCAATACTTTTCTTCTTTCACGAGTTCGTACGGATTGGCAGGGCTGCATCAACTTCATCTCCAGCCAATTGGTAGGTTCCTCTTATCGAGTAATATCCAAGCTTTAACTACGGGCGCATCACTGTGGTTTCGTTTGGATTTATTCACCAGCTATCGATATTTACTAGAATTGCAAGGTTTACCTGTTGTTCTAGTATTATCACCAGTTATCCAGCTTGAGATCAGAGTAATCGGCTTCGTTATCGTTCTTCTTCGATTTAGCATCTTACAGCCGATTAGACCTATTTCAAATGTTGCATCCGTAATAATTGTTTAGATCGCTCCAGCAGTCTTCTTTACAATTATTACGCGATTATGGGCTGATCCATAGCCGATCATCTTTACAGCAAATCGGCCGATTCGCCGACGCGCTCTTCAGGACAGATCGGAACTCCAGCCGATCGGAGCGCCTGGAATTTAATACTCTTATTTCCTTGTCAATCAACAGGTCAGATTGACTGGCACGCCGCGCGAACCGTACCAGGGCGATAACCCGAACAGGAGCTAAGCAGATTCTCCCGGGTCGTGTGTCCGACCTTGAAGACCATCGGCCGATTCCTGTCTGGCCGATTTTAGTGCCAACACACTTTTGGCACGCCCGGTGGGACCAACTTCAAGATCCGATATGTCGAAGAACGCGGAAATTTTCGACGACAACATCATTGAGGTCACAGAAGCGGATCTCAAGGACGACTAGAGGGAAGATTTAGCTAAACATGTAGAAGATTACAAGAAGATGTATTTGCAGTCGTTCAGTCGTACCAGAAGCGGGGAGGCTATCAAGAAAGCTCCTATTCCAGTTCCCCGCCATATCACCATTGCTGAGGATTCGGGCAAGATGTCCGATATGATCCAACAGTCCGTCTACCAGGCGTTCATCGACCTGTCCTCGGTGATGACCAACACGGTGTACAACGCCGTCATCAGCTCTCTGGCTAGCGGAGCAGTTCAAGGCTATCAGGGGCCGGCGTATGCCCCACCAATTACGCTTCCAGCCAGAAGCTTACCAAGCACGTCCCAATCGGCTCCTCAGCCGATATTGACGCAACGCGAGGGGTACAACACTCTGTTGCCTCCGGCGTCTCCAAGATACAGCGGCGCACCATGTTTCCCATCACAGGCACCGCTTCAACCCGTCCAGATTGCTTCGGTGCAATCGCTATCCACAAGTTCAGTGCCCTGGGGGACATCAGCGATAATGGTTTTTCCCGATCCAACAACCGGATACGGGAGCTATCCAATCCAGGCACCGCACCAATCGGCCGTCCGGCCGATGGTCCCTCAGTATCAGCCTATCTCATCAGAAATCGGCAGGGGGGCAAGTGCTGTAGAAGCACTCAGGAGCACGGCGCCAATGAAGACGTACGACGGAGCAACGGATTCACTTCGCCATCAACTATCAGCTGCTCAGCAAAATTCGCCGCATGCTTCGATTCATCACCCAGCCGTACCAGCCCTTCAACATATGCCGGCACCGCGAACAGTCGTTCATCAGCAGCAGGTGGACTGGACGGCAAGAATAGCAGAAGTGATTCAGGACCAGTTTGGATTGAAGCCAAAAGTGCAGACTTACACCTACAAGACGCCATACCCATCGGCCTATGACTTGCTGCCGTTCCCACACCGCTACAAAGCTCCCGATTTCACCAAATTTTTGGGGACGGAGGACACATCCACCGTAGAGCACATCAACCGATTCATCATCCAGTGCGGGGAGGCTGCCACGCAAGATGCTCTGAGGGTGCGTCTATTTTCATCGTCTCTGTCCGGATCGGCATTCCAGTGGTTCACCACTTTGCCACCAAATTCTATTGTTACGTGGGCCGATCTGGAAAAGCAGTTCCACAAGTACTACGCAGGAGTACATGAGATGAAGCTCTCAGATTTGACCAGCCTCAGGCAGGGGAGCGATGAACCAGTGACTGGATATATACAGAGGTTCAGAGAGGTCAGGAATAAATGCTACAGCCTGGCTCTGACCGATGCACAGTTGGCCGATATCGCTTTCCAAGGCCTCCTGCCACAAATCAAGGAGAGGTATGCTTCGCAGGAGTTTGAAAGCCTAAGCCAGATCGTGCACCGATTGGCAGGACAGGAAGTCCGTCCATTGGAGCAGCGGAGGAATTTCCAGAAGAAGGTAGCATACTTAGAAGGATCTGAATCTGATGGGGAGGAGGAAATCGGCCTAGCAGAGTGGGTAAAGGGCAAAAAACCAATATCATTCCCTTTCGGAAAGAAAGAGCCAGAGACATTCGGCTTTGACACATCAAAAGCCGATAAAATTTTCAACTTATTACTCCAGGAAGGGCAGATTAAACTTTCTCAGTATCATACCATCCCTACGGCCGATCAGCTCAAAAAGATGAAGTACTGCAAGTGGCACAACGCCACATCTCACGATACGAATGAATGCAAAGTCTTCCGACAGCAGATACAATCGGCCATCGAGCAGGGGAGGCTCAAATTTGAAGTCCCGGCTAAATCGGCAAAACCGATGAAGATAGATCAGCATCCCTTCCCGGCTAACATGGTTGACACCGGAGGAAATTCACGTCAAACCAAGGTGCTGACATCAGAATCGGCAAGAAGGGGCGGCGCCGTCGATCCCAGGAGGCAGATTACAGCGGAAGAGATCAAAACGAACAGGCGGGGGCAAAGACGACCACGCAAACCCGTCACCTCCCAGTTCTTGCTCAGCAAATATCGGCAGCAGTAAGAACAATCAAGATACCACAACGAGATGATACGCCGGCATAAAGATCACTGGCAATGTCCGTTCTTCATCCATTGCTGGGAGAACGACATCAGATTGCCGTCTGCCGATAACTGTCCGGAGTGTAACGGATTGAGTTGCAACGATCGCCCGAGGTCACACTCTAGGGATAGAGGATCAGAGCCGATCAGCAGAAATCGGCGCGGACGAGAGGAACAGCACATTTCGGTGCATGATCGGCTGGGGGGCAGAGTTGACCAGTACCACCGGTCAAAAGGCAGGATCAACCAACAGGATGAACTGGGGGGCAGGATCAGCGTGCACGATCGGCTGGAAGAGATGGCCGATGACAGGGTGTCAGACGAGAACCCCCTAGGAAGGGAACCGGATTGGGAACACGCCAGATCATCGGCCAAACCAGTGAACCCCAGGTGGTGTCCCGATGGCCTATCCAGATCCCAGAAACGGAGGATCCAACCCCTGCGCCAGTGGGAGCATCAAGAGGAAGAACAGAGGCAGGTGCCAGAGAAAAGAAATGTTAAGTCTCGAGTGTGGCGCCCAAAGAAAAACAACGGTCAAGAAGCAGACAATCAAGAATCGGCAGTCGACATCAACATGGTGTTCATATTGCCGATGGAATTCATGGCGCCTGACGATCGAGACAAAGCGACAAGGATGGAAGAACAAATGGCGCAACTGGTATTAGAGCCGATGACGGCTACTTTTGAGAAACCAGAAGAAAAAAATGGCAACATCTTAAAGCGCTGTTTCTCAAAGGCTATGTTAACGGACGACCCGTCACCAGATTGCTAGTAGATGGAGTTGCCGCGGTTAACATCATGCCGTACGCCATGTTCCGCAAGCTAGGCAAGAGCGATGAAGATCTCACCAAGATGGACATGATGCTGAAGGATTTCGAAGGCAACGTGTCTCCCGCCCGTGGAGCGCTCTGCGTCGACCTCACCATCGGCAGTAAGACCCTTCCTACCACCTTTTTGATTATTAATGGTAAGGGATCCTACAACATGCTGCTTGGTCGCGACTGGATACATGCAAACTGCTGTGTCCCATCTACAATGCATCAATGCCTCGTGCAATGGGTCGGCGACAGCACAGAGATAGTCACCGCCGATTCCGCCTACAGCGTTGCAGCGGCCGACACGCAACAGTGGAGCTGCGAGCACGTCAAATGTATATCTGGCAGGACTTGGGACACTGACTTCCTAAAAGTGTCCAATTTCGGTCTACAGCCGATCCAAGCAGTCGGCTCTGAAGATTCAGAATAGATGGATCAGCTCGTCTGAGAAGACGGGAAGCTTGGGCATGGATTTACGTCGGCCAATTTATTGGAGATGGTAGATTTGGGAGATAGCAGCAAATCAAGGCCGACGTATATTAGTGCTAATTTGGATCCTGAGTATAAGTGTAAACTGATAAGTTTATTAAAAGAATTCAAGGATTGCTTTGCTTGGGAGTATCATGAGATGTCAGGTCTAGACCGGTCCATTGTTGAACACCGGTTACCTATAAAATCAGGATATCAGCCATATCAGCAACCTGCACGATGGTGTAACCCCAAGATTCTACCTGATATAAAGGCCGAGATTACAAAGTTAATTGAAGCAGGATTTATTCGGCAGTGCCGCTATGCCGAATGGATTTCTAATATTGTGCCCGTGTATAAAAAGAATGGAAAGTTGCGCGTGTGCATCGATTTTAGAAACTTAAATCAGGCCACGCCAATGGATGGATATCCGATGTCAACGACCGACATCTTGATAGATGCTGCCGCAGGACACAAAGTCATAAGTTTCATGGATGGGAATGCAGGGTACAATCAGATATTAATGGCCGAAGAAGATATCTCGAAAACGGCTTTCAGGTGTCCAGATCATCTTGGTTTATTCGAATGGGTTGTGATGACTTTTGGGTTGAAGAACGCCGGTGCTACGTATCAGCGGGCCATGAACTATATCTTCCACAAGCTTATTGGTACATCGGTGGAGATTTATATAGATGACGTCATGGTCAAATCAAAAAGTCACCAAGAACATCTGGCCGATTTACAAGAAGTACTGGAGTGCACAAGGAAGCATGGGTTGAAGATGAACCCGAACAAGTGTGCATTTGGTGTATCGGCCAGGCAATTCTTAGGATTCATGGTTCATGAGCGTGGGATAGAAGTCAACCGGAAGACCATAGACGCCATCAACAAAGTTGTGGCCCCACAAAATAAAACTGAGCTACAGTCCATCATCGGCAAGGTCAATTTTATCAGAAGGTTCATATCCAACCTGTCAGGGCGCATTCGGGCTTTTACTCCTCTGATGAAATTAAAGCCTGATCAAGAATTTATATGGGGAGAAGAGCAACGCAAAACATTGGAAGATATTAAGCAATATTTAGTTGCACCTCCAGTGTTAGTCCCGCCACAGTCTGGTAAGCCGTTCAAATTATATTTATCGGCTGATGAACAGGCTATTGGATCGGCGTTGGTACAGGAGTTCGAAGGAAAAGAACGAGTGGTATATTACGTCAGCAGAAGGCTCCTAGACGCCGAAACAAGATATTCCCCGGTTTAGCGGCTGTGCTTGTGTTTATACTTCTCGTGTACCAAGCTCAGGCACTATTTGTTATCGGCAGAATGCATAGTTATATGCAAGGATGATGTGGTGAAGTATATGCTATCATTGCCGATTTTGAAAGGACGGATTGGAAAATGGATCCTGGCTCTGTCAGAATTCGACTTAAGGTACGAATCGGCCAAAGCTGTCAAAGGTCAAGTAATGGCCGATTTCGTGGCTCAGCATTGTGGACCAGAAATTGCCGCTGTTGAACCGGTTCCATGGACTTTGTATTTTGATGGTTCTTCGTGTGGTGTCGGATCAGGAATCGGCATTGTTCTTGTGTCACCTCGGGGGCAATTATGATTTTTCTCTACCGATAGAAGCTTCCGCAACTAATAATCAAGTGGAATATCGAGCCATCCTAAAGGGCATACAATTGTTAAGGGAAGTCAAAGCTGATGCAGTCGAAATTTTTGGAGATTCCATGCTCATTGTGGATCAATTAACGGGGCGATCTGAGTGCAAGAATGATATCTTGAGGATTTATTATGAAGATTGCCTTCATCTTTTAAAAGAATTCAAGTCTGCAATAATTGAGCATATCCCAGAAATTATAATGAAGAGGCCAACAGGCTGGCCCAACATGCCTCCGGGTATCGGCCGGTTCAGGGAGCAATGATGCTAGAGCTCGCGGCCGATGACTGGCGAAAGGAAATCGCCGATTACTTGAAAGATCCATCCCGAAAGGTGGATCGGCGAATACGTTTTCAAGCTACAAAATATGTGTTGCTTGAGGATGATTTATTTTACCGGACGATTGATGGAGTTCTTCTCAAGTGCCTGGGAACAGAAGAGGCGAAGGTTCTGAGAGGAGAAATCCATGAAGGCGTGTGTGGAGCCCATCAATCGGCTCACAAAATGAAATGGATGATCCGGAACAATGGGTATTATTGGCCAACTATTCTTGAGGATTGTTTCAAATATTACAAAGGATGCCAAGACTGTCAGAGGTTTGGCAACGTACAGCGCGCGCCAGCATCGGCTATGAATCTAATAATTAAGCCGTGGCCGTTCAGAGGTTGGGGAATAGATCTCATTGGACAGATTCATCCTCCATCGAGCAAAGGGCATAAGTTCATATTGGTAGCTACAGATTATTTTACTAACTGGGTGGAGGCAGTTCCTTTAAGGAACGTGGCATCGGCCGATATGATTGAATTTGTTAAAAGCCATATTATCTATCGATTTGGTATTCCTCAAACCATCACAACTGACTAAGGAACAATGTTTACTTCTAGAGAATTTGGAGAGTTTGCCGCCGATATGGGGATTAAATTATTAAATTCTTCTCCATATTATGCTCAAGCCAATGGCCAAGCAGAATCATCCAATAAAGGAATAATCAAGCTAATCAAGAGGAAGATAGAAGAACAACCCAAAAAGTGGCATATGTCTTTGGCTGAATCTTTATGGGCCTATAGAATGGCTCATCATGGAACCACTAAGATATCCCCTTATCAGTTGGTTTATGGTCATGAGGCAGTCTTGCCTTGGGAGGTAAGGACGGGGTCAAGACGTATATCGTTTCAAGATCAGTTAACGGCCGAAGACTATTCCTTCCTCATGAAGGACGAACTTGATGATTCGGCAGGTTTATGGTTGAGAGCCCTGATTAGTATAGAAGAGAACAAGAAAAGGGTGGCCAGATGGTATGACAAAAAGGTCAAAGTTAAACAATTCTCTCAGGGAGATTTGGTGTGGAAGTTGGTGCTGCCGATAGGATCCAAAGATCCCAAATTTGGTAAATCGTCACCCACTTGGGAAGGGCCGTACAGAATCGGCCGATGTGCCCCTGGAAATGCATATATTCTGGAAACAATTGAAGGGAAGGAATTCCCGAGAGCTTTAAACGGACGATATCTGAAGAGGTACTATCCAAGCATTTGGGTAGATGCATAACTTGCAGTAAAATATATCAAGACAATATGGCCGATTTTCCATCGGTTTTCGTCTGCATATCTGATGCAGAGATGATGTCGCCTGAAGGAAAAAACATTGGGATTCATTTTGACTAGTTCACTATTGGATGAAAATGACAGAGTACATGGCCGACATGGTACAAGTCGCCCTTAGAATAAAAATACTGAGGCATCTATTGATTGCGCCTACTCTGGATTTCTCTCTCGACGCGACCCAGCTCTATCATAAGGAGGATCCTATTCTCCTTCGGATCCTCTATGGTGGCTCCAGTCTCAGCTTGATTGTAAAGTTCTATCAGGAGGCGGGTCTTCTTCTCCTCCAAACTCTCCATGGCAGTTTCAGTCTTGACTTTACAAGGGAGTGGAGGACTCTTTTCAGAAGATGGTCGTTTATGGACCAAACAGTGAGCATCTATAAGGTCCCAATATTCCTGAACAACAGCGGGAACATGATCTCTGAGTTCCTCAGCATGAGCTCTTATCAGATCTTTGTCTGCTTGTGACAGTGGTTCATCTGAATGCATGATTTCAATCGCTCGTTCTAGACCAGGACTGAGACGTTTTGGCTAAACAGAGGTAAAGAGATTACCCAACATCAGAGCGATTAAGGTGCTTAGGGGAAAGGCAGAGGAGAGTTCATACCTGGTTGACAGAGGAAGAAGATGAAGAGGACGAAGAAGACATCTTGCTGTTCGGTTTGGGACGGTAAAGAGAGAAAGAGAAGATAAGTAATGCATGTGCCTCTGGAGACGGTGAAGGGTCTACTTATAAAGGAAAGAGAGGTAGATAGATGGTGAGACACGTCATATCAGAGTAAAAGTGTACATAAATGCAAAGCTGGCTAAAGAAACAGTTCAACATCAAGTCGGCGCAGTGACATTGAAGGAGCAAATCGGCGCAGTAGCATTAAAGGAGCAATAAATGTTTACAGTATTCTTTACAGCCCAAGAAAAGCATCTATGGCCGCAATAGCTTGCCGCCTAATTTGATCGGCCGAGTCTAGTACTCTCTGGTCATCATCGGCCGATCCTGGAACTTCTGACATATGGCGATGAAGCCTTATCGTTTCACGGGCCAAGTGCTGTCTTTCTTGCTTCAGCTCACTAATGATGGATGGGAGTTCTTGAAGCTTCTTTTCTTCAGGGGCTATCTCTTTGGTTATCTGCTCCATCTCCTTGGCCAGCTCTGCTCTTCTCCGTTTGAGCCGATCTATCGTGCCGACGATGTCCGGGCGACAACTTTCGAGGAAGTTGATCTTTTGGTGTACCTCTTGAGTCCGGTGCTTGTATGAATCGGCCTCTTCCCGGGTTTTTGCCATCTGGGCGCGATCGGCCATGTGGCGCAGCGCCCTGGAAACCAGAATATGCATATGCTCTATATAAGCAGCATGCGCCAAGTTTTCTGTTGTTTCTTCCGGGATTCGACACTTGATATCGTTGAAAAGTCGTCGAATCGGGGAAGCGTCTTCTACCAATCGGCCGATGTCGTCTTGAAGGAGAATACGCATGCTTTCAAGCTTGGCACAGACATCATCGGAGGCAGAGCTCGACGAAATTGGGTGTGAAGCGATTTCTTTGTCATCAAACAAAGAGACAGCAAAGGAGAAAATGCTGTTGTTCGGGGTATCTTGCTCCTGTGGGAAATAAAGAGAAGGGTTGGCAAGCAGTAAAGGGGAATCGGCCGATTCCAATGGTAAGTTTGTTACCTCCTTAAAATGAATTTCTCTTGCTTGCACCGGTGGAAGCGTCTCCCTTGTCTCAGGGGCTGGTGCAATTGGCTCGTCAGAGGAAGAAGATTCAACAATTATCAGTGCTCCGCTTGGACCGGCTTCCTGAAAAGACACGGAAAACAGATCCTGTAAGTATGCTATGGGAAATTGAAATAAGATGGTGTTAGAAATTTGCCATGTCTCTGTTGATCTTCCGGCCGATGTTTATTGTGGGGTTATAGCTAGTATACCCAAATCGGCATGCATCAGGATCGGTTAAGTCTTCTGAATATCAAGGGATTAAGGTAAGAGATCATTTACCTCGACGGGAGGTGCTGCTGGAGTTTCGGCTTCCACTTGGGACATAGCCGATTGCTGCGGAGACTGCGGTGGAATAGCTTGTGCAGCCTGGCAGAAGGAGAGAGTTAATGTTAGTGGAAGACTTGAAGAATATATGAGATAAGCAAGATCACCTGAACAGCTTCTACTAGTAGTGATGCCGCAGCTGCCCCGACTTCAGCGGTGACTTGAGGATCGGCTATCTCGGTAGCTGGCAAGGATTAAGGGATCGGAATCTCGGCCGATGCCACCGCCGTCTGGTCGGCCGATCCGATGCGTGGAGTCTCGGCCGATGCCACCGCCGTCTAGTCGGCCGATCCGATGCGGGGAGTCTCGGCCGATGCTACCGCCGTCTGGTCGGCCGATCCGGTGCGGGCTCGCACTCGACGGCTTGTTATCTTCGAGGTGTCCTTGATGGTTGGAGCATGAAAGCCAATGAGTGGATATGGTGTATATGGATGATGATTATCTATCGGCCTGCCGCTTCGGCTCCGCATCGGAGGGACCTGGCTTTCAGACTAAGAAGATAAATGCGAGTTAATGATAAAATGAAATTGTGGAAAGAAATGGTATTGGAATCGGCTGGGAGAAAGGACATACCGCTGCATTTGGGTTGATATTTTCTGGATCCAGAATGTTGCAATAAGTTGATGGAGATTTGCAGAAAAGGTATTGCTTCCATTCTGCCCACCATAATTTAAATTGCTGGGTGGCAAAAGAGGCACTGACCAATTATTCAGGTAAATATTGCTAGAATCTGGCACTAGATCGCACAGCCGATTGTAATCAAGACTTGAAGTCAGTCCATCTCTGAATTTCGCTTGACCAGCGAAGTAGACCCGAATCGGCAGTTGGCCAAAACCCAGTTGCCTTGTTGCAGCCGATGGATTGTAGAACTCATATGTGGGAGAGTCTTTTCCTGAGAAGAAATTGGCTGGCAGAATTCCTAGCTTGATCAAGATGTCCATAAGCCCCCTGTCGAAAGTATGAGTGGAGAAGTCGTAGCTGATGGGTAATTCGAAAATCAGCTCTACTGCTTGATACGGATGCCAGCTGACAGTCTCTTCACTAAGGCCATTGTAAAGGCATCTGAAGTACTCAGCTGTAGGGGTAGCAGTAAACTGACAGCCAGGGAAGGCCGAAGTTGCCTCTCCAAAGGATCTGCAGCATCGTCGGACGGTTGGATTCTCCTCTGACTCAATGTTAGGAAAAGTTTTGGTCTCTATCCGTTGCTGAGAGACCTTGCTCATATATAAATTGAGCCAGAGGGTGATGAACCACCAGGGACCGCCAGGGTTCCCAATCAGCTCCCCCTTTGACAGCTTAATGCCGATTTGGTGCATCAGGTGATAGGCCGATCCCAGCAGATGTTTTCCAAGGGGATGGCCGATCCTTGTGACAGAGCTTCCGCTAAAGCCTGAGTGTTAGAAGAGGGTCCAACTGCTCTGCCACAGAAAAAGTGCTTTTCTAGCCACATCATCAGAAAAGCAGTATGCTCCCTCTCTGAAACTGTCCCGGTCTTCATATTTTTGCTAATATACCCCTTCCACCCGCCGATTTCTTTGGTCTCTAGCCGATGTGATGGCTTAATCAGATAGTTAAAAGGGATATCGGCGGAGGAGATGTCAAGGCCGGTCAACAGTAGGACATCGGCCAAAGTTGGGGTCATGGGTCCATGTCCAAAAAGAAACGCATTGAGTGCGTCGGACCAAAAGTAAGAAGCTGCTATGACCAGAGGTTCATTTTTCTCCATCTGGGACAGAGAGAGGTCTATGCATTGGCCGATTTTTTGTTCATCCCACTGAACCCTCCTAGACCTGGCTATTCTTTGGTACCATTCTCTCCAGCCGGGGGTCTCATTTGGCCAGGATCTAAAGGTACCTACCCACTGATCTAGGTCCATGGGTGACTGCTTGAACGGGATTCTGTGAGTCTCTAGATTGATCAGGTCTGTTGGATCAGGGTTCCCCATGGGGTCTAAGCAGATAAGATCAGGGGATTCTGAAAGAGGGATGGTGATCTGGTGCCTAAGTGCCTAAAAAAGGGAGAAAAGGGGAAGAAACTGAGAAGGGATCCGGAAAGTACTGGAGCAGTAGAAAAGCAAGAGGGGAAAATTTCAAGTATTTACCTCTGGGATGAAGATCATCGTTGCCGATGGGGCTGCCAGCGGAGCCGCCGATTGGACCGCTGCCGCTGAAGGGGTCGCCGATAGAGCTTCCGTGGATGGAGCGGTCGCCGATGGTGGCGCCATTAGAAGGTTGGAGCAGGTCGCGAATGAGATTGCCGGAGGGGGGGCGTTCGGAGATCGAGAGGGCTTGGAGGAAGATGAACAGTGGTTCGCTGGAAGGGAATGCTAGATTTGTGGGGAAGAGTAGGCGGAGAATGCCAATACTTAAGAAAAAAAACTGGGAGGGCAAGGGTAAAGACGGTATTCTTGCCGTGCCGTCTACACGAATTCCAGGGAGCGGTCGTTTCGCGCGCTCGGTCCGAGAAAATTGCAATCATTGTGCGGAAGACCGCGGAACGGAAGGAGATTTTTACTGCGGCCGTTTCGGAGAAAAGGATTAAAGAAAGAGTTTCGAAGAAAAAGTTATGTTTTACTCCGAAACTGGGGGGCATGTGTTGACGCTAGATTTTGACACATGTTGAATCGGCGTCAGGAGGAGAAGATTGGCCGATGCGGCAGATCTGAGGGTTACAGTGAGGAATCGGCCGATTGAGGTAACAGTTGGAAATCGGCCGATTAGTAATGCAGCTTGCGCCAACAGGATGGGACTACTTTGGAGGGTCCCGGTCAAAAGTTGGTCAACAGAACAACGCTAAGTCGGTCAAGAAGCAATTAAAAAAGTCCTGGTTGGATTAGGAGACGGCGGTGGAAGATTCTGCGGGAGTCCGTTTCCTTTAAAAGATATTATAGATATAGTAGTTTTCCTATTTTTTAAATAAGGTTGTAACAAGTCGTAATCGAACAGGAGTCCTAGTCTTAGGGTATAAATAGGAGTCGTCAGGGCCTTGCAAAAAAAAGGAGATCAATCAACAACAATACTTCTACTTTTTCCAGCAATTTACTTTCAAGTCGGCGACTTCGCCAATACTTTTCTTCTTTCACGAGTTCGTATGGATTGGCAGGGCTGCATCAACTTCATCTCCAGCCAATTGGTAGGTTCTGATTATCGAGTAATATCCAAGCTTTAACTACGGGCGCATCGCTGTGGTTTCGTTTGGATTTATTCACCAGCTATCGATATTTACTAGAATTGCAAGTTTTACCTGTTGTTCTAGTATTATCACCAGTTATCCAGCTTGAGATTAGAGTAATCGGCTTCGTTATCGTTCTTCTTTGATTTATCATCTTACAGCCGATTAGACCTATTTCAAGTGTTGCATCCGTAATAATTGTTTAGATCGCTCCAGCAGTCTTCTTTACAATTATTACGCGATTATCGGCTGATCCATAGCCGATCATCTTTACAGCAAATCGGCCGATTCGCCGACGCGCTCTTCAGGACAGATCGGAACTCCAGCCGATCGGAGCACCTGAAATTTAATACTCAAATTTCCTTGTCAATCAACAGGTCAGATTGACTGGCACGCCGCGCGAACCGTACCAGGGCGATAACCCGAACAGGAGCTAAGCAGATTCTCCCGGGTCGTGTGTCCGACGTTGAAGACCATCGGCCGATTCCTGTCTGGCCAATTTTAGCACTAACACTAACATTTCTTCTATTTGTTTCTTTAGTTCACTTAGATCCTTAACATCCATTCTATAGGGTCGTTTAGAGATAGGTGCAGTACCAGGAAAAAGATCAATACTGAACTCAATGTCACGAATAGGTGGCATACCTGGTAAATCCTCCGGGAAGACGTCGGGATGCTCACTGACAACTCTAATATCTTCTAGAGGCATTCCCTTCATTTGGTTCACTGTCCCAACTCCACTGGGTGAAGCTGATGCCACAAATTCCACTTTATCTCCTTGAGGGCTGGTTAAAAGCACTGATCTCTTGCGACACTGAATGACACCATCACATCCTGATAACCAATCCATTCCGAGGATCACATCAATGCCGCTAGTCTTTAGGACTATTAGGTTGGCTAGGAATTCTACTCCCATAATATTCATGCTGACCCTCAAGCATAAGTGACTGGCTTTCAATTCTTTGCCCGGGGAGCTTACTAGAAATATTTGTTTCATAGGGCTCATTGGTAAATTATGTTTTGCAGCGAATTGCTCAGTAATGAATGAATGTGATGCTCCAGAATCAAATAAAACTGATGCTGGTTCAGAATTAACAAGGAACGTACCGAGCACAACATCGGGAGCCTCTTCTGTTGTTTCTGCAGCCACATGATTCACCTTCCCGCGCACGTAGTTCTGTTGTCCTTTGTTGCCCATTGGTGTCTGGTTGCTGTTGCGCGGCTGCTGCTGCTGAGGAGTCTGCCTTTGTCCACTGTTCCTCTGATTCTGAGGAGTCCGCACGTTACGCTTCGGGCAGTTGTTAGCATAATGTCCCAGTTCTCCACATTTGAAACAGCCATTGGGTTGGACCAGAGTGACTGGATTGTTCGTCCGCACGGGTGCACCTGTGGCATAGCCTGGACGGTATGGTTGCGGGTTGGAGTTGCGCTGAGTCTGTTGGTTGTAGCATTGAGGCTGCTGTGGAGTTCGTTGATTCTGTTGACTCTGCGGATATCCTCCACCTTGTCCTCCAAAGCGCGACTGAAATCCCTGGGGTGTGCTGTAGTGGGGACGAGTGTTGCTGCTGGATTGTCCTTGAGACTGAAGTTTTCGCTTGTGCTCCCCAAGCTCCTTGCGCTTGCTCTCTAGACCAATGGCTTTGTCTAGCAGAGTCCGGAAGTTTGGAAAGGTGTGACTGTGCAGCTGATAGTTGAGCGGCCCTATCAGACCTTCCAAGAAGCGCTCCTGCCTCTTTGCGTCACTATCCACCACATGGGTTGCGTAACGAGACAACTGAGTGAATTTGTCTCGGTATTCGCTGACGGTCATGCTGCCTTGCTTCAGGGACAGGAATTCCTTCTGCTTGAGCTTCATCAGTCCTGCTGGAATATGGTGGCTGCGAAAGTTGGTTCTCAACTCCTCCTAGGTGATAGTGTTGGCATTGGCGTGGGCAGCAGTGAAAGCATCCCACCAATCAGCAGATGCACCTTCCAGACATCCTGCAGCATACAGGACCCTTTCACGGTCACTTCATTGCGTGATGTCCAGCTTCTTAGTGATGAACTTCAACCAATCATCAGCATCCAAGGAGTCCACTGAGTGAGAAAAGGTAGGAGGGTGGTGGCTCATGAATTCTCTGTGTTTTGCTGCGGTGCTTGCTGATTCTGCCGAGCTTGTATGTTCTGGATGGTGGCAGTGAGGTTCTGCAACACCTGCATCTGTGCTGCCAAGAATTGCTCCATTGTTGGGTTGGGCGGTGGTGGCAACTGACTTTGTCGGTTGACTATGCGAGCACGCCTAGTGCTAGGGATATTCTGTCCTCCACCTGTCCTGGTGTTTACCATCTGACCGTTAGGGAATAAACCCAAGATAAGACAGGTGTACTAGATATAGGTAGACAGAAGATAAGATCTTAACAGAATATGGATTTATAAAGATAGATTATAGCAAGCAATTCTTAAAGCACTCAAAGCAAACATATGTTCTCAAGCAATCATTATTACATCGTCATCCTCTCAAGCAAAAATGATTCTAACGAGAATTTTAAGAGATACTAGCCTAAGAGCCTAGATGCCTATTTCTCGGGGCGAGTTATGGAGCCGGGTTCGTCGCGGCGAAGCTTCTTGCGGGGCGGTGACAAGGCGGGGAAGCGGGGTTCATCCATCTGTGGGGGTGGCGGTGCTCTTCCCTCAAGTCGGGCCTCCAGTATGCGGATCCTTTCATGTGCCTCCAGTAGCTTGTCTTGAGCATCGTCCAACTCAGTGACGACGCTTTCCAGCTCAGTGTTGAGAGCGGCGGTGACTCGAGCAAGAGTGTTGAGGCGGTCTTCATCATCTCCACCCAGAGTAATCACAGTCTCTTCAGTTCCACTAAGGCGGCGAGGAAGGTGGCGATACTCCGTGTTCTGAAGCTCCTGGCGGTAGGTGTGGCAGATGGACCACAGAGCTCTCCTGGCGGCGCTACTGACGGCGGTGTCGTAAGTAGCGTGGGGTGTGGCGGAGTCGTGTGCAGTGAGAGTCCTCAGGCCTCTGGCACTCTCCGTATCCATCCTGATGTGGACGCGAGTGAGGTAGTAGTCGCCGAGCGCAGGGTCGATGTAGTGGTGCGTGTGGTAGTAGGGCCTCACGTGGTTGCCCATCTCTTGCAGAACACCTTGTAGCACCAGAGACAAGTGGCCGGGCTCTCTGTCCGAAGTGCGAACACAGCAGAGTTGCCTCGTCCCTGGAGTTTCATCACTCTGTTCGTCATTGTCTTCATTGTTGTCGTTGTCCTCGTCATCATCTCTTCTATCATCAATACCCTCGGAGTTACCCGGGCTTCCTTCAGCGACGACCGGTGCTGGAGCGGGAGCTAGAGCAGGGACAACTAGGGGTGCTGGCGGTGCCTCAACGACTGGTGATGCCGGCGGTGTGAACTGATTCCCTTCTTCATCAATCGCCATGATACGGCCATCTTCACCATCCACAGAGTAGTAGGCCTCCTCGGGTTCCTCCTCCATAGCTTCCTCCTCGACTGGGGCTGGAACTGGGGCGGGAGGAGCTGGCTCAGCTGGGGCAATGCGAACTTGGCGACCTCCGGTGCGCTTGCGAGCAGTCTGGTAAGTCCTGGCCATCTGACAGAGCGGGAGAAAAACTCAGAATTTTTTTTAAGAAATAAAATAATAGAAGGTTCATGTAAACATAGGTTTTTATGCGGAAATATCAGCTGAACACAAAAAAATTTTTGATGCCGACATGGCTTGCTAGAAGATAAATCCTTAATTTCGACCATTTCTAACTAGGCTAGCGTCCTACAGTCAACATAGCTCTGATACCATTTCTGTCACACCCGATTCTAGAAAGAACTACATGCATCTCATATGTGCGCCAGGATCATGTTCACACACATATGGTAGACGGAAAGTGTAATATATCAAAGACAATGGTTAAAAAGTAACTAAATAAAGTATTTAACAATATTACACTCCGTATAAAAGAGACATAAATGTCTTTAAACGATAAACCGTTGTTGGCGCTAAAAATCGGCTAGGAATCGGCCGATGACCTTCAGCGTCGGACACATGACCCGGGAGAATCTGCTTAGCTCCTGTTCGGGTTATTGCCCTGGTGTGGTTCGCGCGGCGTGCCAGTCAATCTGACTTGTTGATTGACAAGGAAATAAACGTATTAAATTCCAGGCGCTCCGATCGGCTGAGGTTCCGATCTGTCCCAAAAAGCGTATCGGCGAGTCGGCCGATTTGCTATGAAGATAACCGGCTATGGATCAGCCGATAATCACGCAATAATTGCAAAGAAAACTGCTAGAGCAACTTAAACAATTATTACAGATGCAACACTTGAAATAGATCTAATCGGTTGTATAATAATGAACGAGGAAAAGCGATGATAAAGCTGATAGTTTCAATCTCAAGCTGGATAACTGGTGATAATACTAGAACAACAGGTAAAACCTATAATTCTAGCAAATATCGATAATTGGTGAATAAATCCAAATGAAACCACGACGATGCGCCCGAAGTTAAAGCTCAGATGTTATTCGATAAGCGGAACCTACCAATTGGCCGGAGATCGAATCGATGCAGCCCAGCCAATCCGTACGAACTCGTGAAAGAAAAAGAAGTAATGGCGAAGTCGCCGACTTGAAAGTAAAGTGCGATGAAAAACTAGATTGTTTTGTTGATTGATTGATGTATCTACAAAACCCTGGCGACTCCTATTTATACCCTAGGAATAGGACTCCTGATCGATTATGATCTATTACAAACTTGATTTAAATAGAAAACTACTATATCTATAATATTTTCCTAAAGGAAACGGGCTCCCGTAGAATCCTCTGCCGCCATCTCCTAGTCCAATCCGGACTCTTTCCATTGCTTCATGACCGAGTCAGCGTAGTTCTTTCGACCAACGTCAGGCCACTTTTGACTGGAATCCTCTGTTGGGATTCCAATGGCTTCATCTCCCTGACTGCTGGTGCGGACTGCATCGCCCATAGGCCGATTCCCAACTGTAGCCTTCAAATCTGCCGCATCGGCCGGTCTCTTCTTTTCCTGACACCGATTCAACACGTGTCAAAATCTGGCGTCAACACATGCCCCCTAGTTTTGGAGTAAAACATAATTTTTACTTCAAAACTCTTTTCTTTAATCTTTCTTCCGAAACAAGCGCAGCAAAAATCTCCCTCCGTTTCGCGGTCTTCTAAATGATGATTGCAATCTTCTCGAACCGGGCGCTTGAGACAACTGTTCCCCCGGAATTCGTGTAGACGGCGCGGCGAAAATCCCGCCTTTACCCTTTCTCTCTCGGATTGTCCTTAAGTACCGGCGTTCTCCGCCACTCCTCCTCCATGAGCCTAGTAATCTCCTCCCAGCGAATCACTGTTCATCGTCTCCCTACGCCCTCTCGGTCTCCAACCGCATCCTCCGGCGATTTCTCTCGTGCCTGCAACCTGCTTCATCCCTCCAATGGCGGCGCCATCAGCAACTTCACCAACCGCGGAGGTTCCGCCGGCAACTTCCTCGGCGACGGCGGTCCCATCGGCGGCTCCATTGGTGACTCCATCGGCGACGATGAGTTTCATTCCGGAGGTAATCATCTGAAACTTTCCTCTTTTACTTTTTACTGCTCAGGTACTTTTTAGATCCATTCTTAGTTTTCTCCCTTTTCCCTCTTTTTTAGGCATTTAAGCACCAGATCACTATTCCCCTTTCCGAAACCCCTGGTCTCATCTACTTAGGTCCCATGGGGAATCCAGACCCAACTGATTTGATCAACTTAGAAACCTATAGAATTCCTTTCAATCATCATCTATAGACTCAACGCGTTTCTCTTTGGGCACAGACCTATGACTCCAACCCTGGCCGATGTCCTGATGCTGACCGGCCTTGATATCTCCTCCCCTGATACACCCTTTGATTATCTGATCAAACCAACCCATTGGCTAGAGACAAAAGGAATCGGCGGATGGAAGGGGTATATCAGCAAAAATATGTGGACCGGGACGATTTCAGACAGAGAACATACAACGTTCTTAATGATGTGGCTAGAGAAGCACTTCTTCTGTGGCAGAGCAGTTGGTCCTTCATCCAATACACAAGCTCTGGCAGAAGCTCTGTCACTAGGATCGGCCATCCCCCTTGGGAAGCATCTGTTAGGATCGGCCTACCATATGATGCACCAAATCGGCGTCAAATTATCAAAAGGGGAGCCGATTGGTAATCCTGGTAGTCCTTGGTGGTTCATCACCCTCTGGCTCAACCTATACATGAGCAAGGTCTCCCAGCAGCAAATAGAGACCAAAACATTTCCCAATATCGAGTCAGAGGAAAACACCACCATACGACGACGCTGTACCTCTTTTGGAGAAGCAGCATCGGCCTTCCCTGGTTGTCAATTCACTGCCACCCGAACGGCCGAATACTTCAGATGTTTCTACAACGGCTTCAGTGAAGAGACTATCAGTTGGTATCCATATCAGATAGTAGGGCCGATTTTCGAGCTTCCTGTCTGCTACGATTCATCATCCCATACTTTTGACGGTGATCTCATGGATATCCTGATCAAGCCAGGGATTTTACCGGCCAACTTATTTTTTGGAAAAGATTTCCCTACCTATGAACTTTACAATCCATCGATCGCAGCACGGCAATTTGGCTTTGGTCAACTGCCAATTCAAGTCTACTTTGCCGGCCGAGCAAAATTTCGAGATGAACTGACCAAGAGTCTCGACTACAATCGGCTGTGCAACTTAGTGCCAGACTCCAGTACCATCGACCTAAACAACTGGATGGTGGCCCCTTTTCCGTCCAACAATTCAAACTGTGGTGGGCAGAATGGAAGCAGTACCTCTTCTGTTCGTCTCCCTCAACATAATGTAACAGTTTGGACCCAGACAACATTGATTCAAGTGCAGCGGTATTATCTTTCTCCCAGCCGATTTCAACATTGTCCCTTTTCATGCTACAATCTCGCCGCTTACTTGTATTTCTCTTTTCAGTCCGAAAGTCAAATTCCCCCGACGCGGAGTCGAAGTGGTAGGCCGACAGAGAGCAATCGCCCATACACAACATTTCCACTTATCGGCCATCACGCCCCGACCATCAAAGACATCACCAGTGGCCGATGGAAGCAAACGTCGAAAAGGCCTACTTTAAAGAAGACAAGTCGCCGAGTACGTGCCCGCATAGGACCAACTGATCAATCGGCGGCGGCATCGGCTGAAACTCCAACTGCGCCAGCTTTGCCGATTGCCGAGGAGGTCGATCTCCAGACTGCCACAGAAGTTGGAGCGGCCGCTGCATCACTACTGGTAGAAGTTGTTCAGGTAACCTCGCATACTTCACATACCTTTAAGTATTCTATCAACATTAACCTCTTCCTTCTGCCAGGCTGCACAAATTGCTCCAGCGCAATCTCCGCAGCAATCGGCTACGTCCCAAGCGGAAGCCGAAACGCCAGCAATTCTCCTCACCGAAGCAGAGAGTCTCTTAACTCAATCTCTTGATATTCAACAAAAACTAACCGAATTTGATGCAGACCAATCTGGGTGCGTCGATTGTACCCCCCCAACAAACATCGGCCGGAAGACTCACAGAGGTATGGCAGGTATCTCATATCATCAGACTTAATTATTTGCAGTATACTCATAAAATCTGTTTCCCATACCTTTTCAGGAAGCTGGCCCGAGCAGGGCACTGATAGTCGTCGAGTCTTCCTCTTCTGATGAGCCGATCGCGCCGATTCCAGAGACGAGGGTGGCACTCCCGCTGGCGCAAGCAAGAGAAATCCGCTTCAAAGAGGTAAGAAACTTATCACCCAAATCGGCCGATTCCCCCTTACTGTCTGCTAATCCGTATCTTTACTTTTTCATATTCTTTCGCATGAACAAGACACTCCTAATAACAGTCTTTTCTCTTTCGCGGTTCCCCTTTCTGTTGATGAAGAGGTCGCTTCACACCAAGATACATCGAGCTCAATTCCTGATGACGTTCGTGTCAAGCTCGAGAGTATGCGGACCCTCCTCCAAGACGATATCGGCCGATTAGTGGGAGATGCCTCATCGATTCTGCGACTTCTTAATGACATCAGAGGCCAAATCCCAGAGGAAGCAACAGAAACTCTGGATCCTGCTGCATACATAGAGTCGATGCAGACTTCAGTGTTCAGGGCCCTGCGCCATATGGCCGATCGTGCCAAGCTAGCACAAGTCCGCGAGGAAGAAGACTCCTACAAACACTGAGCCCAAGAAGTGCATCAACGGATCAACTTCCTTGAGAACTCCCGTCCAGATATCGTCGGCGCCATAGATCGCGTCAAATGGCGGAGGGCAGAGCTAGCCAAAGAGATGGAGCAGGTAACCAAGGACATAGCTGCTGAAGAAAAGAGACTCCAAGACCTTCCATCTGTCATCGCCGAGCTGAAGCAAGAAAGACATAACCTGGCCCGTGAAGCAATAAAACTTCATCATCATATGCCAGAAATTCCCGGATCGGCTGATGACGACCAAAGAGTATTAGACTCGGCCGATCAGATTAGACAACGAGCGATTGCGACCATTGATGCCCTCCTTGGGTGAATTGTAAAGAATCCTATAAACATTTAATGCCCTCTTAATGTTGACGCGCCGATTCGAACTTGGACCGTCTTCTTTGGCAGCTTTTCATTTATGAACGCTTTTACTCTGATGGGACGCATCCTACTATCTCTTTACCCCCTTCCTTCTATAAGTACGAGATCCCACATCGTTTCCAGAGGCGTCTGTATTACCTATCTTCTTCCCCTCTAATAATTTGATCTTTATCCTCCCAGGCTGGACATCAAGATGTCTTCTTCATCTTCATCCTTCTCTGTCAACCAGGTACGAACCCTCTTCTATTTCCCCCCTTGACATCTCAATCGCTCTAATACTGGGTAGTTGTTTGTCCCTTCTTAGCCAAAACGCCTTAGTCCCAGTCTGCAACGAGCGATTAAAGTTATGCATTCAGACGAACCACTGTCGCAGGCGGACATAGATCTGATAAAAGCTCACTTTGAAGAACTCAAAAGTCATGTTCCTGCTGACATCCAGAAAGTCTGGGATCATATAGATGCTAACTGCTCCAGGCGACCGCCAACTGAAAGAAGTCATCCACTCCCTCGCTCAGTTGCTCTTGAAGATGCTGTGGCGGGAACATCCCAACCACCTCTTGACAGGAGCCATCCACTCCCTCATCAAGTCGAGGCTGAAGCCACCATGGAGGATCTAGAAGAGAAGAGCATCCGCCTTTTGATAAAATTAGGCCGGATTGAGAGAGAGTTCAAGAAAAAGTGTGATCAATAGATATATTGGTGATTTTTATTCTAAGGGCGACTTGTACCATGTCGGCCATGTACTCTGCTGTTTTCACCGAATAATGAATCGGTCAGACCAAATCAAAATGTTTCCTCCTTAAGGCGATGTCATTTTTACATCGGCTATATAGGCAAAAGCCGATAGGAGTCGGCCACACTGTCTTGATGCATCTTACCGCAAGTTATGCACCTATCCATATACTTGGATAGTACCTCTTCAGATATCTCCCGTTTAAGGCTCTTGTGAATTCTTCCCCTTCGATAGTTTCTAGTATATATACATTTCCCGGAGCACATCGGCCGATTCTATACGGCCCCTCCCATGTGGGCGACCATTTACCGAATTTGGGATCCTTAGACCCTATCGGCAGCACCAACTTCCATACCAGATCTCCTTGGGAGAATTGTTTAACCTTGACCTTCTTGTCATACCACCTGGCCACCCTTTTCTTGTTTTCTTTGATGCTAATCAGGGCCCTCAATCGCTGACCCGCCGAATCATCGAGCTCATCCTTCATGAGGAAGGAATAGTCATCGGCCGTCAACTGATCTTGAAGCGATATACGCCTTGACCCCGTTCTTAATTCCCAAGGCAAGACTGCCTCGTGACCATATACCAACTGATAAGGAGATATCTTAGTGGCCTCGTGGCAAGCCATCCTATAAGCCCATAGAGATTCAGCCAAAGACATGTGCCACTTCTTGGGTTGTTCCTTTATCTTCCTCTTGATCAACTTGATTATCCCCTTATTGGACGATTCGGCCTGGCCGTTGGCTTGAGCATAGTACGGAGAAGAATTCAGCAATTTAATCCCGATATCGGCGGCGAATTCTCCGAATTCCCTTGAGGTGAACATCGTTCCTTGATCAGTTGTGATAGTCTGAGGAATACCGAACCGATAAACAATGTGGTTCTTAACGAAATCGATCATATCGGCCGATGTCACGGTCCTTAACGGAACTGCCTCCACCCATTTAGTAAAATAATCAGTGGCTACCAATATAAACTTATGCCCTTTGCTTGATGGAGGGTGAATCTGCCCGATGAGATCTATTCCCCAACTTCTGAACGACCACGGCTTGATTACCGGATTCATAGCCGAAGTTGGTGCGCGCTGCACATTGCCAAACTTCTGACAGTCTTGGCAACCTTTATAATATTTGAAACAATCTTCAAGAATCGTCGGCCAATAATACCCATTGTTTCTGATCATCCACTTCATCTTGTGAGCCGATTGATGGGCTCCGCATACACCTTCATGGATTTCCCCCATCAGGACCTTTGCTTCTTCCGTTCCCAGGCATTTGAGAAGAACCCCATCAATCGTCCGGTAAAACAAATCGTCTTCAAGTAACACATATTTTGTGGCCTGGAAACGCACTCTCTGATCCACCTTCTGGGACGGGTCCTTTAAGTAATCGGCAATCTCCTTTCGCCAATCATCGGCCGCGAGTTCCAAAATCATAGCTTCTTGAATCGGCTGATATCCGGACGCGTGTTGGACCATCCTATTGGCCTCTTCATTGTAATTTCCGGGGATGTGCTCGATTATTGCAGACTTGAATTCCTTCAACAGTTGGAGGCAATCTTCATAGTAAATCCTTAAGATATCATCTTTGCATTCAGATTTCCCCGTTTACTGATCTACGATGAGCATGGAATCTCCAAAAATTTCGACTGCATCGGATTTGACTTCCCTCAACAATTGGATACCTTTTAGGATGGTCCAGTATTCCACCTGGTTGTTGGTTGCGGATGCTTCTATCGGCAGAGAGAAATCATAACTTGCCCCCCGAGGCGATACAAGAATGATGCCGATTCCCGATCTGGCTCCACACGAAGAACCATCGAAATACAGAGTCCATGGAACTGGTTCAACGATAGCAATTTCTGGTGCACAATGCTGAGCTACGAAATCAGCCATGACTTGACCCTTGACAGCTTTGGCCGATTCATACCTTAAGTCAAACTCTGACAGAGCCAGGATCCATTTTCCAATCCGTCCTTTCAAAATTAGCAGTGATAGCATATATTTTACCACATCATCCTTGCATACGACTATGCACTCTGCCGATAACAAATAGTGCCTGAGCTTGGTACACGAGAAATATAGACACAGGCACAACCGTTCCACCGGGGAATATCTTGTTTCGGCGTCCAGGAGTCTTCTGCTGACATAATATACCACTCATTCTTTTCCTTCGAACTCTTGTACCAGCGCCGATCTGATAGCTTGTTCGTCAGCCGATAAGTATAATCTGAACGGCTTACCGGGCTGTGGCGGGACCAACACCGGTGGTGAAATTATATATTGCTTGATATCTTCTAACGCTTTGCGTTGTTCTTCTCCCCACACGAATTCCTAGTCGGGCTTCAATTTCAACAAAGGAGTGAAAGCTTGAATACGCCTAGACAAGTTGGATATGAATCTTCTAATAAAATTGACCTTGCCGATGAGGGATTGCAGCTCAGTTTTATTCTGTGGGGCTACAACTTTGTTGATGGCGTCTATGGTCTTCCAGTTAACCTCTATCCCGCGCTCATGGACCATGAACCCTAAGAATTGCCCGGCCGATACACCGAATGCACACTTGTTCGGGTTCATTTTCAACCCATGCTTCCTTGTGCACTCCAATACTTCTTGTAAATCGGCCAGAGGTTCCTGATGACTTTTCGACTTGAGTACAACATCGTCGATGTAAATTTCCACCGATACACCAATGAGCTTGTGAAAGATATAATTCATGGCCCGCTGATATGTAGCACCGGCGTTCTTTAACCCAAAGGTCATTACAACCCACTCGAATAGACCGAGGTGGCCCGGACACCTGAAAGCCGTCTTCGAAATATCTTCTTCAGCCATTAATATTTGATTGTACCCAGCATTACCATCCATGAAACTGATGACTTTATGTCCTGCGGCAGCATCTATCAAGACATCGGCCGTCGGCATCGGATATCCGTCCATTGGTGTAGCCTGATTTAGGTTCCTGAAGTCGATGCATACGCGCAACTTTCCGTTCTTCTTATGTACGGGCATAATATTAGAAATCCATTCGGCGTAACGGCACTGCCAAATAAATCCTGCTTCAATCAATCTTGTGATCTCGGCCTTTATATCAGGTAGAATTTTAGGATTGCACCATCGTGCAGGTTGCTGATATGGCCGATATCCTGATTTTATAGGCAACCGGTGTTCAACAATGGACCGGTCTAGACCAGGCATCTCATGGTATTCCCAAGCAAAGCAATCTTTGAATTCTTTTAATAAACTTGTCAATTTACACTTGTATCCGGGATCCAAGCTAGCACTAATGTACGTCGGCCTCGGCTTGCTACCATCTCCTAAGTCCACCATCTCCAATGAATCGGCCGACGTGAATCTATGCCCAAGCTTCCCGTCTTCTCGGACGAACTGATCCATCTATTCTGAATCTTTAGAGCTGACTGCTTGGATCAGCTGTAGACCAAAATCGGACACTTTTAGGAAATCAGTGTCCCAAGTTCTTCCAGATATACACTTGACGTGTTCATAGCTCCATTGTTGCGTGTCGGCCGCCGCAACACTGTAGGTGGAATCGGCGGTGACTATCTCTGTACTGTCGCCGACCCACTGTACAAGGCATTGGTGCATTGTAGACGGGACACAGCAATTCGCGTGTATCCAATCGCGACCGAGCAACATGTTGTAGGACCCCTTACCATTAATAATAAAGAAGGTAGTGGGAAGGGTCTTACTGCCGATGGTGAGGTCGATGCAGAGCGCTCCGCGGGCGAGAGACACATTGCCTTCGAAGTCTTTGAGCATCATGTCCGTCTTGGTCAGGTCATCATCACTTTTGCCTAACTTCCGGAACATGGCATATGGCATGATATTGACTGCGGCGCCTCCATCCACTAGTAGCCTGGTAACGGGTCGTCTGTTAACGTGCCCTTTGAGAAATAGTGCCTTGACATGTTGCCGTTTTTCGTCTTCTAGTTTCTCAAAGGTGGCTGTCATTGGCTCCAAAACCAACTGCGCCATCTGCTCCTCCATCCTTGTCGCCTTATCTCGATCGGCAGGCACCATGAACTCCATCGGCAATATGAACACCATGTTGACATCAGCTGCCGATTCTTGATTGTCGCCCTCCTTGTTGTTATTTTTCTTGGGGCGCCAGACCCGAGACCTGTCGTTTTTCTTATCCAGCACCTGCCTCTGTTCCTTCTCTTGTTGTTCCCATTGGCGCAGGCGTTGGATCCTTCGTTTTTAGGATTTAGACAGTCCATCAGGGCACCACCTGGGGTTTACTGGTTTGGCCAACGGTTTGGCGCGCTCCCAGTCTGGTTCCCTCCCTAGAGGGTTTTCATCTGACACCCTAGCATCAGCCATTTCTTCCAGCCGATCGTGTACGCTGGTTCTACCCCCAGTCGCTCCTGCTGGTTGATCTTGCCTTTCGACCGGTGATATCGGTCAACTCTGCCCCCCAGTCGATCATGCACTGAAAGGCGCCGACCTTCTTGTTCACGCCAGTTTCTGCTGATCGGCTCTGATCCTCTGTCTCTAGAGCGCGATCTTTTGAACAGGCGATCATTGCGACTTGATCCGCTGCACTCAGGACAGTCATTGGCTGATGGCAATCTGAGGTCGTTTTCCCAGCAATGGATGAAGAACGGACATTGTCAATGATCCCCGTGTCGGCGTATCATCTCATCGTGGTATCTCGACCGTTCCTGTTGCCGCCGATATTTGCTGAGTAAGAATTGGGAAGTGACGGGTCTACGCGATCGTTCTGATCCTTCGCCCTCGTCTTCAGCCTATCTTTTCCCTTTGACATCGTCCACCGCGACTTGCTTCCTGGGATCCACGGCGCCGCTTCTTCTAGCCGATTCCGATGTCAGCACCTTGGTTTGAAGTGAGTTTCTTCCCATGTCAACCATGTTAGCCAGAAAAGGATGCTGATCAATCTTCATCGGCTTTGCCGGTTTTGCTAGGATTTCGAACTTGAGTCTTCCTTGCTCAATGGCCGACTGTATCTGCTGACGGAAGATCTTGCACTCATTTGTGTCATGAGATGTAGCATTGTGCCACTTGCAGTACTTCATCTTTTTGAGCTGATCGGCCAAAGGAATGGTATGGTATGGTGAGAGCTTGATCTGCCCTTCCTGGAGCAGTAAGTCAAAAATTTTATCGGCCTTTGATGTGTCAAAGCCGAACGCTTCTGGTTATTTCTTTCCAAAAGAGCACGATATTGGCTTCTTCCCTTTGACCCATTCTGCTAGGCCGATTTCTTCCTCTTCTTCCGATTCAGATCCTTCCAAATATGCCACCTTTTTCTAGAAATTCCTCCGCTGCTCAAACGGACGCACTTCCTGACCAGCCAATCGGTGAATGATCTGACTTAAGCTTTCAAATTCTTGTGAGGCGTACCTCTCCTTGATATGTGGCAAGAGGCCTTGGAAAGCGATATCGGCCAACTGGGCATCGGTCAGAGCTAGGGTATAGCATTTGTTTCTGACTTCTCTGAACCTCTGTATGTACCCAGTTACTGGTTCGTCGCTCCTCTGCCTGAGGCTGGTCAAATCTGAAAGCTTCACCTCGTGTACTCCCGCGTAGAAGTACTTATGGAATTGCTTTTCTAGATCGGCCCAAGTAACGATGGAATTGGGTGGTAAGGTAGTGAACCAATGGAAGGCCGATCCAGACAGAGACGATGAGAACAGACGCACCCTCAGAGCATCTTGTGTGGCGGCTTACCCGCACTGGATCATGAATCTGTTAACGTGCTCCATGGTAGAGGTGTCATCCAGCCCCGAAAACTTGGTAAAGTCAGGAACTTTGTACAGGTGGGGAAATGGCAGTAGGTCGTAGGCCGATGGGTATGGCGTCTTGTACGTATAAGTCTGCACTTTCGGCTTCAACCCGAATTGGACCTGAATTACTTCCACTATTCTTGCCGTCCAATCCACTTGCTGCTGATGAACAGCTGTTTGGGGTGCCAGCATATGTTGGTGGATTGGCGGCGGTACGGCCGGGTGATGGGTCAAAACATGTGGCGGATTCTGTTGCATTGTGGCCGTCTGAGCAGTTGACAGTTGATGGCGAAGCGAATCCGCCGCCCCATCATACATCGTCATCGGCGCCGTGCTTCTGAGTGCTTCTACAGCGTCTGCCCCCTGCCGATTTCTGACGTGCTTGGTTGATACTGAGGGACCATCGGCCGAACGGCCGAATGGAACGGCGCCTGGATCGGATAGCAACCATGTCCGGTTGATTGATCGGGAAAAGGTGTCATTGCTGGTGCCCCCCAAGGCACTGAGTTTGAGGCAGCGATTGCACAGAAGCAATCTGGACAGGCTGAAGCGGCGCTTGCGATCGAAAACATGTTGCACCGTTATACCCTGGAGGCATTGGAGGCAACGGAGTGTTGTATCCTTCGTGTTGCGTCGACATCGGCTGAGGAGCCGAGTGGGACGTGCCTGGTAAGTTTCTTGCTGGAGGTACAATAGGTGGGGCGTATGCTGGCCCCTGATATCCCTGAGCTGCTCCGCTGACCAGAGAACTGATGACGGCGTTATACACCGTGTTGGTCATTACTGAGGATTGGTCGATGAAAGCCTGATAGACGGACTATTGAATCATATCGGACATCTTGCCTGAATCCTCAGTGATGGTGATATGGCGGGGGACTGGAAGAGGAGCTTTCTTGATTGCCTCCCCGCTTCTGGTACGACTGAAAGATTGCAGATACATCCTTTTGTAATCCTCTAGATGTTTAGCCAGTTCCTCTTTCTGGTCGTCCTTGAGATCTGCTTCCGTGACCTCAATAATGTTGTCCTCAGAAACCTCGGTGGTCTTTGACATGTTGGATCTTGAGACGGTCCCACTAGGCGTGCCAAAAGTGTGTTGGCGCTAAAAATCAGCCAGGAATCGGCCGATGACCTTCAGCGTCGGACACACGACCCGGGAGAATCTGCTTAGCTCCTGTTCGGGTTATTGCCCTGGTGCGGTTCGTGCGGCGTGCCAGTCAATCTGACCTGTTGATTGATAAGGAAATAAACGTATTAAATTCCAGGCGCTCCGATCGGCTGAGGTTCCGATCTGTCCCAAAAAGCGTATCGGCGAGTCGGCCAATTTGCTATGAAGATAACCGGCTATGAATCAGCCAATAATCACGTAATAATTGCAAAGAAAACTGCTGGAGCAACTTAAACAATTATTACAGATGCAACACTTGAAATAGATCTAATCGGTTGTATAATAATGAACGAGGAAAAGCGATGATAAAGCCGATAGTTTCAATCTCAAGCTAGATAACTGGTGATAATACTAGAACAACAGGTAAAACCTATAATTCTAGCAAATATCGATAACTGGTGAATAAATCCAAACAAAACCACGGCGATGCGCCTGAAGTTAAAGCTCAGATGTTATTCGATAAGCGGAACCTACCAATTGGCCGGAGATCGAATCGATGCAGCCCTGCCAATTCGTACGAACTCGTGAAAGAAAAAGAAGTAATGGCGAAGTCGCCAACTTGAAAGTAAAGTGCGATGAAAAAGTAGATTGTTTTGTTGATTGATTGATGTATCTACAAAACCCTGGCGACTCCTATTTATACCCTAGGACTAGGACTCCTGATCGATTACGATCTGTTACAAACTTGATTTAAATAGAAAACTACTATATCTATAATATTTTCCTAAAGGAAACGGGCTCCCGCAAAATCCTCTGCCGCCATCTCCTAGTCCAATCCGGACTCTTTCCATTGCTTCATGACCGAGTCGGCATCATTCTTTCGACCAACGTCAGGCCAGTTTTGACTGGGATCCTCTGTTGGGATTCCAATGGCTTCATCTCCCTAACTGCTGGCGCAGACTGCATCGCCCATCGGCTGATCCCCAACTGTAGCCTCAATCGGCCGTTTCCCAACTGTAGCCTTCAAATCTACCGCATCGGCCGGTCTCTTCTTTTCCTGACGCCAATTCAACACGTGTCAAAATCTGGCGTCAACAACCGTTATACCCTATACGAAGTCTCCAACAACTTTGTCTTCCACAGGCGATGACTGGTGAACACAGGGCCTAGAACTCCTCGAAGTCGTCGAAGATCTCCTCTTCAAAGTTCTCTTCTGAACAGCAGGGGGCAAGGGTGAGTACTCTTATGGTTGGTACTCAGCAAGTGGGGTGAATATGCAAGGCCATCAAGGATAGGCTAAGGTTTGCAGCAGCGGTCATTTTTAGTTGGTCAAGTATTCTTAACAAGCACCTATTAACTAGGTTTAAGTTTATACCAACCCACTATCAAAAACATAAAGGTACCATCAACAAAAACATTAACCACGAACCACAATTTAATTAATCTTCAAGTTTCATTATCATGTGAGGGTCCAAGCCACTCTTAACCGTGAGTACGGCTGTTATAACAGTTTTACACTCTGCAGAGGTTGTACACTTTACCCACAAATCGTGTTCCCCTGAGTCGCCCGGGTTTGCAAGGCCCTTAAACACTTCCAAGGTGAGTGGCGAGGGTACACTACGAAGCCTTTACAAAGACATGTCGAGAGCTAGGCAGCCCGCTAGAGTTTCAGTAGCAGTGTGGTCAATAAACCTCCCTAATGGTCAGCTCCTTAGCAAAGGCAGCTACCCCAAGAGGACCGGGCTATGACCCCTATCACCGATCCTCTCCTTGCCCTTTCGGTAAGGCCACCAACAAACTACACATCTAATTAATTGGCTAAGGTCAGAGCCATATAACTTTGTGGTTGCACTGTTCACTTGGGTGGTTCTCCATGTTCCCATTAAACAAAGTTGATCTTGAAATTACGCGGTATAACAACAATATGAAACGTGATCAACATTGTCATAAGAGTAAACCAATACCAATCCCAAAGTTTGCATCTAAGCGTAACTACCCAACATGAATAGTAAACCCAGGTGTTTCAAGGTTTGGGGTAAAAGACTAGGTATGTCCTTAGCATAGGTATCCCATCAAGTTTATGCAAGCAACAGTAAAGTAAAGTGAATTATCATGCTGTTGTTGGGATCAAATAGAATATGCACGGGGAGGAAACACACTTGCCTTCTTCAAACAGCTGCTGGTTCTCTTCCTCGTAAGCTTGCTCTTGGCTTTGCTCGAATGTCACGTTGTCTACGCGATCACACAAACAAATAAGAAACAGTACAATCAAATAGTACAAACAGAAAGTAAAAAGATGCTAATGTTGTAGTTCATGATGCAAGGATTCTGTGGGCACAAGAATCGCTGAAATCGGAGTTGAAACGATGAAGATATGGCTAAAACAGTGATCTAGGGACATAATTGCGAGAGTTTTGAACTTCCAGGGGCTAAATCTGAAGAAATCAGGGGCTAAAACATAATTAAACCTAAAACATAATTAAACCTTAAACAGAGGGTCGGAGTGCAAAACTATAGGTTCTGGACGGCGGGTACTAATTCTAGAAAAGTCAAGGGTCGGAACAGAAAAAGAAAGGGCTCAACTCTAATTATTTTTCTACTAATCTGGACTGCGGGTTGATTCCTGGAAAACCTAGGGATCTTTCTGCAAAAGTTTCGGGAACAGCTAGAGTCGGGTGAATCTGGTCCGTTGGATCAGAATCGTGTGGCAGGGTAAGGGTCGGGCGAATCGGACGCGACTCGGATCTGTTCTTGTTGTTAGATCTAGATCGAGCGACAGAGGAAGGGTCGGCTCGACGGGGTAAAGAGGGTCGGGCGAAGTGGAGCTGCGCTGGGCGCCGGCGGTGAGCGGGTGCAGCGGCGGATGGCCGGAGCTTCACCGAATCCAGTGTTCTGGGGCTTAGTTCAAGCTGGGGTTATGCTGGGGAGATAGAGGGCAGCTCAGATACATGGGGGCTTTAATCCGGGGAACTTGAGCGGGGGTAACAGAAATGTCCGCGGAAGCCATGCCATTCAATATCTTACTAACCGGGAGCTCCGAGCCTACGTTGCCAGCGGCTCGAGAGCGCTTCTGAGGCCCCGAAGGTATCGGCCAGGCTTCGTAGCCAACCCCCATCTCTTGTAAACAACGGTTAACTTGTCCTTGATGACAGCAAATCGCTACGAAAGAGTCATATTCCTTCTTGTTCCAAGGACGTAGAAGCTCCGAAGCAGCTCGCTCCAGCTCAGCGAATATGATCTCATCACTTTTCCCCTCCGGTTTCTCCAAGCTGAAAATCGGGCATGCAATCTCGTACTCCAGACAGTCAAACTTCACTTGCCTCTTCCGAACCGGAAACCAACCAGGGCTCAATGGCCATATCCCAGCAGTCAAGTACTCCACAAGATCACGACCTCCGCAAACTTGACTAGCCACTCTGAAAGCATTAACACATGCATTGAACTCTGGCAAGTGCTTATTAAACCAGGCTGATTGGTATGTTCAAAGGAAGAAATACCTGAAGCCAATGGATAAAAAACTTCATTTCCTGGATTCGAAAAACCAATCTTGGCATAAAACCAGTACTGCGACCAGTCATCTTCCCACTTGTTCTTCTGGGCATAAGAAATCTCCAACCTTTCCAAACATGTCTTCTTGTTATTCCTTCGAGGAACAAAGGTACAACAACCACTCTGAGCTTCATATGGCTCATCATCCCCTTCGAGAAACACCTTGCGGCTTTGAGGATGGAGCTCGTAAAGGTGGCATAAAGCATCCAACAACACAGGACCTCTGAAAGTCCGTACAGCCCAGACAAACTTAGATAGTTGCATGATCACGTTCGTAGTCAAGTGGTGAAGCTTCATGTTGAAGGGAAGTTGAAGTCCTGGCAAAAAAAGATCAAAAGGAAAACGCATGCCAGCTACAAAGAAATCCTTGAAAACAACAACCTCGCCATCCTTCAGCGCAGGCGTCATCTCATCACCCGGAGGCCTGCACTCACCCTCCTTGAAGTAACCCTTCAAAATATAAAAGTCAATAAGACTTTGGGTGACCCGGGAAGGTCCAAATTCGAGAGACTTCCGCTTCTCTGGAGCCATCAGATCCAAAATGTTGGCCTCCACGTCCAACAAATTACCCTCGGACTGCGGACTCGGTCTCACTTCAGGCTGATTAGCTGCTAGAGAACCATTAGGGTTTTCAGTAGCACTTGTCAGAATCATAATATTTGCCATATCTGATAAAAAACAAGAAAAAGTTATTGATCAAAGCTCACCACCAATAAGCTTAGCAGTTTGCTTAGTGCGAGCCATGCCCAGCCAATGGATCTAAAGCAAGCCGCGGCCAGCACTTACATGGAAAAGAGCAACAACAAAGATCAAACTCAAGGCTTGGAAACCAATCAAGCCGCGACACGTGTCCCTGGAAAAAAGCAACGATGGTCGGCAACAAGGGAGCGCATAAATATCACCCCCACCTCCGCTTTTATAGGGGGTGAAAGTAATAGTAACGATCGATGGTTATTCCGAGAAGAATACGAAGCGACAACCAATAAGGACAAGAAACGCAACCCCCCTCGCCTCGCGCCAAAACTTCGACGTTCGGGGAGACATTTTTCGGAGGTCCCTGGACGATCTTGTTTTGAGGGTTCGGCCCGTCGGAGTCGGCCCTCAGCCGCAAGGGGCTACTGTTGGGGATTCGAAGGGCACGGACGGAGGTTCTGCACCAGGATAACGGGTGTAAGAGTCATGATAGTAACCTCCGACTCACCAGATTTCTTGAAGGTTTGCCATTCCTTGCAGGGATCGAAGGCCATAAGAAGGCTCGGATAAGATGGAACGCGGAAGTAGGCACCATCGATCTCACATCGAAGGTCCTCGATCGCCAAACGGCAGCCCAGCCCCACATATGTAGACCTCCGGTGGCAAGAGTGATTGAGCTTTGGTGATGGAATTGAAGCTGAAGGAAGCCTGAGAGACAACGGCTCCTGAATACAAAGGGCGAGACCGGAGGTCAGCGGAGGCGATCAAGCAGGAAGTCAAGACGGATGCTACCTTCGATCCCATGAGGGAAGCGTGTCCCGGTACAGTCAATGTAAATAAAATGATCTCAAAGACGGAATATCCTCTGAATATTCTAGGTAGTTGAGGGCATTTCGGGAATCATATGACGGAGGTGAGGGGGTATAAATACCCCCACCTTTTACTATAACCGGGATGATTTTTTAAGATTTTGAGAGTGCATATAAGGTTATCCCGTTGAGCAAGAACACCATTTTCACTTTTCTATCTGGGGAAACATCATTCGGATCCCAACAATTTATATCCAAAGTTGGTCATTTTCACTGTTTTTCAGACTTAGCAGAATTCCTCAAAGTTCTTTTTGCTGAATTGTTGTGTTCTTCAAACTTTGGAGCTTTTAGACATCCTCATGACTTCATTTAAACTTCTCAAACTCAGTACCATTGCAAAGTGCATACTATGTACTAACTTTTTCATGTTGACCCAAGGTTGACTTAGTCAACAAAATCTCAAACTATCGACTGTTGAACATGGCTACTTAGCCATTTTCATCATTTCATGTATTTGAGACGATTCTCATTCTTTGTATTTGAGTTTGAATTTCAAAGCTGAGGTTTGACTCCATGTTGAACTTTTTTGCTGTTTGACACACTTCAGAGAGTTTGTCTTTCAAAATTTCCAAACTTTTCAAAGTTGGATAAATTTTGACCAAATTTGACAAAGTTTGACCTCTCTTTATTTCTTTCCTTTCTATCAGACCCGAGGCCACGAGACTGTGCACATGGTGTACATATTCTAGGATAAGGGATGGGACATGTCCCACATCCTACACCAGTTGTAACTACTTGTATGCGAGTAAGACTAGTCGGAATAGAAGAGGACTCCTAAGCTCGTATTTGACTATGATTTCCACGTAACTCTATCCCCCCAGATTATATAAGGGTGGGCAGGGACCCCCTCCAAACTATGACACAACATTACATCATCTAAGGCAATACAAACCACCACACAGGACGTAGGGTATTACGCTCTTGGCGGTCCGAACCTGTCTAAAGTTTCATGTTCCTTGCACCTTCAAGTTCCTGATCTCGGCGACACCCAGTTGGTATTTCTTAACGATCACAAATAAATCCGCAAGTGCACGGATATACCATCGTAGCACTTCACCCGGAGAGTATTCATGGTATCATATTTTCTCAGGGAATGGAGGTAGTGTGGTTTATCTAAGGGAAAGGGTCAAGGAAGGATAAACTCAGCTACTACTCATTTACTTCGGGCACCGATCTGACCCTAGTCTGCCAAGGACCTCCGGCTATTATCTCTACTCCGAACCCGGACGTGGGGGACTTCACTAACCATAAAGCAGCTTCGTAGCGAATGAACAGGGCTGTCACCACCTGCCGTCTACCCCTACAATACCGTGGGGCTCGCAGCAAACAAAGGTAATCTAAGGCCTAGACACCACGTCTATGCCATCGACTAGTGCTCTAGCATCGTACAGGGTTATCCCGTCTTTATCATAGGCCCTCTACTAGAGCATCCGCTACAAGAACGGACGATGATCCCATAAACGAATAACAACAAGAGAGAAACCTTACCAAGTACTTCACTACTATAGAAAAACTCGGATGCTTACTCAAATGATCCGCATCCGATGAGGTACAAGGTAGAAGAGAGGTCGACGCGTCCGGCTCTTCTCCACGCTTCTCCTCCCCCACTCCCTATCCTAATCCTACACAAGTAGCTCAAGGTGGAGTCCCTCTACATCTCTTCTTCTTCACTTGTAACTTGGTGTGTGTGTGTAAATGAGGGGGGGAGACCTCCTTTTATAGCCTCTTGGGGCCGAGGTATACATGGAAACATATGAGCACCACCTTGAGGAAGAGTAGGGGGTACTCCATGCCAAAACTGAGCGAGACAGGATGTTGTCCAGGTTCGGCCAAACCTAGGGTTCGGCCGACCCCTGGATGCCACCTCTCGCGCTGCCTTTCGTCCGGGACGTTGCCAGGTGGGCCCCCAAGTGGGTACAGGGTGGTTGGCAGTAAGTTTAGGTGGTTTCCTCTTGTTT
Organism: Panicum miliaceum; assembly: GCA_032594955.1. Taxonomy (NCBI): domain Eukaryota; kingdom Viridiplantae; phylum Streptophyta; class Magnoliopsida; order Poales; family Poaceae; genus Panicum; species Panicum miliaceum. Next base: position 9,108,990 of record CM064070.1, on the reverse strand, counting down.
GTGGGCACTTGAATCCATGTGCCAGCCTCTGATTGGTCGGAGGTGTGTTTCTTGGCCTCTTGCGCTGATTTGCTGTGGGCCCTTCTTGTAAGTGTAACACAGAGTGTGATCTTCTATGCATTCTTTTGTGTTCTGTGTATACTTTCTCTCTCTTTCCGCTTATGGGTGCCTACAAACCATAATTCACCAAAACTTGTGGAACCAATTAGAGTTAAACCCTTTAGCTAAGTTTGGTGATTATTTGTCATGGAAAAATGCAGAAGTTGATGGTTGAATTTGTGACTTAGGGACCGTCAACAACACCCCCACACTTAGCCCTTTGCTTATCCTTGAGTAAAGGTGCGAGGACTAAGGTGGACGCTACTCCTTGGATGTAACCTGCATACAAGTTATTCCAAGCTTCTTCCAGTTTCTATGAACTTTTGAGTGGCTACCATGCTTTCTTGGGTATTTGAAGAATGGAACAATGCAGACTTCAGGATCCTAGCTCTTCCTGCTTAGAAACTTGGGTTCTTATTTTGAAACAAAAGAATAGTCTTGCTCCTCAAATTATTCTCTCGAATCACTCTTTTTATTTAAGGTCCTCACCAAGGGAAAGTTGTTGCCTTCTTTTCTTCTATCATCTAGTCAGGCTTATGTGGAGCTCAGGGTAGGAGTAAAGAGGCATGCTTGCTTTCCTCATGTTGCTAAGTCAAAGATGAGATCCAAGAAGAAACAAGTCATACAATCTTGATCAAAATGTGCGAATGTGTGGTCTTTGTGTATGAACTCCTTTTTTGTATGACTCTCTCTTTTGCTTTTGATATTTGGGATGTCGGCTGTCTCTCTCTCTTCATCAATTGTTGTTCTTGGACATGCATATGTCCAAACCATGCTTTTGAGTAGGCTTTTATTTTTTTTTAATTTTTTATGATACTTTTTCTTCTTTTTGCATAGCCCACATCTTTTTGCTAAGATAATTGAAGAGATTCACCTCAATTGGAGTTTTATTTGATTGATGAGTGGATGGATGGCATGTTTTTGCGCAACTTCCAATGTGGAAGTCGGCATATATATGTGGAGTGTACGTGATTTTGATCATGAGAGTATGAAAAGTTTCTAACATGGGTCATAGAATTTGACAAAGCTCAAAGCAAACACAAGCTGCATAAGGTTTTGCATGATGCTCAAACTTTGGCTCTGGTAGGAATTTATATAAATTTGAGGAGGTTTGCATTTTTAATTTTGGGAAAAGAAATCCCAAGTACTTTGCAAGGAAGAGCATGGTTCCATTCATCAAATCATATCACATTAGTCAATTACTTAGATAGCATATGTTCCCTATGAAAATAATTGTTCACAAGAACTAGAAAGAATGCGAGGAATAAAGAGTATGCAAATTTATTCATGGAAGTGCATGGAGTGCAAAAGGCATTTTCAACTTGTTGAGTTTGGCAAGGTTCATTGAGTTTAGTTTTAGTGATCAACATAAGATTCATTTAAAATCAAGAACTTAGGGAGCCTGAGGGTTGTGTTGCACAAACCATTGTTGAAGGAGGAAGAAGAAGGAAGAAGGGAGTCAGAGGTGGTTCGGCTGAACCAAAGGTTCAGTCATCCCTCTCTGGATCCTTTCTATCCTGTTCTTCTGTGTGTTAGGCCGTCTGATGTTGTGCAACATGTTGGTGGGATCTCTCGGATGTGTTGGCCCCTAGTGAGTGTGAGAGATCTCCCCCACACTTATTTCTGTACCTATTTTTATTCAAAAGAAAAACAAAGGTGGAAACAAGCAAGGACTCTGCCGGTTTTGAATCAACGGGAGTCTAAATTTTATTGAATCAAAGTGCGTGAAGTGTTTGGAGCACATAAATTTATTTTTGTTATTATCTTCATTATTTATTTTATTTTATTTTTATCATGGCAACTACGCATGATGGGTAACTTAGCAAGGTGGAAACATGAGGCGAGGATGCACGAGGTGTGTGGGATACTTACCTAATAGAACTCGCCAAGCATGGAACAAAAATGCAAGAGTTAAACTTTATATACATGAAGCAAAGCTTTGCATTTGTTCAGCTTGGTTCCTCGTTAATCTATCTTTTCGTGGGATCAAGGAGCGTTGTGTTGGTGTTGGAGTTATTGTACACTGCTCCTTGGTTGTTTATTCTATTTCCTGCAAAAGGTTAGTGGACAACAAATACTCGAGGGATGCTTAAAGAATTTTGAATGGATTTCATTGTTGCCCTGAGATTAGTTGTTCACATCCATGCTTAAGGAAAAACAAACTCAATGATTCTAGTAGCATGGATCCCAAAATTCTTGCCACCATTTTTATTTTAATATTTTTTCAAGAGAGAGATTTTTTTTAGAAAGGTTTTCTTTTTCTTTTTTTTCATTGTTGTTGTTCACCCTTTTTTTAGCATAACTCAAGAAAGGCTGAGATAAAAATTGTATGAACATACCAAAGGGGCATTTCGCAATATACTCATAGTGAACCTTGAGGGGTGATCTGTGCCTCCTTTGCATGCCGTGCAATTTTTTTTTGAAGCATCTCCCCAGCCTTGGTTTATCTCACATATGAACTGAACTTGAGGACTTACCCATAAATCTTGAAATATTTCCTGCAGGGGTTAGTCCACGAAAGATATGCATCCAAAGTCTATGATAGTATTAACTCGACGGTTCATTAATCAAACTCGACACCATGTCTAATTTGATTAAAGAAGTCTATTTAACCTAAGCACCATGCTTAATTTAAAAAGCCTATGGATGTATCTTGCAAAAAGACATCCAAACCAGAGCATACGAATGTAAACAAAGCAAACATGATTTTTGCATGATCAAGCTCTATTCATTTGGAGATGGATATGAGCAAGGGATTGGTGAATCTTGCCTTTGCATACCTGAGACTTCTTACCAGCAGCATATGAGGATTGATGATCTGAAACTGTTGTAGCGGTGACGTGGTCACATACGATGGTCGATAGCTCCTCCATTTTGATGTGGACTGTAGCGGAGGAATGCACTTGACCACGCCAACTCAGGCGAGTGGTACTCATGCCTCGTGTGTAGAACCATGTTCCTTGGGGGCATGATCTGTTGGCACAATGCTTTATGATTGGAGGCGCATAGTATGTCTCCTTTCGTGCAGGCGAGCCAGTGGCAATCAGAGTGGAGCAGCAAAGGCCTAGAGGAGCATTCCCCTTGCTCGTATGCGTAGGAGCTGCTAGAGCGAAGCTATGCAAAGGTAGGAGCGGATGAGCATTATGCCAAGGTTTTGCAAGCGTGAGAGAGAACAAGGCTTGGTGGAGCCAGGTGGCAAAATGATATCTATCATGATGCAATGCCATGGCTTGAAGGAATGCGTAATGCGTCCTTTGATCCATGTGGAGCATGCTGGCTTACTCTCACTCTCATCTTATTCCTCTCCTTTCTTTTCATCTTTCCTTCTTTCTCTCTTTCTTTTATATATTCCCTTTCTCTGTTTTTTCATCTCTCTATATTTTTTCTCTCTATATATTTTTTTTACTTCCCCCCTTTTTTATTTTCTTTCTTCCCCATCTTTTTTTCATAAGCAAGCCAGAGCTGATACCTTTTATCCAGGATACTCCTTGGTACGAATAGAACTTGCAGTCAGACGCTCGTCGATTCCCCCCCCCCCCCCCCCCCCCCCACACACACACTTGGACCGTTGTGTGTTACGACACCAAGCGTCAAGTGTGTGGTGTCGGTGTCTCCTTCAGAGTGCGTTCCATCATCAAAGAGAACCAAGTGTACAGTTGAAGCAGCTCCCATGTCTTTGGGCATCGCATGCCCCTCATTCTTTTTAATCTCAACGTGAAATGGTTAGCGACCAAAAATACCCGAAGGGGCATAGTATCCTAAAAACATGTTCTTACTTTTATTTAAATAGAAGTAAGCTTTATTGAAAAGGGAAATAAAAGTCCGGGCCATCTCCCGGCAGTGCTTTGTTTATGGTCACAAGCTCGACCATGGGGAACTTCTTTCTTGCAACTACGACGGTGATGTGGTTCTCGGCTTCACCACCATTTGTTGATTCATCGCTGTTCAAGCTGCAAGGTTAGTGCTGCAGTGTGCCCATGAAATTTGCAATGCTTATGATAAACAAATGCATCTACAACCATCCATTTAAACATTTTGCAAGGGAGGACTTTAGGATGGTTGCAGTCCTCATGCGTGCTTTCGGAACAAAGCATGGCTGAATCTAGAAAGGCATTATGCGAGCATGGTTCTTGAGGTTTTTCAAGAATGAAGTTCCAATGCTCGTCTAGGGGATCCTTTTCTCCGGATTCTAGAGTCAGTTCCTCATAAAACTTCGTGGCCCATGAGTTCTCCATCTCAAGAGAGTCCTTGTGAAAGGTCGATGATGGGCCAGCGGAAAGAGGGTCTAACCCGATCGAGGTGATGATGGTCGTTCATTTTCAGAAAGGTCTTCCGAGCCGTCCACTTCCGGCTGATATGAATGGAGCAACATGCATCGCCGTCTCGAGCGGGTTTTGCTAAGGCTTTGCCATGGGATTTTTCAAGCAAGAGGTGGCGGAAGCAGTTTCCCTAAGCCTTTTATCTAGGCTCCCTTGAGATGTGCCAAGGAGTTCTGCTAATGGGAAGCCTAGCAAAAGATCAAATTCGATGATAGGATAGATGTGGATATCTAAGCGCACCTCGGTTTTGTCCATGATGATTGGCATGGATGTTGCGATCCCGCGACATTCAAAGATAAGTCCCGAGGGACTTGTGAAGAGTCTGTCAGTCGGGGCTAGAGGAAAGTTGCCCAAGAGGGTTTTTGCTAGGAATTAGACATGATGCTAGCCTCGACAATGGGGTCGTGAAGGGCTTCTACGACAGTTCCCTTTATAGAACAAGGTATGGACGTGGAAGGAGAACGAATCCGAATTGCTTCGGAAGAGCATCTCACTTCCATTAACCATTCTTTTGGTGGTTCCTTTCTAGGGAGAGCCTTCTCAGGAAGATTGGAAGGATGAAATAGAGAAGGTGTCATAGCCTTCTTGTGCCAAGAGTGGATCGAGGTGTTCCCAAAATCATCGAATTCGATAGGGAAATCCGAAGGGTAGAGTACTACTCCTTCCTTCGGTGCTCATGGTTCAGGTAAGGGTCTAACAGACGAATCTATGGATGGAGAGGGTACGGGATTGGATTCGGCTAATGAGGACTTCTCAAAGCATGACATGGCTTTTTCCTGGAGGGGTTTGGGAACCATGATGGAGGAAGTGTGTTTTCTAGGATATGATTAAGGATTTTCCTTCCCTCCCTTGGAGTTTTATATGCGAACAAACCTCCAGCTGCGATGTCAAGATCTAGAGCAGAGGTCATGTCTAAACCCGCACAAAAGATGTGCAAGGACACTTCATCGGGTAAAGGCATACCTGGGCTAAATGCTAAAAGGCGTGAAAATCTAGCCCATGCTGCTCCTAGGGACTCCTTCTCAAATTGCTCAAATGCAAGAATGTCACTCCATGGAGAAGGTGTGAGGGATAAAGGAGAGAACGAGCGACAAAAGTCATCTCGAAGCTTTCCCCAATCACCGTTCACATTTCCCACGTTGTGGGTCTACCATTGCTCCACCCTCTCTGTGAAAGAGAAAGGAAACAACTTCCACCTCAAGGTTTCCTATGTTATGGCTGGGATAACCAGACACGAACATAGTTCCTCGAACCCCACACCCACTGAGGGATACCCCAGAGGTGGTGAGTTTGTAGGTAGGGTGTCGCCGAGATCAGGAACTCGAAGGTGCAAGGAACACAAGGTTTAGACAGGTTCGGGCCACCGAGAGCGTAATACCCTACATCCTGTGTGGTTTGTATTGCCTTAGGTGGTGATCGGGTGATCTCCTGTTTGGAGGGGGTCCATGTCCACCCTTATATAGTCTGGGGGGATAGGTTTACATGGAAGTCCTAGTCGGGTACAAGCCTAGGAGTCCTAGCTGAGTACTTTTCGGGTAGTTTCCTACTGTGTCCGACTAGTTTCACTACTGTATAAGTAGTCCTACTACACTACGAGTAGTTACCACAGATGTAGGGCGTGGGCCATCCCGTATCCTAGGAAAAGTACGCTACGTGCACAGTCCCGTGTGCCCGGATCTAACAAGCCGCCGAGCTCTTCTTAGGCAAGTATTGCTGGCGTCCGAGTACTTCTGAAGGCATCTTCAAGTTCTCCCGAACTTCATCTTGAAGGTGTCTTCCGAGTACTTCCTTGGCTGGATCGAGGCTATGAGGTGCTCATGCCCCGAGTAGTTGTCAAGTATTTTTTTTATATGGGGTGCTATTGAACTCAGTCTCCATATGGAGTAGCCCCCGAGCCTTAGGTTGACTCGTAGAATCAGGCTGAGGGTCAATTTATTCTTGAGTCTTCTGTCCTTATCTTCCAACAGATTTGAAAAATAAGTCGTTGATGACACGTGTCCCGCAGCCCCCGAGCCTTGAATCCAAATCCCCAAGGTTTGGAATAAAGGATCCAAAGAATCGTGGCATGCAATATATGACAGTAAAGATTTTATGGTTAAGATGGGCAAATCGGTTCAGTAAATTCGAAAACCTCTTTTTTCGGGAAGAATTCCCTAAAACATGGTTAAGCAAATAACTTCTCCAAAAAAGGCCCGAAATTACCTCTCAAATCAGATCATGTTCTCTAAGTCAATGACCAAATAAGACAATTACCTCTGGGTAATAATCTGAAAAAACCACTTATTTCGGAAAAATCCCTAAAATAATGGTTAACAATCATCTACCCAAGATAAATCTTCAAAAGCCTCTTGAATTGGGTACGTTCGAGTAGTTTTACAGCGTCCAGCGTTGAAGCATGAGAGCTGTCCCTAGCAGTCGGTGGCACCAGCCCCTGAGCCCATGCGTCGGCCAAGTAGCCGCTGGATCTTGGACAGTCGATGGAGCCATCTAGTCGGAGTCAATCCCGAGATGAGTAATTCAAGTAGTTGAAATAGGTGTAGAACTAGTCGTGGACTAGTAAACCCCTTGCCATAGGAGCGAGGCCCCTTCAGTACCATAGTATACTAGATGGAAACTAGTAATCTGTTACTGGAAGTATGGGAGCGAGGCCCCTGCAGAAAACTTGCGCGTAAAACTAGCCGTAAACCAGTAAAACGGAGTTATACTGGAAGTATTGATCTCCAAGTACCGTCAAAAGATGTCTTGGTTGATTAAGGATGAAAACGGCGTAGATGCTCGATATTCCAGGAATTAAGAACCTCCTAGCCATCAAGGTACTATAAGCGATACGACCCTAGGCCAGTAACCTTGTGCACGATAAACAGCCCTTCCCTTCGCGAGTTAAGCTTGTGTAACCCGTTGCCATCCTGGATTCGTCGAAGAACCATATCTCCAACATTGAAAGAGCGTCGTTGAACGTTCCGGTCATGGTAACGATGGACCCCTTGTAAGTAGTGGGCCAACTAGAACAAGACATTGCATCTGATTTCCTCAGTTGAGTCGAGCTCGAGATGTCTTGCGGTGTCAGCCTTGCCCTCTTCAAACATCTACAGTTGAGGAGGCTTCCACATCACGTCAGCTAGTAATATAGCTTCAGACCCATATACGAGGAAGAAAGGTGACTGTCCTGTGGCTTTGCTTGGTTGTTTGCAAAGCCCCTAGACTACTGATGAGATCTCATCGATCAACTTGCCACCCTTTTTGTTGTTCTCGTCATAGAGTCTTTTCTTCAATCCATCAAGAATCAAGCCGTTGGTGCACTCAACTTGACCGTTGGCCCGCGAGTGAGCCACTAAAACGTATTTAACTTCAATGGAACTGCGTTCACAGAAATCCCAGAACTGATGCGAGTGGAAATTGGATCCCAAATTTGTAATGATGGTGTTGGGGAAGCCAAAATGGTGTAGGATGTCGCAGATGAAAGTAACCACTCGATCTGCAGAGAGCGTTGCAATTGGCTTGTACTCGATCCACTTGGTAAACTTGTCGATGGCCACCAGCATGCAAATGGCCATGAAGGTGGTATGGTGATGAGATTGTGAGCCAGAACATGGGGTTGTTTGCTGAAGAACTGGCAGTTTGTACACCGGCGAATGAGTGCTTCGGCGTCTGCAAAAGCAGTTGGTCAGTAGGAACCAGATCTAAAAGCCTTGCCGACTAGTGTGGGAGAAGCCGCGTGGTTCCCACACACGCCTTCGTGAATATCTTGGAGTATCTCTTTGCCCTCCTTTGTGCGGACACACTTCATGAGTATGCCTGACGCTGATCCACACATGTAGAGGTTACCCCTGATTAGAACGTACCCTTTACTCTGCCTTAGGATGCGAGTAGCTTCAGCGCTTTTTGGGTCGGCGCCGGGGGGTTGTTTGTGCTCCTGGATGTAGTCGATGAAGGTCATCCTCCAGTCGACCTCTAGCATCAAGACCTCTAGGTCTTGTTTCCTTTGGACCCTGAGCGATGGAACTTGAGTTTGGTGTCTTGATGGAAGGGTGATGCAACTCATGAACGAAAACTCCCGGTGGGACGTTAGCTCGATCAGAACCCAGTTTGGAGAGCACATCCGCGCCCACATTATTGTCGCGAATCCCATGGTGGATTTCCAACCCCGAGAACTTGTTCTTGAGCTTGTGTATCTCCGTAACGTACGCGTCCATGGTGTCCTTGTTGACGTCCCACTCCTTGTTGACTTGTTGGACCACCAGTAAGCAGTCACCGTAGACGAGTAGTCACTTGATGCCTAGAGAGACTGCCAGGCGTAGCTTGTGCAATAATACCTCGTACTCGGCTTCGTTGTTAGAGACCTCAAATAGTATTTGGAACACGTACTTGAGTTGTTCTCCTCTCGGACTGATGAAAAGTACTCCCGCACCACCGCCACCGAGCTTGAGTGAGCCATCAAAGTACATGACCCAATGCTCTGGCTGGTTGGCTGGGGCTTCCACTTGGTTTTCTTGCCACTTCGCCATGAAATCGACCAATGCCTGCGACTTGATGGCCGTCTGGGGCTTGAAGTCAAGGGTGAGGGCTCCCAACTCCACTGCCCACTTGGAGATGCGCCCGGTGGCGTCCTGATTGTGGAGGATATCCGTTAATGGGAAGTCGGAGACCATGAAGATGCTGTATGCGTCGAAATAATGGCGAAGCTTCCTGGAGGTGATGAGTATACCGTAAAGTAGTTTCTGAATTGTCGGGTAACAAAGCTTGGATTCAGAAAAGGACTTCGCTGATGAAGTAGACTGGTCGCTGCACTCCGAAGGCATGGCCTTCCTCCTGGCATTTCACCACGATTGTCGTAATGACGACGTGAGTAGTCGCGGCGATATAGAGTAGTAGGTGTGACAGAACCGCCCGAATTAATCCGGCGTAATTGCACTAACCATCACCTTACAGGCAATCCAGGCTAACACGCATTTAAAACAGAGTAAAACGACCGTCTGTCGGGTAACATCCCGATGCAACCACTGGAATTTCGATCGAAACAATGCATACATACAACCCACATGAAGGTGAGCCCAGAGATTACAACAATCCACAAATTTTATATGATAGAGTTCAACATGAATTATTATTACAAACCAAGTTTGAATTCATGCATAAACAAGTACTTTCAGAGTTTAATAGTGCAGCGGAAAATAAACGATAGCTCTAGCGACGATACAAGATATCATGATGAAGCCCGTACATGACATCATTCAACGTTAACATCGTTAGCCGGGGACGGATCCCATTCCACCGACCAACCAGGAGGAAGAGTACACGGCCAAGTCAAACTAGCAACCATGTCCTCAAAGGTCTCACCTGAAAACAAAGCCACAAGTAAGGCTGAGTATACTAATACTCAGCAAGGCTTACCCGACTAGTGGTATATACTTAGCCGACTCCTAGACATGCAAGGCTTTTGGCTGAGGGTAGTTTTTGCCAAAAAGCATCTAAGACTGAGTCCTTGCTTTCAAGTTTTAGCATCAAGTTCTAGTTGATTAACCATTCTAGGTAAGAAACTATCCAAATCACACATGGTGGAAAATAATTAACTGAGCATCCAACCAGATTAATCATCATCATTGTTCCTCTTCTTACTCTATGTGGTTAAAGGGTTAAGAAGTCTCAGTGACCACGAGAAACGGACAATTCGAATCGAATTTCTTAACCTTTCAAGGGAAACCTAATCACACGTCACGTGGTTACTCACAGAGTCACACGTGCAATTTTTCCCCTTTCTTCCCGGGTTGTGGATCAGGGCCACCCCCTTCGAGTACAGAGGTCCACAAACCACAGTACGGCACCGGGCCATGGCTTCTCTTGCACTCACCATGTGCCCATGGGAACTAAGTCAAGAGGGTGAGGATATTGTCCACTCTCCGGTCCGATCAGGTACTTAAGCTTACCGATTACCATATTCTCGGCATGTGGCTAGTATGTTCAAAAACTTAACTGCCACTACCACACACCACGACCTTAGCATTTTCGCTAAACAGACGGGGCCTCAATCATCAACAGGAATATCGTAACATAGCCCCGTCCGTCGACCTTATGATTCCAACATAGGTAAAACAAGCAACTCCTATATCTCGCGAGTGACAGAAAATCACTCGACGTTTACCGGAGTCCTATTAGCATGGCAATCTAGCGACCGACACAAACTAGTGTTCATATCATGTACTAGGATCATGCAACTAGGGTTTCAATCAACTCCTAAAAACTTAATGCACAATACCATATATAAATACAAGTTGCATAAGTTTAAAAGTAGGGGTTATGCTCCGGGGCTTGCCTTCCTGAGCAAAACTAGCCGTGGGTGCTTCTTAACTTTGGTTTGGGTCTTCAGCAACTTCAGTTAGATTAACTTGAGCTTCGTGCTGCTCACTCTCAGACTCTGGCACCAGCTCGTAGGTCCCGTTGGCGAGAGTCGTCGATTCTATATGAATACATATGTATGAGTGGTTTTAATGGTGCAAGATAAATAACTATTTCACTGTAACGTTGTAATTCAACAAAACTCAAGTTAAGTTGTAAAGCACTTCATTTTCTTTTACTTGAGCAGTCATTTATCGAGTACTTATCGAGATTAACTAACTTCATTAAGTAAGTGAGTGGTTTTGTCATTTCATAAACGGCCATTATCAAAAGTAAGTATAGATTAAACAAAACTACTCATAGGGACAGTTTCTAGGGTTGAGATTTTTATGCAGAGCACATTACTTAAGTACAAACTCACTGTAAAATTTCCAGCCATTTTCATTCAGCAGATTAATCATGAAAAATACATTAAACAGCTACTTCTAGGATAAAAATATATTTATATAGAACAAACCATGCAAGTATTGGTGCTCAACATTTTACTGAGTGCTCCTAAACTTATGGTGGGTCTACTGTAAATTTTTCCGGTTTTAGTGTGCAAGATACAGAGCATAGAAAATAAGTCAAGATACATCTATATTAATCAAGATTTCTTTCTACAGGCAGTTCCACAAAGTTCCTCAACATGCAAGTATTGGTGCTCAACATTTTACTGAGTGCTCCTAAACTTATGGTGGGTCTACTGTAAATTTTTCCGGTTTTAGTGTGCAAGATACAGAGCATAGAAAATAAGTCAAGATACATCTATATTAATCAAGATTTCTTTCTACAGGCAGTTCCACAAAGTTCCTCTATCTCAAACTTTTCCAACATGATAATCTACTCAAAGATAGCCTCTGGTTAAAATTTCTTATTTTTCTAAGGACCAGAACTAGTTACTTTGATTTAATATAATTTTTCTTAAATAAAAACATATGAGCAAGTTAGATAGAAGTAAAAATTTCCAAACTTCGTCCATAGCATTTATGCATCAAGGTTACTCTACTGTAAAAGTTTCAACCCTAAAATATCAGTAGAATAGCATGAACAAATAACTCTAGCAAAATAGCACATCAAACAAGATCCCACAAAAACTACTCGTAAAGTCATGTTCTGGCCTTGAAATTTTTGAACAATTCTTAACAAGCAGAGACAAGCTTACAGTCCAAAAATAAGTCACAATACTATCCTATATCAAGAGATACATTTATGGGCTATTTAAAATATAATTAATTTTAGATCATGTTTAAGTTTGTAACTAGTCATTCATCCATGCAAAAGTAGTCGGGTTCATCAAGAGGGTGACAACAAATTTTAGTTTGCATTTTTCTGATTTTTCTATGATTTTAGATTGATTTTACAATTGACAGCCTCATGAGAGCAAAAGTACTCGAGTTCTCGCAGATAGGTCCCTGGATCTAGCAGAAAGGACCCTAAAAAGAACTTGGCAATTGCAATGTAGTCCCTAGGCGGGGCTAGGCTGTTCCCGGCCAAAATCCGGCAAGGAAACTAGTCGGCGGCGAGGGGAAAGGGGTGGGGGAGCACGAGGAGGTCGAGGGGAACCTGTTGGTGTGCTCGGTTGGGGCTAGGGTGGCCGGAGTTGGGCTGCCGGCGGTGAGCAGGAGCTCCAGCGAGGTGGAGGTGATGGGCGGCGGTGGTCCGGCGAGGGAGGGCGGCGTGGGGAAATCGGGGAGAGCCAGCAGGTTGAGGGCGACCCGTTTAGAGCCTCGGTTTGGGCGGACGAGGAGCGGAAAATGGGGCTTGACGGCAAGGTCGATTGGCGGTGCTAATGGCGTGGTGGTGGTGGTACTCGGGCACGTGTGAGCAGGGGCTCAGTGCAGCCCTTTTATAGGCGCAAAGGGAAGGGGAGGTGGAGCTGGGCGTGACACAACGGAGGGAGGCGCAGCCGGGATAAGGTCGTGACAAGGGCGCGGAGTCGCCGCCGCATCGTGGCTCGGCCGTCGGGAATCGACGGCCACGTGGCGCGTGCTCGTCGGGCATGGGTGGATTCGGGGTAGGGGAGGGCGATTTGGTCGTGGGCCGGTCGGGGCCTATCGGGGCGCTATCCTTTGGCGCAGCTCGCCGGCAGGCATCGTCGGCCAGGTGGCCGGCGGCCGCTGTGCCTCGATGGGACATAACAGGGGGGGAGAGAAGAGAGAGGGAGGGAGAGAAGGGCCGGGATTCAAATTAAATTTTCTCAAAATTTCAAACAGAAACTTGAAAAACATTGATCACGAAAGTTGTAGGAAATTTGAAAATCTACAACTTTTGTTTTAGCCAAAAGTTTATTTGAGCCATGGTTTAAAAGTTATTTTAAATTCAAGACTACTAGAATTTGAATTACTAGTCATTTCTTGTGTTAAATTTTCAATTTGCAAATGGTGTTTGAAGTACACTCTGTAAGGTACTAAAATATGAGTGTGTTTTTATACTACATTTGTCATGAAATGTGGAGCATAAAAAGGTTATAAACACAAAAGGAATAAATCTCACATACGCACATACATACACATGCACATACACATTCATACACATGCATATGCACACACATAATTAGATGCACTATTTCAATGATTCTGAGTTATTATGCATGATGCTATATTTAGATATTGTTGCTTAGGATTTTAAACACCTAGGGTGTTACAGCAGGTTCTCTCTTGGTTGGGGAGCCGTCAGGATTGTGGGCGACTGCAAATGGTGCTTGAGATCATGCAGCGCCTGCTTTGCCTCCTCGATCCACTGGAACTTGTCGTGGCGCTTCAGCAATTTGAAGAAGGGTAGACCCCGTTCTCCAAGTTGGGAGATGAATCTGTTCAAGGCTACCATACAGCCTGTGAGCTTCTGGACGTCCTTGATTGTCTTTGGAGCATCCATGGATGTGATGGCGTTGATCTTCTCCGGGTTTGCTTCAATTCCTCGGTGGCTAACAATGAAACCGAGTAGTTTTCATTGTGGCACACCGAAGACGCACTTCGTCGGGTTAAGCTTCCATCAAAACTTCCGCAAGTTGTTGAATGTTTCCTCGAGATCAACGATGAACTTGTCGTGGGATCTTGTCTTGATGACCACGTCATCCACGTAAGCATCAACGTTGCGATGTAGCTGGTCCGCAAGCACAGTTGGATGGCCCTCTGATAGGTGGCCCCTGCGTTCTTCAACCCGAATGACATTGTAGTATATGCGTATGCTCCAAAAGGGGTGATGAACACCGTTTTGATATGATCTTCTTCCTTGAGAGCTATCTGGTGGTAGCCCGAGTAGCAGTCGAGGAAGGAGAGCAGGATGCAGCCAGCCGTAGAGTCGATGACCTGGTCGATGCGTGGGAGCGCGAAGGGATCCTTCGGGCAGTGTTTGTTGAGATCAGTATAATCCACACACATCCTCCATTCATTATTATTCTTTTCCAAGACTAGTACAGGGTTAGCTAACTACTCGGGGTGGTACACTTCTTTAATAAAACTAGCTGCAAGTAGGTTTGCTAGCTCCTTCTTGATAGCCTCCCTCTTGTCAGGGGCAAAGCGTCGTAGTCGTTGCTTCTTCGGAGTGGCTTTAGGGTCAACTTTTAGGAATTGCTCAATCAACTCCTTGGGCACCCCTGGTATATCCGATGGCTTCCACGCGAATATGTCTCGGTTAGCCCTAAGGAAGCTGACAAGCGCGCTTTCCTATTTGTCACTTAAGCCGCTTCCGATCAAATCAGTCTTGGACGGGTCACCTTCTTGCAGCTAGATGGCCTTGATGCCGACGTTGCTGGGGTTGGGTTTAACCCTCGACTGGCTAGGCCGCTGGCTGGATATCTCCATCTCAGAGTCAGTGAGCTTCTGCGCGGCCACGAGTACTTCTGCAGACGGCTCTGGCACGCGTGATGTTGTGGCGTACTCGATCGCCTCCTGGTTGCAGTCGTACGACTTCTTCAAGTCGCCATGGAGCGTGAGTACGCCTGTCTTGCCTGGCATCTTGAGTAGCTGGTAGACGTAGTGGGGCACAGCCATGAACTTGGCCAGTGCTGGTCTGCCAAGGATGGCATGATATGACAAGTCAAAATCAGCCACCTCAAACTTGATGTACTCGGTGCGGTAGTTATCTTTCGTCCCAAAGGTAACTGGCACGACCACTGAGCCGAGTGGTGTAGTCGCGTTTCCTGGGACGATGCCGTAGAAAGGAACTCTGCTGGGGGTAGCATCTTGGAGATATCCAAGCCTATCTTCTTCAGAGTACTCGCAAAAAGTAGGTTGAGGCCACTCCCGCAGTCGATGAGTACTCGGGTCAGCTGTGAGCCCGCCACGACAGGATCTAGAACGAGCGGAAATTTTCTCGGCTCAGAGAAGCTGGTCCATTGATCTTTCCTGGAGAAGGACTCGGGACCTCGCTGTATCTCAGAGGCTTTTGCGTGGCCGGCTCTAGAGAGAGGATTTCGCGCAGGGTCAACTTCTGCGTACGCTTGGAGGGGAATCCGCCGTCTCCGCCGAAGATGATGTTGATGACGTTCTTGGGATCTTGGAAGTGTTGAGCCCCCGACTTGTCGCCCTTGTCATCGTCCTCCTTGTCCTTTTGCTTTCTTGCTTGAGGGAAGGGTGGGGCATTGAGTGACTTGCGGAGGCTGACGCACTCGAAGACTTTCTCAAATTGTATGTCATTGTTCCCCGACTTCTTGCCATGCGGATTGCGCTCAACAGCCGCGACTTCTTGGTCTGGCTTGCGCTTTTGGGGGTTCCCCGAGTGGTTCCGCTAGCTCTTGTTGAAGTGGTCGTTGCCATTGCCCTGCTTGTCGTTGTTGCGCTTGGGGAAGCGGTCGTTCTCCTCGTCTTCTTGGTCAGCCCACCATGCCATCATATCACGTAGCTCCACGGCAGTAGTCGGGCGATTGCGTCCGAAGTTGTGGTACGTGTGCTTCGAGAAGATCCCGTTCTGGAAGCAGCGGATGACGTCCTCGTCGGTGATGTTGGCGATGGTGGCGGGCGTCTCGAAGAAACACCGAGTGTAGGACCTCAGGGTCTCGTTCATCTCTTGCTTCACACTACTAGGATCCAGCCCTTGCGTGACGCCCATAATTGGTTGCAATATGGCTATTTTGGTTGCATTATGTTGCAATTGCATCTAATTATGGTGGTCGAAAGATGGTTGCAGTTGGAACGGTGCAATAGCTTCTAGCATCCAATAACATGTGGTGTTGCATTATGGTGTTGTTGCAATGCCCAAAAATAAAGTAATGCAACCACGATATGGTTGTAGGAATGGATATTTGCCACGAGTAGAGCGGTTGCTTGAGTTCTTGTTGCAACGAAACACGTGGATGTAATTTGTCATTAGTGCCATGAACAACTTTGTCATAAAAGACATGTATTGCCACCCAAAACCTACGTGGGAATATGGTCATAAGGCCATGACGAGTGCTCCATTGCATCAGAGGCATGTTGCAACTTTAACACTTTTGGTGGCTAGAGTCACAATTGCCATGTTCAGTTGCTAGTGGCAATAGATGGCAAATCCAACAAAGGATTGTGGGGGGTACTAGATATGAAATGCAATGAATATATGTTGGTAGTAATAGATGGAACATGCAACGAGGTAGTGTTGGTGGTCATAGATATGGAAAATGCAACGAGGCATTGTTGGTTGTAGACATGTCCTATAGCAACTCAAAAAGTTCGTGGCAATAACATATATTGCAACGAGGGGATTTCAGCTAGTGCTTTTTTAATTTATTTTCATAGCATGCATGGTTATTTTTGATATAAAATATTTGTGCCATGAGTACACAGATTGAACATCACATATAAGAACTCAAACCTTCAATAACTTGAGATATGTCTGAACCAAAGTAATAGACAATGCCAAGAGTACTGCTAAGAACACCATGACCACAGCAACATAAAAATAGCCTCTGACTAAAAGTTTTCTACAATGTTTGACATAGTAAAATAGAACTTGACATGAGTTTGCTTGTTGATATGTTTATGCATGCTCCGTTGGCCATCAGCACCGGTAGTCACCAATAAAGCTTTCTCTAATCATGTTAGTTGTCCTTCTTTTTCCTGCAATTCATGAATATAAATAGAATTTATTAACTGGCAATCATTGAATAAAGAGCAATTGGGAGCAAACAATTGTATGCACATTGGCAGTTCTGGACAGCAGCATAGTTGGAATATGTTTTAATCATAACTAGAGTTTTAGGCATCCAAAAAACATGCTTTTCGACATTCTGAAAAGCTTAGGAAATTGTCTAGAAATTTCTTGTTATCACTCATAGCTAATTATACAGTTGACAATGTTCAATAACATCAAGAAACAGATCTGCGCAAACATGGACAGAATTCTAACAAGAACTTCAGAAATTGATATCTAGAGCTGTAGTACACCAAAAATTTTGTTCTTTAACATTTTGGAAAGCATGAGAAAAGCACTACAACTTTGTTGTTTTCACTAAATGTGATTCCAAGGTTAACTATATCCAAAAAGCAGATCATATCAGAACTATACTGAACATATGCAAAATCTGACAAGATACTTGTAAAATCAATAACTCCCATATCTAATGTATTCTAATCAAATTTATATTCATACCTGCAAGTTTCTTTTGATTACGAGTCCTCATTAGTTGCTGGGCAGAAACATAAGTCGGTGGTCTATTTTGACCATCTTTTTTGTCAAAAAGATTCCTAATTGCAGCAGACTTTGTTGTTATGGTAGTAGTTTCATCAACTGTCATGCTAGTAGTTGTTCCATCAACTACCTTTTGTGTAGTCAGCAAGCTTCGTGATTCGTCATTCTGCCAAAATGAACACTTTGATGTAAACAAAATGTATAATTTATATGTAAGCATGCTGTATATTTTGTAAGTAACCTTTGCATTTGTATTACCTCTTCAGTTGCATCATCTATGCGTGGTGGTGTGATGAAGTTGTTGTCTACACTTGGCCCATTTGAAACCTGTGTAGTGTTGATGGTTCCTTGGAGAGCCTGTGGAGCCCAAAAGACAAGGACAATTAGCGAAAGTAGAGGAGCCAATAAAGTAGAGCCATGTTTCATAGTCAGTACCTGTTGCAATGCCAATTGAATTTGTTGTTGTAGTGTTGACCGGAATTCTTCCCTGATATCATCAATTTGTTCTAAGGAGTGCGCAGTGCGCATAGCATTATCTTCTCGTCCTTGCCTAAGGAGTACAGTGCCGCTGGCAAACTAAACTGACCATTCTCCACCACTGGATGCTGATCCTCTCGCATCCCAAGATGTTGCATGTCAAGCCGCGCCTTTTCACTATCCTTACACTTCCCATTTATGTCAAGCAATGTCCCAATAATACTTTCACAAATATTTTTCTCGATGTGCATAACATCCAAATTATGCCTTACAAGCAATTTTTCCCAGTAAGGTAGCTCAAAAAATATACTCTTCTTCCTCCAATTGTGCCACCTACTGTGTTCTTCGCTCCGCTTTCTCTTCTTCGTGGTTGTCCCAAATTTTGGTTGCTCAAAACTTTCATATTGTTGCCTAACCTGCTCACCAGACAATGGCTGAGGTGCCTCCCTCATCTCTGTCTTGTTGTTGAAGCTCCTTTTGTTCCTGCGCCACCTATGGTTGTGAGGTAGGAACCGACGATGACCCAAGTAGCAATGCTTCGACCCGAACTTCAGCCATAAGTAATCTGTATCTTTGTGGCAGTATGGACATGCAAACTTTCCTTTAGTACTCCAACCAGATAGCATGGCATAGGCAGGGAAATCATTTATGGTCCTTAACAGAAGCGCACGAAGAGTAAAATTCTTCTTCTCCTTGGCATCCCATGTTTCAACACCTTGTACCCATAATTCCTTCAGCTCATCAATCAAGGGCTGCAAATACACATCAATATTCATTCCAGGAGATTTCGGCCCTGGTATCAACATAGACATCATCCAATACGGTTGTTTCAAACACAACCAAGGAGGCAAGTTGTAAGGGATTAGGATGACAGGCCAAGTAGTGTATGCAACATTTAACATCCCAAATGGATTGAAGCCATCAGCTGCAAGACCAAGCCTTAGATTGCGAGGGTCCAATGCAAAATCCTTATACTCGCCATCCACATGTTGCCATGCCAATGAGTCTGCAGGGTGACGCATTTTCCCATCTCGTACTAGTTCTTCCTTATGCCAACGCATCAGTTTAGATGTCGATGCTCTCATATAAAGTCTTTGCAAACGCGGAATAAGTGGAAAATAACGAAGTATCTTACATGGAAAATGCTTCTGCTTCTTTCCACAGTCACTGTCAATAGGATCATCCTTTTCCGTACCTCCAGTCTCTTTCCACCTAGACTCACCACATGTTGGACAATTATCCTTATCAGCATAATCCCCACGAAACAGTACACAGTCATTCACACATGCATGAATCTTCTGGTAATCTAGGCCAAGATCTCGAACTACCTTCTGCACTTTCTCCAAGGAAGTTGGGAGACAATGACCATCTGGGAGCACAAGCAGGAACAACCGAAGTATGTGCTCCAGGCAACTGTTACTAACACCATGCATGCACTTAATCTGAAATAGCATGACAATAAAAGAAACCTTTGTAACCTCCTTGCAACCTGGATGCAACTCCTTTGCCTCTTCTAGTAACCGATAAAGTTTCTTTGCAGACTCATTTGGTTCTTCCTCATCATTTCCTATGACTTCTCCATGTATAACACTGCTGATCAGTGAAGAAATCAGTTCATGTGTACCATCCGCATGACCTCGTGCGCCTTCATCAGTACTGCTGTAATTCTCATTCTCAACTAAAAATGGTTGACCATTACCTTCTCGTTGGATGAAACTCCCATCAAACCCTCTCAGTGCCACGTGAGTTCGGACCTCTTTTTGAGTTCTACAAGACATGCAACGGCATCGAGTGCATGGACATGGAGCA
Organism: Panicum miliaceum; assembly: GCA_032594955.1. NCBI lineage: Eukaryota > Viridiplantae > Streptophyta > Magnoliopsida > Poales > Poaceae > Panicum > Panicum miliaceum. The sequence continues at coordinate 9,089,305 of CM064070.1, read as the reverse complement.
GTTTCTTCATTAGATGTGCCTCCAAATACATTCTGCAGAAACTTCTTGAATCCTACTTGCCATTCAGATGTAAACTTGGACAAACGCATCCACCTCCTATCTTCGTCCGACATTCTTCACTATATCAAAGATCAAGAACAACACAATCTTGACGAAAATATTACTCCCTGCAATGAGCACGAAACCATAGAATAAATAACTTTTCTCAAGCAAAATTTACAAATCGACAAGCTCTGTAAGTCCATGATTAATAGTCTGACAACAACCAAAAAAAAAGAAATATACCTTCCATAGGAGAACTGCTATTTAGCTAGACCAAAAAATGAGTATCAAATCATATATGTTTCAGTTTCAGAAAATGAGTCTACCAGGTATTTCAAATTTATTTCGATCAGGTAGCAGAAGGCTATAGCTATTTTAGTTTCAACACAAGTGTAGCAAATCACAGATGTACTAACCAAAAGCTTTTTACTAATCAATGGTACTACCGAAATATCAGGAGTTTAATAATGTTCTCTAAGATGCATCAAACATCCTAGATGCGTACATGAATGGATGAATTTGTTACATTGAAGCAGTTGTCTGTATTCTCTATGAGACATTTCATGAAACATGTTCAGTGCGTGAATGAATGAATCATCAGAAGAAAAAAAATATTAGTTTCCATGTCATGATGCTAACCTCACATTAGAACATAACCTTTGTGGGACAAAGTGCGGCAGCACAAGCAGGTGAGGAGGAGGCGAAACCAGCAGCAACCAATTAGTTCAACAAGGAAGAGGGCGGCAACAAAATCAGCGCTCACACACGTTGTCTCGCCTATGGCCGCGCGCCTGCGCCCACCGCCGCTGTTGTCTGCTGCCGTTCTGCTGTTGTCCAACATGAACAGAGCCACGAAGAACGCAGAAGATGACGGGCCGACAGGGCACAGACAGGAAGAGGAGTTGGGGGCGGACACCGCCGGCCGCGCACAGGAAGGAGAGTTGGGGGCTTGGGGGCGGACACCGGACGTCCGCACAGAGTGGCGGCGGCGGCTCCTTACTTCTGCGTGATCTGGCTGGGTCTGGGAACAACGAAGGGTTTTGTTGTTTGTAGCCACATCTTCATAAAGACAAATTGAATGGTGAATCCAAATATCTTGAAATAGAGGTCGTTTGAGATGGTTAGCTGCTGTTGGAAGTGAGTAGGAGGTCTGCAGTTCGATTCCTGGTAAGTTTTTTCTATTTTTTTATTGTTACTTATATTATATACGCCAGCACATGGGCAATGGTATTTTTATTTTTTAATTAGTGTCCACCAGTGAGCAGAATTTGTTTTTTTATTTTTTGTTCTAATTCAAATGCACATCTCATTTATCTAGAGGTAAACCTTTTAAAGTTTGATGACATATAGAGAAAAAATATCATAATTTGTATCTCTAAGTAAGTTGATTATTTATTGTGCAAATATATTCCATAACTACTATACATATATTACACGTCATTGATTACATATATTACATGTCATTGATATAGTTAAAATATAATACGATAGTTTACCTACTCCAACCAAACAAGTAAGTTGATTATTTATTGTGCAAATATATTCTATTTTTTTATTGTTACTTATATTATATACGCCAACACATGGGCAATGGTATTTTTATTTTTTAATTAGTGTCCACCAGTGAGCAGAATTTGTTTTTTAATTTTTTGTTCTAATTCAAATGCACGTCTCATTTATCTAGAGGTAAACCTTTTAAAGTTTGATGACATATAGAGAAAAAATATCATAATTTGTATCTCTAAGTAAGTTGATTATTTATTGTGCAAATATATTCCAAAACTACTATACATATATTACACGTCATTGATTACATATATTACATGTCATTGATATAGTTAAAATATAATACGATAGTTTACCTACTCCAACCAAACAAGTGAGTCGTGCCCACTTATGATGTTGGTTGCAACAGAACCTACCTGGTGCGATGAAAAAATATCATAATTTGTATCTCTAAGTAAGTTGATTATTTATTGTGCAAATATATTCCAAAACTACTATACATATATTACACGTCATTGATTACATATATTACACGTCATTGATATAGTTAAAATATAATATGATAGTTTACCTACTCCAACCAAACAAGTGGGTCGTGCCCACTTATGATGTTGGTTGCAATAGAACCTACCTGGTGCGATGAATAAATTTTTTGATGCAATATAGTCGTATATTTTGCAAAGTACGACAAGACTAAGGCAACACAGTTTCATCGTCACCATATTCACGGCTAATTGCAACTAAGAATATTTTTTGATGCAATATAGCAAGAGCTATCGCAACAACAGGTCAAGATTGAGGGAACCTAATTACATCATGGCCACAAGCGCAAGTACTAGCAAGTAATGGTGGCAACAACACCTAGCTATGGCAACACTAAATCAACATTATCACAACTAAAAACTTGTTGTTGCATTAGGAAACCATACTCGCAACAACTTTTCTCCATCGTGGCATTAGCACCTATCTCTTGCAACGGAGTCTATGACTAAGGCAACCCATAATTCTTGTGGCCATAAAGCACACATATCGCTTCCAATTTTGACGCTCGTTGCCATAGAACTTGATATGGCAACCAAATATATGGTGTTGCCACAACAAGTGGTACTATAAGGGTCAAATCCTAGTAGTGTCACCTGGGATAGATCGTGGCGAGTGCCCGCTCTGATCATGGATCCTTGGAAGTTGTCGATGAAGGCCCGCTTGAGGTCCGCCCAGGAGTCGATGGAGTTTGGCTTGAGGCTTTCATGCCAAGTGAGGGGTACGGACTCCAGAGCTACCGGGAAGTAGAGAGCTTTGGTGGAGTTGGATCCCCCTGAAACCTCGATGGCAACGGAGTAGCATCGGATCCACTAGCGCGGGTCCTGCTTGCCGTCGAACTTGGGGATTCCGACTGGTTTGAACTCCTTGGGATAGGATTTGTCGGTGATATTGGAGGTGAAGGCGGGGAAGCGGTCGTTGTCGTCATCGTCGTGGTACTTGTCGGTATGGTCCCTTCTCCTTGCTTCGATAACACGCCACGCTTCATGGCCGTCATTGATCTTTTGCCCGAGGTCGATCGTGGGAGCGTCGTGAAGGCTGGCCTCAAGTGGAGCTTGGCCCTAAGGCCTTGCACCATGCTGGTTGCGAGGTTGGCGAGTAGATTGTTGTACTTCTTGTTCTTCGTTGCCACGCGCGGACGGGTGGCCCTCATTGCGCTGGCGACTGTCGTTCCTCTAGTTCCCGGGGCGTCCTCTGGGGGTGCGACTGATCAGCGCAGTTTCGCCATGGTGCTCAGACCTCGAGGGCAGATTTTAAGTGGAAGACACTGGTTGTTGCCCGTCGAGTTGCACGAGCGCACGCTGGGTCAGATACTACAGCTTTTGTATCTGAGGGTTGGGTGGTAGTTGTTGGGCTAGTAGAGCTGCTTCTGCGATGGCGCCAATCGGTGTACGGTACTCCTGATCCGCGGCTGCCGCGAAAGCATTGTTGAGATTTCTTTGGTACATTGGATTGTGAACGCGATTTTCCGCGTTCCGCCTACGCTGGGCGCGCTTGGCGTTCTTCACCCGCCGGATCTTTCGGTGCTCCTCGTTCTCATCCTGGGGGGGCGTCAGCTGTGGGCTCGTCTGCGGAGATGTCCGCGAGTTGCTCGTTGTCGTACTCGGGACCCAACTCATCGTCATCCGCGTTGCAAAGGAAGGTTATGTAGACTTGATGATCCGGCGAGTTGTTAGCCGTATGGCTATACTAGAGTAGCTCTGTGCTACCATCTCCCTCTTATGCGATGGGAAAGAGAGGCTTGCCCTCCTAGAAGGACAGTTCCTGCATGAAGGCCACAAGGCGTGACTCGTAGTCGAGTAGTTCGGAGGGCTCAAAGCCGTTCCAATACACAAAACGGCTTTGCGCCGTTGATGTTATGGTTAAACTCAGATGGCTGCCCAAAAACGATTTGGTGTGGCCATCGGGTTGCGAGTGGTTTTCAAGAGCGGGGGCCGCCCGACGAGCGGCGGCTCCCTTGTCCTCGAGTCCTCCTCGGGACTGGCTTGAAGGTGTAGTAATAAATGACGAGTACTCTTCGTTGGAGTCCGAGTAATTGTCGAAAACGGGGGGCCCTCGGCAAGCCATGGCTCCCATGTTCTTGAGCTTGAGCAGCAAATCTAAGTCCTCCTCCAAGTTGGAGAGGGACTTAGATTGTGTGGTCCCCTCAGATCAGTTTGAGTCCGACCCGACTAGTTCTGGTACATCACTAGTGGAAATCGCGTCGAAAACGGACATCTTTTCGATCTGCAGGGTCAGATCGGGGAGCAGCAACTCGTCGAGGTTGTCAATGAACTTGTTGAGGTTGCTGCTTCGAGTTGATGTAGAGGCCTCCGGCTCCTTGGAGTCGACTAGGTGGCTGTTGAAGCCACCCAAGCTGTTGGCGACGCAGATCCAGGAGCTGAAGATGAAGGTTGTGCTCTCGTCGAGCACGTCGCTGGTGAAGTTGAACGATGCCATCGAGTTCTCCAGTGGATGCTCTATGAACACCCCTACCTGACGCGCCAGCTGTCGGTGTTTAACCGCCACGCCCATTGAGGGATACCCCCGAGGTGGTGAGTATGTAGGTAGGGTGTCGCCGAGATCAGGAACTCGAAAGTGCAAGGAACACACAGTTTAGACAGGTTCGGGCCGTCAAGAGCGTAATACCCTACGTTCTGTGTGGTTTGTATTGCTTTAGGTGGTGATCGGGTGATCTCCTATTTGGAAGGGGTCCCTGCCGCCCTTATCTAATCTTGGGGGACAGGTTTATATGGAAGTCCTGGTCGGGTACAAGCCCAGGAGTCCTACCCGAGTACTTTTCGGATAGTTTCCTACCGTGTTCGACTAGTTTCACTACTGTATGAGTAGTCCTACGACACTACAAGTAGTTACAACAGATGTAGGGTATGGGCCATGTCCCATCCCGTATCCTAGGAAAAGTACGCCACGTGCACAATCCCGTGTGCCCGGGTCTGACAGGATCTTCATTCTCTCGGCTCCAGAGAAGGTTGTGCCCGAACCAAGGCAATGTAACTAGGGTGAAGTTCAAAGCCAGAAACTGAAGTAGGCTTAGATGAAGGTTGTGGCTCTAAGAACACACCGTGAATGGTCGAAAGGTATGGGCAAGGATAACCTTTCATGGGTAGCAGGGGTGAAGGTAGAGATAAGGAAAAACAAAAGATACGAGAGTGAAATTGGTAGCGGGTGTCATTCTCGGACCCACAGGACTGCGCACATGGTCTACTCGGTGGCATCGCTCAGCTTCACCAGCACTGTGCTCGAGGAGGGCACAACTTTCATCTTTGGCTCCTGGATCTGCGTCGCCAACGGCTTGGGTGGCTTCAACAGCCACCTAGCCGACTCCATGAAGCCGGAGGCCTCTACATCGACTCGAAGCAGCGACCTCGACGAGTTGCTGCTCCCCGATCTACCTAGGCAGATTGAGAGGATGTCCGTTTTCGATGCAACTTCAACTCGTGCTGCCCCATGACTACTCGGATCGGATTCAAACCGATCTGAGGAGACTCCGCGATCCAAGTCCCTCTCCAACTTGGAGGAGGACTTGGATTGCCTCTTCAAGATTCGAGATGAGGGATCAGTAATCCCTCTCCAACCACGAAAAAAGGGTGGTTGTGGATGACTTTGTATATCATAAATATTGCAAATCTCATCGTGGTTTGTTGTGCTAGTCTTGCAGCTAGATATCATGAGCTCAATCCGAAGATTGGTGATGGACGGAGCCATAACACCGAACTAGCTGCAACATCAAGAAGAGGCCCCAAGGTCAAGCTTTTGACCATAAACAAGCACTAGCGGCAGGTAACCCGTATTTTTATTCACTTTGCTCAAATTTTTTTTCACACTTCTATTCCAAAAAAATGAAAAAAATAAATTAATCTTTACTTTTCAATAAAATAAAATCAAAAAGAGCTTCAGGATATAATTCTAGGACTTGCTCCCTCCGGGTATTCTTGTCACTAACCTTTCAGGCTGTGACACTAATGAACGAAGAGTTGGCACAACTAGATAAAAGACCCACTTCCAGGCTTTAATGGGGAAGATCAAAGGAGACTACAACCTCAGGCGCTCAATTTTTGGCACCAAGTGTCGCAAAATCTGAGCATGGGGGAGGGCATAGTTGGATAGACAAGGTGCTTCCACTACTCCACTAGTGAACCTGATTCTCGGTACCACGGACAAAACTTATGCGAGTCGTCGACGCTGGTTTGCACTTCTCTCTCACCCCCACTCGAGGTTATTTCATAATGTTCATATCTTTTGATGAAGCCACTTTTTGCATGATAAAATTAACCATGTGCAACAAATTAACTTGATCACAACCCCGCATCTCACATGTTGGCAAGCATAATTTTTATTCCTTAGTTAGTACTCAGTGCTTGTAGGATCATCAATTTAAGAGGATCTTGCCTAAGTTGTTGAAATGTGTGATATAATAAGATAGAAGTATGCCTTTCCTTCTTGATTGAGTATTGCTTGGAGAGTGTTATTTTGGAAAAAAAATCCAAACCCTTAATCTCACAATTCCTCAGTGGTTCAAAATTCCTACTACAGCCAAATTTTTCATGTGATCAAACCTGGACATACGCCGCCTATATAGTTGTGTTGAGTTTTGTCAAAACTTGTGCTCTTATGGAATAGTGACATTTCAATACCGATCATTCCTTCTTTTTGCATTGTCCTTGATTGCTATCCTTTCCACATCTGGTTATGCTAAGTTCCACATTGGATTTTAGCATCCACCTTCACCAGACATTCTTCCATCAATCCAAACCCAAATCTCTTCATTCGTGTATCCTTGATTCCTATCCACAAATATGGCCTTTCAAATAAATACTCCAATCGTTTCCAACACATCTCCCCCAAATCTTTTAGATAAAGGAGGCATGGAGCCATCGAACAAAAACAAAACTAGCGTGCCGCCAGGCAAAAGAAGAAAAAAAAGGAGATAGAGAGCTCCATAGTTTCAAGTCTCCAAAATCCTAGGGGGGTCCATGAAAAATAAGGAGTACCACTCAAGACCATATTCTCTCAAAAACACAATATATGGTTTGTTCACCACATTCCATTGCACTTGTGTTGTGTCCATTTTTCTCCCCATCCTTGATTATCAATTTCCCAATGATCAGAAGATGAAGTGTCACAACTATCACTAGGACCAATTTTTTACTTAATAAAATACACAACATTGGTGAACCTACTTTTCCCCTGCCTGAGCTCCACATATGCCTATAGATGGTAGGGAGAGGTTGGCTAATGATCTTAGCTAGGAATAAATTTACCACATGAGTGATTCAAGAGTGCCATGTTAGGAGTATATGAGCTAAGGAATTTATTTTGAAAAAACAATGATGATCAAAACTCCAAGTACTTATGGTTGATTAAGAGGGAGGTCATAACTTCATTCAAGTTGTTCAACTTTTCAACCGTCAAAGGCAAGCATCGTAGCCACTTCAGACCCCACATGTATGAGGAATATTTTGGAATAAAGTTTATGCTAGCCATTACCTTGAGAAGTTGTGCATCAATGCCTACCTTAGTTCTTGCTTAGTCTTGAGAAGATGAGCAAAGATCGAAGCGTGGGGGTGTGTTGACGACCATTATACATCAATTTCGCCGCCAACCATTGCAAATAATGATGGAACTTGAAGTAGTGACATATTTTTTTATTTAAACTATTGAGTTCCGTGAGTTTTCTGTCCAACATGTTTTGCAAGGAATATAGGTAATATGATGCAAAAAATACCATTATTGGTGAAGTAGCAGTTGAGACCATATGAATGAAGGTTCATTCAGACATCTTGACATAAAGGACACATGGATATGGTGAAAAGGTTACTCAAATCATATATTTGACTGCACCATGTTAAAGAGCTCGTCGAGATGATCAAAATGAACACTTGGATCACCCAATTTGAAGTCCGGACGGAAAAGTTATGCCTCCAGCAAGATCACTGACAAGGCCTCGCCACGCCGGCCGGCCTGAACTAGGACGGCCGGCCCCAACAAGGCCGGCCGGCCTGCACCACTCCAAAACACTTCCCACCGATCATCATACCCTTGGGGACTCACCAATGGACCCCCAAACACTTGGGAGACATGCCCAAAGCAAAACTAAGGCCGGAAGGCCTCATATGTCCCTCTAATGGGCTCCTGAAGTGGCCACTCGAAGTTGGGCTGATCAAGCAAGGCTGGACCTGCACCTACATGCAAAGAAACACAAATAGGATCAATACCAACCATTGGATGGAAGATAACACAAGTGGAGGGATGGATGAGCTTGTCACATGGATCAAATGGCCCACCTTCCGCATGGATAACGTCCAACCGACTGCAAACCGCCTTGGAAGAGCTACTCCACACTGTCCATCACACAAAGGCAGTTGATCCAATGCCTGGAGACAAATTCCCAGGACGGCCGACCTCACTTTATGGCCGTTCGGACCAAATCAACTTGGCAGTTACTCCAACCGATGTTGCAAGAAGAATCCTGGGCGCATAATCAAAAGTTGGTGGATCGGAAGGCCAGCCGGCCTGGTGGAGGCCGGCCGGCCTGGTGGAGGCCGGCCGGCCTGGCATCTGCAAGCCATGTGCCCCCCTTCAGATGATGATTCCCTTAACCGCCAAGCCTACATCCACGACAAGCAACCATCCAAGAATCGACCTTGGAGAGCTATAAATACCTGCCCCCTCCTTCATTCAAGACACAGAGAGTTGAAGCAAGGTCAAGGTGAAGCGTGGCGCTGCCCACATATCTTAGAGAATAGGGAGAGAGGCGGGGTGAGAGTCCAGAGAGGAGCCGGAGTGTCGGCCCCTCTCCAACTTTGTACCTCTGAGGAATGAAGCTTCAGTTCTATGAGTAAAGTTCCTCATCTTTCATCGGTATTGCTTTCTCTCCTTTACTTTATTAGTACTTGAATTCTTGCTTTCTCTAGTTGCGGGATCCCTTGTCGGCGTAGGTAGTAAGTCCTACCTATTTGCGAGTGCTCTCTATCTTGATCATGGTATGAGTAAGTGACTAGATAATTTAGGCATGGTGCCTAGGCTTGATAGTTACCTTGGGTTGTGTTCCACCCCACGAAACAGTGTGGTAGGCGGTAGGTGGTGACAACCCTGTCCGTCCCTCGTAGTCCACCACGTTCGGGTGTTTTCATAGCAGTAGTAGCAGGTTGCCGTTGGACTCCCTTGTCACCCCTTTCTGAAGTCTTTCCTCTTCCAGCCGCCGATGCAGCTAGAGTAGTCAAGTATTCATGATAGGAGTTAGCAAGACAATGTTAGACCACATCTACGTATCTTATCTGGATCTCTTCACTCCTGTCATATCCCCTGGATAAGCAAGATTCACTACTAGTACACTTATCGTTCCTCGTGGATTCGATACCCTAGAATACTCCAAGGTGAAAGCTACATTGGCATCCATACGCTTGAGGAATAATTCTGTTAGGCTAAGGACCGCCAACAGCGACTCCGGCAACCAGCTCTACGCTATATCCAAACGTGGACAGTTACAAAGGACCGATAGGGCTGTCACCACCTATGGCCTACCCGTAGCTATCCGTGGGATATAAGGCAAACGAAAGATAACGCTTAGCCTAGACACCATGTGTACGCTTCTGATTACTACTGCAGTCTAACTACGTCTGAGCTCTTGTAGCAAAGTACAGCACTCCGTATAAATACGGAGCGACGAACCCGCGAGTAAGAGAACTGATCTCACTCAGATATAAGCACTACTAGTATATACTATATCAAGGTTTATTGGCATACATGAGAGCATACAAGCCTATACTATGATAACAATGGTCATAGACTACTCATGCATATACAGAGAATCAAGTATAACACTATAAGAAGGAAACACGAATACAAACTTACTTAACTCCGAAAGAAGCCAGCATCCGTAGAGGTACAAGCTAGGAGAAGAATGCTGACACCCCGGCACTCCACCCAGCTACCCCTAACTCTCCCTATTTCCTAAGCACTACCTAGGCAGCACTAAGCCTCTAAGGAGCCTTGAGCTCAAATGTAAGAGTGTAAGGACAAGAGAGGAATGGTGAAGTGTGTCCTCATTCTTACCCCCTCCTCTACTATTTATAGGAGTGGCACATGGGTTGCTCTGCCGAGAAAACAGCTGCAAGCTCTTGGAACCGCAATTGGGAGCCAATGAGGAAGCTCCACGTGGAAGACGAAGGTTGGTGGCACTGACCTTGGTTCGGCCGAACCAGGGGTTCGGCCAAACCAGCACCGCCTCCAAAACCGTCGCCCTTTGGTAGGGTGGCTGCCAAGTGGGTCCCACATGCAGGTAGGCGTGCATGCCAAGTTTTCTTCATGGCTTAGGCTGTCAAGTGGCCCTTCAATCCGTGTGCTTGTCTCTGATTGGCCGGGCTTTTGTCCCTTGGATTGGGGGTGTGTTTCCTTGCTCTTGAGGTGTGTTTTCTCCTCTAATTGACCTGCATACAAATATTTACCAACACTTTTGGAATTTGTTAGTAATAACCTCTACCACTAATGTTGATGCTTTTCTTTTTGGTGTTTATGCAGTACTTAAGCGTCGTCAACAGGGACTCCCTCCAAAGGATAACCAACCTAAGGCAATACAAACCACCACACATGACGTAGGGTATTACGCACCTCGCGGCCCAAACCTTTCTAAATATTTGTGTTCCTTGCACCTTTGAGTTCCTGATCTCGGCGACACCTCACCTACAACTTACCACCTCGGGGGTATCCCTCGGTGGGCTTGGCGATAAAACACTGACATGCGTATAGGAGGCAGATTCGATAGCGACGATGCCGAGGAGGTCGAGCCGAACGAGGAGTTCTTATGCAGCATCGACGAGTCTGGCACGGACCGAATGTTGTGCAGGTGCCTGCCGGCGGCAATGGTGGTGGCAGGAAGCTTCTGCTGGGTGGCACGCTTGTCCTCAGATGGAGTCGAGTTGGGCACCACGCTGCAAGTGTCCACGGATCCGCCCCTTAAGTTGCACATTGGACGGCGACGGTGGATGGCCAACGAGAGGAAGAGCCTGCATAGGCGGGCCCCCAGGTGGCGTTGGTGGAAGGCCTGTGCGAGGAAGGGGAGGGTGGGGGTCGCGCGGCATGCACGGACGACCCTAGGCGGCGATGGATGGGTTGCGGGAAGGGAGGGAAGGGCGGGGAGGAAGGGGCCGCGGGTGGCGGTGGCGATGAGCTGCAGGGAGGGGAGCACGGGGCGGCGTGGCCACGGAGGAAGTGGCCGCGGGCCGCGGTGGCGGTGAGCTGCGAGGAGGGGATGGCGGGGTGGCGCGGCCGAGGATGGTGAGCCGCGGGCGGTGGCGGCGGGAAGGGCGGGCTGCGAGGGAGAAAGAGGCGGCCTGTAGGAGCGGGCAGGGAGCTAGGGAGCCACGGGTCGGGTGGGTCGTGGAAGACAAAAAGATCGCAACATGTTTTTTAATCAGTGGCAGTGGTGGGTAATTTTCTTTAAACTCTATGTCTAGGTTGATTTGTAGGAAAACGGAGCTGCAAGTAAGCTGCTAAAAAAATAAACTGCAGCTTCACCAACTTCATGAGTTGGGCTGATTTATTAATTTTTGGAATTGAGGTGTTTGGCTGGCTCACTCAACTGGGCTGATTCATTAATTTTTGGAATTGAGGTGTTTGGCTGGCTCACTCAACTGGGCTGGAATTTGGAATTGAAGCCATAGCAAACATAGCGTAATAGAACCGGTCCCAAGGTTCGACTCCCTCTTCCCTCCGCTACCTGGGCCGCACCTGCACTAGCCTCCACCGCAAGCATACGGCACCGCGATTCGGGAGCCGGTGCTACAGCCAGACGCCGTGGTATGCTCCCTAGTCCCTCCGCTCCTCTACTCCCCCCTCGGATGGAATGGCTTGCTTGGGTTAAAGATTCGACGGTGAAAATTGGATGCTCCCTCCAGATCTCCCCGCCTTCCTCTCTCGTCCTGCGCTGCGCAATCGGGAGGCCACCGACGAGGAAGCAGGGCAACGAAGATGGTCCGGGAGGTTGCGGAGAGCTGCGTCGACGGGGTGGTCATGGAGATGGTAGCGGTTTACTGCGGCCGCTTCTACGCCGCCAAGCCCGAGCTCGCTGCCCGCCGCATCGAGGCCATCGGTTTCCAGGTTGGCCACCAGCTCTCGGAGAGGTACGACCAAAACCCTCGCTTCTTCGTCTGCCTCATTCGTGGCTCGGGTTCCCAGATCTAAGCCTTAACCCACGATCCGTCTCATGTGGTTCTTGTTGATACGGGTAAACCTCGAAACATTTCTCCTAGTTGAGATCTAGTGAGTACAGGCTCTCAGATTTGGTAGCAACATCCTGCCCGAACCTCATGGTACAGCCTTTTTAGTTTGGGAACCTTGGATTAATGGAATTTCTCCAAATCGCTATTGCATTTTGATCGCTACTAGGGCTGAAAGAACTCGATCAGTGGACCTCATCCGAGTAGGATGCTTGCTGTGAGTTAAGGTGTTTGCAAACGGTAGCCATATTTCGGGTAAAGACTTAAACAGGCACACTTGTGGTTCCGCAAGGGCCTAGTCATCTAGCGAAACGCCGAAACCTTGGTTCTAACCCTCTCAAGATTAAATCAGGGCACATGTATAATCAGTGATGCAGATGATAACAATCTTCTCAAACAGTTATGTTACTGGTCCACTGCGGAACTTAAGCTAAATGAATCCAATTCTCAAACAGTTATGTTACTCAAACAGCTAGTGCTATCGATATACCTAAAGGTTATGAATATATGCAATTTGACACATTTGATCGTGGAGCTGGGCCACCTTTTCCCTTTTCGAAAACTGAGCTAACTCATATATGGAGGCCAAACTAGGTGTGTTTCATACTCAGTGTGTATTTGCCTCTGGGTGCCATATGTCGAAGATAAAATCTTTAAAACCTTGCATTGAACACAGTGCAATTAGAAGGAATCCTAGATTTTTTTTTTGTCTTTCTGTCAGAATCAGACCGAATGGCATAGTAGAACTTGAGTGACATCATGTGAGCCAACATAAGCTTCATGTATGCCTGTTTTTTCTCCAAGCTCGAAAAGATGCTGAAAGTTGGCTCACTTTGTCTTAATACAATCTTGAGGCAAACAAAAAAGTTAATCTAGTTTGAGTACCTTACAAGCCTTATGCCTTTTCTTCTACTCTAACCCAGTAGTGTGCATGATCAATTGATTTGGCAACTGTACAGCATTAACATGCCATGCATGTTTGCATTCATGGAGTAAGTCTTATGAGCCTTCAGCTCGGTGCAGGACACCTGACATTTTGTCAGTTGAAAATAAAGGCAATTTTGAGCAGTTTGGATTGCAGCTTATCCTTTGAAGCAAGTTCATAATGTTCATAAGGCCTAGCTGTAGTCTGTAGGGAACTAGTGAACACACTAAGTACTCCCCTTTCTGGTTCTAGAAATTGAGTTTTACTATAAAGCTTTTGGCATGATGTTGTCACTGGTGAGGTACTTAAGTTTTCTGGGATGGAGCAGAGGCTGACTATGAGAGTTTATGAGAACCATCATTATTTCATAGACACATTCGCTTGCTCACACTTCTTTGAACTTGCATGACTGATAATATAACATATTTTCCCTGGAACCACTGACGGCCATAGCTAATAAAAAAAGGGCGTACACAGTGCTGAAAGCTTCGACACAAGATGGCATTTGGGGAAGGGAATTCTAGACAGCCTTTCCCTTGCAAAATGCTAATAGCTAATAGGACCTCCAGGCCACAAGTGGACAGTCTCTACCACTGCACCAGATCCGCTCTTCACAGCCATAGCTAATAGTTCCATGCAAACTGCATATGTAGTCCTTTCTGGATTATATATGATATGATACACTGGATTGCTAAGCTGCATTTCTTATCTTCTTGTATATTCAATGAAGATTTTGTCAGTCAAGTAAATAAATAGAACATTGCCTTCATTAAATGTTTTTTTTGCATTGTAAAACTCTCTTTTTTGCACTATTGAGTTTTTTATGAATTTTTCCAACCACCAAAAACTTTTATTGCATTGCTTTTCAATTTCTGAAATTTCTTGGTCTGATTTTTCGATGCCCTTTACTATATTATTATTTCCGATTTTCATATATTATTTTGTTTCATAATATGTTATATTCCTGATTCCCTTTTTATAGTTGATTTACTAAAACTTCTATTCATATTCAGATATACCATGGAGCGCCCTCGATTTAGTGATCATCTTGAAGCAATCAAATTTATCTGCAAAGATTTTTGGTCAGAGCTGTTCAAGAAGCAGATTGATAATCTGAAAACAAATCACAGGGTAATGCACAGAATACCTCATGCCTGATTTTTTTTCCTTCTTGTTAGAAAACTCAGATTTCTTGGACTACTGTATATGCAGGGTACCTTTGTCCTTCAAGATAACCGTTTCCGGTGGCTTACTCGTGTTTCTCTAGATCCATCTGCAGAGAGCACAGATGCAACTGACAATGACTCTGCACCATTGGGTGATACTGCAGCCCAAACAACAAGCATGCTTCTGTATTTCCCATGCGGGTTAATAAGAGGTGCCTTGACCAACTTAGGAATTCCATGCTCCGTCTCTGCAGATATGTCAAACCTTCCAGCATGTAAGCTGAGCCATGCTTTTTCATGACCTTGTGAGATGTGGTTCGTGTTTATTTTTTTATAAGACATCATGCTTTGCTTATCTGTTAGATGGTGCTGTTAATTTGCACTGCACATCTTACATCAACCAAGTTAAAACAAGTACTCTGAAGTATGGTGCTTATTCTTCTGAGCTTCAGGATTTATAGTGTTTGGTTTGATCATTTGAAGATACCATACTTTATTTTTAGAAGTGGCAATGTGAAATCTACAACAAGTGTACTTATATATAGTGGAATCTAAGTAGATTCGAAATTAAAAACTAGATTGATTGTGATTTATGGATTAGCTTTTTATAACCATATAATCAAAACTAGATCAATTGTGACCTATGATATGCTTTTGTGACCATAAGATGTGGTTTTATCACCATATTAACTCATTGGAATCTCTGCTATTGTTATTTATGGACAAGTTTGTTTTGTATTACAAATGAATACTACTTTCCCATTCAGTTTTAGTGGGGAAAAACTTTAAATGGATAAATTGTCTGGATTGAGTTAAAAGGAAAATTTCACCCTTTTGCACACTTTCAAAGTATTGGCCTCCAAACCTCCTAAGAATACATAGTTGTGAACTAATTTATCAGAGGAAGAGCTTATTAGACCCGCCACTGTCTAGTTTAAGCAAGCAACTCATAATCTATGTCATGCAGCACGGAAAATTACAACACATTTCTTTGTTTAGTTATACGTGTAGATACACCCCATGTTATATTTTGAATGGCTATTGCATGAATTTTTTTTCCTTATGTGAACTCTAACCATTATCTAAATTATCTGCTGACAGGTTCCTTTGTGGTGCGCATAAAGACATGAACTGTGAGAAATGATACAAGTACAATGTTGAAGTGCTGGCTTATGGTTCAAGTCATTTGACACCTACCGGTTTTCATTGTCTCAAAATGACTTTTCCTTCCCCTTCATAACCTTATTGCAGAGATCGGGTGTAACTCTTATGTGATATTTTTCATCTACCAAAGTGGAGCACTTTCGTGTTCCTTTCGTATAGATGATATTTGGATGTAGTCAATCATAGGTCCTGTTTGAAATTCAGGAATGTACGTGAATCCTACATGAATTGAAGTGTTTACTCTGAAGTTCTTGTGAAATGTGTATGTTTTCAGACGGGCTATCAGAATCCTGTTGGAACTATCCGGGAAGGGACTAGGTTTCGCTTGGCAACACTTGGTGCAGCCACGAATACCTACTATGTGCAATACATTATGAACGTCATCATCATAACGTACTAACTGTGCAAAACAGTATGAACGTCATCATATGTACTAACACCGTCTTCCATTTTGAAGACATTTTGTTTAATTATCTTGTCCTAAGTGTCATTTAGAATGGAAAAAATATATGCTAAGACCGTTTTAAGACATTTGTTCAATTATCTAATCCTAACTGTTATTTAAAAATAGAGAAAATATATGCTAGCACATTGGTTTATGCAAGACAGTGTACTCCCTTTATTCAGATATAAGTCCTGTTTTAGTATTAAAATTTTATCTCATGCACCATTAACTTCTAATGAGGCCCACCTAGTTGAATCAACACCGACACCAATAGAAAAAAAAATCATAGGAAGAAGGTTACGAGCCAATCGAATGATTAGTTGATGTTATTTTTATAGTTCCAGTGCATAATTTGTTTGGGATCTAGAGAATCAACCAGATAACATGGCTTTCAAGCGCAAATACTACAAACTTAATACGGACAATAAGATCATTTATCACCACTATTAACGTATCTGAATTTTGCTAAAAATGCATGAGGGAGTACTTGAGTCACTTGGGTTGGTGAGAAAACATTAGTGTCAATCTACAGCAGTGTGCTTCATGGATGTTAAGAAATTTATGCGCAAGACGAATTATATAGCGAAAGTGTGCTGTGGAGTTGACAGTGTGCACATTCATTTCTTGATATTTACAAATTTTGTTA
Source organism: Panicum miliaceum (assembly GCA_032594955.1). Classification (NCBI taxonomy): domain Eukaryota; kingdom Viridiplantae; phylum Streptophyta; class Magnoliopsida; order Poales; family Poaceae; genus Panicum; species Panicum miliaceum. The sequence goes on along the minus strand of CM064070.1, from coordinate 9,072,654 downwards.
TGCCAAAATCAACACTAATTCGGAAGTTACGACAACATCAATTTTGTTCACAGGTCGATAGCAGTATAGCACCACAGCACCTTTAATACTACTAAAAGTATAAAAAAAACTTGTGGGGATGCGACAGCCCCCAGTGATTGACTAAGGAGTAGATCTTCTCACGCAGGTCAAGAAAACCCTTGAACCTCTGCCCCACCCTTACATAGGGGTGCCGTTGCCTGTACTGTAACCCGTGTGAGAGCGGGCCAGAGCGGACCGGGACTTATTTTCCATGTGCTTTGGTACGTAGGTAGGCGAGGGACTCTTTTTAACCCCAGCCTAAAATTCGCTCGCATCGGGAGTCAAACCCAGGACCTGAGGAGTTCTATTTAGGCCACCTAACCAATCCAGCTAGGCACCCGTTCAAATACTATGACTGTACTTGCAAATCTAGTCCACACGCCATGTTAGTCCTTCACTATCCGAGAAATTAGACAGCTTGAATTAATTTCTAACAGAAAAATGAAGCACCTCTTCATAAGCCAGCTGTGAAACTTCTTGTATCCTTCGGAACGGATGATCCTAAATCACATATTGCAACGAAAAAGATATTATTTCTTCATATAGTGTCACTAATTCTGTACCATACTCTGAACGCAGAAGGAAGTAGAAGCACCAACCTGTCAAAGTAGATGGAAAGCTATTGCAAGTCCGCCCACTGGCAAATGTCGAGATCTATAAAAGAAACAGTCTGCAGCTTGATGACAAACATAAGCTTATTTGTTATTTCCTATACTTTGAATATGACCGTGTCACGACAACTCGTAAACCCAAATAAAATGCCTCTAGTTGCAACGCATGCCCATGTACTGATGAAACAGAAACATGCAGGTGAGAAGTCTTCCTTCGTACTTCAAATTAAAGTATCCTTGAGGATGGACAATCCACCTGAATTATGGTCAGCCTCCAGTACAAGGGCCATGTCCAATCTGCCCACTGAAATCAACTTATTTTCCAGACACCATCCATCTACTTTGTGGGTTGAGGTGCTTAGGTGTTGATCAAGGGGGACAGCTGTGGCAGAACCACCTGAATTAATCCGGCTCAAGCGCGCTAACCATCACCACAAGGGCAATCAGGGCTAACTTGCACTTCAAACGGAATAATCGATTGGTCTGTCGGGTAACCTCCGATACAACCACGGTTTTTGCCGATCGAAACCACACATACATGTACTCACACGAAGGTGAGCCCAGAGGATACAATATTCCATAAATTTTACACCACAGGGTTCATCATAAATTATTATTACAACTGAGTTCGAATTCGTAAAACAAGGTACTTCAGAGTTCAAAATAATTGAGTTCTTCAGAGTTCAAAGCAGCGGAAAAATAACGATAAACTACTCGACGATACACGATATCTCGATGAAGCCCGTACGAGACATCACTCGGCATTATCATCGTTGGCCGGGGGCGCATCCCATTCCACCGACCAACTAGGAGGAAGGGTACACGGCCAAGTCAAACTAGCGATCATATCCTCGAAAGTATCACCTGAAAACGAGCCACAAGTAAGGCTGAGTATACTAATACTCAGCAAGGCTTACCCGACTAGTGGAATATACTTAGCCGACTCCTAGACATGCAAGGCTTTTTGGCTTCAGAGGTTTGTTTTGCCGAAAAGCATATACAAGTAGGTCCTTACTTTCAAATTTTAGCTCCCGATTCTAGTTTTCTTTATCCATTCTAGGTAAGCAACTATCCAATATCATACATGGTGGAAGAACTAATTTGCATCCAACAAGATTAATCATCATCATTGTTCCTCTTCTTACTCTATGTGGTAAAAGGGTCAAGCATTCTCAATAACCGCGAGAAACGGACGATTCGAATCGAATTTCTTAACCTTGCAAGGGAAACCTAAACACACATCACGTGGTTACTCCTAGAGTCACACGTGCAACTTTTCCCCTTTCTTCCTGGGTTGTGGATCAGGGCCACCCTCCGAGACTACAGAGCCTAGCTCTGCACCCACCATGTGCGCGCATGGAACCGAAGTTGAGAGGGTGGGATGTTGTCCACTTGCCGGTCCAATTAGGTACTTAAGCTTACCGATTACCATATTCTCGGCATGTGGTTAGTACATTCAAAGACTTAACCACCACTACCACACACTGCGGCCTTAGCATTTTTCACTAAACAGACGGGACATCAATCATCCACTTGAACATCGCACCATAGCCCCGTCCGTCGACCTTATGATTGCAGCATGTAGTAAACATTCAACTCCTATATTCTCGCGAGTGACAGGAAATCACTCGACTTTTACCGAGTCCTATTAGCATAGAATTCTATCGAACCTTACATCTAGTGTTCAGAGCATGGGTACCTAGGATCATGCAACTAAGTTTTCATCCAACTCCTATAAACTTAATGCACAAGTAGAATAGAGTATTAAGTTGCATAATTTAAAAAAAATAGGGTTCATGCTCCGGGGCTTGCCTTCTTTGGTAAAGTTAGCCTGGGGCTCATCCGAACTCGGGTTCGGGTCTTCGAAAGCTTCAGTTAAATTCACTTGAGCTTCACGCTGCTCACTCTCGAACTCGGGCACCAACTCGTACGTTCCGTCGACGAGAGTAGTCGATTCTATATGAATGCACAAGTGTAAGTTATAGTGATGGTATATGACGATTATTTTCCTTCATGATAAAGTTGCAGTCCACAAAATATGGTTTTGGGTGTAAATTTACTTAGTTAAGATTTCTTTGGGCAATCGTCAATAGAGTATAACTTAAACTAATTAACTCCATGAAACAAGAGGGGTTGGGGGTTGTGTCCTTTTGGAACTAATTTTTCTAAGCACAACATGGATTAAACACAACTTCTGGACTAGATAACTTCTGGTGATGAAATTTTTATTCAGAGTACATTATGCAGAGATAAGACTACTGTAAAAATTTTAGACATTTTCATGCAGCAGAATAATCATGAAAAATGTAATACACAGCTACTGCTAGAACATAGTTATTTTTATATAGGACGAACCATGTAAGTATTGATGCCAAAAATTTTATAGGGGGTTAACCTATCCACATATGTATTACTGTAAAGTTTTCAGATTTTATTGTGCAGGATACAAAGCATAATAAATAGGACAATATACACTTATGTTAATAAAGATTAATTTCTACAGTATGTTGTGCAGATCTTAACTAAGTAAATTTACACCCAAAACCATATTTTGTGGACTGCAACTTTTTATACAGCAATAGCTACTCCAAAGTGTCCTACAGTAAAAAGATGAACATTTTCTAAGCATAGAAACTAATTATTTGAAATAGTGTATTTTTCCTACCAAAAATTATACAAATAGGTTACATAAAGAAAAAAGGTTCTAACCTTTTTCTGTGGTATTTAGGCATCACTATAACAGCTATGGAAAAGTTTCACAATATGAAACACAATATAACATCAGGTACAAATTAGTTCTATTATTTCATGGCAGGAATAAAGTTTAACAAAAAGTTTAGCTAGAGATGGGTTCTGGTCCTAATATTTTTACACTCGCCTACACATCAAACAACCAATCTACTGTCCAAATATCAGATTCAGAACTGGTCTACAATACAATTAAAATCTATTAAATTTTCCATTTAATTTAGAGCAATATTTATCAAGCAACTGAAGAAAAACATGTAACAAAAGTTGTAGATTTTCTTCTAAGAATTCCAGAACAGTTGTGTTTGTATTTTTCTGATTTTTCTATGATTTTATATGAATTTTACAATTTTGCTGTTTTGAATTCAAAGTTTAAACACAGGTTTGCAGTTATGCCCCTGGAAACTTGCGTGCAGACTCTTTTAAAGATTTTAATCATTGCAATTGGGTCCCTGGGCGGCGCTGGCAGGGCGGCCGGCCAAATTTCGGCGTGGGGGCTCGTCGGCGGCGAGGGGAAAGGGGTCGGGGAGATCCAGGGAGGTGAGAGCTACCTTGGGGTGGCCTTGGTCGGGGTTGGGGGTGGCCGGAGGTGGCTCGTCGGCGCGGAGCAGAGGGGTGGCGGCGGTGCGGAGCGTCGGCGACAGTGCTCTGGCGAGGAGGGGAGGGCGTGGGCTGCTCGATGAGCTTCGCGACGTCGAGGGGTATCCGTTTCGAGGCTTGGCTTGGACGGAGGAACTTCGGAGCGGGTTGTCCGCGGAGCAGCAGGGGAGCGGCGGCGGCACGGGCGGCGCTGGCGGTGCTCCAGCGGTCGAGATGGTCGGGGAAGAGGCCGGTGAGCTTTAGTGGAGGGAGGGCAAGATCGCTGGGTGATGGGTTTGGGTAGTGGGAGGCTGGAGGATGGGACTCCACGGGCGGTTGGTGCACGACAGCGGCAATGGTAGCGGCGGCGGCTTTCTGGTGGGTTGAGGCGCCCGCGAGTGGCCTTGTGTCGTCTTTTATAGGTTGCAGGAGGGAGGGAGAGGACCAGGCAACACTAGGGAGGGGCGGCACGATGGGAGCGTGTTACTGGTCGCGGTGGGCGGCGAGCAGAGCCGGCGCGGCGTGCGGCGGGCGCGGGCAGGGGATTGGGCGCTGAGGATTTGGCGTGGGGAGCGAGAGATCACGCGGCGCGCGGGTTGGGCGAGGAGCTGCAGCAGCTGGTTTGCCGGGCGGCGAGCGCGGGGACTGTCGGGATGCGACGGGGACACGGGCACGACGCGGACTGGCCATTGGGCGCGGCGGGCGGCGAGCAAAGGCGCGCGTCGCCGGGTTGCGCGTGGCGTGCGCGGACTGGGCATGGTCGCGGCGTGGGGAGGAGCGCGTGCGAGCAGGGCGCGGCCAGGCATTGGCTTGGCGCCAAGCGCTGGTCAGGCATCGCCGGCCAAGTGGCTAGCAGCGACTGCGCGGCGGGCGGAGGGTCGGGCGAAGCGGAGGGTCAGCGGCGACTGCGCGGCGGAGGGTCGGGCGAAGTGGAGGGTCGGGCTAAGCGTAGGGTCAGCGGCGATTGCGTGGCGGAGAGTCGGGCGGAACGGAGGAAGAAGGGTGTGCAGCGACTGCGCGTCGGAGGATCGGGTGGGGCGGAGGGTCGGAAGGTCTGCAGTGGAAGGCGGAGGGTCGGGCAACGTGGAGAATGGTCTGAAGTGAAAATAGAAGAAAAGGCAGGGGCTGGTTTGCAAAGTCAATTGTTACTCAAATTTTTGTGTTGCAACTCAAAAATCTTTGAACATGAAAGTTGTTCAAAATGAAAAGTTACACAAGTTTTGTTTCAGGCCAAAGTTCATTTGAGTTCTAGTTTAGAAGTTATTTTAAAAACTCAAAAAGTATGATTCGGAGGGCACGTTATTTCTTATGCAAAAATTTGTATTCTCTCCTAGGCTTCAACTAGACTTTTGTTTATCCTGTCATCGATGGTGTGTCTATTAAATTTCGCCGCCAAGTGCATTGAGGTGAGAGTTATTTAATTTGTTTGATTAAAGTACATGTATTTATGCACATATACACATCTATTTTTAATTCAAAGCAAAACCAATTTACAATTCGTTTCTTTTAAACTTTTCTTAGTTATTTATGCATCGTGTTAAGCTAATGAGGCTTATTTAGCAATTTAAGCACCCGAGGTGTTACAGCAGGATCATGATTGGAAACTAAGACTAGAAAAGTAGTCCAACCCAAAAGAAAAACCATTAGCATCTTCTGTTGTTCACTTACGAATTACGATAAAAGGGTGTCACATTGACCATGCCTACGAAGTAAGGTCAGTAAAGGCATACCTTTAGATGAAACCATGCTTGTCATGGGCTGTCGGCTAGGCCAACTGGTCCTATTGGGATATCCATTAGGGTTAGGTTTAGTATTGGGATTCACTAATAGAAAAGGTTTGTAAGAGCGCCCCTTTTTTTTCTGAGAGCGACCGAAAATGCGATACGCTTTCACAAATACGAGGATGTTACTGTAGCTTTTGAGCCGCCGTAGGAAATGAATTTTTAGGAGCGTGTGACGCCATCACCCGCCTTAGGGGCGGGTGAGCCCATGACCTGCCCTTGGAAATAGGTTTACTAGGTGGGCGCGTTACCCGCTCTTGGAAATAGCTATTCATAGCTATGTGTCGGTTCCGGAAATGGTCGGCAGCTAAATCTACTTGAAATGAATATTGTGCGTCGTGATTAGATCTGACCTAGCACATAATGACTCAAGATTTATACTGGTTCAGGCAATCGTGCCCTACATCCAGTCGGGGGGTCGATCCGATGTATTGCTTGAGCCCAAGTGCTCGTGAGAGTTGGGGAGTTACAAGCTTTCGAGCGGAAGATGTGGTGCGTTATCTGCTCGGATGTTGGATTGTCTAATGTCTTTCCTAGGCGGATGATCCTCCCTTTTATAGTCCAAGGGGGGCATCATTACACGGGAACTAATGGTGTAGAGATAAAAGAGAGAGCTCCCGACCCCGCCAGTCGGGATCGTCAGCCTTGTCAGTCGGGTCTGCCTTACCCGTCAGTCGGAGCCTTCCTGCGATCACTGTCCAAGTCATGCGTTGTGGGGAGATCATCTTGTCTTGTCCCTATGCGTCACGCCCCGTTGGTCGAAGGTCGTGGCGGCGTCAATAGGTACGGTACGGCTATCATGACCCATTCCTAGCGCCTCGTCCGGTCACTCCGCTGCAACGAGGGCGTGCCGACCGTATCATGATGACGTTGCATCCCGCCGAGGATGGGCGGGTTGAATAGTGGTGCCCTGCTGCCACCGCAGAGGGGACTGTAGTCCCCGTGGAGGGAGTGGTTGGCCGTGTATGATAAGTTGACCCAAAGCCTCATCCTTATCCTCCGCAGCTACTCCTGGGGCCCGCTGGTAAGCCGGGCCTGGCCTCCCAACCGGCAGGCCGGTCGGGGAGGCGGGCACGTGTAAGGCGGTGCCCAGTCAGAGTGCCTGGTCGGAGCCTTGGTACTAATCCGGCCTCTAACTGTTCCCACAGTCGGGGATATGGGCCTTGGTCACCCCGACCGGGTTGTCAGTCGTGGTTGTGGGCTGAGGCGGCCCAGATGAAGTTGTCGCTTTATACAGACGGGCCCTCGTTCCATCTGCAGCCTAGGACTGGTCAACGAGAAGTGGGCCCGCTGGGACCCCTGGGTCCATGGACCCATCAGAGGCCCCCGAGCGGCTTGACGATTTGTTTAATCATTAAGGCACTATTTCATGGTGCGCTGTACCTTCGCTCGAGGCGAGGGGTTGCATCGCTCTGTCTCATCTGTAGAGAGATGCAGCGTTCAAGGGGTCCCCTCTTGTGACCGCGGGTCAACTAGGGTCACCCCGGTCAGCCTGCGTAGTAAGTGCGCCGCAGAGGCGCTAGCGGCGTGTCCTCAGCACGGAATATCAAGGGCTGCGTGACCCATCATGTTGGTCCGCTGCGGTGGTGCTCCCCCCTGCTCCTCTTGTGAAGGTTTTCCTTCTTTTAAGGTGGAGCTGCGCGCCACGTGGCGAAACCGGCTCATCGGAAGGGAGGGCCCCTAAGCGGTTATAAATGGAGGCTTCTAGCGCCTCATTTCGAACTCATCCTGAGTCGTGAGAGAGCCTTGCCTCGAATAATGGAGTTGCTTTCAGCCACCTATGTGCGTCCGCCTGACGGAGCTGGTGGTCCCTTTAGCATCCAGTGCTAGAAGAATGCTTGCGAGCGGCAAGGCATAGCGCGCGGGCGAGGCTGTCCACTTGGGCCGTTCCCAAGCTCGACCCTCGGAGCGTTATGTTCGGGTGATCAGGCTAAGCATGTGCATAGTCAGGGCGCCATCTCCGTTGGGTAGGCGACGCGGCTTTCCCAGGCGCCTTGGCGACCGAGGGGAAGGCGTCGGCTCCTGGCGGTGGATGTGTCAGTGCTTCCACCGGCCGGGTACGTGTTTAGGGAGGAACTCCTCGACCCTTCCCGGCGCGGTGCGTGCCTGCGGGAGCTGTCAGGGCTGTCAGACCCAGGCACACGGGACTGTGCACGTGGCATACTTCTCAAAGGATACGGGATGGGACATGGCCCATGCCCTGCATTTGTTGTAACTACTCGTAGTGCGGTAGGGCTACTCATACAGTAGTGAAACTAGTCGGACACGGTAGGAAACTACCCGAGAAGTACTCGGGTAGGACTCCTGGGCTTATACCCAACTAGGACTTCCATGTAAACCTATCCTCCCAGACTATATAAGGGCGGACAGGGACCCCCTCCAAACAGAGGAGATCACCCGATCACCATAACAGGCAATACAAACCACACTGGACGTAGGGTATTATGCTCTCGGCGGCCCGAACCTGTCTAAACCTTGTGTTTCTTGCACCTTCGAGTTCCTGATCTCGGCGACACCCTACCTACAAACTCACCACCTCGGGGGTATCCCTCGGTGGGCGTGGCGGTAAAACACCGACAGCTGGCGCGCTAGGTAGGGGTGTTCATCGAGCATCCACCGGAGAAGTCGATGGCATCCTTCAACTTCACCAGCGCTGTGCTTGACGAGGGCACAACTTTCATCTTCGGCTCCTGAATCTGCGTCGCCAACAGCTTGGGTGGCTTCAACAAGCACCTAGTCGACTCCAGGGAGCCAGAGGCCTCTACGTCAACTCGAAGCAGCGACCTCGATGAGTTCATCGACATCCTCGATGAGCTATTGCTTCCCGATCTGGCCCTGCAGATCCAAAAGATGTCCCTTTTCGACGCGACTTCCACCCGTGATATACCAGAACTAGTTGGATCGGACTCAAACCAATCTGAGGGGACCACACGATCTAAATCCCTCTTCGACATGGAGGAGGATTTAGATCTGCTGCTCAAGCTCAAGGATGTGGGAGCCACCGCTTGCCGGGAGGCCCCCATTTTTGACAACTACTCGAACTCCAATGAAGAGTACTCCTCGCTCAGTGCTACACCTTCAAGCCAGTCCCAAGGAACCCACTCGCTCTTGAAAACCACTCGCAACCCGACGGCCACACCGAATCATTTTTGGGCACCCATCTGGGTTTAACCATAACTTCAACGCCGTAAGGCCATTTCGTGTACTATAAGGCTTTGAGCCCTCTGAACTACTCGATTACGAGTCCCGCCTTATGGCCTTCACGCAGGAACTGCCCTTCCAGGAAGGCAAACCTCTCTCTCCCATTGCGGAAGAGGGAGAAAGTAGCACAGAGCTACTCGAGTACAGCCTTACGGTTAACAACTCGTTGGATCGTCAAGTCTGCATGGCCTCCCTTCGCAACGCGGAGGACGATGAGCTGGACCCCGAGTACGACAACGAGCAACTCGCGGACGTCTCAGCCGACGAGCCCACAGCTGACGCCCCCCAGGACGAAGACGAGAAGCACCAAAGGATCCGGCGGGTGAAGAACGCCAAGTGCGCCCAGCGCAGGCATAATGCAGAGAATCGCGCCCGTGACCCAATGTACCGAAGGGATCTCAACAACACTTTTGCAGCAGTCGTGGATCGGGAGTACCGTACGCCGATTGGCGCCATCGCAGAAGCAGCCCTATTAGCCCAGCAGAACCACTCAGGGAACACCCAAAAGCGCAAGACAGACCAAGAAGTCGTGGCTATTGAGCGCAATCCGCGTGGCAAGAAGTCGGGGAACAACGACACACAATTCGAGAAAGTCATGCACAAACAATGCTCGATACACCCGAAGTCGCGACACACGCTCTTCGAGTGCATGACCATCCGCAAGTCACTCAATGCACCACCCCTCCCTCAAGTTGGAAAGTGAAAGGACCAGGAGGACGACAAGGAGGGTAACAAGTCGGGGGCTCAAGACTTCCAGGATCCAAAGAACGTCGTCAACGTTATCTACGGTGGAGATAGCGGATTCCCCTCCAAGTGCGCGCAGAAGTTGACCCTGCGCGAAATACTCTCTATGGAGCCGGCCACATTAAGGCCTCTGAGATATAGCAAGGTCCCGATCTCCTTCTCCTGGGATGATCAATGGACTAGCTTCTCCGAGCCGGGAAAATTCCCGCTCGTTCTAGATCCTGTTGTGGCGGGCTCACAGCTAACCCGAGTACTCATCGACGGCGGGTGCGGCCTCAACCTGCTTTTCGCGAGTACTCTGAAGAAGATGGGCCTGGACATCTGCAAGATGCTCACCCCCAACCGAGCTCCTTTCTACGGCATTGTCCAAGGTAACGCGGCTACACCACTCGGGTCAGTGGTGCCGCCAGTCACCTTTGGGACGAAAGATAACTACCAGACAAAGTACCTCAAGTTCGAGGTGGCGGACTTTGACTCGTCATATCATGCCATCCTTGGCAGACCGGCATTGGCCAAATTCATGGCTGTGCCCCAGTACATCTACCTGCTACTTAAAATGCCAGGCAAGACAGGCGTACTCGCACTCTGCGGCGACCTGAAGAAGTCGTACGACTGCGACCAGGAAGTGATCGAGTACGCCATGACGTCATGTCTGCTAGAGTGTCACACCCGATTCTAGAAAGAACCAGATGCATCTCATATGTGCGCCAGGATCATGTTCACACACATATGGCAGACGGGAAGTGTAATATATCAAAGACAATGCTCAAAATGTATCTAAATAAAGTATTTAACAATATTACACTCCGTATAAAAGAGACACAAATGTCTTTAAACGATAAACCGTTATACCCTATACGAAGTCTCCAAAAACTCCGTCTTCCACAGGTGATGACTGGTGAACGCAGGGCCTAGAAATCCTCGTAGTCCTCGAAGATCTCCTCTTCAAAGTTCTCTTCTGAACAGCAGGGGGCAAGGGTGAGCACTCTTATGGTTGGTACTCAGCAAGTGGGGTGAAAATGCAAGGCCATCAAGGTTAGGCTAAGGTTTGCAGCAGCGGTCACTTTTTAGTTGGTCAAATATTTATTAGCAAGCATCTATTAACTAGGTTTAAGTTTATACCAACCCACTTTAGTAAAATCATAAGGATTCCATCAACAATTTCATAACCCATGAATCATAATTTAATCAATCTTCAAGTTTCATTATCATGTGAGGGTCCAAGCCACTCTTAACCGTGAGTACGGCTGTTATAACAGTTTTACACTCTGCAGAGGTTGTACACTTTACCCACAAATCGTGTTCCCCTGAGTCGCCCGTGTTTGCAAGGCCCTTATACACTTCCGAGGTGAGTGGCGAGGATACACTACGAAGCCTTTACAAAGACATGTCGAGATCTAGGCAGCCCGCTAGAGTTTTAGTAGCAGTGTGGTCCATAAACCTCCCTAATGGTCAGCTCCTTAGCAAAGGCAGCTACCCCAAGTGGACCGGGTTATGACCCCTATCACCGACCCCCTCCTTGCCCTTTCGGTAAGGCCACCAGCAAACTACACATCTAATTAATTGGCTAAGGTCAGAGCCATATGACTTTGTGGTTGCACTGTTTTCTTAGGTGGTTCTCCATGTTCCCATTAAACAAAGTTGATCTTGAAATTACGCGATAAAACCACGATATGAAACGTGATCAACATTGCCATAAGAGTAATTCAATACCAATCCCAAAGTTTGCAACTAAGCATGACTACCCAACATGAATAGTAAACCCAGGTGTTTCAAGGTTTGGGGTAAAAGACTAGGTATGTCCTTAGCATAGGTAACCCATCAAGTTTATGCAAGCAACATTAACGTAAAGTGAATTATCATGCTGTTGATGGGATTAAATAGAATATGCAGGGGAAAAATCCACTTGCCTTCCTCAAACAGCTGCTGATTCTCTTCCTCGTAAGCTTGCTCTTGGTTTTGCTTGAACGTCACGTTGTCTACGCGATCACACAAACAAGCATACACAAATACATAATAAACAATACAATCAAATAGTACAAACAGAAAGCAAAAATATGCTAATGTTGTAGTTCATGATGCAAGGATCATGAGGACGCAAGAATCACTGAAATCGGAGTTGTAATGATGAAGATATGGCTAAAACAGTGATCTAGGGCCTAACTGCGAGAGTTTTGAACTTCCAGGGGCTAAATCTGAAGAAATTAGGGGATAAAACATAATTAAACCTTATACAGTGGGTCGGGGTGCAAAACTATAGGTTCTGGACGGCGGGTACTAATTCTAGAAAAGTCAGGGGTCAGAACAGAAAAAGAAAGGGCTCGACTCTAATTATTCTTCTACTGATCTGGACTGCGGGTTGATTCCTGGAAAACCTAGGGATCTTTCTGCAAGAGTTTTGTGGACGGCTAGGGTCGGGTGAATCTGGTCCGTTGGATCAGAATCGAGCGGCGGTCGGGTGAATCGGCGGAGTAAGGGTCGGGCGAATCGGCGGGGTAAGGGTCGGTCGAATCGGCGGTATGAAGAGAGGGTCGGGTGAATCGGCGCTTTGCTGGGCATCGGCGGCGAGCGAGTGCGGCGGCGGACGGCCGATGCTCCACCGAATCCGGTGTTCCGGGGCACAGTTCAGGCTGGATTTATGCCGGGATGGGCGTGGGCGGCACGGCGAAGGTGAGGGTGGTCACGGGATGGCTGTGCGGCGGCTGTAAACTGGCGGCCACGGCGGCGGGCCGAAACAGGGGTGCGGCGAGAAATCGGGTTTGCGGCGGAGCAAGGGAGAGAGGGGAATCTGGTGCGGCTTGATGCTTACAACCTCGCGGAGCTCTAGCGAGAGTTGAAGATGGCGAAGAAGCTGCGGAATGGCGAGTCGACAGAGAGGCGGCGACTCGGGGCGGCGGCGACCCTCCGGTGTGCGACTTTCAGCGGCGTGCGATGGTGTTGAGTAGAGGAAAGGGTTAGAGGATGGCTCTGGTTGCAAAGCGGGGCTCCGGCGGGATTTTATAGGGGCGGGTTGGCCGGGAGTAAGGAAGGCGGCGGCTCTTGCGAAGGAAAGGGCGGAATTGCGGCTAGTAAGGCAAGCCTGCATCGCGAGGAAGGAAAGAGAGACGCGGGCGATGGCGCGAAGTCGATCCGGACTCAGGGTAAGAAAGAAAGAAGGAAGGAGAAGGGGCGCGAATGACGGCGTGGCGCGCCTGCTGTCGCGGCGGAGAAAGGAAACAGAGGAGCGGGAGCGATGCGGAGCAGAGGAAGAAGAAAGGAAGGTGGAAGAAGGCGCCGACAGGTGGGGCCTAGACGTCGGTGAAAGAAAGGGTCGGGTGAGCGGATTGGGCCGCTGAGTTGGGCCGCGAGAAAAGAAAGGAAGGAGAAAAGAAGGAATGGGCTGGGCTGAAAGAAAGAATAAGAGAAGAAAAGAAATAAATATGCATGCAAAATTTTATCTTGTGACTTTTATAAAAATACTTTCAAAATTTTAACTCCTATATTTTTGGATGTTACAAAACCTACCCCCCTTAAAGAGAATCTCGTCCTCGAGATTTGGAAGGACTAGGGAACAGGTGAGGGAATTCTGCAATCAATTCATCTTCTCTTTCCCAAGTAGCCTCATCCTCTGAGTGGTGACTCCACTGTACTCTGCACATTTTGATCACCTTATTCCGAGTAACCCTCTGAGTTGTTTCCAAGATTCTAATCGGATGCTCTGCATAAGTCAAATCTTCTTGTACATTAAGTTCCTCCAACGGTAACTGCTCCTCAGGCACTCTCAAACATTTCTTTAACTGTGATACGTGAAACACATCATGGACATCTGACAATCGTGCCGGTAACTCCAATTGATATGCCACTTCACCTTTCCTTTCCAGGATCTGAAAAGGACCAATATAACGCGGTGACAACTTTCCTTTCACTTTGAATCTACGTAAACCTCTGATGGGTGATACCTTCAAATACACAAAATCTCCAACTTCAAATGTCAATTCCCTTCTTCGTGTATCAGCATAACTTTTCTGTCATGACTGGGCAGTCTTGAGATTATCCCGGATTATCTGGACTTGTCTATCCGCTTCTTGAAGAATCTCTGGTCCAAAAACTTGACTTTCTCCTGTCTGATTCCAATACAAGGGTGTCCTGCATTTTCTCCCATATAACTCTTCAAATGGGGCCATCTTGAGACTTGCTTGGTAACTGTTATTGTAGGAGAATTCTGCGTATGGCAAACTTTTATCCCAACTACCTCCATGCTTGAGGGCACATGCTCTCAACATATCCTCTAATACTTGATTTGTTAGCTCAGTCTGACCGTCTGTTTGCGGATGATATGCAGAGCTGAAATTGAGCTTTGTATCCATGGATTCATGTAATTTCTGCCAGAAACGCGACGTGAACTGAGTACCTCGATCTGACACTATCTTCTTTGGAACACCATGCAGACACACAATTCGTGACATGTATAGTTGTGCTAACTTGGCTCCAGTGTATGTTGTTTTGACTGGGATGAAATGTGCGACTTTTGTCAATCTGTCCACAATAACCCATATCGAGTCGTAACCATCACGAGTACGGGGTAACCTTACAACGAAATCCATACCAATCTCTTCCCATTTCCATTCAAGTACTTTCAATGGCTGGAGTAAACCTGCGGGTCTCTGGTGTTCTGCCTTCACTCTCTGGCACACATCACACAAAGCTACGTGAGTTGCTACGTCTCTTTTCAAACCATACCACTAGTACCTTTCTTTCAAGTCTTGATACATTTTGGTACTTCCAGGATGAATGTAATAAGCGGAATCATGTGCCTCCTTCAAAATGAGTTCACGATGGTGATCAATTTCAGGTACACAGATCCTTTTTCCGAACCAAACAGTTCCTTGTTCATCTTCGGTGAAGTCCTTAGTCTTGCCTAAACCAATTTGAATCTTGATCTCTTTGATCTTCGCATCTGTCAACTGTCCTTTTCTGATCTCCTGTTGTAATGTAGGTTCCATCTCCATGGTTATGGCTTCCGCTTGTGTGACAATTCCCAAGTTCAAACGTGCCATCTCCCAACATAATTCCTGAGGCATCAATTGAGCAACCATCGTATTAGCTTGTCCTTTCCGGCTTAGGGCGTCTGCCACAACATTAGCCTTGCCAGGATGATACTGAATATCCAAATCATAGTCCTTGATTAATTCTAGCCATCTGCGCTGTCTTAGGTTAAGATCCTGTTGCGTGAAGATGTACTTCAGACTCTTATGGTCCGTGAAGATCTGGCACTTGTTTCCGATCATGTAGTGCCTCCAAATCTTCAATGTGTGCATGACGGCAGCCAACTCCAAGTCATGGGTAGGATAGTTCTGCTCATGCTTTCTCAACTGTCTTGAAGCATAAGACACAACTTTGCCTTCTTGCATTAACACACATCCAAGTCCCATTCGTGAAGCATCGCAATACACATCAAACCCTTTGTGGATATCCGGCATTATCAACACAGGGGCAGTGGTCAATCTTGTTTTCAGCTCTTCAAAACACTTCTGGCATGCAGCATCCCACTTAAACTTTTTTCCTTTTTCCAACAAGGAAGTCATGGGTTTCACAATCTTTGAGAGTCCCTCAATAAATCGGTGGTAGTAACCTGCAAGTCCGAGGAAACTTCTGATTTCAGGCACAGACTTCGGTGGATTCCAATTCAGAACATCCTGAACTTTACTCGGGTCTACTGCAATTCCTCCATCTGTGATAACATGTCCAAGGAAAGAAACTTCTCTCAACCAAAAATCACATTTGCTCAGCTTGGCATATAACTGATTCTCTCGGAGTTTCTGTAACACTATCCTCAAGTGCTCTTCATGTTCTTCCTCGTTCTGCGAATACACCAAGATGTCATCAATGAACACAACCACAAACTTGTCAAGATATTCCATGAAAACCTTGTTCATCAGGTACATGAAGTATGCTGGAGCATTGGTCAATCCAAACGACATCACAGTGAACTCGTACAGACCATATCTGGTAGTGAAGGCTGTCTTGGGTATATCCTCTGGTCGGATCCTTAGCTGATGATATCCTGATCTCAGATCAATTTTGGAGAAAACCTTGGCACCTCTCATCTGATCAAACAAATCTTCAATCCTGGGCAATGGATACTTATTCTTGATCGCCACATCGTTCAGCAACCTGTAGTCCACACACATTCTTCTGCTGCCATCTTTCTTATCGACAAAGATCACGGGTGCTCTCCATGGGGATGAGCTAGGACGGATAAATCCCTTAGCTAACATTTCTTCTATTTGTTTCTTTAGTTCACTTAGATCCTTAACATCCATTCTATAGGGTCTTTTAGAGATAGGTGCAGTACCAGGTAAAAGATCAATACTGAACTCAATGTCACGAATAGGTGGCATACCTGGTAAATCCTCCGGGAAGACGTCGGGGTACTCATAGACAACTCTGATATCTTCTAGAGGCATTCCCTTCATTTGGTTCACTGTCCCAGCTCCACTGGGTGAAGCTGATGCCTCAAACTCTATTTTATCTCCTTGAGGGCTGGTTAAGAGCACTGATCTCTTGCGACACTGAATAACACCATCACATCCTAATAACCAATCCATTCCGAGGATCACATCGATGCCATTAGTCTTTAGGACTATTAGATTGGCTAGGAATTCTACCCCCATAATATTCATGCTGACCCTTGGGCATAAGTGACTGGCTTTCAATTCCTTGCCCGGGGAGCTTACTAGAAATATTTGTTTCATAGGGCTCATTGGTAAATTATGTTTTGCAGCGAATTGCTCAGTAATGAATGAATGCGATGCTCCAGAATCAAATAAAACTGATGCAGGTTCAGAATTAACAAGAAACGTACCGAGCACAACATCGGGAGCCTCTTCGGCTGTTTCTGCAGCCACATGATTCACCTTTCCGCGCATGCAGTTCTGTTGTCCTTTGTTGCCCAGTGGTGTCTGGTTGCTGTTGCGCGGCTACTGCTGCTGAGGAGTCTGTCTCTGTCCACTGTTCCTCTGATTCTGATGAGTTTGCATGTTACGCTTCGGGCAGTTGTTAGCATAATGACCCAGTTCTCCACATTTGAAACAGCCGTTGGGTTGGACCGGGGTGACTGGATTGTTGGTCCGCATGGGTGCACCTGTGGCATAGCCTGGATGGTTCGGTTGCGGGTTGGAGTGGCGCTGAGTCTGCTGGTTGTAGCGTTGAGGCTGCTGTGGAGTTCGTTGATTCTGTTGATTCTGTGGATATCCTCCACCTTGTCCTCCAAAGCGCGACTGAAATCCCTGGGGTGTGTTGTAGCGGGGATGGGTGTTGCTGCTGGATTGTCCCTGGGACTGAAATTTTTGCTTGTGTTCCCCAAGCTCCTTGCACTTGCTCTCCAGACCAATGGCTTTGTCTAGTAGAGTATGGAAGTTTGGGAAAGTGTGACTGTGCAGCTGGTAGTTGAGCGGCCCTATCAGACCTTCCAAGAAGCGCTCCTGCCTCTTCGCGTCACTATCCACCTCATGGGGTGCGTAACAAGACAACTGAGTGAATTTATCCCGGTACTCGCTGACAGTCATGCTGCCTTGCTTCAGGTTCAGGAACTCCTTCTGCTTGAGCTTCATTAGTCCTGCTGAGATATGGTGGCTGCGGAAGTTGGTTCTGAACTCCTCCTAGGTGATAGTGTTGGCATTGGCGTGGGCAGCAGTGAAAGCATCCCACCAATCAGCGGCTGCACCTTCCAGACGTCCTGCAGCATACAGGACCCTTTCATGGTCACTGCATTGCGTGATGTCCAGCTTCTTGGTGATGAACTTCAACCAATCATCAGCGTCCAAGGGGTCCACAGAGTGAGAAAAGGTAGGAGGGTGGTGGCTCATGAATTCTCTGTGTTTGTCTCTTGGTGGCGGGTTTTGCTGTGGTGCTTGCTGATTCTGCTGAGCTTGTATGTTCTGGATGGTGGCAGTGAGGTTCTACAACACCTGCATCTGTGCTGCCAAGAATTGCTCCATTGTTAGATTGGGCGGTGGTGGCAACTGAATCTGTTGGTTGACTGTGCGAGCACGCCTAGAGATAGGGATGTTCTGTCCTCCACCTGTCCTGGTGTTCACCATCTGACCGTTAGGGAATAAACCCTGGATAAGACATGTGTACTAGATATAGGTAGATAGAAAATAATATCTTAATAAAATATGGATTTATAAGACTCCAACTGATATTAATGGATAGATTATATCAAGCAATTCTTATAGCACTCAAAGCAAACATTTGTTCTCAAGCGATCATCATTACATCATCGTCGTCTCAAGCGAAAATGATTCTAACGAGAACTTTAAGAGATACTAGCCTAAGAGCCTAAGTGCCTATTCCTCGGGGCGAGTTATGGAGCCGGGTTCGCCACGATGAAGCTTCTTGCGGGGTGGTGACAACGCGGGGAAGCGGGGTTCATCCATCTGTGGGGGTGGCGGCGCTCTTCCCTCAAGTCGAGCTTCCAGTATGCGGATCTTTTCATAGGCCTCCAGTAGCTTGTCCTAAGTATCGTCCAGCTCAGTGATGACGCTTTCCAGCTCAATGTTGAGAGCGGCGGTGACTCGAGCAAGAGTGTTGAGGCGGTCTTCGTCATCTTCACCCAGAGTAATCACAGTCTCTTCAGTTCCGCTGAGGCGGCGAGGAAGGTGGCGATACTTCGTGTTCTGAAGCTCCTGGCGGTAGGTGTGGCAGATGGACCATAGAGCTCTCCTGGCGGCACTGCTGACGGCGGTGTCGTAAGTAGCGTGGGGTGTGGCGGAGTCGTGTGCAGTGAGAGTCCTCAGGCCTGTGGCAGTTTCCATCCTGATGTGGACGCGAGAGAGGTAGTAGTCGCCGAGCGCAGGGTCGATGTAGTGGTGCGTGTGGTAGTGAGGTCTCACGCGGTTGCCCAACTCTTGAAGAACACCTTGTAGCACCAGAGACAAGTGGCCGGGTTCTCTGTCCGAAGTGCGAACACAGCAGAGTTGCCTCATCCCTGGAGTTTCATCACTCTGGTCGTCGTTGTCTTCATCATTGTTGTTGTCCTTGTCATCATCTCTTCTAATTTCTTTGAAGTTACTTGGGCTTCCTTCAGCGACAACCGGTGCTGGGGCGGGAGCTGGAGTAGGGACAACTGGGGGTGGTGGCGATGCCTCAACGACTGGTGATGCCGGTGGTGTAAACTGATTTCCTTCTTCATCAATTGCCATGATGCGGCCATCTTCACCATCCACGAAGTAGTAGGCCTCCTCGGGTTCTTCCTCCGTAGCTTCCTCCTCTTCAACAGGGGCTGGAACTAGGGTGGGGGGAGCTGGCTCAGCTGGGGCAATGCGAACTTGGCGACCTCCGGTGTGCTTGCGAGCAGTCTGGTAAGTTCTGGCCATTTGGCAGAGCGGGAGTAAAATTCAGAATACTTTTCTTTAAGAAGGAAAATGATAGAAGGTTTATGTAAACATAGATTTTTATGCGGAAATATAAACTAAACAGAAATTTTTGATGCTGACATGGCTTGCTAGAAGATAAACCCTTAATTTTGACCATTTCTAACAAGGCTAGCGTCCTACAGTCAACATAGCTCTGATACCACGTCTGTCACACCCGATTCTAGAAAGAACCAGATGCATCTCGTATGTGCGCCAGGATCATGTTCACACACATATGGCAGACATGAAGTGTAATATATCAAAGACAATGCTCAAAATGTATCTAAATAAAGTATTTAACAATATTACACTCCGTATAAAAGAGACAAATGTCTTTAAATGATAAACCGTTATACCCTATACGAAGTCTCCAAAAACTCCGTCTTCCACAGGCGATGACTGGTGAATGCAGGGCCTAGAACTCCTCGTAGTCGTCGAAGATCTCCTCTTCAAAGTTCTCTTCTGAACAGCAGGGGGCAAGGGTGAGCACTCTTATGGTTGGTACTCAGCAAGTGGGGTGAAAATGCAAGGCCATCAAGGTTAGGCTAAGGTTTGCAGCAGCGGTCACTTTTTAGTTGGTCAAATATTTATTAGCAAGCATCTATTAACTAGGTTTAAGTTTATACCAACCCACTTTAGTAAAATCATAAGGATTCCATCAACAATTTCATAACCCATGAATCATAATTTAATCAATCTTCAAGTTTCATTATCATGTGAGGGTCCAAGCCACTCTTAACCGTGAGTACGGCTGTTATAATAGTTTTACACTCTGCAGAGGTTGTACACTTTACCCACAAATTGTGTTCCCCTGAGTCGCCCGGGTTTGCAAGGCCCTTAAACACTTCCGAGGTGAGTGGCGAGGATACACTACGAAGCCTTTACAAAGACATGTCGAGATCTAGGCAGCCCGCTAGAGTTTTAGTAGCAGTGTGGTCCATAAACCTCCCTAATGGTCAGCTCCTTAGCAAAGGCAGCTACCCCAAGAGGACCGGGCTATGACCCCTATCACCGACCCCCTCCTTGCCCTTTCGGTAAGGCCACCAGCAAACTACACATCTAATTAATTGGCTAAGATCAGAGCCATATGACTTTGTGGTTGCACTATTTTTTTTTGGGTGGTTCTCCATGTTCCCATTAAACAAAGTTGATCTTGAAATTACGCGATAAAACCACAATATGAAACGTGATCAACATTGCCATAAGAGTAATTCAATACCAATCCCAAAGTTTGCAACTAAGCATGACTACCCAACATGAATAGTAAACCCAGGTGTTTCAAGGTTTGGGGTAAAAGACTGGGTATGTCGTTAGCATAGGTAACCCATCAAGTTTATGCAAGAAACATTAACGTAAAGTGAATTATCATGCTCTTGATGGGATCAAATAGAATATGCAAGGGAGAAATCCACTTGCCTTCCTCAAACAGCTGCTGATTCTCTTCCTCGTAAGCTTGCTCTTGGTTTTGCTTGAACGTCATGTTGTCTACGCGATCACACAAACAAGCATACACAAATACATAAGAAACAATACAATCAAACAGTACAAACAGAAAGTAAAAGATGCTAATGTTGTAGTTCGTGATGCAAGGATCATGAGGACGCAAGAATCGCTGAAATCGGAGTTGTAATGATGAAGATATCGCTAAAACAGTGATCTAGGGCCTAACTGCGAGAGTTTTTAACTTCCAGGGGCTAAATCTGAAGAAATTAGGGGCTAAAACATAATTAAACCTTATACAGTGGGTCGGGGTGCAAAACTATAGGTTCTGGACGGCGGGTACTAATTCTAGAAAAGTCAGGGGTCAGAACAGAAAAAGAAAGGGCTCGACTCTAATTATTCTTCTACTAATCTGGACTGCGGGTTGATTCCTGGAAAACCTAGGGATCTTTTTGCAAGAGTTTTGGGGACGGCTAGGGTCGGGTGAATCTGGTCCGTTGGATCAGAATCGAGCGGCGGTCGGGCGAATCGGCGGGGTAAGGGTCGGTCGAATCGGCGGTATGAAGAGAGGGCGCTTTGCTGGGCATCAGCTGCGAGCGAGTGTGGCGGCGGACGGCCGATGCTTCACCGAATCCGGTGTTCCGGGGCACAGTTCAGGCTGGATTTATGTCAGGAAGGGCGTGGGCGGCACGGCGAAGGTGAGGGTGGTCACGGGATGGCTGTGCGGCGGCGGGCGGAAACAGGGGTGCGGCGAGAAATCGGGTTTGCGGCGGAGCAAGGGAGAGAGGGGAATCTAGTGCGGCTTGATGCTTACCAACTCGCGGAGCTCTGGCGAGAGTTGAAGACGGCGGAGAAGTTGCGGAATGGCGAGTCGACAGAGAGGCGGCGACACGGGGCGGCGGCGACCCTCCGGTGTGCGACTTTCAGCGGTGTGCGATGGTGTTGAGTAGAGGAAAGGGTTTGAGGATGGCTCTGGTTGCAAAGCGGGGCTCCGGTGGGATTTTATAGGGGTGGGTTGGCCGGGAGTAAGGAAGGCGGCGGCTCTTGCGAAGGAAAGGGCGGAACTGCGGCTAGTAAGGCAAGCCTGCATCGCGAGGAAGGAAAGAGAGACGCGGGCGACGGCGCGAAGTCGATCTGGACTCGGGGTAAGAAAGAAAGAAGGAAGGAGAAGGGGCGCGAACGACGGCGCGGCGCGCCTGCTATTGCGGCGGAGAAAGGAAACAGAGGAGCGGGAGCGATGCGGAGCAGAGGAGGAAGAAAGGAAGGTAGAAGAAGGCGCCGACAGGTGGGGCCTAGACGTTGGTGAAAGAAAGGGTCGGGTGAGCGGATTGGGCCGCTGAGTTGGGCCGCGAGAAAAGAAAGGAAGGAGAAAAGAAGGAATGGGCTGGGCTGAAAGAAAGAATAAGAGAAGAAAAGAAATAAAGATGCATGCAAAATTTTATCTTGTGACTTTTACAAAAATACTTTTGGATGTTACATAGAGCCATCTGCAGAAGTACTCGCGGCCGCGCAGAAGTTGACCAACTCAGAGATGGAGATCTCCAACCAGCGGCCTAGCCAGTCGAGGGTTAAACCCAACCCCAACAATGTCGGCATCAAGACCATCCAGCTGCAAGAAGGCGGCCCATCCAAGACTGCCTTGATCGGTGGCGGCTTAGGTGACAAATAGGAAAGCAAGCTCATCAGCTTCCTTAGGGCTAACCGAGACATATTCGTGTGGAAACCAGCGGACATGCCAGGGGTGCCCAAGGAGTTGATTGAGCATTGCCTAAAAGTCGACCCTAAAGCCACTCCGAAGAAGCAACAACTACGACGCTTCACCCCCGACAAGAGGGAGGCCATCAACAAAGAGCTAGCAAACTACTCACGGCTGGTTTCATTAAAGAAGTGTACCACCCCGAGTTTCGGTTGAAGAACGCAGGAGCCACCTACCAACGGGCCATCCAACTGTGCCTTGCGGACCAGCTACACCGCAACGTTGAAGCTTACGTGGATGACTTGGTCATCAAGACCAGATCCCACGATGAGTTCATCACTGATCTCGAGGAAACATTTAACAGCTTGCGGAAGTTTTGATGGAAGCTTAACCCAACAAAGTGCGTCTTTGGCGTGTCTCAAGGAAAACTACTCGGGATCATTGTCAGTCACCGAGGAATTGAAGCGACCCCGGAGAAGATCAACGCCATCACAGCCATGGATACTCCAAGGATGATCAAGGACGTCCAGAAGCTCACCGGCTGCATGGCAGCTTTGACTCGATTCATCTCCCGACTTGGAGAAAGGGGACTACCCTACTTCAAATTGCTCAAGCACCACGACAAGTTCCAGTGGACCGAGGAGGCAAACCAGGCGTTGCAAGATCTCAAGCACCATTTGCAGTCGCCCCCATCTTGATGGCTCCCCAACCAGGCGAGAATCTGCTACTCACGTCGTTAGTACGACAATTGTAGTGGAACGCCACGAGGAAGGTCACACCTTCGGGGTGCCGTGACCAATCTACGTCATCAGTGAAGTCCTCTCTAAATCTTTACCCGACAATTTAGAAATTACTTTACGGTATACTCATCACCTCTAGGAAGCTTCGCCATTATTTCGACGCATACAACATCCTGGTGGTCTCCGACTTCCCATTGGCGGATTTCCTCCACAATCGGGACGCTACCGGGTGCATCTCCAAGTGGGCCATGGAGCTAGGAGACCTCAAACTCGACTTCAAGCCCCGGACGGTCATCAAGTCGTAGGCACTAGTCGATTTCATGGTGGAGTGGTGAGAAAACCAAGTGGAAGCCACAGCCAACCAGCCAAAGCATTGGGTCATGTACTTCGATGGCTCACTCAAGCTCGGTGGCGGTGGCGCAGGAGTACTTTTCATGAGCCCGGGAGGAGAACAGCTCAAGTATGTATTCTAAATACTATTCGAGGTCTCTAACAATGAAGCCGTGTTCGGGGCATTATTGCACGGGCTACGCCTGGCAATCTCTCTGGGCATCAAGCGACTACTCGTCTATGGTGACTCCTTACTGGTGGTTCAACAAGTCAACAAGGAGTGGGATGTCAACAAGGACACCATGGACGCGTACATTACGGAAATACGCAAGCTCGAGAACAAGTTCTCAGGGTTGGAAATTCACCATGTGATTCGCAATAACAATGTGGGCATCACCCTTCCATCAAGGCACCAGACTCAAGTTCCATCGCTCAGGGTCCAAAGGAACCGACTAAGAGGTCTTGATGATCGAGGTCGACTGGAGGGTGGCCTTCATCGACTACATCCAGGAGCACAAACTACCTCCTGGCGTCGACCCAAAAATTGCTGAAGCTACTCACATCCTAAGGCGCAGTAAAGGGTACGTTCTAGTCGAAGGTAACCTGTACAAGCATGGATCAGCATCAGGCATACTCATGAAGTGTGTCAGCATGGAGGAGGGCAAAGAGATACTCCAAGAGATTCACGAAGGTGTGTGCGGGAACCACGCGGCTTCTCACACACTAGTCGGCAAGGCATTTCGCTCTGGTTTCTACTGGCCGACTGCTTTGGCAGATGTCGAAGCACTCGTTCGCTGGTGTACCAACTGCCAGTTCTTTGGCAAACAGCCCCATCTCCCGGCTCATAACCTCATCACAATACCACCCTCATGGCCGTTTGCAAGCTGGGGTCTGGACATGATAGGGCCCTTTACAACTGCGCCAGGATATTTCACACATGTGTTGGTGGCCATTGACAAGTTTACTAAGTGGATCGAGTACAAGCCAATCGCAACGCTCTCTGCGGATCGAGTGGTTACTTTCATCTACGACATCTTACACCGTTTTAGCTTCCCCAACACTATCATTACAGATCTGGGATCCAATTTCCACTCGCATCAGTTCTGGGATTTTTGTGAACGCAGTTCCATTGAAGTTAAATATGTTTCAGCGGCTCACCCGCGGGCCAACGGCCAGGTTGAGCATGCCAACAGTTTGATTCTTGATGGATTGAAGAAACAACTCTATGACAAGAACAACAAAAAGGTAGGCAAGTGGATCGATGAGATCTCATCAGTAGTCTGGGGGCTTCGCACACAACCAAGCAAAGCCACAGGACATTCACCTTTCTTTCTCGTATACGGGTCTGAAGCTATATTACCAGCTGACATGATGTGGAAGTCTCCACAACTGGAGATGTCGCAGATGAAGAAATCAGATGCAACGTCTTGTTCCAGTCGGCCCGCTACTTACAAGGAGTCCGTCGTTACCACGACCGGAACATTCAATGACGCTCTTTCAATGTTGGAGATATGGTTCTTCGACGAATCCAGGATGACACCGGGTGACACAAGCTTAACTCGCAATGGGAAGGGCCTTTCATTGTGCACAAGGTTACAGGCCCTGGATCTTATCGCTTACAGTACCCTGATGGCCAGGAGGTTCCTTATTCTTGGAATATCGAGCATCTACGCCGTTTTTGTGGCCGAACCGCCCGAATTAATCTGGCTTAAGTGCACTAACCATCACCATAGAGGCAATCCAGGCTAACACGCACTTAAAACGGAGTAAAATGACAGTCTGTCGGGTAACATCCCGATGCAACCACAGGAATTTTGATCGAAACAATGCATACATACAACCCACATGAAGGTGAGTATAGAGATTACAACAATCCACAAATTTTACAACATAGAGTTCAACATGAATTATTATTACAAACCAAGTTCGAATTCATGCATAAACAAGTACTTTCAGAGTTTAATTGTGCAGCGGAAAATAAATGATAGTTCTAACGACGATACAAGGTATCATGATGAAGCCCGTACATGACATCATTCAGCGTTATCATCGTTGGCCTGGGACGTATCCCATTCCACCGACCAACCAGGAGGAAGAGTACACAGCCAAGTCAAACTAGCAACCATGTCCTCAAAGGTCTCACCTGAAAACAAAGCCACAAGCAAGGCTGAGTATACTATTACTCAGCAAGGCTTACCTAACTAGTGGTATATACTTAGCCGACTCCTAGACATGCAAGGCTTTTGGCTGAGGGTTGTTTTTGACAAAAAGCATCTAAGGGTGAGTCCTTGCTTTCAAGTTTTAGCATCAAGTTCTAGTTGATTAACCATTCTAGGTAAGCAACTATCCAAATCACGCATGGTGGAAATAATTAATTGAGCATCCAAGCAGATTAATCATCATCAATGTTCCTCTTTTTTATCTATGTGGTAAAAGGGTTAAGCCGTCTCAGTGGTCGCGAGAAACGGATGATTCGAATTGAATTTCTTGACCTTGCAAGGGAAAACCTAAACACACGTCACGTGGTTACTCATAGAGTCACACGTTCAACTTTTCCCTTTTCCTCTCGGGTTGTGGATCAGGGCCACCCCCCTCGAGTACAGAGGTCCATGTTGGTGTTTTACCACCACGCCCACCGAGGTACACCCCCGAGGTGGTGAGTTTGTAGGTAGGGTTTCGCCGAGATCAGGAACTCAAAGGTGCAAAGGAACACAAGGTTTAGACAGGTTCGGGCCACCGAAAGCGTAATACCCTACATCCTGTGAGGTTTGTATTGCCTTTGATGGTGATTGTCCTCGAGGGGGTCCCTGTCCGCCCTTATATAGTCTGGGGGGACAGGTTTACATGGAAGTCCTAGTCGGGTACAAGCCCAGGAGTCCACCCTGAGTACTTCTCGGGCAGTTTCCTATCGTGTCCGACTAGTTTCACTACTATACGAGTAGTCCTACTGCACTACGAGTAGTTACAACAGATGTAGGGTGTGGGCCTTGTCCCATCCCGTATCCTAGGAGAAGTATGCCACGTGTACAGTCCCGTGTACCCGGGTCTGACAAGCCCCCGAGCTCTTCATAGCCGTGTACTGCAGGCGTCCGAGTACTTCTGAAGGTGTTTTCGAGTTCTCCCGAACTTCATCTTGAAGGTGTCCTCCGAGTACTTCCTTTGCTGCGTCGAGGCTGTGAGGTGCTCATGCCCCGAGTAGTTGTCCAGTATTCTTTATATGGGGTGCGATTAAACTCACACTCCATATGGAGTGGCCCCCGAGCCTTAGGTTGACTTTTAGAATCAGGCTGAGGGTCAATTTAATCTTGAGTCTTCTGTCTTTATCAGATTTGAAAAATAAGTCGCTGATGACACGTGTCCTGCAGCCCTCGAGCCTTGAATTCATATCCCCAAGTTTTGGAATAAAGGGTACAAAGAATCGTGGCATGCAATCTTCATTGCTAAGAGCCGTGTCGTATCCAGCCCCTGAGCCTGGGAGCTAGATGAGTCGCATAGGATATGCCTAGGAGTCAGTGGCGTCAGCCCCCGAGCTAGGTATTGGCCAAGTCGCCGCTGAATCTTGAACTGTCGATGAAGCAGACTAGTCCGAGTCGAGTCCGACTAGTTTTGAAGCAGTCGTCAGAGTGTCGCCAAGCAAAGTCGATTCTGACTAGCTTGTAGGCGAAACGAGTAGTCGAAGTAGTTGCCAGCGTGTTGCCGTGCATTCTTCACGAAGTCAAGTAGTCATCGATGGGTGACGATGAGCCCAACTAGTCGGAGCTGAATCTGGCGAGGTGTAGTCAAGCGTTCTCGCAAAGTAGAAGTAGTCGTTGGCGAATGTTGATGAAGCCAACTAGTCGGAGTTGAATCTAACTTGCCCAGCAACACGGTCCAGATCAGGTCCTTTGCAAGGTAAACATAAAAGTATGTTGTAACTGATAGACATGAAACCGTTTTGGGAGCATTGCCCTTGCGAAAAACCCCATGTATATCTAGTTGAAAACTAGTAAACAGAGAAATATTGAAAGTATAGGAGCGAGGCCCTGTCAGTAACATAGAGCACTAGTCAGAGACTAGTAGTCTGATCGTTATAGAAAGTATGGGATTAAAACTCCTTCAATAACATAGAATACTAGTCGGTAACTAGTAATCAGAGCATTATTGGAAGTATGGGAGCGATGCCTCTTCAGTACACTACACGTAGTACTAGTTGAGAACTAGTAAAATGAAGTATTACTGGAACTATGGGAGCGAGGCCCCTTCAGTAGGCTACGCGTAGTACTAGTCGAGAACTAGTAAAACGGAGTGTTAGTGGAAATATGTGAGCGAGGCCCCTTCAGTAGACTACGCGTAGTACTAGTCGAGAACTAGTAAAACAGAGTGTTACTAGAAATATGTAAAGGTGACTGGAAGTCAATTAGTTAAGGAGAGATGAGTCTTGCTAGTAGCTTCAGTCATATCCTTGGGCGGGCCATGAGAATTCACATGTTGAGCTGCGAAAACATCACGGTTTGCCCTAAGGGGAAGTGACAACGCAATCCTGTACTTGCATTGATACAGAAGTTGTCGTTGAGCAAGGATGACTCGGCTGGCCCTAAGGGAGTCCTAGGGCAGGCCAAGACAAGTCGTAAGTTGCCATGCAAAGATGTCTCGGCTAGCCCTAAGGGAATACCTTGGGCGGGCCAAAACAAGTCGTACGGTGCTGAACTAAGGATGAACAAACATGACCTTTCTTGGGTGAACTCCTTGATCCCCTGACCGAGTGGTTGAAAGAATTCTTTGGGAAAAAACCCCTTGTGTCGAGATAAAACTCGAGACAATGGTTAAACAAATTCCCTAAAGATCTCCATAAAACCTCCTTGAGTTGGGTCTTAGTCTTCTCGTGGGTAATTGGCGATCTTGATTCGTTGGTGATTGCCGATGAAGTTGTGTCGCTTGTTGATGAAGCTGCGCCAGTTTGTTAAAGATGCCAACTAGTCGGAATCGATTCCAACTAGTCACTGGTGGTGTGAGTCCTGCTTCCGGCTAGTTGTGTAGTCGAAGTAGTCGTCGGTGGGTCGCCGAGTGCGCTGGCGATGCAAAGAAATCATCGAGGAGTCGAGAGTTGTGCCTGCTTGGAGCGGTGCTAGGCCTGACAAGTTGTCGGGGTTGCTGGCACAAAATGGTGGGCTAAGCCGGGTAGCTTGGAGGGCTCCATGCCATTCCGATACCCTGGCCTTCCCTACCAAGATTGTAGTGCAAAAGGGTGGGCTGAGCTGGGTACCTTGGAGGGCGTGTGCCCTTCAGATACACAGGCCCGCCCAACCAAGTTGTAGGCGAAGAAAGGTGGGCTGAACCGGGTAGTTTGGAGGACTCGTGCCCTTCCTATGCCCAGGCCCGCCCTACCAAGATGGAGGCGCAAAAAAGGGGTGTGCTGAGCCGGGTAGCTTGGAGAACTCATGCCCTTCCGATGCCCTAGCCCGCCCTACCAAGATTGAGGCGCCATCAGGCCGTGGTGGCCATTTGGTAAAGGTATGGAGTTGTTGATGAAGTCCGAGTAGTCGGCGGGGATGGGAACCATTTGATAAATGCTGGCTGGTCCTTCTCCGACTTGAAGTAGACGATCCAAATCCTCCTCCGACTTGTAGTAAGCGATCCAAATTCTCCTCCGACTTGTCGTAGACCAACCAAATGCTCCTTCTACTTGTTGTAGATGATCCAAATCCTTCTCCGACTTGTGGTAGAGGACCTTCGACCGAGGGGGAAGGGGTTCCGAGCTGTCGATCGTGTTGTCGATTGCACGGTTGATTTCCATGCAGGTGGTACGGTTGCTTCATGCTGCTTCTAGTCGGGAAAAATTGAATTCTGTCAAAACCATTGGCAAAGTTGTGCGGGAGCAAGTCCCCTTCAGTAAACTATGCGTAATAGTAGTCGGAAACTAGTAAACGGAGTGTTACTGGAAGTTTGGGAGGAAGGCCCCATCAGTAACACATCAAACTAGTCGGGGACTAGTAATCTGTGCGTTACTAGAAATGTTTGATAGATTGTTGACGCCAGATTTTGACACATGTTGAATCGGCGTCAGGAGAAGAGATTGGCCGATGCAGCAGATCTAAAGGCTACATTAAAGAATCGGCCGATTGAGGCTACAGTTGGGAATCGACCGATTGGCAATGCAACTTGCGCCAAACAGATTGGAACCACAACAAAGGATCCCGGTCAAAAGTGGCCTGATGTCGGTCAAGAAGCAATGAAAAAAGTCCTGATTGGATTAGGAGACGGCGGCGGAAGATTCTGCGGGAGTCCGTTTCCTTTTTAAAAATATTATAGCTATAGTAGTTTTTCTGTTTGAAATAAGGTTGTAACAAGTCGTAATCGACCAGGAGTCCTGGTTTTAGGGTATAAATAGGAGTCGCCAGGCTTTGAATCATATCAACACATCAATCAACAAAACACTTCTACTTTTTTCCTAGTACTTTACTTTCAAGTCGGCGACTTCGCCAATACTTTTTCTTCTTTCACGAGTTTGTACGGATTAGCAGGGCTGCATCAACCTGATCTCCGGCCAATTGGTAGGTTCCGCTTTTTGAGTAGCATCCGAGCTTTCACTACAGGCGCATCGCTGTGGTTTCATTTGGATTTATTCACCAGTTATCGATATTTACTAGAATTATAGGTTTTACCTGTTGCTCTGGTATTATCACCAGTTATCCAGCTTGAGATTAGAGTGATCGGCTTCATTATCGCTTTTCCTCGATTTATTGTCATACCGCCGATTAGATCTATTTCAAGTGTTGCATCTGTAATAATTGTTTAAGTCGCTCCAGCAATCTTCTTTGCAATTATTACGTGGTTATCGGCTGGTCCATAGCTGATTATCTTTATAGCAAATCGGCCAATTCGCCGACGCGCTCTCAAGGACAGATCGGAAACCCAGCCGATCGGGACGCCCCGAATTTAATACTTTTATTTCCTTGTCAATCAACAGGTCAGATTGATTGGCACGCCACGCGAACCGCACCAGGGCAAATAACCCGAACAGGAGCTAAGCAGATTCTCCCGGGTCGTGTGTCCGACGCTGAAGACCATCAGCCGATTCCTGGCCGATTTTAGCACCAACACACTTTTGGCACGCCCAGTGGGACCAAACTTGAAGACCGAATATGTCAAAGAACGCAGAAGTTTCCGAGAGCAATATCATTGAGGTCACAGAAGCGGATCTCAAGGACGACTAGAAGGAAGAATTGGCTAAACATCTAGAAGATTAAAAAAAGATGTATCTGCAGTCGT
The DNA here is from genome assembly GCA_032594955.1 of Panicum miliaceum. Taxonomy (NCBI): domain Eukaryota; kingdom Viridiplantae; phylum Streptophyta; class Magnoliopsida; order Poales; family Poaceae; genus Panicum; species Panicum miliaceum. The sequence continues at coordinate 9,042,078 of CM064070.1, read as the reverse complement.
TCAGTCGTACCAGAAGCGGGGAGGCTCTTAAGAAAGCTCCTCTTCCAGTTCCCCGCCATATCACCATTGCTGAGGATTCGGGCAAGATGTCCGATATGATCCAACAGTTCGTCTACCAGGCGTTCATCGACCAATCCTCAGTGATGACCAACACGGTGTGTAACGTCGTCATCAGCTCTCTGGCCAGTGGAGCAGTTCAAGGATATCAGGGGCCAGCGTATGCCCCGCCGATTGCACTTCCAGCCAGAAGCTCACCAGGCACGTCCCAATCGGCTCCTTAGCCGACATCGACGCAACGCGAAGGCTACAACACTTCGTTGCCTCCAGTGTCTCCAAGGTACAACGGTGCACCATGTTTCCCATCGCAAGCACCACTTCAGCCTGTCCAGATTGCTTCTGTGCAGTCGTTGCCCACAAACTCAGTACCCTGGGAGGCATCAGCGACGACGGCTTTTCCCGATCTAACAACCGGACATGGGAGCTATCCAATCCAGGCGCCGTTCCAATCGGCCGTCCGGCCGAAGGTCCCTGAGTATCAACCAGTCCTGTCAGAAATCGGCAGGAGGGCCGGCGCTATAGAGGCACTCCGAAGCACGGCGCCGATGACGATGTACGACGGGGCAGCGGATTCACTTCGCCATCAGCTGTCAACTGCTCAGACGGCAATGACGCAACAGGATTCACCGCATGCTTCGATCCATCACCCGGCCGTACCACCGCCAGTCCTCCAACATATGCCGGCACCTCGAATGGTTGTTCATCAGCAGCAGGTGGATTGGACGGCGAGAATAGCGGAGGTAATTCAGGATCAATTCGGCTTAAAGCCGAAAGTACAGACTTACACATACAAGACGCCATATCCATCTGCCTATGACTTGCTACCGTTTCCCCACCGGTACATGGTGCCCGATTTCACCAAGTTTTCAGGGCTGGACGACACATCCACCGTGGAGTACATTAACAGATTCATCATCCAGTGCGGGGAAGCCGCCACGCAAGATGCTCTGAGGGTGCGTCTGTTTTCATCGTCTCTGTCTGGATCGGCCTTCCAGTGGTTCACCACTTTGCCACCTAATTCCATTATTACTTGGGCCGATCTGGAGAAGCAGTTCCATAAGTACTTCTACACAGGAGTGCATGAGATGAAACTCTCAGATCTGACCAGCCTCAGGCAGAAGAGTGACGAACCAGTAACTGGATATATACAGAGGTTCAGAGAGGTCAGGAACAAATGCTATAGTCTGGCTCTGACCAACGCCCAGTTGGCCGATATTGCTTTCCAGGGCCTCCTGCCACAAATCAAGGAAAGGTATGCTTCGCAAGAATTTGAAAGCCTAAGCCAGATCGTTCACCGATTGGCGGGACAGGGAGTCCATCCGTTTGAGCAGCGGAGGAATTTCCAGAGGAAGGTGGCATATCTAGAAGGGTCCGAATCGGAGGGAGAGGAAGAAATCGGCCTAGCGGAATGGGTAAAAGGCAAGAAGCCAATATCGTGCCCTTTCGGAAAGAAAGAACCAGAGACATTCGGCTTTGATACGACAAAGGCTGATGAGACTTTTGACTTACTACTTCAGGAAGGGCAGATTAAGCTATCTCAGTACCATACCATCCCTTCGGCCGACCAGCTTAAGAAGATGAAGTACTGCAAGTGGCACAACACCACGTCTCATGACACAAATGAATGCAAGATCTTTCGTTAGCAGATACAATCAGCCATCGAGCAGGGAAGGCTCAAGTTTGAAAACCTCGGCCAAACCGCTAAGCCGATGAAGATAGACCGGCATCCTTTCCCGGCCAACATGGTTGACACGGGAAGAAATCCACTTCAAACCAAGGTGCTGACGTCGGAATCGGCAAGAAGGAGCGGCGCCGTAGATCCCAGGAAACAGGTCACGGCGGATGAGGTCAAAGGGAAAAGGCAGGCTGAAGACAAGGGCGAAGGATCAGAACGATCGCGCAGACCCGTCACCTCCCAATTCTTGCTCAGCAAATATCGGCGGCAGCAGGAACGGTCAAGACACCACGACGAGATGATACGCCGGCACGAGGATCACTAGCAATGTCCGTTCTTCATCAATTGCTAGGAGAACGATCTCCGATTGCCGTCAGCCGATAACTGTCCTGAGTGCAACGGAGTAAGCCGCAACGATCACCCGTTTAAAAGATCACACTCCAGAGATAGAGGATTAGAGCCGATCAGCAGAAATCGGTGCGAACAAGAAGGACAGCGCCTTTCAGTGCATGATCGGCTGGGGGGCAGAGTTGACCGGTATCACTGGTCGAAAAGCAGGATCAACCAACAGGATCGACTGGGGGGCAGAATCAGCATACACGATCGGCTGGAAGAGATGGCTGATGACAGGGCATCAGATGAAAACCCCCTAGGAAGGGAACCAGATTGGGAGCACGCCAGATCATCGGCCAAACCAGTAAATCCCAGATTGTGCCCTGATGGATTATCCAAATCCCAGAAACAGATGATCCAACGCCTACGCCAGTGGGAGCAACAGGAATAAGAACAGAGGCAGGTGCCGGAAAAGAGAAACGTCAAGTCTCGGGTCTGGTGCCCCAAGAAAAACAACAGCAAGGAAGCAGACAATCAAGAATCGGCAGCTGATATCAACATGGTGTTCATATTGCCGATGGAGTTCATGGCGCCTGCCGATCGAGACAAAGCGATGGCGCAATTGGTGTTAGAGCCGATGACGGCCACCTTTGAGAAACCAGAAGATGATAAACGGCAACATCTCAAGGCATTGTTTCTCAAAGGATAAATTAACGGACGACCCATTACTAGACTACTAGTGGATGGAGGCGCCGCAGTCAACATCATGCCGTATGCCATGTTCCACATGTTTCGCAAAGATGATGTGGTGAAATATATGCTATCATTGCCGATTTTGAAAGGACGGATTGGAAAATGGATCCTGGCTCTGTCAGAATTTGACTTTAGGTACGAATCGGCCAAAGCTGTCAAGGGTCAAGTCATGGCCAATTTCGTAGCTCAGCATTGTGGACCAGAGATTGCTGTCGTTGAACCGGTTCCATGGACTCTGTATTTCGATGGTTCTTCGTGTGGGGCCGGATCAGGAATCGGCATTGTTCTTGTATCGCCTCGGGGGGCAAGTTATGATTTCTCTTTGCCGATAGAAGCGTCCGCAACCAATAACCAGGCGGAATATCGAGCCGTCCTAAAAGGTATCCAATTATTAAGGGAAGTCAAAGCTGACGCAGTCGAGATTTTTGGAGATTCCATGCTCATCGTAGATCAGTTAACGGGGAAATCTGAATGCAAGGATTATATATTGAGGATTTATTATGAAGATTGTCTCTAGTTGTTAAAGGAATTCAAGTCTGCGATAATTGAGCACATCCCCGGAAATTATAATGAAGAGGCCAACGGGCTGGCCCAACATGCATCCGGATATCGGCCGATTCAGGGGGCTATGATTTTAGAACTCGCGGCCGATGACTGGTGAAGGGAAATCGCCGATTACTTGAAGGACCCCTCCCGGAAAGTGGATCGGCGAGTACGTTTTCAAGCCACAAAATATGTGTTACTTGAAGATGATTTATTTTACCGGACGATTGATGGAGTTCTTCTCAAGTGCCTGGGAACAGAAGAAGCAAGGGTCCTGATGGGAGAAATCCATGAAGGCGTATGTGGAGCCCATCAATCGGCTCACAAAATGAAATGGATGATCAGAAATAATGGGTATTACTGGCCAACGATTCTTGAGGATTGTCAAATATTATAAAGGATGCCAAGACTGTCAGAAGTTTGGCAATGTACAGCGCGCGCCAGCATCGGCTATGAATCCAGTAATCAAGCCTTGACCGTTCAGAGGTTGGGGAATAGATCTCATCGGACAGATTCACCCTCCATCGAGTAAAGGGAATAAGTTCATATTAGTGGCCACCAATTATTTTACTAAGTGGGTGGAGGAAGTTCCTTTAAGGAACATGACATCGACCGATATGATCGAATTCGTTAAGAACCATATTGTTTATCGATTCGGTATTCCTCAGACTATCACAACTGACCAAGGGACGATGTTTACCTCTGGAGAGTTTGGAGAGTTCGCCGCCGATATGGGGATTAAATTATTAAATTCTTCTCCATACTATGCTCAAGCCAATGGCCAGGCCGAATCATCCAATAAGGGGATAATCAAGTTGATCAAGAGGAAGATAGAGGAACAACCCAAAAAGTGGCACATGTCTTTGGTTGAATCTCTATGGGCATATAGGATGGCTTGCCACGGAGCCACTAAGATATCTCCTTATCATCTGGTTTATGGTCACGAGGCAGTCCTGCCTTGGGAATTAAGCACGGGGTCAAGGCGTGTATTGCTTCAAGATTAGTTGACTGCCCATGACTATTCCTTCCTCATGAAGGATGAGCTCGATGATTTGGCAAGTCAGCGGTTGAGGGCCCTGATTAGCATAGAAGAAAACAAGAAAAGGGTGGCCAGATGGTATGACAAAAAGGTCAAAGTTAAACAATTCTCCTAGGGAGATTTGGTATCGAAGTTGGTGCTGCCGATAGGGTCTAAGGATCCCAAATTCAGTAAATGGTTGCCCACTTGGGAAGGGCCATATAGAATCGGCCGATGTGCTCCAGGAAATGCATATATTCTAGAAACTATCGAAGGGGAAGAATTCCCAAGAGCTTTGAATGGACGATATCTGAAGAGGTACTATCCAAGCATTTAGGTAGATGCATAACTTGCAGTAAGATACATCAAGACAACATGGCCGACTTCTGTCGGCTTTCGTCTACATAGCCGATGCAGGGATGACATCGCCTTGAGGAGGAAAATATTTTCCGTTTGGTCTGACCAATTCATTATTCGATGAAAACAACAGAGTACATGGCCGACATGGTACAAGTTGCTCTTAGAATAAAAATACCGATATATCTATTGATTACGCTTGCTCTGGATTTCTCTCTCGATCCGGCCCAATTCTATCAGAAGGCGGGTCCTATTCTCCTTCGGATTCTCCATGGTGGCTCCAGTCTCAACTTGATGGCATAGTTCTATCAGGAGGAGGGTCTTCTTCTCCTCCAGATTCTCCATGGCGGCTTCAGTCTCGACTTGATGAGGGAGTGGAGGACTCTTTTTAGATGGTAGTCGCTTGGGGACTAGGCAGTGAGCATTTGTCTATAAGGTCCCAATACTTCTGGACAACAGCAGGAACATGATCTTTAAGCTCTTCAGAATGAGCTCTTATCAGATCTATGTCTGCCTGCGATAGTGGTTCGTCTGAATGCATAACTTCAATCGCTCGTTCCAAACTAGGACTGAGACGTTTTGGCTAAACAGAGATGAAAAGCTACCCAGCATCAGAGTGATTGAGATGTCAAGGGGAGAAACAGAGGAAGGTTCGTACCTGGTTGACAGAGGACGAAGAAGAAGAAGACATCTTGATATTTAGTTTGGGAGAATAGAGATCCAGTTGTTGGAGGGAGAGAAGATGGGTAATGCATATGCCTCTGGAGACGGTGTGGGATCTCGTACTTATAAGGAGAAGGAAGTAAAAAGATAGTGGGGCACGTCCTATCGGAGTAAAAGCATTCATAAATGCAAATCTGCCAAAGGAAGTGGTCCAGGATCAAATCGGCGCAGTAACATTAAAGGAGCATTAAATGTTTACAACATTCTTTACAACCCGAGGAAAGCAACTATGGCCGCGATAGCTCGTTGCCTAATCTGATCGGCTGAGTCTAGTACTCTTTGGTCGTCGTCGGCCGATCCGGGAACTTTTGATATATGGCGATGGAGTCTTATCGCTTCACATGCCAAGTTCTGCCTTTCTTGCTTCAGCCCAGCGATGACGGATGGGAGCTCTTGAAGCTTCTTTTCTTCAGCAGCTATGTCTTTGGTTACTTGCTCCATCTCTTTGGCTAGCTCTGCTCTCCTCCGTTTGAGGCGATCTATCGTGCCGACGATATCCAGGTGAGAGCTCTCGAGGAAGTTGATCCGTTGGTGTACCTCTTGGGCTCGGTGGTTGTACGAGTCGGCTTCTTCCCGGGTCTTTGCTAACTGGGCACGGTCGGCCATATGGCGCAGCGCTCTGAAAACTGGGGTTTGTATAGATTCTATATATGCAGCAGGTTCCAAGCTTTCTGTTGTTTCTTCCGGGATTCGGCCTTTGATGTCACTAAGAAGCCGCCGAATCGGCGAAGCATCTTCCACCAATCGGCCGATGTCATCTTGGAGGAGAATCCGCATGCTCTCGAGCTTGGCGCGGACATCGTCAGAAATAGAGCTCGACGGAACTTGGCGTGAAGCGATTTCTTCATTGTCGAGCAAGGTGACCGCAAAGGAGAAAAGGCTGTTATTTGGAGTGTCTTGTTCCTGCGGAAGAATAAAGACAAGGATCAGCGAGCAGTAAAAGGGGATCGGCCGATTCCATTGATAAGTTTGTTACCTCCTTGAAGCGAATCTCTCTTGCTTGCGCCGATGGGAGTACCTCCCTCGTCTCAGGAACCGACATGATTGGCTCGTCAGAGGAAGAGGACTCGACCACTATTAATGCTCTGCTTGGGCCAGCTTCCTGGAAAGGTATGACAAATAGATCATATGAGTGTACTACGATAATTGAATAAGATGATATGGGATATTTGCCATACTTCCGTTGGTCCTTCGGCCGATGTTTGTTGAGGAAGTTCGACCAACGCACCCAAATTGGCCTGCATCAGAATCAATTAGTCTTCTGAATGTCGAGAAATTGAGTTAAGAGATTATCTACCTCGATGAGAAGGGTCACTGGAGTTTCGGCTTCCGCTTGGGATGTGGCCGATTGCTGTGGGGACTGCACTGGAGCGGCTTGTGCAGCCTGACAGAAAGAAAAAGTTAGTATTAGTGGAGCACTTAAAGATATATGAAGTGTGCAAGATTACTTGAACAGCTTCCACTAGCAGTGATGCCGCAGCTTCTCCGACTTCTGCGGTGACTTGAGGATCGGCCATCTCGATAGTCGGCAAGGATGGAGGAGTCGGAGTTTCAGCCGATACTACCACCGATTGGTCAGTCGGTCCGATGCGGGCACGCACTCGACGGCTTGTTGTCTTCAAGGTTGGCCTTTTCAGTGTTCATTTCAATCGGCCAGTAGCGATGTCCTTGATGGTTGGAGCGTGATAGCCGATGAGTGGATATGGCGTATATGGACGATCGCTCTCTATTGGCTTGCCGCTTCGGCTCCGCATTGGAGGGACTTGGCTTTCAGACTAAGAAGATAAATACAAGTTAACGGTAAGATGGTAGTATGGAAAGAGACAGCATTGAAATCGGCTGGGAGAAAGGACATACCGCTGCACTTGGGTTGATGTTTTTCGGGTCCAGAATGTTGCAATATGTTGATGGGGATATGCAGAAGACGTATTGCTTCCATTCTGCCCACCATAGTTTGAATTGCTGAACGGCAAAAGGGGTCACTGTCCAATTGTTCAGGTCAATGGTGCTAGAGTCTGGCACTAAGTTGCACAGCCGATTGTAGTCAAGACTCTTGGTCAATTCATCTCTGAATTTTGCTTGACCGGCAAAGTAGACCTGAATCGGCAGTTGACCAAAGCCCAGTTGCCTTGCTGTATCCGATGGATTGTAGAACTCATATGTGGGAGAGTCCTTTCCAGAGAAGAAGTTGGCCGGCAAAATCCCTGGCTTAATCAGGGTATCCATAAGTTCCCTATCAAAAGTATGAGTGGACGAGTCGTAGCAGACGGGAAGTTCAAAAATCGGCCCTACTGTCTGATATGGATACCAACTGACAGTCTCTTCACTGAAGCCGTTGTAGAAGCATCTGAAGTATTTGGCCGTTCGGGCAGCAGTGAATTGACAGCCAGGGAAGGCCGATGACGCTTCTCCAAAAGATGTGCAGCGTCGTCGGATGGTTGGGTTTTCCTCTGACTCAATGTTGGGGAAAGTTTTGGTCTCTATTTGTTGCTGAGAGACCTTGCTCATATATAGGTTGAGCCAGAGAGTGATGAACCACCAGGGACCGCCAGGGTTCCCAATCGGCTCCCCTTTTGACAGTCTAGTGCCGATTTGGTGCATCATGTTGTAGGCCGATCCCCACAGATGCTTTCCAAGGGGAACGGCCGATCCTAGTGACAGAGCTTCTGCCAGGGCTTGGGTGTTAGAAGAAGGGCCAACTGCTCTGCCACAGAAAAAATGTTTCTCCAGCCACATCATCAGGAACGCAGTATGCTCTCTCTCTAAAACTGTCCCAGTCCTCATATTTTTGTTGAAGTACCCCTTCCATCCGCCGATTCCCTTGGTTTCTAGCTGATGTGATGGCTTAATCAGATAGTCAAAGGGGGTATCAGAGGAGGAGATGTCAAGGCCGGTCAACAACAGGACATCGGCCAAAGTTGGAGTCATGGGTCCATGTCCAAAAAGGAACGCATTGAGTGCGTCGGACCAGAAATAAGAAGCTGCTATGACCAAGGGCTCGTTTTTCTCCATCTGGGACAGAGAGAGGTCTATGCACTGGCCGATTTTAAGTTCATCCCACTGAACTTTCCTAGACCTGGCTACTCTATGGTACCATTGTCTCCAGCCAGGGGTCTCATTCGGCCAGAACCTAAAGGCACCTGCCCACTGACCTAAATCCATGGGCGATTGCTTGAACGGGACTCTGTGAGTCTCTAGGTTGATCAGGTCAGTTGGATCGGGATTCCCCATGGGGCCTAAGCAGATAAGATCGGAGGATTCTGAAAGAGGAATGGTAATCTGGTGCCTAAATGCCTAAAAAGGAGGAAAAAGGGGAAAAAACTGAGAATGGATCCAGAAAATATTGGAGCAGTAGAAAAGCAAAAGGGGAAAATTTCAGGTGATTACCTCCGGGATGAAGCTCATCGTCGCCGATGGGGCCGCCAGTTGAGCCGCCGATCGGGCCGCCGTCGCTGAGGGGGATGCCGACCGAACCTCCGTGGTTGGAGAAGTTGCTGATGATGCCGCCATTGGAAGGTTGGAGTAGGTCGCAGGTGAGATCGCTGGGGGAGCGGTTGGAGATCGAGAGGGCTCAAGAAGAAGATGAACGGTTGTTCACAGGAGAAGATTACAAGGCTCGTGGAGAATGGAAGGCGGAGAATGCCGGTAGTTAAAGACAATCCGAGAGAGAAAGGGCAAAGGCGGGATTTTTGCTGCGCCGTCTACACGAATTCTAGGGGAACAGTTGTCTCGAGCGCCCGGTCCAAGAAAATCGCACTCATTATGTAGAAGACCGCGGAACAGAAGGAGAATTTTACTGCGCCCATTTCAGAGAAAAGGATTAAAGAAAGAGTTTCAAAGTAAAAATTATGTTTTACTCAGAAACTGGGGGGCATGTGTTGACGCCAGATTTTGACACGTGTTGAATCGGCGTCAAGAGAAGAGATTGGCCGATGCAGTAGATCTAAAGGCTACAGTAAAGAATCGGCCGATTGAGGCTACAGTTGGAAATTGGCCGATTGGCAATGCAACTTGCGCCAAACAGATTGGAACCCCAACAGAGGATCCCGGTCAAAAGTGGCCTGATGTCGGTCAAGAAGCAATGGAAAAAGTCCTGATTGGATTAGGAGACGGCGGCGGAAGATTCTGCGGGAGTCCGTTTCCTTTTTAAAAATATTATAGATATAGTAGTTTTCCTGTTTGAAATAAGGTTGTAACAAGTCGTAATTGACCAGGAGTCCTGGTTTTAGGGTATAAATAGGAGTCGCCAGGGCTTTGTATCATATCAACACATCAATCAACAAAATATTTCTACTTTTTTCCTAGTACTTTACTTTCAAGTCGGCGACTTCGCCAATACTTTTTCTTCTTTCACGAGTTCGTACGGATTGGCAGGGCTGCATCAACCTGATCTCCGGCCAATTGGTAGGTTCCGCTTTTCGAGTAACATTCGAGCTTTAACTACGGGCGCATCGCTGTGGTTTCGTTTGGATTTATTCACCAGTTATCGATATTTACTAGAATTATAGGTTTTACATGTTGCTCTGGTATTATCACCAGTTATCCAGCTTGAGATTAGAGTGATCGGCTTCATCATCTCTTTTCCTCGATTTATCGTCATACCGTCGATTAGATCTATTTCAAGTGTTGCATCTGTAATAATTGTTTAAGTCGCTCCAACAGTCTTCTTTGCAATTATTACGTGGTTATCGGCTGGTCCATAGCCGATTATCTTCATAGCAAATCGACCGATTCGCCAATGCGCTCTCAGGGACAGATCGGAAACCCAGCCGATCGGGACGCCCCAAATTTAATACTTTTATTTCCTTGTCAATCAACAGGTTAGATTGACTGGCACGCCGCGCGAACCGCACCAGGGCAAATAACCCGAACAGGAGCTAAGCAGATTCTCCCGGGTCATGTGTCCGACGCTGAAGACCATCGGCCGATTCCTGGCCGATTTTAGCGCCAACATAGATAATCACGTAGGTGCTGTATTTGATTAATTGACGGGTTCCACTAGTCATTGCCAAACGAGGCGACCACTCTTCGCAGTCGCATGGTTCGGCTGTGACAGGGTTCCCTGAGTTTAGCAGGGGAGTCGTGATTAACCCGAGTAGATGGACATACATAGCGACCCTGACTAAGTGGTAAAAAGGGGTGCTTTTGGGTGTACGGAACCTCTTGTTTCGAGATATGGTCCCAAAACAAATGGTTTAAACAATGAAACACCAAGAAGACCCTCAGAAAACCTCCTTGAATCGAGTAGGAAATTTATGAGTAAATCATTAGTCGGGTAGTCCCATCGCCTTTCTTGGTAGACTTGACAGAGCTCCAAGGGCCGTCCGAAAGGCTTGATAGTCAAACATAGAATGCTTGCTCTTTGGGTGGTACAGGCATTGCCCGTGGAGGGCTTCCTCGAATCATTTCTTTGAATTGGGAGTCTTTTTTCTGCGAGTGGATTGTTCCACAGCTTTTGGCTTGCGCTTCCGAGTGGTCTTCAAGTAGTCGAGAGGGAGTTGGTAGCGGGTGGGGTTGTAGGCTTCCACTTCTTCACGCTCCTGCCACCTGGCAGTGATGACATTGCACGAAGGTCACCCGTGGAGGAGTCGTGGAAGTTACCTCTCCCCTGTCGGTTCTTCTCGACTGCACGATGCCTACGTTGGGCACGCTTCGCATCGATGAGCCTACGGCGTTCCTTCTGGATGCCATCTGCGTGTTCTGCCTTGATGTTTGTTGAAGATTAGCTATCCTTTGTTCCATCCACGTCTTCGTTGAGTGGATCAAGGAGGTAGTTATTGTAGTCATCTAGCTGGACCCGCTCTTGGATTTCACAATCCTCATCAACGTGGATCATGAGTACTTCTCGATTGGGGGCGAAGCATTTGGCACGCCGCACCACTTGGCCCTTGTCTTCGTCGTCAGATGGGTGGAGGGGTCTGCCCTCTTGAAAGGGGAGTTCCCCGGGTGTGGCAATGAATCGTGGTGGACTTGATTTGAGGGACCTGGAGGGTTTCATGCCCTTCCAATGCCCAAACCTGCCTAACCAATCTGATCCCCTTACCAGACCACGGGTCACATGAGTAGCTGAATCCGAGTAGTTGTCAGAAACGATAGCCCCCCAACAAGCGGTGGCTTCTCCTCCGAGTGGTGAAGGATGATCAAAATCCTCTTCCAATGCGGAGAGGGTCCTGGGTGAACCGTCTCAACCCGATCTTCATCCGTCAGCGATTTATTGATGGAGCCAAGTAGTCAGAGTTGATTCCAACTAGTTGTTGACCGAGCAGAGCTAGTCGTCGAGTAGTTTGCGGCCTGGTCCCGACTAGTTTGTAGTCGAGATGAGCTGTCAAAGTTGTCGTTGGCGCTGCCGATTTGTCGAGGCAGTCGTGACTGCGGCGCGAATCGAGTAGTCGAGGTTGACGCGGCAGTGCGTCGATGTTGAGCGTAGTAGTCGAAAATTTCCGGCTCCCTGGGGTCGATTCGCCGAAGGGTGGATTGTGCCACAAGGTGGGAGTCGGATTCGAGTACCTCAGAGGGCTCTAGACCCTTCCAGTACAGGAAACAACCTTGCAGCGTGGATGTTATAGTTAAACCCGGATGATTACCCGAAAACGACTCAGAGTAATCATCGGGTTGCGAGCGGATAACGAGGACTGGGGCCTTTTGACAAGTGGTGGTGCCCCCGTCCTCAAATCCTCCTCGGTCTAGAATTGTAGTTGACGGCCACTCTTTGTTTGAGTCAGAGTCATAGTAGAGAACGGGGGGCCCCTGATGCGCGGTGGCTTCCTTGTCTCAAATCTTGAAGAGGCGATCCAAGTCCTCCTCCGAGTCCTAGTGTAGCAAGACTTGGAGTCGCGTCAAAAACGGATGTGTTTTCGATCTACCTGGGCAGATCGAGGAGTAGCAACTCGTCGAGATCCTCGATGAAGGAGTCAAGGTTGCTGCGTCGAGTTGCTGTAGAGGCCTCCGGCTTTCTGGTGTCGATTAGGTGGCTGTTGAAGCCACCCAAACCGTTGGTGACGCAGATCCAGGAGTCAAAGATGAAGGTTGTGCCCTCATCGAGCACGTTGCTAGTGAAGTTGAGAGATGCCATCGAGTTCTCCAGTGGATGCTCGATGATCTCCCCTACCTAGCACGCCAGCTGTCAGTGTTTTACCGCCATGCCCACCGAGGGATACCCCCGAGGTGGTGAGTTTGTACGTAGGGTGTTGCCGAGATCAGGAACTCGAAGGTGCAAGGAACACAAGGTTTAGATAGGCTCGGTTCGCCGAGAGCGTAATACCCTACGTCCTATGTGGTTTGTATTGCCTTTGATGATGATTGTGTGATCTCCTGGGTGATTCCCTGGATGATCGTTGGGTTATCTGATGAGGACATCAACACCAACGATACATCCACTCCGACACAAGTACCTATTGCTGGTCCTATTACTCGTACTCGTGCGCATCAACTTAATCATCAGGTGAGTTCAAATCTAAGCTCATGTACATCATGTTTAGACCATGGAGACCCGTGTACTCTTGTTTTGCTTAGGAACCAAGGAGGCGACCGAAAGGGAAACGGATTCGCGCAGGCTGGATTCGGAGTGCAGAACAGTACCAATTTGTGACGGACACCACGGTCGCATATGAACTCGGACTGGGGCGTTTAAGTACTTCGTGGAAAGCTTATGAAGTCTTCTTTCAAACGGATCCGGCCTCATTTCCATATCTGTTACGAGTCGGCCGCAATCGTAAAATTAATACAGAGTCCTTTTCTGCACATGGTGCCGCGTCACCCTGTTTTGGCCCAATGGGCCGTGTATCAAGTTGAGTCCATTACGGACGCCTCCTAGGGTTGGAGTACGACCCCAGCACCCCTGTGGTCGTCCTCCCACGTACTTATACCCCTTAGCCACCACCAAGGATGCTTGGGTTTTGTTTAGATCAAGTTTAGCCTTCGCTACTTGCTTGCAAGCGCGCGTGCTGGATCAGCCGCCCGTCTTCTTGTCTTCGGAACCCCACCATTATTGAGATTGCGTGTGAAACCTTCATTTACATCTAGTAAATTCAGTACTTGTCATACTTGTTCTTGCTAGTTCTTCGATTGCTTGCAGGACGAGTGCCCTAGTGGCCGGGTGCCGCGCTCCACAAGATCGCGACAGCCATTGGAGGGGGTGTATCGGTTGCTAAGGCGCAGCTTGGAAGGCTGTAGTCGGGCCGTGAACGTCGCCTCCATCGACCAATCGAGTTATCCACGCCTCTCATTGAAAGATCGGGAATCAAACCCTAGCAGGTCGCCATTAGTTGGTATCAGAGCAAGGTTTATCGGTGAGAGACTTCTAATTCTTCGCTGTTTTATTTTTCCTATAGTCCAGAAAAGCCAAAAAAATAGTAGATTAGTTTAACTTCAATCCTATAAACTCGTTTGAGCCTTTGCTAGCATTGCTTAGTTAGGGCTTGTTGAATTTTCGGTTGCATCGGTTGCGTCGAGTTGCTGGTCTTAGTTTTAGTCCTTTAGAGTTTCGAGTTCTTGTCACGTTCTAGTCACAACCGTGCGCTACCATACATACTCCGTGTTGGCGGAATCCGAGTCCATATTCGTGTTCAAGTCCGAGTTCGATTCTGTGTTGGTTTGTGACCGAATCGCACGCAGTGCTGTGATTCGAGTAGGGATCGGTTTCCTAGTTCGAATTGGTTATTGCGCCGTGTTATAAAACTCCATTGCTATTCGCACTTGTACTGCATATTTTGTAGCGCTCCAGAAAGGCAGAAGTAGTCTCGGTTTACTCAAACCACAACTTTGCACGAATACATATAGTCTCGGCTTACTCCAGAGAGAGAGAGAGAGAGAGTTTGTGTGCTGTGTGGCTCTTTTTTTACCGGAATACCCCTACCCTTTTGGGAAAAGTTTGTGTGCTGTGTGGCTCTTTTGAAGTCTTTTAGGTTATATAATCAGTTTTGAGGATCCCCTAAACAACAGAAAAAAAAAGAAGGAAAAAAAAGAAAAAAAAAGAAAAAAGAAGAAGAAGAAGAAAAAGAAGGGAAGAAAAAGGGGTTGTTCTTTGTGCATCTTTTTTGTTCTTCGGTGGTGTCTCGTGACTTCATTTGTGTCCAGGCTCGCGCCTCTAGCACGGTCTAGGCTAGGACCAGCATAGTACCGCCGTTGAACGATTTTTCAGCTTGCTTTTGTAACTAATGTGGTGCTAGTTCATCCTTGCTTCAGCCCACCTATAGCTCCACATATTCGACTACAGCTTGACAGGTCCTGTTGTTGCGGCACCGATACACTTCATCCCACGGTTGCAGACTTGTTGGTTGCCGTCCCCTCCTGTTGAGCAAGGTAAGAATTGGTAAGAGCTTGTGTAACAGGTTGAGTGTGAGCGCCTTGCAGTAGCTACATCCCATTAGTTGTAGGATCTTATTTCTTCACCTATTTTCGTGTTTCCTTTGTTCATCTAACCATGACAGGATCAGAGGGTGATGGGAGTTTAGGTCACTCTCCTCGTACAAAGGGAATCATACAACATTTTGAAAATAAGATGAGGAGGCATGTAGATGGGCTTGCTGAAGATATGCTGGTGTCAAATGATAAGATTGGACAGTTGGAGGCCACGCAGCTTGCCACCAACACCAAGCTTACAAGGCTGGAGATGTCGGTCGCTCATATTGACCAAAGCCTTGCTGCTCTTTTGAGGCGTTTTGATGAGATGCATGCCAGAACTGCAAATGGGCATGAGGGAGAAAACAAGAAGGATGAGTGTGTCGAGGATAATTGGGATGATTATGTCGCTGATACTGAACTAGATGACCAAGATGCTCCTAGTCGCCGACGACTGCAAACTAATCGGAGAGGTATGGGTGGACATCGACGACGTGAGGTACATAATAATGATGATGCTTTCAGTAAAATAAAATTTAAGATACCTTCTTTCGATGGAAAATACGATCCTGATGCATACATTACTTGGGAAATTGCTGTTGATCAAAAGTTTGCATGTCATGAATTTTCTGAGAATATACGTGTTAGGGCTGCTACTAGTGAATTTACTGATTTTGCCTCTGTTTGGTGGATAGAACATGCTAAGAAAAATCCTAATAATATTCCACAAACCTGGGATGCTTTGAAACGGGTCATGCGGGCTAGATTTGTTCCTTCTTACTATGCGTGTGATCTGTTACATAGATTGCAACAATTGAGACAGGGTAATAAAAGTGTAGAAGAATACTATCAGGAATTACAAATGGGTGTGTTGCGTTGTAATTTAGTGGAGGATGAGGAACCTGCTATGGCTAGATTTTTAGGAGGTTTGAATCGAGAAATTCAGGACATTCTTGCTTATAAAGATTATACTAACGTAACCCGTTTGTTCCATCTTGCTTGTAAAGCTGAAAGGGAAGTGCTGGGACGACGTGCTAGTACAAGAACTAATAATTCTGTAGGAAAACCTTCATCATGGCAGCCGCGCACATCTACCTCATTGACCGGACGAGCTCCTGCACCTTCTACATTTCCGAGTCGGTCGACAATACCCGCTCCATCCAACGATAAGACACGTGCTCCCCCGACAAATTCAGCAACCACGACTGTCCAGAAACCAGCCACGAGTGCACCTTCAGTTGCCTCCACGGGAAGGACAAGAGATATTCAGTGCCATCGATGCAAGGGCTTTGGCCACGTGCAACGTGACTGCCCTAACAAGCGCGTTTTGGTGGTCAAAGGAGATGGTGGGTATTCCTCTGCTAGTGATTTTGATGAAGATACACTTGCTTTGCTTGCTGCTGACCATGCAGGTACTAAGGAACAACCAGAAGAGCAGATTGGTGCAGAGGATGCAGATCATTATGAGAGCCTCATTGTGCAGCGTGTACTTAGTGCACAAAAGGAAAAGGCGGAGCAAAATCAACGGCATACACTGTTCCAAACAAAGTGTGTTATTAAAGAGCGTTCATGCCATTTGATAATTGATGGAGGTAGCTGCAACAACTTGGCTAGCAGCGATATGGTCGAGAAGCTTGCACTTACAACAAAACCGCACCCACATCCATATCACATTCGGTGGCTCAACAATAGTGGTAAGGTCAAGGTAACGAGATTGGTACGAATTAATTTCGCTATTGGTTCATATCATGATGTTGTTGAATGCGATGTTGTGCCTATGGAAGCTTGTCATATTCTGCTAGGTAGACCATGGCAATTTGATACCGATAGCATGCATCATGGTAGATCAAATCAATATTCTCTTATACATCATGATAAGAAAGTCGTTTTGCTTCCTATGTCACCTGAATCTATTGTGCGTGATGATGTTGCTAAAGCTAAGAGAACTAAAGCTGAGATCGATAAGAATGCCAAATCTGTTAGTAGCAGGGAAGATGAGATAAGATTGAAAGGACATTGCTTGCTTGCTACTAAGTCTGATATTAATGAATTGATTGCTTCCACTTCTGTTGCCTATGCTTTGGTGTGCAAGAATGCTTTGATTTCAGTTCACGATATGCAGCATTCTTTGCCCCCGGCTGTTCCTAACCTTTTGCAGGAGTATTCTGATGTGTTCCCAAGTGAGATACCAGCGGGGCTGCCACCAATACGATGGATTGAGCACCAAATTGACCTTATTCCTGGTGCATCGTTGCCAAACCGTGCGCCATACAGGACAAATTCGGAAGAAACTAAGGAAATTCAGCGACAAGTGCACGAACTACTCGACAAAGGTTACGTGCGTGAGTCTCTTAGTCCTTGTGCTGTTCCGGTTATTTTAGTGCCTAAAAAGGATGGAACATGGCGTATGTGTGTTGATTGTAGGGCTATTAATAATATCACAATTCGATATCGACACCCTATCCCTCGTTTGGATGATATGCTTGATGAATCGAGTGGTGCTATTGTGTTTTCCAAAGTTGATTTGCGTAGTAGGTACCACCAGATTCGTATGAAATTGGGAGATGAATGGAAAACTGCTTTCAAAACTAAGTTCGGGTTATATGAGTGGTTAGTCATGCCTTTTGGGTTAACTAATGCACCGAGTACTTTCATGAGATTAATGAACGAGGTTCTGCGTGCTTTCATTGGGAAATTTGTTGTTGTCTACTTTGATGATATATTGATTTACAGCAAATCTTTCGATGAACATCTTGATCACTTACGTGCTGTTTTTAATGCTTTACGAGATGCACGTTTATTTGGTAACCTTGAGAAGTGCACCTTTTGCACCGATCGAGTGTCTTTTCTTGGCTATGTCGTGACTCCACAGGGAATCGAGGTTGATCAAGCCAAGGTGGAAGCTATACATGGATGGCCTATACCGAAGACTATCACGCAAGTGCGGAGTTTCCTAGGACTTGCTGGTTTCTATCGTCGTTTTGTGAAGGACTTCAGCACTATTGCCGCGCCTTTGAATGAGCTTACAAAGAAGGGAGTGCCTTTTAGTTGGGGTAAAACACAAGAGAACTCCTTCAACACGCTGAAAGATAAGTTGACACATGCACCTCTCCTCCAACTCCCTGATTTTAATAAAACCTTTGAGCTTGAATGTGATGCTAGTGACATTGGTTTGGGTGGTGTTTTATTACAAGAAGGCAAACCTATTGCTTATTTCAGTGAAAAATTGAGCGGACCTGTTCTGAATTATTCTACTTATGATAAGGAATTGTATGCTCTTGTTCGCACATTAGAAACATGGCAGCATTATCTATGGCCCAAAGAGTTTGTTATTCATTCAGATCATGAATCTTTAAAATATATTCGTAGTCAAGGAAAATTGAACCGTAGACATGCTAAGTGGGTTGAATTTATTGAATCTTTTCCTTATATTATTAAGCACAAGAAAGGGAAAGAGAATATAATTGCTGATGCATTGTCTAGGAGATACACCTTGTTGAACCAACTTGATTACAAAATATTTGGATTGGAAACGATTAAAGATCAATATGTTAATGATGCTGATTTTAAAGATGTGTTGCTTCATTGTAAAGACGGGAAGGGATGGAACAAATTCATCGTTAGTGATGGGTTTGTCTTTAGAGCTAACAAGCTATGCATTCCAGCTAGCTCCGTTCGCTTGTTATTGTTGCAGGAAGCGCATCGAGGTGGCTTAATGGGGCATTTTGGAGCAAAGAAAACGGAAGATATACTTGCTGGCCATTTCTTTTGGCCAAAGATGAGAAGAGATGTGGAGAGATTTGTTGCTCGCTGCATGACATGTTAAAAGGCTAAATCACGATTGAATCCACACGGTTTGTATTTGCCTCTACCTGTTCCTAGTGCTCCTTGGGAAGATATTTCTATGGATTTTGTGTTAGGATTGCCTAGGACTAGGAAGGGATGTGATAGTGTGTTTGTGGTTGTTGATAGATTTTCTAAGATGGCCCATTTCATACCATGTCATAAAACTGACGATGCTTCTCACATTGCTGATTTGTTCTTTCAGGAAATTGTTCGTTTGCATGGTGTGCCCAACACAATTGTTTCTGATCGTGATGCTAAATTTCTTAGTTATTTTTGGAAGACTTTATGGGCTAAATTGGGAACTAAATTATTGTTTTCTACTACATGTCATCCGCAAACTGATGGTCAAACTGAAGTGGTTAATAGGACTTTGTCTACTATGTTAAGGGCTGTTTTAAAGAAGAACATTAAGATGTGGGAAGATTGTTTGCCTCATATTGAATTCGCTTATAATCGATCGCCGCATTCTACTACAAAGATGTGCCCATTTCAGATTGTATATGGTTTCTTGCCTCGTACTCCTATTGATTTAATGCCTTTGCCATTTTCTGAAAAAACGAATTTTGATGCTACTAAGCGTGCCGAATTGATGTTAAAACTGCATGAAACAACTAAAAAAAACATAGAGCGCATGAATGCTAAATACAAGATTGCTGGTGATAAAGGTAGGAAGGAACTAAAGTTTGAACCTGGAGATTTAGTTTGGATGCATTTGAGAAAGGAAAGGTTCCCTGAGAAAATCTAAATTGCTACCTCGGGCTGATGGACCATTTAAAGTGTTAGAAAAAGTCAATGATAATGCATATAAGCTCGATCTGCCTGCGGATTTTGGGGTTAGTCCCACATTTAACATTGCAGATTTGAAGCCATATTTGGGAGAGGAAGATGAGCTTGAGTCGAGGACGACTCAAATGCAAGAAGGGGAGGATGATGAGGACATCAACACCAACGATACATCCACTCCGACACAAGTACCTATTGCTGGTCCTATTACTCATACCCATGCGCATCAACTTAATCATCAGGTGAGTTCAAATCTAAGCTCATGTACATCATGTTTAGACCATGGAGACCCGTGTACTCTTGTTTTGCTTAGGAACCAAGGAGGCGACCGAAAGGGAAACGGATTCGCGCAGACTGGATTCGGACTGCAGAACAGTACCAAATTGTGACGGACACCACGGTCGCATATGAACTCGGACTGAGGCGTTTAAGTACTTCGTGGAAAGCTTATGAAGTCTTCTTTCAAACGGATCCGGCCTCATATCCATATCTGTTACGAGTCGGCCGCAATCGTAAAATTAATACAGAGTCCTTTTCTGCACATGGTGCTGCGTCACCCTGTTTTGGCCCAATGGGCCGTGTATCAAGTTGAGTCCATTACGGACGCCTCCTAGGGTTGGAGTACGACCCCAGCACCCCTGTGGTCGACCTTCCACGTACTTATACCCCTTAGCCACCACCAAGGATGCTTGGGTTTTGTTTAGATCAAGTTTAGCCTTCGCTACTTGCTTGCAAGCGCGCGTGCTGGATCAGCCACCCGTCTTCTTGTCTTCGGAACCCCACCATTATTGAGATTGCGTGTGAAACCTTTATTTACATCTAGTAAATTCAGTACTTGTCATACTTGTTCTTGCTAGTTCTTCGATTGCTTGCAGGACGAGTGCCCTAGTGGCCGGGTGCCGCGCTCCACAAGATCGCGACAGCCATTGGAGGGGGTGTATCGGTTGCTAAGGCGCAGCTTGGAAGGCTGTAGTCGGGCCGTGAACGTCGCCTCCATCGACCAATCGAGTTATCTACGCCTCTCATCGAAAGATCGGGAATCAAACCCTAGCGGGTCGCCATTATTATCCACTGGAGGGGATCCCTGTCCGCCCTTATATAGTCTGGGGGGACAGGTTTACACGGAAGTCCTAGTCGAATACATGCCCTAGAGTCCTACCCGAGTACTTTTCTGGTAGTTCCCTACTTTATCCGACTAGTTTCACTACTGTATGAGCAGTTCTACTAGGCTACGAGTAGTTACATAGATGTAGGGCGTGGGCCATGTCCCAACCCTTATCCTAGAAAAAGTATGCCACGTGTACAGTCCTGTATACCCAGGTCTGACAGTCCCGACTAAGATTGTAGTCAAGACAAGTAGTCGAAGTAGTCGAACATGAGTAGAGCTAGTCGTAAACTTGTAAACTTCTTACCATGGGAGCGAGGCCCCTTCAATAACATAGTATACGAGTTGGAAATAGTAATATGTTACTGGAAATAAGGGAGCAAGGCCCCTTCAACAAACTTGCGCGTAGTACCAGTCGTAAACCACTAAAACGGCGTTGTACTTGAAAATATGAGCACAAGGCCCTTTTAGTAATCCAAGATACTAGTCGGAAACTAGTAATTAGTTACTGGAAGTATGGGAGCAAGGCCACTTCAGCAAACTTGCGCGTAATACCAGTCATAAACCAGTAAAACAGAGTTGTACTGGAAGTATCAATCTTGAGGCACCAATAGAAGATGTCCCCAGTTGATCAAGGATGAAAACAACGTAGATGCTCAATTTTCCAAGAATTTGGTACCTCCTGGCCATCAGAATGTTGTAAGCGATAAGATCCAGGGCCTGTAACCTTGTGCACAATGAAAGGTCCCTCCCATCATGAGTTAAGCTTGTGTAGCCTGGTATCATCCTGGATTCGTCAAAAAACCATATCTCCAATGTTGAAAGAGTGTCGTTGAACGTTCCTGTCGTGGTAACGACAAACTGGAGCAATACATTGCATCAGATTTCCTCAGCTGAATCAGGCTCAAGATGTCTCTCAGTGTCAGCCTTGCCTTCTTCAAACCCGTATACAAGAAAGAAAGGTGACTGTCCTGTGGCTTTTCTTGGTTGTGTGAGAAGCCCCCAGACTACTGATGAGATCTCATTGATCCATTTGCCACCCTTTGTGTTGTTCTCGTTATAGAGTCATTTCTTCAATCCATCAAGAATCAAGCCGTTGGCGTGCTCAACCTGGCCATTGGCCCGCAGGTGAGCCACTGAAACATATTTGACTTCAATGGAACTGCGTTCACAGAAATCACAGAGCTGATGCGAGTGGAAATTGGATCCTAAATCTGTAATGATGGTGTTGGGGAAGCCAAAACGATGTAAGATGTCGCAGGTGAAAGTAACCACTTGATCCGCCGAGAGCGTTGTGATTGGCTTGTACTCGATCCACTTGGTAAACTTGTCGATGACCACCAACATGTGTGTGAAACCTCCTGGCGCAGTTATTAAGGGCCCTATCATGTCCAGGCCCTAGCATGCAAACGGCCATCAGGGTGGTAAAGTGATGAGGTTATGAGCCAGAACATGGGGCAGTTTGCCAAAGAATTGGCAGTTGGTACACCGGCAAACGAGTGCTCCGGCATTGAAAGGACCTCAAGATGCCTATGGGGGGGGGGTGAATAGGCTAATCTGAAACTTAAAACACTTTGAACACTGTCAGTAACACAGATGTCTGGATACTCCGGACTTTGTGTCCGGAGTTTTCAGAGGGAATATCTGGACTATCCGGGTATGAAACAATCTACACAAAAATAAAGATACTGATGATGTAATTTAGATCGAGTAAATTTAGAAGAGCTAGTGGTACCTTTGGAGTGTTTCTCACCAGTTGTCTTGCTCTAGAGACTTGTACAAGAGTAGATCGACCTCAAACCCTAGAAAGTTAATCTCACAAGAAAATAACCAATAAAACAAGTAAGGAGCACAAGAGAGAGACAAAATTTGTTTCCCGAAGTTCACTCCCAAAGGAGCTATATCTCCGTTGAGGAAGAATTCAACAGACGGTGCTCAAGAACCCTATGCTCCTCTCCCAAGGGTAGGACTAATGCTCAAACCCAAGGTCACTTACTAAGTGTTCCTCCGAGAGGAATGACGATTACAAACTTCCCGTGGTGCTCACAACTCGCTTGAGCACTCACGAGCAACGCCTAGCCGTATATAAGCTTGAAGCTCCAAGAGTAACAAACTTGAATCCACCGGCTAGACAAGGATGATGTGCTCAAGAGATGGAATGGAAGCTCACTAGCACAAATCTTTGCTCTTGCAAAAATCTCACTTGAATCCCCAAAGGAAATCACTCAAGAATGAAGAAAGGGGGAGTGAGAGAGTTCTTCTTTAGCTTGTGGGCGTTTCTGGTCGAAATGAGCAAGAGAGAAGTCTGAGTGAGGGGGTATGGGGGTATTTATACTCCCTCTCACAGAAAACTAGCCGTTGGCGAAAGGTTACCCGGATACTCCGGGTATATGTCCGGATACTCCGGATACTGGGGTCCGGAGACACCGGACTCAGAGCAATTTACGGACGGGGAACAGTTACCCGGAAAGTCTGGGTATATGTCCGGATACTCCGAACATCTTTGTTCGGACATTCCGGTCCAGGACCCGGACACTCCGGGTTTAACAGGGAATTTCACAAGAAGGCTGTTTATAGTGGTAGGTTTGATTCTCATGGTTTTTGTAGGTTCTCTTGAGCACAACTACCACGTCAACACCTTTAGATCAAAGTCCCTCTTGATAGTACGACGTTCCTATACTCAATTTCAAAATAAAATCTAATCTTCAAGTAGATTTGAAACACCGCTTTCATTTCCTTTTTGAGGGGTCATGCTTCGTAATACGCTTTGCTTATTCACCCTTAGCACCTAGACACATGCTTGATAACACGATTAAATATACATGTGCTTTGTCATCTAACACCAAAACCAACTAAGGGGCCTAGATATCTTTCAATCTCCCCCTTTTTGGTGATTGATGACAACCCACATGGATCTCATTTGATAATCATAAAGATGTAAACTTAAGCATATAAAGAGCTCCCCCTTAATGTATGCCATGAATTTGAATTTCAAATTGACTTGTCAAAAGTCAAAGTTGGCACATTATGAAGAAAACATGAAAGCTCTTTATACATTCTACAGTGGGGTGAGCAAGTGTGTGCAAAGACAATGTGTAATGCAAATGACAGGTTATGCATTCAAGAAAAATTAGTGTTGGCAGCAAAACTCGGAGACTCCGGGTATATGTCCGGAGACTCCAGACAACGTGTCCGGAGTATCCGGCTAAGTAGCCGGAGTATCCGGACCTCCTGCACAGAACACAGAAAACAGCAAGGCATCACATATTAACTAAGAATTATACTAATAGCTGAGCCTTAAAACAACTTCAAATGTGACAACCAAACAGTTTTAAACACAGAGTAGCACACCTTACAAGTTTTCTCACACCACATAGTCCTTACAAGAATGAGTTCAAGTGCACAACAGAAGCGATAAAGCGACATAGTGCCAAAAAGGGAATGAAAAGAGCAAAGAAGTCTTCTACTCATCATCATCTTGGGCGTCATCGGCGAAGGTGTCTTCATCTTCATCCGAGTCGGGGACCTCGCGGTAGTTGTGAGGTTCTTCTTCCTCGGTCTCCTCATCTTCATCAAAGATCTCTTGGCCACGAGGAGGAGAGCAACGAGAGCGAGTAGGTGCATGAGTGCGTCGACGTGGGCGAGGAAGAGGAGCATTAGCAGCAGCAATAGCAGCCTCATCCGTGGCATCCCACTCGGCGACGGATCATCAAACTCCGGCAACTCATGGTAAGGATCCGCAGGAAGCCCTAAGTGACTGTTGATCTCAATAATATCACGGCGGTTTTCATTTATTTCTTGAGTTGCTGTCTTGCACATGCAGAAGATACTCTTGAGTGCCCTCTTTATGAATGAGTCATGGTGACCATGGCGAGAGGAGGAAGAGGCACCGGAGTAGTATGGAGCGGGATCAAATCTTGGATTCCTTGTAGCACCGACATGAAGCGGAGGTGCACATGGTGCATCACCGGAGCGAGGACGAAGGTGAAGTGCCACATGCTTGCAGTCCTTAGGAAATGTGACTTTTGTGACCCTCTCTATCATATACATGAGATATGGAGCAAACGGTAGAAATTTGTGTGGATCATTCATCGTCCTTCTCAACTTATTCCAAATGAAATCCATGATTGAGAAGGATCTTCCACCGGGCATGACATGAGCAAGAAGGTTGCAAGCAAAGTATCAAAGTGCCGTTGAATCTCCATCCTTAGCATCAATGGTAGCACAAAAGAATTGATTCATCGTGTAGTAGAAGGGTTGAAGGGTGCTTGCATTACCGGCTTCGTCGAGGATCGGATTGTAGAAGAGAGCCAGTAATTGATTTGGCTTCAATTGATGCTCCACATGAATGGGATCTTTCTTCTCATCCTCTGAGCCAAGTCCAAGAAGCCTAGAGAAAGTCATGTAATCCACTCCATACTTCACATCCTCGGTGTCCAGGAGAAGGAAATCTTCCTTGCATCATAGTATAGAGATGAGTGAAATTGAGCAAGGATCTTCTGATTCCAATCATACCTAAAACCCATGATGTCATAGAGCCCAAACTCCTTGCACTTTGTAGTTGCTTGATCGAAGAATGGATCGTTGAGCTTCTCAAAGTATGCCCAATCGACGTACTTGCAAGGGATAATAGGTGCCTTTCCCTTGCGCAAGACCACGGAGGAGTAGAAGTCTTGATGGAGTTGGCACCAAAAATGCCTTTCCAATCCTTCACACTTCTCATACTTATACACGTCCTCCTTGCATGCATTAGTCAGTGCCACTGTTTGTTTGAAGTAGTTTCTCCCCATTTCAACTGCAAAACCGGGCACAATTTGAGGACAGGTGAGCTTCGGGCATCTGGGATATTGGCGTTGACCTTCTTGAAACTCTATTTGTAGACGTGGAGGTGAGGGCAGATTTCCCAAGCAATTCCCTTTCTAGTTGGATTTGCACGGGATGGAGGAGGCACGGCCATGCTTGGTATCATGTAAGGAGCTTGCCAAGATGCACGAGATGGAGCTTGGCTGCTGCTAGCAGGTTCCTTGCCGGGGCGACGGTTAGGTCATAGCTCCCTCGGAGGTGGATTCTACCATGGGATTTGAATGAAATTTGGAGTATGAGTTGCTAGACATGAGTGGAGACAATGCCCTAAAGGATATTTAACAATATCAACTACATTGGGAGATCGGGCGATTCGAAGTTTGAATACCTTGAGAGATGAAAGAGGGCGCGAAAAAGCCCAAATCCAAAGCCTCCCCGAGTTTCCGGAGCAGAGGCACACCTTCCCTTGAAGATTCATGAAGTTTTGATCGAGGGAGGCTTCAAATCGCCCCAATGGTCAAAGGAGAGTAAGGGGGAGGCGTGAAAGGAGGTGGCGGTGGTAAAAAAAATGAACCGAAGTTCACCGACGCCCCCCCCCCCCCCCCACAGTTATATACTAGGATTTAACCACCCGGAGTATCCGGACGAAGGTCCGGAGTTTCCAGTTCACCCGGAGTATCCGGACGAAGGTCCGGAGTCTCCGGCTCCCCCTGAGACCGACCATGATTTCAATGAAGGATAGGATTGAATTTTGATAGAGAGATCTAGTGATGTGAGAGGCACACTTAGCTTGAGACTAGCCAACAGTCAACAATGGGAACAATAGTAGTAAGCAAGAGAAGATTCAAATTTTCTTGAAAATCACACTCCTAACAATTCTAGTAAGTTTTTCAAAAGGAATTACTCTATAGCAATCAGACATGTGCATGATTTCAAACTAAGTTACGATAGTCCAAGATATTTAGCTCACTCCTCAAACTACAAAACCTTTGCTCATCAAGTGGTTTGGTGAAGATATTGGCTAGTTGTTTATCGGTGCTCACATGACTCAAAACGATATCTCCTTTGGTCCCATGGTCTCTCAACAAATGATGTGTTATATCAATATGTTTGGTTCTTGAGTGGTTTACTGGGTTGTTTGCTAGCTTGATGGCACTCTCGTTGTCACACAAGAGTGGAATCTTACTAAACTTGCAACCAAAGTCGCTCAAAGTAAATCTCATCCAATGTAGTTGCACACAACAAGCACTTGCAGCAACATACTCGGCTTCAACGGTGGATAGAGGAATGAAATTTTGTTTCTTAGAGCTCCAAGACACAAGGGACCGACCAAGGCATTGACAAGTCCCCGATGTACTCTTCCTATCTACTTTGCAACCGGCATAATCCGAATCGGAATAGCCAAGTAGTTTGAAAGTGGAGCCCTTGGGATACCACAAGCCAAGTTATGGAGTGTAAACTAAATATCTTAGAATTCTCTTAATAGCCATAAGATGACATTCCTTAGGATTAGTTTGAAACCTTGCACACATGCACACACTAAGCATGATATCAGGCCTAGATGCACAAAGGTAAAGAAAGGATCTAATCATGGAGCGATATACCTTTTGATCTACGGCCTTGCCATCTTCATTTAGATCAAGATGTCCATTAGTTGGCATGGGTGTCTTGATGGGCTTGGCATTCTCCATGTCAAACCTTTTCAACATATCTTTAGTATACTTGGTTTGACAAATGAAAGTGCCTTCCTTGTGTTGCTTGATTTGAAATCCAAGAAAGAAAGTCAACTCGCCCATCATGGACATCTCAAATCTCTTCGTCATGATCCTACTAAAGTCCTCGCACCAAGATTGATTAGTAGAACCAAATATAATGTCATCGACATATATTTGGCATACAAAAATATCTTTATCAAGTTTACAAGTGAAAAGAGTAGGATCGGCTTTGCCTATCTCAAAGCCTTTTTTTAAGAGAAAATCCTTAAGGCATTCATACCATGCTCTAGGTGCTTGCTTAAGCCCATAGAGCGTCTTATGGAGCTTGTAGACGTGGTTAGAAAACTTGGAATCTTTAAAATCCGGTGGTTGCTCAACAAATACCAATTCGGAGATTGGTCCATTAAGAAAAGCACTCTTCACATCCATTTGGTATAGCTTGAAATCATGGTGAGTAGCAAAGGCAAGCAAGATACGAATTGACTCAAGCCTAGCTACGGGAGCATAAGTCTCACCAAAATCCAAACCTTCGATTTGTGTGAAGCATTGAGCAACCAACCTTGCTTTGTTCCTTGTCACCACGCCATGTTCATCTTGTTTGTTTCGAAAGACCCACTTGGTTCCAATAACATTTTGCTTGGGTCTTTCTACTAAGGACTAGACTTCATTCCATGTGAAGTTGTTCAATTCTTCTTGCATAGTCATCACCCAATCCGGATCATCCAGTGCTTAATCTATCTTAAGTGTTTCCAAGGAAGAAACAAATGATTAATGTTCACAAAAGGTAGCCAAACGAGAATGAGTGGTTACCCCTTTACTTATGCTTCCAAGGATGTTATCTATGGGGTGATCCTTTTGGATATTTTGGTGAACTCTTGGATGAGGAATTTGAGCTTCATGTTGTACTGGTTCAACTTCTTGTTCAGCCTGAGAATGATCTTGATGTGGAGTTGAGGGTTCAACTTCAGTGACCCGGATAGTCCGGTCCTCAGTCCGGATATTCCGGACAGGGGATCCGGAGTCTCCGGACGTACGGCTGGAGTTTCCGGGTTGCGCGGCGGAGGTGGATGTAGATGACCCTTTGAACATCAACTCATCATCATCATCTTGATCTCCTTGTTCTTGAGGCTTTATTTCACCAGTGGCTAGCTTCTTGATTGCCTTGCTTGATGGTTCTTCCATACCTACAACACTATCAACTTGCTCCTCTTGAGAGCCATTAGATTCATCGAATGTCACGTCACACGCAACTTCAACACACCCGGAGGTTTTGTTAAAGACACGATAGCCATGAGCATTCGATGCATAACCAAGAAAAAAACCTTCATCAACTTTAGGTGCAAACTTAGAGTTTTTGGGCTTCTTGTTAAGAATGAAGCACTTACTTCCAAAAACTCTAAAGTAAGACATGTTAGGCTTTTTACCAAGTAGAAGGTCGTAGGCCGTCTTGTTCAAGATCTTGTGTAGATATAGGCGGTTGACGGCATGGCATGCCGTGTTGATTGCTTCCGCCCAAAATTGATCTGAGACTTTGTATTCATCAAGCATTGTCCTTGCGGCCTCAATGAGAGTTCTATTCTTCCTTTCAACAATTTTGTTTTGTTGTGGAGTATATGGAATGGAGAACTCATGACCAATGCCCTCTTCATGTAGGAATTCTTCAATGTTGGTGTTCTTGAATTCATTGCCATTGTCACTTCTCACTTTCTTGATCTTGGTCTCAAATTCATTTTGAGCTCTTTTTGCAAATTTCTTGAATGTATCTTGCACTACACTTTTGTCATGCAAAAAGAATGCCCAAGTGAAACGAGAATAATCATCAACAATGACAAGACCATATTTGTTACCACCAGTGCTTATATAAGCCACCGGGCCGAATAAGTCCATGTGTAGCAGTTCCAATAGCTTGACGATGTTGACAATGCTCTTTGATTGATGAGGAACACCAACTTTCTTTCTGGCTTGACAAGTACTACAAATACGATCTTTCTCAAAAGAGACATTGGTTAGTCCTAGGTTGTGATCCCCCTTTAGGAGCTTGTTGAGATTTCTCATCCCAACGTGGGCTAGTCGGCGATGCCATAACCAACCCAAGCTAGACTTTGCTACCAAGCATGTATCAAGTTGAGCTTTTTCTTGTGAAAAATCCACTAGATAAAGCTTTCCCTTGACCACACCCTTGAAGGCAACGGAGCCATCGCTTCTCCTAATGATGGTCACACCCTCGTTAGTGAATAAACAATTGAAGCCCGAGGCACAAAGTTGTGATATGGATAACAAATTATAGCTAAGTGACTCAACTAAGAGAACCTTTAAAAGAGAGAATTTTGAGTTTAGATCAATGTTACTGGTGCCAAGAACTTTTACCTTTTGATTTCTAGCAAAGGTAATGTAATGATCACCATCGGATTGTTTCAAAGATTCAAACATACTTCCTTCTCTGGTCATATGATTTGTACATCCATTATCAATCACCCATGTGGATCCACTGGAGAAGTATCCCTACAAAACAAGATTATTCCTTCTTTTTTGGTACCCAACAATTCTTGGGTCCTTGAGTGTTAGTCACAAGCACCTTAGGTACCCACACATGGCTTTTCACCTTAGTGTTCCATGAGCGGTGACCTACAAACATAGCAACCACTTTACCACGGTGGTTCCTAGTTAACATATAATCAGCAGAAAAAGACATTTTAGAAGATGATTCTTGTGTCTTAGGAGCTTGGAACTTGTCTTGCTTTAATGAAGATGCGACAATTTTGGCACCTTCATCACATGTTGTGCCTCCCTTGACAAATTGACATGACTTTTCCCTTGGGTCTTACCAAATCCCTTGTGGATGGGAGTAGTCATGTTCTCTAAACCTCCATTTGCTCATAAGGTGGCCTTCTTGTTGTTCTTGACATATGGGATGGTTTGAGGTGCACCATCTTCATTCTTTCCAAGTCCCTTACCTTTCTCAAAGCCATACTTGCTCATGTACTTTGATCCAAATCCCTTGGTATGCTTCTCAAACTCACCTACCCTTTGTGAGGAATTTGTCTTGAGTACTTGCTTGTGAGATGGTGCTTCTTCTTGCACTAATTAAGTGAATCTAGTAATCACTTTCTTCATGGCATGCATTTCAGCATGGTTAGTAGCACAAGTTTGAACATCAATATTAAAGCATCGTGCACAACCGTTACTAGTTGAAGGACTAGATGACTTTGATGACTCAACAGCTTTAGAGGAGTTTTCGAAAAGAGTGTTAAGTTTAACTTCAAGTGTCGTGTGAATGGCTTCCAAGCTTGTTAAGCTTTCTTGAAGGTTCTCATTATCACTTTTCAAGTTGGCATTGGTGTCTTTGATCAAAGAAAGTTTCTTGGTCAAGTCATTCACCTTTCTTCTTTCACTAGTGAGTGACTCTTCTACCTCAAGAAATATGCCATCCTTGGTTTTGAGAGAATCCTCAAGCCTCTTGTTTTCCTTCCTTTCATTGGTAAGGTTCTTTTCAAGAGCTTCAGATTTTTCTCTCTCAAGCCTAAGCAATTCTTCTTGTGATTCAAGAGTCTCATCTAGGTCATCTAGTTTCATTATTAGTTTTATCATTTTAGTTGCCGCTCTTTTGCCATATTGTTTAATAAGACTAGCAATTTCATCTTCCTCATCTAGTTCATCATCCAATGAGTTTGGGGATGTTACCTTCATGTTCTTTCCCATAAGGCACATGATTGGGCCTTGATCTTCGTCATCGGTGAGATCTTCAAATAAACTTGGTTGATGAGAAGAAGAGGTCTTGAATGCCATGGTTGCAATATCTTCATTGTCGGAGTTGCTCTCTTCATTTGAATTCCATTCTTGACCAAGATGAGCTTCACCGGCATGCTTTTTGTATCTTGGCTTGTCCCTCTTGAATGAGCTCTCTTTGGTGTCCTTGTTCTTCTTCTTTTCTTCCGGACAATCCGCAATGAAATGCCCAATTTTCTTGCAACCAAAACAAGGCTTGCTTGATCTTCGTCTTGGCTCATACTTGCTCTTGTTCTTGCCAAAGTTTCGGAAGTTGGTCTTCTTCATAACCCTTCTAAAATTCTTGTTGAAGAAAGCCATTTCCTCATCATCTAGCTCATCATCTTCATCACTACTCAAGTCATCATGTCTTGAGGGTTTTGTTGCCTTCTCTTTGCCCTTTCAATTTGTTTGGAGAGCCAACCATTGTTCTTTGCTGCTTGTTGTTGAAGTTCGGCCAAATCTTGATTGATCTTGACTCTCTTCAATTGATCATGATGAGCTTCTATTCTTCCAAGAACATTTTCGGCGGTGAAATGCTTGAATCTCCTTTCGGCTCTTATCAAGCTAGGTAGTGTGATGTCCCTAGCCATGTATACGGACAAGAGCTTGTCAACAATTTCACGATCACCCCACTTGTTACCACCAAGTGACTGGATTTGATTGGTGATCTTCTTCATGCGATTATACATCTCCTTGACGGTTTCATCTTTCTTCATGGAGAATAGACTTAGTTCATCTTCCAAAGATTTGATTCTTGACTCACAAACTTTTCTTGAACCTTGATGATTTACTTGGAGTGTATCCCAAGCATCCTTGATGGTGGGAGCATCTTTGATCTTGTTAAACTCTTCCGGACTCACGGAAGAGTGAAGAATATTCAATGCTTGATAGTTTCTTTGTAACACATATGCTTGCACCGGCGTTGTGGCTTCATTGTCTTCCAGGATTTCACAACCTACTTCAACAATCTTCCAAAGATCCTTGTGAATTGCACTCAAATAACCAAACATTTTTGTTTCCATTGATTATACCCCGTCCCATCAAAATAAGGGGGCTTTCCCATGTGAATTGAAGCATTATGATCACTAGGAATTTGAAAGGTATAGTCATGAGAGACTTGATGATACTCAACTTTCCCTTTTCCTTTTGATGAGCGCGAAGGCCTTCTCTTATAATCGGTGTCGGAGTCATCACTCGACTCGATCACAATTTTGGTGCTGGACTTCTTCTTGTTGCTTCTCAATTTCTATTTCTTCCGCCATGCCTTCTACTCAAGGTAAGACATTTCATCATTGGTTGTCTCCAATTTATCTTTTTCTTCCTTCTTATGTGAGCTGTTCTTTTTCTTCCCTTTGGAGCCACTTGAGGTGGAGACCTTGTTATCTTCTAGTTTTACTTGTGAGGAGTTGGACTTCTCACTTTCATCCATCGGATTTGTGGGAATCTTTGGTGAAGTGTCGCCCGACATCTTGATTCTCCGAGAGGTTAAGCTTCAAAGAAGGAGAACGAGGCTTTGACCAATTGAAAGGACATCAGGATGCCTAGAGGGGGGATGAATAGGCTAATCTGAAACTTAAAACAGTTTGAACACTGTCAGTAACACAGATGTCCGGATACTCCGGATATATGTCCGGATACTCCAGACTTTATGTCCGGAGTTTCCGGAGGGAATATTCGGACTATCCGGGTATGAAACAATCTACACAAAAACAAAGGTACTGATGCTGTAATTTAGATCGAGTAAATTTAGAAGAGCTAGTGGTACTTTTGGAGTGTTTCTCACCAGTTGTCTTGCTCTAGAGACTTGTATAATAGTAGATCGACCTCGAACCCTAGAAAGTTAGTCTCACAAGCAAATAGCCAATAAAACAAGTAAGGAACAGAAGAGAGAGACATAATTTGTTTCCCGAAGTTCACTCCCAAAGGAGCTACATCTTCGTTGAGGAAGGATTCAAGAGACGGTGCTCAAGAACCCCTATGCTCCTCTCGCAAGGGTGAGACCAACGCTTAAACCCAAGGTCACTTACTAAGTGTTCCTCCGAGAGGAATGACGATTACAAACATCCTGTGGTGCTCACAACTTGCTTGAGCACTCACGAGCGACGCCTAGCCATCTAGGAGCTTGAAGCTCCAATAGTAACAAACTTGAATCCACCGGCTAGACAAGGATGATGTGCTCAAGAGATGGAATGGAAGCTCAGTAGCACAAATCTTTGCTCTTGCAACAATCTCACTTGAATCCCCAAAGGAAATCACTCAAGAATGAAGAAAGGGGAACTGAGAGAGTTCTTCTTTAGCTTGTGGGTGTTTCTGGTCGAAATGAGCAAGAGAGAAGTCTAAGTGAGGGGGTATGGGGGTATTTATACTCCCTCTCACAGAAAACTAGCCGTTGGCGAAAGAGTACCCGGATACTCCGGGTATATATCCGGATACTCCGGATACTAGGGTCCGGAGACTCCGAACTCTGAGCAATTTACAGACGGGGAACAGTTACCCGGAAACTCCGGGTATATGTCCAGATACTCCGGACATCTTTGTACGGACATTCCGGTCCAGGACCCGGACACTACGGGTTTAACAGGGAATTTCGCAAGACGACTATTTATAGTGGTAGGTTAGATTCTCATGGTTTTTGTAGGTTCTCTTCAGCACAACTACCACGTCAACACTTGTAGATCAAAGTCCCTCTTGATAGTACGGCATTCCTATACTCAATTTCAAAATAAAATCTAATCTTCAAGTAGATTTGAAACACCGCTTTTCATTTTCTTTTTGAGGGGTCATGCTTCGTAATACGCTTTGCTTATTCACCCTTAGCACCTGCACACATGCTTGATAACACCAAAACCCACTAAGGGGCCTAGATATCTTTCAGGCATCTGCCAAAGCAGTCGGCCAGTAGAAACCAGATCGAAACGCCTTGCCGACTAGTGTCCGAGAAGCCGCATGGTTCCTGCACACGCCTTCGTGAATCTCTTGGAGTATCTTTTTGCCCTCCTCCGTGCTGACACACTTCATGAGTATGCCTGATGCTAATCCACGCCTGTACAGGTTACCCCCGACTAGAATATACCCTTTGCTGCGCCGTAGGATGCGAGTAGCTTCAGCGCTTTTTGGGTCGACTCCGGGGGGTAGTTTGTGCTCCTGGATGTAGTCGATGAAGGCCACCCTCCAGTCGACCTCGATCATCAAGACCTCTCGGTTGGGTTCCTTGGGACCCTGAGCGATGGAATTTGAGTCTGGTGCCCTGATGGAAGGGTGATGCAACTCATGAACGAAAACTTCCGGTGGGACATTAGCTCGATCAGAACCCAGTTTGGAGAGCACATCTGTGCCCACATTATTGTCGTGAATCACATGGTGAATTTCCAACCCCGAGAACTTGCTCTCGAGCTTGCGTATTTCCATAACGTAGGCGTCCATGGTGTTCGTATTGATGTCCCACTCCTTGTTGACTTGTTGAACCACTGGTAAGGAGTCACCATAGACGAGTAGTCGCTTGATGCCTAGGGAGATTGCGAGGCGTAGCCCGTGCAATAATGCCTCGTACTCGGCTTCGTTGTTAGAGACCTCGAATAGTATTTGAAACATGTACTTGAGCTGTTCTCCTCTCGGGCTGATGAACAGTACTCCCACGCCACCGCTGCCGAGCTTGAGTGAGCCATCAAAGTACATGACCCGATGCTCTGGCTGGTTGGTTGGGGCTTCCACTTGGTTTTCTCACCACTACGCCATGAAATCGACTAGTGTCTTTCTGCGACTAAGAACTTGTTCTCGAGCTTGCGTATTTCTGCGACGTACATGTCCATGGTGTCCTTGTTGATATCCCACTGCTTGTTGACTTGTTGGATCACCAACAAGGAGTCACCGTAGACAAGTAATCGCTTGATGCCAAAAGAGACTGCCAGGCGTAGTCCGTGCAGTAGTGCCTCGTACTCGGATTCATTGTTTGAGACCTCAACTAGTATCTAGAATACATACTTAAGTTGTTCTCCTGTTGGGCTGATGAAGAGTACTCCGGCGTCACCGCCTCCGAGCTTAAGTGAGCCGTCGAACTACATCACCCAATGCTCTGGCAGGTTGGCTTGAGCTTCCACTTGGTTTTCTCGCCATTCTGCCATGAAATCGACTAGTGCTTGCGACTTGATGATGGTGCGAGCCTTGAAGTCGAGGGTAAGAGCCCCCAGTTCCACTACCCACTTGGAGATATGTCCAATGGCATCCCGATTGTGGAGTATATCCACCAATGGAAAATCAGTGACAACTGAGATCTTGTATGCGTCGAAGTAGTGGTGAAGCTTCCTGGAGGTGATGAGTATAGCGTAGAGTAGTTTCTGAATTGATAGGTAACGAACCTTGGATTTAGAAAGAACTTCGTTGATGAAGTAAAGTGGCTACTGCACACTGAAGGCATGGCCTTCCTACTAGCGTTCAACCACGACTGTCAGGCTGATGACGTGAGTAGTCGCGGTGATGTAGAGTAGTAGGTTCTCGCCTGAATGTGGAGCTATGAGGATGGGGGGCGACTGCAGATGATGCTTGAGGTCTTCCAGCACCTCCTCCGCCTCCTTGGTCCACTGGAACTTGTCCTGTCATTTTAGCAACTTGAAAACGGGTAATCCCTATTCTCCAAGTCGTGAGATGAATCTGTTCACGGCTGCCATACAGTCTGTGAGCTTCTAGACATCCTTGATCATCCACGGAGCCCCCATGTCTGTAATGACGGTGATCTTCTCCGGGTTCGCTTCAATTCCTCAATGACTGATGATGAAACCAAGTAGTTTCCGTTGTGGTACACCGAAGACGCACTTAGTCGGGTTGAGCTTCCACCGTAACTTGCACAGGTTGTTGAAGGTTTCTTCAAGGTTGGAGATGAACTTGTCATGAGTTCTGGTCTTGATGACCACGTCATCCACGTAGGCTTCAACATTGCGTTGTAGCTGGTCAGTGAGGCATAATTAGATAGCCCGCTGATAGGTGGCTCCTGCATTCTTCAGCCCAAAGGACATAGTTTTGTAGGGATATGCTCCAAACAGGTTGATGAACGTCGTCTTGATCTGATCTTCTTCCTTGAGGGCAATCTGATGGTAGCCCGAGTAGCAATCAAGGAAAGAGAGCAAGATGCAGCCAGCCATGGATTCAATGACTTGCTTTATGTGTGGGAGCACGAAGGGGTCCTTCGAGCAGTGTCTGTTGAGATCAGTGTAATCCACACACGTCCTCCATTCATTATTATTCTTTTTCAAAACTAGTATAGGGTTAGCTAGCCACTCTAGGTGGTAGACTTCTTTAAAAAAACCAGCCGCGAGTAGTTTTGATAACTCCTTCTTGATGGCCTCCCTCTCGTCTGGAGCAAAGCATCATAGTCGTTGTTTCTTCAGAGTGGCTTTGGGGTCGACTTTTAGGCAGTGCTCAATCAGCTCCTTTGGCACGCCTGGATATCTGTTGGTTTCCACGCGAATATGTCGCGGTTGGTGTCAGACTCGGGCACACGGGACTGTCCACGTGGCACACTTCTCCTAGGATACGGGATGGGACATGGCCCACATCCTACATCTGTTGTAACTACTCATAATGCACTAGGATTACTCGTACAGTAGTTAGACTAGTTGGATACGATAGGAGACTACCCGAGTAGTACTCGGGTAGGATTCTTGGGCTTGTACCCGACTAGGACTTCCATGTAAACCTGTCCCCCGGACTATATAAGGGCGGACAGGGACCCCCTCAGGGACAATAATCATCAAAGGCAATACAAACCACAAAGGACGTAGGGTATTATGCTCTCGACGGCCCGAACCTTTCTAAAACCTCGTGTTCCTTTGCACCTTCGAGTTCCTGATCTCGACGACACCATACCTACAAACTCACCACCTCGGGGGTATCCCTCGGTGGGCGTGGCGGTAAAACACCGACAACTGGCGCGCTAGGTAGGGGTGTTCATCGAGCATCCACTGGAGAATTCGATGGCATCCTTCAACTTCACCAGCGCTTTGCTCGACGAGGGCACAACCTTCATCTTCAGCTCCCGGAATAGCGTCGCCAATGGTTTAGGTCTTCAACAGCCACCTAGCCAACCTCAAGGAGCCGGAATCCACTTCATCGACTCCAAGCAGCGATCTAGACGACTTCGTCGACAACCTCGATGACATGCTGCTTCCCGATCTGGCCCTGCAGATCGAAAAGATGTCCGTTTTCAATGCGACTTCCACTCATGATGCACCAGATCAACTCAGGTCGGAGTCAAACCGATCTAAAAAGACCTCACAATCCTAATCCCTCTCCGACTTGGAGGAGGATTTGGATCTGGTGCTCAAGATCAAGGACATGGGCACCACCGATTACCGGGAGGCCCCCATCTTCGACATCCACTCGGATTCCAACGGAGAGTATTCCCCATGTACTACAACTTCGAGCCGGATCCGAAAAGGACTCAGAGACATGGGAGTCACCGCTTGTCGGGCGGCCGCCGCCCTTGAAAACCACTCGCCACCCAACAGCCACACCGAATCTTTTTCGGGTAGCTTTCTAGGTTTAACCATCACTTCAATGCCGCAAGGACATTTCGTGTATTGGAAGGGCTTTGAGCCCTTCGAACTACTCGATTACGAGTCTCGCCTTGTGGCCTTCACGTAGGAACTACCCTTCCAAGAGGGTAGACCTCTTTCTCCTATCGCTGAAGAAGGAGAGAGTAGCACAGAGCTACTCGAATACAGCCTTCGGGCTAACCACTCGCCGGATCATCAAATCTGCATGCCTTCCCTACGCAACACGGAGGATGACGAGCTGGGCACCCAATACGACAACAAACAACTTCTGGACATCTCAACCGATGAGCCCACAGCAGACGCCCCCCCAAGATGAAGACGAAGAGCACCAGAGGATCCGATGGGCAAAGAATGCCAAGCGCGCTCAACGCAGGCGCAACACACAGAACCGCGCCCGCGAACCAAGGGATCTCAACAACGCCTTTGCAACAGTCGCGGATCGTGAGTACCGTACACCGATTGGCGCCATCACAGAAGCAGCACTCTTAGCTTAATAACTCAAATCTAATCCTCAGATACAAAGGCTGCAGTACTTGACCCAGCGCGCGCTCGTGCAACTCGATGGGCAACATCCAGTGTCTTCCACTCAGAATCAGCTCTCGAGGTCTGAGCAACACGGTGATACCGCGCTAGTCAGTCGCACCCCTGGAGGAGGCCACGGGAGTCGGAGGAACGACAACCGCCAATGCAATGAGGGCCACCCGTCCGTGCGTGGCAACAATGAACAAGAAGTACAACAACCCCCTCGTAACCAGTGGAGGGCAAGGCACCACGGTCAAGATCCAATTAAGGCCAACCTCCATGATGCTCCCACAGTTGATCTCAGGAAAAAAATCAACAAGGGCTGCGACGCGCAGCTAGTTATTGAAGCAAAGAGTAGGGACCGTCCCGGCAGGTACCCCAACAACGATGACAGCAACCGCTACCCCCGCCTTCACCACCAGCATCACCGACAAGTCCTACCCCAAGGACTTCAAACTAGTCAGAATCCCCAAGTCTGACGGTAAGCAGGACCCGCGCCAGTGGCTCCGTTGCTACTCCATCGCCATTGAAGTTTCAGGGGGATCCAACTCTACAAAAGCTCTCTACTTCCTGATGGCTCTGGAGCCCGCACCCCTCACGTGGCTTGAAAGCCTCAAGCCAAACTCCATCGACTCGTGGGAGGACCTCAAGCGGGCCTTCATCGACAACTTCCAGGGATCCATGATCAGGGCGGGCACTCACCACGACTTGTTCCAGGTGAAGCAGGAGATGAACGAGACCCTAAGGTCTTACACACGGTGTTTCTTTGAGACGCGCGCCACCATTGGCAACATCACCAACGAGGATGTCATCCGCTGTTTGCAACACGGCCTCTTCTCGAAGAACACGTACCACGACTTCGGGTGCAACCGCCCGACTACCGCCGTGGAGCTGCGTGACATGTTGGCGAGGTGGGCTGACCAGGAGGATGAGGAAAACGACTGCTTCCCCAAGCACAACCACGACAAACAAGGCAACGACAATGGCCACTTCGACAAAAGCCAGTGGAGCCACTCGGGGAACCCCCGAAAGCGCAAGCTAGACCATGAAGTCGCGGCATACACTCTTCGAGTGCGTCACCATCCGAAAATCACTTAATGCACCACCCCTCCCCCAAGCAGGAAAGAGAAAGGACAAGGAGGATGTCGAAGAAGGAGGTGACAAGTTGGGGTCCAAGACTTCCAGGATCCGAAGAACGTTGTCAACATCATCTTCGATGGATACGGCGGATTCCCCTCCAAGCGCGCGTAGAAGCTAACCCTGTGCGAAATACTCTCTATGGAGCCAGCCACGACAAGGCCCCTGAGATACAGCAGGTCCCGATCTCCTTCTCCAGGGACAATCAATGGACCAACTTCTCCGAGCCGGGAAAATTCCCGCTCGTCTTAGACCCGGTCATGGCGGGCTCATAGCTCACCCGAGTACTCACTGACGGCGGAAGCGGCCTCAACCTGCTCTTTGAAATACGCAAGCTCGAGAATAAGTTCTCTGGGCTGGAAATTCACCATGTGGTTTGCGATAACAATGTGGGCGCAGACATGCTCTCCAAACCGGGTTCTGATCGAGCTACTGTTCCACCGGGAGTCTTCGTTCACGAGTTGCATCACCCTTCCATTAGAGCACCAAACTCAAGTTCCATCGCTCAGGGTCCCAATGAACCCGACCGAGAGGTCTTGATGATCGAGGTCGACTGGAGGGTGGCCTTCATCGACAACATCCAGGAGCACAAAATACCCCCTGACGTCGACCCAAAGGGTGCTGAAGCTACTCGCATCCTACGGCGCAGCAAAGGGTATGTTCTAGTTGGGGGCAATCTATCTCAAGCGTGGATCAGCATTAGGCATACTCATGAAATGTGTCAGCAAGGAGGAGGGCAAAGAAATACTCCAAGTGATTCACGAAGGCGTGTGCGGGAACCATGCTGCTTCTCGCACACTAGTCGGCAAGGTGTTTCGATCTGGTTTCTACTGGCCGACTGCTTTGGTAGAGGCCGAAGCACTCATTCGCCGGTGCACCAACTGCCAATTCTTTGGCAAACAGCCTCATGTTCCGGCTCATTACTTGATAACTATACCACCTTCATGGTTGTTTGGATGTTGGGGCCTGGACATGATAGGGCCCTTCACAACTGCGCTAGGAGGTTTCACACACGTGTTGGTGGCCATCGACAAGTTTACCAAGTGGATTGAGTACAAGCCAATCGCAACGCTCTGTGCAGATCGAGTGGTTACTTTCATCTACGACATCTTACACTGCTTTGGCTTCCCTAACACCATTATCATAGATTTGGGATCCAATTTCCACTCGCATGAGTTCTGGGATTTTTGTGAACGCAGTTCCATCGAAGTCAAATATGTTTCGGTGCCTCATGCGCGGGCCAATGGCTAGGTTGAACGCGCCAACGGCTTGATTCTTGGTGGACTGAAGAAAAGACTTTATGACGAGAACAGCAAAAAGGGCGGCAAGTGGATAAATGAGATCTCATCAGTAGTCTGGGGGCTTCGCACACAACCAAGCAAAGCCACAGGACAGTCACCTTTCTTTCTCGTATACAGGTCTGAAGCTATATTACTAGCCAACGTGATGTGGAAGTCACCATGACTGGAAATGTTTGAAGATGGTGAGGCTGATAGTGCAGACATCTTGAACTTGATTCCATTGACGAAATCCGATGCAATGCATTGATGTAGTCGGCCCGCTATTTACAAGGAGTTCGTCGTTACCATGATAGGAACGTTCAACGATGCTCTTTCAACGTTGGAGATATGGTTCTTCGACAAATCCAGGATGATACAGGGCTACACAAGCTTAACTGACGATGGGAAGGACCTTTCATTGTGCACAAAGTTACATGCCCTAGGTCTTATCGCCTGCAGTACCTGGATGGCCAGGAGGTACCCAATTCATGGAATATTGAACATTTATGTCGGTTTCATCCTTGAAACGACTAGGGATATCTTCTATTGGTGCCTAGAGGTGATACTACCAGTACAACTCCGTTTTACCGGTTTACGACTAGTACTATGCACAAGTTTACTGAAGGGGCCTCTCTCCCATACTCCTAGTACCTAATTATTAGAGTATGACTAGTTTTTTGGGTCTCTGAAGGGCCTTTGGGCTAATACTTCCAGTACAACTCCGTCTTATTGGTTTACGACCGGTATCATATGCAAGTTTACTGAAGGGGCCTCGCTCCCTTATTTCCAGTAACATATTACTTGTTTTTGACTTGTACACTATGTTATTGAAGGGGCCTTACTTCCATGATAAGGACCTTACTTGTTCACGACTGGTTCCATACCTGTTCGACTACTTCGACTACTTGTCTTGACTACAATCCAAGTCGGGATCGATTCCTACTAGATCGCTTCATTGACTGCTCATTCACTAGTGGTTCCTTGCTCTATGCTCGGGCTCAGGGGCTTGTTGGTGTTTTACCGCCACGCCCACCGAGGGATATCCCCAAGGTGGTGAGTTTGGTTAGTTGGGTGTCGGCGAGATCAGGAACTCAAAGGTGCAAAGGAACATAAGGTTTTATACATGTTCGGGCCGCTAGGAGAGTAATACCCTACGTCCTGTGTGGTTTGTATTGCCTTTGATGGTGATTGTGTGATCTCCTGGGTGATTCCCTGGAAGATCTGGACGGTTCCCCTGGAGGTGGTCCTGTCCGCCCTTATATAGTCTGGGAGGACAGGTTTACATGGAAGTCCTAGTTGGATACATGCCCTAGAGTCCTACCCAAGGTGATTTTCTGGTAGTTTCCTACTGTATCCAACTAGTTTAACTACTTTAGGAGTAGTTCTACTTGGCTACGGGTAGTTGCAATAGATGTGGGGTATGGGCCATGTCCCAACCCTTATCCTAAGAAAAATATGCCACATGTACAGTCCCGTGTACCCGGGTCTGACAAGCCACCGAGCTCTTCGTAGCCGAGTACTACAGGCGTCCGAGTACTCTTGAAGGCATGTTCGAGTTGTCCGGAACTTTGTCCTGAAGGTGTCCTCCGAGTACTTCCTTGGTTGCGTCTAGGCTGTGAGGTGCTCATGCCCCGAGTAGTTGTCTTCTTTTATATGGGGTGCGATTAAATTTGCACTCCATATGGAGTAGCCCCCGAGCCTTAGGTTGACTCGTAGAATCAAGCTGAGGGTCAATTCAATCTTGAGTCTTCTATCTTTTTCTTCCAGCAGATTTGAAAAACAAGTTGCTGATGACACGTGTCTCGCAGCCCCCTAACCTTGAATCCAAATCCCCAAGTTTTGGAATAAAGGATCCAAAGAATCATGGCATGCAATCTTCATTGCTGAGAGCCGTGCCGTATCCAGCCCCCGAGCCTGGGAGCTAGATGAGTCGCATAGGATATGCCTCATAGTCGGTGGCGCCAGCCCCCGAGCCAGATGTTGGCCAAGTGCTCCGCATCTTGAACTATCGATGAAGCCGACTAATCAGAGTTGATTCTGGCTAGTT
Organism: Panicum miliaceum; assembly: GCA_032594955.1. Lineage (NCBI taxonomy): Eukaryota > Viridiplantae > Streptophyta > Magnoliopsida > Poales > Poaceae > Panicum > Panicum miliaceum. Next base: position 8,999,726 of record CM064070.1, on the reverse strand, counting down.
TTGTAGACGAGACTAGTAGTCAAAGAAGTCGTCGGTGTGTCGCTAAGCAGTCAATTCCGACTAGCTTGTAAGCGACACGAGTAGTCGAAGTAGTCGCCACTGTGCCGCCGTGCAGTCTTCACGAAGTCAAGTAGTTGAGGACGGCTGGCGATGAGCCCAACTAGTCGGAATCGAATCCGACGAGTAGCCAAGCGTTCTTGCGAAGTAGAAGTAGTCGTGGGCGATTGTTGATGAAGCCAACTAGTCGGAGTTGAATCCAACTTGCCCAACAGCACGGTCCAGATCAGGTCCCCTGTAAGGTAAACAAAAAAGTATGTTGTAACTGGTAATTATGAAATCGTGTTGGGAACGTTGCCCTTGCAATAAACTCCATGTATAACTAGTTCAAAAACTAGTAAACGAAGAAGTATGGGGGAGAGACCCCATCAGTAATATAAAGCACTAGTCCATAACCAGTAATTAGAGCATTACTGGAAGTATGGGAGCGACACCCCTTCAGTAAACTACGCGTAGTACTAGTCGCGAACTAGTAAAACGGAGTTTACTGGAATTATGGGAGCGAGGCCCCTTCAGTACACTACTCGTAGTACTAGTCGCGAGCTAGTAAAATAGAGTTTACTGGAATTATGGGAGCGAGGCCCCTTCAGTACACTACTCGTAGTACTAGTCGCGAGCTAGTAAACCGGAGTTTACTGGAATTATGGGAGCGAGGCCCCTTCAGTACATTACTCATAGTACTAGTCGCGAGCTAGTAAAACGAAGTTTACTGGAATTATGGGAGCGAGGCCCCTTCAGTACACTACTCATAGTACTAGTCGCGAGCTAGTAAAACAGAGTTTACTGGAATTATGGGAGCGAGGCCCCTTCAGTACACTACTCGTAGTACTAGTCGCGAGCTAGTAAACGGAGTATACTCGAATCTGAGGAGCAAAAGCCCCTTCAGTAACAAAGAAAAATGAGTAAACTTGTACAGAAAGTATATGGGAAGGTGACTAGAAGTAAATGAGGGAGAAATAAATCTCGGTGGGAGCGTCAGTCACATCCTTGGGCGGACCATGAAGATGCACATGTCGACTTGTGAAAACATCACGGTTGGCCCTAAGGGATTGATGACGAGATCTTTCACATGAGGCGATGAGTTCCTTGGGCGGGCCAAGACAAGTCTCGGTTGGCCCTAAGGAAGGGACAACGCAATCCTGCACTTGCGTTTATACAAAAGTAGGCGTTGAGCAAGGATGTCTTGGCTAGCCCAAAGGGAGCCCCTTGGGCGGGCCAAAACAAGTCGCATGACTCTGAAATAAGGATGAACGAGTGCGCCCTGATTTGGGTAAACTCCTTGTTCCCCTGATCGAGTAGTTGAATGAATTCTCCTTGAGTAGGGTCTCAGTCTTCTCATGGGTGATTAGCGACGAAGTCGTATTGCTTGCTAATTAAGCTGTGTTGGTTTATTGAAGATCCCGACTAGTCGGAATCAATTCCAACTAAGCACTGGTTGTGTGGGTCCTGCTTCCGGCTAGTTGTGTAGTCAAAGAGAGGTGGGCTAAGCCGGGTAACTTGGAGGACTCGTGCCCTTCCTGTGCCCTGGCTTGCCCGACCAAGGTGGAGACGCAAAAAGGGTGGGCTGAGCCAGGTAGGTTGGAGGACTCATGCCCTTCCAATGCCCTGGCTCACCCTACCAAAGTTGAAACATGAAAATGGTGAGCAGAGCCGGGTATCTTGAAGGACTCATGCCCTTCCAATGCCCTGGCTCGCCCTATCTAGGTTGAGGCGTAGAAAGGTGGGCTGAGCCGGGTAGCTTGGAGGACTCATGCCCTTCCAAGGCCCTGGCTCGCCCTACATAGATTGAGGCGTACAAAGGTGGGCTGAGCCGGGTAGCTTGGAGGACTCATGCCCTTCCAAGGCCCTGGCTCGCCCTACCAAGGTTGAGACGCCATTAGGTCGTGGAGGCCATTTGGTAAAGGTATGGCGTTGTTGAAGAAATCCGACTAGTCGGCGGCGATGGGAGCCATTCAATAGATGCTGGCTGATCCTTCCTCAACTTGAAGTAGACGATCCAAACCTTCCTCCGACTTGTAGTAGAGGACCTCCAATTCGTTTCGAGGGATTCCGAGTCATCGATCGAGTCATCGATTACACTGTTTATTTCTATGCGATGGTACGGTTGCTTCGCACTGCTTCTAGTCAGAAAAACTGAACTCCATCGATACCGTTGGCAAAGTTGGGAGCGAGGCCCTTTCAGTAAGACAGCAAACTAGTCGGGAACTAGTAATCTGTGTGTTACTGGAAGTGTTTGATAGATAATCACGTAAGTGCCATATTTGTTTAATGGACGGGTGCCACTGGTCATTGCCAAACGAGGTGACCTCTCTTGGCAGTCGCATGGTTCGGCTGTGATAGGGTTCCCTGAGTTTAGTAAGTGAGTCATAATTAACTCGAGTAGATGAACATAAATAGTGACCCTGACTAAGTGGTAAAAAAGGGGTGCTTTTGGGTGTACGTAACCTCTTGTGTCGAGATGAGGTCTCAAAACAATGGTTTAAACAAACGAAACACCAGAAAGACCCTTAGAAAACCTCCTTGAGCTGGGTACTTAATTTATGGGTAAATCATTAGTTGGGTAGTCCTGTCGCCTTTCGTCATGGACTTGACGGAGCTCCAAGGGCCCTCCGAAGGGCTTGACATTCAAAGGTAGAATGCTTGCTCTTCGGGTGGTACAGGCATTGCCCGTGGATGATCCCCTTAAGTCATTTCTTTGAACCGGGAGTCGTTTTCCTGTTGGTGGGTTGTTCCACGGCTTCTAGCTTGCGCTTCCGAGTAGTCTCCAAGTACTAGAGAGGGTGTTGGTTGCGGGTGGTGCTATAGGCATCCACTTCTTCGCGCTCTTGTTACCTGGCAATGATGATATTGCGGACGTCCCGGCCAGCATTGATGATGGCTTGGAGGTCACCCGTGGAGAAGTCGTGGAGGTTACGGCTTTCCTGCTGGTTCGCCTTGACGACACGGTGCCTGCATTGAGCTCGCTTTGCATTGATGAGCCTGCGGTGTTCCTTCTGGATGTCATCTGCGTCGTCCACCTTGGTGTTGGATGAGGATTCCCCATTCATTGATACGTCCACGTCTTTGTCGAGTGGATCAATAAGGTAGTCGTCGTTGTCATCCAGTTGGACCCGCTATAGGCCTTCACAGTCCTCGTCGGCATGAATCACGAGTACTTCTCGGTCATAGCGTTTGGCACGCTGCACCACTTGGCTGTCGTCTTCGTCATTACATGGGGGGAGGGGTCTGCCCTCTTGAAAGGGGAGTTCCCCAGGTGTGGCAATGAATCGTGGTGGACTTGATTTAAGGGACCTGGAGGGTTTCTTGCCCTTCCGCTGCTCAAACCTTCCCGAACAATCTGATTCCCTTACCAGACCCTGGATCACGAGTAGATAGATCCGAGTGGTTTTCGGAAACCATAGCCACCTAACAAGCGGTGGCTTCTCCTTCTCCGAGTGGTGGAGGATGATCAAGACCCTCCTCCAACGTGGAGAGGGTCCTGGATTGACCCATCTCAACCCGATCTTGGTCCGTGAGCATTTGTTTGATGGAGCCAACTAGGTCAGAGTTGATTCCAACTAGTTGTTGACCGAGCAGAGCTATTCGCTGGGTAGTTTGCGGCTTGGTCCCGATTGGTTTGTAGTCGAGACGAGTTGTCGAAGTTGTCGTTACCACTGCCGAGTTGTCGAGGCAGTCGTGACTGCGGCGCGAGTCGAGTAGTCGAGGTTGTCGCGGCAGTGTGTCGATGGTGAGTGGAGTAGTCGAAAATTTATGGCTCCTTGGGGTCGATTCGCCGAGGGGTGGATTGTGACACAAGGTGGGAGTCGGATTCGAGTACCTCAGAAGGCTCTAGACCCTTCCAGTACAGGAAACAACCTTGTAGTGTGGTGGTTATAGTTAAACCCGGATGACTACCCGAAAACGACTCGGAGTAGTCATCAGGTTGTCAGTGGATGACGAGAACTGGGGCCTCCCGACAAGAGGTGGCCTCCACGTCCTTGAGTCCTCCTCGGTATGGAATTTTAGTTGACGGGTGCTCTTTAATTGAATTTGAATCGTAGTCGAGAACGGGGGACCCCTGACGCGCGGTGGCTCCCTTGCCTCGGATCTTGAAGGGGCGATCCGAGTCCTCCTCCGATTCAGGGAGGGACTTGGATCGCGGGGCTTCCTCAGATCGGATTAGATCCGATCGGCGTCCTGGGGCAGCACGACTTGGAGTCGCGTTGAAAACGGGCTTGTTTTCGATCTGCCTGGGCAGATCTGGGTGTGGCAACTCGTCGAGATCGTCGGGGAAGAAGGCAAGGTTGCAGTGTCGAGTTGTTGTAGGGGCCTCTGGCTTCCTGGAGTTGATTAGGTGGCTGCTGAAGCCACCCAATCTGTTGGCGATGTAGATCCAGGAGCTGAAGATGAAGGTTGTGCCCTCGTCGAGCACGTTGCTGGTGAAGTTAAACGATGCCATCGAGTTCTCCAGTGGATCTTCGATGAGCACCCCTACCTGGTGCGCCAGCTGTCTGTGTTTTACTGCCAAGCCCACCGAGGGATACTCCCGAGGTGGTGAGTTTGGTTGGTTGGGTGTTGCCGAGATCAGGAACTCGAAGGTGCAAAGGAACACAAGGTTTTAGACAGGTTCAGGCCGCTGGGAGCATAATACCCTACGTCTTGTATAGTTTGTATTGCCTTTTATGGTGATTGTGTGATCTCCTTGGTGATTCCCTGGAAGATCTGGTCGGTTCCCCTGGAGGGGGTCCTGTCCGCCCTTATATAGTCTAGAAGGACAGGTTTACATGGAAGTCCTAGTCGGATACATGCCCTAGAGTCCTACCCCGAGTGGTTTTGTGGTAGTTCCCTACTGTATCCGACTAGTTTAACTACTCTAGGAGTAGTTCTACATGGCTACGGGTAGTTACAATAGATGTGGGATGTGGGCCATGTCCCAACCCTTATCCTAATAAAATATGCCTCGTGTACAATCCTGTGTACCCGGGTTTGACAGGGCTAGCGCCACCTTTCTACTATGACTACTTTATGCTCCTGGCTCGGGGGCTTGATGCGACAAAGGCACTTAACGTGTTTCATGGGACAGCTCTCATGCTTGCATGCTCGACGCTGTACAATTACTCGGCAAATACCCAACCCAAGAGGCTTTTTAAGATTTATCTTGGGTATGTGTTTGTTAACTAGTATTTCAGGGATGCTATTCCGAAATAAGGGGTTTTGTTCAAATTATTACCTAGAGGACTTATTTAGTCATTGGCTCAGGGCACAAAGATTGGTTTGAGAGGTAATCTTGGGTGTTTCTTGGGGATGTTATTTGTTTCACCATCTTTTTAGGGAACTCATCCTGAAAAGAGAGGTTTTCAAATTTACTACACCAATTTTCCCACGTTTACCATCAAATCTCTACTATCATATTGCATGCCACGATTCTTTGGATCCTTTATTCCAAAACCTTGGGGATTTGGATTCAAAGGCTCGAGGGCTGCAGGACACGTGTCATCAGTGACTTATTTTTCAAAACTGCTGGAAGATAAGGACAGAAGACTCTAGATTAAATTGACCCTCAGCGTGACTCTATGAGTCAATATAAGGCTCGGTGGCTACTCCATATGGAGTGCGAGTTTAATCGCACCCCATATAAAGAAAACTGGACAACTACTCAGGGCATGAGCACCTCACAGCCTCGATGCAGCCAAGGAAGTACTCGAAGAGCACCTTCAAGATGGAGTTCGGGAGAACTCGAAGACGCCTTCAGAAGTACTTGGACGCCTGGACTACTCGACTACGAAGAGCTCGGAGGCTTGTCAGACCCGGGTACACGGGACTGTCCACGTGGCACACTTCTCCTAGGATATGGGATGGGACATGGCCCACGCCCTACATCTGTTGTAACTATTCGTAATGCAGTAGGATTACTCGTACAGTAGTTAGACTAGTCGGACACGGTAGGAGACTACCCGAGAAGTACTCGGGTAGGACTCTTGGACTTGTACCCAACTAGGACTTCCATGTAAGCCTGTCCCCCGGACTATATAAGAGCGGACAGGAACCCCCTCGGGGACAATAATCATTAAAGGCAATACAAACCACACAGGATGTAGGGTATTACGCTCTCGGCAGCCCGAACCTGTCTAAAACCTCGTGTTCCTTTGCACCTTCGAGTTCCTGATCTCGGCGACACCCTAACTACAAACTCACCACCTCGGGGGTATCCCTCGGTAGGTGTGGCGGTAAAACAATGACAGTTGGCCCTAAGCTGATGAGCGCGCTATCCTATTTGTCACTCAAGCCGCCTCCAATCAAAGGTGTCTTGGACGTGTCGCCTTCTCGTAGCTGGATGGTCTTGATGCCGACATTGCTAGGGTTAGGCTTTACCTTGGACTGGCTAGGCCTCTAATTGGAGACCTCCATCCTTTGTTGGCGAGTTTCTATGCGGCCGGAAAGACTTCTGCAGAAGGTTCTAGCACGCATGATGTTGCGGCGTACTCGATCGCCTCTTGATCGCAGTCATACGACTTCTTCAAGTCACCGCGGAATGTGAGTACCCCTATCTTGCCTAGCATCTTGAGTATCAGGTAGACATAGTGAGGTACGGCCATGAATTTGGCCAGGGCCGGTCTACCGCGGATGGCGTGGTATGACAACTCGAAGTCGGCCACCTCGAATTTTATGTACTCCGTGCGGTAATTGTCTTTGGTCCCAAAGGTAACTGGCAGGACCACCGAACTGAGTGGTGTAGCCGCGTTCCTTGGAACAATGCCGTAGAACAGAGCCTTGCTAGGGGTGAGCATCTTGGTGATGTTCAGCCCCATCTTCTTCAGTGTACTCCCAAAGAGTAGGATGAGGCTACTCCCACCGTCAATGAGTACTCGGGTCAACTATGACCTTGCCACGATAGGTTCTAGGATGAGCGGGAATGTTCCCAGCTCGGAGAAGCTGGTCCACTGGTCCACCCTGGAGAAGGAGATTGGGACCTCACTGTATGTTAGAGATTTCTGTATGACCGGCTCAACAAAAAGGATCTCGCACTGAGTTAGCTTCTGCGCACGGTTCGTGGGGAAGCCGCTGTCTCCACCAAAGATGATGTTGACGACGTTCTTTGGGTCTTGGAAATCTTTGGCCCCCGACTTGTCTCCCTCATCATCATCCTTGTGATCCTTCCGCTTGCCTTCTTGATCGAGGAGTGGAGCGTTGAGTGACTTGCGAAGGCTGACGCACTCGAAGAGCCAATGCTTGGACTTCGGTTGCATCGGGCATTTCTTGTGCAGGATTTTCTCAAACTGAGTTTGATTGTTCCCCGACTTCTTGCCCCACGGATTGCACTCAATAGCCGCGACTTCATGGTCTGGCATGTTTTTTGGTGGTTTGCCGAGTTGTTCTACTGGCCTTTGTCGGAGTGGTTGTTGTTGTTACCCTGCTTCTGAGCCTTTGTCGTTCTCCTTATCCCCCTGATCAGCCCATCGTGCCATCATGTCGTGGAGTTCCACGGCAGTAGTCAAGCGATTGCGTCCGAAGTCATGGTAGGTGTGCTTCGAGAAAAAGTCATTCTAGAAGCAGCGGATGACGTCCTCATCGGTGATGTTGGCGATGGTGGCTCGCATCTCGAAGAAGCACCGGGTGTAGAACCTTAGGGTCTCATTCATCTCCTTCTTAACCTAGGACAAGTCATGATGAGTACCTGCTTGGATCATGGAACCCTGTAAGTTGTCGATGAAGGCCCTTTTGAGATCCTCCTAGGAGTCGATGGAGTTCGACTTGAGGCTCTTGAGCCAAGTGAGAGGCGCAGATTCCATGGCTACCGGCAAGTAAAGCGCCTTGGTAGAGTTGGACCCGCCTGACACCTTGATGTAGACGGAGTAGCAGCGAATCCACAGGCGTAGGTCTTGCTTACCGTCATACTTGGGGATGCTGACTGGTTTGAAGTCCTTGGGGTACGAACGATCGGTGATGTTGGAGGTGACCGCGGGGAAGCGGTCACTATCATCGGCGTCATGGTATCTGCCAGGCTGGTCCCTACCCCTTGCCTCAATGACGTGCCGCGCGTCGCAACCGTCATTGATCTTCTGCCTCAGATCAGCCGTAGGAGTGTTCTGTAGGCTAGCCTCGGGCTGAGCTTCGCCCTAAGGCCTTGCGTTGTGCTGGCTGCAGTTTGGTCGTGGAGGTTGTTGCACCTCTTGGTCGACGTTTCCTCGTGCGGACTGTTGGCCTTGGCGATTGGCATGGTCAGCCTAATTGTCCTAGTTGCGTTGGCGATTGTCGCCCCCCATGGGTCTGGTTCCGCCTCCGGGGGTGCGACTGACCTGTTCGGAGTCGCTGTGACGCTCGGATCTCAAGAGGGTGTTCTGTGTCGAAGACATTGGGTTTTGCTCATCAAGTTGCAGGAGCATGTGCTAGGTCAGGTACTGCAGCCTTTGCACCTAGGGGTTTGGTGGTAGTTGTTGAACTAGGAGCGCGGCCTCTGCAATGGCACCGATCCGGGTGCGGTACTCCTGATCTTCGGCTGCTGCGAAGGTGTTGTTGAGGTTCCTGCGGTACAGCGGGTTGCGTGCACGATTTTCCGTGTTCCGCCTGCGCTTGGTGCGCTTGGTGTTCTTCAACCACCAGATCCTCCTGTACTCTTTGTTCTCTTCCTAGGGAGCGTCCGTCGTGCGCTCGTCGGCGGATCCGTCTACGAGTAGTTTGGCATCGTACTCTGGACTCGGCTCGTCGTCCTCCACGTTGTGGAGGGAGGCCATGTAGACTTGGCGGTCCGGCGAGAGCTCAGCCTTGTGGCTGTATTCGACTAGCTCTGTGCTGCCCTCTTCCTCTTCAGTGATGCGAGAAAGGGGCTTGCTGTGGCAGAACCACCTGAATTAATCCGGCTCAAGTGTATTAACCATCACCATTAAGGCATCCTCGGTTAACCTTACACTTCAAACGGAGTAATCCACTGGTCTGTCGGGTATAACCTCCCGATACAACCACGGTGAACGGATCGAGCGCCGTACATACAAATGCTCATGCGACGATGAGCCCAGAGAATACCACATTCCAGCAAATATTACATCATTAGCATAAGTAAATATTACAGACCTAATTCTGAGTTTAGAAAACAAGTACTTCAATTAACATAAATAAGTTCTTCAGAGTTAAATTGCAGCGGAAATAAACAACGGAAACTACTCGACGATACAGGATGTCTCGATGAAGCCCGTACGAGACATCACTCGGCCTTATCTTCGTTGGACGGGGGCGCATCCCATTCCACCGACCAACCAGGGGGAAGAGTGCAGGGCCAAGTCAAGCTAGCAATCATGTCTTCCAAGGGTTCACCTGAAATCGAGTCACAAGCAAGACTGAGTATACTAATACTCAGCAAGACTTACCCGTGTAGTGGAAACTACTCCACCGACTCTAGACATGCCAGGCTTTTTGGCTCAGGGGTTTGTTTTGCCGAAAAGCATCTACAAGTGGGTCCTTACTTTCAACTTTTAGCTCAAGATTCTAGTCTCGTTAGCCAGTCTAGGTAAGCAGCTATCTAAAGCATACATGGTGAAGCATTAAATTTTCCATCCAACCAGTTCATTCATCATCATTGTTCCTCTTCTTACTCTGTGGGTAAAAATGGTTAAGCAGTCTCAATAGCCGTGAGAAACGGACGATTCGAATCGAATTTCTTAACCTTGCAAGGGAAACCCAAACACACGTCACGTGGTTACTCCCTAGAGTCACACGTGCAACTTTTCCCCTTTCTTTCCGGGTCGTGGATCGGGGCTACCCTCCGAGAGTACAAGAGCCCCACGCCACGGTTCGGCGCCGGGTCGTGACCACTCTCTGCACTCGCCATATGCACATGGGACCGAAGTTCAAAGGGTAGGATGCCGTCCCCTTGCCGGGCCAATCAGGTACTTAAGCTTACCGATTCCCATAATCTCGGCATGTGTTTAGTACGTTCAAAGACTTAACCATCACTACCACACCCTGCGGCCTTATCATTTTTCACTAGACAGACGGGCCTCAATCGTAACCATCGTTACATAACCCGTCCGTGTCCTTATGATTGCAGCGTGTAGTAGTCATTCAACTCCTATTTTCTCGCGAGTGACAGGAAATCACTCGACTTTTACCGGAGTCCTATTAGCACAGCATTCTATCGAACCTTACATCTAGTTTTCACGCAAGGGTTCCTGACATCATGCAACTAAGTTTTCATCCAACTCCTATAAACTTAATGCACAAGCAAAGAGTAATGCGTTGCATAATTTCGGAAAGAATGGGTTATGCTCCGGGGCTTGCCTTCGCAGTTCGCTTGGGGATCTTCCGAACTTGGGCTCGGGTCTTCAAAAGCTTCAGTTAGATTTGCTTGAGCTTCACGCTGCTCACTCTCGGACGCGGGCACCAGCTCGTAGGTTCCGTCGGCGAGAGTCGTCGATTCTACATGAGTGCACAAGTTTAAGTCGTGGAAATAGCACTTGATTACGATTTGAGAGTAATTACTACAAGGGATAGTTTCTGGTCATGAAATTTTGGATTTAGGCACATCAAGGAAAGGTGGGCTTACTGTAAAATTTTCAGCCAATTTTATGTAACATATTAATTCTGAAAAATAGATTTCATTGTTGCTGTTAGATACTTGTTCTTTTTGTACAGATCAATTGGTGCAACAATTGTGGCTAAGATTTTTACAGAGCTCTCACTTGAGCATGCAGAAGCTACTGTAATTTTTGTAGGATTTATCATGCAGTATTTAGAGCATAGAAAATATGACATTCTACACCTAGGCTTTTTAAAGATTCATTTTTACAGGACCCTACACAGGGTTTTTGTCCATGAAACTTTTTACACAGCAACCTCTACAACAGTGTAACTCCCAGTAATAATTTGGGGATTTTCCAAACTAAGGTACTATTTTCTTGATTTAATGTATGTTATTAGCACATAAATCAAATAAATAGGTTACTGTGAGATAAAGGGTCTCCTAATTTTTCTCTGGCTTCTAGTTACCAATACATTAGCATAGGAAAAATTTCAATGGGTGACTTACCACCTAACTGCAGGGATAAAATATTCTTCTTACACATGATATGAAACTAAGTTTAACAAACAGTAAATCTAGAGATGGAATTTGGGCCTGATCTTTTTACACAGTCCTAATCATCCAGCAACTAGTTCACTGCCCAAAATTCAGGGTCAGCATTGTTCTAGAACAGTGGGTATAAAATATGTCCATTAAAGCTTCTATTTAATGTAGAGCAAAATATTTTGAGATTCTGAGAAAATTTTTGTAACAAAAGTGGTAGAGTTTGTTCTTAGGATTCCAGAACAGTTGAGTTTGGATTTTTCTGAATTTTCTACAATTTTATACGAATTTTACAAGTTCACTGAATTTGAATCTAGGTTTGAAATTTTCTTTTACAACTAGGTCCTTGAATCTTACGCTCAGACCCTTCTAAAGATTTAAATCCTTGCCCCGCCCCGACGCCGCGCGGCCCGTCCCCGCCCGCGCGTGCGCTGCCGCGCCCAGGCCGCCGCCCGCCCGGCCAGTCTCCGCGCTCCGCCGTGCCGCCCCGGCCCCCGCGCCCCACCAGTCGTCGCGCCCGCCCTCCGCCCGAGCCGCTGCCGCTGCTGCTTCCCCACTCCGCGCCCGGCACTATCTCCTCGCGCCCACGCCAGTATCTCGGCCGCCCAGTCGCCGCGCGGCGGGGTGGTGCGGCGGCCACTGGCCTGGCGCTCCGCGCCGGTCAGGCGACGCCGGCCACCTGGCGCGCGGCGGGCGGGCGAGCGCGCGCGGCGCGGCAGAGCAGAGGGGGAGACGCCAGGGACCGAAATGCAAAAATTCGAAAAAGTTCAGGGGGCTGGGTGCAAACAGGGCGTTTTCTCCTCTTTCTGATTTGAATTTCAAAAACTTTTGAACACGAAAGTTGCTCAAAATAAAAAGTTCTACAACTTTGGTTTCAGGCAAAATTTCATTTGGCTTATGGTTTTAAAGTTATTTTAAAAGTTTCAATTGTGTCCAAATGTGCCCAAATTTAATTTGAATTCCAACTGAACCCGTTTTAAATTCTTTCCACCCTCTCATTAGTTGGTTTAACACATGGAGTTAGGCTTATGTCATTGATTTTGGATTTGTAATTACCAGGGTTGCCACAGCCTTCCCCCCTTAACAAGAATCTCGCCCCGAGATTCGGTAATTCTTAGTGTGGGCGTGGGTGCACATACCAGTGGTTGAGACAAGAAACCCAGGGAAATGTTGGTTCAGGTAGCTCTCCGTCTCCCAGGTGGCTTCTTCTTCCGTGTGGCGATTCCATTGTATTTTATACATTCTAATCACTTTCCTCCTGGTCTCTCTTTCTTTTTGATCCAGAATCTTAATTGGGTGTTCGACATACGAGAGATCGGGTTCCAACGATATTTCTTGTTGTTCCACAATCTCGGTAGGGACTCGAATACACTTCTTGAGTTGAGATACGTGGAAGACATCATGGGTGGCCGTGAGCTGAGGGGGCAGTCGTAATTTGTAGGCTACGGGTCCGTAGCTCTCCATGATTTCGTAAGGACCAATATAACGGGGGGCTAGTTTGCCTTTGATCCCAAATCTTCGCACTCCTTTGGTTGGTGAAACGCGAAGATAGACCTGATCGCCAACTTCGAACTTTAGAGGCTTTCTCCTTTTGTCAGCATAGCTCTTTTGTCGGGCTTGTGCGGCTTTAAGATTCCTTTACTTTTTCCTCTGCCTCGATTACCAGGTCGGGTCCAATTATTTTACGTTCTCCGGTTTGTGACCAGCTCAAAGGAGTTCGACACCTTCGTCCGTACAGGGCCTCAAATGGTGCCATTTTCAAACTCGTTTGATAGCTATTGTTGTACGAGAACTCTGCTAGGGGTAGGCATTTGTCCCAATTCTTGTCATAATGAATGACACAAGCTCTCAGCATGTCTTCAAGAATTTGGTTTACTCTTTCCGTTTGTCCATCGGTCTGAGGATGGTATGCTGAGCTGCGAATCAGCTTTGTGCCAAGAGACGTTTGCAGATGTTCCCAAAAGCGTGCTACAAACTGGGGACCACGATCGGAAATGATTGTCTTAGGTATTCCATGCAGGCAAACAATACGATCGAGGTAAATATCGGCATATTTCTTGGTAGAATAGGTGGTGTGTACCGGAAGAAAATGTGCCGTCTTCGTGAGTCTATCAACGATAACCCATATGGAATCATGTCTCTGGGACGTGTTTGGTAGTCCAACGATGAAGTCCATACTTATGTCTTCCCATTTCCATGATGGTATAGGTAACGGTTGAAGTGTACCGGCTACCTTTAAGTGGCTAGCTTTTACTCTCTGGCACGTGTCACATTCCGAGACATACGTAGCAATTTCCCTTCTCATTCTAGTCCACCAGAAGTTTTGCCTTAGGTCCTGATACATTTTGCTACTGCCGGGGTGGATAGAGAATTTGGAGAGGTGTGCCTCATCAAGAATTTGCTTGCGGAGTTCCCGATTCTTCGGAACGACTATACGACTTTCGAACCATAGAACTCCCTTATGGTCCTGGCGGAAACACTTATACTTCTCCTCACCTAGAGAGAGTTTTTGTCTGATGATCTTGATTCCTTCATCATGTAGTTGTGCCATGACGATTTGGTCGTGAAGAGTGGGCTCAACTGAGACGTGATTTAGAGTGCCTTGGGAAACCATTTCCAAGTTAAGCTTCCTCATGTCTGCACATAATGTCTCATGGTAGGACTCCATGGATAAGCAATGGCAATGGGACTTGCGGCTTAGTGCATCCACGACTACATTAGCCTTACCGGGGTGATAGTGCACTTCAAGGTCATAATCTTTGATTAATTCTAGCCATCTTCGTTGTCTCATATTCAGATCGGCTTGTGTGAAGATGTACTTGAGACTCTTATGATCCGTGTAGATATTGCACTGTGTACCCATGAGATAGTGCCTCCATATCTTCAGAGCGTGAATGACGGCTGCGAGCTCAAGGTCATGCGTGGGATAATTCTGTTCGTGGGGCCGAAGGGCTCGTGAGGCATATGCAATCACTCGATTCTCTTGCATAAGCACACATCCTAGACCAGTACCTGATGCGTCACAATACACATCGAATGACTTGGTATTATCGGGTTGAGCTAACACAGGTGCAGTAGTCAGATGCTCTCTGAGAGTGTGGAAGGCTTCCTCACACTTCTCATTCCATACAAACTTTACTTCCTTCTTCAATAGTTCCGTCATGGGCTTAGCAATTCGAGAGAAATCCGGGATGAAGCGACGGTAGTAACCGGCTAAGCCGAGAAAACTGCGAATCTGATGAACAGAGGTAGGGGGTTTCCAATCCATCACCTCTTGTACCTTGCTGGGGTCAACAGCTATGCCTTCGCTGGAGATCGTGTGACCTAAGAACTTTACAGTATCCAACCAGAATTCACACTTAGAAAACTTAGCATAGAGCTGATGGTCTCTGAGTCGCTGAAGAACAATGCGAAGGTGCTTGGCATGCTCTTCCTCATCCTTTGAATAGATAAGAATGTCGTCGATGAACACTACGACGAATTTGTCAAGTTCAGGCATGAATACCGAATTCATTAGATACATGAAGTAGGCAGGGGCATTGGTGAGTCCAAAGGACATGACCAAGAATTCATATAGTCCATATCGTGTGGAGAAGGCAGTCTTAGGAATATCGCACGGGCGAATCTTGATCTGATGATATCCCGAGCGAAGATCAATCTTTGAGAAGACTCTGGCTCCAGCTAATTGATCGAAGAGCACATCGATGCGAGGAAGTGGGTATTTATTTTTAACTGTTACCGCATTGAGAGGTCGGTAGTGCACACATAATCTCAAACTGTCATCCTTCTTCTTTACGAATAGGGCTGGACATCCCCAAGGTGACGCGCTAGGGCGAATAAAACCTTTGTCCAGTAGTTCTTGGAGTTGAATTTTCAGCTCGGCCAATTCCTTAGGGGGCATCCTATATGGTCTTTTGGATATAGGTGCAGTGCCTGGTTGTAGCTCAATAACGAACTCAATATCCCTATCCGGTGGCATTCCTGGTAAGTCATCCGGGAAAACATCGGCGTACTCGTTCACCACAAGAATCTCATCTAGCTTAAGTCCTTCCATCTCATAAGCACAGGAATTCGTGCAATCTATGAATGGTAGGTAAAGGGTAGTGGCTCCGTGACTAGGTGAATTTATCTCAACGGCTCGGGAAGAAAGGTCCAGTGTGACTCCATGCATAGCCATCCAGTTCATTCCCAAAATAATGTCCATGCCGTCGAGGGGTAAAAGGACAAGGTCCGTGTCGATGGTTTTACTACCCAATTTGACTGGTACTTGTCTGACCATTTGGTTTGAAGCAATTTTACCACCCGGTGTTGATATCATATATGACCCTTTTGTGTGACAAACATCCAAGCCTACTTTTGCACCGAATTTTGCACTTATGAAACTATGCGATGCACCAGAATCAAATAATATAACGGCAGGCTTGTTATGGATAGAGAATGTACCCGACATTACTGGGGCTCCTTCTGGAAGCTCTGCAAGCGTGGTGAAGTTAATCCGTCCTTGCTTGACTTGCAGGGTCTGTCTCTTGCCCCTGTTCTTAGCGTTCGGGTTGGATCCTTGACCGTGGTTGGGCTGTCCAGGCTGAGGGCATTCGCGTGCGAAGTGGCTGGAACTCCCACATTTGAAACAGCGATTCGCGGGGCTAGGTCGAAGAGACTGTTGAAGAACGGGCCTCGGACCATTCGGTGAAGGCATCGGGGGTCGTACCATGCTTGGCTGCTGTGGGGGTCTGGCAATCCATCTTCCTGGCTGCGGGGCCTTTGGTGGAGCTGTAGGTGCGGTATTTTGCACGATGCGATACCTTGGTGGTTGGGCACTTGATGGCCCTGCGGGTGCCTTTCTCTTCTTCTCTGCCCGGTGTGCCATGATACAGTCCTCCTGGGTAATGGCCATATTGACCAACTCGTTGTAGGTGTCCGCCCTGGCTAGGTTCAGACGTTCCTTGAGCTTGGTATTCGGACCTCGGCGGAAACGATCACGCTTCTTGGCATCCGTATCAGCGTGATAGCCCGCATACTGGCATAGGTTGTTGAACGCCTGGGCGTACTGCAACACGGTGCGGGTGCCCTGGGTAAGTGCCAGAAACTCATTCAACTTCCTCTCCAAGAGACCCTCGGGAATATGATGTGCCCGGAACGCGGTCTTGAATTCGTTCCAGTCGACCACATGATCAGCCGGGAGCATCGCAAAATAGTGGTCCCACCACAGTCGAGCGGTACCGCGAAGCTGTTGCGCGGCAAAACGAGCCTTGTTGGCCTCTGAGCATGGGGCCACAAGTAGTGTGAACTTGGATTCTATGGTGCGAATCCATGCATCTGCGTCCAGGGGTTCCTCGGTCTTATGGAACAAGGGAGGCTGGGTCCCCAGGAAATCCGTGTATCCTGCAGCCTGTGGTTGGTGAGCATCGTGCCCACCCCTCTGCTGGTGTTGCCCTTGCACAATCTGACGTAGCAGCTCGGTTTGAGCGGCCATCACTTCCACCAAACTGGGCGGGGGTGGTGGCGATTGTCGCGAGCGGCTGCCACCGGCACCAAAACCCTCGGGGTTGCCACGTGTTGATCCAACCATCTGAAACGTGAAAGGTTACCATTAGCATCGCGATCCATGTTACTTCCTTGATTCATGATTAATTGGTGTAGTCATAGACTTCCGAAGTCTGAGCCAGAAGTATGAACAGAATCTCTGTTTGCTACGAGAAAAATCATAGCCTGCTGTGGGTCCATCCAAAACATCTCAAACATTTGTGGTAGTCAGAGAATTTAGGACTGCACCACTTTGGTATTTACTTCGGTGCTAGAACTATGGCTAAGGTGGTCGAAAAGCTCGTCCTTTGCCTTACTGTCTTAGCTGTTTTTCAGCAGATTGACCGGTACGGTCTCGCCTATATCTTAAACTAGCGAGGTCCAATGATGCTGAATTTTTGTGAGAACCTAGATCACAAAATTTAGCATAAGTCTGGTATTCAACACTCAGCCAAGAAATGCAAGGAGACATGGGTAAAAATTCCGACAAGTCTCAGCGATTGTGGATTCCATCGTTTACCAACTTACAACGAAATCACCAAGTTTTATCGCCGTTCCTTACAGGCTGAGGGTATCCACATGGTTCAGGTGTACCCAACACAAAAGAGTTACTCAACTCCTAGTTAGCCTATTACAACACTT
Organism: Panicum miliaceum; assembly: GCA_032594955.1. Classification (NCBI taxonomy): domain Eukaryota; kingdom Viridiplantae; phylum Streptophyta; class Magnoliopsida; order Poales; family Poaceae; genus Panicum; species Panicum miliaceum. The sequence goes on along the minus strand of CM064070.1, from coordinate 8,982,469 downwards.
GCCAAAAGTTAGGCTACCCTATCGAGGAGTATGTGCAAAAGTCCTCCTAGGTCGTCCTCTAGAAATCATCCAAGTCGTTGACGGACGACTCGCTGTGAGCCGGAGAGTGGGCTCCCATCTGAGGTGCCTGTGGTACCTCACCCTCGAAATCCATACCTGAGATACCATCAATCTTCTGTGGCTCCTCCTCATCCTCCTCCATGTCGTCCTCATGGGGATGGTCATTCTGATCATGATGCCACTGAATGTGCTCATTAGCATCCTCCAACTCAAGGTTCAGATCATGTAGCTGCTCCTCCAACTGTGCTATCGTGGTATCTCTCTCACCCATGAGAGTGTCCTGCTCCTGGATTTGGCCCTCAAGCTGGCCAATCTGAGCATCTCTGTCCTCAAGATCCTGACTGAGCTCCTTTATCTGCTCATCCCTGGTATCTGCCATCATATGGTAGGCCTGAGCAAGATCAGTGAGCTGCTCGAGTGCCTGACTCTGGAGAGTCTGAAGCCGGTAGAGTGCACTCATGCACCGCACGGAGGTATGGATAGTCTCCTGGGCATGAAAGTCTACCAAGTACTGTGCGTGCTGCACCCTGTTGAGCCAAAAGGGGTCGTTGTCCTGGGCAGCAGGAAACAATCCAATGGGAGTGAGTGTGACAACCTCGGGACGCTGCGCACAAAATGTGGTGAGCGCCCTCATGGCTGCAAGCTCCCAAGTATCGGCCAAACAGCGACCAACAGCCTCAAGCTCCAAGGCGGGCCACTCCGGGTGTAGCGGGTGTGGAAAGATAGTCACGTTGACACGGCACTGGGTAACTCCGTTTTCTGCAAACTCCAGTCCGGCGTAACGTGGGGGAATTAGATAGCCCGCGGTACGCAGAACATCCCACAAAATAGAGGGAAAGCCCTCCCAGTGGAGACACTGCGAGTGCACGCGTCCATCCTCATTCACCATCATCTCAACAGGCTCGGCCATCTGAACAAAAGATCAAATGGAATGAGATAGCGAAAAACTGTGAGCAGCACAAGGACAGATTCTGTATAGTGTGCAAAAATAATCATAACTCCCACAGTTCTCATCCAAAAATTCTCAAATTTCACCAGATCACTCCTAAGGTATTTGTGAACAACTTTTCTAGTCAACTCCAGAGCTAATTGGGTCTCTAAGATGGTCTTTCTTTTCAGGTTTTACCTTACTGTCTACCCAGAATTTTCAGTGAACAGAGGGCTAGAGTTTCGTGCACCAGGGAAAATCTACCCAGCCAAAATTTACCAAATTTTAACAGAAGCTTCCTGGGTGAATTTGGAACAAGTTTCGTGTTGTGCTCTTTTGCAGAAAACCGCAGGAAGGGGGCCTAAAAATTTAAGAGGCAGAAGTGCTTATTCTGGACAGAAATTTGACGCTCCAAGGTTTCTGTTATTTCTTATTATCCATAAGTTCAGAATTTTTCATTTTTGAACAGAAGATAGGGCACAAGATTTGGAACAATTTCTTCAACATGAACTTTATCAGAAATGGTCATTTTCTTTGGTCAATAATTCGCTCTTTTCGGTCGTGGCAGATTTGGGACAGTTTCTCTAGATAATCCTTATGCAACCATGCTTAGATACGCAAGAACCTTTCCACTCTCACACAACGCATTTTTGATTTCAGATACACATGTTCATGATGTATGCACGTCCTATTCGTCCTCACAAAATAAAATAATCGCCAAATAGCTTTGGTCTTACGAAGATAGTTTCGGTGGCTTACACAATACGGCTCTCGCTATAATAGCTAGTCGAGTCTTTCTAATCGTTCCTTAACTTATCGTAATCGCGGTTAGTGTACCTGCAGAAAATCGACAAGCATTTATATATCATGAACCTTTCATGCCAGCACTCATGAAAGCGTCCGTATTCATTACCGTTTACTTATAGAAACGATATCTGTACAATTCCCGCCGTACAGACGACGTTAACATACGCTATCGAGATAGCGTATTCACGGGGGTACCGTCATGAGACGGGGGTATGAACAGCGATCGCCATACCCTGCGCCGAACCTTCTACTCCCAATATGTTCAACTAACAGTTGGCATATTGGCAGCACCTCAAGTAAGCCACTGCTTGAGGGCAGCGTTCGGTTCGCATCACCGACAGGAAGGCCAAGCTCCCTCAGTTGGCTGAGGATCCTTACCTTCTTACCTTAGCGACGAGTGCGTCGTTACAGAATTTAAGGTCGGTTGTGCATGAAAGTAAGTTTTGACAGAAAATAATGTGCTGGAAGTCAGTTGATACTATATATAGAAGTTAGATAGCCACCTAGTAACTTTCCCATAATCCCTTAGGGCTTTACGAACTAGGCACCATCCTTAACGTACCAACGCATTTCGCAACACAACCTTCTAGTCAAGTTTTAGTAAAATGAGTTTTTAAGGCTTGTAGCATTCTCTGGCGTATGTATTTCGGCTCTGGTGTCCGCTGTTGCCACCTGTGGCACCAGCTACGGCTCTGATACCAGCTGGTAATTACAAATCCAAAATCAATGACATAAGCCTAACTCCATGTGTTAAACCAACTAATGAGAGGGTGGAAAGAATTTAAAACGGGTTCAGTTGGAATTCAAATTAAATTTGGGCACATTTGGACACAATTGAAACTTTTAAAATAACTTTAAAACCATAAGCCAAATGAAATTTTGCCTGAAACCAAAGTTGTAGAACTTTTTATTTTGAGCAACTTTCGTGTTCAAAAGTTTTTGAAATTCAAATCAGAAAGAGGAGAAAACGCCCTGTTTGCACCCAGCCCCCTGATCTTTTTCGAATTTTTGCATTTCGGTCCCTGGCGTCTCCCCCTCTGCTCTGCCGCGCCGCGCGCGCTCGCCCGCCCGCCGCGCGCCAGGTGGCCGGCGTCGCCTGACCGGCGCGGAGCGCCAGGCCAGTGGCCGCCGCACCACCCCGCCACGGCCGGCTTTGCCCCGCCCCGACGCCGCGCGGCCAGTCCCCGCCCGCGCGTGCGCTGCCGCGCCCAGGCCGCCGCCCGCCCGGCCAGTCTCCGCGCTCCGCCGTGCCGCCCCGGCCCCCGCGCCCCACCAGTCGTCGCGCCCGCCCTCCGCCCGAGCTGCTGCCGCTGCTGCTTCCCCACTCCGCGCCCGGCACTATCTCCTCGCGCCCACGCCAGTATCTCGGCCGCCCAGTCGCCGCGCCCGCTCGCCGCACGCCGCGCCGGCGTTCTGCCGCCGCCCGCCGCGCCCAGTGCACGCCGCTGCCGTGCCCCGCCCCGCGCGTCGCCCAGGCATCTCCACGTCCCCCTCCTGACCCTATAAAAGCCCCGCCCCGACCGCCCGCGCGAGCCCCCGGCCACCATAACACCTCGCCGCGCCATCGCCGCCGCCGAGCACCACCCGCTCGTGGGCAGCCCTCCACAGCCGCACACTGCCCAAACTGAGCACCCAGCCACCACTACATCACCTCACCGCAGCTCGCCGACCCGCCCAACGCCACCCAGAGCCACCGGAGCTCCGCCGCCCGCGCTGCCGTCGCCGCCGCCGCCCCTGCTCGCCGTGGACAGCACGACACCGACCCCCTCCGTCCAAGCCGAGCCTCTGGGTAGCTTCCCCATGCGCCACTGAAGCTCACCGACCGGACCACGCCGCCCCAAGCCCGCCGGAGCACCGCCGTCGACGCGAGCCGCGCCGCCGCCGCCTCTGCTCCAACGCCGGCGAGCCCTTCCCGGCCGTCCCCCACCTGAACAACACCCCCACAAGGTAGCCCTCGCACCCCTGAACCTTCCCCGACCCCCGCCCCTCGCCGCCGGCGAGCCCCCTCGCCGGAATTTCGGCCGGCCGCCGTACCCGAGCCGCCGAGGACCCAATTGCAAGGATTTAAATCTTTAGAAGGGTCTGAGCGTAAGATTCAAGGACCTAGTTGTAAAAGAAAATTTCAAACCTAGATTCAAATTCAGTGAACTTGTAAAATTCGTATAAAATTGTAGAAAATTCAGAAAAATGCAAACTCAACTGTTCTGGAATCCTAAGAACAAACTCTAGCACTTTTGTTACAAAATTTTTTTCAGAATCTCAAAATATTTTGCTCTACATTAAATAGAAGTTTTAATGGACATATTTTATACCCACTGTTCTAGAACAATGCTGACCCTGAATTTTGGGCAGTGAACTAGTTGCTGGATGATTAGGACTGTGTAAAAAGATCAGGCCCAAATTCCATCTCTAGATTTACTGTTTGTTAAACTTAGTTTCATATCATGTGTAAGAAGAATATTTTATCCCTGCAGTTAGGTGGTAAGTCACCCATTGAAAATTTTCCTATGCTAATGTATTGGTAACTAGAAGCTAGAGAAAAATTAGGAGACCTTTTATCTCACAGTAACCTATTTATTTGATTTATGTGCTAATAACATACATTAAATCAAGAAAATAGTACCTTAGTTTGGAAAATCCCCAAATTATTACTGGGAGTTACACTGTTGTAGAGGTTGCTGTGTAAAAAGTTTCATGGACAAAAACCCTGTGTAGGGTCCTGTAAAAATGAATCTTTAAAAAGCCTAGGTGTAGAATGTCATATTTTCTATGCTCTAAATACTGCATGATAAATCCTACAAAAATTACATTAGCTTCTGCATGCTCAAGTGAGAGCTCTGTAAAAATCTTAGCCACAATTGTTGCACCAATTGATCTGTACAAAAAGAACAAGTATCTAACAGCAACAATGAAATCTATTTTTCAGAATTAATCTGTTACATAAAATTGGCTGAAAATTTTACAGTAAGCCCACCTTTCCTTGATGTGCCTAAATCCAAAATTTCATGACCAGAAACTATCCCTTGTAGTAATTACTCTCAAATCGTAATCAAGTGCTATTTCCACGACTTAAACTTGTGCACTCATGTAGAATCGACGACTCTCGCCGACGGAACCTACGAGCTGGTGCCCGCGTCCGAGAGTGAGCAGCGTGAAGCTCAAGCAAATCTAACTGAAGCTTTTGAAGACCCGAGCCCAAGTTCGGAAGATCCCCAAGCGAACTGCGAAGGCAAGCCCCGGAGCATAACCCATTCTTTCCGAAATTATGCAACGCATTACTCTTTGCTTGTGCATTAAGTTTATAGGAGTTGGATGAAAACTTAGTTGCATGATGTCAGGAACCCTTGCGTGAAAACTAGATGTAAGGTTCGATAGAATGCTGTGCTAATAGGACTCCGGTAAAAGTCGAGTGATTTCCTGTCACTCGCGAGAAAATAGGAGTTGAATGACTACTACACGCTGCAATCATAAGGACACGGACGGGTTATGTAACGATGGTTACGATTGAGGCCCGTCTGTCTAGTGAAAAATGCTAAGGCCGCAGGGTGTGGTAGTGATGGTTAAGTCTTTGAACGTACTAAACACATGCCGAGATTATGGGAATCGGTAAGCTTAAGTACCTGATTGGCCCGGCAAGGGGACGGCATCCTACCCTTTGAACTTCGGTCCCATGTGCATATGGCGAGTGCAGAGAGTGGTCACGACCCGGCGCCGAACCGTGGCGTGGGGCTCTTGTACTCTCGGAGGGTAGCCCCGATCCACGACCCGGAAAGAAAGGGGAAAAGTTGCACGTGTGACTCTAGGGAGTAACCACGTGACGTGTGTTTGGGTTTCCCTTGCAAGGTTAAGAAATTCGATTCGAATCGTCCGTTTCTCACGGCTATTGAGACTGCTTAACCATTTTTACCCACAGAGTAAGAAGAGGAACAATGATGATGAATGAACTGGTTGGATGGAAAATTTAATGCTTCACCATGTATGCTTTAGATAGCTGCTTACCTAGACTGGCTAACGAGACTAGAATCTTGAGCTAAAAGTTGAAAGTAAGGACCCACTTGTAGATGCTTTTCGGCAAAACAAACCCCTGAGCCAAAAAGCCTGGCATGTCTAGAGTCGGTGGAGTAGTTTCCACTACACGGGTAAGTCTTGCTGAGTATTAGTATACTCAGTCTTGCTTGTGACTCGATTTCAGGTGAACCCTTGGAAGACATGATTGCTAGCTTGACTTGGCCCTGCACTCTTCCCCCTGGTTGGTCGGTGGAATGGGATGCGCCCCCGTCCAACGAAGATAAGGCCGAGTGATGTCTCGTACGGGCTTCATCGAGACATCCTGTATCGTCGAGTAGTTTCCGTTGTTTATTTCCGCTGCAATTTAACTCTGAAGAACTTATTTATGTTAATTGAAGTACTTGTTTTCTAAACTCAGAATTAGGTCTGTAATATTTACTTATGCTAATGATGTAATATTTGCTGGAATGTGGTATTCTCTGGGCTCATCGTCGCATGAGCATTTGTATGTACGGCGCTCGATCCGTTCACCGTGGTTGTATCGGGAGGTTATACCCGACAGACCAGTGGATTACTCCGTTTGAAGTGTAAGGTTAACCGAGGATGCCTTAATGGTGATGGTTAATACACTTGAGCCGGATTAATTCAGGTGGTTCTGCCACAGCTGGTATCAGAGCCGACTCTCGCGGTTTCACGGGCGCGTACGAGCATAGAGCGCGGGCATGAGCACGGGCGCGTGCGGGTCAGGTGCGTAGGCATGTGGGCGGGCGCGTGGCGGGTCAGTGCACGGGCATCAGGGATGCGCCGTTGGCACTGGACGCACGGACGTGGCACATGGGCTGTTGGCACTGGACGCACGGACGTGGCACATGGGCCGTTGGCACTTTGGACGTACGGACGTGGCCAAGAGGGAACGTTCCTGGCGTGGGGTTGACCGACGAGGACGTCGGTCTCTTAAGGGGGTGAGGATGTGACACCCCGGCCCAGGGCTTAATAGGATTAATAGGATACTCATACCAACAAGTTGCAACTTCTTTTACGGAAGCCCAATTTCAAAGAACTTCAAAGTTAAGCGTGCTTGGCTTGGAGCAATTTGGGGATGGGTGACCGATCGGGAAATTCTTCCTAGGTGCGCACGAGTGAGGACAAAGTGTGCAGAAAAGACTTGTGTTGGTCTGTGAGGGCAGTCTATGTCCTAGGAAGCGGCCAGATGTAAGCGGGCCCGGCCTCGGGGAGGCGGGACGTTACACTTGCCTTCCTGGGAAGGCAGTTCCTGCATGAAGGCCACAAGGCGGGAGTCGTATTCGAGTAGCTCAGAGGGCTCCAAGCCCTTCTAGTACACAAACCGGCCTTGTGGCGTAGAGGTTATGGTCAGACCCAGGTGACTCCCTGAAATGGATCAAGCGGTGGCTCCCTCGTCTCCGATCTTGAGGAGACGATCTAAGTTCTCCTCCAATTCGTAGAGGGACACACACCGCATAGCCTCCTGGTGGACCGAGGTGGTATTGTGTAACCCGAACAAGAATCGCGTACGCCCCTCCTCAAATCCGGTTGAGTCCGATCCGGGAAGTCCTGGTGTAGCACGAGTTGAAGTCGCGTCAAAAATGGACATCTTCTCGATCTTCTCGGCGAGACCAGGGAGGACCATCTCATCGAGGATGTCGACGAACTCATCAAGATCGCTGCATCGAGTTGCTGCAGAGGCCTCCTGCTTGCTAGTGTCAGCTAGGTGGCTGTTGTAGCCACCTGAGGCGTTGGCGACGCAAATCCAGGAGCCGAAGACGAACATTATGCCCTCGTTGAGCAAGGCGCTGGTGAAGTCGAAAGATGCCATCGATTTCTCTGGTGGATGCTCGATGAACAACCCTACCTATCGCACCAGCTGTCGGTATTTAACCTCCAAGCCCACCGAGGTATACCCCCGAGGTAGTAGATTGTAGGTGGGGTGTTGCCAAGATCAGAAACTTGAAGGTGCAAGGAACACAAGATTTAGATAGGTTCGGGCCACCGAGAGCGTAATACCCTATGTCCTGTGTGGTGGTTTGTATTGCCATAGGTGTTGATGTGTTTCGAGGGGGTCCGTGCCCCCCTTATATAGTCTGGGGGATAGGGTTACATGGAAACCCTAGCCAGATACAAGCTTAGGAGTCCTACCCGAGTACTACTCGGGTAGTTTCCTTCTGTTCCGATTAGTTCTACTACGGTACGAGTATTTACAACTGACGTAGGGCGTGTACCAGCTGTGGCAGAACCACCTGAATTAATCCGGCTCAAGCACGCTAACCATCACCATGAGGGCAATCAGGGCTAACTCGCACTTCAAACAAAATAATCCATTGGTCTGTCGGGTAACCTCCCGATACAACCACGGTTTTTGCCGATCGAAACCACATATACATGTACTCACACGAAGGTGAGACCAGAGGATACAACATTCCACAAATTTTACATCACAGGTTCATCATAAATTATTATTACAAACTGAGTTCGAATTCGTAAAACAAGGTACTTCAGAGTTTAAAAGTAATGAGTTCTTCAGAGTTCAATGCATCGGAAAAATAACGATAAACTACTCGACAATACATGATGTCTCGATGAAGCCCGTACGAGACATCACTCGGCATTATCATCGTTGGCCGGGGGCGCATCCCATTCCACCGACCAACCAGGAGGAAGGGTACACGACCAAGTCAAACTAGCGATCATAACCACGAAAGTATCACCTGAAAACAAGCCACAAGCAAGGCTGAGTATACTAATACTCAGCAAGGCTTACCCGACTAGTGGAATATACTTAGCCGACTCCTAGACATGCAAGGATTTTGGCTTGAGGGGTTTGTTTTGCCGAAAAGCATATACAAGTAGGTCCTTACTTTCAAATTTTAGCTCCAGGTTCTAGTTTTCTTTAACCATTCTAGGCAAGCAACTATCCAGTATCATACATGGTGGAAGAATTAATTTGCATCCAACAAGATTAATCATCATCATTGTTCCTCTTCTTTCTCTATGTGGTAAAAGGGTTAAGCAGTCTCAATAACCGCGAGAAATGGACGATTCGAATCGAATTTCTTAACTTTGCAAGGGAAATCTAAACACACGTCACGTGGTTACTCCCAGAGTCACACGTGCAACTTTTCCCTTCAATTCCCGCTTCACGGAACAGGCCCACTGCCCTCGACTACACGTCCCCATGGACCACGGACCCGGCCGGGCCATGGCGGCACATGCACCCACCATTAGCTAGATGTGAACGAATTCAAGACGGTAGGGAGTATATTCCGGCCTCGGTTCAATCCAGTACTTAAGCTTACCGATTACCATATTCTCGGCATGTGGTTAGTACGTTCAAAGACTTAACCACCACTACCACACACTGCGGCCTTAGCATTTTTCACTAAACAGACGGGGCCTCAATCATCAACATAAACATCGCACCATAGCCCCGTCCGTCGACCTTATGATTGCAGCATGTAGTAAACATTCAACTCCTATATTCTCGCAAGTGACAGGAAATCACTCGACTTTTACCGGAGTCCTATTAGCATAGCATTCTATCGAACCTTACATCTATTGTTCAGAGCATGGGTACCTAGGATCATGCAACTAAGTTTTCATTCAACTCCTGTAAACTTAATGCACAAGTAAAATAGAGTAATAAGTTGCATAATTTGGAAAATAGGGTTCATGCTCCGGGGCTTGCCTTCTTGGGTATAGTTAGTTTGGGGCTCGTCCGAACTCGGGTTCGGGTCTTCGAAAGCTTCAGTTAGATTTACTGGAGCTTCACGCTACTCACTCTCGGACTCGGGCACCAGCTCGTACGTTCCGTCGGCGAGAGTAGTCGATTCTATATGAATGCACAATATAAGTTGTAGTGATGATACATGATATTTATTTTCTTCACGATAAAGTTGCAGTCCACAAAACATAGATTTGGTTGTGAAGTTACTTAGTTAAGATTTCTTGGGCAATTGTTAATAGAGTATAACTTAAACTAATTAACTCCATGAAACAAGAGGGGGGGTTGTGTTCTTTTGGAAACTAAATTTTGTAAGCACAACATGGATTAAACACAACTTCTGGACTAGGTAACTTTTGGTGATTAAATTTTTATTTAGAGCACATTATGCAGAGACAACAGCACTATAAAAATTTCAGAAATTTCTGTGCAGCAGATTAATTTTGAATAAAGTAATACACAGCCACTGTTAGAACCTAGTTATTTTTATACAGAACGAACTATACAAGTGTTGAAGCCAAAAATTTTACAGGGGGTTAACCTATCCATATATATGTTACTGTAAATTTTTTGGATTTTATTTCGCATGATACGGAGCATAATAAATAAGACAATCTACACCTATGTTAATAAAAATTAATTTCTACAGGATGTTCTATAGGGTTTTTGTTTATGAAACTTTTTATACAGGATAAACTAATCCAAAGTGTCCCACAGTAAAAACTTGAACATTTTCCAAGCACAGAAACTAGTTATTTGAATTAGTGCATTTTTCCTACCACAAAATTATATAAATAGGTTACAGAAAGGAAAAAGGTTCTAAACATTTTCTGTGGTATTTAGGCACCACTATAATAGCTTTGGAAAATTTCACAATATAAAACACAATATAACAACAGTTACCAATTAGTGTTATTATTTCATGGCATAAATAAAGTTTAACAAAAAGTTTAGCTACAATTGGGTTCTGGTCCTAAACTTTTCCCACTGGACTACACATCAAGCAATCAATCTACTGTCCAAAAATCAGATTCAGAACTGGTCTACAACAGTGGGTACAATTAAAGTCTATTAAACCTTCCATTTAATTTAGAGCAAGATTTATCAAGAAACTGAAGAAAAGGATGTAACAAAAGTTGCTCCCTAGCAAGATTTTTTAGATTTTTCTACGATTTTATATGAATTTTACATGTTCACTTTTTTTGAATTCAAAGTTTAAACACAGGTTTACAGTTATGCCCCTAAAAACTTGCGTGCGACCCTTCTAAAGATTTCAATCATTGCAATTGGGTCCCTTGGCGGTGCTGGCATGGCGGCCGGCAAAACTCCGGCGAGGGGGCTCGTCGGTGGCGTTGGGAAAATGGTCGGGGAGATCCAGGGAGGTGAGAGCTACCTTGGGGTGGCCTTGGTCGGGGTTGGGGGTGGCCGGAAAGGGCTCATCGGCGTGGAACAGGGGGCGGCGACGGTGCTCCCGCGGGGTTGGGGCAGCGCTGGCAGGTCGGGAAGCTCCGGTGGGGTGATGTAGTCCCGTTCCGAGCCTTGGTTTCGGGCGGAGGAGGGCCGGGGGTGGGGTGTCCATGGCGGTCAGGGGCGGCGGCGGTGGAGGCAGCGCTGGCAACGGGCGCTGGCGGTTCTGTGCGACGATGGGCGGGGCATTGAGTTGCGGTGGGGTGCTATGGTGGTGGTTAGGGGCTCATCTTGGGCGGTGGATGACCGGAGGGGTGAGCTCCACGGTGAGCTGGGCACGACGGCGGTAATGGTGGCAGCGGCGGCGTTCCGGTGCCTGGGCGCGCGAGGAGGCTCAGGGCGGCCTTTTGTAGGCAGCAGAGAGGCGGGGCTGGAATGGAGGGGCGGGGCTGGACTGCGAGGCTCTTGCGCGGGCGGCACGATGGGGGCGGCGAGGGGAAAAGGGTTGGGGAGATCTAGGGAGGTGAGAGCTACCTCGGGATGGCCTTGGTCGGGGTTGGGGGTGGCCTGAGGTGGCTCGTCGGCGCAGAGCAGAGGAGCGGCGGTGGGGCGGAGCGTCAACGACGGTGCTCCGGCAAGGAGGGGAGGGCGTGGAATGGTCGATGAGCTTTGCGGCATCGAGGGGGACCCGTTTTGAAGCTTGGCTTGGACAGAGGAGCTTCGGAGTGAGCTGTCCACGGAGCAGCAAGGAGTGGCGGCGGCGCGGGCGGCGCTGGCGGTGCTCCGGCGGTTGAGCTGGCCGGGGAAGAGGCCGCTAAGCTTCAGTGGAGGGAGGGCAAGCTTGCTGGGCGATGGGTTTGAGCAGTGGGAGGCTGGGGAGTGGGGCTCCACGGACAGGTGGTGCACGGCGGCAGTAATGGTGGTAGCGGCGGCGTTCTGGTGTCTGGGCGCGTGAGGGGGACTCAGTGCAGCCTTTGTAGGCAGCAGAGAGGCGGGAGGAGGTGCGGAACTGGGCTGCGAGGCGCGGGCGCGGGCGGCACGACGGGAGCGCGTGACTAGCCACGGTGGGCGGCGGCAGAGCCGGTGCGGCGTGCGGCGGGCGTGGGCAGGGGATTGGGCGCTAAGGATTTGGCGTGGGCAGCGGGAAATCATGCGGTGCGCGGGTTGGGCGACGAGCTGCAGCAGCTGTCTTGCCGGGCGGCGAGCGCGGCGACTGGCGGGACGCGGCGGAGACACGGCACGACGCGGCTTGTCCATTGGGCGCGGCGGGCGGCGAGCAGAGGCGTGCGTTGCCGGTGTGCGTGTGGCGTGCGCGGACTGGGAAGGAACGCGGTCGTGCGGTCGCGGCCAGGTATTGGCTTGGCGCCTAGCACTGTCAGGCATTGCCAGCCAAGTGGCATGCGGCGACTGCGCGGCGGCGGAGGGTCGGGCGAAGCGAGAGCCGCAGCGAAGCCGAGGGTCGGGCGAAGCGAAGGGTCGGGTGAACGTAGGGTCGGGCGAGTGAAAGGGTCGGGCGAAGCGGAGAAGAAGGGTCTGCAGTGGAAATAGAAGAAAAGGCAGGGACTGGTTTGCAAATCCAAGTGTTTCTCAAATTTTCATGTTGCAACTCAAAAATCTCTGAACACGAAAGTTGTTCAAAACGAAAAGTTACAGAAGTTTTGTTTCAGGCCAAAGTTCATTTGAGTTGTAGTTTAGAAGTTATTTTAAAAACTCGAAAAGGATAAATCGGAGGGCTCGACATTTTCTGGGCAAAACTTTAAATTCTCTCTGGGCTTCAACTACACTTTTGTTTAACATATCAAAAATGAGGTGCCTATTCAATTTTTGTAGCCATGGTAGCATCGAGGTGAAAGTTGTTAAATCTTGTTTGATTAAAGTACATGTACTTTATGCACATATACACAACTATTTCCAATTTAAGGCTAAACCAATTTATAATTCGTTTCCTTTAAATTTTTCTTAGTTAGTTAAGCATATTGTTTCGCTAATGAGGCTTATTTCGTAAATCAAACACCTGAGGTGTTACAGTCTTCCCTAAAAAGAATCTCACCCCGAGATTCGGACAATAGGCATAGAGTGGGTAGGGTGTGTACCTTCGGTAGAGTTGAGAAAACCCGGGAAATTTTGGTTTAGATAGCTTTTAGTTTCCCATGTGGCTTCTTCCTCAGAGTGATGATTCCATTGAATTTTGTACATTTTAATCACTTTCCTCCTAGTGCTTCTTTCTTTTTGATCCATGATTTTGATAGGATACTCGACATATGAGAGGTCGGGCTCTACCACTACTTCTTGTTGTTTAATAACCTCGGTAGGAACTCGGACACACTTCTTGAGTTGAGATACGTGAAAGACGTCATGGATGGCTGCAAGCTGAGGGGGCAGTCGAAGTCTATAGGCTACGGGTCCCCAGCTCTCGATGATTTTGTAGGGACAAACATAACGGGGAGATAGTTTTCCTTTGACTCCGAATCGTTGTACACCCTTGGTCGGTGAAACTCGAAGGTAGACGTGGTCACCAACTTCAAATTTCAATGGCTTTCTCCTTCTGTCGAAATAGCTCTTTTGCCTGGATTGTGCGGCTCTAAGGTTTCTTGTGTTACTCTCACTTTTCTTCTGCCTCGATTACCAAGTCTGGTCCAAATATTTTGCGTTCTCCGGTCTGTGACCAACTCAAAGGGGTTCGACACCTTCGTCCGTATAAGGCCTCAAATGGTGCCATTTTCAAACTCGCTTGATAGCTATTGTTATATGAGAACTCTGCTAGGGGTAGGCACTTCTCCCAACTCTTGTCATAGTGAATGACGCAAGCTCTAAGCATGTCTTCAAGAATTTGGTTCACTCTTTCAGTTTGTCCATCAGTTTGAGGATGGTAGGCTGAGCTTCGAATCAATTTAGTACCAAGAGAAGCTTGCAATTGTTCCCAAAAGTGCGCTACAAACTGGGTACCACGATTGGAAATAATAGTCTTCGGTACTCCATGTAGGCAAACAATGCGATCGAGATAAATCTCAGCATATTTCTTGGCGGTATAGGTGGTGTGTACCGGAAGAAAATGTGCCGTCTTTGTGAGCCTATCAACGATAACCCATATGGAATCATGTTTCTGTGCGGTACTTGGCAATCCAACAATGAAATCCATACTTATGTCCTCCCATTTCCATAAGGGTATAGGTAAAGGTTGAAGTGTACCGGCTACTTTCAAGTGGCTGGCTTTTACTCTCTGGCAGGTGTCGCATTCTGAGACATATTTAGCGATTTCTCTTTTTATTCGAATCCACCAGAAATTTTGCCTAAGGTCTTGATACATTTTGTTACTGCCGGGGTGAATAGAAAATTTGGAAAGGTGTGCCTCATCCAGAATTTGCTTATGGAGCTCATGATTCTTCGGAACGACTATGCGACTTTCGAACCATAGAACTACCTTATGGTCCTGGCGGAAACATTTGTATTTCTCATCTCCTAGATAGAGTTTTTGTTTGATGATCTTAACTCCTTCATCGTGTAGTTGTGCGATGATGATTTGGTCGTGGAGAGTGGGCTGGACTGAGATGTGATTCAGAGTGCCTTGGGAAATCATTTCCAAACTAAGCTTCCTCATTTCCGAACATAATGTCTCATTATAGATTTTCACTGATAGGCAATGGCAATGGGCCTTGCAGCTGAGCGCATCGTGACTACATTTGCCTTGCCGGGGTGATAATACACCTCGAGATCATAATCCTTGATTAATTCTAGCCATCTTCTTTGTCTCATATTCAGATCGGCTTGGGTGAAGATATATTTGAGACTCTTGTGATCGGTGTAGATATTACAATGAGTGCCCATGAGATAATATCTCCATATTTTTAGAGCATGAATGACTGCTGCTAACTCGAGATCATGGGTTGGATAATTCTGCTCATGGGGCCGAAGGCCTCGTGAAGCATAAGCGATAACTCGATTTTCTTGCATAAGCACACAACCAAGACCAGTGCCAGATGCGTCACGGTAAACAGCGAACTGCTTGGTGTTATCGGGTTGAGCTAACACAGGGGCTGTAGTCAAACGTTCTCTGAGAGTGTGGAAAGCTTCTTCACACTTCTCATCCCACATAAACTTTACTCCCTTTTTCAATAGTTCGGTTATAGGCTTAGCAATCCTGGAGAAATCCGGAATGAAACGGCGATAGTAACCGGCTAAGTCAAGAAAACTGCGAATCTGATGAACAGAGGTAGGAGGTTTCCAATCCATCACTTCTTGTACTTGCTGGGGTCAATGGCTATGCCTTCGCTGGAAATAGTGTGACCCAAGAATTTCACACTATCCAACCAGAATTCGCACTTAGAAAATTTAGCATAGAGCTGACGGTCTCTGAGACGCTAAAGAACAATGTGCAGGTGTTTAGCATGCTCTTCCTCATTCTTGGAATAGATAAGGATGTCGTCAATGAAAACTACGACAAATTTGTAAAGCTCGGGCATGAATACCGCATTCATGAGATACATGAAGTAGGCAGGGGCATTGGTGAGTTGAAAGGACATGACCAAGAATTCATATAGTCCATATTGTGTGGAAAAGACGGTCTTAGGAATATTGCATGGGCGAATCTTTATATTATGATATCCCGATCGAAGATCAATCTTTGAGAAAACTCTAGCTCCAGATAATTGATCAAAGAGAACGTCGATGCGGGGAAGTGGGTATTTATTCTTAACGGTTACCGCATTGAGAGGTCGGTAGTCCACACATAATCTTAAACTGTCATCCTTTTTCTTTACAAATAGGGCTGGACATCCCCAAGGTGATGCGCTAGGACAAATGAAACCTTTGTCCAGTAGTTCTTGGAGTTGTGTTTTCAGTTCGACCAATTCCTTAGGTGGCATCCTATAGGGTCCTTTGGAGATAGGTGCAGTGCCTGGCTGCAGTTCAATAACGAACTCAATATCCCTATCTGGTGGCATTCCTGGTAAGTCATCCGGAAAAACATCGGCATACTCGCATACCACTGGAATATCATCTAGCTTGATTCCTTCCATCACGAAAGCACAAGAATTCGTGCACTCCTGGAACGGTAGGTAAAGGGTAGTGGCTCCATGACTAGGTGAATTTATTTCAACAGCACGGGAAGAAAGGTCCAGTGTGACTCCATGCATAGTCATCCAGTTCGTTCCCAAAATAATATCCATGTCGTCAAGGGGTAAAAGAACAAGGTTCGTGTTGATGATTTTACTACCCAACTTGATTGGTACTTGCCTTATCATTTGATTTGAAGCAATTTTACCACCCGGTGTTGATATCATATACGACCCTTTTGTGTGACAAACATTCAAGCCTACTTTTGCACCAAACTTTGCACTAATGAAACTATGTGATGCACCAGAATCAAACAACATAACTGCAAGCTTGTTATGGATAGAGAATGTACCCATCATCACTGGTGCTCCTTCAAGAAGTTCCGCAAGGGTGGTGAAATTGATCCATCCTTGTTTGACCTGAAGGGTCTGCCTCTTGCCTTTGTTCTTATTGTTCTGGTTAGAGTCCTGGCCCTGATTTGGCTGCCTGGGCTGAGGGCATTCGCGAGCAAAATGGCTAGAACTCGCGCACTTGAAACAACGATTGGTGATGCTCGGTCGAAGAAACAGCTGAGTAGCGGGCCCTGGTCCAGTTTGTTGAGGCACAGGGGGTCGTACAACACCTTGCTGCTGTGGGGGCCTGATAATCCATCGCCCTGGCTGAGGGGCCTTCTGTGGAGCTGTAGGCGCAACATTTTGCACTAATCGATACCTCGGTGGCTGAGTACCCGAGGGTCCGGCTGGTGCCTTTCTCTTCTTCTCGGCACGGTGAGCCATAATACAATCCTCTTAGGTAATGGCCATGTTGACTTGCTCATTATATGTATCGGCCTTGACAAGATTCAGTCGTTCCTTGAGTTTGGTACTCAGACCTCTGCAGAAACGATCACGCTTCTTAGCATCCGTGTCTGCGTGATAGCCCACGTACTAGCACAGATTGTTGAAGGCCTGAGCATACTGAAGTACAGTGCGGGTACCCTGAGTGAGTTCCAGAAACTCATTTAGCTTTCTTTCTATAAGACCTTCTGGGATATGGTGTGCCCAGAACTCAGTTTTGAATTCATCCCAGGTGACAACGTGATCAGCAGGGAGCATAGCAAAGTAGTGGTCCCACCAAAGACGAGCTGTACCGCGAAGCTGCTGCGCGGCAAAGCGAGTCTTGTTTGCATCCGAACATGGGGCCACGAGTAGAGAAAACTTGGACTCGATTGTGCGAATCCAAGCGTCCGCATCCAAGGGTTCCTCCGTCTTGTGAAACAAGGGGGCTGGGTCCCAAGGAAATCCGTGTAACCGGCAGCTTGAGGATGGTGAACATTGTGTCCAGTCCGCTGTTGGTGTTGTCCTTGCACGAGCTGACGAAGCAACTCGGTTTGGGCGGCCATTACTTCCACCAAGTTGGGTGGTGGCGGTGCTTGTGGTTGGGATCCACTAGCACTAGCACCGAAACCATCCGGGTTTCCACGGGTTGCTCCAACCATCTGAAATGTGAAGGTTTATCATTATCAACGTGATCCATATTGCTTCCATGATTAAAAGGATTAGGGCGGAAAAGAGTAGACTTCCGAAAGATCATGGATAGAATTGTGGACAGAATATTGTCTGCCATAAGAAACTTATAACTCCTGGTAGGTTCGTCCAAAATTGCTCATATTTTGGCAGTGGGTAGGGCATTTAGAGATGTACAACTTTGGTATTCAGCTTAGGCACCAAATCGATGGCCCAGATGGTCGAAAGATTCCCTCTTTGCTCCTCTGTCTTGGCTGTTTTTCAGCAGAACGAGTCATAGTATCTTGCCTATAACTCCAACTAGCAACGTCCAATAGTGCTGAAATTTTATGATCTTTCAGGACATGAAATTCTTGACAACTTTGGTATTTAACTTGCTGCTCAGAAGGATCAACTTCAAAGGGTAAAGGTTTTGGACAAGATCATGCCATAGGATATGAACTAGAGGATGGAAGTTGAATACTTCTGAAAGCAACTTCAAAACTCCATAACTCCAATTTTAATAATCCAGAAATTCTCAAACTTCACCAAAACATTCCTAAGGTATTTTTGAACAACTTTGCTAGTCAACTCCAGAGCTAGATCAGGCTCTAAGATGGTCTTTCTCTTAAGGTTTTACTTTACTGTCTACCCAGAAATTTTGGTGAACAGTGAGCCAAAGTTTCATGCACCAGGGAAAATCTACCCAGCCCAAAATTACCAATTTTTAACAGTAGCTTCCTGAGTAAATTTACAACAAGTTTTGTGTTGAATACTTTTGCAGAAAACTGTAGTAAGGGGGCATAAACATTTATGTGGCAGAACTGCTCATTTTGGACAGAAAACTGACATCTCCAAGTTTTGGGTCTTTCTCATTATCCATGTGTTCAGAATTTTTCATATTTAAACAGGAGGTAGAATATAAGTTTTGGAGCAAAACTTTCAACATGAACTTCTCCAGAAAGGATCATTTTCTAAGCTCAATAAATCCATCTTTTCAGATAAGGCAGAATGTGACAGATTTGCTAGATAATCCTTATGCAAAGTCAAATATGTGGGCGCGTGAACCTTACCACTCTCACGCATCGCATTTTCAATTTCAGATTTATATATTCATGATGCATGCACGTCCTATTCATCGTCACAAAATAAAACAATTGCCAAATAGCTTTGGTCTTAGAAGTTAGTTTCGGTGGCATACACAATACGGCTCTCACTATAATAGCTAGTCGAGAAATCTCTAGCCGTTCTTAAACTTATCGTAATCGCAGTTAGTGTACCTGCAGAAGATTAATATAGCATATATATATATATATCCATTGAACCTTTCATGCCAGCACTTATGAAAGCGTCCGTATTCATTACCGTTCACTATAGAAACGGCATCCGTACAATTCCCGCCGTACAGATGACGTTAACATACGCTATCGGGATAGCGTATTCACAGGGGGTACCGTCTTGAGACGGGGGTATGAACAGCGATCGCCATACCCTGTGCCAAACCTTCTACTCCCAATATAATCAACTAATAGTTGGTATATTGGCAGCACCTCAAGTAAGCCACTACTTGAGGGCAGCGTTCGGCTCGCATCACTGACAGGAAGGCCAAGCTCTCTCAGTTGGCTGAGGATTCTTACCTTCTTACCTTAGCGATGAGTGCGTCGTAACAGAAATTAAGGGTCGATTGTGCATAAAAGTAAGTTTTGATAGAAAGTAATGTGCTGGGAGTCAGTTGACAATATTCATAAGTTAGATTGCCACCTAGTAACTTTCCCATAATCCCTTAGGGCTTTGGCACCATCCTTCACGAACCAACGCATTTTCCAAACACAATTTTTGTGGTCAAGTTTTATTAAAATAAGTTTTTAAGGCTTGTTGCATTCTCTGGCGTATGCATTTCGGCTCTGATACTAGCAGTGGCAGAACCACCTGAATTAATCCGGCTCAAGCGCCCTAACCATCACCACAAGGGCAATCAGGGCTAACTCGCACATCAAACAGAATAATCCACTGGTCTATCGGGTAACCTCCCGATACAACCACGGTTTGTTTGCCGATCGAAACCACACATACATGTACTCACACGAAGGTGAGCCCAGAGGATACAACATTCCACAATTTTACATCACAGGTTCAACACAAATTATTATTACAACGGAGTTCAAATTCTTAAAACAAGGTACTTCAGAGTTCAAAATAACTGAGTTCTTCAGAGTTCAAAATAGCGGAAAAATAACGATAACTACTCGACGATACAGGATGTCTCGATGAAGCCCGTACAAGACATCACTCGGCATTATCACCGTTGGCCGGGGGCGTATCCCATTCCACCGACCAACCAGGAGGAAGGGTACAAGGCCAAGTCAAACTAGCGATCATGTCCTCGAAAGTTTCACCTGAAAACAAGCCACAAGCAAGGCTGAGTATACTAATACTCAGCAAGGCTTACCCGACTATGGGTATATACTTAGCCGACTCCTAGACATGCAGGGCTTTTGGCTTGAGGGGTTTGTTTTGCCGAAAAGCATATATAAGTAGGTCCTTACTTTCAAGTTTTAGCTCCAAGTTCTAGTTTTCTTTAACCATTCTAGGTAAGCAACTATCCAATATCATACATGGTGAAAGAATTAATTTTTCATCCAACAAGATTACTCATCATCATTGTTACTCTTCTTACTCTATGTGGTAAAAGGGTCAAGCAGTCTCAATAACCGCGAGAAACGGACGATTCGAATCGAATTTCTTAACCTTGCAAGGGAAACCTAAACACACGTCACGTGGTTACTCCAAGAGTCACACGTGCAACTTTTGCCCTTTCATCCTGGGTTGTGGATCAGGGCCACCATCCGAGACTACAGAGCCTAGCTCTGCACCCACCATGTGCGTGCATGGAACCGAAGTTGAGATGGTGGGATGTTGTCCACTTGCCGGTCCGATTAGGTACTTAAGCTTACCGATTACAATATTCTCAGCATGTTGTTAGTACGTTCAAAGACTTAACCACCACTACCACAAACTGCGGCCTTAGCATTTTTCACTAAACAGACGGGGCCTCAATCATCAACATAAACATCATAACATAGCCCCGTCCGTCGACCTTATGATTGCAGCATGTAGTAAATATTCAACTCCTATATTCTCGCCAGTGACAGGAAATCACTCGACTTTTACCGGAGTCCTATTAGCATAGCATTCTATCGATCCTTACATCTAGGGTTCAGGGCATGGGTACCTAGGATCATGCAACTAAGTTTCCATTCAACTCCTACAAACTTAATGCACAAGTAAAGTAGAGTAATAAGTTGCATATGTTTAGAAAAATAGGGTTCATGCTCCGGGGGTTGCCTTCCTGGGAAAAGCTACATTGGGGCTCGTCCGAACTCGGACTCGGGTCTTCAAGAGCTTCAGTTAGATTTAATTGAGCTTCACGTTGCTCACTTTCGGACGCGGGCACCAGCTCGTACGTTCCGTCGGCGAGAGTGGTCGATTCTATATGAATGCACAAGTGTAAGTCATAGAGATGATGTATGACGGTTATTTTCCTTCACGATAAAGTTGCAGTCCACCAAACATCGATTTGGTTGTGAAGTTACTGAGTTAAGATTTCTTTGGGTAATTGTTAATAGAGTATGACTAAAACTATTAACTTCATTAAACAAGAAGGGGGTTGTGTTATATTGGGAACTTCATTTTTTCTAAGCACAACATGGATTAAACTCAACTTCTGGACTAAGTAACTTCGGGTGATGAAATTTTTATTTAGAGCACATTATGCAGAGACAAAAGCACTGTAAAAATTTCAGGCATTTTCATGTAGCAGAATAATTATGAAAAAGGTAAAACACAACCACTGCTAGAACCTAGTTATTTTTATACCGAACAAACCATTCGGGTATTGACACCAAACATTTTACAGGGAGTTAATAAGATACAAAGCATATTAAATTTGACAAGTTACACCTACTTTAATAAAGATTAATTCCTACAAGATGTTTTACAAGTTTTCTGAGTATGAAACTATTTATACAGCAAGAGCTACTCTAAGGTGTGCTACAGTAAAAAGTTGAACATTTTCCAAGCACAGAAACTAATTAGTTGAATTAGTGCATTTTTCCTACCACAAAATTATATAAATAGGTTACAGAGGGTAAAAAGGTTCTAAACTTTTTCTGTGGTAATTTGGCATCAATCTAACAGCTCTGAAATAGTTTCACCACAAGAATCACAATATACAGCAGTTACAAAATAGTTTTATTATTTCATGGCCTAAACAAATTGTATTAAAAAGTTTAGCCAGATATGGGTTTTGGTCCTAATGTTTTTACACTGGCCTACAAATCAAGCAACTAATCTACTGTTAAATTTTCAGGTTTAGACTTTGTCTACAACAGTGGGTACATTAAAGTCTATTAAAATTTTCATTTAGTTTAGAGCAAGATTTAGCAAGCAACTGATGAAATGCATGTAACAAAAGTTGTAGATTTTCATCTAAAGATTCCAGAACAGCTTAGTTTGTATTTTTTCAATTTTTCTAAGATTTTATATGAATTTTACAAGTTTGTTGTTTTTGAATTCAATGTTTAAACACAGATTTACAGTTATGCCCCTGGAAACTTGCGTGCAGACTCTTTTAAACATTGCAATCGCTGCAATTGGGTCCCTGGGTGGCGTTGGCACGGTAGTCGTCCAGATTCCGGCGAGGGGGCTCATCGGCGGCGAGGGGAAAAGGGTCGGGTAGATTCAGGGAGGTGAGAGCTACCTCGGGATGGCCTTGGTCGGGGTTGGGGGTGGCCGGAGGTGACTCGTCGGCGCGGAGCAGAGGAGCGGCGGCGGGGCGGAGCGTCGGCGACGGTGCTCCGGCGAGGAGGGGAGAGCGTGGGCTGGTCGATGAGCTTTGCGGCGTCGAGGGGGACCCGTTTTGAAGCTTGGCTTGGACGGAGGAGCTTCGGAGTGAGCTGTCCACGGAGCGGTGCTCCGGCGGTTGAGCTGGCCGGGGAAGAGGCCGGTGAGCTTCAGTGGAGGGAGGGCAAGCTTGCTGGGTGATGGGTTTCAGCAGTGGGAGGCTGGGGAGTGGGGCTCCACGGGCAGTGATGAGGACACCAACACCAACGATACATCCACTCCGACACAAGTACCTATTGCTAGTCCTATTACTCGTGCTCGTGCGCATCAACTTAATCATCAGGTGAGTTCAAATCTAAGCTCAGGTGCATCATGTTTAGACCGTGGAGACCCGTGTACTCTTGTTTTGCTTAGGAACCAAGGAGGCGGCCGAAAGGGAAACGGATTCGCGCAAGCTGGATTCGGACTGCAGAACAGTACCTACTTGTGACGGACACCACGGTCGCATATGAACTCGGATTGGGGCGTTCAAGTACTTCGTGGAAAGCTTATGAAGTCTTCTTTCAAACGGATCCGGCCTCATAGCCATATCTATTACGAGTCGGCCGCAATCGTTAAATTAATACAGAGTCCTTTTCTGCCCATGGTGCTGCGTCACCCTATTTTGGTCCAATGGGCCGTGTATCAAGTTGAGTCCATTACGGACGCGTCCTAGGGTTGGAGTACGACCCCAACACCCCTGTGGTCGTCCTCCCACGTACTTATACCCCTTAGCCGCCGCCAAGGATGCTTGGGTTTTGTTTAGATCAAGTTTAGCCTTCGCTACTTGCTTGCAAGCGCGCGTGCTGGATCAGCCGCCCGTCTTCTTGTCTTCGGAACCCCACCATTATTGAGATTGCGTGTGAAACCTTCATTTATATCTAGTAAATTCAGTACTTGTCATACTTGTTCTTGCTAGTTCTTCGATTGCTTGCAGGACGAGTGCCCTAGTGGCCGGGTGCCGCGCTCCACAAGATCGCGACTGCCATTGGAGGGGGTGTATCGGTTGCTAAGGCGCAGCTTGGAAGGCTGTAGTCGGGCCGTGAACGTCGCCTCCATCGACCAATCGAGTTATCCACGCCTCTCATCGAAAGATCGGGAATCAAACCCTAGCGGGTCGCCATCAGTTGGTATCAGAGCAAGGTTTATCGGTGAGAGACTTCTAATTCTTCGCTGTTTTATTTTTCCTATAGTCCAGAAAAGCCAAAAAAAAATAGTAGATTAGTTTACCTTCAGTCCTATAAACTCGTTTGAGCCTTTGCTAGCACTGCTTAGTTAGGGCTTGTTGAATTTTCGGTTGCATCGGTTGCGTCGAGTTGCTGGTCTTAGTTTTAGTCCTTTAGAGTTTCGAGTTCTTGTCATGTTCTAGTCACAACCGTGCGCTACCATACATACTCCGTGTTGGTGGAATCCGAGTCCATATTCGTGTTCAAGTCCGAGTTAGATTCTGTGTTGGTTTGTGACCGAATCGCACGCGGTGCTGTGATTCGAGTAGGGATCGATTTCCTAGTCCCAATTGGTTATTGTGCCGTGTTATAAAATTTCATTGCTTTTCGCACTTGTACTGCATATTTTGTAACGCTCCAGAAAGGCAGAAGTAGTCTCGGCTTACTCAAACCACAACTTTTCACGAATACATATAGCCTCGGCTTACTCCAGAGAGAGAGAGAGAGAGAGAAAAGTTTGTGTGCTGTGTGGCTCTTTTGAAGTCTTTTAGGTTATATAATCAGTTTTGAGGATCCCCTGAAAAAAAAAGAAAAAAAAAAGAAAAAAAAAAGAAAAAAAAAAGAAGGAAAAAAAAAGAAAGGAAAAAAAAAGAAAAAAAAAAGAAGAAGAAGAAAAAGAGGGGAAGAAAAAGGGGCTGTTCTTTGTGCATCTTTTTTGTTCTTCGGTGGTGTCTCGTGACTTCATTTGTGTCCAGGCTCGCGTCTCTAGCACGGTCTAGGCTAGGACCAGCATAGTACCGCCGTTGAACGATTTTTCAGCTTGCTTTTGTAACTAACGTGGTGCTAGTTCATCCTTGCTTCAGCCCACCTATAGCTCCACATATCCGACTACAGCTTGACAGGTCCTGTTGTTGCGGCACCGATACACTTCATCCCACGGTTGCAGACTTGTTGGTTGTCGTCCCCTCCTGTTGAGCAAGGTAAGAATTGGTAAGAGCTTGTGTAACAGGTTGAGTGTGAGCGCCTTGCAGTAGCTACATCCCATTAGTTGTAGGATCTTATTTCTTCACCTATTTTCGTGTTTCCTTTGTTCATCTAACCATGACAGGATCAGAGGGTGATGGGAGTTTAGGTCACTCTCCTCGTACAAAGGGAATCATACAACATTTTGAAAATAAGATGAGGAGGCATGTAGATGGGCTTGCTGAAGATATGCTGGTGTCAAATGATAAGATTGGGCAGTTGGAGGCCACACAGCTTGCCACCAACACCAAGCTTACAAGGCTGGAGACGTCGGTCGCTCATATTGACCAAAGCCTTGCTGCTCTTTTGAGGCGTTTTGATGAGATGCATGCCAGAACTGCAAATGGGCATGAGGGAGAAAACAAGAAGGATGAGCGTGTCGAGGATAATTGGGATGATTATGTCGCTGATACTGAACTAGATGACCAAGATGCTCCTAGTCGCCGACGACTGCGAACTAATCGGAGAGGTATGGGTGGACATCGACGACGTGAGGTACATAATAATGATGATGCTTTCAGTAAAATAAAATTTAAGATACCTTCTTTTGATGGAAAATACGATCCTGATGCATACATTACTTGGGAAATTGCTGTTGATCAAAAGTTTGCATGTCATGAATTTCCAGAGAATATACGTGTTAGGGCTGCTACTAGTGAATTTACTGATTTTGCCTCTGTTTGGTGGATAGAACATGCTAAGAAAAATCCTAATAATATTCCACAAACCTGGGATGCCTTGAAACGGGTCATGCGGGCTAGATTTGTTCCTTCTTACTATGCGCGTGATCTGTTACATAGATTGCAACAATTGAGACAGGGTAATAAAAGTGTAGAAGAATACTATCAGGAATTACAAATGGGTGTGTTGCGTTGTAATTTAGTGGAGGATGAGGAACCTGCTATGGCTAGATTTTTAGGAGGTTTGAATCGAGAAATTCAGGACATTCTTGCTTATAAAGATTATACTAACGTAACCCGTTTGTTCCATCTTGCTTGTAAAGCTGAAAGGGAAGTGCTGGGACGACGTGCTAGTACAAGAACTAATATTTCTGCAGGAAAACCTTCATCATGGCAGCCGCGCACATCTACCTCATTGACCGGACGAGCTCCTGCACCTTCTACATTCCCGAGTCGGTCGACAATACCCGCTCCATCCAACGATAAGACACGTGCTCCCCCGACAAATTCAGCAACCACGACTGTCCAGAAACCAGCCACGAGTGCATCTTCGGTTGCCTCCACGGGAAGGACAAGAGATATTCAGTGCCATCGATGCAAGGGCTTTGGCCACGTGCAACGTGACTGCCCTAACAAGCGCGTTTTGGTGGTCAAAGGAGATGGTGGGTATTCCTCTGCTAGTGATTTTGATGAAGATACACTTGCTTTGCTTGCTGCTGACCATGCAGGTACTAAGGAACAACCAGAAGAGCAGATTGGTGCAGAGGATGCAGATCATTATGAGAGCCTCATTGTGCAGCGTGTACTTAGTGCACAAATGGAAAAGGCGGAGCAAAATCAACGGCATACACTATTCCAAACAAAGTGTGTTATTAAAGAGCGTTCATGCCGTTTGATAATTGATGGAGGTAGCTGCAACAACTTGGCTAGCAGCGATATGGTCGAGAAGCTTGCACTTACAACAAAACCGCACCCACATCCATATCACATTCGGTGGCTCAACAATAGTGGTAAGGTCAAGGTAACGAGATTGGTACAAATTAATTTCGCTATTGGTTCATATCATGATGTTGTTGAATGCGATGTTGTGCCTATGGAAGCTTGTCATATTCTGCTAGGTAGACCATGGCAATTTGATACCGATAGCATGCATCATGGTAGATCAAATCAATATTCTTTTATACATCATGATAAGAAAATCGTTTTGCTTTCTATGTCACCTGAATCTATTGTGCGTGATGATGTTGCTAAAGCTAAGAGAACTAAAGCTGAGATCGATAAGAATGCCAAATCTGTTAGTAGCAGGGAAGATGAGATAAGATTGAAAGGACATTGCTTGCTTGCTACTAAGTCTGATATTAATGAATTGATTGCTTCCACTTCTGTTGCCTATGCTTTGGTGTGCAAGAATGCTTTGATTTCAGTTCACGATATGCAGCATTCTTTGCCCCCGGCTGTTGCTAACCTTTTGCAGGAGTATTCTGATGTGTTTCCAAGTGAGATACCAGCGGGGCTGCCACCAATACGAGGGATTGAGCACCAAATTGACCTTATTCCTGGTGCATCATTGCCAAACCGTGCGCCATACAGGACAAATCCGGAAGAAACTAAGGAAATTCAGCGACAAGTGCAAGAACTACTCGACAAAGGTTATGTGCGTGAGTCTCTTAGTCCTTGTGCTGTTCCAGTTATTTTAGTGCCTAAAAAGGATGGAACATGGCGTATGTGTGTTGATTGTAGGGCTATTAATAATATTACAATTCGATATCGACACCCTATCCCTCGTTTGGATGATATGCTTGATGAATTGAGTGGTGCTATTGTGTTTTCCAAAGTTGATTTGCGTAGTGGGTACCACCAGATTCGTATGAAATTGGGAGATGAATGGAAAACTGCTTTCAAAACTAAGTTCGGGTTATATGAGTGGTTAGTCATGCCTTTTGGGTTAACTAATGCACCGAGTACTTTCATGAGATTAATGAATGAGGTTCTGCGTGCTTTCATTGGGAAATTTGTTGTTGTCTACTTTGATGATATATTGATTTACAGCAAATCTTTCGATGAACATCTTGATCACTTACGTGCTGTTTTTAATGCTTTACGAGATGCACGTTTATTTGGTAACCTTGAGAAGTGCACCTTTTGCACCGATCGAGTGTCTTTTCTTGGCTATGTCGTGACTCCACAGGGAATCGAGGTTGATCAAGCCAAGGTGGAAGCTATACATGGATGGCCTATACCGAAGACTATCACGCAAGTGCGGAGTTTCCTAGGACTTGCTGGTTTCTATCGTCGTTTTGTGAAGGACTTCAGCACCATTGCCGCGCCTTTGAATGAGCTTACAAAGAAGGGAGTGCCTTTTAGTTGGGATAAAACACAAGAGAACTCCTTCAACACGCTGAAAGATAAGTTGACACATGCACCTCTCCTCCAACTCCCTGATTTTAATAAAACCTTTGAGCTTGAATGTGATGCTAGTGGCATTGGTTTGGGTGGTGTTTTGTTACAAGAAGGCAAACCTATTGCTTATTTCAGTGAAAAATTGAGCGGGCCTGTTCTGAATTATTCTACTTATGATAAGGAATTGTATGCTCTTGTTCGCACATTAGAAACATGGCAGCATTATCTATGGCCCAAAGAGTTTGTTATTCATTCAGATCATGAATCTTTAAAACATATTCGTAGTCAAGGAAAATTGAACCGTAGACATGCTAAGTGGGTTGTATTTATTGAATCTTTTCCTTATATTATTAAGCACAAGAAAGGGAAAGAGAATATAATTGCTGATGCATTGTCTAGGAGATACACCTTGTTGAACCAACTTGATTACAAAATATTTGGATTGGAAACGATTAAAGATCAATATGTTAATGATGCTGATTTTAAAGATGTGTTGCTGCATTGTAAAGAGGGGAAGGGATGGAACAAATTCATCGTTAGTGATGGGTTTGTCTTTAGAGCTAACAAGCTATGCATTCCAGCTAGCTCCGTTCGCTTGTTATTGTTGCAGGAAGCGCATCGAGGTGGCTTAATGGGGCATTTTGGAGCAAAGAAAACGGAAGATATACTTGCTGGTCATTTCTTTTGGCCAAAGATGAGAAGAGATGTGGAGAGATTTGTTGCTCGCTGCACGACATGTCAAAAGGCTAAATCACGATTGAATCCACATGGTTTGTATTTGCCTCTACCTGTTCCTAGTGCTCCTTGGGAAGATATTTCTATGGATTTTGTGTTAGGATTGCCTAGGACTAGGAAGGGACGTGATAGTGTGTTTGTGGTTGTTGATAGATTTTCTAAGATGGCCCATTTCATACCATGTCATAAAACTGATGATGCTTCTCACATTGGTGATTTGTTCTTTCGGGAAATTGTTCGTTTGCATGGTGTGCCCAACACAATTGTTTCTGATCGTGATGCTAAATTTCTTAGTTATTTTTGGAAGACTTTATGGGCTAAATTGGGAACTAAATTGTTGTTTTCTACTACATGTCATCCGCAAACTGATGGTCAAACTGAAGTGGTTAATAGGACTTTGTCTACTATGTTAAGGGCTGTTTTAAAGAAGAACATTAAGATGTGGGAAGATTGTTTGCCTCATATTGAATTCGCTTATAATCGATCGCTGCATTCTACTACAAAGATGTGCCCATTTCAGATTGTATATGGTTTCTTGCCTCGTGCTCCTATTGATTTAATGCCTTTGCCATTTTCTGAAAAAACGAATTTTGATGCTACTAAGCGTGCCGAATTGATGTTAAAACTGCATGAAACAACTAAAGAAAACATAGAGCGCATGAATGCTAAATACAAGATTGCTGGTGATAAAGGTAGGAAGGAACTAAAGTTTGAACCTGGAGATTTAGTTTGGCTGCATTTGAGAAAGGAAAAGTTTCCTGAATTGAGAAAATCTAAATTGCTACCTCGGGCTGATGGACCATTTAAAGTGCTAGAGAAAGTCAATGATAATGCATATAAGCTCGATCTGCCTGCGGATTTTGGGGTTAGTCCCACATTTAACATTGCAGATTTGAAGCCATATTTGGGAGAGAAAGATGAGCTTGAGTCGAGGACGACTCAAATGCAAGAAGGGGAGGATGATGAGGACACCAACACCAACGATACATCCACTCCGACACAAGTACCTATTGCTGGTCCTATTACTCGTGCTCGTGCGCATCAACTTAATCATCAGGTGAGTTCAAATCTAAGCTCAGGTGCATCATGTTTAGACCATGGAGACCCGTGTACTCTTGTTTTGCATAGGAACCAAGGAGGCGGCCGAAAGGGAAACGGATTCGCGCAAGCTGGATTCGGACTGCAGAACAGTACCTACTTGTGACGGACACCACGGTCGCATATGAACTCGGATTGGGGCGTTCAAGTACTTCGTGGAAAGCTTATGAAGTCTTCTTTCAAACGGATCCGGCCTCATAGCCATATCTATTACGAGTCGGCCGCAATCGTTAAATTAATACAGAGTCCTTTTCTGCCCATGGTGCTGCGTCACCCTGTTTTGGTCCAATGGGCCGTGTATCAAGTTGAGTCCATTACGGACGCGTCCTAGGGTTGGAGTACGACCCCAACACCCCTGTGGTCGTCCTCCCACGTACTTATACCCCTTAGCCGCCGCCAAGGATGCTTGGGTTTTGTTTAGATCAAGTTTAGCCTTCGCTACTTGCTTGCAAGCGCGCGTGCTGGATCAGCCGCCCGTCTTCTTGTCTTCGGAACCCCACCATTATTGAGATTGCGTGTGAAACCTTCATTTATATCTAGTAAATTCAGTACTTGTCATACTTGTTCTTGCTAGTTCTTCGATTGCTTGCAGGACGAGTGCCCTAGTGGCCGGGTGCCGCGCTCCACAAGATCGCGACAGCCATTGGAGGGGGTGTATCGGTTGCTAAGGCGCAGCTTGGAAGGCTGTAGTCGGGCCGTGAACGTCGCCTCCATCGACCAATCGAGTTATCCACGCCTCTCATCGAAAGATCGGGAATCAAACCCTAGCGGGTCGCCATCAGGCAGGTGGTGCACGGTGGCAGTAATGATGGCAGCGGTGGCGTTCTGGTGTCTGGGAGCGCGAGGGGGACTCAGTGCGGCCTTTGTAGGCAGCAGAGAGGCGGGAGGAGGTGCGGAACTGGGCTACGAGGCGCGGGGGCGGGCAGCACGATGGGAGCGCGTGACTGGCTGCGGTGGGCGGCGAGCAGAGCCGGCGTGGCGTGCGGAGGGCGCGGGCAGGGGATTGGGTGCTGAAGATTTGGCGTGGGGAGCGGGAGATCACGCGGCGCGCGGGTTGGGTGACGAGCTGCAGCATCTGTCTTGCCGGGCGGCGAGCGCGGCGACTGGCGGGATGCGGCGGAGACACGGCACGGTGCGGCTTGTCCATTGGGCACAGCGGGCGGCGAGCAGAGGCGCGCGTTGCCGGCGTGCGCGTGGCGTGCGCGGACTGGGAAGGAACGCGGTCGTGCGGGCGCGGCCAGGCATTGGCTTGGCGCCTAGCGCTGTCAGGCATCGCCGGCCAAGTGGCCTGCAGCGACTGCATGCTGGCGGAGGGTCGGGCGAAGCGAGGGCCGCAGCGAAGCCGAGGGTCGGGCGAAGCGAAGGGTCGGGCGAACGTAGGGTCGGGCGAGTGAAAGGGTAGGGCGAAGCGGAGAAGAAGGGTCTGCAGTGGAAATAGAAGAAAAGGCAGGGACTGGTTTGCAAATCCAAGTGTTTCTCAAATTTTCATGTTGCAACTCAAAAATCTCTGAACAAGAAAGTTGTTCAAAACGAAAAGTTACACAAGTTTTGTTTCAGGCCAAAGTTCATTTGAGTTGTAGTTTAGATGTTATTTTAAAAACTCAAAAAGGATAAATCGGAGGGCTCGACATTTCCTGGGCAAAACTTTAAATTCTCTCCTAGGCTTCAACTAGACTTTTGTTTAACATATCAAAAACGAGGTGCCTATTCAATTTTTGTAGCCATGGTAGCATCGAGGTGAAAGTTGTTAAATCTTGTTTGATTAAAGTACATGTACTTTATGCACATATACACAACTATTTCCAATTTAAGGCAAAACCAATTTATAATTCGTTTCCTTTAAATTTTTCTTAGTTAGTTAAACATATTGTTTTTTGCTAATGAGGCTTATTTCAGAAATCAAACACCTGAGGTGTTACAACCGGAGGTATGAGATTTACTTCGTCTGGTGAGAATTTGCTTTAGTGAACGTGCTTTTGACAATTAGGGCATCTTCTGACTACTTCATCTGCATCTACCACTGCCGAAGGCCAATAGAAACTTCTCTGATGGCTTTGCCTACCGAAGCTCTTGTGCCAATGTGAGATGAACACATGCCGGAGTGTACTTTGCTGAGGAGCCTTAGGCCTTCTTCCCTGGATATACAATTGAGGAGTGGTGCGCACACACCCTTTTGGTAGAGATCTTTGTTAATGATGGTACAGTTTCTTGCCTGAAGGGCCATCCTTTTTTCCGCCTTCTGATCCTCCAGGACGAAGTGTCCCCGAAGAAATGCCATTATGGTTGCTCTCCAATCTTCGCAAGTGATTGCGTTGGTGAATTTGACCAGCTCTGGTTTCTGCACCTTGTAAGACTTATCGACATGGCCTGTTATCAGCTCGGAGTCTGATTTGATCGACAACCTTCGGACTCCCAATGCCCTTGCCTTCCGAAGGCCAAGCTGCAACCGTTCATATTCTTCTATGTTGTTTGTGCATCCTTCAAAATCTAGTCTGGCGCATACTTCAACTTTGTGCCTAAAGGGGCTATTAGTACAGCCGAAGCCCCGGCTTCTTTGCTACAATATGCTCCGTCACATTCAAGCTGCCAAATGACTTAGATTTTTGGTTGTTCTTGCTCTCCGGACGAAGGTGTCCAATCCGCTATGAAATCTGTCGAGACTTGTGACTTGATTGCGCTACGAGAACTGAAACTGATTGTGTGTTCTGCTAACTGTGCAGCCCATTTACCAATCCTGTCGGAGGCCTCCTTGTTTTCAAACATGTCCCGAAGGGGGTACGATGTCGGCACAGTGACTTTGTAACTTTGAAAGTAGTAGCAAAGCTTTCTTGCTGCCATCACGACTGCGTGTGCCATGTTTTCCATTTCTGAATATAAAAGCTTGGAACAACTGAGGGCTTCGGACACAAAGTAGATAGGGACCTGCTTGAGCACCTGTTCGATCTTACGCTCTTTGACCAGTGCTGCACTGACTATTGCCCCTGATGAAGCAATGTACAACAACAGCTCTGCCTTCGGAGTTGGGCTAGACATGACTGCCAGATTCTCAACATATGTTTTTAAGTCCTCGAAGGCTTGCTGCTGCTCTGGACCCCACTGAAAAATGCTGGAGCCTTTTAGCGCCATAAAGAATGGAAGGCACCATTTTGCGGACCTTGATATGATCCTGTTCAATGAAGGCAACCTGGCGCCAGTTTCTGCAGTTCCCTTTGTGTTCTAGGAGCCTTCATTCACCTTATAGCTTTGATTTTTTCTGGGTTTGACTCAATGCCTCTCTCCGAGATCATGCAACCTAGTAATTTTCCCTTGGTGACGCCGAAGACATGTTTTCGGGGTTCAATTTCATGCTGTGCTGGTGAAGGTTTGCAAAAGTTTCCTAAAGGTCTTGAATGTGATCACCCCTCTTTTGGCTCTGCACGGTTATGTCATCCACATAAGCTGAGACGTTACGTTCCAGCTGCGATCCAAGGACTGACTTGATCGTTCTGTTGAAGGTACACCCCGCATTTCGGAGGCCATCCAGCATTCTGACGAAGCAATACGTGCCGAAGGGGGTAGTGAAATTGGTTTTTTCTTCATCGCTCTTCTTCATCCAAATCTGATGATACCCAGAGAAACAATTGAGCATACTCATCATCTCCGACCCTGCAGCTGTGTCCACCAAAGTGTCAATCTGAGGCAGCAGGTAATCATCCTTCGGACAAGCTTTGTAAAGACTTGTGAGGTTTGCACATTGGCCACTTGCCGTTCTTCTTCGGCACCATCACGGCATTTGCCAGCCAGTCTGAGAACTGGACTTCGCATATGACCCCTGCGTCTAACAACTTTTGAACTTTGGCTTTTGCCGCTTGCTTTGTTTCCTCTGACATCGTACGAAGGCGCTGCCTTACTTGCTTGCTTTTCGGGTCTACTTTCAATAAATGCTCCATCACATCTCTGCTGACGCCCTCTGTATCTGCTGAGGACCAAGAAAATACATCTTTGTTGTTTTTGAGGAATTGAGCAAGCCTTTCTTCCTCTGCTTTCTCCAATCCTTTGCCAACAATCACTGTGTGGTCTGGTACATCTTCGCACAAAGGCACCTTCTTCGTATGTTCTGCTGGGGCCACCCCTTCGGTGGGTTTTCATCATAATTGTCATGGACCCCTTCAGCATTTCTCGAATCATCTTTTATTATGTGCACATTTTTTGTGTTCTGCGAAGTGTTGTCCCACCTTCAGGTCTCCTCTTGACTACCTAATATAGATAAGACCCCCTGCTGTTGGGATCTTCATGCAAAGATATGGTTGATGTATTGCCGCTGCAAACTTATTGATGATGTTGCGCCCAAAGATATTATTGTAAGGATAATAGACGTCGACTATGTCGAAAGTTATCTTCTCTGTGAGCATTGTTGCACCCTGGCCGAAGGTTACATTTATCTCAGCCTTGCTGACGGCTTCAATATTCTTCCCTCCAAAGCCAATGAGAGGATACAATGACTTCTTCAAATCATTCTCTATGAAACCCATCTGAGCGAAGCATCGATAGGTGACAATGTCTGCGGAACTTCCCGTTTCAACCAAAATTCCACCGATGTCATTGCCGAAGAAGTGCACAGAATTCTTGCCAATATTTGTTGTGATGACGAGGGGGTCGTTATGCGAATAATGCTGAAGCTTCAGATTTGCTTAGGTAAAAGTTATTGGTATATGAGACCATGGGGTTCGAAAGTGTTTGCCTTCTCATATATGGCTGACTGCCCGAAGGTAGTCCTTTCTCTGCCTCTTCATGTCATGGACTGGCTCATTTGATCCTGCAGAGATAGCGTTGATCACATTAACCAAAGAACCTTCAAAATTATTGACCTTGGGAGATGTAGATGACTCGGGCACTTGGCCTGGCTCTAACTTCGGAGCTGATGGGAGATGATAATTCATTGGATCGTATGCTTAAGAGGACGTGCTTCAACCCCAACTATGGTGGTATGCTAAAGGCACTGTGGTAGGCTGCGCTGGGGGTGGAGCCGGCAATGGCAAGTACTGAGGCACATATGGCATCAGGTTGTAGTTGAAACGTGGATACGAAGTATGCCAGTTTGGATGTGATGTCGAAGGCCCAGCATTATCTTTCTTCGAAGTGTAATTGATAGACTTCGGGGTGTCCGAAGCCTGTGTCTCCATTTCTTCCTTCTTCTGGATGGCAATAGGGCATTCGTTCATCCAGTGACCTTTGTCTCTGCCATGAAAGAAACAGACAGACACCCTTGGACCTGAATGTCCTCGGCCTCCTCAGCCTCCTCGACATCCTCTTCCATTTCGCCCCCCTCTGTTAGCTTGGTTGTGAAAACCTTGCGACTAAGGCCCTCCTGACACTGTGTTCACCGGCTTTTGGTTATTCTATTTTTGCATGTCTGCATGCCACGGCTACGGCTGCGACCATTCTTTAATCTTTGCCTTCTTCTCCATCTTCATCACCTCAATTCTCCTTCTCCTTCCTCTGTCGGACTCGCAATATTTTTGTAAGACGTCAAAGTGCTCCTTCACACTGCGAGGTTTGCACCTATCCAAGTAATCTGCGTACGAACCCACGTGACGTGTGAAGGAGCTCAACTCCCCTTGCTTGCAATTGTGAAAATCGCAAAATGTCAACTCTTCTTCTTTCATTCCTCGGAAACTTGTTAACAGCTTCGATCTCAGTTTTCTCCAAGAATGAATATGCCCCGTCAAAATGCTAGTGTACCATAGTTGTGCTGGTCCCTTCATTGCCATGACAAAAGCTTTGGCCTTGATGGTGGAGCCCCCACAGTTCAATTCTACTACAACTTCGTATTTGAGCAAGAACTCTCGTGGGTCTTGTCAGACCCAGGCACACGGGACTGTCCACGTGGCGTACTTCTCCTAGGATACGGGATGGGACATGGCCCACGCCCTACATCTGTTGTAACTACTCGTAGCGTAGTAGGACTACTCATACATTAGTGGAACTAGTCGGACACCGTAGGAAACTACCCGAGAAGTACTCAGGTAGGACTCCTAGGCTTGTACCCGACTAGGACTTCCATGTAAACCTGTCCTCCCAGCCTATATAAGCGCGGATAGGGACCCCTCCAAGGGGAATCACCCAGGAGATCACCCGATCACCATCAAAGGCAATACAAACCACATAGGACGTAGCGTATTACGCTCTCGGTGGCCCGAACCTGTCTAAACCTTGTATTCCTTGCACCTTTGAGTTCCTGATCTTGGCGACACCCTAACTACAAATTCAACACTTCAGGCGTATCCCTCGGTGGGCGTGGCGGCAAAACACCGACAGCTGGCACACCAGGTAGGGGTGCTCATCGAGCATCTACTGGAGAACTCGATGGCATCGCTCGGCTTCACCAGCACCGTGCTTGACGAGGGCACAACTTTCATCTTTGGCTCCTGGATCTGCGTTGCCAATGGCTTGGGTAGATTCAACAGCCACCTAGCCGACTCCAGGAAGCCGGAGGCCTCTGCAGCAACTCGACTACTTCATCAACAATCCCGACCAGTTGTTGCACCCCAATCTACCCAGGCAGATCGAAAGGATTTCTGTTTTCAACATGATTTCAATTCATGCTGCACCAGGACTACCCGGATCGGATTCAAACCGATCTGAGGAGGCTTCGCGATCCAAGTCCCTCCCCGACTTGGAGGAGGACTTGGATCGCCTCTTCAAGATTCGAGATGATGGAGCCACCGCGCATCAGGGGCTCCCCGTTCTCGACTACGACTCTTACTCAAACAAAATGTACCAGTCAACTACAAGTCTGATATGAGGAGGACTCGAGGACGGGGGAGCCACTACTTGTCGGGAGGTCCCAGTTCTCATTATCCACTCACAACCTGATGATTACTCTGAGTCATTTTCGGGTAATCATCCGGGTTTAACCATAGCATCTACGCCTCAATGTCGTTTCGTGTACAGGAAGGGTCTAGAGCCCTCCGAGTTACTCGAAAATGACTCTTGCCTTGTGCCAGAATCCACCCTTCGGCGTATCAACCCCAGGGAGCCAAAAGAATTTGACTACTCCGCTCAACATTGACGCGCTGCAGTGACGACCTCGACTGCTCACCTCTCATCGCAGTCCCGATTGCTTCATCAAATTGGCAGCGCCGACGACAACTTCAACAACTCATCTCAACTAGAAACTAGTCGGGAACGAGCTGCAAACTACTCAGCGACTAGCTCCGCACGGTCAATAACTAGTCGGAATCAGCTCCGACTAGTTGGCTCCATCGACAAATTGCACACTGATCAAAATTGGTTTGAGACGATTCAACCAAGGATCCTCTCCGCATTGGAAGAGGATCTTGATCATCCTCCACCACTCGGAGAAGGAGAAGCCACCGCTTGTTGGGGGGCTATCGTTTCCGACAACTACTCGAATTCAGCTACTCATGTGACCTGGGGTCTGGTAAGGGGATCAGATTGGTTGGGCAGGTTTGGGCATCGGAAGGGCATGAAATCCTCCAGGTCCCTCAAATCAAGTCCACCACGATTCATTGCCACATCCAGGGAACTCCCTTTTCAAGAAGGCAGACCCCTCCCCCTATCTGACGACAAAGACGAGGGCCAGGCGGTGCGGAGTGCCAAACGCTTCGCCTCGAATCGAGAAGTACTCATGATTCACGCCAACGAGGACTGTGAAGGCCTAGAGCGGGTCCAGCTAGATGACTACGATGACTACCTCCTTGATCCACTCGATGAAGACGGGGACGTAACAATGGATAGGGAATCCTCATCCAACATCAAGGTGGACGACGCAGATGACATCCAGAAGGAACGCCGCATGCTCATCAATGCGAAGCGCACCCAACGCAGGCACCGCGTCGTCAAGACGAACCAATAGCGGAGCGGTAACCTCCACGACTACTCCATGGGCGACCTTCGTGCCATCATCAATGCTGGCAGGGACGCCGCAATGTCATCATAGCCAGGCAGCAGGAGCGCCAAGAAGTGGAAGCCTACAGCCCCACCCGCTTTCAACTCCCTCTCGACTACTTGAAGACTACTCGGAAGCGCAAGCCAGAAGCCGTGGAACAATCCACATGCAGAAAAAAGACTCCCTGTTCAAAGAAATGACTCGAGGTAGCCCTCCACAGGCAATGCTTGTGCCACCCAAAGAGCATGCATTCTATGTTTGAATGTCAAGCCCTTCGGAGGGCCCTTGGAGCTCCGTTAAGTCTACGAAGAAAGGCAACGGGACTACCCGACTAATGATTTACTCATAAATTAAGTACCCGGCTCAAGGAGGTTTTTTGGGGGTCTTTTACGTGTTGCGTTTGTTTAAACCATTGTTTTGGGATTATATCTCAAAATAAGGGGTTCCGTATGCCTAAAAGCACCCGTTTTTTACCACTTAGCCAGGGTCGCTATTTATGTTCATCATTCGGGTCAATCACAACTCCCTCGCTAAACTCAGGAACCCAGTCACAGCTAAACCATGCGACCACCAAAAGTGGTTGCCTCGTTTGGCAATGATCAGTGGAACCCGTCAATTAGTCAAATACAACACCTACGTGATTGTCTATCAAACACTTCGAATAACGCACAGATTACTAGTTCCCGACTAGTTTGCTGTGTTACTGAAGGGGCCTTGCTCCATAACACTCCGTTTACTAGTTTTCGACTAGTACTACGCGTAGTTTATTAAAGGGGCCTTGCTCCCGCACAACTTTGCCAACGGTTTCCACGGAATTCAATTTTTTCCGACTAGAAGCAGCATGAAGCAACCATACCACCCGCGTGGAAATCAACCGTGCAATTGACGACTCGATCGATGACTCGGAACCCCTCGAACCGAATCCCCCTCGGTCGGAGCTCCTCTACTACAGGTCGGAGGAGCATTTGGATCGTCTACGACAAGTCGGAGGAGGATTTGGATCGTCTACGACAAGTCGGAGGAGGATTGGGATCGCCTACTACAAGTCGGACGTCTACTACAAGTCGGAGAAGGACTAGCCAACATCCATCAAAAGGCTCCCGTCCCCCCCCCCCCCCCCCCCCCGACTACTCGGACTTCATCGACAACGCCAATCTTGGTAGGGCGGGCCTGGACATAGGAAGGGCATGAGTCCTCCAAGCTACCCGGCTCAGCCCACCTTTCTTCGCCTACGACTTGGTAGGGTGGGCCTGGGCATAAGAAGGGCACGAGTCCTTCAAGCTACCCGGCTCAGCCCACCTTTCTCCGCCTACGACTTGGTTGGGCGGGCCTGGGCATAGGAAGGGCACGAGTCCTCCAAGCTACCTGGCTCAGCCCACCCTTTTGCGCCTCCATCTTGGTAGGGCGGGCCAGGGCATACGAAGGGCACGAGTCCTCCAAGCTACCCAGCTCAGCCCACCGTTTTGCGCCTCCATCTTGGTCGGGCGGGCCAGACATTGGAAGGGCACGAGTCCCCCAAGCTACCCGGCTCAGCCGACCTTTTTGCGCCTACCACTTGGTCGGGCGGGCCTGGGTATCGGAAGGGCACGAGTCATCCAAGCTACTCGGCTCAGCCCACCTTTCTTCAACTACAACTTGGTCGGGCGGGCCTGGGTATCGGAAGGGCATGAGTCCTATAAGCTACCCGGCTCAGCCCTCCTTTTTGTGTTTTCAACCTAGTCGAGCAGGCTCGGGTATTGGAAGGGCATGAGTCCTCCAAGATACCTGGCTTAGCCCACCTTTTTGCGCCATCAACCCCGAAAACCTGTCGGGCCTAGCACCGTTGCAAAAAGGCAGGACCCTCGACTCCTCGATGACTACTTCGCCATCGCCACGGAACTCGACAACCCGCCGACAACTACTTCGACTACACAACTAGCCAGAAGCAAGACTCACACCACCAGTGGCTAGTTGGAATTAATTCCGACTAGTCGGGATCATCAACAAACGTTTACTAAAGGGGCCTCGCTCCCATACTTCCAGTAATACTCTATTTTACTAGTTCTCGACTAGTACTATGCGTAGTTTACTGAAGGGGCCTCACTCCCATACTTCTAGTAACACTACGTTCACTAGTTCTCGACTAGTACTACGCGCAGTTTACTAAAGGGGCATCGCTCCCATATTCCCAGTATAAGTCCGTTTACTAGTTCTCGACTAGTACTACGCGTAGTGTGCTGAAGGGGCATCACTCCCATAATTCCAGTAATACTTTGTTTTACTAGTTCTCGACTAGTACTACGCGTAGTTTACTGAAGGGGCCTCGCTCCCATACTTCCAGTAATACTCCGTTTACTAGTTCCCGACTAGTACTACCCGTAGTTTACTGAAGGGGCTTCGCTCCAATACTTCCAGTAATACTCTTGTTGACGCAAGATTTTGACACGTGTTAAATCGGCGTCGGGAGGAGAAGGTTGGCCGATGCGGCAGATCTAAAGGCTACAGTAAGGAACCGGCCGATTGAGGTAACAGTTGGAAATCGGCCGATTGGTGATGCAGCTTGTGCCAACAGGATGGGATTATTTCGGAGGGTCCTGGTCAAAGGTTGGTCAACAGAGCAACGCTAAGTCGGTCAAGGAGCAATTGAAAGGAGTCCTGATTGGATTAGGAGACGGCGGCGAAAGATTCTGCGAGAGTCCGTTTCCTTTAAAAGTTATTATAGATATAGTAGTTTTCCCTTTTTTAAATAAGGTTGTAACAAGTCGTAATCGACTAGGAGTCCTAGTCTTAGGGTATAAATAGGAGTCGTCAGGGTCTTAAAAAAGAGAACACATCAATCAACAACAATACTTCTACTTTTCCAGCAATTTACTTTGAAGTCGGCGACTTCGCCAATACTTTTCTTCTTTCACGAGTTCATACGGATTGGCAGGGCTGCATCAACTTGATCTCCGGCCAATTGGTAGGTTCCGCTTATCGAGTAATATCCGAGCTTTAACTACGGGCGCATCGCTGTGGTTTCGATTGGATTTATTCACCAGTTATCGATATTTACTAGAATTGCAAGTTTTACCTGTTTTTCTAGTATTATCACCAGTTATCCAGCTTGAGATCAGAGTAATCGACTTCGTCATCATTCTTCTTTGATTTATCGTCTTACAGCCGATTAGATCTATTTCCGGTGTTGCCTCTGTAGTAATTGTTTAGATCGCTCCTGCATTTTTCTTTACAACCACTACACGATTATCGGCTGATCCATAGCCGATCATCTTCACAGCAAATCGGCCGATTCGCCGACGCGCTCCTCAGGACAGATTGGAACTCCAGCCGATCGAAGCGCCTGGAATTTAATACTCTTATTTCCTTGTCAATCAACAGGTCAGATTGACTGGCACGCCGCGTGAACCGCACCAGGGCGATAACCCGAACAGGAGCTAAGCAGATTCTCCCGGGTCGTGTGTCCGACGCTGAAGACCATCGGCCGATTCCTGTCTGGCCAATTTTAGCGCCACCACACTTTTGGCACGCCCAGTGGGACCAATTCAAGATCTGATATGTCGAAGAACGCAGAAATCTCCGATAGCAACATCATTGAAGTCACAGAAGCGGATCTCAAGGACGACCAGAGGGAAGAATTAGCTAAACATGTAGAAGATTACAAGAAGATGTACCTTCAGTCGTTTAGTCGTACCAGAAGCGGGGAGGCTGTCAAGAAGGCTCCTATTCTAGTTCCCCGCCACATCACCATTGCTGAGGACTCGGGCAAGATGTCGGATATGATCCAACAGTCCGTCTATCAGGCATTCATTGACCAATTCTCGGTGATGACCAACACGGTGTATAACGTCGTCATCAGCTCTCTGGCAAGCAGAGCAGTCCAAGGCTATCAGGGACTAGCGTATGCCCCGCCAATCACGCTGCCAGCTAGAAGCTTACCATGCACATCCCAATCGGCTCCTCAGCCGATATTGACGCAACGCGAGGGGTACAACACTCCGTTGCCTCCAGCGTCTCCAAGGTACAGCGGTGCACCATGTTTCCCATCACAGACACCGCTTCAACCCATCCAGATCGCTTCTGTACAATCGCTGCCTACAAGCTCAGTACCCTGGGGGATATCGGCGACAACGGCTTTCCCCGATCCATCAACCGGGCATGGAAGCTATCCAATCCAGGTGTCTCACCAATCGGCCGTCCGGCCGATGGTCCCTCAGTATCAGCCGATCTCATCAGAAATCGGCAGGGGGCAAGCGCTGTAGAAGCATTCAGAGGCACGGTACCAATGACGACATACGATGGAGCGGCGGATTCACTTCGCCATCAACTATCAGCTGCTCAGCAAAATTCACCGCATTCTTCGATTCATCACCCAGCCGTGCCAGCTCTTCAACACATGCCCGCGCCGCGAACAATCGTTCAACAGCAGTAGGTGGACTGGACGGCAAGAATAGCAGAAGTGATCCAGGACCAGTTTGGATTGAAGCCAAAAGTGCAGACTTACACCTACAAGACGCCATACCCATCGGCCTATGACTTGCTGCCGTTCCCACACCGCTACAAAGTTCCCGATTTTACCAAGTTTTCGGGGATGGACGATACGTCCACTGTAGAGCACATCAACCGATTCATCATCCAGTGCGGGGAGGCTGCCACACAAGATGCTCTGAGGGTGCGTTTGTTTTCATCGTCTCTGTCCAGATCGGCCTTCCAGTGGTTCACCACCTTGCCACAAAATTCTATTGTTACGTGGACCGATTTGGTAAAGCAGTTCCACAAGTACTTCTACGCAGGAGTACACGAGATGAAGCTCTCAGATTTGACCAGCCTCAGGCAGAGGAGCGATGAACCAGTAATGGGATATATACAGAGGTTCAGAGAAGTCAGGAACAAGTGCTACAGTCTGGCTCTGACCGATGCACAGTTGGCCGATATCACTTTCCAAGGCCTCCTACCACAAATCAAAGAAAGATATGCTGTGCAAGAGTTTGAAAGCCTAAGCCAGATCGTTCACCGATTGTCAGGACAGGAAGTCCGCCCGTTTGAACAACGGAGGAATTTCCAAAAGAAAGTGGCATACCTAGAAGGGTCTGAATCCGATGGGGAGGAGGAAATCGGCCTGGCAGAATGGGTGAAAGGCAAAAAACCGATATCATGCCCTTTCGGAAAGAAAGAGCCAGAGACATTCGGCTTT
Source organism: Panicum miliaceum (assembly GCA_032594955.1). Classification (NCBI taxonomy): domain Eukaryota; kingdom Viridiplantae; phylum Streptophyta; class Magnoliopsida; order Poales; family Poaceae; genus Panicum; species Panicum miliaceum. Next base: position 8,939,943 of record CM064070.1, on the reverse strand, counting down.
GACACATCAAAGGCCGATAAAATTTTCGATTTATTGCTCCAGGAAGGACAGATTAAGCTATCTCAGCATCACACCATCCCTTCGGCCGATCAACTCAAGAAGATGAAATACTGCAAGTGGCACAATGCCACGTCTCATGATACGAATGAATGCAAAGTTTTCCGTCAGCAGATACAATCGGCCATCGAGCAGGGGAGGCTTAAATTTGAAACCCCAGCTAAATCGGCAAAGCCGATGAAGATAGATCAGCATCCCTTCCCGGCCAACATGGTTGACACTGGAGGAAATTCACGCCAAACCAAGGTGCTGACGTCAGAATCGGCAAGAAGGGGCGGCGGCGTCGATCCCAGGCGGAATGACCACGCAAACCCGTCACCTCCCAGTTCTTGCTCAGCAAATATCGGCAGCAGCAAGAACAATCAAGATACCACGACGAGATGATACGCCAGCATGAAGATCACTGGCAATGTCCGTTCTTCATCCATTGCTGGGAGAATGACATCAGATTGCCGTCTGCCGATAACTGTCCGGAGTGTAATGGATTGAGTTGCAATGATCGCCTGAGGTCACACTCTAGGGATGGAAGATCAGAGCCGATCAGCAGAAATCGGCGCGGACGAGAGGAACAGCGCATTTCAGTGCATGATCGGCTGGGGGGCAGAGTTGACCAGTACCACCGGTCAAAAGGCAAGATCAACCAACAGGATGGGTTGGGGGGCAGAATCAACGTGCATAACGGACATGATGCTGAAGGATTTTGAAGGCAACGTGTCTCCCGCCCGTGGAGCGCTCTGCGTCGACCTCACCATCGGCAGTAAGACCCTTCCTACCACCTTTTTCGTTATTAATGGTAAGGGATCCTACAACATGCTGCTTGGTTGCAACTGGATACATGCAAACTGTTGTGTCCCATCTACAATGCATCAATGCCTCGTGCAATGGGTCGGCGACAGCAAAGAGATAGTCACTGCCGATTCCGCCTACAGCGTTGGAGCAGCCGACACGCAACAGTGGAGCTGCGAGCACGTTAAATGTATATCTGGCAGGACTTGGGACACTGACTTCCTGAAAGTGTCCGATTTCGGTCTACAGCCGATCCAAGCAGTCGGCTCTGAAGATTCAGAATAGATGGATCAGCTCATCCGAGAAGACGGGAAGCTTGGGCATGGATTTACGTCGGCCGATTTATTGGAGATGGTAGATTTGGGAGATAGCAGCAAATCAAGGCCGACGTATATTAGTGCTAATTTGGATCCTGAGTATAAGTGTAAACTGATAAGTTTATTAAAAGAATTCAAGGATTGCTTTGCTTGGGAATATCATGGGAGCCAGGTCTAGACCGGTCCATTGTTGAACACCGGTTACCTATAAAATCAGGATATCGGCCATATCAGCAACCTGCACGACGGTGCAACCCCAAGATTCTACCTGATATAAAGGCCAAAATCACAAAGTTAATTGAAGCAGGATTTATTCGGCAGTGCCGCTACGCCGAATGGATTTCTAATATTGTGCCCGTGTATAAAAAGAATGGAAAGTTGCGCGTGTGCATCGATTTCAGGAACTTAAATCAGGCCACGCCAATGGATGGATATCCGATGCCAACGGCCGATATCTTGATAGATGCTGCCGCAGGACACAAGGTCATAAGTTTCATGGATGGTAATGCAGGGTACAATCAGATATTAATGGCCGAAGAAGATATTTCGAAAACAGCTTTCAGGTGTCCAGGTCATCTTGGTTTATTTGAATGGGTTGTGATGACCTTTGGGTTAAAGAACGCCGGTGCCACATATCAGAGGGCCATGAACTATATCTTCCACAAGCTTATTGGTACATCGGTGGAGATTTATATAGATGACGTCGTGGTCAAATCAAAAGGTCACCAAGAACATCTGGCCGATTTACGAGAAGTACTGGAGTGCACAAGGAAGCATGGGTTGAAGATGAACCCAAACAAGTGTGCATTTGGTGTATCGGCTGGGCAATTCTTAGGATTCATTGTTCATGAGCGTGGGATAGAAATCAACCAGAAGACCATAGACGCCATCAACAAAGTTGTGGCCCCACAAAATAAAACTGAGCTACAGTCCCTCATCGGCAAGGTCAATTTTATCAGAAGGTTCATATCCAACCTGTCAGGGCGTATTCGGGCTTTTACTCCTCTGTTGAAATTAAAGCCCGATCAAGAATTTATATGGGGAGAAGAACAACGCAAAGCATTGGAAAATATTAAGCAATATCTAGTTTCACCTCCGGTGTTAGTCCCGCTACAGTCTGGTAAGCCGTTCAAATTATATTTATCGGTTGATGAATAGGCTATTGGATCGGCATTGGTACAGGAGTTCGAAGGAAAAGAACGGGTGGTATATTACGTCAGCAGAAGACTCCTAGATGCCGAAACAAGATATTCCCCGGTGGAGCGGCTGTGTTTGTGTTTATACTTCTCGTGTACAAAGCTCAAGCACTATTTGTTATCGGCAGAATGCATAGTTATATGCAAGGATGATGTGGTGAAGTATATGCTATCATTGCCGATTTTGAAAGGACGGATTGGAAAATGGATCCTATTCTCCTTCGGGTCCTCTACAGTGGCTCCAGTCTCAGCTTGGTTGCAAAGTTCTATTAGGAGGCGGGTCTTCTTCTCCTCCAGATCCACCATGGCAACTTCAGTCTTAACTTTGCAAGGGAGTGGAGGATTTTTTTCAGAAGATGGTCGCTTACGGACCAAATAGTGAGCATCTATAAGGTCCCAATATTCTTGGACAACAGCGGGAACATGATCTCTGAGTTCCTTAGCGTGAGCTGTTATCAGATCTTTGTCTGCCTGTGACAGTGGTTCGTCTGAATGCATGATTTCAATCGCTCGTTCTAGACCAGGGCTGAGACGCTTTGGCTAAACAGAGATAAAAGAGATTACCCAACATCAGAGCGATTGAGACGCTTAGGGGAAAGGCAGAGGAGAGTTCATACCTGGTTGACAGAGGAAGAAGATGAGGAAGACGAAGAAGACATCTTGCTGTTCAGTTTGGGACGGTAAAGAGAGAAAGAGAAGATAAGTAATGTGTGTGCCTCTGGAGACGGTGAAGGGTCTACTTGTAAAGGAAAGAGAGGTAGATGGATGGTGAGACACGTCCTATCAGAGTAAAAGCGTACATAAATGCAAAGCTGACTAAAGGAATAGTTCAAGACCAAATTGGCGCAGTAGCATTGAAGGAGCAATAAATGTTTACAGTATTCTTTACAACCCAAGAAAATCATCTATGGCCGCAATAGCTTGTCGCCTAATTTGATCGGCCGAGTCTAGTACTCTCTGGTCATCATCGGCCGATCCTGGAACTTCTGACACACGGCGACGAAGCCTTGTCGTTTCACGGGCCAAGTGCTGTCTCTCTTGCTTCAGCTCACTGATGATGGATGGGAGTTCTTGAAGTTTCTTTTCTTCAGTGGCTATCTCTTTGGTTATCTGCTCCATCTCCTTGGCCAGCTCTGCTCTTCTCCGTTTGAGCCGATCTATCATGCCGACGATGTCCAGGCGGCAGCTTTCGAGGAAGTTGATCTTTTGGTGTACCTCTTGAGTCCGGTGCTTGTATGAATCAACCTCTTCCCGGGTTTTCGCCATCTGGGCACGATCGGCCATGTGGCGCAGCGCCCTGGAGACCGGAATATGCATATGCTCTATATAAGCAGCATGCGCCAAGTTTTCTGTTGTTTCTTCCAGGATTCGACCCTTGATATCATTGAAAAGTCGTCGAATCGGCGAAGCGTCTTCTACCAATCGGCCAATGTCGTCTTCAAGGAGAATACGCATGCTTTCAAGCTTGGCACGTATATCATTGGAGGCAGAGCTCGACGAAATTGGGTGTGAAGCGATTTCTTCATCATCAGGCAGAGAGACAACAAAGGAGAAAATGCTGTTGTTCGGGGTATCTTGCTCCTGTGGGGAAACAAAGAGAAGGGTTGGCAAGCAGTAAAGGAAATCGGCCGATTCCAATGGTAAGTTTGTTACCTCCTTAAAACGAATTTCTCTTGCTTGCGCCGGTGGAAGCGTCTCCCTTGTCTCAGAGGCTGGTACAGTTGGCTCGTCAGAAGAAGAAGATTCAACAATTATCAGTGCTCCACTTGGACCAGCTTCCTGAAAAGACATGGAAAACAGATCCTGTAAGTATGCTATGGGAAATTGAAATAAGATGGTGTGAGAAATTTGCCATACCTCTGTTGATCTTTTGGCCGATGTTTGTTGTGGGGTTATAGCCAGCATACCCAAATCGGCCTGCATCAGAATCGGTTAAGTTCTCTGAGAATTAAAAGATCAAAGTGAGAGATCATTTACCTCGACGGGAGGAGCTGCTGGAGTTTTGGCTTGAACTTGGGACGTAGCCGATTGCTGCGGAGACTATGGTGGAATAGCTTGTGCAGCCTGGCAGAGGGAGAGAGTTAATGTTAGTGGAAGACTTGAAGAATATATGAGATAAGTAAGATCACCTGAACATCTTCTACTAGTAGTGATGCCGCAGCTGCCCCGACTTCGGCGGTGACTTGAGGATTGGCTATTTCGGCAGCTGGCAAGGGTAAAGAGATTGGAGTCTCGGCCGATGCCACCGCTGTCTGGTCGGCCGATCCGATACGGGGAGTCTCGGCCGATGCTACCGCCGTCTAGTCAGCCGATCCGATGCGGGCTCGCACTCGACGGCTTGTTATCTTCGAGGTTGGCCTTTTCGGTGCTCGCTTCGATCGGCCAGTGGAGATGTCTTTGATGGTTGGAGCATGAAAGCCGATAAGTGGATATAGTGTATATGGATGGTGACTATCTATTGGCCTGCTGCTTCGGCTCCGCATCGGAGGGACCTGGCTTTCAGACTAAGGAAATAAATGCAAGTTAATGATAAAATGAAAGTGTGGAAAGAAATGGTATTGCAATCGGCTGGGAGAAAGGACATACCGCTGCGTTTGGGTCGATATTTTCCGGATCCAGAATATTGCAATAAATTGATGGAGATTTGCAGAAAAGGTATTGCTTCCATTCTGCCCACCATAATTTAAATTGCTGGGTGGCAAAAGAGGCAACTGACCAATTATTCAGATCAATAGTGCTAGAATCTTGCACTAGATCGCACAGCCGATTGTAGTCAAGACTTGAAGTCAGCCCATCTCTGAATTTCGCTTGACCGGCGAAGTAGACCCGAATCGGCAGTTGGCCAAAACCCAGTTGCCTTGCTGCAGCCGATGGATTGTAGAACTCATAGGTGGGAGAGTCCTTTCCTGAGAAGAAATTGGCTGGCAGAATCCCTGGCTTGAACAAGATATCCATAAGCTCCCTGTCAAAGGTATGAGTGGGGAAGTCGTAGCTCATGGGTAATTCAAAAATTGGCTCCACTGCTTGATACGGATGCCAGCTGACGGTCTCTTCACTAAGGCCATTGTAAAAGGATCTGAAGTACTCAGTTGTGCGGGTAGCAGTAAACTGACAGCCAGGGAAGGCCGATGCCGCCTCTCCAAAGGATCTGCAGCATCGTTGGACGGGTGGATTCTCCTCTGACTCGATGTTAGGGAAAGTTTTGGTCTCTATCCGTTGCTGAGAGACCTTGCTCATATATAAATTGAGCCAGAGGGTGATGAAACACCAGGGACCGCCAGGGTTCCCAATCGGCTCCCCCTTCGACAGCTTGGTGCCGATTTGGTGCATCAGGTGATAGGCCGATCCCAGCAAATGTTTTCCAAGGGGGATGGCCGATCCTTGTGACAAAGCTTCCGCTAAAGCCTGAGTGTTAGAAGAGGGTCCAACTGCTCTGCCACACAAAAAGTGCTTTTCTAGCCACATCATCAGAAAAGCAGTATGCTCCCTCTCTGAAACTGTCCCGGTCTTCATATTTTTGCTAATATACCCCTTCCACCCGCCGATTCCTTTGCTCTCTAGCCGATGTGATGGTTTAAACAGATAGTTAAAAGGGATATCGGCGGAGGAGATGTCGAGGCCGGTCAACAGCAGAACATCAGCCAAAGTCGGGGTCATGGGTCCACGTCCAAAGAGGAACGCATTGAGTGCATCGGACCAAAAATAAGAAGCTACCATGACCAGAGGTTCATTTTTTTCCATCTAAGACAGAGATAGGTCTATGCACTGGCCGATTTTTTGTTCATCCCACTGAACCTTCCTAGATCTGGCTATTCTCTGGTACCATTCTCTCGAGTCGGGGGTTTCATTTGGCCAGGATCTAAAGGTACCTACCCACTGATCTATGTCCATGGGCGATTGCTTGAACGGGATTCTGTGAGTCTCTAGACTGATCAGGTCAGTTGGATCGGGGTTCCCCATAGGGCCTAAGAAGATAAGGTCAGGGGATTCTGAGAGGGGGATGGTGATTCGGTGCCTAAGTGCCTAAAAAGGGAGAAAAGGGGAAGAAACTGAGAAAAGATCCGGAAAGTACTAAAGCAGTAGAGAAACGAAAGGGGAAAAATTTCAAGCATTTACCTCTGGGATGGAGATCATCGTCGCCGATGGGGCTGCCAGAGGAGCCGCCGATTGGGCCACCGCCGCTGAAGGGATCGCCGATGGAGCTTCCGCGGATGGAGCGGTCGCCGATGGTGACGCCATTGGAAGGTTGGAATAGGTCGCGGATGAGATCGCCGGAAGAAGGGAAGCGTTTGGAGATTGAGAGAGCTCGGAGGAAGACGAGCAGTGGTTCGCTGGGAGAAAATGCTAGATTTGTGGGGAAGAGTAGGCGGAGAAGGCCATTACTTAAGGAAAAATTGGGAGGGCAAGGGTAGAGACGGTATTCTTGCCGCGCCGTCTACACGAATTCTAGGGGAGCGGTCGTTTCGCGCGCTCGGTCCGAGGAAATTGCAATCATTATGCCGCGGAATGGAAGAAGATTTTTACTGCGCCCGTTTCGGAGGAAAGGATTAAAGAAAGAGTTTGGAAGAAAAAAGTTATGTTTTACTCCGAAACTGGGGGGCATGTGTTGACGCCAGATTTTGACACGTGTTAAATCAGCGTCGGGAGGAGAAGGTTGGCCGATGCGGCAGATCTAATGGCTACAGTAAGGAATCGGCCGATTGAGGTAACAGTTGGAAATCGACCGATTGGTGATGCAGCTTGTGCCAAAAGGATGGGATTATTTCGGAGGGTCCTGGTCAAAGGTTGGTCAACAGAGCAATGCAAAGTTGGTCAAGTGCAATTGAAAGGAGTCCTGATTGGATTAGGAGACGGCGGCGGAAGATTCTGCGGGAGTCTGTTTCCTTTAAAAGTTATTATAGATATAGTAGTTTTCCCGTTTTTTAAATAAGGTTGTAACAAGTCGTAATCGACCAGGAGTCCTAGTCTTAGGGTATAAATAAGAGTCGTCAGGGTGTTAAAAAAAGATAACACATCAATCAACAACAATACTTCTACTTTTCCAGCAATTTACTTTCAAGTCGGCGACTTCGCCAATACTTTTCTTCTTTCATGAGTTCGTACGGATTGGTAGGACTGCATCAACTTGATCTCCGGCCAATTGGTAGGTTCCGCTTATCGAGTAATATCCGAGCTTTAACTACGGGCGCATCGCTGTGGTTTCGATTGGATTTATTCACCAGTTATCAATATTTACTAGAATTGCAAGTTTTACCTGTTTTTCTAGTATTATCACCAGTTATCCAACTTGACATTAGAGTAATCGGCTTCGTCATCGTTCTATTTTGATTTATCGTCTTACAGCCGATTAGATCTGTTTCAGGTGCTGCCTCTGTAGTAATTGTTTAGATCGCTCCAGCAGTTTTCTTTACAACCACTACACGATTATCGGCTGATCCATAGCCGATCATCTTCACAGCAGATCGGCCGATTCGCCGACGCACTCCTCAGGACAGATCAGAACTCCAGCCGATCGGAGTGCCTGTAATTTAATACTCTTATTTCCTTGTCAATCAATAGGTCAGATTGACTGACACGCCGCACGAACCGCACCAGGGCGATAACCCGAACAGGAGCTAAGCAGATTCTCCCGGGTCGTGTGTCCGACGCTGAAGACCATCGGCCGACTCCTATCTGGCCGATTTTAGCGCCAACAACTCTGTTTACTAGTTCCCAACTAGTACTATGCGTAGTTTACTGAAGGGGCTTCACTCTAATATTTCCAGTATAACTCCGTTTACTAGTTCCCGACTAGTACTACGCGTAGTTTATTGAAGGGGCTTCACTCCCAGGCTTCCAGTAGCACCCCGTCTACTAGTTTTCGACTACTACTATGCGCAGTTTACTGAAGGGGCATCGCTTCTATATTCCCAGTATAAGTCTGTTTATTAGTTCTCAACTAGTACTACGCGTAGTGTGCTGAAGGGGCATCACTCCCATACTTCCAGTAATACTCTCTTTTACTAGTTCTCAACTAGTACTACGCGTAGTTTATTGAAGGGGCCTCGCTCCCATACTTTCAGTAATACTCCGTGTACTAGTTCCTATCAAACCTAGGTACACGGGACTGTACACGTGGCATACTTTTCCTACGATACGGGATGGGTCATGGCCTACGCCCTACATCTATTGTAACTACTCGTAATGCAGTAGGATTACTCATACAGTAGTTAGACTAGTCGGACACGGAAGGAGACTACCCGAGAAGTACTCGGATAGGACTCCTTGGCTTATACCTGACTAGGACTCCCATGTAAACCTATTCCCCGGACTATATAAGGGCGGATAGGCATCCCCTCGGGGATAACAATCCTAATCACCATCAAAGGCAATACAAACCACACTGGACGTAGGGTATTACGCTCCCAGCGGCCCGAGCCTGTCTAAAACCCTTTGTTCCTTTGCACCTTTGAGTTCCTGATCTTGGCAACACCCAACCAACCAAACTCACCACCTTAGGGGAATCCCTCAGTGGGCGTGGCGGTTAAACACTGACAGCTGGCGTGCCAGGTAGGGAAGCTTATCGAAGATCCATCGGAGAACTCGATGGCGTCGCTCAATTTCACGAGTGACGTGCTCGACAACGGTACAACTTTCATCTTCGGCTCTTGGATCTGCATCGATGATGGTTTGGGTGGCTTCAACAGCCGCCTAGCCAACTCCAAGCAGCCGGAGGCTACTTCATCAACCACAAGCAACAATCTTGACGACTTCGTCGACAACCTCGACGACACGCTGCTTCCGGATCTTGCCCAGCAGATCAAAACAACGTCCGTTTTCAAAACGACTTCAACTCGAGATGCAACAGATCTACTCAACTCGGATTCAAACCGATCTACAAAGACCCCATGATCCAAGTCCCTCTTTGACTTGGAGGAGGATTTGGATCTGCTGAATCAGGGACGTGGGTGCCACCGCTAGCCGGGAGGCCCCCATTCCCGACTTCTACTCGGACTCCGATGCGGAGTACTCCACGTGCGGGACTACATCTCTAAACTGGATATGAAAAGGACTTAGAGGCGAGGGAGCCACCACCTGTTGGGCGGTCCCCGCCTTTGGAAACCAGTCGCAACCCGATGGCCACCCTAAACTCTTGTCGGGCAGCCATCTGGGTTTAACGATTACATCAACGTCGCAAGGATGTTTTGTGTACTAGAAGGGCTTTGAGCCCTCCGAACTACTCGATTACGAGTCCTGTCTTGTGGCCTTCACATTGGAGCTTCCCTTCCAGGAGGGTAGACCCCTCTCCCCCATCGCGGAAGAAGGTGAGAGTAGCACAGAGCTACTCGACTACAGCCTTAGGGCTAACCACTCGTTGGATCGACAAGTCTGCATGGCTTCCCTTCACAACGTGGAAGAAGATGAGCTCAGCACCCAGTACGACAACGAACAACTCACGGACATCTCAGCTGATGACACCACAGTAGACGCTCCTCAAGAAGAAGACGAGGAGCACCGGAGGATCCGGCGGGCAAAGAATGCCAAACGCGCTCAACATAGGCGTAACACGCAGAACCACACCCGTGGACCAAGGGATCTCACCAACGCCTTCGCAGCAGTCGCGGATCGCGAGTACCGTACGCCGATTGGTGCAATCGCAGAGGCAGCACTCTTAGCCCAACAACTCCCATCTAACCCCCAGATCCAAAGGTTGCAGTACTTGACCCAGCGCGCGCTCGTGCAACTCGATGGGCAACAACCAGTGTCATCCACTCGGAACCAACTCTCAAGGTCTGAGCAACACGGGGACACCGCGCTGGTCAGTCGCACTCCCGGAGGATGCCAAGGGAGTTGGAGGAACGACAACCGCCAGCGCAATGAGGGCCAGCCGTCTGCGCGTGGCAACAATGAACAAGAAGTACAACAACCCCCTCGCAACCAGCGTGGGGCAAGACACCACGGGCAAGATCGAGTCGCAGCCAACCTCCTGGACGCTCCCACGATCAACCTCAGGCAGAGGATCAATGAAGGCCACGACGCACGGCTTGTCATTGACGCGAGGAGGAAGGACCATACCGGCAGAAACTACGACGATGACGACAGCGACCGCTTCCCCGCCTTCACTATGACCATTACCGACAAGTCCTACCCTAAGGATTTCAAACCAGTCGGAATCCCCAAGTATGACAGTATGGAGGACCCACGCCAGTGGCTTCGTTGCTATTCCGTCGCTATTGAAGTTTCAGGGGACTCCAACTCTACGAAAGGACTGTACTTCCCGGTGGCCCTAGAGCCCGCACCCCTCACGTGGCTTGAAAGCCTCAAGCAAAACTCCATCGACTCATGGGAGGACCTCAAGCGGGCCTTCATCGACAACTTCCAGGGGTCCATGATCAGGGCAGTCACTCATCACGACTTGTCCCAGGTGAAGCAGGAAATGAATGAGACACTGAGGTCTTACACACGGCGTTTCTTTGAGACGCGCGCCACCATCACCAACATCACCGATGAAGACGTCATCCGCTGCTTCCAACACGGCCTCTTCTTGAAAAACACGTACCACGACTTCGGGCGCAACCGCCCGACTACTCCCGTGGAGCTGCATGACATGATGGCAAGATGGGCTGACCAGGAGGACGAGGAAAACGACCGCTTTCCCAAGCGCAACCACGACAAACAAGGCAACGGTAACAACCACTTCGACAAAAGCCAGCGAAACCACTCGGGAAATCCCCGGAAGTGCAAGCCAGACCATGAGGTCGCGGCCGTCGAGCGCAACCCGCGTGGCAAGAAGTCGGGGAACAACAAGTCAGAATACGATCAAGTCCCGCACAAGCAATGCCCAATACACCTGAAGTCACGTCACACGCTCTTCGAGTGCGTCACCATCTACAAATCACTCAACGCTCCACCCCTCCATCAAGCCGGAATGCGAAAGGACAAGGAGGACGATGATGAAGGAGGTGACAAGTCGGGAGCCCAACATTTGCAGGATCCGAAGAATGTCGTCAACGTTTTCTTCGGTGGACCCGGTGGATTCCCCACCAAGCGCGCGCAGAAGTTAACCCTGCGTGAAATACTCTCTGTGGAGCCGACTACGACAAGTCTTTTGAGATACAGCGAGGTCCCGATCTCCTTCTCCAGAGAGGATCAATGGACCAGCTTCTCCGAGCCGAGAAAATTCCTGCTTGTCTTAGACCATGTCGTGGCGGGCTCACAGCTCACCCGAGTACTCATTGACGGTGGAAGCAGCCTTAACTTGCTCTTTGCGAGTACTCTCAAGAAGATGGGACTAGACATCTCAACAATGTTCACTCCCAGCAAGGCTCCCTTCTACGTGATCGTCCCAGCCAACGCGGCTACACCACTCGGGTCAGTGGTCCTACTAGTCACCTTAGGGACCAAAGACAACTACCGCACCGAGTACATCAAGTTTGAGGTGGCGGATTTTGACTTGTCTTACCACACCATTCTTGGCAGGCCGGCACTAGCCAAATTCATGGCCGTGACCCACTACGTGTATCTACTACTCAAGATGCCGGGCAACATAGGCGTGCTCACACTCCGTGGCGACCTCAAGAAGTTGTACGACTGCGACCAGGAGGCGATCGAGTATGCAACGACTTCACGCGTGGCAGAGCCATCCGCAGAAGTACGCAGGAGCCACTTATCAACGGGCCATCCAATTGTGCCTCACAGTTCAACTTCACCGCAACGTTGAGGCTTACGTGGATGATGTGGTCATCTGGACCAGATCCCACGATGAGTTCATCACTGACCTCAAGGAGACCTTCAACAGCTTACGACAGTTTTGATGGAAGCTTAACCCGACAAAGTGTGTCTTTGGCGTGCCTCAAGGCAAACTACTCGGGTTCATTGTTAGTCACCGCGGGATTGAAGCCAATCCAGAGAAGATTAACGCCATCAAAGCCATGGATGCCCCGAAGACAATCGAAGACGTCCAGAAGCTCACTGGCTGCATGGCAGCTCTGAACCGCTTCATCTCCCGACTTTGAGAAAGGGGACTACTCTTCTTCAAGTTGCTCAAGCACCACGACAAGTTCAAGTGGGACGAGGAGGCAAACAAGACCTCAAACATCACTTGCAGTCGCCACCCATCCTGACGGCTCCGCAACCAGGCGAGAACTTGCTGCTCTACATCACCGTGACTACTCACGTCGTCACCACGGCGATCATGGTGGAACGACAGGAAGAAGGCCACGTTATTCGGGTGCAGCGACCTATTTACTTCATCAGAGAAGTCATCTCTGAATCCAAGGTTCATTACCCGATGATTCAAAAAATTCTTTATGGTATCCTCATCACTTCCAAGAAGCTTCGCCACTACTTTGATGCATACAATATTTCCATTGGCCAATATCCTCCACAATTGGGACGCTACCGGGCGCATCTCCAAGTGGGCGGTGGAGCTGGGAGCCCTCACACTCGACTTCAAGCCCCGGACAGCCATCAAGTCACAAGCACTAGTCGATTTCATGGCTGAGTGGCGAGAAAACCAAGTGGAAGCCCCAACCAACCAGCCGGAGCATTGGGAAATGTACTTTGACGATTCACTCAAGCTTGGCGGCGGTGGAGCGGGAGTACGTTTCATCAGTCCAAGAGAGGAACAGCTGAAGTACGTGTTTCAAATTATATTCGAGGTCTCCAACAACGAGGCCGAGTATGAGGCACTGCTGCATGGCCTACGCTTGGCAATCTCCCTCGGCATTAAGCGATTACTAGTCTATGGCGACTTCTTACTGGTGGTCCAACAAGAAAATAAGGAGTGGGACATCAACAAGGACTCCATGGATGCCTACGTCATGGAAATACGCAAGCTCAAGAAAAAGTTCTCGGGGCTGGACATTCATCATGTGGTTCGCGACAACAATGTTGGCGCGGACGTGCTCTCCAAACTGGGTTCTGATCGTGCTAACGTCCCACCGGGAGTATTCGTTCATAAGTTGCATCACCCTTACATCAGGACACCAGACTCAAGTTCCATTGTTTAGGGTCCCAAGGAACCCGACCGAGAGGTCTTGATGATCGAGGTCGACTGGAGGGTGACCTTTATCAACTACCTTCAGGAGCACAAACTACCCCCCCGGCATCAACCCAAAAAGTGCTGAAGCTACTCGCATCCTACGGGTAGCAAAGGGTATGTTCTAGTCGGGGTCAATTTGTACAAGCGTGGATTGACATCAGGCATACTCATGAAGTGTGTCAGCACGGAGGAAGGCAAAGAAATACTCCAGGAGATTCACGAAGGCGTGTGCGGGAACCATGCTGCCTCCCACACACTAGTCAGCAAGGCATTTCACTCAGGTTTCTATTGGCCGACTGCTTTGGCAAATGCCGAAGCACTGATTGGCCGGTGTACCAACTGTCAATTTTTTGGCAAACAGCCCCATGTTCTGGCTCATAATTTGATAACCATACCACCTTCATGGCTGTTTTCCTGCTGGGGCTTAGACATGATTGGGCCCCTTACAATTGCGCCAAGAGGTTTCACACATATGTTGGTGGCCATCGATAAGTCTACCAAGTGGATCGAGTACAAGCCAATTGCAACATTAAATGTTGATCGAGTGGTTACCTTCATCTGTGACATCTTACACCGCTTTGTCTTCCCCAACACCATTATCACAGATTTGGGGTCCAATTTCCACTCTCATGAGTTCTGGGATTTCTGTGAACGCAGCTCCATTGAAGTCAAATATGTTTCGGTGGCTCATCTGCGAGCCAATGGCCAGGTTGAGCGCGCCAACGGCTTGATTCTTGATGGACTGAAGAAAAGACTTTATGACGAGAATAACAAAAAGGGCATCAAGTGGATCAACAAGATCACATTAGTAGTCTGGGGGCTTCGCACACAACCAAGCAAAACCACAGGCCAGTCACCTTTCTTCCTCGTATATGGGTTCGAGGCCATATTGCCAGCTGACGTGATGTGGAAGTCTCCACGACTGGAGATGTTTGAAGTAGGCGAGGCTGATACTGCAAGACAACTTGAACTTGATTCAACCGAGGAAGTCAGATGCAATGCACTATTGCAGTCGGCCCATTACCTATATGGAGTTCGTTATTACCATGACAGGAACATTCAACAACGCTCTTTCAATGTTGGAGACATGGTACTTCGCCGGATCCAGGATGATACTGGCTTGCACAAGCTAAATTCACAATGGGAAGGACCTTTCATTGTACATAAGGTTACAGGCCCTGGATCTTATCGCATGCAGTATTCAGACGGCCAGGAGGTACCAAACTCATGGAATATTGAACACTTACGTCGGTTTCAACCTTAAATCAACTAGGGCTATCATATATTGGTGCCAAGAAGTTGTTTGTACCAGTACAACTCCGTTTTACCAGTCTACGACTGGCACTACGCGCAAGTTTACTGAAGGGGCCTCGCTCCCATACCCCTAGTACCTCATAACTAATGCATGACTAGTATATTGGGTTTCTGAAGGGCCTTGGTGCTTATACTTCCAGTACAACTCCGTTTTACTAGTTTTCGACCGGTATCATTTGCAAGTTTGCTGAATGGGCCTCGCTCCCATATTTTCCAGTAACATATTACTTATTTTCGACTTGTACACTATGTTATTGAAGGGGCCTTGCTCCTATGACAAGAATTTTACTTGTTTACGACTGGTCCCATACCAGTTCGACTACTTCGACTACTTGTCTCAACTACAATCCTAGTCCGGAACGACTCCGACAAGATGCCATTCTTTGACTACTCGAGCACCAGTGGCTACTCGCTCCATGCATGGACTCAGGGGCTGATGCCACGGGTCGGATATGACTACTTTATGACTATCATCTGGCCCCTGGCTTGGGGGCTTGATGCGACAAGGCACTGAACGTGCCCCGAGGGACACCTCTCATGCTTCGATGCTCAACGTTGTACAACAATGCCCGATCCAAGAGGCCTTTTGAGATTTATCTTGGGTAGATGTTTGTTAACCATTGTTTTAGGGATTTATTCCGAAATAAAGGGTTTATTAAAATTATTACCCAGAGGACTTATTTGGTCCTTGGCTCAGGGCACTACGATTGGTTTGAGCGGTAATTTTGGGTGCTTGTTGGGGATGTTATTTGTTTCACCATCTTTTTAGGGAACTCATCCCGAAAAGAGAGATTTTCAAATTTAGTACACGAATTTGCCCGTGTTTACCATCAAATATTTACCATATTGCATGCCACGACTCTTTGGATCCTAGATTCCAAATAGCGGGGGATTTGGATTCAAGGCTCGAGGGCTGCGGGACACGTGTCATCAACGATTTATTTTTCAAATCTGTTGGAAGACTAAGATAGAAGATTCAAGTTTAAATTGACCCTCAGCCTGATTCTACGAGTCAACCTAAGGCTCGGGGGCTACTCCATATGGAGTGCGAGTTAATTGCACCCCATATAAAGAAGACTGAACAACTACTCGGGGCATGAGCACCTCACAGCCTCGATGCAGCCAGGAAAGTACTCGGAGGACACCTTCAAGATGAGGTTTGCAGAGAACTTGAAGACACCTTAAAAAGTACTCGGACACCTGCAAATACTCGGCTATGAAGAGCTCGGGGGCTTGTCAGACCCGGGTACACGGGACTGTACATGTGGTATACTTTTCCTACAATTCGGGATGGGACATGGCCTACGCCCTACATCTATTGTAACTACTTGTAATGCAGTAGGATTACTCGTACAGTAGTTAGACTAGTCGGACACGGCAGGAGACTTCCTGAGAAGTACTCGGATAGGACTCCTTGGCTTATACCCGACTAGGACTCCCATGTAAACCTGTCCCCCGGACTATATAAGGGCAGACAGGCATCCCCTCGGGGATAACAATCCTAATCACCATCAAAGGCAATACAGACCACACAGGACGTAGGGTATTACCTCCTAGCGGCCCGAACCTGTCGAAAACCCTGTGTTCCTTTGCACCTTCGAGTTCCTAATCTCGGCGACACCCAACCAACCAAACTCAGCACCTCGGGGGTATCCCTCGGTGGGCGTGGCGGTAAAACACTGACAGTTCCCGACTAGTACTACACGTAGTTTACTGAATGGGCTTCGCTCCCATACTTCCAGTAATACTCCGTTTACTAGTTCCCGACTAGTACTACGCGTAGTTTACTGAAGGGGCTTCGCTCCCATATTTTCAGTATAACTCTGTTTACTAGTTCCTGACTAGTACTACGCGTAATTTTCTGAAGGGGCTTTGCTCCCAGACTTTGAGTAATACTCCGTTTTACTAGTTCTCGACTAGTACTACGCGTAGTTTACTGAAGGGGTCTCGCTCCCGTACTTCCAGTAACGTTTAGACTACTAAGTCTCCGACTAGTACTCTATGTTACTGAAGGGGCCTCGCTACCATACTTTCAATATTTCTCCGTTTACTAGTTTTCAACTAGATATACATGGAGTTTATTGCAAGGGCAATGCTCCCAACATGGTTTCATGTCTATCAGTTACAACATACTTTTATGTTTACCTTGCAGGGGACCTGATTTGGACCGTGCTGCTGGGCGAGTCGGATTCAACTCCGATTAGTTGGCTTCAACAACAATAACCAATGACTACTCTGATTTCGTGAGAACGCTCGACTACACTACACTGACTAAAATGACTACTCGTCGGATTCGACTCCGACTAGTTGGGTTCACCAACAAACGTCGGCGACTATTGGACTTCTTGAAGAATGCACGGCGACACGCTGGTGACTACTTCGACTACTCGTTTTGCCTAAAAGCTAGTCAGAATCGACTCGGTTCGGCGTTACGCTGGCGACTACTTCGACTACTTGTCTCGCCTAAAAAACTAATCGGAATCGACTCCGACTAGTCGGCTTCATCGACAATTCAAGATTCAGCAACAACTTGGCCGATGCCTAGGCTCGGGGGCTAGCGCCACCGACCACTAGGCATATCCTATGCGACTAATCCAGCTCCAGGCTCGGGGGCTGGATACGACAGAGCTCTCAGCAATGAAGATTGCATGCCATGATTCTTTGGATTCTTTATTCCAAAACTTGGGGATTTGGATTCAAGGCTCGGGGGCTGCGGGACACGTGTCATCAGCGACATATTTTTCAAATCTGCTAGAAGATAAAGACTCAAGAATCAAGATTGAATTAACCCTCAGCCTGATTCTGCGAGTCAACCTAAGGCTCGGGGGCTACTCCATATGGAGTGCGAGTTCAATCGCACCGCATATAAAAGAAGATTTGATAAACTACTTGGGGCATGAGCACCTCATAATCTCGATACAGCCAAGGAAGTACTCGGAAGACACCTTCAAAACAAAGTTCCGGAGAACTCGAAGACGCCTTCAGAAGTACTCGGACGCCTGCAGTACTCAGCTACGAAGAGCTCGGGGGCTTGTCAGACCCGGGCACATGGGACTTTCCACGTCGCGTACTTCTCCTAGGATATGGGATGGGACATGGCCCACACCCTACATCTATTGTAACTACTCGTAGCACAGTAGGACTACTCATACAGTAGTGGAACTAGTCGGACATGGTAGGAAACTATCCGAGAAGTACTCGGGTACGACTCCTGGGCTTGTACCCGACTAGGACTTCCATGTAAACCTGTCCTCCCAGATTATATAAGGGCGGACAGGGACCCCCTCCAAGGGGAATCACCCACGAGATCACCCGATCACCATCAAGGGCAATACAAACCACACAGGACGTAGGGTATTACGCTCTCAGCGGCCCGAACATGTCTAAACCTTGTGTTCCTTGCACCTTTGAGTTCCTGATCTTGGTGACACCCTACCTACAAACTCACCACCTCGGTGGGTGTGGCGGTAAAACACCAACACCTAGTGCGACAGGTAGGGGTGTTCATCGAGCATCCACTGGAGAACTCGATGGCATCTCTCAGCTTCACCAGCAATGTGCTCGACGAGGGCACAACCTTCATCTTCGGCTCCTGGTTCTGCGTCGCCAACGGCTTGGGTGGCTTCATCAGCCACCTAGTCTATTCCAGGAAGCCGGACGCCTCCACAGCAACCCGACGCAGCAATCTCGACTCCTTCGGTGGTGCCCAATTCAGTCTCTATAGTACTCATCTTCAGAGTCTTCATTAAGATCACCTTCGACTTGAATGGTCCTCTCCCTCGAACTTTCCACCTCGGAATGGATTCGTTCCTGAGGATGCCTCTGACGTGGGCTCTTTGTTTCCATCAGGTGTTCGTGTGGCAGAACTGCTTGAATTTATCCGGCTCAAGAGTGCTAACCATCACCATAAAGGCAATCCGGGCTAACTCGCAGTTAAAATGGAGTACCTCGACAATCTATCGGGTATCATCCGGATTCAACCACTGGATTTCGATCGAAACAAAACATATATACAACCCACACGAAGGCGAGCCCAGAGATTCCACAAATTTACATCACAGAGTCCAACATTAATTATTATTACAAACCAAGTTCGAAATCATAACCAAGTAATTCAGAGTTTAACAGTGCAGTGGAAAATAACGACGATACACGATGTCATGATGAAGCTCGTACATGATATCACTCAGCACAATCATCGTTGGCCGGGGACGCATCCCATTCCACCGACCAACCAGGAGGAAGAGCACATGGCGAAGTCAAACTAGAAACCATGTCCTGAAAAGTCTCACCTGAAAACAAAGCCACAAGCAAGACTAAGTATACTAATACTCAGCAAGGCTTACCCAACTAGTGGAATATACTTAGCCAACTCCTCAACATGCAAGGCTTTTGGCTTGAGGGGTTTGTTTTTGCTAAAAAGCAACAAAGAGTAGGTCCTTACTTTCAAATTTTAGCTCAAGTTCTAGTTTGATTAACCATTCTAGGTAAGCAACTATCCAACATCACACATGATGGAAGGAATTAATTTAGGCTTCTGATAATATTAATCATCATCACCATTATTCCTCTTCTTACTCTATGTGGTAAAAGGATCAAGCAGTCTCAATGGCCTCGAGAAACAAACGATTCGAATTGAATTTCTTAATCTTGCAAGGCAAACCTAAACACATGTCACATGGTTACTCCAAGAGTCACACATGCGACTTTTTCCGTCAATTCCCGTTTCATGGAACAAGCCCACCGCCATTAAGTAAAAAGGCCATAGTGATGAGGACATCACCACGCTGGACATGCACGAGCCGGCCTCATCACCAAGCTACAAGTCGTTGCCAACTTAGACTGTGAGTTCGGTTCGGATTCAGCCGACCACCCTGCACCAAAACTACGATATCTCCCTCATACGGCATCCAAATAAGGCGTTCTTGGATGAGTGGAAACCTGACGATGAGACGCTTTTTTTGGTTCTGGTCCTAGCTCCAGAACCCTTGTGGATCATTCTGTGTGACCATGACAAGGTGCTGCGTCACCAGTTTTGGGCTTTTTTTAGGCCTTGTATCGTGTCGGGCCTTAAGCCCAAGTTGTGGGCACCCCCCTGGTCACCCCAACCCTAGGACGTCCCTCTTTGCATAAGAACTTAGTAGCCACCACCGTTTAGGGTTGGGTTTTGTTTAGTTTTAGTTTTCTGTCAAGAAACTAAGATTGATCATTGTAACTGTGGCGACAAGTCCTTTTATTGTGATCCAGGGCCGCTATTCTTGTTCTCCTAGACTGTGGCGATTAGTCCTTTCGAACCGAGTGCTTGAACCCCTCATGTGATTTGCTTCAACTATATTTGCAATTGTCAGATTGCGTGTTTATACCTTCTTGCTTGTGTCCTTCGATTCGCTTGCAGGAAAAGCCTTCTCGACGAGGTCACTCAAGTTGTGCTTGGTTGAAAACCAACGGAGTAGTGGTGTAGCGGTTGCAGGGTTCAAATCTTGCTGATTTGAAGCCGGATCGTCAACGTCGAGTCCTCCACCAATCGAACTTGTCCTACCTCTCGGAAGATCGGGCCTTGTCCTGACCACATAGTCTGTCGTGGTCACTCTGCACCCACCATGTGGCCATATGGGAACGAAGTCAAGATGGTGGGGAGTATGTTCCACGCCCCAGTTCAATCAGGTACTTAAGCTTACCGATTACCATATTCTCGGTATGTGGTAAGTACGTTCAAAAACTTGACCACCACTACCACACACTTTGACCATAGCCATTTATGCTACACAGACGAGGCCTCAATCATCATCATGAGTATCCTAAACAGCCCCGCCTATCGACCTTATGATTCTAACATAAGTAAACAAGCAACTCCTATATCTTGTGAGTGACAGGCAATCACTCGACTTTTAACGGAATCCTATTAGCATGGCAATCTATCAACATACCCATACTAGTATTCGAACATAGGTACTAGGATCATGCAACTAAGGTTTCAAAGTTACTCCTATAAACTTAATGCACAAGTACGTAGAAGTAATAACATTGCATAAGTTGAAAATAGGGTTCATGCTCTGGGGCTTGCCTTACTGGGCAAAGCTAGCCTTGGGCTCTTCTGAACATTGGTCCGGGCCTGGGCCTTCAAGAACTTCAGTTAGATTAATATGGGCTTCATGCTGCTCACTCTCGGACTCGGGGACCAGCTCATATGTTCTGTCGGCGAGAGTAGTCGTGTCTATATGAAATGCACATGTATGAGTTGTAATGATGGAGAAAATGCAATAACTATTTCACTATAAAGTTGTAATCCAAACAAAACTCAAGGTCAATTTCTAAAGCATTTTATCTACATTTCATTGGGCAATCATTTATCGAGTATTAACTAAACTTGCTTACTTCACTAAGTGAGAGGGATTTTTGTCATTTCATTAATATGCAGAAATTCTATTTTTCAAATGCAATCATAAGGCAAACATGTGGTACTCATATCTGAAGCTAGATAAACATTGTCATTGAAATTTTTATGCAGAGCATATCTCTTAGTGACAATCTCAATGTAAACATTTCAGCTCTTTTTATGCACCAGATTAACCATGAAAAATAAAGTAGGCAGCTACTGCTAGAACCTAGATTCATTTATGCAGATCAAACCAAGCTAGTACTGGTGCCCAAAATTTTACAGAGCCATCACCAATCTACAGTAACTCTACTGTGAGTTTCTCAGATTTTATTGAGCAACTAACATAATATACAAAATAGAACAAAACAGATCTACACTTTTAAAGATGCATTTTAATTGGCAGTTCTACTGAGTATCTACACTTCTAGCGTCGTTAGCGACTCACATATAGTCTCTGGTAAATATTTCACATTTTTCTAGGCACAAGAACGATTTATACTGATTTAGTGTATTCATTTACAACTAAACTCATATGAGCAAGTTATATAGAAGCATAAAGTCCTAAACTTTTTTCATTGCCTCTATGCAGCACAGTAACTGTACTGTAAAAGTTTCGACCCTAGGATAACTACAGAACATCATGAACAAATAAATCTACCAAAATAGAGCACAAAGCAAGATCTAGCAAGAACTACCTCTGGAGACTTGTTCTAGCCTTGGAATTTATACACAAGGATCAACATCCATTGACCAAAAATCATCCACGGTACTGACCTATAACAAGGGATACCTTTAAAAGCTATATAAACTAGCATTTAAACTAGAGAAAAAAATACTTAGAAACTAAAGATGTGACTATAAAGAAAGTTGAAGATGTTTTCATGAGAAACTCTAGAAATTATAGTTTGCATTTTTATAATTTTTCTATGATTTTTAAATAAATTTCAATTTCCATGTTTTGAAAATTAGAGTTGAAACAAAATCTCGTAGATAGGCCCCTGGTTTCTTGTGCTAAGGACCCTAGAAAGAATGCAATCACTGCAATGTGGTCCCTAGGCGCGGCTGCCATGGTGGAGGCCAAAATCCGGCGAGGTGGTGGCTGGCCGGAGGTGAGGGAGGGGTGGTAGAGCATGAGGGAGGCGAGGGCTACTCGTGGGTGTGAAGTAGCACTAGCCCGATCTTCCGATAGGTATGATAGATTCGATTGGTGGAGAACTCGACGTTGGCGATCCGGGCTTCTAATCAAACATGATTTGAAGCTCTGCAACTGTTACACCACTGCTCCATTGGTGTAAGTTACGGGGATGGACCAAGTGCCGTGTAAAGATCAGGTCACTGTTTTAGGTGAGCTTTGCTGTACCTGGGTCACATCTCCCAACGAAGCCCTATGTGGTGAATCGTATGTACATTCTTGCTCTCGTTGGTCGTAAAAGTTGGTGACATGTTTTTTATTTTCTAAATTGCAGCCTATGTCTCCCTTCAGTTCGAGTGGATTTAGGATTTGTGATTGAAAATAGGGATGGACAGCCTTCTTGGCGAGGTCAATCGAGTTGTGCTTGGTTGATAACCAATGATAAACACAAGCAAGCGAATCGAAGAACACAAGCAAGAAATGATAAACACGCAATCTGAAATTGCAGATGAATATGAAGCGCATATGAATATGGGGTTCGAATTCTGATTATAAAAGGATTAATTGTCACGGTGGTGTAGAACAAGAACGGGGGCCCTGATTCACAGCAAAAGTACTCGACGTCACAATTACAATGAAAGATGTCTGTTTCTCGATGGAAAACTAGAACTAAACAAAACCCAAACCCTAATGTGATGGTGGATACTGAGTTTATACCCAAGAAGGATGAAGCTAGGTTTGGGGGCAATCAGGTGGGCGGCGCCCACAACATGGGCTTAAGACCCGACACGATACAAAGGCCGTTAAGGCCCAAAACTGGTGACACAGCACCTTGTCATGGTTGCACAGGATGATCCACGAACCCTCTAGAGCTAGGACTAGAACCAAAAGAAAGTTTCCGTCGTTAGCTTTCCAACGCATCAAAGAACGCCACGTTTCAATATCATATGAGGGAGATGTTGCCGATTCTTTCCAAGGTGGTCTGCTGAATCCAAACCAAACGCGGAGTCCAAGTTGGTGACGACTTGTAACTTGGCGAAGGACATGGCTCGTGCATATCCACCTTGGTGATGTCCCCATCATCCTCCTCTTCTTGAATTGCAGTCTGTCCTTGACTCCATCCCACCATCAAACTCCTGCAAAAAGGTTAGGGGCAACAGGACACAAATTGCTAGATATAGGATTATGATCATGTGAAAACGGAACATATCTACAAAGCATGGTACGACAAGGTGCTGCATCAACATAATTTTCAGCATTCAGAAATGTTTTAGCAATTAAAGCACCTTCCTTCAACTTAATCTCTTGGGATGTAACACCAGATGGGTGTAAAGCATGATCATTCTTAAAAATTTCAGCAAGCTCTTTATCATGTTTTACAATTTCTGCAGGTGTTAAGGGAAGTAAAAAAATTTTCTTGCCCTTATGCAGCAAAGTATAGGTATTGGTTTGACCATGGTGTAAAGCATCAGTACCATATTCCCATGGACGACCTAATAAAAGCGAACATGCTTGCATAGGTACAACATCAAAATCAGCATAATCATGATATGAGCCAATGAAAAAGTGTATTCTTGCTGATCGAGTTACCTTTGGCTTACAACTATTGTTGTGCCATTCAAGGTGATAACGTTTGGAATGAGCACGCGTGGTCAAGCCAAGCTTTTTGATCAAACTAGAACTAACCAAGTTGTTGCAGCTCCCACTATCAGTTATTGTACGAACACCACAATCCTTGACAATGAGAAACATGTGGAACAAATTATGGTGTTGTAACTTTTCCGTTTCGTGCTCAACCTATGTACTCAACACACGCTGCACAAGAATATTCTATATATGACAATGCAAACCACCAAAAATCTAGCATAAGTATCCTTATCATCCTCATGTATATTACAGCATGCTAAACCAATAATTAGCTCTTGATAATATTCCTCTACTCCTTTGTCACCCTGATTTAAAGTTTGCAACATCAAACGCAAATCACGTTGATAATAAGGAGGCACAAAGCGAGATTTCATACGTTGTTTTAAAGGTTTCCAAGTCTGAGGTATAGCATTGGCATTGTTAGGAGCAGTGCAAAAATCATTCCACCAAAATAGAGCAAAATCAGTAAACTCACTAGTAGCAAGTCTAACCCTATGCTCAGCAGAAACTAAATGAGAATTCATTTTTTGTTCAACATCAATTTCCCAATCTAAATAAGCCTCAGGATCAGTATTACCAGCAAAGGGAATCATGGTAAACTTTGTTTTAGCGAAAGGATCATTATTACCAGAATTTTGATTACCTCCCATACCATGACAATTACACCGAAGATGATCCGCATTGCGTGCACAGCATCAAGGTCATCATTGTCAGACCCGGGGCCACAGGACTGCGCACATGGCGTAATATTCTAGGATAAGGGATGGGGCATGTCCCATACCTTATATTTGTTGTACTCAGATACGAGTAGAACTAGTCAGTACAGAAGGAAACTACCCGAGTAGTGCTCGGGTAGAACTCCTACGATAGTATCGGCCTAGGATTGCATGTAACCCTATCCTCTAGAGTATATAAGGGCAGGCAAGGACTATCAAACTAGGGCCCACGGGACTGTGCCCATAGCGTACATTTCCTATGATAAGAGATGGGATATGGCCCACGCCCTACATCTGTTGTAACTACTCGTAGCGTAGTAAGACTACACATACAGTACTAAAACTAGTCGGAGACGATAGGAAACTACCCGAAAAGTACTCGGGTAGGACTCCTGGGCTTGTATCCGACTGGGACTTCCATGTAACCCTGTCCCCCCAAGCTATATAAAGGCGGACAGGGACCCCCTCCAAACAGGAGATCACCCAATCACCACCTAAGGCAATATAAACCACACAGAACATAGGGTATTACGTCTCGGTGGCCCGAACCTATCTAAACTTTGTGTTCCTTGCACCTTCGAGTTCCTGATCTCGATGACACCCTACCTACAAACTCACCACCTCGGGGGTATCCCTCGGTGGGCATGGCGGTAAAACACTGACAGGTAGGGGTGTTCATCGAGTATCCACCGGAGAACTCGATGGCGTCCTTCAACTCCACCAGCGCCGTGCTCGACGAGGGCACAACTTTCATCTTCGGCTCCTGGATCTGCGTCGCCAATGGGTCGGGTGGCTTCAACAGCCACCTAGTTGACTCCAGGAAGCCGGAGGCCTCTACAACGACTCAAAACAGCGACCTCGACGAGTTCATTAACAACCTTGACGAGTTGCTACTCCCTGATCTGGTCCTGCAGATCGAAAAGATGTCCGTTTTTGACGCGATTTCCACTCGTGATGCACCAGAACTAGTCGGATTGGACTCAAACCGATCTGAGGGGACTACACAATCTAAGTCCTTCTCCGACTTGGAGGAGGACTTAGATCTGCTGCTCAAGCTCAAGGACGTGGGAGCCACAGCTTGTCGGGGGGGGGGCGTTTCGACAACTACTCGGACTCCAACAAAGAGTACTCGTCGTTTAGTACTAAACCTTCAAGCCAGAGCCGAGGAGGAGTTGGAGACGAGTGAGCCACCGCCTGTAGGAGGGCCTCCGCTCTTGAAAACCACTCGCAGCACGATGACTACCCCGAATCATTTTTTGGGCAATCATCTGGGTTTAACCATAACATTTACGCCGCAAGGCCGTTTCCGGTACTAGAAGGGCTTAGAGCCCTCTGAACTACTCGACTACGACTCCCGCCTTGTGGCCTTCACGCAGGAACTACCCTTCCAGGAGGGCAAACCTCTCTCTCTCATCACGGAAGAGGGAGACGGTAGCACAGAGCTACTCGAGTACAACCATACGGCTGACAACTCGCCGGATCGTCAAATCTACATGGCCTTCCTTCACAACCCGGATGACGATGAGCCGTGTCCCGAGTACGACGATGAACAAATCTAGGATGTGTCTGCCGATGAGACTACGGCAGACGCCTCCCAGGATGAGAACGAGGAGCACTGAAGGGTCCGGCGATTGAAGAACGCCAAGCACGCCAGCGCAGGCGGAATGCGGAGAATCGTGCTCGCAATCCAATGTACCAAAGGAACCTCAACTATACTTTTACAGCAGCCATGGATCGGGAGTATCGTACACCAATTGGCACCATTGCAGAAGCAGCGCTCTTAGCCCAACAGCTACCACCCAACCCCCAGAGACACAGGCTGCAGTATTTAACCCAACGCGCGCTCGTGCAACCCGATGGGCAGCATCCAGTGCCTTCCACTCGGAACTTGCCCTCGAGATCTGAGCGCCATGGTGACATTGCGCTGATCAGTCGCACCCCCGGAGGAGGCCCCGAGAACCGGAGGAACGATAGTCGCCAGCGCAACAAGGGCCACTAGTCCGCGCATGGCAACGCCGAACAAGAAGTACAACAATCTACTCGCCAACCCTGCAACCAGCGTGGCACAAGGCCTCAAGGACAAGCTCCACTCAAGGCCAGCCTTCACGATGCTCCCGTGATCGATCTCCGACAGAAGATCAATGACGGCCGCGAGGCGCGGCACATCATTGAGGCAAGGAGAAGGGACCATCCCGATAGGTACGACTACGACGACGACAACAAGCACTTCCCCACCTTCACCTCCAACATCACTGAAAAATCCTATCCCAAGGACTTTAAACCAGTTGGAATCCCCAAGTATGACGGCAAGCAAGACCCGCGCTAGTGGGATCCGATGCTACTCCATTGCCATCGAGGTTTCAGGGGGATTCAACTCCACCAAAGCACTCTACTTTTCGGTAGCTTTGGAATCCGTGCCCCTCAATTGGCTTGAAAGCCTCAAGCCAAACTCCATCGACTCCTGGGAGCACCTCAAGCGGGACTTCATCGACAACTTTCAGGGATCCATGATCAGAGCAGGCACTCACCACGATCCGTCCCAGGTCAAGCAAGAGATGAACGACACCCTGAGGTCCTACACCTGGCATTTCTTCGAGAAGCGCGCCACCATCGCCAACATCACCGACGAGGACGTCATTCGTTGCTTCCAGAATGGGCTCTTGTCAAAGCACACGTACCACGACTTCAAACGCAACCGCCCGACTACTGCCGTGGAGCTACGTGACTACTCCCAAGCATCGACCAGGTCATCGACTCTACGACTGGCTGCGTCCTACTCTCCTTCCTCGACTGCTACTCGGGTTACCACCAGATCGCTCTCAAGGAAGAAGATCAGATAAAAATGGCGTTCATCACCCCTTTTCAAGCATATGCATACACAACAATGTCCTTCGGGTTGAAGAATGCTGGAGCCACCTATCAGCGGGCCATCCAACTGTGCCATGCTGATTAGCTACATCACAATGTTAAAGCCTATGTGGACGACATGGTCATCAAGACCAGATCCCACGACGAGTTCATCCCTAATCTCGTGGAAACATTCAATAGCTTACGCAAGTTTCAAGGGAAGCTTAACCCAACCTAGTGTGTCTTCGGCATGCCACAAGGAAAACTACTCGGTTTCATCGTTAGTCACCGAGGAATTGAAGCAAATCCGGAGAAGATCACCACCATCACAGCCATGGATGCTCCACGGATGATCAAGGATGTCCAGAAGCTAACAAGCTTCATGGCAGCCTTGAACAGATTTATCTCCCGCCTTGGAGAACGGGGATTACCCTTCTTCAAACTGCTCAAGCGCCATGACAAGTTCCAGTGGACCGAGGAGGCAAAGCAGGCGCTGCAAGACCTCAAGCATCATCTGCAGTCGTCCCCCATCCTGACGGCTCCCCAACCAGGTGAGAACCTGCTACTCTACATCGCCGCGACTACTCACGTCGTCAGTACGGCAATCATGTTGGAGCGCCAGGAGGAAGGCCACACTTTCGATGTGCAGCGGCCAGTCTAGTTCATCAGCGAAGTCCTTTCTAAATCCAAGGTTCGTTACCCGACAATTCAGAAACTACTTTACAGTATACTCATCACCTCCAGGAAGCTTCGCCATTATTTTGACACATACAACATCTTGGTGGTCACTGACTTTCCATTGGCGGATATCCTCCACAATCGGGATGCCACCAGGCGCATCTCCAAGTGGGCAATGGAACTGGGGGCTCTCACCCTCGAATTCGAGCCCCAGATGGCCATCAAGTCGCAGACACTAGTCGATTTCATGGCGGAGTGGCGAGAAAACCAAGTGGAAGCCCCAGCCAACCAGCCAGAGCATTGGGTCATGTACTTTGATGGCTCTCTCAAGCTCGATGGCGGTGGTGCAGGATTACTTTTCATCAATCCGAGAGGAGAACAACTCAAGTTCGTGTTCCAAATACTATTTGAGGTCTCCAACAATGAAGCCAAATACGAGGCGCTATTACACGGGCTACGTCTGGCAGTCTCTCTGGGCATCAAGCGACTGCTTGTCTACGGCGACTCCTTATTGTTGGTCCAACAAGTCAACAAAGAGTGGGACGTCAACAAGGACACCATGGGCGCGTACGTTGCAGAGATACGCAAGCTCGTGATCAAGTTCTCGGGGCTGGAAATCCATCACGTGATTCGCGAAAACAATGTGGGAACCGCTGTGCTCTCAAAATTTTGTTCTGATCAAGCTAACGTCCCATTGGGAGTTTTCGTTCATGAGTTGCATCACCCTTTCATCAAGACACCAGACTCAAGTTCCATCGCTCGGGGTCCAAAGGAACCTGACCGAGAAGTCTTGATGATCGAGGTCGACTGGTGGGTGACCTTCATCGACTACTTCCAGGAGCACAAACTACCCCCCGACGTCAACCTAAAAAGCGCTGAGGCTACATGCATCTGAGGCTACAAGTGTGGATCAGCGTCAGGTATACTCATGAAGTGTGTCCGCACGGAGGAGGGCAGAGAAATACTCCAAGAGATTCACGAAGGCGTGTGCGGGAACCACGCTGCCTCTCGCACACTAGTCGCCAAGGCTTTTAGATCTAGTTTCTACTGGCCGACTGCTTTAGAAGATGCCAAAACACTTGTTCGATAGTGCACAAACTGTCAGTTCTTCAGCAAACAGCCCCATGTCCTGGCTCACAACCTCATCACCATACCACCTTCATGGTTGTTTGCATGCTGGGACCTGGACATGATAGGGCCTCTGACCACTGCACCGGGTAGTTTTACTCACGTGTTGGTGGTCATCGACAAGTTTACCAAATGGATCGAGTACAAGCCAATTACAACGCTTTCTGCAGATTGAGTGGTTAGCTTCATCTGCGACATCTTTCACCGTTTTGGCTTCCCCAACACCATCATCACAGACTTGGGGTCCAATTTTCACTCGCATCAGTTCTGGGATTTCTATGAACGCAATTCTATGGAAGTCAAGTAGGTTTCAGTGGCTCACCCTCAGGACAACGGCCAGGTTGAGCGCGCCAATGGCTTGATTCTTGATGGCTTGAAGAAAAGACTCTACGACGAGAACAACAAGTGGATCAACGAGATCTCATCAGTTTCTGGGGGCTTCGCACACAACCAAGCAAAGCCACAGGACAGTCACCTTTCTACCTCGTATATGGGTCTGAAGCTATATTACCAGCTGATGTAATGTGAAAGTCTCCTCGACTGGAGATGTTTGAAGAAGGCGAGGCTGACACAGCAAGACATCTCGAGCTCGACTCAGCTGAGGAAATCAGGTGCAACGTCTTGCTCCAGTCGGCCCGCTACTTACAAGGAGTCCGTCGTAACCATGACTGAAACATTCAACGACACTCTTTCAACATTGGAGATATGGTTCTTCGATGAATCCAGGATGACACTGGGTTACACAAGCTTAACTCGCAATGGGAGGAGCCTTTCATCGTGCACAAGGTTACAGGACCAGGGTCCTATCAGTTACAGTACCCTGATGACTAGGATGTTCCTAGTTCCTGGAATATAGAGCATCTATGTTGTTTTCATCCTTAACCAACCAAGACACCTTCTGTCGGAGCCTGGAGATCCTAAACTTCCAGTATAACTCTGGCTTACTAGTTTACGACTAGTATTACTTCCAACTTTGCTGAAGGGGCCTCACTCCCATACTTCCAGTAACAGATTACTAGTTTTCGACTAGTATCCTATGTTAGTGTAGGGGCCTCACTCCAATACTTCCAGTATAACTCCGTTTTACTGGTTTACGACTGGTATTATGTGCAAGTTTGCTGAAGGGGCCTCGCTCCCCTACTTCCAGTAACAGATTACTTGTTTCCGACTAGTATCCTATGTTACTGAAGGGGGCTCGCTCCCATACTTCCAGTATAACTCCATTTTACTAGTTTACCACTCGTATTACGCGCAAGTTTGCTGAAGGGGCCTCGCTCCCATACTTCCAGTAACAGATTACTAGTTTCCGACTAGTATCCTATGTTACTAAATGGGCCTCGCTCCCATACTGCCAGTATAACTCCGTTTTACTGGATTACAACTGGTATTACGTGGAAGTTTGCTGAATGGGCCTCGCTTCCATACTTGTAGTAACAGATTACTAGTTTCTGACTAGTATCCTATGTTACTGAAGGCGCCTCGCTCCCATACTTATAGTACAACTCTGCTTTACTCATTTACGACTGGTATTACTTGCAAGTTTGCTGAAAGGGCCTCGCTCCCATACTTCCAGTAACGAATTACTAGTTTCCGACTAGTATCCTATGTTACTGAAGGGGCCTTGCTCCTAGGACAAGGCATTTACTACTTTCTGACTAGTTTTACGCGTGTTCGACTACTTTGAGTACTCGTCTCACCTACAAATCTGGTCGGAGTCGACTCCGACTAGTCGGCTTCATCGACAGTAAAATATCCAATGGCACCTTGGCCATTGCCTCGGCTCGGGGGCTTGCGCCACCGACTGCTAGGTATATACTATGCTACTCATCTAGCTCACTAGCTCGGAGGCTGGATGCGACAAGGCACTCAGCGTGCTTTCAGCGATAGCTATCATACTTTAAGGCTGGACGCTGTAAAACTACTCAGAAGATCCCGATTCAAGAGGCTTTTGAAGATTTATCTTGGGAAGATAATTGTTAACCATTATTTCTAGGATTCTATTCCGGAATAAGGGGTTTTTACAATTATTAACCCAGAGGTCTTATCAAGCCATTGACTCAGGGAAAAAGATCTGATTTGAGCAGTAATTTAGGGCTTTTTTGGAGAAGTTATTTTTTTGACCATTTTTTCAGGGAATTCATCCCGACAAAAGCTGTTTTAGAATTACTCAGCCAACTTGCCCGTCTTCACCATCAAATCTTTACTGTCATATATTGCATGCCACGATTTCTTGGATCCTTTATTCGAAACCTTGGGGATTTGGATTCAAGGCTCGGGGGCTGCGGTACACGTGTCATCAGTGACTTATTTTTCAAATCATTTGGAGATAAGGACAGAAGACTCAAGATTAAATTGACCCTCAGCCTGATTCTATGAGTCAACCTAAGGCTCGGGGGCTACTTAATCGCACCCCATATAAAAGAAGACTTGACAACTACTCGGGGCATGAGCACCTCATAGCCTCGATGCAGCCAACAAAGTACTCAGAAGACACCTTTAAGATGGAGTTCGAGAGAACTTGAAGACGCCTTCAGAAGTACTCGGACGCCTGTAGTACTCTACTACGAAGAGCTTGGGGGCTGTGCACATAGCGTACATTTCCTAGGATAAGGTATGGGACATAGCCCACACCCTACATCTGTTGTAACTACTCGTAGCATAGTAAGACTACTCATACACTAGTAAAACTAGTCTGCCCAAGCTACTCATACGATAGGAAACTACCCGAAAAGTACTCGGGTAGGACTCCTTGTCTTGTATCCGACTGGGACTTCCATGTAACCCTGTCCCCTCAAGCTATATAAGGGCGGACAGGGACCCCCTCCAAACAGGAGATCACCCGACCACCGCCTAAGGCAATACGAACCACACAGGACGTAGGGTATTACGCTCTCGGCGGCCCAAACCTATCTAAACTTTGTGTTCCTTGCACCTTCGAGTTCCGGATCTCGGCGACACCCTACCTACAATCTCATCACCTCAGTGGGCGTGGCGGTAAAACACTGACAGGGACCGCTCCAAAGGGCAACAAAACAATAACCAATCCAAGGCAATACAAACCACCATACAGGACATATGGTATTATGAACATCGCGGTCCGAACCTGTCTAAACCTTGTGTTGCTTGCACCTTCAGTTCCTGATCTCTGCGACACCCTACATATAACCTACCACCTCAGGGGTATCCCTCGGTGGGCTTGGCGGTAGAACACCGAGCGTCCTCACGAACTTGAAGTAGTTGTAGGAGAACAGTGTGTCCTCCTCGTGTTAAGGATGATAAGCCCCCAGGCGTCATCTTGGTCGTCGCGGTCGAGCTGATCGACGGTTGTTGAAGTAGTCATCGTGGCTAAGCAGGCGACTGTCGAAGTAGTCGGTGTGGCCAAGTCGTCGTGGCCGAGGAAGCTGCTGTGGAAGCAGTTGGCATGGCCGAGTGTTCGATGTAGTCGTTGACGTGTAGCCACGATCATTGCAACCCGTATCATGCTTGTTGTTAGTTTGTGGCGATTCGTACGCACCAATATGCATGCGTGCATATATGCATGCACCAGTGGTGTCCTGTGTTCGCTCATCATGACGTGGATGCAGCCGTGAGCTCAATCCAGTAAAGATGTCAACGCTGCTGACACGGGCTCTGAGTAGTACGATGGGGACCTGATGGAAGTCCACGCGTACTCAGGCAACAGTGCCGCACCCTCTTTTTTTCCGTATCCAAACCCATCGCGCTGGTATAGTCCTCGCCGGTTAGAGATCGATGTACCGGGCAAGATGGAGCCGCATAGCCTACTTGAGCAGATGCCATCGGGTTCAGAGTCCGCGCACACGTCTCTCGCCGTGGGCCAGCGGTTGGTTTGTGATTTCCGATGAGATCAGAAATTTTGATTTCGCCGAGATTAACAATGAATTCATCGATGTTGCAGCTGGAGCTAGGTGCTAATGACTCCAGGTCTCTAGGGTTGACTAGGTGGTTATCGAAACCGCCCTGGACATTGGTGACGCAGACCCAGGAGTCGAAAGTGAAGTTTGTGCCCTCGTCGAGCAAGATGCTGGTGAAGTCGAAAGATGCCATCGAGTTCACTGGTGGATGCTCAATGAACACCCTACCTGGCATGCCAGCTGTCGGTGTTTCACCTCCAACCCCATCGAGGGATACCCCCGAGGTGGTAGATTTTAGGTAGGGTATCACCGACATTACGAACTCGAAGGTGCAAGGAACATGAAACTTTAGATAGGTTCGGGCCGCAGTATGCGTAATACCCTACGTCCTCTGCGGTGGTTTGTATTGCCTTAGATGATGATTCTTTGGAGGGGGTCCCTGCTCGCCCATATATAGTCTGGGGAACAGGGTTATATGGAAATACTAGCTCGGTACTAGCTTAGGAATCCTACCAGAGTACTACTCGGGTAGTTTCCTTCTGTTTCGACTAGTCCTACTCCTGTACGAGTAGTTACAACTGGTGCAGGGTGTGGGCCATGTCCCATCCCTTATCCTAGAATATGTACGCCATGTGCACACTCCCGTTACCCCGGGTCTGACAGTCATCATTATCACCATCCTCCTCATCCACCTCACCATCAGGTGGTTGTTGTCGGGGCCCGTGGAGGAGGCTGCTATTCAACATCTTCAATCCGGGTGACCAGACTGTTAACAGTGTGCATCAACTCATCAAATTTTCCATTGATGTAGGTGCGCTGGTCATCAAGAAGCCTCGTAAGCTCATCCCGGGACACACACTCGTTAAAGTCCGAAGGGGACTCCACTCCTTTTCTCTGATCCTGACATGGTTAGAAGACAGCAAAAGACAACACTAAAGTATTATCCCGATCAACTAATAGCTAGCTACCAGGTGGGGGTGAAAGTGGAATGCAATATGTCAAGTGGCTTACCACCGTCTTGTAAGTGTTCTTCCCAAAGCCAACAGGGTGGCACAATCTATTGTCAAGCTTTAGTGTAACAGTTGCAAGGTGAACCTGTACTGACAGAAGTATATGTGTAGCTTTGGGTAGGCACAATATGACAGCAAGGAACAACAATTATCGAAAGCAGATTAGCAATATTCAATAAGTATCCAAAGTACTAGTCATAGTTGCTGGCAAAGACGTATCCCTAGACGTAGAACAACAAAATTGAACAAAATACGATGGACAGAACTCAAAGAACAAGCAACTAGCAACTGATGCAATTGTTTTTCTCTTTTTCCCCCTTTTATCCTCTCGTCGTTGTTTTTTTGCAACTTTTTTGTTTTTTCAAATAAATTTTTGATATTTTCTCCAAACAGGGATCACACAAGATGGAACCACAAAAAATTTCAGCTTAAACAGAGGTACGGTGTGATCCACAGAAAATTAGGTACGTTCTTTGAAAAGCGTGCAGCAACTTTGGAGCTTGAGTACTCCCACTTAGAAGGCAAATTTGGAAAATCTAAAATTCAGGTGAAAAATTTAATTTCACATAATTTCAACACAAAGTTCACCTCAATCCAAGTTACGAGTGAAAAGTTATGGCTGTTTTAAGGAAGGCCCTTCGAATCAGTGTTTTTGGAGATCAAAAATAAGGCAAAACACCTCGGCGCGGCTAGGGAAAAGCGTCCCAATTCGCCAACACAAAAACATGGCTGAGAAAAGCGTCTCAACAAGCGAACACCCTAGGGAAAAGCTTCCCTAGTGTATGCAGCAATAGGTATGGCCAGATGAAAGAAGGAGGGTTGTGATGCAAGGCAAAAAAACATAAGGCGGCTTGCAACCTATCTAGGGATTACGTGGCGAGAGTTCACCCAAGGCGGCTAGCGAGGGCAAGTCAAGTAATGTGTGGGCTCGACTTGTTGTTTGGGTAAAGGTGGATGGGATAGCGGCGGAAAAAAAAACAGCAACGGGCGATTGAACTACGACTACGAACACACTAAACCAGCAACAAAACTCGACCGCGGACACAAACTCAATAAAGCGAATCTGAAACAAAATTGAAAAGGCTAAAACAGGTGATAAGATAGGGGAAAGTGAAAAAAAAATTTAGCTTTTTTATGGACTGTATGTAATGAAAACAAGATGTATCTAAAGGGAAACACGAAGATATACCTCACGGTTAACCTGAATCCTAATACCACTTGATGAAACACTGGCCCGATCTTCCGATAGGTATGATAGATTCGATTGGTGGAGAACTCCATGTTAGAGATCTGGGCTTCTAGTCAGACACGATTCGAACCCCTGCAATCGTTACACCGCTGCTCTATTTGTTATCAACCAAGCACAACTCGATTGACCTCGCCAAGAAGGCTTTTCCCTGCAAGCGAATTGAAGAACACAAGCAAGAAAGGAAAAACACACAATCCAAAATTGCAGATAAATATGAAGAGCATAGGAATATGGGGTTCAAGTTCTGATCACAGAAGGACTAATTGCCATAGTGGTGTAGAACAAGAATGGGGGCCCTGATTCACAGCAAAAGTACTCGACGTCACAGTTACAATGAAAGATTTTTGTTTCTTGATGGAAAACAAGAACTAAAAAAAAGCCAAACCCTAAGGTGGCGGCAGATACTGAGTTTGTACCAAGAAGGACGAAGGTAATGGCGACCCGCTAGGGTTTGATTCTTGATCTTTCGATGAGAGGCGTGGATAACTCGATTGGTCGATGGAGGCGACGTTCACGGCCCGACTACAGCCTTCCAAGCTGCGCCTTAGCAACCGATACACCCCCTCCAATGGCTGTCGCGATCTTGTGGAGCGCGGCACCCGGCCACTAGGGCACTCGTCCTGCAAGCAATCGAAGAACTAGCAAGAACAAGTATGACAAGTACTGAATTTACTAGATGTAAATGAAGGTTTCACACGCAATCTCAATAATGGTGGGGTTCCGAAGACAAGAAGACGGGCGGCTGATCCAGCACGCGCGCTTGCAAGCAAGTAGCGAAGGCTAAACTTGATCTAAACAAAACCCAAGCATCCTTGGCGGCGGCTAAGGGGTATAAGTACGTGGGAGGACGACCACAGGGGTGTTGGGGTCATACTCCAACCCTAGGACGCATCCGTAATGGACTCAACTTGATACACGGCCCATTGGACCAAAACAGGGTGACGCAGCACCATGGGCAGAAAAGGACTCTGTATTAATTTTACGATTGCGGCCGACTCGTAATAGATATGGCTATGAGGCTGGATCCGTTTGAAAGAAGACTTCATAAGGTTTCCACGAAGTACTTGAACGCCCCAATCCGAGTTCATATGCGACCGTGGTGTCCGTCACAAGTTGGTACTGTTCTGCAGTCCGAATCCAGCCTGCGCGAATCCGTTTCCCTTTCGGTCGCCTCCTTGGTTCCTAAGCAAAACAAGAGTACACGGGTCTCCATGGTCTAAACATGATGTACATGAGCTTAGATTTGAACTCACCTGATGATTAAGTTGATGCGCACGAGCACGAGTAATAGGACCAGCAATAGGTACTTGTGTCGGAGTGGATGTATCGTTGGTGTTGATGTCCTCATCATCCTCCCCTTCTTGCATTTGAGTCGTCCTCGATTCAAGCTCATCTTCCTCTCCCAAATATGGCTTCAAATCTGCAATGTTAAATGTGGGACTAACCCCAAATCCGCAGGCAGATCGAGCTTATATGCATTATCATTGACTTCCTCTAGCACTTTAAATAGTCCATCAGCCCGAGGTAGCAATTTAGATTTTCTCAATTCAGGAAACCTTTCCTTTCTCAAATGCAGCCAAACTAAATCTCCAGGTTCAAACTTTAGTTCCTTCCTACCTTTATCACCAGCAATCTTGTATTTAGCATTCATGCGCTCTATGTTTTCTTTAGTTGTTTCATGCAGTTTTAACATCAATTCGGCACGCTTAGTAGCATCACAATTCGTTTTTTCAGAAAATGGCAAAGGCATTAAATCAATAGGAGCACGAGGCAAGAAACCATATACAATCTGAAATGGGCACATCTTTGTAGTAGAATGCAGCGATCGATTATAAGCGAATTCAATATGAGGCAAACAATCTTCCCACATCTTAATGTTCTTCTTTAAAACAGCCCTTAACATAGTAGACAAAGTCCTATTAACCACTTCAGTTTGACCATCAGTTTGCGGATGACATGTAGTAGAAAACAACAATTTAGTTCCCAATTTAGCCCATAAAGTCTTCCAAAAATAACTAAGAAATTTAGCATCACGGTCAGAAATAATTGTGTTGGGCACACCATGCAAACGAACAATTTCCCGAAAGAACAAATCAGCAATGTGAGAAGCATCATCAGTTTATCACATGGTATGAAATGGGCCATCTTAGAAAATCTATCAACAACCACAAACACACTATCACGTCCCTTCCTATCACGTCCTAACACAAAATCCATAGAAATATCTTCCCAAGGAGCACTAGGAACAGGTAGAGGCAAATACAAACATTGTGGATTCAATCGTGATTTAGCCTTTTGACATGTCGTGCAGCGAGCAACAAATCTCTCCACATCTCTTCTCATCTTTGGCCAAAAGAAATGATCAGCAAGTATATCTTCCGTTTTCTTTGCTCCAAAATGCCCCATTAAGCCACCTCGATGCGCTTCCTGCAACAATAACAAGCGAACGGAGCTAGCTGGAATGCATAGCTTGTTAGCCCTGAAGACAAACCCATCACTAACGATGAATTTGTTCCATCCCTTCCCCTCTTTACAATGCAGCAACACATCTTTAAAATCAGCATCATTAACATATTGATCTTTAATCGTTTCCAATCCAAATATTTTGTAATCAAGTTGGTTCAACAAGGTGTATCTCCTAGACAATGCATCAGCAATTATATTCTCTTTCCCTTTCTTGTGCTTAATAATATAAGGAAAAGATTCAATAAATTCAACCCACTTAGCATGTCTACGGTTCAATTTTCCTTGACTACGAATATGTTTTAAAGATTCATGATCTGAATGAATAACAAACTCTTTGGGCCATAGATAATGCTGCCATGTTTCTAATGTGCGAACAAAAGCATACAATTCCTTATCATAAGTAGAATAATTCAGAACAGGCCCGCTTAATTTTTCACTGAAATAAGCAACAGGTTTGCCTTCTTGTAACAAAACACCACCCAAACCAATGCCACTAGCATCACATTCAAGCTCAAAGGTTTTATTAAAATCAGGGAGTTGGAGGAGAGGTGCATGTGTCAACTTATCTTTCAGCGTGTTGAAGGAGTTCTCTTGTGTTTTACCCCAACTAAAAGGCACTCCCTTCTTTGTAAGCTCATTCAAAGGCGCGGCAATGGTGCTGAAGTCCTTCACAAAATGATGATAGAAACCAGCAAGTCCTAGGAAACTCCGCACTTGCGTGATAGTCTTCGGTATAGGCCATCCCTGTATAGCTTCCACCTTGGCTTGATCAACCTCGATTCCCTGTGGAGTCACGACATAGCCAAGAAAAGACACTCGATCAGTGCAAAAGGTGCACTTCTCAAGGTTACCAAATAAACGTGCATCTCGTAAAACATTAAAAACAACACGTAAGTGATCAAGATGTTCATCGAAAGATTTGTTGTAAATCGATATATCATCAAAGTAGACAACAACAAATTTCCCAATGAAAGCACGCAGAACCTCGTTCATTAATCTCATGAAAGTACTCGGTGCATTAGTCAACCCAAAAGGCATGACTAACCACTCATATAACCCGAACTTAGTTTTGAAAGCAGTTTTCCATTCATCTCCCAATTTCATACGAATCTGGTGGTACCCACTACGCAAATCAACTTTGGAAAACACAATAGCACCACTCAATTCATCAAGCATATCATCCAAACGAGGGATAGGGTGTCGATATCAAATTGTGATATTATTAATAGCCCTACAATCAACACACGTACGCCATGTTCCATCCTTTTTAGGCACTAAAATAACCGGAACAGCACGAGGACTAAGAGACTCACGCACATAACCTTTGTCGAGTAGTTCTTGCACTTGTCGCTGAATTTCCTTAGTTTCTTCCGGATTTGTCCTGTATGGCGCACGGTTTGGCAATGATGCACCAGGAATAAGGTCAATTTGGTGCTCAATCCCTCGTATTGGTGGCAGCCCCGCTGGTATCTCACTTGGGAACACATCAGAATACTCCTGCAAAAGGTTAGCAACAGCCGGGGGCAAAGAATGCTGCATATCGTGAACTGAAATCAAAGCATTCTTGCACACCAAAGCATAGGCAACAGAAGTGGAAGCAATCAATTCATTAATATCAGACTTAGTAGCAAGCAAGCAATGTCCTTTCAATCTTATCTCATCTTCCCTGCTACTAACGGATTTGGCATTCTTATCGATCTCAGGTTTAGTTCTCTTAGCTTTAGCAACATCATCACGCACAATAGATTCAGGTGACATAGGAAGCAAAATGATTTTCTTATCATGATGTATAAGAGAATATTGATTTGATCTACCATCATGCATGCTATCGGTATCAAATTGCCATGGTCTACCTAGCAGAATATGACAAGCTTCCATAGGCACAACATCGTATTCAACAACATCATGATATGAACCAATAGCGAAATTAATTCGTACCAATCTCATTACCTTGACCTTACCACTATTGTTGAGCCACCGAATGTGATATGGATGTGGGTGCGGTTTTGTTGTAAGTGCAAGCTTCTCGACCATATCGCTGCTAGCCAAGTTGTTGCAGCTACCTCCATCAATTATCAAACGGCATGAACGCTCTTTAATAACACACTTTGTTTGGAACAGTGTATGCCGTTGATTTTGCTCCGCCTTTTCTATTTGTGCACTAAGTACACGCTGCACAATGAGGCTCTCATAATGATCTGCATCCTCTGCACCAATCTTCTCTTCTGGTTGTTCTTTAGTACCTGCATGGTCAGCAGCAAGCAAAGCAAGTGTATCTTCATCAAAATCACTAGCAGAGGAATACCCACCATCTCCTTTGACCACCAAAACACGCTTGTTAGGGCAGTCACGTTGCACGTGGCCAAAGCCCTTGCATCGATGGCACTGAATATCTCTTGTCCTTCCCGTGGAGGCAACGGAAGATGCACTCGTGGCTGGTTTCTGGACAGTCGTGGTTGCTGAATTTGTCAGGGGAGCACGTGTCTTATCGTTGGATGGAGCGGGTATTGTCGACCGACTCGGGAATGTAGAAGGTGCAGGAGCTCGTCCGGTCAATGAGGTAGATGTGCGCGGCTGCCATGATGAAGGTTTTCCTGCAGAAATATTAGTTCTTGTACTAGCACGTCGTCCCAGCACTTCCCTTTCAGCTTTACAAGCAAGATGGAACAAACGGGTTACATTAGTATAATCTTTATAAGCAAGAATGTCCTGAATTTCTTGATTCAAACCTCCTAAAAATCTAGCCATAGCAGGTTCCTCATCCTCCACTAAATTACAACGCAACACACCCATTTGTAATTCCTGATAGTATTCTTCTACACTTTTATTACCCTGTCTCAATTGTTGCAATCTATGTAACAGATCACGCGCATAGTAAGAAGGAACAAATCTAGCCCGCATGACCCGTTTCAAGGCATCCCAGGTTTGTGGAATATTATTAGGATTTTTCTTAGCATGTTCTATCCACCAAACAGAGGCAAAATCAGTAAATTCACTAGTAGCAGCCCTAACACGTATATTCTCGGGAAATTCATGACATGCAAACTTTTGATCATCAGCAATTTCCCAAGTAATGTATGCATCAGGATCGTATTTTCCATCGAAAGAAGGTATCTTAAATTTTATTTTACTGAAAGCATCATCATTATTATGTACCTCACGTCGTCGATGTCCACCCATACCTCGCCGATTAGTTCGCAGTCGTCGGCGACTAGGAGCATCTTGGTCATCTAGTTCAGTATCAGCGATATAATCATCCCAATTATCCTCGACACGCTCATCCTTCTTGTTTTCTCCCTCATGCCCATTTGCAGTTCTGGCATGCATCTCATCAAAACGCCTCAAAAGAGCAGCAAGGCTTTGGTCAATATGAGCGACCGACGTTTCCAGCCTTGTAAGCTTGGTGTTGGTGGCAAGCTGCGTGGCCTCCAACTGCCCAATCTTATCATTTGACACCAGCATATCTTCAGCAAGCCCATCTACATGCCTCCTCATCTTATTTTCAAAATGTTGTATGATTCCCTTTGTACGAGGAGAGTGACCTAAACTCCCATCATCCTCTGATCCTGTCATGGTTAGATGAACAAAGGAAACACGAAAATAGGTGAAGAAATAAGATCCTACAACTAATGGGATGTAACTACTGCAAGGCGCTCACACTCAACCTGTTACACAAGCTCTTACCAATTCTTACCTTGCTCAACAGGAGGGGACGGCAACCAACAAGTCTGCAACCGTGGGATGAAGTGTATCGGTGCCGCAACAACAGGACCTGTCAAGCTGTAGTCGGATATGTGGAGCTATAGGTGGGCTGAAGCAAGGATGAACTAGCACCACGTTAGTTACAAAAGCAAGCTGAAAAATCGTTCAACGGCGGTACTATGCTGGTCCTAGCCTAGACCGTGCTAGAGACGCGAGCCTGGACACAAATGAAGTCACGAGAAACCACCGAAGAACAAAAAAGATGCACAAACAACAGCCCCTTTTTCTTCCCCTCTTTTTCTTCTTCTTCTTTTTTTTTCTTTTTTTTTCCTTTCTTTTTTTTCCTTCTTTT
This sequence comes from Panicum miliaceum, assembly GCA_032594955.1. Lineage (NCBI taxonomy): Eukaryota > Viridiplantae > Streptophyta > Magnoliopsida > Poales > Poaceae > Panicum > Panicum miliaceum. The sequence goes on along the minus strand of CM064070.1, from coordinate 8,898,072 downwards.
TTTTTTCTTTTTTTTTCAGGGGATCCTCAAAACTGATTATATAACCTAAAAGACTTCAAAAGAGCCACACAGCACACAAACTTTTCTCTCTCTCTCTCTCTCTGGAGTAAGCCGAGGCTATATGTATTCGTGAAAAGTTGTGGTTTGAGTAAGCCGAGACTACTTCTGCCTTTCTGGAGCGTTACAAAATATGCAGTACAAGTGCGAAAAGCAATGGAATTTTATAACACGGCGCAATAACCAATTGGGACTAAGAAACCGATCCCTACTCGACACAGCGCCGCGTGCGATTCGGTCACAAACCAACACAGAATCTAACTCGGACTTGAACACGAATATGGACTCGGATTCCACCAACACGGAGTATGTATGGTAGCGCACGGTTGTGACTAGAACGTGACAAGAACTCGAAACTCTAAAGGACTAAAACTAAGACCAGCAACTCGACGCAACCGATGCAACCGAAAATTCAACAAGCCCTAAGTAAGCAGTGCTAGCAAAGGCTCAAACGAGTTTATAGGACTGAAGGTAAACTAATCTACTATTTTTTTTGGCTTTTCTGGACTATAGGAAAAATAAAACAGCGAAGAATTAGAAGTCTCTCACCGATAAACCTTGCTCTGATTACCAACTAATGGCGACCCGCTAGGGTTTGATTCCTGATCTTTCGATGAGAGGCGTGGATAACTCGATTGGTTGATGGAGGCGACGTTCACGGCCCGACTACAGCCTTCCAAGCTGCGCCTTAGCAACCGATATACCCCCTCCAATGGCTGTCGCGATCTTGTGGAGCGCGGCACCCGGCCACTAGGGCACTCGTCCTGCAAGCAATCGAAGAACTAGCAAGAACAAGTATGACAAGTACTAAATTTACTAGATGTAAATGAAGGTTTCACACACAATCTCAATAATGGTGGGGTTCCGAAGACAAGAAGACGGGCGGCTGATCCAGCACGCGCGCTTGCAAGCAAGTAGCGAAGGCTAAACTTGATCTAAACAAAACCCAAGCATCCTTGGCGGCGGCTAAGGGGTATAAGTACGTGGGAGGACGACCACAGGGGTGTTGGGGTCGTACTCCAACCCTAGGACGCGTCCGTAATGGACTCAACTTGATACACGGCCCATTGGACCAAAACAGGGTGACGCAGCACCATGGGCAGAAAAGGACTCTGTATTAATTTTACAATTGCGGCCGACTCGTAATAGATATGGCTATGAGGCCGGATCCGTTTGAAAGAAGACTTCATAAGATTTCCACGAAGTACTTGAACGCCCCAATCCGAGTTCATATGCGACCGTGGTGTCTATCACAAGTTGGTACTGTTCTGCAGTCCGAATCCAGCCTGCGCGAATCCGTTTCCCTTTCGGTCGCCTCCTTGGTTCCTAAGCAAAACAAGAGTACATGGATCTCCATGGTCTAAACATGATGTACATGAGCTTAGATTTGAACTCACCTGATGATTAAGTTGATGCGCACGAGCACGAGTAATAGGACCAGCAATAGGTACTTGTGTCGGAGTGGATGTATCGTTGGTGTTGATGTCCTCATCAGAAGGTAGGGTTGGGAGCGACCAGGTGGGGGGCACCCACAACATGGGCTTAAGGCCCGACTCGATACAAGGGCCATTAAGTCCCAAAATTGGTCATGGAGCACATTGTCGTGAGGCTAGGACCTGAACCAAAAGAAAGCTTCCATCGTTAGCTTTCTAACGCATCAAAGAATGCCTCGTTTCGATGTCGTATGCGGGAGATGTGGCCGATTCCTGGCTGCATCGAGGCTGTGAGGTGCTCATGCCCCGAGTAGTTGTTCAGTCTTCTTTATATGGGGTGCGATTAACTCGCACTCAATATGGAGTAGCCCCCAAGCCTTAGGTTGACTCGTAGAATCAGGCTGAGGGTCAATTTAAACTTGAGTCTTCTGTCTTAGTCTTCCAACAGATTTGAAAAATAAATCGCTGATGACACATGTCCCGCAGCCCCCGAGCCTTGAATCCAAGTCCCCAAGTTTTTGGAATCTAGGATCCAAAGAGTCGTGGCATGCAATATGGTAAAGATTTGATGGTAAACACGGGCAAATTGGTGTAGTAAATTTGAAAACCTCTCTTTTCGGGATGAGTTTCGTAAAAAGATGGTGAAACAAATAACATCCCCAACAAGCACCCAAAATTACCGCTCAAACCAATCGTAGTGCCCAGAGCCAATGACCAAATAAGTCCTCTAGGTAATAACTTTAACAAACCCCTTATTTCGGAATAAATCCCTGAAATAATGGTTAACAAACATCTACCCAAGATAAATCTCAAAAGGTCTCTTGGATCGGGCATTGTTGTATAGCGTTGAGCATCGAAGCATGAGAGGTGTCCCTCGAGGCACGTTAAGTGCCTTGTCGCATCAAGCCCCCGAGCCAGGGGCCAGATGATAGTCATAAAGTAGTCATATCCGACCCGTGGCACAAGCCCCCGAGTCCATGCATGGAGCGAGTAGCCACTAGTGCTCGAGCAGTCAAAGAATGGCATCTTGTCGGAGTCATTCCGGACTAGGATTGTAGTCGAAATAAGTAGTCGAAGTAGTCGAACTAGTATGGGACCAGTCGTAAACAAGTAAAATTCTTGTCATGGGAGCGAGGCCCCTTCAATAACATAGTGTACAAGTCAAAAACAAGTAATATGTTACTGGAAAATATGGGAGCGAGGCGCCTTCAGCAAACTTGCACATTATATCGGTCGAAAACCAGTAAAACGGAGTTGTACTGGAAGTATAAGCACCAAGGCCCTTCAGAAACCCAATATACTAGTCGTGCAGTAGTAATTAGGTACTGGGGGTATGGGAGCGAGGCCCCTTCAGTAAACTTGCACGTCGTGCCAGTCGTAGACCGGTAAAACGGAGTTGTACTGGTACAAACAACTTCTTGGCACCAATATTTGATAGCCCTAGTTGATTCAAGGATGAAACCTATGTAAGTGTTCAATATTCCATGAGTTTGGTACCTTCTTGCCGTCCGAGTACTGCAGGCGATAAAATCCAGGGCCTGTAACCTTATGTACAATGAAAGGTCCTTCCCATCGTGAATTGAGCTTGTGCAAGCCAGTATCATCCTGGATCCGGCGAAGCACCATGTCTCTAACATTGAAAGAGCGTCGTTGAATGTTCCTGTCGTGGTAACGACGAACTCCTTGTAGGTAACGGGCCGACTGCAATAGTGCGTTGCATCTGACTTCCTCGGTTGAATCAAGTTCAAGTTGTCTTGCAGCGTCAGCCTCGCCTTCTTCAAACATCTCTAGTCGTGGAGATTTCCACATCACGTCAGCTGGCAATATGGCCTCGGACCCATATACGAGGAAGAAAGGTGACTGGACTGTGGCTTTGCTTGGTTGTGTGCGAAGCCCCCAGACTACTGATGAGATCTCGTTGATCCACTTGCCGCCCTTTTTGCTGCTCTTGTCATAAAGTCTTTTCTTCAGTCCATCAAGAATCAAGCAGTTGGCGTGCTCAACCTGGCCATTGGCCCGTGGATGAGCCACCGAAACATATTTGACTTCAATGGAGCTACGTTCACTGAAATCCCAGAACTCATGCGAGTGGAAATTGGACCCCAAATCTTTGATAATGGTGTTGGGGAAGCCAAAGCGGTGTAAGATGTCACAGATGAAGGTAACCACTCAATCAGCATTTAACGTGGCAATTGGCTTGTACTCGATGCACTTGGTAAACTTGTCGATGGCCACCAACACGTGTGTGAAACCTCCTGGCGCAGTTGTAAGGGGCCCAATCATGTCCAAGCTCCAGCATGAAAATGGCCATAAAGGTGGTATGGTTATCAAATTATGAGCCGGAACATGTGGTTGTTTGCCAAAAAGTTGACAGTTGGTACACCGGCGAACAAGTGCTTCGGCATTTGCCAAAGCAGTCTGCTAGTAGAAACGAGAGTGAAAAGCCTTGCCGACTAGTGTGCGGGAGGTAGCATGGTTCCCGCACACACCTTCGTGAATCTCCTGGAGCATTTCTTTGCCTTCCTCCATGCTGACACACTTCATGAGTATGCCTGATGCCGATCCACGCTTGTACAAATTGACCCCAACTAGAACATACCCTTTGCTACCCGTAGGATGCGAGTAGCTTCAGCACTTTTTGGGTTGATACCGGGGGGTAGTTTGTGCTCCTGAAGATAGTCAATGAAGATCACCCTTCAGTCATCCTCGATCATCAAGACCTCTCGGTCGGGTTCCTTGGGACCCTAAACGATGGAACTTGAGTCTGGTGTCCTGATGGAAGCGTGATGCAACTCATGAACGAATACTCCCGGTGGGATGTTAGCACGATCAGAACCTAGTTTGGAGAGCACGTCCGCGCCCACATTGTTGTTGCAAACCACATGATGAATCTCCAGTTCCGAGAACTTTTACTTGAGCTTGCGTATTTTCATGACGTAGGCATCCATGGAGTCCTTATTGATGTCCCACTCCTTATTTACTTGTTGGACCACCAGTAAGGAGTCGCCATAGACTAGTAATCGCTTAATGCCGAGGAAGATTTCCAAGCGTAGGCCATGCAGCAGTGCCTCGTACTCGGCTTCATTGTTGGAGACCTCGAATAGAATTTGAAACACGTACTTGAGCTGTTCCCCTCTTGGACTGATGAAAAGTACTCCCGCTCCACCGCCACCGAGCTTGAGTGAACCGTCAAAGTACATGACCCAATGCTCCGGCTGGTTGGTTGAGGCTTCCACTTGGTTTTCTCGCCACTCAGCCATGAAATCGACTAGTGCTTGTGACTTGATGGTTGTCCGGGGCCTGAAGTTGAGTGTGAGGGCTCCCAGCTCCACCGCCTACATGGAGATGCGCCCGGTAGAGTCCCGATTGTTGAGGATATCCACCAATGGGAGGTCGGAGACTACCAGGATATTGTATGCAACGAAGTAGTGGCGAAGCTTCCTGAAAGTGATGAGGATACCATAAAGAATTTTTTGACTCATCGGGTAACGAACCTTGGATTCAGAGAGGACTTCGCTGATGAAGTAAACCGGTTGCTGCACCCCAAAGACGTGGCCTTCTTCCAGTCGTTCCACCACGATCGCCGTACTGTCGACGTGAGTAGTCGCGGTGATGTAGAGCAGCAAGTTCTCGCCTGGTTGGGGAGTCGTCAGGATGGGTGGCGACTGCAAGTGATGTTTGAGGTCTTGTAGCGCCTTGTTTGCCTCCTCGGTCCACTTGAACTTGTCGTGGTGCTTGAGCAACTTGAAGAAGAGTAGTCCCCTTTCTCAAAGTCGGGAGATGAAGCGGTTCAGAGCTGCCATGCAGCCAGTGAGCTTCTGGACGTCTTTGATTGTCTTCGGGGCATCCATGGCTGTGATGGCGTTAATCTTCTCTGGATTGGCTTCAATCCCGCGGTGACTGACAATGAACCCGAGTAGTTTGCCTTAAGGCACGCCAAAGACACACTTTGTCAGGTTAAGCTTCCATCAAAACCGTCGTAAGCTGTTGAAGGTCTCCTCGAGGTCAGTGATGAACTCATCGTGGGATCTGGTCCAGATGACCACATCATCCACGTAAGCCTCAACGTTGCGGTGAAGTTGAACTGTGAGGCACAATTGGATGGCCCGTTGATAAGTGGCTCCTGCGTTCTTCAACCCAAAAGACATTGTAGTATAAGCGTATGCTCCGAAGGGGGTGATGAACGTCGTTTTAATCTGATCTTCCTCCTTGAGAGCTATCTGATGATAGGCCGAGTTGCAGTCGAGGAAGGAGAGAAAAACGCATCCAGCCGTGGAGTCGATGACTTGATCGATGCGTGGGAGCGCGAAGGGGTCCTTCGGGCAGTGCTTATTGAGATCAGTATAATCCACACACATCCTCCATTCATTATTATTCTTTTTGAGTACAAGTACAGAGTTAGCTAGCCACTCTGGGTGTTAAATTTCTTTAATAAAACCAGCCGCGAGTAGTTTTGCTAACTCTTTCTTTATAGCCTCCCTCTTATCGGGGGTGAAACGACGCAGTCATTGCTTCTTTGGAGTGGCCTTTTGGTCGACTTTTAGGCAATGCTCGATCAACTCCTTGGGCACCCCTGGCATATCCGCTGGTTTCCACGCGAATATGTCGCGGTTAGCCGTAAGGAAGTTGATGAGCGCGCTTTCCTATTTGTCACCTAGGCCGTCTCCAATAAGAGCCGTCTTGGACGAGTCGCCTTCCTACACCTGGATGGTCTTGAAGCCGACGTCACTGGGGTTGGGTTTAACCCTCGACTAGTTTGACCGCTGGTTGGAGATCTCCATCTCTGTGTTGGTCAGCTGCAGCGCAGCCGCGAGTACTTCTACGGATGGCTCTGGCACGCGTGAAGTCGTTGCATACTCGATCGCCTCCTAGTCGAAGTCGTATGACTTTTTGAGGTCGCCATGGAGTGTGAGCACACCTGTCTTGCCTGGCATCTTGAGTAGTAGATACACGTAGTGGGCATGGCCATGGATTGGTTAGTGCCGGCCTGCCATGAATGGCGTGGTACGACGAGGCAAAATCCGCCACCTCAAACTTCATGTACTCGGTGCGGTAGTTGTCTTTGGTCCCGAAGGTGACTGGCAGGACCATTGACCCGAGTTGTGTAGCTGCGTTGCCTGGTACGATCCCGGAGAAGGGATGTCACACCCGATTCTAGAAAGAACCAGATGCATCTCATATGTGCGCCAGGATCTCGTTCACACACATATGGTAGACGGAAAGTGTAATATATCAAAGACAATGCTCAAAAAGTAACTAAATAGAGTATTTAACAATATTACACTCCGTATAAAAGAGACACAAATGTCTTTAAATGATAAACCGTTATACCCTATACGAAGTCACCAACAACTCCGTCTTCCACAGGCGATGACTGGTGAACGCAGGACCTAGAACTCCTCGAAGTCGTCGAAGTGCTCCTCTTCAAAGTTCTCTTCTGAACAGCAGGGGGGGCAAGGGTGAGTACTCTTATGGTTGGTACTCAGCAAGTGGGGTGATTATGCAAGGCCATCAAGGATAGGCTAGGGTTTGCAGCAGCGGTTGCTTTTAGTTGGTCAAATATTTATTATCAAGCACCTATTAACTAGGTTTAGGTTTATACCAACCCACTTTAGTAAAAACATAACAGTTCCATCAACCATGACATAAACCACGAACCACAATTTATTTAATCTTCAAATTTCATTATCATGTGAGGGTCCAAGCCACTCTTAACCGTGAGTACGGCTGTTATAACAGTTTTACACTCTGCAGAGGTTGTATACTTTACCCACAAATCGTGTTTCCTTGAGTCGCTCGGGTTTTCAAGGCCCTTAAACACTTCCGAGGTGAGTGGCGAGGGTACACTACGAAGCCTTTACAAAGACATGTCGAGAGCTAGGCAGCCCGCTAGAGTTTCAGTAACGGCGTGGTCCATAAACCTCCCTAATGGTCAGCTCCTTAGCAAAGGCAGCTACCCCAAGAGGACCGGGCAATGACCCCTATCACCGACCCCCTCCTTGCCCTTTCGGTAAGGCCACCAGCAAACTACACATCTAATTAATTGGCTAAGGTCAGAGCCATATGACTTTGTGGTTGCACTGTTCACTTGGGTGGTTCTCCATGTTCCCATTAAACAAAGTTGATCTTGAACTTACGCGATAAAACCACAATACGAAACGTGACCAACGTTGTTAAAAGAGTAAACCAATACCAATCCCAAAGTTTGCAACTAAGCGTAACTACCCAACAAAGTAGTAAACCCAGGTGTTTCAAGGTTTGGGGTAAAAGACTAGGTATATCCTTAGCATAGGTAATCCCATCAAGTTTATGCAAGCAACAGTAAAGTAAGGTGAATTTTCATGTTGTTGTTGGGTTCAAATAGAATATGCAGGGGAGGAAAACCACTTGCCTTCGTCAAGCAACTGCTGATTCTCTTCCTCGTAAGCTTGCTCTTGATTTGGATCGAACGTCACGTCGTCTACGCGATCACACAAATAAGCATACACAAACAAATAAGAAACAACACAACAACAGTACAAACAGAAGGTAAGAAGATACTAAAGTTGTAGTTCATGATGCAAAGATCGTGTGGGCTCAAGAATCTCTGAAATCGGAATTGAAACGATAAAGCTATGGCTGAAACAGTGATCTGGGGACCTAACTGCTAAAGTTTTGAATCTCCCGAGGCTAGATCTGAAGAATTCAGGGGCCAAAACATAATTAAACCTTATACAGAGGGTCGGGGTGCAAAACTATAGATTCTGGACGGTGGGTTCTAATTCTGGAAAAGTCAGGGGTCGGGTTAGAAAAAAGAAAGGGCTCAGCTCTAATTATTTTCTACTGATTTGGACTGCGGGTTGATTCCTGGAAAACTTAGGGATCTTTCTGCAAAAGTTTCGGGAACGGCTAGGGTCGGGTGAATCTGGTCCGTTGGATCAGAATTGGCGGCGGATCAGACTAATCGGCGAGGTGAGGGTCGGGCGAATCGGCGGTATGAAGGGTGGGTCGGGTAAATCGGCTCAGTAAGGAAAAGGTCGGGTAAATCGGCAGTGTAAAGTGAAGATTGATTCTGGCCGTTAGATCTAGATCGAGCGGCAGAGGAAGGGTCGGCTCGACAGAACGAAAAGGGTCGGGCGAGGCGGAGTTTTACTGGGCGTCGCGGTGAGCGATTGCGGCGGCGGACGGCCGGAGCTTCACCAAATCTGGTGTTCTGGGGCTCGATTCAAGTTGGGTTCATGCCGGGGAGTGAGTGGGCGGTACGGTGAAGGTGAGGGTTATCACGGGTTGGCTGTGCGGCGGCTGTGAACTGGCAACCACGGCGGTGGGCGGAAACAGGGGTCCGGCGAGAAATCTGGTTGACGGCAGAGCAAGAGAGAGAGGGGATTCTGGTGCAGCTTGATACTCACCAACTCGTGGAGCTCTGGCGAGAGTTGATGATGGCGGGGAAGCTGCGGAACAGCGAATCGATGAAAAATCGGCGACTCAGGACGGCGGCGTTCCTCTGATGTGCACTTCCAGCGGCGCGCGACAATGTTGTGTAGAGGAAAAGATTTGAGTTTGGCTTGGGTTGCAAAGCGGGGCTTTGGCAGGATTTAATAGGGGCAGATCGGCCGAGATTAGGAAGGCGGTGCTGCGGAATCGATCAGGACTCGGGTAAGAAGAAAGAAAGAGAACGGGACACGAACGACAGCACGGAGTCGTTCTGGACTCTGGGTAAGGAAAGAAGAGAGAAGAAGAAGAAGAAGAAGGCGCCGACAGGTGGGTCCTAGCTGTCGGTGGAAGCAAAGGGCGGGTGAGGAAGTCGGCCACGGAGTTGGCCGTGGAAAAAGAAAAAGAAGAAGAAGAGAAGAAGGATTGGGCTGGCTGTAAGAAGGAATAGGAGAAGAAAGAAATAAAGATGCATGCACAATTTTAATTTATGATTTTTTTTTATGAAAATACTTTCAAAAGTTTCAACTCCTATATTTTGGGTGTTACAAGGGAGCCTTGCTGGGAGAGAGCATTGTTGAGATGTTCAGTCCCATCTTCTTGAGAGTACTCGCGAAGAGTAAGTTAAGGTCGTTTCCTCCATCAATGAGTACTCGGGTGAGTTGTGAGCCCGCCACGACAGGGTCTAAGACAAGCGGAAATTTTCCCGGCTCAGAGAAGCTGGTCCATTGATCCTCTCCGGAGAAGGAGATCGGGACCTCGCTGTATCTCAAAGGCCTTGCCGTAGCCGGCTCCATAGAGAGTATTTCGCGCAGGGTTAACTTTTGCACGAGCTTGGTGGGGAATCCACCGTCTCCACCGAAGATAACGTTCATGATGTTCTTCGGATCCTGGAAATCTTGGGCTCCCGACTTGTCACCTCCTTCGTCATTATCCTCCTTGTCCTTTCGCTTTCCGGCTTGATGGAGGGGTGGAGCGTTGAGTGATTTGCGGATGGTGGTGCACTCAAAGAGCGTGTGACGCGACTTTGGGTGTATCGGGCATTGCTTGTGCAATACTTGCTCGTATTCCGACTGGTTGTTCCCCGACTTCTTGCCACGCGGGTTGCGCTCGACGGCCGCGACATCATGGTTTGGCTTGCCCTTCCGGGGATTTCCCGAGTGGTTTTGCTGGCTTTTGTCGAAGTGGCTGTTGCCGTTGGCTTGTTTGTCGTGGTTGCGCTTGGGGAAGCGTTTGTTTTGCTCGTCCTCTTGGTCAGCCCATCTTGCCATCATGTCACGCAGCTCCACGACAGTAGTCGGACGGTTGCACCCGAAGTCGTGGTACGTCTTTTTCGAGAAGAGGCCGTGTTGGAAGCAGCGGATGACGTCTTCATCGGTGATGTTGGTGATGGTAGCGCACGTCTCAAAGAAACATCATGTGTAAGACCTCAAGGTCTCGTTCATCTCCTGCTTCACCTGGGACAAGTCGTGATGAGTGCTTGCCCTGATCATGGACCCTTAGAAGTTGTCGATGAAGACCCGCTTGACGTCCTCCCATGAGTCGATGGAGTTTGGCTTGAGGCTTTCAAGCCACGTGAGGGGTGCGGGCTCTAGGGCCATCAGGAAGTAGAGTGCTTTCGTAGAGTTGGAGCCCCCTAAAACATCAATAGCGACGGAATAGCAACAAAGCCACTGGCGGTCCTGCTTACTGTCATACTTGGGGATTCCGACTGGTTTGAAGTCCTTGGGGTAGGACTTGTCGGTAATGGTCGTAGTGAAGGCGGGGAAGCGGTCGTTGTCGTCATCGTCATAGTTCCTGCCGGTACGGTCTTTCCTCCTCGCGTCAATGACAAGCCGCGCGTCGCGGCCTTCATTGATCCTCTGCCTGAGGTTGATCGTTGGAGCGTCCTAGAGGTTGGCTGCGACTGGATCTTGGCCGCGGTGCCTTGCCCCATGCTGGTTGCGAGGGGGTTGTTGTACTTCTTAATCATTGTTGCCACGCGCAGACGAGTGGCCCTCATTGCGCTGGCGGTTGTCGTTCCTCCGATTCCCTTGGCCTCCTCCGGGAGTGCGATTGACCAGCGCGGTGTCCCCGTGTTGCTTAGACCTCGAGAGCTGGTTCCGAGTGGATGACACTAGATGTTGCCCATCGAGTTTCACGAGCGCGCGCTGGTTCAAGTACTACAACCTTTGGATCTGGGGGTTAGATGGGAGTTTTTGGGCTAAGAGTGCTGCCTCTACGATCGCGCCAATCAGCTTACGGTACTAGCGATCCACGACTGCTGGGAAGGCGTTGGTGAGATCCCTTGGTCCACGGGTGCGGTTCTGCGCGTTACGCCTACGTTGAGCGTGTTTGGCATTCTTTGCCCGCCGGATCCTCCGGTGCTCCTCGTCTTCATCTTGAGGAGCGTCTGTTGTGGGCTCGTTGGCTGAGATGTCCGCGAATTGTTCGTTATCATACTGGGTGCCCAACTTGTCTTCTTCCACGTTGCGAAGGGAAGCCATGAAGACTTGTCGATCCGGCGAGTGGTTAGCCCTAAGGCTGCAGTCGAGTAGCTTTGTGCTACTCTCACCTTCTTCCGCGATGGGGGAGAGGGGTCTACTCTCCTGGAAGGGAAGCTCCTGTGTGAAGGCCACAAGACGGGACTCGTAATCGAGTAGTTCGGAGGGCTCAAAGCCCTTCCAGTACACGAAACATCCTTGCGGCATTTGATGTAATCGTTAAACCCAGATGGCTGCCCGACAAGAGTTCGGGGTGGCCATCGGGTTGCGACTTGTTTCCAAAGGCGGTGGCCGCCCGACGGGTAGTGGCTCCCTCGCCTCTGAGTCCTTTTCGGATCCGATTTAGAGATGTAGTCCCGCACGTGGAGTACTCCGCATTGGAGTCCGAGTAGAAGTCGGGAACAGGGGCCTCCCGGCTAGCGGTGGCACCCACGTCCCCGATTTGGAGCAGCAGATCCAAATCCTCCTCCAAGTTGAAGAGGGACTTGGATTGTGGGGTCTTTGTAGATCGGTTTGAATCCGAGTTGAGTAGATCTCTTGCATCTCGAGTTGAAGTCATTTTGAAAACGGACGTCATTTCGATTTGCTGGGCCAGATCCGGAAGGAGCGTGTCGTCGAGGTTGTCGACGAAGTCGTCAAGATTGCTGCTTGTGGTTGATGAAGTAGCCTCCGGCTGCTTGGAGTTGGCTAGGTGGTTGTTGAAGCCACCCAAACCATCAGCGATGCAGATCCAAGAGCCAAAGATGAAAGTCGTACCCTTGTCAAGCATGTCGCTGGTGAAGTTGAGCGATGCCATCGAGTTCTCCGGTGGATCTTCGATGAGCTCCCCTACCTAGCGCGCCAGCTGTCGGTGTTTTACCGCCACGACCACCGAGGGATACCCCTGAGGTGGTGAGTTTTGTTGGTTGGGTGTTGCCGAGATCAGGAACTCGAAGGTGCAAAGGAACATAGGGTTTTAGACAGGTTCGGGCCGCTGGGAGCGTAATACCCTACGTCCTATGTGGTTTGTATTTCCTTTGATGGTGATTAGGATTGTTATCCCCGAGGGGATGCCTGTCTGCCCTTATATAGTCCGGGGGACAGGTTTACATGGGAGCCCTAGTCGGGTATAAGCCAAGGGGTCCTATCCGAGTACTTCTCGGGTAGTCTCCTGCCGTGTCCGACTATGTACGAGTAATCCTACTGCTGTACGAGTAGTTACAATAGATGTAGAGCGTAGGCCATGTCCCATCCCGTATCGTAGGAAAAGTATGCCACGTGTACAGTCCCGTGTACTCGGGTTTGACAGGTAGTCTCTGGTCTTTGATGAAGTCGATCTAAGGTTCCCTCCAATCTTCTCCTAGCATCATGACCTCCCGATCTGATTCGTGAGGAACTGGATTGGTGGTTGCCTGTGCTGGAATCTTGATGGATGAATGTTTCAGCTCTTGGACAATACGCCAACTGGAACTTGAGAACGAGTGGATCCCAGCTTGGATAGTATGTCTGCCCCAACATTATTGTCTCGGATCACGTGATGAATCTCCAACCCTGAGAATTTGTTTTCTAGCTTCCGCACTTCCGCAACGTATGCATCCATGGCTTCTTTGTTGCAATCCTAGTCCTTGTTGACTTGTTGAACAACCAATAAGGAGTGACCGTAGACAGGTATTTGCTTGATGCCAAGAGAGATCACCAGGCGTAGCCCATGCAAGAGTGCCTCGTACTCGGCCTCATTGTTGGACACTTTCTAAAGGATTTGAAGAACATACTTGATTTGCTGGCCCTTTGGAGATATGAAGACTACTCCAGCGCCACCACCTTCGACCTTGAGGAAGCCATCTAAGTACATCGCCCAATGCTCTGGCGTGTCAACTGGAGTTGGAATCTGGTTTTCCGGCCACTCTGCCATAAAATTGACTAGAGCACGCGACTTGATGGCTGTTCGTGGCTTGGAATCGATGGAGAGAGCTCCCAACTCCACTGCCCACTTCGAGATACATCCAGTGGCATCCCGATTGTGGAGAATATCCGCCAATGGGAAATCAATGACAACTGAGATTTGATATGCGTCGAAGTATTGGCGAAGCTTCCTGGATGTGATGAGTATTGCGTAGAGAAGTTTCTAAATCGGTGGGTAGCGAACCTTTGATTCAGAGAGTACTTCGCTAACGAAATACACTGGCCTCTCCACACCAAATGCATGGCCCTCCTTGGAGCGCTCCACCATGATGGCGGTGCTGATCACATGAGTAGTTGCGGCAATGTAGGGGAGGAAGTTCTCACCTGGCAATGGAGCTGTGAGGAAGGGGGGCGACTGTAGGTGATGCTTAAGGTCCTACAGTGCCTGCTCTGCCTCCTCTGTCCACTTGAACTTGTCTTGCCGTTTTAGTATCTCGAAGAAATGTAGTCCCCATTCTCCAAGTCGTAAGATGAATCTGTTCAGAGCCGCCATGCATCATGTGAGCTTCTGGAAATCTTTGATTGTGGCCGGAGCTCCCATATCGGTGATGGCGGTGATTTTCTCCGGATTGGCTTCAATCCCTCGGCGACTGATGATAAAACCAAGTAATTTCCCAGATGGTACACCAAAGACACACTTGGTTGGGTTGAGCTTCCACCGGAACTTCCATAGGATGTTGAATGTTTCAACCCAAAGGACATGGTCGTATAAGCATATGCACCATACAGGGTGATGAAAGCAGTCTTGACTTGGTGGATGCGTGGTAGACCGAAAGGATCCTTTGGGTAGTGCTTGTTGAGGTCGGTATAATCGACACACATCCTCCATTCATTATTATTCTTCTTTTTTTTACAAGAACAGGATTAGCTAACCACTCTGGGTGGAACACCTCTTTGATGAAACCATCCGCGAGTAGTTTAGCTATTTTCTTTTTTATCGCCTCCATTTTATTTGGAGCAAACCTACGAAGTCGCTGCTTCTTAGGAACAGCCTTAGTGTTTACTTTTAGTCTATGCTCGATCATTCCCTGGGCACGGTTTGCATATCCGCTGGTTTCCATGCGAATATGTCTCCGTTAGCCCTAAGGAAACTGATGAGCGCGCTTTCCTATTTGTCATCGGGCCCTGATCAGGGCAGTCTTAGACAGGTCGCCTTCTTGCAGCTGGATTGCTTTGAGGACGACTTCCCCAGTAGCTGTCACACCCTAAAATATTTAATTTTAGGATGTGAGTATCTTTTAGAATGTGTCCATCCATCAATAGGGTTTCCCAAGAATTTTCCAGAATTTTTCTGAAAATTATTCTCTTTATCCGTAGAGCTAAATCCATTTATTGGAAAGTTCTAAAATCTTTTTCATGAGTTCCAAATCTTTTATTTGGACTCTCGTGTCCCTCGCTTCCCTCTCTCCTCCTCGACACAGTGGATAGCCTATCATTTTCCTCCTTCTCTCTCCGACGACACGATCCCACTTGTCATTTCCTCCTGTCCCTTTCGTTTTCACCACGATAACCATACCACACAATACTCAACTTTCCTGTGCGTGCATGCTAGGACTCGTTGATGGAGTCCGATCTGGCCACACATACCCGACCTCATCATATTCTTGTATGTCACCTGCAGACCGAGCTACTTGTTTACTACGTGCCATTTTGGCTTCATTCGAAACTAGATGGCTCACGTTGTTGTCCTTGGTGTGTGCGTCATGCAAGCTCGGCAATCCACCCTCTATGAAAGGATTTGTGCAGCCCGCTCGACCTTTCTCTATCTCTATTTATCTGTCTTGGTCTAACTCAACCCTGCCCGCGACTCCCAGCCCGGGTCAGCCTCGGCACGGTGAGGCCTCGCGCCCCCTATAAAACCCATCGGAAGCCGCTCTTCGCGAACCCCTCGGCCTCGTGCACGGCCGCCTCCATCGCCTTCTCCCTGTTCCCCCGCAGCCCCCTGCGACCTCCACTACATCACCGGCCCTGGCCTCCCCGCCCTGCATGCCCCTGCGCTGCACGCCAGCCCTTTTCGCATCGCCTCCTATGCAGCGCCGCCGACGCCCAAGAACCAGCGCCGCCACCCCTTCCTGCCGAGCCCCTGCGTGCACCAGCCCCCGTGCGCTCTGCGCCCCTGCCCCAGTGCGCCACCACCAGGAAGCTCAGCGCCCAGGCCTGCCGCGCGCGAGAGCGTCGCCGCCCCTGGCCCCCTGCATGCCTTGGCCCTGCACGAGCCTGCAGCCACGCCCCCCCGGTTGCCGCACCTCCTGCACGTCTGCTTCCACGAAGCAGACCGCTGTCACATCTTCTCCGTCGAAATCCGGCCACCACGACGCATCTCTGCTTCAAATAAGCCCCAAAATTGAATCCCATCGTCGTCTTCTTTCTTTTCCCCCGCTCCCCGCAATTTCCCGTGCCCGGAATCGCAGAGAATTCGGCCAAAAGTGGGCGTCGCCACCATGGGAGCCTGTTGCCCGAGCTTTTGCAATTTAGCCCCTGCAAAATAGTGTAATAAATCTATTTTTCTTTGTGTCTTGTGAAATCTGCAGAAAACCCCCTAGTAGATTAGATCTTATCAGTCCAGCCCCACCCTTGATCTTTTACAGATCTAACCCTAACCTTTTCTTTATTCGCGAGCACTATTTTCAATGTCTTGCAAATCTTTGCAGCTAGTCCTTCACGTCTACAGTTAATCACGTATAGGTCCTTGTAACCTTGTTTCATGTGTAGTTCCCTCGTTTTAGATCCGTTTTGATCCGTTCTTCTTGCGTTAGTCTTCTAAAACTCTAAGCTATCGTTTAGTAGCATTGTTGTACCATAGCTCCTATTTTTAAAATTAAATATAGATTTAATTTGATTAATATCTTCTCATCTAGTTTTTCTAAATAAAAAATAATTAAGTCTATACTCCGGTTTTCATAATTAATGTAACTTGATTAACATCAACTCAAATGTATTTGTAATTTAATTTTTTTAGTTCAACTGGAATCATAAATTTATGCGTTTAGATGTTCTCACAAGTCCTTTTCTAATTAATTATTTAATGTCTTCTCACTAAGTTGTACCTTGTCTTTATAAATGCAAAATACAATATGAGTTAATTATAATCAAGGATATTTTCTTTCAAATATCCTTTAGATTTATTTTCGAAGTTAAAATAAATGAAGCTTATAGTTCTGTTGTTCTCTTTTATAACATAAATTTTCCGATAGCTGTTTCTTTTCTATCGTATCTCCGTTTTCCTCGTTTCTTTCGTTCTCGTGACCGTAGCAGTGAGCTCTATCCTTTTGTACGCTCTTTTTAAGCTTTCCTTTTGTTTGGTGTATTTGTTCTTAGTTGTTCTTGTTTGTTTGTTTGCTTGTATGCTTAGGCCCGATGCTTGTGTGACGTTAGAAGGAGCGCAATCCAAGAGCTTTGAAGATTTAGAGTTACAAGAACAAGAATTCAAGATACTGAGCAGCTATTCTCTAGAAGAAAGGCAAGTGTTTCCTTGATCATGCTTTTGTCCTAATATTCGCAATAAATATAACTTTCTTTATGCATGCATGTGTCTTAACTTGACGGATCCTAATTAAGGATATGTCTAGTCTTTATGATCATTCCTTGTCAACCTGGGTTTTACCTTTACGTTGGGTAGCTTCTGCTTAGTTGCTATAACTGGTTCTAGTTTGAAAATAATTTAGAACCATGATGACAACAATGTTGATGATATACCTGCGTTGCTTCATGTTCTTGGATAATTTGTGTTGTTAATTACAAGATCATATGTTTAATCGGAATATGGAGAACCATCCAGGAAAACAGTGCAACCAATACTATATGGCTCTGGTCCTGGCTGATTAATTAGAAACACTAGCTCATGAAGATCTTACGGAAAGGGCAAGAGGGGTTGCATCGTCGGGGTATAGCTCGGTCCTCTTGAGGCTTTGATATGTGGTCCTTGGTTAAGGCACTTCCTCATTAGGGAGAATTATGACCGCTTTGACTTGAAACCTTAGCTGATTATCATAAGTTATGGAATCTTTTTAAAGGCCTCGTAGTGAATCCCTTGGCAGTCACCTTGGAAGTGTTTAAGAGGCTAGCTACCTCGGGAAAATCGGGAGACACGAATTGTGGGTAAAGTGTACAACCTCTGTAGAGTGAAAACTGATATACCAGCCGTGCTCACGGTTACAAGACTTGGACCCTCACATGATTAATCAACTTGAAGATGAATTAAATCATGGACCATGTTTATGGTTATGTTTCTGTTATACCTGTTCCGTTTCTTTTAATGTGTGTTTTGGTATGAACTTATACATTAGTAATCAGGTGCTAATAAAACTTGACAAACTAAAATTGCTTATCGCAGTAAGCTAGTCAGCCTTTCCTTGATTTTGGCCTTCATGTCATATAATTCCCAACACTTGCTGAGTACCAACCATAAGTGTACTCACGCTTGTTATACTTGCTGCTCAGAAGGGAAAGTTGATGTGAAGTCTGTTGAAGATGATGCTGAGTTCTAGGCCTACGCAACCCCCGGTCGATTGCTTGTGAAGTTTGGAGTCTTAGTTTCCAGGATAAGCTGTATAACTCTGATAATCTATTAATCGTTTATTTCTCTTTTCATGATAGTGTTGCTGATTATTCACGGATGAAGTCACTATATGTATGGAACTTGATCCTGGCATACATATAGTTATGCATTCGGTTTTGTCCTTAAAACCAAGTGTAACAGTAGCCTGTATCTTTGTCTGGTTTGCCTTCTTACTCGGGATCTCCAGGCCTGACTAGGAGAGTTGTTGCGCGGCCACGAGTACTTCTGAAGAAGGATTCAACACGCGCGATGTCGAAGCATACTCGATAGCCTCCTGGTCGTAGTCATACGACTTCTTCAAGTCACCACGGAAGGTGAGCACACCACTCCTTCCTAGCATCTTGACAAGTAGGTAGACGTAGTGGGGCGCGGCCATGAACTTGGCCAATGCGAGTCTTCCCAGGATGGCGTGGTATGAAGATTCGAAGTTAGCCACCTCGAACTTAATGTATTTGGTCCTGTAGTTCTCCCTCGTGCTGAAGGTCACTGGGAGGGTCACAGTCCCGAGTGGTGTACCCGAGTTCCCTGGTACGATGTTGTAGAAGGGAGCTTTGCTTGGGGTGAGCATGTCCGTGATGTCCAAGCCCATCTTTTGCAAGGTACTTGCGAAGAGAAGATTGAGGCCGCTTCCTCCGTCGATGAGTACTTTGGTGAGCCTAACGCTAGCCACCACAAGATCCAGCATGAGCAGAAATTTTCCCGACTCTGAGAAGCTAGTCCATTGATCAACTCTTGAAAACAAGATAGGGACCTGATGTGAACCTGCTAGGGTTTGTTCCTGATCTTTCCATGAGAGGGGATGGATAAATGTATTGGTTGATGGAGATGATGTTCACAGCCCGACTACAGCCTTCCAAGGACGATGCACGTTAGCAACCGATACACCACCTCGGACGGCTGTTGCGATCTTGTGGAGCACAACACCTGGCCACTAGGGCACTCGTCCTTCGAGCAATCGAAGAACAAGCAAGAACAAGTAGAACAAGCAACTCATTTGCAGATATGGAGATAATAACCAATCTAAAATCACAAAGGTGGGGTTCTGAATCGAGTAGAACAGATGATCTAGTCGACAAGCAAGTAGCAATAGCTAAACTTTCGACAAAACAAAACCTAATCTGTTTGTGTCGGCTATGGAGGTATATGGGAGGGTAGAGAATGACCAGCATGTGGTGGGGGTCATCCCTGAACCCTAGGACGTGCCCTCTATTGGGCCCCACTTGATACACGGCCCAACAGGCCAAAATTAGGTGACGCAGCATCGTGGACAGAAAAGTTTTCTGTAGTAAATCAATGATTGCGGCTGCCTTAAAGAAGATATAGATATTAGTCCGGATCCATATGAAAGTAGACTTTATAAGGTTTCCAAGAAGTACTTGAACGCCCAAAACGGAATCCGGATGAAGTCGTGGCGTCGTCACAAGTTGCCACCGGCCTGCAGTCCGAATCCAGCCCTGAAACGTGTTGGATTTGATCTCTTTCTTTCCTTGGGCCAAAAGTGACGTGGTGGCCTGGTGGAGGACGTTGGGAATACTTGAACTTGGTCTTCAATCAACTTCTTTGGTCCTCCATGCCTTCCACGTGTGTTTAATACTCTTTTTGATCCATGTATGTACTTATAAAAATGACAATGAACACACATCATGGCGCAACATCAATTCATCAAATCTATCAAATACAATCATAATAAAGAATTATTTCACCTTTGAATCAAAAGTTGCCAATGTGATTGTATCTGAGTAGGTGATATCCTCATCAGGACCTCCGACCATTGGAGTGGTCGTGGTACCGCTGTCTCGATAGATAAGATCTCGCATAGTGTTAGCTTTTGGGCTCATTTGGAAGCGAAGCCCGATTCGCCGCCAAAGATGATGTTGACAGTCTTCGACGCGTCCTGGAATTAGGCGCTGCCTGACTTGTCCTCTGGTGCAGAGGCTCAGGCACGCGGAGGCCGGCGGCCAGGCGTGGGCGAGCCGCGCGCCGGCAGCGTCGGGAGCTTGGAGGTCTGCGCGGAGGCTCAGACGCGCGGGCGGTGGCACGGCGCGGGCACGCGGTGGTGCCTGGAGCCTGGAGGCTAGCGCGGGGTGCGTGGAGCTTGGATGCTGGCGCGGCTTCCAAGCAGCAAGCAGGTCTTAGATTATACATTCCCCGATCCTCATTGCAATTCCCTTTTTCTATGATATAAAATTGGACAAACTAATTAACTGTATTTTGCACTAATGATTATTGTGCATTGTGCAAGTGGTTTGTTGCATCCAATTATCATTTTCTAGAAATTATGCTTCTGTGTAGTCTTGGGTTCACTTACTGTTGTTAATGATGATATGATAGATTGATAGGTGGGGATGAACCGATTCGCCGAGTTGGCACTAGTTTGGTATTACTGATGAAGTCTTGGCATTTCCTGTACAGAAGAAAGGGTGCCCGTGCATGGCTGTGCTATTATATGTTCCTTCTTTAGCACATCTTACTTAGTACTGCATGTTGTTTAGGGGTAATTTTTCCTCACTGTGAACCTCCTAGTCATCTACTCTACAGACATACCTGCCAAAACTTTGTTACCAGCCAAAGCTTCTTCGTCAGTGCCTTTTCTACATTTTTTCGGCACACTAGTAATTACTATTTCTTCTCCTCACAATTTTGATGTAGGGCACGCCGCTCTACAACCTGCCATGCAAGATCCCCTGCAAGATCATGAACATCGAGCTGAAGGTAGTAACACTTCGATATGTGAGAATACTCACTTTCTGATGCTCGATCTTGCATTTTTTTTGTCTCCTCTGCTAGAAACACTAAAATTTCTCTAGCTAATGGGTACTGATATGGCTCAATCTTCTCTAGCTTCTAGGAAGAGGAAGTAATTATTTATCTCACTACTCATTGCTGAAGTACTCATCTCTGACTCTGATTTTTCTTTACTTTTGGTGTGCAGGTGCTGTTGCTGGTGAAACCGAATCCTGAATCTCCAACACTGAATGAATCCTGGAGCTTCATCCAGTAAGTGCTGCATTGCCTTTTCCAATATACCATGCTTGTGTTATTTGATCCAATATATCATGCTTGTTTGCTTGTGTCATTGCTTTATCTGATCCAATATACCATGTTTGTTAATTCTTTTTGTTTGGCCATTTTCTGTAAGTGAATAGCTGCGCGTACGCTTTTTGTTTTTGCTTCGCCATTTGTTCAGAGTTTACTAGTGTTCATTTCCCTAAGTTAAAAAACGAAACATTTGGCTTTATAGGTTGATTGATCACTTAATTGTGCATTGATTATTATGGAAAAATAGATTCTAGAATCAAATGGTGCTAGTTACAAAATGTTTATAAACCAATGTGATCCTATGTAATCTGAAATCTACTACCTTAGTATTTAGCGACGCTTATATACTTCCTATATACTAATCATATTTACTTTACCTAAAAAATCATTTGGAGTGGAGAAAAATTGCTGCTAGTCTACAAAGTGCTACAAAAGTGCCGTTCTGTGCCTGCCTAATATTTGTGTAATATGTAAATATAATTATTGTGTATTGTTGTAATTAATTATTGTACTAATTAAGCAATTGATACGTTCTCTTGAAAATGGGTTTTGTTTTTGTTTCCTGTGATTTCTGGGCTGGAAGTGTTGTTTTGATATATGGGCAAGGAAAACCGGTGGGCTAATTTTTTATATGGGCTGTGTATTGCTGAATTTGGCCCATCTTCGTGCGCCACTCTGAATTGGGCCTGTCCATAAATAGGCTGTGGTGGTGACGTTATCAACCACGTCATCACCACTTTTCACATCATTGTCATGATGTCAGCAGCCACGTCATTAGCCATGTCAATGTACATGTCATCCCCAAACCACATCATTGCCATGTCAGCTGCCATGTCATTGGCCACGTCACCAGACACGTCAACATCGCCATCCACATCATCAACCACGTCATCCTCCATGTCATCTATATGTGACGTGGCAATTGAATCCGTGACGTTTATTTTCGTCATATAAAATGGGCTTGGGTTGGGCTGCTGGGCCAAGGACCTCATGGATTAAACTAATCTATGACGATTTCGTTAAGACGTCACGTGGTGTAATCTGTGACGCTTAATACATCATGAAATTTGAGATCGTCACAGGTGTTGTTTTATGACTGTTTGTCAGTGATTTATGATGAAATTTAACCGTCATAGACTAAACGATTTTTTTAGTGTAAGCGGTACAAGTAAAGGCTCAAAGGGTCTATTGGATTGCGGGTAAACTAATCTACTATATTTTTTTTGGCTTTTCCTGGACTATAGAAAATTAAAAAAATAGCGAAGGATTGGAAGTTCCTCACCGCTAGGATTTGTTCCCGATCTTTCGATGAGAGGGGATGGATAACTCGATTGGTGGATGGAGACGACATTCACGGCCCAACTACAGCCTTCCAAGGATGCTGCGCCTTAGCAACCAATACACCAACTCCAACGGCTGTCGCGATCTTGCGGGGCGCAACACCCGTCTACTAGGGCATTCGTCCAGCAAGCAATGAAAGAACAAGCAACTCAATTGCAAATATGGAGATAATAACCAATCTGAAATCATAAAGGTGGGGTCCATTATTCCAGAATATTCTATGCTACGTGCGCAGTCCAGTGACCTCGGGTATGACACATGTTTTGGGGTGTTTCGGACCGTTTCGTTACTGCATGAAAGTCGGTGCTAAGACGGGTTGAACTGGTGCAATTAGTGCACAAGTTCATGCCACGAAGTCGTGTCGGAATCTTTCGCAACGAACGCACCCAATCCACCCTATTGGACCCTAAACTCAGGTTTTGGGGTATTTTTGACCATTCCATTACTGCACGGAAGTCGTTGCAAAACGGGCTCAACTGGTGCAAGTAGTGCACAAGGTCATGCCACGAAGTCATGTCGGAATTTTTTGCAACGAACGCACCCGATCCAACCGATTGGACGCTAAACTCATGTATTGGGGCATTTCGGACCGTTTTGTTACTGCAAAAAAATCGGTGGAGAACAAGCCGAACGGGTGCAACTAATGCACAAGTTCATGCCAGAAAGTCGTGTCGGAATTTTTCGCAACGAACACACCCGATCAACCCTATTTGACTATATATAAACTCATGTTTTGGGACATTTTGTACCGTTTCGTTACTGCATGAAAGTAGGTGCAGAACGGGCCAAAATGGTGCAATTAGTGCACAAGTTCGTGCCACAATGTCTTGTCGGAATTTTTCACAACGAACGCATCCGATCCACATTGGAACTCATGTTTTGGGGCGTTTCGTACGGTTTCATTACTGCCAGAAATTCGATGCAAAATAAGCCAAATGGGTGCAACTAATGCCCAACTTCATGCCACGAAGTCGCGTCGAATGTTTTGCAACGAACGCACCCAATCCACCCCATTGGGCTATAAACTCATGTTTTGGGGCGTTTTGGACCGTTTAGTTACTACATGAAATTAGTGTAGAACAGGCCGAACTGGCGCAATTAGTGCATAAGTTCGTGCCATGAAATCTTGTCGGAATTTTTCACAACGAACGCATCCGATCCACCTGATTAGACCCTAAACTCATGTTTTGGGGCGTTTCAGACCGTTTTGTTACTGCACAAAAGTCGATGCAAAACGGGCCGAACTGGTGCAATTAGAGCACAAGTTCGTGCCACAAAGTCGTGTCAAAATCTTTTGCAACAAACGCACCCGATCCACCCCATTGGATCCTAAGCTCTTGTATTGGGGCATTTCGGACATTTTTTTACTGCACAGAAGTTGTTGGAAAACGAGCCAAACAGGTGCAAGTATTTTACAAGTTCATACCACGGTCATGTCAGAATTTTTTCCAACGACCGCATCAGATCCACCCCATTGGATCCTAAACTCATGTTTTGGGGCGTTTTGGAGCGTTTCGTTACTACAAGAAATTCGCTGCAAAATGGGCCGAACTGGTGCAATTAGTGCACAAGTTCGTGCCACGAAGTATTGTTGGAATTTTTCGCAACGAACGCATCCGATCCACCCGATTGGATCCTAAACTCATGTTTTGGGGCGTTTTGGATCGTTTCGTTACTGGACGAAAGTTGGTGCAAAACGGGCCGAACTGGTGCAATTAGTGCACAAGTTCATGCCACGAAGTCGTGTTGGAATCTTTCGCAACAAATGCACCCGATCCACTCCATTGGACCCTAAACTCATGTTTTGGGGCGTTTTGGACTGTTTCGTTACTGCAAGAAACTCTGTACAAAATGGGCCGAACTTGTGCAACTAATGCACAAGTTCATGCCATGAAGTCGCGTTGGAATTTTTCACAACGAACGCACCGATCCACCCCATTGGACTTAGACCTGATCTCATTAGTTAGGTCGGGTTAGGTTCGGGTCGCGGGTTTTTTTCTTCGGCTTGAGCCCGGCCCGACATGTGGCCGGGTCGGGTCAGGTTCAGGTCGGGTCGGGTAAAACCGGATTTTTTAAGTATAATTTTTGGGTCAGGTTGGGTTGGGTTAGGTTTTTTCGGGTTTTGTGTTAAAAATTTTGACCCAAGCTCGGCCCATACATTGGTCGAGTTGGGTCGGGTTGGGTTTTTTCGGGCGGGTCGGGTCGGGTTCCTCGGATCGGGTAGGCTATGATCAGGTCTAATTGGACTATAAACTTATGATTTAGGGCGTTTTGGACCATTTCATTACTGTAAGAATGTAGGTCCAGAATGGGCCGAGCTGGTGTAATTAGTGCACAAGTTCGTGCCACAAGGTCTTGTCCAAATTTTTCACAACGAACACATCCGATTGGATTCTAAACTCATGTTTTTGGGCATTTCAGACCGTTTCATTGCTGCATGAAAGTCGGTGCAAAACGGGCCAAACTAGAGCAATCAATGCACAAGTTTATGCCACGATGTCGTGTTAGAATCTTTCGCAATGAACGCAACCGATCCACCCTATTGGACCCTAAATTCATATTTTGGGGCGTTTTAGACCGTTTTGATACTGCACGGAGGTCGTTGCAAAACGGGCCAAACTGGTGCAATTAGTGCACAAGTTCGTGCCACGAAGTCATGTCTGAATTTTTCGCAACGAACGCACCCGATCCGCCCCATTGGACCCTAAACTCATGTTTTGGGTCGTTTTGGACCATTTCGTTACTGCAAGAAATTCACCTTTCTTGCCACCCATCCTTAATGTCATGAGCCACTTCACTCATGTGCGCTCGGGGGCTTGAGAATGGGGGAAAAGGAAAGACGTGGAGAGAAGGGGGGGCCGCCAGCGACTACTTTTGGCAGGTGGGAAGAGGAGGCGAAGGCAGCGCAGATCTAGATCTGGAAATGGCGGCGGCTTAGGAATAGAGGAAGGTGAAAGACAGAAGAAGTGAATCTGAAAGCGTGGGGTAACCCTAAGTCACTGCGTGGCTAAATACCCAGCGGCGGGCCATAGGTCGTTCCATAGAAGCTGAATAGTTTTTTTCGCGATAAGATTTCTTTTTAGTGGTAATTTAGGTTTTTGTTTGTGGAAGTTATTTGTTAAACCATTTTTTCAGGGATTTCATCCCGAAGAAAGGGGATTTTTGAATTTCAATCCAATCTACCTATCTTAATGATGTGGACATCCCTGCTCTTGGTAAAACCACACCTATGGGACAGCAAGAACAACAAAGTCGTATAACTAGAGATCGAGCTTACATGCCTAATTCTCAGGTAAATTCATTTCTAGCTGTCAGTTTCCGGAATTGGATGCTACTAAATCATGATGATGGTTTATTTATATTTTGTCAGTGTTTAACCTCCAAGCCCACCGAGGGATATCCCCGAGGTTGTAGATTGTAGGTAGGGTGTCGCCGAGATTAGGAAGGTGCAAGGAACATGAAACTTTAAGCAGGTTTGGGCTGCAGTATGTGTAATATCCTATGATCCGTGTGGTGGTTTGTATTGCCTTAGATATGGATCGTTTGGAGGGCGTCCCTGCCGGCCCTTATATAGTCTAGGGAGACAGCGCTACATGAAAATTCTAGCCAAATACTAGCTTAGGAGTCCTACCCAAGTACTACTCGGGTAGTTTCCTTCTGTTCCGACTAGTCCCACTCCTGTATGAGTAGTTACAACTGGTGTAGGGTGTGGGCCATATCACATCCCTTATCCTAGAAAATATACGCTATGTGCGCAGTCCCGTGGCCCCGGATCTGACAAGCCCCTGAGCTCTTCGCAGTCGAGTACTGCAGGCATCTGAGTACTTCTGAAGGCGTCTTCGAGTTCTTCCAAACTTTATCTTGAAGGTATGTTCCGAGTACTTCCTTGGTTCCATCGAGGCTGTGAGGTGCTCATGCCCAGTGTAGTTTTCAAGTCTTCTTTTATCTAGGGTGCCATGAAACTCGCACTCCACATGGAGTAGCCCACGAGCCTTAGGTTGAATCGAAGAATCAGCCTGAGGGTCCAACTAGTCTTGAATCTTTTGCTCTTACCTACAAAAAATTGAAAAATAAGCCGTCGATGACACGTGTCCTGCAGCCACCGAGCCTTGAATTCAAATCCCAAGGTTTGGAGAAAAGGATCCAAAGAGTCATGACATGGATTGTGTAAAAAGTTAAGAATTTGATTTGATGGTTAAAATGAGTAAATTCGTTGAGAAATTTGAAACCCCCTTCTTTCGGGATAGCATCCCTAAAAAAACGGTTAAGCAAATAACTTTCCCAAAGTAACCCAAAATTTCCGCTCAAAACAAATCTTATCCCGACAAAAACTTTTCGCATTCCGCACAACAATTGCCAGGCCACCGCTGGTTATTTAACCATGCGATGACTTGGGGTTTACTTACCCTTTTCCTTGTGCTTTCACTGCTGTATCCTTCGTCTTCCTCCGTCTCGCAGCCACCGCCGCCTTCACATTCAGATCCAAGCCAATCGC
Organism: Panicum miliaceum; assembly: GCA_032594955.1. Lineage (NCBI taxonomy): Eukaryota > Viridiplantae > Streptophyta > Magnoliopsida > Poales > Poaceae > Panicum > Panicum miliaceum. The sequence continues at coordinate 8,871,315 of CM064070.1, read as the reverse complement.
AATTGATCTTCTCCTATTAGGAGTAATCACCGAGACTTTCCTCCTCCTGAAGAGCGCTGCTCTGCCGCCCCAATCCTCAGCCCTTAAGCACATGCGAGTGAAGCGATTCATGACAACAAGGATGGCTGGCAAAAAGGGCGCCACCAAGATGAAGGGGAAATATTCCCAACCCGCCGCCACAGCGAGCGATGGATGGAGAACAAGTAAGTGTTCTGAGGCCGACCTCAAAAGGGTGGTACTTGAGTGCTTTCTTCAGCCCAAGGAAATTTTTGAGTGGCGCCCTGCCACTGGTGATAAGAAGCCGTACGAGAAGGCTGAAGAGATAGTTTTGTTTCAATACTTTGTCGAGCTCGGGTTAGCCCTCCCAACTTCTGATTTCTTCCACGGTCTTCTCTTCCAACATGGCATCCAGCTCCATCATCTCAACCCCAATTCAATTCTTCACATCGCCATCTTTGTCCATTTCTGCGAGGCTTTCTTAGGGATAGAACCCCACTTTGATCTTTTCTGCTACCGTTAGCATCTCAAGCCACAACCCATCAAGGATAAAATGTACGAAGTCGGTGGAGCTAGAATCCAGTTGCAGCAAGGGATGGAAAAGAAGTACATCCCCTACAAGTTCCCGACTAGTCTGTTGGGGCGGAGGGAGCGATGGTTCTATATTGGAAACCATGAGCCCTCGCTTCCTGAGAGGACTGCTTGAGCACTCAGAATTGCAGGCAAGTGGACCTTGGCGTGCCAGGACATGAGCCAAATTGAAGATCTGCTCGGCATGATCTAGAGGCATAGAGATGCAGGAGTCACTGGAGCGTCGGTGATGTACTCATGGGTGGGTAGGCGAATCCAGCCACTGCAGAAGCGCGCATGATTTGGCTTCGAGTACCTTGGTGTCTCAGATCCATCTAGGTTTTCTGCAGAGGGCATAGAGAAAAATGAAGCCATGCTGTGAGTAAGTCGGGTACTCATGGGTGCTGAGACCGTGATGTATGTCCCGAGCCTGTATTCAGCGAAGAATCCTCCCAAACAGGTAGGGTTCTGATACTTTTGTCCCGTGCCGTATGCTTCTGTCGAATACTTTTGATATCCTTTGTTCTAATTTAGTACTAACAGATCTTGAAATCTTACTGCAGGATGATATAAATTTATATAGGAGCATGCCTCCGATGCTGGACCTTCAGCGTCCAGACCAAATGATGTCGTCAGCGTTCCGGGCGCCCAAAACCTCTCGACCCACTATCAATCCAGTTAGTATGGAGGAAGATGAGGGTACTGATGATTATTGTACCTTGGTGGAGGTAATTAAAGGCAAGAGGACAAGGACCTCCCAGGAAGGCATGAGCTCTTCTGGTGGTGACCTTCCTAGCCACTCGAAGAAGCCAAGAGTCACCAGTCGGAAGCACAAGGCGAGCGCCTCGCCAGATGATGATGTAGATGAAACACCCAGGTGAGTGCTTGCCTAATTTTGCGAGTTCTTTTACTCGTTCGCAATCACCAATTCGGATTGATCTCTCTCTCTCTCTTTTCTTGAATCTTCGATACTAGTTCCCCGAACCCCAAGCATTCGAGGCAAGAGGTCGGCGAAGTAGTCGGGGATGATACTGTGAGGGAGCAGGATGTGCCCTCCATCATAGTGGACCCGTCATCAGGTTCCGCTGGGGCTGCTCCGAGGCAAACACCGCCCTCAATTGTTACCAAGACGATGGTGACCAAGACATATTCTAGGATAACGATGGGACATGGCCCACATCCTACACCAGTTGTAACTACTCGTACAAGAGTAGGACTAGTCGGAACAGAAGGAAAATTCCTAAGCTAGTATCGGGCTAGGATTTCCATGTAACCTTGTCCCCCAGACTATACAAGGACGGCCAGGGACCCCCTCCAAAGCATCAACCAATAATCTACATCTAAGGCAATATAAACCACCACACAGGACGTAGGGTATTACGCATACTGTGCCTTGAACCTGTCTAAAGTTTCATGTTTCTTGCACCTTCGAGTTTCTGTTCTCGGCGACACCCTACATACAATCTACCAACTTGGGGGTATCGCTCGATGGGGCGGAGGTTAAACACTGACAGCTGGCGCGCCGCCAGGTAGGTGAGCTCGTCGGCAATTCCCTGGCAAACTCGATGGAAGTAATTATCAACTGGATGACTCGTTCCCAATATCGCACGAATCGAACTGCTCTTTCGGTTTTTTAATTTCAGATTGATTTTGTTTTCGATCCACCAACCACGATGCGCGGAGGCCAAAGTGGCACCACCGCCTCTATGCATACGGCTCTTCTACACACGCATGCCTTTGATTATTCTATTCCGATCTACTTTGTCGCTTACGGTAGCTAACAAATATTATCCTTTGTGTATTATTTCTTAATACGTAATGAACATTATGAGGACTTGGCAAGCGATATATCCTTGTTTTGGGCAAGATCCGAGCACACGTCGCTTACGTGGCTCCGCTCCAGCTAGTGCCGCGACACCGCCGTGGTACCTCCGTCGACAAGCTCAACTCGACTATAGCCCACGTCGCCTCGACGATCTTGGCTACGTGGATCCACTCCAGCAAGGGTTGAGCTACGACTACTTCGATAAATCAGCAACGCCGACCCACCAACGACCACTTCGACTACTCGTTTCGACTAAAAAATAGTCGAGGACGGGCCTCACACCGTCAACAACTAGTCGGAATCAACTCCAACTAGTCGGGCTCCATCAACAACCGTCGTGGCTTCATCGATGACCTCCACGGTTTTGTCGACAATCACCTGCGAATCAAGCTAAGTCATTTTTTGATAAATATTTATCAATTAAACACTACCAAGCTCCGTGGCTATATTCTTTAGTTTCCGCGACTACTTCCGACCATGTCGACCATGCTCCCGACTGCCTAGCTGGTCGGCCCACTACAGAGACAGTCGGGCTACCCCATGCTTGGGTGCGCTGCGCGTGCGATCTATTTTCTCACCATGGCTCACTACAAAGCCGTTCGGGAGGGTCAATGCTGACCCTGACTTTCGAGTCATTGCCTGACCCCATGTTCCTCTAGGAATTCCAGAATTAACTCGTGTGGCTCAAGTCCCAAATCGTGAAACCTCGAATCATCCTGCGTGCTACCTACATGTAAGTCTCGGTCCGCCCAAGCATTGTAGCCGTGGCAAGCCGCTCTCTCCCTAAGTAGTGGTTAGCAGGGCTAGGTGCCTAGCGACTAAAGGCAAGGGCCGCACGAAGTCCTACTTGGCATTTTGCTAAAGGAAAAGGAATTACACACATACGCACCTTGAATCCCTCAAATATACGAGTTCCAGACTCGGACTACATAATGTTTGCCATGTCTTTTTACAGTTCAAGATTCAGCGACGACTCGGACGATTCCCAGGCTCGGGGGCTGGAGCCGCCGACTTCTCGGCGTAACTTCAGTGACTCATCTAGCTCCCATTCCCGAAGGCTGGGTGCAACAAGGCTACTCGGCATACCTCTGGTGACTCATCTAGCTCCCATGCGCGGGGCTGGGTGCAGAAAACAACACGGTGTATCAATGTGTGGAAGCTGAAGAGATTTTCTCAGGATAAGATTTGATTTAACTGGTAATTTAGGGCTCTTTTGGGGAAGTTATTTGTTTAACCTTTTTTTAGGGATTTCATTCAAAAAAAGGGGTTTTCAAATTTTTGAACCAATTTACTCATTTTAACCATCAAATCAAATTCTTAATTTTTTACACAATGCATGTCACGACTCTTTGGATCCATTTTTCCAAATCTTGGGATTTGGATTCAAGGCTCGGGGGCTGCGGCACACGTATCATCGACGGCTTATTTTTCAAATTTTTGGAAGATAAGAGAAGAAGATTCAAGACTAATTTGACCCTCAGCCTGATTCTTCGATTCAACCTAAGGCTCGGGGGCTACTCCATATGGAGTGCGAGTTTCATCGCACCCCATATACAAGAAGACTTGAAAACTACTCGGGGCATGAGCACCTTAAAGCCTTGAAGCAGCCAAGGAAGTACTCTGGAAGATGGGGAGAACTTGAAGCCGCCTTCAGAACTACTCGGAAGCCTGCAGTACTCGACTACAAAGAGCTCGGGGGCTTGTTAGACCCGGGCCATTCGACTACGCACATAGCATATATATTCTAGGATAAGGGATGGGACATGACCCACACCATACACCAATTGTAACTACTCGTCCAGGAGTAGGGCTAGTCGGAACAGAAGGAAACTACTCGAGTAGTACTCGGGTAGGACTCCTAAGCTAGTATCAGGCTAGGATTTCCATGTAACCCTATTACCCAGATTATATAAGTGCGGGTAGGGACCCCCTCCGAAGCATCAACCAACAATCCACATCTAAGGCTATACAAACCACCACACAGGACGTAGGGTATTACACATATTGCGGCTTGAACCTGTCTAAAGTTTTGTGTTCCTTGCAGCTTCGAGTTTTTGATCTCGGCGACAACCTACCTACAATCTACCACCTCGGGGGTATCCCTCGGTGGGCTTGGAGGTTAAATACTAACACCAACCCCTATCGGTGTTGAAACCGGTAGGACTGAAACAGGAGCCAAAGATGCATCCGCGGAGATGCTTGCAGATTAGCCCATCATGCCGCCTCCTCCTACGGGTAGCAATCTGCCTGTCGCCTGACTGCTTACAAAGTACAAGGTGACAGGTAACCCGCAGCAGCAGCAGGCCCCTGGAGATGAAGGTGTTGCGGGCTCTTCCTCAGGTGGAGTCCTGGTGACCCCTCCTAAGTGGCAGTAAGCCATCCCAACTAATCTTATTGAAGATCCAAAGTTGTCGTCAGCGACCTTCTTGGAGTATCAAAATACTAGGAATTGTATAAATTTTCCACAGCAAGTGTCCTGTACTGATGATATCTGACTTTGCCGACTGGTATTTTGTTTTCTGACCGCTTTTTTCTGTCGAACAGACCTTGACTAATTGATCCAGAATCAAGTTGGACAAACTCAGGGCAGTAGAAGATGGAGCCCACCAATTGCAGGAGAAAGACCGCCAGATTTTGTGAGCAAACCATGAAAAATGTTGCACTTCGAAATGAATTGGACACCCTTAAGAAGGAGCACATTCGGGAGGTCTAGCTCTTGAAGCCGGAGATACAAAATCTGTCAAACAAGAACAAATCTCCAGCCAAAACTCACCAAGGTAACAAATTATCGACTGCTTTGCCTTGTTTTGGTGTATCCATGTGTTTTTTCTGAACTCGCACGGGTACTTCTTCTTGTCGCTTTCCCGTAGAACTCAATAATATAATAAGATATAAAGAGATCTGCTGTACTGTTGCACAAATGACGTGTTGCTTCTAGCGAAACAGTTTTAAGATGCTAATGTGCAACTTGTACAGTGCCTGCAGCAGATCAAGAACATGGCAGAGGAAAAAGAAATAAGAGAAAAGGAACTTGAAGAGCTCAGGAGTGCTACACAGGTAGTCATCGGTATGGTGGATCCTCCAGAAGAAGGGGTGGTTAGTGACAAGACGCTATTGGAGCGACTTCGCGAAGCCCCTCAAAAGATCACCGGCTATATCTCGGAAACCACCAAGACATATGTGGCGCACATCCTGGGACTCGTAAAGTCTTATTGGCCCAAGGCCAACCTGAGTCCACTGGTCGACGGTATGTCTGCTGACTGCTCTGAGGAAAAATTATTAGAGTTTGTCGAAGAAGTGGAGCCAGTGGCTCATCAGTTAGTTGATAGCTTATAGCAGGAGTACGAACAATGGACAAACCACTGAACAATCCATCCAGCTATGGGGAATGTACATATGTTTATATTGCCTGTTTGATGTACTCGGATGCTGACTGCTTGAGTAGTACTGGTAATCGTAGGACTTAGATTCAATGCTCGAGACGCCCATGTACGGCTACCAGGAAGGCAACACTTCTGGAGGTAATCGTTGGTTTTGCTCGTGTCGTGCGATACCTTAAAGTAGAAGTGGGAGCTTCCTCAACTTTATCATAGTGACTTGTGCCGTTGGTTCTGGTGAACCATGTAGTTAGGTACTCGTGCAGGCCTTGTAACTCTTGAGATGATGAAGGGCCCTTCCCATCACGAAGCTTATGTAACCCAGTCTCGTCTTGGATGGGACGGAGGACCAAATCGCCAATGTTGAAACATCTTTTTTGGACGTTGCAATCGTGATAATGCCGAACGCTTTGCATGTAGCGGGCTGACTAGATCAAGGCGTTGCATCTGACCTCTTCTGCGGAGTCAAGTTCAAGCTGTCTTGCCTCGTCTGCTTCGCCTTCTTCATACATCTCCAGTCTTGGAGACTCCCACATGAATTCTGCAGGAAGGATAGCTTCTGACCCGTAGACAAGAAAGAAAGGTGACTGCCCTGTGGCTTTACTCGGTTGAGTGCGTAGCCCTAGATGACTAGTGGTAACTCATGTATCCACTTGCCTCCCTTTTTGTTGTCCTCGTCGTAGAGTCTTTTCTTTAATCCATCAAGGACCAAGCCGTGAGCACGCACAACCGAGCCATTGGCCCACGGGTGAGCCACCGAAACGTACTTGACCTCAATGGCACTTCTCTCGCAGAATTCCCAGAACTCATGCGAGTGGAAATTGGATCCCAGATTCGTGATGATAGTTGATGGGGACTAGGGGGCCTGATCTTCCGTCAGGTGAAGGATAACTCTCGTTTTGGTGGAGCACGACACACCGATCCGGCTTCAAATAAGCAGACTCGAACCCTGCAATATTAGCACCACGACTCCTCTGGTTATCAATCGTGTCACAATCCGGTTGACCTCAACAACAGGCTAATCCCTGCCTGTGAATCGAAGAACACAAGCAAGAACTCGAAAAAATGCAGCTATAAATTGAAAGTGACCAACTGCAGATGAATGATTAAGCACACGAAGTTGGGGTTTCACAAACCGATGAACGGCGACTGTTCGAAGACAGATTAATCTAAAGAAAAACCCAAACCTAATCTTGGGCAGCGGCTACTGATTTATGGATTCTAGGGTCGTGCAAAACCCCCTGGATGCAACCCTAATGGGTTCCAACATGGTACAAGGCCCAAAGGCCAAAATACGGCGTCGCAGCACCGAATCCGATTTTGGATGTCAACTTCCTTTAACAATTCCCGTCGACTCCAGATGAATTGGCGCCTGAGACCAGAGCCATTGGAACCTTTGTCTTCTTAAGTTTCCGTACATATAAAGAACAGCCAAATCCAGGCCCGTATGCAACTGTGAGACCAGTTTTAGCGCAGACTGCTCTTGGACTCTGAAACGGCCCCGAAGTCAACTTGGTTTGGGCTCCCTTGATGGTCCACCACGCCTCCAAGCCTTTCCTTGAGAATTTCCTGGTCCTCCCCTTGGTTCCTAATCATAACATAATCATAAGGTAGCAATCTATTCCCAAAACCAAACAAAGAAGTGCTTAGGAATGAGCTCACCTCTAAATTCAATTGTCGCGTGCGAGCTCTTGTAATTGGACCTTGAATGCTCATTGGAGGATTGTTGTGTATATCTAAAGGAGTGATGTCCTCATCAATAGTGCTGGGGAAGCCGAACTGATGCAAGATACCGCAGATGAAACTGACTACTTGGTCTGCACAGAGCTTTGTAATCGGCTTCTACTCGATCCACTTTGTAAACTTGTCAATAGCTACCAATACATGAGTGAAACCTCCTGGCGCTATTTTTAGAAGCCCAATCATGTCAAGAATCCAACATGCGAACGACCAGGAAAGTGGTATGGTGATGAGGTTGTGTGCCGTGACATGGGCTTGCTTGCCAAAGAACTAACAGTTGGTACACCGGTGGACGAGTTCTTTAGTGTCTGCCAAAGCCGTCGGCCAGTAAAAACTTGATCTAAATGCCTTTCCGACTAGTGTCCTAGACGCTGCGTGGTTACCGCAGGTTCCTTCATGAATTTCCTGGAGTATTGCTTTACCCTCCTCAGTCTGGACACACTTCATCAGGAAACCTGTTGCTAATCCACGCTTGTTGAGTTTATCGCTGATCAGAACGTACCCTTTGCTCCGCCTAACGACACGTGCAGCCTCGGCGCTCTTCTCATCGACGCCGGGGGGTAGTTTCTGCTCTTTGATGAAGTAGATGAACGCTAGTCCAATTCGATCATCATGACCTCTCGACTAGCTTCTTGGGGAGCTTGGTCGATGATCATTGGATCTTCTTTCTTGATGGACGGGTGGTGTAGCTCGTGAACGAAAACACCTAGTTGGACGTTTGCTCGATCGGAGCCTAGCTTGGAGAGCACATCAATCCCCACATTGTTGTTTCGGGTCACATGGAGAATTTCCAAACCCGAGAATTTATTCTCTATCTTGCGGATTTCTGTGACATACGCGTCCATGGTTTCTTTATTGATATCCCACTCCTCGTTGACTTGTTGGACTACCAGCAAGGAGTCGCCATAGACAAGCAATCATTTGATGCCAAGGGAGATTGCTAGACGTAGCCCGTGCAATAATGCCCCATACTCGGCTTCGTTGTTGGAGACCTCAAATAGTATCTGAAATACATATTTGAGATGTTCACCCTGTGGTGAGATGAAGAGGACTCCTGCACCGCCGCCTTCAAGCTTGAGTGAACCATCGAAACACATGACCCAATGCTCTGGCATGCAAGATGGAGCTGCAACTTGATTTTCTCATCATTCTGCCATGAAATCGACTAGTGCTTGCGACTTGATAGCGGTGCAAGGCTTGAAGTCGATGCTGCCCACTAGGATATACGTCCAGTGGCATCCTGATTGTAGAGTATATCCGCCAATGGGAAATCAGTGATAACTGAGATCTTGTACTCGTCAAAGTAGTGGCGAAGCTTCCTGGATGTGTGTCACACTCGGTTTTGGAAAGGAACCGAATGCATCTCATATGTGCGTCAGGATCAAGTTCCACACATATGATAGATGATACAACTGTATACCCGGAACAATGTCATAATGAAAGAGAGTATTATAGTACTTTATTACATGACCGAAATTCTTAATCTTAAGTGAATAAATAAACGTTTATAACTAGCAGCGGAACTTCAACTTCACAGGCAGGTGACTGGGAGACGTACGCCTAGAACTCCTCAAAATCTTCAGGGAACTCCGGGCAATTATCTTGTTCTGAGCAGCATTGATTTTAATAAAACAAGCGTGAGTACACTTATGGTTGGTACTCAGCAAGTGGAGTAAATTATATGACATGCAAGGCCAAAATCAAGGAAAAGCTGACATGGTTTGACTGCGATAAGCATTTTTAGTTGACCAAGTTTTATTTAGCAAGCATTAACTAAGTGTAAGTATATACCAACCCTTAAATAAATAACAAAGATAAATAACAACAACATAAATAAAGAACATCAATTTAGATCATCATTAAGTTCAATTATCATGTGAGGGTCCAAGCCGCTCTTAACTATGAGCACGGCTGATATATCAGTTTTCACTCTGCAGAGGTTGTACACTTTACCCACAACTCGTGTTTCCCTTAACACTCGGGTTTGCAAGGCCCTTAAACACTTGCGAGGTGAGTGGCAGGGATTCACTACGAGGCCTTTACAAAGATTCCCTAACTTGCAATGGTCCGCTAAGGTTTCAGGCCGCAGTGGTCATAACCCTCCCTAATGAGGAAGACGCCTTAACTAGGATCATATCTATGCCTCAAGAGGACCGAGCTATACCCCATCAACGCACTCCCCTCTTGCCCTTTTGGTAAGACCATTACAAGCTAAAGTTTCTAATTAATTAGCCAAGACCAGAGCCATGTAGTATTCTGGTTGCACTGTTTTTCTAGGTGGTTCTCCATGTTCCAATTAATGCAATGATCTTAAAGTTATTGCCATAAAAGTATTCTAGAACATGAAGTAAAACAAGTGTAGCGTAGCTTTCAAGTTATCCAACCAAATTCTAAGTAAAAGCAACTAGCGTAGCTACAACATAAATATAGCAACCCATGTTTAATCAAGGAATTTCAAAAGAAACTAGGCATATCCTTAGTTTGGGATCCATCATATTATAGACACATGCATGCATACAAAGTAAATGTGTGTATTTAGAAGTTATTAGGACCGGAATATGATCAAGGACCACTTGCCTTCTTCAAAGTACTGCTGCTACTCAGTGGCGTCTTCAAAGCCTTGCTCTTGCGGACCCTCGAACTGCGCACCGTCTAACACAACACACAGTTACATACAAACAAACAAGTACAATAAATAAGAAATAGTACATCAAATAATATAAACAGATCAAAACAACATTATAAAGCTACTGTATGTGTCGCAAGGGTCGCGTGAGCGTGAGAATCGATGAAAACGGAGTTAAAACGGAGAAGTTGTGGCTAAAACATGATTCCAGGGGCTTATTTGTAGAAGATTTGAAACAAAAAGGGCTCTGGGCAAAGAAACTAAGGGCTAAAACAGAATTAAACCTTAAATATAGGGTTTAAATTGAAAAACAGAGGGGCTAGGGACGACGGGTTCTATTTTAGAAAAAGATAGGGGCTTAAACAGAAGAAACGGATCTATTCGTGAATACTTTTGAACTGCCATGGACTGCGGGTTGATTTCGATAAAACTCAGGGTTTCTTTTGCAAAAAGGCCTAGGGTTTGACCGGTACGCAGGTTTTGACCCGGGTTAGATTAGATCTAACATGTCGGATCGAGATCCGACGGCTCGGAAGGATCGGGGCGGCGCGGTGGTGGGGCCGCCCGGGCTCGGTTTCGAACGCGGGTTGCACGTGGAGAACGAGGGCGCGACGGGGAACGCATTTAGGGACTTTGGACGGGGCGCCGGGGCCGCGGAATGGCGGATGGCAGCGAGCGGCGGCACGCCTACTCCGGCGAGGGATTGCGTGCGCGAGAAGGCGAAGAAGAGAGGGAAAAGGGGCCGGCGGTGCTCATTACTGCAACGTGGAACTCCTGCGGCACTTGCTCGACAGCGGAAAGTGGCGGAGCGGTGGCGCGTCGGGCGCCCGAGGCGCCGTGGCGGCGGGCTTGCGTGGCTACGGTTGCGAGGCGAGGGCGGCGGCTGCGGGTTGAGGGAAACGAGGGTGCGGGGCGACGGCTTTATAGGGGCGGCCGAGGGGCCTCGACGTACGGGCCCGGGGTGCCGCGCGGGCCGAGGCGACGTGCCGCGGCCGGACACGGGGTCGAGGCCGAGTCTGGCTCGAGGTCGGGGAAGGACCCGACGAGCGGGTCCCGCCTAGCAGAGAGAGGGAGAGAGAGGGGGCGGACTTGGCCGCTGTGCCGGGGAGGGAGAGGCGAAGCAGCTGGACTGCTGGGCCGTGCAGGGGAGGAAAAAGAAGAAAGGCCGGTTGGCCGGGCCGTGCGGGAGGAAAAAGGAAGGAGGGGAGAGAGAGAGAGAGTGGGCCGGCTGGGCCGCGGGAAAGAGAAAAGAAAAGGGGAGGAGGAAGATGGGCCGGGACAAGAGAGAAAGAGAGGGAGAAAAAGGAAAACATCCAAATGCATTTGAATTTGAATTTGAAATTTAAATCCAAATGGAAGACAAGCAATAAAACAATGCAATGCGACATGAAATGCACAAGACCTATATTTCCTTATATTTCTTTTTATGGTTAAGTAAATTATTATTAATTCACGGTAAATGCTCTAAAATCAAAAGAATTTGAATAAAACCTTATGGATCCTGAAGATAATCTAGCAAGGTTTAGATAGGTTCCTAATTTGCAAATAGGGTGTTATAATGTGATAAGTATAGCATAGAGAAGTTTCTGAATTGATGGGTAACAAACCTCAGATTCAGAAAGGACTTCACTGACGAAATACACTGGCTGCTGCACACCAAAGGCATGGCCTTCCTCGGAGCGCTCCACCACGATGGCCGTGCTGATGACGTGAGTAGTCACAACAATGTGGAGTAGCAGGTTCTCGTCTGGTAATGGAGCCGTGAGGATGGGGGGTGACTGAAGGTGATGCTTGAGGTCTTCCAGTGCTTGTTCTGTCTCCTCTGTCCACTGGAACTTGTCTTGCCGCTTCAAGAGTTTGAAAGGTAGTCCCCGTTCCCGAAGTTGTGGGATGAATCTATTGGGGGCCGCCATGCACCCTGTGAGCTTCTGGACATCCTTGATCATATGTGGAGCCCCCATGTCGATGATGGCGGTGATCTTTTCCGGGTTGGCTTCAATCCTCGGTGAGTGACAATGAAACCGAGTAGTTTCCCTTGCAGTATGCCGAAGACGCACTTAGTCGGGTTGAGCTTCCACCGGAATCTGCGCCATTGCGGTGAAGCTGGTCAGCAAGGCATAGTTGGATGGCTCGCTGGTATGTGGCTCCTGCGTTCTTCAACCCGAAGGACATAGTCATGTAGGCATATGCCCCGAACGGGGTGATGAACGCCATCTTGATCTGGTCTTCTTCCTTAAGGGCAATCAAGGAAAGAGAGTAGGACACAACCAGCCATGGATTCGATGACTTGGTCAATGCGTGGAAGTGCGAAGGGATCCTTCGGGCATTGTGATCAGTATAATCCACACACATCCTCCATTCATTATTATTCTTTTTCAAAATGAGTATAGGGTTAGCTAGCCACTCTCGGTGGTAAACTTCTTTAATGAAACCCACTGCAAGTAGTTTTGCCATGTACCGATTAGAGCCGTCTTGGATGGGTCGCCCTCCTGCAGTTGGATGGTCTTCAGGACGATGTCGCTGGTGTTGGGTTTCACTGTGGACTGGCTTAGCTTCCTTTTTCTGATGTATGGTTGGAATCTCCATCTCCGACAGAGAGAGCTGCTGCGTGGCCGCAAAGACTTCAGCTGAAGGTTCTAGCACACGAGTAGTCGTGGTGTACTCAATTGCCTCTTGGTTCTAGCACACGAGTAGTCGTATGACTTTTTTGAATCACCGCGAAAGGTAAGCACCCCTGTCTTGCCTGGCATCTTGAGGAGCAGGTAGACGTAGTGGGGTACGACCATGAATTTGGCCAAAGCGGGCCTGCCGAGGATGGCGTGGTACGATGACTCAAAGTCTGCCACCTCAAACTTGATGTACTCCGTACGGTACTTTTCTTTTATCCAAAGGTAATTGGGAGGGTCACCGAGACAATCGGTGTAGCCGCGTTCCCTGGGACGATGCCGTAGAACGGAGCCTTCTAGGGGTGAGCACCTTGGATATGGTCAGCCCCATCTTCTTTAATGTACTCGCAAAAAGCAGGTTGAGGTCGCTCCCGCCGTCGATGAGTACACAGGTGAGCTGTGAGCCCGCTACTGCAGGGTCCAGAACGAGCGGGAACTTTCCTGACTCGGAGAAGCTGGTCCACTGATCCTCTCGGGAGAAAGAGATCAAGACCTCGTTGTATCTCAGAGGCTGCTGTATGGCTGGCTCGACAGACAGGATCTCGCGCAGAGTAAGCTTCTGCGCGCTTGGTGGGAAACTACTGTCGCCACCGAAGATGACATTGATGACATTTCTGGGGTCTTGGAAACCTTGTGCCCCCAACTTGTCTCCCTAGTCATCCTCCTTCCCCTTCCCCTTGCCGTCCTCGTCGGGGCAGGCGTGTTGAGGGACTTGCGGAGGGTGATGCATTGGAAGAGGGTGTGCTTGAGGCCCATGAGTATTCGTTGGAAAGATCTTGAAGTCTACTTTTAGATGGATCTAACCTCATCATCAAGTTCATCCGATCTGAGCACAATTAGCCAATGAATATTCGGACCTCCAGTCTGAACAGAACCCTAGCTAGTTGTTGGCCCTTTGGGCCTTGTTTTCGGTAGAGCCCATGAGGGGAGCATCCTAGGGTTTGGATGGCTCATATAGGACATTCTGGTAGCAGCCTCCCTATAAATAGAAGTAGCAACCTGCATTTGAGACTTGGGTTTTGTTTAGATGAATGTTTAGCATTTGCTACTTTCTTGTAAACGCATGTGTCAGCTAGACCTCCTGTTTTATTTGATTCAGCACCCCAACTTCGTGTGTATCAGATTCATCCTTTGGGCAAAGTCTATGTGCTATTTGCTTGTCCACTTGTTCTTTGATTTGTTGCAGGTCAAGGTTGTTCTTAGCATAGCAAAAATGGCACAACTAGGAGGCAGTGTAACTGTCGTTAAGGCGCAGCCCGTTTTGATGTTGTAGTCGGGTAGCACAACGTTGATCCTCCTTTAAATCGAGTTATCTCCCACTCTCATCAAAAGATCAGAAACAAATCCAAGCAGGTTCTATCACTTAACCATCAAATCAATTTCTTAAAAATACCATACAAATGCATGCCACCTTCTTTCGGATCCTTTTTCCAAACTCTGGATTTAGATTCAAGGCTCGGGGGCTGCGGTACACATGTCATCAGCGACTTCGTTTTTAAATTTTTTGGAAAACAAAGATCAGAAGATTCAAGACTAATTTGACCCTCAGCCTGATTTTTCGATTCAACTAAAGGCTTGGGGACTACTGCATATGGTGTGCAATTTTCATCACGCCCCATGCAGAAGGTTATTTTTCTTAAAACTTAAAACTACTTGGGGGCATGAGGACCTCATAGCCTCGAAGCAGCCAAAAGGTACTCGAAAGAGATGTTCAGGATGGAGTTTTGAAGAACCCGAAGATGACTTTAGAAGTACTCGAAGCCTGCAGTAATCGACTATGAAGAGCTCGGGGGCTTGTCAGAGCCGGTACCACGGGACTGCTCACGTAGTATAGATAATTCTAGAATAAGGGATGGGGCATGTCTCATACCTTATATCTGATGTAATGTACTGAGATATGAGTAGAACTAGCCAGTATAAAAGGAAAGTACCCGAGTAGTAGTTGAGTAGAACTTCTAAGCTCGTATCGGACTAGGATACCTGTAACCCTGTCTTCAAGAGTATATATGGGCAGGCAGGGATCCCCTCCAAACGATAATCAATCCCAAGCAATACATACCATACAGGGTATTACGCACATCGCGGTCCGAACCTGTCTAAATCTTATGTTGCTAGCACCTTCGAGTTCGTGATCTCGGCAATACCCTGCCTACAATTTTATTATCTTAGAATATCTCTAGGTAGGCTTGCCGGTAAAACACCAACATATTATTTCCTAACTAAGGGAGACTATCGCAGCAAGGTAAGTGTGTCAAATAAAGGCGGAGCACCCTTATATAGAGTCAACAGACACGAAATACTCGTCTATGTATCATAACATAAGGTAGATCTAGTAGGCTTCTAGGTAACTTTTGAGTTAACTATTGTACTACACATAGCGATTTTTTAAATACATCATAATGGATGGCATCGTATAAATCAATTCGTACATGCATGACTTTTTTCCAGTGCATTGCTGTTCGTAGTAATTGATTATGGAAATAAATTTAGCATCTCGTAGCACGTGCTTCACTACATTGTAATAAAATTTGTATCCTAACAAAATGCGATTTAAATCAGTACTATAATTCACTTTTTCATTGTTTAACTTTCTCCACCAGGACCATTGTTTCCCCTTTCGGTTCCTCATTTTTTTTTCTTTTGGAAACACACTGAAGTGACCACAGGAGCCAATGACATATATGCCACCTGACTAACAAAATAGCGCCATTAGTTTCTTGAATAGATCCAGAAAAATGTGAGGAATTAAGACGAGGGCTCAAACATAGGTGAATAAGTTTCACCGCAAGAACACTCAATTCATTCTTTATTTTTTTTCTTATCTAATAGTGTCAACATTTTCTTGTACCATATATATGGTACTAGATTTTCTGCGTCCGAAATTAAAAGGTGCTTAAATGCATGCATTATTCTAAAAGTTATGTTCACAAACATGCATGGAAAAAAATTAAACACCACATCATAAAATAAGGGCTAATACGGATGAAGATTTAATTATGAGGTTAGTGCAGTTTATTTTCTATAATGATTTTGTCTGTATTCTTCTTTCTTCTTACTGACCTTGTCATACATATCCTCATTGTACAGTTTCATATATTTATAAAAATCAGATAAGTACAGGACTGCCCTCCTGATTACCTCAAAAAAGAAGTATAAGGGTTAATTTATAATATTTTTATAAAGAAATAAAAAATGATTTTACCTTCAAAAAAGAAATAAGGAAATGGGTAATATTCAAGAAAACAAAGTAGACCTGATGATTATTATTGTTACTAATGATTAAGGTATACCAATTTCATGATACAATTCTTATCATTTTTATGAGTGCGGTGATGTGATGGTTGGGAAAATAGTTTCCCTAGTAGTGAATATCAGTGCGGTCGCCTTACAAATGAATATAAATCCGTGTTCGGAAGGCACATGCATCTCCATTTTCATCCGGAGGTATACATTAATTCCGTAGTTTCGCTGCTCTGATAGTATGGCTTCATCAATAAGTAAGAGGAAGTAATTTCGTAGAAAAAAGGTAATGATCAATGCATGATCAAGATTATGCTGGTATCCGAAAGGACGCCAAGAAAAAAGACAATCAGATAGTACAGCCATCAATCACACAGAGAAGCCGGTGCTGGGATGCGTTTCCTCTTTTCGCGGCCTGAACACGAAGTACGACGATGCCATGTTAGCCAGCTAGAAATGGCCTCAAAACTGTAATCAGTTTTCACCAAACTTTTGCGACATCACACAATGTGAGACCGTTCAGCAGACAGATAAGATACAATATAATCAAGTTGACCAATTTGCTACCGCTAATCCGTAGTAGGATGATGCACGACAAGACCATCCCTATAAAATTATGACATGACAGTGCCGGCCTGACAAACTGTGAGTTGGCAGTCCATCGTCCTGTGGCCGGACAAGGAGTGTCTCTTCGGCTTCGGGAAATTAACAATGGTCAGTATCAGTATCTCACTGCAAGTCTGCAACAATTGTACTAGCACTAGTTTACCGTGAAATAGCCCTATAATATGTATGCTGCCTCGAGGAGCACAAAGGCATACTGGTGCCTCTACACATGTATATGTACTGCCTAATATAAATTAAGGAAATATATACGTGTGTAGAAAGAATATAATTTTCCTTATATATATAATAAATCTGAAATGTCGGAACAGTTACAAGGTTGTTCCGGTCTATATAGCTAATAAACACAAACAGACACAAGGGAGGATCGATCAATATTACTACTACTATTCTTTTGCATCTTCTTCGTCGTCGGAGTGAGTGGAAATTGATAAGCATGCAGCACATCGGACCAAGTAACGTCGACGACGACAAGCAGACGGATATCCCTCGCACTGATCGACAATGTCTGTCCATCGCGTACTAAACTACTCGCAGCAAACCGGGAATCTTTCCCCTCTCTCTCATGCATATCTGAATAATTCTGATCGATCTCTCCTCGTGGAATCTTTGCATCGCGACTGCTAAACAATACGGCCGTCTGACAGACAAGACACGTTTCTTGCGGCACGTACAGACAGACAGACTCCGGCCGGACTCGCGTCTTACGACCTCCATCCCATGTGCCGTCCCGATCCACGCCAATCATGCATGCATGCACGCTCTCGCTCGCTCGCTACAACTCGATGTGCCTCACAAGCTGTACGTTCCCACATGCACTTTTTGGCTGTCCTCTCCTGTGCACGGCAGCAAGAAATCTATGCCCAGAGTTCAAGGATGAGAGAGACAGAGAGAGAGAAAGCTAGCTATCGCTAGTGGTAGCCAGGCAATTCAGATAGTCTAACATCACATAGGCACTGTAGCAAGATCGTCTAACAATCCAGCACAACCAAGTGAATGCTATCTAGTGTACCGGCGGCCCTGTGGTGCCCACCCCAAAGACTACAAAGACAACAAGTTTCCACAGTGTTTAATTGTAGCTCATGCATGCTCATGATGACACTATACCTCTGGTGAGATAAAAGAGGGAGAAAAGTACAACAGTAATAGGAGGACGGAGGAGAGAGAATCTCGATCCCATGTCACGGTCACATACACAGGCTGTAACGCACGCAACTCTGTCACGTGTATGCAGCCATGACACAGGATGCGCGAGCGCGCACACACATGCACCAACACTAGTACACTACAGGGTAAAATGAAAAAAAAATACAGCAGTAAGACACATACACACCTTAATTGATCAATCACTTTTCCATGTCTCTTAGTCAAATTTACATCATCGTCACCTTCCCTTGCGAGCCGAACCCTTCTTCCATGCTGCCGTCCTGGCCATGGCCATGATTACCGGTGGTTGTTGAGCTCATGAGCAGCTGCTTGATCTCCTCGTAATTGTACTCGACCGGCACCTGGGCCTGGTGATGATCTTGGAGTTGAAGCAGCCTGTGGTCATGCTCGATGCTGCTTCCATTGTTGTAGCCGAAGTAGCCGTCGAAGCTCAGTTCCTTGCCATGCCCGAACTGCGGCTGGCTGTGCGTGCCGTCCGAGGAGCTGCAGCTCTGATGGTCGCTGCCGAATACGATCATGTTGCCGCTCTCCTCCTTGACCACATGGTGGTGAAACTGCTGCTGTAGAGCGCCGTGCCCGTGCAGTAGTGAAGCCGCGTTTGGAATGGCAAGGCCGGAGTTTAGCATGTAATCGTGCCGTGGCGGCAGTGTTAATGCAGGGATGCCACTGATGGGGTCGTGGAAGGCTCCGGCGCCGGAGAAGAAGCTGTTGTAGGTGGCTTGGGGTAACGAGGGTGACGTGTGTTGGAGCATGACATTGAGGGGCCGGTGATGCTGCCGCGGCGCACGGTGAGGGGGTGGGGTGACTGTGGAGCCTAGGAGCTTTTTCTTCAGCTTGGTGTTCCAGTAGTTCTTGATGTCATTGTCAGTGCGACCGGGAAGCTGAGACGCGATGATCGACCACCTGAAAATGAGTAATACCTAGCTGATGAATCATACACATTCCATTATTTTTGTCCATTCAATTCCAATCCCCTTGTTCTTCTCTCATGCTCAAGAGAGTTGTGTAATGACCGAAGGGTGGATCATCTTCAAGAGTATCAGTTTTTCTATTTAGTAACTGTCTAGAAAGTTAATCTTCCATTCTGAATAGGTTACTTGTAAGAGCAGATAAGATTATGAATGTATGTGGACTTTGGGGTTATAATGGAAATAAAGTATAATATAGGCGAAACAAAGAGATTTCGTCCAGATTATATAGATATCTAGGACAGTCCAGTTTGTTCACCTGCTTCCTATACTTGCATACATGTTGCAGATAACCCTGTCTTCGTGCTCAGTGAACTCCCCATGCTTAATGTTAGGCCTCAGATAGTTTAACCATCTAAGCCTACAGCTCTTGCCACATCTTCTTAACCCTACAATCACAATAGCAAAATCCATTACAAACTTAGAGTAGCCCAACTTGAAATCCATTATATGAACACAAGAAGATAGAAAGTAGCATGCAATTATGGTCATAATCCAAAATTAACGACACAGAAAAGCTTGTAAGGCAAGCCTTTAGTAAGAAACCTGGGAATTTGACTTGCCACTACAATTAAGATCCTACAGTCGCATGATACCTAACTGCAAAGACTAGCTTCGGACACCACTGGTCCTAAAATTAAGCATAAAGAGAATTCCACAATCCTTATTGGAATACTCCACATCCAAGAAAACGAAACCATAAAGCAAATGAGTTAAAACAGAAATAAGACAGCTCAGAAGAATGGATTAGGGCTCATGTCTATCCAAATCAGCAGTTTGGGAAAGATATAAACTACTAGTAAAGGCTTCGCAGCGACACGATGTATCCTCAACCATTGAAGAAAGAAGTCATGATCCTGTCTGAAAGTAAACCCAAAGTTCAAAATAAAAGAACAAATGAATTGAAAGAATTCATAGAGTCTTAGCTAACTATAGAAAGAGCAAAGCTTTTTTCTAGTTACCATTGTTCTAAATTAATTTATGAGAGTAATAATAATCCTAGTTTTTCTTTTTCATTTGTTTTTAGAAAAAAGATGTCTCAACCCTTTGAAGTGATCCCAAATAAATAAAGGAAAAAAACAAAGCAAATAAGTTTGAGAAGTAAGATAATAGCATGAAGAATCAAGACTGTTTAGTCTTCTACTCAACTCATAACAGCATTAAATCTCCAACTAATAAGATAAGATACATAAATATGTAAGTTCACAAATCATACCTGCTTTTTGAGGGAGAGCAATCCAATTCCCACCGGTGCCGTGCTTCTCGATGAACTCCTTGAGCTTGGCATCCTCCTCAGGAGACCATGGCCCTTTCTTCACATTGTTCTTATCGCAGCACGGAGCCCTCCCCATGAGGTTGCAACTGAGCGATATGCCCCCGCAAACGAAGCTAAAAGCAACACCTAGCTACCGAATCCCACTGCCTCCAAACCTTTTTGCTAATTTTCTAGCTGCCTTGGCAGGCAGCTTGCTCTGTGCTACCTAGCTAGATTACATAGAAACAACACTGCTCTTCAGAGGCATAGAAATCAAGGAGAGAGAGGGGAGAGAGCACAAGGCAACAAGAGCGCACAAAAAATATATAAGACTGATGAGAGAGACAGTCAGGATGGGTTGGAGAGAGAGAGAGAGAGAGAGAGAGAGAGAGAGAGGGTAAGAAGTCAATGTGTAGGATTGTATTTGTTTGGTTGTGCAATGACCTCCTGCTTGATGGTTGGCCCCTTCAAATCTCAGAACCAGAGAAAAAGGTTCACTACTTTCATAATAAGAGAACCTTGCCCCACCACAGCCCTGTCTTTCTGTAAATAAAGTACACTTGCACATGGAACCGCCCAAGGCGCGTGTTTGTTTGCAGGTAACCTGGCATCCGTATAGTAAATCACTAAACTCAGTATGTACTTCGGCTAAATGTGGTTCCCTCACAATAACTTCCATACTTGTTTGGAGAAAATAGTAAGTAGATGCTTGCCACATGATAGAGAGTTGTTAGTGATGCCATCTTTGGTAGAAGAGTATTATTTTATATATAATTTGTTAGATGGCAATTTTAAGTACAAACTGGATCACATATGTAGATGCAAAAAGGCAATATGTGGTCGATAGTGCCTCATTGGGTAACTTTTGGGAATATGTATGTCCTTTAACATTTGAGGACCCGTTGGGACAAGGAAACTTCACAGGATCCATGATAAAAAAAATATTGTTTTGTGAGATTCCAGTATTTCAGATGATATTGCTTACACAAACTACTTGAAGTTAAGATCGATGTACGATAAGCCGTTAAGGTTTATAGAAAGTTAAAATGTCCAATTTATATCTTGATCTACAGATATTTAAGTAAATTGTGTGTCCATGTGGATCGGATGACGATGATGCAGAAAATAGAACTTTATCTTTTATGTAAGAAACGATAAACTGTGTGGAACCTATAGTGGTCGGCGTCTTTTTTTTGATTGACACGCAACTTATCCATCCATTGGTTGTGTTTTTGTCTGAAGGCAGTAGCTCAACTGAGTCTCGTCGCGGTCTGACTGCAATGGGTCGGAAACTTCTTATGCCAAAACTCTAACCGGCCGGGGAAGCAACAAGCATGAGCTGGCCGGTATTAGGCAGGCAGGCAGGGGTAGGTAGCAGCCCCTCTGCCCCTGAAATCCTTGCCCTCCTCACGTATACTTTTCTTCCATGGACGGCCGAGTAAAGCCCATGCAGCAACTAAACGCAAGACAAATGGTCGCTCTCGCTCTCACGCGTATAAAAACTTGTCCGCAAATTGCAGCGCAGCTTCATGCAGGTCCAGTGAAAGGGATGGACTGGGTTCATGTATCTGCTGCATCTAGCGAGACATGCGTAAGCCATACGACGTGCACGCAGACCCTATCAGGGCAGACACCGGCTAGGTCAGGCGAGTCCGATCAGCGCTCTTCCGTGCATGTCTGGATCGGAGGGGTGATCGAGGCATGTGTATGTATGTGTAGGTTCGATGTGCAGTTCAATCTTGGACTTCATCGTGTAGGCACTGGAATTAGACATATACATACATCTGATCTCTAGGTAATTAGCACTATTATATGTCAGGTGCGGCTAGTCTTGTCTTGTCTTGTCTTGTTATAACTACTGTAACCACTGCGATAATCCCGTGTCACCGATGGAAGATCACCTGCACGTGAGGGACACAGATGGCAATACTTGAGGAGGAGGAAGGTCTTCCTGTCCTCAGTTTACTGATTTGAATAAAATGTTCGACGACTCGTTCGATTACAGAGCTCAGCCTATATGCCTCGCCCAGACTCCTGGCCTCGGGCCCACAACTCAAAAATAAGTATTACAGACGTATTTACTACGCCGAAAACTTACGCCAACTACGCT
Organism: Panicum miliaceum; assembly: GCA_032594955.1. Taxonomy (NCBI): domain Eukaryota; kingdom Viridiplantae; phylum Streptophyta; class Magnoliopsida; order Poales; family Poaceae; genus Panicum; species Panicum miliaceum. The sequence goes on along the minus strand of CM064070.1, from coordinate 8,849,150 downwards.
GACTATGTCATGGCTGGGTCATGATAGGGCCCCCAAGCAACAGCTCGAGGAAAGCGCTCTTTGACGACATGCAGATCCTCCCATGTTGCTGCTGTCGCTGGAAACCTAGCCCACTTGATCAGCACATGAGGAATCGCCGAGTTGCCTTTCTTCACCAGCCAGCGATCCAGAATAACTTCTAGTTCTGTCGATGCTGAATTGAGGTCGACCAGCTTGTTAACATCAGAGAACACAGGAAAATAATCTGGTGTGAATGGTTTTAGCTGCGACACATGAAAGACATTATGAACTTTACTGTCAGCTGGAAGATCAAGCTTGTAAGCGGCAGCACCAACACGCTCCAGAATCTTATAGGCGCCGAAAAACTTGTAGGCCAGCTTAGGATAAGGTCAATTCACCTCTCAGGACTGAGCATAAGGTTGTAATTTCAGCAGCACCTGCTCCCCCACCTGGAAAAACCTGTCAGTTCTCAGTTTATCGGCCTGTAACTTGATTCTGTTCTGAGCTCTATCCAACTGCAATTTGAGCATTTCAGAATGTGCTGCCCTGTCTCTGATCAGGTCACTTACATAAGCATCCATGGAAGGAATGATGGCAGAAGGTAAATCCAGCCCCAAATCGGGTTGATATCTATAGAGAGCCATAAAAGGAGAACAAGCCAAGGAAGTTTGCAGAGAAGAATTGTACCATAGTTCAGCTAGAGGTAGCCAACTCTTCCACTGTGTAGGAGATTGCTGAACAGCACACCTGAGGTACATCTCAAGATATTGGTTACCTCTTTTAGTTTGCCCATCTGTCTGAGGATGGTAAGTTGTGCTGGGTCACGACACTTGTCTACCGAGCATAGCCCGTGTTGTAGGTTTCGAAGAGATTTTTAATTTTTTTCTTTCTTTAAGGTTCTGTAGTTTGTGGAAATGTCTGATGAAATGGCATATGCCATAAGGATATAAAAGTATACTTGAAACTTATATTGATGCATATGTCAATAGAATATAATTCAGTGAACTATTACGTTTTATAAAATATCATTTTGCTATTTTCTATTGCATAAATAACCTTTTGAATTGCGCATAGAAAAAATGACAATGACAAGTGAAATTGTTAGATCTTTATCTAATATAGTTAGAAAAACCGACTGAAAAATAACAAAATCTTATCCGAAGTTGAAGTTTTTTTGGATGGTTTCCTACTGTCACTAGTCACCATATATCCATCATCTCCTCCATATCCATCATCTCCAGACACATCCACCTCTACTATCGCCACGTACTCCAGCATACAACTAACCCTATTTGGACGCAAAGTATTTTTAGAGTTTTAGAGAAATACCATAATTTTGTGATATAGTTTAGCTTTAGAAAGCCATGATGTAATATGCTTTGTAGTTTTGAAAACCACATACTACTTCTAGAGTTAAATTCTACTCCGGACCTCTTTTTTTGTTTTTAAATCATGGTTTTTCTTTCTTCCTAAAACACCCGACTACAAAACAGGTCCTACGTCTCGACAACGTTTTGCGTCAATAATCTTCCGCAACCCATGTTTAGCGCGCGGATAGCATTTGTCAGTACTCGATTCATAAATAGTAAGGCTGCAAATAAGATGCAAACCTTGTGCGCGTTAAGCCTCTAACTATTAATAGCAACAATTAATTCCCGCAATTATCAAAAGAGACGTATAGTATATTATTAGAAATTCCAATAATTGCGTTACGTATGCATGTCGCGTAATACGTAGGTACGTTGACCTCTGCCGCCGCGAGTATTATTCCCGGCGTGTCCATCTCGAATCTTTCCTTGGCAAGTCACATGCCCATTTGTTTATGGCGGGCGCGAGACGCAGCAGCCGCCGTCCATGTCACAATATTTCCTGCGATTTGATCTGGGATACGACCTCCGTGCGTCATGCGGGAGCTGTACAGCCAGCCGGCCGGCAAAGGTCCAAGCAGCACACAACTGTCCGGGAGCACACCTAACATGGTCATGGATCACGTATGATTGTATGTGCCGCGACGTTAATATATATGTGTACCAGCCGATGGGCATTATGCGTGGCGACGGACGTTGGCCCCGGCAGCATGTGGCGCCAATGATTGCTGAATATATATTACGGTGGCTTTTACAGCACAATCATCATTACTACAAAAAAGGATTTTTAGGGATGGTTAAAAATATATTTTTAAGGGTAGATGCGGTACCGTGCTAATTCTCGCAACTAAAAATGCGAATTTTAAGTGCGGGTAACGTGCCCGCCCCTGAAAATGATTTATAGAGGCGGGTTAGAAATCGATTTTTAGGGACGGGTCATGACGCGTCCCTAGAAATTGATTTTCAGAAAATAAAAAATCAAAAAACATCGAAAACAGCACAATAAAAAAGAAAAAAATATTGCCGCCAACCAGCGACCACCACAAGCCCCTATACTATGAAGTTACAATTTATTTGACGAAATATGCACTTTTGCATCACATGGGGGTCGAACCGCATACCTCAAACCTCGCGTGTATCTTTATCTCCACCATACTACACACTTACTTGTGACTCTATAGGCGCTATTCTTTTATATTAACTTTAAAACTGATTTGTAGGGCCGGATGACGCCAACACACGCCCTTAAAAATTCATTTTTAGGGGCGGGTGACACCAACACCCGCCCCTAAAAATGTTTTTTTCAATTTTATTTCGAAAATTCTTTTAAATGTCTCTATAAAGCAAAACAAACAAACAAAGTGAAACTTCTACACTATGGTTATTGTGAACTATAGATAAAAAATATACCAAGTATATTTCAGTGTATGTAAAGGTTACGATTGTAGAAATCTTAAAGTATTACTTGAGTTGTATGAGATACTATATAGTTATAGCCATATGTAGGTTCATAATAATTTTTTGGACCATTAAATGACCTTAAATGAACAAGTTATCCACTACAAAGTTTTAGATCTCATCATTCTCTGCAATGTTGATATAAAGTTTGACTTCATCCAAGATCATATGAAAACGTTACGAATTTTTTTGTGTCGAATTATTTTTGGGGTGGGTCATGCCATCACCCGTCTCTAAAATGCATTTTAGGGACGGGTGACGCCATCATCCGCCCTAGAAATGCCACAATTTTTAGGGGCGGGTGGTTGCGTCACCCACCTGTAACACCTCAGGTGTTTAATTTGCGAAATAAGCCTCATTAGCTTAACACGGTGCATAAATAATTAAAAAAAGTTTCGATGAAATGAGTTATAAATTGGTTTTGCCTTGAATTGAAAATAGTTGTGTATATGTGGATAAGTACATGTACCTTAATCAAGCCATTTAAATAACTTTCACATTGATGCAAACATGGCTATAAAATTGAATAGGCACGTCGTTATTGACATGTTAAACAAAAATCTAGTTGAAGCCTAGGAGTGAATGCAAAGTTTTGCCCAGGAAATGACGTGCCCTCCGAATTATACTTTTTGAGTTTTTAAAATAACTTCTAAACTAGAACTCAAATGAACTTTGGCCTGAAACAAAACTTGTGTAACTTTTCATTTTGAACAACTTTCATGTTCAAGAATTTTTGAGATGCAACACAAAAATTTGAGAAACACTTGGATTTGCAAACCAGCCCCTGCCTTTTCTTCTATTTTCACTGCAGACCCTTCTTCTCCGCTCGCTCGACCCTACGCTCGCCCGACCCATCGCTCGTCCAACCCTCGCTTCGCCCGACCCATCGTTCGCCCGACCCTTCGCTTCGCCCGACCCTCGCTTCGCCCGACCCTTCGCTTCGCCCAACCCTCGGCTTCGCCCGACCCTCCGCCTGCCGCAGTCGCCGTAGGCCACTTGGCCGGTGATGCCTGACCGGCGCTAGGCGCCAAGCCAATGCCTGGCCGCGCCCGCACGCCGCGCTCCTTCCCAGTCCACGCACGCCACACGCACGCTGGCGACGCGGGCCTCTGCTCGCCGCCCGCCGCGCCCAATGGACAAGCCGCGTCGTGCCCGTGTCCCCGCCGCGTCCCGCCAGTCGCCGCGCTCGCCGCCCGGCAAGCCAGCTGCTGTAGCTCCTCGCCTAACCCGCACGCCGTGTGATCTCGCGCTCCCTGTGCCAAATCCAGCAGCGCCCAATCCCCTGCCCGCGCCCGCCGCACGCCGCGCCGGCTCTGCTCGCCGCCCACCGCGACCAGTAACGCGCCCCCGTCGTGCCGCCCGCGCCCGCGCCTCGCAGTCCAGTCCCGCCCTCCTCCCGCCTCTCTGCTGCCTACATAAGACCGCACTGAGCCCCTCCTCGCGCGCCCAGACATCAGAACGCCGCCGCCGCCACCATTACCGCCGCCGCGCACCACCCGCCCGTGGAGCCCCACTCCCCAGCCTCCCACTGCCCAAACCCATCGCCCAGCGAGCTTGCCCTCCCTCCACTGAACCTCACCGGTCTCTTCCCCAGCCAGCTCGACCGCCGGAGCAACGCCAGCGCCGCTCGCGCCGCCGCTGCTCCCTTGCTGCTCTGTGGACGTCGCGAAGCTCATCGACCAGCCCACGCTCTCCCCTCCTCGCCGGAGCACCGTCGCCGATGCTCCGCCCCGCCGCCGCCCCTCTGCTACGCACCGACGAGCCACCTCCGGCCACCCCCAACCCCGACCAAGGCCATCCCAAGGTAGCTCTCACCTCCCTGGATCTCCACAACCTGTTTCCCCTCGTCGCCGACGAGCCCCTCGGCGGAATCTGGCCGGCCGCCATGCCAGCGCCACCAGGGACCACATTGCTTTGATTGCAATCTTCCCAGGGGCCTGCATGCAAGTTTCTAGGGGCATATCTGTAAACCTGTGTTTAAACTTTAAATTCAAAAACAGCGAATTTGTAAAATTCATATAAAATCGTAGAAATATCAGAAAAATACAAACTCAACTGTTCTGGAATCATTAGAAGAAAATCTACAACTTTTGTTACATGCATTTCTTCAGTTGTTTGCTATATCTTGCTCTAAATTAAATGGAAGGTTAAATAGACTTTAATTGTACTCACTGTTGTAGACAGAGGATAAACCTGAAAATTTAACAGTAGATTAGTTAAATGAGTTGTAGGCCAGTGTATAAATATTAGGACCAGAACTCATCTCTAGCTAAACTTTTTGTTAAACCTTGTTTATGCCATGAAATAATAAAACTAAATTGTAACTGCTGTTATATTGTGATTCTTGTGGTGAAACGTTTCCAGAGCTGTTATATTCACGCCTGAATACCCCAGAAAAAGTTTAGAACCTTTTTCCTTTCCGTAGCCTATTTATACAATTTTGTGGTAGGAAAAATGCACTAATTTAAATAATTAATTTCTGTCTTGGAAAATGTTCAGCTTTTTACTGAGGGGCACTTTAGAGTACTTCTTGCTGTATAAAAAGTGTCATACGCAGAAAACTTGTAAAACACACTGTAGAAATTAATCTTTATTAAAGTAGGTGTATCTTGTCCTATTTATTATGCTTTGTATCTTGCACAGTAAAATCTAAAAAATTTACAGTAATACATATATGGATAGATTAATCACTTGTAAAATTTTTGGTGTCAATACTTGCATGGTTTGTCTTGTATAAAAATAACTATATTCTAGCAGTGGCTGTGTATTACATTTTTCATAATTATTCTGATGCGTGAAAATGTCTGAAATTTTTACAGTGCTTTTTTCTGTGCATAGTGTGCTCTAAATAAAAATTTCATCACCAGAAGTTACCTAGTCCAGAAGTTGTGTTTAATCCATGTTGTGCTTAGAAAATTAAGTTTCCAATATAACACAACCCCCTTCTTGTTTAATGAAGTTAATAGTTTAAGTTATACTCTATCAACAATTACCCAAAGAAATATTAACTCAGTAGCTTCGCAACCAAATCGATGTTTTGTGGATTGCAACTTTATCGTGAAGGAAATAATCGTCATATACCATCACTATAACTTACACTTGTGCATTCATATAGAATCAACTACTCTCGCCGATGGAACGTACGAGCTGGTGCCCGCGTCCGAGAGTGAGCAGCGTGAAGCCCAAGCGAATCTAACTGAAGCTTTCGAAGACCCGAACCCGAGTTCTGACGAGCCCCAAACTAACTTTACCCAAGAAGGCAAGCCCCGGAGCATGAACCCTATTTTTCTAAACTTATGCAATTTATTACTCTATTTTACTTGTGCATTAAGTTTATAGCAGTTGGATGAAAACTTAGTTGCATGATCCTAGGTACCCACGCTCTGAATACTAGATGTAAGGTTCGATAGAATGCTATGCTAATAGGACTATGGTAAAAGTCGAGTGATTTTCTGTCACTCGCGAGAATATAGGAGTTGAATGTTTACTACATGCTGCACTCATAAGGTCGACGGACGGGGTTATGGTACGATGTATATGTTGATGATTGAGGCCCCGTCTGTTTAGTGAAAAATGCTAAGGCTGCAGTGTGTGGTAGTGGTGGTTAAGTCTTTCAACGTACTAACCACATGCCGAGAATATGGTAATCGGTAACCTTAAGTACCGGATTGAACTGAGGCCGGAATATACTCCCCACCGTCTTGAATTCGTTCACATCTAGCTAATGGAGGGTGCATGTGCCGCCATGGCCGGGTCCATGGGGACGTGTAGTCGAGGGCGGTGGGCCTGTTCCGTGAAGCGGGAATTGAAGGAAAAAGTTGCACGTGTGACTCTGGGAGTAACCACGTGACGTGTGTTTGGGTTTCCCTTGCAAGGTTAAGAAATTCGATTCGAATCGTCCGTTTCTCACGGTTATTGAGACTGCTTGACCCTTTTACCACATAGAGTAAGAAGAGGAACAATGATGATAATTAATCTTGTTGGATGAAAAATTAATTCTTCCACCATGTATGATGTTGGATAGTTTCTTACCTAGAATGGTTAAAGAAAACTAGAATCTGGAGTTAAAATTTGAAAGTAAGGACCTACTTGTATTTGCTTTTCGGCAAAACAAACCCCTAAAGCCAAAAGCCTTGCATGTCTAGGAGTCGGCTAAGTATATTCCACTAGTCGGGTAAGCCTTGCTGAGTATTAGTATACTCAGCCTTACTTGTGGCTTGTTTTCAGGTGAAACTTTCGAGGATTTGATTGCTAGTTTGACTTGGCCGTGCACCCTTCCTCCTGGTTGGTCGGTGGAATGGGATACGCCCCCGGCCAACGGTGATAATGCCGAGTGATATCTTGTATGGGCTTCATCGAGACATTCTGTATCGTCGAGTAGTTATCGTTATTTTTCTGCTGCATTGAACTCTGAAGAACTCAATTATTTTGAACTCTAAATTACCTTGTGTTACAAATTTGAACTCCGTTGTAATAATAATTTATGATGAACCCTGTGGTGTAAAATTTGTGGAATATTGTATCCTTTGGGCTCACCTTCGTGTGAGTACATGTATGTGTGGTTTCGATCGGCAAAAGCCGTGGTTGTATCGGGAGGTTACCCTACAGACCAATGGATTATTCCATTTGAAGTGCGAGTTAGTCCTGATTGCCCTCGTGGTGATGGTTAGCGCGCTTGAGCCGGATTAATTCATGTGGTTTTGCCACACCACCCCTAGAAATGTTATTTTTAGGGGCGTCACCCGCCTCTAAAAATACTTTTGTAAAGATGAATCGGATGCTATAGGAACCACGCTTCATTTGTAGAGCGGGTTACCTTTTGAACCGCCCCTTTTTTATATATAGTGCATACCTCCGTTTTCTCCGTAAGCAGCAAGCGCCTTTTGGAGTCTACGAGGACAAAATTCAGATTGTACCTTTGTTTAGTAGTAGTGACCTGCTATAATGATGGTAATTAATAACTAAAAGGATTTTTGACTTTCAATGGTAGGGGTGTACGTGTTGTTGGAGCTAGCAATGGCGTCGTCTGGGCCACGGTTAAAACAGAGATTGTTCGAAAGAGACAAAGTCTGTTAGCTAGAGACTTACTTATTAAACATGGATGGGTGGCAAGAAAATAAAAGAGCAGACAATTTGGTGTGTGTTCTTTGGAGCTGAGGGCCCTAGGGATGGATGTAGACGGTTTGGAGTGGCACTACTGTTAGAAGCCAAGGCTTGGGGTAATTAACCTCGTGGTAACGATGAACATGTGAGATCGAGTGAGATTTCCTTTTCTTTATATTTTTATTACTTTGTTACGTTACCGTGTAGAGTAGCAAGTTTTCCGAAGCGCCTAAAATTGATTTAATCTTTGTTACTTGTCTACTGTTAGAAATTAATGGCAGACTATAATTTGTGCCTCAACGAATTAGTGACTGTCAGTCAGACTGTCGAGGTTTGGTGCTAGCAAACGTTAAAATTAATTAATTTGTGATTTCAGGTCATTTTCGAGAAATTTGAGTAAAAGGTTTTGAAGGGAGTTTTTTTTTCAATTTTCCAGTAACACCTAATAAATATTGTATGTAAGAACTAGTCACGTCAATGTTTACGTAACTAAATCTTTTGTTTCCACCATCACGAGATACAGTACGATGGACCGACGTGGGAACAGCCTGCCACTTGATACTCCTCTATCTCACTGCAAGATTCTCTGCGTCCGATTGGATCGTGAACGCGCATAAAGAAAAGCCCTTCAACTAGACAGTGTAACAAACTACGTACCAACCAGAGCTGGCTTAGAAAAGGACGACGGTCATACATCAATAAGTAAACTAAATACTTAAAACATTTTAGCCTTTTCAATGTTTTATTATATTGATGTGTCCAACTGCTGCCGTGGAAGAGAATCGACCACAAGTCAATGACATCCTTGTCAATTATGCAGGCTCGCTCGGTACCGTTGCGCTGGCTCAAAGCAACCATTTTTCCTTGTTAACGCAGAAAAACGGTCCGAAATTCCAGCATGCCCCACATAGAGCCGAAAGCTCATAGCCCAGTTCCGGCACATAATATAACAGGAGGTCCGCTCCCGATTTTTCCTGTTGGGGTTTCTACCAAATCCGGGTGATTGTGAATTCATTTTCACTCCATTTTTAGCCAATCAAAGTCCGACACGTCATCTAAGCAGAGAGGAAACATTGGTCTAGCACAGAGACAGGGGGTACGGCTGACCGTAGGAAACATCCGTAGGTGAAGAAATGGCTGTGCCGTTTGTCGGTGGAGAGAAAGCGAGCGTTGTGGTGGCGGCGTAGTTAGTTGACGTCAAGCTTGGCACGGATGGCGTCAAGGCATCGACATGGGGCAGCTCGGCTCCGGGCTCGTGTTTCTCCTTGGCAGGGCCATCCCGAAAATTTTAATATTGGATCCTATACTGAAAAGATGTAATGGTGATACACACATATTTCTTCCAAAGGGAGGGATCGCCCATACATAGTGCGAATGCCCATTGGCAATGTCGCAAGAGTTCAGTGACGGCCGTAGCTAAATTTCCATTGCTAATCTTACATGTTCCCACGAACAAAAAGGAAGAAAAGGCTATTCCTTAGACACAGAGGTGAGATTAAGGCGTCATGCGGAACTCCAACAACATAGACCTGATGACTCAACAATTCTGGACCCACAGCAGGAACAACAGCATGTGGCCTCGGATGTAGATACCAGTCCCCTAGCCCTAGGAGTACTTGAGGTGAGACTGATCCTACATAATTGGTTTCTACTTCCTTTGATGTTAGTTGAGATAGTTTGATATTTCAAATAAGTGTATCCACTTCTGAATGAGGTATTTTTCTCTGTACTTGCAAGTCTTCCTCTTCCTGATTGAGTCAATCAGGGATAGAAATTCAGATCAACTATGAGGAGTAGGGCAGCTGGGCAAGTGAATGAACTCTGTCCCATTTTCTTGGTCTTTTTTCTTGCACCAGGCTTGCTTACCTAAGAAACAAGTAAAAAAATAGGATTTTAAATAGGCCTGCGTAAGGCACTTTCAAAAGCTTGATCCCACTCCCGGCTAAATAACCTTCTTTCTTTACTCTCGTTCACGTTTACGGTTGGGAGAGAACAATGAATGGTACTAGGCTTTCTACCAACGGTGAACCATAAATAGCAGAGATCGAGCCAGGTTAAACAGATCAAGGGGAAATCGGAGCGAGAATTTCTTCTGGTGGGTGAAAGGGTCTATCTAGGTGCACGAACGACAACTCCAAACGTCAGACATCCGCCGCCTATATCTACTGTTTAGGTGGCACCAGCGAGATCCAGCTAAGGTAAGGAACTTCGTGTCGCGGCTGCTCCACTCCGCTTCAGACCGCACTTCTCTACAGGCATCCCATCCGTCCTCTTCCTCCTACAGCTCAAGCTTTTTTTGTATTTTAATAATTTTTTTTAACTAATAACTAGATAACGAAATTCTTTGATTCACTTTTCGATGCATTTCCAACACTCTCTTTTTCTACGTACACTTTTTATTCCTCAGTAGGTAGGGACAACGTTCGAGATCTCATCCGACCATCTATTTATCACTGATTGGGAGAAATTCTTTAGTCAATCTAAAAATAAAAGCGGCGAGTGCCCCATACAGAAATTTCTTTCTTGCCTGACACCTGCGACTAAAAGGATTGTGTATCGCATACTGGCATCGGAAGGGAGATAGACAGGAAGGGAAGACGGTCATACAAAGGCCGAATAAAGCTCTCTTGAAGCAGGGCTCGACAAAACAGAAAGTATCATGGTATGCCGTCCTTCCTTGAAATAGAACTTGAATGCTGGAGCAAGAAGACGCATTCAAGTCGATCTATTGATCAACCATTCCACTTGTTTTGGAGGGGGGTTCGGGGGGAACCTTTGAAATTCCCCACAGCAAGTCCGGTGGCATTGTAGCCCACACTCACCCATCCCTATGCTTAAACAACCCCCAAAAGACCCCTATGAAAGCAGAAATCAACAGCTTGAGTCTTCTTTTTCCGCCTTGACTCTCGAATCTTTTGCTTCTCGGGTGGTGGCGAACAATGCAGCTTGCGTTGCGGGAGATGCCCGCCCGTCGGGCCCAGCCTGCTTCCTGCCCGAAGAAGGCTAGCCGGACTAGTGGTAGGGGACCCGACCGTAAAAAACCCTATTCTCGAACCCTCTGCCGAGCTCTTTAGTGAGATTATATGAGCAAATGCCTGAATTAAAATACGTCATTGCTATGGGAGCTTGTAGTATTACTGAGGGGATTTTTTGATTTTTTGCTCATTTGTATTTTACGTACCCAAGTAATTAATTTAGAATAATGAATTTCTATCAAATAAAGGCATTGGGAGATCGATCTAATTCTACCAAAGGCAAAATTCAATGCAGTCCTACCTCATTCTATTTAATTACTGTTTCAACTTAGGTCCTTTACTGGTGAGCTCCACATACATATACCGTAGTGGACTTAAGATATGTTTTGCTTCGCACAATAAGAAACTTCGCAACCATCTAATTAATAGAAATCCTAATCTCCAAAGCCCGGCTTCCCTAAAATACGAAAGAAATCTATCTATCTGCCTAGCTTTGGTAGATTTCCCCCAACGCAATTCAAAAACGGAAATTCCACGGCCCTAATGTTAACTAATGCGTCGTTTCCACTACTCCTTATCTGGCGCCCTACAGGAAAAGCAATGACCTCCTAGTCCAGCACGTCTTTTTATCAAGCCCTTACAGCGACCTTTCTCTCCTTTCCTCCCATGACAAGATTGACGCATTGCCGAAGTCCTATTCAGATGTCACCACCCCAAAAGAAAGTTCCGAAGTAGCCCACTCTTCTTCTGTTAACCCCCCATCTTCAGCTTGAGCATCTAATAGTTTTATATCAACTTTAGCTAGGAGCCTCTTTTCCTTCTGCCCAGCTCCCCAAAAACAACCCCTTCGTAGGGCCGTGTATAGTAAGTGATCCGAACCTGCCCGGAGCGAGCCCCCCTTAGAGGCAAGTGAAGTTGGTGAGCCGTATGATGGGCAACTATCTCCTGCGATTCGGAGGGAATGAATCGTGGATGTGCTTTACCAATTGAAAATAAGAAATGCTTTTGCTTAAGTTTCTATGGTCACCGCGGAGGGCAGCCTTCACGATGAGCGATTGCTGTTTGCTCAGCAGCGCGCCCTAGTATACTCTACTTGTTCACCTGTGTTGGTTTGGGGTACGGTCAGTTCACCGGGAGGATCGCCCCCCTCTTGCCCTTGTTACGCAACACGCCAACAAAGAACCTTGGTTCCGTTGCGCCCTGTATTCCGAGGCGACCATTTCGCCACGGTTCGATCCATTTCCCGATCCACGATTTGAGGCCTTTCCAATCATTTTTTCAACGCAGATTGTCCATGAATCAATAACTTAAAGTGGTCTGTGAACCCGATGATGCAACATGAGTTGTTTCCTCAATGGGATATATGGGTTTACTGCCCGCAGATTGTAGTTTCCATTATGTGATTAATTTCGTGAATGAAGACAATGATTGCATTGGATTATTCGTTCTTGTGAAGACATACCGCTTTGACAGTTGGGAGTCAACCATCCTTTACCCAACCAAATTGAATAGCCTTTTACCACTCAGCCCAATAAACCAGCTAAACCAACCCAACTAACGTATAGTATGCCCCGGGGAGAAAGATGTGCAACTCAAAACGGAAGCAGGAAGCGTGTTGTCAAAAATATAGGAGGTTACCAGATCTCTGAGACTACCATCGATCCGACAGAGCGGAACAACCAGAAAAAGAAGTGGACCAGCCAGCTAGGTAGGTTTGGCTATTCATTTCTATTGAAAAGGAGTCAGCTGTCTGCGATGGCTTGGCCTGTGGCTTTGTTGACCAGTGCAAAGGCCCGACAACCGTTCTGCTTGCTCCTTAACGACCGAGGGATGAAATCTTTCGACGACTAGGGAGGCGTCACCCGAGGTCCCTTGGGACGGGAGAGGCTTTAGCAACTAATCTTTCAGCTTCATATGCCGCCGATCCTTGACAGGCAAAAGCCTGCCAGCGGTAGGGGAAATTCTCCCGTTCCCTAGTAAAAAAAGGGTTAGTTGGATGCGGGATCTACTCCACGAGGAGTGCTTACCAGGACACATCCAATGGAAACTAGAATCCCAACCTCTTTGGAAGAAGCTCCAAATAGACTTTATTTCTGAGCGGGGAATCTTCCTACAAACTCAAATGTGTCTTTTTCGTCAAAATAAAAAAGGGTGGAATGTGGGAAGGTATTCTTCTTGGTCGACGGTTTTTAAAAACCCTCTTCTTACCCAGAAAAAGGCTCCAATCTTTCTCCATTAGCAACAAGAGCTGTTCTATCTATCGACCCTTGATGAGTAAGCTTAGCTATACCGCTTAGGTTGCAAAGCTGCAAGCTCCCTTCGCTAGCTTGGCACTATTTCTAGTCGATATCCCATACCCTTTTTGAATTTAGAATATTAGACCAGCTTATCATCAGGAGAGGAACCTATACTTTTTACATTTATTCGTTGGAAGGAACAGGGAAAACGATCACTTCTACTTAAATGAAAATAGTGAAATACCAACGAACACATCAAGCAATAACCAGATAGATAAAATGACGAGGGATAAAACTCGAAATTGCATTGACATGATTGAATTCAGCAGTTTAGTTCTTTTTCAAAAGATACCCCTCTAGGAGTAAGCAATGGAGCATGGCATTTGAGGAACTACTGCCGAGGAATCCTTTTTTAGCGGTGCTAGGTCAACAATAGCAATAGGATTTAGTGGCCTTACCGTTCCTTTTTCCAACTACAACTGATGAATTATCAAAAGATACCGCTATCGCTGTTCCTACGACGTAGTCAATACACATTGGAATAATGGCATCCCCTCCACCATAGTAAGAAGTAACGGGTCTACGCCCTGCTTTGATGCCCAGAGGAAGAAAAGCGAAGGCAAAGCAATGGGACCATCGGGAGGAATTCTAATTAATACCATCGTGCTTGCATTTATTTTTCATTGCACATGACTTTCCCTATGTAGAAATAGCCAATTTCTATTCCGAAGAGGAAGTCTACTAATTTTTTAGTCAGTAAGTTGATTCAACTACTATTTATTATATTATTATTCAACTACTATTTATTATATTATTCTAGTACAGGGAACATTTCAGAATGGAAAATGTGAAAGTTTGATCTTGATCATTTATCCATCATTTCTAGTTTGTTAGTTTTTTCTGATAACCCAAATCATTGGTAGCCAGTCTTTCACTTCCACTTCTCCACTTGCATGACCAGCAAAAGAAGATTTCTTTTAGGGCTCCTTACTCCTTCTCTTGTGGCGCCGGTAGACATATTGCGCTTCCGCTGCGAGATATTGAGTGCTGTCCGTGCTAAGGACAGGTTAGCTCAGATGGTGGGTCATGCTGAGCGCAGCACGGAAGGTTCAAATGCATGTTCCAAATCTTGGATTCTCGCTTCATTGATCTGGGGGAAAGGGAACCGTCTACCAGTTGGGAAGCTAGACATCAAGGTTGTGGCTTGATGAGGATAACTAAGCTGACACGCCGGAGTTGGCTCGCCTTTTGGTCCCTGGTGCGATGGACACCGTGTTGCCTTGTGGGATCCGTCATATTCTTATCTTTGGGATAGGAGCAGCCAACTCAAAATTACATTCATTTCACTTGTCCGCGAATCCAATTAGGATTCCCGTCGGTTGCATCGGTGTTGATCAACCTACTACTTGATGGAAGAATGGAATTACTACCGCCCGGAGCTTCATCGAATTCCTATCTAGCCTCTGTTCACTAAAGTGGAAAGGAAACCGAGCTCTCCATTATTGGTAAGTGGCCTACGCACTGATGAAATGGTCAAAGCCTTTCACAGTTGAGCAAAAGGTCTCGGGTTCAAAAACAGAGATCAAAAACTCCTTTTTCTTTTTGAATCCAAGCAAGAGACCCGTTTCATTTTCTTTGCCAGGTAGCTAACATTCTGAATATAAAAGTATTGTTTGTTATGGGAGTCAGGGTCGTCAACCAATTAGAAAAAAAAAGGGGGATTGCTTTGACAAGACAGAGTCGTGTTAAGCTATCCGCGATTTCGAGGAGGACCCAGAAGAGGTTGAAGTGAAACAAACAAAAGAATCTGCGGAAGCTAAAGATGCCGATTCGGGAATTTAAAATTACGAGACTAAGATGTCAGAAATCTTCGTATCCAAGTAAGGGCCCCGGGAGTAAACTTCGAAAAGAAAGCCTATTGGTTGGTCTGGTTGTCCCCCCGGCGGTGCCCGGGCGGGCCTCGGTTCAATCTTGCCGATTCTACCTAGACATGGCTCAAAACGAAGGGGTAAGGCCAAGTTAATAATGGAAACTCTTGTTTATCTCCCATGCATGCTTCGATCATTCAACCCATTTACGCTGGCAAATCAATCACGAGTAGGATCGACGAAGTAAGTAAGCCCTTCCTCTGAAAAGGATGGAATCAATAGCGATCCTGAAGCTGAAACAAGATAAGATTTCTCAGGAAAGAATGTGGTGGTACAAATACGAAGCTGAGGATACTTTGGACCAAACAAAACCTCTTGGTTTACTAGTTCGTAGCATGGATTGCTATTCGTTCGACTACCACTAGTCTGCTGAAGCTTTCCTTTTAAAAGGTCTTCCTCTCTCTACTGGGATTTACTCGCTTAGAAGTCGAGGGTGTCCCATTTCCATTCCTTTGCCAAAGCATTAGCCGAGTATGCTTACAACAACTGCTATCACTCTAGCCATCGGAATGGCACCTTTCGATGCACTCTACGGGAATGCGCCTGTTGAATTGCTCAGGGATGCTGTTCTATTCGGAAAATTCTCCCAAGAGCATGCCTGCTGAAAGATTACACCTTCGACTATCTCTAAGCATGCATGTCCCACTATTTATATGTGAGAACAGGCTGTAAGCACGCATGCCCCTCCTATCTATGAAAGAGAACAGGAATTCCCTACACCAACATATCTAGCGAGGGATCCTTCCAATCTACGAAAAGAGGGCACTACGAAAGCTAATTAGTCAAACCAGGATCTTCGGTGTTGATCAACCTACTACTTGATGGAAGAATGGAATTACTACCGCCCTCCCCCGGCCTGCTCCCGCCCCACCCCCAAACCCCCTCAAGGGGGCTTAGGTTTTGAGCCATCTAAGAAGCCTTTCTTAGGGTCACCCCTCCTACCTCCCCTCGCTAGGGGAGTTGTTTTGGGATTATTAGGTAGTATTTTTATTCGGGGTTCTAGCTCTGCTGCCATGAAAGGCAGAGTAGAAAGAACTGAACAACTGGATAACTAGCACCAAAAACCGTCTTTACATCGGATGGTTCGGTGTTTTGATGATCCCTACCTTATTGATCGCAACTTATGGTATAGTTCTGGCTCATTCCTTCTCTACCAAATATCATTTAGAAGACCCTGTGTTAAGTTCAATGTAAGTAAAAGTACCTTGGGCAAGTCTTTTACTACAAGAAGACTCAATGCATAAAGAGTGGTGGTATACAATTGGATTGCGCACCAATGAAGATCTTTATACTGGAGCTCTTTTTCTATTATTTCTTTCTACGCTATCCTTAATAGGGGACAGTAGCGGGGTTGGGAAAGTAAGGAAAGTCAAGCCCGATGATTCTGTGGGAAGGGACGTCTTAAACGTATCTTAATGCCTGGAAGTTGGATAGGATGGCCCTTACGTAAGGACTATATAACCCCCAATTTCTATGAAATACAAGATGCTCATTGAATGATAATAAATTCATGTTCACTTATACAACACAACTCCAGATTTTATTCAAGTCAAGGAATATTTTTACATTCTGTTCCTCTATTTGATTCAAGGGAATCCACCGCCAAGCTTCAACAGCTTGATACCCTCTAACAGAACTTAGCCCCCACCGTGCTCCGGTTCAACAACTATACAACTAGAGAATTGATTGAAATCGCCTAAAAACGGTGGCAGCTAGCGAGGAGTTAACGACCGGACGTGCTGCAACCTAGGGATCACCGGGCAGCTCTTTCGCTCTATAGGGATATCGGGGGGGGGGGGGGGGGGGGCATAGCACAATTCTTCTTGGAGGAGGGTTGGTTTGCCCAGATGACTGATCCTGCCATAATATACTCCCGCCAATTCTATTGCACCGGCAACAGAAGTCGAACATACATACGATGATCTTCATGCGTGAAGGGACGGGAGGAAAGAAAGAGCGGTAGATGATAATGCAAAAGGGCGCCGCGTCTAGGCGGGCGAGCTGAATGGATGAGCGAAGCGAAGGGCATTCCGACCCAACATCTATAAAGAGAAATAACAAAAAGTAGAGTAGGGAGGGCAGACCGGTACACAGGCACAACATCATGCAAAGAAAATGAAAAAGAATGATAATTCTTCTCTATTTCCATGACGGACCCATATATATAGAAACAGAAAAAGAAGAACCTTGATACTAAACCAGATCGAACAAGGGATCTTCTTGGAAATGGGAAGATCTAGGATAGGCGGCCAACCTCCTTGAAAGAGCGATGTGGTCTCGTGGAAGCAACCGATGCTTTGGTCATTCGACTCCTTGATGCCAATCTGTGCTTGCTGTCATGCTGGCAAAAGCGGGGGTTTCAGCCGGTTTTACCTACTATTGGATTTGAACCAATGACTCTCGCCATTCAGTCATACTCAACAAAAGTCAGAAATGTTTGACCCTGATCCTTTTTTCATCTTCATATAGAAAGAAAATCGGCCTTCCTCATAGTCGATATAGAAAGATCTCCTTATTTCTTCACCGCAGGTTCTCGCGTCATTTTCTTTAAAAGATATTAGATCACCGTGGGAAACATTCAAATGATTAATGGTTACCAGTCCATTATTCAAACAAAGCCGCAGGCCTCATAAGCCTCGTGACCAGTAGGCAATGATCTGACTTGGGCGACGGAATGTGTTTTACAATAGTTCCAACGTTTGAGTAATTGAACTTGCTTCTTCACGGAGCTCCACAATTTCTTTTCTTGACTCGCAGCAACAAATAATGCTGTAATAGGTAATGTTTTATATCCTATAAGTACTTTACTAAGTTAGGACTCTCAGCTCTTAGTTTAGTCTCGGTGCTATTTTAGTCTAAGCCCAGATGCAGGATCCGAAGTTTTTGACTCCGGTCCAGCTTAGATGAACCGAGGGATCATCTCCTATCTATCCCTAGTCACAGCGAAAGACTTCTACTTGATAGCTATACCTCTACCCATAAAAAAAGTACTTTTTGATCCCAAAGTAAGTCCAAAGGAATCTTGCTCGCTCCATTCCTACGCTCGCGTACTGGCTCGTGTCACTTATGTTCCACCCGTGGAATAATAAAGAGAAGATTGTTGGAAGATAGAAAATGATCTATTTGATATTATGGACGACTGGTTACGAAGGGACTTTTTCGTTTTTATAGGGGATTAGTAGTGACATTAGGACGGTTTGCCCTTGGCGGCTCCGGAAAGATATTCTAAATCTCGAATATGCGCACCGAGAATAAATTTTTTTTTCTTTTGATGATAGTAGAAAGAAATGGCTCTGCTCGCTTAGACTCGGGGCTCTGCGCTCTATCAGCTATGAGTTAGTTGGCGCTACGCGCGGTTCCATTCGAATACTCTGCTGCGAGAAAGAGGTAGATCTTATTAATCGACAATCTGAAAGACTTTGTCATAAAGGGACATAAAGATTCTGTGTAGTTGCTTGCTCTCCGCTTGAGCTACTTTCACTGTGAAGAAGAGGACTTCATCTCTTCACTTACCCAAGGAAACTTGGAAATAACGCATCTCGCTTGGAAAGCTAGTTAGGGATATTCGATAGAGGAAGGACCCATTTCGAGTCCTTTCTCATATTCTTATCATATACTTCTTGGATGCATTCCTCCAATCACTTTCTTGCGCGAGTTAGGTTCTTTCTTGACTCCACTCCAGGAAGGGAATATAGAATATGTTCATTCTTTTTGTGTAGCTCAGCCAATTGATTCGTCATGGTAGAGAAGAAAAACGGCGCACGGACCGTACTCGAGCTTCGGGTCAATGTCCCCAGAAGCAAGGAGTATGCCTGCGTGTTTCGACGAGAACACCGCTGCTTCAAAACTACAGGGCACGCGCTACGGCTTTGACCTAACGGCCTCCGTTTGCTGGAATCGGAATAGTTGTGAACAAAGTGGCGAACGGGTGCGTAACGCGTGGGAATCTGCCGAACAGTTCGGGCCAAATCCTGAAGAAAGCTCAAAAGGCTCGCCCACAAAAGCAGAGCTAAGGGTAAGAAAGCTAGTAAGAAGCTGGCTAAAGGACGGATTGAGTAGGAAACCCCATATTTTGGTCATAACATTGATTTGAACTAAAGACGGAAGTTTTTTTATTTCTTTTTTTTTTATACTTGCTCATAAGAACCCTAGAAGTAGAAAACGGAAGTGCGCTCCTGCGCACGTAGGCTTGAAAGCAGTAGATTTCTGGACAGCGAATGGAAGAAATGGAGATGCGCCACTATCCAGCCTATCTTGATGAACCAGAAGTGATAAGGTCCCGGCAAGAATCTTCTCTGTAAGAGACCTTAAGAATGCCGGGTTACCCGATGCAATGGAGGGTCCCACTCCAGTATCTGCTTTGAATCATGCAGCTACTATGGTCATTGCTGGCGTTTTCATGATAGCAAGGTGCTCCCCTTTATTTGAATACTCACCTACGGCTTTGATGGTTATTACTTTTGCCCCGGAGGTGACTGCAATGAGCAAAAATGTCACTCACTGGCCTAAACGTCGAGCAAACACTCGAACATGAGAGCAAGGGATCACCCAACGAATGGACGTGCTCCAAGGACGGAGGAGAAGCCAGAAAGCAAGGAGGTTTGGTTTACGTATGGTGGAAGGTGACATTTTCCAGTCGGACTCGGGAATCCCTGAGCCCAGCTTTTAGTCCGCGCCTGGCAGTTTCAGCCATGGAGCCACTACAATTTCTCCTGTCGCAGCAGTTGCGCTATTCTTTATTCACTGTCTTCGGATGCATCAGTTTATTATGCTTATGCCTAATCTGAATACTGGCTAGTTACTTCAATTACCTTACCCCACTGCCTTTCATCATTGTTCTTAAATCAATCTGTGTCAGGTACAGAGCCAATCTTCACATCCCATAGGTAAAACAAGTCGCTTTATGGGCTGCTTTTGGCGGATTGCTTACTACTAGGTTGGATCGGATGCGCAGTGCTCGTCAATCATTTCATCCCCTACAATATCGACCAGTCCATAAGCTTTGGCTTCGATTACAGAGCCTGATTCTATATATTATTTGTGGGTTATTATAGAATAGAATCTATCTTTTTCTTCAAATCATAGTGGGCGGTTTAGGCTTCCAGGAAATCACGGTTGTGCGAAACAACTTCAGAAAAAAAAACTGAGGTGAAAGCCAGAAGAAGAAGAGAAGTGCGCCTTCCCGGTAAGGAAGAGGATAAAAAGGTGCTGTCATCTATCTCGACCTGTTTCCCGAGGCGTTGGAAATGAAGACCGGCTCAGAGAATCACTGGCGTGCTTTCTCTCTCCCATCGTTTCGTCTCGAGCAGGGCTGAATAGATATCTGTTGGCTTTTCTCGAGGCAATTCAAGTTGACATGACATTGTCAATTTATCCAGAACTTGTCTCTTTGGTTAATCTTACCTTCTTTCCCATGCATTTCTTAGGGCTTTCGGGTATGCCACGTCGCCTTTTCTGCTTCCTCGCGCAAAGAAGAAAATAGAATCTCTTCTACGGCTCCACCCAATTGGTACAAGAAGCCATGGATACACTTCTTGATAGTGGGTCCCGCGGGCAACCGACAAGGGATGGTCACAGTAAAGTATACAAATCACTTTCAGATGTAATTGAGGGTAAAGAGGGGAGGGCACGCCAAAACAACCGCACCCCCCTTTATTTTTAGAATTAGAAAGAAGGGGACGGGGAGATGAAAGACAAAGGAATCTTTTGGGACTTATCATGACATTTATGCCCACTATCTGGTTGTGGGAAATAGAGAAAAAGAAATGTCGCCATCGATGGTGAACTTTACAAACGCAGCCTGTCGCGGATAGGAATGCTCATGAAATGCAACCTCAGCCAACAAGGCAAGGAACTCCTTCTCGAGATCCATCCTGGCATCTGCGGGCACCACGCGGCACCATGGTTGCTGGTCGGCAAGGCCTTTCGCCAAGGTTTTTACTGGCCCACCGCTCTGCGTGACGCGGAGGAGGTTGTTCTCATGTGTAAAGGGTGTCAGTTTACGCTCGGCAGACTCACTTGCTAGCACAGGCACTTCAGACCATTCCCCTCACTTGGCCATCCGTGGTCTTGGGCCTTAACATGGTCGGGTGTTTCAAGAGGGCTCCTGGTGTTTTCACTCACTTGCTTGTCGCGGTGGACAAATTCACCAAGTGGATCGAGGTGAAACCCATCGCCAAAACCAACTCCCAGGAGGCTGTCAAGTTCTTCCTTGACATTGTCTACCGGTTCAGTGTGTCCAACACCATCATCACAGACAACGGGACAAACTTCACAGGCAAGAGGTTCTCGGAGTTCGCTGATGGATATGGGATCAGGATCGATTGGGCGTCGGTCGGGCACCCACACACCAACGGGCAGGTTGAAAGGGCGAACGGAATGGTCCTCTAGGGACTCAACCTTGCATCTTCAACCAACTCAAAAAGTTTGCCAGACGCTGGGTCCAGGAACTCCCGGTCGTTCTCTAGAGCCTGAGGACAACTCCCAATCGATCCACGGGGTTCGCCCCATTCTTCCTAACATACGGGGCAGAAGCGGTGCTACTCTCCAACCTAGACTATGGTGCCCCAAGGGTCAAAGCCTATGACCCCAACCGAACTGCGGAGGCTCAACAAGACGCAGTCGACTTGTTGGAAGAGGCGCGGGAGATGGCCTTGGTCTGCTCTGCTCGCTACCAGCAAATCCTTCACAGGTACCACGAGAGGAAGATCCGGGGAAGAACCCTCGAAGTCAGTGATTTGGTGCTACGGAGGGCGCGGTCAACCAAGGACAAGCATAAGCTCACTCCGCTCTGGGAAGGACCATACACGATTGCGGAGGTGGTCTAGCGAGGAACCTACCGATTGATGGACAATAACGGCAACATCCTCACCAACACTTGGAACACTGAGCAACTACGTCGTTTCTTCCCCTAAATTAAGTTCCTTCACATGTTTTCATTCGAACGACGACTCCTGCAGCGCCCGGCCCGAGCACTCTTGCCCCGGGTCGCTTGGGGGCCCCACGGGGGTACTCCGCCACGCACACCGCTACTCCCTCCTTCCTTTTGCAAATCGCATACAAAAAGGCAACTTTTTTTTCGCCTGAGCGAATGGGCGACCCATTTTCCCATTGCAACCTAAGTGATTTTTGTTGGGCCACCTGACCTACCGAACTCTCATCACAACCTATCGCGAACTAGCAGCTGACGCCACTCGGGCCAGCCCTAGGCTACACGCTGTAGCCTACGGTTAGCGAGCTGGTTCGAAAGGGAAAGTGCAAAGGCAAGAGTCACTCTAGGGAACAAAGGTATATAGGTGGGACAGGCTTCCCAAACATCATTAAAATGAAATCGCTTACAAACACTTATAGTTGTTCATTCGGGGGATCATTAAGTTTCCCCATCTAAGTATTTCAAAAATGAGAGCTAACTTTAAATGCTTCTACTGCGGCACCTGATCTGCCTTGGCTGACAACGTGGACGGGAGGAGCCGTGCTGCAGGGTCGACCGGAGGATTTCCTTGATTGGGAACCGGCACAGTCGGGGTGGCACTCGACTCGGCTTTTGTTGACTGGCCACCGTCTCTGCTCAGAGTCGCCCCGTATCCGCGCGACAGGCCTCTTTTACCCAGTCAGTGGTGGTCACCTCCGCAATTTCCATCACGACTGGCACCAAGCTCTGTCCAAGTTCGTGGAGCTGGTCGGTGGACCACCCGGCGGCGTAGCCTCTCCCGACTGCCTCAAAATCAGGGTCGGGTATTGCGACGCCACTGACATCAACACTCCTGAGGCGCTGTGGAAGACTTCGTCGGTAATAAGCCCTGCCACCTCGCCCGGGATCTCCAATAGGTTAGTGGCAAGCACGCTCGACCCTGGGCGGAGTTCGAGGACCTCAGTGACCATCGACTGCGCCGCCCCTTAGAGCTGACCAAGTTCCTCTTCAAGGACCTTGCTCCTCACCAAGGAGTCCGCTAGCGCTTGCGTATTCCGCGCTACCACCTCTTCGGTGGTCGCTAGCTCGGACTCAGCGGCACGGCTGCCTTTCTCTGACCACTTCAACTCATCCCGTAGGAGCCTGTTTCTCCCTCCTAGTTCTGGACACGAATAAAGGGGAATTTAGAGGCCACACAATGCGAAAAAAGAATCAATAGGACAGAGAAGAGGAGCTACTTACCAGCCATGGCATCCTCAACAATCTTGAGCCCCTCTTCCTTCTGGGTCAGCATCGCCTCTAACTGAGTGATCCACTGCCCCTTGGACTGAGCTCGCCCCTCAGCGATGGCTTGGGCCTCTCGCTTCGCTCCCAGCGCCGACCGCAATATGCTTAGAGCCAACCGGGCCGCGCCTAGCTCCTGCTTAGTAACAGTCGCACACTCGCACTTGCAAAGTTCCGATGCCCGAGCGGCTTCAGTTCGCGGATTAGCTCCCCGAATCATTGCTGCGCCACCGCCTCTTGCCCCAGTCGGGCGTGCTCCTCTCAGAGGAACCGGGACTTGTTCAGTGAGATCCCCTCTAGGCTCCTCAAAACAAGGAAGTCAAAAACATCAAAACAGGTCACCCCTCATCGAAAAAGAAAAACAACAGAAGCAAAGGGAGAGCACGAGGACTTACCCGAGCAAAGCTTGGTAGGTCGACGGACGCGCTCCGCCGAGCGAGCCTGATTTTATTGAGGATCTCCACAAGCCTCGCCTCCGCAGAGGTGAGGTCGTTGCGGCCTGATACTCCGCTCTGCTCGAGATGGCCCCAAAGTTTCTCCTCTTGCCGGTCATGTAGGACGAACCGAACCTCGCCTGGCTTGAAGGGGTCGGGCCAGATCCACTCCCCGACCAGCCAACTCGCAGACTCGGGCGGCCTGGAGGCCAGAACCATCGCCCGCTCCTGATTCCCCTCTAGTGACACCTCCGGCTCCAAAGGATCGCCCACCTGGTCGAGGTGTTCGCCCCGACCTCGGTTTCCACGTCCGCAGGTGCCAAGGTGGCTCCCTCATCCTCCTCCAGCTCGAGCCGTGCTGGTGAACTGAATGCCCCTCCGCCTGGGGAAGCGGGGGCCTCACCCTCTTCCTCCCTTCCTGTGCTCGACGGGGGAGACATCGCCACAGTCACCCTCGCACTGGACTGTGCGGGTATCGCCGTCATCACCGACGCACTGCTCGTGGAAGCCATTCCCCGGTCCCCCTCCATGGGTCGGAGCGAACAACATTGGGTTGGGCCTCCATGGCACTAACTCGGCACCAAGTTGAAGGCCAGTCGGCATCAAGGCGCTGCAAAGAAAAGGAGAATGAATGAAAACATTTGGAAATGGGGTCAAAACCCTAAGACAATTCCTTTACCTCGAATCCCGACCAAGTGGGGGAAGTCCAAAACTCTGGCCGAGTGGGGGAAGTCTGAAACTCCAGCCGAGTGGGGGAACCCTGAAACATCAGCCGAGAGATGAGGACTTACAAAATTCGGCGGGTGGTCCCAGTTGAAGGCCGATGGACCCCTGATGACCCGCTGGTTCCCCATCTTGAGGACCACATCGAGCCACGAGCACTACTCATCGTGGGGCACCACCATCATTGACACCCGATCGGGATCTCTGAGGCCAGTGTACTCTCACATCTTGGTCATCTTGACGGCCAATGGGATGACTCGGCGGGACAAGATGGTGCCGAAAAGCCGCACCCCATCGAGGCCGTCTTCCGTGACGCGCTTCCACAACGCCTTCTCGAGAACCTCCACGTGCTCCTTCTCCGCAGTAGGGCACCCCCATGTCCAGCTGTCCTTCCTCACGGGCGCACCCCCGTGAACAACGGGAATGGATTCCCCGCCGGGTTCCTGATGTAGAACCACACTTCATGCTACCCCCAGTTCGAGTCCGCGGGGGTGTACGCCGGGTAGTCTCCCCACTGGCGAGCCTCTATTGCAGGCCGAAGCCCCCGACAGGCATGAGCTCCGGGTCCCCCTTCGCCGACATTGCTCGCCCGTAGAAGAAAGCCCGGAAAAGATTCGCATGCAGATGGATCCCGAGAAAAGCCTCACATAGGGTGACGAAGCCCGCGATGTGCAGCACCCCATTCAGGTTGAGGTGCTACAGCTTCACCCCCCACTCGTTCAGCAGCCCAAGGAGGATGGGTGCGTCAGGTACCCAAGACCGTGCTCGTGGAACGTGAGGAAGCTCACGATATTGTCGGTTTCGGGCTGCGGCTCCTTGTGCTCCGCCAGGGGAGCCGTCTAGTGTGCCACCGCCTTTGGTGGCAGCAGCCCCTTCTTCGCGGAATCCTATAGCCGATCCTCGGTCACGATCGATGGCCTCCAGTTCGACATCGTGGCCGTGCGATGGAAAGGTCTAGTCACCCTCACTCTCTTCCTCCCTCCTCAAGCGCGGCGGATGCAGGGAGAGGAACGGTGGCGGAGGAGAGCGGAGGAGGAGAACGACACTGGTGACTGGAGCGGAACAAAGGGGAGGTGGAAGAGCTCGAGAATCACCAGCCGCCCCCCTTTTTAACGCAACAAGGGAGCCCAACCGACGGGGTGTAACACAAGGTGCGGGGCCCACCACAACCGCGGCGTGGGCGTGAAAAATGGGGCGACGCTCCGGCTTTCCAAGTCTCGTCGGGCCACACTCCTAATAAATAATCGCATTTAATCCCTTGATTCGCGAGATATACTAAAACAAAAATGGCATGGCCGTAAATAAGTGCGCTAATGGGTCCCGACTTGGGAACGTGACCGACCGAGGTTTGAAGGTCGATCGGCGGAGGACTCAAGGCCACCTCGCGTCAAACAGAGCCAGGGGAGAAAACGCAGATGAGCCCCAGTGGTCCTCATCCGACCTCCTCAGGCAGCAATTCAGGTCATCTCAACCTCGAGCCATGCCCACAGAATCTCCATCGAGGAGAGGCCAACGGGCCACCTGGGTCGGTCCGATGACTCGGGCATCTGCTGGTAGGCGAGTCGTGGAGCAGTGGAATGCCACCTGCGGGCTATGCCAACCCCGTCACGAATGACAGACACGGATCCACTCGGACGCCCAAAATTTTGCTTGGGCACGCCTATTGGGAGCTCACCGAGCGCGTCACTTGAGCCATCGGGGTAAGTGAACCCGGCCCATCCCCTCTAGTCTCTGACATCGCGGACGGGGTGACCTCCACGAGTACACACACGACGCCGCGCGAGTCGGAGAACCGTATTCCCACGCGAGAAGGATAGCAAAATTCCGGCCCCCGATCAGACTCGCAGTCAGGCGCGGCAGATACAATGCACTCCAGAATAAACATGCTTTATTCCTCACAAATAAATATTACAAAGTACAAAAACTTTTTACCACCATAAGGCTTCTTGCACTTCCCTTCCTCAAGGACAACTTGGTAGGGGATGATGGAAGCAGTCCATCTGCCACCACCGCCAATTGAACTCCCTCGCCGTCTCGAACGATAGCGAGGAACTCTTCCCCATCTCCAGTCGCCTAGGAAGGACCAACCTCCTCATAAAGTGAACTGGAGCTGAGGCACACAGGGAAGCCAAACCCACTCGGGGCCCAGGCGGTTCCCGCGGGCACGCACCGCAACAAGAAGGAACGAGGAGTTCCTCAGCGTTCCTGGACCCGGCCAGTGGAAACACTGACACATCCTCCGCCGGGAGCCGACGCTTCCCCATGGTCATCCAAGGCGCCTGGGGAAACCGCACCGACCGCCCGATGGAGACGGTGGCCTGCCTGCGCACCCGCTCCTCTTGATCATCCGAGTGAAAAACTTGGAGGACCAAGCTTGGGAAAGCCCCGGGCGTACAGTGTTGCCCGCGTGCCATCCCCTGCCGCTTGCAAGCATTCTTCTAGTACTAGATGCTGAAAGGAACCACGGGCACCATCAGGTGGACGCACATAGGCTGAGAGCAGCTCCATTATACAAGACAAAGCTCACCCACAACTCAATTTCTGGGTGAGTTCAAAAAATAGGATCTTGCAGGCCTAAATTTATAGCCGCTTGGGCACTTTCGTGTCATGCGGTCGGGTTTAGCCGCGTGGCGCGCAGCTCTGCCTCAACAGGAAGGAATCCCTCATGGGGGAACAAGGAGGAACTCCTCTTCGGTGGGACGATGTGACAGATTAGGCAGGCCTCGATATTCGGCACCAAAAGCGGACAGCATGCGCCGCTGCGGCACATTCACTACATGGGCAGATCAGAGCAACCCCAATTGACCCATAGTTGCAAGAGGGAGTCTATCGAACATTGTACCTCCCTAAGACTGAGATAGCACGATGTGACTTCACGCTCTGGGCTAACACATAGCGCGACGAAAAAAGCGCCTTTCACGATTAAACAAATCGCAAAGCCGCTCGAGGGCCTCTGAAAGGAAGAAGCAAGCTACTCGAGACTTATGTACTTCTATCTAGATATACAGCTCATACTATACAATTATACACGTACACATGATTATCCTCAGCTCTAGGCTCCCAGGCACTACCGGGAGAACCGCACATGACTGGCAAAGGAGCCGCAAGCCAACTTGGCTACTTTATGGACCTCATACAGCCACTACCCTAACGGTGAGGGTTATGCTGGATGGACAGGGCTGTCACCACCTGTCGCCTACCTCATCAAACCATGGGATAGAACCGCATCCGGCAACACTAATTAACCCTGACACCATGTCTACATTAATGAGCCATACTCTAGTATCCCGTGCGGATCCCACACCCTCCGGATGGATAGACATCATACTAGAGCAAATATACGAATACCAAAACCCTTGTCGTGGCACTAGATTTACTCTTCTAATCATGCAAGGTATAAGGCACAAGTATAAACTAATCATAGCATACATGTCTGACACAGCAGAATTTAAACT
Source organism: Panicum miliaceum (assembly GCA_032594955.1). NCBI lineage: Eukaryota > Viridiplantae > Streptophyta > Magnoliopsida > Poales > Poaceae > Panicum > Panicum miliaceum. The sequence goes on along the minus strand of CM064070.1, from coordinate 8,821,276 downwards.
ATGCAAATATATAAATTTAGAAGATAACTCAATTAAAGATATCCGAGAATTACATAGGAAAGGAAGAGCAAAACCCATACTGAATACTCCTAGGTATCCTCAGGAACCCGAAGAAGAGCTACTTCGGCCTAAACTCCACTAGCCTATGGACTAAGCAAGAGATTAACTTGAGATAGAGCAACTTGAGTGTGTCTTCATTTGGAGCCCCTCCCCTCATATTTATAGATGTGTCCCGGGGGTGCACGGCCAGCAATTCAGCTCGTTTCACCTAGAACCAACATGGAGGAGCAATGGGGAGGCACCAGGTGGAAGCTCTAAGTCGGTGGAGCTAGCCTTGGTTCGGCCGAACCAACCGACCTCAGCCTTTGCTGAGTGGCTGGTAGGTGGGCCCTGGTGACTCCTGTGCAAGGCTTGGCGCTGTCCTAAGTTGGTTGCTTGCTTTGGTGGGCCCTTTATTCCATGTGAGGCTGAACGATGCGTTCTGATTGGTCGATAACTTTTGCCTTGGATTCAAGTGTGTGTTTTCCCTCCATTTCTACTCAAATTCCTTCATAGCACTAATTTCCAAGGGACATGTGGAAATGACATTATTCTAGATAAGTATGTGTATAAGAACTATTAGTTCTCCCAATTTTCTGATCAAATTGATGGTCGAAATTGGTCAGTAACGAGAATCAACAAGATCCCCCAAGCTATTTATGTTACTCATTACCTGTCATTGTGCCATGTCTTGTAGCTAAGATGATCTCCTTGAGGCTGAATAAATTGGCATGAGTACCTTGCTCTTATTACCTTAGTTATTTGTGGGGCTTATTAGCTTCTCCTTGTCTTGGGCTGTTGAGAGATAGAACGGCGAATCGAGCAATACTTACCTCTTCTTTGCTTAACAATCCATCTGTAGGTTTTCTTTTGAATTTTCCAAATCAAGATCAAGTTCCTTGAATGAATCTCTTAGACCGCTCAATGTGTATGAATCCTTACCAGGGTATTTCTTGCCTCCTCATGTCTAAAGCTTTTGTAGGGCTCAAGGTATGGGAAGGGTAAGGCTTACCTGTATCTCATGAGTTGCGAAGACAAAGAGTGGATCCATGGAGATACAAGTCATAAACCAAGATCAAGATGTGCACATGTTTGGATAGATGAAGGTATGGTTACTCCTTTTGTATGATGTGTCTCTCGTTTTTATTTATTTCTGAGAATGGTTACCCCTTTTCTTTTTCTCTTTTTCTTCTTCTTCTTTTTTTTGGGTCATGCTTCTGAGCATGCTTTCTTTTTTCTTTTTCTTTTGGGATAACCATATCTCCAATTTTTTAGGAATACTTGGAGAGAGATCACACAACACATGGAGCATTTATTTTGGTGGTTGCATGGAGTGTGCTAATTCCTGGTGTAGGAAATTCGCGATGGATGGAGTGTGCGTGATCTTGATCAAGAGATTATGAAAAGCATCTCACTAGGGTCACAACAATTTGGCAAAGCTCACTGAAACAACATGTAGCATATGTATGTGGTTTTCGATGTATATGGCATATGGCTCTGGTAGGAATTTTTGCATCATTGAGGAACATGTCTTTCCCTTTTTATTTTGAAAACAAAAACTCCAGATATGTCTTACTCAGAAAGAGATTGTATAGCTCCTTCTACTATATCTATGCTAACAACAACCTAGACATGGATGAAGCATATGCAAGCCATGAGACATTCAAGTTCATGGCAAAGGTTTAAACAGCCAACAAACTCAACCTCAGGAAAACACTATGCTTGAGACTAGGCAAAACAAACGAGCAGGAGTTTCATCCTTTCAACTTAGGAAAACTAAAGCATTCTTACCGCGCATATGAAAAGGAAATTAAGCAGAAAATATTTTTGTTAGTTTTATGGTTTTCATTTTTATTGAAAGCGGTAAAGATACAATTCACTTGGTGGAGATCCTCCCCCAAGCTAGCTCTTGGTTTAAGGTCCGATGAGCAAGACACTCTCCATACCTATTTAACTTGAGGTCCATCCGTCCATACCTGGAGTGGAGGTCAAGGACGGTGACGTCTTCTTCACTCACCACACCTTCTTATTCTTCCTGGATTTGGGTGGTGCGGGTGATGGATCCATGTTCTTTGGAGCTGGGGTACCACGCTTTTGTTCTTGTGTTCTTGTTCTTTTTCGTTCACCCATCATGAATTTCCTGACAAAGGTGATAAGATTATCCTCCTATGGGGGGTGACAATTTGACTTCAATGATCTTCTGAGGATTCAGTTCATATTTGATTCGGATCATCGAGCATTGTTCTATCCTCGGCCGAAAGTCAAACTTTTCCTCCTTTCCATTGATGTGGAGTCGGATTTCTCCAACTCCAACATCTATATGAGCATCTGCTGTGCTGAGGAATGGCCATCCCAGGATAAGAGTCATCTCCTTTGTCGGTGTTTTACTGTCACGCCCACCGAGGATACCCCCGAGGTGTTGAGTTTGTAGGTTGGGTGTCGCCGAGATCAGGAACTCAAAGGTGCAAGGAACACAAAATTTAGACAAGTTCGGGCCACCAAGAGCGTAATACCCTACGTCCTGTGTGGTTTGTATTGCCTTAGGTGGTGACGTTGTGTCTCCTGTTTGGAGGGGATCCCTACCCGCCCTTATATAGTTTGGGGGGACAAGGTTACATGGAAGTCCTAGTCGGATACGAGCCCAGGAGTCCTACCCGAGTACTTTTCGGGTAGTTTCTTTCTGTTCCAACTAGTTTTACTACTGTATGAGTAGTTCTACTACGCTACAAGTAGTTACAACAGATGAAGGGCGTGGGCCATGTCCCATCCCTTATCCTAGGATACGTATGCTATGTGCGCAGTCCCGTCGGCCCGGGTCTGAGTCGAGTACTGTAGGCTTCCGAGTACTTCTTAAGGCTTCTTCAAGTTCTCCTGAACTTAATCTTGAAGGTATCTTGTGAGTACTTCCTTGGCTGCATCGAGGCTGTGAGGTCCTCATACCCCGAGTAGTTGTTAAGTCTTCTTTTATATGGGATGAGATTGAACTCGCACTCCATATGGAGTAGCCCCCGAGCCTTAGGTTGACTCGTAGAATCAGGCTGAGGGTCAATTTAGTCTTGAGTCTTCTATCCTTATCTTCCAAAAAGATTTGAAAAATAAGTCGCTGATGACATGTGTCCCGCAACCCCAGAGCCTTGAATCCAAATCACCAAGGTTTGGAATACAGGATCCAAAGAATCATGGCAAGCAATATATGACGGTAAAAATTTGATGGTTAAGATGGGCAATTCATTCAGAAACCTGAAAACCGCTTTTTTCGGGATAAATTCCCTGAAAAAATGGTTAAACAAATAACTTCTCCAAAAAGCGCCCTAAATTACCGCTCAAATCAAACCTTGTTCGCTGAGAGCCGTGTCGTATCCAGCCCCCGAGCCTTGGAGCTAGAAGAGTCGCACAAGATACACCTAGTAGTCGGTGGGGCCAGCCCCCGAGCCTAGGCATTGGCCAAGGTGCCGCTGGATCTTGAACTGTTGATGAAGCCGACTAGTAGAAGTAGTGGAACACGCGTAAAACTAGTTGGGAACTAGTAAACGCAGTGTCATATGAGCGAGGCGCATTCAGTAAACTAGACGAGTCCCCTTCAGTAAACTCAACGTATTACTAGTCGTGTAGTAGTAAATGGAGTAGTACTGGAAGTATGGGAACGAGGCCCCTTCAGTAAACTCCACGTAGTACTAGTCATGAATCAGTAAACGAAGTAGTACTGCCAGTATGGGAACGATGCCCTTTCAGTAAACTCCACATAGTACTAGTCGTGTACTAGTAAACGGAGTAGTACTTGAAGTATGGGAGCGAGGCCCCATCAGTAAACTCCACGTAGTACTAGTCATGAACTAGTAAACGGAGTAGTACTAGCAGTATGGGAACGATGCCCTTGCAGTAAACTGCACGTAGTTGTAACACCCTAAATTTTGAATTAGGATCCATAAGGTTTTTATTAATTCCTTTCAATTTTAGAACATTTACCGTGAATTAACAATAATTTACTTAGCCATAAAAAGAAATATAATGAAAATAGGCCTTTTGCATTTTCATGCCGCACTGCATTGTTTTATTGCTTGTCTTTCATTTGAATTTGTCGTGAACCAGTAAACGGAGTAGTACTGGCAGTATGGGAACAATGCCCTTGTAGTAAACTGCACGTAGTACCAGTTGTGAACAGTAAATGGAGTAGTATTGGAAGTATGGGAGTGAGGCCGCTTCAGTAAACTCCACGTAGTACCAGTCGTGAACAAGTAAATGGAGTAGTACTAGAAGTATGAGTACAAAGTCCTTGCAGTAAACTGCACGTAGTACCAATCGTGAACCAATAGAGCGGTGTAGTACTGGAAGTATGGGAGCGAAGCCCCTTCAGTAGACTTGCACATAGTACCAGTCGTGAACCAATCTAGCGGCGTAGTACTAGAAGTATGGGAGCGGAGCCCCTTCAGTAGACTTGCACGTAGTACCAGTCGTGAACCGGTAAACGGAGTGTTATTGGAAGTATGTGAAGGTGATTGGAAGTCAATTAGCAAGGTAGAAATAAATCTTGCTGGTAGCTTCAGTCGATTCCTTGGGCGGACCATGAGAATTCACATGTTGCCATTCGAAAATGTCACGGTTAGCCTGAAGGAATTGATGACGAGGTCCTTTAGGTAGGGTAATTAGTTCCTTGGACGGGCCAAGACAAGTCGTATGTTGCCATGGGAAGATGTCTCGGTTGGCCCAAAGGAAGTGACGACGAGGTCCTTCACTTGATCTTGATCAGTTCCTTGGGTGGGCCAAGACAAGTTGTATGTTGACATGCGAAGATGTCTCGGTTGGCCCAAAGGAAGTGACGACACAATCCTTCACATGCATTGTTATGAAAGTGGTCGTTGTGCGAAGATGACTCGGCTAACTCGAAGGAATTCCTAGGGCGGACCAAGACGGCGCTGAGATGTGGATGAATGGAGAAAAGCCCTGTCTTGAGTAAATTCCTTGATTCCCTGACTGAGTGGTTGAACGAATTCTTTGGGAAAAAACCTCTTGTTTTGAGATAAAACTCAAGACAATGGTTAAAGAAGTTCCCTAAAGATCTCCGTAAAACCTCCTTGAATCGGGTAAATTCATTGATTCCCTAACCGAGTGGTTTGAATGAATTCTTTGGGAAAAAACCCCTTGTTTTCAGATAAAACTCAATATAGTGGTTAAAGAAGTTCCCTAAAGATCTTCGGAAAACCTCCTTGAATTGGGTCTCAGTCTTCACGTGGGCAGCCGCCTTGTTGCGCCCAGCCCCCGAGCGTAGAAACCAAACGAGCGTGGATAGTTTTTGTTCTTGATTCGTGGGTGATTGCCGATGAAGCCATATAGCTCATTGATGGAGCCGCGACGGTTTGTTGATGAGACCCGACTAGTCAGAATCAATTCCAACTAGTCACTGATGGAGTGAGTCCCGCTCCCGACTAGTTTTGTAGTCGAAGTAGTCGTCGGCGGGTTGCCGAGTGTCCTCGCGAGGGCGAAGTAGTCGTCGAGTTGAACGCGATCCGATGCGTCTGCCTCCGTGAATGGGATTTCTTCAATGAAAACCATAAAGACCTCGCGATCCAGCGAGGAGCCTTTGGCGATCCACCCCTCTTCTTTGTCGGAGGAATCGAGGGTCCTGCCTTCCTGGAACGGTTCTAGACCCAACAGGCTGTCGGTGTTTATGGTGCAGAAAAGCGGGCTACTCCGTGCCATTCCGATGCCCGAGCCCGTCCGACCAAGTTGAAAATGCAGAAAGGTGGGCTGAGCCGGGTAGCTTGGTGGACTTCGTGACCTTCTGATGCCTGGGCCCGCCCGATCAAGTTGGAAGCCCAGAACGGTGGGCTAAGCCGGGTAGCTTGGAGGACTCCGTGCCCTTCCGATGCCCGGGCCCGCCCGACCAAGTTGGAGGCACCCTCAGGCCCTGGTGGCCGTTTGATAAGGGTGGTGCATAATGGATGAAGTCCGAGTAGTCATCAAAGACGGGAGCCCTTCGATGGACGGTGGCTAGTCCTCCTCCGACTTGTGGTGTATGATCCAAATCTTCCTCCAACTTGTGGTAGATGATCCAAATCCTCCTCTGACTTGTGGTAGACGATCCAAATCCTCCCCTGTCTTGTGGTAGATGATCCAAATCCTCCTCCGACTCAGGGAAGGACTTGTGGTACAGGACCTCAGATCGAGGCAGACTCGGTTCGAGGGGTTCCAGGTTGTCAATCGAGTCATTGATTGCACGGTTGACATCCATGGCGGGTGGTACGGGTGCTTCAGGCTGCTTCTGGTCCGAAAATAGATTTCCGTTGAGACCGTTGGCGAGGTTGTACCGGAGAGAGGCCCCTTCAGTAAACTACGCGTAATACTAGTCGAAAACTAGTAAACGGAGTGTTACTGGAAGTTTGGGAGCAAGGCCCCTTCAGTAACATAGAAAACTAGCTGGGAACTAGTAATCTTAGCGTTATTGGGAGTATTTGACTAGATAATCATGTAAATGCTTTATTTGGCTAATTAACGGGTTCCACTAGTCATTTGCCAAATGAGGCGACCACTTTTGGCAGTCGCATGGCTCGGCTGTGATAGGATTTCCCGAGTTTAGCCTTAAAGAAATTGAATCATTTTCTTCTTTTTCGAGCCCATCCTCACTGGCCCTATCCTTAGCCCCCGAGCGTTGGTAAAAAAGGCTCGTGACATGAGGAATAGGTGACAAGAGATCGGCTAAAAAAAGGTTGCACTAATTAGGCTGGACGTTCATTGGGCATGACCTAGAGTAGTAAAGCGAGGGAGTCATGATTAACCCGAATAATAAACATAAATGTTGACCCTGACTAAGTGGTAAAAAGGGGTGCTTTTAGGTGTACGGAACCCCTTGTTTCGAGATATAGTCCCAAAATAATGGTTTAAACAAATGAAACACCTAAAAGACCCTCAGAAAACCTCCTTCAATCGGGTACTTAATTTATGAATAAATCATTATTTGGGTGGTCCCGTCGCCTTTCTTCATCAAGTTGATCAAGGAGGTAGTCGTTGTAGTCGTCTAGCTGGACCCACTCTACTCCTTCTTGATTGGGGGCGAAGCGTTTGGCACTCCGTACCACTTGGCCCTCGTCTTGGTCGTCGGAAGGAAGGAGGGGTCTGCCTTCTTGAAAAGGGAGTTAGTCGGGTGTGGTAATGGATCATGGTGGACTTGATTTGAGGAACCTAGAGGGTTTCATGCCCTTCCGCTGCTGAAACCTGCCCGACTAGTATGATCCCCTTACTCTGCCCCGGGTCATATGAGCAGCTGAATCCGAGTAGTTGTCGAAAATAATAGCCCCCCGACGTGCGGTGGCTTCTCCTTCTTCGAGTGGTAGTAGATGATCCAAATCCTCTTCCAATGCGAAGAGGGTCTTTGATTCGTGGATGATTTGTCGACGAAGCCGACTAGTCGGAGCTGATTCCGAGTAGTTGTTGACCGTGTAGAGCTAGTCGCCGAGTAGTTTTAGACTCATTCCCGACTAGTTTCTAGTCGAGATGAGTAGTTGAAGTAGTCGTGGCATATCGATATTGCAGCGGGAGTTGCGGTTGGAGTTCGAGTAGTTGAGATCTTAGGCGGCGCATCGATCGACATAGGTTGTGGTGGCCTATCGGACGGCATAAGCGGCGCTTGATTAGAGGGCGATCCGCACGTGTACTTCTCCGGCCTCTTCATGCATGCGCGCGTACAGCAATGGAAATTGCATGCGTCGTACCCATCTTGCATGCACAATTAGAAGAAAAATCAATTAGAATAATCCTTACCAATAGTAAAAAATACGACCGATCAGATCGGATGTGATATAGATGATAAACGGGAGAAAAAATCTTCCCTGCATGCTTGCGCAATTGATGTCGAAAACGGATGCCGTCTCGATCTCCCTGACGTGATCGAGGAGCAGCAACTCGTTGATGCTGTCGATGAATTTGTTGAGGTCACTGCTTCGAGTTGGTGTAGAGGCCTCCAGCTTTCTAGAGTCGGTTAGGTGGCCGTTGAAGCCACCCGATCCGTTGGCAATGCAGATCCAGGAGCCGAAAATGAACGTTGTGCCCTCATTGAGCACGGTGCTGGTGAAGCTGAAAGGTGCCATCGAGTTCTTCGGTTGATACTCGATGAACACTCCTACCTAGCGTGCCAGTTGTCGGTGTTTTACCGCCACGCCCACTAAGGGATACCCCCGAGGTGGTGAGTTTGTTGGTAGGGTGTCGCCGAGATCAGGAACTCGAAGGTGCAAGGAACATAAAGTTTAGACAGGTTCGGGCCGCCAAGAGCATAATACCCTACATCCTGTGTGGTTTGTATTGCCTTAGGTGGTGACATTGTGTCTCCTGTTTGGAGGGGGTCCTTGCCCGCCCTTATATAGTTTTGGGGACAGGGTTACATGGAAGTCCTAGTCGGATACGAGCCCAGGAGTCCTACCCGAGTACTTTTCGGGTAGTTTCCTTTTGTTCTAACTAGTTTTACTATTTTATGAGTAGTTCTACTACGCTACGAGTAGTTGCAACAGATGTAGGGCGTAGGCCATGTCCCATCCCTTATCCTAGGATATGTACACTATGTGCGCAGTCCCGTGAGCCTAGGTCTGACATCCTTGTGATCATCCATGTCCAATACCACGAAGTCGATAGGAATGAAGCAATCTCGCACCCTCACTGGAATATCCTCGGCAATCCCTTCTGGGTACGGAACTGAGGAATCAGCTAGTTGTAACTGCATCGTCGTTGGAGTCAAGTCTGAATAAATCAGCTGATCAAAGAACGCCTTGGGCATAACACTAACACTGGCGCCGAAATCACGTAAGGCCTAGTTGAAGTTCTGTGTCCCAATTGAGCAATTGATTGTGGGACATCCTGAATCCTTCTTCATCTTAGGAAGCTGCTGGTGAATAGCTGCACTACATGCCTCAGTGAGCTTGATTACCTCAGTGGTGGGTAAAGGCCGCTTGTTGGTGAGTATGTCCTTGAGATAGTGAGCATAAGTTGGCACTTGCATCGCGTCCATCGGGTGCTAGCTTCTTGATTCTGGTGGGGAATGACAGTAGTTTGAGTGTCGTAGAATTCGTGTGAAGCAATTTTCCCACTACGCACCTTGTTGGTGTCATCATTGCTGGATTGTTTTCCTGCTGTCTTGTTCTCTTTTTCCCTGCTGACATGGTCAGGATAAGGAGGGTCACGAGTAGTTTTACCTCCTCTTTGTTGGCATTTCGTAGTGTCATCACTAGGACGGTTAATCCTTAGCAGCGACGCTAGGACGCCGTGTGGTATTTCTTACATCACAGATAAATCCGCAAGCGCATGAAATACCGTTGTAGCATTTTACCCATGAGTAATCTCAGGTGTTGTATTTATATTTCCGCAAGGAAGGTGGTAAGTTGATGATAAATTCATACTTGGATATTCATTTGTATAAACAGGGGTAAGATAATATGTGGATAAGGAGGTAGTCTGACACACAAGTTACTCAAGCTCAAACTCAAGCAAGGACATTAGGCAGGGAGAAAGGAAGAAGAAAGCTACCTTGGGACTTATGTACTTCTATCTAAATATACAACTCATACTATACACTCATACACATACACATGATTATCCTCAACTCTAGGATCCTAGGCACTACCAGGGAACCGCACAAGACTGGCAGAGGAGCCACCAGTACACTCGGCTACTTTATGGACCTCTTACCGCAACTACCCGAATAGGGAGGATTACGATGGACGGACAGGGCTGTCACCACCTGCCGCCTACCTCAACTAACCATGGGATAGAGCCGCATCTGGCAAAACTAATTCACGCAGATACCAAATCTACATTAAAGAGCCATACTCTAGTATCCCGCGCGGAGCCCCCACCCTCCGGATGGACAGACATCATACTAGAGCAAACATATGAATATTGGAACCATTGCCGTGGCACTAGATTTACTCGTCTAATCATGCAAGGCATATGGTACAAGTATAAACTAGTCATAGCATACATGTCTGACACTGCAGAATATAAACTATGCAAATATATAAATCTAAAAGATAACTCTATTAAGAAATTTCGAACATTACAAAGGAGAGGAAGAGCAAAACCCATAGCAAACACTCCTAGGCAACCTCGAGAACCCGAAGAAGAGCTACTTCACCTAAACTCCACTATCCTAAGGACTAAGAAAGAGAGGAACTCGAGAGAGAGCAACTTGTGGTGTGTCTTCATTTGGAGCCCCTCCCCTCATATTTATAGGTGTGCTCATGGGGTCTTCCTGCTGTGCAAATAGCTGAAGCCATGGAGAACAGACATTGAAGTGCAAAGGGGAGGCGCCACGTGGTAGATGTCAGGCGGTGGAGCTTGAGATTGTTCGGCCGAACCAGGCTTGGCCCCAACCGACATTAGCCTTTGCTGAGTGGTTGAAAGGTGGGACCTGGTCACTCCTGTGCAAGGCTTGGCGCTGTCCTAAGGCGGTTCCTTGCTTTGGTGGGCCCTTTGATCCATGTGAGGCTGAAAGGTGCATTCTAATTGGTTGATAGCTTTTGCCTTGGATTCAAGGGTGTGTTTTCCCTCCATTTCTCCTCAATTTCCTGTATAGCACAAACTTCCAAGGGACATGTGGAAATGGCATTATTCTTAGATAAATATGCAGGTGAGGAATGCTAGTTCTCCCAATTTTCAGATCAAATTGACGGTCAAAATTGGTCCATAACAAGTGTCAACAAGATCTCCCAAGTTGTCCTTTGCTCATCCCAAGCAAAGCAGAACTTAAGGTTGTTGAAAAGAATATTGCTATTACCCATTACCTGTCGTTGCACCATGTCTTGAGGCTTAGATGATCTCCTTGAGGCTGAATAGGTTTGGAATGATTACCCTGCCCTTGTTACCTTAGTCATCTATGGGGCTTCTTTGGTTTTCCTCGTCTTGAGCTGTCGAAAGTTTGAACGGTCCATAGAGCAATACCTACCTTCTTTTTGTTCAACAATCCATCTAGAGGTTTTCTTCTGAATTTTGAAAACAAGACCAAGTTCCTCGAATGAATCTCTCGGGTCGCTCAAGGTGTATGAATCCTTACCAGGGCAATCTTTGCCTCCTCATATCTAGAGCTTTTGTAGTGCTCAAGGTATGGAATGAATGAAACATACCTGCATTTCATATACTGCCAAGACAAAGAGTGGATCCATGGAGAAACAAGTCACAAACCAAGTTCAAGATGTGCACTGTGTGGATGGATGAGGGTATGATTACTCCTCTTATGTGTGACCCCTCTCTCCTTTATTATATATTTTTTTGACATAGCTATCCCCTTTATTCTTCTCTCTTTCTTTTTTTTGGGTCATGCTTCTTAGCATGCCTTTTTTTTCTTTGGGGTAACCATATCTCCTTTTTTTCAGGGATACTTGGAAAGAAATCACATAACACATGGAACATTTATTTGGTGGATGGATGGACATGCTAATTCATAGTGTAGGAATTTCGCAATGGGTGTGGAGTGTGTGTGATCTTGATCAAGAGGATATGAAAAGCATCTCACTTGGGTCACAACAATTTGGCAAAGCTCAATGAAATAGCAAGTAGCAAATGTGTAGGAGTTTTTCAATGTATAAAATATGGCTCTGGTAGGACTTGTAGCATCATTGAAGAACTTGTCTTCCCTTTATTTTATGAAACCAAGGACTCTAGATATCATGTCTTACTTAAGAGGAGATTATAAAGCTCTATCTTCGGTATCTATACTCACAACAACCTAGACGTGGATGAAGCATGTGGAACCCATGAGATTCTCAGGTTCATGGCATAGGTTTAAACAGCCAATAGACTCAACCTCAGGAAACACTATGCTTAGGACTTAGGCAAAACAGACGAGCAAGAGTATAACTATTATTCATCCTTTCAACTTAGGAAAGCTAGAGCATTCATTACCGCGCATATGGAAGAGAAAATTAAGCAGAAAAGTATTTTTATTATTTTTATATTTTTTATATTTTTGTTGAAAGCGATAAAGATACAATTCACTTGGCGGAGAACCTCCCCCAAGCTAGCTCTTGGTTTAAGGTCCGATGAGCCAGACCCTCTCCATACCTGTTTAACTTGAGATCCATTCGTCCATACTTGGAGAGGAGGTCGAGGAAGACGACGTCTTCTTCTTTCGCCACACTTTCTTCTTCTTCTTCTTCTTCTTCTTCTTCTTCTTCTTCTTCTTCTTCTTCTGCTTCTTCTTCTTCTTCGATTTAGGTGGCGTGGGTAATAGGTCATCGGATTGGAGCCATGGTTCTACCCACAACCCGTTTCATTCATGGTCTTGATGAATCAGGTACATATGTTCTTAGTTTGAAACTGGAACATCATATTCTTGCGCATAATGCGGAGGTGAATCTTTCCTGCCCTGACGTCGATCCTGGCCTAGGCATCTGTTAGGAATGGTCGCCCGAGGATGAGGGATATTCCTAAGTCACCCTCCATGTCAAGAACCAGGAAGTCCGCAAGGATAAAGGAATCCTTGACTTGTACTAGGAGGTACTTTACTATTCCCTTGGGGTACTGGATCATCGAGTCGGCAAGCTGCACACACAAGTAGGTTGGGGAAAGAGCAGGATAACCACGATTTTCAAATGTTACCTTGGGCATATTGTTAACGCTCGCTCCAAGGTCGTAGAGGACTTGCTCGTAATGGCAATCGTAGATCAAGCAACAAATCTCTGGATATCCTAGATCTTCCATCCTTGGTGCTGTTAGTTCGCCCCATAAATTCCTCCTTAGGTGCACGAGCCTTTCTGCATAATTAGTAGAAGATGTACCACGTGAGGGCTTACCCCATCTTGTGGTTATTGCATTAACACTTTCCAAGGAGGCCTCTGGTTGGCCCGGGATCTTCCCTATTTTAGCAGAAGGAACAACAGCTACCGGCTGAGCTAGTTGAGTTTCAAGCATTTTGTTGAAGCTCAGCTGGTTCTTGATTGCAGAGGAGATGCCATACATCTTTGCTTGAATGGTCTCCAAGGATTTGTTATTGGTAGGAAGCTTCTTTTGTAACGATTCGTTGATTTTTGCTTGGCCTAGGACAAGATCCCTAAAGGAAGGTTGGTTAGGATTAAATAAACTTGAAATACCGTTACCTCCTTGGTGGTAGGGGCGCAACTGATTCCACCCCTGACTTCCTTGTGGACGAAACCCGTTGTTGTTGTTCATATACATGACATCTTCATGGGTTTCGAAAGAATCGTTCCCCGAGTGTCCAATGTTCCCATAGACCTCACACGTTATGCGAGCATCCAAGGCTTGAAGTGCTTATGTTGGAGCCTTATCTTGGGGACGTTCTTCTATCTTCTTAAGGAGGAGGTCTACCTTAGCAGCCAACAAGTCCGTCTCCTTGATGGTGTGCATGCCCCACTAGCGTGGTTGGAGACGTTCATCATTCCAACCTTGGTTGGACACCATCTTCTCGATCAAAGTTTTGGCCCTGTCAATGGTTAGCGAGAAGAAAGCACCACCTGCAGCAGCGTCGATGTGGTCGCGGGCTACTGAAGTGAGCCCGTTATAGAAATTCTGAAGAATGAGCCAATCGTCCATCTCGTGGTGAGGACACGCTAGGATGTACTCCTGAAGCCGTTCCCATTCTTCCGTTGTCGACTCATTTGACGCCTACAGAAATCAAGAAATTCTTCCTCGAAGAGCATTGGTTTTGCCCATGGGAAAGAATTTGGCGAGGAATGCCTTTGTACAATTATCCTAGGTGTCTACTACATTTCTGTTGGTGTAGAACCACTGATTTGCCTTCCCCAGAAGGGATAATGGAAACAGACGGAGTCGAATTGCATCTTGGGTGACTCCCTTGATGACAAAAGTACTGCAGAGTTCCAGGAATTGTTGGAGATGTGCGCTGGCATCCTCGTTGGCCTTACCACAAAATGGGCTAGCTTGCACCAGCGTAATGAGACCCATCTTGATCACAAAAGTTTCAGCTCTAGTGTTAACGGATGGCCCGACTGGGACATTATCAGCAGAAGGAGCAGAGAATTCACGGAGCGTCTTCTGGGCCATGGTGTTGGAAGTTGATGGAGCAATAATGATTGTTTCGACTGTCGAGAGTGGTATCAGAGGAGGCACGACACGAGGTCGAACTCTTCTCAAAAGTGACTCTAGATCCTAAGTGAAATTTTGCGGCAGATCGAAACCAGTCATACACTACCCTATTTTCACAATAAAGAGAAAACAAAGCCACGTTAGCCTGTTTAAACAATGAACACCAATTAAGAATCTAATCAACAACTTTATCTATTCTTTTAACTAGTGCCTTCCCCAGCAACGGCGACAAAAATGCTTGTTGGCGTTTTGTAGCGTCATCACTAGGACGGTTAATCCTCGGCGGTGACGCCAGGAAACGCCGTGTGGTATTTCTTATGTCAGATAAATCCACAAGCGCATCGAATACCATTGTGGCATTTTACCCGTGAGTAATCTCGGGTGTCGTATTTATATTTCCACAAGGAAGGCGGCAGTTATGGAATAGGTAAGTTAATTATAAATTCTTAGTTGGATATTCATTTGCATAAAAAGGGGTAAGATAATATATTGATAAGGAGGTACTGTGACACACAAGTTAATTAAGCTCAAACTCAAGCAAAGACATTAGGCAGGGAGAAAGGAAGAAGAAAGCTACCTTGGGACTTATGTACTTCTATCTAAACATACAGCTCATACTATACACTCATACATGTACACATGATTATTCTTAGCTCTAGGCTCCCAGCACTACCAGGAGAACCGCACAAGACTGGAAGAGGAGCCACTAGTCCACTTGGATGTTTTATGGACCTCCTACCGCAACTACGCGAACACGGAGGATTACGATGGACAGACATGGCTATCACCACCTGCCGCCTACCTCAACTAACCATGAGATTGAGCCGCATCCGGCAACATTAATTAACCTAGACACCACATATACGTTAAAGAGCGATACACTAGTATCCCGCGCGGAGCCCCCACCCTCCGGATGGACAGACATCATACTAGAGCAAGCATACGAATACTGGAATCATGCAAGGCATAAGGTACAAGTATAAACTAGTCATAGCATACATGTCTGACACCGCAGAATATAAACTATGCAAATATATAAATCTAGAAGATAACTCTATTAAGGTATTTCGAACATTACAAAGGAGAGGAAGAGCAAAACCCATACCAAACACTCCTAGGCAACCTCAGGAATCCGAAGAAGAGGTACTTCACCAAAACTCCACTATCCTAAGGACTAAGAAAGAGAGGAACTTGAGAGACAACAACTTGAGGTGTGTCTTCATTTCGAGCCCCTCCCCTTATATTTGTAGGTGTGCCCATGGGGTCTTCCTGCCGTGCAAATAGCTGAAGCCATGGAGAACAGACATTGAGGTGCAATGGGGAGGTTCCACGTGGAAGAGGTAAGGCGGTGGAGCTTGAGCTGGTTCGACCGAACCAGGCTTGGCCTAAACAAGTCTCATCCTTTGCTGAGTGGTTGACAGGTGGGCCCTGGTCACTCCTGTGCAAGGCTTGGCACTGTCCTAAGGCGGTTCCTTGCTCTAGTGGGCCCTTTGCTCCATGTGAGGCTGAACGTTGCATTCTGATAAATATAAGGGACGTGTGGAAATGGTATTATTCTTAGATAAATATAAGGGTGAGGAATGCTAGTTTTCCCAATTTTCTGATCGAATTGACGGTTGAAATTGGTCCGTAACGAGCTTCAACACTCTTGTAGTTACCGCGTTGACATTCTCTAGGGAAGCTTCTGGTTGCCCCGGGATCTTTCCGATATTAGCAGAAGGAATAGGAGCACCCAGCTGAGCTAGTTGGGTTTCAAGCATCTTGTTGAAGCTCAGCTGGTTCTTGATAGCAGAGGAGATGCCATCCATCTTTGCTTGAACGGTCTCCAGAGATTTATTGTTGGCGGCCAGCTTCTTTTGTAGTGATTCGTTGACTTTTGCTTGGCTGAGGACAAGATCCCTCAAGGAAGGTAAGTTAGGATTAAACGAATTTGAATTACCATTACCTCCTTGGTAGTAGGGGCGTGACTGATTCCACCCCTAACCAACTTGTGGACGAAACCCGTTGTTGTTGTTGTTGTTGTTCATGTACATGACATCTTCATGGATTTCAGGGCAGTCATTCCCCGAATGTTCTGTGTTCCCGCAGACCTCGCATGTCATGTGAGCGTCTAAGGCTTGGAGTGCTTGCGTAGGAGCCTTGTCCCAAGGACATTCCTCTATCTTCTTGAGGAGCAGGTTGATTTTGGCGGCTGGCATGTCCGTCTCCTTGACGGTGTGCATGCCTTGCTGACGTGGTTGGAGACATTATTCATTCCAACCTTAGTTGGACAAAGCACCACCTGCAGTAGCGTCGATGTGGTCGCAGGCTGGAGTCAGCCCGTTGTAGAAGTTCTAAAGAATAAGCCAATTTTCCATCCTGTGGTGAGGACATGCTAGGATGTACCCCTGAAGCCACTCCCAAGCTTCAGAAATTGACTCATTGGACACCTGCTGGAAACTGGAGATTCTTCCTCGAAGAGCATTGGTTTTTCCCATGGGAAGAATTTTGCTAGGAATGCCTTGGTACACTTCTCCAATGTGTCCACTGCACTTCTGTTGGCATAGAACCACTGCTTTGCCTTCCCTAGAAGAGAAAACAGAAATAATCGTATTGCATCCTGCGTGACTCCCTTGATGACAAAAGTACTTTAGAGTTTCAGGAATTGTTGGCAATATGCGCTGGCATCCACATTGGCCTTGCCAAAGAATGGGCTGGCCGGTACCAGCTGTGGCAGAACCACCTGAATTAATCCGGCTCAAGCGCGCTAACCATCACCACAAGGGCAATGAGGGCTAACTCGCACTTCAAACGGAGTAATCCACTGGTCTGTCGGGTACCCTCCCGATACAACCACGGTTTTGCCGATCGAAACCACACATACAAAGTACTCACACGAAGGTGAGCCCAGAGGATACAACATTCCACAAATTTTACATCACAGGATTCATCATAAATTGTTATTACAACTGAGTTCAAATTTTTAACACAAGGTACTTTAGAGTTCAAAGTCATTGAGTTCTTCAGAGTTCAATGCAACAGAAAAATAACGATAAACTACTCGACGATACATGATGTCTCGATGAAGCCCGTACGAAACATCACTCGGCATTATCATCGTTGGCCGGGGGCGCATCCCACTCCACCGACCAACCAGGAGGAAGGGTACACGGCCAAGTCAAACTAGCGATCATATCCTCGAAAGTCTCACCTGAAAACAAGCCACAAGCAAGGCTAAGTATACTAATACTCAGCAAGGCTTACCCGACTAGTGGAATATACATAGCCGACTCCTAGACATGCAAGGCTTTTTGGCTTGAGGGGTTTGTTTTGCCGAAAAGCATATACAAGTAGGTAATTACTTTCAAATTTTAGCAACAGATTCTAGTGTTCTTAACCATTCTAGGTAAGCAACTATCCAATAACATACATGGCAAAAGATTTAATTTGCATCCAACAAGATTATTCAACATCATTGTTCCATTTCTTACTCTATGTGGTAAAAGGGTCAAGCAGTCTCAATAACCATGAGAAACGGACGATTCAAATCGAATTTCTTAACCTTGCAAGGGAAACCTAAACACACGTCACGTGGTTACTCCTAGAGTCGCACGTGCAATTTTTTCCTTCAATTCCCGCTTCACGGAACAGGCCCACCGCCCTCGACTACACGTCCCCATGGACCACGGACCCGGCCGGGCCATGGCGGCACATGCACCCGCCATTAGCTAGATGTGAACGAATTCAATACTGTGGGGAGTATATTCCGGCCTCGGTTCAATCCAGTACTTAAGCTTACCGATTACCATATTCTCGGCATGTGGTTAGTACGTTCAAAGACTTAACCACCACTACCACACACTGCGGCCTTAGCATTTTTCACTAAATAGACGGGGCCTCAATCATCAACATAAACATCGTACCATAGCCCCGTCTATCGACCTTATGATTGCAGCATGTAGTAAACATTCAACTCCTATATTCTCGCGAGTGACAGGAAATCACTCGACTTTTACTGGAGTCCTATTAGCATAGCATTCTATCGAACCTTACATCTAGTGTTCAGAGCATGGGTACCTAGGATCATGCAACTAAGTTTTCATTCAACTCCTATAAACTTAATGCACAAGTAAAATAGAGTAAGAAGTTGCATAATTTGAAAAATAGGGTTCATGCTCCGGGGCTTGCCTTCTTGGGTAAAGTTAGTTTGGGGCTCGTCCGAAATTGGGTTCGGGTCTTCGAAAGTTTCAGTTAGATTCACTTGAGCTTCACGCTGCTCACTCTCGGACTCGGGAACCAGCTCGTACGTTCCGTCGGCGAGAGTAGTCGATTCTATATGAATGCACCAGTGTGAGTTGTAGTGATGGTATATGATATTTATTTTCTTCACGATAAAGTTGTAGTCCACAAAAACATAGATTTGGTTGTGAGGTTACTTAGTTAAGATTTTTTGGGCAATCGTTAATAGAGTATAACTTAAGCTAATTAACTCCATTAAACAAGAAAAAGGGGGGGGGTCGTGTTCTTTTGGAAACTAAATTTTCTAAGCACAACATGGATTAAACACAACTTCTGTACTAGGTAACTTCTAGTAATGAAATTTTTATTCAGCGTACATTATGCAGAGACAAAAGCACTGTAAAAATTTCAGAAATTTTTGTGCAGCAGATTAATTTTGAAAAATGTAATACACAGCCACTACTAGAACTATTTTTATACAGGACAAACCATGCAAGTATTGATGCTAAAACTTTTACAGGGTATTAATCTATCCATATATGTGTTACTATAATTTTTTCAGATTTTATTGTGAAGATACAGAGCATAATAAATAGGAGAATATACACCTATTTCTTTAAGGATTAATTTCTATAGGATGTTTTACAAGGTTTCTGAGTACGAAACCTTTTATACAGCATGAGCTACTCTAAGCTGTCCCACAGTAAAAAGTTGAACATTTTCCAAGTGCAGAAACTAATTATTTGAATTAGTGCGTTTTTCCTACCACAAAATTATATAAATAGGTTACAGAAAGGAAAAAGGTTCTAAACTTTTTCTGTGGTATTTAGGCATCACTATAACAGCTTTGGAAAAGTTTTACAACATGAATCACAATATAACAACATGTACAAATTAGTTCTATTGTTTCTTGGCATAAACAAAGTTTAAAAAAAAGTTTAGCTACAAGTGAGTTCTGGTCCTAAACTTTTTACACTGGCCCACACATCAAGCAACCAATCTACTGTCCAAAAATCAGATTCAGAACTGGTGTACAACAGTGGGTACAATTAAAGTCTATTAAACCTTCCATTTAATTTAGAGCAAGATTTAGCAAGCAACTGAAGAAAAGAACGTAACAAAGGTTGTAGATTTTCTTCTAACGATTCCAGAACAGTTGAGTTTGTATTTTTTCCAATGTTCCTACGTTTTTATATGAATTTTACAAGTTCCCTTTTTTTGAATTCAAAGTTTAAACACAGGTTTACAGTTATGCCCCTGGAAACTTGCGTGCAGACCCTTTTAAAGATTACAATCATTGCAATTGGGTCCCTGGGCGGCGCTGGCACGGCGGCCGGCCAAATTCCGACAAGGGGGCTCGTTGGCGGCGAGGAAAAAAGGGTCGGGGAGAACCAGGGAGATGAGAGCTACCTTGTGGTGGCCTTGGTCGGGGTTGGGGGTGGCCGGAAAGGGCTCTTCGGCATGGAACAGAGGGTGGCGGCGGTGCGGAGCGTCAGCAACGGTGCTCCGGCGGGGTTGGGGCAGCGCTGGCGGGTCGGGAAGCTCCGGTGGAGTGATGTAGTCCCGTTCCGAGCCTTGGTTCGGGCGGAAGAGGGCCGGGGGTGGGGTGTCCACGGTGGTCAGGGGCGGCGGCGGCGCTGGTGGCGCTCCGGGGGGTCTGGGCTGCGATGGGCGGGGCAGTGAGCTGCGGTGGGGTGGTGTGGTGGTGGTTGGAGACTCAGCACTGGCAATGGGTGGCCGGAGAGGTGAGCTCCACGGTGAGCTAGGCACGACGGTGGTAATTGCGATGGTGGCGGTGTCCTGGTGGCTGGGCGCGCGAGTAGGGCTCAGGGCGGCTTTTATATGGACAGGAGGGAGGGAAAGAGCCGGGCGGCGCTGGGGCTAGGATGGCACGACGGAGGTGTGCCATTGGGCGTGGCGGGCGGCGAGCAAAGCCGGTGCAGCGCGCGGCGGGCGCAGCCAGAGGATTGGGCGCCGGGGATTTGGCGTGGGGGAGGGAAGATCACGCGGGCGTGGGTTGGGCGAGCAGATGCAGCAGCTGGCTTGCCGGGTGGCGAGCGCGGTGACTGGTGGGCGCGGCGGGGGCTCTGGCACGGCACGGCTTGTCCATTGGGCGCAGCGGTGGCGAGCAGAGGCGGCGACGGCGTCGCGCGCGTGATGCACACGGGCTGGGCGCGGCGTGGGGAGCAGCGCAGCTGGTCGGGCGGGGCTGGCCGGCCATTGGCTTGTCGTGGCTTAGGCGGCAGGCATCGCCGGCCAGGTGGCCGGCGGCGACTGCGCGGCGGCAGGGGGGGGGGGTCGGGTGAAACAGAGAGAGAAGGGAGGGACTGAAAGTGGAAATAGAAGAAAAGGCAGGGGTTGGTTTGCAAATTCAAGTGTTTCTCAAATTTTCGTGTTGCAACTCAAAAATCTCCGAACATGAAAGTTGTTCATAATGAAAAGTTACACAAGTTTTGTTTCAGGCCAAAGTTCATTTGAGTTCTAGTTCAAAAGTTATTTTAAAATCTCAAAAAGTATGATTCGGAGGGCACGTTATTTCCTGGGCAAAAATTTGTATTCTCTTCTAGGCTTCAACTAGACTTTTGTTTATCCTGTCATCGATGATGTGCCTATTAAATTTCGCAGCCATAAGTGCTTTGAGGTGAGACTTATGCACATATACACATCTATTTTCAATTCAAAGCAAAACCAATTTATAAATCATTTCTTTTAAAATTTTCTTAGTGATTTATGCATCTTGTTAAGCTAATGAGGCTTATTTCATAATTTAAACACCTGAGGTGTTACACACCGTCATAATCAGACTCTTCTTGATCTTGAAATTTTCAGCTCCACTTTTGATGGACGGCCCGACCGGGACATTATCAACGGAAGGAGCAGAGAAATCATGGAGCATCTTCTGGGCCATGGTGTGAGAAGTTGATGGAGCAATAACGACTGGTTTGGCTGTCGATAGTGATATCTGAGGAGGCACAACATGAGGTCGAACTCTTCTCAAAAGTGACTCCGGATCCTGAGTGAAATTTTGCGGCAGATCGAAACCAGTTATGCACTACCCTATTTTCACATCAAAGAGAGAGAAAACAAAGCCAAGTTAGCCTATTTAAACAATGACTACCAACTAAGAGATTAATCAAGAACTTTATCTATTCTTTTAACTAGTGCTTTCCCCGGCAACGGCGCCAAAAATGCTTGTTGGCGTTTCTTAGCATCATCACCAGGATTGATAATCCCCGGTGATGGCAATAGAAATGGCTGTGGTATTTCTTACATCATAGATAAATCCGCAAGCACACAGAATACCATTGTAGCATTTTACCCGTGAGTAATCTCGGGTGTCGTATTTATATTTCCGCAAGGAAAGCGGCGGTTATAGAATAGGTATGTTGATGATCAACTCTTGGTTGAATATTCAATTGCATAAATAGGGGTAAGATATTCAAGCTACACACAAGTTACTCAAGCTCAAACTCAAGCAAAGGCATAGACAGGGAGAAAGAAAGAAGAAAGCTACTCGGGACTTATGTACTTCTATCTAGATATACAGCTCATACTATACACTCATACACATACACTTGATTATCCTCAGCTCTAGGCTCCCAAGCACTACCGGGATAACCGTACATGACTAGTAGAGGAGCCGCCAGCCAACTCGGCTACTTAATGGACCTCCTACAGCGACTACTCGAACAGGGAGGGTTATGCTGGATGGACATGGTTGTCACCACCTACCGCCTACCTCATCAAACCATGGGATAGGACCATATCCGGCACAACTAATTAACCCAGACACCATATCTACATTAATGAGCGATACTCTAGTATCCCACGCGGAGCCCCCACCCTCCGGATGGACAGAGCAAACATACGAATACCAGAATTTTTGTCGTGGCACTAGATTTACTCTTCTAATCATGCAGGTACAAGGTACAGTATAAACTAATCTTAGCATACATGTCTAACACCGCAGAATATAAACTATGCGAATATATAACTCTAGAAAATAACTCTATTAAAGGAAGAGTGACGGGTCCAGGGACCCGGGGTCCCCAGCAGGCCCACTTCCTGCTAGCACTCTAGATGGCCTAAGACCACGCGTAGATCAAACCGACGCTCTCCTAGGCCGTGTCATTGTCCAGGCCATCCGGGCCCACGGTCCCGACCGGTCGGCCAGTCGGGTGGAGCCTCGACCCGCATCCATGGCCGAGGGGACGACCGAGGCCTAGGTCCATACCATGGTCCTGAACTAAGACGCCGACCGAACTCTACCACGCATGTGTCACGTACGTGTCACTTTCCTTCCCGACTAATAAGGTCGGGGGCTGGCCGAACCTCGCACGCTGACTATCTCCAGAGGCAGGTGCTAAGGATAAGGACGGACGCACCAAAATCAACTACCATACAGGGCTGACCACTCCCCCACGGGGGTTATAGTTCCACTCACTGCCACTGCAGGGGGACACTATTTCACCTGCCCGTCCTCGCCGAGGGGGCGGGATGCAACATTATCACAACGCGGCGGACATGCCTCCATCACAACGGAGTGACGGGGCGTAGCGCCAGAAACAAAGTGTGACTACCGTACTGTACTTATCGTTGCACGCTCGCCCCCCGACCGATAGAGCATGAAGCACAGGGAAAAGATAAGACGACCCCCTTCACGACTCAAGACTTGGACAGTGGTCATCGGAAGGTCCCGACTGACAGAGTTGGCGGTCCCAACTGATAGAGCTGAGAACCCCAACCGGCGAAGCAAGGAGCATTCTCTCTTTCTACTTCACTCTTCCTACCTTTAGTTCCCATGTAATGGAGATCCCCCCTTTGGACTATAAAAGGGAGGGTCATCCGCCTAGGAAAATCATCCAATCCGAGATCCGATACCTAGACCTCGATAGCTTTGGATGTTATCATCCACTCGCAAGCTTGTAACTCCCCAAATTCACACGAGCACCTGGGCTCAAGTAATACAACCAACTGACCCCCGACTGGACGTAGGGGATGATTGCCGTTTCCAGTATAAACCTTGAGTCATTGTGTGCTAGGCCACATCTAATCAGGACGCGCGATACACATTTCGATTAGGTTTAGCTGCCGGCCATTTCCGGAACCGACAGTTTGGCGCCGTCAGTGGGGAGGACATCATGCGTCCACCATCCCGACGATTGGATGGCCTCCATTTCTAGCACATCCAGCCTCATGAGCCTAAGCGATACAATTCACTTCGGCTCGTTGGAGTTTCCCATGGCCCCGTGCGATGGGTTGTGGGAACCTCCTACCTTCACGCCCTTCTAGGCCTTCCATTTCTGAAGCCTAGCCTGGACTTCTTCGCCGATCATCTCGGCACGCTCCGCCTCCACAAGGAGGCCACTCCTCTATGTCGCTCGAGGGAGACACCTCCTCGACTAACCCACTGGCTGACCTTGACATCAAGGCGCTTGCACGGTGCATCAAGCTCATGCTCGGCGCCAACCCCTCAGCAAGTGACGTGAACTTGCTCCCGTCCCCAAGCGCAACTAAAGTGATTTTTGCTGGCCCACCTAGCTAACCGAACTCTTGTAACAACCTACGGTGAACTAGCAGCTGACGCCACTCAGGCTAGCCCCAGGCTACACGCTGCAGCCTACGGTTAGAGAGCAGGTTCAAAAGGAAAAGTGTGAAGACAAGAGTCACTCTAGGGAACAAAAGGGATACGGGAGGGACATGCTTCCTAAACCTCATTAAAATGAACATCAGTCAAAACAACTGCAAAACATTTAAGATTGTTCGCACGGGGGCCCGTTAACTCCCCCGCACAAGTCTTCCAAAAACAAAAGCTAACTATGAGTGCTTTTCTACTGCGGTCCCTCATTCGCATCGACCGATGACGTGGACGGGAGAAGCCGCTCTGCAGAGTCGACTGAAGGACTTCCTCGAACAGGAGCCAGCTCGGTCGGGGTGGCACCCAACTCGGCCTCTATTGGTTGGTCGCCATTTCGGCCTAGAGCCGCTTCCCTCTCTGCGTGACAGGCCTCCATCACCCACTCTGCGGTGTTCATCTCCGCGATTGCCATCGCGACTGGCTCCAAGTGTCGTCTGAGTTCGTAGAACTGGTCGATGGACCACCCGACGGCGTAGCCCCTCCCGACTGCCCCAAAGTCCAGGGTCAGGCGGTGCAACACCACCGACGTCAACACCCTCGAGGCACCGTGGAACACTCCATCAGTGATGAGCCTTGCTACTTCGCCCGGGACCTCCGAAAGGTCGGCGATGAGTGCACTCGACCCCAGACGAGGCTCGAGCACCACCGTGACCACCGACCGTGCTACACCTCGAAGCTGGTCGAGCTTTTCTTTGAGGACCCTGTTCCTCTCCAAAGAATCTGCCAGTGCTTGCGCGTTCCGTGCCATTGATTCTTTGGCACTGGCTAGCTTGGTGCTCCACCTCGAAGCTGGCTGAGCTCTTCTTCGAGGACCCTGTTCCTCTCCAAAGAATCTGCCAGTGCTTTCGCATTCTGTGCCATTGATTCTTTGGCACTGGCTAGCTTGGATTCAGTGGTGCGGTGAGCGTCTTCCGACTTCTGCAGTTCACTCTTCAAGAGACCATTCCTCATTCCTAGCTCTGAACATGAACAAAGCAAAGGTCAGAGGCCACAAAATGCAAAACAGAACCGAAGGGATGGGGGGAGGGAACCACTCACCGGCTGTGGCCGCTTCCGTAATCTTGAGCCCCTCTTCCCTTCGGGACACCGTCACCTCCAACTCGGTGATACACTGCCCCCTGGATCGAGCCTACCCTTCAACAAGAGCTCGAGCCATTCGCTCCGCTCCCAGCGCTGCTTGCTCCGCACTCAGAGCCCACCGGACCGTAGTAAGGTCCTGCTCGGCAGCAGTCACGCGGCCACGCTCGTGAAGTTCCGAATCCCGAGCAGCTTCCAATTCGCAGGTCATCTCCTCGACCTGTCGCTAAGCCACCGTTTCCTGCCCCAGTCGGGCGTGCTCCTCCCGAAGGAACCTGGACTTGCTTAGTGAGATCCCCTCCAGGCTCTTCATAGCAAAAAGTTAGAAACGCCAAGACAGATTACCCACCATCAAGAAAAATGGAAACTCGAAAGGAACCATTGAGACTCACCTGAGCAAAACTTAGCAGTTTGCCGGACGCGGTCCGCCGAGCGACCCTGACATTCTTGAGGGCTTCAACAAGCCCCGACTCCGCGGCAGCAAACTCACTGCAAGCCGACTGCCCGCTCCGCTCAAGAAGGTCCCAGAGCTCCTCCTCCCGCTGATCACGGAAATCGAACCGGGCCATACCCGATTTGCTGGGATCGAGCCGCACCCACTCGCCAATTGACCCACTGATAGGCTCGGGTCAATCTGGAGGCAGGAGCCATCAACCACTCCTGGCTCCTCTCCAGCACTGCCTGCTGCGCAGGGGGATCGCTTGCCTAGCCAGGGCTTTGGTCCGCCTGAGCTTGGGTCTCTTCAAACTCGGAGAGCCGTACGGACTTAGTGTCCACGTTCGCGGGCGCCAGCGCAGCTCGTTCGTCCTCCTCCAGCTCGGACCATGTGGGTGAACCATGCCCTCCTCCGCCTTGGGACGCAGGGGTCACAATCTCTTCCCCCCTTCTAGTGCTAGGTGGAGGGGGTATCTCCACAGTCACCCCCGTACTGGATGGGGTGGGGATCGCCATCATCACCGCAGACCCACTCGTGGAAGCCATCCCCCGGCCCCCTCCTCGGGTCGGGGCGAACAACGCTAAGTTAGGCCTCCACAACACGTGTCCCACATCAACCCTGAGAATCATCGATGTCGAGTCACTGCGAGGAAAAGAAGAATAAAGCAAAAATGCTTGGAAACAGGGTTGAAACCGCGAGGCCATTCCCTTACCTTGACGCCCGACCAATCGGCGGGGGCCCAAACTTCCAGAACCTCCGGGCACCCGGCGGGGACTGCAAACCATGCCCCATCGCGTGGCCTAAAACAGAGGCAAACCCTGTTGGCCCCCGACCGACCTACAGAACACCATGACTAGCACTCTTGGGCAGTGAACTCAGTGGCCACCCGCTGGTCGCGGGGCGGGTCAACCACGCTCGCCCCTGTTGGACGCGCCTCTGGACTGGTGCGCCGCTCTGACTCGTCCTCACAGCCCTCTATGTTTGCTGCCGAAAGAGGCAGCGTCTGTGGCATCTCCAAGTGTTGCTCCACTCGGGCCCGTTTTGCCTCCACTGCCTACATCACATCGTCCTCTACAGCGCGTTTCCTCGCCTCCGGAGCGCTGGAGGACGTCTCGAAGCCCTCTGTGATCTCTGGCACTGCGGTGCCACGAGGCTCCGTCATTAACACGGAGTCATCCGACTCCTCCTCCTCCTCAGACTCTTCGCCATCGTCAGAGTCGGTCAAAGGATCTGAATCAAGCTCTTCCTAAATGGCATCGCAGTCCTCTTCCATTCGGACCCAATGCAAGATCTCCATCTCTTTCTTCTACCTCCTCAAGGCCTTCTCGGCTTTCTTCTTCTTCCTGGCCCGGGAGGCCTCCACCTGGGCAGCCTATTTAAACCCACCCACCGCCCCTTGGGGAGATGAGGGCATGATTGGGGATGACCGAGCCCCTGGAAAAACGAGGTGAAATCAGAAACCGGTCGGGCAGCGGTAGGAAGAGAGGGGAAAAAGCTTACCAGATTCGACGGGTGCTCCCAGTCGAAGGCGTGTGGACCGCTGACGATCTGTTGATCCCCCACCTTGAGGACCATGTCGAGCCACAACCACACTTTGTCGTCGGTCACCGCCGTCGGCGACACCTGGTCTGGATCAGTGGTGCCCCTATGCTCCCACATCTTTGGCATCCTGACGGCCAGTGGGATGACACGGCGGTAGCAGATGGTGCTTAAAAGCCGCACCTCATCGAGGCCCTCCTCCGTGACGCGCTTCCGCAGCCCCGCCTCAAGGACCCCCACACGCGCCTTCTCCAGAGTAGGGGGGGGGCCATGTTCATCTCTCCTTCCTCACGGGGTGGGTCCCCGTGAACACCGGGAATGGCGTCTCCGCCGAGTTCCTGATGTAGAACCATTCTTCATGCCACCCCCAGATCGAATCCACCGGGGTGTACGCCTGGTAGTCCCTCGATTTGCAAGGCTTCTTCTGCAGGCCGAAGTCCCCGACCGGCGCGAGCCCTGGGTCCCCCTTCACTGACAAGCCTCGTGCGTGGAAGAAAGCTTGGAATAGATTCACATGTGGATCTATTCCGAGGAAGCCCTTGCAAAGAGAGATGAAGCCTACGACGTGTAGCAACCCATTTGGGTTGAGGTGCTGCAGCTCCACCTCCCACTCATTCAGCAGACCAAGCAAGAATGGGTGCACCAGGTACCCGAGGCTGCGCTCGTGGAACGCGAAGAAGCTCATGACCTCATCTGCTTCGGGTCACGGCTCCTCGTGCTCCGCCGGGGGAGCCCTCCGGCATATTCAAAAGTTTTAGACATGAGATCCTATATCTTGTGTGTTTCTCTTCTAGCTATGCCAACTTGACTACTTGCTTATTCTCTAAATCATCTATGGGTTGGTTATGGCATAGAAGGCTTGCTCATGTTGGCATGAGACAACTCAATTGGCTCTTGAAACATGATTTAGTTGTTGGGTTGAAAGATGTGAAGTTTGAGAAATATAAATTATGTAGTGCTTGTCAAGCCGGAAAACAAGTTGCTCGCTCACATCCCTCCAAAAGTGTTATGTCAACATCAAGACCATTGGAATTATTGTATATGGATTTATTTGGTCCAACTACATATAGAAGCATCGGAGGAAATTGTTATTGTCTTGTGATAGTGGATGACAACTAAAGATACACTTGGGTTTTCTTTCTTCATGATAAAGCCAACAAATATGATATTTTCAAAAAAAATCTTGACAAGGGCTGAAAAGGAATTTGACCTTAGAGTAAAGAAAGTAAGAAGTGACAATGGAAGTGAGTTTAGAAACACAAGAGTTGAAGAATTGTGTGATGAGAAGGGAATGAAGCATGAGTTTTTGTCCACGTATACACCGGAGCAAAATGGTCTTTTTGCAAGGAAGAATAGGACTTTAATTGATATGGCAAGATCAATGCTTTGGGAATATAATATCTTTGATAGTTTTTGGCTGAGGCAATAAATACAGCTTGTCATGCTTCAAATAGGCTTTATTATCATAGATTCTTCAACAAAACTCCATATAAGCTGTTGATTGGAAGAAAGCCAAATATCTCATATTTTTGGATTTTTGGTTGCAGATGCTATATTCTCAAGAAGGGAACTCGGTTATCAAAATTCCAAAGCAAGTGTGACGAAGGATTTTTTCTTGGATATTCATCTTGTAGCAAGGCTTATCGGGTTTGAAACAAATCCATTAGTGCCGTTGAAGAAATATGTGATGTTGAATTTGATGAAACCAATGGGTCACATAATATGTCGATTGGTGATATTAGACCAAGAGAAGAAGATTAGGAATAAGATGGTCCATCTACTTCCATTTTGGTGAATCCTTCTACCTCAACATCAAACGATCAAGATCAACCAATTGAGCAACAAAGTCATGATGATAATTCTCAAGTTCAAGATCAACCGGACTCTTCTACTTCACCATCTACATCAACTCAAGAGCCTGTTGTTCAACCAAGAATTCCTCATGCCATTGCAAAAGATCACCCGGTGGATCAAATCACGGGTGACATTAGTAAGGGTGTGCAAACTCGATCTAATGTTGCTTCATTTTGTGAACATTATTCTTTTGTATCTTCTCTTGAGCCTAACCGTGTAGATGAAGCACTAAGAGATCCAAATTGGGTGAATGCCGTGCATGAAGAATTGAACAATTTCAGCCGGAATGAAGTTTGGGAATTAGTGCCAACGCCCAAGAATTATAACGTCATTGGTACAGAATGGATCATCAGAAACAAGCAAAATGAAGATGGAATTGTTGTGAGGAACAAGGCAAGATTGGTGGCACAAGGCTTCACTCAAGTCGAAGGTTTGGATTTCGGTGAGACTTTTTCTCCCGTAGCTAGACTTGAAGCAATAAGAATCTTGCTAGCTTATGCATGCTCACATATCATAAAACTTTATCAAATGGATGCAAAAAAGTTCTTTCCTAAATGGTAGACTTAGTGAACTAGTGTATGTTGAACAACCCCCCAGTTTTGAAGATCCAAAGAAGCCAAAATATGTTTATAAACTCTCTAAAGCTCTCTATGGTCTTAAGCAAGCTTCTCAGGCTTGGTATCAAAGACTTAGAGACTTCCTAATTTCTAAGGGCTTCAAAATTTGGAAGGTTGACACTACATTGTTTACTAAATCTATTGGAAAAGACTTGTTTATTTTTCAAATTTATGTTGATGATATTATCTTTGGTTCTACTAATCAAAATTTTTATGAGGAATTTGGTGAGGTGATGTCTAGGGAGTTTGAGATGTCCATGATTGGTGAATTGAGTTTCTTTCTTGGACTACAAATCAAGCAACTCAAGGAAGGCACATTTGTGTGCCAATCTAAGTATGTCAAGGATTTATTGAAGAAATTTGGCATGGAAGATGCAGAACCTATCAAGACTCCTATGGCTACAAATGGACATCTTGATCTTGATGATGGAGGTAATCCGGTAGACCTAAAACTCTATAGGTCCATGATTGGTAGTTTGCTTTATCTAACTGCATCTAGGCCCGACATCATGTTTAGTGTGTGCATGCGTGCAAGATTTCAAGCTGCCTCTAGAGAATGTCATTTGACCGCTGTCAAGCATATCTTGAGATATTTGAAATTCACTACAAACATTGGCTTATGGTATCCCAAGGGTGCTCATTTTGATTTGGTTGGTTATTCGGATTCGGATTATGCCAGTTGTAAGGTTGATAGAAAAAGCACTTCCGGTGGTTGTCAATTTCTTGGAAGGTCTCTTGTTTCTTGGTCTTCAAAGAAACAAAACTCAGTTGCTCTCTCAACTGCCGAAGTAGAATATATTTCAGCCGGAAGTTGTTGTGCTCAATTGTTATGGATGAAGCAAACACTTCTTGATTTTGGTCTGAAATTTAAGGAGATTCTCTTATTGTGTGATAATGAAAGTGTAGTGAAAATTGCAACTAATCCGGTTCAACATTCAAGAACCAAGCATATTTATATTTGACATCATTTTCTTAGAGATCATGTGAACAAGGGAGATATCAAGATTCATGGTATTAGCATCAATGATCAATTGGCGGATATATTCACCAAGCCATTGGATGAAAATCAGTTTTGCAAGTTGACGAATGAAATAAATGTCATTGACTTCTCAAATGTGGCTTGAAATCTAGTGCATGTGACATACATCTCTTTTGTGCATACTTGAGCATTTCTTTCTAGCATTTTTGGTGCATTTTTGAGTTATTTTTGATTTAACCTTGATCTTGCTTGTTTCCTCAAATTTTCTTGATTCAACATGTTTATGATACTCCTTTGATTGCAATCATGCTTTTGTTGGAAGTTTTGAAGTTGTTTACGAGCAATGATCCCTGATCCGAATTCAAGTTTGCGAAATATCACTAGTATTCTGGACAGTCGGGACAGTAAGGGCGGACTGTCCGAGGGTAAGAGACGGACGGTCCATAGGCAGTTGGATATATCACTCGGAAACATCACCCAGTGACCGGGGTCCCCTGCGGGCTCACTTCTCGTTGACCAGTGCAAGGCCGCGCCTGGAACAAGCGCACGTCTGCATAAGGCAACAACGTCATCTGGGCCACCTCAGTCCACAACTCCGACTGACAGCTCGGTCGGGATGACCAAGGCCCATATCCCCGACTGTGGGAACGATCGGAGGCCGGGTCCGTACCAAGGATCCAACCGAGGAGTCCGACTGGGCTCTGCCTTGCCCGTGCCCGCCTCCCCTACCGGCAAGTTGGTTGGGAGGCCAGGCCCGGTGTACCTGCGGGTCCTAGGAATAGGTGTAGAGGATAAGGATCAGCCTTGGGGTCAACTTGTCGTACACAGCCAACCACTCTTTCCATGGGGGTCACAGTCTCCTCTGCTGTGACAGCACGCCGCCACTATTCTACCTACCCGTCCTAGCGAAGGGACAGGGCATAACATCCTCATGATACGGCCGACATGCCCCCATCACGATGGAGTGATCGGGCGTGGCGCTAGGGATGGGACGTGACAGCCGTACCATACCTATCGACGTCCCCATGACCTCCGACCGATAGAGCATGGCGCATAGGGAGAATACTGGACGCTCGCCCCATGACGTAGGACTTGGATGGTGGTCACCGGAAGACTCCGACTGACAGGATGGGCAGACCCAACTGTCGAAGCTGACGACCCCTACCAGCGGGGTCGGGAGTTCTCTCTTTCTATCCTTACACCCTTAGTTCCCTTGTAAAGAAGACTCCCCTTGGACTATAAAAAGGAGGGCCCTCTGTCTAGGACACCAAGGGACCATAGACTCTCAAATCTCACAACTTCCGCTCGAAAGATTGTAACTCCCCAACTCTCTCGAGCACCTAGGCTCAAGCAATACATTCGGCTGACCCTCGACTGGATGTAGGGAACGATTGCCTGAACCAGTATAAATCTTGAGTTATTGTGTGCTAGGCCACATCTGATCACGATGCACGATACACACTTCGAGTAGGTTTAGCCGCCAGCCATTTCTGGAACTGATAGTTTGGCACCATTCGTAGGGAGGACATCGTGCGTCCACCATCTTGAGCGATACGATTCGCTTCGGCTCATTGGAGTTTGCCACGGCCCCGCGCGCTGGGCTGTGGGAACTTCCCGTCTTCATGCCCTTCTAGGCCTTCCGCTTTGGAAGCCTGGACTTTGTCGCCGATTGTCTCGGCACTCTCCGCCTCCGCAAGGAGGCCACTCCACTGATGTCACTCAAAGGAGACACCTCCTTGACCGACTAGATGTAGGGATAGCATGGCAGACGTGCAGGGATGACAGCCTATCCTGGTGGAAACTGAGGACACTCACACCCCACTAGACCCGCGCGCGCAGGCCTTGGTTAACGCCTAGGCGCACGGCGAGAACCTACACCAGCGGCGGCAGCACCAGCAGCCACCCGCATCGGTGCTCCACCAATGCAACTCCGAGCCGAATGCTCGTAACGTTGCGGGCGGCGCGCGGGCATGCGCCCGTCATGTCCAGTAGGCCATCGTCGCGGACGCCAACGGCCCCGCGCAGTTTGTGCGGGTCGGGCAGAACATCACCACCGCAACGCTGCTCCTACGCATCCTGCCCGAGCATGCAGAGCCTCAACAGCAGGAGCTCCACATCAACATCCAGACGTTGGTGGAGCATACCACCGTATAGCAGGCGGAAAGCTCCGCGTCACGCCATCGGCTCGCGGCCTCTTGCCCAGTCGGAGGGGTAGGCTTGCAGCATCCAAACCCCTCAGTCCCTCAGGCCATGAAGTCGCGGCTACACCTCACCCCAATCTGGTGCCCGCCTCACAGCGCCTGACAATGCATGGCAAGCTCGGGTGCAACTACGACGCGCGCAACGTCAATCACTCGCAGCAGCTGGCCCGCCACAACACAGATGTCGACCGGGCGGCAAAGGACGCGGCTAATTCCCACCAACCCGAGGGGTAGTACGAGGAGGCCCCCATGCGAGGTAGTCGACCGTGCGATCGCGACAACCACCGGAGCCCCAGCCCGGATGGTCCGGGTCCGCAGGCCTTCGGTCGTCGCATCCAGAAAGCGCCATTTCCGCTGCGCTTCCGACCGCCCACCAACATCAAGAAGTACACCAGGGAGACGAACCCCGCTGTATGGCTGGAAGCTGTCTGGCTCGCTTGTCAGGGCGGAGGAGCGAACGATGATTTTTTCATCATCTAGTATCTCCTGCTTGAATTCCTGCCGCCCAACAGCATTCGTAGCTGGGCAGAGCTCAAGCAGGTCTTCATTGGGAACTTCCACGAGACGTACGTGCGCCCTGGAAACTCCTGGGACCTCAAGAGCTGCAAGCAGAAGCCTGGCAAGTCCCTCCGAGACTACATCCGCCGGTTCTCCAAACAATGCAATTCTCTCCCTAACGTCGTCGACGCAGACGTTGTCAGTGTGTTCCTCTGCGGGACCACCTGCAAGTCCCTCGTTTAGAAGCTCGGCTACCGAAAGTCGCGCACCACCCGTGAGCTCCTGGACATCACCATGAACCATGCCTCCGACGAGGAGGCGGTCGGGGCGGTCTTCATCGACGGTCCGACCATGGGCAAGGCCAGGCGAGAGGACCGGGATGAGGGCCCTTCCTCAAGGCAGAAGAAGACGAACAAGAAGGACCGACGTCGCCCCAACCCCAACATAGTTGTGGCGGGCGACTGAAGGACAAGGACAGCAACATCCTCTCCAACACTTGGAAGATCGAACGGTTACATCGTTTCTTCCCCTAAATTCAATCCCTTCGTGTGCTTTCATTACAAGAGCCGACTCCTACGGCGCCCCGGCCCGAACACTTTCGGTTCGGGTCGCTTGGAGGCCCCACGGGGATGCACCGCCATGCGCGCTGCTACCACCTCTTTGCTTTTGTAAATCACACACAAAAGGCAACATTTTTCACCCGAGCAAAAGGTCGACTCGTTTTCCCATAGCAACCTAAGTGATTTTTGTTGGGCCACCTAACATACCGAATCCTCATCACAACCTACGGTGCACTAGCAGCTGATGCCACTTGGGCTAGCCCCCGACTACACGCTGCAACCTACAGTTAACGAGCAGGTTCAAAAGGAAAAGTGCGAAGGCAGAAATCACTCAAGGAAACAAAGGGATACGAGCGGGACCCGCTTCCCAAAAACCATAAAACGAAAGCAATTACAAGCACTTAGATTGTTCACTCGGGGGCACTTCAAGACCCCTGCACAAACTGCTCTAGAAACGAAAGCTAACTGCATGACAAATGCTTTTACTGCGGCACTCCATCCGCGTTGGTGGACAACGTGGACGGGAGGGGCTACGCTGCAGGGTCAACCGAAAGGTCCCCCTGGCTAGGGGCTAGTGCAGTCAGGGCGGCGCTCCAACTCCCGGGTAAGCCTCAACGCGCCACATCCCTAGTCAATAATCGTATTTAATTACTCGATAAAAGTGTACATATGATAAAAGTGTGCCAATGGATCCCGACTTGGGAACCCGACCGACCGGGGTTCGAAGGCTGGTCCGCGGAGGACTCGTGGCCGCCTCAAATCAAATAGAGCTAGGGGAGAAAACACATATGAGCCCCAGCGGCCCTCGCCTGACCTACTTAGGCAGCGATTCGGGTCATCTCAACCTTCTCGTCTGATCCGGACCTCAAGCCATGCCCACAGAATCTCCATCTAGGAGAGGCCAGCGGGCCACCTGAGTCCGTCGGACGACTCAGGCATCTGCCGGGAGGCGGGTCGTGGAGCAGTGGAATGCCACGTGTGGGCTATGCCGACCCCGTCATGAACGACGGACCCGGATTCCAGTTGGACGCCCAAAATTTTGCCCGGGCACACCCGTTAGGAGCTCATCGAGTCCGTCACTCGAGCCATCGAGGCAAGTGACGCCGGCTCAACCCCTTCGGTCATGGAAACTGCGGATGGGGTCACCTCCACGCATGTACGCACACGACGCCGCCAACCCGACCGCCCTCCTTTATGGCAAAGCCGCGGTGAGTTGGGGTACCGCGTTCCCACTAGGAAGCGACGACAAAATTCTAGCCCCCGACCGGACTCACAGACGGGCGCAGCAAAATACAATACACACTGGAATAAACGCGCTTTATTCCTGGCGAATAAATATTAGAAAGTACAGTCGGCCCATGGCCGTTACAAAGTATGAAAAACCCGTTACCACCACCAGGGTAGTAACGCCGGTAACCTTGGGAGGGCTGCTCCAAGTGCGGGAAGATTGGGAGGAACATCTTCCTCACAAGTCCTCTTCTTGCATCCCCTCCCCCGAGGACACCATGGCAGGAGGCGACGGCGAGCAGTGCATCTGCCGCTGACTGAATGCCCATGCTGCCTCGGGCAGGCCTCGAGATTCTGCACCGAGAGCAGATAGCTGGAGCCGTTGCGGTGCCTTCATCACACAGACAGATAAGGGCAACCTCGTATGACTCATGGTCACAAAGGGGACCCGTCGCACGCTGTGCCTCCCTATGACTTTGATAGAGCGATGTGACTTCTCACCCCGAGCAAAGGTTCAGCACAGCGAGAAATAATGCCTTCACAATTAAACAAATTGTGAAGCAGCTCGGGGGAGTCTGACGGGTCCAGGGACCTGGGGTCCCCAGCGAGCTCACTTCTCATTGACTAGCCCAAGGCTGCGCCTGGAACTAGCGCATGTCTGGATGAGGCGATAACTTCATCTGGGCCACCTCATCCCATAACCCTGACTGACATCTCGATCGGGATGACCAAGGCCCATATCCCCGACTGTGGGAACGATCGGAGGCCGGGTCCATAACTAGAATCTAACCGAGGACTCCGACTGTGCTCCGCCTTGCACGCGCCCACCTCCCCGACCGGCAGGCTGGTCAGGAGGCTAGGCCCGGTGTACCAGTGAGCCACAAGAGTAGGTGCGGAGGATGAGGATGAGCCTCGGGGATAACTTGTCGTGCACGGCCAACCACTCCCTCCACAGGGGTCATAGTCCCCTTTGCTGTGACAGCAGGCCGCCACTATTCTACCTACCCGTCCTCGTGAGGGGACGGTGCGTAACGTCATTATGATACGGCCGGCAGGCCCCCGTCACAACGGAGTGACCGGGTGTGGCGCCAGGGGCGGGGCGTGTCAGCCGTACCGTACCTATTGACGTCCCCACGACCTCCGGCCGATGGAGCATGACGTGTAGGGACAAGACAAGACGCTCACCCCATGACGCAAGACTTGGACGGAGGTCACCGGAAGACTCCGACTGACAGGACGGGCAGACCCAACTGACGAAGCTGACGACCCTAACCGGCGAGGTCGAGAGTTCTACCTTTCTATCCTTACACCCTTAGTTCCCCTATAAAGAAGACCCTCCTTGGACTATAAAAGGGAGAGCCCTCCGTCTATGACACCAAGGGACCATAGACTTTTATGCTTAAGAGTGGAAACAAGGATAAAGTTTGAGGTCATTATTGGAATCTGATCTCTCATGTGATGCATGGTAATAAGGCGGATGTCATTGCCATTATTATGAATCAACTGGCTGATTTAAGGGTCAACCTTGAGATGAACCTATACTTTGCTCCATACATCATGTCACTCATCAAGGCTAAGACCAGATTTGGTGAAATTTGTGAGGTTAAGCATCTTCCCTTCAGACCATTCAAGAATGACACAACATTTCTTGAGAGGCCTTTGACTCCCTTTCCTGATGATGTGGTTGAAGGTGATGACTTTGAAAATGAAAATGAGGGAGAAGCTCAAAATCAAGGTGCAAAAGTTGATCAGCAAAATATGCCTCCTCCACCTCCTACGCAACCGCAATGGGTGCCTCCAGCTGGTTATTTTGATCGATACTTTGCCACCATGCAGCAGGACATTAGTACTCAGTTTGATGGATTGGCAACTCAAGTGCAACAGCAATTGAACTTTGGGATTTCAGAATATGAATCAGCAGTTCCAGGGTGCGTTGACTGCTGGATTTTAGGCTTTTGGGCAGCAGCTACACAGTGAGATGTATTAGCCCCTTATGACAAGGATACAAAATGTTCAAGAAGGTTTGCACGCTGGTATTGTAGCCTTAGATTCAAGGTTCGATGATTTTCCTTCTTGAGAGCAGCATCAGGAGCTAGTTGGGAGGCAGCAGAAGCTCTAGAATGACTTTGACACATTCAAAACTACTTTCTCGGGCTTCACAGATCACTTCTACTTAGTGTATCTAGCTCTAGTGCCTCCTCCTTATTTTTATCCACATCAGTTGGTGTATCCTGCACCTCCACCTCCACCGCCGATGGATGACTAGCTTTTGGGAATTGATGCCAAAGGGGGAGACGAATCATGGAATCATGGAGGAGTGATTTAGGGGGAGCTCATGTTTATTTGATGCATTTGTGTTGAACTTTATGTGTGGTGAACTTCTTTGCATGGACTTTGCATATTTTATTTTCTTGCATGAACTTGTGTTTGAACTTGGCTTGTAATATGTGGTGAACTATGTTGGCTTGATGATCTCTCTATTATTACTTTGTGTGCCGATTCTAGTACTTGTGGTAATTTGAGGTTGTGCTAACCATGTTAAGCTTAAACTCCATGTTATCTTGTATATCTTGTATGCCTCAATTTCCACTTTGTAGGGGAAACTCCGTCAAAATTTCAAATCATATATATGTGCTCATGGTATTCTTCAAAT
This sequence comes from Panicum miliaceum, assembly GCA_032594955.1. Classification (NCBI taxonomy): domain Eukaryota; kingdom Viridiplantae; phylum Streptophyta; class Magnoliopsida; order Poales; family Poaceae; genus Panicum; species Panicum miliaceum. The sequence continues at coordinate 8,783,700 of CM064070.1, read as the reverse complement.
CTTATATGCACATATCCAGGGGGAGTTCTCTCCACTCATTGAACTTTGGTGAAATTTATCCATACATTACTCAGAAATCATCAAGAAAATGGGTAAGTGCAACCGAAGTTCAATCTCAAGTCTACCTTATGCCTTGTGTATAAAGTTGGCTTGAACCTTCTTATATCACTCCTTTAAAGTGTTGTCATCAATTACCAAAAAGGGGAAGATTGAAAGCATCTAGGCCCCTGATTCGAGTTTTGGTAATTAATGACAACATTGTGGACTAACAATTTCTGGAGAAGAAATGAGTATAGGTTGATCCAAGAGAAAAAGAGCATGCATTGATGCCATATAGAAACTTGGAGATGATAGTAAAAGGAATTGCTCAAGGCAAAGGTATAATGATAGGGTTCTTCTATTTTTGCCAGTCATAAGGTGATTAGCGGATGAGAAATGACTAGATTAATAGGATAGATAACCATACTATCAAGAGGGGTTGTTGTGCCTTTGCTTGACGGTACTATAGTGCTATTTTGCTCAAACACTTGCATTGCATGCATGAGGGCTAACTTCATTTGAAAATGGCAACTTGATTTCAAAACATGCTGACTTGTTGTGGAGGACAGTCTGCCATAGAGTGGCGGACAGTTCGCATGTATTTTTAAAATCAAGGATAGAAAAATTGTGCTTTCGAGTGGAGCATGTTTTGAAAAGATAACGGCGGACAGCCCGTCCAGGGAAGCGGATGGTCAGCCACCTAACAAGTTTATTACAGGGCCACCGATTGATTCGGTGGTTGCCATCGTCGGTTGACCGAATGAATCGGTCAGCCACGGTGTGTGTGAAATGTGAAGGGCGGACAGTCCGGCCCTAGGGGATGGATAGTCCACCAGCTAACTATCTTTCTATCTAGAACCCTTGGTCATTCTGGTGGATCTGAAAGGATGAACGGTGAACGGTCCGCCCCGCGGGAGCGGACGGTCCGCCAGGTAATGTTTGAAACCAGACAGAACATTTGAAGTTCTGTGTGCTCGGGGTTTTTGTACTGCGGTCCGCTAGTTGTGAGGCGGATAGTCCGCCAGGGCTGTAACAGTCGACTCTAACACGCATTTATTGCACTTCTAGTCATCGGGTTTGAATAGCGGACGGTCCAGTTCTTGTGAGGCGGACAATCCGCAAAAACTCTGTTTCCACGGGTTTCGAGTGTAACGTTTGGATTTCGAGGGAGTGGCTATATATACCTCATGCCCGACCTTGGGAGAGGTCTCTTAGAACTTTGGAAAGGTTCCTTAACATATTAGAGCCAGCTCTTTCCTCTCTCTCACTCACTTTGCTTGGTGGTTGCATTCTTGAGAGTGTGAGAGCATCCTAGTGCACTGCATCAACAGTTTGAGCTTTGTGGCACTAGGGAGTTCAAGCAAGCGTTATCAACTTGTTACTCTTGGGAGTTGCCGCTCCCTAGACGTCTTAGAGAAGGTGAAACCGTTGAGCCCTTCAAAAGATTGTGGAGGAGCCCCGGTTTTGTTTGTGAGAGGTTCTTGCGCTCACCTCACCGGAGTAGTGAACAACAACTCTAGTAGAATCGAGGTTTGGAGAGGTTCATTGATTCAAGCCGGCTGAAGATCAAGAGGAGTTCTTTATAGAGGAGCAGTTGAAGCTTTAAATCCACCTCAACGTGGATTAAAGTGACTGGCAAGTCATCGACACCACGGGAAAAATTCTTGTCTCGTGCTTGGTTATATCTTTGCTCATTTTATTCTTGCAATTTACTTTGAGCACTTTACCATACTAGAGATTGAATTGCTACTTGTCACCCTAGGTTGCTAAACCCACTAGTGATAGGAGTTAGTAGAAATAGGAGCTCACTTGTGTTACTAATTAAATTTGCTTAGTGTTTGTGTTTTTAGTTAAAACCTCCTATTCAACCCCCCCTCTAGTCGGTATCCTTGATCCTGTCAGACCCGGGCACATAGGATTGTGCACACGGTGTACTTTTCCTAGGATAAGAGATGGTACATGGCCCACGCCCTACATCTGTTGTAACTACTCATAGTGTAGTAGGACTACTCATACAGTAATGAAACTAGTCGGACACGATAGGAATGATACAATGGGTAAAATGCTACAACGGTATTTTGTGCGCTTGTGGATTTATCTGTGACATTAGAAATACCAACAGGAACCTAAACTCAGTGTACAGACCACAAAGGCTGGCCGACCGGCTGAAGTCAAGTTGTTCTAAGGATCAACATGCAAAGGTAAATGTGCTAGCAACTAGGAATCCAGGTATGAGGAAAGCTTAGAAATAATTCCTATGCATACTTTGATATCATGACCTTGGAAATTGCTTGATCCTCTAAACCTAAGTTTAACCCTTGCTCGGGATGAGCAAAGTCTAGGTGTGGGGGCGTGTTGGCGGTCAATTTCTCATGGTTTAGACCACCAACATTGCTTACAAGACCTATCCCAAGCTAAATTGATTTAAACTGATGAGTTCCACTAGTTTTAATGTTTATTTCATTTCAGAGACTCCTTGTACAAATTTGTGCCAACTTAGAGGAAATCCTAGACCGGCTGGCCTTCCTTAGGCTGGCTAGCCTGACATCATGGCCAACGAGGCCCAATCTTCTCCTACATGGAAACAAACACAAACCTAAGTCATCTCAGCCGATGAACATGAAGACGGTGCATCATATGGTCGAAAGGCTCCAAACTGCCATGCAAAGCAAATCCAAAGCGTTAACACGTTAGGTAGTGGAACGAATAGCTGAGATGCAACAGAGTCAGGCCAGCTGGCCTAGTCCAAGCCGACCGGCCTTGCCCTAGAGTAAATGCACACCAATGCAACTATACCCTCCATCAGGAAGCGATCAGGACCGTCCTGGAGAAAGGAAGTGACATTTGGCAGAAATCCCAGACCGGCCGACCTCCCATCTACACGCCACGTGTCCTCCTTCAACTAATGCCATCCTCACTTGAAGTAATTACCTCCAAGTTACGCAACCGACCTTAGAAGCTATAAATACCTGTCTCCACCTCAATTTCACACACACCATTTTTGAGATAAGAAGGGTCTCAAGCGAAGCTCTGTCATACTTAGAGTAGAATAGGGAGAGTGCGAGGTGAGAGTCCGGAGATAAGTCAGTCCTGCAGACTCATCTCCAACTTTGTAGCCTCGGAGGAATGAATCATCTTTGAGTGAAGTTCCTCATATCTCGTTGGCAAATCGCTTGCCTTACTCTTTACTTCAGCTACTTGTTTACTTGCTTTCTTTGATCCAAAAGATCCCTTGACTATGTAAGTAGCAAGTTCTATGTATTTTCGTGTGCTCTTTACCTTTGTACACGGTAGGAGTAAGTGACTTGATAGTTTAGGCATGGTGCCTAGGCTTGGTTAGTTACCTTGGGTTGTGTTCCACCCCACAAAACTGTGTGGTAGATGGTAGGTGATAACAACTCTTTCCATCCCTTGTAGTCCCACCAGGTTCGAGTGTTTTCATTGGAGTAGTTGTCAACTGTTGGGAACTCCATTCTCATCCCTTTCTAAGTTCCTGCCTGAGGCCCTCGAAGCAGATCAAGTTAGTGTGGTTGCAAGTCTTTTGGGTAACTAGTTGGCTAGCTGATGTTAGACCCTCTACCCACGTGCCTGTCTTCCCTAGGTGGGTCCGGTTGAACTAGTTCTAAGGCTGTAACGCTTATCGTTCTGTGGATTCGACATACCTAGGTAAACTCCCTGGTGAAACCTACATCGGTATTCGTGCGCTTATGAATTATATCTGTATAGACTAAGGATCACCAACAAAGAGTAGTAGTCGATTGTTAAGAACCCCTTTCCCATGAAATCAAAATAAATTCAAATCCTAGTAGTCGTAAATTTAAAATAACTTCGAAACTATCACTCAAATGAACTTTAGCCTAAAACAAAAGTTGTAGATTTTCAAATTCTGTACAACTTTCATATTCAAAGTTTTTCAAGTTTCAATTTGAAATTTGGAGAAAAACTAATTTGAGCCCCGGCCCTTTTCTCTCTATCTCTATTCTCTCTCCCTTCTCTCTCTTTCCCCTCCCCGACGCCCGTCCGGAGCAGAGCTTGACAGCCACCTTGCTGCCGACGGGCGGCCAGCCCTAGGCTCCAAGGGACTTCCCCCTTGACAGGCCCTCGACCAACTGCACAGGATCACCCCTGAATGCTTCTCTCATCAGCTCACCCCCTCCACGTGGTGTAGGGAGCCCAACGGGGCAAACCGACGATGACACGACATCACGGCCTGCCTTTGGCCGCGCACGAGCCCCTACCACGCTCCCTCCCCTCGGCCTGGCCGCGCCCAGCCCCTCCTCCCCCTGCCCTCTCGCCTGTAAAAGGGCAGGCAACCCTTCCTGCCTCGCGCTCGAGCTACTCTACCCTCGCCATGGCCGCATCGAGCTCGAGCCCACCGCCGACCCGCTGCTCCGCTCCTCCTCTGCCCAAACCGAGGCTTGGAACGGATCGCCCTAGACCTGCTAGAGCTCACTGGCCCATCCATGCAGCCTCTCCTATAACACCTCAGGTGTTTAAATTATGAAATAAGCCTCATTTGCTTAACAAGATGCATAAATAACTAAGAAAAGTTTAAAAGAAATGAATTCTAAATTGATTTTGCTTTGAATTAAAAATAGATGTGTATATGTGCATAAGTACATGTACTTTAATCAAGCAAATTAAATAACTCTCACCTCAAAGCACTTAAGGCTTCGAAATTTAATAGGCACATCATCGATGACAGGATAAACAAAAGTCTAGTTGAAGCCTAGGAGAGAATACAAATTTTTGCCCAGGAAATGACGTGCCCTCCGAATCATACTTTTTGAGTTTTTAAAATAACTTCTAAACTAGAACTCAAATGAACTTTGACCTGAAACAAAACTTGTGTAACTTTTCATTTTGAACAACTTTCATGTTTAGAGATTTTTGAGTTGCAACACAAAAATTTGAGAAACACTTGAATTTGCAAACCAGCCACTGTCTTTTTTTCTATTTCCACTTTGAGTCCCTCCCTTCTCTCTCTGCTTCACCTGACACCCCCCCCCCCCCCGTCGCCGCGCTGTCGCCGCTGGCCACCTGGCCGGCGATGCCTGCCGCCCACGTCGCGACAAGCCAATGGCTGGCCAGCTCCGCCCGACCGGCTGCGCTGCTCCCCACGCCGCATCCCTGCCCAGCCCGCGTGCGCCACGCGTGCAACGCCGTCGCCGTCTCTGCTCGCCGCCACCGTCGTGCCCAGCTCACCGTGGAGCTCACCTCTTCGGCCACCCATTGCCCGAGCTGAGTCTCCAACCACCACCACACCGCCCCACCGCAGCTCACTGCCCCGTCCATCGTCACCCAGAACCGCCGGAGCTCGTTGCCAGCGCCACCTCCACAGCCGCCGCCCTTGCCGCCGTGGACACCCCACCCCCGGCCCTCCTCCGCCCGAACCAAGGCTCGGAACGGGACTACATCACCCCACCGGAGCTTCGCGACCCGCCAGCGCTGCCCCAACCCCGCCGGAGCACTGTCGACGACGCTCCGCACCGCCGCTGCCCCCTGTTCCACGCCGACGAGCCCTTTCCGGCCAACCCCAACCGCAACCAAGGCCACCACAAGGTAGCTCTCATCTCCCTGGTTCTCCCTAACCCTTTTTCCCTCGCCGCCAACGAGCCCCCTCGCCGGAATTTGGCCGGCCGCCGTGTCAGCGCCGCCCAGGGACCCAATTGCAACGATTGAAATCTTTAAAAGGGTCTGCACGCAAGTTTCTAGGGGCATATGTGCAAACCTGCATTTAAACATTGAATTCAAAAACAGTGAACTTGTAAAATTCATATAAAATCATAGAAAAATCAGAAATATACAAACTCAACTGTTCTAGAATCGTTAGAAGAAAATCTACAACTTTTGTTAGATGCTTTTCTTCAGATGTTTGCTATATTTTGCACTAAATTAAATGGAAGGTTTAATAGAATTTAATTGTACCAACTGTTGTAGACCAGTTCTGAATCTGATTTTTGGACAGTCGATTGGTTGCTTGATGTGTAGGCCAGTGTAAAAAGTTTAGGACTAGAACCCACTTTGTTTGATTGGTTGATTGGATTTTTTGTTAAACTTTGTTTATGCTAGGAAACAGTAGAACTAATTTGTACCTGCTGTTATATTGTGATTAATGTTGTGAAACTTTTTCAGAGCTGTTATAGTGATGTCTAAATACAGGAGAAAAAGTTTAGAACCTTTTTCCTTTCTGTAACCTATTTATATAGTTTTGTGGTAAGAAAAATGCACTAATTCAAATAAATAGTTTCTTCGCTTGGAAAATGTTCAACTTTTTACTGTGGGACTCTTTAGTGTAGCTCATGCTGTATAAAAAGTTGCGTACTCAGAAGCGCTGTAAAACATCCTATAGAAATTAATCCTTAAAGAAACAGGTGTATCTTGTCCTATTTATTATGCTCTGTTTCTTTCACAATAAAATTTGAAAACTTTACAGTAACACATATATGGATAGATTAACACCCTATAAAAGTTTTAGTATCAAAACATGCATAGTTTGTCCTGTATAAAAATAACTATGTTCTAGCAGTGGTTGTGTATTACATTTTTCAAAATTAATCTGCTACACAGAAATTTCTGAAATTTTTACAGTGCTATTGCCTCTGCATAATGTACTCTAAATAAAAATTTCATCACCAGAAGTTACCTAGTCCAGAAGTTGCGTTTAATCCATGTTGTGCTTAGAAAAATTTAGTTTCCAAAAGAAAACGAACCCCCCCCCCCCCTTTCTTGTTTAATGGAGTTAATTAGTTTAAGTTATACCGTATTAACGATTGCCCAAGAAATCTTAACTAAGTAACTTCACAACCAAATCTATATTTTTGTGGACTGCAACTTTATCGTGAAGAAAATAAATGTCATATACCATCACTATAACTCACACTTGTGCATTCATATAGAATTGACTACTCTCGCCGACAGAACGTACGAGCTGGTGTCCGAGTCTGAGAGTGAGCAGCGTGAAGCTCAAGTGAATCTAACTGAAGCTTTCGAAGACCCGAACCCAAGTTCGGACGAGCCCCAAAGTAACTTTACTCAAGAAGGCAAGATCCGGACCATGAACCCTATTTTTCTAAACTTATGCAACTTATTACTCTATTTTACTTGTGCATTAAGTTTATAGGAGTTGGATGAAAACTTAGTTGCATGATCCTAGGTACCCACGCTCTGAATACTAGATGTAAGGTTTGATAGAATGCTATGCTAATAGGACTCCGGTAAAAGTCGAGTGATTTCCTGTCACTCGCGAGAATATAGGAGTTGAATGTTTACTACATGCTGCAATCATAAGGTCGATGGATGGGGCTATGGTACAATGTTTATGTTGATGATTGAGGCCCCGTCTATTTAGTGAAAAATGCTAAGGCCGCAGTGTGTGGTAGTGGTGATTAAGTCTTTGAACGTACTAACCACATGCCAATAATATGGTAATCGGTAAGCTTATGTATTGGATTGAATCGAGGCCGGAATATACTCCCCACCGTCTTGAATTCGTTCACATCTAGCTAATGGCGGGTGCATGTGCCGCCATGGTCTGGCCGGGTCCGTGGTCCATGGGGACGTGTAGTCGAGGGCGGTGGGCCTGTTCCATGAAGCGGGAATTGAAGGGAAAAGTTGCACGTGTGACTCTGGGAGTAACCACGTGACGTGTGTTTAGGTTCCCCTTGCAAGGTTAAGAAATTCGATTCAAATCATCCGTTTCTCGCGGTTATTGAGACTGCTTGACCCTTTTACCACATAGAGTAAGAAGGGGAACAATGATGATGATTAATCTTGTTGGATGCAAATTAATTCTTCCGCCATGTATGATATTGGATAGTTGCTTACCTAGAATGGTTAAGAAAACTAGAATCTGGAGCAAAAATTTGAAAGTAAGGACCCACTTGTATATGCTTTACGGCAAAACAAACCCCTCAAGCCAAAAAGCCTTGCATGTCTAGGAGTCGGCTAAGTATATTCCACTAGTAGAGTAAGCCTTGCTGAGTATTAGTATACTCAGCCTTGCTTGTGGCTTGTTTTCAGGTGATACTTTCGAGGATATGATCGCTAGTTTGACTTGGCCGTGTACCCTTCCTCCTGGTTGGTCGGTGGAATGGGATGCGTCCCCGGCCAACGATGATAATGACGAGTGATGTCTCGTACAGGCTTCATCGGGACATCATGTATCGACGAGTAGTTTATCGTTATTTTTCTGCTGCATTGAACTTTGAAGAACTCAATTACTTTGAACTGTGAAGTACCTTATTTTACGAATTCGAACTCATTTGTAATAATAACTTATGATGAACTCTATGATGTAAAATTTGTGGAATGTTGTATCCTCTGGGCTCACCTTCGTGTGAGTACTTTGTATGTGTGGTTTCGATCATCAAAACCGTGGTTGTATCGGGAGGTTACCCGACAAACCAGTGTATTACTCCGTTTGAAGTGCGAGTTAGCCCTGATTGCCCTTGTGGTGATGGTTAGCGCGCTTGAGTCGGATTAATTCTGGTGGTTCTGCCACAGCTGGTATAAGAGCCGAAATGCATACACCAGAGAATGCGACAAGCCTTAAAAACTTGTTTTCATAAAACTTGACCAGAAAAATGTGTTTGCAAAATGCGTTGGTTCGTTAAGGATGGTACCTAGTTTGTAAAGCCCTAGGGGATTACGGGAAAGTTACTAGGTGGCTATCTAACTTATGAATATTATCAACTGACTTCCAGCATATTACTTTCTGTCAAAACTTACTTTTATGCACAACCGACACTTAATTTCTGTAACAACGCACTCATCGCTAAGGTAAGAAGGTAAGAATCCTCCGCCAACTGAGAGAGCTTGGCCTTCCTGTCGGTGATGCGAGCCGAAAGCTGCCCTCAAGCAGTGGCTTACTTAAGGTGCTGCCAATATACCAACTATTAGTTGATTATATTGGGAGTAGAAAGTTTGGCGCAGGGTATGGCGATCATTGTTCATACCCCCGTCTCAAGACGGTACCCCCCGTGAATACGTTATCTCGATAGCGTATGTTAACGTCGTCTGTACGGTGGGAATTGTACGGATGCCGTTTCTATAGTGAACGGTAATGAATGCGGACGCTTTCATGAGTGCTGGTATGAAAGGTTCAATGGATATATACATATATATGCTATATCAATCTTCTGCAGGTACACTAACCGCGATTATGATAAGTTAAAGAACGGTTAGAGAATTCTCGACTTGCTATTATAGTGAGAGACGTATTGTGTATGCCACCGAAACTAACTCCGTAAGACCTAAGCTATTTGGCAATTATTTTATTTTGTGAGGACGAATAGGACGTGCATGCATCATGACCATATAAATCTGAAATTGAAAATGCGTTAAATGAGAGTGGTAAGGTTCATGCGTGCACAAGATTGTCTTTGCATAAGGATTATCTAGAAATTCTGTCATATTTTTGCCATATCTGAAAAGATGGATTTATTGAGCTTAGAAAACAATCCTTTCTGGAGAAGTTCATGTTGAAAGTTTTGTTCCAAAATTTGTATTCTACCTCCTATCTAAATTTGAAAAATTTTGGACATATAGATAGCGAGAAACAAAAGAAACCTTGAGATGTCAGTTTTCTGTCCAAAATAACCACTTCTGCCACATAAATTTTTATGCCCTCTTACTGTAGTTTTCTGCAAAAGTGTCCAACACAAAACTCGCTGTAAATTTACTCGGGCAGCTACTGTTAATATTTGGTAACTTTTGGCTAGGTAGATTTTCCCTGGTGCACGAAATCTTGGCCCACTGTTCACTGAAATTTCTGGGTAGACAGTAAAGTAAAACCTTAAGAGAAAGACCATCTTAGAGCTTGATCTAGCTCTGGAGTTGACTAGCAAAGTTGTTCAAAAATACCTTAGGAATGTTCTGGTAAAAGTTGAGAATTTTTGAACAAGAACTGTTGAAGTTATGGCTTTTTTGGCGCACTATCCAGAACCTGTTCACTATGCTGTTCACAGATTTTCACTACCTCACCCATTTGATCTTTTGTTCAGATGGCCGACCTGTTGCCATGATGGTGGATGAGGATGGACGCATTCACTCGCAGTGTCTCCACTGGGAGGGCTTTCCCTCTATCTTGTGAGATGTTCTGCGCAACGCGGGCTATCCAATTCCCCCACGTTACGCAGGACTGGAGTTTGTAGAGAATGGAGTTACCCAGTGCCGTGTTAACGTGACCATCTTTCCACACCCACTACACCCGGAGTGGCCCGCCTTGGAGATTGAGGCTGTTGGTCAACGTTTGGCCGATACTTGGGAGCTTGCTGCCATGAGGGCGCTCACCACTTTCTGTGCGCAGTGCCCCGAGGCCGTCACACTCACTCCTATTGGTTTGTTTCCTGCTGCCCATGATAATGACCCCTTCTGGCTCAACAGGGTGCAGCACTCACAGTATTTAGTGGACTTTCACGCCCAGGAGACCATCGAGACCTCCGTGCGGTGCATGAATGCACTGTACTGACTTCAGGCTCTTCAGAGTCAGGCGCTTGCGCAGCTCGCCGACCTTGCACAGGCCTACCACATGATGGCAGATACCAGAGATGCACAGATTCAGAAGCTCAGTGAGGAACTTAAGGACAGAGACACTCGGATTGGCCAACTTGAGGGCCAAATTCACGAGCACGACACTCTCATGGGTGAGAGAGATGACATGATAGCGCACCTAGAGGAGCAGCTCCATGATCTGAACCTTGAGTTGGAGGATGCTATTGAGCACATTCAGTGGCACCATGATCAGAATGCCCCTCCCAATGTGGTGGATATGGAGGAAGATGATGAGGAGCCACAGGAGATTGACGGTGTTTCAGGCATGGACTTTGAGGGTGAAGCACCGCAGCCACCTCCGATGGGAGCTCACTCTCCTACTCGCAGCGAGTCGTCCGTCAAGAACCTCGACGATTTCTAGTTGATGACCTAGGAGGACTTTTGCATATACTCCTCGATAGTGTAGCCTAACTTTTGGCAAGTGCTGTAATAGGCTAACTAAGAGTTGATTACCTCTTTTGTGATGGGTACAACTTGACCATTGGATACTCTAATCATGTAGACCATGGCTAAAAACTTGGTGGTTTGATTGTGATGTTGGAAAGCAGTTGAATCTGCGATTGCAGAAACTTGTCCGAATTTTTTTACCCATGTCTCCTTACATTTCTGGACTGAGTGTTGAATACCAAAATTGTCACAAATTTTGTGATCTGGGTTCTCATAAAATTTCAGCACTATAGGATCTTGGTAGTTTGAGTTATAGGCAAGATAGTATAACTCATTCTGCTGAAAAATAGCCAAACCAGCGAATCAAAGAGTGAATCTTTCGACCATCTTGGCCATCGATTTAGCGTCTAAGCTGAATACCAAAGTTGTACATCTCTAAATTCCCTACCCACTGCCAAAATATGAGCAATTTTGGATGAACCTACCAGGAGTTATAAGTTTCTTATGGCAGATAGTATTTTGTCCATGATTCTATCCATGATCTTTCGGAAGTCTACTTTTCCGCACTAATCCTTTTGAATCGTGGAAGCAATATGGATCACGTTGCTAATGATAAATATTCACATTTCAGATTGTTGGAGCAACCCGTGGTAACCTGGAAGGTTTCGGTGCTAGCGCTAGTGAATCACAACAGCAGCCACTGCCACCACCCAGTTTAGTGGAAGTAATGGCCACTCAAACCGAGTTGCTTCGCCAGCTCGTGCAAGGACAGCACCATCAGCGTGGTGGGCAAATTGTTCACCAACCTCAAGTTGCCGGTTACACGGATTTCCTTGGGACCCAGCCTCCTTTGTTTCACAAGACGGAGGAACCCTTGGATGCGGACGCTTGGATTCGCACAATCGAATCCAAGTTTTCTCTGCTTGCGGTCCCATGCTCGGATGAAAAGAAGGCTCGCTATGCCGCTTAGCAGCTTCGCGGCACAGCTCGTCTATGGTGGGACAATTACTTTGCTATGCTCCGGGCTGATCACGTCGTCACCTGGGACGAATTCAAAACTGCGTTCCGGGCACACCATATCCCAGAAGGTCTTATGGAAAGAAAGCTAAATGAGTTTCTGGCTCTCACTCAGGGTACCTGCACTGTACTTCAGTATGCTCAGGCCTTCAACAATTTGTGCCAGTATGCGGGCTATCACGCAGACACGGATGCTAAGAAGCGGCATCGTTTCTGTAGAGGATTGAGTACCAAACTCAAGGAACGGCTGAATCTTGTCAAGGCCGATACATATAATGAACTGGTAAACATGGCAATTACACAAGAGGATTGTATTGTGGCTCACCGTGCCGAGAAGAAGAGGAAGGCACCGGTTGGACCCTCGGGAGCTCAGCCACCGAGGTATCGCTTAGTGCAAAATGTTGCGCCTACATCTCCATAGAAGGCCCCTCAGCCAGGACGTTGGATTGTCAGGCCCCCGCAGCAACAAGGTGTTGTGCCACCCCCTGTGCCTCAGCAAACTGGACCAAGGCCCACTACTCAGCAATTCCTTCGTCCAAACGTCGTCAATCGTTGTTTCAATTGTGGAAGTTCCAGTCATTTTGCTCGAGAATGCCCTCGGCCTAGGCAGCCAAATTAGGGCCAAGGCTCTAACCAGAACAATAAGAACAAAGGCAAGAGGTAGACCATTCAGGTCAAACAAGGACGGATAAATTTCACCACTCTTGCAGAACTTCCTGAAGAAGCACCAGTAATGACGGGTACATTCTCTATCCATAACAAGCCTGCAGTTATATTGTTTGATTCTGGTGCATCACATAGTTTCATTAGTGCAAAGTTCGGTGTGAAAGTAAGCTTGGATTTTTTTCACACAAAAGGGTCATATATGATATCAACACCGCATGGAAAAATTGCTTCCAACCAAATAATAAGACTGATACCGATAAAAATTGGGTAGTAAAATCATCAACATGGACCTTGTTCTCTTACCCCTTAAAGGCATGGATATTATTTTGGGTCTGAATTGGATGACTATGCATGGAGTCATACTGGACCTTTCTTCCCGAGTTGTTGAAATAAATTCACCTAGTCACGGAGCCACTACCCTTTACCTACCATTCCGGGAGTGCATGAATTCTTGTGCTTTCGTGATGGATGGAATCAAACTAGAGGATATTCCAGTGGTATGCGAGTATGCCGATGTTTTTCCGGACGATTTGCCAGGAATGCCACCAGATAGGGATATTGAGTTCGTTATTGAACTGCAACCAGGCACTGCACCTATCTTCAAAAGACCCTATAAGATGCCACCTAAGGAATTGGCCGAACTGAAAACACAACTCCAAGAACTACTGGGGAAAGGCTTCATTCGTCCTAACGCATCACCTTGGGGATGTCCAGCCCTTTTTGTAAAGAAAAAGGATGACAGTTTAAGATTATGTGTGGACTACCGATCTCTCAATGCGGTGACCGTTAAAAATAAATACCCACTTCCCCGCATCGATGTTCTCTTTGATCAATTATCTGGAGCTAGAGTTTTCTCAAAGATTGATCTTCGATCTGGATATCATCAGATAAAGATTCGTCCATGGGATATTCCTAAGACCACCTTTTCCACACGATATAAACTATATGAATTCTTGGTCAAGTCCTTTGGTCTCACAAATGCCCCTGCCTATTTCATGTATCTCATGAATTCGGTATTCATGCCCGAGCTCGACAAATTCGTCGTTCATTGACGACATCCTTATCTATTCTAAGAATGAGGAAGAGCACGCTAAGCACCTGCACATTGTTCTTCAGCGTCTCAGAGACCATCAGCTCTATGCTAAATTTTCCAAGTGCGAATTCTGGTTGGATAGTGTGAAATTCTTGGGTCACACAATTTCCAGCAAAGGCATAGCCGTTGACCCCAACAAGGTAAAAGAAGTGATGGACTGGAAACCTCCTACCCAGATTCGCAGTTTTCTTGGTTTAGCCGGTTACTATCGCCGCTTCATTCCGGATTTCTCCAGGATTGCTAAGCCTATGACTGAACTATTGAAAAAGGGAGTAAAGTTTGTGTGGGATAAGAAATGCGAAGAAGCTTTCCACACTCTTAGAGAACATTTGACTACAGCCCCAGTGTTAGCTCAACCCGATAACACCAAGCCGTTCGATGTTTACTGTGATGCATCTGGCACTGGTCTTGGTTGTGTTCTTATGCAAGAAAATCGAGTTATCGCTTATGCTTCACGAGCCCCTCGGCCCCATGAGCAGAATTATCCAACCCACGATCTCGAATTAGCAGCTGTCATTCATGCTCTAAAAAATGGAGACATTATCTCATGGTGTAACACCGCAGGTGTTTAAATTATGAAATAAGCCTCATTAGCTTAACACGATGCATAAATAACGAAGAAAAGTTTTTGGAGGAAAGTGATTACAATGTACAAAATTCAATGGAATCATCACACTGAGGAAGAAGCCACATGGGAAACTGAAAGCTATATAAACCAAAATTTCCCGGGTTTTCTCAACTCTACCGAAGGTACACACACTGTCCACACTAAGCTTATTGTCCGAATCTCGGGGCGAGATTCTTTTTAAGGGGGGAAGGCTATAACACCTCAGGTGTTTAAATTACAAAATAAGCCTCATTAGCTTAACATGATGCATAATAACGAAGAAAAGTTTAAAAGAAATGAATTATAAATTGGTTTTGCTTTGAATTGAAAATAGTTGGGTATATGTGCATAAGTACATGTACGTTAATAAACAAAATAAATAACTTTCACATCGATGCAAACATGGCTATGAAATTTGAATAGGCACATCGTTTTTAACACGATAAAAAAAAGTCTAGTTGAAGCCTAGGAGTGAATGCAAATTTTTCCCTAGGAAATGACGTGCCCTCCGAGTCATACTTTTTGAGTTTTTAAAATAACTGCTAAAGTAAAACTCAAATGAACTTGGGCCTGAAACAAAACATGTGTAACTTTTCATTTTGAACAACTTTCAAGTTCAAAGATTTTTGAGTTGCAACACAAAAACTTGAGAAACACTTGAATTTGCAAACCAGCCCCTGCCTTTTCTTCTATTTTCACTTCCAGTCCCTCCCCTCTCCTCTGTTTCGCTCGACGTCCGCCGCCAGTCACCGCTGGCCACCTGGCCGGCGATGCCTGCCGCCCACGCTGCGACAAGCCAGATTCCGGCCGTCCTCCTCACTCCCCCGATCCAGCCCTGCCATGCCCAATCGCGGGCCGCGCAATCCCTCCCTCCCCACGCCAGGATCTCCAGCCGCCAAACGCGACGCGTTGCTAGCCGCACGCGACGCCGCCGCCCGGCCACCGCACGCCAGGCCTAATGGACAAGCCGCGCCGTGCCCGAGCCTCCGCTCTGTTCGGCCACTCCCCGTGCTTGCCGCCCGACAAGCCGATGTGCCGCAAGACGCCCAATCGGTCGTTCCCACCCGCCGCTCGCCGCGCCGAGCCTCTGGCCGCCGCCCCGATGCCCAATCGCTCGCCCCCGTCCTGCCGCCCGTGGCCGCGCCTCGCAGTCCAGTCCCGCCCCTCCTCCCGCCTCTCTGCTACCTACAAAAGGTTGCATTGAGCCCCCTCGCGCGCCCAGACACCAGAACGCCGCCGCCGCCACCATTACCGCCGTCGTGCCCGCTCACTGTGGAGCTCACCTCTCCGGCCACCCATGGCCAGAGCTGAGTCTCCAACCACCACCACAGCACCCCACCGCAGCTTACTGCCCTGCCCATCGTCGCCCAGAACTATCAGCACTCGTTGCCAGAGCTGCCTCCACTGCCGCCGCCCCTGACCGCCGTAGACACCCCACCTCCGGCCCTCCTCCGCCTGAACCAAGGCTCGGAACGGGACTACTTCACCCCACCGGAGCTTCCCGACCCACCAGCGCCACCCCAACCCCGCCGGAGCACCGTCGCCGATGCTCCGCACCGCCGCCGCCCCCTGTTCCGCGCCGACGAGCCCTTTCCGGCCACCCCCAACCTCGACCAAGGCCACCCCAAGGTAGCTCTCACCTCCCTGGATCTCCCCGACCCTTTCCCCTCGCCGCCGACGAGCCCCCTCGCCGAAATTTGGTCGGCCACAGTGCCAGCACCGCCCAGGGACCCAATTGCAACGATTGAAATCTTTAAAAGGGTCTGCACGCAAGTTTCTAGGGGCATATCTGTAAACCTGTGTTTAAACTTTGATTTCAAAAACAGCGAACTTGTAAAATTCATATAAAATCATAGAAAAATCAGAAAAATACAAACTTAACTGTTCTGGAATCTTTAAAAGAAAATCTACAAGTTTTGTTACATGCTTTCTTCAGTTACATGCGAAATCTTGCTCTAAATTAAATAGAAAGTTTAATAGACTTTAACTGTACCCACTGTTGTAGACCAGTTCTGAATCTGATTTTTGGACAGTAGATTGGTTGCCTGATGTGTAACCGAGTGTAAAAATATTAGGACCAGATCCCATCTCTAAATAAACTTTTTGTTAAACTTTGTTCATGCCATCAAATAACAAAACTAATTTGTAACTGCTGTTATATGATGATTCATGTTGTGAAACTTTTCTAGAGCTGTTATATTTTTGCCTAGATACCACAGAAAAAGTTTAGAACCTTTTTCATTTCAGTAACCTATTTATATAATTCTGTGGTAGAAAAAATGCACTAATGAAAATAATTAGTTTCTGTGCTTGGAAAATGTTCAACTTTTTACTGTAGGACACTATAGAGTAGCTCGCATTGTATGAAAAGTTTCATACTCAGAAACCTTGTAAAACATCCTGTAGAAATTAATCCTTAAAGAAATAGGTGTACATTGCCCTATTTATTATGCTCTGTATCATGCACAATAAAATCTGAAACATTGACAGTAACACACATATAGTTAGATTGACACCCTATAAAATTTTTGCCATCAACACATGCATGGTTTGTCTTGTATAAAAATAACTAGGTTCTAGCAGTAGCTGTGTATTACATTTTTCGTAATTATTCTACTGTATAAAAATGTCTGAAATTTTTACAGTAGTCTTATTTCTGCATAATGTACTCTGAATAAAAGTTTCATCACCAGAAGTTACCTAGATCAGTGTTTATGCTTAACCCATGCTTGTACTTCGAAAATTAAATTTCCAATACAACACAATCCCTTCTGTTAACGATTGCCCAAGAAATCGTAACTAAGTAACTTTTGAACAAAACCTATGTTTTGTGGACTGCAACTTTATCGTGAAGGAAAATAATCGTCATATACCATCACTACAGCTTACACTTGTGCATTCATATAGAATCGACTAATCTCGCCGACGGAACGTACGAGCTGATGCCCGCGTCCGAGAGTGAATAGCGTGAAGCTCAAGTGAATATAACTGGAGCTTTCGAAGACCCGAACCCGAGTTCGGACGAGCCCCAAACTAACTTTACCCAAGAAGGCAAGATCCGGACCATGAACCCTATTTTTCTAAACTTATGCAACTTATTACTCTATTTTACTTGTGCATTAAGTTTATAGGAGTTGGATGAAAATTTAGTTGCATGATCCTAAGTACCCACGCTCTGAATACTAGATGTAAGGTTCAATAGAATGCTATGCTAATAGGACTCCGGTAAAAGTCGTGTGATTTCCTGTCACTCGCGAGAATATAGGAGTTGAATGTTATTGGATAGTTGCTTGCCTAGAATGGTTAAAGAAACTATAATCTGGAGCTAAAATTTGAAAGTAAGGATCTACTTGTATATGCTTTACGGCAAAACAAACCCCTCAAGCCAAAAGCCTTGCATGTCTATGAGTCGGCTAAGTATATTCCACTGGTCGGGTAAGCCTTGCTGAGTATTAGTATACTCAGCCTTGCTTGTGGCTTTGTTTTCAGGTGATACTTTTGAGGACATGGTTGCTAGTTTGACTTGGCCGTGTACTCTTCCTCCTGGTTGGTCGGTGGAATGGGATGCGTCCCCGGCCAATGATGATAATGCCGAGTGATGTCTCGTATGGGCTTCATCGAGACATCAGACATCATGTATCATCGAGTAGTTTATCGTTGTTTTTCCGCTGCATTGAACTCTGAAGAACATTCTACTTTTGAACTCTGAACTACTTTGTTTACGAATTCGAACTTGATCTGTAATAATAAATTTATGTTGAACCCTGTGATGTAAAATTTATGGAATGTTGTATTGTCTGGGCTCACCTTCGTGTGAGTACTTTGTATGTGGTGTTTCGATCGGCAAACCCGTGGTTGTATCGGGAGGTTACCCAACAGACCTATCGATTACTCCGTTTGAAGTGCGAGTTAGCCCTGATTGCCCTCGTGGTGATGGTTAGCGTACTTGAGCTGGATTAGTTCAGGTGGTTCTGCCACAGTATGATCCGAAATCAACACTCCAAACACCTAGGGTGTTACAGCCGACCCCCTTAGAAATAATCTTGTCCCGAGATTCGGATAAGTAAGCTTAGTGTGGAAGTGCATGTACCTTTGGTTAAGTTTAGAAATCTGGGGAAGTTTTGGTTTAGATAACTTTCAGTTTCCCACGCGGCTTCTTCTTCGGTATGGTGACTCCATTGGATTTTGTACATTTTTATATCCTTTTGTCAAGTCACTCTTTTCTTGGTGTCAAGAATACATTTTTCTATCCGCATAAGATAGATCCGGTTCTACCCATATTTCTTGTTGTTCAACAATTTTGGTGGGAGACATGGAAGATATCATGAATGGCTGCGAGTTGAGGGGGAAGTCACACTCTGTAGGCTACGGGTGCACAAATTTCAGAGCATGGGTACCTAGGATCATGCAACTAAGTTTTCATTCAACTCCTATAAACTTAATGCACAAGTAAAATAGAGTAATAAGTTGCATAATTTGGAAAATGAGGTTCATGCTCCGGGACTTCCTTCTTGAGCAAAGCTAGCCTTGGGCTCTTCCGAACTTTGGTCCGGGTCTTCAACAACTTTAGTTAGATTAACTTGTGCTTCGCGCTGCTCACTCTCAGACTCGGGCACCAGCTCGTACGTTCCGTCAGCGAGAGTAGTCGATTCTATATGAATGCACAAGTATGAGTTCACAAGTATGAGTTGTAGTGATGGTATATGATATTTATTTTCTTCACGATAAAGTTGGAGTCTACAAAATATAGATTTTGTTGTAAAGTTACTTATTTAAGATTTCTTGGGCAATCGTTAATAGAGTACATCTTAAACTACTCAACTTCATTCAACAAGAAGGGGTTGTGTTATATTGGAAACATTATTTTCTAAGCACAAGCATGGATTAAACACAACTACTGATGTAATTAACTACTAGTGATCACACTTTTAAGCAGAGTACAACATGCAGAGACAAAAGCACTATAAAAATTTCAAACATTTTTATGCAGTAGATTAAACATGAAAAATGTAATAAACAGCTACTACTAGAACCTAGTTATTTTATACAGAACAAACCATGCAAGTATTGTTGCTAAAAATTTTACAGGGTGTTAATACGTCCATATATGTGTTATTGTAAATTTTTCAGATTTTATTGTGCATGATACAGAGCATAAGAATTAAGACAAGATACACCTACTTTAATAAAGATCTATTTCTATAGAAGATTCTACAGGGTTTCTGTGTATAAAATATTTTCTACAGTTTCACTCAGTTAATTAGGCCTTCTAGTAAATGATCATTATTTTTCTAGTAAGAGAACTACTGGTTGTGATTTTATTTTGTTAAACAGGGAATAAAAGATTTGGCAAGTTCCATTGGAGTAAACAATTCCAAAATTTGTTTACAGCTTCTATTCAGTGACAACAAGGCCTCAGCAGACCCTTGACGTAAAACTATTACTACAACTACATGAATAAAATAGATAATTCAGATCTAGCAAATATCAAAAGATGTTTCAACATATGGTTGTAGTAGGTTTCTGTGCATGACATTTTTATGTGAGACTCTATTCCTAATATGGAAGCTACCATACAAGTTTCAAGTTCAGCACCGGCAGCGAGGGGAAAGAGGGGGAGGAGCAAGAGGACGACGAGGCCTACTTGTAGGTGGCTCGGTTGGGGTCAGGGATGGCCGGAGGGGGCTCGCCGGCGTGAGCAAGAGCTCCGGCGAGGGAGGTCGAGCTGGCGGTGGTGGTCTGGCGAGGTAGAGGCTTCGTGGATGGGTCAGGGAGCTTCAGAGCGTCGTGGGGAACCGATTCAGAGGCTTGGCTCGGGCGGAGGAGGGCCGGGGGTGGGGGCGCGGCGTGGAGGTCCTGGCGGCGGCGGCATGGAGCTCTGGCGAGGTTCTAGGCACGCAAGAGGGCTTCGGCCTCGCCTTTTAAAGGCTGCAGGAGGGAAGGAGAGGGCTGGGGCGAGGCTGGGGGAGGGTCGGCACAGCGGGGCGGTCGATGGGGCCGGCGTGCATCGGCGAGCGACGGAGGCGGTGTCGCGGCGCGGGCGACGAGAATCCAGTGCCGCGTGGCTGCTGTGTGACTGGGTGAGCGAGATCGTGGTGTGGGTGAGGGGAGATCGTGTGCGACGTGATTGGCGAGCAGCTGCAGCCGCTGCCTTGCCGGGCGGCGGGCTCGGCCACTGGTTTGGCCGGACGTGCGTGGCACAGGTTCGCCGGCCGCGTGGCGCGCGAGGGCTGGGCAAGCTCGCGGTGGGGAGCAGCACAGCTGGTCGGTGTGGCAGAACCACCTGAATTAATCCGGCTCAAGTGTATTAACCATCACCATTAAAGCAATCTCGGTTAACCTTACACTTCAAACGGAGTAATCCACTGGTCTGTCGGGTATAACCTCCCGATACAACCACGGTAATCGGATCGAGTGCCATACATACAAATGCTCACGCGACGATGAGCCCAGAGAATACCACATTCCAGCAAATATTACAAAATTACCATAAGTGAATATTACAGACCAAGTTTGAGTTTAGAAACCAAGTACTTCAATGATCACAAATAAGTTCTTCAGAGTTTAAGTTGCAGCGGAAATAAAATAACGAAAGCTACTCGACGATAAAGGATGTCTCGATGAAGCCCGTACGAGACATCACTCGGCATTTTCACCGTTGGACGGGGGCGTATCCCATTCCACCGTCCAACCAGGGGGAAGAGTGCAGGGCCAAGTCAAGCTAGCAATCAAATCTTCGAAGGTTTCACCTGAAAACAAGCCACAAGCAAGGCTGAGTATACTAATACTCAGCAAGGCTTACCCGACTAGTGGGGTATACTTAGCCGACTCCTAGACATGCGAGGCTTTTGGCTTGAGGGGTTTGTTTTGCCAAAAAGCATATATAGTAGGTCCTTACTTTCAGATTTTAGCTCCAAGTTCTAGCTTTCTTTAACCATTCTAGATAAGCAACTATCCAATATCATACATGGTGAAGCATTAAATTTTCATCCAACCAGTTTATTCATCATCATTGTTCCTCTTCTTACTCTGTGGGTAAAAGTGGTTAAGCAGTCTCAATAGCCGCGAGAAACGGACGATTCGAATCGAATTTCTTAACCTTGCAAGGGAAACCTAAACACACGTCACGTGGTTACTCCCTAGAGTCACACGTGCAACTTTTCCCTTCAATTCCCGCTTCACGGAACAGGCCCACCGCCCTCGACTACACCTCCCCATGGACCACGGACGCAACCGGGCCATGGCGGCCGATGCACCCGCCATTAGCTAGATGTGAACGAATTCAAGACAGTGGGGAGTATATTCCGGCCTCGGTTCAATCCAGTACTAAGCTTACCGATTACCATATTCTCGGCATGTGGTTAGTACGTTCAAAGACTTAACCATCACTTACCACACACTGCGGCCTTAGTATTTTTCACTAGACAGACGGGCCTCAATCATCAACATAGACATCGTACCATAGCCCGTCCGTCGTCCTTATGATTGCGGCGTGTAGTAAACAATCAACTCCTAATTTCTCGCGAGTGACAGGAAATCACTCGACTTTTACCGAGTCCTATTAGCATAGCATTCTATCGAACCTTGCATCTAGTGTTCAGAGCATGGGTACCTAGGATCATGCAACTAAGTTTTCATCCAACTCCTATAAACTTAATGCACAAGTAAAGTAGAGTAATAAGTTGCATAAGTTTAGAAAATAGGGTTCATGCTCCGGGGCTTGCCTTCTTGCGAAAAGTTAGTCCGGGGCTCTTCCGAACTTGGGCTCGGGTCTTCGGCAACTTCAGTTAGATTCACTTGAGCTTCACGCTGCTCACTTTCGGACGCGGGCACCAACTCGTACGTTCCGTCGGCGAGAGTCGTCGTTTCTACATGAATGCACAAGTTTAAGTAGTGGTGATGTTAAACGACATGATTTCTTTCACGATAAAGTTGTAGTTTGTAAAACATGAGTTTGTTGTGGAGTGAGTTACTTCATCAATCGTGGGTAATCGTTAATGGAGTTTATCTTAATCTATTTAACTTTATTAAAGAAGAAGGGGTTGTGTTATATTGAAAACTTAGTTTCTTTTTAAACACAAACATGAGTTGAACACAATTACTAATCTAGTTAGATTCTGGTAATAAAATTTTTATTCAAAGTACATTATGCAGAGATAAGATCACTGTAAAAATTTCAGACATTTTTGTGTAGCATGTTAAATATGAAAAATGTAATACACAGCCACTGCTAGGATATAGTTATTTTTATACAGAACAACCCATGCAAGTATTGATGCTACAAATTTTACAGGGTGTTGCTATAACCATATTTGTGCTACTGTAAATTTTTCAGATTTTATTGTACATGATTTAGAGCATAATAAATGGGACAAGCTACGCTCATGTCATTAAAGATTATTTTCTACAGGATGTTATACAGGGTTTCTATGTTTGAAACTTTTTGTACGGGTTGAGCTACTCTATTGTGTTTCATAGTAAAAAGATGAACATTTTATAAGGGCTTTACTAATTATTTTGAATTAGTGAAGTTTTCTTACCACAAATTCATATGAAAAGGTTACATATAGTAAAAATGTTTATAAATTTTTCTGTGGCCTCTAGGTATCACTACAACAACACAGAAAAAGTTTCATGACATTAAACATCACAGAACAGCAGGAATAATTAGTTCTATCACTTTATGGCATAAAACAATGTTGGACAAAAAGTGTATCTAGAGATGGCTTTTGGTCCTGATCTTTTTACACAGTCCTAAACATCAAGCAACTAACTCACTGCCCAAAAATTAGGGTCAGCAATGATCTACAACAGTGGGTACAAAAGAAGTCCATTAAACCTTCCATTTAATCTAGAGCAAAATATATTGAGAATTTGAGAAACTTTATGTAACAAAAGTTGTAGATTTTCTTCTAAGGATTCCATAACAGTTGAATTTGCATTTTTTTTAAATTTTCTACGATTTTATACGAATTTTACAATTTCACTGATTTGGTTAAAACTTTCTTTGCAGAGGGGTCCCTGAAAATTAGCAGAAAACCCCCTAGAAAGATTTGGGCGTTTGCAATGTGGTCCCTGGTCGCAATTTCACGGCGGGGTCATCCTGTCCGGCCAAATTCCGGCGAGCTCGGTCGCCGGCGGCGAGGGCAAGGTGGGGGAGCACGGAGAGGGAACCAGGGCGCACCTATGGGTGGTCTTGGAGTGGCTTGGGATGGCCGGTGGCGGGCTGGCCGCGGAGAGCAGGGGCGGCGGCGGAGGGGCGGCGCGGACGGCGGCGCTCCAGCGATGGGGGCGGCGGGGCTCGGGCTGGGGAGCTTCAGCGCACGGAGGGGGACCCGTTTCAGCGCTTGTCTCGGGCGGAGGTGGGCCGGAGCAGGGGGTTCCACGGCGAGGTGGGGGCGCCGGCGGCAATGGAGCGCTCTGTTCTGCGGGGAAGAAGAAAGGAGGGGAGGGAGGGGCGCTGCGCCGGGCTTTATAGCCGGTGGAGCTCGTGGGGGCGGGCTCGGCACGGCCGGGGCGTGGGGTGGAGGGGGCGGCGAGGCTGGGCGCCATTGGTGTGGCCGGCGGTGACCAGCGGCGCTATTGGGCAGGCGGCGGTGCACGGGGTGCTGTGTCGCGTGCGACTACGCGGGCAGGCGACTGGGCGAGCGAGATAGCGGCGTGGGCGTGCTACTGGCGAGCTGGGGCGGCACGACGGGGCACTGGTGGAGGGGGCGGCGGCCAGCGACTGGGCAGCACGGTGGCGCACCGGGGATTGGGCAGAGACACGGCGTGGGGGGGAGGAGAAGAAGGCGCGGCCGCGGTTGGGCGAGCGGGGGCGGTGCAGCAGGACGCCGTGGGTTGGCTCGGCGCCTGGTGCCGCGCAGGCGTCGAGGGCCAGGTGGCCGGCGGCGGTCGGGCGAGCGTGCGGTGCAGCAGAGGAGGGAGGGGTGAGGGAGGGACCTAAGTGCAAGAATTTGAAAAACTTCAGGGGGCTGGGTGCAAACAGGGCGTTTTCTCCTCTTTCTGATTTGAATTTCAAAAACTTTTGAACACGAAAGTTGCTCAAAATAAAAAGTTCTACAACTTTGGTTTCAGGTAAAATCTCATTTGGCTTATGGTTTGAAAGTTAAAATTAAATGTTCAAAAGTAACCAATGTGCTCAAATTAAATTTGAATTCCAACTGAACTCGTTTTAATCCTTTCCACCCTTTCATTAGTTGGTTTAATCATGGAGTTAGGCTAATGACATTGATTTTGGAAGAGTAATTACCAGGGTTGTCACAGCCGGTCGGGGCAAGGCCGACCATTGGCTTGGCGCGACGCGGGTGGCAGGCATTGCCGGCCAGGTGGCCGTCGAGCTCTGCTCGTTGTCATCCATGAAGCAGGGAATGGGAGGGGGCTGAGAGGAAAATAAAAGGAAGGCGAGGGGCTGAATTGAAAAACACTCTTTTTCTCCCATTTTTATGTTGCAACTCAAAATTCTCTGAACACGAAAGTTGTTCAAAATGAAAAGTTACACAAGTTTAGTTTCAGGCCAAAGTTCATTCGAGTTATAGTTCAGAAGTTATTTTAAAATCTCAAAAAGCTTGATTCGGATGAAAGTACATGTATCAAAAAACTTCATATTCTCCTCTAGGCTTCAACTAGACTTTTGTTTATCATATCATTAATGATGTGCCTATTCAATTTCGTAGTCATATTTGCATCAATGTGAAAGTTATTTAATTTTTTTGATTAAAGTACATGTACTCATGCACGTATACATATGCATGTATACATATCCTGTAGAAGCAAGGTATGAGAAATTGATTTAAATATTTCTTAGCTTTCATTTATATTGTTACACTAATGACCTGGTTTTTATTATTCTGACACCTAGGGTGTCACACGTACATATACCATCATACATAATAACCAAAATAATTCGAACAAGGAAATTCTTATATGTATATATATGCACGTGAATGTATGTGTGTAGATGGGCTTTTCCATTTTATGTTTGAAATTTTTCATGCTCAACTTGACACTACAAAATGTAGCATACACACACACACATTCAAATTTCAGTGCCAAGCAACTTCACTTAAAAGACCAATAGCTAATTAAAATTCAAACACATGAAATCAAATATAAATTCAAATCCTAGTAGTCGTAACTTTAAAATATCTTTGAAACTATAGCTCAAATGAACTTTGACCTAAAACAAAATTTGTAGATTTTCAAATTCTGTACAACTTTCATATTCAAAGTTTTTCAAGTTTCCTTCTGAAATTTTGAGAAAAACTGATTTGAAGCCCGGCCCTTTTCTCTCTTTCTCTCTTCTCTCTCCCTTCAATCTCTTTGCCCTCCCCTGCGCCCGACCGGAGCAGAGCTCAACGGCCATCTGGCTACTGATGGCTAGCCAGCGCTAGGCGCCAAGGGACTTCCCCCTCGACAGGCCCCCGACCAACTGCACAGGATCACCCCTGAATCCTTCCCACGTCAGCTGGCTCCCGCCACACGGCGTAGGGAGCCCGGCGGGACAAACTGACGATGACACGATGTCACAGCCTGCCATCGGCTGCACACGAGCCCCTGCCGCGCTCCCACCCCTCGGCCTGGCCGTGCCCAGCCCCTCCTCCCCCTTCCCTTTCGCCTGTAAAAGGGCAGGCAACCCTTCTTGCCTTGCGCTCGAGCTGCTCTACCCTCGCCATGGCCGCGCCGAGCTCGAGCCCACTGCTGGCCCGCCGCTCCGCTCCTCCTCTGCCCAAACCGAGGCTCGGAACAGGTCGCCCTAGATCTACTGGAGCTCACCGGCCCATCCATGCAGCCTCTCCCTCGCTGAACCACTGCCGCCTGCCGCCCCACCGCCGCCTGCCGCCCGTACCTCACCGGAGCTCCTGCTCACACCGGCGAGCCCCTTCCCGGCCACCCCCGACCCAACTAAGGCCACCAAAAGGTAGCCCTCGACCCCATCTGGCCCCTCCCCAACCCTGACCTCACCTCCGGCGAGCTCGCTCGCCGGATTCCGGCCGGCCAGAGCCCTCCCCGCCATGAAATCCGGCTAGGGGTGACATTGCAACGATTGAGATCTTACCAGGGCGATTTCTACAAGAAACCGAGGACCTCCATGTAAACATTCAACTCAAGTTTTGAATTCAAACCAGTGAACTTGCAAATATCGTATAAAATGGTAGAAAAAAAAATGCAAACTCAACTGTTTTGGAATCCTTGGAACCAAATCTACAACTTTGCTTACATGCACAGCTTCAGTTTCTAAGTATTTCTTTCTCTAGAATAAAAGTTAGTTCAAAAATCTTTTATGTGTATCTTTTGTTCTAGGGTAGCACTAAGG
Organism: Panicum miliaceum; assembly: GCA_032594955.1. Lineage (NCBI taxonomy): Eukaryota > Viridiplantae > Streptophyta > Magnoliopsida > Poales > Poaceae > Panicum > Panicum miliaceum. The sequence continues at coordinate 8,757,021 of CM064070.1, read as the reverse complement.
TTGAATTTTGGACAGTAGATTAGTTTCTAAATTTTGAGCCTTGTGCAAAAATCTCAGGTCCAGAACAAATCTCTAGATATAGTTATTGGTAGATCTTGCGCTTTGCACTATTTTGATAGATGTATTTATTCATGATGATAAACAACTATATTGAGCATAAAACTTTACCTTGTCATGCTATGCAACTGGCGGAATCCGTTTGATGTTGTTGAGTTGATTCCTCTAGTCGACATTCTTGTAAATTTGCTCGTCAATCTAGCGATCTTTCTCTTGCAACTGGCGTAACCCATCTTTGACGGCTCGGAGCTTGTCCGATTTCTTCCTGGTGCGGTTGGCCAATTCCTATCCAACAAAAGGAAATAATTAGACAAGATCAAGCAAGTTGACAAAGGCAGTCATCTCCAATCCAGGATGCTTACCGTGGAAAACTTATACAGATCTTTGAAGGTGTCCTGGAACTACTTCAGGGTTGCCGATGTAAGCATCGGATCTTCAATTAGCTCAAGCGGAATGGCATACTGCCACTTCGGCAGAGTGACCAATATGCCGCCCAAAGAAGTACTCATAGCACCTTGTTCTTGAGGTGTAGGCTTCTGCTGCGGGATATCTGTGACCTCACCCGTAGCGATCAGAAGAGTTCAGGCAAAGTAGATCCAACGGGTGAGGGCGGCTAAATCAACTTACCCGTGGGAATCTCTAGGGACTCCTCTTTAGCTTCGGTCCTCTCCCCCATTTGTGGTTCGATTTCAAGGTTGGACCCTCCAGCCTCTCCGACGATAGGCTCTAGGGGCTCCCACGGCACCGATGACTCGACTAATTTGCTTATTTTAACCATCAAATCAATTTCTGAATCAAATTGCTCATTTTAACCATCAAATCAAATTCTTAATTTTTTCAACAATCCATGCCATGACTCTTTGGATCCTTTTTTCCAAACCTTGGGATTTGGATTCAAGGCTGGGGGCTACAGGACACGTGTCATCGATGGCTTACTTTTTGAATTTTGGAAGATAAGGAAAAAAGATTCAAGACTAATTTGACCCTCAGCCTGATTCTTCGATTCAACCTAAGGCTCGGGGGCTACTCCATGTGGAATGTGAGTTTAATCGCACCCCATATAAAATAAGACTTGAAAACTACTCGGAGCATGAGCACCTCACAGCCTCGATGCCGCGAAGGAAGTACTCGGAAGAAACCTTCAAGACGAAGTTCGGAAGAACTCGAAGACGCCTTCAGAAGTACTCGAAAGCCTGCAGTACTCGACTACGAAGAGCTCGGGGGCTTGTCAGACCCGGGGCCACGGGACTGCGCACATGGCGTACATTTTCCGGGATAAGGGATGGGACATGGTCCACGCCCTACAGCAGTTGTAACTACTCGTACAGAAGTAGGACTAGTCGGAACATAAGGAAACTACCAGAATAGTACTCGGGTAGGAAGCTTGTATTTGGCTAGGACTTCCATGTAACCCTGTCTCCCTAGACTATATAAGGGTAGGCAAGGACCCCCTCCAATATACACATCGAAGGCAATACAAATCACCACACAGGACGTAAGGTATTATGCATGCTGTGGCTGGGACCTATCTAAAGTTTCGTGATCCTTGCACTTTCGAGTTCCTGATCTCGGCGACACCCCACCTACAATCTACCACCTCGGGGGTATCCCTCGGTGGGCTTGGAGGTTAATCACCGACATACTCCCTATAGTCTGATGCCTTGTGATACCCTGGGGGAGGCCCTCCACCGGCTTGATAACACGCAGGCCGAAAGTACGATTCAGGGACGTCTTGAGCATAGAACTGCATGTTGTCGTGGGTCTTTGACTCGTCCCTGAACTGCTAACTGGTTGAAGTTTGTTGTTGTTGATACCCTTGTTCGTGTGGCATCGGCTTCTGCTGGTGATGCCCCCCGTGCATGAGAGGCGTCAGATCCTCCAGTGGTGGTGGTGGAGGTTGACGAGGGTAGCCACTCATCAAATGGGGAGTGGTGTGTGGTGGCCCACTCGCCAGCTGTTGCGATGTAGGAATCGGAGGTGGCATCCTAGGAAGCGCCTTCTCTTCCTCAGGGTTTTGCCTTTATCGGCAGCCGAAGAGCGCACTTGGAAGTACGTAGGGTCCGATTGGTGCTCCGGGCGCCCACCAGCTACTTGCTGGATTAGGTTCACCAGCGTGTTGACTAGAACTCCAGATTGGTTGATCAGCGCGTGATGTGCGGCTGTATCAACCGTGTCTTGAAAGCTTTCCACTCCTGAAGTTCCAACCTACTGTTCTGTCGGAAGCACCGTGATGGATAGAGTCGGCAGTTGATTTTTCTAGATCACCTTGCCTCTAGTCTTGCTGAAAGACTTGAGACAGAGCTTGGTGAATGCATCCCCCTTGGCCTAAACTAGCTTTCGTATGTTCCTCATTGAGGTCCTCTAAGGCGACCTCGATGACGTTTTCTGGGTTGTGGTCTTCTGGCATGATGAAGAAGTTGTAGTCGTGTCCCACTGGGCGTGCCAAAAAGTGTGTTGCCACAAAAATTGAACGGTGAATCTTACGGAGCATGACACGCTAAGGCCTGGGAGCTCTGCTTATCTCCAGTGCAGGCCCCCTGAGACTTCTGCTCGTCGAGGATAGAGCTTCGCCGCCTAGGAAGGCTAGCGCGAAATTATCTTACATGATATTGACTCTGACCGTGGGGTTATAGAGAGCTTTTGTATTTTGGTCCCTTATGTGGCATTGAATGAAAGAAGAAGGGTGCCTTATTTGGAGTGGCTCTGAGGATGACTCTCCTTCTCCTAACCATTCATCGCTCATTAAGGCCGTCAACTCCTTGATGGTTTCTTGAAGGAATTTCTTTTTGTATGGCTCAAAAAGAGTGACAGAATTGGTGGTCTCTTTTGACATGAATAGTTCGAGGTGTTTCCAAAGTCTTCCAAAAGATCTTCCTTGAAACTATGTAGAAATTCCAAAGGTAGAGTTTTCTCATCCTTCAGTATTTCACATTGAGGTTCATGAGAGGATTTAGGACTCGAGTCTAAAGATTGGATATCTATGGGTTTGGATTCGGCTGCTAAGATTTCCTCATGGTGTACCTCGGGTTTTACTCGAGGAGGCTCATGTTTGCAGATGAAGGAGGTGTTTACCATGATTTTGTTGAGGATTTCCCTTCCTTCAGGTGGAATCTTGTGTGTGAACTAACCTCCGGCGGTGACATCGAGGTACTATGCATTTTCCTTGCTAAAATCGTGTAAAGATGTTGGAGCAACAAGTGGTCGGGTAAAGACAAGTCAGGACCGGATTTAGCTAAAAAGGATAATCTAGCCCAAGCTGCATCGATAGATTCCTTCTCATTTTGACAGAAGGTCAGAATTTCTGCTCGCAAGGCGCAGATACCGAAGATCATCCCAATCCCTATTCGCACTTCTTACGTTGGATGTGTACCATTGCTTCGCCGACCCTATGAGAGAGAAGGGAAACAATTTTCACTTGAGAGTTTCATGTGTCCTGCCTGAAATTTTTAGACAAGAGCACACTTGCTCAAATTCGTGTAGATGATGGTAAGGATTTTCATTATCTCATCATGAAAATGAATGTTCCTGAACCAAGGCTATGTAGTCGGGACTGAGTTTGTAGCCAGATGAAAAAATTGGATCAGAAGAAGGTTGTGGCTCGAAAAACTCAGCCTTAGGTGCAGAGAGCTGTTGAATGGATGGCTGCTCCATAGATAGCGGGGATAGAGATAGAAAAAAATGAAAAAGATACGAGGACGAACTATGTTCGAAGAGAAAATAGCTATCGTTTTCCGGCAACGGCGCCAGAAAGCTTGTTGGTACTTTTTTTAACTTCACAGATAAATCTGCAAGCACACAGATACTGTTGTAGCTTTCACCTAGAACTATTCCATGGTATCGTATCCACTTAGGAACATGTGCATACTTTTTAAGGTTCAGGTTCATCCAAGGACACCACATTGGCTACAGGCTAGGGGTAGAGAGGATTTCTAAGGCTAACAATCAGAGGTAAGATAGAACTGTTCTAATTGTTTACTTCGGGCTACTAGCTTCGCTTGGATAAGACCTGGCCTGCTCCGGCAATACAACACAGTGATATACCCAAACGGGGAGGGCTACACTGAGTAAACAGGGCTGTCACCACCTGTTACCTACCTCATCTAGACACTTACTTTGATACAACACAACCAATAGGTAAAGTCCAGTCTAGACATCACGTCTACACTGTCTTTTACTAACTCTAGCCTTGGCCAAGAACATCCGTCTTTATCAGAAGTCTTAGACTAGAGCATCGACTAAACTAGTGAACTATCGATCCCATTAACAACTAAGGAACTAGAACTATTACTTAACTAAGAAACTATAAAGCAAAAAGGAAGTCACGAACACTTACTTTGATAGATAAGCATCCGTCAAGGTACAAGTTGGAGAACGGTGCCGACAAACCTGGCACTTCCCCGACTTCCCCTTACTCTCTCCCTATTTTCTAACACTGCCTAGGCAGTGCTACACCTCTAGGAAGAGCCTAAAGCTCGTGTATGAGAGCGAGAGAGCGAGAGAGGGCAATATAATGTGTGTCTTAATTCAACCCCACCCTCCCGCCTCTTGTATTTATATGGGTGTGTAGGTCGGTGCTCGGCCGTGAAAATAGCTGAAGCTCTGCAGAACCGACTTGGGGAGGAGCTGACACGTCGCCACATGGAAGGAGAAGGTCGGTGGCGCCTGACCTGGTTTAGTCGAACCAGGGGTTCAGCCGACCTGGCCAGGTCACCAACCGACCTACCCTTTGGCTAAGTCACTGCTAGGTGGGTCCCACATATAGGTGTGTGTGCATTGGCACTATCTTAAGTCAGCTGCATGCTCTGGTGCGCCCTTCGATCCATGTGTGGGTGAACGGTGCATTCTGATTGGTCGGAGTTGCTTTGCCTTGGATCTTTCTTGCTCTTTTCATGCAATTTCTGCCCAAATACACCTACACATATTTAGACCAGCACTTGTGGAATTCGTTAAATAAGCACCCTATTCTAGCGTTGGCCTTTGATATTATTCCATTATTATGCAGGATTTGACGGTCAAAAATGGTCCGTAACGAGCGTCAACAAGATTCAATTGCATAACCGGAACTTCTGTCTAGATTCACAACTTATATTATACACTTACACACATACACACGATTATCCTTAGCTCTAGGCTCCCAGGCACAACCGGGAGAACCGCACATGACTGGCAGAGGAGCCACCAGCCAGCTCGACTACTTTATGGACCTCCTACCGCTTTGCCCGAACGGGGAGGATTATCCTGGACGGACACGGCTGTCACCACCTGCCGCCTACCTCAACTAACCATGGGATAGTACCGCATCCGCCAACACTGATTAACCCAAACACCATATCTTCATTAATAAGCGATACTCTAGTATCCCACGTGGAGCCCCCACCCTCCAGATGGACAAACATCTATTATAGATATCCGAGAATTACAAAGGAAAGTAAGAGCTAGACCCATACTGAATAATCCTAGGCAACCTCGGGAACCCAAAGAAGAGCTACTTCAGCCTAAACTCCACTAGCCTATAGCAAGAGAGGAATGAGAGAATGAGCAACTTGAGGTGTGTCTTCATTTGGAGCCCCCCTGTATTTATTGGCTTGGTAAGGCGGTGCTCGGCCGGCAGAACAACTGAAGTCACCTAGAACTGACCTTGAGGAGCAATGAGGAGGCGCCATGTGCAAGATGCAGAGTAGGGGAGGCAAGGCCAGTTCGGCCAAACTAGGAGTTCGGCCGACTTGGCCTGGTCTCCCACAGACTTCAGCTTTGGCTGGGTGGCTACCAAATGGGCCCTTATGGCAGTAATGCATGCATTGGCGCTATCCTAAGTCGGTTGCATGCTCTGGTGGGCCTTTTGATCCATGAGAGGCTGAATGGCACGCTTTGATTGGTCGACACTTTTAGCCATGGATTCAAGGGTGTGTTTCCCTCCATTTCTGCTCCAATTCCTGCATAGCACTAATTTCCAAGGGATATGTGGAATTGACATTATTTTGAATGAGTATGCGTGCAAGAAATGTTAGTTCTCCAATTTTCTGATCATATTAACGATCGAAATTGGTCCGTAACGAGCATCAACAAGATCCCCCCAAGCTGTCCTTTGTTCATCCTGAGCAAACTAGGACATTAAGGTTGTTGATCATGAAATTGCTATTAGCCATTACTTGTCGTCGTACCGGATCTCGTAGCCGAGATATTCTCCAGGAGGCTAAGTGAATCGGCATGAATACCTTACTTTTATTACCTTAGTCATCTGTGGGGCTTCTTTGCTTCTCCTTGTCTTTAGCTATTGAGAGTTAATGGCTGATAGAGCAAGACTTACCTCTTCTTTGTTCAACAATCCATCTAGAGGTTCTCTTTTGAATTTTCAAAAATTAAGACCAAGGTCCTCGAATGAATCTCTAAGATCGCTCAATGTGCATGAATCCTTACCAGGGCATTTTCTTGCCTCGTCATATCTAAAGCTTTTGTAGGGCTCAAGGTATGGAGTGGATGAGGCGTATCTGTATCTCATATATTGCAAAGACAAAGAGTGGATCCATGGAGAAACAAGTCATAAACTAAGATCAAGATGTGCACTTGTGTGGATGGATGATGATATCATTACTCCCTTGTGTGATCCTTCTCTCCCTTATTTTATTTTCTTGTTGGACCTGGCTACCCCTTTTCTGTTTTCTTCTTTTTTTTTGGATCATGCTTCTTTGCATGCCTTTCTTTTTCTTTGGGATAGGAACATCTCCATTTTTTTCAAGAATACTTTGAGAGAGATCCCATAACACGTGGAGCATTTATTTGGTGGATGAATGGAGTGTGCTAATTCCTGGTATAGGAATTTCGTAATGGTTGTGGAGTGTGTGTGATCTTAATCCAGAGAGTATGAAGAGCATCTCACTAGGGTCACAACAATTTTGCAAAGCTCAATAAAATAGCAAGCAGCATATCCATGAAGAGGTGAATTGCTCATCCGGTGCTAGCTTCTTGATTCTGGTGGGGAACGGCAGTAGTTGAGTGTCGTAGAATTCATGAGGAGATGTCTTCCCCTTGTGCACTTTGTCCATGTCATCATTGCTAGGCAGTTCTGCAGCTGTCTTGTTCTCCTTTTCCCTACTGGCATGGTTAGGATAACGGGATCACGAGTGGTTTTACAGCCTCTCGTGGTTACCGTGTTGATGTTCTCTATGGAAGATTCGGGTCACCCCAAGATCTTTCCTATCTCAGCAGAAGGAACAGTAGCGGCCAACTAAGCTAGTTGAGTTTCAAGCATCTTGTTGAAGCTCAGCTGGTGCTTGATAGCGGAGGAGATGCCATCCATCTTTGCTTGAATGGTCTCCAGAGATTTTTCGTTGGTGGCCAACATCTTTTGTAGTGATTCGTTAACTTTTGCTTGGCCAAGGACAAGATCCCTCAAGGAAGGTTGGTTAGGATTAAATTAATTTGAATTACCATTACCTCCTTGGCAGTAGGGGTGAGACTGATTCCACCCTTGATCTCCTTGTGTACAAAACCCGTTGTTGTTGTTGTTGTTCATATACATGACATCTTCATGGTTTTGGGGGCAGTCATTCCCCGAATGTCCGGTGTTCCCGTAGACCTCGCACGTCATGCGAGTGTCTAAGGCTTGAAGTGCTTGCATTGAAGCCTTATCTTGGGGACATTCTTCTATCTTCTTGAAGAGGAGGTCAAGCTTCGCGGCTAGCATGTTCGTCTGCTTGACAGTTTGCATGCCCTGCTGGCGTGGTTGAAGACGTTCTTCATTCCAACCTTGGTTTGGACACCATCTTCTCAATCAAAATTTTAGCCCTGTCAATGGTTAGCGAGAAGAAAGCACCACCTGCAGCAGCGTGGATGTGGTCGCGGGCTGTCGGAGTCAGCCCGTTGTAGAAGTTTTGAAGAATAAGCCAATCGTCCATCCTGTGGTGAGGACACACGAGGATGTACTCTTGAAGCCTCTCCCATGCTTCAGAAATTGACTCATTTGATGCCTGCTGAAAACTGAAGATTCTTCCATGTGAAGAATTTAGCAAGAAATGCCTTGGTACAATTGTTCCAGGTGTCTACTTTACTTCTGTTGGCATAGAACCACTACATCGCCTTCCCTAGAAGAGAAAACAGGAACAGTCGGAGTCGGATTGCATCCTGGGTGACTCCCTTGATGAAAAAAGTACTGCAGAGCTCCAGGAAATGCTGGAGATGTGTGCTGGCATCCTCATTGGCCTTGCCACAGAACGGGCTGGCCTGCACCATCGTAATGAGACCCATCTTGATCTCAAAATTTTCAGCTCCAGTGTTGACAGACGGCCCGACCGGGACATTGTCAGCGGAGAGAGCAGAGAATTCTCAGAGTCTCTTCCGGTCATGACTCTGGAAGTTGATTGAGCAATAATAACCGGTTCAGCTGTCAAGAGTGATATCTCAGGAGGCACGACATGGGGTCGAACTCTTCTCAAAAGTGACTCCGGATCCTGAGTAAAATTTTGCAGCAGATAGAAACCAGTCATACACTACCCTGTTTACACATAAAAGAGAAAACAAAGCCAAGTTAGCCTGTTTAGACAACAAATACCAACTAAGAATTTAATCAAGAACTTTACCTATTCTTTTAACCAATGCCTTCCCTGGCAACGGCGCCAAAAATACTTGTTGGTATTTCTTACATCACAGATAATTTGGAAGCCCACAGAATACCGTTGTAGCATTTTACCATGAGTAATCTTGGGTGTTGTATTTATATTTCCACAGGGAAGGCGGTATTTATAGAATAGGTAAGTTGATAATCAATTCTTGGTTGAATATTCAAATGCATAAACAGGGGTAAGTATAATATATGGATAATGAGGTAGTGTGACACACAAGTTACTCAAGCAAATACTCATGAAAAGGTTTAGGCATGGAGAAAGAAAGAAGAAAGCTACTCGGGAGTTATGTACTTCTTTCTAGATACACAACATATATTCTGCACTTACACACATACACATGATCATCCTCAGCTTTAGGATCCCAAGCACTATCGGGAGAACCTCACATGCCGGGCAAAGGAGCCACCAGCCAACTTGGCTACTTTATGTACCTCCTACCGCCCTACTCAAACGGGGAGGATAATTATGCTGGACGGATAGGGTTGTCACTACCTACTACCTACCTCAACTAACCATGGGATAGGACCGCCACCGGCAACACTGATTAACTCAGACACCATGTCTACATTAATAAGCGGTACCCTAGTATCCAGTGCGGTGCCCCCAGCCTCCGGATGGACAGACACATACTAGAGCAAACATACGAAGACCGGAACCATCTCGTCTAATCATGCAAGGTATAAGCTATGAATACAAACTAATCATAGAGTATATGTCTGACACCGCAGAAGTAAAACTATGCAAGTACATAAATCTAGAAGATAACTCTATTAAAGATATTTGGGAATTACAAAGGAAAGTAAGAGCTAGACCCGTATCGAATACTCCTAGGCAACCTCGGGAACCCGAAGAAGAGCTACTTCAGCCTAAATTCCATAGCCTATCGACTAAGCAAGAGAGGAATGAGAGAATGAGCAACTTGAGGTGTGTCTTCATTTGGAGCCCCCCCCCCCCCCTTGTATTTATAGGCTTGGTAAGGCGATGCTTGGCCTGCAAAACAGCTGAAGTCACCCTAGCCTGGTCACCCACTGACTTCAGCTTTGGCAGGGTGGCTACCAAGTGGGCCCTTATGGCGGTTATGCATGCATTGGCATTGTCCTAAGTTGGTTGCATGGTCTGGTGGGCCCTTTGATCCATGGGAGGCTGAATGGCACGCTCTGATTGGTTGACGCTTTTTGCCTTGAATTCAAGGGTGTGTTTTCCCTCCATTTCTGCTCAAATTCTTGCATAGTATTAATTTCCAAGGGACATATGGAATTGATATTTTTTTGAATAAGTATGCATGCAAGAAATGTTACTTCTCCCAATTTTCTGATCATATTGATGGTCAAAATTAGTCTGTAATGAGCATCAACAGTTTCATGCGTGCAGGTTTGGCTCAGTCACTTCTTTGCACTTGGGATCGATGCGTTTCGCCATGGGTGTAGGCCGCCCGAACCTAAGTCATGTCGAATGGCGCTCAGGTTCATTCAGTGTCACACCTGATTTTGAGAGCAAAACCGAATGCATAGCATTTGTGTGCCAGGATCCGTTCTCATACATATGTTGATGTCATAAGTGAATATATCAAAGACAATGTTCAAAACGTAAACACGAGAGAGTAAATAACTTTATTACACTCCGATAAATAGATACGAAGGTCTTTAGACGTTCCACCAATATCCTAAGTGAACTATGCAACAACGACTTCTTCCACAGGTAATTGACTCGTGAACACACGCCTACAACTTCTCGAAGTCGCTGAAGTGCTCCACTTCCACTTTCTCTTCTAAGCAGTAGTTTAGGCAACGATGAGTACTCTTATGGTTGGTATTCAACAAGTGGGGGAAGTATGCAAGGCCATCAAATAGAGGCTGATAGGCTCATAGCGGTTAGCATTTTTAGTTGATCATATTTTATTAGCAAGCACCTATTATCTATGTATAAGTTTATACCAACCCACTTAAGCATAAAGAAAACAACATTATAACAAAACCAAGGAACCACAGATTAAGTTATTCTTTAAGTTTGATTATCATGTGAGGGTCCAAGCCGCTCTTAATAGCGAGCACGGTTGATATATCAGTTTAAACTCTACAGAGGTTGTACACTTTCACCACAAATCATGTCTCCCTTGATGCTCGAGGTAGCTAGCCTCTTAAACACTTCTGAGGTGAGTGGCAGGGATCCACTTCAAAGCCTTTACAAAGACATGCAGAAAAACTAAATAGCCCGCTAGAGTTTCGTTAGCGGTGTGGACCATAACCCTCCCTAATGGTCGGCACCTTAGCAAAGGCTGCTACCCCAAGAGGACCAAGCTATACCCCAACACCAACCCCCTACTTTCCCTTTCGGTAAGGCCATTAGTTAACCGCATGCCTAATTAATCAGCTAAGGTAAGCCATGTGACAATTGTGGTTGTACTGTTTTCTTGGGTGGTTCTCCATATTCCATTTAAACAAATGATCTTGCATGTTATCCAGATATAATAACAAAATAAGTCATGGTTAACATTCTCAAAATATTATGATAACACCATTCCCAAAGTTAAGCGACTAAGCATTTCTACCCAACAAAAGATTAAACCCGGTGTTCAAGGTTTGCGTGAAAAGACTAGGTAAATCCTTAGTAGCTGATCCATCAAGTTATGCAATACAACAATAAAGTAAAGTGAATTTATTATGCTATTATTGGGACAAAACAGAATATGTAGGGGGAGAAGGCCACTTGCCTTCCTCGTCACACTGTTGTGTCTCTTCCTCGAACTGCTGCCCTTGAACTTCCTTGAACGGCGCGTCGTCTATACGATCACACAAACAAAACATACAACAAATAAGAAACAACACAACAAACAGCACAAACAGAGCAAGATAAGATGATAAAGTTATTGTGCTCATCGCAAGGATCGCGTGAGCGCAAGAATCGATGAAAACGGATTAGAAACGCTAAAGATATGGCTAAAACATGGTTCCAGGGATTTATTTGCGAAAGATTTGAACTTCCAAGGGCTAGACTGAAAGAAACTAAGGGCTGGAACCTAACTAAACCTAAAGCATAGGGGTTAGATTCAAAATAGAGAGGCTAGGGACGGCGGGTTCTATTTTAGAAGAACTCAGGTGCTAAAACAGAAGAAAAAGGGCTATTTTGCAAATATTTTTGAACTGTAGGACGGCAAGTTGATTACTGAGACATAGAGGGGTCTTTTTGTAAAAGAGTAGTGGGCGGCTCTGGTTGACCGGTATGGACCCGGTTCAGAAGGAATCTGATCCGTCGGATCAAGATCCGATGGTCAGCGCCATTTGGGAAGGGCTGGCGGCAGCGCTATGCAGCCGGCGGTGAGGCTTGCGGCGGCGGAGCTCGCTGGACTTGGCCGAATTTGGGCGTCCGGGGGCGGTTTTGGCAGCGGTTCGGCCAGAGAGCAAGCTGGGGCGGCGAGGAACACGATGGAAGGCTCGGGTTGGTGAGCTGGTGGCCGGAGAGGGGCACAGGGCGGCGGCGCGCGGCTCAGTTGCTCCGGCGAGCAATCGCCGCGGTGAGAAAGCGAGAGGGACTGGGGAAAGGGCCGGCGAGGGTCCTCACCATGGTGCGGAGCCCCGTTGGAGCATGGACGTCAAAGGGGAGCGGCAAAGCAACAGCGCGTCGGTGCGCCCGAGCTCGGAACGGCGGCGGCGCGAGGAAGAGGGAGAGCGAGGTACGGGAGCGAGGGAGAAGATTGGTAGGGAGTGATGTGAACCCACTAGGGTTTGTTTCTAATCATTTGATGAGAGGCTTGGGATAACTCGATTGATGGAGCAAATGATGTTCAGGGCCCGACGACAGCCTTCCAAGGATGTTGCGCCTTAGCAACCGATACACCACCTCCTATGGCTGCCGCGATCTTGTGGAGCGTGACACCTCGGCCACTAGGGCACTCATCCTGCAAGCAATCGAAGAACTAGAAAGAACAAGTAGAACAAGTACTGAATTATCAGATGAAAATGAAGGTTTCAAACTCAATCTCCAATAAGGTGGGGTTCCGAAGATTGGAAGACAGGCGGCTGATCCAGCACGCGCGCTTACCAGCAAGTAACGAGAGCTAAACTTGATCTAAACAAAACCCAAGTGTTCTTGGTGGCGGCTAAGGGGTATAAGGACGTGGGAGGATGACCACAAGGGCACTGGTGTCATACTCCAACCCTAGGACGCGTTCCTAATAGATCCAAACTCGATACACGGCCCATTGGGCCAAAATAAGATGACGCAGCACCTGGACAGAAAATGTCCACGAACGAAAATGATGACTGGGGCCAACTCTGAAAAGATATGGACATGAGCTTAGATCCGTTTGAAAGTAGACTTAATAAGCTTTCCGTGAAGTCCAAGAACGGCCCAATTGGAGTCCGTATGAAGTCGTGGCAGCCATTAAAACTTGGTTCTATCCTGCGGTCCGAATCCAACATCCAAAACGTGTTGGATTTGGACTCTTTTCTTTCCTTGCACCAAAAGTGACATGGTGGCCTGGTGGAGAACATTGGGAATATATGGAATTGGTCCCCAATTAACTTCTTTGGTTCTCCATACCTTCCATGTGTGTTTAATACTCTTTTTGATTCATGTATGTATTTCTGTAAATAACAATGAAAAGACATCATGGAGAAGCATCAATTCATCAAATTTATCAACTACAATCATGATAAAGAATGGTTTCACCTTTGAATCAAAATTTTCTAATGTGGTTGTATCCAAACACGTGATATCCTCATCATTCTCCCCTTCTTGGCTGCAAGTCGTTCTCGACTTGCTCCAATGGCATTCAAAGGTGCTTGCTTTGATGTTGGAACATGGAGCGACGACTATGCTGCAAGGCCACAACCAGCAATGCTCCCTTTCCTCGGGTTGATCCTGTTGCATAAAAGAAAAACTAGGAAAGCTTTGCAATATATTATTATTGTTAGTGCAGCCCCCTATTTGATCATGGTATTGTAGCCAAAAAGGATATTTTAGATTAGAGCAAATATAAACTTTATGCACTAAATATTCTCCTTTGTTGTCATATTTGCCAATTGCATGAAGCGAACAATGATTAAAACTTGGCAAACTAGAATCATTAAGCTTCTCTTTTAGACAATTTAGATTACACAGAATATCAAATTCAATATAACCCAAAGTATTTAAAGAAGACAACAATTTCTATTCATCTTGTGCATAAGTAATAGGATGAAAAGGCTTATCTTCAGCACATTTGTATGGTTCCAAACCAAAAGTATCACACTTATTCACTAATTGAGGAATATGAGTTAAAGAATCATCAGCACACAAGTCCTCTTTATCACAAGGAACAACAAGTAATTCATCTTGTGATAAAGGTGAATCAGCAACAGGTTCCACTATTTGTTGCTCTTGGTTAGCATGTAGAGTGGACAAATTTTGGACACTATGGGTCACATCATTCATGCAAGTTTTCACATATAATAGAATCTCCTTTTTAGCATTGAGAGCAAGACAAAACAATTGACCAATATGGCTATAATTGAGTCCTTTCATAAACCTACTCATTACACCTTCCAAGCATTCATCCAAGCCCCCAAACAAGATACAAATTTTAAAATCATGATAAAATTGTTTCACGATCCTACTACCCTGTTTCAATTTCTGTAGTTTGGTAATCAAATGATCAACATATATGCAGGAATATAGACATCTCTAAAATGCATTTTGAAATCTTTCCAAGTTTGCGGAACATTGTTTTGCCTACAAATATGTTTCCATTCTAGCAAAGCATGTTTAGTTAAAACATTAGAGGCAATATAAATCTTTTGTTTCTCGGATAGGTCATGCTCATCAAATTCATTATCTACGTTTAGCTCCCAATCAATGTATGCTTTAGGATTAAACTCACCAGCATATGAAGGCAAGTGATGAATGATATCCTGAATCTGAGGGTGTAGTTTCATCAGCTCAAAAATCCCCATATCACCTACCATGATTAATAGAAAACAAAAATACAAAAAATAATATGTATCCTTCTGTCAACTAGTAGGATGTGTCAATTGTAATTCTCTCAAACTCAACTTGTTTAAAACAAGCTCTTACAAGTTTTTACCAAGCCAAAATAGGAGGCGATGGCAACCAACAAGTCTACATTATGGAATGAAGTGTATCGGTGCCGTAAGAACAAAAACCTGTCAAGCTGTAGTCGAATATGTGGAGCTGTAGGTGGGCTGAAGCAAAGGAAAATACTAGCACCATGTTAATCACAAAAACATGCTGAGTAATCGTTCAACGGCGATACTGTGCTGGTCCTATCCTAGACCGTGCTAGAGGCACGAGCCTGGACAAGAAAAAGGTCACAACACACCACAAGAACCAAAACAGAAACACAAAGAACAACCCTTTCTTTTTTTCTTTTCTTTTCTTTTTTTCTTTTTTTCTTTTTTTATCTTTTTTTCAGGGGACTAAAATCTTTTGTTTGACAACCCAAACAAAAGGATTACTGCATACAACCTCTACCAACTCAAGCTAACAAATCTTGTTCCAAACAACCAAACGCGCAAATCTCAAAGTCGATTCTGGAGCGCTCAGATGGAGTTTGTGACCAAGGTCAGATCTGTTCGAAAGACCACGAGTTAAGCTTTCCAGATTGTATTCAAACTCCCAAATCGGAGACCAAACACAGAAACTACAGTAGTTTTCTTCTCATGCTGAATTGAAACTCCGAAACAAAATGAGGTGACAAGAACTCGAAACTCTAAAGGACTAAACTAAGACCACCAACTCAACCCAACCGATGCAACCGAAGACTCAACAAGCCCTAACTAAGCAGTTCTAGAAAGAGGCTCAAAAAAGGTCTATAGGATTGCAGGCAAACTAATCTACTAAAATTCTTTTTGGCTTTTCTAGACAATAGGGATTAAAACAACAAAGGATTGGAAGTCTCTCACCGAAAAACCTTGCTCTGATTACCAACTGTTGTGAACCCGCTAGGGTTTGTTCCTGATCTTTCGATGAGAAGCGTGGGATAACTCAATTGATGGAGGAAACGACATTCACGGCCCGACTACAGCCTTCCAAGGATGCTACGCCTTAGCAACCGATACACCACCTCCTATGGCTGCCGTGATCTTGTGGAGCGCGACACGCCGGCCACTAGGGAACGCGTTCTGCAAGCAATCGAAGAACTAGCAAGAACAAGTAGAACAAGTACTGAATTATCAGATATAAATGAAGGTTTCAAACTCAATCTCCAATAAATTGGGGTTCCAAAGACAGGAAGACGGGCGGCTGATCCAGCACGCGCGCTTACCAGCAAGTAGCGAGAGCTAAACTTGATCTAAACAAAACCCAAGTGTTCTTGGCGGCACCTAAGGGGTATAAGGATGTGGGAGGATGACCACAGGGGTGTTGGTGTCGTACTCCAACCCTAGTACGCGTCCCTAATGGACCCAAACTCGATACATGGCCCATTGGGCCAAAATAAGATGACGCAGCACCTGGATAGAAAATATCCACGAACAAAAACGATGACCGGGGCCAACTCCAAAAATATATGGATGTGATCCTAGATCTGTTTGAAAGTAGACTTGATAAGATTTCCATGAAGTCCAAGAAAGCCCCAATCGGAGTCTGTATGAAGTCGTGGCAGCCGTTACAACTTGGTTTTGTCCTGTAGTCCGAATCCAACATCCAAAACATGTTGGATTTGGATTCTTTCTTTCCTTGCACCAAAAGTCACGTGGTGGCCTGGTGGAGGACATTGGGAATATATGGAATTGGTCCCCAATCAACTTCTTTGATTCACCATGCCTTCCATGTGTGTTTAATACTCTTTTTGATCCAACGTATGCATTTCTGATAATAACAATGAAAACACATCATGGCGAAGCATCAATGCATCAAACTTATTAAATACAATCATGATAAAGTATGGTTTCACCTTTGAATCAAAAGTTTCTAATGTGGTTGTATCCAAGCACGTGATGTCGTCATCAGGGAGTGTGGCGGGGCTCGGGTGTGCCTTTTATAGACAGAGGGAGGGAAGAGGAAAGCTCAGCGGTTGGGGAGGGGACAGAGCTCGGCGGCTGGCCATGATGGCAGTAATAGCGGCAGCCGTTTGCGGCGGAGGGAGAGGGAAAGACAATGGGGTTTAGGGCAGCTCTTTAAGGCATTGTGGCCGGCAATGGGCATAGTGGGGGAGGGAGGCAAGCAGGCACGGGGATGCGAACGGCCGGAGGTGGAAGACGGCCCTGATAGGTGGGGCCCACCTGTCAGCGGCAGAGAGAGAAGGGGGAGCGGATCAGGCTGAGGTAGCTAGCTGAGCCGAGCGAGAGTTTGGGCTGAGCAGGCCGCGCGTGGGGAGGGGGAAGAAAGAGAGAAGAGGAGAGGTGGGCTGGGCCGGCTGAAGAGGAAAAGAAAGAGAGGGAGATAGATGGAGAGAAAGGAGATGGGCTGGGTGAGCACCCTTTTCATTTTTTTTTCTAACAAGGTGTTACATCTAGTGAAGTGTCTCTATGATTCTCTTGCTTATGCTCTACATACTCAATGAAAGATCAGAACAGGGGTCAATTGGCACAAAAGTGTGCACCAACCAACAAGGCACAAATCATGAAGCAAACTTTTTATTTTTATTCAAATAGATGGAATTCCAATAGGTGTTGTGGAATACAAACGAAAAATTGAATAAACTAAATTTGAGTGCTAACTAAACCTAATCTAACTCTCCCTAATCCCTCGGGTCCGGCGGGTTGTAGAGCCCTTCATTCCTGGTCGCTATGACAAGGCGTTTGATCTTAGAACAAAGCACCTTGCATATCATGTCCACCTTATCGTCGATCAGCTTGAGTATAATTAATCGATGACCAAAAATGGAACCAAAATAATATCAATTTATTCGGTTCTGGACCTTGGGTAATGGATATACCCAAAATACCCGATATAGAGACCCAATAACAGAAAAACACCAGCCCAGGCGAATAACCACCGCCCGAGCTGCTGCTTACCCCTCCGTCCTGCCCCCCCTTCCCAAACCCTAGACTATTCCCTGGCCGCCGCACGCCCCGACTCCCACTGTCCCGCACACCCGCACCCTCTGGCCATCCACGCTCCGCAGTTCCACTTCCATCCCCCAACCCCACGTGTCGCCGGCCGCCCTCCAGGCTCCAAGCCACCACGCGCCACCCGCCCAACGGCCCATGTGCGAAGGCGCCCACCTCGGCCGGCGCGGCTGCGTCCGCCGCTTCAGCCTCCACCAGCCACCGTGCGGCCGCGCGCCCGTGCGGATGCAAAGTGGCGGCGGGCTGGGGGCGGCGCACCGGCTCTCCCGCTCCCTCCTCTGGCCCAAATCTGGCGGCCCCACTCCCGCTCATCTCCAACCGCCGCCCGCTCATCTCCGCCTCCGACGTGCCAAGCCCGGGGAGCCGAAGGTTTCTCCCCTTCTCTGCTCGTGACCGCGGCCTGCAGGGGCGCGAGCAGCCGGTGGCCGCTGCTTCCTCCACTCGCAGATCGACGATGAAGAGGGGCGCCCACACCCAGCGATGCTTCCTCCGGCCCTCCCCACACCAAGCAGATCTATGATGGCGACCTACGCTTCATGATTTTTTTCTTTTGTATTTTGATTTTAGATTAGCTCGGCTGGCTACATTTTAGTTGGAAACATACATCTTTGTTGGAAATTTACAGTTAGTTCAGTCGGAACCAAAAACAAAAACATACATTTTTTCCTTTTGTATTTTGATTTTAGATTTGTTGAAAGTCTTCAGTCTTGATTTTGTGGTGTGCCTCGGGACGTTTGTACGACCACCTCGACATAGCTCAAGCACTAAGTGTTACTTCTTGGTGCCTGCTTCTTGTGGGCAGCTGAACTTTAGAAAATAAATCCTTGAGTCTTCGTACATTTACTTTGTGTTTTGTGGTTATTCTTATTTTGACCTAGAATTCTAGTGTTTGTTCTCGATCTACTTGTTGGAAAGATTTTGACTGCAGGTAGTTGGAGCTAAGTGGTAGAAACAAGCCTATAAACCTTGAAAATTACATCGATCTTGGTTGAGGTTTGGTTGGTCGAGTTTGAATTCAGCAAGTTTCTCCTGAGGTCTGAACATTTCTTCGTAATCTTCGGAAGTTGCGGAGATTCCGGACAAATATCCGGAGACTCCGAAAGTTACTAACAGAATTATTTTAAGTGTAAATTTTGAGTTTCAACTATTCACCCTCCCCCCCTCCTCTCTAGTCGACCTTTAGATCCTTTCACTCTTAAAGGTTGCTAAAATACCCGGGTAGCACACGTTTTAATCCGTGAGATCTCGACTCTTGTGTACGCCTATGTTCCAACGCGTGCATGCGGCTATGCTTCCTGCGCTATGGGCTACGGTTATCAGGGATCAGGTGCTTAAACGTAATTGGCTACCTAGCTAGGGAAATTATGTGACCTAGTAAGAGCAAGATATGAAAACTTTACATGCATTTTACAATGCTGAAATTTACTCCCGACTCGATATCATGTACCAGTTACAACATATTTTTTTTGGTTTACCTTGCTGCGGACCAGACCTGGACCATGCTGCTGGGTAAGGTATGCTCCTAAGAGCTGCCTTACTTGGCTACCACTTCATCGGCACTGACCACTCAGCGTGCTTTCGGCAGCTCGTCTAGCTCTCATGCTCGGGGGCTGGGCGTGAGAAGGCACTCAGCATGCCTTCGGTGACTCATCTAACTCTCATGCTCGGGGGTTGGGCGCAACAAGGCACTCAACGTGTTTGTGATGGCTCGCCTGGCTCCCATGCTCAGGGCTGGACACCGGAAACAACTCGGCGTATCTCATGCGACTCGTCTGGCTCCCATTCTTGGGGCTATGCGCGAGAAGAGATTATCTTGGGATAAGATTTGTTTTGAACGGTAATTTAGGGTTCCTTTGGGGAAGTTATTTGTTTAACCATTTTTTTAGGGATCTCATTCTGAAAAAAGAGGTTTTCAAATTTATGAACCAATTTGCTCATTTTAACCATCAATTCAAACTCTTAATTGATTACACAATGCATGCCATGACTTCTTGGATCCTTTTTTCCAAACCTTGGGATTTGGATTCAAGGCTCGGGGGCTGCAGGACACGTGTCATCAATAGCTTATTTTTTGAATTCATTTGGAAGGTAAAGACCAGAAGATTCAAGACTAATTTGACTCTCAGCCTGATTCTTCGATTCAACCTAAAGCTCAGGGGCTACTCCATATGGAGTGGAGTGCGAGTTTCATCGCACCTCATACAAAAGAAGACTACTCGGGGTATGAGCACCTCATAGCCTCGATGCAGCCAAGGAAGTACTCAGAAGACACCTTCAAGATAAAGTTACCTTCAGAAGTACTCAGAAGTCTGGAATCGACTGCGAAGAGCTCGGGGGCTTGTCAGACCTGGGGCCACGGGACTGCGCACATGGCACGAATATTCTAGAATAAGGGATAGGGCATGTCCCATACCTTATACTTATTGTAAGCTACTCGGCCATGAGTAGGACTAGTCGTTACAGGAGGAAACTAGTCGTTACACGAGGAAACTACCCAAGTAGTACTCGGGTAGGACTCCTAAGCTCGTATTTGGCTAGGATATTTGTACCCCCAAGACTATATAACGGCGGGTAGGACTCCCTCCAACACATTAATCATCTAAGGTAATAATAACCACCACACAGGACGTAGGGTATTACGCTTTCGATGGTCCCAACCTATCTAAAGTTTCGTGTTCCTTGCACCTTCGAGTTCCAGATCTCGGCGACACCCCACCTTCAACCTACCACATCGGAGTTATCCCTCGGTGGGCTTGGCGGTAAAACATCGACACATGGATCCGTTTGCCTTGCCTCCCTCTGATTGGCTGGAGGTGTGCTTCTTCCTTGATTATGTGTGTTTTCCTTTAATTCACATAACTAATCACCTGCATACAAATATTTACCAAACTTGTGGATATAGTTTGTAATAAACCCTATCACTATGTTTGATGATTAATTTTGATAGCTTTGATGCTGGTCAAAATTGGTATTTAAGGATTATCAAATAACACCCCCACCCTTAGCCTAGCCTTGTAGAGGTTAGGGACTATTGTGGAACACAACTTCCTTTGATATGATGCCGGCATATAAGTTATTCCAGTACCTGCACTTAGTGAATTTTGAAGTGTCTATCTTGCCATATTGAATGGTTGAGGAATGAAATGGCCTTGATTCGTGTCACCTCCACTCTTTCTGTTAAGTAACATGGGTTTTAATCATAAAATGTAAGACATTGTGATGTAAAATTTGCAACAACTGAAATCCTGAATGCTATTGCCCTTTTTGTGTTTTTCATTCTTTACGTAGTGAGTGTGGTGCTCCACGGTTGTGCATTTCATCATATACATATCGGTCATGGGCATCTTAGCTTTGCATAAGCTGTGCGAGAAAGATGGTTGGGGGTCAAAACGTTGGAAAACAATTGGCTCCACCGCTTAGACCTGTAGTGGTTGGAGATGGAGATTTCTTTTGACGAAAAGGAGCAGCATACCCAATGGAGACGAGGAGGAGCAGAAGGAAGTGGAAGTCGATCCGCCGTAAGGAACCGCTCAACTTGCTAGGGCCAGCGCAGCCAATGCTGGAACCCCATCTTGCGCACGGAATCGTCGGCATCAGGGTTGCCAACGGTGAGGCTCTTGGCGTCGGGCCCTTCGATGAACGGCCAGCGTCGCCATCCTATCGCCGCCGGTCCTTGCGGCGTCACCGCGTGGGCTGTGCATCGAAACATACGATATACAACATGACAGGGCTAAACTTTAGCCATTAGGATCCAAACACCCCCTTACTAGCAACATCATCCGGCAAACAAGGGGCAGTAGAAAATTACAGGTAATCCAGGAAAGGTACAAACGACATGCTGTGCATTGAAGCATTATGAGTGCCAGCAAATTCTAATGCCGAATTCTATTCAACAACATTTATTTCACGTAGAGGTACACATGCCTACAAAACATATTATTCAAGTTCAAGATTTAATGAACCACTCAAACTGTATGCTAGTATCCGCAAGATACACCCTAAAATTACAGAATTGAACCCCTGGTTACATCACAGAACTACAGCGATACAACTTCGTGCCTTACTCGATCACTGCAAAACCAGAGCACATATTCATTTGTGCCCTTGCTAATTGTCTGCTGCCCCAAGCTTTGCGCTTACATCAACCACAGGATCAGGTCCAACAGAACAAATTTTAATAAATAATGGTCGATTCAGATCAGAAATGATCAATCAAGGCTGAGCAATATCCTTCTATGTATGTACTTCATCAAAAACATGTAGCATACACATTATGTTGGATGTGTTGTTATCATTTCATCAACCAAGGACCTTATTGACTTCCTGAACCAACTTGGCTCTCTGAGAGGGATCCATCTGAACGAGCATCCAAAGGAACATGTGAGAAGATGAAAATGGTTATACGATATCTGTATGTATTAGAACCATGATTTGGCAAGACGCACAGTAAGTGTCTAGCAATATACAAACAGAATAGGAACTCTGAAGAAGTAAGATGCAGCAGATAGCACCAGGTGGAACCCAAGTTAAACACAATTAATAATCAGAGAGCGACTGGAGTCTGCAAATAGCAAAGCTTACCTTATTTAATAGTGTAGAAAGACCCTGCGAGAATGCTTCAAGATCTGAATTGGAGTCTGCAAGATCGGAGAGCGACTGAGACACCGTCTGAGCCCTTAGGTTTTGGATATATCCCTTGTAGTTTTCAGGATTGTCCTTCCAGGCAACAAAAGCATCATCATCATCCCATTCAGTGCTTCCTATTGTGGCTTGAGAAGCCAAGTACCATTCCTTGATCAGCTCGACTGCTGATTGGTGAGTGAAGTGGTCACCAGCTATTCCTCTTATTTCTTTTGCAAGAACATCTTCGGAGATCCTCCTCCGTAGCCTTTTGTAGAAGAAAGAGCGTGATTCTTCCCAATCTACCACTTTTTTAATCACACCTTTAGCTGCCATTCTGAGGGAAGTATCATGCAATTCAGCAAACCGTATTGCAATCTGGGTATATAAAGGCAATAACTGTTTTGTACGAGCTTCTATACTCTTCTGAAGGGATTCTATGTCCGGTAGACTTCCATTTCCAAGCTTGGCACCTTGGAGTTTTGCTTTCAGATTTATCAACTCTGGGTCAAGCCTACCCATACAATCTTGGAGTTCCTCTGACCTGAACTTGATTTCAATTAACCCTTGAGGTTCAAGAACATTGCCTTTCGCAGTCCTCTCAGCATAACACTCAATTCGGTCTGGATTTATTTTGCTGTCAACCACAACCCAAGCTCCTCCACGCAGCTCTCCAGCCATAGGAATGTAGACAAATGCAGGCTGATTGTATGTCCTAAGGTTCTCAACAATTGTTGACCCAGCCTGAAGAATTCCTTCAAACAGATCTCTTTGTCCACCAGAGAAACCTCTCCAGTTAGCAAGGATGAACAGAGGCAATCCTTCACGGTTGAAGTCCAACAATGCCTGAGCGGTCTTGGTTGCAGAATCAGGGAACCACACTTGTCCAGCACGAGGAACAGACCGCTCATGGGAATCAAGCTGGCCTGGATCAGCTGGGACAAGCTGCATCATGGTCTGTGTCTCCACAGCTATGACACCTACAGGAATTCCTCCAAGCTTTGCTCTGCCAGTAACAACTGTTTTTGCCCATCCTTCAAATGTCTCCACAAAGCTGTCTTTGTCGAACATACCACCCAACCATTTCCCTTGGCTGTCATCTACACCACGAATGGCCGCACGCGGATCACATGTGTTCTCAGGGATGTATGCAACAGGTCTGTCTGGTGGATCCAAAGGTTTTGTAATAGGAAGAGGTCCACCAATGTTGGCAGGAACATAGCTGAGCCACCTCAATATATTGTAAACACCTTCAAGGTCATCTGAAACAGTCAAGTGGACAACACCATTGGTTGCCATGATCTTAGGACCACCCAACTGCATGTGAGAGCTGTACACTTCCCGCCCAAGAAGCTTGTTCAGGGCAGAAAACCCAGTTAAAATAATAGGCTGGTCAAGACGTTGTATGCAACGTATACCAAGCCGAGCAAGATAAGCACCTATCCCTACAGTCCGTCCAGTCACGAATGTAAGTGTAAATGTCTCCTCGTATGCCCTAGAATAAGCACTGGCAATAGCAGCACTTCCATGTATATTCTCAACACCAAGCCCATCCTCCTTGCCCACAACAGAGTCAATAATCCACCTAATTTCACCACTATCCAGCTGCAGCTTATGTGCTATAACAGAAGAGTTAATACGAGCATAGTCTTCTTCAGTTAGATAAATGTACTGAAATCCACGTTCAGGGCTGCCTTCATCAGACCACCCAACACGGAAGCAAGATTTCACTTCATCGGCTATGCCAATCCTAGCACCGGAGTTTGCTGCCAAGTATATAAGAGGAAGCTTCCTCTCGCAGGCCAGGTTGGTGACAGCTTCAAAAAACGCATCTTCCCTTGGGCCAAATGATCCAGCTCTGAAAGTAATATCATTTGCTACAACAATAATCTGCCTGCCATTGGGAAATTCAGGAGTGGACATCTCTAAGATCCAAGCTACCATGCCAATGTCATTGAGCCCAGCGGGACGCTCCATGGGAATTATAGGAGTGCCCCAAGACCCATGTTTTTCGGCAAACACCAGCTCTGTTGCTTTCACGTAAGATTTACTATTTTCGCTTCCTTTAGAAACACTGGAGCCATTGGACTGCCATGACTTCTGCAGTGCAGTTTCAAATGCCTACAATTTTTTAGCCATTATCAGCTTTGGTTGAAAATAACTATAACACAGATAGGTACATGAGAGGGAGATTGATAGGGAGAGAGAGGTCAACTCACCAATGGAAAATCATAGCAATATGTAGTTCTGTTGTTCCTAGCAGAGCAGCGTTTTAGATCAATGACACTCAAAGGTTGATACGGATTGTTCAGTGCAGAACCATGCAAGGGACCGGCTGGCGAAGAAGCAGAATGGTATACTAACTTCTGTGATTCTGTATCTTCCACTTCCCGGTAGATCTAAAACCATTAAAAGAGCTATGTGCTTCAGAACATGATTAAATGGGGTGATAGTTCGAAATATATAAGAACCACATGTAGACTTATATTTTAATGTGCGCAATACAAAATAAGGAAATAGTAGGGCCAACTTACATCAACAGTGCACGTGTGACTAGTAACATTTGTAGTTACAACCCTCCAGGTGCCACTGGCAGGCCCATCGCAATCCAACTTGAGTTTCACCTCCCACTGGCATACAGAAAGATGATGCATCTGTGCACCAACAAGTTCATGTATCTTCAGAGCCATTGATTTTAAAAGTGAACAAGCAGTAGCTTCATCTTGGCCAACATCGACAATTGCGCTCCTGATTACAATGAAAAGCTTTGTTGAGAAGGCAAACCATGGCAAGCCAAATCTTTCGAAAAAAAGGATTATGTGCACACTTACCCTGAAAAAGGAATGAGATCAAGAAGCTTTTGTTCTTTCAATATGCACAAATACATGTGAGAATGACCAGTCCTAATCGCGTGAAGCTCTAATTCTTCAATAGCAGTCATCAACGACCTTAAAATGCTATTTGATGTAAATGACAAAGATTCTGTGGGACCTCTTACTTCAGTGTCGCCAATTTGGGCTGATGTAAACTTGTTGCCTGCATTGGGTTGCCTGACAATAGTTCGGAAAAATACCCTATGCAACATTTTGGGGTTTTCAGTATTTCTTAGTGTGTAGATATGCCATTGACGGTCACGTGATGGAGTATACTTCATTTCATTGTATCCTTTCACTTTCAACTTATCCTGTATTCATAATACACAAAATAAGTTATAAATAGTGAAGAACACAAGCAAGCCATAAGAACAAGATGTAGCAAAACAACATGCAGTAATGTTGATAAACAGACCAATTCAAGAAGCGCAGCGAGGGGAGGCTCCACATGCCGGAGAATCTGCTCTTCGTCATAACAACTCTTTTCATCTGACCAGAGGAATGAGTGGCGCATCGGCATGCGTGCTTCATCTCTCTGAACAATGCAACTTATAACCTTCAAACCAGCAGCTTGGAGGTCATTTGCGATACTAGTATCCTTGAGTATCTTGGTAAGTTTTTCCATCCTATGTTGAGCTTGATCATCACTGCTGAAAGAGATGGATCAGTTACACAGATCACAGACAAAAGATCCATTGAACATACCTCATTGCACATGAACAGACCTGATATTATTTTCATTTTCAGCACTCAATAGAGCAATGTGCATCATGTTGCCCTCAGAGCTGTCATGTTGTGCCGAATCCTTTAAGGCAGCTACAATGTCTGTTCGCACAGATTCAAGTGATTTGAGAACCACCATGGCACCCCATCTCTTTCGATCAAGAACGGCCCCTTGTCCATTTTTAGTATCAACATGCCCTCCAGAAAATTCCCATAAAGCAAAGGCACCAGATTCCTTAAATTTCATTTGGATGCTATCCTTCACAAGAAGGGGCTGAAAAATATTATTTGCAGGTTAGCCAGCATGTCTTGCTATACATATAGTACAAGTTGGGAAATCAAAACTTTCCAAACCCAACTAACTTTAGTCAATCATCAGTATGCCTTGTCTCAATATTTAGTGAAATGAAAAGATGAGCATCTCATGTCATTAGGGCATTTCTTAGTATATACATACCAGACGTGCTCAGTGGGACTATGAAAGACATCAAGTTAGCTGGCATAATACCTGGTACAATCGAGATATATATGTCTCGATCACTTTCTGCTGAACAGTTGGATCACTGTAATCAAACAAAGAAATAAGTGCATCTTCAACAGGCAGTGGGGCAGAGACTAAATCTTCCATGCTATCTTTAATAGTCATTTCTCCCTTATGCATCCCCAGATCAGAAAGGCTTCTTGCGATGCTTGCACAGAGTTCACTTAGTTTAGTTTGTTCGAGAAGTTCACTTGCTTTAAGGGCCAACTGTTGTTATTAAGATGCATGGAATTAGTTAAAATAAAATATCAAAGAAAATCATAACAGGAATATCTAGGTTGTTTTAAGTCACTGCACCTTATAATATCTTTTATGATTGAGTGAAGAAAAGCGAACCAGCAGATCCCTGTAAGCAGCAGGATTTGGATAAACCAGCTTTTCCATAAGTGCTGTTACAAGCTTAGCTTTGTTCCTTACACCCTATGAACAAAATCACACTATCAATAACAGAAATTGTTTAGTGATCATTTGCATAAAGACATCAGACCATGAAGAAAATTACCTGGTGAGACAATACAATGTCTACAACCTTCAGCAGGTCTTTACTGTGCTGATGACGCAGGGTTTCAATCACGTCAGACTGTCAAGACATAATTAAAGAAAAATTGTAAGACAGATTGTGTCCAGTGAATTCCATCTGAAGACATGCAAAAGTTTTAAGCTACATGTACATGTCATTTGTTAAAATGTGCTCCTAACTAGGAGAATGGAAAGGAGTGAACATTTTGTGTTTTTTTAGTGCTGATCTGTTCAGTTTGGATATGTATGATAACCTGAATCCCATCACTGAAAAGTTCTTCCACAGCAAGATACTCCTCGAAAAGGGACTTGACAACAAAATGAGCATGGCTTTCTCTCCCACCGTCATACGACTTGAGTAGGCTCATAAGAGGCTCAACAAGCCTCTCGTTCGCAGCTTTTTCCTTCTCTGAACCATAAGCAAGATTTGCCTACAATACCAAAAAAAAAAGTCAAAATTAGCAAACAGTTTAAAATGCAATACCATACAAGAAATATAAAACTGACCTCAATGATGTCTCTCAGCAGCTTGGATGGGAAGTCCTTGTTTTCCCCACGGTAAAAGTTCAACTTGTATTCCTTGTATTTATCCTCTAACTGCATAATAAAAGATAGAAATATAAGAGCTCAAATGAAAAAGGTACATACCAGAAGATTTACAATCACGAAATCAAAACAAAACTTACTGAAAGGTTCAGCTTCTATCGTAAAATGCTGAAGTGAAATACTTTGAATTTTAGCACATGAATACAATTTTAAATTTTGCATAATAAACTACAGCAAACTACAGAGTCTAAAGCACATAACACAGTGCAAACTAGTGTTATAAAATATCATAATTTTACTCTGGTGATGCCAAACTTTTCTGTCATCAACATAAGCCAATATGAAAAATTAAGATAATCTATCTGGTAAAATGAATCATCTTTCCTTTAAACCAGATTGGCTATATCTTGTAATAGTCCCATACCTCACTCTTAAGGTTTCTTGGAAGCCTAGTTGCTAGAACTGACATAAGTTCATCCCACTGTAGGAAAGGAAGCTCAGGATCGTCCAGACAGCATACCAGATCTTGTACAACCTGAAAAGAAGCAGAGTTTAAAATGAATCAATCAATATGTGATAAATAAATGCTAAGGAATTAATGAGATATACACCAAAACAAATGACCTCAAATGAAAGAAGTGCAACTGAAAATTATGAAACTAGAAGATAAACCTCTTGAAAGAAAGAAAATGATTGATGTAGCAAAATTTGCAGTTACACTAACATGAGCTTTATCAGCATAGGCTAGCCATTATAATTTTCCATAGATTTTTACAAAGTTTGGAACCAAAAGTTAGCAGGACCAAAAAAGGAACCCAGGCTTACCCTTAACTCATAAAAGCATACTCTCTCTGTCCCGAAGATGAATCTAATGATACTTATTTGGCATCATAAATATCGGTACTTTTTTGTATAAACATGCTAAAACTTAAAGATGGTTTGATTTAGAACAAAGCTAGAATAACACTCTATTTGGGATGTAGTACACAAAACATAATATAAGTAAAGGAAACACAAGACAAAGAAAAGAAATGAAAGATAATCACAATAAGATGGAATATTTACTTCGTTGATATTATGCTCATATCCTGCAAGGACCATTCGAGCAGCATTCAAACTTGCAGCATATCTTTTGTGTACTTGACTAGAGGCAGCAACAGGAAGGCCCATTTGTGGAAACATTCCATCAAATGGTTCAGCTCTTTTCACAGCAGAAGGGTCATCAAGATCCAGCCTTGCTATAAGATCACCAGCCTAGAACAAAATACAAGTTCAGAAATGTGACATGCAATGGTTATGTGATGCAAGCACAATGCATAGAGTGGAGATGTACGATTATAACCTGCAATGCCTGGCCCTCAGACATCATAACATGAATGACACCAGAAGCAGGCGACAAGAGAGGCATGCACATCTTCATAACCTCAACTTCCGCATATGGTACATCGGCATCAACATGAGCACCATCAGCAACCAAGAACCGAAGAAGTTTGCAGGGTGTCTCAGCTAATAACTTTGATGGATCATGATCATTCTGCAAGAACACACAGTCATCACCTACTTGGGGCATAGCATAGTACAGCTAAAATCTTACTTAAAAAGGCCTCTTTTCGATTTCCCCCCCTCATTACAGTGATTTTTTAAGTCAGGTATTGTAGTTAAATGTCACTAGAATCAAGTATGTTATAACTTCACAACAAGGATTAAGCACAATTTTCTAACATGATGTCTCCTGTTAGCAAACAATATGATTTTTTGAAGATAAGGTAGTGATTACAGACGAAATGCAGTAATAAATGATAGACAAATCTAGCAGAAGTTTCCCAATCAGACACCAAGAATAATATAAAGGGAGAAAGAGAGTATGCACCTGTAACAAACATGTCTTTCCATCAATCAGAAGTCGTGTACCACCAGCTTCTTCTTCCGCATAAATTACATGGCTATTTCCATCCAGCTGAAGCCATTACAGTTCAACAATCAGAACTGACATAAACTTTGAAGCCATTTATCAGAAGTATTAATAAATCATAAAAGAAAGAACAAGGTACCTGCATTAAGAGGCCACCATCACACAGAGATTGTACATTCGCTTCAATTGCTGAATCATTCATTCGCAATCTGTAGCTACCATGTCCAGTCCTTACAGTTTCAATCTACAACACAATGCAGACAAAACTCAGAATGCCTAACTTTATTGTAGCTGAAATAGATTTTGTTATGGAATGTCACACTTACTGTGTATTTGCTCCCTTCGATATTCAGATTAACTGTTGAATTGACAAGGGATATATGCTGCATATAAGACTATTTGGTCAACCATTCTTCACCTTAAAGAAATATCCAGAATATCCTACAAAAACATACCTTTGGTGGAATCTGGCCCTTGGTGAGATAACTAACATAATCAGAAACAGTGCCTGCATTGGCGGTTACAGTTTTCTGTAGGACGTAACAACGATTAAATTAGACCAAACATTGGTATGTTTTTTCACAGTAACATGAGAGAAGTGCTAGCATGAGTGGTGTTATTTCTTCATCTTACATATAGAGCTCCTCCAACCACTGAAATATACCATGGGGGCCTCTCAGCTTGAACACGCATAGCTATTCTGGTATCGAGCCAACCAGTATGAATCTTGTTTTCTCTGAAGTCTGAAGCCTGAATGAATATAGGGAGATAGCACCACAGGTTTAGGTGTAATGGAAAAACAAACACAATGATAGTATAAAACCAACAAAAAGAAAAGGAGGCTTTAGAAGGTGGTTAACATTTCTTACATTTAAGAGATCAACTGTGTAATCAACATTTGAATGAATTTCTCCACGAATTTGAATCTCTTTTAATGCAAGAGCCATGTTCGTTATTGCTGCTGATCTAGAGAGTCCATATGCAAAAACATGTCCTGTATAGAAACAAGCAAACTTTCAAAAATGAGGACCAAAACAAATTACAAAGAATATTTCACTTGATTTGCACATACCGAACTGAGAATCAGCAAATTCATGAATGCCTCCACCAGACTGAAAATAGATAAATCGGGAGTCAGAATGCTATTTGTTTAACTAAATGAGATGAATGGTTAATAAACAAACAGCCCCATCTATATTATCTGCACCAACGCAGAATGGTTAATGTGCTAGTTTAACAAAGTTGGAAACAGGTTACCTTTACTGAGAAGTAGGCCCAAACATTAGGCTTGCTTTTAAAACTTATCTCCTGAAAAATTGAAGAAAGAAAAATCAAGACCTGGTTATTTTACCAAACTTAATCTGTTTGACCAATATATATGTCATCACAAAACCTCACCTTCACTTTTCCGCCGGTAGGTTTGAAACCATCATCCGGATCCTCGCTAGTAATTCGAACTGCCACACAATGGCCCTCTGGCCATTGAGAATCTACTTCATCAAAATTAAATGGTGTAGCAAGAGCTGCTGTTTTCCTCCAAATGCCATACCCTCCTCCATAGTCCATTCCATAGAAACGTCTGATTTCTACATAACGAGACAATTTAGAAATTAAAATAATAAGGAACTAAATAAGTTGTTAGATTGGTAATTACCTGGAATCTGCCAAAGAGGTATGCCCATTCCAACAGCAACTTGAGCTGCAGGCAGATTTACTTTAGCTATCCACTCAGTGACTGGATGCTCGACCTGAATGGAGACCATTTAACATTGTAAAGGATTTCCAACAGGTTAATTAATCAATAACGATGCTAAACAGAGCGAACCTGTAATCTGGGATTAAGCTCCAGAAAATAGTATTCTCCAGTCTCCATGCTGTAAAGGTATTCAACAGTAGCAGCACCAACATAACCCACAGCCTTAGCAAGCCTCCTTGCTGCCTGCTCAAGTGCTTTAACCGTCTCACGAGGAGCAACAGTAACTGGGCCTTCCTCAATGATCTGTTGTAAAAAAATTTGAACAGAACTACAAGTGAGAAATAGATTGCATAACAAAATATGGTTCAATAATTGTGTATGTGGGTGGGTAGGTAGGGGGCCAGACCTTTTGGTGTCGCCGTTGCACACTGCAATCACGACTGTGAAGTGCTGCTACATTGCCATATTGATCACAAAGCAACTGAACTTCAAGATGACGACTCTATAATAGAGAACAAGACTTAGAATCAAGCACAACGTTGGCTACAGCTAACAAAGCATAATTCTAGGCTTCCAGATGAACAGAATGAACAAGTTGTTTTGGTTGTTTGACAAACCACAGTTCAATAAAAAGTGATGATCGTGAAAACCTAACAAGTGTATCCAAGGTAGTCCAAAAGAAAAAGGGTTAAACATTTTCCCCACAAAGTGTTGGAAACAAGGTATGTTGCTTCTCTCCAACCATGGTCCCAACCTTTCCATGGTACCGACTACCGACTGTAAATTGACATAAATGATTCACGTACATGTCATTCAAAACTAAGAAAAGCTTGGTCCAACTCCAGCAAGGGCAGTGTTTCAACCGGAACACAATGATTCCTATATTCTAAAAATAGTACGCTATCCACTCAGCTGTTGTCTTTTTCAACAGTACCCATCAATTAACTTCTCATAAATATGTTGATCTCCAGAAATGGTCATCGGTTCATTTGTCATTAATGTATCGGACGAAGCTTCCAGAAGATACAGCAATAACTCCCGAGAGAAAAAAAAGGGGGGGGGGGGGGGGGGGGGGGGGGGGGTCAAATATAACTTCCAGAGAGAAAAACTAACCTGGGATGCAAGCCTCATGATAAATATTGGGGAGCCAGGGACTTCACCTTGCACTTGCTTAAACAGTGCTCTAACCTCATCATCATTATGAACCTGTCGAGGAAATCGAGTTAATCATGTCAAAAAGGTGGTTAGCTCTTCATACCAAACTCCAATGTGCACAATCTCTTAATATATAGTTGACACATAAAATAACGAACCTTTCTTATTCCTTTACCACCACCTCCCCAAGAGGCCTTAATCATGGCAGGATAACCAACAACCTGACAACTCGCAACAGCTTCTTCTGTGGTAGTAACACAAGCTTTTCTATACATCTCCTCAGGTATCGCGTCTAAGCAGCACTCTAATGGAACTTCAACCTAAACGCAGTGCCATTAGAATATGAAAATGAATATAGGTAAGATCAGCAGATAGTCATCAAAGAGAGGAGAGTGTGAGACTCACATGTGATCCACTCCACGAAAGAGTCGGGACCCCGGCTGCTTGAGCAATGAGAGCTGAACCAACCTTATCTCCCAATGCATTCATTGATGATGCAGGTGGCCCAAGAAAAATGATTCCTTTTGCAGTCAATGCATCTGGCAGTTCAGGATTCTCAGAAGCATGACCCCAACCAGGCCAAACAGCAGAAACACCTACTCTTTCTGCTATCTGCAATATCAAAAGTCCATAGTTTTAACGGTTACAATTAGACAACCACAGTAGCTGAGCTGGGAGAAATATGAATCTCTACTTAAATATGCCAATGGTTACCAAGGAAGAAAGGAACTAGTGGATCAGTAGTAAACCAAAAGATTAGCAGCGCTAACCTCCACTATGAGTTGAACATTTGCATAGTTGTTATTATTTGTTCCACCAGGCACCTCTACAAATTGATCAGCAATTCTAATGTGTTCTGCATTTATCCTCATGTCTTCCGGAGCTGCCATAGCTATGAGCTGAATTGCCTTCTCTGATCCAAAAGTATCATTAGCCCATGTCCGGATACTCCTCATGAACTTTGCTGCTGCCATTCCATTGTTGGCCACTAATATACTGTGAATTGGTGTTTTGCCACCTAACGCCGCACAAAATTCAACAACCTTGGACACTGAGGCATGTCTACCGTTATGTGTTTCATTTATAATCCCATTCATTTGATAGGACTCTGCTGGCCCCCTGGGATCCTCAGATCCACTGCAAAAGGACAAAAGGAAAGGATTATTGTTGTGTTCAGAATGCTTACGATATGCATGGTTTTCATAAATCAACAAAGTTCAAATAGGCTTTGTATCTATCATATATGTACAGTTCAAGTCAAGCATTTACATAGAACAAAAGTCTGAAAAAGATGTATGCGGACATGATTCCATAATTGTCTGCGTTCTAGCTATTCTGAAAGTAGTTCTGCGGCATGAGCTGTAACCATGTCATATGAGTGAGCGTATTCATTATGCTCTAAATAGCAGATACAGAAACAGGTCCCTGGCTGTGTTACAAACTGCAACAGGACAGCACATATTTTGAATCATTTACTATGATAAATTGAGGTGTACGGTACTACAATATTTCAGCACAGAGCAACATTAAGACAAGTAGTAATGAGGAAACTAGTATAAATAAGCTGCAGAATATTTTTCCAAAATAAACATGTAATAAAACTGTAAAATGTCAAAGTGCATACTGCGAAATATCCACTTCCGAACTTGCCTCATTTGGGAGGTCGATGATGCCAGCAAGACCTACATGAAGAAAAACATTTGAGACTGAGCACATCTACATTAATACCTAGCAACTATAATCTAATTTTCTGTGCATATTTCACTGACAAAAAAGACGTAGAGCATCACTTGTTTCAACAGGAATGAATATATAAAGAAAATAAAAATTCAGACATATGTAATTTGATGTACTGCATATGTTATCTTGCAAATACTTTTCTTCTAAAGAAATATATATATGCAGTAACAAGAGCATCATATCGAATATTTAAAATTTACTCTCGATTATCTGAAAAAGAAAAGATTATAGTCTTGCTGCAGTACTGTTTATCAGAGCAAGTTCCACAGCTACCATTTTTATGTCATACATATTATCGAGGCTGCAACATTACAATGTTAAACAATATCATGCAAGAAAAACTTCATATCTGGATGGAAGCAAAATTTTAGCTTGAATCAAGAAAAAAAATTCACAGTACCTTGACGAACAGACTGGTTGTGCTTTTTGGCATCAGATACCCCATCTCCATCACGAAGTGAACGGGTGCGGCTTTTCCTTCGGTTTGAGGGCCTCGATGATGCGGATGGGAATGTAGTCCCAGCTGAAATTCTCTGGCTATTAGGGAGTAGTGGCAGCACCTTTGAGGCAGCTGCAGCTAATCCAAGTTGCGACATTATCGTTCCGTAGCCCAGACAGCACAATTAAAGATTTTCTCAAAGGCACAGTGCCATTAAACCAGAGGGAAAACTCCTGGGAAATCTGACAGAAGCCAATGAGAAAGTTATTTGTTAAGTCAATGCAGAGCAACTTCATCAGTGCTCTAGCAGAATACTCTTAGGAAGTTAGAATATTTAAGAAAACAAAAGTAGGATTACGGTTTATAGGTCACTCGCTAGTAAAACCTGTTCACTTGTTCAGAATCAAGAAAGGTACAGTTTATCCAGCACCCACCATGTCCTAGTTTTTAGTGATGTTTTAGAAACCCTCTCATTTGAAGGCTATGGGTACCTACTATGTTGAGATCTTATCTAGCTTATTGGCGACCTCTAAGAAGATTGGGAGGTGGAAGGACACTGCGTGTTCAGTTGCTAACATAAATGGAGCAACCGTGGAGCCAGATAGTGGCTGTTTAGTTGCTCACATAATAATGGTGCACTTGTGAAGACTACATTGAAAGTCAACCGAGCTGTATCAGTTGTATGATGGATGTGGAAGAGAGGAGTCGGGGAGACATGCTTCCAATGGAGAGAAGACTAGCACGAAGTTGTATTAGGCGGACAGAATAATCGAGGTGATGTGGCTGCTTGAGAGATGTTTAGAGAAAGTAAATGCAGAAGTATATAGATATTATTATAGATTTGAAGTATTCTTTCCAGAGAAGGTAAATCAACTTTTCATACTAAATGCTCATTCCATCTCAGAGCGGATTGTTTTCTTTTTTCTCCAAAAAGTGTAGGTAAAACTCCATTTCCGTGCACAACATACTGATGCAATGACACTTTATTTTTAGATTTAACATGCAGCAAAAAGAAATTAAAGTAAATATGGCACACAAAAGTAGGCACGAATTGCATGTGGGTAGTAGATAACCAGGGAAAGAAAAAAGATAATAAAGCACCAACCACCAAATGGTGCAATGCAACAGTACCCACTACCCAGAACGTAAACATTGACACATAGCACAAAACTAACAAGCAACAAAGCCATGCGCATACCTTACCTGCCCACATGGAAACAGGAGTGCTTAAACCCTAATTCATCAGACAGCTGGTACTAAAACCTTAAACCCACTCATAGCAAAGACGCAGAACCACCACCTACCAAGTACCAACAGAACGGCAGCTAGCAATCTAGCATGGGCACGGGCATCACTGACTAGACCACAGCCAGCAACACTGGACATTAGCAGAGCCAGCCAGAGGTTACCCCTTCATCCTGCAAGCAGAGACAACCTACATTTCACCTTCGCAGCAGCTCGAACCAACTATAGAGCCCGAATCCATCACCCACTCCGGTCAGCCTCCCATTCCCGTACAGAATTCATAGGATTCAGCCCAGCCGGGTGCAAAACCCTGCCCGTGCTGACGAATCCAGCCTTAAACCCACTACTCAGCCAGACCAACCAACCCCCATCCCACCGGCAACGGGGAGAGCAATGACGGCGCGCGGCCTCACCGGCGGTGTCGCTGATCGGCGTGCGGCGCGCGGATCTGGCGAGCTCCGCTGCGCTGCGACAGAGGGAGCGGCGCTGGCGACGAGCGGGACAAATAAATAGCGGAGCGGCAGGCGAGCTCATACCTCGGGAAGAATGGGTAGGCTGCAGAGAAGGCGACGCGCGGGGGTTGGATCCTTGCGGCGGCGGGGCGGAGCAGAGGAGGAGGGGGGAGGAGGCGCCGGGCGGAGTGGAGGCGAGGCGAGGCGGATATCCCGAGGGGTGGGGGCGAGCCAGGAGGGCGGAGGGATGGGGGGTGTGCGGCCTAAAATAATAATTTCGCGGCACGCATCGGCATCGGGGACTCCGCCAGGCTGCCGCGTTGGGGCAAGTGGAGGGCCCAGATGCGGCCGGGTGGATAGGGTGGGGCAGGACGGACGCGCGTGGTTTCGCCCTGCGACGGGAGGCGATTCCGGCCAGGGTTTTTGGCTTTTTGCTTGCTGGGGGTGGTGCGCTGCTGTCTTGGCGTGTCTCCCCCTGGCTTGGGACTTGGAGGGTTTGACGGCTGCGGCGGGGTAACACGGATTTAGACGCCATTAAGCTGGGTGGTTGAGCTGATCGCATTGCCATG
This sequence comes from Panicum miliaceum, assembly GCA_032594955.1. NCBI lineage: Eukaryota > Viridiplantae > Streptophyta > Magnoliopsida > Poales > Poaceae > Panicum > Panicum miliaceum. The sequence continues at coordinate 8,720,305 of CM064070.1, read as the reverse complement.
ATCGCGACCTGGTTTTTGGCCTCTGGCTCTCTGAGTAAGGCCTCGTTCGGCAGCATCACATTAGTGCCGGACCAAGTTTTGATCCTGGCCAGGATCGAGTGAATCCTGGCTTGTCACTAGATCCTGTTCTGGTTCAGGGGGTGTTGGTTTACGGGGTGTTCGATTCCCTAGAGTTTATTATCACATTAAATGTTTCAATGTAGAGTTTATTATCACATTAAATGTTTCAATGTCGACTAAATATAAGTTAATTATAAAACTAACTGCATAAACACAAGATGAATCTATTAAGTCTAATTAATTCATAATTCGCACATGTTTACTGTAGCATCACATGGACTAATCACAGACTAATTAGGTTTACTAGACTCGGTTATGGAGTTTATTTTGTCATTAGTCTAATTAGCATCCAAAGGAACCAAACACCCTCTTATTGTTGGTACTCAAGGATCCATTCCGGCTGGGTTCTTGCAGCAAGCACTATAAAATACACACTTTCACATTCTGTAGCACATTCTGGAGCGAACACAAAATATATAATACACACGAGCACATTCTAGACCAAGCACTATTTAAGCCTGGAGCAAGCACTATCAGAGCACTAGTTAACAAATGATTCAAGCATTAGTTGATAGGATGAAAACCTTTGACTGCCATATAAGATAGAAAGATAGAAAGAGCACGTTCTGGCAACACAGAACTAGGTTTCACAGAGGTGACAATATTATCATTGATCCAAAATTGCAAACGTAGTAACATAGAACTCCTCGGCCGAAACAAGCTCCATTTACTCCACTATATAGGTGACATGGATAAGGTATAACTTAGACCTTGAAACCTCTTCTCCTCCTTGTCAGATGTGTTCTTGAGCTGCACCAAGAATAGAGAGGAACCCAAACTTAAATAGCACTAACTGATTGTAAGTTTTATAAGTTAACCATGCATGGAGCAAATAGAACATGTAAACCAACATGGCTTGATCAGTTAGCTGGGACAAGATGATCTATAACTGGCTTGACTAGCCGCAGGTAACCATGGTTTCCATTCGTCCACCGTGAAATTCGCGATTACCGCAACACGCTTCTGGTCTTTGAGTTGGTGACAGACTCGATAAGCCGGTACATTCATCAGTCAAGCATTCCTGTATAACAAAAGTCAGGAAAAGTATTGTAACAAGCAATGAATCGTAATAAAAATGAACTAAATTTTTTCTTTTCCAAGTTGTGTTCTCAGTACGACCTTGCATGCAACTAATGTTATCAGTTAATACCAAAACAAATTGCATGACACAAATAATAGAAAACATAAAACCATAGGGTGCAGGTTATAACCTGTCATGGCAAATGTGCCTCCAAGAACCGCACATAGACGAGTTAGGAAATGAAGGAAGTTCCGTCTTTCCTCTTTGTGACTGTAATTGGTGAGAGATCATAAAGGAAGTAAACAGCTGCAGGACAAACAAAAAGAGCTTAGCATTGAAAAGAGATGAACATACACACCTTGCTTGAAGGGCGAAACAAACAACTACCTGGCCAGGCCCTGTCAGTTGGGCGCATGGGAAGAAAATACTCCATGACAGAAAACTGATTTGTTGGCACTACTTTCTTCGAGAGATATCTATACTCAGTTGGAACAACCTGCATACAATTGGGCAAACAGATCAGGACACTTGCAACCTATCGCAAGTCATAGAAGAAAATTAACTAGCAAATATTCACTCTGCATATGTTCTGGTTTGCTTGATAAGATCAACCTAACCAGATTGAGATAGGCTCACTGGAAATAGGAAATGACCTTGTATTGTAATGCAAATGCGAATAGTTACAGCACTATCAAAATCTCTTCAGGCATTCTTTGCTATATTCCCTAATGTTAACACTTGGGAGGCTGCTCCATGCACATGTTTGACACGATTTACAAAATAGAAAGCAGAAACCAACAAAGAAAAATGAACTTACATAAGAATGCCTTTAACAACTATTGGAACAATGGTTATACTACAAGATAAATAAGTGTTCACCAACCAGACAAAGAGTGTAGAATAAAAACAATATGCCATACCATGTTTATACTACAAGATAAATGATAGTATATGATGCAGGAAAAGGAGCCAAGTAGTTTTTTTCGTAAATACTGCAGCTTTTCCAAACAGGCAGTGCAGAACCCAGATATTTTTTCCGAACAAAAGAACTCAGATATTGTCCTCCCAAGATATAGGCCTGACCAACTGACCGTAAAAGGGACACTTTACCAGATAGAACACTAATAAGCACTGATTGTGGAGACACACTGTCCTAGTAGCACATTGTGACACTGTGTAGATCAAAGATATCTGTCTTATGAAAGTAAAGCGATGCAAAGTAAAAGAACTGCGGTAAATAATACATAAAGCAAGAGCCTGGTAAAGGATCAAAGTAAAAGGAGGTTGCAGGGGTCTCAGCACCTCAACTAGTGAAAGTGACTGGATATTTCAACAGCTAACATAGGATACTTTGTAGCAAGAACAGAGGCAACTGAAGCTGGCATAATTGTGCAGCTCTCCACTTTCAGAATGAGTCAAACATTAGTTTGCATATTCCCTGGCGAGTGAGCTTTCTCTACAATGATCTAGTACTCCTTAAAACGGTTCCACATGGCGTCGTACTGCCTAGATGACGACGTTGTTCAGAGTCCGCGCACGCCGGGTACCTCAACTTGGTTGAGCTACTCTGGCATTGTTCAGAGTGGATTGGTCAGATCAATATGCAGATTGTTCAGATGTATAGCACAACAAATTTTGATTTCTCTGAACAATGCAAGTAGATTCTACGTATGCTGCCTGACAATTGCAACAGTAGATCCTGTAGAGACCCGAGAAGTCGAGAGACAGAGAGAGCGAAATGAGCGACAGAGCCACGAGCAGCCGTACGTGGCCGCACTTGAACTCGCCGCCGCACTGCCTTGGACGGAGGACCCTCGCTGTGACCAAGACGAACATGCTACTCCGTGCAGCCTACTTCGGCAGTTCGGCGCTCGCCGCCACCACCGAGCTGCGACAAAGAATCCTAGCGCCGGCGAGAACCCTAGCAAGAACCCTAGCACCGGGGAGAGAAGAGGGCAAGAAAGATAAGGGCGATGCGTTACCGTCGAGAAGGCGGCGGAGAGCGTGGACGATGGATGGGAGCAGTCGCCGTCGCCTCCCCTCGCGACGAGCCGCCGCCTCCTGCGCCGCCAGCTCGGGCTCGGCCTCGCGTCCCCATGCTTCGATCCGGCGGGTAGTTGAGCAGGCTTCCTTCCGGGCCGTGGAGCGAGTGGAATGTTGATTCATCGTCTGTTTATTTTCCGAGCCAGCCCAAACCGAACGGTGATTCCATCATGCACTCGTTTTTAAAACGGGCCGCTCCGATCCACATGGAATGAGCCCCGGAACAGGCCATTCCGAGGCAACCGAACGAGGCCTAATGCTGTCTGAATATCTTTCACCCTGAAACTGGTACGCAATCAATTATGCAATTAGATATTACTTCGGACTTCGGAGTAGTACACAGTGGTGAGAGCAATGTGATCATATTTGATCAGTTGGTAACAGGGTGTGGTAAAACGACCTCAGGGTTGCAATATATCCTGTGACCCGAAACCAATCCATTGCGTCGTTAGATCCCTCCGAAATTGTGTAAATACTTGCTAGGAGATTCATGATCTCACTTTAAAAGTGGTCAATTAATGGATAATAACATTGAGTTTCAAAAACAACGACGTAAAGGGCTCTAGCTAGCTTAACACTTAGTAAGTTACTAGCTCACTTTTTAAAAAAAAAACACTGACGCATATACTTACAAACACGCACACACACTCACCATATGGATACACGTACGCATCTAGGAAAATGAGAGCACCCATGCCGACTTGAGGACTCAAAATCGGGTGGGCTGATTCCACCGTAAAGAAGCTACACTCAATTCGCTGGCACCTAGCAATGGTTACCAAAAATTATGTAATGTTAGCGCCAATGTACACAGTAACAGTAAAAGGGCAAGTAAAGAGGTAAGCACGACCGCTAGGATATTTTGACTTTGATTGACATTAGGGTGAACTGTTCGACCCACTTATTTCAGATGGAGCAAGTAACTATAGATATATCTTTAAGGCGTCATAGCCTTACCAAATTATTAGTAATAGCTTATGTAACATACTCCTATAGATTCTGTGGTGATGTAATAGCTCTATAAATGGATTGAACAGGGATCCAATAATAGTACATTGTGAAAACAGGCTAAAAACCCTTTATTTTTTGAAGCAATGACTAAAACCCCTTTATTGTTTTGACTTCCATAGTCCATACGTTTATCACCTAGACAGAAACTAAGATGAATATTAAAAGTTATTTTTTCCCTCCAGCTATTGTTGGGATGGATCTTTTCAATTCATTTATTTCTTTTTTTCCAGATTATATGGAGCAACTAATTACTAGAAACACAAATTTAAAACAGCCAATAATTTACCTGATGTCTAAAAACATTATGTAGCAACAACAAACTAACCCTTACACAAAGATCATGCACTATTTAAAGAAATTATTTGTGTTGCTACAAGAGGAGGAACTAGCATTGCGAAATTGTGGGCACATAACTAAACATACCTGATTACGGGTATCGAATTTTAAGTTGACTATTCTAACAATTTTGTCCATATTGTGAAGAACATGCTCTTCATTATTCGAGGTAAGCCTTTGGTTATTGATCGATCAAGAGGATGACTAATATGGTTTCAGGACATATTATTTCCACTCACCTATATGTCAAGCTACATAAACACATTCTTAATAAATATCCAAACCAGCCGCAAAATGGTATCTCTTTAATTATGTGAATACAAATAGAGCTATTAGTGATAGCTTCTAGGTACACTAATAACCCTATTATTAAGATCTAACAATCTACAAGTTTTTGCAAAATCTTTGTTGGATTAGCAAAACTTGAATTAAAATTTCCTTTTTGAGGTTTGCTACTCCAGTTACGTCTTTTTTTTTTCCACAATGGTATCTCACTGTGGAGCTAGCGAGGGCTATGGCCCTTTTGTTCAACCTTTTGCATTAGCACCATATAAGTTGCAACACATTTTACTGGAGCTTATACTATCTTACCCTTCAGTCAAATGAAATTAAAAACAAAGTATTGTAGAGCTTAATTAATTGCTTGGCCCTTCCCATGTTCATTATACCGATTCCAGCATCGAGTGGGACAACATGTTAACACGTGGATTCACCTAAGCTTCAAATTTAGAGGAATTGAAGAATAGTGATGCCACCATTAGTCATAAGCGGTGGAGGGCGCGGCGAGCACTTGAGTTAAAGTTGGAAATGTACCAAGAAACATGTGCATTTTCTCCTACGAAGGTCCAAATCACGTGTCCTCTTTTGTTTGTAAACACAAATAGTGTGTGTTCGTCGCTGCAATCGTCATGTATCCACGATGTATGTGTGTAAAGTACGTGCCGTCAGTATGTTAACTAAGCATCAAAGTTTCCCCCTCGTGCTGTGTCCTACAAATGCGTCCTTCTTTTCTGCTTTGTTTTGACTTGAGCAAAATGACCAATAAACAAAATGGCTGCCGTCCGGATGGACGTTCTTGCACACAGTAAAAGGCGATACTGCTTCATGGACCAGAAGGCCGTACTGAAGCACAAGGTTCTGGCTTCAGTGTCTGACCTTGACTCGGTACGCCTCCGGCTGGCGGCCTGGCTCCACTTTCTGTTTCGCTTGCTGCTGGTCGTGACATTGCCACCTGCACCTTCAGGTCTGTTCAGGAGAAACTGTTGGCGCTTCTTTGGCGTGACTCACTTCTAAGAGTTTTTTAGTGCCTCTCACCTGGGTACAGTTGTAGCATCTGTTCATGTAAACACGTATACACACACCAACCCCACCACAAACGCACGCCACACTCACACCCTACGCACACAACCAGACTAAAACTCTACACAGAAACGAAAACCGCGTCCTTCTTGAGATCACCGCCCTTGTGGCTCCACGCGAGAGGCTGTAGACTAATAAAATGGGACACAGTCCTGGTGCGAAAACCCGGGACGAGCATGGCTCGAACCCGGACGGTGAGCGCTCCACTGAGCGACGCTCTCTTCTAAGAGTTGGCAGCACATCTCAAGGACATATTGTTGGTGCTTCTGTGGCTTTACGGGCCATTTACGGGTTGTATCACATTTGAACGAGTCTGTTTTGACCTGGTTTTTTGCCGGAACAACAGTAAACTGGTCATTCTGTGAGTTCAGTTGAACCTTTTTTACTTTCCTTCCCTCATAAAAAAAGCACAAGGCAATTCTTTGCTTAAAAAATTTGGGCTGTTCTTTAAAATTATGTTCGAATCTTGTTTTCTTGCAAAATTTACCATATTAGCTACCAAACCAGTACGGTATGAATAATTTTAACTATGAAGTTAGTTGTAAGATCTTTACGCAATAACATTACAATTTTGTTTAGTGCTGTCACAGTCATTAAAAATATAACATGCTCCTTTTTGTGAAGAGTCCTCGGTAGGATAATGGAAAATTTGTAATCTAAGGAGATGTTTTGTTTGATTTAAGGAATGGAATGAGATGATCCATCACCACCTCATACCTCATAAACGTGTTTGGTACGAGCACCTATCAAAATTCATAGGATGAACCCATGATGGATCACCTCATATAAGATGAGATGATTGTGAAGGTCGCATCCCAATATTTGTAAGAATGATATGTGTTCCCAACCCTTCTTTTCATCTACGGAGCTGCTAGTGCTCGGACGTCCGATGGAAAGTTTTTTATCGGACACTCCGTTGCAACATTAAAAATTAACTACTACAACATTTAAAATCAGTACTTGCAACATTGCAAAAATTTATATAAAAATAACTTTATCATCCGATTCTATGATAGAAAATTGGCACCGCAACATGACACTATGTTTCATGCAACATCCAATAAGAATGACAATGCGTAGAAATAGAGTCCTGTAACATCGATGCTTACCTTTTACAACATTTAGAAATTATAATTGCGATATTTTTAAACTATCATTGCAACATTCCAAAAATTATTTTTTAAAAAAATAATAAAACAAATAGAATTAGTCCATTAGATTAAAACAGTGTAACATGGAAAATCAATTATTGAAATCTTTAGAATAACTTTATGCAACATTCTAAAATAGTTGTTGCAATATCACCTAACATCTCAAACATACTTAAAATTACCACTGCAATGATCTCATATTGACCTATCGAACAATTTTAAAACAACTTTTGCAACATCAATAATCAATTGAAACTTCCAGTAATATTAATAATTAACTTAAACTCTTGTCGCAACATTGAACAATAAATCATGTAAAAGAAGTACTCCACAATATCTCTCATTGAGGTTGGAGTGTCTTTCCCACTGCAACATCGGCTCGTACCTATCATAATAAAATTATGAGAAAAAAATTCCCACCGCAATATCAGCGCGTTGGGTCAGATGGCGTCTGATTTTTTCTTGGCATCAGACGCCCTAATGCAAGCATTACCGTTTCATCTATCTGTCACCCAGTTCATAGCGAATTGTCTGTAAAACTAGATGCCAACCTCTCGTTTCATGTGTGTAATGCGCGAGACCCAGCTGAAAAGTTTGGCACGGCTTAAGTGGTTTAGAGAAAAAAAAACAGAACATTTATGTGACTTGATCAAGCGTGCGTAAGAAACTTGTGTGAAGCCGTGGCAGAGTATGATTCTTTTAACTAAGAAAAGCCCACGTATTTTGAAATGTCATAGAAAACTAGCTTTGGTCTGCATCGGTTAATTCAAGAGGAGGACGTCCGCCCTGGTTGACTGGTTGTACTCTAGGTACCCTTCAGTGAGGACCTGATACTAGCGGCTAGCCCTTTAGTGCCATGCTTCATTTCATTTTCAAATGTTTATAAATGTCCAAAAGTTACGCTTATAACTTTATTTTTTGAATAAAGTTCCTCATACGAGCTTCCAAAATACAACTATTTTTGCAAGGATCAATTGTAGAGATACCACTTTTGTTATACAAACTTTGCTCACCTTGCTTCCAAGCATCTTACTTAGAATAAGCTGCTGGCTTTCTAAGTCACAAGACTTTTAGAATAATGCTATCTTCTAAGGGAGAAGTTGAGGTGCTACTTTAGGGTGCTATCGTACTACCAACACACCGTAGCACCCTAATTGTGCACAAAAAGTCCAATTAAAAATATTGATGGCTAGGTCATGCAAACATCTATCATCATACAAAAGTTAAGGTTACAATTATTTCTCCTTGTACAAATTTTGTTTCAACCTTAAATTTTATATGATAATAGATATTTGCATGGTTTACTAACAATTATTTTTGGTAGAATTTTGTAATGTAAATTTAGGTGTGTACCTAACCCGTCTGTAGCACTTCCCCCTCTCGTGTCGTTACTTTGGTCAAATGCGCTGACAGCACAGTTGCACACACTTGGTAAACTACTCTGTGTAACATGGACGGCCAGAAGCAGGGAAACATCTCTTTCAGAGCCTTTATTTGTGGGCAGGTCTCCAACTTGGCAGGCAGTCCTCCGAAGTACTGCTGCATCAGAGATTCAGAGCTGGGACAATTGAATTGCTACCTGACTATACATGGATGATAATGACACTACTAATAACCATTAATAATCCATCAACTGTGAGTGGCCATGGACAACAACATGAGATTATTGCTAACCGACACGTCATCAAGCGCACAGTTGCAGCGCTACCCGTGTCACTTCTGTCCATTTCAGAGGAGCTAGTTGCCTATGATTTCCTTTTAGTATTGTTTTAGACCTTCCTTTAGTATCTGTGCTATGGAGAAGCTCCAAACTTCTTGTGCAAGAGCAGCACATTCCCTCGTTGTTGGACGAAAGTGACATGTTGAGTTCTTGTCATTGGCATCTCAGCAGCATCTTTGGTAGGTCAGCTCCTTGCCTGTAACGATGTGCTGAGCGGAGCAATGAAAATATATAGAGAGGCTCCATGGTTCTGGCACTTGTTGCCATCTGCTGTCCAGTTTGGTAAATTAGACGGACAGCTTTGGGTCTTTTTCTTTGGAACTACGCATGCCGACAAGATAAGCAGTGGTCATTTCTGAGAACTAAAGGGTTGTGAATGTCTCGTGTTGTGCAAGCTGAGAAACCAAAGACGTATAGGGCTTTGCACGAAGTATCGGTCTGTTTGCTTCAGCTTCTTCCATGGCTGCTACGGCTGTGGCTTACCACTACCGAACAGACGCTATATAACTGTTGTTCCGAACGCAAAATTTGAAAGTTGTATCGAGTTGTCAAAGTACTCTCGGCAACATCAAGTGCTCCATAGCAAATAGACACATTCCAAGCTAACGATGCCGCGCACCGTACCCACCATTAGGCATATGATCAATTAGTATTAACACAACGCATGTATTAGTCTATGCCGGACCCGCTAGAAAGGGCCTGGTCGGAAGGGGCATGTCCTTTCCAAATCGGCATGTCTGTATGTGTCTATATATATATACATAGACACTACTTCGCTCGTCACATTGGAGTTTATCGGAGAAGGAGAAGGGGAGGTCATTGGGCCTCCACCACACAAAGTTTTCAACAGGAATCAATTCAATGGAGGAAGAGTTATGTCTAGTAGACAATTGCACCACGAATAGTATATTTAGGAAAATAAAATATTTTTATACTCTTACTAAAAGAGAACAATCACCGGGGCGATGCAATGATAGTAGGCGCTGATCGTGCTACTATCACACTCCCTATGAGTATACAAATTATAATTGAGGAAATTTTATTGTATCCTGATTTAACTCGTACCCAACTTAGTTATGGAGATATACAGAAAAATAGATTTCATGTTGAAACAAACCAAGAAAATAGAAAATAAAGAAGAATACCTTCTGTTTACTAAAGATACTGGACATATATACAAACAAATTTTTGAAAAACTTTCTTCTTTTCCATGTGGATTGTACTATACATACATCAAACCCAAATGTTGCATACAAGGTAATTTTCTAGAATGTTGACATGTAACACACATGGCTGATCGGCCTTGGTCATCACGATGTAGAGATAATGCGGAAGATTATCAACAATTTAATTGATCATAACCTACATAAAATGAAATTCCCTCAATCCCTAGATTTTGTGTGTATTGCATGTGCAATAAGGTGGTATATGTGATCCCATTCAACCATTATCTCGACCATTCAAGTATTTCATGGTTCTCATTGATGCTAGTACAAGATTGTCCCATGTGTCTTTTATCCACATGAAACCATGCATTTGCTAAGATAATCGTTTTAAGTATCAATTTTTACTACTGCATAATGATTTTCACCGCCGGCCCTAAACCCATTTTCACCATCGGTTTGGACGTCGGCGGTGAAATATCGGTGGTAAAAATCACCGCCGGTGAAAATAGGTTATCACTGCCGGTAAGTAACATGGGTAACTGTTGGCAGTCCTTAGCCTAACAGAATAAAGCTGCAAGCGTACGGATGCTGATGTAGCTTTTACCTCGGAAAGTATTCCAGGGTATCGAATCCACGAGGAACGAGAAGTGTACTAGTAGTTACTCTTGTTTATCTAGGGGATATGATGGGAGTGAAGGGGTCCAAATAAGATAGGTAGAGGTGGTCTAACATCGTCTTGCTAACTACTCCTATCAATAATACTTGACTTTATACTCTATCTGCTTCGGCGGCTGGAAGAGGAAGGACTTCTGAGAGGGGTGAGAGGGGAGTCCAACGACAACCTGCTACTACTGCTATGATAGCACCTGAACGTGGTGGACTACGAAGGATGGACAGGGTTGTCACCACCTGCCGCATACCACATAGTTTCATGGGGTGGAACACAACCCAAGGTAACTAACCAAGCATAGGCACCACGCCTATAACTATTGAGTTACTTACTCCTACCGTGTATAAAGGTAGAGAGCACATGCAAATAAGTAGAACTTGTTACTTACGTTGTCAAGGAATCCCGCAACTAGAGAGATCAAATACTCAAGTACTAATAAAGTAAAGGAGAGAAAGCAATGTTACCGAAGAAAGAGAAGGAAATTACTTGAACCGAAGCTTAATTCCTCGGAGGTACAAGGTTGGAGAGGGGCTGACACTCCGGCTCCTCTCTGGAATCTCACCTCGCCTCTCTCCCTATTTTCTAAGGATATGTGGGCAGCGCTACGCTTCACCTCGGCCTTGCTTCAATTCTCCGTGTCTTGAAACGAAGGAGGGGGAAGGTATTTATAGGCTTTGAGGATGGTGCTTGGGAGGTTGCTTGGCTTGGATGCAGGATTGGCGGTTAAGTTAGCTGTCAATCGAAGGAGGACGCGTGGCGTGCAAGTGGGAGGCCGGCCGGCCTGGGATTGTTGCCACTTGGCACCGACTTCGGTGTGGACGCTCCTAATCAGCTCCTGATGGCGGTTATGGTTGCGTTGATGTGAAGGTAGGTACTCGCAAGGCCGGCTCATCTCAGCCCTCCGTTCCACTGTCATATGCATCAACGTGCAGGATTTGCCAGGATGGCGGTTCGGAGCCTGAAGATGCGTTGAGTCACTGCATGTAGGCCCAAGGATCCAAGGTACAAGCCTTTCGACCATAGGATGTGTTGCTTTGAAGTTTGCCGGTCAGGATCGCTTGAGGGTGTGTTTCTCTGCATGCAGGTGAAAGATGTGACTCATTGGCCACAGTGCCAGGTTGGCCGGCTTGGGATTTCTCCCATTTCAGCCAATTTTGTACCACGAGTCCCAGAGCTCAAGTAGTCAACAAAACTTGTGGAAATCAGTAGTTTAACTCAATTTAGCTTAGTGTAGGCCTTGTAACCATGAATTCTGGAGTAATGTTGGTGGTCAAAATCATTGGAAATCAACCACCAACCGTAACATGGGCCGGCAGTGAAAATAGATTATCACCACCGGCCTGTAGCACGACCTGACGGTGGTAACCATTTGTTGAGTGCTATTCTAGCACCATTATCAAAATTAAACCGCATTTCATTAATTTTATACAATTCACATTGGTATAGAATTGATGCAAATCATTCTCACATAATAAATACATCGAATCTTACATTGTAAATACAACTCAATCTCACATAGTGTCACATGTTCATACACCGATGACAAACTACAAGTCTTACAACGATTACAAACCACAAGTCCATACATCAAACGTCGTCCATGCCATGAGTCATACATTATATGGTGCACAAATTTAAACAAATACTTCAAGGCTAGATAAAGCAAAACTTTGCACCCGAATTCACTATGTGGACCACAATAAACCCAACTAGCTCCTCTTGAAGTGAAATGATATCGCTCAGTAGCAACTGTGAAGTTCGAAGTGCTACACACTATGCACTATCGTACAGATGACGCAGAAAAATTGATCAAGGCCCTCCAGGATGCGGATGTACAACTCGTGGATTGTATGATGCAGATCAAGCAGATAGCCACTAAGAAGGAGCAAAACAAGAAGGAACTCGAAGAGCTCAAGGAAGCTGCCCAGGTGGTGGTCGATATGGTGGATCCGCCAGAAGAAGGGGTGGTGAGCGACAAGGCGCTGTTGGAGCGACTTCGCGAATCCCCCAAGAAGATAACCAGTTATATATCGGAAACCACTAGGACCTACGTGGAGCACGTCCTTGGACTTGTAAAGTCCTACTAGCCCAAGGCCAATCTGGAACCACTGATGACTGGGATGTCAGCCGATTGCACCGAAGATAAGTTCAAGGAACTTGTCGAGGAAGTGAAGCCAGTGGCCTAGAAGTTAGTCGAGAGCTTAGAACAAAAGTAGATTCAAATGTAAAGACATTGAATACTCTGTCATGATCGTATATGATTGTAAGCATATTAATAGTTGTTTGCCTATTGATGTGTTCGGTGTGCTGACGCGTAGAGTAGGACTGAAAATCATAGGACTTAGCAATAGTAGAGATGCCCATATAGAACTAACTAGAAGGCAACGCTTCTGAAGGTAGTCAGTCAGGAACCAATAAAGCGAACTTTACTGGAAGTTTGGGAGCGAGGCCCCTTTAGTAAACTACACGTAATACTAGTTGAAAACTAGTAAACGGAGTGTTACCGGAAGTATGGGAGCGAGGCCCCTTCAGTAACATATAATACTAGTCGAAAACTAATAATCTGAGCATTACTGGAAGTATGAGAGCGAGGGCCTTTCAGTAAACTATGCGTAGTACTAGTTGAAAACTAGTATGAAGTGTTACTGGAAGTATGGGAGCGAGGCCCCTTCAGTAAACTACGTGTAGTACTAGTTGGAAACTAGTAAATGAAGTGTTACTGGAAGTATGGGAACAAAGCCCATTCAGTAACATAGAATACTAGTCGGGAACTGGTAATCTGAGCGTTACTGGAAGTATGGGAGCGAAGCCCCTTCAGTAACGTAGAATACCAGTCGGGAACTAGTAATCAGTATGGGAGCGAAGCTCCTTTAGTAACATAGAATTCTAGTCGGGAACTAGTAATCTGAGCGTTACTAGAAGTAAGGGAACGAGGCCCCTTCAGTAAACTACACGTAATACTAATCGAAAACTAGTAACGCACTGTTACTTGAAGTATGGGAGCGAGGTCCCTTTAGTAAACTACGCGTAGTACTAGATGAAGACTAGTAAACGGAGTGTTACTAGAAGTATGGGAACGAAGCCCCTTCAGTAACATAGAATACTAATCGGGAACTAGTAATCTGAGCATTACTGGAAGTAAGGAATCGAAGCCCCTTGAGTAACATAGAATACTAGTCGGGAACCAGTAATCTGAGCGTTACTAGAAGTATTTGAGGAATAACCACGCGCATGCTTTGTTCGGCTAAGTAACGGGTTCCATTAGTCACTGCCAAGCAAAGCGACCGCTTTTAGTAGTCGTATGGCTCGGCTATGACATGGTTCCCTGAGATTAACCTTGAAGAAGTTGGATTAGGTCCATTGTTCCTGAGTCCACCCCCATCACCCATATCCTTAGCCCCGGAGCGTTGGTGAAAAAGGCTCGTGGCAAGAGGAATAGATGGCAAGAGATCGACTGGAAAAAAGTTGTATTAAGTAGATCAAAAACACATTGGGTGAATATAGTGAGGATGTCATAATCAACCCAATAGATAATGAAAAACATAAATGGTGACCCTAACTAAGTGGTAAAAAAGGGGTGCTTTTAGGTTTACAAAACCCCTTGTTTCGAGATTTTAATCCCGAAACAATGGTTAAACTTAATACCCAAAAGACCCTCAGAAAACCTCCTTGAATCGGGTACTAATTTATGAATAAATCATTATTCGAGTAGTCCCGTCGCTTTTCTTCACAGTCTACGTTGAGTAGTGGAGCTCCCAAGGCCCTCCAAAGGGTTTGGCATTTGAAGGTGGAATGCTTGCTCTTTGGGTGCCATGGGCATCACTTGTGGAGAGATTCCTCGAAGCGTTCCTCTGAGCTGAGGATTTTCTTTCTTCGAGATGGTTGTTCCCCAACTTTTGGCTTGTGCTTCCGAGTTGTGTCCAGGCAATTGAGGGGGATTTGATAGTTGGTAGGGCTATAGGCCTCGACCTCTTCGCGCTCCTGCTGCCTAGCGATGATGCCGTTGCGGGCGTCCTAGCCAACGTTGATGACGGTGTGGAGGTCGCCTGTGGAGCGGTTGAAGAGGTTGCTTTGGCCCGGCAGATGCGTCTCGACCATGCGGTGCCTGCGCTCGGCGCGCTTTGCGTTGATGATTTTGCGGCGTTCCATCTAGACGTCGTCTGCATCTTCTAATTTTATGGTGTTTGGAAAATCGAAGCTCGTGGTCACATCTACGCCTTGGTCGGACAGGTCAGAGATGTAGTCATCATCATAGTCGCCTAGCTGGACCCACTCTAGGCCTTCATCATCTTCGTTGGCATGAATCATGAACACTTCTCGATCTGGCGCGAAGCGTTTGGTACTCCGCGCGACCTGGCCCTTTTCTTTGCCGTCGGAAGGGTCGAGAGGTCTGCCTTCTTGGAACGGGAGTTCGCCAGAGTCGGCAATGGATCATGGTGGGCTTTATTTGAGAAATACGGAGGGTGTCACGCCCTTCTAATGCTCAAGCCTGCCTGACCAAGTTGATCCCCTTACTAGACCATGGCGGTTTCCTATTATAGATGTTACGTGAGTATCCGAATCTGAGTAGTTGTCAGAAACGGTAGCCACCCGACGCGCGGTGGCTTCTCCTTCTCCGAGCTATAGTAGTTGGTCGAAGTCCTCCTCTAATGCGGAGAGAGTCTTGGGTAGGACCGCCTCAGACCAAACTGGACTTGCTCTGGGGGTTTTGAGTTTGCCGATGAAGTTGTCAAAATCGTAGTCGAACTCCTTCGGATCCCTGGGGTTGATGCACCGAAGGGTGGATTCTGCAAGACTAATGCAATCTGCAGTACCTTTGTTTACTCGATGAATGCCGGAGAAGATGTCGTCGGTGGTGGTTCTGGGTCGGGACGCTGAGTCATCACGCTGTTGGAGAGCGTCTTCCGCGAGCTTGATGCACTTGGCGATGTTATCATCCACCCGATCTACCCCGACGATCAGATCGTTGGGGTTGATCAGTGGGCGGGGAACTGCCCTGATGCGACTTATGTAGCTTCTGATTTGATCGGAAAGTTGGATTTCACCGAGATCATCATCAAGGTTGGTGATGTCGCGGCTGGATGTTGAAGATGATGCCTTCACCTTCCTGGTGGTGGTCAGGTGGTTGTTGAAACCACCTGACCCGTTGGTGACGCAGACCCAGGAGCCGAAGGTGAATGTCGTGCCCTCGTTGAGCACAGTGCTGGTGAAGTTGAAAGATGCCATTGAGTTCTTCGGTGCATGCTCGATGAACACCTCTACGTGGCGTGCCAGCTGTTGGTGTTTAACCTCCTAGCCCACTGTGAGATATCCCCGAGTTGGTAGATTGTAGGTGGGGTGTCGCCGAGATCAAGAACTCGAAGGTGCAAGGAACACAAAGTTTAGACAGGTTCAGGCCGCCTAGAGTGTAATACCCTACGTCCTGTGTGGTGGTTTGTATTGCCTTAGATGTGTGTATGTTTCGAGGGGGTCCCTGCCCGCCCTTATATAGTCTGAAGGGATAGGGTTACATGGAAATCCTAGCTAGATACGAGCTTAGGAGCCCTACCCGAGTACTACTCAGGTTGTTTTCTTCTTTTCCGACTAGTTCTACTACGGTAAGAGTAGTTACAATTGATGTAGGGCATGGGTCATATCCCATCTCTTATCCTAAAATATGTACGCCATGTGCGCAGTCCTGTGGCCCCGGGTCTGACAAAGAGTTCGACCTTGTGTCGTGCCTCCTCAGATACCACTCTCGGTAGTCGAAATAGTCATTATTGCTCCATCAACTTCCAACGCCATGGCCCAGAAGACTCTTCGGGATTTCTCTGCTCCTTCTGCTGATAATGTCCTAGTCGGGCCATCCGTTAACATTGGAGCTGAAAATTTTGAGATCAAGACGAGTCTCATTATGATGGTGCAGGCCAACCTATTCTGTGGTAAGGCCAATGAGGATGCTAGCGCAAATCTCCAACAATTCCTGAAACTCTGCAGTACTTTTGTCATCAAGGGAGTCACCCAAGTTGCAATCCGACTCCGCTTGTTTCCGTTTTCCCTTCCCGGGAAGGCAAAGTAGTGGTTCTACACCAACAGAAGTGTAGTAGACAACTAGGATAATTGTTCCAAGGCATTCGTTGCCAAATTCTTTCCCATGGGAAAAACCAATGCACTTCGAGGAAGAATTTCCAGTTTCTAGCAGGCATCAAATGAGTTGATAACTGAAGCATGGGAACGGCTTCAGGAGTACATCCTAGTGTGTCCTCACCACGGGATGGACAATTGGCACATTCTTCAGAATTTCTATAACGGGCTGCCTCCATTAGCCCGCGACCACATCGACGCTGCGTAGGTGGTGCTTTCTTCTCGCTAACCATTGACAGGGCCAAATCTTTAATCGAGAAGATGGTGTCCAACCAAGGTTGGAATGATGAACGTCTCCAACCACGCTAGCGAGGCATGCACAACGCCAAGGAGATGGACATGCTGGCCACTAAGCTAGACCTCCTCCTTAAGAAGATAGAAGAATGTCCCCAAGATAGGGCTCCAACGCAATCACTTCAAGCCTTAGACGCTCGCATGACATGCAAGGTCTGCAGGAACACCAGACATTCAGGGAATGACTGCCCCGAAACCCTCAAAGAAGTCATGTATATGAACAACAACAACGGATTTCTTCCATAAGGAGGTCAGGGGTGGAATCAGTCGCACCCCTACTACCAAGGAGGTAATGATAGTTCTAGTTCGTTTAATCCTAACCAACCTTCCTTGAGGGATCTTGTCCTAGGCCAAGAAAAAATCAACGAATCATTACAAAAGAAGCTTGCCGCCAACGAGAAATCCTTGGAGACCATTCAAGCGAAGATGGATGGCACCTCCTCTACAATCAAGAACCCGCTGAGCTTCAACAAAATGCTTGAAACTCAATTAGCTTAGTTGGCTGCTGCTGTTCCTTCTACTGAAACAGGGAAGATCCCGGGGCAACCCGAAGCCTCCCTGGAGAGCGTTAATGTGATGACCTTAATATGGGGTAAGCCATCACGTGGTACATCTTCTATTAATTATGTAGAAAGGCTCGCGCACACAAGGAAAAATTTATGGGGCGAACTAGCAGTTGCTCGATATTTTACTGCCACTTCGAGCAAGCCCTTTACGACCAAGGAGCAAGCGTCAACATCATGCCCAAGATAACATTTGAAAAGTTATGTTACCCAGCTCTTGCCCTACCTTCATGTGCGTGCAATTGGCTAACTCAAATGTATGATACCCCGAGGGGATAGTGGAGAATCTCTTGGTACGAGTCAAGGATTCATTCATCCTCACGGACTTTGTAGTCCTTGACATGGACGGCGACTTGGGAATATCGCTCCTTCTCGGGCGACCTTTCCTAAGAGATGCCAACGCTAGGATAGATGTTGGAATAGGAAAAATCAGTCTGCGCATCGGGGAAAGAACCATGAAGTTCAGGTTTCAAAATAGAAGAGATTAGATGTACCTAATTCATGAGGATCATGAAGGGCAAGGGTTATGGGTAGAGCCGGAACGGTTCAAAGACTGGGAGATATACAGTCTCACGCCCGCGGATCCATCTCCCACACCACCTACAACAACAAAGAAGAATCAAGAAGGTGTGGCGAAAAAAGAAGACGTCATTGTCCTCGACCTCCTCTCCAGGTATGGACGACTGGACCTCGAGTTAAACAGGTTTGGAGAGGGTCCTGCTCATCGGATCTTAAACCAAAAGCTAGCTTGGGGGAGGTTCTCCACCAAGTGAAATTTATCTTACCGCTTCCAATAAAAATATAAAAACCATAAAAACAACAAAATATTTTCTTCTTCTTAATTTTCCCTTCCATATGCACGATAATGAATGCTCTAGCTTTCCTAAGTTGAAAGGATGAATAATTGCTATACTCTTGCTCTTGCTCGTTTGTTTTGCCTAAGTCCTAAGCATAGTGTTTCCTGAGTTTGAGTCTGTTGGCTGTTTAAACCTTTACCATGAACCTGAAAATCTCGTGGGTTGCACATGCTTCATCCAAGTCTAGGTTGTTATGAGTATAGTTATGGAATACAGAGCTTTATAATCTCATTTTGAGTAAGACATGATATCTGGAGTCTTTGTTTTCAAAATAAAAGGGAAAGACAAGTTTCTCAATGATGCTACAAGTCCTACCAGAGCCATATGCAATAGACTTTGAAAAAACTCCTACACATTTGCTACTTGCTATTTCATTGTGCTTTGCCAAATTGTTGTGACCCTAGTGAGATGCTTTTCATACCCTCTTGATCAAGATCACGCAGACTCCACGCCCACTGCAAAATTCCTAGACTGGGAATTAGCATGTCCATCCATCCACCAAACAAATGCTCCATGTGTTATGTGATCTCTCTCCAAGTATCCTTGAAAAAAGAGGAGATATGGTTAACCCAAAGAAAAAGAAAGACATTCTAAGAGGCATGACCTAAAAAAAAGAAAGAGAGAAGAATAAAGGGGATGGCTATGTCCAAAAAAATATAATAAAGGAGAGAGGGGTCACACAAAAGAGGAGTAATCATACCCTCATCCATCCACACACGTGCACATCTTGATCTTGGTTTATGACTTGTTTCTCCATGGATCCACTCTTCTTCTTGATGATATATGAGGTGCAGGTATGCTTCATCCATAACTTGAGCCCTACGAAAGCGCTCTAGATATGAGGAGGCAAAGATTACCCTGGTAAGGTTTCATACACCGTGCGATCCGAGAGATTCGTTCGAGGAACTTGGTCTTGTTTTCAAAATTCAAAAGAAAACCTCTAGATGGATTGTTGAACAAAAAGAAGGTAGGTATTGCTCTATCGACCGTTCTAACTCTCAATAGCTCAAGAGAAGGAGGAGCTAAGAAGCCCCATAGATGATTAAGGTAACAAGGGAAGGGTACTCATGCCAAACCTACTCAGCCTCAAGGAGATCATCTAAGCCTCGAGACATGGCACAATGACAGGTAATGGGTAACATCAATTTTCTGATCAACAACCTTAAGTCCTGCTTTGCTCGGGACGAGCAAAGGATAGCTTGGGGGATCTTATTGACGCTCATTACGGACCAATTTTGACCGTCAATGTGATCAGAAAATTGGAAGAACTAGCATTCCTCACTCGTATATTTATCTAAGAATAATGTTATTTCCACATGTCCCTTGGAAATTAGTGCTATGCAGAAAATTGAGCAAAAATGGAGGGAAAACACACCCTTGAATCCAAGGCAAAAACCATCGACCAATCCGAATGCACTGTTCAGATTCACATGGATCAAAGGGCCCACCTGAGCAGGCAACCGACTTGGGAGTGATCAGGGCCCACATGTCAATCACCCAAACGAAGCTGAGGTCGGTGGGAGCTCAACCGGGTTCGGCCGAACCACCCAGAACCAGCTTCACCGCCTTACCTCTTCAACGTGTCACCTCCCCATTGGCTCCCAAGGTTAGTTCTGCAGAGCTTCAGCTGGTTGCACTGCAGGAGCACCCCATGGGCACACCTATGAATATGAGGGGAGGGGCTCCAAATGAAGACACACCTCAAGTTGCTCTCTCTCAAGTTCCTCTCTTGCTTATTCCTTAGGATAGAGGAGTTTAGGTTAAGTAGCTCTTTTTCGGGTTCCCAAGGTTGCCTAGGAGTGTTCGGTATGGGTTTTGCTCTTCCTCTCCTTTGTAATGTTCGGAATTCCTTAATAGAGTTATCTTCTAGATTTATATATTCGCATAGTTTATATTCTGCGGTGTCAGACATGTATGCTATGATTAGTTTATACTTGTACCTAATGCCTTGCATGATTAGATGAGTAAATCTAGTGCCACAGCAACGGTTCCGGTATTCGTATATTTGCTCTAGTATGATGTCTGTCCATCCGGAGGGTGGGGGCTCCGCGCGGGATACTAGAGTATCGCTCTTTAACGTAGACGTGGTGTCTGGGTTAATTAGCATTCCCGGATGCTGCTCTATCCCATGGTTAGTTGAGGTAGGAGGCAGGCGGTGACAACCCTGTCCGGCCGTTGTAATCGTCCCCGTTCGGGTAGTTGAGGTAGGAGGTCGATAAAGTAGCCGAGTGGAATGGTGGCTCCTCTGCCAGTCTTGTGCGGTTGTGCCGGTAGTGCATAGGAGCCTGGAGTTAAGGATAATCATGTGTATGTGTATGAGTGTATAGTATGAGCTGTAGGTTTAGATAGAAGTACATAAGTCCCAAGGTAGCTTTCTTCGTCCTTTCTCCCTGCCTAATGTCTTTGCTTGAGTTTGAGCTTAAGTAACTTGTGTGTCTCGCAACCTCATTATCAGTATATTATCTTACCCCTGTTTATGCAATTGAATATCCAAGTAAGAATTTATCATCAACTTACCTATTCCATATCCGCCGCCTTCCCTGCGGAAATATAAATACGACACCCAAGATTACTCACGGGTAAAATGCTACAACGGTATTCTGTGCGCTTATGGATTTATCTGTGACATAAGAAATACAACACGGCGTTCCCTGGCGTCGCCGCCGAGGATTAACTGTCCTGGTGATGACGCTACGGAATGCCAACACTAATCTCAATGCAACAATAAAATCCTTTCAAAATTCTTTAAAGCGTCCCTCGAGTATTTGTTGTCCACTAACCTTTTGCAGGGAATAAAAAAATCAAAGAAGCGATACACAATAAACTCCAACACTTCCACAAACGCTCCTTGACCCCACAGGGAGAAAGATGCAAGGAAGCAAGCACAACGAATGCAAGGCTTCGTTGCATCTACAACCTTTTTATTTTGTTCAAAGCTTGTGAAGATGTGTTGCGCAAGTATCCCAAAACCTCATGCCTCCTTTCCCCATGTTTCCACCCTGCTAGGTTACCCATCATGCCAAATTTTCCATGATAAAAAGAACAAAAATAAATAAACAATTTGAACAAGAAAACAAATTTAAGCATTTCAAACACCTTTTCCATAAAAATTTAGACTCCCCGGTGTTTACAACCGGTTGAGTCCTTGCTTGTCTACAGTTGTGTCTCTTCTCTTTGAATAAAACAGGTACAGAAATAAGGGGGAGGACCTCCCCAAAAACATTGCACAGACCAGTGGAGAGCAACACACGGAAGCCCAGGGTCTAGAGGCCCACCTGTGGGTCGGCCGAGCCCATGGTTTGGTCGAACCAGGGCAAAGCCCACAAGGCCCCAAGCTTCCTTCAACACACTGGTTTGCACTTCAAACTCGCACACCTCCATATTCAAATAAAATTATGACTCTAATTAATCCGATATAAAAAAATAATAAAGAGGCCCTTACATTCCATGCACTTCATGATAAACATGCATAGTCTTTATTCCTAGGCTTTCACCTTGTGCTTGTGAACAAATATTTTATAGGGAACCCATGCTATCTAATGATTGACTTTTGTGATATGGTTGAATGAATGGAACCAAAACTCTTCCTTGCAAAGTACTTGGGTTACTTTTATGAAAAGTTTTCAAAATTTTCTAGCTCGGCTCCTAAGTTGTTAAATTCCTACCAAAGCCAAAGAATGATCACTTTGCCAAAACCTTATGATCATGTTGCTTGTCTTTGATTTGAGCTTTGTCAAACTCTGTGACCCTTGCTAGAAACCTTTCATGCTTTCATGATCACGATCACGTACACTCCACTAATACATATGCCGACTTCTACACTAGAAGTTGCGCAAAAACATGACAACCATCCATCTCTTAAATAAAGACTCCATGCGCAATATGACTTTCTCCAAAGTACAAAAGAAAGGTATGGGCTATGCAAAACAAGAAGAAGAAAAAATGGTGGAGAAATAAAAACATGCTCAAAAAAGAATGGTTTGGACATTTGCAAGTCCAAGAAAAAAAGAGAAAAAGAAAATATAGCCCATATCCATAAAAAAGAGAGAAGAGTCATACAAAAAAAATTCACAAAAATTTCACGCACTTGCACATCCTGATCAGATTGCATGACTTGTTTCTTTTCAGATCCAGCTTTTGACTTAGCAACATATGAAAAGCAAGTATGCCTCTTCATCGCTATCCTGAGCTACACATAA
Organism: Panicum miliaceum; assembly: GCA_032594955.1. Lineage (NCBI taxonomy): Eukaryota > Viridiplantae > Streptophyta > Magnoliopsida > Poales > Poaceae > Panicum > Panicum miliaceum. The sequence goes on along the minus strand of CM064070.1, from coordinate 8,697,672 downwards.
GCCTGATTAGAGGTAGGTGAAAAAAAGGGCATCACTTGGCCTTGGCAACAATTTCAAACAAAGAGAGATTCGAGAGAACAATTTGAGCTATCTCTTGTTTCAAAAGCAAAAACCGAAGTTTCTAAGCAAGGAAGGCTAAAGAACCTGAAGTCTGCACCATTCCAAACTTCAATCATCAAGATAAGCTTGGTACACACTCAAATAGTTCACAGGTCAGTAGAAGCTTGGAATAACTCATATGCAGGTTACATTCAAGGGAGTTGCATACACCTTAGTCCTTCAACCTTTACTCGAGGACGAGCAAAGGGCTAAGTGTGGGGGTGTTGTTGATGGTCCTTAAGTTACAAATCCGACTGTCAACCTCTGCTTCATTCAAAGATAAATAATCACCAAAACCTAGCGATAGGGGTTTAACTCTATCCATTTCCACAAGATTTAGTGAATAATTGTTTACAGGAGATCGTGTCTGCATACGGAGGAAAACCATGCTCAAACAAAGGAAAAAGTACATTACAGAGCATTCTATGCGAGCAAGAGAATTGGAGGGCCCACATCCCGAAGCAAATCAACCCAAGAGGCCAAGAAACACACCCCCAACCAATCAGAGGTAGGCACACGAATTCAAGGGCCCACCTAGCAAAGCAAACCGCCTTACCAAAATGCGAACCACCAAGGATCAACATCAGGACCCACCTGCCAGCCAGCAAGCGGAAGGCGGTGCCGGGGAGGCGCCACCTGGGGTCGGCCGAACCCCAGGTTCGGCCAAACCTGGACGGCCTCCCGGCGCGCGCACCTTTGGTTGGAAGATCGCCCTTATCCTTCTGAAGGCGTTGCCTGGTGTTTCCATAAAAAACTCCCCCGGGAACTGACCTATCCAAGCTATAAAAGGAGGAGAGGAGACCCCCACAACACACACCATTTTGGAGAAAGAAGAAGAGAAGGGAGACTCCACCTTTTAGAGCTACTTTGTAGAGTAGGTTAGGGAGTATGTGGAGGAGAAGTCGAAGAGGAGAAACGGAGTTGTCGGCCTCCATCTACTTGTACCTCGGCGGATATGAACCTCCTTTTGAGTAAGTATCCTAGTTTACTAGCTCCATTTACTAGGTCCTGACTAGTACTCTATGTTACTGAAGGGGCCTCGCTTCTATACTTCCAGTAACGCTCCGTTTACTAGTTCCCGACTAGTACTCTATGCTACTAAAGGGACCTTGTTCCCATATTACCGGTAACACTCCGTTTTACTAGCTTCTGACTAGTTCTACGCGTAGTTTGCATTACTGAAGGGGCTTTGTTCCCATCTTCCAAGTAACATTTCGATTACCAGTTCCCGACTAGTACTCTATGTTACTGAAGGGGCCTCGCTACCATACTCTCTGACCTAGCCAGGGAGATCGAGGAGGAGTCCGTTCTCGACGCGATTTCGACTCGTGCTGCATAGGACTTCTCGGGTCGGATTCTATCCGATCTGGAGAAGAGCGTACCTGACTCCTATTTGGGCTACAAATTGCGACTCCATCTCACCATGTACGCTGATCTTCATCAGGCTACGACGTGTACTGCAGCTGCCGCGACTTGATTCAGTCTCAAAACAACTACTTTTTCTTTAGCTACATTGCAAGAACTCGGGGGCTGTAGCCACGAGTACTAACAATACGCTAACTACGATAAGTCCTCAACTATAATTGAGGGCTACGCCACGAGTACTTTTTGACATGACTACTTCGCACCGGCCCTACGGGTCGCAAACCCTTGAGTACTTGCGAACATTACCGACTACTTCGAGTACTACCCTACACAGTTCACCAGAACTAACGGCTCTAGTTACTACGATACAGTTGGAGAGGCTTCTATGCCTACAAAATAATCTAGGATGTCACACGATGCGATTTCACCCTAGTTTGTCTACATCTCTGTTTGGGTTTAACTTTTGAACACCCAACCATTGACTACCTCCAGAAGCATTGCCTTCTGGGTAGCTCTATATGGGCGTCTCTACTATTTCTAAGTTCTATGATTTTTGGTCCTACTCTACGAGTCAGCACACCGAACACATCAATAGGCAAGCATCTAGTACATATATCTACAGTCATACATAGCTACGATAGAGCATTCAATGTTTGTACATATACCTACTCCTGCTCTAAGCTATCAACTAGCTTCTGGGCTACTGGCTTCACTTCTTCAACAAGTTCCTTGAACTTGTCTTTGGTGCAGTCAGCAGACATCCCAGTCGCTAGTGGCTCCAGGTTGGCCTTGGGCTAATAGGACTTTACAAGTCCTAGGATGTGCTCCATGTAGGTCCTGGTGGTTTCTGAGACATAACTAGAATTTTTTTCGGGGGTTTTGCGAAGTCGCTCCAACAACGTCTTGTTGATCACCACCCCTTCTTTTGACGGATCCACCATGACGACCACCACCTGTCAGACCCGGGCCCACGGGACTGTGCACATAGCCTACTTTTCCTAGGATAAGGGATGGGACATGGCCCACGCCCTACATCTGTTGTAACTACTCGTAGCATAGTAGAACTACTCATACAGTAGTAAAACTAGTCGGACATGGTAGGAAGCTACCCGAAAAGTACTCAGGTAGGATTCCTAGGCTTGTACCCGACTAGGACTTCCATGTAAACCTGTCCCCCCAGACTATATAAGGGCGGACAGGGACCCCTTCCAAACAGGAGATCACCCAATCACAACCTAAGGCAATAACAACCACACAGGACGTAGGGTATTACACTCTCGGTGACCCGATCCTATCTAAATCTTGTGTTTCTTGCACCTTCGAGTTCCTGATCTTGGCGATACCCTACCTACAAACTTACCACCTCAGGGGGTATCCCTCAGTGGGCGTGGCGGTAAAACACCGACAGCTGGGGTGCCAGGTAGGGGTGTTCATCGAGCATCCACTGGAGAACTCGATGGCATCGCTTAGCTTCACTAGCGTCGTGCTCAACGAGGGCACAACTTTCATCTTTGGCTCCTGGATCTACGTTGCCAACGGCTTGGGTGGCTTCAACAGCCACCTAGTCGACTCCAGGAATTCGGAGGCCTCTATATCGACTCGAAGCAGTGAGCTCGACGAGTTGATGCTCCCCAATCTACCCAGGCATATCGAAAGGACGTCCGTTTTTGATGCGACTTCAACTTGTGCTGCACCAGGACTACTCGGATCGGATTCAAACCGATCTAAGGAGGCTTCACGATCCAAGTCCCTCTCCGACTTGGAGGAGGACTTGGATCACCTCTTCAAGATTCGAGACAAGGGAACCACCGCACGTCGGGGCCCCCCCCCGTTATCGACTACGACTCTGAAAACGAAGAGTACCCGTTAACTACAAGTTCGAGCCGAGGAGGACTCGAGGATGGGGGAGCCACCGCTCGTCGGGAGGCATTAGTTCTCGACAACCACTCGCAACCCGATGATTACTCCGAGTCATTTTCGGGTCATCAACCGGGTTTAACCATAACATCTACAACGCAAGGCTGTTTCATGTACTGGAAGGGTCTAGAGCCCTCCGAGTTACTCGAATACGACTCCTACCTTGTGGCAGAATCCACCCTTCGGCGTATCAACCCTAGGGAGCCGAAAGATTTCAACTACTCAGCTCAATTTCAGCTCGCGTCACAACACTGACGCGCTGCAGCGACGACCTCGACTACTTGGCTCGCGTCGCAGTTACAACTGCTTCAACAAAAAGGCCGCGCCAACGACAACTTCAACAACTCGTCTCGACTAGAAACTAGTTGGGAACGCTTCTCAAATTACTTGACGACTAGCTCCGCATGGTCAACAACTAGTCGGAACCAGCTCTGACTAGTCGACTTCATTGACAAATCGCCCACGGATCAAAGCTACGCTTCACCGCCTACTTTTTGTGCGACGCACACTCTCTCCATCGGCAAACTTGAAACCCCCAAACCATCTCCAGATTGGTTTGAGGCAGTTCAACCAAGGACCCTCTCCGCATTGGAAGAGGATTTCGATCACCTACCGCCACTTAGAGAAGGAGAAGCCACCGCGCGTCGGGGTCCATTGTTTCCGACAACTACTCGGATTTAGCTACTAATGTGACCCGGAGTCTGATAAGGGGATCAGCCACCACGATTCATTGCCACACCCGGTGAACTACCTTTTCAAGAGGGCAAACCCTTCCCTCCTTCTGATGACGAAGACGAGGGCCAGGTGGTACGGAGTGCCAAACGCTTTGCCCCCAATCGAGAAGTGTTCATGATTCATGCCGACGAGGACTTTGAAGACCTAGAGTGGGTCCAGCTAGACGACTACGATGACTACCCCCTTGATCCACTCGACAAAGATGTGGACGCAACAATGGATAGTGAATCCCCAGCCAGCATCAAGGTAGAAGACGCATATGATATCCAGAAGGAACGCCGTAGGCTCATCAATGCGAAGCGCGCTCAATGCAGGCACCGCGCGATCGAGACAAACCAGCTGGGGAGTGGCAACCTCCACGACTCCTCCACGGATGACCTTCGTGTGATCATCAACGCTGGCAGGGATGCCCGCAATGTCATCATTGCAAAGCAGCAGGAGAGCGAAGAAGTTGAAGCCTATAGCCCCACCCGCTATCAACTCCCTCTCGACTACCTGGAGACAACTCGGAAGCACAAGCCAGAAGCTGGGGAACAATCCACTCACAGAAAGAAGACTCTCAGTTCAAAGAAACAATTCGAGAAAGCCCTCCATGGGCAATGCCCGTGGCACCCGAAGAGCAAGCCTTCTGCGTTTGAATGTCAAACCCTCCGGAGGGCCCTGGGAGCTTCGCCAAGTCTACAAAGATAGGCGACGGGACTACCCGAATAATGAATTACTCATAAATTAAGTACCCATTTCAAAGAGGTTCTCTAAGGGTCTTTTAGGTGTTGCATTTGTTTAAACCATTGTTTTGGAATTTTATCTCGAAACAAGAGGTTCCGTACACCTAAAAGCACCCTTTTTTACCACTTAGTCAGGGTCGCTATTTATGTTCATTATTCAAGTTAATCACGACTCCCTCGCTAAACTCAGGGAACCCTATCACAATCGAACCATGCGACTGCCAAAAGTGGTTGCCTTGTTTGGCAATGACTAGTGGAACCCGTTAATTAGCCAAATAAAGCACCTAAGTGGTTATCTATCAAACACTTCCAGTAACGCTCAGATTACTAGTCCACGGCTAGTTTTCTATGTTACTAAAGGGGCCTTGCCCAAAACTACCAGTAACCCCCAGATTACTAGTTCCGGACTAGTTTTCTATGTTACTCAAGGGGCCTTGCTCCCAAACTTCCAGCAACACTCCGTTTGCTAGTTTCCGACTAGTATTACGCGTAGTTTACTGAAGGAGCCTTGCTCCCGTACGACCTTGCCAACGGTCTCGACGGAGTTAAATTTTTCCCGACCTGAAGCACCCATTCCACCTGCATGGAAATCAACCGTGCAATCGACGATTCACAACCCGTAACCTCTCGAACCGAATCTGCCTCGGTCGGAGGTCCTGTACCACAAGTCCTTCGCCAAGTCGGAGGAGGATTTGGCTCGTCTACGACAAGTCGGAGGAGGACTAGCCAGCATCCATCAAAGGGTTCTCGTCCCTGCCGACTACTCGGACTTCATCAACGACGCACTACCCTTATCAAACGGCCACCGGGGCCTGATTGCGCCTCCATCTTGGTCGAGCGGGCCCGGGCATTGGAAGGGCATGAGTCCTCCATGCTACCCGGCTTAGCCCACCTTTCTGCGCCTCCAACTTGGTCGGGCGGACCCGAGCATTGGAATGGCACGAGTCCTCCAAGCTACCCGGCTCAGCTCACCTTTATAAAATCATGTAAAAATTCATCTCTCTCAAGGATTTCATTGATTTTTTTTAATTTAGTCAGGCACGATTTTGAATGAAAACCAAGGAAGGAAAGGAAGATGGGGTCGCAAACCTCCATGACGAGTTGTAGCACAGTAGGTGGCTGACCAATGGGGCCGGCCGGCCTAACCTAGGTCGACCGACCTACCGTTGTGTTGTGAACACCAAGTTCAGGTTCCACTCATGCAGGCTTGGCTCCAGAGTCCTGTTACACCTAGCAATGTTCTGGTTTGGCATGGGTGTAGGCCGGCCCTGAGTTGCGTCCGATCGCGCTCGGTTTCGTCCAGGGGTTTGTCTCGGTGATGCTCATGCTATTCCTCTGCGCACTTGGTGAAGGTTTAGAACAGGGGGTCGGTTGGCACACAAGTCTGCACCAACCAACAAACAAAGCATGAAGCAACTTTTTATTTATTTATTCAAACTCAATTAGGTGCAGCTGAAAATAAAGCCTGGGAAAATGAATTTGAGGAAATAAATTTGCGCCTAATCCTAGACTATCCTAGATAACGGCACGGTCAAGGTCCGGCCATGACCAAAGACTGGGGGGTTATAGCGCTGTGGTGGGCAGCGTTAAGCACTAAGAAAGGCCCTTTCCTGTTACTTCTAAGCTTCCCATGACCAAACAAACAAAAGCGGGAATTAAAGAGTAGAACCTTATCTCCCACTTTGGAGTGCTTGATCTTGATCCGCTTATTGTGCCATCTTTTCATTCGCTCCTTGTAGAGCTTGGAGCTGTGGTAGGCCTTCTCCCTCCATTCATCCAATTCAGCCAATTGGATTTGTCTTTTAACTCCGGCTGATTGAAGATCCATGTTCCACCTCTTGCTCACCCAGTGGGTTTTGAACCCAAGTTCATCCGGTAGATGGCAAGTTTTCCCGTAAACCAGCTGGTGTGGTTTCATTCCTATCGGCATCTTGAAAGATGTTCAATAAGCCTAGAGTGCCTCGGGTAACTTGCTCTTCATCCTTCCCCCATGGCATTAACTATTTTCTGCAGAACATTTTTTTGATCTATTTGTTTGGTGTTTCTGCTTGGCCACTTGTCTAGGGATGGTATGGAGTAGCAATCCGATGATATACTCCTAACTCGCTGAGACACTTCCTAATTGTCTTATCAATGAAGGGGAAGCCTCCATCACTGATCACGACTCTAGGAACTTCAAAGCAAGGAAATATGGTTTCCTAGAGCATTTTCTTTGAGTTCTTTGAGTCGGCCGCAACGTAGGGAAGTGCTTCAACTCATTTTGGATACATAGTCCATTGCACCAAGATGTACTTCTGACCTCTTGGGTACCGCTGCGAAACTCCTTAGCGTCTCCATACATGGTTAGCTAGAAGAATCCCCTCTGCCGAACCTTAGCATGCGTTCGGACTGCTCTGTAATGTCCTCCATGAGGAGTGACAACGCTCAAGAATCTTGCGGGTCTCACATAGTGGGATGCACCGGTGGAGTAAACCATAAGAATAGACTTTGAATAGATATGGGTCATCCCAAAGGTGCCGAGGTGGATTAACTTCTTTCTGTCTTCTCCCGGAGGTGTATATCCAGTCACCATGTAATTCACCAAGTTTGCCTACCATGGACTGGATGAAGTGACCTTTAGGGGAGTATCATCTCTCAATTTGTCATCAATCGTTAGGTTCGATCCCTTAACTTGCATCCTTGAGAGATGATCAGCCACACAGTTATCTGCTCCTTTCTTTTCTCTGATTTCTAGATCAAACTCTTGGAGGAGCAAAATTCAACGGATGAGTCGTGGCATGGCGTCCTTCTTCTTCAAGAGGTACTTTAGTGTAGCATGATCCGTGTATACTATCACCTTAACACCAACCAAGTAGGGTCTAAACTTGTGTTGGCGCCAAAAATCGGCCGGGAATCGGCCGATGACCTTCAGCGTCGGACACACGACCCGGGAGAATCTGCTTAACTCCTGTTCGGGTGATTGCCCTGGTGCGGTTCTCACGGCGTGCCAGTCAATCTGACCTATTGATTGACAAGGAAATAAACATATTAAATTCTGGGGTTCCGATCGGCTAAATTTCCCATCTGTCCCGAAAAGCGTATCAGCGAATCAGCCGATTTGCTTTGACGATGACCGGCTATGGACCAGCCGATAATCACGTAACAATTGCCAAGAAACTACTGGAGTAACTTAAACAATTGTTGCAGAGGCAACACTTGAAATAGATCTAATCGGCTATTCGATGGTAAATAAGGAGAAATAATGATGGACCCGACAGTTCGATCTCAAGCTGGATAACTGGTGATAAAACTAGAACAATAGGTAAAACCTATAATTCTAGTAAATATCGATAACTGGTGAATAAATCTAAACGAAACGACGGCGATGCGCCCGAAGTTAAAGCTTAGATGTTATTCGATAAACGGAACCTACCAATTGGCCGGAGATCGTGTCGATGCAGCCCTGCCAATCCATACAAACTTGTCAAAGAAAAAGAAGTATTGGCAAAGTCGCCGACTTGAAAGTAAAGTACGATGAAAAAGTAGATTGTTAGTATTGATTGATGTGTTGATATTCTACAAAACCCTAACTGCTCCTATTTATACCCTAGGACTAAGATTCCTGATCTATTACGACCCATTACAGACTTGATTTAAATAAAAACTATTTATATCTATAAGACTTTCCTAAAGGAAACGGGCTCCTGCAGAATCTTCTACCGCCATCTCCTAGTCCAATCCGGACTCTTTCCATTGCTTCACCACCGAGTCGGCGTCGTTCTTTGACCAACATCAGGTCATCTTTGACTGGGATCCTCTGTTGGGATTCCATTGGCTCCATCCCCTATCTGCTGGCGCAAGCTGCATCGCCAATCGGCCGATTTCCAACTGTAGCCTTTAAATCTGCCGCATCGGCCAGTCTCTTCCTTTCCTGACGCCGATGCAACACGTGTCAAAATCTGGCGTCAACAACTTGTCAATGGCGAGCACTGCTGCTAGAAGTTCTTTCTCCGTTGTCGCATAGTTCAGCTGAGTTCCGGTCAATGTCTCACTAGCATAAGATATGGCAAAAAGCTGTTTATCTCTGCATTGACCCAGCACTTCGCCGACGGCGTAGTCTCTTGCATCGCACATGGTCTCCAAAGGAAGTTTTCAATCGGGAGGCTGTATGATGGGTGCATAAATGAGTGCCTTCTTGAGGGTGTAGAAGGCAAGGAGGCAATCTTCGTCGATGCTGAATGGTGTCTCCCAGAAAACTCCGAACTCCCTTGACATTTGTTGGGGGCGGCAACTATTCGATCACCTCAATCTTTGCCCAATCCACTTCTATCCCTCTTTCTAACACTCTATGTCCGAGGACAATCCCTTCTCTGACCATGGAGTGACACTTCTCCCAACTAAGGATTAAGTGACACTTCTATCCCTCTTTCTGATAGTCTATGTCTGAGGACAATCCCTTCTCTGACCATGGAGTGACACTTCTCCCAACTAAGGATTAAGTGCGTTTCTTGGCATCTCTTGAGAACTTTGTCCAAATTCTCTTGAGTTCTTGCCATAGACTAAGAAATTATCTATGAATACCTCCATGATGTTCTTGATTAGGTCGGAGAAGATTGCCATTATATACCTCTAAAATGAAGCAGGTGCGTTGCAAAGACCAAACAACATTCGCCGGTAGATGAACATGCCATAGGGACAGGTGAAGGTAGTATTACTTTGGTCATCCGGATGAATAAGAATTTGATGATATCTAGAGTATCTGTCGAGGTAGCAGAAGAATGAGTGCTTTGCCAGCCGTTCAAGCATCTCATCAAAGAAGGGGAGAGGAAAGTGATCCGTCATCCAATAACTGTCCAATGAGGTATGAGCTCATTTCTCTCATTCTGGAAAACTGTCATGCCTCCCTTCTTCGGAGCAATTTGAACTGGGCTAACCCACTCACTGTCTTGCACGAGGTAGATGATACCCGCGTGCAGTAGCTTAAGAACCTTTTTCATAACTACCTCCATCATCGCATCATTAAGCCGTAGCTTATGTTCTCTTGACGGCTTATGGTCCGGCTCCAATGGAATGCGACGGGTGCATAGGTTGGGGCTAATCCCCTTCTAGTCTTGCAGAGAATACCCAATGATGGGTCGGTACTTCTCAAAGACTGTATCGAGCCGCCGAGTCTCACTCTCTATCAGCTTATCACTGATGACAACTGGTGTGCTTCTGTTGTTGTGGAGGAAAGCATACTTCAAACTAGGAGGCAGCGGCTTCAGCTCAGGAATAGGAGGTTGCAGTTTCTCTTCTTCGTTGAGCTTACTCTGGCCATCCGGATCTGTTTCCTGGGTGAAGTGAATGACATCTTCCTTAATATTGGGTTGAGCTGTCCCTTCTTGAATGATGCTCATGCTTCCTCCACTGGGTCTTGCTCCGGTCTAGCTGCTGCAATAGTGTTGCAAGAATGAACTAGGTTGACCGGGATTCTATCTTTGCCAATCTTAACCTCGAGGCTTGCTGGGTCTCTGTCGGGGGTTGACATGTGGCTCTATTGGCTGACCGATCAAGATGAGCTCTTCACCTTTAGGGATATCAAAGATGTGAAAATTCAAGAATGCCTTGTTACGCACCATCTTCAAGGACATAATGCGGAGGATTCCTCTACTCTTCACAGTCTGGCCGCCGATCCACTTTAGGTGCTTATGAGAGAAAGTCAGGGGTTCTTTTGGTGCAATGTGATCTGCCATTGTTTTGGACATCACATTCATACCGACTTTCGGATCGTAAAAGACTTCTTGCATTGCAGTGTCCCTAGTAGTGCAGAGGAGTATTCTGAAGTTGCGGTAGATCTGTATGATGTTCCTACTGGACCCCACTTCCTCGTTCCATTCCTTGCTGATAATTGCAATAAGACCCTCAATCTGCGGTGTGGCATCTGGAATGAACGCCTCATATCTTGAGCGTATGCACTTGTGCTCCTTCAGCATGGTTGAAACATTGCCGAGCTCCATATACTCTTCTCTTATGAAGAGATCAGGGATGAACATTGGCATATCTTCAGTGAGGGGCTCATGATCTGTGGACTTGATTGGTTCGGTGATTTCCTCTATGTATGGTGGAGGTGGAGAGGATGTAGCTGATAGAGTGTGAACTTGCTGCTTCTATTTGGGTTGATCAGTTGGCTCGGGCGGATCGTTAGAGACTCCAGTATGCTGAGTGCTATCAAGGACCTTATCCAGAATGGTTCTCACTTCAGCAACTATCTTGTACATGACGGATCCCTCGGAGGCGACATTCATGAAATGCGCGCTCTCCGGCTTAAGTTCACCGACAAAGTGCTTCATTAGCATCTCTTCCGGAGTACCATGAGGGCACCCAGAATTTGCCATCAACATAAATCTTTCCCACTCTGCTCCAGGTGACTCTTCGCCTTGCTTGAATGTCAACAGTTGAGTGCGAAGTGGTAGCACTTTTGTAATAGGGAAGAAGAATAAGCAGGACTCATCCTTCAACTTTATCCAATCTCGTCCAACTCTCCCTAGCTTCCAGTCGTACCAAATTTTCGCTTCTTCTGACAGAGAGAATGGAAAGAGCTTCCACCGTAGGATGCCTTGGTTCATACCGAGTATGGTCAATAAAGAGCAATTTTGCTCGAATACCTGCAGGTGAGCATAGGGACTCTTGTCCTTTCTATTAGAGAAGGACTATGCACGGACCATGGCTGTGAGTCTGGGGCGGATCTCATAACCATTAGATAAATGGGATGGCAAGGTGGAGGCGATTCCAACTACTCGCGGGATGGAACTGCCGGATAATTAGGAGAAAACTCCATGTGGATTTGCGGAAAGGCGTACAGCTGAACACGTTCTAAACTAATATTGCTACCGTTGCCCGGCAATGGCGTCAGAAAGCTTGATGGCACTCCTTAGCCTATATGAACTAATCCGCAAGCGCATGGATACTGATTTAGCTTTCACCAGGGAGTTTACCTGGGATATTGAATCCAAGGAACGATAAGCGCAACCAGACCTAGAAGTAGTTAAACTGGACCCACCAAGGGAAGAGAGATACGCGGGTAGAGGGTCTAACGATGGTTAGCCCACTCGTTACCCAGAATACTTGCTACTAAACTAACTTGATCTGCTTCGGCGCCTGGAAGAGGAAGGACTTCAGAAAGGGGTGAGTGTGGCAAAACCACCTGAATTAATCCGGCTCAAGCGCGCTAACCATCACCACAAGGGCAATCAGGGCTAACTCGCACTTCAAACGGAATAATCCATTGGTCTATCGGGTAACCTCCCGATATAAACACGATTTTTGCCGATCGAAACCACACATACATGTACTCACACGAAGGTGAGCCTAGAGGATACAACATTCCACAAATTTTACAACACAGGTTCATCACAAAGTATTATTACATGGAGTTCAAATTCGTAAAACAAGGTACTTCAGAGTTCAAAATAAATGAGTTCTTCAGAGTTCAAAGCAGCGGAAAAATAACGACAACTACTCGACGACAAAGGATGTCTCGATGAAGCCCGTACGAGACATCACTCGGCTTTATCACCGTTGGCCGGGGGCGTATCCCATTCCACCGACCAACCAGGAGGAAGGGTATAAGGCCAAGTCAAACTAGCAATCACGTCCTTGAAAGTTTCACCTGAAAACAAGCCACAAGCAAGGCTGAGTATACTAATACTCAGCAAGGCTTACCCGACTAGTGGAATATACTTAGCCGACTCCTAGACATGCAAGGCTTTTGGCTTGAGGGGTTTGTTTTGCCAAAAAGCATATATAAGTAGGTCCTTATGTTGGCGCTAAAATCGGCCAGATAGGAATCGGCCGATGGTCTTCAGCGTCGGACACACGACCCGGGAGATCTGCTTAGCTCCTGTTCGGGTTATCGCCTTGGTGCGGTTCGCGCGGCGTGCCAGTCAATCTGACCTGTTGATTGACAAGGAAATAAAAGTATTAAATTCTAGGCGCTCTGATCGGCTGGAGTTCCGATCCGTCCTGAGGAGCGCGTCGGCGAATCGGCCGATTTGCTGTGAAGATGATCGGCTATGGATCAGCCGATAATCGCGTAATAATTGCAAAGAAAACTGCTGGAGCGATCTAAACAATTATTACAGAGACAACACTCAAAACAGATCTAATCGGCTATATGATAACAAATCGAGGAAAAGCAATGATAAAGCCGATTACTCTGATCTCAAGCTGGATAACTGGTGATAATACTAGAAAAACAAGCAAACTTGCAATTCTAGTAAATATCGATAACTGGTGAATAAACCCAAACGAAACCACAGCGATGCGCCCGTGGTTAAAGCTCGGATATTACTCGATAAGCGGAACCTACCAATTGGCCGGAGATCAGGTTGATGCAGCCCTGCCAATCCGTACGAACTCGTGAAAGAAGAAAAAGTATTGGCGAAGTCGCCGACTAGAAAATAAATTGCTAGTAGAAAGTAAAAGTGTTTTGTTGATTGATGTGTTGATGTCCTTGCAAAGCCCTGACGACTCCTATTTATACCCTAAAACTAGGACTCCTGGTCGATTACGACTCGTTACAACCTTATTTAAAACAGGAAAACTACTATATCTATAATATCTTTAAAAAGAAAACGGACTCCCGCAGAATCTTCCGCCGCCGTCTCCTAATCCAATCAGGACTTTTCCAATTGCTTCCTGACCGACTTAGCGTCGTTCTGTTGACCAACTTTTGACCGGGACCCTCTGAAGTAACCCCAATCCTGTCGGCGCAAGCTGTATCACCAATCGGCCGATTTCCAACTGTTACCTCAATCGGCCGATTCCTCGCTGTAGCCATCAGATCTGCCGCATCGGCCAATCTTCTTCTCCTAACCCCGATTCAACACGTGTCAAAATCTGGCGTCAACACCTTACTTTCAGATTTTAGCTCCAAGTTCTAGCTTTCTTTAACCATTCTAGGTAAGAAACTATCCAATATCATACATGGTGGAAGAATTATTTTGCATCCAACAAGATTAATCATCATCATTGTTCCTCTTCTTACTCTATGTGGTAAAAGGGTCAAGCAGTCTCAATAACCGCGAGAAATGGACGATTCGAATCGAATTTCTTAACCTTGCAAGGGAAACCTAAACACACGTCACGTGGTTACTCACCGAGTCACACGTGCAACTTTTCCCTTCAATTCCTGCTTCATGGAACAGGCCCACCGCCCTCGACTACACGTCCCCACAGACCACGGTACGTCGGGCCGTGGCGGCAAATGCCCCCGCCATTAGCTAGATGTGAACGAATTCAAGACGGTGGGGAGTATATTCCGGCCTCGGTTCAATCCAGGACTTAAGCTTACCGATTACCATATTATCGGCATGTGGTTAGTACGTTCAAAGACTTAACCACCACTACCACACATTGCGGCCTTAGTATTTTTCACTAAACAGATGGGGCCTCAATCATCAAGATAAACATCATACCATAGCCGCGTCCGTCGACCTTATGATTGTAGCATTTAGTAAACATTCAACTCCTATATTCTCGTGAGTGACAGGAAATCACTCAACTTTTATCCAGTCCTATTAGCATAGCATTCTAACGAACCTTACATCTAGTGTTCAGAGCATGGGTACCTAAGTTCATGCAACTAAGATTTCATTCAACTCCTATAAACTTAATGCACAAGTAAAATAGAGTAATAAGTTGCATAAGTTTAGAAAAAATAGGGTTCATGCTCCGGGGCTTGCCTTCTTGGGAAAAGCTAGCTTGGGGCTCGTCCGAACTTGGGCTCGGGTCTTCGAGAGCTTCAGTTAGATTTACTTGAGCTTCACGCTGCTCACTCTCAGACACGGGCACCAGCTCGTACGTTCCGTCGGCGAGAGTAGTCGATTCTATATGAATGCACAAGTATAAGTTATAGTGATGGTATAAGACAATTATTTTCCCTCACGATAAAGTGCAGTCCACAAAACATCGATTTTGTTGGGAAGTTACTTAGTTAAGGTTTCTTTGGGCAATTGTTAATAGAGTATAACTTAACTATTAACTTCATTAACCAAGAAGGGGTTATGTTATAAGGGAAACTTAATTTTCTAAGCACAACATGGATTAACCATAACTTCTGGATTAGGTAACTTCTGGTGATGAAATTTTTATTTAGAGCACATTATGCAGAGACAAAAGCACTGTAAAAAATTTCAGATATTTTCACACAGCAGAAAAATCATGAAAAAGGTAAAACAAAACCACTGCTAGATTCTAGTTATTTTTATACAGAACAAACCATTCGGGTATTGACACCAAAAATTTTATAGGGAATTAACCTATCCATATGCGTGTTATTGTAAATTTTTCAGATTTTACTATGCAAGATACAAAGCATAACAAATAGGACAAGATACACCCACTTTAATAAAGATTAATTTCTATAGGATGTTTTACAGGGATTCTGTGTATGAAACTTTTGATACAGCAAGAGCTACTCTAAAGCGTGCTACACTAAAACGTTGAACATTTTCCAAGCACAGAAACTAATTATTTGAATTAGTGCATTTTTTCCTACCACAAAATTATATAATTAGGTTACAGGAAGGAAAAAGGTTCTAAACTTTTTCTGTGGTATTTAGGCATCAATACAGCAGTTCTGAAAAAGTTTCACCACATGAATCACAATATAACAGTAGTTACAAATTAGTTTTATTACTTCATGTCATAAACAAGTTTTATTAAGAAGTTTGGCTAGAGATGGGTTCTGGCCCTAATATTTTTACACTGGCCTACAAATCAAGCAACTAATCTACTGTTAAATTTTTAGGTTTAGACTTTGTCTCCAACAGGGGGTACATTTAAAGTGTATTAAGCCTTCAATTTAATTTATAGCAAGATTTAGCAGGCAACTAAAGAAATGCATGATACAAAAGTTATAGATTTTCATCTAAGGATTCCAGAACAGTTAAGTTTGTATTTTTAAGATTTTTCTACGTTTTTATATGAATTTTACAAGTTTGCTGTTTTTGAAATCAAAGTTTAAACACAGGTTTACAGATATGCCCCTGGAAACTTGCGTGCAGATGCAATTGGGTCCTTGGGCGGCGCTGGCACGGCGACCAGCCAGATTCCAGCGAGGGGGCTCATCGGCGGCGAGGGGAAAAGGGTCGGGGAGATCTAGGGAGGTGAGAGCTACCTCAGGATGGCCTTGGCCGGGGTTGGGGATGGCCGGAGGTGGCTCGTCGGCGCTGAGCAGAGGAACATCGGCGACGGTGCTCCGGCGAGGAGGGGAGGGTAGGGGCTGGTCGATGAGCTTCGCGGTGTCGAGGGGAACCTATTTTGAAGCTTGGTTGGGACGGAGGAGCTTCGGCGAGGGCCGTCCACGGAGCAGCAAGGAGCGACGGTGGTGCGGGCGGCGCTGGCGGTGCTCTGGCGGTTCTGGGCGACGATGGGTGGGGCAGTGAGCTGCGGTGGGGTGCTGTGGTGGTGGTGGGAGACTCAGCTCTGGCAAGGGGTGGCTGGAGAGGTGAGCTCCACGGGAAACTGGGCATGACGGCGGTAATGGTGGCGGCGGCGTTCTGGCGTCTGGGCGCGCTAGGGGGACTCAGTGCGGCCTTTTGTAGGCAGCAGAGAGGCGGGAGGAGGGGCGGGACTTGGACTGCAAGGCGCGGGCGCGGGCGGCACGACGGGGGCGCGTTACTGGTCGCAGCGGGCGGCGAACAGAGCTGGCGCGGCGTGCGGCGGGCGCGGGCAGGGGATTGGGTGCTGAGGATTTGGCGTGTGGAGCTGTAGATAACGCGGCGCGCGGGTTCGGTGACGAGCTGCAGCAGCTGTCTTGCCGGGCGGCGAGCGTGGCGACTGGCGGGACGCGGCGGAGACACGGGCACGGCGCGACTTGCCCATTGGGCGCGGCGGGCGGCGAGCAGAGGCGCGCGTCGCCGGCGTGCGCGTGGCGTGCGTGGACTGTGGAGGAACGCTGTCGTGCAGGCGCGGCCAGGCATTGGCTTGGCGCCTAGCGCTGTCAAGCATCGCCGGCCAAGTGGCCTGCGGCGACTGCGCGGCGACGAGGGTCGGGCGAAGCGAGGGCCGCAGCGAAGCCGAGGGTCCGGCGAGCGTAGGGTCGGGCGAGACGGAAGGGTCGGGCGACACGGAAGGATCGGGCGACACGAAAGGGACGGGCGACACGGAAGGGTCGGGCGAGGCGGAGAAGAAGGGTCTGCAGTGAAAATAGAAGAAAAGGCAGTGACTGGTTTTAGAAAAACTTTCAGTTTCCCATGTGGCTTCTTCGTCAGCGTGATAATTCCATTGAATTTTGTACATTTTAATCACTTTCCTCCTAGTGCTCCTTTCTTTTTGATCCATGATTTTGATAGGATATTCGACATATGAGAGGTCGGGCTCTACTAAGATTTCCTGTTGTTCGACAACCTCGGTAGGGACTCGAACACACTTCTTGAGTTGAGATACGTGAAAGACATCATGGATGGCTGCAAGCTGAGGGGGTAGTCGAATTCTATAGGCTATCGGGTCCACAGCTCTCGATGATTTCGTAGGGACCAACATAACGGGAGATAGTTTTCCTTTGACTCCGAATCTTTGTACACCCTTGGTTGGTGAAACTCGAAGGTAGACATGGTCACCAACTTCAAATTTCAGTGGCTTTCTCCTTTTGTCGAAATAGCTCTATTGCCTGGATTGTGCGGCTCTAAGGTTTTCTTGTATTACTCTCACTTTTTCTTCTGCCTCGATTACCAAGTCTGGTCCAAATATTTTGCGTTCTCCGGTCTGTGACCAACTCAAAGGGGTTCGACACCTTCGTCCGTATAAGGCCTCAAATGGTGCCATTTTCAAACTCGTTTGATAGCTATTGTTATATGAGAACTCTGCTAGGGATAGGAATTTGTCCCTACTCTTGTCATAGTGAATGACGCAAGCTCTAAGCATGTCTTCAAGAATTTGGTTTACTCTTTCAGTTTGTCCGTCAGTTTGAGGATGATAGGCTGAGCTTCGAATCAACTTAGTACCAAGAGAAGCTTGCAATTGTTCCCAAAAATGCGCTACAAACTGAGTACCACGATTGGAAATAATAGTCTTTGGTACTCCATGTAGGCAAACAATGCAATCGAGATAAATCTCGGCATACTTCTTGGCAATATAGGTGGTGCGTACCAGAAGAAAATGTGCCGTCTTTGTGAGTCTATCAATGATAACCCATATGGAATCGTGTTTATGTGCGGTACTTGTCAATCCAACAATGAAATCCATACTTATGTCCTCCCATTTCCATGAGGGTATAGGCAAAGGTTGAAGTGTAGCGGCTACTTTCAAGTGGCTGGCTTTTACTCTCTGGCATGCGTCGCATTCTGAGACATATTTAGCGATTTCTCTTTTCATTCTAGTCCACCAGAAATTTTGCCTAAGGTCTTGATACATTTTGTTACTACCGGGGTGAATAGAAAATTTGGAAAGGTGTGCCTCATCCAAAATTTGCTTACGGAGCTCATGATTTTTCGGAACGACTATGCGACTTTCGAACCATAGAACTCCCTTATGGTCCTGGCGGAAACATTTGTATTTCTCTTCTCCTAGAGAGAGTTTTTGTTTGATGATCTTAACTCCTTCATCGTGTAGTTGTGCCATGATGATCTGGTCGTGAAGAGTAGGCTCGACTGAGATGTGATTCAGAGTGCCTTGGGAAATGATTTCCAAACTAAGCTTCCTCATTTCCGAACATAATGTCTCATTATAGATTTCCACTGATAGGCAATGGCAATGGGCCTTACGGCTGAGTGCATCCGTGACTACATTGGCCTTGCCGGGGTGATAGTGCACCTCGAGATCATAATCCTTGATTAATTCTAGCCATCTTCTTTGTCTCATATTCAGATCGGCTTGGGTGAAGATATATTTGAGACTCTTGTGATTGGTGTAGATGTTACAATGAGTGCCCATGAGATAATGTCTCCATATTTTGAGAGCATGAATGACAGCTGCTAACTCGAGATCATGGGTCGGATAATTCTGCTCATGGGGCCGAAGGGCTCGTAAAGCATAGGCGATAACTCGATTTTCTTGCATAAGCACACAACCAAGACCAGTGCCAGATGCATCACAGTAAACATCGAACGGCTTGGTGTTATCAGGTTGAGCTAACACAGGGGCTGTAGTCAAACGTTCTCTGAGAGTGTGGAAAGCTTCTTCGCATTTCTCATCCCACACAAACTTTACTCCCTTTTTCAATAGTTCGGTCATAGGCTTAGCAATCCTGGAGAAATCCGGAATGAAACGGCGATAGTAACCGGCTAAGGCAAGAAAACTGCGAATCTGATGAACAGAGGTAGGAGGTTTCCAATCCATCACTTCTTGTACCTTGCTGGGGTCAACGGATATAGCCCATATCGTGTGGAAAAGGCGGTCTTAGTAATATCGCATGGACGAATCTTGATCTGATGATATCCAGATCGAAGATCAATCTTTGTGAAGACTCTAGCTCCAGATAATTGATCAAAGAGAACGTCGATGCGGGGAAGTGGGTATTTATTCTTAACGGTTACCGCATTGTGAGGTCGCTGGTCCACACATAATCTTAAACTGTCATCCTTTTTCTTTACAAAAAGGGCTAGACATCCCCAAGGTGATGCGCTAGGACGAATGAAACCTTTGTCTAGTAGTTCTTGGAGTTGTGTTTTCAGTTCGGCCAATTCCTTAGGTGGCATCCTATAGGGTCTTTTGGAGATAGGTGCAGTGCCTAGTTGCAGTTCAATAACGAACTCAATATCCCTATCTGGTGGCATTCCTGGTAAGTCATCCGGAAAAACATCGGCATACTCGCATACCACTGGAATATCATCTAGCTTGATTCCTTCCATCACGAAAGCACAAGAATTCGTGCACTCCCGGAAAGGTAGGTAAAGGGTAGTGGTCCCGTGACTAAGTGAATTTATTTCAACAGCTCGGGAAGAAAGGTCCAATATGACTCCATGCATGGTCATCCAATTCATTCCCAAAATAATATCCATGCCTTCAAGGGCTAAGAGAACAAGGTCTGTGTTGATGATTTTACTACCCAATTTTACCAGTACCAGCCTTATTATTTGGTTGGAAGAATTTTTTCCACCCGGTGTTGATATCATATATGACCTTTTTGTGTGACAAACGTCCAAGCCTACTTTTGCACCAAACTTTACACTAATGAAACTATGAGATGCACCAGAATTAAACAATATAACTGCAGGCTTGTTATAGATAGAGAATGTACCCGTCATCACTGGTGGTCCTTCAGGAAGTTTTGCAAGGGTGGTGAAATTGATCCGTCCTTGTTTGACCTGAAGGGTCTGCCTCTTTCCTTTGTTCTTATTGTTCTGGTTAGAGTCCTGGCCCTGATTTGGCTGCCTGGGCTGAGAGCATTCGTGAGCAAAATGACTGGAACTCCCGCACTTGAAACAACGATTGGTGATGCTTGGTCGAAGAAACTGCTAAGTAGCGGGCCTTGGTCCCGTTTGTTGAGGCACAGGGGGTCGTGCAACACCTTGCTGCTGTGGGGGCCTGATAATCCATCGCCCTGGCTGAGGGGCCTTCTGTGGAGCTGTAGGCGCAACATTTTGCAATAATCGATACCTCGGTGGCTGAGCACCCGAGGGTCCAGCTGGTGCCTTTCTCTTCTTCTCGGCACGGTGAGCCATAATACAATCCTCTTGGGTAATGGCCATGTTGACTAGCTCATTATATGTATCGGCCTTGACAAGATTCAGTCATTCCTTGAGTTTGGTACTCAGGCCTCTGCGGAAACGATCACGCTTCTTAGCCTCCGTGTCTGCGTGATAGCCCGCGTACTGGCACAGATTGTTGAAGGCCTGAGCATACGGAAGTACCGTGCGGGTACCCTGGGTGAGTGCCAGAAACTCATTTAGCTTTCTTTCTATAAGTCCTTCTGGGATATGGTGTGCCCGGAACGCAGTTTTGAATTCATCCCAGGTGATGACGTGATCAGCAGGGAACATAGCAAAGTAGTGGTCCCACCAAAGACGAGCTGTACCGTGAAGCTGCTGCGCGGCAAAGCGAGCCTTATTTGCATCCGAACATGGGGCCACAAGTAGAGAAAACTTGGACTCAATTGTGCGAATCCAAGCGTCCGCATCCAAGGGTTCCTCCGTCTTGTGAAACAAGGGAGGCTGGGTCCCAAGGAAATCTGTGTAACCGGCGGCTTGAGGTTGGTGAACATTGTGTCCACCCCGCTGTTGGTGCTGTCCTTGCACGAGCTGGCAAAGCAACTCGGTTTGGGCGGCCATTACTTCCACTAAACTGGGTGGTGGAGGTGGCTGTTGTTGTGAATCACTAGCGCTAGCACCAAAATCTTCCGGGTTACCACGGGTTGCTCCAACCATCTGAAATGTGAATGTTTATCATTAGCAAGGTGATCCATATTGCCTTCATGATTCAAAGGATTAGGGCGGAAAAGAGTAGACTTCCAAAAGATCATGGATACAATCGCGGACAGAATACTGTCTGCCATAAGAAACTTATAACTTCTGGTAGGTTTGTCCAAAATTGCTCATATTTTGGTAGTGGGTAGGGCATTTAGAGATGTACAACTTTGGTATTCAGCTTGCTGCTCAGAAGGATCAATTTCAAAGGGTAAAGGTTTTGACAAGATCATGCCATAGGATATGAACTAGAGGATGGAAGTTGAATACTTCTTGAAGCAAATTCAAAACTCAATAACTCCAATTTGAGTAATCCAGCAATTCTCAAAATTCACCAAAAAATTCCTAAGGTATTTGTGAACAACCTTGCTAGTCAACTCCAGAGCTAGATCAGGCTCTAAGATGGTCTTTCTCTTAAGGTTTTACTTTACTGTCTACCTAGAAATTTCTTTGAACAATGGGCCAATGTTTCATGCACCAGAAAAAATCTACCCTGCCAAAAATTACCAAATTTTAACAGTAGCTGCCTCAGTAAATTTACAACAAGTTTTGTGTTGAACACTTTTGCAGAAAACTGAATTAAGGGGGCATTGGCTGAACTGCTCATTTTGGACAGGAAACTGACATCTCAAGGTCTTTGTTGTTTCTCATTATCCATATGTCCAGAATTTTTCATATTTAGACAGAAGGTAAAATACGAATTTTGGAGCAAAACTTTCAACATGAACTTCTCCAGAAATGGTCATTTTCTAAGCTTAATAAATTCAACTTTTCAGATAAGGTAGAAATGTGACAGATTTGCTAGATAATCCTTATTCAAAGACAATGTGTGGCGCATGAACCTTACCACTCTCACGCATCGCATGTTCAATTTCAGATTTATATAGTCATGATGCATGCACGTCCTATTCGTCCTCTCAAAATAAAATAATTGCCAAATAGCTTTGGTCTTACGAAGTTGTACATCTCTAAATTACCTACCCACTGCCAAAATATGAGAAATTTTGATGAACCTACCAGGAGTTATAAATTTCTTATGGCAGACAGTTTTATGCCCACGATTCTATCTATGATCTTTCGGAAGTCTACTTTTCCACATTAATCCTTTTTAATCATGGAAGCAATATGGATCACGTTGCTAATGATGAACATTCACCTTTCAGATGGTTGGAGCAACCCGTGGAAACCCGGATGATTTTGGTGCTAGCGCAAGTGGATCACAACCACATTCACCACCAACAGCCAGCTTGGTGGAAGTAATGGCCGCTCAAACCGAGTTGCTCCGTCAGCTCGTGCAAGGACAGCACCAACAGCGGGGTGGACACAATGTTCACCAACCTCAAGCCGCCGGTTACACGGATTTCCTTGGGACCCAGCCTCCCTTGTTTCACAAGACGGAGGAACCCTTGGATGCGGACGTTTGGATTCGCACAATCGAGTCCAAGTTTTCTCTACTGGTGGCCCCATGTTCGGATGCAAACAAGGCTCGCTTTGCCGTGCAGCAGCTTCGCGATACAGCTCGTCTTTGGTGGGACCACTATTTTGCTATGCTCCCCGCTGATCACGTCGTCACCTGGGACGAATTCAAAACTGCGTTCCGGGCACACCATATCCCAAAAGGACTTATAGAAAGAAAGCTAAATGAGTTTCTGGCACTCACCCAGGGTACCCGCACGGTACTTCAGTATGCTCAGGCCTTCAACAATCTGTGCCAGTACGCGGGCTATCACGCAGACACGGAGGCTAAGAAGCGTGATCGTTTCCGCAGAGGCCTGAGTACCAAACTCAAGGAATGACTGAATCTTGTCAAGGCCGCATGGATATTATTTTGGGAATGAATTGGATGACCATGCATGGAGTCACACTGGACCTTTTTCCCGAGCTGTTAGAATAAATTCACCTAGTCACGGAGCCACTACCCTTTACCTACCGTTCCGGGAGTGCACGAATTCTTGTGCTTTCGTGATGGAAGGAATCAAGCTAGATGATATTCCAGTGGTATGCGAGTATGCCGATGTTTTTCCGGATGACTTACCAGGAATGCCCCCAGAGAGGGAAATTGAGTTCGTTATTGAACTGCAACCAGGCACTGCACCTATCTCCAAAAGACCCTATAGGATGCCACCTAAGGAATTGGCCGAACTGAAAACACAACTCCAAGAACTACTGGACAAAGGTTTCATTCGCCCTAGAGCATCACCTTAGGGATGTCCAGCCCTTTTTTAAAGAAAAAGGATGACAATTTAAGATTATGTGTGGACTACTGACCTCTCAATGCGGTAACCGTTAAGAATAAATACCCACTTCCCCGCATCGACGTTCTCTTTGATCAATTATCTGGAGCTAGAGTCTTCTCAAAGATTGATCTTCGATCTGGATATCATCAGATCAAGATTCGTCCATGCGATATTCCTAACACCGCCTTTTCCACACGATGGGCTATATCCGTTGACCCCAGCAAGGTACAAGAAGTGATGGATTGAAAACCTCCTACCTCTGTTCATCAGATTCGCAGTTTTCTTGCCTTAGCCGGTTACTATCGCTGTTTCATTCCGGATTTCTCCAGGATTGCTAAGCCTATGACCGAACTATTGAAAAAGGGAGTAAAGTTTGTGTGGGATGAGAAATGCGAAGAAGCTTTCCACACTCTCAGAGAACGTTTGGCTACAGCCCCTGTGTTAGCTCAACCCGATAACACCAAGCCGTTCGATGTTTACTGTGATGCATCTGGCACTGGTCTTGGTTGTGTGCTTATGCAAGAAAATCGAGTTATCGCCTATGCTTCACGAGCCCATCGGCCCCATGAGCAGAATTATCCGACCTATGATCTCGAGTTAGCAGCTGTCATTCATGCTCTCAAAATATGGAGACATTATCTCATGGGCACTCATTGTAACATCTACACCAATCACAAGAGTCTCAAATATATCTTCACCCAAGCCAATCTGAATATGAGACAAAGAAGATGGCTAGAATTAATCAAGGATTATGATCTCGAGGTGCACTATCACCCCGGCAAGGCCAATGTAGTCGCGGATGCACTCAGCCGGAAGGCCCATTGCCATTGCCTATCAGTGGAAATCTATAATGAGACATTATGTTCGGAAATGAGGAAGCTTAGTTTGGAAATGATTTTCCAAGGCACTCTGAATCACATCTCAGTCGAGCCTACTCTTCACGACCAGATCATCATGGCACAACTACACGAGGAAGGAGTTAAGATCATCAAACAAAAACTCTCTCCAGGAGAAGAGAAATACAAATGTTTCCGCCAGGACCATAAGGGAGTTCTATGGTTCGAAAGCTGCATAGTCGTTCCAAAGAATCATGAGCTCCGTAAGCAAATTCTGGATGACGCACACCTTTCCAAATTTTCTATTCACCCCGGCAGTAACAAAATGTATCAAGACCTTAGGCAAAATTTCTGGTGGACTAGGATGAAAAGAGAAATCGCTAAATATGTCTCAGAATGCGACACCTGCCAGAGAGTAAAAGCCAGCCACTTGAAAGTAGCCGGTACACTTCAACCTTTACCTATACCCTCATGGAAATGGGAGGACATAAGTATGGATTTCATTGTTGGATTGCCAAGTACCGCACAGAAATATGATTCCATATGGGTTATCGTTGATAGGCTCACAAAGATGACACATTTTCTTCCGGTACACACCACCTATACCGCCAAGAAATATGCGGAGATTTATCTCGATCGCATTGTTTGCCTACATGGAGTACCGAAGACTATTATTTCCGATCGTGGTACTCAGTTTGTAGCGCGCTTTTGGGAACAATTGCAAGCTTCTCTCGGTACTAAGTTGATTCGAAGCTTAGCCTATCATCCTCAAACTGACGGACGAACTGAAAGAGTAAACCAAATTCTCGAAGACATGCTTAGAGCTTGCGTCATTCACTATGACAAGAGTTGGGACAAATGCCTATCCCTAGCAGAGTTCTCATATAACAATAGCTATCAAGCGAGTTTGAAAATAGCACCATTTGAGGCCTTGTACGGACGAAGGTGTCAAACCCCTTTGAGTTGGTCACACACCGGAGAACGCAAAATATTTGGACCAGTCTTGGTAATCGAGGCAGAAGAAAAAGTGAGAGTAATACAAGAAAACCTTAGAGCCGCACAATCCAGGCAAAAGAGCTATTTTGACAGAAGGAGAAAGCCATTGAAATTTGAAGTTGGTGACCATGTCTACCTTCGAGTTTCACCAACCAAGGGTGTACAACGATTCGGAGTCAAAGGAAAACTATCTCCCCGTTATGTTGGTCCCTACGAAATCATCGAGAGCTGTGGACCCGTAGCCTATAGAATTCGACTTGCCCCTCAGCTTGCAGCCATCCATGATGTCTTTCACGTATCTCAACTCAAGAAGTGTGTCCAAATTCCTACCGAGGTTGTCGAACAACAGGAAATCTTAGTAGAGCCCGACCTCTCATATGTCGAGTATCCTATCAAAATCATGGATCAAAAAGAAAGAAGCACTAGGAGGAAAGTGATTAAAATGTACAAATTCAATGGAATCATCACACTGAGAAAGAAGCCACATGGGAAACTGAAAGCTATCTAAACCAAAATTTTCCGGGTTTTCTTAACTCCACTGAAGGTACACACACTACCTACCCTAAGCTTATTGTCCGAATCTCGGGGCGAGATTCTTTTTAAGGGGGGAAGGCTGTAACACCTCAGGTGTTTAAATTGCGAAATAAGCCTTTTTAGCTTAACACGATGCATAAATAATTAAGAGAAGTTTTAACGAAATTAGTTTTTAAAATAACTTCTAAACTAGACCTCAAATAAACTTTGGCCTGAAACAAAACTTGTGTAACTTTTCATTTTGAAAAACTTTCGTGTTGAAGGATTTTCGAGTTGCAACACAAAAATTTGAGAAACACTGAGGAAGAAGCCACATGGGAAACTGAAAGTTTTTCTAAAACCAGTCCCTGCCTTTTCTTCTATTTCGCTGCAGACCCTTCTTCTCCGCCTCGCCCGACCCTCCGACGCGCAGCCGCTCGCCCGACCCTCGCGTCGCCCGACCCTTCCGTGTCGCCCGACCCTACGCTCGCCCGACCCTCGGCTTCGCTGCGGCCCTCGCTTCGCCCGACCCTCGTCGCCGCGCAGTCGCCGCAGGCGACTTGGCCGGTGATGCCGGACAGCGCTAGGCGCCAAGCCAATGCCTGGCCGCGCCCACACGCACGCCCGCACACCGCATTTCTCCCCAGTCCGCGCACGCCACGCGCGCGCCGGCGACCCGCGCCCCTGCTCGCCGCCCGCCGTGCCCAATGGACGAGCTGCGCCGTGCCCGTGTCTCCGCCGCGTCCCGCTAGTCGCCGCGCTCGCCGCCCGGCAAGACAGCTGCTGCAGCTCGTCGCCCAACCCGCGCACCGCGTGATCTCCAGCTCCATACGCCAAATCCTCAGCGCCCAATCCCCTGCCCGCGCCTGCCGCACGTCGCGCTGGCTTTGTTCGCCGCCCGTCGCGACCAGTAACGCACCCCCGTCGTGCCGCCCGCACCTGCGTCTCACAGTCAAGTCCCGCCCCTCCTCCCGCCTCTCTGCTGCCTACAAAAGGCCGCACTGAGTCCCCCTCGTGCGCCCAGACACCAGAACGCCGCCGCCGCCACCATTACCGTCGTCGTGCCCAGCTTCCCGTAGAGCTCACCTCTCTGGCGACCCCTTGCCAGAGCTGAGTCTTCCACCACTACCACAACACCCCACCGCAGCTCACTGCCCCACCCATCGTCGTCCAGAGCCGCCGGAGCACCGCCAGCGCCGCCCACGCCGCCGCCGCTCCTTGCTGCTCCGTGGACAGCCCACGCTGAAGCTCCTCCGTGCAAGCCAAGCTTCAAAACGGGTTCCCCTCGACGCCACGAAGCTCCTCGACCGGCCCACGCTGTCCCCTTCTCGCCGGAGCACTGTCGCCGACGCTCCGCCCCGCCGCCGCCCCTCTGCTCCGCGCCGACAAGCCACCTCCGGCCACCCCCAACCCCGACCAAGGCCACCCCAAGGTAGCCCTCACCTCCCTGGATCTCCCCGACCCTTTTTCCCTCGCCGCCGACGAGCCCCCTCGCCGGAATCTGGCCGGCCGCCATGCCAGCGCCGCCTGGGGACCACATTGCAACGATTGAAATCTTTAAAAAGAGTTTGCACGCAAGTTTCCAGGGGCATATCTGTAAACCTGTGTTTAAACTTTGATTTCAAAAATAGCGAACTTGTAAAAATTCATGTAAAATTGTAGAAAAATCGAAAAAATACAAACTCAACTGTTTTGGAATCTTTAGATGAAAATCTACAACTTTTGTTACATACATTTCTTGAGTTGCTTGCTAAATCTTGCTATAAATTAAATGGAAGGTTTAATAGACTTTAATTGCACCCACTGTTGTAGACGAAGTCTAAACCTGAAATTTAGCAGTAGTTTGGTTGCTTGATTTGTAGGCCAGTGTAAAAATATTAGGGCCAGAACCCATCTCAAGCTAAACTTTTTAATAAAACTTATTTGTGGCATGAAATAATAAAACTAATTTATAACTGCTGTTCTGTTGTGATTCATGTGGTGAAACTTTTTCAGAACTGCTGTATTAATGCCTAAATACCACCGAAAAAGTTTATAACCTTTTTCCTTCCTATAACCTAATTATATAATTTTCCTAATTATATAATTTTGTGGTAGGAGAAATACCCTAATTCAAATAATTAGTTTCTGTGCTTGAAAAATGTTCAACTTTTTAACTCTTGCTGTGTAAAGGGATTGAAAATTTGAATAAGTGGCACATAAGGAAACTCAACATTTTCAGTGGCACACAAGGGAACACTAAATTCTAATGGCGTACGGAGAATTGGCTCTTGTACTGACGTGACGAAATGACCCATATGCTATTGTTGTCAGTCTTGCATATTTCTTTCCAACTAAATTGCATGAACGACCTTGTGGCCCAGGGAATAAGGGGCATGATGAAACTACAAACAAGTGCAAATCCGTGGTAAAGCAAGAAATCTTTGGTCTCTCATTCCAGCTTATTTTAAAATCGACTAATGTGCAGCGGTATATACAATTGTAGTGCCGTGGCCACATCTTATTTTGCTGTAAATCAGCACGACCAATTCAAAAACACGCGTGCAAATGAGTAAAGTGAACCTCGCAACATTCACGGCTCAATCTTGTATCGAAGCCTGCTTGTTCAAGTAAACTTATGTGATTATATGATTCACGCTTATTCACAGAATTGCATTTTTGGTCATCGTCCTGCATATGAGATAAAATTAAACATAAATTGGATACGGAGAAGAGGAGCACATTAACGAATCATGTCTTACCACTATGTTTCCCATCGCTGAATTGAGCATTCTTGGATGATTTGAATGTTTCCAAGAACTCTCTACCCTTTTGCAGTTCAACCTTCTTCCTTGCCTTATCCCATTTGTGCTCAGAAGCTAAAATATCAACGATCCGGGGTAAAGCTCTCCCAGCAGCATCTGTGTCAAGGAAAGCTAGCCGGCATCTCCTTGCAACGAAGTCCACAGCAGATTCACAGTATTCATGACGAGCGCAGTATGCTACTTCAGCTTCCAAAAATGGGTATCCATGAGCAAGCCGCTTTCCCAAGCCTTCGTTCTAAAAATATTAACGAAGTGCAAACATGAACAATTGCCAAACAATAGGTAGTAGATAACACATTTTTCAGGCAAACAAATTAACCATGAATTTCTGTTTCACAAGATTGGTCAGACATTTAATGAGACAATAGCCACACTTAACTTCAAACCATCAACATATCATGAATGCACCACAGTTAATTCATCATGGATAATTTACAAAAACAACAGGAATGAAAATATTCATGCTGACTAGTTCGCAACAGCTAGGTCTAAGCAATTCCAAAGTCACTCCAGAAACAATACAGGGGGAATCATTGGACGCTCATGTCAAAAGGAGCCTAGCATTATTGATGTTGTACATCATTGATACAGTTTTATTGAAATATGGAAATTGGGTTTAGAAATTTTTGGCATGCACGTCATGGGAAACAGCATTTAGGTTAATGATCCAACTTTCTAAGGGATGCACATGGCCAGACTATGATGGATTTTAGTGAAAACCCTTTAAGATATCAGAATGCTTATAAATTATAATAGGGATCTTGCAAGGTTTTCAATAACATAAAAGTGAGAACAGAAAGGAGACTGAACAAATG
Source organism: Panicum miliaceum (assembly GCA_032594955.1). NCBI lineage: Eukaryota > Viridiplantae > Streptophyta > Magnoliopsida > Poales > Poaceae > Panicum > Panicum miliaceum. The sequence continues at coordinate 8,668,266 of CM064070.1, read as the reverse complement.
GTGACCAGAAAGCAGACCTCTTATGCAAATCTGAAGGGTGCCTCGTCACATGTAACATTTTCACACAAACATGTATGCAGATCTAGGCAAAAAAGAAATGGAACAACTAATGCTAAAACCAGTGTCATCTCAGTTATAAACACGGTTTGGACACGGTTCAACAAGGGTTCTCATCCTATTATAAACACTACTGTTCAAAATTTGGCAACAGACTTGGACACGGTTCAACAAGGTCTCTCATCCTATTACAAACATTATTGTTCACTTTCGTCAGGAACTTTTTGTCCAAAAGACCAAAACTGAAATTAAATGTGGCAACATTGTTCCATCATTAAATTATTACAAAATTCATGGTTTGTTAATCGTTAATTCAATTATAAAATAATCCATTACACAACTCAGTGAAGAAAATAAGTTTTCAGTTTCAAAAGAACCCACAAAAAGACTGCAGTGAATCATTATTACTATTACAATTGTGCTTTCCAGTAAGCTTATGTTACTACCCCAATAGATGAAGAGACAAATTGGAGCAACATCTTTATTTTTCTTTTCCATCCTACTAGAACAGAGTTCACATAATTATCGCTATGGAGTCAGGTGAACACACCTGGGCAATAGAAGCCACTTGTTCAGCCAAAGTTCCATATGCATGTGACAAGTGCTTTGATACAGCACTGTCCATTGCACCTGGAATAACTTTGCCACCATATGTCTTTTTCATTCTCTTATAGTTCTGAGCAAGGACAGTAAACAAAGCAGGATCCCATCCATATCCACCAACAATATGCAAATTATCGGTCACACAACCATTAGCTGGCTTCAAACTCCCAGACCTTACTGCTGCATTTACAGCATCTTCAGCCATACTGAATGAACAAGCTCATTAGAACTCAACAATGGGGCATCAATAGATAGAGTGAATAGCATGCTCATGCACTCATACAGTCAAACAGATCACATGTACATGAAGTGAAATGTTGACCGCAAAGCGTCTTTTGTATAAGGACAAATATATCCTAATAGCAAAAAACAACTCAATGGTTTGCTCTTAAGTGGCACTAGCAGTCAAACTAAATAAAGTACTACAAATGAAGTACATGACAGTCCAACTATAACATATTATATATACTGTGCTATTTCAAAATGTTAGTAGCAACACAAACGGACAGACTGGAGAGAGCAATCTCGGGGAGGCTTCTTGCCCTCCAAGTCTGCTACCCCTATATATTCACCCTCGAGGCTCAATGCAATACAACCCACGATTCATCGCAATCTATCCTTCCTACAGTTAGTTTGTGGTGGTGGCTGCAGTAGTTCACTCACATTTTATCATTCTCTTTTACCACTCTAAGAAACTTGTAACCCAGAAAAAAAAGCAAGGAAACAAACTAACCCTCAGCAAAATTCTTGTACTCCCTCCGTCCCAAATTATTAGTCATTTTGGCTTTTCTACATTCATAAGTTTTGCTATGCACCTAGACATAACGTATATCTACATGCATAGCAAAAACTATGTATCTAGAAAGCTAAAACGACTAATAATGTGGGATGGGGGGAGTATTAAGCTACTCCTCGCTCGCTAGATCTTTCTTCATCTTCTCACTATTTCCACTTTTCCAGCTGCCATGAGTATACGAGACTGTTCAGGTTGGTAAAGCCCTTCACCCTCTTAATCTTTATTGAGGATGCATATCCTGCCTCAGCTGAGGCCGTAGAGCAGGTCGGGGCAACACATAAGGTGCAATTTATTATGTAGTAATATTCAGTTGAGCTAGCATGAAACGTGGGCACAATGTAGGTGAACACAGCAGTGGAGGCACAATGCAAGCTGGGCAGAGCTTGGCTAGGCACCATGGAAGTGGCGCAGACTAAGCTAGGAACTGCTCGCTATGTATACAATAGCAAGATTGTCATTTATTCTTGGAAAAAAATGAACGGTCTCATCTCTGCTTTGCAGGTGTCTTGCGATCAAGCTCTACTAGTTTTCAAACTACAATATGCACTAGAAAACTGGCGTGCCTTCGGCACGCCCATATGGCCCCCCTTAATTGGGCATGTCATGGTTTGGTTTCTATTATAGACCATGGATTCGCTTCACTGGCTTCATGGTAATTAGAGTTTAGGAGGCTTCCTCATCATACAAATGGTCTAAAACTCCAATACAAAAAACTACAGCAAACATGGGCACATGTACACTTCCTTTGTGTTTGAGCATAACATACTTATAGCGAGAAATCCAACTGTCGCATAACAGTTAGAAATGATATCGGATCAGTTGCATGCAAGAAATTCGACTATACCTTTACCAGACTTCTTCAAATTCGCGTTAGCTGGGAAGCAATAGTGTTGCATGCTAGAGTGCTAGATGCCCAACTCAACAATGTGGCATTGCATGCATCTATCAGATTATGTGCGTCCATGCTACGACACTACAGTAGGAGAAGATCATGCACAGTTTGATGCGGGTGATGCAATTCCGACTTTCTGAGGCAAGGCGCCAGCAGAGGGCATCATGGGCTTAGGACTTGGGCCGCTGTGTCTGCTTCTTGCACTGGTCTACAAGCTAGAGCCAATCACACAGGCATGGCCACATCCTTTCAGAGCATGGCCAATCCAAGAAGGATGCCGAGGATGAGGCAGATCAAACAAAGAGAACACCGCCATTGCAGCATAGGGAAAAGGAGAGATGCTCAGCACAGGGCCGCTTGTGGGAAGCTGCAGACATCCTGGCGACATGTGCACTAGCTGCCAGGACGGCTGGGTGAACCGAGCGACACAGCGCTGCGGCGGTCTGCCTGGTAACGCACGAGTGGGGACGAGGCGGTAGAGGAAGAATGTAGAGAGAGCCAGACCACTCGTAAGACATAGATATTTTATAGCGGGATGATTATTGTTAATATAATTTTGACCGTTCGTTTTCAATCCAAAGGACATAATTTTTTTACCGACGTGGATTAACGAGAGCCCAGGAAATGCACGAGCTCTAGAGTGAAGAGATATGGCATTGCAGTCCATCATATTCTACACATATTATTTTTTGTGATAAAAAGGAGGCACGATAATTAAATTGGCAAAGCTGAAAGCGAAACAGGTCAGACCAGTTTGATCCTATCAATTCTACCAACAAATTATAGTCGCAATTAGGTAGGCCATACCTTCTATAGGTTGTCCATTTTCCACCAGTAATTGTTATTAGCCCTGGGTAGTCTTCAAATACGACATGATCACGAGAAATACTTTCAGTTTTCTTTGCAGATGGATCCATGGCCAAAGGACGTATACCACTCCAGGCAGAAAGAACATCTGAACGCCTTACCTAATTAAGACATTAACTAAAGTTATATTTGAACAATCAATATTTTCTCCATTCCTCATTTTTTGTGTCGGAATATATGATTCTAATAACAGCAACATGAAATAATGGAAATATGAAACTACAAAAAATACACAAAAGAGTGCATTGACACACTCAAAATGGATATTAAAAGTAGAGTATTACAATATAAAAGAAGATTGAGACCATGTATGTGATGACCAGGGGTTCAGCCCGGCCACCAAGGACGATCAAGGGACGAGGTCATTGCCTCACCTGCTCTCACACTTTATAGAAGATAGCAAGGAGGAACTAGATTGATATATTGCTTGATGTTCCAATTACACAGCCTTTATATTTATAGGCTGATGACTTTTGCCCCATGATCAAGAAACAACCAATCGCCTATCTATCCGACTCTTGAAACAACCAAATCTTAACTAATTGCCTTCCTTTGCCTAACGAGCCTAACAAGCTAACTTATCTGAACGACCTGACTTGCGCCATCAACTGAACTGGTGCTGGACCATAGTCACAAAGTTCCTGGGTCAACCGGGTCGAGGAACAGGGTCGAGGGTCGACACTTCAAAAAATTGTGGTACGAAGGGGGTATACCTCTATGGAACGATAAATTATTGTGGAACGCGATCCTGATTCATCCGGGTCGATGTCTTCGAGTCGACAAAAACTATATATATGTGCTACTAATGAAGAAACTAATCTGTACAAGCATATAAGAAAAGTATAAAAGAGTGTATTTAGACCATGCCACACGTACTCAGCCTATTACCTAACAAAAGACACCGGTCCATTATCCTTAACCTCCTTGTTCCAATTGAATCTGCTAGCTATGGGGCTACGACCCCTCTCAAACCGGGACGCGATCCAACCTTGAATGGGACACTGGACCCGTTCGACGAATCGGGACGGCGTTCCCGGGTCGTGGGACGAGGCACCGACCCCAAATTCTGTGACTATGTGCTGGACTCCTTGTTCTTCTCCCTGCAACGCACATACTGCTTGCCCCACATGACAATGTAAACCATTGCAATTGCTTGGGATTCTAAAGAGGTTAATCAGTACTTACAGCTTAATGTTGACATATGTCATGTGGGGACATCAGTACTCTCGCCGCAAGAAGCACGCCAACAAGGATGGTGGCAGGGCCAACTGATCAGCATTATCTCAGTTAGTTTATTCCAGGTTTTGGTTTAGTTAGTTGGAGCACATTTTATTTAGAGATTTGGTTTGTTCGACTTGATTTGTGAGAGATAATTTGTGATGCTTGAGCATGGGGAAAATGCCATCAGCCTATATATATGAAGGCCATGTAATCTGGAACTTCAAGCTTAATCTATCTATTCCTCCTATCTCTCTACTTGTCAACCAAGCGTAGGGCAGTCAAGGCTTGACCTCGGCCCTCTGTTGCCCCAGCTATAGGCCAGATTCCCTGGCCATTCCAACATACATGAATAGGCATTAGCAACATTAGTTCTCGATCTATCGCTTTCTATCAATGTTTTTCTGATGATAATAGATGCTTGTTTTCTCTCAAAAATCCTTCATTTAACAGAATATCAAGTTGCTGGGAAGGTTGATACAGAATGTAGGATTTCACAATATGCAGATTACCAAATGAACTCCCCTTCAAGAAGCATTAGATAGAAGAGCTCTTTAGTAATCTAACATGGGAAGTCAGAGCAACGTACAACATACTGACATAATCATGCATCCTCATAATAATCAAATTTCATGCAGTAAGCTTAACATACTAAGAGAAGCATTTGGTTTGACAGAGCTTAGAAGTGAAATGTGTGTTTAAATAGCTACTAAAATGTTGTTCCACCATCTCATGTTTTGTAACCAATTACAATATAAAAATATGTGAAATAATACCTTCTGAAAAGTCTCAAGAGAACTTTATATCAGCGCTTTAGTATTATGTAAAGGAATTTAAGAAAAGGTTAGCATATATGAAAGCACACCTGAACATTAAGATAGTCAGAGATTGCATCCAATATGAACTGTATTTCATCCTCATGTGGTTCAGGAAGCATTGTTATTGCTGTGCTAGAATCAGTTGTTCCCGCAACGGTCCTTCCCAACCATGGCAACATGAATACAACTCTACCATCCTTGGTTTTAGGAACAATTAGCCCCATCCCTTCGGGGGAATAGTAATCAGGAAGTACAATGTGCACACCACTGCTTGGACAGATCATGGGCACTACATTACTGTTAGCCATCTTCCTCACAGAGTCACAGAACGGTCCTGCTGCGTTAATTACCACCTTGGCAAATGTTTCAAACTCCTTACCTGACACATAATTGCAAGAATTAGGTGAGAACATAAGGACTATATCCTAGTTACATAAGCAAAAATAACCTAGATGGTAATGTTGTATCATAAAAGCACCAAACGAAAGACACAATCAATTTCACACAATATGTGCTTAACACGTGGCAACCAACAAAGCAAAATGATAGACCAAAAATATAGTACAATCAAAATGCTGGTAATGGTAAATTGGCAATCCATAATTCCACATAGAAGGTGCAATTGACATATTGCAATAATAAAAATAAAAAGGTATATTTCTAGCCCTTCAACTTTTCCCTTGGTTTAATTTTCCTTCCTCATCTCCAAAACCAGATCCAACTCTCAAAATAAGTTCAAATGATGTCCTAAGAATGCTTCATTTTCTTTTTCCTTTTGTTTTTGGTAGCTTTGAGTGACCTGGCAGCCACATCATCTGCAGAAGGAATATGAAATTAAAAGAGTACAACAACACCTAAGCCACATAAAACTCTTTTAACATTTGTTTCACTAGTAAAGCAGTACGGCATGAGTACTATGCAAACTACGAAGAGTCAGTAGCAGATCTAAATGACCATTGCTAGCATATTCCAGAATGATTTTCAATCTAAATGAGAATAACATAGTTTATAGAAATGCAATTAACTCATCCATACATGCATTAAGGAAAATGCATCTTTTTGAGAAAAAATATCAGGATATTAAGTTCTCAGAACACATTATATTGTTAGTAGAATTAGGAACTGGCAACAACTTAAGCATGCTGACTTCAGGCCTCAAGACAATGAACTGAATAGTAAATTAGGCTAATAGATCTTGAAAGGCCAGCATCTAAAAGCCTGTAACAAAGATAAGCAGAAGAACAAGATCAACAGGCGGATGGACTTTCATCTAAAAGTTTTGGGATTTTGGCGTTCTTGCCCTTCTTTCAAAGTGAAATGGTGATTTTACCCGCATTTTTTCAACTGTGTGATTTTACCCCTGCTTTTTGAAAACGAAGGCACCGTTTACCCCTGTTTTTAACCCTATTAGTTGGATGCCCACTAAAAAAATTGAAACTAATTGGGAAAATATTCAGAGCAATGGAAAAAGACTATAGTACCCCAAATCTTATCGAAAAGCTCTCCCCTTCCCCTTTCATCCCCAAACTCCCCTTCCCGACGCGGGCCCAGGCGCACGGCAAGAGGCGCGGGTGCGCGGGGCGGCCAGACGCAGCGACTCGGCGCGGGCGCGTGCGGCAGGCGACGCGCGCGGATGCCCAGGCAAGGGCGTGCGCGGCCGGTGGCGTGCGTGGCCTCCCATGGCTGCGGCCGCGGTCCGCCCCATCCCGCCGCCGGCCATGGCTGGCCATGGCTCGGTCTTGGCCGGCCAGGTCTCCTCTGATCGGTGGGGCCCGTTGGTCAGAGGCTGTTAGGGTCTAGGAGTGTTTGATGTCAAAAGAAGAGCAAAATTACATAGGGTATATCTGTCTTTTTGCTACATATTTAACACCATTAACTCCTTCTAACAGAATAGGGGCAAACTGGAGCTTCGTTGAAAAGCGAGGGTAAAATCGCACAAAGCAGGGGGGGGGGGGGGGGGGGGCAAAATCACCATTGGCACTCAAAACAGGGGCAAGAACGCAAAAGCCCCAAAAGTTTTCATTTCCTAGAGGGAGGTTGATTATTGTCTACAGTTTCAAAATTCTATCAAAAATAATTCCTCAAGATAGAAAGTGAAAAGTGATACCGTGTTTCAAATTTCACTTAAAAGCTTAATAATGCCAACATCAAGAAAAAAAACATAAGCAAAACCATAACTCATTTCACTAGAAAAGTACAACACTTGAAAACTACTTCAAGGAACTTCATATAGCCATATTAAGACACAAGTATTTATTGAGAGATCGGAACTATACATTGTAGTAACTCAATACTTAATTTTCAATTTCAGAAATCATATGATCAACAAATTATCAACTAATTATTCTGAAAACAATTGAAGGTAGCTAGTAAACTGGTCATTATATAACCCTCCAAGTGAAACTCTACAAGATAAATAAAACACAGAAGTGCTATATGAATAGAATATCCAGTAACCCATTTTCTCGAAACATGCAGGAGACCTGCATTTCATTTCAATAAGGAGAAGAAAAATAGAGTAAAAAGGTCAAAAGGAAATGGAGTACAAAGGTCAGGAATGAGTCCTGACCCAAATGCACACTCACACACACCAGAATGCTAACAAGAAGTTATATAACGTGCCACACACCACTTTCAAACAACCAAACCAGCGAGAGCTAAGAATTCTGCGTGAACGCCGAGGACAGAAAATCCAGTAACCACTCAATCCAGGTACTTTTTACTCTAAAATTGTTGTTAAAAGTAAATGCATCTACCCAGAACTCAGAGCTCTAAGTGAATTAACACAAATACCTACTCCATATCACCTAACATAAACAAAAACTGCAGGAGCATTCAGAACATCTACAAACACATCAGTTATTGTCGTACAAATGTACAGCTGATCACTCTTATATGCTTTCAAAGCTTTTCTAGTAGAAGATCACAATAGAGTTCACATGATGTAGCTTCCAACATAAGTTTATGCAAGTTATTGGTGTACCAAAGAAAAGAAAAGTAGAACTTGAAACTAGAAACTGCTCTAATCATTTTTATCACTTTATTTACATTTCTAAAGCAAAACGAAGTAATACATAGAGTGCATTTGAAACTAGAAAGACTCTGTTAGCATTAACAAGTGAACATATGGAGGAAAGTTACACAGAATTATCAAAGAAAAAAAGATAACTTGAACCACACTCTGAGATGGTTACTTTACATAGAGGGTAGAGAAAGGACACATTTTATTCTACCTGATAGTGTGTCACGAATGCGCGCACCAATGATTCTCTGTCCAGATTCATCCTTAATGAGGGAGACCACTTCAGCATAATTGAGAACAGCTGCACCAACAACTGCAGCCGTGCATGCCAACCCCACATTCAGCCGAGAATCATTCATTTGACCATCATAGTATACTACAGTGCCTCTAAGGCTACGATCATGGCCATTTTTTGCAAGGGTTGGGAAAAGTTCAACTGATTCATCTACAGAATAATATCGTGACAAATGTAGTAGCCTTCTTCCAGCAACTAGATCATAAAACTTCAAACCAAACCAGTAGTATACAACCTCAAACCAGTTAAAGCAAGGAGTCATGCATGGCAAAGCATGGCACAAATGGGGAGCATTCTCAATAACCTGCTTGCGTTCCTTAAGTGCGTGGAAAACAAGTTTGAGTTGCCCATAATCAAGATTGAATACTGCCTTCTCCAAGTAGCGCACACCTGTACAAATGAAGTTAATATAGTAAGGGGCAATGAAAATTTAAATTTTCAATCACTAAAAAGGTATGGAAAATTTTCTGCAGGTATTTCTTGTTTAGTAACTCTTTTGCACAAAGAATGTATTTTTTTTTCAAATCACAAAATAGTCACCCAATCTTTATAATATGTCCGTCCATTGCATTTGTTTCAAGCTGGTCTTTATGCATATGATGGTACTACAGCAGAAAGCAAAATGAATTCATTGCATCAGTAAGAGGAAAAACAAGAGCAAGACATTTTCACAATAACAGGAAGGAGAAGGTACACTTTATATTTCAGTTTCATTTGGCCACAGTTATCGAAAATTCAGTCATAGCTGACTCGAGATATCGAGTGTTTTTTGGACCTTGGAAAAGCTTTTGGTTTGAGAACAAACTCGACATGAAAGATACCCAAAAATTTAAGTAATAAGAACCTTAGGAAATATTCTTATAAAATGCAATGTCAAGATTCGAAGTTAGTGCTTACAGTCAGTTTATCTTTTCTGTTCTCCTAGCCCATTTTCAATTTATCCTTGAGCGTAATTCGATATCCTAGGCTATCGCACAACACTATCGACCCTGACACATCAAACATCAATAGCCACAGTGATTCACCAAAGTGCAACAAAAATTTTGATCTTTCACGCTTCGTCAGACCACTAACCCAGGAGCTATAACAAAGAATTCGATATGAGTCCAATTTTGGGGGGAGCATTTGATGAAAAATAAAAAAATGGAAAGATTTACTAACAAAAGAGATCTTCTCAGTGGGGATTATTAGGTTCGCAGAAGGCCACGCACCCCCGTGGATGAGTTTGGTGGATCGGGAGGAAGTCCCGGAGGAGAAGTCCTCGCGCTCCACGAGGCCAACCCGAAGCCCACGGGTGGCGGCATCGAGCGCTGCGCCGCATCCAGTGGCTCCGCCGCCGACGACGAGCACATCGAGGGGCTCCGCGGACGTGGACCCGGCCAGCGCCGCGCGCTGCGCGTCGCGAGGGGGCGGCGCGACCCACGGCTGCGCCACGCGCTGCCGCGCGGCGTCGAGGGCCGCGGCGGAGGGTTCGGAGGCGGACGCGGAGGAGGCAGCGAGGGCCACGGCAACGGCGGAGGAGGCGGCGAGGGCGGCGCCCGCACGACGGAGGCGCCACGCGGCCATGGCGGCGCCCGGACGGCCGGACGCGTGGGTCTGCTTTGTTCGGTTGGGATCACGGGCGGAGGTGGGGAGGAAAGGAAGTCGCGCGTTGGCTTTGTTCGCGGACCTATGGCTGGGCAAATTACCCGAAACCCGAAATTCGAACCCGAGAAACCCGAGCCTGTACTCGAAAAACCCGAACCTGAAAAACCCGATCACTATTACGGGTTGCAAACTCAGAAACCTGAAATTATTACGCGTATCGGGTTTAGAACCCCGGTACCCGAACAACAAAAAAACCGAACTTCAACCAGCAGCCCAAGTACACAACATTTCAGCCCACATGCCCAACGTTTCTCCCAGCAGCCCAAGTGCTCAACGTTTCAGCCCAGCCCACCAAGTCCACACCACCAACACCACCAGTCCACCACCAGGCAGGCAGGAGCCGCTCCTTGACGGCGCATCTTGTTGCGGACGCCAAAACGAGCGCTCATCGGCCACCGGCAGCGCCACAGCGAGAGTGCAGCGCCGCAGCGAGAGTGCGCGACGGCCGATGGCGTCGCCTTAGCCCCGGCCTCCTCGTCAAGCTGCAGGTCTGCAGCGGCTCGTCATCCGGTGTCTGGTGGCGCTGGGAGCTGGTCCAGGCTTGCTGTGTGCAGGCGTGCAGCGGTGCAGGCAAGGAGCTTCTCCGGCCACTGACCAGGAAGACGGAACGGCACCAACAACTGAGGAACACTACACAAGCTGATTCGAGTAGCCAGCCAGAACACTACACAAGCTAATCCAAGCTTTCTTTCTTTACTAGCACTAGATGGAGTAGAAAAATTCAGGAACGAAGAGTTTGTTTTTTCATTCAATAGCGCTTCTTCCTCTTGTTGTCCTCTTCAAATTTCTCGTGGCATTCGTCATCTGCGAGATTAGAAGGTACAAAGTCGGGTAGTACAGGTAAACCGAACCCGAAATATCAGATTTTATTTATTTTTGATAAATCTCGGATTACAGGTTTCAAAACCCGACATTTAAAATACCTGAAAAACCCGACCCAAGGTGAATTCCTGCAAGTTGGGAGGCACGGTGCCTTTTACACACGCAAGTGGCACCCGGCCAAGTTGTTTGTGCCATTGGCGAACTATTATAAGTTCTGTTGACTCCAGATTTTGGTACGTATTGAATCGGCGTCAGGGAAGGAGGAGATTGGCCGATGCGGCAGACTTAAAGGCTACAATTGGGAATCGGCCGATTGACGCTACAGTTAGGAATCGGCCGATTGGCGCTGCAGTGTTTCGGGCGATTGGCGAATGGAGTTGGTGGGGGTCGGCCGATTGAAAGGCTGGAGCGTTTGGGCCAATATGGGCTTGTGCCAACAGATAGGGGATGAAGCCAATGGAATCCCAAGAGGGGATGTTGAGTCAAGATGACAGAGGATCCCAGTCAAAGATGACCTGACGTTGGTCAAAGAACGACGCCGACTCGGTCGAGAAGCAATGGAAGAAGTTCGGATTGGACTAGGAAATGGCAGCAGAAGCTCCTGCGGGAGCCCGTTTCCTTTAGGAAAGTCCTATAGATATAGTAGTTTTCATTTAAATCAAGTTTGTAACGGATCGTGATAGATCAGGAGTCTTAGTCCTAGGGTATAAATAGAAGCAGTCAGGGTTTTGTAGAAGGAAACACATCAATCAATACAAACAATCTACTTTTTCATCGTACTTTACTTTCAAGTTGGCGACTTCGCCAATACATCTTTTTCTTTCATGAGTTTGTACGGGTTGGCAGGACTGCATCGACACGATCTCCGGCCAATTGGTAGGTTCCGTTTATCGAATAATATCTAAGCTTTAACTTCGGACGCATCGCCGTTGTTTCGTTTAGATTTATTCACCACTTATCGATATTTACTAGAATTATAGGTTTTACCTATTGTTCTAGTTTTATCACCAGTTATCCAGCTTGAGATCGAACTGTCGGCTTTATCATTATTTCTTCTTATTTATCATCATATAGCCGATTAGATGTATTTCGAGTGTTGCATCTGTGGCGATTGTTTAAGTTGCTCCAGCAGTTTCTTTACAATCGCTACGTGATTATCGGCTGATCTATAGCCGGTCATCTTCATAGCAAATTGGCCGATTCGCTGATACGCTTTTCGGGACAGATCGGAACTTTAGCCGATCGAGACCCCGGAATTTAATACGTTTCTTTCCTTGTTAATCAACAGGTCAGATTGACTGGCACGCCGCGCGAAGCGCACCAGGGCGATCACCCGAACAGGAGTTAAGCAGATTCTCCCGGGTCGTGTGTCTGACGCTAAAGGTCATCGGCCGATTTCCGGCCAATTTTTAGCGCCAACACACTTTTGGCACGCCAGGTGGGACCACCTCAATATCCAACATGTCAAAGACTGCCGAAATCTCTAAAAACAACATCATTGAGGTTACGGAGGCAGATCTCAAGGATGACCAGAAAGAAGAACTGGCAAGACGCCTAGAAGACTACAAGAAGGTATACCTGCAATCTTTCAGTCGTACCAGAAGCGGGGAGACCGTCAAGAAAGCTCCTCATCCAACTCCCCGCCAGATCACCATCGCTGAGGACTCGAGCAAGATGTCCGATATGATTCAACATCCGTTTATCAGGCTTTCATCGACCAATCCTTAGTGGTGACCAACACGGTATACAATGCCATCATCAGTTCTCTAGTTAGCGGAGTAGCTCAGGGATATCAGGGGCCAGCATACGCTCCACCTATTGTAGCTCCAGTCAGAAGCTTACCAGGCACGTCTCACTCGGCTCTTCAGCCGATATCAACACAACATGGAGGATACAACACTTCATTACCTTCAATACCTCTAGGATATAACGGAGCGCCATGCTTTCGATCACAAGCACCGCCTCAGCCTGCCCAGATTTCTTCCGTGCAATCACTGCCCTCAAACTCAGTACCTTGGGGGCCACCAGCAACGGCGGCTGTTCTGGACCAATCAGCCGGTCATGGAAGCTCTCCGATCCAGGCACCGTTCCAATCGGCTGTCCGGCCGACGGTCCCTCAGTATCAACCGGCCACGTCAGAAATCGGCAGAGGGATAGATGCTGCGGAAACACTCAGAAGCGCGACGCCGATGATGTTGTACGATGGGACGGCAGATTCGCTACGCCACCAGCTGTCAACCGCTCAGCCGGCCACGCTGCCGCAAAATCCGCCACACGCTTTGATCCATCACCCAGCTGTCCCACCGCCGATCCACCAACATGTGCAGATCCCCCAACCAGTTGTTCATCAGCAGCAAGTGGATTGGACAGCAAGGATAGCGGAGGTGATTCAAGACCAATTCGGGTTAAAGCCGAAGGTACAAACCTATACGTACAAAACACCATAGCCACCTGCCTACGATCTACTGCCGTTTCCCCATCGGTACAAAGTTCCTGACTTCACCAAGTTTTCGGGGCTGGATGACACCTCAACTGTGGAGCACGTGAATAGATTCATCATCCAGTGCGGGAAGGCCGCCACACAAGATGCTCTGCGGGTGCGTCTATTCTCGTCGTCTCTATCTGGGTCGGCCTTCCAGTGGTTCACTACCCTACCACCCAATTCCATCGTTACTTGGGCCGATCTGGAAAAGCAATTCCACAAGTACTTCTACGCGGGAGTCCACGAGATGAAGCTTTCAGATCTGACCTGACTCAGGCAGAGGAGCGACGAACCAGTAACTAATTACGTACAGAGGTTCAGAGAGGTCAGAAACAAATGCTATACCCTAGCCCTGGCCGACGCTCAGCTGGCCGATATCGCCTTCCAAGGTCTCCTGCCACACATCAAGGAGAGGTACGCCTCACAAGAGTTTGAAAGTTTAAGTCAGATCGTTCACCGATTGGCTGGTCAAGAAGTACGTCCGTTTGATCAGCGGAGAAATTTTCAGAAAAAGGTGGCGTATTTAGAGGGATCTGAATCTGAAGAGGAAGAGGAAATCGGCCTAGCAGAATGGGTCAAAGGGAAGAAGCCGATATCGTGCCCTTTCCGGAAGAAAGAACTAGAAGCTTTCGGTTTTGACACGTCAAAGGCCGACAAAATCTTCGACTCAAAGGACGTCAAAGGCAGATCAAGATCTCACCTTACCACACCATTTCGTCGGCCGAGTGGCTCAAAAAGATGAAATACTGCAAGTGGCACAATGCCACATCTCACGACACAAACGAGTTCAAAATCTTCCGTCAGCAGATACAGTCGGCCATTGAGCAAGGCAAACTCAAATTTGAAGTCCCGACGAAGCTAGTAAAGCCGATGAAAATTGATCAGCATCCTTTTCCTGCTAACATGGTTGACACGGGAAAAAACTCGCTTCAAACCAAGGTGCTGACGTTGGAATCGGCTAAAAGAAGCGGCGTCGTGGACCCCAGAAATCAGGCTATGATGGACGATGTCAAAGGGAAAAGACGGGTTGAAGACGAGGGCGAAGGATCAGAGCGATCACGTAGACCCGTCACTTCCCAATTCTTACTAAACAAATATCAGCGGCAGCAGGAAAGGTCGAGACACCGCGAAGAGATGATACACCGACACGAAGATCATTGGCGATGCCCGTTCTTCATCCACTGCTGGGAAAATAACCTCAGATTACAATCAGCTGATAATTGCCCTAAGTGCAGCGGACCATATCGCAACGATCGCCCGCTCAAGGGGTCACGCTCCAGAGACAGAGGATCAGAGCCGATCAGCAGAAACTGGCGCGAACAAGAGGGTCAGCGCCTTTCGGTGCATGATCGGCTGGGGGGCAGAGTTGACCGGTATGATCGGCCAAGGGGCAGGCTCGAATAGTATGATCAGCCGGGGGGCAGGATCAACCAGCACAAGCGACTGGGGGGTAGAGCCAGCGCACACGATCGGCTAGAAGAAATGGCTGATGCTAGGGTGTTAGATAAGAACCCCCTAGGACGGGAACCAGACTGGGAGCGTGCCAAACCGCCGGCCAAACCGGTGAGGTGGTGCCCTGATGGACTGTCCAAATCTCAAAAATGAAGGATCCAACATCTGCGCCAATGGGAACAACAAAGAGGAAGAGCAGAGGCAGATGGTGGATAAGAAAGACGACAGGTCTCGAGTCTGGCGCCCGAAAAGAAACAACAATAAGGAAGGCAACAATCAAGAATCGGCAGCTGACGTCAGCATGGTGTTCATCTTGCCGATGGAGTTCATGGCGCCCGCCGATCGAGACAACGCGACAAGGATGGAGGAGCAGATGGCGCAATTGGTTTTGAAGCCAATGACAGCCACTTTTGAGAAACTGGAAGACGAAAAACGACAACATCTCAAGGCTCTATTCCTCAAAGGACATGTTAACGGACGACCTGTCACTAGGCTACTAGTAGACGAAGGCGCTGTAGTCAACATCATGCCGTATGCCATGTTCCGGAAGTTGGGCAAAAGCGACGAAGATCTGACCAAGACGGACATGATGCTCAAAGACTTCGAAGGTAACGTGTCTCCCGCCCGCGGAGCGCTCTGCGTCGACCTCACCATGGCAGTAAGACTCTTCCCACTACCTTTTTTATTATTAACGGCAAAGGGTCCTACAACATGTTGCTCGGTCGCGATTGGATACACACGAATTGCTACGTCCCGTCTACAATGCACCAATGCCTTGTACAGTGGGTCGGCGACAATACTGAGATAGTCACCGCCAATTCCGCCTACAGTGTTGCTGCGGCTGATACGCAACAGTGGAGTTGCGAACACGTCAAGTGTATATCCGGTAGAACTTGGGACACCGATTTCCTGAAAGTGTCCGATTTTGGCCTACAGCCGATCTGAGCAGTCGGCTTTGAAGATTCAGACTAGATGGATTAGTTCGTCCGAGAAGACGGGAAGCTTGGGCACGGATTTACGTCGGCCGATTCATTGGAGATGGTGGATTTAGGAGATGGCAGCAAGCCAAGGCCGTCGTATATTAGTGCTAGCTTGGATCCCGAGTACAAGTGTAAATTGACAAGTTTATTAAAAAAAATCAAAGATTGCTTTGCTTGGGAATACCATGAGATGCCTGGTCTAGACTGGTCCATTGTTGAACACCGGTTGCCCATAAAACCAGGATATCGGCCATCAGCAGCCTGCACGACGATGCAACCCTAAAATTCTACCTGATATAAAGGCCGAGATTACAAGATTGATTGAAGCGAGATTTATTCGGCAGTGCCGTTACGCCGAGTGGATTTCTAATATTGTACCCGTATACAAGAAAAACGGAAAGCTGCGCGTATGCATCGACTTTAGGAACCTAAATCAGGCTACACCGATGGACGGGTATCCAATGCCGATAGTCGATGTTTTGATAGATGCCGCCGCAGGACATAAAGTCATCAGTTTCATGGACGGAAATGCTGGGCACAATCAAATATTAATGGCCGAAGAAGATATTTCGAAAACGGCTTTCAGGTGTCCGGGCCACTTCGGTTTATTCGAGTGGGTAGTAATGACCTTTGGATTAAAGAACGTCGGCGCTACATACCAACGGGCTATGAATTATATCTTTCACAAGCTTATTAGTGTATTGGTAGAAATCTATATCGACGATGTTGTGGTCAAGTCAAAAGGTCATCAGGAACATCTGGCCGATTTATGAGAGGTTTTGGAGTGCACAACGAAGCATGGGTCGAAAATGAATCCGAACAAGTGTGCATTCGGTGTGTCGGCCGAACAATTCCTAGGATTCATGGTCCATGAGCGCGGGATAGAAGTCACCCGGAAGACCATAGCTACTATCAATAAGGTTGTGGCCCCACAGAATAAAATTGAGCTGCAGTCCCTAATCGGCAAAGTCAACTTTATCAGAAGATTCATATCCAACTTGTCCGGGCGTATTCAAGCTTTCACCCCTTTGTTGAAATTGAAACCCGATCAGGAATTCGTGAGGGGAGAAGAACAACGCAAAGCATTAGAAGACATCAAGCAATATCTAATTTCGCCACTTTGTGCCTGTGGAACGGCTGTGCCTGTGTCTATATTTCTCGTGTACCAAGCTCAGGCACTACTTGTTATCGGCAGAGTGCATAGTCTTATGCAAGGATGACGTGGTGAAATACATGCTATCATTGCCAATTTTGAAAGGACGGATTGGAAAGTGGATCCTGGCTGGGAGAAGAACAACGCAAAGCATTAGAAGACATCAAGCAATATCTAATTTCGCCACTTTGTGCCTGTGGAACGGCTGTGCCTGTGTCTATATTTCTCGTGTACCAAGCTCAGGCACTAC
This sequence comes from Panicum miliaceum, assembly GCA_032594955.1. Taxonomy (NCBI): domain Eukaryota; kingdom Viridiplantae; phylum Streptophyta; class Magnoliopsida; order Poales; family Poaceae; genus Panicum; species Panicum miliaceum. The sequence continues at coordinate 8,650,912 of CM064070.1, read as the reverse complement.
TTGTTATCGGCAGAGTGCATAGTCTTATGCAAGGATGACGTGGTGAAATACATGCTATCATTGCCAATTTTGAAAGGACGGATTGGAAAGTGGATCCTGGCTCTGTCAAAGTTTGACCTAAGGTACAAATCGGCCAAAGCTGTCAAGGGTCAAGTCATGGCCGATTTCGTGGCTCAGCATTGTGGACCGAAAATCGCTGTCGTTGAACCAGTTCCATGGACTCTATACTTCGATGGTTCCTCGTGTGGGGCCGGATCGGGAATCGGCATCATTCTCATATCGCCTCGGGGGCAAGTTATGATTTCTCTCTGCCGATAGAGGCATCCGCGACCAACAACCAGGCAGAATACCGGGCCATCTTAAAAGGTATCCAATTGTTAAGAGAAATCAAAGCCAATGCGGTGGAAATTTTTGGGGATTCCATGCTCATTGTGGATCAATTAACGGGGAGATCTGAATGCAAAGATGATGTCTTAAGGATTTACTACGAAGATTGCCTCCAACTGTTAAAGAAATTCAAGTCTGCGGTTATTGAGCACATTCCCAGAAATTACAATGAAGAGGCCAACAGGCTTGCCCAACACGCGTCCGGGTATCGGCCGATTCAAGGCACCATGACTCTGGAACTTGCGGCCGATGATTGGCGAAAGGAAATCGCTGATTATTTGAAAGATCTGTCCAAGAAAGTGGATCGGCGAGTGCGTTTTCAAGCCACGAGATATGTGTTGCTCGAAGACGATTTATTTTATCGGGCGATTGATGGGGTTCTACTCAAATGCCTGGGAACGGAAGAAGCAAAGGTCCTCCTAGGAGAAATCCACGAGGGCGTATGCGGAGCTCATCAATCGGCTCACAAGATGAAGTGGATCATCAGAAACAACGGGTATTATTTGTGACAACCCTGGTAATTAAAATTTCAAAATCAATGTCATTAGCCTAACTCTATGTTAAACCAACTAATGAGAGGGTGGAAAGAATTAAAACGGGTTCAGTTGGAATTCAAATTTAATTTGGGCACATTTGGACACATTTGAAACTTTTAAATCTAACTTTCAAACCATAAGCCAAATGAGATTTTGCCTGAAACCAAAGTTGTAGAACTTTTTATTTTGAACAACTTTCGTGTTCAAAAGTTTTTGAAATTCAAATCAGAAGGAGGAGAAAACGCCCTGTTTGCACCCAGCCCCCTGAAACTTTTCGAATTCTTGCATCCAGGTCCCTCACCTCCCTCTCCTCTGCTGCACCGCGCGCTCGCCCGACAGCCGCACGCCACGTCGCCGGCGATTCCTGCCCCCACGCCGCGCCAAGCCAATGGCCGTCGCTCCCTGCCGCAGCGGCTTTGCCTCCCCCACGCCCACGCCTCTGCCCAACCCGAGTGCACCCAGCTGCGCGCGCCAGACCTCCGGCGTTCTGCTGCACCGCCGCGCCGCCCAGCCACTGGCCGCCGCCCAGGCGCCCAACGGCGTGCCCCCGCCGTGCCGCCCGGCCCAGCCCTGCCTGGACCCCTCCTCCCTCCCTTGCGCCTATAAAAAGCCGAACAGAGCCCCCCCTCGCGCGCCTGGAAAGCCACCGCGCCTCCATTGCCGCCGGCGCCCCCACCTCGCCGCGGTTCCCTTGCTCCGGCCCACCTCCGCCCGAGGCAAGCACTGAAACGGATTCCCCTCGACGCACTGAAGCTCCCCAGCCCGAGCCCCGCCGCCCTCCTCGCCGGAGCGCCGCCGTCCGCGCCGCCCCTCCGCCGCCGCCCCTGCTCTCCGCGGCCAGCCCGCCACCGGCCATCCCAAGCCACTCCAAGACCACCAATAGGTGCGCCCTGGTTCCCTCTCCGTTCTCCCCCACCTTGCCCTCGCCGCCGGCGACCGAGCTCGCCGGAATTTGGCCGGACAGGACGACCCCGCCGTGAAATTGCGACCAGGGACTACATTGCAAACGCCCAAATCTTCCCAGGGGGTTTTCTGCTAGTTTTCAGGGACCCCTCTGTAAAGAAAGTTTTAACCAAATCAGTGAACTTGTGAAATTCGTATAAAATCGTAGAAAATTCAAAAAAAATGCAAACTCAACTGTTCTGGAATCCTTAGAAGAAACTCTACAACTTTTGTTACATAAAGTTCCTCAGATTCTCAATATATTTTGCTCTAGATTAAATGGAAGGTTTAATGGACTTCTTTTGTACCCACTGTTGTAGATCATTGCTGACCCTAATTTTTGGGCAGTGAGTTACTTGCTTAATATTTAGGGCTGTGTAAAAAGATCAGGACCAAAAGCCATCTCTAGATACACCTTTTGTCCAACCTTGTTATATGCCATAAAGTGTTAGAACTAATTTTTCCTGCTGTTCTGTGATGATCAATGACATGAAACTTTTTCTGTGTTGTTGTAGTAATACCTAGAGGCCACAGAAAAATTTAGAAACATTTTTACTATATGTAACCTGTTCGAATGAATTTATGGTAGGAAAACTTCACTAATTCAAAATAATTAGTAAAGCGCTTATAAAATGTTCATCTTTTTACTATGAAACACAATTGAGTAGATCAAGCTGTACAAATAGTTTCATACATAGAAACCCTGTATAACATCCTGTAGAAAATAATCTTTAATAACATGAGTGTAGCTTGTCCCATTTATTATGCTCTAAATCATGTACAAAAGAATCTGAAAAATTTACAGTAGCACAAATATGGTTATAGCAACACCCTGTAAAATTTTTAGCGTCAATACTTGCATGGTTTGTCCTGTATAAAAATAACTAGATTCTAGCGGTGGCTGTGTATTACATTTTTCATATTTAACATGCTACACAAAAATGTCTGAAATTTTTACAGTGACCTTATCTCTGCATAATGTACTTTGAATAAAAAATTTTATTACCAGAAGCTAACTAGATTAGTATTTGTGTTCAACTCATTTTGGTGTTTAAATATAACACAACCCCTTCTTCTTTAATAAAGTTAAATAGATTAAGATAAGCTCTATTAACGATTGCCCAGGAAATGTTAAAGTAAATAACTTCACAGCAAAACTTATGTCTTATGAACCGCAACTTTATCGTGAAGGAAATCATGTCGTTTACCATCACCACTGCTCAAACTTGTGCATTCATGTAGAAACGACTACTCTCGCCGACGGGACGTACGAGTTGGTGCCCGAGTCCGAGAGTGAGCAGCAAGAAGCCCAGGAAAATCTAACTGAAGCAGTTGAGACCCGGGTCAACGTTCAGACGATCCCCGGACTAACTATTCACAAGAAGGCAAGCCCCGGAGCATAACCTATTTCTTTCCTAATTATGCAACTCATTACTCTTTGCTTGTGCATTAAGTTTATAGGAGCTGAATGGAAACTTAGTTGCATGATGTTAGGAACCCTTGCTTGAAAACTAGACGTAAGGTTCGATAGAATGCTGTGCTAATAGGACTCCGGTAAAAGTCGAGTGATTTCCTGTCACTCGCGAGAAAATAGGAGTTGAATGTCTACTACACGCTGCAATCATAAGGACACGGACGGGCCATGGAACGATGGTTACGATTGAGGCCCGTCTGTCTAGTGAAAAATGCTAAGGCCGCAGGGTGTGGTAGTGATGGTTAAGTCTTTGAACGAACTAAACACATGCCGAGATTATGGGAATCGGTAAGCTTAAGTACCTGATTGGCCCGGCAAGGGGACGACATCCTACCCTTTGAACTTCGGTCCCACTATATGGCGAGTGCACGAGTGGTCACGACCCGGCGCCGAACCGTGGCGTGGGGCTCGTGTACTCTCGGAGGGTAGCCCCGATCCACGACCCGGAAAGAAAGGGGAAAAGTTGCACGTGTGACTCTGTGAGTAACCACGTGACGTGTGTTTAGGTTTCCCTTGCAAGGTTAAGAAATTCGATTCGAATCGTCCGTTTCTCACGGCTATTGAGACTGCTTAACCATTTTTACCCACAGAGTAAGAAGAGGAACAATGATGATGAATGAACTGGTTGGATGGAAAATTTAATGCTTCACCATGTATGCTTTAGATAGCTGCTTACCTAGACTGGCTAACGAAACTAGAATCTTGAGCTAAAAGTCGAAAGTAAGGACCCACTTGTAGATGCTTTTCGGCAAAACAAACCCCTGAGCCAAAAAGCCTGGCATGTCTAGAGTCGGTGGAGTAGTTTCCACTACACGGGTAAGTCTTGCTGAGTATTAGTATACTCAGTCTTGCTTGTGACTCGTTTTCAGGTGAGCCCTTCGAAGACATGATTGCTAGTTGACTTGGCCTTCTACCCTCCCTCCTGGTTGGTCGGTGGAATGGGATGCGCCCCCGGCCAACGGTGATGGTGCCGAATGATGTCTCGTACGGGCTTCATCGAGACATCCTGTATCGTCGAGTAGCTATCGTTGTTTTATTTTCCGCTGCAACTTAAACTCTGAAGAACTTATTTATGATCATTGGAATACTTGGTTTCTGAATTTAAAACTCGGTCTGTAATATTCACTTATGTTAATGTTGTAATATTTGTTGGAATGTGGTATTCTCTGGGCTCATCGTCGCGTGAGCATTTGTATGTATGGCGCTCGATCCGATCACCGTGGTTGTATCGGGAGGTTATACCCGACAGACCAATGGATTATTCCGTTTGAAGTGTAAGGTTAACCGAGATTGCCTTAATGGTGATGGTTAATACACTTGAGCCGGATTAATTCAGGTGGTTCTGCCACAGCTGGTATCAGAGCCGTAGCTGGTGCCACAGCTGGCAACAGCGGACACCAGAGCCGAAATACATACGCCAGAGAATGCGACAAGCCTTAAAAACTTGTTTTCATAAAACTTGACTAGAAGGTTGTGTTGCGAAATGCGTTGGTACGTTAAGGATGGTGCCTAGTTCGTAAAGCCCTAAGAGATTATGGGAAAGTTACTAGGTGGCTATCTAACTTCTATATGTATTATCAACTGACTTCCAGCACATTACCTTCTGTCAAAACTTACTTTCATGTACAACCGACCTTAAATTCTGTAACGACGCACTCATCGCTAAGGTAAGAAGGTAAGGATCCTCAGCCAACTGAGAGAGCTTGGCCTTCCTGTCGGTGATGCGAACCGAACGCTGCCCTCAAGCAGTGGCTTACTTGAGGTGCTGCCAATATGCCAACTGTTAGTTGAACATATTGGGAGTAGAAGGTTTGGCGCAGGGTATGGCGATCGCTGTTCATACCCCCGTCTCATGACGGTACCCCCGTGAATACGCTATCTCGATAGCGTATGTTAACGTCGTCTGTACGGCGGAAATTGTACAGATATCGTTTCTATAAGTAAACGGTAATGAATACGGACGCTTTCATGAGTGCTGGCATGAAAGGTTCATGATATATACATGCTTTGTCAATTTTCTGCAGGTACACTAACCGCGATTACGATAAGTTAAGGGACGAGTAGAAAGACTCGACTAGCTATTATAGGAGAGCCGTATTGTGTAAGCCACCGAAACTATCTTCGTAAGACCAAAGCTATTTGGCAATTATTTTATTTTGTGAGGACGAATAGGACGTGCATGCATCATGAATATATATATCGGAAATTGAAAATGCGTTGTGTGAGAGTGGAAAGGTTCTTGCGTATCTAAGCGTGGTTTGCATAAGGACCATCTAGCAAAACTGTCCGAATTCTGCCATGACCAAAAAGAGCGATTTATTGGCCAAAGAAAATGATCATTTCTGATAAAGTTCATGTTGAAGAAATTGTTTCAAATTTTGTGTTCTATCTTCTGTTCAAAAACGAAAAATTCTGAACTTATGGAGAGTGAGAAATAACAGAAACCTTGAAATGTCAGAATTCTGTCCGGAATAAGCACTTCTGCCCCTTAAATTTTTAGGCCCCCTTCCTGCGGTTTTCTGCAAAAGAGTACAACACAAAACTTGTTCCAAATTTACCCGGGTAGCTGCTGTTAAAATTTGGTAAATTTTGGCAGGGTAGATTTTCCCTGATGCACGAAATATTGGCCCCCAGTTCACTGTAAATTCTGGGTAGACAGTAAGGTAAAACCTGAAAGGAAAGACCATTTTAGAGACCTATCTAGCTCTGGAGTTGACTAAAAAAATTGTTCACAAATACCTTAGGAGTGATCTGGTGAAATTTGAGAATTTTTGGATGAGAACTGTGGAAGTTATGGTTATTTTTGCACTCTATACGGAATCTGTCCCTGTGCTTTTCACACTTTTTCTCGGTCTCATCCATTTGATCTTTCGTTCAGATGGCCGAGACAGCTGCCATGATGGTGGATGAGGATGGACACGTTCACTCACGGTGTTTCCACTGGGAGGGCTTACCCTCTATTTTGTGGAACGTGTTGAGCACCGTGGGCTAGCTAATTCCCCCACATTACGCCGGACTGGAGTTTGCAGAGAATGGAGTTACCCAGTGCCGTGTCAACGTGACCATTTTTCCGCACCCGCTACACCCGGAGTGGCCCGCCTTGGAGATCAAGGCTGTTGGTCACCGTTTGGCCGATACTTAGGAGCTCACTCTCCTGCTCACAGCGAATCGTCCGTCAACGACTTGGATGACTTCTAGATGATGACCTAGAAGGACTTTTGCACATACTCCTCGATAGGGTAGCCTGACTTTTGGCAAGTGTTGTAATAGGCTAACTAGGAGCTGAGTAACTCTTTCGTGATGGGTACACCTGAACCATGTGGATACCCTCAGCATGTAAGGAACGGCGATAAACTTGGGTGATTTCGTTGTAAGTTGGTAAAACGATGAAATCCACAATCGCTGAAACTTGTCGGGAATTTTGTCCATGTCTCCTTACATTTCTGAGCTGTGAGTTGACTACCAAACCTGTCAGGAATTCTGTGATCTAGGGTCTCACAAAATTTCAACCCTATTGGATCTTGCTAGTTTGAGTTATAGGCCAGATACTATAACTCGCTCTGCCGAAAAACAGCCAAAACAGGGAAGCAAAGAGTGAACCGTTTGACCATCCTAGCCATCGATTTAGCATCTTGGCTGAATACCAAAGTGGTACATCTTTAAACTCCCTATCCACTGCCAAAATATGAGAAACTTTGGATGAACCTACCAGGAGTTACAAAATTCTTATGGCAGACAGTTTTTATGCCCGTGATTCCATCCAGGACCTTTTGGAAGTCTACTATTCTGCGTTAGAGCTTTTTGAGTCATGGAAGCAATATGGATCACGTTGCTAATGAAGAACATTCGCCTTTTCAGATGGTTGGAGCAACCCGTGGTAACCCGGATGGTTTTGGTGCTAGCGCAAGTGGATCACAACCACAGCCGCCACCACCACCCAGTTTGGTGGAAGTAATGGCCGCTCAAACCGAGATACTTCGTCAGCTTGTCAAGGGGCAGGAAGCGATTTTTCAATGCCTGCAGCAACAACACCATCAAGGGGATGGGTGCAATGTCCACCATCCTCAGGTTGCTAGCTATCCCGAGCTCAATAACAAGGTGATGGACACAAGAGACGTTTACTCAGACTCCTTATTGCCCCCATCACAACTTCCGATGAAACTTAAGGATCACCAAGTAAAGCGTCGGACTCTCAAGCCTGACCCATGCAGCATAGACTTGACTGGATGGGAAATTACCTGCACAGAATTCATCCCACGGGGCCGACGTCAAGTTAGCAAAACTACTGACGCCGGCACAGTCCTTCGAACACAAACTCGCTCACCTGTTCCGGAAAAGATAGACCCTGCCAAATGCACCACACCCAAGGGAGGTTCATTGGGTATGCCAGTAGCGATATCTTCAGATAACAAACAACCCCGTCGTCCAAGTGACAAAAACCGTTGCTTCAATTGTAGCAGTGCTAGCCATTTCGCTCGAGAATGCCCTCAGCCTAGGAAGCCAAAGCAGGGCCAAGGTTCTAGCCAAACCCATCAGAACAAGCGTAAAAGACAGAGTAACAAGAGCAAAGGACAGATTGATCAGCTTGAAGCGCTCCCTAAAGGTGCACCCTTAATAACATGCACATCCTCTATTTTAATAACAAGCCTGCAGTTATATTATTTGATTCTGGTGCATCGCATAGTTTCATAAGTGCAAAATTCGGTGCAAAAGTAGGCTTGGATGTTTGTCACACGAAAGGGTCATATATGATATCCACACTGGGTGGTAAAACTGCTTCAAACCAAATGGTCAGACAAGTACCAGTCAAATTGGGTAGTAAAACAAAAACCATCGACACAGACCTTGTCCTTTTACCTCTTGACGGCATGGATATTATTTTGGGGAATGAACTGGATGACTATGCATGGAGTAACACTGGACCTTTCTTCCCGAGCCGTTGAGATAAATTCACCTAGTCACGGAGCCACTACCCTTTACTTACCATTCCTAGATTGCACGAATTCCTGTGCTTACCAGATGGAAGGACTTAAGCTAGATGATATTCCTGTGGTAAACGAGTATGCCGACGTTTTTCCGGATGACTTACCGGGAATGCCACCGGATAGGGATATTGAGTTCATCATTGAACTACAACCAGGCGCTGCACCTATATCCAAAAGACCATATAGGATGCCCCCTAAAGAATTGGCCGAGCTGAAAAATTCAACTCCAAGAACTACCGGACAAAGGTTTCATTCGCCCTAGCGCGTCACCTTGGGGAGGTCCAGCCCTATTCGTAAAGAAGAAGGATGACAGTTTGAGATTATGTGTGGACTACCGACCTCTCAATGCGGTAACTGTTGAAAATAAATACCCCCTTCCTCGCATCGATGTACTCTTCGATCAATTAGCTGGAGCCAGAGTCTTCTCAAAGATTGATCTTCGTTCGGGATATCATCAGATCAAGATTCGCCCGTGCGATATTCCTAAGACTGCCTTCTCCACACGATATGGACTATATGAATTCTTGGTCATGTCCTTTGGACTCACCAATGCCCCTGCCTACTTCATGTATCTCATGAATTCGGTATTGATTCCCGAGCTTGACAAATTCGTCGTAGTGTTCATCGACGACATCCTTATCTATTCCAAGGATGAGGAAGAGCATGCCAAGCACCTTCGCATTGTTCTTCAACGACTCAGAGACCATCAGCTCTATGCTAAGTTTTCTAAGTGTGAATTCTGGTTGGATACTGTAAAGTTCTTAGGTCACACGATCTCCAGCGAAGGCATAGCTGTTGACCCCAGCAAGGTACAAGAGGTGATGGATTGGAAACCCCCTACCTCTGTTCATCAGATTCGCAGTTTTCTCGGCTTAGCCGGTTACTACCGTCGCTTCATCCCGGATTTCTCTCGAATTGCTAAGCCCATGACTGAACTGTTAAAGAAGGAAGTAAAGTTTGTATGGGACGAGAAGTGTGAGGAAGCCTTCCACACTCTCAGAGAGCATCTGACTACTGCACCTGTGTTAGCTCAACCCGATAATACCAAGTCATTCGATGTGTATTGTGACGCATCAGGTACTGGTCTAGGATGTGTGCTTATGCAAGAGAATCGAGTGATTGCATATGCCTCACGAGCCCTTCGGCCCCACGAACAGAATTATCCCACGTATCACCTTGAGCTCGCAGCCGTCATTCACGCTCTGAAGATATGGAGGCACTATCTCATGGGTACGCAGTGCAATATCTACACGGATCATAAGAGTCTCAAGTACATCTTCACACAAGCCGATCTGAATATGAGGCAACGAAGATGGCTAGAATTAATCAAAGATTATGACCTTGAAGTGCACTATCACCCCGGTAAGGCTAATGTAGTCGCGGATGCACTAAGCCGCAAGTCCCATTGCCATTGCTTATCCATGGAGTCCTACCATGAGACATTATGTGCAGACATGAGGAAGCTTAACTTGGAAATGGTTTCCCAAGGCACTCTAAATCACATCTCAGTTGAGCCCACTCTTCACGACCAAATCGTCATGGCACAACTACATGATGAAGGAATCAAGATCATCAAACAAAAACTCTCTCTAGGTGAGGAGAAGTATAAGTGTTTCCGCCAGGACCATAAGGGAGTTCTATGGTTCGAAAGTCGTATAGTCGTTCCGAAGAATCGTGAACTCCGCAAGCAAATTCTTGATGAGGCACACCTCTCCAAATTCTCTATCCACCCCGGCAGTAGCAAAATGTATCAGGACCTAAGGCAAAACTTCTGGTGGACTAGAATGAAAAGGGAAATTGCTACGTATGTCTCGGAATGTGACACGTGCCAGAGAGTAAAAGCTAGCCACTTAAAGGTAGCCGGTACACTTCAACCGTTACCTATACCATCATGGAAATGGGAAGACATAAGTATGGACTTCATCGTTGGACTACCAAACACGTCCCAGAGACATGATTCCATATGGGTTATCGTTGCTAGACTCACGAAGACGGCACATTTTCTTCCGGTGCACACCACCTATTCTACCAAGCAATATGCCGAGATTTACCTCGATCGTATTGTTTGCCTGCATGGAATACCTAAGACGATTATCTCCGATCGTGGTCCCCAGTTTGTAGCACGCTTTTGGGAACAACTGCAAACGTCTCTTGGCACGAAGCTGATTCGCAGCTCAGCATACCACCCTCAGACCGATGGACAAACGGAAAGAGTAAACCAAATTCTTGAAGACATGCTGAGAGCTTGTGTCATTCATTATGACAAGAATTGGGACAAATGCCTACCCCTGGCAGAGTTCTCGTACAACAACAGCTACCAAACGAGTTTGAAAATGGCACCATTTGAGGCCCTGTACGGACGAAGGTGTCGAACCCCTTTGAGCTGGTCACAAACCGGAGAACGTAAAATAATTGGACCCGACCTGGTAATCGAGGCGGAGGAGAAAGTAAAAGTAATACAAGCAAATCTTAAAGCCGCACAAGCCCGACAAAAGAGCTATTCTGACAAAAGGAGAAAGCCCCTAAAGTTCGAAGTTGGCGATCATGTCTATCTTCGAGTTTCACCAACCAAGGGAGTGCGAAGATTTGGAATCAAAGGCAAACTAGCTCCCCGTTATATTGGTCCTTACGAAATCATGGAGAGCCGCGGACCCGTAGCCTACAAATTACGACTGCCCCCCTCAACTCACGGCCACCCATGATGTCTTCCACGTATCTCAACTCAAGAAGTGTATTCGAGTCCCTACCGAGATTGTGGAACAACAAGAAATATCGTTGGAACCCGACCTCTCATATGTCGAACACCCAGTTAAGATTTTGGATCAAAAAGAAAGAGAGACCAGGAGGAAAGTGATTAGAATGTATAAAATACAATGGAATCGCCACACGGAAGAAGAAGCCACCTGGGAAACGGAGAGCTACCTGAACCAACATTTCCCTGGGTTTCTTGTCTCAACCACTGGTATGTGCACCCACGCCCACACTAAGAATTGCCGAATCTCGGGGCGAGATTCTTGTTAAGGGGGGAAGGCTGTGACAACCCTGGTAATTAAAATTCCAAAATCAATGTCATTAGCCTAACTCTATGTTAAACCAACTAATGAGAGGGTGGAAAGAATTAAAACGGGTTCAGTTGGAATTCAAATTTAATTTGGGCACATTTGGACACATTTGAAACTTTTAAATCTAACTTTCAAACCATAAGCCAAATGAGATTTTGCCTGAAACCAAAGTTGTAGAACTTTTTATTTTGAACAACTTTCGTGTTCAAAAGTTTTTGAAATTCAAATCAGAAGGAGGAGAAAACGCCCTGTTTGCACCCAGCCCCCTGAAACTTTTCGAATTCTTGCATCCAGGTCCCTCACCTCCCTCTCCTCTGCTGCACCGCGCGCTCGCCCGACAGCCGCACGCCACGTCGCCGGCGATTCCTGCCCCCACGCCGCGCCAAGCCAATGGCCGTCGCTCCCTGCCGCAGCGGCTTTGCCTCCCCCACGCCCACGCCTCTGCCCAACCCGAGTGCACCCAGCTGCGCGCGCCAGACCTCCGGCGTTCTGCTGCACCGCCGCGCCGCCCAGCCACTGGCCGCCGCCCAGGCGCCCAACGGCGTGCCCCCGCCGTGCCGCCCGGCCCAGCCCTGCCTGGACCCCTCCTCCCTCCCTTGCGCCTATAAAAAGCCGAACAGAGCCCCCCCTCGCGCGCCTGGAAAGCCACCGCGCCTCCATTGCCGCCGGCGCCCCCACCTCGCCGCGGTTCCCTTGCTCCGGCCCACCTCCGCCCGAGGCAAGCACTGAAACGGATTCCCCTCGACGCACTGAAGCTCCCCAGCCCGAGCCCCGCCGCCCTCCTCGCCGGAGCGCCGCCGTCCGCGCCGCCCCTCCGCCGCCGCCCCTGCTCTCCGCGGCCAGCCCGCCACCGGCCATCCCAAGCCACTCCAAGACCACCAATAGGTGCGCCCTGGTTCCCTCTCCGTTCTCCCCCACCTTGCCCTCGCCGCCGGCGACCGAGCTCGCCGGAATTTGGCCGGACAGGACGACCCCGCCGTGAAATTGCGACCAGGGACTACATTGCAAACGCCCAAATCTTCCCAGGGGGTTTTCTGCTAGTTTTCAGGGACCCCTCTGTAAAGAAAGTTTTAACCAAATCAGTGAACTTGTGAAATTCGTATAAAATCGTAGAAAATTCAAACAAATGCAAACTCAACTGTTCTGGAATCCTTAGAAGAAACTCTACAACTTTTGTTACATAAAGTTCCTCAGATTCTCAATATATTTTGCTCTAGATTAAATGGAAGGTTTAATGGACTTCTTTTGTACCCACTGTTGTAGATCATTGCTGACCCTAATTTTTGGGCAGTGAGTTACTTGCTTAATATTTAGGGCTGTGTAAAAAGATCAGGACCAAAAGCCATCTCTAGATACACCTTTTGTCCAACCTTGTTATATGCCATAAAGTGTTAGAACTAATTTTTCCTGCTGTTCTGTGATGATCAATGACATGAAACTTTTTCTGTGTTGTTGTAGTAATACCTAGAGGCCACAGAAAAATTTAGAAACATTTTTACTATATGTAACCTGTTCGAATGAATTTATGGTAGGAAAACTTCACTAATTCAAAATAATTAGTAAAGCGCTTATAAAATGTTCATCTTTTTACTATGAAACACAATTGAGTAGATCAAGCTGTACAAATAGTTTCATACATAGAAACCCTGTATAACATCCTGTAGAAAATAATCTTTAATAACATGAGTGTAGCTTGTCCCATTTATTATGCTCTAAATCATGTACAAAAGAATCTGAAAAATTTACAGTAGCACAAATATGGTTATAGCAACACCCTGTAAAATTTTTAGCGTCAATACTTGCATGGTTTGTCCTGTATAAAAATAACTAGATTCTAGCGGTGGCTGTGTATTACATTTTTCATATTTAACATGCTACACAAAAATGTCTGAAATTTTTACAGTGACCTTATCTCTGCATAATGTACTTTGAATAAAAAATTTTATTACCAGAAGCTAACTAGATTAGTATTTGTGTTCAACTCATTTTGGTGTTTAAATATAACACAACCCCTTCTTCTTTAATAAAGTTAAATAGATTAAGATAAGCTCTATTAACGATTGCCCAGGAAATGTTAAAGTAAATAACTTCACAGCAAAACTTATGTCTTATGAACCGCAACTTTATCGTGAAGGAAATCATGTCGTTTACCATCACCACTGCTCAAACTTGTGCATTCATGTAGAAACGACTACTCTCGCCGACGGGACGTACGAGTTGGTGCCCGAGTCCGAGAGTGAGCAGCAAGAAGCCCAGGAAAATCTAACTGAAGCAGTTGAGACCCGGGTCAACGTTCAGACGATCCCCGGACTAACTATTCACAAGAAGGCAAGCCCCGGAGCATAACCTATTTCTTTCCTAATTATGCAACTCATTACTCTTTGCTTGTGCATTAAGTTTATAGGAGCTGAATGGAAACTTAGTTGCATGATGTTAGGAACCCTTGCTTGAAAACTAGACGTAAGGTTCGATAGAATGCTGTGCTAATAGGACTCCGGTAAAAGTCGAGTGATTTCCTGTCACTCGCGAGAAAATAGGAGTTGAATGTCTACTACACGCTGCAATCATAAGGACACAGACGGGCCATGGAACGATGGTTACGATTGAGGCCCGTCTGTCTAGTGAAAAATGCTAAGGCCGCAGGGTGTGGTAGTGATGGTTAAGTCTTTGAACGAACTAAACACATGCCGAGATTATGGGAATCGGTAAGCTTAAGTACCTGATTGGCCCGGCAAGGGGACGACATCCTACCCTTTGAACTTCGGTCCCACTATATGGCGAGTGCACGAGTGGTCACGACCCGGCGCCGAACCGTGGCGTGGGGCTCGTGTACTCTCGGAGGGTAGCCCCGATCCACGACCCGGAAAGAAAGGGGAAAAGTTGCACGTGTGACTCTGTGAGTAACCACGTGACGTGTGTTTAGGTTTCCCTTGCAAGGTTAAGAAATTCGATTCGAATCGTCCGTTTCTCACGGCTATTGAGACTGCTTAACCATTTTTACCCACAGAGTAAGAAGAGGAACAATGATGATGAATGAACTGGTTGGATGGAAAATTTAATGCTTCACCATGTATGCTTTAGATAGCTGCTTACCTAGACTGGCTAACGAAACTAGAATCTTGAGCTAAAAGTCGAAAGTAAGGACCCACTTGTAGATGCTTTTCGGCAAAACAAACCCCTGAGCCAAAAAGCCTGGCATGTCTAGAGTCGGTGGAGTAGTTTCCACTACACGGGTAAGTCTTGCTGAGTATTAGTATACTCAGTCTTGCTTGTGACTCGTTTTCAGGTGAGCCCTTCGAAGACATGATTGCTAGTTGACTTGGCCTTCTACCCTCCCTCCTGGTTGGTCGGTGGAATGGGATGCGCCCCCGGCCAACGGTGATGGTGCCGAATGATGTCTCGTACGGGCTTCATCGAGACATCCTGTATCGTCGAGTAGCTATCGTTGTTTTATTTTCCGCTGCAACTTAAACTCTGAAGAACTTATTTATGATCATTGGAATACTTGGTTTCTGAATTTAAAACTCGGTCTGTAATATTCACTTATGTTAATGTTGTAATATTTGTTGGAATGTGGTATTCTCTGGGCTCATCGTCGCGTGAGCATTTGTATGTATGGCGCTCGATCCGATCACCGTGGTTGTATCGGGAGGTTATACCCGACAGACCAATGGATTATTCCGTTTGAAGTGTAAGGTTAACCGAGATTGCCTTAATGGTGATGGTTAATACACTTGAGCCGGATTAATTCAGGTGGTTCTGCCACATTATTGGCCGACGATTCTCGAAGATTGTTTTAAATATTATAAAGGTTGTCAAGACTATCAGAAGTTTGGCAATGTGCAGCGCGCACCAGCCTCGGCTATGAATCCGATAATCAAACCATGGCCGTTTAGAGGTTCGGGAATAGACCTCATCGGACAGATTTACCCTCCATCAAGCAAAGGGCACAAGTTTATATTAGTAGCCACTGACTATTTTACCAAATGGGTGGAGGCAGTTCCGTTAAAGGCCGTGACATCGGCCGCTATGATCGATTTCATAAAGGACCATAAGTTTTATCGGTTCGGCATCCCTCAAACCATCACAACTGATCAAGGAACGATGTTCACCTCAGGAGAGTTCGAAGAATTCACCGCCGATATGGGGATTAAATTGTTGAATTCTTCTCCGTATTATGCTCAAGCCAATGGCCAGGCCGAATCGTCCAATAAGGGGATAATCAAGTTGATCAAGAGGAAGATAGAGGAACAATCCAAGAAGTGGCACCTGTCTTTAACCGAATCTCTATGGGCTTACAGGATGGCCTGCCACGGGGCCACTAAGATATCTCCTTATCAGTTGGTATATGGTCACGAGGCAGTATTGCCTTGGGAATTAAGGACGGGGTCAAGGCGCACATCGCTTCAAGATCAGTTGACGGCCGATGACTATTCCCTCCTCATGAAGAGAGAGCTCGACGATTTGGCGGATCAGCGATTAAGGGCCCTGGTCAGCATTGAAGAAAACAAGAAAAGGGTGGCTAGGTGGTACGACAGGAAGGTCAAGGTCAAACAATTCTCCCAAGGAGATTTGGTATGGAAGTTGGTGCTGCCGATAGGGTCTAAGGATCCTAAATTCGGTAATGGTCGCCCACTTGGGAAGGGCCGTATAAAATCGGCCGATGTGCTCCGGGAAATGCATATATATTAGAAACTATCGAAGGGGAAGAATTCACAAGAGCCTTAAATGGGAGATATCTGAAGAGGTACTATACTAGTATATGGGTGGGTGCATAACTTACGATAGGGTGCATCAAGACCACATGGCCAACTCCTATTGGCTCCTGTCTATATAGCCGATGCAAAGATAACATCGCCTTAAGGACGAAACATTCGATTAGTCTGACCGATTTATTATTCGGTAAGAACAGTAGGGTACATGGCCGATACGGTACAAGTCGCCCTTAGAACAAAAGTACCAACATATTTATTGACCACGCTTTTTCTTAATCTCCCTCTCGATTCGGCCTAATTCTATCAAGAAGCAGATGCTCTTTTCCTCCAGATCCTCCATGGCGGCTTCAACCTCGACTTGATGAGGGAGTGGGTGGCTCCTGTCGAGTGGTGGTTGGGATGTCCCCGCCGCAGCATCTTCAAGGGCGACTGAGCGAGGGAGTGGATGACTCCTTTCGGTTTGTGGCCGCCTGGAGCAGTGAGCGTCTATATGGTCCCAGATCTTCTGGACTTCAGCAGGGACATGATCTTTGAGTTCTTCGAAATGAGCCTTGATCAGATCTCTATCCGCCTGCGATAATGGTCCGTCTGAATGCATGACTTCAATCGCTCGTTCCAGACTGGGGCTAAGGCGTTTCGGCTAAAAGAGGAGCAAACAACCACCCAGTGTCAGATTGATTGAAATGTCAAGAGAGGGAACAAAAGAAGATTTCATACCTGGTTGACGGAGAAGGAAGAAGACAAAGAAGATATCTTGGCGTCTAGTCTAGGAAGATGGAGATCAAGTCGTTAGAGGAAAAGAAGACGGGCGATGCAAACGCCTTTGGAAACGATACGGGGCCTCATACTTATAGAAGGAAGAGGGTGAAGGAATGGTAGGATGCGTCCCATCGGAATAAAAGGGTTAATAAATGAAAAGCTGCCGAAGAGGGCAGTCCATGTTTGAATCCGCACGTCAACGGAAAGAGGACATTAATTGTTTACAGAACATTCAGTACTTTTACAGTTCACCCGAGGAGGGTATCAATAGCCGCAATCGCTCGTTGCCTAACTTGATTGGCCGAGTCTAAGGTTCTCTGGTCGTCATCAGCCGATCCAGGGATTTCTGGCATTTGATGATGGATTTTTATTGCTTCGTGGGCCAGGTTCTGCCTCTCTTGCTTCAGCTCGGCGATGACGGATGGGAGGTCTTGGAGTCTTTTCTCTTCAGCAGCTATGGCCTCAATCACCTGCTCCATCTCCTTGGCTAGCTCTGCCCTTCGCCATTTAAGGCGGTCTATGGCACCGACGATAGCTGGACGAGAGCTTTCAAGGAAGCTGATTCGTTGATGCACCTCTTGAGCTCGATGTTTGTAGGAGTCTTCCTCCTCGCGGGCTTTTGCTAGTTTGGCGCGATCGGCCATACGGTGCAAGGCCCTGAACACTGGAATCTGCATTGACTCTATGTATGTGGCAGGTACCAGAGCCTGTTTCGCTTCCTCTAGAACTCGGCCTCTGATTTCACTAAGAAGTTGCCGAATCGGCGAGGCGTCTTCCACTAGTCGGCCGATGTCGTCTTGGAGGAGGGTCCGTATGCTCTCAAGCTTGGCACGGACGTCATCAGGGATCGAGCTCAGTGTGACTTGGCGCAAGGCAACCTCTTCATCGTCAAAAAGTGCAACCGCAAAAGGAAAAAAGACTGTTGTTGGGAGTGTCCTGCTCCTGCGAAAGAATAAAAAAAATAAAAATACGGATTAACCGACGGTAAGGGAAAATCGGCTGATTTTGGTGACAAGTTCCTTACCTCTTTGAAGCGGATTTCTTCTGCTTGCACCGGCGGGAGTGCCACCCTCATCTCGGGAAATGGCGCGATTGGCTCATCGGAAGAAGAAGATTCGACGACTATCGGTGCCCTGCTCGGGCTAGCCTCCTGGAAAGGTATGAGAAGCGGATTTTATAAGTATAATGCAAATGGTTAAGTCTGATGATATATAATGATTGCCGTACCTCTGTGAGTCATCCGGCCGATGGTTGTTGGAAAGGTACAATCGATGCACCCAGGGTAGCCTGCATCAAAAATCGGTTAGTTTTTGGTTAAGTATCAAAAATTGAGTTAAGAGACTCTCTACCTCGGTGGGAGGAATTGCTGGCGTTCCGATTTTCGCCTGGGATGTAGCCGATTGCTGCGGAGATTGCACTGGGGCAATTTGCATTGCCTGACAGAAAGAAGAAGTTAATATCGACAGAATATTTAGAAGGATGTGAGGTATGCGAAATTACCTGAACAGCTTCTAATAGCAATGATGCAGAAGCCGCTCCAGCTTCTGTAGCAGCCTAGGGATCGACTTCCTCAATAATCGGCAGAGTCGGCGCAGCTAAAGGTTCAGCCGATGCCGCCGCCGACTGATCAGCCGATTCTATACGGGCACGCACTCGGCGGCTCGTCTTCTTTAAAGAGGGTTTCTTCGGCGTTTGTTTCAATCGGCCCGTGGTGATGTCTTTGATGGTTGGGGCATGGTAGCCGATGAGTGGGAATGGTGTGTATGGGCGGCTATTCTCTATCGGCCTGCCATTTCGGCTCCGCGTCGGAGGAAGTCGACTTTCGGACTGAAAAGGGAAATAAGAGTTAGCGGCAAATTTTTAGCATAAAAAGGAATAACATCGAAATCGGCCGAGAAAAGGGAAGTACCACTGCGTTTGGGTCGATGTTGTCAGGATCCAGATCATTGCAATATGTTGAAGGAGATGCACAAAAGAGATGCTGGTTCCATTCTGCCCACCATAACTTGAATTGTTGGACAGCAAAAGGAGCCACTATCCAATTGCTTAGATCAATGGTACTGGAGTTCGGCACTAAATTGCACAACCGATTGTAGTCAAGGCCCTTAGTGAGCTCATCTCGGAATTTTGCGTGGCCGGCAAAATAAACTTGAATCGGCAGCTAACCAAGGCTGAACTGCCATGCTGCAACTGATGGGTTGTAAAACTCATAAGTTGGGGAGTCTTTCCCAGAGAAGAAGTTCGCCGGTAAGATCCCTGGTTTGATCAAGGTGTCCATGAGATCATTATCAAAGGAGTTGGACGTTGAGTCATAGTAGAAGGGAAGCTCAAAAAGTGGCTCTGTTCTCTGGTACGGGTACCAACTGGTGGTTTCTTTACTAAAGCCGTTGCAAAAACATCTGAATTACTCGGCTGTTTGGGTGGCGGTGAACTGGCAACCAGGAAAAACTGATGCCGCTTCGCCAAAAGAGGTGCACCGTCGTCGTACTGTGGGGTTCTCCTCTGACTCGATGTTGGGGAATGTCTTGGTCTCTATCTGCTGCTGGGAGATTTTGCTCATGTACAAGTTGAGCCAGAGGGTGATAAACCACCAGGGGCCACCAGGATTACCAATCGGCTCTCCCTTTGACAGTTTGACGCTGATCTGGTGCATCATGTGGTAGGCCGATCCTAGCAGATGCTTCCCGAGAGGGATGGCGGATCCTCTTGACAGGGCTTCGGCCAGAGCTTGTATATTTGAAGAAGGACCAACCGCTCTGCCGCAGAAGAGGTGCTTCTCTAGCCACATCATCAATAACGTTGTATGTTCTCTATCCAAAATCGTCCCGGTCCTCATGTTTCTTTTGATATACCCTTTCCACCCGCTGATTCCTTTCATCTCTAGCCGATGGGTTGGTTTGATCAGATAATCAAAGGGTGTATCGGGGGAGGAAACGTCGAGGCCGGTCAGCATCAGGACATCGGCCAGAGTTGGGGTCATGGGTCCGTGCCCAAAGAGAAACGCGTTGAGCGCGTCAGACCAGAAATAGGAGGCTGCTATTACCAGGGGTTCATTCTTCTCCATCTGGGACAAAGAGAGATTGATGCACTGGCCGATTTTTAATTCATCCCATTGAACTCTCTTAGAGTTGGCCATTCTTTGGTACCACTCTTTCCAGCCAGGGATTTCATTCGGCCAAGATCTAAAAGTGCTTGACCACTGACCCAAATCCATAGGTGATTGCTTGAAAGGGATTCTATGGGTTTCTAAGTTAATCAGATCAGTCGGGTCTGGATTCCCCATAGGGCCTAAGCAGATGAGACCAGGAGCTTCGGAAAGGGGAATAGTGATTTGGTGTCTAACTGCCTAAAAAAGGTAAAAAGGGAGGAACTAAGAATAGATCTAAAAGGTGCGTGGGCGGTAAAAAGTAAAAGGGGAAAGTTTTGGATGTTTACCTCCGGGATGAAGCTCATCGTCGCCGATGGAATCGCTGATGGAACCGCTGTCACCGATGGAGTTGCTGGCGGAGCCTCCGTTGTTGATGGAGTTGCTGATGGTGCCGCCATTGAAGGAGTGAAGCGGAATGTAGACGAAAGAAGAATCGCCGGAGAATGCGGTTGGAAACCAAAAGGGCGCTGGGAGAAGATAGAAAGTGATTCGCTGGGGAGGAAATTACTAAGCTCGTGGAGAAGAAGCGGCGGAGAATGCCAGTATTTAAAGACGGTCCAAGAGAGAACGGTAAAGGCGGGATTTTTGCCGCGCCGTCTACACGAATTTCGGGGGTACAGTTGTCTTAGGCGCCCAGTTCGAAAAGATTGCAATCATCATGTAGAAGACCGCGAAACGGAAGGAGATTTTTGCCGTGTTTGTTTTGGAGGAGAGATTAAAAAAGAATTTCGAAGTAAAAGTCATGTTTTACTCCGAAATTGGGGGGCATGTGTTGACGCTAGATTTTGACACGTATTGAATCGGCGTCAGGGAAGGAGGAGATTGGCCGATGCGGCAGACTTAAAGGCTACAATTGGGAATCGGCCGATTGACGCTATAGTTAGGAATCAGCCGATTGGCGCTGCAGTGTTTCGGGCGATTGGCGAATGGAGTTGGTGGGGGTCGGCCGATTGAAAGGCTAGAGCGTTTGGGCCAATATGGGCTTGCGCCAATAGATAGGGGATGAAGCCAATGGAATCCCAAGAGAGGATGTTGAGTCAAGATGACAGAGGATCCCAGTCAAAGATGACCTGACGTTGGTCAAAGAACGACTCCGACTCGGTCGAGAAGCAATGGAAGGGGTTCGGATTGGACTAGGAGATGGCAGCAGAAGATCCTGCGGGAGCCCGTTTCCTTTAGGAAAGTCCTATAGATATAGTAGTTTTCATTTAAATCAAGTTTGTAACGGATCGTGATAGATCAGGAGTCTTAGTCTTAGGGTATAAATAGAAGCAGTCAGGGTTTTGTAGAAGGAGACGCATCAATCAATACAAACAATCTACTTTTTCATCATACTTTACTTTCAAGTCGGCGACTTCGCCAATATATCTTTTTCTTTCACGAGTTTGTACGGGTTGGCAGGGCTGCATTGACACGATCTCTGGCTAATTGGTAGGTTCCGTTTATCGAATAATATCTAAGCTTTAACTTCGGGCGCATCGCCGTTGTTTCGTTTAGATTTATTCACCAGTTATCGATATTTACTAGAATTATAGGTTTTACCTATTGTTCTAGTTTTATCACCAGTTATCCAGCTTGAGATCAAACTGTCGGCTTTATCATTATTTCTTCTTATTTATCATCATATAGCCGATTAGATCTATTTCGAGTGTTGCATCTGTGGCGATTGTTTAAGTTGCTCCAGTAGTTTCTTTACAATCGCTACGTGATTATCGGTTGATCTATAGCCAGTCATCTTCATAGCAAATCGGCTGATTCGCTGATACGCTTTTCGGGACAGATCGGAACTTTAGCCGATCGACACCTCGGAATTTAATACGTTTCTTTCCTTGTCAATCAACAGGTCAGATTGACTGGCACGCCGCGCGAACCGCACCAGGGCGATCACCCGAACAGGAGTTAAGCAGATTCTCCCGGGTCGTGTGTCCGACGCTGAAGGTTATCGGCCGATTTCCGGCCGATTTTTAGCGCCAACAAGTTCCTTATTAGATTTCTTTATATATTTATATTGGTAATTTTTAATCTGGATGTTGAGCATTTTTGGAATTGGTTAGGCACACTACACATGAGAAAATTGATCAGGCAGAACATCGTAGCAATTATAATTGATTGAGTAAATTACATCTATAACAATAATACAATAATTTGGTAGGTAGAGGTGGATTGGTCGAACAATATTCAATTTGGTGCAATATCAAAGGGTAAATCTAGGGTCCTAACGTACTAAGTGCAGAAAAACATGCACTTATTTATTAACTTATTTATTAGGGCCTGTTTTGAGGGTGAAGTCTAAAAACTAACTCCAGCAGGCCCTCTATCGAACTCTCTACTCTAAATTTAGAGGGTGAAGTAAAAAAACTAACTCCAACAAGTCCAACAGGCCCTCTACCTGAGCCTCTAAAATGAGGAGGCCTCCAAATCTTGCCCTTCACCCTAAGGCCTAGGGGGTCTCTAGGGAGCCCTCTATCCGTGGCCCCACCCAACTACCTCTTCTTTCTCCCTCCAGGCGCATGCTCTGCTCCTCCTCCTGCCGTGCAGCGCCTCCCTTGCTGAAACCTTCATCGTGTCGCGCCACCGTGCCACCCCCTCACAGTGCTGCCTCGCCCTGTCTCCTCTGCGTGCGCGAGCCGAGGACCATCCGCCCCTCCCGCTGGCGCCGCGCGGGCCGAGCTTCACCGGCCCCTACATGCTGGCCTTGCGCAAGCCGAGCTTTGGCTGCCCTCCGCGGCCGCCAGGCCCGAGCTCCGGCCCAACATGGCAGGAGGGAATGGGGGTTGAGATTTAGAGGCTCTTGCTGGAATTGGAGGTAAAAATCAAGTCCTCAAAAAGTAGGAAGAACCCCTACTTAATAAGTAGAGGGTCTAGTTTGAGGGTATTACTGGAGTTGCTCTAAGGCACATCAAGACCATGATGCAACCAAGTAGGGTTTTGGCAACTACAAGGTAGATGTCACAATCGAGTCAAAAAAATATTATTTGAGTTTATTTATCACTGGGATACATTATTCTTAGATGTCAAATTATTTCAAAAATTCCAAGCCATCAAAGTTAAATTCCGTATCATTGTTGCGAAGTTATGTTAAACTTTGCCAAAAAAAAATTCTGGTATCCTAACTGAAAATTGAATTCTGACAAAACTTATATTATGTCATCATTTTAATTATTTCTAAGTATCTCTTTACACTTCCAAATCAAACTAAACTCGGAGACCCAACAAGGTTACACCAAGATGAACTCTAATTCTTATCCGGTGAGACTGGCTAAAAGTTTTGTTAATGGCCCTAATTCCTCGGGTACATACTAGCCATCTACCTCCCCCTTACAACTCACCGTCTCCCTCACGTATTTTGCCTTTGGCTACGTTTGGACCGTAGACCCACCAATTACCGAGACCAAATTGAATAATTTATAAGTTGTTGAACCGGTGTGCACATATCTGTCAAGTTGTTATATAGTTGGTGTAATTTACTAATATATTTTCCTTATTCAAAAGAGAGAGAAGGGTAGTAAAAAGGCTATTTTGACCTCCATTGAAGTGGGGTTTGCATGTCATTTCTATATCCTTCCTCCATCCCATTTGATTGCTAATGCTCAAATGCGTAAGGCTTTGTGTTGCAGGGTTGGAGAGGGAAATAGACCATACTAGAGAAAGACAACTCCGGCGTTGTGTCCTCTTTTTTTTCATCACGGGCAAACCCGGATTTCATTACCCATCGCAACGAAATTACAGCAAAAGTTCAGAGTGCGCAGTTTTTGGTACCCCACAAAACACACCTGGTTCCAAAACGTTTGTGTCCTCCTCTTGGTTTAGAACTCCATAGGTAAATGATTTAAGCTTGGTAAGAAGCGGCATATGAAATTTTAATTTAAGGGAGGGGATTGGAGCTTGGGGGTTGAGCGGCCTGCCAAGATCGAAGTGGCATAGGGTGGCGGTCTGTCCCAGCGAGGTCGTGGTTTTGACTTGGCGTGCATCGGTGGTTGTTGCCACCGTGGAGAAGGCCGAGGTGCTCGCTTGCCACGTCGCATAGTAGAGAGAGTGAGGTGGGGAGAACATCGAGGACGATGGTGAGCTCAACGTCGAGGTCCTGGAATGTGGCGGCAAGGTGGGTCTTAGCAATGCCAGGGGCGTCTGATGCAGCATAGGAACATGACGATGCAGAAGAGCTAGAAGAGGAAGATAGGGAGAAGAACGAGCTGACATGCGGACCACCCAACTCAATGGAAGGTCCCTTCTGTCTTCTTGAAATAGAGAAAATAATAATAGTATGGTCATGGTGTTCTACTGCAAATGATCCTGATTTTAATGGTACCCAGCAAATTTCCTTGTTTGAGTTGTGTTCTGGCCAAGTGGAATACAGTTTGATATCCAGAACAAAAATTGCTTTATTTATTGGTAATGACTCTAATCTGGCCGGGCGTACGTTGGTGCATCTGCACGGCCCGGCTCCATCTACTATCTGTTATCTAACCATTCAGTAGCCACGAGCCGCTATCTGGAACAGGCTGATTTTTTCATTTAGCCTTCCTCTATCTAATCCCGGTCTATCTCTTCGCATTCTCAGGATGGGGATTCACATCAGATACACTAGTTGAAGATATGCAGGCCCTCCTTTCTCAATGGCGTCGTCAAGCCTCCGCTGCCTCCTCCTCAGCCCCATCGCCACCGCCTCCTCCTCCATCTCCGCCTCGGAGTCCGTCGCGGCCGGGCAGAGGCGGTCCCGGCATCTCGTCTTTGAACCCCGCTGAGGTCGCCAAGTTCGCCGCCATCGCCGAGACCTGGTAATAGTGAGATCCTCCCTCCTTTGCGATGACGAATTGCGTGCTTTTCCTAGATGCTTGGATGAAATTTTGAGCGGGTGTTTGTTGGTCGACTCTCCCCCTCCCCCCATTCTCTTGGATCTCCGCCCGGCCGCAGTCCAACCATCCACCCCCCACCGAGGGCCGAGTGCCCGAGTGCTGCTGCGATCTCTCCCCGTCCGCCCTCTCCCGCTTGCGCGGCCGGGCTGGTGGCAGCCGCAATGGGCAGCGAGGATGTGCTCGTCGAGATCTACCCCTGCAAGCTCCGCTTCCTTTGTACGTGCCCCCTCTTCTTGTCTCCAATCTGATCCCTCCTCTCCTCTCGGCTCCACTACAGCCCAATGGGGGCTCGAGTTCGGTCGCCGTGATCCGTCCCTAGGCTGATTCGCCCGATGCATTGGCCTCTCCAATCGCGGGCGGGATGCTGGTTACCTGGTGATTTGTATTATTTTTCGGTTCATGCGTTCGTGTGCTGCTGCCGCTTGGGTCGGATTGGGGTTTTACAGATGGGTTCCTACGCCAGCCCGTGCATTTCGCGGGGAGGGTTTAACTGACCATGACGTGATTGCCAGTCGAAGCTTAGAATGTACAAATTTTTTCCGACATTCCGAAGCGATCTGTTGACGATTTCTCCGGGTTCGCTCTCTTATAGAAATTTTACTTTTCTGTTGTTGTACTGTCGCAACCGTGAGCTGATTTTTTTTGTACAAATAACTGGTTTTGCGGGGTTCGGCTTGTACTTTGCGAGTCGTGACATACTGACAATCTAGGGAGTATTATACTGTTTTTACTCTCAATTGCGTGAGGTTTGCGCGAACAAATTTAGGGACCAAGCGTGGCGTTCTTAGCCTGATTTGCACTTGCAGTCGGATTCGTCCATTTTCTAGTCTAAAATTTCCATAGAAGGCCGAGTGCATTCTGGTAGTGCTAGTGCTAATAGGTGGTTGGTACGTGGAGAAATGTTAGCTCCTGTGCTGCCAATGGCTCTGAATTTTGGTGTGTAAGGATATGACACATTAGATAAATTGGTTGCAATAGTGACATTCTAGATCCCTTGATTGTTTGCTTGCCACTTCTGATGATTCAAGAAATAATGAATGGACATAATAAATAATGAATGGACATAATATGTTGCAGATAGTGTTGACGGCTGAATATGCGTTAGATGCGGTATCCTGTAGGGAGGTGGTGAAACACTACCTGTCGGTGTTTCGATCAACGTCTAGTAATTTGCGCCACGCTTCTCGGTGGCTCGATGGCTAACAATCGAAGGCAAGGATTTAGACTGGTTCGGGCAAAAGCCCTACATCCAATGTGGGGTGGCTCACTTCGTGTTCCTCATATTCGAATGCTGGGTGCTTGCAACTGAGCGCTTGCAAGCGGTGTGCGCGCTGTATAATCGCGTCATCCTTTCCAGAGAAGGCCCAGCTCCACCTTATATACATGGCGGGCTAGGCTAGATTATGTGAGAGAGAGGGTGCTCTTCCCCCGGGGTCGGCTGCCCTACACGTGTCCTACCGGGGCCCGTGTCCGTTCGTGCTCTGCCGCTGCCAAAGTCAAGTCCCGTTCGTCCGATCCGCGGCACCGCCTGACACGTCCTTGGTCACGTCCTCCATCGCCCTGTCAGGGGATGGCGCCGTTCTTCTCGTGCCCCGTTCCCTATGCACCGGGGGCGGGCCTCTTGCCAAGTTAGCAGGCTCCCTCCTCCTCTTCGCTGGTCGGGAGGTTGGGCGCCTAGGTTCGGCGGCCACCAGGTTTGTGGTAGGGCCTGCTAGCTCGGAGGGCCTTCCTTCCCTATGCCTGGCCACGGAGGGGACTGGGCACGATCCGTCGCATCGTGTTGACGGAGTGGTGGTGCGACCAGCGCGCCCGCCGGCCGTGACGTCATGATGTCCCGTCAGACCCAAGTTCTCCCGCTGGTCCTCCGGTCTGTAGGCGGTGCCCCTACCCTGGCTGTTAGGGGAGGGATACGCGCACGTCTTATCATATCTTGGGGAATTAATGCGCCGCTGCGCCTTCCCTAGGAAGCCATGCGCTCGGGCTCCCTACCGAGGTCGGTCCGTCCTCCCGGTCATTGCTTCGTCGTGAGGGGTCGGGAGGGCTCCATATGGCCCGTGCCCGGCTGCTCCCGAGCTTGAGCGTCGCTTTGCACTGCTGGGCCTGCTCCGGCCGCATTCAATGCCTTACCAGGACAAGCCGCCTGACGTCGTCCGGCTAACCGTTGCTTAGGCCCTTAAGGGCCGCACTTTGGGGTACCTGTTGCCTGCCACCCGTCAGTAGCCCCCGAGCCCATGTGTGGCTCGGAGAGTGGTGTGGGGGACCCTCCATCCAGCTCGAGATTGGTTCGCCTGAGCTTGCAGCGCGCTGCGTCGTGCTCCTCCTTTCCGATGGGTCCATGCGAGTGGACCCAGTGGGTGTAGCCCCCGAGCCCCTGTAGGGGTCATGTGGACTCGCGCAGGGGGTTAGCGAGTGTTTGCGCTCCGTATCCGACGGGGAGGGATCTCCCCGGTCAGACTCTTGTCGGTGCGCGTGAGCGCACCCATTGGGTGTAGCCCCCGAGCCTCTGCAGGAATCAGAGATTCGCGCAGAGGCTTAGATGGCGTGCCTGAGTCGGCATCCTGCGTCGGCGCCTTGGCCCGAGAGCCTCCCATTGGGTCTTGTCACCGCTGATCGCAGTCAGGGGTTGCTTTGCTGACGTTTTGATTCCTTTCGTGGATTCAGCTTTCTCCGCTCGTCCTTGCCGTTCTTCGTAGCCTGCTGAAAGGATCTTGGTGATGCCTAGAGTGGGGGGGGGGGGGGGTGTGAATAGGCATAACTGTAAAACCTGAAAATTCTTTGCAACAATTATATCTGTCGTTACATATGTGTAGGAAGTTTCGATGGGTTGGAACTTCCAACACTGGATTGGAACTTCCAACAAAAGGAAAGTTCTTATACGAAATTCAAAATTAAACTCGAAACTGCAGAACCTAGCTGAATCAAAAGTTGCGCAATGATACTAGGAGACTTCTACAGGTGATCTTTGCAAGCACAACAACTCGAGTACCAAGATCGTCACAAAACAAGCTCTAGGTCAACAAAAACTAAATAAATGCAATAGGCACAGACACAAGAGATTTGTTCCCGAAGTTCACTCCCACTAAGGAAGCTACGTCTCTATTGAGGAGCTCTGAAAGAGCCGGGTCTTCCACTAACCACTTACCTCACTCAATCAACCACAAAGGAGGATTGAGTCACTTACTATGAAATCCACAAAGGATGGGTAATACAAACTTGTCAGGGCGCACACACACGAGAGGACGCTCAACCGGGCGACACCAAACCGTCTAGAAGCAAGCTTCAAGAGTAACAAATATGAATCGATGGATGAGGATGCGTCAAGTGTTTTTGAGATGAACTTGGCTGCCCTCACACTCAAATGGTTAAGTCTCACACCTCAATCTTGCTCTCACCTGAGCCCTAGCTCAAATCAACTAAAGGATTAGCTCAAGGAAGGATATGGGGAGTGGAATGAGTGTTCTTGGAGGTGTTCTTGCGTGTGGAGTCAGCAGCGAATGAAGGAGGGGGTGTGGGGGTATAAATACCCGAGCCCCCAAAACTAGCCGTTAGTGCATTGGTTAAGTGATTGTCGAAACTTCCGATACAGGGCCGGAACTTCCGACCCAGCTCAAATTAGCTAGCCGAGAGCCCCCTATCGGAAGTTACTGGGAACTTCCAACAGGTGTCGGAACTTCCGACACACACTGAAACAATCAAAAAACTAAGTGCACAAGTGTGTGATTCTGTGTCTCTCTTTGATGGTTAGCATCTCAAAGAAGTACTTTGACACCTTCATACTATCCATTCGCATCCCTCTTAATAATACGGTGTTTTCTATACTTAAATTCAAAATAGAAAATATTAAAAGGTCTTCTTTTAACCCAACGCCATCCTTTAAGCAAATTTGACGTCTTTTCTTGCTCTTTTTCATTTCATTGAATTTTAACTTGTCAATAACTCGATGAACTCATTAGCTCCTTAATTTTTTATGTCATCAACACCAAAACCTACTTAGGGGGCCAAATGCACTTTCAATCTCCCCCTTTTTGGTGATTGATGACAACACAATTAAGGCTCACAATAAATTCAATAAAACATTTTGAATTCAATCGTATAGGTGAACTCCCCCTTAGTATGTGCATTCATCAAGATAAATTCAAAGATGGCCTCAAATGCCATTTGCACATATTAAGATAGTTTCTTCTATATTATTGCATTTGTGGGGTGAAAAGTGTGATAAATATCATTGTGGTGCATATGACAAGATATATCACAACAAGAAAGTGGAAATAAACAGGCACCAAGTCATGAGCACCACAAAAGCAATAAGGTTCTAAGATCACACTAGCATAGAGAATCACAAATAAGTCTTACAAATTTAAAAGTTTCACTTGGCACACCACCACACATAACACAAATACAAGTCTCATTTGTCCACAAGCACTTAGGGTTCAAAGTTCAAAGCAGCCCAATGTCCACAAATGGCCTATGGTAAGTTCAAAGCAGCCCCAACATCCACAAATGGCCTATGGTGAGCTCACTCGCCCTTTGGCATCAAGCGCCAAAAAGGAGAGGCCCTTCCATAGCCATCACTCATCGTCCTCATCATCTTCATCATCATCATCATCTTCTTTTTCATCCGTGGGTGTGTTGACAGCGGGGACATCATCATCTTCTTTGTCATCCGATTCCTCAAGCCCACCCAAGTCTTCTTCAATTTCATCATCATCAATTTGAGGAGCCCCAAACATCATGGAAGGTCCACCCATCTCCTCCCAAGGGTTGTAAAAAGTCTGTGGAGGAGGAAAGTCCATGGGAGCACGAAGAGGTGAGTGAGCCATGTCATACTTGGCCAAGATTTCCTTTTGTCTCGCCTCAATTGAGCTGCCCATCCACATGCTTCTTGTGGTCATGGATCTCTTGCGCATTGTGACATCCCATGTTGAAGCACGCAAAAAAACCTTGAGAGATAAAGCTAAGAATTCCCTTCTTTTTTGGAGCACGAGGAGGAGGGCCACGGGAGCTTGAAGGACCTTGAGAGCTAGATGGACCACGAGAGCTAGATGGGGCATGTGATGATCCTTGAGTGGAGTGGCGAGATGCATGAGCTCCAAGCTTGAGAAGACGCTGAAGTTGACCTTTCTTAGGCTTGTATACTTGATGGCCCTTGTCAGTCAAGATCTCAACGCCTATCACTTCTTTGATCATAGCAAATATGCAAGGTGCATAGTGACAGCTCTTCTTGGGTGACACGGAACAAATGATAATCTCCTCCCAAATGAAGTCAAAAACACTGAATTCATGTTGCACGGGAGCCATTCTTCCAATCAGGTTCTTGGACATTTTTGAGATGTTGTCCGAATCACCGCCCTTGGGACACAGAGTGTAGCGGAAGAGTTGGTTGAGCAGCTTGTAATAAGGTGTCAAGCCATGTATAGTCCCAAACTTGATGTCACCATAAGCACTATCATACATTTAGTGGAGCTTGCCATCCTCTAACACATTTTCCATCTCATGTATCTTTTCCCTCATGAGATCGACATTAGAGAATCCAAGAAGGCTTGCAAAGTGTGCATACTCAACATAGAAGGGCTTGCCTTGAATGGTCCAATGAAAGGTCTTGGTTGAGAGGTTGACATAAAGAGTTGCATAGAATTGAGCAATGACCTCCTCATTCCAATCACAGTTGAAGGACATGATTGAGGAGAGATTCATTCTTCTACAAGCATCTTGTACTTCCCTTACCATCGGCAAATCAATTTCAAACAAATAATCCCAGTTGATGGATTTCATCCCGGTGATTGGATGAGATTTGCAAAGGATCACTGAGGCATACCAATCTGCGTGAAAATTCATCCAAAAGCGGATATCCCCTTGCTGCTCTTTGGCATAATCAGATGGATCATCATAGAGATCGTGCTTGCCCTTGGTGTAGTCCACTGGACGAGTCCCATTGTACTGAGGAGCAGTCTCTCTAATTGGAGGCTTCATCCGGAGAATAATCCTCTCAAGATACTCTATGGACTCTCCAACATCTGACATATGAGAGCCCGAAGCAGAGGTACGCTTCATGCGGGGATGAGCGCCGTGAGCAGAAGTGCCTTGGCGATTGGGCCTTCCACGACCACGAGAACACACAAGAACTTTAGGAACTGCCTTCCTCTTGCCCGTGCGATGAGCAATGGGGGAATCTTCTGGAGTTGCCTCAGAATCAGATGGTGGTGGTGACTCAATTTCCCGCGAAGAAGCCCTCTGCTTTCCTCTCTTTTCATGAGCCATCTGAGTATATAAGATGAATATTAGGATGGATGAAAGAATGGAGTCAAATGAGTCAAGATTGTGTGACTCAGGCGCCTGTCAGAACTTCCGACCAGGGGTCGAAACTTTCGACAGGGCCCGAGCTGGCACAATCTTCCATGGATTGAGAGACTTGGCCTACCAAACTTGACAAGATTCTAGGCATATGATCAATGATGTACCAGGAAGCTATCCCCAAGAAAGAAACATCTAACTCCTTCTACATTGAGAGATTGGGTGTCAAACTAGGGTACACGGGACTGTACACGTGGCATACTTCTTTTAGGATACGGGATGGGATATGGCCCGCGCCCTACATCTGTTGTAACTACTCGTAATGCAGTAGGCTTCATCCGGAGAAGTACTCGGGTAGGACTCCTGGGCTTGTACCCGACTAGGACGTCCATGTAAACTTGTCCCCCCAGACTATATAAGCGCGAACAGGGACCCCCTCGGCGACAATCATCATCAAAGGCAATACAAACCACACAGGACGTATGGTATTATGCTCTCAGCAGCCTGAACCTGTCTAAAACCTTGTGTTCCTTTGCACCTTCGAGTTCCTGATCTCGGTGACACCCTACCTACAAACTCACCACCTTGGGGGTATGCATCAGTGGGCATGGCGGTAAAACACCGACAGCTGGCGCGCCAGGTAGGGGTGTTCATCGAGCATCCACCGGAGAATTCGATGGCATCCTTCAACTTCACCAGCGCTGTGCTCGACGAGGGCACAACCTTCATGTTCGGCTCCTGGATCTACTGCTCAAGATCAAGGACGTGGGCGCCACCACGTGCTGGGGGCCCCCCGTTTTCGACACCTACTCGAACTCCAACGAAGAGTACTCCCCGCGCAGTACTACACCTTCAAGCCAGTTCCGAAAAGGACTCGGAGATGAGAGAGCCACCGCTCGTCGGGTGGCCCCCGCCCTTGAAAACCACTCGCAACCCGACGGCCACACCGAAATGTTTTCGGGCAGCCTTCTGGGTTTAACCATCACATCAACGCCGCGAGGACTTTTCGTGTACTGGAAGGGCTTTGAGCCCTCCGAACTACTCGATTAGGAATCCCGCCTTGTGGCCTTCACGCTGGAACTACCCTTCCAAGTGGGTAGACCTCTTTCTCTTATCGCGGAAGAAGAAGAAAGTAGCACAGAGCTACTCGAGTACAGCCTTATGGCTGCTCCGGATCGTCAAATCTGCATGGCCTCCCTTCGCAACACGGAGGACGACGAGCTGGACCCCCTGTATGACAACGAACAACTCACGGATGTCTCAGCCGACGAGCCCACAGTTGATGCTCCCCAAGATGAAGACGAGGAGCACCGAAGGATCTAGCGGTAAAGAACGCCAAGTGCGCTCAACGCAGGCGCAACGCGCAGAATCACGCTCGTGAACCAAGGGATCTCAACAACGCTTTTGCAGCAGTCGCGGATCGTGAGTACCGTATGCCGATTGGCGCCATCGCAGAAGCAGCACTCCTAGCTCAACAACTCCCATCCAATCCTCAGATACAAAGGCTGCAATATCTGACCCAGCGCGCGCTCGTGCAACTCGATGGGCAACATCCAGTGTCTTCCACTCGGAATCAGCCCTCGAGGTCTGAGCGCCATGGTGATACCGCGCTGGTCAGCCGCACCCCTGGAGGAGGCCCCGGGAGCCGGAGGAACGACAACCGCCAGCGCAACGTGGGCCACCCGTCCGCGCGTGGCAACAATGAACAAGAAGTACAACAACCCACTCGCAACCAGCGTGGGGCAAGGCATCACGGCCAAGATCCACTCTTGGCCAACCTTCACGACGCCCCCACGATCAACCTCAGGCAGAAGATCAATGAAGGCCGCAACGCGCGGCTTGTCATTGAAGCGAGGAGAAGGGACTGTACCGGCAGGCGCCACGATGACGACGACAGCGACCGTTTCCCCGCCTTCACCACTAGCATCACCGACAAGTCCTATCCAAAGGACTTCAAACCAATCGGAATCCCCAAGTGTGACGGTAAGCTAGACCCGCGCCAGTGGATTTGCTGGTACTCCATTGCTATTGAAGTCTCAGGGGATCCAACTCCACCAAAGCTCTCTACTTCTCGGTGGCTCTGGAATCTGCACCCCTCACGTGGCTTGAAAGCCTCAAGCCAAACTCCATCGACTCGTGGGAGGACCTCAAGCGGGCCTTCATCGACAACTTCCAGGGATCCATGATCAGGGCGGCCACTCACCACGACCTGTCCCAGGTGAAGCAAGAGATGAACGAGACCCTGAGGTCCTACAAACGGCGTTTCTTCGAGACGTGCGCCACCATCGCCAACATCACCGATGAGGACGTCATTCTTTGCTTCCAAAACGACCTCTTCTCAAAGAACACGTACCACGACTTCGGGCGCAACTGCCCGACTACTGCTGTGGAGCTGCGTGAAATGATGGCACGGTGGGCTGACCAGGAGGACGAGGAAAATGACCGCTTCCCCAAGCAATGCAATGGCAACGGCCACTTCGACAAAAGCTAGCAGAACCACTCGGGGAACACCCAAAAGCGCAAGCCAGATCGTGAAGTCGCGGCTGTCGAGCGCAACCCGCGTGGCAAGAAGTCGGGGAACAACGACTCGGAATATGAGAAAGTCATGCACAAACAATGCCCGATACACCCGGAGTCGCAACACACGCTCTTGAGTGCGTCACCATCCGCAAATCACTCAATGCACCACCCCTCCCTCAAGGAAGAAAGCGAAAGGACAAGGAGGATGACGAAGGAGGTGACAAGTCGGGGGCTCAAGACTTCGAGGATCTGAAGAACGTCATCAACTCTTCTTCGGCGGAGATGGTGGATTCCCCTCCAAGCGCTCGCAGAAGCCGGCCACGACAAGGCCACTGAGATACAGTGAGGTCCCGAACTCCTTTTCCAGGGACTATCCAAGGACCAGCTTCTCCGAGCCAGGAAAATTCCTGCTCATCCTAGACCCTGTCGTGGTGGGCTCATAGCTCACCCGAGTACTCATCGACGGCGGGAGCGGCCTCAACCTGCTTTTCACGAGTACTCTCAAGAAGATGGGACTAGACATCTCCAAGATGCTCACTCCCAGCAAAGCTCCTTTCTATGGCATCGTCCCGGGTAACGCGGCTAAACCACTGGGTCAGTGGTCTTGCAAGTCACCTTTGGGATGAAAGACAACTACCGCACCGAGTACATCAAATTCGAGGTGGCAGATTTTGACTCGTCATACCATGCCATCCTTGGCAGACCGGCACTAGCCTAATTCATGGCCGTGCCCCACTACGTCTACTTGCTACTTAAAATGCCAGGCAAGACAGGTGTACTCACACTCTGTGGCGACCTGCAGAAGTCGTACAACTGCGACCAGGAGGCGATCAAGTACGCCACGACATCGCGCGTGCCAGAGCCGTCTGCAGAGGTACCCGCGGCCGCGCTGAAGCTGACCAACACAGAGATGGAGATCTCCAACCAACGGCCTAGTCAGTCGAGGGTTAAACCCAACCCCAGCGACGTCGGCATCAGGGCCATCCAACTGCAAGAAGGCGACCCGTCCAAGACTGCTTTGATCGGGGGCGGCTTGAGTGACAAATAGGAAAATGTGCTCGTCAGCTTCCTTAGGGCTAACCGTGACATATTCGCTTGGAAACCAGTGGATATGCCAGGGGTACCCAAGGAGTTGATCGAGCATTGCCTAAAAGTCGACCCTAAAGCCACTCCAAAGAAGCAACGACTACGACACTCGTGGCTGGTTTTGATAAAGAAGTGTACCACCCCGAGTGGACCCCTTCACGCTCCCACGCATCAACCAAGTCATCGACTCTACGGCTGGCTGCGTCTTGCTCTCCTTTCTTTCCTGCTACTCGGGCTATCATCAAATATCTCTCAAGGAGGAAGACCACATCAAAACGGCATTTATCACCCCCTTTGGAGCATACGCTTACACTACAATGTCATTCGGGTTGAAGAACTGTAACACCCTAGGTGTTTAAAATCCTAAACAAGAAAAACCAAACATAGCCTCATGCATAATAACCTAGAATCATTAAAACAATGCATTTAATTATGTGTGTGCATGTGCATGTGTATGTATGCATGTATGTGAGTTCTAATCCTTTGTGTTTATAACCTTTTCATGCTCCACATTTCATGAAAAATGTAGTATATAAACACACTCATATGCAACGTGTATTGCAAACCCCTTTTGCAAATTTAAAATTTAACACAAGAAATGACTAGTAATTCAAATCCTAGTAGTCTTGAATTTAAAATAACATTCAAACCGAGGCTCAAATGAACTTTTGGCTAAAAGAAAGTTGTAGATTTTAAAATTCCCTACAACTTTCATGTTTAAAGTTTTCAAGTTTCAGTTTGAAATTTTAGGAAAATTTAATTTGAATCCCAACCCTTTTCTTTCTCCCTCCCTCTGCCTTCTCTACCCTCCCCTGTTCTGCTCCAGCCGGCAGAGAAGCGCCACCTCGCGGCAGGGCATCCCTGCGTTGGCGAGCCACGCAAAGACGCGACCCCCAACAGGCCCCGACCAGCCGCCAACCGAGTCTGTTGCCGGTGATTTTCCCCTCCCCGTATCCCGCCGCGGCCAGTTCGCGCGCGCCATCCGGCCGATGATTCCTGACGGTCGAGCCACGACGCGCCGGCGAAGCCGTGCCCTTGCCGCGGCCTTGTCCCGGCTGCGCCTCCCTCCATTGTGTCGCGCCCAGCTCTTCTACCATTCCCGTACCAGCGCCTATAAAAGCCCACCCGAGGCACCTGAGCTCAACGCCCCGAGCCGAGCCTGCTGCCGGCGATTTGCCCCTCCCCGTATCCCGCCGCAGCCAGCTCGCGCACGCCACGCGGCCGACCATTCCTGACGGTCGAGCCACGACGCGCCGACGAAGCCGTGCCCTTGCCGCGGCCTTGTCCCGGCTGCGCCTCCCTCCATTGTGTCGCGCCCAGCTCTTCCGCCATTCCCGTTCCAGCGCCTATAAAAGCCCACCCGAGGCACCTGAGCTCAACGCCCCAACCTCCAACTCTGGCGAGTAAGCACCTGCGCGTGGACGCACCACTCCGCCCCCACATTGTCCAAACCAACCCTCCCACCACCTTCTCTGCCTCACCCCGAGGCTACACAGCCGTTCCCCGCGCCATCTTCCTCTTTACAGCGCCGCCTCCACCATCCGCACCCACCGGCGGCTCTGAGCCACCGCGGGCAAGCCATTTCGGTCCACCCCTTCCCCACCCAAGACCTCAAACAGGTGCGGTTTGTTCCTCTCTTGCCTCTCGCACCTCCACCCGTCACTACCGGCAAACCTAGTCGCCGGATTTTGGCCAGCAGTAGCCGTTTCCCTATGCAAAGGATCCTTTTGCTTCGATTTCAATCTTTCTGAGAAGCTTTCAATAAAATCTCGGGGACCCATCTGTAAAACAGGAACAAGAACTTTGAAAACAAATCTATTAACTTTAAAGATGCAAAACAACCCACAGAAAGATCTTAAAAACACAAACTAAGATGTTCTTGAATCTTTAAGCTAAGATCTACAACTTTGTAAAAGACTTTGGAACTATTTCCACATAATTTTAGCTGTGGATTTAAACCAAGTTTAAATGGCTTTTATTTTGTTCCAAGAGCTTCAGGAAAGATCTAGTCGTGAAATGTTGATGGTGAGAGTGAGCAGCTCGAAGCTCAGGTGAATCTAACAGAAGTCGCTAAAGACCTAGACCAACATTCAGCAGAACTCCTGACTAGTTTTACACAAGAAAGAAAGCCCCGGTGCATGATCCCAGTATTTAAATTATGCAACTGCTGTTCCTTTTTACCTATGCATTTAAGTTCATAGGAGTTGATTAGAACCCTAGCTGCATGATTCTAGGCACCAATGTAATGACTACTAGAATAGGAAGTTCGAGTAGTTGCTCTGCTAATAGGTACGGTAAAAGTTGAGTGGTTTCCTGCCACTCGCGAGAACTATAGGAGTTGATTAATTTGCCGCATACTGCAACTATAAGGTCGATAAATGGGGCTGTGGTAAAGTACTGATGGTTGAGGCCCCGTCTGAGTAGAGAAAAATGCTAAGGCCGCAGTGTGTGGTAGCAGTGGTTAAGCGTTTGAAAGTACTAACCACATGCCGAGAATATGGTAATAGGTAAGCTTAAGTACTCGATTGAACCGGTGCATGGATAGGCTCCACCATCTTGACTCTGTCCACTGGGCCCAATGGTGAGTGCAAGAGGGGTCATGGCCCGGCGTCGCCGTGGTTCGTGGACCTCTTGTACTCGCGGCCGGTGGCCCTGATCCATAAAACGGGAATAAAGGGGAAAAGTTGCACGTGTGACTCTGTGAGTAACCACGTGATGTGTGTTTAGGTTTCCCTTGCAAGGTTAAGAAATTCGATTCGAATCATCCTTTTCTCGTGGTAATTGAGACTGCTTAATACTCTTGCCACATAGAGTAACAAGAGGAACTATGACTATGATGAAACTTGTTGGAAGATTAAATGTTTCCACCATGTTTGATTAGAGATAAATGCTCACCTAGACTGGTTAAATGAACTAGAATATTGAAAGCTAAAATATGAAATTATGGACTTACTCTATGTTGCTTTTCAGCAAAAAGAAACCCTAGAACCCTAGAGCCATGCATGCTTAGTAGTCAGTATTTATATACCACTAGTCGGGTAAGCCTTGCTGAGTATTAGTATACTCAGCCTTGCTTGTGGCAATGTTTTCAGGTGTGTCTTTTGAAGATTTGATAGCTGGTTTAGCCTGGCCGAGTACTTTGCCGACTGGTTGGACGGTGGAGTGAATCCGTCCCCAGCTAACAATAACTCTGCCGAGTGATGCCACGTACGGGCTTCATCGTGGTATCCAGATCGACACTAGATGATCGTTTTTTCTTTCCGCAGCTGTTAAACTCTGAATAAATTTTTATGTTGAACTTAAAAGTACTCGTGTGGTGCACTCGACTTGTAATATTTGATGTCCGACTTGTGAAGATAAAATCTGTGGAATGTTGTAAGCTCTGGACTTGCCTTCGTGCGAGTTATGTGTATGCTTTGTTTCGATTGAAATATTAAGTGGTCGCATCGGGATCTACCCGACAGACTGTCGGATTAATCCATTTGAAGTGCATGGTAGCCGGTTCATCTTTACGGATGATGGTTAGTGCACTTGAGCCGTGTTAATTCAGACGGTTCTGCCACAGCTGGTATCAAAGCGAAAAGCGTACACCAGAGTATGCAACAAACCTTAAAAATAAGTTTTCTAATACTTGACCACAAAACTCTAATTTGAAAAATGTGTTGGACTCGTTAAGGATTAAATCTAGCTCGTAAAGCCCTATGGAAATATAGCTAGGTGGCAGTATAAATTAGTATATATATATCTATGTGAGTTGGTACACTAATTGCGAGTACGATAGGTTAAGAACGAAGAGATTTCGACTAGTTATTATAGGGAGAGACGTACTATTTAAGCCACCGAATTAACTCCGTAAGGCCAAGTTTATGGCCACTGTGAAGTTATGAGGACGGAAAGGTCGTGCATGCTATATATCTTAAATTCAAATAAAGAATTTGAGTTATGGCTGAACTGTACAAAAATCCACCCCAAAACAGCTAAATCATTGACTAAAGTTCAACCAAGTTTCTGTTGTTTTCAGTCTAATCTAAGGATCTAGTTATCTTAGAGTATGCTCTAGATTTGGGTTTTGACTAGTAAAATGGTGCACGAGTACTTTAGGAATGCTCTGGTAACTTTTGCGACTAGTTGCACATCACCTACAGATGTTATGCTCAGTTTTGCGCACTGTCCAGAATTTGTTTTTTTGATTGAGCATCAATTTTCGTTATCTCACCCTTTAAGCTTGTGAATCAGATGGCTGATCCAGTTCTTATGGTGGTTGATGAGGAAGGACATGCACACTCAGCGTGCCTGCATTGGGAGGGCTTCCCCTCCATCTTGTGGGGTGTGTTGAGCACCGCTGGTTACCCGAATCTGCCTCTTTATGCGGGGCAGGAATTTATGGAGACGGGTGTCCGTCGGTGCCGTGTGTGCATGACCATTCCCCAGCACCCACTCAACCCCACGTGGCTTGCCATTGAGACAGAAGTAGTCGGACACCGCCTCATTGACTCGTGGGAGGTAGCAGCAATGAAGGCGCTCACCACCTTTTGTGAGCAGCACCCATTGGAGGTGATATTGGCTCCAGCTGGTCTGTTTCCGGCAGTCAGCAAGAGCGACCGTCTATGGCTGGACAAATTTGCACATCTAGGCAACTTGGCAGATCAGAATCCAGTCAAGACCATACTCTTTTCAGCCCGGTGCATGAATGCACTATACCGACTACTGGCACTAGGTACCAGGAGTGTAGCCTAGAAGCTAGAACACTCGAAAATTAGGAAGGCTTTAGTGAAGGACTGGAGGTATGTGTATATTGGCATGCAGTCAGAAATCAGAGAAGCAATAGTCGAAGTGGTCGAATCTGCAGACACAGTAGTCAGAATTGTCACTCAAGCAGCCGGAAATATAGTCGACGTATCGAAAAAGTAGTCGTACTAGTCGGAGATACAGTAAAAGTAGGGCATAATGTAGTCATAGTAAACGGAAGTGTAACTAAAGCAGTCGGAGAGCAGTCGAAACAGCCATAGATATACTGTAGTCGAAGTTGTTGTCGTATTAAACCTAGGTGCAACTGAAGCAGCCGAAGGTATAGCCGTAGTAGCCAGAGGTAAGGTGGAAGCAGTCAGATATGCAGTCGAGGTAGTCGAAGACACCGTGTAGTTGAAGTGTAGCCATAGCAGATAAAGGTACAGTTCAAACAGTCGGCAATGTAGTCAAAGAAGCCGAATGGTAGTCGATGTTGTCGACGAGGGAGCCATAGTAGTCGGATTAGTAGTCTGGGTAGCCGGAAATGCAGTCGGAGATGGAGTAGTCGGAGGTGTTTTGAATGCCACAGTTTTAGGCTCCTACTTTTCCTAATCACCACCAGCCTTTGAAAGATTTCAGATAAGCAGAACGCGAGCTAGGAAATTTCTCCTAACCAGCTAAAGATTGCACACCCATTTGTATCAAGCCTATCAAGTTCTATATTTTTCCCGTACTATCTTTTTGGAATCATGGGAAATTTATGAAGCCTTTGCTGATATTAAACCTCCATGTTTCAGATGGTTGGGGAAACACGTGGCAATCCTGATGGATTCGGAGCGAGCGGCAGCAGGTCGCAGCAGACGCCGCCCCCACCACGCCACCTAGTCTGGTGGAGGTGATGGCCGCTCAAACCAAATTGCTACGACAACTGGTTCAGAGGCAGCAACACCACCATCAGCAGCGGGGTGTGCACCATGCACCCCCACCTCAAGTTGCTGGTTACCCGGATTTCTTTGGAACGCAGCCCCCTCTATTTAACAAGACCGAGGAACCATTGGACGCAGACACTTGGATTCGTACCATTGAATCCAAGTTTGCCTTATTGACACTGCCATGTTCCGAAGCCAATGAAGCTTGATTTGCCGCGCAGCAGCTTCGTGATGCTGCGCGTATATGGTGGGACAACTATTTGGCCATACTTCCAGCAGATCTTGTTGTCACTTGGGACAAATTCAAGAATGCGTTCTGAGCCCACCATATCCCAGAAGGTCTCATGGAAAGGAAGTTGAATGAGTTTCTGGCTCTTACTCAGGGTACCCGCACCGTACTTCAGTACGCTTAGGCGTTCAACAACCTTTCTCAGTACGCGGGTTATCATGCCAAATGGATGCCAAGAAACGGGATTGTTTCCGTAGAGGTCTTAATACCAAGCTCAAAGAACGTCTAAATCCCATCAAAACGGACACTTACAATGAGCTGGTTAATTTGGCAATCACCCAGGAGGATTGCATTTTGGCCCATCATGCATAAAAGAAGAGGAAGGCTCCAGCTGGACCCTCGAGTGATCAGCCATCGAGGTATCGTTTAGTGCCGAACGCAGCATTGAAAGCTCTTCAGAATACCCCTCAGCCAGGGCGTTGAATTATCAGGCCCCCTCAGCAACAGGGTGTGGAGAGACCCCCTGCTCCATAGTCAAATGGTCCAAGGCCGAATACACAGCAGCCACCCCGCCAGAGCAACACCA
The DNA here is from genome assembly GCA_032594955.1 of Panicum miliaceum. Lineage (NCBI taxonomy): Eukaryota > Viridiplantae > Streptophyta > Magnoliopsida > Poales > Poaceae > Panicum > Panicum miliaceum. The sequence goes on along the minus strand of CM064070.1, from coordinate 8,609,679 downwards.
ACAGATGTTTCAATTGTGGGAGTTCTACTCATTTTGTTCGAGATTGCCCTCAGTCCAAACAGTAAGCTCAAGGCCAAGGCTCCAGTACCAACAACAGAAACCAAGGCAAGAAGAAGACTATTCAGGTCAAGCGTGGGCGGATTAATTTCGCTACCCTAGCAGAGCTTCTAGATGGCGCACCAGTAATGACGGGTACATTTTCTATCCACCACAAGCCTGCTATTATATTATTTGACTCTAGTGCATCACATAGTTTCATAGTGCAAAATTCGGTGCAAAAGTGGGTTTGGATTTCTGTCACACGAGAAAGTTATTTATGATAGCTACACCAGGTGGTAAAATTGCTTCAAATCAGCTCATAAGAAACGTGCCAATTAAATTGGGTAGCAAAGTCATCGACACCGACTTGATCCTCTTGGCACTTGAAGGCATTGATATTATTTTGGGAGTAGATTGGATGACTCGGCATGGGGTAACCCTAGATCTTTCCTCTCGAGCCGTTGAAATCAATTCCCCGACCCAAGGAGCTACCACTCTATTTTTGACCTTGCGAGAATGCACAAATTCTTGTGCTCTCATTAAGGTCCACTCCGAATTAGAAGAAATCCCGGTGGTACGCGAGTATGCTGATGTTTTTCTGGATGACTTACCCGACATGCCACCAGATCGAGATATTGAGTTTGTCATTGAACTGTAGCTAGGCACTGCACCTATCTCTAAGCGACCCTATCGAATGCCACCTAAGGAATTAGCGGAATTAAAAATACAGTTGCAAGAACTTCTAGACAAAGGCTATATTCATCCAAGTGCCTCACCTTGGGGTTGTCCAGCCCTATTTGGGAAGAAGAAAGATGATAGTTTGAGGTTATGTGTAGACTACCGGCCTCTCAATGTGGTGACTATCAAAAACAAATATCCACTTCCTCGCATTGATGTCCTTTTCGATCAGTTATCTGGAGCAAAAATCTTTTCCAAGATTGATCTTCGTTCTGGATATCATCAAATCAAGATTCGACCATGTGATATTCCAAAGACCGCTTTCTCCACTCTATATGGACTATATGAGTACTTAGTCATATCTTTTGGTCTCACAAATGCTCCTACCTACTTCATGTATCTCATGAATTCAGTTTTTATGCTGGAGCTTGACAAGTTTGTCGTGGTTTTCATCGACGGCATTCTTATTTATTCCAAGGTGAGGAGGACCATGCTAAACATTTGCACATTGTTCTCCAACGCCTCAGAGACCATTAGTTATATGCTAAGTTCTCCAAATGTGAATTCTGGTTGGATATTGTGAAATTTTTGGGCCATACTATCTCCAGTAATGGTATCTCAGTTGACCCTAGTAAAGTTCAAGAGGTGATGGATTGGAAACCTCCCACGTCCGTTCATCAGATTCGTAGTTTTCTTGGTTTAGCTGGTTATTATCGTCACTTCATTCCGGATTTCTCCAGAATTGCTAAACCTATGACCGAACTATTGAAGAAAGGAGTAAAATTTGTGTGGAATGAAGAATGTGAAAAAGCTTTCCACACTCTTCGTGAACACTTGACTACAGCCCTAGTCTTAGCTCAACCTGACACTACCAAACCCTTTGACGTTTACTGTGACGCTTCTGGTACGGGTTTCGGTTGTGTACTTATGCAAGACAATCGGGTTATTACCTATGCTTCACGAGCACTTCGGCCCCATGAAAAGAATTACCCAACACATGATCTTGAGTTAGCAGCTGTCATTCACGCTCTCAAGATTTGGAGGCACTACTTTATGGGCACCCATTACAATATTTATACCGATCATAAGAGTCTCAAGTATATATTCGCACAAGCCGACCTGAATATGAGACAAAGACGATGGTTGGAATTAATCAAAGATTATGATCTTGAGGTGCACTACCATCCAGGCAAAGCTAATGTAGTAGCGGATGCACTCAGCCGCAAAGCTCATTGCAATTGCCTATCTGCCGCATCATACAACGAGACGTTATGCTCGGAAATGCGGAAGCTTAGGTTGGAAATGATTCCTTAAGGAACTTTGAATCACATCTCTATTGAACCCACTCTTCATGACCGTATCATCATGGCACAATTACATGATGAGGGTGTTAAGATCATCAAGCAAAAACTGTCTCAAGGAGAGAAGTACAAATGTTTTCGTCAGGATCACAAGGGAATTTTATCTTTTGAAAGTCGCATTGTCGTTCCGAAAAATCACGAACTCTGAAAGCAAATTCTTGATGAAGCACATCTCTCCAAATTCTCTATTCATCCAGGCAGTAGCAATATGTATCAGGACCTTAAACAAAATTTTTGGTGGACCAGGATGAAGAGGGAAATTGCCCAATATGTTGCAGAGTGTGACACTTGTCAGTGAGTGAAAGCTAGCCACTTAAAAGTAGCTGGTACACTTCAACCTCTGCCAATACCATCCTGGAAATGGGAAGACATCAGTATGGACTTCATTGTTGGTTTGCCCAATACATCTCAGAAACACGATTCTATATGGGTTATTGTAAATAGGCTTATAAAGACCGCTCATTTTATTCCCGTTCACACCACTTATAAGGCCAAGAGATACGCTGAGATATACCTGGATCGTATTGTTTGTCTACACGGTGTCCCAAAGACAATCATTTCTAATCGCGGCACTCAGTTCGTAGCACGCTTTTGGGAATAATTGCAAGAATCCTTTGGTACCAAATTAATCTGAAGCTCAGCTTATCATCCTCAGACCAACGGCCAAACTGAAAGAGTGAATCAAATTCTCGAGGACATGCTTAGAGCTTGTGTCATTCATTATGACAAGAATTGGGACAAATGTTTACCTTTAGCAGAGTTCTCCTACAACAACAGCTACCAAGCAAGCCTAAAAATGGCACCATTCGAGGAATTGCATGGTCGAAGGTGTCGAACTCCGTTGAGCTGGTCACAAACTGGAGAGCGCAAAATCTTTGGACCCGAATTGGTAGTAGAGGCAGAAGAAAAAGTAAAATTGATCCAAGGAAATCTAGGATTATCAGAGTTATACAACTTATCCTAGAAATGAAGGCTTCAAACTTCACAGGCAATCGACCGGGGGTTGCGTAGGCCTAGAACTCAGCATCATCTTCAAAAGACTTCAAAACAACTTTCTTTTCTGAGCAGCAATTATAACAAGCGTGAGTACACTTATGGTTGGTACTCAGCAAGTGTTGAGAATTATATGACATGAAGGCCAAAAGCAAAGAAAGGCTGACTGGCTTACTACGATAAGCAATTTTAGTTGGCCAAATTTTATTAGCACCTGATTACTAAGGTATAAGTATATACCAACCCACATTAAAAGAAACAGAATAGATATAGCATAAGCATACCCAAAACCACAAACATGGTTCACGATTTAATTCATCTTCAAGTTCATTAATCATGTGAGGGTCCAAGCCGCTCTTAACCGTGAGCACGGTTGATATATCAGTTTTCACTCTGCAGAGGTTGTACACTTTACCCACAATTCGTGTCTCCCGATTTGCCCGAGGTAGCTAGCCTCTTAAACACTTTCGAGGTGAGTGGCAACGGATTCACTACGAGGCCTTTACAAAGATTCCCTAACCTGCAATGATCCGCTAAGGTTCAGGCCGCAGTGGTCATAACCCTCCCTAGTGAGGTGGTACCTTAGCCAAGGACCATAAACAAAGCCTCCAAGAGGACCAGGCTATACCCCATCAATGCACTCCCCTCTTGCCCTTTCGGTAAGATCATCACAAGCTAGAGTTTCTAATTAATTAGCCAAGACCAGAGCCATATAGTATTGTGGTTGCACTATTTTTCTGGGTGGTTCTCCATATTCCGATTAAAACATATGATCTTGTAATTAACAACACAAGGAGCATGAACATGGATAGAACAGTTGTAGCATCATCATTGTTGTCATCATGGTTATAAATTATTCCTAAACCAGAACCAGTTATAGCAACTAAGCAGAAGCTACCCATCATAAAGGTAAAACCCAGGTTGACAAGGAATGATCATAAAGACTAGGAATATCCTTAATTAGGATCCATCAAAATTAAGATACATGCATGCATAAAGAAAAGTTATATTTATTGTGATTATTAGGACAAAAGAATGATCAAGGAAACACTTGCCTTTCTTCTAGAGAATAGCTGCTCAGAGTCTTCAACTCTTGTTCTTGGAACTCTTAATCTTCAAAACTTTTCGATTGCGCTCCTTCTAACGTTACACAAGCATCGGGCCCAAGCATACAAGAAAACAAACAAACAAGAAAAAATAAGAACATATATACCAAACAAAAGGAACGCTTTAAAAGAGCGTACAAAAGGAGAGGGCTCATTGCTACGGTCACGAGAGCGCAAGAAACGCGGAAAACGGAGCAATGGTCCAAAAGAAACAACTATCAGAAGATTTGGGTTATAAAAGAAACAAAAGAACTGTAAGCTTCATTGATTTTAATTTAGAAAACTAATGTAAGAGATATTTGAAAGGAAATATCCTTGATTATCATTAACTCATATTATCTTTATATTTGTAAAGGCGAACTAGAACTTAGTCCAATTTTATTTATAATTGTCTATGTATAAATTATCCTAATTAAACAATTAATTAGAAAAGAAACTTGTGAGAGCATCTAAACGTCGAACTTTATGGTTCGTGTTGAACTAAACAAATTAAATTACAAACACATTTGAGTTGATATTAATCAAGTTAACATTAATTATGAAACCGGAGTAAAGACTTAATTGGATTTCATTTAGGAAAACTAGATGAGAGGACATTAATCAAATTAAATCTATATTTAATTTTAAAAAAATAGGAACTATGGTACAACAACACTACTAAATGATATCTTAGGGTTTTAGAAGACTAACGCAAAACGAACGGATCAAAACGGATCTAAAACGAGGAAACTACACATGAAACAAGGTTGCAAGGACCTATACGCGATTAACTATAGACTGCGAGGGCTAGCTGCTGATTTTGGCAAGACACAGAAAATAGTGCTCGCGAAATCAGCAAAGGTTAGGGTTAGATCTGAAAAAGACCATGAGTGGGGCTGGGTTGAAAAGATGCAATAGATCTAGGGGGTTTTCTGCGAAGTTTGCAAGACACTGAAAAAATAGCAGAAATTACAGAATTCGCCGGGGACTAATCTGCAAATTTTCGATCTCCTCCATGGCTGCCGAGCAGGACCTTGCTGCTGCCAAAATTGCCGGTGATTTAGGGCAAGAGAGAGAGCGGGGAGCGGGGGTAAAATAAGGAAGAGGTCGAGGGGAATCCGTTTTACCTCTTACCCATGGAGGAGACGCACCGTGGTGGCTAGATTCCTGATCGGAAGGAGGGCCGGCGGTTCTGTTGTGTCGAAGTCAAAGGCGGCTGCCCTGGTTGTTGCGTGCAGCACAGGGAAGGGGCGCAGGCAGGTAGGAAGGCATCGGGCTGCGGCAGTGGAACGTGCGGCAGGAGGAGAGGCGCAGCAGGAGGCACGCGGGGCCGGCTCGGCGCTCGCATGAAATACGCGCAGGATGGTGCTCCAGCGACACGTCTGCTTTTGGTTGATGGCGCTGCACAGAAAAGGAGGGGCGGCGGTAGGGGCAAGGCAGCGTCACGAGCAGAAGGGAGGCTGCGGGGAGGCCTGGGTGCTCAGTTTTATAGGGCTAGGGCGGCCAAGCTGGCGTGCTGCGCACGCCCAAGGCCCTAGCGGTGACCTGCAGAGGCGTGCTGCTCCCAGACTTGGCTGGGCAACGTTGCCTATTGGCTAGGTGCACCCAAAACTGATTTGGGTGGGCAGGAGTGGCTTCAGTAATGGGCCGAAAAGAAAACGGGTCGAGTAAAGAAAAATAGAGGCACGGGCTAGCGAGCAGGATAGATCGGATTAGTGGTACTCGACCGATCAGGAGAGAAAGAGAAAGATGGGATAGAAGGGTCGAGCGGGCTGCAACTTTTCATATGGTGTGAACGGTCGGGTTTGCATGACGCATACGTCGAGGATAGCAGTGTGAGTCGTTTAGTCTCGAATGAAGTCCAAAACGAGCACAGGGTGAAATGCTACCTCGGCCTCAGGTGGCATACAAGAATACAATGAGTCCTAGCACGCATGCATAGGAAAGCTGAGTTTGGCATGACATAGCTACCAAGAGAGGATGGGGATGGTAGTGGCCAAACTAGATCGGATCAGGTTTAGGAGTTGGCGAGTCAGGCCAGAGTCATGCAGCAGCGACGTAGGTCGCAGAGCTAACACTTAGGACATCGGAAAACACCGGAGAGAGTTACGAGACACCATTTGAAGCGTGATTTGGTCGGGGGTGGGGGAGATTAGAGAATCGAGAGCTCGATGGGGCATGTTAGGGTGACAGACACCACAGAGGAGAAAAAGGGAGGATGGTGATGAAATGGCTCGGTCTGACAATGACGAGAAATTCAGAACATCAGAATGAGAAAAAGGAAGGGAAATGAGCTTGGGAGCTTCCTCATCTCATAGGAAAACTTCTAGACAACTCCAACTCACGGAGGAGGGAGGTGATGGCGGTGAGTGGCGGTCAGCTAGCTTGACGAGAGGTTAAGCTTCAAAAAAGAAGGGAAAAAGGCAAAAACAAGAGTATTTTCATCGGTACATCAAAGAGTAGCTTTTGATTTACTTTTTATCAACAAAACGCAACATATGATGAGATTACGGTGGTGGCCGAGCATAACAGCATGGTTCTACGGTCTTGGGGCGAATTGGACCAAAAATGAATTAAGTCCAGCTCAAGATGAAAAGAAAAAGAATTCATTTTCCAAAACATATTTTCTGGCTTAAAATAAATCTAGAAAAGTCCAGATAAATATTTTAAACCATGAAAAATATATCGAGAAGAATCCCAAAAATTCCAAGGAAAACTCTAGAGATAATTTGGGACACGACGAATCCAAATAAAATATTAGAATTTGAGAAAAAGATTTTTAGAACTTTCCAATATATGGATTTAGCTCTACGGAAAAAGAGAATAATTGCCAGAAAAATCTGGAAAATTCTCAAAAACCCTAAAGATGGATGAACACATTCTAAAAGATATTCACATCCTAAAATTAAATATTTTATGGTGTGACAAAAAGCCTGCCGAGGAACCTCGAAGGAACGCTTATAGCGAGTGAGGCCTTACCATTCACTTGATCTTGGAGCTTGCTCGTCTCACCATTCAGGCGCGCAATCTCTGCCCGCCCAGTAGCGCGTAATCCGTTGCTTCGGCTTGAAACCTTCACTTCTGTTCCTCGGCACGCTCTTGCTAAAGGAGCGCCACTTGCTGTTGTCGCCTGTTAGTAAGAAAAAATCAAACATGCCGCGACCGAGAAACTAATAATCCAAGGGGAATAGGAGAACAATCTTACCCGCGAGATTCCCCTGAGCGTCCCGCACCTGCTCCTCCCGCTCCTCGGACAGACGCACAGCGGCATTACGCTCTTGGTCAGCCGTCTCGAGTCTATCGCGGAGCCCATCCACGGTGCCAGCCAATTGGTCCCACTCCCCCGGCAGCCGCTCGAACGCCTTGGCATCTGCAAGCGCCTTGGCCCGAGCATCACCCACCTCCTGGTGGGTCACGGCGAGTTGCTCTGCCAGCTTCGCGCACCATCGCACCTCTTTGTCACGATGATCCTGGCTGCGATTCATGAGGAACTGCGAAGAAAAAACATGTTAGAAGTGCCCAGACAGGATGCGAAGGCCGAGGGTGTCGATGTGCCATACCTGGCAGCTTGGGACGGCGACATCGCACAACACGCTTAGCGCGGCGGACAGGGCTCCTACGACGCCTCACCACTCCGCATCCTCCACCTCGTCACCCAGAGCGAGGATCGCCGCAGCAGGGTCTCACGACTCCTGGATGCCTTCCCGCGTGAGCAGATCCCCGCCCATTTGGGATAGGGACGGCGAGGCCCTCCCGCCATGGCTGGGGTCGGCTGCTCCCGTCAATGATAGGGGAGCGGGCTCCTCCTGTGACACCACCTCCGCGGAGACGGTCCCCGCCGCCTCGCCACCAATCACCTAGGCGTCCTATTGGGCGACCGCCACAACCTCGCGTGGTGACAGCCTCTCTCGCGACACCTCATCGCCTGTCCGCCTTGTGGAGGTCCCATCAGCCCGGCGGGGCGGCGGCGCCATCTACGCCTCAACCTCGGGGAGCGAGTCGGGTGCGCCTGAACCCGATCCCTCCTCGACGAGCACCACCGACAACAGCGCTACTTCCACGGTTCCGTCCCCCCGTGGCACACACTCAGCCACCGTCTACGGCCTCGGGTTTGCAGGCACCGCATCTTCCACGCTCGTCCCTGACGGAATGCCGGCCGCACTTGGGGTCGTCGTCGGAGCGCAATGACCTTCTGCGGCACCACCACCAGGTATCCGCTCGGCCTCCATCACTGCAGCAAAGGCCCGAGGGCAATTAGTACGCCATCAGCGGAGGATCACCGACCATGAAGGAGCGAAGTGATCATTGACTAACCGGGACGCCACCAGGCGAGGGCGTTTCGTTGTCCGGCCTCCTGATCCCAGATCCGCCTCCTCCGGACGCTGCCGCTTGGGATCCCCCACCTGCGCGGGAACATCCGATGGGCCGACGACATCCATCCCTATTGCCGTGAGCGCAACCTCCCCCTGCTGCAATGGGGCAGGCGTACGGTTGGAGGGTACTTGCGCTGACGGGGTGTCATGCTCCGTCCCTGTCACCTTTACGCGTTCGGCCTCCCCCTGCTGCGTTGGAGCAGGTGTGGGGTTGGAGGACCCCAGCGCTGATGCAGACGGCTGAAGGGATGTCCCCGCATCATCGTGGCGCACCAGCTCTTTCCAGGGGATGTCGTCCCACTCGTCCCCCTCATCGTCACCATCGTCATCATTGTCGTCCTCCGATACCCCCTCGTCCGAACCTTGTCGGCGCTTCCCGCGCTGCAACTTTGCGCGCTCCCGCACTTCTTTCTTCGCCCTTTCCGCATTGTTTTTCTTCTAGCACGCCTCGTCGGCTGCCCGGTTCGCCGCTCGCGTGGCTTCATCTTCCAGCAGTGGCGCGAGGGAATCGTGGAAGGGGCTGAACTGACCTTGCAAACGCCGACCCATGAAGCCAAAAGTAAGTGTCGAGAAAGGAGCAAAAAGAGACGAGGAGGTCGGAAAATACTCACCAAGTCGATGAAGCCGGTGTCGGGCCGCATCGTCGGGTGACCCTCGACCGGGAAGGTCGCATCGGGCTCTTCCAGCGCCTCTCGGATGCGCTGCTGGATCTCAAAATTCCGGAGCGAGCGTTGGGCTGTGACACCTCAGGTGTTTAAATTGCTAAACAAATCTCATTAGCATAACAATATGCATAAATAACTAAGAAAAGTTTAAAAGAAATGTATTATAATTTTTTTTGCTTTTATATTGAAAGTATGTCTATATGTGCATAAGTACATGTACCTTAATCAAATAAATTAAATAACTTTCACATCGATGCAAATATGACTACAAAATTCAATAGGCACATCATCAGTGACATAATAAACAAAATTCTAGTTGAAGCCTAGGGAAGAATATGAAATTTTGCCCATGAAGTGACGTGTCATCCGAATCATGCTTTTTGAGTTTTTAAAATAACTTTTGAACTATAACTCAATTGAACTTTGGCCTGAAATGAAACTTGTGTAACTTTTTATTTTGAACAACTGTCGTGTTCAGAAAATTTTGAGTTGCAACATAAAAATGCAAGAAAAATATAGTTTTTCATTTCAGCTCCTCGCTTTCCTTTTATTTCTCCCTCAGCTCCCTCCCCTGCTCTGCCCGACCGCCGCGCAGACGCCGCTGGCCACCTGGCCGGTGATGCCTGACCGGCGCTAGGAGCCAAACAAATGGGTGGCCGCGCCCCTGCAACACTCCTCCCTCCTCCCCCACACCGCGAGCTTGCCCAGCCATCGCGCGCCACGCGGCCGGCGAACCTCTGCCGCCATGTCCGGCCAAACCAGTGGCCGAGCTCGCTGCCCGGCAAGGCAGCAGCTGCAGCTGCTCACCAATCGCGCCGCGCGCGATCTCCCTCCGCACACGCCAAATCCCCTGCGCCCAATCAGCCACTCTGGTCCGCCGCACGTCGCGCCGGCGCTGCCACCGCCCCAACGGCCTAATGGCGCGCCCCCGTCGTGCCACCCCTCCCCAGCCTCGCAGTGCAGCCCCACCCCTCCTCCCTCCTCTCTGCTGCCTACAAAAGGCCACACTGAGCCCTCTCGCGCCCAGACCACCAGAACGCCAACGCCCACTGCCATTGCCGCCGCCGTAAGGAGCTCGCCGTGGAGCTCATCTCTCCGGCCACCCATTGCCAGAGCTGAACCTCCAACCACCACCGCACCTCCCCACCGAACCTTACTGCCCCACCCATCGCCGCCCAGACCCGCCGGAGCAAGGCCAACGCCAGCAACTACCACCGCCGCCCCTGTCCGCCGTGGGCACGCCGCCTCCAGTCTCCCTTACCTGGAGCCGACCCTCGGAATCGGTCCTCCATCGTCCACCGTAGCTCCCTGACCCGACGCCATCCCAGCCTCGCTGGAGCACCATCGCCGCCGCACAGCACCACTGCCGCCCCCTGTCCGCCGTGGGAGACCCACCTCCGGCTGTCCCCGACCCCGACCAAGGCCACCACGAGGTAGCTCTCGCCTTCCTGGTACTCCCCTGACCCTTTCCCCTTACCGCCGGCGAGCCGCCTTGCCAGAATTTGGCCGGCCGCCATGCCAGTCCCGCCAAGCCCCAATTGCTTTATTTTCAATCTTTCTAAGGGTCTGCACGCAAGTTTCCAGTGGCATATCTGCAAACCAGTGTTTTGACCCTAGATTCAAAAATAGCGAACTTTGAAAATGCTTTAAAAATCGTAGAAAAATCAGAAAAATACAATCTCAACTGTTCTGTAATCCATAGAAGACAGTCTACAACTTTTGTTACATGCATATCTTTAGTTGCTTGCTATATTTTGCCCTATATTAAATGGAAGGTTTAATAGCCTTTATTTGTACCCACTGTTCTAGAGAAATGCTGAACCTATTTTTTGGACAGTGGATTAGTTTCTTGATGTGTAAGTTAGTGTAAAAAGTTCAGCACCAGAACCCATCTCTAGCTAAACTTTTTGTTAGACTTTGTTTTATGCCATGAAGGGATAGAACTAATTTTTCCTACTGTTCTATAGTGATTCATGTTATGGAACTTTTTCTGTGCTGTTATAGTGATACCCAGATGCCACAAAAAAATTTAGGGACTTTTTACCTTTCTTTAACCTACTTATATAATTTTTGTGGTGGAAAAATGCACTAAATCAAAGTAATTAGTTTTTTGCTTGAAAAATGTTCATCTGTTTACTATGGGATACTTTGGGTTAGAACATGCTGTATAAAAAGTTTCATACTCAGAAATCATGTATAACATCCTGTAGAAATTAATCTTTATTAAAATAGTTTTATCTTATCCTATTTACTATGCTCTGTATCATGCACAATAAAATCTGAATAATTTACAGTAACACATATATGGATATATTAACACCCTGTAAAATTTTTAGCATCAATACGTGCATGGTTCGCTGCGGTCAAGGGATCATAGGAAGGACGGTTGATTTGGAGCCGCTGATACGCACTCGGGTTCAAATGGTCAGGGCGGTCAATCTCTGGAAGTGGAGGCGAACTCCGGTACAAGTTTGTGTGTCCCTACAAGATCAACAACAAACATCAGATACAACATATGCAAATCTCAAAAGTACTTGGACAAATAAGTAGCATACCAGTTTTGGCTGGTTCGAAGCACTAAACAACTCCGGAATATATGGTACAGAGTATACATCCATCAGTACATGTTTCACTCGATTCAGTGCTTCTCCCGGTTGCAGTTCCTCTGCAGACATTCGGGAGGAATCTTCAGGTCCGATTTAATCAAAACTAGATTGACACCTCTTTTGCAAAGGTTGAACTCGGCGCTCAAAAAATGAGTACATTACTAAAGCACAAGTAACCTCCATCAATTTCAACACTTGGATTACATCGAGTAGTTTTTCGACTTGTTCCATCTTGGAAGCAGGGGGATTTTGGTTCCATTCCGGTTGTGGCTTTGGTACTCCTCCAGTTCTCTCAACCAGGGATGGTTTATGATTTCCAATATAAAACAGTAAGTCCTTCCAACCCGAATGACTAGTGGGGAACTTGTAATTGATGTACTTTTCAACCGCTTTATGCTTCAGTTGGAACCCGGCTCCTCTGATTATACTTTGGTGCTCCAGACTAGGTTGGGGTTTCAAGCGGAAAAGGAATCAGAACAGGGCAAAATGGTGTTCGATCCCTAGAAAAGCTTCACATAGATGAACAAAAATAGCTACATGAGCTATGGAGTTTGGATTCAGATGATGGATTTGGATTCCATAGAAATCGAGAAGGCCACGAAGAAAATTGGAAGCGGGGAGGGCCAATCCCCTTTCAATAAAATGCAGAAAAAGAATGATTTCATCAACATTTTCTTGAGGAAAGAGTTGACGGAAAGAAGGACACCATTGAATAACATCTTGACCCTGAAGAAGACCCTCGGCAACAAGGTTTAAGAGGTCGTTCCTGGAACACTTACTGTAATTCCAATCGCTGGTCGCAGACTTGATTTCTTCTTCCTTCTTGTTCTTGTTTCCCTTGTTGGCGGCTTTCTTGTTCCCCATCCTTGATGTCATGAGTGTCTTCACTCGCTTACGCTCAGGGGCTTAAGGAGGAGGTGTGAGATGTGAGCAAGTAGGGTGCAGATGTGAGGAAGAATAAGATGAAACTAGGCTAGACCTTAGATCCAGGTCAGCTAGGGCGGCGGCAGCTATGAGACGAAAGGTAACTTAACCCTAAGTTACTGCACAGTTAAATAACCAACAGGGAACCAAGTTTTGTTGTGCAAAAGTTGAAGAGTTTTTATGGGAAATAATTTGTTTTGAGAGGTAATTTAGGATAATTTTGGGGAAGTTATTTGATTATCCATTTTTTTAGGGATTTTATTTCAAAGAAAGGGGTTTTCCAAATTTCGTTCCAATTTCTCCTATTTTTATCATCATCACAAATATATTACATACACTGCAACGTAAGCCACGTTTATTTGGATCCTTTTTTCCAAAAAATTTTCTGGATTCAAGGCTCGGGGGCTGCGGGATACGTGTCATTGATAGCTTATTTTTTAAATTCTTTGGAAAAATAAGAAAGAAGATTCAAGATTAATTGACCCTCAGCCTAATTCTTTGATTAAACCTAAGGATCGGGGGCTACTCCATATGGAGTGCGATTTTCATCGCACCCCATATATAAAAGAAGACTTAAAACTACTCGGGGAATGAGCACCTCACAACCTCGAAGCAGCCAAGAAAGTATTCGGAAGACACCTCCAAGATGAAGTTTCAGAAGAACTCAAGGATCACTTCAAAAGTACTTGGAAGCTTGCAGTACTCAGCTACGAAGAGTGCGGGGATTTGTCAGACCCGGGGCTACGGGACTGCGCACATAGCATAGAATATTCTGGAATAAGGGATGGGGCATGTCCCATACCTTATATCTGTTGTAACTACTCGTATGCGAGTAGGTCTGGTCCGAATAGAAGGAAACTATCCGTGTAGTACTCGGGTAGGACTCCTAAGCTAGTATCGGGCTAGGATTCCATGTAACCCTGTCCCCCCAGACTTTATAAGGGTGGGCAGGGATCCCTCCAAACAATCATCTCACCAATCTACATCCAAGGCAATACAAACCCCGAACCTGTCTAAACCTTGTGTTGCTTGCACCTTCGAGTTCCTGATCTTGACGACACCCTGCCTACAAGTCTACTACCTTAGGGTATACCTAGGTAGGCTTGCCGGTAAAACATCGACACGTACCTTAACCGGTACCCCGAAGGAGAGATGAGGATGATGCCAGCCCCTGCGCCCATTCCCATGAGCGAGCTGTCAATGTAAATGGTCCATTACTCGTGGCGGGTCGGCGGTGGCGGGGTCTGGGTCTCCATCCACTGAAATCGGCCAAGATCTGCGACTTGATATCTGTCCTCGAGACGTAGGTGATGTGATGGCCCATCAGCTCGGTTGCCCCCTTAGGCACCCGACCTGACACGTCCTAATTCTGGATGATGTCGCTGAGTGCTGCTGACATCACCACCATGATGCCAGACAGCCCATTAGCTTCTGGGCACCCTTGAGGTTGGTTATCGAGCCCAGGTTCCGTATGGCCGCGATCTTCTCTGGATTGGCCTTGATTCCCTGCTCGGAGACGATGAAGCCAAGCAGCTTCCCCTTCGGGACCCCAAAACACATTTCTTGGGGTTTTGTTTGACCTTGTAAGATCAGAGTCGCGCGAATGTTCCCTCCAAATTCTCGACTAGGTGGTCGGCCTTTTTGGACTTGACCATGATGTCATCGATGTAGACCTCAACAACCTATCCGACGAGGTCATCAAGGCAGCGCTGCATGTAGCGCTGGTAGGTCGACCCGGCATTTTTCAGGCTGAAAGGCATCATGACGTAGCAATACGTGCCGAACGGGGTGATGAATGAAGTTGTGAGCTGGTCGAACTTCTTCATCCTGATCTAGTGGTACCCTGAGTACGTGTCCAGGAAACAAAGGGTTTCACAACCCTTGGTTGAATTAACCACCTGATCGATGTGCGGTAGCGGGTAGGGCACCTTGGGACATGCCTTGTTCAGGCCCGTGTAGTCGACGCACATGCGCCACATTCCATTCTTCTTTCGCACAAGAATAGGGTGTGCTATCCATTCGGGGTGGAAAACCTCCATGATGAACCCGGCCGCGAGGAGCCGTGCGATCTCCTCGCCGATCGCCTTCCACTTCTCGTCGCCGAAGCACCGGAGGCGCTGCTTGACAGGTTGGTTGTTCGGCCAAATGTCTAGGGCATGGTCGGCGACCTCCCTCGGGATCCCGTGCATGTCTGAGGGCTTCCATGCAAAAATATCTCGATTGTCGCGCAAGAAGATGGCGAGCGCGCTTTCCTATTTGTCAGCCAGGCCGGCCCCGATCCGAACCATCTTGCCGGTGTCCTCAGGATCGACCTGGACTGGCTTGGTGTCTTCCGTGGGCTTGAAAGTCCCCGCAGAGGATTTCCCCTTTGCCGAGTCGGGTGCCACCTCCGTGGTGGTGAGCTGGATGCTCTAGAGCTCGAGCAACCGGACTGCCGCCGCAGCCATATCGTAGCTCTCTTCCTCGCAGAGGTGGGTCTGCTAGACGCTTCCCCCCATGGTGATGACTCCTTTGGGTCCGGGGATCTTGAGCTTCAGGTACATGTAGTTCAGGACGACCATGAATTTTGCGTAGCACAGCCGGCCCAGGATTGCGTGGTACGACCTCAGGAAGTTGGCCACCTCGAAGGTGAGCATCTCGATGTGGAAGTTCGCACTGTTCTTGGAGGTCACAGGCAGGTCAACCTGCCCGAGAGGTATCAACTAAATGCCGGGCCAACCCCATGGAACGACGCTCCCATGGGTCAGATGTGGGACCGCGCCAAACCTATGGCATCGCAGGTTTTGGTGTAGAGGATGTTCAGACCGCTCCCGCCATCCATTAGGACCATGGTCAGATGCGTCTTGCCGACTATGAGGTCCACGATGAGTGGGATGCAGCGCGACTGTAGGATGTTGTCCGGATGGTCGGCTCGGTCGAAAGTAATTGTCGCCTCCGACCACTTGAGGTAGGTCGGGACAGCTTCGCGTGCGGAAATCACCGCGTCCACCTCCCGAGCCTTTAGCTTGTGCTTGCGCTCGATTTGTAGGCCGTGGGCTCACCGAAGATTGTTAGGCACCCCTCCGGCCTCAGGAACGCGTCCTCCTCCTTGTTTCCCTCAACGGGCTCACCCCATGCGAGCTTGCCCTTGAGGTAATGCTTCAAGAGGTCATTGTCCTTGAAGATGTGCTTGACAAGGAAGTCGTGGTTCTGGCACGGTCCCTCCATCTTCTTCTCGAAGCTCCCGAAGCTCTTGTCGGTGTCAGCCCAGTCCGTCTTTTGCTTGCTTGTGCGATTGGCAGTAGCGACAAACTCAACGTCGCAATGCTTGCGGTTCTTCTTATTCCACCCACGCAGCGCTTGGGGTTCGGCCCTGCTGTCCTTGCCGGAGTTGGCTCAGACGGCCTCCTCGCCCGAGGCATGGCTGGTCGCGATGTCGAAAAGCTTCCACATCGAGCGTGGTCGATTGCGCCCGAGCTCATGCACGAGCGACACATTTGTTGTCCCCACTATGAAGGCGCCGATCACATCAGCATCCTCCATGTCAGGGAGGTCATTACACTACTTGGAGAAGCGGCGGATGTACTCGTGCGGAGTTTCTCTTGCCTTCTTCTTGCAGTTTTGGAGATTCTAGGAGTTACCTGGGCGCACAAATGTGCCATGAAAGTTGACGATAAACACTCGTTGTAGATCGCTCCACGAGTCGATGCAGCCCGCCGGCAGAGGCTCGATCCACGCGCGTGCGCTCTCAGCGACGTGGAGGGGTGGGTACTGGATGATGAACACCTCATCGTCAGCTCCCTCCATCCGGCACGCCTTGCGACAATCCTCCAGCCAAATATTGGGGTTAGTGTCCCTCGAGTACTTGGAGAGGTTCACTGGCGACCGAAAGCACGCCGGGAACGGAGCCTATTGGATGGACCTTCTGAACGCCCGAGGCCACCGGCGCTCGGGGGTTGGGCTACGGTCATCGTCATCGCTGCCGCACCTCCGGCCACAGTCCTCCCAGGCGCGAGGGTTGGCGAGCGCCGCCTCCTCGCGCTCGCAGTTTAGGCATTGATGATGTTGCAGGCGTTGATGTTGCCCCCCAGCCTGCTTTGCACCGGGGCCGCGCGGCTCTAGGCTGCGCTAGACCCTCGGCTGCCCACCGTGGGTTCCCACAACCTGTGGTGGGTCACCATGGAGCGCGCTTGATGCAGCTCGCCTGTTGGGACTACGTTAGCTGCTGGCCGCCAGGCATCATCTATCCTCGGAGCTGTCAGCGTGCTGGCACGCTGCCGCTTCGAGCAGCACGTGGAGCCCATCCACGGTGCACTGCCCCTCCGGGCTCGCCTGAGGCGGTATTGCCCGCATCATCGCCGCGGCGATGTTCTGGCTTGCTCGAGGAAAGTAGGGTGTACCGTGCTTGTCACGCTGGATCCAGCTGTTGACTGCCCTGGCTCTGCTGTGCGCACCACCGGCGCGCGACATGACCGTCGGGCGTGCATTGATTGCGTGCGCTCGCGCTCCTCGTCCGCTGTGCGGGTTTCCGCGCGCTCGGCCCCTTCCCGCTCATAAGTAACCTGCTTCTCCGGCGTGCGCAGCACCGGCGGGTGGTTGGGCTCGTCGCCCACCCCCCCCCCCCCCCCTCGTCGTGTCCATCTCCGCAGCGTGCACCATGTTGCACTGCCGCGAGGGGTGACTATCATCACCGGGCGATGACTCGGAGCTTGAGTCGCATGACTCCTCCTCAAGGAGGTCATGCACCGACGTGGGGGCGTAGTCCGCGGTCCCAACAAACCGCGAGCTTGGGAGGCGCACCCCACGCATGCGCTCCGTGATCTCCAGCTCAAAGAGCGTTGCCATATTCCTCAGCCCAAACGGGAGAGGCACGCAAATATCCCAAAAATCGCTTTCTGGGGCATGGGCTCGTCTCCCGTTGTCTAGGAGAGAATGTTGGCCAGCGCGTAGAAAGTACGCCGCCACTCCTCAGGCTCGGGCTCGGGCTCGGGTCAGAGGTGGGCATTGGTGTTCCGTGCTAGGGCATCGGGGTCCACCGTGAGGGCGCCTCCCTCGATGGCAGCGGATCCCACCGCGGGCGGGATAGGCACCTACCATGCCTCGTTTCCCGCACCACTGAGGTGGAGATGGCCGAGCTGGTCGGCCTGGAACTCCAGGCTTCCGAAGCGGATGGCCTGATTGGGACGAAAGGCGGGGACGTACCTGAGTCCTTCAGCGCAGCCAGAGGTGAACTCCAGGCCCCCGAAGCAAACGGAGTCCTCGCGGGCTCCGGCCGTAGCGTTGACACCTTGGGCAGCCATCAATCGATCACGTGGTAGTGAGAGTGCGCGACTACCCCTACCTGGTGCGCCAACTGTCGGTGTTCCGCGCTTCTCAGTTACTCGATGGCTAACAATTGAAGGCAAGGATTTAGACTGGATAGGGCAAAAGCCCTACGTCCAGTGTGGAGTGGCTCACTTAGTGTTCCTCACATTCGAAGGCTAGGTGCTTACAATGGGGCGCTTGCAAGCGGTGTGTGTGAGTCCTGTATGATCACGTCATCCTTTCTAGAGAAGGCCCAGCTCCGCCTTATATACGTGGCGGGCTAGGCTACATTGCGTGAGAGAGCGAGTGCTCTTTCCCCCGGGGTCGGCTGCTCTACACATGTCCTACAGGGGCCCACGTCTGTTCGTGCTCCGCCGCCTGCCGAAGTCAACTCCCGTTCGTCCAGTCCGCGGTGCCGCCTGACACGTCCTTGGTCATGACCTCCACCCCCCTATCAGGGGATGGCGCCATTCTCCTCGTGCCCCATCCCCCGAAGCACCGGGGGCGGGCCTCTCGTTGAGTTGGCAAGCTCCCTCCTCCTCTCCGCTGGTCGGGAGGTCGGGCGCCTAGGTTCGGCGGCCACCGGGTTTGTGGTAGGGCCCGCTAGCTCGGGGGGGCTACCTTCCCTACGCCTGGCCGCGGAGGGGACCCGGCATGATCCGTCGCATCGTGCTGACAGAGTGGTGGTGTGACAGGCGTGCCCGCCGGTCGCGACGTCATGATGGCCCGTCAGAACCGGGGTCTCCCGCCGGTCCATGGGGGGCGCCCCTACCCTGGCTGTCGGGGTAGGGATACGTGCACGTCTTATCAAATCTTGGGGAGTTAATGTCCCGCCGCACCTTCCCTAGGAAGCCATGCGTTCGGGCTCCCTGCCGAGGCCGGTCCGTCCTCCCTGCCCCCGCTTCGGCGCGAGGGGTCGGGAGGGCTCCACGTGGCCCATGCCCAACTGCTCCCTAGCTTGGGCGTCGCTTTGCGCTGCAGGGCCTGCTCCGGCCGCAATCAATGCCTTACTGGGCCGGGCCGCCTGATGTCGTCCGGCTAACCCTTGCTTAGGCCCTTGAGGGCCGCACTTTGGGGTACCTGTTGCCTGCGACCCCATCACTACCGGTTTGTTCTATACTTCTGTGTGACAAATGAGACTTAGAGAGAGTGAACAAGAAATCCTATTTGTTCTGTAGGATGTAGCTTTGTTCTGGGGACCTGTGTAAAGATAGGACAGAACTACAGTTTGTTTCTCTAATTATACTAGACAAAAGCAGGCTGTGATTGTGTGAGGTTGTGCAAGGCACTTACGACTCAGTAATCATGTAATTTGACAAAACAAAATCCTACAGTTATATTGAATGTGAATGAATTACCTTTGTGTTGTAAAAGGATTAAAAGGGAACATATTGGTAATGAAATGGGACTGGTTTGTGCATGGTTGGTAACAGAGTAAAATCAGTTTGTCAAAGGCTTTCCATTGTTTGTAACATGCTAGGCGATATTCTTTATTTTTGCTGTTCACATCTGTATAGAAGCCTCGGGCTTATTTCATCATCCCCAAAAAATATTTTGTGTTTACGATTCAAGGGTGAGAGCTGGAACCTGTTTGCACTTCCCGTCTCACAATTCACTGAGCTGTGATTGTAGGGAGCTTGGATCTTGTACGGGAGCAATAGATACATGTCTCAACCAACATATGTCTAAGGAAGGAAAACTGGTTGGTAGGCAAGACCATATACCCTCTCGGATTCATTTTGTTGGTAACTTCCGCTAAATCATCAAGCAATTTATTCATTTTACTTTAGCATTTTTGTATTCTTATTCTAGCATTTTCATGTGTTCCTACTGATAATCTTTTGGATTTTATGTATGCAACTTATGCTAAACCAGCATGCAAATTAATCATACTATCTAAACAATTTTCTGTTCTGATTTTTAGCATTTTTCGCGTATTGTGACCATCTGCCATTTTTCTGTCGTAACAATCAATTCGTACAATTCATGTGTAGGAAACCTGTTTAGTTCACTAGCTAATGTTTAGTTTATTTTTTATAATTCATTTTCATTGGCTGCCTAAAGTACTAGATAATATCAACTATCAGAACTGGTATTTAACACAGAACCTAGTTCTTTAGCCTGATCTGACCATATGGGAGTAAATGCTATGTGTGCAGTCATCTTGAGAGTACATATTCAAAATTCATTAGGCTACAATATGGGCTAAATTAGGCAGTGGTTCTAAATTAGGCAATAATATGGCACTGAAAATGCAAAATAGTTTACTTGATTAGGCAATGTTATTGAACATCTAATTTCCAGTATGTCATAGAGAGATAACATCATTCCTACTTAGTTGTTCAGTTTTTGTAGCATGATCTGAACTATGATAGAATAGAGCATTCCTACCAGATCCTATTTGTTGCTCCTTTCGTTAGACATGTTCTTCCCTTTTTTTCCTGTGTGGGGGGATATCATGTTCTTTGGCAAATTTCAAAAACTATTCAGAATTCTCATGAATGAGGAGACTTTTATCACTGACTTCATTCATATTCTTTCCTCATTCCACTTCAAGAACTTAACAAAGTCCTTTATTAGCGGTACTTTTGCAAGTTATGCTCGCATATTTTTCTTATCTTTTGCTTTTGTATGCAACATCCTTTTGTCCTGAAACTAATTTCAGGTCAATGTGACACTACAAGGAGGCTTTTGAATTATTATTGAAATAATTCATTTTCTTATTGATGTGCCAAGCTCGGTTGATAGATTCAACGTGTCAAGCCTTAATTTTTTTCCCTTTCCTTTCAATCCATGTCTAATGACTCCATCTTAGTGGCCATATTATACATTCAAATATTTGCATTATTCCATTACTAGATTACTTCGCAACGAGCTACTCAATTAGAGTGCCCGCATATGCTTGTAAAGAGTCAGTTTAATTGACTCTCCACCTTCTTAGACTTAGCAATGGTGCAATTTGGGATTGCTCCCCTTATGGCCTAAACCCATTGAGTGCTTAATGACCATGACACAATAGTGGTACACTGTCGATTCTAAGATAGCATAAGAGCTACCCCAAACTTCTCTCGCTGTGCAGGATGCACTAATAGCACATGAGTAATCACAAACTTCTCTTGGCATGCAGGATATGAACATCATAAGTATAATGCTAAAACTTTTCCCGCCATGTGGGATAATTCCTCATAAGAGACGTAAAAACCAGAATTAGCTCTCAGGACACAGGAAGTGTTTGTATATCAAGACATCAAATTCAGAAATAAATCCGAATACACTGTAATACACATGTTTAATCCAACGTTGGTTAAATTAGACATGTATCTGACTTAATGTAACAAACTCAGTCATAGTGACAAAAAACATTCACTTATACTTCATTTTTTGATTAAATCTTCTCGTTGGTTCCAGTTTAATCAGAAAATTAATAAACTAACAATAGCGGAAGCTAGTGAGAGAATTGCTAAACTCATTTTGACCCAAAGCCTTTCCCTTCATGTACCCCAGCAAAACAGCTCGTTGGCTTGCAGCCGAGTAATCTCAAGCGTTGATGAAAATCAACGGTTGTCCGTCTTTTTCTTCTACATTAATTCTACGTTACCGCTAGATAGAAATAAAACTAATGCATGGAAAACTTATGAATAAAACTTATAATATTGCTATCATCAATGTTGGTCAGAAAATCACAATATCATGATTAACTGAAAAACTCAATGTTGGTGTTTTACCGGCAAGCCTACCTAGGTATTGTCAGACTTGGGTCCACGGGACTGAGCACATGGCCTACATCTTATAGTATAAGGGGTGGGACATGGCCCATGCCCTACACCAGTTGTAACTACTCGTAGCATAGTAGAACTACTCATACAGTAGTAAAACTAGTCGGAGACAGTAGGAAGCTACACGAAAAGTACTCGGGTAGGACTCATGGGCTCGTATCCGACTAGGACTTCCATTTAACCCTGTCCCCCAAAACTATATAAGGGCGGGCACGGACCCCCTCCAAACAACAGATCACTGATCACCACCTAAGGCAATACAAACCACACAGGACGTAGGGTATTACGCTCTCGGCGGCCCGAACCTGTCTAAATTTTGTGTTCCTTGCAGCTTCGAGTTCCTGATCTCGGCGACACCCTACCTACAAACTAACCACCTCAGGGGTATCCTGTCAGACCCGGGCCCACGGGACTGTGCACATGGCCTACATCTTACAGGATAAGGGGTGGGGCATGGCCCACGCCCTACACTAGTTGTAACTACTCGTAGCGTAGTAGAACTACTCATACAGTAGTAAAACTAGTCGGATGCAGTACGGAACTACAAGAAAAGTACTCGGGTAGGACTCTAGGGCTCATATCCGACTAGGACTTCTATGTAACCCTGTCCCCCCAAACTATATAAGGCCGGACAGGGACCCTCCTCAAGCAGGAGCGTGAGGGACAACTCGTGCCTCATGCAACATATCACCCAGGAGATCACCCGATCACCTCCCAAGGCAATACAAACCACACAGGACGTAGGGTATTACTCTCTCGGCGGGCCGAACCTGTCTAAACCTTGTGTTCCTTGCACCTTCGAGTTTCTGATCTCGCCGACACCCTACCTACAAACTCACTACCTCGGGGGTATCCCTCGGTGAGCGTGGCGGTAAAACACCGACAGCTGGCGCGCCAAGTAGGGGTGTTCATCGAGCATCAACCGGAGAACTCGATGGGAACTTTCAGCTTCACTAGCACCGTGCTCGACGAGGACACAACTTTCATCTTCGGCTCCTGGATGTGCGTCGCCAACGGCTCGGGTGGCTTCGACAGCCACCTAGCCGACTCTAGGAAGCCGGAGGCCTTTGCAGCAACTCAACGCAGCAACCTCGACGAGTTGCAGCTCCCCGATCTCGCTGGAGAGATCGAGAGAATGTCCATTTTCAAAAAGATTTCAACTCACGCTGCACCAGGACTACTCAGATGGGATTCAAACCAATCTGAGGAGGCTACAGAGTCCAAGTCCCTCCCCGACTTGAAGGAGGACTTCGATCTTCTACTCAAGCTCGAGGACGCGGGAGCCACCGCTTGTCGGGGGGGGGGGGGGGGGCCTTTTCGATATCTATTCGGACTCAAATGAAGAGTACTCGTTAACTAGTACTACACTTTCATGTCAAAGCCGAGGAGGATCCGAGGAAGAGGGAGCCACCGCTTGTCGGGAGGCCCCTGTTCTCGACAACGACTCGCAACCTGATGACTACCTCAAATCCTTTTTTGGTAGTCACCTGGGTTTGACCATAACATCTACGCCGCAAGTCCGGTTCGTTACTAGAAGGGCTTAGAGCCCTTTGAACTACTCGAACAGGACTCCCGCTTTGTGGCCTTCACGCAGGAACTACCTTGTCAGGAACACAAAGGTACTGCGGATTGCATTACTCTGGCATAAACCACCCTTCAGCGCATCAACCCCAGGGGGCCGGAAGATTTTGACTACTCTGCTCAGCTTCAGCTCGCGTCACAACATCGACACGCTTTAGCGACGACCTCGACTACTCAGCTCGTGCCGCAATTATGACTGCTTCGACAAATCGGCAACACCAACGATTACCCCAACTACTCATCGCGACTAGAAACTAGTCAAGAACGAGTCTTCAACTACTCGTCGACTACCACACGGAGAAGGAGAAGCCACCGCGCGTTGGGGGGCTATTGTTTCCGACAACTACTCGGATTCAGCTGCTCATATGACCCGGGGTCTGGTAAGGGGATCAGATTGGTCAGGCAGGTTTGGGCATTGGAAGGGCATGAAACCCTCCAGGTTTCTCAAATCAAGTCCACCACGATCCATTACCACACCCTGCGAACTCCCTTTTCAAAAAGGCAGATGTTGGTGTTTTACCGCCACGCCCATTGAGGGATACCCCCGAGGTGGTGAGTTTGTAGGTAGGGTGTCACCGAGATCTGGAACTCGAAGGTGCTAAGGAACACAAGGTTTTAGATAGGTTCGGGCCACCGAGAGCGTAATACCCTACGTCCTGTGTGGTTTGTATTGCCTTTGATGATGATTGTCCCCCAGGGGGTCCCAATTCGCCCTTATATAGTCTGGGGGACAGGTTTACATGGAAGTCCTAGTCGGGAACAAGCCCAGGAGTCTTGCCCGAGTACTACTCGAGTAGTTTCCTACCATGTCCGACTAGTCTAACTACTCTACGAGTAATCCTACTGCATTATGAGTAGTTACAACAGATGTAGGGCGTGGGCCATGTCCCTCCCGTATGCTAGGAGAAGTGTGCCACGCGGACAGTCCCGTGTGCCCGGGTCTAACAAGCCCCCGAGCTCTTCGTAGCCGAGTACTGCAGGCGTCCGAGTACTTCAGAGAGCGTCTTTGAGTCCTCCCAAACTTCATTTTGAAGGTGTCTTCCGATTACTTCCCTAGCTGCATCGAGGCTGTGAGGTGCTCATGCCCCGAGTAGTTGCCCAGTCTTCTTTATGTGGAGTGCGATTAAATTCGCACTCCATATGGAGTAGCCCCCGAGCCTTACGTTGACTCGTAGAATCAGGCTGAGGGTCAATTTAATCTGGAGTCTTCTGTCTTTATCTTCCAGCAAATTCGAAAAATGTGTCGCTGATGACACATGCCCTGCAACCCCCGAGCCTTGAATCCAAATCACCAAGTTTTGGAATAAAGGGTCCAAAGAATCGTGGCATGCAATCTTCATTGTTGAGAGCCGTGTCGTATCCCACCCTCGAGCCTGGGAGCTAGATGAGTCACATAGGATATGCCTAGTAGTCGGTGACGCCAGCCCCCGAGCCTAGGTATTCGCCAAGTTGCCTTGAATCTTGAACTGTCGATGAAGCAAACTAGTCGGAGTCGATTCCGACTAGTGTTATAGGCGAGACGAGTAGCCAAAGTAGTCGCCAGCGTAACGCCGAGCTGAGTCAATTCCGACTAGCTTGTAGGCGAAATGAGTAGTCGAAGTAGTCACCAGCGTATCGTCGAGCAGAGTTGATTCCGACTAGCTTGTAGGCAAAAGCGAGTAGTCGATAGTAGTCGCCACCGTGCCACCGTGCATTCTTCACGAAGTCAAGTACTCAACAACGGCTGGCGATGAGCCCAACTAGTCGGTGTCGAATCCGATGAGTAGTTGTTGTAGTCAGTGACGTGTAGTCGAGTGTTCTCGCAAAATCGGAGTAGTCGTGGGTGATTGTTGATGAAGCCAACTAGTCGGAGTTGAATCCGACGTGCCCAGCAACACGGTGCAGTTCAGGTCCCCTGCAAGGCAAACATAAAAGTATGTTGTAACAGATATACATGATATCGTGTTGGGAGCAAATCCCAGCTTTGTAAAATGCATGTAAAATTTTTTGCGTTGTACTCTTGCTGGGTCGCATAATGACACTGGGTAGGTAGCCTGTTACGCTAAGCACCTGATCCCTGATTACCGTAAACCGTTGCGCAGGGAGCTTGGCCGCGTGCACGCGTAGTTGCATAGGCGTACAGAAGAGTCAAGGTGTCACGATAAGCGTACGCTACCCGAGTATTGTAGCCACCATTGAGAGGAAACTAAAGAAGTTGGGACTGCGCGAAAAAAGAGAAAGCTCGTGGAGCACACTTATAGAGTGTAACCCGATCGCCCGTGTTGCAGGGCGGACCGTGCGGGCAATCGGGAATAGGCATGTCATGGCCTATGAAGAGAATGCTCGTTGCGCAAAAAGTTTCCGATCCTGTGAATAACAAGTCGGAAAAGTTATAAGTGACTTAGCTTGATTCGTGGACGATTGTCGACGAGCCGCAGCGGCCATCGATGGAGCCGCGACGGTTTGTTGATGAAGCTGACTAGTCGCAGTCGATTCCAACTAGTTGTTTGACAGTGTGAAGCCCACTCCCGATTAGTTTTCTAATCGAGACGAGTAGTCGTAGTAGTTCTCGCGAAGTCAAAGTAGTCGTCGGCGGGTCGCCGAGCATCTTCACAAAGTCAAATCAGTAGCGGCTTGACCCTTGCTGGTAGCTTTCGTGTAGTAGTCTGGAGCGGTCGTCGACATGTGCACCAGTTAATAAAAGCTACTTGGCCTCTTGGTAGCCTTGCGTGTGCATGCAGCGAATTTACACCGAAGAGCACTTTTACCTAGAAAAGGTTGCAATGTGCTGCTCTGTCTTGCATCTTGATCCGTGCGCGGAGAAGTGATTCCTTTTTTTTACCAGGGAACTACAGCACCTTGTGTCCGACTATAATTTGTTTTCCGCCTCGGACTTGATGCCCCTGAACGGTTGACCCAGCAGCACTGCATCTAGAGCTGTCGCTCATTTCTGCTTCGACTCCAATTCGGCGATTGCGCACAGCTCGCAAAATTGGACCCGAACATAGAATCCAATCTGCTTTGGACTTGATGTCGGCATGTCGCATGTGCTGATTTGTGTAGGGCTGCCATAGTGGTTGTGCCTGTCACTTGCGTGCGATGGCAATCATGGACAACGCATGTAGTATCCAACGGCGCTCGATCGGTGGAGATCTACTTCATGCGTATCGGAAAGAGAGAGAAAAAATATTTGTGATTCGCCACAGAAAAAGTAGACTGATCTAGTAATATCAGTTGGAACGACTCACCCGGTTGATGATTACTGCCATCGAGCTCGTCAGGGGATCTTCATTGAGCACCCCTACCTGGCGCGCCAGCTCTCGGTGTTTTACCGCCACGCCCACCGAGGGATACCCCCGAGGTGGTGAATTTGTAGGTAGGGTGTCACCGAGATCTGGAACTCGAAGGTGCTAAGGAACACAAGGTTTTAGACAGCTTTGGGCCGTCGAGAGCGTAATACCCTACGTCCTGTGTGGTTTGTATTGTCTTTGATGATGATTGTACCCCAGGGGGTCCCTGTCCGCCCTTATATAGCCTGGGGGATAGGTTTACATGGAAGTCCTACTCGGGTACAAGCCCAGGAGTCTTACTCGAGTACTTCTCAGGTAGTTTCCTACCATGTCCAACTAGTGTAACTACTCTACGAGTAATCCTACTGCATTACGAGTAGTTACAACAGATGTAGGGCATGGGCCATATCCCATCCTGTATCCTAGTAGAAGTGTGCCACCTGGACAGTTTCGTGTGCCCGGGTCTGACAGCAGACCCCTCCCTCCCTCCGACGATGAAGATGAGGGCCTGGTGGCGCGGAGTGTCAAACGCTTCGCGCCCAATCGAGAAGTGTTCATTATTCATGCCGGCGAGGATTGTGAAGGCCTAGAGAGGGTCCAGCTAGACAACTACGACGACTACCTCCTTGATCCACTCGATGAAGGTGTGGACATAACAATGGGTGTTTAATTCCCAGACGACATCAAGATAGAAGACGCAGATCACATCCAGAAGGAACACCGTAGGCTCATCAATGCAAAGCGCGCCGTACGCGGGCACCGCGCGGTCGAGATGAACCAACAGGGTAGCGGCAACCTCTACGACTCCTCCACAGGCTACCTCCGCACCATCATCAACATTGGCCGGGACGCTCGTAATGTCATCATTGCCAGGCAGCAGGAGCGCGAAGAAGTGGAAGCCTACAGACCCACACATTATCAAATCCCTCTCAACTACCTGGAGACAACTCGGAAGCGCAAGCCAGAAGCTGGGGAACAATCCACCCGTAGAAAGAAGACTCTCAGTTCGAAGGAACGATTCGAGGAAGCCCTCCATGGGTGATGCCCGTGGCACCCAAAGAGCAAGCATTTCGCGTTTGAATGTCAAACTCTCCGAAGGGCCCTTGGAACTCCCCAACTCAACAAAGACAACGAAGAAAGGCGACTGTCGGTGTTTTACCGCCACGCCCACCGAGGGATACCCCCGAGGTGGTGAGTTTGGTTGGTTGGGTGTCACCGAGATCAGTAACTCAAAGGTGCAAAGGAACACAGAGTTTTAGATAGGTTCGGGCCGCTGGGAGCGTAATACCCTACGTCCTGTGTGGTTTGTATTGTGTTTGATGGTGATGATTGTGATTGTCCAAGAGAGGGTGCCTGTCCACCCTTATATAGTCCGGGGGACAGGTTTACATGAGAATCCTAGTCGGGTACAAGCCAAGGAGTCTTATCCGACTACTTCCCGGGTAGTCTCTATCCGACTCCGACTAGTCTAACTACCATACGAGTAATCCTACTGCATTACGAGTAGTTACAGTGGACGTGGGGCGTGGGCCATGTCCCATCCCGAATCCTAGGTGAAGTGTGCCACGTGGCTAGTTCCGTGTGCCCGGGTCTGACAAGCCCCCGAGCTCTTCGTAGCCGAGTACTTGCAGGTGTCCGAGTACTTCTAAAGGCATCTTCAAATTCTTCGCGAACTTCATCTTGAAGGTGTCCTTCAAGTACTTCCATGGCTGCGTCAAGGCTATGAGGTGCTCATGCTCTGAATAGTTGTCCAGTCTTCTTTATATGGGGTGCTATTAACTCGCACTCCATATGGAGTTGCCCCCGAGCCTTAGGTTGACTCATAGAATTAGGCTGATGGTCAATTTAAACTTGAGTCTTCTATCTTAGTCTTCCAACAGATTTGAAAAATAAATCGCTGATGACACGTGTCCCACAGCCCCCGAGCCTTGAATCCAAATCCCCAGGTTTTGGAATCTAGGATCGAAAGAGTCGTGGCATGCAATATGGTAAAGATTTGATGGTAAACATGGGCAAATTCGTGTAGTAAATTTGAAAACCTCTCTTTTCGGGATGAGTTCCCTGAAAAGATGGTGAAACAAATAACATCCCCAAATAGCACCTAAAATTACTGCTCAAACCATACTAAGTGCCCGAGCCAATGACCAAATAAATCCTCTGGGTAATAAATTTAACAAACCCCTTATTTCGGAATAAAGTCCTTGAAATAATGGTTAACAAACATACACCCAAGGTAAATCTTAAAAAGCCTCTTGGTTCAGGTATTTGTCGAATAATCATGCGGTATCCAGCAGGGAACATGTGTACTGCCTTTGAAAGCAATCTGCGAGCTTTGCCACAGAAAACCCTCGAGCCAGGGGCATAAAGTAGTCAATGCAGAAAAGGTGGCATTAGCCCCCGAGCCCCAGAGTAGAGCAAGTAATGAAGCCATCTAGTCGGAAGTGATCCTGACTAGGATTGTAGTCAAGACAAGTAGTCGAAGTAGTCGAACTGGTATGGGACCAGTCGTAAACAAGTAAAATTCTTGTCATGGGAGCAAGACCCCTTCAATAACATAGTGTACAAGTCAAAAACAAGTAATATGTTACTGGAAAAATATGGGAGCGAGGCCCCTTCAGCAAACTTGCATATGATACTGGTCGTAAACCAGTAAAACAGAGTTGTACTGGAAGTATAAGCACCAAGGCCCTTCAGAAACCCAAAATACTAGTCGTGCAGTAGTAATTAGGTACTGGGAGTATGGGAGCGAGGCCCCTTCAGTAAACTTGCGCGTAGTACCAGTCGTAAACCGGTAAAATGAAGTTATACTGGGACAATCAACTTCTTGGCACCAATATATGATAGCCCTAGTTGATTTAAGGATGAAACCGACGCAAGTGTTCAATATTCCATGAGTTTGGTACCTCCTGGCCGTCCGAGTACTGGAGGCGATAAGATCCAGGGCATGTAACCTTGTGCATGATGAAAGGTCCTTCCCATCGCGAATTGAGTTTGTGCAAGCCAGTATCATCCTGGATTCGGCGAAGTACCATGTCTCCAACATTTAAAGAACGTCGTTGGATGTTCCTATCGTGGTAACGACGAACTCCTTGTAGGTAACGAGCCGACTTCAATACTGCATTGCATCTGACTTCCTCGGTTGAATCAAGTTCAAGTTGTCTTGCAGTGTCGGCCTCTCCTTCTTCAAACATCTCCAGTTGTGGAGACTTCCACATCACATCGGCTGGTAGTATAGCCTCAGAACCATACACGAGAAAGAAAGGTGACTGGCCTGTGGCTTTGTTCGGTTGTGTATGAAGGCCCTAGACTACTGATGAGATCTCGTTTATCCACTTGCCGCCCTTTTTGCTGTTCTCGTCATAAAGTTTTTTCTTCAGTCCATCAAGAATCAAGCCGTTGGTGCGCTCAACCTGGCCATTGGCCCGCGGGTGAGCCACCGAAACATATTTGACTTCAATGGAGCTGCGTTCACAGAAATCCCGGAACTCGAGCGAGTGGAAATTTGACCCCAAATCCATGATAATGGTGTTGGGGAAGCCAAAGCGGTGTAGGATGTCGCGGATGAAGGTAACCACTTGATCAGCAGTGAGCGTTGCGATCGGTTTGTACTCGATCCACTCTGTAAACTTGTCGATGGCCACCAATACGTGTGTGAAACCTCCTGGTGCAGTTGTAAAGGGCCCAATCATGTCCAAGCCCCAGCATGCAAACGGCCATAAAGGTGGTATGGTTATCAAATTATGAGCCGGAACATGATGCTGTTTGCCAAAAAATTGGCAGTTGGTACACCGGCGAACGAGTGCTTCGGCATCTGCCAAGGCAGTCGGCCAGTAGAAACCAGAGCGAAATGCCTTGCCGACTAGTGTGCGGGAGGCAGCATGGTTCCCGCACACGCCTTCGTGAATCTCCTGGAGTATTTCTTTGCCTTCCTCCGTGCTGACACACTTCATGAGTATGCCTGATGTTGATCCACGCTTGTACAAATTGCCCCCAACTAGAACATACCCTTTGCTACACCGTAGGATGCGAGTAGCTTCAGCACTTTTGGGTCGATGCCGGGGGGTAGTTTGTGCTCCTAAAGGTAGTCGATAAAGGTCACCGTCCAGTCGACTTTGATCATCAAGACCTCTCGGTCGGGTTCCTTGGGACCCTGAACGATGGAACTTGAGTCAGGTGTCCTGATGGATGTGGCAGAACTGCCCGAATTAACCCGGCTCAAGTGCACTAACCAGCATCCTTGTAGATGTAATTGAAGGCCTCAAACTGAATCTCAAATAGGGTGGGGTTCCAAAAATAAGTGGACGGGCGGCTGGATTAGCACGCGCGCCTACTAGGAAGTAGCAAAAGCTAAACTTGTATCTAACAAAACCCGAGTGTTCTTGCGGCGGCTAAGGGTTATAAGAAAGTGGGATAACGACCACAAGGATGCTGGGGTCGGATCCCAACCCTAGCACGCGTTCGAATTGGACTCAACTTGATACACGGCCCATTGGGCCAACATAGGGTGACACAGCACCATGGGCTGAATAGGACTCTGTAGTAAATCGACGATTGCGGTTGACTCCGAGCAGATATGGAGGTGATTCCGGATCCGTTGGGAAGTACATTTGATAAGCTTTCCAGGAAGTACTTGAACGCCCAAAAGGGAGTCCGGATGAAGTCATGGCGGCCATCACAAGTCGTGTCTGTCCTGCAGTCCGAATCCAGCCTGCGCGATGCCTCTTCCTGAGTAAAACAAGAGTGCACGTGTCTCCATTGTCTAAATATTATGAACCTGAGCTTAAGAGTGAACTTACTTGATGGGTAAGTCGACGAGCACGAGCGCGAGTAATAGGACCAAGTGGTGTTGGCGAAGTAGATGCTGGTGTAGGTGTGGATGTATCGTTGGTGGTGATGTCCTCATCACAAGATCTAAGGTTATTCCATGCCGAGTCATCCAATCTACTCCCAAAATAATATTGATGTCATCAAGTGCCAAGAGGATCTAGTCAGTGTTGATGACTTTGCTACCCAATTTAATTGGTACCTATCTTATGAGTTGATTTGAAGCAATTTTACCACCCGGTGTAGCTATCATATATGACTTTCTCGTGTGACAGGAATCCAAAACACTTTTCCACTGAATTAAGCACTAATAAAACTGTGTGATGCACTAGAGTCAAATAATATAACCACGGGCTTGCGGTGGATAGAAAATGTACCCGTCGTGACTGGTGCGCCATCAGGAAGTTCTGCCATAGTGGTAAAATTTATCCGCCCACGCTTAACCTGAACAGTTTGCTTCTTGCCTTGGTTTCTGTGATTGGTATTGAAGCCTTGGCCTTGAGCTTACTGCTTGGGCTGAGGGCAATCTCGAACAAATTGAGTGGAACTCCCACAGCTGAAGCATCGGTTGTTGTTGTTCTGGCGGGGTGGCTGCTGGGTATTCTGCCTTGGACCATTTTGCTCTGGAGCAGGGGGTGTTGCCACACTCTGTTGCTGAGGGGGCCTGATAATCCAACGCCCTGGCTGAGGGGCATTCTGAGGAGCTTTTGGTGCTGCATTCTGCACAATTCGATACCTCGATGGCTGAGCACTCGAGGGTCCGGCTGGAGCCTTCCTCTTCTTCTCTGCACGATGGGCCAAGATGCAATCCTCCTGGGTGATTGCCAAATTAACCAGCTCATTGTATGTGTTGGTCCTGATAGGATTAAGTCATTCCTTGAGCTTGGTATTAAGGCCTCTGCGGAAACAATCACGCTTCTTATCATCGGAGTCAGCATGATAGCCCACGTACTGACAAAGATTATTGAAAGCCTGGGCATACTGGAGTATGGTGCGGGTACCCTGAGTAAGAGCCAGAAATTCATTCAACTTTCTCTCCATAAGCCCTTCAGGGATATGGTGGGCTCGGAATGCACCCTTGAATTCATCCCAAGTAACAACATGGTTTGCTGGAAGCATGGCAAAGTAGCTGTCCCACCATGTACGTGTAGTACCGCAAAGCTGTTGCGCGGCAAATCGAGCCTTGTTGGCCTCTGAACATGGTAGTGTCAATAATGCAAACTTGGATTCAATGGTATGAATCCAGGCGTCCGCATCCAAAGGTTCCTCCGTCCTGTTGAACAGAGGGGGCTGCGTCCCAAAGAAACCCGAGTAGCTAGCAGCTTGAGGTTGGGGTGCATTGTGCACACCCCGTGGCTGATGGTGGTGCTGCTGCCCCTGAACAAGTTGTCGTAGCAGTGCGGTTTGAGCGGCCATCACCTCCACCAGAGTGGGTGGTGGTGGTGGGGGCAGCACCTGCTGCGACCTGTTGCCACTCGCTCCGAATCCATCAGGGTTGCCACGAGCTGCCCCAACCATCTAAAACATGGAGGTTTAATATCAGCAAAGGTTTCATAAATCTCCCATGATTCAAAAAGATAGTACGGGAAAATAAAATATAAATCTTGATAGGCTTGTTACAAACTGTGGGCACTCTGCGGCTGGTTAGGAGACAATTTCCAACTCACGTTGTGTCTATCTAAAACCTTCCAAAGGTTGGTAGCGACTAGAAAATGTAGCGACCTGAAACCGGGGCATTCAAAACACCTCCGACTGCATTCCGACTACTAGGACTACTAATCCGACTACTCGACTACATCGACTAACATACGACTTCTTCGACTACTTGAACTGTACCATCATCGGCTATGGCTACAGTTCAACTACACGGGGCCTTCGACTACCTCAGCTGCACATCCGACTGCTTCCACCTTGTTTCCGACTACTACGATTATAGCTCCGGCTGCTTCAGTCGCGCCTCTATTTAATACGACTACAACTTTGACTACTCTGAATCGATGACTGCTGCGACTACTTAAGCTATACTTTTGTTTACTACAACTACACCACGGCCTGCTTTTAGCGCATCTATGACTCGTCCGACTACTTTTTCGATACAACGATTTCTTTTCCGGCTACCTGGGTGACATGTCCGACTACTCTTTCTGTAATTTCGACCACTTCGACTACCTCTTCTCTGATTTCCAACTGCTTGCCAATATATACATACTTCCATTCTAATGCCTACCTAATTCGAGTGCCCTTAGCTTCTAGGCTACACTCCTGGTAACTGGTGGTACTCAACTCTAAGCTAGCCTATTACTACCTGCACAAAAGTTAGGCTACACTAAGAGGAGTGTATACAAAAGTACTCCATAGTCATCTCCTAGTAGTCATCAAGATTGTTGTCAGACAACTCTCTGTGCACAGGGGAGTGAGCTCCCATCTGTGCGGGCTACGGGACTACCATATCGTAGTCAAAATCAGAAACGCCCTCAATCTCCTCCGGTTCTTCCTCACTGTCAATGTCCATCACATCTGACGCAGCATGAAGGGCTGCCTGCTGGGCGTGATGCATGTCGATATGTTCGTTTGCATCCTACAAATCAATTTTGAGGTCATGGATCTGTTCCTCCAAGAACTCGATCATGGCCTCGCGTTCCCCCACAGTGGTTTCTAATGTCTGCTCTTGGCCTTCCTGTTGGCCAATTCTAGTGTCTCGATCCCCAATCTCCTCAACTAAATCTTGCCTCTGCTCATCCCTTAAGTTAACTACCCACTGAAATGACTGAACCAGGTCTATCACCTGTTCCATCCCTTTACTTTGAAGTGCATGTAGTTGGTACAGTGCATTCATGCACCGGGCTGAAAAGATAATAGTCTCGACTGGAATTTGGTCAGCCAAGTGACCCAGATGAGCAAACCTATCCAGCCATAACGGATCACTTTGATTGACTGTCGAAAACAGGCCCGCTGGAGCTAGAATCATCTCCAAGGGGTGCTGCTCACAAAATGTGGTCAGAGCCTTCATGGTTGCAGCCTTCCACGTGTCGATGAGGCGGTGCCCGACTACTTCTGTCTCAATAGCAAGCCATGCTGGGTTGAGTGGGTGCTGGGGAATGGTCATGCGCACCCGGCACCAACGGACACCCGTCTCCATGAACTCTTGCCCAACATTCCACTGTCCAACCAGTCGGCAAGGCACTCGGCCAAGCCAAACCAGCTACCATATCTTGAACAGGCATACCTGAAAACATTGCCACAAGCAAGGCTGAGTATACTAATACTCAGCAAGGCTTACCCGACTGGTTCTATGTACAGACCGACTACTAAGCATGCATGGCTCTAAGGTTCTAGGGTTTTCTTTTTACTGAAAAGCAACAAAGAGTAGGTCCTTAATTTCATGTTTTAACTTTCAATATTCTAGTTCATTAAACCAGTCTAGATGAGCATCTAATTGTAATCAAACATGGTGGAAAACAATTAATCATCCAACATGTTTCATCATAAGCATAGTTCCTCTTGTTACTCTATGTGGCAAGAGTGTTAAGCAGTCTCAATTACCGCGAGAAATGGACGATTCGAATTGAATTTCTTAACCTTGCAAGGGAAACCTAAACACACGTCACGTGGTTACTCCAAGAGTCACATGTGCTACTTTTCCCCCTTTATCCCCGTTTTATGAATCAGGGCCACCGTCCTTGAGTACAAGAAGTCCATGAACCACGGACGATGTCGGAACATGACCCCTCTTGCACTCACCATTGGCCTATGGGACAGTGTCAAGACGGTGGGACCTGTCCACGCACCGGTTCAATCGAGTACTTAAGCTTACCGATTACCATATTCTCGACATGTGGTTAGTACTTTCAAAAGCTTAACCACTGCTACCACACACTGCGGCCTTAGCATTTTCCACTACTCGGACTGGGCTTCAACCATGAGTACTTTACCACAGCCCCGCCTGCCAACCTTATAGTTGCAGTATGCGATAAATCAATCAACTCCTATAGTTCTCGCGAGTAGCAGGAAACTACTCGACTTTTACGATACCTATTAGCATAGCATCTACTCGATCATCCTATTCTAGTAGTCATTACAAAGGTACCTAGATCATGCAGCAAGGGTTCCAATCAACTCCTATGAACTTAAATGCACAGGCAAAGGAAACAATAGTTGCATAATTTAAAAACTGGGATCATGCACCGGGGCTTGCCTTCTTGTGAAAAACTATCCAGGGGCTCCTCCGAACATTGGTCTGGGACTTTAGTGGCTGCTGCTGGATTACCTTGAGCTTCTTGCTGCTCACTCTCAGACTCGGGTACTAGATTGTAGATCCCGTCGGCGAGAGTAGTCGAGTCTATATGAATGCACAAGTATGAGTGGTTTTACTGGTACAAGATTGCTTTATAAAGTAGTCAAAACTTAAGTTAAGTAGTCGAGTACTTCATGGGCAGTCATTTATCGAGTACTCATTTGTATTAACTGACTCCATTAAGTGAGCAGGTGGTTGTGCATGTTGTACCACCATTTTTACTGGAAGCATTGTTTAACCAAAAGTACTCGCAGGGGTAGTTTCTCGGTTGCAGAACTACTTGTACCGGTAGCCCCTGAGTTGAGATTCTTAGGTAGAGCTTGTTACTTATTTCAACCTTACTGTAAAAGTTTTAGACATCTCCATTCAGCAGATTACTCATGGAAGCGTATTAAACGGTTATTTTTATGATTAAGGTCTACTTGCACAGAACAACCATGCAAGCCACTGGTGCTCAACTCCTCACTAATCAAACCTACTCGATTGAGTAGTTTACTGCACATTTTTGTAGATTTTTCCCAAGCAAGAACCAGAGGTTATCATTTTTTAGATTAAAAGGAATCTAGCTGATGACAAAAGTACTCGAAACCCTTGTTGTGCTTGGATTTAGAGCATGAAATTGTGGCAGAACCACCTGAATTAATCCGGCTCAAGTGTATTAACCATCATCATTAAGGCAATCTCGGTTAACCTTACACTTCAAACGGAGTAATCCACTGGTCTGTCGGGTATAACCTCCCGATACAACCACGGTAGAGCGGATCGAATGCCATACATACAAATGCTCATGCGACGATGAGCCCAGAGAATACCACATTCCAGCAAATATTACATCATTAGCACAAGTAAATATTACAGACCAAGTTTTGAGTTTAGAAACCAAATACTTCAATGATCATACTAAGAAGTTCTTCAGAGTTTAAGTTGCAGCGGAAAATAAAACAACGAAAGCTACTCGACGATAAGGATGTCTCGATGAAGCCCGTATGAGACATCACTCGGCATTATTTCCGTTGGACGGGGGCGTATCCCATTCCACCGACCAACCAGGGGGAAGAGTGCAGGGCCAAGTCAAGCTAGCAATCATATCTTCGAAGGTCTCACCTGAAAACGAGCCACAAGCAAGGCTGAGTATACTAATACTCAGCAAGACTTACCCGAGTAGTGGAATCTACTCCACCGACTCTAGATATGCAAGGCTTTTGGCTTAGGGGTTTGTTTTGCCGAAAAGCTTCTACAAGTGGGTCCTTACTTTCAACTTTTAGCTCAAGATTCTAGTTTCGTTAACCATTCTAGATAAGCAGCTATCCAAAAGCATACATGGTGAAGCATTAAGTTTTCATCCAACCAGTTCATTCATCCTCATTATTCCTCTTCTTACTCTGTGGGTAAAAATGGTTAAGCAGTCTCAATAGCCGTGAGAAACGGACGATTCGAATCAAATTTCTTAACCTTGCAAGGGAAACCTAAACACACGTCACGTGGTTACTCCCTAGAGTCACACGTGCAACTTTTCCCCATTCTTTCCGGGTCGTGGATCGGGGCTACCATCCGAGAGTACAAGAGCCCCACGCCACGGTTCGGCGCTGGGTCGTGACCACTCTCTGCACTCGCCATATGCACATGGGACCGAAGTTCAAAGGGTAGGATGCCGTCCCCTTGCCGGGCCAATCAGGTACTTAAGCTTACCGATTCCCATAATCTCGGCATGTGTTTAGTACGTTCAAAGACTTAACCATCACTACCACACCCTGTGGCCTTAGTATTTTTTTTTACTAGACAGACGGGCCTCAATCGTAACCATCGTTCCATAGCCCGTCCGTGTCCTTATGATTGCAGCGTGTAGTAGACATTCAACTCCTATTTTCTCGCGAGTGACAGGAAATCACTCGACTTTTACCGGAGTCCTATTAGCACAGCATTCTATCGAACCTTACGTCTAGTTTTCAAGCAAGGGTTCCTAACATCATGCAACTAAGTTTTCATTCAACTCCTATAAACTTAATGCACAGGCAAGGAGTAATGAGTTGCATAATTTAGGAAAGAGATGGGTTATGCTCCGGGGCTTGCCTTCACAGTTAGCTTGGGGCTCTTCCGAATTTGGGCTCGGGTCTTCAAGAGCTTCAGTTAGATTTACTTGAGCTTCACGCTGCTCACTCTCGGACGCGGGCACCTGCTCGTAAGTTCCGTCGGCGAGAGTCGTCGATTCTACATGAATGCACAAGTTTAAGTCGTGGTAATGGTAATCGATACGATTTAAGTGTAATTACTACAATGGATAGTTTCTGGTCATGAAATTTTGGATTTAGGCACATCAGGGAAAGATGTGCTTACTGTAAAGTTTTCAGCCAATTTTATGTAACAGATTAATTATGAAAAATATATTACATAGTTGCTGTTAGATCCTTTGTTCTTTTTGTACAGAACAATTGGTGCAACAACTGAGTCTAAGATTTTTATAGAGCTTTCACTTAAGCATGCAGAAGCTACTTTCATTTTCGTAGGATTTATTATGCAGTATCCAGAGCATAGAAAATATGACATTACACACCTAGGTTATTCAAGGATTCATTTTTACAGGACCCTACACAGGGTTTTTGTCCATGGAACTTTTTACACAGCAACCTCTACCACTGTTTGTCTCCTAGTAAAAATTTGAGAATTTTCCAAGCTAAGATACTATTTTCTTGATTTAATGTATGTTATTAGCACATAAATCAAATAAATAGGTTACTGTGAGATAAAAAGTCTCCTAATTTTTCTCTGGCTTCTAGGTACCAATACACTAGCATAGAAAAAGTTTCATTGGGTGGTTCATCACCTAACTGCAGGGATAAAATATATCTAGCCACTTAAGGCATGAAACTAAGTTTAATAAACAGTGTAGTTAGAGGTGGAATTTGGGCCTGATCTTTTTACACAGTCCTAAACATCAAGCAACTAACTTACTGCCCAAAATTTAGGGTCAGCATTGTTCTACAACAGTGGGTACAAAATAAGTCCATTAAAGCTTCCATTTAATGTAGAGCAAAATATGTTGATATTCTGAGAAACTTTTTGTAACAAAAGTGGTAGAGTTTGTTCTAAGGATTCCAGAACAGTTGAGTTTGCATTTTTCTGAATTTTCTACGATTTTATACGAATTTTAAAAGTTCACTGAATTTGAATCTAGATTTGAAACTTTCTTTTACAACTAGGTCCTTGAATCTTACGCGCAGACCCTTCTAAAGATTTAAATTCTTGCAATTGGGTCCTCGGGTGGCTCGGGTACGGTGGCCGGCCGAAATTCCGGCGAGGGGCTCGCCGGCGGTGAGGGGTGAGGGTCGGGGAAGGTTCAGGGGTGCGAGGGCTACCTCGTGGGGGTGTTGTTCAGGTGGGGGATGGCCGGGGAGGGCTCGCCAGCATTGGAGCAGAGGCGGCGGCGGCGCGGCACGCGTCGACAGTGGTGCCCCGGCGGGCTTGGGGCGGCCTGGTCCGGTCAGCGAGCTTCAGTGGCGCGTGGGGAAGCTGCTCAGGGGCTTGGCTTGGACGGAGGAGGTCGGGGTTGAGCTGTCCACGGCGAGCAGGGGCGGCGGCGGCGGTGACCGTGCAGGCGGCGGCGCTCCGGTGGTCCTGGGCGGCGTTGGGTGGGTCGGCGAGCTTCAGGGGGATGATGTAGTGGTGGCTGGAGGCTCAATTTGGGCGGTGGGCGGCGGTGGAGGGCTGTCCACGGCGGGCGGCGGTGGAGGGCTGTCCACGGCGGGCGGCGCTCGGCGGCGGCGAGGGCGTTCTGGGTGCGTGGCTCGCGCGGGCGGCCGGGGCGCGGCTTTTATAGGGGCAGGAGGGGGTGTGGAGGGGCCTGGGCGATGCGCGGGGCAGAGGCACGGCACGGCGCGACACTGGGCACGGCGGGCGGCAGCAGAACGCCGGCGCGGCGTGCGGCGAGCGGGAGATAGTGTGGCGCGCAGAGTGGTGGAGCAGCTGCTGCAGCGGCTCGGG
The DNA here is from genome assembly GCA_032594955.1 of Panicum miliaceum. Taxonomy (NCBI): domain Eukaryota; kingdom Viridiplantae; phylum Streptophyta; class Magnoliopsida; order Poales; family Poaceae; genus Panicum; species Panicum miliaceum. The sequence continues at coordinate 8,569,950 of CM064070.1, read as the reverse complement.
CGGAGGGCAGGCGCAACGACGGGCGGGGCGCGGGAGCCGGGGCGGCACGGCGGGGTGCGGTGGTTGGGCGCGGCGGGCGGCGAGGCGGAACGCGGCAGCGGGGTGCGCACGCGCGGGCGGCTACTGGGCAGCGCGGCGTGGGGAGGGGGCAAAGCCGGCCGTGGCGGAGTGGCGCGGCGGCCACTGGCCTGGCGCCTCGCGCCGGTCAGGCGTCGCCGGCCACCTGGCGCGCGGCGGTCGGGCGGGGAGGAGAGAGAGAGAGGGGGGGGGGGGGCGAGGGGCCCGATTGCGAGAATTTGAAAAACTTCAGGGGGCTGGGTGCAAACCGGGCATTTTCTCCTCTTTCTAATTTGAATTTCAAAAACTTTTGAACACAAAAGTTGTTCAGAATAAAAAGTTCTACAAGTTTGGTTTCAGGCAACATCTCATTTGGCTTATGGTTTGAAAGTTAAATTTAAAAGTTCAAAAGTAACCAAATGTGCTCAAATTAAATTTGAATTCCCACTGAACTCGTTCTAATTCTTTCCACCCTTTTATTAGTTGGTTTAAGCATAGGGTTAGGCTAACGATACTGATTTTAGAAATGAAATTTTTACCAAGGTTGTTACAGCCTTCCCCCCTTAACAAGAATCTCGCCCCGAGATTCGGTAATTCTTAGTGTGGGCGTGGGTGCACATACCAGTGGTTGAGATAAGAAACCCAGGGAAATGTTGGTTTAGGTAGCTCTCGGTTTCCCAGGTGGCTTCTTCTTCCGTGTGGTGATTCCATTGTACTTTATACATTCTAATCACTTTCCTCCTGGTCTCTCTCTCTTTTTGATCCAAAACCTTAACTAGGTGTTCGACATATGAGAGGTCGGGTTCCAACGATATTTCTTGTTGTTCCACAATCTCGGTAGGGACTCGAATACACTTCTTGAGTTGAGATACGTGGAAGACATCATGGGTGGCCGTGAGCTGAGGGGGCAGTCGTAATCTGTAGGCTACGGGTCCGCAGCTCTCAATGATTTCGTAAGGACCAACATAACGGGGAGCTAGTTTGCCTTTGATTCCAAATCTTCGCACTCCCTTGGTTGGTGAAACTCGAAGATAGACATGATCGCCAACTTCGAATTTTAGGGGCTTTCTCCTTTTGTCAGAATAGCTCTTTTGTCGGGCTTGCGCGGCTTTAAGATTTGCTTGTATTACCTTTACTTTCTTCTCTGCCTCGATTACCAGGTCGGGTCCAATTATTGTACGTTCTCCAGTTTGTGACCAGCTCAAAGGAGTTCGACACCTTCGTCCGTACAGGGCCTCAAATGGTGCCATTTTCAAACTCGTTTGATAGCTGTTGTTGTACGAGAACTCTGCTAGGGGTAGGCATTTGTCCCAATTCTTGTCATAGTGAATGACGCAAGCTCTCAGCATGTCTTCCAGAATTTGGTTTACTCTTTCCGTTTGTCCGTCAGTCTGAGGATGGTATGCCGAGCTACGAATCAGTTTGGTACAAAGAGACGTTTGCAGTTGTTCCCAGAAGCGTGCTACAAACTGAGGACCACGATCGGAAATAATTGTCTTAGGTATTCCATGCAGGCAAACAATACGATCGTGGTAAATCTCGGCATATTTCTTGGTAGAATAGGTGGTGTGTACCGGAAGAAAATGTGCCGTCTTTGTGAGTCTATCCACGATAACCCATATGGAATCATGTTTCTGGGAAGTGTTTGAGAGTCCAACGATGAAGTCCATACTTATGTCTTCCCATTTCCATGATGGTATAGGTAACGGTTGAAGTGTACCGGCTATCTTCAAGTGGCTAGCTTTTACTCTCTGGCACGTGTCACATTCCGAGACATACGTAGCAATTTCTCTTTTCATTCTAGTCCACCAGAAGTTTTGCCTTAGGTCCTGATACATTTTGCTACTGCCGAGGTGGATAGAGAATTTGGAGAGGTGTGCCTCATCAAGAATTTGCTTGCGGAGTTCATGATTCTTCGGAACGACTATACGACTTTCGAACCATAGAACTCCCTTATGGTCTTGGCGGAAACATTTATACTTCTCCCCACCTAGAGAGAGTTTTTGTTTGATGATCTTAATTCCTTCGTCATGTAGTTGTGCCATGACGATTTGGTCGTGAAGAGTGGGCTCAACTGAGATGTGATCTAGCGTGCCTTGGGAAACCATTTCCATGTTAAGCTTCCTCATCTCTGCACACAATGTCTCATGGTAGGATTCCATGGATAAGCAATGGCAATGGGACTTGCGGCTTAGTGCATCCGCGACTACATTAGCCTTGCCGGGGTGATAGTGCACTTCAAGGTCATAATCCTTGATTAATTCTAGCCATCTCCGTTGCCTCATATTCAGATCGGCTTGTGTGAAGATATACTTGAGACTCTTATGATCCGTGTAGATATTGCATTGTGTACCCATGAGATAGTGCCTCCATATTTTCAGAGCGTGAATGACAGCTGCAAGCTCAAGATCATGAGTGGGATAATTCTGTTCGTGGGGCCGAAGGGCTCGTGAGGCATATGCAATCACTCGATTCTCTTGCATAAGCACACATCCTAGACCAGTACCCGATGCGTCACAATACACATCGAATGATTTGGTATTATCGGGTTGAGCTAACACAGGTGCAGTAGTCAGATGCTCTCTGAGAGTGTGGAAAGCTTCCTCACATTTCTCATTCCATACAAACTTTACTTCCTTCTTTAACAGTTCAGTCATGGGCTTAGCAATTCGAGAGAAATCCGGGATGAAGCGACGGTAGTAACCGGCTAAGCCGAGGAAACTGCGAATCTGATGAACGGAGGTAGGGGGTTTCCAATCCATCACCTCTTGTACCTTGCTGGGGTCAACAGCTATGCCTTCGCTGGAGATCGTGTGACCTAAGAACTTTACGGTATCCAACCAAAACTCACACTTAGAAAACTTAGCATAGAGCTGATGGTCTCTGAGTCGCTGAAGAACAATATGAAGGTGCTTGGCATGCTCTTCCTCATCCTTGGAATAGATAAGGATGTCATCGATGAACACTACGACGAATTTGTCCAGTTCGGGCATGAATACCGAATTCATGAGATACATGAAGTAGGCAGGGGCATTGGTGAGTCCAAAGGACATAACCAAGAATTCATATAGTCCATAGCGTGTGGAGAAGGCAGTCTTAGGAATATCGCAGGGGCGAATCTTGATTTGATGATATCCCGAGCGAAGATCAATCTTTGAGAAGACTCTGGCTCCAGCTAATTGATCGAAGAGTACATCGATGCGAGGAAGGGGGTATTTATTTTTAACAGTTACCGCATTGAGAGGTCGGTAGTCCACACATAATCTCAAACTGTCATCCTTCTTCTTTACGAATAGGGCTGGACATCCCCAAGGTGACGCGTTAGGGCGAATGAAACCTTTGTCCAGTAGTTCCTGGAGTTGAATTTTCAGTTCTGCCAATTCTTTAGGGGGCATCCTATATGGCCTTTTGGATATAGGTGCAGTGCCTGGTTGTAGTTCAATGATGAACTCAATATCCCTATCTGGTGGCATTCCTGGTAAGTCATCCGGAAAAACGTCGGCATACTCGTTTACCACGGAAATATCCTCTAGCTCAAGTCCTTCCATCTTGTAAGCACAGGAATTCGTACAGTCTAGGAATGGTAGGTAAAGGTTAGTGGCTCCGTGACTAGGTGAATTTATCTCAACGGCTCGGGAAGAAAGGTCCAGTGTGACTCCATGCATAGTCATCCAGTTCATTCCCAAAATAATGTCCATGCCATCAAGAGGTAAAAGGACAAGGTCTGTGTCGATGGTTTTACTACCCAATTTGACTGGTACTTGTCTGACCATTTGGTTTGAAGCAATTTTACCACCCGGTGTTGATATCATATATGACCCTTTGGTGTGACAAACATCCAAGTCTACTTTTGCACCGAATTTTGCACTTATGAAACTATGCGATGCACCAGAATCAAATAATATAACTGCAGGCTTGTTATGGATAGAGAATGTACCCGACATCACTGGGGCTCCTTCAGGAAGCTCTGCAAGCGTGGTGAAGTTAATCCGTTCTTGCTTGACTTGCAGGGTCTGTCTCTTGCCCCTGTTCTTGGTGTTCGGGTTGGATCCTTGACCTTGGTTGGGCTGCCCAGACTGAGGGCATTCTCGTGCGAAGTGGTTGGAACTCCCGCATTTGAAATAACGATTCGCGGGGCTAGGTCGAAGAGATTGTTGAAGAATGGGCCTCGGACCATTCTGTGGAGGCATCGGGGGTCGTACCATGCCTGGCTGCTGTGGGGGTCTGGCAATCCATCTCCCTGGTTGAGGGGCCCTAGGTGGAGCTGTGGGTGCGGCATTTTGCACGATGCGATACCTTGGTGGTTGGGCACTTGATGGTCCAGCGGGTGCCTTTCTCTTCTTCTCTGCCCGGTGTGCCATGATACAGTCTTCCTGGGTAATGGCCATATTGACCAATTCGTTGTAGTTGTCAGCCCTGGCTAGGTTCAGACGTTCCTTGAGCTTGGTATTCAGACCTCGGCGGAAACGATCACGCTTCTTGGCATCCGTATCAGCGTGATAGCCCGCATACTGGCATAGGTTGTTGAATGCTTGGGCGTACTGCAGCACGGTGCGGGTGCCCTGGGTGAGTGCCAGAAACTCATTCAACTTCCTCTCCATGAGACCCTCGGGGATATGATGTGCCCGGAATGCGGTCTTGAATTCATCCCAGGTGACGAGGTGATCAGCAGGGAGCATAGCAAAATAGTGGTCCCACCACAGACGAGCGGTACCGCGAAGCTGTTGCGCGGCAAAACGAGCTTTGTTGGCTTCTGAGCATGGGGCCACAAGCAGTGTGAACTTGGATTCGATGGTGCGAATCCATGCATCTGCGTCCAGGGGTTCCTCGGTCTTATGGAACAAGGGCGGCTGGGTCCCAGGAAATCCGTGTATCCTGCAGCTTGGGGTTGGTGAGCATTGTGCCCACCCCTCTGCTGGTGTTGTCCTTGCACGATCTGACGCAGCAGCTCGGTTTGAGCGGCCATCACTTCCACCAAACTGGGCGGGGGTGGTGGCGATTGTCGCGATCTGCTGCCACCGGCACCAAAACCCTCGGGGTTGCCACGTGTTGATCCAACCATCTGAAACGTGAAAGGTTACCATTAGCAACGCGATCCATATTACTTCCTTGATTCATAAATGATTGGTGTAGTCATAGACTTCCGAAATCACAGCTAGAAGTATGGACAGAATCTCTGTTTGCTACGAGAAAAATCGTAGCTTGCTGTGGGTCCACCCAAAATATCTCATACCTTGGTAGTAGTCAGAGAATTTCGGAATGCACCACTTCGGTATGTAACTTCGGCGCTAGAACTATAGCTAAGGTGGTCGAAAGGCTCGTCCTTTGCCTTACTGTCTTAGCTATTTTTCAGCAGATTGATCGGTACTGTTTCGCCTATAACTTAAACTAGCGAGGTCCAATGATGCTGAATTTTTGTGAGAACCTAGATCACAAAATTTAGCACAAGTTTGGTATTCAACACTCAGCCAAGAAATGCAAGGAGACATGGATAAAAATTCCGACAAGTCTCAGCGATTGTGGATTTCATCGTTTACCAAATTACAACGAAATCACCCAAGTTTATCGCCGTTCCTTACAAGTTGAGGGTATCCACATGGTTCAGGTGTACCCATCACAAAAGAGTTACTCAACTCCTAGTTAGCCTATTACAACACTTGCCAAAAGTTAGGCTACCCTATCGAGGAGTATGTGCAAAAGTCCTCCTAGGTCGTCCTCTAGAAATCATCCAAGTCGTTGACAGACGACTCGCTGTGAGCAGGAGAGTGAGCTCCCATCTGAGGTGCCCGTGGTACCTCACCCTCGAAATCCATACCGGAGATACCATCAATCTCCTGTGGCTCCTCCTCATCTTCCTCCATGTCCTCCTCATGGGGATGGTCATTCTGATCATGGTGCCACTGAATGTGATCATTAGCATCCTCCAACTCAAGGCTCAGATCATGGAGCTGCTCCTCCAACTGTGCTATCGTGGCATCTCTCTCACCCATGAGAGTGTCCTGCTCCTGAATTTGGCCCTCAAGTTGGCCAATCTGAGCATCTCTGTCCTCAAGATCCTGACTGAGCTCCTTAATCTGCTCATCCCTGGTATCTGCCATCATGTGGTAGGCCTGAGCAAGATCAGTGAGCTGCTCAAGCGCCTGACTCTGGAGAGTCTGAAGCCGGTAGAGTGCACTCATGCACCGCACGGAGGTATGAATAGTTTCCTGGGCATGAAAGTCTACCAAGTACTGTGCGTGCTGCACCCTGTTGAGCCAAAAGGGGTCGTTGTCCTGGGCAGCAGGAAACAATCCAATGGGAGCGAGTGTGACAACCTCGGGACGCTGCGCACAAAAAGTGGTGAGCGCCCTCATGGCTGCAGTCTCCCAAGTATCTGCCAAACGGCGACCAACAGCCTCAATCTCCAAGGCGGGCCACTCTGGGTGTAGCGGGTGCGGAAAAACGGTCACGTTGACACGGCACTGGGTAACTCCATTTTCTGCAAACTCCAGTCCGGCGTAACGTGGGGGAATTAGATAGCCCGCGGTACGCAGAACATCCCACAAAATAGAGGGGAAGCCCTCCCAGTGGAGACACTGCGAGTGCACGCGTCCATCCTCATCCACCATCATATCAACAGGCTCGGCCATCTGAACAAAAGATCAAATGGAGTGAGATAGTGAAAAACTGTGAACAGCATAGGGACAGATTCTGTATAGTGTGCAAAGATAACCATAACTTCCACAGTTCTAATCCAAAAAATTTCAAATTTCACCAGATCACTCCTAAGGTATTTGTGAACAACTTTGCTAGTCAACTCCAGAGCTAGATAGGTCTCTAAGATGGTCTTTCTTTTCAGATTTTACCTTACTGTCTACCCAGAATTTTCAGTGAACAGAGGGATAAAGTTTCGTGCACCTGGGAAAATCTACCCAGCCAAAATTTACCAAATTTTAACAGCAGCTACCTGGGTAAATTTGGAACAAGTTTTGTGTTGTGCTCTTTTGCAGAAAACCGCAGGAAGGGGGCCTAAAAATTTAAGAGGCAGAAGTTCTTATTCTGGACAGAATTCTGACATTCCAAGGTTTCTGTTATTTCTCACTATCCATAAGTTCAGAATTTTTCATTTTTGAACAGAAGATAGATCACAAAATTTGGAACAATTCCTTCAACATGAACTTTACCAGAAAAGGTCATTTTCTTTGGTCAACAAATCGCTCTTTTCGGTCATGGCAGATTTGTGACAGATTCGCTAGATAGTCCTTATGCAAAATCACTCTCTTAGATACGCAAGAACCTTACCACTCTCATATAACGTAGTTTCAATTTCATATATATATAGTCATGATGCATGCACGTCCTATTCGTCCTCACAAAATAAAATAACTGCCAAATACTTTTGGTCTTACGAAGATGGTTTCGGTGGCATACACAATACGGCTCTTGCTATAATAGCTAGTCGAGTCTTTCTAATCGTTCCTTAACTTATCGTAATCGCGGTTAGTGTACCTGCAGAAGATTGACAAAGCATATATATTTCATGAACCTTTCATGCCAGCACTCATGAAAGCGCCCGTATTCATTTCCGTTTACTTATAGAAACGATATATGTACAATTTCCGCCGTACAGACGACGTTAACATACGCTATCGAGATAGCGTATTCACGGGGGTACCGTAATGAGACGGGGGTATGAACAGCGATCGCCATACCCTGCGCCAAACCTTCTACTCCCAATATGTTCAACTAACAGTTGGCATATTGGCAGCACCTCAAGTAAGCCACTGCTTGAGGGCAGCGTTCGGTTCGCATCACCGACAGGAAGGCCAAGCTCTCTCAGTTGGCTGAGGATCTTTACCTTCTTACCTTAGCGATGAGTGCGTCGTTACAGAATTTAAGGTCGGTTGTGCATGAAAGTAAGTTTTGACAGAAAGTAATGTGCTGGAAGTCAGTTGATAATATTTCATAAGTCAGATAGCCACCTAGTAACTTTTCCATAATCCCTTAGGGCTTTACGAACTAGGCACCATCCTTAACGTACCAACGCATTTCGCAACACACCTCCTAGTCAAGTTTTATGAAAATAAGTTTTTTTTTTTTACGGTTTGTCGCATTCTCTGGCGTATGCATTTCGGCTCTGGAGCCAGCTGTTGCCAGCTGTGGCACCAGCTACGGCTATGATACCAGCTGTGGCAGAACCACCTGAATTAATCCGGCTCAAGTGTATTAACCATCACCATTAAGGCAATCTCGGTTAACCTTACACTTCAAACGGAGTAATCCACTGGTCTGTCGGGTATAACCTCCTGATACAACCACGGTAGAGCGGATCGAATGCCATACATACAAATGCTCATGCGACGATGAGCCCAGAGAATACTACATTCCAGCAAATATTACATCATTAGCACAAGTAAATACAGACCAAGTTTTGAGTTTAGAAACCAAATACTTCAATGATCATACTAAGAAGTTCTTCAGAGTTTAAGTTGCAACGGAAAATAAAACAACGAAAGCTACTCGACGATAAGGATGTCTCGATGAAGCCCGTACGAGACATCACTCGGCATTATTTCCGTTGGACGGGGGCGTATCCCATTCCACCGACCAACCAGGGGGAAGAGTGCAGGGCCAAGTCAAGCTAGCAATCCTATCTTCGAAGGTCTCACCTGAAAACGAGCCACAAGCAAGGCTGAGTATACTAATACTCAGCAAGACTTACCCGAGTAGTGGAATCTACTCCACCGACTCTAGATATGCAAGGCTTTTGGCTCAGGGATTTGTTTTGCCGAAAAGCTTCTACAAGTGGGTCCTTACTTTCAACTTTTAGCTCAAGATTCTAGTTTCGTTAACCATTCTAGATAAGCAGCTATCCAAAAGCATACATGGTGAAGCATTAAGTTTTCATCCAACCAGTTCATTCATCCTTATTGTTCCTCTTCTTACTCTGTGGGTAAAAATAGTTAAGCAGTCTCAATAGCCGTGAGAAACGGACGATTCGAATCGAATTTCTTAACCTTGCAAGCGAAACCTAAACACACGTCACGTGGTTACTCCTTAGAGTCACACGTGCAACTTTTCCCCTTTCTTTCCGGGTCGTGGATCGGGGCTACCCTCCGAGAGTACAAGAGCCCCACGCCACGGTTCGGCGCCGGGTCGTGACCACTCTCTGCACTCGCCATATGCACATGGGACCGAAGTTCAAAGGGTAGGATGCCGTCCCCTTGCCGGGCCAATCAGGTACTTAAGCTTACCGATTCCCATAATCTCGGCATGTGTTTATTACGTTCAAAGACTTAACCATCACTACCACACCCTGCGGCCTTAGTATTTTTTTTACTAGACAGACGGGCCTCAATCGTAACCATCGTTCCATAGCCCGTCCGTGTCCTTATGATTGCAGCGTGTAGTAGACATTCAACTCCTATTTTCTCGCGAGTGACAGGAAATCACTCGACTTTTACCGGAGTCCTATTAGCACAGCATTCTATCGAACCTTACATCTAGTTTTCAAGCAAGGGTTCCTAACATCATGCAACTAAGTTTTCATTCAACTCCTATAAACTTAATGCACAGGCAAGGAGTAATGAGTTGCATAATTTAGGAAAGAGATGGGTTATGCTCCGGGGCTTGCCTTCACAGTTAGCTTGGGGCTCTTCCGAATTTGGGCTCGGGTCTTCAAGAGCTTCAGTTAGATTTACTTGAGCTTCACGCTGCTCACTCTCGGACGCGGGCACCAGCTCGTAAGTTCCGTCGGCGAGAGTCGTCGATTCTACATGAATGCACAAGTTTAAGTCGTGGTAATGGTAATCGATACGATTTAAGTGTAATTACTACAATGGATAGTTTCTGGTCATGAAATTTTGGATTTAGGCATATCAGGGAAAGATGTGCTTACTGTAAAGTTTTCAGCCAATTTTATGTAACAGATTAATTATGAAAAATATATTACATAGTTGCTGTTAGATCCTTTGTTCTTTTTGTACAGAACAATTGGTGCAACAACTGAGTCTAAGATTTTTACAGAGCTTTCACTTAAGCATGCAGAAGCTACTGTCATTTTCGTAGGATTTATTATGTAGTATCCAGAGCATAGAAAATATGACATTACACACCTAGGTTATTCAAGGATTCATTTTTACAGGACCCTACACAGTGTTTTTGTCCATGGAACTTTTTACACAGCAACCTCTACGACAGTGTGTCTCCTAGTAAAAATTTGAGAATTTTCCAAGCTAAGATACTATTTTCTTGATTTAATGTATGTTATTAGCACATAAATCAAATAAATAGGTTACTGTGAGATAAAAAGTCTCCTAATTTTTCTCTGGCTTCTAGGTACCAATACACTAGCATAGAAAAAGTTTCATTGGGTGATTCATCACCTAACTGCAGGGATAAAATATATCTAGCCACTTAAGGCATGAAACTAAGTTTAATAAACAGTGTAGTTAGAGGTGGAATTTGGGCCTGATCTTTTTACACAGTCCTAAACATCAAGCAACTAACTTACTGCCCAAAATTTAGTGTCAGCATTGTTCTACAACAGTGGGTACAAAATAAGTCCATTAAAGCTTCCATTTAATGTAGAGCAAAATATGTTGAGATTCTGAGAAACTTTTTGTAACAAACGTGGTAGAGTTTGTTCTAAGGATTCCAGAACAGTTGAGTTTGCATTTTTCTGAATTTTCTACGATTTTATACGAATTTTACAAGTTCACTAAATTTGAATCTAGATTTGAAACTTTCTTTTACAACTAGGTCCTTGAATCTTACGCGCAGACCCTTCTAAAGATTTAAATTCTTGCAATTGGGTCCTCAGGCGGCTCGGGTACGGCGGCCGGCCGAAATTCCGGCGAGGGGCTCGCCGGCGGTGAGGGGTGAGGGTCGGGGAAGGTTCAGGGGTGCGAGGGCTACCTCGTGGGGGTGTTGTTCAGGTGGGGGACGGCCGGGGAGGGCTCGCCGGCGTTGGAGCAGAGGCGGCGGCGGCGCGGCACGCGTCGACGGCGGTGCCCCGGCGGGCTTGGGGCGGCCTGGTCCGGTCAGCGAGCTTCAGTGGCGCGTGGGGAAGCTGCTCAGGGGCTTGGCTTGGACGGAGGAGGTCGGGGTCGAGCTGTCCACGGCGAGCAGGGGCGGCGGCGGCGCTCCGGTTGTCCTGGGCGGCGTTGGGTGGGTCGGCGAGCTTCAGGGGGATGATGTAGTGGTGGCTGGAGGCTCAATTTGGGCGGTGGGCGGCGGTGGAGGGCTGTCCACGGCGGGCGGCGCTCGGCGGCGGCGAGGGCGTTCTGGGTGCGTGGCTCGCGCGGGCGGCCGGGGAGCGGCTTTTATAGGGGCAGGAGGGGGTGTGGAGGGGCCTGGGCGATGCGCGGGGCGGAGGCACGGCACGGCGCGGCAATGGGCACGGCAGGCGGCAACAGAACGCCGGCGCGGCGTGCGGCGAGCGGGCGCGGGCGACTGGGCGGCCGGGATTTGGCGTGGGCGCGGGAGATAGTGTGGCGCGCGGAGTGGTGGAGCAGCTGCTGCAGCGGCTCGGGCGGAGGGCAGGCGCAGCGACGGGCGGGGCGCGGGAGCCGGGACGGCACGGCGGGGTGCGGTGGTTGGGCGCGGCGGGCGGCGAGGCGGAACGCGGCAGCGGCGTGCGCACGCGCGGGCGGCTACTGGGCAGCGCGGCGTGGGGAGGGGGCAAAGCCGGCCGTGGCGGAGTGGCGCGGCGGCCACTGGCCTGGCGCCTCGCGCCGGTCAGGCGTCGCCGGCCACCTGGCGCGCGGCGGTCGGGCGGGGAGGAGAGAGAGGGGGGGGGGGGGGGCGAGGGGCCTGATTGCGAGAATTTGAAAAACTTCAGGGCGCTGGGTGCAAACCGGGCGTTTTCTCCTCTTTCTAATTTGAATTTCAAAAACTTTTAAACACGAAAGTTGTTCAGAATAAAAAGTTCTACATGTTTGGTTTCAGGCAACATCTCATTTGGCTTATGGTTTGAAAGTTAAATTTAAAAGTTCAAAAGTAACCAAATATGCTCAAATTAAATTTGAATTCCAACTGAACTCGTTCTAATTCTTTCCACCCTTTTTTTAGTTGGTTTAAGCATAGGGTTAGGCTAACGATACTGATTTTAGAAATGAAATTTTTACCAGGGTTGTTACAGAAATTTTTATGACAGACTTCACTCCTAGTTCTGAAGCTACCATCCAAGTTTCATGAGCAGTTCTTTCTTGAATCTCTTGGAACAATTAAAAGCCATTTAAATTTGATTTAAATCCACATCTAAAATCATGTGGAAATAGATCCAAGGTCCTGTTACAAAATTGTAGATCTACTCTTAAGGGTTCCAGAAAATCTTAGCTTGTATTTTTAGGATTTTTCTGTGAGTTGTTACGCATCTTCAAAGTTAACAGATTGGTTTTCGAGTTCTTGTTCTAGGTTTACACATGAGTCCTTGATATTTACAGAAAACTTCTCAGAAGATTTAAATCGACGCAGATGGGTCCTTGGTACAGGGAAATGACTACTGCCGGCCAAAATCCGGCGACTAGGGTGGCCGGTGGTGCGGGGTGAAGGTGGGAGATGCAAGAGAGGGATGAACCGCACCTGTTTGAGGTCTTGAATGGGGAAGGGATGGACCGAGGCGGCCTGCCGACGGTGGCACAGAGCCGGCGGCGGGGGCGACGGTTTGGTGAGGGAAACGGCGCAAGGAATGGCTGTGTAGCCTCGGGGTGAGGCAGAGAAGGTGGAGGAAGGGTTGTTTTGGGCAATGTGGGGGTGGATTGGCGCATCCACGTACAGGGGGTGACTTGCCAGAGTTGGAGGTTTGGGCGACGAACTGAGGTGCCCCGGGGTGGCTTTTATAGGCGCTGGGGAGGAGGGTGGAGGGGCTGGGCGCGACAGAATGGAGGGAGGGGGCGCAGCCGGGACAGGGTCGCAGCAAGGGCGCGGCTACACCGGCGCGTCGTGGCTCGCCCGTCGGGCATCGCCGGCCGCGTGGCATGCACGGGCAGGCTGGGGCGGGATACTGGAAGGGGCAAATCGCCTGTAGCAGTCCTAGTCGGTAGCTGGTCGGCCTCGTTTGGGTTCCGCGCCTTGGCGCGGCTCGCCGGGTAGGGCTGCCCTACCGCGTGGCGGCGCCTCACTGCCGGCGGGAGCAAAATAAGGAAGGGGAGAGAAAGGGCTGGGATTCAAATTGACATTTCTTAAAATTCCAAACAAGAACTTAAAAAACTCTAAACACGAAAGTTGTAGGGAACTTCAAAATCTACAACTTTTGTTTTAGCCCAAAGTTCATTTAAGCTATGGTTTAAAAGTTATTTTGAATTTATGAAAATAAGCATTTAAATGACCCGTCATTTCATTTGAATTTTTGCACTGTTTGACTTTGAGTTCAACTAGACTTTTGTTGTTCTTGTTATGGCCAAGGTGCCATTAAAATTGCAGGTTCAAACGTGATCAATTTTGAAAGTTACAAGAGTTTGATTGCACGGTTTCAATTGTTTATGCATGAACTCTTATTCATTTGCCTGCAAGGTATATTTGACAGATTGTTTCAAACTTTCCTTGCTCTTTTGTGACTAATTTCACGGTTTTGGATCTTCATTAATCTTTTAGACACCTAGGGTGTCACAATGGAGGGGTGATGCAACTCATGAACGAATACTCCCGGTGGGACGTTAGCACAATCAGAGCCCAGTTTGGAGAGCACGTCTGCGCCCACATTGTTGTCCCGAACCACATGATGAATCTCCAGCCCCGAGAACTTTCTCTCGAGCTTGTGTATTTCCATGACATAGGCATCCATGGTGTCCTTGTTGATGTCCCACTCCTTATTGACTTATTGAACCACTATTAAGGAGTCGCCATAGACTAGTAATCTCTTGATGCCGAGGGAGATTGCCAAGCGTAGGCCATGCAGCAGTGCCTCATACTCGGCTTCGTTGTTGGAGACCTTGAATAGAATTTGAAACATGTACTTGAGTTGTTCTCTCGGAATGATGAAAAGTACTCCCGCACCACCGCCACCGAGCTTGAGTGAACCGTCGAAGTACATGACCCAATGCTCCGGCTGGTTGGTTGGGGCTTCCACTTGGTTTTCTCGCCACTCAGCCATGAAATCGACTAGTGCTTGTGACTTGATGGCTGTTCGGGGCTTGAAGTCGAGTGTGAGGGCTCCTAGCTCCACCACCCACTTGGAGATGCGCCCGGTAGCGTCCCGATTGTGGAGGATATCCGCCAATGGGAAGTCGGAGACCACCAAGATATTGTATGCATCGAAGTAGTGGCGAAGCTTCCTGGAAGTGATGAGGATATCGTAAAGAACTTTTTGAATCGTCGGGTAACAAACCTTAGATTCTGAGAGGACTTTGCTGATAAAGTAAACCGGTCGCTGCACCCCAAAGATGTGGCCTTCTTCCTGTCGTTCCACCATGATTGCCCTGCTGACGACGTGAGTAGTCGCGGCGATGTAGAGCGGCAGGTTCTCGCCTGTTTGAGGAGCCGTCAGGATGGGTGGCGACTGCAAGTGATGTTTGAGGTCTTGTAGCACCTGATTAGCCTCCTTGGTCCACTTAAACTTGTCGTGGTGCTTGAGCAACTTGAAGAAGGGTAGTCCCCTTTCTCCAAGTCGGGAGATGAAGCGGTTCAGAGCTGCCATGCAGCCAATGAGCTTCTGGACGTCTTTGATTGTCTTCGGGGCATCCATGGCTGTGATGGCCTTAATCTTCTCTGGATTGGCTTTGATCCCGAGGTGGCTAACGATGAACCCGAGTAGTTTGCCCTGAGGGACGCCAAAGACGCACTTTGTCGGGTTGAGCTTCCATTGGAACCGTCGCAAGCTGTTGAAGGTCTCCTCGAGGTCAGTGATGAACTCGTCGTGGGATCTGGTCTTGATGACCACATCATCCACGTAAGCCTCAACGTTGCGGCGAAGTTGGTCTGCGAGGCACAGTTGGATGGCCCGTTGATAAGTGGCTCCTGCATTCTTCAACCTAAAAGACATTGTAGTATAAGCGTATGCTCCGAAGGGGGTGATGAATGCCGTTTTGATCTGGTCTTCCTCCTTGAGAGCTATCTGATGATAGCCCGAGTAAAAGTTGAGGAAGGAGAGCAAACGCAGCCAGCCGTGGAGTCGATGACTTGATCGATGCATGGGAGTGCGAGGGATCCTTTGGGTAATGTTTATTGAGATTAGTATAATCCACACACATCCTCCATTCATTATTATTCTTTTTGAGTACAAGTACAGGGTTAGCTAGCCACTCTTGGTGGTAAACTTCTTTAATAAAACCAGCCGCGAGTAGTTTTGCTAACTCTTTCTTAATAGCCTCCCTCTTGTTGGGGGCGAAACGACATAGTCGTTGCTTCTTTGGAGTAGCCTTAGGGTCGACTTTTAGGCAATGCTCGATCAGCTCCTTGGGCACCCCTGGCATATCCGCTGGTTTCCACGCGAATATGTCGCGGTTAGCCCTAAGGAAGTTGACGAGCGCGCTTTCCTATTTGTCACCTAGGCCGCCTCCGATCAGAGCGGTCTTGGACGAGTCGCCTTCCAGCAGCTGAATGGTCTTGATGCCGACGTCGCTGGGGTTGGGTTTAACCCTCGACTGGCTTGGCCGCTGGTTGGAGATCTCCATCTCTATGTTGGTCAACTTCAGCGCGGCCTTGGGTACTTCTACGGATGGCTCTGTGCACGAGTGAAGTCGTTGCGTACTCGATCGCCTCCTGGTCGCAGTCGTACGACTTCTTGAGGTCGCCACGGAGTGTGAGCACGCCTATCTTTCCCGGCATCTTGAGTAGTAGATACACGTAGTGGGGCACAGCCATGAATTTGGCTAGTGCTAGCCTGCCAAGAATGGCGTGGTACGACGAGTTGAAATCTGCCACCTCGAACTTGATGTACTCGGTGCGGTAGTTGTCTTGTGTCCCGAAGGTGACTGGCAGGACCACTGACCCGAGTGGTGTAGCCGCGTTGCCTGGGACGATCCCGTAGAAGGGAGCCTTGCTGGGAGTAAGCATTGTTGAGATGTCCAGTCCCATCTTCTTTAGAGTACTCGCAAAGAGCAGGTTAATGCCGCTTCCGCCGTCAATGAGTACTCGGGTGAGCTGTGAGCCCGCCACGACAGGGTCTAAGACAAGCGGGAATTTTCCCGGCTCGTAGAAGCTGGTCCATTGATCCTCTCGGGAGAAGGAGATCGGGACCTCGCTGTATCTCAAAGGCCTTTTCGTGGCCGGCTCCACAGAGAGTATTTCGCGCAGGATTAGCTTCTGCGCGCGCTTGGTGGGAAATCCACCGTCTCCACCGAAGATGACGTTGACGACGTTCTTCGGATCATGGAAATCTTGGGCTCCCGACTTGTCACGTCCTTCTTCATCGTCCTCCTTGTCCTTACGCTTTCCGGCTTGATGGAGGGGTGGAGCGTTGAGTGATTTGCGGATGGTGACGCACTCGAAGAGCGTGTGACGCAACTTCGGGTGTATCGGGCATTGCTTGTGCAAGACTTGCTTGTATTCCGACTGGTTGTTCCCCGACTTCTTGCCACACGGGTTGCGCTCGACAACTGCGACTTCATGGTCTGGCTTGCGCTTCTGGGGATTCCCCGAGTGGTTCCGCTGGCTTTTGTCGAAGTGGCCATTGCCGTTCCCTTGTTTGTCGTGGTTGCACTTGGGGAAGCGGTCGTTTTCCTCATCCTCCACGTCAGCCCATCTTGTCATCATGTCACGCAGCTCCACGGCAGTAGTCGGGCGGTTGCGCCCGAAGTCGTGGTACGTGTTCTTCGAGAAGAGGTCGTGTTGGAAGCAGCAGATGACGTCCTCATCGGTGATGTTGGCGATGGTGGCGTGTGTCTCAAAGAAACGTCGTGTGTAAGACCTCAGGGTCTCGCTCATCTCCTGCTTCACCTGGGACAAGTCGTGACGAGTGCCTGCTCTGATCATGGACCCCTAGAAGTTGTCGATGAAGGCCCGCTTGAGGTCCTCCCATGAGTCGATGGAGTTTGGCTTGAGGCTCTCAAGCCACGTGAGGGGTGCGGGTTCTAGGGCCACTGGGAAGTAGAGTGCTTTCGTAGAGTTGGAGCCCCCTGAAACTTCAATAGCGATGGAATAGCAACGAACCACTGGTGTGGGTCCGGCTTACTGTCATATTCGGGGATTCCGACTGGTTTGAAGTCCTTGGGGTAGGACTTGTTAGTAATGTTCGTGGTGAAGGCGGGGAAGCGATTGCTGTCGTCGTCGTCGTAGTGCCTGCCAGTACGGTCCTTCCTCCTCGCGTCAATGACAAGCCGCGCGTCGCAGCCTTCATTGATCTTCTGCCTGAGGTTGATCGTGGGAGCGTCCTAGAGGTTGGCTGCGACTGGATCTTGGTCGCGCTGCCTTGCCCCACGCTGGTTGCGAGGGGGTTATTGTACTTCTTGTTCATTGTTGCCGCGTCCAGACGGGTGGCCCTCATGGTGCTGGCGGTTGTTGTTCCTCCGACTCCCTTGGCCTTCTCCAGGAGTGCGACGGTATCCCCATGTTGCTCAGACCTCGAGAGCTGGTTCCGAGTGGATGACACTGGATGTTGCCCATCGAGTTGCACGAGCGCGCGCTGGGTCTAGTACTACAACCTTAGGATCTGGGTTAGATGGGAGTTGTTGGGCCAAGAGTGTTGCCTCTGCAATCGCGCCGATCGGGGTACGATAATCGCGATCCGCGACTGCTACAAAGGCGTTGGTGAGATCCCTTGGCCCACGGGCGCGGTTCTGCGCGTTGCGCCTGCGTTGGGCGCGCTTGGCATTCTTTGCCCGTCGGATCCTCCGGTGTTCCTCATCTTCATCTTGAGGAGTGTCTGTTGTGGGCTCATTGGCTGAGATGTCCGCGAGTTGTTCGTTGTCATACTGGGTGCCCAGCTCGTCTTCCTCCGCGTTGCGAAGGGAAGCCATGCAGACTTGTCGATCCGACGAGTGGTTAGCCCTAAGGCCGTAGTCGAGTAGCTCTATGCTACTCTCACCTTCTTCCACGATGGGCGAGAGAGGTCTACCCTCTTGGAAGGGTAGTTCTTGGGTGAAGGCCACAAGGCAAGATTCGTAATCGAGTAGTTCGGAGGGCTCATAGCCCTTCGAGTACACGAAACGTCCTTGTGGCATTGATGTAATCGTTAAATCCAGATGGCTGCCCGACAAGAATTCGGGTTGGCCATTGGGTTGCGACTGGTTTAGAAAGGCGGGGGCCGCCCGACGGGTGGTGGCTCCCTCGCATCCGAGTCCTTTTCAAATCCGGTTTAGAGATGTAGTCCTGCACGAGGAGTACTCTGCATCGGAATCCGAGTAGAAGTCGTGAACGGGGGCTTCTCGGCTAACGGTGGCACCCACGTCCCCGATTTGGAGCAGCAGATCCAAATCCTCCTCCAAGTTGGAGAGGGATATGGATCGTGGGGTCTTTGTAGATTGGTTTGAATCCAAGTCGAGTAGATCTGTTGCATCTCGAGTTGAAGTCATTTTAAAAACGGACGTCGTTTCGATCTGCTGAACCGGATCCGGAAGCAGCGTGTCGTCGAGGTTGTCGACGAAGTCGTCAAGATTGCCGCTTGTGGTCGATGAAGTAGCCTTCGGCTGCTTGGAGTTTGCTAGGTGGCTGTTGAAGCCACCCAAACCATCGGCGATGCAGATCCAAGAGCCAAAGATGAAAGTCGTGCCCTTGTCAAGCACGGCGCTGGTGAAGTTGAATGACGCCATCGAGTTCTCCGGTGGATCTTCGATGAGCTCTCCTACTTGGCGCACCAGTTGTTGGTGTTTTACCGCCACGCCCATCGAGGGATACCCCCGAGGTGGTGAGTTTGGTTGGTTGGGTGTCGCTGAGATCAGGAACTCGAAGGTGCAAAGGAACATAGGGTTTTAGATAGGTTCGGGCCGCTGGGAGCGTAATACCCTACGTCCTGTGTGGTTTGTATTGTCTTTGATGGTGATGATTGTGATTGTCTCCGAGGGGGTGCTTGTCCGCCCTTATATAGTCCGGGGGATAGGTTTATATAGGAATCCTAGTCGGATACAAGCCAAGGAGTCCTATCCGACTACTTCTCGGGTACTCTCTATCCGACTCCGACTAGTCTAAATACCGTACAAGTAATCCTACTGCATTACGAGTAGTTACAGTGGACGTGGGACGTGGGGCGTGGGCCATGTCCCATCCCGAATCCTAGGTGAAGTGTGCCACGTGGCCAGTCCCGTGTGCCCAGGTCTGACAGCGACGGGACTACCCAAATAACGATTTATTCATAAATTAAGTATCCAATTCAAGTAGGTTTTTCGAGGGTCTTTTAGGTGTTTCGTTTGTTTAAACCATTGTTTTGGGACCGTGTCTCGAAACCAGGGGTTCCGTACACCTAAAAGCACCCCTTTTTACCACTTAGTCAGGGTTGCCATTTATGTTTATTATTCGGGTTAATCACGACTTCCTCGCCATACTACACTGAGACATGCCCAATGAACGTCCAGCCTAATTAGTGCAACCTTTTTCCAGCCGATCTCCTGTCACCTATTCCTCATGTCAGAGCCTTTTTTTTACCAACGCTCGGGGGCTAAGGATAAGGCCAGTGGGATAGGCTCGGGAAAGAAGAAAATGATTCAATTTCTTCAAGGCTAAGCTCAGGGAACCCGATCACAGCCGAGCCATGCGACTGCCAAAAGTGGTCGTTTCATTTGGCAATGACTAGTGGAACCCGTTAATTAGCCAAATGAAGCACCTACGTGATTATCTATCAAATACTTCCAGTAACGCTCAGATTACTAGTTCCCGACTAGTTTTCTATATTACTGAAGGGGCCTTGCTCCCAAACTTCCAGTAACACTCCGTTTACTAGTTTTCGACTAGTATTATGCGTAATTTACTGAAGCGGCCTCGCTCCCATACGACCTCGCCAATAGTCTTGGTGGAAATCAATTTTTCGACCAGAAGAAGCCTGAAGCACCCGTACCACCCGCCATGGATGTCAATTGTGCAATCGACGACTCGATCGACAAACTGGAACCCCACGAACCAAGTCCGCCCCCATCTGAGGTCCTGTACCACAAGTCCTTCCCTGAGTCAGAGGAGGATTTGGATCGTCTACGACAAGTCGGAGGAGGATTTGGATCGTCTACCACAAGTTGGAGGAGGACTAGCCACCGTCCATCAAAGGGCTCCCGTCTTCGTTGACCACTCAGACTTCATCAATGACGCACCACCCTTATCAAACGGCCACCAGGGCCTGAGGGCGCCTCTAACTTGGTCGGGTGGGCCTGGACATCATAAGGGCACGGAGTCCTCCAAGCTGCCCGGCTCAGCCCACCTTTCTGCGCCTCCAACTTGGTCGGGCGGGCCCGGGCATCGGAAGGGCACGGAGTCCTCCAAGCTACCCGGCTCAGCCCACCTTTCTGCGCTTTCAACTTGGTCGGACGGGCTCGGGCATCAGAAGGGCACGGAGTCCTCCAAGCTACCAGACCCCAGCCTACTTTTCTGTGTCATCAACCCCGACAACCTGTCGGGCCTAGAACCCTTCCAGGAAGGCAGGACCCTCGATTCCTCCGACGAAGAAGAGGGATGGATCGCCAAAACCTCCTCGCTGGATCGTGAGGTCTTTATGGTTTACATTGAAGAAATCCCATTCTCGGAGGCGGACACATCGGATCGCGTCCAACTCGATGTCACACCCGATTCTAGAAAGAACCAGATGCATCTCATATGTGCGCCAGGATCATGTTCACACACATATCGTAGACGGAAAGTGTAATATATTAAAGACAATGCTCAAAAAGTAACTAAATAAAGTATTGAACACTATTACACTTCGTGTAAAAGAGACAAAAATGTTTTTAAACGATTAACCGTTATACCCTATACGAAGTCTGCAACAACTCCGTCTTCCACAGGCGATGACTGGTGAACGCAGGACCTAGAACTCCTCGAAGTCGTCGAAGTGCTCCTCTTCAAAGTTCTCTTCTGAACAGCAGGGGGCAAGGGTGAGTACTCTTATGGTTGGTACTCAGCAAGTGGGGTGAAAATGCAACGCCATCAAGGATAGGCTAGGATTTGCAACAGCGGTCACTTTTAGTTGGTCAAATATTTATTGACAAGCACCTATTAACTAGGTTTAAGTTTATACCAACCCACTTTAGCAAAAACATAATGGTACCTTCAACAATAACATAGTCCACGAACCACAAATTAATTAATCTTCCAGTTTCATTATCATGTGAGGGTCCAAGCCACTCTTAACCGTGAGTACGGCTGTTATAACAGTTTTACACTCTACAGAGGTTGTACACTTTACCCACAAATTGTGTTCCCCTTAGTCGCCCGGGTTTGCAAGGCCCTTAATCACTTCCGAGGTGAGTGGCGAGGGTACACTATGAAGCCTTTACAAAGACATATCGAGAGCTAGGCAGCCTGCTAGAGTTTCAGTAGCGGTGTGGTCCATAAACCTCCCTAATGGTCAGCTCATTAGCAAAGGCAGCTACCCCAAGAGGACCGGGCTATGACCCCTATCACCGACCCCCTCCTTGCCCTTTCGGTAAGGCTACCAGCAAACTACACATCCAATTAATTGGCTAAGGTCAGAGCCATATGACTTTATGGTTGCACTGTTTTCTTGGGTGGTTCTCCATGTTCCCATTAAACAAAGTTGATCTTGAAATTAACGCGGTATAGCAACAATATGAAACATGACCAACATTTAAAAGAGTGAACCGATACCAATCCCAAAGTTTGCAACTAAGCGTGACTACCCAACGAATCGGCGGAGTAGGGGTCGGGCGAATCGGCGGGGTAAGGATCAGGCAAATCGGCGGTGTGAAGAGAGGGTCGGGCGAATCGGCGGTGAGCGAGTACGGCGGCGAACGGCCGGAGCTTCACCGAATCCGGTGTTCCGGGGCTCGATTCAAGCTGGGTTTATGCCGGGGAGTGAGTGGGCGTCACGACGAAGGTGAGGGTGATCACGGGATGGTTGTGCGGCGGCTGTAGACCGGCGGTCACGGCGGTGGGCGGAAACAGATCTTCGGCAAGGAATCGGGTTTGCGGCGGAGCAAGAGAGAGAGGATAATCTCGTGCGGCTTGATGCTCACCAACTCGCGGAACTCCGGCGAGAGTTGAAGACAGCTGAGAAGCTGCGGAACGGCGAGTCGACAGAGAGGCGGCGTCACGGGGCGGCGGCGATCCTCCGGTGTGCGACTTCCAGCGGCGTGCGACGGTGTTGAGTAGAGGAAAGGGTTTGAGGATAGCTTTGGTTGCAAAGCGGGGCTCCGGCAGGATTTTATAGGGGCGGATTGGCTAGGAATAAGGAAGGCGGCGGCTCTTGCGAAGGAAAGGGCGGAACTGCGGCTAGTAAGGTAAGCCTGCATCGCGGGGAAGGAAAGAGAGACGCGGGTGACGGCGCGGAGTCGATCCGGACTCGGGGTAAGGAAGGAAAAAGGAAGAAGAAGAAGAAGCGCGGATGACGGCGCGGCGCGCCTGCTGTCGCGGCGGAGAAAGGAAATAGAGGAGCGGGAGCGATGCGGAGCAGAGGAAGAAGAAAGGAAAGAAGAAAGAAGACACCGACAAATGGGTCCCAGCTGTCAGTGAAAGAAAGGGTCGGGTGAGCGGATTGGGCTACTGAGTTGGGCCGTGGGAAAAAGAGAAGAAGGAGAAGAGAAGAATTGGGCTGGGCTGAAAGAAAGAATAGAAGAAGAAAAGAAATAAAGATGCATGCACAATTTTATCTTGAGACTTTTATAAAATACTTTTTAAAATTTTAACTCCTATATTTTTGGGTGTTACAGAACCTACCCCCCTTAAAGAGAATCTCGTCCTCAAGATTAGGAAGAACTAGGAAACAGCTGAGGGAATTCTGCAATCAGTTGATCTTCTCTTTCCCAAGTAGCCTCATCCTCTAAATGGTGAATCCACTGTACTCTGCACATTTTGATCACCTTATTCCGAGTAACCCTCTGAGACGTTTCCAAGATTCTAACCGGATGTTCTACATAAGTCAAATCTTCTTGTACATTGAGTTCCTCCAACGTTAATTGCTCCTCTAGCACTCTCAAACATTTCTTTAACTGTGATACATAAAACACATCATGGACATCTGACAATCGTACCGGTAACTCCAATTGATATGCCACTTCACCTTTCCTTTCCAGAATCTGAAAAGGACCAATATAACGTGGTGACAACTTTCCTTTCACTTTGAATCTACGTAAACCTTTGATGGGTGATACCTTCAAATACACAAAATCTCCAACTTCAAATGTTAATTCCCTTCTTCGTGTATCAGCATAACTTTTCTGTCGTGACTGGGAAGTCTTGAGATTATCCCGGATTATTTGGACTTGTCTATTCGCTTCTTGAAGAATCTCTGGTCAAAAAAACTGACTTTCTCCTATCTGATTCCAATACAAGGGTGTCCTGCATTTTCTCCCATATAGTGCTTCAAATGGGGCCATCTTGAGACTTGCTTGATAACTGTTATTGTAGGAGAATTCTGCGTATGGCAAACTTTTATCCCAACTACCTCCATGCTTGAGGGCACATGCTCTCAACATATCCTCTAATACTTGATTCGTTCGCTCAGTCTGACCGTCTGTTTGCGGATGATATGCAGAACTGAAATTGAGCTTTGTATCCATGGATTCATGTAATTTCTGCCAGAAACGCTACGTGAACTGAGTACCTCGATCAGACACTATCTTCTTTGGAACATGTAACACCCAAAATATAGGAGCTAAAATTTCTAAAAGTATTTTCATAAAAATTATAAATTAAAATTGTGCATGCATCTTTATTTCTTTCTTCTCCTATTTCTTTCTTTCAGCCCGGCCCAATTCTTTTCTTCTCCTTCTTTTTCTTTTCCCGCGGCCAACCCAGTGGCCGATTTCCCTCAGCCGACCCTTGCTTCCACCGACAGCTAGGACCCACCTGTCGGCGCCTTCTTCTTCTTTCTTCTTTCCCGACCCAGAGTCCAGAACGGCTCCGAGCTGTTGTTCGTATTCCGTTCTCTTTCTTTCTTCTTATCCCGAGTCCTGATCGATTTCCGCAGCACCGCCTTCCTAATCTCGGCCGATCTGCCCCTATAAAATCCTGCCAAAGCCCCGCCTTGCAACCCACGCCAAACTCAAATCCTTTCCTCAACACAACATCGTCGTACGACCGCTGGAAGTTGCGCCTCGGAGGAACGCCGCCGACCCGTGTCGCCGATTCTCCGTCGACTCGCCGACCTGCAGCTGCTCCGCCGTCTTCAACTCTCGCCAGAGCTCCGCAAGTTGGTGAGCATTAAGCTAACCAGATTCCCCTCTCTCTTTCTTGCTCCGCCACCCACCAGATTGCTCGCCGGACCCCTGTTTCCGCCCGCCGCCATGGCCGCCAGTTTACAGCCGCCGCACAGCCACCTCGTGATCACCCTCACCTTCACCGTACCGCCCACTCACTTCCCGTCATAGACCCAGCTTGAATTGAGCCCCGGAACACCAGAATTGGTGAAGCTCCGGCCATCCGCCGCCGCACTCGCTCATCGCCGATGCCCAGTTAAAACTCCGCCTCGCCCGACCCTTTTGTTCTGTCAAGCCGACCCTTCCTTTGCCGCTTGATCTAGATCTAACGGCCAGAAACAATCTTCACTTTACCCGGCCGATTTACCCGACCTTTTCTTTACTCAGCCGATTCGCACGACCCTTACTCCGCCGATTCGTCTGATCCTCCGCCGATTCCGATCCAACGGACCAGACTTATCCGACCCTAGCCGTTCCCGAAACTTTTGCAGGAAGATCCCTAGGTTATCCAGGAATCAACCCGCAGTTCAGATCAGAAGAAAATAATTAGAGCTGAGCCCTTTTTTTTTTCTATCCCGACCCCTGACTTTTCTAGAATTAGAACCCGCCATCCAGAATCTATAGTTTTTGTACCCCGACCCTCTGTTTAAGGTTTAGTTATGTTTTGGCCCCTGAATTCTTCAGATCTAGCCTCGGGAGACTTAAAACTCTAGCAGTTAGGTCCTCAGATCACTGTCTAAACCATATCTTCATCGTTCCAACTCCGATTTCAGCAATTCTTGAGCCCACACGATCTTTGCACCATGAACTACAACTTTAGTATCTTTTCGCTTTCTGTTTGTATTGTTGGTTGTATTGTTTCTTATTTGTTTGTGTATGCTTGTTTGTGTGATCGCGTAGACAACGTGACGTTCGAGCCAAATCAAGAGCAAGCTTACGAGGAAGAGAATCAGCAGTCGCTTGACGAAGGCAAGTGGATTTCCCCCTCTGCATATTCTATTTGATCCCAACAACTGCATGAAAATACACTTTACTTTATTGTTTGCTTGCATAAACTTGATGGGATTACCTATGCTAAGGACATACCTAGTCTTTTACCCCAATCCTTGAAACACCTGGGTTTACTACTTTGTTGGGTAGTTACGCTTAGTTGCAAACTTTGGGATTTGTATTGGTTTACTCTTTTGTTAATGTTGAACACGTTTCATATTGTGGTTCTATCGCGTAATATCAAGATCGACTTTGTTTAATGGGAACATGGAGAACCACCCAAGTGAACAGTGCAACCACAAAGTCATATGGCTCTGACCTTAGCCAATTAATTAGATGTGTAGTTTGCTGGTGGCCTTACCGAAAGGGCAAGGAGGGGGTCGGTGATAGGGGTCATAGCCCGGTCCTCTTGGGGTAGCTGCCTTTGCTAAGGAGCTGACCATTAGGGAGGTTTATGGACCACGCCGCTACTGAAACTCTAGCGGGCTGCCTAGCTCTCGACATGTCTTTGTAAAGGCTTCGTAGTGTACCCTCGCCACTCACCTCGGAAGTGTTTAAGGGCCTTGCAAACCCGGGCGACTCAGGGAAACACGATTTGTGGGTAAAGTGTACAACCTCTGCAGAGTGTAAAACTGTTATAACAGCCGTACTCACGGTTATGAGTGGCTTGGACCCTCACATGATAATTTAAACTTGAAGATTAAATAAACCGTGGTTCGTGGTTATGTTATGGTTGATGGTACCGTTATGATTTTGCTAAAGTGGGTTGGTATAAACTTAAACCTAGTTAATAGATGCTTGATAATAAATATTTGACCAACTAAAAGCAACCGCTGCTGCAAACCTCAGCCTATCCTTGATGGCCTTGCATTTTCACCCCACTTGCTGAGTACCAACCATAAGAGTACTCACCCTTGCCCCTGCTGTTCAAAAGTTAACTTTGAAGAGGAGATCTTCGACGACTTCGAGGAGTTCTAGGTCTTGCGTTCACCAGTCATCGCCTGTGGAAGACGGAGTTGTTGAAGACTTCGTATAGGGTATAACGGTTTAACGTTAAACACATTTGTGTCTCTTTTATACGGAGTGTAATATTGTTAAATACTTTATTTTAGTTACTTTTGAGCATTGACTTTGATATATTACACTTTCCGTCTACCATATGTGTGTGAACGAGATCCTGGCACACATATGAGATGCATCTGGTTCTTTCTAGAATCGGGTGTGACAGAAGTGGTATCAGAGCTATGTTGACTGTAGGACGCTAGCCTAGATAGAAATGGTCGAAATTAAGGATTTATCTTCTAGAAAGTCATATCAGCATCAAAAAAAAATTCCTTTTATATTCCCACATAAAAACCTATATTTTTCATAAACCTTCTACCATTATCTTTTCTTCAAAAATAAAAATATCCTGAATTTTCTCCCACTCTGCCAGATGGTCAGAATTTAACAAACTGCTCGCAAGCGCACCGGAGGTCGCCAAGTTCGCATTGCCCCAGCTGAACCAACTTCTCCTACTCCAGTCTCAGACCCTGTTGAAGAGGAGGAAGCTACGGAGGAAGAACCCGAGGAAGTCTATTACTTCGTGGATGGTGAAGATGGTCACATCATGGCAGTTGATGAAGGAGGAAACCAGTTCACACCACCGGCATCACCAGTCATTGAGAGATCGCCACCACCCTTAGCTGTCCCTGCTCCAGCCCCCTCCCCAGCACCGGTTGACGCTGAAGGAAGCCCGAGTAACTTCGAAGATATTAGAAGGGACGATGACGAGGACAACAACAACGATGAAAACAACAACGATGATCAGAGTGATGAAACTCCAGGGATGAGGCAACTTTGCTGTGTTCGCACTTCGGATAGAGAACCCGGCCACTTGTCTCAAGTGCTACAAAGTGTTTTACAAGAGTTGGGCAACCACGTGAGACCTCACTACCATACGCATCACTACACCGACCCTGCGCTCGGCGACTACTACCTCTCCCGCGTTCACATCAGGATGGAAAGTGCCAGAGGCCTGAGGACTCTCACCGCACACGACTCCACCACACCCCACGCTACATATGATGCCGCCGTCAGCAGTGCCGCCAGGAGAGCACTATGGTCCATCTGCCACACCTACCGCCAGGAGCTTCAGCACGGAGTATCGCCACCTTCCTCGCCGCCTTAGTGGAATTGAAGAGACTATAATTACTCTGGGTGAAGATGACGAAGACCGTCTCAACACTCTTGCTCGAGTCACCGCTTCTCTCAACACCGAGCTGGAAAGCGTCATCACTGAGCTGGACGATACTCAGGACAAGCTACTGGAGGCCCATGAAAAGATCCGCATGCTAAAAGCTCACCTTGAAGGAAGAGCGCCGCCACCCCCACAGATGGATGAACCCCGCTTCCCCGCTTTGTCACCACCCCGCAAGAAGCTTCGTCGCGGCGAACCAGGCTCCATAACTCGCCCCGAGGAATAGGCACTTAGGCTCTTAGGCGAGTATCACTTAAAGCTCTCGTTAGAATCATTATCTTTTGAGAGGACGACGATCTAATGATTGCTTGAGAACAAATGTTTGCTTTGAGTGCTATAAGAATTGCTTGATATATACATTAATATCAGTTGGAGTCTTATAAATCAATATTTTATTAAGATATTATTTTCTGTC
Source organism: Panicum miliaceum (assembly GCA_032594955.1). Lineage (NCBI taxonomy): Eukaryota > Viridiplantae > Streptophyta > Magnoliopsida > Poales > Poaceae > Panicum > Panicum miliaceum. The sequence continues at coordinate 8,542,037 of CM064070.1, read as the reverse complement.
TACCTATATCTAGCACACCTGTCTTATCCTGGGTTTATTCCCTAACGGTCAGATGGTGAACACCAGGACAGGTGGAGGACAGAATAACCCTAGCTCTAGCGTGCTCACATAGTCAACCGACAGAGTCAGTTGCCACCACCGCCCAATCCAACAATGGAGCAATTCTTGGCAGCACAGATGCAGGTGTTGCAGAACCTCACTGCCACCATCCAGAACATACAAGCTCAGCAGAATCAGCAAGCACCGCAGCAAAACCCGCCGCCAAGAGACAAACACAGAGAATTCATGAGCCACCACCCTCCTACCTTTTCTCACTCTGTGGACCCCTTGGACGCTGATGATTGGTTGAAGGTCATCACTAAGAAGCTGGACATCACACAATGTAGTGACCGTGAAAGGGTCCTGTATGCCGCAGGACGTCTGGAAGGTGCAGCCGCTGATTGGTGGGATGCTTTCACTGCTGCCCACGCCAACGCCAACGCTATCACCTGGGAGGAGTTTAGGACCAACTTCCGCAGCCACCATATCCCAGCAGGACTAATGAAGCTCAAACAGAAGGAGTTCCTGAACCTGAAGCAAGGTAGCAAGACTGTCAGTGAGTACCGGGACAAATTCACTCAGTTGTCTCGTTACGCGCCCCATGAGGTGGATAGTGACACAAAGAGACAGGAGCGCTTCTTGGAAGGTCTGATAGGGCCGCTCAACTATCAGCTACACAGTCACACTTTCCCAAACTTCCAAACTCTGCTAGACAAAGCCATTGGTCTGGAGAGCAAGCGCAAGGAGCTTGGAGAACACAAGCGAAAACTTCAGTCCCAAGGACAATCCAGCAGCAACACCCGACCCCGCTACAACACACCCCAAGGATATCAGCCGCGCTTTGTAGGACAAGGTGGAGGATTTCAGCAGAGTCAAAAGAATCAAAGAACTCCACAGTAGCCTCAACGCTATAACCAGCAGACTCAGCGCAACTCCAACCCACAACCGTACCATCCAGGCTACGCCACAGGTGCACCAGTGCGGTCCAACACTCCAGTCACCCCGGTCCAACCTAACAGATGCTTCAAATGTGGAGAACTGGGTCATTACGCTAATAACTGCCCAAAGCGTAATGTGCAAACTCCTCAGAATCAGAGGAACAGTGGACAAAGGCAGACTCCTCAGCAGCAGCAGCCGCGCAACAGCAACCAGACACCACTGGGAAACAAAGGACAACAGAACTGCGTGCGCGGAAAGGTGAATCATGTGGCTGCAGAAACAGCTGAAGAGGCTCCCGACGTTGTGCTCGGTACGTTCCTTGTCAATTCTGAACCTGCATCAGTTTTATTTGATTCTGGAGCATCACATTCATTCATTACTGAGCAATTTGCTGCAAAACATAATTTATAAATGAGCCCTATGAAGCAAATATTACTAGTAAGCTCCCCGGGCAAGGAATTGAAAGCCAGTCACTTATGCCCAAGGGTCAGCATGAATATTATGGGGATAGAATTCCTAGCCAATCTAATAGTCCTAAAGACTAACGGCATCGATGTGATCCTTGGAATGGATTGGTTATCAGGATGCGACGGTGTTATTCAGTGTCGCAAGAGATTAGTGCTCTTGACCAGTCCTCAAGGAGATAAAATAGAGTTTGTGGCATCAGCCTTGCCCAGTGCAGTTGGGACAGTAAACCAAATGAAGGGAATGCCTCTGGAAGATATCAGAGTTATCAGTGAGTACCCCGACGTTTTCCCGGAAGATTTACCAGGTATGCCACCTGTTCGTGACATTGAGTTCAGTATTGATCTTTTACCTGGTACTGCACCTATCTCTAAAAGACCCTATAGAATGGATGTTAAGGATCTAAGTGAACTAAAGAAACAAATAGAAGAGATGCCAGCTAAAGGATTTATCCGTCCTAGCTCATCCCCGTGGGGAGCACCCGTGATCTTTGTCGATAAGAAAGATGGCAGCAGAAGGATGTGTATAGATTACAGGTCGCTGAACGATGTGACAATCAAGAATAAGTATCCACTGCCCAGGATTGAAGATTTGTTTGATCAGATGAGAGGAGCCAAGGTTTTCTCCAAGATTGATCTGAGATCAGGATATCATCAGCTGAGGATCCGACTGGAGGATATACCCAAGACAGCCTTCACCACCAGATATGGTCTGTACGAGTTTACTGTGATGTCGTTTGGATTGACCAACGCACCAGCATACTTCATGTACCTGATGAACAAGGTTTTCATGGAATATCTAGACAAGTTTGTAGTTGTGTTCATTGATGACATCTTGGTGTATTCACAGAACGAGGAAGAACATGAAGAGCATTTGAGGATAGTGTTACAGAAACTTCGAGAGAATCAGTTATATGCTAAGCTGAGAAAATGTGATTTTTGGTTGAGAGAAGTTTCTTTCCTTGGACATGTTATCACAGATGGGGGAATTGCAGTAGACCCAAGTAAAGTTCAAGATGTTCTGAATTGGAATCCCCCGAAGATGGTGCCTGAAATCAGAAGTTTCCTCGGACTTGCAGGCTACTACCGCAGATTTATTAAAAGATTCTCAAAGATTGTGAAACCTATGACTTCTCTGTTGGAAAAGGGGAAAGAATTTAAGTGGGATGATACATGCCAGAAGTGTTTTGAAGAGCTGAAGACAAGATTGACCACTGCCCCTGTGTTGATAATGCCAGATATCCACAAAGGGTTTGATGTGTATTGCGACGCTTCACGAATGGGTCTTGGATGTGTGTTAATGCAAGAAGGCAAGGTTGTGGCCTATGCTTCAAGACAGCTGAGAAAGCATGAGCAGAACTATCCTACCCATGACTTGGAATTGGCTGCCGTCGTGCACGCATTGAAGATTTGGAGGCACTACATGATCGGAAACAAGTGTCAGATCTTCATGGATCATAAGAGTCTGAGGTACATCTTCACGCAACAGGATCTTAACCTAAGACAGCGCAGATGGCTGGAATTAATCAAGGACTATGATTTGGATATTCAGTATCATCCTGGCAAGGCTAATGTTGTGGCAGACGCCCTAAGCCGGAAAGGACAAGCCAATACGATGATTGCTCGATTGATGCCTCAAGAATTATGTTGGGAGATGGCACATTTAAATTTGGGAATTGTCACTCAAGCAGAAGCCATGATTATGGAGATAGAACCGACATTAGAACAAGAGATCAGAAAAGGACAGTTGACAGATGCTAAGATCAAAGAGATCAAGATTCAAATTGGATTAGGCAAGACTAAAGATTTCACCGAAGATGAACAAGGAACTGTTTGGTTCAGAAAAAGGATCTGTGTGCCTGAAATTGATCACCTTCGCGAACTTATTTTGAAGGAAGCACATGATTCCGCTTACTCCATTCATCCTGGAAGTACCAAAATGTATCAAGACTTGAAAGAAAGGTACTGGTGGTATGGTTTGAAAAGAGACGTAGCAACTCATGTAGCTTTGTGTGATGTATGTCAGAGAGTGAAAGCAGAACACCAGAGACCAGCAGGTTTACTCCAGCCTTTGAAAGTACCTGAATGGAAATGGGAAGAGATTGGTATGGATTTCATTGTAGGGTTACCTCGTACTCGTGATGGTTACGACTCAATATGGGTTATTGTGGACAGATTGACAAAAGTCGCACATTTCATCCCAGTCAAAACAACCTACACTGGAGCCAAGTTAGCGGAACTGTACATGTCACGAATTGTGTGTCTGCACGGTTTTCCAAAGAAGATAGTGTCTGATCGAGGTACTCAGTTCACGTCGCGTTTCTGGCAGAAATTACATGAATCCATGGATACAAAGCTCAATTTCAGTTCTGCATATCATCCGCAAACAGATGGTCAGACTGAGCGAACAAATCAAGTGTTAGAGGATATGTTGACAGCATGTGCCCTAAAGCATGGAGGTAGTTGGGATAAAAGCTTGCCATATGCAGAATTCTCCTACAACAACAGTTATCAAGCAAGCCTCAAGATGGCCCCATTTGAAGCATTATACGGAAGAAAATGCAGGACACCATTATATTGGAATCAGACTGGAGAAAGTCAAGTTTTTGGACCAGAGATTCTTCAAGAAGCAGATAGACAGGTCCAGATAATCCGAGATAATCTCAAGGCTGCCCAGTCACGACAGAAAAGTTATGCCGATACACGAAGAAGGGAATTGACATTTGAAGTTGGAGATTTTGTGTATTTGAAGGTATCACCCATCAGAGGTTTACGTAGATTCAAAGTGAAAGGGAAGTTGTCACCATGTTATATCGGTCCTTTTCAGATTCTGGAAAGGAAAGGTGAAGTGGCATATCAATTGGAGTTACCAGCAAGATTGTTAGATGTCCATGATGTGTTTCACGTATCACAGTTAAAGAAGTGTTTGAGAGTGCCAGAGGAGCAATTACCTTTGGAGGAACTTGAGGTGCAAGAAGATTTAACTTATGCAGAGCATCCGATTAGAATCTTGGAAAAGTCTCAGAGGGTTACACGGAACAAGGAAATCAAAATGTGCAGAGTACAGTGGAGTCACCATTCAGAGGATGAGGCTACTTGGGAAAGAGAAGATGAACTGATGGCAGAATTCCCTCAGCTGTTCCCTAATCCTTCCTAATCTCGAGGACGAGATCCTCTTTAAGGGGGGTAGGTTTTGTAACACCCAAAATATAGGAGCTAAAATTTCTAAAAGTATTTTCATAAAAATTATAAATTAAAATTGTGCATGCATCTTTATTTCTTTCTTCTCCTATTTCTTTCTTTCAGCCCGGCCCAATTCTTTTCTTCTCCTTCTTTTTCTTTTCCCGCGGACAACCCAGTGGCCGATTTCCCTCAGCCGACCCTTGCTTCCACCGACAGCTAGGACCCACCTGTCGGCGCCTTCTTCTTCTTTCTTCTTTCCCGACCCAGAGTCCAGAACGGCTCCGAGTTGTTGTTCGTATTCCGTTCTCTTTCTTTCTTCTTATCCCGAGTCCTGATCGATTTCCGCAGCACCGCCTTCCTAATCTCGGCCGATCTGCCCCTATAAAATCCTGCCAAAGCCCCGCCTTGCAACCCACGCCAAACTCAAATCCTTTCCTCAACACAACATCGTCGTACGACCGCTGGAAGTTGCGCCTCGGAGGAACGCCGCCGACCCGTGTCGCCGATTCTCCGTCGACTCGCCGACCTGCAGCTACTCCGCCGTCTTCAACTCTCGCCAGAGCTCCGCAAGTTGGTGAGCATTAAGCTAACCAGATTCCCCTCTCTCTTTCTTGCTCCGCCACCCACCAGATTGCTCGCCGGACCCCTGTTTCCGCCCGCCGCCATGGCCGCCAGTTTACAGCCGCCGCACAGCCACCTCGTGATCACCCTCACCTTCACCGTACCGCCCACTCACTTCCCGTCATAGACCCAGCTTGAATTGAGCCCCGGAACACCAGAATTGGTGAAGCTCCGGCCATCCGCCGCCGCACTCGCTCATCGCCGATGCCCAGTTAAAACTCCGCCTCGCCCGACCCTTTTGTTCTGTCAAGCCGACCCTTCCTTTGCCGCTTGATCTAGATCTAACGGCCAGAAACAATCTTCACTTTACCCGGCCGATTTACCCGACCTTTTCTTTACTCAGCCGATTCGCCCGACCCTTACTCCGCCGATTCGTCTGATCCGCCGCCGATTCCGATCCAACGGACCAGACTTATCCGACCCTAGCCGTTCCCGAAACTTTTGCAGGAAGATCCCTAGGTTATCCAGGAATCAACCCGCAGTCCAGATCAGAAGAAAATAATTAGAGCTGAGCCCTTTTCTTTTTCTATCCCGACCCCTGACTTTTCTAGAATTAGAACCCGCCATCCAGAACCTATAGTTTTTTTACCCCGACCCTCTGTTTAAGGTTTAGTTATGTTTTGGCCCCTGAATTCTTCAGATCTAGCCTCGGGAGACTTAAAACTCTAGCAGTTAGGTCCTCAGATCACTGTCTAAACCATATCTTCATCGTTCCAACTCCGATTTCAGCAATTCTTGAGCCCACACGATCTTTGCACCATGAACTACAACTTTAGTATCTTTTCGCTTTCTGTTTGTATTGTTGGTTGTATTGTTTCTTATTTGTTTGTGTATGCTTGTTTGTGTGATCGCGTAGTCAACGTGACGTTCGAGCCAAATCAAGAGCAAGCTTACGAGGAAGAGAATCAGCAGTCGCTTGACGAAGGCAAGTGGATTTCCCCCTCTGCATATTCTATTTGATCCCAACAACTGCATGAAAATACACTTTACTTTATTGTTTGCTTGCATAAACTTGATGGGATTACCTATGCTAAGGACATACCTAGTCTTTTACCCCAATCCTTGAAACACCTGGGTTTACTACTTTGTTGGGTAGTTACGCTTAGTTGCAAACTTTGGGATTTGTATTGGTTTACTCTTTTGTTAATGTTGAACACGTTTCATATTGTGGTTCTATCGCGTAATATCAAGATCGACTTTGTTTAATGGGAACATGGAGAACCACCCAAGTGAATAGTGCAACCACAAAGTCATATGGCTCTGACCTTAGCCAATTAATTAGATGTGTAGTTTCCTGGTGGCCTTACCGAAAGGGCAAGGAGGGGGTTGGTGATAGGGGTCATAGCCCGGTCCTCTTGGGGTAGCTGCCTTTGCTAAGGAGCTGACCATTAGGGAGGTTTTTGGACCACGCCGCTACTGAAACTCTAGCGGGCTGCCTAGCTCTCGACATGTCTTTGTAAAGGCTTCGTAGTGTACCCTCGCCACTCACCTCGGAAGTGTTTAAGGGCCTTGCAAACCCGGGCGACTCAGGGAAACACGATTTGTGGGTAAAGTGTACAACCTCTGCAGAGTGTAAAACTGTTATAACAGCCGTACTCACGGTTATGAGTGGCTTGGACCCTCACATGATAATTTAAACTTGAAGATTAAATAAACTGTGGTTCGTGGTTATGTTATGGTTGATGGTACCGTTATGATTTTGCTAAAGTGGGTTGGTATAAACTTAAACCTAGTTAATAGATGCTTGATAATAAATATTTGACCAACTAAAAGCAACCGCTGCTGCAAACCTCAGCCTATCCTTGATGGCCTTGCATTTTCACCCCACTTGCTGAGTACCAACCATAAGAGTACTCACCCTTGCCCCTGCTGTTCAGAAGTTAACTTTGAAGAGGAGATCTTCGACGACTTCGAGGAGTTCTAGGTCCTGCGTTCACCAGTCATCGCCTGTGGAAGACGGAGTTGTTGAAGACTTCGTATAGGGTATAACGGTTTAACGTTAAACACATTTGTGTCTCTTTTATACGGAGTGTAATATTGTTAAATACTTTATTTTAGTTACTTTTGAGCATTGACTTTGATATATTATACTTTCCGTCTACCATATGTGTGTGAACGAGATCCTGGCACACATATGAGATGCATCTGGTTCTTTCTAGAATCGAGTGTGACAGAACACCATGCAGACACACAATTCGTGACATGTACAGTTCTTCTAACTTGGCTCCAGTGTAAGTTGTTTTGACCGGGATGAAATGTGCGACTTTTGTCAATCTGTCCACAATAACCCATATCGAGTCGTAACCATCACGAGTACGAGGTAACCCTACAATGAAATCCATACCAATCTCTTCCCATTTCCATTCAGGTACTTTCAATGGCTGAAGTAAACCTGCTGGTCTCTGGTGTTCCGCCTTCACTCTCTGGCACACATCACACAAAGCTACGTGAGTTGCTACGTCTCTTTTCAAACCGTACCACCAGTACCTTTCTTTCAAGTCTTGATACATTTTAGTGCTTCCGGGATGAATGGAATAAGCGGAATCATGTGCCTCCTTCAAAATGAGTTCACGAAGGTGATCAATTTCAGGTACACAGATCCTCTTTCTGAACAAAACAGTCCCTTGTTCATCTTCGGTGAAATCCTTGGTCTTGCCTAAACCAATTTGAATCTTGATCTCTTTAATCTTAGCATCTGTCAACTGTCCTTTTCTGATCTCTTGTTCTAATGTCGGTTCCATCTCCATAATCATGGCTTCCGCCTGAGTGACAATTCCCAAATTCAAACGTGCCATCTCCCAACATAATTCTTGAGGCATCAATCGAGCAATCATCATATTAGCTTGTCTTTTCCGGCTTAGGGCGTCTGCCACAACATTAGCCTTGCCAGGATGATACTGAATATCCAAATCATAGTCTTTGATTAATTCTAGCCATCTGCGCTGTCTTAGGTTAAGATCCTGTTGCGTGAAGATGTACTTCAAACTCTTATGGTCCGTGAAGATCTGACACTTGTTTCCGATCATGTAGTGCCTCCAAATCTTCAATGCGTGCACGACGGCAGCCAATTCCAAGTCATGGGTAGGATAGTTCTGCTCATGCTTTCTCAGCTGTCTTGAAGCATAGGCCACAACCTTGCCTTCTTGCATTAACACACATCCAAGACCCATCCGTGAAGCGTCGCAATACACATCAAACCCTTTGTGGATATCCGGCATTATCAGCACAGGAGCTATGGTTAATCTTGTTTTCAGCTCTTCAAAACACTTCTGGCATGCATCATCCCACTTAAATTCTTTCCCTTTCTCCAACAGAGAAGTCATAGGTTTCATGATCTTTGAGAATCCTACAATAAACCTGCTGTAGTAGCCTGCAAGTCCAAGGAAACTTCTGATTTCAGGCACAGTTTTCGGTGGATTCCAATTCAGAACATCCTGAACTTTACTTGGGTCTACTGCAATTCCTCCATCTGTGATAACATGTCCAAGGAAAGAAACTTCTCTCAACCAAAATTCACATTTTCTCAGCTTGGCATATAACTGATTCTCTCGAAGTTTCTGTAACACTATCCTCAAGTGCTCTTCATGTTCTTCCTCGTTCTGCGAATACACCAAGATGTCATCAATGAACACAACCACAAACTTGTCAAGATATTCCATGAAAACCTTGTTCATCAGGTTCATGAAGTATGCTGGAGCGTTAGTCAATCCAAACAACATTACAGTGAACTCGTACAGACCGTATCTGGTAGTGAAGGCTGTCTTGGGTATATCCTCTGGTCGGATCCTTAGCTGATGATATCCTGATCTCAGATCAATCTTGGAGAAAACCTTGGCACCTCTCATTTGATCAAACAAATCTTCAATCCTGGGCAGTGGATACTTATTCTTGATTGTCACATCGTTCAGCGACCTGTAGTCTACACACATCCTTCTGGTGCCATCCTTCTTATCGACAAAGATCACGGGTGCTCCCCACGGGGACGAGCTAGGACGGATAAATCCCTTAGCTAACATTTCTTCTATTTGTTTCTTTAGTTCACTTAGATCCTTAACATCCATTCTATGGGGTCTTTTAGAGATAGGTGCAGTACCAGGTAAAAGATCAATACTGAACTCAATGTCACGAACAGGTGGCCTACCTGGTAATTCTTCCGGGAAGACGTCGGGGTACTCACTGATAACTCTGATATCTTCTAGAGGCATTCCCTTTATTTGGTTCACTGTCCCAACTCTACTGGGCGAAGCTGATGCCAAAAACTCTATTTTATCTCCTTGAGGGCTGGTTAGGAGCACTGATCTCTTGCGACACTGAATAACACCATCACATCCTGATAACCAATCCATTCCGAGGATCACGTCGATGCCGTTAGTCTTTAGGACTATTAGATTGGCTAGGAATTTTACCCCCATAATATTCATGCTGACCCTTGGGCATAAGTGACTGGCTTTCAATTCTTTGCCCGGGGAGTTTATTAGAAATATTTGTTTCATAGGGCTCATTGGTAAATTATGTTTTGCAGTGAATTGCTTAGTAATGAATGAATGTGATGCTCCAGAATCAAATAAAACTGATGCAGGTTCAGAATTAACAAGGAACGTACCGAGCACAATGTCGGGAGCCTCTTCAGCTGTTTCTGCAGCCACATGATTCACCTTTCCGCGCACTCAGTTCTGTTGTCCCTTGTTGCCCAGTGGTGTCTGGTTGCTGTTGCGCGGCTGCTGTTGCTGAGGAGTCTGCCTTTGTCCATTGTTCCTCTGATTTTGAGAAGTTTGCGCGTTACGCTTCGAGCAGTTGTTAGCGTAATGACCCAGTTCTCCACATTTGAAACAGCCGTTAGGTTGGACCGGGGTGACTGGATTGTTGGTCCGCACTGGTGCACCTGTGGCATAGCCTGGACGGTACAGTTGCGGGTTGGAGTTGCGCTGAATCTGTTGGTTGTAGCGTTGAGGCTGCTGTGGAGTTCGTTGATTCTGTTGATTCTGCGGATATCCTCCACCTTGTCCTCCAAAGCGCGACTGAAATCCCTGGGTGTGTTGTAGCGGGGACGGGTGTTGCTGCTGGATTGGCCCTGGGACTGAAGTTTTCGCTTGTGTTCCCCAAGCTCCTTGCGCTTGCTCTCCAGACCAATGGCTTTGTCCAGCAGAGTCTGGAAGTTTGGGAAAGTGTGACTGTGCACCTGATAGTTGAGTGGCCCTATCAGACCTTCCAAGAAGCGCTCCTGCCTCTTCGCGTCACTATCCACCTCATGGGGCGCGTAACGAGACAACTGAGTGAATTTATCCCGGTACTCGCTGACAGTCATGCTGCCTTGCTTCAGGTTCAGGAACTCCTTCTGCTTGAGCTTCATTAGTCATGCTGGAATATGGTGGCTGCGGAAGTTGGTTCTGAACTCCTCCCAGGTGATAGTGTTGGCGTTGGCGTGGGCAGCAGTGAAAGCATCCCACCAATCAGCGGCTGCACCTTCCAGACGTCCTGCAGCATACAGGACCCTTTCACGGTCACTGCATTGCGTGATGTCCAGGTTCTTAGTGATGACCTTCAACCAATCATCAGCATCCAAGGGTTCCACAGAGATAGGGATATTCTGTCCTCCACCTGTCCTAGTGTTCACCATCTGACCGTTAGGGAATAAACCCAGGATAAGATAGGTGTACTAGATATAGGTAGACAGAAGGTAAAGTCTTAACAAAATATGGATTTATAAAGACTCCAACTTATATTAATGGATAGATTATATCAAGCAATTCTTAGAGCACTCAAAGCAAACATTTGTTCTCAAGCAATCATCATTACATCGTCGTCCTCTCAAGCAAAAAGGTTCTAACGAGAGAACTTTAGGGGATACTAGCCTAAGAGCCTAAGTGCCTATTCCTCGGGGCGAGTTATGGAGCCGGGTTCGCCACGACGAAGCTTCTTGCGGGGTGGTGACAACGCGGGGAAGCGGGGTTCATCCATCTGTGGGGGTGGCGGCGCTCTTCCCTCAAGTCGAGCTTCCAGTATGCGGATCTTTTCATAGGCCTCCAGTAGCTTGTCCTGAGTATCGTCCAGCTCAGTGATGACGCTTTCCAGCTCAGTGTTGAGAGCGGCGGTGACTCGAGCAAGAGTGTTGAGGCGGTCTTCGTCATCTTCACCCAGAGTAATCACAGTCTCTTCAGTTCCACTGTGGTGGCGAGGAAGGTGGCGATACTCCGTGTTCTGAAGCTCCCGACGGTAGGTATGGCAGATGGACCACAGAGCTCTCCTGGCGGCACTGCTGACGGCGGCGTCGTAAGTAGCGTGGGGTGTGGCGGAGTTGTGTGCAGTGAGAGTCCTCAGGCCTCTGGCACTTTCCATCTTGATGTGGACGCGAGAGAGGTAGTAGTCGCCGAGCGCAGGGTCGATGTAGTGGTGCGTGTGGTAGTGAGGTCTCACGCGGTTGCCCAACTCTTGAAGAACACCTTGTAGCACTAGAGACAAGTGGCCGGGCTCTCTGTCCGAGGTGCGAACACAGCAAAGTTGCCTCATCCCTGGAGTTTCATCTCTTTGATCGTTGTAATCTTCATCGTTGTTGTTGTCCTCGTCATCATCTCTTCTAATATCTTCGAAGTTGCTCGGGCTTCCTTCAGCGACGACCTGTGCTGGGGCGGGAGCTGGAGCAGGGACAACTGGGGGTGGTGGCGGTGCCTCAACGTCTGGTGATGCCGGCGGTGTGAACTGATTTCCTTCTTCATCAATTGCCATGATGCGGCCATCTTCACCATCCACAAAGTAGTAGGCTCCTCGGGTTCTTCCTCCGTAGCTTCCTCCTCTTCAACAGGGGTTGGAACAGGGGTGGGAGGAGCGGGCTCAGCTAGGTTAATGCGAACTTGGCGACCTCCGGTGCGCTTGCGAGCAGTCTGGTAAGTCCTGGCCATCTAGCAGAGCGGGAGTAAAATTCAGAATATTTTTCTTTAAGAAGGAAAATGATAGAAGGTTTATGTAAACATAGGTTTTTATGCAGAAATATAAAGTAAACAGAAATTTTTTTGATGCTGACATGGCTTGCTAGAAGATAAATCCTTAATTTCAACCATTTCTATCTAGGCTAGTGTCCTACAGTCAACATAGCTCTGATACCACTTCTGTCACACCCGATTTTAGAAAGAACCAGATGCATCTCATATGTGCGTCCGGATCATGTTCACACACATATGGTAGACGGAAAGTGTAATATATCAAAGACAATGCTCAAAAGGTAACTAAATAAAGTATTTAACACTATTACACTCCGTGTAAAAGAGACACAAATGTCTTTAAACGATTAACCGTTATACCCTATACGAAGTCTGCAACAACTCCGTCTTCCACAGGTGATGACTGGTGAACGCAGGACCTAGAACTCCTCGAAGTCGTCGAAGTGCTCCTCTTCAAAGTTCTCTTCTGAACAGCAGGGGGCAAGGGTGAGTACTCTTATAGTTGGTACTCAGCAAGTGGGGTGAAAATGCAAGGCCATCAAGGATAGGCTAGGGTTTGCAGCAGCGGTCACTTTTAGTTGGTCAAATATTTATTGACAAGCACCTATTAACTAAGTTTAAGTTTATACCAACCCACTTTAGCAAAAACATAACGGTACCTTCAAAAATAACATAGTCCACGAACCACAAATTAATTAATCTTCCAGTTTCATTATCATGTGAGGGTCCAAGCCACTCTTAACCGTGAGTACGGCTGTTATAACAGTTTTACACTCTGCAGAGGTTGTACACTTTACCCACAAATCGTGTTCCCCTTAGTCGCCCGGGTTTGCAAGGCCCTCAACCACTTCCGAGGTGAGTGGCGAGGGTACACTACGAAGCCTTTACAAAGACATGTCGAGAGCTAGGCAGCCTGCTAGAGTTTCAGTAGCGGTGTGGTCCATAAACCTCCCTAATGGTCAGCTCCTTAGCAAAGGCAGCTACCCCAAGAGGACCGGGCTATGACTCCTATCACCGACCCCCTGCTTGCCCTTTCGGTAAGGCTACCAGCAAACTACACATCCAATTAATTGGCTAAGGTCAGAGCCATATGACTTTGTGGTTGCACTGTTTTCTTGGGTGGTTCTCCATGTTCCCATTAAACAAAGTTGATCTTGAAATTAACGCGGTATAGCAACAATATGAAACGTGACCAACATTTAAAAGAGTAAACCAATACCAATCCTAAAGTTTGCAACTAAGCGTGACTTCCCAACATGAATAGTAAACCCAGGTGTTTCAAGGTTTGGAGTAAAAGACTAGGTATGTCCTTAGCATAGGTAACCCATCAAGTTTATGCAAGCAACATTAAAGTAAAGTGTATTATCATGCTGTTGTTGGGATCAAATAGAATATGCGGGGGGGAAAATCCACTTTCCTTCTTCAAATAGAAGCTGGTTCTCTTCCTCGTAAGCCTGCTCTTGATTTGGCTCGAACGTCACGTTGTCTACGCGATCACACAAACAAGCATACACAAACAATACAAACAAAAAGTAAAAAGATACTAAAGTTGTATTACATGATGCAAGGATCGCGTAAGCGCAAGAATCGCTGAAATCGGAGTTGAAACGATGAAGATATGGCTAAAACAGCGATCTAGGGCCTAACTGCGAGAGTTTTGAACTTCCAGGGGCTAAATCTGAAGAAATTAGGGCTAAAACATAATTAAGCCTTAGACAGAGGGTCGGGGTGCGAAACTAGAGGTTCTGGACGGCAGGTACTAATTCTAGAAAAGTTAGGGGTCGGAACAGAAAAAGAAAGGGCTCAGCTCTAATTATTTTTCTACTGATCTGGACTGCAGGTTGATTCCTGGAAAACCTAGGGGTCTTTCTGCGAATGTTACGGGGACGGCTAGGGTCGGGTGACTCTGATCCGTTAGATCAGCATCGAGCGGCGGGTCTGGCGAATCGGCGGAGTAGGGGTCGGGCGAATCGGCGGGGTAAGGATCAGGCGAATCGGCGGTGTGAAGAGAGGGTCGGGCGAATCGGCGGTGAGCGAGTACGGCGGCGGACGGCCGGAGCTTCACCGAACCCGGTGTTCCGGGGCTCGATTCAAGCTGGGTTTATGCCGGGGAGTGAGTGGGCGTCACGGCGAAGGTGAGGGTGATCACAGGATGGCTGTGCGGCGGCTGTAGACCGGCGGTCATGGCGGTGGGCGGAAACAGATCTTCGGCGAGGAATCGGGTTTGCGGCGGAGCAAGAGAGAGAGAGGAGAATCTGGTGCGGCTTGATGCTCACCAACACGCGGAACTCCGGCGAGAGTTGAAGACGGCTGAGAAGCTGCGGAACGGCAAGTCGACGGAGAGGCGGCGTCACGGGGCGGCGGCGATCCTCCGGTGTGCGACTTCCAGCAGCGTGCGACTTCCAGAACGAGTTTGAGGATAGCTCTGGTTGCAAAGCGGGTCTCCGGCGGGATTTTATAGGGGCGGATTGGCTAGGAATAAGGAAGGCGGCGGCTCTTGCGAAGGAAAGGGCGGAACTGCGGCTAGTAAGGTAAGCCTGCATCGCGGGGAAGGAAAGAGAGACGCGGGTGACGGCGCGGAGTCGATCCGGTCTCGGGTAAGGAAGGAAAAAGGAAGAAGACGAAGCGCGGATGACGGCGCGGCGCGCCTGCTGCCGCGGCGGAGAAAGGAAACAGAGGAGCGGGAGCGATGCGGAACAGAGGAAGAAGAAAGGAAAGAAGAAAGAAGACACCGACAGATGGGTCCCAGCTGTTAGTGAAAGAAAGGGTCGGGTGAGCGGATTGGGCTGCTGAGTTGGGCCGCGGGAAAAAGAGAAGAAGGAGAAGAGAAGAATTGGGCTCGGCTGAAAGAAAGAATAGAAGAAGAAAAGAAATAAAGATGCATGCACAATTTTATCTTGAGACTTTTATAAAATACTTTTTATAATTTTAACTCCTATATTTTTGGGTGTTACACTCGATGACTACTTCGCCCTCGCGAGGACACTCGGCAACCCGCTGACGACTACTTCGACTACAAAACTAGCCGGGAGCGGGACTCACTCCATCAGCGACTAGTTGGAATTGATTCCGACTAGTCGGGTCTCATCAACAAACCGTCGCGGCTCCATCAACGAGCGATACGGCTTTGTCGGCAGTCACCCATGAATCAAGATCGACAACTATCCACGCTCGTCTGGTTTCTATGCTCGAGGGCTGGGTGCAACAAGGCGGCTGCCCACGTGAAGACTGAGACCCGATTCAAGGAGGTTTTACGAAGATCTTTAGGGAACTTCTTTAACCATTGTCTTGAGTTTTATCTCAAAACAAGGGGGTTTTCCCAAAGAATTTATTCAAACCACTCAGTCAGGGAATCAATGAATTTACCCAATTTAAGGAGGTTTTACAGACATCTTTAGGGAACTTCTTTAACCATTGTCTTGAGTTTTATCTCGAAACAAGGGGTTTCTTCCCAAAGAATTCGTTCAACCACTCAGTCAGGGAATCAAGGAATTTACTCAAGACAGTGTTTTTCTCCGTTCATCCACATTTCGGCGCCGTCTTGGTCCGCCCAAGGAATTCCTTCGGGCTAGCCGAGTCATGTTCGCATGACAACCACTTTCATAACAATGCATGTGAAGGATTGTGTCGTCACTTCCTTTGGGCCAACCGAGACATCTTCGCATGTCAACATACGACTATTCTTGTCCCGCCTAAGGAACTGATCAAGATCAAGTGAAAGACCTCGTCATCAGTTCCTTTGGGCCAACCGAGACATCTTCGCATGGCAACATACGACTTGTCTTGGCCCGCTCAAGGAACCGATCACCCCACGTGAAGGACCTCGTCATCAATTCCTTCGGGCTAACCGTGACGTTTTCGCATGGCAACATGTGAATTCTCATGGTCTGCCCAAGGAATCGACTGAAGCTACCAGCAAGATTTATTTCTCCCTTGCTAATTGACTTCCAGTCACCTTTACATACTTCCAATAACACTCCGTTTACCGGTTCACGCCTGGTACTACATGCAAGTTTACTGAAGGGGCCTCGCTCCCATACTTCCCGTACTACTTCATTCTACTGGTTCACGACTGGTACTACGCGCAAGTTTACTGAAGGAGTCTCGCTCCCATACTTCCAGTAATGCTCAGATTACTAGTTTCTGACTAGTATTCTATGTTACTGAAGGGGCCTCGCTCCCATACTTCCAGTACTACTCCGTTCTACTGGTTCACGACTCGTATTACGTGCAAGTTTACTGAAGTGGCCTCGCTCTTGTACTTCCAGTAACGCTCAGATTACTAGTTTCCGACTAGTATTCTATGTTATTGACGAGCCTTGCTCCCATACTTCCAGTACTACTCTGTTTACTAGTTTACGACTGGTATTACATGCAAGTTTACTGAAGGGGTCTCGCTCCCGTACTTCCAGTACTACTTGAAAGTGCATTTGGCCCCCTAAGTGGGTTTTGGTGTTGATGACATACAAAATTAAGGACCTAATGAGTTTATCGAGTTATGGATAGGTTAAAATTCAATGAAATGAAAAAAGAGCAAGAAAAGACGCAAAATTTGCTTAAAGGATGGTGTTGGACTTAAAAGAAGATCTTTACTTATTTTATATTTTGAATTTGAGTTTAAGAAACACCGTACTATTAAGAGGGATGCAAATGGATAGCATGAAGGTGTCAAAGTGCTTATTTGAGATGCTAACCATCAAGGAGAGACACAAAATGACACACTTGTGCACCTAGTTTTCTGACTATTTCAGTGTGTGTCGAAAGTTCCGACACTTGTCGAAAGAAGCTGGATTCTTCCGACAAGGGGTCCTCGGCCAGCTGTTTTTAAATGGTCGGAAGTTCCAACCCTGTGTCAAAAGTTTCAACAATCACTTAACTAGTGCACTAACGGATAGTTTTTGGGGCTTGGGAATTTATACCCCCTCAGCCCCTCCTTCATTTGCTGCTGACCTAACCCGAGACAAACACCTCCAAGATCATTTACTACTCCTCCCCAATCCCTTATTGAGCTAAGCAAGATTGAGGTGTGAGACTCAACCATTTAGGTGAAAGGGAAGCCAAGTTCTTCTCAAGAGCACTTGAAGCATTTTCATCCTTCGATTCGTGTTTGTTACTCTTGAAGCTTGCTTCTAGATGGTTTGGTGTCGCCCATGGAGCGTCCTCTCGTGTGTGTGTACCCCAGGGAGTTTGTATTACCCTATCATTTGTGGATTTCATAGTAAGTGACTCAATCCTCTTTTGTGGTTGATTGTGTGAGGTAAAGGCTTAGTGGAAGACCCGGCTCTTTGTGAGCTCCTCAACGGAGACGTAGCTTCCTTGGTGGAATTGAACTTCGGGAACAAATCTCTTGTGTCTTGTGCTTATTGCATTTATTTAGTTCTTATTGACCTAGAGTTTGTTTTGTGCCGATCTACGTACTCGAGTTGTTGTGCTTGCAAAAATCATCTGCAGAAGTCTCCTAGTATCATTGTGCAACTTTTGATTCAGTCAGGTTCTAAAGTTTCAAGTTTAATTTTGAATTTCGTATAAGAACTTTAGTTTTGTCGAAAGTTCTGGTCCAGTGTTGGAAGTTCCAACACATTTAATTCCTGTGAAGAATTTTTCGGGTGTTTTAGGTACACCTATTCACCCCCCTAGGCATCACCAAGATCCTTTCCATTGGTATCAGAGCCTAATCTCTTGATTTAGACTTAACCACTAAGGGATATCAAGATGACTATAGTTGGGGATGGTGCCGACGCCACCGCAACCGTCGCTGCTCAAATCGATGCCGGTACCAGATTAGGTGGTGCCGGATATCCTTTCGGGCAAGCAAGCCGTTCACCCTCCATTCATGATGCCGACTCAAGTTCAAGTGATGAAAGCGAGGGTGAGACATTGGAAGCAAGAAGAAGGAGAAAAGATAAGATGAATGCCAAAATTGAGAAGAAGGTCGAGAAGTTGATGATGAAGCGAATCAAGGAAGAAAGCGAGAAGCATCCTTTCTTCGGGTTAAATCAAGTTCCTCATAACTATGCTTCATCTCAATATCCTACTTCTCAATTTCAATTGGTCCACTTGAGAAAACCACCTTTCTTTGATGGGACGGATTATCCCAAGTGGTCTTAGGACTTGAAAATGCATCTCTACGGGCTTCACCCCTCTATTTGGGAAGTTGTGGTTGTAGGTGTGACTCCTCCTACGAACGGTGTACCCACGGCCGAACAAGCTCAAGACTACTTCCGCAATGTGCAAGCCATGAGGGTCATCACAAGTTCCCTTCGTGCCCAATAATTCAACAAAGTCCGTAATGTTGAAATAGCCAAGAAAATTTGGGACACACTAAGAGAAACCGATGAAGTTAGAGAAGGCAAGATGGATTTGTTGCAAGGAGAGCTAGAACACTTTGTCATGCATGATGAAGAAACCGTGAGGCAAATGTATGATAGACTAATGGTCCTCGTATCAGACATTAGATCTCTTGGAAGCACGAAATGGGAAGATCACAAGGTGACAAAGAAGTTGCTTAGAGCCTTCAGCCAAGGAACCCTACTCTTGCAACAATTATTAGAAGAGATCCCAAATTCAAGGTCAAGACACCTAATCAACTTCTTGGTGAAATCCTTCATCAAGAGTAGGTTGAGAGAGATGTGGCCAAGTCACTTAGTCACAAAGTGAACCAGAATCTAGCACTCAATGCTAGCTCAAGTGACAATGTTGAATCAAGTCTCAAGGCTCTAAAGTCAAGAAACGAAGATTCAAGTGATGAGGGATCCACTGATGAAGAGATGGCCTTGGTATTGAGAAACTTCAAGAAGTTCATGAAGAAGTACTACAAGAAAAGTGATGATGACAAGAAAAAGCCATCACAAAGAAGATGTTATGAGTGCAAAGAAGTGGGTCACTACATTGTTGATTGACCACAATTGAAGAATAAAGAAAAGGAGGAGAAGAGGTACAAGGAGAAGAGCAAGGACTATAAGAAGAAATATCAAGGTCATGCTCATGTTGGTCAAGAGTGGGAGTCTAGTCATTAAGACTCCGATCATGAAGGCATGGCAACTCTAGCCATACCAAAGTTTTCAAGGAAACTCTTCAACAACATCTCCGATGATGAAGATGGCGTACCTTTTTGTCTCATGGCAAGAGGGACTAAGGTACAAGAATCATCCACCTCCTCCTCTCATCCTTCCACCGTATCTAGTAGT
Organism: Panicum miliaceum; assembly: GCA_032594955.1. NCBI lineage: Eukaryota > Viridiplantae > Streptophyta > Magnoliopsida > Poales > Poaceae > Panicum > Panicum miliaceum. Next base: position 8,522,669 of record CM064070.1, on the reverse strand, counting down.
ACACAAAATGATTTTGATGACGAGGAAGAGCAACATAAAGCATTCATGATAAAAGAATTTGGAAAGAAAGGTTTTAAATAAATTAAAAAACTTATGGAGAAATTGGAGAAAAAGAAGGAGTGTCTCGATAGGCAAGAGGACTTGCTCATCCTTTAGAAGGAGAGAAACCTTGCTTTAGAGAAATCTCTTGCCGAAGAAAAGATGAAAGTTGAAAAATTAGCTATCGATTTATCTCTAGCTAATGATTCAAAAGAGAGGATGTCAAGGAGACCACTCTGATAAATGAATCTTTAGCTTCCCTAAAGGCCACTCATAGTGAACTTCAAGAAAGCTTCTCATGCTTAACGACCAAGTACAAAGGTCTTGAAGTTAGCTAGAATGCCCTTTGGGAAAGCACCAAAACTAATTCTAAAGCAATTCTTGACTCCAATGTCTCCACAAGTGAAGGGTGCTCAAGGTATTATAAAATTGATGTGCAAGCTTGTATTACTAACTTGGAAAAGCTAGGAAAGTTGATCAAAGCAAAGGATGCTCAACTTGAGAGGTAAAACAAGTTGGTAAGAAATGGATATGAAAGTGACACCAAGCCCGAGCCTAAGGTTGTGTACAAGGAAGGAAGACGTTCCCACAAGAAAGATGGGCTTGGTCACTACAAGGGAGGCAAGGTAAATGACCGGAAGGTGGTCAAAGGTAAGGAATGTGTCATGTTCACCAAGGGATCAAATCTTGAGGACTTGATGAACATTGCACATGGTGTGACCACCATTCCCTCCCAAGCCAAGAAGAAAATCGAAGATCCCATCAAGGCAAACGTCACTAAGCATGAGCCATCACCAAGCTACACTACGGATTATATGGTGACAATGTACCACAATGGTAAAATAGTGGTCAAGTATGTTGGAACTTACACTAAGAGGGCAATTCTTAGGAGTGTGTGGGTTCCAAAAGTGTATCCATCTGACCCTCAAGGACCCAAATCTTTTTGGGTACCTAAATTCAAAGCTTAATTTGTTTTGTAGGCCTACTCCTCAGGTGGCACCGTATGGTTGCTTGATAGTGGATGCTCAAATCATATGACCAGGGAGAAGAATTTGTTCACATCCCTAAAGCTTCATGATGTAACTAAAGAAACTATTGTCTTTGGAGACAATAGCAAAGAAGATATGATGGGTTTGGGTAAAATTGCACTCTCAAATGACAACTCTATTTCAAATGTTTATTTGGTTGAAACTTTGGGGTACAACTTGTTGTCGGTCTCGCAACTTTGTGAGATGGGCTACAATTGTCTCTTTACTAATGAGGGTGTGACTGTTTTTAGAAGGGAGGATTACTCTATTGCTTTTACGGGTCGCTTGAAGGGCAAAGTCTATCTTGTTGATTTCTCCAAGGAGATAGTTGAACCCAAGACTTGTCTAGTGGTAAAATCTGATTTGGGTTGGCTTTGGTATCGCCGACTAGCCCATGTCGGGATGAGGAACTTGGCAAAACTTCAAAAAGGCGAGCACATCCTAAAACTAACAAATGTTGTCTTTGAGAAAGATAGGTTGTGTAGCGCATGCCAAGCCGGAAAGCAAGTTGGTACTCCACACCCCGCCAAGAACATCATGACTACATCAACATCATTGAAGCTTCTACACATTGATTTGTTTGGACCCATTTGCCTACATTAGCATTGCCGGTAACAAATATGGTCTTGTCATTGTTGACGATTTTTCTTGCCTCACTTGGGTATTCTTTTTGCAAGAGAAAACTGAAGCTGAAGCTCAAGGAATTGTCAAGAAATTCATTAAAAGAGTTCAAAATGAATATGAGTTGAAAATCAAGAATGTAAGAAGCGACAATGGTTTGGAAATCCGGAACACCACTGTTGAAGAATTCCTTAACACCAATGTTGAAGAATTCCTCCGCACCATACACACCTCAACAAAATGGCATTGTTGAGAGGAAAAATAGGACGTTGATTGAAGCCGCAAGAACAATGCTTGCTGAGTACAAGACTCCGGATATCTTTTGGACTGAAGCTATCAATACATCGTGTCATGCCATCAACCGCCTCTATCTCCACAAATACTTGGGCAAGACACCCTACGAGATAATCACCGGTAACAAACCCAAGGTGCACTACTTTAGAGTTTTTGGGAGTAAGTGTTTCATACTTAACAAGAAAATCAAAAGCTCAAAGTTTGCATCAAAGGTTGATGAAGGTTTTCTACTTGTTAATGGTACTAACGAACACGCCTATCGTGTCTTCAACAAAACCACGGTTGGGTTGAGGTCACGGTGGACGTAACCTTTGATGAATCCAACAGCTCTCAAGTAGAGCAAGTTGATAAAAATATTACAGATGAAGAGGAACCCGCGAGTCTATCAATCATGAGGATGGGCTTGGGAGAAGTGAGGCCTCGTGAAGTTCAAGCTTAAACTCCGGTTGAACAAAGAAACAATGATCCATCATCATCCACAAGAGTTGAACCTCCAAGCTCTCAACAACCTCAAAATCAAAGTCAAGTTCATGGTGACGATAAAGTTCAAGGCATTGATCAAGGGGGAGAACAAAGTGGAGAAGCTCAAGAAGATGCTCCACAAGTTAAAAATGACGATGATGGACCCATTCAACCTCAATCACAAGTGCTGCATCCAAGAGTCATCAAAGTGTTCAACGAGATCATCCCGTTGACAATATTCTTGGAAGTATTCAAAGAGGGGTAACTACTCGTTCACGTTTAGCAACTTTTTGTGAACATTACTCATTTGTCTCTTCTTTAGAACCTCTCAAGGTAGATGAAGCACTTGATGATCCGGATTAGGTAATTGCCATGCAAGAAGAGTTGAACATCTTCACAAGACATGAAGTATGGGAGTTGGTTGAAAGACCAAAACAAAATGTGATTGGCACCAAGTGGGTTTTCCAAAATAAACAAGATGAACATGGTGTCGTCACAAGAAGCAAGGCAAGGTTAGTTGCACAAGGTTTCACACAAATTGAAGGTTTGGATTTTGGTGAAACCTATGCACCCGTAGCTAGGCTTGAATCAATTCGTATACTATTAGCCTATGCCACTCACCATGATTTCAAGCTTTATCAAATGGACGTGAAAAGTGCATTCTTGAATGGCCCCCTATCCGAGTTGGTGTATGTAGAACAACCGTCGGGCTTTGAAGATCCAAGATTTCCAAAACATGTGTACAAGCTCCATAAGGCGCTCTATGGGCTTAAGCAAGCTCCTAGAGCATGGTATGAATGCCTTAAGGATTTTCTTCTCAAGAATGACTTTGTAATGGGCAAAACCGATTCTACTCTCTTTACTCACAAAGTTGATAAAGATATTTTTGTTTGCCAAATATATGTCGATGACATCATATTTAGTTCTACGGATAAGAAATTTTGTGAGGAATTTAGTAGGATCATGACCAAGAGGTTTGAGATGTCCTTAATGGGTGAATTGGTGTTCTTCCTTGGATTTCAAGTCAAAAAAATGAAGGAAGGGACATTCATATGTCAAACCAAGTATGTGAAGGATATGCTTAAGAAATTTGACATGGCCGATGCAAAGCCCATCAAAGACACCCATGGCATTAAATGGTTATCTTGATCTCAATGAAGAAGGGAAGTCGGTTGATCAAAAGGTATATCGCTCCATGATCGGCTCTCTTCTTTACCTTTGTGCATCTAGGCCCGATATTATGCTTATTGTGTGCATGTGTGCAAGATTTCAAGCCAATCCTAAGGAATGTCACTTAATAGCTGTTAAGAGAATTTTGAGATATTGGTACACACTCCTAAACTTGGTTTATGGTATCCCAAAGGCTCCACTTTCGATCTACTTGGATATTCTAATTCGGATTATGCCGGTTGTAAGGTAGATAAAAAGAGTACAACGAGGACTTGCCAATTTCTTGAAAAGTCCCTAGTGTCGTGGAGCTCTAAGAAACAAAATTCGGTTGCTTTATCCACCGCCGAAGCTGAATATGTTGCAGCGGGTGCTTGTTCTGCCCAACTCTTGTGGATGAAGCAAACGTTGAGTGACTTCGGTTGTGAGTTTAGCAAGATTCTGCTCTAATGTGACAATGAGACCGCTATCAAGCTAGCAAACAATCCGGTACAACACTCCCGAACAAAGCACATAGATATAAGACATCATTTCTTAAGGGATCATGAGGCTAAAGGAGATATCGCTTTACGTCACGTGAGCACCGAACGGCAACTAGCCGATATCTTCACTAAGCCTCTAGATGAGCAAAGGTTTTGTGCTTTCAGGAGTGAACTAAATATTTTGGATTGTCGTAACTTGGCTTGACCTGTTGCACATACTTGATTGTTGCTTAGATAAGAAAAATGAATTTACTTGTGTTGAGTTATTTAGAAATATTTAGATTTTGATCTTTGGATCAAGGCTTAACTCTTGTGATCATTCTTATGTAATGTTGTTTGTGACTGATCACTAAGCTTCAAGTCATCTCATATGTCTACAAGCCATATCTCTTAAATATCTCCAAGTTTATTCTTCTCAAAATCTATCTTTTTGGAGCTGAAAAGTATAGGTCGGAACTTCCAACGATAGGTCGGAACTTCCGACATTTCTTGGAAGTATCATGTTTGTTCCGACAAAGGGTCCTCAAGAGACCATTTTAATATTCATTAGAACTTCCGACCCCCCATCGGAACATCCGACAATCTCCATCAAAACTTTCTTCATTCTTTCGACCGAGGGTCCTCGGGTTCAAAAATTCTTTTTCATCGGAACTTTCGACCACCCCATCGGAACTTCCGACAATTCACTTGAATTTATATATACCGGTTGGACAGCCCCCTCAAACCCTAATTCCTCCTTCAAACACCACCGACGCCACCATCTCTCCCCACTCAAACTCTTGCGGGGAAATCACGTTTCAACCGTGGGATTTCATTGCTTTGGAGTTCTTTGGATTCTCCACTCTTCGGAACATCCGATCCCCATCACCTCTCCTTCGATTCATGCGGGAAATCTTCATCGCCCGATCTCTCAATGTAGGAGTTAGATGTTTCTTTCTTAGGGATAGCCTCCTGGTACATCATTGATCATATGCCTAGAATCTTATCAAATTTGGTGGGCAAAATCTCTTGACTCATGATTTTTTGGGTCTGCTCGGGCCCTGTCGGAAGTTCCATCACCGGGTCGGAACTTCCAACCCCGTCGGAAGTTCCGCCACCGCGTCGAAAGTTCCGACAGGTGCCTTAAATATCCCATTTAATTGAGTCTGATCACATCTATCGAGTCTATCCTAATTTTCATCTTACATACTCAGATGGCTCGTGAAAGGAGAGGGAAGCAGAGGGCTTCTTCACCAGAGATTGAGTCTTCTCCGTCTGATTCCGAAGCAACTCAAGAAATTTCGCCTGTGGCTCATCGTACTGGCAAGAGAAAGGTGGTAGCCAAGGCTCCTTTGCGCTCTCGTGGTTGTGGAAGACCTAATCCACAGGGTACTTCAGCTCACGGTGCTCATCCACGCATGGAGCGCACTTCTACTCTAAACACTCACATGTCAGATGCTGAAGAGTCTATAGAGTATCTTGAGAGGATCATCTTCCGGATGCAGCCCTCAATTAGGCTAACTACTTCACAGTTCAATGGGACTCGTCCAGTGGATTACAAAAAGGGCAAGCATGATATCTATGCATTGAGATATGATGATCCATCTAAATATGGCAAAGAGCAGCAAGGAGATGTTTGATTTTGGATGAACTTTCATGCAGATTGGTAAGCGTCAGTGATTCTTTGCAAGTCTCATCCAACCACCGAGATGAAATCCAACAACTAGGATTATCTGTTTAAAATTGACTTGCCGGTGGTGAGGGAAGTCCAAGATGCTTGTAGAAGGATGAATCTCACATCAATCATGTCCTTCAACTGTGATTGGAATGAGGAGATCATTGCTCAGTTCTATTCCACTCTCTATGTCAACCGCTCAACCAAGACCTTCCATTGGACTATTCAGGGCAAGCCCTTTTATGTTGAATATGCTTACTTTGCAAGTATTCTTGGGTTTTCCAATGCTGATCTTACAAGAGAGAGGACACATGAGGAGGAGAATGTGCTTGATGATGGAGAACTTCACTTCATGTATGACAGTTCATATGGTGACATTAAATTTGGGACAATACATGGTTTGACACCTTACTACAAGTTGCTCAACCAACTCTTCCGCTACACTCTGTGTCCCAAAAGTGGTGATTTGGATAACATCTCAAACATGTCCAAGAACTTGCTTGCAAGGATGACTCCCAACAAGAATGAGTTCAGTGTCTTTGACTTCATTTGGGAGGAAATCATCATCTGCTCTGTCTCACCAAAGGAAGGCTGTCATTATGCACCATACATCTTTGCCATGATTAAATAAGTGACCGGCGTCAATATCTTGACCGACAAGGGCCATCAAGTGTACAAGCTTAAGAAAGGTCAACTTGAGCGTCTTCTCAAGCTTGGAGCACATGCACCTCGCCGCTCCACTCAAGGACCCTCCCATGGTCCTTCAAGCTACCATAGTCCTTCAAATTCTCATGGTCCATCTAGTTCTCATGGTCCATCTAGCTCTCAAGGTCCTTCGAGCTCCCGTGGTCCTCCTCCTCGTGCCCCAGAGAAGAAAGGAATCCTCAATTTCATTTCTCAAGGCCTGTTTGCATGCTTCAATGTGGGTCGTCACAATGCACAAGAAATCCATGACCACAAGAAGCATGTGGATGAGTAGCTTCTCAAGATTGAGGCAAGACAAAAGAAAATCATGGCCAAGTATGACATGCCTCACTCACCTCTTCGTGCTCACATGGATTTTACTCCTCCACCGACCTTCTACAACCCTTGGAAAGAGATGGGTGGACCTTCCATTTTGTTTGGGGCTCCTCAAGCTGATGAGGATGACATTGAAGAAGACTTGGGTGGGCGTGAGGAGTCGGATGAGGACAAAGCAGAGGACATTCCGGCTGCCAACACACCCACCGATGAGGAAGAAGATGATGCAGAAGATGACGACGATGATGATGAGTAGTGGCTATGGAAGAGCCTCTCCTTTTTGGTGCTTGTTGCCAAATGGGGAGTGAGCTCACCATAGGCGCCACTTGGAATTTGTGGCTGCTTTATCTATCTTAGCTTCGTCATTGAAACGTTGAAATTTAAACTCTTGTGATGCTCATGACTTGATGTTTGTTTATTTCCACTTTGTTATTGTGATATATCTTCTCATGTGCATCACGTTGATATTCATCACACATTGCACCCCATGAATGCAATTATATAGAAGAAATATTTCTTAATATCTGCAAATAGCATTTGAGGCTATTTTTGAATTTATCTCTATGAATGCACATATTAAGGGGGAGTTCAACCATATGATTGAATTCAAAATATTTGCTATGATCAAAGAAGTGACAGGCGTTGAAATCTTGACCGACAAGGTCCATCAAGTATACAAGCCTAAGAAAGGTCAACTTCAGCGTCTTCTCAAGCTTGGAGCTCATGCATCTCGCCACTCCACTCAAGGACCATCACATGCCCCATCTAGCTCTCATGGTCCATCTAGCTCTCAAGGTCCTTCAAGCTCCAGTGGCCCTCCTCCTCGTGCTCCAAAGAAGAAGGGAATTCTTAGCTTTATCTCTCAAGGTTTTTTTGCGTGCTTCAACGTGGGATGTCGCAATGCGCAAGAGATCCATGACCACAAGAAGCATGTGGATGGGCAGCTCCTCAAGATTGAGGCGAGACAAAAGGAAATCATGGCCAAGTATGACATGGCTCACTCACCTCTTCATGCTCCCATGGACTTTCCTCCTCCACCGACTTTTTACAACCCTTGGGAGGAGATGGGTGGACCTTCCATGATGTTTGGGGCTCCTCAAATTGATGATGATGAAATTGAAGAAGACTTGGGTGGGCTTGAGGAATCGGATGACGAAGAAGATGATGATGTCCCCGCTGCCGACACACCCACGGATGAAAAAGAAGATGATGATGAAGATGATGAGGACGATGAGTGATGGCTATGAAAGGGCCTCTCCTTTTTGGTGCTTGTTGCCAAAGGGGGAGTGAGCTCACCATAGGCGCCACTTGGAATTTGTGGCTGCTTTATCTATCTTAGCTTCGTCATTGAAACGTTGAACTTGAAACTCTTGTACTTGTGGACAAATGAGACTTCTATTTGCGTAATATGTGGTGTGCCAAGTGAGATTTTTAATGTTGTAAGACTGAATTGAGTTTCTCTATGCTAGTGTGATCTTAAAACCTTATTGCTTTTGTGATGCTCATGACTTGGTGTTTGTTTATTTCCACTTTGTTATTATGATATATCTTGTCATGTGCATCATGTTGATATTCATCATACATTGCACCCCACGAATGCAATTATATAGAAGAAATCTTTCTTAATATGTGCAAATAGCATTTGAGGCTATTTTTTAATTTATCTTGATGAATGCACATATTAAGGGGGAGTTCAACCATATGATTGAATTCAAAATATTTTATTGAATTTATTGTGAGCCTTAATTGTGTTGTCATCAATCACCAAAAAGGGGAAGATTGAAAGTGCATTTGGCCTCCTAAGTGGGTTTTGGTGTTGATGACATACAAAATTAAGGAGCTAATGAGTTTATCGAGTTATGGACAGGTTAAAATTCAATGAAATGAAAAAAAACAAGAAAAGATACCAAATTGCTTAAACGATGGTGTTGGACTTAAAAGAAGATATTTACTTATTTTATATTTTGAATTTGAGTTTAGGAAACACCGTACTATTAAGAGGGATGCGAATGGATAGCATGAAGGTGTCAAAGTGCTTATTTGAGATGCTAACCATCAAAGAGACACAAAATCACACACTTGTGCACCTAGTTTTCTGACTGCTTTATTGTGTGTCGGAAGTTCCGACCCTGGGTCGTAAGTTTCGACACTTGTTGGAAGAAGTTGGATTCTTTCGACAAGGAATTCTCGGCCAGCTATTTTTAAATGGTCGGAAATTTCGACCCTGTGTCAAAAGTTCCGACAATCACTAACGGCTAGTTATTGGGGCTTGGGTATTTATACACCCTCAGCCTCTCCTTCATTTGCTGCTGACCTAACCCGAGACAAACACCTCCAATAGCATTTACTACTCCTCTCCAATCCCCCATTAAGCTAATCCTTTAGTTGATTTGAGCTAGGGCTTGATTGAGAGCAAGATTGAGGTGTGAGACTCAACCATTTAAGTGAAAGGGCAACCAAGTTCTTCTCAAGAGCACTTGAAGCATTTTCATCCTTCGATTCGTGTTTGTTACTCTTGAAGCTTGCTTCTAGATGGTTTGGTGTCGCCCGTGGAGCGTCCTCTCGTGTGTGTGCGTCCCGGAAAGTTTGTATTACCCTATCCTTTGTAGATTTGAAGTAAGTGACTCAATCCTCCTTTGTGGTTGATTGAGTGAAGTAAAGGATTAGTGGAAGACCTGACTCTTTGTGAGCTTCTCAACGGAGACGTAGCTTACTTAGTGGAAGTGAACTTCGGGAACAAATCCCTTGTATCTTGTGATTATTGCATTTATTTAGTTCTTATTGACCTACAGTTTGTTTTGTGCCGATCTACGTACTCGAGTTGTTGTGCTTGCAAAGATCACCTGCAGAAGTCTCCTAGTATCATTGTGCAACTTTTGATTCAGCCAGGTTCTGCAGTTTCAAGTTTAATTTTTAATTTCGTATAAGAACTTTACTTTTGTCGGAAGTTCCGGTCCAGTGTCGGAAGTTCCTACACAGTGTCGAAAGTTCCGACACATTCAATGAAATGAAAAAAGAGCCAGAAAAGACGCAAAATTTGCTTAAAGGATGGTGTTGGACTTAAAAGAAGAACTTTACTTATTTTATATTTTGAATTTGAGTTTAGGAAACACTGTACTATTAAGAGGGATGCGAATGGATAGCATGAAGGTGTCAAAGTGCTTATTTGAGATGATAACCATCAAGAAGAGACACAAAATCACACACTTGTGCACCTAGTTTTCTGACTGCTTCAGTGTGTGTCGGAAGTTCCGACACTTGTCGGAAGAAGCTGGATTCTTCCGAAAAGGGGTCCTCGGCCAGCTGTTTTTAAATGGTCCGAAGTTCCAACCCTGTGTCAAAAGTTTCGACAATCACTTAACCAGTGCACTAACGGCTAGTTTTTGGGGCTTGGGTATTTATACCCCCTCAGCTCCTCCTTCATTTGCTGTTGACCTAACCCGAGACTAACACCTCCAGGAGCATTTACTACTCCTCCCCAATCCCTCATTGAGCTAATCCTTTAGTTGATTTGAACTAGGCCTTGATTGAGAGCAAGATTGAGGTGCGAGACTCAACTATTTAAGTGAAAGGGAAGCCAAGTTCTTTTCCAGAGCACTTGAAGCATTTTCATCCTTTGATTCGTGTTTGTTACTCTTGAGGTTTGCTTCTAAATGGTTTGGTGTCGCCCGTGGAGCGTCCTCTCGTGTGTGTACCCCAGGAAGTTTGTATTACCCTATCCTTCGTGGATTTCATAGTAAGTAACTCAATCCTCCTTTGTGGTTGATTGAGTGAGGTAAAGGGTTAGTGGAAAACCTGACTCTTTGTGAGCTCCTCAACGGAGACGTAGCTTTCTTAGTGAAAGTGAACTTCGGGAACAAATCTCTTGTATCTTGTGCTTATTGCATTTATTTAGTTCTTATTGACCTAGAGTTTGTTTTGTGCCGATCTATGTACTCGAGTTGTTGTGCTTGCAAAGATCACCTGCAGAAGTCTCCTAGTATCATTGTGCAACTTTTGATTCAGCCAGGATCTGCAGTTTCAAGTTTAATTTTTAATTTCGTATAAGAACTTTAGTTTTGTCGGAAGTTCCGGTCGAATATTCTGACACATTTAATTGCTACAAATTTTTTTTCAGGTACGCCTATTCACTCCCCCCCTTTAGGCATCACCAAGATTCTTTCACTACTCTGTTTTACTCATTCACGACTGGTACTATGTGTAGTCTACTGCATGGGCCTCGCTCTCACACTTCCAGTACTACTCCGTTTACTGGTTCACGACTGATATTACGTGCAAGTTTACTGAAGGGGTCTCGTTCCCATATTTCCAGTAGAACTCCGTTTACCAGTTCACGACTAGTACTACGTGCAAGTTTACTGAAGGGGCCTCGGTCCCATACTTCTAGTAAGCTCAAATTACTAGTTTTCGACTAGTATTCTATGTTATTGAAGGGGGTCTCACTCACATATTTCAAGTACTACTCCATTTACTAGTTCATGACTAGTACTACGTGGAGTTTACTGAAGGGGCATTACTCCCACACTTCCAGTACTACCAATACTACTTCGTTTACTAGTTCACGACTAGTACTACGTGCAGTTCACTGAAGGGGCCTCGTCCCAATATTTCCAGTACTACTACGTTTACTGGTTCATTACTAGTACTACGTGCAGTTTACTGAAGGGGCCTCGTCTCAATATTTCCAGTACTACTCCGTTTGCTAGTTCACGACTAGTACTATGTGGAGTTTACTGAAGGGGCATCGCTCCCAAACTTCCACTAACGCCCAGACTACTAGTTTCCGACTAGTATTCTATGTTACTGAAAGGGCCTCGCCATCCTCGGCAGATCGGCACTCGCCAAATTCATGGCCGTGCCGCATTACGTCTACCTTCTTCTCAAGATGCCGGGCAAGACAAGCATGCTCACACTCCGTGGCGACCTCAAAAAGTCGTACGACTGCGACCAGGAGGCGATCGAGTATGCAATGACTTCACGCGTGCCAGAACTATCTGCTAAGTACTCACGGCCGCGCTGAAGCTGACCAACACAGAGATGGAGATCTCCAACCAGCGGCCAAGCCACTCGAGAGTTAAGCCTAACACCAGCGACGTCGGCATCAAGACCATCCAGCTACTGGAAGGCGACACGTCCATGACGGCTCTGATTGGAGGCGGCCTAGGTGACAAATAGGAAAGCGCGCTCGTCAACTTCCTTAGGGCTAACCGTGACATATTCGCGTGGAAACCAGCGGATATGCCAGGGGTGCCCAAGAAGTTGACTGAGCATTGCCTAAAAGTCGACCCTAAGGCCACTCCAAAGAAGCAACGACTGCGTCGTTTTGCAACTGACAAGAGGGAGGCTATCAAGAAAGAGTTAGCAAAACTACTCGCGGCTGGTTTTATTAAAGAAGTTTACCACCCAGAGTGGCTAGCTAACCCTGTACTTGTACTCAAAAAGAATAATAATGAATGTTGGATGTGTGTGGATTATACTGATCTCAATAAACATTGCCCGAAGGACCCCTTCGCTCTCCCACGCATCAATCAAGTCATCAACGCCACAGTTGGCTGCGTTTTGCTCTCCTTCCTCGACTGCTACACGGGCTATCATCAGATAGCTCTCAAGGAGGAAGACCAGATCAAAACGGTGTTCATCACCCCCTTCGGAGCATACGCTTATACTACAATGTCTTTTGGTTTGAAGAACATAGGAGCCACTTATCAACGGGCCATCCAATTGTACCTCGCAGATCAACTTCACCGCAACGTTTAGGCTTACATGGATGATGTGGTCATCAAGGCCAGATCCCATGACAAGTTCATCACTGACCTCGAGGAGACCTTCAACAGCTTGTGACGGTTGTGATGGAAGCTCAACCCAACAAAAGTGCATCTTTGGCGTGCCTCAAGGCAAACTACTCGGGTTCATTGTCAGTCATCATGGGATCGAAGCAAATCCAGAGAAGATTAATGCCATCACAGCCATGGATGCCCCAAAAATAGTAAAAGACATCCAGAAGCTAACCGGCTGCATAGCAGCTTTGAACCGCTTCATCTCCCGACTTGGAGAAAGGGGACTACCCTTCTTCAAGTTGCTCAAGCACCACGACAAGTTCAAGTGGACCGAGGAGGCAAACAAGGCGCTACAAGACCTCAAACATCACTTGCAGTCGCCACCCATCCTGACAGCTCCCCAACCAGGCGAGAACTTGCTGCTCTACATCGCCGCGACTACTCACTTCATTAGCACGACGATCGTGGTGGAACAACAGGAAGAAGGCCACGTCTTTGGGGTGCAGCGATTGGTTTACTTCATCAGCGAAGTCCTCTCTGAATCCAAGGTTCGTTACCCGAGATTCAAAAAATTCTTTATGGTATCCTCATCACTTCCAGGAAGCTTCGCCACTACTTTGATGCATACAATATCCTGGTAGTCTCCGACTTCCCATTGGTGGATATCCTCCACAATTGGGACGCTACCGGGCGCATCTCCAAGTGGGCGGTGGAGCTGGGAGCCCTTACACTCGACTTCAAGCCCTGGACAGCCATCAAGTCACAAGCACTAGTCGATTTCATGGCTGAGTGGCATGAAAACCAAGTGGAAGCCCCAACCAACCAGCCGGAGCATTGGGTCATGTACTTTGACGGTTCACTCAAGCTCAGTGGTGGTGGAGCGGGATTATTTTTCATCAGTCCGAGAGGGGAACAACTCAAGTACGTGTCTCAAATTCTATTCGAGGTCTCCAACAACGAGGCCGAGTACGAGGCACTGCTGCATGGCCTACGCTTGGCAATCTCCCTCGACATTAAGCGATTACTAGTCTATGGTGACTCCTTACTGGTGGTCCAACAAGTAAATAAGGAGTGGGACATCAACAAGGACTCCATGGATGCCTACGTCAAGGAAATACGCAAGCTCGAGAAAAAGTTCTCAGGGCTGGAGATTCATCGTGTGGTTCGCGACAACAATATGGGCGCGAACGTGCTCTCCAAACTGGGTTCTGATCGTGCTAACGTCCCACCGGGAGTGTTCGTTCATGAGTTGCATCACCTTCCATCAGGACACCAGACTCAAGTTCCATCATTCAGGGTCCCAAGGAACCCGACCGAGAGGTCTTGATGATCGAGGTCGACTAGAGGGTGACCTTCATCGACTACCTTCAGGAGCACAAACTACCCCCCGGCATCAACCCAAAAAGTGCTGAAGCTACTCGCATCCTACGGCGTAGCAAAGGGTATGTTCTAGTCGGGGGCAATTTGTACAAGCGTGGATCGGCATCAGGCATACTCATGAAGTGTGTCAGCATGGAGGAAGGCAAAGAAATACTCCAGGAGATTCACGAAGGCGTGTGCGGGAACCATGCTGCCTCCCGCGCACTATTCGGCAAGGCATTTCGCTCTGGTTTCTACTGGCCGACTGCTTTGGCAGATGCCGAAGCACTCGTTCGCTGGTGTACCAACTGTCAATTTTTTGGCAAACAGCCCCATGTTCCGGCTCATAATTTGATAAACATACCACCTTCATGGCCATTTGCATGCTGGGGCTTGGACATGATTGGGCCCCTTACAACTGCGCCAGGAGGTTTCACACACGTGGTTGTGGCCATCGACAATTTTACCAAGTGGATCGAGTACAAGCCAGTTGCAACGTTATGCTGACCGAGTGGTTACCTTCATCTGCGACATCTTACACCGCTTTGGCTTCCCCAACACCATTATCATAGATTTAGGGTCCAATTTCCACTCGCATGAGTTCTGGGATTTCTGTGAACGCAGCTCCATTGAAGTCAAATATGTTTCGGTGGCTCATCCGCGGGCCAATGGACAGGTTGATCGCGCCAACGGCTTGATTCTTGATGGACGGAGGAAAAGACTTTATGACAAGAACAACAAAAAGGGCGGCAAGTGGATCAACGAGATCTCATCGGTAGTCCGGGGGCTTCGCACACAACCAAGCAAAGCCACAGGCCAGTCACCTTTCTTCCTCGTATATGGGTCCGAGGCCATATTGCCAGCTGACGTGATGTGGAAGTCTCCATGACTTGAGATGTTTGAAGAAGGCAAGGCTAACACTGCAAGACGACTTGAACTTGATTCAACCGAGGAAGTCAGATGCAATGCACTATTGCAGTCGGCCCGTTACCTACAAGGAGTTCGTCGTTACCATGACAGGAACATTCAACGACGCTCTTTCAATGTTGGAGACATGGTACTTTGCCGGATCCAGGATGATACTGGCTTGCACAAGCTCAATTCATGATGGGAAGGACCTTTCATTGTACATAAGGTTACAAGCCCTGGATCTTATCGCCTGCAGTACTCGGACGGCCAGGAGGTACCAAACTCATGGAATATTGAACACTTACATCGGTTTCATCCTTAAATCAACTAGGGCTATCATATATTGGTGCCAAGAAGTTGTTTGTACCAGTACAACTCTGTTTTAATGGTCTACGACTGGCACTAAGCGCAAGTTTACTGAAGCGGCCTCGCTCCCATACCCGCAGTACCTAATTACTACTACATGACTAGTATATTGGGTTTCTGAAGGGCCTTGGTGCTTATACTTCCAGTACAACTCCGTTTACTGGTTTTTGACCGGTATCATGTGCAAGTTTGCTGAAGGGGCCTCACTCCCATATTTTTCAGTAACATATTACTTGTTTTCGACTTGTACACTATGTTATTGAAGGGGCCTCGCTCCCATGACAAGAATTTTACTTGTTTACGACTGGTCCCATACCGGTTCGACTACTTCAACTACTTGTCTCGACTACAATCCTAGTCCGGAACGACTCCGACAAGATGTCATTCTTTGACTGCTCGAGCACCAGTGGCTACTCGCTCCATGCATGGACTCAAGGGCTGGTGCCACGGGTTGGATACGACTACTTTATGACTATCATCTGGCCCCTGGCTCGGGGGTTTTATGCAACGAGGCATTGAACGTGCCTCAAGGGACACCTCTCATGCGATGCTCAACGCTGTACAACAATGCCCGATCCAAGAGGCCTTTTGAGATTTATCTTGGGTAGATGTTTGTTAACCATTATTTCAGGGATTTATTCTGGAATAAGGGGTTTGTTAAAATTATTACCCAGAGGACTTATTAGGTCATTGGCTCAGGGCACTACGATTGGTTTGAGCGGTAATTTTGGGTGCTTGTTGGGGATGTTATTTGTATCACCATCTTTTTAGGGAACTCATCCCGAAAAGAGAGGTTTTCAAATTTACTACACCAATTTTTCCGTGCCTACCATCAAATCTTTACCATAATGCATGCCACGACTCTTTGGATCCTAGATTCCAAAAACCGGGGGATTTGGATTCTAGGCTCGGGGGTTGTGGGAGTCCTAGTCCTAGGGTATAAATAGGAGTCGTCAGGGTCGTGTGAAGACATCAATGAATCAACAAAACAATCTACTTTTTCATCGCACTTTACTTTCAAGTCGGCGACTTCGCCAATACTTTTTCTTCTTTCACGAGATCGTACGGATTGACAGGGCTGCATCGACTCGATCTCCGGCCAATTGGTAGGTTCCGCTTATCGAATAACATCTGAGCTTTAACTTCAGGCGCATCGCCATGGTTTCGTTTGGATTTATTTACCAGTTATCGATATTTACTAGAATTATAGGTTTTACCTATTGTTCTTGTATTATCACCAGTTATCCAGCTTGAGATTGAAACTATCGGCTTTATCATCGCTCTTCCTCGTTCATTGTTATACAGCCGATTAGATCTATTTCAAGTGTTGCATCTGTAATAATTGTCTAAGTTGCTCCAGCAGTTTTCTTTGCAATTATTACGTGATTATCGGCTGATCCATAGCCGGTCATCTTCATAGCAAATCGGCCGATTCGCCAATACGCTTTTCAGGACAGATCGGAACCTCAGCCGATCAAGACGCTCGGAATTTAATACTCTTATTTCCTTTTCAATCAACAGGTCAGATTGGCTGGCACGCCGCGCGAACCGCACCAGGGCAATAACTCGAACAGGAGCTAAGCAGATTCTCCCGGGTCGTGTGTCCGACGCTGAAGGTCATCGGCCGATTCCTGGCCGATTTTTAGCGCCAACACACTTTCGGTGGGACCACCTCAAGTTCCAATATGTCAAAGGCCACCGAAGTTTCTGAGAACAACATTATTGAGGTCACGGAAGCAGATCTCAAGGACGACCAGAAAGAGGAACTGGCTAAACATCTAGAGGATTACAAAAGGATGTATCTGCAGTCTTTCAGTCATACCAGAAGCGGGGAGGCAATCAAGAAAGCTCCTCTTCCAGTCCCCCGCCATATCACCATCGCTGAGGATTCGGGCAAGATGTCCGATATGATTCAACAGTCTGTCTATTAGGCTTTCATCGACCAATCCTCAGTAATGACCAACACGGTGTATAACGCCATCATCAGTTCTCTGGTCAGCGGAGCAGCTCAGGGGTATCAGGGGCCAGCGTACGCCCCACCTATTGTACCTCCAGCCAAAAACTTACCAGGCACATCCCACTCGGCTCCTCAGCCGATGTCGACGCAACACGAAGGATACAACGCTTCGTTGCCTCCAATGCCTCCAGGGTATAAGGGTGCACCATGTTTCCGATCGCAAGTGCCGCTTTAGCCTATCCAGATTGCTTCTGTGCAATCGCTGCCCTCAAACTCAGTGCCTTGGGGGGCATCAGCAACGGCAGCTTTTCCCGACCAATCAACCGGACACGGGAGCTATCCGATCCAGGCGCCGTTCCATTTGGCCGTTCGGCCGACGGTCCCTCAGTATCAAACAACCACATCAGAAATCGGCAGGGGGGCAGATGCTTTAGAAGCACTTAGAAGAACGGCGCCGATGATGATGTACGATGGGGCGGCGGATTCGCTTCGCCATCAACTTTCAACTGCTCAAACGGCCGTAATGCAACAGAGTCCGCCACACGTTTCGACCCATCACCCGGCCGTACCACCGCCAAACCACCAACATATGCCGGCACCCCGAACAGCTGTGCATCAGCAGCAAGTGGATTGGACGGCAAGAATAGCGGAAGTAATTCAGGACTAATTCGGGTTGAAGCCAAAAGTGCAGACTTATACGTACAAGACGCCATACCCATCGGCCAACGACCTGTTGCCGTTTCCCCACCGGTACAAAGTTCCTGACTTTACCAAGTTTTCGGGGCTGGATGACACCTCTACCGTGGAGCACGTTAACAGATTTATCATCCAATGCGGGGAAGCCGCCACGCAAGATGCTCTGAGGGTGCGTCTGTTCTCATCGTCTCTGTCTGGATCGGCCTTCCAGTGGTTCACTACCTTACCACCCAATTCCATCGTTACTTGGGCCGATCTAGAAAAGCAATTCCACAAGTACTTCTACGCGGGAGTACACGAGATGAAGCTTTCGGATTTGACCAGCCTCAGGCAGAGGAGCGATGAACCAGTAACTGGATACATACAAAGGTTCAGAGAAATCAGAAACAAATGCTATACCCTGGCTCCGACCGATGCCCAGTTGGCCGATATCGCTTTCCAAGGCCTCTTGCCACATATCAAGGAGAGGTATGCCTCACAAGAATTTGAAAGCTTAAGCCAGATCGTTCACCGATTGGCCGGTCAGGAAGTGCGTCCATTTGAGCAGCGGAGGAATTTCCAGAAAAAGGTGGCATATCTGGAAGGGTCTGAATCAGAGGAAGAGGAAGAAATCGGCCTAGCAGAATGGGTTAAAGGGAAGAAGCCAATATCGTGTCCTTTTGGAAAGAAGGAACCAGAAACGTTCAGCTTTGACACATCAAAGGCCGATAAAATTTTTGACTTATTGCTCCAGGAAGGGCAGATCAAGCTCTCACCATACCATACCATTCCTTCGGCCGATCAGCTAAAAAAGATGAAATACTGCAAATGGCACAACGCTACATCTCATGACACAAATGAGTGCAAGATCTTCCGCCAGCAGATACAATCGGCCATTGAGCAAGGAAGAATCAAGATCAAAATCCCGGCAAAACCGGCAAAGCCGATGAAGATCGATCAGCATCCTTTCCCGGCTAACATGGTTGACACGGGAAGAAACTCACTACAAACCAAGGTGTTGACGTCGGAATCGGCTAGAAGAATGGCGCAGTGGATCCCAGGAAGCAAGTCACAGTGGACGATGTCAAAGGGAAAAGACGGGCTGAAGACGAGGGCAAAGGATTAGAACGGTCGCGTAGACCCGTCACGTCCCAATTCTTACTCAGCAAATATCGGCAGCAGCAGGAAAGATCAAGACACCACGACGAGATGATATGCCGACATGAAGATCATTGGCGATGTCCGTTCTTCATCCATTGCTGGAAAAATAACCTCAGATTGCCATCAGCCAATGATTGCCCTGAGTGCAGCGGATCCAGTCGCAACGATCGCCCGTTCAAAAGATCGTGCTCCAGAGATAGAGGATCAGAGCCGATCAGCAGAAACTGGCGCGAACAAGAAGTTCGGCGCCTTTCAGTGCATGATCGGCTGGGGGGCAGAGTTGACCCGTATCACCGGTCGAAAGGCAGGATCAACCAGCAGGAGCGACTGGGGGGCAGAACCAGCGTACACGATCAGCTAGAAGAAATGGCCGATGCTAGGGTGTCAGATGAAAACCCTCTAGGGAGGAAACCAAACTGGGAGCGCGCCAAACCGTCGGCCAAACCAGTAAACCCCAGGTGGTGCCCTGATGGACTGTCTAAATCCCAAAAATGAAGGATCCAATGCCTGCGCCAATGGGAACAACAAGAGGAGAAACAGAGGCAGGTGCTGGATAAGAAAAATGATAGGTCTCGGGTCTGGCGCCCCAAGAAAAATAACAACAAGGAGGTTGACAACAAGAATCGACAGCTGATGTCAACATGGTGTTCATATTGCTGATGGAGTTCATGGCGCCTGCCGATCGAGATAAGGCGACAAGGATGGAGGAGCACATGGCGCAGTTGGTTTTGGAGCCGATGACAGCCACCTTTGAGAAACCAAAAGACGAAAAATGGCAACATCTCAAGGCACTATTTCTCAAAGGGCACGTTCACGGACGACCCGTTACCAGGCTACTAGTGGATGGAGGCGCCGCAGTCAACATCATGCCATATGCCATGTTCCGGAAGTTAGGCAAAAGTGATGAAGACCTGACCAAAACGGACATGATGCTCAAAGACTTCGAAGGCAACATGTCTCCCGCCCGCGGAGCGCTCTGCGTCGACCTCACCATCGGCAGTAAGACCCTTCCCACTACCTTCTTTATTATTAATGGTAAGGAGTCCTACAACATGTTGCTCGGTCGCGATTGGATACATGCGAATTGCTGTGTGCCATCTACAATGCACCAATGCCTTGTGCAGTGGGTCGGCGACAGTACAGAGATAGTCACCGCCGATTCCACCTACAGTGTTGCAGCGGCCGGCACGCAACAATGGAGCTGTGAACACGTCAAGTGTATATCCGGCAAGACTTGGGACACTAATTTCTTGAAAGTGTCCGATTTTGGTCTACAGCCCATCCAAGCAGTCGGCTCTGAAGATTCAGAATAGATGGATCAGTTCGTCCGAGAAGACGGAAAGCTTGGGCATGGATTTACGTCGGCCGATTCATTGGAGATGGTGGATTTAGGAGATGGTAGCAAGACAAGGCCGACGTATATTAGTGCTAGCTTGGATCCCAGATACAAGTGTAAATTGACAAGTTTATTAAAAGAATTCAAGGATTGCTTTGCATGGGAATACCATGAGATGCCTGGTCTAGACCGGTCCATTGTTGAACACCGGTTGCCTATAAAATTAGGATATCGGCCATATCAACAACATGCGCGACGGTGCAATCCTAAAATTCTACCTGATATAAAGGCCGAGATCACAAGATTGATTGAAGCAAGATTTATTCGGCAGTGCTGTTATGCCGAATGGATTTCTAATATTGTGCCCGTATATAAGAAGAACGGAAAGTTGCGCGTATGCATCGACTTCAGGAACCTAAATCACGCAACACCAATGGACGGATATCCGATGCCGACGTCCGATGTCTTGATAGATGCTGCCGCAGGACACAAAGTCATCAGTTTCATGGATGGTAATGCTAGGTACAATCAAATATTAATGGCTGAAGAAGATATTTTGAAGACAGCTTTCAGGTGTTCGGGCCACCTCGGTTTATTCGAGTGGGTTGTAATGACCTTTGGGTTAAAGAACGCCGGTGCTACATATCAGCGCGCCATGAACTATATCTTTCACAAGCTCATTGGTGTATCGGTGGAAATTTACATCGACGATGTTGTGGTCAAGTCGAAAGGTCATCAGGAACATCTGGCCGATTTATAAGAAGTACTGGAGTGCACAAGGAAGCATGGGTTGAAAATGAACCCGAACAAGTGTGCATTCGGTGTATCGGCCGGGCAATTCTTAGGATTTATGGTCCATGAGCGCGGGATAGAGGTTAACCGGAAGACCATAGATGCCATCAACAAAGTTGTAGCCCCACAGAATAAAACTGAGCTGCAATCCCTCATCGCCAAAGTCAATTTTATTAGAAGGTTCATATCCAACTTGTCTGGGCGTATTCAAGCTTTCACCCCTTTGTTGAAATTAAAGCCCGACCAGGAATTCGTGTGGGGAGAAGAACAACGCAGAGCGTTAGAAGATATCAAGCAATATCTAGTTTCACCACCGGTGTTGGTCCCGCCACAGCCCGGTAAGCCGTTCAGATTATACTTATCGGCTGACGAACAAGCTATCGGATCGGTGCTGGTACAGGAGTTCGATGGAAAAGAACGAGTGGTATATTATGTCAGCAGAAGACTCCTGGACGCCGAAACAAGATATTCCCCGGTGGAACGGTTGTGCCTGTGTCTATATTTCTCGTGTACCAAGCTCAGGCATTATTTGTTATCGGTAGGGTGCATAGTCGTATGCAAGGATGATGTGATAAAATATATGCTGTCGTTGCCAATTGTGAAAGGACGGATTGGAAAATGGATCCTGGCTCTGTCAGAGTTTGACTTAAGGTACGAATCGGCCAAAGCTGTCAAGGGTCAAGTCATGGCTGATTTCGTAGCTCAGCATTGTGGACCGGAAATTGCTGTCGTTGAACCGGTTCCATGGACTCTGTATTTCGATGGTTCTTCATATGGGGCCGGATCGGGAATCGGCATCGTTCTTGTATCGCCTCGGGGGGCAAGTTATGATTTCTCTCTGCCGATAGAAGCATTCGCAACCAATAACCAGGCGGAATACCGAGCCGTCCTAAAAGGTATCCAATTATTAAGGGAAGTCAAAGCTGATGCAGTCGAGATTTTTGGAGATTCCATGCTCATCGTAGATCAGTTAACGGGGAAATCTGAATACAAAGATGATATCTTAAGGATTTACTATGAAGATTGCCTCCAGCTGTTAAAGGAATTCAAGTCTGCAATAATCGAGCACATCCCCAGAAATTACAATGAAGAGGCCAATAGGCTGGCCCAACACGCGTCTGGATATCGGCCGATTCAAGGAGCTATGATTTTGGAGCTCGCGGCCGATGATTGGCGAAAGGAGATTGCCGATTACTTGAAGGATCCGTCCCAGAAGGTGGATCGGCGAGTGCGTTTCCAGGCCACAAAATATGTGTTACTTGAAGACGATTTGTTTTACCGGACGATTGATGGGGTTCTTCTCAAATGCCTGGGAACGGAAGAAGCAAAGGTCCTGATGGGGGAAATCCATGAAGGCGTATGTGGAGCCCATCAATCGGCTCACAAGATGAAATGGACGATCAGAAACAATGGGTATTATTGGCCGATGATTCTTGAAGATTGTTTCAAATATTATAAAGGTTGCCAAGACTGTCAGAAGTTTGGCAATGTGCAGCGCGCACCAGCTTCGGCTATGAATCCGGTAATCAAGACGTGGCCGATCAGAGGTTGGGGAATAGATCTCATCGGGCAGATTCACCCTCCATCAAGCAAAGGGCATAAGTTTATATTGGTAGCCACTGATTATTTTACTAAATGGGTGGAGGCAGTTCCATTAAGGACCGCGACATCGGCCGATATGACCGAGTTCGTTAAGAACCACATTGTTTATCGATTCGGTATTCCTCAAACTATCACAACTGATCAAGGAACGATGTTCACCTCAGGAGAATTTGGAGAATTCGCCACCGATATGGGGATTAAATTGTTGAATTTTTCTCCGTACTATGCTCAAGCCAATGGCCAGGCCGAATCGTCCAATAAGGGGATAATCAAGTTGATCAAGAGGAAGATAGAGGAACAACCCAAGAAGTGGCACATGTCTTTGGCTGAATCTCTATTGGCTTATAGGATGGCTTGCCACGGGGCCACTAAGATATCTCCTTATCAGTTGGTATATGGTCACGAGGCAGTCTTGCCTTGGGAATTAAGGACAGGGTCAAGGCGTATATCGCTTCAAGATCAGTTGACGGCCGATGACTATTCCTTCCTCATGAAGGATGAGTTCAATGACTCGGCGGGTCAGCGGTTGAGGGCCCTGATTAGCATCAAAGAAAATAAGAAAAGGGTGGCCAGGTGGTATGACAAGAAGGTCAAGGTTAAACAATTCTCCCAAGGAGATCTGGTATGGAAGTTGGTGCTGCCGATAGGGTCTAAAG
Organism: Panicum miliaceum; assembly: GCA_032594955.1. NCBI lineage: Eukaryota > Viridiplantae > Streptophyta > Magnoliopsida > Poales > Poaceae > Panicum > Panicum miliaceum. The sequence goes on along the minus strand of CM064070.1, from coordinate 8,499,312 downwards.
ATCCCAAATTCGGTAAATGGTCGCCCACTTGGGAAGGGCCGTATAGAATCGGCCGATGTGCTCCGGGAAATGCATATATACTAGAAATTATCGAAGGGGAAGAATTCACAAGAGCCTTAAATGGAAGATATCTGAAGAGGTACTATCCAAGCATTTGGGTAGGTGCGTAACTTGCAGTAAGATGCATCAAGACAACGTGGCCGACTCCTATTTGCTTTTGTCTACATAGCCGATGTAAAAATGACATCGCCTTAAGGAGGAAACATTTTGGTTTGGTCTGACCGATTCATTATTCGGTGAAAACAACAGAGTACATGGCCGACATGGTACAAGTCGCCCTTAGAATAAAAAGTTCCAATATATCTATTGATCACGCTTTTTCTTGAACTCTCTCTCGATCCGGCCTAATTTTATTAGAAGGCGGATGCTCTTCTCCTCCAGATCCTCCATGGCGGTTTCAGCCTCGACTTGATGAGGGAGTGGATGGCTCCTGTTGAGAGGTGGTTGGGATGTTCCTGCCGCGGCGTCTTCAAGGGCAACTGAGCGACGGAGTGGATGACTCCTTTCAGTTGGCGGTTGCTTGGAGCAGTTAGCGTCTATATGGTCCCAGATTTTCTGGATGTCGGCAGGAACATGACCTCAGAGTTCTTCAAAGTGAGCTCTTATCAGATCTATGTCCTTGGTTACCTGCTCCATCTCTTTGGCTAGCTCTTGAAGTCTCTTTTCTTCAGCAGCTATGTCCTTGGTTACCTGCTCCATCTCTTTGGCTAGCTCTGCCCTCCTCCGTTTGAGGCGATCTATGGCGCCGACGATATCTGGACGGGAGTTCTCAAGGAAGTTGATCCGCTGATGCACTTCTTGGGCTCGGTGTATGTAGGAGTCTTCTTCCTCGCGGACTTGCGCTAACTTGGCATGATCGGCCATATGTCGCAGGGCTCTGAACACTGCAGTCTGCATCGATTCTATGTATGCAGCAGGATCTAGAGTTTCTGTTGTTTCCTCTGGGATTCGGCCTCTGATGTCATTAAGAAGTCGCCGAATCGATGAGGCATCTCCTACTAATCAGCCGATATCGTCTTGGAGGAGGGTCCGCGTACTCTCGAGCTGGCACGGACGTCATCAGGAATTGAGCTTGATGAAACTTGGTGTGAAGCGACCTCTTCATCGTCAGACAGGGGAACTGCGAAAGAGAAAAGACTGTTATTAGGAGTATCTTGTTCTGCGAAAAAATAAAGACAAGGATTAGCAGATAGTAAAGGGGAATCGGCCGATTTGGGTGATAAGTTTCTTACCTCTTTGAAGCGGATTTCTCTTGCTTGTGCCGGCGGGAGTGCCACCCTCGTCTCAGGAACCGGTGCAATCGGCTCATCAAAAGAGGAGAACTCGACGACTATCAATGCCCTGCTCGGGCCAGCTTCCTGAAATGGTATGGGAAACAGATTTTATGAGTATACTGCGAATAATTGAATCTGATGATAGGAGATACCTGCCATACCTCTTTGAGTCTTCCGGCCGATGTTTGTTGGGGGGGGTACAATTGACGCACCCAGATTGGTCTGCATCAAAATCGGTTAGTTTTTTGAATATCGAGAAATTGAGTTAAGAGATTCTCTACCTCGGTGAGGAGGGTCGCTGGCGTTTTGGCTTCAGCTCGGGACGTGGCCGATTGTTGCGGGGATTGCGCTGGAGCAATTTGTGCAGCCTGGCAGAAGGAAGAGGTTAATATTGATAGAATACTTAAAGGTATGTGAAGCATGCGAGGTTACCTGAACAGCTTCTACCAGCAGTGATGCAGCGGCCGCTCCAATTTCTGTGACAGTCTGGAGATCGACCTCCTCGGCAATCGGCAAAGCTGGCGCAGTTGGGGTTTCGGCTGATGTCGCCGCCGATTGATCAGTTGGTCCTATGCGGGCACGTACTCGGCGGCTTGTCTTCTTTAAGGTAGGCCTTTTCGGCGTTTGCTTCCATCGGCCGCTGGTGATGTCTTCGATGGTCGGAGCGTGATAGCCGATAAGTGGAAATGGTGTGTATGGGCAATTGCTCTCTATCGGCCTACCACTTCGGCTCCGCATCGGAGGAATTTGACTTTCAGACTGAAAAGAGAAATACAAGTTAGCGGTGAGATTGTAGCATGGAAAGGGACGATATTGAAATCGGCTGGGAGAAAGGTAATACCGCTGCACTTGAATTGATGTTGTTGTGGCAGAACGACCTGAATTAATACGGCTCAAGCGCGCTAACCATCACCATAAGGGCAATCCGGGCTAACTCGCACTTCAAACGGAATAATCCATTGGTCTGTCGGGTAACCTCCCGATACAACCAGGGTTTTTGCCGATCGAAACTACACATACATGTACTCACACGAAGGTGAGCCCAGAGTATACAACATTCCACACTTTTACACCACAGGGTTCATCATAAATTAATATTACAATGGAGTTCACATTCTTAAACAAGGTACTTCAGAGTTCAAAATAAATGAGTTCTTCAGAGTTCAAACAGCGGAAAAGATAACGACAACTACTCGATGATAAAGGATGTCTTGATGAAGCCCGTACGAGACATCACTCGGCATCATCACCGTTGGCCGGGGGCGTATCCCATTCCACCGACCAACCAGGAGGAATGGTACAAGGCCAAGTCAAACTGGCAATCATATCCTTGAAGGTTTCACCTGAAAACAAGCCACAAGCAAGGCTGAGTATACTAATACTCAGCAAGGCTTACCCGACTAGTGGAATATACTTAGCCGACTCCTAGACATGCGAGGCTTTTGGCTTGAGGGGTTTGTTTTGCCGAAAAGCGTATCTAAGTAGGTCTTTACTTGCAGATTTTAGCTCCAAGTTCTAGCTTTCTTTAACCATTCTAGGTAAGCAACTATCCAATATCATAGATGGTGGAAGAATTATTTTGCATCCAACAAGATTAATCATCATCATTGTTCCTCTTCTTACTCTAAGTGGTAAAAGGGTCAAGCAGTCTCAATAACCGTGAGAAACGGACGATTCGAATCGAATTTCTTAACCTTGCAAGGGAAACCTAAACACACGTCACGTGGTTACTCCCAAAGTCACACATGCAACCTTTCCCTTCAATTCCCGCTTCACGGAACAGGCCCACCGCCCTCGACTACACGTCCCCACAGACCACGGTACGTCGGGCTGTGGCGGCAAATGCACCCGCCATTAGCTAGATGTGAACGAATTCAAGATGGTGGGGAGTATATTCCGGCCTCGGTTCAATCCAGTACTTAAGCTTATCGATTACCATATTCTCGGCATGTGGTTAGTACGTTCAAAGACTTAACCACCACTAGCACACACTGCGGCCTTAGAATTTTTCACTAACCAGATGGGGCCTCAATCATCAACATAAACACCGTACCATAGCCCCGTCCGTCGACCTTATGATTGCAGCACGTAGTAAACATTCAACTCCTATATTCTCGCTAGTGACAGGAAATCACTCGACTTTTACCGAGTCCTATTAGCATAGCATTCTATCGAACCTTACATCTAGTGTTCAGAGCAGGGGTACCTAGGATCATGCGACTAAGTTTTCATTCAACTCCTATAAACTTAATGCACAAGTAAAGTAGAGTAATAAGTTGCATAAGTTTAGGAAAATAGGGTTCATGCTCCGGGGCTTGCCTTCTTGGGAAAAGCTAGCTTGGGGCTCGTCCGAACTTAGGCTCGGGTCTTCGAGAGCTTCAGTTAGATTTACTTGAGCTTCACGCTGCTCACTCTCGGATGCGGGCACCAGCTCGTACGTTCTGTCAGCGAGAGTAGTCGATTCTATATGAATGCACAAGTGTAAGTTATAGTGATGGTATAAGACGATTATTTCCTTTCACAACAAAATGCAATCCGCAAAACATCGATTTTGCTGGGAAGTTACTTAGTTAAGATTTCTTTGGGCAATTGTTAATGGCGTATGACTTAAACTATTAACTTCATTAAACAAAAGGGGGTTGTGATATATATTGGAAACTTAATTTCCTAAGCACAACATGGATTAAACACAACTTCTGGTGATGAAATTTTTATTTAGAGCACCTTCTGCAGAGACAAAAGCACTGAAAAAATTTTTAGACATTTTTACGCAGCAGATTAATTATAAAAAATGCAAAACACAACCACTGCTAGATCCTAGTTATTTTCATCTAAAGATTCCAGAACAGTTGAGTTTGTATTTTTCCAATTTTTCTATGATTTTATATGAATTTTACAAGTTCGCTATTTTTGAATTCAAAGTTTAAACACAGGTTTACAGATATGCCCCTGGAAACTTGCGTGCAGACTCTTTTAAAGATTTCAATCGTTGCAATGTGGTCCCTATGCGGCGCTGGCATGGCGGCCGGCCAGATTCCGGCGAGGGGGCTCGTCGGCGGCGAGGGAAAAAGGGTCGGGGAGATGCAGGGAGGTGAGAGCTACCTTGGGATAGCCTTGGTTGGGGTTGGAAGTGGCCGGAGGTGGCTCGTCGGCGCGGAGCAGAGGGGCGGCGGCGGGGCGGAACGTCGTCGACGGTGCTCCGGCGAGAAGGGGAGTGCGTGGGCTGGTCGAGGAGCTTCGCGGCGTCGAGGGGAACCCGTTTTGAAGCTTGTCTGGGACGGAGGAGCTTCGGCGTGGGCTGTCCACGGAGCAGCAAAGAGCGGCGGCAGCGCGGGCGGCGCTGGCGGTGCTCCGGTGGCTCTACGCGACGATGGGTGGGGCAGTGAGCTGCGGTGGGGTGCTGTGGTGGTGGTGGAAGACTTAGCTCTGGCAAGGGATAGCCGGAGAGGTGAGTTCCACGGTGAGCTGGGCACGACGACGTTAATGGTGGCGGCGGCGGCGTCCTGGCGTCTGGGCGCGCGAGGGGGACTCAGCGCGACCTTTTGTAGGCAGCAGAGAGGCGGGAGTAGGGCGGGACTTGACTGTGAGACGCGGGTGCGGGCGACACGACAGGGACGCGCGACTGGGCGCTAAGGATTTGGCGTGTGGAGCTGGAGATCAAGGGGCGCGCGGGTTGGCCGAGGAGCTGCAGCAGTTGCCTTGCCCGGCGGCGAGCGCGGCGACTGGCAGGACGCTGCGGAGACACGGGCACAGCGCGGTTCGTCCATTGGGCACGGCGGGCGGCGAGCAGGGGCGCGGGTCGCCGGTGCGTGCGTGGTGTGCGTGGACTGGGGAGGAACATGACGTGCGGGCGCGCGTGCGGGCATAGCCAGGCATTGGCTTGGCGCCTAGCGCGGTCAGGCATCGCCGGCCAAGTGGCCTGGGGCGACTGCGCGGCGGCGGGGGTCGGGCGAAGCGAAGGGTTGCGTGAGACGGAAGGGTCGCGCAACGTGAGGGTCGGGCGAGCGGCTGCGCAGGCGAGGGTTGGGCGAGGCGAGGAGAAGAAGGGTCTGCAGCGAAATAGAAGAAAAGGTGGGGGCTGATTGTCAAATCCAAGTGTTTCTCAAATTTTTGTGTTGCAACTCGAAAATCTTCCAAACGAAAGTTGTTGAAAATGAAAAGTTCTACAAGTTTCATTTCAAGCCAAAGTTAGTTTGAGTTCTAGTTTTTAATTTATTTTAGAAACTTATTTTGCTGAAACTTCTCCTAATTATTTATGCACCGTTTTAAGGTAACGAGGCTTATTTCGTTATTTAAACACCTGAGGTGTTACAGCTGTCTGGGTCCAAACTGTTACAATATGTTGATGGAGACGAACAGAAGAGGTACTGCTTCCATTCTGCCCACCACAGTTTGAATTGTTGGACGGCAAAAGGGGCCACTATCCAGTTGTTTAGGTCGATGGTACTGGAGTCTGGCACTAAGATGCACAGCCGATTGTAGTCGAGGCTCTTGGTCAGTTCATCTCGAAATTTTGCTCGGCCGGCAAAGTAGACTTGAATCGGCAGTTGACCAAAGACAAATTGCCGTGCTGCGACCAATGGATTGTAAAATTCATAGGTGGGGAAATCTTTTCCAGAAAATAAGTTGTCCTGTAAAATCCCTGGCTTGATCAGGATATCCATGAGATCACCGTCAAAAGTATTGGATGATGAATCATAACAGACGGGAAGCTCGAAAATCGGCCCTGTTGTCTGATATGGATACTAACTGATAGTCTCTTCACTGAAGCCGTTGTAGAAACATCTGAAGTATTCGGCCGTTCGGGTGGCAGTGAATTGACAACCAGGGAAGGCCGATGCTGCTTCTCCAAAAGAGGTACAACGTCGTTGTATGGTGGGGTTTTCCTCTGACTCGATATTGGGAAAGGTTTTGGTCTCTATTTGCTGCTGGGAGACCTTGCTCATGTATAAGCTGAGCCAAAGGGTGATGAACCACCAAGGACCACCAGGATTGCCAATCGGCTCCCCTTTTGATAATTTGACACCGATTTGGTGCATCATATGGTAGGCCGATCCTAACAGATGCTTCCTAAGGGGGATGGCCGATCCTAGTGACGGAGCTTCTGCCAGAGCTTGTGTATTGGATGAAGGACCAACTGCTCTGCCACAGAAGAAGTGCTCCTCTAGCCACATCATTAAGAACGCTGTATGTTCTCTCTCTGAAATCGTCCCGGTCTTCATATTTTTGCTGATATACCCCTTCCATCCGCCGATTCCTTTTGTCTCTAGCCGATGGGTTGGTTTGATCAGATAATCAAAGGGTGTATCAGGGGAGGAGATATCAAGGCCGGTCAACATCAGAACATCGGCCAGGGTTGGAGTCATAGGTCCGTGCCCAAAGAGAAACGCGTTGAGCGCGTCGGACCAGAAATAAGAGGCCGCTATTACTAAGGGTTCATTTTTCTCCATTTGGGACAGAGAGAGATCGATGCACTGGCCGATTTTTAACTCATCCCACTGAACTCTCTTGGACTTGGCTAATCTGTGGTACCATTCTTTCCATCCAGGGGTTTCATTTGGCCAAGATCTAAAAGCACCTGCCCACTGACCCAAATCCATGGGTGATTGCTTGAAAGGAATTCTATGGGTTTCTAGGTTGATCAAATCGGTTGGATCTGGATTCCCCATGGGACCCAATCAGATGAGACCGGGGGTTTCGGAAAGGGGAATAGTAATCTGGTGCCTAAATGCCTAAAAAAGAGGGGAAAAGGAGAAAACTGAGAATGGCTCTAGAAAGTACTTGAGCAGTAAAAGTAAAAGAGGAATGTTTCGGATGATTACCTCCGGGATGAAACTCATCGTCGCCGATGGAGTCACCAATGGAGCCGCCGATGGGACCGCCGTCGCCGAGGGAGTTTCCGGCGGAACCTCCGTGGTTGGTGAAGTTGCCGATGGCGCCGCCATTGGAAGGATGGAGCAGATTGCAGGCAAGAGAAAAATCGCCGGAGGATGCGGTTGGAGACCGAGAGGGCGCAGGAAGAAGATGAACAGTGATTCGCTGGGAGGAAATTACTAGGCTCGTGGAGAAGGAGTGGCAGAGAACGCCGGTACTTAAGGACAATCCGAGAGAGAAAGGGTAAAGGCGGGATTTTTGCCGCACCGTCTACACGAATTCCAGGGGAACAGTTATCTCAAGTGCCCGGTTCGAGAAGATTGCAATCATCATGTAGAAGACAGCGAAACGGAAGGAGATTTTTACTGCGCTCGTTTCGGAGGAAAGATTAAAGAAAAAAGTTTTGAAGTAAAAATTATGTTTTACTCCGAAACTGGGGGGCATGTGTTGACGCCAGATTTTGACACGTGTTGAATCGGCGTTAGGAAGAGAAGAGACCGGCCGATGCGGCAGATTTGAAAGCTACAGTTGGGAATCGGCCGATTGAGGCTACAGTTGGGGATCGGCCGATGGGCGAAGCAGTCTGCGCCAGCAGTTAGGGAGATGAAGCTATTGGAATCCCAACAGAAGATCCCAGTCAAAAGTGGCCTGACGTTGGACGAAAGAACGATGCCGGCTCGGTCGTAGAGCAATGGAAAGAGTCCGGATTGGACTAGGATATGGCTGCAGAGGATTCTGCGGGAGCCCGTTTCCTTTAGGAAAATATTATAGATATAGTAGTTTTTTATTTAAATCAAGTTTGTAACAGATCGTAATCGATCAGGAGTCCTAGTCCTAGGGTATAAATAGGAGTCGTCAGGGTCGTGTGAAGACATCAATCAATCAATAAAACAATCTACTTTTGCATCTCATATGTGCACCAGGATCAAGTTCACACACATATGATAGACGATACAAGTATATATCCGAATCAATGTCATAACGAGAGAGAGTATTAGAGTACTTTATTACATGACCGAAAGTCTTAATCTTATGCAAATAAATAAACGCTTTTAACTAGCAGCAGAACTTCATCTTCATAGGCAGATGACTGGGAGACATACGTCTAGAGCTCCTCAAAATCTTCAGAGAACTCCGGACAGTTATCTTGTTCTGAGCAGCATTGGTTTTAATAAAGCAAGCGTGAGTACACTTATGGTTGGTACTCAGCAAGTGGAGTAAATTATATGACATGCAAGGCCAATTTTAAGGAGTAGCTGACATGGTTTGACTGCGATAAGCACTTTTAGTTGGTCAAATTTTATTTAGCAAGCATTAACTAAGCATAATTATATACCCAAACCCCTTTAATTAGTAAAAGAGATAGGTAACAATCACATAAATAAAGAACATCAATTTAGATCATCTTCAAGTTCAATTATCATGTGAGGGTCCAAGCCGCTCTTAACCGTGAGCACGACTGATATATCAGTTTTCACTCTGCAGAGGTTGTACACTTTACCCACAACTCGTGTTTCCCTAGATGTTCGGGTTTGCAAGGCCCTTCAACACTTCCGAGGTGAGTGGCAGGGATTCACTATGAGGCCTTCACAAAGATTCCCTAACTTGCAATGGTCCGCTAAGGTTTCAGGCCGCAGTGGTCATAACCCTCCCTAATGAGGAAAACGCCTTAACCAGGATCATATCTAAGCCTCAAGAGGACATACCCCATCAACACACTTCCCTCTTGCCCTTTCGGTAAGACCATTACAAGCTAAAGTTTCTAATTAATTAGCCAAGACCAGATCCATGTAGTATTGTGGTTGTACTGTTTTCCTTGGTGGTTCTCCATGTTCCAATTAATGCAATGATCTTAAAGTTATCACCATAAAGGTAATCCAGAACATGAAGTAAAACAAGTGTAGCATAGTTTCCAAGTTAACCAACCATAGTCCAAGTGGATGAGCAACTAGCATAGCTACAACATAATGTAAACAACCCAGGTTTAATCAAGGAAGTTCAAAAGAAAACTAGGCATATCGTTAGTTTGGGATCCATCATATTATAAACACATGCATGCATATAAAGTATAATCAAGGACCGAAGTATGATCAAGGACCACTTGCCTTCCTCAAAGCACTACTGCTGCTCAGGGGCGTCTTCAAAGCTTTGCTCTTGCGGACCCTCGAACTGCGCACCGTCTATCGCATCACACAAGTACATACAAGCAAGCTAGTATAATAAATAAGAAACAGTACACAAAACATTATAAACAGAGCAAAACAATGTTACAAAGCTACTGTACCCATCGCAAGGATCGCGTGAGCGCAAGAATCGATGAAAATAGAATTTAAACAGAAAAGTTATGGCTAAAACATGGTTCCAGGGACTTATTTGTAAAAGATTTGAAAATAAAAGAGCTCTGAACGAAGAAACAGAGGGATGAAACATAAATAAACGTTAAACCTAGGGGTTAGATTGAGAAACAGAGGGGCTAGGGATGGCGGGTTCTATTTTAGAAAAGATCAGGGGCTAAAACAGAAGAAAAAGTGTCTATTTGTAAATATTTTTGAACTGCGGTGGAGCGCGGGTTGATTTAGGTAAAACTCAGGGGCTCTTTTGCAAAACGTACTAGAGTTGATCGAAAATCGGCGCTCCAGGGCGGTTTCGCGTAGGGAAAAACCATGAAGAGAGACCACGAGGTGGGGAACGCGTTTAGGGGCTTTGGACGGGGCACCAAGGGCCGGGGAAGGCAGACGGCGGCGAGGCACGGCACGTAGGCGCCACCGAGCGATTGCGAGCGAGGGAGAACGCGAGAGAGAGGGAAGAGGCCGGCAAGTGACCCTACCATGCGGCGAAGCTCCGGCAGCGGGCGAGGGAGACGGAGCGGCTTTAGAGTGGCGAGATGGCGGCGCTCCCGAGCTCAGCGGTGAAGGCGGCGTAGCGAGCTAGGGTTAGGGCTTGCGGGGTGAGGGGAAGCGGTTGCGGGTTGATGAGAGGGCACGTGTGACACCCTAGGTGTCTAAAATACTAAACAAAGATCCAAGCCATGAAATCAGTCACAAATGAGCAAGAGAAGTATGAAACAACCTATCAAATATACCTCGTAGGCAAATGAATATGTGTATATATGTGTTTATGCATAAACAATTGCACCCGTGTAAGCAAACCCTTGTAACTTTAAAAATTGATAACAAATGACCCTGAAAATTTAATGGCACGTCTGTCATAACAAGAGCAACAAAAGTCTAGTTGAACTCAAAGGCTAACAGTGCAAAAATTCACATGAAATGACGTGTCATTTAAATACTCATTTTCAGAGTTTCAAAATAACTTTTCATACTTTACTCAGCTGAACTTAGTCATAACAGAGAAAATGTTTTTCTTGTAAAGTTGAACAAAATTGGTATTCAAATGTTTTTGTTTTGACCTTGGGAAGAATGAGTTTTAGCTTCTTTTTCCACTCAGACCCCTGTTGTTTTGTTTCTCACACATAAGGCCCATCATCTTCAACCTCCTCTCTCCTCCCCTGCCTGTCCCATCGCCAGCAGGCCAGCTGGCCGGCGCTCCAGGCACGGCTGAGGCCGCCCGGCCATGTGGGTCTGCCAGCGCATCGGAAATCTTCCGAAGCCCCACCAAATTTTGCGCTACCCCCTCAGGAAGCCTCCACGCGGCATGTTTCCTCTATCGCAGGTGCTGCTGGCGCCACGGCGAGCCCCCGCTGGCGCCAGCTAGGCCAATGCGCCCCTGGTTTTCCCTCTTGTCTTGCCTTCCCCTAAGGCTCGAACCAAGGCCGCCATTCCCCCTCCCTCGTCTATAAAAGCCAACCAGAGATCCCTGAGTTCGTCGCCGCCAACCTCCAACTCTGGCGAGCAGTTCCCCGAGCGTGCACGCACCACTCCTTCCCCACATTGCCCAAAACAACCCTTCCACCACCTTCTCCACCTCACCCCGAAGCTGCACAGCCGTTCCCCGGGCAATCTTCCTCACCGGACCATCGCCCCGACCATCCGCACCCGCCGCCGGCTCTGTGCCACTATCGGCAGGCCGCCTCGGTCCATCCCTTCCCCGCCCAAGACCTCAGACAGGTGCGGTTTGTTCCTCTCTTGCATCCCCCACCTTCACCCCTCACCATCGGCAACCCTAGTCGCCGGATTTTGGCCGGCAGTAGCCGTTCCCCTGTACCAAGGACCTATCTACGTCGATTTCAATCTTTCTGAGAAGTTTTCTATAAATCTTAGGGACTCATCTGTAAACCTGGAATAAGAACTTGAAAACCAATCTATTAACTTTGAAGATGCAAAACAACACACAGAAAAATCCTAAAAATACAAGCTAAGATATTCTGGAATCCTTAAGTGGAGATCTACAACTTATTAACAGGGCCTTGGAACTGTTTCCACATGTCTTTTAGTTGTAGATTTGAATCAAGATTAAATGGCTTTCATTTTGTTCCAAGAGATTCAAGAAAGAGCTGCTCATGAATATTGGATGGTAGCTTAAGTGCTAAGAGTAAAGTGTTTCATAAAAATCTCATGCTCTAAATCCATGCACAACTGGCTATTTCGAGTACTTTTGTAATGCTAGATCCAGTTAATCTAAAATGTTAGCCTCTATTTCTTGCACAAGGAAAATCTACAAAAATGTGCTACTCATGCGAGTAGGTTTGTTCAGTAAAAAGTTGAGCACCAGTTCATACATGGGTTGTTGTATGCAAATAGATCTAGAATCTAGCAGTAGCCGTGTAATGAACTTTTTATGTTTAACCTGCTCAATAAAAATGGCTAAAACTTTACAGTGAGTTTGTACTTAAGTGACAAGCTTTGCGTAAAAATATCAACCCAGAAACTACCTCTACGAGTAGTTCTGCAACCCAGAAACTACCTCTACGAGTAGTTCTGCAACCCAGAAACTACCTCTGCGAGTAGTGGTTGTTAACCAATGCTTCCTGTTAAAAATGACCGTACAACATGCAAAACCACTCACTCACTTAACGAAATCAGTTAATCCATATAAGTACTCGATAGATGACTGCCCAAGGAAAAGAAAATAAAGTGCTCGACTACTAAAATTAAAGTTTTGACTACTTTATAATGCAATCTTGTACCAGTAAAACCACTCATACATGTGCATTCATATAGACTCGACTACTCTCGCCGATGGGATCTACAATTTGGTGCCCGAGTCAAAGAGTGAGCAGCACGAAGCTCAAGTCAATCTAAAAGCAGTCGCTGAAGACCCGGACCAACGTTCGGAGGATCCCCCGACTAGTTTTTCACCAGAAGGCAAGCCCCGGTGCATGATCCCAGTTTTTAATTTATGCAACTGATGTTCCCTTTTACATGTGCATTTAAGTTCATAGGAGTTGATTGGAACCCTAGCTGCATGATCCTAGGCACCTTTGTAATGACTACTAGAACAGGAAGTTCAAGTAGTTTCTCTGCTAATAGGTACAGTAAAAGTTGAGTGATTTCCTGCCACTAGCGAGAATTATAGGAGTTGAATGTTTTAGCGCATACTGCAGCTATAAGGTCGACAGGCGGGGCTGTGGTAAAGTACTTGTGGTTGAGGCCCCATCTGAGTAGTGAAAAATGCTAAGGCCGCAGTGTGTGGTAGTGGTGGTTAAGCGTTTGATAGTACTAACCCCATGCTAAGAATATGGTAATCGGTAAACTTAAGTACTCGATTGAACCGGTGCATGGACAGGCTCCACCATCTTGACTCTGTCCCATGGGCCCAATGGTGAGTGCAAGAGGGGTCATGGCCCAGCGTCACCGTGGTTCGTGGACCTCTTGTACTCGAGGCCGGTGGCCCTGATCCATAAAACAGGAATAAAGGGGAAAAGTTGCACGTGTGACTCTGTGAGTAACCACATGACGTGTGTTTAGGTTTCCCTTGCAAGGTTAAGAAATTCGATTCGAATCATCCGTTTCTCGCGGTAATTGAGACTGCTTAACACTCTTGCCACATAGAGTAACAAGAGGAACTATGGATATGATGAAACTTGTTGGATGATGAATTGTTTCCACCATGTTTGGTTAGAGATATGTGCTCATCTAGACTGGTTAAATGAACTGGAGTATTGAAAGCTAAAATATGCAATTATGGACTTACTCTTTGTTGCTTTTCAGCAAAAGGAAACCCTAGAACCCTAGAGCCATGCATGCTTAGTAGTCGGTATTTGCATACCACTAGTCGGGTAAGCCTTGTTGAGGATTAGTATACTCAACATTGCTTGTAGCAATGTTTTCAGGTGTGTCTGTTGAAGATATGGTAGCCGGTTTACCTTGGCTGAGCGCTTTGCCGACTAGTTGGACAGTGGAGTGGGATCCGTCCCCGGCTAGCAATGACTCTGCCGACGCTAGTTGATCGTGTGTTTCTTTCCGCTGCAGTTAAAACCCTGAATAAAGGTTTATGTTGAACTTTAAAAGTACTCGAGTGATGATTTTGACTTGTAATAAATGATGTCCGACTTGTGGATATAAAATCTATGGAATGTTGTAATCTCTGTACTTGCCTTCGTGAGAGTTATTTGTATGCTTTGTTTTGATCGAAATATTAAGTGGTTGCATCGGGATCTACCCGTTAGACTGTCGGATTAATCCATTTGAAGTGCATGGTAGCTCCTTCATCTTAAGAATGATGGTTAGTGCACATGAGCCGGGTTAATTTAGGCGGTTCTACCATAGCACGGGACCCGGCGACTGCTATTTATGAGGTCAAGGGGGGGCCTCGGCATGCGGGCTTAGGGGTGGCGCGTGGGAGGCATGCCACAGCCGGACTCGGGCTCGAGTCTGAGCCTGGCGTGAGGTCGGGGATGGGCCCGACGGGCGGGTCCCGTCTGGCAGTGAGGGAGAGAGGGAGAGAAGAGGAGGGCGTCGGGTTGGGCCGCTGGGCCGCGCGGGGGAAGAAGAGAAGAAGAAAGAGAGAGAGAAAGAGGGAGTGGGCAGGACCTAGAGGGAAAAGGAGAGAAAAAGAAAATAAAAGAAAAGATGGATTTTTGAAATAAAGAGATGCACTCAAATTCATTTGAAGTTAAATTTAGCATTTAAATTCAACTAAAAGACAAGCAATAAAATAATGCAATACGGCATGAAATGCACAAGACCTAAATTTCCTTATATTTCTTTTTATGGCTAAGTAAATTATTTTTAATTCACGGTAAATATTCTAAAATTAAAAAAATTTAAATAGAAACTTATCGAGCTTGCAACAATTCTAACAAAATTTTGTTTTGGTTCCTATCTAAGGCAATATAAACCAACACACAGGACGTAGGGTTCCTGAATCTACACCTCGGGGATATCCCTTAGTGGGGTTGGAGGTTAAACACCGACAGCTGGTGCGCCAGGTAGGGGTGTTCGTCGAGCATCCACCTGAGAACTCAATGGCATCTTTCAACTTCACCAGCGCTATGCTTGACGAGGGCACATCATTCACCTTTGGCTTCTGGGTTTGCTTCGCTAACGGACGTGAAGGTTTCAATAGCCACCTCGCCTACCCCAGGGAGTCGAAGGCATCTGCTCGAACACCCTGCCAGGACATCAACGCTGTCACCGATGGTTTCGGTAGAATCCGACTTTCCGATCTAATCAGAAGCTACGCGAGCTGCCTCAAGACAATCTCTCATCCCCAGATCAGCGACGGCGACCTACTCGCTAGAATAGATCAGGTGGACTCTAGCATTGTTAGGTGCATCAAGCTCACGGAGGCTGCTCTCCAACATTCTGATAACTCAGGTCCCTTGACCTAGAATCTCCCTACGATACCTCGTCACCCTCTTGCCGACACCCTCTCAATCGAGTCAGCCAAAACATCACCGAATGCATCAAGCTCGCAGAAACTAATCTCTTGCGCTCCGACTCTAAAGAATTGGAAGCGTCCACGGCAATCTTCGATCGCGACCTTGATAACTTCATCGACACACTCGATGAGCTACCACCTCACGGACCAAATTCGATTCGGTCCGAGGCCACGTGCACTATGCCCCTCTCGGAACTGAAGGACTTGGATCACCTACTACAACTCGGAGAAGGAGAAGCCACCATACAATGGGAGGCTCGCCTCTTCGATAACTCCTCAAGGCCCTTATTAAGCGGCCGCCAAGGCCCAACGATTGCATCAACTCAGTCGGGCGGGCTCATGCGTCAGAAGGCCACGAAACCCCTCAAGATATTCGACATTAGCTTACCTCTCTACGACATTGACTCCGACGAGCTCCCATTCCAAGAAGGCAGGCCCCTCAATCCCTCTGACGGAGAAGAGGAGCAACCAACCAAGAACTCAATGCTGGATCGCGAGGTGTTCATGGCGTTCATCGAGGAAATCCAGGATGCGGGGGAGGAAGGATCCAAGAATGTTCAATTGGACAACTACTACATCGACAACGACGACTACATCTCTGACACACTAGGTTCAGACCCAGACGTAGAGGGGGCACTTGCCCATTACGAGCTACATGTACATGTGATGAGGACATGACATGCTTAGATATGACCATTCAAGCACAATCGACACCGAGGACGGGTTTTCATCAAGAGGGGGAGGATGATGAGAACATGACACTCTTGCATACAATTATTCGTTGCAAAGATACGGTGAGCTCGTTCATATGTAATCTTTTTAGCTATTTTGAGAATAGATTTCTACCTAAAGATATTATTATAATTATGAACCATAGAGAGGATGACGAAATACATGAAGGAAGGCATGGAGGTGAAGAGAGCCAGCATTGGGCATCTAAGCCAATTGGAGGCCCAAAACAACTGAAGTTCGAGTGCACCTCGGAGTCCAGGAACAGTCCGCATTAGATTGGACGCCCAGGCCGCATACAGAGTCAGTTTTGGACGATCCACATATGGTTGGAAAGATAATTTCATATAGATTCTAATGGCACCAGTTCCATGTCCAAATTATTTCTGAGTCGACGGGAATCGTTGAAAGAATTGGACATTCTGAATCTGTCTCGGTGCTACGACGCCGTATTTTGGCCTTTAGGCTATGCATCTTGTGTGAGCCCATTAGGGGTGCATATAGTGGGTGTTCCACGCCCCTAAGACTATAATATCAGTAGCCACCACCCAAGTTAGGGTTGGGTTTTGCTTAGAATTATCTGTCAAGAACAGTTTCGCCGTCATCGGTTTGTGAAACCCCACATTTGAATGCTTAATTCTAGGATTTCTGCAATTGAGTTGTGTTCTTCCTTGATCTTGCTTGTGCTCTTCGATTCGCATGCAGGAGATAGCTTTTGTGGCGAGGTCAACCGGGCAGCACACGGTTGATAACCAAGAGATGACGTGGTGCTTCGACTGCGGGCTCGAGTCTTGTTGATCTGAAGCCGGATCGCTTGTGTCGGGTTGTCGATAAATCGATAGTTATCCTCCTGACGGAAGATCGGGTACCCTCGCGTTCCCATCAAGTGGTAATCAAAGACTTCAGTATACCATCAGATTTTGCACTTCCACCATCCTTGTTTTCTCCTTCGTCCCATAGTCCACAATCAACCCTAGTTTTATCACCTTTGTCGTCGTCGTTTGTTTTTCCCTATCCCAGAACCATCGCCTTTAGCCTTTTGCATAATTTAGTTTCAGAGTCCGTAGTGTTGAATTTGTGTTCTAGGTCGAGTTTGGTTGCTGGTTTAAATTTGTTTCATCCATCAGTTTGTTGATCCATACATCCGCTGTTGTTCCATCCATCGAACCCTAACCATAACCTCTCTCGACATCCTGATTTGAAGGTCCTTCCATAAAACAGTCATAACTTTTGCATACGGACATGAAATTGGACGAACTTTTTTATCACGGACATCTACAGAAAATTTTCCATCCATTGGTGCCTGACAATGTCAATTCTGCAAAAAATTTTGAAATTCCGCTGGGAAGATTGAGTTTTCGAGCAAACAAGTTCCAACTTAATTTTCGGAGCATCTTCTTGTTTTTCTATAGACCAGAGCCTACATCTAATTGCTGTGAAACTTTTTGTGCTCCTGGTTGAAAAAATATTGAAAGAAAAATTAAAAGAAAGTGTGAAGAGCAAAAAAAAAGAAAGAGCAGGGGCACATAAAGAGGGTACATAGCAAGCTGAATTGTTTTTTTCCGTTGCCATTGTCTGTGTTGCCTTTATTTATCACTTTTGCAACAATTGGTTCATCCTAAGTTTAGGCCAGCAACTAGACTTGTGCTTTGGATATTTATTCAGCACTACAATCTGCTGCTAACTTGTGTTCCACATATACTTATTTTGTTGCCTTCCCAAGCTCCACATATCTCTCCGGTTTCTGCAAGAATTTGAGCTTTGCAATCATTGTACCACTCTCTCAAGGTAAGAACCACCACTGGTTGTCCATCCTGTGCCTTGCGGCGGTAAGAATCTTGTAAGAGCTTGGTAAGACGCTCCCTTTTGCTGTATTGAGAGGCACCACTGCACCTGAGTAGTAGTTGATAGGGATAATACTTTTGTGTTGTCTTTTGCTATCTTCTAACAATGACAGATAGTTCATATCCACCAACTTATGATGGCATAGGTGCTGATGAGTACATTGAGTGGGAAATATCCATAGATAAAATATTTGTTAATCGTTTTATGTGTACAAGGAGGAAGGTTAAGAATGCAACTAGTGTCTTGCGAGATTTGGCTTTAACTTGGTGGGAGACCTTAAGTCCATCAATTAAACCTCAAACTTGGGATGATGTGAAATTTCTTATGAGAGACACTTTTGCTAATCCATCTCATATAATTAGCTCATATGATGAGGTGCATCAATTAGAGGATCAGTCTATTGTTGTATCTCTTGCTATGCCTAACCTTTTGCAGGATTGTGAGCAAAAGCTAGAGGACAAGGATGATGCGAAAGAAAATGAGGAGCTCACAACCTCATATGCAAATTCAGAACCATCACTTCACAATGCACCTATCACTCCTGCTGAAAATGAGAACACATGTAATGCCCATGGTGCTGCACTCACGCAAGGTGAGAATTCTTTTGGTGTTTGGAATTTATCCACGGATCATGCTATCATAGAGCAATATTTAGTGGAATCTTTTCATGATTTGCCTTTGTCAGAAGGTGATTTGATTGATGTTCCTTGTGATAAATAAGAGTTGTGTGATAGTTGTTCACTTATGTCCATGCCGCAACTAGTGAATGAACATGCACAATTTATTTTTGAGGCACATACTTGTGCCAAAAATAAAGTTTTCTTTCCCATTACTAGTGCACAAGATGAGCAAACATTGTTGTCCTCTTTCAATACTTTGGGTTATGTCGAGTTTAATGTTCTGTATAATCTAAGCTATTTGGAGGAGAGATTATCTGAATATTTTCAATTGCCATGCTTGTCTAGACAAACATATCACTTCATTGGCAAATATAATAGTAAAGGAGAATATATGGTACAAAGAGTTTATATTTGTTGAAATTTGAAATTTTCTTTAGTTGGGCAACAATGTGATCAATTAGAGGGCGGCAATAACACTAGTCATGTCACATCCAGTTCCTCTAGTTTCATTTTCAAGAAACAGACTAAATTTCAAGAAGAGGAGCATTGGTAGTTGTTACCTACAACATCTTCTACAACTACGATCAAACCGAGGATGGTTTGCTTTCAAGGAGGAAAGAATGATGAGGATATGACATGCTTAGATATGACCAGTCAAGCACTATCAACGCCGAGGACGGATTTTCATCAAGAGGGGGAGGATGATGAGAACATGACACTCTTGCATTCTTTTTAGTTATTTTGAGAATAGATTTCTACCTAAAGATATTATTATAATTAGGAACCATGGAGAGGATGAGGAAATGCATGAAGGAAGGCACGGAGGTGAAGAGAGCCAGCATTGGGCGTCTAAGCCAATTGGAGGCCCAAAACAACTCAAGTTCGAGTGCACCTCGGAGTCTAGGAACAGTCTGCATTAGATTGGACGCCTAGGCCGCATACGGAGTCAGTTTTGGACGATCCACATATGATTGGAAAGATAATTTCATAGAGATTCCAATGGCACCAGTTCCACGTCCAAATTATTTCTGAGTCTACGGGAATCGTTGAAAAAAGCAGATGTCCTGAATCTGTCTTGGTGCTACGACGCCGTATTTTGGCCTTTGGGCTATGTATCTTGTGTGAGCCCATTAAGGTGCATCAAGGGGGTGTTGAGCGCCCCTAAGACTATAATATCAGTAGCCGCCGCCCAAGTTAGGGTTGGGTTTTGCTTAGAATTATCTGTGAAGAACAGTTTCGCCGTCATCGGTTTGTGAAACCCCACATTCGAGTGCTTAATTCAAGGATTTCTGCAATTGAGTTGTGTTCTTCCTTGCTCTTGCTTGTGTTCTTTGATTTGCATGTAGGAGATAGCCTTCGTGGCAAGGTCAACCGGGCAGCACACGGTTGATAACCAAGAGACAACGTGGTGCTTCGATTGTGGGCTCGGGTCTTGTTGATCGGAAGCCGGATCCCTTGTGTCGGGTTGTCGACAAATCGATTGTTATCCTCCTGACAGAAGATCGGGCACCCTCGCGTTCCCGTCAACAAGCTCTCGACACTGTGGGAACCGTGAAGATCGAAGATGAAGAGGACGTCCAAAATTAGAGGCAGGTAGCGCGTACCAGAACAGCACCAACATTAGTCTGGCAACCTCTATGACCGCTCCACAAGCGACCTCTACGCTATCTTCAACGACGGCCGGGACCCCCGCAACGTCGTCATTGCCAGGCAGCAAGAGCGTGATGAGGTGGAGGCCTACAGCCCCACCAACTATCATATCCCCCTCGACTACCTGGGTACAACTCAGAAACGCAAGCCAGAAGTCGGTGAACAACCAATCTGAAGAAAGAAAACCCTCAGCTCGAAGGAACGATTCGAGGAGGTTCTACACAAGCAATGCCCATGGCACCTGAACAACAAGCATTCCACCTTCAAATGTCAAACCCTTCGGAGGGCCCTAGGAGCTCCACCACTCAACAAAGACTACGAAGAAAGATGACGGGACTACCCGAATAATGATTTATTCATAAATTAAGTACTTGATTCAAGGAGATTTTCTGAGGGTCTTTTAGGTGTTTCGTTTGTTCAACCATTGTTTTGGGACTATATCTCGAAACAAGGGGTTCTGTAAGCCTGAAAGCACCCCTTTTTACCACTTAGTCAGGGTCGCCATTTTTGTTTATTATTCAGGTAAATCATGACGTCCTCGCCATACTACTCTCAGACGTGCCCAATGAATGTCCAGTCTAATTAGTGCAACCTTTTTCCAACTAATCTCTTATCACCTATTCCTCATGTCATGAGCTTTTTTTACTAACGCTCGGGGACTAAGGGTAGGGCCAGCAAGGATGGGCTTGGGAAAGAAGAAAATGGTTCAACTTCTACAAGGCTAAGCTCATGAAACCATGTCACAGCCGAGCTATACGACTACCAAAAGTGCTCGCCTCATTTGGCAATGACTAATGGAACCCGTTAATTAGCCAAACAAAGTGTCTACGTGATTATTTTCAAGTAACACTGCGTTTACTAGTTCCCGACTAGTACTCTATGCTACTGAAGGGGCCTCTCTCCCATACTTCCAGTAACGCTGTGTTTACTAGTTCCCGACTAGTATACTATGTTACTGAAGGGGCCTCGCTCCCATACTTCCAGTAATGTTGCGTTTACTAGTTCCCGACTAGTACTCTATGTTACTGAAGGGGCCTCGCTCCCATTCTTCCAGTAACGCTGCATTTACTAGTTCCCGACTAGTACTCTACGTTACTGAATGGGCCTCGCTCCCATACTTCCAGTAACGCTGCGTTTACTAGTTCCCGACTAGTACTCTATGTTACTGAAGGGGCCTTGCTCCCATGCTTCCAGTATGTTGCGTTTACTAGTTCCCTACTAGTACTCTATGTTACTGAAGGGGCCTCGCTCCCATATTTCCAGTAACACTGCGTTTACTAGTTTCCGACTAGTACTCTATGCTACTAAAGGGGCCTCTCTCCCATACTTCCAGTAACGCTGTGTTTACTAGTTCCCGACTAGTACCCTATGTTACTAAGGGCCTCACTCCAATACTTCCAGTAACGCTGCGTTTACTAGTTCCTGACTAGTACTCTATGTTACTGAAGGGGCCT
Source organism: Panicum miliaceum (assembly GCA_032594955.1). NCBI lineage: Eukaryota > Viridiplantae > Streptophyta > Magnoliopsida > Poales > Poaceae > Panicum > Panicum miliaceum. The sequence continues at coordinate 8,478,024 of CM064070.1, read as the reverse complement.
CGCTCCCATGCTTCCAGTAACGCTGTGTTTACTAGTTCCCGACTAGTACTCTATGTTAGTGAAGGGGCCTCGCTCCCATACATCCAGTAACGCTGCGTTTACTAGTTCTCGACTAGTACTCTATCTTACTGAAGGGGCCTCACTCCCATACTTCCAGTAACGCTGCATTTATTAATTCCCGACTAGTACTCTATGTCACTTAAGGGGCCTCGCTCCCATACCTCCAGTAACACTCGATTTACTAGTTACCAACTAGTACTACGGGCCAAAGCGCAAAGACTAATTGCGACCGACTCTGACTACTCCGAGTACTAGCCTAACAGTTTGTAGGAACCAACAACATGAGTCACTGTGAGAAAGTCAAAGAGGCTCCCGCGCCTATAAAAGCAATCCAGAGTATTGCACGGTGCGAGTAAATTCTGATTCGCTTATCCTCCCCTTATGGGACTTTACGCTGGACACCAAGTCATCGACTACCTCTAGAAGCATGGCCTTCTGAGTAGTTCTGTATTGGGCGTCCTGCATTCTTCATCTAAGCCCTATGATTTTCGGTATTACTTATGAGTAAGCACATCGAACACATGAACAGGCAACGACAAATAAAACATATATACATGTTTATATACATAGACAGGTTGTTCAGCGATTACATATCATGTTCACTCCTGATCTAAGCTATCAATCAACTTCTAAGCCACTGGTTTGACTTCTTCGGTATACTATGGGAATTCCTCAGAGCAATCAGCAGACATACCGTCAACTAGTGGGTTCAGATTGTCCTTGGGCCAGTAGGACTTTACGAGCCCAAGGATGTGCGCTTCACGTAAGTTTTTGTGGTCTCCGAGATGTATCCAGAAATCTTTTGTGGGGCTTCACGGAGTCGCTTCAGCAGCGTCCTCTCGCTGATTACCCCCTCTTCTGGAGGATCCACCATGTCTACGACTACTTTTGCCTCACCCTTGAGCTCTTCAAGTTCTTTATCTTTAAGCTCCTTCTCAGCGGCCATGTCCCGGATCTGTCTCGCACACTCTACGAGTTGCATATCTGCATCTTGGAGCGCTTTGATCAGCTTCTCCGCATTATCTGAATGACGGTATACAAGATTCTTCAAGTCAGTGATCTTGTCATCCTTATTTCTTATGATATTATTAAGTTCTGCAAGCAAAAGGAGACGAAGAAGTACTCGTATGAGTTTAGATACTACTCTACACGTATGTCACAAACAAGATAAACTAGTCGACAGAGTATTACCTTGGTGGGTGTTGGCTTGTGTCTGTTCTTTTTCTTGAGATCTTCAATCTCTTTCTTCAGTAGCCAGGCATCTCGGGTACGCTCCTTTGAGGGTGTTGAGTTGATTCCTCAACTTGACTTTCTTGTAAATTTGCTCGCCAATTTGGCGATCTTTCTCCTGCAACTAGTGGAATCCATCTTCGACAGCTCGGAGCTTGTCCGACTTCTTCCTTGAGCGGTTGGCCAATTCCTGCCCAACATATGGAATACAATTAGACAAGATCAAGCTAGCTGACAAAGGCAGTCATCTCCAGTCCAGGACGCTTACCGTGGAAAACTTATACAAATCTTTGAAGGTATCAAAGAATTGCTTCAGGGTTGCCATTGTAAGCATCAGATCTTTAATTAGCTCACGTGGAATGGCATACTGCCACTTCGGCGGAGTGACCAATATGCCGCCCGAAGAAGTACTCGCAGCACCTTGTCCCTGAGGTGCAGGCTGCTGCTGCGGGATATCTATCACCTCATCCGTAGCGATCAGAAGAATTCAGGCATAGAAGATCATACGAGTGAGGGCGGCTACATCAACTTACCCGTGGGAATCTCTTGGGACTCCTCTTTGACTTCGGTTGTCTCCCCCATGGGTGGTTCGACTCCAAGGTGGCCCCTCTAGGCTTTGCGATGATAGATTTTGGGGGCTCCTTAGCCACAGAAGACTCGATGAGCACGGCTGTCGCCGGCACCGAGTCATTCGCTGCAACATCTAACATTTTCTCTGGCTCGGAGGCTGGAGTTTCCGTGGTATCGCCAGGTTGCTCCAAGCCCACAGCATAAGATGGCCTACTCACAAAGAACAACAATGAGAGTTGTCATCTACAACAACGAACCTACAATACACAAGGAAAAAGTACTCGAATACTTACAGAGTGGATTTCTTCACTGATAATACTTTCCTTCTAAGTACCCTAGGTGCTGGAGCTACACCCAGGGTACTCGCCGACCTCTTTTCACCGGTCATGGGTGTTGTCTGCTCCGGTAGGGCAATCGCGATGGTCACCATTGAACTCAAGCCACCCGCGGGCGGTGATTGCCCCGGCACGGCCCCAGCGGAACCTGATGATAGGTCCACTGTGACGGAGGGCACGCTCTACTCCCTCGCAGTATCATCCCCGGCTGCATCCTTGACCCTTTGCTTCGAGTGCTTGGGGTTTGAGGAGCTACCAGAGCAGAATCAAGAAAAAAGGGAGAATTCAACAAAACTCGGCAACTGCAAATTGAGCAAAAGTACTCGTAAAGGTCAAGGAAAGAATGCTCACCTAGGTATCTCATCTTCAGCGCCACCTGGAGAAGCACTAGCCCTATGCTTCTAGGTGGCAGCCTTTGATCCCTTAGGGTGATTCAGCAAGAGACCACACCAGAAGATCTTACGCCTTCCTGGGAGGTCTTTATGGATTTGCCCTTGATCACCTCAGCCAGGGTGCAGTCATCATCAGTTTCATCACCCTCCTCTTCCTCGCTTGTTGCTGCGATGGCAAGAGGACGGGTGGAAGGCATCAAGTGGCTTGGGCGATCGATGTCTCGCATTGGAGGCATGCTCCTATACACATTTACATCATCCTGTAACAGGTTCAAGATATTGTTAGTACACTTCAACATCAAGGAATGAGAAGTACTCGACAGAAAGACACGACTACTTACCCTTACCTATTTGGGACGATTTTTGATAGTAAACAACTTGGATGGCATATACGGCACCGTCCAAGCATTAAGAAGTACTTAGCTTACCCGCCTAAAGGATTCAGCTTGATGAATTTGCTCCGTAAAGAACCGAGACAGATCTTTGAGGCCCATGTACTCGAAGCCAAAGTGAGTGCGCTGTTGCAGCGGTTGAATTCGTCTGCCTATTCAAGAATACATCACCGAAACTTCGGTGACTCCCTCATCCCTGAGGATCTTAATCTTGGCAAGCAGCTCGTTGACTTGGCTCAGCTCGGGGGCTTTCCTCGTCTACCCTCCAGTTATCTTTGGGACTCCACTAGTCCTCTCAGAGAGTGAAGGCACGTGGTTCCCAATGTAGAACCAGCGTTCTTTCTAGCCACATAGGCTAGATGGAAACTTGTAAGGGATGTACACCTTTTCCATCCCCTGCCTTAGTTGGAGACCAGCTCCTCCGACTACTTCTATCTTGTCAGCACTGGGTTGAGCTCTTAGATGGAAATGATGACAGAAAAAGTCAAAATAGGGTTCTATCCCTAAGAAGGCTTCAAAGAAATGTACAAAGATGTCTATTTGGAGAATTGAGTTTGGATTCAGGTGGTGAAGCTGGATGCCATAGTGAAAAAGAAGGCCGTTGGAGTACTATTTCATCAGCCTCTTCGTACGACCTCTTATCCCCAGTGGTGGCCCGCCACTGATGATATCCTGGGACTGAAGGAGTCCCTCATCTACAAGAGCTTTCAGATCGGCTTCGGAGCACTTACTTTTTCTCCACCCATCCCCAGTGGTGGCGGCGGGCTTGGATTCCTGCCCTTTCCCTTGGAGGCACCTTTCTTTCCCACCATTCTTGATGTCACAAGCTTTTTCACTCGCATGCGCTCAGGGGCTGAGGACGGAGGTGGCAGAGATGCGCTCGGGGAAGCAAGGGCTCTCAACAACTACTTTCCGCACAGGGAGGAAATTGGGACTAACCTAGATCTAATTCTGGGAACGGCGGTGGCTAAAGGATAGAGGAAGACAAAAGGCCAAAGGAGTAAGAATGCAAGCGAAGGGGTGAGTAAAACCCTAAGTTACTGCTCGGTTAAATAACCAGCGGTGGCCCTACAATTACTGTATGGAATAGAAAGGGTTTTTCCCCTTGGGATAAGATTTGTTTTGAGCGGTAAATTCAGGTTACTTTGGGAAAGTTATTTGCTTAACCATTTTTCAGGGATCTTATCCCGAAAAAAGTGGTTTTTTGAATTTCTAAACCAATTAATCCATTTTAACCATCAAGTCAAATTCTTAATTTTTTACGCAATCCATGCCACGACTCTTTGGATCCTTTTTTTCAAACCTTGGGATTTGGATTCAAGGCTCGGGGGCTGCGGGACACGTGTCATCGATGACTTCTTTTTCGAATTTTTGGAAGATAAGAGCAGAAGATTCAAGACTGATCTGACCCTCAGCCTGATTCTTAGATTCAACCTAAGGCTCGGGGGCTACTCCCTAAGGAGTGCGAGTTTCATCACACCCCATATAAACGAAGACTTGAAAACTACTCGGGGCATGAGCACCACACATCCTCGAAGCAACCAAGGAAGTACTTGGAAGATACCTTCAAGGTGAAGTTCGGAAGACACCTTCAAGCAGCCTGCAGTACTCGACTACGAAGAGCTCGGCGGCTTGTCAGACCCAGGGCCACGGGACTGTGCACATGGCGTACATATTCTAGGATAAGGGATGGGACATGGCCCACACCCTACACCAATTGTAACTACTCGTACAGGAGTAGATCTAGTTGGAACAGAAGGAAACTACCCGAGTAGTACTCGGGTAAGACTCCTAAGCTAGTATCAGGCTAGGACTTCCATGTAACCCTATCCCCTAGACTATATAAGGGTGGGAAGGGACCCCCTCCAAAGATTACATCATCTAAGGCAATACAAACCACCACATATGACTAGGATATTACGCTCCCGGCGGCTCAAACCTATCAAAAGTTTCGTGTTCCTTGCACCTTCGAGTTCCTCATCTCAGCGACACCCCACCTATAATCTACCACCTCGGGGATATCCCTTGGTGGGCTTGGAGGTTAAACACTGACAGTCGAGATGTCCATTAGTTGGCATGTGTGTCTTGATGGGCTTGGCATTCTCCATATCAAATTTCTTGAGCATGTCTTTCGTGTACTTTGTTTGACAAATGAAGGTGCCATCCTTGAGTTGCTTGATTTGAAATCCTAGAAAGAACTTCAACTCTCCCATCATAGACATCTCGAACCTTTTGGTCACGATCCTACTAAAGTCTTTACACCACTCTTGATTAGTAGAACCAAATATGATGTCATCGACATATATTTGGCACACAAATATATCATGTTTGACTTTGCGAGTGAAGAGAGTAGATCAACTTTGCCTATCTCAAAGCCTTTTCTTAGGAGAAAATCCTTAAGGCATTCATACCATACTCTAGGAGCTTGTTTAAGCCCATAGAGCGCCTTATGGAGCTTGTAGACATGATTGGGTAGCTTTGGATCTTCAAACCCCGGTGGTTGCTTAACATAGACCAATTCGGAAATTGGTCCATTGAGAAAGGCACTCTTCACATCCATTTGGTATAGCTTGAAATCATGGTGAGCAACATAGGCAAGCAATATACGAATTGAGTCAAGCCTAGCTATGGGTGCATACGTCTCATCAAAATCCAAACCTTCGATTTGCGTGAAGCCTTGAGCCACCAACCGAGCCTTGTTTCTTGTAACCATGCCATGTTCATCATGTTTGTTGCGAAACACCCATTTTTTACCTATCATATTTTGCTTGGGGCGTTCCACTAAGGACCAGACTTCATTTTAAGTGAAGTTGTTCAACTCCTCTTGCATGGCCATCACCCAATCCGTATCACCCAAAGCTTCTTCTACCTTAAGAGGCTCCAAAGAAAAAATAAACGAGTAATGTTCACACAAATTTGCCAACAGTGAGCGAGTTGTTACCCCTCTTTGGATGCTCCCTAGGATATTATCCACGGCATGATCAGGTTGTACGCCTCTTTGGTGAACTCTTACCAGGCACGTCTTACTCGGCTCCTCAGCCGATGTCGACGCAACGTGAAGGATACAACACGTCTTTGCCTCCAGTGTCTCCAAGGTATAACGGTGCACCATGTTCCCCATCGCAAGCACCGCTTCGACCCGTCCAGATTGCTTCTGTGCAGTCGCTGCCCACAAACTCAATGCCTTGGGGGGCATCGGCAACGGCGGCTTTCCCCGATCAATCAACCGGACATAGGGGCTATCCTATCCAAGCGCCGTTCCATTCGGCCGTTCGGCCGACGGTCCCTCAGTATCAACCAACCCCGTCAGAAATCTGCAGGGGGGGAGGCACTGTAGAAGCACTCAGAAGCACGGTGCCGATGACGATGTACGATGGGATGGCGGATTCACTTTGCCATCAACTGTCAACTGCTCAGATGGCCGTGACGCAACAGAATCCATCGCACGCTTCGATTCATCACCCGACCGTACCGCCGCCAATCCTCCAACATATGCCGGCACCTCGAACGGCTGTTCATCAGCAATAGGTGGATTGGACGACAAGAATAGCGCAGGTAATTCAGGACAAATTCGGCTTGAAGCCAAAAGTGCAGACTTATACATACAAGATGCCATACCCATCGGCCTACGACCTGTTGCCGTTTGCCCACCGATACAAGGTACCTGACTTTACCAAGTTTTCGGGGCTGGATGACACCTCTACCGTGGAGCACGTCAACAGATTTATCATCCAGTGCGGGGAAGCCGCCACGCAGGATGCTCTGAGGATGTGTCTGTTCTCGTCGTCTCTGTCTGGATCGGCCTTTCAGTGGTTCACCACTTTACCACCCAATTCCATTGTTACTTGGGCCGATCTGGAAAAGCAATTCCATAAGTACTTCTACGCAGGAGTACATGAGATGAAGCTCTCGGATTTGACCAGCCTCAGGCATAGAAGCGACGAAACAGTAATTGGATACATAGAAAGGTTCAGAGAAATAAGGAACAAATGCTATAGTCTGGCTCTGACCGATGCCCAGCTGGCCGATATCACTTTCCAAGGCCTCTTGCCACATATCAAGGAAAGGTATGCCTCACAAGAATTCGAAAGCTTAAGCCAGATCGTTCACCGATTGGCAGGTCAGGAAGCCCATCCGTTTGAGCAGCGGAGGAATTTCTAGAAAAAGGTGGCATATCTGGAAGGATCTAAATCTGAGGGGGAGGAAGAAATCGGCCTAGTAGAATGGGTAAAAGGCAAGAAGCCAATATCATTCCCTTTCGTAAAGAAAGAACCAGAGGCATTCGGCTTTGACACATCAAAGGCCGATAAGGTTTTCGACTTACTACTCCAGGAAGGGCAGATCAAGCTATCACCATATCATACCATTCCTTCGGCCGATCAGCTCAAAAATATGAAGTACTGCAAGTGGCACAACGCCACATCTCATGACATGAATGAATGCAAGATCTTCCGTCAGCAGATACAGTCGGCCATTGAGCAGGGAAGACTCAAGTTTGTAACCCCGGCAAAGTCGGCGAAGCTGATGAAGATTGACCAGCATCCTTTCCCGGCCAACATGGTTGACACGGGAAGAAACTGACTGCAAACCAAGGTGCTGACGTCGGAATCAGCTAGAAGGAGCGGCGCCGTAGATCCCAGGAAGCAGGTCACAGTGGATGAACTCAAAGGAAAAAGACGGGCTGAAGACAAGGGCGAAGGACCAGAACGATCGCGCGGACCCGTCACTTCCCAATTCATGATCAGCAAATATTTGCGGTAGCAGGAACGGTCAAGATACCACGATGAGATGATACGCTGACACGAGGATCACTGGCAATGTCCGTTCTTCATCCATTGCTGGGAAAACGACCTCCGATTGTCATCAGCCGATAACTGTCCTGAGTGCAACGGATCAAGCCGCAACGATCGCCCTTTCAAAAGATCACGCTCCAGAGACAGAGAATCAGAGCCGATCAACAGAAATTGGCGCGAACAAGAAGGACGGTGCCTTTAAGTGCATGATCGGCTGGGGGCAGAGTTGACCGGTATCACCGGTCGAAAGGCAGGATCAACCAGCAGGAGCGACCGGGGGCAGAACCAGGGTACACGATCGGCTGGAAGAGATGGCTGATGACAAGGTGTCGGATGAAAACCCCCTAGGAAGGGAACCAGATTGGGAGCATGCCAAATCATCGGCCAGACCAGTAAACCCTAGATGGTGCCTTGAAGGATTGTCTAAATCTTAGAAGCGAAGAATCCAATGCCTGCTCCAATGGGAGCAACAAGAAGAAGAGCAGAGGCAGGCGATGGAAAAGAGAAACGTCAACTGGAAATGAGAAACGTCAAGTCTCGGGTCTTGCGCCCCAAGAAAAACAACAGCAAGGAAGTTGGCAATCAAAAATCGGCAGCTGATGTCAATATGGTGTTCATATTGCCGATGGAGTTCATGGCGCCTGCGGATCGAGACAAGGATGGAAGAGCAAATGGCGCAGTTGGTATTAGAGCCGATGACAGCCACCTTTGAGAAACCAGAAGTCAAAAAATGGCAACATCTCAAGGCATTATTTCTCAAAGGGCACGTTAACGGACGACCCGTTACCAGGCTACTAGTGGATGGAGGCGCCGCAGTCAACATCATGCCATATGCCATGTTCTGGAAGTTAGGCAAAAGTGATGAAGACCTGACCAAGACGGACATGATGCTTAAGGACTTCGAAGGCAACGTGTCTCCCGCCCGTGGAGCGCTCTGCGTCGACCTCACCATCGGCAGTAAGACCCTTCCTACTACCTTTTTCATTATTAAAGGTAAGGGGTCCTACAACATGTTGCTCGGTCGTGACTGGATACATGCGAATTGTTGTGTCCCATCTACAATGCACCAATGCCTCGTGCAATGGGTCGGCGACAGTACAGAGATAGTCACCGCCGATTCCGCCTACAGCGTCGCAGCGGCCGACACGCAACAATGGAGCTGTGAACACGTCATGTGTATATCCGGCAGGACTTGGGACACTGATTTTCTGAAAGTGTCCAATTATGGTCTACAGCCGATCCAAGCAGTCGGCTCTGAAGATTTAGAATAGATGGATCAGTTCATCCGGGAAGACGGAAAGCTTGGGCATGGATTTACATCGGCCGATTCATTAGAAATGGTGGATTTGGGAGATGGTAGCAAACCAAGGCCGACGTATATTAGTGGTAGCTTGGATCCTGGATATAAGTGTAAATTGATAAGTTTATTAAAAGAATTCAAGGATTGCTTTGCTTGGGAATACCATGAGATGCCTGGTCTAGACCGGTCCATTGTTGAACACCAGTTACCTATAAAATCAGGATATCGGTCCATGGTAGCATAAGTTTATATTGGTAGCCACTGATTAATTCACTAAATGGGTGGAGGCAGTTCCGTTAAGGACCGTGACATCAGCCGATATGATCGAGTTCGTTAAGAACCACATTGTTTATCAATTCGGTATTCCTCAGACTATCACAACTGATCAAGGAACAATGTTCACCTTTGGAGAATTTGGAGAATTCGCCGCCGATATGGGAATTAAATTATTGAATTCTTCTCCGTACTATGCTCAAGCCAATGGCCAGGCCGAATCGTCCAATAAGGGGATAATCAAGTTGATCAAGAGAAAGATATAGGAACAACCCAAGAGGTGGCACATGTCTTTGGCTGAATCTCTATGGGCTTATAGGATGGCTTGCCACGGGGCCACTAAGATATCTCCTTATCAATTGGTATATGGTCACGAGGCAGTCTTGCCTTGGGAATTAAGGATGGGGTCAAGGCGTATATCGCTTCAAGATCAGTTGACGGCCAATGACTATTCCTTCCTCATGAAGGATGAGCTCGATGACTCGGCGGGTCAGCGGTTGAGGGCCCTGATTAACATCAAAGAAAATAAGAAAACGGTGGCCAGGTGGTACGACAAAAAGGTCAAGGTTAAGCGATTCTCCCAAGGAGATCTGGTATGGAAGTTGGTGCTGCCGATAGGGTCTAAAGATCCCAAATTCGGTAAATGGTCACCTACTTGGGAAGGGCCGTATAGAATCGGCCGATGTGCTCCGGGAAATGCATATATTCTAGAAACTATTGAAGGGGAAGAATTCCCAAGAGCCTTAAACGGAAGATATCTGAAGAGGTACTATCCAAGCATTTGGGTAGGTGCATAACTCGCAGCAAGATGCATCAAGACGACGTGGCCGACTCCTATTGGCTTTTGTCTACATAGCCGATGTAAAAATGACATCGCCTTCAGGAGGAAACATTTTGGTTTGGTCTGACCAATTCATTATTCAGTGAAAACAACAGAGTACATGGCCGACATGGTACAAGTCGCCCTTAGAATAAAAAGTACCAATATATCTATTGATTACGCTTTCTCTTGATTTCTCTCTCGATCCGGCCCAGTTTTATCACAAGGCGGGTGGTCTTCTCCTTCAGATTCTCCACGGTGGCTTCAGCCTCGACTTGATGAGGGAGTGGATGGCTCCTGTCGAAAGGTGATTGAGGTGTTCCTACCGCGGCATCTTCAAGGGCAACTGAGCGAGGGAGTGGAGGACTCCTTTCAGTTGGCAGTCACTTGGGGCAGTGAGCGTTTATACGGTCCCAGATTTTCTGGACATCAGCAGGAACATGACCTTTAAGTTCTTCAGAGTGAGCTCTTATCAGATCCATGTCTGCCTGTGACAGTGGTTCGTCTGAATGCATAACTTCAATCGCTCGTTCCAGACTGGGACTGAGACGTTTTGGCTAAAGAGAGATAAACAACTACCCAGTATCAGAGCGATTGAGATGTCAAGGGGAGAAATAGAGGAGGGTTCATACCTGGTTGACAGAGGAGGAGGAAGATGAAGAAGACATCTTGATGTCCAGCTTGGGAGGATAGAGATCGAGTTATTGGAGGGGGAGAAGATGGGTAATGCAGATGCCTCTGGAAACGGTGTGGGATCTCGTACTTATAGAAGGAAGGAGGTAAGGAGATAGTAGGATGCGTCCCATCAGAGTAAAAGTGTTCATAAATGCAAAGCTGCCAAAGGAGGCGGTCCAAGTTCGAATCAGCGCATCAACATTAAGGGAGCATTAAATGTTTGCAAGATTCTTTACAACCCAAAGAGGGCATCTATAGTCGCAATAGCTCGTTGCCTAATCTGATCGGCCGTCTAATACTCTTTGATTGTCGTCGGCCGATCTGGGAATTTCCGACATGTGACGATGAAGTCTTATCGCTTCACGAGCCAGGTTCTGTCTTTCTTGCTTTAGCCCGGCGATGACAGATGGAAGCCCTTGAAGTCTCTTTTCTTCAACAGCTATGTCCTTGGTTACCTGCTCCATCTCTTTGGCTAGCTCTGCTCTCCTCCGTTTGAGGCGATCTATTGTGCTGACGATATCTGGGCGGGAGTTCTCGAGGAAGTTGATCCGTTGATGTACTTCTTGAGCTCGGTGTTTGTAAGAATCGGCTTCCTCCCAGGTCTTTGCTAGCTGGGCACGATCGGCCACATGACGCAGGGCCCTGAACACTGAGGTCTGTATCGATTCTATGTATGCAGCAGGTTCCAGAGTCTCTGTTGCTTCCTCCGGAATTCGGCCTCTGATGTCATTGAGAAGCCGCCGAATCGGTGAGGCATCTCCTACTAATCGGCCGATATCATCTTGGAGGAGGGTCCGCATACTCTCGAGCTTAGCGCGGACATCATCAGGAATTGAGCTCGATGGAACTTGACGTGAAGTGACTTCTTCATTGTCAGGCAAGGAAACCACGAAAGACAAAAGGCTGTTATTGGGAGTGTCTTGTTCCTGCGAAAGAATAAAGACAAGGATTAGCAAGCAGTAAAGGGGAATCGGCCGATTCCGGTGATAAGTTTATTACCTCCTTGAAGCGGATCTCTCTTGCTTGCGCCGATGGGAGTGCCACCCTCGTCTCAGGAACCGGTGCAATCGGCTCATCAGAAGAAGAGGACTCAACAACTATCAATGCTCTGCTTGGGCCAGCTTCTTGAAAAGGTATGGGAAATACATTCTATGAGTATACTGCGGATAATTGAATATGATGATATGAGATACTTGCCATACCTCTGTGAGTCTTCCGGCCGATGTTTGTTGAGGGGGTACAGTCGACGCACCCAGATCGGTCTGCATCAGAATCGGTTAGTTTTCTGACTATCGAGAAATTGAGTTAGGAGATTATCTACCTCGATGAGGAGGGTCGTTGGTGTTTCGGCTTCCGCTCGGGATGTGGCCGATTGCTGTGGGGATTGCGCTAGAGCGGTCTGTGCAGCCTGGCAGAAGGGAGAAGTTAATATTGATAGAGTACTTAAAGATATGTAAAGTATGCGAGGTTAACTGAACAGCTTCCACCAGCAGTGATGCAGCGGCCGCTCCGACTTCTGCGGCGGTTTGGGGATCGACTATCTCGGTAGTCGGCAAGGCTGGAGGAGTTGGGGTTTCAGCCGATACTACCGCCGATTGGTCAGTCGGTCCTATGCGGGCACGCACTCGATGGCTTGTCTTCTTCAAGGTTGGCCTTTTCGGCGTTTGTTTCCATCGGCCGCTAGTGATGTCCTTGATGGTCGGAGCGTGATAGCCGATAAGTGGAAATGATGTATATGGACGATCGCTCTCTATCGGCCTACCACTTCGGCTCCGCATCAGAGGAACTTGGCTTTCAGACTGAAAAGATAAACACAAGTTAATGGTAAGATTGTAGTATGGAAAGAGACAATATTGAAATTGGCTGGGAGAAAGGTCATACCACTTGTAACAACCCTGATAAATTACATTTCTAAATCAATGTCATTAGCCCAACCCTATGCTTAACCAACTAATAAAAGGGTGAAAAGAATTAGAACAAGTTAAGTTGAAATTCAAATTAAAATTGGGTACATATGAATACCTTTGAATTTTTAAATTAACTTTCAAACCACAAGCCAAATGAGGTGTTGCCTGAAACCAAACTTGTAAAACTTTTTATTCTGAACAACTTTCATGTTCAAAAGTTTTTGAAATTCAAATTAGAAAGTGGAGAAAACATCCTGTTTGCAACCAGCCCCCTGGAACTTTTCAAATTCTCGCAAATAGGCCCTTCGTCCCTTCTCTCTCTTCCCTCCCCGCCCGACACGCCGGCTAGGTGGCCGGCGATGCCTGACCGGCGCAAGCCGCCAGGCCAGTGGCCGCCGGCCCTCGCCCCCACGCCCGGCTTTGCCCCCCCCACCGCCGCGCTGCCCAGTCCGCGCTCGCCGCGCGCGCCACGCCTGCACAGCCTCTGCTCGCCGCCCGCCGCGCCCAACGGCCGCGCCGCGCCGTGCCGCACCGCCCGCCGCGACCCGCCCGTCGCTGAGCTCGCCGCCCGCCCGAGCCGCTGCTGCAGCTATCCCCCAACCCCCGTGCCGCGCTATCTCCACCTCGCCACGCAAAAATCCTTGGCCGCCAGTCGCACGCTCCGCCCTCTGCACGCCGCGCCGGTGTCCTGATGCCGCCCACCGTGGCCAGTGGCACGCCATCGCCGTGCCTCCACCCCCGCGCATCGCCCGGCACCCCTCCCTCCCTCCTGCCCCTATAAAAGCCGCCCCAGGCCGCACGCGCGAGCTCCCAGCCACCAGACAGCACCCGCCGCCGCCATTATCGCCGCCGAGCTCCACCCGCTCGTGGACAGCCTTCCACAGCCGCCTCCTGCCCAAATTGAAGTGCCAGCCACCACCACATCATCCCACCGGAGCTCACCGACCCGCTCAACGCCGCCCAGGACCACCGGAGCACCGCCGCCCGCACTGTCACCGCCGCCGCCGCCCCTGGTCACCGCGGACAGCTCGACCCCGACCCCCCTCCGCCCAAGCCAAGTACCGGAGCAGCTTCCCCACGCGCCACTGAAGCTCCCCGTCCAGACCAGACCGCCCCAGGCCCGACGGAGCACCGCCGTCGACGCGTGCTGCCGCCGCTGCCGCCGCCCCTGCTCCAATGCCGGAGAGCTACTCCCGGCCGTCCCCCACCCGAACAAGACCCCCACGAGGTAGCCTTCGCACCCCTGATCCGTCCCCGGCCCTCACCCCTCGCCGTCGACGAGCCCCTCGCCGGAATTTTGGCCGGCCACCGTACCCGAGCCGCTCGAGGACCCAATTGCAGTAATTAAAATCTTTAGAAGGGTCTGCACGTAAGATTCCAAGGACCCAAATGTAAGAGAAAGATTCAAACCTAGATTCAAAATCAGTGAAATTGTAAAATTCGTATAAAATCATAGAAAATTTAGAAAAATGCAAACTCAACTGTTCTGGAACCTTTAGAATAAACTCCACAACTTTTGTTACATGCATCACCTTAGATTCTAGCTAAATCATGCTTTAAATAAAATGGAAAGATTAATGGCTTTTATTCATAGACTTGTCTTGAGACAAGTGCTGGTTCTAAAACTTTTGCAGTAGGAAATATACTTGTTTTATAAGCCAATGTAAAAAGATCAGGCCCAAATTCCATTTCTATCTACACTGTTTATTAAACTTATTTTCATACCATGATTGGTTAAATATTTTTATCCCTGCAGATAGGTTATGAATCACCGAATGAAACTTTTTCCATACTGGTGTAATGGTACCTAAATGCCATAAAAAAATTTAGAGACTTTTTATCTCACAGGAACCTATTTAATTGATTTATGTGCTAATAACATACATTAAATTAAGAAAATAGTAGCTTAGCTTGGAAAATTCTCATATTTTTACTAGAAGATACCCAGTGGTAGAAGATGCTGTGTAAAAAGTTTCACGGACAAAAACCCTGTGTAGGATCCTGTAAAAATAAATCCTTGATTAACCTAGGTGTGTAATTTCATATTTTCTATGCTCTGAAAACTGCATAATAAATCCTATAAAAATTACAGTAGCTCCTGCATGATTAAATGAAAGCCCTATAAAAATCTTAGTCTCAGTTTTTGCACCATTTGTTCTGTACAAAAAGAACAAGAATCTAGCAGCAACCATGTATTATATTTTTCATAATTAATCTGCTGCATGAAAATATCGGAAAATTTTACAGTAAGCATATCTTTTCCTGGTGTGCCTAGATTCAAGGTTTCATGACCAGAAACTACTCACTGTAGAAGTTATACTTAAATCATGTTTCCATGAGGAACATAAGTTCCCCATGAACACCCACCCCACCTTGCTTAACGAAGTTACTCATTGTACTATTCTACTCTATTAACAATTGCCCACAGAAATCTTAACTAAGTAACATCACAACTCAATCGCTATTTTGTGAACTACAACTTTGACGTGAGTGAACATGATCGTCATATACCCTCACTATAACTTATATTGGTGCATTCATATAGAATCGACGACTCTCGCCGACGGGACTTACGAGCTGGTGCCCGAGTCCGAGAGTGAGCAGCGAGAAGCCCAGGCAAATTTAACTGAAGCAGTTGAAGACCCGGGTCAACGTTCAGACGATCCCCGGACTAACTTTGCACAAGAAGGCAAGCCCCGGAGCAGAACCCATTTCCTTTCCTAAATTATGCAACTCACTACTCTTTTGCTTGTGCATTAAGTTTATAGGAGTTGAATGAAAACTTAGTTGCATGATGTAGGAACCCATGCTTGAAAATTAGATGTAAGGTTCGATAGAATGCTGTGCTAATAGGACTCCGGTAAAAGCCGAGTGATTTCCTGTCACTCGCGAGAAATTAGGAGTTGAATGTTTACTACACGCTGCAATCATAAGGACAACGGACGGGCTATGGTACGATGTTTACGATTGAGGCCCGTCTGTTTAGTGAAAAATGCTAAGGCCGCAGTGTGTGGTAGTGGTGGTTAAGTCTTTGAAACATACTAACCACATGCCGAGAATATGGTAATCGGTAAGCTTAAGTACCTGATTGGCCCGGCAAGTGGACGGCATTCTACCCTTTGAACTTCGGTCCCACTATATGGCGAGTGCACGAGTGGTCATGACCCGGCGTCGAACCGTGGCGTGGGGCTCGTGTACTCTCGGAGGGTAGCCCCGATCCACGACCCGGAAAGAAAGGGGAAAAGTTGCACGTGTGACTCTAGGAGTAACCACGTGTCATGTGTTTAGGTTCCCCTTGCAAGGTTAAGAAATTCGATTCGAATCGTCCGTTTCTCACGGCTATTGAGACTGCTTAATTACTTTTACCCACAGAGTAAGAAGAGGAACAATGATGATGAATAAACTTGTTGGATGAAATTTAATGCTTCACCATGAATGATATTGGATAGCTGCTTATCTAGAATGGTTACTGAAACTAGAATCTTCAGCTAAAAGTTGAAAGTAAGGACCCACTCGTAGATGCTTTTCGGCAAAACAAACCCCTGAGCCAAAAAGCCTTGCATGTCTAGAGTCGGTGGAGTAGATTCCACTACACGGGTGTTGGCGCTAAAATCGGCCGGATAGGAATCGGCCGATGGGTCTTCAGCGTCGGACACACGACCCGGGAGAATCTGCTTAGCTCCTGTTCGGGTTATCGCCCTGGTGCGGTTCGCGCGGCGTGCCAGTCAATCTGACCTGTTGATTGACAAGGAAATAGAGTATTAAATTCTAGGCGCGTCGATCGGCTGGATTTCCGATCTGTCCTGAGGAGCGCGTCGGCGGTAAATCGGCCGATTTGCTGTAGAGATGATCGGCTATGAGTCAGCCGATGATCGTATGGTAATTGTAAAAACTGCTGGAGCAATCTAAACAATTACTATAGAGGCAACACTTGAAACAGATCTAATCGGCTATATGGCGATGAATCGAAGGAGAACGATGACGAAGCCGATTACCCTGATCTCAAGCTGGATAACTGGTGATAATACTAGAATAACAGGTAGAACTTGCAATTCTAGTAAATATCGATAACTTGTGAATAAATCCAAACGAAACCACAGCGATGCGCCCGTAGTTAAAGCTCGGATATTACTCGATAATCGGAACCTACCAATTGGCCGGAGATCAGGTTGATGCAGCCCTGCCAATCCGTACGAACTCGTGAAAGAAGAAAATATTGGCGAAGTCGCCGACTTGAAAGGTAAAGTACTGGTAAAAAGTAGAAGTATTTTGTTGATTGATGTTGGTTGTTTTTTGCAAAACCCTAGCGACTCCTATTTATACCCTGAAACTAGGACTCCTGGTCGATTACGACTTGTTACAACCTTATTTAAAACAGGAAAACTACTATATCTATAATAACTTTAAAAAGGAAACGGACTCCCGCAGAATCTTCCGCCGCCGCTTCCTAATCCAATCAGGACCTCTTCAATTGCTTTCCGGCCGACTTAGCATGCCGCGTTGACCAGCTTTTGACTAGGATCTTCTGGAATAATCCTATCCTGTTGGCATAGGCAGCGCCGCCAATCGGCCGATTTTCAACTGTTACCCCGATCGGCCGATTCCTTACTGTAGCTCTCAGATCTTCTACATCGGCCAACCTTCTTCTCCTGACGCCGATTCAATACGTGTCAAAATCTGGCGTCAACACATGCCCCCCAGTTTCGGAGTAAAATATAACTTTTCTTCGAAACTCCCTTTTTAATCCTTTTTTCCGAAACGGGTGCAGTAAAAGTCTCCTTCCGTTCCGCGGCACAATGGTTGCAATTTCCTCGATCCGAGCACGCGAAACGACCGCTCCCCTGGAACTCGTGTAGACGGTGCGGTAAGAATACCATCTTTGCCCTTACCCCCTTATTTTAAGTACTGGTTTTCTCCACCTTTTCTCCTCCACGAATCCAGCATCCTTTCTGCCGCATTACTGTTCATCTTCCCCCAAGTTCTTTCGATTTCCAAGCGCTTCCCCTTCTCCGGCGACCTCGTCCGCAGCTTGCTCCGACCCCAATGGCGTCTCCATCAGCGACCACCCCATCTACAGAGGCTCCATCGGCTGCTCCTCTGGCGGCGGCGGCCCAATCGGCGGCTTCTCCAGCAGCGTCAGCGACGATGGCTTCCATCCCAGAGGTAAATGTCCGAAAAATCTTTTCCTTTTCGCCTTGCTGCTTCAGTATTTTCCGGTCCCTTTCTTAGTTTCTTCCCTTTTTCCCTTTCTTTTTAGGCCCTTAGGCACAGGATCACCATTCCCCTCTCAGAGTCTCCTGACCTCATCTGCCTAGGCCCTATGGGGAGTCCTGATCCAACAGATCTAATTAGCTTAGAAACTCACAGAATCCCCTTCAAGCAGTCACCTATGGATTTAGATCACTGGGTAGGCGCATTCAGATCCTGGCCGAACGAAACACCCGGGTGGAGAGAGTGTTACCAGAGGGTAGCTGGGTCTTGGAAAGTCCAATGGGAAGAACTTAAAATCGGCCAGTGCATAGATCTGTCCCTGTCTCAGATGGAAAAGAACGAACCTTTGGTTATGGCGGCCTCTTACTTTTGGTTTGATGCGCTCAACGCATTTCTTTTTGGACACGGACCCATGACCCCGATCTTGGCCGATGTCTTGCTGCTGACCGGCCTAGATGTTTCCTCCGCCGATACCCCTTTCAACTACCTGTTCAAGCCATCTCATAGGCTAGATACCAAAGGAATCGGCGAGTGGAAAGGATACATCAGTAAGAACATGAAGACAGGGACAGTCTCACAGAGAGAGCACACCGCCTTCCTGATGATGTGGCTGGAGAAACATCTCTTCTGTGGCAGAGCGGTCGGCCCCTCTTCCAACACTCAAGCTTTGGCAGAATCTCTCGCACAAGGATCGGCCGTTCCCCTCGGCAAACATTTGCTGGGATCGGCATATCATATGATGCATCAAATCGGCGCCAAGATGTCGAAAGGAGAGCCGATAGGGAATCCAGGCGGTCCTTGGTGGTTCATCACCCTCTGGCTCAATCTATACATGAGCAAGGTCTCTCAGCAGAGGATAGAGACAAAGACCTTTCCCAACATTGAGTCAGAGGAGAACCCATCGGTCCGTCGCCGCTGCAGATCTGTCGGAGAGGCGGCATCGGCCTTTCCTAGCTGCCAGTTCACCGCTACCCGGGTAGCCGAATATTTCAGATGCTTCTATAATGGACTTAGCGAGTAGATGATCACCTGGTATCCATATCAAACCGCGGAGCCGATTTTTGAATTGCCTATATGCTTTGACTTCTCCACCCACACATTTGACAGAGAGTTGATGGATGTCCTGATTAAGCCGGGAATTCTGCCGGCTAACTTCTTCTCGGGGAAGGACTCACCCACTTATGAGTTCTACTGCCCATCAGCTGCAGCAAGGCAACTAGGTTTCGGCCAATTGCCGATCCGAGTCTATTTCGCCGGCCAAGCAAAATTCAGAGACGGATTAACCTCTAGTCTCGACTACAGCCGATTGTGCGATTTAGTACCTGACTCCAGCACTATTGACTTGAACGGCTGGTCAGTTGCCTCTTTCGCCACCCAACAGTACAAATTATGGTGGGCAGAATGGAAGCAGCATCTTTTCTGTAAATCCCCATCAATTTACTGCAACATTCTGGACCCAGAGAACATCGACCCAAATGCTGCGGTATGTCCTTTTCTTTTCAGCCGATTTCAATGTTGCACTATCATCTTGCTGTTAACTTATGTTTACCTCTTCAGTCTGAAAGCCATGCTCCCCCAACACGGAGCCGAAGCGGCCGGCCGATTGATAGCCATCATCGATACACAGTGCAGCCACTCATCGGCTTCCATGCTCCATCTATCAGAGATATCTCCACCGGCCGATTAAAACGAGCGCCCAAGAGACCAACACCAAAGATATCCAGCCGTCGGATGCGGGCTCGCATTGAATCGGCCGATCAGACAACAATAGCATCGGCTGAAGTCTCTCGTATCGGATCGGCTAGCCAGATGGCAGCAGCATCGGCCGAGACTCCCCATGTTGGATCGGCTGATCAGATGGGAGTGATGCGCGCCGAGACCCCAGACCCTTCACCTCCATCAGTGGTCGAGACGGCCGATCCCCAAGTCGCCGCCGAAGCCGGGGCTGCTGCAGCATCGCTCTTAGTAGAAGCTGTCCAGGTAACTTTATTTATCTCATGTATTCCCCAAAAACCTTCTGCTGACATCAATTTCGTCCCTCTACCAGGCGGCACGAGTTGTCCCACCACAATCTCCACGGCTGTCGGCCACGTCTCAAGTAGGGACTGAAACTATAGCAGCTCCTGTTGCCGAGGTAAATGATCTCTTACTCTGCATCTTCAATATTCAGGAAACTTAACCAATTCTGATGCAGGTTGACTTGGGTACGCCGATTGTAACTCCACAGCTGGAATCGGCCGGAGAACCCGCAGAGGCATGTCAAATTCCCATTACCATCTTATCTTATTTTCCATAGTACCTTCACGAGCATTTATATCTTTCTCAGGAAGCTGGCCCAAGCGGGGCACCAATAATGATCGAATCTTCTTCTTCTGGTGAACCCAGTGCACCAATCCCTGAAACAAGGGAAATACTTCCACCGGCGCAGGCAAGAGAGATTCGTTTCAAAGAGGTAACAATTTTACCATCAGAATCGGCTAATTTACTCCCACTACCTGCTTACCCTTTGCTTCATTCCTTTACAGGAGCAAGATTCTCCTAACAATAGTATCTTTTCTTTCGCTGTCTCCTTGGCTGACGAAGAAGAAATTGCCTCACATGTGGTTCCAACGAGTTCTGCCTCCGACGATGTCCGCTCTAAGCTCGAGAGCATCCGTACTCTCCTCCAAGGTGACATCGGCCGACTGGTGAAGGATGCATCGCCGATCCGACAACTTTTCAATGAGGTCGTAGATCACATTCCGGAGGAAGTGTCGGAAGACTTGGGGTACGCTGCCTATATAGAGGGCATGCGGATTCCGGTCTCGCGGGTGCTGCGACGTATGGCCGATCACGCTCAGATGGCCAAAACTCAGGAGGAGGTTGACTCGTACAAACACCAGGCCCAGGAAGTACATCACAAAATCAACTTCCTTGAGAACTGCCGTCCGGATATTGTTGGCACAATAGATCGGCTGAAACGAAGGAGAGCAGAACTAGCCAAGGAGATGGAACAGATAACCAAAGAGATAGCCGCTGAAGAGAAAAAGCTCCAAGAACTCCCAACCATGATCAGCGAGCTGAAGCAAAAAAGACAACATCTGGTCCGTGAAGCAATAAGACTCCGTCGCCGCGTGTCAGAAATGTCAGGATCGGTCGAAAGTGATCAGAGAATATTAGAATCGGCCGATCAAATCAGACGACGAGCGATTGTAGCCATAGATACTTTCCTTGGGCTGTAAACAATATGTTAAACATTGTTGTTCCTTAATGCCACCACGCCGATTTGATTTTGAACCGCTTCATATAATCTGTGCTTTCCACCTAACAATGGATCCCAATATCTCTTTCGCCGGATGTGTAGCCAGAAAACCGATGAGAAATCGGTCATGTTAACTCGACACATTTTCTTTTTGTGCTCAGAATCCCCATCGGTACCAACGTACGTCGGCCTTGATCTGATGCTATCTCTTAAATCTCCCATCTCTAATGAATTGGCCGACGTGAACCCATGCCTCAGCTTCTCATTCTTTCGAACGAGCTGAATCCTCAGAGCCGACTGCTTGGATCGGCTGTAGACCGAAATCGGACACTTTCAAGAAGTCAGTGTCCCAAGTCCTGCCAGATATGCATTTGACGTGCTCGCAGCTCCACTGTTGAGTGTCGGCCGCTGCAACGCTGTAAACGGAATCGGCAGCTACCACCTCTGTACTGTCGCCGACCCATTGCACAAGGCATTGATGCATGGTAGATGGGACACAGCAGTTTGCATGTATCCAGTCGCGACCGAGCAGCATATTATAGGACCCTTTGCCATTAATGACGAAGAAAGTAGTGGGGAGGGTCTTACTGCCGATGGTGAGGTCGACGCAGAATGCCCCGCGGGCAGGTGACACGTTGCCTTCGAAGTCCTTCAGCATCATGTCCATCTTGGTGAGGTCGTCATCGCCCTTGCCCAGCTTGCGGAACATGGCATACGGCATGATGTTGACTGCCGCGCCTCCATCTACCAGTAGTCTGGTGACGGGTCTTCCGTTGACATAGCCCTTGAGAAACAGCGCTTTGAGGTGCTGTCGTTTTTCTTCCTCTGGCTTTTCAAACATAGCCGTCATCGGCTCTAATACTAGTTGTGCCATTTGCTCTTCCTCTGTATTTATCACTTTGTCCCGATCGCTTGGCGCCATGAACTCCATCAGCAGTATGAATACCATATTAATTTCGGCTGCCGATTCTTGGTTGTTTGCTTTCTGATCGTTCTTCTTTGGGCGCCAAATTCGAGATTTCACATTCCTTCTTTCTGGCACATGTCTCTGTTCTTCTTCTTGATGTTCCCACTGGCGTAGGCGTTGGATCCTTCGCTTCTGGGATCTGGATAGGCCGTCAGGACACCACTTTGGTTCCTTCCCTAGGGGATCTTCGTCTGATACCCTATCATCGGCCACCTCTTCCAGCCGATCGTGTGCGCTGATCCTGCCCCCCAGTCCATCTTGCTGGCCGATCTTGCTTTTTGACCTGCCGTACTGGTCAACTCTGCCCCCCAGCCGATCATGCACCAAAACGCGCCGTTCTTCGCGCTGATTTCTGTTGATCGGCTCTGATCCTCTGTCCCTAGAGTGTGGTTTCGGGCGATCGTTGCGGTTTGATCCGTTGCACTCCGGACAGTTATCGGCAGAGGGCAGTCTGATATCGTTCTCCCAGCAGTGGATGAAGAAGGGACACTGCCAGTGATCTTCACGCCGGCGTATCATCTCTTCCTGGTGCTGTGCTTGTTCTTGCTGCCGCCGATATTTACTGAGTAGAAATCGGGAGGTGACAGGCCTGTGTGGCCGTTCTGGTCCTCGCCTATCCCTTCTGATTTCTTCCGTCGTGATGTGCCTCTTGGGATCGACGACGCCACCTCTTCTCGCCAATTCTGATGTCAGCACCTTGGTTTGACTTGACTCTTCTCCAGCGTTGACCGTGTTGGCCGGGAAGGGATGCTGATCTATCTTCATCGGCATTGCCGATTTGGTTGGAGTCTCAAATTTGATCCGCCCTTGTTCAATGGCCGATTGTATCTGCTGACGAAAGACTTTACATTCGTTGGTGTCATGAGAAGTAGCGTTGTGCCACTTGCAGTACTTCATCTTCTTCAGCTGATCGGCCGTAGGGATGGTGTGATGTTGCGACAGCTTGATCTGTCCCTCCTGAAGCAGTAGATCAAAAATTTTATCGGCTTTTGACGTGTCAAAGCCGAATGTCTCTGGCTCCTTCTTGCCAAAGGGGCAGGATATTGGTTTTTTCCCTTTTACCCATTCCTCCAGGCCGATTTCCTCCTCTGCGTCAGATTCAGATCCCTCCAAATACGCCACCTTCTTCTGAAAGCTCCTCCGCTGTTCAAACGGTCGGATCTCTTGCCCTGACAATCGGTGGACGATTTGACTCAGGCTCTCAAACTCTTGGGCGGCATATCTTTCTCGGATTTGCGGTAAGAGGCCCTGGAAAGCGATATCGGCCAACTGTGCATCGGTCAGGGCCAGGCTGTAGCACTTGTTTTTGATCTCTCTGAATCTCTGTATATACCCTGTCACCGGCTCATCGTTCCTTTGCCTGAGGCTGGTTAGATCTGAAAGCTTCATCTCGTGTACTCCCGCATAGAAGTACTTGTGGAATTGTTTCTCCAGATCGGCCCACGTGACGATAGAATTTGGCGGTAAAGTGGTGAACCACTGGAAGGCCGATCCGGATAGAGATGATGAAAATAACCGTACCCTCAGAGCGTCTTGCGTGGCAGCTTCACCGCACTGGATGATGAATCTGTTGATGTGCTCCATAGTGGATGTGTCATCCGTCCCTGAGAACTTGGTGAAATCTGGAACCTTGTAGCGGTGTGGCAACGGCAACGAGTCATAGGCCGATGGATACGGCGTCTTGTAAGTATAAGTTTGAACTTTCGGCTTCAGCCCAAACTGATCTTGAATTACTTCTGCTATTCTTGCCGTCCAATCCACCTGCTGCTGATGAACAGTTGTTCGCGGTGCGGGCACGTGTTGAAGGGCTGGTTCAGCCAGGTGATGAATCGGCGAAGTTTGCTGAACGGCCGATAACTGCTGGCGAAATGCGTCCGCACCCCCTTCGTACGTTTCTGCTAGCGCCGCGGCTCTGAATGCCTCCACAGTGCTTGACCCCCTGCCGACTTCTGGTAAAATCGGCTGGTACTAGGAGACCGTCGGCCGATTGGTACGGCACCTGAAACGGATAAGTGCCATGCCCGTTCGCCGGCTCGGGAAAATGCGTCGTGGCTGATGCCCCCCTGCCGATTTCTGGTAAAATCGGCTGGTACTGGGAGACCGTTGGCTGGGCTGCCGATTGGTACGGCACCTGGAACGGGTAAGTGCGATGCCCGTCCGCTGGCTCGGGGAAATACGTCGTGGCTGATGCCCCCCAAGGCACTGAGCTTGTAGGCAGTGTTTGCACCGAAGCCATCTGGACGGGTTGAAGCGGCGCTCGCGACGGGAGACATGGTACACCGCTATATCTTGGAGACGCCGGAAGTGGTGGAGAGCTGTACCCCTCGCGCTGCGTCAACATCGGCTGAGAAGCCGATTGGGATGTGTAGGGTAAGCTTCTTGCCGGCAGGGTAGTTGGAGGGGCATATGCCGGTCCCTGATAACCTTGAACGGCTCCGCTGGCCAGAGAGTTGACGACGGCGTTGTACACCGTGTTGCTCATCACCGAGGATTGGTCAATGAACGCTTGATATACGGACTGCTGAATCATCTCTGACATCTTGCCCGAGTCTTCAGCAATGGTGATGTGGCGAGGTGCTGGAATAGGGGCCTTCCTAACTGCTTCCCCGCTTCTGGTACGACTGAACGACTGGAGGTATATCTTCCTGTAATCTTCAAGATGTTTGGCCAATTCCTCCCTCTGGTCGTCCTTGAGATCAGCTTCTGTGACCCCAATGATGTTGCTGTCAGAAATTTCTGCGTTGTTCGACATATCAGGTCTTGGATGGTCCCACCGGGCGTGCCAAAAGTGTGTTGGCGCTAAAATCGGCCGGATAGGAATCGGCCGATGGGTCTTCAGCGTCGGACACACGACCCGGGAGAATCTGCTTAGCTCCTATTCGGGTTATCGCCCTGGTGCGGTTCGCGCGGCGTGCCAGTCAATCTGACCTGTTGATTGACAAGGAAATAGAGTATTAAATTCCAGGCGCGTCGATCGGCTGGATTTCCGATCTGTCCTGAGGAGCGCGTCGGCGGTAAATCGGCCGATTTGCTGTAGAGATGATCGGCTATGAGTCAGCCGATGATCGTATGGTAATTGTAAAAACTGCTGGAGCAATCTAAACAATTACTATAGAGGCAACACTTGAAACAGATCTAATCGGCTATATGGCGATGAATCGAAGGAGAACGATGACGAAGCCGATTACCCTGATCTCAAGCTGGATAACTGGTGATAATACTAGAATAACAGGTAGAACTTGCAATTCTAGTAAATATCGATAACTTGTGAATAAATCCAAACGAAACCACAGCGATGCGCCCGTAGTTAAAGCTCGGATATTACTCGATAATCGGAACCTACCAATTGGCCGGAGATCAGGTTGATGCAGCTCTGCCAATCCGTACGAACTCGTGAAAGAAGAAAATATTGGCGAAGTCGCCGACTTGAAAGGTAAAGTACTGGTAAAAAGTAGAAGTATTTTGTTGATTGATGTTGGTTGTTTTTTGCAAAACCCTAGCGACTCCTATTTATACCCTGAAACTAGGACTCCTGGTCGATTACGACTTGTTACAACCTTATTTAAAACAGGAAAACTACTATATCTATAATAACTTTAAAAAGGAAACAGACTCCCGCAGAAGCTTCCGCCGCCGCTTCCTAATCCAATCAGGACCTCTTCAATTGCTTTCCGGCCGACTTAGCATGCCGCGTTGACCAGCTTTTGACTAGGATCTTCTGGAATAATCCTATCCTGTTGGCATAGGCGGCGCCGCCAATCGGCCGATTTTCAACTGTTACCCCGATCGGCCGATTCCTTACTGTAGCTCTCAGATCTTCTACATCGGCCAACCTTCTTCTCCTGACGCCGATTCAATACGTGTCAAAATCTGGCGTCAACAACGGGTAAGTCTTGTTGAGTATTAGTATACTCAGCCTTGCTTGTGGCTCGTTTTCAGGTGAGACCTTCGATGATATGATTGCTAGCTTGACTTGGCCGTGTACTCTTCCCCCTGGTTGGTCGGTGGAATGGGATACGCCCCCGGCCAATGGAGATAATGCCGAGTGATGTCTCGTACGGGCTTCATCGAGACATCCTTATCGTCAAGTAGCTTTCGTTATCTTATTTTCCGCTACAACTTAAACTCTGAAGAACTTATTGGTTATGATCACTAAAGTACTTGGTTACTAAATTCAAACATGGTTTGTAATATTCACTTATGATAATTTTGTAATATCTGTTGGAATGTGGTATTCTCTGGGCTCATCTTCGCATGAGCATTTGTATGTATGGCTTCGATTCGCTCTACCGTGGTTGTATCGGGAGGTTACCCGACAGACCAATGGATTACTCCCTTTGAAGTGTAAGGTTAACCGAGATTGCCCTAATGGTGATGGTTAACACACTTGAGCCGGATTAATTCAGGTGGTTCTACCACAGCTGGTATCAGAGCCGTAGCTGGTGCCACAGCTGGTAACAGCTGGCACCAGAGCCGAAATGCATACGCCAGAGAATGCGACAAGCCTTAAAAACTCATTTTCATAAAACTTGCCTAGAAGGATGTGTTGCGAAATACGTTGGTGCGCTAAGGATGGTACCTAGTTCGTAAAGCCCTAAGGGATTATGGGAAAGTTACTAGGTGGCTATCTAACTTCTATATATTATCAACTGACTCCCAGCACCTTACTTTCTGTCAAAACTTACTTTCATGCACAACCGACCTTAAATTCTGTAACGACGCACTCATCGCTAAGGTAAGAAGGTAAGAATCCTCAGCCAACTGAGAGAGTTTGGCCTTCCTGTCGGTGATGCGAACCGAACGCTGCCCTCAAGCAGTGGCTTACTTGAGGTGCTGCCAATATGCCAACTGTTAGTTGAATATATTGGGAGTAGAAGGTTTGGCGCAGGGTATGGCGATCGCTGTTCATACCCCCGTCTCATGACGGTACCCCCATGAATACGCTATCTCGATAGCGTATGTTAACATCGTCTGTACGGCGGAAATTTTACAGATATCGTTTCTATAAGTAAACGGTAATGAATACGGACGCTTTCATGAGTGCTGGCATGAAAGGTTCTAGAAATATATGTGCTCTATCAATCTTCTGCAGGTACACTAACCGCGATTACGATAAGTTAAAGAACGGTTAGAAAATCTCGACTAGCTATTATAGTGAGAGGCGTATCATGTATGCCACCGAAACTATCTTCGTAAGACCAAAAGTATTTGGCAATTCTTTTATTTTGTGAGGACGAATAGGACGTGCATGCATCATGACCATATATATCTGAAATTGAAAATGCGTTGAATGAGAGTGGTAAGGTTCTTGCGTATCTAAACGTGATTTTGCATAAGGACTACCTAGCGAATCTGTCACAAATCTGCCATGACCGAAAAGAGAGATTTATTGATCAGAGAAAATGACCTTTTCTGGTAAAGTTCATGTTGAAGAATTGTTCCAAATTTTGTGTTCTATCTCCTGTTCAAAAATGAAAAATTATGAAATTATGGATAGTAAGAAATAACAGAAACCATGGAATGTCAGAATTCTGTCCAGAATAAGCACATCTGCCCCTTAAATTTTTAGGCCCCCTTCCTACAGTATTCTGCAAAAGAGTACAATACAAAACTTGTTCCAAATTTACCCAGGTAGCTGCTGTTAAAATTTTGTAACTTTTGGCCGGGTAGATTTTCCCTGATGCACGAAACTCTAGCCCTCTGTTCACTGAAAATTCTGGGTAGACAGAGAAGTGAGACCTTAAGGGAACAGCCATCTTAGAGCCTAATCCAGCCAAAGTGATGAATAGAAAAGTGGTGCACAAATACCTTAGGAGTGTTTTGGTGAAATTTGAGAATTTTTGGATATGAACTGTGGAAGTTACGGTTATTTTTCCACTCTGTACAGAATCTGTCCCTGTGCTTTTCACACTTTTCTTGGCCTCACCCATTTGATCTTTTGTTCAGATGGCCGAGACAGCTGCCATGATGGTGGATGAGGATGGACGCGTTCACTCACAGTGTCTCCACTGGGAGGGCTTTCCCTCTATTTTGTGGGACGTGTTGAGCACC
This sequence comes from Panicum miliaceum, assembly GCA_032594955.1. NCBI lineage: Eukaryota > Viridiplantae > Streptophyta > Magnoliopsida > Poales > Poaceae > Panicum > Panicum miliaceum. The sequence goes on along the minus strand of CM064070.1, from coordinate 8,449,807 downwards.
GTGGGCTATCCAATTCCCCCACGTTACGCCGGACTGGAGTTTGCAGAGAATGGAGTTACCCAGTGCCGTGTCAACGTGACCATTTTTCCGCACCCGCTACACCCGGAGTGGCCCGCCTTGGAGATTGAGGCTGTTGGTCGCAGGTTGGCCGACACTTGGGAGCTTGCAGCCATGAGGGCGCTCACCACTTTTTGTGCGCAGCGTCCCGAGGTTGTCACACTCGCTCCCATTGGTTTGTTTCCTGCTGTCCAGGACAACGACCCCTTTTGGCTCAACAGGGTGCAGCATTCACAGTACCTGGTAGACTTTCACGCCCAGGAGACTATCCAGACCTCCGTACGATGCATGAATGCGCTGTACCGACTGCAGGCACTCCAGAGTCAGGCGCTTGTGCAGCTCACTGATCTTGCACAGGCCTACCACATGATGGCAGATACCAGGGATGAGCAGATTAAGGAACTCAGTGAGGAACTCGAGGATAGAGACACCCGGATTGGCCAACTTGAGGGCCAAATTCAGGAGCACGACACTCTCATGGGTGAGAGAGATGACATGATAGCACACTTGGAGGAGCAGCTCCATGATCTGAGCCTTGAGTTGGAGGATGCTAATGAGCACATTCAGTGGCACCATGATCAGAATGCCCCTCCTGGCGTGGTGGCTATGGAGGAAGATGAGGAGGAGCCATAGGAGATTGACGGTATTTCAGGAATGGACTTTGAGGGTGAGGCACTGCAGCCACCTCCGATGGGAGCTCACTCTCCTACTCACAGCGAGTCGTCCGTCAACGACCTCGATGATTTCTAGATGATGACCTAGGAGGACTTTTGAACATACTCCTCGATAGGGTAGCCTAACTTTTGGCAAGTGTTGTAATAGGCTAACTAGGAGTTGAGTAACTCTTTTGTGATGGGTACACCTGAACCATGTGGATACCCTCAGCATGTAAGGAATGGCGATAAACTTGGATGATTTCGTTGTAAGTTGGTAAACAATGAAATCCACAATCGCTGAAACTTGTCGGAAATTTTATCCATGTCTCCTTACATTTCTGAGCTGTGAGTTGAATACCAAACCTATCAGGAATTTTGTGATCGTGGTTCTCACAGAAATTCAGCATCATTGGACCTCGCTAGTTTGAGTTATAGGCAAAACATCACCTATCGATCTGCTGAAAAACAGCTGGGACAGTAAGGCAAAGGACGAGCCTTTTGACCATCTTTGCTAGAGTTCTAGCACCAAAGTTAAATATCAAAGTGGTGCATCCCTAAGTTCTCTAACTACTGCCAAAGTATGAGATGTTTTGGATGGACCCACAGCAAGCTATGATTTTTCTCATAGCAAACAAAAATTCTGTCCATACTTCTATCTGTGATTTCGGAAGTCTATGACTACACTAGTCCTCTATGAATCGAGGAAGTAATATGGATCGCGTTGCTAATGGTAACCGTTCACTTTTCAGATGGTTGGATCAACACGTGGCAACCCCGAGGGTTTTGGTGCCGGTGGCAGCAGACCGCGACAATCGCCACCACCCCCGCCCAGTTTGGTGGAAGTGATGGCCGCTCAAACCGAGCTGCTGCGTCAGCTGGTGCAAGGACAGCAACACCACCAGCAGGGTGGGCAAAATGTCCACCACCCCCAAGCTGCAGGATATACGGATTTTTTGGGGACCCAGCCGCCCTTGTTCCATAAGACAGAGGAACCCCTGGACGCAGACGCATGGATTCGGACCATCGAATCCAAGTTCACACTACTTGTGGCCCCATGCTCAGAGGCCAACAAAGTTCGTTTTGCCGCGCAACAGCTTCGCGGTACCGCTCGTCTGTGGTGGGACCACTATTTTGCGATGCTCCCGGCTGATCATGTGGTCGACTGGGACGAATTCAAGACCGCATTCCGGGCACATCATATCCCCGAGGGTCTCATGGAAAGAAAGCTAAATGAGTTTTTAGCTCTCACCCAGGGCACCCGCACCGTGCTGCAATACGCCCAGGCGTTCAACAATCTATGCCAGTATGGGGGCTATCACGCTGATACGGATGCTAAGAAGCGTGACCGTTTCCACAGAGGACTAAGCACCAAGCTCAAGGAGCGTCTGAACCTAGTCAGGGCTGACACCTACAACGAATTGGTCAATATGGCCATTACCCAGGAAGACTGTATCATGGCACACCGGGCAGAGAAGAAGAGAAAGGCACCCGCTGGACCTTCAAGTGCTCAGCCACCAAGGTATCGCGTCGTGCAAAATGCCGCACCCACAGCTCCACCAAGGGCCCCTCAGCCAGGGAGATGGATTGCCAGACCCCCACAGCCGCCAGGCATGGTACGACCCCCGATGCCTCCACAGAATGGTCCGAGGCCCACTCTTCAACAGTCTCTTTGACCCAGCCCTGCGAATCGTTGTTTCAAATGCGGGAGCTCCAACCACTTTGCACGAGCATGCCCTCAGTCTGGGCAGCCCAACCAAGGTCAGGGATCCAACCCGAACAACAAGAACAGGGGCAAGAGACAGACCCTGCAGGTCAAGCAAGGACGGATTAACTTCACCACGCTTGCAGAGCTTCCTGAAGGAGCCCCAGTGATGTCGGGTATATTCTCTATCCATAACAAGCCTGCAGTTATATTATTTGATTCTAGTGCATCGCATAGTTTCATAAGTGCAAAATTCGGTGCAAAAGTAGGCTTGGATGTTTGTCACACAAAAGGGTCATATATGATATCAACACCGGGTGGTAAAATTGCTTCAAACCAAATGGTCAGACAAGTACCAGTCAAGTTAGGTAGTAAAACCATCGACACAGACCTTGTTCTTTTACCCCTTGACGGCATGGATATTATTTTGGGAATGAACTGGATGACTATGCATGGAGTCACGCTGGACCTTTCTTCCCGGGCCGTTGAGATAAATTCACCTAGTCACGGAGCCACCACCCTTTACCTACCATTCTTAGATTTCACGAATTCCTGTGCTTACAAGATGGAAGGACTTAAGCTAGAAGATATTCCTGTGGTAAACGAGTATGCCGACGTCTTTCCGGATGACTTACCAGGAATGCCACCGGATAGGGATATTGAGTTCATCATCGAACTGCAACCGGGCACTGCACCTATATCCAAAAGACCATATAGGATGCCCCCTAAAGAACTGGCAGAGCTGAAAATTCAACTCCAAGAACTACTGGACAAAGGTTTCATTCGCCCTAGCGCGTCACCTTGGGGATGTCCAGCCCTATTCGTAAAGAAGAAGGATGATAGTTTAAGATTATGTGTGGACTACCGACCTCTCAACACAGTAACCATTAAGAATAAATACCCACTTCCTCATATCGATGTACTCTTCGATCAATTAGCTGGAGCCAGAGTCTTCTCAAAAATTGATCTTCGTTCGGGATATCATCAGATCAAGATTCGCCCGTGCGATATTCCTAAGACTGCCTTCTCCACACGATATGGACTATATGAATTCTTGGTCATGTCCTTTGGACTCACAAATGCCCCTGCCTACTTCATGTATCTCATAAATTCGGTATTCATGCCCGAACTTGACAAATTCGTCGTAGTGTTCATCGACGACATCCTTATCTATTCCAAGGATGAGGAAGAGCATGCCAAGCACCTTCGCATTATTCTTCAGCGACTCAGAGACCATCAGCTCTATGCTAAGTTTTCTAAGTGTGAATTCTGGTTGGATACTGTAAAGTTCTTGGGTCACACGATCTCCAGCGAAGGCATAGCTGTTGACCCCAGCAAGGTACAAGAGGTGATGGATTGGAAACCCCCTACCTCTGTTCATCAGATTCGCAGTTTTCTCGGCTTAGCCGGTTACTACCGTCGCTTCATCCCGGACTTCTCTCGAATTGCTAAGCCCATGACTGAACTGTTAAAGAAGGAAGTAAAGTTTGTATGGAATGAGAAATGTGAAGAAGCTTTCCACGCTCTCAGAGAGCATCTGACTACTGCACCTGTGTTAGCTCAACCCGATAATACCAAGTCGTTCGATGTGTATTGTGACGCATCGGGTACTGGTCTGGGATGTGTGCTTATGCAAGAGAATCGAGTGATTGCATATGCCTCACGAGCCCTTCGGCCCCACGAACAGAATTATCCAACTCATGATCTTGAGCTTGCAGCTGTCATTCACGCTCTGAAAATATGGAGGCACTATCTCATGGGTACACAGTGCAATATCTACACTGATCATAAGAGTCTCAAGTATATCTTCACACAAGCCGATCTGAATATGAGACAACGAAGATGGCTAGAATTAATCAAGGATTATGACCTTGAAGTGCACTATCACCCCGGCAAGGCTAATGTAGTCGCGGATGCACTAAGCCGCAAGTCCCATTGCCATTGCTTATCCATGGAAGCCTACAATGAGACGTTGTGTGCAGAAATGAGGAAGCTTAACATGGAAATGGTTTCCCAAGGCACTCCAAATCACATCTCAGTTGAGCCCACTCTTCACGACCAAATCATCATGGCACAACTACATGGTGAAGGAATTAAGATCATCAAACAAAAACTCTCTCTAGGTGAGGAGAAGTATAAATGTTTCCGCCAGGACCATAAGGGAGTCCTATGGTTCGAAAGTCGTATAGTCGTTCCGAAGAATCATGAACTCCGCAAGCAAATTCTCGATGAGGCACATCTTTCCAAATTCTCTATCCACCCCGGCAGTAGCAAAATGTATCAAGACCTAAGGCAAAACTTCTGGTGGACTAGAATGAAAAGAGAAATTGCTACGTATGTCTCAGAATGTGACACGTGCCAGAGAGTAAAAGCTAGCCACTTGAAAGTAGCCGGTACACTTCAACCGTTGCCTATACCATCCTGGAAGTGGGAAGACATAAGTATGGACTTCATCGTTGGATTACCAAACACTTCCCAGAAACATGATTCCATATGGGTTATCGTTGATAGACTCACAAAGACGGCACATTTCTTTCCGGTACACACCACCTATTCTGCCAAGAAATATGCCGAGATTTACCTCGATCGTATTGTTTGCCTACATGGAATACCTAAGACAATCATTTCTGATCGTGGTACTCAGTTTGTAGCACGCTTTTGGGAACAACTGCAAACGTCTCTTGGTACTAAACTGATTCGCAGCTCAGCATACCATCCTCAGACTAACGGATAAACGGAAAGAGTAAACCAAATTCTTGAAGACATGCTGAGAGCTTGCGTCATTCACTATGACAAGAATTGGGACAAATGTCTACCGCTAGCAGAGTTCTCGTACAACAATAGCTATCAAACGAGTTTGAAAATGGCACCATTTGAGGCCCTGTTCGGATGAAGGTGTCGAACTCCTTTGAGCTGGTCACAAACCGGAGAACGTAAAATAATTGGACCCGACCTGGTAATCAAGGCAGAGGAGAAAGTAAAAGTAATACAAGCAAATCTTAAAGCCGCACAAACCCGGCAAAAGAGCTATTCCGACAAAAGAAGAAAGCCCCTAAAATTCGAAGTTGGCGATCATGTCTATCTTCGAGTTTCACCAACCAAGGGAGTGCAAAGATTCGGAATCAAAGGCAAACTAGCTCCCCGTTATGTTGGTCCTTACGAAATCATTGAGAGCTGCGGACCCGTAGCCTACAAATTACGACTGCCCCCTCAGCTCACGGCCACCCATGATGTCTTCCACGTATCTCAACTCAAGAAGTGTATTCGAGTCCCTACCGAGATTGTGGAACAACAAGAAATATTGGTAGAACCCGACCTCTCGTATGTCGAACACCCGGTTAAAATTTTAGATCGAAAAGAAAGAGGGACCAGGAGGAAAGTGATTAAAATGTATAAAGTTCAATGGGATCATCACACTGAAGAAGAAGCCACCTGGGAAACCGAGAGCTACCTAAACCAAAATTTCCCTGGTTTTCTTATCTCAACCACTGGTATGTGCACCCCTGTCCACACTAAGATTTACCGAATCTCGGGGCGAGATTCTTGTTAAGGGGGGAAGGCTGTAACAACCCTGATAAATTACATTTCTAAATCAATGTCATTAGCCCAACCCTATGCTTAACCAACTAATAAAAGGGTGAAAAGAATTAGAACAAGTTAAGTTGAAATTCAAATTGAAATTGGGCACATATGAATACCTTTGAATTTTTAAATTAACTTTCAAACCACAAGCCAAATGAGGTGTTGCCTGAAACCAAACTTGTAGAAATTTTTATTCTGAACAACTTTCATGTTCAAAAGTTTTTGAAATTCAAATTAGAAAGTGGAGAAAACATCCTATTTGCCACCAGCCCCCTGGAACTTTTCAAATTCTCGCAAATAGGCCCTTCGTCCCTTCTCTCTCTTCCCTCCCCGCCCGACACACCGGCCAGGTGGCCGGCGATGCCTGACCGGCGCAAGCCGCCAGGCCAGTGGCCACCGGCCCACGCCCCCATGCCCGGCTTTGCCCCCCCCACCGCCGCGCTGCCCAATCCGCGCTTGCCGCGCGCGCCACGCCTGCCCAGCCTCTGCTTGCCGCCCGCCGCGCCCAACGGCCGCGCCGCGCCGTGCCGCACCGCCCGCCGCGACCCGCCCGTCGCTGAGCTCGCCGCCCGCCCGAGCCGCTGCTGCAGCTGTCCCCCAACCCCCGTGCCGCGCTATCTCCACCTCGCCACGCAAAAATCCTTGGCCGCCAGTCGCGCGCTCCGCCCTCCGCACGCCGCGCCGGTGTCCTGATGCCGCCCACCGTGGCCAGTGGCACGCCATCACCGTGCCTCCACCCCCGCGCGTCGCCCGGCACCCTTCCCTCCCTCCTGCCCCTATAAAAGCCGCCCCAGGCCGCACGCGCGAGCTCCCAGCCACCAGGCAGCACCCGCCGCCGCCATTATCACCGCCGAGCTCCACCCGCCCAAATTGAAGAGTGGAGCAGGTCGCAGGTAAGATCGCTGGAGGGAGCAGTTGGAGATCGAGAAGGCGCAGGAAGAAGATGAACAATAGTTCGCTGGAGGAGATTACTAGGGTCGTGGAGGAAGGAAGGCGGACAATGCCGGTACTTAAGGACAATCAGAGAGAGTAAGGGCAAAGGCGGGATTTTTGCCACGCCGTCTACACGAATTCCAGGAGAACAGTTGTCTCGAGCGTCCGGTCCGAGAAAATTGCAATCATCATGTAGAAGACCGAGAAACAGAAGGAGATTTTTACTGCGCTTGTTTCGGAGGAAAGATTAAAGAAAAGAGTTTCGAAGTAAAAATTATGTTTTACTACGAAACTAGGGGGCATGTGTTGACGCCAGATTTTGACACATGTTGAATCGGCATCAGGAGAAGAGATTGGCCGATGCGGCAGATCTAAAAGCTACAGTAAAGAATCGGCCGATTGAGGCAACAGTTGGGAATCGGCCGATTGGCGATGCCACTTGCGCCAACAGATAAGGAGGGCGAAACTATTGGAACCACAACAGAGGATCCCGGTCAAAAGTGGCCTAATATTGGTCAACGGAACGATGCTGATTCGGTTGAAAAGCAATGGAAATAGTCCTGATTGGATTAGGAGACGGCGGCAGAAGATTCTGCAGGAGTCCGTTTCCTTTATAAAAATATTATAAATATAGTAGTTTTTCTGTTTAAAATAAGATTGTAACAGGTCATAATCGATCAGGAGTCCTGGTTCTAGGGTATAAATAGGAGTCGTCAGGGCTTTGGAAAAAAGACAATCAATCAATCAACAATAAAATCTACTTTTTCATCGCACTTTTACTTTCAAGTCGGCGACTTCGCCAATACTTTTTTCTTCTTTCACGAGTTCGTACGGATTGGCAGGACTGCATCGACTCGACCTCCGGCCAATTGGTAGGTTCCGCTTACCGAGTAACATCTGAGCTTTAACCTCGGGCGCATCGCTGTGGTTTCGTTAGGATTTATTCACCAGTTATCAATATTTACTAGAATTATAGGTTTTACCTGTTGTTCTAGTATTATCACCAGTTATCCAGCTTGAGATTGGAACTATCGGCTTTATCATCGCTCTTCCTCGTTCATCGTCATATAGCCGATTAGATCTATTTCAAGTGTTGCATCTGTAATAATTGTTTAAGTTGCTCTAGCAGTTTTCTTTGCAATTATTACGTGATTATCGACAAATCCATAGCCAGTCATCTTTACAGCAAATCGGCCGATTCGCCGACGCGCTTTTTCGGGACAGATCAGAACCCCAGCCGATCGGAATGCCCGGAATTTAATACTCTTATTTCCTTGTCAATCAACAGGTCAGATTGACTAGCACGCCGCGCGAACCGCACCAGAGCAATAACCCGAACAGGAGCCATGCAGATTCTCCTGGGTCGTGTGTCCGATGCTGAAGGTCATCGGCCGATTCCTGGCCGATTTTTAGCGCCAACAACAAGCAACGCCAAGCCGGCTAGGAGCTTGAAGCTTCAAGAGTAAGAAACCCCAAATCCACCGGCTTGACAAAGAATGAGGTGCTCAAGAGATGGGAAATAAGCTAACTAGCACTCTCACTTGCTCTCCCTTCAATTTCCCTTCAATCTCCTCACCAAGTCTCACTTGGCAGTCAAAGGGGGAGTAGAGTAGACTCTTGAATGCTCAGGAATATAGGCAGGTGTGTTCTAGTCGGAAAGGGTAAATGTGAACGGGGTGAGGGGGTATTTATACCCCTTCACCCAAAACTAGTCGTTAACTAGTCGAGTTCCGAAGACTCCGAAGAATTCTTCGGAGACTCCAGATAACTCCTCCGGAGACTCCGAACTAATGTCCGGAGACTCTGCATATGTTCGGACTCCGGACAAAACTCCGTAGAATCCCCAATGTCTAGAGACTTTGGAGAAATCTCTGCAACTCCAGACTTTCTGTAGAAAAACACTCCAAAGTTATCCCAAGTGTTGTGTGAGTGCAAAAGTGTCTCTCATAGGTTTGTTAGATCATCTTGAGCACCTTATTCTAAGCAAAGCTAGCAAATATGATGTCCCTCTTGATAGTGTGTCATTCCTAAACTCAAATTCAAAAGATTAAATATTTAAACCCTCATTAGTTTTCGCCTTGCATCGCTTTGCAACGTTCATTTCCTTTTTGGTAGACATGTCCATGACTGTAGCTCATCTGTCACCTGTGATACCTACTCATCATACTCAATAATAGCATTAATCCCACAAGTGTGCGTCATTAATCCACCAAAACCCACTAAATGGGCCTAGATGTTTTTTCATCCGAGGAAATAGGCATCCGTCCTTCGTGCTTTGTACATCCATGTCCTATCCATCTCTGAACATCAACAAATAATGTAAATGGATTAAAACAATCTCTTCAATAATTTTGTAAATAAATGGTAAATAAATATATACTCTTATATATGCGTAGATGATGGAAAATGTCAAGCTAACATGTATTAACTAAAAAAATAAAAACCCAACCTATTATTGTACCACTAAATCTTAGGAAAAATATCTATCATGCATGTGTGTAAAGATAGAAAAAAAAATCAAATCTTCTTCTCTCTCCTCCATGGATCTAGGAAATTATTTACTTAGGAATGAGGCTAAAACTTATAGATTGAGTCCAAATGATTACATAATCTTGTTCTCCTACTAAAATAACATAACTTCATCCAAAAGTTTAAGGCAAATGGAGGCCAAATGGCAAAACCACACCATGAAGATCTAGATCTAGCTAGAGGTAAAGAGAGCTCTGTTTGAGTATTAAAACTAACAAAAAAAGCTAGAAAGATATGGGATTAGCATCAACTGACCTCCTACAACCCCCAACTCTAAGAAAATCCAGTTTAAAACCTTCCCTCCCCTTTTTTCTTTTTTTGGATTTTCGGGCAGCACCTCCCCCAAGCAAGCAATTGGCTATCGAGAGGAGGAAGAAGGGTGGCACCTAGATTTTTTCGGGCATTTTTAGGAGCGAGTGATGGCATCACCCGCCCCTGGAAATGCATTTTAGGGGCAGGTGATGGCATCACCTGCCCCTACAAATGCCCTTTTTAGGGGCGGGTGACGCCATCACCCACCCCTAAAAATAGGGCCCATTTTTAGGGGCGGATGATGGCGTCACTTGTCCATAAAAATGCTTTTCCAAGGATGGGTCAATTGCTACGGTAACCATGCTCCTTTTATAGGAGCGGGTTAACTTTTGTTCCGCCCTTGGAAAAAAATGGGGCATTGCTACAAATCATTTTTGTAGTAGTGACGCCCTCCGCCGCCGTGGGATGAGGACCCACTCACCTCTCTCTCCATCTCGCTATCGGGGCGGTACCAGGCATCCTCGGGGTTCCAACATGACTGCGCCCGGAGCTACTTGTAGGAGCGAGAGTGCGAGGAATAGAATCATTGACGATGATAGGGAACACAACCCTCCTCGCCAACACCAGCCAAGCCGTACTAGCGAATTCGATAGCCTCACAGCTTTAACTAATCAGTTATGATGGGTCCAGTGGCCAACTAGTTTTAGGCCGATAGGGTTTGAGTCCTATGCGGAGAAATCAAATCCTCAATGGCTTTAGAAGTACTCCACTAGCGTACGACTAGCTGGCAATGATCAAGAAATCATGGCCAACTACCTACCAATCATGTTGGGACCCACACTAGCTTGCCGGAGAACTCTATCAATAGCTGGGAGATTTTTGGCGGTCGATTTCCATGATATTTACCGCCAACATTTCTCTGGATTTCATACCTTTATGGCCATAATCTTGCTAGAATCATTTACCCTGATGAGTTCCACTAGTTTCGGTGTTTATATGATGTCAGAAGCTCAGTATACAAAATTTGGCCGACTTGGGAGAAATCCCAGGCCGGTCGGCCTCTCCTAGGCTGGCTGGCCTGATACCGAGGCAAACACACCTCAAACTTTATTTACTTGTGGCAGAACCGCCCGAATTAATCCATCTTAAGTGCACTAACCATAACCATAGAGGCAATCCAGGCTAAGACGCACTTAAAACGGAGTAAAACGATAGTCTATCGAGTAACATCCCGATGCAACCACTGGAATTTCGATTGAAACAATGCACACAAAGGTGAGCCCAGAGATTACAACAATCCACAAATTTTATATCATAGAGTTCAACATGAATTATTATTACAAACCAAGTTCGAATTCATGCATAAACAAGTACTTCTAGAGTTTAATAGTGCAGCGGAAAATTAACGATAGTCCTAACGACGATACAAGATATCATGATGAAGCCCGTACGTGACATCATTCAGCGTTATCATCGTTGGCCCGGGATGTATCCCATTCCACCGACCAACCAGGAGGAAGGGTACATGGCCAAGTCAAACTAGCGATCATATCCTCGAAAGTCTCACCTGAAAACAAGCCACAAGCAAGGCTAAGTATACTAATACTCAGCAAGGCTTACCCGACTAGTGGAATATACTTAGCCGACTCCTAGACATGCAAGGCTTTTGGCTTGAGGGTTTGTTTTGCCGGAAAGCATATACAAGTAGGTCCTTAATTTAAAATTTTAGCTCCAAGTTCTAGTCTTCTTTAACCATTCTAGGTAAGCAACTATCCAAATCACACATGGTGGAAATTAATTAACTAAGCATCCAACCAGATTAATCATCATCATTGTTCCTCTTCTTACTCTATGTGGTAAAAGGGTTAAGCAGTCTCAATGGCCACGAGAAATGGACGATTCGAATTGAATTTATTAACCTTGCAAGGGGAAACCTAAACACACATCACGTGGTTCCTCAAAGAGTCACACGTGCAAGTTTTCCCCTTTCTTCCTGGGTTGTGGATCAGGGCCACCCCCCTCGAGTACAGAGGTCCTCGAACCATAGAATGAAGCCAGGCTGTGGCTGCTCTTGCACTCACCATGTGCCCATGGGAACGAAGTCAAGAAGGTGAGGATATTGTCCACTCGCTGGTCCGATCAGGTACTTAAGCTTACTGATTACCATATTCTCGGCATGTGGTTAGTACGTTCAAAAACTTAACCACCACTACCACACACCGCAACCTTAGCATTTTCGCTAAAACGTTGGGGCCTCAAGCATCAACAGGAATATTGTAACACAGCCCCGTCTGTTGACCTTATGATTCCAACATAGGTAAAACAAGCAACTCCTATATCTCGCGAGTGACATGACTTTTACCGGAATCCTATTAGCATGGCAATCTAGCGACCGACACGGACTAGTGTTCATAGCATAGGTACTAGGATTATGCATCTAAGGTTTCAATCAACTCCTACAAACTTAATGCACAATACCATATATATATAAATAAAAGTTGCATAAGTTTAAAAAAATAGGGGTTATGCTCTGGGGCTTGCCTTCCTAAGCAAATCTAATCGTGGGCTCTTTGGAACTTTGGTTCGGATCTTCAGCAACTTCAGTTAGATTAACTTGAGCTTCGCGTTGCTCCCTCTCGGACTCTGGCACCAGCTCATAGGTTCCGTCGGCGAGAGTCGTCGATTCTATATGAATGCATATGTATGAGTGGTTTTAATGGTACAAGATAAATAATTTATTTCTCTATAAAGTTGTAATTCGACCAAACTCAAGTTAAGTTATAAAGCACTTCATTTTCTTTTCCTTGGGCAGTCATTTATCGAGTAGTATCTGGATTTACTAACTTCATTAAGTAAGTGAGTGGTTTTGTCATTTTATAAACGGCAATTTTTCAAAAGTAAGCATGGATTAAAACAAAACTACTCGTAGAGATAGTTTCTGGTGTTGAGATTTTTATGCAGAGCACATTACTTAAGTACAAACTCACTGTAAAATTTCCATCCATTTTCATTCAGTAGATTAATCATGAAAAATACATTAAACAGCTACTGCTAGGATCAAGATCTATTTGTACAGAACAAACCATGCAAGAACTGGTGCTCAACATTTTACTGAGTACTCCTAAACTTACGGTGAGTCTACTTTAAATTTTTCAGGTTTTAGTGCGCAAGATACAGATCATAGAAAATAAGTCAAGATGCATCTACATTAATCAAGATGCATCTGGTAATCGATGCAAATCCGCCATCCAGTTACTATCCTCTGAGGTAACGATTGCGATGTAGACTATCCGCCATCAACTTTACTCTACTGTAAAAGTTTCAACCCTTAAATATCAGTAGAACCGCATGAACAAATAACTCTAGCAAAATAGCACATCAAACAAGATCCAACAAAAACTACTCGTAGAGACATGTTCTAGCCTTGAAATTTTTACAAAAATCTTAACAAGCAGAGACTAGCTTAGAGTTCGAAAATCATTCACAGTACTATCCTAGATCAAGAGATACATTTATGGGCTATTAAAAATAAGATTGATTTTAGACCAAGTTTCAGTTTGTAACTAGTCATCCATCTATGCAAAAGTAGTCGGATTCATCAAGAGGGTCACAACAAATTTTAGTTTGCATTTTTCTGATTTTTCTGTGATTTTAAATTGATTTTACAAGTGACAGCCCCTTGAAAGCAAAAAGTACACGGGTTCTCGCAGATAGGTCCCTGGATCTAGCAGAAAGGACCCTAAAAAGAATTTGGCGATTGCAATGTAGTCTGCAGTAACGATTGCAATGTAGTTCTCATCCTTTCTGCAGTAGTTGCAGGTTGCCGTTGGACTCCCCACTCATCCCTTTCTGAGGTCCTTCCTCTTCCAGCCGCCGAGGCATATCAAGTTAGTGAGTAGGAAGTTATCTGGATAACGAGTTGGCTTCTAAAGTTAGACCCTCTACCCTCTTACTTCTTTTCCTCCGGTGGGTCCGGTTGAATAGTTCTAGGTCTGGTCATGCTTACCATTCCTTGGATTCGATATCCCAGGTAAACTCCCTGGTGAAAGCTACATCGGTATCCGTGCGCTTGTGGATTAGTTCGTATAGGCTAAGGAGTGCCAACAAGCTTTCTGGCGCCGTTGCCGGGGAACGGTAGCAATACTAGTTTAGAGCTTTTTCAGCTGTACACTTTCCGCACCTTTTCACAATCCACATGGAGTTTTCTCCTAGTTATCCGGCAGTTCCATCTCGTGAGTATTTGGAACCGCCTCCATCTTGCCACCCTATATTATCTGATGGTTATGAGATCCGTCCCAGTCTCATAGCTATGGTTCGCACACAGTCCTTTTCTGGTAGAAAGGACGAGAGTCCCTATGCTCACCTGCAGGAATTCGAGACTCCGGATGTTTCTCCGGAAACTCCAGACTTTTCTGCAGAAACACACACTAAAGATATTCCAAGTGATGTGTGAGTGCAAAGGTGTCTCTCATAGGTTTGTTAGATCATCTTGAGCAGAAATAATCAGGTTCCCGTTCTTTATGATGGGAGAAGCAAAAGTTTGGTACAACCGGAAGGCAGGGAGAGTTGGAGGAGATTGGATCAAGCTGAAGGATAAGTTATGCTTATTCTTCTTTCCTGTTACCAAACTGTTCCCGCTTCGTATTCAATTGCTTACATTCAAGCAAGGTGAAGAGTCACTTGGAGCAGCGTGGGAAAGATTCATGTTGATTGCAAATTCTGGGCCACGTCATAGTATCCTGGAAGAAATTCTAATGCAGCACTTTGTTGGTGGTCTTAATCCAAAGAGCGCGCATTTCATGAATGTCGCCTCTGAGGGATCCGTCATGTTCACGACAGTTGCTGAAGTAATAAGCATATTGGAGAAGGTCCTTGACAGCACTTAGTATATGGGAGTCTTTGACGATGCACCCGAACCAACTGATCAGCCCAAAGAGAAGCAGCAAGTTTACACTTTATCAGCTGCATCCTCTCCACCTCCACCATACATAGAGGAAATCACCAAACCAAGAAAGTCCACATATCATGAGTCACTCCTAGAAGATATGCCAATGTTCATCCCTGATCTGTTCACAGAAGAAGAGTATATGGAACTCGGTAATGTTTCAACCATGCCGAAGGAGCACAAGTGCGTATGCTCAAGATCTCAGGCGTTCATTCCAGAAGCCACATCGCAGATTGAGGGTCTTACTAAAATTACAAGCAAGGAGTGGATAGAGGAAGCGGAATCTAGTAGTAGTATCATACAGATCCACCGCGATTTTAGAATACTCCTCTGCACTATTGGGGACACAGAACCGCAGGAAGTCTTTTACGATCCGAAGGTCAGGGTGAATGTGATGTCCAAGACATCGGCAAATCACATTGCACCAGAAGAGCCCCTAACTTTCTCTCATAAGCACCTGAAGTGGATCAATGGCAAGATAATGGAAAGTAAAGGAATGCTTCACGTTATGTCCCTGAAGATGAGACCTAACAAGATCTTCCTGGATTTTCACATCTTCGATATCCCTGTAGGTAAAGAGTTCGTCCTGATCGGACAACCAATAGAGCAACTTGTCAATCCCAACAGAGACCGAGCAACCCTCGAGGTTAAGGTTGGCAAAGACCATTGCAGAAGCTAGACCGGAGCAAGACCCAGTGGAAGAAGCAGTGAGCATCGCACAAGAAGGGTTAACCCAGCCCAATATTGAAGAAGATACCATTCACATCACCTAGAAAACAGATCCGGATGACCAGAGTAAGCATATGGAAGGAGAGAAACCGCAACCTCCTCTTCCTGAGTTGAAGCCGCTGCCTCCTGGTTTGAAGTATGCTTTCCTCCACAACAACATAAGCACGCCAGTCATCATCAGTGATAAACTAACAGAGAGTGAGACTCGGCGGCTCGTTGCAGTCTTGGAGAAGTACCGATCCGTCATTGGGTACTCTCTACAAGACTTGAAAGGGATCAGCCCCAACTTATGCACCCATCGCATTCCAATGGAACCAGAGCATAAGCCATCAAGAGAGCATCAGCGGCGGCTTAATGATGCGATCAGGGAGGTAGTAAAGAAAGAGGTTCTGAAGCTACTGCACGCGGGCATCCTCTACCCCGTGCAAGACAGTGAGTTGGTCAGCCCAGTTCAAGTTGTTCCAAAGAAGGGAGGCACGATAGTTGTCCGGAATGAGAGAAATTATCTCATACCTCAGAGGATAGTAACTGGATGGCGGATTTGCATCGATTACCGGATGCTCAACAAGGCTACCCGGAAAGATCACTTCTCTCTCCCCTTCATTGATGAGATGCTTGAACGGTTGGCAAAGCACTCATTCTTCGGCTACCTCGACGGATATTCTGGTTATCATCCAATTTCTATTCATTCGGATGACCAGAGTAAGACTACCTTCACCTGTCCTTACGGCACGTTCGCCTACCGGCGAATGTCGTGTGGTATTTGCAATGCACCTGCTTCATTTCAAAGGTGTATGATGGCGATCTTCTCTTACATGATCGAGAATATCATGGAAATATTCATGAATGACTTGTCAATCTATGGCAAGAGCTTTGAGGAGTGCCTTGAGAATTTGGACAAAGTTCTCAAGAGATGCCAAGAAACTCACTTAGTCCTTAACTGGGAGAAGTGCCACTTCATTGTCAGAGAAGGAATTGTCCTCGGACATAGTGTCAGAAAAAGGGATAGAAGTGGATCAGGCAAAGATCAAGGTGATTGGACAGTTGCCACCCCCGACAAATGTCAAGGGAGTTCAAAGTTTTTTGGGGCATGCTGGCTTTTATAGGAGATTCATCAAAGATTTGTACCATATAGCCAGGCCTTTGACAAGTCTTCTTGCCAAAGAGACCCCTTTCAACTTCGACGAAGATTGCCTCATAGCCTTTTATACCCACAAAAAGGCACTTGTCTCTGCACCCATCATACAGCCTCCAGATTGGAATCTTCCATTCGAGATCATGTGCGATGCAAGTGACTACGCCGTCGGTGTAGTGCTAGGTCAATGCAGAGATAAGCAGCATTATGTTATATCCTATGCCAGCAAGACATTGACCGGACCCCAGTTGAACTATGCGATAACGGTGAAGGAACTTCTGGTAGTGGTATTCGCCCATTGACAAGTTCAGATCTTACTTGGTTGGTGCTAAGGTGATAGTATGTACGAATGATGCTGCATTAAAGTACCTCTTGACCAAGAAGGATGCCAAGCCACGACTCATCCGTTGGATCCTGCTCCTACAAGAGTTTGATTTGGAAATAAGAGACAAAAAAGGAGCAGAGACCTGTGTGGCTGATCATCTCTCAAGAGTGCAAGTGAAAGGGTCAGATCTACCAATGGATGACTATTTGAGAGATGATACTCTTCTGAAGGTCACTACAGCTAGTCCATGGTATGCCAACTTAGTAAATTACATGGTGACTAGGTATATACCTCCAGGAGAAGATAGAAATAAGTTGATTGACCTAAGGAGATACCACCTGTGGGATGACCCATATCTATTCAAAGTCTATACTGATGGTTTACTCCGCCGCTGCATCCCGCTATGTGAGACCCGCAAGATTCTTGAGCATTGCCACTCCTCACCATATGGAGGGCACTAAAGAGCATTCTAGACCCATGCTAAGGTTTGGCAGAGTGGATTCTTCTGGTCAAACATGTGTGGAGATGCTAAAGAGTTCGTGCGGTGATGCCCAAGATGTCAAAAACATGGGAATATATATTCCCGAGACCCTATGCCACTGAAGAGCAATCTTCAAGTGGAAATTTTTGACTATGGGGAATAGACTTCATGGGTCCTTTCCCTATGTTAGAGCAGTGTGAGTACATCTTGGTGGCAGTGGACTACGTGTCCAAATGGGTTGAAGCACTTCCCTGCATTGCGGCCGACTCAAAGAACTCAAAGAAGATGTTCTAGGAAATCATATTTCCTCGCTTTGGAGTTCCTAGAGTCGTGATCAGTGACGGAGGCTCATACTTCATTGATAAGACATTGAGGAAGTGTCTCAGCGAGTTGGGAGTAGATCACTGGATTGCAACTCCATACCATCCCTAGACAAGTGGCCAAGCAGAAACTTCAAACAAACAAATGAAGAACATTCTGCAGAAAACAGTGAATGCCATGGGGAAGGGATGGAAGAGCAAGTTACCGGAGGCACTCTGGGCTTATCGTACAACTTTCAAGACGCCGATAGGAATGATACCATACCAATTGGTCTATGGCAAAACCTGGCATTTGCTAGTTGAACTTAAGTTCAAATCCCGCTGGGCGGTCAAGAGGTGTAACATGGATCTCCAATCAGCCGAAGTCAAACGATAAATTCAATTGGTTGAATTAGATGAATAGAGGGAGGAGGCCTACCACAGCTCCAATCTCTACAAGGAGCGGACAAAGAGATGGCATGACAAGCGTATCAAGATCAAACATTTCAAGGAAGGAGATAAGGTACTACTCTTTAACTCTCATGTTCGTTTATTTGGTCATGGTAAGCTAAGAAGTAAGTGGGAAGGGCCTCCCTTAGTAATTAATGCTGTCAATCACAGCGCTATAACCCTCCAGGATGATGACAGGAATATTTTTAAGGCTAATGGCCAGCGTTTGAAAATTATCCTCGAGCCCGAAATACCGGAATTCAAAAAAATAGACATCTATGAGTTATCCAAGTTAGAGCCCTCGTCTATGGTCATCGCAAGACCTTAAACGTGCCATATCCTAGGCTAGATTTCTTTCCTTTTCTTCCCTTTCCTTTCTTTCCTTTTCTAGCCTGTCGTGAACCCAAATACCGGAAGTAGAGGCGAAGAGGAGAACATTCCAGAAGACCGGGACCCACACCTGACAAGGTGGAACCGGCCAGCCTGACCCCGAGCCATTTTTCAAAAATTCAAATTTGAATGAAGTCTATCCGATCTCCTTTTCAAAAATTCAAGAGAATTGGGGAGGGGAGCATCATTTTGAATTGAAAGGCCTTGGCCTCTTCTTCCTCCAGAAACCCCTCACCCTCTTCAACCTCAAACCTTTTGAGCTTCCCGAGATCCTTGACCATGACTGCGCAGTCCACCCCTACGACACCAAAATCGGTCACCATGGCCAATGCTTCCCCTTCGGCACCTTCGAAATCCAACCAAAGCTGCGCATCTTCATGCAGCGTCCGTATCATCGAGTCACTGGTGATGGCCGACATCCTATCCTCACTGCCTGCTGACCAGAGGCGACAACCTCAAGCCAGCCGGCCTCACCTTCACGCCGGTCGCCTCTGTCTTGGTGGAGGTCCCCCACCAAATGCCCAGGTGTGGGGGCCAACACGCTCACTCACGCGAAAATGCTGACACGAATGACCACGGGGGTTCATTCCCCCAGGAAGGTGATCAGCAAGCGCCTCGTGCCATCCTCCTCGTGAGGGCACGTCGCGTAAGTCCCTGCACTGCAGGTGGTGCCGCTTAAGTCGTCGGAGTACACTCCCGCCAGACCAAGTCCACCAAGCCACCGCGTGGGTGGGCAGAAGGTTGGAATTGGGAAAGTTCTTTCGCCTCCCCTGGATCTGGGCGAGAGGGAGTCCATTGACTCCAACCCCAGGTCGGTGCAGCACACTTGTTCGCCACCACCAATTCGTGGCCTTCCGGTGATTTGGGTGTACACGGACAGTACTGAGGAGGAGGAGGAGGAGGGTGGTGAGATCAAGGAGCTGAGAGAACAGCTCGCCGCGCTCAAGTTAAAGATCAACAATATGGATGAGCACCTGGCGGAATCAAAGATCGAGAGGATGGACCTTGATGACAAGGTCGATACTCTCCGCAAGGTGATGTGCTCCAAGATCAAGCGTCTCGCCAAGGCAACCAGGAACGAGGGCCTTTATAGGGCCCTGAACCCGAGGGATTAGAGTGGGTGGTAGGCTAGATTAGTTTAGGTTAGGTGCTGAATTTGTTTTCCTTTCTTAATTTTGCTTTCAATCTTTTGTAGTTCCAGCAGCACCTCCATTTAAAATTTGAATAAAATAAAAAGTTGCTTTGTTTCATGCCTTGTCACTAGTGGTTGGTGCACACTTGTGTGCCAACCACACCCCTGTTCTAAGTTTACATTAAGTGTGCAGAGAATTGGAACAAGCAACACGTTGGCGAACCCTTGGACGAAAATGAGCGTGATCTGACACAATCCAGAGCCGGGAAGCCTCCACCAGGCCGGCCGGCCTACACCCATGGCGAAACGATCAAGTGCGGGTTGCATCAGAACCCTAGGACCGAGCATGTTCATGTGGCACCTGAACCTTAGAATTGTGCCATGGACATAGGCCGGCTAGCCCCACCTAGCAGCCGCCTGCTGCGCCCCTAACTCAACACGGAGGTTTGCGTCTCCCTTATTGCTTCCCTTCCTGGTTTTCATTCAAACTCGTACCTGAATTACTGAAACTAAAATTTGAATGAAACACCTAGAAAGATGTAATCTTCACATGTAAGTACCTGGTTTTATTCCTTATGCAAGTAATTTATGCCTTTGAAACTTTATGACAGAATCACTTAATCTTTCGCTTAGTGACCCTCACATATAATGACATGTGAGACATGATCTTTCTTAATTCAAAGTCTTGGAGTAATTTGTTTTGAAATAAAAAAATGAGGCAACTCTCATTCATGCTCAACCTTGCCAAGTCCTATACAGAGCCATACACATACAAGATATAGTTTTGAACCCACATAGATATCTTCTACATTCTTGAGCTTGATCGAACATCTTTGCCCTTGAGACATAGCATGATCACCCTAGTACTTTGGTTGTAGACGCACACATCCATCAAACGAAGTCCAGTGAATCTGGTCCTCAAACAGCTCTTCATCCCCCTGAAACAAAAAGAAAAAGAGTGAGACACCGTCTTGCTTGAGTAAAGAGAGAGAGAGAGAGGGGGGGAGGATGGAAGAAGCTAGAGTCAAATACCACTCAAGGACATTCACTTCATTCACTCGCACATGACCAAAGTATATGGTTGACATGATCTCTCAGAGACAATTTATTTGATCTTGCAATATAGATGAAAAAGTTATGCATCTCTCCATCCCTACCTTAAGCTCCACATACGACCTTTGTAGAGGTAGGTGAGGCTCCATAAAGAGCCTTTCCGAGGATCAAACACCTTGAGCGACTAAGTGGCTTGAGAGAATGAGAGTAGCCTCCTAAATTTGAAAACACAAAATTCTCCAAGTTCTAAGAAGAAGGAAGAACCATTCTCTCCACTGATTTGTTCTGAGAATCAATAGGAGAAAGTGAAGGTGTTAACCACCAAGAATCCAAGGTATGAGGGAAAAGCTTAGAAATAAACTCTTATGCACGCTTTTGTTTTAATGACCCTGGACTTTGCTTGATCGTCCGGATCTAATTTAACCCTTTTGCCCGGGACAAGCAAAGTCTAGGTGTGGGGGTGTGTTGGCAGTCGATTTCCATGATATTTCCCGCTAACAATTCTCTGGATTTCATACTTTTATGGCCATAATCTTGCTAGAATCATTTACCATGATGAGTTCTACTAGTTTTGGTGTTTACTTGATGTCAGGAGCTCACTATACAAAATGGCTGACTTGGGAGAAATCCCAGGTCCGCCTACTTGACACTGAGGTAAACACGCCTCAAACTTCACATACATGCCCGCAAACACAAGTCCAAGCCATCGTGACCAGCACATCATTAACGAAAGCATCCTACAATCGAAAGGCTTGAGCCATGGATTGATGGACCCACATGCAGCGTCTATCCCGGCGTTCAGGCTAAAAACTGCCCTCCTGGAGTGCACGCACACAGTGATCAACAAGTCAGTGCATCGGAGGGCTGAGAAGAGTTATAGCCAGGCGTACCTACCTCCCTCAGGCTGGGCGGCCTCCAATTACTTATCCTTAAATAAAAGCAACCGTTACTGACCTCCATAGATGGTTAGGAGCGCTCAGGACAAAGGCGGTTACACATGGCAGGAATCCTTGGCCGACCGGCCTGCCCCTGAAGCCCCACGCGTCCATAGGGAGAGTGTGAGTGTGAGGTTACACAAAGTCTTGTTGTTCTACCTTAGTGTAGAATAGGGAGAGTGTGAGGTGAGAGCTTGGGTGAGAGAGAAGCTAGGAGTGGAGCTGGGTTCCCTCGGTCCTACTCCAACTCTGTAGCCACCTCGGAGGAATAAAGCTTCCTTATGTAAGTTCCTCGTTTATCTTAAGTATCTCTCTAGCTCTTCTCTTTACTTTCAGTGATTTGTTTAGTTACTTTCTTTGATCTGTGGGATCCCCAGTCTGCGTAAGTAGCAAGTTCTACCTATTTGAGTTTGCTCTCTGCCTAAGTACACGGTAGGAGTAAGTACTTAGTTACCTTGGATTGTGTTCCACCCCATGGAACAGTGTGGTAGTCGGCAGGTGGTGACAGCCCTGTCCGTCCCTCGTAGTCCACCACGTTCGAGTGCTTTCATAGCAGTAGTTGCAGGTTTCCGTTGGACTCCCCACTCATCGCTTTCTGAAGTCCTTCCTCTGCCAGCCGCCGAAGCAGATCAAGTTAGTCAGTAGCAAGTTATCTGGGTAACGAGTTGGCTATCTGAAGTTAGACCCTTTACCCTCTTTCCTCTTTTCCCCTGGTGGGTCCGGTTGAATAATTCTAGGTCTGGTCACGCTTACCGTTCCTTGGATTCGATATCCTAGGTAAACTCGCTGGTGAAAGCTACATCGGTATCCGTGCGCTTGCGGATTAGTTCGTATAGGCTAAGGAGTGCCAAAAGAGATGCTGTGCAAGATCTTCACCTAAGGAACCTTGGAAATTAAAGGCCTGCTAAATAGTGGAGCCTCGACTAGATCCAGAACGATTCCCTCTGGAGCTACATCTGCAAGTTCTTGGAGGAGAGAATCCGATACCCCATGGTGAGGATAGCTATGTCACTTGCGCCTTCCACCTAGGGCTGTATAAGCCTTTGGAGCTTTTTCTTTACTTGTTCCGAAACCTACCCAAGGATGCTGGAAATATGTTCATGTTAGTATTTTCTACGGTCACAGATAAATCCGTATGCATACGGATACCGTTGTAGCATTTCACCATGAGTACTCA
Organism: Panicum miliaceum; assembly: GCA_032594955.1. Lineage (NCBI taxonomy): Eukaryota > Viridiplantae > Streptophyta > Magnoliopsida > Poales > Poaceae > Panicum > Panicum miliaceum. The sequence continues at coordinate 8,427,045 of CM064070.1, read as the reverse complement.
ATGGTATCATTATTTGTTTTTCCATAGGGAAAGCGGCGGTTAAAGAATTACTATGTTCATGATTATATCTTAATTGAATAACCTATGTTCAAGTAGAGGTAAGTGATAAAACATATATGGATAAAGGTTGTGTGCCACACAAGAATATTCAAACTCAGATAAAAAGAAATAAGTAGGGAGAAAGGCAAAAGAAAACTATAGGGTCCTTATGTACTTCTAAACTAAGCATGCTCTATTTATACTATACACACATACACATGATTAGGACTTAGTTCTAGGCATCCAAGCACTACCGAGAGATCAGATTATGGCTGACAGTTGGTCTGACAGCCCATTACGGCAATTTACGAACTCTTATATGTCATACCCGAACGTGGAAGATTATAAAGGACGGATAGGGCTGTCACCACCTGCTGCCTATCTCATCAACCCCTGTGGTACACTCGCATCCAACAATATTTACTTAACCCAGGCACCATGCATGTATGAAGCCACGACGCTCCGGATCAACATACATTGCACTAGAGCAAACATGAACAATACTGGAACCGATGTCGTGGCATAAATTGACTAGCCTAATCAAGTAAGGTATTTTATATAAATATAAAATATAAAAGGGACATATAACTAGGAGAACAATATAAGAACCACACATAAATAAAGATAAAGAAAATAACTCTGTTGAATATTTTCAAGTCTTACAGAGGGGGAAAGATATTAGAGCCATACGCAACTCTCCAAGAGGACATAGGAATCAAAGGAAGAGCTACTTCAGGCCTAAACTCCACTAGTCTAAGGACTACTTGCAATGAGGAAGATAGAATGAGCTTCTTGGTGTATGATGGAAACGAGAGCATACTCTTCTTTTTAAAGCATTCTAAGATGGTCCTAGGGTTGGTAACTCCACGGGAATTGGGTACAATCTCCATTGGGAAGGAGTGCTCATCGGAGATGTAGTCGATTAGTGCGGTGCCCTCCTCACGGATTGTTGAGAGAGGTCTGCCTTCTTGATAAGGCAGTGCGTCGATGTGAGCCACAAGGCAAGGGTTGTCTTCGAGTAGCTCGGAGGGTTTCCAGTACACCAATCGGCCCTGTGGCATATATGTAATCATCAGACCCTGATGACCACCCATGAAGGGCTCGGCGCTTTCATCAGAGTTCGAGTCATAGTCGTCAAAAATAGGAGCCTCCCAGCATGCGGTGGCTTCCCCTTCTCCGATCTTGAGTAGGCGATCTATGTTCTCGTCCAATACGGAGAGGGACACAAATCGTGTGGCCTCCTGGTAGATAGTGGCCGCGTTGCATAGCCCGAAGGGGAATCGAGTACGCTGATCCTCAGCTCGGATCGGATCCAATCCGAGGAGTCCTGGTGCAGCACGAGTAGACATCGCGTAAAAATTGGACTATTGCTCAATCTCCATGGCTAGGTCAGGGAGCAGCATCTCATCGAGGTTGTCATTGAACTTGTTGAGATCGCTGCGTTGGGTTGCTGCAGGCACCTCCGGCTCCCTGGGGTTGGCGAGGTGGCTGTTGAAACCACCCGAGCTGTTGGCGATGTAGTCCCAGGAGCTGAAGGTGAATGTGGTGCCCTCGTCGAGAAAGGTGCTGGTGATGTTGAATGATGCCGTGGAGTTTACCGATGGATCTTCGATGAGAAGCCCTACCTGGCATGCCAACTGTCGATGTTTTACTGCCAAGCCCACCGAGGGATACCCCTGAGGTGGTAGGTTGTAGGTAGGGTGTCGCTGAGATCAGGAACTTGAAGGTGCAAGTAACACAGGGTTTAGACAAGTTTGGGCTGCGATGTGCGTAATAACCTACGTCCTGTTTGGTGGTTTGTACTGCCTTGGATTGGATATGCTTTGGAGGGGTCCCTGCCCGCCCTTATATACTCTGGGGGGACAGGGTTACATGGAATCTTAGACCGATACTAGCTTAGCAATCCTATCCGAGTACTACTCGGGTAGTTTCCCTCTGTACCGACTAGTCCTACTCGTATCTGAGTACTTTACAACAGATATAAGCTATGGGACATGCCACATCCTTTATTCTAGAATATTCTATGCACAGTCCCGTGGCCCCGGGTCTAACAAGCCCCCGAGCTCTTCATAGCCGAGTACTGCAGGCTTCCGAGTATTTCTGAATTCATCCTCGAGTTCTTCTGATCCTCCATCTTCAGGATGTATTCCGAGTACTTCATTGGCTACCTCGAGGCTGTGAGGTTCTCTTGCCCTGAGTAATTTTAAATCTTTAGAAATACTTTTATATGGGGTGCGATGGAAAATCCCACTCTATTTGGTTTGACATTCGAAAAACCCTCTTTTTTGGGATAGAATCCCTGAAAAAATAGTTAATCAAATTACTTCCCAAAATAATCCTAAATTACTGCTTAAAACAAATCTTATCCTGAGAAAAACTCTTCGGCTTCTACACTGTAAACCTGGGCTCGACGCTGGTTTATTTAACCGCGTAGTGACTTAGGGTTATCTTACCCTTTCACTTGCATTCTAACTATGTGAACCCTTCATCTTCCTCTGTTTTCAAGCCGCCACCATTTCCTAGATCTGGATCTAGAACTGCACCGCCTCTGTTTTCTCCTTTCTCACCTGAAGTAGTCGCTATAGTCTCCCCTCTCCTCCTGTGCAAACCTCCACCTCCCCACTCCTCAGCCCCCGAGCGCATGCGAGTAAGTTGTCCCTTGACAACAAGTATGGGTGGTAAGAAGAGCGCTTCCAAAGGAAAAAAGAAAGAATCCAAGGATGCAGTCCCGGCGGACGAGTCATGGAGGAAAAGTAAGTGCATCAAAGCTGATCTCCAATCTTTGGTAGATGAGTGCTTTCTTCAGCCTAAAGAAATTATTCAATGGTGTCCTTCCATCGGGGATTTTAGACCCTATGAGCGTCGTGAAGAAATTGTGTTATTTCAACACTTTGTTGAGCGCGGCCTAACCCTCCCCAGCAACGACTAACTTCACGGCCTTCTTTTTCATCATGGAATTCAAATCCACCCTCTTACTCCCAACTCCATTCTGCACATAGCTATCTTTGTCCATTTTTTTGAAGCATTCTTAGGCATAGAACCCCACTTCGACCTTTTCTGCTACCTTTTCCATCTGAAACCTTAGCCCAGTCAGAAGAGTATCGCTGAAGTTGGTGGTGCCGGTCTCCAGCTTAGGCAGGGTATGGAGAAGAAATACATCGAGTACAAACTCCCGACTAGTTTGTTTGGGTGGAGAGAACGTGTTGACGCCAGATTTTGACACGTGTTGAATCGGCGTCAGGAGGAGAAGATTGGCCGATGCGGCAGATCTGAAGGCTACAGAAAGGAATCAGCCGATTGAGGTAACAGTTGGAAATCGGCCGATTGGTGACACAGCCTACGCCAACAGGATGGGATTATTTCAGAGGATCCTGGTCAAAAGTTGGTCAAAGAGGGCACGCTAAGTCGGTCGGGGAGCAATTGAAGGAAATCCTGATTGGATTAGGGAGCGGCGGCGGAAGATTCTGCGGGAGTCCATTTCCTTTTTAAAGTTCGTATAGATATAGTAATTTAAATAAGCTTGTAACAAGTCGTGATCGACCAGGAGTCCTAGCTTTAGGAGATAAATAGGAGTCGTCAGGGTCTTGAAAAGACATCAACACATCAATCAACAACAATACTTCTACTTTTCTAGCAATTTACTTTCAAGTCGGCGACTTCGCCAATACTTTTCTTCTTTCACGAGTTCGTACGGATTGGCAGGGCTGCATCAACTTGATCTCCGGCCAATTGGTAGGTTCCGCTTACCGAGTAATATCCGAGCTTTAACTACGGGCGCATCGCTGTGGTTTCGTTTGGATTTATTCACCAGTTATCGATATTTACTAGAATTGCAAGTTTTACCTGTTATTCTAGTATTATCACCAGTTATCCAGCTTGAGATCAGAGTAATCGGCTTCGTCATTGTTCTTCTTCGATTTATCATCATACAGCCGATTAGATCTATTTCAAGTGTTGCTTCTGTAGTAATTGTTTAGATCGCTTCGGTGGTTTTCTTTACAATTAGTACCCGATTATCGGCTGATCCATAGCCGATCATCTCTACAGCAAATCGGCCGATTCGCTGCCGACGCGCTCCTCAGGACAGATCGGAATCCCAGGCGATCGACGCGCCTGGAATTTAATACTCTATTTCCTTGTCAATCAACAGGTCAGATTGACTGGCACGCCGCGCGAACCGCACCAGGGCGATAACCCGAACAGGAGCTAAGCAGATTCTCCCGGGTCGTGTGTCCGACACTGAAGATCATCGGCCGATTCCTATCCGGCCGATTTTAGCGCCAACACACTTTTGGCACGCCCAGTGGGACCATCCAAGATCTGATATGTCGAAAAACGCAGAAATCTCCGACAGCAACATCATTGAGGTCACAGAAGCAGATCTCAAGGATGACCAGAGGGAAGAATTGTCCAAACATCTAGAAGATTACAAGAAGATGTACCTCCAGTCGTTCAGTCGTACTAGAAGCGGGGAGGCAGTCAAGAAGGCTCCTATTCTAGCGCCTCGCCACATCACCATTGGTGAGGACTCGGGCAAGATGTCAGAGATGATTCAACAGTTCGTGTATCAGGCGTTCATCAACCTATCCTCAGTGATGACCAACACGGTGTATAACGCTGTCATCAGCTCTCTGGCCAGCAGAGCAGTCCAAGGCTATCAGGGACCGGCATATGCCCCGCCGACCACTCTGCCAGCCAGAAGCTTACCATACACGTCCCAATCGGCTCCTCAGCCAATATTGACGCAACGCGAGGGGTACAGCTCTCCACTGCCCCCGGCGTCTCCAAGATACAGCGGTGCACCATGTCTCCCATCACAGACACCGCTTCAACCCGTTCAGATTGCTTCTGTGCAGTCACTGCCTACAAGCTCAGCGCCTTGGGGAACATCAGCGACAGCGTATTTTCCTGAGCCAGCAAACGGGTATGGAAGTTATTCAACCCAGGTGCCATACCAATCGGCCGCCCGGCCGACGGTTCCCCAGTATCAGCCGATCTTATCAGAATTCGGCAGGGGGGCAAGCACTGTAGAAGCATTGAGAGGCACGGCGCCAGCGATGACATACGATGGGGGTGCGGACTCGTTTCGCCATCAACTATCGGCCGTTCAGCAAAATTCGCCGATTCATCACTCGGCCGTACCAGCCCTTCAGCACATGCCCACGCCGCGAACAGCTGCTCATCAAAGAAAGATATGCTGCCCAAGAGTTTGAAAGCTTGAGCCAGATCGTTCACCGATTGTCAGGACAAGAGGTCCGACCATTTGAACAGCGGAGGAACTTCCAAAGGAAGATGGCATACTTGGAAGGATCTGAATCAGATGCGGAAGAGGAAATCGGCCTGGCAGAATGGGTCAAAGGGAAAAAACCGATATCATGCCCCTTTGGCAAGAAGGAGCCAGAGACATTTGGCTTTGACACGTCAAAGGCCAATAAAATTTTTGATCTATTGCTTCAGGAAGGGCAGATTAAGCTGTCTCAGCATCACACCATCCCTACGGCCGATCAACTTAAGAAAATGAAATACTGCAAGTGGCACAACGCTACTTCTCATGAAACAAATGAATGTAAAGTCTTCCGTCAGCAGATCCAATCGGCCATCGAGCAGGGACGGCTTAAATTTGAAACTCTAGCTAAATCGGCAAAACCGATGAAGATAGATCAGCATCCTGTCCCGGCCAACATGGTTAACGCTGGAGGGGACTCAAGTCAAACTAAGGTGCTGACGTCAGAATTGGCGAGAAGAGGCGGCGCCGTCGATCCCAGGAGGCAGATCACGACGGAAGAAATCAGAAGGAACAGGCGGGGAACAGAACGACCACGCAAGCCCGTCACCTCCCGTTTCTTACTCAGTAAGTATCGGCAGCAGCAACAACAAGCAAGATACCAGGAAGAGATGATACGCCGGCATGAAGATCACTGGCAATGTCCGTTCTTCATCCACTGCTGGGAAAACGACATCAGATTGCCGTCTGCCGATAACTGTCCAGAGTGTAACGGATTAAGCCGCAACGATCGCCTGAGGCCACATTCTAGGGACAGAGGATCAGAGCCGATCAGCAGAAATCGATGCGAGGAACAGCGCGTTTCGGTGCATGATCGGCTGGGGGGCAGAGTTGACCAGTACCACCGGTCAAAAAGCAAGATCGGCCAATGAGATGTACTGGGGGGCAGGATCAGCACGCACGATCGGCTGGAAGAGATGGCCGATGACTGGGTATCAGACGAGGATCCCCTAGGAAGGGAACCAGATTGGGAACACGCCAGATCATCGGCCAAACCAACAAATCCCAGGTGGTGTCCCGATGGCCTATCCAGATCCCAGAAGCGAAGGATCCAGCGCCTACGCCAGTGGGAGCATCAAGAAGAAGAACAAAGACAGGTGCCAGAGAGAAGGAATGTTAAGTCTCGAGTGTGGCCCCCAAAGAAAAACGATCAAGAAGCAAACAACCAAGAATCGGCAGCCAAAATTGATATGGTGTTCATACTGCCGATGGAGTTCATGGCGCCAAACGATCGGGATAAAATAACAAGAACAGAGGAGGAACAAATGGCACAACTAGTGTTAGAGCCGATGACGGCTACGTTTGAGAAACCAGAAGAGGAAAAACGACAGCATCTTAAAGCGCTGTTTCTCAAAGGCTATGTCAACGGAAGACCCGTCACCAGATTACTGGTAGATGGAGGCGCTGCAGTTAACATTATGCCGTATGCCATGTACCGCAAGCTGGGCAAGGGCGATGAAGACCTCACCAAGACGGACATGATGCTGAAGGATTTCGAAGGCAACGTGTCACCCGCCCGCGGAGCGCTCTGCGTCGACCTCACCATTGGCAGTAAGACCCTCCCTACCACTTTTTTCGTTATTAATGGCAAGGGGTCCTACAATATGCTGCTTGGTCGCGACTGGATACACGCAAACTGCTGTGTCCCATCTACAATGCATCAATGCCTTGTGCAATGGGTCGGCGACAGTAGAGAGATAGTCGCTGCCGATTCCGTCTACAGCGTTGCAGCGGCCGACACACAACAGTGGAGCTGCGAGCACGTCAAGTGTATATCTGGCAGGACTTGGGACACTGACTTCCTGAAAGTGTCCGATTTTGGTCTACAGCCGATCCAAGCAGTCGGCTCTGAAGATTCAGAATAAATGGATCAGCTCGTCCGAGAAGATGGGAAGCTTGGGCATGGGTTTACGTCGGCCGATTTATTAGAGATGGTAGATTTGGGAGATAGCAGCAAATCAAGGCCGACGTACATTAGTGCCAATTTGGATCCTGAGTACAAATGTAAATTGATAAGTTTATTAAAAGAGTTCAAGGATTGCTTTGCTTGGGAATATCATGAGATGCCAGGACTAGACCGGTCTATTGTTGAACACCGGTTACCTATAAAATCAGGATATCAGCCATATCGGCAACCTGCACGACGGTGTAACCCCAAGATTCTACCTGATATAAAGGCTGAGATTACAAAGTTGATTGAAGCAGGATTTATTCGGCAGTGCCGCTACGCCGAATGGATTTCTAACATTGTGCCTGTATACAAAAAGAATTGAAAATTACGTGTGTGCATCAATTTCAGGAACTTAAATCAGGCTACGCCGATGGATGGATATCCGATGCCGACGGCCGATATCTTGGTGGATGCCGCCGCAGGCCACAAAGTCATAAGTTTCATGGATGGGAATGCTGGGTACAATCAGATATTAATGGCTGAGGAAGATATTTTGAAAACGGCTTTCAGGTGCCCAGGTCATCTTGGTTTGTTTGAATGGGTGGTTATGACTTTCGGGTTGAAGAATGCCGGCGCTACATATCAACGGGCCATGAACTACATCTTCCACAAGCTCATTGGTTCATCGGTAGAAATTTATATAGATGACGTCGTGGTCAAGTCAAAAGGTCACCAAGATCATCTGGCCGATTTACAGGAAGTACTGGAGTGCACAAGGAAACATGGGTTGAAGATGAACCCAAACAAGTGTGCATTTGGTGTATCGGCCGGGCAATTCATAGGATTTATGGTCCATGAGCGCGGGATAGAAGTCAACCGCAAGACCATAGACGCCATCAACAAAGTAGTGGCCCCACAAAATAAAACTGAACTACAGTCCCTCATCGGCAAGGTCAATTTCATCAGAAGATTCATATCCAACCTGTCAGGGCGTATTCAGGCTTTTACCCCTCTGTTGAAATTAAAGCCCGACCAGGAATTCGTATGGGGAGAAGGACAGCGCAAGGCACTGGAGAATATCAAGCAGTATCTTGTTTCACCTTCGGTATTAGTTCCACCACAGCCTGGTAAGCCATTCAAGTTATATTTATCGGCTGATGAACAGGCTATTGGATCGGCGTTGGTACAGGAGTTTGAGGGGAAAGAACGAGTGGTATACTACATCAGCAGAAGACTTTTAGATGCCGAAACAAGATATTCCTCGGTGGAGCGACTATGCTTGTGCTTGTACTTTTCATGTACCAAGCTCAGGCACTATTTGCTATCGGCAGAATGCATAGTCATGTGCAAGGATGATATGGTGAAGTATATGCTATCATTGCCGATTTTTAAAGGGCAGATTGGAAAATGGATCCTGGCTTTGTCAGAATTCGATTTAAGGTATGAATCGGCCAAAGCCGTCAAAGGTCAAGTGATGGCCGATTTCGTAGTTCAGCATTGTGGACCAGAAATTGCCACCGTTGAACCAGTTCCATGGACTCTATATTTTGATGGTTCTTCATGTGGGGCCGGATCAGGAATCGGCATTGTGCTTGTGTCGCCTCGGGGGGCAAGTTATGATTTCTCTCTGCCGATAGAAGCCTCTGCAACTAATAACCAGGCGGAATATCGAGCTGTTCTGAAAGGCATCCAATTATTAAGGGAAGTTAGAGCTGATGTAGTCGAAATTTTTGGGGATTCCATGCTCATTGTGGATTAGTTGACGGGGCGATCTGAGTGTAAGGATGATATCTTGAGGATTTATTATGAGGATTGTCTTCAACTTTTAAAAGAGTTCAAGTCTGCAATAATTGAACACATCCCCAGAAATTATAATGAAGAAGCCAACAGACTGGCCCAACATGCTTCTGGGTATCGGCCGATTCAGGGAGCGATGACGCTAGAGCTCGCGGCCGATGACTGGCGAAAGGAGATCGCCGATTACTTGAGAAATCCATCCCAAAAGATGGATCGGCGAACACGTTTTCAGGCTACAAAATAAGTGTTGCTTGAGGATGATTTATTTTATCGGACGATTGATGGAGTTCTTCTCAAATGCCTGGGAACAGAAGAGGCAAAGGTTCTGATGGGAGAAATCCATGAAGGCGTGTGTGGAGCTCATCAATCGACTCACAAAATGAAATGGATGATCCGGAACAATGGACATTACTGGCCGACCATCCTTGAGGATTGTTTCAAATACTACAAAGGATGCCAAGACTGTCAGAGGTTTGGCAATGTGCAGCGCGCGCCCGCATCGGCTATGAATCCAATAATTAAGCCGTGGCCGTTCAGAGGTTGGGGAATAGATCTCATCGGACAGATTCATCCTCCATCAAGCAAAGGGCATAAGTTCATATTGGTAGCTACAGATTATTTTACTAAGTGGGTGGAGGCAGTTCCTTTGAGGAACATGACATCGGCCGATATGATTGAATTTGTTAAAAGCCATATTATATATCGATTTGGTATTCCTCAAATCATCACAACTGATCAAGGGACAATGTTCACTTCTGGAGAATTCGGAGAGTTCGCCGCCGATATGGGGATTAAATTATTGAATTCTTCTCCATACTATGCTCAAGCCAATGGCCAAGCAGAGTCATCTAACAAAGGGATAATCAAGCTAATCAAGAGGAAGATAGAAGAGCAACCCAAGAAGTGGCATATGTCTTTGGCTGAATCTTTATGGGCATACAGGATGGCTTGTCATGGAGCCACTAAAATATCCCCTTATCAGTTGGTTTATGGTCATGAGGCGGTCTTGCCATGGGAGATAAGGACAGGGTCAAGACGTATATCGTTACAAGATCAGTTAACGGCTGATGACTATTCCTTTCTCATGAAAGATGAACTTGACGATTCGGCGGGTTTACGGTTGAGAGCCCTGATTAGTATAGAAGAAAACAAGAAAAGGGTGGCCAGATGGTATGAAAAAAAGGTCAAAGTTAAACAATTCTCTCAAGGAGATTTGGTATGGAAGTTGGTGCTGCCGATAGGATCTATAGATCCCAAATTCGGTAAATGGTCACCCACTTGGGAAGGGCCGTATAGAATCGGCCGATGTGCCCTCTCAAGGAGATTTGGTATGGAAGTTGGTGCTGCCGATAGGATCTAAAGATCCCAAATTCGGTAAATGGTCACCCACTAGGGAAGGGCCGTATAGAATCGGCCGATGTGCCCCTGGGAATGCATATATTCTGGAGACAGTCGAAGGGGAGGAATTCCTAAGAGCTTTAAATGGGCGATATCTGAAGAGGTACTATCCAAGCATTTTGGTAGATACATGACTTGCAGCAAAATATGTCAAGGTAACATGGCCAATTTCTCATCGGTTTCTGTCTACACATCTGGTGAAAGAAACATTAGGATTCATTATTGAATGGAAATTACAGATTACATGGCTGACATGGTACAAGTCGCCCTTAGAATAAAAATACTGGTGTGTCTACTGATTACGCCTACGCTGGATTTCTCTCTCGATGCGACCCAGTTTTATCATAAGGGTGAGCCTTTTGTCTTTCGGGTCCTCTGCAGTGGCTCCAGTTTCAGCTTGGTTGCAGAGTTCTTTCAGTAGGCGGGTCTTCTCCTCTTCCAGATCTTCCATGGCGACTCCAGTTTTGGCTTTACAAGGAAGTGAAGAACTTTTTTCGGAAGATGGTTGCTTGCGGACCAAAAAATGAGCATTTATGAGGTCCGAGTGTTCCTGGACAGCGGCAGGGACATGATCTCTGAGTTCCCCAGCATGAGCTCTTATCAGATTTCTGTCTGCCTGTGATAGTGGCTCTTCTGAATGCATGATTTCTATCGCTCGTTCTAGACCGGGGCTGAGACGTTTCGGCTAAACAGGGATAAAAGGAGTTACCCAGTATCGGAGCGATTGAGATGCTTAAGAGAAAGGCAGAGGGGGAGTTCATACCTAGTTGACAGAGGAAGAGGATGAGGAGGACGAAGAAGACATCTTGCCATTCAGTTTGGGACAGTAAAAGAAGGAGAGGAGATAAGTAATGCGTGTGCCTCTAGAGATGGTGAACGGTCTGCTTATAGATGAAGAGGAGGTAGATGGATGGTGAGACACGACCTATCGGAGTAAATACATACATAAATGCAAAGCAGATTGAAGGAGCAGTTCAAAACCGAATCAGCACAGTGACATTAAAGGAGCAATAATGTTTAACATATTTTTTACAACCCAAGGAAAGCATCTATGGCTACAATCGCTCGTCATCTAATTTGATCGGCCGAGTCTACTACTCTCTGATCATCATCGGCCAATCCTGGTACTTCTGACACGCGGCGATGGAGCCTTATTGTTTCACGGGCCAGATGTTGTCTTTCTTGCTTCAGCTCGCTGATCATGGATGGGAGTTCTTGGAGCTTCTTCTCTTCAGCAGCTATCTCTTTGGTTATCTGTTCCATCTCCTTGGCCAGTTCTGCTCTCCTCCGTTTCAGCCGATCTATTGCGCCGACGATGTCCGGACGGCAATTCTCGAGGAAGTTGATCCTGTGGTGTACTTCCTGAGTCCGGTGCTTGTACGAGTCGACCTCCTCCTGAGTTTTGGCCATCTGAGCACGATCGGCCATACGTCGTAGCGCCCTGGAAACCGGAATCTGCATGCCCTCTATATAGGCAGCATACCCCAAATTTTCCGATACTTCATCCGGGATGCGATCTTTGACCTCGTTGAAAAGTCGTCGAATCGGCGATGCATCTTCCACCAATCGGCCGATGTCATCTTGGAGGAGAGTACGAATGCTTTCGAGCTTGGAGCGGACATCGTCAGAGGTGGAGCTCGATGGAATTGGGTGTGAAGCGATTTCTTCGTCATCGGCCAAGGAGACAGCAAAAGAAACGATGCTATTGTTGGGGGTATCTTGCTCCTGTAAGGAAATAAAGTAAAGGGTAGGCAAGCGGTGAAAGGAAATCGGCCGATTCTAATGGTAAGACTGTTACCTCTTTGAAGCGAATCTCTCTTGCCTGCGCCGGTGGAAGTGCTTCCCTTGTCTCAGGGACTGGTGCATTTGGTTCGTCGGAAGAAGAAGATTCGATGGTTATTAGCGCTCCGCTTGGACCAGCTTCCTGAGAAAGACATAAAAGAAGATTCCCGTGAAAATGCTATGGGAAATTGAAATAAGATAGTAATAGAAATTTGCCATGCCTCTATGGGTCTCCCGACCGATGCCTGTTGTGGAGTTATAATCGGCATACCCAAATCGGCCTGCATCAAAATTGGTTAAGTTTTCTGAATATTAAGGATTCAAGGTAAGAGATCGTTTACCTCGGCGGCAGGAGCTGCTGGAATCTCGGTTCCTACTTGAGACGTGGCCGACTGTTGCGGAGACTGTGGTGGGATAACTTGTGCAGCCTGGCAGAGGAATAGAATTGATGTTAGTAGAAGATTTGGAGAATATATGAGATAAATAAGATTACCTGAACAGCTTCTACTAATAGTGATGCTGCAGTAGCCCTGACTTCAGCAGTGACTTGGGGATCGGCCATCTCGACAACTGGCAGGGGTAAAGGACCTGGAGTCTCGGCGGGTGTCACCACTACTTGGTCGGCCGATCCGACGCGGGAAGTCTCGGCCGATACCACTGCCATCTGGCCGGCCGATCCGATGCGGGGGACTTCAGCCGATGTTATTGCCGTCTGATCGGCCGATCCAATGCGAGCTCGCACCCGACGGCTGGTTATCTTTGATGTTGGCATTTTTGGTGCTCGCCTTGATCGGCCGGTGGAGATATCTCTGATAGTTGGAGCATGGAAGCCGATAAGTGGATGCGGCGTGTATTGGTGATGGCTATCAATCGGCCGGCCGCTTTGGCTCCGCATCGGAGGAACATGGCTTTCAGACTGAAGAGATGAACATGAGTTAACAACAAGATGATAATATAACATTGGAATCGGCTAAGGAAAAAGGACATACCGCTGCATTTGGATCAATGTTCTCTGGGTCCAGAATGTTGCAGTAAGACGATGGAGATTTACAGAAAAGGTGCTGCTTCCATTCTGCCCACCATAATTTAAACTGGTGGGTGGCGAAAGAGGCAACTGACCAACCATTCAAGTCAATGGTATTGGAGTCGGGTACTAGATCGCACAGCCGGCTGTAATCAAGACTTGAGGTTAGTCCATCTCTGAATTTTTCCTGGCCGGCGAAGTAGACCCGAATCGGCAGTTGGCCAAAACCCAGTTGCCTTGCCGCAGCCGATGGACTGTAGAACTCGTAGGTGGGTGAGTCCTTTCCTGAGAAGAAGTTGGCCGGCAGAATCCCCGGCTTGATCAAGACGTCCATTAACTCTCTGTCAAAGGTATGAGTGGAGAAATCGTAGCATACGGGCAATTCGAAAATCGGCTCTACTGCCTGATATGGGTGCCAGCTGATCATCTCTTCACTAAGGCCATTGTAGAAGCATCTGAAGTATTCAGCTGTGCGGGTGGCAGTGAATTGGCAGCCAGGAAAGGCCGATACCGCTTCTCCAAAAGATCTGCAGCGGCAACGAACCGATGGATTCTCCTCTGACTCGATATTGGGAAAGGTCTTTGTCTCTATCCGCTGCTGAGAAACCTTGCTCATGTGTAAGTTGAGCCAAAGGGTGATGAACCACCAAGGACCACCTGGGTTCCCTATCGGCTCCCCCTTCGACAGCTTGACGCCGATTTGGTGCATCAGATGGTACGCCGATCCCAGCAAATGTTTTCCAAGAGGGATGGCCGATCCTTGTGAAAGAGCCTCTGCCAAAGCTTGAGTGTTTGAAGAGGGGCCGACTGCTCTGCCACAGAAGAAATGCTTCTCCAGCCACATCATCAAGAAGGCAGTATGCTCCCTCTGCGAGATTGTCCCGGTCTTCATGTTTTTACTGATGTATCCTTTCCACCCGCCGATTCCTTTGGTCTCCAGCCGATGAGATGGCTTGAACAGATAATTGAAGGGGGTATCGGCGGAGGAAACATCGAGGCCGGTCAGCAGCAGAACATCGGCCAAGGTCGGGGTCATGGGTCCGTGTCCGAAAAGGAACGCGTTAAGTGCATTAGACCAAAAATAAGAGGCTGCCATAACCAGAGGTTCGTTCCTTTCCATCTGAGACAGGGATAAGTCTATGCACTGGCCGATTTTGAGTTCTTCCCACTGAACCTTCCAAGATCCGGCTACCCTCTGGTACCATTCTCTCCACCCGGGTGTTTCATTTGGCCAGGATCTGAAAGTGCCTACCCAGTGATCTAAATCCATAGATGATTGCTTAAAAGGGATCCTATGGGTTTCTAAACTCATCAAGTCCGTTGGATCAGGGCTCCCCATAGGGCCCAAACAGATGAGGTCAGGGGATTCTGAAAGGGGAATAGTGATTCGGTGCCTAAGTGCCTAAAAAAGGGGAAAAGGGAAGAAACTGAGAGAGGGTCCGGAAAATACTGAAGCAGTAAAAAGGCGAAAAGGAAAAAATTTCGAGCATTTATCTCTGGGATGGAGGCCATCGTCACCGATGACACCGCTGGGGAAGCCGCCGATTGGGCCGCCACCGCCGAAGGAGTAGCCGATGGAGACGCCATTGGGGGTCGGAGCAGGCCGCGGATGAAATCGCCGGAAAGGGGGAAGCACTTGGAGATCGGGAGAGCTTGGAGGAAGACGAACAGTGGTGCGATGGAAAAAAATGCTAGATTCGTGGGGAAGGATAGGCGGAGAAAGCCAGTATTTAAGAAAATCAGGGAAGCGAGGGCAAAGATGGTATTTTTACCGCACCGTCTACACGAGTTCCAGAGGAGCGGTCATTTCGCGCGCTCGGTTCGAGGAAATTGCAATCATTGTGCCGCGGAACGGAGGGAGATTTTTACTGCGCCCGTTTCGGAGGAAAGGATTAAAGAAAGAGTTTCGAAGAAAAAGTTATATTTTACTCCGAAACTTGGGGGCATGTGTTGACGCCAGATTTTGACACGTGTTGAATCGGCGTCAGGAGGAGAAGATTGGCCGATGCGGCAGATCTGAAGGCTACAGAAAGGAATCGGCCGATTGAGGTAACAGTTGAAAATCGGCCGATTGGTGACACAGCCTACGCCAACAGGATGGGATTATTTCAGAGGATCCTGGTCAAAAGTTGGTCAAAGGGGGCACGCTAAGTCGGTCGGGGAGCAATTGAAGGAAATCCTGATTGGATTAGGGAGCGGCGGCGGAAGATTCTGCGGGAGTCCGTTTCCTTTTTGAAGTTTGTATAGATATAGTAATTTAAATAAGGTTGTAACAAGTCATGATCGACCAGGAGTCCTAGCTTTAGGGTATAAATAGGAGTCGTCAGGGTCTTGAAAAGACATCAACACATCAATCAACAACAATACTTCTACTTTTCTAGCAATTTACTTTCAAGTCGGCGACTTCGCCAATACTTTTCTTCTTTCACGAGTTCGTACGGATTGGCAGGGCTGCATCAACTTGATCTCCGGCCAATTGGTAGGTTCCGCTTACCGAGTAATATCCGAGCTTTAACTACGGGCGCATCACTGTGGTTTCGTTTGGATTTATTCACCAGTTATCGATATTTACTAGAATTGCAAGTTTTACCTGTTATTCTAGTATTATCACCAGTTATCCAAGCTTGAGATCAGAGTAATCGGCTTCGTCATTGTTCTTCTTCGATTTATCATCATACAGCCGATTAGATCTATTTCAAGTGTTGCTTCTGTAGTAATTGTTTAGATCGCTCCGGTGGTTTTCTTTACAATTACTACCCGATTATCGGCTGATCCATAGCCGATCATCTCTACAGCAAATCGGCCGATTCGCTGCCGACGCGCTCCTCAGGACAGATCGGAATCCCAGCCGATCGACGCGCCTGGAATTTAATACTCTATTTCCTTGTCAATCAACAGGTCAGATTGACTGGCATGCCGCGCGAACCGCACCAGGGCGATAACCCGAACAGGAGCTAAGCAGATTCTTCCGGGTCATGTGTCCGACGCTGAAGATCATCGGCCGATTCCTATCCGGCCGATTTTAGCGCCAACCGAACGCTGGTTCTATATTTGAAACATTAACCATCTCTTCCAGAGGGGACCACTGAAGCCCCAAAAATAGTCAATGAGTGGAAGTTGCAACCCATGAACCTGAGTCAGATCGACAAGCTTTTTGACCAGATCATGGAGCACAAGAATGCTAGAGTTACCGAAGCCTCTGTAGTGTATTACTGGATGGGCAGGCACATCCAACCTTTACAAAATCAAACTTGACTTGGCTTCGAGTATCTTGGGATCTCAGACCTATCTCGGTTCAGCGCAGACAGAATCTACCAAGAGGAAGCTGTGAGGCGAGTAAGCCGAGTCCTTCTCGATACCTAGATGGTGTGATATGGCCCCAACTTGTTCAATGTGAAGAATCCTCCCAAATAGGTAGGGGTATGTAGCCACTATCCAATATCGAGAACTTTTGTGCCACTGATACTGACTTATACTAACAATACTTGAGCTATTATTGCAGGATGATGTTAATATTTATAGGAGCATGCCTCCCATGCCAGACATTGATCATCCTAGCCACAAGCTGCTGACTGCCCACCGGAGCACCGCCTACCGCCCAGATGTCAATCCATTGACCGAGGGGGACAAGACGGATACTGATGATGACTTCACCCTTGTGGATCTGAAGAGGAAGAGGGAAGCGGGTACCACCCAGGAGGGTACAAGCTCTCCTGGTGGTGAACTCTTCCCCAGTCACCCCAGAAAAGCAAAGGGTCACGACTCAAAAGCGCAGGGCTTCAGCCTCTGCGAACGATGGTGATGATGAGCAGCCAAAGTAAGTATAATCTCTTAACTTGTGGATTTTTTGCTGAGCTCTCCTTTTGTTGATTTTGTCGAGTGCTCTCTCTGTTCTTTGTCTTCAGTGCTCCTGCATCTAACCCCAAGCACTCAAGGCAAAGGGTTGAAGAGGAAGCGGTAAGGGATGATGCTGCAACGGAGCAGGACGTGCCCTCCATTACAGTGGACCCATTGATGAGTATCCGGGGCTACGCCGGGGCAAACACCTCCCTCGGCTAGCCTTCAAGTATGTATAGACGCCTTGGATGCCCCACTAGGGCAAACTTCGCCCTCAGCTGATAGGACGGTGCCACCAAGTACTTTGGGTGTTACTCCTGCGCCCAAAGCACTCAAGGAGAAGAAATTAAGTTCTACTCGAGTACTTCTCAATTGCATTTTGTAGGTTCATAGTTGTTGATAACAAATCTCGCCGCTACTTTATTGGATGTAGGAAATCATCTGCTCTAGGCATGGATCAGCCTGGCGACGCCGTGGCTGCCCCAGCCCCCAAGCCAGAAGATTGTGATGCTGCAGCATTAGAAATTGGAACTAGGATTCTTCCATCGCCCGCCACCACCGGAGGCGAAGGAGGTGATGCGAATGTCAGACCAGTCAAAGAAAATGAACCCAGGATGGTTGAGCCAACCCCCAAGATCCCTTCAGGTGAGCCAATTGTGCCACCCCCGCCCGTGAGTATCGTTTTGTCAAAGGCTAGACTAATTACCGTGGGTGAGGTGGCAGGTACCCCGCAGCAAAGGCCAAGTGCCGAAGAAGCAGGCACTGCGAGTACTTCGTCGGTTGGTATCCTGGTTTCACCATCCGGGTGGCATGACGTTGTCCCAACAGAGCTTATTGACGATCCAATGCTGGCCTCAACGGTCCTAAAGCAATTCCAGGATACTATCAAAGATTTATATAAATTCTCCACAATATGTCCTCTACTCTGCCTGTAATATGCTCCGTTGACTAGTTGTACTTTCCCTTGATATGCAAACTACTCTTGTCGAGCAGACAATGGACAATCGATCCAGGAAGAAGTTAGACAAATTGAAAGCCATTGAAGATGGTCTTCACCAATTGCAAGCCAAGGATGCCCAGATTAGCGAGAAGACATATCAGATTGTGGGTCTGCAACGCAAACTTACGCTATCAAGCTTGAGCACACCCGGGAAATCTAGCTCCCCATGAAAGAAATTGAAAACCTGTCAGAGAAAAACCAGTCCTTGGCCAAAACGCATCAAGGTAACTCTCTCCCGAGTACTTTGCCAAGTTTGATGTAGTTGAGTACTAGTCTCTGAACTTGTGCAAGTACTCCTTGTCGTTTGCTTGCAGAACTCAAAATACATTAAAATGTAAAGAAGAACACCTGACTGACATGAAGAATCTTGTGTACCATCATTCAGATGATGTGGAGCGCCTGGCGAAGCAACTTGAGGATGCTGACAAGCAGTTGGTAGAGTGCATGCAACAAATCAAGTCTTTGGCCGAGGAGAAGGAACTAATGCAGAAGCATCTTTAGGAGCTTGAGGGCGCTGCACGTGTAGTCGTCAACATGGCTGATCCTCGAGAGGAAGGGGTAGTCGACAATAGGACTCTTCTGGATCGCCTTCGTTAAGCTCCATAGAGGATACTATCAAGCCCGGGGACTCTTCTCGGCCACGAGTAGGACTAGTCGGAACAGAAGGAAACAACCCGAGTAGTACTCGGGTAGGACTCCTAAGCTTGTATCTTGCTAGGATATCTGTAACCTTGTCCCCCCAGACTTTAGAAGGGCGGGCAGGGACCCCCTCAAACATAATCAATCATCTAAGGAAATACAAACGACCACACAGGACGTAGGGTATTACGCTCTCGGCGGCCCAAACCTGTCTAAAGTTTCGTGTTCCTTGCACATTCGAGTTCCAGGTCTCGGCTTCACCCTACTTACAACCTACCACCTTGGGGGTATCCCTCGGTGGGTTTGGCCTTAAAACACCGACATCTGGAATGCCATGTAGGGGTAATCATCGATGATCCCCTGGTGAGCTCGATGACATCGTTCAACCTCACCGTCGCGCTGGAAGAAGGTGCGGATTTCGTCTTTGGCACCTGGGTCTACATCGCTAATGGCTCTGGTAGCTTCGACAGCCACCTCGCCAACCCTAGGGAATCGGAGGCATCAATGCCAACATCCAGCCGCGACATCAACGAATTCGTAGAAATTTCAGATCAAATCGGAAATCGCGAGTGCGAGTCCGGGTCCAACTCGACTCCTACTCATGACGGGTCCGAACTCGAGCCTCCGTCCGGACTTCACATCACAGCCACCATTTATCGGGTGGCGCTACACTCCGAGTCACCATCCGCATTGGAAAAGCACTTGGATGATCTATTTCAACATGGACTCCAACCTCAGCTCACGCCGCAACATCGACATGCCACTACTACTTCGACTTCGCGAGGACGCTCGGTGAACCGCCGACGACCACTTCGGCTACTCATCTTGACTAGAAAACTAGTCGGGAGCAGGCCTCCATTCAATAACTAGTCGGAATCGACTCCGACTAGTCGGGCTTCATCAAAAAACTGTCGCAGCTCTATCGACGAGCGCTACGGCTTCATCGACAAATCACCCAAGAATCAAACTAAGTCGTGCTTTAATATTTTTCTAAATATACTTTATATCTCTGGATATTAACCATGTGCCTCCACGACCACACTATAATTGCCTTCCCGACTACTCATGCAGCTTCAGGGTTGTAGTCAGGCCTACACCGAACGGGTGTATAAGATGCAGTCTACGAGCGTTCTCTTTTTTTCGTGCAGCGCCGACTGCTCTAGTTTTCTCTTAACAGTGTCTAAAATACTCGGGTAGCACACGCTTTAATCTGTGAGACCTCGACTTTTCTAGACGCCTATGTTCCTACATGTGCATGCGGCCATGCTTCCTGCGCTAGGGGCTACAGCTATCAGGGATCAGGTGCTTAAACGTAATACGCTACCTACCTGGGGTAATAATGTGACCTAGCAAGAGCAAGACACAAAAAACTTTACATGCATTTTACAATGCTGGGATTCGCTCCTGACTCGATATAATGTATATCAGTTACAACATTTTTTTGTGTTTACCTTGCAGGGTACTATCAGACTCGGTCCCACGGGACTGCGCACATGGCCTACATCTTACAGGATAAGGGGTGGGACATGGCCCACGCCCTACACTAGTTGTAACTACTCGTAGCGTAGTAGAACTACTCATACAGTAGTAAAACTAGTCGGAGACAGTAGAAAACTACCCAAAAAGTACTCGAGTAGAACTCCTAGGGTCGTATCGGACTAGGACATCCATGTAACCCTGTCCCCCCAAACTATATAAGGGCGGGCAGGGACCCCCTCCAAACAACAGATCACCCGATCACCACCTAAGACAATACAAACCACACAGGACGTAGGGTATTACGCACTCGGCGGCGCGAATCTGTCTAAACATTGTGTTCCTTGCACCTTCGAGTTTCTGATATCGGCGACACCCTACCTACAAACATACCACCTCAGGGATATCCCTCTTGGGCGTGGTGGTAAAACACCGACAGCTGGCGCGCCAGGTAGGGGTGTTCATTGAGCATACACCGAGAACTCGATGGCATCTTTCAGCTTCACCAGCACCATGCTCGACGAGGGCACAACTTTCATCTTCGGCTCCTGGATCTACGTCGCCAACAGCTCGGGTGGCTTCAACAGCCACCTAGCCGACTCAAGGAAGCCGGAGGCCTTTGTAGCAACTCGACACAGCAACCTCGATGAGTTCATCGACAACCTCGACGAGTTGCCGCTCCCCGATCTCGCCGGAGAGATCGAGAGAATGTCCGTTTTCATCGCGACTTCAACTCGCGCTGCACCAGGACTACTCGGATAGGATTCAAATTGATCCGATGAGGCTACACAGTCCAAGTCCCTCCCCGACTTGGAGGAGGACTTGGATCGTCTGCTCAAGCTCGAGGATGCGGGAGCCACCGCTTGTCGGGGGGGGGGGGCATTTTTTACATCTATTCGGACTCAAACGAAGAGTACTAGTTAACTAGTACTACATTTTCAAGTGTGGCAGAACCGCCCGAATTAACCCAGCTCAAATGCACTAACCATCACCCTTGTAGATGATCTGGCCACCATGCACTTCAAACGGATTAATCCGACAGTCTATCGGGTAGATCCCGATGCAACCACTCAATATTTCGTTCGAAACCAAGCATACACATAACTCGCACGAAGGCAAGTCTAGAGAGTACAATCTTCCACAGATTTTAAAAGCACAAGTGGGACATGAATTATTACAAGTCAAAAATACCACTCGAGTACTTTTGAAGTTCAACATACACACTTTCTTCAGAGTTTTACTGCAGCGGAAAGAAAATCATGATCAACTATCGTCGGCAGGGTCATTACTAGTCGGGTAAGCCTTGCTGAGTATTAGTATACTCAGCCTTGCTTGTGGCAATGTTTTCATGTATGACTGTGGAAGATTTGGTAGCCGGTTTGGCTTGGCCGAGTGCTTTGCCGGCTGGTTGGACAGTGGAATGGGATCCTTCCTGTGGACCAGCCGGCAAAGCACTCAGCCAAGCCAAACCGGCTACCAAATCTTCCACAGACTAGTAATGACCCTGCCGACGACAATTGATCGTGATTTTCTTTCTGCTGCAGTAAAACTCTGCATAAATTGTGTATGTTGAACTTCAAAAGTACTCAAGTGGTATTTTCGACTTGTAATAATTCATGTCCGACTTGTGCTTTAAAAATCTGTGGAATGTTGTACTCTCTGGACATGCCTTCGTGCGAGTTATGTGTATGTTTGGTTTCGATCGAAATATTGAGTGGTTGTATCGGGATCTAACCGGCAGACTGTCTAATTAATCCGTTTGAAGTGCACGGTGGCCAGATCATCTACAAGGGGTGATGGTTAGTGCATTTGAGCCGGGTTAATTCGGGCGGTTCTACCACATCAAGTCAGAGCCGAGGAGGACTCGAGGATGAGGGAGCCACCGCTTGTCGGGAGGCCCCTGTTCTCAACAACCACTCGCAACCTGATGACTACCTCGAATCCTTTTCGGGTAGTCAGCTGGGTTTGACCATAACGTCTACGCTGCAAGGCCGGTTCGTGTACTGGAAGGGCTTAGAGCCCTCTGAACTACTCAAATACGATTCCCGCCCTATGGCCTTCACACAGGAACTACCTTGTCAGGAAGACAAAGGTACTGTGGATTGCATTACTCTGGCAGAATCCACCCTTCGGCGTATCAACCCTAGGGGGCCAAAAGATTTCGACTACTCCGCTCAACTTCAGCTCGCATCAGAACATCGAAGCGCTTTAGCGACGACCTCAACTACTTAGCTCGCGCCGCAATTACGACTGCTTTGACAAATCGCCAAAACCAACGATTACCCCAACTACTCATCTCAACTAGAATCTAGCGGGAACGAGTCTTTAACTACTAGGCGACTAGCTCCGCACGGCCAACAACTAGTTGGAATCAGCTCCGCTAGTCGGCTTCGTCGACAAATCGACCACGGATCAAAGCTACGCATCGCTGCCTACTTTTTGCGCAATGCACATTCTCTCCATCGGCAAACTTGTAACCACCAAGCCATCTCCAGTTTGGCCTGAGGCGGTTCAACCCAGGATCCTCCCCGCGTTGGAAGAGGATTTGGATCATCTACTACCACTCGGAGAAGGAGAAGCCACCGCGCGTCGGGGGGCTATTATTTCCGACAACTACTCGGATTCAGTTGCTCATATGACCCGGGGTCTAGTAAAGGGATCAGATTGGTCGGGCAGGTTTGGGCATCGGAAGGGCATGAAACCCTCCAGGTTTCTCAAATCAAGTCCACCACAATCCATTACCACACCCGGCGAACTCCTTTTTCACAAGGAAGACCCCTCCCTCCCTCCGACGATGAAGATAAGGGCCTGGTGGTGTGGAGTGCCAAATGCTTCGCACCCAATCGAGAAGTGTTCATGATTCACGCCGGCGAGGACTGTGAAGGCCTAGAGCGCGTCTAGCTAGACGATTACGACGACTACCTCCTTGATCCACTCGACAAAGATGTGGACGTAACAATGGGTGTTGCATTCCTAGAACATATCAAGATAGAAGATGCAGATGACATCCAAAAGGAACGTCGTAGGCTCATTAATGCGAAGTGCGCCATACGCAGGCACCATGCGGTCGAGACGAACCAGCAGGGCAGCGGCAACCTCGACGACTCCTCCATGGGCAACCTCCACACCATCATCAATGTTGGCCGGGACGCTCGCAATGTAATCATTGCCAGGCAGCAGGAGCGCGAAGAAGTGGAAGCCTACAGCCCCACCTGTTATCAAATCCCTCTCGACTACCTGGAGACAACTCAGAAGCGCAAGCCAGAAGCTGGGGAACAATCCACCCATAGAAAGAAGACACTCAGTTCGAAGGAAAGATTCGAGGAAGCCCTCCACGGGCGATGCCCGTGGCACCCGAAGAGCAAGCATTCCGCGTTTGAATGTCAAACTCTTCGAAGGGCCCTTGGAGCTCTGCCAAGTCTATGAAGAAAGGCGACGAGACTACCGGAATAATGATTTATTCATAAATTAAGTAGCCGATTCAAGGAGGTTTTCTGAGGGTCTTTTAGGTGTTTCGTTTGTTTAAACCATTATTTTGGGACTATGTGTCGAAACAAGGTGTTCCGTACACCTAAAAGCACCCCTTTCTACCACTTAGTCAGGGTCACCATTTATATTTAATATTCGGGTTAATCATGACTCCCTCACTATACTACTCTGAGACGTGCCCAATGAACGTCCAGCCTAATTAGTGCAAACTTTTTCCAGCCGACTTCTTGTCACCTATTCCTCATGTCACGAGTCTTCTTTACCAATGCTAGGGGGCTAAGGATAGGGCCAGTGGGGATGGGCTCGGGAAAGAAGAAAATGATTCAATTTCTTCAAGGATAAACTCAGGGAACCCTGTCACAGCCAAGCCATGCGACTGCCAAAAGTGGTCGCCTCATTTGGCAAATGACTAGTGGAACCCGTTAATTAGCCAAATAAAGCACTTATGTGATTATCTAATCAAATACTCTCAGTAACGCTCGGATTACTAGTTCCTGACTTGTTTTCTATGTTACTGAAGGGGTCTTGCTCCCAAACTTCCAGTAACACTCCGTTTACTAGTTTTCGACTAGTATTACGCGTAGCTTACTGAAGGGGCCTCGCTCCCGTACGACCTCGCCAACGGGCCTTGACGGAAATCAATTTTCCGACCAGAAGCAGCCTAAAGCACCCGTACCACCTGCCATGGATGTCAACCGTGCAATCGACGACTTGATCAACAACTTGGAACACCTCGAACCGAGTCTGCCTCGGTCCGAGGTCCTGTACCACAAGTTCTTCTCTTAGTCGGAGGAGGATTTGGATCGTCTACCACAAGTCGGAAGAGGATTTGGATCCTCTACCACAAGTTGGAGGAGGATTTGGATCGTCTACCACAAGTCGGATGAGGACTAGCCACCGTCCATCAAAGGGCTCCCGTCTCCGCTGACTACTCGGATTTCATCAACGATGCACTACCCTTATCAAACGGCCACAAGGGCCTGAGGGCGCCTCCAACTTGGTCGGGCGGGCCCGGGCATTGGAAGGGCACAGAGTCCTCCGAGCTACCCGGCTCAGCCCACCTTTCTACGCTTTCAACTTGGTCGGGTAGGCCCGGGCATCGGAAGGGCATGGAGTCTTCCAAGCTACCCGACTCAGCCTACCTTTCTGCGCTTTCAACTTGGCCGGGTGGGCTCGAGCATCGGAAGGGCGCGGAGTCCTCCAAGCTACCCGACCTCAGCCACTCTTTCTGCGCTATCAACCCCGACAACTTGTCGGGCATAGAACCGTTCCTCCCACAAAGAAGAGGGGTGGATTGCCAAAAGCTCCTCGCCGGATCACGCGGTCTTTTTGGTTTTCATTGCAGAAATCCCATTCATGGAGGCGGACGCATCGGATCGCGTCCAACTCGACGACTACATCACATTCGCGAGGGCACTCGGCGACCCGCCGACAACTACTTCGTCTACAAAACTACTCGGGAGCGGGACTCACTCCATCAAGGACTAGTCGGAATTGATTCTGACTAGTCGAGCCTCATCAACAAACCATCATGGCTCCATCAACGAGCGATATAGCTTTATCAGCAATCACCCACGAATCAAAATCGACAACTATCCACGCTCA
The DNA here is from genome assembly GCA_032594955.1 of Panicum miliaceum. NCBI lineage: Eukaryota > Viridiplantae > Streptophyta > Magnoliopsida > Poales > Poaceae > Panicum > Panicum miliaceum. Next base: position 8,401,784 of record CM064070.1, on the reverse strand, counting down.
TCTGGTTTCTACGCTCGGGAGCTGGGCGCAACAAGGCGGCTGCCCACGTGAAGACTGAGACCCGATTCAAGGAGGTTTTACGAAGATCTTTAGGGAACTTCTTTAATAATTGTCTTGAGTTTTATCTCAAAACAAGGGGGTTTTTCCCAAAGAGTTCATTCAAACCACTCAGTCAGGGAATCAATGAATTTACCCGAATCAAGGAGGTTTCACGGAGATCTTTAGGGAACTTCTTTAACCATTGTCTTGAGTTTTATATTGAAATAAGGGGGTTTTCCCAAAGAATTCGTTCAACCACTCTGTCAGGGAATCAAGGAATTTACTCAATACAGGGCTTTTCTCCGTTCATCCACATTTCGGCGCCGTCTTGGTCCGCCCAAGGCGGGCTAGCCGAGTCATCTTCGTAACCACGCATGTGAAGGATTGTGTCGTCACTTCCTTTGGGCCAACCGAGACATCTTCACATGGCAGCATACGACTTGTCTTTGCCTGCCCAAGGAACTGATCACCCCACGTGAAGGACCTCGTCATCAATTTCTTCGGGCTAACCGTCACATTTTCGCATGGCAACATGTGAATTCTCATGGTTCGCCAAAGGAATCGACTGATGCTACCAGCAAGATTCATTTCTCCCTTGCTAATTGACTTCTAGTCACCTTCACATACTTCAAGTAACACTTCGTCTACCGATTCACGACTGGTACTACGTGCAAGTTTACTGAAGGGGCCTCGCTCCCATACTTCCAGTACTACTCCATTCTACTGGTTCACGACTGATACTACGCGCAAGTTTACTGAAAGGGCCTCGCTCCCATAGTTCCAGTAACGCTCAGATTACTAATTTCTGACTAGTATTCTATGTTACTGAAGGGGCCTCGCTCCCATACTTCCAGTACTACTCCGTTCTACTGGTTCACGACTAGTACTACGTGCATGTTTACTAAAAGGGCCTCGCTCCCATACTTCCAGTAACGCTTAGATTACTAGTTTCCGACTAGTATTCTATGTTACTGAAGGGGCATCGCTCCCATACTTCCAGTACTACTCCGTTCTACAGGTTCACGACTGGTACTACGTGCAAGTTTACTAAAGGGGCCACGCTCCCATACTTCCAGTAACGCTCAGATTACTAGTTTTCGACTAGTATTCTATGTTACTGAAGGGACTTTGCTCCCATACTTCCAGTACTACTCCTTTACTGGTTCACGACTACTATTACGTGCAAGTTTACTGAAGGGGCCTCGCTCCCGTACTCCCAGTACTACTTCGTTTTACTGGTTCATGACTGGTTAGTACGTGTAGTCTACTGCATGGACCTTGCTCCCATACTTCCAGTACTACTCCGTTTACTGGTTCACGACTGGTATTACGTGCAAGTTTACTGAAGGGGCCTCGCTCCCATACTTCCAGTAACACTCCATTTACCGGTTCACGACTGGTACTACGTGCAAGTTTACTGAAGGGACCTCACTCCCATACTTCCAGTAACGCTCAGATTACTAGTTTCTGACTAGTATTCTATGTTACTGAAGGGGCCTCGCTCCCATATTTCCAGTACTACTCCGTTTTCTAGTCCACGACTAGTACTACCTTGATTTTACTGAAGGGGTCTCATTCCCACACTTTCAGTACTAATCTGTTTACTGGTTCATGACTAGTACTATGTGCAGTTTATTGAAGGGGCCTCGTCCCAATATTTCCTGCACTACTCCGTTTACTGGTTCACGACTAGTACTACGTGCAGTCTATTGAAGAGGCCTCGTCCCAATATTTCCATTACTACTCCGTTTGCTGGTTCACGACTAGTACTACGTGGAGTTTACTGAAGGGGCCTCGCTCTCACACTTCCAGTACTACTCCGTTTACTGGTTCACTACAACTCCATTTACTGGTTCACGACTAGTACTATATGCAAGTTTACTGAAGGGGCCTCGCTCCCATACTTCCGGTAATGCTCAGATTACTAGTTTCGGACTAGTGTTCTATGTTATTGAAGAGGCCTCGCTCCCATACTTACAATAACGCTTAGATTACTAGTTTCCAACTAGTATTCTATATTACTGAAGGGGCCTTGCTCCCATACTTCCAGTACTACTCCGTCTACTGGTTCACGACTGGCATTACGTACAAGTTTACTGAAGGGGTCTTTGTCCCATAACACTACGTTTACTAGTTCCCGACTAGTTTTACGCATGTTCGACTACTTCGACTACTCGTCTCGCCTACAAAACTAGTAAGGGCGGGTAGGGACCCCCCCAACACAATCAATCATCTAAGGTAATACAAAAAACCACGCAGGACGTAGGGTATTACGCTCTCGGCGGCCTGAACCTGTCTAAAGTTTCGTGTTCCTTGCACCTTCGAGTTCCAAATCTCGGCTTCACCCTACCTACAACCTACCACCTCGGGGGTATCCCTCGGTGGGCTTGGCATCAAAACACCGATAGCTGGCGCGCCAAGTAGGGGTAATCATCGACGATCCCCTGGCGAACTCGATGGCATCGTTCAACCTCATCGTCGCGCTGGAAGAAGGCGCGGTTTTCATCTTCAGCACCTGGGTCTGCATCACCAATGGCTTTGGTAGCTTCGACAGCCACCTCGCCAACCCCAGGGAGTCGGAGGCTTCAACGCCAAAATCCAGCCGCGACATCAATGAATTCGCTGACAATCTCAGCAAAATCCAAATTTCCGATCTAATCAGAAATTGCGAGAGTGAGTCTGGGTCCAACTCGGCTCCTACTCATGACAGGTCCAAACTCGAGTCTCCGTCCGGACTTCACATCACAGCCACTGTTTATTAGGTGGCGCTACAATCCGAGTCACCATCTGCATTGGAAACATTTGGATGATTTATTTCAACATGGACTCCAACCTTAGCTCGTGCCGCAACATCGACATGTCGCCACTACTTCGACTTCGCGAGGACGCTCAGTGACTTGTTGTTTACTAAACGGGCCTCGCTCTCACACTTCCAATACTATGCGCGAGAAGGGTTTTTCTCAGGATAAGATTGGATTTAAGCTGTAATTTAGGACTCCTTTGGGGAAGTTATTTGTTTAACCATTTTTTCAAGGATGTCATTCTGAAAAACGAGGTTTTTGAATTTATGAACCAATTTGCCCATTTTAACCATCAATTCAAAATCTTAATTCATTACACAATGCATGCGATGATTTTTTGGATCCTTTTTTCAAACCATGGGATTTGAATTCAAGGCTTGGGGGCTACAGGATACGTGTTATCAATGGCTTATTTTCTAAATTTATTTGGAGGATAAAGACCAGAAGATTCAAGACTAATTTGACCCTCAGCCTGATTTTTCAATTCAACCTAAGGCTCGGGGGCTACTCCATATGGAGTGCGATTTTCATCGCACCCCATATAAAAGAAGACTACTCGGGGCATGAGCACCTCACAGCCTCGAGGCAGCCAAGGAAGTACTCGGAAGACACCTTCAAGACAAAGTTCGGGAGAACTCAAAGACGCCTTCAGAAGTACTCGGAAGCCTGTAGTACTCGGCTATGAAGAGCTCGGGGGCTTGTCTGGCCCAGGGCCACGGGACTACACACATGGCATGAATGTTCTAGAATAAGGGATGGGGCATGTCCCATACCTTATCCCTATTGTAAGCTACTCGGCCACGAGTAGGACTAGTCGGTGATGTAGTACTAACCCGACCTTCCGATAGGTATGATAGTTTCAATTGGTGGAGAACTCGACGTTGGCGATCCGGGCTTCTAATCAGACATGATTCGAACCCCTGCAACTGTTACACTGTTGCTCCATTGGTTATCAACCAAGCATGACTTGACTGACCTCGCCAAGAAGGCTAATCCTACAAGTGAATCGAAGAACACAAGAAAGAAAGTATAAGCACGTGATTTGAAATTGCAGATGTGTATGAAGCAAAGACAAGTATGGGGTTCAAGCTCTGATCACAAAAGGACTAATCGCCACAGTGGTGAAGAACAAGAACGGGGGCCCTGATTCACAGCAAAAGGACTAGACGTCACAGTTACAATGAAGATGTCTGTTTCTCAATGGAAAGCTAGAACTAAACAAAACCCAAACCCTAATGTGGTGGCTGCTACTGAGTTTATACCGAAGGGGACGTCCTAGGGATGAGGGTGACCAGGTTGGGGCGTCCTCAACCTAGGCTTAAGGCACGACACGATACAAGGCCGACTTGACCCAAAATAGGTGACGCAATACCTTGTCATGGTCACATAGAATGATCCACGAATCTTCTGAACCTCAGACCAGAACCAAAAGAAAAGGCTTTCATTGTATTCTTACCAAAGCATCAAAGAATGCCTCGTTTCGACGTCGTATGAAGGAGATATCAGCGTTTCCGTTTAGGGTGGTCAGCTGAGTCCGAACCGGACGTGAACACCAAGTTGGAAACGACTTGTAACTCGTAGAAAACCAAATCTCGGGTGTATCCAGCATGGTGATATCCTCATCAGTCGGAGTAGAAGGAAACTACCCGAGTAGTACTAGGGTAGGACTCCTTTGCTCGTATCTGGCTAGGATATCTGTAACCCTGTCCCCCCAAACTATATAAGGGCGGACAGGGACCCCCTCCAACACAATCAATCATCTAAGGCAATACAAACCACCACACAGGATGTAGGGTATTACGCTCTCGGCGGCCCAAACCTGTCAAAAGTTTCGTGTTCCTTGCACCTTCGAGTTTCAGATCTTGGTGATACCATACCTACAACCTACCACCTCAGGGGTATCTCTTAGTGGTCTTGGCTATAAAACACTGATAGATATCTGGCTACATCTCGGAGACCACTGTTGGCACTCCTTAGCCTATACGAACTAATCCGCAAAGCACGGATACGGATGTAGCGTTCACCAGAGAGTTTACCTGGGATACCTAGAACTATTCAACCGGACCCACCAGGGGAAAAGAGGTAAGAGGGTAGAGGGTCTAGCTTCAGATAGCCAACTCGTTACCCAGATAACTTGCTACTGACTAACTTGATCTGCTTCGGTGGCTGGAAGAGGAAGGACTTCAGAAAGGGATGAGTGGGAGGTCCTATGGTAGCCTGCAACTACTGCAGTGAAAGCACCCAAACATGGTGGACTACGAGGGACGGACAGGGCTGTCACCACCTACTGACTACCACATTGTTCCATGGGATGGAACACAACCTAAGGTAACTAACCAAGCCTAGGCATCACGCCTATAACTATCGAGTTACTTACTCCTACCGTGTACTTAGGTAGAGAGGAAACTCAAATAGGTAGAACTTGCTACCTACGCAGACTGGGGATCCCGCAGATCAAAGAAAGTAACTAAACAAATCATTGAAAGTAAAGAGAAGAACTAGCGAGATAATGAAGATAAACGAGGAACTTACTTGAGGAAGCTTTATTTCCTCCGAGGTGTCTACAGAGTTGGAGTAGGACCGAGGGAATCCACCTTCTCTCCTAGCTTGGCTCTCACCCAAACTCTCACCTCACACTCTCCCTATTCTACACTAAGGTATAGCAACAAGACTAAGACTCTTCTTCTCTCCAAGGATGGTGTGTTGAGAGTGGAGGTATGGGCAGCTATTTATAGCTCTTCAACGTCGGTTCTTGCTGCGTAGCTTGTGTTGTAAGCAGATATGACGGTTGATGTAACTTCCATGCAAAGATGGACGCGTGGGGCTTTAGGGGCAGGCCTGCAGGCCTCTCCTAGGCAAGCCGGTCTAGGATTCCTGCCATGTGTAACCACTTTTATCCTAAGCGCTCCTGATCTTCTCTAGATGTCGGTAATGGTTGCTTTTGTTTGAGGCTAAGTGATTGGAATCCGATCAGCCTGGCTCTAACTCTTCTCAGCCCTCCGATGCACCAACTTGTTGATCACCGCGTGCATGCACTCTAGGAAGGCAGTTTTGAGCCTGAACGCTAGGATAGACGCTGCATCTGAGTCCATCAATCCATGGCTCATGCCTTTCGATTGTAGGATGTTTTCCTTGATGATGTGCCGGTCAGGATGGCTTGGACTTGTGTTTGTGGGCATGTAAGTGATGTTTGAGGCGTGTTTGCCTCAGTGTCAGGCCGGCCAGCCTGGGATTTCTCCTAAGTTGGCCAAATTTTGTATAGTGAGCTCCTGACATCAAGTAAACACCAAAACTAGTGGAACTCATCAGGGTAAATGATTCTAGCAAAATTATGGCCATAGAAGTATGAAATCTAGAGAAATGTTGGGAGTAAATATCATGGAAATCGAACGCCAACATGCCCCCACACCTTGACTTTGCTCGTCCCGAGCAAAAGGGTTAAATTAGATCTAGAGGATCAAGCAAAATCCAGGGTCATGAAAACCAAAGCATGCGTAAGAGTTTATTTCTAAGCTTTTCCCTCATACCTTGGATTCTGGTTGCCTAACACCTTCACTTTCGCCTATTGATCCTCAGAACAAATCAGTGGAGAGCATGGTTCTTCCTTCTTCTTAGAACTTGGAGAATTTTGTAAACTTTTCAAATTTAGGAGGCATACTCTCATTCTCTCAGGCCACTCAGTCACTCAATGTGCTAGATCCTCACAAAGGCACTTTATGGAGGCTCACCTACCTCTACAAAGGTCGTATGTGGAGCTTAAGGTAGGGATGGAGAGATGCATATCTTTTTCATCTATATTGCAAGATCAAATAACTTGTCTCTGAGAGATCATGTCAACCATATACTTTGGTCAAGTGTGAGTGAATGAAGCGGATGTCCTTGAGTGGTATTTGACTCTAGCTTCTTCCATCTTTCCCCTTCTCTTTCTTTTTTTTACTCAAGCAAGAAGGTGTCTCACTCTTTTTCTTTTTCTTTCAGGGGGATGAAGAGTTGTTTGAGGACCACATTCACTGGACTTTGTTTGATGGATGTGTACGTGTATGACCAAAGTACTAGGGTGATCATGCTATTCTCAAGGGAAAAGATGTTTGATCAAGCTCAAGAATGTAGAAGGTAGCTATGTGGGTTCAAAACTATATCTTGTATGTGTATGGCTCTGGATAGGACATGGCAAGGTTGAGCATGAATGAGACTTGCCTCACTTTTTTTCATTTCAAAACAAATTACTCCAAGACTTTGAATTAAGAAAGATCATGTCTCACATGTCATTATATCATGAGGGTCACTAAGCGAAAGATTAAGTGATTCTATCATAATGTTCCAAAGGCATAAAGTACATGCATAAGAAATAAAAGTTAGGCACCTTTGATAAACATGTGAAGCTTTCATCTCTTTCTAGGTGTTCCACTCAAATTTTAGTTTCATTAATTCAGGTATGAGTTTGAATGAAAACCAGGAAGGGAAGCGATAAGGGAGTCGCAAACCTCCATGTCAAGTCAGGGAACAGCAGGCGGCTGCCAGGTGGGGCCGGCCGGCCTAAGGGAGGCTGGTCGCCCTGTGTCTATGACACAATTCTGAGGTTCAAGTGCCACATGAACAGGCTTGGTCCTAGGGTTCTGATGCAACCTGCACTTGATTGTTTCGCCACGGGTGTTGGCTGGCCGACCTGGTGGAGGCCGCCCGGCTCTGGATTGTGTCAGATCACGCTCATTTTCATCCAGGAGTTCCCCAACGTGTTGCTTGTTCGAAATCTCTGCGCACTTAATGTCAACTTAGAATAGGGGTGTGGTTAGCACACAAGTGTGCACCAACCACTAGTGACAAGGCATGAAACAAAGAAACTTTTTATTTTATTCAAATTTCAAATGGAGGTGCTGCTGGAATTACAAAAGATTGAAAGCAAAATTTGGAAAGGGAAACAAATTCAGCACCTAACCTAAACTAATCTAGCCTACGACCCACTCTAATCTCTCGAGTCCAGTGCCCTGTAAAGGTCCTCGTTCCCGGTTGCCTTGGCGAGACGCTTGATCCTGGAGCACATCACCTTGCGGAGAGTATCGACCTTGTCATCAAAGTCCATCCTCTCGATCTCTGATTCCGCCACATGCTCATCCATAGTGTTGATCTTTAACATGAGCGCGGCGAGCTGCTCCCTCAGCTCCTTGATCTCAGCACCCTCCTCCTCCTCCTCATCGCTATCTGTGTACGCCCAAATCTTCGGAGGTCCATGGATCAGTGGTGGCGAACGAGTGCGCCGCACCAACCTGGGGTTGGAGTCAATGGACTCCCTCTCTCGCCGCGATCCAAGGGAGGCGAAAGAACTTTCCCGATTCCAACCTTCTGCTCACGCACGCGGTGGCGTGGTGGACATGGCCTGGCGGGAGTGTACTCCGGCGACTTTGTTGACGGTCTTTAAATGCAAAATCCGACTGTCAACCATACCCAAAAACAAAAAGAACAGCCTTACTTACTCATATATTTGTATCACTAACCTAGTTCCACAGCTATTTTGCCTATCAAGCCATTTCAGGGATGCAGGTCCGGAATAAGAAGAAAACATAGAAGATCGGCCGCTACACCACACAATATTGGAGGGCCCACAAACCAGAGGAAACAAGCGCGCCAAGGCAGAAATCACAGAGGATCAACACCAGAGCCCACCTGTCAGCTATCCAAAGGAAGGCAGACCTAGGGGAGGGCCATCTGGGTTCGACTGACCCCCAGGTTTGGCCGAACCTGGATGGCTTCCCGGCTGCCAGATCTTTGGCGTGGAGTTCCCCCCTTCCTCAAGGCGGTGCTCTAGGTTTCCATGTATACCTCGGCCCAGGAGGCTATAAAAGGAGGCCCTCTCCCCCTCATTCAACACACACCACCATTTGAATCAACACCTTCATTTGAAGATGTAGTGCTCAACTCCAAGGCGAAGCGCTGCTTAGGCTAGTGCTTAGAATAGGGGGGAGAGAGAGAGAGGGAGTAGCTCGAAGGATGCTCCAGATATGTACCTCTATGGATGCTGGCTTCCTTCTAGTGAAGTAGTTAGGATTTGTGATTCCTGTCTTGCATAGTATTTATACTTGAGTGAGATTAGTTCTCTTACTCACGGGTTCGTCGCTCTGTATTTATACAAACTTCCGTAGTTTGCTATGGGATATCATACGTAGTCAGACTGCTGTAGTAATCAGTAGTGTAGACGTGGTGTCTAAGCTAAGGGTTACCTTCATTTGCCTTATATCCCATGGTTTGTAGAGGTAGGCCATAGGTTGTGATGGCCTTGTTGGTCCTTCGTAATCCTCCATGTTCGGATATAGCATAGAGCCATTGGCCGGCGTCTCCTGACCATTTTAGGGGTAAGCCAGTGCCCGAAGCGAGTATTCTGCCCGAGAGATCAACCTTTAACTCATCTCTAGTACTACCTTAAGAATCCTCGCCATTCTCGCCACTTATCTTGGTGTGTCCTAGGACCGACTAAGTAGAAGTTAGTGCACATAGATTCCCTTGGATTCGATAACCCTTGGAATAGTCTGGGGTGAAAGCTACGACGATATCTGTGCGCTTGCGGATTTATTCGCAGTCGTTAAAATACCAATGAGCATTTCTAGCTACGTTGCCCAGGACTAACAATCCTGGTGATAATGCTAAGAAATGTCAACAGACTTGGACGGCACCATTTGCAGGGCAGCGACTTGCGCAACATGCCCTCTCGAGGAGGATGGCACGAGGCCCTTGCCGATCACCTTCCTGGGGGAAAGAACCCCCATGGTCGATCGTGTCGGCATTTTCGCGCGAGTACGCGCGTTGGCCCCCACACCTGGGCTCTTGGTGGGGGACCTCCCGTGACGCAGAGGTGACCGGTGTGAAGGTGAGGCCGGCTAGCCTCTCCTAGGCCAGCCAGCCCAAGGCTGTCGCTTCTGGTCAGCAGGCGGTGAGGAGAGGACGTCGGCCATTGCCAGTGGCTCGATGATACGAACGCTTCTTGAGGATGCGCGACTTTGGTTGGATTTCAACGGTGCCGAAGCGGAAGCATTGGCCATGGTGACTAATTTTGGTGTCATAGGGGTGGATTGCGCGGCCATGGTCAAGGATCTCGGGAAGCTCAGAAGCTTTGAGGTTAAAGAGGGTGAGGGGTTTCTGGTGGAAGAAGAGGCCAAGGCATTTCAATTTAACATGATGCTCCCCTCCCCATTCTCTCGGATTTTTGAAAAGGAGATCGGATAGACTTCATTCAAATTTGATCTTTTGAAAAATGGCTCGGGGTCAGGCCGGCCGGCCTGTGAGAGGCCAACCGGCCCACCATGTCGGTGTGGGTCCCGATCTTCTGGAATGTTCTCCTCTTCTCCTCGACTTCTTGTATTTGGGTACACAATAGGCTAGAAAACAAAAGAAAAGAAAGGGAAGAAAATGAAAGAAATCTAGCCTTGGATACTGCACATTTAAGGTCTAGCGATGACTATAGATGAGCGCTTTGACTCGGATAACTCGTAGACGTCTATTTCTTTGAGTTTTGGTATTTCGGGCTCAAGGAATATTTTTAAACGCTGGCCATTAGCCATGAAAATATTGCCATCATCGTCCTAGAGGGTTATAGTGCCATGATCGACAGCATTAATTACTAAGTGAGGCCCTTCCCACTTACTTCTAAGCTTACCATGACCAAATAAACGAAAGCGAGAGTTAAAGAGTAGTACCTTATCTCCTGCCTTGGAATGTTTGGTCTTGATACGCTTGTCATGCCATCTTTCTGTCCGCTCCTTGTAGAGCTTGGAGTGGTGGTAGGCCTTCTCTCTCCATTCATCCAATTCAGCCAATTGAATTTGTCTTTTGACTCCGGCTGATTGGAGATCCATGTTCCACCTCTTGATCGCCTAGTGGGATTTGAACTCAAGTTCAACTGGCAAATGGCAGGTTTTGCCATAGACCAATTGGTATGGTGTCATTCCTATCGGCGTCTTGGAAGCTGTACGATAAGCCCAGAGTGCCTCGGGTAACTTGCTCTTCCAACCCTTCTCCATGGCATTCACTGTTTTCTGCAGAATGTTCTTCATTTGTTTGTTTGATGTTTCTGCTTGGCCACTTGTCTGGGCATGGTATGGAGTTGCAATCTGGTGATCTACTCCCAACTCGCTAAGACACTTCCTGAATGTCTTATCAATGAAGCGTGAGCCACCATCACTGGTCATGACTCTAGGAACTCCAAAGCGAGGAAATATGATTTCCTGGAACATCCTCTTTGAGTCGGCCGCAACGCAGGGAAGTGCTTCAACCCATTTGGACATGTAGTCCACTTCCACCAAGATGTACCCACACTGCTCTGAAATAGGGAAAGGACCCATGAAGTCTATTCCCCATACATCAAAAATTTCTACTTGAAGGTTGCTCTTCAGTGGCATAGCGTCTTGGGAATTGATATTCCCATGTTTTTGACATCTTGGGCATCACCGCACAAACTTTTTAGCATCTCCATACATGTTTGGCCAGATGAATCCATTCTGCCAAACCTTAGCATGGTTCCGAAATGCTCTATAGTGCCCTCCATATGGAGAGGAGTGACAACACTAAAGAATCTTGCGAGTCTCAAATTTTTGTGTTGCAACTCAAAAATCTCTGAACATGAAAGTTGTTCAAAATAAAAATTTACACAAGTTTTGTTTCAGGCCAAAGTTCATTTGAGTTCTAGTTTAGAAGTTATTTTAAAAACTCAAAAAGTATGATTCGGAGGGCGCGACATTTTATGGGCAAAATTTTGTATTCTCTCCTAGGCTTCAACTAGACTTTTGTTTATCCTGTCATCAATGGTGTTCCTATTAAATTTTGCAGCCATAAGTGCTTTGAGGTGAGAGTTATTTAATTTGTTTTATTAAAGTACATGTACTTATGCACATATACACATCTATTTTCAGTTAAAGCAAAACCAATTTGTACTACATTTCTTTTAAACTTTTCTTAGTTAGTTAGGCATATTATTATGCTAATGAGACTTGTTTAGTAATTTAAACACCCGAGGTGTCACAGCCTTCCCCCCTTAAAAGAATCTCGCCCCGAGATTCGGACAATAGGTTTCGCGTGGATAGTGTGTGTACCTTCGATAGAGTTGAGAAAACTGGGAAATTTTGGTTTAGATAGCTTTCAGTTTCCCATGTGGCTTCTTCCTCAGTGTGGTGATTCCAGTGAATTTTATACATTTTAATCACTTTCCTTCTAGTGCTTCTTTCTTTTTGATTCATGATTTTGATAGGGTACTCAACATATGAGAGGTCGGGCTCTACCACTACTTCTTGTTGTTTAATAACCTCGGTAGGAACTCGAACACACTTCTTGAGTTGAGACACGTGAAAGACATCATGGATGGCTGGAAGCTGAGGGGGCAGTCGTACTCTATAGGCTACGGGTCCACAGCTCTCGATGATTTCGTAGGGACCAACATAACGGGGAGCTAATTTTCCTTTGACTCCGAAACGTTGTACACCCTTAGTTGGTGAAACTCGAAGGTAGACGTGGTCACCAACTTCAAATTTTAGTGGCTTTCTCCTTCTGTCGAAATAGCGCTTTTGCCTGGATTATGCGGCTCTAAGGTTTTCTTGTATTACTATCACTTTTTCTTCGGCCTCGATTACCAAGTCTGGTCCAAATATTTTGCGTTCTCCGGTCTGTGACCAACTTAAAGGAGTTCGACACCTTCGTCCGTACAAGGCCTCAAATGGTGCCATTTTCAAACTCGCTTGGTAGCTATTGTTGTATCAGAACTCTGCTAGGGCTAGGCATTTGTCCCAATTCTTATCATAGTGGATGACGCAAGCTCTAAGCATGTCTTCAAGAATTTGGTTCACTCTTTCAGTTTCAGGGTGATAGGTTGAGCTTCGAATCAATTTAGTACCAAGAGAAGCTTGCAATTGTTCCCAAAAGCGCACTACAAACTGAGTACCACGATCGGAAATAATAGTCTTTGGTACTCCATGTAGCCAAACAATGCGATCGAGATAAATCTCGGCATATTTCTTGGCAATATAAGTGGTGTGCACCGGAAGAAAATGTGCCTTCTTTGTGAGCCTATCAATGATAACCCATATGGAATCATGTCTTTGTGCGGTACTCGGCAATCCAACAATGAAATCCATACTTATGTCTTCCCATTTCCATGAGGGTACAGGCAAAGGTTGAAGTGTACCGGCTACTTTCAAGTGGCTGGCTTTTACTCTCTCACATGTGTCACATTCTGATACATATTTAGCAATTTCCTTTCTCATTCTAGTCCACCAGAAGTTTTGCTTAAGATCTTAATACATTTTGCTACTGCCAGGGTGAATAGAAAATTTGGAAAGACGTGCATCATCAAGAATTTGCTTACAGAGCTCATGATTCTTTGGAACGACTATGCGACTTTCGAACCATAGAACTCCCTTATGGTCCTGGCAGAAACATTTGTATTTCTCTTCACCTAAAGAGAGTTTTTGCTTGATGATCTTAACTCCTTCATCATGTAGTTGTGCCATGATGATCTGGTCGTGAAGAGTCGGCTCAACTGAGATGTGATTCAGAGTGCCTTGGGAAATCATTTCCAAACTAAGCTTCCTCATTTCTAAACATAATGTCTCATTATAGATTTCCACTGATAGGCAATGGCAATGAGCCTTGCGGCTTAGTGCATCCGCGACTACATTGGCCTTGCCGGGGTGATAGTGCACCTCGAGGTTATAATCCTTGATTAATTCTAGCCATCTTCTTTGTCTTATATTCAGATCGGCTTGGGTGAAGATATATTTGGGACTTTTGTGATCGGTGTAGATATTACAATGAGTGCCCATGAGATAATATCTCCATAATTTTAGAGCATGAATGACTGCTGCTAATTCCAGATCGTGGGTCGGATAATTCTGCTCATGGGGTTGAAGGGCTCGTGAGGCATAAGCAATAACTCGGTTATCTTGCATAAGCACACAACCGAGACCAGTGCCAGATGCGTCACAGTAAACATTGAACGGCTTGGTGTTATCGGGTTGAGCTAACACAGGGGCTGTAGTCAAACGTTCTCTGAGAGTGTGGAAAGCTTCTTCACATTTCTTATCCCACACAAACTTTACTCCCTTTTTCAATAGTTCAGTCATAGCCTTAGCAATCCTGCAGAAATCCGGAATGAAGCGGCGATAGTAACCGGCTAAACCAAGAAAACTGTGAATCTGATGCACAGAGGTAGGAGGTTTCCAATCCATCACTTCTTGTACCTTGCTGGGGTCAACGGCTATGCCTTTGCTGGAAATTGTGTGACCCAAGAATTTCACACTATCCAACCAGAATTCGCACTTAGAAAATTTAGCATAGAGCTGATGGTCTCTGAGACGCTGAAGAATGATGTGCAGGTTCTTAGCATGCTCTTCCTTATTCTTGGAATAGATAAGGGTGTCGTCAATGAAAACTACTACGAATTTGTCGAGCTCAGGCATGAATACCGAATTCATGAGATACATGAAATAGGCAGGGGCGTTTGTGAGACCAAAGGACATGACCAAGAATTCATATAATCCATATCGTGTGGAAAAATCGGTCTTAGGAATATCGCATGGACGAATCTTTATCTGATGATATCCAGATCGAAGATCAATCTTTGAGAAAACTCTAGCTCCAGATAATTGATGAAAGAGAACGTCGATGCGGGTAAGTGAGTATTTATTTTTAACGGTCACCGCATTGAGAGGTCGGTAGTCAACACATAACCTCAAACTGTCATCCTTTTTCTTTACAAATAGGGGTGGACATCCCCAAGGTGATGCGCTAGGGCGAATGAAGCCTTTGTTCAGTAGTTCTTGGAGTTGTCTTTTCAGTTCGGCTAATTCCTTAGGTGGCATTCTATACGGTCTTTTGGAGATAGGTGCAGTGCCTGGTTGCAGTTCAATAACGAACTCAATATCCCTATCTGATGGCATTCCTGGTAAGTCATCCGGAAAAACATCAGCATACTCGCATACCACTGGAATATCTTCTAGTTCGATTCCTTCCATCACGAAAGCGCAAGAATTCATGCACTCCCAGAACGGTAGGTAAAGGGTAGTGGCTCCGTGAGCTGGGGAATTGATTTCAACGGCCCTTGAAAGAATATCCAATGTCACTCCATGTTGAGCCATCCAATCCATTCCCAAAATAATGTCTATGCCTTCTAGTGCCAGAAGGATAAGGTTGGATATGATAGTTTTACTACTCAACTTGATTGGTACTTGCCTTATCATTTGATTTGAAGCAATTTTACCACCCGGTGTTGATATCATATACGACCCTTTTGTGTGACAAACATCCAAGCCAACTTTTGCACCAAACTTTGCACTAATGAAACTATGTGATGCACCAGAATCAAACAATATAACTGCAGGCTCGTTGTTAAACAGAGAATGTACGTGTCATTATTGGTGCACCTTCAGGGAGTGCTTCGAGCTGATCAATCTTTCTTTTGCGCGTGTTCATCTGTCTTTTACGCTTGTTCCTTTGTCTTTTGCGCTCGTTCTGATTGGTTTGGCTAGATACTTGGCTCTGATTTTGCTGTCCGGCCTGGGGGCATTCTCGAGCAAAGTGGTTAGCACTTCTACAAACGAAGCAACGGTTTGTGTCACTTGGACGACTGGGCTGTTTGTTATCTAATGATGTCATTACTGGCATACCTACTGAACCTTTCTCGGGTGTGGTGCATTTAGCATGGTCTATCTTTTTCTGAACAGGCGAGTGAGTTCGTGTTCGTAGGACTGTGCCGGCGTCAGTAGTTCTGCTAACTTGATGTCGACCTTGGGGGATGAATTCTGTGCAGGTAATTTCCCATCCAGTCAATTCTATGTCGCATGGGTCGTGCTTGAGAGTCCAACACTTTACTTGGTGATCCTTAAGTTTCATCGGAAGTTGTGATGGGGGCAATAAGGAGTCTAAGTAAACGTCTCTTGTGTCCATCATCTTGTCATTGAGCTCTGGATAGCTTGCATCCTGAGGTTGGTGGACATTACACCCACCCCCTTGATGGTGTTGTTGCTGCAGGTATTGAAAAATCGCTTGCTGCCCCTTGACAAGCTGACGGAGCAATTCAGTCTGGGCAGCCACTAGTTCTGTCAGGTTGGATGGTGGTGGTGGCTGTTGCGATCCGCTACCACTAGCACCAAAAACATCCGGGTTACCACGGGTTGCTCCAACCATCTGAAACGTGAAAGTTTACCATTAGCAACGTGATCCATATTGCTTCCACGATTAAAAAGGATTAGGGCAGAAAAGAGTAGACTTCCGAAAGATCATGGATAGAATCATGGACAGAATACTGTTTGCTACAAGAAAACTCATAGCTCCTGGTAGGTTCATCCAAAACAGCTCATATTTTGGCAGTGAGTAGGAATTTTAAAGATGCACAACTTTGGTATTCAACTCAGACACTAAATCGATGGCCAAGATGGTCGAAAGATTCATCCTTTGCTTCTGTGTATCGGCTGTTTTTCAGCAGAATGAGTTATAGTATCTTGCCTATAACTCCAACTATCAAAGTCCAACAGTGCTGAAATTTTGTGGGAACCTAGATCACAAAATTTAGGACAAGTTTGGTACTCAACAGTCAGCTTAGAAATGTAAGGAGACATGGGTAAAAATTCTGACAAGTTTCCGCAATCGCAGATTCAATTGCTTTACAACATCACAATCAAACCACCAAGTTTTTAGCCATGGCCTACATGACTACAGTATCCAATGGTCGAGATGCACTCGTCACAAAAGAGGTACTCAACTCTTAGTTAGCCTATTACAACACTTACCAAAAGTTAGGCTACACTATCGAGGAGTATATGCAAAAGTCCTCCTAGGTCATCATCTAGAAGTCGTCGAGGTTATTGACGGATGACTCGATGCGAGTAGGAGAGTGAGCTCCCATCGGAGGTGGCTGCGGTGCCTCACCCTCAAAGTCCATACCCGAAACACCGTCAATCTCCTGTGGCTCCTCAATATCCTCCTCCATATCCACCACATCGGGAGGGGCATTCTGATCATGGTGCCACTGAATGTGCTCATTAGCATCCTCCAACTTAAGGTTCAGATCATGGAGCTGCTCCTCCAAGTGCGCTATCATGTCATCCCTTTCACCCATGAGAGTGTCATGCTCCTAAATCTGGCCCTCAAGTTGGCCAATCCGGGTGTCTCTGTCCTCAAGTTCCTCACTGAGCTCCTGAATCTGCTTATCTCTGGTATCTGCCATCAAGTGGTACGCTTGTGCAAGATCAGCGAGCTGCATAAGCGCCTGACTCTGGAGAGCCTGAAGTCGGTACAATGTATTCATTCACCGCATGGAGGTCTCGATGGTCTCCTGGGCGTGAAAGTCTACCAAGTACTGTGAGTGTTGCACCCTGTTGAGCCAAAAAGGGTCGTTGTCCTGGGCAGCAAGAAACAAACCAATAGGAGTGAGCGTGACGGCCTCGAGATGCTGCGCATAGAAAGTGGTGAGCGCCCTCATGGCAGCAAGCTCCCAAGTATCGGCCAAACGGTGATCAACAGCCTCAATCTCCAAGGCGGGCCAGTCCGAGTGTAGCAGGTGCGGAAAGATGGTCACGTTAACACGGCACTAGGTAAATCCATTCTCTGCAAACTCCAGTCCCGCGTAACGTGGAGGAATTGGATAACCCGCGGTGCTCAGAACATCCCACGAGATAGAGGGAAAGCCCTGCCAGTGGAGACACTGCGAGTGAACACGTCCATCCTCATCCACCATCATGGCAACCGGCTCGGCCATCTGAACAAAAGATCAAATGGGTGAGATAGTGAAAAAACTGTGAACAACATAGTGAACAGGTTCTGGATAGTGCACTAAAATAGCCATAACTTCAACAGTTCTTGTCCAAAAATTCACAACTTTTACCAGAACATTCCTAATGTATTTGTGAACAACTTTTCTGATCAACTCTAGAGCTAGATCAGGCTCTAAGATGGTCTTTCTCTTAAGGTTTTACTTTACTGTCTACCCAGAAATTTCAGTGAACAGTGGGTCAAGATTTCATGCACCAGGGAAAATCTACCTAGCCAAAAATTACCAAATTTTAACAGTAGCTACCTGAGTACATTTATAACAAGTTTTGTGTTGAACACTTTTACAGAAAACTGTAGTAAGAGGGCATAAAAATTTATGTGGAAGAAGTGCTTATTTTGGACAGAAAACTGACATCTCAAGGTTTCTGTTGTTTCTCGCTATCTATAAGTCCAAAATTTTTCAAATTTAGACAGGAGGTAGAATATAAATTTTGGAACAAAACTTTAAACATGAACTTCTCCAGAAAGGATCCTTTTCTATGCTCAACAAATTCATCTTTCTAGATGTGACAGAAAGAGACAGATTACTAGATAATCCTTATGCAAGACAATCTTGTGCACGCATGAACCTTACCACTCTCATTTAACGCATTTTCAATTTCATATTTATATGGTCATGATGCATGCACGTCCTATTCGTCCTCACAAAATAAAATAATTGCCAAATAGCTTTGGCCTTACGAAGTTAGTTTCGGTGGCATACACAATACGTCTCTCAATATAATAGCTAGTCAAAAATTCTCTAACCGTTTTTTAACTTATCGTAATCGCGGTTAGTGTACCTGCATAAGATTGATATAGCATATATATATCCATTGAACCTTTCATGCCAGCACTCATGAAAGCATCCGTATTCATTACCGTTCACTATAGAAACGGCATCCGTACAATTTCTGCCGTACAGACAACGTTAACATACGCTATCAAGATAGCGTATTCACAGGGGTACCGTCTTGAGACGGGGGCATGAACAGCGATCGCCATACCCTACGCCAAACCTTCTACTCCCAATATACTCAACTAATAGTTGGTATATTGGCAGCACCTCAAGTAAGCCACTGCTTGAGGGCAGCGTTCGGCTCGCATCACCGACAGGAAGGCCAAGCTCTCTCAGTTGGCTGAGGATTCTGACCTTCTTACCTTAGCGATGAGTGCGTCGTTACAGAAATTAAAGGTTGGTTGTGCATAAAAGTAAGTTTTGACAGAAAGTAATGTGCTGGAAGTCAGTTGATAATATTCATAAGTTAGATAGCCACCTAGTAACTTTCCCGTAATTCCTTAGGGCTTTACGAACTAGGTACCATCCTTAACGAACCAACGCATTTTGCAACGCATTTTTCTGGTCAAGTTTTAAGAAAATAAGTTTTTAAGGCTTGTCGCATTCTCTGGTGTATGCATTTCGGCTCTGATACCAGCTGTGGCAGAACCACCTGAATTAATCCGGCTCAAGCGTGCTAACCATCACCACAAGGGAAATCAGGGCTAACTCGCACTTCAAACGGAGTAATCCACTAGTCTATCGGGTAACCTCCCGATACAACCACGGTTTTGCCGATCGAAACCACACATACAAAGTACTCACACGAAGGTGAGCCCAGAGGATACAACATTCCACAACTTTTACATCACAGGGTTCATCATAAATTATTACTACAACTGAGTTCGAATTCGTAAAACAAGGTACTTCAGAGTTCAAAGTAATTGAGATCTTCAGAGTTCATTGCAGCGGAAAAATCAACGATAAACTGCTCGACGATACATGATGTCTCGATGACGCCCGAACGAGACATCACTCGGCATTATCATCATTGGCCGGGGATGTATCCCATTCCACCGACCAACCAGGAGGAAGAGTACACGGCCAAGTCAAACTAGCGATCATGTCCTCAAAAGTATCACCTGAAAATAAGCCACAAGCAAGGCTGAGTATACTAATACTCAGCAAGGCTTACCCGACTATTGGAATATACTTAGCCGACTCCTAGACATGCAAGGCTTTTGGCTTGAGGGGTTTGTTTTGCCGAAAATAATATATAAGTAGGTCCTTACTTTCAGATTTTAGCTCCAAGTTCTAGCTTTCTTTAACCATTCTAGGTAAGCAACTATCCAATATCATACTGTTGACGCCAGATTTTGACACGTCTTGAATCGGCGTCAAGAGAAGAAGATTGGCCGATGCGGCAAATCTGAAAGCTACAGTAAGGAATCGGCCGATCGAGGTAACAGTTGAAAATCGGCCGATTGGTGGCGCAGCCTATGCCAACAGGATGGGATTATTCCAGAAGATCCTGGTCAAAAGATGGTCAACAAGGCATGCTAAGTCGGTCGGAAAGCAATTGAAGAGGTCCTGATTGGATTAGGAAACGGCGGCGGAAGATTCTGCGGGAGTCCGTTTCCTTTTTAAAAGTTATTATAGATATAGTAGTTTTCCGGCTTTTTAGATAAGGTTGTAACAAGTCGTAATCGACCAGGAGTCCTAGTTTCAGGGTATAAATAGGAGTCGCTAGGGCTTTGCGAAAAATCAACACATCAATCAACAAAACACTTCTACTTTTTACCAGTACTTTACTTTCAAGTCGGCGACTTCGCCAATATTTTCTTCTTCCACGAGTTTGTACGGATTGGCAGGGCTGCATCAACCTGATCTCCGGCCAATTGGTAGGTTCCGCTTATCGAGTAATATCCGAGCTTTAACTACGGGCGCATCACTGTGGTTTCGTTTGGATTTATTCACAACTTATCGATATTTACTAGAATCGCAAGTTTTACCTGTTATTCTAGTATTATCACCAGTTATCCAGCTTGAGATCAGAGTAATCGGCTTCGTCATTGTTCTCCTTCGATTCATCGCCATACAGCCGATTAGATCTGTTTCAAGTGTTGCTTCTGTAGTAATTGTTTAGATCGCTCTAACAGCTTCTTTACAATTACAATACGATCATCGGCTGACCCATAGCTGATCATCTCTACAGCAAATCGGCCGATTTGCCGCCGACGCGCTCCCCAGGACAGATCGGAAATCCAGCCGATCGACGCGCCTGGAATTTAATACTCTATTTCCTTGTCAATCAACAGGTCAGATTGACTGGCACGCCGCGCGAACCGCACCAGGGCGATAACCCGAACAGGAGCTAAGCAGATTCTCCCGGGTCGTGTGTTCGACGCTGAAGACCCATCGGCCGATTCCTATCCGGCCGATTTTAGCGCCAACACACTTTTGGCACGCCCGGTGGGACCATCCAAGACCTGATATGTCGAACAACGCAGAAATCTCTGACAGCAACATCATTGGGGTCACAGAAGCTGATCTCAAGGACGACCAGAGGGAGGAATTGGCCAAACATCTAGAAGATTACAAGAAGATATACCTCCAGTCGTTTAGTCGTACTAGAAGCGGGGAAGCAGTTAGGAAGGCTCCTATTCCAGCACCTCGCCACATCACCATTGCTGAAGACTCAGGCAAGATGTCAGAGATGATTCAACAGTCCGTGTATCAAGCATTCATTGACCAATCCTCGGTGATGAGCAACACGGTGTACAACGCCGTCGTCAACTCTCTTGCCAGCGGAGCCGTTCAAGGTTATCAGGGACCGGCATATGCTCCTCCAACTACCCTGCCGGCCAGAAGCTTACCGTACACATCCCAATCGGCTTCTCAGCCGATATTGACACAGCGCGAGGGATACAGCTCTCCACCACTTCCGGCGTCTCCAAGATACAGTGGTGCACCATGTCTCCCATCGCGAGCGCCGCTTCAACCCGTTCAAATGGCTTCTGTGCAAGCACTACCTACGAGCTCAGTGCCTTGGGGGGCATCAGCCACGGCGTATTTCCCCAAGCTAGTGAACGGGCATGGCACTTATCCGTTTCAGGTGCCGTACCAATCGGCCGCCCGGCCGACGGTCTCCCAGTACCAGCCGATTATACCAGAAATCGGCAGGGGGGCAAGCACTGTGGAAGCATTCAGAGGCACGGTGCCAGCAACGACGTACGAAGAGGGTGCGGACGCGTTTCGCCAGCAGTTATCAGCCGCTCAGCAAACTTTGCCGATTCATCACCTGGCCGAACCAGCCCTTCAGCATATGCCCGCGCCTCGAACAACCGTTCATCAGCAGCAGGTGGACTGGACGGCAAAGATAGCAGAAGTAATCCAAGATCAGTTTGGGCTGAAGCCGAAAGTTCAAACTTATACTTACAAAACGCCGTATCCATCGGCCTATGACTCGTTGCCGTTCCCGCACCGTTACAAGGTTCCTGATTTCACCAAGTTCTCAGGGACGGATGACACATCCACTGTGGAGCACGTCAACAGATTCATCATCCAGTGCGAAGAAGCTGCCACACAAGACGCTCTGAGGGTACGGTTATTTTCATCATCTCTATCCGGATCGGCCTTCCAGTGGTTCACCACTTTACCGCCAAATTCTATCGTCACGTGGGCCGATCTGGAGAAACAATTCCACAAGTACTTCTATGCAGGAGTACACGAGATGAAGATTTTGGATCTAACCAGCCTCAGGCAGAGGAGCGATGAGCCGGTGACAGGGTATATGCAGAGGTTCAGAGAAATCAAAAACAAGTGCTACAGCCTGGCTCTGACCGATGCACAGTTGGCCGATATCGCTTTCCAGGGCCTCTTACCGCAAATCAGAGAGAGATATGCCACCCAAGAGTTTGAGAGCCTGAGTCAAATCGTCCACCGATTGTCAGGGCAGGAGGTCCGACCGTTTGAACAGCAGAGGAGCTTCCAGAAGAAGGTGGCGTACTTGGAGGGATCTGAATCTGACGCGGAGGAAGAAATCGGCCTGGCGGAATGGGTAAAAGGGAAAAAACCAATATCCTGCCCCTTTGGCAAGAAGGAGCCAGAGACATTCGGCTTTGACACGTCGAAAGCCGATAAAATTTTTGATCTGCTGCTTCAGGAGGGGCAGATTAAGCTGTCGCAACATCACACCATCCCTACGGCCGATCAACTTAAGAAGATGAAATACTGCAAGTGGCACAACGCTACTTCTCATGACACCAATGAATGTAAAGTCTTCCGCCAGCAGATACAATCGGCCATTGAACAGGGGCGGCTCAGATTTGAAACTCCAACCAAATCGGCAATGCCGATGAAGATAGATCAGCATCCCTTCCCGGCCAACACGGTTAACGCTGGAGAAGACTCAAGTCAAACCAAGGTGCTGACGTCAGAATCGGCGAGAAGAGGTGGCGCTGTCGACCCCAAGAGGCAGATCACGACGGAAGAAATCAGAAGGAACAGGCGAGGGCCAGAACAACCACACAGGCCTGTCACCTCCCGATTTCTACTCAGTAAATATCGGCAGCAGCAAGAACAAGCACAATACCAGGAAGAGATGACACGTCGGCATGAAGATCACTGGCAATGTCCATTCTTCATCCACTACTGGGAGAACGATATCAGACTGCCATCTGCCGATAACTGTCCGGAGTGTAACGTGTCAAGCCGCAACAATCGCCCAAGGCCACGCTCTAAGGACAGAGGATCAGAGCCGATCAACAGAAATCGGCGCAAAGAACGGCGCGTTTCGGTACATGATCGGCTTGGGGGCAGAGTTGACCAGTGCAACAGGTCAAAAAGCAAAATCGGCCAGTCGGCTGGAAGAGATGGCCGATGATAGGGTGTCAGACGAAGATCCCCTAGGAAGGGAACCAGATTGGGAACACGCCAGATCATCGGCCAAACCAGTGAACCCCAGGTGGTGTCCCGATGGCCTATCCAGATCCCAAAAGCGGAGAATCCAACGCCTACGCCAGTTAGAGCATCAAGAAGAAGAGCAAAGACACGTGCCAGAAAGAAGGAATGTGAGATCTCGAATTTGGCGCCCAAAGAAGAATGATCAGAAAGCAAACAACCAAGAATCGGCGGCCGAAATTGATATGGTATTCATACTGCCGATGGAATTCATGGCGCCAAGCGATCGGGATAAAGTGACGAAAACAGAGGAAGAGCAAATGGCACAGCTGGTATTAGAGCCGATGACGGCTATGTTTGAGAAACCAGAAGAAGAAAAACGACAGCATCTCAAAGCGCTGTTCCTCAAGGGTTATGTCAACGGAAGACCCGTCACCAGACTACTGGTAGATGGAGGCGCGGCAGTCAACATCATGCCGCATGCCATGTTTCGCAAGCTGGGCAAGGGGGATGACGACCTCACCAAGACGGACATGATGCTGAAGGATTTCGAAGGCAACGTATCACCCGCCCGCGGAGCATTCTGCGTCGACCTCACCATCGGCAGTAAGACCCTCCCTACTACTTTCTTCATCATTAATGGCAAGGGGTCCTATAATATGCTGCTTGGTCACGACTGGATACATGCAAATTGATGTGTCCCCTCTACAATGCATCAATGCCTTGTGCAATGGATCGGCGACAGTACAGAGGTAGTAGCTGCCGATTCTGTCTACAGCGTTGCAGCGGCTGACACACAGCAGTGGAGCTGCGAGCATGTCAAGTGTATATCTGGCAGGACTTGGGACACTGACTTCCTAAAAGTGTCCGATTTTGGTTTACAGCCGATCCAAGTAGTCGGCTCTGAAGATGGGAAGCTGGGGGACGGGTTCACGTCGGCCGATTTATTAGAGATGGTAGATTTGGGAGATAGCGGCAAATCGAGGCCGACGTACATCAGTGCCAGTTTGGATTCTGAGTACAAATGCGAATTGATAAGATTATTGAAAGAGTTCAGGGATTGCTTTGCTTGGGAATACCACGAGATGCCAGGACTAGACCGGTCTATTGTTGAACACCGGTTACCTATAAAATCAGGATATCGGCTGTATCAGCAACCTGCACGGCGGTGTAACCCCAAAATTCTACCTGACATAAAGGCCGAGATTACAAAGCTGATTGAGGCAGGATTTATTCGGCAGTGCCGCTACGCCGAGTGGATTTCTAACATTGTGCCTGTATACAAGAAGAATGGAAAGTTGCGTGTGTGCATCGATTTCAGGAACTTAAATCAGGCAACGCCAATGGATGGTTATCCGATGCCAACGGCCGATATCTTAGTGGACGCTGCCGCAGGCCACAAAGTCATAAGTTTCATGGATGGGAATGCCGGATACAATCAGATATTAATGGCCGAGGAAGATATTTCGAAAATGGCTTTTAGGTGCCCAGGCCATCTTGGTTTATTTGAATGGGTGGTTATGACTTTTGGCTTGAAAAACGCCGGCGCTACATATCAACGAGCCATGAACTACATCTTCCACAAACTCATTGGTTCATCAGTGGAAATTTATATAGATGACGTCGTGGTCAAATCGAAGGGTCACCAGGATCATCTGGCCGATTTACAGGAAGTGCTGGAGTGCACAAGGAAACATGAGCTGAAGATGAACCCAAACAAGTGTGCGTTTGGTGTATCTGCCGGACAATTCTTGGGATTTATGGTCCATGAGCGTGGGATAGAAGTCAGCCGCAAGACTATAGACGCCATCAACAAAGTAGTGGCTCCACAAAATAAAACTGAATTGCAGTCCCTCATTGGCAAGGTCAATTTCATCAGAAGATTCATATCCAATCTATCGGGACGTATTCAGGCTTTTACCCCTCTGTTGAAATTAAAGCCCGACCAAGAATTCACATGGGGAGAAGAACAACACAAGGCACTGGAGAATATCAAGCAGTATCTGGTTTCACCTCTGGTGTTAGCCCCGCCACAGCCTGGTAAGCCGTTCAAGTTATATTTATCGGCTGACGAGCAGGCTATTGGATCGGCGTTGGTACAGGAGTTTGAAGGAACAGAACGAGTGGTATACTACGTCAATAGAAGACTTTTAGACGCCGAAACAAGATATTCTTCGGTGGAGCGATTATGCTTGTGCTTGTACTTTTCATGTACTAAGCTCAGGCACTATTTGCTATCGGCAGAATGCATAGTCGTGTGCAAAGACGATGTGGTGAAGTATATGCTATCGTTGCCGATTTTGAAGGGGCGGATTGGAAAATGGATCCTGGCTTTGTCAGAATTCGATCTAAGGTACGAATTGGCCAAAGCCGTCAAAGGTCAAGTGATGGCCGATTTCGTAGTTCAGCATTGTGGACCAGAAATTACCACCGTTGAACCAGTTCCAGGGACTCTATATTTTGATGGTTCTTCGTGTGGGGTCGGATCAGGAATCGGCAT
Source organism: Panicum miliaceum (assembly GCA_032594955.1). NCBI lineage: Eukaryota > Viridiplantae > Streptophyta > Magnoliopsida > Poales > Poaceae > Panicum > Panicum miliaceum. The sequence goes on along the minus strand of CM064070.1, from coordinate 8,375,980 downwards.
CGTTCTTGTGTCGCCTCGGGGGGCAACTTATGATTTCTCTCTGCCGATAGAAGCTTCTGCAACCAATAACCAGGCGGAATATCGAGCTCTTCTGAAAGGCATCCAATTATTAAGGGAAGTCAGGGCGGATGCAGTCGATATCTTTGGGGACTCTATGCTCATTGTGGATCAGTTAACAGGACGATCCGAGTGCAAGGACGACATCTTGAGGATTTATTATGAGGATTGTCTTCAACTTTTGAAAGGCTTCAAATCTGCAACAATTGAGCACATCCCCAGAGATTATAATGAAGAAGCCAATAGACTAGCTCAACATGCTTCTGGGTATCGGCCGATTCAGGGAGCGATGACGCTGGAACTCGCGGCCGATGACTGGCGGAAGGAGATCGCCGATTACTTGAAAAATCGATCCCAAAAGGTGGATCGGCGAACACGTTTTCAGGCTACAAAGTATGTGTTGCTTGAGGATGACTTATTTGTTCGGACGATTGATGGAGTTCTTCTCAAATGCCTGGGAACAGAAGAGGCAAAGGTTCTAATGGGAGAGATCCATGAAGGCGTGTGTGGAGCTCATCAATCGGCTCACAAAATGAAGTGGATGATCAGGAACAATGGATATTACTGGCCGACCATCCTTGAAGATTGTTTCAAGTATTACAAAGGATGTCAAGACTGTCAGAGGTTTGGCAATGTGCAGCGCGCACCAGCATCGGCTATGAATCCAATAATTAAGCCGTGGCCGTTCAGAGGTTGGGGAATAGATCTCATCGGGCAGATTCATCCTCCATCTAGCAAAGGGCATAAGTTCATATTGGTGGCTACAGATTATTTTACCAAATGGGTGGAGGCAGTTCCTTTGAGGAACGTAACATCAGCCGATATGATTGAATTTGTTAAAAGCCATATTATATATCGATTTGGTATTCCTCAAACCATCACAACTGATCAAGGGACAATGTTCACTTCTGGAGAATTCGGAGAGTTCGCCGCCGATATGGGAATTAAATTATTAAATTCTTCTCCATACTATGCTCAAGCCAATGGCCAAGCAGAATCATCTAACAAGGGGATAATCAAGCTAATCAAGAGGTAGGTAGAAGAGCAGCCCAAGAAATGGCATATGTCTTTGGCTGAATCTTTATGGGCGTACAGGATGGCTTGTCATGGGGCCACTAAAATATCCCCTTATCATTTGGTTTATGGCCATGAAGCGGTCTTACCATGGGAGATAAGAACAGGGTCAAGACGCATATCGCTACAGGATCAGTTAACGGCCGATGATTATTCCTTTCTCATGAAAGATGAACTTGACGATTCGGCGGGTTTGCGGTTAAGAGCTCTGATCAGCATAGAGGAGAACAAGAAAAGGGTGGCCAGATGGTATGACAAGAGGGTCAAAGTCAAATAGTTCTCTCAGGGAGATCTGGTATGGAAGCTGGTGCTGCCGATAGGATCTAAGGATCCCAAATTCAGTAAGTGGTCACCCACTTGGGAAGGGCCGTATAGAATCGGCCGACGTGCTCCCGGAAATGCATACATTCTGGAGACAATAGAAGGGGAGGAATTCACAAGAGCTCTAAATGGACGATATCTGAAAAGGTACTATCCAAGCATTTGGGTAGATGCATAACTTACAGCAAGATATATCAAGGTAACGTGGCCGATTTCTCGTCGGTTTTCTGGTTACACATCTGGTGAAGGAAACATTGGGATTCATTATCGAATGGAAGTCACAGATTACATGGCCGACGTGGTGTAAGTCGCCCTTAGAATAAAAACACTACTGGTTACGCCTGCGTTGGATTTCTCTTTCGACGCGACCTAATCTTATCATGAGGGTGAGCCTTTCATCTTTAAAGTCCTTTGCAGTGGCTCCAGCTTCAGCTTGGTTGCAGAGTTCTTTCAGCAGGCGGGCCTTCTCCTCTTCCAAATCTTTCATGGCGACTTCAGTCTTAGCTTCAGCAAGTCGATGTGAAGATGAAGAACTCTCGTCAGAGGTTGGCATTTGTTCAAAGCAGACGAGATCCATATAATCCAAGATTGGTCGGACAGTGGCAGGAACATGGTCTTTGAGTTCTTCAGAATGAGCTTTTATCAGATCTATATCAACTTGCGACAATGGCTTGTTTGAATGCATGATTTTGATCGCTCTTTCCAAACCGGGGTTAAGATGGTTCGGCTGAAAGAAAGAATAGACAAATATGTTGGAACAAAGTAAGATATCTCAGGAAGGGATGGAGAGAAAATTGATACCTGGTTAACGGAAGAGGAGGATCGAGAAGACATTTTAATGCTTGACCAAAGACGGCGAGGGGCGGGATTCAGAAGGAAAGGAAGACAAGCAAGATGAGCATTTTTGGAAATAGAACGAAGAGGCGTATTTATAGAAAAGAAGAGACAAAGGGTTGGCAAGACGTGTGCCGTCGGAGTAAAGGCATCAGTAAATGTAAAGCTGCCAAGGGAGATGGTCAAAGTTTGAGTCTACACGCCAACATGATGTTCGTCCTGTTGCCGGATTCCATGTCGTGGAGCTGATTCTGGAGCAAGGATCAGATGCAGAGGAGTAGGTAACGCGATTGACTCTGAGGTTTACTCCTGTCACAATTGGGAAGTTTCGGAGGAGTGGATTAAACTGGGGGGGATGTGTTGACGCCAGATTTTGACACGTCTTGAATCGGCGTCAAGAGAAGAAGATTGGCCGATGCGGCAAATCTGAAAGCTACAGTAAGGAATCGGCCGATCGAGGTAACAGTTGAAAATCGGCCGATTGGTGGCGCAGCCTATGCCAACAGGATGGGATTATTCCAGAAGATCCTGGTCAAAAGATGGTCAACAAGGCATGCTAAGTCGGTCGGAAAGCAATTGAAGAGGTCCTGATTGGATTAGGAAACGGCGGCGGAAGATTCTGCGGGAGTCCGTTTCCTTTTTAAAAGTTATTATAGATATAGTAGTTTTCCTGCTTTTTAGATAAGGCTGTAACAAGTCGTAATCGACCAGGAGTCCTAGTTTCAGGGTATAAATAGGAGTCGCTAGGGCTTTGCGAAAAATCAACACATCAATCAACAAAACACTTCTACTTTTTACCAGTACTTTACTTTCAAGTCGGCGACTTCGCCAATATTTTCTTCTTCCACGAGTTCGTACGGATTGGCAGGGCTGCATCAACCTGATCTCCGGCCAATTGGTAGGTTCCGCTTATCGAGTAATATCCGAGCTTTAACTACGGGCGCATCGCTGTGGTTTCGTTTGGATTTATTCACAAGTTATCGATATTTACTAGAATCGCAAGTTTTACCTGTTATTCTAGTATTATCACCAGTTATCCAGCTTGAGATCATAGTAATCGGCTTCGTCATTGTTCTCCTTCGATTCATCGCCATACAGCCGATTAGATCTGTTTCAAGTGTTGCTTCTGTAGTAATTGTTTAGATCGCTCTAGCAGTCTTCTTTACAATTACTATACGATCATCGGCTGACCCATAGCCGATCATCTCTACAGCAAATCGGCCGATTTGCCGCCGACGCGCTCCCCAGGACAGATCGGAAATCCAGCCGATCGACGCGCCTGGAATTTAATACTCTATTTCCTTGTCAATCAATAGGTCAGATTGACTGGCACGCCGCGCGAACCGCACCAGGGCGATAACCCGAACAGGAGCTAAGCAGATTCTCCCGGGTCGTGTGTCCGACGCTGAAGACCCATCGGATGATTCCTATCCGGCCGATTTTAGCGCCAACACATACATGGTGGAAGAATTATTTTGCATCCAACAAGATTAATCATCATCATTGTTCCTCTTCTTACTCTATGTGGTAAAAGGGTCAAGCAGTCTCAATAACCGTGAGAAACGGACGATTCAAATCGAATTTCTTAACCTTGCAAGGGAAACCTAAACACACGTCACGTGGTTACTCCCAGAGTCACACGTGCAACTTTTCCTTCAATTCCCGCTTCATGGAACAGGCCCACCGCCCTCGACTACACGTCCCCATGGCCCGGCCATGGCGGCACATGCACCCGCCATTAGCTAGATGTGAACGAATTCAAGATGGTGGGGAGTATATTCCGGCCTCGTTTCAATCCGGTACTTAAGCTTACCGATTACCATATTCTCGGCATGTGGTTAGTACGTTCAAAGACTTAACCACCACTACCACACACTGCGGCCTTAGCATTTTTCACTAAACAGATGGGGCCTCAATCATCAACATAAACATCATACCATAGCCCCTTCCTGTCGACCTTATGATTGCAGCATGTAGTAAACATTCAACTCCTAATTTCTCGCGAGTGACAGGAAATCACTCGACTTTTACCGGAGTCCTATTAGCATAGCCTTCTATCGAACCTTACATCTAGTGTTCAGAGCATGGGTACCTAGGATCATGCGACTAAGTTTTCATTCAACTCCTATAAACGTAATGCACAAGTAAAGTAGAGTAATAAGTTGCATAAGTTTAGGAAAATAGGGTTCATGCTCCGGGGCTTGCCTTCTTGGGAAAAGCTAGCTTGAGGCTCGTCCGAACTTGGGCTCGGGTCTTCGAGAGCTTCACGCTGCTCACTGTCGGACGCGGGTACCAGCTCGTACGTTCCGTCGGTGAGAGTCGTCGATTCTATATGAATGCACAAATATAAGTTATAGTGATGGTAAATGACGATTATTTTTCCTTCACGATAAAGTTGTAGTTCACAAAACATCAATTTGGTTGTGAAGTTAATTAGTTGAGATTTCTTTGGGCAATTGTTAAAAGAGTATAACTTAACTATTAACTTCATTAAACAAGAAGGGGGTTGTGTTATATGGGAAACTTAATTTTCTAAGCATAACATGGATTAATCACAACTTTGGGATTAGGTAACTTCTGGTGATGAAATTTTTATTTAGAGCACATTATGCATAGACAAAAGCACTGTAAAAATTTCAGACATTTTCACGCTGCAGATTAATTATGAAAAATGCAAAACACAACCACTGCTAGAAACTAGTTATTTTTATACAGAACAAACCATTCGGGTACTGACACCAAAAATTTTTCAGGGGATTAACCTATCCATATGTGTGTTACTGTAAAGTTTTTCAGATTTTACTGTGCAAGATACAAAGCATAATAAATAGGACAAGATACACCTTGTTTAATAAAGATTAATTTCTACAGAATGTTTTACAGGGTTTCTGTGTATGAAACTTTTTATACAGCAAGACCTACTCTAAAATATCCTTCAGTAAAAAGTTGAACATTTTCCAAGCAAAGAAACTAGTTATTTGAATTAGTGCATTTTTCCCAACCACAAAATTATATAAATAGGTTACAGAAAGGAAAAAGGTTCTAACTTTTTCTATGGTATTTAGGCCTTAATACAAAAGTTTTGAAAAAGTTTCACCACATGAATCACAACATAACAGCAGTTACAAATTAGTTTCATTACTTCATGCCATAAACAAGTTTTATTAAGAAGTTTAGATAGAGATGGGTTCTGGTCCTAATATTTTTTACACTGGCCTACAAATCAAGCAACCAATCTACTGTTAAATTTTCAGGTTTAGACTTTGTCTACAACAGGGGGTACATTTAAAGACTGTTAAACCTTCCATTTAATTTATAGTAAGATTAAGCAAGCAACTGAAGAAATCCATGCAACAAAAGTTGTAGATTTTCATCTAACAATTCCAGAACAGTTGAGTTTGTATTTTTTCGATTTTTATACGATTTTATACAAATTTTACAAATTCGCTGTTTTTGAATTCTAGGGTTAAAACTTTCTTTTATAGAGGGGTCCCTGGAAACTAGCGTGCAGACTCTTTTAAAGATTTCAATAAAGTAATTGGGTCCCTAGGCGGCGCTGGCATGGCGGCCGGCCAGATTCCGGCGAGGGGGCTCGTCGACGGCGAGGGGAAAAGGGTCGGGGAGATCTAGGGAGGTGAGAGCTACCTCGGGGTGGCCTTGGTCGGGGTTGGGGGCGACCGGAGGTGGCTCGTCGGCGTGGAGCAGAGGGGCGGCGGCGGGGCGGAACGTCGGCGATGGTGCTCCGGCAAGGAGGGGAGAGTGTGGGCTGGTCGATGAGCTTTGCGGCATCGAGGGGAACCCGTTTTGAAGCTTGGCTTGGACGGCGGAAATTCGGAGTGAGCTGTCCACGGAGTAGCAAGGAGCGGCGGCGGCGCGGGGGGCGCTGGCGGTGCTCCGGCGGTTCTGGGCGACAATGGGTGGGGCAGTGAGCTGTGTTGGGGTGCTGTGGTGGTGGTGGCAGACTCAGCTCTGGCAAGGGGTGGCCGGAGAAGTGAGCTCCACGGTGAGCTGAGCACGACGACGTTAATGGTGGCGGCGGCGGTGTTCTGGTGTCTGGGCGCACGAGGGGGACTCAGTGCGGCCTTTTGTAGGCAGCAGAGAGGCGGGAGGAGGGGCGGGACTTGACTGTGAGACGGGGGTGTGGGCAACACGACGGGAGCGCCTGACTGGCCGCGGTGGGCGGCGAACAGAGCCGACGCGGCGTGCGGCAGGCGCGGGCAGGAGACTGGGCGCTGAGGATTTGGTGTGTGGAGCTGGAGATCACGCGGCGCGCGGGTTGGGCGAGGAGCTGCAGCAGCTGCCTTTCCGGGCGGTGAGCGCGGCGACTGGCGGGACGCAGTGGAGACACGGGCACGGCGCGACTCGTCCATTGGGCACGGCGGGCGGCGAGCAGGGGCGCGGGTCGCCGGCGCGCGCGTGGCGTGCGCAGACTGAGGAGGAACGCGGTGTGCGGGCGCGCTTGCGGGCGCGGCCAGGCATTGGCTTGGCGCCTAGCGCTATCAAGCATCGCCGGCCAAGTGGCCTGCGGCGACTGTGCGGCGGGCGAGGGTCGGGCGAAGCGAGGGCCGCAGCGAAGCCGAGGGTCAGGCGAAGCGAAGGGTCGGGCGAGTGAAAGGGTCGGGCGAAACGAAAAGGGTCGGGCAACGCGTGGGTCGGGCGACGCGAGGGTCGGGCAAGCGGCTGCGCGTCGGAGGGTCGGGCGAGGCGGAGAAGAAGGGTCTGCAGCGAAATAGAAGAAAAGCCAGGGGCTGGTTTGCAAATCCAAGTGTTTCTTAAATTTCTGTGTTGCAACTCGAAAATCCTTCAACACGAAAGTTGTTCAAAATGAAATGTTACACAAGTTTTGTTTCAGGCCAAAGTTCATTTGGGTTCTAGTTTAGAAGTTATTTTAAAAACTCATTTTGTTGAAACTTTCCTTAATTATTTATGCACCGTGTTAAGCTAAAGAGGCTTATTTCGTAAGTTAAACACCTGAGGTGTTACAGCCTTCCCCCTTAAAAAGAATCTCACCCCGAGATTCGGACAATAGGCTTACGGTGGAAGGGGTGTGTGTACCTTCGGTGGAGTTGAGAAAACCCGGGAAATTATGTTTTAGATAGCTTTCAATTTCCCATATGGCTTCTTCCTCAGTGTGATGATTCCATTGAATTTTGTACATTTTAATCACTTTCCTCCTAGTGCTCCTTTCTTTTTGATCCATGATTTTGATAGGATATTCGACATATGAGAGGTCGGGCTCTACTAAGATTTCCTGTTGTTCGACAACCTCGGTAGGGACTCGGACACACTTCTTGAGTTGAGATACGTGAAAGACATCATGGATGGCTGCAAGCTGAGGGGGCAGTCGAATTCTATAGGCTACGGGTCCACAGCTCTCGATGATTTTGTAGGGACCAACATAACGGGGAGATAGTTTTCCTTTGACTCCGAATCGTTGTACACCCTTGGTTGGTGAAACTTGAAGGTAGACGTGGTCACCAACTTCAAATTTTAGTGGCTTTCTCCTTTTGTCAAAATAGCTCTTTTGCCTGGATTGTTCAGCTCTAAGGTTTTCTTGTATTACTCTCACTTTTTCTTCTGCCTCGATTACCAAGTCTGGTCCAAATATTTTGCGTTCTCCGATCTGTGACCAACTCAAAGGGGTTCGACACCTTCATCCGTATAAGGCCTCAAATGGTGCCATTTTCAAACTCGTTTGATAGCTATTGTTATATGAGAACTCTGCTAGGGATAGGCATTTGTCCCAACTCTTGCCATAGTGAATGACGCAAGCTCTAAGCATGTCTTCAAGAATTTGGTTCACTCTCTCAGTTTGTCCGTCAGTCTGAGGATGATAGGCTGAGCTTCGAATCAATTTAGTACCAAGAGAAGCTTGCAATTGTTCCCAAAAGCACGCTACAAACTGAGTACCACGATCGGAAATAATAATCTTCGGTACTCAATATAGGCAAACAATGTGATCGAGATAAATCTCAGCATATTTCTTGGCAGTATAGGTGGTGTGTACCGGAAGAAAATGTGCTGTCTTTGTGAGCCTATAAACGATAACCCATATGGAATCGTATTTCTGCGCGGTACTTGGCAATCCAACAATGAAATCCATACTTATGTCTTCCCATTTCCATGAGGGTATAGGCAAAGGTTGAAGTGTACCGGCTATGTTCAAGTGGCTGGCATTTACTCTCTGGCAGGTGTCGCATTCTGAGACATACTTAGCGATTTCTCTTTTCATTCTAGTCCACCAGAAATTTTGCCTAAGGTCTTGATACATTTTGTTACTGCCGGGGTGAATAGAAAATTTGGAAAGTTCTGCCTCATCCAGAATTTTCTTACGGAGCTCATGATTCTTCGGAACGACTATGCGACTTTTGAACCATAGAACTCCCTTATGGTCCTGGCGGAAACATTTGTATTTCTCTTCTCCTAGAGAGAGTTTTTGTTTGATGATCTTAACTCCTTCATCGTGTAGTTGTGCCATGATGATCTGGTCGTGAAGAGTGGGCTCGACTGAGATGTGATTCAGAGTGCCTTGGGAAATCATTTCCAAATTAAGCTTCCTCATTTCCGAACATAATGTCTCATTATAGATTTCCACTGATAGGCAATGGCAATGGGCCTTGCGGCTGAGTGCATCCTCGACTACATTAGCCTTGCCGGGGTGATAGTGCACCTCGAGATCATAATCCTTGATTAATTCTAGCCATCTTCTTTGTCTCATATTCAGATCGGCTTAGGCGAAGATATATTTGAGACTCTTGTGATCGGTGTAGATATTACAACGAGTGCCCATGAGATAATGTCTCCATATTTTTAGAGCATCAATGACTGCTGCTAACTCGAGATCATGGGTCGGGTAATTCTGCTCATGGGGCCGAAGGGCTCATTAAGCATAGGTGATAACTCGATTTTCTTGCATAAGCACACAACCAAGACCAGTGCCAGATGCGTCACAGTAAACACCGAACGGCTTGGTGTTATCGTGTTGAGCTAACACAGGGGTTGTGGTCAAACGTTCTCTGAGAGTGTGGAAAGCTTCCTCGCATTTCTCATCCCACACAAACTTTACTCCCTTTTTCAATAGTTCGGTCATAGGCTTAGCAATCCTGGAGAAATCCAGGATGAAACGGCGATAGTAACCGGCTAAGCCAAAAAAACTGCGAATCTGATGAACAGAGGTAGGAGGTTTCCAATCCATCACTTCTTGTACCTTGCTGGGGTCAACGGCTATGCCTTCGCTGGAAATAGTGTGACCCAAGAATTTTACACTATCCAACCAGAATTTACACTTAGAAAATTTAGCATAGAGCTGATGGTCTCTAAGACGCTGAAGAACAATGTGCAGGTGCTTAGCGTGCTCTTCCTCATTCTTGGAATAGATAAGGATGTCGTCAATGAAAACTACGACGAATTTGTCAAGCTCGGGCATGAATACCGAATTCATGAGATACATGAAGTAGGCAGGGGCATTGGTGAGACCAAAGGACATGACAAAGAATTCATATAGCCCATATCGTGTGGAAAAGGCGGTCTTAGGAATATCGCATGGACGAATCTTGATCTGATGATATCCAGATCGAAGATCAATCTTTGAGAAGAGAACGTCGATGCGGGGAAGTGGGTATTTATTCTTAACGGTTACCGCATTGAGAGATTGGTAGTCCACACATAATCTTAAATTGTCATCCTTTTTCTTTACAAAAAGGGCTGGACATCCCCAAGGTGATGCGCTAGGGTGAATGAAACCTTTGTCCAGTAGTTCTTGGAGTTGTGTTTTCAGTTCGGCCAATTCCTTAGGTGGCATCCTATAGGGTCTTTTGGAGATAGGTGCAGTGCCTGGCTGCAGTTCAATAACGAACTCAATATCCCTATCTGGTGCCATTCCTGGTAAGTCATCCGGAAAAACATCGGCATACTCGCATACCACTGGAATATCATCTAGCTTGATTCCTTCCATCATGAAAGCACAAGAATTCGTGCACTCCTGGAAAGGTAGGTAAAGGGTAGTGGTTCCATGACCATGATAGATTTTGTTGTGAAGTTTCTTAGTTAAGATAACTTGGGCAATCATTTATAGAATATACCCTAACTTAGAATATACCCTAACTTGGGGTCATTTATAAATTTTGCTCTTTAGCTTGTGTATATATATATTTGGTTTTTAATAAACCTTACTCTTAGAACCAGTTTCTAATGCTAGGATTTTGATACAAGGTACATTTCACTATTCTAAAGCTACTGTGTAAAGATCATAGTTAAACAATATATGAACTCTACTCACAAAATAATCTAACTATCTACTACAAAAATAAACTTTCATTTTTATAGGACAAAGTATAGAAGTATCGGGTCTCAAACTTTTACTGAACTAACTTACTTGCATGAGTAGGCTACTGTAAATTTTGTAGATTTTTCCTATGCAAGAATCAAAGGCTAAAATTCTAGTTTAACTGGATCTATACCCAACATGAATAAATTTTACAAAAAGTTCTATTCAATATCTGACTCTCAAAATTTTTCCCTAGCATCAAAACTTTAAGTGGGTACTCATGTAAAAAAATTACAATTTTTCTAGAACAAAAGCTATAGGTTTGGATTTTGTTTAGCTAAACAAGGAATAAAAAATTTAGCAAGTTCTAGTGAAGAATTCTAGTTCAAATTTTTACTATAGCTTCTATCTAGTAGTACCAGTGTGCTATGAAACTTGTAGCTTAAAACAATTACTACAACAGTAAGAAAAAAAATGCAACTCTTGGATCTAGCATATAATAAAAGGTGCTCAAAACATCTTGTTGTGATTAGATTCAGTGCATGAAATTTTTATGAAAGACTATACTCTCAGTAAAGAAGCTACCATCCAAATATCATGAGCAGTTCTTTCCTGAAACTCTTGGAACAATTAAAAGACATTTAAAATTAATTTAAATCTATAGCTAAAATTATGTGGAGACAGTCCAAGATCCTTTTACAAAGTTGTAGACCTTAACTTAAGGAGTCCAGAACCTTTTAGTTTGTATTTTTAGGATTTTTCTCTGAAATGTTTTGCATCTTCAAAGTTCATAGATTGGTTTTCAAAGTTCTAGTTTCTGGTTTACAAATGGGTCCCTGAGATTTTACGGAAATCTCCCTCGAAATATTGAAATCGAAGCAATTGGGTCCTTTCTGCAGGGGAAAGGCGGCGGCCAGCCAAATTCCGGCGACCAGGGTCGCTGGCGGCAAGGGGCGAGGGTGGGAGAGGCAAGAGGGGATCAAACCGCACCTCATTGTGGCCTTGGGTGGGGTAGTGGTGGACCGACGCGGCTCGCCGGCGTGGCATAGAGCCGGTGGCGGTTGCGGGTGGTGGTGGCGGCGCTCCGGTGAGGGAGAGGGCGCGGGGACCGGCCGTGCAGCTTTGGTGTGAGGCAGAGGAGGTGATGGGAGGGTTGGTTTGGGCAATGTGGGGACGGAGCGGCGCGTCCACATGCGGGTGGCAGCTTGCTGGCGTTGGGTTGGGGACGGCAAGCTCTGGGGGCCTCGGGTGGGGCTTTTATAGGTGCCAGAGGAAGGATGGCGGCCTGGGCATGAGCTGCTGGGAAAGGCGCGACCAGGGAGTCCAAATCTGGGGGCGCGGCTGCTTCGCTATCGCCGGCGAGGCTCGCTGTGGTGCCAGCAGCGCCCGCGGCAGAAAAATGCCGCCGTGTGGAGGGTTCCTGAGGGGGGGAGCGGGATTTTGTGGGCCAGCGCGGGATCTCCAGGGTGCTGGCGGACCCACATGGCCGGATGGGCTCGGTTGCGCTGGGGTGCGCCGGCCAGCTAGCCTGCCGGCGATGGGACAGGGCTGAGGGAGGAGAGAGGAGGGAGAAGGTGAGGCACTTAAGCACAAAAAGCAAAATCAACAGGGGCCTAGGTGAAAAGGGACCTAAAACTCATTCTTCCCAAGGTCAAATCAAAAATATTTGAATACCATTTTTGTTCAACTTTTCATGATATACATTATCTCTTTCATGACTATGTTCATTTGAGCAATGTATAAAATGTTATTTTAAATTTCCAAAAACTAGTATTTAAATGACATGTCATTTCTTGTGAATTTTTGTACTTTTAGCCCTTGAGTTCAACTAAACTTTTGTTGCTTTTGTTATGACAGATGTGCCATTAAATTTTTATGGTCATCTGTGATCAACTTTGAAAGTTTCAAGGGTTCACATGTATATGCATATACACATATACAATTGCTTGAAAGGTAGATTTTGATAGGTTGTTTTATACTTTTCTTGCTCTTTTATGCCTGATTTCATGTTATGGATCTTTGTTTAGCCTTTTAGACACCTAGGGTGTCACAATATCCGAAACAATGTCATATCGAGAGAGAGTATTAAGGTACTTTATTACATGATCGGAAGTCTTAATCTTAAGTGAATGAATAAACGTTTATAACTAGCAGCGGAACTTCAACTTCACAGGCAGATGACTTGGAGACATACGCCTAGAACTCCTCAAAACCTTCAGAAAACTAGGGACAATTATCTTGTTCTGAGCAGCATTGGTTTTAATAAAGCAAGCGTGAGTACACTTACGGTTGGTACTCAGCAAGTGGAGTAAATTATATGACATGCAAGGCCAAAATCAAGGAAAAGTTGACATGGTTTGACTGCGATAAGCATTCTTAGTTTGCCAAGTTTTATTTAGCAAGCGTTAACTAAGTGTAAATATATACCAACCCTTAAATAAATAAAAGAGATAAGTAACAACAACATAAATAAAGAACATCAATTTAGATCATCTTCAAGTTCAATTATCATGTGAGGGTCCAAGCCGCTCTTAACCATGACCACGGCTGATATATTAGTTTTCACTCTGCAGAGGTTGTACACTTACCCACAATTTGTGTTTACCTTGATGCCCGGGTTTGCAAGGCCCTTAACACTTTCGAGGTGAGTGGCAGGGATTCACAACGAGGCCTTTACAAAGATTCCCTAACTTGCAATGGTCCGCTAAGATTTTAGGCTGTAGTGGTCATAACCCTCCCTAATGAGGAAGACGCCTTAACGAGAATCATATCTACACCTCAAAAGGACCAAGCTATACCCCATCAACGCACTCCCCTCTTGCCCTTTTGGTAAGACCATTACAAGCTAAAGTTTCTAATTAATTAGCCAAGACCAGAGCCATGTAGTATTGTGGTTGCACTGTTTTCATTGGTGGTTCTCCATGTTCCAATTAATGCAGTGATCTTAAAGTTAAAGTTATTACCATAAAGGTATTCTAGAACATGAAGTAAAACAAGTGTAGCATAATTTAAGTTATCCAACCAAATTCTAAGTAAATGAGCAACTAGCATAGCTACAACGTAAAGTAAACATCACAAGTTTAATCAAGGAAGTTCAACGGAAAACTAGGCATATCCTTAGGTTAGGACCCATCATATTATAGACACATGCAAGCATATAAAGTAAATTTGTGTATTTAGAACCACTTGCCTTCTTCAAAGTACTCTGCTGCTACTCAGGGGCGTCTTCAAAGCCTTGCTCTTGCAGACCCTCGAACTGCGTACCGTCTATCGCAACACACAAGTACATACAAACAAGCAAATACAATAAATAAGAAACAGTACACCAAACAATGTAAACAGAGCAAAACAGTGTAATAAAGTTATTGTACGTGTCGCAAGGATCGCGTGAGCGCGAGAATCGATGAAAATGGAGTTAAAACGAAGAAGTTATGGCTAAAACATGATTCCAGGGCTTATTTGTAAAAGATTTGAAACTGGAAGGGCTCTGAACAAAGAAACTGAGCGCTAAAACATAAATAAACCTTAAATCTAGGGTTTAGATTGAAAAAAAGAGCGGCTAGGGATAGCGGTTTCTATTTTAGACAAAGACAAGTGCTAAAACAGAAGAAAAAGGGTCTATTTGTAAATACTTCTGAACTGCGGTGGAGCGCGGGTTGATTCTAATAAAACTGAGGGTCTCTTTTGCAAAATGACCTAGAGTTTGACCGGTATAGGCTTTGTTGACTCGGTGTAGATTGGTCTGGGCCATCCGATCTAGATCGGACGGCCGGGAGCGGCTGGCGGCTCGGGGTGGCGGCGCTGATAGCCGGCGGCGAGCCGTGCGACGGCGAGCGGCGGTGGAGCTCGCCGGAGTTACGCGATAACGTGTTTCTGGCTCAGTTGCGCTCGGGAAAAAGGCAGGGGAGAGGGAGCGTGAGACGAGGAACACGGTGGGGAGGTCGAGAGAGCGGTGCGGCCGCTGGAGGTGGAGGGTGCTACGAGCAACGCGTCTAGGGGCTCGGGGTGGGGCATCGCGGCCCGGAGGGGGCGCTCAACGACAGCGTGCAAAGTGGCAACTCGAGCAAGGAATTGCACACGCGAGAAGTCAGGGAAAAGGGCCGGCAACGATGCTCACCTCCACCCGAAGCTTTGGCAGCGGGCGAGGGGGCAGAGCGGCGGCGGAGCAGTAAGACGGCGGTGCTCCAGAGCTTGGCAGCGAAGGCGGCGGTGCGGGCTAGGGCTGCGAGGCACAGGGTGGCGGATGTGGCTTCCATGGGATCAAGGGCGTGGGGGCGGCGCCTTAAATAGGGGTGAGGGCCGGGGTCCTTGGCGTGCGCACCCAAGGCAGCACGGCGCGGCGCGCCTCGGTCGGACTCGGGATGGAACCCGAGTCTGGCTCGAGGTAGGGGATGAGCCCGATGGGCGGGGCCCGCCTGGCGGTGAGAGAAAGGAAAGAGGAGGAGAGAGGGGGCGCCGGATTGGGCCGCTGGGCCAGGAAAGGATGGACAGAGGAGGCCGGCAGGACTGGGCTGCGCGGGAGGAAGGGAAGGGGAAGGGAAAGGCCAGCCTCGGCTGGGCCGCGTGGGAAAAAGTGGAGAAAGGGAGGACGAGAGGGAAATGGGCCGGGCCAAAAGAGAAAGAGAGAGAAAGAGAAAAAGAAATGCATTCAAATGCATTTGAATTTGAATTTGAAAAATTTAAATTCAAATGAAAGACAAGTTATAAAACAATGCAAAGCGGCATGAAGTGCACAAGACCTATATTTCCTTATATTTCTTTTCATGGCTAAGTAAATTATCTCTAGTTCACGGGAAATGTTCTAAAATCAAAAGAAATTGAATAAAAAGCTTATGGATCCTGCAAAAATCTAGCAAAATTTGTTTGGGTTCCTAATTTGAAAATTAGGGTGTTACACACCAAGACTTATGTGGCGCACGTCCTTGTGCTCGTCAAGTCATTTTGGATTAAGGCAAACCTTATTCCACTGGCCAATGGTATGGCTGCGGATTACTCTGAAGAGAAATTTGCAGAGTATGTTGAAGATGTCGGTCCAGTGGCTTAGAAGATAGTTGAGAGCCTGGATTAGGATTAGAACAATGACCGTGTCATGATCAATCTACCCGGTGGTATGTATATGTACATATGTCTCTCATTTGATGCCTTTTGATGTGTTCTGTGTACTGCTTCATTGAGTAGTACCGACAATCGTAGGACTTAGATATTTGCGGTACGCTTGGATCAATCTACACCAAGTGCAGCGACTCTAGATGTAGTCATTAACTTGGTGTTCATAGTTATGGTTCCTTGATGGGCCCTTCAAACAACATAGATTTTGACCATTCAAGATGGTACTGTAGTTTGTTTGGAAGTATAGGTTTAGTAACATCTTCAGTTGTAAGGACTTCCTGTAGTTACTGCCTGTGGAGAGTACTCGAAGCCTAACTGGATGTAGGGGTTTAAAGACCCCTTCAAAAGTCGTATTACGTAGTTACTATCTAGCATAGAACTAGTACTCATAGCTGTTACTGGGAAGAGTTTGCACAAGTGTAACTTGTGTCTTAGCTTCATGGTCGTGGTAGTAGTCGTATAGGTAGAAGTCGTGGCGTAGCCCCCGAGTAATCCTTAATGACTGAGGATGGCTTATTATGTATTACTCATGGCATAAGCCCGGGGAGTTATATACAATTTAGCACAGGTGAAAAGTAGTCATTGGAGGAACCATAACTACTCTTTATTGATATAACACGCTATCTTGCAACTGAAAGATTGTGTACAGAATGCTCTAAGGGTGGAACCATCGCAGATGCTCGATGTTTCAGGAGTTTGGAACTTCCTGGCCATCAGGGTCTTGTAGCCTGTAGGATCCTAGTATTGTCACTTTGGAGATGATAAAGGGTCCTTCCCACCGTGAGTTGAGTTTATGTAGTACGGTCTCTCCCTGGATACGATGAAGGACCAAATCACCGATGTTGAGGGACCTCTCCTGGATGTTGCGGTCGTGGTAATGCCTGACCCCTTGTAAGTAGCAAGCTGATTGTACCAGGGAAGTGCACCGTGCCTCTTCAACTGAATCGAGCTCAAGTTGTCTGGCTTCATCAGCTTTGACTCCTTCGTACATCTCCAGCCTTGGGGATATCCACATGATGTCCACAGGGAGGATAGCTTCTGACTCGTAGACTAGGAAAAAAGGTGAGTGTCCTGTGGCTTTCCTAGGTTGAGTGCGTAGCCCCCAGACAACATGTGGGAGTTCATGAATCTAGTTGCCACCTTTATTGTTGTTTGCATCGTAGAGTCATTTCTTCAAGCCGTCGAGGACCATGCCATTGGCACGCTAAACCTGGCCATTGGCACACGTGTGAGCCATCGAGATGTACTTGATCTGGATGTTGCTACTCTCACAGAAATCCTAGAATGCATGTGCTATGAAGTAGGAGCCTAGGTCTCTGATAATAGTGTTGGGGAAGCCGAACGGATGTAAGATGTCGCATATGAAGTCAACCACTCTGTCTGCTGTGAGCTTTGTAATTGGTTCATACTCGATCCACTTTGTAAACTTGTCGATCGCCACCAACACGTGAGTAAACCCCCTGGCACCATCGTTAGTGGCCCAATCATACCAACGGCCCAGCAGGAAAACGACCAGGAAGGTGGTATGGTGATTAGATTGTGAGCCGGGACATGAGCTTGCTTGCCGAAGAATTGGAAGTTGGTGCGCCGGCGTACAAGTTTTTTAGCATCTGCCAGGGCTTTTGGCCAGTAGAACCCTGATCTGAAAGCTTTTCCGACTAGTGTGCGTGATGCTGTGTGGTTGCCATAGGCTCTGTCATGGATTTCACAGAGTATGCTGTTGGCGGTCGATTTCCGATGATTTTGACCACCAACATTACTCCAGAATTCATGGTTACAAGGCCTACACCAAGCTAAATTTATTTAAACTAATGAGATTCCACTAGTTTTGGTGCATATGTGACTTCAGGGACTCACTGTACAAATTTGGGCCGATTTGGGAGAAATCCCAGGCCGACCGACCTCCCTCATGCCGGCCGGCCTAGCACTGTGGCCAACGCGGTTCAACTTTCACCTGCATGCAGAGAAACACATCCCCAAGCAATACTGATAGGCACATCATAAAGAAATGCATCCTATGGTTGAAAGGCATGTGCCTTGGATCCACATGCAGCGACTCAGCACAACTTTAGGCTTCAAACCGCCTCTCTGGGTAAATCCCCGGCGTCAATCAACAAGACGGTGGAATGGAAGGCCGAGACGCGCCAGAACCAGGCCGACCGGCTTGGTCAAGGCCAGCCAGCCTTACAACTTAAGAAACGGCTGATGTGCAACCATAACCTCCATTCGGAAGTCATCTGGGACGTCCATGCCAAAGGCGGTGCCAAGTGGCAACAATCCCAGGCCGGCCAGCATGGGAGAGGCCGGTCGTCCTGCCTCCAAGTTGCATGTCACGTGACCCCCTTCGGCTGGCAATTTCCTTAACCGTCAAGACAGCGTACAAGCTAAGCATCTATCCGAGAACCGACCTTGGAGAGCCATAAATAGCTGCCCATACCTCCATTCCAACACACACCATTTAGAGAGAACAAGAGTTTTAAGAAAAAGATTATCTATCCTTAGAGTAGAATAGGGATAAGTGCAAGGTGAGAGTCCGGAGGCGAGCCGAGTTCTTCGGGTCACCTCCAACTTTGTAGCCTCAGAGGAATGAAGCATATTTGGAGTGAAGTTCCTCGTCTCTCGTCGGTATCTCGCTAGTCTTCCTCTTTACTTCAGTTACTTGTTTACTTTCTTTCGTTGATCTGCGGGATCCCTAATCTGCGTAGGTAGCAAGTTATACCTATTTGAGAATGCTCTTTACCTTGCCGGGAGGTAGGAGTAAGTGACTCGATAGTTTAAGCGTAGTGCTTAGAATTGGTTAGTTACCTTGGGTTGTGTTCCACCCCAGGTAGGCGGCTGATGGTGACAGCCTGTCCATCCATCGTATTTCACACGTTCGGGTGCTTTCATAACAGTAGTAGTAGGTTGCCGTTGGACTCCCCACTCACTGTAACACCTCAGGTGTTGAAATTAAGAAATAAGCCTCATTAGCATAACACGATGCATAAATAACTAAGAAAAGTTTAAAAGGAAACAAATTATAAATTGGTTTTGCCACGAATTGAAAATAGTTGTGTATATGTGCGTAAGTACATGTACTTTAATCAAGCCATTTAAAATAACTTCTAAACTACAACTCCAATGAACTTTAGCCTGAAACAAAACTTGTGTAACTTTTCATTTCGAACAACTTTCATGTTCAAGGTTTTTTGAGTTTCAACACAAAAATTTTAGAAACACTTGGATTTGCAAACCAGTCCCTACCTTTTCTTCTTTTTTCACTGCAGACCCTTCTTCTCCTCCTCGCCTGACCCTTTCACTCGCCCGACCCTACGTTCGCCCGACGCGCAGCCGCTTCGCCCGATCCTTTCGCTCGCCCGACCCCTTCACTTGCCCAACCCTACGTTCGCCCGACGCGCAGCCGCTTCGCCCGACCCTTTTGCTCGCCCGACCCCTTCACTCGCCCGACCCTCGGCTTCGCCAGACCCTCGCCCCGCCCGACCCTCCGCCGCAACCTGTAGGATGTAAGTGGGTTTTTAAGAAGAAGCTTAGGCCAGATGGTACTATTTAAAAGTACAAGGCAAGGCTTGTGGCTAAGGGTTATACCCAAAAATAAGGCGAAGATTTCTTTGACATTTTTTCACCTTTTGCTAGACTGATCACCATTCGTGTACTACTCTCCTTGGCTGCCTCACACTGTCTTCTCGTTCACTAGATGGACGTTAAGACGGCTTTCCATAAGAGTTGGACGAGGAAATTTATATGGATTAGCTTGGTGGATTTGTAGTAGAAGGTTAGGAAGGAAAAGTGTGTAAGTTGTTAAAATCTTTGTATGGTCTAAAACAAGCGCCTAAGCAATGGCATGAAAAATTTGACAAGACTCTCACGTCGGCAGGCTTTATTGTGAATGAGGCTGATAAGTGTGTGTACTATCGCTTTGGTGCGGGACAAGGAGTGATCATGTGCTTGTACGTCGATGACATATTGATCTTTGGGACTAACCTCAATGTGATTAAGGAGGTCAAGAGCTTTCTGTCTCAAAGTTTTGAGATGAAAGATATGGGAGTGGCTGATGTAATTCTGAACATTAAGCTGCTGAGAGAAGGCAATGGTGGGGTTGTGCAGTTCCACTATGTGAAAAACATATTAAGTCGCTTTGGATACAATGACTGCAAATCTGCTCCCACACCTTATGATCCTATTGTGATGTTGCGAAAAAATTGAAGAATCATTGGCTCACTAATGTATTTAGCTAGCGCCACGAGACCTGACATTTTGTTTGCTGTGAGCAAACTTAACAGGTTTGTCTCAAATCCTGGAGATGAACATTGGAAGGCTCTCGAGAGAGTGATGCGCTATCTGAAGGGAACTACGAGCTATGGAATTCACTATGCTGGGTATCCTAAGGTACTTGAGGGTTATAATGATTCAAATTGGATATCTGATGCTGATGAAATAAAGGCAACAAGTGGATATGTGTTCACACTCGGAGGTGGTGTTGTTTCCTGGCAGACCATCTTAACGAGGTCAACAATGTAAGCAGAACTCGCAGCGTTACCGCCACAGTTGAGGCTGAGTGGCTTCGTGAGCTGTTGATGGATTTGCCGATGGTTGAGAAACCATTACCAGCTATCCTAATGAATTGTGATAATCAAACTGTGATTACCAAGGTGAACAGTTCAAAAGGATAACATGAAGTCATCCAGGCATGTGAAAAGGCGTTTGAAGTCTGTCAGAAAAATGAGAAACTCCAAAGTAATAGCATTGGACTATGTTCAGATAGCTAAAAATTTGGCAGATTCTTTTACTAAAGGTCTTTCACGGAGTGTAATTGATGAGGCATCAAGGGAGATGGGATTGAGACCCACTTGAGAGTCATGTCATAGTGGTAACCTGTTATATTTGATCGAAGATCCCGTGATTTAGGACAGCAAAATAAGCTATTGATTAACTGAGAAGGAGAGTACTTTTGTACAAACCCACTCCATTGAAGATGCACTCTCTCCTTTTCTGCATGGCAGGTTAGTTAATACCTTAATGTTATCTGAGTGGCTTATTGAAGCAAAGATGTTATCCTGCAGAGACATCTTTTGAGGAACACATCTATATGAGTTCGATTGCTAGTCACAGTCTATGAGATCGGGTAATCTCTAGAGACTCGTGAAAGGCCCAGGAGTACGACTTATATGCTCCAACCAGAGGGGAAGCAATTTGCATCCCGGTATTGGTTAAGGATATAAGTGAAACTTGTTCGCACAAGACTGTCAATTCAAGGCATAGTCCATTTTTCAGTTGTGGGCAAGTGTAGCTTATGTTCTAGGTGGATGTTCAACCCTAACCAGGTCTTTATCAAAATGCCGATATATTAAATAGTAGTGGAACTGAACATGTGCCTTTGAATTTGGTGGGGATTGTTAGACTAATTGGGGCCAAGGACCTAATTAGACACGGTCAATAAATCTCAAGGCCTATGAGTAACTGGCAATTGATTTGCTGGTTTCAAAATGAGTAGTAACTGACCTTTTAACAGCTACGAGTTACTACATTTTATGGCATTAACTTGGGCATTCAAGGGACGTGTCTAGTGCCTTTAAAAGAGGAGCCTATTCTCTGTCTTGGGGAAAATAACACGAGACCTCTTCCACTATTGCGTTGCCCTTTTGTTGTCTCCGTTTCGGCGTCCTGAGTGCACAGGCAACCCGGAAGAGCAGGCCTCCAAAGCTGCCTTCTTCCCTAAGACTCTGCACCCGAGGAGTAGAAGAGCGATCAAGTTTTTAGGGAGCGCATCAGCGCGACTGCTCGTTGCGACTACACCTCCGACTGCTTCGACTACACCTCTGACTGCTTCGACTACATCTTTGACTGCTTTGACTACACCTCCGACTGCTTCGACTATATTGCTTCAACTATAGCTCCGACTACACTTCCGACTACTTCGACTACATCTGCGACTACTTTGACTACATCTCATACTACTACGACTACTTTCTGGTGGCTGGCACAACTGCACTGCGATGACCTGCACGGCATCGGCTCTTGCTCGGCTACATCAAATAGGCTCGACTAGCAATGTCGAGTAATACCGCATCCAGTGCCTTCGGCACTGGCCCCGCCTCTGGGTACATCCTAAATTTCTTGTTTATGTTTGTTGTCTTCGTTGCAAGCACAATATGCCATGCTCCTGTTTCTGTCATGATTTATCTTGTGTTTCGGATTAAAATGAACTGTAATTTGGCTCTAATTCCAACAACAAACAACACCTTTACCTTTCCGATCAAAGATAGGTTGCTGGTTCCGGACGCTACACAGCTCCAACAAGTAGTTTTAAAGAAATATGGCCGATGCTTCCACCGCCAGCTTGTCTATGCTGTGGGTTTATTCGTCCTAATATACCACGTCCTCCAGAGTAGCAAAAGAAACTTTGCTCCCCCATCCATGCCTAGGGTATCAATCAAGTATAGCAAACCGTCCGGGGTTAACTCCGCACACTGTAGCTTGTCCGGCAAGGGCCAATGTACCACTACTCCAGCGCCCCATCACTGCCGGTTTTGGGGTGTTGAATTTAAGTCCAATGTGATGGGACCGGCCATCACCGCCGGATTCATGAACCAGTGGTGAAACTTGGTATCACTGCCAGTTTGAGCCACGAACCGGTGGTGATGAAGAGGATTGTCTACCGCCATTCTCCTCCTCATAAATAGCTTTTGGCAGCTTATAAGCGCTCCTAACCGAGAAATTTCCATTCTTCTCATAATGCCACGCAATGCAGGCATCCATCCTCCACCCAGGCAGCCTGAGCTTTAGGATCTGCTCCGCATCATGCATATGAAAGTAGTTCCTGACCTCCTCTTCCTTCCACTCCATCCTTTCCTTACCAATGAGCTAGTGAACCCATTTTAGAGATAAGGTCATCTTTTTCCAGATGGTCTAAACTGTCATCTTCTTGAAATCCATAGGTTGTGCCATATTCAAACATTGTCACCCAAGCTGATTCGCCGTATCAAACCCCCCCCCCCCTCCTCAAAATTTCTAGACCATGTACATTTGCTCTTCATGTCGGAGATTGATTCGCCGTTATTGAGTTGCATGCACCAACTAATTCAACCCAAAAGCTTAAGCTGATAGGATAAGGTGGATAATTCACTTATACTTCACAGTCCCCCTTGTTGGATATGATCTGAATTACAACATGTGTCTTGTGGGGACACCTGGAGGGCCCATGGTTCGGGTTATATGATTAAAAGATTTGTTTCTGTGTTTGACTGCAGTCAGTTCAGTTCACCCTATGTACACATCTTGTAACAAGCACGGGAAGAGTTGACGACTCATTGTATTCCCTGTGTTGTAACTCTCTCATTATAGTGAAAATCGCCAGTTGGCGCGCATGGTTTTTCCCGCAAGAGTTTTCCATGTAAAAATCGTGCATCGAGCTCGATCTTATTTTCGCATTATTTGCTAACTAGTGGTATGGAGCCATACACAAGATCGAGAGAAAAAATTTTTGGGTTTCATCCCGGTTGGCGATTTCAATTCGGGATTCGTGGCTTCTATGCGTTGCAATGCTATCTGTCTTCCATCCACTACCGCGTCACCGAGTTTGATTTGGAAGCCGTAGGCCGATCGATCTGCTATCGCTGTTCCATCTACAAAGGTTGCCACTACCGTTCGAGCGATAAGATAGGCGACCTCATCATGCAAGTAAAATTCGTTGCAGGCTGCTGCGAGCAGATCGAGAGTAGTAGGGCCGCTATAGTTGACCAAATTGGCCACGCGGCACGATCCGGCCCTAGCCCAGCTCGGTCGACGCCCGATACGGCCCAACCCTATGTGGCACGTGTCGGTGTTTTACCACCTCGCCCAACGAGGGATACCCCCGAGGTGGTGAGCTTGTAGGTAGGGTGTCTCCAAGATCAGGAACTCGAAGGTGCAAAGGAACGCAAGGTTTAGACAGGTTCGGGCCGCCGAGAGCGTAATACCCTACGTCCGGTGTGGTTTGTATTGTTTGATGATGATTGTCCCCGAGGGGGTACCTGTCCGCCCTTATATAGTCTGGGGGGACAGATTTACATGGAAGTCCTAATCGGGTACGAGCCCAGGAGTCTTACCCGAGTACTTCTCGGGAAGTTTCCTACTGTGCCCGACTAGTTTCACTACTGTATGAGTAATCCTACTGCATCATGAGTAGTTACAACAGATGTAGGGCGTGAGCCATGTCCCATCCCGTATCCTAGGAGAAGTGTGCCACGTGGACAGTCCTGTGTGCCCGGGTCTGACAAGCCCCCGAGCTCTTCGTAGCCGAGTACTGCAGGCGTCCGAGTACTTCTGAGGGTGTCTTCGAGTTCTCCTGAACTTCATCTTGAAGGTGTCCTCCGAGTACTTCCTTGACTACCTCGAGACTGTGAGGTGCTCATGCCCCGAGTAGTTGTCCAATCTTCTTTATATCGGGTGCGATTAAACTCGCACTCCATATGGAGTAGCCCCTGAGCCTTAGGTTGACTCGTAAAATCAGGCTGAGGGTCAATTTAATCTTGAGTCTTCGGTCCTTATCCTCCAGCAGATTTGAAAAATAAGTCGCCGATGACACGTGTCCCACAGCTCCCGAGCCTTGAATCAAATCCCCATGTTTTGGAATGAAGGATCCAAAGAATCGTGGCTTGCAATATATGGCATCGGAAATTTAATGGTAAACATGGGAAAATTGGTTTAGTAAATTTGAAAACCTCTTTTGTCGGGATAAATTCCCTGAGAAAATGGTTAAACAAATTACTTCTCCAACAAATGCCCAAAGTTACCTCTCAAATCAATCTTTGTTCCTTGAATCAATGACTGAATAAGATCTGGGTAATAATTTGAACAAACCCCTTATTTCGGAATAAAATCCCTGAAATAATGGTTAACAAATATCTACCCAAGATAAATCTTCAAAAGCCTCTTGGATAGGGTATTTGTCGAGTAATTGTTCAGCATTCAGTGTTGAAACATGAAAGCTGTCCCTTGAGGCGCGTTGAGTGCCTTGTCACATTGAGCCCCCGAGCCAAGGGGCCAGATGAGGATCATGGAATATACATAGCAATCGGTAGCGTCACGCCCCGCGCCCAGGCATCGAGCAAGTAGCCGCTGGTGCATGGGCAGTCGATGAGGCCATCTAGTCGGAATCGTTCCCGACTAGGATTATAGTCAAGGCAAGTAGTCGAAGTAGTCGAATAGGTGTAGAACTAGTCGTAAACTAGTAAACTTCTTGTCATGGGAGCGAGGCCCCATCAATAACATAGTGTACAGGTCGAAAACTTGTAATATGTTACTGGAAATAAGGGAGTGAGGCCCCTTCAGCAAACTTGCGCACAGTACCAGTCGTAAACCCGTAAAATGGAGTTATACTGGAAGTAAAGACATAAAGCCCCTTCAGTAACCCAAGAGACTAGTCGGAAACTAGTAATTAGGTTCTGGAAATATGGGAGAAAGGCCCCTTCAGCAAACTTGCGCGTAATACCAGTCGTGAACTGGTAAAACGGAGTTGTATCGGTAGTATCAATCTCTAGGATGAAAATGACAAAGATGCTCAATATTCCAAGAATTTGGTACCTCCTGGCCGTTAGGGTACTGTAAGCGATAAGATCCAGGGCCTGTAACCTTGTGCACAATGAAAGATCCTTCCCATCGTGAGTTAAGATTGTGTAGCCCAGTATCATCCTGGATTCGTCGAAGAACCATATCTCCAATGTTGAAAGAGCGTCGTTGAATGTTCCTGTCATGGTAACGATGAACTCCTTGTAAGTAGCGGGCCGACTGGAACAATGCATTGCATCGGATTTCCTCGGTTGAGTCAAGCTCAAGATGTCTTGCAGTGTCGGCAACGCCTTCGTCAAATATCTCCAGTCCTGAAGACTTCCACATCATGTCAGTTGGTAATATAGCTTCAGACCCGTATACAAGAAAGAAAGGTGACTGGCCTGTGGCTTTGCTTGGTTGTGTGCGAAGCCCCCAGACTACTGATGAGATCTCATTGATCCACTTGCCGCCCTTTTTACTATTCTCATCATGGAGTCTTTTCTTTAATCCATCAAGAGGCGCGCTCAACCTGGCCATTGGCCCGCGGGTGAGCCACTGAAACATATTTGACTTCAATGGAGCCGCGTTCACAGAAATCCCAGAACTGATGCGAGTGGAAATTGGATCCCGAATCTGTGATGATGGTGTTGGGGAAGCCGAAGCGGTATAAGATGTCGCAGATGAAAGTGACCACTCTATCCGCCGTGAGCGTTGCGATTGGCTTGTACTCGATCCACTTGGTAGACTTGTCAATGGCCACCAACACATGCGTAAAACCTCCTAGCGCAGTTGTTAAGGGCTCTATCATATCCAGGCCCCAGCATGCAAATGGCCATGAGGGTGGTATAGTGATGAGGTTATGAGCCAGAACATGGGGCTGTTTGCCAAAGAACTGGGAATTGGTACACCGGCGAACGAGTGCTTTGGCATCTGCCAAAGCAGTCAGCCAGTAGAAACCAGAACGAAATGCCTTGCCGACTAGTGTGCAAGAAGTTGCGTGGTTCCCACACACGCCTTCGTGGATCTCTTGGAGTATCTCTTTGCCCTCCTCCGTGCTGACACACTTCATGAGTATGCCTGATGCTGATCCACGCTTGCACAGATTGCCCCCGACTAGAACATACCCTTTGCTATGCCGTAGGATGCGAGTAGCTTCAGCGCTTTTTGGATCGACACCGGGGGGTAGTTTGTGCTCCTGGATGTAGTCAATGAAGGCCACCCTCCAGTCGACCTCGATCATCAAGACCTCTCGGTCGGGTTCCTTGGGACCCTGAACAATGGAACTTGAGTCTGGTGCCCTGATGGAAGGGTGATGCAACTCATGAACGAAAACTGCAGGTGGGACGTTAGCTCGATCAGAAGCCAGTTTGGAGAGCACATCTGCGTCCACATTGTTGCCGCGAACCACATGGTGAATTTCCAGCCCCGAGAAATTTTTCTCGAGCTTGCGTATTTCCATAACGTAGGCGTCCATGGTGTCCTTGTTGATGTCCCACTCCTTGTTGACTTGTTGAATCATCAGTAAGGAGTCACCATAGACGAGTAGTCACTTTATGCCCAGAGAGACTGCTAGGCGTAGCTCGTGCAATAATGCCTCATACTAGGCTTCGTTGTTGGAGACCTCGAATAGTATTTGAAACACGAACTTGAGTTGTTCTCCTCTCGGGCTGATGAAAAGTACTCCCGCACCACCGCCACCGAGCTTGAGTGAGCCGTCAAAGTACATGACCCAATGCTCTGGCTGGTTGGTTGGGGCTTCCAATTGGTTTTCTCGCCACTCCGCCATGAAATCGACTAGTGCCTGCGACTTGATGATTGTCTGGGGCTTCAAGTCGAGTGTGAGGGCTCCCAGCTCCACCGCCCACTTGGAAGTGATGAGTATACTTTAAAGTATTTTCTGAATTGTTGGGTAACGAACCTTAGATTTAGAGAGGACTTCGCTGATGAAGTAGACTGGTCACTGCACCCCGAAGGTGCGGCTTTCCTCCTGGCGTTCCACCATGATTGTCATGCTGACGACGTGAGTAGTCGTGGCGATGTAGAGTAGCAGATTCTCGCCTGGTTGGGGAGCCGTCAGGATGGCTGGTGACTGCATATGGTGCTTGAGATCTTGCAGCGCCTGGTTTGCCTCCTCGGTCCACTGGAACTTGTCTTGGAGCTTAAGAAATTTGAAGAAGGGTAGTCCCCTTTCTACAAGTCAGGAGATGAATCGATTCAAAGCTGCCATGCAGCCCGTGAGCTTCTGGACGTCCTTGATCGTCCTTGGAGCGTCCATGGCTGTGATGGCGTTGATCTTCTCCGGGTTTGGTTCAATTCCTCGGTGACTAACAATGAACCCGAGTAGTTTTCCTTGTAGCACGCCAAAGACGCACTTCTTCGGGTTAAGCTTCCATCAAAACTGTCGCAAGCTGTTGAATGTTTCCTCGAGATCTGAGATGAACTCATCATGGGATCTAGTCTTGATGACCACATCATCCACATAAGCTTCAACGTTGCGGTGTAGCTGGTCTGCGAGGCACAGTTGGATGGCCCGTTGGTAGGTGGCTCCTGCGTTCTTCAACCCAAATGACATTGTAGTGTATGCGTATGATCCAAAAGGGGTGATGAACACCGTTTTGATCTGATCTTCCTCTTTGAGAGCTATCTGATGGTAGCCCGAGTAGCAGTCGAGGAAGGAGAGTAAGACGCAGCCAGCCGTAGAGTCAATGACTTGGTCGATGAGTGGGAGCGCGAAGGGGTCCTTCGGACAGTGTTTATTGCGATTTGTATAATCCACACACATCCTCCATTCCTTATTATTCTTTTTCAAGACTAGTACAGGGTTAGCTAACCACTCGGGGTGGTACACTTCTTTAATAAAACCAGCTGCGAGTAGTTTTGCTAGCTCCTTGTTGATGGCCTCCCTCTTGTCGGGGGTGAAGCGTCGTAGTTGTTGCTTCTTTGGAGTGGCTTTAGGATCGACTTTTAGGCAATGCTCGATCAACTCCTTGGGTACCCCTGGCATATCCGCTGGTTTTCACGTGAATATGTCATGGTTAGCCCTAAGGAAACTGACGAGGGCGCTTTCCTATTTGTCACCCAAGCCGCCCCTGATCAAAGTAGTCTTGGACAGGTCGCCTTCTTGCAGCTGGATGGCCTTGATGCCGACATCGCTGGGGTTGGGTTTATCCCTCGACTGGCTAGGCCGCTGGTTGGAGATATCCATCTCTGTGTTGGTCAGCTTCAGCGCGGTCGCGAGTACCTCTGCAGACGGCTCTGGCACGCGTGATGTCGTGGCGTACTCGATTGCTTCCTGATTGCAGTCGTTCGACTTCTTCAGGTCGGCATGGAGTGTGAGTACGCCTGTCTTGCCTGGCATCTTGAGTAGGAGGTAGACGTAGTGGGGCACGACCATGAATTTGGCTAGTGTTGGTCTGCCAAGGATGGCATGGTATGACGAGTCGAAATCCGCCACCTCGAACTTGATGTACTCGGTGCGGTAGTTGTCTTTCATCCTAAAGTTGACTGGCAGGACCACTGACCCGAGTGGTGTAGTCGCATTACTCGGGACAATGTCGTAGAAAGGAGCTTTGCTGGGAGTGAGCATCTTGGAGATGTCCAGTTCCATCTTCTTCAGAGTACTCACGAAAAGCAGGTTGAGGCCGCTCCCGCCGTCGTTGAGTACTCGGGTGAGCTGTGAGCCCGCCAAGATAGGGTCTAGGACGATCGGGAATTTTCCTGGCTCGGAGAAGCTAGTCCATTGATCGTCCCTGGAAAAGGAGATCAGGACCTCGCTGTATCTCAAAGGCCTTGTCGTGGCCGGCTCCACAGAGAGTATTTCGCGCAGGGTTAACTTATGCGCGCGCTTGTAGGGGAATCTGCGATCTCCGCCAAAGATGACGTTGACGACGTTCTTGGGATCCTGGAAGTCTTGAGCCCCCGACTTGTCACCTCCTTCATCGTCCTCCTGGTCCTTTCGCTTTCCTCGCTGAGGGAGGGGTGGTGCATTGAGGGACTTGCGGATGGTGACGCACTCGAAGAGCGTGTATCTCAACTTCGGGTGTATCGGACACTGTTTGTGCATGACTTGCTCGTATTGTGCTTGGCTGTTCCCCGACTCCTTGCCACGCGGATTGCGCTCAACGGCCGCGACTTTTTGGTCTGGCTTGCGCTTTCGGGTGTTCCCCGAGTGGTTCCGCTGGCTTTTGTTGAAGATGTCGTTGCCATTATCTTGCTTGTCTTGGTTGCACTTGGGAAAGCGTTCATTTTCCTCATCCTCCTGGTCAGCCCACCGTGACATCATGTCACGCAGCTCCACGGTAGTAGTCGGACGATTGCGCCTGAAGTCGTGGTACGTGTGCTTCGAGAAGAGCCCGTTCTGGAAGCAGCGGATGGCGTCTTCATCGGTGATGTTGGCGATGGTGGCGCGTGTCTCGAAGAAACACCGAGTGTAGGACCTCAGGCTCTTGTTCATCTCTTTCTTTACCTGGGAGAGATTGTGGTGAGTACCCGCCCTGATCATGGATCCTTGGAAGTTGTTGATGAAGGCCCGCTTGAGGTCTTCCCACGAGTTGATGGAGTTTGGTTTTTGGCTTTCAAGCCATGTGAGGGGTGCGGAAGCCACCTAGAAGTAGAGAGATTTTATGGAGTTGGATCCCCCTGAAACTTCAATGGCAACGGAGTAGGAACGAATCCACTAGCGTGGGTCCTGCTTACCGTCGTACTTGGGGATTCCGAATGGTTTGAAGTCCTTTGCATAGGACTTGTCGGTGATGCTGGTGGTGAAGGCGGGGAAACGGTCGCTGTCATCATCGTCGTGGCACCTGCCAGTACGGTCCCTTCTCCTCGCTTCAATAACAAGCCACGCGTCACGGCCTTCGTTGATCTTCTGCCTGAGGTCGATTGTGGGGGCGTCGGGAAGGTTGGCCTCGTGTGGATCTTGGCATTGATGCCTTGCACCACTCTGGTTGCGAGTGGGTTGTTGTACTTCTTGTTCAACGTTGCCATGCGCGAACGGGTGGTCCTCGTTGCGCTGGCAGTTGTCATTCCTCCGGCTCCCAAGACCTCCTCCGGGGGTGCGACTGACCGGCGCAGTTTCGCCATGACGCTCAGACCTCGAGGGTGGAATCCGAGTGGAAGACACTGGATGTTGCCCATCGAGTTGCACGAGCGCGCGCTGGGTCACATACTGTAGCCTTTGTATCTGAGGATTGGATGGTAGTTGTTGAGCTAGGAGTGTTGCTTCATCGATGGTGCCAATCGGCGTGCGGTACTCGCGATACGCGACTGCTGCAGAAGCGTTGTTGAGATTCCTTGGTTCGCGGTCGCGATTCTGTGCGTTGCGCCTGCGTTGAGCGCGCTTGGCGTTCTTTACCTGCAAGATCCTTCGGTGCTCCTCGTCCTCATCTTGGGGAGCATCAGCTGTGGGCTCGTCGGCTGAGACATCCGCGAGTTGTTCGTTGTCATACTGGGGGTCCAGCTCGTCGTCCTCCGCGTTGCGAAAGGAGGCCATGCAGACTTGACGATCCGGCGAGTAGTTAGCCATAAGGTTGTACTTGAGTAACTCTGTGCTACTTTCTCCTTCTCCCGCGATAGGAGAGAGAGGTCTACCCTCTTGAAAGGGTAGTTCCTGCGTGAAGGCCACAAGGCGGGATTCGTAATCGAGTAGTTCGGAGGGCTCAAAGCCCTCCAGTACACGAAACGTCCTTGCGGCGTTGATGTGATGGTTAAACCCAGGAGGCTGCCCGAAACCGATTTGGTGTAGCGTCGGGTTGCGAGTGGTTTTCAAGGGTGGGGGGCGCCCGATGAGCGGTGAATCGCTCATCTCGGAGTCCTTTTTGGAACTGGCTTGAAGGTGTAGTACTGCGCGGGGAGTATTCTTTGTTGGAGTCCGAGTAGGTGTCGAAAATAGGGGCCCCCCGACAAGCGGTGGCGCCCACGTCCTTGATCTTGAGCAGCAGATCCAAATCCTCCTCCAAGTCGGAGAGGGATTTAGATCATGTGATCTTTTCGGATTGGTTTGAATCCAACCCTAATAGATCTGGTGCGTCACGAGTGGAAGTCGCATTGAAAATGGACATCTTTTCGATCGCTGGGCCAGATCAGGAAGCAGCATATCGTCGAGGTTGTCGATGAAGTCATCGAGATCGCTGCTTGGAGTTGATGAAGAGGCCTCCGGCTCCTTGGAGTTGGCTAGGTGGCTGTTGAAGACACCCAAACCGTTGGCGACGCAGATCCAGGAGCCGAAGATGAAAGTTGTGCCCTCGTCGAGCACAACACTGCTGGAGTTGAAAGATGCCATCGAATTTTACGGTGGATGCTCGATGAACACCCCTACCTGGCGCGCCAGCTGTCAGTGTTTTACCGCCATGCCCACCGAGGGATACCCTCGAGGTGGTGAGTTTGTAGGTAGGGTTTCACCGAGATCAGGAACTCGAAGGTGCAAAGGAACGCAAGGTTTAGACAGGTTTGGGCCACCGAGAGCATAATACCTACGTCCTGTGTCGTTTGTATTGCCTTTGATGACGATTGTCCCAGAGGGGCTACCTGTCCGCCCTTATATAGTCTGGGGGGACAGATTTACATGGAAGTCCTAGTCGGGTACAAGCCCAGGAGTCTTACCCGAGTACTTCTCGGGAAGTTTCCTACCATGTCCGACTAGTTTCACTACTTTACAAGTAATCCTACTGCATTATGAGTTGTTACAACAGATGTAGGGCGTGGGACAGGTCCCATCCCGTATCCTAGGAGAAGTGTGCCACATGGACAGTCCCGTGTGCCCGGGTCTGACAGCACGATCAGTTAGTCGGGCCGGGCTGGGCTGCCCGACGTGCCGCGCCATCGGATCAGGCACGACACGAGGGCATAGGCGCGCCATCGAATCCATGCTCGTGTCGGCCTACTAGCCCGATGGAAGCTGAGCGGCGGCCGGCGGCGAGCATGGAGGTCGGGCTGCCGGCCAGCGGTAGTCCAAGCAGCGCGCGAGAGGCTGGCGCGGCGGGTGGCAGAGGGGAGAGGCCGCAGCGGCATGTGGCGGAGGACGCACGGGAGGCCGGCGCGGCGGCCAGCGAACGGGAGAGCCTGTGAGGGCACGAAGAAGTGAAAGTGCATTTGGCCCCCCTAAGTGGGTTTTGGTGTTGATGACATACAAAATTAAGGAGCTAATGAGTTTATCAAGTTATGGACAGGTTAAAATTCAATGAAAATAAAAAGGGCAAGAAAAGAAGGTCTTTTAATATTTTCTATTTTAAATTTGAGTATAGAAAACACCGTACTATTAACAGGGATGCGAATGGATAGCATGAAGGTGTCAAAGTGCATATTTGAGATGCTAACCATCAAGGAGAGACGTAGAATCACACACTTGTGCACCTAGTTTTCTGACTGTGTCAGTGTGTGTCGTAAGTTCCGACATGGGGTCGGAAGTTCCGACACCTGTCGAAAGTTCCTAGTAACATCCGACAAGTGGTTCTCGGCCAGCCAATTTTAGCTGTTTCGGAAGTTCCGACCCTGTGTTGGAAGTTTCGATAATCACTTTACCAGTGCACTAACGACTAGTTTTTGGGGCTCGAGTATTTATACCTCCTCAACCCCTCCTTCACTTTCCCTTTACCTAACCCGAGGCTAGTTGTTGTGTTTGCAAAGATCACCTGCAGAAGTCTCCTAGTATCATTGTGCAATTTTTGATTCAGCCAGGTTCTGCAGTTTCAAGTTTAATTTTGAATTCCGTATAAGAAACTTTCTTTTATCGAAAGTTCTGGTCCAGTGTCGGAAGTTCCGACAGATTTAATTAATGCGAAGAATTTTTCAGGTTTTATAGTTACGCCTATTCACCCCCATCCCCCTCTAGGAATCACCAAGATCTTTTCAATTGGTATCAGAGCCTAATCTCTTGGTTAAGGTTTAAACGCTAAGGGATATCAAGATGTCTATAGTTGGGGATGGTACCGAAGCCGCCACAACCGTCGCAAGGAGAGCTAGAGCACTTTGTCATACATGGTGAAGAAACCGTGAGGCAAATGTATGATAGACTAATGGTCCTTGTATCGGACATTAGATCTCTTGGAAGCACGGAGTGGGAAGATCACAAGGTGACAAAGAAATTACTTAGGACTTTCACACCAAGGAGCCCTACTCTTGCAACAATGATTAGAAGAGATCCCAAATTCAACGTCAAGATACATAATCAACTTCTTGGTGAAATTCTACATCAAGAGTTGGTTGAGAGGGATGTAGCCAAGTGTGGCAGAACCACCTGAATTAATACGGCTCAAGCGCGCTAACCATCACCACAAGGGCAATCAGGGCTAATTCGCACTTCAAACGGAATAATCCACTGGTCAGTCGGGTACTGTAACACCTCAGGTGTTTAAATTACGAAATAAGCCTCTTTAGCTTAACACGGTGCATAAATAATTAAGAGAAGTTTCAATGAGGTGAGTTATAAATTGGTTTTGCCTTGAATTGAAAATAGTTATGTATATGTGCATAAGTACATGTACTTTAATCAAGCCATTTAAATAACTTCCACATTGAGGCAAGCATGGCTACAAAATTGAATAGGCACGTCGTTATTGACATGTTAAACAAAAGTCTAGTTGAAGCCTAGGAGTGAATGCTAAGTTTTGCCCAGGAAATGTCGAGCCCTTCGAATTATACTTTTTGAGTTTTTAAAATAACTTCTAAACTACAACTCAAATGAACTTTGGCCTAAAACAAAACTTGTGTAACTTTTTATTTTGAACAACTTTCATGTTCAGAGATTTTTGAGTTGCAACCCGAAAATTTGAGAAACACTTGAATTTGCAAACCAGCCCCTGCCTTTTCTTCTATTTCCACTGCAGACCCTTCATCGTACGCTCGCCCGACCCTACGTTCGCCCGACGCGCGGTCGTTCTCCTGACCCTTTTGCTTCGCCCGACCCTTTCACTCGCCCGACCCTCGGTTTCGCCCGACCCTTTCGTTCGCCCGACCCTCGGCTTCGCTAGACCCTCGCTCCGCCCGACCCTCCGCCGCCGCGCCGTCGCCGCAGGCCACTTGGCCGGTGATGCCTGACAGCGCTAGCCCTGATTATTCCGTTTGAAGTGCGAGTTAGCCCTGATTGCCCTTGTGGTGATGGTTAGGGCGCTTGAGCCGGATTAATTCAGGTGGTTCTGCCACAGCTGGTATTAGAGCCGAAATGCATACGCCAGAGAATGCAACAAGCCTTAAAAAAACTTGTTTTGATAAAACTTGACCACAAAAATTGTGTTTGGAAAATGCGTTGGTTCGTTAAGTATGGTGCCTAGTTTGTAAAGCCCTAAGGGATTATGGGAAAGTTACTAGGTGGCTATCTAACTTATGAATATTATCAACTGACTTCCAGCACATTACTTTCTGGCAAAACTTACTTTGATGCACAATCGACCCTTAATTTTTGTAATGATGCACTCATCGCTATGGTAAGAATGTAAGAATCCTCAGCCAACTGAGAGAGCTTGGCCTTCCTGTCGGTGATGCGAGCCGAACGCTGCCCTCAAGCAGTGGCTTACTTGAGGTGCATCCAATATACTAACTATTGTGGGATGTTCTGAGCACTGCGGGCTATCCAATTCCCCCACGTTACGCAGGACTGGACTTTGCGGAGAATGGAGTTACCCAGTGCCGTGTTAACATGACCATCTTTCCGCACCCGCTACACCCGGAGTGGCCCGCCTTGGGGATTGAGGCTGTTGGTCGCCGTTTGGCCGATACTTGGGAGCTTGATGCCATGAGGGCGCTCACCACTTTCTGTGCGCAGTGCCCCGAGGCCGTCACGCTCACTCCTATTGGTTTGTTTCCTGCTGCCCAGGACAACGACCCCTTTTGGCTTAACAGGGTGCAGCACTCACAGTACTTGGTGGACTTTCATGCTCAGGAGACCATCGAGACCTCCGTGCGGTGCATGAATGCACTGTACCGACTTCAGACTCTCCAGAGTCAGGCTCTTGTGCAGCTCACTGATCTTGCACAGGCCTACCACTTGATGATAGATACCAGAGATGAGCAGATTAAGGAACTCAGTGAGGAACTTGAGGACAGAGACACCCGGATTGGCCAACTTGAGGGCCAAGTTCAGGAGCACGAGACTCTCATGGGTGAGAGAGATGACATGATAGCACACTTGGAGGAGCAGCTCCATGATCTGAACCTTGAGTTGGAAGATGCTAATGAGCACATTTAGTGGCACCATGATCAGAATGCCCCTCCAGACGTGGTGGCTATGGAGGAAGATGAGGAGGAGCCACAGGAGATTGATGGAGTTTCAGGTATGGACTTTGAGGGTGAGGCACCGCAGCCACCTCCGATGGGAGCTCACTCTCCTACTCACAGCGAGTCATCCGTCAACAACCTCGACGACTTTTAGCCGATGACCTAGGAGGACTTTTGCATATACTCCTCGATAGTGTAGCCTAATTTTTGGCAAGTGTCGTAATAGGCTAACTAAGAGTTGAGTACCTCTTTTGTGATGAGTACAACTTGACCATTGGATACTATATCATGTAGGCCATGGCTAAAAACTTGGTGGTTTGATTGAGATATTGGAAAGCAGTTGAATCTGCAATTGCAGAAACTTGTCGGAATTTTTACCCATGTCTCTTTACATTTTCTGGACTGAGTGTTGAATACCAAACTTGTCCTAAATTTTGTGATCTAGGTTCTCACAAAATTCCAACCCTATTGGATCTTGCTAGATTGAGTTATAGGCAAGATACTATAACTCGGTCTGCAAAAAAACAGCCAAACCAGCAAAGCAAATAGTGAATCTTTCGACCATCTTGGCCATCGATTTAGCGTCTAGGCTGAATACCAAAGTTGTACATCTCCAAATTCCCTACCCACTACCAAAATATGAGAAATTTTGGATGCACCTACCAGGAGTTATAAGTTTCTTATGGCAAACGGTATTCTGTCCACGATTCTATCCCTGATCTTCGGAAGTCTACTTTTCCACGCTAATCCTTTTCAATCATGGAAGCAATATGGATCACGTTGCTAATGATAAACATTCACATTTCAGATGGTTGGAGCAACCCATGGAAACCCGGATGGTTTCAGTGCTAGTGCTAGTGGATCCCAACCACAGGCACCACCACCACCCAGCTTGGTGGAAGTAATGGCCACTCAAACCGAGTTGCTTCGCCAGCTCGTGCAAGGACAGCACCAACAGCGGGGTGGACACAATGTTCACCAACCTCAAGCTGCCGGTTACATGGACTTCCTTGGGACCCAGCCTCCCTTTTTTCACAAGATGGAGGAACCCTTGGATGCGGACGCTTGGATTCGCACAATCAAGTCCAAGTTTTCTCTACTCGTGGCCCCATGTTCGGATGCAAACAAGGCTCGCTTTGCCGCGCAGCAGCTTCGTGGTACAGCTCGTCTTTGGTGGGACCACTACTTTGCTACCCTCCCTGCTGATCACATTGTCACCTGGGATGAATTCAAAACTGCATTCCGGGCACACCATATCCCAGAAGGTCTTATAGAAAGAAAGCTAAATGAGTTTCTGGCACTCACTCAAGGTACCCACACTGTACTTCAGTATGCTCAGGCCTTCAACAATCTGTGCCAGTACGCGGGCTATCACGCAGACACGGACACTAAAAAGTGTGATCATTTCCGCAGAGGTCTGAGTACAAAACTCAAGGAACGATTGAATCTTGTCAAGGCCGATACATATAATGAGCTAGTCAACATGGCCATTACCCAAGAGGATTGTATTATGGCTCACCATGCCGAGAAGAAGAGAAAGGCACCAGCTGGACCCTCGGGTGCTCAGCCACCGAGGTATCGATTAGTGCAAAATGTTGCGTCTACAGCTCCACAGAAGGCCCCTCAGCCAGGGCGTTGGATTATTAGGCCACCACAGCAGCAAGGTGTAGTACGACCCCCTGTGCCTCAACAAACTGGACCAAGGCCCGCTACGCAGCAGTTTCTTTGACCGAGCATCACCAATCATTGTTTCAAGTGCGGGAATTCCAGTCATTTTGCTCGCAAATGCCCTCAGCCCAGGCAGCCAAATCAGGGCCAGGACTCTAACCAGAACAATAAAAACAAAGGCAAGAGGCAGACCCTTCAGGTCAAACAAGGACGGATCAATTTCACCACCCTTGCCAAACTTCCTGAAGGAGCACCAGTGATGACGGGTACATTCTCTATCCATAACAAGCCTGCAGTTATATTGTTTAATTCTGGTGCATCACATAGTTTCATTAGTGCAAAGTTTGATACAAAAGTAGGCTTGGATGTTTGTCACACAAAAGGGTCATATATGATATCAACACCGGGTGGTAAAATTGCTTCAAATCAAATGATAAGGCAAGTACCAATCAAGTTGGGTAGTAAAATCATCAACACTGACCTTGTTCTTTTACCCCTTGACGGCATGGACGTTATTTTGGGTATGAATTGGATGGCTCTACACGGAGTCACACTAGACCTTTCTTCCCGAGCTGTTGAAATAAATTCACCTAGTCACGGAACCACTACCCTTTACCTACCGTTCCGGGAGTGCACAAATTCTTGTGCTTTCGTGATGGAAGGAATCAAGCTAGATGATATTCCAGTGGTATGGGAGTATGCCGATGTTTTTCCGGATGACTTACCAGGAATGCCACCAGATAGGGATATTAAGTTCGTCATTGAACTGAAATCAGGCACTGCACCTATCTCCAAAAGACCCTATAGGATGCCACCTAAGGAATTGGCCGAACTGAAAACACAACTCCAAGAACTACTGGACAAAGGTTTCATTCGTCCTAGCGCATCACCTTGGGGATGT
Source organism: Panicum miliaceum (assembly GCA_032594955.1). Classification (NCBI taxonomy): domain Eukaryota; kingdom Viridiplantae; phylum Streptophyta; class Magnoliopsida; order Poales; family Poaceae; genus Panicum; species Panicum miliaceum. The sequence continues at coordinate 8,338,013 of CM064070.1, read as the reverse complement.
CCGGCCCTTTTTGTAAAGAAAAAGGATGACAGTTTAAGATTATGTGTGGACTACCGACCTCTCAATGCGGTGACCGTTAAGAATAAATACCCACTTCCCCGCATAGACATTCTCTTTGATCAATTATCTGGAGCTAGAGTCTTCTCAAAGATTGATCTTCGATCTGGATATCATCAGATCAAGATTCGTCCATGCGATATTCCTAAGACCGCCTTTTCCACATGATATGGACTATATGAATTCTTCGTCATGTCCTTTGGTCTCACCAATGCCCCTGCCTACTTCATGTATCTCATGAATTCGGTATTCATGCCCGAGCTTGACAAATTCGTTGTAGTTTTCACTGACAACATCCTTATCTATTCCAAGAATGAGGAAGAGCACGCTAAGCACCTGCACATTGTTCTTCAGCGTCTTAGAGACCATCAGCTCTATGCTAAATTTTCTAAGTGTGAATTCTGGTTGGATAGTGTAAAATTCTTGGGTCACACTATTTCCAGCGAAGGCATAGCCATTGATCCCAGCTAGGTACAAGAAGTGGTGGATTGGAAACCTCTTACCTCTGTGCACCAGATTCGCAGTTTTCTTGGTTTAGCTAGTTACTATCGCCGTTTCATCCCGGATTTTTCTAGGATTGCTAAGCCTATGACTGAATTATTGAAAAAGGGAGTAAAGTTTGTATGGGATGAGAAGTGTGAAGAAGCTTTCCACACTCTTAGAGAATGTTTGACTACAGCCCCTGTGTTAGCTCAACCCGATAACACCAAGCCATTCGATGTTTACTGTGATGCATCTGGCACTAGTCTTGGTTGTGTGCTTATGCAAGAAAATCGAGTTATCGCCTATGCTTCACGAGCCCTTCAGCCCCATGAGCAGAATTATCCGACCCATGATCTCAAATTAGCAGCAGTCATTCATGCTCTAAAAATATGGAGACATTATCACATGGGCACTCATTGTAATATCTACACCGATCACAAGAGTCTCAAATATATCTTCACCCAAGCCGATCTGAATATGAGACAAATAAGATGGCTAGAATTAATCAAGGATTATGATCTCGAGGTGCACTATCACCCCGGCAAGGCAAATGTAGTCGCGGATGCGCTCAGCCGCAAGGCCCATTGCCATTGCCTATCAGTGGAAATCTATAATGAGACATTATGTTCGGAAATGAGGAAGCTTAGTTTGGAAATGATTTCCCAAGGCACTCTAAATCACATTTCAGTTGAGCCCACTCTTCATGACCAAATCATCATGGCGCCACTACACGATGAAGGAGTTAAGATCATCAAACAAAAACTCTCTCTAGGAGAAGAGAAATACAAATGTTTCCGCCAGGACCATAAGGGAGTTCTATGGTTCGAAAGTCGCATAGTCGTTCCGCAGAATTGTGAGCTTCGTAAGCAAATTCTGGATGAGGCACACCTTTCCAAATTTTCTATCCACCCCGACAGTAACAAAATGTATCAAGACCTTAGACAAAATTTCTGGTGGACTAGAATGAAAAGAGAAATCGCTAAATATGTCTCAGAATGCGACACATGCTAGAGAGTAAAAGCCAACCACTTGAAAGTAGCCAGTACACTTCAACCTTTGCCTATACCCTCATGGAAATGGGAAGACATAAGTATAGATTTCATTGTTGGATTGCCAAGTACCGCACAGAAACATGATTCCATATGGGTTATCATTGATAGACTCACAAAGACGGCACATTTTCTTCCGGTACACACCACCTATACGGCCAAGAAATATGCCGAGATTTATCTCGATCGCATTGTTTGCCTACATGGAGTACCGAAGACTATTATTTCCGATCATGGTACTCAGTTTGTAGCGCGCTTTTGGGAACAATTGCAAGCTTCTCTTGGTACTAAATTGATTCGAAGCTCAGCCTATCATCCTCAAACTGACAGACAAACTGAAAGAGTGAACCAAATTCTTGAAGACATGCTTAGAGCTTGCGTCATTCACTATGACAAGAGTTGGGACAAATGCCTATCCCTAGCAGAGTTCTCATATAACAATAGCTATCAAGCGAGTTTGAAAATGGCATCATTTGAGGCCTTATACGGACGAAGGTGTCGGACCCCTTTGAGTTGGTCACAAACCAGAGAATGTAAAATATTTGGACCAGATCTAGTAATCAAGGCAGAAGAAAAAGTGAGAGTAATACAAGAAAACCTTAGAGCCGCACAATCTAGGCAAAAGAGCTATTTCGACCGGAGAAGAAAGCCCCTGAGATTTGAAGTTGGTGACCACGTCTACCTTCGAGTTTCACCAACCAAGGGTGTACAACAATTCGGAGTCAAAGGAAAATTAGCTCCCCATTATGTTGGTCCCTACGAAATCATCGAGAGTTGTGGACCCGTAGCCTATAGAATTCGACTGCCCCCTCAGCTTGCAGCCATCCATGATGTCTTTCACGTATCTCAACTCAAGAAGTGTGTCCGAGTCCCTACCGAGGTTGTCGAACAACTGGAAATCTTAGTAGAGCCCGACCTCTCATATGTCGAGTATCCTATCAAAATCATGGATCAAAAAGAAAGATGCACTAGGAGGAAAGTGATTAAAATGTAAAAAATTCAATGGAATCATCACACTGAGGAAGAAGCCACATGGGAAACTGAAAGATTTCTAAAACAAAATTTCCCGGGTTTTCTCAACTCTACCGAAGGTACACACACTACCCACACTATGCCTATTGTCCGAATCTCGGGGCGAGATTCTTTTTAAGGGGGGAAGGCTGTAACACCTCAGGTGTTTAAATTACGAAATAAGCCTCTTTAGCTTAACACGGTGCATAAATAATTAAGAGAAGTTTCAGTGAGATGAGTTATAAATTGGTTTTGCCTTGAATTGAAAATAGTTATGTATATGTGCATAAGTACATGTACTTTAATCAAGCCATTTAAATAACTTCCACATTGAGGCAAGCATGGCTACAAAATTGAATAGGCACGTCGTTATTGACATGTTAAACAAAAGTCTAGTTGAAGCCTAGGAGTGAATGCTAAGTTTTGCCCAGGAAATGTCGAGCCCTCCGAATTATACTTTTTGAGTTTTTAAAATAACTTCTAAACTACAACTCAAATGAACTTTGGCCTAAAACAAAACTTGTGTAACTTTTTATTTTGAACAACTTTCAAGTTCAGAGATTTTTGAGTTGCAACACGAAAATTTGAGAAACACTTGGATTTGCAAACCAGTCCCTGCCTTTTCTTCTATTTCCACTGCAGACCCTTCTTCCTACGCTCGCCCGACCCTTGCGCGCCCTATGCGCGGCCGCTCGCCCGACCCTACGTTCGCCCGACGCGCGGTCGTTCGCCTGACCCTTTCACTTCGCCCGACCCTTTCACTCGCCCGACCCTCGGCTTCGCCCGACCCTTTCGTTCCGCCCGACCCTCGGCTTCGCCAGACCCTCACTCCGCCCGACCCTCCGCCGCCGCGCAGTCGCCGCAGGTCACTTTGCCTGCGATGCTTAACAGCGCTAGGCGCCAAGCTAATGCCTAGCCGCGCCCGCACGCCGCGCTTCTCCCCGCGCCGCGCTTCTCCGCACGCCGCGCTCCTCCCCAGTCCGCGCACGCCACGCGCGTGCCGACGATGCGCGCCTCGCCGCCCGCCGCGCCCAATGGACAAGCCGCGCCGTGCCCGTGCCTCCGCCACGTCCCGCCAGTCGCCGCATTCGTCGCCTCGCAAGACAGCTGCGGCAGCTCCTCGCCCAACCTGCGCGCCGCGTGATCTCCCGCTCCACACACCAAATCTTCAGCGCCCAATCCCCTGCCCGCGCCCGCCACACGCCGAGCCGGCTCTGCTTGCCGCCCACCGCGGCCAGTCACGCGCTCCCGTCGTGTCGCCCGCGCCCGCGTCTCACAGTCCAGTCCCGCCCCTCCTCCTGCCTCTCTGCTACCTACAAAAGGCCGCACTGAGTCCCCCTCGCGCGCCCAGACACCAGAATGTCGTCGCTGCCACCATTACCGCCGCCGTGCACCACCTGCCCGTGGAGCCCCACTCCCCAGCCTCCCCCTGCCGAAACCCATCGCCCAGCAAGCTTGCCCTCCCTCCACTGAAGCTCACCGGCCTCTTCCCCGGCCAGCTCAACCGCCGGAGTACCACCAGCGCCACCCGCGCCGCCGCCGCTCCCTTGCTGCTTCGTGGACAGCTCACTCCAAAGCTCCTCCATCCAAGCCAAGCTTCAAAATGGGTTCCCCTCGACGCCGCGAAGCTCATCGACCAGCCCATACCCTCCCCTCCTCGCCAGAGCACCGTCGCCGATGCTCCGCCCCGCCGCTGCCCCTCTGCTCCGCGCTGACGAGCCACCTCCGGCCACCCCCAACCCCGACCAAGGCCATCCCGAGGTACCTCTCACCTCCCTAGATCTCCCCAACCATTTTCCCCTCGCCGCCGACGAGCCCCTCGCCGGAATCTGGCCGGCCACCATGCCAGCGCCGCCCAGGGACCCAATTGCAACGATTGAATCTTTAAAAGAGTCTGCACGCAAGTTTCCAGGGGCATATCTGTAAACCTGTGTTTAAACTATGAATTCAAATATAGTGAAGGTGTAAAATTCATATAAAATCACAAAAAAATCAGAAAATTGCAAACTCAACTGTTCTGGAATCTATAGATTAAAATCTAGAACTTTTGTTACATGCATTTCTTCACTTTCTTGATAAATCTTGCTATAAATTAAATGGAAGGTTTAATAGACTTTAATTGTACCCACTGTTGTAGACAAAGGATAAACCTAAAACTTTAATAGTAGATTAGTTGCTTGATTTTTAGGCCAGTGTAAAAATACTAGGACCAGAACCCATCTCTGGCTAAACTTTTTGTTAAACCTTGTTTATGACATGAATTAATAAAACAAAATTATAAATGCTGTTATATTGTGATTCTTGTTGTGGAACTTTTCCTGAACTGTTATATTGATGCCTAAATACCACAGAAAAAGTTTAGAACCTTTTTCCTTTCTGTAACCTATTTGTATAATTTTGTGGTAGGAAAAATGCACTAATTCAAATAATTAGTTTCTTTGCTTGGAAAATGTTCAACTTTTTACTGTAGCACACTCTAGAGTAGCTCTTGCCGAATAAAAAGTTTCAAACTCAGAAAACCTGTAAAACATCCTGTAGAAATTAATCTTTATTAAAGTATGTGTAATTTGTCCTATTTAATATGCTTTGTATCTTGCACAGTAAAATCTGAAAAATTTACAGTAACACATTTATGGATAGATTAATCACCTGCAAACTTTTTGGTATCAATACTTGCATGGTTTGTCCTATATAAAAATAATTAGGTTCTAGGAGTGGCTATGTATTACATTTTTCATAATTTTTCTGCTGCATGAAAATATCTGAAATTTTTACAGTGCTTTTGTCTCTGCATAATGTTCTCTAAATAAAAAGTTCATCATCAGAAGTTACCTAGTCCAGAAGTAGTGTTTAATCCATGTTGAGCTTAGAAAATTAAGTTTTCAATATAACACAACCACTTCTTGTTTAATGAAGTTAATAGTTTAAGTTATACTCTATTAACAATTGCCCAAAGAAATCTTAACTAAGTAACTTCACCACCAAATCGATGTTTTGTGGACTACAACTTTATCGTGAAGGAAAATAATCGTCATATACCATCACTATAACTTACACTTGTGCATTCATATACAATCGACTACTCTCGCCGATGGAACGTACAAGCTGGTGCCCGCGTCCGAGAGTGAGCAGCGTGAAGCTCAAGTAAATCTAACTAAAGCTTTCGAAGACCCGAGCCCATGTTCGGACGAGCCCCAAACTAGCTTTACCCAAGAAGGCAAGCCCCGGAGCATGAACCCTATTTTTCTAAACTTATACAACTTATTTCTCTACTTTACTTGTGCATTAAGTTTGTAGGAGTTGAATGGAAACTTAGTTGCATGATCCTAGGTACCCATGCTCTAAACACTAGATGTAAGGTTCGATAGGATGCTATGCTAATAGGATTCCGGTAAAAGTCGAGTGATTTTCTGTCACTCGCGAGAATATAGGAGTTGAATGCTTACTACATGCTGCAATCATAAGGTCGACGGATGGGGCTATGGTACGATGTTTATGTTGATGATTGAGGCCCCGTTTGTTTAGTGAAAAATGCTAAGGCCGTAGTGTGTGGTAGTGGTGGCTAAGTCTTTGAACATACTAACCACATGCTGAGAATATGGTCATCGGTAAGCTTAAGTACCTAATCGGACCGGCAAGTGGACAGCATCCCACCATCTCAACTTCGGTTCCATACGCACACATGGTGGGTACAGAGCCGGGCTCTGTAGTCTCGGATGGTGGCCCTGATCCACAACTCAAGAAGAAAGGGGAAAAGTTGCACGTGTGACTCTGGGAGTAACCACGTGACGTGTGTTTAGGTTTCCCTTGCAAGGTTAAGAAATTCGATTCGAATCATCCGTTTCTCGTGGTTATTGAGACTGCTTGAACCTTTTACCACATAGAGTAAGAAGAGGAACAATGATGATGATTAATCTTGTTGGATGCAAATTAATTCTTCCACCATGTATGATATTGGATAGTGCTTACCTAGAATGGCTAAAGAAAACTAGAACTTGGAGCTAAAAAATTGAAAGTAAGGACCTACTCGTATATGCTTTTCGGCAAAACAAACCCCTTAAGCCAAAAGCCTTGCATGTCTAGGAGTCGGCTAAGTATATTCCACTAGTCGGGTAAGCCTTGCTGAGTATTAGTATACTCAGCCTTGCTTGTGGCTTGTTTTCAGGAGAAACTTTCAAGGATATGATTGCTAGTTTGACTTGGTCGTGTACCCTTCTTCCTGGTTGGTCGGTGGAATGGGATACGCCCCCGGCCAACGGTGATAATACCGAGTGATGTCTCGTACGGGCTTCATCGAGACATCTGTATCGGTGAGTAGTTGTCGTTATTTTTTCGCTGCATTGAACTCTGAAGAACTCTATTATTTTGAACTCTAAAGTACCTTGTTTTACGAATTTGAACTCCTTTGTAATAATAATTTATGATGAACCCTGTGGTGTAAAATTTGTGGAATGTTGTATCCTCTAGGCTCACCTTCGTGTGAGTACATATATGTGTGGTTTCGATAGGCAAAAACCGTGGTTGTATCTGGAGGTTACCCGACAGACTAGTGGATTATTCCGTTTGAAGTGCGAGTTAGCCCTGATTGCCCTTGTGGTGATGGTTAGCGCGCTTGAGCCGGATTAATTCAGGTGGTTCTGCCACACCAAGTCACTTAGTCACAAAGTGAATAAGAATGTAGCACTCAATGCTAGCTCAAGTGACAAGGTTGAATCAAGCCCCAAGGCTCTAAAGTCAAGAAAGGAAGATTCAAGTGTTGAAGGCTCCACCGATGAAGAGATGGCCTTGGTATTAAGAAACTTCAAGATGTTTATGAAGAAGAAGTACTACAAGAAAGGTGGTGATGACAAGAAGCAGCCATCACAAAGAAGATGCTATGAGTGCAAAGAAGTGGGCCACTACATTTCCGATTGCCCACAATTGAAGAACAAAGAAAGGGAGGTGAAGAGGTACAAGGAGAAGAGCAAGGAATAAAGAATAAATATTAAGGGCATGCTCATATCCGTCAAGAGGGTGAGTCTAGTCATGAAGACTCCGATCATGAAGGTATGGCAACTCTAGCCATACCCAAGTCTTCAAGGTAACACTTCAACAACATCTCCGATCATGAAGATGATTCCCCTTTTGTCTCATGGCAAGAGGGACTAAGGTATAAGAATCATCCACCTCTTCCTCTCATCCTTCCACCACATCTAGTAGTACACAAAATGATCTTGATGATGAGGAAGAGAAACATAAAGCATTCATGATAAAAGAATTTGGAAAGAAAGGTTTTAAAGAAATCAAAAAGCTTATGGAGAAATTGGAGAAAAAGAAGAAGTGTCTCGATAGGCAAGAGGACTTGCTCATCCTCTAGAAGGAGAGAAACCTTGTCTTAGAGAAGGCTCTTGCTGAAGAAAATGTGAAAGTTAAAACATTATCTATGGATTTACCTCTAGCTAATGATTCAAAAGAGAGGTTGTCAAAGGAGACCACTTTGATAAATGAATCTCTAGCTTCCCTAAAGGCCACTCATAGTGAACTTCAAGAAAGCTTCTCATGCTTAACGACCAAGTACAAAGGTCTTGAAGTTAGCTATAATGTCCTTTGGGAAAGCACCAAAACCAATTCTAAAGCAACTTTTGACTCCAATGTCTCCACAAGTGAAGGGTGCTCAAAATGTTATAAAGTTGATGTACAAGCTTGTGTTATTAACATGGCTAAGCTAGAAAAGTTGATCCAAGCAAAGGATGCTCAACTTGAGAGACTGAACATGTTAGTAAAGAATGGATATGAAGGTAATACCAAGCCTAAGCTGAAGGTAAACTACAAAGATGGAAGATATCCAAATAAAAAGGACGGACTTGGACATTACAAGGGTGGTAAGGTAAATGATAGGAAGGTGGTCAAAGGTGAGGAATGTGTCACATTCACAAAAGGAGCAAATCTTAAAGACTTGATGAACATGGCACATGGTGTGACCACCACAGCTCCTTCTCAAGTCAAAACAAAGGTTGAGGCTCCCATCAAGACTAAGGTTGTCACTCATGAGTCATCACCAAGCTACACTACCAACTACATGGTGACAGTGGATCACAATGGTAAAATAGTGGTCAAGTATGTTGGAGTTTACACTAAGAGGGCAATTCTTAGGAGTGTGAGGGTTCCAAAAGTGTATCCATCTAACCCTCAAGGATTCAAATCTTTTTGGGTACCTAAATTCAAAGATTAACTTGTTTTGTAGGCCTACTCCGCTGGTGGCACCGCATGGTTGCTTGATAGTGGATGCTCAAATCATATGTCCGGGGAGAAGGATTTGTTCACATCCCTAGTGCTTCATGACATACCTAAAGAAACTATTGTCTTTGGAGATAATAGCAAAGGAGATGTGATTGGTTTGGGTAAAATTGCACTGTCAAATGACAACTCTATTTCAAATGTTTATTTGGTTAAAACTTTGGGGTACAATTTATTGTCGGTCTCGCAACTTTATGAGATGGGCTACAATTGTCTCTTTACTAATGAGGGTGTGACCATCTTTAGAAGGGAGGATTTCTCTATTGCTTTTACGGGTCGCTTGAAGGGCAAAGTCTATCTTGTTGATTTCTCAAAGGAGAAAGTTGAGCCCAAGACTTGTTTAGTGGAAAAATCTGATTTGGGTTGGCTTTGGCATCGCTGAGTAGCCCATGTCGGGATGAGAAACTTGGCCAAACTTCAAAAAGGCGAGCACATCCTAGGACTAACAAATGTTGTCTTTGAGAAAGATAGGTTGTGTAGCGCATGCCAAGCCGGGAAGCAAGTTGGTGCTCCACACCCCGCCAAGAACATCATGACTACATCAAGACCATTGAAGCTCCTACACATGGATTTGTTTGGACCCATTGCCTACATTAGCATTGCCGGTAACAAATATGGTCTTGTCAATATTGACGATTTTTCTTGCTTCACTTGGGTATTCTTTTTGCAAGAGAAAACTGAAGCTGAAGCTCAAGGAATTGTCAAGAAATTCATTAAAAGAGTTCAAAATGAATATGAGTTGAAAATCAAGAATGTAAGAAGCAACAATGGTTTGGAAATCCGGAACACCACTGTTGAAGAATTCCTTAACACCAATGTTGAAGAATTCCTTGATGAAGAAGGTATCAAACATGAATTCTCCACACCATACACACCTCAACAAAATGGCATTGTTGAGAGGAAAAATAGGACGTTGATTGAAGCCGCAAGAACAATGCTTGTTGAGTACAAGACTCCGGATATCTTTTGGACTGAAGCTATCAATACATCGTGTCATGCCATCAACCGCCTCTATCTCCACAAATACTTGGGCAAGACACCCTACGAGATAATCACTGGTAACAAACCCAAGGTGCACTACTTTAGAGTTTTTGGGAGTAAGTGTTTCATACTTAACAAGAAAACCAAAAGCTCAAAGTTTGCATCAAAGGTTGACGAAGGTTTTCTACTTGTCAATGGTACTAACGAACACGCCTATCGTGTCTTCAACAAAACCACCGGTTGGGTTGAGGTCACGGTGGACGTAACCTTTGATGAATCCAACAGCTCTCAAGTAGGGCAAGTTGATAAAAATATTACAGATGAAGAGGAACCCGCGAGTCTATCAATCATGAGGATGGGCTTGGGAGAAGTGAGGCCTCGTGAAGTTCAAGCTCAAACCCCGGTTGAAGAAAGAAATAATGATCCATCATCATCCACAAGAGTTGAACCTCCAAGCTCTCAAAAACCTCAAGATCAAAGTCAAGTTCATGGTGATGATCAAGTTCATGGCGTTGATCAAGGGGGAGAACAAGGTGGAGAAGCTCTAGAAGATGCTCCACAAGTTGAAAATTATGATGATCGACCCATTCAACCTCAATCACAAGTGCCTCATCCAAGAGTTCATCAAAATGTTCAACGGGATCATCCCGTTGACAATATTCTTGGAAGCATTCAAAGAGGGGTAACTACTCGTTCACGTTTAGCAACTTTTTGTGGACATTACTCGTTTGTTTCTTCTTTGGAACCTCTCAAGGTAGATGAAGCACTTGATGATCCAGATTGGGTAATTGCTATGCAAGAAGACTTGAACAACTTCACAAGAAATAAGGTATGGGAGTTGGTTGAAAGACCAAAACAAAATGTGATTGGCACCAAGTGGGGTTTCCGAAAAAAACAAGATGAACATGGTGTCATCACAAGAAACAAGGCAAGGTTAGTTGCACAAGATTTCACCCAAATTAAAGGTTTGGATTTTGGTGAAACCTATGCACCCGTAGCTAGGCTTGAGTCAATTTGTATACAATTAGCCTATGCTACTCACCATGATTTCAAGCTTTATCAAATGGACGTGAAAAGTGCTTTCTTGAACGGCCCCCTATCGGAGTTGGTGTATGTAGAACAACCGCCGGGCTTTGAAGATCCAAGATTCCCAAATCATGTGTACAAGCTCCATAAGGCGCACTATGGGCTCAAGCAAGCTCCTAGAGCATGGTATGAATGACTTAAGGATTTTCTTCTTAAGAATAACTTTGTAATGGGCAAAGCCGATTCTACTCTCTTTACTCACAAAGTTTATAAGGATATTTTTATTTGCCAAATATATGTCGATGACATCATATTTGGTTCTATTGATAAGAAATTTTGTGAGGTGTTTAGTAGGATCATGACCAAGAGGTTTGAGATGTCCATGATGGGTGAATTGAAGTTCTTCCTTGGATTTCAAGTCAAGCAAATGAAGAAAGGGACTTTCATATGTCAAGCCAAGTATGTGAAGGATATGCTTAAGAAGTTTGACATGGCCGATGCCATGCCCATCAAGACACCCATGGCATTAAATGGTCATCTTGATCTCAATGAAGAAGGGAAGTCGGTTGATCAAAAGGTATATCGCTCCATGATCGGCTCTCTTCTTTACATTTGTGCATCTAGGCCCGATATTATGCTTAGTGTGTGCATGTGTGCAAGATTTCAAGCCAATCCTATGGAATGTCACTTAATAGCTGTTATTTTGAGATATTTGGTACACACTCCTAACCTTGGCTTATGGTATCCCAAAGGCTCCACTTTCGATCTACTTGGCTATTCCGATTCGGATTATGCCGGTTGCAAGGTAGATAGAAAGAGTACCACGGGGACTTGCCAATTTCTTAAAAGGTCCCTAGTGTACACAAAGAGCAAGCATGATCTCTATGCTTTGAGATATTATGATCCATCTGAGTATGGCAAAGAGCAGCAAGGAGATGTCCGCTTTTGGATGAATTTTCATGCAGATTGGTATGCGTGTGTGATCCTTTGCAAATCTCATCCCACCACCGAGATAAAATCCATTAACTGGGATTACTTGTTTGAAATTGACTTGTGGGTGGTGAGGGAAGTTGAAGATGCTTGTAGAAGGATGAATCTCACATCAATCATGTCCTTCTACTGTGATTGGAATGAGGAGGTCATTGCTCAGTTCTATTCAACTCTTTATGTCAACTGCTCAACCAAGACCTTTCATTGGACTATTCAAGGCAAGCCTTTCTATGTTGAATATGATTACTTCGCAAGCATTCTTGGGTTTTCTAATGCAGATCTTATGAGAGAGAGGATATATGAGGAGGAAAATGTGCTTGGTGATGGAGAACTTCACTTCATGTACAGTGCATATGGTGACATTAAGTTTGGGACAATACATGGTTTGACACCTTACTAAAAGCTGCTCAATCAACTCTTCCGCTACACTCTGTGTCCCAAAAGTGGTGATTCAACAACATCTCCAACATGTCGAAGAACCTGCTTGCTAGGATGGCTCCCAACAAGAACGAGTTTAGCGTCTTTAACTTCATTTGGGAGGAAATCATCATATGCTCTTTTTCACCAAAGAAAGGCTGTCACTATGCACCATACATCTTTGTCATGATCAAAGAAGTGATCGGTCTAAATATCTTGACCGACAAGGGCCATCAAGTATACAAGCCTAAGAAAGGTCAACTTCAGCGCCTTCTCAAGCTTGGAGCTCATGCACCTCGCCGCTCCACTCAAGGACCATCACATGCTCCTAGCTCTCATGGTCCTTCAAGTTTTCATGGTCCATCTAGTTCTCAAGGTCCCTCAAGCTCTGGTGGTCCTCCTCCTCGTGCCCCAAAGAAGAAAGGAATTCTAAGTTTCATCTCTCAAGGCTTGTTTGCATGCTTCAATGTGGGCCGTCACAATGCGCAAGAAATCCATGCCCACAATAAGCATGTGGATGAGCAGCTCCTCAAGATTGAGGCAAGACAAAAGGAAATCATGGCTAAGTATGACATGCCTCACTCACCTCTTCGTGCTCCCATGGACTTTCCTCCGCCACCGACTTTTTATAACCCTTGGAAAGAGGTGGGTGGCCCTTCCATGATGTTTCAGGCTCCTCAAGTTGATGAGGATGAAATTAAAGAAGACTTGGGTGGGTGTGAGGAGTCGGATGAGGAAGAAGAAGAGGATATTCCTACTGCCGACACACCCACAGATGAGGAAGAAGAAGATGACGATGACGATGACGAGTAGTGGCTATGGAAGGGCCTCTCCTTTTTGGCGCTTGATGCCAAAGGGGGAGTGAGCTCACCATAGGCGCCACTTGGGAAGGATTTGTGGCCGCTTTATCTATCTTAGCTTCACCGTTGATCGTTGAACTTTAAACTCTGGTGCTTGTGGACATGTGAGATTTGTATTTGTGTAATGTGTGGTGTGTCAAGTGAGACTTTTAACTTTGTAAGACTTATTTGAGATTCTCCATGCTAGTGTGATCTTAGAACCTTATTGCTTTTGTGATGCTCATGACTTGGTGCTTGTTTATTTCCAATTTGTTGTTGTGATATATTTTGTCATATGCATCATGTTGATATTTATCACACTTTGCACCCCACGAATGCAATAATATAGAAGAAGTCTTTCTTAATATGTGCAAATGGCATTTGAAGCCATTATTGAATTTATCTTGAAGAATGCACATATTAAGGGGGAGTTTAACTATACGATTGAATTCAAAATGTTTTATTGAATTTATTGTGAGCCTTAATTGTTGTTGGCGCTAAAATCGGCCAGGAGTTGGCCGATGGTCTTCAGCGTCGGACACACGACCCGGGAGAATCTGCTTAACTCTTGTTCGGGTTATTTGCCCTGGTGCGGTTCGCGTGGCGTGCCAGTCAATCTGACTTGTTGATTGACAAGGAAATAAGAGTATTAAATTCAGGGCGCTCCGATCGGCTGGGGTTCCGATCTGTCCCTAAGAGCGCGTCGGCGAATCGGCCGATTTGCTATGAAGATGATCGGCTATGGATCAGCCGATAATCGCGTAATACTTGCAAAGAAGACTACTAGAGCGACTTAAACAATTGTTACAGATGCAACACTTGAAATAGATCTAATCGGCTGTATGACGATAAATCGAGAAAAAGCGATGATAAAGCCGATAACTCCAATTTCAAGCTGGATAACTGGTGATAATACTAGAACAACAGGTAAAACCTATAACTCTAGTAAATATCGATAACTGGTGAATAAATCCAAACGAAACCACAGCGATGCGCCCGTAGTTAAAGCTCGGATGTTAGTCGATAAACGGAACCTACCAATTGGCCGGAGATCAAGTTGATGCAGCCCTGCCAATCCGTACGAACTCGTGAAAGAAGAAAAAGTATTGGCGAAGTCGCCGACTTGAAAGTAAAATGCTGGAAAAAGTAGAAGTATTTTTGTTGATTGATGTGTTGATGTCATACAAAGCCCTGGCAACTCCTATTTATACCCTAAAACCAGGACTCCTGGTCGATTATGACTTATTACAACCTTATTTCAAACAGAAAAACTACTATATCTATAATATTTTTAAAAAGGAAATGGACTTCCGCAGAATCTTCCGCCGCCGTCTCCTAATCCAATCAGGACTTTTTTCCATTGCTTCTTGACCGAATCAGCATTGCTTTTGACCGGGATCCTCTGTTGCGGTTCCAATCGGTTTGGCGCAAGTTGCATTGCCAATCGGCCGATTCCCAACTGTAGCCTCAATCGGCCGATTCTTTACTGTAGCCTTTAGATCTGCTGTATCGGCCAATCTCTTCTCCTAACGCCGATTCAACACGTGTCAAAATCTGGCGTCAACACATGCCCCCCAGTTTCGGAGTAAAACATAATTTTTACTTCGAAACTCTTTCTTTAATCCTTTTCTCCGAAACGGGCGCAGTAAAAATCTCCTTCCATTCCGCGGTCTTCTACATAATGATTGCGATTTTCTCGGACCGGGCGCTCGAGACAACTATTCCCCTGGAATTCGTGTAGACGGCGCGGCAAAAATCCCGCCTTTGCCCTTTCTCTCTCGAATTATCTTTAAGTACCGGCGTTCTCCGCCTTCCATTCTTCACGAGCCTAGTAATCTTCTACTGCGAACAACCATTCATCTTCTTCTTGAGCCCTCTCAATCTCCAACTGCTCCTCCAGCGATTTTACCTGCGACCTATTCCAACCTTCCAATGGCGGCACTATCAGCAACTTCTCCAACCATGGAGGTTCCGTCGGCATCCCCCTCAGCGAGGGCGGCCCAATCGGCGGCTCAACTGGCGGCCCCATCGGCGACGATGAGCTTCATCCCGGAGGTAATCATCTGAAATTTTCCCCTTTTGATTTTCTACTGCTCCAGTATTTTCTGGATCCATTCTCAATTTTTTCTCCTTTTTCCTCCTTTTTAGGCATTTAGGCACCAGATTACCATTCCTCTTTCAGAATCCCCCGATCTTATCTGCTTAGGCCCCATGGGGAATCCCGATCCAACTGACCTGATCAACCTAGAGACTCACAGAGTCCCGTTCAAGCAATCACCCATGGATTTAGATCAGTGGGCACGTGCCTTTAGGTCCTGGCTGAATGAGACCCCTGGCTGGAGAGAATGGTACCATAGAGTAGCCAGGTCTAGGAAAGTTCAGTGGGATGAACTGAAAATCGGCCAGTGTATAGACCTCTCTCTGTCCCAGATGGAGAAAAATGAGCCCTTGGTCATAGCAGCTTCTTACTTCTGGTCCGACACACTCAATGCATTCCTTTTTGGACATGGACCCATGACCCCAACTTTGGCCGATGTCCTGTTGTTGACCGGCCTTGACATCTCCTCCTCTGATACCCCCTTTGACTATCTGATTAAACCATCACATCGGCTAGAAACCAAAGGAATCGACGGATGGAAGGGGTATATCAACAGAAATATGAAGGCTAGGATAGTTTCAGAGAGAAAGCATACTGCGTTCTTGATGATGTGGCAGAGCAGTTGGCCCTTCTTCTAACACCCAAGCCCTGGCAGAAGCTCTGTCACTAGGATCGGTCGTTCCCCTTGGAAAGCATCTGTTGGGGTCGGCCTACCACATGATGCACCAAATCGGCACTAGGCTGTCAAAAGGGGAGCCGATTGGGAACCCTGGTGGTCCCTGGTGGTTCATCACTCTCTGGCTCAACCTATATCTGAGCAAGGTCTCTCAGCAACGAATAGAGACCAAAACTTTCCCCAACATTGAGTCAAAGGAAAACCCAAGCGTCCGACGACGCTGCAGATCTTTTGGAGAAGCGGCATCGGCCTTCCCTGGCTGTCAATTCACTGCTGCCCGAACGGCCGAATACTTCAGATGTTTCTACAACGGCTTCAGTGAAGAGACTGTCAGTTGGTATCCATATCGGATAGTAGAGCCGATTTTCGAACTTCCCGTCTGCTACGACTCGTCCACTCATACTTTTGATAGGGAACTTATGGATGCCCTGATTAAGCCAAGGATGTTGCCGGCCAACTTCTTCTCTGCAAAGGACTCTCCCACATATGAGTTCTATAATCCATCGGCTGCAGCAAGGCAACTGGGCTTTGGTCAACTGCCGATTCGGGTCTACTTTGCCGGTCAAGCAAAATTCAAAGATGAACTGACCAAGAGTCTTGACTACAATCGGCTGTGCAACTTAGTGCCAGATTCTAGCACCATTGACCTGAACAATTGGACAGTGGCCCCTTTTGCCGTTCAGCAATTTAAACTATGGTGGGCAGAATGGAAGCAATACCTCTTCTGCAAATCCCCATCAACATACTGCAACATTCTGGACCCAGAAAACATTGACCCAAGTGCAGCGGTATGTCCTTTCTCCCAGCCGATTTCAATGCTGTCTCTTTCCATACTACCATCTTACCGTTAACTTATATTTATCTTCTTAGTCTGAAAGCCAAGTCCCTCCGATGCGGAGCAGAAGCGGCAGGCCGATAGAGAACGATCATCCATATACGCCATATCCACTCATCGGCTTTCACGCTCCAACCATCAAGGACATCGCTACTGGCCGATTGAAACGAACACCGAAAAGGCCAACCTTGAAGACAACAAGCCGTTGAGTGCGTGTCCGCATCGGACCGACTGACCAATCAGCGGTAGTATCGGCTGAAACTCCGACTCCTCTATCCTTGCCGACTACCGAGATGGCCGATCCTCAAGTCACCGCAGAAGTCGGAGCAGCTGCGGCATCACTGCTAGTGGAAGCTATTCAGGTAATCTTGCTCACTTCATATATCTTTAAGTGCTCCACTAATACTAACTTTTTCTTTCTGTCAGGCTGCACAAGCCGCTCCAGTGCAGTCCCCACAGCAATCGGCCACATCCCAAGCGGAAGCCAAAACTCCAGCGACCCTTCTCATCGAGGTAGATAATCTCTTAACTCGACCTCTTGACATTCAAGAAACTCACGGACTTTGATGCAGGCCGATCTGGGTGCGTCGACTGTATTTCCTCAACAAACACCAGCGTCGACTGTATCCCCACAACAAACATCGGCCGGAAGACCAACAGAGGTATGGCAAATATCTCACATCATCCTATTCAATTATCCATAGTACACTTATAGAATCTATTTCCCATACCTTTTCAGGAAGCTGGCCCAAGCAGAGCGTTGATAGTGGTCGAGTCCTCTTCTTCTGACGAGCCGATCATACCAGTTCCTGATACGAGGGAAACACTCCCATCGGCGCAAGCAAGAGAGATCCGTTTAAAGGAGGTAACAAAACTTATCACCGGAAATCGGCCGATCCCCCTTTACTGCTTACTGATCTTTGTCTTTATTCTTTTGCAGGAACAACATACCCCGCATAATAGCCTTTTCTCCTTCGCGGTTTCTTTGTCTGATGATGAAGAAGTCGCTTCGCGCCAAGTTCCGTTGAGTTTAATTTCTGACGATGTCCGCGCCAAGCTCGAGAGTATGTGGGTCCTCCTCCAAGATGATATCGGTCGATTGGTAGAAGATGCCTCACCGATTCGGCGGCTTTTCAGTGACATCAAGGGCCGAATCCCGGAAGAAGCGACAGAAACTCTGCACCCTGCTGCGTTCATAGAGTGGATGCAGATTCCGGTGTCCAAGGCCCTGCGTCACATGGCCGATCGTGCTCAGCTAGCAAAGACTCGGGAGGAAGCTAATTCTTACAAGCACTGAGCTCAAGAAGTACACCAACGGATCAACTTCCTCGAGAGTGCCCGCCCGGATATCGTCGGCACAATAGATCGCCTCAAACGGAGGAGAGCAGAACTAGCCAAAGAGATGGAGCAAGTAACCAAAGACATAGCTGCTGAAGAAAAGAAGCTTCAAGAGCTCCCATCCGTCATCGCCGGGCTGAAACAGGAAAGACAGAACTTGGTGTGTGAAGCAATAAGACTTCATCGCCGTATGCCGGAAATACCTGGATCGGCCGTCGACGACCAAAGAGTATTAGATTCGGCCGATCAGATTAGGCGGCGAGCTATTGCTACTTTAGATACCCTCCTTGGGTCGTAAAGGATCTTGTAAACATTTAATACTCCTTTAATGTTGATGCGCCGATTTGGTCTTGGACCACTTCTTTTGACAGCTTTGCATTTATGAATGCTTTTACTCCGATAGGACATGTCCCACTATCTTTTTACTCCCTTTTCTTTATAAGTACGAGATCCCACACCGTCTCCAGAGGTATATGCATTACCCATCTTCAATCCCTCCAACAATTGGATCTTTATTCTCCCAAATCGAACAGCAAGATGTCCTCTTCATCTTCTTCCTCTGTCAATCAGGTACGAACTCTCCTCTGCTTCTCCCCTAGACATCTCAATCGCTCTGATGCTGGGTAGCTTTTCATCTCTGTTTAGTCAAAACGTCTCAGCCCCAGTCTGGAACGAGCGATCGAAGTTATGCATTCAGACGAACCACTGTCGCAGGCAGACATAGATCTGATAAGAGCTCATTCTGAAGGACTTAAAGATCATGTTCCTGCTGTTGTCCAGAAGTATTGGGACCTTATAGACGCTCACTGCCTAGTCCGTAAGCGACTACCATCTGAAAAGAGTCCTCCACTCCCTCATCAAGTCGAGACTGAAGCCGCCATGGAGAATCTGGAGGAGAAGAAGACCCGCCTCCTGATAGAGCTATGCCATCAAGTTGAGACTGGAGCCACCATGGAGAATCCGAAGGAGAATAGGACCCGCCTTCTGATAGAACTGGGCCGGATCGAGAGAGAAATATAGGGCAAGTGTAATCAATAGATATATCGGTATTTTTATTCTAAGGGCGACTTGTATCATGTCGCCCATGTACTCTGTTGTTTTCATCAAATAATGAGCTGGTCAAACCGAATCACAATGTTCCTTTCTTAAGGTGATGCCATTTCCACACCGGCCGTGTGGACAAGCGCCGATAAGGGTCGGCCATGTTGTCTTGATATACCTTACTACAAGTTATGCATCCACCCAAATGCTTGGATAGTACCTCTTCAGATATCGTCCATTTAAAGCTCTTGGGAATTCTTCCCCTTCAATAGTTTCCAGAATATATGCATTTCCAAGGGCACATCGGCCGATTCTGTACGGCCCTTCCCAAGTGGGTGACCATTTACCGAATTTGGGATCCTTAGACCCTATCGGCAGCACCAACTTCCATACCAAATCTCCCTGGGAGAATTGTTTAACTTTGACCTTTTTGTCATACCATCTAGCCACCCTTTTCTTGTTTTCTTCTATGCTAATTAGGGCCCTCAAACGCTGACCTGCCAAGTCATCGAGCTCATCCTTCATGAGGAAGGAATAGTCATCGGTCGTCAACTGATCTTGAAGCGATATACGCCTTGACCCCGTCCTTAATTCCCAAGGCAGGACTGCCTCGTGACCATAAACCAGCTGATAAGGAGATATCTTAGTGGCTCCGTGGCAAGCCATTCTATAAGCCCATAGAGATTCAGCCAAAGACATGTGCCACTTTTTGGGTTGTTCCTCTATCTTCCTCTTGATCAACTTGATTATCCCCTTATTGGACGATTTGGCCTGGCCATTGGCTTGAGCATAGTATGGACAAGAATTTAATAATTTAATCCCCATATCGGCGGTGAATTCTCCGAATTCTCCAGAGGTGAACATTGTTCCCTGATCAGTTGTGATAGTCTGGGGAATACCGAATCGATAGACAATATGGTTCTTAACGAACTCAATCATATCGGCCGATGTCACATTCCTTAAAGGAACTGCCTCCAACCACTTAGTAAAATAATCGGTGGCCACTAATATGAACTTATGCCCTTTACTCGATGGAGGGTGAATCTGTCCGATGAGATCTATTCCCCAACCTCTGAACGGCCACGGCTTGATTACTGGATTCATAGCCGATGCTGGCGCACACTGTACATTGCCAAACTTCTGACAGTCTTGGCATCCTTTATAATATTTAAAACAATCCTCAAGAATTGTTGGCCAGTAATACCCCTTGTTTCTGATCATCCATTTCATTTTGTGAGCCGTTTGATGGGCTCCAGATATGCCTTCATGGATTTCTCCCATCAGGATCTTCATTTCTTCTGTTCCCAGGCACTTGAGAAGAACTCCATCAATCGTCCGGTAAAATAAATCATCTTGAAGTAACACATATTTTGTGGCTTGAAAACGTACTCACCGATCCACTTTCCGGGAGGGGTCCTTCAAGTAATCGGCGATTTGCCTTCGCCAGTCATCGGCCGTGAGCTCCAAAATCATAGCTCCCTGAATCGGCCGATATCCGGACGCATGTTGGGCCAGCCTATTGGCCTCTTCATTATAATTTCTGGGGATATGCTCAATTATTGCAGACTTTAATTCCTTTAAAAGCTGAAGGCAATCTTCATAATAAATCCTCAACATATCATCTTTGCACTCAGATCGCCCTGTTAACTGATCTACGATGAGCATGGAATCCCCAAAAATTTTGACTGCATCAGCTTTGACTTCCCTTAATAATTGGATACCTTTTAGAACGGCTCGATATTCCGCCTGGTTATTGGTTGCGGATGCTTCTATCGGCAGAGAGAAATCATAACTTGCCCCCCGAGGCGATACAAGAATGATGCCGATTCCTGATCCGGCCCCACACGAAGAACCATCAAAGTATAGAGTCCATGGGACCAGTTTGATGACGGCAATTCCTGGTCCACAATGCTGAGCTACGAAATCGGCCATGACTTTAACCTTTGACAGCTTTGGCCGATTCGTACCTTAAGTCGAATTCTAACAGAGCCAGGATCCATTTTCCAATCCGCCCTTTCAAAATCGGCAAGGATAGCATATATTTCACCACATCATCTTTGCATACAACTATGCATTCTGCCGATAACAAATAGTGCCTGAGCTTGGTACATGAGAAGTATAAACACAAGCACAGCCGCTCCACCGGGGAATATCTTGTTTCGGCGTCCAGGAGTCTTCTGCTGACATAATATATCACCCGTTCTTTCCCTTCGAACTCCTGTACCAACGCCAATCCAATAGCCTATTCATCAGCCGATAAATAAAATTTGAACGGCTTACCAGGCTGTGGCGGGACTAACACCAGAGGTGAAATCAGATATTGCTTGATATCTTCCAATGCTCTGCGTTGTTCTTCTCCCCATACAAATTCCTGATCGGGCTTTAATTTCAACAAAGGAGTAAAAGCTCGAATACGCCCTGACAGGTTTGATATGAATCTTCTGATAAAATTTACCTTGCCGATGAGGGACTGCAGTTCAGTTTTGTTCTGTGGAGCCACAACTTTATTGATGGCGTCTATGGTCTTCCGGTTGACCTCTATCCCGCGCTCATGGACCATGAATCCTAAGAATTGCCCAGCCGATACGCCAAATGCACAATTGTTCGGGTTCATTTTCAACCCATGCTTCCTTGTGCACTCCAGTATTTCTTGTAAATCAGCCAGATATTCTTGATGACCTTTTGACTTGACCACGACATCATCTATATAAATTTCCACCGATGTACGAATAAGCTTGTGAAAGATATAGTTCATGGCCCGCTGATATGTAGCACCGGCGTTCTTTAACCGAAAGGTCATTACAACCCACTCGAATAAACCAAGGTGACCTGGACACCTGAAAGCCATTTTCGAGATATCTTCTTTGGCCATTAATATCTCATTGTACCCGGCATAACCATCCATGAAACTGATGACTTTGTGTCCTGCGGTAGCATCTATCAAGATATCGGCCGTCGGCATTGGATATCCGCCCATTAGTGTGGCCTGATTTAGGTTCCTGAAGTCGATGCACACACGCAGTTTTTCCATTTTTCTTATACACGGGCACAATATTAGAAATCCATTCGGCGTAGCGGCATTGCCGGATAAATCCTGCTTCAATTAACTTTGTGATCTCAGCCTTTATATCAGGTAGAATCTTGGGGTTGCATCATCGTGCAGGTTGTTGATACGGCCGATATCCTGACTTTATAGGTAGCCGGTGTTCAACAATGGACCGGTCTAGACCTGGCATCTCATGGTATTCCCAAGCAAAGCAATCCTTGAATTCTTTTAATAAACTTATCAATTTACACTTATACCCAGGATCCAAGTTAGCACTAATATACGTTGGCCTTGATTTGCTACTATCTCCCAAATCCACCATCTCCAATGAATCGGCCGATGTAAACCCATGCCCAAGCTTCCCATCTTCTCGGACGAGCTGATCCATCTATTCTGAATCTTTAGAGCCGACTACTTGGATCGGCTGTAGACCGAAATCGGACACCTTCAGGAAATCGGTGTCCCAAGTCCTGCTAGATATACACCTGACGTGCTCACAGCTCCACTGCTGCGTGCCGGTTGCTGCGACGCTGTAGGCGGAATCGGCGGTGACTATCTCTGTACTGTCGCCGACCCATTGCACGAGGCATTGGTGCATTGTAGATGGAACACAGTAGTTTGCATGTATCCAGTCGCGATCGAGCAGCATGTTGTAGGACCCCTTACCATTAATAACGAAAAAGGTAATAGGAAGGGTCTTACTACCGATGGTGAGATCGACGCAGCGCTCTCCACGGGCGGGAGACACGTCGTCTTGGTCAGATCTTCATCGCTCTTGCCTAGCTTGCGGAACATGGCATACGGCATGATGTTGACTGCGGCGCCTCCATCCACTAGTAGTCTGGTGACGGGTCATCCGTTAACGTAGCCTTTGAGAAACAACGCCTTAAGATGTTGCCATTTTTCTTCTTCTGGTTTCTCAAAAGTGGCCGTCATCGGCTCTAACACCAGTTGCGCCATTTGCCCTTCCACTCTTGTCGCTTTGTCTCGATCATCAGGCGCCATGAACTCCATCAGCAATATGAACACCATGTTGATGTTAGCTGCTGATTCTTGATTGTCTGCTTCCAGGCTGTTGTTTTTCTTGGGGCGCCAAACCCGAGACTTGACATTTCTCTTTTCCGGCAACTGCCTCTGCTCTTCTTCTTGTTGCTCCCACTGGCGCAGGCGTTGGACCCTCCGTTTCTGGGATCTGGATAGGCCATCAGGGCACCACCTTGGGTTTACTGATTTGGCCGATGATCTAGCATGCTCCCAATTTGGTTCCCTTCCTAGGGGGTTTTCATCTGACACCCTGTCATCAGCCATCTCTTCCAACCAATCGTGCACGCTGATTTTGCCCCCCAGTCCATCCTTTTGGTTGATCCTGCCTTTCGACCGGTGATACCGGTCAACTCTGCCCCCCAGCCGATCATGCACTGAAAGGCGCTGTCCTTCTTGTACGCGCCGATTTGTGCTGATCGGCTCTGATCCTCTGTCTCTGGAGCGCAGTCTTTTAAACGGGCGATCATTGCGGCTTAATCCGTTGCACTCAGGACAGTTATCGGCTGACGGCAATCGGAGGTCGTTCTCCCAGCAATGGATAAAGAACGGACATTGCCAGTGATCCTCGTGCCAGCGTATCATCTCGTCGTGGTATCTTCATTGTTCCTGCTGCCGCCGATATATGCTGAGCAAGAACTGGGAGGTGACGGGTCTGCGCGATCGTTCTGATCCTTCGCCCTTGTCTTCAGCCCGCCTTTTCCCTTTGACCTCAGCCGCTGTGACTTGCTTCCTGGGGTCTACGGCGCCACTCCTTCTTGCTGATTCCGATGTCAGCACCTTGGTTTGAAGTGAATTTCTTCCCGTGTCAACCATGTTAGCCGGGAAAGGATACTGGTCTATCTTCATCGGCTTTGCCGGTTTGGCCGGGGTTTCAAACTTAAGTCTTCCCTGCTCGATGGCCGATTGTATCTGCTGATGAAAGATCTTGCACTCATTCGTGTCATGAGACGTGGCATTGTGCCACTTGTAGTACATCATCTTCTTGAGCTGATCGGCCGAAGGGATCGTATGGTACTGAGATAGCTTGATCTGCCCTTCCTGGAGTAATAAGTCAAAAATCTTATCGGCTTCTGATGTGTCAAAGCCGAATGTCTCTGGTTCTTTCTTCCCGAAAGGGCATGATATTGGCTTTTGGCCTTTCCCGAAAGGGCTTTTGGCCTTTCACCCCCATCAGATTCAGACCCTTCAAGGTATGCCACCTTCTTCTGGAAATTCCTCCGCTGCTCAAACAGATGGACTTCCTGTCCTGCCAATCGGTGAACGATCTGGCTTAGGCTTTCAAATTCTTGCGAAGCATACCTTTCCTTGATTTGTGGCAGGAGGCCCTGGAAAGAAATATCGGCCAACTGGGCATCGGTCAGAGCCAGACTGTAGCATTTGTTCCTGACTTCTCTGAACCTCTGTATGTATCCAGTTACAGGTTCATTGCTCCTCTGCCTGAGGCTAGTCAAATCTGAGAGCTTCATCTCATGTACTCCTGCGTAGAAGTACTTATGGAACTGCTTCTCCAGATCGACCCAAGTAACAATAGAATTTGGTGGCAAAGTGGTGAACCACTGGAAGGCCGATCCAGACAGAGATGATGAAAACAGACGCACCCTCAGAGCGTCTTGCGTGGCGGCTTCCCCGCACTGGATGATGAATCTGTTAATGTGCTCCACGGTGGATGTATCGTCCAGCCCTGAAAACTTGGTGAAATCGGGCACCTTGTACCGGTGTGGAAACGACAACAAGTCATAGGCAGATGGATATGGCGTCTTGTATGTGTAAGTCTGTACTTTCGGCTTCAAGCCGAATTGGTCATGAATTACTTCTGCAATTCTTGCTGTCCAGTCCACCTGCTGCTGGTGAACGACTATTTGAGGTACCGGCATATGTTGAAGGACTGGTGGTGGTACGGCCGGGTGATGGATCGAAGCATGCGGCGAATTCTGTTGCGTCATGGCCGTCTGAGCAGTTGACAGTTGATGGCGAAGTGAATCCGCCACCCCATCGTACATCATCATCGGCGCCGTGCTTCTGAGTGCTTCTACAGTACCTACCCCCCTGCCGATCTCTGATGAGACTGGTTGATACTTAGGGACCGTCGGCCGAACGGCCGATTGGAACGGCGCCTGGATTGGATAGCTCCCATGTCCGGTTGACAGCTCAAGAAAAGCCGTTTTTGCCGATGCCCCCCAGGGCACTGAGTTTGTGGGCAGCGATTGCACAGAAGCAATCTGGACAGGCTAAAGCGGTGCTTGCGATGGGAAGCATGGTGCACCGCTATACCTTGGAGACGCTGGAGGCAACGGGGTGTTGTATCCCTCGCGTTGCGTTGATGTTGGCTGAGGAGCCGATTGGGACGTGCCCGGTGAGCATCTGGCTGGAAGTGCAATCGGCGGGGCGTACGCCGGCCCCTGATATCCTTGGACTGCCCCGCTGGCCAGAGAGGTGATGACGGCGTTATACACCGTATTGGTCATCACCGAGGATTTGTCGATGAACGCCTGATAGACGGACTGTTGGATCATATCGAACATCTTGCCCGAATCCTCAGCAATGATGATATGGCGGGGAACTGGAAGAGGAGCTTTCTTGACAGCCTCCCCGCTTCTGGTACGACTGAACGACTGCAGATACATTCTCTTGTAATCTTCTAAATGTTTAGCCAATTCTTCCTTCTGGTCGTCCTTGAGATCCGCTTCTGTGACCTCAATGATGTTGCTGTCAGAAATTTCTGCGTTCTTCGACATGTCGGATCTTGAAGTTGGTCCCACTGGGCGTGCCAAAAGTGTTTTGGGCTAAAATCGGCCAGGAGTTGGCCGATGGTCTTCAGCGTCGGACACACGACTCGGGAGAATCTGCTTAACTCCTGTTCGGGTTATTTGCCCTGGTGCGGTTCGCGCGGCGTGCCAGTCAATTTGACCTGTTGATTGACAAGGAAATAAGAGTATTAAATTCAGGGCGCTCCGATCGGCTGGGGTTCCGATCTTTCCCTAAGAGCGCGTCGGCGAATCGGCCGATTTGCTATGAAGATGATCGGCTATGGATCAGCCGGTAATCGCGTAATAATTGCAAAGAAGACTACTAGAGCGACTTAAATAATTGTTACAGATGCAACACTTGAAATAGATCTAATCGGCTGTATGACGATAAATCGAGAAAAAGCGATGATAAAGCCGATAACTCCAATTTCAAGCTGGATAACTGGTGATAATACTAGAACAACAGGTAAAACCTATAACTCTAGTAAATATCGATAACTGGTGAATAAATCCAAACGAAACCACAGCGATGTGCCCGTAGTTAAAGCTCGGATGTTACTCGATAAACGGAACCTACCAATTGGCCGGAGATCAAGTTGATGCAGCCCTGCCAATCCGTACGAACTCATGAAAGAAGAAAAAGTATTGGCGAAGTCGCCGACTTGAAAGTAAAGTGCTGGAAAAAGTAAAAGTATTTTTGTTGATTGATGTGTTGATGTCATACAAAGCCCTGGCAACTCCTATTTATACCCTAAAACCAGTACTCCTGGTCGATTACGACTTGTTACAACCTTATTTCAAACAGGAAAACTACTATATCTATAATATCTTTAAAAAGGAAATGGACTTCCGCAGAATCTTCCGCCGCCGTCTCCTAATCCAATCAGGACTTTTTTCCATTGCTTCTTGACCGAATCAGCATTGCTTTTGACTGGGATCCTCTGTTGTGATTCCAATTGATTTGGCGCAAGTTGCATTGCCAATCGGCCGATTCCCAACTGTAGCCTCAATCGGCCGATTCTTTACTGTAGCCTTTAGATCTACTGTATCGGCCAATCTCTTCTCCTGACGCCAATTCAACACGTGTCAAAATCTGGCGTCAACAATTGTGTTGTCATAAATCACCAAAAAGGAGGAGATTGAAAGTGCATTTGGCTCCCTAAGTGGGTTTGGTGTTGATGACATGCAAAATTAAGGAGTTAATGAGTTTATCGAGTTATGGACAGGTTAAAATTCAATTAAATAAAAAAGGGCAAGAAAAGACGCCAAATTTTCTTAAAGAACGGTGTTGGGCTTAAAAGAAGGACTTTTAGTATTTTCAATTTTAAATTTGAGTATAGAAAACACCGTACTATTAACAGGGATGCAAATGGATAGCATGAAGGTGTCAAAGTGCATATTTGAGATGCTAAATATCAAGGAGAGACGTAGAATCACACACTTGTGCACCTAGTTTTCTGACTGTTTCATTGTGTGTCGGAAGTTCCGACATGGGGTCGGAAGTTCCGACACCTGTCCGAAGTTCCCAGTAACTTCCGACAAGGGGTTCTTGGCCAGCCAGTTTTAGCTGGGCTGGAAGTTCCGACAATCACTTAACCAGTGCACTAATGGCTAGTTTTTGTGGCTCGGGTATTTATACCCTCTCAGCCCCTCTATCACTTGATGCTGACCTAACCCGAGACAAACACCTCCAAGAGCATTTAATACTCCTCCCTAATCCCTCCTTGAGCTAATCCTTTAGTTGATTTGAGCTAGGGCTTGGGTGAGAGCAAGATTGAGGTGTGAGACTCAACCATTTAAGTGAGAGGGCAGCCAAGTTCATCTCAAGAGCACTTGAAGCATCTGCATCCTTCGATTCATGTTTGTTACTCTTAAAGCTTGCTTCTAGACGGTTTGGTGTCTCCCGTGGAGCGTCCTCTCGTGTGTGTGCGCCCCAGGAAGTTTGTATTACCCTATCCTTTGTGGATTTCATATTACGTGACTCAATCCTCCTTTGTGGTAGATTGAGTGAGGTAAAGGGTTAGTGGAAGACCCGGCTCTTTGTGAGCTCCTCAGCGGAGACGTAGCTTCCTTAATGGTAGTGAACTTCAGGAACAAATCATTTGTGTCTTGTGCTTCTTCCATTTATTTAGTTCTTGTTGACCTAGAGTTTGTTTTGTGCTGATCTACGTACTCGAGTTGTTGTGCTTGCAAAGATCACCTGCAGAAGTCTCCTAGTATCATTGTGCAACTTTTGATTCAGCTAGGTTCTGCAGTTTCAAGTTTAATTTTGAATTTCGTATAAGAACTTTTGTTTTGTCAGAAGTTCCGACCCGTCAGAACTTCCTACACAGTGTCCGAAGTTCTGACAGATTTAATTGTTGCGAAGAATTTTTCAGATTTTACAGTTACGTCTATTCACCCCCTGTCGGTGTTTTACCGCCACGCCCACCGAGGGATACCCCCGAGGTGGTGAGTTTGTAGGTAGGGTGTCGCCGAGATCAGGAACTCAAAGGTGCAAGAAACACAAGGTTTAGACAGGTTCGGGCCGCCGAGAGCGTAATACCCTACGTCCTATGTGGTTTATATTGCCTTAGGTGGTGATCGGGTGATCTGTTGCATGAGGCACGAGTTGTCCCTCACGCTCCCCTACTTGAGGAGGGTCCCTGTCCGCCCTTATATAGTCTGGGGGGCCAGGGTTGCATGAAAGTCCTAGTCGGATACGAGCCCTAGAGTCCTACCCGAGTTTTACTACTGTATGAGTAGTTCTACCAGGCTACAAGTAGTTACAACTAGTGTAGGGCGTGGGCCATGTCCCACCCCTTATCCTGTAAGATGCAGACCATGTGCGCATCCCGTATGCCCGGGTCTGACAAGCCCCCGAGCTCTTCGTAGTCGAGTACTGCAGGTGTCCGAGTACTTCTGAAGGCGTCTTCAAGTTCTTCCGAACTCCATCTTGAAGGTGTCTTCCGAGTACTTCCTTTGCTGCATCGAGGCTGTGAGGTGGTCATGCCCTGAGTAGTTATCAAGTATTCTTTTATATGGGGTGCGATTAAACTCGCACTCTAGATGGAGTAGCCCCCGAGCCTTAGGTTGACTCGTAGAATCAGGCTGAGGGTCAATTTAATCTTGAAACTTCTATCCTTGTCTTCCAACAGATTTGAAAAATAAGTCGCCAGTGACACCTGTCCCACAGCCCCCGAGCCTTGAATCCAAATTCCCAAGGTTTCGAATAAAGGATCCAAAGAATCATGGCATGCAATATATGACGGTAAAGATTTGATGGTGAAGATGGGCAAATCGGTTCAGTAAATTCGAAAACCTCTTTTTTCGGGATAACTTCCCTGAAAAAATGGTTAAGCAAATAACTTCACCAAACAACGCCCTAAATTACCGCTCAAATCAAACCTTCGTTGCTGAGAGCCGTGTCGTATCCAGCCCCCAAGCCTGGGAGCTAGATGAATCGCATAGGATATGCCTAGTAATCGGTGGCGCCAGCCCCCAAGCCTAGGTATCTTGAACTGTCGATGAAGCCGACTAGTCAGAGTCGATTCTGACTAGTTTTGTAGGTGAGATGAGTAGCCGAAGTAGTCGCCAGAGTATCATCGAGCAGAGTTGATTCCGACTAGCTTGTAGGCGAAACGAGTAGTTGAAGTAGTCGCCAGTGTGTCGCCGTGCATTCTTCACGAAGTCCAGTAGTCGCCGACGGTTGTTGATGAGCCCAACTAGTCGGAGTCGAATCCAACGAGTAGTCGTTGTAGTCAGCGACATGTAGTCGAGCGTTCTCGTGAAGTCGGAGTAGTCGTTGGCGATTGTTGATGAAGCCAACTAATCGGAGTTAAATCCGACTTACCCAGCAGCACGGTCCAGATTAGGTCCCCTGCAAGGTAAACATAAAAGTATGTTGTAATTGACATACATGAAACCATGTCGGGAGCAATGCCCTTGCAGTAAACTCCATGTATTACTAGTTGAAAACTCGTAACGGAGTAATACTGAAAGTATGGGATCGAGGCCCCTTCACTAGCATAGAATACTAGTCGGAAACTAGTAATTTGAACGTGATTGGAACTATGGAAGCGAGGCCCCTTCAGTAAACTTGCACGGATACCGGTCGTGAACTAGTAAGCGGAGTTATACTGGAAGCATGGGAGCGAAGCCCCTTCAGTAACATAGAATACTAGTTGGAAACTAGTAATCTGAACATTACTGGAACTATGGGAGCGAGGCCCCTTTAGTAAACTTGCACGGATACCGGTCGTGAACCAGTAAGTACTAGTCAGAAATTAGTAATCAGAGCGTTACTGGAAGTATGGGAGCGAGGCCCCTGCAGGATCATAGCATACTAGTCGGAAACTAGTAATCAGAGCGTTACTGGAACTATAGGAGCGAGACCCCTTCAGTAACATAGAATACTAGTCGGAAACTAGTAATCAGAGCGTTACTGGAACAATGGGAGCGAGGCCCCTTCAGTAAACTTGCGCGGATATCAGTCGTAAACTAGTAAACAGAGTTGTACTGGAAGTATGTGAAGGTGACTGGAAGTCAATTAGCGAGGGAGAAATAAATCTTGCTGGTAGTTTCAGCCGATTCCTTGGGCGGACCATGAGAATGCACATGTTGACTTACGAAAACATCACGGTTGCCTCGAAGGGATTGATGACGAGGTCCTTCACGTGGGTTGATCAGTTCCTTGGGTGGACCAAGACAAGTCATATGTTGCCATGCAAAGGTGTTTCAGTTGGCCCAAACAAGGTGACGACAAGGTCCCGCACTTGATCTTGATTAGTTCCTTGGGCGGGCCAAGACAAGTCGTATGTTGCCATGCAAAGATGTCTCGGTCTTGATCTTGATTAGTTCCTTGGGCGGGCCAAGACAAGCCGTATGTTGCCATGCAAAGATGTCTCGGTTGGCCCAAAGGAAGTGACAACGCAATCTTGTACATGCGTTGTTATGAAAGTAGTCATTGTGCAAAGATGACTCGGCTAGTCCGAAGGAACTCCTTGGGCGGGCCAAAACAAGTCGTATGTTGCCATGCGAAGATGTCTCGGTTAGCTCGAAGGAACTCCTTGGGCAGGCCAAAACAAGTTGAATGTTGCCATGCAAAGATGTCTCGGGTAGCCTAAAGAAATTCCTTGGGCGGGCCAAAACAGTTCGTACGGTGCTGAAATATGGATGAACGAACAAGCCCTGTTTGGGGTAAACTCCTTGATCCCCTGACCGAGTGGTTGAACGAATTCTTTGGGAAAAAACCCCTTGTTTCGAGATAAAACTCTAGACAATGGTTAAAGAAATTCCCTAAAGATCTTCGTAAAACCTCCTTAAAACGGGTAAAGCTTCTGATTCCCTGACCAAGTGGTTGAACGAATTCTTTGCGAAAAAAGCCCTTGTTTCGAGATAAAACTCAAGAAAATGGTTATAGAAGTTCCCTAAAGATCTTCGTAAAACCTCCTTGAATCGGGTCTCAGGCTTACCGTGGGCAACCACCTTGTTACGCCCAACCCCCGAGAGTAGAAACTAGACGGGTATGGATAGTTGTTGATCTTGATTCTTGGGTGATTGCCGACGAAGCCGTGTCGCTTGGTGATGAAGCCGCGTCGGTTTTTTGATGAAACCCGACTAGCCGGAATCAATATCAGCTAGTCACTTGTGGTGTGAGTCCCTCTCCCGACTAGTTGTGTAGTCGAAGTAGTCATCGGTGGGTCGCCGAGTGCCCTTGCAAGGGCAGAGTAGTCGTCGAAGAATCGAGGGTCCTGCCTTCCTGGAACGGTTCTAGGCCCGACAGGTTGTCGGGGTTGATGGCGCAGAAAGGTGGGCTGAGCTGGGTAGCTTGGAAGACTCGTGCCCTTCCAATGCTCGGGCCCGCCCGACCAAATTGGATGCGCAGAAAGGTGGGTAGAGCCGGGTAGCTTGGAGGACTCGTGCCCTTCCAATGCCCGGGCCCTCCCGACCAAATTGGATGTGCAGAAAGGTGGGCTGAGCCGGGTAGCTTCGAGGACTCGTGCCCTTCCAATGCCCGGGCCCGCCCGACCAAGTTGGAGGCGCCATCAGGCCCCGGTGGCCGTTTGATAAGGGTACTGCGTCGTTGATGAAGTCCGAGTAGTCGGTGGGGACGGGAGCCCTTCAATGGATGCTGGTTAGTCCTCCTCTGACTTGTAGTAGACAATCAAAATCCTCCTCGGACTTGTGGTAGACGATCCAAATCCTCCTCCGACTTGTAGTAGATGATCCAAACCCTCCTCCGACTTGTAGTAGACGATCCAAATCCTCCTCCAACTAAGAGAAGAACTTGTGGTACGGGACCGCGGGCCAAGGCGGATTCGGTTCGAGGAGTTCCGGGTTGTCGATCAAGTCGTCGATTGCACTGCCGACATCCATGCGGGTGGTATGGGTGCTTCAGACTGCTTCAGATCGGGAAAAATTGAATTCCGTCAAGACCGTTGGCGAGGTCGTACGGGAGCAAGGCTCCTTCAATAAAGTACGCGTAATACTAGTTGGAAACTAGTAAACGGAGTCTTACTAAAAGTTTGGGAGCAAGGCCCCTTCGGTAACATAGAAATCTAGTCGGGAACAAGTAATCTGGGGGTTACTGGTGGTTTGGGGGCAAGGACCGTTCAGTAACATAGAAAACTAGTTGGGAACTAGTAATCTGAGCGTTACTCGAAGTATTTGATAGACAAACGCGTAGGTGCTTTATTTGACTAATTAACGGGTTCCACAAGTCATTGCCAAACGAGGCAACCACTTTTGGCAGTCGCATGGTTCGGCTGTGACAA
The DNA here is from genome assembly GCA_032594955.1 of Panicum miliaceum. Lineage (NCBI taxonomy): Eukaryota > Viridiplantae > Streptophyta > Magnoliopsida > Poales > Poaceae > Panicum > Panicum miliaceum. Next base: position 8,305,304 of record CM064070.1, on the reverse strand, counting down.
GGTTCCCTGAGTTTAACGAGGGAGTCATGATTAACCTGAATAATGAACATAAATAGCGACCCTGACTAAGTGGTAAAAAGGGGTGCTTTTAGGCGTACGAAACTCCTTGTTTCAAGATATAATCCCAAAACAATGGTTTAAACAAACGCAACACCTAAAAGACCCTAAGAAAACCTCCTTGAGTCGGGTACTTAATTTATGAGTAAATTATTATTCGGGTAGTCCCGTCACATTTCTTCGTAGTTTGGATGGCTGTCTCGAATCGTTCCTTCGAACTGAGAGTCTTCTTTATGTGAGTGGATTGTTCCCCAGCTTCTGGCTTACGCTTCCGAGTCGTCTCCAGGTAGTCGAGAGGGAATTGATAGCGGGTGGGGCTGTAGGCTTCCACTACTTCACGCTCCTGCTGCCTGGCAATGATGACATTGTGGGTGTCCCTGCCAGCGTTGATGATGGCTCGAAGGTCGCCCCTAGAGGATTTGTGGAGGTTGCCGCTCCCCTGTTGGTTCGTCTCGACCGCGCGGTGCCTGTGTTGGGCGCGCTTCGCATTGATGAGCCTACGGCGTTCCTTATGGATGTCATTTGCGTCTTCTACCTTGATGTTGGCTGGGGATTCACTATCCATTGTTACGTCCATGTCTTCGTCGAGTGGGTCAAGGAGGTAGCAGTCGTAGTCGTCTAGCTGGACCTGCTCTAGGCCTTCACAATCCCCGTCGGCTTGAATCATGAGCACTTCTCGATTGGGGGCGAAGCGTTTGGCACTCCGCACCACCTGGCCCTCGTATTCGTCACCGGAAGGAGGGAGGGGTCTGCCTTCTTGAAAAGGGAGTTCGCTGGGTTTGCCAATGAATCGTGGTGGACTTGATTTGAGAGACTTGAAGGGTTTCATGCCCTTCCGATGCCAAAACCTGCCTGACCAATCTGACCCCCTTACTAGACCCCGGGTCACATGAGTAGCTGAAACCGAGTAGTTGTCGAAAACAATAGCCCCCCGATGCGCGGTGGCTTCTCCTTCTCCGAGTGGTGGTAAATGATTGAAATCCTCTTCCAATGCGGAGAGGGTCGTGAGTTTAACCGTCTCAAACCAATCTGAACACGGTTTGGGGGTTTCGAGTTTGCCGATGGAGAGAGTGTGCATTGCACCAAAAGTAGGCGGCGAACCGTAGCTTTGATCCGTGGGCGATTTGTCGACGAAGCCGACTAGTCGGAGGTGATTCCGACTAGTTGTTTACCGTGCGGAGCTAGTCGCTGAGTAGTTTAAGACTCGTTCCCGACTAGTTTCTAGTCGAGATGAGTTGTTGAAGTTGTCGTTGGCGCAGCCGATTTGTCGAAGCAGTCATAACTACGGCACGAGTCGAGTAGTTGAGGTCGTCGCTGCAGCGCGTCGATGTTGTGACGCGAGGTGAAGTTGAACGGGGTAGTCGAAATCTTCTGGCACCCAAGGGTCGATATGCCGAAAGGTGGATTCTGCCACAAGGCAGGAGTCGTATTCGAGTAACTCGGAGGGCTCTAGACCCTTCCAGTACATGAAACGGCCTTGCGGCGTAGATGTTATGGTTAAACCCGGATGATTACCCGAAAATGACTCGGAGTAATCATTGGGTTGCGAGTGGTTATCGAGAACTGGGGCCTCCCGACGAGCGGTGGCTCCCTCGTCCTCGAATCCTTCTCGGCTAGAACTTGTAGTTAACGGGTACTCTTTGTTTGAGTCTGAGTCGTAGTCGAGAACGGGGGGCCCCGACGCGTGGTGGCTCCCGCGTCTCGAATCTTGAAAAGATGATCCAAGTCCTCCTATAAGTCGGAGAGGGACTTGGATTGCGTAGCCAACTCAGAACGGTTTGAATCCGATCCGAGTACTCCTGGTGCAGCACGAATTGAAGTCCCGTCAAAAACGGACGTCCTTTCGATTTGCCTGGGTAGATCGGGGAGCACCAACTCGTTGAGGTTGTCGATGAACTTGTCGAGGTCGCTGCTTCGAGTTGGTGCAGAGGCCTCCGGCTTCCTGGAGTCGACTAGGCGGCTGTTGAAGCCACCCAAGCCGTTGGCGACGCAAGTCCAGCAGCCAAATATGAAAGTTGTGCCCTTATCGAGCACGGTGCTGGTGAAGCTGAGAGATGCCATCGAGTTCTCCGGTGGATGCCCGATGAACACCCCTACTTGGCGCGCCAGCTGTCGGTGTTTCACCGCCACGCCCACCGAGGGATACCCCTGAGGTGGTGAGTTTGTAGGTAGGGTATCGCCGAGATCAGGAACTCGAAGGTTCCGGCCGCCGAGAGCGTAATACCCTACGTCCTGTGTGGTTTGTATTGCCTTAGGTGGTGATCGGGTGATCTGTTGCATGAGGTACAAGTTGTCCCTCACGCTCCCCTGCTTGAGGAGGGTCCCTGTCCGCCCTTATATAGTCTGGGGGGACAGAGTTACATGAAAGTCCTAGTCGGATACGAGCCCTAGAGTCCTACCCGAGTACTTTTCGGGTAGTTTTCTACTGTATCCGACTAGTTTTACTACTATATGAAAAGTTCTACAAGGCTACGAGTAGTTACAACCAGTGTAGGGCGTGGGCCATGTCCCACCCCTTATTCTGTAAGATGTAGGCCATGTGCGCAGTCCCGTACGATCGGGTCTGACACCCCTCCCCCCTAGGCATTACCAAGATCCTTTCAAGAAGGCCGGACTGCCGAGGCAGCAGGAGGCGGAGGGGAAAAGGCGGCGGGAGGCCAGAGCACAAGCCGGAGCGGCGGCCGGCGGAGGGGAGAGGCCGCAGCGGCGTGCGGTGGAGGGCGCGCGGGAGGCTGGTGCGGTGGCAAGTGAAGTGGAGAGGGCGCACGGAAGGCTTGATTGCTGGAGCAGTGGGAGGCGGAGGGGAAAGGGCAGCGGGAGGCCGGAGCAGCGGCCGACGGAGGGGAGAGGGCGCGCGTCGGCGGAGGGGAGAGGTCACGTAGGAGTTGGAGGGGAGAAGGTCACGCGAGAGCCAGTACAGCGGCTGTGGGTAGGAAGGAAAATGGGGAATCTAAGTTAGGGTTTTCTATTTTAAATGGGCTGATCGGGCCACCTCTTTAAACGGGCCATGCCCGAGCAGGCACTATGGGCCGGGGTGGCAGCCAAAGCACGGCCTGCTCCATCGTGCCGGGCCAGTCCGGGCACAATGGCCGTCGTGCCAGGCTGGGCTCGTGCCGGGCTTTTTCGGGCCGGGCTTCGTGCCGCCCGTGTGGCCCAGCCCAGATGGCCAACTATATGGGCCGCTGGTCGTGCGTTCTTTTTTTTCCTCAAATTGAGGTGCTTTACTACGCCCACACGTGAAGGCTATCAGGAGAGTGTACACAGGTTATTGTTAGGGTTACATAGTAACGTACCTAGATTATTTACTGCAGATAATTTTCTTCTGATTATTTCCTCTCAATGGCTTCCATGAAGTATGATATTCCACTGCTTGATCGAGATACAAGGTTACACTACTCCAAACAGGGCTATCACCACCAGGTCAAAATACCCATCACCGCCGGTTTCGAGACCCGTTGGATTAGGATCGACGGTGATGGGCTGAGCCATTATCGCCAGTTGTAGACCCAACGGTGATACCCTTTTTGTGAAATAAAAAAACAAAAAATAGGCACTTGTGCTCCGCGCCGTTGGGCCGTGCCTGCGCCCGTGAAGCCGTGCCGTGCGCACGCCGGCGAGGCCACGCCGCCAGCGAGGCCCCACCTCCACTGCGCCCACGAGGCCACGCCGCCAGTGAGGCTGTGCCACGCGCACACCTACGAGGCCCATGCGCCTCCGTGCCGCCCGCGAGGCCGTGTCGCGCCGCACTGCGGAGACGAAGGGAGGAGGCACCGCACCATGGAGAGGAGGGAAGGCGGCGCCGTGAAAGGGAAGGGAGGGCAGGGGAGGAGTGGCCGGTGGTAGAGGAGGGAAGGGGAGGAGGAGGGGAGGAGGGGATTTGGCGGCGGTAGAGGAGGGAGGGCAGCGGAGTGGGTGGGTAGGGGAGGGCGGCGGTAGAGGAGGGGAGGAGTGGTCGGCGGTAGAGGAGGGGAGGAGGGGATGGGATGAGAGGAGGGCGGCGGCGTGGGTGGGGAGCGGAGGGGATGCGGCAAGGGAGGGAGAGAGGATCGCGGAAGAGAGAGGAAATGAGAAGGCGAGGGAGAGTAGAAAAGAGAAATAGAGGATAATTTCATCACCACCGGATCGTATTACGAACCGCGGTGATAGCTATCACCGTCGGATACAACCAAACTGGCAGTGATGGGGCGTTTGTGATGATAGGTTGTGTAGTAGTGTGAGCTCTATGACAAGTCAAGATGCGAGCTGTTTTAGCGCATGCTGATTTGGATGATGCGCTTGATAAATTCGGTAACAAGGATTCAAAGTCTTGGACCAATGAACAGAAAAGGAAAAATCATAAGGCCTTATCTTAAATTCATCTTCATCTTTCAAATGATATTTTGCAAGAGTTTTGCATGAGAAAACTGCAGCTGCTCTATGGCTCAAGTAGGAGTCGATTTGCATTTCTAAAGATTTAACAAGCAAGATACATTTAAAGATGAAGTTGGACACGCATAAATTGCAAAAAGGTGGTTCTGTCTCTAACCATCTTTCGGTATTTAGGGAGATCGTTGCTGACATAGTAACTTATGATGATGAGGACTTGGGTCTTATATATTCTTTTGTGCTCACTGCCTGGTTCTTTTGCAAACTTCATAGATAGTATAGTCGTGATACTCTAACCATGAATGATGTTTATAAGGCCTTGCAAGCTAAAAAAAGATGAAACAAATGGTGTCTTGTGAAGGTTCAACTTCCAATGGAGAAGCTTTTTCTGTTAGTGGTAGGACACAAAAAAAATCAAGTAATGGTCATAGAGGCAAGAGTTCGAATGGCTACCAGGGCCGTTCAAAGTCTGGAGATAAGGATGAGAAATTCTGCAAGTATTGCAAGAAAACTACTCATTTCATATCTGAGTGTTATAAGTTGAAGAACAAAGAAAAGAGAGCAGGCACATACAGACCGAAATGTAAATCTAATGATGAAGGTAATGCTTTGTTGCTGCTACCGATGGTAGTCCTGATGGTAATGAGGTTCTTATTGCCTGCTCTCGTTGTTCCATCTATAAAGGCAATTACCAAAATTAGAGGCAATCAAGCCGCGCGTGCCCCCACGGGTAGGGTTATGAGAATTTTGGGGAAAAAATGGCTGTTTTGGCATAACTATTTTCTAAAGAGTGTTTCTGAGCCCTCCTCCGCACTTTGGTACCCTCTTATTAGCCCCGACAAGTGAATCATCCGTGAGGAAAATGGTGGATCTAATCTTGGTGAGAAAAGTTTTCAGTTGTTTCGTTCTTTATATTATAGTTAGATGTGTATTGTGTCAATATGTTGCGTGGTACTTCCAATGTAATATGCGGATTTAACACATTATTATAAGAAGTTTAGGATGGTTGTCTTGCCTGCCGTAGGTTCCTAAACAACTAACGTTTCTCTAATCTTGTCTGAGAGCCCTAAAATTTCAAACTAGGGGTACTCAAATTTTGATTTCGTTTTACCGAGATAGAAACCAAGTAGATAAATCTATTTTTGAAGTTCAGAATACTTGAAACATATTATTGAAAAATTTTCATTTCCTAGTTCAAAATCATAGACGGCTTGTAAAAAATCAAGTACATCCACTTTCAATTCATTTTTCGAATTAAAATGTATAATATCTTATTAATTTAAAAGTTAAAATTTCAAATAATCACATTTGAACACTTTTAGAATTTCATGGCTTTTAACAGGTCCTATCAGACGTAATTAGTGTGATATAACAAATTCAATTAGCATTCATATTAATCTGATTAAAGGAAAACAAAGCTTATTAAGTGCTCGAAGTCAACACCGAGGATAGGTAATTATGAGGTAGTATTTGATGGCAGAGTTGTTATTATCTGGATTTCACATTTAAAAGCATTAGCTTTTCATGCAACGGCATAGTTGCATGCACCATCGATTTAATCTAAAAGTTTATTTAGGCTGATGAGAAAATATGGTTAATTCACTTGTACTTCAACCATTCCCTTCATCTGCAAACTTTCTCAGGCCTCAAACCTAGAATAGGATCGAGCAATACCTTGGATTATAAGAATATAGTGCGAGAACAGAGTATTAGGGCCAAGATTAGAGAGCGGTATTCAGGAGGATTGTCGTTGGGTTGTCGACAATGAGGTTCCATCGCCAGCGGCTCTGGCAATCTCCGGTGTGCAGCGACCGCACAGTTACATCATCTTCTCCAAAGCCTTGTACACATTGTGTTTCATTCATCCTCCAAATCATCCCTGTAATTTGATTATTTTTGTAGCGCACAGCATCGGGCCAAGCGTAGTCCGACCCATGTTGCCCACAAATTCCCTACCCTGCCCACTCATACTCCACCATGGATAGATATGTGACGTGGCAGGATTTTTTTTTCGCGACCATGCCTCATCACGTATTTTATTAAGAGGAAGAGAGGAAGAGAATTACAACAACACAACTACGAAAGAATCATTGTAGTGCAGGATTACATCAACCACCAAGTAAGTGGCAAACGACCAAAAATAAAGTAAAGCAACAAGAGAAAAGAAAGGAAAACCTAACAAGCGACTGAAAACCACCCAGCCTGCCAAACCTAACAACGACCAAGACCTCCATTCCAGCTAAAAAGAGACATTGTGTTCGTAATTGTCTACCGATATTACTACAGCAACAACGGCAAAGCATCCATCTACACCCCTCAGCACGATAGTCGGTGGTCAAGCTTCCGCCAGAGATGAGATGACGGCGGTAAAGCTTCCACCAAAATGACGGTGGCGGCAAAGAATCGGCTAGATAAACATAGAGCAGCGACAAAAGCACCCGCTAGAAACGACCAGTAAGTAGACAATATGAGAATGATGCATACATGAAGCGCCTACAGAAATAGAAGACGACCTCAAAACCGCTCCCGTAGCGAGCTCCCATGGCCAAAACCGCCGAGCGGTGGCGAGCAGCAGGGCCAGGCCGCGTCGGGTGGAAGCGGATGCCACCAGCATGTCCCTGCTGGCTATGGCTGCAAGGCCAGCCAGCCATCCACGAGGCCGCGCCAGCCAGCCAACTAGGGGGGAAGGCCAGCCTAGCGCCAGCTAGTCAGACAGGAGGCCGCGCCAGGCAGCCAGCCAGGGGGGGAGGCCAGCGGAGCCCCTGCAGGCGGCGGCGGCAAGGCCAGCCAGCCAGCCACGAGGCCCCTGCCGGCGGAGCCGCGCACCACGCCAGCTCGCCAGGGCGCCGGCGATAGGGGCAGCCACTCTGGGCGGGGCCCAGGACGACGACCCCAGGAAGCGGCACCTTGACGGAAATCGCCCCCGAGTCGCCGGGTGGGCGACACGGGGCCCGAGGGTCCTGATTTCGTAGCAGCACTCGATTCGTTTGATTGTCGTTACGTGGCAGGATTTTGGACCGTAAATGCACGGAAGTGTCAAGTTTCTTGCATTGGATTAAGCAAATTATAAGTTTTTAGACTAATTTGCACCCACTTGCTTAGTTCTGTATTCAGGATGCAATTTACTTTGTATTAAATTGCGCTAGCTAAAATTCAAATAATTTATATCTCTAGCATAACATTTTGAGTTGCATGCGATGATTAGATAATGTGAGCAATTCACTTATATATTGCATAGGCTAGCTAGTTTTATAGTCATAAATATTTTAATATATGAGATCGCACCAACAGTAACATGGTATTCCTCGATCATTTAGTACCTTGCTCCATTAGCGGTGCATAAATGAATCGTATCGCTGCCATGGTAACAGAGTTAATTCTAGTGGCATGCTGTGTCAGTAAAGGAAAAATAATCAATGTCCATGATATCCCTAATGTATCAGCATCGTCCACACTCGGTGGTGCAGGGGGCATATTATAGGGAAAAGCAAACATCATGAGAGCTTTGGTTGTATGCAAGAAGCTATATATTTCTAGGGCTCTCATCTAATCCGTCAGTTGTGCTCATGGTTTATTTCCTTTGCTGGACCAGCTAGGTTGTGCTAAGTGTCTAGGTCGACCATGAGCAAAGCAGTGACGCTCGAAATGCTGGTCGGAATTGGAGTGCATGTCACGCGCGTTAGCAGCTGCCGTGCCTCCATCAACCTCATCATTCCCTCGGGCGTCGCAGGTGCCTGACACGTGTGGAGCAGCACGTGTCGCACCGCCGTTGGCCCGGTTTGCATGCTCCCACGTGAAGTGTGGCGACGGGCCACGTGCGAGGTGTACCGTGCGAGGCACTAACTGATGATGCCAGAGCCGAACGACCGATGGAGACATTGTTTGTCCAAACTAGCACCTCGTAGGCCATATAAGGTATGCATATGTGACTACATATCCATATGTATATATAGCTAGGTTTGTGTTTACGAGCCATGGACAAGATGCTTTTCTAGCTGCCTTGTGCCAGTCTTGATGTGTTGTCTGAAATAGTCATCAGAAATGGAAGTAATGCCCGGGTGATGTAATAGAGCTGCATTTGCAACTGCACCTCCGAAGGACGACTCGTGCATATGGTGACACGCACGGTGTTCTCTTGATGCTCTCTTCCTTCATAGGTGCAGCGGCAGATGCAGCTCCATCACAACCATTCCATTCATGGTCACGAGCAGTTTAATTTTCTTCCTTTTCATCTATGGTTTCTTGTTACTCCACAAAGTTGCTCTGTGTCTACAGCGACGGATTCCAATTTTGCGATGCACGATAGCTGTGTGCGTGTCCTTCTCCTCCCAACATTCCTGGGTGCTGTGGCAGACACTACTACAAAAAAATTTGTAGGGTGGGTAAAAACATATTTTTAGTGACGGGTGCGGTACCCGCCACTACTTCTCGCAGCTAAAAATATAATTTTTAGAAACGGGTAACCCGCCCACCCCTAGAAATCGATTTGTAGGGACAGGTCACGGCATAACCTACCCCTACAAATCGATTTCCAGAAAATAAAAATAAAATCAAAAATAGCAAAACAAAAAAGAAAAAATATTACAGCGAACAAACCACCACCACAAGCCCCTTACTATCGAGCTACAATTTTTTTTACGAAATATACACATTTGCTTTACCCAGGGTTCAAACCGCATACCTCAAGCCTCGCGCGTACCTTCTTCTCCAAAACAATATTTTAATTTGGGAGGACTTGTGGGGAAAAAATGACTTCATTCATAGTATCTCTGCTAGAGTATGTTGGAGGATATGGCTAACTTGGAATGATTCAGTTTTTCATATTTTCATATACACAATTGGTCGGCATGATATAAAGATGGTGCTAAGGAAAATCTAGAAGTTTGTGATTGCTTGGAGGCCAATGTTCAAAGGGTTCCAGGAGGAAGATACAAGCAAAAGGTGCAGCTATCTGGAGGCGGCCCTCGATGCTAGAGGTCCCTTTGGTGATCGGGTCTTCATGAAGAATATCAAAAGTGTGATTGCAATTGCAAGTTGGATTTCTGAGCTCGAGCCTTGTGCTCAAGGCAATTTCTCGGTGCAAGAACCCCAGTGTTTGCTCCAACCTTTTGTGTTTGCTTTGCTAGTATTGCAGACAGTTTTGTTTTGCTCAGTTGTGACGCGCTTGTAGATGATTGTGCTGCAATGTCATGTGTCGGCTGCTGCTGTCTGGTCGATGTAACGCTGCTGGCTCCCATGATTCTGGAAAACGCCTAAGCCACTATTATATTTCCTTGTTCCTAATGGAAATGGGGTAGTGTGTGACTGCATGTCGAGCTAAAAAACCCGACACGTTTTACTACGATAGTTTACCATAGTTTTAGAACGTTATCGGGAACAATGTCGAATTATTAGCAACTCTATAATTTGTTCATCTGTCTACAGTTTGTTATTCCTTACATTCTACACGGCATCACACCCGCAAGCAGACACTAGGGCTCCCACGCTTCGCCGCTACCAGGCTGCCTCCCTCCTTCTATTATATATTCTGTCAAAGAAAATCCCTCGCGTAAATTGCTTTGTTGAATAGGTAAATCAATCATTTTCCCTCGAATTCATTTTTTATTTAAAATATTCACTTGTAGGATACCATATCTCAACGGATTGACGTAATTTTTCTACCGTATGCTCCTCCTCATTATCGTCTGAGCAGGCTGCCGGAAGGCCAGCACCCACAAAGGGGGTGGACCAAGCATTCCTGCGGCCAGATTCAGCAACCTCATGGTCAGATATATTGCCCAAGCTTCTGGCTCTGGTGCACCAAGATGTCATGTGGGGGGAGGGGGCCGGGGTGTTGATGGGAGGTGGTGGTGTGCGGATGCATGGGCATCGCAGCGGAGGCCAGCACGTTGGTGCCAAGGCGAGAGCAGGTGGGTGCCCAATGTGGGTTAGTGAGGTGCGCGACGCCGAAAGTGTGCTAAGCTTCTAATATGTTTTGGTGAATTAACAACAAAAGCAATTAAAAACTAATGATGCTTATCAAGTTATGGACAGATGTAAGGAGTTATAAAATTATGCGGATGATTGATGATCCCTCAAATAAAGGAAGATATTTTATGGACTTAATGAAGTTTTAAGTTCATTTTATATTTTGAAATTTAGTATATAATCTCCCTAATATAAAGGAGAATGCTTATTGATTGCCTTTGATGGTGCCAAAGTGCTCAAGAGAGATCTTTAACTACCAATGAGCAACACCAAGTCACTATCGGGGATATGACCCCCCGGGTGCCTCATGGCGGGCCTAAACAATCACCGCTAATGGGGGTGGCTCGGGCCTATGATATGGAGTGAGCCCAACCAGGGAGGTGTTCTATGGATTCTAGATATTGATATATTCTATCTGGTAGTTAGAAATATCTTGATTGTAATTTAATCAGATTTGATACATTGTAGCCGACAAGAAAACATACTTGGCCGACTTGTAACCCTACCCTCGAATATATAAGGCAGGTAAGGGTCCCTTCAAAAACTCTAGAACAATCATCATCAAGCAATACAAACCACCAAATACATGTTGAAGGGTATTACGCCATTGACATGGACCTTCCTAAAAGACTTGCATCTATGTGTTTACATCTAACTCTTGGCTCAACGACCCCATACAATCTACCACCGCGGGCATACCTCTTGGTGGATTGTCCGTCACAAACACTGACAATCACTACACATGCAAATTGTTCTACAATTTTTTTGGAGGTATTTGGTACCTGTTGGTTCCAGGGGAGGTTTCAGATTTCCTCCAACTCAGGTTGCTCAACTCGGGAATTAATTTTTGTTGGAAGTTCCGACACCGCAAGAGCCAATTGCTTTCTCTACATTGGTTATGGAAGTTCAGACACATTATCAAAATATTCTGGTAACAATTCACCAGCATAGTAATAGATAGTTTTGGGGGCCTTGGGTATATATTCACTCCCTGATTCATTGTTCGTGACCTACACAAAAACCCTCTTGACTCTTGAGCATACTCCTCTCCCTCTCCCCTCTAGGGCTTCTCTTAGATTTGAGAAGTTGTTCTAGTGAGCGCTTGGGTTTGGGTGTGTGACAGTGTGAGCTTTACTTCCAAGTCTTGAGAACTTAAAACATCTCCGTCATCGATTCACGCTTGTTACTCTTAGATCTCTGCTCCTAGATGGCTAGATGTACCCCGTTGAGCACCCAACTTGAGTGGTGTGTTCTGGTTTTGTATTGCCCATCCTTACCAAGTAAGTCATAGAAAGTGACCTCGATCTTCATGGTTGCTAAGAGGAGGAAAGGGTTAGTGACACCTAACTCTTTGTGGTCACCTTAACGTAGATGTAGGTTCCCTGATGAACCTGTACTTCGATGAACAAATCTTTTATCTTGTGTGCGTTATTGTGTTCATATTATTCTTGTTGACTTTTAGCAAGATTTGTCCTAATCTATTTGCGTGTAAGGAATCTCTTATAGGCGACCCATAAAAAGGTCTCTATGCAACTTATATCAAAATTTGGTTCAAGTAGGTTAAGCCAAAAACAAGTTTATATGCCAAAAATTGTGCAAATTTTTCTCTATTTGCGGGAGATTTCGGTAAGCCATCAGAATTTCCTTTTGCCGGAAACTCCGATGCTGAACTGAAAGTTCTACCAACCCCCCACCACCCCCCCCCCCCCCTCTCCCCCACCACCCCCCACTATAGCAAGGTCCTTTTATATGCCCCAAGATGAGGGTTGAGTGTGATGGCTAGAATTCCAGACTTGGCCACGTATGCAATTGAGGATAGTGGCTAGTCGCCTGACTAGGCATGAGTATTTTGCGAGTGTGTTGAACGTAGCAGAATACACGGGTGCGTAAGAGGCGATTGGCATGGTGCAATTGCCATGGGTTGTTTGTGACCACGGGTGGCAGCAATGTGCGGGTGATGACCAATCCTACAACCCTGGAGGATGGTGATTGGATTTGACAGTGGCCTCCTCGTCGTTAGATGATGCAGTTGCGGAGGCCCTACAGGAGGCGGTCTTTAGGGAAGTGGTGACATATGTTGGTTGTAGTCCATGTGGAGCAATGGGGTGGAGGATGATCAGGCAAGCCAATGAAATGTGGTTGCAACAACCTAGAGCCATCTCTACGTTTTGGCATTGATTTACAACGTCCAATTTTTTGTGGTTGCAATGACCCATATCTGGGTGTTAAACCATTCTTAATAGTAGTTTCATTCTCATTAAATAGAGTGTCATGTTAGCATTTCTAATGATGTGGCATAGAATTAATGAAGAGATACGTGAAATTATGTTCATCTAGATGAAACTATATCTGGCCATGCAGCCTGCAGCCCGAGAGCCCGGCACGAAGCATGTATTTTTAGCCCGTACCTGACCCGGCCCGGCCCGTAACTCTTTGGACTCGGGCTGGCCCGGCCCGCATCATCGTGCCGGGCGTGGGCCGCCTCCTCGGCCCGACGGGCGGCACGGCCCGGCACGAAAATGCTATCCCCGGCCCGTCGCCGGCCCGTCAAACGAGCAGCAGCCCAGCAGGCCGGCCCAGCAACGGTCGGGAGGGGGGCATATATAAGCCCTCCGCGGCCGGCGACGCCCCCCCTTCGCAAACCCTACCCCATTCTCCCCTCCACCCACCGCCTCCTCGCCTCCTCGTCTCCTCCGCTGCGCGCCTGCGCTCCAGGCTCCTCGCCTCCTCAGCTCCTCCTGTCCCGGCGAGTTGGCGACGGCCGACGGCGACCGGCGCGCCGCCTCCTCGCCTCGACTCCTCCCGTCCTCCGCTCCCGGCTCACCTCCTGAGGCGTCGCGTCCGCGTCCGCGCCTCCGCAGGGAGTACCTGACCGCCTGCCTGGCTCCCTGCCTCCCTGCCTCCCTGGTGCCTTCTGCCTTGCCGGCTTGCCACCGGCACCGGCGCACCGCCTCCTCGCCTCGACTCCTCCGTTCCCCGCTCCTTGACTCCTCCCGTCCCGCCTCCCTGGATCTGGATCTACATCTAGATCCTCCTGATCCTTAGATCTAGATCCTCCCGATCCTTAGATCTAGATCCTCCTGATCCTCTTCTTGTTCTCCTGATCTTGTTCCTGTCGTCCTCTCCAGCCCGGGCTGAGCCGCTGAGGCGTCGCAGGTATGTAGATGAGTAGATCCTCCTGATCCATTACTTGTTCTCCTGATGTAGATCCTCCTGATCGTGTTCTTATTTTCCTGATCCTGTTCTTGCAGGTAACTGTCTTCTTCTCCTGCTCCGGGCTCCGGCGTCGCAGGTAACTGTCTTCTTGTTGTCCTCCTGAGTCCTGATCCCCTTATTGTTCTGCTATCTGCTTATCCTCTAGTTGTTCCTGATCTTGTTCTCCTATTTTTCTTGCAGGTATCCGTCGCCCCGTCGGGTGCCGCGCGCCGTTGAGTGACAGAGCGGTTGAGGCCTGACACCTGAGGGACGCCCCGGCCCCCGGCTGCCGCCTGCCCCAGGAGGTCGTCGTGATGGACGAGAACTACACCATCAACGACGACCTAAGGGCCTGTGGCCTGCCAGGTAACATCTTGATGATCCTCTTCTTGTTCTTGTTCTCCTGATCATCTTCTTGTTCCTATCTTCCTGATCCTCTTCTTGTTCCTGTCTTCCTGATCCTCTTCTTGTTCTGTTCTACCAGGCGACGATGAGGACGACGTGGCTGCCGAAGTCGTGCCACTCGTCGGTAGCTCTGCTGCTCCCGTCAATGTGGATGCTGCCGGTGCCGGAGGTACTGTTCCACCTTCTACCCCATCTTCTACCCCAACTACATCAACGAGCACCAGTGTCCGCAAGGGGAAGCGGCGGTCTGCTGCCTGGAATGACTTTGAGGAGTTGTTCCAGGAAGGCGCCAACGGGAAGAAGGTAAGGTACGCTGCCAAGTGCCGTCATTGTTCTCACATTCTTACTGGCCGGTCTTATGCTGGTACTGGCCATTTGCTCCGGCACCAGAAGATGTGCTTGGCTAAACAAAACCATTCTTCTCTTGTTCAGTCGCATCTGCAATTTCATTCTGATGGCTCAATTATTAATTGGGAATACAAGCCCGATCTTGCTCACAAAGAATTGTGCCGGTTGATTGCTAGACTTGATCTTCCCCTAGGCTTTGGTGAGACGGAGGCATTTGTGGAGTACATCCAGCGTGCTCATAACCCTTGTTTTGCTAAAGTTTCTAGACAGACCACTTCTAGAGATCTTGCCAAGTTCTTTGCCGATCGTCTTCTTTCTCTTGTTGATACTTTGAAGTCTCATGTTTCTTCTGTTTGTCTTACTTCTGATATTTGGTCAGGGAATGCCAAGGAGGACTACCTTAGTGTTGTTGCACATTTTGTTTCTGCTGATTGGGAATTAGAGAAGAGAGTCATTGCTCTTAGGTTGATTGATTGCTCCCATTCTGGTGTTAACATTGCTGAGCGTATTGAACAAGTTGTTTCTGAGTTTGGTTTACAGGATAAAATTTTCTCTATCACACTTGACAATGCTTCTGCTAATACTTCTGCCATGTCCACACTTATTCCCAAATTTGTTGGTTATCTAGGTCCAGATCCTGAACCTCTTGATTCTGATTCTGATTCTGATAAAGCACTTGTTGGTCTTTTGCATCAACGTTGTGCATGTCATATTATCAATCTCATAGTCAAGTCTGGTTTGAAGAGGATCAAGGCTTATCTTGAGGCTTTTAGGACTGCAATCTCTTTTTTGAACTCTTCTAATCAACGCATTGCAGCTTTCCATAACTTCTGCATTGTCAAGGGGGTACGCCCTCGTAAGTTTGGTTTAGATATGGATGTGAGATGGAATTCTACATATCTCATGCTCAAACATCTACTACCATATAAGAATATCTTTTCTGTCTTTATTTCTGCTCATTATGTGCACAATGGCCAGCCACTTCTGACTGAAAACCATTGGGTAATTGCTGAGAAAATTTTGCTGTTCCTTGAAATGTTTTATGATTCCACTGTTGCTTTATCTGGTGTTTACTATCCAACAAGTCCTTTGATGTTGCATCATATTATTGAGATTGCTGGCCATTTGCATGGCCAAGATTCTGATCCATTGCTCAGAAATATTGTTGTTCCCATGAAGCTTAAGTTTCTCAAGTATTGGCGGAACATACCTCTGTTGTATTCCTTTGCATTCATTTTGGATCCTAGAGCCAAGGTGAGAGGTTTTCATAATGTTCTCCAACTTCTTTCTCAAACAGTTGGTGTTGATTACTCTTCTTATTTCACTGAGGTAAGAACTCAATTACATAAGTTTTTTAACAAGTATGAAAACAAGTTTGGTGCAGTTCGATTGCAAAGGCCCGCTCAACCTTCAGCTGCTACTGGTAAGAAAAGAACAGCATGGGCTAAGATCTTTGGTGCTCCTGGTACATGTGGTTCTCCTGTTCTTTCATCTACACCTCATATATCTCCTGCTTCAGAGCTGTCATCCTACTTGGACAGTGATACTATTACTTGCTATGACGATGACTTCAACATACTTAGTTGGTGGCATGAGCACAAGCTATCCTATCCTATTTTGTCCATACTTGCTAAAGATGTTATGTCTGTTCCAGTTTCCACTGTTTCTTCAGAATCTTGTTTTAGTCTAACTGGCAGGGTGATTGAGGAGCGGCGCCAACGGTTCTTGCCAGAGACGGTGGAGATGCTGACCTGCCTCAAGGATTGGGAGTTGGGAGATGCAAGGGCCCAACATGATGTTGAGAAGGAGGTCAATGAACTGGAGGAAACTTACAAAAGCCCCTACCCAGACATGGATGAAGGTAAGTCCATTACTAACTCATTACTCATCTTGTTCATTTGTTAAACACTTTGAATTGCAAACACTAATGTTGTTGGCCTGTTGTGCTTGTGCACCTCTAGGCCTACCCCAGGACCAGGAGCAAGCTGAAGGCTGAAGCCTGTTGCCTGTTGCCTGTTGGACTTGGAGACTTGGACTGTTGGTCTGTTGCGGTGTTGCCTGAATGCCTGTTGGAGTTTTGGTGTTGGCTTGGCGGCTTGGCCAGTTGTTCATTAGATGTTATGACTGCCAGTCTGTGTGTGTGTCTCAAACTCTTTGTAATGTTGAATTGAAACTGAGCTGGCTGTACTCTTTTTCCCTTCCTAGGGTTTTCTCACAAGGGTGAGTTTTTACCTAGGAAGGTTTTTAATGAGGCAGCCAACACTTGATCACACAGATCAAGTGTTAACAGCTCTAATAATTCCTATATTATGATTTCTGACTTTCTGTGTCACTGTGTGAATTGTGATTGTGTCCATGTGATGAATGTGTCATGTGTGATTATGCCAACACTCGAATACTTGATTAACCTTCTATTTTAATTTTTGAATGTTTGATAAACTTGAAAAATTTTGAATGTGTCTGTGCTTTTTTCCTCTTGACGGGCTGTGGGCTGGCCCGACCCGTAAAAATGGACGGGCTCTTCGGGCCGGCCCGGCACGAAAAAGGCCTCACGGGCCCGTGCATGGGCCGTCTCCACGGCCCGTGGGCTGGCCCGGCACAGCACGACGGTGTTACCGTGACGGACCAGGCCCGGCACGAAAACGAACGGGCCATGCCGGGCCTGTGCCGGACTGGGCCGGGCGGCCCGAATGGACATCTATAGATGAAACCTGTGTACACTCTTTCTAAGATAGCTTGTGTCTTGCATTTAGTCTTAGAAATAACAAACAATAAAACTCTGTATTGCATGAAGTTATTTCAACTATGAACTAAATGTCATCTTACCTATGTGATATTTTTGGAAACATAAATATGAAATGACCATCGAGAATGGCCTTAGTCGTGATGCCTAAAAGCTTGTTGATTGACCCTGGGTTGAGTTGGGAGCCGACATGCATCTTTGTTCAGCAACCCGTGGTGGTTGGTGAAAGACAAACAGACGCTTTTTCAAATGCCATCAAACTATGAAATGAAACTTCATGCATATTCTGGTAAATTATATTCCATTCCTCCTGTTGCTTTTGCTTTGTGCATGTGCATGCTCCTCATTAGACCATGCCAAATTTGACAAAAGAGGACTCAAACTGCATATGCCTCAAATCCTGGTGTCCACTTCATGGTTATGTGGATGAAGGATCCGAAAGCCAAATCCCCAGTAAAAGTTAAAGGTCTGACCACTATGACTGGTACTGTTTCTTTTCTTTCTATTCCAGTTAATTATTTCTATTTTTTCTTCAAAAACATTGTTTCCTCACAAGGTTGTATCTGTTTGATCTTTCACAATCATTAACACTAATATTACATCAAAACTAGGGTGACATCACCTCTTACCAACCCGTATAATGTGTACCTGTTGTAGGACCGGTATTTTTGTTCCTGCTGTGGTGTATGGTGCTGGTTAATTAGCTTAAATCAGGCTTTCGTAACTCTTATGAGACGGTGGATTTTATATTGATCCTGTTCTATGCTTTCTTTCTTTTTCACTCTAGCTTCATAAAATTTGTGATTCCTATGAAACATCGGAGCTTGTTTGCTGCGGCCCTGTGTTATGGCAAATATTTTATAAAGAACAGTTGCTCTTTTGGCGAATTTGATACCCTGGGTCGGTCTCACGATTCAGCAATGTGTCCAATAGATTGAACAATCTGTTAATGCTTCTGGCAAGTTTCTACCCCATATGCATTCTCTGAAAGACGGTTACGTTCATAATACCTTGTGATGCTTTGGTGATACTAGCTTGATAAAGTTATGAAGAGCAGAAACAGATTACAACAATGCTTCCGTATTTTGAATTTTCACTAGAGCTCCTTCGACATCACAGCTGTTGAGTGCACCTGAAAGAAAACAGACAACGTGTAAGTGATCCCAATCACATCCATCGCGCTAATTTACATACCAAAATGAAATCGAGAAGCCGTAAACAAGAGATGTTTTTGTATGCCCCAATTAAGTTGCGGTGCATCATGAACATGCCATATGATGTATCTGATGGGATAAGTTTTTGTATTGTTGGTCTTTGTGGTTCTCGGTATGGTGGTCTTTCTGCCCTAACTAGGACAGCATCTACCAGGATAGTATTTAGCATCTTAGACTAGCTTTTAGGACAGCATCTAGGACAACATCTTAGACTAATCATCATTAGCTTTTAGACTAGCATCTTAGACTAGCATCTTGGCATATGCTTGGCTGTCTTGGCCAGCTATAAATATGTATCCCCAACCCCTCAGGTTGGTATGACATTGTGTGAGAAGTAAACCAGAAAATTGCCCTAACTCCTAGTGTCATCTCCTTCTCACGCCTCCCTTAGTCCTCAGCCGGGAGCAGGAACACAGGTTGTCCGTGCTCACCCCTCTTCCCCTGCGCAGACGGGCAGCAGCTCGTCTGAGGCAGCCTCCTCCCCACGCAGCAGCCCCCCACTAGCGCACCATGTCCGAAGGACAGTCTCAGCGCTCGGTCGCCTCGAGCGGCGGCACCGGCAGGAGGCCGAGCTCGCCACGGCAGAGGAACGCGAGCGAGCGGCGGCAGAGGCTGCTGCGACTGCGGCGAGGGCGTCAAGGCTGGCGGCGGCGGAACTGGCAGCAGCAAGGGCGGAAGTGGAAGCAGCGGCGGCGGCGGATGCAACGCGTGCGGCGGTATTGGAGCTCAAGGATCTACGCGGCAGTAGCATCAGCGGCTCTACCTCTGCGGACGGCAGCACCGACATGGAACACAAGCTGGCGAGGGAAGCAGCGGGAGAGCAGGCGGCACAGCGGGCAGCCGCGCACCCCCACGAGCGCGGTGGCGGCAGCCCAGAAGGGCGTGGACGCGCCGGCGGCGATCCTGGCAGGGACGCACGCGGCGGCCGCGCTCCCTGCGGCGGCGGCCGGGTCGACGGAGATCACGGCTCTTACAGGCGGCGCGGCTCTCCCTCTCCAAACCGGCGCCATGGTCACCACGGGATCCAGGCTGTTGTCAGGAATATTGGCCCCGGCGGTGGGTGGCCTACCCTCACCAAGACCAACTATGTCGAGTGGGCTGCGGTGATGAGGGTAAGGCTCCAGGTGCGGCACATGTGGGAGGCAGTTCGGTACGGGGATGTCGACTACGACGAGGATCGACGGGCGTTGGATGCCCTCATTGCTGCAATCCCGCCCGAGATGCAGTTCTCGCTTTCCAAGAAGCGGACTGCCAAGGAGGCCTGGGATGCCATCGCTGCGGCACGCATCGGCAGCGACCGCTCCCGCAAGTCCACACTGCAGGCACTTCGCAAGGAGTGGGAGAATCTGGCCTTCAAGCCAGGTGAGGACATTGATGACTTTGCTCTCCGTCTCAACACTCTGCTGCAGAAGATGGTGCAGTACGGCGACGACACCTACGACGAGGAGAGAGCTGTTGAGAAGCTTTTCCACTGCGTCCCCGAGAAGTACAAGCAGATCGCTCGCTCGATCGAGTCTCTGCTGGACCTCTCCACGATGTCGATCGAGGAGGCGATAGGTCGCCTCAAGGTCATCGACAGCGATGAGCCACAACCTCTCTCGGGGCCTATCACCATTGGCGAGAAGCTCCATCTCACTCGGGAACAGTGGGAGGCCTGCCAGAGTGACAAGAGGAAGAGGGAGCCCTCCTCCTCGACAGGCGGCCGCAAGCGCGGCAAGCCGCGCAAGGCGCGCGGAGGCGACCAGGCCGTGGTGCGAGGACGTGCCGAGAGTGGCGCCCGCGGAGGCGCCCAGGGCGGCGCCGCCGGCACGCACAAGCTAGCACGAGACGACACCTGCCACAACTGCGGCTGGGCTAGCCATTGGGCCAAGGACTGTCGACAGCCATGACATGGCCAGGCCCACATTGCACAGGTGGAGGAGGAGGAGTCGGCTCTGCTCCTGGCACAAGCAAGCATCGAGCTACCTCCAGCGGCATCAACTGCAGCGGCTCTCCTCCACCTTGACGAGCCGAGGGCACACGCCTTTCTCGGCGATGCCTCCAACAACGATAAGACTGACGGGTGGTGCCTCGACACCGGCGCCACCCATCACATGACCGGTCGGCGGGATTTCTTCACCGAGCTTGACTCCAGTGTCCGAGGCTCCGTCAAGTTTGGGGACGCCTCCAGCGTGGAGATCAACGGCATCGGCTCCGCCATCTTCACCGCCGAGACTGGTGAGCACAGGCTGCTCACCGGAGTCTACTACATCCTCTCGTTGAGGAACTCTATCATCAGCTTGGGACAGCTGGATAAGAATGGTTCACGCGTGGAGATCAAGGACGGAATCCTGAGGATTTGGGATCGCCATCGTCGCCTTCTTGCCAAGGTAACCAGAGGCGCAAATCGACTCTATGTCCTTAATGTGCAGGTGGCACAACCCCTCTACCTCGCTGCTCGTCGGGACGACGAGGCATGGCAGTGGCACGAGCGCTTCAGGCACCTTCACTTCAAGGCCCTGAAGCAGCTCAGTGCCAAGGAGATGTGCGAGGCCTGCCATGCCTCGACCACGTGGAGCAGTTCTGCGATGTCTGCGTGTTGACGAAGCAGAGGCAGCTCCCCTTTCCCCAGCAGACGAGCTTCCGAGCCAAGGAGCGGCTCAAGCTCGTGCACGGGGACTTGTGTGGCCCAGTGACACTGGCCACACCGGGAGGACGATGTTACTTCCTGCTGCTCGTCGACGACCTCTCCCGCTACATGTGGGTGATGGTCCTCAGCAGCAAGGGAGAGGCTGCAGACACCATCAGGCGCGCGCAGGCTGCTACGGAGGCGGAGTGCGGCGGCAAGCTGCGCGTGCTGTGCACCGACAATGGTGGTGAAGGTGAATTCACGGCGGCTGAATTCGCGTCGTACTGCGCTGATGAGGGCATTCAGCGCCACTACTCTGCGCCGTACAGCCCGCAGCAGAACGGCATCGTCGAGCGGTGCAACCAGACGGTTGTGGGGATGGCTCAGGCCCTCCTCAAGCAGAGGGGGATGTTAGCTGTCTTCTGGGGAGAGGCGGTGGTGACGGCAGACTATATCCTCAATCGCTCGCCTACCAAGGCTCTCAACGGCAGGACATTGTATGAGGCTTGGCATGGGCGCAAGCCAGCGGTCTCCCACCTGCGGGTCTTCGGCTACCTCGCGTTCGCCAAGGAGCTTGGCCACGTCGGCAAGCTCGACGACAGGAGCACTCCGGGGGTGTTCATCGGCTACGCGGAGGGCTCGAAGGCCTACCGCATTCTTGACCCGGAGACACAGCGTGTGTGCACGGCGCGCGACGTAGTGTTCAACGAAGGGCAAGGATGGGCATGGGACAAGGCGGCGGAAGACTGCTCGACTCTGACATACGACGACTTCACTATCGAGTATGTCCAATTCGAGGGAACAGGGGGAGTAGGCAGCTCCTCTTCACCGAGCATGCCTACCCCAGTCCCCGAGCCTCCACCGACCCCAGCGCCTGCTACTCCGGCAGCGCCACGCTCTCCAGCCACCCCTCCGGGCACGACTACTCCAACACTAGCTCGTGTCGAGCATAGCCCGGTGGAGTTCGCTACTCCGCTCTCTCATGACGAGGAGCGCAACGACGAGTACCACGACAGCGAGCCGTTGTGGTATCGTACGATGGAGGACCTTATCGGCGACCAGCCGGTGCCGGAACTGGTACCTCACGATCTGGAGGCGCAGTTGCACCTTGCGTGCAACGACGGCGAGCCTCGGTCTTTCGCAGAAGCTGAGAGACATGCGGCATGGCGTGCCGCGATGCAGTCGGAGATGGACGCGGTTGAGAAGAACCGCACCTGGGAGCTTGCTGACCTCCCTCGTGGTCACCGCGCGATCACCCTTAAGTGGGTGTTCAAGCTGAAGAGGGATGAAGCCGGCGCCATTGTCAAGCACAAGGCTCGCTTGGTGGCATGCGGTTTCGTGCAGTGGGAGGGGATCGACTTTAATGATGCCTTCGCCCCTGTGGCACGGATGGAGTCCGTGCGACTCCTTGCGCTAGCTGCCTAGGAAGGCTGGCGAGTTCATCACATGGACGTCAAGTCAGCATTTCTTAATGGCAACTTGAAGGAGGAGGTCTATGTGCACCAGCCGCCGGGATTTGTGATCCCCGGCAAAGAGGGCAAGGTGCTACGCCTGCGCAAGGCCCTCTATGGCTTGCGGCAGGCACCGAGGGCGTAGAATGCCAAGTTGGATTCCACGCTCAAAGCGATGGGCTTCGAGCAAAGCCTGCACGAGGCGCCCATCTACCGGCGGGGCAATGGAGGAAACGCCCTGCTAGTGGGTGTCTACGTCGACGACTTGGTGATCACCGAAACCAAGGATGCGGAGGTGGCGGCGTTCAAGGAAGAGATGAAGGCCACTTTCCAGATGAGGGACCTGGGACCTCTCTCCTTCTACCTGGGGATCGAGGTGCACCAAGACGACTCCGGGATCACGCTTCGACAGACCGCCTACGCCAAGCGCGTCGTTGAGCTGGCTGGGCTCACCGACTGCAACCCAGCTCTCACTCCGATGGAGGAGAGGCTGAAGCTGAGCCGCGACAGCACGACGGAGGAGGTGGACACTACGCAGTACCGACATCTTGTGGGGAGCCTTCGCTACCTCACGCACACACGGCCGGACTTGACATTCTCCGTCGGCTACGTTAGTCGGTTCATGCAGCGACCGACGACGGAGCACCAGCAGGCTGTGAAGAGGATCATCCGCTATGTTGTGGGGACTCTCGACCACGGTCTCTACTACCCGAGGTGTCTTGGGGAGGCACACTTCATCGGGTACAGCGACAGCGACCACGCCGGCGACATCGACACCAACAAGAGCACGAGCGGGACCCTCTTCTTCCTCGGCAAGTGCCTCGTTAGCTGGCAGTTTGTCAAGCAGCAGGTGGTGGCTCTATCCAGCTGCGAGGCCGAGTACATAGCGGCCTCCACCGCTTCGACTCAGGCGCTCTGGCTCGCTCGACTGCTTGGTGATCTTCTCGGCAGAGACACTGGAGCGGTGGAGCTCAAGGTGGACAGCAACTCCGCTCTAGCCTGGCAAAGAACCCCATTTTCCATGAACGGAGCAAGCACATCAGGGTGAGGTACCACTTCATCCGAGACTGCTTGGAGGAAGGGAGCATCAAGGCGAGCTACATCAACACCAAGGACCAGCTTGCGGACCTGCTCACCAAGCCCCTTGGGAGGATTAAGTTTCTTGAGCTTTGTTCCCGGACCGGGATGGTCTAACTTTCCCACAAGACGACGCACAAGACTTAGGGGGAGAATGATGGGATAAATCTTTGTACCGTTAGTCTTTGTGGTCCTCGGCATGGTGGTCTTGCTGCCCCAACCAGGACAGCATCTAACAGGATAACATTTAGCATCTTAGACTAGATTTTAGAACAACATCTAGAACATCATCTTAGACTAAACATCACTAGCTTTTAGACTAGCATCTTAGCATATACTTGGTTGTCTTGGCCAGCTATAAATATGTATCCCCACCCCTCAGGTTGGTATGTCATGTGTGAGAAGTAAACTAGAAAATTGCTCCAACTCCTAGTGTCATCCTCTCGATGAGAGTAAAAGTTTCGATAATAACAGTATTATACTGACAATGACAACTATGTATGTTCCCCAAGCTTCATTCCTATATATTTGCAAGTCTAGTGGACTCACTGTCAGGACAGCATCTACTGAATTTCAATAGTTAGACCCATAAACTCACCATCAAAGCCCACCAGAGAATAACATATGCACATGGATCAACAACTTGGCATGTAGAAAAAAGCGAGCGATGGAAGCAGAGAGGCATCAGGTGGCTGAAGCTGATCACAATCAGTGGCTACAACTCCACAAGACTAGCTGTAGCAGGATGCTGAACACCAAAAGATACTATTATAGATAATATACAACCAGCATGGGGATCTATCCACAAAATCAGATAGGCACAAGGTTCTACCCATCCATCCCCATTCAGTGATCTGATCCTAGATACTACCAAACATGTCTACTTACTCAGTACTACCAAGTATCCAGGACATAAACATCAGCTATACACATCTGCTGCTCACAGCAATAATCATGTAAACATCTTGAGATGCTCAATGCGAGCACCACGGACTTCCTCATCTGTCAGTGCCCCAGAAATCATCCTCTGCTTGCGCACTTGCACTTGTTGCATCCGCTCCTCGACGGTATCCTGAAACAACAGAAAGCATTTGCGGTTTCAGTAACCTGGGACAGTGCAGGTAAATATCTCAAGAGGTTAGTGAATATCATTGTTAATTACCTTCACGATGAATCGTCTCACTTGGACTGCTCTTTTTTGCCCAAAGCGGTGAATTCTCATGACAGCCTGCTCTTCCACTGCAGGGTTCCACCATGGATCCTGCGTAAATAAATAGCAGCGCCAGATTGCCAGTGTGACCTATTAGTAATGTCAAGACTAAAGATAATTGTCATTTCACTAGATTGACAGGGTTTAGAATAAATACAATCAGGAAAACGTTGGATGCTTCTGTAAGATTTAGCCCTACGCCTCCAGCTTTGAGTGACATCAGTAGCACCTAATTGTCATATTGTCATACAAACAATCAGGATGCATAAAGAAAATGAACATATGCAAAAAGGAAACAAGGAGCATGACTAGAAATTACTCATTCATACCAGCTTGTCCTGACTTTCACTAAACTCCTTCAGAACGTTTTCTTTATGCTTCTGGCTCAACCTGCCATCATACCTCAGGAACTTCATACCCTTATGATTGAAGGGGATCTCCAGAAGATCAAAGAATGACGTGAACTGGCTGAATACAATGCTCTTCTCCCTTTTCTTCTGCAGATCCTCCAGAATCAAGATAAGTTTGCTCACTTTGCAGGAGTCCTTCCAGTTATTTTCAGCATCAACTTGGAAGCGACACTGAGCAGGCAATATGATCAGGTCAGATTTGCTGATGTGACTTCAACACAGGGGACATGGTCCTCCATCTGGAGTCCTCCAGCTAAAAAGAAGGCATTCGCGGCACATCCGATGTGCGCAAGGAGTGAGCACAGGATCATCAGAAGCTGACTCAAGGCAGATAGGGCACTCAGTAGTAGCACCCTGCCGAATCTCTTCAACAACCTCTTCGACATAAGCACGTGAGGGTAGTGCATTCTGTCTTCCAGAACAACTTTGGACTCCTTCAAGGAACCGCTGTGCTAGCTGGTCAAGGTCAGCATACTTGAGGATCAGCACGGCTGCACATTAAAAATTCACAACAATTAGACAAGGCAATGATGGAATGCAACAGTACGGTATTGTTTCACAATGCAAGGCTAACCTGATAACTAGAAAAGGGTGATTGCAGCATTGTCTTAGCCGGAGAAGTAGCTCAAGAATATTAGCATAATTGTTAAGAACACTGCCTTGTGCTACAAATTTGTCAAATTGAACCTGTTGAGAGGTACCATTGTGTTAGACATTCACAGAATATTATCCATGAAAATGTTATAACTACGCAAATAATATTGAGAAGCGAAATTCAGTTTGACCTAGATAAGAATCCTGCCTTTAGCAACACATCAGTTAACCAACAATTCCATGCTTTGGTTGCAAATCAGCTAACAGTGAAACAAACATATACAACTGACTTGTATCATGAAAAAAACAACAAAAGTTAAATACCTTTGACCTCCTGAAAAGCGCTTCATAGAAATCACGTTCATGTTCAGATTGTTCACATTCTACAACTTCAATATGAGCTGGAGGGAGGACCAGTATAGGACTGAAGCAAATAATTGAGCATTGCTAGGAATTATATATGCTTATTTATGCAGTTGTGAACTTTGAAAGTTTGGAGAAAATACATACCTTCCGATCTTGTCTTTTGTTTCCTTGGTCCTCCTCAGCATTAGTGGCCTGAGAATAGCTCTAACAATTTTCAATCCTCTATCATCACCATTCTCATAAGGTTTCTGAATAAGCTTCTGCCACCTATAGAGATCAAGAAGAAAATGTCTCAAGTCTGGATTTTCAAAAAGAAACAAGAACTGAGCAGTGAGACTCCATCCATACCAATTTGCATTGCACCATGGTTTGACATGCAAGAAGCAGAAAAGACTGTAGAGGTCCTCCAAATTATTCTACAGAAAATGCAACAAAAATAAAAAAGTTAGATCATGCGTACAAAAGTGGGACACTTAGATGCTGCCAGTTCAACTGAAAGTACTGAAAACAAATGTGAATATCAGTGGCGGAAACATACCTGCAATGGTGTGCCTGTAAGGCACCATCTGCATTCTGAGTTTAATCCAAAAGCTGCTTGGGCTCCTTTAGTTTTAGGAGATTTGATTGTGTGAGCTTCATCAAGCACAATCCTATACCGATCCATCCTATGAAAGATGCTGCTGCCATTCTGTTAAGGGTAGCATTTTTCAATAGTGAAAATTGTGATGACCTTGTTACTTCCAAAAGTATACAAATACAACAAAATGGTTGGCAACAGATGGCAAATGCCAAATACATACAGCTTTGTATGCGGCTGAAAGGACACCATACGTCGTCAACACAACATCATGCTGAGCCATCAGCATGAGGTTATCCGTTTTATCACCACCATAGTGCACAAAAACAGAAATGGCTCCTGGTGTTGAATGTGCCTCCAATTCATCCTGTAAGGAAGAACAATAATGCATTCTTATTCTCTTGTGAGATCAAATATTATTGGGGAACTGGGAAAGATTGGGAAAAAATCATTAAATTGGTTCAAGATGCACTGCATGAAAAACAGGATAAAGTGAAACTTAGAAGTGACTTTAAAATATTCTAGATCAATTACAATATAAAATAATGCATATTCATGAAAAATGGTTGAATATAAGACACTGGAAATGTACACAATAACAGTACCAGAAGATGCTTACTTTCCATTGACCCAATAACGGCATTGGACAAACGATAAGGGTACCTCCTCTTACAGAGGATCTTGAGGTGCGTGCTCTGGTCCCATGATCTCTCAGGCCTCTTATATCTCTTTCTATATAGTTGGAACACTCCCCCCTAGGGTTTGAAAGTATAAGAGCAATGGTCATCACAGTTTTGCCAAGACCCATTGCATCTGCTAGTATCTGCAAAGACAGGTGACACATAAATAAGTTTCATAGTATGCGATCTAACAGCAGTGCAGTTATAGAAAGCAAACAACCATATTCAGGTAGCTAAACAAAAGCAAGGGAGCCATTTTGTGGGGATTAAGTTTACATCAGCATCAAATTGCTGAGGAAAATGCTCAAACAGCAAAAACAAACATTGGCCAAAACATCATAGTGCAGCAAGACTATAATTTATAACACGCCAATCCTCAGCACAGAAATAAATTTGAAGTTATTTTTTATTAAACAATTAAAGGCGGCATATAACATGGCATTATAACTGTTAAGAGACAGGATACGTCAGAGAATGGAACAGCTACCTTTGGGAATATAATGCAAAGCAAGCACATGAGCAACTGAAACAAACTTACCCCTCCTCGTGCAGTCCCAGTTGCACTTGGAAATTGTGTTGTTGCTTGACCAGTGAAAAGATTAACATACACTGCAGGAGCTCTCCTGTAAGCAACAACAGTTTTCTTATCACTATAACCCAGTCACCATCTCAGTGCTATTGTACAGAAGACACTGAAGAGAGCATACTTGTCTGCAATATTGTAGGCACTCCAACAGGGATTGAGAGTTTTTGTTGCTTTATTAGCATCCATTCCCTTCTCTAATTTAGACATCCAGAAGAGAGCTTGTTTTTGGTATGGTTTTAGAACAGAGACAAGGGTACTCGGAGGCTCTGCTTCCTGTTTTTACAGTTATGTAACTAAATATTTAGAGACAATTAAGTTTGTATAAAATATTAGGGTGGGATGAGTAAACATTCAAACAATCCCACAAGCTTCTATTGTTACCTCTAAGTCAAATGTTTCAGCAGTGCCAACAAGTTTGTTCAAGGCAGCCTCTGAAATGGCCTGCTCATCAGGGCCTTGCTCTAGAAAGGTCTGGCCAAGCACAGGAGTGGATTCATGGCCGCTGTTATGGTTCCCCTAATCCATGTATCAGGAAAAAAATAACATCAATGAACACAAAGAAAAAAGCAGCCAGCAAAAATGCCAAGAAAATATTAGTACAAGAAAGGGCTATAATTTTCAGCATTGCCATAAAATAAATGCAACAATAGATTCAGTTCATTGGAGGACACAATTAAATGCTACAGCAAAGGGACACGTACTGAATAACTGATATCCGTAGTAAAAACAGCAAGAGCTCTTTCTTACCCTTAGAATTCGCTGCAGCTTTCTTGTGCTGAGGTCACCAAGAGAGAAATCATCCTGTACATGGTAGACATATAAACATTTAGGGAAGACAATGACAAGAACATTCTGAAAACTTACAAAACGAATCAATAAATGAGCTACCTTGTTGGATGCCTTTAGCTTGAGTAAAGTAAGCAATTGATGAAGAGGACTGGAAGAGAAATTGACATTTGCATGATCGATCATGTCACATGATGAGTTGTCCATTTCAGTGAACACAGATTTGTGGATGTAGAGGCTGCAGAAAAAACATTACCATTAGTAGAATCAGATAAATCTTAATAACTTGCTGAGTAACAAAACAACAAGCATGTATCATCATCAGCCATTACCTAGCATACAGCAAAATCTCCTGCATCAGCCTCAGCTCTATTGTTGGGAACACAATCTTCCCGTGAATCTTGACCTTGGACGAGTTGACAAGCGGGACAAGGCATTGCGTCCACTCTTGTGGTAGCCTCCCAATCTGCAGACACCATCAGGGAGAGTGAGACAAGATCAAAACTATAGTAATTTATAAATAAATCATTCATTGGCAAAACTATTCAAGAGTAAAAATGCATCACAATATGAGTTGAGTATCGACCTCTCCAGCTCGTTTGGTGGAGAAGCGCACAATCGCCGCCACCTTCTTGGCTGACATCTTTACCCCGCCATAGCTCCTCTCGGACGAAGGGAATGCGAAATGGACGATCTCCCCGGCGTCCATCCTCCTCCTCCCACGGTTGGTGGACAACCCGGGCACATAGGACTTGCCAACGAGCAACCAGTCACGCTCCTCGGGGAAGTCGCCAAACTCGGCGTCCGGCGGTGCCACCACCATCCTCATGTCAGTTACCGGGGCAGGGACAGGGGCAGGCGCAGCCGCCATGAGGGGCCGCGGCGGCGGCCGCGGCCGCGGTTCGTACATCTCCACGTCCACAGGCGGCGGCTTAGGCAGGACGGACCTCGGGTCGTACATCTGGACGTCCAGGGGAGGCACCACCAGGATGGGCCTCGGGTTGACGGGCGGCGGCAGGGCTCGGATGGGCCTCGAGTTGAGGTACGGTACCGGATGGGTGGCGGTGAGGTCGATGGTCTCCACCTCCTCCCTCGGCCTCTTCTTCGGCCGCGGCACGAGGCTTATGCCTCCTCCGCTGCCTCTCGCCGCCGCCGCCGCCGCGGCAGCAGCAGCGCCTTTTCTTGGCGCGTCGCGGCCGCCGCCGGCGGGCCTCTCCTCCTTCTTGACCTGATGCGGCACCACCGACGGCTCCTTGGCGCACCAATCGGCCGGCTCGCCCTTCACCTTGGCATCGGCCTTTGCGGAGGCGGCGCCGGAATCTTGGCTCCCCACGACCTCGTCGTCGAGGACCTCGGCCTTCACCTTGGCGGGCAGCTGGGCTCCGCCGACGTCGCGCTACGCCTTGACCGGCTTCGGGGCGGCACCGCCGCCGCGGCCCCTGTAGGTGGGCCCCGCCTCGGCGGCGCCGGCGGAGTCGTCGAGGAGCGCGTTGATGGCGCGCTCGGCGTTGCCACCGCACCGGGAGAGCGCGGCGACGACGCGGGCCTCAGGGAGGCCCGCGCCCAGGACGGCGCGCACGGCGGCGATCTCGTCGGCGAAGAGGACGGCCTGCGATGGGGACTCCTGCCAGCCGGAGGAGTCGTCGTCGACGGAGACCAGCATGGCGGCTACCGGCGCGGCGAGGGCGAGGCCGGGGGGAGGTAATGGTGGGCGGCGGCGGGAAGCGGGCGGGAGTGGGAGAGGTGGGAGGATGAGGTGTAGGGGAGGCTTGGGGACGGAGGGAAATGGCGGGTTGGAGGATTCTGGATCAGGGGTTTTCAGGGATTTGGGGACTTTTTTTGGCGGGGAAGGGAAGGGAGGGAGGGAAATGGGCGGGGGGAATTTGGCGGGGGAGCGAAAACGAAGAAGCAAGCGGCGACGGTAAAATTTTGACCAGGAGCTACCGCGTCGCGCTCGTGGGGAGATTGGGTTAAAAAAGAGCGGGCTGCGTGCGCGCGCACGGGCGGGCGGGCTGGTGTCGTTGTGGCGCCGCTTCTGTCGCCTGCGCCAGGATCTCTTCACAGCGGTTGGACTTGGACAGTGGCGCGGTTAAGGGTCAAAAATGGATGGAAAAAAAATCCAAAATCATCCAAATTCGTGTCCGCTAAAATATGGATAGGGTATCCATCCTATCCGTTTTTAACACGGTAAGACAACTAAAGTGGGTGTATTTGGTTTTGTTTTTTCATCAGTTTTCTATATCCGAATTCGAATTCATATACGTGGATATCTATTATTATCACCGACCATCCAGGTCAGATGCATGCTTCAAAAACCTGTGACATGGTTATTTTTTACCATGCGCAATAGCATGTTTTATGGTCATGCTTTCTTTTCCTCTTTAACTATTGTTATATGCAGCTTTGTTGCAGATGAGCGGAGGTTCAGCATACGCGCAGCATGGTGTGCCTCGCTCATTCTGGTCCTGATTCTAGGGTTCGAGGTGCAGCAATACGCTGTGCAGTCGACCTGATTTGTGTATGGGCAATTACAGGAAGTATCTAGCTGACTGTGCTGATAATTCTTGAGGTTTTGCATCCTGTGGCCACAGATGAGGCATTGCACTCAAGCGCTCCAGTTTAATAGTAGATTTATTTTAAAAATATATAAGTTGGGCTACATGATCTTATTGAATTTCTTGCACATCACCAGCTGGCATTATTACACACATTCTTGTTTAAGCTATAATACTATGTTACCTATTTGACCGTGGTAGACGGTAATTAGTATGACAATGTAATGATGACCCACCGTAATATCTGTGCCCCATATGTATCTTAACAGTGAGAAGAACGAGCACCAGGAGACTGCCATGACATCTGGTGTGACTACTTGCTCTGCTGCCGCTTGGGGATGGTAAGAATTATCTTCCTGAATGGAAAATTTTCTTAGGCCCTATTTGTGGAATTCATCAAAAAGGTTTGGAGAGACTATTTTACGTGTGGTTAATTTCGTAATTACAATCACACGCAAAGCACAAAGATTCTGCGCATTGAGTTTGCTAAAAAGGAAGCATGGTTTATCTAACTTTCTATGGCCAGTTTTGAATACCCATGGTGTGATGCCAGAGTACTAAGACATGCAAATGATACAGGACCACATTACTTTCTAATAAGGGCCTGTTTTGATCTGGGGGCTAATTTTTAGTCAGCTAAAAATTAGCTCTAGATGATCCAAACAAGGAGGCTAAATATGGGCTAAACATTAGCCAATTTCCCAACTAAAATTTAGTCCATTAGCCATCCAAACCCAGCTAAGGGGGGTTTTTGCGGATAGCAAAATACCAAAATACTAGCCATAGCTAAATTTTAGTTTTAGTCCATCAAAATAGGCCCTAAGTACATCCAAACCAGTGCCTCTCCCTACCTTTTAATGCTTGATTTACTTCTAGACATTTCATGCAATTATTCATAGTACATTACTTGGGAGTTGGGAGCCCTTGAAAGTATAGATGTCCATTCGGGCCGCCCGGCCCGGTCCGGCACGGGCCCGGCATGGCCCGTTCGTTTTCGTGCCGGGCCTGGCCCGTCACGGTAACACCGTCGTGCCGTGCCGGGCTAGCCCACGGGCTGTGGAGACGGCCCATGCACGGGCCCGTGAGGCCTTTTTCGTGCCGGGCCGGCCCGAAGAGCCCGTCCATTTTTACGGGTCGGGCCAGCCCACAGCCCGTCAAGAGGAAAAAAGCACAGACACATTCAAAATTTTTCAAGTTTATCAAACATTCAAAAATTAAAATAGAAGGTTAATCAAGTTTTCAAGTGTTGGCATAATCACACATGACACATTCATCACATGGACACAATCACAATTCACACAGTGACACAGAAAGTCAGAAATCATAATATAGGAATTATTAGAGCTGTTAACACTTGATCTGTGTGATCAAGTGTTGGCTGCCTTATTAAAAACCTTCCTAGGTAAAAACTCACCCTTGTGAGAAAACCCTAGGAAGGGAAAAAGAGTACAGCCAGCTCAGTTTCAATTCAACATTACAAAGAGTTTGAGACACACACACAGACTGACAGTCATAACATCTAATGAACAACTGGCCAAGCCGCCAAGCCAACACCAAAACTCCAACAGGCATTCAGGCAACACCGCAACAGACCAACAGTCCAAGTCTCCAAGTCCAACAGGCAACAGGCAACAGGCTTCAGCCTTCAGCTTGCTCCTGGTCCTGGGGTAGGCCTAGAGGTGCACAAGCACAACAGGCCAACAACATTAGTGTTTGCAATTCAAAGTGTTTAACAAATGAACAAGATGAGTAATGAGTTAGTAATGAACTTACCTTCATCCATGTCTAGGTAGGGGCTTTTGTAAGTTTCCTCCAGTTCATTGACCTCCTTCTCAACATCATGTTGGGCCCTTGCATCTCCCAACTCCCAATCCTTGAGGCAGGTCAGCATCTCCACCGTCTCTGGCAAGAACCGTTGGCGCCGCTCCTCAATCACCCTGCCAGTTAGACTAAAACAAGATTCTGAAGAAACAGTGGAAACTGGAACAGACATAACATCTTTAGCAAGTATGGACAAAATAGGATAGGATAGCTTGTGCTCATGCCACCAACTAAGTATGTTGAAGTCATCGTCATAGCAAGTAATAGTATCACTGTCCAAGTAGGATGACAGCTCTGAAGCAGGAGATATATGAGGTGTAGATGAAAGAACAGGAGAACCACATGTACCAGGAGCACCAAAGATCTTACCCCATGCTGTTCTTTTCTTACCAGTAGCAGCTGAAGGTTGAGCGGGCCTTTGCAGTCGAACTGCACCAAACTTGTTTTCATACTTGTTAAACAACTTATGTAATTGAGTTCTTACCTCAGTGAAATAAGAAGAGTAATCAACACCAACTGTCTGAGAAAGAAGTTGGAGAATATTATGAAAACCTCTCACCTTGGCTCTAGGATCCAAAATGAATGCAAAGGAATACAACAGAGGTATGTTCTGCCAATACTTGAGAAACTTAAGCTTCATGGGAACAACAATATTTCTGAGCAATGGATCAGAATCTTGGCCATACAAATAGCCAACAATCTCAATAATATGATGCAACATCAAAGGACTTGTTGGATAGTAAACACCAGATAAAGCAACAGTGGAATCATAAAACATTTCAAGGAACAGCAAAATTTTCTCAGCAATTACCCACTGGTTTTCAGTCAGAAGTGGCTGGCCATTGTGCACATAATGAGCAGAAATAAAGACAGAAAAGACATTCTTATATGGTAATAGATGTTTGAGCATGAGATATGTAGAATTCCATCTCACATCCATATCTAAACCAAACTTACGAGGGCGTACCCCCTTGACAATGCAGAAGTTATGGAAAGCTGCAATGCGTTGATTAGAAGAGTTCAAAAAAGAGATTGCAGTCCTAAAAGCCTCAAGATAAGCCTTGATCTTCTTCAAACCAGACTTGACTATGAGATTGATAATATGACATGCACAACGTTGATGCAAAAGACCAACAAGTGCTTTATCAGAATCAGAATCAGAATTAAGAGGTTCAGGATCTGGACCTAGATAACCAACAAATTTGGGAATAAGTGTGGACATGGCAGAAGTATTAGCAGAAGCATTGTCAAGTGTGATAGAGAAAATTTTATCCTGTAACCAAACTCAGAAACAACTTGTTCAATACGCTCAGCAATGTTAACACCAGAATGGGAGCAATCAATCAACCTAAGAGCAATGACTCTCTTCTCTAATTCCCAATCAGCAGAAACAAAATGTGCAACAACACTAAGGTAGTCCTCCTTGGCATTCCCTGACCAAATATAAGAAGTAAGACAAACAGAAGAAACATGAGACTTCAAGGTATCAACAAGAGAAAGACGACAATCGGCAAAGAACTTGGCAAGATCTCTAGAAGTGGTCTGTCTAGAAACTTTAGCAAAACGAGGGTTATGAGCACGCTGGATGTACTCCACAAATGCCTCGGTCTCACCAAAGCCTAGGGGAAGATCAAGTCTAGCAATCAACCGGCACAATTCTTTGCGAGCAAGATCAGGCTTGTATTCCCAATTAATAATTGAGCCATCAGAATGGAATTGCAGATGCGACTGAACAAGAGAAGAATGGTTTTGTTTAGCCAAGCACATCTTCTGGTGCCGGAGCAAATGGCCAGTACCAGCACAAGACCGGCCAGTAAGAATGTGAGAACAATGACGGCACTTGGCAGTGTACCTTACCTTCTTCCCGTTGGCGCCTTCCTGGAACAACTCCTCAAAGTCATTCCAGGCAGCAGACCGCCGCTTCCCCTTGCGGACACTGGTGCCCGTTGATGTAGTTGGGGTAGAACATGGGGTAGAAGGTGGAACAGTACCTCCGGCACCGGCATCATCCACATTGACGGGAGCAGCAGAGCTACCGACGAGTGGCACGGCTCCGGTAGCCACGTCGTCCTCATCGTCGCCTGGTAGAACAGAACAAGAAGAGGATCAGGAAGACAGGAACAAGAAGAGGATCAGGAAGACAGGAACAAGAAGATGATTAGGAGAACAAGAACAAGAAGAGGATCATCAAGATGTTACCTGGCAGGCCACAGGCCCTTAGGTCGTCGTTGATGGTGTAGTTCTCGTCCATCACGACGACCTCCTGGGGCAGGCGGCAGCCGGGGGCCGGGGCGTCCCTCAGGTCTCAGGCCTCAACCACTCCGTCACTCAACGGCGCGCGGCACCCGACGGGGCGACGGATACCTGCAAGAAAAATAGGAGAACAAGATCAGGAACAACCAGTGGATCAGCAGATAGCAGAACAATAAGGGGATCAGGACTCAGGAGGACAGCAAGAAGACAGTTACCTGCGACACCGGAGCCCGGAGTAGGAGAAGAAGACAGTTACCTGCAAGAAGAGGATCAAGAAAACAAGAACACGATCAGGAGGATCTACATCAGGAGAACAAGAAATGGATCAAGAGGATCTACTCATCTACGTACCTGCGACGCCTCAGCGGCTCAGCCCGGGCTGGAGAGGACGACAGGAACAAGATCAGGAGAACAAGAAGAGGATCAGGAGGATCTAGATCTAAGGATCGAGAGGATCTAGATCTAAGGATCAGGAGGATCTAGATGTAGATCCAGATCCAGGGAGGCGGGACGGGAGGAGTCAAGGAGCGGGGAACGGAGGAGTCGAGGCGAGGAGGCGGTGCGCCGGTGCCGGTGGCAAGCCGGCAAGGCAGAAGGCACCAGGGAGGCAGGGAGGCAGGGAGCCGGGCAGGCGGTCAGGTACTCCCTGCGGAGGCGCGGACGCGGACGCGACGCCTCAGGAGGTGAGCCGAGAGCGGAGGACGGGAGGAGTCGAGGCGAGGAGGCGGCGCGCCGGTCGCCGTCGGCCGTCGCCGACTCGCCGGGACAGGAGGAGCTGAGGAGGCGAGGAGCCTGGAGCGCAGGCGCGCAGCGGAGGAGACGAGGAGGCGAGGAGCGGCGGGTGGAGGGGAGAATGGGGTAGGGTTTGCGAAGGGGGGGCGTCGCCGGCCGCGGAGGGCTTATATATGCCCCCCTCCCGACCGTTGCTGGGCCGGCCTGCTGGGCTGCTGCTCGTTTGACGGGCCGGCAACGGGCCGGGGACAGCATTTTCGTGCCAGGCCGTGCCGCCCGTCGGGCCGAGGCGGCGGCCCACGCCCGGCACGATGATGCGGGCCGGGCCAGCCCGAGTCCAAAGAGTTACGGGCCGGGCCGGGTTAGGTACAGGCTAAAAATACGTGCTTCGTGCCGGGCTCTCGGGCTGCGGGCTGCATGGCCAGATATACTTGAAAGCATTGGGCAGTAAACAAATTTTAATAAAAGTGTTACCAGGAAATGAAGTATATAATTTTCAATAACGAACCAAAAAAACATGTGGCCTTTTGATGCAACAGATAGATTGGCAGGGTAGAGAATCAGGCATCAAGCACCAAATCTGTATGTAGTATAAACACAAAAGTGCAAGCAAAATTAATGTGATCCAACAATATGATAGTTACCTACTTCCAACATGCTATGATTGACAATAAAACAACAAACTCTTGTACTTCATATTGGATGTAAATAATGCACATCTATTTGTTTAAGATGGTCTTTTTATCTCATTAAATTTCCTTGGGCTCAGTACTTCTATATATTATCTGTATTATTGATTTAGTGAGCCTATATATACATTTCCAGAGTGTATTTACCACGTACATATGAGCTCTAAAAACTACGCACCATTATCATCCCTTGCAAGATTAATACACATGCTACTGTAAATTCAAAGACATGCAAAAGATCAGAGGAAACAACTTAGATATAATTGAATATTACTGTAAAAAAGCCCTATTTATGGCAGCTGATAAATTTAATTTCTAATTTTTAGCTAATATCTAATTTGATCAACTGACAAAACATACTATTATTAATAATATTAAAAACTTATCTGTGTACCAGTAACATGTCCCCAGGCCAGGATTACACATAGGATATATGAGTAAGCAGATAATGTTTAGAAAATGGAGTGTCTTCCCAATGTATAAGCATACACACAAATTAACAGTAGCACTACCAGGATTGTCATTATTCCCATTGTAAATTCTAAGAGAGACACAAGATGAAGCAATTTAGAAGTCATTAAGTGTGCTGCAGAACTCACTTATAGCATTAAGTGCAGGTCCACTCACATCACGTTGCCATGCTAAATCCTCAACTTCATGGCCTGATCTATTGATACGCGCCTGTATGGTTTTTGTGGAATC
The DNA here is from genome assembly GCA_032594955.1 of Panicum miliaceum. Taxonomy (NCBI): domain Eukaryota; kingdom Viridiplantae; phylum Streptophyta; class Magnoliopsida; order Poales; family Poaceae; genus Panicum; species Panicum miliaceum. The sequence continues at coordinate 8,267,913 of CM064070.1, read as the reverse complement.
AAGAGAACAAATAGACCATCCCCAGGCATTAACCATATGATGAATCTTAGCACTCTGTGCTCTTGCAAGAGTCTATGTGTTGTCCTTCATCTCTGCTATAGCATCACAATATCTGTTGTGCCCCATGAAGTATTTGCCTAACTCTTCGACCCCAATGGCCTTGCTCAGCCCAGCTTGCTGAACATAATTGCTAGATGTATCAAAATAATCCTTGAGCTCCTTGACCAACCCAGCATCCACCATGTCATTAACACGATGATTGAGATATTGGTTGAGAACAGATTCATTAGCATGGATCCAAAGGAGGCAGCATTGAAATTGCAAGGATGGCCAATAATTGTCTAGGATAAAAGAATTAGAAAGCGAGGAATCAAAGTAGTCAACAAGGAGTCCATGTATGAGTGAGTTGGATCCACCTACAACAACCGGCATGTGACTACGCCTTACAATGGAGTTTGCAGTGGCAGTTGCAAGAGATCGGAAGAAGGATACAGGGAATTCACGGGTAGTGGCAGGAAGAACTCCAATAAGGTGATGAGTGACACCACATCGATCATGTATACTCACCTTATTGGTGGCAATATCAAGACCCGCATAAATTTGCATCTTGTCGGCATTGATCACCTCGCCACCAATTACTTTTGTGACATCAATTGATAGCTTCATCTTACCCATGCCCGTAGCACCCATGATTACCACCAGATTATTAGCCAACATTTGGGGAAAGATCTAAGTAAAAAAGTTGTGGAGAAGGAATATTGGTAGATTCTTGACCAGTCACACGCGCGGCATATGAGAAAGGGTAAAGTGCGTTGAGGCGTGGAACCTAGGCGTACACTCATCCTTATCTCTTACCGGTCTCACTTATCAATGTACGCCGTATTGTATAGATATGTGCAAGATATACATATGGAGAATCAGTGCCCTACAGAAAAGGGCACCATCACCTTTGACTTTCCATATCGCGTACTTGTGCACTACTCATACAAATGCCATGTAGGTAAATACAGTTTCAAATTTTTAATTATTTATGTATGCAAATTAGTGGTACATATATGAATCCATTATCTAGGGTAAAAACTCTGTATACAACCTCTCTCTCTCTCTTTGTGTGTGTGTCTCTACATATATAACTAATTTTCCTCTCTTTTATATTTTTTATTATTAATGCTCCTATGGATAAATGCAAATTGGGGCCTGACATAAAATCCAAATACAAAATGACAAAACTCCAGGCCTTTCCATTGGCAAATCACATTCATAGTTGGAATAAGGTTCAAACTAAATTTTATAAAGATGTTAGAGCAAGCATAAAAAAATATTTGTTTCTTTGAATAAATATGAACTCATGAAATTTATCTCCAGTGGTTGAATCATAAATGACATTAATAGTGCATTTTTATTCTCCAGCTTGCTGTTGTCTATTTCTTATTCATCGTGTCTATATTAATAGTGCATTTTTATGTGCTTCCATCGTGTTCGGTTACAGGAACTCATTGTCTTTTTCTAGGATCTTTGTTCCATTTTCACGTGAATCACAATCTGCATGGCTGCAGTGTTAAGTCATGTTATATTAATTCCTTGCAGCTGTCTTGGTGCTGCCTACTTATTTGTCGTGTGTTCTATCATATAGTGCATTTTTATATTCTTCTGCTGCCTATATAGGATTGGTGATACCTTGGTTCTATTGCACCCCTCCTCCATTGCGCGCCTGGTGTAGTTCCTGCTCGGGATAGTTGATAAGTGTGAGTTCCACACATTCTAGCATCACAAGGCTCTTATTATATTTTTTTATAACTATCAGTATTTAGTATAAATATTATAACTATCAATATGGTTATTCTTCCTTATTACAACCTTTTCATGCCTCGGTAAGAGCGCAGCTGGTAGATGCCTGCACTATTAATGCCTCGATAACCATGCTATTTATTTCATATGTCTTCTTTTTTATTGGTTAATTCATTCATCCTTATTACAACATTTTTGTGCCTCTCAACATTATTTTCCTTTTGTTCATTTTCCTTTTAAAATTTATATTTCATTAATCATTTGTTAGTTTTGCATTTCCTTTCATTAGTGGGATTGCTAAGAAAATATACATATATAATGGTGTGTGCACGCATGCACTTATGTTCTAAGTATAGGTGCTTCATGCCATCAGAACCCACCCAACACCATCCTTCCCTTGAAAAAAAAAGACAAGTGAGGGTAATTGATTCATAAGGTATCTGTTAACAAAAAATGGATATTATTGTCATCTTTTAGTTCGCCACATAAGGCAATCATATGTGTTTGATTCACTGTAGACTATGTTTTTGATGACAAAAGGTAGCGAGATTATTCACCAATTATTATAAAAGATCAGCGAAACCATTTCTACAGTTATTACCATGAGAATTTATTGTAGGGGGTCACCAAATCCTTCTAAATAGAATAACATAATAAAATGTTGTTCTTTTTGGATCAAAGAGGGAAAATGTTAATTTAGGTAAACTGTTTAGTATCATATGTCTATAGTTCACTCATAGCTTTTAACTTCAAAATTGACCTTTGGAAACTTCTGGTTACATTGCATCCAAATTCCTATCGGCTTGGGTTGTGTGAATTAATGTTTTTGCACTTGGTTTGTCGATTAACTCATATCCACTAATAGATCACCTGCTACTAGCAGATCAAATTTCAACTTCGAACTGCACAATTGTTTGTCAGCATGTCCTCTAGCAAACTAGCATCTACTGACACAACGGTTTGTATATCCTAATCAATTTTACTTTTATTACAGAATATATAGGGAAACATGGTATATATTTCCCTATTTTTAAAAAAATAATGATTGTTTGGTTGCATTACAGACTACGTGTATATTCCGGCAACCAAGATTTTGTATAAGGTTGTCAAAGAACTAGGTGTTACCGAACCAACATATGAGAATGTATCATGGCATGGTTCACAAATGGAGCATCATGTCTCTTTCAAGATTCTAGCTAAAGGCCGCAGTGAGAGTATGGTTGATATTGCTATATGTGGGCTGTCAGATGAAGTAAATAGAGAAGGCAACGCGATGCTCTACAGTTGCTTCAGGATGATTATGGTATTAATGTGCTTGATTATAATTGGTTTTTAGCTGAAGAACGTAGATGGAGATGCATTCCTATGGTTAAGAATTTGATTGAGAGTGAAAAAAATTATGAATTTGCACATACCAAGTGTGTCATGGTGCTAGATGGCATAGATTTTGCTTCTAACCTTTTCATGAACAAGGTTTATGAAGTCGAAAATGAACTGAAAAAAGGTCATGTGCATGCTAATATGACTATTGTTTTAAGAGCTTGCGCTTGGGATCTTAAAAATATAGGTCAGTCATCAACTCAAGAATTGCGCTCACACTATGGATTTCATACCTTGCTACAAAAGGGAATGGGATCAAAATTCATCAAGCCCTATGCTGATTATATCAATCTGAAACACAAGGTCAGTAGGATTTGTTGCAAGTTCTAATTTATTATGCACATTGTCCTCGTTTGAAACTAAAGAACGATAACTTTTGTGCTTTTAGGTGGGCGCAGTCAACATCAACAGTGGTCTAAAAATTGTTTTAGATCAAGTGGCATCCAAGGCAGGTTTTCAATTTCCTGTCCTTACCGTTGATCATGTGATTGGCAGTGGGTACATAGGAAATGTTCAATTAAATTCCTCAGAATGTGCATCTATTCCTAATGGTGTCGCGTGCAGCAATGTGCAAGGCAAACTGGTATCCGAACAATTCGAAGCTGCCAATAGTGCCATGTACCATGCTATTGGTTTTCTATTAGATACTTATGGTCTCAGTATCTTGGACCCAAGCTTTTATGTATTGAGTGACCTCAAAAAAGTTGAAGCTGCCATCAAAAGAGAGTTACATGTGTTAGCACAAAAGTCATCTGTGGTTGAATGGATTGCACATTGTGCTAGAAATGATATTCACAACCTAGCTGACAAGTATGATGGGTCCATTGTGAGAAAGATACAGAGATTAAGGGCCTGCTGATTTCTATGTGCATTGACATGGCCAGACATCTGGATGCCGTGTACCAGCTTATTAATGTTACATGGAAGAACTGTAGGGTTTGATTCTCGGTCTCATCTAAATTAGTTTTCCACTTTTGGTTAATTTCTTTGAAGGATTTTTCACGAAATTAGGGAATTTGGGTCTTCCAAAATTGATCATCCTACTAGCATGAGACTCCTCGGTTTGGATGCATGCATGCCTTCGTGCAAACAAAAGCAGAGGATAGAGCATCTCAAAGTCATTATTGTTGTGTGATGTGTTTGTCATTGGCCAGTGGCTGTCCAAGCTACTATCAGATTACTACAACTTTATTTATAGTAAATGAAAAATGGGGAGTTAATGTCCCTTGGTCTCGGTGTCGAGATAGCACGGAATGCGACTATCAAAGGTGGATGGATGGAGTATATCATATTAGTATATCTCTACAAAACTACCAGGATGTAGTGATGATCTGTTGGTTCTATGGACCTCAGATCCATAAATAACTAGTTTCATATGTACTGCCAAGAGGCAGGAAATAGGTCGATGCTTGCATTCTTGTAAGAAATATTTGAACCTCACATGGAGGTAATATTGTGAAATATCGACCATATCCTTTATACGGTGGGTTTTATTATTGTTGATGTTGCTCCGTGAAAAAATGATTGTTCGGTGAGTAAGTTGAGGGGGTTATCAGAGAACGGATTTGGACAGAGCAGTTATTTATATTGCCTGCATCAAAACCATCTCCCTTTTTTTACTGCAAATAGTATTAATTATGTGAAATTTCAAGCAGCAGAATAGGCATAAAAGATATATGCAAATACAGGGTAAAATGGTCAAGTTTTAGATGATTTAGATATTCCACTGATATAATCTACATTCATTTATAATTTAGATAGAACCACATTACGTTGGCATATGTATACTCTAAGTTCCTCTTCACAGGTGTATGTTCATAAATTGTGAACTATTCTTTTTTTTGCAGGTAAATTGTGAACTATTCATTCAACCCTAACTATAAGTATGGAAACCTGGTACCCTTAGACCACATCGATCTGTCCAAATCATAACACTTGAGTCCTGTCATATATCCACTGCAGTTTTGGTTACAGAGATATGATCATTACTATTTGATGATATGCAAGTTGACCAGCCACAGCGAAGTGCGGGCATGGTGGCTAGTAGTGCATAATGAAAGAATGATATACACATATGCAACACAAAGACCTAGTGTTTTCAGCATCCGTAAAAGTAATTCATGCAGTTAAAGGGTTAAAATGTTAGTACTATTTACCCAAGGAGATGACCACGTCATTTTGAAGACTAACAGTAATGCCATCCAGGAATCAATTTATCACTAGCTCAGGATCAGATTATGAAACCACAAAACCATGTAATAATATGTTAAAAAATACAATAAGCGTTAGAGTTCATATATATTATGCTAGATGGCTATAATAATATAACCTCCCCAAATCCCACCTTGTGTGGGAGCTTTAAGCAGTGGATGCACCCCTTTATACTATTATATTTACTAAATTCATCACTAATTGAAATGGAAAAGAATATTACAGAAAGCATCAAATAACACAGGTATACAAAAACACTAAAGAAATGCCTAGATAAACAGGACATGGACCAAACAACATATAAAACAGAAGTACAGAACATAAAAAGGGCACACATTTAGCAGCATGTCATCTAAAACCAAAAATGAGGAATAGATAAGTGTTTCACATTACCTTGTAATGCTAATATTAAGGGTTTGTCTGATATAGTAAAATATTGATCAAACTAAAAAAATTCTACATATAACTTATTTGTAGTGTTCTAATGCTACATTAATCAAGTTCATCGTTCCCATTACAAAACTGAAGAGATAGATACAAATCAAATAAATTGCAGCTCAAAAATTTTGTCAGCTATAGAATTGTTACTCATATCTCTGATTGGCTTTGTAAAATATGTTGAAAAACCTAAAATCTACACTGTGTATTAATTCTGTCATGGGCAGTTGACTGGGCCGATGCTAGGCCTATTGGGCCCCAATTAGTGTTAGGGTTAGAGATAGAGTTAGATATATTGCTTAACGGTCAAGTAAGCGGCTCTATATAAAGAGAGGAGATGTATCAATTAGAGGAATCAAGTAAGAATTATCAGGAGAGATCCTCATCTAACTCCGGGCCTTGAGATTGGGCACAACTGCCGTCAGCGTGCCCGATCGCCAAGTGTCCAGTTCAGCGTTCATCTACCCTCACAATCCCCAATTTCCCCTTGTTCTGCACGGCTCCCCAATCAGAGCCGTGAAAAATTCATTTTGTTAGGACTTCTTTAAGGAACCACAACTACTCTTTTCTTAATTTTTATACATACTTTTAGCAATAGAGTAATTGCAGAAACAGAATCTCTGCTGAGGGACCTATCCACAAAGCAGAAATTGCTGCATTCCTAAGTAATATGTTATGAACGGGATGATGAAATTACAAGATACATCAATACTACAATCACATTGTATCAAATAAAAGGAAGATCCCCTTTGCTGACACATAAAGTAGATCCACACAGCAGTACATTAGATCATGACGCCATATGGACAAAATGACCAAAGTAATGAAAATCTGTTGTGCAGGCAAACATACATTTCCACCATATGGAAGCGCCAATGCTGTGTGGGGAAACGCTACTCCATCCTGCAAACATTGGGGAGAAGATGACGTGTTGATATCTAATTAGTGTTTTCCAGAAAAATGCCTTGGCACTAAAAGTAAGACCTGCATTCCCTATCAGTTAATGCAATAATTAAAAAAACACATGGGTCATTACCTCAACACAAACTACTTGTGTAACTTGAGCGCCAATGTTGACAACACAAGCTGTAGACAAACCATTTCTAAACGTTGCAGCTAGAGCTTCCTAATAAAACATAAACATAGAATATGTTGGATGCCATTTTTGAATCATCAAATATAAAAGCATGGCCAAGTCTATTGAATTCTGCCAGCACATATATTCTGAGCCCAACAAAGGCATTAAGCAATCAATTTGTAGTTTATCCAAACAGGAAAATTCAACACCATATGAACCACATTTAACTTAAAGCTAATGCCCAGTCTTTGGGTGCAAGTTGCTCCGTCTAATTGTCCACTAGCAAGACTCATGCCACAAGGATCTGATTTATGGCTACAAAACATTGAGCAAGTGGCTAGACTTAATCACATAATCAAGAACAGGTAGCACTAGCAAAAAATATGTGGACTGTTCTTCTAGAGCAACAGTATAGTAGCCCATGTAGTTACATTATTTTGGCAGTGGAGTGAACTTCCACTCTAGCACAAATCAACATACCCTCTCCAGCATAGTTACTTAATAACAAATAGAAGGATCATAAACATACTTGTGAAGTACCACATGTTGACTGAACTGCTTATTTAGAACATAATCCATTAGGTGAATTAGTGAATGTAATTATTCAGTAGTTCCGGGAAAACAATAATATCAGAAATGAGGAAATTATTACAGCACCATTGGAGTCCAATTACATACAGTAACAAAAGCTATCCCCATCTTGACTGACAGATCCAATTAACTGGGATACAATCACAGGGAAAGAAAAAGGACTGTTTATGTGACAAATGCTAGGAGATTGGAGACAGACAAACCTGATGTACCACTGCTGTGCTAAACCCCAAATCGTGGAGGACAATAGACATCATCTCTATTATTTCTGGCATAGTGAGTAAATTAGCATTCTTCACCAGGAAAAAATTAACAGAATATGCCATATCAAACATAATATATACTTTGCAGTATAGGATAGCGCAAAAGATAAAACAAAAGGGAAAGCGAACAGCTGACTGTTACTCAAAACACACAGAAAAATCTACTAATAATGTTTTATCAATTTAAGGTCCCTTAACAATATGGATAACAGATATATACAAATTTAAAGCATTGGACCAGGAAATAAGCTGAACTGATGATTGATGGCCAACAACCAAAGGATGGAGCTTCGAAAACCAAACAAGGGATAACATCGGATACACGCACCATCACGATACAAATAAAATGTGGCACTGGACAAAGATCATGTCCAAACAGACAAATCCCAATTAAGCGAAACAGACAACAATATAGTATGTGAACATGTGCTGCTGGAAATAATCTATTAGAGAACTATGTGCTTATCTAAACCGTCTTGCTAAGAAACTGTATTCGGTGAATTAACACTTAACTACAATGTCGACTGAAAAATAATGCTAGGATGTTAAATTGAAAGAAAATAAATATCACCTTAGCTTCAAAACCAGTCATATACAAACACACACTACTACAAAAAGCATTTTTAGGGGCGGGTAAAATCGCATTTTTAGGGGCGGGTAGCGCACCCGTTACTAGTTTTCGCAGCTAAAAATAACTATTTGCAGGGGCGGGTGCGTTACCTGCCCCTGCAAATCCATTTCCAGGGGCGGGTGAGGAGGTGACCCGTCCCTGGAAATAGGTTTCCCGCCATTTTTTGCGATTTGCATTCCCGTCAATTTTGATCTCTCAATCTAGTTCGCGATCGTGATTGCGATTTGCATTTTCGCCAATTTTGATATCTCAATCTAGTTCGCGATCGTGACGCAAAATATGTTCGGTAACTAAAAATACTTATGCATACAAAATTAAAATATATGGAAATCAAACATCAGTACATCATTAAAGTGCATATTGAATACATATTTTTCCTCTATTCCTCCCTAGGAACGCTACTAGAGGCGGCACGGTGCCGTTGATTGTCCCACTCACGAAGTCCAATGTATTTATCTTCTATTGCCAAATCTTGTGCCTCGTGAAAAAATTTGCCCCTCACGTTGACCATTTCATGCATAATGAAATGGCACAAATCGTCGGCTACATATAGAAGTTGTTTCTCGTGGAGCTGGACACGGTTTAGCTCCGGGTGAATCTACAATTATTGAATTCATGGTAAAATGAATTAACCAAGTGCTAATTATAGTAAAAAAATAATGTACACATATGCATCTTTCCCTAATAAAGAGTTGCGCCTTACACGTTCGGGATCAGTATTATATCTCCCTTGCACCCTTAGATGCTCGCACATGTAGTACCCACAGTACACGGAACCTGCGGGTTGCTTGTGGCACGGGAACCTTGTGCGTATAGTCATTTTCTCTGGTTTGCCGGCAGGATGAATTGATCCTTTATGAATGTAGAACTAGTAAGCCCTATTTTAAAATGAAAGAAATGGAAAGTTAATTTATATATGTATACTTCTGTAGAGAAATAAGCATGATGTGCATAGGGAAGATAAGAAATTCACTCACAATTGTAGAATTTCTATGAATTCTTGGTATCTCTAGGTTGACCAATCCAAGGAGTCCAATACCAATAATCTTCCAAGCTTTGGCTGTAATTGGAAAACAATCTAGTTATTTCTAAAAAAAATATTATGTACGATTTTTAAGCAATCCAGTGGTTTATTATATCAAATGGTTGATATTAGACTTATTGGATGTGGTATGGCGCAAATATGACATCCATGTCTTCCCATCTGTGGCAGAACCACCTGAATTAATCCGGCTCAAGTGTATTAACCATCACCATTAAGGCAATCTCGGTTAACCTTACACTTCAAACGGAGTAATCCACTGGTCTGTCGGGTATAACCTCCTGATACAACCACGGTAGAGCGGATCGAATGCCATACATACAAATGCTCACGCGACGATGAGCCCAGAGAATACCACATTCCAGCAAATATTACAACATTATCATAAGTGAATATTACAGACCAAGTTTGAGTTTAGAAACCAAGTACTTCAGTGATCATAACTAATAAGTTCTTTTAAGTTGCAGCGGAAAATAAAACAGCGAAAGCTACTTCGACGATAAGGATGTCTCGATGAAGCCCGTACGAGACATCACTCGGCATTATGTCCAACGGGGGCGTATCCCATTCCACCGACCAACCAGGGGGAAGAGTGCAGGGCCAAGTCAAGCTAGCAATCATATCTTCGAAGGTCTCACCTGAAAACGAGCCACAAGCAAGGCTGAGTGTACTAATACTCAGCAAGACTTACCCGTGTAGTGGAATCTATTCCACCGACTCTAGACATGCAAGGCTTTTTGGCTCAGGGGTTTGTTTTGCCGAAAAGCATCTATAAGTGGGTCCTTACATTCAACTTTTAGCTCAAGATTCTAGTTTCATTAACCATTCTAGATAAGCAGCTATCCAATAGCATTCATGGTGAAGCATTAATTCTCATCCAACAAGTTTATTCATCATCATTGTTCCTCTTCTTACTCTGTGGGTAAAGGGGGTTAAGCAGTCTCAATAGCCGTGAGAAACGGACGATTCGAATCAAATTTCTTAACCTTGCAAGGGAAACCCAAACACACGTCACGTGGTTACTCCCTAGAGTCACACGTGCAACTTTTCCCCATTCTTTCCGGGTCGTGGATCGGGGCTACCCTCCGAGAGTACAAGAGCCCCACGCCACGGTTCGGCGCCGGGTCGTGACCACTCTCTGCACTCGCCATATGCACATGGGACCGAAGTTCAAAGGGTAGGATGCCGTCCCCTTGCCGGGCCAATCAGGTACTTAAGCTTACCGATTCCCATAATCTCGACATGTGTTTAGTACGTTCAAAAACTTAACCATCACTACCACACACTGCGGCCTTAGCATTTTTCACTAGACAGACGGGCCTCAATCGTAACCATCGTTCCATAGCCCGTCCGTGTCCTTATGATTGCAGCGTGTAGTAAACATTCAACTCCTATTTTCTCGCGAGTGACAGGAAATCACTCGGCTTTTACCGGAGTCCTATTAGCACAGCATTCTATCGATCCTTACGTCTAGTTTTCAAGCAAGGGTACCTAATATCATGCAACTAAGTTTTCATTCAACTCCTATAAACTTAATGCACAAGCAAGGAGTAATGAGTTGCATAATTTAGGAAAGAGATGGGTTATGCTCCGGGGCTTGCCTTCGCAGTTAGCTTGGGGCTCTTCCGAACTTGGGCTCGGGTCTTCAAGAGCTTCAGTTAGATTTACTTGAGCTTCACGCTGCTCACTCTCGGACGCGAGCACCAGCTCGTAAGTTCCGTCGGCGAGAGTCGTCGATTCTACATGAATGCACAAGTTTAAGTAGTGGTAATGGTAAACGACACGATTTAAGTGTAACTACTACAATGGGTAGTTTCTGGTCATGAAACTTTGGATTTAGGCACATCAGGGAAAGATGTGCTTACTGTAAAATTTTCAGACAATTTCATATAGCAGATTAATTATGGAAAATATATTACATAGTTGCTGTTAGATCATTGTTCTTTTTGTAAAGAACAATTGGTGCCAAAACTGAGTCTAAGATTTTTACAGCGCTTTCATATAATCGTGCAGGAGCTACTGTAAATTTTATAGGATTTATCATGCAGTTTTCAGAGCATAGAAAATATGACATTACTTTCCTAGGTTATTCAAGGATTTATTTTTACAGGATCATCCACAGGGTTTTTGTCCATGAAACTTTTTACACAACAACCCCTACCACTGTGTATCTCCTAGTAAAATTTTGAGAGTTTTCCAAGCTAAGATACTATTTTCTTGATTTAATGCATGTTATTAGCACATAAATCAAATAAATAGGTTCCTGTGAGATAAAAAGTCTTCCAATTTTTCTCTGGCATCTGGGTACCATTACACCAGTATAGAAAAAGTTTCATTAGGTGATTCGTAACCTAACTGCAGGGATAAAAATATTTAGCCACTTATGGTAAGAAACTAAGTTTAATAAACAGTGCAGCTAGATATGGTATTTGGGCCTGATCTTTTTACACAGTCCTAAACATCAAGCAACTAGCTTACTGCCCAAAATTTAGGGTCAGTACTGATTTACAACAGTGGGTACAAAATAAGTCCATTAAACCTTCCATTTAATGTAGAGCAAAATATGTTGAGAACCTGAGAAACTTTTCGTAACAAAAGTTGTAGATTTTCGTCTATGGATTCCAGAACAGTTGAGTTTGCATTTTTCTGAATTTTCTACGATTTTATACGAATTTTACAAGTTCACTGAATTTGAATCTAGATTTGAAACTTTCTTTTACAACTGGGTCCTTGAATCTTACGTGCAGACCCTTCTAAAGATTTAAATTCTTGCAATTGGGTCCTCGGGCGGCTCGGGTACGGCGGCCGGCCGAAATTCCGGCGAGGGGCTCGCCGGCGGCGAGGGGTGAGGGTCGGGGAAGGTTCAGGGGTGCGAGGGCTACCTCGTGGGGGTCTTGTTCGGGTGGGGGACGGCCGGGAATAGCTCACCGGCGTTGGAGCAGAGGCGGCGGCGGCGGCGGCACGCGTCGACGGCGGTGCTCCGGCGGGCTTGGGGCGGTCTGGTCTGGTCGGCGAGCTTCAGTGGCGCGTGGGGAAGCTGCTCAAGGGCTTGGCTTGGGCGGAGGAGGTCGGAGTCGAGCTGTCCACGGCGAGCAGGGGCGGCGGCGGCGGTGACAGCGCGGTCGACGGCGCTCCGGCGGTCCTGGGCGGTGTTGGGCGGGTCGGCGAGCTTCAGGGGGATGATGTAGTGGTGGCTGACGCTTCAATTTGGGCAGGGGGCGGCTGTGGAGGGCTGTCCACGAGCGGGCGGCGCTCGGCGGCGGCAATGGCGGCGGCGAGGTGCTCTGGCTGCGGTGGCTCGCGCGGGCGGCCGGGGGCGCGGCTTTTATAGGGGCAGGAGGGAGTGGGGGTGTCTGGGCGACGCGCGGGGCGGAGGCACGGCAACGGCGTGGCACTGGCCACGGCGGGCGGCAGCAGGACGCCGGCGCGGCGTGCGGCGGGCGGGCGCGAACGACTGGCGGCCGGAGATTTGGCGTGGGCGCGAGGAGATAGCGCGGCGCGTGGATTGGAGAAGCAGCTGCTGCAGCGGCTCGGGCGGAGGGCAGGCGCAGCGACGGGCGGGGCGCGGGAGTCGGGGCGGCACGGCGCGTCGCGGCGGTTGGGCGCGGCGGGCGGCGAGCCGGGGCACGGCAACGGCGCGCGCACGCGCGGGCGCGTACTGGACAGCGCGGCGGTGGGGAGGGGGCAAAGCCGTGCGTGGGGGAGAGGCGCGGCGGCCACTGGCCGGGCGCCTCGCGCCGGTCAGGCGTCGCCGGCCACCTGGCGGCGCTGTCGGGCGGGGAGGGGAGAGAGAGGGAGGGGCGAGGGGCCTGAATGCAAGAATTCGAAAAGTTTCAGGGGGCTGGGTGCAAATAGGGCGTTTTCTCCTCTTTCTAATTTGAATTTCAAAAACTTTTTAACATGAAAGTTGTTCAGAATAAAAAGTTCTACAAGTTTGGTTTCAGGCAACAACTCATTTGGCTTATGGTTTGAAAGTTAATTTAAAAATTCAAAAGTATCCAAATGTGCCCAAATTCAATTTGAATTTCAACTTAACTCGTTCTAATTCTTTTCACCCTTTTATTAGTTGGTTAAGCATAGGGTTAGGCTAATGACATTGATTTTAGAAATGTAATTTACCAGGGTTGTCACACCATCGTGTCATCATATGCGATATGTAGGCCGCAACCCTCTTCACAGTCTCTCGGTGAAATTTATATCGTTCCTTTTGTTTTTCCTTCTTTGTTGCAAATGGCTTTAGGTAGTCATCGTCGTCCTTCATTCATTTTGGCCCGGCGTGCCTAGCCTCGCAAATCGCTATGGGGTCAAGGTACCGTACCTTTTTCTTTAAAATAATGGCATCCATTGTTTGCATCCTGTAGAATATAATGTATGACAATTAAATATTTGTGCATATACAATACTTTAGGTCATAATATAAATCAAATTAGTATCGATGAGGCACTTAAATGCACTAGAGTCGAACCATTTCAATACCAAGTTGTTGGAGGTGGAACATGTGTTGGATGTCTTCAAAATCGAATATGATATCAAAGATTTGTTGCCCCTTAAGTCGGAATACATCCGGATGGTGCGGAGAATATATAGTTTTTAGTCCAAGTATACATGCCCTCTTGTACCAATTATGAAACCTCCACATAAAACTAGGACAATCCCTTAGTGCCCAGCCCGGTAGTAAGTCTTTTCCTTACCGAAACTTTAAAGGAGCATCATCTAAGTCTGGAAGATCATCAACCCTAATGTCCTTTTCGTGCTCCGTGTCAGTGCGGGGCATAGAAAAGCCCGACCGTTTGCCGGCACTACAATCTGCTGGATTATCCTTTGACTTAGCCTTCTTAGCCTTTTCATCAGACTTCTTGTTTGCAGCGTGCCATCTATTCACAATTTCTGACCCTTCCTTGTCGTTTTGGTAAGACCGCAACACTCGAGACAACTGTGATCGGGCCGGTGGCGGAGCCAGTGGTGATACCAAGGCCTGTGGGGATGGCTCTCATGAAACAAATATTACCAGTAAGCTCCCCGGGCAAGGAATTGAAAGCCAGCCACTTATGCCCAAGGGTCAGCATGAATATTATGGGGATAGAATTTCTAGCCAATCTAATAGTCCTAAAGACTAACGGCATCGATGTGATCCTCGGAATGGATTGGTTATCAGGATGTGATGGTGTTATTCAGTGTCGCAAGAGATCAGTGCTCTTGACCAATCCTCAAGGAGATATAATAGAGTTTGTGGCATCAGCTTTGCCCAGTGCAGTTGGGATAGTGAACCAAATGAAGGGAGTGCCTCTGGAAGATATCAGAGTTATCAGTGAGTACCCCGACGTCTTTCCGGAAGATTTACCAGGTATGCCACCTGTTCGTGACATTGAGTTCAGTATTGATCTTTTACCTGGTACTGCACCTATCTCTAAAAGACCCTATAGAATGGATGTTAAGGATCTAAGCGAACTAAAGAAACAAATAGAAGAAATGTCAACTAAGGGATTTATCCGCCCTAGCTCATCCCCGTGGGGAGCACCCGTGATCTTTGTCGATAAGAAGGATGGCAGCAGAAGGATGTGCGTAGACTATAGGTCGCTGAACGATGTGACAATCAAGAATAAGTATCCACTGCCCAGGATTGAAGATTTGTTTGATCAGATGAGAGGTCCCAAGGTTTTCTCCAAGATTGATCTGAGATCAGGATATCATCAGCTAAGGATCCGAACAGAGGATATACCCAAGACCGCCTTCACTACCAGATATGGTCTGTACGAGTTTACTGTGATGTCGTTTGGATTGACCAACGCACCCGCATACTTCATGTACCTGATGAACAAGGTTTTCATGGAATACCTTGACAAGTTCGTGGTTGTGTTCATTGATGACATCTTGGTGTATTCGCAGAACGAGGAAGAACATGAAGAGCACTTGAGGATAGTGTTACAGAAACTCCGAGAGAATCAGTTATATGCTAAGCTGAGCAAATGTGATTTTTGGTTCAGAGAAGTTTCTTTCCTTGGACATGTTATCACAGATGGAGGAATTGCAGTAGACCCAAGTAAAGTTCAAGATGTTCTGAATTGGAATCCACCGAAGACTGTGCCTGAAATCAAAAGTTTTCTCGGACTTGCAGGCTACTACCGCAGATTTATTAAAGGCTTCTCAAAGATCGTGAAACCTATGACTTCTTTGTTGGAAAAAGGGAAAGAATTTAAGTGGGATGCTACTTGCTAGAAGTGTTTTGAAGAGCTGAAAGCAAGATTGACCACTGCCCCTGTGTTGATAATGCCAGATATCCACAAAGGGTTTGATGTGTATTGCGACGCTTCATGGATGGGTCTTGGATGTGTGTTAATGCAAGAAGGCAAAGTTGTGGCCTATGCTTCAAGACAGTTGAGAAAGCATGAGCAGAACTATCCTACCCATGACTTGGAATTAGCTGCCGTCGTGCACGCATTGAAGATTTGGAGGCACTACATGATTGGAAACAAGTGTCAGATCTTCACGGACCATAAGAGTCTGAAGTACATCTTCACGCAACAGGATCTTAACCTAAGACAATGCAGATGGCTAGAATTAATCAAGGACTATGATTTGGATATTCAGTATCATCCTGGCAAGGCTAATGTTGTGGCAGACGCCCTAAGCCAGAAAGGACAAGCTAATATGATGATTGCTCGATTGATGCCTCAAGAATTATGTTGGGAGATGGCACATTTGAATTTGGGAATTGTCACTCAGGCGGAAGCCATAACCATGGAGATGGAACCTACATTAGAACAGGAGATCAGAAAAGGACAGTTGACAGATGCGAAGATCAAAGAGATCAAGATTCAAATTGGTTTAGGCAAGACTAAAGATTTCGCCAGGATGAACAAGGAACTGTTTGGTTCAGAAAAAGGATCTGTGTACCTGAAGCTGATCACCTTCGTGAGCTCATTTTGAAGGAGGCACATGATTCCGCCTATTCCATTCATCCTGGAAGTACTAAAATGTATCAGGACTTGAAAGAAAGGTACTGGTGGTATGGTCTGAAAAGAG
Source organism: Panicum miliaceum (assembly GCA_032594955.1). Taxonomy (NCBI): domain Eukaryota; kingdom Viridiplantae; phylum Streptophyta; class Magnoliopsida; order Poales; family Poaceae; genus Panicum; species Panicum miliaceum. The sequence goes on along the minus strand of CM064070.1, from coordinate 8,251,468 downwards.
ACGTAGCAACTCACGTAGCTTTGTGTGATGTGTGCCAGAGAGTAAAAGCAGAACACCAGAGACCAGCAGGTTTACTCCAGCCTTTGAAAGTACCTGAATGGAAATGGGAAGAGATTGGTATGGATTTCATTGTAGGGTTACCTCGTACTCGTGATGGTTACGACTCGATATGGGTTATTGTGGACAGATTGACAAAAGTCGCACATTTCATCCCAGTCAAAATCACCTACACTGGAGCCAAGTTAGCAGAACTATACATGTCACGAATTGTGTGTCTGCACGGCGTTCCAAAGAAGATAGTGTCTGATCGAGGTACTTAGTTCACGTCACGTTTCTGGCAGAAATTACATGAATCCATGGATACAAAGCTCAATTTCAGTTCTGCATACCATCCGCAAACAGACGGTCAGACTGAGCGAACGAATCAAGTATTGGAAGACATGTTGAGAGCATGTGCCCTAAAGCATGGAGGTAGTTGGGATAAAAGTTTGCCATATGCAGAATTCTCCTACAACAACAGTTATCAGGCAAGTCTCAAGATGGCCCCATTTGAAGCATTGTATGGAAGAAAATGCAGGACACCCTTGTATTGGAATCAGACAGGAGAAAGTCAAGTTTTTGGACCAGAGATTCTACAAGAAGCGGATAGACAAGTCCAGATAATCAGGGATAATGTCAAGACTGCCCAGTCACAACAGAAAAGTTATGCTGATACACGAAGAAGGGAATTGACATTTGAAGTCGGAGACTTTGTGTATTTGAAGGTATCACCCATCAGAGGTTTACGAAGATTCAAAATGAAAGGAAAGTTGTCACCATGTTATATTGGTCCTTTTCAGATTCTGGGAAGGAAAGGTGAAGTGGCATATCAATTGGAGTTACCGGTACGATTGTCTGATGTCCATGATGTGTTTCACGTATCATAGTTAAAGAAATGTTTGAGAGTACTAGAGGAGCAATTACCGTTGGAGGAACTAGATGTGCAAAAAGATTTAACTTATGCAGAGCACCCGGTTAGAATTTTGGAAACATCTCAGAGGGTTACTCGGAATAAGGTGATCAAAATGTGCAGAGTACAGTGGAGTCACCACTCAGAGGATTAGGCTACTTGGGAAAGAGAAGATGAACTGATTGCAGAATTCCCTCAGCTGTTCCCTAGTCCTTCCTAATCTCGAGGACGAGATTCTTTTAAGGGGGGTAGGTTTTGGAACACCCAAAAATATAGGAGCTAAAATTTCTAAAAGTATTTTCATAAAAATCATAAGATAAAATTGTGCATGCATCTTTATTTTCTTTTCTTCTCCTATTCTTTCCTCCAGCCAACCCAATTCTTTTCCTCTTCTTCTTTTTCTTTTCCTGCGGCCAACTCCGTGGCCGATTCCCTCACCCGACCCTTTCTTTCACTGACGTCTAGGCCCCACCTGTCGGCGCCTTCTTCTTCTTTCTTGTTTCCTTACCTAGAGTCTGGAACGACTCTGTGCTGTTGTTCGTGCCCCGTTCTGTTTCTTTCTTCTTACCCCGAGTCCTGATCGACTCCGCAGCACCGCCTTTCTACTCCCGGCCGATCCGCCCTATAAAATCCTGCCAAAGCCCCGCTTTGCAACCAGAGCCAAGCTCCAATCTTTTTCCTCTACACAACGTTGTCGCACGCCGCTGGAAGTTGCACCTAGGAGGAACGCCGCCGTCCCGTGTCACCGATTCTCCGTCGACTCGCCGATCTGCAGTTTCTCTGCCGTCTTCAACTCTCGCCAGAGCTCCACGAGTTGGTGAGTATCAAGCCGCACCAGATTTCCCTCTCCCTCTTGCTCCGCCGCCAACCAGATTCCTCGCCGGATCCCTGTTTCCGCCTACCGCCGTGGCCGCCAGTTCACAGCCGCCGCACAGCCAACCCGTGACCACCCTCACCTTCGCCGTACCGCCCATTCACTTCCCGGCATGAACCCAGCTTGAATCGAGCCCCGGAACACCGGATTCGGTGAAGCTCCGGCCGTCCGCCGCTGCAATCGCTCGCCGCCGACGCCCAGTAAAACTCCGCTTCGCCCGACCCTTTTCGTCCCGTCGAGCCGACCCTTCCTCTGCCGCGCGATCTAGATCTAACGGCCAGAATCAATCTTCACTTTACACGGCCGATTTACCCGACCTTTTTTCTTACTCAGCCGATTTATCCGACGCACTCTTCATACCGCCGATTCGCCCGACCCTTACCTCGCCGATTCGTCCGATCCGCCGCCGATTCTGATCCAACGGACCAGATTCACCCGACCCTAGCTGTTCCCGAAACTTTTGCAGGAAGAGCCCTAGGTTTTCCAGGAATCAACCCGCAGTCCAGATCAGTAGAAAATAACTAGAGTTGAGCCCTTTCTTCTTCTGTCCCGACCCTTGACTTTTCTAGAATTAGTACCCGCCGTCCAGAACCTATAGTTTTGTACCCCGACCTTTTGTATAAATTTTAATTATGTTTTGGCCCCTGAATTCTTCAGATCTAGCCTCGGAAGACTTAAAACTCTAGCAGTTAGGTCCCCAGATCACTGTTTTAACCATATCTTCATCGTTCCAACTCCGATTTTAGCGATTCTTGAGCCCACACGATCTTTGCATCATGAACTACAACTTTAGCATCTTTTCACTTTCTGTTTGTACTGCTTGTTGTATTGTTTCTTATTTGTTTGTGTATGCTTGTTTGTGTGATCGCGTAGACAACGTGACGTTCGAGCCAAATCAAGAGCAAGCTTACGAGGAAGAGAATCAACAGTTGCTTGAAGAAGGCAAGTGGATTTCCCCCCCTGCATATTTTATTTGATCCCAACAACAGCATGATAATTCACTTTACTTTATTGTTGCTTGCATAAACTTGATGGGTTACCTATGCTAAGGACATACCTAGTCTTTTACCCCAAACCTTGAAACACCTGGGTTTACTACTTTGTTGGGTAGTTACGCTTAGTTGCAAACTTTGGGATTGGTAATGGTTCACTCTTTTGTTAACGTTGATCACGTTTTGTATTGTGGTTTTATCGCGTAAGTTCAAGATCAACTTTGTTTAATGGGAACATGGAGAACCACCCAAGTGAACAGTGCAACCACAAAGTCATATGGCTCTGACCTTAGCCAATTAATTAGATGTGTAGTTTGCTGGTGGCCTTACCGAAAGGGCAAGGAGGGGGTCGGTGATAGGGGTCATAGCCCGGTCCTCTTGGGGTAGCTGCCTTTCCTAAGGAGGTGACTATTAGGGAGGTTTATGGACCATGCCGCTACTGAAACTCTAGCGGGCTGCCAAGCTCTCGACATGTCTTTGTAAAGGCTTCGTAGTGTACCCTCGCCAATCACCTCGGAAGTGTTTAAGGGCCTTGCAAACCCGGGCGACTCAGGGAAACACGATTTGTGGGTAAAGTGTACAACCTCTGCAGAGTGTAAAATTGTTATAACAGCCGTACTCACGGTTATGAGTGGCTTGGACCCTCACATGATAATGAAACTTGAAGATTAAATAAATTGTGGTTCGTGGTTTATGTTATTGTTGATGGTATCTTTATGTTTCTACTAAAGTGGGTTGGTATAAACTTAAACCTAGATAATAGGTGCTTGATAATAAATATTTGACCAACTAAAAGCAACCGCCGCTGCAAACCTTAGCCTATCCTTGATGGCCTTGCATTTTCACCCCACTTGCTGAGTACCAACCATAAGAGTACTCACCCTTGCCCCCTGCTGTTCAGAAGAGAACTTTGAAGAGGAGATCTTTGACGACTTCGAGGAGTTCTAGGTCCTGCATTCACCAGTCATCGCTTGTGGAAGACGGAGTTTGGAGACTTCGTATAGGGTATAACGGTTTATCGTTTAAAGACACTTGAGTCTCTTTTATACGGAGTGTAATATTGTTAACTACTTTATTAAGTTACATTTTGAGCATTGTCTTTGATATATTACACTTTCCGTCTACCATATGTGTGTGAACGAGATCCTGGCGCACATATGAGATGCATCTGGTTCTTTCTAGAATCGGGTGTGACAATCGGCAAACTCGAAACCCCCAAACCCTGTCCAGATTGGTTTGAGGCGGTTCAACACAGGACCCCCTCCGCATTAGAAGAGGATTTTGATCATCTACCAGCACTCAGAGAAGGAGAAGCCACCGCGTGTTGGGGGGCTATTGTTACTGACAACTACTCGGATTCATCTACTCATGTGACCCGGGGTCTGGTAAGGGGATCACATTCTTTGGGCAGGTTTGGGTATCGGAAGGGCATGGACCGTCCATTTCTCCCAAATCAAGTCCAACACTATTCATTGCCACACCCGGGGTGTCAGTGTTTTACCGCCACGCCCACCGAGTGATACCCCCGAGGTGGTGAGTTTGTAGGAAGGATGTCTCCAAGATAAGGAACTCGAAGGTGCAAGGAACACAAGGTTTAGATAGGTTCGGGCCGCCGAGAGCGTAATACCCTACGTTCTGTGTGGTTATATTGCCTTTGATGGTGTTGGGGTGATCTCCTGGGTGATTCCCTAGGTGATTGCCCTTGGAGGGGGTCCTGTCCGCCCTTATATAGTCTGGGGGGACAGGTTTACATGGAAGTCCTAGTTGGATACATGCCCTAGAGTCCTACCCGAGTACTTTTCTGGTAGTTCCCTACTGTATCCGACTAGTTTGACTACTGTAGGAGTAGTTCTACTAGGCTACGAGTAGTTACAATAGATGTAGGGCGTGGGCCATGTCCCAACCCTTATCCTAGGAAAAGTATGCCACGTGTACAGTCCCGTGTACCTCGGTCTGACAAGCCCCCCGAGCTCTTCGTAGCCGAGTACTGCAGGCGTCCGAGTACTTTTGAAGGCGTCTTTGAGTTCTCCCGAACTTCATCTTGAAGATGTCCTCTGAGTACTTCCTTGGCTGCGTCGAAGCTGTGAGGTGCTCATGCTCCGAGTAGTTGTCTTCTTTTATATGGGGTGCGATTAAACTCGCACTCCATATGGAGTAGCCCCCGAGCCTTAGGTTCACTCATAGAAGCAGGTTGAGGGTCAATTTAATCTTGAGTCTTCTGTCCTTATCTTCCAGCAATTTTGAAAAATAAGACGCTGATGACAAGTGTCCCGCAGCCCCCGAGCCTTGAATCCAAATCCCCAAGTTTTGGAATAAAGGGTCCAAAGAATCGTGGCATGCAATCTTCATTGCTGAGAGCTGTGTCGTATCCAGCCCCCGAGCCTGGGAGCTAGATGGGTCGCATAAAATATGCCCAGTAGTTGGTGGCGCTAGCCCCCGAGTCTAGGTATTGGCCAATTGTCTATGGATCTTGAACTGTCGATGAAGCCCACTAGTCGGAGTCGATTCCGACTAGTTTTGTAGGCGAGACGAATAGTCGATGTAGCCGCCATCATGTCGCCAAGCATAGTCGATTCTGACTAACTTCTAGGCGAAACGAACAGTCAATGTAGTCACCAGCATGTCGCCGTACGATCTTCACGAAGACCAGTAGTCGCCGACGGTTGTTGATGAACCCAACAGTTCGGAGTTGAATCCAATGAGTAGTTGTTGTAGTCAGTGTAGGCGAGCGTTCTCGCGAAATTGGAGTAGTCGTTGGCGACTGTTTGATGACGCCAACGGATCGGAGTTGAATCTGACTCGCCTAGCAGCACGGTCCAAATCAGGTCCCCTGCAAGGTAAACATAAAAGTATGTTGTAACTGATAGACATGAAACCGTGTTGGGAGCGTTGCCCTTTGCAATAAACTCCATGTAAAACTAGTACACGAAAAAATACTAAAACTATGGGAGTGAGGCCCCTTCAGTAACATAGAGTACTAGTCGGAGACTTAGTAGTTTGAACGTTACTGGAAGTATGGGATTGAAACCCCTTCAGTAACATAGAATACTAGTCGGTAACTAGTAATCAGAGTGTTACTGGAAGTATGGGAGCGAGGCCCCTTCAGTAAACTACGCGTACTACTAGTCGAAAACTAGTAAACGGAGTGTTACTGGAACTATAGGAGCGAGGCCCCTTCAGTAAACTACGAGTAGTACTAGTCGAGAACTAGTAAATGGAGTATTACTACAAGTATGGGAGCGAGGCCCCTTCAGTAAACTACGCGTAGTACTAGTCAAGAACTAGTAAACAGAGCCTTACTGGAAGCTTGGGAGCGAGGCCCCTTCAGTAAACTAGGTGTAGTACTAGTCGAGAACTAGTAAAATAGAGTATTACTGGAAGTATGGGAGCGAGGCCCCTTTAGTAAACTACAGGTAGTACTAGTCGGGAACTAGTAAAACGAAGTCTTACTTGAAGTCTGGGAGCGAAGCCACTTCAGTAAACTACGCGTAGTACTAGTGGAGAACTAGTAAACGGAGTGTTACTGGAAGTATGGGAGCGAGGCCCCTTCAGTACACTACGCGTAGTACTAGTCGGGAACTAGTAAAATGGAGTCTTACTGGAAGTATGGGAGCGAGGCCCCTTCAGTAAACTATGCGTAGTACTAGTCGAGAACTAGTTAAACGGAGTGTTACTGGAAGTATGGGAGCGAGGCCCCTTAAGTACACTACACGTAGTACTAGTCGAGAACTAGTAAAACGGAGTCTTACTGGAAGTATGGGAGCTAGGCCCCTTCTGTGAACTACGCGTAGTACTAGTCAAGAACTAGTAAAACGGAGTTAACTAGAAATATGGGAGCGATGCCCCTTCAGTAAACTACGCGTATTACTAGTCGGGAACTAGTAAACGAAGTGTTATTGGAAGTATGGGAGCGATGCTCCTTCAGTAAACTACGCATAGTACTAGTCGAGAACTAGTAAGACGGAGTTGTACTGGAATTATGGGAGCGAGGCCCCTTCAGTAAACTACGCGTAGTACTAGTCAGGAAATAGTAAAACAGAGTGTTACTGGAAGTATGGGAGTGATGCCCCTTCAGTAAACTACACGTATACCATTCGTGAACAAGTAAACGGAGTTGTACTAGAAGTATGCGAAGGTGACTAGAAGTCAATGAGCGAGAAATAAATCTTGCTGGTAGCTTCAGTCATATCCTTGGGCGGACCATGAGAATGCACATGTTGACTTGTGAGAACATCACAGTTGGCCGTAAGGGATTGATGAAGAGATCTTTCACGTGAGGTGATGAGTTCCTTGGGCGGGCCAAGACAGGTCTCAGTTAGCCCAAATGAAGGGACAACCCAATCCTGTACTTGCGTTTGTACAAAAGTCGTCGTTGAGCAAGGATGACTCGGCTAGCCCAAAGGAATTCCTTGGGCGGGCCAAGACAAGTCGCAAGTTGCCATGCGAAGATGTCTCGGTTAGCCCGAAGGAATACCTTGGGCGGGCCAAAACAAGTCGCACGGCGCTGAAGTAAGGAAGGACGAACATGCCCTATTTTACGAAAACTCCTTGATCCCCTGACTGAGTGGTTGAATGAATTCTTTGAGAAAAAACCCCTTGTGTTCAGATGAATCTCGAGACAATGGTTAAATAAATTCCTTAAAGATCTCTGTAAAACCTCCTTGAATCGAGTCTCAATCTTCTCGTGGGTGAGTGGCAATCTTGATTTTTTGGTGATTGCCGACGAAGTCGTGGTGCTTGTTTATGAAGCTGTGTTGGTTTGTTGATGATCTCGACTAGTCAGAATCAATTCCAACTAGTCACTGGTGGTGTGAGTCCCGCTCTCAACTGGTCGTGTAGTCGAAGTAGTCGTAGGCGGGTTGCCGAGTGCCCTGGCGATGGTGAAGTAGTCATCGAGGAGTCGAGGATCCTGCCTTTTTGGAACGGTGTTGGGCCCGACAGGTTGTCGAGGTTGATGACGCAAAAAGGTGGGCTAAGCCGGGTAGCTTGGAGGACTCCGTACCCCTCCGATACCCGGGCCTGCCCAACCAGGTTGAAAACACAGAAAGGTGGGCTGAGCCGGGTAGCTTAGAGGACTCGTGCCCTTCCTATGCCCAGGCCCGCCCAACCAAGTTGTAGGCGCAGAAAGGTGGGCTGAGCCGGGTAGCTTGGAGGACTACGTGCCCTTCCGATACCCAGGCCCGCCCGACCAAGTTGTAGGCACAAAGAGGTGGGCTGAGCCTGATGGCTTGGAGGACTCGTGCCCTTCTAATGCCCTGGCCCGCCCTATAAAGATAGTAGTCGAAGAAAGGTGGGCTGAGTCGGGTAGCTTGGAGGACTCGTGCCCTTCCGATACCCAGGCCTGCACGACCAAGTTGTAGGAGCAAAAAGGTGGGTTGAGCCGGGTAGCTTGGAGGGCTCGTGCCCTTCCGATACCCTGGCCCACCCTACCAAGATTGAGGCGCAAAAAGGTGGGCTGAGATAGGTAACTTGGAGAACTCGTGCCCTTCCAATGCCTTGGCGCGCCCAACCAAGATGGAGGCACTATCAGGCCGGGATGGCCTTTTGGTGAAGGTATGGCGTTGTTGATGAAGTCTGAGTAGTCGGGGGGACGGGAGCCTTTCGATGGATGTTGGCTAGTCCTTCTCCAACTTGTAGTAGACGATCCGAATCCTCCTTCAACTTGTAGTAGGCAATCCCAATCCTCCTCCAACTTGTCGTAGACGATCCAAATCCTCTTCTGACTTGTCATAGTCGATCCAAATCTTCCTCCGACTTGTAGTAGGCGATCCAAATCCTCCTCCAACTTGTAGTAGAGGAGCTCCGATCGAGGGGGATTCGGTTCGAGGGGTTCCGAGTCATCGATTGCATGGTTGATTTCCATGCGGGTGGTATGGTTGCTTCATGCTGCTTCTAGTCGGGAGAAATTGAATTCTGTCGAAACCGTTGGCAAAGTTGTGCAGCAGCAAGGCCCCTTCAGTAAACTATGTGCAATACTAGTCGGAAACTAGTAAATGGAGTGTTACTAGGAGTTTGGGAGGAAGGCCCCTTCAGTAACACAACAAACTAGTCGGGAACTATTAGTCTGTGCGTTACAGGAAGTGTTTGATAGATAATCACGTAGGTGCTTTATTTGGCTCATTAACAGGTGCCACTAGTCATTGCCAAATGAGGCAACCACTCTTGGTAGTCGCGTGGTTCGGCTGTGACAGGGTTCCCTGAGTTTAGCGAGGGAGTCATGATTAACCCGAGTAAATGAACATAGATAGCGACCCTCACTAAGTGGTAAAAAGGGATGCTTTTAGGTGTACGGAACCTCTTGTTTTGAGATAAGGTCCCAAAACAATGGTTTAAACAAACAAAACACCAAAAAGACCCTCAGAAAACCTCCTTGAGCCGGGTACTTAATATATGAGTAGATCATTAGTTGGGTAGTCCTGTCGCCTTTTGTTGTGGACTTGGCGGAGCTCCAAGGGCCCTCCGAAGGGCTTGAAATTCAAAAGTAGAATGCTTGCTCTTCGGGTAGTACAAGCATTGCCCATGGAGGGCTTCCTCAAGTCGTTTCTTTGAACCGGGAGTCTTTTTTCTGCGGGTGGATTGTTCCATGGCTTCTGGCTTGCGTTGCCGTGTAATCTTCATGTACTCGAGAGGGTATTGGTAGCGGGTCGGGCTGTGGGCTTCCATTTCCTTGCGCTCCTGCTGCCTAGAAATGATGACATTGCGGGCGTCCCGGCCAGCGTTGATGATGGCTCGAAGGTCATCTGTGGAGAAGTCGTGGAGGTTACGGTTTCCCTGCTAGTTTGTCTTGACGGCGCGGTCCCTGCGTTGGGCGCGCTTCGCATTGATGAGCTTGCAATGTTCTGTAACACCCAAAAATATAGGAGCTGAAACTTTTAAAAGTATTTTCATAAAAATCATAAATTAAAATTGTGCATGCATCTTTATTTCTTTTCTTCTCCTATTCTTTCTTTCAGTCAGCCCAATTCTTCTTTTCTCCTTCCTTTTTTTTTTCCTGCGGCCAACTCAGCGGCCGATTCCCTCACCCGACTCTTTCTTCCACCGACAGCTAGGACCCACCTGACGGCGCCTTCTTCTTCTTTCTTCTTTCCTTGCCCAGAGTCCAGATCGATTCCGCGCCGTCGTTCCCGCCCCTTCTCTTTCTTTCTCCTTCCTTCTTGTTTCCTTACCCCGAGTCCTGATCGACTCCGCGATGCTGCCTTCCTAATCCCGGCCAATCCGCCCCTATAAAATCCCGCTGAAGCCCCGCTTTGCAACCAGAACCAAGCTCAAATCTTTTCCTCTACACAACATTGTCGCACGCCGCTGGAAGTCGCACATCGGAGGAACGCCGCCGTCCCGTGTCGCCGATTCTCCGTCGACTCGCCGATCTGCAGCTTCTCTGCCGTCTTCAACTCTCGCCAGAGCTTCGCAAGTTGGTGGGCATCAAGCCGCACTAGATTCCCCTCTCTCTCCTGCTCCGCCGATTCCTCGCCGGACCTCTGTTTCCGCCCGCCGCAGTGGCCGCCAGTTTGCAGCCGCCGCACAGCCATCCTGTGACCACCCACACCTTCGCCGTACCACCCACTCACTCCCCGGCATAAACTCAGCTTGAATCGAGCCCCGGAACACCGGATTCGGTGAAGCTCCGGCCGTCCGCCGCCGCAGTCGCTCGCCGCCGATGCCCAGTTAAACTCCGCTTCGCCCGACCCCTTTTCGTCCCATCGAACCGACCCTTTCTCTGCCGCTCGATCTAGATCTAACGGCCAGAATCGACCTTTACTTTACACTGCCGATTTACCCGACCTTCTCCTTACTCGGCCGATTCGCCCGACCCTTACTCCGTCGATTCGTCCGATCCGCCGCCGATTCTGATCCAACGGACCAGATTCACCCGAACCCTAGCCGTTCCCGAAACATTTGCAGGAAGATCCCTAGGTTTTCCAGGAATCAACCCGCAGTCCAGATCAGTAGAAAATAATTAGAGTTGAGCCCTTTCTTTTTCTGTCCCGACCCCTGACCTTTCCAGAATTAGTACCCGCCGTCCAGGACCTATAGTTTTGCACCCCGACCCTCTGTTTAAGGTTTAATTATGTTTTAGGCTCTGATTTCTTCAATTTAACCCCTAAAAGATCAGTTTCTTCGCAGATAAGACCCTGGAGCCTTGTTTTAGCCCTACCTTCGTCATTTTAGCTCCGTTCCGACTCGTTCTCGTTGCGTTAAGTCTTCTAAAGCCTAAGCTACCGTTTAGCCGTGTCGTTGTGCTTTAGTTCCTGTTTTTAAATTAAAAATAGATTTAACTTGATTAAAGTTCTCTCACTTAGTTTTCTAAATTAAAATCCACCTAGGTCTTTACCTCCGGTTTTTCATAACTATTGTCAATTCAATTAATACCAACTCAAATGTGTTCTAAATATAATTTGTTTAGTTGAACACCAAATATAAAGTTATGCGTTTAGATGCTCTCACAAGTTTTCTTTCTAATTAATTGTTAATTAGTGTAATTTGTACGTAGACAATCACAAATAAAATATGACTAAGTTCTACTCCATTTTTATAAATAAAAATATAATATTAGTTAATTATAATCAAGGATATTTTGTTTTGAATATCTTTTACACTTGTTTTCCAAATAAAATAAATAAAGCTCATAGTTCTTTTGTTTCTTTTATAATACCCAAATTCCGATAGCTGTATCTTTCCAACCCTAGCTCCGATTCCCTCATTTCTTGCGCTCCTATAACCGTAGCAGCGAGCCCTATCCTTTAGCACGCTCTTTTAAAAGCTTTTGTTTTGTGATTGGTGTATTGTTCTTAGCTGTACTTGTTTGCTATTTTGTATGTTTGTGCTAGTTGTTTGCTTCGAGTAGAATGATCGCTGATGAAGCTTGAAGATCAAGGTTTTCAAGTAAGCAAGAACTGAAGAGCAGTAAGAGTAGCTTTTTGTTGGAAAAAAATGGCAAGTGACCCTAACCATCCTCCTATCTGTGCTTATTTACAAGAATACCATGTATTAATTGGAACATGGAGAACCACCCAGGAAAACAGTACAACCACGAGGACCATATGGCTCTGGTCTTGGCTAATTAATTAGAGACTCTAGTTTGAAGCGGTCTTACCGAAAGGGCAAGGAGGGGGTCGGTGATAGGGGTCATAGCCCGGTCCTCTTGGGGTAGCAGCCTTCGCTAAGGTGCTGACCATTAGGGAGGTTTATGGACCACGCCGCTACCGAAACTCTAGCGGACTACTTCTTATTAGGGAATCTTTGTAAAGGCCTCGTAGCGTCCCTATTCAATCACACCTCGGAAGTGTGGTATTGTGCCTAGCTAGCACAGCATGGTTGGGTCCAAAGTTCTTTTGAACTTTTACGCGACTTGTGGTGAAAGTGTACAACCTCTGCAGAGTGTAAAACTGTTATAACAGCCGTGCTCACGGTTAAGAGTGGCCTGGAACCTCACATGATTAATAAACTTAAAGATGGATATAAATCGTTACTCTGGTTATTTCTTGTGGCCTTGCTGAGTACCAACCATAAGTGTTCTCACCCTTGCCAACTGCTGCTCAGAAGAAAAAGGTGTGAAGTATACTGAAGATGATGAAGAGTTCTAGGCGTACGCAACCCCCAGTCGTCTGCCTGTGAAGTTTGGAGCCTTCGTTTCCATTATAAGCGCATATCTCTGATAGTCTTGTAAGTCTTTATTTATATTTCTTTACGTGATACTGTTGCTGTTATTCACTAATGATGTCACTATATGTATGGAACTTGATCCTGGCATACATATAGTCATGCATTCGGTTTTATCCTTAAATCGGGTGTGACAAAGGTGGTATCAGAGCTGTATCGGCTGTAGGACGTAAGCCTAGATAGCAATGGTCGCTCCTTAAGGTCTATTTTATTATACAACTTATTCCTATCTTACCCTTGACCTTCCCGATAAAATATTCTCGCTCCTTGACCATTTTCTTTTCTCAACCCGCCTTGGTAACTCACCTTTCTCACTTGACCTTCTTTTTCATTTGCACATCCTTGTTTTGCAAATGTAAAACCCCCATCCTTACCTATTGACTTACTCTTTCCTTGATAACTTACTTTGATACTCGACCCCTTTGACAATTACACTTTCTAGTTTTTGCTAAACCCTCAACCATCATCTATTTCCTCTCTCCTGGATGACTTCTTGCTCTTAATCATACATCTCATTTGATGAATGATTTTCCTATCTCTTGCATCTGACCTCCTTTTGATTAGTTGGTGATATTGTTACCCCTACTCCTTAATATTTTCTTATTCCTATATATCTTTTCAAACCTATCCCCTCCTTGATTTTATCTATCCTCCACATTGTACCTCCGACCCCCTTGCATCTTAAGCACGACCATTTTGGATTCTTTCCGTTGCCTTTTTCATTCCAAGATGACCTTCTACTCTCCTTTTATTCAAAATGTTTAGATCATTCGTGCCACCTGACCCGAAGCCTGCTCAAGACAGCTGAAGAAAGGAGTGATCACCTCACACCCAAAGAAGACAAAATCGGCAGCGAAAGCCTATGTCACCCTCACCCGAAGAGCAAGATTCCACACTGCACAAGCTGAAGGATGCCTCTATCAAGAGTGTTGAAGCTGAAGAGACGACCCATGCCTAGGAGTACCCCTTGGAGCCCTATTAACAACGTTTAGCATCGTTCCTTGACTGTGTGTTGACTAGTGTAGTTCTGTGTTTGTGTGATGATTGCTTTTATTTATGATCTTGCCTGATTCGCTTCTTTGTAATGATTGGTGGTGTATTGTGGGTCTTCAACCTACAATGACATCAGTTGCTTAGTTGGGTTCTTCTTTTATCTCCCACATCTTTGTTCTTCTCCTTTCTTTCTCCCTATTCCAAAGGAGGATGACGAGAAGGAAGTAGAAGTTAATGTCACCACCATCGTCTGGATAGAAGCAAGTCAAAGAAAAGAAGACCCTACTCTAGTTCCTTTACCACCTTGCAGCTTGCTATTCTTCAGTCTACCTTACTTCGATGATGACCTCAATAACCCAGTAGGAAGTTGAACGCAACACCGACATCATCAGTAGAAACCTACAAACATCTGCAGTGGTCGACAAATTAAAGAAGCTAAAGCCAATAATTCCCTATCTCTCTTTGTCACCTCTGTGCTACTCTCCTCTCTACCTTGATTTATTTGCTTGATTTTTGAGATGATAGCAAATGAAGATGATATCATGGACTCTACCTTATTCCCAATCATTCTTTTAGTTATTCTCCTTCTCCTCTAAACTCACCCTTACCACCCCACCAGATGGCGAGTCCCAACGGAAATCGTGAAGAAAGAGCTAATGAAGGTGACCTCAACATTCCACCGGTAGCCTCATCATTTGAGCACAGGATGCTAGAGTATATGGCAGCACAAACTCAAAGTCTACAAGCAGTGGCTCAAACCATGACCAATATCCATCAGCATATTACAGAGCAAGCCTCAGCTCCTATGAACCACAACTTCCTTAGTAGTAATAACCATCAGATTTCACCAATTCTGTCACCGTTAGATAAAAGGAAGCTATTAGCCATGCAGGCTCAAGTCTTACGAGGAAGGATGCAGCCCAATACATCATCCCCTCATAACATGAAGCTGACCAAACTAGACATTCCTACCGGACCAGTGAAGAGGCAAGTCGCTGAAGCATGGAACCGTCAAAGGAATAAGAAAAGTCGTGGAGCGCTAGAGCTAGAAATTGAGAGACAATATAAAGATATCAAGACCCCAGGAACATGTCAATGTTGTGAGCATTATGGTCAGCCATACCTTCAAGAGGATGCTAGTCTAATGACAGCAGAAGCCAGACAAAGTTACTATTTAGATATTAATAAGGATTGATCTACCCAAGAGACTTTCCAAGAGGGAGTTACCCAATGTCAAGATGGTACTCAGACTATGAACCTTGAGGATTGGAGTATTTCTTTCAAGGAATTTCAGCCTAGTAGAATCCAGCAACGCAAGAAACAAGCAAGCGAAGAAAGCCAAGAGAAGATGGAGTTACCAGAACCATTGGTACATAGCAGTACTCAACCCTGTTATCAAGAAGAATCCTGATGCCCAGATTACCACACGAGCTATGGTGGATCAGAAAGGAAGCCAGAATGGATATGTTAAAAGAGTGTGCTTCAAATGTGGTGAAAAAGGTCACTATGTTAATAAATGTCCAACAAAGCGTAAGGTGATTAGGTCATGTGATACTGGATTATATTGCCTCAAGTGTGGAGAAGACGGACATCTTGCCAGTTGGTGTGCAAAAGAGGATGATGATCAACCCCTGGACCAAAGTTCTAATAGCCCTGCACTCAGTCAGATGTTATCAGTTTGCCCCCTTAGCAGGATAGATGATCAGGATACCTCAGCTAGACAAGAATGCCATCAATCCCCAATGCCCAATTCTCATACCACCTCGAGTCGCCAAGATACCAAAGCAAGTAAAAGTTAGGCTGAGAAGAATTGAGGATATCTTGGAAGAAGACAGTCAAGCCAAGGAAAAGCGATCATGGAATCAATCCAGCTCTATTCAAATCACTTTATCAATATATGGAGAAGGTTCTTCAAATGGGCCAACGAAGCTGAGGAAGGAATGGATAGTTAAAAGTGGAATTAGACTAAGTATTCAAGAAGTATTTTATGTGGTAGTGGAACATTAACAAGTGTGATCGAGGAGCTATTGTAAGAATAAGTATCCACTGCCTAGGATCGAAGATTTGTTTGATCAGATGAGAGGTGCCAAGGTTTCCTCCAAGATTGATCTGAGATCAGGATATCATCAGCTAAGGATCCGACCGGAGGATATACCCAAGACAGCCTTCACTACCAGATATGGTCTGTACGAGTTTACTGTGGTGTCGTTTGGATTGACCAACGCACCAGCATACCTCGTGTACCTGATGAACAAGGTTTTTATGGAATACCTTGACAAGTTTGTGGTTGTGTTAATGGATGACATCTTGGTGTATTCACAGGACGAGGAAGAACATGAAGGGCACTTGAGGATAGTGTTACAGAAACTCCGAGAGAATCAGTTATATGCCAAGCTGAGCAAATGTGATTTTTGGTTGAGAGAAGTTTCTTATCTTGGACATGTTATCACAGATGGAGGAATTGCAGTAGACCCAAGTAAAGTTCAAGATGTTCTGAATTGGAATCCACCGAAGTCTGTGCCTGAAATCAGAAGTTTCCTCGGACTTGCAGGATACTACCGCAGATTTATTAAAGGCTTCTCAAAGATCGTGAAACCTATGACTTCTCTGTATGAAAAAGGGAAAGAATTTAAGTGGGATGATACATGCTAGAAGTGTTTTGAAGAGCTGAAAACAAGATTGACCACTGCCCCTGTGTTGATAATGCCAGATATCCACAAAGGGTTTGATGTGTATTGCGACGCTTCACGGATGGGTCTTGGATGTGTGTTAATACAAGAAGGCAAAGATTGTGGCCTACCCATGACTTGGAATTGGCTGTCGTCGTGCACGCATTGAAGATTCGGAGGCACTATATGATCGGGAACAAGTGTCAGATCTTCACGGACCATAAGAGTCTGAAGTACATCTTCACGCAATAGGATCTTAACCTAAGACAGCGCAGATGGCTAGAATTAATCAAGGACTACGATTTGGATATTCAGTATCATCCTGGCAAGGCTAATGTTGTGGCAGACGCCCTAAGCCGGAAAGGACAAGCTATTAGGATGATTGCTCGATTGATGCCTCAGGAATTATGTTGGGAGATGGCACATTTGAATTTGGAATTGTCACTCAGGCGGAAGCCATGATCATGGAGATGGAACCAACCTTAGAACAAGAGATCAGAAAAGGACAGTTGACAGATGCTAAGATCAAAGAGATCAAGATTCAAATTGGTTTAGGCAAAACTAAGGACGTCCCCAAAGATGGACAAGGAACTGTTTGGTTCAGAAAAAGGATCTGTGTACCTGAAATTGATCACCTTCGTGAACTTATTTTGAAGGAAGCACATGATTCCGCTTATTCCATTCATCCTGGAAGTACCAAAACGTATCAAGACTTGAAAGGAAGGTACTGGTGGTATGGTTTGAAAAGAGACGAAGCAACTCACGTAGCTTTGTGTGATGTGTGCCAGAAAGTAAAAGCAGAACACCAGAGACCAGCAGGTTTACTCCAGCCATTGAAAGTACCTGAATGGAAATGGGAAGAGATTGGTATGGATTTCATTTACCCCGTACTCGTGATGGTTACGACTCGATATGGGTTATTGTGGACAGATTGACAAAAGTCGCACATTTCATCTCATTCAAAACCACATACACTGGAGCCAAGTTAGCAGAATTATATATGGCACGAATTATGTGTCCGCATGGTGTTTCAAAGAAGATAGTGTCTGATCGAGGTACTCAGTTCACGTCGCATTTTTGGCAGAAATTACATGAATCCATGGATACAAAGCTCAATTTCAGTTCTGCATATCATCCGCAAACAGACGGTCAGACTAAGCGAACAAATCAAGTATTAGAGGATATGTTGAGAGCATGCGCCCTAAAGCATGAAGATAGTTGGGATAAAAGTTTACCTTATGTAGAATTCTCCTACAATAACAGTTATCAGGCAAGTCTCAAGATGGCCCCATTTGAAGCATTATATGGAAGAGAATGCAAGACACCCTTGTATTGGAATCAGATAGGAGAAAGTCAAGTTTTTGGACCAGAGATTCTTCAAGAAGCGGATAGACAAGTCCAGGTAATCAGGGATAATCTCAAGACTGCCAGTCACGACAGAAAAGTTATGCTGATACACGAAGAAGGGAATTGACATTGGAAGTTGGAGACTTTGTGTATTTGAAGGTATCACCCATCAGAGGTTTACGTAGATTCAAAGTGAAAGGAAAGTTGTCACCACGTTATATTAGTCCTTTTCAGATTCTGGAAAGGAAAGGTGAAGTGGCATATCAATTGGAGCTACCGGCACGATTGTCAGATGTCCATGATGTGTTTCACGTGTCATAGTTAAAGAAGTGTTTGAGAGTACCAGAGGAGCAATTACCGTTGGAGGAACTCAATGTACAAGAAGATTTGACTTATGTAGAGCATCCGGCTAGAATCTTGGAAACATCTCAGAGGGTTACTCGGAACAAGGTGATCAAAAGGTGCAGAGTATAGTGGAGT
This sequence comes from Panicum miliaceum, assembly GCA_032594955.1. Taxonomy (NCBI): domain Eukaryota; kingdom Viridiplantae; phylum Streptophyta; class Magnoliopsida; order Poales; family Poaceae; genus Panicum; species Panicum miliaceum. Next base: position 8,233,504 of record CM064070.1, on the reverse strand, counting down.
CACCATTCAGAGGATGAGGCAATTTGGGAAAGAGAAGATGAACTGATTGCAGAATTCCCTCAGCTGTTCCCTAGTCCTTCCTAATCTCGAGGACGAGATTCTCATTAAGGGGGGTAGGTTTTGTAACACCCAAAAATATAGGAGCTGAAACTTTTAAAAGTATTTTCATAAAAATCATAAATTAAAATTGTGCATGCATCTTTATTTCTTTTCTTCTCCTATTCTTTCTTTCAGTCAGCCCAATTCTTCTTTTCCCCTTCCTTTTTTTTTTCCGTGGCCAACTCAGCGGCCGATTCCCTCACCCGACTCTTTCTTCCACCGACAGCTAGGACCCACCTGTCGGCGCCTTCTTCTTCTTTCTTCTTTCCTTACCCAGAGTCCGGATCGATTCCGCGCCGTCGTTCGCGCCCCTTCTCTTTCTTTCTCCTTCCTTCTTGTTTCCTTACCCCGAGTCCTGATCGACTCCGCGATGCCGCCTTCCTAATCCCGGCCAATCCGCCCCTATAAAATCCTGCTGAAGCCCCGCTTTGTAACCAGAACCAAGCTCAAATCTTTTCCTCTACACAACATTATCGCACGCCGCTGGAAGTCGCACATCGGAGGAACGCCGCCGTCCCGTGTCGCCGATTCTCCATCGACTTGCCGATCTGCAGCTTCTCTGCCATCTTCAACTCTCGCTAGAGCTTCGCAAGTTGGTGAGCATCAAGCCGCACTAGATTCCCCTCTCTCTCCTGCTCCGCCGATTCCTCGCCGGACCTCTGTTTCCGCCCGCCGCAGTGGCCGCCAGTTTGCAGCCGCCGCACAGCCATCCTGTGACCACCCACACCTTCGCCGTACCACCCACTCACTCCCCGGCATAAACTCAGCTTGAATCGAGCCCCGGAACACCGGATTCGGTGAAGCTCCGGCCGTCCGCCGCCGCAGTCGCTCGCCGCCGATGCCCAGTTAAACTCCGCTTCGCCCGACCCCTTTTCGTCCCATCGAGCCGACCCTTCCTCTGCCGCTCGATCTAGATCTAACGACCAGAATCGACCTTTACTTTACACTGCCGATTTACCCGACCTTCTCCTTACTCGGCCGATTCGCCCGACCCTTACTCCGTCGATTCGTCCGATCCGCCGCCGATTCTGATCCAACGGACCAGATTCACCCGACCCTAGCCGTTCCCGAAACATTTGCAGGAAGATCCCTAGGTTTTCCAGGAATCAACCCGCAGTCCAGATCAGTAGAAAATAATTAGAGTTGAGCCCTTTCCTTTTCTGTCCCGACCCCTGACCTTTCCAGAATTAGTACCCGCCGTCCAGGACCTATAGTTTTGCACCCCGACCCTCTGTTTAAGGTTTAATTATGTTTTAGGCTCTGATTTCTTCAATTTAACCCCTAAAAGATCAGTTTCTTCGCAGATAAGACCCTGGAGCCTTGTTTTAGCCCTACCTTCGTCATTTTAGCTCCGTTTCGACTCGTTCTCGTTGCGTTAAGTCTTCTAAAGCCTAAGCTACCGTTTAGCCGTGTCGTTGTGCTTTAGTTCCTGTTTTTAAATTAAAAATAGATTTAACTTGATTAAAGTTCTCTCACTTAGTTTTCTAAATTAAAATCCACCTAGGTCTTTACCTCCGGTTTTTCATAACTATTGTCAATTCAATTAATACCAACTCAAATGTGTTCTAAATATAATTTGTTTAGTTGAACACCAAATATAAAGTTATGCGTTTAGATGCTCTCACAAGTTTTCTTTCTAATTAATTGTTAATTAGTGTAATTTGTACGTAGACAATCACAAATAAAATATGACTAAGTTCTACTCCATTTTTATAAATAAAAATATAATATTAGTTAATTATAATCAAGGATATTTTGTTTTGAATATCTTTTACACTTGTTTTCCAAATAAAATAAATAAAGCTCATAGTTCTTTTGTTTCTTTTATAATACCCAAATTCCGATAGCTGTATCTTTCCAACCCTAGCTCCGATTCCCTCATTTCTTGCGCTCCCATAACCGTAGCAGCGAGCCCTATCCTTTAGCACGCTCTTTTAAAAGCTTTTGTTTTGTGATTGGTGTATTGTTCTTAGCTGTACTTGTTTGCTATTTTGTATGTTTGTGCTAGTTGTTTGCTTCGAGTAGAATGATCGCTGATGAAGCTTGAAGATCAAGGTTTTCAAGTAAGCAAGAACTGAAGAGCAGTAAGAGTAGCTTTTTGTTGGAAAAAAATGGCAAGTGACCCTAACCATCCTCCTATCTGTGCTTATTTACAAGAATACCATGTATTAATTGGAACATGGAGAACCACCCAAGAAAACAGTACAACCACGAGGACCATATGGCTCTGGTCTTGGCTAATTAATTAGAGACTCTAGTTTGAAGCGGTCTTACCGAAAGGGCAAGGAGGGGGTCGGTGATAGGGGTCATAGCCCGGTCCTCTTGGGGTAGCAGCCTTCGCTAAGGTGCTGACCATTAGGGAGGTTTATGGACCATGCCGCTACCGAAACTCTAGCGGACTACTTCTTATTAGGGAATCTTTGTAAAGGCCTCGTAGCGTCCCTATTCAATCACACCTCGGAAGTGTGGTATTGTGCCTAGCTAGCACAGCATGGTTGGGTCCAAAGTTCTTTTGAACTTTTACGCGACTTGTGGTGAAAGTGTACAACCTTTGCAGAGTGTAAAACTGTTATAACAGCCGTGCTCACGGTTAAGAGTGGCCTGGACCCTCACATGATTAATAAACTTAAAGATGGATATAAATCGTTACTCTGGTTATTTCTTGTGGCCTTGCTGAGTACCAACCATAAGTGTTCTCACCCTTGCCAACTGCTGCTCAGAAGAAAAAGGTGTGAAGTATACTGAAGATGATGAAGAGTTCTAGGCGTACGCAACCCCCAGTCGTCTGCCTGTGAAGTTTGGAGCCTTCGTTTCCATTATAAGCGCATATCTCTGATAGTCTTGTAAGTCTTTATTTATATTTCTTTACGTGATACTGTTGCTGTTATTCACTAATGATGTCACTATATGTATGGAACTTGATCCTGGCATACATATAGTCATGCATTCGGTTTTATCCTTAAATCGGGTGTGACAAAGGTGGTATCAGAGCTGTATCGGCTGTAGGACGTAAGCCTAGATAGCAATGGTCGCTCCTTAAGGTCTATTTTATTATACAACTTATTCCTATCTTACCCTTGACCTTCCCGATAAAATATTCTCGCTCCTTGACCATTTTCTTTTCTCAACCCGCCTTGGTAACTCACCTTTCTCACTTGACCTTCTTTTTCATTTGCACATCCTTGTTTTGCAAATGTAAAACCCCCATCCTTACCTATTGACTTACTCTTTCCTTGATAACTTACTTTGATACTCGACCCCTTTGACAATTACACTTTCTAGTTTTTGCTAAACCCTCAACCATCATCTATTTCCTCTCTCCTGGATGACTTCTTGCTCTTAATCATACATCTCATTTGATGAATGATTTTCCTATCTCTTGCATCTGACCTCCTTTTGATTAGTTGGTGATATTGTTACCCCTACTCCTTAATATTTTCTTATTCCTATATATCTTTTCAAACCTATCCCCTCCTTGATTTTATCTATCCTCCACATTGTACCTCCGACCCCCTTGCATCTTAAGCACGACCATTTTGGATTCTTTCCGTTGCCTTTTTCATTCCAAGATGACCTTCTACTCTCCTTTTATTCAAAATGTTTAGATCATTCGTGCCACCTGACCCGAAGCCTGCTCAAGACAGCTGAAGAAAGGAGTGATCACCTCACACCCAAAGAAGACAAAATCGGCAGCGAAAGCCTATGTCACCCTCACCCGAAGAGCAAGATTCCACACTGCACAAGCTGAAGGATGCCTCTATCAAGAGTGTTGAAGCTGAAGAGACGACCCATGCCTAGGAGTACCCCTTGGAGCCCTATTAACAACGTTTAGCATCGTTCCTTGACTGTGTGTTGACTAGTGTAGTTCTGTGTTTGTGTGATGATTGCTTTTATTTATGATCTTGCCTGATTCGCTTCTTTGTAATGATTGGTGGTGTATTGTGGGTCTTCAACCTACAATGACATCAGTTGCTTAGTTGGGTTCTTCTTTTATCTCCCACATCTTTGTTCTTCTCCTTTCTTTCTCCCTATTCCAAAGGAGGATGACGAGAAGGAAGTAGAAGTTAATGTCACCACCATCGTCTGGATAGAAGCAAGTCAAAGAAAAGAAGACCCTACTCTAGTTCCTTTACCACCTTGCAGCTTGCTATTCTTCAGTCTACCTTACTTCGATGATGACCTCAATAACCCAGTAGGAAGTTGAACGCAACACCGACATCATCAGTAGAAACCTACAAACATCTGCAGTGGTCGACAAATTAAAGAAGCTAAAGCCAATAATTCCCTATCTCTCTTTGTCACCTGTGTGCTACTCTCCTCTCTACCTCTGTCGGAAACCATAGCCCCCCGACAAGCGATGGCTTTTCCTTCTCCGAGTGTTGGGAGATGATCAAAATCCTCTTCCAAAGCGGAGAGGGTTCTGAGTTGAACCGTCTCAACCCGATCTTGATCCGTGATTGATTTGTCGATGGAGCCAACTAATCGGTGTTGATTTCGACTAGTTGTTGACTAGGTGGAGCTAGTTGCCGGGTAGTTTGCAGCTAGGTCCCGAGTAGTTTCTAGTCGAGACAAGTTGTCGAAATTGTCGTTGGCGCTGCCGATTTGTCAAGGCAATCGTGACTGAGGCGCGAGTCGAGTAGTCGAGGTTGTCGCGGCAGCGCGTCGATGTTGAGCGGAGTGAGGTTGAGCGGAGTAGTTGAATTCTTCCGGCTCCCTGGGGTTGATACGCCGAAGGGTGGATTCTGCCACAAGGCAGGAGTCATTTTCGAGTAACTCGGAGGGCTCTAGACCCTTCCAGTACAAAAAACGGCCTTGAGGCGTGGATGTTATAGTTAAACCCGGATGATTACCCAAAAATGACTTGGACTAATCATCGGGTTGTGAGTGGATAACGAGAACTGGGGCCTCCCGACAAGCGGTGGCTCCCACGTTCTCAAGTCCTCCTTGGCCCGGAATTGTAATTGACGGGTACTCTTTGTTTGAGTCAGAATCGTAGTCGAGAATGGGGAGCCCCCGACGTGCGGTGGCTCTCTTGTCTTGAATCTTGAAGAGGCGATCCAAGTCCTCCTCCGAGTCGGGGAGGGACTTGGATCGTGAAGCTTCCTCAGATTCCTGGTGTGGCACGAGTTGAAGTCGCGTCAAAAACGGACGTGTTTTAGATCTGCCTGGGCTGATCGGGGAGCAGCAACTCATCGAGATCGTCGACGAAGGAGTCGAGGTTGCAGCGTCGAGTTGCTGCAGAGGCCTCCGGCTTCCTGCAATCGACTAGGTGGCTGATGAAGCCACCCAGGCCATTGGCGACACAGGTCCAAGAGCCAAAGATGAAGGTTGTGCCCTCGTCGAGCACATTGCTGGTGAAGCTGAGAGATGCCATTGAGTTCTCCAGTGCATGCTCGATGAACACCCCTACCTGACGCGCCAGCTGTCGATGTTTTACCACCACGCCCACCGAGAGATACCCTCGAGGTGGTGAGTTTGTAGGTAGGGTGTCGTCGAGATCAGGAACTCGAAGGTGCAAGGAACACAAGGTTTAGACAGGTTCGGGCCACCGAGAGCATAATACCCTACGTCCTTTATGGTTTGTATTGCCTTTGATGGTGATCGGGTGATGTCCTGGGTGATTCCCTGGGTGATCGCCCTTGGAGGGGGTCCTGTCTGCCCTTATATACATGCCCTAGAGTCCTACCCGAGTACTTTTCTGTTAGTTCCCTACTGTATCTGACTAGTTTGACTACTATAGGAGTAGTTTTACTAGGCTACAAGTAGTTATAACAGATGTAGGGTGTAGGCCATGTCCCAACCCTTATCCTAGGAAAAGTATGCCACGCGTACAGTCCTGTGTACCCGGGTCTGACACGGGGAACTCCCTTTTCGAGAAGGCCGACCCCTCCCTCCTTCCGAAGACGAAGATGAGGGCCAGGTGGTGCAGAGTGCCAAACGCTTCGTGCCCATCGAGAACTGTTCATGATTCACGCTGACGAGTACTGTGAAGGCCTCGAGCGGGTCCAGCTAGACGACTACGATGACTACCTCCTTGATCCACTCAACGAAGATATGGACGCAACAATGGATAGTGAATCCCTAGCCAGCATCAAGGTAGAAGACGTAGATGATATCCAGAAAGAACGCCTTAGGCTCATCAATGCGAAGCGCGCCCAACGCAGGCACTGTGCGGTCGAGACAAACTAGCAGGGTTGCGGCAACCTCCATGACTCCTCCACGTGCGACCTTCGCGCCATCATCAACGCTGGCCAGGGAGCCCGCAATGTCATTATTGCCAGGCAGCAGGAGCGCGAAGAAGTGGAAGCCCACAGTCCCACCCACTACCAACTCCCTCTCGACTACCTGGAGACTACTCGGAAGCACAAGCCAGAAGCTGGGGAATAATCCACCCGTAGAAGGAAGACACTCAGTTCGAAGGAGCGATTCGAGGAAGCCCTCCACGGGCAATGCCCGTGGCATCCGAAGAGCAAGCATTCCGCGTTTGAATGTCAAACCCTTCGGACGGCCCTAGGAGCTCCGCCAAGTCTACGAAGAAAGGCGACGGGACTACCCGAATAATGATTTCTTCATAAATTAAGTACCTGATTTAGGTAGTTTTTTAGAGGGTCTTTTAGGTATATCACTTGTTTAAACCATTGTTTTGGGACTATATCTCGAAACAAGGGATGCCGTACACCTAAAAGCACCCCTTTTTACCACTCAATCAGGGTCGCCATTTATGTTTATTACTCGGGTTAACCATGACTCCCTCGCTAAACTCAGGGAACCCTATCACAGCCGTGCCATGCGACTGCCAAAAGTGGTTGCCCTGTTTGGCAATGATTAGTGGAACCCGTTAATTAGCCAATTAAAGCACCTACATGATTATCTATCAAACGCTTCCAGTAACGCGTAGATTACTAGTCCACGACTAGTTTTTTATGTTACTGAAGTGGCCTTGCTCCCAAACTTCCTGACTAGTTTTCTATGTTATTAAAGGGAAATCGACCCCGAACTTCCAGTAACACTCCGTTTACTAGTTTTCGACTAGTATTACGCGTAATTTACTGAAGGGGTGTTGCTCCCAAACTTCCAGTAACACTTTGTCTACTAGTTTTTGACTAGTATTACGTGTAGTTTACTGAAGGGGCCTTACTCCCGTACAACCCTGCCAACGGTCTCAACGGAATTCAATTTTCCCGACCTGAAGCACCCATACCACCCGCATGGATGTCAACCGTGCAATCGACGACTTGATCGACAACCCGGAATCCCTCGAACCGAATGCGCCTCAGCCTGCAGCCCTGTACCACAAGTTCTTCTCTTAGTTGGAGGAGGATTTGGATCGTCTACTACAAATTGAAGGAGGATTTGGATCGTCTACTACAAGCCGGAGGAGGATTTGGATCATCTACCTCAAGTCGGAAGAGGATTTGGATTGTTTACTACAAGTCGGAGGAGGACTAGCCAGCATCCATCTAAGAGCTCCTGTCCTCGCCGACTACTCAGACTTCAACAACGACGCACTACCCTTATCAAATGGCCATCGGGGTCTGATGGCGCCTCCATCTTGGTCGGGGGGGCCCGGGCATTGGAAGGGCACGAGTCCTCCAAGCTACCCGGCTCAGCCCATCTTTCTGCGCCTCCAACTTGGTCGGGCGGGCCCGGGCATTGGAAGGGCATGAGTCCTCCAAGCTACCCGGCTCAGCCCACCTTTCTACGTTTCCAACTTGGTCGGGCGGGCCCCAGCATTGGAAGGGCACGAATCCTCCAAGCTACCGGGCTCAGCCCACCTTCCTACACCTCTAACTTCGTCAGGTGGGCCCGGACATTGGAAGGGCACGAGTCCTCGAAGCTACCCGGCTCAGCCCACCTCTCTGCATTTTCAACTAGGTCGGGCGGGCCCCAGCATTTGAAGGGCACGAGTCCTCCAAGTTACCCGGCTCAACCCACCTCTCTGCGTTTTCAACTAGGTCGGCCGACCCAGGCATTGGAAGGGCACGAGTCCTCCAAGCTACCAGGCTGAGCCCACCTTTCTGCATTTTCAACTTGGTCGGGCGAACTTGGGCATCGGATGGGCACGGAGTCCTCCAAGCTACCCAATCCCAGCCCATTTTTCTGCACCACCAACCCCGACAACCTGTCGGGCCTAGAACCGTTCCATGAAGGCAGGACCCTCGATTCCTCGATGACTACTTCACCCTCGCGAGGAAACTTGGCGACCCACTGACGACTACTTCGACTACACAACTAGTCGGAAGCGGGACTCATTCCACCAGTGACTAGTTGGAATCGGTTCCGACTAGTCGGGCTTCATCAACAAACCATTGCGGCTCCATCAACGAGTGATATGGCTTCATCGGCAGTCACTAACGAATCAAGATCACCAATTATCTACGCTTGCCTGATCTCTACGCTCGGGGGCTGAGTGCAACAAGGCAGCTTCCCACGTGATGACTGAGTCCCGATTCAAGGAGATTTTACAAAGATCTTTAGGGAACTTATTTAACCATTGTCTTGAGTTTTATCTCAACATAAGGGGTTTTTTCCCCCAAAGAATTTGTTCAGCCACTCGGTAAGGGGATCAAGGAGTTTACCCAAAACAGGTCTTGTTCATTCATCCATATTTCAGCGCCGTATGAACTATCTTGGCCCGCCCAAGGAGTTCCTTCAGACAAACCGAGATATCTTCGCATGGCAACATATGACTTGTTTTGGCCCGCCCAAGGAGTCCCTTCGGGCTAGCCGAGACATCTTCGCATGGCAACATACGACTTGTTTTGGCCCGCACAAGGAGTTCCTTCAGGCTAGCCGAGTCACCTTTGCACAACGGCTACTTTTGTAACAACGCATGTGCAGGATTGCATTGTCACTTCCTTTGGGCTAACCAAGACATCTTCGCATGGCAACATATGGCCTGTCTTGGCCCACCCAAGGAATTGATCAAGATCAAGTGCAGGAACTCATCGTCACCTCCTTTAGGCCAACCAAGACATCTTTGCATGGCACCACTAGACTTGTCTTGGCCCGCCCAAGAACTGATCACCCCACATGAAGGACCTCGTCATCAATCCCTTCGGGCCAACCGTGATGTTTTCACAAGTCAACATGTGAATTCTCATGGTCCACCCAATGATACGACTGAAGCTACTAGCAAGATTCATTTCTTCCTTGCTAATTGACTTCAAGTCACCTTCACATACTTTCAGTACAGCTCTGTTTACTGGTTCATGACTGGTATACACGCAAGTTTGCTGAAGGGGCCTCGCTTCCATACTTCCAGTAACAGATTACTAGTTTCCAACTAGTATGCTATGTTATTGAAGGTGCCTCGCTCCCATACTTCCAGTAACAGATTACTAGTTTTCGACTAGTATGCTATGTTACTGAAGGGGCATCGCTCCCATACTTCCAGTACAAATCCATTCTACTGGTTTATGACCAGTATTACGCGCAAGTTTGCTGAAGGGGCCTCACTTCGATACTTCCAGTACAACTCCGTTCTACTATTTTATGACTAGTATTACGTGCAAGTTTGCTGAAGGGGCCTCTCTCCCATACTTCTAGTAACAGACTACTAGTTTCTAACTAGTATGTTATATTATTGAAGGGTCCTCGCTCCCATACTTCTAGTAATAGATTACTAGTTTCTGACTAGTATGGTATGTTACTGAACGGGCCTCGCCCCCATACTTCTAATAAAAGATTACTAGTTTCCGACTAGTATGCTATGTTACTGAAGGGGCATCGCTCCCATACTTCCAGTAGCAGATTACTAGTTTCCGACTAGTATGCTATGTTACTGAAGGGGCATCGCTCCCATACTTCCAGTGCAACTCCGTTTACTGGTTCACGACTGGTACGTGTGCAATTTTGCTGAAGGGGCCTTGCTCTCATACTTTCAGTACCAGATTACTAGTTTCCGACTAGTATGCTGTGTTACTGAAGGGGCATCGCTCCCATACTTCCAGTAGAACTCCGTTTACTGGTTCACGACTGGTATATGTGCAAGTTCGCTAAAGGGGCCTTGCTCCCATACTTCCAGTAACAGAGTACTAGTTTCCGACTAGTATGTTGTGTTACTGAATGGGCCTCGCTCCTATACTTCCAGTAACAGATTACTAGTTTCCGACTAGTATGCTATGTTACTAAAGGGGCCTCGCTCCCATATTTCTAGTAATAGATTACTAGTTTCAGACTAGTATGCTATGTTACTGAAGGGGCTTCGCTCCCATACTTCCAGTAGCAGATTACTAGTTTCCGACTAGTATGCTATGTTACTGAAGGGGCATCGCTCCCATACTTCCAGTGCAACTCCGTTTACTGGTTCACGACTGGTACGTGTGCAATTTTGCTGAAGGGGCCTTGCTCTCATACTTTCAGTACCAGATTACTAGTTTCCGACTAGTATGCTGTGTTACTGAAGGGGCCTTGCTCTCATACTTCCAGTAATAGATTACTAGTTTCCGACTAGTATGCTATGTTAGTGAAGGAGCATCGCTCCCATATTTCCAATACAACTCCGTTCTACTGGTTTATGACCAGTATTACGTGCAAGTTTGCTGAAGGGGCCTCGCTCCCACGTGTGACACCCTAGGTGTCTAAAAGGCTAAACAAAGATCCACCACCTGAAATTAGTCGCAAAACAACAAGAGAAGTATTAAACTACCTATCAAATCTACCTTTCAGGCAAATGAATATGTGTATATGTATATATGCATAAACATTGAAGTCTTGCAAAAAAACTCTTGTAACTTTCACAGTTGGTCACAGTTGACTCTAGTTAACTTTCAAATTTAATGGCACATCTGTCATATCAAGAGCAACAAAAGTCTAGTTGAACTCAAAGGCTAATAGTGCAAAAATTCACATGAAATGACATGTCTTTTAAATACTTGTTTTCGGAATTTCAAATCAACTTTTTATACATTTCTCCAATGGACATAGTAATAAAAGAGAAAGTGTATATCTTGAAAAGTTGAACAAAAATGGTATTCAAATGTTTTTGATTTTACCTTGGGAAGAATGAGTTTTAGCTCCTTTTTCACCCAGCCCCCCACTATTTTTGTTTCCTTCACATAAGTCCCATCATCTTCTCTCTCCTCTCTCCTCCCCTGCCCTGTCCCATCACCGGCAGGCCAGCCGGCCGGCGCTCCACGGTGCAGCTGAGGCCACCCGGCCAAGTGGGCCTGCCAGCGCACTCGAAATCTTCCACGGCCCCACAAAATCTCGCGCTACCCTCTCAGGAAGCCTCCACACGGCGGCATTCCTCTGCCGCAGGCGCTGCTGGCGCCACGATGAGCCCCACCGGCGCCAGCAAGGCGGCTGCGCCCCTGGTTTTGCCCCATGGTCTCGCCTTCCCCTACGGCTCGAGCCCAGGCCACCATCCCTCCCGTCGCGCCTATAAAAGCCCCACCCGAGGCCCCTGAGCTCGTTGCCCCAACCCCAACTCCGGCGAGTCACCACCTGCGCGTGGACACACCACTCCGCCACCACATTGTCAAAACCAACCTTCCCACCACCTTCTCCGCCTCATCCCGACGCTGCACAGCCGGTCCCAGCGCCCTCTTCCTCACCGGACCGCCGCCACCACCATCTGCACTGGCCGCCGGCTCTGTGCCACCGTCGGCAAGCTGCCTTGGTCCACCCCTTCCCCACCCAAGACCTCAAACAGGTGCAGTTTGTTCCCCTCTTGCCTCTCCCACGTTCACCCCTCACCACCAGCAACCCTAGTCATCGGATTTTGGCCGGCAGTCGCCGTTCCCCTATGCAAAGGACCCATTTGCTTCGATTTCAATCTTTCTGAGAAGCTTTCTGTAAATATCAAGGACTCATTTGTAAACCTGAATCTAGAGCTTTGAAAACCAATCTATTAACTTTGAAGATGCAAAACAACTCATAGAGAATTCCTAAGAATGCAAACTAAGATGTTCTGGACTCCTTAAGTTAAGATCTACAACTTTGTAAAAGTATCTTGAACTATTTCCACATAATTTTAGATGTGGATTTAAATCAAGTTTAAATGTCTTTTAGTTGTTCCAAGAGTTTCAGGAAAGAACTTCTCATGAAATTTTGGATGGTAGCTTCAGTGTTATTTGTAAAGTCTTTCATAAAAATTTCATGCTCTGAATCCAAACACAGCTAGATGTTTCGAGTACTTTTGTTATAGGCTAGATCCTTTTAAACTAAAATGTTAGCCTCTGTTTCTTGCATAAGAAAAATCTGCAAAAGTTTACGGTAAACTACTCATGCGAGTAGGTTTGTTTAGTAAAAAGTGGAGCACCAGTTCTTACATGGTTTGTTATGTGCAAATAGATCTTGGTCCTAGCAGTAGCCATTTGATGGACTTTTCATAATTAACCTGCTGAATAAAAATGGCTAAAACTTTTACAGTGAGTTTATACTTAAGTAACAAGCTCTGCATAAAAATCTCAACCCAGAAACTACCTCTACAGTAGTTCTGCATAAAAATCTAAACTCAGAAACTACCTCTACGAGTGGTTTTGCAACCCAGAAACTACCTCTACGAGTAGTTTTGGTTAACCAATGCTTTCTGTGGGAAATGGCCGTTTACAACATCCAAAACCACTCGCTCACTTAATGAAGTCAGTTAATCCAGATAAGTACTCGATAAATGACTGCCCAGGGAAAAGAAGATAAAGTCCTCGACTACTTAACTTAAGTTGTGACTACTTTATAATGCAATCTTGTACCAGTAAAACCACTCATACATGTGCATTCATATAGATTCGACTACTCTCGCCGACGGGATCTACAATCTGGTGCCCGAGTCCGAGAGTGAGCAGCGCGAAGCTCAGGTGAATCTAACAGAAGTTGCTGAAGACCCGGACTAATGTTCAGAAGAACCCCCGACTAGTTTTGCTCAAGAAGGCAAGCCCCGGTGCATGATCCTAGTATTTAATTTATGCAACTGTTGTTCCTTTTACCTGTGCATTTAAGTTCATAGGAGTTGATTGGAACCTTAGCTGCATGATCCTAGGCACCAATGTATTGAATACTAGAATAGGGAGTTCGAGTAGTTGCTCTGCTAATAAGTACGGTAAAAGTCGTGTGGTTTCCTGCCACTCGCGAGAATTATAGGAGTTTAATGTTTTACTGCATACTGCAACTATAAGGTTGACAAGCGGGGCTGTGGTAAAGTATTCATGGTTGAGGCCCCGTCTGAGTAGTGAAAAATGCTAAGGCCACAGTGTGTGGTAGTGGTGGTTAAGCGTTTGAACATACTAACCACATGCTGAGAATATGGTAATCGGTAAGCTTAAATACACAATTGAACCGGTGTGTGGACAAATTCCATCGTCTTGACACTGTTCCCATGGGCCCAATGGTGAGTGCAAGAGCAGCCATGGCCCGGTGTCGTCCGTGGTTTGTGGACCTCTTGTACTCGGGGACAGTGGCCCTGATCCATGAAACGGGAATAAAGAGGAAAAGTTGCACGTGTGACTCTGGGAGTAACCACGTGATGTGTGTTTAGGTTTACCTTGCATGGTTATGAAATTCGATTCGAATCATCCGTTTCTCGCGGTAATTGAGACTACTTAATGCTTCTGCCACATTGAGTAACAAGAGGAACTATGGCTATGATAAAACTTGTTGGATGATTAAATGTTTTCTGCCATGTTTGCTTAGAGATAGATGCTCACTTAGACTGGTTAAATGAACTAGAATATTGAAAGCTAAAGTATGAAATTTAGGACTTACTCTTTGTTGCTTTTTAGCAAAAAGAAAACCCTAGAACCATAGAGCCATGCATGCTTAGTAGTCAGTATTTACATACCACTAGTCGGATAAGCCTTGCTGAGTATAAGTATACTCAGCCTTGCTTGTGGCAATATTTTCAGGTGTGTCTTTTCAAAATATGATAGCTGCTTTGGCTTGGCCGAGTACTTTGCCGACTGGTTGACCAGTGGAATGGGATCCGTCCCCGGCCAACAATGACTCTGCCGAGTGATGCCACGTATGGGCTTCATCATGGTATCCAGATTGACGCTAGATGATCATGCTTTTCTTTCCGCTGCTGATAAACTCTAAGTAAAGTTTTATGTTGAACTTTAAAGTACTCGTGTGGTGAACTCGACTTGTAATAATTGATGTCTGACTTGTGAAGATAAAATCTGTGGAATGTTGTAATCTCTGGACTTGCCTTTGTGCGAGTTATGTGTATTCTTTGTTTCGATCAAAATATTAAGTGGTCGTATCGAGATTTACTCGACAGTCTGTCGGATTACTCTGTTTGAAGTGTATGGTAGCCGGTTCATCTTTATGGATGATGGTTAGTGCACTTGAGCCGGGTTAATTCGGGCGGTTCGGCCACACCAGTAACGTTCAAACTACTAGTTTCCGACTAGTACTCTATGTTATTGAAGGGGCCTCGCTCCCATACTTTCAGTATTACTCCGTTTACTAGTTTTTGACTAGTTATACATGGAGTTTACTGCAAGGGCATTGCTCCCAACACGGTTTCATGTGTATCAGTTACAACATACTTTTATGTTTACCTTGCAGGGGATCTGATCCGGACTGTGCTGCTAGGCAAGTCAGATTCACCTCCGATTAGTTGGATTCATCAACAATCGCCAACGACTACTTTGACTTTGCGAGAACGCTCGACTACACGTCGTAGACTACAACGACTACTCGTTGGATTCGACTTCGACTAGTTGGGTGCATCAACAACCATCGGCGACTACTTGACTTCGTGAAGAAGGCATGGCGACACGCTGGTGACTACTTTTACTACTCGTCTCGCTTACAAAACTAGTCGGAATCGACTCCGATTAGTCGGCTTCATCGACAGTTCAAGATTCAGCAGCAACTTGGCCAATGCCTAGGCTCGGGGGCTTGCACCACCAATTACTAGGTATATACTATGCGACTCATCTAGCTTTCAGGCTCGGGGGCTGGATACAACACGGCTCTCAGCGACCACGGTTTGATTTGAGTGTTAATTTAGGGCGCTTGTTTGGTGAAGTTATTTGTTTAACCATTTTTTCAGGGAAGTTATCCCGAAAAAAGAGGTTTTTGAATTTACTGAACCGATTTGCCCATTTTCACCATCAAATCTTTACCGTCATATATTGCATGCCACGATTCTTTGGATCCTTTATTCCAAACCTTAGGAATTTGGATTCAAGGCTTGGGGCCTATGGGACACATGTCACTGGTGTGACACCTCAGGTGTTTAAATTATGAAATAAGCCTCATTAGCTTAACACGATGCATAAATAACTAAGAAAAGTTTAAAAGAAATGAATTATAAATTGGTTTTGCTTTGAATTGAAAATAGATGTGTATATGTGCATAAGTACATGTACTTAAATCAAACAAATTAAATAACTCTCACCTCAAAGCACTTATGGCTGTGAAATTTAATAAGCACATCATTGATGACAGGATAAACAAAAGTCTAGTTGAAGCCTAGGAGAGAATACAAATTTTTGCCCAGGAAATGACGTGCCCTCCAAATCATACCTTTGAGTTTTTTTAAAAAATAACTTCTAAACTAAAACTCAAATGAACTTTGGCCTGAAACAAAACTTTTAGAACTTTTCATTTTAAACAACTTTCATGTTCAGAGATTTTTGAGTTGCAACAAAAAAATTTGAGAAACACTTAACTTTGCAAACCAGCCCCTGCCTTTTCTTCTATTTTTACTTTCAGTCCCTCCCCTCTCTCTGCTTCACCCGACACCCCCCTGCCCGTCGTGCCGTCGCCGCTGGCCACCTGGTCGGTGATGCCTGCCGCCCATGCCGCGACAAGCCAATGGCCGGCCAGCCCCGCCCGACCAGCTGCGCTGCCCCCTCCCCACGCCGCGTCCCTGCCCACCCCGTGTGCGCCACGCGCAAGACGCCGTTGCCGCCTCTGCTCGCCGCCGCCCCGCCCAATGGACAAGCCGCACCGTGCCCGAGCCCCCGCCGCGCCCACCAGTTGCAGCACTCGCCGCCCGGCAAGCCAGCTGCTGCTGCTACTTGCCCAACCCACGCCTGCATGATCTTCCCCTCCCCCACGCCAAATCCCCGGCGCCCAATCCCCTGCTCGCGCCCGCCGCACGCCGCGCCGGCACTGCTCGCCGCCCGCCGTGCCCAGTAACGCACCCTCGTCGTGCCGCCCCTACCCAGCGTCGCTCGGTCCTCTCCCTCCCTCCTGCAGCCAATAAAAGGCGGCACAAAGCCGCTCGAGCGCGCCTTGACCCACCAGAACGCCGCCGCCGCTCCCCTACTGCTCCGTGGGCAGCCAACTTCGGCACTCCTCCGTCCGAGCCAAGCCTCGGAATGAGTTCCCCTCGATGCCGTGAAGCTCACCGACCCGACCACGCCCTCCCCTCCTCGCCGGAGCATCATCGCCGACGCCCGCACCGCCGCCTCCCCCTGCTCCGCTCCGACGAGCCACCTCCGGCCACCCCCAACCCTGACCAAGGCTACCTCAAGGTAGCTCTCACCTCCCTGGATCTCCCCGACCCTTTTTCCCTCGCCGCCAGCGAGCCCCCTCGCCGGAATTTGGCCGGCCGCCGTGCCAGCGCCGCCCAGGGCCCCAATTGCAACGATTGAAATCTTTAAAAGGGTCTCCACGCAGGTTTCCAGGGGCATATATGTAAACCTGTGTTTAAACATTGAATTCAAAAACAACAAACTTGTAAAATTCATATAAAATCGTAGAAGAATTGGAAAAATACAAGCTCAACTGTTCTGGAATCATTGGGAGAAAATCTACAATGTTTGTTACATGCATTTCTTCAGATGTTTGCTATATTTTGTTCTACATTAAATGGAAGATTTAATAGCTTTTAAATGAACCCACTGTTGTAGACAAGTGCTGCATCTGATTTTTGGACAGTAGATTAGTTTCTTGATGGATAGGCCAGTGTAAAAAGTTCAGGACCAGATTTGTTTTATGCTAAAATTCATAAAGTTCAGGACCAGATTTGTAGACAAGTGCTGCATCTGATCTCTAGCTAAACTTTTTGTTAAACTTTGTTTTATGCCATGAAGGGATAGATTTAATTGTTTTCTGCTGTTATAGTGTGATTTAGGTGGTGAAATGTTTTCTATGCTATTGTATTTATACCTAAATGAAAAAGAAAAATTTAGAGACTGTTTACCTATCTGTAACCACTTATATAATTTTTGTAGTGGAGAAATACATTAAATCAAAGTAATTAGTTTCATTGCTGAAAAAATATTCATCTTTTTACTATAGGATACTTTGGCTTAGAACATGCTTTATAAAAAGTTTCATACTCAGAAACCATGTAAAACATCTTGTAGGAATTAATCTTTATTAAAATATGTGTATCTTGTCCTATTTATTATGCTCTGTATCATTCACAGTAAAATTTAAAAAATTTACAGTAACACATATATGGATAGGTTAACACTCTGTAAAAGTTTTAGTATCAATACTTGCATGGTTTGTTCTGTATAAAAATAACTAGGATCTAGCAGTGGCTATGTATTACATTTTTCATGATTATTCTGCTAGATAAAAATATCTAAAATTTTTACAGTGCTTTTGTCTCTGCATAATGTGCTCTAAATAAAAATATCATCACCAGAAGTTACCCAGACCAGTGTTTATGCTTAATCCATGCTTGTGCTTAGAAAATTAAGTTTCCAATATAACACAACCCCTTCTTGTTTAATGAAGTTAAATAGTTTAAGATGTACTCTATTAACGATTGGCCAAGAAAATCGTAACTAAGTAACTTCACAACTATATTTTGTGGAATGCAACTTTATCGTGAAGGAAAATAATCGTCATATACCATCACTACAACTTACACTTGTGCATTCATATAGAATCGACTATTCTCACCGATGGAACGTACAAGCTGGTGCCCGAGTCCGAGAGTGAGCAGCGTGAAGCTCAAGTGAATCTAGCTGAAGTTTTTGAAGACCAGAACCCGAGTTCGGAAGAGCCCAAGGCTAGCTTTGCTCAGGAAGGCAAGCCCCGGAGCATGAACCCTGTTTTTCTAAATTATGCAACTTAATACTCTATTCTACTTGTGCATTAAGTTTATAGGAGTTGAATGAAAACTTGGTTGCATGATCCTAGGTACCCATGCTCTGAACACTAGATGTAAGGTTCGATAGAATGCTATGCTAATAGGACTCGGTAAAAGTCGAGTGATTTCCTGTCACTCGCGAGAATATAGGAGTTGAATGTTTACTACATGCTGCAATCACAAGGTCGATGGACGGGGCTATGGTGCGATGTTCAAGTTGATGATTGATGTCCCGTATGTTTAGTGAAAAATGTTAAGGCCGCAATGTGTGGTAGTGGTGGTTAAGTCTTTGAACGTACTAACCACATGCCGAGAATATGGTAATCGGTAAGCTTAAGTACCTAATCGGACCGGCAAGTGGACAGCATCCCACCCTCAACTTTGGTTCCATGCGCGCACATGGTGGATACAGAGCCGGGCTCTGTAGTCTCGGATGGTGGCCCTGATCCACAACCCGGAAAGAAAGGGGAAAGGTTGCACGTGTGACTCTGGGAGTAACCACGTGACGTGTGTTTAGGTTTCCCTTACAAGGTTAAGAAATTCGATTCGAATCGTCTGTTTCTTGCGGTTATTGAGATTGTTTGACCCTTTTACCACATAGAGTAAGAAGAGGAACAATGATGATGATTAATTTTGTTGGATGAAAAATTAATTCTTTCACCATGTATGATATTGGATAGTTGCTTACCTAGAATGGTTAAAGAAAACTGGAATCTGGAGCTAAAATTTGAAAGTAAGAACCTACTTGTATATGCTTTTCGGCAAAACAAACCCCTCAAGCCAAAAAGCCTTGCATGTCTAGGAGTCGGCTAAGTATATTCAACTAGTCGGGTAAGCCTTGCTGAGTATTAGTATTCTCAGCCTTGCTTGTGGCTTGTTTTCAGGTGATACTTTTGAGGACATGGTTGCTAGTTTGACTTGGCCGTGTACTCTTCCTCCTGGTTGGTCGGTGGAATGGGATGCGTCCCCGGCCAATGATGATAATGCCGAGTGATGTCTCGTACGGGCTTCATCGAGACATCATGTATCGTCGAGTAGTTTATCGTTGATTTTCCGCTGCATTGAACTCTGAAGAACTCAATTACTTTGAACTCTAAAGTACCTTGTTTTACGAATTCGAACTCAGTTGTAATAATAATTTATGATGAACATGTTGGCGCTAAAATCGGCCGGATAGGAATCGGTCGATGGGTCTTCAGCGTCGGACACACGACCCGGGAGAATCTGCTTAGCTCCTGTTCGGGTTATCGCCCTGGTGCGGTTCGCGCGGCGTGCCAGTCAATCTGACCTGTTGATTGACAAGGAAATAGAGTATTAAATTCCAGGCGCGTCGATCGGCTGGATTTCCGATCTGTCCTGGGGAGCGCGTCGGCGGCAAATCGGCCGATTTGCTGTAGAGATGATCGGCTATGGGTCAGCCGATGATCGTATAGTAATTGTAAAGAAGACTGCTAGAGCGATCTAAACAATTACTACAGAAGCAACACTTGAAACAGATCTAATCGGCTGTATGGCGATGAATCGAAGGAGAACAATGACGAAGCCGATTACTCTGATCTCAAGCTGGATAACTGGTGATAATACTAGAATAACAGGTAAAACTTGCGATTCTAGTAAATATCGATAACTTGTGAATAAATCCAAACGAAACCACAGCGATGCGCCCGTAGTTAAAGCTCGGATATTACTCGATAAGCGGAACCTACCAATTGGCCGGAGATCAGGTTGATGCAGCCCTGCCAATCCGTACGAACTCGTGGAAGAAGAAAATATTGGCGAAGTCGCCGACTTGAAAGTAAAGTACTGGTAAAAAGTAGAAGTGTTTTGTTGATTGATGTGTTCATTTTTCGCAAAGCCCTAGCGACTCCTATTTATACCCTGAAACTAGGACTCCTGGTCGATTACGACTTGTTACAACCTTATCTAAACAGCAGGAAAACTACTATATCTATAATAACTTTTAAAAAGGAAACGGACTCCCGCAGAATCTTCCGCCGCCGTTTCCTAATCCAATCAGGACCTCTTCAATTGCTTTCCGACCGACTTAGCATGCCTTGTTGACCATCTTTTGACCAGGATCTTCTGGAATAATCCCATCCTGTTGGCATAGGCTGCGCCACCAATCGGCCGATTTTCAACTGTTACCTCGATCGGCCGATTCCTTACTGTAGCTTTCAGATTTGCCGCATCGGCCAATCTTCTTCTCTTGACGCCGATTCAAGACGTGTCAAAATCTGGCGTCAACACATGCCCCCCAGTTTCGGAGTAAAATATAACTTTTCCTTCGAAACTCTTTTGTTTAATCCACTCCTCCGAAACTTCCCAATTGTGACAGGAGTAAACCTCAGAGTCAATCGCGTTACCTACTCCTCTGCATCTGATCCTTGCTCCAGAATCAGCTCCACGACATGGAATCCGGCAACAGGACGAACATCATGTTGGCGTGTAGACTCAAACTTTGACCATCTCCCCTGGCAGCTTTACATTTACTGATGCCTTTACTCCGACGGCACACGTCTTGCCAACCCTTTGTCTCTTCTTTTCTATAAATACGCCTCTTCGTACTATTTACAAAAATGCTCATCTTGCTTGTCTTCCTTTCCTTCTGAATCCCGCCCCTCGCCGTCTTTGGTCAAGCATTAAAATGTCTTCTCGATCCTCCTCTTCCGTTAACCAGGTATCAATTTTCTCTCCATCCCTTCCTGAGATATCTTACTTTGTTCCAACATATTTGTCTATTCTTTCTTTCAGCCGAACCATCTTAACCCCGGTTTGGAAAGAGCGATCAAAATCATGCATTCAAACAAGCCATTGTCGCAAGCTGATATAGATCTGATAAAAGCTCATTCTGAAGAACTCAAAGACCATGTTCCTGCCACTGTCCGACCAATCTTGGATTATATGGATCTCGTCTGCTTTGAACAAATGCCAACCTCTGACGAGAGTTCTTTATCTTCACATCGACTTGCTGAAGCTAAGACTGAAGTCGCCATGAAAGATTTGGAAGAGGAGAAGGCCCGCCTGCTGAAAGAACTCTGCAACCAAGCTGAAGCTGGAGCCACTGCAAAGGACTTGAAAGATGAAAGGCTCACCCTCATGATAAGATTAGGTCGTGTCGAAAGAGAAATCCAATGCAGACGTAACCAGTAGTGTTTTTATTCTAAGGGCGACTTACACCACGTCGGCCATGTAATCTGTGACTTCCATTCGATAATGAATCCCAATGTTTCCTTCACCAGATGTGTAACCAGAAAATCGACGAGAAATCGGCCACGTTACCTTGATATATCTTGCTGTAAGTTATGCATCTACCCAAATGCTTGGATAGTACCTTTTCAGATATCGTCCATTTAGAGCTCTTGGGAATTCCTCCCCTTCTATTGTCTCCAGAATGTATGCATTTCCGGGAGCACGTCGGCCGATTCTATACGGCCCTTCCCAAGTGGGTGACCACTTACCGAATTTGGGATCCTTAGATCCTATCGGCAGCACGAGCTTCCATACCAGATCTCCCTGAGAGAACTGTTTGACTTTGACCCTCTTGTCATACCATCTGGCCACCCTTTTCTTGTTCTCCTCTATGCTGATCAGAGCTCTTAACCGCAAACCCGCCGAATTGTCAAGTTCATCTTTCATGAGAAAGGAATAATCATCGGCCGTTAACTGATCCTGTAGCGATATGCGTCTTGACCCTGTTCTTATCTCCCATGGTAAGACCGCTTCATGGCCATAAACCAAATGATAAGGGGATATTTTAGTGGCCCCATGACAAGCCATCCTGTATGCCCATAAAGATTCAGCCAAAGACATATGCTATTTCTTGGGCTGCTCTTCTACCTTCCTCTTGATTAGCTTGATTATCCCCTTGTTAGACGATTCTGCTTGGCCATTGGCTTGAGCATAGTATGGAGAAGAATTTAATAATTTAATTCCCATATCGGCGGCGAACTCTCTGAATTCTCCAGAAGTGAACATTGTCCCTTGATCAGTTGTGATGGTTTGAGGAATACCAAATCGATATATAATATGGCTTTTAACAAATTCAATCATATCGGCTGATGTTACGTTCCTCAAAGGAACTGCCTCCACCCATTTGGTAAAATAATCTGTAGCCACCAATATGAACTTATGCCCTTTGCTAGATGGAGGATGAATCTGCCCGATGAGATCTATTCCCCAACCTCTGAACGGCCACGGCTTAATTATTGGATTCATAGCCGATGCTGGTGCGCGCTGCACATTGCCAAACCTCTGACAGTCTTGGCATCCTTTGTAATACTTGAAACAATCTTCAAGGATGGTCGGCCAGTAATATCCATTGTTCCTGATCATCCACTTCATTTTGTGAGCCGATTGATGAGCTCCACACACGCCTTCATGGATCTCTCCCATTAGAACCTTTGCCTCTTCTGTTCCCAGGCATTTGAGAAGAACTCCATCAATCGTCCGAAAAAATAAGTCATCCTCAAGCAACACATACTTTGTAGCCTGAAAACGTGTTCGCCGATCCACCTTTTGGGATGGATTTTTCAAGTAATCGGCGATCTCCTTCCGCCAGTCATCGGCCGCGAGTTCCAGCGTCATCACTCCCTGAATCGGCCGATACCCAGAAGCATGTTGAGCCAGTCTGTTGGCTTCTTCATTATAATCTCTGGGGATGTGCTCAATTGTTGCAGATTTGAAGCCTTTCAAAAGTTGAAGACAATCCTCATAATAAATCCTCAAGATGTCGTCCTTGCACTCGGATCGTCCTGTTAACTGATCCACAATGAGCATGGAGTCCCCAAAGATCTCGACTGCATCCGCCCTGACTTCCCTTAATAATTGGATGCCTTTCAGAATAGCTCGATATTCCGCCTGGTTATTGGTTGCAAAAGCTTCTATCGGCAGAGAGAAATCATAAGTTGCCCCCCGAGGCGACACAAGAACGATGCCGATTCCTGATCCGACCCCACACGAAGAACCATCAAAATATAGAGTCCATGGAACTGGTTCAACGGTGGCAATTTCTGGTCCACAATGCTGAACTACGAAATCGGCCATCACTTGACCTTTGACAGCTTTGGCCGATTCGTACCTTAGATCGAATTCTGACAAAGCCAGGATCCATTTTCCAATCCGCCCCTTCAAAATCGGCAACGATAGCATATACTTCACCACATCGTCTTTGCACACGACTATGCATTCTGCCGATAGCAAATAGTGCCTGAGCTTAGTACATGAAAAGTACAAGCACAAGCATAATCGCTCCACCGAAGAATATCTTGTTTCGGCGTCTAAAAGTCTTCTACTGACGTAGTATACCACTCGTTCTTTTCCTTCAAACTCCTGTACCAACGCCGATCCAATAGCCTGCTCGTCAGCCGATAAATATAACTTCAACGGCTTACCAGGCTGTGGCGGGGCTAACACCGGAGGTGAAACCAGATACTGCTTGATATTCTCCAGTGCCTTGTGTTGTTCTTCTCCCCATGTGAATTCTTGGTCGGGCTTTAATTTCAACAGAGGGGTAAAAGCCTGAATACGTCCCGATAGATTGGATATGAATCTTCTGATGAAATTGACCTTGCCAATGAGGGACTGCAATTCAGTTTTATTTTGTGGAGCCACTACTTTGTTGATGGCGTCTATAGTCTTGCGGCTGACTTCTATCCCACGCTCATGGACCATAAATCCCAAGAATTTTCCGGCAGATACACCAAACGCACACTTGTTTGGGTTCATCTTCAGCCCATGTTTCCTTGTGCACTCCAGCACTTCCTGTAAATCGGCCAGATGATCCTGGTGACCCTTCGATTTGACCACGACGTCATCTATATAAATTTCCACTGATGAACCAATGAGTTTGTGGAAGATGTAGTTCATGGCTCGTTGATATGTAGCGCCGGCGTTTTTCAAGCCAAAAGTCATAACCACCCATTCAAATAAACCAAGATGGCCTGGGCACCTAAAAGCCGTTTTCGAAATATCTTCCTCGTCCATTAATATCTGATTGTATCCGGCATTCCCATCCTGAAACTTATGACTTTGTGGCCTGCGGCAGCGTCCACCAAGATATCGGCCGTTGGCATCGGATAACCATCCATTGGCGTTGCCTGATTTAAGTTCCTGAAATCGATGCACACACGCAACTTTCCATTCTTCTTGTATACAGGCACAATGTTAGAAATCCACTCGGTGTAGCGGCACTGCCGAATAAATCCTGCCTCAATCAGCTTTGTAATCTCGGCCTTTATGTCAGGTAGAATTTTGGGGTTACACCGCCGTGCAGGTTGCTGATACGGCCGATATCCTGATTTTATAGGTAACCGGTGTTCAACAATAGACCGGTCTAGTCCTCGCATCTCGTGGTATTCCCAAGCAAAGCAATCCCTGAACTCTTTCAATAATCTTATCAATTCGCATTTGTACTCAGAATCCAAACTGGCACTGATGTACGTCGGCCTCGATTTGCCGCTATCTCCCAAATCTACCATCTCTAATAAATCGGCCGACGTGAACCCATGCCCCAGCTTCCCATCTTCTCGAACGAGCTGATCCATTTATTCTGAATCTTCAGAGCCGACTGCTTGGATCGGCTGTAAACCGAAATCGGACACTTTTAGGAAGTCAGTGTCCCCAGTCCTGCCAGATATACACTTGACATGCTCGCAGCTCCACTGCTGTGTGTCAGCCGCTGCAACGCTATAGACAGAATCGGCAGCTACTACCTCTGTACTGTCGCCGATCCATTGCACAAGGCATTGATGCATTGTAGAGGGGACACAGCAATTTGCATGTATCCAGTCGCGACCAAGCAGCATATTATAGGACCCCTTGCCATTAATGATGAAGAAAGTAGTAGGGAGGGTCTTACTGCCGATGGTGAGGTCGACGCAGAATGCTCCGCGGGCGGGTGATACGTTGCCTTCGAAATCCTTCAGCATCATGTCCGTCTTGGTGAGGTCGTCATCCCCCTTGCCCAGCTTGCGGAACATGGCATACGGCATGATGTTGACTGCCGCGCCTCCATCTACCAGTAGTCTGGTGACGGGTCTTCCGTTGACATAACCCTTGAGGAACAGCGCTTTGAGATGCTGTCGTTTTTCTTCTTCTGGTTTCTCAAACATAGCCGTCATCTGCTCTAATACCAGCTGTGCCATTTGCTCTTCCTCTGTTTTCGTCACTTTATCCCGATCGCTTGGCGCCATGAATTCCATCGACAGTATGAATACCATATCAATTTCGGCCGCCGATTCTTGGTTGTTTGCTTTCTGATCATTCTTCTTTGGGCACCAAATTCGAGATCTCACATTCCTTCTTTCTGGCACGTGTCTTTGCTCTTCTTCTTGATGCTCTAACTGGCGTAGGCGTTGGATTCTCCGCTTTTGGGATCTGGATAGGCCATCGGGACACCACCTGGGGTTCACTGGTTTGGCCGATGATCTGGCGTGTTCCCAATCTGGTTCCCTTCCTAGGCGATCTTCGTTTGACACCCTATCATCGGCCATCTCTTCCAGCCGATCGCGTGCGCTGATCCTGCCCCCCAGTCCACCTTGCTGGCTGATTTTGCTTTTTGACCTGTTGCACTGGTCAACTCTGCCCCCCAGCCGATCATGTACCGAAACGCGCCGTTCTTTGCGCCGATTTCTGTTGATCGGCTCTGATCCTCTGTCCTTAGAGCGTGGCCTTGGGCGATTGTTGCGGCTTGACACGTTACACTCCGGACAGTTATCGGCAGATGGCAGTCTGATATCGTTCTCCCAGCAGTGGATGAAGAACGGACATTGCCAGTGATCTTCATGCCGACGTGTCATCTCTTCCTGGTATTGTGCTTGTTCTTGCTGCTGCCGATATTTACTGAGTAGAAATCGGGAGGTGACAGGCCTGTGTGGTCGTTCTGGCCCTCGCCTGTTCCTTCTGATTTCTTCAGTCGTGATCTGCCTCTTGGGGTCGACAGCGCCACCTCTTCTCGCCGATTCTGACGTCAGCACCTTGGTTTGACTTGAGTCTTCTCCAGCGTTGACCGTGTTGGCTGGGAAGGGATGCTGATCTATCTTCATCGGCATTGCCAATTTGGTTGGAGTTTCAAATCTGAGCCGCCCTTGTTCAATGGCCGATTGTATCTGCTCGCGGAAGACTTTACATTCATTGGTGTCATGAGAAGTAGCGTTGTGCCACTTGCAATATTTCATCTTCTTAAGTTGATCGGCCGTAGGGATGGTGTGATGTTGCGACAGCTTAATCTGCCCCTCCTGAAGCAGCAGATCAAAAATTTTATCGGCTTTCGACGTGTCAAAGCCGAATGTCTCTGGCTCCTTCTTGCCAAAGGGGCAGGATATTGGTTTTTTCCCTTTTACCCATTCCGCCAGGCCGATTTCTTCCTCCGCGTCAGATTCAGATCCCTCCAAGTATGCCACCTTCTTCTGGAAGCTCCTCCGCTGTTCAAACGGTCGGACCTCCTGCCCTGACAATCGGTGGACGATTTGACTCACGCTCTCAAACTCTTGGGCGGCATATCTTTCTCTGATTTGCGGTAAGAGGCCCTGGAAAGCGATATCGGCCAACTGTGCATCGGTCAGAGCCAGGCTGTAGCACTTTTTTTTGATTTCTCTGAACCTCTGCATATACCCTGTCACGGGCTCATCGCTCCTCTGCCTGAGGCTGGTTAGATCCGAAATCTTCATCTCATGTACTCCTGCATAGAAGTACTTGTGGAATTGTTTCTCCAGATCGGCCCACGTGACGATAGAATTTGGGGGTAAAGTGGTGAACCACTGGAAGGCCGATCCGGATAGAGATGATGAAAATAACCGTACCCTCAGAGCGTCTTGTGTGGCAGCTTCTCCGCACTGGATGATGAATCTGTTGACGTGCTCCACAGTGGATGTGTCATCCGTCCCTGAGAACTTGGTGAAATCAGGAACCTTGTAACGGTGCGGGAACGGCAACGAGTCATAGGCCGATGGATACGGCGTTTTGTAAGTATAAGTTTGAACTTTCGGCTTCAGCCCAAACTGATCTTGGATTACTTCTGCTATCTTTGCCGTCTAGTCCACCTGCTGCTGATGAACGGTTGTTCGAGGCGCGGGCATATGCTGAAGGGCTGGTTCGGCCAGGTGATGAATCGGTGAAGTTTGCTGAGCGGCCGATAACTGCTGGCGAAACGCGTCCGCATCCTCTTCGTACGTCGTTGCTGGCACCGTGCCTCTGAATGCTTCCACAGTGCTTGCCCCCCTGCCCATTTCTGGTAAAATCGGCTGGTACTGGGAGACCGTCGGCCGGGCGGCCGATTGGTACGGCACCTGAAACGGATAACTGCCATGCCCGTTCACTGGCTTGGGGAAATACGCCGTGGCTGATGCCCCCCAAGGCACTGAGCTCGTAGGTAGTGCTTGCACAGAAGCCATTTGAACGGGTTGAAGCGGCGCTCGCGATGGGAGACATGGTGCACCGCTGTATCTTGGAGACGCCGGAAGTGGTGGAGAGCTGTATCGCTCGCGCTGCGTCAATATCGGCTGAGAAGCCGATTGGGATGTGTACGGTAAGCTTCTGGCCGGCAGGGTAGTTGGAGGGGCATATGCCGGTCCCTGATAACCTTGAACGGCTCCGCTGGCCAGAGAGTTGACGATGGCGTTGTACACCGTGTTGCTCATCACCGAGGATTGGTCAATGAATGCTTGATACATTGACTGTTGAATCATCTCTGACATCTTGCCTGAGTCTTCAGCAATGGTGATGTGGCGAGGTGCTGGAATAGGAGCCTTCCTAACTGCTTCCCCGCTTCTAGTACGACTGAACGACTGGAGGTATATCTTCTTGTAATCTTCTAGATGTTTGGCCAAATCCTCCCTCTGGTCGTCCTTGAGATCAGCTTCTGTGACCCCAATGATGTTGCTGCCAGAGATTTCTGCATTGTTCGACATATCAGGTCTTGGATGGTCCCACCGGGCGTGCCAAAAGTGTGTTGGCGCTAAAATCGGCCGGATAGGAATCGGCCGATGGGTCTTCAGCGTCGGACACACGACCCGGGAGAATCTGCTTAGCTCCTGTTCGGGTTATCGCCCTGGTGCGGTTCACGGGGCGTGCCAGTCAATCTGACCTGTTGATTGACAAGGAAATAGAGTATTAAATTCCAGGCGCGTCGATCGGCTGGATTTCCGATCTGTCCTGGGGAGCGCGTCGGCGGCAAATCGGCCGATTTGCTGTAGAGATGATCGGCTATGGGTCAGCCGATGATCGTATAGTAATTGTAAAGAAGACTGCTAGAGCGATCTAAACAATTACTACAGAAGCAACACTTGAAACAGATCTAATCGGCTGTATGGCGATGAATCGAAGGAGAACAATGACGAAGCCGATTACTCTGATCTCAAGCTGGATAACTCGTGATAATACTAGAATAACAGGTAAAACTTGCGATTCTAGTAAATATCGATAACTTGTGAATAAATCCAAACGAAACCACAGTGATGCGCCCGTAGTTAAAGCTCGGATATTACTCGATAAGCGGAACCTACCAATTGGCCGGAGATCAGGTTGATGCAGCCCTGCCAATCCGTACGAACTCGTGGAAGAAGAAAATATTGGCGAAGTCGCCGACTTGAAAGTAAAGTACTGGTAAAAAGTAGAAGTGTTTTGTTGATTGATGTGTTCATTTTTCGCAAAGCCCTAGCGACTCCTATTTATACCCTGAAACTAGGACTCCTGGTCGATTACGACTTGTTACAACCTTATCTAAAAAGCAGGAAAACTACTATATCTATAATAACTTTTAAAAAGGAAACGGACTCCCGCAGAATCTTCCGCTGCCGTTTCCTAATCCAATCAGGACCTCTTCAATTGCTTTCCGACCGACTTAGCATGCCTTGTTGACCATCTTTTGACCAGGATCTTCTGGAATAATCCCATCCTGTTGGCATAGGCTGCGCCACCAATCGGCCGATTTTCAACTGTTACCTCGATCGGCCGATTCCTTACTGTAGCTTTCAGATTTGCCGCATCGGCCAATCTTCTTCTCTTGACGCCGATTCAAGACGTGTCAAAATCTGGCGTCAACAGAACCCTGTGAGGTAAAATTTGTGGAATGTTGTATCCTCTAGGCTCACCTTCGTTTGAGTACTTTGTATGTGTGGTTTCGATCGGCAAAATCGTGGTTGTATTGGGAGGTTACCCAACAAACCAGTGGATTACTCCATTTGAAGTGCGAGTTAGCCCTGATTGCCCTTGTGGTGATGGTTAGCACGCTTGAGCCGGATTAATTCAGGTGGTTCTGCCACAACTGGCGACTTATTTTTCAAATCTTTTGAAAGATAAGGACAGAAGACTCGAGATTAAATTGACCCTCAGCCTAATTCTACGAGTCAACCTAAGGCTCGGGGGCTACTCCATATGGAGTGCGAGTTTAATCGCACCCTATATAAAACAAGACTTGACAACTACTCTTGACATGAGCACCTCACAGCCTCGATGCAGCCAAGGAAGTACTCGGAGGACACCTTCAAGATGGAGTTTGGGAGAACTCAAAGACACCTTCAGAAGTACCCGAGCACCTGCAGTACTTGACTACGAAGACCTCGGGGGCTTGTCAGACCTGGGCCCACAGGACTGTGCACATAGCGTACATTTCCTAGGATAAGGGATGGGACATGACCCACGCCCTACATCTGTTGTGACTACTCGTAGTGTAGTAGGACTACTCATGCAGTAGTAAAACCAGTCGGAGACGATAGGAAACTACCCGAAAAGTACTCGGGTAGGACTCCTGGGCTCATACCCGACTAGGACTTCCATGTAATCCTATCCCCCAAGACTATATAAGGGCGGACAGGGATCCCTTCCAAATAGGAGATCACCCGATCACCACCTAACGCAATACAAACCACACAGGACGTCGGGTATTACGCTCTCGGCGGCCCGAACCTGTGTAAACTTTATGTTCCTTGCACCTTCAAGTTTCGGCGACACCCTACCTACAAACTCACCACCTCGGGGGTATCCCTCGGTGGGCGTTGCGGTCAAACACCGACAGGTAGGACTCCTAAGCTAGTATTTGGCTAGGATTTCCATGTAACCCTGTCCCACCAGACTATATAAGGGCGGGCAGGGACCCCCTCCACACAATCCACATCTAAGGCAATACAAACCACCACACATGACGTAGGGTATTACGCATACTGCGGCCCAAACCTGTCTAAAGTTTCGTGTTCCTTGCACCTTTGAGTTCCTGATCTCGGGGATATCCCTCGGTGGGCTTGGAGGTTAAACACCGACAACTAGCGTGCCAGGTAGGGGGTGTTCATCGAGCATCCACGGGCGAACTTGATCGAATCTTCTGACTTCACCAGTGCTGTGCTCGACAAGAGCACAACCTTCGCCTTCAGCTTCTGGATCTGCGTCGCCAATGGCTCGGGTGGCTTCAACAGCCACCTGGCTGACACCATGAAGCTGGAGGCATCTGCAGTAACCGAACGCAGTCATCTCGACGAGTTTGTCGACAACCTCGAAGAGATGCTGCTCCCTGACCTAGCCAGGGAGATCGAGGAGGAATCCGTTTTCGATGCGATTTTGACTCGTGCTGCACCAAAACTTCTCGGGTTGGATTCAATCCAATATGGGAAAGGGCGTACCTGACTCCTATTCGTGCTACACAACACGGCTTCTGTCCACTAGGAGTCCATGCAATTTGAGTCCCTCACCGACCTAGAGGAGGACTTGGATCGCTTACTCAAGATCGGAGAAGGGGAAGCCATCGCTTGTCAGGAGGCCCCCGTCTTCAACAAGTACTCGGACTCGGATGATGACTCCGAGCCCTTATCGGGTAGTCATCTGGGCCTGACTATAACTTCAACGCCGCAAGGCTGGTTAGTATACTGGAAGGGCATGGAGCCCTCCGAGCTTCTCGAGTACGACTCCCACCTTGTGGCCTTCACAAAAGAACAGTCTTTCCAAGAAGGCAAGTCCCTCTCTCCCAGCGCTAAGGAGGGAGAAGACAAGACCAAGCTAGTCGAATACTCCTCCAGCGGTGAATTCTCACGGATCGCCACGTCTTCATGGCCTCTCTTCACGACCACGATGACGACAACGATGAACCTAGAAGAATCCAATAGGACCCCATGCCGTCGAGGCAGCACAGCCACTCAAGATCCGAGCGTAACGCGAGCTCTATCCCCCAGGCTAGTTGCACCCCAGGAGGAAGACCCAACCCTCGAGGGAACGACAACCGCCAACACAACCAAGACAACGGGGGTGGCCACGGTCACAAGCACACCCAGCACTCCGTGCGTGGCCACGCAGACCAAGAAGTCCAATAGCCTCCATGACAGTCGGGCAACCACCAGGTCATGAGGCCTCAGGCCAGAGGTCACTCTACTGGAGGCCAAGGCCACCGCAAAGATCTTCGTGAATTGCCCACAGTCGACCTGAGGCAGAAAATCAACAAATGCCGTGACGCTAGAGACATCATCAACTCGAGAAGCCATGAGTGCGGCGGTGATCTCCATGACATCGATGATAGTGATCGCTTCCCAGCATTCACACGCAAGATCACCACCCGCGATCAAACAAAGGAGTTCAAACCAGTGAGCATCACCAAGTACGACAGCAAGCAAGACCCATGGCAGTGGATTCGTTGCTACTCCACCACCATTGAAGTGTCAGGTGGCTCCAACACCACCAAGGTCATCTACTTCCTCATGGCATTGGAGTCTGCACCACTCACCTCGCTCGAGAGCCTCAAGGAAAACTCCATCGACTCCTGGGAGGATCTGAAGAAAGTCTTCATCGACAACTTCCAGGGCTCCATGCTCTGAGCAGGTACTCATCACAACTTGTCTCAGGTCAAGCAAGAGGAAAACAAGACCTTGAGGTCATACACCCGGTGCTTCTTCGAGATGCGCACCACCATCGCCAATGTTGGCATTTATTAACATTCACAGAAGAATCCGCAAGCACACGGATATACCGTTGTAGCACTTTACCCGGAGAGTATTTAGGGTATCTTATATTTCTCGAGGAACGGAGGTGTAATGGTCTGCTAGCTAGTTTACCCAAGGTGATGTGGACATCAATACTAACGATACATCCACGCCTACACAAGTACCTATTTCTGGTCCTATTACACGTGCCCGTGCTCATCAACTTAATCATCAGGTGAGTTCACTTTTGAATTTATGTCCATCATGTTTAGACCATGGAGACGCGTGCACTCTTATTTTGATTAGGAACCAAGGAGACGACCGAAAGGAAGACGGATTCGCGCAGGCTGAATTAGGACTGCACAACACCACCAACTTGTGACGGTCACCACGGTCCCATATGGACTCGGATTAGGGCTTTCAAGTACTTCGTGGAAACATTATAAAGTCTTCTTTCCAAAGGATGCGGCATCAATTCCATCTCTGCTCGGAGTCGGTCACAATCGTCGATTTGTTGCCGACACCTTTTCTGCTCACGGTGTTGTGTCGCCTTATTTTGGCCCAATGGGCTGTGTATCAAGTTGAGTCCATTACGGACATGTCCTAGGGTTGGAGTACGACCCCAGCACCCCTTTGGTCGTCCTCCCACGTCCTTATACCCCTTAGCCGCCACCAAGATCACTTGGGTTTTTGTTTAGATCAAGTTTAGCCTTTGCTACTTGCTTGTGAGCGCGCGTGCTGGATCAACCGCCCGTCTTCTTGTCTTCGGAACCCTACATCATTGCAGATTGAGTTTGAATCCTTCATCTGCATCTAGTATATTCAGTACTTGTTTACTTGTTCTTGCTGGTTCTTCGATTGCTTGCAGGAAGAGTGCCCTAGTGGCTGGGTGTCGCACTCCACAAGATCGCGGCAGCCACTGGAGGTGGTGTATCGGTTGCTAAGGCGCAGTGTCCTTGGAAGGCTGTAGTCGGGCCGTGAACGTTGCCTCCATCCCCAAATCGAGTTATCCCCTGCCTCTCATCGAAAGATTGGGAACAAACCTTAGCGGGTTCACATCACAAGGAAAAGAGAAGATAGGATGCTTCTGGGTAGTATGGTTGACTAAGGACAGAGATACTTAGGGAAGATAAGCTAAGTTATCACTTGCTTGCTTTGGGCACCGGCTTACTCCTTGTCTGCCAAGAGTATCCGGCTATTATCCTTCGGAGTTAGGGCCGGCTTTACACCCTTGCCGTACCCTCCGGTGGGGGTACGGATTCCTACAACGTGAAAACGTGGCCTAGGCGAAGGACTATTGGGTGTGTAGGACGGTGTGGAGTGGTTGTGGTAGATGATGTCGCTGGACTTGTTCTTCAGGGTGTACTCATAGCGCTCTCCTGGCGCTACGTGCAGCTCGTCGTCATCGTCGTTGAAGAGACGCATCACCATATCTTCTTGGGGGTGAGGACGCCCGTTGTTGGCCTCTAGTATAGGTGTGCGCGTCCTCCCTTGCCCTTCTGCGTGCTTGATGACTTGGTGGAGTGCAACGTAGAGAGGAGGGCTATGGGGCCACCTCCCTGGGTCAGCCGACCCTGGGGTCAGCCGACTGAAAGAATCTTAGTGATGCCTAGAGGAGGCGTGAATAGGCATATCTGAAAATTCCTAAAAAATTATTCAGAACGATGGACCAGAACTTCCGACACTGGATTGGAACTTCCGACGGAATGAAGTTCTATGCGGAATTCAAAAAATAAACTTGAAATTGAAGAACCTGGCTGAATCAAAAGTTCACCACTGATGCTAGGAGATCTGAAACAAACCAGATTTTCATTTTTGAGAATCCGACTCCCTGTACCCTTATGATAGTCATTGGATCAAGCAGTATCACGTACAAAACTCATTCCAGATACATATCACAGTCATACAATGCGAAAAGTCAAAACATGGGTATATTTATTAAATAATCCAAAGGATTGTAGTACGATCCCAATACAAGCCCCTTGGGCGAAAGCGAACAAGCAGAAAATGGAAAACGATAACTAGGCTTCTGGACCATCCTTCATCTTCTGGAATCTCCACCACAGGCAAACTGAGCGTAGCATAGGCCTTAATCTTGTCATCCTTCATCTTTGGGGTTGAACTCCTGGCCGGATCCTACATCGACCAAACTATCCCGAACGAATGGGATAGGTCCACGTTACCATCCATATGCAAGCTTTTAAGGTGGACTATACTAAAGGTATAACAAAAATAAAGGAGATAAGCTAGGGTTTCCTATGCATGATCAATATCAAGATATATTATCAACTAAACTCCGAACTCGGGCCGTTCCAGCACCCCGGACTCCCAGTCCAACTCACACCTTCAAAACCCCCAAGTCGGTGCGAGAACTCCCACTCCTTGCACCTCAGCTGCAACAGGCAGGAAGTCATCACTAGAGGAAGGTAGAAACATAAGTAACACTAACTAATAAGAGTAACAGAAGAGTAGGGTTGTCCATGACGGAGGACGCGGCTATACATATAGTTTTCATCCTGCAGGGGTTGTACGCCTGGACCCACACGAATCGAAGCCAGCCTGGAGCGACCCAACTGAATGACGAGACACCGGTCTACTGACATATAAACTAGTAGCGTCGGTACCATCCGTCTTTCCCGGGTCTTGGGCGCATCCTCCCGCAAGAGGTCGTCCCGGGACTGTGAAGCCTCCCTTGTGTCTCGGGGAACGTGAGGTCAGCACCTCCTCCCCCAGCACTGATACTCGATCCTCCTACCGGCCTGGTACCGCACTTGCTAGCCCCGGACCGGGCCGACCCGCATAATGGGTAAGTGGTGTGCACGCTTAACATAGTCCCACTAATCATAGTTACCCTCACCCGGTCCTCAATTGCCGAAGCGAGCATCTTCGTCACATGCGTATCCACCGCAGTGGTCCGCTACTGCACCCATTACGGGTGCCTCAAACTCCTCAACCAAGTATCCACAAAAGTTGCACCTGCCATAGGTGCTCCGTGGAGTGTGCCAAGAAACACACTCCAAGCCCTCGATCCGAAGATCAAGTTAAGTTCGCTCGCTCCCTGCTAAAAGCCCTATTCACCAACTCCTCGAAAGTGTATCTCCACTCATGCCAAGACTAGTCATCCATTCCCACACATACACATGCAAGCATAGGAAAGCATCTTATATATATACACACACACACACATACATACATACATACAAGTGTATAGGAAAGCAAGGAGTGCAGGTAAATAAAGAGGCTATGCAGGTTCATCTCATAGTAGCTCAACATGAAGCAATAGCATATATAGCAAGCAATGCCTAATAGGTATTCAGATCGTAGATGGGCGTGAACATGGATTCTCTTAGTAGTCTTCTCGGCTCCCTTGGTAGTCCTAGTTGTCCTCAGTGTCGGTCGGCTCCTCATCGACGGTCCTATTCGTAATAACAAATAAATACGTGGGCCAAAGTGCAAAAATGCATAAAAGGTATGCAAATAAGATCCAAATCACACCAAAACCTACTCTAATGGGTAGTTCATGTTTTTAGAAGAATTATGAAATTGGTTTCATAATTTTCAGAGGCCCGGTTGATTTATTATGAATTTCCTAAGCTTAAATCTATTTCTGAAATAGATAAAAGATAATTGGAAAAAGAAAAGCACACAACACTGACACGTGTCAGCACCTGGGTGTGCCACATGGCTTGCTGATGTCAGTATGACATCATCACAGGGGTCAGGTTGGTTGACGTTAGAAGTAGGCCCTACTAACGTCAGCGTTAACCAGTCAACGGTCAACGGGTCAAAGGGTCAGGCGGGGTCCACCAGTTAGTTGTCCCACTGGTCAGCCTCACCTAGAGGCCGACGGGTGTGACCCTCGGGTCAGCACAACAAAAGAAAAGAAAAAAGAAAAGGACAAAGCGGCTTGGTTACTAGGCTAAAAGTGTTGGCCGGCTCGGTGGCCCAACAGGCTCATGGCTTGGCTTTTCTCGCACGGGCTAGCACGGCTTAGTGGCTTGACAAGCTGACTCAATCAACGGGCCGGCTCGGCAGTCTGTCTTGAGCTAGCAGGTTGGCTCGGTGTCGACTGGGCCGGCGGTGCCTTGGGCTGACTTGGGCCGGTGCGTCTCCCCCCTCCTCCTTCTGGTTTCTTTCTTCTTTCACTGATCGAGCTGGCCCACGTGTTGGTTGGTCTCCTCCCACTGGCAGCTGGGGTCGGCCTGTTAGTCTCTATCCCGGATCTGGTGTAGAGGCTAGGTCCGGTGCGGCTCGAGTTCATGTTTTTAGAAGAATTATGAAACTAGTTTCATAATTTTGGAGGCCCGGTTGATTTATTATGAATTTCCTAAGCTTAAATCAATTTCTGAAATAGATAAAAGATTATCATAAAAAGAAAAGCACACAATAGTGACACATGTCAGCACCTGGGTGTGCCACGTGGCATGCTGACGTCAGCATGACATCATCAGAGGGGTCAGGTTGGCTGACGTCAGCACTGGGCCCTGCTGACGTTAGCGCTGACTGGTCAATGCTGACCAGTCACCGGTCAACGGGTCAAAGGGTCAGATGGGGTCCACCAGCGTGCAAGTGCTGTAATCAAGGGAGGATGTGTGTGTGGTGCCCGCACACGGGGTGCTTGGCGAAATACCATAGAGGCACCTGCGTGCGCTCAAGGCGAGGCGGCGGCGCATCGGGGCAAAGCAAGGTAACGGTGGTGGCTCGAGTCAGAGCAAAGGCAATGCCTTTCGGCTTGCCAAGCAAAAGGGACGCGCGAGAAAAGGTTCAGGAGTCTCTGGGCCGCGGTGGGGCGAAAGGCGGCGAGCCCAGGGCGATGGCGAGCGGCGAGTGGCTCAGCTGGGCGCGAGCGGGCCCAAGGACGCGGCCTTGGCCGGCTATTTGGGTGCGCACGCACGCATGCGGGTCCTGGCAGCCTAGGACCGCAGCATGGCCGTGCTATGCATGGGGCACTAGTGCTCCGTGCTCGCGGCGCGATGCGGTGGCGATTTCAGCGACTTCGATAGTGGGGAAACGCGGCGGTGCGTCGGGCTCCTGGACGAGAAGGGGTTAGGGTGGTCCTAGGGCTGGCTAGAAAGGGTTCATAGATTGCGGCGAGGACGTCAGCAGCATGAGGGTAACGGAGGCGGCGGCGGCACTCACTGCTGGCTCGAGAAGAAGACGGCAAGGCAGCAGAGAGGCATGTCGTGACGGGTTGAAGCCGTGCAGGTAGAGCTTCGGCGGTGGTATAGTTGATCGGGTCACCGGCGACGAAGAACTCTGGCATGGGCAGCTCCTCCTCTTTCTCTTGGCTCCCTCTTCTCCTTCCCCCTTCTTCTTCCTCCTCTTCTGCCTCAGGTGTGGCGGCGGTGGAAGTGGAAAAGTCCCTAGGGGTTCTAGGGTTTTGGGTGGCGGCCAAAGGGTCTTTTGTAGCCAGCTAGCTAAAAATTCGCGGGGCGGGGCGCGCGAGCGACCGATGGACCTTGGCGTGCGGGCCCGGATGCATGGCGCGTACCACGCGGCTGTGACGCGGGGGTTGGGGTTTGGGCGCGGGGGCTGGCAGTCGAGGCAGCGGGGGTACGTGACCGGGTGGATGCGCCCCCTTGTCGCGGAGTGGGTGTCGGTGTTTTACCGCCACGCCCACCGAGGGATACGCCCGAGGTGATGAGTTTGTAGGTAGGGTATCGCCGAGATCAATAACTCGAAGGTGCAAAGGAACGCAAGGTTTTAGACGGTTTGGGCCGCTGAGAGTGTAATACCCAACATCTTATGTGGTTTGGATTGCCTTTGATGATGATTGGGTGGTGTCCTGGGTTATTCCCTGGATGATCTGGTCGGTTTCTTCCCTGAGGAGATCCTGTCCGCCATTATATAGTCTGGGGGGACAGGTTTACATGGAAGTCCTAGTCGCATACATGCCCTAGTGTCCTAGCCCGATTGGTTTTCTAGTAGTTCCCTACTGTATCCGACTAGTTTGACTACTGTAGGAGCAGTTCTACTAGGCTACGAGTAGTTACACAGATGTAGGGCGTGGGACATGTCCCATCCCTTATCCTAGGAAAAGTATGCGACGTGTACAATCCCGTGTACCTCGATCTGGCAAGCCCCCGAGCTCTTCGTAGTCGAGTATTGCAGGCGTTCGAGTACTTCTGAAGGCGTCTTCAAGTTCTCCCGAACTTCATCTTGAAGGTGTGCTCCGAGTACTTCCTTGGCTGAGTCGAGGCTGTGAGGTGCTCATGCCCCGAGTAGTTATCTTCTTTTACATGGGGTGCAATTGAACTCGCACTCCATATGGAATAGACCACGAGCTTTAGGTTGACTTGCAGAATCAGGCTGAGGGTCAATTCAATCTTGAGTATTCTATCCTTATCTTCCAGCGGATTTGAAAAATAAGTCGTTGATGACACGTGTCCCGCAGCACCCGAGCCTTGAATCCAAATCCCCAAGTTTTGGAATAAAGGGTCCAAAGAGTTGTGGCATGCAATCTTCATTACTGAGAGCCGTGTCGTATCCAGCCCCTGAGCCTAGCAGCTAGATGAGTCGCATAGGATGTGCTTAGGAGTCAGTGGCGCCAGCCCCCGAGCCTAGGCATCAGCCACGTTGTTGTTGAATATTGAGTTGTCGACAAAGCTGACTAGTCGGAGTCAATTCCGACTAGTTTTGTAGGTGAAACGAGTTGGCAAAGTAGTCGCCAGCGTGTTTTCGTGCATTCTTCATGAAGTCAAGTAGTCGCCAACGGCTGGTGATGAGCCCAACTAGTCGGAGTTGGATCTGGCGAGTAGTCGTGGTAGTCTGCGACGTGTAGTCGAATGTTGTCGCGAAGTAGAAGTAGTCGTGGGCGATTGTTGATGAAACCAACTAGTCAAAGTCAAATCCGACTTGCGCAGCAGCATGGTCCTGCAAGGTAAACATAAAAGTATGTTGTAACTGATATACATGATATCGTGTTGGGAGCAAATCCTAGCATTGTAAAATGCATGTAAAATTTTTCGCGTTGTACTCTTGCTGGGTCGCATAATAACGCTAGGTAGGTAGCCTGTTACGGAAAGAACCTGATCCCTGATTACCGTAAACCATTGCGCAGGGAGCTTCGCCGCGTGCACTCGTAGTTTCATACGCGTACAGAAGAGTCGAGGTGTCACGATAAGCGTACGCTACCCGGGTATTGTAGCAACCGTTGAGAGCAAACTAAAGAAGTTAGCGCTGCGTGAAAAAAGAGAACACTCGCGGAGCACAGTTATGGAGCGTAACCCGATCGCCCTTGTTGCAGGCGGACCGTGCAGGCAATCGGGAATAGGCATGACATGGCCTGTGAAGAGAGTGCGCGTTGCGCAAAAAGTATCCGAGCTTGTGAAGAACATGTCGGAAAAGGTATAAGTGTCTTAGCTTGATTCGTGGATGATTGTCGACGAGCCGCAACGACCGTCGATGGAGCCGCGACAGTTTGTTGTTAAAGCCAGACTAGTCGGAATCGATTCCGACTAGTTGTTGACGGTGTGAAGCCCACTCCCGACTAGTTTTCTTGCTGAAACAAGTAGTTAGAGTAGTCAAAACACGCCCACTCATCGATGGTTGTCGACGAAACCGTAGGAGTCTTCGATGGAGCCACGACGATTTGTTGATGAAGCCAACTAGTCTGATTTGATCCCGACCAGTTGTTGGCCGTGGAGAACTAGTCACCAAGTAGATTAAGGCTCGACCATGACCAGTTTCTAGTCGAGACGGGTAGTTGAAGTAATCGTTGGCGATGCAATTTTGTCCAAGTAGTCGTAGCCGGTGAAAGCAGCGCATCTGCGCCGCGGCGCTAGCTGAAGTCGAGCCGCATCATCAGGGTTGGCGGCGATGGCGCGTCGTCGTTGTGGCACGGGCTGAATTCGAGTCGATCATGAGTAGGAGCCGGGTTGGATCCAAACTCATCCTCACGGTTTCTGATTAGATCAGAAATTAAATTCCGCCGAGATCTTCGGCGAGGTCATCAATGTCGCGGCAGGATGCTGGAGCAGATGCCGTCGGCCCCCTGGTTTCAGTGAGGTTGAAGCCACCACCTCGTCGGTGATGCAGACCTAGAAGCTGAGGATGGACGCCGGCGAGGTGGCCGACTCTTCGTTGGAATCCGAGTCGTAGTCGAGAACGGGGGGGCCCCACGCGCGGTGGCTCTCTCATCTCAAATCTTGAAGAGGCGATCAAAGTCCTCCTCAGATCAGGGAGGGACTTGGATTGCGAAGCCTCCTCAGATCGGTTTGAATCCGATCCGAGTAGTCCTGGTGCAGCACGAATTGAATTCGTGTTAAAAACGGATGAGTTTTCGATGTGCTTGGGTAGATCGGGGAGCAGCAACTCGTCGAGATCGTCGATGAAGGAGTCGAGGTTGCTACGTTGAGTTGCTGCAGAGGCCTCCGGCTTCCTGGAGTCGATTAGGTGGCTGTTGAAGCCACCCAAACTGTTGGTGAGGCAGATCCAGGAGCCGAAGATGAAAGTTGTGCCCTCGTTGAGCACAGCGCTGGTGTAGTTGAAGGATGCCATCGAATTCTCCGGTGGATGCTCGATGAACTCCCCTACCTAGCGCGCCAGCTGTTGGTGTTTTACCACCACGCCCACCGAGGGATACCCCTGAGGTGGTGAGTTTGTAGGTAGTGTGTCGCGGAGATCAGGAAATTGAAGGTGCAAAGGAACGCACGGTCTTAGACAGGTTCGAGCCGTTGAGAGCGTAATACCCTACGTCCTGTGTGGTTTGGATTGCCTTTGATGATGATTGGGTGATCTCCTGGGTGATTCCCTAGATGATCTGGTCGGGTTTTCCCCTGAGGAGGTCCTTTCCACAATTATATAGTCTGGGGGATAGGTTTACATGGAAGTCCTAGTCGGATACATACCCTAGAGTCCTAGCCCGAGTGGTTTTCAGGTAGTTCCCTACTGTATCCGACTAGTTTGACTACTGTAGGAGCAGTTCTACTAGGCTACGAGTAGTTACACAGATGTAGGGCATGGGCCATGTCCCATCCCTTATCCTAGGAAAAGTATGCCACGTGTACAGTGCCGTGTACCCAGGTCTGATAGTGGGATAGGCGCGGTGCTGGGGCGTATGAGGCGTGGAGCAGACGAGGAGTGGCGGCATCGGGAGGTAGGGGGAAAAGCTGACGGCGGGGACCCACAGGTCCGCAGCTAGGCAAGGTGATAAGGTGGACGCGGCGTTGGGTCGGACTGGGCCACTTGGGCTGTGTGCGTGCGGCTGGTGTGCTGGCGGGCCAAGGTGGCTAGCAGGCCGAGCTCGGCCTTTGGCCGCTTGGTCAGCTGGGCTAGGCTGGCTGGGGTCTCGGGCTTCTGATTAGGGTAGGATCCGGGTAGTTAGCTTTTGAATTTAAATTGAAGGGCCCACTTCAATTTAAATTCCACACAATTTTTCACTCAGTCAGAAATAAATCCAGGCCAAAACCAACATACTCAAACAAACAAATTCGAAGATACTCGAATAACTCCAACATCTCATACTAATAGTATTGTCCTTTAATTATATTAGGTTTTATTTCTCTAGAAATTTAGGATAGAAGAAAGGTATCCTTATTGTGGCAGAACCGCTTGAATTAATCCGGCTTAAGTTCACTAACCATCACCATAGAGGCAATCCAGGCTATCACGCACTTAAAATGGAGTAAAATGACAGTCTGTCGGGTAACATCCCGATGCAACCACAGGAATTTCGATCGAAACAATGCATACATACAACCCTCACGGTGAGCCTAGAGATTACAACAATCCACAAATTTTACATCATAGAGTTCAACATGAATTATTATTACAAAACAAGTTTGAATTCATGCATAAACAAGTAGTTTCATAGTTTAATAGTGCAGCGGAAAATAAACAATAGTTCTACGATGATACAAGATATCATGATGAAGCCCGTACATGACATCATTCAGCGTTAACATCGTTGGTCGGGGACGGATCCCATTCCACCGACCAAGTCAAACTAGCAACCATGTCCTCAAAGATCTCACCTGAAAACAAAGCCACAAGCAAGGCTGAGTATACTAATACTCAGCAAGGCTTACCCGACTAGTGGTATATACTTAGCCGACTCCTATACATGCAAGGCTTTTGGTTGAGGGTAGTTTTTGCCCAAAAGCATCTAAGAGTGAGTCCTTGATTTCAAGTTTTAGCATCAAGTTCTAGTTGATTAACCATTCTAGGTAAGCAACTATCCAAATCACACATGGTGGAAAATAATTAACTCAGCATCCCACCAGATTAATCATCATCATTGTTCCTCTTCTTACTCTATGTGGTAAAAGGGTTAAGCAGTCTCAATGGCCACGAGAAATGGACGATTCGAATCAAATTTCTTAACCTTGCAAGGGAAACCTAAACACACGTCACGTGGTTACTCACAGAGTCACACGTGCAACTTTTCCCCTTTATTCCCGTTTCATGGATCAGGACCACCGTCCTCGAGTACAGAGGTCCACGAACCACGGAACGAAGCCGGGCCGTGGCTACCTTGCACTCACCATGTGCCCATTGGAACGATGTCAAGACGGTGGGAGGTATGTCCACGCACCGGTTTAATCAGGTACTTAAGCTTACCGATTACCATATTCTCGGCATGTGGTTAGTACGTTCAAAAACGTAACCACCACTACCACACACCGCGACCATAGCATTTTCGCTAAACAGACGGGGCCTCAATCATCAATAGGAATATCATAACATAGCCCCGTCCATCGACCTTATGATTCCAACATAGGTAAAACAAGCAACTCCTATATCTCGCGAGTGACAGGGAATCACTCGACTTTTACCGGAGTCCTATTAGCATGGCAATCTAGCGACTGACACAGACTAGTGTTCATATCATAGGTACTAGGATTATGCAACTAGGGTTTGAATAAACTCCTACAAACTTAATGCAAAATACCATATATAAATAAAAGTTGCATAAGTTTAAAAGTAGGGGTTATGCTCCGGGCTTGCCTTCCTGAGCAAAACTAGCCGTAGGCGCTTCCGAACTTTGGTTCGGGTCTTCAGCAGCTTCAGTTAGATTAACTTGAGCTTCGCGCTGCTCACTCTCGGACTCAGGCAGCAGCTCGTAGGTTCGGTCGGCGAGAGTCGTCATTTCTATATGAATGCATATGTATGAGTGGTTTTAATGATACAAGATAAATAACTATTTCACTGTAAAGTTGTAATTCAACAAAACTCAAGTTAAGTTGTAAAGCACTTCATTTTCT
The DNA here is from genome assembly GCA_032594955.1 of Panicum miliaceum. Classification (NCBI taxonomy): domain Eukaryota; kingdom Viridiplantae; phylum Streptophyta; class Magnoliopsida; order Poales; family Poaceae; genus Panicum; species Panicum miliaceum. The sequence goes on along the minus strand of CM064070.1, from coordinate 8,190,302 downwards.
TTTCCTTGGGCAGTAATTTATTAAGTACTTATCTGGATTAACTAACTTCATTAAGTAAGTGAGTTGGTTTGTCCTTCCATAAACGGCCATTTTTCAAAAATAAGCATGGATTAAACAAAACTACTCGTAGAGACAATTTCTGGGGTTGAGGTTTTTATGCAAAGCACATTACTTAAGTACAAACTCACTGTAATAATTCTAGCCATTTTCATTCTGCAGATTAATCATGAAACATACATTAAACAACTACTGTTAGGGTCAAGATCTATTTATTCAGAACAAACCATGCAAGAACTGGTGCTCGACATTTTACTGAGTACTCCTAAACTTATGTTGAGTCTACTGTAAATTTTTCAGTTTTTATTGTGCAAGATACAGGGCATAGAAAATAAGTCAAGATACATCTACATTAATCAAGACTTGTTTCTATAGGTAGTTCCACAAAGTTTCCGTGTCTCAAACTTTTCCAACATGATAATCTACTCAAAGGTAGTCTCTGATTAAAATTTCTTATTTTTCTAAGTACCAGAACTAGTTACATGTTTTTAATGTAGTTTTTCTTAACTAAAAACATATGAGCAAGTTAGATAGAATTAAAAAGTTCCAAAATTTGTCCATAGCATTTATGCATCAAGATTACCCTACTGTAAAGTTTCAACCATAAAATATAAGAAGAACAGCATGAACAAATAACTCTAGCAAAATAGCACATCAAACAAGATCCCACAGAAACTACTCGTAGAGACATGTTCTGGCCTTGAAATTTTTACACAAGTTTTAACAACCAGAGACTAGCTTATAGTCCAAAACTTATTCACATTACTATCCTATGTCAAGAGATACATTTATGGGCTATTTAAAACAAGATTTATTTTAGATCAAGTTTTATTTGGTAACTAGTCATCCATCTATGCAAAAGTATTCGGGTTCATCAAGAGGGTCACAAAAAATTTTAGTTTGAATTTTTATGATTTTTCTATGATTTTAGATTGATTTTACAAGTGACAGCCTCTTGAAAGCAAAAGTACTCGAGTTCTCACAGATAGGTCCCTGGATCTAGCAGAAAGGACCCTAACAAGAACTTGGCGATTGCAATGTAGTCCCTAGGCGGGGCTGGGCTGTTCCCGTCCAAAATCTGGCGAGGGAACTAGTCGGCGGCGAGGGAAAATGGGTGGGGGAGCATGAGGAGGTCGAGGGGAACCTGTTGGTGTGCTCAGTTGGGGCTGGGGTGGCCAGAGTTGGACTGCCGGCGGTGAGCAGGAGCTCCGCCGAGGTGCGGGCGATGGGCGGCGGTGGTCCAGTGAGGGAGGGCGGCGTGGGGAAGTCGGGGAGAACCAGCAGGTCGAGGGTGACCCGTTTAGAGCCTCAATTTGGGCGGAGGAGGAGCGGAAAGTGGGGCTCGACCGTGAGGTTGAGTGGCGGCACTAATGTCGAGGTGGTGGTGGTACTCAGGCGCGTGTGAGCGGGGGCTCGGTGCAGCCCTTTTATAGGCGCACAGGGAAGGAGAGGAGGAGCTGGGCGCGACACAACGGAGGGAGGCGCAGCCAGGACAAGGTCACGACAAGGGTGCGGCGTCGCCGGCGCGGCGCGGCTCAGCCATCGGGAATCGATGGCCTCGTGGCGTGCGCGAGCTAGCATGGGCGGGATACGGGGCTAGCAAATCGCCAGCAGCAGGCCCGGTCGATGGCTAGTCGGGGCCCATTGGGGGTCGCGCCTTGGCGTGGCTCGCCGGTACAGGGTTGCCCTGCCTCGTGGTGGTGCTTTTCTGCTAGATGGAGCAGAGCAGGGGAGGGGAGAGAAGAGAGAGGAAGAGAGAAAAGGGCCGGGGTTCAAATTAAATTTTCTCAAAATTTCAAACAGAAACTTGAAAAACTTTGAATATGGAAGTTGTAGAGAATTTGAAACTCTACAACTTTTGTTTTAGCCAAAAGTTTATTTGAGCCATGGTTTAAAAGTTATTTTAAATTCAAGACTACTAGGATTTGAATTACTAGTCATTTCTTGTGTTAAATTTTGAATTTGCAAAAGGTGTTTGAAGTACACTTGTAAGGTACTAAAATATGAGTACATTTTTATACTACATCTATCATGAAATGTGGAGCATGAAAAGGTTATAAACACAAAAGAACAACTTTCACATACACACATACATACACATGCACATACATAGTCAGACAGATGCATATGCACACACATAGTTAGAGGCACTGTTTCAATGATTCTGGGTCATTATGCATGATGCTATGTTTAGATTTTCTTGCTTAGGGTTCTAAACACCTAGGGTGTTACAGCCTTCCCCCCTTAAAAAGAATCTCGTCCCGAGATTCGGATAAGTACGCCTAGTGTGGATAGTGTGTGTACCTTTGGGCGAATTTAGAAAACCGCGAAAATTTTGATTTAGAAAGCTTTCAGTTTCCCATGTGACTTCCTCTTCAGTGTGATGGCTCCATTGGATTTTATACATTTTAACCACTTTTCTTCTAGTGACCCTTTCCTTTTGATCAAGAACTTTGATAGGATATTCAACATAAGAGAGGTCCGGTTCTACCAATATTTCCTTTTGTTCAACAATTTTTGTGGGAACTGGAATACACTTCTTGAGTTGGGAGACATGAAAGTTATCATGGATGGCTGCAAGCTGAGGGGGTAGTCGCACTCTATAGGCCACGGATCCACAAATTTTGGTGATTTCATAAGGATCAACATATCAGGGAGCTAACTTCCCTCTCACTCCAAACCTTTGCACACCCTTGGTTGGTGAAAACCGAAGGTAGACATGATCACCAACTTCAAATTGCAAAGGCTTTCACCTTTTATCAAAATAACTCTTTTGCCTAGACTGTGCAACTCTTAGATTCTCCTTTATTACTCTTACTTTTTCCTTTGCCTCGATTACCAAGTCTGGTCCAAATATTTTACGTTCTCCGATTTGGGACCAACTCAAAGGAGTTCAACACCTTCGACCATACAAGGCCTCAAACGGTGCCATTTTCAAAGTTGCCTGATAGCTATGGTTGTATGAGGACTCTGCTAGGGGTAAGCATTTGTCCCAACTTTTGTCATAATGGATGACACAAGCTCTAAGCATGTCTTCGAGTATTTCATTTACTCTCTCGGTTTACCCATCCGTTTGAGGATGGTAAGCTGAGCTTCGAATCAGTTTGGTGCCAAGGGAAGCTTGTAAGTGTTCCCAAAAATGTGCTACGAATTGAGCACCACGATCTGAAATAATCGTCTTGGGTACTCCATGTAAGCAAACAATGCGATTGAGGTAAATCTTCAGCATATTTCTTGGCAATGAAAGTAGTGTGTACCGGAATAAAATGTGCCGTTTTCGTGAGTCTATCCACGATAACCCATATGGAATCGTGCTTTTGGGAGGTGTTGGGCAATCCAACAATGAAATCCATACTTATATCTTCCCATTTCCATGATGGTATAGGTAAGGGTTGAAGTGTACCGGCTACCTTCAAGTGGCTAGCTTTAACCCTCTGACATGTGTCACATTCCGAGACATACACGGCAATTTCCCTTTTCATTCTAGTCCACCGAAAGTTTTGCCTAAGATCTTGATACATTTTGGGTGAATAGAGAACTTGGAAAGATGTGCCTCGTGAAGAATTTGTTTTCGGAGCTCATGATTCTTTGGAACCACTATGCGAGATTCAAACCACAGAACTCCATTCTTGTCTTGGTGAAAACATTTATATTCTCTTCTCCATGAGAGAGATTTTGCTTGATGATTTTAACACCTTCATCATGTAATTGTGCCATGATGATTTGATTCTGAAGGGTTGGTTCAACAGAGATATGATTAAAAGTGCCTTGGGGAATCATTTCGAAATTGAGTTTCCTCATCTCATTACATAACGTTCCATTATGGAATTCTACAGTCAAGCAATTGCAATGAGCCTTGCAGCTTAGCACATCTGCGACTACATTAGCCTTTCCCGGGTGAAAGTGTACCTCAAGATCATAATCTTTGATCAATTCCATCCATCTTCTTTGTCTCATATTCATATCGGCTTGGGTGAAGATATATTTGAAAGTTTTATGGTCGGTGTAGATATTGCAATGAGTGCCCATAAGATAGTGTCTCCATATCTTTAGAGCATGAATGACAGCTGCTAGCTCGAGATCATGTGTTGGATAATTTTGCTCATGAGGTCGAAGAGCTCGTGAAGCATAGGCAATGACTCGATTGTCTTGCATAAGCACACAATCAAAACTAGTGTCGGATGCATCACAATAAACATCGAATAGCTTGGTGTTATCAGGTTGAGCTAAGACTGGGGCTGTAGTCAGGTGTTCCCGAAGAGCATGGAAAGCTTTTTCACATTTCTCTCTCCACACAAACTTTACTCCTTTCTTCAATAGTTCAGTCATAGGCTTAACAATTCTGGAGAAGTTAGGAATAAAGCGGCGATAATAACTAGCTAAACCAAGAAAACTGCAAATCTGATGGACGGAGGTGGGTGGTTTCCATTCCATCAACTCTTGTACTTTGCTAGGATCAACAGCTATGCCTTCGCTGGAAATAGTGTGGCCCAAAAATTTTACACTATCCAGCCAGAATTCACACTGGGAAAACTTAGCATAGAGCTGATGGTCTCTAAGACGCTGGAGAACAATGTATAGGTGCTTAGCATGATCTTCCTCATTCTTGGAATAAATAAGGATGTCATCAACAAAAACCACAACGAACTTGTCAAGTTCGGGCATGAAAACCGAATTCATGAGATACATGAAGTAGGCAGGAGCATTTGTGTGGCAGAACCACCTGAATTAATCCGGCTCAAGTGTATTAACCATCACCATTAAGGCATCCTCGGTTAACCTTACACTTCAAACGGAGTAATCCACTGGTCTGTCGGGTATAACCTCCCGATACAACCACGGTGAACGGATCGAGCGCCGTACACACAAATGCTCATGCGACGATGAGCCCAGAGAATACCACATTCCAGCAAATATTACATCATTAGCATAAGTAAATATTACAAACCTAGTTCTGAGTTTAGAAAACAAGTACTTCAATTGACATAAATAAGTTCTTCAGAGTTAAATTGCAGCGGAAATAAACAACGGAAACTACTCGACGATACAGGATGTCTCGATGAAGCCCGTACGAGACATCACTCGGCCTTATCTCCGTTGGACGGGGGCGCATCCCATTCCACCGACCAACCAGGGGGAAGAGTGCAGGGCCAAGTCAGGCTAGCAATCATGTCTTCAAAGGGCTCACCTGAAAACGAGTCACAAGCAAGACTGAGTATACTAATACTCAGCAAGACTTACCCGTGTAGTGGGAACTACTCCACTGACTCTAGACATACAAGGCTTTTTGGCTCAGGGGTTTGTTTTGCCGAAAAGCATCTACCAGTGGGTCCTTACTTTCAACTTTTAGCTCAAGATTCTAATTTCGTTAGCCAGTCTAGGTAAGCAACTATCTAAAGCATACATGGTGAAGCATTAAATTTTCCATCCAACCAGTTCATTCATCATCATTGTTCCTCTTCTTACTCTGTGGGTAAAAATGGTTAAGCAATCTCAATAGCCGTGAGAAACGGACGATTCGAATCGAATTTCTTAACCTTGCAAGGGAAACCCAAACACACGTCACGTGGTTACTCCCTAGAGTCACACGTGCAACTTTTCCCCTTTCTTTCCGGGTCGTGGATCGGGGCTACCCTCCGAGAGTACAAGAGCTCCACGCCACGGTTCGGCGCCGGGTCGTGACCACTCTCTGCACTCGCCATATGCACATGGGACCGAAGTTCAAAGGGTAGGATGTCGTCCCCTTGCCGGGCCAATCAGGTACTTAAGCTTACCGATTCCCATAATCTCGGCATGTGTTTAGTACGTTCAAAGACTTAACCATCACTACCACACCCTGCGGCCTTAGCATTTTTCACTAGACAGACGGGCCTCAATCGTAACCATCGTTACATAACCCGTCCGTGTCCTTATGATTGCAGCGTGTAGTAGTCATTCAACTCCTATTTTCTCGCGAGTGACAAGAAATCACTCGACTTTTACCGGAGTCCTATTAGCACAGCATTCTATCGAACCTTACATCTAGTTTTCAAGCAAGGGTCCCTGACGTCATGCAACTAAGTTTTCATCCAACTCCTATAAACTTAATGCACAAGCAAGAGTAATGAGTTGCATAATTTCGGAAAGAATGGGTTATGCTCCGGGGCTTGCCTTCGCAGTTCGCTTGGGGATCTTCCGAACTTGGGCTCGGGTCTTCAAAAGCTTCAGTTAGATTTGCTTGAGCTTCACGCTGCTCACTCTCGGACGCGGGCACCAGCTCGTAGGTTCCGTCGGCGAGAGTCGTCGATTCTACATGAGTGCACAAGTTTAAGTCGTGGAAATAGCACTTGATTACGATTTGAGAGTAATTACTACAAGGGATAGTTTATGGTCATGAAATTTTGGATTTAGGCACATCAAGGAAAGATGTGCTTACTGTAAAATTTTCAGCCAATTTTATGTAACAGATTAATTCTGAAAAATATATTTCATTGTTGCTGTTAGATACTTGTTCTTTTTGTACAGAACAATTGGTGCAACAAATGAGTCTATGATTTTTACAGAGCTTTCACTTAAGCATGCAGAAGCTACTGTAGTTTTTGTAGGATTTATTATGCAGTATTCAGAGCATAGAAAATATGACATTCTACACCTAGGCTTTTTAAAGATTCATTTTTACAGGACCCTACACAGGGTTTTTGTCCACGAAACTTTTTACACAGCAAGCTCTTCCATAGTGTAACTCCTAGTAAAAATTTGAGAATTTTCCAAGCTAAGATACTATTTTCTTGATTTAATGTGTGTTATTCGCACATAAATCAAATAAGTGGGTTACTGTGGGATAAAAATGCTCCTAATTTTTCACTGGCTTCTAGATACCAATACATATGCATAGTAAAAGTTTCAATGGGTGACTCACCACCTAACTGCAGGGATAAAACATTCTATTTACACATGAATTAAAACTAAGTTTAACAAACAGTAGAGCCAGAGATGGAATTTGGGCCTGATCTTTTTATACAGTCCTAAACATCAAGCAACTAATTCACTGCCCAAAATCTAGGGTCAGCATTGTTCTAGAACAGTGGGTACAAAATAAGTCCATTAAAGCTTCTATTTAATGTAGAGCAAAATATTTTGAGATACTGAGAAAACTTTTGTAACAAAAGTGGTAGAGTTTGTTCTGAGGATTCCAGAACAGTTGAGTTTGCATTTTTCTAAATTTTCTACGATTTTATACGAATTTTACAAGTTCACTGAATTTGAATCTAGGTTTGAAACTTTCTTTTACAACTAGGTCCTTGAATCTTACGCTCAGACCCTTCTAAAGATTTAAATCCTTGCAATTGGGTCCTCGGCGGCTCGGGTACGGCGGCCGGCCGAAATTCCGGCGAGGGGCGAGGGTCGGGGAAGGTTCAGGGGTGCGAGGGCTACCTTGTGGGGGTGTTGTTCAGGTGGGGGACGGCCGGGAAGGGCTCGCCGGCGTTGGAGCAGAGGCGGCGGCGGCGCGGCTCGCGTCGACGGCGGTGCTCCGGCGGGCTTGGGGCGGCGTGGTCCGGTCGGTGAGCTTCAGTGGCGCGTGGGGAAGCTACTCAGGGGCTCGGCTTGGACGGAGGGGGTCGGAGTCGTGCTGTCCACGGCGAGCAGGGGCGGCGGCGGCGACGGCAGCGCGGGCGGCGGCGCTCCGGTGGCTCTGGGTGGCGTTAGGTGGGTCGGCGAGCTGCGGTGAGGTGACGTAGTGGTGGCTGGGGGCTCAGTTTGGGCAGTGGGCGGCTGTGGAGGGCTGTCCACGGGCGGGTGGTGCTCGGCGGCGGCGATGGCGACGGCGAGGCGTTCTGGTGGCCGGGGGCTCGCGCGGGCGGTCGGGGCGGGGCTTTTATAGGGTCAGGAGGGGGTGTGGAGGTGCTTGGGCGACGCGCGGGGCGGGGCACGGCAGCGGCGTGCACTGGGCGCGGCGGGCGGCGGCAGAACGCCGGCGCGGCGTGCGGCGAGCGGGCGCGGGCGACTGGGCGGCCGCGATTGTGGCGTGGGCGCGAGGAGATAGCGCGGCGTGCGGATTGGGGAGCAGCTGCTGCAGCGGCTCGGGCGGAGGGCAGGCGCGGCAGCTGGCGGGGCGCGGGGGCCGGGGCGGCACGGCGGAGCGCGGCCACTGGGCGGGCGGGCGGCGGCCTGGGCGCGGCAGCACGCGCGGGCAGGGACTGGCCGCGCGGCATCGGGGCGGGGCAAAGCCGGCCGTGGCGGGGTGGTGCGGCGGCCACTGGCCTGGCGCTTCGCGCCGGTCAGGCGACGCCGGCCACCGGGCGCGCGGCGGGCGGGCGAGCGCGCGCGGCGCGGCAGAGGGAGGGGGAGAAACGAGGGACCGAAGTGCAAAAATTCGAAAAAGTTCAGGGGGCTGGGTGCAAACAGGGCGTTTTCTCCTCTTTCTGATTTGAATTTCAAAAACTTTTGAACACGAAAGTTGCTGAAAATAAAAAGTTCTACAACTTTGGTTTCAGGCAAAATCTCATTTGGCTTATGGTTTTAAAGTTATTTTAAAAGTTTCAAATGTGTCCAAATGTGCCCAAATTAAATTTGAATTCCAACTGAACCCGTTTTAATTCTTTCCACCCTCTCATTAGTTGGTTTAACATAGAGTTAGGCTAATGACATTGATTTTGGAATTTTAATTACCAGGGTTGTCACAGCCTTCCCCCCTTAACAAGAATCTCGCCCCGAGATTCGGCAATTCTTAGTGTGGGCGTGGGTGCACATACCAGTGGTTGAGACAAGAAACCCAGGGAAATGTTGGTTCAGGTAGCTCTCCGTTTCCCAGGTGGCTTCTTCTTCCGTGTGGCGATTCCATTGTATTTTATACATTCTAATCACTTTCCTCCTGGTCTCTCTTTCTTTTTGATCCAAAATCTTAACTGGGTGTTCGACATATGAGAGGTCGGGTTCCAACGATATTTTTTGTTGTTCCACAATCTCGGTAGGGACTCGAATACACTTCTTGAGTTGAGACACGTGGAAGACATCATGGGTGGCCGTGAGCTGAGGGGGCAGTCGTAATTTGTAGGCTACGGGTCCGCAGCTCTCCATGATTTCGTAAGGACCAATATAACGGGGAGCTAGTTTGCCTTTGATTCCAAATCTTCGCACTCCCTGGGTTGGTGAAACTCGAAGATAGACATGATCGCCAACTTCGAACTTTAGGGGCTTTCTCCTTTTGTCAGAATAGCTCTTTTGTCGGGCTTGTGCGGCTTTAAGATTTGCTTGTATTACTTTTACCTTCTCCTCTGCCTCGATTACCAGGTCGGGTCCAATTATTTTACGTTCTCCGGTTTGTGACCAGCTCAAAGGGGTTCGACACCTTCGTCCGTACAGGGCCTCAAATGGTGCCATTTTCAAACTCGTTTGGTAGCTGTTGTTGTACGAGAACTCTGCCAGGGGTAGGCATTTGTCCCAATTCTTGTCATAATGAATGACACAAGCTCTCAGCATGTCTTCAAGAATTTGGTTTACTCTTTCCGTTTGTCCATCGGTCTGAGGGTGGTATGCTGAGCTGCGAATCAGCTTTGTGCTAAGAGACATTTGCAGTTGTTCCCAAAAGCGTGCTACAAACTGAGGACCACGATCGGAAATAATTGTCTTAGGTATTCCATGCAGGCAAACAATACGATCGAGGTAAATCTCGGCATATTTCTTGGTAGAATAGGTGGTGTGCACCGGAAGAAAATGTGCCGTCTTCGTGAGTCTATCAACGATAACTCATATGGAATCATGTTTCTGGGAAGTGTTTGGTAGTCCCACGATGAAGTCCATACTTATGTCTTCCCATTTCCATGATGGTATGGGTAACGGTTGAAGTGTACCGGCTACCTTTAAGTGGCTAGCTTTTACTCTCTGGCACGTGTCACATTCCGAGACATACGTAGCAATTTCCCTTTTCATTCTAGTCCACCAGAAGTTTTGCCTTAGGTCCTGATACATTTTGCTACTGCCGGGGTGGATAGAGAATTTGGAGAGGTGTGCCTCATCAAGAATTTGCTTGCGGAGTTCACGATTCTTCGGAACGACTATACGACTTTCGAACCATAGAACTCCCTTATGGTCCTGGCGGAAACACTTATACTTCTCCTCACCTAGAGAGAGTTTTTGTTTGATGATCTTGATTCCTTCATCATGTAGTTGTGCCATGACGATTTGGTCGTGAAGAGTGGGCTCAACTGAGATGTGATTTAGAGTGCCTTGGGAAACCATTTCCAAGTTAAGCTTCCTCATGTCTGCACATAATGTCTCATGGTAGGACTCCATGGATAAGCAATGGCAATGGGACTTGCGGCTTAGTGCATCCGCGACTACATTAGCCTTTCCGGGGTGATAGTGCACTTCAAGGTCATAATCTTTGATTAATTCTAGCCATCTTCGTTGCCTCATATTCAGATCGGCTTGTGTGAAGATGTACTTGAGACTCTTATGATCCGTGTAGATATTGCACTGTGTACCCATGAGATAGTGCCTCCATATCTTCAGAGCGTGAATGACGGCTGCGAGCTCAAGGTCATGCGTGGGATAATTCTGTTCGTGGGGCCGAAGGGCTCGTGAGGCATATGCAATCACTCGATTCTCTTGCATAAGCACACATCCTAGACCAGTACCTGATGCGTCACAATACACATCGAATGACTTGGTATTATCGGGTTGAGCTAACACAGGTGCAGTAGTCCGATGCTCTCTGAGAGTGTGGAAGGCTTCCTCACACCTCTTGTCCCATACAAACTTTACTTCCTTCTTTAACAGTTCAGTCATGGGCTTAGCAATTCGAGAGAAATCCGGGATGAAGCGACGGTAGTAACCGGCTAAGCCGAGAAAACTGCGAATCTGATGAACAGAGGTAGGGGGTTTCCAATCCATCACCTCTTGTACCTTGCTGGGGTCAACAGCTATGCCTTCGTTGGAGATCGTGTGACCTAAGAACTTTACAGTATCCAACCAGAATTCACACTTAGAAAACTTAGCATAGAGCTGATGGTCTCTGAGTCGCTGAAGAACAATGCGAAGGTGCTTGGCATGCTCTTCCTCATCCTTGGAATAGATAAGAATGTCGTCGATGAACACTACGACGAATTTGTCAAGTTCGGGCATGAATACCGAATTCATGAGATACATGAAGTAGGCAGGGGCATTGGTGAGTCCAAAGGACATGACCAAAAACTCATATAGTCCATATCGTGTGGAGAAGGCAGTCTTAGGAATATCGCACGGGCGAATCTTGATCTGATGATATCCCGAACGAAGATCAATCTTTGAGAAGACTCTGGCTCCAGCTAATTGATCGAAGAGTACATCGATGCGAGGAAGTGGGTATTTATTTTTAACTGTTACCGCATTGAGAGGTCGGTAGTCCACACATAATCTCAAACTGTCATCCTTCTTCTTTACGAATAGGGCTGGACATCCCCAAGGTGACGCGCTAGGGCGAATGAAACCTTTGTCCAGTAGTTCTTGGAGTTGAAGTTTCAGCTCGGCCAATTCTTTAGGGGGCATCCTATATGGTCTTTTGGATATAGGTGCAGTGCCCGGTTGTAGTTCAATAACGAACTCAATATCCCTATCCGGGGGCATTCCGGGTAAGTCATCCGGGAAAACATCGGTATACTCGTTCACCACAAGAATATCATCTAGCTTAAGTCCTTCCATCTTATAAGCACAGGAATTCGTGCAATCTATGAATGGTAGGAAAAGAGTAGTGGCTCCGTGACTAGGTGAATTTATCTCAACGGCTCGGGAAGAAAGGTCCAGTGTGACTCCATGCATAGTCATCCAGTTCATTCCCAAAATAACGTCCATGCCGTCAAGGGGTAAAAGGACAAGGTCCGTGTCAATGGTTTTACTACCCAATTTGACTGGTACTTGTCTGACCATTTGGTTTGAAGCAATTTTACCACCCGGTGTTGATATCATATATGACCCTTTTGTGTGACAAACATCCAAGCCTACTTTTGCACCGAATTTTGCACTTATGAAACTATGCGATGCACCAGAATCAAATAATATAACTGCAGGCTTGTTATGGATAGAGAATGTACCCGACATCACTGGGGCTCCTTCAGGAAGCTCTGCAAGCGTGGTGAAGTTAATCCGTCCTTGCTTGACTTGCAGGGTCTGTCTCTTGCCCCTGTTCTTGGCGTTCGGGTTGGATCCTTGACCTTGGTTGGGCTGTCCAGGCTGAGGGCATTCTCGTGCGAAGTGGCTGGAACTCCCGCATTTGAAACAGCGATTCGCAGGGCTAGGTCGAAGAGACTGCTGAAGAATGGGCCTCGGACCATTCTGTGGAGGCATCGGGGGTCGTACCATGCCTGGCTGCTGTGGGGGTCTGGCAATCCATCTTCCTGGCTGCGGGGCCTTTGGTGGAGCTGTAGGTGCGGTATTTTGCACGATGCGATACCTTGGTGGTTGGGCACTTGATGGTCCTGCGGGTGCCTTTCTCTTCTTCTCTGCCCGGTGCGCCATGATACAGTCTTCCTGGGTAATGGCCATATTGACCAACTCGTTGTAGGTGTCAGCCCTGGCTAGGTTCAGACGTTCCTTGAGCTTGGTACTCAGACCTCGGCGGAAACGATCACGCTTCTTGGCATCCGTATCAGCGCGATAGCCCGCATACTGGCATAGGTTGTTGAACGCTTGGGCGTACTGCAACACGGTGCGGGTGCCCTGGGTGAGTGCCAGGAACTCGTTCAACTTCCTCTCCAGGAGACCCTTGGGGATATGATGTGCCCGGAACGCGGTCTTGAATTCATCCCAGTCGACCACATGATCAGCCGGGAGCATCGCAAAATAGTGGTCCCACCACAGACGAGCGGTACCGCAAAGCTGTTGCGCGGCAAAACGAGCTTTGTTGGCTTTTGAGCATGGGGCCACAAGTAGTGTGAACTTGGATTCTATGGTGCGAATCCATGCATCTGCGTCCAGGGGTTCCTCGGTCTTATGGAACAAGGGAGGCTGGGTCCCTAGGAAATCCGTGTATCCTGAAGCTTGTGGTTGGTGAGCATTGTGCCCACCCCTCTGCTGGTGTTGCCCTTGCACAATCTGACGCAGCAGCTCGGTTTGAGTGGCCATCACTTCCACCAAACTGGGCGGGGGTGGTGGCGATTGTCGCGAGCGGCTGCCACCGGCACCAAAACCCTCGGGGTTGCCACGGGTTGATCCAACCATCTGAAACGTGAAAGGTTACCATTAGCAACGCGATCCATATTACTTCCTTGATTCATAAATAATTGGTGTAGTCATAGACTTCCGAAGTCACAGCTAGACGTATGGACAGAATCTCTGTTTGCTACGAGAAAAATCATAGACTGCTGTGGGTCCATCCAAAACATTTCAGACTTTTGCAGCAGTCAGAGAATTTAGGAATGCACCACTTTGGTATTTAACTTCGGTGCTAGAACTATGGCTAAGGTGGTCGAAAAGCTTGTCCTTTGTCTTACTGTCTTGGCTGTTTTTCAGCAGATTGATCGGTACGGTTTCGCCTATATCTCTAACTAGCGAGGTCCAATGATGCTGAATTTTTGTGAGAACCTAGATCACAAAACTTAGCACAAGTCTGGTATTCAACACTCAGCCAAGAAATGCAAGGAGACATGGGTAAAAATTCCGACAAGTCTCAGCGATTGTGGATTCCATCGTTTACCAACTTACAACGAAATCACCCAAGTTTATCGCCGTTCCTTACATGCTGAGGGTATCCACCTGATTCAGGTGTACCCAACACAAAAGAGTTACTCAACTCCTAGTTAGCCTATTACAACACTTGCCAAAAGTTAGGCTACCCTATCGAGGAGTATGTGCAGAAGTCCTCCTAGGTCGTCCTCTAGAAATCATCCAAGTCGTTGACGGACGACTCGCTGTGAGCAGGAGAGTGAGCTCCCATCTGAGGTGCCTGTGGTACCTCACCCTCGAAATCCATGCCTGAGATACCATCAATCTCCTGTGGCTCCTCCTCATCCTCCTCCATGTCGTCCTCATGGGGATGGTCATTCTGATCATGGTGCCACTGAATGTGCTCATTAGCATCCTCCAACTCAAGGTTCAGATCATGGAGCTGCTCCTCCAACTGTGCTATCGTGGTATCTCTCTCACCCATGAGAGTGTCCTGCTCCTGGATTTGGCCCTCAAGTTGGCCAATCTGAGCATCTCTGTCCTCAAGATCCTGGCTGAGCTCCTTTATCTGCTCATCCCTGGTATCTGCCATCATATGGTAGGCCTGAGCAAGATCGGTGAGCTGCTCAAGTGCCTGACTCTGGAGAGTCTGAAGCCGGTAGAGTGTACTCATGCACCGTACGGAGGTATGGATAGTCTCCTGGGCATGGAAGTCTACCAAATACTGTGCGTGCTGCACCCTGTTGAGCCAAAAGGGGTCGTTGTCCTGGGCAGCAGGAAACAATCCAATGGGAGTGAGTGTGACAACCTCGGGACGCTGCGCACAAAACGTGGTGAGCGCCCTCATGGCTGCAAGCTCCCAAGTATCGGCCAAACGGCGACCAACAGCCTCAAGCTCCAAGGCGGGCCACTCCGGGTGTAGCGGGTGCGGAAAGATAGTCACGTTGACACGGCACTGGGTAACTCCATTTTCTGCAAACTCCAGTCCGGCGTAACGTGGGGGAATTAGATAGCCCGCGGTACGCAGAACATCCCACAAAATGGAGGGAAAGCCCTCCCAGTGGAGACACTGCGAGTGTACGCGCCCATCCTCATCCACCATCATATCAACAAGCTCGGCCATCTGAACAAAAGATCAAATGGAGTGAGATAGCGAAAAACTGTGAGCAGCACAAGGACAGATTCTATATAGTGTGCAAAAATAACCATAACTCCCACAGTTCTCATCCAAAAATTCTCAAATTTCACCAGATCACTCCTAAGGTATTTGTGAACAACTTTGCTAGTCAACTCCAGAGCTAATTAGGTCTCTAAGATGGCCTCTCTTCTCAGGTTTTACCTTACTGTCTACCCAGAATTTTCAGTGAACAGAGGGCTAGAGTTTCGTACACCAGGGAAAATCTACCCAGACAAAATTTACCAAATTTTAACAGCAGCTTCCTGGGTAAATTTGGAACAAGTTTCGTGTTGTGCTCTTTTGCAGAAAACCGCAGGAAGGGGGCCTAAAAATTTAAGAGGCAGAAGTGCTTATTCTGGACAGAAATCTGACGCTCCAAGGTTTCTGTTATTTCTCACTATCCATAAGTTCAGAATTTTTCGTTTTTGAACAGAAGATAGAACACAAAATTTGGGACAATTTCTTCAACATGAACTTTATCAGAAATGGTCATTTTCTTGGGTCAATAAATCGTTCTTTTTGGTCATGGCAGATTTGTGACAGATTCGCTAGATAGTCCTTATGCAAACCACGCTTAGATACGCAAGAACCTTACCACTCTCATACAACGCATTTTTGATTTCAGATACACATGTTTATGATGTATGCACGTCCTATTCGTCCTCACAAAATAAAACAATTGCCAAATAGCTTTGGTCTTACGAAGATAGTTTCGGTGGCTTACACAATACGACTCTCGCTATAATAGCTAGTCGAGTCTTTCTAATCGTTCCTTAACTTATCGAAATCGCGGTTAGTGTACCTGCAGAAGACTGACAAAGCATATATATTTCATGAACCTTTCATGCCAGCACTCATGAAAGCGTCCGTATTCATTACCGTTTACTTATAGAAACGATATCTGTACAATTTCCGCCGTACAGACGACGTTAACATACGCTATCGAGATAGCGTATTCACGGGGGTACCGTCATGAGACGGGGGTATGAACAGCGATCGCCATACCCTGCGCCAAACCTTCTACTCCCAATATGTTCAACTAACAGTTGGCATATTGGCAGCACCTCAAGTAAGCCACTGCTTGAGGGCAGCGTTCGGTTCGCATCACCGACAGGAAGGCCAAGCTCCCTCAGTTGGCTGAGGATCCTTACCTTCTTACCTTAGCGACGAGTGCGTCGTTACAGAATTTAAGGTTGGTTGTGCACGAAAGTAAGTTTTGACAGAAGGTAATGTGCTGGAAGTCAGTTGATAATACATATAGAAGTCAGACAGCCACCTAGTAAACTTTTCCCATAATCCCTTAGGGCTTTACGAACTAGGCACCATCCTTAACGTACCAACGCATTTCGCAACACATCCTTCTAGTCAAGTTTTATGAAAACAAGTTTTTAAGGCTTGTCGCATTCTCTGGCGTATGTATTTCGGCTCTGGTGTCCGCTGTTGCCAGCTGTGGCACCAGCTACGGCTCTGATACCAGCTGTGGCAGAACCACCTGAATTAATCCGGCTCAAGTGTATTAACCATCACCATTAAGGCATCCTCGGTTAACCTTACACTTCAAACGGAGTAATCCACTGGTCTGTCGGGTATAACCTCCCGATACAACCACGGTGAACGGATCGAGCGCCGTACACACAAATGCTCATGCGACGATGAGCCCAGAGAATACCACATTCCAGCAAATATTACATCATTAGCATAAGTAAATATTACAAACCTAGTTCTGAGTTTAGAAAACAAGTACTTCAATTGACATAAATAAGTTCTTCAGAGTTAAATTGCAGCGGAAATAAACAACGGAAACTACTCGACGATACAGGATGTCTCGATGAAGCCCGTACGAGACATCACTCGGCATTATCTCCGTTGGACGGGGGCGCATCCCATTCCACCGACCAACCAGGGGGAAGAGTGCAGGGCCAAGTCAGGCTAGCAATCATGTCTTCAAAGGGCTCACCTGAAAACGAGTCACAAGCAAGACTGAGTATACTAATACTCAGCAAGACTTACCCGTGTAGTGGGAACTACTCCACTGACTCTAGACATGCAAGGCTTTTTGGCTCAGGGGTTTGTTTTGCCGAAAAGCATCTACCAGTGGGTCCTTACTTTCAACTTTTAGCTCAAGATTCTAATTTCGTTAGCCAGTCTAGGTAAGGAACTATCTAAAGCATACATGGTGAAGCATTAAATTTTCCATCCAACCAGTTCATTCATCATCATTGTTCCTCTTCTTACTCTGTGGGTAAAAATGGTTAAGCAGTCTCAATAGCCGTGAGAAACGGACGATTCGAATCGAATTTCTTAACCTTGCAAGGGAAACCCAAACACACGTCACGTGGTTACTCCCTAGAGTCACACGTGCAACTTTTCCCCTTTCTTTCCGGGTCGTGGATCGGGGCTACCCTCCGAGAGTACAAGAGCTCCACGCCACGGTTCAGCGCCGGGTCGTGACCACTCTCTGCACTCGCCATATGCACATGGGACCGAAGTTCAAAGGGTAGGATGCCGTCCCCTTGCCGGGCCAATCAGGTACTTAAGCTTACCGATTCCCATAATCTCGGCATGTGTTTAGTACGTTCAAAGACTTAACCATCACTACCACACCCTGCGGCCTTAGCATTTTTCACTAGACAGACGGGCCTCAATCGTAACCATCGTTACATAACCCGTCCGTGTCCTTATGATTGCAGCGTGTAGTAGTCATTCAACTCCTATTTTCTCACGAGTGACAGGAAATCACTCGACTTTTACCGGAGTCCTATTAGCACAACATTCTATCGAACCTTACATCTAGTTTTCAAGCAAGGGTCCCTGACGTCATGCAACTAAGTTTTCATCCAACTCCTATAAACTTAATGCACAAGCAAGAGTAATGAGTTGCATAATTTCGGAAAGAATGGGTTATGCTCCGGGGCTTGCCTTCGCAGTTCGCTTGGGGATCTTCCAAACTTGGGCTCGGGTCTTCAAAAGCTTCAGTTAGATTTGCTTGAGCTTCACGCTGCTCACTCTCGGACGCGGGCACCAGCTCGTAGGTTCCGTCGGCGAGAGTCGTCGATTCTACATGAGTGCACAAGTTTAAGTCGTGGAAATAGCACTTGATTACGATTTGAGAGTAATTACTACAAGGGATAGTTTCTGGTCATGAAATTTTGGATTTAGGCACATCAAGGAAAGATGTGCTTACTGTAAAATTTTCAGCCAATTTTATGTAACAGATTAATTCTGAAAAATATATTTCATTGTTGCTGTTAGATAATTGTTCTTTTTGTACAGAACAATTGGTGCAACAAATAAGTCTAAGATTTTTACAGAGCTTTCACTTAAGCATGCAGAAGCTACTGTAATGTTTGTAGGATTTATTATGCAGTATTCAGAGCATAGAAAATATGACATTCTACACCTAGGCTTTTTAAAGATTCATTTTTACAGGACCCTACACAGTGTTTTTGTCCACGAAACTTTTTACACAGCAACCTCTACCATAGTGTAACTCCTAGTAAAAATTTGAGAATTTTCCAAGCTAAGATACTATTTTCTTGATTTAATGTGTGTTATTCGCACATAAATCAAATAAGTGGGTTACTTTGGGATAAAAATGCTCCTAATTTTTCACTGGCTTCTAGATACCAATACATTAGCATAGTAAAAGTTTCAATGGGTGACTCACCACCTAACTGCAGGGATAAAACATTCTATTTACACATGAATTAAAACTAAGTTTAACAAACAGTAGAGCTAGAGATGGAATTTGGGCCTGATCTTTTTATGCAATCCTAAACATCAAGCAACTAATTCACTGCCCAAAATCTAGGGTCAGCATTGTTCTAGAACAGTGGGTACAAAATAAGTCCATTAAAGCTTCTATTTAATGTAGAGCAAAATATTTTGAGATACTGAGAAAACTTTTGTAACAAAAGTGGTAGAGTTTGTTCTGAGGATTCCAGAACAGTTGAGTTTGCATTTTTCTGAATTTTCTACGATTTTATACGAATTTTACAAGTTCACTGAATTTGAATCTAGGTTTGAAACTTTCTTTTACAACTAGGTCCTTGAATCTTACGCTCAGACCCTTCTAAAGATTTAAATCCTTGCAATTGGGTCCTCGACGGCTCGGGTACGGCGGCCGGCCGAAATTCCGGCGAGGGGGCTCGCCGGCGGCGAGGGGCGAGGGTCGGGGAAGGTTCAGGGGTGCGAGGGCTACCTTGTGGGGGTGTTGTTCAGGTGGGGGACGGCCGGGAAGGGCTCGCCGGCGTTGGAGCAGAGGCGGCGGCGGCACGGCTCGCGTCGACGGCGGTGCTCCGGCGGGCTTGGGGCGGCGTGGTCCGGTCGGTGAGCTTCAGTGGCGCGTGGGGAAGCTACTCAGGGGCTCGGCTTGGACGGAGGGGGCCGGAGTCGTGCTGTCCACGGCGAGCAGGGGCGGCAGCGGCGACGGCAGCGCGGGCGGCGGCGCTCCGGTGGCTCTAGGTGGCGTTGGGTGGGTCGGCGAGCTGCGGTGAGGTGACGTAGTGGTGGCTGGGGGCTCAGTTTGGGCAGTGGGCGGCTGTGGAGGGCTGTCCACGGGCGGGTGGTGCTCGGCGGCGGCGATGGCGACGGCGAGGCGTTCTGGTGGCCGGGGGCTAGCGCGGGCGGTCGGGGCGGGGCTTTTATAGGGTCAGGAGGGGGTGTGGAGGTGCTTGGGCGACGCGTGGGGCGGGGCACGGCAGCGGCGTGCACTGGGCGCGGCGTGCGGCGAGCGGGCGCGGGCGACTGGGCGGCCGCGATTGTGGCGTGGGCGCGAGGAGATAGCGCGGCGTGCGGATTGGGGAGCAGCTGCTGCAGCGGCTCGGGCGGAGGGCAGGCGCGGCAGCTGGCGGGGCGCGGGGGCCGGGGCGGCACGGCGGAGCGCGGCCACTGGGCGGGCGGGCGGCGGCCTGGGCGCGGCAGCACGCGTGGGCGGGGACTGGCCGCGCGGCGTCGGGGCGCGGCAAAGCCGGCCGTGGCGGGGTGGTGCGGCGGCCACTGGCCTGGCGCTTCGCGCCGGTCAGGCGACGTCGGCCACCTGGCGCGCGGCGGGCGGGCGAGCGCGCGCGGCGCGGCAGAGGGAGGGGGGAGAAACGAGGGACCGAAGTGCAAAAATTCGAAAAAGTTCAGGGGGCTGGGTGCAAACAGGGCGTTTTCTCCTCTTTCTGATTTGAATTTCAAAAACTTTTGAACACGAAAGTTGCTCAAAATAAAAAGTTCTACAACTTTGGTTTCAGGCAAAATCTCATTTGGCTTATGGTTTTAAAGTTATTTTAAAAGTTTCAAATGTGTCCAAATGTGCCCAAATTAAATTTGAATTCCAACTGAACCCGTTTTAATTCTTTCCACCCTCTCATTAGTTGGTTTAACATAGAGTTAGGCTAATGACATTGATTTTGGAATTTTAATTACCAGGGTTGTCACAATTTGTGAGCCCGAAAGACATGACTAGATACGCATATAGCCCGTATCGTGTGGAGAAGGCAGTCTTAGGAATATGACATGGACGAATCTTGATCTGATGATAGCCAGAGCGAAGATCAATTTTTGAGAAGACTCTAGCTCCCACTAATTGATCGAAGAGAACATCAATGCGGGGAAGTGGATATTTATTTTTGATTGTCACCAGATTGAGAGGTCGGTAGTCCACACACAGCAGCAAACTATCATCCTTCTTCACAAATAGTGCTGGGGAACCCCAAGGTGATGCACTAGGACGAATGAAACCTTTATCTAAAAGTTCCTGCAGTTGTACTTTCAATTCGGCCAACTCCTTGGGTGGAATTCTATAGGGTCTTTTTGAGATAGGTGCAGTACCTGGCTGCAGTTCGATAATGAACTCAATGTCCCTAACTGGTGGCATTCCTAGCAAGTCATCCGGAAAAACATCGGCATACTCGCACACCACTAGAATATCTTCTTGTTTGACTCCTTCCATCGTGAAAGCATAGAAATTTATGCATTCCCGAGAAGGTAGGTAAAGAGTAGTGGGTCCGTGACTGGGTGAGTTTATTTCCACGGCTCAAGAAGAAATATCTAATGTAACCCCGTGCAGAGCCATCCAATTCATCCCCAAAATAATGTCCATGCCTTCAAATGCCAAAAGAATAAGGTCGGTTTGGATAGTTTTACTACCCAAATTGATCGGTACGTGCCTTATGAATTGGTTGGAAGCAATTTTACCACCCGGTGTTGATATCATGTATGATCCTTTTGTGTGACAAAAATCCAAGCCCACTTTTGCACCAAATTTTGCACTAATAATACTATGGGATGCACCAGAATCAAATAATATAATTGCAGGCTTGTTGTGGATAGAGAATGTACCCATCATCACTGGTGCACCATCTGGAAGATCAGCAAGTGTCGTGAAATTGATCCTTCCTTGCGTGACCTGATCACTCTATCTTTTGTTCTTTGTTCTTATTGTTTTGGCTAGAACTTTGCCCCTGATTTGGCTGCCTAGGCTGGGGGCATTCTCGTGCAAAGTGGCTATAACTCCCACAATTAAAGCAACAATTTGCGTTGCTCGGACGAGCTGGCTGCTGAGCAAACGGCCTTGGGCCAGTCTACTGAGGCATAGGCGGTCGGGCAACGCCCTGCTGCTGTGGGGGCCTGAAAACCCAACGCCCTTGTTGAGGTGCCTTCTGAGGAGCTTTAGAATTAGCATTCTGCACGAAATGATACCACTATGGCGGAGCACTAGAGGGTCCAGCTGGTGCCTTCCTCTTCTTCTCAGCACGGTGAGCCAAAGTCTTCCTGAGTGATTGCCAGATTGACCAGCTCATTATAAGTGTCTACCTTGATGGGGTTTAAGCGGTCCTTGAGCTTGGTACTAAGGCCTCTGCGGAAGCGATCATGCTTCTTAGCATCGGAGTCAGCGTGATAGCCCGCTTACTGACAAAGGTTATTGAAAGCCTGGGTATACTGGAGTACGGTGTGGGTACCTTGAGTAAGAGCCAGAAATTCATTCAACTTCCTCTCCAGAAGCCCTTCTGGAATATGATGGGCTCTGAATGCATTCTTGAATTCCTCCCAAGTGACAACATGATCGACTGGGAGCATGGCGAAATAGTTATCCCACCAAAGGTGCGCGGTACCATGAAGTTGTTGCGCGGCAAAACGGGCCTTATTTGCATCAGAACATGGCACCACAAGTAGATAAAACTTGGACTCGACTGTGCGAATCAAAGCGTCCGCATCCAAGGGCTCCTCCGTCTTGTGAAATAGAGGGGGCTGAGTGCTCAAGAAATCCAGATAGCCAGCAGCCTGAGGTTGGTGGATATTGTGCCCACCCTGCTTCTGTTGGAATTGCTGAAACGCTTGCTGCCCTTGAACAAGCTGGCAGAGCAACTTGGTCGGGGCGGCCATTACTTCAGCCATGTTGGACGGTGGTGGTGGCTGCTGCGGTTGTCCGCTACCACTAGCACCAAAACCGCTCGGGGTGTTGTGGGTCCCTTGAACCATCTGCAATGTGCAAATTTTTCATAAATTCAAGAATCCATAATACCACCAAGGTTGAGTGTCATAAGTGCGGAAGATTTACAAGTTAAGGATTCATAGATAAACTATGGACAGAATACTGCTGGTTGCAAGAAAATTCATAACTCCCGGTCTATTAATCCAAGTCCTTTCAAATTTTGGTAGTGACTAGGAAATTTAGTGGCCTACAACTTTGGTATTCAACTACACCTCCGACTACTACATCGGCGACTACTTCGACTGCATTCCCGACTACTACGATTACATAATCGACTACTTTGGCTATATCACCGACAACATCGACTACTATACAGCTTCTTTGAATAAATCACCGACTGCTTCACTACATCAGACTACATCGATTACATTTCCGACTGCTTTGACAACATCTACGTCTGCTTCGACTACATCTACGACTGCTTCAACTATCCCTCCATCAACTATGACTATAGTTTCGACTACGCTGCATTTGACTACCTTGACTGAATCTCCGACTACTTCAACTATATCTATGACTACTACGACTATATTTTTGATTGCTTCAACTGTACATCCGACTACTATGACTGCATCTTCGACTATATTGCATCTTTGACTACTTCGACTCCATCTCCGACTGCTTCCACTATATCCCTAACTACTGCGACTACGTCTCCGACTGCTTCAGTTACACCTCCGACTAGAGTAACTACATCTTTGACTACTTAGGCTGCATCTCCGACTACTCCGACTACATCTTTAGCACCTCGACTATATTACCGACTGCTTTAACTATATCTCTAACTACTACAACGACTGCTGCAGTTACTCCTTCGTCTTTTACGACTACATTTTTGACTCTTTAGACTGCGTCCCCGAATACTTCGACTACATCTCCAACACCTCGACTACATTTCTAACTGCTTGAACCACATCTACGGCTTCTACGACTACATCTTCCACCCTTTCATCTACATCTTCGACTGCTTCTCTGTTTTGGCGGTTTTTCAATGGACAGAGAGCTAGTATGTTGATCACTAGGGAAAATCTATTTAGCTAAAAATTTCCAAATCTGAACTGTAGCTTATTGTGTGAGTTTGCAACAAGTTTTGTACTGAACACTTTTGCAGAAGACTCCTCTAAGAGGCTCAAAAAATTTAGGTGACAGAAGTGCCCAAAATAGGCAGAAAGCTGAGTTGTGAAAGTTCCTAGTGTTGCCCACTGAGTACTAGTCAAAAACCTCTCAAAATTTAGCAGCAGAAAGGGGGCAAAATTTGAAGCAACTTTCCTGTTGAGCTTCTCTGTAGATAAGGTCATTTCCTAAGCCTAATTAATTTCTCTATCTAGATATGGCAAAAAAAGATATATTTCTGGATAGCCCTTAAGTGAGTGCTCATACGTGCTCTAGTGCAACTTACTCCCTTATAAAACCCAGGACAATGTTTCATTCAATTTTCATGTATGATCATGATGCATGCACTTCCTATTCGTCCTCACAAGACAAAACAACTGCCAAATAGCTTTGGTCTTACGTGGTTAATTTCGGTGGCATACATAATACGTCTCTCCTTATATTAACCAGCCAAATTTTTCTAACCGTTCTTACCTTAACGTAATCGTGGTTAGTGTACCTGCAGAAGATTTGACAGAATATAAATTGAACATTTCGTGCCAGCACTCACGAAAGCGTCCCCGTACATTACCGTTCACTATAGAAACGACATCCATGCGTTCGACACTACATGGACAGTGCTTCATACGTTACCGTGATAACGTATCCACTTCCCGTATAAATCGCCTTACGGGACATTTGTACGTCGAAACCACCGTACGTGCAGCATATTTTACTCCCAATATAATCAATGAGTGGTTGGTATATTGGCAGCACCTCAAGTAAGCCACTGCTTGAGGGTAGCTGTCGGTGTTTTACCGCCACGCCCACCGAGGGATACCCCCGAGGTGGTGAGTTTGTTGGTAGGGTGTCGCTGAGATCAGGAACTCCAAGGTGCAAAGGAAAACTAGGTTCAGACAGGTTCGGGCCGCCGAGAGCGTAATACCCTACGTCATGTGTGGTTTCTATTGCCTTTGATGGTGATCGTGTGATCTCCTGGGTGATTCCCTGGATGATCACTGGGTTACCCCCTCGAGGAGGTCCTGTCTGCCCTTATATAGTCTGGGAGGACAAGTTTACATGGAAGTCCTAGTCGGATACATGCTCTAGAGTCCTACCCGAGTACTTTTCTGGTAGTTCCCTACTGTATCCGACTAGTTTTACTATTGTAGGAGTAGTTCTACTAGGCTACGAGTAGTTACAACAGATGTAGGCCGTGGGCCATGTCCCATCTTGTGACACCCTAGGTATCTAAAAGACTAAACAAAGATCCAAACTATGAAATCAGGCATAAAAGAGCAAGGTATTAAACAACCTATAAATATCTATCTTTCAAACAAATGATTATGTGTATGTGTATATGCATAAACATTTGATCTCTTGCAAACAAACCCTTGTAACTTTCAAAGTTGATCACAACTGACTCTGAAAATTTAATAGCAAATCTATCATAACAAGAGCAACAAAAGTCTAGTTGAACTCAAAGGCTAACAGTGCAAAAATTCACATGAAATGACGTGCCATTTTAATACTTGTTTTCAGAAATTCAAAATAACTTTTTGTGCTTTGCTCAAATGGACATAGTCATAAAAGAGAAAATGTTTGCCTTGAAAAGTCAAACAAAATTGGTATTCAAATGTTTTTGATTTGACCTTGGGAAGAATGAGTTTTTGTTCTTTTTTCACCCAGGCCCTCGTTGTTTTTGTTTACTACACATAAGTCCCATCATCTTCTCCCTCCTCTCTCCTCCCCTGCCCTGTCCCATCACCCGCAGGCCGGCAGGCAGGCGCTCCACGGTGCAGCTGAGGCTGCCCGGCCAGCGCATCGGAAATCTTCAGCGGACCCACAAAATCTCGCGCTACCCCCTTAGGAAGCCTCCACGCGGCGACAATCCTCTGCCGAGGGCGCTTGTGGTCCCACGGCGAGCCTCGCCAGCACTAGCAAGGCGGCTGCGCCCCCGGTTTTGCCCCTTGTCGAGCCTTCCCCTGCTGCTTGAGCCCAGGCGGCCACTCCCCCTCCAGCACCAATAAAAGCCCACCCGAGGCACCTGAGCTCGTCGCCCCCAACCTCCAACTCCGGCGAGTCACCACCTGCGCGTGGACACACCACTCCGCCCCCACATTGTCCAAACCAACCTTTCCACCACCTTCTCTGCCTCAACCCGAGGCTACATAGCCGTTCCCCGCGCGATCTTCCTCACCGGACAGTGGCCCCCACCATCCGCACCCGCCGCCGGCTCTGTGCTACCATCGGCAGGCCGCCTCGGTCCACCCCTTCCTCAACTAAGGCCTCAAACAGGTGTGGTTTGTTCCCCTCTTGCCTCTCCCGCCTTCACCCCTCACCACCGGCAACCCTAGTCGCCGGATTTTGGCCGGCAGTAGCAGTTTCCCATGTGCAAAGGACCCTTTTGCTTCGATTTCAATCTTTCCGAGAAGCTTTCTGTAAATCTTAGGGACTCATCTGTAAACCAGGAACAAGAACTTTTAAAACCAATCTATTAACTTTGTAGATGCAAAACAACTCATAGAAAAATCCTAAGAACACAAACATAGATGTTATGTAATCTTTAAGTTAAGATCTACAACTTTGTAAAAGACCTTGGAACTGTTTCCACATAATTTTAGCTGTGGATTTAAACCAAGTTTAAATGGCTTTTATTTTGTTCCAAGAGTTTCAAGAAAAATTTGGTCATGAAATGTTGATGGTAGCTTCAGTGCTAAGAGTTTAATCTTTCATAAAAATCTCATGCTCTTAATCCAAGCACAACCAGTGGTTTCGAGTACTTTTGTTATAGGCTAGATCCCTTTTAAACTAAAATGTTGACCTCTGGTTGTTGCTTAGGAAAAATCTACGAAAATGAGCAGTAAACTACTCATGCGAGTAGGTTTGTTCAGTAAAAAGTTGAGCACCAGTTCATGCATGGTTGTTCTATGCAAGTAGATCTTGATCCTAGCAGTAGTCGTGTAATGAACTTTTCATGTTAACCAGCTGTATAAAAATGGCTGAAACTATTACAGTGAGTTTGTACTTAAGTAACAAGCTCTGCATAAAAAATCTCAACTCAGAAACTACCTCTACGTGTAGTTCTACAACCCAGAAACTACCCCTACGAGTAGTTTTGGTTAACCAATGCTTCCTGTTAGAAATGACAGTTTACAACATGCAAAACCGCTCACTCACTTAATGAAGTCAGTTAATCCAGATAAGTACTCGATAAATGACTGCCCAGCGAAAAGAAAATAAAGTACTCGACTACTTAACTTAAGTTTTGACTACTTTATAATGCAATCTTGTACCAGTAAAACCACTCATACATGTGCATTCATATAGACTCGACTACTCTTGCCGACGGGACCTACAATTTGGTGCCCGAGTTCGAGAGTGAGCAGCACGAAGCTCAGGTTAATCTAACAGCAGTCGCTGAAGACCCGGACCAACGTTCGGAGGAAGCCCCGACTAGTTTTACACAAGAAGGCAAGCCCCAGTGCATGATCCTAGTATTTAAATTATGCAATTGTTGTTCCTTTTTACCTGTGCATTTAAGTTCATAGGAGTTGATTGGAACCCTAGATGCATGATCCGAGGCACCAATCTAATAACTACTAGAACCGGAAGTCGAGTAGTTGCTCTGCTAATAGGTACGGTAAAAGTCGAGTGGTTTCCTGCAACTCGCGAGAACTATAGGAGTTGAATGTTTTACCGCATGCTGCAACTATAAGGTCGACGAGCGGGGCTGTGGTAAAGTACTCATGGTTGAGGCCCCGTCCGAGTAGAGAAAAATACTAAGGCTGCAGTGTGTGGTAGTGGTGGTTAAGCGTTTGAAACTACTAACCACAGTGTGTGGACAGGTTCCACCATCTTGACGCTGTCCCATGGGCCCAATGGTGAGTGCAAGAGGGGTCATGGCCCAACATTGTCCGTGGTTCGTGGACCTCTTGTACTCGAGGCCGATGGCCCTGATCCATGAAACGTGTGACTCTTTGAGTAACCACGTGACGTGTGTTTAGGTTTCCCTTGCAAGGTTAAGAAATTTGATTCGAATCGTCCGTTTCTCGCGGTAATTGAGATTGCTTAATACTTCTGCCACATAGAGTAACAAGAGGAACTATGGCTATGATGAAACTTGTTGGATGATTAAATATTTTCCATCATGTTTGATTCGAGATAGATGCTGACCTAGAATGGTTAAATGATAGAATATTGAAAGCTAAAATATGAAATTAAGTACTTACTCTTTGTTGCTTTTCAGCAAAAAGACAACCCTAGAAAGCCATGCATGCTTAGTAGTCGGTATTTACATACCACTAGTCGGGTAAGCCTTGCTGAGTATTAGTATACTCAACCTTGCTTGTGGCAATGTTTTCAAGTATGTCTTTTGGAGATATGGTAGCTGGTTTGGTTTGGCCGAGTACTTTGCCGACTGGATGGTCAGTGGAGTGGGATCCGTCTCCGGCTAGCAATGACTCTGCCGAGTGATGCCACGTATGGGCTTCATCATGGTATCCAGATCGACGCTAGATAACCGTGTTTTTCTTTCTGCTGCTATTAAACTCTGAATGAAGTTTTATGTTGAACTTAAAAGTACTCGAGTGGTGATTTCAACTTGTAATAATTGATGTCCGACTTGTAAAGATAAAATCTATGGAATTGTAATCTTTGGACTTTCATTCGCGCGAGTTATGTGTACGCTTTGTTTCGATCGAAATATTAAGTGGTTGCTTCGGGATCTACCCGACAGACTGTTGGATTAATCCGTTTGAAGTGCATGGTAGCCGATTAATCTTTAAGGATGATGGTTAGTGCACTTGCGCCGGGTTAATTCAGGCGGTTCTTCCACAGTTGGTATCAGAGCGAAAAGCGTACACCAGAGTATGAAACAAACCTTAAAAATAAGTTTTCTAAATCTGGACAATAAAACTCCTATTCGAAAAATGCGTTGGACTCGTTAAGGATTATATCTAGTTCGTAAAGCCCTATGGGAATATAGTTAGGTCACAATATTAATTAGGATACCTATGAGAATTCCTGCAGGAACACTAACCATGAGTACCGCGAGTTTAAGAACGAAGAGAGCTAGTCTAATTTTTATAGCGAGAGACGTACTAATTAAGCCACCGAATTAACTCCATAAGGTCAAGTTAATGGCCACTGTGAAGTTGTGAGGATGGAAAGGTCATGCATGCTGCATATCTTTAATTTTAAATAAAGAAATTGAGTATGGATGAACTGTACAAAAATCCACCCCAAAATAGCTAAATCACTACCCAAAGTTCAACTAAGTTCCAGTTGTTCTTAGTCCAATCTAAGGATATAGTTATCTTAGAGTATGATCTAGCTTTGGGTTTGACCAGTAAAGTTGTGCACGAGTACTTTAGGAATGCTCTAGGAACTTTGCAACTTGTTGCGTATCACCTACAGAAGTTATGCTTTATGCACTGTCCAGAATTTGTTTATTTGCTTGAGCATCAATTTTCGTTATCTCACCTTTTAAGCTTGTGAATCAGATGGCTGCTCTAGTTTTTATGGTGGTTGATGAGGAAGGACATGCACACTCAGTGTGCGTGCATTGGGAGGGCTTCCCCTCCATCTTGTGGGGTGTGTTGAGCACCACTGGTTACCTTAATCCGCCTCTTTATGTGGGGCAGGAATTTATGGAGACTGGTGTCCGTCAGTGCTGTGAGACCTCAGGTGTTTAAATTACTAAACAAGTCTCATTAGCATAACAATATGCTTAACTAACTAAGAAAAATTTAAAGGAAAGAAATTATGAGTTGGTTTTGCTTGGATTTGAAAGTATGTGTATATGTGCATAAGTACATGTACTTTAATCAAACAAATTAAATAACTTTCACATCAAAGCAAATATGGCTACGAAATTGAATAGGCACACCATCAGTGACATGATAAACAAAAGTCTAGTTGAAGCCTAGGAGAGAATACACATTTTTGCTTAGGAAATGACGTGCCCTCCGAATCAAGCTTTTTGAGTTTTCAAATTAACTTTCAAACTAGAACTCAAATGAACTTTGGCCTGAAACCAAACTTGTGCAACTTTTCTTTTTGAACAACTTTCATGTTCATAGATTTTTCAGTTGCAACACAGAAAAGGGAGATAATTTTTTTATTACGACCAGACCCCTGAAGTTCTTCCAACTTTCGCTTTTCAGTCCCTCCCTCACCTCCCTTCTCCCCTGCTCTGCCTGAACACCTGGCCGGCGATGCCTGACCGGCGCTAGGTGCCAAGCCAATGGCTGCCACACCCCAGCTCCCTCCCCCGCGCCGCGAACCTGCCCAGCCCGAGCGTGCCACGCGCACGACGTCGTCGCCCGCCTCTGCTCGCCGCCCGCCGCGCCCAATGGCCAGGCCGCACCGTGCCCGAGCCCCCGCCGCGTCCCGCCAGTCGCCGCGCTCCCCGCCCGACTAGCCCGCTGCTGCAGCTGCTTGCCCAACCCACGCCCGCGTGATCTCCCCCTCCCCCACGCCAAATCCCGCTCGCCCAACCCACTAGCCGCGCCCGCCGCACGCCACGCCGGCACTCTGCTTGCCGCCCACTGCGGCCAATGCCGTGCCACCCGCGCCCGAGCCTCGCAGTCCAGCCCTAGCCTTCTCCCTCCCTCCTGTCCCTATAAAGGCCGCCCCGAGCCCTGCTCGCGCGACCAGCTCCCAGAACGTCGCCGCCCACTACCATTGCCGCCGCCGTGCCAAGCTCGCCGTGGAGCTCACCTCCCCGGCCACCCATTGCCAGAGCTGAGCATCCAAACACCACCACACCGCCCCACCGGAGCTCATTGCCCCGCCCATCACCGCCCACCTCAGCCAGAGCGCCGCCGGCGCTGCCTCCACCGCCGCTGCACCCCACCTCGCCGTGGACAGCCCAGCTCCGACCCTCCTCCGCCCTAGCCAAGCCTCAGAACAGGTTCCCCTCGATGCCGCGAAGCTCACCGACCTGCCGCCGCAGGCTCTAGCTCGCCGGAGCATCATCGCCGACGTGCCGCACCGCCGCCGCCGCCTGCTCCACGCCGACGAGCCACCTCCGGCCATCCCCAACCCCGACCAAGGCCCCCACAAGCTAGCTCTTGCCTCCCGGGTTCTCCCCGACCCTTTTCCCCTCGGCGCCGTCAAGCCCCCTCGCTGGAATTCGGCCGGCCGCCATGCCAACATCGCCCAAGGACCACATTGCAACGATTGAAATCTTTAAAAGGGTCTGCACGCAAGTTTCCAGGGGCATATCTGCAAACTAGTGTTTTAACTTTAGTTTCAAAAACAGTGAAATTGTAAAATTCATATAAAATCGAAGAAAAATAGGAAAAATACAACTTTTGTTACATGCATTTCTTCAGATGATTGCTATATTTTGTTCTACATTAAATGAAAGGTTTAATAGCTTTTAGTTGTGCCCACTGTTGTAGAGCAGTGCTGAATCTGATTTTTGGACAGTTGCTTAGTTTCTTGATGTGTAGGCCAATGTAAAAATCTCAGGACCAAAACCCATATCTAGCTAAGCTTTTTGTTAGACTTTGGTTGATGCCATAAATGGGTAGATTTAATTTCACCTACTGTTATATTGTGATTTATGTTGTGAAACTTCTCCAGAGCTGTTATATTGATGCCTAGATCCCACAAAAATATTTAGGGACTTTTTACCTGTCTCTAAGCACTTATGTAATTTTTGTGGTGGAAAAAAGCATTAAATCAAAATAATTAGTTTTTATGCTTGGAAAATGTTTATATTTTTTACTATAGGATACGTTGAGTTAGAACATACTGTATAAAAAGTTTTATACTCAGAAACCCTGTAAAACATCCTGTGGAAATTAATCCTTAAAGAAATAGGTGTATATTTTACTATTTATTATGCTCCGTATCATGCACAATAAAATCTGAAAAATTTACAGAAACACATATATGGATAGATTAACAACTTGTAAAATTTTTAGCATCAATACTTGCATGGTTCGATCTGTATAAAAATAACTAAGTTCTAGTAGTGGTTGTGTATTACATTTTTCATATTTAATATGCTACACAAAAATGCCTGAAATTTTTGCAGTGGTTTTGCCTCTGCACATGGTACTCTGAATAAAAGTTTCATCACCAGAAGTTCCTAGTTCAGTAATTGTGTTTAATCCATGTTTGTGCTTGGAAAATTAAGTTTCCAATATAACACAACCCCTTCTCGTTTAATGAAGTTAAGTAGTTTAAGATGTACTCTATTAACGATTGCCCAAAAAATTTTAACTAAGTAACTTTAAAACCAAATATATGTTTTTGTGGACTGCAACTTTATCGTGAAGAAAATAAATATCATATACCATCACTACAACTCATACTTGTGCATTCATATAGAATCGACTACTCTCGCTGACGGAACGTACGAGCTAGTGCCCGAGTCCGAGAGTGAGCAGCGTGAAGCTCAAGTGAATCTAACTGAAGTTTTCGAAGACCCGAACCAAAGTTCGGAAGAGCCCAAGGCTAGCTTTGCTCAAGAAGGCAAGCCCCATAGCATAAACCCTATTTTTCAAATTATGCAACTTATTACTCTACATTGCTTGTGCATTAAGTTTATAGGAGTTGAATGAAAACTTAGTTGCATGATCTTAGGTTCCTATGATCTGAACACTAGATATAAGGTTCGATAGAATGCTATGCTAATAGGACTCCGGTAAAAGTCGAGTGATTTCCTGTCACTCGCGAGAATATAGGAGTTGAATGTTCACTACATGCTGCAATCATAAGGTCGACGGACGGGGCTATGGTGCGATGTTTATGTTGATGATTGAGACCCCGTCTGTTTAGTGAAAAATGCTAAGGCTGCAGTGTGTGGTAGTGGTGGTTAAGTCTTTGAACGTACTAACCACATGCCGAGAATATGGTAATCGGTAAGCTTACGTACTGGATTGAACCGAGGCCGGAATATATTTCCCACCGTTTTGAATTCGTTCACATCTAGCTAATGGCGGGTGCATGCGCCGCCATGGCCCGGCTGGGTCCGTGGTCCATGGGGACGTGTAGTCGAGGGCGGTGGGCCTGTTCCGTGAAGCGGGAATTAAAGGGAAAGTTGCACGTGTGACTCTGGGAGTAACCACGTGACGTGTGTTTAGGTCTGCCTTGCAAGGTTAAGAAATTCGATTCGAATCATCCGTTTCTCGCGGTATTGAGACTGCTTAACCCTTTTACCACATAGAGTAAGAAGAGGAACAATGATGATGATTAATATTGTTGGATGCAAATTAATTTTTTCACCATGTATGATATTGGATAGTTTCTTACCTAGAATGGTTAAAGAAAACTAGAATCTGGAGCTAAATTTGAAAGTAAGGACCTACTTGTATATGCTTTTCTGCAAAACAAACCCCTCAAGCCAAAAGCCTTGCATGTCTAGGAGTTGGCTAAGTATAGTCCACTAGTCGGGTAAGCCTTGCTGAGTATTAGTATACTCAGCCTTGCTTGTGGCTTGTTTTCAGGTGATACTTTTGAGGACATGGTTGCTAGTTTGACTTGGCCGTGTACTCTTCCTCCTAGTTGGTCGGTGGAATGGGATGCGTCCCCGGCCAATGATGATATTGCCGAGTGATGTCTTGTACGGGCTTCATCGAGACATCATGTATCGTCGAGTAGTTTATCATTGTTTTTCCGGTGCATTGAACTCTGAAGAACTCGTTTACTTTTAAACTTGGAAGTACTCTATTTTATGAATTCGAACTTGGTCTGTAATAATAAATTTATGTTGAAACCTGTGATGTAAAATTTGTGGAATGTTGTATTCTCTAGGCTCACCTTCGTGTGAGTACTTTGTATGTGTGGTTTCGATCGGCAAATTCGTGGTTGTATCGGAAGGTTACCCGACAGACCTATGGATTACTCCGTTTGAAGTGCGAGTTAGCCCTAATCGCCCTCGTGGTGATGGTTAGCGCACTTGAGCCGGATTAATTCAGGTGGTTCTGCGACAGGTGCCGTGTGCGCATGACCATTCCCCAGCATCCACTCAACCCCACGTGGCTCGCCATTGAGACTGAAGTAGTCGAACACCGCCTCATTGACTCGTCGGAGGCAGCAGCAATGAAGGCGCTCACCATATTTTGTGAGCAGCACCCATTGGAGGTGATATTGGCTCCAGCTGGTCTGTTTCCGGTAGTCAGCGAGATCGACCCTTTGTGGCTGGACAGATTTTCACATCTAGGCCACTTGGCAAATCAGATTCCAGTCGAGACCATACTCTTTTCAGCCCGGTGCATGAATGCACTATACCGACTACTGGCACTTTAGAGTAAAGGGATGGCACAGGTGATAGATCTTGCTCAGTCCTTCCAGTGGGCAGTTAACCTAAGGGACGAGCAGATGCAAGACTAAGTCGAGGAGATTGGTGATCGAGATACTAGGATTGGCCAGCTTGAAGGCCAAGTGCAGACACTAGAAACCACTGTAGGTGAGCACGAGGCAATGATCGAGTTCTTGGAAGAGCAGATCCATGACCTGAACTTCAATTTGCAGGATGCCAATGAACATATCGACATGCATCACGCACAACAGGCAGCCCTTCACGCCCCACCGGATGTGATGGACATTGACAGTGATGAAGAGCCCGAGGAAATAGAGGGTGTCTCTGACCTTGACTACGATGTAGTAGTCCCACAGCCCGCTCAGATGGAAGCTCACTCCCCCGCGCGCAGCGAGTCGTCTGTCAACAACCTTGACGACTACTAGGAGACAACTTTGGAGTACTTTTGTATATACTCCTCTTAGTTTAGCCTATGTTTTGTGCAGGTAGTAATAGGCTAGCTTAGAGTTGAGTACCACCAGATACAGGGAGTGTAGCCTAGAAGCTAAGAGCACTCGAATTAGGTAGGCTTTAGTGAAGGACTGGATAAATGTGTATATTGACAAGCAGTTGGAAATTAGAGATGTAGTAGTCGAATCTGCAGACATAGTAGTCGGAAGTGTCACTCAAGCAGCCAGAAAAGTAGTTGCTGTATCGAGAAAGTAGTCGTACTGGAGATACAGTAAAAGCAGGACATGGTGTAGTCGTAGTAAGTGGAAGTATAACTTAGGTAGTCGGAGATATAGTCAAAGCAGTCATGGATATAGTGTAGACAAAGTTGTAGCCGTAATAGACAAAGGTGCAACTAAAGCAGCCAGAGGTATAGTCGTAGTAGCCGGAGACAAGGTGGAAGTAGTCGGATATGCCGTTGAGGTAGTCAAAGACACCGTGTAGTTAAACTGTAGCCGTAGCAGATAAAGGTACAGTTCAAGCATTCGAAGATGTAGATGAAGGAGTAGTAGATGTTGTCGAAGCAGTCGGCAATG
The DNA here is from genome assembly GCA_032594955.1 of Panicum miliaceum. NCBI lineage: Eukaryota > Viridiplantae > Streptophyta > Magnoliopsida > Poales > Poaceae > Panicum > Panicum miliaceum. Next base: position 8,155,575 of record CM064070.1, on the reverse strand, counting down.
TAGCCAAAGAAGCCGTATGGTAGTCGATGTAGTCGATGAGGAAGCCATAGCAGTCGGAGTTGTGGCCCTGGCATACAGAAATGCAGACGAAGTAGCCGGTGATGCAGCCATACTAGTTGGATTAGTAGTCCTTGTAGTCGGAAATGCAGTCAGAGATGGAGTAGTCGGAGGTGTTTTGAATACCACAGTTTTAGGCCGCTACATTTCCTAATCACCACCAACCTTTGAAAGGTTTCAGATAAGCAGAACATGAGCTAGAAAATTTCTCTTAACCAACCGCAGATTGCACACCCGTTTGTATCAAGCCTACCAAGTTCTATATTTTTCCCGTACTATCTTTTTGAATCATGGGAGATTTATGAAGCCTTTGCTGATATTAAACCTCCATGTTTCAGATGGTTGGGGCAACAGTGGCAATCCTGATGGAATTGGAGTGAGTGGCAGTAGGTCGCAGCAGACGCCGCCACCCCCACCGCCACCTAGTCTGGTGGAGGTGATGGCCGCTCAAACCGAATTGCTCCGACAACTTGTTTAGGGGCAGCAACACCATCAACAGCAGCGGGGTGTGCACAATGCACCCTAACCTCAAGTTGCTGGTTACCCAGATTTCTTTGGAATGCAGCCCCCTCTGTTTAACAAGACGGAGAAACCATTGGATACGGACGCTTGGATTCATACCATTGAATCCAACAAAGCTCGTTTTACCGCGTAGCAGCTTCGCGGTACTGCGCGTATATGGTGGGACAACTATTTTGCCATGCTTCCAGCGGATCAAGTTGTCACTTGGGATGAATTCAAGAATGCGTTCTGAGCCCACCATATCCCTGAAGGTCTCATGGAAAGGAAGCTGAATGAGTTTCTGTCCCTTACACAAGGTACCCGCACTATACTTCAGTACGCTCAGGCGTTCAACAACTTTATCATAAAATTTTCATCACCAGAAGTTACCTAGATTAGTAGTTTTTTTAATCCATGCTTGTGCTTAGAAAATAAAGTTTCCAATATAACACAACCCCTTCTTGTTTAATGAAGTTAAGTAGTTTAAGATGTACTCTATTAACGATTGCCCAAGAAATATTAGCTAAGTAACTCTACAACCAAATCTATGTTTTTGTGGACTGCAACTTTATCATGAAGAAAATAAATGTCATGTACCATCACTACAACTCATACTTGTGCATTCATATAGAATCGACTACTTTCCCTGACGGAACGTACGAGCTGGTACCCAAGTCCAAGAGTGAGCAGCGTGAAGCTCAAGTGAATCTAACTGAAGTTTTTGAAGACCCGAATCAAAGTTCGGAAGAGCCCAAGGCTAGCTTTGCTCAGGAAGGCAAGCTCCGGAGCATGAACCCTATTTTCCAAATTATGCAACTTATTACTCTATTTTTACTTGTGCATTAAGTTTATAGGAGTTGAACGAAAACTTAGTTGCATGATCCAAGGTACCCATGCTTTGAACACTAGATGTAAGGTTCGATAAAATGCTATGCTAATAGGATCCGGTAGAAGTCGAGTGATTTCCTGTCACTCGCGAGAATATAGGAGTTGAATGTTTACTACATGCTGCAATCATAAGGTTGATGGACGGGGCTATGGTGCGACGTTCATGTTGATGATTGAGGCCCCGTCTGATTAGTAAAAAAATTCTGAGGCCGTAGTGTGTGGTAGTGGTGGTTAAATCTTTGAACGTACTAACCACATGCTGAGAATATGGTAATCTGTAAACGGAGTAACTGATCGTCCCGGCAAGGCACGGCACCCTCACCCCTCGAACTTCGGTCCCATGTGCATATGGCGAGTGCATGAGTGGTGTCACACCCGATTCTAGAAAGAGCCAGATGCATCTCATATGTGCGCCAGGATCATGTTCACACACATATGGTTGACGGAAAGTGTAATACATCAAAGACAGTGCTCAAAAAGTAACTAAATAAAGTATTTAACAATATTCCACTCCGTATAAAAGAGACGCAAATGTCTTTAAACGATAAACCGTTATACCCTATATGAAGTCTTCAACAACTCCGTCTTCCACAGGCGATGACTGGTGAACGCAGGACCTAGAACTCCTCGAAGTCGTCGAAGATCTCCTCTTCAAAGTTCTCTTCTGAACAGCAGGGGGCAAGGGTGAGTACTCTTATGGTTGGTACTCAGCAAGTGGGGTGAATATGCAAGGCCATCAAGGATAGGCTAAGGTTTGCAGCAGCGGTTGCTTTTAGTTGGTCAAGTATTTATTATCAAGCACCTATTGCCTAGGTTTAAGTTTATACCATCCCACTTTAGCAAAATCATAAAGATTCCAGCAACATAATCATAAATCACGAACCACAATTTATTTAATCTTCAAGTTTCATTATCATGTGAGGGTCCAAGCCACTCTTAACCGTGAGTACGGCTGTTATAACAGTTTTACACTCTGCAGAGGTTGTACACTTCACCCACAAATCATGTTTCCCTGAGTCGCCCAGGTTTGCAAGGCCCTTAAACACTTCCGAGGTGAGTGGCGAGGGTACACTACGAAGCCTTTACAAAGACATGTCGAGAGCTAGGCAGCCCGCTAGAGTTTCAGTAGCGGCGTGGTCCATAAACCTCCCTAATGGTCAGCTCCTTAGCCAAGGCAGCTACCCCAAGAGGACCGGGCTATGACCCCCTATCACTGACCCCCTCCTTGCCCTTGCGGTAAGGCCACCTGCAAACTACACATCTAATTATTTGGCTAAGGTCAGAGCCATATGACTTTGTGGTTGCACTGTTTTCTTGGGTGGTTCTCCATGTTCCCATTAAAAAAAGTTGATCTTGAACTTAAGCGATAACAATAGTATGAAATGTGACCAACGTTGTTAAAAGAGTAAACCAATACCAATCCCAAAGTTGGCAACTAAGCGTAACTACCCAACATGAATGATAAACCTAGGGGTTTCAAGGTCTGGGGTAAAAGACTAGGTATGTCCTTAGCATAGGTAACCCATCAAGTTTATGCAAGCAACAATAAAGTAAAGTGTATTATCATGCTGTTGTTGGGATCAAATAGAATATGCAGGGGAAGAAATCCACTTGCCTTCTTCAAACAGCTGCTGATTCACTTCCTCGTAAGCTTGCTCTTGATTTGGCTCGAACGTCACGTTGTCTACGCGATCACACAAACAAGCATACACAAACAAATAAGAAACAATACAACAAACAATACAAACAGAAAGTAAAAAGATACTAAAGTTGTAGTTCATGATGCAAGGATCAGGTAGGCGCAAGAATCGCTGAAATCGGAGTTGAAACGATGAAGATATGGCTAAAACAGTGGTCTAGGGGCCTAACTGCGAGAGTTTTGATCTTTCAGGGGCTAAATCTAAAGAAATTAGGGGCCTAAACATAATTAAACTTTATACAAAGAGTCGGGGTGCAAAACTATAGGTTCTGGACGGTGGGTACTAATTCTAGAAAAGTCAGGGGTCGGAACAGAAAAAGAAAGGGCTCAACGCTAATTATTTTCTACTGATCTGGACTGCGGGTTGATTCCTTGAAAACCTAGGGGTCTTGCGGAGAATCACTGAGTCATACCGTCTGCGTGAAAGTTCATCCAAAAGCGAACATCCCCTTGCTGCTCCTTGTCATACCAAGAGGGATTGTCATACCTTAAAGCATAAAGATCATGCTTGCCCTTAGTGTAGTCAATTGGACGAATCCCGTTGAAGTGCATACTAGTCTCCCTAATAGGTGGCTGCATCCAAATGATAATCCGCTCAAGATAGTCCAAAGACTCCCCTGCATCTGCCATATGAGAGCCCGGAGCGGAAGCACGCTTTATGCGAGAGCGATTGCCTTGACCCAAAGTTCCTTGAGGATTCAGCCTCCCACGACCACGAGAGCGCAAAGGAACCTTGGCAACTGCCTTTCTCTTTGTAGTGTGATGAACAACCGGTGATGCTTCCTCGGTTGCTTCGGAATCAGAGGCCGTAAAAGACGGATTAGTTTAGAACTGACTGGTGAAGAATCAATCTTTGGAGTTGCTGCCCTCTATTTCCCTCTCTTTTCACGAGCCATCTGAGAAATATATATATGTTGGAAATTATGATGGAATTGAAAAGAGGAATCAAAAGAGCCAGAATTGGGCGACTCATGCGCCTGTCGGAAGTTCCGACAGAGCTCGAGCCGAAAGATGATTTACCTCAAAGATTTCCCGCAAGAATTGGAAGAAAGATGATGGGGATCGGATCTTCGGAAGAGTGGAGAATCCAAAGAAACACCAAGCAACAAAATCCCGCGGTTGAAACATGAAATCCCCTCAAGGATTTGAGAGAGGAGAGGAGGAGGCGTTGGTTTTGAATGAGGGAGTTAGGGTTTGAGAGAGAGCAGCCCAACGGGTATTTATAGGTGTAAGTGAATTGTTGGAAGTTCTGATGGGGGGTCAGAAGTTCTGGTGAAAAAATTCGAACCTGAGAACCCTTGGTTGGAAGAATGCTGAAAGATCCGATGGTTGTCGGAAGTTCCAATGAATATTAAAAGTGTCTCCCGAGAACCCTTGACTGGAACTTTGTTGAAACCTCTAATGGACTTCGGAAGTTCTGACAAGGTGTCGGAAGTTCCGACAGTAGCTTATTTCTTCCAAAAGGACAGATCTTGAGATTGAATATATTTGGAGATTTTGAGGGAAATGGCTTGTAGAAATATGAGACACCTTGACACTTAGTGATCAGCCACAATCAACAATACATAACTATGATCACAAGAGTCAAGTTTTAATCTAAAGATCAAATTCCAAATATTTTAAAAACAACTCAATACAAGTAAATTCATTTTTCCTATCTACGCAACAATCAAGTATGTGCAACAAGTCAAGCCAAGTTACAAGAATCCAAGATATTTAGTTCAATCCTCAAAGCACAAAATCTTTGCTCATCTAGTGGCTTAGTGTCACACCCGATTCTAGAAAGAACCAGATGCATCTCATATGTGCGCCAGGATCATGTTCACACACATATGGTAGACGGAAAGTGTAATTTATCAAAGACAATGCTCAAAAACTAACTAAATAAAGTATTTTAACAATATTACACTCTGTATGAAAGAGACATAAATGTCTTTAAACGATAAACCGTTATACCCTATACGAAGTCTGCAACAACTCCGTCTTCCACAGCCGATGACTGGTGAACGCAGGGCCTAGAACTCCTCGAAGTCGTTGAAGTTCTCCTCTTCAAAATTGTCTTCTGAACAGCAGGGGGCAAGGGTGAGTACTCTTATGGTTGGTACTCAGCAAGTGGGGTGAAAATGCAAGGCCATCAAGGATAGGCTAAGGTATGTAGCAGCGGTTGCTTTTAGTCGGTCATATATTTTTATCAAGCACCTATTAACTAGGTTTAAGTATATACCCACCCACTTTAGTAAAATCATAAGGATTCCATCAACAATATCATAATCCACAAACCACAATTTAATTAATCTTCAAGTTTCATTATCATGTGAGGGTCCAAGCCACTCTTAACCGTGAGTACGGCTGTTATAACAGTTTTACACTCTGCAGAGGTTGTACACTTTACCCACAAATCGTGTTCCCCTGAGTCGCCGGGGTTTGCAAGGCCCTTAAACACTTCCGAATGAGTGGCGAGGGTACACTACGAAGCCTTTACAAAGACATGTCGAGAGCTAGGCAGCCCGCTAGAGTTTCAGTATCAGTGTGGTCCATAAACCTCCCTAATGGTCAGCTCCTTAGCAAAGGCAGCTACCCCAAGAGGACCGGGCTATGACCCCTATCACCGACCCCCTCCTTGCCCTTTCGGTAAGGCCACCAGCAAACTACACATCTAATTATTTGGCTAAGGTCAGAGCCATATGACTTTGTGGTTGCACTGTTTTCTTGGGTGGTTCTCCTTGTTCCCATTAATCAAAGTTGATCTTGAAATTACGCGGTAACAACAATATGATACGTGATCAACATCGTTAAAAGAGTAAACCAATACCAATCCCAAAGTTTGCAACTAAGCGTGACTACCCAACATGATTAGTAAACCCAGGTGTTTCAAGGTTTGGGGTAAAAGACTAGGTATGTCCTTAGTATAGGTAACCCATCAAGTTTATGCAAGCAACATTAAAATAAAGTGATTTATCATGCTATTGTTGGGTTCAAATAGAATATGCAGGGGGGAAATCCACTTGCCTTCTTCAAACAGCTGCTGGTTCTCTTCCTCGTAATCTTGCTCTTGGTTTGGCTCGAATGTCACGTTGTCTACGCGATCACACAAACAAGCATACACAAACAAATAAGAAACAATACAACAAACAATACAAACAGAAAGTAAAAAGATACTAAAGTTGTAGTTCATGATGCAAGGATCATGTGGGCTCAAGAATCGCTGAAATCAGAGATGAAATGATGATGATATGGCTAAAACGGTGACCTAGGGCCTAACTGTGAGAGTTTGAACTTCCAGGGCTAAATCTAAAGAAATTAGGGGCTAAAACATAATTAAACCTTATATAGAGGGTCGGGGTGCGAAACTAGAGGTTCTGGACGGTGGGTAATAATTCTAAAAAGGTTAGGGGTCAGAACAGAAAAAGAAAGGGCTCAGCTCTAATTATTTTTCTACTGATCTGGACTGCGGGTTGATTCCTGGAAAACCTAGGGATCTTTCTGCGAATGTTACGGGTACGGCTAGGGTCAGGTGAATCTTATCCGTTGGATCAGAATCGAGCGGCGGGTCGGCGGACTAAGGGTCGGGCGAATCGGCGGTGTGAAGAGAGGGTCGGGCGAATCGGCGGTGTGAAGAGAGGGTCGGGCGAATCGGCGCTTTTCTGGGCATTGGCGGGGAGCGAGTGCGGCGGCGGATGGCCGGAGCTTCACCAAATCCTGTGTTCCGGGGCTCGATTCAAGCTGGGTTTATGCCGGGAAGGGCGTGGGTGGCACGACGAAGGTGAGGGTAGTCACGGAATGGCTGTGCGGCGGCTGTAAACTGGCGGCCACGGCGGCGGGCGGAAACAGGGGTCCGGCGAGAATTCGGGTTTGCGGCGGGGCAAGGGAGAGAGGGGAATCTGGTGCGGCTTGATGCTTACCAACTCGCGGAGCTCTGGCGAGAGTTGAAGACGGCGGAGAAGCTGCGGAACGGCGAGTCGAAGGAGAGGCGGCAACACGGGACGGTGGCGTTCCTCCGGTGTGCAACTTCCAGCGGCGTGCGACGGTGTTGAGTAGAGGAAAGGGTTTGAGGATGGCTCTGGTTGCAAAGCGGGGCTCCGGCGGGATTTGATAGGGGCGGAGTGGCCGGGAATAAGGAAGGCGACGGATCTTGCAAAGGAAAGGGCAGAACTGCGGCTAGTAAGGCAAGCCTGCATCCCTGGGAAGGAAAGAGAGACGCGGCGACGGCGCGGAGTCGATCTGGACTCGGGGTAAGGAAAAGGAAGAAGAAGGGGGCGCGAACGACGGTGTGGCGCGCCTGCTGTCGCGGCGGAGAAAGGAAACAGAGGAGCGGGAGCGATGCGGAATAGAGGAAGAAGAAAGGAAAGAAGAAAGAAGACACCGACAGATGGGTCCCAGCTATCAGTGAAAGAAAGGGTCGGGTGAGCGGATTGGGCTGCTGAGTTGGGCCGTGGGAAAAAGAAAAGGAGAAGAGAAGAATTGGGCTGGGCTAAAAGAAAGAATAGAAAAGAAATAAAAATGCATGCACAATTTTATTTTATGATTTTTATAAAAAAATACTTTTAGAATTTTGATTCCTATATTTTTGGGTGTTACAAAACCTACCCCCCTTAAAAAGAATCTCGTCCTCGAGATTTGGAAGGACTAGGGAACAGCTGAGGGAATTCTGCAATCAATTCATCTTCTCTTTCCCAAGTGGCCTTATCCTCTGAGTGGTGACTCCACTGTACTCTGCACATTTTGATCACCTTATTCCGAGTAACCCTCTGAGACGTTTCCAAGATTCTAACCGGATGTTCTACATAAGTCAAATCTTCTTGTACATCAAGTTCCTCCAACGGTAACTGCTCCTCAGGCACTCTCAAACATTTCTTTAGCTGTGATACGTGAAACACATCATGGACATCTGACAATCGTGCCAGTAACTCCAATTGATATGCCACTTCACCTTTCCTTTCCAGGATCTGAAAAGGACCAATATAACGCGGTGACAACTTTCCTTTCACTTTGAATCTACGTAAACCTCTGATGTGTGATACCTTCAAATACACAAAATCTCCAACTTCAAATGTCAATTCCCTTCTTCGTATATCAGCATAACTTTTCTGTTGTGATTGGGCAGTCTTGAGATTATCTAGACTTGTCTATCTGCTTCTTGAAGAATCTCTGGTCCAAAAACTTGACTTTCTCCTGTCTGATTCCAATACAATGGTGTCCTGCATTTTCTCCCATATAATGCTTCAAATGGGGCCATCTTGAGACTTGCTTGGTAACTGTTATTGTACGAGAATTCTGCATATGGCAAACTTTTATCCCAACTACCTCCATGCTTTAGGGCACACGCTCTCAACATATCTTCTAATACTTGATTCGTTCGCTCAGTCTGACCGTCTGTTTGCGGATGATATGCAGAACTGAAATTGAGCTTTGTATCCATAGATTCATGTAATTTCTGCCAGAAACGCGACGTGAACTGAGTACCTCGATCAGACACTATGTTCTTTGGAACACCATGCAGACACACAATCCGTGACATGTACACTTCTGCTAACTTGGCTCTAGTGTAAGTTGTTTTGACCGGGATGAAATGTGCGACTTTTGTCAAGCTGTCCACAATAACCCATATCGAGTCGTATCCATCACGAGTACGGGGTAACCCTACAATGAAATCCATACCAATCTCTTCCCATTTCCATTCAGGTACTTTCAATGGCTGGAGTAAACCTGCTGGTCTCTGGTGTTCTGCCTTCACTCTCTGGCACACATCACACAAAGCTACGTGAGTTGCTACGTCTCTTTTCAAACCATACCACCAGTACCTTTCTTTCAAGTCTTGATACATTTTGGTACTTCCAGGATAAATGGAATAAGCGGAATCATGTACCTCCTTCAAAATGAGTTCACGAAGGTGATCAATTTCAGGTACACAGATCCTTTTTCCGAACCAAACAGTTCCTTGTTTATCTTCGGTGAAGTCCTTAGTCTTGCCTAAACCAATTTGAATCTTGATATCTTTGGTCTTCGCATCTGTCAACTGTCCTTTTCTGATCTCCTGTTCTAATGTAGGTTCCATCTCCATGGTTATGGCTTCCGCTTGTGTGACAATTCCCAAGTTCAAACGGGCCATCTCCCAACCTAACTCCTGAGGCATCAATCGAGCAACCATCGCATTAGCTTGTCCTTTCCGGCTTAGGGCGTCTGCCACAACATTAGCCTTGCCAGGATGATACTGAATATTCAAATCATAGTCTTTGATTAATTCTAGCCATTTGCGCTGTCTTAGGTTAAGATCCTGTTGCGTGAAGATGTACTTCAGACTCTTATGGTCCGTGAAGCTCTGACACTTGTTTCCGATCATGTAGTGCCTCCAAATCTTCAATGCGTGCACGACGGCAGCCAACTCCAAGTCATGGGTAGGATAGTTCTGCTCATGCTTTCTCAGCTGTCTTGAAGCATATGCCACAACTTTGCCTTCTTGCATTAACACACATCCAAGACCCATCCGTGAAGCGTCGCAATACACATCAAACCCTTTGTGGATATCTGGCATTATCAACACAGGGGCAGTGGTCAATCTTGTTTTCAGCTCTTCAAAACACTTCTGGCATGTAGCATCCCACTTAAACTCTTTTCCTTTTTCCAACAAGGAAGTCATAGGTTTCACAATCTTTGAGAATCCCTCAATAAATCTGCGGTAATAGCCTGCAAGTCCAAGGAAACTTCTGATTTCAGGCACAGTTTTCGGTGGATTCCAATTCAGAACATCCTGAACTTTACTTGGGTCTACTGCAATTCCTCCATCTGTGATAACATGTCCAAGGAAAGAAACTTCTCTCAACCAAAAATCACATTTGCTCAGCTTGGCATATAGCTGATTCTCTTGGAGTTTCTGTAACACTATCCTCAAGTGCTCTTCATGTTCTTCCTCGTTCTGCGAATACACCAAGATGTCATCAATGAACACAACCACAAACTTGTCAAGATATTCCATGAAAACCTTGTTCATTAGGTACATGAAGTACGCTGGTGCGTTGGTCAATCCAAACGACATCACAGTGAACTCGTACAGACCCTATCTGGTAGTGAAGGCTGTCTCGGGTATATCCTCTGGTCGGATCCATAGCTGATGATATCATGATCTTAGATCAATCTTGGAGAAAACCTTGGCACCTCTCATCTGATCAAATAAATCTTCAATCCTGGGCAGTGGATACTTATTCTTGATCATCACATCGTTCAACGACCTGTAGTCTACGCACATCCTTCTGCTGTCATCCTTCTTATCGACAAAGATCACGGGTGCTCCCCATGGGGATGAGCTAGGACGGATAAATCCCTTAGCTAGCATTTCTTCTATTTGTTTCTTTAGTTCACTTAGATCCTTAACATCCATTCTATAGGGTCTTTTAGAGATAGGTGCTGTACCAGGTAAAAGATCAATACTGAACTCAATGTCACGAACAGGTGGCATACCTGGTAAATCCTCCGGGAAGACGTCGGGGTACCCACTGATAACTCTGATATCTTCTAGAGGCGTTCCTTTCATTTGGTTCATTGTCCCAACTCTACTGGGTGAAGCTGATGCCACAAACTTTATTTTATCTCCTCGAGGGCTGGTTAAGAGCACGGATCTCTTGCGACACTGAATAACACCATCACATCCTGATAACCAATCCATTCCGAGGATCACATCAATGCCGCTAGTCTTTAGGACTATTAGATTGGCTAGAAATTCTATCCCCATAATATTCATGCTGACCCTTGGGCATAAGTGACTGACTTTCAATTTCTTGCCCCGGGAGCTTACTAGAAATATTTGTTTCAAAGGGCTCATTGGTAAATTATGTTTTGCAGCGAATTGCTCAGTAATGAATGAATGCGATGCTCAAGAATCAAATAAAACTGATGCAAGTTCAGAATTAACAAGAAACGTACCAAGCACAACATCGGGAGCCTCTTCAGCTGTTTCTGCAGCCACATGATTCACCCTTCCGCGCACGCAGTTCTGTTGTCCTTTGTTGCCCAGTGATGTCTGGCTGCTGTTGCGTGGCTGCTGCTACTGAGGAGTCTGCCTTTGCCCACTGTTCCTCTGATTCTGAGGAGTTTGCGCGTTACGCTTCGGGCAGTTGTTAGCATAATGACTTAGTTCTCCACATTTGAAACAGCCGTTGGGTTGGACCGGGGTGACTGGATTGTTGGTTCGCACTGATGCACCCGTGGCATAGCATGGACGGTACGGTTGCGGGTTGGAGTTGCGCTGAGTCTGCTGGTTGTAGCGTTGAGGCTGCGGTGGAGTTCGTTGATTCTATTGATTCTTCGGATATCCTCCACCTTGTCCTCCAGAGCGCGACTGAAATCCCTGGGGTGTGTTGTAGTGGGGACGGGTGTTGCTGCTGGATTGTCCCTGGGACTGAAGTTTTCGCTTGTGTTCCCCAAGCTCCTTGCGCTTGCTCTCCAGACCAATGGCTTTGTCTAGCAGAGTCTAGAAGTTTGGGAAAGTGTGACTGTGCAGCTGATAGTTGAGCGGCCCTATCAGTCCTTCCAAGAAGCGCTCCTGCCTCTTCACGTCACTATCCACCTCATGGGGCGCGTAACGAGACAACTGAGTGAATTTGTCCCGGTACTCACTGACAGTCATGCTGCCTTGCTTCAGGTTCAGGAATTCCTTCTACTTGAGCTTCATTAATCCTGCTGGGATATGGTGGCTGCGGAAGTTGGTTCTGAACTCTTCCCAGGTGACAGTGTTGGCGTTGGCGTGGGCAGCAGTGAAAGCATCCCACCAATCAGCGGCTGCACCTTCCAGATGTCCTGCAGCATACAAGACCCTTTCATGGTCACTGCATTGCGTGATGTCTAGCTTCTTAGTGATGACCTTCAACCAATCATCAGCATCCAAGGGGTCCACAGAGTGAGAAAAGGTAGGAGGGTGGTGGCACATGAATTCTTTGTGTTTGTCTCTTGGTGGCGGGTTTTGCTGCGGTGCTTGCTAATTCTGCTGAGCTTGTATGTTCTGGATGGTGGCAGTGAGGTTCTGCAGCACCTGCATCTGTGCTGCCAAGAATTGCTCCATTGTTGGATTGGGCGGTGGTGGCAACTGACTCTATCGGTTAACTGTGCTAGCACGCCTAGAGATAGGGATATTCTGTCCTCCACCTGTCCTGGTGTTCACCATCTGACCGTTAGGGAATAAACCCTGGATAAGACAGGTGTACTAGATATAGGTAGACAGAAGGTAAAGTCTTAACAAAATATGGATTTATAAAGACTCCAACTTATATTAATGGATAGATTATATCAAGCAATTCTTATAGCACTCAAGGCAAACATTTGTTCACAAGCAATCATCATTACATCATCGTCCTCTCAAGCAAAAATGATTCTAACGAGAACTTTAAGAGATACTAGCCTAAGAGCCTAAATGCCTATTCCTCAGGGCGAGTTATGGAGCCGAGTTCGCCGCGACGAAGCTTCTTGCGGGGTGGTGACAAAGCAGGGAAGCGGGGTTCATCCATCTGTGGGGGTGGCAGCGCTCTTCCCTCAAGTCGAGCTTCCAGTATGCGGATCTTTTCATGGGCCTCCAGTAGCTTGTCCTGAGTATCGTCCAGCTCATTGATGACGCTTTCTAGCTCAGTGTTGAGAGCGGCGGTGACTCGAGCAAGAGTGTTGAGGCGGTCTTCGCCATCTTCACCCAGAGTAATCACAGTCTCTTCAGTTCCACTGAGGCGGCGAGGAAGGTGGCGATACTCCGTGTTCTGAAGCTCCTGGCTGTAGGTGTGGCAGATGGACCACAGAGCTCTCCTGGCGGCACTGCTGACGGCGGCGTCGTAAGTAGCGTGGGGTGTGGCGGAGTTGTGTGCAGTGAGAGTCCTCAGGCCTCTGGCACTTTCCATCCTGATGTGGACGCGAGAGAGGTAGTAGTCACCAAGCGCAGGGTCGATGTAGTGGTGTGTGTGGTAGTGAGGTCTCACGCGGTTGTCCAACTCTTGAAGAACACCTTGTAGCACCAGAGACAATTGGTAGGGTTCTCTGTCCAAAGTGCGAACACAGCAGAGTTGCCTCATCCCTGGAGTTTCATCACTCTGATCGTCGTTGTCTTCATCGTTGTTGTTGTCCTCGTCATCTTCTCTTCTAATACCTTCGAAGTTACTCGGGCTTCCTTCAGCGACGACCGGTGCTGGGGAGAGAGCTGGAGCAGGGACAACTGGGGGTGGTGGCGATGCCTCAACAACTGGTGATGCCGGCGGTGTGAACTGATTTCCTTCTTCATCAATTGCCATTATGCGGCCATCTTCACCATCCACGAAATAGTAGACTTCCTCGGGTTCTTCTTCCGTAGCTTCCTCCTCTCCAACAGGGGCTGGAACTGGGGTGGGAGAAGCTGGCTCAGCTGGAGCAATGCGAACTTGGCGACCTCCGGTGCGCTTGCGAGCAGTCTGGTAAGTCCTGGCCATCTTGAAGAGCGGGAGTAAAATTCAGAATATTTTTCTTTAAGAAAGAAAATAATAGAAGCTTTATGTAAACATAGGTTTTTATGCGGAAATATAAAGTAAACAGGAATTTTTTATGCTGATATGGCTTGATAGAAGATAAATTCTTAATTTCGACCATTTCTAACTAGGCTAGCGTCCTACAGTCAACATAGCTCTGATACCACTTCTGTCACACCCGATTCTAGAAAGAACCAGATGCATCTCATATGTGCGCCAGGATCATGTTCACACACATATGGTAGACGGAAAGTGTAATTTATCAAAGACAATGCTCAAAAAGTAACTAAATAAAGTATTTTAACAATATTACACTCTGTATGAAAGAGACATAAATGTCTTTAAACGATAAACCGTTATACCCTATACGAAGTCTGCAACAGCTCCGTCTTCCACCGGCGATGACTGGTGAACGCAGGGACTAGAACTCCTCGAAGTCGTCGAAGTTCTCCTCTTCAAAATTGTCTTTTGAACAGCAGGGGGCAAGGGTGAGTACTCTTATGGTTGGTACTCAGCAAGTGGGGTGAAAATGCAAGGCCATCAAGGATAGGCTAAGGTTTGCAGCAGCTGTTGCTTTTAGTCGGTCATATATTTTTATCAAGCACCTATTAACTAGGTTTAAGTATATACCCACCCACTTTAGTAAAATCATAAGGATTCCATCAACAATATCATAATCCACGAACCACAATTTAATTAATCTTCAAGTTTCATTATCATGTGAGGGTCCAAGCCACTCTTAACCGTGAGTACGGCTGTTATAACAGTTTTACACTCTGCAGAGGTTGTACACTTTACCCACAAATCGTGTTCCCCTGAGTCGCCCGGGTTTGCAAGGCCCTTAAACACTTCCGAGGTGAGTGGCGAGGGTACACTACGAAGCCTTTACAAAGACATGTCGAGAGCTAGGCAGCCCGCTAGAGTTTCTGTAGCAGTGTTGTCTACGCGATCACACAAACAAGCATACACAAACAAATGAGAAACTATACAACAAACAATACAAACAGAAAGTAAAAAGATATTAAAGTTGTAGTTCATGATGCAAGGATCATGTGGGCTCAAGAATCGCTGAAATCGGAGTTGAAATGATGATGATATGGCTAAAAAGGTGACCTAGGGCCTAACTGCGAGAGTTTGAACTTCCAGGGCTAAATCTAAAGAAATTAGGGGCTAAAACATAATTAAATCTTATACAGAGGGTCGGGGTGCGAAACTAGAGGTTTTGGATGGTGGGTAATAATTCTATAAAGGTTAGCGGTCGGAACAGAAAAAGAAAGGGCTCAGCTCTAATTATTTTTCTACTGATCTGGACTGCGGGTTGATTCCTGGAAAACCTAGGGATCTTTGTGCGAATGTTACGGGTACGGCTAGGGTCAGGTGAATCTTATCCGTTGGATCAGAATCGAGCGGCGGGTCGGCGGAGTACGGGTCGGGCGAATCGGTGGTGTGAAGAGAGGGTCGGGCGAATCGGCGGTGTGAAGAGAGGGTCAGGCGAATCGGCGCTTTTCTGGGCATTGGCGGGGAGCGAGTGCGGCGGCGGACGGCCGGAGCTTCACCAAATCCTGTGTTCCGGGGCTCGATTCAAGCTGGGTTTATGCCGGGAAGGGCGTGGGCGGCACGACGAAGGTGAGGGTAGTCACGGAATGGCTGTGCGGCGGCTGTAAACTGGCGGCCACGGCGGCGGGCGGAAACAGGGGTCCGGCGAGAATTCGGGTTTGCGGCGGGGCAAGGGAGAGAGGGGAATCTGGTGCGGCTTGATGCTTACCAACTCGCGGAGCTCTGGCGAGAGTTGAAGACGGCGGAGAAGCTGCGGAACGGCGAGTCGACGGAGAGGCGGCAACACGGGACGGTGGCGTTCCTCCGGTGTGCAACTTCCAGCGGCGTGCGACGGTGTTGAGTAGAGGAAAGGGTTTGAGGATGGCTCTGGTTGCAAAGCGGGGCTCCGGTGGGATTTTATAGGGGCGGAGTGGCCGGGAATAAGGAAGGCGACGGCTCTTGCAAAGGAAAGGGTGGAACTGCGGCTAGTAAGGCAAGCCTGCATCGCTGGGAAGGAAAGAGAGACGCGGCGACGACGCGAAGTCGATCCGGACTCGGGGTAAGGAAGGAAAAAGGAAGAAGAAGGGGGCGCGAACGATGGCGTGGCGCGCCTGCTATCGCGGCGGAGAAAGGAAACAGAGGAGCGGGAGCGATGCGGAACAGAGGAAGAAGAAAGGAAAGAAGAAAGAAGACACCGATAGATGGGTCCCAGCTGTCAGTGAAAGAAAGGGTCGGGTGAGCGGATTGGGCTGCTGAGTTGGGCCGCGGGAAAAAGAAAAGAAGGAGAAGAGAAGAATTGGGCTGCGCTGAAAGAAAGAATAGAAAAGAAATAAAAATGCATGCACAATTTTATTTTATGTTTTTTATAAAAAAATACTTTTAGAATTTTGATTCCTATATTTTTGGGTGTTAGACTTAGTGAAGATACCGGCAAGTTGCCGTTCGGTGCTCAAGCAATATCTCCCTTAGCCTCATGATCCCGTAAGAAATGATGTCTTCTATCTATGTGCTTTGTTCGGGAGTGTTGCACCAGATTGTTAGCTAGCTTGATGGCACTCTCATTGTCACACAAGAGTGGAATCTTACTAAACTCACAACCAAAGTCACTCAAGGTTTGTTTCATCCATAAAAGTTGGGCACAACAAGCACCCGCTGCAACATATTCCGCTTCCGCGGTGGATAAAGCAACTGATTCTGTTTCTTAGAGCTCCAAGACACTAGGGACCTTCCAAGAAATTGACAAGTTCCCATTGTACTCTTTCTATCTACCTTGCAACTGGCATAATTCGAATTAGAATAGCCAAGTAGATCGAAAGTGGAGCCTTTGGGATACCACAAGCCAATGTTAGGAGTGTCTACTAAATATCTCAAAATTCTCTTAACAGCCATTAGATGACATTCCTTAGGATTGGCTTGAAGTCTTGCATACATTCACACACTAAGCATAATATCGGGTCTAGATGCACAAAGATAAAGAAGAGAGCCAATCATGGAGGAATATACCTTTTGATCAACCGACTTCCCTTCTTTATGGAGATCAAGATGACCATTTAATTCTATGGGTGTCTTGATGGGCTTGACATGGATCATGTCAAACTTCTTGAGCATGTCCTTCACATACTTGGTTTGACATATGAAAGTACCTTCCTTCATTTGCTTGATTTGAAATCCAAGGAAGGACTTCAATTCGCCCATAATAGACATCTCAAACCTCTTAGTCATGATCCTACTAAATTCCTCACAAAACTTTTTATCAGTAGAACCAAATATAATGTCATCGACATATATCTGGCAAACAAAAATATCCTTATCAACTTTGTGAGTGAAGAGAGTAGAATCGGCTTTGCCCATTACAAAGTCGTTCTTTAGAAGAAAATCCTTAAGGCATTCATACTATGCTCTAGGAGCTTGCTTATCAACTATGGTTTGGAAATTTTGAATCTTCAAAACCCGACGGTTGTTCTACATACACCAACTCGGATAGGGGGGCCATTCAGGAATGCACTCTTTACATCCATTTGATAAAGTTTGAAATCATGGTGAGCAGCATAGGCTAATAAAAAATGAATTGACTCAAGCCTAGCTACGGGTGCATAGGTTTCACCAAAATTAAGGTTTGGATTTTGGTGAAACCTTTTGCAAACTAACTGCCTTGTTTCTTGTGACGACACCATGTTCATCTTGCTTGTTTTGAAAAACCCACTTGGTGCCAATCACATTTTGCCTTGGTCTTTCAAACAACTCCCATACCTCATTTCTTGTGAAGTTATTTAACTCTTCTTGCATGGCAATTACCCAATCCGGATCATCAACTGCTTCATCTATCTTGAGAGGTTCCAAAAAGGAGACAAATGAATAATGTCCACAAAAGGATGCTAAACGTGAACGAGTAGTTACCCCTCTTTGAATACTTCCAAGGATGTTGTCAACGAGATGATCTCAACTTTGATGAACTCTTGGATGAGCCACTTGTGATTGAGGTTGAATTGGTCCATCATCATCATCTTCAACTTGTGGTGCATCTACTTGAGCTTCTCCACCTTGTTCTCCCCCTTGATCAATGCCATGAACTTGATTGTCACCATGAACTTGACTTTGATCTTGAGGTTGTTGAGAGCTTGGTGGTTCAACTCTTGTTGATGATGATGGATCATTGTTTCTTTCTTCAACCGGAGTTTGAGCTTAAACTTCACGAGGTCTCCTCCTCATCTAAAAGGTTTTTATCAACTTGCTCTAGTTGAGAGCCATTGGATTCATCAAAATTTACATCCACCGTGATCTCAACACAACCGGTGGTTTTGTTGAAAACACGATACATGTGTTCGTTAGTACCATAACCAAGTAGAAAGCCTTCATCAAACTTTGGTGCAAACTTTGAGCTTTTGGTTTCCTTGTTAAGTATGAAACACTTGCTACCAAAAACTCTAAAGTAGTGCACCTTGGGTTTGTGACTGGTGATTATCTCATAGGGTGTCTTGCCCAAGTATTTGTGGAGGTAGAGGCGGTTGATAGTATGCCAAGCCGTATTGATTGCTCCGGCCCAAAAGATATCCGGAGTCTTAAATTCATCAAGCATGGTTCTTGCTGCTTCAATTAAAGTTATATTCTTCCTCTCTACAATCCCATTTTGTTGAGGAGTGTATGGAGAGGAGAACTCATGCTTGATCCCTTCTTCATCAAGAAATTCTTCAACATTGGTGTTCCAAAATTCTGAGCCACTGCCACTTCTTATGTTCTTGATCTTCAACTCATACTCATTTTGAGCTCTTCTAATGAATTTCTTGACTATTCCTTGAGCTTCACTTTTATCTTGTAAAAAGAACACCCAAGTGAAACGACAAAAATCATCAACAAAATAAGACTATATGTGTTATCGCCAATGCTAATGTATGCAGTGGGTCCAAAGAAATCCATGTGTAGAAGCTTCAATGGTCTTGATGAAATTATGATGTTCTTGGCGGGGTGTGGAGCACCAACTTGTTTCCCGGCTTGGCATGCACTACATAACCTATTTTTCTCAGAAACAACATTGGTTAGTCCAAGGATGTGCTTGCCTTTTTGAAGTTTGGCCAAGTTCCTCATCCTGATATGGGTCGGTGATGCCAAAGCCAACCCAAATCGTATTTTACCACTAAACAAGTCTTCGGCTCAACTTTCTCCCTTGAGAAATCAATAAGATAAAGTTTGCCCTTCAAGCGACCCGTAAAAGCAATAGAGGAATCCTCCCTTCTAAAGACAGTTACACCCACATTAGTAAAGAGACAATTGTAGCCCATTTCATAAAGTTGTGAGACGGACAAAAAATTGTACCCAAAGGATTCAACCAAATAAATACTTGAAATTGAGTTGTCATTAGAGAGAGCAATTTTACCCAATCCAATTACCTCCCCTTTGCTATTGTCTCCGAAGACAATAGTTTCTTTTGGTATGTCATGAAGCTCTAGGGAAGTGAACAAATCCTTCTCCCCGGTCATATGATTTGAGCATCCACTATCAAGCAACCATGCGGTGCCACCGGAGGAGTAGGCCTACAAAACAAATTAAGCTTGGAATTTAGGTACCTAAAAAAATTTGGGTCCTTGTGGATTAGATGGATAGACTTTTAGAACCCACACACTGCTAAGAATGGCATTCTTAGTGTATGCTCCAGCATACTTGACCACTATTTTATCATTGTGGTCCATTGTCACCATATAATCCGTAGTGTAGCTTGGTGATGGCTCATACTTAGTGACCTTGACCTTGATGGGATCTTCAACTTTCTTCTTGACATGGAAGAGAATTATAGTGGTTATGCCATGTGCAATTTTCATCAAGTCCTTAAGGTTTGCTCCCTTGATGAACTTGACACACTCCTTACCTTTGACCACCTTCCGGTCATTTACCCTGCCTCCCTTGTAATGTACAAGTCCATCCTTTTTGTTTGGATATCTTCCATACTTGTAGTTTACCTTAAGACTTGGGCCTGGCATTACCATCATATCCATTCTTTACTAACATGTTCAATCTCTCAAGTTGAGCATTCTTTGCTAGGATCAACTTTTCTATCTTAGCCATGTTAGTAACACAAGCTTGTACATCAACTTTATAACATTTTGAGCACCCTTCACTTGTGGAGACATTGGAGTCAAGAGTTGCTTCAGAATTGGTTTTGATGCTTTCCCAAAGAGCATTATAGCTAACTTCAAGACCATTGTTCTTGGTTGTTAAGCATGAGAAGCTTTCTTGAAGTTCACTATGAGTGGCCTTTAGGGAAGCTAGAGATCCATTTATCAAAGTGTCCTCCTTTGATATCCTTCCATTTGAATCATTAACTAGAGATAATCAATATCTAATTTTTCAACCTTCACCTTTTCTTCAGCAGGAGCTTTCTCTAAGGCAAGGTTTCTCTCCTTTTCAAGGATGAGCAAGTCTTCTTGCCTATAAAGGCACTCTCTATTTTTCTCTAATTTCTCCATAATATTTTTAATTTCTTTAAAACCTTTCTTTCCAAATTCTTTTATCATGTAAGCTCTATGTTGTTTTTCCTCATCTTCCAAATCATTTTGTGCATTATAAAATGTGGAAGAAGGTTGGGAAGAAGAAGTGGATGATTCTTGTACCTTGGTGTTTCTTGCCATGAGGCAAAAAGGAGTGTCATCTTCATTTGGAGATGTTGTTGAAGAGCTTCCTTGATGTCTTGGGTATGGCTAGAGTTGCCATACCTTCTTGATCAAAGTCTTCATGACTAGACTCCCACTCTTGACCAACATGAGCATGACCTTGATATTTCTTCTTGTAGCCCTTGCTCTTCTCCTTGTATCTCTTCTCCCCCTTTTCTTTGTCCTTCAATTGTGGATAGTCGGCAATGTAGTGGCCCACTCCTTTGCACTCATAGCATCTTCTTTGTGATGGCTTCTTGTCATCACTGCCTTTCTTGTAGTACTTCTTCTTCATGAACTTCTTGAAGTTTCTAAGCACCAAGGCCATCTCTTCATCGGTGGAGCCCTCGTCACTAGAGTCTTCCTTCTTTGACTTGAGAGCTTTTGGGCTTGATTCAACCTTGTCACTTGAGCTAGCATTGAGTGCTACGTGAATTTGCTACATCCCTCTCAACCAACTCTTGATGGAGAATTTCACCAAGAAGTTGATTAGGTGTCTTGATATTGAATTTGGGGTCTCCTCTAATCATAGTTACAAAAGTAGGGTTCCTAGGTGTGAAAGCCCTAAGCAACTTCTTTGTCACCTTGTGATCATCCCACTCCATGCTTCCAAGAGATCTAATATCCGACACAAGGATCATTAGTCTATCATACATTTGCCTCACAGTTTCTTCATCATGCATGACAAAGTGCTCCAACTCTCCTTGCAACAAGTCCATCTTGCCTTCTCTAACTTTGTCTGTCCCCTCATGAGCCTCTCTCAGTGTGTCCCAAATTTTCTTGGCCACTTCAACATTACAGATTTTGTTGAATTGTTGGGCACAAAGAGAGCTTGTGATGACCCTTACGGCTTGCGCATTTCGGGAGTAGTCTTGAGCTTGTTCGACCGTGGGTACACCATTCGTAGGCGGAGTCACACCTGCAATCACAACGTCCCAAATAGAGGGGTGAAGCCCGTAGAGATGCATTTCATGTCATACAACCACTTGGGATAATCCGTCAAATCGAAAAGGAGGTATTCCCAAGTGGATGGACTGAAATTGTGAAGAAGGATATTGAGATGAAGCATAGTTATGAGAACTTGATGTAACCCGAAGAAATGATGCTTCTCGCTTTCTTCCTTGATTCGCTTCTTCATCAATTTCTTGGCCTTCTTCTCAATCTTGGCCTTCATCTTCTCTTTTCTCCTTCTTCTTGCTTTCAAGTCTTCACCCTCACCTTCATCACTTGAACTTGAATCTTCACTTGATGTGGATCCATGGATGGAGGGTGGATGACCTGTTTGGCTAAAGGGGTTCATGGTACTTCCCCCAAGGCCTAGAAAGGCAGTGGCTTGAGCCTGTGGCAACTTTAGTGACATCGGTGGTGCCATCCCCAATTTGAGACATATTGTATCCCTTAGCGGTTAAGCCTTAATCAAGAGATTAGGCTCTGATACTAATTGAAAGGATCTTAGTGATGACTGGGGGGAGAATAGGCGTATCTGAAAATTCCTAAAAAGTTCTTCGCAACAATTAAAACTGTTGGAAGTTCTGACACTGGATCAGAACTTTCGACGAAATGAAGTTCTATGCGAAATTAAAAAAATAAACTCGAAATTGCAGAACCTGGCTAAATCAAAAGTTCACCACTGATGCTAGGAGATCTCTGCAAGTGTTCTTTGCAAGTACAACAACTCGAGAACGTGTAGACCGGGAAAAAACAAATTCTATGTCAACAAGAACTAAATAAAAGAAATAAGTACAATGAACAAGAGATTTGTTTCTCGGAGTTTACTCCCACTAAGGAAGCTATGTCTCCATTGAGGAGCTCACAAAGAGACGGGTCTTCCACTAACCCTTTACCTCACTCAATCAACCACGAAGGAGGATTGAGTCACTTACTATGAAATCCATAAAGGATGAATAATACAAACTTCCTGGAGTGCACACACATGAGAGGACGCTCAACCGGGCGACGCCTAACCGTCTTGAAGCAAGCTTCAAGAGTAATAAACGTGAATCGATGGGCGAAGATGCTTCAAGTGCCCTTGAGATGAACTTGGATACCATCTCACTCAAGTGCTCAAGTCTCACACCTCAATCTTGCTCTCACCCAAGCCCTAGCTCAAATCATTTCAAGGATTAGCTCTTGGAGGGATTGGGGAAGTGGAGTGAGTGCTCTTAGAGGTGTTCTTTGCATGGAGGTCAGCACTATATAAGTGAGGGGTTGAGGGGGTATAAATACCCGAGCCCAAAAATCTAGCCTTTAGTGTGCAGAATAAGTGATTGTTGGAAGTTCCGATTCGGGGTCAAAACTTCTGACACTATTGAATCAGCCTAGCTGAGAACCCCCTGTCGGAACTATTAACCAACTTCCGACAGTGGTCGGAACTTCCGACCCACTATCGGAACTTCCGGCACTCACAGACTAACTGAGAAAGACTAAGTGCACAAGTGTGTGATTTTATATCTCTCTTGGATAGTTAGCATCTCAATTTAGCACTTTGACAACTTCAAGATATTCATTCGCATCCCTCTTAATAGTACGGTGTTTCCTATGAGTTCAAAATAGAAAATAAATAAAGATCTTCTTTTGAGCTCCATCACCGTCTATCAAGTAAATTGGCGTCTTTTCACGCAAATATTTCATTTCATTGAATTTTAACATGTTCATAGCTCGATAAACACATTAGATCCTTAATTATGCATGACATCAGCACCAAAACCCACTTAGGGGGCCAAATGCATTTCCACCGACCCCCTGTTGGCCCAGCTTGGGGTCATCTTCAGCTGGGGTGTTGGCAACACAGCCAGAGGCGTCTCCATGATTGCCTCGATCTCCTCTTCGGTGCAGGCAGTGAACAAAGCCTTGTTCGCCGGTGAAGGCTCTCCTTCGAGAGCGAAGGTTGACACGGAGCCGACGAACGGGACGATGGACTTGCCAGCCATGGTGGTGCAGAGGTGGTTGAGGAGGAGAAGTAATGGAAGTTAAAGATGTAGAGATGAAGAGCAATGGAGGAGGATAGGTTCAATTTAAAGGTGAGAGCATCAAAACTCATACTCAACCTTCCAAAACTTAGTGAAGCACCAAAGGAAATAAATGAGAAATGTTGGTGCGACACGTATTTGAATGTTTGGGGCCAACGACTCCAGGCAGGAGTCGGCGGACCCTAGGGTCGGCCGACCTCTGTGGGCCCAGCTGGGCCCCCGGTTCCTCTCACGGGTTCTTAAGGCCGAGAGGTTTTGGGCTTGAGATCTCTGGGCTCTCATTTCTATTTAGTAGATGTAATTTATTGAAATATATTAAGTACATCTATAACTTCATTTAATTCTGAAGGTGCAAGAAAATTTTTTAAACAATGACCATTTACCTTGGAAATTGTACCTTCGTCGTCCTAGATTGTGATCGCCCTATATGAAGAAGTGTTGACAACGGTGTACGGTCCTATCACTTGCTGCGAAGTTTTCCTTGCCTGAAGAGTTTCACCATGGAATTGAATAAGAGTACCTTGTCTCCAACATTGAAATCCTTGGGCTTGATCCTCTTGTCATGCCATCATTTTGTTCTATGTTTGTATATTCTGGCACTGTGATATGCTCTCTCTCTCCATTCTTCCAACTGAGATAGCTGAATTTTTTTATTTCTTCCTGATAGTTTGTTGTCCATATTCCAAGTCTGAATGGCCCAGTGGGCCCTGTGTTCCAACTCGACTAATAAATGGCATGTTTTTCCATATACTAGTTGGTATGGTGACATGCCTATGGGGGTTTTGTAAGCCGTCCTGTATGCCCAGAGTGCATCGGGTAGCTTAGTCTTCCATCCCTTCTTCATTTCATTTACTGTCTTCTGCAGAATATTCTTGATTTGCTTGTTAGACGTTTCTACTTGGGCACTGGTCTGTGGATGGTATGGAGTTGCGATGTTGTGCCGTGTCCCAAGCTCCTTCAGGAAGTTTCGGAAGGTCCGATCAATGAAGTGGGATCCTCCATCACTTATCACCATTCATGGAGTCCCGAAGCTTGGGAAGATGATCTCATGGAACATCTTGCGGATGTGCTTGGCATCAGTAGCTCTACATGGCAACGCTTCTACCCACTTCAACACGTAGTCGACGGCGACCAGGATGTATTCACAATCCTTAGACTTCAGGAATGATCCCATGAAGTCAATCCCCCAAACGTCGAACAACTCCACTTGAAGATTGAAGTTGAGGGGCATTTCATCACGTGAGGTGATGCCTCCCTGCATTTGGCACCTCCGACACCTCCGGATGAACTCTCAGGTATCCTCATACACTGATGGCCAGTAGAACCCACTTTGCCATATTTTCACTTGGGTGCGAAATATGCCATAGTGGCCTCCATATGGTGCAGAGTCGCATTTTTCAATGATTTGGATCCCTTCAGCTGTTGGCACGCATCTTCTGAGAATACTCTGTATTGGTACGGATCATTCCACAAGTGGCGTCTGCTCTCGTACAACAGCTTCTTTCTGTTTTCCCCTGGTGGTACGTATCCTGAAACCATAAAATTTGCGATGTTTGCATACCACGAGTTTGAGTCTATTACCTTTAGCAGCATGTCGTCGCGTAGGAAATCGTTGATGGGTAGTTCCTGCGAGTAAGTGACAGGCATACGCGATAGGTGATCGGCAACAGTATTTTCTACTCCCTTTTTATCTTTTATTTCAAGGTCAAATTCTTGGAGTAGCAAAATCCATTTTAGCAAACGAGGTTTAGCATCTTTCTTGGTGAGCAAGTATTTCAGGGCAGCATGATCGATAAAAATGATAACTTTTGCATCAACAAAGTAAGATCTAAACTTATCAATTACAAACACAACAGCCAAAAGCTCTTTTTCAGTTGTTGCGTAGTTTAGTTGTGCTCCTGTCAAAGTTTTACTTGCATAGGCGATTGCATGATGCTTTTTATATGTGGTATGGCCAAGGACCGCCCCAACAGCATAATCGCTTGCATCACACATTATTTTGAAAGGGAGCATTCAGACAGGAGGTTGAATAATCGGAGCTCAAATGGGCGCTTCTTTTAAGATAAGAAAGGATTTTAAGAACAAATCGGTAAACTCAAAAGGCGCGTGCTTAGCTAGAAGATTCGTGAGGGGTCTAGCAATCTAAGAGAAATCCTTAATGAACTGCCTGTAAAACCCCGCATGACCTAAAAACTACGGATCCCTTTTACGTTTACCGGAGGTGGAAGCCTTTCTATGACTTCTATCTTAGCTTTGTCCACCTCGATTCCTCTTTCGGACACAAGATGCCCAAGCACGATGCCTTCACGGACCATGAAATAGCACTTCTCCCAGTTTAGTACCAGGTCCTTTTCTTGGCACCTTTGCAAGACCTTGTCTAAATTCATGAGACAATAGTCGAAGGTTTTCCCATAGACGGAAAAGTCGTCCATGAAGACTTCCATGATTTCTTCAATCATGTCGGAGAAGATAGAAATCATGCACCTTCGAAATGATGCAGGAGCATTGCAAAGCCCAAATGACATTCTTCGATAAGCATACGTTCCATAGGGGCATGTAAACGTGGTCATGCTTTGATCGTCGGGGTGGATGGGGATTTGGTGATAACCTGAATACCCATCAAGGAAACAGAAGAAAGAGTGCTCTGCTAGCTGCTCTAACATTTGGTCAATGAAGGGTAGCGGGAAGTGATCTTTCTTTGTGTTGGCACTAAAATTGGCCAGACAGGAATCGGCCGATGGTCTTCAGCGCCGGACACATGACCCGGGAGAATCTGCTTAGCTCCTGTTCGGGTTATCGTGCTGGTGCGGTTCGTGCGGCGTGCCAATCAATCTAACCTGTTGATTGACAAGGAAATAAAAGTATTAAATTCCAGGCACTTCGATCGGCTGGAGTTCCGATCTGTCCTGAAGAGCGCGTCGGCGAATCGGCCGATTTGCTGTGAAGATGATTGGCTATGGATCAGCCGATAATCACGTAATAATTGCAAAGTAAATTGCTGGAGCAATCTAAACAATTATTACAGATGCAACACTTGAAATAGATCTAATCGGCTATATGATGATGAACAAGAAAAAGCGATGATAGAGCCGATAGTTCCAATCTCAAGCTAGATAATTGGTGATAATACTAGAACAACAGGTAAAACTTGCAATTCTAGTAAATATCGATAACTGGTGAATAAATCCAAATGAAACCACAGTGATGCGCCCGTGGTTAAAGCTCGGATGTTACTCGGTAAGCGGAACCTACCAATTAGCCGGAGATCAAATTGATGCAGCCCTACCAATCCGTACGAACTCGTGAAAGAAGAAAAAGTATTGGAGAAGTCGACTTGAAAGTAAAGTACTAGTAAAAAGTAGAAGTGTTTTGTTGATTGATGTGTTGATCCCCATACAAAGCCCTGGTGACTCCTATTTATACCCTAAAACCAGGACTCCTGGTCGATTATGACTTGTTACAATCTTATTTTAAACAGGAAAACTACTATATCTATAATATCTTTAAAAAGGAAACGGACTCCCGCAGAATCTTCCGCCGCCGTCTCTTAATCCAATCAGGACTTTTCCAATTGCTTCTTGACCGAATTAGCACCGCTCTGTTGACCAACATTAGGCTACTTTTGACCGGGATCCTCTGTTGTGGCCCTAATCTGTTGGCGCAAGCTGTATCACCAATCGGCCGATTTCCAACTATTACCTTAATCGGCCGATTCTTTATTGTAGCCTTTAGATCTGCCGTATCGGCCAACTTCTCCTCTTGACGCCGATTCAACACGTGTCAAAATCTAGCGTCAACACATGCCCCCCAGTTTCGGAGTAAAACATAATTTTTACTTCGAAACTCTTTTCTTTAATCTTTTTCTCTGAAATGGGCGCAGTAAAAATCTCCTTCCATCTCGCGATCTTCTGCATAATGATTGCAATTTCCTCGGACCGAGCGCGCGAAACGACCGCTCCCCTGGAATTTGTGTAGACGGCGCGGCAAAAATACCACCTTTACCCTTGCTCTCCCGGATTATCCTTAAGTACTGGCATTCTCCGCCTACTTTTCCCCACGAACCTAGCATTTTCTTCCAGCGAACCACTGTTCATCTTCCTCCCGAGCCCTCTCGATCTCCAACCGCTCCCTCCGGCAATCTCGCTTGCGATCTAGTTCAACTTCCCAATGGCGTCACCATCAGCAACCTCTCCAACCACGGAGGCTCTGTCGGCAACCCCCTCAGCGGCGACTGCCCAATCGGCGGCTCCACTGGCAGCCCCATCGGCAACGATGATCTTCATCCCGGAGGTAATCACTTGAAATTTTGCCCTTTTGCTTTTCTACTGCTCCAGCATTTTCTGGATCCATTCTCAGTTTTTTTCTCTTTTTCCTCCTTTTTAGGCATTTAGACACCAGATCACCATCCCTCTTTCAGAATCCCCTGATCTTATCTGCTTAGGCCCCATGGGGAACCCCGATCCAACTGACCTGATTAATCTAGAGACTCACAGAGT
Organism: Panicum miliaceum; assembly: GCA_032594955.1. Taxonomy (NCBI): domain Eukaryota; kingdom Viridiplantae; phylum Streptophyta; class Magnoliopsida; order Poales; family Poaceae; genus Panicum; species Panicum miliaceum. The sequence goes on along the minus strand of CM064070.1, from coordinate 8,127,819 downwards.
CCCGTTCAAGCTATCACCCATGGACCTAGATCAGTGGGTAGGCGCCTTTAGGTCCTAGCCGAATGAGACCCCCGGCTGGAGAGAATGGTACCAAAGAATAGCCAGGTCTAGGAGAGTTCAGTGGGATGAACTAAAAATCGGCCAATGCATAGACCTCTCTCTGTCCCAGATGGAGAAAAATGAACCTTTGGTCATGGCAGCTTCTTACTTCTGGTCCGACGCACTCAATGCGTTTCTTTTTGGACATGGACCCATGACTCCAACTTTGGCCGATGTCCTGTTGTTGACCGGCCTTGACATCTCCTCCTCTGATACCCCTTTTGACTATCTGATTAAGCCATCACATCAGCTAGAAACCAAAGGAATCTGTGGATGGAAGGGGTATATCAACAGAAACATGAAGACTGGGACAGTTTCAGAGAGAGAGCATACTACGTTCTTGATGATGTGGCTGGAAAAACATTTTTTCTGTGGCAGAGTAGTTGGCCCTTCTTCTAACACCCAAGCCCTGGCAGAAGCTCTGTCACTAGGATCGGCCGTTCCCCTTGGAAAGCATCTGTTGGGATCGGCCTACCACATGATGCACCAAATCGGCACTAAGCTGTCAAAAGGAGAGCCGATTGGGAACTCTGGCGGTCCTTGGTGGTTCATTACTCTCTGGCTCAACCTATATATGAGCAAGGTCTCTCAGCAGCGAATAGAGACCAAAACTTTTCCCAACATTGAGTCAGAGGAAAACCCAACCGTCCGACGACGCTGCAGATCCTTTGGAGAGGCGGCATCGGCCTTCCCTGGCTGTCAATTCACTGCTGCCCGTACGGCTGAATATTTTAGATGCTTCTACAATGGCCTCAATGAAGAGACTGTCAGTTGGCATCCATATCGGGCAGTAGAGCCGATTTTTGAACTTCCCATCAGCTACAACTTCTCCACTCATACTTTTGATAGGGAACTTATGGATATCCTGATTAATAGCCTTTTCTCCTTCGCGGTTTCTTTGCTTGAAGATGAAGAAGTCGCTTCGCGCCAAGTTCTGTCAAGATTAATTTCTGACGATGTCCGTCCCAAGCTCGAGAGTATGCGGGTCCTCCTTCAAGATGATATCGGCCGATTGGTAGAGGATGCCTCACCGATTAGGCAACTTTTCAGTGACATCAAGGGCCGAATCCCGAAAGAAGCGACGGAAACTCTGCACCCCGCTGCGTTCATAGAGTGGATGCAGATTCCGGTTTCCAGGGCTCTGCGTCACATGGCCGATCGTGCCCAACTAGCAAAGACCCGGGAGGAAGTTGATTCTTACAAGCACCGAGCTCAAGAAGTACACCAACGGATCAACTTCCTCGAGAGTGCCCGCCCGGATATCATTGGCACAATAGATCGCCTTAAACGGAAGAGACCAGAGCTGGCCAAAGAGATGGAGCAAGTAACCAAGGACATAGCTGCTGAAGAAAAGAAGCTTCAAGAGCTCCCATCCGTCATCGCCGGGCTGAAACAAGAAAGACAGAGCTTGGCCTGTGAAGCGATAAGACTTCATCGCTGTATGCTAGAAATACCTGGATCGGCCGACGACGACCAAAGAATAGTAGACTCGGCCGATCAGATTAGGCGACGAGCGATTGCTACTATAGATACCCTCTTGGGTCATAAAGGACCATGTAAACATTTAATACTCCTTTAATGTTACTGCGCTGATTTGATCTTGGACCACTTCTTTTGCCAGCTTTGCATTTATGAATGCTTTTACTCTGATGGGACGTGTCTCACCATCTATCTACCTTCCTTTTCTTTATAAGTAGATCCTTCACCGTCTCCGGAGGCATATGCATTGCCCATCTTCTCTCCCTCCAACAATTGGATCTTTATCCTCCCAAACCGAACAGCAAGATGTCTTCCTCGTCTTCTTCCTCTGTTAATCAGGTACGAACTCTCCTCTGCCTCTGCCCTAGACATCTCAATCGCTCTGATGCTGGGTAGCTTTTCATCTCTGTTTAGTCAAAATGTCTCAGCCCCAGTCTGGAACGAGCGATCAAAATTATGCATTCAGATGAACCACTGTCGCAGGCAGACAAAGATCTGATAAGAGCTCATTCTGAGGAACTCAAAGATCATGTTCCTGCTGTTGTCCAGGAGTATTGGGACCTTATAGATGCTCACTGCTTGGTCCGTAAGCGACCACCCTCTGAAAAGAATCCTCCACTCCCTCATCAAGTCGAGACTGAAGCTGCCATGGAGAGTCTGGAGGAGAAGAAGACCCACCTCCTGATAGAACTTTGCCATCAAGCTGAGACTGGAGCCACCGTAGAGAATCCGAAGGAGAATAGGACCCGCCTTCTGATAGAACTGGGTCGTGTCGAGAGAGAAATCCAGAACAGGGGTAATCAATAGATATATCGGTATTTTTATTCTAAGGGCGACTTGTACCATGTCGGCCATGTACTCTGTCGTTTTCATCCAATAATGAACTGGTCAAAACGAATCACAATGTTTCTTTCTTCAGGCGATGTCATTTCTGCATCGGCTATGCAGAAGAAAACCGATAGAAATCGGCCATGTTGTCTTGATATATCTTACTGCAAGTTATGCATCTACCCAAATGCTTGGATAGTACCTCTTCAGATATCGTCCATTTAAAGCTCTGGGGAATTCTTCCCCTTCAATAGTTTCCAGAATATATGCATTTCTAGGGGCACATCGGCTGATTCTGTACGGCCCTTCCCAAGTGGGTGACTATTTACCGAATTTGGGATCTTTAGATCCTATCGGCAGCACCAACTTCCACACCAAATCTCCCTTAGAGAATTGTTTAACTTTGACCTTTTTGTCATACCATCTGGCCACCCTTTTCTTGTTCTCTTCTATGCTAATTAGGGCCCTCAACCGCTGACCTGCCGAGTCATCGAGCTCATCTTTCATGAGGAAGGAATAGTTATCGGCCGTCAACTGATCTTGAAGCGATATACGTCTTGACCCCGTCCTTAATTCCCAGGCAATACTGCCTCATGACCATAAACCAGCTGATAAGGAGATATCTAGGTGGCTCCGTGGCAAGCCATCCTATAAGCCCATAGAGATTCAGCCAAAGACGTGTGCCACTTTTTGGGTTGTTCCTCTATCTTTCTTTTGATCAACTTGATTATCCCTTTATTTGATGATTCTGCCTGGCCATTGGCTTGAGCATAGTATGGAGAAGAATTTAATAATTTAATCCCCATATCGGCGGTGAATTCTCAAAATTCTCCAGAGGTGAACATTGTTCCTTGATCAGTTGTGATAGTCTGAGGAATACCGAATCGATAGATAATATGGTTCTTAACGAACTTAATCATATCGGCCGATGTCACGTTCCTTAAAGGAACTGCCTCCACCCACTTAGTAAAATAATTTGTGGCTACCAATATGAACTTATGCCCTTTCCTTGATGGAGGGTGAATCTGTCCGATGAGATCTATTCCCCAACCTCTGAACGACCACGGCTTGATTACTGGATTCATAGCCGATGCTGGTGCGCGCTGTACATTGCCAAACTTCTGACAGTCTTGGCATCCTTTATAATATTTGAAACAATCCTCAAGAATCGTTGGCCAGTAATACCCATTGTTTCTGATCATCCATTTCATTTTGTGAGCCGATTGATGGGCTCCACATACGCCTTCATGGATTTCTCCCATCAGGACCTTTGCTTCTTCTATTCCCAGGCACTTGAGAAGAACTCCATCAATCGTCCGATAAAATAAATCATCTTCAAGTAACGCATATTTTGTAGCTTGAAAACGTACTCGCCGATTCACTTTCCGGGAGGGATCCTTCAAGTAATCTGCGATTTCCTTTCGCCAGTCATCGGCCGCGAGCTCTAAAATCATAGCTCCCTGAATTGGCCGATATCCGGACGCATGTTGGGCCAGCCTGTTGGCCTCTTCATTATAATTTCTGGGGATATGCTCAATTATTGCAGACTTGAATTCCTTTAAAAGCTGAAGGCAATCTTCATAATAAATCCTCAAGATATCGTCTTTGCACTCAGATCGCCCCGTTAACTGATCCACAATGAGCATGGAATCTCCAAAAATTTTGACTGCATCAGCTTTGACTTCCCTTCATAATTGGATACCTTTTAGAACGGCTCGATATTCCGCCTGATTATTGGTTGCGGATGCTTCTATCGGCAGAGAGAAATCATAACTTGCCCCCCGAGGTGATACAAGAACGATGCCGATTCCTGATCTGGCCCCACACGAAGAACCATCGAAGTATAGAGTCCATGGAACCGGCTCGACGACAGCAATTTCTGGCCCACAATGCTGAGCTACGAAATCGGCCATGACTTGACCCTTGACAGCTTTGGCCGATTCGTACCTTAAGTCGAATTCTGACAGAGCCAGGATCCATTTTCCAATCCACCCTTTCAAAATCGGCAATGATAGCATATATTTCACCACATCATCTTTGCATATAACTATGCATTCTGCCGATAACAAATAGTGCCTAAGCTTGGTACACGAGAAGTATAAACACAAGCACAGCCGCTCCACCGGGGAATATCTTGTTTCGGCGTCCAGGAGTCTTCTGCTGACATAATATACCACCCGTTCTTTCCCTTCGAACTCCTGTACCAACGCTGATCCAATGGCCTGTTCATCAGCCGATAAATATAATTTGAACGGCTTACCAGGCTATGGCGGGACTAACACCGGGGGTGAAATCAGATATTGCTTGATGTCTTCCAACGCTCTGCGTTGTTCTTCTCCCCATACAAATTCCTGATCGGGCTTTAATTTCAACACAGGAGTAAAAGCTCGAATACGCCCTGACAGGTTGGATATGAAGCTTCTGATAAAATTGACCTTGCCGATGAGGGACTGTAGCTCAGTCTTATTCTGTGGGGCTACAACTTTGTTGATGGCGTCTATGGTATTCCGATTGACCTCTATCCCGCGCTCATGAACCATGAATCCTAAGAATTGCCCGGCCGATACACCAAATGCACACTTGTTCGGGTTCATCTTCAACCCATGCTTCCTTGTGCACTCCAGTACTTCTTGTAAATCGGCCAGATGTTCTTGGTGACCTTTCAACTTGACCACGACGTCATCTATATAAATTTCCACCGATGTACTAATAAGCTTGTGGAAGATATAGTTCATGGCCCACTGATATGTAGCACCGGCGTTCTTTAACCCAAAGGTCATCACAACCCATTCGAATAAACCAAGATGACCTGGACACCTGAAAGCCGTTTTCGAGATATCTTCTTCGGCCATTAATATCTGATTGTACCCGGCATTACCATCCATGAAACTGATGACTTTGTGTCCTGCGGCAGCATCTATCAAGATATCGGCCGTTGGCATCGGATATCCATCCATTGGTGTGGATTGATTTAAGTTCCTGAAATCGATGCACACACGCAACTTTCCATTCTTTTTATACACGGGCACAATATTAGAAATCCATTCGGCGTAGCGGTACTGCCGAATAAATCCTGCTTCAATTAACTTTGTGATCTCGGTCTTTATATCAGGTAGAATCTTGGGGTTGCACCATCGTGCAGGTTGCTGATATGGCCGATATCCTGATTTTATAGGTAACCGGTGCTCAACAATGGACCGGTCTAGACCTGGCATCTCATGGTATTCTCAGGCAAAGCAATCCTTGAACTCTTTTAATAAACTTATCAATTTACACTTATACCCAGGATCCAAGTTAGCAGTAATATACATCGGCCTTGATTTGCCACTATCTCCCAAATCCACCATCTCCAATGAATCGGCCGACGTAAACCCATGGCCAAGCTTCCCGTCTTCTCGGACGAGTTGATCCATCTATTCTGAATCTTCAGAGCCGACTGCTTGGATCGGCTGTAGACCGAAATCGGACACCTTCAGAAAATCAGTGTCCCAAGTCCTGCCAGATATACACCTGACGTGTTCACAGCTCCATTGTTGCGTGTCGGCCGCTGCGACGCTGTAGGCGGAATCGGAGGTGACTATCTCTGTGCTGTCGCCGACCCATTGCACGAGGCATTGGTGCATTATAGATGGAACACAACAGTTTGCATGTATCCAGTCGCGACCGAGCAGCATGTTGTAGGACCCCTTACCATTAATAACGAAAAAGGTAGTAGGAAGGGTCTTACTGCCGATGGTGAGGTCGACGCAGAGCGCTCCATGGGCGGGAGACACGTTGCCTTCGAAGTCCTTTAGCATCATGTCCGTCTTGGTCAGATCTTCATCGCTCTTGCCTAGCTTGCGGAACACGGCATATGGCATGATGTTGACTGCGGCGCCTCCATCTACTAGTAGTTTGGTGACGGGTCGTCCGTTAACGTACCCTTTGAGAAACAGCGCCTTAAGATGTTGCCGTTTTCCTTCTTCTGGTTTCTCAATAGTAGCCGTCATCGGCTCTAACACTAGTTGCGCCATTTGCTCTTCCACTCTTGTTGCTTTGTCTCGATCGTCAGGTGCCATGAATTCCATCGGCAATATGAACACCATGTTGATGTCGGCTGCCGATTCTTGATTGTCTGCTTCCTGGCTGTTGTTTTTCTTAGGGCGCCAAACCCGAGACTTAACGTTTCTCTTTTCCGGCACCTGCCTCTGCTCTTCTTCTTGTTGCTCCCACTGGCGCAGGCGTTGGATCCTCCATTTCTAGGATCTGGATAGGCCATCGGGACACCACCTGGGGTTTACTGGTTTGGCCGATGGTTTGGCGTGTTCCCAATCTGGTTCCCTACCTAGGGGGTTTTCATCTGACACCCTGTCATCAGCCATCTCTTCCAACCGATCGTGCACACTGACTCTGCCCCCCAGTCCATCCTGTTGGTTGATCCTGCCTTCTGACCAGTGATACTGGTTAACTCTGCCTCCCAGCCGATCATGCATTGAAAGGCATCGTCCCTCTTGTTCGCACCGATTTCTGCTGATCAGCTCTAATCCTCTGTCCCTGGAGCGTGATCTTTTGAACGGGCGATCGTCGCAACTTAATCCGTTGCATTCAAGACAGTTATCGGCTGACCGTAATCGGATATCGTTCTCCCAGCAATGGATGAAGAACGGACATTGCCAGTGATCCTCGTGCCGGCGTATCATCTCGTCGTGGTATTTTGATCATTCCTGCTGCCGCCGATATTTGCTGAGCAAGAACTGGGAGGTGACGGGTCTGCGCTGTCGTTCTGACCCCCGCCTGTTCCCTTTGATTTCAGCCGCCGTGACTTGCTTCCTGGGATCTACTGCGCCGCTTCTTCTTGCTGATTCTGACGTCAGCACCTTGGTTTGAAGTGGATTTCTCCCCGTGTCCACCATGTTAGCCAGGAAAGAATGCTGGTCTATCTCATCGGTTTTGCCGATTTAGTCGGGGTTTCGAACTTGAGCCTTCCCTGCTCGATGGCCAATTGTATCTGTTGACGAAAGATCTTGCATTCGTTCATGTCATGTGACGTGGCGTTGTGCCACTTGCAGTACTTCATCTTCTTGAGCTGATCGGCCGAAGGGATGGTATGATACTGAGATAGCTTGATCTGCCCTTCCTGGAGTAATAAGTCAAAAATCTTATCGGCTTTTGATGTGTCAAAGCTGAATGTTTCTGGTTCTTTCTTTCCGAAAGGGCACGATATTGGATTTTTGCCTTTCACCCACTCTGCCAGGCCGATTTCGTCCTCCCCGTCCGATTCAGATCCTTCTAAGTATGCCACCTTCTTCTGGAAATTCCTCCGCTGCTCAAACGGACGGACTTCCTGTCCTTCCAATCGGTGAACGATCTGGCTTAGGCTTTCAAACTCTTGCGAAGCATACCTTTCCTTGATTTGTGGTAGGAGACCTTGGAAAGCGATATCGACCAACTGTGCATCGGTCAGAGCCAGACTGTAGCATTTGTTCCTGACTTCTCTGAACCTCTGTATATATCCAGTTACTGGTTCATCGCTCCTCTGCCTGAGGCTGGTCAAATCTGAGAGCTTCATCTCATGTACTCCTGCGTAGAAGTACTTGTGGAACTGCTTCTCCAGATCGGCCCAAGTAATAATAGAATTTGGCGGCAAAGTGGTGAACCATTGGAAGGCCGATCCAGACAGGGATGATGAAAATAGACGTACCCTCAGAGCATCTTGCGCGGCGGCCTCCCCGCACTGGATGATGAATCTGTTGATGTGCTCCACGGTGGATGTATCGTCCAGCCCTGAAAACTTGGTGAAATCGGGCACCTTGTAGCGGTGTGGAAACGGCAGCAAGTCATAGGCCGCTGGGTATGGCGTCTTGTATGTGTAGGTCTGCACTTTTGGCTTCAACCCAAACTGGTCCTGAATCACCTCTGCTATTCTTGCCATCCAGTCCACCTAAACAACTCATTTTGGAGAAGGAGTAGAGGGACTCTTCCACTTGTATCATTAGGATAGGGAGTGTGTGAGGAGGAAGTGTGGAGGAGAGCCGGACTTGTCGACATCTCTCCGACCTTGTACCTCGACAGATACGAATCGTTTGAGTAAGTATCCGGGTTTGTCTATTGGTAAGCTCTTGGTAAGGTTACCGTTACGTTTATTATTCATTTACGGGTTCATTGTCCGTTCTTGTAGCGGATATTCTAGTAGAGGGTCCCTGATAAAGACGGGATAACCCTGTGCAATGCTAGAGTAGTAGTTGACGGCATAAACGTGGTGTTTAGGCCTTAGATTACCTTGGTTTGCTGGGAGCCCCACGGTATTGCAGGGCTAGACAACAAGTGGTGACACCCCTGTTCGTCCGCTATGAAACTGCTTAGTGGTTAAAGAAGTCCCCCACGTCCGAGTTCGGAGTAGAGCTAATAGCCGGAGGTCCTTCGCAGACCAGAGTCGGACCGGTGCCTGAAGTAAACGAATAGTAACCTAAGTTTATCCTTCCTTGAGCCTTTCCCTTAGATAAACCACACTACCCAAGCCATTCTATCTCTTGCTCCAAGGGTAAGCTAGCTAGAAGACCGTTACACCTCCGTTCCCTGAGAAATTACGATACCCTTAATACTCTCCAGGTTAAGTGCTACAGCGGTATATCCGTGCGCTTGCGGATTTATTCGTAATCGTTAAGAAATACCAACAAGCATTTTTGGCGCCGTTGCAGGGGAACGGTTGTTGTAGTTGTCTACAAACCTAGTTTGCCCGGGTATCCTTTCTTTTATCTTTCTCTTTCTTTTATCCTTTTTGTTACCATGGAGCACATTTCTATCCAAAATATTTCTGCTCCCAAGGGCAAGTTCTTAGAGTAACCACAATCTTCCAAGCCCATCACACCTTCTGGCTATGAACTCTGTCCTGGCTTCATTGCCATGGTTCGGGAACAACCCTTCTCAGGCTACGATAGTGAAAATCCCTACCACCACCTACGAGAGTTCGAGCAGTTGTGCTCATGCCTAACCATTTCGGGCATGGCACAAGAAACACATCGGTGAAAGTTGTTTCCTTTCTCCCTTGTTGAGAGAGCGAAGCAATGGTACGCCCATAACGTATGCAAGGTGTTGATGCCAGATTTTGACACGTGTTGAATCGGCGTCAGGAGAAGAAGATTGGCCGATGCGGCAGATCTGAAGGCTACAGTAAGGAATCGACCGATTGAGGTAACAGTTGGAAATCGGCCAATTGGTGATACAGCTTGCGCCAACAGGTTGGGGCTACTTTAGAGGGTCCCGATCAAAAGTTGGTCAACAGAGCGACGCTAAGTCGGTCAAGAAGCAATTGGAAAAGTCCTGATTGGATTAGGAGACGGCGGCGGAAGATTCTGCGGGAGTCCGTTTCCTTTTTAAAGATATTATAGATATAGTAGTTTTCCTGTTTTAAATAAGGTTGTACCAAGTCGTAATCGACCAGGAGTCCTAGTTTTAGGGTATAAATAGGAGTCGTCAGGGCTTTGCAAAACATCAACACATCAATCAACAACAATACTTCTACTTTTTTCATCAATTTACTTTCAAGTCGGCGACTTCGCCAATATTTTTCTTCTTTCACGAGTTCGTACGGACTGGTAGGGCAGCATCAAATTGATCTCCGGCCAATTGGTAGGTTCCGCTTATCGAGTAATATCTGAGCTTTAACTACGGGCGCATCACTGTGGTTTCGTTTGGATTTATTCACCAGTTATCGATATTTACTAGAATTATAGGTTTTACCTGTTGTTCTAGTATTATCATCAGTTATCCAGCTTGAGATCAGAGTAATCGGCTTTATCATTGCTTTTCCTCGATTTATTGCCATACAGCCGATTAGATCTATTTCAAGTGTTGCCTCTGTAATAATTATTTAGATCACTTCAGCAGTCTTCTTTACAATTATTACGCGATTATCGGCTTATCCATAGCCGATCATCTTCACAGCAAATCGGCCGATTCGCCGACGCGCTCTTCAGGAGCGACCGGAACTCCAGCCGGTCGGAGCGCCTGGAATTTAATACTTTATTTCCTTGTCAATCAACAGGTCAGATTGACTGGCACGCCGCACGAACCGCACAAGGGCGATAACCCGAACAGGAGCTAAGCAGATTCTCCTGGGTCGTGTGTCCGACGCTGAAGACCATCGGCCGATTCCTGTCTGGCCGATTTTAGCGCCAACACACTTTTGGCACGCCCAGTGGGACGCACTTCAAGATCTCAAGATCTGATATGTCGAAGAACGCAGAAATTTCCGACAGCAACATTATTGAGGTCACAGAAGCAGATCTCAAGGACGACCAGAGAGAAGAATTAGCTAATCATCTGAAAGATTTTAAGAAGATGTATCTGCAGTCGTTCAGTCATACCAGAAGCGGGGAGGCTGTCAAGAATGTCCGATATGATCCAACAGTCCGTCTACCAGGCGTTCATCGACAAGTCCTCGGTGATGACCAACACGGTATACAACGCCGTCATCAGCTCTCTAGCCGGCGGAGCAGTTCAAGGCTATCAGGGACCGGCGTATGCCCCGCCGATCGCACTCCGAGCCAGAAACTTACCAGGCACGTCCCAATCGGCTCCCGGGCAGATGCTGACGCAACGCGAGGGATACAACACTCCATTGCCTCCAGCGTCTCCAAGATATACCGGTGCACCATGTTTTCCATCACAGGCACCGCTTCAAACCATCCAGATTGCTTCCGTGCAATCGCTACCCACAAGCTCAGTACCCTGGGGGGCATCAGTAACGACAGCTTTCCCCGATCCATCCACCAGACAGGGGAGCTATCCAATCCAGGCGCCGTTCCAATCGGCCATCCGGCCGACGATCCCTCAGTATCAATCAGTCTCATCAGAGATCGGCAAGGGGGGCAAGCGCTGTACAAGCACTCAGAAGCACGGCGACGATGATGATGTACGACGGGGTGGCAGATTCACTTCGCCATCAACTATCAGCTGCTCAGCAAAATTCGCCGCATGCTTCGATCCATCATCCAGCTGTACCACCACGAGCCCTTCAACATATGCCGGCACCGCGAACGGTCGTTCACCAGCAGCAGGTGGACTGGACAGAAAGAATAGCGGAGGTGATTCAAGACCAGTTTGGGTTGAAGCCAAAAGTGCAGACTTACACATACAAGACATCGTACCCATCGGCCTATGATTTGCTGTCATTCCCACACCGCTACAAGGTGCCCGATTTCACCAAGTTTTCAGGGCTAGACGATACATCCACTGTAGAGCACATCAACAGATTCATCATCCAGTGCGGAGAGGCCGCCACGCAAGATGCTCTGAGGGTGCGTCTGTTTTCATCATCCCTGTCTGGATCAGCCTTCCAGTGGTTCACCACTTTGCCACCAAATTCTATTGTTACTTGGGCCGATCTGGAGAAGCAGTTCCATAAGTACTTCTACGCAGGAGTACATGAGATGAAGCTCTCAGATTTGACCAGCCTCAGGCAGAGGAGCGATGAACCAGTAACTGGATATATACAGAGGTTTTGAGAGGTTAGGAACAAATTCTACAGTCTTGCTCTGACCGATGCACAGTTGGCCGATATCGCTTTCCAAGGCCTCCTGCCACAAATCAAGGAAAGATATGCTTCGCATGAATTTTGAAGCCTAAGCCAGATCGTTCACCGATTGGCAGGACAGGAAGTCCGTCCGCCTGAGCAGCGGAGGAATTTCCAGAAAAAGGTGGCATATATAGAAGGATCTGAATCGGATGGAGAAGAGGAAATCGGCCTGGCAGAGTGGGTGAAAGGCAAAAAACCAATATCATGCCCTTTCGGAAAGAAAGAGCCAGAGACATTCGGCTTTGACACATCAAAAGCCGATAAGATTTTCGATTTATTACTCTAGGAAAGGCAGATTAAGCTATCTCAGTATCATACCATCCCTTCGGCCGATCAGCTCAAGAAGATGAAGTACTGCAAGTGGCACAATGCCACGTCTCATGACACAAATGAATGCAAGATCTTTCGTCAGCAGATACAATCGGCCATCGAGCAGGGGAGGCTCAAATTTGAAACCCCAGCTAAATCAACAAAGCCGATGAAGATAGACCAGCACCCTTTCCCGGCTAACATGGTTGACACAGGGAGAAATTCACTTCAAACCAAGGTGCTGACGTCAGAATCGGCAAGAAGGAGTGGCGTTGTAGACCCCGGAAGCAAGTCACGGCAGCTGAAATCAAAAAGAATAGGTGGGGGCCAGAATGACCGCGCAGACCCGTCACCTCCCAGTTCTTGCTCAGCAAATATTGGCGGCAGCAGGAACAATCAAAATACCATGACGAGATGATGCGCCGGCACGAGGATCACTGGCAATGTCCATTCTTCATCCACTGCTGGGAGAACGACATCCGACTGCAGTCAGCCGATAACTGTCCTGAGTGCAACGGATTAAGTGGCAACGATCGCCCGTTTAAAAGATCGCACTCTAGGGACAGAGGATCCGATCAGCAGAAATCGGTGCGAACAAGAGGGACAGCGCCTTTCAGTGCATGATCGGCTGGGGGCAGAGTTGACCAACATCACTGGTCAAAAGGCAGGATCAACCGACAGGATGGACTGGGGGGCAGAATCAGCGTGCATGATCGTTTGGAAGAAATGGCTGATGATAGGGTGTCAGATGAAAACCCCCTAGGAAGAGAACCAGATTGGGAACACGCCAGATCATTAGCCAAACCAGTAAACTCCAGGTGGTGTCTTGATGGTCTATCCAGATCCCAGAAATGGAGGATCCAATGCCTGCGCCTGTGGGAGCAACAAGAAGATGAACAGAAGCAGGCGCCGGAGAAAAGAAACGTTAAGTCTCGGGTTTGGTGCCCCAAGAGAAACAACAGCCAAGGAGCAAACAATCAGGAATCGGCAGCCGACATCAGCATGGTGTTCATATTGCCGATGGAATTCATGGCGCCTGACGATCGAGACAAAGCGACAAGAATGGAAGAGCAAATGGCGCACCTGGTGTTAGAACCGATGACGGCTACTTTTGACAAACCAGAAGAAGAAAAACGGCAACATCTTAAAGCACTGTTTCTCAAAGGCTATGTTAACGGATGACCCGTCACCAGATTACTAGTAGATGGAGGCGCCGCAGTCAACATCATACCATATGCCATGTTCTGCAAGCTAGGCAAGAGCGATGAAGATCTCACCAAGACGAACATAATGTTAAAGGATTTCGAAGGCAACGTGTCTCCCAGCCGTGGAGCACTCTGCGTCGACCTCACCATCGGCAGTAAGACCCTTCCTACCACCTTTTTCGTTATTAATGGTAAGGGATCCTACAACAAGCTGCTCGGTCGCGACTGGATACATGCAAACTGCTGTGTCCCATCTACAATGCATCAATGCCTCGTGCAATGGGTCGGCGACAGTACGGAGATAGTCACCGCCGATTCCGCCTACAGCGTCGCAGCGGCCGACACACAACACTGGAGCTGCGAGCACGTCAGGTGTATATCTGGCAGGACTTGGGACACTGATTTCCTGAAGGTGTCCGATTTCGGTCTACAGCCGATCCAAGCAGTCGGCTCTAAAGATTCAGAATAGATGGATCAGCTCGTCCGAGAAGACGGCAAGCTTGGGCATGGGTTTACGTCGGCCGATTCATTAGAGATGGTGGATTTTGGAGATAGCAGCAAATCAAGGCCAATGTATATTAGTGCTAATTTGGATCCTGAGTATAAGTGTAAATTGATAAGCTTGTTAAAAGAGTTCAAGGATTGCTTTGCTTGGGAATATCATGAGATGCCAGGTCTAGACCGGTCCATTGTTGAACACCAGTTACCTATAAAATCAGGATATCGGCCATATCAGCAACCTGCACGATGGTGCAACCCCAAGATTCTACCTGATATAAAGGCCGAAATCACAAAGTTGATCGAAGCAGGATTTATTCGGCAGTGCCGCTACGCCGAATGGATTTCTAATATTGTGCCCGTGTATAAAAAGAATGGAAAGCTGCGTGTGTGCATCGATTTCAGGAACTTAAATCAAGCCACACCAATGGATGGATATCCAATGCCAATGGCCGATATCTTGATAGATGCTGCCGCAGGACACAAAGTCATCAGTTTCATGGATGGTAATGCCGGGTACAATCAGATATTAATGGCCAAAGAAGATATCTCGAAGACGGCTTTCAGGTGTCCAGGTCATCTTGGTTTATTTGAATGGGTTGTAATGACCTTTGGGTTAAAGAACGCCGGTGCTACATATCAGCGGGCCATGAACTATATGTTCCACAAGCTTATTGGTACATCGGTGGAGATTTATATAGATGACGTCATGGTCAAGTCAAAAGGTCACCAAGAACATTTGGCCGATTTACGAGAAGTACTGGAGTGCACAAGGAAACATAGGTTGAAGATGAATCTGAACAAGTGTGCATTTGGCGTATCGGCCGGGCAATTCTTAGGATTTATGGTCCATGAGCGTGGGATAGAAGTCAACCGGAAGACCATAGACGCCATCAACAAGGTTGTGGCCCCACAGAGTAAAACTGAGCTGCAGTCCCTCATCGGCAAGGTTAATTTTATCAGGAGATTCATATCCAACCTGTCAGGGCGTATTCGAGCTTTCACTCTGTTGGCGCTAAAATCGGCCAGACAGGAATCGGCCGATGGTCTTCAGCGTCGGACACACGACCCGGGAGAATCTGCTTAGCTCCTGCTCGGGTTATCGCCCTGGTACGGTTCGCGCGGCGTGCCAGTCAATCTGACCTGTTGATTGACAAGGAAATAAGAGTATTAAATTCCAGGCGCTCCGATCGGCTGGAGTTCCGATCTGTCCTGAAGAGCGCGTCGGCGAATCGGCTGATTTGCTGTAAAGATGATCGGCTATGGATCAGCCGATAATCACGTAATAATTGTAAAGAAGATTGCTGGAGCGATCTAAACAATTATCACAGAGGCAACACTTGAAATAGATCTAATCGGCTGTAAGATGATAAATCGAAGAAGAACGATAACGAAGCCGATTACTCTGATCTCAAGCTGGATAACTGGTGATAATACTAGAACAATAGGTAAAACTTGCAATTCTAGTAAATATCGATAACTGGTGAATAAATCCAAACGAAACCACAGCGATGCGCCCGTAGTTAAAGCTCAGATATTACTCGATAAGCGGAACCTACCAACTGGCCGGAGATCAAGTTGATGCAGCCCTGCCAATCCGTATGAACTCGTGAAAGAAGAAAAAGCGTTGGCGAAGTCGCCGACTTGAAAGTAAATTGCTGGAAAAAGTAGAAGTATTGTTGTTGATTGATATGTTGATGTTCTTTTTGCAAAGCCCTGACGACTCCTATTTATACCCTAAAACTACGACTCCTGGTCGATTACGACTTGTTACAACCTTATTTAAAAACAGGAAAACTACTATATCAATAATATCTTTTAAAGGAAACGGACTCCCGCAGAATCTTCCGCCGCCGTCTCCTAATCCAATCAGGACTTTTTCAATTGCTTCTTGACCGACTTAGCGTCGCTCTGTTGACCAACTTTTGACCGGGACCCTCCGAAGTAGTCCCATCCTGTTGGCGCAGGCTGCATCACCAATCGGCCGATTTCCAACTGTTACCTCAATCGGCCGATTCCTTACTGTAGTCTTTAGATCTGCCGCATCGGCCAATCTTCTCCTCCTGACGCCGATTCAACATGTATCAAAATCTGGCGTCAACACATGCCCCCCAGTTTCGGAGTAAAACATAACTTTGTCTTCGAAACTCTTTCTTTAATCCTTTTCTCCGAAACGGGCGCAGTAAAAATCTCCTTCCGTTCCGCGGTCTTCCGCACAATGATTGCAATTTCCTCGGACCGAGCGCGCGAAACGACCGCTCCCCTGGAATTCGTGTAGACGGCGCGGTAAGAATACCATCTTTACCCCTGCTCTCCCGTTTTTTCCTTAAGTATTGGCATTCTCCGCCTACTCTTCCCCACAATTCTAGCATCTCCTTTCGGCGAACCACTGTTCGTCTTCCTCCGAGCCCTCTCGATCTCCAAACGCTCCCTCCGGCAATCTCATTCGCGACCTGCTCCAACGTCCAATGGCGTCACCATCGGCGACCGCTCCAACCACGGAGGCTCCATCGGCGATCCCTTCAGCGGCGGCGGCCCAATCGGTGGCTCCACTGGCAGCCCCATCGGCAACGATGATCTTCATCTCAGAGGTAAATACCTGAAATTTTTCCCTTTTGCTTTTCTACTGCTCCAGTATTTTCCGGATCCCTTCTCAGTTTCTTCCCCTTTTCTCTCTTTTTTAGGCACTTAGGCACCAGATCACCATCCCTCTCTCAGAATCCCCTGATCTTATCTGCTTAGGCCCCATGGGGAACCCCGATCCAACTGACCTGATCAGTCTAGAGACTCACAGAGTCCCATTCAAGCAATCACCCATGGACCTAGATCAGTGGGTAGGTACCTTTAGATCCTGGCCAAATGAGACCCCCGGCTGAAGAGAATGGTACCAAAGAATAGCCAGGTCTAGGAGGGTTCAGTGGGATGAACAAAAAATCGGCCAATGCATAGACCTCTCTCTGTCCCAGATGGAGAAAAATGAACCTCTGGTTATAGCAGCTTATTACTTTTGGCCGACGCACTCAATGCGTTTCTTTTTGGACATGGACCCATGACCCCAACTTTGGCCGATGTCCTACTGTTGACCGGCCTCGACATCTCCTCCGCCGATGTCCCTTTTAACTATCTGATTAAGCCATCACATCGGCTAGAGACCAAAGGAATCGGCGGGTGGAAGGGATACATCAGCAAAAGTATGAAGACGGGGACAATTTCAGAGAGAGAGCATACTGCTTTTCTGATGATGTGGTTGGAAAAGTACTTTTTCTGTGGCAGAGCAGTTGGACCCTCTTCAAACACCCAAGCTCTAGCGGAAGCTTTGTCACAAGGATCGGCCATCCCCCTTGGAAAATATCTGCTGGGATCGGCCTACCACCTGATGCACCAAATCGGCATTAAATTGTCAAAGGGGGAGCCGATTGGGAACCCTGGCGGTCCTTGGTGGTTCATCACCCTCTGGCTCAATTTATATATGAGCAAGGTCTCTCAGCAACGGATAGAGACCAAAACATTCCCTAACATCGAGTCAGAGGAGAATCCAACCGTCCGACGACGCTGCAGATCCTTTGGAGAGGCGGCATCGGCTTTCCCTGGCTGCCAGTTTACTGCTACCCGTACAACTGAATACTTCAGATGCCTCTACAATGGCCTTAGTGAAGAGACTGTCAGCTGGCATCCGTATTATGCAGTGGAGCCGAATTTCGAACTACCCATCAGCTACGACTTCTCCACTCATACTTTTGACAGGGAGCTTATGGACATTTTGATCAAGCCAGGGATTCTGCCAGCCAATTTCTTCTCAGGAAAGGACTCTCCCACATATGAGTTCTATAATCCATCGGCTGCAGCAAGGCAACTGGGCTTTGGCCAACTGCCGATTCGGGTCTATTTCGCCGGTCAAGCGAAATTCAGAGATGGACTGACTTCAAGTCTTGACTATAATCGGTTGTGCGATCTAGTGCCAGATTCTAGCACTATTGACCTGAATAATTGGTCAGTGGCCTCTTTTGCCACTCAGCAATTTAAATTATGGTGGGCAGAATGGAAGCAATACCTTTTCTGCAAATCTCCATCAACTTATTGCAACATTCTGGACCCAGAAAATATCGACCCAAATGCAGCGGTATGTCTTTTCTTCCAGCCGATTTCAATGCTATCTCTTTCCATACTTTCATCTTGTCATTAACTCGCATTTATCTTTTTAGTCTGAGAGCCAGGTCCCTCCGATGCGGAGCCGAAGCAGCAGGCCGATAGATAGTCACCATCCATATACACCATATCCACTCATCGGCTTCCATGCTCCAACCATCAAAGACATTTCCACTGGCCGATCGAAACGAGCACCGAAAAGGCCAACCTCGAAGATAACAAGCCGTCGAGTGCGAGCCCGCATCGGATCAGCTGACAAGACGGCGGTGGCATCGGCGGGGCATACTCTGGTCCCTGATAGCCTTGAACTGCTCCGCTGGCCAGAGAGCTGATGACGGCGTTATACACCGTGTTGGTCATCACTGAGGATTGGTCGATGAATGCCTGGTAGACGGACTATTGGATCATATCGGACATCTTGCCCGAGTCCTCAGCAATGGTGATATGGCGGGGAACTGGAATAGGAGCCTTCTTGACAGCCTCCCCGCTTCTGGTACGACTGAACAACTGCAGGTATATCTTCTTGTAATCTTCTAGATGTTTAGCTAATTCTTCCCTCTGGTCGTCCTTGAGATCCGCTTCTGTGACCTCGATGATGTTGTTGTCGGTAATATCTGCGTTCTTCGGCATATCAAACCTTGAAGTGTCCCACCGGGCGTGCCAAAAGTGTGTTGGCGCTAAAATTGGCCAGACAGGAATCGGCCGATGGTCTTCAGCGTCGGACACACGACCCGGGAGAATCTGCTTTGCTCCTGTTCGGGTTATCGCCCTGGTATGGTTCGCGCGGCGTGCCAGTCAATCTGACCTGTTGATTGAAAAGGAAATAAGAGTATTAAATTCCAGGCGCTCCGATCGGCTAGAGTTCCGATCTGTCCTGAAGAGCGCGTCGGCGAATCGGCCAATTTGCTGTAAAGATGATCGGCTATGGATCAGCCGATAATCACGTAATAATTGTAAAGAAGACTGCTGGAGCGATCTAAACAATTATCACAGAGGCAACACTTGAAATAGATCTAATCGGCTGTAAGATGATCAATCGAAGAAAAACGATAACGAAGCCGATTACTCTGATCTCAAGCTGGATAACTAGTGATAATACTAGAACAACAGGTAAAACTTGCAATTCTAGTAAATATCTATAACTGGTGAATAAATCCAAACAAAACCACAGCGATGCGCCCGTAGTTAAAGCTCGGATATTACTCGATAAGCGGAACCTACCAACTGGCCGGAGATCAAGTTGATGCAGCCCTGCCAATCCGTATGAACTCGTGAAAGAAGAAAAAGCGTTGGCGAAGTCGCCGACTTGAAAGTAAATTGCTGGGAAAAGTAGAAGTATTGTTGTTGATTGATATGTTGATGTTCTTTTTGCAAAGCCCTGACGACTCATATTTATACCCTAAAACTAAGACTCCTGGTCGATTACGACTTGTTACAACCTTATTTAAAAACAGGAAAACTACTATATCAATAATATCTTTTAAAGGAAACGGACTCCCGCAGAATCTTCCACCGCCGTCTCCTAATCCAATCAGAACTTTTTCAATTGCTTCTTGACCGACTTAGCGTCGCTCTGTTGACCAACTTTTGACCGGGACCCTCCGAAGTAGTCCCATCCTGTTGGCGCAGGCTGCATCACCAATCTGCCGATTTCCAACTGTTACCTCAATCGACCGATTCCTTACTGTAGTCTTTAGATCCGCCGCATCGGCCAATCTTCTCCTCCAGACGCCGATTCAACACGTGTCAAAATCTGGCGTCAACACACTCCTCTGTTGAAATTAAAGCCCGATCAGGAATTTGTATGGGGAGAAGAACAACGCAGAGCATTGGAAGATATTAAGCAATATCTAATCTCACCTCCGGTGTTAGTCCCGCCACAGCCTGGTAAGCCATTCAAATTATATTTATCGGCTGATGAACAGGCCATTGGATCGGCGTTGGTACAGCAGTTCGAAGGGAAAGAACGGGTGGTATATTATGTCAGCAGAAGACTCCTGGACGCCGAAACAAGATATTCCCCAATGGAGCGGCTGTGCTTGTGTTTATACTTCTCGTGTACCAAGCTCAGGCACTTTTGTTATCGGCGGAATGCATAGTTATATGCAAAGACGATGTGGTGAAGTATATGCTATCATTGCCGATTTTGAAAGGACGGATTGGAAAATGGATCCTGGCTCTGTCAGAATTCGACTTAAGGTACGAATCGGCCAAAGCTGTCAAAGGTCAAGTAATGGCCGATTTCGTAGCTCAGCATTGTGGACCAGAGATTGCTATCGTTGAACCAGTTCCATGGACTCTGTATTTTGATGGTTCTTCGTGTGGGGCCGGATCAGGAATCGGCATCATTTTTGTATTGCCTCGGGGGGCAAGTTATGATTTCTCTCTGCCGATAGAAGCATCCGCAACCAATAATCAGGTGGAATATCGAGCCATTCTAAAAGGAATCCAATTATTAGGGGAAGTCAAAGCTGATGCAGTCGAAATTTTTGGAGATTCCATGCTCATTGTGGATCAGTTAACGGGGCGATCTGAGTGCAAGGATGATATCTTGAGGATTTATTATGAAGATTGCCTTCAGCTTTTAAAAGAATTCAAGTCTGCAATAATTGAGCATATCCCCAGAAATTATAATGAAGAGGCCAACAGGCTGGCCCAACATGCGTCCGGATATCGGCCGATTCAGGGAGATATGATGTTAGAGCTCGCGACCGATGACTGGCGAAAGGAAATCGCCGATTATTTGAAGGATCCCTCCCGGAAAGTGGATCGGCGAATACGTTTTCAAGCTACAAAATATATGTTGCTTGAAGATGATTTGTTTTACTGAACGATTGATGGAGTTCTTCTCAAGTGCCTGGGAACAGAAGAGGCAAAGGTCCTGATGGGAGAAATCCATGAAGGCGTATGTGGAGCCCATCAATCGGCTCACAAAATGAAATGGATTATCAGAAACAATGGTTATTACTGGCCAACTATTCTTGAGGACTGTTTCAAATATTATAAAGGATGCCAAGACTGTCAGAGGTTTGGCAATATATAGCGCGCCCCAGCATCGGCTATGAATCAAGTGATCAAGCTGTGGCCGTTCAGAGGTTGGGGAATAGATCTCATCGGACAGATTCACCCTCCATCGAGCAAATGGCATAAGTTCATATTGGTAGCCACAGATTATTTTACTAAGTGGGTAGAGGTAGTTCCTTTAAGGAATGTGACATCGGCCGATATGATTGAGTTCGTTAAGAACCATATTATCTATCGATTTGGTATTCCTCAAACCATCACAACTGACCAGGGAACAATGTTTACTTCTGGAGAATTCGGAGAGTTTGCCGCCGATATGGGGATTAAATTATTAAATTCTTCTCCATATTATGCTCAAGCCAATGGCCAAGCAGAATCGTCCAATAAAGGGATAATCAAGCTAATCAAGAGAAAGATAGAAGAACAACCCAAAAAGTGGCATATGTCTTTGGCTGAATCTTTATGGGCTTATAGGATGGCTTGTCATGGAGCCACTAAGATATCTCCTTAACAGCTGGTTTATGGTCATGAGGCAGTCTTGCCTTGGGAATTAAGGACGAGGTCAAGGCGTATATCGCTTCAAGATCAGTTGACGGCCGATGACTATTCCTTCCTCATGAAGGACGAACTTGATGATTCGGCAGGTCTGCGGTTGAGGGCCCTGATCAGTATAGAAGAAAATAAGAAAAGGGTGGCCAGATGGTATGACAAAAAGGTCAAAGTTAAACAATTCTCTCAGGGAGATTTGGTATGGAAGTTGGTGCTGCCGATAGGGTCTAAAGATCCCAAATTCGGTAAATGGTCACCCACTTGGGAAGGGCCGTACAGAATCGGCCGATGTGCCCCTGGAAATGCATATATTCTGGAAACTATTGAAGGGGAGGAATTCCCAAGAGCTTTAAATGGACGATATCTGAAGAGGTACTATCCAAGCATTTGGGTAGATGCATAACTTGCAGAAAGATATATCAAGACAACATGGCCGATTTCCATCGATTTTCGTCTGCATAGCCGATGCAAAAATCACATCGCCTGAAGAAAGAAACATTATGATTCATTTTGACCAGTTCATTGTTGGATAAAAAACGGCAGAGTACATGGCCGACATGGTACAAGTCGCCCTTAAAATAAAAATACCGATATATCTATTGATTACGCCTGTTGTGGATTTCTCTCTCGACACGACCCAGTTCTATCAGAAGGCGGGTCCTATTTTCCTTCGGATTCTCTACGGTGGCTCCAGTCTCAGCTTGATTGCAAAGTTCTATCAGAAGGCGGGTCTTCTTCTCCTCCAGACTCTCCATGGCAGCTTCAGTCTTGACTTGACGAGGGAGTAGAGGGCTTTTCTCAGAGGGTGGTCGTTTGCGGACCAAGCAGTGAGCATCTATAAGGTCCCAATATTCCTGGACAACAGCGGGAACATGATCTCTGAGTTCTTCAGCATGAGCTCTTATCAGATCTTTGTCTGCCTGCGACAGTGGTTCGTCTGAATGCATGATTTCGATCGCTCGTTCCAGACCGGGGCTGAGACATTTTGGCTAAACAGAGATGAAGAGACTACCCAACATCAGAGCGATTGAGATGCTTAGGGGAAAGGCAGAGGAAAGTTCATACCTTGTTGACAGAGGAAGAAGACGAAGAAGACGAAGAAAACATCTTGCTATTCGGTTTGGGAGTATAAAAATCTAGTGTTGGAGAGAGAGAAGATGGGTAATGCGTATGCCTCTGGGGACGGTGAAGGATCTACTTATAAAGAAAAAGGAAGGTAGATAGATGGTGAGACACATCCTATCGGAGTAAAAGCTTTCATAAATGCAAATCTGCACAAGGAAGTGGTCCAGAGTCAAATCAGCGCAGTAACATTAAAGGAGCATTAAAAGTTTACAGTATTCTTTACAGCTCGAGGAAAGCATCTATGGCCGCGATAGCTCGTTGCCTAATCTGATCGGCCGAGTCTAGTACTCTCTGGTCATCATCGGCCGATCCTGGAACTTCTGACATATGGCGACGAAGCCTTATCGCTTCATGGGCCAAGAGCTGCCTTTCTTGCTTCAGCCCAGTGATGATGGATGGGAGTTCTTGAAGCTTCTTTTCTTCAGCAGCTATCTCTTTTGTTATCTGCTCCATCTCCTTGGCTAGCTCTGCTCTCCTCCGTTTGAGCCCGTTGGCGCTAAAATCGGCCAGACAGGAATCGGCCGATGGTCTTCAGCGTCGGACACACGACCCGGGAGAATCTGCTTAGCACCTGCTCGGGTTATCGCCCTGGTACGGTTCGCGCGGCGTGCCAGTCAATCTGACCTGTTGATTGACAAGGAAATAAGAGTATTAAATTCCAGGCGCTCCGATCGGCTAGAGTTCCGATCTGTCCTCAAAAGCGCGTCGGTGAATCGGCCGATTTGCTATAAAAATGATCGGCTATGGATCAGCCGATAATCGCGTAATAATTGTAAAGAAGACTGCTGGAGCGATCTAAACAATTATCGCGGATGCAACACTTGAAATAGATCTAATCGGCTGTAAGACGATAAATCGAAGAAGAACGATAACGAAGCCGATTACTCTGATCTCAAGCTGGATAACTGGTGATAATACTAGAACAACAGGTAAAACTTGCAATTCTAGTAAATATCGATAACTGGTGAATAAATCCAAACGAAACCACAGCGATGCGCCCGTAGTTAAAGCTCGGATATTACTCGATAAGCGGAACCTACCAACTGGCCGGAGATGATCAAGTTGATGCAGTCCTGCCAATCCGTATGAACTCGTGAAAGAAGAAAAAGTGTTGGCGAAGTCGCCGACTTGAAAGTAAATTGCTGGAAAAGGTAGAAGTATTGTTGTTGATTGATGTGTTTTTTTTTTGCAAAGCCCTGACGACCCCTATTTATACCCTAAAACTAGGACTCCTGGTCGATTACGACTTGTTACAACCTTATTTAAAAACAAGAAAACTACTATATTTATAATATCTTTTAGAAAGGAAACGGACTCCCGCAGAATCTTCCGCCGCCGTCTCCTAATCCAATCAGGACTTTTTCAATTCCTTCCTGACCGACTTAGCGTCGCTCTGTTGACCAACTTTTGACCGGGACCCTCCGAAGTAGTCCCATCCTGTTGGCGCAAGCTGCATCACCAATCGGCCGATTTCCAACTGTTACCTCAATCGGCCGATTCCTTACTGTAGCCTTCAGATCTGCCGCATCGGCCAATCTTCTCCTCCTAACGCCGATTCAACACGTGTAAAAATCTGGTGTCAACACATGCCCCCCAGTTTCGGAGTAAAACATAACTTTTTCTTCGATACTCTTTCTTTAATCCTTTTCTCCGAAACGGGCGCAGTAAAAATCTCCTTCCGTTCCGCGGTCTTCCGCACAATGATTGCAATTTCCTCGGACCGAGCGCGAGAAACGACCGAGTATTGGCATTCTCCGCCTACTCTTCCCCACAAATCTAGCATTTCCTTCCAGCGAACCACTGTTCGTCTTCCTCCGGATCCCTCGATCTTCAACGGCCTCTTACGGCGATCTCACTCGCGACCTGCTTCAACCTCCCAATGGCGTCTCCATCGGCGACAAGTCCAACCACGGAGGCTCTATCGGCGATCCCCTCAGCGGCGGCAGCCCAATCGGCGGCTCAACTGGCAGCCCCATCAGCGACGATGCTCTTCATCCCAGAGGTAAACACTTGAAATTTTCCCCTTTTGCCTTTCTATTGCTCCAATATTTTCCGGATCCTTTCTCAGTTTTTTCCCTTTTCTTCCTTTTTTAGGCAGTTAGGCACCAGATCACCATCCCCCTTTCAGAATCTCCTGACCTTATCTGCTTAGGCCCTATGGGGAACCCCGATCCGACTGACCTGATCAATCTAGAGACCCATAGAGTCCCGTTCAAGCAATCACCCATGAATCTGGATCAGTGGGTAGGCGCTTTTAGGTCCTAGCCAAATGAGACCCCCGGCTGGAGGGAATGGTACCAAAGAATAACCAGGTCTAGGAGAGTTCAATGGGACGAACAAAAAATCAGCCAATGCATAGACCTCTCTCTGTCCCAGATGGAGAAAAATGAACCTTTGGTCATAGCGGCTTCTTATTTCTGGTCCGACGCACGTAATGCGTTTCTTTTTGGACATGGACCCATGACCCCAACTCTGGCCGATGTCCTGTTGTTGACCAGCCTTGACATCTCCTCCGCCGATATCCCTTTTAACTATCTGATTAAGCCATCACATCGGCTAGAGACCAAAGGAATCGGCGGGTGGAAGGGGTACATTAGCAAAAATATGAAGACGGGGACAGTTTCAGAGAGGGAGCATACTGCTTTTCTTATGATGTGGCTGGAAAAGCACTTTTTCTGTGGCAGAGCAGTTGGACCCTCTTCTAACACTCAGGCTTTAGCGGAAGCTCTGTCACAAGGATCGGCCATCCCCCTTGGAAAACATCTGCTGGGATCGGCCTAAAACCTGATGCACCAAATCCGCATTAAACTGTCAAAGTGGGAGCCGATTGGGAACCCTGGCGATCCTTGGTGGCTCATCACCCTCTGGCTCAATTTACATACGAGCAAGGTCTCTCAGCAATAGATAGAGACCAAAACTTTTCCCAATATTGAGTCAGAGGAGAATCCAACTGTCCGACGACGCTGCAGATCCTTTGGAGAGGCGGCATCAACCTTCCCTGGCTGTCAGTTTACTGCTACCCGTACAGCTGAATACTTCAGATGCCTCTATAATGGCCTTAGTGAAGAAACTGTCAGCTGGCATCCGTATCAGGCAGTGGAGCCAATTTTCGAACTACCCATCAGCTACGATTTCTCCACTCATACTTTTGACAGGGAGCTCATGGACATCTTGATCAAGCCAGGGATTCTGCCAGCCAATTTCTTCTCAGGAAAGGACTCTCCCACATATGAGTTCTACAATCCATCGGCTGCAGCAAGGCAACTGGGCTTTGGCCAACTGCCGATTCGGGTCTACTTCGCCGGTCAAGCGAAATTCAGAGATGGACTGACTTCAAGTCTTGACTACAATCGGCTGTGCGATCTAGTGCCAGATTCTAGCACCATTGACCTGAATAATTGGTCAGTGGCCTCTTTTGCCACTCAGCAATTTAAACTATGGTGGGCAGAATGGAAGCAATACCTTTTCTGCAAATCTCCATCAACTTATTGCAATATTCTGGACCCAGCAAACATTGACCCAAATGCAGCGGTATGTCCTTTCTCCCAGCCGATTTCAATGCTATCTCATTCCACACTTTCATTTTATCATTAACTCGCCGGAGCACCGCCGTCGACGCGTGCCGCGCCGCTGCCGCCTCTGCTCCAACGCCGGCGAGCCCTTCCCGGCCGTCCCCCACCCGAACAACACCCCCACGAGGTAGCCCTCGCATCCCTGAACCTTCCCCGACCCTCACCCCTCGCCGCCGACGAGCCCCTCGCCGGAATTTCGGCCGGCCGCCGTACCCGAGCCGCCCGAGGACCCAATTGCAAGAATTTAAATCTTTAGAAGGGTCTGCGCGTAAGATTCAAGGACCTAGTTGTAAAAGAAAGTTTCAAATCTAGATTCAAATTCAGTGAACTTGTAAAATTCGTATAAAATCGTAGAAAATTCAGAAAAATGCAAACTCGACTGTTCTGGAATCCATAGAACAAACTATACCACTTTTGTTACAAAAAGTTTCTCTGAATCTCAACATATTTTGCTCTACATTAAATGGAAGCTTTAATGGACTTATTTTGTACCCACTGTTGTAGAACAATGCTGACCCTAAATTTTGGGCAGTGAGTTAGTTGCTTGATGTTTAGGATTGTGTAAAAAGATCAGGCCCAAATTCCATCTCTATCTTTACTGTTTATTAAACTTAGTTTCATACCATGTTTGAGTAAAATATTTTATACCTGCAGTTAGATGATGAATCACATAATGAAACTTTTTCTCTGATAGTATATTGGAACCCGGATGCCAGAGAAAAATTGGGAGACTTTATGTATCAAAGTAACTTATTTATTGGATTTATATGCTAATAACATACAGTAAATCAAGAAAATAGTATCATAGCTTGGAAAATTCTCAAATTTTTACTAAGAGATACACTGTGGTAGAGGTTGCTGTGTGAAAAGTTTCATGGACAAAAACCCTGTGTAGGGTCCTGTAGAAATGAATCCTTGAATAGCCTAGGTGTGGAATGTCATATTTTCTATGCTCTGAATACTGCATAATAAATCCTACAAAAATTACAGTAGCTCCTACATGCTTAACTGAAAACTCTGTAAGAATCTTAGACTCAGTTGTTGCACCAATTGTTCTGTACAAAAAGAACAAGGATCTAACAGCGACTATGTAATATATTTTTCATAATTAATTTGTTACATAAAATTGGCTGAAAATTTTACAGTAAGCACATCTTTCCCTGATGTGCCTAAATCCAAAAGTTCATGACCAGAAACTATCCATTGTAGTAATTACTCTTAAATCGTATCGAGTACCATTACCACGACTTAAACTTGTGCATTCATGTAGAATCGACGACTCTCGCCGACGGAACTTACGAGCTGGTGCCCGCGTTCGAGAGTGAGCAGCGTGAAGCTCAAGTAAATCTAACTAAAGCTCTTGAAGACCCGAGCCCAAGTTCGGAAGAGCCCCAAGCTAACTGTGAAGGCAAGCCGCGGAGCATAACCCATCTCTTTCCTAAATTATGCAACTCACTACTCTTTTGCTTGTGCATTAAGTTTATAGGAGTTGAATGAAAACTTAGTTGCATGACGTTAGGAACCCTTGCTTGAAAACAAGATGTAAGGTTCGATAGAATGCTGTGCTAATAGGACTCCGGTAAAAGTCGAGTGATTTCCTGTCACTCGCGAGAAAATAGGAGTTGAATGACTACTACACGCTGCAATCATAAGGACACGGACGGGCTATGGAACGATGGTTACAATTGAGGCCCGTCTGTCTAGTGAAAAATGCTAAGGCCGCAGGGTGTGGTAGTGATGGTTAAGTCTTTGAACGTACTAAACACATGCCGAGATTATGGGAATCGGTAAGCTTAAGTACCTGATTGGCCCGGCAAGTGGACAGCAACCTACCCTTTGAACTTCGGTCCCATGTGCATATGGCGAGTGCAGAGAGTGGTCACGACCCGGCGCCGAACCGTGGCGTGGGGCTCTTGTACTCTCGGAGGGTAGCCTCGATCCACAACCCGGAAAGAAAGGGGAAAAGTTGCACGTGTGACTCTAGGGAGTAACCACGTGACGTGTGTTTGGGTTTCCCTTGCAAGGTTAAGAAATTCGATTCGAATCGTCCGTTTCTCACGGCTATTGAGACTGCTTAACCATTTTTACCCACAGAGTAAGAAGAGGAACAATGATGATGAATGAACTGGTTGGATGAAAATTTAATGCTTCACCATGTATGCTATTGGATAGCCGCTTATCTAGAATGGTTAATGAAACTAGAATCTGAGCTAAAAGTTGAAAGTAAGGACCCCCTTGTAGATGCTTTTCGGCAAAACAAACCCCTGAGCCAAAAAGCCTTGCATGTCTAGAGTCAGTGGAGTAGATTCCACTACACGGGTAAGTCTTGCTGAGTATTAGTATACTCAGCCTTGCTTGTGGCTCATTTCAGGTGAGACCTTCGAAGATATGATTGCTAGCTTAACTTGGCCCTGCACTCTTCCCCCTGGTTGGTCGGTGGAATGGGATACGCCCCCGTCCAACGGAGATAATGCCGAATGATGTCTCGTACGGGCTTCATCGAGACATCCTTATCGTCGAGTAGCTTTCGTTGTTTTATTTTCCGCTGCAACTTAAACTCTGAAGAACTTATTTATGATAATTGAAGTACTTGGTTTCTAAACTCAAAACTTGGTCTGTAATATTTACTCATGCTAATGTTGTAATATTTTCTGGAATGTGGTATTCTCTGGGCTCATCGTCGCATGAGCATTTGTATGTATGGCGCTCGATCCGATTACCGTGGTTGTATCGGGAGGTTATACCCGACAGACCAGTGGATTACTCCGTTTGAAGTGTAAGGTTAACCGAAATTGCCCTAATGGTGATGGTTAATACACTTGAGCCGGATTAATTCAGGTGGTTCTGCCACAGCTGGTATCAGAATCGTAGCTGGTGCCACAGCTGGCAACAGCTGGCGCCAGAGCCAAAATACATACGCCAGAGAATGCGACAAGCCTTAAAAACTTGTTTTCATAAAACTTGACTAGAAGGATGTGTTGCGAAATGCGTTGGTACGTTAAGGATGGTGCCTAGTTCGTAAAGCCCTACGGGATTATGGGAAAATTACTAGGTGGCTATCTGACTTATGAAATATTATCAACTGACTTCCAGCACATTACTTTCTGTCAAAACTTACTTTCATGCACAACCGACCTTAAATTCTGTAACGACGCACTCATCGCTAAGGTAAGAAGGTAAGAATCCTCAGCCAACTGAGAGAGCTTGGCCTTCCTGTCGGTGATGCGAACCGAACGCTGCCCTCAAGCAGTGGCTTACTTGAGGTGCTGCCAATATGCCAACTGTTAGTTGAACATATTGGGAGTAGAAGGTTTGGCGCAGGGTATGGCGATCGCTGTTCATACCCCCGTCTCATGACGGTACCCCCGTGAATACGCTATCTCGATAGCGTATGTTAACGTCGTCTGTACGGCGGAAATTGTACAGATATCGTTTCTATAAGTAAACGGTAATGAATACGGACGCTTTCATGAGTGCTGGCATGAAAGGTTCATGAAATATATATGCTTGTCAATCTTCTGCAGGTACACTAACCGCAATTACGATAAGTTAAAGAACGGTTAGAAAAACTCGACTAGCTATTATAGGAGAGCCGTATTGTATATGCCACCGAAACTATCTTCGTAAGACCAAAAGTATTTGGCAGTTATTTTATTTGGTGAGGGCGAATAGGACGTGCATGCATCATCACCATACCCATTGGAAAATGAAAATACGTTGTAGGAAAGTGGTACAGTTCTTGCGCATCTAAGCATGGTTTGCCTAAGAACCATCTAGCGAAACTGTCCGAAATCTGCCGTGACCGAAAAGAGCGATTTATTGGCCAAAGAAAATGACTTTTTCTGATAAAGTTCATGTTGAAGAAATTGTTCCAAATTTTGTGTTCTATCTTCTGTTCAAAAATGAAAAATTCTGAACTTATGGATAGTGAGAAATAACAGAAACCTTAGAATGTCAGAATTCTGTCCAGAATAAGCACTTCTGCCCCTTAAATTTTTAGGCCCCCTTCCTGCGGTTTGCTGCAAAAGAGCACAACACGAAACTTGTTCCAAATTTACCCAGGTAGCTGCTGTTAAAATTTGGAAAATTTTGGCTGGGTAGATTTTCCCTGGTGCACGAAACTCTGGCCCTCTGTTCACTGAAAAATTCTGGGTAGACAGTAAGGTAAAACCTGAAGAGAAAGACCATCTTAGAGACCTATCTAGCTCCGGAGTTGACTAGCAAAGTTGTTCACAAATACCTTAGGAGTGATCTGGTGAAATTTGAGAATTTCTGGATTAGAATTGTGGAAGTTATGGTTATTTTTGCACACTATACAGAATCTGTCCTTGTGTTGTTCACAGTTTTTTGCTATCTCACTCCATTTGATCTTTTGTTCAGATGGCCGAGCCTGTTGCTATGATGGTGGATGAGGATGGACGCGTACACTCGTAGTGTCTCCACTGGGAGGGCTTTCCCTCTATTATGTGGAATGTTCTGCGTACCGCGGGCTATCTAATTCCCCCACGTTACGCCGGCTGGAGTTTGCAGAAAATGGAGTTACCCAGTGCTGTGTCAACGTGACTATCTTTCCGCACCCGCTACACCCGGAGTGGCCTGCCTTGGAGCTTGAGGCTGTTGGTCGCTGTTTGGCCGATACTTGGGAGCTTGCAGCCATGAGGGCGCTCACCACTTTTTGTGCGCAGCGTCCCGAGGTTGTCACCCTCGCTCCCATCGGTTTGTTTCCTGCTGCCCAGGACAACGACCCCTTTTGGCTCAACAGGGTGCAGCACGCACAGTACTTGGTAGACTTTCACGCCCAAGAAACTATTCATACCTCCGTGCGGTGCATGAGTGCACTCTACCGGCTTCAGACTCTCCAGAGTCAGGCACTTGAGCAGCTCACTGATCTTGCTCAGGCCTACCACATGATGGCAGATACCAGGGATGAGCAGATTAAGGAGCTCAGTCAGGATCTTGAGGACAGAGATGCTCAGATTGGCCAACTTGAGGGCCAAATTCAGGAGCAGGATACTCTCATGGGTGAGAGAGATGCCACGATAGCACAGTTGGAGGAGCAGCTCCATGATCTGAGCCTTGAGTTGGAGGATGCGAATGAGCACATTCAGTGGCACCATGATCAGAATGACCATCCCCATGAGGAGGACATGGAGGAGGATGAGGAGGAGCCACAGGAGATTGATGGTATCTCCGGTATGGATTTCGAGGGTGAGGTACCACAAGCACCTCAGATGGGAGCTCACTCTCCTGCCCACAGCGAGTCGTCCGTCAACGACTTGGATGATTTCTAGAGGACGACCTAGGAGAACTTTTGCACATACTCCTCGATAGGGTAGCCTAACTTTTGGCAAGTGTTGTAATAGGCTAACTAGGAGTTGAGTAACTCTTTTGTGATGGGTACACCTGAACCATGTGGATACCCTCAGCATGTAAGGAACGGCGATAAACTTGGGTGATTCGTTGTAAGTTGGTAAACGATAAAATCCACAATCGCTGAGACTTGTCGGAATTTTTACCCATGTCTCCTTGCATTTCTTGGCTGAGTGTTGAATACCAAACTTGTGCTAAATTTTGTGATCTGGTTTCTCACAAAAATTCAGCATCATTGGACCTCGTTAGTTTAAGATATAGGCGAAACAGTACCGAGCAATCTGCTGAAAAACAGCTAAGACAGTAAGGCAAAGGACGAGCCTTTCGACCACCTTAGCCATAGTTCTAGCGCCGAAGTTAAATACCAAAGTGGTGCATTCCTAAATTCTCTGACTACTGCCAAAGTAGGAGATATGTTGGATGGACCCACAGCAAGCTATGATTTTTTTTTCTTCTCGTAGCAAACAGAGATTCTGTCCATACTTCTAGCTGTGATGTCGGAAGTCTATGACTACACCAATCATTATGAATCAAGGAAGTAATATGGATCGCGTGGCTAATGGTAACCTTTCACGTTTCAGATGGTTGGATCAACACGTGGCAACCCCGAGGGTTTTGGTGCCGGTGGCAGCCGCTCGCAACAATCGCCACCACCCCCGCCCAGTTTGGTGGAAGTGATGGCCGCTCAAACCGAGCTGCTGCGTCAGATTGTGCAAGGACAACACCAGCAGAGGGGTGGGCACAATGCTCACCAACCCCAAGCTGCAGGATACACGGATTTCCTAGGGACCCAGCCGCCCTTGTTCCATAAGACCGAGGAACCCCTGGACGCAGATGCATGGATTCGCACCATCGAATCCAAGTTCACACTACTTGTGGCCCCATGCTCGGAGGCCAACAAGGCTCGTTTTGCCGCGCAACAGCTTCGCGGTACCGCTCGACTGTGGTGGGACCACTATTCTGCGATGCTCCCGGCTGACCATGTGGTCGACTGGGATGAATTCAAGACCGCGTTCCGGGCACATCATATCCCCGAGGGTCTCATGGAGAGGAAGTTGAATGAGTTTCTGGCACTCACCCAGGGCACCCACACCGTGCTGCAGTACGCCCAAGCATTCAACAACCTATGCCAGTATGCGGGCTATCACGCTGATACGGATGCCAAGAAGCGTGATCGTTTCCGCCGAGGTCTGAATACCAAGCTCAAGGAACGTCTGAACCTAGCCAGGGCTGACACCTACAACGAGTTGGTCAATATGGCCATAACCCAGGAAGACTGTATCATGGCACACCGGGCCGAGAAGAAGAGAAAGGCACCCGCTGGGCCATCAAGTGTCCAACCACCAAGGTATCGCATCGTGCAAAATGCCGCACCCACAGCTCCACCAAGGGCCCCGCAGCCAGGAAGGTGGATTGCCAGACCCCCACAGCAGCCAGGCATGGTACGACCCCCGATGCCTCCACAGAATGGTCCGAGGCCCATTCTTCAACAATATCTCCGACCTAGCCCCGCGAATCGCTGTTTCAAATGCGGGAGTTCTAACCACTTTGCACGAGAATGCCCTCAGTCTGGACCGCCCAACCAAGGTCAGGGATCCAACCCGAACGCCAAGAACAGGGGCAAGAGACAAACCCTGCAAGTCAAGCAAGGACGGATTAACTTCACCACGCTTGCAGAGCTTCCTGAAGGAGCCCCAGTGATGTCGGGTACATTCTCTATCCATAACAAGCCTGCAGTTATATTATTTGATTCTGGTGCATCGCATAGTTTCATAAGTGCAAAATTCGGTGCAAAAGTAGGCTTGGATGTTTGCCACACAAATGGGTCTTATATGATATCAACACCGGGTGGTAAAATTTCCTCGAATCAAATGATCAGACAAGTACCAGTCAAGTTGGGTAGTAAAACTATCAACACAAACTTGATTCTTTTACCCCTTGACGGCATGGATCTTATTTTGGGCATGAATTGGATGGTTTTGCACAAAGTCACACTAGACCCCTCATCCAGAGTTGTGGAGATAAATTCACCTAGTCACGGAGCCACTACCCTTTTCCTACCATTCCGGGATTGCACGAATTCCTGTGCTTACATGATGGAAGGACTTAAGCTGGAAGATATTCCTGTGGTAAACGAGTATGCCGACGTTTTTCCAGATGACTTACCAGGAATGCCACCAGATAGGGATATTGAGTTCATCATTGAACTACAACCAGGCACTGCACCTATATCCAAAAGGCCATATAGGATGCCCCCTAAAGAATTGGCGGAACTGAAAAAAAATTCAACTCCAAGAACTACTGGACAAGGGTTTCATTCGCCCTAGCGCGTCACCTTGGGGATGTCCAGCCCTATTCGTAAAGAAGAAGGATGACAGTTTAAGATTATGTGTGGACTACCGACCTCTCAATGCGGTAACTGTTAAAAATAAATACCCACTTCCTCGTATCGATGTACTCTTCGATCAATTAGCTGGAGCCAGAGTCTTCTCAAAGATTGATCTTCGTTCAGGATATCATCAGATCAAGATTCGTCCATGCGATATTCCTAAGACTGCCTTCTCCACCCGATATGGACTATAT
The DNA here is from genome assembly GCA_032594955.1 of Panicum miliaceum. Lineage (NCBI taxonomy): Eukaryota > Viridiplantae > Streptophyta > Magnoliopsida > Poales > Poaceae > Panicum > Panicum miliaceum. Next base: position 8,093,476 of record CM064070.1, on the reverse strand, counting down.
GAATTCTTAGTCATGTCCTTTGGACTCACCAATGCCCCTGCCTACTTCATGTATCTCATGAATTCGGTATTCATGCCCGAACTTGACAAATTCATCGTAGTGTTCATCGACGACATCCTTATCTATTCCAAGGATGAGGAAGAGCATGCCAAGCACCTTCATATTGTTCTTCAGCGACTCAGAGACCATCAGCTCTATGCTAAGTTTTCTAAGTGTGAGTTTTGGTTGGATACTGTAAAGTTCTTAGGTCACACGATCTCCAGCGAAGGCATAGCTGTTGACCCCAGCAAGGTACAAGAGGTGATGGATTGGAAACCCCCTACCTCCGTTCATCAGATTCGCAGTTTTCTCGGATTAGCCGGATACTACCGTCGCTTCATCCCGGATTTCTCTCGAATTGCTAAGCCCATGACTGAGCTGTTAAAGAAGGATGTAAAGTTTGCATGGAATGAGAAATGTGAAGAAGCTTTCCACACTCTCAGAGAGCATCTGACTACTGCACCTGTGTTAGCTCAACCCGATAATACCAAGTCGTTCGATGTGTATTGTGATGCATCGGGTACTGGTCTAGGATGTGTGCTTATGCAAGAGAATCGAGTGATTGCATATGCCTCACGAGCCCTTCGGCCCCACGAACAGAATTATCCCACGCATGACCTTGAGCTTGCAGCTGTCATTCACGCTCTGAAAATATGGAGGCACTATCTCATGGGTACACAGTGCAATATCTACACGGATCATAAGAGTCTCAAGTACATCTTCACACAAGCCGACCTGAATATGAGACAACGGAGATGGCTAGAATTAATCAAGGATTATGACCTTGAAGTGCACTATCACCCCGGCAAGGCTAATGTAGTCGCGGATGCACTAAGCCGCAAGTCCCATTGCCATTGCTTATCCATGGAGTCCTACCATGAGACATTGTGCGCAGAAATGAGGAAGCTTAACCTGGAAATGGTTTCCCAAGGCACTCTAGATCACATCTCAGTTGAGCCCACTCTTCACGACCAAATCGTCATGGCACAATTACATGACGAAGGAATTAAGATCATCAAGCAAAAACTCTCTCTAGGTGAGGAGAAGTATAAATGTTTCCGCCAGGACCATAAGGGAGTTCTATGGTTCGAAAGTCGTATAGTCGTTCCGAAGAATCGTGAACTCCGCAAGCAAATTCTCGATGAGGCACACCTTTCCAAATTCTCTATCCACCCCGGCAGTAGCAAAATGTATCAAGACCTAAGGAAAAACTTCTGGTGGACTAGAATGAAAAGAGAAATCGCTACGTATGTCTCGGAATGTGACACGTGCCAGAGAGTAAAAGCTAGCCACTTGAAGGTAGCCGGTACAGAGAGTGGTCACGACCCGGCGCCGAACCGTGGCGTGGGGCTCTTGTACTCTCGGAGGGTAGCCTCGATCCACAACCCGGAAAGAAAGGGGAAAAGTTGCACGTGTGACTCTAGGGAGTAACCACGTGACGTGTGTTTGGGTTTCCCTTGCAAGGTTAAGAAATTCGATTCGAATCGTCCGTTTCTCACGGCTATTGAGACTGCTTAACCATTTTTACCCACAGAGTAAGAAGAGGAACAATGATGATGAATGAACTGGTTGGATGAAAATTTAATGCTTCACCATGTATGCTATTGGATAGCCGCTTATCTAGAATGGTTAATGAAACTAGAATCTGAGCTAAAAGTTGAAAGTAAGGACCCCCTTGTAGATGCTTTTCGGCAAAACAAACCCCTGAGCCAAAAAACCTTGCATGTCTAGAGTCAGTGGAGTAGATTCCACTACACGGGTAAGTCTTGCTGAGTATTAGTATACTCAGCCTTGCTTGTGGCTCATTTCAGGTGAGACCTTCGAAGATATGATTGCTAGCTTAACTTGGCCCTGCACTCTTCCCCCTGGTTGGTCGGTGGAATGGGATACGCCCCCGTCCAACGGAGATAATGCCGAATGATGTCTCGTACGGGCTTCATCGAGACATCCTTATCGTCGAGTAGCTTTCGTTGTTTTATTTTCCGCTGCAACTTAAACTCTGAAGAACTTATTTATGATAATTGAAGTACTTGGTTTCTAAACTCAAAACTTGGTCTGTAATATTTACTCATGCTAATGTTGTAATATTTTCTGGAATGTGGTATTCTCTGGGCTCATCGTCGCATGAGCATTTGTATGTATGGCGCTCGATCCGATTACCGTGGTTGTATCGGGAGGTTATACCCGACAGACCAGTGGATTACTCCGTTTGAAGTGTAAGGTTAACCGAAATTGCCCTAATGGTGATGGTTAATACACTTGAGCCGGATTAATTCAGGTGGTTCTGCCACAATTTGGGTATGCTGGTTATAACCCCACAACAAACATCGGCCGGAAGATCAACAGAGGCATGGCAAATTTCTCACACCATCTTATTTCAATTACCCATAGCATACTCAGAGGATCTGTTTTCCATGCCTTTTCAGGAAGGTGGCCCGAGCGGAGCACTGATAGTTGTTGAATCTTCTTCCTCTGATGAGCCAATTGTACCAGCCCTTGAGACGAGGGAGACGCTTCCACCGGCGCAAGCAAGAAAAATTCGTTTTAAGGAGGTAACAAACTTACCATTGGAATCGGCCGATTCCCCTTTATTGCTTGCTAACCCTTCTCTTTATTTCTCCACAGGAGCAAGATACCCTGAACAACAGCATTTTCTCCTTTGCCATCTCCTTGCCTGATGACGAGGAAATCGCTTCACACCCGATTTCATCGAGCTCTGCTTTCGTTGATGTCCGCGCCAAGCTTGAAAGCATGCGTATTCTCCTTCAAGATGACATCGGCCGATTGGTAGAAGACGCTTCGCCGATTCGACGACTTTTCAACGATATCAAGGGACAAATCCCGGAAGAAACAATAGAAAGCTTGGCGCGTGCTGCTTATATAGAATATATGCAGATTCCGGTTTCCAGGGCGCTACGCCATATGGCCGATCGTGCCCATCTGGCAAAAATCCAGGAAGAGGCCGATTCATACAAGCACCGGGCTCAAGAGGTACATCAAAAGATCAACTTTCTCGAAAGCTGTCGCCCGGATGTCATCGGCACGATAGATCGGCTCAAATGGAGAAGAGCAGAGCTGGCCAAGGAGATGGAGCAGATAACCAAAGAGATAGCCGCTGAAGAAAAGAAACTTCAAGAACTCCCATCCATCATCAGTGAGCTGAAGCAAGAAAGGCAGCACTTGGCCTGTGAAACGATAAGGCTTCGTCGCCATATGTCAGAAGTTCCAGGATCGGCCGATGATGACCAAAGAGTACTAGATTCGGCCGATCAAATTAGGCAACAAGCTATCGCGGCCATAGATACTTTTCTTGGGCTGTAAAGAATACTGTAAACATTTATTGCTTCTCTAATGCTACTGCGCCGATTTGCTCTTGAACTGTTTCCTTGTCGCTTTGTCTCGATCGTCAGGCGCCATGAATTCCATCGGCAATATGAACACCATGTTGATGTCAGGTGCCGATTCTTGATTGTCTCCTTCTTGATCGTTGTGAAGAAGACCCGCCTCCTGATAGAACTTTGCCATCAAGCTGAGACTGGAGCCACCGTAGAGAATCCGAAGGAGAATAGGACCCGCCTTCTGATAGAACTGGGTCGTGTCGAGAGATCCAGAACAGGTGTAATCAATAGATATATCGGTATTTTTATTCGAAGGGCGACTTGTACCATGTCGGCCATGTACTCTGTCATTTTCATCCAATAGTGAACTAGTCGAAATGAATCCCAATGTTTCTTTCTTCAGGCGACGTCATCTCTGCAGCAGATATGCAGATGAAAGCCAATGGAAAATCGGCCATATTGTCTTGATATATTTTACTGCAAGTTATGCATCTACCTAAATGCTTGGACAGTACCTCTTCAGATATCGTCCGTTTAAAGCTCTTGGGAATTCCTCCCCTTCAATTGTTTCCAGAATATATGCATTTCCAGGGGCGCATCGGCCGATTCTGTACGGCCCTTCCCAAGTGGGTGACCATTTACCGAATTTGGGATCTTTAGATCCTATCGGCAGCACCAACTTCCACACCAAATCTCCCTGAGAGAATTGCTTAACTTTGACCTTTTTGTCATACCATCTGGCCACCCTTTTCTTGTTCTCTTCTATACTAATCAAGGCTCTCAACCGTAAACTTGCCGAGTCATCAAGTTCGTCCTTCATGAGGAAAGAATAATCATCGGCCGTCAACTGATCTTGAAGCGATACACGCCTTGACCCCATCCTCAATTCCCAAGGCAGGACTGCTTCATGACCATAAACCAGCTGATAAGGAGATATCTTAGTGGCTCCATGACAAGCCATCCTATAAGCCCATAAAGATTCAGCCAAAGACATATGCCACTTTTTGGGTTGTTCTTCTATCTTTCTCCTGATTAGCTTGATTATCCCTTTATTGGACGATTCTGCTTGGCCATTGGCTTGAGCATAATATGGAGAAGAATTTAATAATTTAATCCCCATATCGGCAGCAAACTCTCTGAATTCTCCAGAAGTAAACATTGTTCCCTAGTCAGTTGTGATGGTTTGAGGAATACCAAATCGATAGATAATACCCATTGTTTCTGATCATCCATTTCATTTTTTGAGCCGATTGATGGGCTCCACATACACCTTCATGTATTTCTCCCATGAGAACCTTTGCTTCTTCAGTTCCCAGGCACTTGAGAAGAACTCCATCAATCGTCCTGTAAAATAGATCATCTTCAAGTAACACATACTTTGTAGCTTGAAAACGTATTCGCCGATCCACTTTCTGGGAGGGATCCTTCAAGTAATCGGCGATTTCCTTTCGCCAGTCATCGGCCGCGAGCTCTAACATCATCGCTCCCTGAATCGGCCGATATCCGGACGCATGTTGGGCCAGCCTGTTGGCCTCTTCATTATAATTTCTGGGGATATGCTCAATTATTGCAGACTTGAACTCTTTTAAAAGCTGAAGGCAATCTTCATAATAAATCCTCAAGATATCGTCCTTGCACTCAGATCGTCCCGTTAATTGATCCACAACGATCATGGAATCTCCAAAAATTTCGACTGCATCAGCTTTGACCTCCCTTAATAATTGGATGCCCTTCAGAACGGCTCGATATTCCGCCTGATTATTGGTTGCGGAAGCTTCTATCGGTAGAGAGAACTCATAACTTGCCCCCCGAGGTGACACAAGAACAATGCCGATTCCTGATCCTGCCCCACACGAAGAACCATCAAAATACAGAGTCCATGGAACCGTTTCAACCACGGTAATCTCCGGTCCACATTGCTAAGCTACGAAATCGGCCATGACTTGACCTTTGACAGCTTTGGCCGATTCGTACCTTAAATCGAATTCTGACAGAGCCAGGATCCATTTTCCAATCCGTCCTTTCAAAATTGGCAAAGATAGCATATACTTTACCACATCATCCTTGCATATAACTATGCATTCTGCCGATAACAAATAATGCCTGAGCTTGGTACACGAGAAGTATAAACACAAGCACAGCCGCTCTACCAGGGAATATCTTGTTTCGGCGTCCAGGAGTCTTCTGCTAACGTAATATACCACTCGTTCTTTTCCTTTGAACTCCTGTAACAACGCCGATCCAATGGCCTGTTCATCAGCCGATAAATATAATTTGAACGGCTTACCAGGCTGTAGCGGGACTAACACCGGAGGTGAAAGTAGATATTGCTTAATATATTCCAATGCTTTGCGTTGTTCTTCTCCCCATATAAATTCTTGATCAGGCTTTAATTTCAACAGAGGGGTAAAAGCTTGAATTCGCCCTGACAAGTTGGATATGAACCTTCTGATGAAATTGACCTTGCCGATGAGGGACTGTAGCTCAGTCTTATTCTGAGGGGCCACAACTTTGTTGATGGCGTCTATGGTCTTCCGATTAACTTCTATTCCGCGCTCGTGAACCATGAACCCTAAGAATTGTCCGGCTGATACGCCAAATGCACACTTGTTCGGGTTCATCTTCAGCCCATGTTTTCTTGTGCATTCCAGTACTTCTTGTAAATCGGCCAGATGTTCTTGGTGACCTTTTGACTTGACCACGACATCATCTATATCAATTTCCACCGATGTACCAATAAGCTTGTGGAAGATATAGTTCATGGCCCGCTGATATGTAGCACCGGCGTTCTTCAACCCAAAAGTCATCACAAACCATTCGAATAAACCAAGATGACCTGGACACCTGAAAGCCGTTTTCGAGATATCTTCTTCGGCCATTAATATCTGATTGTACCCTGCATTACCATCCATGAAACTGATGACTTTGTGTTCTGCGGCAGCATCTATCGAATATCGGCCGTTGGCATCGGATATCCATCCATTGGTGTGGCCTGATTTAAGTTCCTGAAATCGATGCACACACGCAACTTTCCATTCTTTTTATACACGGGCACAATATTAGAAATCCATTCAGCGTAGCGGTACTGCCGAATAAATCCAGCTTCAATTAACTTTGTGATCTCGGCCCTCCACCTGAACCTCTCTTCTCTCTCCCGTGTTCTTCCCCTTCCTCTACGCTTCTCTCTCTACCTCCTGCCTGATTTCTTGTATCCTGTTATCGTGGTGCTCTGATCGTCCTCATAGGAGATCGGGACACTACAAAACCGCTTCAGAAAAAAAAAAAAATAGGCCGAGAAACGTAGTGATAATTTTACATGTGCGAGCACTAGGGTTTCGACAGGGGCGCACCTGGGTTGATGACTACGAGGTTGGAGCCGCGCTCGGCCATGAGCTGCAACGGCACCACCGTCTTGAGGTAGTCCTGCGAGACGGGGCGGCACAGAATCAAACCTTATTTTTTTCAACAAACAACACTCCACGAGTGTGTTTCTATTAATATAGCAGAAAAAAGTATAAGGTTAAATTCCTAGGAGGCCATAACTAGGAAAAAGAAAAATAAACCGCTAAAAACAACACCGACGGGTTGGATTGGGACATCAACACGCGCCGAACTCAACTCGCACCGAACTCAACTCAGGCTGGTCGGATTGGGACGTCGATGCAAGCCACACAAACTTATCTCCACGAGACAAACTTTGTCCGGTCGGATTGGGACATCGACACGGACCTCAAAGGAGATACCATCCGCAGAACGACGGAGGCGGAAGAAGCCTAGTCACCGCGGCTAAACAACCTTCTTCAGCACATATAGTCGCCATCAGGGCACGGCTCCACGCCGATGGGAAGACGAGAATCAAACCTTATGGGGGTAGGAGGAACAAGCCACATTCGGCGCGGAGGAGGATAAGCAAGGGAGGGGAGCCAATAGAGCTTACCATCTCGGCGGCAGCGGCGGCCGCGGCAGAGCGGGGCGCCGGGGTTGGAGGCGAAGGCTTCCTCTTCCACTAGGAGTGGGTTTGCTCGCCCGCTTTTTGGGCGTGGATTTCTCCCCCACTACGAGCGGGACCATAAGGTGAGCCGTGTGCTCCGCATCCGCAAGGAAATGTTTTGGCAATTCTTTGACAAAAACTTATAAATGGATATCCTTTGAGGAGCATAAATTTTTTTAGTTTTGTTCTAAGTCAAATACTTAAAAGAAGTATGATGAAAAATACACCGACATGTACAATGTTGAAAGGATCGTGGTCCAAAAAGGAGGGGATGAATTGGATCTTTTTCAATTTCTACCGAGTCGTTAACCTAGCACTAGCATTGTCCAATCTATGAATTTTCAAACTAGCAACTAGGACACGCTAACATCATGATCCTAGGTAGGTAAACATACTAATATGATTATTTTTCCTAGTAAAGATCACACTATCAAAAATTTCACCTAGTCAAGAGAGCACACTAGAAAGAAAAAAGAAAGCACACTAGCAAGTATATCCACTATGCAACAAACAAGCAATCAAGAGCAAGAACAAAGAAATCTAAATAAAATTGCTTGAATGTAAATGAGAGAGACACGGGACAACCTGATTGTTTTTCCGTGGTATCGTGGAGTTGACGCTTCCCCTTATCCACATTGGAGCACTCACTAAGGGTCTTGCTCCCTTGCATCACAAAGATACAAGTCTTCACTAAGAACGCTCCTTCTCTATCTCCGGAACGGCGAGGTTCAAACCATGTACAATCTTCGTCTTGGGGCTCCTACAATCTTCGAGAGCTCTCCAAGATCCTCCGGATCACCAAGACCATCTAGGTGCCATCAAACACCAAGAGTAACAATCTCCTAAGCTTTTACTTGACCTACACTAAACTGGTCTTAAGCTTCAAGCACACTTGCTACTCTCAAATGGATTGGTTCTTCTTGTTGGATCAACTCTCAAGCTCTAGATCTTCATCCCACGGCCCAGGGGAAGTGCTTATATAGGCTAGAGAGCAGGCCATAGCCGTTGCCAACAACTTTCCCAAAAAGCTTAAAGCGTTGGATGAACCGACACTAGGTGCCGGATGATAAGGTCACATTGAGCTTGAATAGTAGCCATTAAACCCTAACTGCCCAATTTTGCTAGTGTCATTGCACCGATGCATTGCACCAACGAGTGTCGGTTGATCCGGTGCTGAAGACTTAGCTGGGAAAATCTTTAGGAGCAAAAATGTGTCCTCTGCATGATCAAAGCACGATTGCACCGACACCTCTGCATGTAACGTCGGATAATCCGATGCTGATAAGGTTTTTGCCCAAACCTTCTGGAGCGAAACTGTAAAATACTAGAGCTACTGTTCATTCCCTCCACGCCTATCTTCACAGTGTCGGTTGATCCGGTACTGAAGACACTTCTTCACTTGATCGTCGTTTGAATTCTGCAATGCACCGACCCGTTATATTTTGATAGCGTCGATTAATCCGATCCATTGATTCTTGTTGTCCCTTGTGCAATTGACTTGGAGTTGATTTCTTCTTCGATTTTTCCTTCTTCCAAGTGTTCTCTTGACTTCTTTGAGATGTCCAGTACTGAGCTTGAGCAATTGTGCATCTTCTTAAGGTCAAACTTTGCTAGGTCAAGCTACTAACTCATAAGCCCCTCTTAATAGTACACTCTTAATAGTACAGTCAAAGACTACTATAAAATCTAAACTGAATAAAGTGTCATTCATCTCCCTATGACACTTGATAATATAAAGGTCCAATAAATAATGTTTCCTTCAAAATACAGGATAGTCATATACAATTATCATTAATCACTAAAACTGACCATATGCATGTATCGGCCTAGGTGCTTTCAAATGTCAAATTAGTTTCGTTAAATCCACCATGAAATATGTCTTGATAATGTATTTTTGTAGTATTATAGATCTTAATATATTTTCTATAAACTTGATTAAAGATTCAAAAGTTTAATCTAAAAATAAAAATAAAATTTTTATGTTTTAGAACACAGGGAGTATGTAGATATTCATGTTTTAATTTATCAATCCAAAATTTATCCAATTAAACTCATATTCTAAAGCATGAAAAATGAAAACCAAACCATACGTATTGACACCATATGAAACTTTGACGAGAAAGATTTATGAAGTCTGTTCTAAGTCAAACTATTCTAAGATCTATGAAGTCTCTTCTTTTTTGAAAACTATATGAAGTCTGTTCTAAGTCAAATATTCTAAGGCTCCGTTTGGATGTCGATATTGGAGGGCTTGCTATTGAATTGAGCTCAATACCAATCAGAGTAGCTTTGGAAATGGGTCACAATACCAAATCCATTGTTTGGATGTAGATGAAATTGTTGGACGGAATTCAACAAAGTGGCGAATACCAATTTGTGTTTGGATGTGCATACAATCAAAATGAGAATTCAGTCGTCTTCTCCACTGCACCCAGCCCCCATTGCGGCTCCTCGCCAACAAGCACTCAGCGTCGCGGCGGCCTCAGGGGGGCCCGCGAACTCGTATCGAATGGTGCCGCGGGACCCGGTGGAGAGCCGATGGGCGCCGCTGCCGACACCGTCCGAGCCGGCGGAGACCCTGCCCCTATTCTTCCAGGTGGCCGCCGCGGGTGGTGACGGGCAGGGGAGGAAGCCCCTGGTGGTCGTCGGGGGCTGGGGTCCTGCAGCGGTGGCGGCAACGCCTCTGCAAGATGCACGCGCAAGAGAGGGAGAGGGAGAGGGAGGGGGAGGGGGAGGGGGAGAGGGGAGCGAGGAGAGGGAGAGGGAGCGGAAGAGGGAGCAAGGAGCAGGGAGAGGGCGCAGGGAGCGAGCAGGGAGAGGCAGCGGCGAGCAGGGAGAGGGAGCGGGGAGGAAGAAGGAGCGAGGGAGCGGGGAGCGAGCAGGGAGCGGGAGCGGGAGCAGGAGCAAGGAGCAGGTAGGAAGAGGGAGAGGGAGCGGCGAGCAGGGAGATGGGAGGAAGAGGGGAGATGCGGGGAGAGGAGGAGGCCGATTTCAGCCAATACGGAGGGGAAGGGCTCGGCATTGTGGCAGGAGCTGCGGCAGTATGCTCAATACCATTTGGTATTGGAGTAAATTTCCAATGCCAATTCCCAAATCATCCAAACAGCTGATATTCGGTGCTCCCAATGCCAATTCCGAATTCCAGCTCCAATATCTACATCCAAACGGGGTGTAAAGGATCCTCTATGATCATCAAGAATCATAAGATCTATTAAGTTTGTCTTCGATAAATACATTCTCATAGTTCACTTCTTAGATGTAATAGATATTAATACTCTTATCTATAATCATCAATAATCAGATTGACATCACATGAAACATGCATGTCGAGAAAGATCTATGAAGTTTGGTAAATAAACCAAAGAACAAAATGTACCCTAATTTTCTTAGCACCACCAAAATGTACCCTAATTTCAACCAGCACGAGGTATTCTAGGGGTAGCTCTGCCAAACAATAATTTGTATTGGGACTCCTTGAAGTGATTCTCTACCACATCCATTCTTTCACGTTGGCTGTTTCAATAAGTGCGGGTACATTTTATGGAGAATCCGAGGACAGTCCTCTCACAAAAACTAGTCCTCTCTCACGATCAACTAACTCACAACACAGGCAGCATGAAACACTACTGTATATTCAAATTACTCTGCATCTTCGATTCATGGATTTAAAGGGTCGTCCAAACAAATTGAATCTAACACTACTGGATAACCCTTAATTGAGTACATGCTAAGTGCGAGAAAGAGCAATTCTGAAGTTTCACAACCACGCATGCACCCACAGAGAGACTGCAACTTTCAATTTTAGACTGACAAAGCAGTTCTCGTAGCAAAATGTATCATTACATAAAAACACATGGCGACATACAAAATAGAATTGTGCAAGGCAACTTCAATATCCTACATGCTAAGTTCTGTAAGTTCCCCCCCAATTCACAATTCAATTTTGTGCCAACAAAAGTGGGACATCCTGCATGCAGACATAAGGAGCTTAATAGCCTCCCATCCTACAATTGCTGACTTAATTTGTCTTGGTCTTTGTTGTCCTTCCTTTGGAGCGCCTTCTTGGAATAGAGTTCTTCATTCCCAGGAAGAAAAGCAGGGCACCGATAAACGCCAAGTTCTGAGAGCACATGAAGTACATAACTTGTCACAATTAATAACAACTGCAGGAAAAGCTTGAAATTAATTATTTTGTAAGTAAGGAAGCACAGTAGCAGGCTAACAAACCTGTGAAAACTTGAAAAACAGCTGAACAAATTGTGCTGACTCCATTTCATAGTTGTAGAAGTCGTACATAACAGGGGTTATAAATGCCAAGTAAATAAGCTGCACAGATGAGCAACATAGAAAATTTGCATCACAATAAATGAGTGATGAACTCCAAAACAGCAAGTATACGTGTCAAAGAATACATATACTTCACCTTAACGTCAGAATAAAACACGTGTTATAATGCTACACATAAATTTGTTATTGGGATATATCTTAAGAATTCTATAGTACAGATTGCACTAGAGTGGATCACTTGTCACATGCCTCCAAAAATCCATCATATATGGACCTGCCGAGTGGATCGATTATAGTGACAATATCACAAATCTATGAAGTATATCACAAACATTCTGTTGAGTCTTCCATTCCCGGATGCTAAGACCTTGCTAGACCAGGATCTTGAAAAAGCTAATGTATGATGCTACAAACCTAAACGCTAAACATAAATGATGTTAAAGTTACAGAATGTCAAGCATGCTGATAAATTGCGTAACCTACATGATAATGATGACCTCTATAACATGTACACGGTACTCAACTATTCATGTTACTATCGTTAGCATTTTATCATAATACCATAGGCATGTTGCCAGCAGAAGAACAATACTTAATTACTCACCAGTAGGAAAGCTCCAAATGAGCTGCTGAAGATGAACAGAAGCCCACCAAAGCCTTTCAGAAACATGGTAGCAGCAATGACAGTTTTTATCTGCAAATAAACAAAGCAAATGTCAAACTGGGTTGAACGGGTTCTGAAAATAGATAGAATGGAATTAAATCAGGACAGCATTCCTACATCAATATGCGGCACCCCCAATCCAGTGTTCTTGGACACTTGCTTGATAAAGAGATTGAATTTTGGCTTCAAGGCCTTTGCCGCTGGTCCACCATCATTTCCAAATTCTATGAACCTGCATGTATGATGGCAAAAGATTGATTTACGGTTTACAACAGAAAAGAACAAATTATGCATCAAAAGAAAGAAAAAATTGTGTAACAACTAATGAACAAACGAGAATTTTCGGAAGTATCTTAGCGACTACTCCCTCCGTCCCAAAAAGAATGCAACTCTCACTTCCCGAGAAGTCAAACAATTTTAAGTTTGACCAAATTTATATAAAAAATTACTAACATTTATGTCTCCAAATAGATTTAGTATGAAAATATATTACATGATTAATCTAATGATACTTATTTTGTAACGTAAATGTTAATACTATTTTGTATAAATTTGGTCAAAGTTGAAATTGTTTGACTCCTCGAAAAGCGAGAGTTGCATTCTTTTTGGGACGGAGGGAGTAGAGAATATAAGCTGCACACAGGGTTGTGATAAGTAAATAAAAATTGAACCCGCTCCTCACCAACCAAAAAGATTCTGAGGCAAATAACTGAGGGGAAGCTGGATAAAGATCTTACTGCCATCGTACCGTCGTTGATGGTAATGTTTTTTTAGGCAAACATATGCAAAAATGAGCAATATACTAGTTTGTAGTTGGTAAGCTTATAACTTCAGTAACACAAATATCCGATTGGGAAACATTAAATCAGCCTTTCCATGTATCGTTAACTAGAAGGCCAGAACCATGTAACTGTGAAATGAAGGGATTTTTTTTATTGGTCATCGACATCTCAAGCTCTAAGGATATGGCCACAACCAACTTCCCTAAAACGTTATTATATTTTGAGCCCCAGAATCATCTCCAACTGAACCAATTTTCACTTACACAGACATAGCCAACCTCAACAACTGACTATAACTCCTATAACTCTCTGTACCGGCATAAGGTGCAGGGGTGGCCCACACTATCCGAGATATAGGATGGAAATCGGTTCAGGGCGTGCGCACTGATATTAGTGCAAACTTACAATAGTAGTAGAATGAGGCGATAATGGGATGATGGCTCAGGCTCGGTTAGCCAATTGAACACTGCTCACACATAGGACATAGCGCTGCGCAGAGGGTAGCCAATTGCCAAACGATCAGGCTCAATGTCACAAGGATAAACAGGGTATGGTCAACACAGAAGCCACACTCACTAAATTGTACTCAATATCAGGGGTACGGCATGCTGCATGCGGCTGCAGTAGGGGTGGTAAAGGATCTTAAAATTTAGCCTAGACAATAGCCGCGGACGTAAAAGAACCGGGCTCTAATCTTATACAATTTTGAACTAAAAAGCTAAGTTGGATCGTGAAGAGACCACTAGGGCCATGATTCGTTACCACGTTACCACCCCTAGGCTGCAGCGAAAACTGCCAATATGCCAGCGAAGTCTGCATTATCTACAAGTCGCGCTGCGCACTTCAAATGGACGCGTCATCTAGTTTGATCCGATCCAATCCATCTTCAATCCTCTCTTCCTCTGCGCACACGACCCACCGCCGGGTCCAAGTCTCAGTACCCTACACTCGGATCTAGCGCAGCAGGATCCGGAAATGCATCGCACCAGCCGGATCTCACCTGTCACCTCCCCGCACGGAAGAGGGAACATTCCGATTCGACCCACCGGAAGTCGAGCCCGCAGGACGGGATCGGGAAGACGGCAACCAACGGAGAAGCCGGCGGCACGACGGGCGGGGTCGATTTGCAAACGAGCGGAGGGATGGAAAGACGAGGAGGCGGGATCTGAGGGGCGAGTTAGGAAGGGGGACGGACGGACGTACTCTTGGTAGGCGGAGAGGAGGAAGAGGGAGGCAAAGAGCACCCGGCCGACGAACGAGATGAAGCCCATGGCCGCGCTCCTCCTTCTCCGCCCGAGGAGCACCTCGCTCGCCCTCTCGGCGGTGGAGGCACCCGAGGAGGGGAGGGTCGAGGGGGGAAGGCGAGGAGGAGGTGGGGAGACCGCAGGCCGGGGAGGATGGGGTGGTGTTTTGTCAGGATGGTCGAGTCAGTCTTCCATGTGCTCAGTCAGACGCCGAAGCGTTCGGGTTGGGGAACGACCAGCAGCGGCGTGCCACGCAACACGCCTCGGTGGGTGCCCTTGGCAGGGAATTCCAACGCGTGTTGAGCGGCATCCTCACCGTAGACTCGTAGACAAGTTCAGAATTCAAATTTGGTACCCACTGCTCTTTACCATACAGAAAATGAACATCTGCATTGTGTTGAAACCAAATTTGGTACGACTCATTTCTTCAAAAAAAAATGGTTCGACTCTTCTTATTCCTCATCAGCCGACTAAAATCAATAATCTAACGTTGGCAATGAAGGTTAGAGAAAAAAAAGCTTAGGTTTTAGGGTTCTCAGCTATCATCTAGCTTAATTCTAAGGTTAGGGGAAGGAGCGTGCAAATCAATAGGTTAGCAGTAACAGAAACAAAGTTGACGGGAGGAAAAAGAAGATGATCCAACTGTCGTGGATCTAGAATAAATAGACATGCTTCGTCGACTTTAGATGGATGGGAAAAATAATGCGATTGATAGCACCTATTTTGGGAAGAAAAAATCCATTTTACTCCCCTCAACAATTCACTTTGTCCACTTAACTCTTAAACAAAATTTAGGCTCAAACTACTACCCCAAACTATTTCAATTGGTCCAATCTACCCCTAATAAAATTTCTCCTTTTTATTTCTCCAGTTACAAGTGGAAGTTAAACTTTAAATTTGCAATATAACTTATAATATGATGCCCTATGCTACAAAAATATATTATGATTTTTTTCATGAATATTTTTCATGCAGAATTGTATTTTTATGATAAATTTCGTGTTAAACGTTTCCAAATTATGAAAATAATCATAACAAATTCTTAATGTATTTTTTAACATATGACATCATGTTATGTATACAACAACAACATAACATTTTGTCCCAAGCAAGTTAGGGTAGGTTAGAGATGAAACCCATAAAAAAAACAAAGATCACGGATCTTCAGGTACGTGGATGGCAAGTCTCCAAGCGCTCCTATCCAAAGCTACCTCTTTGGAGATATTCCACTCCTTAAGGTCTCTTTTCACCATCTCGTCCCAAGTCAGTTTAGGTCTACCTCTACCTCTTTTTACATTTTCAGCCTGCTTTAGAACCCCACTACGCACCGGCGCCTCAAGGGATCTCTGTTGGACATGTCCAAACCATCTCAATCGATGTTGGATAAGTTTCTCCTCAATTGGTGCCGCCCGACTCTATCCCGAATAACTTCGTTCCGGACTGTATCCCTTCATGTGTGCCCGCAAAACCACCGCAACATCCGCATCTCTACTACACTCAGTTGTTGGACATGTCGTCTTTTTGTAGGCCAATATTCAGCATCGTATAACATCGCCGGACGAATCGCTGTCCTATAGAACTTACCTTTTAACTTTTGTGGCACCCTTCTGTCACATAGGACGCCAGAAGCTTGACGCCACTTCAACCAGGCAGCTAAGATTCTATATCTAACATCTTCATCAATGTCGCCATCCTTTTGAAGCATCGATCCTAAATACCGAAAAGTATCCTTCTGGGCCACCACTTGCCCATCGAGGCTAACATCTCCATCCTCATTCCTAGTCGCGCTGAAATCGCACATCATGTACTCGGTCTTGGTCCTACTAAGTCTGAACCCTTTCGACTCTAACGTGCGTCTCCACAGCTCTAACTTCCTATTAACCCCTTCTCTACTCTCGTCCACCAGCACCACATCATCAGCAAAGAGCATACACCAAGGGATATCATCTTGTATGTCCCTTGTGACCTCATCCATCACCAAGGCAAATAAATAAGGACTCAATGCTGACCCCTGATGTAGACCTATGTTAATAGGAAAGTCAGTAGTGTCACCATCACATGTCCGGACAAACGTCAACACATCCTTATACATATCCTTGATGAGGGTAATGTACTTAGTTGGGACTTTATGCTTCTCCAAGGCCCACCACATGACATTTCTCGGTATTTTATCATACACCTTCTCAAGGTCAATAAAGACCATATGCAAGTCCTTCTTCTGCTCTCTATATCTCTCCATCAATTATCGGATTAAGAAAATCGCCTCCATGGTCGACCTTCCAGGCATGAACCCAAACTGGTTTTGGGTCACACTTGTCACTCTTCTTAGACGGTGCTCGATAACCCTCTCCCAAAGCTTCATCGTATGGCTCATCAGCTTAATCCCACGGTAGTTAGTACAACTTTGAACATCTCCTTTGTTCTTGAAGATTGGTACTAATATACTTCTCCTCCATTCTTCTGGCATCCTGCTGGACTAAAAAATAAGGTTAAAAAGCTTAGTTAACCATACTATCGCTTTGGCACCTAGGCATCTCCACACCTCAATGGGATACCATCAGGGCCCATCGCTTTACCCCCCTTCATCCTCTTCAACGCCTCCCCAATCTCAGCCTCCTGAATTCTCCTCACAAAGTATCTGTTGGTGTCATTGTTGACGCCAGATTTTGACATGTAATCGATCAGGAGTCCTGGTCCTAGGGTATAAATAGGAGTCGTCAGGGCTTTGAAATCAAGGAATCAATCAACAAAATAATCTACTTTTTCATCGCACTTTACTTTCAAGTCGGCGACTTCGCCAATACTTTTTCTTCTTTCACGAGTTCGTACGGATTGGCAGGGCTGCATCGACTCGATCTCCGGCCAATTGGTAGGTTCCGCTTATCGAATAACATCTGAGCTTTAACTTCGGGCGCATCGCCATGGTTTCGTTTGGATTTATTCACTAGTTATCGATATTTACTAGAATTATAGGTCTTACCTGTTGTTCTAGTATTATCACCAGTTATCCAGCTTGAGATTGAAACTATCGGCTTTGTCATCGCTCTTCCTCGTTCATTGTCATACAGCCGATTATATCTATTTCAAGTGTTGCATCTGTAATAATTGTTTAAGTTGCTCCAGCAGTTTTCTTTGCAATTATTACGTGATTATCGCCTGATCCATAGCCGCTCATCTTCATAGCAAATCGGCCGATTCGCCGATACGCTCTTCGGGACAGATCGGAACCTCAGCCGATCGGAACGCCCGGAATTTAATATGTTTATTTCCTTGTCAATCAATAGGTCAGATTGATTGGCATGCCGCGCGAACCGCACCAGGGCAATAACCCGAACAGGAGCTAAGCAGATTCTCCCGGGTCGTGTGTCCGACGCTGAAGGCCATCGGCCGATTCCTGGCCGATTTTTAGCGCCAACACACTTTTGGCACACCTGGTGGGACCTTTCAGGATCCAACATGTCAAAGACCACCGAAGTTTCTGAAAACAACATCATTGAGGTTACAGAAGCAGATCTCAAGGACGACCAGAAAGAGAAACTGGCAAAACATCTAGAGGACTACAAAAGGATGTATCTGCAATCTTTCAATCGTACCAGAAGCGGGGAGGCAATCAAGAAAGCTCCTCTTCCTGTTCCCCGCCACATCACCATCACTGAGGATTCAGGCAAGATGTCCGATATGATTCAACAGTCCGTCTACCAGGCTTTCATCGACCAATCCTCATTAATGACCAACACGGTGTATAACGCCGTCATCAGTTCTCTGGTCAGCGGAGCAGCTCAAGGATATCAGGGGCCAGCATACGCCCCACCCATTGTACCTCCAGCCAGAAGCTTACCAGGCACGTCCCACTCAGTTCCTCAGCCGATGTCGGTGCAACACGAAGGATACAACACTTCGTTGCCTCCAGTGCCTCCAGGGTATAACGGTGCACCATGTTTCCGATTGCAAGCGCCGCTTCAGCCTGTCCAGATTGCTTCTGTGCAATCGCTGCCCTCAAACTCAGTGCCTTGGGGGGCACCAGCAACGGTAGCTTTTCCCGACCAATCAACTGGACATGGGAGCTATCCGATCCAGGCGCCGTTCCATTCGGCCGTTCGGCCGACGGCCTCTCAGTATCAACCAGCCACGTCAGAAATCGGCAGGGGGGCAGACGCTGTAGAAGCACTTAGAAGCATGGGGCCGATGACGATGTACGATGGGGCGGCGGATTCGCTTCGCCATCAACTGTCAACTGCTCAGACGGCCACAATGCAACAGAATCCGCCACACGCTTTGATCCACCACCCGGTCGTACCACCGCCAATCCACCAACATATGCCGGCACCCCGAAAAGCTGTTCATTAGCAACAAGTGGATTGGACGGCAAGAATAATGGAAGTAATTCAGGACCAATTCGGGTTGAAGCCGAAAGTACAGACTTATACATACAAGACGCCATACCCATCGGCCTACGACCTGTTGCCGTTTCCCCATCAGTACAAAGTTCCTGACTTTACCAAGTTTTCGGGCCTGGACGACACCTCTACCGTGGAGCACATTAACAGATTCATCATCCAGTGCGGGGAAGCCGCCACGCAAGATGCTTTGAGGGTGCGCCTGTTTTTATCGTCTCTGTCTGGATCAGCCTTCCAGTGGTTCACTACTTTACCACCCAATTCCATCGTCACCTAGGCCGACCTAGAAAAGCAATTCCATAAGTACTTCTACACGGGGGTACACGAGATGAAGCTCTCAGATTTGACCAGCCTCAGGCAGAGGAGCGACGAGCCAGTAACTGGATGCATACAGAGGTTCAGAGAAATCAGAAACAAATGCTATACCCTTGCTCTGACCGATGCCCAGTTGGCCGATATCGCTTTCCAAGGCCTCCTGCCACATATCAGTCAGAGGTACGCCTCACAAGAATTTGAAAGCTTAAGTCAGATCGTGCACCGACTGGCCGGTCAGGAAATACGTCCGTTTGAGCAGCGGAGGAATTTCCAGAAAAAGGTGGCATACTTGGAAGGACCTGAATCCGAGGAAGAGGAAGAAATTGGCCTAGCAGAATGGGTCAAAGGGAATAAGCCAATATCGTGCCCTTTTGGAAAGAAAGAACCAGAAGCGTTCGGCTTTGACACATCAAAGGCCGATAAGATTTTCGACTTACTACTGCAGGAAGGGCAGATCAAGCTCTCACCATACCATACCATTCCTTCGGCCGATCAGCTCAAAAATATGAAGTACTGCAAATGGCACAACGCTACATCTCATGACACAAATGAGTGCAAGATCTTCCGTCAGCAGATACAGTCGGCCATTGAGCAAGGAAGACTCAAGTTCGAAACCCCGGCAAAGCTGGCAAAGCCGATGAAGATTGACCAACATCCTTTCCCGGCCAACATGATTGACACGGGAAGAAACTCACTTCAAACGAAGGTGCTGACGTCGGAATCAGCTAGAAGGAGCGACGCCATAGATCCCAGGAAGCAAGTCACGGTTGATGAGGTCAAAGGGAAAAGATGGGCTGAAGACGAGGGCAAAGGATCTGAACGATCGCGTAGACCCGTCACTTCCCAATTCTTACTCAGCAAATATCGGCGGCAGCAGGAACGGTCAAGATACCACAATGAGATGATACGCTGACACGAGGATCATTGGCGATGTCCGTTCTTCATCCATTGCTGGGAAAACGACCTCAGATTGCCATCAGCCGATGACTGTCCTGAGTGCAGCGGATCAAGTCACAATGATCGCCCGTTCAAAAGATCGCGCTCCAGAGATAGGGGATCAGAGCCGATCAGCAGAAATTGGGGCGAACAAGAAGGACGGCGCCTTTCAGTGCATGATCGGCTGGGGGGCAGAGTTGACCGGTATCACCGGTCGAAAGGCAGGATCAACCAGCAGGAGCGACTGGGGGGCAGAACCAGCGTACACGATCGGCTGGAAGAAATGGCTGATGCCAGGGTGTCGAATGAAAACCCCCTAGGAAGGGAACCAGACTGGGAGCACGCCAAACCGTCGGCCAGACCAGTAAACCCCAGGTGGTGCCCTGAGGGATTGTCTAAATCTTAGAAACGGAGAATCCAACGCCTGCGCCAATGGGAACAAGAGGAAGAGCAGAGGCAGGCGCTGGATAAGAAAAACGTCAAGTCTCGGACTTGACGCCCCAAGAAAAATAACAACAAGGAGGTTGATAATCAAGAATCGACAGCTGATGTCAACATGGTGTTCATATTGCCGATGGAGTTCATGGCACCTGCCGATCGAGATAAGGCGACAAGGATGGAGGAGCAGATGGCGCAGTTGGTTTTGGAGCCGATGACAGCCACCTTTGAGAAACCAGAAGACGAAAAATGGCAACATCTCAAGGCACTATTTCTCAAAGGGCACGTTAACGGACGACCCGTTACCAGGCTACTAGTGGATGGAGGCGTCGCAGTCAACATCATGCCATACGCCATTTTCCGGAAGTTAGGCAAAAGTGATGAAGACCTGACCAAAATGGACATGATGCTCAAAGACTTCAAAGGCAACGTGTCTCCCGCCCGCGGAGCGCTCTGCGTCGACCTCACCATCGGCAGTAAGACCCTTCCCACTACCTTCTTTATTATTAATGGTAAGGGGTCCTACAACATGTTGCTCGGTCGCGATTGGATACACGCGAATTGCTGTGTCCCATCTACAATGCACCAATGCCTTGTGCAGTGGGTCGGTGACAGTACAGAGATAGTCACCGCCGATTCCACCTACAGTGTTTTGGCGGCCGACACGCAACAATGGAGCTGTGAACACGTCAGGTGTATATTCGGCAGGACTTGGGACACTAATTTCCTGAAAGTGTCTGATTTTGGTCTACAGCTGATCCAAGCAGTCGGCTCTGAAGATTCAGAATAGATGGATCAGTTCGTCCGAGAAGACGGAAAGCTTGGGCATGGATTTACGTCGGCCGATTCATTGGAGATGGTGGATTTAGGAGATGGTAGCAAGCCAAGGCCGACGTATATTAGTGCTAGCTTGGATCCCGGATACAAGTGTAAATTGACAAGTTTATTAAAAGAATTCAAGGATTGCTTTGCTTAGGAATACCATGAGATGCCTGGTCTAGACCGGTCCATTGTTGAACACCGGTTGCCTATAAAATTAGGATATCGGCCATATCAGCAACCTGCGCGACGGTGCAATCCTAAAATTCTACCTGATATAAAGGCCGAGATCACAAGATTGATTGAAGCAGGATTTATTCGGCAGTGCTGTTACGCCGAATGGATTTCTAATATTGTGCCCGTATATAAGAAGAACGGAAAGTTGCGCGTATGCATCGACTTCAGGAACCTAAATCAGGCTACACCAATGGACGGATATCCGATGCCGACGGCCGATGTCTTGATAGATGCTGCCGCAGGACACAAAGTCATCAGTTTCATGGATGGTAATGTTGGGTACAATCAAATATTAATGGCTGAAGAAGATATTTCAAAGACAGCTTTCAGGTGTCCGGGCCACCTCGGTTTATTCGAGTGGGTTGTAATGGCCTTTGGGTTAAAGAACGCCGGTGCTACATATCAATGAGCCATGAACTATATCTTTCACAAGCTCATTGCTGTGTCAGTGGAAATTTACATCGACGATGTTGTGGTCAAGTCGAAAGGTCATCAGGAACATCTAGCCGATTTACAAGAAGTACTGGAGTGCACAAGGAAGCATGGGTTGAAAATGAACCCGAACAAGTGTGCATTCGGTGTATCGGCCGGGCAATTCTTAGGATTCATGGTCCATGAGGGCGGGATAGAGGTTAACCTGAAGACCATAGACGCCATCAACAAAGTTGTAGCCCTACAGAGTAAAACTGAGCTGCAATCCCTCATCGGCAAAGTCAATTTTATTAGAAGGTTCATATCCAACTTGTCTGGGCGTATTCAAGCTTTCACCCCTTTGTTGAAATTAAAGCCCGACCAGGAATTCGTGTGGGGAGGAGAACAACGCAAAACGTTAGAAGATATCAAGCAATATCTAGTTTCACCACCGGTGTTGGTCCCGCCACAGCCCGGTAAGTCGTTCAAATTATACTTATCGGCTGATGAACAAGCTATTGGATCGGCGTTGGTACAGGAGTTCGAAGGGAAAGAACGGGTGGTATATTATGTCAGCAGAAGACTCCTGGACGCTGAAACAAGATATTCCCCGGTGGAACGGCTGTGCCTGTGTTTATACTTCTCGTGTACCAAGCTCAGGCACTATTTGTTATCGGCAGAGTGCATAGTCGTATGCAAGGATGATGTGGTGAAATATATGCTATAACTGCCGATTTTGAAAGGAAGGATTGGAAAATGGATACTGGCTCTGTCAGAGTTCGACTTAAGGTACGAATCGGCTAAGGCTGTCAAGGGTCAGGTCATGGCTGATTTCATGGCCCAACATTGTGGACCGGAAATTGCTGTCGTTGAATTGGTGCCATGGACTTTGTATTTCGATGGTTCTTCGTGTGGAGCCGGATCGGGAATCGGTATCGTTCTTGTATCGTCTCGGGGGGCAAGCTATGATTTCTCTCTGCCGATAGAAGCATCCGCAACCAACAACCAGGCGGAATACCGAGCCATCCTAAAAGGTATCCAATTGTTGAGGGAAGTCAAAGCTGATGCAGTCAAAATTTTTGGGGATTCCATGCTCATCGTAGATCAGTTAACGGGGAAATCTGAATGCAAAGATGATATCTTAAGGATTTACTATGAAGATTGCCTCCAGCTGTTAAAGGAATTCGAGTCTGCAATAATCGAGCACATCCCCAGAAATTACAATGAAGAGGCCAATAGGCCGGTGTAACACCCAAAAATATAGGAGTTGAAACTTTTAAAAGTATTTTCATAAAAATCATAAATTAAAATTGTGCATGCATCTTTATTTCTTTTCTTCTCCTAATTCTTTCTTTCAGCCCAGCCCATTCCTTCTTTTCTCTTTCTTTTCTTTTCCCGCGGCCCACTCAGTGGCCGATTCCCTCACCCGACTCTTTCTTCCACCGACAGCTAGGACCCACCTGTCGGCGCCTTCTCCTTCTTTCTTCTTTCCTTACCCAGAGTCCGGATCGATCCCGCGCCGTTGTTCGCGCCCCTTCTTTCTTTCTTCTTACCCCGAGTCCCGATCGATTCCGCGACGCCGCCTTCCTTACTCCCGGCCGACCCGCCCTATAAAATCCCACCGAAGCCCCACTTTGCAACCAGAGCCAACTTCAATCTCGTTTGCTACTCAACATCGTCGCACGCCGCTGGAAGTTGCACATCGGAGGAACGCCGCCATCCCGTGTCGCCGATTCTCCGTCGACTCGCTGATCTGCAGTTTCTCCGCCATCATCAACTCTCGCCAGAGCTCCACGAGTTGGTGAGTATCAAGCCGCACCAGATTCCCCTCTCTCTCTTGCTCCGCCGCCAACCAGATTCCTCGCCGGACCCCTGTTTCCGCCCGCTGCCGTGGCCGCCAGCTTACAGCCGCCGCACAGCCAACCCGTGATCACCCTCACCTTCGCCGTACCGCCCACTCACTTCCCGGCATGAACCCAGCTTGAATTGAGCCCCGAAACACCGGATTCGGTGAAGCTCCGGCCGTCTGCTGCTGTACTCGCTCACCGCCGACGCCCAGTAAAACTCCGCTTCGCCCGACCCTTTTTGTTCCGTCGAGCCGACCCTTACCTCGCCGATTCGTCCGACCCGCCGCTTGATTCTGATCCAACGGACCAGATCCACCCGACCCTAGCTGTCCCTGAAACTTTTGCAGAAAGACCCCTAGGTTTTCCAGGAATCAACCCGCAGTCCAGATTAGTAGAAAATAATTAGAGTTGAGCCCTTTCTTTTTCTGTTCCGACCCCTGACTTTTCTAGAAATAGTACCCGCCGTCCAGAACCTATAGTTTTGCATCCCGACCCTTTGTATAAGGTTTAATTATGCTTTAGCACCTAATTTCCATCAGATTTAGCCCCTGGAAGTTCAAAACTCTCGCAGTTAGGCCCCTAGACCACTGTCTTAGCCATATCTTCATCGTTTCAATTCCGATTTCAGCGATTCTTGCGCTCACGCGATCCTTGCATCATGAACTACAACTTTAGTATCTTTTTACTTTCTGTTTGTATTGTTTTTTGTATTGTTTCTTATTTGTTTGTGTATGCTTGTTTGTGTGATCGCGTAGACAATGTGACGTTCGAGTCAAATCAAGAGCAAGCTTACGAGGAAGAGAATCAGCAGTTGTTTGAAGAAGGCAAGTGGATTTCCCCCCTCTGCATATTCTATTTGAACCCAACAACAGCATGATAATTCACTTTACTTTACTGTTGCTTGCATAAACTTGATGGGTTACCTATGCTAAGGACATACCTAGTCTTTTACCCCAAACCTTGAAACACCTGGGTTTACTATTTATGATGGGTAGTCATGCTTAGTTGCAAACTTTGGGATTGTTATTGGTTTACTCTTTTGACAACGTTGGTCACGTTATATATTGTTGTAATCGCGTAAGTTCAAGATCAACTTTGTTTAATGGGAACATGGAGAACCACCCAAGAAAACAGTGCAACCACAAAGTCATATGGCTCTGACCTTAGCCAATTAATTAGATGTGTAGTTTGCTGGTGGCCTTACCGAAAGGGCAAGGAGGGGGTCGGTGATAGGGGTTATAGCCCGGTCCTCTTGGGGTAGCTGCCTTGGCTAAGGAGCTGACCATTAGGGAGGTTTATGGACCACGCCGCTACTGAAACTCTAGCGGGCTGCTTTGCTATCGACATGTCTTTGTAAAGGCTTCGTAGTGTACCCTCGCCACTCACCTCGGAAGTGTTTAAGGGCCTTGCAAACCCGGGCGACTCAGGGAAACACGATTTGTGGGTAAAGTGTACAACCTCTGCAGAGTGTAAAACTGTTATAACAGCCGTACTCACGGTTAAGAGTGGCTTGGAACCTCACATGATAATGAAACTTGAAGATTAATTAAATTGTGGTCCGTGGATTATGATTATGTTGATGGAATCTTTATGATTTTGCTAAAGTGGGTTGGTATAAACTTAAACCTAGTAATAGATGCTTGTTAATAAATACTTGACCAACTAAAAGCAACCGCTGCTGCAAACCTTAGCCTATCCTTGATGGCCTTGCATTTTCACCCCACTTGCTGAGTACCAACCATAAGAGTACTCACCCTTGCCCCCCTGCTGTTCAGAAGAGAACTTTGAAGAGTAGATCTTTGACGATGTCGAGGAGTTCTAGGTCCTGCGTTCACCAGTCATCGCCTGTGGAAGACGGAGTTGTCGGAGACTTCGTATAAGGTATAACGGTTACTCGTTTAAAGACAATTGTGTCTCTTTTATACGGAGTGTAATATTGTTAAATACTTTATTTAGTTACTTTTTGAGCATTGTCTTTGATATATTACACTTTCCATCTACCATATGTGTGTGAACATGATCCTGGCGCACATATGAGATGCATCTGGTTCTTTCTAGAATCGGGTGTGACAGCCGGCCCAACACGCGTCCGGATATTGGCCGATCCAAGGAGCTATGATTTTGGAGCTCGCGGCCGATGATTGGCGAAAGGAGATTGCCGATTACTTAAAGGATCCGTCCCAGAAGGTAGATCGGCGAGTGCGTTTCCAGGCCACAAAATATGTGTTACTTGAAGACGATTTGTTTTACCGGACGATTGATGGGGTTCTTCTCAAGTGCCTGGGAATGGAGGAAGCAAAGGTCCTTATGGGGGAAATCCATGAAGGTGTATGCGGAGCCCATCAATCGGCTCACAAGATGAAGTGGATGATCAGAAACAATGGGTATTATTGGCCGATGATTCTCGAAGATTGTCTCAAATATTATAAAGGTTGCCAAGACTGTCAGAAGTTCGGCAATGTGCAGCGCGCGCCTGCTTCGGCTATGAATCCGATAATCAAGCCATGGCTGTTCAGAGGTTGGGGAATAGATCTCATCGGGCAGATTCACCCTCCATCGAGCAAAGGGCATATTGGTAGCCACTGATTATTTTACTAAATGGGTGGAGGCAGTTCCGTTAAGGACCGTGACACCGGCCGATATGATCGAGTTCGTTAAGAACCACATTGTTTATCGATTCGGTATTCCTCAGACTATCACAACTGATCAAGGAACGATGTTCACCTCAGGAGAATTTGGAGAATTCGCCGCCGATATGGGGATTAAATTGTTGAATTCTTCTCCATACTATGCTCAAGCCAATGGCCAGGCCGAATCGTCCAATAAGGGGATAATCAAGTTGATCAAGAGGAAGATAGAAGAACAACCCAAGAAGTGGCACATGTCTTTGGCTGAATCTCTATGGGCTTATAGGATGGCTTGCCATGGGGCTACTAAGATATCTCCTTATCAGTTGGTATATGGTCACGAGGCAGTCTTGCCTTGGGAATTAAGGACGAGGCAAGGCGTATATCGCTTCAAGATCAGTTGACGGCCGATGACTATTCCTTCCTCATGAAGGATGAGCTCGATGACTCGGCATGTCAGCGGTTGAGGGCCCTGATTAGCATCGAAGAAAACAAGAAAAGGGTGGCCAGGTGGTATGACAAGAAGGTCAAGCTTAAACAATTCTCCCAAGGAGATCTGGTATGGAAGATGGTGCTGCCGATAGGGTCTAAAGATCCCAAATTCGATAATAGTCGCGCACTTGGGAAGGGCCGTATAGAATCGGCCGATGTCCTCCGGGAAATGCATATATACTAGAAACTATCGAAGGGGAAGAATTCACAAGAGCATTAAATGGAAGATATCTGAAGAGGTACTATCCAAGCATTTGGGTAGGTGCGTAACTTGCAGTAAGATGCATCAAGACAACGTGGCCGACTCCTATCGGCTTTTGTCTACATAGCCGATGTAAAAATGACATCGCCATAAGGAGGAAACATTTTGGTTTGGTCTGACCGATTCATTATTTGGTGAAAACAGCAGAGTACATGGCCGACATGGTACAAGTCGCCCTTAGAATAAAAAGTACCAATATATCTACTGATCACGCTTTTTCTTGAACTCTCTCTCGATCCGGCCTAGTTTTATCAAAAGGCGGATGCGCTTCTCCTCCAGATCCTCCATGGCGGTTTCAGCCTTGACTTGATGAGGGAGTGGATGGCTCCTGTCGAGAGGTGGTTGGGATGTTCCTGTCGCGGCATCTTCAAGGGCAACTGAGCGAGGGAGTGGATGACTCCTTTCAGTTGGCGGTCGCTTGGAGCAGTTAGCGTCTATATGGTCCTAGATTTTCTGGATATCAGCAGGAACATGACCTTTGAGTTCTTCAGAGTGAGCTCTTATCAGATCTATGTCCGCCTGCGACAGTGGTTCGTCTGAATGCATAATTTCAATTGCTCGTTCCAGACTGGGACTAAGGCGTTTTGGCTAAAAAGGGGCAAACAACTACTCAGTATCAGAGCGATTGAGATGTCGAGAGAGGAAATAGGAGAGGGTTCGTACCTGGTTGACAGAGAAGGAGGAAGATGAAGAAGACATCTTGATGTCCAGCCGGGAAGATAGAGATCGAATTATTGGAGGGGAAGAAGATGGGTAATGCAGATGCCTCTGGAAACGATGTGGGATCTCGTACTTATAGAAGGAAGGGGGTAAAGAGATGGTAGGATGCGTCCCATCAGAGTAAAAGCATTCATAAATGAAAAGCTGCAAAAGAAGATGGTCCAAGTTTGAATCGACACGTCAACATTAAGAGGGCATTGAATGTTTACAGGATTCTTTACAATTCACCCAAGGAGGGCATCAATGGTCACAATCGCTCTTTGCCTAATCTGATCGGCCGAGTCTAATACTCTTTGGTCGTCATCGGCCGATCCGGGAATTTCTGGCATATGACGATGAAGTTTTATTGCTTCACGGGTCAGGTTGTGTCTTTCTTGCTTCAGCTCGGCGATGACAGATGGAAGGTCTTGGAGTCTCTTTTCTTCAGCAGCTATATCCTTGGTCACCTGCTCTATTTCTTTGGCTAGCTCTGCCCTTCGCCGTTTGAGGCGATCTATTGTGCCGACGATATCGGGGCGGTAGTTCTCGAGGTGGTTGATCCGTTGATGCACTTCTTGGGCTCTGTGTTTGTAAAAATCGGCTTCCTCCCGGGTCTTTGCTAGCTTGGCACGATCGGCCACATGGCGCAGGGCCCTGAACACTGGGATCTGTATCGACTCTATGAATGCAGCAGCTTGTAGAGCCTCTGTCGCTTCCTCCGGAATTCGGCCTCTGATGTCATTGAGAAGTCACCGAATCGATGAGGCATCTCCCACTAATCGGCCGATATCGTCTTGGAGGAGGGTCCGCATACTCTCGAGCTTGGCACGGACGTCATCAGGAATTGAGCTCGATGAAACTTGGTGTGAAGCGACCTCTTCATCGTCAGATAGGGGAACCGCGAAAGAGAAAAGACTGTTATTAGGAGTATGTTGTTCATGCGAAAGAATAAAGACAAGGATTAGCGGATAGTAAAGGGGAATCGGCCGATTTGGGTGATAAGTTTCTTACCTCTTTGAAGCGGATTTCTCTTGCTTGTGCCGGCGGGAGTGCCACCCTCGTCTCAGGAACCGGTGCAATCTGCTCATCAGAAGAGGAGGACTCGACGACTATCAATGCCCTGCTCGGGCCAGCTTCCTGAAAAGGTATGGGAAACAGATTTTATGAGTATACTGTGAATAATTGAATCTGATGATATGAGATACCTGCCATACCTCTGTGAGTCTTCCGGTCGATGTTTGTTGGGGGGGTACAGTCAACGCACCCAGATTGGTCTGCATCAAAATCAGTTAGGTTTTGTTGAATATCAAGAGATTGAGTTAAGAGATCCTCTACCTCGGTGAGGAGAATCGTTGGCGTTTCGGCTTCCGCTCGGGACGTGGCCGATTGTTGCGGGGATTGCGCTGGAGCGATTTGTGCAGCCAGACAGAAGGAAGAGGTTAATATTGATAGAATACTTAAAGGTATGTGAAGTATGCGAGGTTACCTGAACAGCTTCTACCAGCAGTGATGCAGCGGCCGCTCCAACTTCTGTGGCGGTCTGGGGATCGACCTCCTCAGTAATCGGCAAAGCTGGAGTAGTTGGGGTTTCAGCCGATACTGCCGCCGATTGATCAGTTGGTCCTATGCGGGCACGTACTCGGCGGCTTGTCTTCTTTAAGGTAGGCCTTTTCGGCGTTTGCTTCCATCGGCCGCTGGTGATGTCTTTGATGGTCGGAGCGTGGTAGCCGATAAGTGGAAATGGTTTGTATGGGCAATTGCTCTCTATCGGCCTACCACTTCAGCTCTGCATCGGAGGAATTTGACTTTCAGACTGAAAAGAGAAATACAAGTTAGCGGTGAGATTGTGGCATGGAAAGGGACGATATTGAAATCGGCTGGGAGAAAGGTAATACCGCTGCACTTGAATCGATGTTGTCTGGGTCCAAACTGTTACAATATGTTGATGGGGATGAACAGAAGAGGTACTGCTTCCATTCTGCCCACCACAGTTTGAATTGTTGGACGACAAAAGGGGCCACCATCCAGTTGTTTAGGTCGATGGTACTGGAGTCTGGCACTAAGTTGCACAGCCGATTGTAGTCGAGGCTCTTGGTCAGTTCATCTCGAAATTTTGCTCGGCCGGCAAAGTAGACTTGAATCGGCAGTTGACCAAAGCCAAATTGCCGTGCTGCGACCGATGGATTGTAAAATTCATAGGTAGGGAAATCTTTTCCAGAAAATAAGTTGGCCGGTAAAATCCTTGGCTTGATCAGGATATCCATGAGATCACCGTCAAAAGTATTGGATGATGAATCATAACAGACGGGAAGCTCAAAAATCGGCCCTGCTGTCTGATATGGATACCAACTGATAGTCTCTTCACTGAAGCCGTTGTAAAAACATCTGAAGTATTCGGCCATTCGGGTGGCAGTGAATTGACAACCAGGGAAGGCCGATGCAGCTTCTCCAAAAGAGGTACAGCGTCGTCGTATGGTGGGGTTTTCCTCTGACTCGATATTGGGAAAGGTTTTGGTCTCTATTTGCTGCTGGGAGACCTTGCTCATGTATAAGTTGAGCCAGAGGGTGATGAACCACCAAGGACCACCAGGATTGCCAATCAGCTCCCCTTTTGATAATTTGACGCCGATTTGGTGCATCATATGGTAGGCCTATCCTAACAGATGCTTCCCAAGGGGGATGGCTGATCCTAGTGACAGAGCTTCTGCCAGAGCTTGTGTATTGGATGAAGGACCAACTGCTCTGCCACAGAAGAAGTGTTTCTCTAGCCACATCATTAAGAATGTTGTATGTTCTTTCTCTGAAATCGTCCCGGTCCTCATATTTTTGCTGATATACCCCTTCCACCTGCCGATTCCTTTTTTCTCTAGCCGATGGGTTGGTTTGATCAGATAATCAAAGGGTGTATCAGGGGAGGAGATATTAAGGCCGGTCAACATTAGAACATCGGCCAGGGTTGGAGTCATAGGTCCGTGCCCAAAGAGAAACGCGTTGAGCGCGTTGGACCAGAAATAAGAGGCCGCTATTACTAAGGGTTCATTTTTCTCCATTTGGGGCAGAGAGAGATCGATGCGTTGGCCGATTTTTAACTCATCCCACTGAACTCTCTTGGACTTGGCTAATCTGTGGTACCATTCTTTCCAGCCAGGGGTTTCATTCGGCCAAGATCTAAAAGCACTTGCCCACTGACCCAAATCCATGGGTGATTGCTTGAAAGGAATTCTATGGGTTTCTAGGTTGATCAAATCGGTTGGATCTGGATTCCCCATGGGACCTAAGCAGATGAGACCGGGGGTTTCGGAAAGGGGAATAGTAATCTGGTGCCTAAATGCCTAAAAAAGAGGGAAAAAGGAGAAAACTGAGAATGGATCTAGAAAGTACTTGAGCAGTAAAAAATAAAAGAGGAAAGTTTCGGATGATTACCTCCGGGATGAAACTCATCGTCGCCGATGGAGTCACCAATGGAGCCGCCGATGGGACTGCCGTCGCCATGGAAGTTGCCGGCGGAACCTCCGTGGTTGGTGAAGTTGCCGATGGCGCCGCCATTGGAAGGATGGAGCAGATTGCAGGCAAGAGAAAAATCGACGGAGGATGCGGCTGGAGACCGAGAGGGCGCAGGAAGAAGGTGAATAGTGATTCGCTGGGAGGAAATTACTAGGCTCGTGGAGAAGGAGTGGCGGAGAACGCCGGTACTTATGGACAATCCGAGAGAGAAAGGGTAAAGGTGGGATTTTTTGCCGCGCCGTCTACACGAATTCCAGGGGAACAGTTGTCTCAAGCGCCGAGTTCGAGAAGATTGCAATAATCATGTAGAAGACCACGAAACGGAAGGAGATTTTTACTGCGCTCGTTTCGGAGGAAAGATTAAAGAAAAGAGTTTCAAAGTAAATATTATGTTTTACTCCGAAACTGGGGGGCATGTGTTGACTCCAGATTTTGACACGTGTTGAATCAGCGTTAGAAGAGGAAGAGATTGGCCGATGCGGCAGATCTAAAGGCTACAGTGAGGAATCGGCCGATTGAGGCTACAGTTGGGAATCGGCCGATTGGCGATGCAACTTGCGCCAACAGATAGGGGGGTGAAACCATTGGAACCAAAACAGAGGATCCCGGTCAAAAGTGGCCTGATGTTGGTCAACGGAATGATGCCGACTCGGTCGAGAAGCAATGGAAAGAATCCTGATTGGATTAGGAGATGGCGGCAGAAGATTCTGCGGGAGCCCGTTTCCTTTATGAAAATATTATAGATATAGTAGTTTTCTATTTAAATCAAGTTTGTAGCAAATCGTAATCGATCAGGAGTCCTGGTCCTAGGGTATAAATAGGAGTCGTCAGGGCTTTGAAATCAAGGAATCAATCAACAAAACAATCTACTTTTTCATCGCACTTTACTTTCAAGTCGGCGACTTCGCCAATACTTTTTCTTCTTTCACGAGTTCGTACGGATTGGCAGGGCTGCATCGACTCGATCTCCGGCCGATTGGTAGATTCCTCTTATCGAATAACATCTGAGCTTTAACTTCGGGCGCATCGCCGTGGTTTCGTTTGGATTTATTCACCAGTTATCGATATTTACTAGAATTATAGGTTTTACCTGTTGTTCTAGTATTATCACCAGTTATCCAGCTTGAGATTGAAACTATCGGCTTTGTCATCGCTCTTCCTCGTTCATTGTCATACAGCCGATTATATCTATTTGAAGTGTTGCATCTGTAATAATTGTTTAAGTTGCTCCAGCAGTTTTCTTTGCAATTATTACATGATTATCGGCTGATCCATAGCCGCTCATCTTCATAGCAAATGGGCCGATTCGCCGATACGCTCTTCGGGACAGATCGGAACCTCAGCCGATCGGAACGCCCGAAATTTAATACGTTTATTTCCTTGTCAATCAACAGGTCAGATTGATTGGCACGCCGCGCGAACCGCACCAGGGCAATAACCCGAACAGGAGCTAAGTAGATTCTCCCGGGTCGTGTGTCCGACGCTGAAGGCCATCGGCCGATTCCTGGCCGATTTTTAGCGCCAACAGTCGTCAAAAGTGTCATCTAACTCAAGGGGAGGGCCCTCATTCACCCCATTAAACAACTTATCAAAATACTCTCGCCATCTGTCCTTGATCTCCTCATCCTTCACTAGAAGTCGATCTGTCCCATCCTTGATGCATTTGATTTGGTTGATATCTCTTGTCTTCCGCTCGCGGATCCTAGCCATCCTATAGATGTCCTTCTCCCCTTCCTTCGTGGCTAGCCGCTGATACAGGTCATCATACGCTTTACCCTTTGCTACGCTCACAGCTTGCTTTGCAACCCTCTTCGCTAAATTATAGCTCTCGATGTTGGCTGCACTCTTATCAAGGTGGAGGCGCTTGAAACACTCCTTCTTCTCCTTAATAGCCCTTTGCACCTCGTCATTCCACCACCAGGTGTCTTTCCCTTCCTGTTTGCCTTCCCTACTCACGCCAAACACCTCTGAGGCCACCTTCCGAACACATGTTGCCATCTTTAGCCACATATCTTCTGCATCTTCTCCTTCCTCCCAGGGCCCCTCACCTAGCATTCTCTCCTTAAACGTTTGCGCCGCTTCCCCTCTAAGCTTCCACCACTTCTTTCTCGCGATCTTGGCGCGTTTATCTCGGTGGACACGTACCCGAAAATGAAAGTCCGCCACCACAAGCTTGTGTTGAGGGACAACACACTCCCCGGGTATTACCTTACAATCTAAGCAATCCCGTCTATCCTCCCTCCTAGCAAGAATAAAGTCGATCTGGCTCGAGTGTTGTCCACTATGAAAGGTCACAAGATGAGATTCTCTCTTCCTAAAAAGGGTATTTGCTATCAACAAGTTGTAGGCCAACGCAAAGTTCAAAATATCCTCCCCCTCTTGACTCTTGCGACCATACCCAAAGCCCCCGTGCACTCGCTCGAACCCTACATTAGTCGCACCCACATGGCCGTTGAGATCTCCTCCTATGAAGAGTTTCTCGCTGCTAGGAACGGTACTAGCCATGCTATCTAGGTCTTCCCAGAACTGCCTCTTGGTGCTCTCACTAAGACCTACCTGAGGGGCATAGGCACTGATCACATTCAGGGCTGAGTCTCCAACTAACATCCGGACCAGGATAATCCGGCCGTCTCGCCTCCTAACCTCTATGACTCCATCCTTAAGGCTCCTATCGATCAAGATACCTACACCATTCCTACCCGGTGTTGCCCCCGTGTACCAAACCTTGAAGCCAGTATCCTCAACCTCCTAGCCTTTTGACCCTTCCATTTAGTCTCCTGAAAGCATAGAATATTTACACGCCTCCTAATTGCTGCATCAACTAGCTTCCGCAACTTACCTGTTAGGGATCCTACGTTCCAGCTTCCTATGCGAATCCTAGTTGGCTCGGCTAACTTCCTTACCCTTCGCACCCGTCGAGGGAAGTGCGAAGACCCTTGCTCATTTTCCACAACACCCGGGCGCAGATGTAAGCGCCACTCAGGCTGTGACGACCTGACCTTGCTCACTTTTCATCGTACCCAGGTCACAATACGACGCGCCCTTGGGGGGATGGCAACCCGGCCCTTGCCCATTTAACACCACACCCGGGTTCCGATGTAGCGCGTCGCTAAGAGGGTTACGCCCCAACGAGTTTCTTATGGGTTTCATATCCATTAGAGTGGCTGTTTTTTTTTACGCTGGTTCGCCAAACCTAACACAACCCTCCTCCTTTATTCGGGCTTGGGACCGGCTATGTTGAGAACCAACACAGGTGGAGTTATGACATCATGTTATATATCCACTCACAAAATTTAAACTTAAAATTTGGAGAAACAAAAAAGAGAAATATCATTAGAGGGTAGATTGGACTAATTGGAATTATTGGGGAGTAAATTGAGCCTAAATTCTGCTTAGAGGTTAAGCGGACAAAGTGAATTGTTGAAGGGAGTAAAATTGACTTTTTTCTTTTGGGAAAGTTTGCCTATTGAAAATCCTATCTTTTAGTTACTCAAAATTATTAACTGTGTTTTCCATTTTCTTTACATAAAAATTTAATTTTATGACGAATTTTTGTCATGATTTATAACACAATTGTCTATACGACATTTTCTATTATTTATTAAATTTTGTGTTGTGTTGTGTTGTGCATCTAAACTATTTTCTTACAACTCAAGATCCAGAAAGTTGAATTACTAATTAAAGAAGATATTTGGAACATTCAACTTTTGGGTCCAGTAGGACAGTGACACCCAAATGTTAGACAACGGTACAATATTTTTATTTCAAACAAAAAGAGAAGTTAGTGAGAGATAGATGATATGGCCCAAATATGGAAGCCACTTCAGAATAATATGCGTAAAATTTATAAGAACTTCTCCAAGTCATATCATTTGCGAAGGAAGTGCTACTATGCAACCACGTAGTATTTTTTCAAAAAAAAACTCTATATCACGCAGTTCTTATATATGAAATTGACTAACATTGAAGATACGTCCTTTATGAACTCAAGTTTGATCTTTAAATCTACATGGTTGTGTACAATAGCATCCTTTTTACATGGATGCATGAGCTGGCGTACTAGCTAAATGGAAAGATGAGTGTGGCTCTTGGGGGAGGAGATGCATAGTAGACTGCCTCGCACGAAGTCACCAAACTTGATCGCTCAATTGGTCGGAGGCAGGACAATAATATTGTTGGCCTGCACGCAAGGTTCGTCAGAATGCCCTTAATAGCTGGTGTCTTCAATTTTTTGTTCCCAGAGATTCTGAGTATCTGGACTGGATCAGTCAGGTTAGTGAGATCCTCACACATCAGCACATCACCTGTGGCAGCAGAGCAGATAAGAAGAGCCGGCGTCTTGGCACCCCTACCTAGTACCTACCTGGCCCGCCGTGCCACATCGATCAAACAAGCACGGGACAACCAACGCCGCGACGCGCGTCGCCATGTCGTCCGCCTCGGCCCCCTCTCCCGCCGCCGCCGCCGCCGCCTACGACCGCGTTGCCGAGCTCCGCACGCTGGACGCGACCTTCGCGGGCGTGCGCGGGCTCGTCGCGTCCGGCGCCACGCGCGTCCCGCGCATCTTCCGCCGCGTCCCGGACCACGAACAGCCGACACGGCAGCCCAGCGCTCCCGGCCAGCGGCCGCCGTGCATCCCGGCGGTCGACCTCGCCGCGGCGGACCACGAGGCGGTGGTGGCGGCCGTGCGGCGCGCCGCGGAGGAGTGGGGGCTCTTCCTGGTGACGGGCCACGGCGTGCCCGGGGAGGTGGCCGCGGCGGCCCTGGGCGCCGCGCGGGCGTTCCACGACGCCGACGGCGGGGAGGGCAGCGAGAAGGCGCGGCTCTACTCGCGGGACCCGGCCAAGGCGGTCAAGTACAACTGCAACTTCGACCTGTACGAGTCATCGGTGGCCAACTGGCGCGACACGCTATACCTCCGCATCGCGCCCAACCCGCCGGCCGACGGCGAGATGCCGGAGAACTGCCGGTGAGCGCTCTCTTTGTCCGGTCTGGTAGCTGGATAAGTGTAGTAGTATCATTTTTGCCGTAAATAATCTGAAGTTCCTTTTTGCTATGATTTCTCACAGAAAGGTTCGATTTCTGTTCTATTGTTCACAGCTAGACCAGCTGTACACGAAGTGCATCACTAGCATATAGTACTATCAGACATCAGCTTGTTGTTATTGGCAAGTCACTAGCATATAGTACTATCAGACATAAGCTTGTTGTTATTGGCAAGTACTAAGTTGCCTTGTATACAGGATTTGCATTTTTTTCCTCAACCACATCCTCTGCTGATTAAAAATGTAGACTTCTAAATCTATGACAAAGCAAAGTCATAACATGCCTATCCTCATGTTTACTTTTGTCCAAATTTTGACGAAAGTGCATGCCGATACTGTGCCAAACTTGACTGGCCACGACCTACATGGCGCCACTCTATCGTTGGCAGAGACCAGTTGCCTACATTTCTTAATTTCTCTGTTTCTCCCTATCTCTCTCACACACCAAAAGAGAAAAGAAAAATAAAAATCCCAGACCACAATCAAAGTAACTGTTTTCTGAGTGGAGTTCTATGACTGGTATCAACTGAAGTACAAACTAAATTATCAGTTAATTTCTGTTCTATTGTTCACAGATAAGTTGTCTAATTACAATTACACTGTATGTAGCTTATGCCCATCCTCGACCTTCTTTGGATACTAATTTGCAACAGATAAGTTGTCTAATGACAATTATACTATGTAGCTTATCAGTTATGCCGACCTTATGTAGAAGCACTGAGTATCAATAATCCATGACACGTCTGCTTTAGACTTTGTGAGTACACTGTTTATCTGTCTACATCGTGGACGGCAGAATATTCAGATATAGGCATCTATTTCCTTTGCTACTTCTGACTAAACATGGACTCAAGTACTCGACAGATATGATTGGGAAGCACAAAAGATAGTGGCAGAACAGTGAACGCTACCTGCTGTTAATTTGTGTTGATTTTTCAGGGATGCGTTCTTTGACTACGCCAGACACACCAAGCTCTTGCTGGACACACTGTACGGGTTGCTGTCGGAGGCTCTTGGGCTTGCCCCGACCTACCTAGCTGACATGGAGTGCAACAAAGGGCAGATGATACTGTTCCACTACTATCCTCCATGCCCCGAGCCGGAGCTCGCCATCGGAACGACCCGGCATTCCGACTCCGGCTTCCTCACCGTCCTCCTTCAGGACGACACCGGCGGCCTGCAGGTCCTCCACGACGATCAGTGGATCGACGTCCCGCCGACGCCAGGAGTGTTCATAGTGAACATCGGCGATCTCATGCAGGTATGTATCTGCTTGTCACTGGATCCTGACTGTAAATTAACAAATCAGGGAGCCTTGCTCATCATTGATTTCTGCGTCAGATCTTAATCGTCGTTTTTACAGAACTGAGATTTTGTTGTGTGTATGCACAGATGATGTCGAACGACAAGTTCATAAGCGCCGAGCACAGGGTGGTGGCCAAGAAGGCTGGACCAAGGGTCTCGATCGCGTGCTTTACCAGCCATTCAGATTCGACAAGGATGTATGGCCCCATCAAGGAGCTGCTGTCCGACGGAAACCCCCCGTTGTACAGGGAGACACTCGCGAAAGACTACATTACTCATTACTACGCGGTTGGCTTGGGTCGCAAAGCGGCTATTTACGATTTCCGGCTCTGAATTCAGAGAAAGTTTGAGTTGTGTTACTCTAGAACTATAGATCCTTAACTTCAATGTATGAATTAAGAAGGCGTTGAGGATTGTGTGATGTACTCATACGCTAATAAATTAGGAAGAACAAAGGAAATAATGGAGCAATAAGAATGCTGAGGTAAACAAAACGGTGTCGTCGTCTTTGCCACTTTAAAAGATGGAACGATGATTCTGACCGTGTGGCGTTTCCAGCTAAATGTGCATTCGCACTTCCAGAGAGTCCCGAAACTGCAGTAGTCTCGTTCTGGCTGGTATCTATTGAAACAATTAAAATTCTTTCTCACCAAGATTAGATCCACCAACTCTTCGCGAAGATCCCGCTAGCCAGCTTAATGATTTGAAGAAAGAGGGTGTAGATTCACGAAACTGATAGAAGAAAAATATTTCTACCAATTTTTCCTATTTTTTCTCACCGCGTCGATCGTTCTACCCACCCGCACGTACCCACTACACCCAATATCGCCGTCAATCCCTAGCTCCATCCCCGCCTTCGATTAAGTCAAATTAAAACACGATCTCAGAGACTCATTCCTTCTTCTACGCTCACCATCTTAGTCATCTGCCATATCGACCGCCACAAGGACTTCATCGAGCTCTCCTCGGCCATGGAGGAGCTCTCTTATGCGTCGTTGCCGCCACAATATGTTGGAAACCCACCACCTACTGAGTGATTTCTCAGGCACAACCGAGTGGTTTGCCTACACTGGGAGGGGATGAACACACTCACACCTTTGAGTTTGTTTGTCCTACGGCTCCGACTAGATCTCGGTTGCTGTTGTGAGCTTTGATTTAAGTTGAGATCCCAAGGGGGACAAGTTACAATAAAGGGCGCTGGCTACAAGACCAGGCGCAAGTTACAAGAAAAATAAGCCTTGGTGCATGGGCTGCATGCAAGCAGTAAATGCAGCGTGCTGCTACCTACGACTAGTCGATTTGGTCTAGATACTGCCTACACAAGGATTAAAACCCCACCAATTCTTTCCTAAGCCTTGTGTGCCTTGCTCGAGGGTGCTTGGATCATCCCGATCCTGGATCGCAGCTCCTAAAACTTTACTCGCCCGAGTGCCTTTGTTAGGATGTCAGCGAGCTGGTCCTAGGTGTTGATGTAGTCGGCGTCGATGAATCCTTTCTCAATGCAGTCGCGAATGAAGTGTTACCTCAACTCGATATGCTTGCTCCGCTCGTGGAAGACGGGATTCTTGCTTAGTGCCAGTGCCGACTTGCTGTCCATCATGAGTTCCATGCACTCGGCCTTCCTTCCCATGAGTTCACTGAGTAGTCGCGCGAGCCAGATTGCTTGAGTTGCTGCCGCAGTAGCTGCAACGTACTCTACCTCACATGATGACAGAGCCACCACTCGTTGCTTGAGTGATTGCCAACTCACCGGGCACTTCCCAAGGTAGAAGAGGTTGCCACTGGTCGTCTTTGCCACTTTAAAAGATGGAACGATGATTCTGACCGTGTGGCGTTTCCAGCTAACTTATCCCGAATAACTTCGTTTCGGACTCTATCCCTTCATGTGTGCCCGCAAAACCACCGCAACATCCGCATCTCTACTACACTCAGTTGTTGGACATGTCATCTTTTTGTAGGCCAACATTCAGCATCGTATAGCATCGCCGGACGAATCGTTGTCCTATATGTCAGGGGGAAATGTTACCGACCTCCTAATGACCATCTCAGCGACGATCGTG
Organism: Panicum miliaceum; assembly: GCA_032594955.1. Taxonomy (NCBI): domain Eukaryota; kingdom Viridiplantae; phylum Streptophyta; class Magnoliopsida; order Poales; family Poaceae; genus Panicum; species Panicum miliaceum. The sequence goes on along the minus strand of CM064070.1, from coordinate 8,053,737 downwards.
GAGACCCGAGCCCGCCTGCGACGACAGCGACCGTCGTCAGCCCAACGTGGGAAAGAAGCGCTCCGCCTCGCCCGACCAAGTCCCTTGGGGTCGGAGGCGCCCGACCCCTCGACGGTAGGACTCCGCCTCGCCCGACCAAATGCCTCGGGGTCGGATGCCCCCGACCCCTCGCCGCAAGGCTCCGCCTCGCCCGACCCAGGGCGTTGTCACACCCGATTCTAGAAAGAACCAGATGCATCTCATATGTGCGCCAGGATCTCGTTCACACACATATGGTAGACGGAAAGTGTAATATATCAAAGACAATGCTCAAAAGTAACTAAATAAAGCGTTTAACAATATTACACTCCGTATAAAAGAGACACAAATGTCTTTAAACGATAAACCGTTATACCCTATACAAAGTCTTCAACAACTCCGTCTTCCACAGGCGATGACTGGTGAACGCAGGACCTAGAACTCCTCGAAATCGTCGAAGATCTCCTCTTCAAAGTTCTCTTCTGAACAGCAGGGGGCAAGGGTGAGTACTCTTATGGTTGGTACTCAGCAAGTGGGGTGAAAATGCAAGGCCATCAAGGATAGGCTGAGGTTTGCAGCAGCAGTTGCTTTTAGTTGGTCAAATATTTATTATCAAGCACCTTTTTAACTAGGTTTGAGTTTATACCAACCCACTTTAGTAGAAACATAAAGATACCTTCAACAATAACATAAACCACGAACCACAATTTAATTAATCTTCAAGTTTATTAATCATGTGAGGGTCCAAGCCACTCTTAACCGTGAGTACGACTGTTATAACAGTTTTACACTCTGCAGAGGTTGTACACTTTACCCACAAATCGTGTTTCCCTGAATCGCCCGGGTTTGCAAGGCCCTTAAACACTTCCGAGGTGAGTGGCGAGGGTACACTACGAAGCCTTTACAAAGACATGTCGAGAGCTAGGCAGCCCGCTAGAGTTTCAGTAGCGGCGTGGTCCATAAACCTCCCTAATGGTCAGCTCCTTAGCAAAGGCAGCTACCCCAAGAGGACCGGGCTATGACCCCTATCACCGACCCCCTCCTTGCCCTTTCGGTAAGGCCACCAGCAAACTACACATCTAATTAATTGGCTAAGGTCAGAGCCATATGACTTTGTGGTTGCACTGTTCACTTGGGTGGTGCTCCATGTTCCCATTAAACAAAGTTGATCTTGAAATTGCGCGATAAAACCACAATACGAAACGTGATCGACATTAACAAAAGAGTAGACCAATACCAATCCCAAAGTTTGCAACTAAGCATGACTACCCAACAAAGTAGTAACCCAGGTGTTTCAAGGTTTGGGGTAAAAGACTAGGTATGTCCTTAGCATAGGTAACCCATCAAGTTTATGCAAGCAACAATAAAGTAAAGTGTATTATCATGCTGTTGTTGGGTTCAAATAGAATATGCAGAGGGTGAAATCCACTTGCCTTCTTCAAGCAACTGCTGATTCTCTTCCTCGTAAGCTTGCTCTTGATTTGGCTCGAACGTCACGTTGTCTACGCGATCACACAAACAAGCATACACAACCAAATAAGAAATAATACAACAACCAATACAAACAGAAAGCAAACAGATACTAAAGTTGTAGCTCATGATGCAAAGATCGTGTGGGCTCAAGAATCGCTGAAATTGGAGTTGAAACGATGAAGATATGGCTAAAATAGTGATCTGGGGACCTAACTGCTAGAGTTTTGAGTCTCCCGAGGCTAGATCTGAAGGATTCAGGGGCCAAAACATAATTAAACCTTATACAGAGGGTCAGGGTGCAAAACTATAGGTTCTGGACGGCGGGTTCTAATTCTAGAGAAGTCAGGGGTCGGAACAGAAAAAGAAAGGGCTCAAGTCTAATTATTTTCTACTGATCTGGACTGTGGGTCGAATCCTGGAAAACTTAGGGATCTTCCTGCAAAAGTTTCGGGAACGGCTAGGGTCGGGTGAATCTAATCCGTTGGATCAGAATTGGCGGCGGATCGGACGAATCGGCAGAGTAAGGAAAAGGTCAGGTAAATCGGCCGGGTAGAGTGAAGATTATTTCTGGCCGTTAGATCTAGATCAAGCGGCAGAGGAAGGGTCGGCTCGATGGAACAAAAAGGGTCGGGCGAAGCGGAGTTTTAATGGGCATCGGCGGCGAGCGATTGCAGCGACAGACGGCCGGAGCTTCACCACATCTGGTGTTCCGGGGCTCAATTCAAGCTGGATTTATGCCGGGGAGTGAGTGGGCGGTACGGCGAAGGTGAGGGTGGGTACGGGGTGGCTGTGCGGCGGCTGTAAACTGGCGGCCACGGCGGCGGGCGGAAACAGGGGTCCGGCGAGAAATCTGGTTTGCGGCGGAGCAAGAGAGAGAGAAATCTGGTGCGGCTTGATACTCACCAACTCGCGGAGCTCTGGCGGGAGTTGATGACGGCAGGGAAGCTGCAGATCGGCGAGTCGACGGAGGATCGGCGACACGGGTCGGCGGCGTTCCTCCAAGGTGCAACTTGCAGCGGCGTGCGACAATGTTGTGTAGAGGAAAAGATTTGAGTTTGGCTTGGGTTGCAAAGCGGGGCTTTGGCAGGATTTTATAGGGGCAGATCGGCCGGGATTAGGAAGGCGGTGCTGCGGAGTCGATCAGGACTCGGGGTAAGAAGAAAGAAAGAGAACGGGACACGAACGACAGCACGGAGTCGTTCCGGAATCTGGGTAAGGAAAGAAGAGAGAAGAAGAAGGCGCCGACAGGTGGGTCCCAGCTGTCGGTGAAAGCAAGGGTCGGTGAGGGAATCGGCCACGGAGTTGGCCGCGGAAAAAGAAAAGAAAAAGAGGAAAAGGAATTGGGCTGGCTGAAAGAAAGAATAGGAGAAGAAAACAAATAAAGATGCATGCATAATTTTTAATTTATGATTTTTTTGAAAATACTTTAAAAAAATTTCAACTCCTATATTTTTGGTGTTACAGGCGTAAAGGGTCGGACTCACCTGGGCCCACCAGGCGAGTGTCAGCCTCGGGCGCAGGCTGGGAGATACAAGCGCGGATCTCGTGGACCCCCCGCCGGCCTTGCCATAAATGCGCCGCGGCTCTAGCACGCAGAAAGGCGCCCGCGCCCTCGACGTGACCGGTCACAACTACCGATGCGAGACCGTGCAGCGCACGCCACAGCAGCGCAGTCTCCTCTGATTCGCCGCCAGGGACTCATGACCTGCGTCGCCTGGCGCCGGAGCACGCCTGCCCGTCCTTGCGCCCGCCTGCCCGTCCTCGCGCCCCGCAAATCCGGCGACAGGGACGGAACGCCCGCGTCGCACAGGCCGTCAGCAGGGTGACAGGGGCAGCCGTCTGCCCCGACGGGACGGAGGCCACGATCGGCGCCATCATCACGCACGCCCGCCGGTGCCAGCTCCCGAGGAGATCAACGACAGGATCGGAAGGAGCCGTCCTTCCCTGGCGGACGTGCGGACGGAGCCGAAAGCTGAAGCCGGCACGGCGACCAGGGACTGGAATCGTCCCCTTTGTACTCTGTTCTCTCCCTCTTCCTTCACCCGTCTCACCTGTAGCCCGGACCCCCCTCTTGTACTATATAGGGAAGGCCGGGGGCCCTGAGATGGGGAGAGAAAAAACTTAGGTTCTCTCCAATACACTCACTCTCTTCCGCACGGGATCCTTTTTCCTCGGCGAGAACAACACACTCCCACCATTAGAGCTTCAGGGCACACCCAAGAGACTTGGGACCGGTTCCCTCTCTCGCCTTTCTATAACCCCTTCTACAGACCCCGCGTGGGCAACACGAGCAGCTCCCCATACTGGACGTAGGGCTTCTTCCTGCCCGAACCAGTCTAAATTCCGTGTCACCCGCGCAACCATCTGGAGCCGTACGCGCATAAAAGAAATTTACTAGTCTAAGTCTTGATCCACCAATCTTGACAACGACAGTTGGCGCGCCAGGTAGGGGACCTTTGCGCGTGCATCACCGTTTCCAAATGGCCAGCCATGACGCCAGCTTCTCTCTGGGCTCCCTGATCCGCTTCGGGAGCCTGGACTTCCTCGCCACCGGGGAGGGGATCGATTTGATCCCTCTCCTCGCCTCTCCCGCTCGCCTCATCATTTCTGGCTCTGCCGCCGGGGTGGTGGCGAGCGGCCGGGCAGGCGCCGGGGGGCCTCCTCCGGCGGAACGGCTCTTCGGGCAGCGCAACGCCGCGGCAGCCTACGGTCGTTCCCTGGTGCGGTCCATGACCATGCCACCTGCGAGCAACGAGCTCGCGAGCGTGACGGGGGCGATCTTCAACGCCGGCTCCAGCAGCAGGAGCCACCACCCCTCACGCGAGTGCTTCGCGACCGACGTGCACTCCGAGGGATCAAACGGCGACGGCGCCGGAAGGCGGCAGCGAACTCCCCCACCGCGCGCCGCGGCTACGATGGGAGCCCTTGCCCGGGCCCCGGTGCGACCGTGACAGCCAGAGGCGCGCACGGCGCCCCGCCAGGAGGTCGAGCGCCCCCGCAACGAGGCCGGGGCGCGACAGCGAGCGCGCGACATCCAGCAGCGTATCTGCGAGGACGAAGATCGCCCCCAGCTCTTCACCCGCGCCAGCCAGAACATCGCCGCAGCGGCGGCCCTACTTCGACGACTCCCCGAGCCGGAGATGCCCGAAGAACGCCAGGCGCACCGAGAAGTGCGCGACCTGCTCGAGTGCGCCGCTGTCCAGCAGGCGGAGAGCTCCGCGTCCCGGCGACGCGGGCAAAACACCAGGTGGGCAGCCCCCACCGCACCCTCCGAAAGGCGGGGGGAGTCTGTCCACCAGCCTCCTCCCCGGGCGAACTAGACCGCGCCCGCTCGACGGACGTCGCCACCCGCAGGAGGCGGGGCCCCATCCGTTCACCGGCGCGTTGGTCCCATCCGCGACGCCCGTGACACCCTAGACGCGCGGAGGCGCTCCCGTGCGGATAGGGAGTAGGGGGTGGACCGCAGCTACCATGTCCACCGTGGCAGCCGCTACGACAGCGAGGAAGACCGCAGCCTGAGCCCCGACCCAGCGAGGCCCCGAGCCTTCTCCACGCGCATCCTGAACACGCCGTTCCCGCCGCGCTTTAGGCAGCCAACCAACGTGGCCAAGTACTCCGGGGAAAGGAATCCCGGGCTATGGCTCAATGACTACCGGCTTGCATGTCAGGCCGTTGGGGCGGTCGATGACCTGTTCATCATCCGCAACCTCCCACTTTTTCTAGCCGACTCAGCGCGAGCCTGGCTGGAACATATCCCCTCAGGACGGATCCGCAGTTGGAACGACCTGAGGGAGATATTCGTGGGAAACTTCCACGGCATGTACATGCGCCCTGGCAATTCCTGGGATCTCCGGAGCTGCCGCCAGGCGTCGGATGAGTCCCTCCGGGACTACATCCGACGCTTCTCCAGGAAGCGCACCAAGCTCTCCAACGTCGCGGATGCCGACGTCATAGGGGCCTTCCTGGTGGGAACTTCCTGCCGACCCCTCGTCCACGAGCTAGGGCGCCGAGGCCCGCGGACCACGGAGGACCTCCTCAACATTGCCACCAGCTTCGCCTCGGGCGAGGAGGCCGTTGGAGCAATCTTCGACCACTCCAAGGGCGAGGCAAAGCCAAAAGAGGACGCCGACGAGGGCACCTCCAACCATCCGTAGAAGAAGAAGAACAAGCAGCGGCGCGAGGCGTCCCTCGTGGCGGTTGCTGAGCGCAAGCGGGGTCAGCCGCCCCCGGAGGGCACCCCCGACTTCTTCGACAAGCTGCTTGAGGGACCGTGCCAGAACCACGATTTCCCCGCGAAGCACGCCTACAAGGACTGCAACCTCATCAAGAGGTACTTTGTAGGCAACCCGGTGAAGGGCGACCGTAGGCGAAAGCCCGACGAGGAGAAGAAGGATGATGGAGAGAAGGAAGACGGCTTCCCCAAGGTGGACGGCTGCTTCATGATCTTCGGCGGACCGGCGGCTTATGATTCCAGACGCCGCCGGAAGCTGGAACGCCGCGAGGTCTATGCGGTAGAGCCTGCAACGCCGGCCTTCCTCGACTGGTCGGGATCCGCCATCACTTTCGACCGGTCCGACCACCCTGGGCGCGTCCTGCAGCCAGGGCGCTACCCCCTTGTCGTTGACCCCATCGTCGGCACGACGCGCCTCACCAAGGTGCTCATGGACGGAGGCAGCGGCCTCAACATCCTCTACGCCGAGACTCGACGCCATGGGGATCGACCGCTCCCGCCTCCGCCCCAGCAAGGCGCCGTTCCACGGCATCGTGCCGGGGAAGCAGGCAATGCCTCTCGGGTAGATCGACCTGCCCGTCACTTTCGGGACTACGTCCAACTACAGGAAGAAGATCCTCACCTTCGAGGTGGTGGGCTTCCGTGGAACCTACCACGCCATATTGGGGCGGCCAAGCTATGCCAAGTTCATGGCCATCCCCAACTACACCTACCTCAAGCTCAAGCTGCCGGGGCCCAACAGGGTCATCACCGTCGGCACGTCTTTTCAGAAGGCGTACGAGTGTGATGTAGAATGCTGCGAGTATGGCGCGGCCGTCACCGTCGCGGAGGATCCGACGGTCCAGCTCGCGGAGAGCGCCGAGGGTTAGCCCGACTCGAAGTAGTCTCCCACCTCCTTCGAAGCCACCGAAGGCGTCAAGGAGGTCCCCCTCAACCCTAGCAGTTCCGACGGCCAGACCGTTCGGATCAGCGCTAGCCTATCTCCCAAATAGGAAAGCGCGCTTATCGACTTCCTCCGCGCAAACATCGATGCGTTCGCGTGGAAGCCCTCAGACATGCCTGGCATTCCGAGGGAAGTCGCCGAGCATTCCTTGAACATCAAGGCCGGCTCCAAGCCAGTGAAGCAAGGTCTGCGCCGCTTCGACGAGGAGAGGCGCAAGGCCATCGGCGAGGAGCTCCAGAAGCTTTTGGCGGCCGGATTCATCAAGGAAGTGTACCACCCTGAGTGGTTGGCTAATCCTGTTCTTGTATGAAAAAAGAATGGGAAATGGCGAATGTGTGTTGACTACACCGGTCTCAACAAGGCGTGCCCAAAGGATCCGTTTCCTTTGCCGCGCATTGACCAGATAGTCGACTCGACCGCCAGATGCGAGACCCTCAGCTTCCTCGACGCGTACTCCGGCTACCATCAAATCGCGATGAAAGAGTCCGACCAGCTCGCGACCTCTTTCATCACCCCTTTCGGCCCCTATTGCTACGTCAAGATGCCATTCGGCCTCAAAAACGCGGGGGCTACATTCCAGCGATGTATGCTCAAGTGTTTTAGGGACCTCATCGGGCGGATCGTTGAGGCTTACGTCGACGACATCGTAGTCAAGTCCAAGAAGGGCGACCAGCTCATCCCCGACCTCGAACTAGCCTTTGAGAGGCTGAGAGACAAGCGCATCAAGCTCAACCCTGAGAAGTGCGTTTTTGGGGTCCCAAGGGGTATGCTGTTGGGTTTCATCGTCTCCGTGCACGGCATCGAAGCCAATCCAGAGAAGATAGCGGCCATCAGTGACATGGGGCCAGTTCAGAACATAAAGGGAGTCCAGCGCGTCACAGGATGCCTAGCGGCCCTGAGTCGCTTCATCTCCCGCCTCGGCGAACGGGGGCTCCCTCTCTACCGACTCCTGAAGAAGACCGACCGCTTTGAGTGGACCACCAAGGCCCAGGAGGCACTTGACCGGCTCAAGGACCTCCTAACGAAAGCCCCGGTCCTAGTCCCACCAACCGACGGGGAACCCCTCCTACTTTACATCGTGGTGACCACCCAGGTGGTCAGCGCAGCACTGGTGGTAGAGCGAGAGGAGGAGGGACACGCCCTCAAAGTACAGCGCCCAGTCTACTTCGTCAGCGAGGTCTTGTCCGAGTCCAAGGCGCGATACCCGCAGATCCAGAAGCTCATCTACACCATCCTCATCACGAAAAGGAAGTTGCGCCACTACTTCACCTCCCACCCGGTGACGGTCGTTTCGTCGTTCCCCCTCGGCGAGGTGGTCCGAAACCAGGATGCCACGGGACGGATTGCAAAGTGGGCACTGGAGCTCATGGACCAGTGCATCACCTATGCTCCCCGCACCGCCATCAAATCCCAGGTACTCGCCGATTTCATAGCAGAGTGGACGGAGATCCAGACGCCATCGGCGTCGGAGAAGCAGGAGTATTGGACGATGCACTTCGACGGGTTGTTGATGAAGGCTCGCGCCAGAGTAGGCCTGGTCTTCATCTCCCCTCTCAGCGTGCGCATGAGGTACATGATCCGCCTCCACTTTCCTGCATCTAATAATGTCGCCGAGTATGAGGCTCTCCTCAACGGGCTTCGCATCGCCATCAAGCTGGGCATCTGACGGCTGGACGTCCGAGGCGACTCCCAGCTAGTCGTCGAGCAAGTCATGAAGGAGTGGAGCTGCCACGACCCCAAGATGGCAGCTTACTGCAACGAGGTCCGCAAGCTCGAGGACAAGTTCGACGGGCTAGAGCTCAACCACGTCGCAAGGCGTTTCAACGAGGCAGCTGACGAACTGGCGAAGGCAGCATCCGGCCGAAAGCCCGTACCCGACGGCGTCTTCATCAGCGATCAGTTCGAGTCCTCGGTCTGTTATCAGGAACCGGGGAAGGTCGGCAACGTGCCACCTGCCCCGGACTCGAGCATCGACCCGGGAGAGGTCGGCAACGCGCCACCTGTCCCGGGCTCCGGCGCCGACCCAGGCAAAGTAGCCAATGCTCCGCCTGGCCTGGGCTTGTAGGCCGACCCCTCCTACCCCGAGATCATGGAGATTGACGCGGACCCAGCTGCGGGGCTCGACCCCCCGCCTGACTCGAGAGCCCCATACCTCAACTATCTCATCCGCGAGACGCTCCCGACGGACAAGACGGAGGCACGAAGGATCGCGCGCCGCGCCAAATCCTTCGTCATCATCGACCAGGAGCTCTACAAGCGGAGCCACACCAGCATCCTCCAGCGCTGCATCCCGATCGAGCAAGGAAGGGCGCTGATTCAGGACATCCACGCAGGAGCCTGTGGCCACCACGCCGCGCCAAGAAAGCGCCAACGGCCAACGGCGCTGATTCTACTGGCCAACGGCGGTCGCCAATGCCACCTACGTGGTCCGCACCTGCGAAGGGTGCCAATTTTTCGCGTGCCAAACGCATTTGCCCGCGCAGGCGCTCCAGACCATCCCCATCACATGGCCCTTTGCGGTCTGGGGACTGGACCTCGTCGGGCCCTTCAAGAAAGCGCCCGGGAGGTTCACCCACTTGCTTGTCGCCATCGACAAGTTCTCTAAGTGGATCGAGGCACGACCGGTCGCGCAGATCACGTCTGAGCAGGCGGCGCGGTTCTTTACCGACATCATTCATCACTTTGGAGTCCCCAACTCCATCATCACGGACAACGGCATGCAGTTCACCGGGAAAAAATTCCTCCAGTTCTGCGACGACCACCACATCCGAGTGGACTGGTCGGCCGCGGCGCACCCCCGCACGAATGGGCAGGTTGAACGAGCCAACGGCATGATACTGTTGGCGCTAAAATCGGCCGGATAGGAATCGGCCGATGGGTCTTCAGCGTCGGACACACGACCCGGGAGAATCTGCTTAGCTCCTGTTCGGGTTATCGCCCTGGTGCAGTTCGCGCGGCGTGCCAGTCAATCTGACCTGTTGATTGACAAGGAAATAGAGTATTAAATTCTAGGCGTGTCGATCGGCTGGAGTTCCGATCTGTCCTGAAGAGCGCGTCGGCGGCGAATCGGCCGATTTGCTGTAAAGATGATCGGCTATGGATCAGCCGATAATCGTGTAATAATTGTAAAGAAAACTGCTGGAGCGATCTAAACAATTAGTACGGATGCAACACTTGAAATAGATCTAATCGGCCGTGAGATGATAAATCGAAGGAGAGCAATGACGAAGCCGATTACCCTGATCTCAAGCTGGATAACTGGTGATAATACTAGAATAACAGGTAAAACTTGCGATTCTAGTAAATATCGATAACTGGTGAATAAATCCAAACGAAACCACAGCGATGCGCCCGTAGTTAAAGCTCGGATATTACTCGGTAAGCGGAACCTACCAATTGGCCGGAGATCAAGTTGATGCAGCCCTGCCAATCCGTACGAACTCGTGGAAGAAGAAAATATTGACGAAGTCGCCGACTTGAAAGTAAATTGCTGGAAAAGTAGAAGTACTGTTGTTGATTGATGTATTTATTTTCAAGACCCTGATGACTCCTATTTATACCCTAAAGCTAGGACTCCTGGTCGATCACGACTCGTTACAACTTTATTTAAATTACTATATCTATACGGACCTTAAAATGGAAACGGACTCCCGCAGAATCTTCCGCCGCCGTTCCCTAATCCAATCAAGATTTCCTTCAATTGCTCCTCGACCGACTTAGCGTGCTCCCTTTGACCAGCCTTTGACCAGGATCCTATGGGACAATCCCATCCTGTTGGCATAGGTTGTGCCACCAATCGGCCGATTTCCAACTGTTACTTCAATCGGCCGATTCCTTTCTGTAGCTTTCAGATCTGCCGCATCAGCCAATCTTCTCCTCCTGACGCCGATTCAACACGTGTCAAAATCTGGCGTCAACACATGCCCCCCAGTTTCGGAGTAAAATATAACTTTTCCTTCGAAACTCTTTTCTTTAATCCTCTCCTCCGAAACGGGCGCAGTAAAAATCTCCTTCCGTTCTGCGGCACAATGATTGCAATTTCCTCGAACTGGGCGCGCGAAACGACCGCTCCCCTGGAACTCGTGTAGACGGCGCGGTAAAAATACCATCTTTGCCCTTGCTCCCCTGATCTCTCTTAAGTACTGGCTTTCTCCGCCTCTCCTTCTCCACGAATCTAGCATTCTCTCCGTCGCATCACTGTTCGTCTTCCTCCAAGCTCCTTCGATTTCCAAGTGCTCCCCCTTTTCTGGCGATCTCATCCGCGGCCTGCTCCGACCCCCAATGGCGTCTCCATCGGCGACCACCCCATCTACAGAGGCTCCATCGGCTGCTCCTTTGGCGGCGGCGGCCCAATCGGCGGCTTCCCCAGCGGCGTCATCGGCGACGATGGCTTCCATCCCAGAGGTAAATGCTCAAAATTTTTCCCCTTTTTGCCTTTCTACTGCTTCAGTATTTTCCGGACCCTTTCTTAGTTTCTTCCCTTTTTTCCCTTTTTTAGGCACTTAGGCACAGAATCACCATTTCTCTCTCAGAATCCCCTGACCTCATCTGTTTGGGCCCTATGGGGAGCCCTGATCCAACGGATCTGATCAGTTTAGAAACTCATAGGATCCCCTTTAAGCAGTCATCCATGGATTTAGATCATTGGGCAGGCACCTTCAGATCCTGGCCGAATGAAACACCCGGGTGGAGAGAATGGTACCAGAGGGTAGCCGGGTCTTGGAAGGTTCAATGGGAAGAACTCAAAATCGGCCAGTGCATAGACTTATCCCTGTCTCAGATGGAAAGGAACGAACCTTTGGTTATGGCAGCCTCTTACTTCTGGTCCGATGCACTTAACGCATTCCTTTTTGGACACGGACCCATGACCCCGACCTTGGCCGATGTCCTGCTGCTGACCGGCCTAGATGTTTCCTCTGCCGATACCCCCTTCAATTATCTGTTCAAGCCATCTCATCGGCTGGAGACCAAAGGAATCGGCGGGTGGAAAGGATACATCAGTAAAAACATGAAGACAGGGACAGTCTCACAGAGGGAGCACACTGCCTTCTTGATGATGTGGCTGGAGAAACATTTCTTCTGTGGCAGAGCGGTCGGCCCCTCTTCCAACACTCAAGCTTTGGCAGAGGCTCTTTCACAAGGATCGGCCACCCCCCTCGGTAAACATTTGCTGGGATCGGCATACCATCTGATGCACCAAATCAGCGTCAAGCTGTCGAAAGGAGAGCCGATAGGGAATCCAGGCGGTCCTTGGTGGTTCATCACCCTCTGGCTCAATCTACACATGAGCAAGGTCTCTCAGCAGCGGATAGAGACAAAGACCTTTCCCAACATCGAGTCAGAGGAGAATCCATCGGTCCGTCGCCGCTGCAGATCTTTTGGAGAAGCGGTATCGGCCTTTCCTGGCTGCCAATTCACTACTACCCGCGTAGCTGAATATTTCAGATGTTTCTATAATGGCCTTAGTGAAGAGATGATCATCTGGCATCCATATCGGACCGCAGAGCCGATTTTCGAATTGCCCGTATGCTTTGATTTCTCCACTCATACATTCGACAGAGAATTAATGGATATCTTGATCAAGCCGGGAATTCTGTCGGCCAACTTCTTCTCAGGAAAGGATTCACCCACCTATGAGTTCTACTGTCCATCGGTTGCGGCAAGGCAACTGGGTTTTGGCCAACTGCCGATTCGAGTCTATTTCGCCGGCCAGGCAAAATTCAGAGATGGACTAACTTCAAGTCTTGACTAAAGCCGGTTGTGCGATCTAGTACCCGACTCCAGCACTATTGACTTGAATGGCTGGTCAGTTGCCTCTTTCGCCACCCAGCAGTATAAATTATGGTGGGCAGAATGGAAGCAGCATCTTTTCTGTAAATCTCCATCATCTTACTGCAACATTCTGGACCCAGAGAACATCGACCCAAATGCAGCGGTATGTCCTTTTTTCCTTAGCCGATTCCAATGTCGCATTATCATCTTGTTGTTAACTTATGTTTATCCCTTCAGTCTGAAAGCCATGTTCCCCCGATGCGGAGCCGAAGCGGCCGACCGATTGACAGCCATCACCAATACACGCCGTATCCACTCATCGGCTTCCATGCTCCATCTGTCAGAGATATCTCCACCAGCCGATCAAGACGAGCACCCAAAAGGCCAACATCAAAGATAACCAGCCGTCGGGTGCGAGCTCGCATTGGATCGGCCGGTCAGGCGACAATAGCATCGGCTGAAATCTCCCGCATCGGATCGGCTAGCCAGATGGCAGTAGTATCGGCCGAGACTCCCCGTGTTGGATCGGCCGATCAAGTAGAGGTGACACTCGCCGAGGCCTCAGGTCCTTTACCCCTACCAGTTGTCGAGACGGCCGATCCCCAAGTCACCGCCGAAGCCGGGGCCGCTGCAGCATCACTATTAGTAGAAGCTGTCCAGGTAATCTTATTTATCTCATATATTCTCCAAATCCTCTACTGACATCAATTCTATTCCTTTGCCAGGCTGCACAAGTTGTTCCACCGCAGTCCCCGCAACTATCGGCCACGTCTCAAGTGGGGACTGAGATTACAGCAGCTCCTGTTGCCGAGGTACACGATCTCTTACCCTGCAACCTTAGTATTCAGAAAACTTAACCAATTTTGATGCAGGTCGACTTGAGTACGCCGATTCTAACTCCACAACAGGCATCGGCCGGGAAACCCACAGAGGCATGGCAAATCTCCATTACCATCTCATTTCATTTTCCCATAGTATTTTCACGGGAATTTATGTCTTTCTCAGGAAGCTGGCCCAAGCGGAACACTGATAATGATCGAATCTTCTTCTTCCGGTGAACCAAGCGCACCAGCCCCTGAAACAAGGGAAACACTTCCACCGGCGCAGGCAAGAGAGATTCGTTTCAAAGAGGTAACAATCTTACCATAAGAATCGGCCGATTTCCTTTCACCGCTTGCTTACCCTTTACTTTGTTCCTTTACAGGAGCAAGATACTCCCAACAATAGCATCTTTTCCTTTGCTGTCTCCTTGGCCGATGAAGAAGAAATCGCCTCACACGCAGTTCCATCGAGCTCTACCTCCGACGATGTCCGCTCCAAGCTCGAAAGCATTCGCACTCTCCTCCAAGGTGACATCGGCCGATTGGTGGAAGATGCATCGCCGATCCGACGACTTTTCAATGAGGTCAAAGATCACATCCCGGATGAAGTGTCGGAAGACTTGGGGTATGCTGCCTATATAGAGGGCATGCAGATTCCGGTTTCCAGGGCGCTGCAACATATGGTCGATCGTGCTCAGATGGCCAAAACTCAGGAGGAGATCGACTCGTACAAGCACCGGACTCAGGAAGTACACCATAGGATTAATTTCCTCGAGAACTGCCGTCCGGACATCGTCGGCGCAATAGATCGGCTGAAACGGAGGAGAGCAGAACTAGCCAAGGAGATGGAACAGATAACCAAAGAGATAGCCGCTGAAGAGAAAAAGCTCCAAGAACTTCCAACCATCATCGGCGAGCTGAAGCAAGAAAGACAACATCTGGCCCGTGAAACAATAAGGCTCCGTCGCCGCGTGTCAGAAGTACCAGGATCGGCCGACAATGATCAGAGGATAGTAGACTCGGCCGATCAAATTAGACGACGAGCGATTGTAGCTATAGATGCTTTCCTTGGGCTGTAAAAAATATGTTAAACATTATTGCTCCTTTAATGTCACTGCGCCGATTTGGTTTTGAACCGCTTTTTCAGTCTGCCTTGCATTTATGTACGTATTTACTCCGATAGGACGTGTCTCACCATCCATCTACCTCCTCTTCATTTATACGCAGACCGTTTACCATCTCTAGAGGCACATGCATTACTTATCTCTTCTTCTTTTACTGTCCCAACTGAACGGCAAGATGTCTTGTTCGTCCTCCGCATCCTCTTCCTCCGTCAACCAGGTATGAACTCCCCCTCTACCGTCTTCTTAAGCATCTCAATCGCTCCGATACTGGGTAACTCCTTTTATCTCTGTTTCAGCCAAACCGTCTCAGCTCTGATCTAGAACGAGCGATAGAAATCATGCATTCAGAAGAGCCATTATCACAGGCAGACAGAAATCTGATAAGAACTCATGCTGAGGAACTCAGAGATCATGTCCCTGCCGCTGTCCAGGAATATTCGGACCTCATAAGTGCTCCTCTTTTGGTCCGCAAGCGACCATCTCCCAACAAAAATTCTTCACTTCCTTGTAAAGCTACAACTGAAGTCGCCATGGAAGATCCTCATGATAAAACTAGGTCGCATCGAGAGAGAAATCCAGCGTAGGCGTAATCAGTAGACACACCAGTATTTTATTCTAAGGGCGACTTATACCATGTCGGCCATGTAATCTGTAATTTCCATTCAATAATGAATCCCAATGTTTCCTTCACCAGATGTGTAGCCAGAAAACCGATGATAAATTGGCCATGTTACCTTGACATATCTTGCTGTAAGTTATGCGTCTACCCAAATGCTTGGATAGTACCTCTTCAGATATCGTCCATTTAAAGCTCTTGGGCATTCCTCCCCTTCGACTGTCTCCAGAATATATGCATTTCCAGGGGCACATCGGCCGATTCTATACGGCCCTTCCCAAGTGGGTGACCATTTACCGAATTTGGGATCTTTAGACCCTATCGGCAGTACCAACTTCCATACCAAATCACCTTGAGAGAACTGCTTAACCTTGACCTTTTTGTCATACCATCTGGCCACCCTTTTCTTGTTTTCTTCTATACTAATCAGGGCTCTTAACCGTAAACCCGCCGAATCATCAAGTTCATCTTTCATGAGAAAGGAATAGTCATCAGCCGTTAACTGATCCTGTAACGATATACGTCTTGACCCTGTCCTTATCTCCCATGGCAAGACCGCTTCATGACCATAAACCAAATGATAAGGGGATATTTTAGGGGCCCCATGACAAGCCATCCTGTATGCCCATAAAGATTCCGCCAAAGACATATGCCACTTCTTCGGTTGCTCTTCTATCTTCCTCTTGATTAGCTTGATTATCCCCTTGTTAGACGACTCTGCTTGGCCATTGGCTTGGGCATAGTATGGAGAAGAATTTAACAATTTAATCCCCATATCGACGGCGAACTCTCCAAATTCTCCAGAAGTGAACATTGTCCCTTGATCAGTTGTGATGGTTTGAGGAATACCAAATTGATATATAATATGGCTTTTAACAAATTCAATCATATCGGCCGATGTCACGTTCCTTAAAGGAACTGCCTCCACCCACTTGGTAAAATAATCTGTAGCTACCAATATGAACTTATGCCCTTTGCTAGATGGAGGATGAATCTGTCCGATGAGATCTATCCCCCAACCTCTGAACGACCACGGCTTAATTATTGGATTCATAGCCGATGCTGGTGCGCGCTGCACATTGCCAAATCTCTGACAGTCTTGGCATCCTTTGTAGTACTTGAAACAATCTTCAAGGATGGTCGGCCAGTAATATCCATTATTCCTGATCATCCATTTCATTTTATGAGCCGATTGATGAGCACACACGCCTTCATGGATTTCCCCCATCAGAACCTTTGCCTCTTCTGTTCCCAGGCATTTGAAAAGAACCCCATCAATCGTTCGATAAAATAAGTCGTCCTCAAGCAACACATACTTTGTAGCCTGAAAACGTGTTCGCCGATCCACCTTTTGGGATGGATTTTTCAAGTAATCGGCGATCTCCTTTCGCCAGTCATCGGCCGCGAGTTCTAGCGTCATTGTTCCCTGAATCGGCCGATACCCAGAAGCATGTTGAGCCAGTCTGTTGGCTTCTTCATTATAATTCCTGGGGATATGCTCAATTATTGCAGATTTGAATTCTTTCAAAAGTTGAAGACAATCCTCATAATAAATCCTCAAGATGTCGTCTTTGCACTCAGATCGTCCCGTTAACTGATCCACAATGAGCATGGAGTCCCCAAAGATTTCGACTACATCAGCTCTGACTTCCCTTAATAATTGGATGCCTTTCAGAACAGCTCGATATTCCGCCTGGTTATTAGTTGCAGAGGCTTCTATCGGCAGAGAGAAATCATAAGTTGCCCCCCGAGGCGACACAAGAACAATGCCGATTCCTGATCCGACCCCACACGAAGAACCATCAAAATATAGAGTCCATGGAACTGGTTCAACGGTGGCAATTTCTGGTCCACAATGTTGAACTACGAAATCGGCCATCACTTGACCTTTGACGGCTTTGGCCGATTCGTACCTTAGATCGAATTCTGACAAAGCCAGGATCCATTTTCCAATCCGCCCTTTCAAAATTGGCAATGATAGCATATACTTCACCACGTCATCCTTGTACACGACTATGTATTCTGCCGATAGCAGATAGTGCCTGAGCTTAGTACACGAAAAGTACAAGCACAAGCATAATCGCTCCACCGAGGAATATCTTGTTTCGGCGTCTAAAAGTCTTCTGCTGACGTAGTATACCACTCGTTCTTTCCCCTCAAACTCCTGCACCAACGCCGATCCAATAGCCTGTTCATCAGCCGATAAATATAACTTGAATGGCTCACCAGGCTGTGGTGGGGCTAACACCGGAGGTGAAACCAGATACTGCTTGATATTCTCCAGTGCCTTGCGCTGTCCTTCTCCCCATATGAATTCCTGGTCGGTCTTTAATTTCAATAGAGGGGTAAAAGCCTGAATACGTCCTGATAGATTGGATATGAATCTTCTGATGAAATTGACCTTGCCGATGAGGGACTGCAGTTCAGTTTTATTTTGTGGGGCCACCACTTTGTTGATGGCGTCTATGGTCTTGCGGTTGACCTCTATCCCGCGCTCATGGACCATAAATCCTAAGAATTGTCCGGCCGATACACCAAATGCACACTTGTTTGGGTTCATCTTCAGCCCATGTTTCCTTGTGCACTCCAGCACTTCCTGTAAATCGACCAGATGATCTTGGTGACCTTTTGACTTGACCACGACGTCATCTATATAAATTTCCACCGATGAACCAATGAGCTTGTAGAAGATGTAGTTCATGGCCCGTTGATATGTAGCACCGGCGTTCTTCAAGCCGAAAGTCATAACCACCCATTCAAATAAACCAAGATGGCCGGGGCACCTAAAAGCCGTTTTCGAAATATCTTCCTCGGCCATTAATATCTGATTGTACCCGGCATTCCCATCCATGAAGCTTATGACTTTGTGACCTGCGGCAGCATCCACCAAGATATCGGCCGTTGGCATCGGATATCCATCCATCGGCGTAGCCTGATTTAAGTTCCTGAAATCGATGCACACACGCAATTTTCCATTCTTTTTGTATACAGGCACAATGTTAGAAATCCATTCGGCGTAGCGGCACTGCCGAACAAATCCTGCCTCAATCAACTTTGTAATCTCGGCCTTTATGTCAGGTAGAATCTTGGGGTTACACTGTCGTGCAGGTTGCTGATATGGCCGATATCCTGATTTTATAGGTAACCGGTGTTCAACAATACACCGGTCTAGTCCTAGCATCTCGTGGTATTCCCAAGCAAAGCAATCCCTGAACTCTTTCAATAAACTTATCAATTTACATTTGTACTCAGAATCCAAATTGGCACTAATGTACGTCGGCCTTGATTTGCTACTATCTCCCAAATCTACCATCTCTAATAAATCGGCCGACGTAAACCCATGCCCAAGCTTCCCATCTTCTCGGACGAGCTGATCCATTCATTCTGAATCTTCAGAGCCGACTGCTTGGATCGGCTGTAGACCGAAATAGGACACTTCCAGGAAGTCAGTGTCCCAAGTCCTGCCAGATATACACTTGACGTGCTCGCAGCTCCACTGTTGCGTGTCGGCCGCTGCAACGCTGTAGACGGAATCGGCAGCGACTATCTCCGTACTGTTACCGACCCATTGCACAAGGCATTGATGCATAGTAGATGGGACACAGCAGTTTGCGTGTATCCAGTCGCGACCAAGTAGCATATTATAGGACCCCTTGCCATCAATAACGAAGAAAGTAGTAGGGAGGGTCTTACTGCCGATGGTGAGGTCGACGCAGAGCGCTCCGCGGGTGGGTGACACGTTGCCTTCGAAATCCTTTAGCATCATATCCGTCTTGGTGAGGTCATTATCGCCCTTGCCCAGCTTGCGGAACATGGCGTATGGCATGATGTTAACTGCCGCGCCTCCATCTACCGGTAATCTGGTGACGGGTCTCCCGTTGACATAGCCCTTGAGAAACAACGCTTTGAGATGTTGCCGTTTTTCTTCTTCTGGTTTCTCAAACGTAGCCGTCATCGGCTCTAATACCAGTTGTGCCATTTGTTCTTCTTCTGTTCTTGTTACTTTATCTCGATCGTTGGGCGCCATGAACTCCATTGGCAGTATGAATACCATATCAATTTCGGCTGCCGATTCTTGGTTGTTCGTTTCCTGCCGTTTTTCTTTGGGCGCCAAACTCGAGATTTAACATTCCTTCTCTCTGGCACGTGTCTTTGTTCTTCTTCTTGATGCTCCCACTGGCGTAGTCGTTGAATCCTTCGCTTCTGGGATCTGGATAGGCCATCGGGACACCACCTGGGATTCACTAGTTTGGCCGATGATCTGGCGTGTTCCCAATCTGGTTCCCTCCCTAGGGGATCTTCGTCTGATACCCTGTCATCGGCCATCTCTTCCAGCCGATCGTGCGCGCTGATCCTACCCCCCAGTCCATCTCGCTGGCTGATCTTGCTTTTTGACCTGCTGTACTGGTCAACTCTGCCCCCCAGCCGATCATGCACCGAAACGCGCCGTTCTTCGCGCCGATTTCTACTAATCGGCTCTGACCCTCTGTCCCTAGAGTGTGGCCTCGGACGATCGTTGCATCTTAATCCGTTACACTTCGGACAGTTATCGGCAGACGGCAACCTGATGTCGTTCTCCCAGCAGTGGATGAAGAATGGACATTGCCAATGATCTTCATGCCGGCGTATCGTCCCTTCCTGGTATCGTGCTTGTTCTTGCTGCTGCCGATATTTACTAAGTAAGAATTGGGAGGTGACGGGCTTGCGTGGTCGTTCTGGTCCTCGCCCGTTCCTTCGGATTTCTTCTAACGTGATCTGCCTCCTGGGGTCGACGGCGCCGCTTCTTCTCACCGATTCTGACGTCAGCACCTTGGTTTGACTTGAGTCCCCTCCAGCATTAACCATGTTGGCCGGGAAGAGATGCTGATCTATCTTCATCGGCTTTGCCGATTTGGTTGGAGTTTCAAATTTAAGCCGCCCCTGCTCGATGGCCGATTATATCTACTGGCGGAAGACTTTGCATTCAATTGTATCATGAGAAGTAGCGTTATGCCACTTGCAGTATTTCATCTTCTTAAGCTGATCGGCCGTAGGGATGGTGTGATGTTGAGACAGCTTAATCTGCCCTTCCTGAAGCAGTAGATCAAAAATTTTATCGGCCTTTGACGTGTCGAAGCCGAATGTCTCTGGCTCCTTCTTGCCAAAGGGGCAAGATATTGGTTTTTTCCCTTTGACCCACTCTGCCAGGCCGATTTCTTCTTCCGCATCGGATTCAGATCCCTCCAAATATGCCACCTTCTTTTGGAAGTTCCTCCGCTGTTCAAACGGTCGGACTTCTTGTCCTGACAATCGGTGGATGATTTGGCTCAGGCTTTCAAATTCTTGGGCAGCATATCTTTCTTTGATCTGTGGCAAGAGGCCTTGGAAAGCGATATCGGCCAACTGTGCGTCGGTCAGAGCCAAACTGTAGCATTTGTTCCTGATTTCTCTGAATCTCTGTATATACCCCATCACTGGTTCATCGCTCCTCTGCCTGAGACTGGTCAAATCCGAGATCTTCATCTCGTGTACTCCTGCGTAGAAGTACTTGTGGAATTGTTTCTCCAGATCGGCCCAAGTAACGATAGAATTTGGCGGTAAGGTTGTGAACCACTGGAAGGCCGATCCGGACAGAGACGATGAAAATAAACGCACCCTCAGAGCATCTTGTGTGGCAGCTTCTCCGCACTGGATGATGAATCGGTTGATATGCTCCACAGTGGATGTATCGTCCGTCCCTGAGAACTTGGTGAAATCAGGAACTTTGTAGCGGTGTGGGAACGGCAGTGAGTCATAGGCCGATGGATACGGCGTCTTGTAAGTATAAGTTTGAACTTTCGGCTTCAATAAACTGATCCTGGATCACTTCTGCTATTCTTGCTGTCCAGTCCACCTGCTGCTGATGAACAGCTGTTCGCGACGCGGGCATGTGCTGAAGGGCTGGTGCGGCCGGGTGATGAATCAGCAAATTTTGCTGAGCGGCCGATAGTTGATGGCGAAACGAGTCTGTACCCCCTTCGTACGTCACTGCTGGCGCCGTGCCTCTGAATGCTTCCACAGTGTTTGCCCCCCTGCCAATTTCTGATAAGATCGGCTGATACTGGAAAACCGTCGGCCGGGCGGCCGATTGGTATGGCACATGGACCGAATAACTGCCATGCCCGTTCGGTGGCTCGGGAAAATACGCTGTGGCTGATGTTCCCCAAGGCGCCGAGCTTGTTGGTAGTGATTGCACAGAAGCCATCTGAACGGGTTGAAGCGGCGTCTGTGATGGGAGACATGGTGCACCGCTGTATCTTGGAGACGCCAGGGGTGGTGGAGAGTTGTACCCCTTGCATTGCGTCAACATCGGCTGAGGAGCCGATTGGGATGTGTATGGTAGGCTTCTGGCTGGCAGAGTAGTTGGGGGGGTATATGCCGGTCCCTGATAGCCTTGGACTCCTCCGCTGGCCAGAGAGTTGACGACGGCGTTATACACCGTGTTGGTCATCACTGAGGATTGGTCGATGAACGCCTGATACACGGACTGTTGAATCATCTCTGACATCTTGCCCGAGTCCTCAGCGATGGTGATGTGGCGAGGCGCTAGAATAGGAGCCTTCTTGACTGCCTCCCCGCTTCTGGTACGACTGAACGACTGGAGGTACATCTTCTTGTAGTCTTCTAGATATTTGGCCAATTCTTCCCTCTGGTCGTCCTTGAGATAAGCTTCTGTGACCTCAATGATGTTGCTGTTGGAGATTTCTGCGTTTTTCGACATATCGGATCTTGGATGGTCCCACCGGGCGTGTCAAAAGTGTGTTGGCGCTAAAATCGGCCGGATAGGAATCGGCCGATGGGTCTTCAGCGTCTGACACACGACCCGGGAGAATCTGCTTAGCTCCTGTTCGGGTTATCGCCCTGGTGCAGTTCGCGCGGCGTGCCAATCAATCTGACCTGTTGATTGACAAGGAAATAGAGTATTAAATTCCAGGCGCGTCGATCGGCTGGAGTTCCGATCTGTCCTGA
Organism: Panicum miliaceum; assembly: GCA_032594955.1. Classification (NCBI taxonomy): domain Eukaryota; kingdom Viridiplantae; phylum Streptophyta; class Magnoliopsida; order Poales; family Poaceae; genus Panicum; species Panicum miliaceum. The sequence continues at coordinate 8,031,752 of CM064070.1, read as the reverse complement.
AGAGCGCGTCGGCGGCGAATCGGCCGATTTGCTGTAAAGATGATCGGCTATGGATCAGCCGATAATCGCGTAATAATTGTAAAGAAAACTGCTGGAGCGATCTAAACAATTAGTACGGATGCAACACTTGAAATAGATCTAATCGGCCGTGAGATGATAAATCGAAGGAGAGCAATGACGAAGCCGATTACCCTGATCTCAAGCTGGATAACTGGTGATAATACTAGAATAACAGGTAAAACTTGCGATTCTAGTAAATATCGATAACTGGTGAATAAATCCAAACGAAACCACAGCGATGCGCCCGTAGTTAAAGCTCGGATATTACTCGGTAAGCGGAACCTACCAATTGGCCGGAGATCAAGTTGGTGCAGCCCTGCCAATCCGTACGAACTCGTGGAAGAAGAAAATATTGACGAAGTCGCCGACTTGAAAGTAAATTGCTGGAAAAGTAGAAGTACTGTTGTTGATTGATGTATTTATTTTCAAGACCCTGATGACTCCTATTTATACCCTAAAGCTAGGACTCCTGGTCGATCACGACTCGTTACAACTTTATTTAAATTACTATATCTATACGGACCTTAAAATGGAAACGGACTCCCGCAGAATCTTCCGTCGCCGTTCCCTAATCCAATCAAGATTTCCTTCAATTGCTCCTCGACCGACTTAGCGTGCTCCCTTTGACCAGCCTTTGACCAGGATCCTATGGGACAATCCCATCTTGTTGGCATAGGCTGTGCCACCAATCGGCCGATTTCCAACTGTTACTTCAATCGGCCGATTCCTTTCTGTAGCTTTCAGATCTGCCGCAACGGCCAATCTTCTCCTCCAGACGCCGATTCAACACGTGAGCCACGGATCTTTGACCGCCTCAAAAAGTTCGGCGGCCGGTGGGTTGCGGAGCTCCCCGCGGTCCTATGGAGTCTAAGGACGACCCCCAGCAGGGTGACTGGCTTCACCCCGTTCTTCATGGTCTACGGGTCTGAGGCAATCCTCCCCACCGACCTGGAATACGGATCGCCGACGGTCAAGGCGTATGACGAACAAGGGAACCAGACGTCACTCGAGGACGCACAAGACCAGCCTGATGAAGTGCGCGACGTGGCCCTGCTGCACTCGGCCAAGTACCAGCAGGCCTTAAGACGACACCACAGTCGCAAGGTGCAAGGCCGAGCCTTCAACGTCAGCGAGCTGGTGCTTCGCCTCGTCCAGGACAACAGGGGTCGACACAAGCTGACCCCTCCATGGGAAGGTCCTTTCATCGTCGCCCAAGTGCTGCGGCCAGGCACGTACAAGCTGGCGACCCCCGATGGGCAGATCTTCGGCAACGCTTGGAACATAGAACAGCTAAGACGCTTCTACCCTTAAATTCTGTTTTCAAGTTTGAGCACGCACATTTCTGTAATTTTCTAGTCCACGGAGAAAGGCAATTTTGAGTCGACCTCATTTGAGTGTCGTCACGAGCTCAGGGATATCCGACCCTGACCCTACCTCAGGGTCGCATACCCCTCGGGGGCTATCAGGGGCTGTGGCCCAAGTCACCCGAGGTCTTCTCAAAACATCTTTTCTCCGAGCCGACCCCCTTCCTAAACGTTTGGGCGTGAAAAGGGGAGAGTGCGCAAACGACGCCCAGGCAAGACTGATCGGACTGCGAAAAAACCTACGCCCCAGCGGCTACGGTGCTAACGCTCATCAGCGCTTACTGACGCGTCCGACCTGAACTCTAAACTTTCCAAACCCAAAAGACAAGGAAGAGGATCGAAAGTGTCTTTCGATAAATTATAGAAAAGGCTGCTGCGGCCATTGCAAAAACAAATTCAAAATAAACTAACGTATTTACACACTAGGGCATCTGAGCCCGATGCAGCTAGCCTGTTCATGGGTTTTTCGGCGGGATGGCCTCATCCTCCAGGAGCTTCGCCAAGGTCTCCGCTGGGTCGAGCACCGACGCATCGATCTCGTCCAGCTCGGCCTCGGAGTACCCGGCGGCATATCCCCCGCTCATCGCGACGAAGTTGAGGCCGGTGTAATGGGACCCAAAGACGCCGAAAACCCGCTTCACGCCGACGTGAAGTGCCTCCCGGGCGATCTCGCGGGCCCGCCGGTACACCCCGAGGGCACGAGCCGCCAGCGAGCTCGTTCCTTCCCCCTGGACCACACCGAGGCCGTCGCAGACGACATGGACCGCATCCCGCAGGCTGCCATGCTCAACGCGCTCCGCGTCGAGGGCCTCCCTCAGCCGGGCAACTTCATCTGCAAGACCTGTCCAAAAAAACCCGCCAAATCAGAAACCATCTCAAACACCACAAAAGCAGAAAGACAAGAAGAGCCTTACCCTCGGACTGAGCCCTCAGCTCACGCTCTCGGTCGAGCCCCTGGGTCACGGCGGTCTGAAGCTGACCAACCTCTGTTCTGAGATCAGCCACCATCTTCTCGGCCTCGACCCTCTGGGTCGCCTTGAGGTCCCGGTCCTGCCAAGCCTCCTGCCGCTCGTGGCGGATGCGCTCGACGGTCTTTTGAAGGGCTTCACGCTCCTCCTTCACCCGAACGAGCTCCGCGGCATCAAGAAGGGCCTTCTCGACAGTGGCCTGGAAGTCCACGCGGTCGAGGCGAGCTTGCTCGATGGCGGCCTGGAGCTCATCCTGCGCCGCCTGCTCGCGCCTTCGCAGGTCGTCGATGACCTGCTGGGCGGCGGCAACCTGCGCAGCCAACTCCTTGGCACGCTGCCTCTCCGTAGAGAGGCGCTCCTGCCCGAGCCGAAGGAAATCGGACTTCCCCCGGCTGCACTCCAGGAGGGCCTGCAAAGCAATCTACATTCAGTAACAGAGCGGCGGAAGGAAAATAGCCACCAGGAAGAACGTCATACCTGACCAACGGGAGCGACGACACCGTCCAACCTCCCCATCAAAGAAGACAGGGCGGCACGGGCGCTGTCGAGCTCGCCCTGCACCGTCCGCCACTTCTCCCACTCCCAAGCGTCATCCAGCGTGAGCAGGGGCCCCTACGGGTCGTCACCAGACGTCCAGCGCAGGGTGGTCCTAGCCCCACTCCATGCCTCGGGAACAGGATGGACCGAAGCAGGGGTAGAGGCCGCTCCGGCCGCTCTCGGCTCCTCTTTCCCCGACGCCGCCTCAGGAGCAAGCACCACCACCGCGGATGCCGCTGCCCTCGCCGACGGTTCCGGCGCATGCACCACCGTCCCTGTCGAGGCCGCAGCGACCATCGAGGTGGGCGTCCCCGTCCCCGTTGCGGCCGCCGAAGCAGGCACCTCCGCTTCCGCCGCCGCCGTCGCCCCCGCCGCGGCGTCCCGGGCGGATGTCCCCGACGCCGCCGCTGCCGCCTCCACTCCAGCCGCCGGGGCGAGCGTCCTCGCCTCCTCTACCGCTGCTGTCCCCGTCTCAGCCGCGGGGGCGGATTCCTCCGTCTCCGTGGCCGCCGTCGGAGCAGCATGCTCCTCCTCCGCCTCGTCATCGAGGTCTATCACCTCCCGAATACGAGGGCCCCCGGGGGCAATCCTCTGTCCCGCGGGGTTCGCCGAGGAGGCAGAGGGCAGAGCAGGGGTCGGACCCTACCTCGTGCCTGGCTGTGGCACCTCCCCGCCGGTTGCCACCGCAAGAGCCACCCCAGCGGTAGGCTCCGCGGCCTCCCCAGCGACGCCACCTCTTGCTGCCGGCGGGGTCGCGGCCCGCCCCGCGGAGATGGACGACGCCCGCTGCACCTTCCTCGGTGCCACCAGCGGGGTACAGCCTCGGGGAGCGGCGCTGCAAGACAACAAACGACATCAATGAAAACAACTTGATGTCGGGAAAGGGAAGAGACGCGCGAGGAATTTCCACTTACACTACATTGGCGCAAGGACGGCGGGCGCGCTTCGCCTCTGGGTCCGATGCCGACCACGGGGCATCTGGCAGCGGCCGCTTGCCACTGCTCCTCTGCTCCTGGGTCATGGGCAGAGGGACGGGGGTCGGCCCCATCGACTCCCGAGGCGCGCCATGCGCCAGCCCTTGGGGCGCGGCCCTGGAACCCTGAGGGGTCGGGTCCCGAGCGGGCGGGCCGCTCGGTCTATCCCCCGCGGCCACTTGGGGGCGTTGCTCCCGGATAACGAGCGCACCCGGCCGAGGGGCCGGGACGAGCTCCTCCTCCTCTTCCTCCTTCTCCTCTTCTTCCTCTTCCTCCTCCTCCTCGTCGTCATCGTCATCATCATCGTCGTCGTCCGATATGACCGGGCCTCTTCGCCGCCGTTGGAACTCCTTGGCGGCCCTCTTCTGCTTCTTCGCCTTCTCCTTGTCCTTGCGCAGCTTCTGTCTCTCGGCAAGGAGGCGGTTCCGTTGCCGCCGCTTCGCGTCCTCCGAGAGTGGTATGCCCCGATTACTCTGGCCCCGGTGAGCCCCTTCCCCTTCAGGTACTCGATGGCTTGGAGCAGGCCGGAGATCCGTTTCTTCTCCATCTCCACCGGGCCGTACGACCACACCTCCGGCGCCACCTCGATGACGCGGCCGGTGAACTCCGGCAAGGGGTACTCAGAGTAGTTCTTTACATAGAACCACTGCTGATGCCACCCCTTGTGGGACGCAGCGGTCTTCATCGCCATGTACTCCTTGGCGCGGGTGTGGCGAAGGTGGATCCCGGCGCACCCAATCGACACCGGGATTGCCCGCTGCTGGCCTGCCCTCTTCTCGATCGTGAAGAAGTACTTCCACAGCGAGAAGTTGGGCTCGATGCCCAGGAATCCCTCGCACAGTGCGACGAATGCCGCGATGTGATGGATTCTATTGGGGTTGAGGTGCTGCAGCTCGAGCCCGTAATGGTGCAGCAACCCGCGGAAGAAGAGGCTCGACGGTGTCGTGAACCCCCTCTCTTGGAAGTGGGCGAACGACATGACGTAGCCGGCGGGCGGACTCGGCACCTCCTCCGCTCCGGGGAACCGCCACTCGCCCCTCTCGGTCCTCTCGCAGAGGAGTCCCTTCCTCATGAGGCCGTCAGTGCGCGAGGTGTCAAAGCTGGAGCGCTCCCAAGTTGCCATCGCGAGAGGAAGGGAAGTTCGACGGCGGAAGGCGAGACGGACTGGAGCGCCGTACGGCGGAAAGCGAGAGGACTAAGGCGCTGGGTGGAGGAAGACGAGCAGCGCGCGCGAGAAACCAAAGGACGCAGAGGAAAGCGAAAGGACTTAGGAGCAGGATGCGGGCGGATCCGGCGAGGCGGACCCTCGTCTTATAGGAGGACGCGTGGGAAGCGGAACAGACGCTCCCGTCGCAGTTAATGCGGCGCCAGGTACGCCTTGTCACGCCCGCCCCCTTTTCTCGGGAGTTATGCGCACGACCCTGCAGGAAACGTCCACTACTCCCTCATTTCGCGGGTCGGCACCTACCGCCACTTCGTCTCCCGAGAAGTACGCGCGCACGATCTCCTCCGCACCCAGCCCAAGGCTAAACAGAAAGGTAAAAAGGGATACGGGGCTGAACACGCCCCTACGGCCCGTTACGATCCAGGGGTTCGAAGGCTGGCCCACCGTGGGTTCGACAGCCGCCCCAGGATGACCCTGAGCGAGGGGTGAGAAGGGACGGGTCCGCTAGCGGCCATCACCCGAGCACCCGACTGCCTAGGGCGTCCCGACCTCACATTCGAGTCCGACCGGCATCAAAGTTCATGGTTTTTCTCCGACGAAAGGCAACGAGCCACTGGATCCGGTCGAACGAATTCGGGAACTATATGAACTGGCCGGCCGGAATCTGGGGTACGCCACCAGCTTGGCCCAAGCCGGACCCCCCCGAACGGGGACTGGGACCCCACTCGAATTGACCCGTTTGCAGCTCAACGAGCACCATGGTTCGTCCAACGAGGATAGCGTGGCACGGCTCACCCCCTCCATCCCAGCGAATGGACGCTTGAGGGGTAACGTTCAAAAGTCGACCTGGCCTCCCGACCGGTCTCCTGCAACGCGCGGGGGCTCGGGGGCTAGCTTCGCAACTAGTGACCACACGGATGGTCACAACCTAAGGCCTCCAGATGGAGGGCATCCTCCGGAACGGCAAGAATCCCCTCATGTCAAGACAGTCACAGGGCTTCCCGTCTAGTCAACTTCCTCGGCCAAGCCGAAACGGACAGTGCTTCCCGTCCCTGGTCAACTGCAGCTCGCACGACGAGCAAAAATTCCCGAGGAACGACGATGACAGCCTCTGGAGGAGCGTCCCCGCTCCACCACAGGCTCGAGGGCTACTGTCAGGGGGAAAAGTTACCGACCTCCTAATGACCATCTCAGCGACGATCGTGGAGACCCAGGCCCGCCTGCGACGACAGCGACCGCCGTCAGCCCAACGTGGGAAAGAAGTGCTCCGCCTCGCCCGACCATGTCCCTCGGGGTCGGAGGCGCCCGACGCCTCGACGGCAGGACTCCGCCTCGCCCGACCAAATGCCTCGGGGTCGGATGCCCCCGACCCCTCGCCGCAAGGCTCCGCCTCGCCCGACCCATGGCGTAAAGGGTAGGACTCACCCGGGTCTACCAGGCGAGTGTCAGCCTCGGGCGAAGGCTGGGAGATACGAGCGAGGATCTCGTGGGCCCCCTGCCGGCCTTACCATAAATGCGCCGCGGCTCTGGCACGCAGAAAGGTGCCCGCGCCCTCGATGTGACCGGTCACAACTACCCACGCGAGACCGCGCAGCGCACGCCACAGCGGCGCAGTCTCCTCTGATTCGCCGCCAGGCACTCATGACCTGCGTCGCCTGGCGCCGGAGCACGCCTGCCCGTCCTCGCGCCCGCCTGCCCGTCCTCGCGCCCCGCAAATCCGGCGACAGGTACGGGACGCTCGCGTCGCACAGGCCGTCAGCAGGGTGACAGGGGCAGCCGTCTGCCCCGACGGGACGGAGGCCATGACCGGCGCCATCATCACGCACGCCCGCCGGTGCCAGCTCCCGAGGAGATCAACCATAGGATCGGAAGGAGCCGTCCTTCCCTGGCGGACACGCGGACGGAGCCGAAAGCTGAAGCCGGCACGACGACCAGGGACTGGAATCCTCCCCTTTGTACTCTGTTCTCTCCCTCTTCCTTCGCCCGTCTCACCTGTAGCCCGGACCCCCCTCTTGTACTATAAAGGCAAGGCCGGGGACCCTGAGATGGGGAGAGAAAAAACTTAGGTTCTCTCCAATACACTCACTCTCTTCCGCACGTGATCCTTCTTCCCAGGAGAGAACAACACACTCCCACCATTAGAGCTTCAGGGCACACCCAAGAGACTTGGGACTGGTTCCCTCTCTCGCCTTTCTGTAATCCCTACTACAGACCTCGCGTGGGCAACACGAGCAGCTCCCCATACTGGACGTAGGGCTTCTTCCTGCACGAACCAGTCTAAATCCCGTGTCACCCGCGCAACCATCTGGAGCCGTACGCGCATAAAAGAAATTTACTAGTCTAAGTCTTGATCCACCAATCTTGACAACGACACTATAGAACTTACCTTTTAACTTTTGTGGCACCCTTCTGTCACATAGGACGCCAGAAGCTTGATGCCACTTCAACCAGGCAGTTAAAATTCTATATCTAACATCTTCATCAATGTTGCCATCCTTTTGAAGCATCGATCCTAAATACCGAAAAGAATCCTTCTGGGCCACCACTTGCCCATCGAGGCTAACATCTCCATCCTCATGCCTAGTCGCGCTGAAATCGCACATCATGTATTCGGTCTTGGTCCTACTAAGTCTGAACCCTTTCGACTCTAACGTGCGTCTCCACAGCTCTAACATCCTATTAACCCCTTCTCTACTCTCGTCCACCAGCACCACATCATCAGCAAAGAGCATACACCAAGGGATATCATCTTGTATGTCCCTTGTGACCTCATCCATCACCAAGGCAAATAAATAAGGACTCAATGCTGACCCCTGATGTAGACCTATGTTAATAGGAAAGTCAGTGGTGTCACCATCACATGTCTGGACAAACGTCATCACATCCTTATACATATCCTTGATGAGGGTAATGTACTTAGTTGGGACTTTATGCTTCTCCAAGGCCCACCACATGACATTTCTCGGAATTTTATCATACACCTTCTCAAGGTCAATAAAGACCATATGCAAGTCCTTCTTCTGATCTCTATATCTCTCCATCAATTGTCGGATTAAGAAAATTGCCTCCATGGTCGACCTTCCAGGCATGAACCCAAACTGGTTTTGGGTCACACTTGTCACTCTTCTTAGACGGTGCTCGATAACCCTCTCCCAAAGCTTCATCGTATGGCTCATCAGCTTAATCCCACAGTAGTTAATACAACTTTGAACATCTCCTTTGTTCTTGAAGATTGGTACTAATATACTTCTCCTCCATTCTTCAAGCATCCTGCTGGACTAAAAAATAAGGTTTAAAAGCTTAGTTAACCATACTATCGCTTTGGCACCTAGGCATCTCCACACCTCAATGGGGATACCATCAGGGCCCATCGCTTTACCCCCCTTCATCCTCTTCAACGCCTCCCCGATCTCAGCCTCCTGAATTCTCCTCACAAAGCATCTGTTGGTGTCATCAAAAGTGTCATCTAACTCAAGGGTATTGACCTCATTCTCCCCATTAAACAACTTATCAAAATACTCTCGCCATCTGTCCTTGATCTCCTCATCCTTGACTAGAAGTCGATCTGTCCCATCCTTGATGCATTTGATTTGGTTGATATCTCTTGTCTTCCGCTCGCGGATCCTAGCCATCCTATAGATGTCCTTCTCCCCTTCCTTCGTGGCTAGCCGCTGATACAGGTCATCATACGCTTTACCCTTTGCTACGCTCACAGCTCGCTTTGCAACCCTCTTCGCTAAATTATAGCTCTCGATGTTGGCTGCACTCTTATCAAGGTGGAGGCGCTTGAAACACTCCTTCTTCTCCTTAATAGCCCTTTGCACCTCGTCATTCCACCACCAGGTGTCTTTCCCTTCCTGTTTGCCTTCCCTACTCACGCCAAACACCTCTGAGGCCACCTTCCGAACACATGTTGCCATCTTTAGCCACATATCTTCTGCATCTTCTCCTTCCTCCCAGGGCCCCTCACCTAGCATTCTCTCCTTAAACGTTTGCGCCGCTTCCCCTCTAAGCTTCCACCACTTCGTTCTCGCAATCTTGGCGCGTTTATCTCGGTGGACACGTACCCGAAAATGAAAGTCCGCCACCACAAGCTTGTGTTGAGGGACAACACACTCCCCGAGTATTACCTTACAATCTAAGCAATCCCGTCTATCCTCCCTCCTAGCAAGGATAAAGTCGATCTGGCTCGAGTGTTGTCCACTATGAAAGGTCACAAGATGAGATTCTCTCTTCCAAAAAGGGTATTCGCTATCAACAAGTTGTAGGCCAACGCGAAGTTCAAAATATCCTCCCCCTCTTGACTCTTGCGACCATACCCAAAGCCCCCGTGCACTCGCTCGAACCCTACATTAGTCGCACCCACATGGCCGTTGAGATCTCCTCCTATGAAGAGTTTCTCGCTGCTAGGAACGGTACTAGCCATGCTATCTAGGTCTTCCCAGAACTGCCTCTTGGTGCTCTCATTAAGACCTACCTGAGGGGCATAGGCACTGATCACATTCAGGGCTGAGTCTCCAACTAACATCCGGACCAGGATAATCCGGTCGTCTCGCCTCCTAACCTCTATGACTCCATCCTTAAGGCTCCTATCGATCAAGATACCTACACCATTCCTACCCGGTGTTGCCCCCGTGTACCAAACCTTGAAGCCAGTATCCTCAACCTCCTAGCCTTTTGACCCTTCCATTTAGTCTCCTGAAAGCATAGAATATTTACACGCCTCCTAATTGCTGCATCAACTAGCTCCCGCAACTTACCTGTTAGGGATGCTACGTTCCAGCTTCCTATGCGAATCCTAGTTGGCTCGGCTAACTTCCTTACCCTTCGCACCCGTCGAGGGAAGTGCGAAGACCCTTGCTCATTTTCCACAACACCCGGGCGCAGATGTAAGCGCCACTCAGGCTGTGACGACCTGACCTTGCTCACTTTTCATCGTACCCAGGTCACGATACGACGCGCCCTTGGGGGGATGGCGACCCGGCCCTTGCCCATTTAACACCACACCCGAGTTCCGATGTAGCGCGTCGCTAAGAGGGTTACGCCCCAACGAGTTTCTTATGGGTTTCATATCCATTAGAGTCGCTGTTTTTTTTTACGCTGGTTCGCCAAACCTAACACAACCCTCCTCCTTTATTCGGGCTTGGGACCGGCTATGTTGAGAACCAACACAGGTGGAGTTATGACATCATGTTATCTATCCACTCACAAAATTTAAACTTAAAATTTGGAGAAACAAAAAAGAGAAATATCATTAGAGGGTAGATTGGACTAATTGGAATTGTTGGGGAGTAAATTGAGCCTAAATTCTGCTTAGAGGTTAAGCGGACAAAGTGAATTGTTGAAGGGAGTAAAATTGACTTTTTTCTTTTGGGAAAGTTTGCCTATTGAAAATCCTATCTTTTAGTTACTCAAAATTATTAACTGTGTTTTCCATTTTCTTTACATAAAAATTTAATTTTATGACGAATTTTTGTCATGATTTATAACACAATTGTCTATACGACATTTTCTATTATTTATTAAATTTTGTGTTGTGTTGTGTTGTGCATCTAAACTATTTTCTTACAACTCAAGATCCAGAAAGTTGAATTACTAATTAAAGAAGATATTTGGAACATTCAACTTTTGGGTCCAGTAGGACAGTGACACCCAAATGTTAGACAACGGTACAATATTTTTATTTCAAACAAAAAGAGAAGTTAGTGAGAGATAGATGATATGGCCCAAATATGGAAGCCACTTCAGAATAATATGCGTAAAATTTATAAGAACTTCTCCAAGTCATATCATTTGCGAAGGAAGTGCTACTATGCAACCACGTAGTATTTTTTCAAAAAAAAACTCTATATCACGCAGTTCTTATATATGAAATTGACTAACATTGAAGATACGTCCTTTATGAACTCAAGTTTGATCTTTAAATCTACATGGTTGTGTACAATAGCATCCTTTTTACATGGATGCATGAGCTGGCGTACTAGCTAAATGGAAAGATGAGTGTGGCTCTTGGGGGAGGAGATGCATAGTAGACTGCCTCGCACGAAGTCACCAAACTTGATCGCTCAATTGGTCGGAGGCAGGACAATAATATTGTTGGCCTGCACGCAAGGTTCGTCAGAATGCCCTTAATAGCTGGTGTCTTCAATTTTTTGTTCCCAGAGATTCTGAGTATCTGGACTGGATCAGTCAGGTTAGTGAGATCCTCACACATCAGCACATCACCTGTGGCAGCAGAGCAGATAAGAAGAGCCGGCGTCTTGGCACCCCTACCTAGTACCTACCTGGCCCGCCGTGCCACATCGATCAAACAAGCACGGGACAACCAACGCCGCGACGCGCGTCGCCATGTCGTCCGCCTCGGCCCCCTCTCCCGCCGCCGCCGCCGCCGCCTACGACCGCGTTGCCGAGCTCCGCACGCTGGACGCGACCTTCGCGGGCGTGCGCGGGCTCGTCGCGTCCGGCGCCACGCGCGTCCCGCGCATCTTCCGCCGCGTCCCGGACCACGAACAGCCGACACGGCAGCCCAGCGCTCCCGGCCAGCGGCCGCCGTGCATCCCGGCGGTCGACCTCGCCGCGGCGGACCACGAGGCGGTGGTGGCGGCCGTGCGGCGCGCCGCGGAGGAGTGGGGGCTCTTCCTGGTGACGGGCCACGGCGTGCCCGGGGAGGTGGCCGCGGCGGCCCTGGGCGCCGCGCGGGCGTTCCACGACGCCGACGGCGGGGAGGGCAGCGAGAAGGCGCGGCTCTACTCGCGGGACCCGGCCAAGGCGGTCAAGTACAACTGCAACTTCGACCTGTACGAGTCATCGGTGGCCAACTGGCGCGACACGCTATACCTCCGCATCGCGCCCAACCCGCCGGCCGACGGCGAGATGCCGGAGAACTGCCGGTGAGCGCTCTCTTTGTCCGGTCTGGTAGCTGGATAAGTGTAGTAGTATCATTTTTGCCGTAAATAATCTGAAGTTCCTTTTTGCTATGATTTCTCACAGAAAGGTTCGATTTCTGTTCTATTGTTCACAGCTAGACCAGCTGTACACGAAGTGCATCACTAGCATATAGTACTATCAGACATCAGCTTGTTGTTATTGGCAAGTCACTAGCATATAGTACTATCAGACATAAGCTTGTTGTTATTGGCAAGTACTAAGTTGCCTTGTATACAGGATTTGCATTTTTTTCCTCAACCACATCCTCTGCTGATTAAAAATGTAGACTTCTAAATCTATGACAAAGCAAAGTCATAACATGCCTATCCTCATGTTTACTTTTGTCCAAATTTTGACGAAAGTGCATGCCGATACTGTGCCAAACTTGACTGGCCACGACCTACATGGCGCCACTCTATCGTTGGCAGAGACCAGTTGCCTACATTTCTTAATTTCTCTGTTTCTCCCTATCTCTCTCACACACCAAAAGAGAAAAGAAAAATAAAAATCCCAGACCACAATCAAAGTAACTGTTTTCTGAGTGGAGTTCTATGACTGGTATCAACTGAAGTACAAACTAAATTATCAGTTAATTTCTGTTCTATTGTTCACAGATAAGTTGTCTAATTACAATTACACTGTATGTAGCTTATGCCCATCCTCGACCTTCTTTAGATACTAATTTGCAACAGATAAGTTGTCTAATGACAATTACACTATATGTAGCTTATCAGTTATGCCGACCTTATGTAGAAGCACTGAGTAACAATAATCCATGACACGTCTGCTTTAGACTTTGTGAGTACACTGTTTATCTGTCTACATCGTGGACGGCAGAATATTCAGATATAGGCATCTATTTCCTTTGCTACTTCTGACTAAACATGGACTCAAGTACTCGACAGATATGATTGGGAAGCACAAAAGATAGTGGCAGAACAGTGAACGCTACCTGCTGTTAATTTGTGTTGATTTTTCAGGGATGCGTTCTTTGACTACGCCAGACACACCAAGCTCTTGCTGGACACACTGTACGGGTTGCTGTCGGAGGCTCTTGGGCTTGCCCCGACCTACCTAGCTGACATGGAGTGCAACAAAGGGCAGATGATACTGTTCCACTACTATCCTCCATGCCCCGAGCCGGAGCTCGCCATCGGAACGACCCGGCATTCCGACTCCGGCTTCCTCACCGTCCTCCTTCAGGACGACACCGGCGGCCTGCAGGTCCTCCACGACGATCAGTGGATCGACGTCCCGCCGACGCCAGGAGCGTTCATAGTGAACATCGGCGATCTCATGCAGGTATGTATCTGCTTGTCACTGGATCCTGACTGTAAATTAACAAATCGGGGAGCCTTGCTCATCATTGATTTCTGCGTCAGATCTTAATCGTCGTTTTTACAGAACTGAGATTTTGTTGTGTGTATGCACAGATGATGTCGAACGACAAGTTCATAAGCGACGAGCACAGGGTGGTGGCCAAGAAGGCTGGACCAAGGGTCTCGATCGCGTGCTTTACCAGCCATTCAGATTCGACAAGGATGTATGGCCCCATCAAGGAGCTGCTGTCCGACGGAAACCCCCCGTTGTACAGGGAGACACTCGCGAAAGACTACATTACTCATTACTACGCGGTTGGCTTGGGTCGCAAAGCGGCTATTTACGATTTCCGGCTCTGAATTCAGAGAAAGTTTGAGTTGTGTTACTCTAGAACTATAGATCCTTAACTTCAATGTATGAATTAAGAAGGCGTTGAGGATTGTGTGATGTACTCATACGCTAATAAATTAGGAAGAATAAAGGAAATAATGGAGCAATAAGAATGCTGAGGTAAACAAAACGGTGTCGTCGTCTTTGCCACTTTAAAAGATGGAACGATGATTCTGACCGTGTGGCGTTTCCAGCTAAATGTGCATTCACACTTCCACAGAGTCCCGAAACTGCAGTAGTCTCGTTCTGGCTGGTATCTATACTATAATCTATATTATAAAAGTTGAAACAATTAAAATTCTTTCTCACCAAGATTAGATCCACCAACTCTTCGCGAAGATCCCGCTAGCCAGCTTAATGATTTGAAGAAAGAGGGTGTAGATTCACGAAACTGATAGAAGAAAAATATTTCTACCAATTTTTCCTATTTTTTCTCACCGCGTCGATCGTTCTACCCACCCGCGCGTACCCACTACACCCAACATCGCCGTCAAGCCCTAGCTCCATCCCCGCCTTCGATTAAGTCAAATTAAAACACGATCTCAGAGACTCATTCCTTCTTCTACGCTCACCATCTTAGTCATCTGCCATATCGACCGCCACAAGGACTTCATCGAGCTCTCCTCGGCCATGGAGGAGCTCTCTTATGCGTCGTTGCCGCCATAATATGTTGGAAACCCACCACCTACTGAGTGATTTCTCAGGCACAACCGAGTGGTTTGCCTACACTGGGAGGGGATGAACACACTCACACCTTTGAGTTTGTTTGTCCTACGGCTCCGACTAGATCTCGGTTGCTGTTGTGAGCTTTGATTTAAGTTGAGATCCCAAGGGGGACAAGTTACAATAAAGGACGCTGGCTACAAGACCAGGCGCAAGTTACAAGAAAAATAAGCCTTGGTGCATGGGCTGCATGCAAGCAGTAAATGCAGCGTGCTGCTACCTACGACTAGTCGATTTGGTCTAGATACTGCCTACACAAGGATTAAAACCCCACCAATTCTTTTCTAAGCCTTGTGTGCCTTGCTCGAGGGTGCTTGGATCATCCCGATCCTGGATCGCAGCTCCTAAAACTTTACTCGCCCGAGTGCCTTTGTTAGGATGTCAGCGAGCTGGTCCTAGGTGTTGATGTAGTCGGCGTCGATGAATCCTTTCTCAATGCAGTCGCGAATGAAGTGTTACCTCAACTCGATATGCTTGCTCCGCTCGTGGAAGACGGGATTCTTGCTTAGTGCCAGTGCCGACTTGCTGTCCATCATGAGCTCCATGCACTCGGCCTTCCTTCCCATGAGTTCACTGAGTAGTCGCGCGAGCCAGATTGCTTGAGTTGCTGCTGCAGTAGCTGCAACGTACTCTACCTCACATGATGACAGAGCCACCACTCGTTGCTTGAGTGATTGCCAACTCACCGGGCACTTCCCAAGGTAGAAGAGGTTGCCACTGGTGCTTGTCGATGTCGCCGGCGTGATCGCTGTCGCTATAGGCAGTCAACCGAGTTGTTTCGGTCAACTTCTCGTAGCGTAGGCCGTAGTCAAGCGTGCCATTGACGTAGCGGAGGATGCGCTTCACCGCCTTCATATGTTCTTCAGTCGGCCTCTCCATGAAACAACTCACAAATCCAACCGCAAAGGCCAGATCTGGTCGCGTGTGGAGGAGATACCGGAGGCTTCCGACTAGTCGCCGGTACTCGGTGGAGTCGACTTCCAGAGCAGTGCTGTCGCGGCTCAGGCATAGCCTTTCCTCCATGGGTGTCTGGGCAGGGTGGCACCCCTCCATCCCGCCAATCTTCACGACTTGGGCGGCGTACTATGCTTGGCTCACAGTGATGTGCCCGCCCTCCTGATGCACCTCAATGCTAAGGTAGAAGGAGAGAAGCCCAAGATCACTCATCTGGAATTAGTCCTTCATCTCCTTCTTGAACTTGTCGATGGCCTGCTCGGATGACCCGGTGATCACCAAATCGTCAACGTAGACCCCAACTAGTAGTGGCTCCTCGTGCTTGCCACCACCCCGCTTGTAAATGGCATGCTCGGATGACCCGGTGATCACCAGATCGTCGATGTAGACCCCGACTAGTAGTGGCTCCCCGTGCTTGCCACCACCCTACCTGTAAATGGCGTGCTCGTGCGTGCTCTACTTGAAGTCGAGTGCTTTGAGCGTCGAGTCGAGCTTCGCGGTTCAGGCCCACGGCGCCTGTCGTAAGCCATAGAGGGCCTTACGCAGTCGCAGCACCTTTCCTTCCTCCCCTGGGATGACGAACCCGGGGGGCTGCTTGATGTAGACCTCCTCCTTCAGGTCTCCATTTAGGAGGACCGATTTGACGTCCATGTGGTGGACAGTCCAGCCCTCCTGAGCTGCAAGAGCCAGAAGCACTCGCACCGACTCCATGCGAGCCACAAGCGCGTATACATCATCTAAATCGACACCGGCCTGCTGAACAAAACCGCGCGCCACCAGTCGCGCCTTGTGCTTGATGACTTTTCCCGCCTCGTCGCGCTTCAGCTTAAACACCCACTTTAGCCCAATGGCCTGGTGCCCAGCCGAGAGTTTAACCAACTCCCAAGTCTTGTTGCGCTCAACTGAGTTGATTTCATCGCGCATTGCCGCCCTCCAGGCTTCCTCCCCCTCCACCTCAGCAAAGGAGCATGGCTCCCCCGTGCTGGTGAGCTTCAACTCCGCCTCCTCGAATACCACTTGCTCAAGGCCTGGGTGCGGCTCACTGAGCAAGTCTTCCATTGTGCAATAGCGCAATGGGGCATCATCGTGGTCGTTGTCGAGGCACGAGTCGTTGTTGCCGTAAGTCGGGGAAGAACTCGGAGCAGCGCTCGCGAGTGGATCATCACTTGGAGTGGCCTCTCGAGTACTTGGAGTACCCTCCCGAGTATGTGGAGTGGCCTCTCAAGTGCTTGGAGTACCCGCACAAGCACTCAGAGTGGCTTCACGAGTATTTGGGGTACCCTCGCGAGCACTTGGAGGGGCCTCACGAGTACTCGGACTACCCTCTCGGGCACTTGGAGTCGCACCAGCGGGAGCAGAGGGTGTCGGGAAAGCAGTTGGGGGGGGGGGGGGGTCGCCTCACCCCCAGAAGTACTCGAAGCAGAGCTCGTGGTACTCGGAGACATACCAGGGGTAGTCGGAGAAGTACTCGAGGGGGTAGCTGACTTCTCCGCAGCCACCGTAGCTTCCACCAGGTACTCGATGATGAAGTCGGAATTGCACCCGGTGTTACCATCTTCCTCCTGCGACCAGTTCCAGCCGCGATCTTCATCAAACACTATGTTGCGCATAGTGCACACACGCTGTGTCACCGGGTCCAGCACCCGGTAGGACTTGACTCCTTCCTCGTAGCCGATGAAGATGCCTGGGGTCAACCGATCTTCAAGCGTGCCGCGATGCCCAAGTTCCTTTACATACGCCAGGCACCCAAAAGTGTGTAGGAACTGCACCGCCGGCTTGCTTCCATGCCACGCCACATATGGCGTCTTGTCAGAGAGGGCCCGGGTGGTCGAGCGGTTGAGGAGAAACACGGCCGTGCTCACTGCCTCTGCCTAGTAGATGGCCGGCATGCCCCTCTTCTTCAGCAGGGCACGCGCCATTGCCACCACCGACTGGTTGCACCGCTCCACCATGCCATTCTGCTGCGGCGTGTGAGGCGCCGAGTAGTGCCGCTCCACACCCTGGCCAGCAAAGTACTCGGCAAAGGACGTCGACGTGAACTCGCTGCCGTTGTCAGTGTGGAACACCCTCAGCTTCCTCCCGCACTTGTTCTCCGTAGCCGCCTGGATCTTCTTAATGGATTCCGGCATGCTGCTCTTCTCTGCGAGGAAAGCAGTCCACATATATCTCGTGGCATCATCCACCAGTAGCAGGATGTAGCGCCGTGCTCCTGGAGTCGCCAGCGTGATGGGGCCGCACAAGTCGCCGTGTACGAGTTCGAGTGGCTTGTCCACCTTGTACCTGGCCTGCTTGGGGAAGAGGGCGTGCCGGTGCTTGGTGGTGATGCAGACGTCACACAGCTGCTCAACGTGAGCCAGCTGCGGCAGCCTGTGCACACGCTCCTCTGCCCCATCTGCTGTAGGGCACCGAAGTTAACGTGCCAGAACCGGTCATGCCATCGCCAGGGATCATCGCCACGATGTGCGGTGAGGCAGACCGGCCTTGCGACCTCCAGTCGCAGCACATACAGCTTGTTCCTGCTGCAGGGAACCCTTGCCAACAACCGGCTCTCACGATCATGGATCCGCAAGACACCTTCTTCGATGTGGATCTTGGACTCGATCTCGTCAAGTTGCCCAACTGAGATGATGGAGTTGCGCAGCTTCGGGATGTAGTAGACCCCATCCAGGGCCTTGTGTTCCCCATTCCTCCCGGAGAAGATGACGGTGCCACAGCCATGGATGGCCACGACCGACCCGTCACCGAACTTGACCGAGCCGCGCACGGCCCGATCGAAGTGGGAGAAGACGTCGTTGTGCCCCATCATGTGGTTGGTGGCCCCTGTGTCAAGGTACCACCCTTCCATCAACTCATCTACCTCTTGGGCTTGAGCCCGAGGCTCCTCGATGCAGGTAGTCGTAGTAGCCGTCGTTGCAGGCAGGGGAGCAGACTCGTGGTCGACCCCGTGGTCGCCCGAGTACTCATCAGCCACCTTCTTGACCATCCCGACTACTTCCTTGGCCTCTTGCACAGAAAACAACTCGGTTTGCGGCTCCTCCGAGTGGTTTTCCACACAGATCTATGCCATGAAAAGGCACGGTTCTTCTTCCGCCTGGGCCAGGTGCACTTGCCCCTTCTTGGGCTGCTTGCACTCATGTGCCCAGTGGCCAGCACGGCCACAATTGTGGCAGGTGTCATCGCGGCCGTCGACTGCTTTCTTCTTTGGAGCTGGCGGGCGTCGCCATTGGCTCCTGCTGCCTCCGGTCCTGGACGAGCCCTCGCCCGACTCGCAATCTCGCCGACGCGGCGCATCTGCGTACAACAATTTGCCTGAGTCGCGATTCGAGTCTCCGCAGTCCATGCGGTCCTTCTGTGCCTTCAGATGCCCGGTCACCTCCTCTAGTGAGAGGAAGGAGATGTCCAGCAACATCTCGATGGACGTCACCAGGTGGTCGAACCGAGGTGGCACCGACCGAAGGAGCTTCTCGACTACTCGCTGCTCCTCCATCTCCTCACCTAGTTCCTCCAGGTTGATGACGAGGTTGGACAGGCGCAGAGCAAAGTCATCCACCTTCTCGCCGCTGCGACACGTCATGGCTTCAAACTCCCTCCGCAACTGTTAGGCCCTGCCCTTCTGGACTTTGTTGCTGACAACGCACATCGTCTTGATGGCGTCCCACGCATCTGCAGCCGACTGTTTCTTGGCCACTCGCGGCACCATCTCTGGTGGCACTGAGAGGATAAGGACCTGTCTGGCCATGCAATCTTCTTGGAAGTCGCAGTCGCCATACTTGATAGCGTCCCAGAGGTTGCGGGCTTGGAGCATTACCTTCATGACTAGGCTCCAGTGGGTGTAGTTGGATCTCGTTAGCGTCGGGTATTTTGTGCCACTCGACTCCTTCACTAACCTCTGAACGGCTGGCCATTCCCCATCCCGGTAGCGCCACCCACACGGGGAAGGGGAGGGACGCTTCCGGTGGCGACGCGAGGTTACAATGTCATTCGACGATGACCCCGCGCATCTTTCTCACCGACCGGCTTCTTGTCCTTCTTCACCTGCCGCTTCTAGTCTTCTGGCCGCTGGTCCTTAGGCGTCAGGTCCTCCTTCCCATGGAGACCTTCTTCACCCTCGTCAGGTCCTCCTTCCCATAAACACACTCACACCTTTAAGTTTATTTATCCTAGGGCTCCGACTGGATCCTGGTTGCTGCTGTGAGATTTAAATTTAAGTAGAGGCCCCAAGAGGGACAAGTTATAATACAGGGGCGCTGGGTATAAGACCATACGTAAGTTAAAAACAAAGAAAAAGAAGACGCATAGGCTACATACAAGCAATAAATACAACGTGCTGCTAACTACGACTAGTCGATTTGGTACATATACTGAGGTTAAAACCCAACACACTACGGACCCAGTCCACTAGCCTCGCCATCCCGGGCCACCAACCCGCGCACGTGGCGCCGCTGGCGTCGGAACCCGTGCTGGCATCGCCTCCTGGCGGCGGGGCGCCGCCTGCGGACTGATTTGCGAGAAGTTGGTGTCCGTCCCTGCGGAGAGCATCGCGGCCACGCTCCGGTGCCTAACGGAGGAGGCGGTCGTCCCGGAGGCCGAACTCCCGCGCATGCCCCGCCGCTCGGCCGTGCTGTACTTCCTACGCGCGCTCGGCAACCCCGACCTGCAAGTGAGCGGGCCAGCCGGCCAGGTGTGTGCGATACAGCGCCGACGCGAGGAGGCATGACGTAGCGGTGAGCACGGAGGCCGCCATGGTCGCGCCAGCTTTCCTTTACGTCCAGGCGCCGGCGTTGCTTCCTCCCTCGTGTGGGCTGCGCCGCCGTGTTCTTGCCCTCCCACACGGCGGCGGCCTCGGCAGCCTCATTCCGGGAAAGGTGTGGTGCTTCCTTTCCACTCCTGTTGCCCCCCAGCCCCTGATCCTCTGCTGCGGCACGCGTTTGGGGCAGCCGCATTTTTTTGCAGGCGGTGGGGGAGTGCAGTTCGTCCTCATCCATGGCGGCAACCCACCTCCGAGGCCTCGTCTATTTCCGTGGACCCATCCTCCCTGTGGAGCCATGGGGCGCGCTCAAGATCGCTGCCTTCGCCATTTCCCTGCTGCAACGGTAAGCCGGTATGCTCCTCCACCGTTCCCCTCTTCTCCTCACGCCGGCATACCCTCTCCTGATCTCCTCGACCGTGGCGGCCAGCACACCAGAAGCCCCATTCCTAGAGGTAAGTGCTCATGCTTGGTTTCTATCCTTCTACAATGCAGTGCTCAAGAATTTTAGTCGGGACTTTCTCGCCAGTTTGCTTGGTTGGATCTGGGAAAGAACAAAGGCATTGTTAGCGCTGGTAGTTCGCTCATTAGTTCTTTGTCTCAGTCATTTTGGAGTTGATCTTATCACTCGAGAAACAGCACATGTCATCAGGATTTTGTGAAATGCATTTGGGCATCGAGGAATAGTAACGTATTCAGATTGCATTGCAGAGGGAACGGGCATATTACAATAATTAGCTAGCCTGTTTGAGGCTCCTAAATTGCCAACAATTTGGTTAGGAAACGGGGGCTGGGCAATTTCAGAATATTCACTTACAACAACTAATGCCAATTTAGTAATTCATCCTGCCTTGCAGCTTTCTATCCATCTGAACTCCATTTCATGTGAAGGAAAGAAAATCATTGCTCACACATTGAAAATTTCTTTTTCATGGGTACACTTATACGATAGTTCAAGGAATATAAGATTAATTGATTTCACCCTTATACAATTGGTGATTTCACAGATAGAAGGCTGGTTTTGATTTAGTTAGCTGTACAATCAAGAACCAAGGTTGCACAATTCAAAAGCAGAACTTCATGGGAACCCCATTAGCTAATCCCCCGTTCGTTGTTCCTTTCTATTGTACTACAAACATATATTTATTATTATTTTGTCAATGATTTTTTTTGCAGCGTCTCTGAAATCATAAACCTGAGACTTCTGCTTCAAGTGTTTTCTTTTTTTTTTTGAAGTGACTTCAAGGTGGCTCCAGGTAGCTCCTGGAAGTGTCCATGCTCCAGGTAGCGTAGGTATGTAATAATTGATTAAATTGTACATTTAGTATTGGTTTAAATTGTATACTCTCTCACATTTGGATCTGCAGTCGTGCCTGCTTCCAAGTTCCAATGCCTCATGATAGTGGTTGACTCCACAAGCAGATCAAGGTCTACAGTCTAAAAGTTTGGGTAGCAATACTTGGTAAAATTCCTTAATGTTTCTTCCCACTGCTCTCTTTTACATTTTATGAAATTTTAAGGTCGATTCCCTGGTGTTTTCTATACTTTTCTGAAAGTGGACTATTTAGGTTTCTTTGAATTTATTACAAATAGATTGTTGGATTTCATATAGTCCTATTTTTCTTTTGAGGATTGAGTTGTGTTGACATGACTGAAAAATTGATGCTTGATCCAGAATAAGATTCAGAGGTATCTGTGATTGTAAGATTGCTATATGTAGCTATGTATAAAGTTCTTATCTGCAAACTATTAGTATAGGTAGAAAGGGACCAATATGTTTGCTAGAACATATATTCACGAAAGTGAATGTCACATTGCGGATACTGCTCTTGACATTTTTAAAAATTAGCATTTTGAAAACTCTTGATTCAGCTCTCCATCAATTATGTTGATACCGCTCTTTGCATCAATTATGTTTATTCTTAGATTGCATATATGGGCTTTGTTTAATTACTTGGTGATGAAAAGGAGATCGGATTTAGGTTGTTTTTTTTTTCAAATCCAAAGCACCAGGTCTTTAGGCTAACTAACTTGGTTCAAGAGTTATTATTACCTGATTATTGACAGAATTCTAGGTACGCACATGTGCACAACCAATTATTTGTCTCAGTCAACTTGTTCTTATGCCATCTCCTCTTCAGCAGTGGAAGAGAGTCCGACAGCAGCTTCAGTTGCAGACTACATGGCATCTTGACCATCTGAATATTGATGGTACCTGAACCAAAACTTGCTCTTAAGAATCATCATGAGTATGTTCCTGACATTGCTTCTCTGTTTTATAATTATTCTCTTTACCCACGAGATATGTTTCTAATGTATTGTTAGATGTCTAGGATCTTGCTTTCTGATCCTTTATTATTTTGTATCCTTTGCATATACACCATCTGCTGACTACATTCTAACAGTACATCAAGAGAAATAATGAGGTGCCATTAGAGGTATGATATTGCTCACTATTTTCCAATACGCCAAAACATAAAATGAGAGTTATCCTTGAAATATGAAAACTGGTCATTTTGTGAAGGAGGTTCAATTTTAAAAGGCTTTATCACATGTCTCTACCTCTTGGGTGCTTATTAATTGTTGTGTGCCTGCTGGCTTCTGCGAGGTCTTTTCTTTATGGTTAAATGGCAAGAATTCTCAACATGTGGTTGGTGGTTTCTGAATGGTACCTATGCTACATATGCTTTACACTATAGAAATATAATCTTTAGATTATATTAAAATAATCACTATATTATTAGATTATATTTAGTTGAATTATATGTTTCTCTTATTTTCCAAGGGGATGGTGTGTGTTGGCTCTGGGCTGCTCGGTATCATTGGTGATTCCGTCAACTGGTTGTTACTTTCATCGTCTTAATTATTTTGTGAGACAAAGGAAGCAACAATGTAGATGAATCGCTGAACGATACCAACAATGAGCTCCAGGTTGTTCAAGATTACTCACCTTAGAATTCTTTCTGGTAGATTTCCACTTTCCTTGGAATTTTCCTAGCTGAATTAAATTTCTTTTCCAGGTTATTTCATTCTTGTCTCTTATGAATTGTTCCTTTAGTTATTCGTCAATAAGGTAGTGATATATGCTAGAAGAACTCTAAAAGTCAAAAGAGTTTAAGAATAAGGCAAACAAATTAATTAAACATATATCTTCCTACTTAACTTTTTATATTGAGTCTAAACTTCAGTTGACAATGGATTCTTTATTATCTGAGTTTCTGAAATCTGAGTCTAAACTATGCTTTGGCAAAGGATGAGGTGGAAAAGAGATTGTATTAATTTCTGAGAGAACTAGCTGGTCTCCTTGGTGTTTGTGAAGATAAATAGCCCTAAGGTAGTAAGATACATGATTATGCTTTTATTATTTTTGTCAAATCCATTTCCTGTATATCATGGCATCAATATAACCGCAGCATGAAGATCATGTTTTTGGTGATTCTTTTCTGACATGCCCTTTTGTACGTAATTTGTGTTTTTACTTAGCCTTATACGGAGTGCTTAAGCTAGATTACACTATTGTGTGGACACATCACCCTTCCCTCTGGTCATTCAGGTTTTCAAAGATAGGCAGTAGAAATTGAGGTCGAATGGATGGATCCAATTGAAAGCTAGTGGAAGAAGAGGCTGTCAGAGCCATTTTATGATGCCGCAGCAGTCTGACGCAAGTGATGAGTTAGAACTTGAGATATTCCTGCAGGTTGCTTCAAAGTTGGACTTGACATCTCCTAAGTCCTAAAGCAATCTTAAGGTGGCATGCACGTGTTTTAAGGTATTTAAGATTGGGTCGGGTATCATTTACTATCTGAATTAAAGAGTGCTTTTTACTGATTGTGTTTTAAGTTGCAAAAAAGCTTCTGCTTTAAGTGGCTATCATTGCATTTTTTTTCTTTATCTACTTTCTTTGATCAGTTTTTTTTAGGGAAACTTTCTTTGATCAGTTGTTTTATCATTTTCTTTTTAGATCATTGCTTTTCAGATGTATCACCAGATGGTAAGCTATGGATACGCTGGACATCATCAACAGAATGAATTTGTTAGTGTCACCGACGCGCCCAAGGCAAAGGTACTACATTACCCCTTTTTCTCCCTATTTGGACAGATGGATGAGTTCATCATGATGGATGGATTATGTGAACTTGCTGCTATACAGAGTTAAATAACCTGTCGAGGATGAATCGTATCTATTTATCAACCAACCACGACTCGTTGAGATTTCTGGCTTTGTCAACTAAACCGCCAAATTTAATTACTGGAACAGTGTTGCGATGCACTATAAGTCCCTAAGAAAGTTCACTCTATTGTTGTTGTTAGAAACTCAGTCTATGAGCAGGTATAAGCCTGGGAATTTCATTGAGCGAGCTGGCGGCACTAAAGCTAGGGATTATATCTTGCTTGAGATCACTAATCTGCTGTTAGTGGACCCAAGAGGTGCTGGCAAGATCGCATTTGTGAACTGACCATTTGCACAAGATCGATGACACATCACATAAGCTTTTATCCTTTTTTGGGATGGTGTGTCATGGCAATGTGCACCTCAACCTGATTTTATCTATTTATATTCATTTTGCTAGGAAATTCAAGAATCAAATGGTACAGTCTTCGGGTGTAAAATGAGATAACCGACCTTGTAACTGAATTTCTATGTTTTTAATTGGTAATTGGTTGAGAGTTTTAAAAAGAGCTTCTATTTGCTTGGTTCTGCCTATATTTTACGAAAGAAATAACAATGAGATAATTTAGTGAAATGGATGGTTCAGTGTCAAAGGGTATCAATAGGACTTATTTTGTGTCCTATTACAAAGAGCAAGGACCCAAAATGGTAGGGGTACAAAATTATTGTTGTTTCATATTTGATTGATGCAGGTATGTATGGCATCAACTTCCGGATTCTTCGGGCTTGCATGGAATATTTGTTCTTTATAATTTCTGATTACTCTTTCAGCCGATGTCTATTAGAATGGATCTACAACTATGGAAACTCAATTAGCATCATAATTACTGCCTGAATAATTATTGCATAATCAATAGTAAAAACTTTTGATGTATATGTTAGCGTACATGGACGACATATGTGGACCATGAGTATTCCTTTTTAGTAATTCAATCCTACAAAGTTCCTATGTTATCCCCATCATACACGAGGCCCAAGGTTTTTTTATATACGAATATAAATTTTGTTTCCTAGATTTTATGAATCATGTGCTAAATTATTTAAATATAAATAATTGTAGTCTGGGTTAAGTGTTTGACAATGCTAAATTGTACATTATTAATTGTAAAATTCTTATTTATTAGGATTTGTCTTCTCAATAAATATAAAATTATTATTCACTAAATTTTAATAAATACAAAGTTCTTATTTATTAGATTTTTAAATTATGTGCAGGTGGCACGTACTTCTCCACTAGTTCATATATATGTTTTGCGAAAGCATGCATGTGGTCATGTTTGACCATGGACCTGTTGGCTAATTGCCTGCGGAAATCACTTAATTTTGGCCCCTCATCATCACCACGCGATCCTCGTGCTTCGCCTAGCTCCGCATGGCTGACTCTGACGCTTGTTCATGTCTCGGTTCCCTTCACGGCACCACGACACATTACCGATCAGGACTAAGAAATCCAAAGCCATGTGATATGTTGTTGGTCACACTACACTACAGTGATCGATTGCTAATCATATCCACCCACAGTAGTGCCCATCCCGCTTTGTTTACACTACAGCGGGATGCATGTCATTGTCACCTGGCCCTCTCTCGCTACAGAGCTCTGACCACATAAGGACACGGTACATATGGACCGGACGTGCTAGATCTTCAGCATTCAGCAATAAAGCAGCGTGGAAGCCGGCCCGTTAGTTTCACGAGCCGTGCAGTGGCATCAGTCATGGCCCAAGCGCTAGCGCAGAGTGGCCTCCATGAGCAACCGGGCACGGCATCGTCTCCGCAAGTGCCGCCGCTCGTCGTGCCGCTCTTGGTGATCTGCCCTCTCCTCCTCCTCCTGTTCGCGCGCTTCGCGACCACGGCCAAACCAGCAACGCCTCGCGAAAAGCTGCTCGCCGAGCTCCCGTCGCCTCCCAGCAGTCTCCCCGTCATCGGGCACCTCCACCTGGTGGGCTCCCTCCCCCACGTCTCGCTCCGGGACCTGGCCACCAAGCACGGCCGCGACGGCCTCATGCTGCTCCGCCTCGGCTCAGTCCCGACACTCGTCGTGTCGTCCCCTCGCGCCGCGCAGGCCGTCCTGCGCACGCACGACCACGTCTTCGCGTCCTGGCCGGGCTCCGCCGTCACGGACATCCTCTTCTACGGCTCGTCGGACATCGCCTTCTCGCCCTACGGCGAGCACTGGCGCAATATCAGGAAGATCGTCACCACGCAGCTTCTCACGGTGAAGAAGGTCCGCAGCTACCGCTTCATCCGTGAGCACGAGGTAACACTTAATTCACAACACTACATTGTGGGCCATAATCTAAATTGTTATTTTCCCCATAAATTTCCACACTAATAGTAATAGGCCCGGATCTCTGGACATATATCAAAAGTACAACCCGTACCTTTAGGTAATGCACAATCCGAAGCTTATGTAACTAAAAAAAGGGTTTTTGATAAGCTTGACAAGATAGGAATTAGCCTGAATCTCTAGACATAGAAACAACAGAACTCTATCTACACCTTCAGAAAAAATGATGTCATGCCTTAAATGTTAAATTTGTTGGATATAATATTGTTTTAGTCAGTATTTGTAGTAGTCATGATCAAGGATTTAAAAATTTTATTCATTATTTTTTGTCAGAAGAATATCAAGAATTTGTGAATTACAAACCTTTTTTAACAAAATCCAGTCGAACAGTTTGAATGAATTTTAAATTTGCACAGTTTCTGAAAGCACACAAAACAACCTCTCGAGCCTACCGGCTACATAATCTCTATTCAGCCAAGAGTCATGTTGCGAGTTTGAGGCAAGATTTCAACCCAAGGATTTTCCTCCGTGCAAAGCAAGAGGCTAATCACTGGTCCATAGGCTTTTTCTTGGTTCTTTTGAAGGCATTCCACTTATATTATTCATCACAGAAAATTCATGTTATAACTGGATTTTCTGATCAATATCAGCAATTTTTGTTTTCTGGTGGTGTAAATGGAATTCGCTTAAATTTAAGAGAATCTGAATTTTAACTGATGAGACTGAATGGTATATAATGATCATCAATTGACAGGTGCGGCTGGTCATGGAAAAAATTGGAGAGACATCTGCCATAGGTAAGGCTGTCGACTTGAGTGGGCTATTACCCTTCTTCACCAATGATATCATGTGCACCATCGTGTCGGGCAAGCTATTCAAGGAGGAAGGCCGGAACAAGCTGTTCCGCGAGCTGACCGATGCAAACTCCAAGCTCCTAGGAGGGTTCAACCTGGAAGACTACTTCCCAAGCATGGCGAGGCTGGGCGTGGTGCGGAGGGTGGTCTGTGCCAAAGCCGAGAAGGTGATCAAGAGATGGGACAACTTTCTTGATACGCTCATCGATGGCCATGTTAGCAAGTCATTAGTGAATCACAGTGATGGCAAGATCAGCGACTTTATCGACGTTTTGCTCTCAGTTGAACAAGAATATGGACTCCAGAGACAATATTAAAGCAATATTAGTGGTATGCCCGTAAATCATCTCGATACATTCTATAATCTATTCAGTATATCCAGGGTTTATTTAAAATCCATGAAAGATTATAATGCCTATTATATACAACAAGGTATACCTGATGCTACTGATCCTCCTGTATATGAAGGATATGTTTCAAGCTGGCACGGACACATCATCCATAGTGCTGGATTTCGCAATGGCTAAGCTGATACAGAAACCGTGGCTCATGACAAAGCTACAAGCTGAGGTGAGGAGGACGGTGCCAAGAGGAAACCACATGGTTACAGAAGATGATCAAAGAGACGCTCCGGCTACACCCACCCCTTGCCCCATGTGCTTTTGGTGCCTCATCTTTGCTTGGCCGACTGTGATATAGAGGGATACACAATCCCCGCAGGCACACGCGTCCTC
This sequence comes from Panicum miliaceum, assembly GCA_032594955.1. NCBI lineage: Eukaryota > Viridiplantae > Streptophyta > Magnoliopsida > Poales > Poaceae > Panicum > Panicum miliaceum. Next base: position 8,003,577 of record CM064070.1, on the reverse strand, counting down.
ATTAATGGTTGGGCTATTAGCCGGGATGCTAGCTCCTGGGAGAGGGCAGATGAGTTTGTGCCTGAGAGATTTATGGAAGGTAGCAGCACTGCCACTGCTGAATATAATGGAAATGACTTCTTGTTCTTGCCGTTTGGAAGTGGGCGAAGGATGTGTCCAGGTATGAACTTTGCAATTTCCACCATAGAGATCATGCTGGCAAAACTCATGTACCGCTTCGACTGGAAGCTACCTGCTGGATCCATGAATGTAGATATGACAGAGTCATTTGGGGTGACGGTGCACCGGAAGGAGAAGATCCTCCTTATCCCGGTACAGCCATCACACTAGCTGCTTCTTTACCTAGCTATCCTATCATCTCCGGTGCTACAACATGTGTGGGTCCGGTACTGTGCTTCTGTAAGCATAAAACCAATAATGAGTGTATAAAACAATCTTGTCAGGTGATTATTTGTGTGATTGGCCATCATGTCCTCTTCATTGCGCTATTATTGATCCATGTTCCCTCTCTTTGGACGCATTCTTTCCCTATGTACTGGGTTGGTGAAACGCAAATTAATTGCACACTGTTTGCTGGAGGATGAAATGATTTTAGTTTTACCATAGAGTAAAGGAATACATGTGAGCTGTTGAACCTTGTTCTAATGGGTGAGGGGAGTGGCTTTTTATAAAAAAAATGGCGATGAATTGCTCTCTTTCTTCTCGTTGGGACCATAATTATATCTGAAGCTTGTTTGGACAAAGGAGAAATTTTACTACTCCAATGCAGATTCACTGATCAAAGAGGGCATCAAGAATATTGTGGTTAGGATGGTAATCTTGCAAAATATGTACATCCGTAAGCCATTGTTGGCAATTTGCTGTGCCTGCTTGGCCCCAGATATACTATACTCCTATAACATAATGATGAGTAAGAGACGATGATTGGCAACACACGTCAATGATCTTGATATCATGACATACTGTTGCAGACTGTTCTTTCTGCCATGGGAAATCCGACGGATCATCATAGACCCTCAATCTCAAATGTTAGCTAATCCGTGTAGGATGAGGGGTTAGTAGCCATCTATGATGAACCGTTATGAAGTAGTGTATTGAAGCACTCCCGGTGTGATTCCTTACTCGCTAGTGAAACTATCTCGTTGTTTATCATATATCTCGATAAGTGAACTCTACGACACCTAATTCCCCCAAAATTTGCCGAAGTGAACTTACGGGTCCGGTTAGCTTCTTTTTGCCTGGATCCATCATGCATTTAATGGTGAGGAGTAATTATAGTTTGTTTGGTGCCTCTTGCCTAGTCAGTGGTGGAACCAGGAAATAAACATGAGGTTGCTGAACAAATATTATCCGTGGGTTCCCGGTCAAAATGCATCATGACCTAGGCAATGGAGAGACCTAAAGCAACAATAGAAGAGCATGGCTAGGTTTGCAAAAGATATAAGTATATGGATCTTGTTCCAAAAGTTTAAGATACTACTTGCTGAATATCCAAAAAATAATGCATTTGATAAAAATAATAACATGCTAATGTACAAAATTCTAGGTCAAGTTTAAGAGTTGTATGTGCAATTTATTGAAACCTAGGATTTGATTTTTCTGGAAAACAATTGGTGCATACAGCGGGTCGGCGGCAGGTGCCCACCCCTAGTGTCGTTAGCATCCGTTCACGGAGAGAATGCATAGGGGAGTTGCTCTTTCATCTCCATCTCATGTTCTCTCTCTTATCTCCAACATCCATGACAATACATTCCATCCAAATTAGCAAATAAATATTATTTCTATAGTAAGTTAAACCCATAGGTGATTCCTCACTCCAATGTAATTTGGATGCAGCTGAAAAATAATGTTTCAAGCTAAAACAACATCAACATAAAGTGATTGAAAGCTTCCTTTTAGCCATGGCAACACATTGCAAGAAATAACGAATCCAGACATCAATTTAGACAGAAAAAATCCCAAACAAAATTTGTCAGAAAGTGTAGAACGTATTTAAGATAACAAATCATATTGCTCCACTTCCATTTGTGAAATTTCCAATCCAAAAGGAAAAATATATGAATGAATCAAACAAAAATCAAGACCAAAAAGAAAAAGAATCAGCACAATCTGACAACATATAATCGGACAAAAAACAACCTATTACTTTAGTAAAACATTTTCACACATTTGCTTGTTATTTATTCCTATACATGAGCTAGACCTATTCCTAGACTTTTGAATAGAAGACAAAAAAAAGAGAAGAATAAGAAGTAAAAGTTTCTCATGATTTTCAGAATCTTGATCTATTCCAGATTGCTACTGTAACCTAGAGTATGGATGAAGGGAAAACAAGGGGGTGGTAACCATCAGAAAAAGGGGAAAACCCAGGAAGAGAAATATCTTATCTGGACTTCTAGTTTAGACATCCTTTTGCCAGACTTGTACCTGCAAGACCAGCGGGAAGATTTTGGCAGATTCATTTTTAGCAATTTGTCTAGAAAAAAAGTTTCTGTCCACATTAATTTCTAGCTATTGTACCACACCAAATTCAAATCCAAAACAAATCAAATCCAAGAATAGAAATGTACTTCTTTGCCTCACTGGCAACTGAGATGAGAATGCTAGCTAGATGCATGAGAGAGAATTCATGCTCTACCTCTCCTCCATCGGTGTCACCGCGCCGCCACCAACCTTGCACTCCAGCAGGCTGCAGGCCCCTCGCAGGGGGCCATGGACCCAGACTACGACGTGTCGAAGTCCATCACGCCCGGGACTACAGGCAAACATGCTGTGCTCCACTGCAACAGAACTGGTGCGTCGCTCGCTGGCGGCAACCAATCAGGTCCTGTTGCTGGGCGGCAACAACAGTCAGCAGCTCCACGGCGCATGGCCTAGCGTGGCGCGGTGGTGGCTATAGAGATGCACGAGCTAGCAGTGCTAGATGTAGGAGCTGCTTCATCGTTATGCTTCGTCCTCATCCTTATCTGACACGGTTAGTTAGAGGTAGGAGATGAGCATGTGGTCAAGCATGTCTTCTGGATGGAAGGGGAATATGGGATGCGGCCAAGGGGAATATGATGAAAGTTACTATATGGCCCGTGAATATGTGAGGTGAGATGCTTTTGCCTTATCTGACACGGTTAGCCTCTGTTAACATCTTAGGATGCATCTCCACTGTTCAAGATTCATATGACGGGCACAGTCTCAGTCTGGATGGGACATGGACATGTGGGTAGAAAAGGCAGACTCTTTTTTCTTGTCTGAACTGACAAAAGGGTCTAACTGTCGAGTTGCTCTTCCAAGGATTTTTTTTTATAACTTCCTCGGATCATACAACATTCATAGCTTTCTTTTCGTGCGGATAAAACTTCATTAATAGCTTACATTGCTTTCTACACAAAGCTATGCGTTCTTATGAAGTTCAATTCCAGGCAACCAAGGAAAGCAATAAAAGGGATAAAGGGGTCAACTTGTTGCGGTGAGTTTCTTTCTGTTCCTGAACCACGACCAAATACTCACTGAAGGTCTCATGCCAGCGTCTTGGACGTCCACACCAGTGATTTCTGCTCCTTGCTGAGCTTGATCTGCACCCATACAAAGCGAAAAAAAGTTTAGAAATTCAAACGGAACATTTAGAATGAGTACTCAAATGAACATCAGGCTCTCAGCACCACCCACATTGCCATTGAGCACAGCAGGTATGTACTGTACCATTTCATTTCAATGAGTTCCAGACTTCCAGTTGCTTCAAAACCAACCAGCACTACTGCACCTCTAGATTTTGAACAATCTCGCACTTCATATTCATTGTGTTATTATTCAGTGCAACAACCATTGTCACTAACTTTGCATAACTGCCAAGTAGAATAATGCAAAAAGGAAAAATTCTACATAGTCTACCGTGAACGAGTCAGAAAGGGGATTCCTTGCTAGCTGATTGACCTCCTGTACGCCTCTCTTTTACTGTAATCCAATTGCTCATATACCTGAACTGCAAATGTACCACTTTGTTTTCTCAGTGCTAAACTGCAAATTAATGTAACAGAACTCATTTTTGTCAGATATACCTGAATAAAGGATTTCCAATCATTGTTTGCTGACCCTATATACAGATACTTTTCATCTGATATCAAGATCTTTGCATGTGCAATCCCAGATCTTCACCAATCACCAAAAAGAAGGGTCATATGAACATCTGCTATTCCTGCATCCAGTTTAGCTACCTTGATCAAAATCAGGAACCGATCCAAGCATTGGGCAATACTAAATGATACTACAGTAATTAACAGAGAAATTAAATCTCAGTCAACACACTATTAATTATTTATACAATGTTTTTTTCTTTGCTTGATCACTCATTGAAATTTCATGACACCAGTCTGAATGGAACTTCAGATGTACATTTTCAAGAAAAAGGTATATTTTCAAGAAAAAAGTATATCCAGGTGTGCAAAAGGAAACCATAGTGCCACTGCCTATCTGTGGCTGGAATTAGGATGCATATCCATTCCAATCAAGATAAACTTGAACAGCAATAGACAAGGTGTCAGCTAATTATCCATGTGACCTAAATCTGCAGAGCTGCATGTACTCTGGTTCGCCAACTGAGTTTAGCTCTTAGTTTGCAAATCAACCCCAGTTACAATATTGCCCACAGTGCGCAGAGCTGGAATGAGCACTGAGACCGAAGGGTGCCTAAATTAAAAATAGTAGGGGTTTGGAATTCAATCATCTGCCATATCAGAATGATGTAAGGAAAACTGACTACTGAAAATTGCAATTACATCACAAGTGCCATGAGGCGAGGGAACACTCTAGATTCAATGGCAGCTTTGACCTTAGCATTAGTTCCGTCAGATAAGCATGAGAGTAGCTGTGTGCGCATGCAGAGGCTGGAACATCTCCCTTATCTAAAAAAAAAGATAAGCATGAGAGAGGCCAGAAGGCATCAGAGAGGAGCTGCTTCAAACTCGAAAACAATTTGAAGGGGAGCGCGACGTTGGGGTGAGAGCGAAGCGCGGAGAGGATGAAGGGGAGCGGCATTAGATAGGGAGTGGAAGACGGCCGCAATTTAGGAGGCCCACTTGTTGGTGCGGACTGATTGCAGGAGAACCCGTATTTGACGGAGGCGGACCAATAACCGAGCGACGCGATTAGCCCTATGGCTTTATTAGTAGTAGAGAGGTAGAGATCGAACAATTAGATCTTAGTGAATTACAAAATCTCTTGTATATATGCCACATTTTTCATTACCAATGTACTCTTTTCGTCCTAAAAAATAAGTCATTCAAGAATTCAAAAAATAAATTATTCTACGTCATTTAGTATATGCATGTACATGCAGCAACCAATTAGTGCCAAATATGGCATAAAAATAGGAGCAAGTAAATAAACAAGCAGATAAAATTTCCTTACTTGTTAATTTATTATAGAATTTCTAAAATAATTTTTTTGGATGGAGGGAGTATTTATTAAGGACTTAGATAATAAAAATATTGAACTTTTGAGATACCTAAATGCAAAAGATAGAAAAGGAAAATTCGCATGAACTACCCTTTTTTTATTTAATCTTAGCCATAAACAACCATAAGCCTGATCACGTTCAAACTATGAAATCATAAAACACATGTTCTACACGAATTGATTCTCTTAAAAGAAGATGCAATCAACAACCAAATAATTTTGTGATAAACTGCGTCGATTCCTATATCTCTTCTTGGGGGAAAAATCAACTACCTTCATCTAAATTTAACTACGACAATTGCTGTAGCTTTAACACCGCTAGATTCAATAATTTCAGTAAGAAAACCCCTCAGAGAGAAACAAGAATTTGGATATTAGAAATGTTCATGGGGCCGTGGTGCTGCCTATCGCAGTGCCATGCATGCCCCGGTTCCACCAGTGCCTACATCGGAACATCTGATAAGGAGTCAGGAAAAGTAGCGAAGGGAGTCTTATTTTCCTGACTACCCCCTACAAGTTTCGTAGAAACTGTCTACAAGGACCATAAAAGCATGTCCCTGAGAAAATGTGAACTTGTATATGTATCTTTACACTTGCAATTTCTCATCCATTCAATTCATATGCCGGCCTACCTTACCTTTGGCAGCCCAGTCCCACTCCACAGCTACACGCCAACACATGATTAGAAAAAACGACCAGCAACACGGTTCCAGACCTCTGAAAGCTTGACGTTGACGCATTAGTAAACTGACTGCATTGATTCAGACGCACCATGATTTCTTTACGATCTATCATTATGACAACAGGACCCATTGTACACACTATCAGGATCTATCTGACCCTTGGACATGGCTAGCAAGGCACTGGTCCAAAAATAAAGAAAGATGCACCGTATTGCACTGCATTGCATGGTCAAGAGGTAGCAGGTTGATAAGGTTTCGCAGTCTTTACTGCGACCGCGTGGTCACCAGTCACTCGATCTTACTCCATCTGCACCTACCATGGCCGCCGTGAGCTCCCTGCTCCTTTTGCTCCTCGCCGTCGCCGTCCACAGCGCTGCCCTTGCGCTCGGGCAGACGGTGCAGGTCTGGTCATCGTGCTCGCCGGCGAACTTCACCCCTGGGGGCCCCTACGACACGAACCTGCGCGGCATGCTCAAGGACCTGGTCACCGTCGCGGTCTCCTACGGAGGCTACGGCAACGACACGGCCGGCGGCGGCTCCGACCAGTTCTACGGTCTTGCCATCTGCTACGCCGACGCTCCCCCGGAGGTGTGCCGGCTCTGCCTCGGCATGGCCGCCGGGAACGTGACCCTCGCTTGCCCGCGCTCCACCGGCGCCGCCATGATGTACAACAACTGCTTGCTCCGGTACGCGAACGCGAGCTTCCTCGCGCGCCCCGACATGGTGCAGAGGTTCTCGTTCTACAACAACCTGACGCGCCCCGGAGACGCCGCAATCTACGCCGCCGCGCTCGGGCGGCTCATGGACCGCCTGGCCCCTGCCGCCGCCGCGTCGCTGCGGTTCTTCGCCTTCGGACGCACCAACATCACCGGCGACCAGAGCCTGTACGGGTTCGCGCAGTGCGTGGCGGACCTGTCGCCGGACGACTGCCGCCGCTGCCTCCAGCGCATCGCCGCGTCATTGCCCATGTAACTCTTACCTACTGTTGACCTGTCACATATGATTTCATTGATTTGTCATCCATGAGCTAGCTGATGAGCCGCCATTGCTGTCTGCACGCAAGCAGATGGAGGAGAGGAGGGCGCGCCTACTCACAGACCTGCTACACGCGCTTCGAGGTGGTGCCGTTCTACACGCCGCCCAACACGCAGCCATCGTCGTGGCGCCGGCGCCGCCGCCAGAGCCGTCGCCGGGCGCACCAACGGCGGCGGAGTTCCGAGGTCAGTTCCTCTAGCTCACTAGTTATCTATTGTTATTGTTGTTTGGTGACGCACTGGTCTGGTCGGGCCAGTTGAGTCTTTGGTGATGGTGATGCCGATCAACAACCGCACGGATGGAATCTTGAATGTACGATTTTAATTGTGACCAAGGCTGTCTTCTTCCGTTTTCATTTTGTGAGATCATATGAACGGTCATTTTTTCTTTTGGGCGTGTCTGCTCTAGTCAATTCTGCGAGCATCAGAACTACAGTATTTGTCCACGCTGAGAATGCTTTTTTTTGAAAGAAAAACTTTAATTTTTTATGGGTCCCGGTTGTCCCAGGACGGAGACCTTCCCAGGGTTAGGGATGAGGTCAGCGGGGATACAGTTTTTTTTAATCAAACTACTATTCATCTTTTGCTTGATGTCTTATTTACCGAGTTTGTAGTAGTTTTCAAGTGGTTTAGTGTTCAAGGTTAGAGTTATATATGGTATGAGTGGAGTTACTGTCCCGGGATTAGAGAGAATGAGGTGTTGGTGACGACAGTGTTGCTGTTGGGACGACTTACCGTTTGGTTGAGGTCGTCTCCGATGGTTTAGCTAGTGCACTAATTCTAAGCTTGTCCATATCATATAAGAGATAGAAAAATATTATCTCTCTATTGGTTTGTCTTATAGTATATTGTTTAAAGTATCTTGGATTCCAATGACCCAAAATGATTAGGACTTGCATCCCTATTCAAAACAGAAACTATGCATCATGTATTTCCATAGTACTATTTATTCGATTAAATATATATATTGAAGCTTTAGAAGAAGTCATAAACCAAGTTTGATTTAGTTTATTATCATAAGGACACTACTGCATGCTTTTTTCCGCACATTTTCATACTATTAATTTACAGTTAAATAACATGCACGGAGAACTCACCTGAGGAGCCAACTTCAGCGCTGTAAAAGAGGAAGCCATGAGTACACAATTCAAGCAAAGATCATGACTATACTTAATTTATAAGTGCTCCCTTGTGCTGATCCTCTTAGAGCTATGCCAAATGTCCCAAATAAACAAGAACTGTAATAGAATGATTAGTCAAAATATGTAAAAAGAAATACACATGCCATATTTATATAAAGGAAATTTATTGGTAGGACACTGAAATTTTGTGATTTGGTATGTGGAAATTTCTTTGTCAGCTACACATACGTATTTAGATTTATCTATAAGACACTACACAGAAAGCTTTTTTAGCAATGATCTTGTGCACAAATTCACTTTTTTTAAGTGTCCTATAGACACTACACCAAAATGGATCATTACCAACGAGATGTTCGAAATGGTGGACTAAAACACATTGGCCATTGCAATACTTCCGGTAATAGCCCCATAAAAATCACTGCTAGCCAAAACGCTATCTGTTAATGCAATAAAGCAGATGAATGCTCTCGAAACTGTCTGATTATTTTTCTCAGATGCGTTCCTTCAGCCACCGTCTGAAGTTTAGTTGGATAAGACAGACGGATCCCATAACTTGTCTGTTTGATATATCTTTTGCAGGCAGCTGACCTTTTGCGCATCAGAATTTTGGTGCTTGGTGTTTATGCGAAAATTTTATTTAGTCACCTTTCTCTGGAGCCGTCTGTTTATGTTGCAAATGCAACCAGATAAAGTATTAATGTTCAGTTATTTGGCACAAGAGGATTTCTCATTGACTCCTTAGAGATGTGAAACATCGAGAGGTATGTTCCAATGTGCAGGGTAATCCTGGCTCTGGATCTGGATGCCTACGATATCATCATGTCACATTTCGTCCATCTCTTCTCTCCTTTCTGCAAGTAAAATGGAACAACAAGGCCATTAGTGATTTTGGTGATTGTGTGACAACATAAAACGTTTGGACTAACATTATTTGCCAGTATACAAGGCATAGTGTAATGGATACAAGATGCTGAACTTGGGAGATCAAATCACCTCAAAGTACGGTCAAGCGTGGTGTTCAAGACTCAAAAAGACTAGTTAGTACCCCAAAACATCATAGAAGAGAAGACCGGACAAAGACCCGCAAAGAAACAAAGTCAAAACATGTGCAAAACCTCATTGACACATTTGACCGATTCATTAATTGAGGGGCAGAAGAAGCACTAGACCAATCGGTGATTAAGGGCAATAGAAGCAGGAGCTACTCGAATGACCGATCCATTCCGTCATGTCCACCAAAGGTACCACCGGACCGGTCAGTGGCCTTGGCAAGGAGGAAGACCATTTTTGGAATGACCGATTCATTTGGTCATGCTCATGAAAACCACCACCAAATCAGTCGGTGATGCTGGAAGAAAGAAGAACGGCTCTGGAATGACCGACTTGTTCGGTCATTGTCCATTGAAGCCATCCCCGAATCAGTCGGTACACTAGTCCATTGAAGCCACCTTCCTATGGTCACATGAGCGCAATAATTGCTAAAAAAGCGTAGTTCAAGGGGTGGGGTTATGAGCATTTTAAGATCAGAGGGCAATGCAATAATTCAAAAAAAGACTAAAACTAAGTTTCAGGGAATTAAGGGATATTTCTGGATCTGGGAAGTAAATGGGAATTAGGAATTATTGCAGAGGAGTGATATCATCATGATGCAATAATTGATAAAAGAATCAAATTGTTGGGGACGCCACCTTCGGATTGGGACCGAAGGACAACCGAAGGCTAATGTCGACCAAGATCGGTCAAACGTCTTCGAGGACAAGCGTCTTCGGAGGACAAACGAAGGCGGGGCATTGAAGGTATACCGAAGGGGGCGGCTGGCGAAGTCCAACAATTGGCGATTCCAAGACGAGAGAGACATCGAGGTACCGCCGAAGGCTTGGTGCCGAAGGGTGACTGAAGGAGTGCTGAGCTGTAAAGAGAGTCCTGTAAGGAAATTACCTTGTACCCCTGGAATATTCGCGGAATATTGTGGTTGAGGGGCAAAAAGGTATAATTATCGAAGGGGTAGGTGAACCACTCGCTATAAATACCGTTGTAACTGTAAATGATGGGACGGTGGATCTGAAACTCAAAGAATATTGGTTTCTACTTCGGAGTGATTTCTTGTTGCTCTATGTGTTCATTGGGACTGTTGTGATGCTTCTTCCTTCCAAAGGATACTATCCACCAACAGTTTTGGTGCCCACCGTGGTTCGTTCCAACACACCGCATGGCACAGAAGAAGAAGGCTAGCAACACTTCGGTGGTGAATCCGATGCCTCAGGACCTCGCCGTAGTGTCACAAGCACAAGGCAACTCCAACAAAGAAGATGGCTCATTGGAAGGCATGGTGGATGGAGAACTCGAAGTCAATCTCGATGACTTGGGTGTCTCTGTAGAGGATATAGCGGCCTTCCAAAGGATCAAGGATTGTCTGGCCAAAGCTAGCCAGAGAGCACGTCAAGCTACTGAAGCGGCAGCTCCTTCGGCCGTTCAGATGCAAACAAGATCGAAGGGTAAAGGGCAGCAAGCAACAGTGGCCAAAGCCCAAGAACAGTACAGACAACTGAGGGAAGAAGAGCTTCGTTGTCTGTTAGTACAACATCAGATACAAGAAAGAAGGAGAATGCTGGAGCAAGCACATGCCGAAGTCGAAAGGCCGCGCATGCATCAGAATTGAAGACTCCTACCCAGAGGAGTCGGAGGATGAAGAGTATGAGCTTCGCCGAATGTACCACCCGAGGGGGCGACGGTACGAAGGGCCTCTGCCCCATTGGAAGTTGAGCTTGATGTGGTCCGTGGCCGCCTCACTTCAACGCGACAATTTTGCCACAGTTTCACGGGGAGTCTGACCCGAAGGAGTTCTTGCTCTAGTATGAAGCAACGATTGAGTCAAGTGGAGGAGGCCAAAATGTGAAGGCAAAGGCACTTGTCACGGCTATGAGGGGCCTAGCACAACGGTGGTACACCAACCTCCCAAACGGTTACATTCATTCCTGGAGCAAGCTTTGGTTGAAGTTGTCAACAAGTTTCCGAACCATAAAGCTGGAGCAATTGACTTCGTGCGAGTTTCATGATTGTAAGCAAGGGGAAAAGGAGTCTTTGCAAGATTACCTCCAGCGCATCATAAAGCTGTAGGCGAACGCACCGGAGGTGGTGGAGCAGAGTTTTATTGATGCAGTCATCAGAGGGCTAAAACTGGGTCCCTGCGGTGAGTACTTGGATAGATGCAAGCCGCACTTAGTAAACGAGCTCTTCGAGGTCATGCAGGATTACTGCAAGTCAGACCGAGGCAGAAGAAGAAGAATTGAGGAAATGAGCGAATAGAAGAAGCCGAAAGCAAATCAGTGGTCGCAGCCGAAGCCGTGGCACACAGACCAACCCAAGCTGCTTAACCAGAGGCCAATCAACATAGTTTTCGGAGGATAGGAGAGGTGTGAGTTCAACATCCCAGCAAATCAAGGCGGAAGAAGTGGCAGAGGAGGCTGAGGGGGCCGCAGAAGCCGAGGACCTCAAGGGCTGAAGGCGCCATATTGTTATTTCCATGGAAGAGACAAGGGTCATTACACAAACGAGTGCCCATTTGCCATACAGAAGAAGCAGGAGCTAGAGAAGCAGCCATCGGAGGTACCAATGCTAGTAAATTACACTACATGGGAAGACAGAGCCAGACCTTCGGTGTCAAATTTGTTGTAGCATTCCCAGTAACCATCCTTCAACTACAACCCGCTGCCATATATGCCGCAATACCTGCCATTGCCAGCTCCACCCGCAACACAGTCAGTAGGGCGGTCCCTTCGGCCTATCATACAGGATGGGGGCTGATTGCATCCACCAAAGGGTACGATCCAGTGAACTTTCACCTTCCTCCGCCACAGAATCTTGAGCCGGGCCAAGTCCCAGAATCATGAAACAGTTCACCGAAGGTGAACAATTCCGGAGGTCCTTTGGTCAATGTCATCAACGCCATTTCCGGAGGCTCCAATGAGCCCATACACGAAACCAAGCGACGGTGGAAGGATTACTTACGCGCAGTGAATCATGTCTGTGAGGGAAAGCACTTTTGAACCCCCTGGCCCCACATACCAATAACCTTCAATGAAGCAGATTTGAGGCCAACAGTGGCAAGAACAATGACCCTCTGGTCATCAGGGCCAACATTGGCAAGAACTCGGTTGATTTCTTTAGCAATGATATGGGAAGAATTCTAGTGGACAATGGCAGGCGGATATTATCACTTGACAGTGCTTCGTCAGCATGATTTTCATAGAGCAACACTTGAAGAAGGCACAATACCCTTTCATAGGCTTCGGAGGAAAGAAGATAGAAGCCCTCGCCAAAGCCGACATAAACATGACCTTTGGTCAAGGGCCCACAATGGGGACGGAGCTTATAACCTTCGATATCGTGGACATCGCTTGTTGTGTACTCCATGTTTGGCCGCAATATAATAATCAAGTTTGCGGCTGTCATCCATCAGCCATATTTGTGCATGAGGATCCCAATAGCAGGGGGGTTCTGTCCATACTGGGCAGTCAAGAGGAAGCCCGAAAGTGTGAAGACAACACAATCCGAAGCACCAAAAATGTGCACGCCATTGAAGAAAGCCATTGAGGGCTTGAGGAGCAAAATGCAGCAGAAGGCCCTGCACCAGAACCGAAGAGATGCATAACACCGAAGGCAAATCACCGGCAAAGCACACGAAGAAGGTGCCCTTGTGTGAAGACGTGCCTGACAAAACAGTGGTCATTGGCAAGGGTCTGGAGGAAGCAGAGGAGGCCAGGCTCATTCAGTTCCTCAAAAATAATAAGGATGTCTTCGCATGGTATTCAGCGGACTTGAAAGGTGTCAGTAGGAACATCGTGGAACACATACTTGAGGTCGGCCCAAAAATCTAACCAAAGAAACAACGGCTTCGGACAATGTCTGAAGAGAGGAAGAAGGCGGCCCATGCTGAAGTCCAGAAATTGCTAGACGCGGGAGTCTTACGCGAAGTATAGTTCCCAGATTGGCAACATAGTAATGGTGCCGAAGATGAATGGCAAATGGAGAATGTGTATAGACTTCACAATTCTAAACAAAGCATGTCCGAAGGATGATTACCCGTTGCCCCAAATTAACACTTTGGTTGACGCAGCCGCAAATTGTTTTTCCGGATACCACCAGATCTGGATGAAGAAAACCGATAAGGAGAAGACTGGTCGGCTCTGTTCTGGCCGGGGAAGAAGAAGGGAGAGGGAGAGGAGGGAGGGGCCCTGTGTGCCGGGTTTTGTAGCCAGTAGAGCACTTGGGGGCGAGTTTGGCATGGCAGGGGCGCTATTGGGCGAGAGGGGCGGTAGCAGGGGCACGGCGGAGGCTCGGGATTCGGGACTTACTGCTACGTAAGGATGCCGGAAGGCCTTCAAAATGCAGGTTGCATCTTCAACCGGACAGTCAAGGCAGTGCTGGGCTCGCAGCTAGATAGAAACATCTCAGCATACGTGGATGATGTAGTCGTCCAAAGCCAGAAATAAGGGGATCATATCCAGGACCTTTGGTAGACCTTCGCCAACCTTCGGCATCATGGTTTGAAGCTGAACAAAGAAAAGTGTGTCTTCGGCATCAGAAGAGGAAAGTTGCTAGGTTGCATAATGTCAGAATGGGGCATTGAGTCAAACTCGGACAAAATCTAAGCCATTAGGAGAATGAAGGCAGCAACGAAGGAAGGTGCAAAAACTGGCAGGCAGATTGGCTTCTCTGAATGGATTCATTTCAAAGTCAGTAGAGAGATGCCTCCCGGTTTTCAAGGCACTGAAGGGCTCCACCACTTTCAAGTGGGGGCCAGAGTAGCAACAAGCTTTTGAGGACTGTTGGTGTTTCTTATGCTCCAATAGAATTGATATTCCGCAAGCGCACAGAATTACTGCTGTAGCACTTCGCCTTGGAGTATTCCAGGGTATCGTAAATTTCCTCAGGGAAGCACTATGGTTGAAGAGTATCGAAGAATCGAATGATAAATTTACTAGAGATATCAACCAGCTAACTTAGTGGGGGTAACCAGATATGATAGATAAGATAATGGCCAAGTGATGACCGTCTGACATAGGAGACTCTAAACCTTAGAGCGGTAAGGTAGCTGGGAGGACAACGAGCGAGAAAGACTCCTAAAACACTTCTAAACTGATGAGCTAGCCTCACTAGACTAAACCTTGCCTCTAACTAGTTATCGGGAACCTAGAGCTTACTTCGGTGGCTGGAAGAAGGACTTCACAAAGCGTTGAGAGGGGAGTCTAACGGCAACCTGCACTACTGCTATGAAAGCACTTGAACGTGGTGGACTACACGGGACGGATAGGGCTGTCACTACCTGCCGCCTATCACACTGTTCCGTGGGGTGGAACACACTTCCTAGCTAACACTAAGCCAGACACCACGTCTGCACTCGGTGTTAGGACTTTTCTTAAGGCCTTCAAGAGAAATCCCCCTCAACCTAGGGAACTGACTTGAGCCCCCTAGTCTAGGCGAGAAAACTCGCAAGGTAAGATCCCGACAAACAAGAAAGATAACAAAGCCTAAGCTAGAGGAAAGAACTTGCGCACATAATAACTTGGAAAGATAAATAAATGTGGAGCTGTAGTGGGAGGCCGGCCGGCCTGGGATTTGTGCCACTTGGAACCATCTTCCTTTGGACGCCTCTGATTCTCTCCTAGTGTCGGTGGCAGTTGGCATCTCAGGTGTTTGCCCGAGTCTTGCATGAAAGTGGGCCCTCCAATCCATGGGTGAAGCCTTTCGGGTCATTGGATTAAACCAACTTCAAGTGCATGGCTCAGGATCAAGGTAAGTGTGTTTTCTTGCCCCTGGATTAGTGACATGGCAATTCGAGGGAGTGCCAGGCCGGCCAACCTAGGGGAGGCCGGTCAGCCTGGGGTTTTCCCCATTTTGCCTCAATTTTGGTACACTTCTTCCTGCATTCACAACTCATCCAAAACTTGTGGAACTTGATTAGTTTAAATAAAATATGTACGAAACATGGTGCAAAGCTCTATTTATTCCCAAGAAGTTGACGGGCAAAGTGTGATTCAATGGCCATCAACACACCCCCAAGCTTAAACTCTTGCTCGTCCTTGAGCAAAACTAAAACTTAGGCTAGGTGGATCAGGATTTGCATCGATGTTCACCCCCTGCAGGTACCTTGTGCACAACATATTACTCTACCTGTATGTACTTTGAACAAGTTGGCTCATACCTTGGTTCTTTGAGTGTGGGGCTTATTCGCTTTTCTTCCCTTGTCTTGAGCGGTTGATAGACTGAACAGTCTTCACCAGAATATCTCCTGCTTCCTATTCAGGTTCCTTTCTCGAAGTTTTGCAAGTTTTCAAAAATGGTTCAAGACTCCCTGATGGTGCTCTCAAATCGCTAAGGGTGTATTGTCGTCACCATGGTTGGAGATTTTGACCATCTTCTTCCTACCTCTAAGGCTGATATGTGGAGTTTCATGGGTAGAAAGAGTGTAGCATACCTTGGTTACCTTTGTTGCTGAGCTGAAGAGTGGTTCGCCCGAGGTTCATATCCGATCAAATTCTTATCTTATGGAAGGTATGATGTTCAGGGGAGAGGGAGAAGATGGACTCACACTTAGGAATTTGTGGTCTTTTATTTGTACTCCTCATTTTTGAATTTTGGAGGTGTATGGGTCTTTAACTCCTCTTTTGCTTTTGCATCATCTCTCTTTCTCTTTTTTTTAGAGATGACCCACACTCTCTTGGTACATGCAGAATTTTGGAATGGAGTATTTATTGGAGTAGACCTTTCCTGGATGGATGGATTCACTGTGGAGATTTTGGGCTGTGTTGTGAGTGAAGATTGTCTGGTGAAGGTGGGTGTCGATACCCGGAGTAGGAAATCAATATACCAGACATTTTGAGGCTATCAAAACAATGGGTATGCAAAGGAGAAAGATCGGTAGATGACAAGTACCTTCCTCGAACGGACACACCATTCGACACAGCTCAGAGCAACTCAAGATAGCTTATATTGGCTCAAGTAATAAAACATTATGGCTCTGGATAGGACATGTGAACCAAAGGGGATATCTTTACCCTAATTTATTTTAAAGAAATTCCGAGGGGTTCCCTACTAGGGCATGCAATTTTATTGCGGTTCCAACTATCTCAATTCTCACAACAACTTAGACATAGAAATCAAGCTCATGCTCCCACAAACCATGATTTTCAATGATAACAATAACCAAGTGGCAACAATTTCAAGTACTAGGAGAGTAAAAAGTTATGTACGAGGCACTTGCAGATCATGAACAGAGCAACTATTCATCATGTCCAAGATAAGAGCTTTTCATGGATTTCCACACATACTAGTTGGGAGTTCTTTTTATTCAAAGCACGAAACATATTTTTTTTCAAATTTATTTTTATCACTACAACTAAAGCATGGCAACTATTGCAACGAATGGACGGGTCGGATGACTTACCTAGATACACCCACAAGCTTAGATGATGCTCAGTTTTGCTGGTTTGGGTCGTAGCGCTACTACTGCTGGTCGGGGTAGTAGTGCTGCTGCTGGTTGGGACCAAGGCCCAGATGGGAGAAGACGCCTGCGATGTCATAGTGCATGGACATGGTCATCCCCCAGTTCTGCTGCATGAGGTCGGTGTTGTGCGCAAGGTCCTAGCTGATCTTGTCCTGCTGCTGGCCCAGAGCGTCGACTCGGGTCGTGAGGTTCACGATCCCCCGCATGATCGGGTTGTCATAACCATAGCGTGCAAAAGTCGATGGTCCCACCTGCGGTCCATAAGAACTCTGCATACCTGGGGGGTAATTGAATCCTTGCTCAGGGTAGTACCATGTGCTGCCTCCAGCGGCGGTCGAGCCACCATGAGTATAATGCTCATAGGTGTCCTCAAGGCTCATATGTGTCGTATATGGTCCAGCCTGCTGGGAAGTCTTTTCCTGGGGATGCGGCTGCGATGGCCCTGCCTGATCCTACTAGGTGCTGCATTTTGCCCGGCCTCATGTTATCGGACCGGCAACACTGTGGCGAGCTGGCTTCTTCTTCTCCATCTGCAAAGTTAATCGCTTGACCGAGTAGAGAGAGAGTCCCGAGCATGGGAGCTCGATTTCTTTATCATACCTGGGATAACACATGAAGAGAGAGTTTCCTGGCCCCTCGCGCATCAGATGCCCCTTCATGAAGTGCTCTAGGCCAACTCAGAGTTGGTATGCGTCCATCAAAGACAAGTAGGTGACCTGGGCATTCTCCAACGCACCGACATGCGCAACAATGCGCGTGACCAAAGAGGTTATGTCGATGGGGCCTCTACTCACAATCATCTTCTGCTAGTGAGCTAACATGCTCATGATGGGAGAGTACTTTACCTTGTGGGCCATAGCAAAGAGACACTGCAGCTCCGGAGAGCTACACAGGCGCATGTCGGCGCGCCAATGCACAACTGTGCAAAGCAATTTTGCTAGCAGCCTAAGAGTGGGGTTATGGATTGAAACTATACTATTCTTGCTGCTAACAGGCTCCTCGAAAATTGAGTTCCACCAAGTGGTGCGGTCATATTGGTGATCTTTAGAGAGGGCACTAGGGTCCAGCAGGCACTTCTTATTAAAACCAAGTGCTACGCTAAGCTCTTTCTGTGTTAACTCATATTTTTCATTAAAGAAATGAAAATAAACTTTAGTTGTTTTGCCTGTTTCTTTAATGCTAACAGACATGAGGAATTCAGTGGTTAAGAGCTGCAAACCTGCCTCTATGATGTCGGCGAAATCCTCCCAACCGGTGTAGGTGAACGCTTTGTTCATGTCTTGCTTCAAGCCCGTTTTGATGAGGAAGAGGGGCTCAAAGATCTTGACGTGTCTGAAACTTTGCTTCTCCAGGAGTTCCAGTGCCTCCCGCTCGTAGTCGTTCGAGGCTACGATCTGTTCGTTTGTTTCTAGGACGCGAATACGAATGCGGACGTGGCTCTTGGGCACTGCGGGAGTCGTGTCCTCCTGGGAAACACTAGTTTGGCGGCTCGAGTCCACCGACATGTCATCCCTGGAGGAAGCCGAACTCTGCAAGTGCCGAGAAGACCTGGCGGAGCTGATCTTCTTGAGCGTCTTCTTGATGGGACATGATCCCTGCAAAAGATTAGTGCAAGAAATACCTGAGGGACTTACAAAAAAGATTAGTCGGGTTAGTCATCCTTGTGGGGTTCAAACCACCACAAATGTTCGTCGTTCAAGTGTGCCACAAATTTTTTCGGAAAGGGAAATATTTTTTGGGTTTTCTTGTTTAATGGTGATCACTAACTTACTAATTATTTATGATTAGTGCTTAACCTTGATTAGTGCTAATTAGTGTCTATTAAATTTTTTTCTTTTCGGACGTGAGCTAGCACTAAGCTCCTTTACTTAATTAGCTTATAGAAGCTTGATTAGCCAAAGGAAGCTTAGGAAGGGAGAGGAGAGAGCTTGGATGCAGGAAGGTGCTCGCAAACCTGAGCAGTTGGTGCGACGAGGAACGTAGGGGGCGCCGGATTTATAGCCGGGAAATATTTTTTGGGTTTTCTTGTTTAATGGTGATCACTAACTTACTAATTATTTATGATTAGTGCTTAACCTTGATTAGTGCTAAGTAGTGTCTATTAATTGTTTTTTCTTTTTGGAGGTGAGCTAGCACTAAGCTCCTTTACTTAATTAGCTTATAAAAGCTTGATTATGCAAAGGAAGCTTAGGAAGGGAGAGGAGAGAGCTTGGATGATGGAAGGTGCTCGCAAACCTGAGCAGTTGGTGCGACGAGGGACGTAGGGGGCGCCCGATTTATAGCCGGGAGGAAGTGCCAGGCCGGCTGGCCTTGTGTAACACCCAAAAATATAGGAAACAAAATGTTAAAAATATTTTTATAAAAGCCATAAAATAAAATTTGTGCATGCATCTTTAATTCTTTTTCTTCTCCTACTCTTTTCTTTCAGCCCAGCACAAACCTCTCTCTCTTCTCCTTCTTTTCTTTTTCTTCTCGCGGCCCAACCCAGTCGGCCCAATCCTTCTCTTCATTTTCTTTTCTTCCCCGCGGCCCAAGTCAGACGGCCCAATCCGCTCACTCACCCTCACCTTTCTCTCACCGCCAACTGGGACCCACCTGTCGGCGCCTTCTCTTTTCCTTCCTTTCTTCTTCCTCCGCACCGCTCCCTTCTTTCTTTTTTTTTTCCGCCACGACAGCAGGCGCGCCGCGCCGTTGTCCGCGCTCCCTCCCCTTCCATTTTCCTTCCTCACCCCGAGTCCGGATCGACTCCGCGCCGTCGCCCGCGTCTCCTCTTTCCTTCCCCGCGACGTTGGATGCCTTACTAGCCGCGGTACGCGTCTGCTCTTTCCTTCGCCGCCCGCCGCATTCTCTTTTCCCGGCCGCTCCGTCTCCTCTCCGCCCCTATAAAACCCAAGCCGGAGCCCCGATTCGCACCCAGAGCTGTCTTCAATCCTTTACTCTACTCCACACCGTCGCACACCGCTGGAATTCGCACACCGGAGGAATGCCGCGGCTCCGTGTCGCCGCCTCTCCGTCGACACGCCGTCCCGCTGTTTCTCCGTCGCCTTCAACTCTCATCGGAGTTCTGTGAGTTGGTGAGCATCAAGCCGCACCCGTTTCCCCCCTCTCTCTCGCTCTGTCGCATCCCCAATTCCTCGCCGGAGATCTGTTTCCGCCCGCCGCCGTGGCCGCCGGTCAACAGTCAGCGCACAGCTGTCCCGTGACCACCCTCACTTTCGCCATGCTGCCCTCTATCTCCCCGGCATAACCCCAACTTGAACTAAGCCCTGGAACACCGGATTCGGTGAAGCTTCGGCCGTCCGCCGCCGCACTCGCCCGCCGCCGGCGCCCAGCGTAGTTCCGATTCGCCCGACCCTCTTTACTCCGTCAAGCCGACCTTTCCCCTGCCGCTCGATCTAGATCTAACAGCCAGAATCGACCTTTACTCCGCCGATTCGCCCGACCCTAGCCGTCCCCGGAACTTTTGCAGAAAAGCCCCTAGGTTTTTCAGGAATCAACCCGCAATCCAGATGAGTAGAAAGATAATTAGAGTTGAGCCCTTTCTTTTTCTATCCCGACCCCTGACTTTTCTAGAATTAGTATCCACCGTCCAGAACCTATAGTTTTGCACCCCGACCCTCTATTTAAGGTTTAATTATGTTTTAGCCCCTGATTTCTTCAGATTTAGCCCCTGGAAGTTCAAAACTCTCGCAGTTAGGTCCCTAGATCACTGTTATAGCCATATCTTCATCGTTTCAACTCCGATTTCAGCGATTCTTGCGCTCACGCGATCCTTGCATCATGAACTACAATATTATCATCTTTTTACTTTCTATTTGTATTGTTTGTTATACTGTTTCTTATTTGTTTGTGTATGCTTGGTTGTGTGATCGCGTAGACAACGTGATGTTCGAGCAAAATCAAGAACGAGCTTACGAGGAAGAGAATCAACAGCTGTTTGAGGAAGGCAAGTGGATTTTCCCCCCCTGCATATTCTATTTGATCCCAACAACAGCATCATAATTCACTTTACTTTATTGTTGCTTGCATAAACTTGATGGGTTAACTATGCTAAGGACATACCTAGTCTTTTACCCCAAACCTTGAAACACCTGGGTTTACTATTCATGTTGGGTAGTCACGCTTAGTTGCAAACTTTGGGATTGGTATTGGTTTACTGTTATGTCAATGTTGATCACGTTTCATATTGTTGTTATACCGTGTTAATTCAAGATCAACTTTGTTTAATGGGAACATGGAGAACCACCCAAGAAAATAGTGCAACCACAAAGTCATATGGCTCTGACCTTAGCCAATTAATTAGATGTGTAGTTTGCTGGTGGCCTTACCGAAAGGGTAAGGAGGGGGTCGGTGATAGGGGTCATAGCCCGGACCTCTTGGGGTAGCTGCCTTTGCTAAGGAGCTGACCATTAGGGAGGTTTATGGACCACACTGCTACTTAAACTCTAGCGGGCTGCCAAGCTCTCGACATGTCTTTGTAAAGGCTTCGTAGTGTACCCTTGCCACTCACCTCGAAAGTGTTTAAGGGCCTTGCAAACCCAGGCGACTCAGGGAAACACGATTTGTGGGTAAAGTGTACAACCTCTACAGAGTGTAAAACTGTTATAACAGCCGTACTCACGGTTAAGAGTGGCTTGGACCCTCACATGATAATGAAACTTGAAGATTAATTAAATTGTGGTTCGTGGTTTATGTTTATGTTGATGGAATCTTTATGATTTTGCTAAAGTGGGTTGGTATAAACTTAAACCTAGTTAATAGGTGCTTGCTAATAAATACTTGACCAACTAAAAGTGACCGCTGCTGCAAACCTTAGCCTATCCTTGATGGCCTTGCATTTTCACCCCATTTGCTGAGTACCAACCATAATAGTACTCACCCTTGCCCCCTGCTGTTCAGAAGAAAACTTTGAAGAGGAGAACTTCGACGACTACGAGGAGTTCTAGGCTTTGCGTGCACCAGTCATCGCCTGTGGAAGACGGAGTTGTTGCAGACTTCGTATAGGGTATATCGGTGTATCGTTTAAAAGACCTTTGTGTCTCTTTTATTCGGAGTGTAATATTGTTAAATACTTTATTTAGTTACTTATTGAGCATTGTCTTTGATATATTACACTTTTCCGTCTATCATGTGTGTGTGAACATGATCCTGCCGCACACATGAGATGCATCTGGTTCTTTATAGAATTGGGTGTGACACCTTGTAACACCTCGGGTGTTTAAATTATGAAATAAGCCTCATTAGCTTAACACGATGCATAAATAACTAAGAAAAGTTTAAAAGAAACGAATTATAAATTGGTTTTGCTTTGAATTAAAAATAGATGTGTATATGTGCATAAATACATGTACTTTAATCAAACAAATTAAATAACTCTCACCTCAACGCACTTGGCGGCGAAATTTAATAGACACACCATCGATGACAGGATAAACAAAAGTCTAGTTGAAGCCTAGGAGAGAATACCAATTTTGGCCCAGGAAATGACGTGCCCTCTAAATCATGCTTTTTGAGTTTTTAAAATAACTTCTGAACTATAAGTCATGTGAACTTTGGCTGGAAACAAAACTTGTGTAACTTTTCATTTTGAACAACTTTCATGTTCAGAGATTTTTGAGTTACAACACAAAAATTTGAGAAACACTTGACTTTGCAAATCAACCCCTGCCTTTTTCTCTATTTTTCATTCAGACCCTTCTTTCTCCGCCCCGCCCGACCCTCCGACGCGCAGTCGCTGCAGACCACGGAGTATCGCCACCTTCCTCGCCGCCTCAGTGGAACTGAGGAGACTGTGATTACTCTGGGTGGAGATGATGAAGACCGCCTCAACACTCTTGCTCGAGTCACCGCCGCTCTCAACACTGAGCTGGAAAGAGTCGTCACTGAGCTGGACGATACTAAGGACAAGCTACTGGAGGCCCATGACAAGATCCGCATACTGGAGGCCCGACTTGAAGGAAGGGTGCCGCCACCACCACAGCTGGATGAACCCCGTTTCCTCGCCCTGTCACCGCCCCGCAAGAAGCTTCGCCGCGGCGAACCCGGCTCCATAACTCGCCCTGAGGAATAGGCATCTAGGCTCTTAGGCTAGTATCACATAAAGTTCTCTCGTTAGAATCATTTTTGCTTGAGAGGACGATGATGTAATAATGATTGCTTGAGATCAAATGTTTGCTTTGAGTGCTTTAAGAATTGCTTGATATAATCTATCCATTAATATAAGTTGGAGTCCTTATAAATCCATATTTTGTTAAGATCTTATCTTCTACCTACCTATATCTAGTACACCTGTCTTATCCTGGGTTTATTCCCCAACGGTCAGATGGTAAACACCAGGACAGGTGGAAGCCAGGATATCCCTAGCACTAGGCGTGCTCACGTAGTCAACCGACAGAGTCAGTTGCCACCACCGCCCAATCCAACAATGGAGCAATTCTTGGCAGCACAGATGCAGGTGTTGCAGAACCTCACTGCCACCATCCAGAACATACAAGCTTAGCAGAATCAACAAGCACTGCAGCAAAACCAGCCACCAAGAGACAAACATAGAGAATTCATGAGCCACCACCCCCCTACCTTTTCTCACTCAGTGGATCCCTTGGATGCTGATGACTGGTTGAAGGTCATCACTAAGAAGCTGGACATCACGCAATGCAGTGACCGTGAAAGGATCCTGTATGCTGCAGGACGTCTGGAAGGTGCAGCCGCTAATTGGTGGGATGCTTTCACGGCTGTCCACGCCAATGCCAACACTATCACCTGGGAGGAGTTCGGAACCAACTTCCGCAGCCACAATATTCCAGCAGGACTAATGAAGCTCAAGCAGAAGGAGTTCCTGAACCTGAAGCAAGGCAGCATGACTGTCAGCGAGTACCGGGACAAATTCACTCAGTTGTCTCGTTACGCGCCCCATGAGATGGATAGTGACGCAGAGAGGCAGGAGCGCTTCTTGGAAGGTCTGATAGGGCCGCTCAACTATCAGCTGCACAGCCACACCTTTCCAAACTTCTAGACTCTGTTAGACAAAGCCATCGGTCTGGAGAGCAAGCGCAAGGAGCTTGGGGAACACAAGCGAAAACTTCAGTCCTAGGGACAATCTAGCAGCAACACCCGTCCCCGCTACAACACACCCCATGGATTTCAGTCGCGCTTTGGAGGACAAGGTGGAGAATATCCGCAGAGTCAACAGAATCAACGAACTCCACAGCAGCCTCAACGCTTCAACCAACAGACTCAGCGCAACTCCAACCCGCAACCGTACCGTTCAGGCTATGCCACAGGTGCACCAGTGCGGACGAACAATCCAATCACACCGGTCCAACCCAACGGCTGTTTCAAATGTGGAGAACTGGGTCATTATGCTAACAACTGCCCGAAGCGTAACATGCAGACTCAGAATCAGAGGAGCAGTGGGCAGAGGCAGACTCCTCAGCAGCAGCAGCCGGGCAACAGCAACCAGACACCACTGGGCAACAAAGGACAACAAAACTACGCGCGCGGAAGGGTGAATCATGTGGCTGCAGAAACAGCTGAAGAGGCTCTCGATGTTGTGCTCGGTACGTTCCTTGTTAATTCTGAACCTGCATCAGTTTTATTTGATTCTAGAGCATCACATTCATTCATTACTGAGCAATTCACCACAAGGCATAATTTACCAATGAGCCCTATGAAACAAATATTTATAGTAAGCTCCCCGGGCAAAGAATTGAAAGCTAGTCACTCATGCCCGAGGGTCAACATGAATATTATGGGAGTAGAATTCCTAGCCAATCTAATAGTCCTAAAGACTAGCGGCATTGATGTGATCCTCGGAATGGATTGGTTATCAGAATGTGATGGTGTCATTCAGTGTCGTAAGAGGTCAGTGCTCTTAACCAGCCCTCAAGGAGATAAAGTAGAGTTTGTGGCATCAGCTTCACCCAGTGGAGTTGGGACAGTGAACCAAATGAAGGGAATGCCTCTAGAAGATATCAGAGTTGTCTGTGAGGTACCCTGACGTATTCCCGGAAGATTTACCAGGTATGCCACCTGTTCGTGACATTGAGTTCAGTATTGATCTTTTACCTGGTACTGCACCTATCTCTAAAAGACCCTATAGAATGGATGTTAAGGATCTAAGTGAACTAAAGAAACAAATAGAAGAAATGTTAGCTAAGGGATTTATCCGTCCTAGCTCGTCCCCGTGGGGAGCCCTCGTGATCTTTGTCGATAAGAAGGATGGCAGCAGAAGGACGTGTGTAGACTATAGGTTGTTGAATGATGTGACAATCAAGAATAAGTATCCACTGCCCAGAATTGAAGATTTGTCTGATCAGATGAGAGGTGCCAAGGTTTTCTCCAAGATTGATCTAAGATCAGGCTACCATCAGTTAAGGATCCGACCAGAGGATATACACAAGACAGCCTTCACTACCAGATATGGTCTGTACGAGTTCACTGTGATGTCGTTTGGATTGACCAACGCACCAGCGTACTTCATGTACCTGATGAACAAGGTTTTCATGGAATATCTTGACAAGTTTGTGGTTGTGTTCATTGATGACATCTTGGTGTATTCACAGAATGAGGAAGAACATGAAAAGCACTTGAGGATAGTGTTACAGAAACTCCGAGAGAATCAGTTATATGCCAAGCTGAGCAAATGGGAGTTTTGGTTGAAAGAAGTTTCTTTCCTTGGACATGTTATCACAGATGGAGGAATTGTAGTAGACCCAAGTAAAGTTCAGGATGTTCTGAATTGGAATCCACCGAAGTCTGTGCCTGAAATCAGAAGTTTCCTCGGACTTGCAGGTTACTACCGCCAATTTATTGCAGGTTACTTGGCCGGTGATGCCTGACTGGCGCTAGGCGCCAAGCCAATGCCTGGCCGCGCCCCGCTCGCACGCGCTCCTCCCCACGCCGCGACCCTGCCCAGTCCGCACACGCCACGCGCACGCCAGCGACGCACGCCTCTGCTCGCCGCTCGCCGCACCCAATGGCCAGTCCGCGCCGTGCCCGTGTCCCCGCCGCGTCCCGCAAGTCGTCGCGCTCACCGTCCGGTAAGCCAGCTGCTGCAGCTCCTCGCCCAACCCGCGCCCGCGTGATCTCCCCCGTCCCCACGCCAAATCCCCGGCGCCCAATCCCCTGCCCGCGCCCGCCGCACGCCGCGCCGGCACTGCTCGCCACCCACCGCGACCAGTAACGCGCCCCCGTCGTGCCGCCCCTCCCCAGTGTCGCCCGACCCTCTCCCTCCCTCGTGCAGCCTATAAAAGGCGACACAAGGCCACTCGCGCACGCCTCAACCCACCAGAACACCGCCGCCGCTGCCATTGCCGCTGCCGTGCACCACCCGCCCGTGGAGCCCCATCCTGCAGCCTCCCACTGCCCAAACCCATCACCCAGCGAGCTTGCCCTCCGTCCACTGAAGCTCACCGGCCTCTTCCCCGACCATCTCGACCGCTGGAGCACTGCCAGCGCCGCCCGCACCGCCGCCGCTCCCCTGCTGCTCCGTGGACAACCCACTCCGACGCTCCTCCGTCCGAGCCAAGCCTCGGAACGGGTTCCCCTCGGCGCCGCGAAGCTCATCGACCAGCCCACGCCCTCCCCTCCTCGCCGGAGCATTGTCGCCGACGCCCGCACCGTCGCCGCCCCTCTGCTCCGCGCCGACGAGCCACCTCCAGCAACTCCCAACCGCGACCAAGGCCACCACAAGGTAGCTCTTACCTCCCTGGATCTCCCCGACCCTTTTCCCCTCGCCGCCGATGAGCCCCCTCCCTGGAATTTGGCCGGCCGCCGTGCTAGCGCCGCCCAGGGACCCAATTGTAATGATTGAAATCTTTAAAAGAGTCTGCACGCAAGTTTCCAGGGGCATAACTGTAAACCTGTGTTTAAACTTTGAATTCAAAAATAGCGAACTTGTAAAATTCATATAAAATCATCGAGAAATCAGAAAAATACAAACTTAATTGTTTTGGAATCGTTAGAATAAAATCTACAACTTTTGTTACATGTTTTTCTTTAGTTGCTTGCTAAATCTTGCTCTAAATTAAATGGAATGTTTAATAGACTTTAATTTTACCCACTGTTGTAGACCAGTTCTGAATCTGATTTTTGGACAGTAGATTGGTTGCTTGATGTGTAGGCCAGTGTAAACATATTAGGACCAGAACCCTTGTCTAGCTAAACTTTTTGTTAAAATTTGTTCATGCCATGAAATAATAGAACTAACTTGTACCTGCTGATATATTGTGTTTCTTGCTGTAAAACTTTTCTAGAGCTGTTATAGTGATTCCTGAATACCACAGAAAAAGTTTAGAACCTTTTTCCTTTCTGTAACCTATTGATATAATTTTGTGGTAGGAAAAATGCACTAATTCAAATAATTAGTTTCTATGCTTAGAAAATATTCAACTTTTTACTGTGGACATTTTAGAGTAGCTCATGCTGTATAAAAAGTTTCATAATCAGAAATCCAGTAAAACATCCTGTAGAAATTAATCTTTAAAAGAAATAGGTGTATCTTGTCCTATTTATTATGCTCTGTGTCATGCACAATAAAATCTGAACAATTTACAGTAACACATATATGGTTAGATTAACACCCTGTAAAAGTTTTAGCATCAAAAGATGCATGGATTGTCCTGTATAAAAATAACTAGGTTCTAGCAGTGGCTAGGTATAACATTTTTCAAAATTAATCTGCTGCACAGAAATTTCTGAAATTTTTACAGTGCTTTTGTCTCTGCATGATGTGCTCGAAATAAAAATGTCATCACTAGAAGTTACCCAGACCAGTGTTTATGCTTAATCCATGCTTGTGCTTAGAAAATTAAGTTTCCAATATAACACAATCCCTTCTTGTTTAGTGAAGTTATACTCTATTAACAATTGCCCAACGAAATCTTAACTAAGTAACTTCACAACCAAATTGATGTTATTGTGGACTGCAACTTTATCGCGAAGAAAATAAATGTCATATACCATCACTACAACTCACACCGTTGACGGAACGTACGAGTTGGTGCCCGAGTCCGAGAGTGAGCAGCGTGAAGCTCAAGTGAATCTAACTGAAGCTTTCGAAGACACGAAACCGAGTTCGGGAGAGCCCAAGGCTAGCTTTGCTCAGGAAGGCAAACCCCGGAGCATGAACCCTATTTTTCTAAACCTATGCAACTTATTACTCTATTTTACTTGTGCATTAAGTTTATAGGAGTTGAATGAAAACTTAGTTGCATGATCCTAGGTACCCATGCTCTGAACACTAGATGTAAGGTTCGATAGAATGCTATGCTAATAGGACTCCGATAAAAGTCGAGTGATTTTCTGTCACTCGCGAGAATTTAGGAGTTGAATGTTTACTACATGCTGCAATCATAAGGTCGACGAACGGGGCTATGGTACGATGTTTATGTTGATGATTGAGGCCCCGTCTGTTTAGTAAAAAATGCTAAGGCTGCAGTGTGTGGTAGTGGTGGTTAAGTCTTTGAACGTACTAACCACATGCCGAGAATATGGTAATCGGTAACCTTAAGTACCGGATTGAACCGAGGCCGGAATATACTCCCCACCGTCTTGAATTCGTTCACATCTAGCTAATGGCAGGTGCATGTGCCGCCATGGCCGGGTCCATGGGGACGTGTAGTATAGGGCGGTGGGCCTGTTCCGTGAAGCGGGAATTGAAGGAAAAGTTGCACGTGTGACTCTGGGAGTAACCACGTGATGTGTGTTTAGGTTTCCCTTGCAAGATTAAGAAATTCGATTCGAATCGTCCGTTTCTCGCGGTTATTAAGACTGCTTGACCCTTTTACCACATAGAGTAAGAAATGGAACAATGATGATGATTAATCTTGTTGGATAAAAAATTAATTCTTTCACCATGTATGTTATTGGATAGTTGCTCACCTAGAATGGTTAAAGAGAACTAGAATCTGGAGCTAAAAATTTGAAAGTAAGGACCTACTTGTATATGCCTTTCGGCAAAATAAACCCCTCAAGCCAAAGGCCTTGCATGTCTAGGAGTCGGCTAAGTATATTCCACTAGTCGGGTAAGCCTTGCCGAGTATTAGTATACTCAGCCTTGCTTGTGGCTCGTTTTCAGGTGATACTTTCGAGGACATGATCGCTAGTTTGACTTGGCCGTGTACCCTTCCTCCTGGTTGGTTGGTGGAATGGGATACGCCCCCGGCCAACGATGATAATGCCGAGTGATGTCTCGTACGGGCTTCATTGAGACATCGTGTATCGTCGAGTAGTTTATCGTTATTTTTCCACTGTATTGAACTCTAAAGAACTCAATTACTTTGAACTCTGGAGTACCTTGTTTCACGAACTCGAACTCAGTTGTAATAATAATTTATGATGAACCCTGTGGTGTAAAATTTGTAGAATGTTGTATCCTCTGGGCTCACCTTCGTGTGAGTACATGTATGTGTGGTTTCGATCGGCAAAAACCGTGGTTGTATTGGGTGGTTACCCGACATACCACTGGATTATTCCGTTTGAAGTGCGAGTTAGCACTGATTGCCCTCGTGGTGATGGTTAGCGCGCTTGAGCCGAATTAATTCAGGTGGTGCTGCCACAGGCCTGGGGTAGTCCAGTCGGCTCATTGACAGCGTCGGGAGCTCCACCATGACATCCTACGCGCAGACCTGGAGGTTATCATGCAGTGTTGGGTGGCGACAGGACGTAAGCGGCGAAGAGGAGGCCGGCCGGCCTGTATGGGGCCGAACGTCGTGGTGCTGCTCCGTCACGCGCACTCCTTCCTCTAGCGCATTCCTTGCTCATTATTGCTGCCTCCTGCATGTGCACTCGAGCGAAAATGCAGCACAACGAGACTGGAATGGTGCAAAAGTGGCTGGCCGGCCATGATGGGGCCGAACGTCCTGCACCTGCACATTCACAAGTGCCTGCTCCTTTGATTAAAGTCTTTGTCCTTCATACTCTTCCCTGCAGCTGCACCCTGGCCAGAAGATGACAAGTGGGGCCGGCCAACCTAGGTGGGGCCAACCGGCCTGACATTTGGCCGAAAATTTTTCCTCTTTTTTATGCAATGCAATTGAACCAAGGGTTCAAAAATTGAACATGCACTTTGCAGAAATTTAAACATGCCATGATGAAGTTGAGAAGAAATTAAGGAAATAAACTATCCTATATGCAAATTCAAGAATGGATAACTACCATGTTACCTCATGGAGACAGCTCGGGTTTTGAGTCCTGAGCGGAACTCTCCGTACCTTGGGTTCGATTATCGTCACCGGATGGAGACGTCGTCAGTGATGACACTTTCATTCGCCACATTTTCCTTGTGGGCTTGCTTGTTTCGATCTCTTTACGCTCAAGCTCCAGAAATTTCTTACATTGGATTCTTCGCTTCGCATTCCTTTGGTTATGCACCTTGATCTCCTCTCGAATTCGAAGATTTTCCATGAATTCGATGAGGGCTTCAATGGATGGGGTTGATGGCTTCTCCGGATCTTTCTTGAACTTCTTCCGGTTGAATGTTTTGACCTGGGAACATTGTTCGACCTTCGGTCTGAAGGCAAATCTCTCCTTCTGCCCATTGATGCTGAGCTAAATTTCTCCAGCTCCCACATCAATGTGTGCATTTGCCGTGCTCAAGAACCGCCTTCTCAATATGAGAGGGGTCTTCATATCGACTTCCATGTTGAGAAAGAAAAAATCAACGGGGACGAAGAAGTTCCGTATTTTCACTGGAATATTCTCCGCTATTCCCGCGGGGTAGCGAACCAATTGGTCCGCTAGCTGCAAACACATAGCTGTAGGAGCAAGCACATGATGGTTAAGTTTATCATAAACTACCTTTGGCATGAGCATGTTTAAAGTGTTTAAAGTGTTGAGCTCCAATTGAGCATGTGATGGTGGGGCATCCTGGGTCCTTCTTCTTCTCCAGGAGAGGATCGAGTATAGCTGCCCTACACTCTTCCGTAAGCTGCACGAGCTCGGTGGTCGTCAAGGACCTCTTGTTTCCAAGGATATCCTCGATATAGTTGGCATACGTGGGGCCTTGCATAGCATCAAGAAGCGGTATATTGACATAAAGCTCCATAATTATCTCGATGAACTTGCCGAATTGCTCGTCGGCTACCGACCTCCTTCTCCGTTTTGGGAACGGTAAGGCAGTTGTATTGTGGTACTCTTGGAAAGCCCTTGGGACTTCCTGGGTAGCAGTAGTGTTGGACTCTTTGGCCTCCTCCTGCACCTCGTCTTCAACATTGGCATCCCTGGCATTTACGGTCTTCCGTTGTGTACCTACACTATGTGGATATGGTGGTTCCTGCGTGGACTTTTCAGCCCACGTAGTCACCGCATTCACACTTTCCTTGAGATTCACTTCCGGTTGCCCGGGTAGCTTTCCCTCATTATGGTTAGGGCAAGATGAGGCTAGCTGAGCTACTTGAGTTTCTATCATTTTGTTAAAACTCAGCTGATTTTTAATAACAAAATTAAAGCTCTCCATTTGTGCGGCCAGAGACTCAAAAATTTTATCATTAGCTTGAAATTTCTTGCTACCGTTGTCATTAATTCATTTCTGGCCATACACTAAGTGCTTAAGTGAGGACTAAAAACTGTTATGAAAATTATTACCTTGCTGTTGGCCGAAGGGGAGGTTGGGCTTTGTGGCAGAATCGCCCGAATTAATCCGGCTTAAGTGCACTAACCATCACCATAGAGGCAATCTAGGCTAACACACACTTAAAATGGAGTAAAACGACAGTCTGTCGGGTAACATCCCGATGCAACCACTGGAATTTCTATTGAAATAATGCATACATGCAACCCACACGAAGGTGAGCTCAGAGAATACAACAATCCATAAATTTTACACCATAGAGTTCAACAGGAATTATTATTACAAATCAAGTTCGAAAATATTCCTAAACAAGTACTTTCAGAGTTTAATAGTGCAGCGGAAAAGAAACTATAGTTCTAACGATGATACAAGATATCATGATGAAGCCCGTAAATAACATTATTTAGCGTTATCATTGTTGGCCGGGGACGGATCCCATTCCACCGACCAACCAGGAGGAAGAGTACCCCGCCAAGTCAAACTAGCAACCATGTCCTCAAAGGTCTCACCTGAAAACAAAGCCACAAACAAGGCTGAATATACTAATACTTAGCAAGGCTTACCCGACTAGTGGTATATACTTAGCCGACTCCTAGACATGCAAGGCTTTTGGCTAAGGGTAGTTTTTGCCAAAAAAGCATCTAAGACTGAGTCCTTGCTTTCAAGTTTTAGCATCAAATTCTAGTCGATTAACCATTCTAGGTAAGCAACTATCCAAATCACACATGGTGGAGAAGTAATTAATTGAGCATCCAACCAGATTAATCATCATCATTGTTTCTCTTCTTACTCTATGTGGTAAATGGGTTAAGCAGTTTCAATGGCCGTAAGAAACGGATGATTCGAATCGAATTTCTTAACCTTGCAAGGGAAACATAAACACACGTCATGTGGTTACTCACAGAGTCACACGTGCAACTTTTCCCCTTTATTCCCGTTTCATGGATCAGGGCCACCGTCCTTGAGTACAGAGGTCCACGAACCATGGTACGGCGCCGGGCCGCGGCCGCTCTTGCACTCACCATGTGCCCATGGGAACAGTGTGAAGACGGTAGTTAGTACGTTCAAAAAACTTACCGATTACCATATTCTCGGCATATGATTAGTACGTTCAAAAACTTAACCACCACTACCACTCACCGCGACCTTTCGCTAAACAGACGGGGCCTCAATCATCAACAGGAATATCGTAACATAGCCTCATCCGTCGACCTTATGATTCCAACATAAGTAAAATAGGCAACTTCTATATCTCGCGAGTGACAGAAAATCACTCGACTATTACCGGAGTCCTATTAGCATGGCAGTCTAGCGACCGACACAAACTAGCGTTCATATCATAGATACTAGGATTATGCAACTAGGATTTCAATCAACTCCTACAAACTTAATGCACAATACCATATACAGATAAAAGTTCCATAAGTTTAAAAACATAGGGGTTATGCTCTGGGGCTTGCCTTCTTGAAAAAAACTAGTCGGGGTCTCTTCCAAACTTTGGTTTGGGTCTTCAACAACATCAGTTAGATTAACTTGAGCTTCGCGTTGCTCACTCTCGGACTCGGGCACCAGCTCGTAGGTTCCATCGGCGAGAGTCGTCGATTCTATATGAATGCATATGTATGAGTGGTTTTAATGATACAAGATAAATAACTGTTTCACTATAAAGTAGTCATTCAACAAAACTCAAGTTAAGTTGTAAAGCACTTCATTTTCTTTTCCTTGGACAATCATTTATCGAGTACTTATCTTGATTAACTAACTTCATTAAGTAAGTGAGTGGTTTTGTTATTTCATCAACGACCATTTTCAAAAGCAAGCATGGATTAACAAACTACTCGTAGAAACAGTTTCTGGGGTTGAGATTTTTATACAGAGCACATTACTTAAGTACCAACTCACTGTAAAATTTCCAGCCATTTTCATTCAGCAGACTAACCATGAAAAATACATTAAACAACTACTGCTAGGATTAAGATCTATTTATACAGAACAAACCATGCAAGAACTAGTGCTCAACATTTTCCTGAGTACTTCTAAACTTATGGTGAGTCTACTGTAAATTTTTCAGGTTTTATTGTGCAAGATACAGGGCATAGAAAATAAGTCAAGGTTTATGTGTCTCAAACTTTTACAACATGATAATCTACTCAAAGGTAGTCTCTGGTTAAAATTTCTTATTTTTCTAACCACCATAACTAGTTACATTGATTTAATGTAGTTTTTCTTAACTAAAAACATATGAGCAAGTTAGACAGAAGTAAAAGGTTCCAAACTTTGTCCATAGCTTTTATGCATCAAGGTTACTCTACTATAAAACTTTCAACCCTAAAATATCTGGAAAACAGCATAAACAAACAACTCTAGAAAAATAGCACATCAAACAAGATACCACAAAAACTACTCATAGAGACATGTTCTGGCCTTGAAATTTTTACACAAGTTTTAACAAGAAGAGACTAGTTTACAGTCCAAAAATTATTCACAGTACTGTCCTAGATCAAGAGATACATTTATGGTCTATTTAAAACAAGATTCATTTTAGACCTAGTTATAATTTGTAACTAGTCATCCATCGGTGCAAAAGTAGTCGGATTCATCAAGAGGGTTACAACAAATTTTAGGTTGCATCTTTATGATTTTTCTATGATTTTTGATTGATTTTACAAGTGACAGCCTTTTGAAAACAAAATTACTTGGGCTCTCGTAGATAGGTCCCTGGATCTAGCAGTTAGGACCCTAAAAAGAACTTCGAGAGTGCAATGTAGTCCCTGGGCGGGGTTGGGCTGTTCCCGGCCAAAATCCGGCGAGGGAACTAGTCGGCGGCGAGGGGAAAGGGGTGAGGAAGCACGAGGAGGTCGAAGGAAACCTGTTGGTGTGCTTGGTTGCGGCTGGGGTGGCCGGAGTTGGACTGCCGGCAGTGAGAAGAAGCTCCGCCGAGGTGCGGGCGACGGTGGGCGGTAGTCTGGCGGGGAATGGCGGCGTGGGGAAGTCGGGGAGAACCAGCAAGTTGAGGGCGACCCGTTTAGAGCCTCGGTTTGGGTGGAGGAGGAGCGGAAAGTGGGGCTCGACGGCGAGGTCGAGTGGCGGGGCGGTGGTGGTACTCGGGTGCGCGTGAGTACTCATTGTAGCCCTTTTATAGGCGCGCATGGAAAGGGAGGTGGAGCTAGGCGTGACACAACGGAGGAAAGCGCAGCTGGGACAAGGTCGCGGCAAGGGCGCAGCATCGCCAGCGTGTCGTGGCTCCGCCGTCGGGAATCGACAGCCGTGTGGCGCGTGTGCATCGGGCATGGGTGGATTCAGGGCGCGGCAAATCGCCGGCAGCAGGCCCGGTCGGTGGCTGGTCACGGCCTGTTGGGGGTCGCACATTGGCGCGGCTCGCCAGCGCAGGGATGCCCTGCCGCGTGGCGGCGCTTCTCTGCCGGCTGGAGCAGAGCAAGGGAGGGGAGAGAAAGCAGAGGAAGGGAGAGAGAAAAGGGCTGAGATTCAAATTAAATTTACCAAAACTTGAAAAACTTTGAACATGAAAGTCGTAGGGAATTTGAAAATCTACAACTTTATTTTTAGCCAAAAGTTCATTTGAGCCTTAGTTTAAAAGTTATTTTAAATTCAAGACTACTAGGATTTGAATTACTAGTCATTTCTTGTGTTAAACATTTGGATTTGCAAATGGTGTTTGCAGTATATTTTGTAAGGTACTAAAATATGAGTGTGTTTTTATGCTACCTTTGTCAGGAAATGTGGAGCATGAAAAGGTTACAAAAAAAACCTTACATACACACATACATACACACGCACATGCACATTCATACACATGTATATGCACACACATAATTAGATGCATTATTTCAATGATTCTGGGTTATTATGCATGATGCTATGTTTAGATTTTCTTGTTTGGGATTTTAAACACCTAGGTTGTTACAGCCTTCCCCCCTAAAATGAATCTCATCCCGAGATTCGGATAAGTACGCCTAGTGTGGATAGTGTGTGTACCTTTGGGCAAATTTAGAAAACCACGGAAATTTTGATTTAGATAGCTTTCAGGTTCCCATATGGCTTCCTCTTCGGTGTGCTGGCTCCATTGGATTTTATACATTTTAACCACTTTTCTTCTAGTGACCCTTTCCTTTTGATCAAGAACTTTGATAGGATATTCAACATAAGAGAGGTCCAGTTCTACCAATATTTCCTTTTGTTCAACAATTTCTTTTGGAACTCGAATACACTTCTTGAGTTGGGAGACATGAAAGATATCATGGATGGCCGCAAGCTGTGGGGGTAGTCGCACTCTATAGGCCATGGATCCGCAAATTTTGGTGATTTATAAGGACCAACATATCGGGGAGCTAACTTCCCTCTCACTCCATACCTTTGCACACCCTTGGTTGGTGAAACCCGAAGGTAGACATGATCACCAACTTCAAATTGCAAAGGCTTTCTCCTTTTATCAAAATAGCTCTTTTGCCTAGACTGTGCAACTCTTAGATTCTCCTGTATTACTCTTACTTTTCCCTCTGCCTCGATTACCAAGTCTGGTCCAAATATTTTATGTTCTCCGGTTTGGGACCAACTCAAAGGAGTTCGACACCTTCGACCATACAAGGCCTCAAACGGTGCCATTTTCAAACTTGCTTGATAGCTATTGTTGTATGAGAACTCTGCTAGAGGTAAGAATTTCTCCCAACATTTGTCATAATGGATGACACAAGCTCTAAGCATGTCTTCGAGTATTTGATTTACTCTCTCGGTTTGCCCATCCGTTTGAGGATGGTAAGCTAAGCTTCTAATCAGTTTGGTACCAAGAGAAGCTTGTAAGTGTTCCCAAAAACGTGCTACGAATTGAGCACCACAATCTAAAATAATTGTCTTGAGTACTCCATGTAAGCAAACGATGCGCTCGAGGTAAATCTCGGCATATTTCTTGGCAGTGAAGTAGTGTGTACCGGAATAAAATGTGTCATTTTCATGAGTCTATCCACGGTAATCCATATGGAATTGTGCTTTTGGGAGGTGTTGGGCAATCCAACAATGAAATCCATACTTATATCTTCCCATTTCTAGGATGGTATAGGCAAGGGTTGAAGTGTACCGGCTACCTTCAAGTGGCTAGCTTTAACCCTCTGACATGTGTCACATACCGAGACATACTTGGCAATTTCCCTTTTCATTCTAGTCCACCAAAAGTTTTGCCTAAGATCTTGATACATTTTGCTACTACCTGGGTGAATAGAGAACTTGGAAACATGTGCCTCGTCAAGAATTTATTTTCAGAGCTCATGATTCTTTGGAACCACTATGTGAGATTCAAACCATAGAACTCCATTCTTGTCTTGGCGAAAACATTTATATTTCTCCTCTCCTTGAGAGAGTTTTTGCTTGATGATTTTAACACCTTCATCATGTAATTGTGCCATGATGATTTGATCATGAAGGGTTGGTTCAACAAAGATATGATTTAAACTGTCTTGGGGAATCATTTCTAAATTGAGTTTCCTCATCTCATGACATAACGTTCCATTATAGAATTCTGCAGTCAAGCAATTGCAATGAGCCTTGTGGCTTAGCGCATTTGCGACTACATTAGCCTTTCCTGGGTGATAGTGCACCTCAAGATCATAATCTTTGATCAATTCCAACCATCTTCTTTGCCTCATATTCAGATCGGCTTGGGTGAAGATATATTTGAGACTTTTATGGTCGGTGTAGATATTGCAATGAGTGCCCATACAATAGTGTCTCCATATCTTTAGAGCATGAATGACAGCTGCTAGCTCAAGATCATATGTTGGATAATTTTGCTCATGAGGTCGAAGAGCTCGTGAAGCGTAGGCAATGACTTGGTTATCTTGCATAAGCACACAACCAAGACCAGTGTCGGATGCGTCACAATAAACATCGAATGGCTTGGTGTTATCGGGTTGATCTAAGACTGGGACTGTAGTCAAGTGTTCACAAAGAGTGTGTAAAGCTTTTTCACATTTCTCGGTCCACACAAACTTCACTCCTTTCTCCAAAAGCTTAGTCATAGGCTTAGCAATCCTGGAGAAGTTCGGAATAAAGCGGCGATAATAACCAGCTAAACCAAGGAAACTGCGAATCTGGTGGACGGAGGTGGGAGGTTTCCAATCCATCACCTCTTGTACTTTGCTAGGACCAACAGCTATGCCTTCGCTGGAAATAGTGTGGCCCAAAAATTTTACGCTATCCAGCCAGAATTCACACTTGGAAAACTTAGCATAGAGCTGATGGTCTCTAAGACGCTGGAGAGCAATGTGCAGGTGCTTAGCATGATCTTCTTCATTCTTGGAATAAATAAGGATGTCATCAATAAAAACCACCTCGAACTGGTCAAGTTCGGGCATGAATACCGAATTCATGAGATACATGAAGTAGGCAGGAGCATTTGTGAGCCATCCGATTCATCCCCAAAATAATGTCCATGCCTTCAAGTGCCAAAAGGATAAGGTCGGTTTTGATAGTTTTACTACCCAACTTGATCGGTACGTTCCTTATGATTTGGTTGGAAGCAATTTTACCACCCGGTGTTGATATCATGTAGGACCATTTTGTGTGACAAAAATCCAAGCCCACTTTTGCACCAAATTTTGCACTAATAAAACTATGGGATGCACCAGAATCAAATAATATAACTACAGGCTTGTTGTGGATAGAGAATGTACCCATCATCACTGGTGCACCTTCTGGAAGGTCAGCAAGCGTAGTGAGATTGATCCTTCCCAGCTGAACATGAACAGTCTATCTTTTGCACTTGTTCTGATTGTTCTGATTAGAAACTTGCCCTTGATTTGGCTGCCTAGGCTGGGGGCATTCTTGTGCAAAGTGGCTATAGCTCCCATAATTAAAGCAACGATTTGCGTTGCTTGGACGAGCTGGCTGCTGAGCAATCGGCCTTGGGCCAGTCTGCTGAGGCATTGGGGGTCGTGCAACACCCTGTTGTAGTGGGGGCCTTAAAACCCAACGCCCTGGTTGAGGGGCCTTCTGAGGAGCTTTGGAAGTAGCATTCTGCACCAAACGATACCTCTGTGGCGGAGCACTAGAGGGTCCAGCTGGTGCCTTCCTCTTCTTCTCAGCACGGTGAGCCGAAATACAGTCTTCCTGAGTGATTTCCAGATTGACCAGCTCATTATAAGTATCTACCTTGATGGGGTTTAGGCGGTCCTTGAGCTTGGTACTAAGGCCTCTACGAAAGCAATCTTGTTTCTTAGCATCGGAGTCAGCGTGATAGCCCGCATACTGACAAAGGTTATTGAAAGCCTAGGCATAC
The DNA here is from genome assembly GCA_032594955.1 of Panicum miliaceum. NCBI lineage: Eukaryota > Viridiplantae > Streptophyta > Magnoliopsida > Poales > Poaceae > Panicum > Panicum miliaceum. The sequence continues at coordinate 7,964,910 of CM064070.1, read as the reverse complement.
TGGAGTACGGTGCGTGTACCCTGAGTAAGAGCTAGAAATTCATTCAACTTCCTCTCCATAAGGCCTTCTGGAATATGGTGGGCTCTGAATGCATTCTTGAATTCCTCCCAAGAGACAACATGGTTGGCTGGGAGCATGGCGAAATAGTTGTCCCACCAAAGGCGCGCGGTACCGCGAAGTTGTTGCGCGGCAAAATAGGCCTTATTTGCATCGGAACATGGCGCCACAAGTAGAGAAAACTTGGACTTGATTGTGCGAATCCAAGCATCCGCATCCAAGGGCTCCTCCGTCTTGTGAAACAGAGGGGGCTGAGTGCCCAAAAAGTCCAGGTAGCCAGCAGCCTGAGGTTGGTGGACATTGTGCCCACCCCATTGTTGCTGGAATTGCTGATATGCTTGCTGCCCTTGAACAAGCTGGCGGAGCAACTCGATCCAGGCGACCATTACTTCAGCCATGTTGGGTGGTGGTGGCGGCTGCTGCGGTTGTCCGCTACCACTAGCACCAAAACCAGTCGAGGTGTTGCGGGTACCTTGAACCATCTGCAAGGTGCAAATTTTTCATTAATTCAGGAATCCACAATACCACCAAGGCTGAGTATCATAAGTGCGGAAGATTAAGAACTCAAGGATTCACCGATAAACTATGGACAGAATACTGCTGGTTGCAAGAAAAATCATAACTCCGAGTCTGTTCATCCCAACTCTTACAATTTTGGCAGTGATTAGGAAATTTAGTGGCCCACAACTTTGATATTCTAATACACCTCCGACTACTACATCTCCGACTACTTCGACTACATTTTCAACTACCACGACTACTTCTCCAGCTACTACGGTTGCATCATCGACTACTTCGTCTACATTTCCGTACACCAGGACTACAACTTCGACTGCTACAGCATCATCATCGGCTACATAGACTACATCTTTGACTGCATCGACTACTATACGGTTTCTGACTACTTCACCAACTGCTTTATTACATCTATGACTTCTTCGACTACATCTTTGACTGCTTCGATAACATCTACCACGGCTTCAACTACATCTTACATCTTCGACTGCTTGAACTGTACCTTCGTCTGCTACGGCTACAGTTCGACTACACTGTATCTTTGACTACTTCGACTGCATCTCCTACAGCTTTCAACTACATCTCTGGTTATAACAACTATATCTGTGACTACTTCCACTATAACTCCGACTAGTACGACTTAATTTTTGACTACACTACAATTTGGACTACTTCAAGTGCTCTCCGACTGCATCAACTTTATTTCTGACTACTACGACTACGTCTCTGACAGCTTCAGTTGCACCTGCGTCTACTACGACTACAACTTCAACTACACTACATCTATGATTGCTTAGACTGCATGTCCGACTGCTTCAGTTACACTTCCGTTTACTACGACTTCATCATGGCCTACTTTTACTGCATCTCCGACTAGTACGACTACTTTTTCGACACTATGACTACATTTCTGACTGTTTGAGCGACACCTCTGACTACTACGACTACATCTTCGACCACTTCGACTACATCTTCCACTGCTTCTCCGTTTTGGCCATTTTTCAGCAGACCGAGCTATAGTATTTTGCCTATAACTCTGAATACAAAAGTCCAATGATGCTGAAAATTTATAAGCATCTAGATCAGAAAAGTTATGACAACTTTGGTATTCATCGCACAGCCTAGAAATGTAGGTAAACATGGATAAAAATTCAGATACTTTTCTGCAACAGCCGGTCCAGCATTTACAACTAGTCCACCAAGTCTTTAACCATGGCCTACACGATTTGGGTGTTCATACGGTCGAGCTGCACTCATTACAAAAGAGGTACTCAACTCTCAGTTAGCCTAGTATAACACTTGCCAAAAGTTAGGCTACACTATCGAGGAGTATGTGCAAAAGTCCTCCAAGGTTATCATCTAGAAATCGTCGAGGTCGTTGACGGACAACTCGCTATGCACGGGGGAGTGAGTTCCCTGTGGTGGTGGCAGCGGGCTTCCAGCCTCGTAGTCAATCTCGGAGACATCCTGCATCTCCTGGGGCTCCTCATCACCATCCACATCCATTGCATCTGGTGGGGCATGCTGGGCTGCCTGTTGTGCATGGTGCATCTCATTGTGCTCATTGGCATCCTCCAACTCGTTGTTGAGATCATGGATCTGCTCCTCCAAGAACTCAATCATGGCATCCCTCTCACCCATGACAGTGTCATGGTGCTGAATTTGGCCCTCAAGTTGGCCAATACGAGCATCTCTATCCTCTAGATCCTTTGAAAGCTCCTGAATCTGCTCATCCCTTGTGTCTGCCATCATGTAGTAGGCCTGGGCAAGGTCAGTGGCCTGCGCAAGCCCCTGACTCAGAAGATCCTAGAGACGGTACAGTGCATTCATACACTGCACAGAAGTCAGGATGGTCTCCTGAGCGCGAAAGTCCGCCAGGTAGTCCATGTGCTGCACCCTGTCAAGCCACATGGGATCGTCGTCCTGGAAAGCAGGGAACAAGCCAATGGGAGGTAAGGTGACCTCCATGGGATGCTTCTCACAAAAGGTGGTGAGCGCCTTCATGGCTGCAGTCTCCCAAGTGTCAGCAAGGCGGTGACTGTCAGACCTGGGCACATGGGACTATCCACGTGGCGCACTTCTCCTAGGATACGGGATGGGACATGACCCACGCCTACATCTGTTGTAACTACTTGTAATGCGGTAGGATTACTCGAACAGTAGTTAGACTAGTCGGACACGGTAGGAAACTACCTGAGAAGTACTCGGATAGGACTCCTTGGCTTGTACCCGACTAGGACTCCCATGTGAACCTGTCCCCCGGACTATATAAGGGCGGATAGGGACCCCCTCGGGGACAATCACCATCAAAGGCAATACAAATCACACAGGACGTAAGGTATTACGCTCTCGGCAGCCCGAACCTGTCTGAAACCTTGTGTTCCTTTGCACCTTCGAGTCCCTGATCTCGGCGACACCCTACCTACAAACTCACCTCCTCGGGGGTATCCCTCGGTGGGCATGGCAGTAAAACACTGATAGCTGGCGCGCCAAGTAGGGGAGCTCACTGAAGATCCACCGGAGGACTCGATGGCGTCGTTCAACTTCACCATCGTTGTGCTCGACGAGGGCACGACTTTCATCTTTTGTTCTTGGATCTGCATCGCCGATGGTTTGGGTGGCTTCAACAGCCACCTAGCCAACTCCAAGCAGCTGGAGGCTACTTCATCAACTACAAGCAGCGATCTTGACGACTTCATCGACAACCTCGACGACACGCTGCTTCCTGATTTGGTCCTGCAGATCGAAATGATGTCCATTTTCAAAATGACTTCAACTTGAGATGCAACAGATCTACTCGACTCGGATTCAAACTGATCTAAAAAGACTCCACGATCCAAGTCCCTCTCTGACTTGGAGGAGGATTTGGATCTGCTGCTCCAAATCAGGGACGTGGGCGCCACCACTAGCCGGGAGGCCCCCATTCTCGACATCTACTCAGATCCCGATGAAGAGTACTTAACGTGCAATACTACACCTTCAAGCCGTATCCGAAAAGGACTCGGAGGCAAGGGAGCCACCACCCATCGGGCGGCCCCCGCCCTCGAATACCACTCGCAACCCGACGGCCACACTGAAACCTCGGGTAGCTTTCTGGGTTTAACCATTACATCAACACCACAAGGACGTTTCATGTATAGGAAGGGCTTTGAGCCCTCTGAACTACTCGATTATGAATCTCGCCTTGTGGCCTTCACGCAGGAACTACCCTTTCAAGAGGGTAGACCTCTTTCTCCTATTGTGGAAGAAGGAGAGAGTCGCACAGAGCTACTCGAGTACAGCCTCAGGGCTAACCACTCGCCGGATCGACAAGTACGACAACGAACAACTCGCGGACATATCAGCCGACGATCCCACAGCAGACGCTCCTCAAGATGAAGACAAGGAACAGTGAAGGATCCGGCAGGTAAAGAACACCAAACGCGCTCAACGCGGGCTCAACGCGTAAAACCACGCCCGCGGACCAAGGGATCTCACCAACGCCTTTGCAGCAGTCGCGGATCACGAGTACCATACGCCAATTGGCGCGATTGCAGAGGCAGCATTCTTACCTCAACAACTCCCATCTAACCCCTAGATATAGAGGTTGCAGTACTTGACCCAGCGTGCGCTCGTACAACTCGATGGGCAACATCCAGTGTCGTCCACTCGGAATCAGCTCTCGAGGTCTGAGCAACACGGGCCAACACTGGTCAGTCGTACTCCCGGAGGAGGCCAAGGGAGTACGAGGAATGACAACCGCCAGCTCCATGAGGGCCACCCATCCGCGCGTGGTACCAATGAACAAGAAGTGCAACAACCCCCTCGAAACCAGAGTGGGGCAAGGCACCACGGCCAAAAGCTAGTCGAGGCCAACCTCCATGATGCTCCCATGGTCCCTCAGGCAGAAAATCAATGAGGGCCATGACGCACGGCTTGTCATTGAAGCAAGGTGAAGGGACCATCTCAGCAGGTACCACGACGACGACGACAGCGACCGCTTCCCCGCCTTCACCACCAATATCACCGACAAGTCCTACCCAAAAGTCTTCAAACCAGTCGGAATCCCCAAGTATGACGGTAAGCAGGACCCACGCCAGTGGCTTCGTTACTACTCCGTCGCTATTGAAGTTTCAAGGGGATCCAACTCTACAAAAGCTCTCTACTTTCCGGTGGCTCTGGAGCCCGCACCTCTCACGTGGCTTGAAAGCCTCAAGCCAAACTCCATCGACTCGTGGGAGGACCTCAAGCGGGATTTCATGGACAACTTCCAGGGATCCATGATCAGGGCAGGCACTCGCCATGACTTGTCCCAGATGAAGTAGGAGATGAATGAGACCTTGAGGTCTTACACACAGTGTTTATTTGAGACACGCGCCACCATCGCCAACATCACCGATGAAGACGTCATCCGCTGCTTCCAACATGGCCTCTTGTCGAAGAACACGTACCACGACTTCGGGCGCAACCACCCGACTACTGCCATCAAGTTGCGCGACATGATGGCAAGATGGGCTGACCAGGAGGACGACGAAAACGACCGCTTCCCCAAGCGCAACCACGACAAAGAAGGCAGTGGCAACGGCCACTTTGACAAAAGCCAGCGGAACCACTCGGGGAACCCCCGAAAGGGCAAGCCAGACCATGAAGTCGCGGCTATCGAGCGCAACCCATGTGGCAAAAAGTCGGGGAACAACCAGTCGGAATACGAGCAAGTCTTGCACAAGCAATGCCCGATACACCCGATGTCGCGTCACACGCTCTTCGAGTGCGTCACCATCCGCAAATCACTCAATGATCCACCCCTCCATCAAGTAGGAAAGTGAAAGGACAAGGAGGACGATGAAGAAGGAGGTGACATGTCGGGGGCTCAAGACTTCCAGGATCCGAAGAACGTCGTCAATGTCATCTTCGGCGGAGACAGCGGGTTCCCCTCCAAACGCGTGGAGAAGCTAACCCTGCATGAAATACTCTGTGTGGAGCCAGCCACGACAAGGCCTTTGAGATACAGCGAGGTCCTGATCTCCTTTTCCAGGGACGATCAATGGACCAACTTCTCCGAGCTGGGAAAATTCCCTCTCGTTCTAGACCCTATCGTGGCAGGTTCTCAGCTTACCCGAGTACTCATTGACGGCGGAAGCGACCTCAACCTGCTCTTCGCGTGTACTCTCAAGAAGATGGGACTGGACATCTCCAAGATGCTCACTCCCAGCAAAGCTCCTTTCTACGGCATCGTCCCGGGCAACGCGGCTACACTACTCGGGTCAGTGGTCCTGCCAGTCACCTTGCCAACTACCGCACCGAGTACATCAAGTTCGAGGTGGCGGATTTTGACTCGTCATACCATGCCATTCTTGGCAGGCCGGCACTAGCCAAATTTATGGCCGTGCCCCACTACGTGTATCTACTACTCAAGATGTCATTCAAGATAGGTGTACTCACACTACGTGGCGACCTGAAGAAGTCGTATGACTGTGACTAGGAGGCGATCGAGTAGCCACGACTTCACGCGTGCTAGAGCCATTTGCAGAAGTACTCGCGGCCGCGCTGAAGCTGTCCAACACTAAGATGGAAATCTCCGACCAGCGGCCAAGCCAGTCGAGGGTTAAGCCTAACCCCAGCGACGTCGGCATCAAGACCATCCAGCTCAAGAAGCCGACCCGTCCAAGACTGCTCTGATTGGAGGCGGCTTAGGTGACAAATAGGAAACCGCACTCGTCAGCTTCCTTAGGGCCAACCGTGACATATTCGCCTTGAAACCAGCCGATATTCCAGGGGTGCCCAAGGAGTTGATCGAGCACTGCCTAAAAGTTGACCCTAAAGCCACTCTGAAGAAGCAACGACTGCGTCATTTCGCCCCCGATAAGAGGGAGGCCATTAAGAAAGAGTTAGCAAAACTACTTGCGGCTGGTTTTATTAAAGAAGTATACCACCCCGAGTGGTTAGCCAACCCTGTACTTGTACTCAAAAAGAATAATAATGAATGGAGGATGTGTGTGGATTATACTGATCTCAATAAACACTGCCCGAAGGACCCCTTCGCACTCCCATTCATCGACCAAGTCATCGACTCCACGGCTAACTGCGTTTTGCTCTCCTTCCTCGACTGCTACTCGGGCTATCACCAGATAGCTCTCAAGGAGGAAGACCAGATCAAAACGGCGTTCATCACCCCATTCAGAGCATATGCTTATACTACAATGTCTTTTGGGTTGAAGAATGCGGGAGCCACCTATCAATGGGCCATTCAATTATGCCTTGCAGATCAACTTCACCGCAACGTTGAGGCTTACGTGGATGATGTGGTCATCAAGACCAGATCCCACAATGAGTTCATCACGGACCTCGAGGAGACCTTCAAAAACTTGTGACGGTTTTGATGGAAGCTCAACCCGACAAAGTGCACCTTTGGCATCCCTCAGGGCAAACTACATGGGTTCATCATCAGCCACAACGGGATTGAAGCAAATCTAGAAAAGATCAACGCCATCACAACCATGGATGCACCAAAGACGATCAAGGACGTCCAGAAGCTCACTGGCTGCATGGCAGCCTTGAACCGCTTCATCTCCCAACTTGGAGAAAGGGGACTACCTTTCTTCAAGTTGCTCAAGCACGACGATAAGTTCAAGTGGACCGAGGAGGCAAACCAGGCGCTACAAGACCTCAAACATCACGTGCAATTGCCACCCATCCTGACAGCTCCCAAACCAGGCGAGAACCTGCTGCTCTACATCACCCTGACTACTCATGTTGTCAGCACGACAATCATGGTGGAATGACAGGAAGATGGCCATGCCTTCGAGGTGCAGTGATCGGTTTACTTCATCAGCGAAGTCCTCTCAGAATTTAAGGTTTATTGCCCGATGATTAAAAAAATTCTTTACGGTATCGTCATCACTTCGAGGAAGCTTCGCCACTACTTCGATGCATACAATATCCTGGTAGTCTTCAACTTCCCATTGGTGGATATCCTCCATAATCGGGATGCTACCGGGCGCATCTCCAAGTGGGTGATGGAGCTAGGAGCCCTCACACTCGACTTCAAGCCCCGGACAGCCATCAAGTCATAAGCTCTAGTTGATTTCATGGCGGAGTGGCGAGAAAACCAAGTGGAAGGCCCAACCAACAAGCCGGAGCACTGGGTCATGTACTTGGACGGTTCACTCAAGCTCGGTGGTGGTGGTGCGGGAGTACTTTTCATCAGCCCGAGAGGAGAACAACTCAAGTATGTGTTTCAAATACTATTCGAGGTTTCCAACAATGAGGCCGAGTACGAGGCATTGTTGCACGACCTACGCTTGGCAATCTCCCTGGGCATCAAGCGACTACTAGTCTATGGCGACTCCTTACTGGTGGTTCAACAAGTCAATAAGGAGTGGGACATCAACAAGGACACCATGGACGCCTATGTCATGGAAATACAAAAGCTCGAGAAAAAGTTCTCGGGGCTGGAAATTCACCATGTGGTTCGCGACAACAATGTGGGCGTGGACGTGCTCTCCAAACTGGGTTCTGATCGAGCTAATGTCCCAACGGGATTATTCATTCACGAGTTGCATCACCCTTCCATCAGGGCACCAGACTCAAGTTCCATCGCTCAGGGTCCCAACGAACCCGACCGAGAGGTCTTGATGATCGAGGTCGACTGGAGGGTGGTCTTCATCGACTACATCAAGGAGCACAAACTACCCCCCGGCGTCGACCCAAAGAGTGCTGAAGCTACTCGCATCCTACGACGCAGCAAAGGGTATGTTCTTGTTGGGGGCAACCTGTACAAGCATGGATCATCATCAGGCATACTCATGAAGTGTGTCAGCAAGGAGGAGGGCAATGAAATACTCCAAGAGATTCACGAAGGCATGTGCGGTAACCATGCTGCTTCTCATACACTAGTCGGCAAGGCATTTCGATCTAGTTTCTACTGGCCGACTGCTTTGGCAGATGCCGAAGCACTCGTTCGCCGGTGTACTAACTGCCAATTCTTTGGCAAAAAGCCTCATGTTCCAGCCCATAACTTGATTACTATACCACCTTCATGGCTGTTTGCATGCTGGGGCCTGGACATGATTGGGCCCTTCACGACTGTGCTAGGAGGTTTTACACACGTGCTGGTGGCCATCAACAAGTTCACAAAGTGGATCGAGTACAAACCAATTGCAACGATCACTACTGATCGAGTGGTTAGTTTCATCTGCGACATCTTACACCGCTTTGGCTTCCCCATCACTATTATCACAGATTGGGGATCCAATTTCCACTTGCATGAGTTCTGGGATTTCTGTGAGTGCAGCTCCATTGAAGTAAAATATGTATCGGTGGCTCATCTGCAGGCCAATGGTCAGGTTGAGCAGATTTCTGTGAGTCCAGAGCTACAAAGTCACAAACATCATTCTCCCTTCGGGACATGTTCGAGAACAAGGAGGCCTCTGGCAGAATCGGCAAATGGGCAGCTCACCTTGCAGAGCACACAATAGACTTCACCTCCCACAACGCAATCAAATAGCAGGTCCTAGCAGATTTCATAGCAGACTGGACACCTTCGTGTGCAGCACAAGAACAGCCAAGCACCAAAGTCATATGGCAACTTGAGTGCAACGGCGCATATTGTGACAAGGGAGAAGGGGCTTCAGCAGTACTGATAGGACCTTCGGGCACAAAGCTAAAGTACGCAGTCAGGCTGGACTTCGATTGGTGCACAAACAATGTCTCTAAATACAAAGGTCTGCTACTCAGCCTTCGGAAGGCAAGAGCCCTAGTTGTCCAAAGGCTATCCATCAAATCAGATTCCAAGTTGATTGCAGGCCACGTGGACAAGTCTGAGATGGCACAATAACCGGAGCTAGTAAAATATTTGGCCACAATCAGGGGCATGGAGAAGTATGTCTGGTGCTTCAGCATCAGAAGTTTTCCGAGGGCCTTCAACAAAGAAGCTGACGAGTTGGCCAAGACAGCATCACAAAAACATCCTTTGCCACCAGACGTGTTCTTTGAAACACTAAAATACAACCCAGTGAACAATGATGAAGCCCCGGTTATGTTCGTTAACACAATCACCAGCAAAGACTGGAGAGCAACTACAATGGCTTTTCTCCGAGGGCACTACGTCCCGGAGGATGAAAAGGACAAAAGAAGAATGGCCCTTCGGGCCAGGAATTACACCATCATCAATGAAGACCTATACCAAAGGTGTGTATGTGCACCACTAAGCAAATCTATATCTAGAGAAGAAGGTAGGAGGCTACTGAATAAAATACACTCCAAAATGAGCACGTCCCATATTGGCACAAGGGCCCTGGTTGGTGTCAGACCTGGGGCCACGGGACTACGCACATGGCATAGAATATTCTAGAATAAGGGATGGGGCATGTCCCATACATTATATCTATTGTAAAGTACTCGGATACGAGTAGGCCTAGTCGGTACAGAAGGAAACTAACCGGGTAGTACTCGGGTAGGACTCCTAAGCTAGTATCGGTCTAGGATTCCATGTAACCCTATCCCCCCAAACTATATAAGGGTGGGCATCCCTATTCCATGTAACCCTATTCCTGATCTCGGCGACACTCTATCTACAAATCTACTACCTAGGGGCATCCCTCGGTAGGCTTGGCGGCTAAACACCGACAGCTGGCGCGCAAGGTAGGGGTGTTCATTGAAGATCCATAGGCGAACTCGATGGCATCGTTCAACTTCACCAGTGCCATGCTCGAAGAGGGCACCACCTTCACTTTTGGCTCCTAGGTCTACATCGCCGATGGCTTAGGTGGTTTCAACAGCCACTTAGCCATCCCTAGGGAGCCGGAAGTGCTTGCAGTAACCCGACGCAGCGATCTCGACGAGTTAGTCGGCAACCTCGATGAGATGGTGCTCCATGACCTAGCTAGGGAGATCGAGGAATAGTCTGTTTTCAACGTGGCTTCTACTCCTACTGCACCAAGGCTCATCGGATTGGATTCAATCCGGTCCGAGGAACAGTGTACCCGATTGCCCTTCGGGTTGCACAACGCGGCCATCGTACATCAGGAGGCCACACAGTTGAAGTCCCTCTCCGCACTAGAGGAGGACTTAGATCGCCTACTCAAAATCGGAAAAGATGAAGCCACCGCATGCCGGGAGGCTCCTATTTTCGACGACTACGACTCGGACTCTGATGATAGTGCAGAGCCTTTTATGGGCTGTCATCAAGGCCTGGTGATCACATCGATGCCTCAAGGTTGCTTCCTATACTAGAAGGGCAAGAAACCCTCTAAACTACTCGGAGACGACGCCCTACCTGTGGCACACCTTGACTGCTGCCTTATCAAAACAGTAGGCCCCTCTCCACCATCACCGACAGAACCGTGGTGGTCGACTACAGCTCTAACAAGCACTCCTCACACCGCAACATCTACATGGCAGAAGTGAAGCGTGAAGGCAACGATGACCCCACCGAGCTACCCAAGCAAATCTCTGGGGATTAGGGCACCGCCAATACAGGCAACAAAAATGACGCCGAGCGCGACGCCCACAGACTGAGGAACCAGAGGCGTGCCACACGCCAAAGAAACGCCGCTGAGCGCCACCACCGCGTGCGGTGCGACCTCAACACTGAGTTTGCCGCAGCAGGTGAATGGGGTTTCCAGACCCCAATCGCCAACATCGCCATACTAGCCGGCAGCCAAGACCCAGCTACACAACAAGCTCTGCGACTGGCCCAAAAGGCGTGGATACAGCTCGATCGTTAGAACCCAGCTGCATTGCTACCAACCAACCAAGAGCAAGTAGGCGAAAGTTAAAGTCACCCACAGGCTAGCCGGACTCCCGGGGGACGCCCTCGACAATGCCCTGGAAGCAACAATGATGCTACACAAGGTAGTCGCTCCGCAGGCAGGGGGCCACGACCACCTCTAGGGGCAACCAAGCAAGACCTCCACCACCACAAAGACCCGCCCGTAGCTATAATCACCGACGACCACTCAAGAACCTGCTGACGGACGATCTCCGTGAAAAGATCAATGAGGGGCGTGACGCCCGCACCATCATTGAAGCCCGGTGAGAAGAACGAGTTGCAACCGATGACTACCGTGTACCGGATGATAGTGACCAAATTCTAGTGTTCATGCACTAATTCAGCATGTACCAGTACCCGGACGGTTTCAAACCGATCAACATCACCAAGTACGACGGCAAGCAAGCTCCCAGTAGTGGCTTAGGTGCTACTCTACAGCCATAGAAGTCGTGGGCGTCTCCAACACTACCAAGGTTGTCTACTTCCTGATGGACTTGGTGTAACACCTCAGGTGTTTAAGTTACGAAATAAGCCTCATTAGCGTAACAATATGCTTAACTAACTAAGCAAAATTTAAAGGAAATGAATTATAAATTGGATTTGCCTTGAATTGAAAATAGTTGTGTATATGTGCATAAGTACATGTACTTTAATCAAGCCATTTAAATAACTTTCACAATGATGCAAATATGGCTACAAAATTGAATAGGCACATCGTTGTTGACATGTTAAACAAAAGTCTAGTGGAAGCCTAGGAGTGAATGCAAAGTTTTGCCTAGGAAATGACGTACCCTCCGAATTATCCTTTTCGAGTTTTTAAAATAACTTCTAAACTACAACTCAAATGAACTTTGGCCTGAAACAAAACTTGTGTAACTTTTCATTTTGAACAACTTTCATGTTCAGAGATTTTTGAGTTGCAACACGAAAATTTGAGAAACACTTGGATGTGCAAACCAGCCCCTGCCTTTTCCTTCTATTTACACTGCAGACCCTTCTTCTCACTTCACCCGACCCTCCGACGCGCAGCCGCTCGCCCGACCGTCGTTCGCTCGACCCTTTCACTCGCCCGACCCTCGGCTTCGCCCGACCCATCGCTCGCCCGACCCATCGTTCACTTGACCCTTTCGTTCGCCAAACCCTCGCTCCGCCCGACCCTCCGCCGCCGCACAGTCGCCGCAGGCCACTTGGCCGGCGATGCCTGATGGCGCTAGGCGCCAAGCCAATGCCCGGCCGCACCCGCACACCACGCTCCTCCCCAGTCCGCCCGCGCCACGCACGCGCCGGCGACGCACGCCTCTGCTCGCCGCCCGCCAGTCGCCACGCCGTGCTGTGTCTCCGCCGCGTCCCGCCAGTCGCCACGCTCGCCGCCCAGCACGATAGCTGCGGCAGCTCCTCGCCCAACCCACGCGCCGTGTGATCTCCCTCTCCACACGCCAAATCTTCAGCGCCCAATCCCCTGCCCGCGCCCGCCACACGCCGCGCCGGCTCTGCTCGCTGCCCACCGCAGCCAGTCCCGCGCTTCCATCGTGCTGCCTGCGCTCGCATCTCACAGTCCAGTCCTGCCCCTCCTTCCGCCTCTCTGCTGCCTCTCTGCCGCACTGAGTCCCCCTCGCACGCCCAGACACCAGAACACCGCCGCCACCACCATTACCGCCGCCGTGCACCATCCGCCGTGGAGCCCCACTCCCCAGCCTCCCACTGCCCAAACCCATCGCCCAGCAAGCTTGCCCTCCCTCCACTGAAGCTCATCGGCCTCTTCCCCGGCCAGCTCAACCGCTGGAGCACCGCCAGCGCCGCCCGCGCCGCTGCCGCTCCCTTGCTGCTCCGTGGATAGCTCTCCGAAGCTCCTCCGTCCAAGCCAAGTTTCAAAACGGGTTCCCCTCGACGCCGCGAAGCTCATCGACCAGCCCATACCCTCCCCTCCTCGCCGGAGCACCGTCGCCAACGCTCCGCCCCTCTGCTTCGCGCCGACGAGCCACCTCCGGCCACCCCCAACCCCTACCAATGCCATCCCGAGGTAGCTCTCACCTCCCTGGATCTCCCCGACCCTTTTCCCCTCGCCGCCGACGAGCCCCCTCGCTGGAATCTGGCCGGCCGCCATGCCAGCGCCGCCCAGGGACCACATTGCTTTGATTGCAATCTTCCCAGGGGCCTGCACGCAAGTTTTCAGGGGCATATCTGTAAACCTATGTTTGAACTTTGAATTCAAAAACAGCGAACTTGTAAAATTCATATAAAATTGTACAAAAATCAGAAAAATACAAACTCAACTGTTCTGGAATCTTTAGAAGAAAATCTACAACTTTTGTTAAATGCATTTCTTCAGTTGCTTGCTAAATCGTGCTAAAAAACAAATAGAAGGTTTAAAAAACTTTAATTGTACCCACTGTTGTAGACAAAGGCTAAACCTAAAAATTTAACAGTAGATTAGTTGCTTGATTTGTAGGTCAGTGTAAAAATATTAGGACCAATCCCCATCTCTGGCTAAACATTTTGTTAAACCTTGTTTAGGCCATGAAATAGTAAAACTAATTTTAACTACTGTTATGTTGTGATTCATGTGGTGAAACTTTTCTAGAGCTGTTATATTGATACCTAAATACCACAGAAAATGTTTAGAACCTTTTTCCTTTCAATAACCTATTTATACAATTTTATGGTAGGAAAAATGCACTAATTCAAATAATTAGTTATTTGCTTGGAAAATGTTCAACTTTTTACTGTAGCACATTTTAGAGTATCTCTTGCTGTATAAAAAGTTTCATACACAGAAACCCTATAAAATATCCAGTAGAAATTAATCTTTATTAAAGTGGGTGTATCTTGTCCTATTTATTATGCTTTGTATCGTGCACAGTAAATTCGGAAAAATGTACAGTAACACATATATGGGTAGATTAATCCCCTGTAAAATTTTTGGTGTCAATACTTGAGTGGTTTGTTCTGTATAAAAATAACTAGGTTCTAGCAGTGGTTGTGTTTTACCTTTTTCATAATTATTCTACTGCGTGAAAATGTCTGAAATTTTTACAGTACTTTTGTCTCTGCATAATGTGCACTAAATAAAAATTTCATCACCAGAAGATTCTTAGTCCAGAAGTTGTGTTTAATCCATGTTGTGCTTAGAAAATTAAGTTTCTAATATAACACAACCCCCTTCTTGTTTAATGAAGTTAATAGTTTAAGTCATACTCTATTAACAATTGCCCAAAGAAATCTTAACTCAGTACCTTCTCAACCAAATCGATGTTTTGTGGACTACAACTTTATCGTGAAGGAAAATAATCGTCATATACCATCGCTATAACTTACACTTGTGCATTCATACAGAATCGACTACTTTCACCGACAAAACGTATGAGCTGGTGCCTGCGTCCGAGAGTGAGCAGCGTGAAGCTCAAGTAAATCTAACTGAAGCTCTCGAAGACCCGAGCCCGAGTTCGGACGAGCCCCAAACTAGCTTTACCCAAGTAGGCAAGCCCCGGAGCATGAACCCTATTTTTCTAAACTTATGCAACTTATTACTCTACTTTACTTGTGCATTAAGTTTATAGGAGTTGAATGAAAACTTAGTCGCATGATCCTAGGTACTCTTGCTCTGAACACTAGATGTAAGGTTCGATAGAGTGCTATGCTAATAGGACTCCGGTAAAAGTCGAGTGATTTCCTGTCACTCGCGAGAATTTAGGAGTTGAATGTTTACTACATGCTGCAATCATATGGTCGACGGACGGGGCTATGGTACGATGTTTATGTTGATGATTGAGGCCCTGTCTGTTTAGTGAAAAATGCTAAGGCCGCAGTGTGTGGTAGTGGTGGTTAAGTCTTTGAATGTACTAGCCACATGCCGAGAATATACTCCCCACCGTCTTGAATTCGTTCACATCTAGCTAATGGCGGTTGCATGTGCCGCCATGGCTAGGCCATGGGGACGTGTAGTCGAGGGCGGTGGGCCTGTTCCGTGAAGCGGGAATTGAAGGGAAAAGTTGCACGGGTGACTCTGTGAGTAACCACGTGACATGTGTTTAGGTTTCCCTTGCAAGGTTAAGAAATTCGATTCGAATCGTCCGTTTCTCGCGGTTATTGAGACTGCTTGACCCTTTTACCACATAGAGTAAGAAGAGGAACAATAATAATGATTAATCTTGTTGGATGAAAAAAAATTAATCCTTCCACCATGTATGATATTGGATAGTTGCTTACCTAGAATGGTTAAAAAAAACTAGAATCTGGAGCTAAAATTTGAAAGTAAGGACCTACTTGTTTATGCTTTTCGGAAAAACAAACCCCTCAAGCCAAAAGCCTTGCATGTCTAGGAGTCGGCTAAGTATATTCCACTAGTCGGGTAAGCCTTGCTGAGTATTAGTATACTCAGCCTTGCTTGTGGCTTGTTTTCAGGTGAAACTTTCGAGGATATGATCGCTAGTTTGACTTGGCCTTGTACCCTTCCTCCTGGTTGGTCGGTGGAATGGGATACGCCCCCGGCCAACGGTGATAATGCCGAGTGATGACTTGTACGGGCTTCATCGAGACATCTGTATCGTCGAGTAGTTATCGTTATTTTTCCACTGCATTGAACTCTGAAGAACTCAATTGTTTTGAACTTTGAAGTACCTTGTTTTACGAAATTGAACTCAGTTGTAATAATAATTTATGGTGAACCTGTGATGTAAAATTTGTGGAATGTTGTATCCTCTGGGCTCACCTTCGTGTGAGTACATGTATGTGTGGTTTCGATCGGCAAAAACCGTGGTTATATCAGGAGGTTACCCGACAGACCAATGGATTATTCCGTTTGAAGTGCGAGTTAGCTCGGATTGCCCTTGTGGTGATGGTTAGCGCGCTTGAGCCGGATTAATTCAGGTGGTTCTGCCACACTTGGAGCCCGCTCCGCTCACATTGACTCTTGGGACGATCTGAAGGTTGTCTTCACTGAGAACTTCCAAGAGGTGATCACTCAAGCAGGTACTCATCACGATTTGTCTCCATGCAAACGGGAAGGTAGCAATCTCCTATGATTCTACACTCGCCACTTCTTTGACACACGCGCCACAATGGCCAACATCTCCGAGTTGGATGTTATCGACTGCTTCCAGAACGGCATCACCGACCAACTTCTCTTTAGAGACTTTGGCCACAACTGCCTCAAGACCGTCGCGGGGCTCCACGGCATGATGCAATCTTGCACAGACGAGGAGGAGTAGAAGCACGATCGCTTTTTGAAGCACGACACCCCTTACAATAACAACAAGCGGGGGAACGACCACCGCAATGAAAGAAGCCAGCGGGACTACTCGGGATCCTCCCAAAAGTGCAAGCCAGATGATCTCGTCGTGGTTGTCGAACGCCCCCCGTGAGGCAAGAAGTCAGGGACAACGCAGGTGTAGTTTGAGAAACTCCTGCAGAAGCAGTGCCCATGGCACCCAGGTGCAAAACACTCTGCAATCGAGTGCTACAACATCCGAAGGACCTTCAACGCCCCACCTGCAAGGGCAAGGGCAAGGAGGACGACGAACCAGAAGACAAGTCGGGAGGTGCCCACTTCCAGGACGCATCGAATACTGTCAACGTCATCTTTGGCGGTGAATTCAGCTTCACCTCCAAATGAGCTGAAAAGCTAACACTCCGCGAGATCATGTCTATCGAGCTGGCGGTACGATGACCACTCCAATGGTCGGAGGTCCCCATCTCGTTTTGAAGAGATGATCAGTGGACTAGCTTCTCAGAGCCGGGAAAATTCCCGCTCATGCTGGATCCAGTGGTGGCCAACGTCAGGCTCACCAGAGTACTCATCGATGGAGGAAGTGGACTTAACCTTCTCTTCGTGAGTACTTTGAGAAAGATGGGACTAGACATCATAGACATGCTCACCCCAAGCAAGGCTCTCTTCTACGGTATCGTACTAGGGAACTCGGCTACACCACTTGGGTCTGTGACCCTACCAGTCACCTTTGGCACAAAGAAGAACTACAGGACCGAGTACATCAAGTTTGAGGTGGCAGACTTCGAATCATCGTACCACGCCATCCTGGGAAGACCCGCATTGGCCAAGTTCATGGCCGTGCCCCATTACGTCTACTTGCTTCTCAAGATGCCAGGAAAGAGTGGAGTGCTCACCTTCCGCGGTAACTTTAAGAAGTCGTATGACTGCGACCAGGAGGCCATTGAGTATGCTTCAACCACACGCATGCCAGATTCTTCATCAGAATTATTTGTGGTCGTGCAGCGGTTATCCCAGTCAGGGCTGGAGATCCTGACAAAGAAGGCGAACCAGTCCATGTTGCAGACTGCCGAGGATGTCACACTCAAGGCAATTCAACTACAGGAGGGTGACTCGTCCAAGATAGCCCTGATCGGCACAGGGCTTGGTGACAAATAGGAAAGCTTGCTCATCAATTTCCTTAGGGCCAACCGAGACATATTCGCGTGGAAACCAGTGGATATACCAGGTGTGCCCAAGGAACTGATTGAGCATAACCTGAATGTAAATACTAAGGCCTCCCCCAAGAAGCAGCAACTCCGTAGATTCGCTCAACATAAGAGTGAGGCGATCAAGAAAGAGATTGCTAAACTACTCACGGCTGGTTTCATCAAAGAGGTGTTCCATCCAGAGTGGTTAGCCAACCCCGTCCTTGAAAAAAGAAGAATAATAATGAATGGAGGAGGTGTGTTGACTATACTAATCTCAACAAGCACTGCCCGAAGGATCCCTTTGGGCTACCACGCATCCACCAAGTCATTGATTCCACTGCCGGTTGCATACTACACTGTTTCCTTGACTGCTACTCGGGCTACAATCAGATTGCCATCAAGGAAGAAGATCAGATCAAGACTGCTTTCATCACACCTTATGGTGCGTATGCTTATGCGACGATTTCCTTTGGGTTGAAGAATGTACGAAGAAGGCGAGGCTGATGAAGTAATGCAGCTAGAACTGGACTCGGTTGATGAAGCCAGGTGCAACGCCCTTGTCCATTCGGCTTGTTATCTTCAAGGAGTCAGACGCTACCATAATCGCAATGTCCAGGAGAGATCTTTCAGCATCGGTGACTTTGGTCCTTCGTCGCATCCATGACGAGACAGCGCTACATAAACTCAACTTGCGATGGGAAGGGCCTTTGTCGTTTCGAAAGTCACAAGGCCAGGGTCATATCGACTAAAATACCCTGATGGCCAGGAGGTTCCAAACTCCTAGAACATAGAGCATCTATGGAAGTTCTATCCTTATTGTAATCTATAGACAACCTGCCAGCTGCACGATAGCTTGACTATTAATAAAGAGTTGTTATTGTTCCAAACTGACTACTTTTTCCTTCATAGCAAGATTGTAAAACTTGAAGGCTTTAGCCACGAGTACTAACAATAAACTATTTTAAGTCTAAAAGGGGTTACTCGGGGGCTGTTCCACAGTTTCTTCTTATACGACTGCTAACAGCCCATGAGGCTAACGCACGAGTACTACTCACGCAAAAAAAAAGCTATTGTAGTAACAGCTATGACTACTTGTCTCATGTAGATAGTAGTTACAGTAGGTATTTCTGAAGGGGTTACCAAGCCCATATTACCAGTTAAGCTTTGAATACTTTCCATGAGTAGTACGCACCAAATAACCGAAGAGGTCATTGAGCCTATAATTCCAAACAAGTCGGAGTACCGCATGATCGCGGATGTTATGTGATTAGTTTGAAGAATTCCTAAAATGAATAAGTCATCGAACGACAAGTTATTGACTACATCGAAAGGCGTAATACCTGGAGTAGCGTGACCCAAGCGTATCGACTTTGTCTAAGACCTACGATCATCAATACTACTCTACACGAGAGTATTTCGAACAGATCAAAATGCAACAAGTAAATAGATATATTTACAAGCATACAGATTGGGCAGTTTGGTCATAACATGTTCAAAGTTTTTAATCCTGCTCTACGTCCTCAACTATCTTGCGAGCCACAGGTTCGACTTCTTCCAGGAACTCTGAGAACTTCTCTTCAGAGCAGTCCGCAGCCATACCATCGGCCAGTCGCTCTACATTGGCTTTGGGCTAGAAAGACTTGACGAGCCCGAGAGCATGCGCCACATATGTCTTGGTGGTCTCGGACACGTAGCCAGCAATCTTCTATGGGGCCTCTTGGAGCCGCTCTACCAGAGTCGTGTTATCGACTACACCTTCTTCCGGAGGATCCACCATGTTCATGATTACTTGTGTAGAGCCCTGAAGTTTTTCTAGCTATTTCTGCCTCAGCTCCTTCTTCTCGGCCATCGACTTGATTTGCTTCATACAATCCACAAGCTGTTTGTCGGCATCTTCAAGTTGCTTTTCCAGGAGCTCGACGTCATCTGAACGACGGTATAGTAAATTCTTCATGTCAGTCAGAAGTTCTTCTTTATATTTTAACATTTTATTGAGTTCTGCGGGCAAAAGACAAGAAGAACTACTCACACAACTTCAGAGACTACCAATCAACTGCATCAAAATAGGGAAGAATACTCCGCTGGAAATTACCTTGTTGGACTTTTCTCTGTGACTTGTTCTTTGCCTTGAGGTTTTCAATTTCTTTCTTGAGGAGCCAGACTTCTCTTGTGCGCTCCAGCTTAATGGCATCAAGCTGGCTATGCAGTTCAACGTTCTTCATGATTTGCTCCCCAATTTGACGGTTCTTCGCCTGCAACTGGTGGGCTCCATCTTTATCTGCTCTGAGTTTGTCAGATTTGATTCTGGATCAATTGGCCAAGGTCTATTGTGATAGAAAACAACAGTCAAAGAACCTAAACTAGTCGGCAAAGTTAGATATCACTAGTATAGGACACTTACTGTGGAAAATTTGTACAACTCTTTAAAAGTATTTTGGAACTCCTTCAACATCTCCGACGATAGCATTGGATCTTCAATAAGATCAGTCAGGATGGCGTGATGCCACTTCGGAAGAGTCACCAGGATGCCACCTGAGGAAGAACCCGCAGTGCTTTGATTTCCTGGGGTAGGCTGCTGCTGCGGGTTACCTGTCATCTTGCCTTCCGTAAGCAGATGTGCAACAGGCAGTATAGTATCCGTTGGTGGAGGCGGTACAATGGGTTCACCTGCAAGCATCTCCGGGGACACATCTTTAGCTCCAGGCTCTCCCTCGACGGCTGGCCTTGCTCCCAGCACCGACACTTTGATGGAAGATACAGTTATCAGCACCGCATCAAGCACTGCAGTATCAGACACTTTCTCTGGCTCGAGGGCTAGAGCCTTCTCGGCATAGCCAGGCTGCTCCAAGCACAGAGCAGAGGATGGCCTACACACAAGAAACAACAATGAGACTTGTTACTTACAACCATTAACCTACAATACACATGAGGAAAAGCACTCAGATACTTACAGTTCGGACTTCTTCACTCCTAACTTTTTTCTTTCTAGTACTCGGTGTCGCTTTTTTTCCAGCCATGGGCGGTATTTGCCTTGGTGCAACAGCAGTAAAGGCCACCATCGAATTTGGGTTAGCCAAGGGCAGAATTTGCCCGGGCGTGATCCCTACAGCACCTAATGACGGAGGGCACATCTTGCTCCCTCACAGTATCATCCCCGACTACTTCCCCGACCTTTTGCCTTGCATGCTTGGGGATCGGGGAACTAGTATTGAAGATTCAAGAAAAGAAAGAGATATCAATTCGAATCAGTAAATGAGAACAAGTAAAAGAACTCGCAAGCTCAAGAAGGAAACCTACCTGGGTGTCTCATCTTCATGATCACCTGGTGAAGCACTCGCCCTGCATTTACAGATGGTGACTCTTGGCTTCTTCAAGTGGCTAAGGAGAAGGTCACCACCAGAAGAGCTCATCCTTTCCTGGGAGGTCCTTGTCCTCTTGCCTTTTATCACCTCTGCCAAGGTTCGGTCGTCATTAGTGCCCTCGTCGTCCTCCCTACTCACTGGATCAACAGTGGGTTGAGGGATTCGGGGCATGCGGAACTCTATTGGCATCATGTGGCTTGGACGTTCAATACCCGGCAACAGAGGCATGCTCCTATATACATTTACATTATCCTGCAACAAGATTTCAAGATCTGTCAGTACAAAATTAGATTAAAGAACATGAGAAGTCCTTGACAGAAGGATATGGCTACTTACCCCTACCTATTTGGGAGGGTTCTTCTCCGAATACAGGCTTGGCACGTATGGCACGGTCTCAGCACCCATGATTACCTTGCTTACTCGCAGCATGACTTCATTTTTTTCAATGCGCTCTGTAGAAAACCGAGATGGATCTGAGAAGCCAAGGTACTCAAAGCCAAGTTGTGTGCGCTTCTGCAGTGCCTGGATCCACCTGCCTAGCGACGAGTACATCACAGATACTCCAGTGGCTCCTGCATCTATGTGAACCTTGATCATGCTGAGCAGATCTTCGATTTTGTTCGTATCCTGGCAAGCCAGGATCCACTCGCTGGCAATCTTGAGCACTCCAGCGGTCCTCTCGGGATGCGAGGGCTCATGGTTTCCAATATAAAACCACTGCTCACTCCACCCCGACAGACTAGTCTGGAACTTGTAGGGGATGTACTTCTTTTCCATCCACTGCCGCAACTGGATTCTGGCTCCACTGACTTCGTACAGGGTGTCCTCGTTGGGCTGTGGCTTGAGATGAAAAAGCTAGCAGAAGAGATCAAAATGGGGTTCTATCCCTGAGAAAGCTTCTTAGAAGTGGATAAAGATGGCGATGTGAAGAATCGAGTTGGGGTTGAGATGATGGAGCCAGATGACATAATAGAAAAGAAGACCGCAGAAGAAATCAGATGTCTGGAGGGCTAACCTGCGCTCGACAAAATACTAAAACAACACTATCTCCTCAACCTTCTCAAATGGCCTTTTATCACCAGTGGCAGGGCGCCACTAGATAATCTCCTTGGGCTGAAGGAGGCATTCATCTACTAGAATTTTGAGGTCAGCTTCAGAACACTTACTTGTTCTCCAACCATCGCCCGTTGTGGCGGCGGGCTTGGAATCCTTCCTCTTCGTCTTGGTGGCACCCTTCTTGCTAGCCATCCTTGTTGTCACGAGTCGCTTCACTCGCATGTGCTCGGGGGCTAAGGACTGGGGCGATGGAGCGGCGCTCTAGAGAAGGACGAAGGTCTTGGTGACTACTCCTAACAGGAGAGGATCAACTGCGATTAGCCTGGATCTAAATATGGAGGCGGCGGCGGCTAAGTGATGGAGGAAGACAAAGGGCTAAAGCGGTAAAAACACAAGTGCAAGGGTAATCCCTAAGTCACTTCGCGGTTAAATAACCAGCGGTGGCCCCTGTTTCACTATGCGGAAGTTGAGGAGTTTTTTTAGGATATAATTTGTTTTAAAAGGTATTTTAGGATACTTTTGGGGAAGTTATTTGATTAATCATTTTTTCAGGGGTATTATCCCAAAAAAGCTGGTTTTTGAATTTCAGACCCATTTTTTCCTATCTTAACCATCAACTCAAGTTCATAAAATACTCTAGAAGGCATGCCACGTTCATTTGGATCATTTTTCCAAACCTTTGGGATTTGGATTCAAGGCTCGGGGGCTGCGGTACACTTGTTGGCGATGGCTTATTTTTCAAAAATATTTGGAAAATAAGAAAATAAGATTCAAGACTAATTTGACCCTCAGCCCAATTCTTCGATTCAACCTAAGGCTCAATGGCTACTGCATTTGGAGTGCGATTATCATCGCACCCCATATAAAAGAAGATTTAAAACTACTCGGGACATGAGCACCTCACAGCCTCGAAGCAGCCATGGAAGTACTTGGAGGACGCCTTCAAGATGAAGTTTTAGGAGAAACCGAAGATGACTTCAGAAGTACTCAGAAGCCTGTAGTACTCGGCTACGAAGAGCTCGGGGGCTTGTCAGACCCGAGGCCAAGGGACTGCGCACAGGTCAGGGAGCAGCATCGGTTGTTGACAAACTCATCGAGGCAATTGCGTTGGGTTGCTGCAGATGCCTCCGGCTCCAAGATCAGGAACTCGAAGGTGCAAGGAACACAAAACTTTAGACAGGTTTAGGCCGTAGTATGTGTAATACCCTATATCCTGTGTGGTGGTTTGTATTGCCTTAGATGTGTATTGTTTGGAGGGGGTCCATGCCCGCCCTTATATAGTCTGGGGGGACAGGGTCACGTGGAAATCCTAGCCAAACACTAGCTCAGGGGTCCTACCCAAGTACTACTTGGGTAGTTTCCTTCTGTTCCGACTAGTTCTACTCCTGTACGAGTAGTTAAAACTGGTGTAGGGTGTGGCCATGTCACATCTCTTATCCTTAAAAATGTACGCCATGTGCATAATCCCGTGGTCCCAGGTCTGACAAGCCCCCAAGCTCTTCATAGTCGAGTATTGCAGGCTTCTGAGTACTTCTGAAGGCGTCTTCGAGTTCTTCCGAACTTCATCTAGAAGGTGTCTTACAAGTACTTCCTTGACTGCATCGAGGCTGTGAGGTGCTCATGCCCCGAGTAGTTTTCAAGTCTTCTTTTATATGGGGTGCGATGAAACTCGCACTCCAATGGAGTAGCCCCCGAGCCTTAGGTTGAACCGAAGAATCAGGCTGAGGGTCAAATTAGTCTTGAATCTTCTTTTCTTATTTTCCAAATATTTTTGGAAAATAAGCCATCGCCAACAAGTGTACCGCAGCCCCCGAGCCTTGAATCCAAATCCCAAAGGTTTGGAAAAATGATCCAAATGAACGTGGCATGCCTTGTAGAGTATTTTATGAACTTGAGTTGATGGTTAAGATAGGAAAAAATGGGTCTGAAATTCAAAAACCAGCTTTTTTTAGGATAATATCCCTGAAAAAATGATTAATCAAATAACTTCCCCAAAATTATCCTAAAATACCTTTCAAAACAAATTATATCCTAAGAAAAATTCCTCAACTTCCGCACAGTGAAACTGGGGCCGCCGCTGCTTATTTAACCGCGCAGTGACTTAGGGTTTACCCTTGCACTTGTGCTTTCACCGCTTTAGCCCTTTGTCCTCCTCCGTCACTCAGCCGCCGCCGCCTCCATATTCAGATCCAGGCTAATCACAGTTCATCCTCTCCTGTAAGGAGTAGTCACCAAGACCTTCGTCCTTCTCTAGAGCGCCGCTCCATTGCCCCAGTACTTAACCCCCGAGCACATGCGAGTGAAGCGACTCGTGACAACAAGGATGGCCAGCAAGAATGGTGCCACCAAGACGAAGAGGAAGGATTCCAAGCCCGCCGCCACAACGGGCGATGGGTGGAGAACAAGTAAGTGTTCTGAAGCTGACCTCAAAATGCTAGTAGATTAATGCCTCCTTCAGCCCAAGGAGATTATCTAGTGGCGCCCTGCACAGTAATTGTTGGGCCACCGCTCGTTATTTAACAGCATGGTGACTTAGGGTTTACTTACCCTTTCGCTTGTGCTTTCACTGCTCTAGCCCTTCGTCTTCCTCCATCTCGCAGCCGCCACTACCTCCAGATTCAAATCCAGGCCAATCATAATTGATCTTCTCTTGTTAGGACTAGTCGCCAAGACTTTCCTCCTCCTTTAGAGCAATGCTCCGCCACCCCAATCCTCAGTCCTCGAGCGCATGCGAGTGAAGCAACTCGTGACAACAAGGATGGCCAGCTGTAACACCCTATTTTTCAAATTACGAACCTAAACAAATTGTGCTAGATTATCTTCAGAATCCATAAGGTTTTTATTCAAGTTCTTTTGATTTTAGAACATTTACCATAAATTAATAATAACTTACTTAACCATAGAAAGAAATATAAGGAAAAATAGATCTTGTGCATTCATGCCGCACTGCATTGTTTTACTGCTTGTCTTCCATTTGGATTTAAATTTCAATTTCAAATTCAAATGCATTTGGATGTATTTCTTTTTCTCCCTCTCTTTCTTTCTTGGCCCAGCCCATCTTCCTCCCCTTTTCTCTCTCTCTCTCTCTCTCTCTCTATCTCTCTCTCTCTCTCTCTCTCTCTCTATCTCTCTTCCTGTGGAAGAACCACCTGAATTAATCCGGCTCAAGCGCGCTAACCATCACCACAAGGGCAATCAGGGCTAACTCGCACTTCAAACGGAACAATCCACTGGTCTGTCGGGTAACCTCCCAATACAACCACGGTTTTTGCCGATCAAAACCACACATACATGTACTCACACGAAGGTGAGCCCAGAGGATACAACATTCCACAAATTCTACCACCACAGGGTTCATCATAAATTATTATTACAAAGGAGTTCAAATTCGTAAAATAAGGTACTTCAGAGTTCAAAATAATTGAGTTCTTCAGAGTTCAATGCAGCGGAAAAATAACGATAACTACTCGACGATACACGAGGTCTCGATGAAGCCCGTACGAGACATCACTCGGCATTATCACCATTGGCCGGGGGCGTATCCCATTCCACCGATCAACCAGGAGGAAGGGTACACGGCCAAGTCAAACTGGCAATCATGTCCTTGAAAGTTTCACCTGAAAACAAGCCACAAGCAAGGTTGAGTATACTAATACTCAGCAAGGCTTACCCGACTAGTGGAATATACTTAGCCGACTCCTAGACATGCAAGGCTTTTGGCTTGAGGGGTTTACTTTGCCGAAAAGCATATACGAGTAGGTCCTTACTTTCAAGGTTTAGCTCCAAGTTCTAGTTTTCTTTAACCATTCTAGGTAAGCAACTATCCAATATCATACATGGTGAAAGAATTAATTTTTCATCCAACAAGATTAATCATCATCATTGTTCCTCTTCTTACTCTATGTGGTAAAAGGGTCAAGCAGTCTCAATAACCGCGAGAAACGAACGATTCGAATCAAATTTCTTAACCTTGCAAGGGAAACCTAAACACACGTCACGTGGTTACTCCCAGAGTCACACGTGCAACTTTTCCCCTTTCTTCCTGGGTTGTGGATCAGGGCCACCATCCGAGACTACAGAGCCCGGCTCTGTACCCACCATGTGCGCGCACGGAACCAAAGTTGAGATGGTGGGATGTTGTCCACTTGCCGGTCCGATTAGGTACTTAAGCTTACCGATTACCATATTCTCGGCATGTGGTTAGTACGTTCAAAGACTTAACCACAACTACCACACACTGTAGCCTTAGCATTTTTCACTAAATATACGGGGCCTCAATCATCAACATAAACATCGTACCATAGCCCCGTCCGTCGACCTTATGATTGCAGCATGTAGTAAACATTCAACTCCTAAATTCTCGCGAGTGACAGGAAATCACTCGACTTTTACCGGAGTCCTACTAGCATAGCATTCTATCGATCCTTACATCTAGGGTTCAGAGCATGGGTACCTAGGATCATGCAACTAAGTTTCCATTCAACTCCTACAAACTTAATGCACAAGTAAAGTAGAGTAATAAGTTGCATAAGTTTAGAAAAATAGGGTTCATGCTCCGGGGCTTGCCTTCTTGGGTAAAGCTAGTTTGGGGCTCATCCGAACTCGAGCTCGGGTCTTCGAGAGCTTTAGTTAGATTTACTTGGGCTTCACGCTGCTCACTCTCAGACGCGGGCACCAGCTCGTACGTTCTGTCGGTGAGAGTAGTCGATTCTATATGAATGCACAAGTGTAAGTTACAGTGATGGTATATGACGATTATTTTCCTTCACGATAAAGTTGTAGCCCACAAAACACCAATTTGGTTGCGAAGTTACTGAGTTAAGATTTCTTTGGGCAATTGTTAATAGAGTATGACTTAAACTATTAACTTCATTAAACAAGAAGGGGTTGTGTTATATTGGAAACTTAATTTTCTAAGCACAACATGGATTAAACACAGCTTCTGGACTAAGTAACTTCTGGTGATGAAATTTCAGGAATTTTCACAGAGCAGAATAATTATAAAAAATGTAATACACAGCCACTGCTAGAACCTAGCTATTTTTATACAGAACAAACCATTTAAGTATTGACACCAAGAGTTTCACCACATGAATCACAATATAACAGCAGTTATGAATTAGTTTTACTATTTTATGGTCTATACAAGGTTTAACAAAAAGTTTAGCCAGAGAAGGGTTCTGGTCCTAATATTTTTACACTGGCCTACAAATCAACCAACTAATCTACTGTTAAATTTTCAGGTTTGTCCTTGGTCTGCAACAGTGGGTACAATTAAAGTCTATTAAACATTCCATTTAATTTATAGCAAGATTTAGCAAGCAACTGAAGAAATGCATGTAACAAAAGTTGTAGATTTTCATCTAAAGATTCCATAACATTTGAGTTTGTATTTTTCCGATTTTTCTACGATTTAATATGAATTTTACAAGTTCACTATTTTTGAATTCAAAGTTTAAACTTTCTTTTACAGAGGGGTCCCTGGAAACTTACGTGCAGACTCTTTTAAAGATTTGAATCGTTGCAATTGGGTCCCTGGGCGAGCCTGGCATGGCGGCCGGCCAGATTCCGGCGAGGGGGCTCGTCGGCGGCGAGGGGAAAAGGGTCGGGGAGATCCAGGAAGGTGGGAGCTACCTTGGGATGGCCTTGGTCGGGGTTGGGGGTGGCCGGAGGTGGCTCGTCGGCGCGGAGCAGAGGGGCGGCGGCGGGGCGGAGCGTCGACGACGGTGCTCCGGCGAGGAGGGGAGGGCGTGGACTGGTCGATGAGCTTCGCGGCATCGAGAGGGACCCGTTTTGAGGCTTGTCTGGGATGGAGGAGCTTAGGCGTGGGCCGTCCACGGAGCAGCAAGGAGCGGCGGCAGCGCGGGCGGTGCTGGCGGCGCTCCGGCGGTTCTGGGCGATGATGGGTGGGGCAGTGAGCTGCGGTGGGGTGCTGTGGTGGTGGTCGGAGACTCAGCTCTGGAAAGGGGTGGCCGGAGAGGTGAGGTCCACGGTGAGCTGGGCACGACGGCAGTAATGGTGGCAGCGGCGGCGTTCTGGTGTCTGGGCGCGCGAGGGGGGCTCAGTGCAGCCTTTTGTAGGCAGCAGAGAGGCGGGAGGAGGGCGGGACTTGACTGTGAGGCGCGGGCGCGGGCGGCACGATGGAAACGCGTGACTGGCCGCGGTGGGCGGCGAGCAGAGCCGGCGCGGTGTGCGGCAGGCGCGGGCAGGGAATTGGGTGCTGAAGATTTGGCACGTGGAGCTGGAGATCACGCGGCGCGCGGGTTGGGCGAGGAGCTGCCGCAACTGTCTTGCCGGGCGGCGAGCGCGGCGACTGGCGGAACGCGGTGGAGACACGGGCACGGCGCGGCTTGTCCATTGGGCGCGGCGGGCGGCGAGCAGAGGCGCATGTCACCGGCGCGCGCGTGGCGTGCGTGGACTGCGGAGAAGCGCGGCGTGTGGGCGTGGCCAGGCATTGGCTTGGCGCCTAGCGCTGGTCAGGCATCGCCGGCCAAGTGGCCTGCTGCGACTGCGCGGCAGGCGAGGGTCGCGCGAAGCGAGGGGTCGGGCGAAGCGGAAGGTCGGGCGAAGCGAAAGGGTCGGGCGAAGCGGAGAAGAAGGGTCTGCAGTGAAAATAGAAGAAAAGGCAGGGACTGGTTTGCAAATCTAAGTGTTTCTCAAATTTTCGTGTTGCAACTCAAAAATCTCTGAGTACGAAAGTTGTTCAAAACAAAAAGTTACACAAGTTTTGTTTCAGGCCAAAGTTCATTTGAGTTGTAGTTTAGAAGTTATTTTAAAAACTCAAAAAGGATAAATCGGAGGGCTCGACATTTCCTGGGCAAAACTTAGCATTCACCCCAGGCTTCAACTAGACTTTTGATTATCAAGTCAAAAACGACGTGCCTATTCAATTTTTGTAGCCATGTTTGCCTCATTGTGAAAGTTATTTAAATGGCTTGATTAAAGTACAAGTACTTATGCACATATACCCAACTATTTTCAATTCAAGGCAAAACCAATTTATAATTCGTTTTCTTTAAATTTTTCTTAGTTAGTTAAGCATATTGTTACGCTAATGAGTTTTATTTCTTAATTTAAACACCTAAGGTGTTACACTTCCCTCCTTCCTTTTCCTCCCGCAGGGCCCGGCCAGCCGGCCTTTTTCTTTTTCCCCGCGTGGCCCAGCCCAGCCAGCCGCTTCGCCTCTCCCTCTCTTGGCCCAGGGGCCCAGTCCGCTCCCCTCTCCACGTCACGGCCAGACGGGCCCCGCCCGTCGGGACCATCCCCGACCTTGAGCTAGACTCGGGCTCCACCCCGAGCCTGGCCGCGGCACGACGCCGCCTTCGCCCGCGCGGCGCCCCGTTCCCGAACGTCGAGGCTCCTTGGCCGCCCCTATAAAGCCGCCGCCCCGCGCCCTTGATCTCCTCAACCTGCAGCCGCCGCGCAAGCCCGCCGTCGCCACACCTCGGCCGCCCGACGCCGTTGCCGCCTCGCCGCTCCTCTATCGCGGTGAGCCGCCGCTGGAGTTCCGCCATAGGGTAAGGGTCCTCGCCGGCCTGTTTTCCCCCTTCTCCCTGCCTTCCCGCACCCGCGATTCCTTGCCGAAGCTTTGTGGCCGCGCGCCGCTGCCGTGCACCCCTCTCCGGCCCCCGTCTCGCCAACCCGAGCCTCTAGATGCAATCCCTGTAGCGCCCCGCGTTCTCCCCATGCAGCTCGTGCTCGAAACCGAGCCTGGATGGCCGTTTACAGCCAGCGCCTCCGCCCGTGCTGTCCCAGCCCCGCACAGCCGTACGTACCGGTCAAACCCTAGGCCTTTTCGCAAAGAAACCCTAAGTTTTATCGAAATCAACCCGCAGTCCACGGCAGTTCAAAAGTATTCACGAGTAGATCCTTTTTCTTCTATTTAAGCCCCTGTCTTTTTCTAAAATAGAACCCGCCATCCCTAGCCCCTCTGTTTTTTAATCTAAACCATAGATTTAAGGTTTAATTAAGTTTTAGCTCTCAGTTTCTTTGTCCAGAGCCCTTCTTGTTTCAAATGTTCTACAAATAAGCTCCTGGAATCTTGTTTCAGCCATAACTTCTCCGTTTTAACTTCGTTTTCATCGATTCTCATGCTCACGCGACCCTTGCGACGTATACAGTAGCTTTATAATGTTGTTTTGCTCTATTTATATTGTTTGGTGTACTATTTCTTATTTATTGTACTTGTTTGTTTGTATGTACTTGTGTGTATCGATAGGTGCAAAACAAGTAAGTGTTCTGAGGCTGACCTCAAAAGACTGGTAGACGAGTGCTTTCTTCAGCCCAAGGAAATTATCTAGTGGCGCCCTACCACTGGTGATAATAGGCCGTATGAGAGGGCTGATGAGATAGTTTTGTTACTATATTTCATTGAGCGCGGGTTAGCCCTCTCAACTTCTGATTTCTTCCGCTGTCTTCTCTTGCATTATGGTATCCAGCTCAATCATCTCAACCTCAAATCAATTCTTCACATTGCTATCTTTGTCCATTTCTGTGAGGCTTTCTTAGGGATAGAACCCTATTTCGATCTTACTGCTACCTTTTTCATCTCATACCATAGCCCACTAAGGACAAAATGTATGAAGTCGGTGGAGCCGGAATCCAGTTGCAGCAAGGGATGGAAAAGAAGTATATCCCCTACAAGTTCCCGACTAGTTTGTCGGGGTGGAGGAAGCGATGGTTCTATATTGGAAACCATGAGCCCTCGCTTCCCGAGAGGACTACTGGGGTGCTCAAGATTGCCGGCGAATGGATCTTGGCATGCCAGGACATGAGCCAAATTGAAGATTTGCTCAGCATGATCAAGAAGCATAGAGATGCAAGAGTCACTGGGTATCGGTGATGTACTCGTGGGTGGTCATGCGAATCCAGCCGTTGTAGAAGTGCGCGCGATTTCGCTTCGAGTACCTTGGCCTCTCAGATCCATCTCAGTTTCTGCATAGCGCACCGAGAAACATGAAGCCTTGGTGCGAGTAAGCCTGGTACTCATGGGTGCTGAGGCCGTGCCATACGTGCCGAGCTTCCCAAAAGGTAGGGGTAAGTAGTCGTATGCTTCTGTCGAGTACTTTTGATATCCTTTGTTCTGATCTAGTATTGACAAATCTTGAAATCTTACTGTAGGATGATGTGAATATATATAGGAGTATGCCTCCGATGCTGGACCTTCAGCGTCCAAACCACATGATGCCGTTAGCATTCCGAGCACCCAAAACCTCTTGACACACTATCGATCCAGTTAGTGGGGAGGAAGATGAGGGTACTAATGATGATCGTACCTTGGCGGAGGTGATTAAAGGCAACAGGACAAGGACCTCCTAGGAAGGCATGAGCTCTTCTAGTGGTGATCTTATTCCTAGCCACTCGAAGAAGCCAAGAGTCGCCAACCGGAAACGCAGGGTGAGCGCCTCGCCAGGTGATTATGGAGACGAGACACCCAAGTAGATTTCTTTCTTGAACTTTCGAGTTCTTTTACTTGTTCTCACTTACCAATTTGGATTGATCTCTCTCCATTTTCTTGAATCTCCGATACTAGTTCCCCCGAACTAGAAGCATTCGAGGCAAGAGGTAGGGGAAGTAGTCGGGGTTGACGGTCCTTAAATGCAAAATCCGACCGTCAACTATACTCACAAAAAGGAAAACCATACCTCTTACTCAACTATTTGTATCACTAACCTAGCTCCACAATTGTATTGCCTATCTAGCCATTTCAGGAATGCAATTCTGAAATAAGAAGAAAACAAAAAGAAGACGCAGCATAAATGCACAGAAGCTCATCTTCTGCGCTACATAGGATTGAAGGTGTAACACCTCAGGTGTTTAAATTAAGAAATAAGCCTCATTAGCATAACACAATGCATAAATAACTAAGAAAAGTTTAAAAGGAAACGAATTATAAATTGGATTTGCCTTGAATTGAAAATAGTTGTGTATATGTGCGTAAGTACATGTACTTTAATCAAGCCATTTAAAATAACTTCTAAACTACAACTCAAATGAACTTTGGCCTGAAACAAAACTTGTAGAACTTTTTGGTTTGAACAACTTTCGTGTTCAGAGATTTTTGAGTTGCAACACGGAAATTTGAGAAACACTTGGATTTGCAAACCAGTCCCTACCTTTTCTTCTATTTCCACTGCAGACCCTTCTTCTTCCATTTCGCCAGACCCTTCCGTTTCGCCCGACCCTTTCACTCGCTAGACCCTCGGTTCGCCCGACCCTTTCGTTCGCCCGACCCTTACGCTCGCCCGACCCTCAGCTTCGCCCAATGGGCAAGTCGCGTTGTACCCGTGTCTCCGCCACGTCCCGCCAGTCGCCGCGCTCGCCGCCCAGCAAGACAGCTACAGCAGCTCGTCGCCCAACCCGCGTGCCGCGTGATCTCCTGCTCCACACGCCAAATCCTCAGCGCCCAGTCCCCTGCCCGTGCTTGCCGCACACCGCGTTGGCTTTGTTCGCCGCCCGCCGCGGCCAGTCATGCACTTCCGCCGTGCCGCCCGCGCCCGCGTCTCACAGTCCAAGTTCCGCCCTACTACCGCCTCTCTGCTGCCTACAAAAGGCCGTACTGAGTCCCCCTCGCGCGCCCAAACACCAGAACGTCGCCGCCACCACCATTACCGCCGTCGTGCCCAGCTCACCGTGGAGCTCACCTCTTCGGCCACCCCTTGCCAGAGCTGAGTCTCCCACCACTACCACAGCACCCCACCGCAGCTCACTGCCCCACCCATCGCCGCCCAGAACCGCCGAAGCACCGCCAGCGCCGGCGCCGCTCCTTGCTGCTCCGTGGACGGCCCACGCCAAAGCTCCTCTGTCCAAGCCAAGCCTCGAAACGGGTTCCCCTCGACGCCGCGAAGCTCATCAACCAGCCCCTACTCTCCCCTCCTCGCCGGAGCACCATCGCCGATGCTCCACCCCGCCGCCGCCCCTCTGCTCTGCGCCGACGAGCCACCTCCGGCCACCCCCAACCCCAACCAAGGCCATCCCGAGGTAGCTCTCACCTCCCTGGATCTCCCCGACCCTTTTTCCCTCGCCGCCGACGAGCCCCCTCGCCGGAATCTGGCCGGCCGCCATGCCAGCACCACCTAGGGACCCAATTGCATCGATTGCAATCTTTAAAAGAGTCTGCACGCAAGTTTTCAAAGACCCCTCTGTAAAGAAAGTTTAAACTTTGAATTCAAAAATAGTAAACTTGTAAAATTCATGTAAAATCGTAGAAAAATCAGAAAAATACAAACTCAACTGTTCTGGAATCTTTAGATGAAAATCTACAACTTTTGTTACATGCATTGCTTCAGTTGCTTGCTAAATCTTACTTTAAATTAAATGGAAGGCTTAATAGACTTTAAATGTACCCCCCGTTGTAGACAAAGTCTAAACCTGAAAATTTAACAGTAGATTAGTTGCTTGATTTGTTGGCTGGTGTAAAAATATTAGGGCCAGAACCCATCTCTAGCTAAACTTCTTAATAAAACTTGTTTATGGCATGAAGTAATAAAACTAATTTGTAACTGTTGTTATGTTGTGATTCATGTGGTGAAACTTTTTCAGAACTGTTGCATTAAGGTCTAAATACCACAGAAAATGTTTAGAACCTTTTTACTCTCTGTAACCTATTTATATAATTTTGTGGTAGGAGAAGTGCACTAAATCAAATAATTAGTTTTTGTGCTTCGAAAATGTTCAACTTTTTACCGAAGGACATTTTAGAGTAGCTCTTGCAGTATAAAAAGTTTCATGCACAGAAACCTTGTAAAATATCCTGTAGAAATTAATCTTTATTAAACTATGTGTATCTTGTCCTATTTATTATGCTTTATATCTTGCACAGTAAAATCTGAAACATTTACAGTAATACACATATGGATAGATTATTTTGTTGTAAAATTTTTAGTGTCAATACTTGAATGGTTTGTTCTATATAAAAATAACTAGGTCCCAGCAGTGGTTGTGTTTTACATTTTTTCATAATTATTCTGCTGCGTTAAAATGTCTGAAATCTTTACAGTGCTTTTGTCTCTGCATAATGTGCTCTAAATATAAATTTCATCACCTCAAGTTACCTAGTCTCGAAGTTGTGATTAATCCATGTTGTGCTTAGAAAATTAAGTTTCCCATATAACACAACCCCTTCTTGTTTAATGAAGTTCATAGTTTAAGTTATACTCTTTTAACAATTGCCCAAGAAAATCTCAACTAAGTAACTTCACAACCAAATCGATGTTTTGTGAGCTGCAACTTTATCGTGAAGGAAAATAATCGTCATTACCATCACAATAACTTACACTTGTGCATTCATATAGAATCGACTACTCTCGCCGACGGAATGTACAAGCTGGTACCCGCGTCCGAGAGTGAGCAGCGTGAAGCTCAAGTAAATCTAATTGATGCTCTCGAAGACCCGAGCCCAAGTTCGGATGAGCCCCAAGCTAGCTTTACCCAAGAAGGCAAGGCTCGGAGCATGAACCCTATTTTTCTAAACTTATGCAACTTGTTACTCTACTTTACTTGTGCATTAAGTTTGTAGGAGTTGAATGAAAATTTAGTTGCATGATCCTAGGTACCCATGCTCTGCACACTAGATATAAGGATGGATAGAATGCTATGCTAATAGGACTCGGTAAAAGTCGAGTGATTTCCTATCACTCGCGAGAATATAGGAGTTGGATGTTTACTACATGCTGCAATCATAAGGTTGACGGACGGGGCTATGGTACGATGTTTATGTTGATAATTAAGGCCCCGTCTGTTTAGTGAAAAATTGCTAAGGCCGCAGTGTGTGGTAGTGGTGGTTAAGTCTTTGAACGTACTAACCACATGCCGAGAATATGGTAATCGGTAAGCTTAAGTACCAAATCGGACCGGCAAGTGGACAGCATCCCACCATCTCAACTTTGGCTCCATGCGCGCACATGGTGGGTACAGAGCCGGGCTCTGTAGTCTCGGATGGTGGCCCTGATCCACAACCCGGGAAGAAAGGGGAAAAGTTGCACGTGTGACTCTGGGAGTAACCATGTGACGTGTGTTTTGGTTTCCCTTGCAAGGCTAAGAAATTCGATTCGAATCGTCCGTTTCTCGCGGTTATTGAGACTGCTTGACCTTTTTACCACATAGAGTAAGAAGAGGAACAATGATGATGATTAATCTTGTTGGATGAAAAAAAATTAATCCTTCCACCATGTATGATATTGGATAGGATCTTACCTAGAATGGTTAAAAAAACTAGAATGTATTGAAAGTAAGGACCTACTTATATATGCTTTTCGGCAAAACAAACCCCTCAAGCCAAAAGCCTTGCATGTCTAGGAACCGGCTAAGTATATTCCACTAGTCGGGTAAGCCTTGCTGAGTATTAGTATACTCAGCCTTGCTTGTGGCTTGTTTTCAGGTGAAATTAGTTGGATAGTTTGACTTGGCCTTGTACCCTTCCTCCTGGTTGGTCGGCGGAATGGGATACGCCCCCGGCCAACGGTGATAATGCCGAGTGATGTCTCGTATGGGCTTCATCGAGACACCGTGTATCCTCGAGTAGTTATCGTTATTTTTCCGCTGCTTGAACTCTGAAGAACTCATTTATTTTGAACTCGGAAGTACCTTGTTTTACGAATTTGAACTCCGTTGTAATAACAATTTATGATGAACCCTATGGTGTAAAATTTGTGGAATGTTGTATACTCTGGGCTCACCTTCGTGTGAGTACATGTATGTGTGGTTTTGATCGGCAAAAACCATGGTTGTATCCGGAGGTTACCCGACAGACCAGTGGATTATTCCGTTTGAAGTGCGGGTTAGCCTTGATTGCCCTTGTGGTGATGGTTAGCGCGCTTGAGCCGGATTAATTCAGGTGGTTCTGCCACAGCTGGTATCAGAGCTGAAATGCATACGCCAGAAAATGCAACAAGCCTTAAAAACTTGTTTTCCTAAAACTTGACCACAAAAATTTTGTTTGGAAAATGCGTTGGTTCGTTAAGGATGGTGCCTAGTTCGTAAAGCCTTAAGAATTATGGGAAAGTTACTAGGTGGCTATCTAACTTATGAATATTATCAACTGACTTCCAGCACATTACTTTCTATCAAAACTTACTTTTATGCACAATCGACCCTTAAATTCCGTAACGACGCACTCATTGCTAAGGTAAGAAGGTAAGAATCCTCAGCAACTGAGAGAGCTTGGCCTTCCTATCGGTGATGCGAGCCGAACGCTGCCCTCAAGCAGTGGCTTACTTGAGGTGCTGCCAATATACCAACTATTAGTTGATTATACTGGGAGTAGAAGGTTTGGCGTAGGGTATGGCGATCGCTGTTCATACCCATGTCTCAAGACGGTACCCCCCGTGAATACGCTATCTCGATAGCATATGTTAACGTCGTCTGTACCACGGGAATCGTCTATACCAACTATATATATATGCTATATTAATCTTCTGCAGGTACACTAACCGCGATTACGATAAGTTAAAGAACGGTTAGAGAATTCTCGACTAGCTATTATAGTGAGAGCCGTATTGTGTATGCCACCAAAACTAACTTCGTAAGACCAAAGCTATTTGGCAATCATTTTATTTTGTGAGGACGAATAGAACGTGCATGCACAGGCCTACCACATGATGGCAGATATCAGGGATGAGCAGATTAAGGAACTCAGTGAGGAACTCGAGGACAGAGACACCCGGATTGGCCAACTTGAGGGCCAAGTTTAGGAGCATGACACTCTCATGGGTGAGAGAGATGACATGATAGCACACTTGGAGGAGCAGCTCCATGATCTGAACCTTGAGTTGGAGGATGCTAATGAGCACATTCAGTGGCACCATAATCAGAATGCCCCTCCCGACGTAGTGGCTATGGAGGAAGATGAGGAGGAGCCACAAGAGATTGATGGTGTTTCAGGAATGGACTTTGAGGGTGAGGCACCACAGCCACCTCCGATCGGAGCTCACTCTCCTACTCACAGTGAGTTGTCCATCAACGACCTCGACGACTTCTAGCCGATGACCTAGGAGGACTTTTGCATATACTACTCGATAGTGTAGCCTAACTTTTGGCAAGTGGTTGTAATAGGCTAACTAAGAGTTGAGTACCTCTTTTGTGATGAGTACAACTTGACCATTGGATACTCTAATCATGTAGGTCATGGCTATATAAACTTGGTCATTTGATTGTGATATTGGAAAGCAGTTGAATCTGCGATTGCAGAAACTTGTCGGAATTTTTACCCATGTCTCCTTACATTTATGGGCTGAGTGTTGAATACCAAACTTGTCCTAAATTTTGTGATCTAGGTTCTCACAAAATTTCAACACTATTGGATCTTGCTAGTTTGAGTTATAGGCCAAATACTATAACTCGTTCTGCTGAAAAACAGCCAAACCAGCGAAGCAAAGAGTGAATCGTTTGACCATCTTAGCCATCGATTTAGCACCTGAGTTGAATACCAAAGTTGTACATCTCTAAATTCCCTACCCACTGCCAAAATATTAGAAATTTTAGATGAACCTACCAGGAGTTATAAATTTTTTATGACAGGCAGTATTCTGTCCATGGTTCTATCCATGATCTTTCGGAAGTCTACTTGTCCGCGCTAATCCTTTTTAATCATGGAAGCAATATGCATCACGTTGCTAATGATGAACATTCACCTTTCAGATGGTTGGAGCAACCCGTGGAAACCCGGATGGTTTCGGTGCTAGTGCTAGTGGATCCCAACCACAGGCACCACCACCACCCAGCTTGGTGGAAGTAATGGCCGCTCAACCCGAGTTGCTTCGTCAGCTCGTACAAGGACAACACTAACAACGGGGTGGACACAGTGTTCACCAACCTCAAGCTGCCGGTTACATGGATTTCCTTGGGACCCAGCCTCCCTTGTTTCGCAAGGTGGAGGAACCCTTGGATGCGGACGCTTGGATTCGCACAATTGAGTCCAAGTTTTCTCTACTCATGGCCTTATGTTCGGATGCAAACAAGGCTCGCTTTGCTGCGTAGCAGCTTCGCGGTACAGCTCATCTTTGGTGGGACCACTACTTTGCCATGCTCCCGGCTGATCACGTTGTCTCCTGGGACGAATTCAAAACTTCATTCCGGGCACACCATATCCCAGAAGCTCTTATGGAAAGAAAGCTAAATGAGTTCCTGGCACTCACCCAGGGTATCCGCATGGTACTTCAGTATGCTCAGGCCTTCAAGAATCTGTGCCAATACGCGGGCTATCACGCAGACATAGAGGCTAAGAAGTGTGATCGTTTCTGCAGAGGTCTGAGTACCAAACTCAAGGAACAACTGAATCTGGTCAAGGCCGATACATATAATGAGCTAGTCATCATGGCCATTACTCAAGAGGATTGTATTGAGGCTCATCGTGCTGAAAAGAAGAGGAAGGCACCAGTTGGAACCTCGGGCGCTCAGCCACCGAGGTACCGATTAGTGCAAAATGCTGTGCCTACAGCTCCACAGAAGGCCCCTCAGCCAGGGCGTTGGATTATCAGGCCCCCGCAACAACAAGGTGCTGTACGACCCCCTGTGCCTCAACAAACTGGACCAAGGCCCGCTACTGAGCAGTTTCTTCAACCGAGCATCACCAATCGTTGTTTCAAGTGCGGGAGTTCCAGTCATTTTGCTCGCGAATGCCCTCAGCCCAGCAGCCAAATCAGGGCCAGGACTCTAACCAGAACAATAAGAAGAAAGGCAAGAGGCAGACCCTTTAGGTCAAACAAGGATGGATCAATTTCACCACCCTTGCAGAACTTCCTGAAGGAGCACCAGTGATGACGGGTACATTCTCCATCCATAACAAGCCTGCAGTTATATTGTTTGATTCTGGTGCATCACATAGTTTCATTAGTGCAAAGTTTGGTGCAAAAGTAGGCTTGAATGTTTGTCACACAAAAGGGTCGTATATGATATCAACACCGGGTGGTAAAATTGTTTCAAATCAAATGATAAGGCAAGTACCAATCAAGTTGGGTAGTAAAACCATAAACACGGACCTTGTTCTTTTACTCCTTGGCGGCATGGACGTTATTTTGGGTATGAATTGGATGGCTCTACACGGAGTCACACTGGACCTTTCTTTCCGTGTTGTTGAAATAAATTCACCCAGTCACGGAGCCACTACCCTTTACCTACCATTCCGGGAGTGCACAAATTCTTGTGCTTTCGTGATGGAAGGAATCAAGCTAGATGATATTCCAGTGGTATGCGAGTATGCCGATGTTTTACTGGATGACTTACCAGAAATGCCACCAGATAGGGAAATTGAGTTCGTTATTGAACTGCAACCAGGCACTGCACCTATCTCCAAAAGACCCTATAGGATGCCACCTAAGGAATTGGCCGAACTGAAAACACAACTCCAAGAACTACTGGACAAAGGTTTCATTCGTCCTAGCGCATCACCTTGGGGATGTCCGGCCCTTTTTGTAAGGAAAAAGGATGACAGTTTAAGATTGTGTGTGGACTACCGACCTCTCAATGCGGTAACCGTTAAGAATAAATACCCACTTCCCCGCATCGACATTCTCTTTGATCAATTATCTGGAGCTAGAGTCTTCTCAAAGATTGATCTTCGATCAGGATATCATCAGATAAAGATTCGTCCATGCGATATTCCTAAGACCGCCTTTTCCACGTGATATAGACTATATGAATTCTTGGTCATGTCCTTTGGTCTCACCAATGCCCCTGCCTACTTCATGTATCTCATGAATTCGGTATTCATGCCCGAGCTCGACAAATTTGTCGTAGTTTTCATTGACGACATCCTGATCTATTCCAAGAATGAGGAAGAGCACGCTAAGCACCTGCACATGTTTCTTCAGTGTCTCAGAGACCATCAGCTCTATGCTAAATTTTCTAAGTGCGAATTCTTGTTGGATAGTGTGAAATTCTTGGGTCACACTATTTCCAGCAAAGGCATAGCCGTTGACCCCAGCAAGATACAAGAAGTGATGGACTGGAAACCTCCTACCTCTGTTCATCAGATTCGCAGTTTTCTTGGCTTAGCCGGTTACTATCGCCGTTTCATTCCGGATTTCTCCAGGATTGCTAAGCCTATGACTGAACTATTGAAAAAGGGAGTAAAGTTTGTGTGGGATGAGAAGTGCGAAGAAGCTTTCCACACTCTCAGAGAACGTTTGACTACAGCCCCTGTGTTAGCTCAACCCGATAACACCAAGCCGTTCGATGTTTACTGTGACGCATCTGGCACTGGTCTTGGTTGTGTGCTTATGCAAGAAAATCGATTTATCGCCTATGCTTCACGAGCCCTTCAGCCCCATGAGCAGAATTATCCGACCCATGATCTTGAGTTAGCAGCAGTCGTTCATGCTCTAAAAATATGGAGACATTATCTCATGGGCACTCATTGTAACATCTACACCGATCACAAGAGTCTCAAATATATCTTCACCCAAGCCGATCTGAATATGAGACAAAGAAGATGGTTAGAATTAATCAAGGATTATGATCTCGAGGTGCACTATCACCCCAGCAAGGCCAATGTAGTCGCGGATGCACTCAGCCGTAAGGCCCATTGCCATTGCCTATCAGTGGAAATCTATAATGAGACATTATTTTTTGAAATGAGGAAGCTTAGTTTGGAAATGATTTCCCAAGGCACTCTGAATCACATCTTAGTTGAGCCTACTCTTCACGACCAGATCATCATGGCACAACTACACGATAAAGGAGTTAAGATCATCAAATGAAAACTCTCTCTAGGAGAAGAGAAATACAAATGTTTCCGCCAGGACCATAAGGGAGTTCTATCGTTCCAAAGAATCATGAGCTCCATAAGCAAATTCTGGATGAGGCACACCTTTCCAAATTTTCTATTCACCCCGGCAGTAACAAAATGTATCAAGACCTTAGGCAAAATTTCTGGTGGACTAGAATGAAAAGAGAAATCGCTAAATATGTCTCAGAATGCGACACATGCCAGAGAGTAAAAGCCAGCCACTTGAAAGTAGCCGGTACACTTCAACCTTTGCCTATACCCTCATGGAAATGGGAGGACATAAGTATGGATTTCATTGTTGGATTCCCAAGTACCGCACAGACACACGATTCCATATGGGTTATCGTTGATAGACTCACAAAGACGGCACATTTCCTTCCGGTACACACCACCTATACTGCCACGAAGTATGCCGAGATTTATCTCGATCGCATTGTTTGCCTACATGGAGTACCAAAGACTATTATTTCCGATCGTGGTACTCAGTTTGTAGCGCATTTTTGGGAACAATCGCAAGCTTCTCTTGGTACTAAGTTGATTCGAAGCTCAGCCTATCATCCTCAAACTGACGGACAAACTGAAAGAGTGAACCAAATTCTTGAAGACATGCTTAGAGCTTGCGTCATTCACTATGACAAGAGTTGGGACAAATGCCTATCCCTAGCAGAGTTCTCTTATAACAATAGCTACCAAGCGAGTTTGAAAATGGCACCATTTGAGGTCTTATACGGATGAAGGTATCGAACCTCTTTGAGTTGGTCACAGACTGGAGAACGCAAAATATTTGGACCAGACTTGGTAATCGAGGCAGAAGAAAAAGTGAGAGTAATACAAGAAAATCTTAGAGCCGCACAATCCAGGCAAAAGAGCTATTTCGACAGAAGGAGAAAGCCACTAAAATTTGAAGTTGGTGACCACATCTACCTTCGAGTTTCACCAACCAAGGGTGTCCAACGATTCGGAGTCAAAGGAAAACTATCTCCCCGTTATGTTGGTCCCTACGAAATCATCGAGAGCTGTGGACCAGTAGCCTATAGAATTTGACTACCCCCTCAGCTTGCAGCCATCCATGATGTCTTTCACGTATCTCAACTCAAGAAGTGTGTCCGAGTTCCTACCGAGGTTGTCGAACAACAGGAAATCTTAGTAGAGCCCGACCTCTCATATGTCGAGTATCCTATCGAAATCATTGATCAAAAAGAAAGGAGCACTAGGAGGAAAGTGATTAAAATATACAAAATTCAATGGAATCATCACACTAAGGAAGAAGTCAAATGGGAAACTGAAAGCTATCTAAACCAAAATTTCCCTGGTTTTCTCAACTCCACCGAAGGTACACAACCTATCCAACCTAAGCCTATTGTCCGAATCTCGGGGCGAGATTCTTTTTAAGGGGGGAAGGCTGTAACACCTTAAGTGTTTAAATTAAGAAATAAGCCTCATTAGCGTAACACGATGCATAAATAACTCAGAAAAGTTTAAAAGGACACGAATTATAAATTGGTTTTGCCTTGAATTGAAAATAGTTGTGTATATGTGCGTAAGTACATGTACTTTAATCAAGCCGTTTAAAATAACTTCTAAACTACAACTCAAATGAACTTTGGCCTGAAACAAAACGTGTAGAACTTTTCATTTTGAACAACTTTCGTGTTTAGAGATTTTTGAGTTGCAACACGAAAATTTGAGAAACACTTGGATTTGCAAAGCAGTCCCTGCCTTTTCTTCTATTTCCACTGTAGACCCTTCTTCTTCCGTTTTGCCCGACCCTTCCGTTTCGCCCGACCCTTTCACTCGCCAGACCCTCAGTTCGCCCGACCCTTTCGTTCGCCTGACCCTTACGCTCGCCCGACCCTCGGCTTCGCCAGACCCTCGCTTCACCCGACCCTCGACCGCTGCGCAGTCGCTGCAGGCCACTTGGCCGGCGATGCCTGACCGGCGCTAGGCGCCAAGCCAATGCCTGGCCGCGTCCGCACGCGCCCCCACACGCCGCGTTCCTCTCCAGTCCATGCACGCCACACGTGCGCCGGTGACGCGCGCCTCTGCTCACCGCCCGCCGCGCCCAATGGGCAAGTCGCACCGTGCCCGTGTCTCCGCCGCGTCCCGCCAATCGCCGCGCTCGCCGCCCGGCAAGACAGCTGCTGCTGCTCGTCGCCCAACCCGCGCGCCGCGTGATCTCCTACTCCACACGCCAAATCATCAGCGCCCAGTCCCCTGCCCGCGCCTGCCGCACGCCACGCCAGCTCTGTTCGCCGCCCGCCGCGGCCAGCCACGCGCTTCTGTCGTGCCGCCCGCGCCCGCGTCTCACAGTCCAAGTTCCGCCCAACTCCCGCCTCTCTGCTGCCTACAAAAGGCCGTACTGAGTCTCCCTCGCGCGCCCAAACACCAGAACGCCGCCGCCACCACCATTACCGCCGTCATGCCCAGCTCACCGTGGAGCTCACCTCTCCGGCCACCCCTTGCGAGAGCTGAGTCTCCCACCACCACCACAGCACCACACCGCAGCTCACTGCCCCACCCATCGTCGCCCAGAACCGCCGGAGCACCGCCAGCACCGCCCGCGCCGCCGCCGCTCCTTGTTACTCCATGGACGGCCCACGCCGAAGCTCCTCCGTCCAAGCCAAGCCTCGAAACGGGTTCCCCTTGACGCTGCGAAGCTCATCGACAAGCCCCTACTCTCCCCTCCTCGCTGGAGCACCGTCGCCGACGCTCCACCCCGCCGCCGCCCTTTGCTCTGCGCCGACAAGCCACCTCCGGCCACCCCCAACCCCGACCAAGGCCATCCAGAGGTAGCTCTCACCTCCCTGAATCTCCCCGACCATTTTTCCCTCGCCGCCGACGAGCCCCCTCGCCGGAATCTGGCCGGCCGCCATGCCAGCGCTGCCTAGGGACCCAATTGCATCGATTGCAACCTTTAAAAGAGTCTGCACGCAAGTTTCCAAGGACCCCTTTGTAAAGAAAGTTTAAACTTTGAATTCAAAAACAGCGAACTTGTAAAACTCATGTAAAATCGTAGAAAAATTGGAAAAATACAAACTCAACTGTTCTGGAATCTTTAGATGAAAATCTACAACTTTTGTTACATGCATTTCTTTAGTTGCTTGCTAAATCTTACTATAAATTAAATGGAAGGCTTAATATACTTTAAATGTACTCCCTGTTGTAGACAAAGTCTAAACCTAAAAATTTAACAGTAGATTAGTTGCTTGATTTGTAGGCCGGTGGAAAAATATTAGGGCCAGAACCCATCTCTAGCTAAACTTCTTAATAAAACTTGTTTATGGCATGAAGTAATAAAACTAATTTGTAACTGATGTTATGTTGTGATTCATGTGGTGAAACTTTTTCAGAACTGTTGTATTAACGCCTAAATACCACAGAAAATGTTTAGAACCTTTTTACTGTCTGTAACCTATTTATATAATTTTATGGTAGGAGAAGTGCACTAAATCAAATAATTAGTTTCTGTGCTTGGAAAATGTTCAACTTTTTACTGAAGGACATTTTAGAGTAGCTCTTGCTGTATAAAAAGTTTCATACACAGAAACCCTGTAAAATATCCTGTAGAAATTAATCTTTATTAAACTATGTGTATGTTGTCCTATTTATTATATTTTGTATCTTGCACAGTGAAATCTGAAAATTTACAGTAACACACATATGGATAGATTATTTCCCTGTAAAATTTTTGGTGTCAATACTTGAATGGTTTGTTCTGTATAAAAATAACTAGGTCCTAGCAGTGGTTGTGTTTTACATTTTTTCATAATTATTCTGCTGCGTGAAAATGTCTGAAATCTTTACAGTGCTTTTGTCTCCGCATAATGTGCTCTAAATAAAAATTTTATCACCAGAAGTTATCTAGTCCCGAAGTTGTGTTTAATCCATGTTGTGCTTAGAAAATTAAGTTTCCCATATAACACAACCCCTTCTTGTTTAATGAAGTTCATAGTTTAAGTTATACTCTTTTAACAATTGCCCAAGAAAATCTCAACTAAGTAACTTCACAACCAAATCGATGTTTTGTGAACTGCAACTTTATCGTGAAGGAAAATAA
This sequence comes from Panicum miliaceum, assembly GCA_032594955.1. Lineage (NCBI taxonomy): Eukaryota > Viridiplantae > Streptophyta > Magnoliopsida > Poales > Poaceae > Panicum > Panicum miliaceum. The sequence goes on along the minus strand of CM064070.1, from coordinate 7,919,974 downwards.
TCGTCATTACCATCACTATAACTTACACTTGTGCATTCATATAGAATCGACTACTCTCGCCGACGGAATGTACGAGCTGGTACCCGCGTCCGAGAGTGAGCAGCGTGAAGCTCAAGTAAATCTAACTGAAGCTCTCGAAGACCCGAGGCCAAGTTCGGACGAGCCCCAAGCTAGCTTTACCCAAGAAGGCAAGCCCCGGAGCATGAACCCTATTTTTCTAAACTTATGCAACTTATTACTCTACTTTACTTGTGCATTAAGTTTGTAGAAGTTGAATGGAAACTTAGTTGCATGATCCTAGGTACCCATGCTCTGAACACTAGATATAAGGTTCGATAGAATGCTATGCTAATAGGACTCGGTAAAAGTCGAGTGATTTCCTATCACTCGCGAGAATATAGGAGTTGGATTTTTACTACATGCTGCAATCATAAGGTCGACGGACGGGGCTATGGTACGATGTTTATGTTGATAATTGAGGCCCCGTCTGTTTAGTGAAAAATTGCTAAGGCCGCAGTGTGTGGTAGTGGTGGTTAAGTCTTTGAACGTACTAACCACATGCCGAGAGTATGGTAATCGGTAAGCTTAAGTACCTAATCAGACCAGCAAGTGGACAGCATCCCACCATCTCAACTTCGGTTCCATGCTCGCACATGGTGGGTACAGAGCCGGGCTCTGTAGTCTCGGATGGTGGCCCTGATCCACAACCCAGGAAGAAAGGGGAAAAGTTGCACGTGTGACTCTGGGAGTAACCACGTGACGTGTGTTTAGGTTTCCCTTGCAAGGTTAAGAAATTCAATTCGAATCGTCCGTTTCTCGCGGTTATTGAGATTGCTTGACCCTTTTACCACATAGAGTAAGAAGAGGAACAATGTTGATGATTAATCTTGTTGGATGCAAAATAATTCTTCCACCATGTATGATATTGGATAGTTGCTTACCTAGAATGTTTAAAGAAAGCTAGAACTTGGAGCTAAAATCTGAAAGTAAGGACCTACTTATATATGCTTTTCAGCAAAACAAACCCCTCAAGCCAAAAGCCTTGCATGTCTAGGAGTTGGCTAAGTATATTCCACTAGTCGGGTAAGCCTTGCTGAGTATTAGTATACTCAGCCTTGCTTGTGGCTTGTTTTCAGGTGAAATTTTCGAGGATATGATCGCTAGTTTGACTTGGCCTTGTACCCTTCCTCCTGGTTGGTCGGTTGAATGGGATACGCCCCCGGCCAACGGTGATAATGCCGAGTGATGTCTCATACGGGCTTCATCGAGACACTGTGTATCGTCGAGTAGTTATCGTTATTTTTCCGCTGCTTGAACTCTTAAGAACTCATTTATTTTGAACTCGGAAGTACCTTGTTTTACGAATTTGAACTCCGTTGTAATAAAGATTTATGATGAACCCTGTGGTGTAAAATTTGTTGAATGTTGTATACTCTGGGCTCACGTTCGTGTGAGTACATGTATGTGTGGTTTCGATCGGCAAAAACCGTGGTTGTATCGGAAGGTTACCCGACAGACCAGTGGATTATTCTGTTTGAAGTGCGGGTTAGCCTTGATTGCCCTTGTGGTGATGGTTAGCGTGCTTGAGCCGGATTAATTCAGGTGGTTCTACCACAGAAGGGCCCACAAATCAGACCAAACGGGCGCGCCAAGGCACGAATCACCGAGGATCAACACCAGGGCCCACCTGTCAGCTGTCTAGAGGAAGGTAGAGCCGGGGGAGCACCATCTAGGTTCAGCCAACCCCCAGGTTCAGCCAAACCTGGATGGCTTCCTAGCTGCCAGATCTTTGGCAGGAAGATCATCCTTATATCCTCAAGTGCTGTGGCTAAGGTTTCCATATGAAGGGATGGTGGGAACCGCCCATGGAGGCTATAAAAGGAGGCCTTCTCCCCGCCTCATTCACACACACCACACATCAGAAATCCTCTCTCCCTCTCTCACTTTGACTTGTACTCCTTAGGCTAGTCTACAACTTCTCTTTAGCGAATCCAGTCGTCCTCGAGGTCGTGGAGCAATCCTCGGCCTTTGGTATGGCTTTGTATTCGGCTTGTTAGTATCCTATTCGGCCTATCTTGATAGTTTATCATACCATGCCTTGTTCTTCCATAAGTTATGCTTTATGTGTGGTTAGGCCAGATGTTCTAAGTAAGGATATCGATTTGTTGTGCCTTTGGGCTTGCCTTAGCGCTTTACTTGTCCATCCGAAGGGTGGGAGACCCGGGGGCGCTAGCGTAGTGACCTCATTCATGGGCATGGTGCTCGAGTATGGGGGATCCCTCAGATATGACCATGTTGCATGGTGTTGTAGGGGAAGACGGCAGGTGGTGACAGCCCTGTCCGTTCGCTACAGCTGAATTGCCGTGGTTAGTGTAGTCCCGCACGTTCGAGTAACAGGACTGGTTATACACTGGTGCGGGACATTCTCCCTGATATCTGGAGCCTTAGCTCTGAGCCCTAACCATGTATCTTGTGTAACACTTTCTTGTATGAATAGATGCTTTTATGACATTCTTTGTATGCCTATGCTCCCACTAACCTTTGGTTTATTCGTTATTCTTTATCTTGAGATTGGCTTGTGTGTGTGTGTGTCACATTAACTTTATTCATATCTTCTATCAGAACTTACCCCTATATGAAATAAAGTCTATAGCTTATTCATACTGTCCCATTTATGTACCTTGTAAACTCTTTTACACCATGCCATCCTACGGGAAAATATAAATAACGATACCCAAATACTCTCTAGGTGAAATGCTACAACGGTATATCCATGCACTTGCAGATCCAATCTGTAATCGTTAAGACATACCAACACGATGTTTCTTGGTGCCATCGCTAAGGACTAGCAATCCTAGTGATGATGCTAAGAAATGCCAACAAGCATTTCTGCCGCTGTTGCCGGGGATAGCATTGGTTAAAACATTTACTAATACATAATCTTGGCGATATGTTTAAGAAATAGCTATTGCTTATACAGGTTAATGTTGCTTTTGTTTTCTCCTGCTGGATGAAAATAGGGTAGTGTATGACTGTTTACTCTGTGCCGATAAACTTCGTTGAAAATCCAAGGAAGCTCGTGAGAAGGATTCGACCTCGTGTCGTCCTTCCTCAAATTGTTCACTCAGCAACTGAACCAGTCGTTCAAGCACCATCAGCGCCTAAGTCTATGGCCGAAAAGACTCTCCGTGATTTCTCCGTCCCATCCACTGCAAATGTGGCCACCAGACCCAACGTCGACATCGGGGACATGAACTTTGAGCTCAAATCGAGTCTCAATAACATGGTGCAGGCTAGCCCATTCTGCAGCAAGCCAAATGAGGACGCCAACGCACATCTCCAGAACTTCCTCGAGCTGTGTGAAACCATAGTGATATAGGGGATCATAGCTGATATCATCAGGCTCCGTCTGTTTTCTTTCTCCCTCCTAGGGAAGGCGAAACAATGGTTCTACAAGGACAAGGAAGCTGTCAACATGTGGAACAAATGTTCCGCGGAGTTCCTCGCGAAGTTCTTCACGCTGGGCAAAACCAATGCCTTGCACAGAAAGATATCAAGTTTCCAGCAGACAGGGATGGAGTCAATCCCTGAAGCTTGGGAGAGGCTGCAAGAATACATCCTCGCCTATCCTCATCATGGGATGGACAAATGGCTCGTTCTCCAAAGCTTCTACAACGGGCTGACTCCAACATCAAGAGCCCACATCGACGCTACTGCTGGAGAAGCCTTCCTTGACCTCACCATTACCAAAGCAACTGCGCTGGTTGAGAAAATGGTCTCCAACCAAGGGTGGAGCAAAGAACGCCTCCAATCCAGAACCAAGGGCATGCACACTTTCAAGGAGATGGACATGCTTGCCGCAAAGCTGGACCTCCTCCTAAAATGCCTGGACGAAACGGCGAAATACAAGGAGCACATGAACAACTACGCTCAAGCCATAGAGCCTCCCTCCGCATGCGAAGTATGCGGAAATGGTGGACACTTGGGGAACGACTGTCCTGAAACCCGTGAAGATGCTGCCTTCGTCAACAACAATAACAACGGGTACCGTCCACAAGGAGGCCAGGGGTGGAACCAGTCGTGCCCACCATATCAAGGAGGTAATTACTACAACTCCAATTTGAATTCAAATTTCAATTCAAACAAGCCCTCCTTAAAACATTTTGTGCTTGGCCAAGCTAAAATCGATGAATCTTTAAACAAAAAGCTTTTGGCCAATGATAAAACTTTGGAAAGTATAAACATAAAAATATAAACTTTATCTTCTTCTTTAAAAAACCAACTAAAATTGAAACATAAAAATTGAAATACAACTTGCACAACTTGCTGGTACTATTCCTGCAATGGATACCGGAAAAATTCCAGGGCAACCCGAGGTAACCGTTGAAAGCATCAGCATGGTGCCAACCATGTGGGGTAACCCATCCAGGAGACCACCCCGCACTAACCATGCAGGAAGGACTATGCATCAAAAGGCGAACGCATGGGGAGGACTGGCAGCAGCAAAACAAGGAGACCCAGGGTTGCCCATGATCAGCTATTCGATCTACGATTGCCACAACAATCAGGCCCTCTGTGACCTTGGGGCAAGCATAAACATCATGCCCAATGTGATATTTGAACAACTGCAATATCCTGCTCTTTCTCGTACCCTAATGTATATGCAGCTCACCAATTCGACTATTCGATATCCCGAAGGGATAGTCAAAAATCTACTAGTACAAGTCAAGAACTCCTTCATCCTCACCAGCTTTGTGGTCCTCGACATGGAGGTCAATTTAGGCGTACAGCTGATCCTCGGACGACCATTCCTAAAGGACATGAAGGCAAGGATAGATGTCGGGACTGGAGAAATCCGTTTCCGCATCGGGGTCAACAATATATTCTTTAAATTCCAATATAGGAAGGAGCAGTGCTTTATGATTCATCAGGGTCATGATGGGAGTGGAATTTGGGGAGAACCACTACCCGAACCTGAAAATCCACCAACCGCACCAACAAAGAGAAAGAAGACAAAGAAGGTGTGGTGGAAGGTGGAGAGTGCGTCGTCATCCACTTCTCCACAGTGGGACGCCAAGTGGTAAGTACGTCGGAGAAAAGTCCAGTCCATCAGACTTAAAATGACGAGCCCTTGCCAAAGGTAAATTAGTATTTATCTCATATTTGATTTTTCAAAATTTGCGTTTTCACACCATTTGATTTTTCTCATTACATATTTGAATTTTCCAAACCTCCCTTGCACGCTGGAATTTTTCTAGACACTTTTTCCCTTTTACAAAAATCCTAAAAATGTTTCTGAGCATGAGAATCCTTTGAAAAATATTTTTGAACATCTTTTCGAAGCAAGGACTGACCAGGTGCTAAAGCATAAAAGCAAGTGACCGTTGGGGGGCAGTGGGCCCTGGCTGTCAGCGAGGGGAGCCACCTAGGGTTTGGACGAACCCAGGGGTCGGCCGAACTAGGTCCAACAGCTTTTGGGCCCCACTTTCTCCAACGGCTACTAGCCGTTGTGCCCAGTGCCACCTTGAGTATTTCGTGCCAAAGCACTTTAAATAGAGGCTAAGGGGTGGGTGTTGAGCTCTCATCCAACACTTCACTCACTCACTCCCTCTCACACTCTATGCTCTTGGGATTTCTTTGGATTTTTGCTCAAGTTTGGATTCAAGGAACCTCTCTCTCTCATTTATTTGTTGCAAGAATAATCCCACATTTAGAGGAACAACTCTCAGGTAAGCATTTCCATTCAGTCTCACTAACATGACCCATTTCTAGTTGTTCTTGTTCGTTCTTGTTCTTCAAGCATGAAAGGCATAGGACGGAAGTTTTCTGGTGCATTGAAGAAGATGACGGGCATGGGCTCGTCCCGTTCTCGGGGTGGTTCAAGCTCTCACCACACCCCCGAACTAACACAAAACCCAAGCATGATGGACTACGAAGAAGAACAAGAAAAACAAGCCTAAGGGCAAGCCAAATCGCAAGCCGAGGACATGGAGATGGATGACAATGACGCACCCTACCTCAACTTGTGAGACAACCACAAGCGGCAAGCCTATGACATCCTCAAGCGTCGAAACTTTGGTCATACCAAAGCTTTTGATCTGGAGCTCCTCAAGAAAACAGGTATGGAAGTAGACTTCAATCGTGTTTGGCATGCGATTGGATGGGATGGTTTTATGCACGTTGAGTCTTTGCACTCTTTGAGAGGTGGATGATGGTGTTTCTTTCCAACTCTTTGGAAACAAGTTTTATCCTACATGGAAAAATTTTAGTCACCACCTTGGTTTTGGCCCACACTTGCCAGTTTCCCTTGAACAAGCTTGCCGCAGTTTTAATCGGCATGAATTTTGGCGTTTGATTTTGGGTCAAGTTGTCCATGGCAAGTTCGCACCTAGGTGCAACGACATTCAAAACCTGACTCTTCGTTTGATGCACAAGTGGTTGGCCATCACTCTTTTCCCAAGAGATGATGTTAGGCCCGTGCGCAACGATGAGTTGATGACCCTATAAACCATGGTCAACAAGATCAAAATCTCCCCCGTGAAGGCTATGTTTAAGCAATGGCTTAGGCATTTCAAGATGACGGGTCCTATTGAGTGTACTTCTTTGGTTATGCGCATCGCTTCAAGCATCGGGGTCTTAGACGGGACTTCTACTCCTTTCATTGAGGATCCCCGTGTTCTTATCGATGAAGCTAATTTGATTTACGGTCACACACTCAAGAAAGGCTCGAATGACTCTTTGATTTTTCTTCTCTCTTGGCTCTGCAAAAGAGATTCCATTGCCAAAACCGGGATACCATTTGTATAACTGCCAGTCACCAACCATCCCTCTTGTCCCACAAGAGATGACCCGCAGGCATAGTGTTTCTGGTTTACCTAGCAGGATGACAAGAAGCAGGGCGAGAAGGGAAGCATCACCGACTCCACCACCTCCACAGCCTCAGCCATCATATCCACGTGAGGCAGGTGGATCCTCTTGGCATAGCGCAAGAACCGACGAATGGGCACGGCAAGCCCCAAGGCACTGGTCCACCAGCTCCAGCTCTAGTGGGGTCTCACACCTCACATGACGTATGGCCTCGACCCGAGAATTCAGCTCCGTCACTCAGCAGCTAGGAGAGCTCAGGGTCCAGGCCAACGACATCGAGGAGTCGCTAAACCAACACATCCAGACCAACCAAGCATGGCAGCGACACATTGGCGAGAGGATCCACGCCATGGAGCAGAGGCAACTGCAGCAGCAGGAGGAGTGGAGGGCTTACTTCCGTTGGAGGGGGTACAACTCCGACCAGCAGCAGTGAGCCTGAAGCTAGCTTGGGGGAGGACCCCCACGATAGGTACCTTGTATCCTGTATCTTTCTACTGCTTTCAAAACCTTATGCATGAAGCAAAATAAAAATCTGAAAACCAAAAAAAAATAAAAATTTGCAAAACTAAGAAAAGACCAAATATATTTACTTGCTTTCTTGTGTGTAGTAAGCATGGTGTAGTTTTCCTTGTTGAGATGATGAATAGTTGCTCTATTAATTAGCTTCATATGCCTAGTTATAACTTAGAGCTCTACCTAGATTTGAGTTCGTTTGCTAAATGATCAAACCTTAAAACTTGAAACGTGTGGGTACCAAAAAGCTTGATCCAAATCTAAGTTGTTGTGAGTTTTGTTATGGTTGAAATAGAGCTGCTATGTTCTCCTCCTAAAGTGATGCTTGATATTTGGAGTTTTTATTTTTCAAAATACAAAAAAAAAGTTCCTCAATGATATGAAAATTCCTATCCAAAGCCATATGTTGATCCAAAACGAAAATCTTCCACATATGCAACTTGTTATCTCATTGAGCTTTGTCAAACTGATGTGACCCTTTGTGAGATACATTTCATACTCCATGATCAAGATCACGTACACGTCTCCACCACATGCTAAGCTTCTACACTGGAAGATAGCAAGCACTACATCCATCCACCCAAAAAATAAAACTCCATGTTGTTTCATGACCACTCACTCCAAAGTTATAAGAAAAAAGGATATGGGCTATGCAAAAAGAAATATGCTAAATAAAGCATGTTGAAAAAAAATAAAAAAAGAGGAGAGTTGGAGACATGAAGGTCCAAAAGCATTCAAAAAAAGAGAGAAAGAAAGATAGCCCATATCCAAGAAAGAGAATAAAGGAGAGATGGTCCATGAAAAGGAATCCATACACCATCCACCAAAAATACCCACACACATGCACATCTTGATCAAGGTTTATGATTTGTTTCTTCTTTGGATTCGGTCTTTGACTTAGCAAAATATGAGAAACAAGTGTGCCTACATTCCCTCCATACCTACAGCTCCACAAAAACAAGCTATCAGGAGTAGGATGTGTCGATTCCGGAAATGGCCGGCAGCTAAACCTACTCGAAGTGTGTATCACGCGTCGTGATCGGATATGGCCTAGTACACAATGACTCAAGATATATATTGGTTGAGGCAAAATGCCCTACGTCCAATGAAGGGTCAGTCGATTGTATTGCTTGAGCCCAGGTGCTCGAGAGAGTTTGCGGAGTTTGTGGCAGAACCGCCCGGATTAACCCGGCTCAAGTGCACTAACCATCATCCTTGAAGATGAACTGGGCACCATGCACTTCAAACGGATTAATCCGATAGTCTGTCGGGTAGATCCTGATGCAACCACTCAATATCTTGATCGAAACCAAGCATACACATAACTCGCACGAAGGCAAGTCCAGAGATTACAACATCCCACAAATTTTAAGTCAGACATTGATTATTACAAGTCAAAAAATACCACTCGAGTACTTTTAAGTTCAAAATAAAACTTCATTCAGAGTTTTATTGTAGCGGAAAGAAAAACACGATCAACTAGCGTCGGCAGAGTTATTGCTAGTTGGGGAAGGATCCCATTCCACTATCCAACCAGTCGGCAAAGCACCCGGCCAAGCCAAACCAGATACCATCTCTTCAACAGACACACCTGAAAACATTGCCACAAGCAAGGCTGAGTATACTAATACTCAGCAAGGCTTACCCGACCAGTGGTATAGAAATACCGACTACTAATCATGCAAGGCTCTAAGGTTCTAGGGTTGTCTTTTGCCGAAAAGCAACAAAGAGTAAGTGCTTAATTTCATATTTTAGCTATCAAAATTCTAATTCATTTAACCAGTCTAGATGAGCTTCTGTCTCTAATCAAACATGGTGGAAAACAAATCATCCAACAAGTTTCATCATAGCCATAGTTCCTCTTATTACTCTATGTGGCAGAAGTATTAAGCAATCTCAATCACCGCGAGAAACGGATGATTCGAATCGAATTTCTTAACCTTGCAAGGGAAATCTAAACACACGTGACGTGGTTACTTCAAGAGTCACACGTGCAACTTTTCCCCTTTATCCCCATTTTATGGATTAGGACCACCGGCCTCGAGTACAAAAGGTCCATGAACCACGGACGATGCCGGAACATGACCCTCTTGCACTCACCATTGGGCCCATGGGACAGTGTCAACACGGTGGAACCTATCCAGGCACCGGTTCAATTGAGTACTTAAGCTTACCGATTACCGTACTCTCGGCATGTGGTTAGTACTTTCAAAAGCTTAACCACCACTACCACACACTGCAACCTTAGCATTTTTCACTACTCAGATGGGGCCTCAACCATGAGTACTTTACCACACCCCCGCCTGCCAACCTTATAGTTGCAATATGCGGTAAACATTCAACTCCTATAATTCTTGCGAGTAGCAGGAAACTACTCGACTTTTATCGTACCTATTAGCATAGCATCTACTCAAACTTCCTGTTCTGGTAGTCATTACAAAGGTACCTAGGATCATGCAACTAGGGTTTCAATCAACTCTTATGAACTTTAAATGCATAGGCAAAAAGGATCAACAGTTGCATAATTTAAAAACTGGGATCATGCACCGGGGCTTCCTCCGAACGTTGGTTCGGGTCCTCAATGACTGCTGCTAGATTAACGTGAGCTTCATGCTACTCACTCTTAGACTTGGGCACCAGAGTGTAGATCCCGTCGGCGAGAGTAGTTGAGTCTATATGAATGCACATGTATGAGTGGTTTTACTGGTACAAAATATGCATTATAAAGTAGTCAAAACTTATGTTAAGTAGTCGAGAACTTCATTTTCTTTTCCCTGGGCAGTCATCTATCGAGTACTTATCTGTTTAACTGATTTCATTAAGTGAGCGGGTGGTTGTGCATGTTGTACAATTTATTTTTAATAGGGAGCATTGGTTAACCGAACTACTCGTAGGGGTAGATTCTGGGTTGTAGAACTACTCGTAAAAGTAGCTCCTGAGTTGGGATTTTTATGCAGAGCTTGTTACTTGAGTACAAACTCACTGTAAAAGTTTTAGCCAATTTATCATTCAGCAGGTTATTCATGAAAAGCTTATTAAACAGCTATTGCTATGATCAAGATCTACTTGCAAAGAACAACCATGCAAGAAACTGGTGCTCAACATTTTACTGATCAAATCTACTCGCATGAGTAGTTTACTTCACATTTTTGAAGATTTTTCTCGTGCAAGAGACAGGGGTTAACATTTTAATTTTAAAAGGGATCTAGCTTATAACAAAAGCACTCGAAACCACTGGTTGTGCTTGGATTTAGAGCATGAAATTTTTATGAAAGGCTAAACTCTTAGCACTAAAGCTACCATCCAAGTTTCATGAGCAGTCCTTTCTTGAACCTCTAGGAACAATTAAAAGCCATTTAAACTTGATTTAAATCCACATCTAAAAACATGTGGAAACAGATCCAAAGTTCTGTTACAAAGTTGTAGATCTCAACTTAAGGATTCCAGAACATCATAGCTTGTATTTTTAGGATTTTTCTTTGAGTTGTTATGCATCTTCAAAGTTAATAGATTGATTTTCAAGTTCTTGTTCCAGGTTCATGTGGCAGAACCACCTGAATTAATCCGGCTCAAGTGTATTAACCATCACCATTAAGGCAATCTCGGTTAACCTTACACTTCAAACGGAGTAATCCACTGGTCTGTAGGGTATAACCTCCCGATACAACCACGATAGAGCGGATCGAATGCCATACATACAAATGCTCACGCGACGATGAGCCCAGAGAATACCACATTCCAGCAAATATTACAACATTATCATAAGTGAATATTACAGACCAAGTTTGAGTTTAGAAACCAAGTACTTCAGTGATCATAACTAATAAGTTCTTTTAAGTTGCAGCGGAAAATAAAACAGCGAAAGCTACTTCGACGATAAGGATGTCTCGATGAAGCCCGTACGAGACATCACTCGGCATTATCTCCGTTGGACGGGGGCGTATCCCATTCCACCGACCAACCAGGGGGAAGAGTGCAGGGCCAAGTCAAGCTAGCAATCATATCTTCGAAGGTCTCACCTGAAAACGAGCCACAAGCAAGGCTGAGTATACTAATACTCAGCAAGACTTACCCGTGTAGTGGAATCTATTCCACCGACTCTAGACATGCAAGGCTTTTTGGCTCAGAGGTTTGTTTTGCCGAAAAGCATCTATAAGTGGGTCCTTACTTTCAACTTTTAGCTCAAGATTCTAGTTTCATTAACCATTCTAGATAAGCAGCTATCCAATAGCATTCATGGTGAAGCATTAATTCTCATCCAACAAGTTTATTCATCATCATTGTTCCTCTTCTTACTCTGTGGGTAAAGGGGGTTAAGCAGTCTCAATAGCCGTGAGAAACGGACGATTCGAATCGAATTTCTTAACCTTGCAAGGGAAACCCAAACACACGTCACGTGGTTACTCCCTAGAGTCACACGTGCAACTTTTCCCCTTTCTTTCCGGGTCGTGGATCGGGGCTACCCTCCGAGAGTACAAGAGCCCCACGCCACGGTTCGGCGCCGGGTCGTGACCACTCTCTGCACTCGCCATATGCACATGGGACCGAAGTTCAAAGGGTAGGATGCCGTCCCCTTGCCGGGCCAATCAGGTACTTAAGCTTACCGATTCCCATAATCTCGGCATGTGTTTAGTACGTTCAAAAACTTAACCATCACTACCACACACTGCGGCCTTAGCATTTTTCACTAGACAGACGGGCCTCAATCGTAACCATCGTTCCATAGCCCGTCCGTGTCCTTATGATTGCAGCGTGTAGTAAACATTCAACTCCTATTTTCTCGCGAGTGACAGGAAATCACTCGGCTTTTACCGGAGTCCTATTAGCACAGCATTCTATCGATCCTTACGTCTAGTTTTCAAGCAAGGGTACCTAATATCATGCAACTAAGTTTTCATTCAACTCCTATAAACTTAATGCACAAGCAAGGAGTAATGAGTTGCATAATTTAGGAAAGAGATGGGTTATGCTCCGGGGCTTGCCTTCGCAGTCAGCTTGGGGCTCTTCCGAACTTGGGCTCGGGTCTTCAAGAGCTTGAGTTAGATTTACTTGAGCTTCATGCTGCTCACTCTCGGACGCGGGCACCAGCTCGTAAGTTCCGTCGGCGAGAGTCGTTGATTCTACATGAATGCACAAGTTTAAGTAGTGGTGACGGTAAACGACACGATTTAAGTGTAGTTACTACAGTGGATAGTTTCTGGTCATGAAACTTTGGATTTAGGCACATCAGGGAAAGATGTGCTTACTGTAAAATTTTAAGACAATTTCATGTAGCAGATTAATTATAAAAAATATATTACATAGTTGCTGTTAGATCCTTGTTCTTTTTGTAAAGAACAATTGGTGCAAAAACTGAGTCTAAGATTTTTACAGGGCCTTCATAAAATCGTGCAGGAGCTACTGTAAATTGTATAGGATTTATCATGCAGTTTTCAGAGCATAGAAAATATGACATTACTTTCCTAGGTTATTCAAGGATTTATTTTTACAGGATCATCCAGAGGGTTTTTGTCCATGAAACTTTTTACACAACAACCTCTACCACTGTTTATCTCCTAGTAAAACTTTGAGAGTTTTCCAAGCTAAGATACTATTTTCTTGATTTAATGCATGTTATTAGCGCATAAATCAAATAAATAGGTTCCTGTGAGATAAAAAGTCTCCGAATTTTTCTCTGGCATCTGGGTACCATTACACCAGTATAGAAAAAGTTTCATGAGGTGATTCATAACCTAATTGCAGGGATAAAATATTTAGCCACTTTTGGTATGAAATTAAGTTTAATCAACAGTGCAGATAGAGATGGAATTTGGGCCTGATCTTTTTACACAGTCCTAAACATCAAGCAACTAGCTTACTGCCCAAAATTTAGGGTCAGTACTGATTTACAATAGTGGGTACAAAATAAGTCCATTAAAGATTCCCTTTAATGTAGAGCAAAATATGTTGAGAATCTGAGAAACTTTTTGTAACAAAAGTTGTAGATTATATTCTAAGGATTCCAGAATAGTTGCGTTTGCATTTTTCTGAATTTTCTATGATTTTATCCGAATTTTACAAGTTCACTGAATTTGAATCTAGATTTGAAACTTTCTTTTACAACTGGGTCCTTGAATCCTACGCGCAGACCCTTCTAAAGATTTAAATTCTTGCAATTGGGTCCTCGGGCGGCTCGGGTATGGCGGTCGGCCGAAATTCCGGCGAGGGGCTCGCCGGCGGCGATGGGTGAGGGTCGGGGAAGGTTCAGGGGTGCGAGGGCTACCTCGTGGGGGTCTTGTTCGGGTGGGGGACGGCCGGGAATAGCTCGCCGGCGTTGGAGCAGAGGCGGCGGCGGCGGCAGCACGCGTCGACGGCGGTGATCCGGCGGGCTTGGGGCGGTCTGGTCTGGTCGGCGAGCTTCAGTGGCGCGTGGGGAAGCTGCTCAGGGGCTTGGCTTGGGCGGAGGAGGTCGGAGTCGAGCTGTCCACGGCGAGCAGGGGCGACGGCGGCGGTGACAGCGCGGGCGGCGGCGCTCCGGCGGTCCTGGGCGGTGTTGGGCGGGTCGGCGAGCTTCAGGGGGATGATGTAGTGGTGGCTGACACTTCAATTTGGGCAGGGGGCGGCTGTGGAGGGCTGTCCACGAGCGGGCGGCGCTCGGCGGGGGCAATGGCGGCGGCGAGGTGCTCTGGCTGCGGTGGCTCGCGCGGGCGGCCGGGGGCGCGGCTTTTATAGGGGCAGGAGGGAGTGGGGGTGTCTGGGCGACGCGCGGGGCGGAGGCACGGCAACGGCGTGGCACTGGCCACGGCGGGCGGCAGCAAGACGCCGGCGCGGCGTGCGGCGGGCGGGCGCGAACGACTGGCGGCCGGAGATTTGGCATGGGCGCGAGGAGATAGCGCGGCGCGTGGATTGGAGAAGCAGCTGCTGCAGCGGCTCGGGCGGAGGGCAGGCGCAGCGACGGGCGGGGCGCGGGAGTCGGGGCGGCACGGCGCGTCGCGGCGGTTGGGCGTGGTGGGCGGCGAGCCGGGGCACGGCAACGGCGCGCGCACGCGCGGGCGCGTACGGGGTAGCGCGGCGGTGGGGAGGGGGCAAAGCCGTGCGTTGGGGAGAGGCGCGGCGGCCACTGGCCTGGCGCCTCGCGCCGGTCAGGGGTCGCCGGCCACCTGGCGGCGCTGTCGGGCGGCGAGGGGAGAGAGAGGGAGGGGCGAGGGGCCTGAATGCAAGAATTCGAAAAGTTTCAGGGGGCTGGGTGCAAACAGGGCATTTTCTCCTCTTTCTAATTTGAATTTCAAAAACTTTTGAACATGAAAGTTGTTCAGAATAAAAAGTTCTACAAGTTTGGTTTCAGGCAACAACTCATTTGGCTTATGGTTTGAAAGTTAATTTAAAAATTCAAAAGTATCCAAATGTGCCCAAATTCAATTTGAATTTCAACTTAAGTCGTTCTAATTCTTTTCACCCTTTTATTAGTTGGTTAAGCATAGGGTTAGGCTAATGACATTGATTTTAGAAATGAAATTTACCAGGGTTGTCTCAGCCTTCCCCCCTTAACAAGAATCTCGCCCCGAGATTCGGTAAACCTTAGTGTGGACATGGGTGCACATACCAGTGGTTGAGATAAGAAACCCAGGGAAATTTTGGTTTAGGTAGCTCTCGGTTTCCCAAGTGGCTTCTTCTTCAATGTGATGATCCCATTGAACTTTATACATTTTAATCACGTTCCTCCTGGTCTCTCTTTCCTTTTGATCCAAAATTTTAACTGGGTGTTCGACATACGAGAGGTCGGGTTCTAACGATATTTCTTGTTGTTCCACAATCTCGGTAGGGACTCGAATACACTTCTTGAGTTGAGATACGTGGAAGACATCATGGGTGGCCGTGAGCTGAGGGGGCAGTCGTAGCTTGTAGGCTACGGGTCCGCAGCTCTCGATGATTTCGTAAGGACCAACATAACGGGGAGCTAGTTTGCCTTTGATTCCGAATCTGTGCACTCCCTTGGTTGGCGAAACTCGAAGATAGACATGATCGCCAACTTCGAACTTTAGGAGCTTTCTCCTTTTGTCAGAATAGCTCTTTTGTCGGGCTTGTGCGGCTTTAAGATTTGCTTGTATTACTTTTACTTTCTCCTCTGCCTCGATTACCAGGTCGGGTCCAATTATTTTACGTTCTCCGGTTTGTGACCAGCTCAGAGGAGTTCGACACCTTCGTCCGTACAGGGCCTCAAATGGTGCCATTTTCAAACTTGTTTGATAGCTATTGTTGTACGAGAACTCTGCTAGGGGTAGGCATTTGTCCCAATTCTTGTCGTAGTGAATGACGCAAGCTCTCAGCATGTCTTCAAGAATTTGGTTTACTCTTTCCGTTTGTCCGTCAGTCTGAGGATGGTATGCTGAGCTGCGAAACAGTTTGGTACCAAGAGACGTCTGCAGTTGTTCCCAAAAGCGTGCTACAAACTGAGGACCACGATCGGAAATAATTGTCTTAGGTATTCCATGTAGGGAACAATACAATCGAGGTAAATCTCGGCATATTTCTTGGTAGAATAGGTGGTGTGTACCGGAAGAAAGTGTGCCGTCTTTGTGAGTCTATCAACGATAACCCATATGGAATCATGTTTTTGGGAAGTGTTTGGTAGTCCAACGATGAAGTCCATACTTATGTCTTCCCATTTTCATGATGGTATAGGTAACGGTTGAAGTGTACCGGCTACCTTCAAGTGGCTAGCTTTTACTCTCTGGCACGTGTCACATTCCGAGACATACGTAGCAATTTCTCTTGTCATTCTAGTCCACCAGAAGTTTTGCCTTAGGTCTTGATATATTTTGCTACTGCCGGGGTGGATAGAGAATTTGGAAAGATGTGCTTCATCGAGAATTTGCTTGCGGAGTTCACGATTCTTCGGAACAACTATACGACTTTCGAACCATAGAACTCCCTTATGGTCCTGGCGGAAACATTCATACTTCTCCTCCCCTAGAGAGAGTTTTTGTTTGATGATCTTAATTCCTTCATCATGTAGTTCTGCCATGATGATTTGGTCGTGAAGAGTGGGCTCAACTGAGATGTGATTTAGAGTGCCTTGGGAAACCATTTCCATGTTAAGCTTCCTCATTTCTGCACACAACGTCTCATGGTAGGACTCCATGGATAAGCAATGGCAATGGGACATCCGGCTTAGTGCATCCGCGACTACATTAGCCTTGCCGGGGTGATAGTGCACTTCAAGGTCATAATCTTTGATTAATTCTAACCATCTTCGTTGTCTCATATTCAGATCGGCTTGTGTGAAGATATACTTGAGACTCTTATGATCCGTGTAGATATTGCACTGTGTACCCATGAGATAGTGCCTCCATATTTTCAGAGCGTGAATGACAGCTGCAAGCTCAAGATCATGAGTGGGATAATTCTGCTCGTGGGGCCGAAGGGCTCGTGAGGCATATGCAATCACTCGATTCTCTTGCATAAGCACACATCCTAGACCAGTACCCGATGCGTCACAATACACATCGAACGACTTGGTATTATCGGGTTGAGCTAACACAGGTGCAGTAGTCAGATGCTCTCTGAGAGTGTGGAAAGCTTCCTCACATTTCTCATTCCATACAAACTTTACTTCCTTCTTTAACAGTTCCGTCATGGGCTTAGCAATTCGAGAGAAATCCGGGATGAAGCGACGGTAGTAACCGGCTAAGCCGAGAAAACTGCGAATCTGATGAACAGAGGTAGGGGGTTTCCAATCCATCACCTCTTGTACCTTGCTGGGGTCGACAGCTATGCCTTCGCTGGAGATCGTGTGACCTAAGAACTTTACAGTATCCAACCAGAATTCACACTTAGAAAACTTAGCATAGAGCTGATGGTCTCTTAGACGCTGAAGAACAATGTGCAGGTGCTTAGCATGCTCTTCCTCATCCTTGGACTAGATAAGGATGTCGTCGATGAACACTACGACGAATTTGTCAAGCTCAGGCATGAATACCGAATTCATGAGATACATGAAATAGGCAGGGGCGTTGGTGAGTCCAAAGGACATGACCAAGAATTCATATAGTCCATATCATGTGGAGAAGGCAGTCTTAGGAATATCGCACGGGCGAATCTTGATTTGATGATATCCCGAACGAAGATCAATCTTTGAGAAGACTCTGGCTCCAGCTAATTGATCGAAGAGTACATCGATACGGGGAAGTGGGTATTTATTTTTAACAGTTACCGCATTGAGAGGTCGGTAATCAACACATAACCTCAAACTGTCATCCTTCTTCTTTACGAATAGGGCTGGACATCCACAAGGTGACGCGCTAGGGCGAATGAAACCTTTGTCCAGCAGTTCTTGGAGTTGAATTTTCAGCTCTGCCAACTCTTTAGGGGGCATCCTATATGGTCTTTTGGATATAGGTGCAGTGCCTGGTTGTAGTTCAATAACGAACTCAATATCCCTATCTGGTGGCATTCCGGGTAAGTCGTCCGGAAAGACATCGGCATACTCATTTACCATAGGAATATCCTCTAGCTTAAGTCCTTCCATCTTGTAAGCACAGGAATTCGTGCAATCTAGGAATGGTAGGTAAAGGGTAGTGGCTCCGTGACTAGGTGAATTTATCTCAACGGCTCGGGAAGAAAGGTCCAGCGTGACTCCATGCATAGTCATCCAGTTCATTTCAAAAATAATATCCATGCCGTCAAGAGGTAAAAGAACAAGGTCTGTGTCGATGGTTTTACTACCCAACTTGACTGGTACTTGTCTGATCATTTGGTTTGAAGCAATTTTACCACCCGGTGTTGATATCATATATGACCCTTTTGTGTGACAAACATCCAAGCCTACTTTTGCACCGAATTTTGCACTTATGAAACTATGCGATGCACCAGAATCAAACAATATAACTGCAGGCTTGTTATGGATAGAGAATGTACCCGACATCACTAGGGCTCCTTCAGGAAGCTCTGCAAGCGTGGTGAAGTTAATCCGTCCTTGCTTGACTTGCAGGGTCTGTCTCTTGCCCCTGTTCTTGGTGTTCGGGTTGGATCCCTGACCTTGGTTGGGCGGTCCAGACTGAGGGCATCCCCGTGCGAAGTGGTTGGAACTCCCGCATTTGAAACAACGATTCGCGGGGCTAGGTCGAAGAGACTGTTGAAGAGTGGGCCTCGGACCATTCTGTGGAGGCATCGGGGGTCGTACCATGCCTGGCTATTGTGGGGGTCTGGCAATCCATCTCCCTGGCTGAGGGGCCCTTGGTGGAGCTGTGGGTGCGGCATTTTGCACGATGCGGTACCTTGGTGGTTGAGCACTTGATGGTCCAGCGGGTGCCTTTCTCTTCTTCTCTGCCCGGTGTGCCATGATACAGTCTTCCTGGGTAATGGCCATATTGACCAATTCGTTGTAGGTGTCAGCCCTGGCTAGGTTCAGACGCTCCTTGAGCTTGGTACTCAGTCCTCTGTAGAAACGGTCACGCTTCTTAGCATCCGTATCAGCGTGATAGCCCGCATACTGGCATAGATTGTTGAACGCCTGGGCGTACTGCAGCACGGTGCGGGTGCCCTGGTAAGTGCCAGGAACTCGTTCAACTTCCTCTCCATGAGACCCTCGGGGATATGATGTGCCCGGAACGCGGTCTTGAATTCGTCCCAGTCAACCACATGATCAGCCGGGAGCATCGCAAAATAGTGGTCCCACCACAGACGAGCGGTACCGCGAAGCTGTTGCGCGGCAAAACGAGCTTTGTTGGCCTCTGAGCATGGGGCCACCAGTAGTGTGAACTTGGATTCGATGGTGCGAATCCATGCGTCTGCATCCAGGTGTTCCTCTGTCTTATGGAACAAGGGAGGCTGGGTCCCTAGGAAATTCGTGTATCCTGGAGCTTGGGGTTGGTGAGCATTGTGCCCACCCCGCTGCTGGTGCTGTCCTTGCACGATCTGACGCAGCAGCTCGGTTTGAGCGGCCATCACTTCCACCAAACTGGGCGGGGGTGGTGGCAATTGTCGCGGTCGGCTGCCACCGGCACCAAAACCCTCGAGGTTGCCACGTGTTGATCCAACCATCTGAAACGTGAAAGGTTACCATTAGCAACGCGATCCATTTTAATTCCTTGATTCATAAATGATTGGTGTAGTCATAGACTTCCGAAATCACAGCTAGAAGTATGGACAGAATCTCTGTTTGCTACGAGAAAAATCATAGCTTGCTGTGGGTCCATCCAAAACATCTCATACTTTGGCAGTAGTCAGAGAATTTAGGAATGCACCACCTTGGTATTTAACTCCGGCGCTGGAACTATAGCCAAGGTGGTCGAAAGACTCGTCCTTTGCCTTACTGCCTTAGCTGTTTTTCAGCAGATCGATAGGTAATGTTTCGCCTATAACTTAAACTAGCAAGATCCAATGGGGTTGAAATTTTGTGAGAACCTAGATCACAGAATTTAACACAAGTTTGGTATTCAACACTCAGCCAAGAAATGTAAGGAGACATGGATAAAAATTCCGACAAGTCTCAGCGATTGTGGATTTCATCGTTTACCAACTTACAACGAAATCACCCAAGTTTATCGCCGTTCCTTACAAGTTGAGGGTATCCACATGGTTCAGGTGTACCCATCACAAAAGAGTTACTCAACTCCTAGTTAGCCTATTACAACACTTGCCAAAAGTTAGGCTACCCTATCGAGGAGTATGTGCAAAAGTCCTTCTAGGTCGTCCTCTAGAAGTCATCCAAGTCGTTGACGGATGACTCGCTGTGAGTAGGAGAGTGAGCTCCCATCTGAGGTGCCTGTGGTACCTCACCCTCGAAATCCATACCGGAAATACCATCAATCTCCTGTGGCTCCTCCTCATCTTCCTCCATGTCCTCCTCATGGGGATGGTCATTCTGATCATGGTGCCACTGAATGTGCTCATTAGCATCCTCCAACTCAAGGCTCAGATCATGGAGCTGCTCCTCCAAGTGTGCTATCGTGGCATCTCTCTCACCCATGAGAGTGTCCTGCTCCTGAATTTGGCCCTCAAGTTGGCCAATCTGAGCATCTCTATCCTCAAGGTCCTCACTGAGCTCCTTAATCTGCTCATCCCTGGTATCTGCCATCATGTGGTAGGCCTGAGCAAGATCAGTGAGCTGCTCAAGCGCCTGACTCTGGAGAGTCTGAAGTCGGTAGAGTGCATTCATGCACCGCACGGAGGTATGGATAGTTTCCTGGGCGTGAAAGTCTACCAAGTACTGTGCGTGCTGCACCCTGTTGAGCCAAAAGGGGTCGTTGTCCTGGGCAGCAGGAAACAAACCAATGGGAGTGAGTGTGACAACCTCGGGACGCTGCGCACAAAAAGTGGTGAGCGCCCTCATGGCTGCAAGCTCCCAAGTATCGGCCAAACGGCGACCAACAGCCTCAATCTCCAAGGCGGGCCACTCCAGGTGTAGCGGGTGCGGAAAGATAGTCACGTTGACACGGCACTGGGTAACTCCATTCTCTGCAAACTCCAGCCCGGCGTAACGTGGGGGAATTAGATAGCCCGCGGTGCGCAGAACATCCCACAAAATAGAGGGAAAGCCCTCCCAGTGGAGACACTGCGAGTGTACGCGTCCATCCTCATCCACCATCATAGCAACAGGCTCGGCCATCTGAACAAAAGATCAAATGGAGTGAGATAGTGAAAAACTGTGAACAGCACAGGAACAGATTCTGTATAGTGTGCAAAAATAGCCACAACTTCCACAGTTCTAATCCAAAAATTCTCAAATTTCACCAGATCACTCCTAAGGTATTTGTGAACAACTTTGCTAGTCAACTCCAGAGCTAGAGAGGTCTCTAAGATGGTCCTTCTTTTCAGGTTTTACCTTACTGTCTACCCAGAAATTTCAGTGAACAGTGGGCCAATGTTTCGTGCATCAGGGAAAATCTACCCAGCCAAAATTTACCAAATTTTAACAGCAGCTACCTGGGTAAATTTGGAACAAGTTTTGTGTTGTACTCTTTTGCAGAAAACCGCAGGAAGGGGGCCTAAAACTTTAGGGGGCAGAAGTGCTTATTCTTGACAGAAATCCAACATTCCAAGGTTTCTGTTATTTCTTACTATCCATAAGTTCAGAATTTTTCATTTTTGAACAGGAGATAGAACTCGAAATTTGGTACAATTCTTTCAACATGAACTTTACCAGAAAAGGTCATTTTCTTTGATCAATAAATCTCTCTTTTCGGTCATGGCAGAATTGGGACAGATTCGCTAGATAGTCCTTATGCAATCCACGCTTAGATACGCAAGAACCTTACCACTCTCATACAACGCATTTTCAATTTCAGATATATATGGTCATGATGCATGCACGTCCTATTCGTCCTCACAAAAATAAAATAATTACCAAATACTTTTGGTCTTACGAAGATAGTTTCGGTGGCATACATGATACGGCTCTCACTATAATAGCTAGTCGAGTTTTTCTAACCGTTCTTTAACTTATCGTAATCGCGGTTAGTGTACCTGCAGAAGATTGACAAAGCATATATATTTCATGAACCTTTCATGCCAGCACTCATGAAAGCGTCCGTATTCATTACCGTTTACTTATAGAAATGATATTTGTACAATTTCCGCCGTACAGACGACGTTAACATACGCTATCGAGATAGCGTATTCACGGGGGTACCGTCATGAGACGGCAGTACCTCAAGTAAGCCACTGCTTGAGGGCAGCGTTCGGTTCGCATCACCGACAGGAAGGCCAAGCTCTCTCAGTTGGCTGAGGATTCTTACCTTCTTACCTTAGCGATGAGTGCGTCGTTACAGAATTTAAGGTCGGTTGTGCAGGAAAGTAAGTTTTGACAGAAAGTAATGTGCTGGAAGTCAGCTGATAATATTTCATAAGTTAGATAGCCACCTAGTAACTTTCCCATAATCCCTTAGGGCTTTACGAACTAGGCACCATCCTTAACGCACCGACGTATTTCGCAACACATCCTTCTAGTCAAGTTTTATGAAAATAAGTTTTTAAGGCTTGTCGCATTCTCTGGCGTATGCATTTTGGCTCTGGAGCCCGCTGTTACCAGCTGTGGCACCAGCTACAGCTCTGATACCAGCTGTGGCAGAACCACTTGAATTAATCCGGCTCAACTGTATTAACCATCACCATTAAGGCAATCTCGGTTAACCTTACACTTCAAACGGAGTAATCCACTGGTCTGTCGGGTATAACCTCCCGATACAACCACAGTAGAGCGGATCGAATGCCATACATACAAATGCTCACGCGACGATGAGCCCAGAGAATACCACATTCCAGCAAATATTACAACATTATCATAAGTGAATATTACAGACCAAGTTTGAGTTTAGAAACCAAGTACTTCAGTGATCATAACTAATAAGTTCTTTTAAGTTGCAGCGGAAAATAAAACAGCTAAAGCTACTTCAACGATAAGGATGTCTCGATGAAGCCCGTACGAGACATCACTCGGCATTATCTCCGTTGGACGGGGGCGTATCCCATTCCACCGACCAACCAGGGGGAAGAGTGCAGGGCCAAGTCAAGCTAGCAATCATATCTTCGAAGGTCTCACCTGAAAACGAGCCACAAGCAAGGCTGAGTATACTAATACTCAGCAAGACTTACCCGTGTAGTGGAATCTATTCCACCGACTCTAGAACTGCAAGGCTTTTTGGCTCAGGGGTTTGTTTTGCCGAAAAGCATCTATAAGTGGGTCCTTACTTTCAACTTTTAGCTCAAGATTCTAGTTTCATTAACCATTCTAGATAAGCAGCTATCTAATAGCATTCATGGTGAAGCATTAATTCTCATCCAACAAGTTTATTCATCATCATTGTTCCTCTTCTTACTCTGTGGGTAAAGGGGGTTAAGCAGTCTCAATAGCCGTGAGAAACGGACGATTCGAATCGAATTTCTTAACCTTGCAAGGGAAACCCAAACACACGTCACGTGGTTACTCCCTAGAGTCACACGTGCAACTTTTCCCCTTTCTTTCCGGCTCGTGGATCGGGGCTACCCTCCGAGAGTAGAAGAGCCCCACGCCATGGTTCGGCGCCGGGTCGTGACCACTCTCTGCACTCGCCATATGCACATGGGACCGAAGTTCAAAGGGTAGGATGTCGTCCCCTTACCGGGCCAATCAGGTACTTAAGCTTACCGATTCCCATAATCTCGGCATGTGTTTAGTACGTTCAAAAACTTAACCATCACTACCACACACTGCGGCCTTAGCATTTTTCACTAGACAGACGGGCCTCAATCGTAACCATCGTTCCATAGCCCGTCCGTGTCCTTATGATTGCAGCGTGTAGTAAACATTCAACTCCTATTTTCTCGCGAGTGACAGGAAATCACTCGGCTTTTACCGGAGTCCTATTAGCACAGCATTCTATCGATCCTTACGTCTAGTTTTCAAGCAAGGGTACCTAATATCATGCAACTAAGTTTTCATTCAACTCCTATAAACTTAATGCACAAGCAAGGAGTAATGAGTTGCATAATTTAGGAAAGAGATGGGTTATGCTCCGGGGCTTGCCTTCGCAGTTAGCTTGGGGCTCTTCCGAACTTGGGCTCGGGTCTTCAAGAGCTTCAGTTAGATTTACTTGAGCTTCATGCTGCTCACTCTCGGACGCGGGCACCAGCTCGTAAGTTCCGTCGGCGAGAGTCGTCGATTCTACATGAATGCACAAGTTTAAGTAGTGGTGACGGTAAACGACACGATTTAAGTGTAGTTACTACAGTGGATAGTTTCTGGTCATGAAACTTTGGATTTAGGCACATCAGGGAAAGATGTGCTTACTGTAAAATTTTCAGACAATTTCATGTAGCAGATTAATTATAAAAAATATATTACATAGTTGCTATTAGATCCTTGTTCTTTTTGTAAAGAACAATTGGTGCAAAAACTAAGTCTAAGATTTTTACAGGGCTTTCATATAATCGTGCAAGAGCTACTGTAAATTGTATAGGATTTATCATGCAGTTTTCAGAGCATAGAAAATATGACATTACTTTCCTAGGTTATTCAAGGATTTATTTTTACAGGATGATCCATAGGGTTTTTGTCCATGAAACTTTTTACACAACAACCCCTACCACTGTGTATCTCCTAGTAAAAATTTGAGAGTTTTCCAAGCTAAGATACTATTTTTTTGATTTAATGCATGTTATAAGCGCATAAATCAAATAAATAGGTTCCTTTGAGATAAAAAGTCTCCCAATTTTTCTTTGGCATCTGGATACCTTTACACCAATATAGAAAACGTTTCATGAGGTGATTCATAACCTAATTGCAGGGATAAAATATTTAGCCACTTTTGGTATGAAACTAAGTTTCATCAACAGTGCATATAGAGATGGAATTTGGGTCTGATCTTTTTACACAGTCCTAATTATCAAGCAACTAGCTTACTGCCCAAAATTTAGGGTCAGTACTGATTTACAACAGTGGGTACAAAATAAGTCTATTAAAGCTTCCATTTAATGTAGAGAAAAATATGTTGAGAATCTGAGAAACTTTTTGTAACAAACGTTGTAGAGTTTATTCTATGGATTCCGGAATAGTTGAGTTTGCATTTTTCTGAATTTTTTACGATTTTATCCGAATTTTACAATTTCACTGAATTTGAATCTAGATTTGAAACTTTCTTTTACAACTGGGTCCTTGAATCCTACGCGCAGACCCTTCTAAAGATTTAAATTCTTGCAATTGGGTCCTCGGGCGGCTCGGGTACGGCGGCCGGCCGAAATTCCGGCGAGGGGCTCGCCGGCGGCGAGGGGTGAGGGTCGGGGAAGGTTCAGGGGTGCGAGGGCTACCTCGTGGGGGTCTTGTTCGGGTGGGGGACGGCCGAGAATAGCTCGCCGGCGTTGGAGCAGAGGCGGCGGCGGCGGCGGCACGCGTCGACGGCGGTGCTCCGGCGGGCTTGGGGCGGTCTGGTCTGGTCGGCGAGCTTCAGTGGCGCGTGGGGAAGCTGCTTAGGGGCTTGGCTTGGGCGGAGGAGGTCAGAGTCGAGCTGTCCACGGCGAGCAGGGGCGGCGGCGGTGACAGCGCGGGCGGCGGCGCTCCGGCGGTCCTGGGCGGTGTTGGGCGGGTCGGCGAGCTTCAGGGGGATGATGTAGTGGTGGCTGACGCTTCAATTTGGGCAGGGGGCGGCTGTGGAGGGCTGTCCACGAGCGGGCGGTGCTCGGCGGCGGCAATGGCGGCGGCGAGGTGCTCTGGCTGCGGTGGCTCGCGTGGGCGGCCGGGGGCGCGGCTTTTATAGGGGCAGGAGGGAGTGGGGGTGTCTGGGCGACGCGCGGGGCGGAGGCACGGCAACGGCGTGGCACTAGCCACGGCGGGCGGCAGCAAGACGCCGGCGCGGCGTGCGGCGGGCGGGCGCGAACGACTGGCGGCCGGAGATTTGGCGTGGGCGCGAGGACATAGCGCGGCGCGTGGATTGGAGAAGCAGCTGCTGCAGCGGCTCGGGCGGAGGGCAGGCGCAGCGACGGGCGGGGCGCGGGAGTCGGGGCGGCACGGCGCGTCGTGGCGGTTGGGCGCGGCGGGCGGCGAGCCGGGGCACGGCAACGGCACGCGCATGCGCGGGCGCGTACTGGGCAGCGCGGCGGTGGGGAGGGGGCAAAGCCGTGCGTGGGGGAGAGGCGCGGCGGCCACTGGCCTGGCGCCTCGCGCCGATCAGGCGTCGCCGGCCACCTGGCGGCGCTGTCGGGCGGGGAGGGGAGAGAGAGGGAGGGGCGAGGGGCCTGAATGCAAGAATTCGAAAAGTTTCAGGGGGCTGGGTGCAAACAGGGCGTTTTCTCCTCTTTCTAATTTGAATTTCAAAAACTTTTGAACATGAAAGTTGTTCAGAATAAAAAGTTCTCCAAGTTTGGTTTCAGGCAACAACTCATTTGGCTTATGGTTTGAAAGTTAATTTAAAAATTCAAAAGTATCCAAATGTGCCCAAATTCAATTTGAATTTCAACTTAACTCGTTCTAATTCTTTTCACCCTTTTATTAGTTGGTTAAGCATAGGGTTAGGCTAATGACATTGATTTTAGAAATGAAATTTACCAGGGTTGTCACAGTTCACCGATGAGTCCCTGAGATTTACAGAGAACTTCTCATAAAGATTGAAATCGAAGTAATTGGGTCTTTTGCACAGGGGAAACGGCTACTGCCGGCAAAAATCCGGCGACTAGGGTGGCCGGTGGTGAGGGGTGAAGGTGGGAAAGGTGGGGTCGGATTGGTGCGTCCATGTACCGGGAACTACTCGCCGGAGTTGGAGGTTGGGGGCGACGAACTGAGGTGCCTCGGGTGGCTTTTATAGGCGCTTGAGGGGGAATGGCGGCATGGGCTCGAGCCCTAGTGGGAGGTGAGACAGGGGGCAAAACCGGGGTTGGATGGCCTAGCTGGGACCAGCGGGGGCTCGCCGTGGCACCAGCAGTGCCTGCGGAAGACGAAACACGCCGCGTGGAGGCTTCCTTAGGGGGTAGCGCAAGATTTGGTGGGGTTTCGAAAGATTTCCGATGCGCTGGCAGGCCCACTTGGCCGGGCGGTCTCAGCTGCGCCGCGGCGCGCCGGCTAGCTGGCCTGCCGGCGATGGGACAGGGCAGGGGAGGAGAGAGGAGGGAGAAGATGATGGGACTGATGTGTGAAACACAAAACAGCAAGGGTCTGGGTGGAAAAAGAAGTTAAAACTCATCCTTCCCAAGGTCAAAACAAAAACATTTGAATACCAAAGTTGTTCAGCTTTTGAAGAACAACATTTTCTCTGTTATGACTAAGTTCAGCTGAGCAATGTATAAAAAGTTATTTTTAATTTCCGAAAACAGATATTTAGATGGCACGTCATTTAATGTGGATTTTTTGCACTGTTAGTTTTTGAGTTCAACTAGACTTTTGTTGCTCCTCTTATGACAGAGGTGCCATTAAATTTTCAGAGTCATTTGTTATGAATTTTGAAAGTAACAAGGGTTTGCTTGCACGGGTTGAAATGTTTATGCATATATACACATACCCATATTCATTTGGCTGAAAGGTATATTTTTGGTAGGTTGTTTCATACTTCTCTTGCTCCTTTGTGACTGATTTCAAGGCTTGAATCTTTGTTTAGTCTTTTAGACACCTAGGATGTCACAGCCAACCCCCCTTAGACAGAATATCGTCCCGAGATTGAGATAAAATCTAAGTGCGGAAGGTGTGTACCTTGAATGGAACTAAGAAAACCACGAAACTTTTGATTAAGATAACTTTCAGTCTCCCATGTGGCTGCTTCTTCAGTGTGATGGTTCCACTGGATTTTGTACATTTTAATCACCGCTCTTCAGGTACTTCTTTCCTTCTGGTCAAGGATTTTGATGGGTTGCTCCACATAAGAGAGATCTGATTCTACCATGATTTCTTGTTGTTGCACAATTTTTGTAGGAACTCTGACACATTTCTTTAATTGAGAGATATCAAAAACATCATGAATGACTGCAAGTTGCGAAGGAAGTCGTAATCTATAGGCCACGGGTCCACATTCTTCAATAATCTCATACGGACCAACATAACGAGGGGCTAATTTTCCTTTTACTCCAAATTGTTGCACACCCCTGATTGGTGAAACCCGAAGGTGGACATGATCACCAGCGTCAAATTTCAAGGGTTTTCTCCTCTTGTCAAAATAACTCTTTTGCCTAGATTGGGCTGCTTTAAGATTTCCTTGGATAACTTTCACTTTTTCTTTTGCCTCTACCACCAAGGCTGGTCCAAAGATTTTGCGCTCTCCGGTTTGTGACCAACTCAAAGGAGTTCGACACCTTCGTCCATACAATGCTTCGAATGGTGCCATTTTTAGGCTTGCTTGATAGCTGTTATTATAGGAGAACTCTGCTAAAGGTAAATATTTGTCCCAATTTCTGTCATACTGAATGACACAAGCTCTAAGCATGTCTTCGAGAATTTGATTTACTCTTTTTGTTTGGCTGTCGGTCTGAGGATGATAAGCTGAGCTTCAGATTAGTTTGGTACCAAGGGATTCTTGCAATTGTTCCCAAAAGCGTGCTACGAACTGAGTGCCGCGATCAGAAATGATTTTCTTTGGTACACCGTGTAGACAAACAATTCGATCCAGATATATCTCAGCGTATCTTTTGGCATTATACGTGGTGTGAACGGGAATAAAATGGGCGGTCTTTGTAAGCCTATCTACAACAACCCATATAGAGTCGTGTTTCTGAGATGCATTGGGCAAACCAACAATGAAATCCATACTTATATCTTCCCATTTCAAGGATGGTATTGGCAGGGGTTGAAGTGTACCAGCTACTTTTCAGTGGCTAGCTTTCACTCACTGACAAGTGTCACACTCTGCTACATATTGGGCAATTTCCCTCTCCATCCTGGTCCACCAAAAATTTTCTTGAGATCCTGATACATTTTGCTACTGCCTGGATGAATAGAGAATTTGGAAAGATGTGCTTCATCAAGAATCTTTTTTTGGAGTTTCTGCTTGATCCTGATGAAAACTTTGTACTTCTCCTCTCCTTGAGATAGTTTCTACATGATGATCTTAACACCCTCATCGTGTAATTGTGCCGTGATTAAACGGTTATGAAGAGTGGGTTCAATAGAGATGTGATTCAAAGTTCCTTGAGGAATTATTTCCAAACTAAGTTTCCACATTTCATAGTATAACGTCTTATTGTATGATGTGGCAAATAGGCAATTGCAATGAGCTTTGCGGCTTAGTGCATCCGCTACTACATTAGCTTTGCCTGGATGATAGTGCACCTCAAGATCATAATCCTTGATTAATTCCAACCATCGTCTTTGTCTCATATTCAGGTCGGCTTGTGTGAATATATACTTGAGACTCTTATGATCGGTATAAATATTGCAATGGGTGCCCATAAGGTAGTGCCTCCAGATCTCAAGAGCGTGAATGACGACTGCTAACTCTAGATCATGTGTCTGGTAATTCTTTTCATGGGGCTGAAGTGCACGTGAAGCATAGGCAATAACCCGGTTGTCTTGCATAAGTACACAGCCCAAACCAGTAAACGTCAAATGATTTGGTAGTGTCAAGTTGAGCTAAGACTAGGGCTGTAGTCAAGTGTTCACGAAGAGTGTGGAAAGCTTTTTCACAATCTTTGTCCCACACATATTTTTCTCCCTTCTTCAGCAGTTCGGTCATAGGCTTAGCAATTCTGGAGAAATCCGGAATGAAACGGTGATAGTAACTAGCTAAACCAAGAAAACTACGAATCTGATGAACAGACGTGGGAGCTTTCCAATCCATCACCTCTTGAACTTTACTAGGGTCAACTGAGATACCATTACTGGAGATAGTATGGCCCAAAAATTTCACACTATCCAACCAGAATTCACATTTGGAGAATTTAGCATATAACTGATGGTCTCTAAGGCGTTGGAGAACAATGTGCAAATGTTTACATGGTCCTCCTCTTCCTTGGAACAAATAAGAATGTCGTTGATGAAGACCACAACAAACTTGTCAAGTTCCGGCATAAAAACCGAATTATGAGATACATGAAGTAGGCAGGAGCATTTGTGAGACCAAAAGACATGACTAGGTACTCATATAATCCATAAAGAGTGGAGCAAGCGGTCTTTAGAATATCACAAGATCGAATCTTGATTTGATGATATCCCAAATGAAGATCAATCTTATGGAAAGTATTTTTGCTCCAGACAATTGATCAAAAAGAACATCAATGCGAGGAAGTGGATATTTTTTTTTATAGTCACCGCATTGAGAGGTCAGAAGTCTACACATAACCTCAAACTATTATCTTTCTTCTTCACAAAAAGGGCTGGGCAACCCCAAGGTGAGGCACTGGGATGACTATAGCCTCTGTCTAGAAGTTCTTGCAATTGTATTTTCAATTCTGCTAATTCTTTGGGTGGCATTCGTTAGGGTCATTTTGAGATAGGTGCAGTGCCTAGCTGCAGTTCAATGAAAAACTCTATGTCTCGATCAGGTGGCATGTCAGGTAAGTCATCTTGGAAAACATCGGCATACTCGCGTACTACCAGAATTTCTTCTAATTCTGAATGGACCTTAGTAAGAGCACATGAATTTGTGCATTCTCGGAAAGGCAAATATAGAGTGGTAGTTCCTTGGGTCGGGGAATTGATTTCAACGGCTCGGGAGGCAAGATCTAAGGTTACTCCATGCCGAGTCATCCAATCTACTCCCAAAATAACATCGATTTCTTCAAGTGCCAAGAGGATCAAATCTGTGTCGATGACTTTGCTACCCAATTTAATTTTCATGTTTCTTATGAGTTGATTTGAAGCTATTTTACCACCCGGTGTAGCTATCATATATGACTTTCTTGTGTGACATAAATCAAAATCCACTTTTGTACTAAATTTTGCACTAATGAAACTATGTGATGCACCAGAGTCAAATAATATAATAGCAGGCTTGCGGTGGATACAAAATGTACCCGTCATGACTGATGCGCCATCAGGAAGTTCTGACAGAGTCGTAAAATTTATCCGCCCACGCTTGACCTAAATAGACTGCTTCTTGCCTTGGTTTCTGTTGTTAGTACTGGAGCCTTGTCCTTGAGCTTGCTGTTTGGGCTGAGGGCAATCTCGAACAAAGTGAGTGGAACTCCCACAGTAGAAGCATCAATTGTTGTTGTTCTGGCGGGGTGGCTGCTGGGTATTCAGCCTTGGACCATTTTGTTGTGGAGCAGGCGGTCTTACCACACTCTGTTGCTAAGGGGGTCTGATAGTCCAACGCCCAGGCTGAGGGGCATTCTGAAGGACTTTAGGTGCTGCATTCTGCACTACTCGATACCTCGGTGGCTGAGCACTCGAGGATCCGGCTGGAGTCTTCCTCTTCTTCTCTGCATGATGGGCTAAAATGCAATCCTCCTAGGTGATTGCCAAACTAACTAGCTCATTGTATGTGTCAGTTCTGATAGGGTTAAGTCGCTCCTTGAGCTTGGTATTTAGACCTCTGCGGAAACGATCACACTTCTTGGTGTTCGTATCAGCATGATAACCCGCGTACTGAGCAAGGTTGTTGAACGCCTGAGCGTACTGAAGTACGGTGCGGGTACCTTGTGTAAGTGCCAGAAACTCATTCAGCTTCCTCTCCACAAGACCTTCAGGAATATGGTGGGCTCGGAATGCATTCTTGAATTCATCCCAGGAACAACATGATCTGCCGGAAGCATGGCAAATTAGCTGTCCCACCATACACGCGCAGTACCGTGGAGCTGCTACGCGGCAAATCGAGCTTTGTTGGCCTCAGAACATGGCAATGTCAACAAGGCAAACTTGGATTCAATGGTGCGAATCCAGGCGTCTGCATCCAAAGGTTCCTCCGTCCTGTTAAACAGAGGGGGTTGCGTACCAAAGAAATCCGAATAACCAGCAACTTGAGGTTGGGGTGCATGGTGCACACCCCGCTGCTGATGGTGATGCTGCTGCCCCTGAACAAGTTGTCGTAGCAATTTGGTTTGAGCAGCCATCACCTCCACCAGACTGGGTGGTGGTGGTGGGGGCGGCGTCTTCTGCGACCTGCTGCCGCTCGCTCCGAATCCATTAGGGTTGCCACGAGTTGCCCCAACCATCTGAAACATGGAGGTTTAATATCAGCAAAGGCTTCATAAATCTCCCATGATTTCAAAAAGATAGTACGGGAAAAACAAAGTATAGAACTTGATAGGCTTGATACAAGCGGTCTGCAATCTGCGGCTGGTTAGGAGACATTTCCTAGCTCACATTCTGCTTATCTGAAACCTTTCAAGGTTGGTAGAGATTAGGACATGGAGTGGCCTAAAACTGTGGCATTCAAAACACCTTCGACTAATCCATCTCTGACTGCATTTCCGACTACCAGGACTACCAATCTGACTATTGTGGCTCCCTCATCAACTACCTCGACTACCATACGGCTTCTGTGACTACATTGCCGACTGCTTCGACAACATCTACTACTCCTTTGTCTAAATCTTCGACTGCTTAAACTGTACCATCATCGGCTACTGCTAAAGCTCATCCGACTGCTTCCCCCTTGTCTCCGACGACTTCAGTCGCACCTCTGCTTAGCACGACTACAACTTCGACTACACTGAATCGATGAATGCTTCAACTACTTAAGTTATACTTCCGTTTACTACGACTACCCATAGCCTGCTTTTACTATATCTCCGACTTGTTCGACTACATTTTCTATACGTCGACTACTTTTCCGGCTGCTTAAGTGACACTTTTGACTACTTTGCTTGCAGATTCGTCCACTTTGACTACTTCATCTCTGATTTCCAACTGGTTGTCAATATATACATCCAATCATTAACTAAAGCCTACCTACTTCAAGTGCTCTTAGCTTCTAGGTTACACTCCTTGTATTGGTTGGTACTCAACTCTAAGCTAGCCTATTACTACCTGCACAAAAGTTAGGCTACACTAAGAGGAGTGTATATCTCCTAGTAGTCGTCAAGATTGTTGACAGACGACTCACTGCGCATAGGGGAGTGAGCTCCCATCTGTGCGGGCTGCGGGACTACTACATCGTAGTCAAGATCAGAGACACCCTCCATTTCCTTAGGTTCTTCTTCACTGTCAATGTCTATCACATCCGGTGGAGCATGAAGGGCTGCCTGCTGGGCGTGATGCATATCGATATGTCCATTGGCATCTTCCAGATCAAAGTTGAGGTCATGGATCTGTTCTTCCAAGAACTCGATCATTGCCTCGTGCTCCCCCACTGTGGTTTCTAGTGTCTGCACTTGGCCTTCAAGCTGGCCAATCCTAGCGTCTCTATCACCAATCTCCTCAACTAAGTCTTGCATCTGCTCATCCCTTAGGTTAACTGCCCACTGGAAGGATTGAGCAAGGTCTATCACCTGTGCCATCCCTTTACTTTGAAGTGCTTGTAGTCGGTATAGTGCATTCATGCACCGGGCTGAAAAAATGATAGTCTCGACTATAATTTGATCTGCCAAGTGACCCAGATGAGCAAACTTGTCCAGCCATAGCGAATCACTCTCGTTGACTGCCAGAAACAGAACCGCTGGAGCCAAAATCATCTCCAATAGGTGCTGCTCACAAAATGTGGTTAGCGGCTTCATGGCTACAGCCTCCCACGAATCGATGAGGCGGTGTCCTACTTTCGTCTCAATAGCAAGCCACGCAGGGTTGAGTGGGTGATGGGGAATGGTCATGCGCACCCGGCACCGACGGACACCCATCTCCATAAACTCTTGCCCCACATAAAGAGACGGGTTCGGGTAACCAGCGGTGGTCAACACACCCCACAAGATGGAGGGGAAGCCCTCCCAGTGCAGGCACGCTGAGTGTGCATGTCCCTCCTCATCAACCACCATAAGAACTGGATCGGCCATCTGCTTCACAAGCTTAAAAGGTGAGATAACGAAAACTAAGGCTCAAACAAATAAACAAAACTAGACAGTGCAGAAAACTGAGCATAACTTCTATGAGTGATAAGCAACCAGTCGCAAAAGTAACCAAGGCACACCTAAAGTACTGACGCCCCACTTTATTGTTCAAACCCAAAGCTTGATCATACTCTAAGATAAATATATCCTTAGATTGGACTAGAAACACAGGACTTAGTTGAACTTTGGTTAATGGTTTAGCTGTTTTGGGTGGATTTTTTCATAGTTCATCAATAACACAAATTCTTTATTTGAATTTAAAGATATGCAGCATGCACGACCTTTCCATCCTCACAACTTCACAGTGGCCATCAACGTGACCTTACGAAGTGAATTCGGTGGCTTAAATAGCACGTTTCTGTGGCAGAACCACCTGAATTAATCCAGCTCAAGTGTATTAACCATCACCATTAGGGCAATCTCGGTTAACCTTACACTTCAAACGAAGTAATCCATTGGTCTATCGGGTAACCTCCCGATACAACCACGGTAGAGCGGATCGAATGCCATACATACAAATGCTCATGCGTCGATGAGCCCAGAGAATACCACATTCCAGCAAATATTACAAAATTATCGTAAGTGAATATTACAGACCAAGTTTGAGTTTAGAAACCAAGTACTTCAGTGATCATAACTAAGAAGTTCTTCAGAGTTTAAGTTGCAGCGGAAAATAAAACAACGAAAGCTACTCGACGATACAGGATGTCTCGGTGAAGCCCGTACGAGACATCACTCGGCATTGTCTCCATTGGACGGGGGCGTATCCCATTCCACCGACCAACCAGGGGGAAGAGTGCAGGGCCAAGTCAAGCTAGCAATCATATCTTCGAAGGTCTCACCTGAAAACGAGCCACAAGCAAGGCTGAGTATACTAATACTCAGCAAGACTTACCCGTGTAGTGGAATCTACTCCACCGACTCTAGACATGCAAGGCTTTTTGGCTCAGGGGTTTGTTTTGCCGAAAAGCATCTATAAGTGGGTCCTTACTTTCAACTTTTAGCTCAAGATTCTAGTTTCATTAACCATTCTAGATAAGCAGCTATCCAATAGCATTCATGGTGAAGCATTAAATTTCATCCAACAAGTTTATTCATCATCATTGTTCCTCTTCTTACTCTGTGGGTAAAGGGGGTTAAGCAGTCTCAATAGCCGTGAGAAACGGATGATTCGAATTGAATTTCTTAACCTTGCAAGGGAAACCCAAACACACGTCACGTGGTTACTCCCTAGAGTCACACGTGCAACTTTTCCCCTTTCTTTCCGGGTCGTGGATCGGGGCTACCCTCCGAGAGTACAAGAGCCCCACGCCACGGTTCGGCGCCGGGTCGTGACCACTCTCTGCACTTGCCATATGCACATGGGACCGAAGTTCAAAGGGTAGGATGCCATCCCCTTGCCGGGCCAATCAGGTACTTAAGCTTACCGATTCCCATAATCTCGGCATGTGTTTAGTACGTTCAAAGACTTAACCATCACTACCACACACTGCGGCCTTAGCACTTTTCACTAGACAGACAGGCCTCAATCGTAAACATCGTACCATAGCCCATCCGTTGTCCTTATGATTGCAGCGTGTAGTAAACATTCAACTCCTATTTTCTCGCGAGTGACCGGAAATCACTCGGCTTTTACCGGAGTCCTATTAGCACAACATTCTATCGAACCTTACATCTAGTTTTCAAGCATGGGTTCCTAACATCATGCAACTAAGTTTTCATTCAACTCCTATAAACTTAATGCACAAGCAAAAGAGTAGTGAGTTGCATAATTTAGGAAAAGAAATGGGTTATGCTCCGGGGCTTGCCTTCTTGTGAACAGTTAGCATGGGGCTCTTCCGAACTTGGGCTCGGGTCTTCAAGAGCTTCAGTTAGATTTACTTGAGCTTCACGCTGCTCACTCTCGGACGCGGACACCAGCTCGTAAGTTCCGTCGGCGAGAGTCGTCGATTCTACATGAATGCAAAAGTTTAAGTAGTGGTGATGGTACACGACACGATTTAAGTGTAATTACTACAGTAGATAGTTTCTGGTCATGAAACTTTGGATTTAGGCACATCAGGGAAAGATATGCTTACTGTAAAATTTTCAGACGATTTCATGCAGCAGATTAATTATGAAAAATATATTACATAGTTGCTGTTAGATCCTTGTTCTTTTTGTACAGAACAAATGGTGCAAAAAATGAGTCTAAGATTTTTATAGGGCTTTCATATAATCATGCAGAAGCTACTGTAATTTGTATAGGATTTATTATGCAGTTTTCAGAGCATAGTAAATGTGACATTATACACCTAGGTTAGTCAAGGATTTATTTTTACGGGACCCTACACAGGGTTGTTGTCCATGAAACTTTTTACACAGCAACCTCTACCACTGTCTATCTCCTAGTAAAAATTTGAGAATTTTCCAAGCTAAGATACTATTTTCTTGATTTAATGCATGTTATTAGCACATAAATCAAATAAATAGGTTCCTGTGAGATAAAAAGTCTCTAAACTTTCCTCTGGCATCTAGGTGCTATTATACCAGCATAGAAAAAGTTTCATTAGGTGATTCTTAACCTAACTGCAGGGATAAAAATATTTAGCCACTTATGATCTGAAACTAAGTTTAATAAACAGTGTAGCTAGAGATTGAATTTGGTTCTGATCTTTTTACACAGTCCTAAACATCAAGCAACTAGCTTACTGCCCAAAATTTAGGGTCAGTATTGATCTACAACAGTGGGTATAAGAGAAGTCCATTAAAGCTTCCATTTAATGTAGAGCCAAATATGTTGAGAAACTGAGAAACTTTATGTAACAAAAGTTGTAGAGTTTCTTCTAAGGATTCCAGAACAGTTTAGTTTGCATTTTTCTGAATTTTCTACAATTTTACACGAAGTTTACAAGTTCACTGAATTTGAATCTAGATTTGAAACTTTCTTTTACAACTGGGTCCTTAAATCTTACGTGCAGACCCTTCTAAAGATTTAAATTCTTGCAATTGGGTCCTCAGGCGGCTCGGGTACGGCGGCCAGCCGAAATTCCGGCGAGGCGCTTGCCGGCGGCGAGGGGT
Source organism: Panicum miliaceum (assembly GCA_032594955.1). Taxonomy (NCBI): domain Eukaryota; kingdom Viridiplantae; phylum Streptophyta; class Magnoliopsida; order Poales; family Poaceae; genus Panicum; species Panicum miliaceum. Next base: position 7,883,182 of record CM064070.1, on the reverse strand, counting down.
GAGGGTCGGGGAAGGATCAGGGGTGCGAGGGCTACCTCGTGGGGGTCTTGTTCGGGTGGGGGACGGCCGGGAATAGCTCGCCGGCGTTGGAGCAGAGGCGGCGGCGCGCGTCGACGGCGGTGCTCCGGCGGGCTTGGGGCGGTCTGGTCTGGTTGGCGAGCTTCAGTGGCGCGTGGGGAAGCTGCTCAGGTGCTTGTCTTGGGCGGAGGGGGTCGGAGTCGAGCTGTCCACGGTGAGCAGGGGCGGCGGCGGCGGTGACAGCGCGGGCGGCGGCGCTCCGGTGGTCCTGGGCGGTGTTGGGCGGGTCGGCGAGCTTCAGTGGGATGATGTAGTGGTGGCTGGCACTCCAATTTGGGCAGGGGGCGGCTGTGGAGGGCTGTCCACGAGCGGGCGGAGCTCGGCGGCGGTAATGGCGGCGGCGAGGTGCTCTGGCTGCTGTGGCTCGCGCGGGGCGGAGACACGGCGAGGGCGTGCCACTGGCCACGGCGGGCGGCAGCAGGACGCCGGCGCGGCGTGCGGCGGGTGGGAGTGAGCGACTGGCAGCCGGGGATTTGGCGTGGGCGCGAGGAGATAGCGCGGCGCGTGGATTGGGAAGCAGCTGCAGCAGCGGCTCAGGCGGGAGGCAGGCGCAGCGACGGGCGGGGCGCGGGGGTCGGGACGGCACGGCGCGACGCGGCAGTTGGGCGCGGCGGGCGGCGAGCCGGGGCACGGCACGGCGTGCGCACGCGCGGGCGCGGACTGGGCAGCGCGGCGGTGGGGGGTGGGGCAAAGCCGTGCGTGGGGGCGAGGCGCGGCGGCCACTGGCCTGGCGGCTCGTGCCGGTCAGGCGTCGCCGGCCACCTGGCGGCGCTGCCGGGCGGGGAGGGGAGAGAGAGGGAGGAGCGAGGGGCCTAAACGCGAGAATTTGAAAAGTTTCAGGGGGCTGGGTGCAAATAGGGCGTTTTCTTCTCTTTCTAATTTGAATTTCAAAAACTTTTGAACATGAAAGTTGTTCAGAATAAAAAGTTCTACAAGTTTGGTTTTAGGCAACATCTCATTTGGCTTATGGTTTGAAAGTTAATTTAAAAATTCAAAAGTATCCAAATGTGCCCAAATTCAATTTGAATTTCAACTTAACTTGTTCTAATTCTTTTCACCCTTTTATTAGTTGGTTAAGCATAGGGTTAGGCTAATGACATTGATTTAGAAATGTAAATTATCAGGGTTGTCACAGTTTCTCCCTATAAAAACTAGTCGAGCTCTCTTCGTTCTTAGCCTATTGTACTCGTGGTACTCGCGGTTAGCGTTCCTGCAGACTACTCACATAGATATCCTAATACATATTGCCACCTAGACATAATCCCATAGGGCTTTACAAACTAGAGATAATCCTTAACGAGTCCAACACATTTTTCGAATAGGAGTTTTGTTGTCAAGTTTTAGAAAACTTATTTTTAAGGTTTGTTGCAGACTCCGGTGTATGCTTTTCACTTGGATACCAACTGTGGCAGAACCACCCGAATTAACTCAGCTCAAGTGCACTAACCATATCCTTGAAGATGAACTGGCCACCATGCACTTCAAACAGATTAATCCGACAGTCTGTCGGGTAGATCCCGATGCAACCATTCAATATCTCGATCGAAACCAGGCATACACATAACTCGCACGAAGGCAAGTCTAGAGATTACAATGTCCCACAAATTTTAAGTCAGACATTAATTATTACATGTCGAAAAATACCACTCAAGTACTTTTAAGTTCAAAATAAAAATTCATTCAGAGTTTTATTGTAGCAGAAAGAAAAACACGATCAACTAGCGTTGGCAGAGTCATTGCTAGTTGGGGAAGGATACCATTCCACTATCCAACCAGTCAGCAAAGCACCCGGCCAAGCCAAACCAGATACCATCTCTTCAACAGACACACCTGAAAACAATGCCACAAGCAAGGCTGAGTATACTAATACTCAGCAAGGCTTACCCGACTAGTGGTATAGAAATACCGACTACTAATCATGCAAGGCTCTAAGGTGCTAGGGTTGTCTTTTGCCGAAAAGAAACAAAGAGTAAGTCCTTAATTTCATATTTTAGCTTTCAAAATTCTAATTCATTTAACCAGGCTAGATGAGCTTCTGTCTCTAATCAAACATGGTGGAAAACAATTAATCATCCAACAAATTTCATCATAGCCATAGTTCCTCTTATTACTATATGAGGCAGAAGTATTAAGCAGTCTCAATCACCGCGAGAAATGGACGATTCAAATCGAATTTCTTAACTTGCAAGGGAAACCTAAACACACATCACGTGGTTACTCCAAGACTCACACGTGCAACTTTTCCTCTTTATCCCCGTTTTATGGATCAGGACCACCAGCCTCGAGTACAAAAGGTCCATGAACCACGGACGATGCTGGAACATGACCCCTCTTGCACTCACCATTGGACCCATGGGACAACATCAAGACGGTGGAACCTGTCCACGCACCGGTTCAATCGAGTACTTAAGCTTACGGATTACCATATTCTTGGCATGTGGTCAGTACTTTCAAAAGCTTAACCACCACTACCACACACTGCGACCTTAGAATTTTTCACTACTAAGACGGGGCCTCAACCACGAGTACATTACCACAGCCCCGCCTGCCAACCTTATAGTTGCAGTATGCAGTAAACATTCAACTCCTATAATTCTCGCGAGTAGCAGGAAACTACTTGACTTTTACCGTACCTATTAGCATAGCATCTACTCGATCTTCCTGTTCTAGTAGTCATTACAAAGGTACCTAGGATCATGAAGCTAGGGTTTCGATCAACTCCTATGAACTTTAAATGCACAGGCAAAAAGGATCAATAGTTGCATAATTTAAAAACTGGGATCATGCATCGGGGCTTGCCTTCTTGTGTAAAACTAGTCGGGGCTTCCTCCGAACGTTGGTCCGGGTCCTCAACGACTGCTGCTGGATTAACCTGTGCTTCGTGCTGCTCACTCTCGGACTCGGGCACCAGAGTGTAGATCCTGTCGGCGAGAGTAGTCGAGTCTATATGAATGCACATGTATAAGTGGTTTTACTAGTACAAGATTGCATTATAAAGTAGTCAAAACTTAAGTTAAGTAGTCGAGTACTTCATTTTCTTTTCCCTAGGCAGTCATTTATCGAGTACTTATCTGTTTAACTGATTTCATTAAGTGAGCCGGTGGTGAGGGGTGAAGGTGGGAAAGGCAAGAGAGGAACAAACCAGGTTTGAGGTCTTGGGTGGGGAAGGGATGGACCGAGGCGGCTTGCCGACGGTGGCACAGAGCCGACGAATGGGGCGGATGGTGGGGGCGACGGTCCGGTGAGGAAAACGGCGTGGGAAACGGCTGTGCAGCTTCGGGGTGAGGTGGAGAAGGTGGTGGAAGGGTCGTTTGGGCAATGTGGGGGCGGATTGGTGCGTCCACGCACCGGGAACTACTCGCCGGAGTTGGAGGTTAGGGGCGACGAACTGAGGTGCCTCGAGGTGGCTTTTATAGGCGCTGGAGGGGGAATGGCGGCCTGGGCTCGAGACTAAGGGGGAGGTGAGACAGTGGGAAAAACCGGGGGCGGATGGCCTAGCTGGCACCGGCGGGGGCTCGCCGTGGCGCCAGCAGCGCCTGCGGCAGAGGAAACACTCCGTGTAAAGGCTTCCTGAGGGGGTAGCGCAAGATTTGGTGGGGCTTCAGAAGATTTCCGATGCGCTGGCAGGCCCACATGGCCGGGCGGCCTCAGCTGCGCTGCCGTGCGACGGCCAGCTGGCCTGCCGGCGATGGGACAGGGCAGAGGATGAGAGTAGAGGGAGAAGATGATGGGACTGATGTCTGAAACACAAAATAGCAGGGGTCTGGGTGGAAAAAGAAGTTAAAACTCATCCTTCCCAAGGTGAAAACAAAAACATTTGAATACCAAAGTTGTTCAGCTTTTCGAGACCAACATTTTCTCTGTTATGACTAAGTTGAGCTGAGCAATGTATAAAAAGTTATTTTTAATTTCCGAAAATAGGTATTTAGATGGCACGTCATTTCATGTGGATTTTTTGCACTGTTAGTTTTTGAGTTCAACTAGACTTTTGTTGCTCTTGTTATGATAGAGGTGGCATTAAATTTTTGGAGTCATTTGTTATGAATTTTGAAAGTTACAAGGGTTTGCTTGGACGGGTTCAAATGTTTATGCATATATACACATACCCATATTCATTTGGCTGAAAGATATATTTTTGATAGGTTGTTTCATACTTCTCTTGCTCCTTTGTGACTGATTTCAAGGCTTGAATCTTTGTTTAGTCTTTTAGACACCTAGGGTGTCACAGAGATACAAACTTTCGAGTGGAGGATGTGATGAGTTGTCCCCTTTCCTAGGTGGAAGCCCCTCTCTTTTATAGTCAAAGGGAGGCGTCCTTTACAGGTGAACTAAGAGGAGAAAAGTGAGGTAGAGAGATAGAGTGAAAGTTCCGAGCCCCGTTGGTCGGGGTCATCTACTCTGTCAGTCGGGGCTGCCAACCTTGTCAGTCGGAGCCCTCCGGCGACCACCGTCTAAGTCCTACATCGTGAAGTGGCTGTCTCGTCTCGTCCCTGTGTGTCGTGCTTCGTCGTTCGAGGGTGGACGTGTCCGATAAGTATGGTATGGCCGTCACGCCCCATAACCGGCGCCACACCCTATCACTCCATCGTCACGGAGGCGCGCCCGCTGGATGATGATGGCCAGGTGGAATAGTGCCCCCCTACTGCCACAGTAGAGGGGACTGTAACCCCCGTGGAGGTGGTGGTTGGCCATGTACAACAGGTTGACCCTGAGGCTCATCCTTATCCTTCGTACCTACTCCTGGGCCTGCTGGTAAGCCGGGCTTGGCCCCCCGACTAGCCTGCCGATCTGGGAGGAGGGCACATCTAATTCAGAGCCCGGTCGATGTCCCCGGTCGGCGCCTTGGTATGGACCCAACCTCCGACCGTTCCCACAGTTGACGATATGGGCCTCGGTCATCCCGACAGAGTTGTCAGTCGGGGTTGTGGGCCGAAACGGCCTAGATGAAGTTGTTGCCCTATTCGTACGGGTACTTGTTCCAGGCGTGGTCTTGGACTGGTTAACGAGGGATGAGTCCCCTGGGGATCCCCGGGTCCTTGGACCCGTCAGAGGTCCCCGAGCGGCTTCATGATTTATTTAATCATAAAGGTGCTATTTCTTGCTGCGTTGTACCTTCACCGAGGGTGAGAAATCGCGTCGCTCTGCCTGATGTGCGGAGTGACGTAGTGTTTAGGGTTTCCCCCCTTTTGACCGCATGTCAACTGGGTTTGCCCTGGTCAGTCAGCGTAATAAGTGCACCGCAGCGGCACCAGCTGTGCATCTCCAGCGCGGAATATCGAGGGCTGCTGCACCCATCATGTCGGCTCGCTGCGGTGGTGCTCCCTCCTGCTCCTCCTATGAAGGTTTCCCTTCTTTTAAGGAGGAGCCATGCGTTACGCGGCGAAACCGGCTCACCGGACAGGTGGGCACCTGACCAGCTATGAATGGAGGACTCCAAAGCCTTATTTTGAACTCGTCCCATCTTGAGTCGTGAGCGAGCCCTGCCTCAAGTAATGGAGATGCTTTTAGCCTGTGTGCAACCACTGAACGGAGCTAGTGGTTCCTTCAGAATCCGGTGCTAGAGAAGTCCTTGCGAGTGGCAAGGGATAGCACGCGGGCAATGCCATCCACCCAGGCTTTCCGTCGGCTCGATCCTCCTAGCGTTCTGCTTGGGTAATCGGGCTAAGCGGGTGTGTAGACAGGGCATTATCTCTGTCGGGCAGGTGGCACGTCTTCCCCAGGCGCCTTGGCGACCAAGGGCGAGGTGTTGGCTCCCAGCGGAGGATGTGTCAGTGCTTCCACCGGTCGGGTTAGGGTACGGGGAGGAACTCCTCGACCCTTCCTAGCGCGGCACGTGCCCATGGGAGCTGCCTGGGCCCCGAGTGGGTTTGGCTTCCCCATGCGACTCAGCCTTAGCTCGTATCGTTGGAAGGCTCTTTCTTCCTAGGCAGCTGAGGCAAGGATAGAGCTCCTCGCTATCATTTAAGATGGCGAGAGAGTTCGATCGATGGCTGCGGTGGATGGACCGCTCGCCGTTATCCCCTTCTAGATTGTCCTCGGGGAAGGGGGTGCAAGAAAAAGGCTTGTGTGGAAGATGTTCCTACCAAGCTTCCCGCACTTGAAACAGCCCTCCTAGAGGCTCCAGCGTTACCATCCTTACGGTGGTGACGGGTTTTTGTACTTTGTAACGGCCATGGGCCGACTGTACTTTGTAATACTTGTTTGCAAGGAATAAAATGCGTTTATTCTGGAGTGTTTTGTATGTGCTGCACCCGACCAGGAGTCCAGTCGAGGGCCGGTGTTTTGCCATTTTTTGTGTTACCCGACCCACAGCAGTCCTTGTCATGAAGGAGGGCGGTCGGGTTGGTGACGTCACGTGTGTGCACGCATAGAGGTGGCCCCGTCTACAGTCTCCGTGACCGGAGAGGTTGAGTCAGCATCACTTGCGTCGATGGCCCAAGTGACGTGCTCGGTGAGCTCCTAACGGGTGTGCCCCGATAAAAATTCCATGCGTCCGAGTCAAATCCAGGTCCGTCATTCGTGACGGGGTTGGCATAGCCTGCAGGTGGCATTCCACTGATCTGTGACTCGGTTCCCGGCAGATGCCCGAGTCATTCGACCGACTCAGGTGGCTCGCTGGCTTCCCCTCGATGGAGATTCTTTGGGCATGGCTCACGGTCCAGATCGGACGAGAAGGTTGAGATGACCTGGATTGCTGCCTGAGCAGACCGGGTGAGGGCCGCTAGGGCTCATTTATGTTTTCTCCCCTGGCTATGTTCGACGCCAGGCAGCCTCGAGTCCTCCACGGACCGGCCTTCGAACCTTTATTAGTCGGATTCGGTACTCGACGATATTCTTTTAAGCTATTAACTATTTTGAAAACGGAGCAATCAAACGCGTGTATCGAATGAGGATATGGCCTTCTGAGCATTACCCGGGGGACTGGAGTGCCGGTGCAGTTTTCACGGGGAGGGGGGGGGGTGTGGGCGACCACGCCACGCCACGGAAGATGATGGGGCGCCTGGTCCGCCATGATTCCCGATATTGGTGGAGTGCAACGCGCCTGTTGCCTTTTCCTTTCACAATTTAATTCGAACAGGAGGGGAGACGGTTTGTACCTTTTCCTCTTCCCGTGGAGATCGAGGGGTCGTGCGGTGTGTGGTGCTAGGGTCCCATTGTAAAGCACCACCATCCCGGCCAAATGTTCTCATTGGCGAGAGCTTGTTTTTCCGTTTAGAAGAAGGGAAGAGGTCCTCCCGTCTTCTTAGCCTGTTAGCGAGATGGTGGGAGAGAAGCACCCGGCGGACGAGAGCTCCAACACTCCGCCACAGGGGCCGCCGCCCCTCTGAGAGATCCTGCATCATCAGGGGTAAGCATCGCTCACTCTGTCGCTTTACACCTTAGTTGCGGTTGATGATGTTTTGGCTCTGCGTCCATGCAGGGCTATCTCCACGGGCCCCCAAGACTTCATTGCCGCACAAGGATCGGTTGGGGGCCTTCCGCGACTGCGGCGTCGGCATCGTTGGGGTCGCCATCCTTTTTCGAGTCCGACGCGAGTTGGTGTAGGGAGATACGGGACCTTGTTCGTGAGGCGTCCGAGACCAGGTGCCGGTACTCGGACGTGTCGCGGGAGGTGGGCAAGCTGGTGGCCGATCTTTCCGCCATCCTTGCTGCCCTCCATGCTTCCTCCCTGGCCGGGGCCGCGGACGCCCACGCCCAGGCAGCAGGTATGTTCCTTATAGCGAGGGCTTCCATTTGTTTTCATTTCCAAAGTGGTTGTAGTGTCCTTAACCTTTTGTGTTTTAGGTTTCAAGGAGGAGGAGGCCGCTTCTTGTCTTTAGGTTTCGTGGAGGAGGAGGCCGCTTCTCATCTAGAAAACCACCACGAGACTCTGACTCACGCGTGGCTCGATGCGGCGAGGGTGGTGAGGCTGGTGGGGCATCTGTTGCCCGACAATCTCCGATCCCTGCAGCGCCAGGTTAGGAACGTCGTGGCACAAGGCATTTGCCAAGGGGCCGCCAGCACGCTGGCCTTGGTGCGGGTTCGTTCCGGCTAGGATCTGGCTCGGCTGGAGCCTGGGTTCCCTATGGCGACCGGCCCCTAGGAGCGGAGGGCGCTCGTTAACGTTTTCGCCGGAGCCGCCACCATTATCACCGTGGAGGTCGACGTCGACAACATCCTCATGAGGGTCACCGACCCGAGCCATGACGGCGTCTAGGCGGCACTTGCGGTTGATATAGCGGCGGTTGCGTCATCCAAGAGTCTTATTGTGTATTTGCTTGGAACAAAGTGTGCAGGGGGACTCACCCTCGAGTGGACGACTAAATTTGATCATTTTTAGTTTAATGATGTTTAAGGGCCTTGTCCCGCCTACTGTTAAATGTCAATCAGGTGTGTGGCCCAAGGATACTCACTTTTGAAGTCGGAGCGTCACCCTAATTTTTGCGCCCACGGCATGGTCATGGAGGGCCCCTGCGCCGCGTGTCGTGGCCCGTCTGTTGGGCTTCTGCAAGGTGCATCCCTTTAAAGAAGGAGGATTGGGGGTCATCGTCTTCCTTATCCTTCCTCTTGTCTCGTTCCAATCACTGCCGCCAGCCTTCTTCTCCCCTGCTTTTCAATCGCCATTGCCCTCCCCTTCTCCACCCCCGTCGTGCCTGAGGAGGAAGAGAGAGAGAGAGGGGGGGGGGGGGGGAGAACCCGTTCCGCCTCCTCTTCCCCGATAGCGATGTCGCACTGGAGGCAGTCGACCATGGAGGAGTCACAACTAGAACATCTTGCGGTGAAAGGGTTGCTGCAGCCGAAGGTGGTGGCGCACTGGAGGGCTCCCCTGGTGGAGCACGAGGAGCCGCAATCCGATCCCAGCGAGATCGTGAGCTTCCTCGCATTCCATGAGTGCGGTCTCAGGTACCCGGTGCACCCATTCCTGCTCGGCCTGCTGAATGAATGGGAAGTGGAGTTGCAGCACCTCAACCCAAATGGGGTGCTGCACATCACAGGCTTTGTCACGCTCTGCGAGGGTTTCCTCGGGATAGATCCGCATGTTGTCTATTCTGAGCCTTCTTCCACGATCGAAGCCTGACAGTGAAGGGGGACTCTCTGCCCGCGCTGATCAGGGGCTTTGGCCTGCAAAAGAGGTCTCTCATCGGGGGATTACCCAGCGTACACCCCCACGGACTCGAAGCGGGGGTGGTACAAGGAATGGTTCTACATCAGGAACCCAGCGGGAGCGCCGTTCCAGACATTCATGGGGGGCGCGTCCTGTGAAGCAGAAGAGCTGGACATAGGGGCCCCCCAACTTCGGAGAAGGGGCGTGTGGAATTTCTCGAGAGGGCGTTGCGGAACTGCGTCACGGAGGAGGGGCTCAACAGGATGAGGCTCTTCAGCACCATCCACGCCCGCCGCATCGTTTCTCTGGCCGTGAGGATGACCAAGAAGTGGGAGTACACCGGCCCCGCGAATCCCGATCGAGTGTCACCGAGGAGATGCCCGATGACGAGGTGTGGTCTTGGGTGGAGTTGGTCCTCAAGGTGGGTAATCAACAGACCAATGGCGGTCCGAACGCCTTCGACAAGGGGCACCCGCCAAATCTAGTGAGTTTTTCCCCTTTGCTTCTTTCTATTGGTTTTCTTGCGCCCGATTGGCTCCTAACTCCTTCTCAATTTTCCAGGGACTCGGTCATCCTCAATCCCACCCTCATTTGCCTAAGGGGGAAGTAGGCGTGGCTAAGCAGGCCGCTCAGGTGGAGGCTTCCCTGGCCAGGAGAAACAAGACGGCCGAGAAGGCCAAGAGGAGGTAGGTGAAGGAGATGGATATTGTGCATCGCGTCCGGATGGGAAAGGATCAGGACGCCGTCCAAGAAGAATACGAGTCGGAGCCCTTGACCGACTCTGATGATGGCGACCGCTCTGAGGAGGAAGAGTTGGAGTCGGGGGACGCCGACTCACTCGTGGTGAAGCCTCGTAGCCCCGCGGGGTCGCAGTTCCCAGAGGGGTCCGGGACATCCGCCGGAGCTTTGGAGGCGAGAAAGCGCGTGCGGAGGATGACGCGGCACTGACGGAGGAGGGGAATCAGGCCCGATTGGAAAAGCACTCGGGGATGCCACATATGCCGTCTCCCTCGACCTGGAAGATGCAGCGCATCAAGAGTCAGTAGGATCGGCCCAGGGTTTGGGTCATGAGATGGGGGATGGTCTGCGGTCCCCACTAGGCATCCGGCGGTTCGGGAGGTTTGGACCTCCTCCGATTGGATGGGCGTCGAGGTAAGAGGACCGCTTTTGTGGTTTTGCCTCTTGTTTCGGGATGTTTTTTGTTTATCCCGCTTTTCCTTGCAGCGACTCGGTGATGATCACCATTGGTGCCGATGTCGAACATGTGCCGTGGAGACCCAGCCTGGCGTGGTTGGCTCCGGCCCAAGGAGTGCGTCAGGGACTAGCTCCCACGGGCAGGCTGCCGACGATGGAGGCGATCCCCCTGCAGTCCGGTGCGGAGGTGACTGTGGCCGTACCTCCCCCGTCAAGCACGGAAAAGGAGGATGAGATCGTGGCCCCCGAGTCCCTGGATGGAGGAGTGCACGGTTCACCCACGTGGTCCGAGTTGGAGGAGGACGATGGCGCTACGTCGACGTCTATGAATGTGGTCGCCGAGCCCGGGCCGAGGAGGCTCAGGCTCAGGCGGACAAGTATCTTGCCCAGGCGAGCGGTACACCAGCACAGCAGGCAACGCTGGGGCGAAGTCAGGAGCGGGCAATGGTCCCTGTCTCCAGTCCGCCTGGCCCAACGAGCGGGCCGGTCGGAGAGTGGGTGTGGCCCAACCCTAGCAACCCGGGCGAGGCTCGATTCGTCCTACGCGATGAGCGGTAGGTTAAGCTTTGGGATCTTTTCGAGCGAAGCGGGCAGTCGGCCTGTGATGAGCACACCGCCGTGGAATCAGGACTCGAGGAGGACCTTCATAGGGGCAAGGTCGCTCGGTGGACCACGTTCGGCGAACAGCTGAGTGTTGCTCGGGTAAGTCTTAGTGGCCCCTACCTAGTTTTTGGTGAGTAGCCTGACTTGGCGTTCTTGACTCCTTGTTTTGAAGAACTTGGAGGGGATTTCGTTGAACAAATTCTGGTTCCTCGACTTGGGCAGGAGGCGGTGCCGTAGCGACGGGTTGTGGAGGTGACTCACAAATTAGAGGCTGCTCGGGCGTCACTGCTCCACGAGCGCGGCCGCGCGATTGCTACCGAGCAGGAACTTGCCATGTCCCGGCCAGTTCTGGGCACGGAGCAGGCGGCGCTGGGAGCGAAACGGGCGGCCTAAGCCTTTGCTAAAGGGCAGGCTCAGTCCAGGGGGCGGCATATCACCGAGTTAGAGGTGACGCTGTCCTAGAGGGAAGAGGGGCTCAAGATTTTGGAGGGTGCCATGACCAGTGAGTGGTTCTCCCCATTCCTTCGGTTCTGTTTTGCGTTCGGTAGCCTCTGACCTTTGCTTTGTTCATGTTCAGAGCTAGGAACAAGGAACGGTCTCCTGAAGAGCGTGCTATAGAGGTCGGAAGATGCTTGCGATGCCGCCGAATCCGAGCTGGCTTGCACCAGGGAATCGATGGCACGGAATGCGTAGGCGCTGGCAGATTCTTTGGAGAGCAGCAAGGTCCTCGAAGAAGAGCTCAACCAGCTATGAGGCGCGGTGTGATCGGTGGTCATAGAGGTTCTCGGGCCTCATCTGGGGTCGAGCGCGCTTGTCGCCGAGCTCTCGCAGATCCCGGGTGAAGTGGCGGGGTTCATCACTGATGGAGTCTTCCATGGCGTTTTGGGGGTGTTGACGTCGGTAGCGTCGCACTACCCGACCCTGGACTTTGGGGCTGTCGGGAAGGTCTACGCCGCCGGGTGGTCCACCAACCAGCTCTATGAACTCGGATGGAGCCTAGAGCCAGTCACAATGGCGTTAGCTGAGGCGACCACCGCGGAATGGGTGAAGGAGGCTCGACGTGTGGAGAGGGAAGCGCTCGGGGTGGAGGCGGTGTCCAATCTGCAGAAGCCAGGCCGAGCGCTGTCCCAACTGAGACAGATCTTGATCAGGGAAATCCTCCAGTCGACCCTGCAACGCGGCTACTCTCATCCTCGTCGTTGGCCAACGCGGACGAGGCGCCACAGTAGAAAGTTTTATGATTAGCTTTTGTTTTTAGAAACTTAGAGGGGAGGCTTAAAGGAGCCCCCAAATGTACATCATTAAGTATTTGCGGTTACTTTAACTGATATTTGTTTTGATGATGTTTGGTAAGCGTGTCCCACCCGTATAACTTTGTTTCCTAGAATTATTTTTTGTTTTCGCACTTTCCCTTTCGAGCCTGGTTGCTAACTGTAGGCTGCAGCATATAGCCTAGGGCTAGCCCGACTGGCGTCAGCTGCTAGTTCGCCGTAGGTTGTGATGAGGGCTCGGTAGGTTAGGTGGCCCAACAGAAATCACATAGGTAGTGCTCGAGGAACTGGTCACCCTTTCACTCGGGCGAAAAGAGGTTGACTTTCTGTATGTGAATTTTGGAAGGAAAGAGGGGGTAACAGTGCTCCGGCCGGGGCGCTGTAGGAGTCATCGTTCGAACAAAAGCGTATGAAAGGACTGAATTTATGGGAAGAAGCGACGTAACTGCTCAATATTCCACGTGTTGGTGAGGATGTTGCCGTTGCTGTCCTTCAGTCGATAGGTTCCTGGCTGGACCACCTCCACGATCGTGTACGGTCCTTCCCAAGGCAGAGTGAGCTTGTGCTTGTCCTTGGCTGACAGTGCTCTCCTCAGCACCAAGTTGCCGACTTCGAGGGTTCTTCCCCGGATCTTCTTCTCGTGGTACCTGCGAAGGGTCTGCTGGTAGCTTGCCGAGCGAACTAGGGCCATCTCCCGGGCCTCGTCCAACAAGTCGACTATGTCCTGCTGAGCCTCCGCGGCTTGGTCGGGGTGAAAGGCCTTGACCCTTGGGGCGCCATGGTCTAAGTCAGAGGTTAGCACGGCTTCCGCCCCTTAAGTTAGGAAGAACGGGGTGAATCCTGTGGATTGATTGGGGGTTGTCCTCAGCCTCCAGAGGACGGCTGGGAGCTTTTGAACCCACCGGCCAGCAAACTTGTTGAGCTAGTCAAAGATGCGAGGCTTCAGTCCCTGGAGGACCATGTCATTCGCCCTTTCAAGCTGCCCATTAGTACGAGGGTGTCGGACTGACGCCAAGTCGATCTTGATCCCGTACCCGTCAGCAAAATCCAAGAACTTCTTGCCCGTGAAGTTGGTCCAATTGTCCGTGATGATGGTGTTGAGCACACCAAACCAGTAGATGATTTCAAGAAAAAACTTGACAACTTCTTGGGAGCTAGGCTTGATGGTTGGTTTTGCCTCAATGCATTTGGTGAACTTGTCCACCACGACGAGCAGGCGGGTGAAGCCGCCAAGAGCTTTCTTGAGAGGCCCGACCATGTCGAGACCCCAGACCGCAAACGACCATGTGAGCGGGATGGTCTGGAGCGCCTGCGCTGGCAGGTGGGTTTGCCGGGCGTATAATTGGCACCCCTTGCTTGTGCGGACGTGTTCTTCCGCGTTGCGCAGCGCAGTTGGCCAGTAAAAACCTTGGCGAAAAGCTATGCCGACCAGCGACCGCGGGGCTGCATGGTGCCCACAGATGCCAGCGTGGATCTTCAAGAGGAGTTTCTTGCCTTGCTGGGTTGGTGATGTGCCTAGGAGAATATAAACCATGAATGAGAAAAGTAATCCGGCATCAGTTACATCATGGTTTACACCAGTCCAAATATCATGCAGAAATATCTCTATGCTATATGAATTACTGGTATTAATGCACGTGGTTTCAGCATTCATATGATACGCCATTGGAAAGGGCTTTGAGTTAAGTTTCCAATGCAACAAACGGAGCATCTTTTGGACTTCCAAGCTAAGAGTTATGGTCATTTAACTGGAAAGTGTGCAGGCTGCCAGGAAGCTGCGTGAGAGTCTAAGTCTCTTTAGCTTCTACATTATCTCTTTGTTTTCCAAGAGTATGAGTATTAATTAGAGAGTCATTTCCTAAGTGTCCTTTTAGTTTTCCAAATAGTTCAAGTATTAAGTGTGTCTCTCCCTATCTATATAAAGGCATGATATGTGTAATCTGAAAAAGGTTGATGAATTGTTATGATTTGAGAATTGAGCATGGCTCTTCTTTGAGAAACCCGTAGAGTAACCTCCGGTGCTAGTTGATCCTCGTCGAGTAATCTCCGAGCTATCCTAGTTGAGAAATCCGTCGAGTAATCTCCGGTGCTAGGTTGATCTTATTGAGTGACCTCCGAGTGATTCAAGTATTATCTACCCAATCCACCATACGCATCCGCTAGCCCATCCAGTCCACCATACTACCGGCGAGTGCCCTTCTGTATCATTTGGTAATTAGAGTTTCAACCATGGCTGGTCGTCAACGTCGTCGAGCAAACTCCGGCAACGACAACACCAACCAAGAGCATGATGCGATCCTTGAAGGCTTGGCCGAACAACTTCGGCAGATACAAGAGCGCCTAGACCGTCTTGAGGCTGCTGGACGTGAAGCACCATGTCATGAGGATGCTGATCGTGATGCTGAAGATCACGGTCATCGTGGACATCATCGGGACCAACATGACTACAATAGTGAACGAATACGGTATCAATCCCTTTGCCAATCAACAAGATGATTCTAGTGATGATGATGATATCCATTCTCAGATTTCTGTTGATCATCAGGGAAACAATTTTCATATTCGTGTTGATATTCCTGAGTTTGAGGGAAGGTATGATCCTGATGATTTTATTGATTGGCTGAACACGACTGAGCGTGTTTTTGCTTACAAGAGGATCCCCGATAGAGACAAGGTGCTGCTGGTCAGTATCAAACTTCGGAAGAATGCATCTGTTTGGTGGGAACTGCTCCAACGTTGTCGTGTGCAGCTTGGCAAAATCCGCATCAGAACATGGGAGAAGATGCGAAGAGAGTTGTCCACAAAGTTCCTGCCGAAAGGCTATCTTCAAGATGCTTACAACAAGTTACAAGACTTCAAGCAAGATGACCTTTCTGTTGAGGAATATATAGAAAAATCTGATCACCTTCTTGTTCTCTGTGAAGTAAATGAAAAAGAGGAGCAAACTATTGCTCGTTATCTGCAGGGGTTGCGACGGGACATCCGTGATGTTGTTGAGTTACAGCCATATCACTCTTATCATGATGTATTCAAGCTTGCTATGAAAATTGAGACACGCCTCCTTATTGGAAGAGGCACACCAAGCAAGAAAGAACTGGGAAGCAAGGTTACAACAGCAAGCGTTCATGTTTCTAGCTGTAGTAAGCCTGAGAAGGAGGAAATTTCAGCAAATAAAGATGTCCAATGTTTTCAATGCAAGGGTTGGGGACTTAGAATGCAAGATTTTCCAAGTAGACGTACACAAGATGACTCCCCACCAATATTTGATGAAGATCCATTGGAGAAGGGAATAGCCATACATGCTGATGAAGGTGAACTTTTTGTCACACGTCATATTCTGAATATTGCTCCTATTTTGGAAGATGATTGGCGTCGTAAGAGCATTTTTCACACATGCTGCACTGTCCAATGTAAAGTATGTGATGTCATCATTGATGGTGGAAGTTGTGAGAATGTGGTGTCCCAAGCTATGGTGGAGAAATTTGCACTTGTGACTGTGGAGCATCCTCATCCATACAATTTAGCTTGGCTAAAAAAATCACAGAAGGAGAAGGTGGATGGGATAGCGGAGCCTGTTCCCCTCAGGCGAAATCAGCACCACGCCGCCACTCGCACCGGGTCCCATGACCGACCCGTCGAAGTATAGGGTCCAGTACTCGTGAGTGATGTCTGGAATCAGGGTTTGGACTTAGGTCCACTCGGCGATGAAGTCCGCTAGGGCTTGTGACTTGATGGCGGTGTGGGGGCGTACTTGATATCGTAGCATATGAGCTCGAGCACCCATTTGGAGATGCGTCCCGTAGCATCGCGGGTATGGACGACCTCGCCGAGAGGGAACGAATTGTCGACGATGACCTCGTGATCGGTGAAATAGTGCTACAGCTTCTTAGTTGCCATGAGCACAGCGTATAAGAGCTTCCGCACCTGCGTGTAGCGGGCTTTGGTCTCGGTGAGTACTTCGCTGATGAAGTACACCGGTCATTGGACCTTTAGCACATGGCCCGACTCCTCCCTTTTGACCACAAGAGCGGCGCTGACCACGTGGGTGGTCGCCACAAGGTAGAGTAGGAGGGGCTCTCATCGCTCGGGAGCATCTGTAACACCCTAGGTGTTTACAATCCTAAGCAAGAAAACCTAAACAGAGCATCATGCATAATAACCTAGAATCATTAAAGCAATGCATTTAATTAGGTGTGTGCATGTGTATGTATGCGTGTATGTGAGTTCTGTTCTTTTGTGTTTATAACCTTTTCATGCTCCACATTTCATGACAAATGAAGTATATAAACACACTCATATTTTAGTAACTTGCAACGTGTACTGCAAACCCCATTTGCAAATTCAAAATTCACACAAGAAATGACTAGTAATTCCCATCCTAGTAGTCCTGAATTTTAAATAACTTTTAAACTGTGGCTCAATTGAGCTTTGGGCTAAAACAGAAGTTGTAGATTTTCAAATTCCCTAAAACTTTTGTATTTAGAGTTTTTCAAGTTTCTATTCGAAATTTTGAGAAAATTTAATTTGAATCCCGACCCTTCTCTCTCTCTCTTCTCTCTACCCACCCCTGTCTGTTCTGTCCCATCGAGGGGCAGCGGCCGCCGGCCACCTGGATGATGATGCCTACGCGGCAAGCCGCCGACCGCGCCTACTGCCGGCGATTTGCCCCGCCACGTATCCCGCCCCTGCCAGCTCACGCGCGCCACGCGGCCGTCGATTCCCGACGGCCGAGCCACGACGCGCCGGCGACGCCATGCCCTTGCCGCGACCTTGTCCCGGCTGCGCCTCCCTCCGTTGTGTCACGCCTAGCTCCTCCTCCTCCCCTGTACGCCTATAAAAGGGCTGCACTGAGCCCCTGCTCACACGCGCCCGAGAACCACCACCACCCTGCCATTAACGCCGCCACACAACCTCACCGTCGAGCCCCACTTTCCGCTCCTCCTCCAATAAACCGAGGCTCTAAATGGGTCGCTCTTGATCTGCTGGTTCTCCCCGGCTTCCCCACGCCACCCTCCCTCGCCGGACCACCGCCGCGCATCTCCCGCATCTCGCAGGAGCTCCTGTTCACAAGCCGGCAGCCCAACTCCGGCCACCTCAGCCCCAACCGAGCACACCAACAAGTTCCCCTCGACCTCCTCGTGCTCCCCCACCCCTTTCCCCTCACTGCCGATTAGTTTCCTCACCGGATTTTGGCCGGGAACAGCCCAGCCCCACCCAGGGACTATATTGCAATCGCCAAGTTCTTTTTAGGGTCCTTTCTGCTAGATCCAGTGACCTATCTACGAGAGCCCGAGTACTTTTGTTTTCAAAAGGCTGTCACTTGTAAAGTCAATTTAAAATCATAGAAAAATCAGAAAAATGCAAACTAAAATGTGTGGTAACCCTCTTGATGAGTCCGACTACTTTTGCACAGATGGCTGACTAGTTACAAACTATAACTAGGTCTAAAGTGAATCTTGTTTTAGATAGCCCATAAATGTATCTCTTGATCTATGGTAGTGCTGTGCATGAATTTTGGGATGTAAATTAGTCTCTACTTATTAAAACTTGTGTAAAAATTTCAAGGCCAGAAACTGTATCTACTAGTGGTTTTTGTGGTTTCTTGTTCGATGTGCTATTTTGCTAGAGTTATTTGTTCATGTTGTTCTAATGATATTTTAGGGTTGAAACTTTTACAGTAGAGTAACCTTGATGCATAAAAGCTATGGACAAAGTTTGGAACCTTTTACTTCTATCTAACTTGCTCTTATGTTTTTAGTTAAGAAAAACTACATTAGATCAAGTAACTAGTTCTAGTGCTTAGAAAAGTAATAAATTTTAACCAGAGACTACCTATGAGTAATTTATCATGTTGGAATAGTTCGAGACACAGAAACCTTGTGGAACTACCTCTAGAAACAAATCTTGTTTAATGTTGATGAATCTTGACTTATTTTCTATGCCCTGTGTCTTGCACAATAAAACCTAAAAAATTTACAGTACACTCACCATAAGTTTAGAAGTACTCAGTAAAATATTGAGCACCAGTTCTTGCATGGTTTGTTCTGTGCAAATAGATCTTGATCCTAGAATATGTTGTTTAATGTATTTTTCATGAATAATCTACTGAATGAAAATTGCTAAAAATTTTACAGTGGGTTTGTACTTAACTAATGTGCTCTGCATAAAAATCTCAACCCCATAAGTTGTCTATACGAGTAGTTTTGTTAATCCATGCTTGCTTTTGAAAATGGCCGTTAATGAAATGACAAAACCACTCACTTACTTAATGAAGTTAGTTAATCCAGATAAGTACTCGATAAATGACTGCCTAGGGAAAATAAAATGAAGTGCTTGATAATTTAACTTGAGTTATGTTGAATGACTACTTTATAGTGAAATAGTTTTTATCTTGTACCATTAAAACCACTCATACATGTGCATTCATATAGAATCGACGACTCTCGCCGACGGAACCTACGGGCTGGTGCTCGTGTCCGAGAGTGAGCAGCACAAAGCTCAAGTCAGTCTAACTGAAGTTGCTGAAGACTCGAAGCAAAGTTCGGAAGTACCCCCGACTGGGTTTTCTCAAGAAGGCAAGCCCCGGAGCATAACCCCTACTTTAAAACTTATGCAACTTTATTTATATATGGTATTGTGCATTAAGTTTTTAGGAGTTGATTGAAACCCTAGTTGCATGCTCCTAGTACCTATGATATGAACACTAGTTTGTGTCGGTTGCTAGATTGCCATGCTAATAGGACTCCGGTAAAAGATGAGTGGTTTCCTGCCACTCGCGAGATGTAGGAGTTGCTTGTTTTACTTATGTTGGAATCATAAGGTCAACGGATGGGGCTATGTTACGATATTCGTGTTGATGATTGAGGCCCCGTTTGGTTAGTAAAAATGCTAAGATCGCGGTGTGTGGTAGTGGTGGTTAAGTTTTTGAACGTACTAACCACATGACGAGAATATGGTAATCGGTAAGCTTAAGTACCTGATTGAACCGGTGCGTGGACATACCTCCCACCGTCTTGACGTTGTTCCCATGGGCACATGGTGAGTGCAAGAGATGCCACGGCCCAGCGCCGTACCGTGGTTCGTGGACATCTGTACTCGAGGACGGTGGCCCTGATCCAAGAAACGGGAATAAAGGGGAAAAGTTGCATGTGTGACTCTGTGAGTAACCACGTGACGTGTGTTTAGGTTTCTAATGCAAGGTTAAGAAATTCAATTTGAATTGTCCGTTTCTCGCGGCCACTGAGACTGCTTAACCCTTTTACCATATAGAGTAAGAAGAGGAACAATGATGATGAATAATCTGGTTGGATGCTCAGTTAATTATTTCTCCACCATGTGTGTTTTGGATAGTTGCTTACCTAAAATGGTTAATCGAGATGCTAAAACTTGAAAGCAAGGACTCATCCGTAGATGCTTTTTGGCAAAAACTACCCTCAGCTAAAAGTCTTGCATGTTTAGGAGTCGGCTAAGTATATACCACTAGTCGGGTAAGCCTTGCTTAGTATTAGTATACTCAACCTTGCTTGTGGATTTGTTTTCATGTGAGACCTTTGAGGACATGATTGCTAGTTTGACTTGGCCGTGTACTCTTCCTCCTGGTTGGTCAGTGGAATGGGATCCGTCCCCGACCAACGGTGATAATGTTGAATGATGTCATGTACGGGCTTCATCATGATATCTTTTATCATCGATTAGAACTATCGTTTATTTCTCCGTTGCACTATTAAACTCTGAAAGTACTTGTTTATGAAATGAGTTCGAACTTGGTTTGTAATAATAATTCATGTGGAACTCTTGTTGTAAAATTTGTGGATTGTTGTAATCTCTAGGCTCACCTTCGTGTGGGTTTTATGTATGCATTGTTTTGATCGAAATTCCAGTGGTTGCATCAGGATGTCACCCAACAGACTGTTGTTTTACTCCGTTTTAAGTGCCCGTTAGCCTAGAATGCCTCTATGGTGATGGTTAGTGCACTTAAGCCGGATTAATTCGGGCGGTTCTGCCATAGCATCGAGGACTGGAGCCGAGGTCAGTAAGGTCTTGAGCTTGTCCAAAGCCTACTGGGTCTCTTCCGTCCAGACGAATGTGTCCGACTTCTTGAGGAGTTTATATAGGGGCATTCCCCGCTAACCCAGTCTGGAGATGAACCAACTCAAGGCGGCCAAACAGCCGGTGAGCCGCTGCACACCTTTCATGTTGAGAATGGGGCCCATCCGGGTGATGGCCGTGATCTTTTCAGGTTTGGCCTCGATGCTGCGCTCGGACACTATGTACCCGAGTAGCTTCCCCTTTGGAACCCCAAAAGTACATTTTCCGAGATTCAGTTTGATGCTGAACCTTCGGAGGTTAGCGAACGTGGTGTCTAGGGTGGCAATCAGATCTCCCGCGCAAGGTGCATTCACCACTATGTCGTCCACGTAGACGGCGACCATGGGCTTTGGTGGCTCGAGCTGGTCGGGCTGCCGGGGTGGGTCGATCTGATCGGCAAAACACTTCTGCATGCAACGCTAGTAGGTGGCGCTGGCGTTTGTCAGGCCGAAAGGCATGGTGAGGTAGGAGTACGGCCGAAGGGGGGTGATGAAGGAGGTCGCAAGCTGGTCGATTCTTTCATTGCAATCTGGTGATAGCCCGAGTAGGGATCCAGAAAAAAGAGGATTTCACATCCTGTTGTGGAGTGGTAGACTTCCTTGATGAACTGGCTGCCAGGAGCTTGGCGAACTCCTCGCCTATGGCCCGACGCCTCTCATCATCGAAGCGTCGCAGGCGTTGGTGCACGGGTTTGGAACCCGGCTTGATGCGAAGCTCGTGCTCGGCGACCTCCCTTGGAATGCCTTGCATGTCAGAGGACTTCCATGCGAAGGCATCACGATTGGCATGTAGGAAATTGACGAGCGCGCTTTCCTATTTGGCCGGAAGCTGGGCCCTGATCCGCATGGTCTTGGTCGGGACATTGGGGTCATCGCCGATTGCCTTGGTCTCCTTGGTTGGGCAGAAGGCGCTAGACGAAGTCGGCTGGTTGCAGTCGGGGGCGCACTCCGCCACCATCTGGTGAAGGTTCTGGAGCTCGGCGGAGTTGGCGATGGCGGTGGCGAGCTCAAAGTGCTCGCGACCGCAGGCGTACGCCTGTTCGAAAGACCCGCTGATCATGATGACGCCGTTCGGCCGCGACATCTTCAGCTTGAGGTAGGTGTAGTTAGGGACCGCCATGAATTTGGCGTAGCTCGGGCGCCCGAGGATGGCGAGGTACGACCCCTCAAAATCTACTACCTCAGAGATCAGGGTCTTGGTGCGGAAGTTGCTGTGGTCGCCGAATGTGACAGCACCTCTATATTCCCCAAGAGGTACGCCCTTATGCCTCGGACGATCCCAAAGAAGGGGAAGATGGAAGTGTGGAGCTCAGACCATGGGACGCTCGTGGCATCGAAGGTCTCAACATATAGGATGTTGAGGTTGCTACCCCCGTCCATTAGCACCTTGGTCAGCGCTTATTGCCGATGATGGGGTCGACAAGGAGAGGGTAGCTCCCCAGTCAGGGAACATTGGGAGGGTGGTCAATCCGATCAAAGGTGATTGGAGTGCTCTTGGCGGCGCAGACCTCCCGAAGGCGGATCTTGTGTTGGCGCTTGGATGATGAAGCAGTCATCATCCGCCCCTCCAGCTCGGCAGGCAAGTCGAAAGTCTCCGAGCCATACAGCGGGATTCATTTCCCCGATGTACTTGGTGACGCTGGTGGGTGGTCAGAAGCGCGGTTGGAATGGTGCTTTCTAGATGCGGCGTCCGAAGGCCCTTGGGCCCGGGCCGTCCGGACCGGGGCTCTGGTCGCCATCCCAGTCGCGCGGTCGGCCACCTCGCCTGGGAGGCGCCTCCTTGTGCTCCTCCTCGGGCTGGTGAGCCTCGGCCACGTCCACGGCCGCCCGATCAACATCGGCGCCGCGATGGGCCAATTGCCGCGAGTGGATGACACTGTGTGCCCAGTCGCGCGGTCGGCCACCTCGCCTGGGAGGCGCCTCCTTGTGCTCCTCCTCGGGCTGGTGAGCCTCGGCCACGTCCACGGCCGCCCGATCAGCATCGGCACCGCGATGGGCCGATTGCCGCGAGTGGATGACACTGCGTGCGCGTAGTTGGCCCGAGCCGGCCGCGCATCGGGGGCCGCCGTGAGGCAGGCTCCGCTTCGAGATGTGGTGCGGCCACGGCGTCCCGACCCGCCCGGGGTGGAAGCCGTTGCTGCTGATGGATTGAGGGGTTTGGTTGTTGTGAACCAACCCCTCCGATTGGGCAGGAGGCCACGTGCTGGTGGCGTGACACGGAGCTTTCCGCTTGCTATATGGCAGCACGCTCCACCAACATCCAGATATTGCGGTGGAGCTCCTGCTGTTGAGGGTCTGCAGGCTCGGGCAGGTTGTGTAGGAACATTGCCGCGGCGACGATGTTCTGCCCGGCCCACGCAAACGACGGGGGGTCATTGGCATTCGCGAAGATGGCCTACTGGACTTTACAGGCACGCGCCCACGCGCCGCCACCACATCATGAGCATTAGGCTCAAAGTTGCATCCGGGGTGCATTGAAGTGGGCGGTGGCTGGTGCTCTCGCCGCTGGCGTAGGTCCTTGCCGTGTGCCTGGGCGTTAGCTAAGGCCTGCACGCGCGGGTCTGGCGGGGTGTGCGTGTCCCCGGTTTCCACGAGGACCA
Source organism: Panicum miliaceum (assembly GCA_032594955.1). Classification (NCBI taxonomy): domain Eukaryota; kingdom Viridiplantae; phylum Streptophyta; class Magnoliopsida; order Poales; family Poaceae; genus Panicum; species Panicum miliaceum. The sequence goes on along the minus strand of CM064070.1, from coordinate 7,860,264 downwards.
GCTGTGACCCCTGCACATCCGCCATGACGCATTCTCGTAGCACGGGATAGTCGAGGGATGACACATCCCCGACGCTGGAGCGCTCAATAAGGAGGTCATCATCGGAGAGGAGATCGTGGAACAAGGAAGGGCCGTACCCCGTCATGCCCACGAGCTTGGTTGCGAGCAAAGCTAGCGGAATGGTACTCGGGAGCTCCCTGGCGTGTACGCCGGCAGCGTTCGTGAGGCGGAACAAGGATTGGCCGCGCGGTCAGCACTGCGGGGACAGCGGGGTTCCCCCCAGAAAGTTGGCCGAAGAAGTTGTGCAGCGAGAACAGGACTACATCCACGTTGCCCGCTGAGGGGTCGACACCGAGCATGAGCTCGATGCGCCGTGCCAGCGCCTCGGTGTCAAGGTTGGCCAGGTCTCGCGAGGTTGGAGGTACTGGAGATGGAGGCCATCCGATCACCGGGATGGTGGATGCACGATGTCCTCCCCATGGACGGTGCCAAACTGTCGATTCGAGAAATGGCTGGCAGCTAAACCTACTCGAAGTGTGTATCGTGCATTGTGATCGGATATGGCCTAGCTCACAATGACTCAAGATTTACACTAGCTCAGGAAAATTGCCCTACGTCCAATTGGGGGTTAGCCGGTTGTATTGCTTGAGCCCAGGTGCTCGAGAGAGTTTGGGGAGTTACAAACTTTCGAGTGGAGGATGTGATGAGTTGTCCCCCTTTCCTAGTTGGAAGCCCCTCCCTTTTATAGTCCAAGGGAGGCCTCCTTTATAGGGGAACTAAGAGGAGAAAAGTGAGGTAGAGAGAGAGAGTGAAAGTCCAGAGCCCCGCTGGTCGGGGTCATCTACTCTGTCAGTCGGGGCTGCCAACCTTGTCGGTCGGAGCCCTCCTGCGTCCACCGCCCAAGTCCTGCATCGTGGAGTGGCCATCTCGTCTCGTCCCTGTGCGTCATGCTTCATTGGGCGAAGGTGGACGTGGACCGATAAGTATGGTACGACCGCCCCGACCCTGGCGCCATGCCCTGTGACTTCGTTGTGATCGAGGCGCGCCCGCCGATCATGATGGCGTTGTGCCCCATCCCTTCGCGAGGACGAGCAGGTGGAATAGTCCCCCCCTGCTGCCACAACAGAGGGGACTGTAACCCCCATGGAAGGGGTGGTTGGCCATGTATGACAGGTTGACCTCGAGGCTCATCCTTATCCTTCGTATCTACTCCTGGGGCCCGCTAGTAAGCCGGGCTTGGCCCCCCGACCAGCCTGCCGGTCAGGGAGGAGGGCATGTGTAAGTCGGAGCCTGGTCGGAGTCCCCGGTCGGAGCCTTGATACGGACCCAGCCTCTGACCATTCCCACTGTCGAGGATATAGGCCTCGGTCATCCCGATTGAGTTGTCAGCCGAGATTGTGGGCCGAAATGGCAGAGATGAAGTTGTTGCCCTATATGTACGGGTGCTTGTTCCAGGCGCGGCCTTGCACTGGTCAACGAGAGGTGATTCCGCTGGGAACCCCCGGGTCCCTAGACCCGTCAGGATGAGAAAGAAAGGCAAAATATAAAGGCCTTGGTGAGGAATCAAACACTTTGAGCGATCCGAGAGATCATTTGAGGAACTTTGAAATTTTTTGTGAAAAGTTTTATGAAAACATCTGGATTGATAGTTGAACAAAAGGTTAAGATTGGCACTCTACGAAACCGTTCTAAACTCTCAACCGCCAAAGATGAGGTAAAGTTATAAGCCCCACAAGAGTAAGGTGAAAAGGTAAGATCAAGGCCAACTTATTTAAAATCATGGTAAGAACATTTTGTTGTGTCTATGGTATATGTTGGAAGTGCAACATTGCCGGAACTCCTGATCAATAACTTAAGCCTAGACTTTGCTCGGGACGAGCAAAGGGCTAGCTTAGGGGTGTTGTTGTCGGTCCTTAAATGCGAAATCCGACCGTCAACTATACTCACAAATAAAGGAAAACCATACCTCTTACTCACATATTTGTAACACTAACCTAGCTCCAGAATTGTATTGTCTATCTAGCCATTTCAGGAATGCAAGTCTGAAATAAGAAGAAAACACAAAGAAGACGCAACATATATGCACAAAAGATCGTCTACTACGCTACACAGTTTTAAAGGCCCCACAAATCAGACCAAACGGGCGAGCCAAGGCATGAATCACCGACGATCAACTCCAGGGCCCACCTGCCAGCTCTCTAGAGGAAGGAGCAGCTGGGGGAACACCATCTGGGTTTGGGCGATTCCCAGGTTCGGAAAAACCTGGACAGCTTCCCGGCTGCCAGATCTTTTGCAGGAAGATCATCCTTATCTCCTCAAGGGTGGTAGCTAAGGTTACCATACGAAGGGATGGCGGGAACCAACCTTGGAGGCTATAAAAGGAGGCCTTCTCCCAACCCCCCCCCCCCCCCCCCCCCCCCATTCACACACACCACACATTGGAAGCCTCTTTCCCTCTCTCACTTTGTGACTAGTACTCCTTAGGCTAGTGGAGCTAGGCTAGAACTTCTCTTTAGTGAATCCAGTCGCCCTTGAGGTCATTGAGCAATCCTCGGCCTCCGGTATGGCTTTGTATTCGACTTGTTAGTATCCTATTCATAATGCAGAGCTTAGTCATGGTTGCTATCCTATCTTGATAGTTTATCATACCATGCCTTGTTCTTCCATAAGTTATGCTTTATATGTGGTTAGGCTAGATGTTCTAAGTAATGATATCGGTTCGTTGTGCCTTTGGGCTTCCCTTAGCGCTTTACTTGTCAATCCGAAGGGTGGGAGACCTGGGGGCGCTACGATAGTGACCTCATACACGGGCGTGGTGCCCGAGTATGCGGGATCCCTCGGATATGACCATGCTCCACGGTGTTATAGTCGTAGCTGGCAGGTGGTGACAGCCCTGTCCCTCCGCTGCGGCGGGATTGCCATGGTTAGTGTAGTCCCCCACGTTCAAGTATGGTGTTGGAGTTTTGAAAGATGTAACAGGACTAGGTTGAATATGTCAGACCCGGGCACACAGGACTGTCCACGTGGCGTACTTCTTCTAGGATACGGGATGGGACATGACCCATGCCCTACATCTGTTGTAAGTACTCGTAGTGCAGTAGGACTACTCATACAGTAGCGAAACTAGTTGGACACGATAGGAAACTACCCGAGAAGTACTCGGGTAGGACTCTTGGGCTTGTACCCGACTAGCACTTCCATGTAAACCTGTCTCCCTAGACTATATAAGGGCGGATAGGGACCCCATCGGGGACAATCACCATCAAAGGAAATACAAACCACACAGGACGTAGGGTATTATGCTCTCGGCGACCCGAACCTGTCTAAACCTTGTGTTCCTTGCACCTTCGAGTTCCTGATCTCGGCGCCAACCTACCTACAAACTCACCACCTCCGGGGTATCCCTCGGTGGGCGTGGCGGTAAAATACCGACACCTGGCGCACCAGGTAGGGGTGTTCATTGAGCATCCATCGGAGAATTCGATGGCATCTTTCAAATTCACCAACATTGTGTTCAACGAGGTCACAACTTTCATATTCGGCTCTTGGATCTGCGTCGCTAACGGTTTGGGTGGCTTCAACAGCCACCTAGCCAACTCCAGGGACCTGGAGGCCTCTTCATCAACTCGAAGCAGCGATCTCGACGAGTTCATGGACAACCTCGACTTGCTGTTGCTTCCTGATCTGGCTCTGCAGATCAAAAAGATGTCCGTTTTCAACGCGATTTCCACTCATGAGGCACCAGATCTAGTCGGATCGGACTCAAACCGATCTGAAGGGACCACACAATCTAAATCTCTCTCTGACATGGAGGAGGATTCGGATCTGCTGCTCAAGCTCAAGGATGTGGGAGCCACCGCTTGCCGGGGGCCCCCCGTTTTCGACATCCACTCGGACTCCAACGAAGAGTACTCCTCGCACAGTACTACACCTTCATGCCAGTCCCGAGAAGGACTCGGAGACGAGGGAGCCAACGCCCATCGGGCGGCCCCCGTCTTTGAAAACCATTCGCAACCCGATGGCCACACCGAACTATTTTTGGGCAGTCATCTGGGTTTAACCATAGCATCAACGCCGCAAGGACGTTTCATGTACTAGAAGGGCTTTGAGCCCTCCGAACTACTCGATTACGAGTCCGGCCTTGTGGCCTTCACGCAGGAACTACCCTTCTAGGAGGGTAGACCCCTCTCTCCCATTCCGGAAGAAGGAGAAACTAGCACAGAGCTACTCGAGTACAGCCTTAGGGCTAACCACTCGCCGGGTCATCAAGTCTGCATAGCCTCCCTTCGCAACGCGGAGGAAGACGAGCTGGACCGCAAGTACGACAACGAACAACTCGCGGACGTCTCAGCCGATGAGCCCACAGCTGACGCTCTCCAAGATGAAGACGAGGAGCACCGAAGGATCCGGCGGGCAAAGAACGCCAAGCGCTCTCAACGCAGGCGCAACACGCAGAATCGCGCCCACGAACCAAGGGATCTCAACAACGCCTTTGCAGTAGTCGCGGATCGCGAGTACCGTACGCTGATGGGCGCCATCGCAGAAGTAGCACTCCTAGCTCAGCAACTCCCACCCAATCCTCAGATACAAAGGTTGCAGTACTTGACCCAGCGCACGCTCATGCAAGTCGATGGGAAACATCCAGTGTCATCCACTCGAAACCAGCCCTCGAGGTCTGAGCACCATGGTGATACCGCGCTGGTCAGTCGCACCCCTGGAGGAGGGCCCGGGAGCCGGAGGAACGACAACCGCCAACGCAACAAGGGCCACCCATCTGCGCATGGCAACAATGAACAAGAAGTACAACAACCCATTTCCAACCAGCATGGGGCAAGGCATCACAACAAAGATCCAGTCAAGGCCAACCTCCACGACGCTCCCACGATCGACCTTAGGCAGAAGATCAAGGAAGGCCTTGATGCGCGGCTTGTCATTGAAGCAAGGAGAAGGGACCGTACCGGCAGGCACCATGACAACGACGATAGCGACCGCTTCCCCGGCTTCACCACCAGCATCACCAACAAGTCCTACCCAAAGGACTTCAAACCAGTCGGAATCCCCAAGTATGATGGTAAGCAGGACCCGCGCCAGTAGATTCGTTTCTACTCCGTCACCATTGAAGTTTTAGGGGGATCCAACTCTACAAAATCTCTCTACTTCCCGGTGGCTCTAGAGTCCGCGCCCCTCACGTGGCTTGAAAGCCTCAAGCCAAACTCCATCGACTCGTGGGAGGACCTCAAGCGGGCCTTCATCGACAACTTCCAGGGATCCATGATTAGGGCGGGCACTCGCCATGACCTGTCCTAGGTGAAGCAAGAGATGAATGAGACCTTGAGGTCCTACACATGACGTTTCTTCGAGATGCGCGCCACCATCGCCAACATCACCGATGAGGACGTCATTCTTTGCTTCCAAAACGGCCTCTTCTCGAAGAACACATACCACGACTTCGAGCGAAACTGCCCGACTACTGCCGTGGAGCTGCGTGACATGATGGCACGGTGGGCTGACCCGGAGGATGAGGAAAATGACCGCTTCCCCAAGCGCAACCACGACAAGCAAGGCAATGGCAATGGCCACTTCGACAAAAGCCAGCGGAATCACTCAGGGAACACCCGAAAGCTCTAGCCAGACCATGAAGTCGCGGCCGTCGAGCGCAATTCGCGTGGCAAGAAGTCGGGGAACAACCAAGCGGATTACGAGCAAGTCATGCATAAACAGTGCCTAATACACTCGAAGTCGCGACACACGCTCTTCGAGTGCATCACCATCCGCAAGTCACTCAATGCACCACCCCTCCCTCAAGGAGGAAAGCGAAAAGACAAGGAAGATGACGAGGGAGGTGACAAGTTGGGGGCTCAAGACTTCCTGGACCCGAAGAACGTCGTCAACTTCATCTTCGGCGGAGATGGAGGATTCCCCTCCAAGTGCGCGTAGAAGTTAACCATGCGTGAAATACTCTCTGTGGAGCCGGCCACGACAAGGCCCCTGAGATACAGTGAGGTCCCAATCTCCTTCTCAAGGGATGATCAATGGATTAGCTTCTCCAAGCCGGGAAAATTCCCGCTTGTCCTAGACCCTGTCGTGGCGGGCTCACAACTCACCCGAGTACTCATCGACGGCGGGAGTGGTCTCAACCTGCTTTTCATGAGTACTCTGAAGAAGATGGGACTGGATATCAACAAGATGCTCACTCCCAGCAAAGCTCCTTTCTACAGCATCATCCCGGGTAACGCGGCTACACCACTCGGGTCACTGGTCCTGTCAGTCACCTTTGGGACAAAGATAACTACCGCACCGAGTACATCAGGTTTGAGGTGGCAGATTTTGACTCGTCATACCATTCCATCCTTGGCAGGCCTGCACAAGCCAAATTCATGGCCATGCCCCACTATGTCTACCTACTACTTAAAATGCCAGGCAAGACAGGTGTACTCACACTCCATGGCGGCCTGAAGAAGTCGTACGAATGCGACCAGAAGGCGATCGAGTACGCCATGACATCATGCGTGCCAGAGCCATCTGCCGAAGTACTCGTGGCCGCGTTGAAGCTGACCAACACAGAGATGGAGATCTCCAACCAGCGATGTCAGCATCATGGCCATCCAGCTGCAAGAGGGCGACCCGTCCAAGACTGCTTTGATTGGGGGCGGCCTGGGTGACAATTAGGAAAGCGCGCTCGTCAGCTTCCTTAGGGCTAACTGTGACATATTTGCGTGGAAACCAGCGGATATGCCTGGGGTACCCAAGAAGTTGATCGAGCATTGCCTAAAACTCGACCATAAAGCCACCCCAAAAAAGCAACGACTACGATGCTTTGCCCTCGACAAGAGGGAGGCCATCAAGGAGGAGCTAGCAAAACTTCTCGTGGACGGCTTTATTAAAGAAGTGTACCACCCCGAGTGGACCCCTTCACGCTCCCACGCATCGACCAGGTCATCAACTCTACGGCTGGCTGCGTCTTGCTCTCCTTCCTCGACTGCTACTCGGGCTACCATCAAATAGCTCTCAGGGAGGAAGACCAGATCAAAACGGCGTTCATCACCCCCTTCGGAGCATATGCATATACTACGATGTCATTTGGGTTGAAGAACGCAGGAGCCACCTACCAATGGGCCATCCAACTGTGCCTCACGGACCAGCTGGAGCGTAACATTGAAGCTTACGTGGATGATGTGGTCATCAAGACCAGATCCCATGATGAGTTCATCTCTGATCTTGAGGAGACCTTCAACAACTTGCGACGGTTTCGATGGGAGCTTAACCTGACAAAGTGCGTCTTTGGCGTGCCTCAAAGCAAACTACTCGGGTTCATTGTAAGTCACCGTGGGATCAAAGCAAATCCGGAGAAGATCAACGCCATCACAGCCATGGATGCTCTAAAGATGATCAAGGATATCCAGAAGCTCACTGGCTGCATGGCAGCTTTGAACCGACTCATCTCCCAACTTGGAGAAAGGGGACTTCCCTTCTTCAAATTGCTCAAGCTCCACAACAAGTTCAAGTGGACTGAGGAGGCAAACCAGGCGCTGCAAGATCTCAAGAACCATCTGCAGTCGCCACCCATCCTGACGGCTCCCCAACCAGGCGAGAACCTGCTACTCTACATCGCCGCGACTACTCACATCGTCAGTACGGCAATCATGGTGGAACGACAGGAAGAAGGCCATGCATTTAGGGTGCAGTGACAAGTTTACTTCATCAGTGAAGTCCTCTCTGAATCTAAGGTTCGTTACCCAATGATTCAGAAAATACTTTATGGTATACTCATTACTTCCAGGAAGCTTCACCACTACTTTGATGCATACAATATCCTGGTGGTCTCCGACTTCCCATTGGCAGATATCTTTCACAATCGGGATGCTACCGGGCGCATCTCCAAGTGGGCAGTGGAGCTGGGAGCCCTCACACTTGACTTCAAGCCCCGGACAGCCATCAAGTCGCAGGCACTAGTCGATTTCATGGCGGAGTGGCGAGAAAACCAAGTGGAAGCCCCGACCAACCAGCCAGAGCATTGGGTCATGTACATTGACAGCTCACTCAAGCTCGGTGGCGGTGGTGCGGGAGTACTTTTCATCAGCCCGAGAGGAGAACAGCTCAAGTATGTGTTTCAAATACTATTTGAGGTCTCTAATAATGAAGCTGAGTACGAGGCATTATAACCTCATCACCATACCACCTTCATGGTGGTTTGCATGCTGGGGCCTGGACATGACAGGGCCCTTAACAGTTGCGCCAGGAGGTTTCACACACGTGTTGGTGGCCATCGACAAGTTTACCAAGTGGATGGAGTACAAGCCAATCGCAACGCTCTTTGCGGATCGAGTGGTTACTTTCATCTGCGATATCTTACATCGTTTTGGCTTCGCCAACACTATCATTACAGATCTGGGAATAAATTTCCACTCGCAACAATTCTAGGATTTCTGTGAGTGCAGCTCCATCAAAGTCAAATATGTTTCAGTGGCTCACCCGCGGGCCAATGGCCAGGTTTAGCGCGCCAACGGCTTGATTCTTGATGGATTGAAGAAAAGACTCTATGACGAGAACAACAAAAAGGGCGGCAAGTGAATCGATGAGATCTCATCAGTAGTCTGGGGCCTTTGCACACAAGCAAGCAAAGCCATAAGACAATCACCTTTCTTTCTCGTATACGGGCCTGAAGCTATATTACCAGCTGACGTGATGTGGAAGTCTCCACGACTGGAGATGTTTGAGGAATGGGAGGCTGACACCGCACGACATCTCGAGCTTGACTCAGCTGAGGAAATCAGATGCAATGTCTTGTTCCAATCGGCCCGCTACTTACAGGGAGTTCGTCGTTACCACGACAGGAACGTTCAACGACGCTCTTTCAATGTTGGGAATATGGTTCTTCGATGAAACCAGGATGATACCGGGCTACACAAGCTTAACTCGCTATGGGAAGGGCCTTTCATCGTGCCTAAGGTTATAGGCTCTGGATCTTATCGCCTACAGTACCCTGATGGCCAGGCGGTTCCTAATTCTTGGAATGTCGAGCATCTATGCTGTAAAACTACTCGACAATACCCGATCCAAGAGGCTTTCTAAGATTTATCTTGGGTAGATGTTTGTTAACCATTATTTCAGGGATTTTATTCCGAAATAAGGGGTTTGTTCAGATTATTACCCAGAGGTCTTATTTAATCATTGGCTCAGGGCACAAAGATTGATTTGAGAGGTAATTTTGGGTGTTTGTTGGAGATGTTATTTGTTTCACCATTTTTTCAGGGAACTCATCCCGAAGAAAGAGATTTTCAAATTTACTAAACCGATTTGCCCATGTTCACCATCAATTCTTTACCGTCATATATTGCATGTCACGATTCTTTGGATCCTTAATTCCAAACCTTGGGGATTTGGATTCAAGGCTCGGGGGCTGCGGGACACGTGTCATCAGTGACTTATTTTTCAAATCTACTAGAAGATAAGAACAGAAGACTCAAGATTAAATTGACCCTCAGCCTTGTTCTACGAGTCAACCTAAGGCTCTGGGGCTACTCCATATGGAGTGCGAGTTTAATCGCAACCCATATAAAAGAAGACTGGACAACTACTCGGGGCATGAGCACCTCACAACCTCGACGCAGCCAAGGAAGTACTCGGAGGACACCTTCAAGACGAAGTTCGGGAGAACTCGAAGACGCCTTTAGAAGTACTCGGACGCCTGCAGTACTCGGCTACGAAGAGCTCGGGGGCTTGTAAGACCCGGGCACACGGGACTGTCCACGTGGCATACTTCTCTTAGGATATGGGATGAGACATGGCCCACGCCCTACATCTGTTGTAACTACTCGTAGTGCAGTAGGACTACTCATACAATAGCGAAACTAGTCGGACATGGTAGGAAACTACCCGAGAAGTACTCGGGTAGGACTCCTGGGCTTGTACTCGACTGGGACTTCCATGTAAACCTGTCTCCACAAACTATATAAGGATGGACAGGGACCCCCTCGGGGACAATCACCATCAAAGGCAATTCAAACCACGCAAGACGTAGGGTATTACGCTCCTGGTGGCCCGAACCTGTCTAAACCTTGTGTTCCTTGCACCTTCAAATTTCTAATCTCGGCGACACCCTACCTACAAACTCACCACCTCGAGGGTATCCCTTGGTGGGTGTGGCAGTAAGACACCGACAGTGTGTACACCGATGCGGGACATTCTCCCTAATATCTGGAGCTTTAGCTCTGAGCCCTAACCATGTATCTTGTGTAACCCTTGCTTGTATGAATAGATGCTTTATGACATTCTTTGTATGCCTATACTCCCACTAACCTTTGGTTTATTCGTTATTCTTTATCTTGAGATTGGTTTGTGTGTGTGTGTCACATTACCTTTATTCATATCATCTATCATAACTTACCCCTGTATGAAATATAGTCTATAGCTTATTCATACTGTCCCGTTTATGTACCTAGTAAACTCTTTAACACCATGCCATCCTAGGGAAAATATAAATAACGATACCCGCATACTCTCCGGGTGAAATGCTACAATGGTATATCCGTGCGCTTGCAGATCCAATCTGTAATTGTTAAGACATACCAACACAGCGTTTCTTGTTGCCATCGCTAAGGACTAGCAATCCTGGTGATGATGCTAAGAAATGCTAACACCTGGTGACTCCTCCTAAGTGGCAGTATGTCATCCCGACTGATTTTATTGAATATCCAATGTTATCATCGGCGACCTTGACGGAGTTTCAAAATACTTTCAAGGAATTGTATAAATTTTCCATGGTAAGTGTCCTGTACTGATGATGTCTGGTATTTGGTTTTCTATCCGCTTTTTCTGTTACACAGACCTTAGCCAATCCATCCAGAATCAGGTCGGACAAACTCAGGGCAGCAGAAGATGGAGCCCACTGGTTGCAGGAGAAAGACCGCTAGATTGGTGAGCAAACCATGAAAAATGTCAAGCTTCGGAATGAATTGGACACCCTTAAGCAGGAGCACACTCAGGAAGTCTGGCTCTTGAAGTAGGAGATACAAAACCTATCGAACAAGAACAAAGCTCTGGCCAAAACTCACCAAGGTAACAAAATGTCAACTGCTTTGCCTTGTATTGGTGTATCCATGTATTTTGTCTAAACTCGCACGAGTACTTCTTCTTGTCGCATGCCCGCAGAACTCAATAATATAATTAGATATAAAGAAGATCTATTGACTGACGTAAAGAATCTTCTATACCATTACACAGATTACGTGGAGCTTCTGGCTAAATAACTTGATGATGCTGATGTGAACCTCGTAGAGTGCCTACAGCAGATCAAGAACATGGCAGAAGAAAAAGAAACAAGAGAAAAGGAACTTGAAGAGCTCAGGAGTGCTGCGCAGATAATCATCGACATGGTGGATCCTCCAGAAGAAGGGGTTGTTGGCGACAAGACGCTTTTGGAGCGACTTTGTGAAGCCCCTCAGAAGATCACGGGCTACATCTCGGAGACCACCAAGACATATGTGGCGCACATCCTAGGACTAGTAAAGTCCTATTGGCCCAAGTCCAACCTGAGTCCACTGGTCGACAGTATGTCTGCTGAATGCTCTGAGGAAAAATTCTTAGAGTTTGTTGAAGAAGTGAAGCCAGTAGCTCATCAGTTAGTTGATAGCTTAGAGCGGGAGTAAGAACAATGGACGAACCACTAAACAATCCATCCAGCTATGGGGGAATGTACATATGTTTATATTGCCTATTTGATGTACTCGGTTGCTGACTGCTTGAGTAGTATCGGTAATTGTAGGACTTAAATTCAATGCTTGAGACACCCATATACAGCTACCCAGAAGGCAACCCTTCTGGAGGTAATTGATGGTTTTGCGTTCAAGACTTAGACTCACACGGGAGTTTATATGAATTATGGTTTGATCGCGTCGTGCGATACCTTGAAGTAGGCATGGGAGCCTCCTCGACTTTATCGTAGTGATTTATGCCGTTGGTTCTGGTGAACCGTGTAGGCAAGTACTCGAAGTAGTTAGAACGTTCGCAAGTAGTTATTGCGTTGTGGCCCTGGAGGCCAGCGTAAAAATAGTCGTGCCAAAAGAACTCGTGGCGCTAGCCCCCAAGTGCTTCTGTAGACTTAGTGCAGTTAGCATTTGTGTTAGTACTCGTGGCCACAACCCCCGAGTTCTACTTTATCGTGTGGAGACAAAAGTCTCGTCTTGGTTGCGACGGAGGACTAGATCGCCAACGTTGAAGGATCTTTCTTGGATGTTGCGGTCGTGATAACGCCGAACGCTTTAGGTGTAGCGGGCTGACTTGATCAAGGCGTTGCATCTGACCTCTTCTGCGGAGTCGAGTTCAAGCTGTCTTGCCTCGTCTACCTCGCCTTCTTCATACATCTCCAGTCTTGGAGAATCCCACATGATGTCAGCGAGAAGGATGGCTTCTAACCCATAGACAAGAAAGAAAGGTGACTGTCATGTGGCTTTACTCGGTTGAGTGCGTAGCCCCCAGACGACTAGTGGTAAATCATGTATCCACTTGCCTCCCTTTTTGCTATTATCGTATTAGAGTCTTTTCTTTAATCCATCAACCTGGCCATTGGACCGCGGGTGAGCCACCGAAACGTACTTGACCTCAATGGCACTTCTCTCGCAGAATTGCCAGAACTCATGCGAGTAGAAATTGGATCCCAGATCCGTGGTGATAATGTTGGGAAAGCTGAACCGATGCAAGATATTGCAGATGAAGCTGACTACACGGTCTGCAGAAAGCTTTGTAATCGGCTTGTACTCGATCCACTTTGTAAACTTGTCGATAGCCACCAACACATGAGTGAAATCTCTTGGCGCTGTTGTTAGAGGCCCAATCATGTCAAGACCCCAGCATGCGAACGGCTAGAAAGGTGGTATGGTGATGAAGTTGTGTGCCGGGACGTGAGCTTGCTTGCCAAACAACTGATAGTTGGTACACCAGTGGACGAGTTCTTCGGCATCTGCCAAAGCCGTTGACCAATAAAAACCTTATCTGAATGCCTTCCCGACTAGTGTTCTGGACTCTATGTGGTTACCGCAGGTTCCTTCATGAATTTCTCGAAGTATTGCTTTGCCCTCCTCAGTTTGGACACACTTCATGAGGAAAACTGTTGCTGATCCACGCTTGTAGAGCTTATCATCGACCAGAACGTAGCCTTTGTTCCGCCTAATGACATGTGCAGCTTCGGCGCTCTTTTTATCAACGTCGGGGTGTAGTTTCTCCTCTTTGATGAAGTCGATGAAGGTTTGCCGCCAGTCAAATTTGATCATCATGACCTCTCGATAGCTTCTTGGGGAGCTTGGTCGATACTCATTGGATCTTCTCTTTTGATGGACGGGTGGTGTAGCTCGTGAATGAAAACACCTGGTGGGACGTTTGCTCGATCGGAGCCTAGCTTGGAGAACACGTCAGCCCCCACATTGTTGTCTCGGATCGCATGGAGAATTTTCAGACCCGAGAATTTGTTCTCCATCTTGCGGATTTCTGCGACATACTCGTCCATGGTTTCTTTGTTGATATCCCAGTCCTTGTTGACTTGTTGGACTACCAGCAAGGAGTCGCCATAGACAAGTAGTCGCTTGATGCCAAGAGAGTCTGCCAGACGTAGCCCGTGCAGTAACGCCTCATACTCAGCTTCATTGTTGGAGACCGTAAATAGTATCTGGAATACGTATTTAAGTTGTTCGCCCTTTGGTGAGATGAAGAGGACTCCTGCGCCACCGCCTCCGAGCTTGAGTGAACCATCAGAGTATAGGACTCCTCCTCCGCCGTCTCCTAGTTCCACAGCCGACTTGGGGATACGTCCAGTGGTGTAACACCTCAGGTGTTTAAATTACGAAATAAGCCTCATTAGCTTAACACGATGCATAAATATCTAAGAAAAGTTTAAAAGAAATGAATTATAAATTGGTTTTGCTTTGAATTGAAAATAGTTGTGTATATGTGCATAAGTACATGTACTTTAATCAAACAAATTAAATAACTTTCACATCGATGCAAACATGGCTACAAAATTGAATAGGCACATCGTTATTGACATGATAAACTAAAGTCTAGTTGAAGCCTATGAGAGAATGCAAATTTTTGCCCAGGAAATGACGTGCCCTCCGAATCATAGTTTTTGAGTTTTTAAAATAACTTCTAAACTAGAACTCAAATGAACTTTGGCCTGAAACAAAACTTGTGTAACTTTTCATTTTGAACAACTTTCATGTTCAGAGATTTTTAAGTTGCAACACAAAAATTTGAGAAACACTTGACTTTGCAAATCTACCCCTGCCTTTTCTTCTATTTTCACTTCCAGTCCCTCCCCTCTCCTCTGTTTCGCCCGACACCCGCCGCCAGTCACCGCTGGCCACCTGGCCGGCGATGCCTGCCGCCCACGCCACGACAAGCCAGTCGCCAGCCGTACTCCCCACTCCCCCGACCCAGCCCTGCCGCGCCCAATCACGTGCCGCGCAATCCCTCCGTCCCCACGCCAGGATCTCAGGCCGCCAACCACGACACGCCGCTGGCTGCACGCGACGCCGCCGCCCGGCCACCGCACGCCATGCCCAATGGACGAGCCGTGCCGTGCCCGAGCCTCTGCTCTGTCCCGCCACTCCCCGCCCACGCCGCCCGACAAGCCGCTGTGCCGCAGTATGCCCAATCCCCTACTCCCGCCCACCGCTCGCCGCGCCGAGCCTTTGGCTGCCGCCCCGACGCCCAATGGCACGCCCCCCTCGTGCTGCCCGCACCCGAGCCTCGCAGTCCAGCCCCGCCCCTCCTCCCGCCTCTCTGCTGCATACAAAAGGCCGCACTGAGCCCCCTCGCGCGCCCAGACACCAGAACGCTGCCGCCGCCGCCATTACCGCTGTCGTGCCCAGCTCACCATGGAGCTCACCTCTCCGACCACCCATTGCTAGAGCTGAGTCTCCAACCACCACCACAGCACCCCACCGTAGCTCACCGCCCCACCCATCACCGCCCATACCCGCTGGAGCGCTGCCAGCGCCGCCTCCACCGCCGCCGCCCCTGACCGCCGTGGACACCCCACCTCCGGCCCTCCTTCGCCCGAACCGAGGCCCTGAACGGGACTACATCACCCCACTGGAGTTTCCCAACCCGCTAGCGCTGCCCCAACCCCGCCAGAGCACCGTCGCCGGTGCTCCACACCGCCGCCGCCCCCTGTTTCACGCCGACGAGCCCTTTTCGGCCACCCCCAACCCCGACCAAGGCCACCCCAAGGTAGCTCTCACCTCCCTGGATCTCCGTGACCCTTTTCCCCTCGCCCGAATTTGGCCAGCCGCCGTGCCAGCGCCGCCCAGGGACCCAATTGCAACGATTAAAATCTTTAAAAGGGTCTGCACGCAAGTTGCCAGGGGCATATCTGTAAACCTGTGTTTAAACTTTGATTTCAAAAATAGCAAACTTATAAAATTCATATAAAATTGTAGAAAAATTGGAAAAATACAAACTCAATTGTTCTGGAATCTTTAGAAGAAAATCTACAACTTTTGTTACATGCATTTCTTTAGATGTTTGCTATATCTTGTTCCAAATTAAATGGAAGGTTTAATAGACTTTAATTGTACCCACTGTTGTAGACCAGTTCTGAACCTAATTTTGGACAGTAGATTGGTTGCTTGATGTGTAGGCCAGTGTAAAAATATTAGGACCAGAACCCATCTCTAACTAAACTTTTTATTAAACCTTGTTTATGCCATGAAATGTTAAAAATAATTTGTAACTGTTGTTATATTACGATTCATATTGTGAAACTTTTCCAGATCTGTTATATTGATGCCTAAATACCACAGAAAAAGTTTAGAACCTTTTTCCTCTCTATAACCTATTTATATAATTTTGTGGTAGGAAAAATGCACTAATTCAAATAATTAGTTTCTGTGCTTGGAAAATGTTCAAATTTTTGCTGTATGACACTTTTGAGTAGGTTATGCTGTATAAAAAGTTTCATACTCAGAAACCTTGTAATACATCCTGTAGAAATTAATCCTTAAAGAAATAGGTGTACCTTGTCCTATTTATTATGCTCTGTATCATGCACAATAAAATATGAAAACTTTACAGTAACACATATATGGAAAGATTAAAACCCTGTAAATATTTTAGAATCAATACATGAATGGTTTGTTCTGTATAAAAATAACTAGGTTCTAGTAGTGGCTATGTAATATATTTTTCATAATTATTCTGCTGCATAAAAATGTCTGAAATTTTTACAGTGCTGTTGTCTCTGCATATTGTACTCTAAATAAAAATTTATCACCAGAAGTTACCTCGTCCAGAAGCTGTGTTTAATCCATGTTGTGCTTAGAAAAATTAGTTTCCAAAAGAACACAACCCCCAACCCCCTTCTTGTTTAATGGAGTTAATTAGTTTAAATTATACTCTATTAACGATTTCCCAAGAAATCTTAACTAAGTAACTTCACAACCAAATCTATATTTGTGTGGACTGCAACTTTATCGTGAAGGAAAATAATCGTCATATACCATCACTACAACTTACACTTATGCATTCATATAGAATCGACTACTCTCGCCGACAGAACGTACGAACTGGTGCCTGAGTCCGAGACTGAGCAGCGTGAAGCTCAAGTGAATCTAACTGAAGCTTTCGAAGACCCGAGCCCAAGTTCGGACGAGCCCCAAGCTAACTTTACCCAAGAAGGCAAGCCCTGGAGCATGAACCCTAGTTTTCTAAACTTATGCAACTTATTACTCTATTTTACTTGTGCATTAAGTTTATAGGAGTTGGATGAAAACTTAGTTGCATGATCCTAGGTACCCATGCTCTGAACACTAGATGTAAGGTTCAATAGAATGCTATGCTAATAGGACTCCGGTAAAAGCCGAGTGATTTCCTGTCACTCGCGAGAATATAGGAGTTGAATGTTTACTACATGCTGCAATGAAAAGGTCGACGGACGGGGCTATGGTATGATGTTTATGTTGATGATTGAGGCCCGTCTATTTAGTGAAAAATGCTAAGGCCGCAGTGTGTGGTAGTGGTGGTTAAGTCTTTGAATGTACTAACCACATGCCGAGATTATGGTAATCGGTAAGCTTAAGTACCGGATTGAACCGAGGCCGAAATATGCTCCCCACCGTCTTGAATTCGTTCACATCTAGCTAATGGCGGGTGCATGTGCCGCCATGGCCGGGTCCATGGGGACGTGTAGTCGAGGGCGGTGGGCCTGTTCCGTGAAGCGGAAATTGAAGGGAAAAGTTGCACATGTGACTCTAGGAGTAACCACGTGACGTGTGTTTAGATTTCCCTTGCAAGGTTAAGAAATTCGATTCGAATCGTCCATTTCTCGCTGTTATTGAGACTGCTTGACCCTTTTACCACATAGAGTAAGAAGAGGAACACTGATGATGATTAATCTTGTTGGATGAAAATTAATTCTTCCGCCATGTATGATATTGGATAGTTGCTTACCTAGAATGGTTAAAGAAAACTAGAACTTGGAGCTAAAATTTGAAAGTAAGGACCTACTTGTATACGCTTTTCGGCAAAACAAACCCTCAAGCCAAAAGCCTTGCATGTCTAGGAGTCGGCTAAGTATATTCCACTAGTCGGGTAAGCGTTGCTGAGTATTAGTATACTCAGCCTTGCTTGTGGCTTGTTTTCAGGTGAGACTTTCGAGGATATGATCGCTAGTTTGACTTGGTCATGTACCCTTCCTCCTGGTTGGTCAGTGGAATGGGATACGCCCCCGGCCAACGATGATAATGCCGAGTGATGTCTCGTACGGGCTTCATCGTGACATCCTGTATCGTCGAGTAGTTTATCATTATTTTTTCGCTGCATTGAACTCTGAAGAACTCAATTATTTTGAATTCTGAAGTATCTTGTTTTACAAATTTGAACTCAGTTGTAATAATAATTTATGATGAACCTGTGATGTAAAATTTGTGGAATGTTGTATCCTCTGGGCTCACCTTCGTGTGAGTACATGTATGTGTGGTTTCGATCGGCAAAAACCATGGTTGTATCGGGAGGTTACCCGACAGACCAGTGAATTACTCCGTTTGAAGTGCGAGTTAGCCCTGATTGCCCTTGTGGTGATGGTTAGCGTGCTTGAGCCGGATTAATTCAGGTGGTTCTGCCACAGCTGGTACCAGAGCCGAAATGCATATGCCAGAGAATGCAACAAGCCTTAAAAACTTATTTTCATAAAACTTGACCAAGAAAAATGCGTTTGCAAAATGCGTTGGTTCCTTTAGGATGGTACCTAGTTCGTAAAGCCCTAAGGGATTATGGGAAAGTTACTAGGTGGCTATCTAACTTGTGAATATTATCAACTAACTTCTAGCACATTACTTTCTGTCAAAACTTACTTTTATGCACAACCGATCCTTAAATTCTGTAATGACGCACTCATCGCTAAGGTAAGAAGGTAAGAATCCTCAGCCAACTAAGAGAGCTTGGCCTTCTTGTCGGTGATGCGAGCCGAACGCTGCCCTCAAGCAGTGGCTTACTTGAGGTGCTGCCAATATACCAACTATTAGTTGATTATATTGGGAGTAGAAGTTTTGGCGCAGGGTATGGCGATCGCTGTTCATACCCCCGTCTCAAGACGGTACCCCCGTGAATATGCTATCTTGATAGCGTATGTTAATGTCGTCTGTACAGCGGGAATTGTACGGATGCCGTTTCTATAGTGAACGATAATGAATACGGACGCTTTCATAAGTGCTGACATGAAAGGTTCAATGGATATATATATATATATATCTATGCTATATTAATCTTCTGCAGGTACACTAACCGCGATTACGATAAGTTAAAGAACAGTTAGAGAATTCTCGACTAGCTATTATAGTGAGAGACGTATTGTGTATGCCACCGAAACAAACTTCGTAAGACCAAAGTTATTTGGCAATTATTTTATTTTGTGAGGACGAATAGGACGTGCATGCATCATGACTATACAAATCTGAAATTAAAAATGCGATGCTTGAGAGTGGTAAGGTTCATGCGCCCACACAATTGTCTTTGCATAAGGATTATCTAGCAAATCTGTCACATTTCTACCATATCTGAAAAGATGAATTTATTAAGCTTAGAAAATGATCCTTTCTGGAGAAAGTCATGTTGAAAGTTTTGTTCCAAAAATTGTATTCTACCTCCTTTATAAATATGAAAAATTCTGGACATATGGATAATGAGAAACAACAAAGACCTTGAGATGTCAGTTTTCTGCCCAAAATGAGCGCTTCTACTACATAAATTTTTATGCCCCCTTACTACAGTTTTCTGCCAATATGTTCAACACAAAACTTGTTGTAAATTTACTTAGGCAGCTACTGGTAAAATTTGGTAATTGTTTGCTGGGTAGATTTTCCCTGGTGCACGAAATCTTGGCCCACTGTTCCCTGAAATTTCTGGGTAGATAGTAAAGTAAAACCTTAAGAGAAAGACCATCTTAGATCCTGATCTATCTCTGGAGTTGACTAGCAAAGTTGTTCACAAATACATTAGAAATGTTCTGGTAAAAGTTGAGAATTTTTGGACAAGAACTGTTGACATTATGGCTATTTTAGTGCACTGTCCAGAACCTGTTCACTATGCTGTTCACAGATTTTCGCTATCTCATCCATTTGATCTTTTGTTCAGATGGCCGAGCCTGTTGCCATGATGGTGGATGAGGATGGACGCGTTCACTCATAGTGTCTCCACTGGGAGGGCTTTCGCTCTATCTTGTGGGATGTTCTGAGCACCGCAGGCTATCCAATTCCCCCACATTACACCGGACTGGAGTTTGCAGAGAATGGAGTTACCCAGTGCCGTGTTAACATGACCATCTTTCCGCACCCACTACACCCGGAGTGGCCCGCCTTGGTGATTGAGGCTGTTGGTCACCGTTTGGCCGATACTTGGGAGCTTGCTGCCATGAGGGCGCTCACCATTTTCTGTGCGCAGTGCCCCGAGGCAGTCACGCTCACTCCTTTTGGTTTGTTTCCTACTGCCCAGGACAACGACCCCTTCTGGCTCAACAGGATACAACACTCACAGTATTTAGTGGACTTTCACGCCCAGGAGACTATCGAGACCTCCGTGCGGTGCATGAATGCATTGTACCGACATCAAACTCTCCAGAGTCAGGCGCTTGTGCAGCTCGCTGATCTTGCACAGGCCTACCACATGATGGCAGATACCAGAGATGAGCGGATTAAGGAGCTCCGTGAGGAACTTGAGGACAGAGACACCCGGATTGGCCAACTTAAGGGCCAAGTTCAGGAGCACGACACTCTCATGGGTGAGAGAGATAACATGATAGCACACTTGGAGGAGCAGCTCCACGGTCTGAACCTTGAGTTGGAGGATGCCAATGAGCACATTCAGTGGCACCATGATCAGAATGCCCCTCCCGACGTGGTGGCTATGGAGGAAGATGATGAGGAGCCACAGGAGATTGATGGTGTTTCAGGTATGGGCTTTGAGGGTGAGGCACCGCAGCCACCTCCGATCACTCTCCTACTCATAGCGAGATGTCCGTCAACAACCTCGACGACTTCTAGACGATGACCTAGGAGGACTTTTGCATATACTCCTCGATAGTGTAGCCTAACTTTTGGCAAGTGTTGTAATAGGCTAACTAAGAGTTGAGTACCTCTTTTGTGATGGGTACATCTTGACCATTGGATACTCTAATCATGTAGGTCATGGCTATAAAAACTTGGTTGTTTGATTGTGATATTGGAAAGTAGTTGAATCTGCGATTGCAGAAAACTTGTCGGAATTTTTACCCATATCTCCTTACATTTCTGGACTGAGTGTTGAATATCAAACTTGTCCTAAATTTTGTGATCTAGGTTCTCACAAAATTTCAGCACTATTGGATCTTGGTAGTTTGAGTTATAGGCAAGATACTATAACTCGTTCTGCTGAAAAACAGCCAAACCAGCGAAGCAAAGAGTGAATCTTTCGACCATCTTGGCCATTGATTTAGCGTCCAAGCTGAATACCAAAGTTGTATATCTCTAAATTCCCTACCCACTGACAAAATATGAGCAATTTTTGATGAACCTACCAGGAGTTATAAGTTTCTTATGGCAGACAGTATTCTGTCCACGATTCTATCCATGATCTTTCAGAAGTCTACTTCTCCGCGCTAATCCTTTTGAATCATGGAAGCAATATGGATCACGTTGCTAATGATAAACATTCACATTTAAGATGGTTGGAGCAACCCGTGGTAACCCGGAAGGTTTTGGTGCTAGTTCTAGTGGATCCCAACAACAGCCACCACCACTACCCAGTTTGGTGGAAGTAATGGCCGCTCAAACCGAGTTGCTTCGTCAGCTCGTGCAAGGACAGCACCAACAGCGGGGTGGACACAATGTTCACCAACCTCAAGCTGCCGGTTATACGGATTTCCTTGGGACCTAGCCTCCCTTGTTTCACAAAACGGAGGAACCCTTGGATGCGGACGCTTGTATTCGCACAATCGAGTCCAAATTTTCTCTACTCGTGGCCCCATGTTCGGATGCAAACAAGGCTCGCTTTGCCGCGCAGCAGCTTCGCGGTACAACTCGTCTTTGGTGGGACAATTACTTTGCTATGCTCCCAGCTGATCACATCGTCACTTGGGATGAATTCAAAACTGCGTTCCGAGCACACCATATCCCAGAAGGTCTTATGGAAAGAAAGCTAAATGAGTTTCTGGCTCTCACTCAGGATACCCGCACTGTACTTCAGTATGCTCAGGCCTTCAACAACCTGTGCCAGTACGCAGGCTATCATGCAGACACGGATGCTAAGAAGCGGGATCATTTCCGCAGAGGATTGAGTACCAAACTCAAGGAGCGACTGAACCTTGTCAAGGCCGATACATATAATGAACTGGTAAACATGGCAATTACCCAAGAGGATTGTATTGTGGCTCACCGTGCCAAGAAGAAGAGAAAGGCGCCAACTGGACCCTCGGGAGCTCAGCCACCGAGGTATCGCTTAGTGCAAAATGCTGCGCCTACAGCTCCACAGAAGGCCCCTCAGCCAGGACGTTGGATTGTCAGGCCCCCGCAGCAACAAGGTGTTGTACGGTCCCCTGTGCCTCAGCAAACTAGACCAAGGCCCGCTACTCAACAATTCCTTCGTCCAAACATCGCCAATCGTTGTTTCAATTATGGAAGTTCCAGTCATTTTGCTCGAGAATGCCCTCGGCCTAGGCAGCCAATTCAGGGCCAAGGCTCTAACCAGAACAATAAGAACAAAGGCAAGAGGCAGACCATTCAGGTCAAACAAGGACGGATCAATTTCACCACTCTTGCAGAACTTCCTCAAGGAGCACCAGTAATGATGGGTACATTCTCTATCCATAACAAGCCTGCAGTTATATTTTTCGATTCTGGTGCATCACATAGTTTCATTAGTGCAAAGTTTGGTGCAAAAGTAGGCTTGGATGTTTGTCACACAAAAGGGTCATATATGATATCAACACCGGGTGGAAAAATTGCTTCCAACCAAATAATAAGGCTGGTACCGATAAAATTGGGTAGTAAAATCATCAACACGGACCTTGTTCTCTTACCCCTTGAAGGCATGGATATTATTTTGGGAATGAATTGGATGACTATGCACGTAGTCATACTGGACCTTTGTTCCCGAGCTGTTGAAATAAATTCACCTAGTCACGGAACCACTACCCTTTACCTACCATTCCGGGAGTGCACGAGTTCTTGTGCTTTCGTGATGGAAGGGATCAACCTAGAGGATATTCCAGTGGTATGCGAGTATGCCGATGTTTTTCTGGGCGAATTGCCAGGAATGCCACCAGATAGGGATACTGAGTTCGTTATTGAACTGCAACCAGGCACTGCACCTATCTCCAAAACACCCTATAGGATGCCACCTAAGGAATTGGCCGAACTAAAAACACAATTCCAAGAACTACTGGACAAAGGGATGTCCTAGTGCATCACCTTGGGGATGTCCAGCCCTTTTTGTAAAGAAAAGGGATGACAGTTTAAGATTACGTGTGGACTACTGACCTCTCAATGCGGTGACCATTAAGAATAAATACCCACTTCCCCGCATCGACGTTCTCTTTGATCAATTATCTAGAGCTAGAGTTTTCTCAAAGATTGATCTTCGATCTAGATATCGTCAGATAAAGATTCGTCCATGCGATATTCCTAAGACCGCCTTTTCCACACGATATGGACTATATGAATTCTTGTCCATGTCCTTTGGTCTCACCAATACCCCTGCCTACTTCATGTATCTCATGAATTCTGTATTCATGCCCGAGCTCGACAAATTCTTCATAGTTTTCATTGACGACATCCTTATCTATTCCAAGAATGAGGAAGAGCACGCTAAGCACTTGCACATTGTTCTTCAGCGTCTCAGAGACCATTAGCTCTATGCTAAATTTTCTAAGTGCGAATTCTGGTTGGATAGTGTGAAATTCTTGGGTCACACTATTTCCAGCGAAGGCATAGCCGTTGACCCCAGCAAGGTACAAGAAGTGATGGATTGGAAACCCCCTACCTCTGTACACCAGATTCGCAGTTTTCTCCGGTTACTATTGCCGTTTCATTCCGGAATTCTCCAGGATTGCTAAGCCTATGACTGAACTATTGAAAAAGGGAGTAAAGTTTGTGTGGGATGAGAAATGCGAAGAAGCTTTCCACACTCTTAGAGAACATTTGACCACAGCCCCTGTGTTAGCTCAACCCGATAACACCAAGCCGTTCGATGTTTACTGTGACGCATCTGGCACTGGTCTTGGTTGTGTGCTCATGCAAGAAAATCGAGTTATCGCCTATGCTTCACGAGCCCTTCGGCCCCATGAGCAGAATTATCCAACCCATGATCTCGAATTAGCAGCAGTTATTCATGCTCAAAAAATATGGAGACATTTTCTCATGGGCACTCATTGTAATATCTACACCGATCACAAGAGTCTCAAATATATCTTCACCCAAGCCGATCTGAATATGAGACAAAGAAGATGGCTAGAATTAATCAAGGATTATGATCTCGAGGTGCACTATCACCCCGACAAGGCTAATGTAGTCGCGGATGCACTAAGCCGTAAGGCCCATTGCCATTTCCTATCAGTGGAAATCTATAATGAGACATTATGTTCAGAAATGAGGAAGCTTAGTTTGGAAATGATTTCCCAAGGCACTCTGAATCACATATCAATTGAGCCCACTCTTCACGACCAGATCATCATGGCACAACTACACGATGAAGGAGTTAAGATCATCAAACAAAAACTCTCTCTAGGAGAAGAGAAATATTAATGTTTCCGCTAGGACCATAAGGGAGTTCTATGGTTCGAAAGTCGCATCGTCGTTCCAAAGAATCATGAACTCCGTAAGCAAATTCTTGATGAGGCACACCTTTCCAAATTTTCTATTCACCCCAGCAGTAGCAAAATGTATCAAAATCTTAGGCAAAACTTCTGGTGGACTAGAATGAAAAGGGAAATTGCTAAGTATGTCTCAGAATGTGACACATGTCAGAGAGTAAAAGCCAGCCACTTGAAAGTAGCCGGTACACTTCAACCTTTGCCTATATACCCTCATGGAAATGGGAAGATATAAGTATGGATTTCATTGTTGGATTGCCAATTACCGCACAGAGACATGATTCCATATGGGTTATCGTTGATAGGCTCACAAAGACGGCACAATTTCTTCCGGTACACACCACCTATACTGCCAAGAAATATGCCGAGATTTATCTCGATCGTATCGTTTGCCTACATGGAGTACCAAAGACTATTATTTCCGATCGTGGTACTCAGTTTGTAGCGCGCTTTTGGGAACAATTGCAAGCTTCTCTTGGTACTAAATTGATTCGAAGCTCAGCCTATCATCCTCAAACTGACAGACAAACTGAAAGAGTGAACCAAATTCATTCACTATGGCAAGAATTGGGACAAATGCCTATCCCTAGCAGAGTTCTCATATAACAATAGCTATCAAACGAGTTTGAAAATGGCACCATTTGAGGCCTTATACGGACGAAGGTGTCGAACCCCTTTGAGTTGGTCAAAGACCGGAGAACGCAAAATATTTGGACCGGACTTGGTAATCGAGGCAGAAGAAAAAGTCAGAGTAATACAAGAAAACCTTAGAGCCGCACAATCCATGCAAAAGAGCGCAAGGTTAAGAACTTCGATTCGAATCGTCCGTTTCTCGCGGTTATTGAGACTGCTTGACCCTTTTACCACATAGAGTAAGAAGAGGAATAATGATGATGATTAATCTTGTTGGATGCAAATTAATTCTTCCACCATGTATGATATTGGATAGTTGCTTACCTAGAATGGTTAAAGAAAACTAGAACTTGGATCTAAAATTTAAAAGTAAGGACCTACATGTATATGCTTTTCGGCAAAACAAACCCTCAAGCCAAAAGCCTTGCATGTCTAGGAGTCGGCTAAGTATATTCCACTAGTCGGGTAAGCCTTGTTGAGTATTAGTATACTCAGCCTTGCTTGTGGCTTGTTTTCAGGTGAGACTTTCGAGGGTATGATCACTAGTTTGACTTGGCCATGTACCCTTCCTCCTGGTTTGTCGGTGGAATGGGATACGCCCCCGGCCAACGATGATAATGCTGAGTGATGTATCGTATGGGCTTCATCGAGACATCCTGTATTGTCGAGTAGTTTATCGTTATTTTTTCGCTGCATTGAACTCTGAAGAACTCAATTATTTTGAACTCTGAAGTACCTTATTTTACGAATTCGAACTCAGTTGTAATAATAATTTATGATGAACCTGTGATGTAAAATTTGTGGAATGTTGTATCCTCTAGGCTCACCTTCGTGTGAGTACATGTATGTGTGGTTTCGATCGGCAAAAACCGTGGTTGTATCGGGAGGTTACCCGACAGACCAGTGGATTACTCCGTTTGAAGTGCGAGTTAGCCTTGATTGCCCTTGTGGTGATGGTTAGCGCGCTTGAGCCGGATTAATTCAGGTGGTTCTGCCAGAAGTGGCATCCTGATTGTGGAGTATATTCACCAATGGGAAATTAGTGACAACTGAGATCTTGTACTCATTGAAGTAGTGGCGAAGCTTCCTGGATGTGATAAGTATAGCGTAGAGAAGTTTCTAAATTGATTGGTAACGAACCTTAGATTTAGAAAGGACTTCACATTGGTCGCTGCAGACCAAAAGCATAGCCTTCCTCGGAGCGCTCCACCACGATGGCCGTGCTAATGACGTGAGTAGTCGCGGCAATGTACAGTAGCATGTTCTCGTTTGGTGGAGCAAAGAGGATGGGGGGGTGACTAAAAGAGATGCTTAAGGTCTTGCTGTGAGGATGTCCAGTGCTTGTTCTGCCTCCTTTGTTCAATGAAACTTGTCTTGCCACTTCAAGAGTTTGAAGAAGGGTAGTCCCCATTCCCCAAGTCGTGAGATGAATCTATTGAGGGCCGCCATACATCCTGTGAGCTTCTGGACATCCTTGATCGTCTGTGGAGCCCCCATGTCGGTGATGGCTGTAATCTTTTCCATGTTGGCTTCAATTCCTCGGTGGCTGACAATGAAACCGAGTAATTTCCCTTGCGGTACACCGAAGATGCACTTAGTCGGGTTGAGCTTCCACCGGAATTTGTGCAAGCTGTTAAAGGTTTCTTCGAGGTCAGAGATGAACTCGTCATGGGCTCTGGTCTTGATTACCATGTCATCCACGTAGGCTTTAACATTGCGGTGTAGCTGGTCGGCGAGGCATAGCTGGATGGCTCGCTGATATATGGCTCCTGCGTTCTTCAACCCAAAGGACAGTCGTGTAGGCATATGCCCCGAACGGGGTGATGAATGCCGTCTTGATCTGGTCTTCTTCCTTGAGGGCAATCTGATGGTAGCGTGAGTAACAATCAAGGACAGAGAGCAGGATGCAGCCAGCCGGGGAGTCGATGACTTGGTCGATGCGTGGGAGCGTGAAAAGATCCTTCGGCCAGTGACTGTTGAGATCAGTATAATCCACACACATCCTCCATTCATTATTTTTCATTTTCAAAACAAGTACAGGGTTAGCTAGCCACTGTGGGTGGTAAACTTCCTTAATAAAACCCACCTCGAGTAGTTTTGCCAACTCTTTTTTGAAAGGATCTTGGTGATGCCTAGAGGGGGGGGTGAATAGGCGTACCTCAAAAACCTAAAAATTCTTCACAGGAATTAAATGTGTCGGAACTTCCAACACTGGACCGGAACTTCCGACGTAGATCGGCTCAAAACAATCTCTAGGTCAATAAGAACTAAATAAATGCAATAACCACAAGACACAAGAGATTTGTTCCCGAAGTTCACTTCCACTAAGAAAGCTATGTCTCCGTTGAGAAGCTCACAAAGAGCCGGGTCTTCCAGTAACCCTTAACCTCACTTAATCAACCCCAAAGGAGGATTGAGTCACTTACTATGAAATCCACAAAAGATAGGGTAATACAAACTTCCCGGGGCGCACACACACAAGAGGACGCTCCACGGGCGACACCAAACTGTCTAGAAGCAAGCTTCAAGAGTAACAAACGTGAATCAATGGATGAAGATGCTTCAAGCGCTCTTGAGATGAACTTGGCTGCCCTCACACTCAAATGGTTAAGTCTCACACCTCAATCTTGCTCTCACCCAAGCCCTAGCTCAAATGAACTAAAGGAATAGCTCAATGAGGGATTGGGGAGGAGTAGTAAATGCTCTTGGAGGTGTTTGTCTCGGGTTAGGTTAGAAGCAAGTGAGGGGGGGGGGGGGGGAGGCTGAGGGGGTATAAATACCAAGGCCCCAAAAACTAGCCGTTAGTGCACTGGTTAAGTGATTGTCGGAACTTCCGACACAGGGTCGGAACTTCGGACGCTTTTAAAACAGCTGGCCGAGGACCCCTTGTTAGAAGAATCCAGTTTGTTCTAACAAGTGTCGGAACTTCCAACCTTGGGTCGGAACTTCCGACACACTGAAACAGATAGAAAACTAGGTGCTCAAGTGTGTGTTTTGGTGTCTCTCCTTGATGGTTAGCATCTCAAATAAGCACTTTGACACCTTCATGCAATCTATTCACATCCCTCTTAATAGTACGGTGTTTCCTAAACTCAAATTCAATATATAAGAGTAAGGATCTTCTTTTGAGACCAACACCATCCTTTAAGCAAATTTGGTGTCTTTTCTTGCTCTTTTTCATTTCATTGAATTTTAACCTATCCAAAACTCGATAAACTCATTAGCTTCTTCATTTTGTATGTCATCAACACCAAAACCCACTTAGGGGGCCAAATGCACTTTCAATCTCCCCCTTTTTGGTGATTAATGACAACACAATTAAGGCTCACAATAAATTCAGTAAAACATTTTGAATTCAATTATATAGTTGAACTCCCCCTTGATATGTGAATTTGTCAAGACAAATACAAAATAACCTCAAATGCTATTTACACATATTCAGAAAGATTTCTTCTATATAATTGCATTCGTGGGGTGCAACGTGTGATAAATATCAACGTGATGCACATGACAAGATGTATCACAACAAAAAAATGGAAATGAACAAACACCAAGTCTAAAGTCATGAGCATCACAAAAGCAATAAGGTTTTAAGATCACACTAGCATAGAGAAACTCAATTAATTCTTACAACATTAAAGATCTCACATGGCACACCACATGCCACACAAATACAAGTCTCATTTGTCCACAAGCACAAGAGTTTAAAGTTTCAATGTTTCAACGACGAAGCTAAAATAGATAAAGCAGCCACAAAGCTTATGGTGAGATCACTCCCCCTTTGGCAACAAGCACCAAAAAGGAGAGGCCCTTCCATAGCCACTACTCGTCATCGTCGTCGTCATCGTCTGCATCATCTTCTTCCTCATCGATGGGTGTGTTGGCAGCGGGAATGTCCTCTTCTTTGTCCTCATCCGACTCCTCACGCCCACCCAAGTCTTCTTTGATTTCATCCTCATCAACCTGGGAGCACCAAACATCATGGAAGGTCCACCAATTTCTTCCCAAGGGTTGTAGAAGGTCAGTGGAGGAGGAAAATCCATAGGCGCACAAAGAGGTGAGTGAGGCATGTCATTCTGGCCATGATTTCCTTTTGCCTTGCCTCAATCTTAAGAAGCTACTCATCCACATGCTTCTTGTGGTCATGGATTTCTTGCGCATTGTGACGACCCACATTTAAGCATGCAAACAATCATTGAGAAATGAAATTGAGAATGCCTTTCTTCTTTGGGGCATGAGGAGAACCATGGGAGCTCGAAGGACCTTGAGAGCTAGATGGACCATGAGAACTTGAAGGATGATGGGAGCTTGAAGGACCATGAGAGCTCGAAGGACCATGGTGGGGTCCTTGAGTGGAGTGGCGAGGTGCATGTGCTCCAAGCTTGAGAAGGCACTCAAGTTGACCTTTCTTCGGCTTGTACACTTGATGGCCCTTGTCGGTCAAGATGTTGACGCTTGTCACTTCTTTAATCATGGTGAAGATATAGGGAGCATAGTGACAGCCTTTCTTCGGTGAGACAGAACAAATGATGATTTCCTCCCAAACGAAGTCAAAAACACTGAACTCATTCTTGTTGGGAGCCATTCTTGCAAGAAAGTTCTTGGACATGTTTGAAATGTTGTCCGAGTCACCACTTTTGGGACACAGTGTAGCGGAAGAGTTGGTTGAGCAACTTGTAATAAGGTGTGAAACCATGTATTGTCCCAAATTTAATATCACCATATGCACTATCATACATGAAGTGAAGTTCTCCATCATCAAGCACATTCTCCTCCTCATGTATCCTCTCTCTAGTAAGATCAGCATTGGAAAACCCAAGAATACTAGCAAAGTAAGCATATTCAACATAAAACGACCTGCCTTGGATAGTCCAATGGAAGGTCTTTGTTAAGCGGTTGACATAGAGAGTGGAGTAGAACTGAGCGATAACCTCCTCATTCCAATCACAATTGAAGGACATGATTGACGTGAGATGCATCCTTCTACAAGCATCTTGGACTTCCCTCACCACCGGCAAGTCAATTTCAAATATATACTCCCAGTTGATGGATTTCATCTTGGTAGTGGGGTGAGACTTGCAAAGAATCACTGATGAATACCAATCAGCATGAAAGTTCATCCAAAATCGAACATCTCCTTGATGCTCTTTGGCATATTCAGATGGATCATCATATCTCAATGCATATATATCATGCTTGCCCTTTTTGTAATCCACTGGACGAGTCCCATTGAACTGTGAAACAGTTAGCCTAATTGGGGGCTGCATCCGAAGGATGATCCTCTCTAGATATTCTATCGACTCTCCAGCATCTGACATGTGAGTGCCTGGAGCAGAAGCGTGCTTCATGCGTGGATGAGCACCATGAGCGGAAGTAATGGCGACCCACTAGGGTTTGATTCCCGATCTTTCGATGAGAGGCGTGGATAACTCGATTGGTCGATGGAGGCGACGTTCACGGCCCGACTACAGCCTTCCAAGTTGCGCCTTAGCAACCGATACACCCCCTCCAATGGCTGTCGCGATCTTGTGGAGCGCGGCACCCGGCCACTAGGGCACTCGTCCTGCAAGCAATCGAAGAACTAGCAAGAACAAGTATGACAAGTACTGAATTTACTAGATGTAAATGAAGGTTTCACACGCAATCTCAATAATGGTGGGGTTCCGAAGACAACAAGACGGGCGGCTGATCCAGCACGCGCGCTTGCAAGCAAGTAGCGAAGGCTAAACTTGATCTAAACAAAACCCAAGCATCCTTGGTGGCGGCTAAGGGGTATAAGTACGTGGGAGGACGACCACAGGGATGCTGGGGTCGTACTCCAACCCTAGGACGCGTCCGTATTGGACTCAACTTGATACACGACCCATTGGGCCAAAACAGGGTGACGCAGCACCATGGGCAGAAAAGGACTCTGTATTAATTTTACGATTGCGGCCGACTCGTAACAGATATGGATATGAGGCCGGATCCTTTTGAAAGAATACTTCATAAGCTTTCCACGAAGTACTTGAACGCCCCAATCCGAGTTCATATGCGACCGTGGTGTCCGTAACAAGTTGGTACTGTTCTGCAGTCCGAATCCAGCCTGCGTGAATCCGTTTCCCTTTCGGTCGCCTCCTTGGTTCCTAAGCAAAACAAGAGTACACGGGTCTCCATGGTCTAAACATGATGTACATGAGCTTAGATGTGAACTCACCTTATGATTAAGTTGACGGGCACGAGCACGAGCACGAGTAATAGGACCAGCAATAGGTACTTGTGTCGGAGTGGATGTATCGTTGGTGTTGATGTCCTCATCATCTTCCCCTTCTTGCATTTGAGTCATCCTCGACTCAAGCTCATCCTCCTCTCCCAAATATGGCTTCAAATCTGCAATGTTAAATGTGGGACTAACCCCAAAATCCGTAGGCAGATCGAGCTTATATGCATTATCATTGACTTTCTCTAACACTTTAAATGGTCCATCACCCCGAGATAGCAATTTAGATTTTCTCAATTCAGGAAACCTTTCCTTTCTCAAATGCAGCCAAACTAAATCTCCAGGTTCAAACTTTAGTTCCTTCCTACCTTTATCACCAGCAATCTTGTATTTAGCATTCACGCGCGCTATATTTTCTTTAGTTATTTCATGCAGCTTTAACATCAATTCAGCACGCTTAGTAGCATCAAAATTTAGTTTTTCAGAAAATGGCAAAGGCATTAAATCAATAGGAGCACGAGGCAAGAAACCATATACAATCTGAAATGGGCACATCTTTGTAGTAGAATGCAGCGATCGATTATAAGCGAATTCAATATGAGGCAAACAATCTTCCCACATCTTAATGTTATTCTTTAAAACAGCCCTTAACATAGTAGACAAAGTTCTATTAACCACTTCAGTTTGACCATCAGTTTGCGAATGACATGTAGTAGAAAACAACAACTTAGTTCCCAATTTAGCCCATAAATTCTTCCAAAAATAACTAAGAAATTTAGCATCACGATCAGAAACAATTGTGTTGGGCACACCATGCAAACGAACAATTTCCCGAAAGAACAAATCAGCAATGTGAGTAGCATCAGTTTTATGACATGGTATGAAATGGGCCATCTTAGAAAATCTATCAACAACGACAAACACACTATCACGTCCCTTCCTAGTCCTAGGCAATCCTAATACAAAATCCATAGAAATATCTTCCCAAGGAGCACTAGGAACAGGTAGAGGCAAATACAAACCGTGTGGATTTAATCGTGATTTAGCCTTTTGACATGTCGTGCAGCGAGCAACAAATCTCTCCACATCTCTTCTCATCTTTGGTCAAAAGAAATGACCAGTAAGTATATCTTCCGTTTTCTTTGCTCCAAAATGCCCCATTAAGCCACCTCCATGCGCTTCCTGCAACAATAACAAGCGAACGGATCTAGCTGGAATGCATAGCTTGTTAGCTCTAAAGACAAACCCATCACTAACAATGAATTTGTTCATCCCTTCCCATCTTTACAATGCAGCAACACATCTTTAAAATCAGCATCATTAACATATTGATCTTTAATCGTTTCCAATCCAAAGATTTTGTAATCAAGTTGGTTCAGCAGGGCGTATCTCCTAGACAATGCATCAGCAATTATATTCTCTTTCCCATTCTTGTGCTTAATAACATAAGGAAAAGATTCAATAAATTCAACCCACTTAGCATGTCTATGGTTCAATTTTCCTTGACTACGAATATGTTTTAAAGATTCATGATCTAAATGAATAACAAACTCTTTGGGCCATAGATAATGCTGCCATGTTTCTAATGTGCGAACAAGAGCATACAATTCCTTATCATAAGTAGAATAATTCAGAATAGGCCCGCTCAATTTTTCACTGAAATAAGCAATAGGTTTGCCTTCTTGTAACAAAACACTACCCAAACCAATGCCACTAGCATCACATTCAAGCTTAAAGGTTTTATTAAAATCAGGGAGTTGGAGGAGAGGTGCATGTGTCAACTTATCTTTCAGCGTGTTGAAGGAGTTCTCTTATGTTTTACCCCAACTAAAAGGCACTCCCTTCTTTGTAAGCTCATTCAAAGGCGCGGCAATGGTGCTGAAGTCCTTCACAAAATGACGATAGAAAGCAGCAAGTCCTAGGAAACTCCGCACTTGCGTGATAGTCTTCGGTATAGGCCATCCCTATATAGCTTCCACCTTGGCTTGATCAACCTCAATTCCCTGTGGAGTCACGACATAGCAAAGAAAAAACACTCGATCGGTGCAAAAGGTGCACTTCTCAAGGTTACCAAATAAACGTGCATCTCGTAAAGCATTAAAAACAACACGTAAGTGATCAAGATGTTCATCGAAAGATTTGCTGTAAATCAATATATCATCAAAGTAGACAACAACAAATTTCCCAATGAAAGCACGCAGAACCTCGTTCATTAATCTCATGAAAGTACTAGGTGCATTAGTTAACCCAAAAGGCATGACTAACCACTCATATAACCCGAACTTAGTTTTAAAAGCAGTTTTCCATTCATCTCCCAATTTCATACGAATCTGGTGGTACCCACTACGCAAATCAACTTTGGAAAACACAACAGCACCACTCAATTCATCAAGCATATCATCCAAACGTGGGATAGGTGACATAGGAAGCAAAACGATTTTCTTATCATGATGTATAAGAGAATATTGATTTGATCTACCATGATGCATGCTATCGGTATCAAATTGCCATGGTCTACCTAGCAGAATATGACAAGCTTCCATAGGCACAACATCGCATTCAACAACATCATGATATGAACCAATAGCAAAATTAATTCGTACCAATCTCGTTACCTTGATCTTACCACTATTGTTGAGCCACCGAACGTGATATGGATGTGGGTGCGGTTTTGTTGTAAGTGCAAGCTTCTCGACCATATCACTGCTAGCCAAGTCGTTGCAGCTACCTCCATCAATTATCAAATGGCACGAACGCTCTTTAATAACACACTTTGTGTGGAACAGTGTATGCTGTTGATTTTGCTCTGCCTTTTTCATTTGCTCACTAAGTACACGCTGCACAATGAGGCTCTCATAATGATCTGCATCCTCTGCACCAATCTGCTCTTCTGGTTGTTCCTCAGTACCTGCATGGTCAGCAGCAAGCAAAGCAAGTGTATCTTCATCAAAATCACTAGCAGAGGAATACCCACCATCTCCTTTGACCACCAAAACGCGCTTGTTAGGGCAGTCACGTTGCACGTGTCCAAAGCCCTTGCATCGATGGCACTGAACATCTCTTGTCCTTCCCGTGGAGGCAACCGAAGATGCACTCGTGGCTGGTTTCTGGACAGTCGTGGTTGCTGAATTTATCGGGGGAGCACGTGTCTTATCATTGGATGGAGCGGGCATTATCGACCGACTCGGGAAAGTAGAAGGTGCAGGAGCTCTTCCGGTCAATGAGGTAGATGTGCGCGGCTGCCATGATGAAGGTTTTCCTGTAGAAATATTGGTTCTTGTACTAGCACGTCGTCCCAGCACTTCCCTTTCAGCTTTACAAGCAAGATGGAACAAACGGGTTACGTTAGTATAATCTTTATAAGCAAGAATGTCCTGAATTTCTCGGTTCAAACCTCCTAAAAATCTAGCCATAGCAGGTTCCTCATCCTCCACTAAATTACAACGCAACACACCCATTTGTAATTTCTGATAGTATTCTTCTACAGTTTTATTGCCCTGTCTCAATTGTTGCAATCTATGTAACAGATCACGCGCATAGTAAGAAGGAACAATCTAGCCTGCATGACCCGTTTCAAAGCATCCCAGGTTTGTGGAATATTATTAGGATTTTTCTTAGCATGTTCTATCCACCAAATAGAGGCAAAATCAGTAAATTCACTAGTAGCAGCCCTAACACGTATATTCTCAGGAAATTCATGACATGCAAACTTTTGATCAACAGCAATTTCCCAAGTAATGTATGCATCAGGATCGTATTTTCCATCGAAAGAAGGTATCTTAAATTTTATTTTACTAAAAGCATCATCATTATTATGTACCTCACATCGTCGATGTCCACCCATACCTCTCCGATTAGTTTGCAGTCGTCGGCGACTAGGAGCATCTTGGTCATCTAGTTCAGTATCAGCGACATAGTCATCCCAATTATCCTCGACACGCTCATCCTTCTTGTTTTCTCCCTCATGCCCATTTGCAGTTCTGGCATGCATCTCATCAAAACGCCTCAAAAGAGCAGCAAGGCTTTGGTCAATATGAGCGACCGACGTCTCCAGCCTTGTAAGCTTGGTGTTGGTGGCAAGCTGCGTGGCCTCCAACTGCCCAATCTTATCATTTGACACCAGCATATCTTCAGCAAGCCCATCTACATGCCTCCTCATCTTATTTTCAAAATGTTGTATGATTCCCTTTGTACGAGGAGAGTGACCTAAACTCCCATCACCCTCTGATCCTGTCATGGTTAGATGAACAAAGGAAACACGAAAATAGGTGAAGAAATAAGATCCTACAACTAATGGGATGTAGCTACTGCAAGGCGCTCACTCTCAACCTGTTACACAAGCTCTTACCAATTCTTACCTTGCTCAACAGGAGGGGACGGCAACCAACAAGTCTGCAACCGTGGGATGAAGTGTATCGGTGCTGTAACAACAGGACCTTTCAAGCTGTAGTCGGATATGTGGAGCTATAGGTGGGCTGAAGCAAGGATGAACTAGCACCACGTTAGTTACAAAACCAAGCTGAAGAATCGTTCAATGGCGGCACTATGCTGGTCCTAGCCTAGACCGTGCTAGAGACGCGAGCCTAGCACAAATGAAGTCACGAGACACCACCGAAGAACAAAAATGATGCACAAAGAACAACCCCCTTTTCTTCCCTTCCTTTTTTTTCTTCTTTTTTTTTCTTCTTTTCTTTTTTTTTCTTTTTTTTTAGGGGATCCTCAAAACTGGTTATATAACCTAAAAGACTTCAAAAGAGCCACACACCACACAAACTTTTCCCGAAAGGGTAGGGGTATTCCGGTTAAAAAAAGATACTCTCTCTCTCTCTCTGGAGTAAGCCGAGACTATATGTATTCGTGCAAAGTTGCGGTTTGAGTAAGCCGAGACTACTTCTGCCTTTCTGGAGCGCTACAAAATATGCAGTACAAGTGCGAATAGCAATGAAATTTTATAACACGACGCAATAACCAATTCGGACTCGGAAACCGATTCCTACTCGAATCATAGCACCACGTGCGATTCAGTCACAAACCAACACAGAATCTAACTCGGACTTGAACATGAATATGGACTCGAACTCCGCCAACACGGAGTAAGTATGGTAGTGCACGGTTGTGACTAGAACGTGACAAGAACTCGAAACTCTAAAGGACTAAGACTAAGACCAGCAACTCGACGCAATCGATGCAACCGAAAGTTCAACAAGCCCTAACTAAGCGGTGCTAGCAAAGGCTCAAACGAGTTTATAGGATTGAAGGTAAACTAATCTACTATTTTTTTTGGCTTTTCTAGACTATAGAAAAAATAAAACAGCGAAGAATTAGAAGTCTCTCACCGATAAACCTTGCTCTGATACCAACTAATGGCGACCCGCTAGGGTTTGATTCCCGATCTTTCGATGAGAGGCATGGATAACTCGATTGGTCGATGGAGGTGATGTTCACAGCCCGACTACAGCCTTCCAAGCTGCGCCTTAGCAACCGATACACCCCCTCCAATGGCTGTCGCGATCTTGTGGAGCGCAGCACTCGACCACTAGGGCTGTCGTCCTGCAAGCAATCGAAGAACTAGCAAGAACAAGTATGATTAGTACTGAATTTATTAGATGTAAATGAAGGTTTCACACGCAATCTCAATAATGGTGGGG
Organism: Panicum miliaceum; assembly: GCA_032594955.1. Taxonomy (NCBI): domain Eukaryota; kingdom Viridiplantae; phylum Streptophyta; class Magnoliopsida; order Poales; family Poaceae; genus Panicum; species Panicum miliaceum. Next base: position 7,823,453 of record CM064070.1, on the reverse strand, counting down.
TTCCGAAGACAAGAAGACGGGCGGCTGATCCAGCACGCGCATTTGCAAGCAAGTAGCGAAGGCTAAACTTGATCTAAACAAAACCCAAGCATTCTTGGTGGCGGCTAAGGGGTATAAGTACGTGGGAGGATGACCACAGGGGTGCTGGGGTCGTACTCCAACCCTAGGACGCGTCCGTAATAGACTCAACTTGATACATGGCCCATTGGGCCAAAACAGTATGACGCAGTACCATGGGCAGAAAAGGACTCTGTATTAATTTTACGATTGCAGCCGACTCGTAACAGATATGGATATTAGGCCGGATCCGTTTGAAAGAAGACTTCATAAGCTTTCCACGAAGTACATGAACGCCCCAATCCGAGTTCATATGCGACCGTGGTGTCCGTCACAAGTTGGTACTGTTCTGCAGTCCGAATCCAGCCTGCGTGAATCCGTTTCCCTTTCGGTCACCTCCTTGGTTCCTAAGCAAAACAAGAGTACACAGGTCTCCATGGTCTAAACATGATGTACATGAGCTTAGATGTGAACTCACCTGATGATTAAGTTGATGGGCACGAGCACGAGCATGAGTAATAGGACCAGCAATAGGTACTTGTGTCGGAGTGGATGTATCGTCGGTGTTGATGTCCTCATCAGGAAGGATAGACTCGATAGGGGTGATCAAATTCAATCAAATGGGACAGTCAAGGCACTTGTCAGAACTTCCAAGGCGGGGGCGGAACTTCCGACCGCACCGGGACTTCCGACCCTAAGTCGGAACTTCCGACAGGGCCCGAGCAGACCCAAAAGATCTTGAATCAAGAGATTTTGCCCACCAAATTTGATAAGATTCTAGGCATATGATCAGTGATGTACCAGAAGGCTATCCCTAAGAAAGAATCTTCTAACTCCTTCTACAATGAGAGATCGGACGTTGGAGATTTTGAATGAAATACCTTGAAGATTTCCCGCGCGAATGGAAAGAGAGATGATGGGGATCGGATGTTCCGAAGAGTGGAGAGAATCCGAAGAACACCTGTTGGCGCTAAAAATCGGCCGGTGACCTTCAGCGTCGGACACATGACCCGGGAGAATCTGCTTAACTCCTGTTCGGATGATCGCCCTGGTGCGATTCGCGCGGCGTGCCAGTCAATCTGACCTGTTGATTGATAAGGAAAGAAACGTATTAAATTCCGGGGGTCTCGATCGGCTAAAGTTCCGATCTGTCCCGAAAAGCGTATCAGCGAATCGGCCGATTTGCTATGAAGATGACCGGCTATAAATCAGCCGATAATTATGTAGCGATTGCAAAGAAACTACTAGAGCAAATTAAACAATCGCCACAGATGCAACACTTGAAATAGATCTAATCGGCTATATAACGATAAATAAGAAAAAATAATGATAAAGCCGACAGTTCGATCTCAAGCTGGATAACTGGTGATAAAACTAGAACAATAGATAAACCTACAATTCTAGTAAATATCGATAACTGGAGAATAAATCTAAACGAAACAACAACGATGCGCCCGAAGTTAAAGCTTAGATAGTATTCGATAAACGGAACTTACCAATCGGCCGGAGATCGTGTCCATGCAGCCCTGCCAACCAGTACGACTTCGTGAAAGAAGAAGATGTATTGGCGAAGTCACCGACTTGAAAGTAAAGTACGATGAAAAAGTAGATTGTTTGTATTGATTGATGTGTATATCTCCTTTACAAAACCCTGACTGCTTCTATTTATACCCTAGGACTAAGACTCCTCATCTGTTACGATCCGTTACAAACTTCACTTAAATATAAAAACTACTATATCTATAAGACTCTCCTAAAGGAAACGGACTCCCGCAGGATCTTCTGCTGCTACCTCCTAGTCCAATCCGAACTCCTTCCATTGCTACTCGACCGAGTCGACGTCGCTCTTTGACCAACGTCATGTCATCTTTGACTGGGATCCTCTGTCATCTTGACTCAACATCCCCTCTTGGGATTCCATTGGCTTCATCCCCCTTCTATAAATAATTTATATGTTGGCGCAAGCCCATATTGGCCCAAACGCTCCAGCCTTTCAATCGGCCGACCCCCACCAACTCCATTCGCCAATCGCCCGAAACACGGCAGCACCAATCGGCCGATTCCTAACTGTAGAGCCAATCGGCCGATTCCCAATTGTAGCCTTTAAGTCTACCGCATCGGCCAATCTCCTCCTTCCCTGATGCCGATTCAAAATGTGTCAAAATCTGGCGTCAACACATGCCCCCCAGTTTCGGAGTAAAACATGAATTTTACTTCGAAATTCTTTTTAAATCTCTCCTCCAAAACAAACGCGGCAAAAATCTCCTTCTGTTTCGTGATCTTCTACCTGATGATTGCAATCTTTTCGAACTGGGCGCCTGAGACAACCGTTCCCCCGGAATTCGTGTAGACGGCACGGTAAAAATCCTGCCTTTAGCCCTTCTCTCGGACCGTCTTTAAATACTGGCGTTCCCTGCCGCTTCTTCTCAACGAGCTCAGTAACTTCCTCCCCGGCGAATCACTTTCTATCTTCTCCCAGCGCCCTTTTTGCTTCCAACCGCATTCTCCGGCAATCCTTCTTTCGCCTACATTCCGCTTCATTCCTTCAATGGCAGCACCATCAGCAACTCCACCAGCCACGGAGGCTCCGCCAGCAACTCCATCGGCGACGGCAGTTCCATCAGCGATTCCATCAGCGATGATGAGCTTCATCCTGGAGGTAAACATCCGAAACTTTTCCTTTTTACTTTTTACCACCCATGCCTCTTTTAGATCTATTCTTAGTTCTTCCCTTTTTACCTTTTTTAGGCAGTCAGACACCAAATCACTATCCCCCTTTCCGAAGCTCCTGGTCTCATCTGCTTAGGCCCTATGGGGAATCCAGACCCGACTGATCTGATTAACTTAGAAACTCATAGAATCCCTTTCAAGCAATCACCTATGGATTTGGGCCAGTGGTCAGGCACTTTTAGATCTTGGCCAAATGAAACCCCCGGCTGGAAAGAGTGGTACCAAAGAATAGCCAACTATAAGAGAGTTCAATGGGATGAATTAAAAATTGGCCAATGAATCAATCTATCTTTGTCCCAGATGGAGAAGAATGAACCTCTGGTAATAGCAGCCTCCTATTTCTAGTCTGACGCGCTCAACACGTTTCTCTTTGGGTACGGACCCATGACCCCAACTCTGGCCGATGTCCTGATGCTGACCGGCCTCAACATTTCCTCCCCCGATACACCCTTTAATTATCTGATCAAGCCGACCCATCGGCTAGAAACGAAAGGAATCAGCGGGTGGAAAGGGTATATCAACAGAAACATGAGGACCGAGACGATTTTGGAGAGAGAATATTCAGCGTTCTTGATGATGTGGCTAGAGAAGCACCTCTTCTTCGGCAGAGCGGTTGGCCCTTCTTCCAACACACAAGCTCTGGCCGAAGCCCTGTCAAGAGGAGCCGCCATCCCTCTCGGGAAGCATCTGCTAGGATCGGCCTACCATATGGTGCACCAGATCAGCGTCAAACTGTCAAAGGAAGAGCCGATTGGTAACCCTGGTGGCCCCTGGTGGTTCATCACCCTGTGGCTCAACTTGTACATGAGCAAAATCTCTCAGCAGCAGATAGAGACCAAGACATTCCCCAACATCGAGTCAGAGGAAAACCCCACAGTACGATGACGGTGCACCTCTTTCGGCGAAGCGGCATCAGCTTTCCCTGGTTGCCAGTTCACCGCCACCCAGACAGCTGAGTATTTCAGATGCTTTTACAACGGCTTTAGTGAAGAAACTACCAGTTGGTACCCGTACCAGAGAACAGAGCCACTTTTTGAGCTTCCCTTCTGCTATGACTCGACGTCCAACTCCTTTGATAATGATCTCACGGACGCCTTGATCAATCCAGGGATCTTACCGGCGAACTTCTTCTCTGGGAGAGACTCCCACTCTTATGAATTTTATAACCCATCATTTGCATCATGACAGTTCGGCCTTGGTTAGCTGCCGATTCAAGTTTATTTTGCCGGCCGTGCAAAATTCTGAGATGAGCTCACTAAGGGCCATAACTACAGTCGGCTGTGCAATTTAGTGTCGGACTCCAATACCATTGATCTAAGCAATTGGATAGTGGTTCCTTTTGCTGTCCAACAATTCAAGTTATGGTGGGCAGAATGGAAGCAGCATCTCTTTTATGTATCTCCTGCAACATATTGCAATGATCTGGATCCTGACAACATCAACCCAAACGCAGCGGTACTGCCCTTTTCTCAGCCGATTTCGATGTTATTTCTTTTTATGCTACAAATTTGCCGCTAACTCTTATTTCCCTTTTCAGTCCAAAAGTCGACTTCCTCCGACGCGGAGCCGAGGTGGTAGGCCGATAAAGAATAGCTACCCATACACACCATTCCCACTCATCGGCTACCATGCCCCAACCATCAAAGACATCACCACCGGCCGATCGAGACAAACGCCGAAGAAACCCTCTTTAAAGAAGACGAGCCGCCGAGTGCGTGCCCGTATAGAACCGGCCGATCAGTTGGCGGCGGCATCGGCTGAAGCTTTAGCTGCGCCGACTCTGCCGATTACTGAGGAAGTCGATCCCCAGGCTGCTACAGAAGCTGGAGCGGCTGCTGCATCGTTGCTAGTAGAAGTTGTTCAAGTAATTTCACATACCTCACATCCTTCTAAGTATTCTGTCAATATTAACTTCTTCTTTCTGTCAGGCTGCGCAAATCGCCCAGTGCAATCTCCGCAGCAATCAGCTACATTCCAGGCGGAAACCAGAACGCCAGCAATTCCTCCCATCGAGGTAGAGAGTCTCTTAACTCAATTTTTTGATACTTAACCAAAAACTAAACAATTTTTGATGCAGGCTACCCTGGGCGCATCGATTGTACCTTTCCAACAACCATCGGCCGAACGACTCACAGAGGTATGGCAGTCATTATATATCATCAGATTCAATCATTAGCATTATACTTAGAAAAATCCGCTTCCCATACCTTTCCAGGAGGCTGGCCCGAGCAGGGCACCGATAATCGTCGAATCTTCTTCTTCCGATGAACCAATCGCGCAGTTCCCGAGATGAGGGCAGCACTCCCGCCGGCGCAAGCAGAAGAAATCCGCTTCAAAGAGGTAAGAAACTTGTCACCCAAACAGCCGATTTCCCCTTACCGTCGGCTAATCCGTATTTTTATTTTTTTATTCTTTCGTAGGAGCAGGACACTCCCAACAACTGTCTTTTTTCCTTTGCCGTTGCACTTTCTAACGATGAAGAGGTTGCCTCGCGCCAAGTTACACTGAGCTTGATCTCTGATGACGTCCGTGCCAAGTTGAGAGCATACGGACCCTCCTCCAAGATGACATCGGCCGACTAGTGGAAGACGCCTCGCCAATTCGGCAACTTCTTAATGAAATTAGAGGCCGAGTTCCAGAGGAAGCGGAAGAGGCTCTGGCACCCGCCGCATACATAGAGTCAATGCGGATTTCCAGTGTTAAGGGCCTTGCACCATATGGCCGATCGCGCCAAACTAGCGAAGGTCCGCGAGGAGGAAGACTCCTACAAACATCGAGCCCAAGAGGTGCATCAACGAATCAGCTTCCTTGAAAGCTCTCGCCCAGATATCATCGGTGCCATAGACCGCCTTAAACGGCGAAGGGCAGAGGTAGCCAAGGAGATGGAGCAGGTGACCAAGGCCATAGCTACTGAGAGAAAAGACTCCAAGACCTCCCATCCGTCATCGCCGAGCTGAAGCAGGAGAGGCAGAACCTGGCCCACGAAGCAATAAAAATCCATCGTCATATGCCAGAAGTCCCTGGATCGGCTGATGACGACAAGAGAACCTTAGACTCGGCCGATCAAGTTAGGCAACGAACGATTGCGGCTATTAATGCCCTCCTCGGGTCAACTGTAAAAGTATTGGATGCTCTGTAAACATTTAATGTCCTCATGCCATTGATGTGAGGATTCAAACTTGGACCGTCCACTTTGGCAGCTTTCCATTCATTAACCCTTTTACTCCGATGGGACGCATCCTACCATTCCTTCACCCTCTCCCTTCTATAAGTATGAGGCCCCGTATCATTTCCAAAGGCATTCGCATCGCCCGTCTTCTTTTCCTCTAATGACTTGATCTCCATCCTCCCAGACTAGACGCCAAGATGTCTTCTTCATCTTCTTCCTTCTCCGTCAACCAAGTATGAAATCTTCCTTTGTTCCCTCTCTTGATATTTCAATCAATCTGACGCTGGGTAGTTGTTTGCTCCCCACACGAATTTCTGATCGGGTTTCAATTTTGACAAAGGAGTGAAAGCTTGAATACGCGCGGACATGTTGGATATGAATCTTTTGATAAAGTTGACCTTGCCGATTAGGGACTGCAGCTCAGTTTTATTCTGCGGGGCCACAACCTTGTTGATGGCAGCTATGATCTTCCGGTTGACTTCTATCCCGCGCTCATGGACCATGAATCCTAAAATTGTCCGGCCGACACACCGAATGCACACTTGTTCGGTTCATTTTAAACCCATGCTTCCTTATGCACTCCAACACCTCTCGTAAATTGGCCAGATATTCCTGATGACCTTTTGACTTGACCACAACATCGTCGATGTAGATTTCCACCAATACACCAATAAGCTTGTGAAAGATATAATTCATAGCCCGTTGGTATGTAGTGCCAGCGTTCTTTAATCCAAAGGTCATTACCACCCACTCGAATAAACCGAGGTGGCCCGGACACCTGAAAGCCGTTTTTGAAATATCTTCTTCAGCCATTAATATTTGATTGTACCCAGCATTACCGTCCATGAAACTGATGACTTTATGTCCTGCGGCGGCATCTATCAAAACATCGGCTGTCGGCATTGGATACCCGTCCATCGGTGTAGCCTGATTTAGGTTCCTGAAGTCGATGCATACGCGCAACTTTCCGTTTTTCTTGTATACGGGTACAATATTAGAAATCAACTCGGCGTAACGGCACTGCCGAATAAATCTCGCTTCAATCAATCTTGTAATCTCGGCCTTTATATCAGGTAGAATTTTAGGGTTGCATCGTCGTGCAGGCTGCTGATACGGCCAATATCCTGGTTTTATAGGCAACCGATATTCGACAATGGACCGGTCTAGACCAGGCATCTCATGGTATTCCCAAGCAAAACAATCTTTAAATTCTTTTAATAAACTTGTCAATTTACACTTGTACTCGGGATCCAAGCTAGCACTAATATACGTCGGCCTTGGCTTGCTACCATCTCCTAAATCCACCATCTCCAATGAATCGGCCAACGTAAATCCATGCCCAAGCTTCCCATCTTCTCGGACGAATTGATCCATCTAGTCTGAATCTTCAGAGCCGACTACTCGGATCGGCTGTAGGCCAAAATTGGACACTTTCAGGAAATCAGTGTCCCAAGTTCTACGGGATATACACTTAACGTGTTCGCAGCTACACTGTTGCGTATCGGCCGCAGCAACACTGTAGGCGGAATCGGCGGTGACTATCTCGGTATTGTCGCCGACCCACTGTACGAGGCATTGGTGCATTGTAGACGGGACGCAGCAATTCGCGTGTATCCAATCGCGACCGAGTAACATGTTGTAGGACCCTTTGCCATTAATAATAAAGAAAGTAGTGGGAAGGGTCTTACTGCCGATGGTGAGGTCGACGCAGAGCGCTCCGCGGGCGGGAGACACATTGCCTTCAAAGTCTTTGAGCATCATGTCCGCCTTGGTCAGATCTTCGTTGCTTTTGCCCAACTTCTGGAACATGGCATACGACATGATGTTCACTGCAGCGCCTCCGTCTACTAGTAGCCTGGTGACAGGTCGTCCGTTAACGTGTCCTTTGAGGAACAGAGCCTTGAGATGTTGTCATTTTTCGTCTTCCGGTTTCTCAAAAGTGGCTGTCATTGGCTCCAAAACCAATTGCGCCATCTGCTCCTCCATCCTTGTCGGGTCGATTCGATCGGCGGGCGCCATGAATTCCATCGGCAAGATGGACACCATGCTGACGTCAGCTGCTGATTATTGATTGTCGCCTTCCTCATTGTTGTTTCTTTTGGGGCGCCAGACTCGAGACCTGTCATCTTTCTTATCTACCATCTGCCTCTGCTCTTCCTCTTGTTGTTCCCATTGGCGCAGACGTTGGATCCTTCGTTTTTGGGATTTGGACAGTCCATCAGGGCACCACCTGGGGTTCACCGGTTTGGCCGGCAGTTTGGCACGCTCCCAGTCTGGTTCCCATCCTAGGGGGTTCTCATCTAACACCCTAGCGTCGGCCATTTCTTCTAGCCGATCGTGTGTGCTGGCTCTACCCCCGGTCGCTTGTGCTAGTCGATCCTGCCCCCCGGCCGATCATATTGTTCGAGCCTGCCCCTTGGCCGATCATACCGGTCAACTCTGCCCCCCAGCCGATCATGCACTGAAAGGCGCCGATCCTCTTTTTCGCGCCAATTTCTGCTGATCAGTTCTGATCCTCTGTCTCTAGAGCGTGACCTCTTGAGCGAGCGATCGTTGCGATATGGTCCGCTCCACTCAGGGCAATTATCAGCTGATGGTAATCTCAGGTTATTTTCCCAGCAGTGGATGAAGAACGGGCATCGCCAATGATCTTCGCGTCGGCGTATCATCTCTTCACAATGTCTCGAACTTTCCTGCTGCCGCTGATATTTGTTGAGCAAGAATTGGGAGGTGACGGGTCTACGTGATCGCTCTGATCCTTCGCCCTCGTCTTCAACCCGTCTTTTCCCTTTGACATCATCCATCGTAGCCTGATTTCTGGGGTCCACGGCGCCGCTTCTTTTACTCGATTCCGACGTCAGCACCTTAGTTTGAAGCGTGTTTCTTCCCGTGTCAACCATGTTAGTAGGGAAAGGATGCTGATCAATTTTCATCGGTTTTACTGGCTTCGCCGGGACTTCGAATTTGAGTCTACCTTGCTCAATGGCCGACTGTATCTGCTGACGGAAGATTTTGCACTCGTTTGTGTCATGAGACGTGGCATTGTGCCACTTGCAATATTTCATCTTTTTGAGCTGTTCGGCCGACGGAATGGTGTGGTAAGGTGAGAGCTTGATCTGCCCCTCTTGGAGAAGTAAGTCGAAGATTTTGTCGGCCTTTGACGTGTCAAAACCGAACGCTTCTGGTTCTTTCTTCCCGAAAGGGCATGATATCGGCTTCTTCCCTTTGACCCATTCTGCTAGGCTGATTTCCGCTTCCTCTTCAGATTCAGATCCCTCTAAATACACCACCTTTTTCTAAAAATTCCTCCGCTGATCAAACGGACGTACTTCTTGACCGGCCAATCGGTGAACAATCTGAATTAAACTTTCAAACTCCTGTGAGGCGTACTTCTCCTTGATGTGTGGCAGGAGACCTTCGAAGGCGATATCGGCCAGCTGACCGTCAGTCAGCGCTAGTGTATAGCATTTGTTTCTGACCTCTCTGAACCTCTGTACGTAATTAGTTACTGGTTCGTCGCTCCTCTTCCTAAGACTGGTTAGATCTAAAAGCTTCATCTCGTGGACTCCCGCGTAGAAGTACTTGTGGAATTGCTTCTCCAGATCAGCCCAAGTAACGATGGAATTGGGTGGTAGCGTAGTGAACCACTGGAAAAGCCGACCCAGATAGAGACGACGAGAACAGACGCACCCGCAGAGCATCTTGTGTGGCGGCCTCCCCACACTGGATGATGAATCTATTCACGTGCTCCATAGTTGAGGTGTCATCCAGCCCCGAAAACTTGGTGAAAGTCAGGAACTTTGTACCGATGGGGAAACGGCAGTAGATCGTAGGCAGGTGGGTATGGCGTTTTGTACGTATAGGTTTGTACCTTCGGCTTCAACCCGAATAGGTCTTGAATCACCTCCGCTATCCTTGCTGTCCAATCCACTTGCTGCTGATGAACAACTGGTTGGGGAATCGGCACATGTTGATGGATCAGCGGTGGGACGGCCGGGTGATGGATCAAAGCGTGTGGCGGATTTTGCGGCAGCGTGGCCAGCTGAGCGGTTGATAGCTGGTGGCATAGCGAATCTGCAATTCCATCGTACAGCATCATCGGCACCGCGCTTCTGAGTGTTCCCGCAGCATCTACCCCCCTGCCGATTTCTGATGTGGCCGGCTGATATTGAGGGACCGTCGGCCGGATAGCCGATTGGAATGGTGCCTGGATCAAAGAGCCTCCATGACTGGCTGATTGGTTCAGAACAGCCGCCGTTGCTGGTGCCCCCCAAGGCACTGATTTTGAGGGCAGTGATTACACGGATGAAATCTGGGCAGGCTGAGGCGGCGCTTGTGATTGAAAGCATGGTGCACCGTTGTATCCTTGAGGCATTGAAGGCAATGAAGTGTTGTATCCTCCGTGTTGTGTTGATATCGGCTGAGGGGCCGAGTGAGACGTGCCTGGTAAGCTTCTGACTGGAGCTACAATAGGTGGGGCGTATGCTGGCCTCTGATATCCTTGAGCTACTCCGCTGACCAGAGAACTGATGACGGCATTGTATACCGTGTTGGTCATCACTGAGGATTGGTCGATGAAAGCCTGATAAACGGACTGTTGAATGATATCGGACATCTTGCCCGAGTCCTCAGCGATGGTGATCTGGCGGGGAGTTGGAAGAGGAGCTTTCTTGACAGTCTCCCCGCTTCTGGTACGACTGAAAGATTGTAGGTATACCTTCTTATAGTCATCTAGGTGTCTTGCCAGTTCTTCTTTCTAGTCGTCCTTGAGATCTGCCTCCGTAACCTTGATGACATTGTTTTCAGAGATTTCGGCGGCCTTTGACATGTTGGATATTGAGGTGGTCCCACCGGGCGTGCCAAAAGTGTGTTGGCGCTAAAAATCGGCCGATGACCTTCAGCGTTGGACACACGACCCGGGAGAATCTGCTTAACTCCTATTCGGGTGATCGCCCTGGTGCGATTCGTGCGGAGTGCCAGTGAATCTGACCTGTTGATTGACAAGGAAAGAAACGTATTAAATTCCGGGGGTCTCGATCAGCTAAAGTTCTGATTTGTCCCGAAAAGCGTATCAGCGAATCGGCCGATTTGCTATGAAAATGACCGGCTATAGATCAACCGATAATTATGTAGCGATTGCAAAGAAACTACTAGAGCAAATTAAACAATCGCCACAGATGCAACACTTGAAATAGATCTAATCGGCTATATGATGATAAATAAGAAAAAATAATGATAAAGCCGACAGTTCGATCTCAAGCTGGATAACTGGTGATAAAACTAGATTAATAGATAAACCTACAATTCTAGTAAATATCGATAACTGGTGAATAAATCTAAACGAAACAACAGCGATGCGCCCGAAGTTAAAGCTTAGATAGTATTCGATAAACGGAACTTACCAATCGGCCGGAGATCGTGTCGATGCAGCCCTGCCAACCAGTACGAACTCGTGAAAGAAGATCTATTGGTGAAGTCACCAACTTGAAAGTAAAGTATGATGAAAAAGTAGATTGTTTGTATTGATTGATGTGTATATCTCCTTTACAAAATCCTGACTGCTTCTATTTATACCCTAGGACTAAGACTCCTGATCTGTCACTATCCATTACAAACTTGACTCAAATATAAAAACTACTATATCTATAAGACTCTCCTAAAGGAAACGGACTCCCGCAGGATCTTCTGCTGCTACCTCCTAGTCCAATCCGAACTCCTTCCATTGCTCCTCGACCGAGTCGGCGTCGCTCTTTGACCAACGTCATGTCATCTTTGACTGGGATCTTCTGTCATCTTGACTCAACATCCCCTCTTGGGATTCCATTGGCTTCATCCCCCTTCTATAAATAATTTATCTGTTGGCGCAAGCCCATATTGGCCCAAACGCTCCAGCCTTTCAATCGGCCGACCCCCACCAACTCCATTCGCCAATCGCCCGAAACACGGCAGCGCCAATCGGCCGATTCCTAATTGTAGCGCCAATCGGCCAATTCCCAATTGTAGCCTTTAAGTCTGCCGCATCGGCCAATCTCCTCCTTCTCTGACGCCGATTCAAAACGTGTCAAAATCTGGCGTCAACACTAAGCAACAATCAAGTATGTGCAACAAGTCAAGCCAAGTTACGAGAATCCAAGATATTTAGTTCACTCCTCAAAGCACAAAACCTTTGCTCATTTAGAGGCTTAGTGAAGATATTGGCAAGTTGCCGTTCGGTGCTCACGTGACGTAAAGCAATATCTCCTTTAGCCTCATGATCTCTTAAGAAATGATGTCTTATATCTATGTGCTTTGTTCGGGAGTGTTGTACCGGATTGTTTGCTAGCTTGATAGCGCTCTCATTGTCACATAAGAGCGGAATCTTGCTAAATTCACAATCGAAGTCACTTAATGTTTGCTTCATCCACAAGAGTTGGGCACAACAAGCACCCCGCTGCAACATATTCAGCTTCGGCGGTGGATAAAGCAACCAAATTTTATTTCTTAGAGCTCCACGACACTAGGGACCTTCCAAGAAATTGGCAAGTCCTCGTCGTACTCTTTCTATCTACCTTAGAACCGGCATAATCCGAAATGGAATATCCAAGTAGATCGAAAGTGGAGCCTTTGGGATACCATAAGCCAAGGTTAGGAGTGTGTACCAAATATCTCAAAATTCTCTTAACAGTAATTAAGTGACATTCTTTAGGATTGGCTTGAAATCTTGCACACATGCACACACTAAGCATAATATTTGGCCTAGATGCACAAAGGTAAAGAAGAGAGCCAATCATGGAGCGATATACATTTTGATCAATCGACTTCCCTTCTTCATTGAGATCAAGATGACCATTTAATGCCATGGGTGTTTTGATGGGCTTTGCATCGGCCATGTCAAACTTCTTAAGCATATCCTTCACATACTTGGTTTGAAAAATGAAAGTCCCTTCCTTCATTTGCTTGACTTGAAATCCAAGGAAGAACTTCAATTCACCCATCATGGACATCTCAAACTTCTTGGTCATGATCCTACTAAATTCCTCACAAAATTTCTTATCAGTAGAACCAAATATGATGTCATCGACATATATTTGGCAAACAAAAATATCTTTATCAACTTTGTGAGTAAAGAGAGTAGAATCGGCTTTGCCCATTACAAAGTCGTTCTTGAGAAGAAAATCCTTAAGGCATTCATACCATGCTCGAGGAGCTTGCTTAAGCCCATAGAGCGCCTTATGAAGCTTGTACACATGATTTGGAAATCTTGGATCTTCAAAGCCCGGTGGTTGTTCTACATACACCAACTCGGATAGGGGGCCATTCAAGAATGCACTTTTCATGTCGATTTGATAAAGCTTGAAATCATGGTGAGTGGCATAGTCTAATAGTATACGAATTGATTCAAGCCTAGCTACGGGTGCATAGATTTCACCAAAATCCAAACCTTCAATTTGTGTGAAACCTTGTGCAAGTAACCTTGCCTTGTTTCTTGTGACGACACCATGTTCATCTTGTTTGTTTCTGAAAACATACTTGGTGCCAATAACATTTTGTTTTGGTCTTTCAACCAACTCCCATACTTCATTTCTTGTAAAGTTATTCAACTCTTCTTGCATGGCAATGACACAATCCAGATCATCAAGTGCTTCATCTACCTTGAGAGGTTCTAGAGAAGAGACAAATGAGTAATGTTCACAAAAATTTGCTAAATGAGAACGAGTAGTTACCCCCCTTTGAATACTTCCAAGAATACTGTCAACGGGATGATCTCGTTGAACGCTTTGATGAACTCTTGGATGTGGCACTTGTGATTGAGGTTGAATGGGTCCATTTTCAGCTTGTGGAGCATCTTCTTGAGCTTCTCCACCTTGTTCTCCCCCTTGATCAATGCCATGAACTTGATCGTCACCATGAACTTGACTTTGATCTTGAGGTTGTTGAGAGCTTGGAGGTTCAACTCTTGTGGATGATGATGGATCATTGTTTCTTTCTTTAATTGGAGTTTGAGCTTGAACTTCACGAGGTCTCACCTCTCCCAAGCCCATCCTCTTGATTGATAGACTTGGGGGTTCCTCTTCATCTGTAATATTTTTATCAACTTGCTCTACTTGAGAGCCGTTGGATTCATCAAAAGTTACGTCCACCATGACCTCAACACAACCAGTGATTTTGTTGAAGACACGATAGGCGTGTTCGTTAGTACCATAACCAAGAAACCTTCATCAACCTTTGATGCAAACTTTGAGCTTTTGGTTTTATTATTAAGTATGAAACACTTACTCCCAAAAACTCTAAAGTAGTGCACCTTGGTTTTGTTACCGGTGATTACCTCGTAGGGTGTCTTTCCCAAGTATTTGTGGAGGTGGAGACGGTTGATGGCATGACACGCCGTATTGATAGCTTCGGCCCAAAAGATATCCGGAGTCTTGTACTCATCAAGCATTATTCTTGCGGCTTCAATCAATGTCTTATTCTTCCTCTCAACAATGCCATTTTGTTGACGTGTGTATGGTGCGGAGAATTCATGTTTGATTCCTTCTTCATCAAGGAGTTCTTCAATATTGGTGTTCCAGAACTCCGAACCATTGTGACTTCTTACATTCTTGATTTTCAATTCATATTCATTTTGAGCTCTTCTGATGAATTTCTTGACAATTCCTTGAGCTTTACTTTTATCTTGCAAAAAGAATACCCAAGTGAAATGAGAAAAATCATCAACACTGACAAGACCATATTTGTTACCGCAAATGCTAATGTAGGCAATGGGTCTAAACAAATCCATGTGTAGAAGCTTCAATGGTCTTGATGTCGCCATGTTGTTCTTGGCACGGTGTGGAGCACCAACTTACTTTCCGGCTTGGCATGCGCTACACAACTTATCTTTCTCAAAAATAATATCAGTTAGTCCTTGGATGTGCTCGCCTTTTTGAAGTTTGGCCAAGTTCCTCATCCCGACATGGGCTGGTCGTTGATTCAAAGCCAACCCAAATCAGATTTTGCCACTGAACAAGTCTTGGGCTCAACTATCTCCTTGGAGAAATCAACAAGATAGACTTTGCCCTTTAAGCGACCCGTAAAAGCAATAGAGGAATCCTCCCTTCTAAAGACGGTCACACCCTCATTAGTAAAGAGACAATTGTAGCCCATCTCACAAAGTTGCGAGACCGACAACAAGTTGTACCCCAAAGTTTCAACCAAATAAACATTTGAAATAGAGTTATCATTTGAGAGTGCAATTTTACCCAAACCAATCACATCTCCTTTGCTATTGTCTCCAAAGACAATAGTTTCTTTAGGTATATCATGAAGCTCTAGGGATGTGAACAAATCCTTCTCCCCGGTCATATGATTTGAGCATCCACTATCAAGCAACCATGCGGTGCCACCCGAGGAGTAGGCCTACAAAACAAGCTAAGCTTTGAATTTAGGTACCCAAAAAATTTGGGTCCTTGAGGGTTAGATGGATACACTTTTGGAACCCACACACTTCTAAGGATTGCCCTCTTAGTGTAAGCCCCAACATACTTGACCACTATTTTATCATTGTGGTCCATTGTCACCATATAATCCGTAGTGTAGTTTGGTGATGGCTCATGCTTAGTGATCCTTGCCTTGATAGGATCATCAATTTTCATCTTGGCTTGGGAGGGAATGGTGGTCACACCATGTGCAATGTTCATCAAGTTCTCAAGATTTGATCCCTTGGTGAACATGATACATTCCTTACCATTGACTACCTTCCGGTCGTTTACCTTGCCTCCCTTGTAGTGACCAAGCCCATCCTTCTTGTGGGAACGTCTCCCTTCCTTGTACGCAACATTAGGCTCGGGCTTGGTATCACCTTCATATCCATTCCTTACTAACTTGTTTAGCCTCTTAAGTTGAGCATCCTTTGCTTTGGTCAAATTTTCTAGCTTTGCCAAGTTAGTAATACAGGCTTGCACATCAATTTTATAACATCTTGAGCACCCTTCACTTGTGGAGACATTTGAGTCAAGGGTTGCTTTAGAATTGGTTTTGGTGCTTTCCCAAAGGGCATTGTAGCTAACTTCAAGACCTTTATACTTGGTCGTTAAGCAAGAGAAGCTTTCTTGAAGTTCATTATGAGTGGCCTTTAGGGAAGCTAGAGATTCATTTATCAAAGTGGTCTCTTTTGACATCCTCTCTTTTGAATCATTAGCTAGAGATAAATCAATAGCTAATTTTTCAACTTTCACCTTTTCTTCGGCAAGAGCCTTCTCTAAAGCAAGGTTTCTCTCCTTCTCACAGATGAGCAATTCCTCTTGCCTATCAAGACACTCCTTCTTTTTCTCCAATTTCTACATAAGTTTTTTAATTTCTTTAAAACCTTTCTTTCCAAATTCTTTTATCATGAATGCTTTATGTTGCTCTTCCTCATCATCAAAATTATTTTGCGAACTACTAGATATGGTGGACGGATGGGAGGAGGAGGTTGATGATTCTTGTACCTTAGTCCTTCGTGCCATGAGACAAAAGGGTGCGTCATCTTCATCATCGGAGATGTTGTTGAAGAACTTCCTTGGATTCTTTGGTATGGCTAGAGTTGCCATACCTTCATGGTCGGAGTCTTCATGACTAGACTCCCACTCTTGACCAACATGAGCATGCCCTTGATATCTCTTCTTTTAGTCCTTGCTCTTCTCCTTGTACCTCTTCTCTTCCTTTTCTTTGTTCTTCAATTGTGGGCAATCGGCAATGTAGTGACCTACTTCTTTGCACTCATAACATCTTCTTTGTGATGGCTTCTTCTTGTCGTCACCACCTTTCTTGTAGTACTTCTTCTTCATGAACTTCTTGACTTTAGAGCCTTGGGACTTGATTCAACCTTGTCACTTGAGCTAGCATTGAGTGCCACATTCTTGTTCACTTTGTGACTAAGTGACTTGGCCACATCCCTCTCAACCAACACTTGATGGAGGATTTACCAAGAAGTTGATTAGGTGTTTTGACCTTGAATTTGGGATCTCTTCTAATCATTGTTGCAAGAGTAGGGTTCCTTGGCGTGAAGGCTCTAAGCAACTTCTTTGTCACCTTGTGATCTTCCCATTTCGTGCTTCCAAGAGATCTAATGTCCGATACAAGGACAATTAGTCTATCATACATTTGCCTCACGGTTTCTTCATCATGCATGACAAAGTGCTCTAGTTCTCCTTGCAACAAATCCATCTTGCCTTCTCTAACTTCATTGGTTCCCTCATGAGCTTCTTTTAGTGTGTCCCAAATTTTCTTGACTATTTCAACATTGTAGATTTTGTTGAATTCTTGGGCATAAAGGGAACTTGTGATGACCCTCACGGCTTGCGCATTGCGAAAATAGTCTTGAGCTTGTTCGGCCGTGGGTACACCTTTCGTAGGAGTGAAGCCCGTAGAGATGCATTTTCATATCATAAGACCACTTGGGATAATCCGTCCCATCAAAGAAAGGAGGTTTTCCCAAGTGAACCGATTGAAATTGAGAAGTAGGATATTAAGATGAAGCATAGTTATGAGGAACTTGATTTAACCCGAATAAAGGATGCTTCTCGCTTTCTTCCTTGATTCGCTTCATCATCAACTTCTTGGCCTTCTTCTTAAATTTTGCCTTCATCTTTTCTTTTCTCCTTCTTCTTGCTTCCGATGTCTCACCCTCGCTTTCATCGCTTGAACTTGAGTCGGCATCGTGAATGGAGGGTGGACGGCTTGTTTGCCCGAAAGAATTTCCAGCACTATCAAGTCCTGTACTGGCATTGATTTGAGCAGCGACGGTTGCGTCGGTGTCCGCATCATCCCCAACTATAGACATCTTGATATCCCTTAGAGGTTAAGCCTAAATCAAGAGATTAGGCTCTGATACCAATTGAAAGGATCTTGTTGATGCCTGGGGGGTGAATAGGCTTACCTCAAAAACCTAAAAAACATTTCGCAGGAATTAAATGTGTCGGAACTTCTGACACTGGACCGGAACTTCCGACAAAACTAAAGTTCTTATACACAATTCAAAATTAAACTTGAAACTGCAGAACCTGGCTGAATCAAAAGTTGCACAACGATGCTAGGAGACTTCTGCAGGTGATCTTTGCAAGCACAACAACTCGAGTACGTAGATTGGAACAAAACAAACTCTAGGTCAATAAAAACTAAATAAATGCAATAACCACAAGACACAAGAGATTTGTTCCCAAAGTTCACTTCCACTAAGAAAGCTACGTCTCCGTTGAGGAGCTCACAAAGAGCCGGGTCTTCCACTAACCCTTTACCTCACTCAATTAACCCCAAAGATGGATTGAGTCACTTACTATGAAATCCACAAAAGATAGGGTAATACAAACTTCCCGGGGCGCGCACACACGACAGGACGCTCCACGGGCGACACCAAACTGTCTAGAAGCAAGCTTCAAGAGTAACAAATGTGAATCAATGGATGAAGATGCTTCAAGCGCTCTTGAGATGAACTTGTATTCCCTCACACTCAAATGGTTAAGTCTCACACCTCAATCTTGCTCTCACCCAAGCCCTAGCTCAAATCAACTAAAGGAATAGCTCAATTAGGGATTAGGGAGGAGTAGTAAATGCTCTTGGAGGTGTTTGTCTCGGGTTAGGTCAGCAACAAGTGAGGGGGGGCTGAGGGGGAATAAATACCCAAGCCTCGAAAACTAGCCGTTAGTGCACTGGTTAAGTGATTGTCGGAACCGACATAGGGTCGGAACTTCGGACGCTTCTAAAACAGCTGGCCGAGGACCCCTTGTCGGAATAATCCAGTTTCTTCCGACAAGTGTCGGAACTTCCGACCTTGGGTCAGAACTTCCGACACACACTGAAATAGACAGAAAACTAGGTGCTAAAGTGTGTGATTTTGTGTCTGTCCTTGATGGTTAGCATCTCAAATAAGCACTTTGACACCTTCATGCAATCTATTCACATCCCTCTTAATAGTACGGTGTTTCCTAAACTCAAATTCAAAATATAAGATAAGTAAGGATCTTCTTTTGAGACCGACAACTTCCTTTAAGCAAATTTGGCATCTTTTCTTGCTCTTTTTCATTTCATTGAATTTTAACCTGTCCAAAACTCGATAAACTCATTAGCTCCTTAATTTTGTATATCATCAACACCAAAACCCACTTAGGGGGCCAAATGCACTTTCACGTAGTCATTGCTTCTTTGGGGTGGCTTTTGGATCCACTTTTAAGCAATGCTCGATCAACTCCTTGGGCACCCCTAGCGTATCCGCTAGTTTCCAAGCGAATATGTCTCGGTTAGCCCTAAGGAAGTCGATGAGCATGCTTTCCTATTTGTTGTCCAACCCTGCATCGATCAGGGCCGTCTTGGTTGGGTCGCCCTCCTGCAGTTGGATGGTCTTCAGGCCTACGTCGCTGGTGTTGGGTTTCACCATGGACTGGCCCAGCTTCCTTTGCTGATATACGGTTGGAATCTCCATCTCTGACTGAGAGAGCTGTTGTGCGGCCGTGAAGACTTCAGCTGAAGGTTCTGGCACACGAGTAGTTGAGGCGTACTAAATTCCCTCTTGGTCGTAGTCGTATGACTTTTTCAAGTCGTCGCGAAAGGTAAGCACCCCTGTCTTGCCTGGAAACTTGAGGAGCAGATAGATGTAGTGGGGTACAGCCATGAACTTGGCCAAAGCAGGCTTGCTGAGGATGGCGTGGTACGATGACTTAAAATCTACCACCTCGAACTTGATGTACTCCGTACGGTAGTTTTCTTTTGTCCCAAAGGTAACTGGCAGGGTCACCGAGCCAATTGGCGTAGCCACGTTCCCTGAGACGATACTGTAGAATGGAGCCTTACTGGGGGTGAGCATTTTGGATATGTTTAGCTCCATCTTCTTCAATGTACTCGCGAAAAGCAGGTTGAGGCCGCTCCCGCCGTCGATTAGTACACAGGTGAGCTGTGAACCCGCCACTACAGGGTCCAGGACGAGGGGAACTTTCCCAGCTTGGAGAAGTTGGTCCACTAATCCTCCCGGGAGAAAGAGATAGGGACCTTGCCATATCTCAGAGGCCGCTGTATGGCTGGCTCAATAGACAGGACCTCTGCACGTGCTTGGTGGGGAATCCCCTGTCGCCACCGAAGATGATGTTGACAACATTTTTGGGGTCTTGGAAACCTTGCACCCCGACTTGTCTCCCTTGTCGTCCTCCATCTCCTTCCCCTTAGCGTCCTGGTCAGGGAGAGGCGCGTTGAGGGACTTGCGGAGGGTGATGCACTGGAAGAGCGTGTGCTTGGACTTCGGGTGCATCGGGCATTGCTTGTGCAGAATCTTCTCATATTGTTCCTGCTGGTTCCCCGACTTCTTGCCGCGTGGGTTGCGCTCAATAGCCATGACTTCATTGTTTTGCTTGCGCTTTCGGGAGGATCGCGAGTAGTTCCACTGGCCTTTGTTAGAGCGGAGGTCGTTGTTGCGCTTATTGTTTTTATGCTTGGGGAGGCGCTCATTCTTCTCATCCTTCTGGTCGGCCTATCACTGCATCATATCGTGGAGCTCCACAATAGTCTTCGGGTGGTTGCACCCGAAGTCGCACTAGATGTTCTTTGAGGCGAGGCCGTTCTGGAAGCAGTGGATGACGTCCTTGTCGGTGATGTTGGAGATGGTGGCACGATCTCGAAGAAGCGCCGAGTGTATGACCTCAGGGTCTCATTTTCCTCCTAGTTGACGTGAGACAAATCGTGATGAGTAACTGTTCGAAGCATGGAGCCCTGGAAGTTTTCGATGAAGACCTTCTTTAGATCCTCCCAAGAGTCGATGGCGTTTTCTTTAAGGCTCTCGAGCCAGGTGAGTGGTGCGGACTCCAATGCCATCGGGAAGTAGACGACCTTGGTGGTGTTGGAGCCGCCTGGCACTTCAATAGTGGTGGAGTAGCAAGGAATCCACTGCCATGGGTCTTGCTTGCTGTCGTACTTGGTGATGCCAACTGGTTTGAACTCCTTCGACTGATCGCGGGTGGTGAGTTGCGACTGAATGCTGGGAAGTGATCACTGTCGTCGATGTCGTGCAGATCATGACTATGCTCGCGGCGTCTCGAGTCAATGATTTCTCAATCATCACGGCCTTCGTTGATTTTCTATCTCAGGTCGACTGTGGGCAATTCATGAAGATCTCTACGGTCACCTTGGCCCCCCGCAGAGTGACCTTCGGCCTAAGGCCTCGTGGCCTGGTGGTTGCCCGACTGTTGTGGAGGTTGTTGGACTTCTTGGTCTGCATAGCCACGCGGAGAGTCCTTGGCGTGCTGGTGACCATGGCCTCCCCTATTGTCTTGGTTGTGCTGGCGGTTGTCATTTCCTCAAGGGTTGGGTCTCCCTCTTGGGGTGCGACTAGCCTGGGGGATGGAGCTCGCGTGGCGCTTTGATCTTGAGTAGCTGTGCTGCAGCGAAGGCATGGGGTCGCACTGAGTTAGCTGCAACAGCCTCTCAGTCTCTGGGTTTTGGGATAGCCGCATGATTAGGACGGATACTTCGGCGATGTTCCCTATTGGAGTGTTGTACTCACGATCATCGACTGCTGCGAAAGCACCTTGGAAATTCTCCTATGGTGAGGTGGTTTCTGTGCATGAGCTGGTGCGTTCCGCCTGCGCTTAGCACGCTTGGCGTTCTTTGCCCGTCGGATTCTTCTGCACTCCTCATCCTCTTTTTGAGGAGCATCCGCCGTGGCCCCATCGGCGGATATGTCAGCAAGTATTCATCGTCGTACTCCCTTCCTGGTTCGTTGTTGTCATCGTGGTCGTGGAGGGAGGCCATGAAGACAAGGCGATCCGGCGAGAATTCGCCGCTGGAGGAGTATTTGACTAGCTTGGTCTTGTCTTCTCCCTCTTCAGCGATGGAAGAGAAAGACTTGCCTTCTTGAAAAGGCAATTCTTGTGTGAAGGCCACAAGGTGGGAGTCGTATTCGAGTAGCTCAGAGGGCTCCATGCCGTTCCAGTACATGAACCGGCCTTGCGTCGTTGAAGTTATAGTCAAGTCCAGATGACTACACTATAAGGGTTCCGAGTCATCATCCGAGTCCGAGTACTCGTCGAAGATGGGGGCCTCCCGACAAGCGGTGGCTCCCCTTTCTCCGATCTTGAATAGGCAATCTAAGTCCTCCTCCAGGTCGGAGAGGGACTCAAATCGCATGGGCTCTTGGTAGATAGAATCCATGTTGCGTAGGCCAAATAGGAGTTGGGTGCGCCCCTCCACAGATCGGATTGAATCGGACCCGAGAAGTCCTGGTGCAGCACGAGTCAAAAACGGCCTCCTCGATCTCCCTGGCTATGTCAAGGATCAGCATCTCGTTTAGGTTATCAATAAACTCATCGAGACGACTACGTTGGGTTGCTGCAGATGCCTCCGGCTCCTTGGTGTCGGCCAGATGGCTGTTGAAGCCACCTGAGCTATTGGCAACGCAGATCCAGGAGCTGAAGATGAAGGTTGTGCCCTCGTCGAGCACAGCTGTGGTTAAAGTCGAACGATGCCATCGAGTTCGCCTGTGGATGCTCGATGAACACCCCTACCTGGCGCGCCAGCTGTCGGTGTTTAACCTCCAAGCCCACCGAGGGATACCCCAGAGGTGGTAGATTGTAGGTAGGGTGTCGCCGAGATCAGGAACTCGAAGGTTGAAGGAACACAAAACTTTAGACAAGTTCAGGACGCAGTATGCGTAATACCCTACGTCCTGTGTGGTGGTTTGTATTGCCTTAGATGTGTATTGTTTTGAGGGGATCCCTGCTCGCCCTTATATATAGTCTGGGGGGATAGGGTTACATGGAAATCCTAGCCAAATACTAGCTTAGGAGTCCTACCCGAGTGCTACTCGGGTAGTTTCCTTCTTGTACGAGTAGTTAAAACTGGTGTAAGGTGTGGACCATGTCCCATCCCTTATCCTAGAAAATGTACGCCATGTGCGCAGTCCCGTGGCTCCGGTGAACTGGTGTTCATCAAGCATCCACCGGCGAACTCGATGGCATCTTTAAACTTCACCAGTGCTATGCCCGATGAGGGCACATCTTTCACCTTCGGCTCCTGGGTCTGCGTCGCCAACGGACGTGGGGGTTTCAACAGCTAGCTCGCCAACCCCAGGGAGTCGAAGGCATCTGCTCCAACACCCTACTTGGACATCGATGTTGTCACCGACTGGTTTGGCAGAATCCGACTTTCTGATCTCATCGGAAGCTTTGCGAGCCGCCTCAAGGTAATCTCTCATCTGCGGATCAGCAACGGCGATCTACTCATCGGAATAGATCGGGTCGACTCCAACATTGTTGGGTGCATCAAGCCTGCGGAGGCTGCTTTCCAACATTCTGATGACCCGGGTCCCTCGACCCAGAATCGCCCCGCAAGACCTCGTCACCCTCTCGCCGACACAGGCGGCATCTTTTCTTCAATCAATTGAGTTGGCCAAAACATCACCGAATGCATCGAGCTCGCGAAAACTATTCTTCAGCGCTCCGACTCGAAAATGTTGGAAGCATTTGATCTTCGAGCGTGACCTTGATGACCTCATCGACGCACTTGACGAACTAGCGCCCCCCGAACTGAATTTGATTCGGTTCGAGGCCACATGCACTAAGTCTCTCTCTGAATTGGAGGAGGACTTGGATTACCTACTACAACTCGGGGAAGGAGAAGCCACCATACAACGGGAGGCTCCCCTCTTCAGTAACTCCTCAAGGCCCTTATTAAGCGGCCGCCAAGGCCCAACGATTGCATCAATTCAGTCAGGCGGGCTCATGCATCAGAAGGGCACGAAACCCCTCAAGCTATTCGACATTAGCTTACCTCTCTACGACATCGACTCCGATGAGCTCCCGTTCCAGGAAGGCAGGCCCTTCAATCCCTCTGACAGAGAAGAGGAGCAACCCGCCAAGAACTCAATGCTAGATCGCGAGGTGTTCATGGCGTTCATCGAGGAAATACAGGATTCGGGCGAGGAAGGATTGGAGTACGTTCAAATGGACGACTACTACATTGATGACGATGACTGCATCTCCGACACACCCGGTTCAGACCCAGACGCAGTGGGCGCATTCGCCCATCATGAGCTACCTGTACATGCTCTCGACACTGTGGGAACTGTGAAGATCGAAGATGAAGACGACGTCCAAAAAGAGCGGCACAAGCTCAGGAACGCCAAGTATGCCATGTGCAGGCAGCGCGTATCAGAACAGCACCAACATCAGCCTGACAACCTCTACGACTGATCCACGAGCGACTTCCGCATTATCATCAATTACGGTCAGGACGCCCGCAGCATCATCATCGCCAGGCAGCAGGAGCGTGACGAGGTGGAGGCCTACAGCCCCACCAACTATCATATCCCCCTCGACTACCTAGGTACAACTCGGAACCGCAAGCAGAAGTCGGGGAACAACAAACCCGAAGAAAGAAAACCCTCAGCTCGAAGGAACAATTCGAGGTGGCTCTCCACAAGCAATGCCCATGGAACCCGAAGAGCAAGCATTCCACATTCAAATGTCAAACCCTTCCGAGGGCCCTAGGAGCTCCGCCACTCAATGAAGACTACGAAGAAAGGCGACGGGACAACCCGAATAATGATTTATTCATAAATTAAGTACGCAATTCAAGGAGGTTTTCTGAGGGTCTTTTAGGTGTTTTGTTTGTGCAACCATTGTTTTGGGACTATATCTCGAAACAAGGGGTTCTGTAAACCTAAAAGCACCCCTTTTTCCCACTTAGTTAGGGTCGCCATTTATGTTTATTATGGGGGTTAATCATGACTTCCTCGTCATACTACTCTCAAACATGCCCAATGAATGTCCAGTCTAATTAGTGCAACCTTTTTCCAGCCAATCTCTTGTCGCCTATTCCTCATGTCATGAGCCATTTTTAAAAACGCTCGGGGGCTAAGGATAGGGCTAGCATGGACGGGCTTGGGAAAGAAGAAAATGATTCAACTTCTTCAAGGCTAAGCTCAGGGAACCATGTCACAGCCGAGCCATGTGACTACCGAAAGTGGTCGCCCCATTTGGCAATGACTAATGGAACCCGTTAATTAGCTAAATAAAGCATCTATGCAATTATTCTCTCAAATACTTCCAGTAACGCTATGTTAACTAGTTCCCGACTAGTACCCTGTGTTACTGAAGGGGCCTCGCTCCCATACTTACAGTAACGCTGCGTTTACTAGTTCCCGACTAGTACTCTATGTTACTGAAGGGGCCTTGCTCCCATACTTCCACTAACGCTGCGTTTATTAGTTTCCGACTAGTACTCTATGTTACTGAAGGGGTCTCGCTCCGATACTTCCAGTAACGCTGCGTTTACTAGTTCCAGACAAGTACTCTATGTTACTGTAGGGGCCTCGCTCCCATACTTCCAGTAATGCTGCGTTTTTCTAGTTCCCAACTAGTACTCTATGTTACTGAAGGGGCCTCAACCCATACTTCCAGTAACGCTGTGTTTATTAGTTCTTGACTAGTACTCTCTGTTACTGAAGGAGCCTCGCTCCCATACTTCCAGTAACGCTATGTTAGTTGTTCCCGACTAGTACTCTATGTTACTAAAGGGGCCTTGCTCCCATACTTCCAGTAATGTTGTGTTTATTAGTTCCTGACTAGTACTCTATGTTACTGAAGGGGCCTCGCTCCCATACTTTCAGTAACGCTGCGTGTATTAGTTCCCGACTAGTACTCTATGTTACTAAAGGGGCCTCGCTCCCATACTTCCAGTAATGCTGCGTTTGTTAGTTCCCGACTAGTAATCTATGTTACTGAAGGGGCCTCGCTTCCATACTTCAAGTAATGCTGCGTTTAGTAGTTTACATCGACGACATCCTTATCTATTCCAAGAATGAGGAAGAGCATGCTAAGCACCTGCACATCGTTCTTCAGCGTCTCAGAGACCATCAGCTCTATGCTAAATTTTCTAAGTGGAAATTCTGGTTGGATAGTGTGAAATTCTTGGGTCACACAATTTCCAGCAAAGGCATAGCCATTGACCACAGCAATCTACAAGAAGTGATGGATTGGAAACCTCCTACCTCTGTGCACCAGATTTGCAGTTTTCTTAGTTTAGTCAGTTACTATCGCCGCTTCATTCCGGATTTCTCCAGAATTGCTAAGCCTATGACTGAACTATTGAAGAAGGAAGTAAAGTTTGTGTGGGATGAGAAATGTGAAGAAGCTTTCCACACTCTTAGAGAACATTTGACTACAGCCCCTGTGTTAGCTCAACCCGATAACACCAACCCATTCGATGTTTACTGTGACGCATCTGGCACCGGTCTTGATTGTGTGCTTATGCAAGAAAATCGAGTTATCGCCTATGCCTCACGAGCCCTTCGGCCCCATGAGCAGAATTATCCGACCCATGATCTCGAATTAGCAGCAGTCATTCATGCTCTAAAAATATGGAGACATTATCTCATGGGCACTCATTGTAATAGTTACACCGATCACAAGAGTCTCAAATATATCTTCACCCAAGCCGACCTGAATATGAGACAAAGAAGATGGCTAGAATTAATCAAGGATTATGACCTAGAGGTGCACTATCACCCCAGCAAGGCTAATGTAGTCATGGATGCACTAAGCCGTAAGGCCCATTGCCATTGCTTATCAGTGGAATTCTATATTGAGACATTATGTTCAGAAATGAGGAAGCTTAGTTTGGAAATGATTTCCCAAGGCACCTTGAATCACATCTCAGTTGAGCCCACTCTTCATGACCATCATCATGGCACAACTACATGATGAAGGAGTTAAGATCATCAAACAAAAACTCTCTCTAGGTGAAGAGAAATACAAATGTTTCCGCCAGGACCATAAGGGAGTGCTATGGTTCAAAAGTCGCATAGTCGTTCCAAAGAATCATGAGCTCCGTAAATGAATTCTTGATGAGGCACATCTTTCAAAATTTTCTATTCACCCCGGCAGCAGCAAAATGTATCAAGATCTTAGGCAAAACTTCTGGTGGACTAGAATGAAGAGGGAAATTGCTAAATATGTCTCAGAATGTGACACATGTCAGAGAGTAAAAGCTAGCCACTTGAAAGCAGCCGGTACACTTCAACCCTTGCCTATACCCTCATAGAAATGGGAAGACATAAGTATGGATTTCATTGTTGGATTGCCAAGTACCGCACAGAGACATGATTCCATATGGGTTATCGTTGACAGACTCACAAAGACAGCACATTTTCTTCCGGTACACACCACCTATACTGCCAAGAAATATGCCGAGATTTATCTCGATCGTATTGTTTGCCTACATGGAGTACCGAAGACAATTATTTCCGATCGTGGTACTCAGTTTGTAGCGCGTTTTTGGGAACAATTGCAAGCTTCTCTTGGTACTAAATTGATGCGAAGCTCAGCCTATCATCCTCAGACTAACGGACAAACTAAAAGAGTGAACCAAATTCTTGAAGACATGCTTAGAGCTTGCGTCATTCACTATGATAAGAATTGGGACAAATGCCTAGCCCTAGCAGAGTTCTCCTACAACAATAGCTACCAAGCGAGTTTGAAAATGGCACCATTTGAGGCCTTGTACGGACGAAGGTGTCGAACTCCTTTAAGTTGGTCACAGACCGGAGAACGCAAAATATTTGGACCAGACTTGGTAATCGAGGCCGAAGAAAAAGTAAGAGTAATACAAGAAAACCTTAGAGCCGCACAATCCAGGCAAAAGAGTTATTTCGACAGAAGGAGAAAGCCACTCAAATTAGAAGTTGGTGACCATGTCTACCTTCGATTTCACCAACCAAGGGAGTACAACGATTCAGAGTCAAAGGAAAACTATCTCCCCGATATGTTGGTCCCTACAAAATCATCGAGAGTTGTGGACCCGTAGCCTATAGAATTCGACTGCCCCCTCAGCTTGCAGCCATCCATGATGTCTTTCACGTGTCTCAACTCAAGAATTGTGTTCGAGTCCCTACCGAGGTTGTCAAACAATAGGAAATATTAGTAGAGCCCGACCTCTCGTATGTTGAGTACCCTATCAAAATCATGGATCAAAAAGAAAGAAGCACTAGGAGGAAAGTGATTAAAATGTAAAAAATTCAATGGAATCATCACACTGAGGAAGAAGCCACATGGGAAACTAAAAGCTATCTAAACAAAAATTTCTCCGGTTTTCTCAACTCTACCGAAGTGTGGCAGAACCACCTGAATTAATCCGGCTCAAGCGCGCTAACCATCATCACAAGGGCAATCAGGACTAACTCGCACTTCAAACGGAGTAATCCACTGGTCTGTCGGGCAACCTCTCGATACAACCACGGTTTTTGCCGATCGAAACCACACATACATGTACTCACACGAAGGTGAGCCTAGAGGATACAACATTCCACAAATTTTACATCACAGGCTCATCATAAATTATTATTACAACTGAGTTCAAATTCGTAAAACAAGGTACTTTCAGAGTTCAAAATAATTGAGTTCTTCAGAGTTCAATGCAACGGAAAAATAACGATAAACTACTCGACGATACAGGATGTCTCGATGAAGCCCTTACGAGACATCACTCGGCATTATCATCGTTGGCCGGGGGCGTATCCCATTCCACCGACCAACCAGGAGGAAGGGTACACGGCCAAGTCAAACTAGCGATCATATCCTCGAAAGTCTCACCTGAAAACAAGCCACAAGCAAGGCTGAGTATACTAATACTCAGCAAGGCTTACCCGACTAGTGGAATATACTTAGCTGACTCCTAGACATGCAAGGCTTTTGGCTTGAGGGTTTGTTTTGCCGAAAAGCATATACAAGTAGGTCCTTACTTTCAAATTTTAGCTCCAAGTTCTAGTTTTCTTTAACCATTCTAGGTAAGCAACTATCCAATATCATACATGGTGGAAGAATTAATTTGCATCCAACAAGATTAATCATCATTATTGTTCCTGTTCTTACTCTATGTGGTAAAAGGGTCAAGCAGTCTCAATAACCGCGAGAAACGGACAATTCGAATCGTATTTCTTAACCTTGCAAGGGAAACCTAAACACACATCACGTGGTTACTCCTAGAGTCACACGTGCAACTTTTCCCTTCAATACCCGCTTCACGGAACAGGCCCACCGCCCTCGACTACACGTCCCCATGGACCCGGCCATGGCGGCACATGCACCCACCATTAGCTAGATGTGAAAGAATTCAAGACGGTGGGGAGTATATTCCCGGCTCGGTTCAATCCGGTACTTAAGCTTACCGATTACCATATTCTCGGCATGTGGTTAGTACGTTCAAAGACTTAACCACCGCTACCACACACTGCGGCCTTAGCATTTTTCACTAAACAGATGGGCCTCAATCATCAACATAAACATCGTACCATAGCCCCGTCCGTCGACCTTATGATTGCAGCATGTAGTAAACATTCAACTCCTATATTCTCGCGAGTGACAGGAAATCACTCGGCTTTTACCGGAGTCCTATTAGCATAGCATTCTATCGAACCTTACATCTAGTGTTCAGAGCATGGGTACCTAGGATCATGCAACTAAGTTTTCATCCAACTCCTATAAACTTAATGCACAAGTAAATTAGAGTAATAAGTTGCATAAGTTTAGAAAACTAGGGTTCATGCTCCGGGGCTTGCCTTCTCGGGTAAAGTTAGCTTGGGGCTCGTCCGAACTTGGGCGCGGGTCTTTGAAAGCTTCAGTTAGATTCACTTGAGCTTCACGCTGCTCACTCTCGGACTCGGGCACCACCTCGTACGTTTCGTCGGCTAGAGTAGTCGATTCTATATGAATGCACAAGTGTAAGTTGTAGTGATGGTATATGACGATTATGTTCCTTCATGATAAAGTTTCAATCCACAAAACATAGATTTGGTTGTGAAGTTACTTATTTAATATTTCTTTGGGCAATCTTTAACAGAAGAGGTGGTGTTGTATTGGAAATTTAATTTTCTAAGCACAAGCATGGATTAAGCACAAACACTGATCTAGATAACTTCTAGTGATGAAATTTTTATTTAGAGTACATTATGCAGAGACAACAGCACTGTAAAAATTTCAGATATTTTTATGCAGCAGAATAATTATGAAAAATGTACACAGCCACTGCTAGAACCTAGTTATTTTTATACAGAACAAACCATTCATGTATTGAAGCTAAAACGTTTACAGGGAGTTAATCTATCCATATATGTATTACTATAAATTTTTCAGATTTTATTGTGCATGATACAGAGCATAATAAATAGGACAAGATACACCTATTTCTTTAAGGATTAATTTGTACAGGATGTTTCACAGGGTTTCTGAGTATAAACATTTTTATACAGCATGAGCTACTCTAAAGTGTCCTAAAATAAAAAGTTGAAAATTTTAAAAGCAAAGAAACTAATTATTTGAATTAGTGCATTTTTCCTAACACAAAATTATATAAATAGGTTACATAGAGGAAAAAGGTTCTAAACTTTTTCTGTGGTATTTAGGCATCAATATAATAGCTCTGAAAAAGTTTCACAATATGAATCGTAATATAACAGCAGTTACAATTTATTTTTATCATTTCATGGCATAAACAAGGTTTAACAAAAAGTGTAGCTAGATATGGGTTCTGGTCCTAATATTTTTACAGTGGCCTACACATCAAGAATACAATCCACTATCCAAAAATCAGGTTCAGAACTAGTCTACAACAGTGGGTACAATTAAAGACTATTAAAATTTCCATTTAATTTAGAGCAAGATATAGCAAGCATATGAAGAAATGCATCTAACAAAAGTTGTAGATTTTTTTCTAAAGATTCCAGAACAGTTGAGTTTGTATTTTTCCGATTTTTCAATGATTTTATATGAATTGTACAAGTTCGCTGTTTTTGAAATCAAAGTTTAAACACAGGTTTACAGATATGCGCCTGGAAATTTGCGTGCAGACCCTTTTAAAGATTTTAATCGTTGCAATTGGGTACCTGGGCGCCGCTGGCACAGCGGCCGGCCAAATTCCGATGATGGGGCTCGTCGGCGGCAAGGGGAAAAGGGTCGGGGAGATCTAGGAAGGTGAGAGCAACCTTGGGGTGGCCTTGGTCGGGATTGGGGGTGGGCGGAGGTGGCTCGTTGGGGCGGAGCAAAGGGGCGGCGGTGGTGCGGAGCGTCGGCGACGGTGCTCCGGCGAGGAGGGAAGAGCGTGGGCTGGTCAATGAGCTTCGCGGCATCGAGGGGAAACCATTTCGAGGCTTGGCTTGGACAGAGGAGCTTCGGAGAGGGCTCTCCACGGAGCAGCAGGGGAGCGGCGGTGGCGCGGGCGGCGCTGGCGGTGCTCCGG
Source organism: Panicum miliaceum (assembly GCA_032594955.1). NCBI lineage: Eukaryota > Viridiplantae > Streptophyta > Magnoliopsida > Poales > Poaceae > Panicum > Panicum miliaceum. The sequence continues at coordinate 7,792,291 of CM064070.1, read as the reverse complement.
CGGTCGAGATGGCCTGGGAGGAGGCCGGTGAGCTTCACTGGAGGAAGGGCAAGCTCGCTGGGTGATGGGTTTGGGCAGTGGGAGGCTGGAGGATGGGACTCCACGGGCGGGTGGTGCACAGCAGTGGCAATGGCAGCGGCGGCGGCATTCTGGTGGGTTGAGGCGTGCGCGAGTGGCCTTGTGTCGCCTTTTATAGGCTGCAGGAGGGAGGGAGAGGACCGGGCAACGCTGGGGAGGGGCGGCACGATGGGGGCGCGTTACTGGTCGCGGTGGGCGGCGAGCAGAGCCGGCGCGGCGTGCGGCGGGCGCGGCAGGGGATTGGGCGCTGAGGATTTGGCGTGGGGAGCGGGAGATCACACGGCGCGCGGGTTGGGCGAGGAGCTACAGCAGCTGGCTTGCCGGGCGGCTAGCGTGGCCACTGGCGGGACGCGGTGGGGACACGGGCATGGCGCGGCTTGTCCATTGGGCGCGGCGGGCGGCGAGCAAAGGCGCGCGTCGCCGGCGTACGCGTGGCGTGCGCGGACTAGGGAGGAGCGAAGCGTGGGGAGGAGCGCGTGCGAGCAGACGCGGCCAGGCATTGGCTTGGCGCCCAGCGCCGGTGAGGCATCGCCGGCCAGGTGGCCTACGGCGACTGCGCGGTGGGCGGAGGGTCGGGCGAGCGTAGGGTCGGGCGAAGCGTAACAGGAAGGGTCTGAAGTGAAAATAGAAGAAAAGGTAGGGGGGCTGGTTTGCAAATTCAAGTGTTTCTCAAATTTTTGTGTTGCAACTCAAAAATCTCTGAACACGAAAGTTGTTCAAAATGAAAAGTTACACAAGTTTTGTTTCAGGCCAAAGTTCATTTGAGTTCTAGTCTACAAGTTATTTTAAAAACTCAAAAAGTATGATTCGGAGGGCACGTCATTTCCTGGCAAAAATTTGTATTCTCTTCAAGGCCTCAACTAGACTTTTGATTATCATGTCAAAAACGATGTGCCTATTCAATTTCGTAGCCATGTTAGCATCGACATGAATGTCATTTAATTTGTTTGATTAACGTACATGTACTTGTGCACATATACACATCTATTTTTAATTCAAAGCAAAACCAATTTATAATTTTTTTCTTTTAAACTTTTCTTAGTTATTCATGCATCACGTTAAGCTAATGAGGCCTATTTCATAATTTAAACACCGAGGTGTTACAGCCTTCCCCCCTTAAAAAAAATGTCGCCCTGAGATTCGGACAATAAGCTTAGTGTGGACAGTGTGTGTACCTTCGGTAGAGTTGAGAAACCCCGGGAAATTTTGGTTTAGATAGCTTTCAGTTTCCCATGTGGCTTCTTCCTCAGTGTGATGATTCCATTGAATTTTGTACATTTTAATCAATTTCCTCCTAGTGCTTCTTTCTTTTTGATCCATGATTTTGATAGGGTACTCAACATATGAGAGGTCGGGCTCTACCACTACTTCTTGTTGTTTAATAACCTCGGTAGGAACTCGAACACATTTCTTGAGCTGAGCACGTGAAAGACATCATGGATGGCTGCATGCTAAGGGGGCAGTCGTATTCTATAGGCTATGGGTCCACAGTTCTCGATGATTTCATAGTGACCAACATATCGGGGAGATGGTTTTCCTTTGACTCTGAATCGTTGTACACCCTTGGTTGGTGAAACTCGAAGGTAGACGTGGTCACCAACTTCAAATTTGAGTGGCTTTCTCCTTCTGTCGAAATAGCTCTTTTGCCTAGATTGTGCGGCTCTAAGGTTTTCTTGTATTACTATCACTTTTTCTTCTACCTCGATTACCAAGTCTGGTCCAAATATTTTGCGTTCTCCGGTCTGTGACCAACTCAAAGGGGTTCGACACCTTCATCCGTATAAGGCCTCAAATGGTGCCATTTTCAAACTCGCTTGATAGCTATTGTTATATGAGAACTCTGCTAGGGATAAGCATTTGTCCCAATTCTTGCCATAGTGAATGATGCAAGCTCTAAGCATGTCTTCAAGAATTTGGTTCACTCTTTCAGTTTGTCCATCAGTTTGAGGATGATAGGCTGAGCTTCGAATCAATTTAGTACCAAGAGATGCTAGCAATTGTTCCCAAAAACATGCTACAAACTGAGTACCACGATCGGAAATAATAGTCTTTGATACTCCATGTAGGCAAACGATACGATCGAGATAAATCTCGGCATATTTCTTGGCAGTATAGGTGGTGTGTAACGGAAGAAAATGTGCCGTCTTTGTGAGCCTATCAACAATAACCCATATGGAATCATGTCTCTGGTGCGGCACTTGGCAATCCAACAATGAAATTCATACTTATGTCTTCCCATTTCCATGAGGGTATAGGCAAAGGTTGAAGTGTACCGGCTACTTTCAAGTGGCTGGCTTTTACTCTCTGACATGTGTCACATTCTGAGACATACTTAGCAATTTCTCTTTTCATTCTAGTCCACCAGAAGTTTTGCCTAAGATCTTGATACATTTTGCTACTGCCGGGGTGAATAGAAAATTTGGAAAGGTGTGCCTCATCAGGAATTTGCTTACGGAGCTCATGATTCTTCGGAACGACGATGCGACTTTCGAACCATAGAACTCCCTTATGGTCCTGGCGGAAACATTTGTATTTCTCTTCTCCTAGAGAGAGTTTTTGTTTGATGATCTTAACTCCTTCATCGTGTAGTCGTGCCATCATGATCTGGTCATGAAGAGTGGGCTCAACTGATATGTGATTCAGAGTGCCTTGGGAAATCATTTCCAAACTAAGCTTCCTCATTTCTGAACATAATATCTCATTATAGAATTCCACTAATAAGCAATGGCAATGGGCCTTATGGCTTAGTGCATCCGCGACTACATTAGCCTTGCCGGGGTGATAATGCACCTCTAGGTCATAATCCTGATTAATTCTAGCCATCTTCTTTGTCTCATTCAGATCGGCTTGGGTGAAGATATATTTGAGACTCCTATGATCGGTGTAAATATTACAATGAGGGCCCATGAGATAGTGTCTCCATATTTTTAGAGCATGAATGACTGCTGCTAATTCGAGATCATGGGTTGGATAATTCTGCTCATGAGTCCGAATGGCTCGTGAGGCATAGGCGATAACTCGATTTTCTTGCATAAGCACACAACCAAGACCAGTGCTAGATGCGTCACAGTAAACATCGAACAGCTTGGTGTTATCGGGTTGAGCTAACACATGGGCTATTGTCAAATGTTCTCTAAGAGTGTGGAAAGCTTCTTTACATTTCTCATCCCACATAAACTTTACTCCCTTTTTCAATAGTTCAGTCATAAGCTCAGCAATCCTGGAGAAATCCGGAATGAAACGGCGATAGTGACCGGCTAAACCAAGAAAACTGCGAATCTGGTGCATAGAGGTAGGGGGTTTCCAATCCATCACTTCTTGTACCTTGCTGGGGTCAACGGCTATGCCTTCGCTGAAATAGTGTGACCCAAGAATTTCACACTATCCAACCAGAATTCGCACTTAGAAAATTTAGCATAGAGCTGATGGTCTCTGAGATGCTGAAGAACAATGTGCAGGTGCTTAGCGTGCTCTTCCTCATTCTTGGAATAGATAAGGATGTCGTCAATGAAAACTACAATGAATTTGTCGAGCTCGGGCATGAATACCGAATTCATGAGATACATGAAGTAGGCAGGGGCAGTGGTGAGACCCAAGGACATGACCAAGAATTCATATAGTCCATATCGTGTGGAAAAGGCGATCTTAGGAATATCGCATGGACGAATCTTTATCTGATGATAGCCAGATCGAAGATCAATCTTTGAGAAAACTCTTGCTCAAGATAATTGATCAAAGAGAACATCGATGCGGGGAAGTGGGTATTTATTCTTAACGGTCACCGCATTGAGAGGTCGGTAGTCCACACATAATCTTAAACTGTCATCCTTTTTCTTTACAAAAAGGGCTGGACATCCCCAAGGTGATGCACTAGGATGAATGAAGCCTTTGTTCAGTAGTTCTTGGAGTTGTGTTCTCAGTTCGGCCAATTCCTTAGGTGGCATCCTATAGGGTCTTTTGGAGATAGGTGCAGTGTCTGGTGTCTGTTCAATAACGAACTCAATATCCCTATCTGGTGGCATTCCTGGCAAATCGTCCGAAAAAGCACCGGCATACTCGCATACCACTGGAATATCCTCTAGGTTGATCCCTTCCATCACGAAAGCACAAGAATTTGTGCACTCCCGGAACGCTAGGTAAAGGGTAGTGGTTCCGTGACTAGGTGAATTTATTTCAACAGCTCGGGAAGAAAGGTCCAGTATGACTCCGTGCATAGTCATCCAATTCATTCCAAAAATAATATCCATGCCTTCAAGGGGTACAAGGTCCGTGTTGATGATTTTACTACCCAATTTTATCAGTACCAGCCTTATTATTTGGTTGGAAGCAATTTTTCCACCCGGTGTTGATATCATATATGACCCTTTTGTGTGACAAACATCCAAGCCTACTTTTGCACCAAACTTTGCACTAATGAAACTCTGTGATGCACCAGAATCAAACAATATAACTGCAGGCTTGTTCTGGATAGAGAATGTACCTGTCATTACTAGTGCTCCTTTAGGAAGTTCTGCAAGAGTGGTGAAATTGATCCGTCCTTGTTTGACCTGAATGGTCTGCCTCTTGCCTTTGTTCTTATTGTTCTGGTTAGAGCCTTGGCCCTGAATTGGCTGCCTAGGCCGAGGGCATTCTCGAGCAAAATGACTGGAACTTCCACAATTGAAACAACGATTGGCGATGTTTGGACAAAGGAATTGCTGAGTAGCGGGCCTTGGTCCAGTTTGCTGAGGCACAGGGGGTCGTACAACACCTTGTTGCTGCGGGGGCCTGACAATCCAACGTCCTGGCTGAGGGGCCTTTTGTGGAGCTGTAGGCGCAGCATTTTGCACTAAGCGATACCTCGGTGGCTGAGCTCCCGAGGGTCTAGTTGGCGCCTTTCTCTTCTTCTCGGCACGGTGAGCCACAATACAATCCTCTTGGGTAATTGCCATGTTTACCAGCTCATTATACGTATCAGCCTTGACAAGGTTCAGTCGCTCCTTGAGTTTGGTACTCAATCCTCTGCGGAAATGATCCGGCTTCTTAGCATCCATGTCTGCGTGATAACCTACGTACTGGCACAGGTTGTTGAAGGCCTAAGCATACTGAAGTACAGTGCGGGTACCCTGAGTGAGAGCTAGAAACTCATTTAGCTTTCTTTCCATAAGACCTTCTGGGATATGGTGTGCTCGGAACGCAGTTTTGAATTCGTCCCAAGTGATGATGTGATCAGCCGGGAGCGTAGCAAAGTAATTGTCCCACCAAAGATGAGTTGTACCACGAAGCTGCTGCGCGGCAAAGCGAGCCTTGTTTGCATCCGAACATGGGGCCACGAGTAGTGAAAATTTGGACTCGATTGTGCGAATCCAAGCGTCCGCATCCAAGGGTTCCTCCGTTTTGTGAAACAAGGGAGGCTGGGTCCCAAGGAAATCCGTATAACCGGCAGCTTGAGGTTGGTGAACATTGTGTCCACCCCGCTGTTGGTGCTATCCTTGCACGAGCTGACGAAGCAACTCGGTTTGAGCGGCCATTACTTCCACCAAACTAGGTGGTGGTGGTGGCTATTGTTGGGATCCACTACCACTAGCACCAAAACCTTCTGGGTTACCACGGATTGCTCGAACCATCTGAAATATGAATGTTTATCATTAGCAATATGATCCATATTGCTTCCATGATTCAAAGAGAAAATTCCTTATTTGACACTGGGAAAATGAGTCATTCCTTTCTTGGCCCTGAAATTTTCTTCATTCCCTATTTGACACTCGCTTCAACTTTCGTTCCCTATTTGACACTACCGTCTGTTCTGTTACTTATCCCGTTAGTAATCGTGGGCCCCGCTGTCAGATAATAACTTTTGGGTCCAAATTACCCTGCTCCCTCCTCAACCTCTCGCTTGCGCCGCGGGAGAGGGAAGGGAGAGGGAGGGGCGCCGCCGGCTCGAGTGCGCCGTCGTCGGGCTTGGCCTGCGCGTTCTGCAACGCCTCGAGCCTCTTGGCCTCCATGCAGCCCCTCTCTGCCTGGACGGCGGTGCCGAGGCAGCAAGCGACCATGCCCTCTCCCATGGCCCCCGGCCGCCGCGCCCTAGATGGCCTCCACGGCCTTGACGAGCGCCGCCACCACGCACCCGGCTGCGCTCGTGGCCGTCACCCGCTTGGCCTGGATGGCGCGCAGCGAGATGGCACTGCCACCATGGATGGCTGCTGCTGCTCGTCCCCGCTGCACGCCGCAGGCCTGAGGGAGGGTCGGGGGTTCCTCCGCTCCCCAACACGCGCGGAAGCTGGGAGCGCCGCCACCATCGGCCGCCGGGGCCCCCAAATCCCCGCCGCCCCCCAATCCCGGCCGAGGAGGAGCTCCGCCGCAGCCCTGTGGAGCAGAGACAAGAGGGAAGGCGGAGCAGAGGAGTGGAGAGGAGGCCCGCGCGTCCCTCCGCGACCGCGCCAGCACCGGCCTGGATGGCGCAGAGCGAGATGGCACTGCCGCCATGGACGGCTGCTGCTGCTCGTCCCCGCCCCACGCCGTGGGCCTGAGGGAGGGTCGGGGTTTCCTCCACACCCCAGCACGCGCGGACGCTGGGAGCGCCGCCACCATCGGCCGCCGCGGCCCCCAAATCCCCGCCACCCCCCAATCCCGGCCGAGGAGGAGCTCCGCCGCAGCCCTGTGGAGCAGAGACAAGAGGGAACGCGGAGCAGAGGAGTGGAGAGGAGGCCCGCGCGTCCCTCCGCTCCCCAGCACGCGCGGACACTGGGAGCGTCGCCACCATCGGCCGCTGCGGCCCCCCAATCCCGGCCGAGGAGGAGCTCCGCCGCAGCTCTGTGGAGCAAAGAAAAGAGGGAAGCCGGAGCAGAGGAGTGGAGAGGAGGCCCGTGCGTCCCTCCACTCCCCAGCACGCGCGGACGCTTGGAGCGCCGCCACCATCGGCCGCCGCGGCCCCCAAATCCCCGCCGCCCCCCAATCCCGGCTGAGGAGGAGCTCCGCCGCAGCCCTGTGGAGCAGAGACAAGAGGGAAGGCGGAGCAGAGGAGTGGAGAGGAGGCCCGCGCATCCCTCCGCGACCGCGCCAGCGCCGGCCTGGATGGCGCGCAATGAGATGGCACTGCCGCCATGGACGGCTGCTGCTGCTCGTCCTCGCCCCACGCCGCGGGCCTGAGGGAGGGTCGGGGTTTCCTCCGCTCCCCAGCACGCGCGGACGCTGGGAGCGCCGCCACCATCGGCCGCCGCGGCCCCCAAATCCTCGCCGCCCCCCAATCCCGGCTGAGGAGGACCTCCACCGCAGCCCTGTGTAGCAGAGACAAGAGGGAAGGCGGAGCAGAGGAGTGGAGAGGAGGCCCGCGCGTCCCTCCGCTCCCCAGCACACGCAGACGCTGGGAGCGCCGCCACCATCGGCCGCCGCGGCCCCCAAATCCCCACTGCCACCCAATCCCGGCTGAGAAGGAGCTCCGCCGCAGCCCTGTGCAGCAGAGACAAGAGGGAAGGCGGAGCAGAGGAGTGGAGAGGAGGCCCGCGCGTCCCTCCGCGACCGCGCTAGCACCGGCCTGGATGGCGCGCAGCGAGATGGCACTGCCGCCATGGACGGCTGCTGCTGCTCGTCCCCGCCGCACGCCGCAGGCCTGAGGGAGGGTCGGGGGTTCCTACGCTCCCCAGCACGCGCGGACGCTGGGAGTGCCACCACCATCAGCCGCCGCGGCCCCCAAATAGCCGCCGCCCCCTGTCCCGGCCGAGGAGGAGCTCCGCCGCAGCTCTGTGGAGCAGAGACAAGAGGGAAGGCGGAGCAGAGGAGTGGAGAGGAGGCCCGCGCGTCCCTCCACGACCGCGCCAGCGCCGGCCTCCGTGCCGCGCTAGCCCCGCGTCCTCATCCTGGAGGGGCACGCGGAGCAGCTCGTTCGGCTCAGCGCGACGGCAGCATGGCGGCGGCGGTGTGGCATGGCGGTGGAGTTCGCCGTTGGGGAACAGGCCGGCAATGAAGCGAGAGGTTGAGGAGGGAGCAGGGTAATTTGGACCCAAAAGTTATTATTTGAAAGCGGGGCCCACGATTACTAACGGGATAAGTAGCAGAACAGACAGTAGTGTCAAACAGGGAACGAAAGTTGAAGCGAGTGTCAAATAGGGAACGAAGAAAAATTTTAGGGCCAAGAAAGGAATGACTCAGTTTTCCAGTGTCAAATAAGGAATTTTCTCTGATTCAAAAGGATTAGCGCGGAAAAGTAGACTTCCGAAAGATCATGGATAGAATCGTGGACAGAATACTGTCTGCCATAAGAAACTTATAACTCCTGGTAGGTTCATCCAAAATTGCTCATATTTTGGCAGTGGGTAGGGAATTTAGAGATGTACAACTTTGGTATTCAGCTTAGACGCTAAATCGATGGCCAAGATGGTCGAAAGATTCACTCTTTGCTTCGCTGGTTTGGCTGTTTTTCAGCACAATGAGTTATAGTATCTTGCCTATAACTCAAACTAGCAAGATCCAATAGTGCTGAAATTTTGTGGGAACCTAGATCACAAAATTTAGGACAAGTTTGGTATTCATCACTCATTCCAGAAATGTAAGGAGACATGGGTAAAAATTCCGACAAGTTTCTGCAATCGCAGATTCAACTGCTTTCCAATATCACAATCAAACCACCAAGTTTTTAGCCACGGCCTACATGATTAGAGTATCCAATGGTCAAGTTGTACCCATCACAAAATAGGTACTCAACTCTTAGTTAGCCTATTACAACACTTGCCAAAAGTTAGGCTACACTATCGAGGAGTATATGCAAAAGTCATCCTAGGTCATCGTCTAGAAGTCGTCGAGGTTGTTGACGGATGACTCGCTGCGAGTAGAAGAGTGAGCTCCCATCGGAGGTGGCTGCGGAGCCTCACCCTCAATTTCCATACCTGAAACACCGACAATCTCCTGTGGCTCCTCATCATCTTCCTCCATAGCCACCACGTCGGGAGGGGCATTCTGATCATGGTGCCACTGAATGTGCTCATTAGCATCCTCCAACTTAAGGTTCAGATCATGGAGCTGCTCCTCCAAGTGCGCTATCATGTCATCTCTTTCACCCATGATAGTGTCGTGCTCCTGAACTTGGCCCTCAAGTTGGCCAATCCGGGTGTCTCTGTCCTCAAGTTCCTCACTGAGCTCCTGGGCGTGAAAGTCTACCAAGTACTGTGAGTGCTGAATCCTGTTGAGCCACAAGTGGTCGTTGTCCTGGGCAGCAGAAAACAAACCAATAGGAGTGAGCGTGACGGCCTCGGGGCACTGCGCACAGAAAGTGGTGAGCGCCCTCATGGCAGCAAGCTCCCAAGTATCAGCCAAACGGTGACCAATAGCCTCAATCACCAAGGCGGGCCACTCCGGGTGTAGTGGGTGCGGAAAGATGGTCACGTTAACACGGCACTGGGTAACTCCATTCTCCGCAAACTCCAGTCCTGCGTAACGTGGGGGACTTGGATAGCCCGCGGTGCTCAGAACATCCCACAAGATAGAGGGAAAGCCCTCCCAGTGGAGACACTGCGAGTGAACGCGTCCATCCTCATCCACCATCATGGCAACAGGCTCGGCCATCTGAACAAAAGATCAAATGGGTGAGATAGTGAAAAACTGTGAACAGCATAGCGAACAGGTTCTGGACAATGCACTAAAATAGCCATAACTTCAACAGTTCTTGTCCAAAAATTCTCAACTTTTATCAGAACATTCCTAAGGTTTTGTGAACAACTTTTCTAGTCACCTCCAGAGCTAGATCAGGCTTTAAGATGGTCTTTCTCTTAAGGTTTTACTTTACTGTCTACCCAGAAATTTCAGTGGACAGTGAGCCTATGTTTTGTGCACCAGGAAAAATATATCCAGCCAAAAATTATCAATTTTTAACAGTAGCTGCCTGAGTAAATTTATAACAAGTTTTGTGTTGAACACGTTTGCAGAAAACTGTAGTAAGGGGGCATAAAAATTTATGTGGCAGAAGTGCTTATTTTGGACAGAAAACTGACATCTCATGATCTTTGTTGTTTCTCATTATCCATACGTCCAGAATTTTTCATATTTAGACAGGAGGTAGAATATAATTTTTGGAACAAAACTTTCAACATGAGTTTCTTCAGAAAGGATCATTTTCTAAGCTTAATAAATCCATCTTTTCAGATAAGGCAGAAATGTGACAGATTTGCTAGATAATCCTTATGCAAAGACAATCTCGTGCACGCATGAACCTTTACCACTCTCAGCATCGCATTTTCAATTTCTGATTTATATAGTCATGATGCATGCACGTCCTATTCGTCCTCACAAAATAAAATAATTGCCAAATAGCTTTGGTCTTACGAAGTTAGTTTCAGTGGCATACACAATACGTCTCTCACTATAATAGCTAGTCGAGGATTCTCTAACCGTTCTTTAACTTATCGTAATCGTGGTTAGTGTACCTGCAGAAGATTGATATAGCATATATATATCCATTGAATCTTTCATGCCAGCACTCATGAAAGCATCCGTATTCATTACCGTTCACTATAGAAATGGCATCCGTACAATTCCCGCCGTACAGACGACGTTAACATACGCTATCAAGATAGCGTATTCACGGGGGTACCGTTGAGACGGGGGTATAAACAGCGATCGCCATACCCTGCGCCAAACTTTCTACTCCCAATATAATCAACTGATAGTTGGTATATTGGCAGCACCTCAAGTAATCCGATGCTTGAGGGCAGCCTTCGGCTCACATCACCGACAGGAAGGCCAAGCTCTCTTAGTTGGCTGAGGATTCTTACCTTCTTAACTTAGCGATGAGTGCGTCGTTACAGAATTTAAGGGTCGGTTGTGCATCAAAGTAAGTTTTGACAGAACGTAATGTGCTGGAAGTCAGTTGATAGTATTCACAAGTTAGATAGCCACCTAGTAACTTTCCCATAATCCCTTAGGGCTTTACGAACTAGGTACCATCCTTAACGAACCAACGCATTTTGCAAAACTCGCTTTTTGTTGTTCACATTTTAAGAAACAAGTTTTTAAGGCTTGTTGCATTCTCTGGCGTATGCATTTCGGCTCTGGTACCGGCTGTGGCAGAACCACCTGAATTAATCCGACTCAAGTGCGCTAGCCATTACCACAAGGGCAATCAGGGCTAACTCGCACTTAATTTAGAACTGGTCTAGAACAGTGGGTACAATTAAAGTCTATTAAACCTTCCATTTAATTTAGAGCAAGATTTAGCAAGCAACTGAAGAAAAGCATGTAACAAAAGTTGTAGATTTTCTTCTAACGATGCCAGAACAGTTGAGTTTGTATTTTTCTGATTTTTCTATGATTTTATATGAATTTTACTAGTTTGTTGTTTTTGAATTCAAAGTTTAAACACAAGTTTACAGTTATGCCCCTGGAAACTTGCGTGCAGACTCTTTTAAAGATTTCAATCATTGCAATTGGGTCCCTGGGCACTGGCAGGGCGGCCGGCCAGATTCCGGCGAGGGGGCTCATCGGCGGCGAGGGGAAAATGGTCGGGGAGATCCAGGGAGGTGAGAGCTACCTTGGGGTGGCCTTGGTCGGGGTTGGGGGTGTCTGGAGGTGGCTCGTCGGTGCGGAGCAGAGGGGAGGCGGCGGTGCGGAGCATCAGCGACGGTGCTCCGGCGAGGAGGGGAGGGCGTGGGCTAGTTGATGAGCTTCGCGGCGTCGAGGGGAACCAGTTCCGAGGCTTGGCTCAGACGGAGGAGCGTCGGAGTGGGTTTTCCACGGAGCAGCAGGGGAGCGGCGGAGGCGCGGGCGGCGCCGGCGGTGCTCCGGCGGTCGAGATGGTCGGGGAAGAGGCTGGTGAGCTTCAGTGGAGGGAGGGCAAGCTCGCTGGGTCATGGGTTTGGGCAGTGGGAGGCTGGAGGATGGGGCTCCACGGGCGGGTGGTGCACGGCAGCGGCAATGGCAGCGGCGGCGGCGTTCTGGTGGGTTGAGATGCGCGCGAGTGGCCTTGTGTCGCCTTTTATAGGCTGCAGGAGGGAGGGAGAGGAACGAGCAACGCTGGGGAGGGGCGGCATGATGGGGGCGCATTACTGGTCGCGGTGGGCGGCGAGCAGAGCCGGCGCGGCGTGCGGCGGGCGCGGGTAGGGGATTGGGCGCCAGGGATTTTGCGTGGGGGAGGGGGAGATCACGCGGCGCGCGGGTTGGGCGAGGAGCTGTAGCAGCTAGCTTGCCGGGCGGCGAGCGCGGCGACTGGCGGGACGCGGCGGGGACACGGGCACGGCGCGGACTGGGGAGGAGCGCGGCGTGGGGAGGAGCGCGTGCGAGCAGGGCGCGGCCAAGCATTGGCATGGCGCCAAGCGTCGGTCAGGCATCGCGCGGCGGGCGGAGGGTCGAGCGAAGCGGAAGGTCAGCGGCGACTGCGCGGCGGAGGGTCGGGCGGAACGGAGAAAGAAGGGTCTGCAGCGACTGCGCGTCGGAGGGTCGGGCGGGGCGGAGAAAGAAGGGTCTACAGTGAAAATAGAAGAAAAGGCAGGGGCTGGTTTGCAAATTCAAGTGTTTCTCAAATTTTCGTATTGCAACTCAAAAATCTCTAAACATGAAAGTTGTTCAAAATGAAAAGTTACACAAGTTTTGTTTCAGGACAAAGTTCATTTGAGTTCTAGTTTAGAAGTTATTTTAATAACTCAAAAAGTATGACTCGGAGGGCACGTCATTTCCTGGGCAAAAATTTGTATTCTCTGCTAGGCTTCAACTAGACTTTTGATTATCATGTCCATAACGATGTGCCTATTTAATTTCGTAGCCATGTTAGCGTCAATGTGAAAGTTATTTAATTTGTTTGATTAACGTACATGTACTTATGCACATATACACATCTATTTTTAATTCAAAGTAAAACCAATTTATAATTCGTTTCTTTTAAACTTTTCTTAGTTATTTATGTATCATGTTAAGCTAATGAGGCTTATTTCGTAATTTAAACACCCAAGGTGTTACAATTGTCCTCCGCGTTGCGAAGGAAGGCCATGTTGACTTGATGATCCGGCGAGTGGTTAGCCGTAATGCTGTACTCGAGTAGCTCTGTGCTACTTTCTCCATCTTCCGTAATGGGAGAGAGAGGTCTGCCCTCCTGGAAGGGTAGTTCCAGCATGAAGGCCACAAGGCAGGACTCGTAATCGAGTAGTTCGGAGGGCCCAAAGCCCTTCCAGTACACGAAACGTCCTTGCAGCGTTGATGTTATGGTTAAACCGAGATGGCTGCCCAAAAATGATTCGGTGTAGCCATCGGGTTGCGAGTGGTTTTCAAAGGCGGGGGACCACTCGATGGGCGGTTGCTCCCTCATCTCCGAGTCCTTCTCATGACTGGCTTGAAGGTGTAGTACTGCGCGAGGAGTACTCTTCGTTGGAGTCCGAGTGGATGTCGAAAACGGGGGGCCCCCGGCAAGTGGTGGCTCCCACAACCTTGAGCTTGAGCAGTAGATCCAAATCCTCCTCAAAGTCGGAGAGGGATTTAGATTGTGTGGTCTCCTCATATCGATTTGAGTCTAATCCGACTAGATCTGGTGCGTCACAAGTGGAAATCGTGTCGAAAATGGACATCTTTTCGATCTGCAAAGCCAGATCGTGAAGCAACAGCTCGTCGAGGTTGTCGATGAACTCGTCAAGATCGCTGCTTCGAGTTGATGAAGAGGCCTCCATATCCCTGTAGTAGGCTAGGTGGCTGTTGAAGCCACCCGAACCGTTGGCGACGTAGATCCAGGAGTCGAAGATGAAAGTTGTGCCCTCGTCGAGCACAGCGCTGGTGAAGTTGAAAGATGCCATCAAATTCTCTGGTGGATGCTCAATGAACACCCCTACCTGGCATGCCTGCTGTCGGTGTTTTACCGCCATGCCCACCAAGGCATACCCCTGAGGTGGTGAGTTTGTAGGTAGGGTATCGCCGAGATTAGGAACTTGAAGGTGCAAGGAACACAAGGTTTAGACACAAGGTCCTTTGTGGTCTGTATTGCCTTTTTTATGGTGATTGTCCCCGAGGGGGTCCCTGTTCGCCCTTATATAGTCTGGGGAGACAGGTTTACATGGAAGTCATAGTGGGGTACAAGCCCAGGAGTCCTACCCGAGTACTTCTCAGGTAGTTTCCTACTGTGTCCGACTAGTTTTGCTACTGTGTGAGTAGTCCTACTGCACTACGAATACTTACACCAGATGTGGGGCGTGGGCCATGTCCCATCCCGTATCCTAAGAGAATTACACCACGTGGACAGTTCCGTGTGCCCGGGTCTGACACTGTGTGGTGGTTTGTATTGCCTTGGGTGTTGATGCGTTTCGAGGTACATGGAAATCCTAGCCACATACGAGCTTAGGAGTCCTACCCGAGTACTACTCGGGTAGTTTCCTTCTGTTCCGACTAGTCCTACTACGGTACGAGTAGTTACAACTGATGTAGGGTATGGTCCATGTCCCATCCCTTATCCTAGAATATGTACACCATGTGCGCAGTACCGTGGCCCCAGGTCTGACAAGCCCCCGAGCCCTTCGTAGTCTAGTACTGCAGGCTACCGAGTACTTCTGAAGGCGTCTTGAGTTCTTCCGAACACCATCTTGAAGGTGTGTTCCGAGTACTTCCTTGGCTGCGTCGAGGCTGTGAGGTGCTCATGCCCCGAGTAGTTTTGAAGTCTTCTTTTATATGGGGTGCGATTAAACTCAAACTCCATATGGAGTAGCCCCCGAGCCTTCGGTTGAATCAAAGAATCAGGCTAAGAGTCCAATTAATCTTGAATCTTCTGTCCTTACCTTCCAAAAAATTTAAAAAATAAGCCATCCATGACACGTGTCCCGGAGCCCCCGAGCCTTTAATCCAAATTCCCAGGTTTGGAAAAAAGGATCCAAAAGGTCATGGCATGGGTTGTGTAAAAAAGTAAGAGTTTGAATTGATGGTTAAAATGGGCAAATTGGTTCAGAAATTCGAAAACCTCTTTTTTCGGAATGAGATCCCTGAAAAATGGTTAAACAAAAAACTTTCCCAAAGTAACACGAGATTACCGCTTAAAACGAGTCTTATCCCATAAAAAACTCTTTGCATTCCGCACAGTAAACTTGGGCCTCCCGCTGGTTATTTAACCACTTGTGCTTTTTACTCACCCTTTCACTTGTGCTTTTTACTGCTTGAGCCTTTCATCTTCCTTTGTCTTGCAGCCGTTGCCACTTCCAGAGTTAGATCTAGGTCATTTGCCTTGCAAGAAGTAGTCGCCCAGTTCATCCTTCTCCCCAAAAGCCCTGCTCCGCCGCCTCTCTCATCGTAGCCCCCGAACACATGTGAGTGAAGCATCTCGTGACCACAAGGATGGCCGGCATCAAGCATGGTGCCTCCAAGGGGAAGGAAAAGGAGTGTAAGGCCACTACCACCGCCGGAGACGGGTGGAAACCAAGTAAGTGCTCTGAAGCTGATCTCCAGGCCCTCGTTAATGAGGGTCTTCTCCAGAGCAAAGAAGTCATCTAGTGGCACCCTGCCACTAGGAGAAAAGGCCATGTGAAGGAGTTGATGAGATTGTTCTTTTTCAATACTTCGTCGAGCAAGGATTATCCCTCCTGACTTCTTAATCTTTCTGTGGTCTCCTCTTTTACTACGGAATCTAGTTGCATCATCTTAATCCCAACTCCATCCTTCACATTTCCATCTTTGTTCAGTTCTGTGAAATATTCTTAGGAATAGAGCCGCACTTTGATCTCTTCACCTATCTTTTCCAACTCAAGTCCCAACCTTTTTCCAACGATAAGGTCCCATACGAGGTTGGAGGTGTTGGGCTGCAGCTAAGGTAAGGGATGGAGAAAAAATACATCTCTTACAAATTCCTGAGTAGTTTGTCTGGGAGGAGAGAGAAATGGTTCTACGTTGGAAACCACGCGCCTCCCTTGCCAGAGAGGACCGCTGGAGCCATTAAGATCACGCGCAAGTGGTCCAAACCCTGTAGGGATTAAAGCCAGATCCCAGAATTGCTTGGTATGATAAAAAAAATAGAGGTATGTGGGCGTTACTGGCGTATTGGTGATGTTAATGTGGATCACCAGGAGGATCCAGCCACTGCAGAAGCGGGCAAGGTTTGGCTTCAACTATCTTGGAGTCTTAGACCCTTCTCGGTTTTCTGTAGAGCCGATTCAGCAGACAGATGCCATAGTTTGAGTGCGCCGGGTACTCATGGGCGCTAAGACAGTGCCCTATGTCCCGAAGATGTACTCTGCTAAGGACCCCCAAAGCATGTAAGTATCTGTATCCTTCTGTACTGCATTCTTGTCTTGAGTGAAACTAACTCATCTGTCCATTGTGTTGCAGCAGGATGTGGATGTATATAGAAGTATGCCACCAATGCCGGACATCACACGTTCGCGGCATCTGGTGCCATCGGCGTACCAGAAACCGGCCTGTCCTTCCTATGATCTAGTTAGTACAGACAACAATCAGGACAACGACGATGGTTGCACCTTGGCTGAAGTGATAAAAGGCCAAGGTAAGAATACGGCCCAGGAGGTGATGATCTTGTGCCCAGCCATCTGCGTGGACCAAGAGCCACCACTCGGAAGCGCAAAGCGAGCGCCTCACCAGCTAGGGATGACGTTAGAGCGTCCAGGTGAGTGCTTGTCATTGCATCCCGAGTACTTTTTCTACTTTTCGCTTGGGTGTTTTCTGATTGAATTCCCCCCTTATTCTTTACCTTTTCCTAGTCGCTCCCCGAACCCCAAATGTACTAGGGGTACAGTTGAAGAGGAGATCGGGGATGAGATTGCACGGGGACAGGGCGTGCCCACCGTTGTAGTGGACCCGTCAAGTGGTATTGCTGAAGCCGCGCCAGAGCGATCGCCGCCCCCAGCTGAGCGCAGTTTGATGGTGACCGTCGCGGTTGCCCCGCCGGGGCAGACACCGCCCTTGACTGGCGAACCTGCGGTGAAGAGTGCTCTGGGTACTAGAGCAGTGCCCCGAGTACTTAAGAAAAAAGTATTGGCAATAAAGAAGTCTGCACTGTAAGTATCCAAGTGTTTTTCCTTTGTGTATTGTAGGTTCTTATCTGTCTGATAACAACTCATAATGTTGTCTCCCTATGCAGGCTGTCCTCTGCTCCAGGCTTGGAGCAGCCTGACAATGCCGCGGATGCCCAAGCCCCCGAGGCAGAGAAGGTTGTTGATGCGACACCGGTGACAATGCTGCGGATGCCCAAGCCGCCGAGGCAGAGAAGGTTGTTGATGCGACACCGGTGGCCACGGAAGTTGTTGAACCGTTGCATCAGCCGGGTGCCCATGTCCCCTCACCCACAGGAACTGAATGTGCCGGTGAGAGGGAGGTACCAGTCACTGAACCAGAGCTGGCGAACGTAGAGGAGCCTCAAGAAAATCCAATAGGTAGGTTGCGTAGTATCCACGGTTACTTTTATTAAAAAATTCTATTGAACCATCCTAACATCAAATCCTAGATTGGCCTTGGAGGAAGCCGAAGGAAGACGTCAGATGAGCTTGCCTCCTTCGCCGGCGGGCTGCGCAAGGTCAGATGGCCCGTGAACCTAACCCTAGCCTCGTGATATGTGTGAGAGGCGAGGCGACCGAGACGTAGGGAAGAAGAGCGCTCCGCTGCGCTCATCTCAGCTGGCAACACGACAAGAAGGGATCGAATTAGCTAGCTAGGGCACACGGCGCAGGACTTACGGATTCGAATGCTCCATGACCCGGCGCGCCGGGCGGCAAGTCGTCGATCCGCCGCACGCTGCGTCCACCCGCCATGAAGGAACAAATTGAAGAGCCACGGCAGTACGGGAGATAAAAAAAAAGAAGAAGAACCAAGGCTTCAAAATCTGCGCTTGTCATGTACGTACGGCGGTACGGGCGCCGGGCGTGTATAAAAGGCCGTATGCATGCCATACATGTGGCTCCATGCCGTGAAAGGTCGGAGCTCTACTAGGATTCTTTTAAAAAAATAGTGAAGATGTACGTGCTAAAAATATAATAATTAATAATTTTATATTTACATTAAATTAATCTATATCTCTTCTCTATCTCCATCTCTTCTCTACGCTATTACTAAAGCAATAAACGATTTCTTGGTCCGTCAATCGAAGTTTTAATCGGAATCCGGATGACCGTATGTTGAGGGTCCGAAACAATTTAGAATTAGCTCTTGACGAGTAAAATAAAAAAACTTTAATTATCATCTGAAATGTACTATTGCTATTATAAAATACATATGGTGTACAGTGTATATAATATATATATATATATTTCTATCTTTACCTATTTCTAAAGAGCGGACCGTTTCTGCGGTACTTTGACTTTTGGTACGTTATTAGTGATTGACAAGTGGACCCAATTAATTAGATGGTGTTTGGTTCAGAAGCGGAGGGGGACGGAGCCGTTCTGTTCGGTGTTTGGTTCGGGAGCGTAGGATGGAACCATCCCGATTGAGCGAATATTCGCTCTAGATTGGAGACGGCTCGATCCCCTGAAATCTAAGCTAATCAAGCCGCTCCAGCCGCGGGCGAGCGCCTTGGGCGCTGTGGGGTGAGGCGGCCGGACAGCCCATCTCCGGCTTTGACGAGGAGGAGCGAATCGAAGCTTGGGCGGTTCGGATTCATCGTCCGGCAGCGCGATGAAGCAGGACGATAGAGCTCAAAAGCAACGACCTCACGGCCATGGCCGTGGCCGCTCCGGTGCTACGGAGCTCCTTCGGCATCACGTGGCCGCTCCGGTGCTACGGAGCTCCTTCGGCATCACGGCAGCTAGCTGGGGTAGCGGCAAGATGCAGCGGCGGGCAGCGGGCGCGTGCAGCAGCATGCCAGCGGCGCGACGGTTGGCGAGCAAGCTACCAGCGTCAGGCAGCAGGCCAGCAGAGTGGGCGGTGGGGCGACCAAGCTGCCAGCGGCGGTGGCACCTGGGGTGAGCGAGCCTACGGCGGTATTGCGGCGTGCTCCTGCCCGGCGGGGGCTATAGCAGGCGGTGGAGGGAGTAGAGTTGTGGTGGGATTTTTCTTTTGTCTCACATATGAGCCCCACTGACGGTAGTTAACGGATCATGTAACGAAGTCCAGCCCAACCCTCCAACCAAACAAGAAATGTAACTCAAATCATTTTATCCCTCCAACAAAATATATAGTTTGGGTCATTATATCCCAAAATTAGAAATGGAACTGTTCCATCCTACTTCGATCTTAAAATAAATACTATGTTAGCAAGTTACCTATATCAGCATGTAATATGATTATACCAGCGTCCTACGATCCAACTTCGATTCCACCTCCATGCAACCTCCTGAATTCGATGCACCGTCCACATCCTCCAACGTGTCATATCCAGCAAGCAAACGATAGTGTTGAAGCAGATAAAGATTCGCAGCAACACACGGGCATCTACCCGCAGCAACGCACGGGCATCTATGCTAGTCTAATTATAAAGGAAACAACAAATCTTGGTGAGTTATGCTGTTGTTTCGTCCGTCATCCGAGATCATGCGACTTTCTCATCCAGCCACAATCCCGTCGCAATCCCTTGCTGGTAGAATTGGGACTGGTATTGTGATCCGAGTCATTTTTTAAATTAAAATTAAAAATCGGCCTTTTATACCCACATAGTGGATATATACAATAAAAAATTACAAGAGCATTTAGACTTTAAACCTCAAATTGAGAAGTACAAAATACAAGAAAGAAAGCTAGAAGACTATATTTTAATCTTCTTTTTCGTTCACGCTTCAATCTTGCAACTAATTTTTAAGCAGCACTAATTTACCATATCTCTCGACCTTAACTTAACGTATGGTCACCGAATTCCGATTAAAATTCGGACCGACGGATTAATAAATCATTGCTTATTTAGTTTAGGATTAATGAATCATTGTTTATTTAGTTTAGTTGTTTTAGTAATAATAGGGATAGAGATAAAGATGCAGACGGGGTGGCTCGGCTCGGACGGGGCGGCTGGGCGAGCTGCTCGGCTAAGGCAAGTGGCTCGGGCGGGCTGCTGCGGTGGCAGGGTTGCTGGACTTCGCCGGAATGGCGGTCCAGGACCTGGTTTCGACCGGTAAAAGGCCGGGGAGAGGGAGCGCGAAGAGGGAACGCGACGGTGGGGTTGGGGTGGCAAGGAGGCGCGGTGGCGGTTGCGCACGGCGGCGAGGGAGACCGGTGGCGCTCCGACGAGCAATTGCCGCGGCAGGAGCGCGAGAGGGGGGGGGGGGGAGGGGTTGCGGTGGTCCTCACCACAACACGGAACTCCGGCAGCGGTCATGGACGACGAGGAGGCATAAAGGCGGCGGATCGACGGCGGACCGCGAGCTCGGCGCGGCGGCGGCGGTGCTGCACGGTGGTGGAGCGATGCGAGCTCGGGAGCAGGGTGGGGGTGTGGGGGAGGAGGCCGGCGGCAAGGGAGGAGGTGGGGCTCGGCGGCCAGCCATCATGGCCATTATGGTGGCGGCCGTTAGCGGCGGAAGAGGAGGAAGGGAAGGCGAGGGGAGTGGGGCGGCTCATCACGAGCACTGATTTGGGGCGGGCGTAGAGGAGGAGTGAAGGCGGGAGCAGCGGTAACGGCCGGCGGTGGGCGGGCCAAGCGGCGCGAGGTGGGGAGGCGGAGTGGCTGGAGGTGGAAGACGGGGCTGACAGGTGGGACCCACATGTCAGCATCCGGTAAGAGAGGAGGGAGGCGCATCGGGCTGGGGCGATTTGGGCCGAGCGGGGAAAGAACTAAGAAGGGAGGGAGGGAGAGGAGAAGGAAAGCTGGGCCGGGCTGAGAAGGAGAGAGAGGATGGGCCATGCACTTTTTTTTCCAACTTGGGGTGTTACAAATTCCTTCCATTCTTTCACGTTCAGAAAACTTTGACGTGACTTTTGGAACATTCTTCTTATTAATACTAGCCGGAATGTTCCGTGTCTTCAAAAAAAACATTTTTCCGACATTTTGAAGACATTGTTCAAAGGAACAATGTTTTTTTAGCTGGATTATGAATCAGAGAAATAGAGTTGCCTGGTTGGGATTTGGAGCAGGAGAATACACATGGGTGAAGGAACCTGCTGCAGGGCAGGGCATGGCAGCTGGGAGAAAGACGAGCACAGGCGTGAGAACAGAGGGATGTGCATGTGAGGGCTATTTTTCTGGTTGATTGATCTCAAAACTTCTCTTTCAGAGAGGTAGCAGGCACTTATTAGTACTGCAGCCTCACCGAAAGAATATATGCAAATTTGCCCAAATTTAATATAGTAAGGCCTACACATGCAATTCTAACTATCAGATCTGATTGTTGCCAGCTAAGGCTATCCTAGCTCTCACGGCGATAACATTTTCCAAATTCCATGCTTCAATTCTTTCCGTGGCCACATAAATAAAACTGGCTAATATAGGGAGAGCAGCTAATTATACTTCTCAATCAGAAAAAAGGTAGTACTTTGCACTATAACTGTGGTTTAGCAAGCACAAGGTTTACTAAAAAAAACATCACATGTCCTAACATAATATGTTTGCTGGTCCAATGGAAGATCGATGCCTGATAACTGGAGTTCTGGTTCAGCTAGCATTATAGCTAGTAGATAAAGATAGACTGATCTACTTCACAAGCAACGGAGCTTTCTTCAGCAATATTTCATCCAGCTAATTAGAAAAAATACCATAACAAAAGAGCTCGTTTTAGATTATAGCAGTGGCATTACTCATGGAGCATCCTCTGCTCCTTAATAAATATGGCATTCAGAGAACATGTTGCAAAAATTTTCACACGACTACATGCCCAGAAGACTTTAGTTTGAGTAGCTATGCCAAAAAAAAAGCCGAATCACTAACAAGACATAGATATAGTGTACGTGGCAGTACCCAACCCAAGAAAGATCACAGGGTGATTTCATATAGTCGCTGAATTGTGCTCATAGCAACCGTCCCAATACCTCCTCTCCCGAAGTACTTACCCTGGCTATTTTGCATAACAAAGTATCCATCTTCTAACAGTATTTTGGAGTTGGCTTCCGTACTTCCAATTAGCATAACGGCATGGCTTGATAGCTTCCTGCTCAAAGGACTAAGGACAGGCCGTTTGTGGTCAAACATGTAAATATCTTCTGGCCGATATTCTTGATAATTCTGAGATAATAGAAATGTTCCAATCAGTGCTTTTCCCTGCCTTGGTTTAGAAGCTGCTACTTCTAGTGATTTCTCATTTTTATTGGAGCTTTCATAGATTTCATGAAAAGATGATAGCATATGCACCTGAAAGGAGATATTATGCAGATGTCCACAATCAGGTTAGTCTAAAACATTACTGAAAACTACACCCTTTTCACAATATTTTTTATAACAAAAATCCGTTCCCTAATACACTAAAGTTTACATATATAAAGAACTTATATGAAGATTGGAAAAAGAAAAGGAGGAAAAGATGCATGTCAGAAAGGTGCTCTATTAGATCTCAACAAAAATATATAGTCAGTGTGATAAAAGTTTCCAAAATAGAGGAACTGAGGGCACAACTTGAGCAGAATGTTTCCTATTAACTTATACAGTATTGAACTAATAAAAATTTCTTTTTTGTGCTACATATCAGTGCTATATATTGTATTTATTGACTTTTTTTAAAAAAAGAATGATCTGTCGGAATAGCCTATGCTTCCCCTTTGCGTTGCTAAAGAGCACACTATACAAAAATATCCACAGTAGACTAGTAGCTTTGACCTTGTTAATGTTATATGTGACATTGTTGCTGAATTAAGACTAAGCACAATCAGGAAATGAACCGTATTGGAGAAGAGAATCATACCGTATTGTCTGATTCACTTATGGCTCCAACCTTTTGAAGAGTACCTAGTACATTCTCCAAGCGTTCTCTTCCTGTGCGATTTTCTTTCCCAAACTCCCCATGGTATTCAATGTATTTTGCCAGTAATCTGTCCACTGAGAAAGTAAGATTGAAATCTTCTGCTGGAAGAAGTGAAGCTGATCTATGCTTGTTGAGAAATTCCATTGTTGCTAAACTTGAATGCAAAGTACAATGATCTGTATGACACAATATATAATAGCAAGATTAGTGGTTTTTGAATTGATACCAAGTATTGACATCGAAAGGTATGTTTATATTGCACTTACTATAGCCCCTCTGGTCGCGGACAGGAGGTAACAAGAGCTTTCCATTGTAGGGCCTACCAAGCCAGCTAAACTCACGGCGTGTCTTGCTCTGAATAATTTTGAGCAAAAATGAAATCCAAAATATAGACTAAATTTCAAATATGTGCTATTGGCTGAAATGTACTGAACTCATATGCCATAAAAGACAATAAAGTAGATATTCTCAAGCTTTTTATATGACTTTAAGCATAAGCCAAACATTGCTTTCATTTAACATGTCTTTCTTCTAGCTAAACCTATGTGTGTCATGCCGGATGTAATATTGGACTTATGTTCCTAGTAGTGTGTGTGTGTGTGTGTGTATCCCCTTAAAAGTCTAACGCATTTGTCTCTAGCTGTGGTCGACCAGTCATACATGAATGCATCTTTCTAACATTGTTTATTTATACCTTGAATTTATAAACTATAGATTATCATCTTATGAGCTAGGAAATTTAGGTTCTTGGCTTTAGAAGAATCTGCATGTCTGAGTGGACTCCTAATTAGCCTTGAACCTACCTCAGATATTGCTATAACTTGCATGTGGAATATTGACCCCAATAGTTAAAGGTAGGCAATTTATGTTCTTGGCTTTAGAATAATTTAATTCTAGGAATTCTTATCATAATTAACTTTCTTTAAGGAAACCTTAATCATTGCGACGAATGAACTAATACCTGGAATAAGAGTATGTTAACTATAACTTTAAGGAATTCTTATCATAATTAACTTTCTTTTGTGTACTTACATGTATGGTAGTGATCCCGAGAGAATGTTTCAAAGAATCCCAACTGCAAATATTATTCTTCAAACTAGCAGATATTTCTAAATGAGATGTTGATTCTATGAAAGAATCTTGTTGTTTAGCATCGTCGATCAAACTTTTCCATATCAAATCTGTAGCAAACTTAGCCTCATCGCCGACAATCCAAAGATGTTTCCTAAATAAAAGTGAATATCTTAATTAAATAAACTTGCAACCGATAAAGCTATTAAACTGAATTGTTTGTTTCACGTACCTAGCTCTAGTGATCAGATAGCTTATCATACTTTTATCGCTTGGAAGTCCCTCAGCTGCAATTATTAAGATATCGTAAACCTTTGACCCAAGTTTCTCAAAGGGTTGAATGCTCAGACTAATTGGACCATAGTTACATCCTTGCAGTAGTTTTTGTTTTTTCTGCAGGACATACTATTCCAACTTCCAGTCAGGTATAAATAACGTCCCACAAAAATTTAGATTCAATTGTGCATGGTAACAAGGAAGGTGACCACTTTCATGCATGAGATACCTTTCAGAATTGTTTTGATAAGAAACAGGATAACACAAGGCGCTCTTTCAAGATCCACATTGACAAACATATAGTTCTTAAACATTGATTTTGTCACATCCAGATAAGCTGATTTTGCATTTAAAATTTTTCCCTCATAAAAATGTAAGTTTGCCAAAGAACATAAATTAGGATGCATTCGGTACTGAGTTGTCAGCATATGATGCTCCAACCCCAATGATATGAATCTCCCGAAGAGGCTCAGCCCAAATCTGGTGTCCCCACTCACCTAAGGAGCACAAAAAATGGCCAAAATATATTAGTGTGTCGATTCATTTAACATAGCTTAAAGAGTAGGCAAATATTTATGTTAAACATAATTACAAAGACAATAACATAAGTGAGACACAAAGTCGTCAAAACAAATCAATTTTATAACAACTCAGAAAGCTGCAACAAAGGCCAAATAAATCTTGAAAAATCTAATAACAGAAGGTACTGACATAAGTCCTTTGGGATTAGATAATAGGATACCTGACTCTTAACTGTTGGGCATAACTGATGAGTATGATCACCTATCAACCAAGCATGTTTGATTGAAGGAAGTGATAATGTCGGAAGTAATTCATATTCTGTAATTTGTTCAGCCCCCACCACAATTAGCATTTTCGCTTGTCTGCTGGTATATCACTCTTATGCAAGAGATAGAAATTGCTGGGAAGAGATATGATCGCTGTTGCTTCTTGAATGAGGTATCCCCTGATCCACTCGTTGTCCTTCTCATAAGGCAATGCAAGTGTTTTTTCAAGACATCTCAAATGCTTCAGACATTTATCTTTTGACTTTTGGATAACTGCAGGTGAAGACTTGGAATGAGAGTGAGCAGCACGTGGATTTTTTATGGAGGAAAATTTTTTACGCTGGGGCTTAGCTGGAGAGTTTGTTTCACTGTATATTCCAAATGCAGTCATAACCTCTTCATTTGTGATGCCTTCCTTGGCTAAAACATTGAAACCTTTAAATGCATCAAAAAGGCATGCTAACTCTTTTGCAGCTTCTTGAGAGAAAACTTTCCTTGGGAAGTATTTCCAAAGTGTCGCCAACAGTTTGATTAGTGTATTTGACTTGCGTCTAAATAACTCTTTCAACAAATCCAGAACTGACAGTGCACCTTTGATTCTACCTTAATCCTTATCTAAGAATGAGATCAGGTTCTTCATTTTAGCCCTCCAGAGCATGCATGGCATGATTTCATTGACCCTCCAATCCAGACAGAATTGCTTGGCTACGTCATTCTTTATTTCTCCAATACCACACAACAGCAGTACATCTCCAACATTTTGGTCTTCAATCAAGTCATTCAAATAACAACTTAAGGATGAGCAATGTAAGACATTTGGAGCGCACACAAGTGTCCTCACTTCGGATTGTAGCAAAGCTGCCAGCACTATTGAGACAGTCTTGGTTTTGCCTGTTCCCTATGAGCATGATCACAATTTGCACTAGAAACCATTTTTGCTGCAAGATGTTCTTGTCCTTCATTAAGACCACAATTCGCAAAGAGGTCAGATACCTTCATTTCAGTTGCAGAACAGATAGAGCAATTTTTAGCCTGTTAAGAAAATGCAGTCAATTGCACTACTTATGTTTTGAACAAAGAAATGACGAAAGACAAATGAAAAACATGGGGAAGGATATTTAGGAAGTACCTTGAGGGAAGGCGACTGTATTTGCTTGATCAGCATACTATCACCAATGTTCATGTGCAATATATTCCAGATATGCGCATTTTCACTGATGTTGCACAAGAATATCGCATATCTAAACTCTGATTTAATGTCACCTAAAAATGTCTTAGCTGGAAAGGCTCTAACATAATGATTATTGTGTCCAATATTCGCTGCTAAAGCAAAGACCCCTGATTCATTATTTAGTTCATGTAGGTCATTTGGCTCTTTACTGGACAGCAAAAAAAGATCTCCCCCTTGAACTACATGGTCTCCATAAGTTGTATCAATGTCAATGAAATCGAGGCGGTCTGATTCTCTTTTTAAGACACCAAGCAGCCTGTAATACGGTGACCGGGAGATAGAGTTCAACGATGAGAGTATCATTACTTTGGTTTGTTTAATCAATGGTCTCTCAAAGCCTTTCAGGTAGTCCAAAGAACTCACATCATCTATCTTCTGAATATTAGGGATCTAGGTTAAAAAGGATAATTTTAGCAAGTAAGAAAACTTAGACAAGTACATGAGCAATCTACTGGAATGATAACAGTCAGAGAAAGAAGATACATGAGCATGGATAGTTATAGATAAAATTCCCTATTTGACACTGAGAAAATGAGCCGTTCGACCCTGAAAAAATTTCCATTCCCTATTTGACACTGAGTTCAACTTTCATTTCCTATTTGATATTTCGTTGGATTTCTCATCCAAGAACCGTTAAACGCCTTGTGAAAAGACGGTTTAAATCCTATTGGCATCGCACTTTTCTATGCAATATATGTCATTATATCATCTAATAAATTGTGGTTTTGTATTTTCATTGGTGTGATGATGATGGCACAAAGATTACTAAACTTAGCTATATACTCTACCGATCCATTTCAAAATGTAGATCATTTTAGAATTTTTAGATGCATTATTTTTGCCAAAGCGACCTATAATTTGGAACGGAGGAAGTATTATTCAAACATGCAAGATGGTTTCCGTTTCCACTTTTATCAACTAAGGCTGGCTTTTCTTTGCTTGGTAAATTAGAAGCCAGCAACAACATTAGGTGAGAATATGCAAGCTACCATCCACTGCATAAAAGCTACCATACCACTGTGATCAACAATGACAGACGCTCGGATTTTCATGCTTACCTCTACCTCCTTGCTGATGGACGAAATTGACCATGACAGGATCATACGCCCCAAATCATGCATGTCGACGCGATCAACACGTGTGTCTGCGACTCTCAGTGGGTTTGGGTCCAAGAATGCAAACCAGAATTGAACCACGGGGTCGAGGTCTTCCGATGGTTGCGAGCCAAGCGGGATGGTGGAGCTGCAGAAAAGATGCAACGACTGTCAATAAAAATACAAACTTTGAACAATTAAACGCAGATGAGGTCCATTACCTTCGAAATCCGTCAAAAAGATTGGAACTTTGGGCTCGACGAGCACTGACCGGAAAGGCAGGACGGTAGTGTAGGTGTGTAGGCGGGGTGGACAACGCGAGCGCGATGGTGGCGGAGCAAGGCTTGTGCGAAGCGGTCACCACGGCGGGGAAATCCAAGAGGCCACGGCACAAGTCACAACGGCGGGGAAATCCGGCCGGCTGGCGCTCCAAAAGGAAAGCAGAGGAAGATTTTAATTCGGAATGCTGCTCTGTCTTCCCTTCTTCCTCCGATCCGTAGGCGGCTGGGGTGAGTGGGTTTCAGGCTCCTGCGGCCGCCATGGGCTTGTTCGTCTCGCTCTCCGTCTCCCTCTCGTTTCTTTTTGCTTTCTTTTTGCCCTGCCCCTGCGCTTCTCTGCCGTGGCGGCAGAGCGAGATTCGTACGCAGCTCTAGCGCACTAACTCATTGCCAGGTGGGCCCCTGTGCTGCGGATCCCGCATAGCAGGGGGTGTTTGGAGTTTGGAGACTCCCTCTCCCTCCATCGGCCACTTCAGAAAGTACAGTACGACGCGAGTAGCACGTTATTGCTTGCTTCTTGGAGGGCCAGTCAAACTCTTTTTTTTTTTGCTTGTAAAAGTAGACATGGAGCCCGTCGAGCGGGGAATGCCAGCTCTCGTCCCTTCCAGAGGCTTCCATGGCACATCGGTGCACGAACGAACGAGGACTAGTCAGTGAGGTCTACCGCTGCAACCATGGAGAAAAAGAGTTTCCTGCCTTGATGCTTCTCCTTGTTGATTCCTTCTCATTCTCCTCCCTCCCATCCATGCATCCCACGGATGTTGAGACGATGGAGCCAGCGATCTGCTTGCTGCCAGCACTTTTCACGGGACATGATGCGTGCGTGGATGTGACCTTGCGCCGCGCATCAAGTCTCCGCGCGCGGGCCGGCCGGCGACCCGCTTTTCCGTTGCTGGATTGGACGCTCACCTCGCGTCCCGCGCCTGCCGAGAACCAGACCAGAACACGGACGGTCACACGGTGTGCTTCCTGGCCGGTTCAGCCAAAGCCTGCTTGCTTTCGCGCCCTCGATCGAGGCGTCGTCCATCGTGATCGCCGCTAGCAGGGTAGCTAACTAGGGCATGGCTGTTGACCCTCCTTTCTCACCCTCTCCTAATTAGGTCAGCTAGCGTTTACTATTGGCCAGCTTGGAGTACCATGCAGCTTACCTTTTGGCCCCTAAATTCAAATATACAGTTGAAAACTAAGCAAATTTGTAGCAGACAAAGGAAATTCGTACTATGGCTGCAGTAGATTAATACAAAATGGTGAACATCATTAAGGGTTAGTGATCTGCTCATGTCATTTGAACTTTATAAATATACATACCCTTACATGCTATTGTCAGGTCAGTGGTATATCAGGCATCTACATGCTTTTTAAAATATTAAGTATATTTACTTTTTACAGACTTCTGGAAGTTTATTTCTTATGGCCCTAATAACAAATAGCTTATAATAATTCTACATTGAATCTTCTTTTGCACATGTTCACTTGGCACAGTACGTTTAGTAGACTAGAAATGTTTATCGTACGTACGTAAGCTGCAACAATTAATGGCAACACTTCTCTAAAATATGTTATGGCTCCAACTTAAGTTAGTTCTCAGATGCGGCTAAACTTATGATTGTGTATGCATATTGAAGACCTTAGATTGATTATTAATTATTGATAGATGTAGACACAATGCAATGTTCCAAATTTTTTTTAATTCTATGCTTCCTAGTGACTACTACTAAACACTTGGGGTCTATAATATGAATGTTGTGCTGATTATATAAACCATGCTACAATGCATAGATAATGAGAACCTGCTGAGAATGCATAATGTGCTGATTATATTTCTGATGGTATGGTGTAGTTGTTAATGGGCACTCACCAATGGGGTCCATAATGCAATTGGTTTCTCCTGATTATCATGCACTTATGCAGAGATCCGGATCCTGAGAATGTTGTTGTTAGTTTGGACCCTGAAGATTGTGATCCGGCCATATCTGAAGCTATCGATAGAATGGAAAGGTTTATTGAGAGACGAAATGCTATTAGGAAGGGGATGAAGTTGATGCAAAGTGAGGTCCTGGAGGCATTTGAATTTTATAAAGCATCTACAGGTTATCAAGTATGTTCTAGTTTCACTCTATCATTTCAGCTCATGGGTTTTAGTCATGTGGATTCTTACTCATGATCATCCCAAGATGAATTCGAGAATCCTTCTAATAATCTATCTATGTTTTAGGGTCCTAAATATGAATTTGTAAAGCTCAACCAACAGTATCACCACTACTAAGAAAGCAAAGAGATATTTGAAAAGGCCTCAACACGGGGATAGGATTATCAGCTCTTCTTCACTGAAGTCAAAGTCTGCAGAGAAAGGAAAATAATTCGTTTGCTGTCCACTGCGGTCTGCCGAGAATGGGTTTTTATCATAATATTTGTTACCCGTGAATTTGGTTAAGGGATGTCTAAACCGTTACGGAAGTGGAGGATATGATGAGGACCAGGAAGAACCTGGATTTCCATTTGACAGCCACAGCGGGAGTGATGATATTATATGAGGTCTGTATGATCACTATCTGTATTTTTTAATATTTTTTTATTAATCAGTTGGTTTGTCCATGCCTGAATTTTTGAAGGCAAGTTTTACTACTGACACTAGGAATCGATTGAACCTGGTTACAATCAAAGGAAAAGCACAATGAAACCTAATCGATATGCTTGTTAGGTTGCTTACCTTACTTTTGATACTTCTTGGGTTATGTGCTTGATTGCATGTGTATTCATTTCCGTTCTCCATGCCTATGTAGCACAGCAGGAATGGGTGGTGGCCTCCTGTTTTTACTGAAACATGTATCTTCATTTAGGTGCTTTGATCAGTCGTAATTATTTGCAAAATGCTGGTCAAATACGTGCTATCATGCTTTCTGGTTCTCTGTGGTAGTCTATGGATGATCCTGAGAAAATATGACGTTTTCTCTATTTTACAGAGTCATTTCCACAAGAACCGCGAGGATCTCTCTTCTCGGCCTAGATCGAACTTACTGCTAGTGCTAGCGGACCTGTCGTGTGAGTTTGATGTGATCCTTTTGTAGAACTGCTAAACGTATGTTCGATGCATATCTAGATGCTTGCTGATCGCTATGTAAGTCTCTCATTGTGTGTATTAGACTGCTTTATTTGCTCCTGCAATCCTGCATGAGCCAGCCGTGCGCCCATGCAGACAGATACACGCACGTATTGCTGCCGTTGTCCCAAGTGGTGAGCTCAAGAGGAAGATAATACCATTTTGTTTGAAATTATCAAGTTAATATGATCTCAACATAAAGGATTGGCCATATGTAAGATTAGTTATCAAGGTGGTATGCTCTTTAGGTGTTCAGGATCTATGAATCTAAACATTCAAAATAGATAAACCCTTCGGCTGCATTGCACAGATGTCAGCTCTAGAGATGGCGAAGCAACAACAAAAACATGTTAAATATTGCTACGCAAGGTAATCAACGACACAACTTAGCCGATCTGCCCAATTATCAGCCGACTTACATTCTTTACATGCACCAGTACAAGTGAAGGTGAACCTTCCAGAGCTGCACATGACATTGTCATGAGCCCGCAGATCCATTAACAACAAAACCACCTAAGAGCCACAAAACTCAAGTTTGTAGATAAATCTATCTTGCTCGGATTTTACCACTCCAATCCTGATATGTAGAGAACTGGCTCACCTGTACAGCAGCATGTCATCACAGAACCATCAAGGACCAAATGCGATTCTCTGAACAAGTTCAGGCCTTCTCTTGCTTGGCATCCGTACAAGGCCAGTGATTTGCATCTCAGTAACAGCCCTGCAGAACCTCGCTTGGATCATAGCTCTACCCTCCGGAGACAAGGGTTTTGATTTCTTCTTCGAGGGAGAACTGTAGGATTTCCGTTTGGCTTTTGAATTTGTGCTGTTGATAATTCCTTCAAAGGTCATGTACCAATCATGAAGGTTAATTATGTCACCATATTCTTGGGCTAGATTGCACATAATTGATGTGTCATGCAAGGATCCTGATACAGCAGTTCCATTCCTGCAACAAGAGCATTTCAGATGGCTCTGTGACTTCAGTAGACCAAGTTGAACCAGTCTTCTTGGATTTCCAATTAGTGCAGATTGGAGGACGTCAACATTCTTGAAGCAGATGATTTCATGAAAAGGTAAACACTCAACAGGCACCAAATATTTCCTAGTAACATCCTGTAATAGAACAGCAGCTTTCTCATTCAGTGGAACTGTACTATTTCCAGTACTGGCTGTTGATCTCCTAGCCCACTTTTCCTTTGCCGGCCTCACACTATCTGCACTGATTGTAGTTGACTGAAGCTCTTTCACTTTGTCGCTGATCTCACTCATTCCTTTTAAATGGTTGCTCCAAACCTCAAGGACATGTAATAAAGTTTCCACTGGCAGGTGCCTTAATGTATTCATTACTTGGGCTATAGATCCTTTACCACATCCTGACTTTACTCCTGACAGGTTTTCACAAGTCACTTCAGAGACAAATAGGACATTTTCAGTTTGCAGATCTGGGTTGACTGCCTCGCAGAGATATCCAAAAGCTGAACTTTGTCATGTCTTCCAGATTCATACAGGCACAAGAGAACAGAACCCCAATCTTTTTGCAATTTCAACAGCTTAGAAAGTCCTTCTACAATACTGTTGCTAGAATTGCTTGAGATCTTTGCACTTGCACATGAGGGAAAACCAAAAGCATATTTCCGTATCTGCTGGGGAAATGATTCAAACTTATCACGCCAAAATTCCTCACGATCTTCCTCAAGCATTCCAACGCATAGAAAGCTCAGAGGTTCCAAGGAGAAGTGCTTACTACATGCAAGCTTCAGAGCGCTAATAAAAGAAGTTATTGTTCCATCATGCCTAAAAAAGTAATTTCTGAGAAACATCGCGACTTCATGGCCGATGCAGAATCCAGCGCATGGTTTAACAAGGATGGCCTCAACAAGTGCATTCATTCTATCTGACGGAGACCCCAAGGTAAGTTTACAGGGCTCTAATCGTTGAAGAGCCTCTGATGAGAGAAGCTTCTTTGGTGCATCAAGGATAGTTGCTATCCCCATTACAAAGAAGATTGGAATTTTAACTACCCATTAACTCAGCATCATCACAAGCTCTCCCAGCACATCACCAGAACATTGCTCTAAATCATCAATTATGACAATGATAGGCTGGTCATAGTTCTCAGCTTCACAATACCAAGACACCAGAGCAGATACACCAGCAACATCTGGAACATCAGATAATAGCTGCCTCAACAGGCTCCTAAAGCAACCACCAACTCCATGTTTTGCTGATAATTCAGTTGCTGACAGCTTGGCTAGGAGACCTCCATTGGACTCCAGATGCCCCGCAAGATCCTGAAATGTTGTGATGTCATCAACAAACTCTGCATTCTTGGTGAGGATGAACGCTGTGGGGATCCTTTTGCAGATCACATCAGTCAGGAGAGGGTACGACTGCTGGACTTCAGCGTGGTGTGGTCTTGCAATGGCACAGACCAAAGAGAAGGACTCCTTCACCCACAGCAGCACCTGGTCAAACAGCTTGAGGTTAATGCCCTTGAGGACCTCATCGATCGTCGACTGAATCTTGGACCAGGTTTGGTGGAAGGCCTCAAGGCGGAGCTGCTCATACAGATCCAGATCCCCTTCATCCTCACACTGCACACTGGCTGCATCATGGCATCTGTTTGCCAAACAGGGGCTGGGGGAGGGTGGCTGTGAGGTTTGAATCCGGTGTTGAGCATGGGAAGATGGCACTGAGGATGCAGCAGCCTTCTGAAGGACAAGAAATGGCTGGATGTTGTTGGCTGCAGTAAGCGGGGTGTCACTGGACGGCGCTGACATGGCTGTTTCAATTGGACCAGAGTCGGTAACTGCTCCGATGGCGGTGGCCAGAGGTAGCTCAGGGAGGAGTCTCTGCCTAATTAGTGAGCATTTGGCGCATTCTAAGCTCTCATCTTCATCTTCATCTCCATCAACAACACTACAATAGCACCTCGACGTGGACAATCTGTAAATGTGGGGGAAAAATAGGGACACAAAACCGAAACTAATTATGATCCGAATGTATTGGTTCTCATCTACTGAAAATAGTACTGGTTCTCTTTATTTTGTAAACCTTTAAAGATGCAGAAAAATTGATTTCAGATTACATTTCACTAAATCAACGCGCTACCTTCTGTTGAATTCTTGAAAAATAACCGTACATGACTACAGTTGATTTCTAGGACACCAAGAAATCTAGTACCTGGAAAGATGCTCGCACGGTGGCGTGGCGAGCAATGGTGCGTCCGTGCGAGACGACGCGACAAAGAGAGGCCGCGGAGGAATGGACGGCCGAGGACGGGAACCGGGGGTACCGAACCCAGCGGTGACCGGGCGACGGGCGGCGCGGGCGAGGCCGCGAGGAGGCGGAGCCGCAGAGGATGGGAGGACTGAGGACCGCAAACCGGGAGGAGCCTGCGGCGGGTGCCAGTTGCTAGCCGGGGTTGAGATTCGCCGGCGGCGGCCGCGCGCGCCCCCCTTCTCTTGCTCGACGCGAGCGACTGAACCGCGGGCCGCCGGTCTGTGGGGCCCGCTTACCAGCCCGCGAACAAGCTCGTCAAGATTCGTGCTGCGCCAACCGTGCTGTTGTGGGCCCCACAAGTCAGCGTCACAAAGCCACCCCAGGTCTCCGACCCAAAACCCTCCTCCCCTCTTCCGTCTTCTCTTCCCCAACAAACCCAACCCTTGCACCGGCGGCGGCGGAGGCGGAGGCGCGAGGGCTTTGCTTGCTGCCTTTCTCCCATGGCTCTCGTCGCCGGCTCCTACGAGCGCTTCATCTGGGGCTTCTCCCTCAAGACCCTGACCTCCTCCACCGCCACCACCGACTCGTCGTCCGAAACCCTCACCCTTGCGCCGCTCTTCTCCTACCCGGCCCACACGGGCCCGGTCCGCTGCGTGGCCACGGCGCCGCGTGCCGGGCTCGCGGCCTCCGGCGGCGCCGACGACTCCGTCCGCCTCTACGACCTCCCCACCGCCGCCGACCTCGGCCCGCTCCTCGACCCGTCTGCGGCCGTCTCCGCGCTCGCCTTCTACTCCCGGGGCCCCGTGCCGCGGAACCTCCTCGCCGCCTGCGACGACGGCGCGCTCCACCTCTACGACGCCGACGGCTTCGCCCTCCTCGCCACGCTCCGCGCGTTCCCGCGCCACGAGGCCGCCGAGGGGCTCGCCGTGCACCCGTCGGGCCGGGTCGCGCTCGCCGTCGGCCGCGCCGGGGCGCTCGCGATGGTCAACCTCGTCCGGGGCCGGCGCAGCTTCGCGTGCCGCCTCGAGCGCCCTGCGTCGGCGGTCTC
The DNA here is from genome assembly GCA_032594955.1 of Panicum miliaceum. Lineage (NCBI taxonomy): Eukaryota > Viridiplantae > Streptophyta > Magnoliopsida > Poales > Poaceae > Panicum > Panicum miliaceum. The sequence goes on along the minus strand of CM064070.1, from coordinate 7,757,354 downwards.
GTACGCGGAGGACAGGGATGGCGGGGATCGCTTCGTCATGGCCGCCGAGGAGAAGGTGACCGTGCACGACTCCGAGGATGCAAGGATTATTCATGAGATGGACTGCAGCAAGAGGGTGCTTGCCATGGCACCTGCAAAGGTACTAATACTGCCAGTCTGTCATTGCCTGTCATCGCACTGCATCAAGGGCTGAAAATTTGTTGAAAATTAACATCTTGTGAATGCAAATTCAGCTTTTTGATTGTCCATAACATGGTCAATTGACATCTTGGTGTGGCTTCATGCTATGATTTTAGATGCTCTGTGTGCCCATATCTTAGCTCTTTGTCTTTGGATTTACCTCCATTGCCTTATTGTCTTCCACTGAAACCCTGTTACCCTTTGCACATTGCTAACATGTTCTTGGGTATTTTTCAGAATGGAGTCCTTTACACTGGAGGAGAGGACCGTGGTATCACTGCTTGGGATTTGTCCAGCGGCAAGGTCTCCTCACGCATTGAGGGTGCTCACGCAACTCGTGTAAAAGGGGTGGTTGTTTTTGATACTCGGAAGGATGGGTCAGAGCTCTCCAATCTAATTGCTTCTGCTTCATCCGATGGTGTCATAAGGATATGGGATGTTCGGGCAATTGGGAATGCAAAGCCTACTCCATTGGCAGAGGCTAACACAAAAGCAAGGCTAACCTGTCTTGCTGGGACATCATTGAAATGTAAGTACTAAAAGCTTCATATTCAACCTTTTCAAGTTTGTAGCGAGAAGATACAAATAAACATGATGTATGGGGCATACCTTGAGTTGGATACACAGCTAAACTATAGGACAATGTTAATCTGGATTTTCATATTCAGATCTCTACTGAGGAAATGCTTTCCTTTTATTCTGTCAGTTTATTCCTTTTTGTCACTGTTATTCTTTCTATTATGTTAGCAATAATTCCTGTGCTTGCTAGAAAGATATGAAATCACCTGTCTTCAGTTATTTTCTTCAGATAAATAGTATGCAGTTTGCATGGAGGATCCTTTTTTATTTCTTAGAGCTGTGGTTTCACATGTATTAGCTTAGTCTTCCATTTATGTTTCTTAGGACAATACATTAAATATTGTATTTGATTGTTGTTTAAAATAAATTTAGGCGAAACTTCCCCAACAGTCTAGGTTTTTTAATTAGAAAAGAGTGGTAGAGGTTTCCATTTATGATTGGTGCCCTATATGAAATCAATAGGATACACAATTTCTTATGTTTTTTATTCAACTTCTACAAGTAAATGTTTGTTAAATCTATCTCTTGTGTGTTAATTCCCCTCGTGAAATAATCTGTTGATTCTGCATATAACGTGGGCTGTGGCTCTGTTGATTTGCAGAAGTTGCAGAGTTCAAGTGAAGAACGAATGATGAGGCAAATCATTGAAGAGCCGTTGTGTTTATGCTTTGTAATGTTTAGTTTACTCCCCATAACGGATTGGTATGAGAAAACTGGGCATGAAAGAAGGATTGAAGCTGGAGACCTGGCAAGCAAACATTGGCTGGATGCATTTGAAATGTATGATAGTCGTCGATTATACATAAGGATATTTGGCTCGAGTGCGTGAACTCAATGAGATCGCGTGGTTTGATTGTACAAGTTTTGCAGTAATGACCATTTCCAATGTTAACTGGGCAATTTGCATCATCATGTTGCCTTCGCTGAATAGTTGAATAGTTTTCACTACTTTCCTAACGTAGAATCATGGCCATGTCCATCTCCACTCCCCTTGCATATACGATTAGAAAAAGGGGGAAAATCTTGACATGCCACTGTAATTTTTATTGATCCTGTAGAGAAAATTTACAGTGACATAGGAATCCTCCAAAGATGGAAATCAACATAAGACACAAGCTGGAAATTCGTGAACCTGGTGATAGTGAGCGGCCATTCGTAGACAGGTCTGTTTGACAGACAGATCTAGCACCATCAACCTCTTAAGAAATTCAGAGTTCTCACAATACGCGAGAACTCACAAACTCGACACAGACGGATCAAGCACCATCAACCTTTGTAAGAAACTTGAGTTCTCTCACAATACGCGAGAAGTCACAGACTCAACCAACCTCTATAAACACCTAAACTTCCTACCAATCTACAGACTTCTCTCTCGGCCTAAGCTGATGCAGCCTCGAGTCTTCAGAAGTTGTTCCTGAGGCTTGTCGCGTTGTTCCACCCCGGCTCCTTGTCCCTGTTCTGCTGCACCCTCTGCCCAGCACCGCCGCTCACCGGTACTCGCCGCGCCTTGCGCGCGCCATCAGTGCCCTGTGTGGTGGCGATGGCACTGGCTTTCCTCCCAGCTTGTGCAGTCATTGACGGCCTGATGATCACCTTCTTCTGCAGGCTTCGCCGCAGGATGCTGTTGATCCTCTTGCTCCGGCTTCCCTTGTCATTGGAGACAACCGGAGGAGAGCACCGCGGTGGTGAGGACAAATGCTCCGTGATATCGTCAAGCGGTGGCGGCGCCGCTGCTGCATTCTTGGCTGTAGGCAGCGGCATCAGCGAGTTCCGCCGCGGAAGTGGTATCAGCGATGTCCTACGCGAGGCTTGGTTCATTGGCTGCGGGTAAGCTCCACCGTTGCACAATGAGACTCGTCTCGCTTTTGCCATCTGTGGCAGCTGCCCAGCTTCAGGGTTATTCTCCTTCTCCTCCCCGAGAGACATCAGCTGCTTGAAGCTGTAAGTGTCAGCGTTGCTGTCAGAGAACATCTGCTTCGCGATCCCAAAGTCTTGCGTGCTGCTGATGGCTTCTCTGCTGTGGAGTTGAGGTTCCTCTCGGCCATTGGGCTTCTCAGGTATGACCCCTCTTCCTTAAAGCTATGCTGCTTCTGCAGATGGTCTTGAGCAATCTTGTTGTCGACATGCTGCCGAGCTATCTTTCTTTCAACTAGCAGCTGTGATTCCAGCTCTTTGATCTGGAAAGAGTTTAGAAGTAACAACAAATATATCAATTCTTTATTCTCATTTCAGTTTTCAATACACATTTCACAAATTTTGTAAAGTAATCGAATGATTTTTCATCATCTATGAAAAAGAATAACAAGTCCTATGCATTTTTCTTCAGAATAAAAAAACAAGTCCTATGCATAGTAATTTCATGTGACATCCATCAATATTATTAATGCTGGGAACCTTCTAGGGTCATCATGGCATCAAGGTATGGCATAAAAAGATAGGTCAAAAGTATCACGATCATTCAAAGAGGCATTCAGGTACAAGATCAAGTTTTATGATATGAAGCAAATTACTACTCTCGAGCAGGTGGTGCAAAAGGAAGAAGCTAATGGCATCAAGAAGCTATGCCTGATGTACCTTCTCTTGGAGATTCATAGTGAGCAAGTCTTTGGCCTTGTTCTTTGCTTCAAGTGATTGGATTGTTTCTTCCATGCTTTTAATCTGAGCATCTTTGTTCTTACTATCCTGCTTGGCTCTCCCAACCTAGCAGAACCAGTAGCTTGTTAGAGTTGAACAGACTTAAAAAAAGCTTACATAACATTCAGATATTGGCAGAATACTACTGTACCATGAGCTTGTATCTTGACAATTCTCCAACATCAACTTGCTTTCTTGCTTGTCCAAGCTCTATTCCTCGCACTCTGCTAGCGAAGTTCAGTGAGCAAAGAGTTTCACCTACGTCATTCTCATTTGGGCTGATTTGAACAAACATCAGTCTTGGAATCTCCACCTGTATATTACACTGAATTATAAAACTAAATAAGAGCAAACGATTCTACCATCCTAATAAAGAAATAGCTTACGTACTCAATGAGTCTTGAAGCAAGTGTGTTAGCTTCGAATTCCTGAAATTTGAAAAAACAATCATATGTCTATGGGTTCATATAACCAACAATGTAAGTTTCAGTTGAAAACTAATTTTAAAAAAAGCACTAAAATTTAAATACCTAAAAGGGATATGTGGGGTCTTTGTTGCAAGAGCAGATATGACATCACCAAGTGCAGAGAGTGATTTATTGATGTTCTGTGCTTCTTTCAACCTTTCTCCTTGCGCATCTGTCTTTGCTACCCGCTCACTTCCGGCGAGGTCAATTAGCCATAATTTGCTCTTTGTGCATTCTCCATTGATCAAGTTTTCTCCTTTGACCATCACACAGTGTATGCTGAAATGCAAAATCAGTTAAGAATTTAGGATAGAATCTACAATCTACAAAATAACAGAATTGGATGAAAATCTTTCGCTACGAACCAGTGTGATCGACTGCTATGTTCATTAGCATTTGTCGAACCAACAACTCTAGCTTTGCTTCCAGTTTGCAGGACCTTCCAAGCCTCATTCATGTTAGTTACCCGTGCTTCAACAAATCCAGGTAAATGGTGAACCCCTTCTGCAACTTGTCTTACTTCTAGTCTGCAAAATAAGGTTTCATGTCATACCATTGATCAAGTTTTCTCCTTTGACCATCACACAGTGTATGCTGAAATGCAAAATCAGTTAAGAATTTAGGATAGAATCTACAATCTACAAAATAACAGAATTGGATGAAAATCTTTCGCTACGAACCAGTGTGATCGACTGCTATGTTCATTAGCATTTGTCGAACCAACAACTCTAGCTTTGCTTCCAGTTTGCAGGACCTTCCAAGCCTCATTCATGTTAGTCACCCGTGCTTCAACAAGTCCAGGTAAATGGTGAACCCCTTCTGCAACTTGTCTTACTTCTAGTCTGCAAAATAAGGTTTCATGTCATACCATTGATCAAGTTTTCTCCTTTGACCATCACACAGTGTATGCTGAAATGCAAAATCAGTTAAGAATTTAGGATAGAATCTACAATCTACAAAATAACAGAATTGGATGAAAATCTTTCGCTACGAACCAGTGTGATCGACTGCTATGTTCATTAGCATTTGTCGAACCAACAACTCTAGCTTTGCTTCCAGTTTGCAGGACCTTCCAAGCCTCATTCATGTTAGTCACCCGTGCTTCAACAAGTCCAGGTACATGGTGAACCCCTTCTGCAACTTGTCTTCTAGTCTGCAAAATAAGGTTTCATGTCATACCATTGATCAAGTTTTCTCCTTTGACCATCACACAGTGTATGCTGAAATGCAAAATCAGTTAAGAATTTAGGATAGAATCTGCAATCTACAAAATAACAGAATTGGATGAAAATCTTTCGCTACGAACCAGTGTGATCGACTGCTATGTTCATTAGCATTTGTCGAACCAACAACTCTAGCTTTGCTTCCAGTTTGCAGGACCTTCCAAGCCTCATTCATGTTAGTCACCCGTGCTTCAACAAGTCCAGGTACATGGTGAACCCCTTCTGCAACTTGTCTTACTTCTAGTCTGCAAAATAAGGTTTCATGTCATACCATTGATCAAGTTTTCTCCTTTGACCATCACACAGTGTATGCTGAAATGCAAAATCAGTTAAGAATTTAGGATAGAATCTACAATCTACAAAATAACAGAATTGGATGAAAATCTTTCGCTACGAACCAGTGTGATCGACTGCTATGTTCATTAGCATTTGTCGAACCAACAACTCTAGCTTTGCTTCCAGTTTGCAGGACCTTCCAAGCCTCATTCATGTTAGTCACCCGTGCTTCAACAAGTCCAGGTACATGGTGAACCCCTTCTGCAACTTGTCTTACTTCTAGTCTGCAAAATAAGGTTTCATGTCATACCATTGATCAAGTTTTCTCCTTTGACCATCACACAGTGTATGCTGAAATGCAAAATCAGTTAAGAATTTAGGATAGAATCTACAATCTACAAAATAACAGAATTGGATGAAAATCTTTCGCTACGAACCAGTGTGATCGACTGCTATGTTCATTAGCATTTGTCGAACCAACAACTCTAGCTTTGCTTCCAGTTTGCAGGACCTTCCAAGCCTCATTCATGTTAGTCACCCGTGCTTCAACAAGTCCAGGTACATGGTGAACCCCTTCTGCAACTTGTCTTCTAGTCTGCAAAATAAGGTTTCATGTCATACCATTGATCAAGTTTTCTCCTTTGACCATCACACAGTGTATGCTGAAATGCAAAATCAGTTAAGAATTTAGGATAGAATCTACAATCTACAAAATAACAGAATTGGATGAAAATCTTTCGCTACGAACCAGTGTGATCGACTGCTATGTTCATTAGCATTTGTCGAACCAACAACTCTAGCTTTGCTTCCAGTTTGCAGGACCTTCCAAGCCTCATTCATGTTAGTCACCCGTGCTTCAACAAGTCCAGGTACATGGTGAACCCCTTCTGCAACTTGTCTTACTTCTAGTCTGCAAAAAAAGGTTTCATGTCATACTATGATATTTGTTGATACACCAATACAGTTCATGTTCACGAGTATCATTGTACCATTTATCATTTCTTAGGATTTTAGATTCTCGATATAAAAATATAAATCACGAGTACCATTATACCTACCTTTTGGTTGTTGCGCTTGGTTGAGACCCTGTCAGGAGCAAATCATGGATCTGCTCATTGTACACCTCCAAAACACTGACAGTTACCTCATACAAGAAAATACCCTCTCTTTCTTTTATTACCCGAAAGAGTTCCTCCAAAGTTCTGTAGTTTACTCCTCAAGCTCCTTCAATTCCTTCCATGGTAAATGTTTTACCAGTGCCGGTTTGTCCATAAGCAAAGATGCGAACATTGAATCCATCTAACACCGAGGTTGCAAATGGCGCAGTTTTCTCAAACACCTTTTCTGCACATAGAATGAATAAGACACATTGTTAGAAGAATGGAATACAACACATGCAAAGTGAATAATTGCACTTATGAAATGAGTTACCTCGGTCTTCTTCAGGGCTGAAGACGGAATCGAATTTGAATACTTTTTTGGAAGATACGTGGCCCTTAGCAATGAGCTCTCCATCTTTTGCTGACTCAAAATCAATGGCCGTGGAAGCTCCTTCAGCTATTTCTTCTGCATTAAGTGGCCGACATCGGCAAAACACTAGTATATTACCTAAGCAGTATTAAGTCGCTGTTAGTTTTGTCTTCACCATATCTAAATGTTTACAGATACAAGAACAAAACAAATAACTAACCCTTCAACTCTATAACCTTGTTGTATAAATCCTTCCGTTCCTTTGCCTCCTCACTAAACTTTTCTTTGAGGTCTTTAAACTCACATTCCAGAGTTGCATATTGATTCACTGTTTGAAAGAATATATCTTGTTACAAAAATTTCTAGCAAGTGGAAACAAATAGAGAGCTGAAGAATGTAGATAGGACAAACATACCATATTGCTGAATTGTTTTGGACACTTGTGTAGCATCCAACACACAATTTTTGTATTCTAGTGACTCTTGTCATAAATTCTGGTGCTCCAACTTCAAGGCCTGTAGATGAGTGTAATAAATATTATACCATTTATGACATAAAGTTCCAGAGACAGCACTGGTGGTTGTCTATAGTATGTAAATAGTGTGTTCTTTTAACAGAATACCTTGAATTTTTTACTCAATTCGTTGACAAATTGACACAATCGACTCTTCTCTTTCACTTGCCCTTCAACTGCAGAGGCTGCAGAATCCACAAAAAGTTTAAGAAAGACTCCTAATAGGACAAGAAAGCCTAAACCAGTCTCAATATCAAGTAACATGATCCTTGTGTGAATGTGTGATTCAAACTTAGTGAACTGGAATTGTGACTATTTGCAGAATTATCAAATTCCTCGAAATCAGCCAATACAAGTGCTGATCTCTTTTTTTTCCTCCAACCACACAAATGAACTTAATTTGCTGCTGCAATCAAACACCAAACGGCCACAGTGGATCTATCTTATCACAAGGTCTTACCTACGGAGCCAACGCACATTGACTTCCTCATGAGCTCCATCTGCAGATCACGAAGCGACTCCTGTGCTTCACGGCATTCTCTGGTCTTGAGCACGTTCTCCCTCATCAGGTCCTCCAGAAGCCTCCTGCATTCCTCCTTCTCCCGCAGGAGTAAACCGTACTGCTGCTTCAGCTGGCCACAGCAACCGGGTTCGCCCTGCAAGAGACACCACACCTTTGTTTAGGCACAGAGAACAACCAAATTTCATGCTGAGATGTTTTGGTGTAGTGGAATGTGGATAACCTCTTCCGCTTGCAGCCTCTCTAGCTCGCTTGGAGCACCATCCACGGTCTCAGCCTGGCGCGCTCCGCCTGTCCTGGACACGCCACGGCTTTCCGCACTGGCCGCATCCTCAGCGGCGCCGCGTCCGCCGGGCGGCGGCGGCGGCGTGGACGCGGCGGGGAAAAGCTCGAGGGGCGCGACCCGGTGTCGCGAGGCGCCCCTCCGGATGTAGTCGGGCGTGTCCTGCAGCGCCCCGTCGCACGGGACGCCGCCGGGCGGCGACGGCGAGCCCAATCCGCTGGCGTGGTATTCCGGAGCCCGTGCCTCCCCCGCCGCAGCCGCCGCGGCTTCCGCGGAGACCGACGAGCCCGTGGGCGAGCCCTCTGAACCGCCGCATCAAAAACCAACCACGATGAGAAATCGAGACGCCGGATGAACCGATCGAGATCCGCGGGGGAAGAGAAGAGGCGCGTACGTACCCTCGGCGACGGCGGAGCGGCCCTGGTGGTCGGCGGCTTGGGAGGGGATGATGAAGTCGCGGACGTCGGACAACCTCACCGTCTTCCTAGCCGCCGCCGGTACCGGCGAGGAGGCGGCGGGGGGGTCGGCGCGGCCCCGGGCGCCGCCGCTTGCCTCCTCTTCCATCGCGCGGCGACTGCGAGGAGGAGGAGGAGGGGCGGGTGGTCAGCGCGTCGTGGTGGTGGTGGACTGGTGATGGCTGGTGGCAGAGTGGAGCGATCCCGTCGCTCTGGCGATGGAGGCGGCAGCCGCGGGGAGGGGGTTCGAATTTGAGGCAGAGGGAAAGGCCGCAAGGGGAAAGCGGCGCGATCCGCGAACGATGCGCGATCCGTTGGGGGCGGGCGGGAGGATGAGGATTGGATTGGATTCGGGGAAGCGAGAAAGGAAGGAGACGACCGTTGGGCCGAGGGAGGAATTTTCGAACGAATTCGAAACGCGTGCCGTCCCGGTGGCGGCGGGATGACTGACGAGCGGGACCCGTGGACCCGCTTTGCCCCGGGAACGGAGGCTGGGCCCGCTGTCAGTGTCCCGTCGCCGGCCACGGAAAGGGAGTTTTCGGCGCGGCGGGGCCCGCACGTGCTGCTGTAGGCTGTAGGCTTGCGGTTGGTAGGTACCAAGGCATCGAACGCACACTCTCCCACGAGCCTAGAAGCCCTCGTCCTCGAAATCACGGTGGCGGCGACCGGCGGGCCATACGTCCGCGGGGTCGGCCGCCGGTTCGCCACGAGCTCACCTCGCGCTGTCCACTCCGGCCGGCGGCCGGCCTCCGGGCAAAACGTTCGTCCGCTCGCTGGTTGCGCTGTTGCGCGGCCGGCTCGTCTGTCGGTCAGATCGATCAGCTGCCGCCCGTGCCCGCCGGCCTATTGGTTGCCGCTCGTCACTCGTCAGCCAAACATTTGCAATTTCCATTTACATCTTACAAGATTGAATTCAACAGTATGCGTACGCGATCGACGAGCGCTACGATCCGGTGACCATTCCTATACGCACTGCCGAGCGCTAGTCGTCGGCATGGTGGTACACCACCGGAACCGCTCTCGGCGACGAGTTCCAGACGGCGTTGACGCGACCGGCGACGAACGCGGCGACGCGCCGGGCCGAGCGCGCCACGAACGCGGCGCAGACCTCGGCGGGGTCGTCCACGCACCCCTGCCACGAGCACGCGCGCATCAGCACGCGCCCGCGCCGGCCTCCTCCCCCGCGCCGCCCGCCGCCGCCGCCGCCGAAGCCGAAGCAGCGCCAGAGCCGGGCCAGGCAGCACCCCTCGTCGCGCCCGGCCGCCACCACCACGGCCGACTGCAGGTACGCCGACGCCGCGTGCTTCAGCAGCTGGTTCCGGATCCCGATGTTGGACGCGTCGAAGTCGTGGATGTCGTGGAACGAGTACTCGCCCCACCCGCTGCCCCCGCCGCCGCGCCACGGGCTGTGCAGGTGGTGGTGGTGGTCGCCGCCGCCTCCCCCGCCGCCGCCGCACTCCTCCATCACGTCGCGGAGGCTCGTGTACTCGATGCTGCTGCTGCCGCCGCTGCTGCCGCTACGCCCGATGCTGCTGCTCCGGCTCCACGGCCGCGGCCGCCGCCAGCTCCCGGCCCGCGGCGACACCACCCGCGGCGACGCGTCGGCTGCCTCCATCGTCGTCGCCGGCGACCATGCAACGACACGAGAGCGCTCGCTTCCTACGGAAATGGAACCTAGCGCGCTTCTTCTTAGTTTTTGTTTGAGGTGAGGAGAGACACAAGGCGACCATGCATCGCATTGCCAGTGAGCATCTCTCTCACTGGCCCTGCTTGATTCTAGGATCCATGTCCTAACCCTGACCAGGCCAGACATAGCACTTCATCATAGAAGACTCTGCATGCCATGCCTTAAGGTCAGGATCAACCACAGCTCATGTGCAGTGCAACTAATCAGCAAATCCACTAAAAACAATCATTTGCAAGGGAAGATCTGCACTGGGGCAAAAAAAAAATTCTGCCAAAAAAGATTTCTCAGAATCAATCGTGGCTCTCCTAGTGACAAAAGTGACCAAATGTTGGCCATCAAAACAGGACATCGGTGTTAAATGGAACTAAAAAATATGATTTTTTTTCTGTAGGGACTCACCCCAGTTCAAATAGTTCCTAATCAGAATACACTATTCAAACAGACAAGAAGACCATTCCGGGAAACATTCTTAAAGGGCAACACCAGATGCCTACAGATTTGGATAGCAGAAAGGCCAATAGAGCTCAGCTCATGTGCATGGCTACTGACCTGCAAGGCCATTAAAAACTAGAGTAATTTGCAAGGGATGATCTGCATGAGAAAAGTTTTCTCCGATAATTGGCAACAACAAAGAAACCCCACAATCAATCATGGGTCGTGATAACAGCATACAGAGTGCTCAAGCTCATATATAGTATGAGAACAGCATGATCGATACGCTCGTGTCGGTCATGAAAATGGGACACTAATATTCGGTTCAATGAAAGTCCAAATCGTGATCCATCAGGACTCACCATAGTTCAAACTCTCTTATCATGGTACATTATTGAGAATACAAACGGCCAAACCCAACAGTGAAATTCACTAATATCACGATTCAACAGAGAACAAAAACATCCCTAGAAACATTCTTCAAGGGAAAATCCACATTCATTTCACTACGCAGAACTAACAGGCAGATACCTAAGCAGGACGACATCTCAAACAATGTGCTCAGCCAATGCCAGGATCTTGAGGTGCTTCTTCTTCCTAAGCTCATGAGGCACCGGACCAAAGACGCGAGTGCCAATCAGCTCGCCCTTGTTGTTTACAAGGACTATCGCGTTGTCATCGAACTGGACCTCACTGCCATCACTGCGCCCTTTCTTCATGGCAGCACGGACGACCACTCCATACACAACGTCTCCTTTCTTGACCTTGCCACGAGGCTGTGCTTCCTTGACAGATCCGATGATCGTGTCCCCAAGCCTTGCTCCATACTTCCCCCTCTTGGCCTGAATGCACATAACCCGCTTCGCTCCAGAGTTGTCCACGACCTTGAGGTTGGTTCTCATCTGGATGAATGTTCTGATTTGCTGAAAATGGGATAAGACCCTATGTTATCATTCTATTTTTTGTTCTCACACTGAGATGTGTAATCATTTTAAGAGAAGTCAATATTCCAGTAATTGTTTTGTTAGCTTCACACCATATAGCAGCTTACAGATAACATTCTTTTTCATTCAGAAAAACATTTTAAGTACTTTGTCTAAGATGGTTTTCATCAAACTGAACGTGCTCAAGAAGAGTATATGAAAGAGTGCCTCGTAAAGCAATATAGTTTGTCTTAGGAACTACTTATAATCCTAATTCAAGTAATGAAAATGAAAGATTTAAGGCACCTGAAGAAGACTCAGGTAGTAAGACTGTAAGAAAGCTATTGAAGTATTCAGGTATAGGGCACAAATTTACAGACAGCCAAATAACATACTGGATCATGGATATCATGGGGAAAATGAAAGAATAACAATTGATCATTAATCAACACTAGAATGTCAGTGTAAGCTTCAGATATGGATAAAAAGAACGAGCAAATTGATTGCCGACCAGCTGTTAATCGGAACAATGTGACATGTCTGAGGTCAATAAATGTTTCTTTTTCTTCTTTCAAAACATCTGTGCTGAGATATGCAAGCATTTCAAGAGAACTTTATATTCCAGAAATTATCCTGTGTCAGCCTCATAACATAGCCAAAAAAAAACAGAAATTCCTTCCGGATATTTAGCTGGTTTTCATCAGGCTGATCAATGAAACACACTCATGAAGAGTGTGCAATGAAAAAAGGCTTAGGTATTAATACAAGTTAATCACGTATTCAGCTGTATGGAGCAAGACCACTGATAATAAAACAAACATGCTGGATAATGGATATCATGAGAAAAGTGAAAGACGCACAATTGTTTCTTAATCAAATTAAGAATTTCAGTGCAAGTTATCATATGACATTAAAGAAGAAGAAAAACAATAGTTTGCTTTGCAGAAGCTTATTCAAAACAATGAGTATATGTTTAAGGACAATAAAATGTTTCTGCGTGATAGTTCAGTTCACCTGGCTGATAGCATCACAATGAGAAGGTCTTGTCACTGCCTCAACAGATGAGCTGGCAGCTCCATACAAATTATTTCCAAGGCTTCCCATCAGAGTACGTCCAACTATATAGATCAAGAAGCATTCCAGCAATTTGGATTATAACAGCATCATATCACGGCTAATGATTCAAACATAATCACAAACCTTTCTAAGGTCTAGACACTAGACAGTTTCTTAAAGCTAGGCGTCGGCTGCAGCTGCAAACAATCAGCGGTTCTAGTTCCGTAGGCATTTCAACGATATGACCAGATCATCATTCACCACTAGATCATGTCCATTCAGCTTGCAATAATTGGTTACGAGGCAAGCACAAAACATTGCCACAACTTGAACCAGGTAATGTTCTATTAGGAGTCATGAATTTTTATTTTTTAACAAGGTTAAAGATGCACGATATCAGGCACGACTTTTCTCATACCGACAGCATCAACCACAGTGCACATGACCAACTCCGATTTTCTGAAGAGTGAAAAGACATATAAAACAAGAGAGGCGTGTTGCTTAAATCTAATATAACTTAAACTGAATCACTTTTAATATAACTTAAACAAGAGATGCTATCGCTATGTCCCCCATTGTAAAATTGAAACCTCCGAGGTGGTGAAACTAATACCTGATGAACACTTTGACCTCAGAAACGCCGCCATTTCGTGGTTCCCTGCCCTCCACCTGCGTTAAAACAGAGCACATCAAAGGACTCGCCAATCAAACAGAACTCGGACGCAGAGGGGAACCAAAGGCGGTCTAGCAGCGCGGTGCGCAGGGGACCCGAGCACCAGCGCCGCAACGAACCGAAGCTAAACGGAAGAACCCTACCGAGCCTAGCACGGATCCCTAAAACCCTCGCTAACTAGCGCCCACCTGCCGAGACCACCCCGGCCGTAGTACCCCTGGTCCAGCATCGCGGGGAAACAGGGGCGGGGAGCTCACCTTCTGGAGCGGGCGCGGGCGCGGGCGAGACGGCGGCTCCGGCGGCGCGGCGGCGACGAGCGAGCGAGAGAGAGCACAGCGATGGGGGGGGGGGGGGGGGGGGGGTGGGGGTGGGGTGGCGCGGTGGGCTGTGCCCGTGTGTTTTAGGCGCTCCACAGTTGGGCCCTATGATCCTCTCCCTCGGGGGCGCGGAGATGAAACTGGACCTGCATGTAGTGTGAGCCCTATACGGGCCGAGTCCAAGCCAGCCCACCCAAGGAAATTGGGCCATGAAACCGAGCCGAGCGCGTCGAGTCCCCTGAAACGGTGGTGTCGACAACACAGCCAAGTAGGATGCGGTCGAGGTGTCGACACTGTCACGGCGCGGGCCAACGGGAGGTGGACAATTGCCCCCTGCTACCCGCGCGGCAACAAGGGGCTCTGCCGCTTTTGTTTAGGATGCCCTCTTTGGCCCTTTGCCCCTGCACCAGCTGTGTCAGTTTGGAGTATTAAATATAGATTAATAATAAAACTCATTTCATGATCTCTAGCCTATTTCGTGAGATGAATCTATTAAATCTATTTTTTTCACAATTAGCCTATATGATGTTACAGTAAACATGTACAAATTATAAATTGATTAGGCTTAATAGATTCGTCTCGTGAAATAGTCCAAAAGTTCTAAACTTAGTTTTACAAATAACTCATGTTTAATCCTTCTAAATAGCATAGAAATTAGAAATATTTGATGTTACAGGCTAAACTTTAGCCCCTCGAATCCAAACGAGTCCGATTATTTAGCCCGGCGGGCGTGGTGGTGATGATGCGGCGCCGTGCACGCACCTACCTGGCCGCCGCCGCCGTGCCGCGCAGGCAGGATCTTGGACGCCATACGCGCAAAGCCTCGCCGCTGGTTCTCTCTCGGCCGGCCATGGCGGCAGCCGCTCATCTCGATCCCTGCTCCCGACGCGTGGTGGTGCTCCGCCCGCCCTTCCGGAAAGAGGAGACGGAGGGGGTCGATGCGGCCATGGGGATCCGGGGAGCACGAGCGCACTTGCCCGAATTATCAGCGCTGCTGCTAGCTTTTCGCGATCCGCTCGCCGGCAAGCACGCACGCACGAGACCAAGTTGCGTGGCTGGCAACTTGCGCGCGATTGGCCTCTTTAGCATTCTCGGTTTAATGGTTGCTGGTTTTTTAAAAGAATAATAGTATAAAACTAGATGCTCGTAGATATGCATGTAAACACCTGCCGGTACCGGATGTCGGTTGCCTCCAAGCTTATTCCCCAGCTTAATCTGATGGTGAGGAGAGCACAGATTCATCTCAAAAATAAAAGAAAAAAATCAAGTAAGTATTATGAGAACCAACACCAGAACAATGTATGACAACTTTTGCACCACCAAATCAACAAGAAGCGGGTCACTTTTTTTCTAAAAAAGGAAACTAATCTTGTTTTTGTTAAGAGGGAGGTTAGAGTGAGCTTTTGTTTCCTGTTTTTCTCCCAAGCTGTGATGCTTAGGGGCAGAAAATTTGTTCGAGTTTGCTGAAACTTTGAAAATGTAAAACTAGCAACCCCAGTACGTTATCATGCTTTCGAGTAAAGCTGGGCTAGAGAATATTTGGTTAAATTTTTTTTTCCATTCGACACTAAGAAAATGAGTCCTTCCTTTTATAATACTGAAAAAATTTCATTCCCTATTTGACACCAAATTCAACTTTCGTTCCTATGTTAGTTTTTCCAATCAAGAGCTGTTAAACACCATGTGAAAAGACGGTTTTGCCCTAGTGGGCCCCACCATCCCTTCTCCCTCCTCTGCTACACGCCGTCGGGGCCTGGGCGGCGGGCTCGGGGGCTGCTGCCTGGCGCCCCGCACCAGCAGCTGCCTGGTGGCGTCCGCGGACGTGCCCCCACCGTCGGGGTCCAAGATCCCATCCTGCTATTCCTCGACGAGCGCGCCACGGAGGCGTCGGAGGACGCCATCTCGTCCCTCATGACCGAGCTGGAGTCGCCGGCGCCGTCGCTGGACTCGCTCCGTCGCACGGCCATGGAGCTCCGGCTGCTGGCCAAGCACAACCCAGACAACCGAGTCCGCATGCCAAGGCCGGGGGCGTGCAGCCGCTCGTCAAGCTACTGTCGCCGTTGCAACTCCCGCTGGCCGCCACGGTGCCGGCGTGGTCCCGTCGGCGAGCATCTTCTCCGGCTCTGCTGTCGTGGCGCACCGTCCGGCGCTCCTCGCCGCGCCCATCTTGCGGCGCCGTCCAAACAGGGGGCGGCATGTTGAATGGGGGATACGCAGGCATCTTGTCGCCGGTCATCTGGCCACGACGCATCGCTTGAATGCTCCCTGCCAACCCGCCTGCTCCGGACGCGAGTCCATCCCGGCTCCGGCGAGTGATGGATTGGACTCGATGTAGCTGGCGCGGCGTAAAACACTAACACTGACCTTGGCGGCGCTCCTCGCTGAAGGCGGTGGCCTGCTTGTCCAGTTCCTCTCTCAGTCCTTACATTGTTTCGTATCTTAAGAGCTCAAGTCAGCAAAACGGGTCTCTCCAGAAAAGATGGTTAAGAGCTCAACGTTGCTCCTCCTCTTGTTCTTCCGGATCGCAAAATTGAACTCGAAATGTCTCAAAAATCGAGTTGCTGACCATCAAAATCGAGCACTCGTGCTTGGAATTGAACCCTCGCGTGGCCCAAAGCGATTTCACGTACCCCAAAATCGAGTTCCCTGTTGCTGCTTCCGCCTTCCGTTCTGGCTGTTTCACCATTGCCGCACATCATGAAGCTCCGTACAAGAGCAGAGACAACTCGAATCTCAACGCAAATTCAGTTTCCACTAGGCCAAATTAGCCTCTACTACTTTGGCAAAGTTCGTGGCTTGCCCAAATCGAGGTCTTTTGCAGCGCCGGCGGACCTCCTGGGCTCATGACATCCTCCAGCGGGAGCGTGAAGCATACTTCGCAGAGGAGGGAGAAGGAGATGAGAATTCGCAGAGGGAGAAGGAGATGAGAAGAGGTAGAAGGGATGGTGGGGCCCGTAGGGGCGAAACTGTCTTTTCACAAGGCATTTAACAGCTCGTGGATGGAAAATCTAACAGAAATGAAAGTTAAACTTGGTGTCAAATAGGAAACGAAAATTTATTCCGTGTAAAAAAAAGAAACAATTCATTTTCGCAGTGTCAAATTTTGAATTTTTTGAAAAAGAAACTAGAAACTGAGTAGTTGCGTTCTGGTACAAATCTTGACGCTGTACAGTGGGCTCCGGTACCTCACTCTCTCAGCGGTCAGTCTCACTGGCCCCAGTACAGTAGTACGTACAGTGCAGGCCCTAGCTACCCTGCTACAGTGCTACTGCTCTACAGCTACGCTGGAGAATTTACCGTCCTGGCAACTTGCATTAATTCATCGTGCGGCTAGGGAGTACTCCGCTCTACGCTACTCGTCCCGTAAAAGGAAAACGGCCGTTCCCTCGGCACCAACTCAAAACGGGAAATCCGTACCAACTGCTCGCGTTGACCGAGGACACAGAGACAGTTACTGTTGGATCGATCGATCGATCGCCGCCCCCCCCCCCCCAATCCAACCACCCCCCTGACGACGACTCAAATTCAGCGCTGAACTCTCACAAACAGCCATCCCCATCTGACGGCAGGCAGAGCGCACGGATCAGTTCGTTCGTTGCAGCTGTTCGGTTTGGACACTGTACATGCAGTGCACGGCACTGCAGAAACCAGAAAGTCCTAGAGGAGGACCCGTCGTCGTCGCTCAACAGTAGATTGGAGAACTAATCGTGCAGGCGTTTCACAGAAAATTCTTCCAATTCCTGCATGATTTGGCCAACAAAGGGGGAAAAGATCGCTATGTGCATTGACCCGTATGTATTCGCCCAAACATGGCTCGAAATGGAATTTCAAAAATGTCGCACGCCGGAGTTTTGCGGTCAAGCCCCTGCATGCTACTGTGCAGCGTCGCAGCAGCGAGGTGCGAAAAGTCCGAGGTCTCCTTTGCAAAATGCGCTTCTCCACTCCCCGTCCCAGCTGCGTCCAGTGGTCTGCTCTGGCGCTAGCAAGCCCGAGCAGCAGCAGGAGTGCAGGAGGCCCGAGGCCAGCTGGTGCAGGTCGGTCAGGTGCTGAGCTCACCTGCTCTGGGCTGCTCAGCCAGACGGCCTCGGCTGTTTTTACCTGCAGGCCCCTCCCACTCGCCTAGCTAGGTCTTGGACTGGGGCACTGGGCAAGCTCACCTGCGGGCTGCTGCTCCCCCTCCCCTCCGCTTGCCGGCCAAATCGACCCCCTCCGGCTCCGGGCTCCAGCTTCTTCAGCTTCAGGTGAGCACGCCTGCTGCCCACGCTTGATTAATTCCTCTTCTCCGGGACTCCGATTCCATTTTTCCACCAATGATTTGGTCCTCAGCAAGCTTGTAATTAAAAAGAACCACGTCGATTCACTGCGGATTCAATTCCATTTCCCCTCATCTTTCTCCCCCCCTTGCATTTCCTGAGCGAGATTTGATATTGTTGTCTGCAAACTGCCTTAGAGAGGGAGGTCTTGGATAGAACAATTTATCCCCAGTCTTCTTACTGAGCAGTAACTATATTTTTAGCTTCTATCTTGTTCCTTGCAAATTCTGACTGATTTAATTCCCAGATTTGGTGTCTTTGGTTGGTAGTAGTACATACAGAACAGGAGTAGGTTCTAGCGCTTTCAGTCAAGAGTTACTTAATTTGCCCCCAACAACTCTGCAGAAAAGCTTTGCGGTAAAGCGCTCCCTTCAGCTTGCCAGATTTGACGATGGGATGTTTACTAGCTAGTGTGGAATCTTGCGTCTTTTTGCATACTTTTTTTTCTCTAGCAGTTGTTGGGGTGTAAACCGATGGTCACTGTAAAGTTGCACAGCTGGAACAGGGCGTGTCGTGAATTTATTCAGGAACATCCAGATTCCTGATGCTTTCAGTAGATTCCGTTTACAAAGCTGCTGCCTTTTCACTGATTGCAAATTTGCAATTACTCATGGGCAGCAGATGAGCAAATGGGCTATCAAGTAGTTATAGGAGATTTTTATTTCTGTGGAGATTTTCTGCAGCGCTTGAACTCTTGGCAATCATTCTGCAAGAATTTGTTGATTCAAATCAAGTTCTAGAGACTTGCCAGATTTGCACGATTCCCCTCCAAGAAAGAATCAATCTGTTTTCTAGATTGGTGCGGAAGGCTCAAGCTTTTTCTGAATCCCACCTGCAGATTGAGCAGGCGCAGCCGCACGTTGAGAATTGGGGATGAGCTAGCGAGGCATGGAGGAGGGGCATGGAGCACACCGCCTGCAAGCGCCCGCGCGCCGCGCTGGACGGCGGCCCGGCGGCCGCGGCTGCGTGGCGCGCGCGGCCGCCGGGGGCAAGGACCGGCACAGCAAGGTCGTGACGGCGCGGGGGCTCCGCGACCGGCTCTCGGTGCCCACGGCCATCCAGTTCTACGACATCCAGGACTGCCTCGGCGTCGACCAGCCCAGCAAGGCCATCGAGTGGCTCATCCGCGCCGCCGCCGGCGCCATCGACGAGCTCCCGTCGCTGGACTGCTCCTTCGCGCTCCCCGCTGGCGCCGCCTCCTCCCCGCCGGCCGCCGGAGACGACGCCGAGGTCAGCACCTCCGAGACCAGCAAGAGCTCCGTGCTCTCGCTCGCCAACGCCCCGGCCGACAACGCCACCACCGCTGCTCACCAAGTCAACCACGCGCCCTCGGCTGGCGTACAGGCATCGGTGAGTACCTTAGGCGCCGCTCCAGCGCCCAAGGCCCTCAAGCCGAAGAAGTTGGTCTTGAAGAAATCCTAGCTTTAAGTACTCAAGTCTTCTCGAGTACTTGATTGTAGGTTCGTAGATGTGTAGAGAAATCTGACAATTGTTATGTTGTTCGTAGGACATCTTCTGCTCTGGGTTTGGAGTAGTCTGGCAGCGCCACGACTACTTCAGCCCCTGAGCCAGAGAAGCCAACGAATGTTGCAGCGTTGGAGGTGCAACCGACGGTCACAGCAGAGGATGTGCCGCCGGCGCCCTCAAGGTCTCTTGCAACCGCCACTGCTGCAGTCGAGGAAGATGAAGCGGGTGTCAGGCAAGACGTGGAGGAAGAACCTGGGGTGGCATCTCCAGCCCTCGAGCATCCTACTAGTGAGCCAATTGAGCCGCCCCCATCTGCTAGTACTCCTCTTCCTGAAGCACGACTAATTACTGCGAACGAGGTGGCAGCTACCCCGTAGTAGCAGCCCAGCACCGAAGAAACATGCGCTGCAGGTACTTCTGTGGGTAGAATACCAGTCACACCACCCAAGTACCAGTTTATGGATGACCCGATGCTGACTCCAGCAGTTTATGGATACGCATAAGGAGTTTATGTATATGTATAAGGAGTTGTACAACATCTCGAAGGTATGTCTTCTGCTCCGTTGCGACTTGATTTGTTGAATAGTTTTGCTGATACCGACTTGAAACCTCCTTTTGATGCATAGGCCTTAGCCAATCGGTCCAAGCAGAAATCAGACAAATTAAAAGCCGTTGAAGATGGTCTTCGCCAATTGAATGCCTTAGAGGCCTAGATTAATGAGAAAAAGTATAAGAACCTAGCTCTACAGTGTCAACTTGACACCATCAAGGCTGAGCGTATAAAGGAAGTCTAGGACCTCAAGACCAAGAATGAAGATCTAGCCCTGAAGAATAAAGCCCTGGCCCAAAATCACAGAGGTAAATTCTCTCGACTACTTTGTCCAGTTTGATGTAGCTGAGTTGAATTCTTTGAATAGTACGAGTACTTTCTCCATTGCCAGCATAAGTCAGAAATTTGGTAAAATTCAAAGAGGACCTGTTGACTGACTGGAAGAATGGTGTGTACCGTCTTTCAGAGGATGTTGAGCTCATGGCCAAGAAGCTTGAGAATGCTGACAAGCAACTCGTAGAGTGTATGCAATAGATCAAGACCTTGAGCCAAGATAAGGAGCTGAAGCACAGGGAACTTGAAGAGCTGAAGAGTGCTGCACAAGTTGTCGTTGACATGGTGGATCCCCTAGAGGAGGGAGTAGTCAACACCAAAAGTCTGCTGGAGCATCTTCGCGAAGCGCCGTAGAAGATTCCGGCTATATCTTTGGAACCACCAAGATATTTGTGCAGCATGTACATGGGATCGTCAAGTCTTTTTACCTGCAGGCTAATATGACTCCACTAGCTGACGATATGGCCGCATATTGCTTGGAGGAGAAGTTTGCAAAATATCTGCAAGAAGTTGAGCCAGTGGCTCACAAGATAGTGGAGAACTTAGAGCAAGATTAGTCATGTAATGAACAATTGTGTCCTGCCACATTTGTAATATATGTGTGTAATAAATTTTTATCTTTGATGCCTGTTGACTTGTTCAAAGTGCTCTCAGTAACTTGATACACTTGGGTCAAGCTACTCCGAGTGCAACGGCTCTGGAGGTAGTCAGTAACTTGGCGTTCGGTTAGTAGCTCCATAATATGGCTCCTCAAGCGAATCAGGATTTACCCGCCACGTGCAGTACTTTGGATTGCTTGGGATTATAGGCTTGGTGACCTCTTCGGCTTTTTCGTAGTTACTGCATGTTTGTTTCTGTAAACCGTATAGCCAGTACTCAAAGTAGTTGGAATTATGGGCTTGGTGACCCCTTCAGTAATAGACGCCTCTCATAGTTACTGTCGGGGATTAGTACTTGGGGCTGTTACTGGAAATAGTTTTTGCACATGTTTAATGTGGTTTTTGCTTTCTTGATCTGTTCAAAGTACTCTTAAGTAAGTAGTACCGACGGTCAGAAATTTTAAAGACAACGCAAGATGCATGGGTTGAAGCTACTCGGAGTACATCAACTCTAGAGAGTAGTCATCGACTTTGATCTTCATTAATTGATCTCTTTAAGGATCCTTCAAGCCAATCGGGTAGCCGCAACTACTCGCGTTTCCCTGGAATTGTGGGCATGGTGACCCCTTCGAAATTCGCCTTTGTAGATACTGCCTGTGATAAGACTAGTACTCGGTGCTGTTACCGGATTTTTATACTGGCATCATGGGTTCCTTGGTCGGTAGTCGTGTGGGTGGGACTTGTGCTGGCGAATTGCTTGTGGCTGTAGCCCCCAAGGTTTACAAAAGGTAGTCATTTTTTGTAGAACTTGTGGCTGCAGCCCTTGAGTAAACTTACTCGTGGCTGCAGCCCCCAAGGTCTACAAAAGGTAGTCGATTTTAGTGGAACTCATCACTGTAGCCCTCAGGGTCTACAAAAGGTAGTTAATTTTTGTAGAACTCGTGGCTGCAGCCCTCGAGTAAACTTACTCGTGGCTATAGCCCTCACGGTCTACAAAAGGTACTCGATTTTTTGTAGAACTTGTGGCTGCAACCCCCGAGTAAACTTACTCATGGCTGTTGCCCTCAGGGTCTACAAAAGGTAGTCAATTTTTTTAGAACTTATAGCTGCAGCCCCCGAGTAAACTTACTCGTGGTTGTGGCCCCCAGGGTCGACAAAAGGTAGTCCATTTTTGTAGAACCTGTGGCTGCAACCCTCGAGTAAACTTACTCATGGCTGTAGCCCCAGGGCCTACAAAAGGTAGTCGTTATTGCAGAGCAACTTTTTATTGATCAATGACTTTTCAAGCCGAACAACTCCCTTGTACAATTAGTACTAAGGGTTAAACCATTGCAGGTGTTCAGTATTCCCGGAATTCGGGAATCAGGGTACTGGAGGCGAGATGACCCTGGTCTTCTAAGAGGAGCAAAGAAAGGAGTTACTATAAAGAGTCATTTAATTCCTTGATACAGTGGTTAAATGAGAACTTTTGTGTTTAAATTTGAAGGAACCCCTTGTTCTGAGGTAGAATCCCTGAAGTAATGGGTAAACAAAAGAAACCATAAAAATTTTCAAAAACCTCCTCAAATCGGGTCTTAAATCTTTGACGTGAATCTTCATCCAAGTGGCTTTGCAGCGTCCCTGGCAAGTGGTGGAGCGCCCAAAGCCCTTTGATTGTAGCATTCGATCGCTGAGTGCATGGAGTTGGGGTGCCATGGGCAATATTTGTGGAGGAGCTTCTCAAAGCACTCGTGCGCACTTCCTATCTTTCTGCCTTGTGGTGGACGCTCTTTGGCCATGACACTATCGTCTGGCTTGCGCTTTCGGATTGAACCCAAGTAGGTTTGCCGATCCTGGTTGTTGGAGGGGCGGTAGCCTTCTTCTACAACGCGCTCTTGCTGCCTGGCGATGATTATGTTTCGGGCGTCACGACCGGCATTGATAATGTTGCGGAGATCGGCCGTGGAGAGGCCGCAGAGATGGCACATGTTAGGGATGAGGGGTGAGGGGTTGCTGCCGCTTGAGGGGTGAGGGGTTGCTGCTGCTGTCGCTCTGTCGCGCGCTTCCTGCGTTCGGCACTCCTGGTGTTCTTGAGCTTGCGGCATTCCTTCTGGGCGTCGTCTTCTGTTTTCATGGTCTCCACGTCATCGGGGACGTCGTCAAGTGGCTCGTCATTACTGAAGCCGCACCCCTCGCTTGTCTTGTACGAGCATCAGTCAGGCGTGCCTAAAAAGTACTCGTCTAATTTGGTGTCCCCGTCACCGTCTTCGTCTATGTGCCGGTCTTCTGCGATGCCTACCATGAATACTTCCCGTTCTGGCGGGTAGCTCCTGGCTAACAGCGTGTTTGAACCTTCTTCTTCCTCCAGGGGCATGAGATGCCTGCCCTCTTGGAACGGGAGTTCGCCGTGGTGAACAACAGGACACAGTTTGCCGTGATCGGGTAGTTTGGAGGGTTTCATGCCCTTCCAATACAAGAGCCTGCCCAGTGGAGTAGATGTGATTATCGGACCCTGATGACCGCCCCAAAAGGGCTCAGTGTCATCACCAGAATCCGAGTACTCATCATAGATGGGAATCTCTCGGCATATGGTGGCTTCCCTCTCTCCAAGTTGTAGTAGGCGTTCTAAGTCCTCCTATATTGCGAAGAGGGACTTAGACCGCATGGCCTCCTGATAGACAGTGGCTGAGTTGTGTAGCCCGAGCGGTAGTTGGGTACGCCGGTCCTCGGACCTAGTCATATTTGATCCAAGGGATTTTGGAGTGACCTGAGTAGAGATCATGTTGGACCCGGACTCTTGCTCGAGTTCCTTGATGAAGTCATCGCGCTCGGAGCAAAAATTTGTTGATGATGCCAATGCCTCCGGTTTCCTGGTGTCAGCGAGGTGGCTATTGAAGCCACTGGAGCCTTTGGCGATGTAGATCCAAGAACCGAAGATGAAAGTCGTGCCTTCTTCAGGCACAGGAGCGGACTTGATGATTGGCATCGAGTTCGCTAGGGCATCTTCGATGAACTCCCATACCTGGCACGCCAGCTGTCGGTGTTTTACCGCAAGCCCACCGAGGGATACCCCCGAGTATGTAGGTTGTAGGTAGGGTGTTGCCGAGATCAAGAACTCGAAGGTGCAAGGAACTTGAAACTTAGACAGGTTTAGGCGGCGATGCATGTAATACCCTACATCCTGTGTGGTGGTTTGTATTGCCTTAGATGTAGATGCTTTGGAGGGGGTCCTTGCCCGCCCTTATATAGTATGGGGGACAGGGTTACATAGAATCCTAGACCGATACTAGCGTAGAAGTCTTACTCGAGTACTAGTCGGGTAGTTTCCTTCTGTACCAACTAGTACTACTCGTATCCGAGTACTTTACAATAGACATAAGGTATGGAACATGACCTACCCCTTATTCTGGAACTATCTATGCCATGTGCGCAGTTCTGTGGCCCCGGGTCTGACACTTCGGTATACCATCCACAATCCAACGGGGCAGTTGAAAGACTCAATGGCATCATTTTCACAGGTGTCAAGAAGAACATCACAAAACAACCAAAGGGTAAATGGGCGGAAAAGCTGCTGAAGGTCATCTAGTCCCACAACACAACAAAGTAAGGGACAACAAAATTCTCACCGTTCATGCTCTTATGTGGTGAGGAGGCCATGACCCCAGAAGAGATAAAATTTGGTTCCTGAAGAATAGGCAACACTTCGCATGAAGATATGGCCGAAACAGTGAACACCATCGAAACCGCAAAGTTGCAGGCCACCAAAAATTTGGGCAAGTATCAAGACGAGACCCGAAGGTGGAAGAACCAAAAGGTGAAGCCACGAGAAATCAGGAAAGGAGATCTAGTCATGTGTCGGGTGCCGAAGGGCAAGATGAAGGAAAAAATGAGCAGCAAGTGGGAAGGACCTTTCCTTGTAACACAGATGCGAAGACCGGAGGCCTGCAGACTTTAGACACTCGAAGGGGTTGACGAACCGTACTCCTGGAACAAGGACATGTTGCAGAAATACTTTGTATAGGAACACTTCTAAAGGCCACCGGAGGGTAGATAACCGAAGGGGCTTGTAGATGTTTTTTCTTAATTTCTTTTTCTTCCAAAATCACAAACATGTATCCAAGGACACATACTATTTTCCTCACATGGGAAGCCTTCATTGCGGCCATCATGGTCACCGAAGGTCTGAGGTTTTTAATGAGGCGGTCATTCTATGTAAATCCCTTGTGAAATATAAACAAGATCCCTAAAAGAAACGAGTGCACTGAAGGCCGGGAAAGCACCGAAGCATCTATCCTTCTTCGGTCGAAGAGGGGAGTCATCGGTGCAAAACAAACAAAGGTGCTTGAGATAAGTGAGCACGGGTCGGCGAGGCTACAAGGCTCAACACCCTTTGCTTCACTTAAAAAATGAAAATGGAGCCCACTCGAGCAGTTCTTGTAGCGGATACTCTAGTAGAGGGCCCCTGATAAAGACGAGATAACCCTGCGCAACGCTAGAGTAGTAGTCGACGACATAATTGTGGTGTTTAGGCCTTAGATTACCTTTGTTTGCTGCGAGCCCCCACGGTGTTGAAGGGTGGGCGGCAAGTGGTGACAGCCTTGTCCGTCCGCTATGTTTTTAGAGTAGTCTATGAAATCCCTCACATTCGGGGTTGGAGTAGAGCTAATGGCCGGAGGTATCTGACAGATCAGAGTCAAACCGGTGCCTGAAGTAAACATGTAAAATCTAGAGTTTATCTTTCCTTGACCCTTTCCCTTAGACAAACCACACTACCCAAGGTCGTTCTATCTCTTGTTCTCTAAGGTGAACTAGCCAGAAGACCGTTACATCTCCGTCCCTGAGAAAATACGATACCCTGAATACTCTCCGGGTGAAATGCTACAACAGTATATCCGTGCGCTTGTGGATTTATTCATAATCGTTAAGATATACCAACACATGCGCAACAGGGTCACGTTCGAAGTTAGCAAAAAACTTTCATGAGGCAGCATTGCGGGTCTCATATCTACGAAGCTTAAATTACCAGAACTCATCAAAGGACACCGAAGGAAACATCGAGTGGAACCTTTTGAAAGTGCATTTTGTCCCCTAAGTGGGTTTTGGTGTTGATGACATACAAAATTAAAGAGCTAATGAGTTTATCGAGTTATGGACAGGTTAAAATTCAATGAAATGAAAAAGATCAAGAAAAGATGCCAAATTTGCTTAAAGGACTGTGTTGGGCTCAAAAGAAGATCTTTATTTATTTTATATTTTGAATTTGAGTATAGGAAACACCGTACTATTAAGAGGGATGTGAGGAGATGACTTGAAGATATCAAAGTGCTTAATTGAGATGCTAACCATCAAGGAGAGACGCATAATCACACACTTATGCACCTAGTTTTCTAACTGTTTCAGTGTGTGTCAGAAGTTTTGATAGGGTGTCGGAACTTCGGAAGTAACTTGATTCTTCCGACAGGGGGTCTTCGGCCAGCTGTTTTTAAAAGGTTCTGAAGTTACGACCCTGTGTCGAAAGTTCCGACAATCACTTAACCAGTGCACTAATGACTAGTTTTTGGGGCTTGGGTATTTGTACCCCCTCAGCCCCTCCTTCATTTGTTGCTGACCTAACCGAGAGAAACACCTCGAAGAGCATTTACTACTCCTCCCCAATCCCTCCTTGAGCTAATCCTTTAGTTGATTTGAGCTAGGGCTTGGGTGAGGGCAAGATTGAGGTGTGAGACTCAACCATTCAAGTGAGAGGGCAGCCAAGTTCATCTCAAGAGCACTTGAAGCACTTTCATCCTTCGGTTCGCGTTTGTTACTCTTGAATCTTGCTTTTAGACGGTTTGGTGTTGCCCGTGGAGCGTCCTCTCGTGTGTGCGGGCCCTAGGATGTTTGTATCACCCTATCCTTCGTGGATTTCATAGTAAGTGACTCAATTGTCCTTTGTGGTTGATTGAGTGAGGTAAAGGTTAGTGGAAGACCCGCCTCTTTGTGAGCTCCTCGATGGAGATGTAGCTTCCTTAGTGGAAGTGAACTTCGGTAACAAATCTCTTGTGTCTTGTGATTATTGCATTTATTTAGTTCTTGTTGACCTATTGTTTGTTTTGTGCCGATCTACATACTCGAGTTGTTGTGCTTGCAAAGATCACCTGTAGAAGTCTCGTAGTATCATTGTGCAACTTTTGATTCAGCCAGGTTCTTCTGTTTCAAGTTTAATTTTGAATTTCGTATAAAAACTTTTCTTTTGTCAGAAGTTCCGGTCCAGTGTCGGAAGTTCCGACAAATTTAATTGTTGCGAAGAATTTTTTAGGTTCTACAGGTACGCCTATTCACCCCCCTGCCCCCGCTCTAGGCATTACTAAGATCCTTTCAATTGGGATGAGAGCCTAATCTGTTGATTAAGTCTTAACCGCTAAGGGATATCAAGATGTCTATAGTTGGGCATGGTGCCGAAGCCGCCACAACTGTCGCTGCTCAAGTTGATGCCGGTACCGGGTTAGATGGTGCCGGAAATCCCTTCGGGCAAACAAGCCGTTCAACCTCCATTCATGATGCCGGCTCAAGTTCAAGTGATGAAAGAGAGGATGAGACATCGGAAGCAAGAAGAAGGAGAAAAGAGAAGATGAAGGCCAAAATTGGGAAGAAGGCCAAGAAGTTGATGATGAAGTGAATCAAGGAAGAAAGCGAGAAGCACCCTTTCTTCGGGATAAATCAAGTTCCTCATAACTATGCTTCATCTCAATATCCTACTTCTCAATTTCAATCGGTCCACTTGGGAAAACCTCCTTTTTTTGATTGGACGGATTATCCCAAGTGGTCTTATGACATGAAAATGCATCTCTACGGGCTTCACCCCTCTATTTGGGAAGTTGTGGTTGTAGGTGTGACTCCTCCTACGAATGGTGTACCCACGGCTTAACAAGCTCAAGACTACTTCCGCAATGCGCAAGCCGTGAGGGTCATCACATGTTCTGCCCAAGAATTCAACAAGGTCTACAATATTGAAGTAGCCAAGAAAATTTGGGACACATTAAGAGAAGCTCATGAGGGGACCGATGAAGTTAGAGAAGGCAAGATGGATTTGTTGCATGGAGAGCTAGAGCACTTTTTCATGCTTGATGAAGAAACTGTGAGGCAAATGTATGATAGACTATTGGTCCTTGTATCAGACATTAGATCTCTTGGAAGCACGGAGTGGGAAGATCACAAGGTGACAAAGAAGTTGCTTAGGGCTTTCACACCAAGGAACCCTACTCTTGCAACAATGGTTAGAAGAGATCCCAAATTCAAGACCAAGACACCAAATCAACTTCTTGGTGAAATTCTTCATCAAGAGTTGGTTGAGAGGGATATAACCAAGTCATGAACAAGAATGTAGCACTCAATGCTAGCTCAAGTGACAAGGTTGAATCAAGCCCCAAGGCTCTAAAGTCAAGGAAGGAAGATTCAAGTGATGAAGGCTCCACCGATGAAGATATGGCATTGGTGTTGAGAAACTTCAAGAAGTTCATGAAGAAGAAGTACTACAAAAAGGGTGGTGATGACAAGAAAAATCCATCACAAAGAAGATGCTATGAGTACAAAGAAGTGGATCACTACATTGCCGATTGCCCACAATTGAAGAACAAAGAAAAGGATAAGAAGAGGTACAAGGAGAAGAGCAAGGACTACAAGAAGAAATATCAAGGTCATGCTCATGTTGGTCAAGAGTGTGAGTCTAGTCATGAAGACTCTGATCATGAAGGTGTGGCAACTCTAGCCATACCCAAGTCTTCAAGGAAACTCTTAAACAACATCTCCGATGGTGAAGATGACGCCCCCTTTTGTCTCATGGCAAGAGGAACTAAGGTACAAGAATCATCCACCTCTTCCTCTCACCCTTCCACCACATCTAGTAGTACACAAAATGATTTTGATTATGAGGAAGAGAAACATAAAGCATTCATAATAAATAAATTTGGAAAGAAAGGTTTTAAAGAAATTAAAAAGCTTATGGAGAAATTAGAGAAAAAGAAGAAGTGTCTTGATAGGCAAGAGGACTTGCTCATCCTTGAGAAGGAGAGAAACCTTACCTTAGAGAAGGCTCTTGCCGAAGAAAAGGTGAAAGTTGAAAAATTAGCTATCGATTTTATCTCTAGCTAATGGTTCAAAAGAGAGGATGTCAAAGGAGACCACTTTGATAAATAAGTCTCTAGCTTCCCTAAAGGCCACTCATAGTGAACTTCAAGAAAGCTTTTCATGCTTAACGACCAAGTACAAAGGTCTTAAAGTTTGTTATAATGCCCTTTGGGAAAGCACCAAAACCAATTCTAAAGCAACTTTTGACTCCAATGTCTCCACAAGTGAAGGGTGGTCAAAATATTATAAAGTTGATGTATAAGCTTCTGTTACTAACATGGCTAAGCTAGAAAAGTTGATCCAAGCAAAGGATGCTCAACTTGAGAGATTGAACATGTTAGTAAAGAATGGATATGAAGGTAATACCAAGCCTAAGCGTAAGGTAAATTATAAGGATGGAAGATATCCAAACAAAAAGGATGGACTTGGACACTAAAAGGGAGGTAAGGTAAATGACCGGAAGGTGATCAAAGGTAAGGAATGTGTCACATTCACAAAAGGAGCAAATCTTGTGGACTTGATGAACATGGCACATGGTGTGACCACCACAACTCCTTCTCAAGTCAAAAAGAAGGTTGAGGCTCCCATCAAGACTAAGGTTGTCACTCATGAGTCATCACCAAGCTACACAACTGACTACATGGTGACAATGGATCACATGGTAAAACAGTGGTCAAATATGTTGAAGCTTACACTAAGAGGGCATTTCTTAGGAGTGCATGGGTTCCAAAAGTGTATCCATCTAATCCTCAAGGACCTAAATCTTTTTGGGTACCTATATTCAAAGCTTAACTTTTTTTGTATGCCTACTCCTCGGGTGACACCGCATGGTTGCTTGATAGTGGATGCTCAAATCATATGACCGGGGAGAAGAATTTTTTCACATCCCTAGAGCTTTACCGGTCGCTTGAAAGGCAAAGTCTATCTTGTTGATTTCTTAAAGGAGAAAGTTGAGCCCAAGACTTGTTTAGTGGCAAAATCTGATTTGGGTTGACTTTGGCATCACCGACTAACCCATGTTAGGATGAGGAACTTGGCCAAACTTCAAAAAGGCGAGCACATCCTAGGATTAACAAATGTTGTCTTTGAAAAAGATAGGTTGTGTAGTGCATGCCAAGCCAGGAAGCAAGTTGGTGCTCCACAACCCGCCAAGAATATCATGACTACATCAAGACCATTGAAGCTTCTACACATGGATTTGTTTGGACCCATTGCCTACATTAGCATTAGTGGTAACAAATATGGTCTTGTCATTGTTGATGATTTTTCTCGTTTCACTTGGGTATTCTTTTTGCAAGATAAAAGTGAAGCCCAAGGAATTGTGAAGAAATTCATTAAAAGAGCTCAAAATGAATATGAGTTGAAGATCAAGAATGTAAGAACTGATATTGGTTCGGAATTCCGGACCACCAATGTTGAATAATTCCTTGATGAAGAAGGAACCAAGCATGAATTTTCCGCACCATACACACCTCAACAAAATGGTATTGTAGAAAGGAAGAATAGGACGTTGATTGAAGCCGCAAGAACAATGCTTGATGAGTACAAGACTCCGGAAATCTTTTGGGCCGAAACAATCAACATGGCGTGTCATGCCATCAAACGCCTCTACCTCCACAAATACTTGGGTAAGACACCCTACGAGATAATCACTGGTAATGAACCCAAGGTGCACTACTTTAGAGTTTTTGAGAATAAGTGATGAGGACATCACCACCAACGATACATCCACACCTACACCAGCATCTAATTCACCAACACCACTTGGTCCTATTACTCGCGCTCGTGCTCGTCGACTTACCCATCAAGAATAACGGAGTGGATCAAAAGGGGAGAGGCATCGCGCAGGCTGGATTCGGACTGCAGGACAGACACGACTTGTGATGGCTGCCACGACTTCATCCGGACTTCATTTTGGGTGTTCAAGTACTTCCTGGAAAGCTTATCAAATCTAATTTCCAACGGATCCAGAATCACCTCCATATCTATTCGAAGTCAACCGCAATCGTCGATTTACTACAAAGTCCTTTTCAGCCCATGGTGCTGCGTCACCCTATTTTGACCCAATGGGCCGTGTATCAAGTTGAGTCCAATTCGGACGTGTCCTAGGGTTGAGATATGACTCCATCACCCTTGTGGTTGTTCTCCCACTTCTTTATACCCCTTAGCCGCCCCTAAGAACACTCAGGTTTTTGTGAAATGCAAGTTTAACTTTTGCTACTTCCTTGTAGGCGCGCATGCTGATCCAGCCGCTCGTCCACTTGATTTCGGAACCCCACCACATTTGAGATTCAGTTTGAGAGCTTCAATTACATCTCGTATTTTTAGTACTTGTTCTACTTGTTCTTGCTAGTTCTTCGATTGCTTGCAGGACGAGTGCCCTAGTGGCCGGGGTGTCGCGCTCCACAAGATCGTGACAGCCATAGGAGGTGGTGTATCGGTTGCTAAGGCGCAACGTCCTTGGAAGGCTGTAGTCGGGCCGTGAGTGTTGTCTCCTCCATCAATCGAGTTATCCCATGCCTCTCATCCATGCAGGTGACGATGGAACACCAGAAGAGCATATTGATGCAGGTGACGCTGAGCACTACAAGAGTCTCAATGTGCAGCGTGTGCTTAGTGCACAAATGGAGAAGGCGGAGCAAAATGAGTGACACACACTGTTCCAAACCAAGTTTGTCATTAAAGAGCGTTCCTGTCGTATGATTATTGATGGAGGTAGCTGCAATAATTTGGCTAGCAGCGATATGGTGGAGAAGCTTGCACTCAGCACCAAACCACACCCACATCCGTATCACATTCAATTGCTAAAACAATGGTAACGCTAAGGTAACGAGGCTGGTGCACATTAATTTTGCAATCGGATCATATCATGATGTTGTTGAATGCGATGTTGTGCCTATGCAAGCTTGTCATATTCTGCTAGGTAAACCTTGGCAATTTAATACGGATTGTGTGCATCATGGTAGATCAAATCAGTTTTCGCTCTTGCACCAGAATAAGAAAATTGTGTTGCTTTCTATGTCTCCTGAAGCTACTGTGCATGATGATATTGCTAGAGCTGCCAAAGCTAAAAGTGAGAACAATAAAATTGTCTAGTTGGTTGCTAATAAGAAAGATGAGATAAGATTGAAAGAAACTTGCTTTCTTGCTACTAAATCTGATATTAATGAATTGATTGCTGCCACTTCTGTTGCCTATGCTTTGGTGTGCAAAGATGCTTTGATTTCCATTCATGATATGCAACACTCTTTGACCCCTGCTGTTGGTAATGTTTTGCAGGAGTATTCTGATGTATTTCCAAGTGAAATACCAACGGGGCTGCCACCAATACGAGGGAGTGAGCACCAAATTGATCTAATTTTAGGTGCATCGTTGCCTAACCGGGCGCCGTACAGGACCAATCCGGAAGAAACGAAAGAGATTCAGCGACAAGTGCAAGAACTACTCGACAAAGGTTATGTACGTGAGTCTCTTAGTCCTTGTGCTGTTTCGGTTATTTTAGTGCCCAAGAAAGATGGAACATGGCGTATGTGTGTTGATTGTAGAGCTATTAATAATATTACAATTCAATATCGATATCCTATTCCATGTTTGGATGATATGCTTGATGAATAGAGTGGTGCTGTTGTGTTTACCAAAGTTGATTTGCGTATGGGTATCACCAGATTCGTATAAAATTGGGAGATGAATGGAAAACTGCTTTCAAAACTAAGTTCGGGTTATATGAGTGGCTAGTCATGCTTTTTGGGTTAACTAATGCAACTAGTACTTTCATGAGATTAATGAACGAGATTCTGCGTGCTTTCATTGGAAAATTTGTTGTTGTTTACTTTGATGTTATATTGATTTACAGCAAATCCATGGAGGAACATCTTGATCATTTACGTGTTGTTTTTAATGCTTTATGTGATGCATATTTATTTGGTAACCTTGAGAACTGCACATTTTGCACAGATCGAGTATCTTTTCTTGGCTATGTCGTCACTCCACAGAGAATTGAAGTTGATCAAGCCAAGGTGGAAGCTATTCAGGGATGGCCTGTACCAAAGGCCATCACATAGTTGCAGAGTTTTCTAGGATTTGCTGGGTTCTATCATCGCTTTGTGAAGCATGTCAGCACCATTGCTGCACCATTGAATGTGCTTAAAAAGAAGGGGGTGCATTGTGCTTGGGGCACCACACAA
Organism: Panicum miliaceum; assembly: GCA_032594955.1. Taxonomy (NCBI): domain Eukaryota; kingdom Viridiplantae; phylum Streptophyta; class Magnoliopsida; order Poales; family Poaceae; genus Panicum; species Panicum miliaceum. Next base: position 7,724,134 of record CM064070.1, on the reverse strand, counting down.
AAGAATGCGTTCACCATGTTGAAAGATAAGTCGACACATGCACCTCTCCTCCAACTTCCTGATTTTAATAAGACCTTTGAGCTCGAATGTGATGCTAGTGGAATTGGTTTGGGTGGTGCTTTGTTACAAGGTGGTAAACCTGTTGCATATTTTAGTGAGAAATTGAGCGGAACCGTTCTGAATTATTCTACTTATGATAAGGAATTGTATGCTCTTGTGCGCACATTAGAAATATGGCAGCATTATTTGTGGCCCAAAGAGTTTGTTATACATTCTGATCATTAATCTTTGAAGCATATTCGTAGTCAAGGAAAACTGAACCGTAGACATGCTAAGTGGGTCGAATTTATTGAATCTTTTCCTTATGTCATCAAACACAAGAAAGGGAAAGAGAATGTCATTGCTGATGCTTTGTCTAGGCGATATACTTTGTTGACACAACTTGATTGCAAGATTTTTGGTTTGGACACAATTAAAACACAATATATGAATGATGCTGATTTTAAGGATGTCTTGCTGCATTGTAAGGATAGAAAAACATGGAACAAATTCATCGTCAATGATGGGTTTGTGTTTAGAGCTAACAAGCTATGCATTCCAGCTAGCTCCGTTCGTTTGTTGTTGTTACAGGAAGCGCATGGAGGTGGCTTGATGGGGCATTTTGGAGCAAAGAAGACAGAGGATGAACTTGCTGGTCATTTCTTTTGGCCAAAGATGAGAAGAGATGTGGAGCGATTTGTTGCACACTGCACTACATGTCAAAAAGCTAAGTCACGATTAAATCCGCATGGTTTGTATATGCCTTTACCAGTTCCTAGTGCTCTTTGGGAGGATATTTCTATGGATTTTGTGATGCGATTGCCTAGAATTAGGAAGGGACGTGATAGCGTTTTTGTGGTTGTGGATAGATTTTCTAAGATGGCACACTTTATACCATGTCATAAAACTGATTATGCTACACATGTTGTTTATTTGTTCTTTCGAGAAATTGTTCGTTTGCATGGTGTGCCAAAAGCAATTGTTTCTTATCGCGATGCTAAATTTCTTATCCACTTCTGGAGAACTTTATGGGCAAAATTGGAAACTAAGCTTCTATTTTCTACCACTTATCATCCCCAAACTGATGGTCAAACTGAAGTTGTTAATAGAACCTTGTCTACCATATTAAGGGCTGTTTTAAAGAAGAATATTAAGTTGCGGGAAGAATGTTTGCCTCATGTTGAGTTTGCTTATAATCGTTCCATGCATTCTACTACAGAGATGTGCCCATTTGAGATTGTTTTTGGCTTGTTACCTCGTGCTCCTATTGATTTAATGCCTTTGCCCAATTCTGAAAAATTGAACTTTGATGCTAAGCATCATGCTGAACTGATGTTAAAACTGCATGAAACAACTAAAGAAAACATAGAGCGCATGAATTCAAAGTTTGCTGGTGATAAAGGTTGAAAGCAATTGATTTTTGGACCTGGTGAATTGGTTTGGTTGCACTTGAGAAAGGATAGGTTTCCTGCTTTGCGAAAGTCTAAATTGATCCCTTGGGCTGATGGACCGTTTAAAGTGCTAGAGTGAATTAATGATAATGCATACAAGTTAGACCTGTCTGTAGATTTTGGGGTTAGTCCCACATTTAACATTGCAGATTAGAAGCCATATTTGGGAGAGGACTATGAGCTTGAGTCGAGGATGACTCAAATGCAAGAAGGGGAGGATGATGAGGATATCACCACTAACGATACATCCACACCTACACCATTATCTACTTCGCCAACACCACTTGGTCCTGTTACTCGCGCTCGTGCTCGTTGACTTAACCATCAAGAATAATGGAGTGGATCAAAAGGGGAGAGGCATCGCGCAAGCTGGATTCAGACTGCAGAACATACCAACTTCTGATGGCCGCCACGACTTCATCCGGACTTTGTTTTGGGCGTTCAAGTACTTCCTGGAAATCTTATTAAATCTACTTTCCAGTGGATCCAGAATCACTTCCATATCTGTTCGTATTCAACCGCAATCGTTGATTTACTACAGAATCCTTTTCAGCCCACGGTGCTGCGTCACCCTATTTTGGCCCAATGGGCCGTGTATCAAGTTGAGTCCAATTCGGACGCATCCTAGGGTTGGGATATGACTCCAGCACCCTTATGGTCATTCTCCCACTTCCTCATACTCCTTAGCCGCTGCCAAGAACACTCCGGCTTTTGTTAGATGCAAGTTTAGCTTTTGCTATTTCCTTGTAGGTGCTCGTGCTGATCTAGCCACCCGTCCACTTGATTTCGGAACCCCACCATATTTGAGATTCAGTTTGAGACTTTCAATTACATCACGTATTTTCATTACTTGTTCTACTTGTTCTTGCTAGTTCTTCGATTGCTTGCAGGATGAGTGCCCTAGTGGCCGCGCTGTCGCGCTCCACAAGATCGCGGCAGCCATAGGAGGTGGTGTATGGGTTGCTAATGCACAGCGTCCTTGGAAGACTGTAGTCGGGCCGTGAACCTTTGCATCAAAGGTTGATGAAGGCTTTCTACTTGGTTGTGGCGCTAACGAACATGCCTATCGTGTCTTCAACAAAACCACCGGTTGTTTTGAGGTCACGGTGGACGTAATTTTTGATGAATCCAACGGCTCTCAAGTAGAGCAAATTGATAAAAATATTGTAGATGAAGAGGAACCCCCCGAGTCTATCAATCATGAGGATGGGCTTGGGAGAGGTGAGGCCTCGTGAAGTTCAAGCTCAAACTCTGGTTGAAGAAAGAAATAATGATCCATCATCATCCACAAGAGTTGAACCTCCAAGCTCTCAACAACCTCAAGATCAAAGTCAAGTTCATGGTGATGATCAAGTTCATGGCATTGATCAAGGGGAGAAGCACAAGAAGATGCTCCACAAGTTGAAAATTATGATGATGGACCCATTCAACCTCAATCACAAGTGCCTCATCCAAGAGTTCATCAAAGTGTTGAACGGGATCATCCCGTTGACAATATTCTTGGAAGTATTCAAAGAGGGGTAACTACTCGTTCACGTTTAGCAACTTTTTGTGAACATTACTCGTTTGTCTCTTCTTTAAAACCTCTCAAGGTAGATGAAGCACTTGATGATCCAGATTGGGTAATTGCCATGCAAGAAGAGTTGAACAACTTCATGAGAAATGAGGTATGGGAGTTGATTGAAAGACCAAAGCAAAATGTGATTGGCACCAAGTGGGTTTTCCAAAACAAACAAGATGAACATGGTGTTGTCACAAGAAACAAGGAAAGGTTAGTTGCACAAGTTTTCACCCAAATTGAAGGGTTGGATTTTGGTGAAATCTATGCACCCGTAGCTAGGCTTGAATCAATTCGTATACTATTAGCCTATGCCACTCACCATAATTTTAAGCTTTATGTGCATTCTTGAATGGCCCCCTATCTGAGTTGGTGTATGTAGAACAACCGCCGGGCTTTGAAGATCTAAGATTTCCAAATCATGTGTACAAGCTCCATAAGGCGCTCTATGGGCTTAAGCAAGCTCCTAGAGCATGGTATAAATGCCTTAAGGATTTTCTTCTCAAGAATGACTTTGTAATGGGCAAAGCCAATTCTACTCTCTTTACTCACAAAGTTAATAAGGATATTTTTGTTTGTCAAATATATGTCGATGACATCATATTTGGTTCCACTGATAAGAAATTTTGTGAGGAGTTTAGTAGGATTATGACCAAGAGGATTGAGATGTCCATGATGGGTGAATTGAAGTTCTTCGTCCTTGGATTTCAAGTCAAGCAAATAAAGGAAGGGACTTTCATATGTCAAACCAAGTATGTGAAGGATATGCTGAAAAAGTTTGACATGGCCGATGCCAAGCCCTTCAAGACACCCATGGAATTAAATGGTGATTTTGATCTCAATGAAGAAGGGAAGTCGGTTTATCAAAAGGTATATCGCTCCATGATCGGCGCTATTCTTTATCTTTGTGCATCTAGGCCCGATATTATGCTTAGTGTGTGCATGTGTGCAAGATTTTAAGCCAATCCTAAGGAATATCACTTAATAGCTGTTATGAGAATTTTGAGATATTTGGTACACAGTCCTAACCTTGGCTTATGGTATCCCAAAGGCTCCACTTTCTATCTACTTGGCTATTCCAATTCGGATTATGTTGGTTGCAAGGTAGATACAAAGAGTACCACTGGGACTTGCCAATTTCTTGGAAGGTCCCTAGTGTCTTGGAGCTCTAAGAAATAAAATTTGGTTGCTTTATCCACCACCGAAGCTGAGTATGTTGCAGCAGGTGCTTATTGTGCCCAACTCTTGTGGATGAAGCAAACGTTGAGTGACTTCAGTTGTGAGTTTAGCAAGATTCCGCTCTTATTTGACAATGAGAGCGCTATCGAGCTTGCAAACAATCCAGTGCAACACTCCCGAACAAAGCACATAGATATAAGACATCATTTCTTAAGGGATCATGAGGCTAAAGGAGATATTGCTTTACGTCATGTGAGCACTGAAGGGCAACTTGCCAATATCTTCACTAAGCCTCTAGATGGGCAAAGGTTTTGTGCTTTGAGGATTGAACTAAATATCTTGGATTCTCGTAACTTGGCTTCACTTGTTGCACATACTTGATTGTTGCTTAGATAAGAAAAATGAATTTACTGGTGTTGACTTATCTTGAAATATTTGGATTTTGATCTTCAGATCAAAGCTTGACTCTTGTGATCATTGTTATGTAATGTTGGTTGTGGCTGATCACTAAGCTTCAAGTTGTCTCATATGTCTACAAGCCATATCTCTTAATATCTCCAAGTTTATTCTTCTCAAAATCTATCTTTTTGGATCTGAAAAGTATCTGTCGGAACTTCAGACACAAGGTCGGAACTTCCGACAAATGTTAGAAGTATCAGGGTTGTCCCGACAAAGGGTCCTCGGGAGGTTGTTTTTATTTCCATCGGAACTTCCGACGACCTCCAATGGAACTTTCTTCATTCTTCCAACCAAGGGTCCTCGGGTTCAAAATTTCTTTTTCGTCGGAACTTCCGACCCCCCATCGGAACTTCCGACAATGAACTTGACCTATATATACCCGTTGGACAGCCCCTCAAACCCTAACTCTCTCATTCAAACACAACCAACGCCTCCTCCTCACCTCTCGTGAACTCTTGAGGGGATTTCAAGTTTCAACCATGGGATTTCATTGCTGTTGAGTTCTATGGATTCCCCACTCCTCGGAAGATCCGATCCCCATCATCTCCTCTCCGATTCGCGCGGGAAATCTTCAAGGTATTTCATTTAAAATCTCCATCGCCCGATCTCTAAATGTAGAAGGAGTTAGATGTTTCTTTCTTGGGGATAGATTCCTGGTACATCATTGATCATATGCTTAGAATCTTATCAAATTTCGTGGGCAAAATCTCTCGATTCATTATTTTTTGGGTCTGCTCGGGCCCTGTCGGAAGTTCCGGCCCCATGTCGGAAGTTCCGGCAGGTGCCTTAACAGTCCCATCTTATTGAGTTTGATCACATCTATCGAGTCTATCCTAATTTTCTTCTTACATACTCAGATGGCTCGTGAAAAGAGAGGAAAGCAGAGGGATTCTTCACCGGAAATTGAATCATCTCCTTCATCTGATTCCGAAGCAACTCACGAAGCTTCGCATGTGGCTCATCGTACTGGCAAGAGAAAGGCGGTTGCCAAGGCTCCTTTGCGCTCTCGTGGTCGTGGAAGACCTAATCCATAGGCCACTTCTGCTCATGGTGCTCATCCACACATGAAGCGTACCTCTGATCCAGGAACTCATATGTCAGATGCCGGAGAGTCCATAGAGTATCTTGAGAGGATCATCCTCCGGATGCAGCCCCCAATTAGACAAACTGCTCCACAGTTCAATGGGACTCGTCAAGTGGATTGCACAAAAGGCAAGCATGATCTCTATGCTTTGAGATATGATGATCCATCTGAGTATGGCAAAGAACAGCAAGGAGATGTCTGTTTTTGGATGAATTTTCATGCAGATTGGTATGCGTCTGTGATCCTTTGCAAATCTCATCCCACCACCGAGATGAAATCCATTAACTGGGATTACCTGTTTGAAATTGACTTGCCGGTGGTGAGGGAAGTCAAAGATGCTTGTAGAAGGATGAATCTCACATCAATCATGTCCTTCAACTGTGATTGGAATGAGGAGGTCATTGCTCAGTTCCATTCCACTCTTTATGTCAACTGCTCAACCAAGACCTTTCATTGGACTATTCAGGGCAAGCCTTTCTATGTTGAATATGCTTACTTTGCAAGCATTCTTGGGTTTTCTAATGCTGATCTTATGAGAGAGAGCATACATGAGGAGGAAAATGTGCTTGATGATGGAGAACTTCACTTCATGTATGACAGTGCATATGGTGACATTAAATTTGGGACAATACATGGTTTGACACCTTACTACAAGCTACTCAACTAACTTTTCCCCTACACTCTGTGTCCCAAAAGTGGTGATTCGGACAACATCTCCAACATGTCCAAGAATCTGCTTGCTAGGATGGCTCCCAACAAGAATGAGTTCAGCGGCTTTGACTTTATTTGGGAGGAAATCATCATTTGCTCTGTGTCACCAAAGAAAGGCTGTCATTATGCACCATACATCTTTGCCATGATCAAAGAAGTGACCGGTGTCAACATCTTGACTGACAAGGGCCATCAAGTATACAAGCCTAAGAAAGGTCAACTTTAGCGCCTTCTCAAGCTTGGAGCTCATGCACCTCGCCGCTCCACTCAAGGACCCTCACATGCTCCTAGCTCTCATGGTCCTTCAAGTTCTCATGGTCCATCTAGCTCTCAAGGTCCTTCGAGCTCCCGTGGTCCTCCTCTTCATGCTACAAAGAAGAATGGAATTCTAAGTTTCATTTCTCAAGGCTTGTTTGCATGCTTCAATGTGGGTCGTCACAATGCGCAAGAAATCCATGACCACAAGAAGCTTGTGGATGAGCAACTCCTCAAGATTGAGGTGAGACAAAAGGAAATTATGGCCAAGTATGACATGCCTCACTCACCTCTTCGTGCTCCCATGGACTTTCCTCCTCCACTAACTTTTAACAACCCTTGGAAAGAGATGGGTGGCCCTTCCATGATGTTTGGGGCTCCTCAAGTTGATGAGGATGAAATTGAAGAAGACTTGGGTGGCCATGAGGAGTCGAATGAGGAAGAAGAAGAGAATATTCCTACTGCTGACACACCCGATGAGGAATAAGAAGATGACGACGACGATGACGAGTAGTGGCTATGGAAGGGCCTCTCCTTTTCGGCGCTTGATGCCAAAGGGGGAGTGAGCTTACCATAGGCGCCACTTGGGAAGGATTTGTGGCTGCTTAATCTATCTTAGCTTTGTTGTTGAACATTGAACTTTAAACTCTTGTGCTTGTGGACATGTGAGACTTGTATTTGTGTAATGTGTGGTGTGCCAAGTGAGACTTTTAACTTTGTAAGACTTATTTGAGATTCTCTATGCTAGTGTGACCTTGGAACCTTATTGTTTTTGTGATGCTCACGTCTTGGTTCTTGTTTATTTCCACTTTGTTTGTTGTGATATATCTTGTCATATGCATCACGTTGATATTTATTACACATAGCACCCCACGAATGCAATAAGATAGAAGAAACCTTTCTTAATATGTGCAAATGGCGTTTGAGGCCATTTTTGAATTTATCTTGAAGAATGCACATATTAAGGGGGATCTCAACTATATGATTGAATTCAAAATGTTTTATTAAATTTATTGTGAACCTTAATTGTGTTGTCATCAATCACCAGAAAGGGAGAGATTTAAAGTGCATTTGGCCCCCTAAGTGAGTTTTGGTGTTGATGACATACAAAATTAAGGAGCTAATAAGTTTATCGAGTTATGGACCAGTTCAAATGCAAGAAAAGATGCCAAATTTGCTTAAAGGACGGTGTTGGGCTTAAAAGAATATCTTTATTTATTTTATATTTTGAATTTGAGTATAGGAAACACCGTACTATTAAGAGGGATGCGAGGAGATGACTTGAAGATGTCAAAGTGCTTAATTGAGATGCTAACCATCAAGGAGAGATACATAATTTGAGTTAGGGCTTGGGTGAGGACAAGATTGAGGTGTGAGACTCAAGCATTCAAGTGAGAGGGTAGACAAGTTCATCTCAAGAGCACTTGAAGTATCTTCATCCTTCGATTCACGTTTGTTACTCTTGAAGCTTGCTTCTAGATGGTTTGGTGTCGCCCGTGGAGCGTCCTCTTGTGTGTGTGCGCCCCGGGAAGTTTGTATCACCATAACCTTCATGGATTTCAAAGTAAGTGACTCAATCCTCCTTTGTGGTTGATTGAGTGAGGTAAAGGGTTAGTTGAAGACCTAGCTCTTTGTGAGCTCCTCAAGGGAGATGTAGCTTCCTTAGTGGAAGTGAACTTCGGTAACAAATCTCTTGTGTCTTGTGCTTATTGCATTTATTTAGTTCTTGTTGACCTAGAGTTTGTTTTGTGCTGATCTACGTACTCGAGTTGTTGTGCTTGCAAAGATCACCTGCAGAAGTCTCGTAGTAACATTGTTCAACTTTTGATTCAGCTAGGTTCTGCAGTTTCAAGTTTAATTTTTGAATTTTGTATAAGAACTTTTCTTTTGTTGGAAGTTCCGATCCAGTGTCGAAAGTTCCGACAAATTTAATTGCTGGGAAGAATTTTTCAGGTTTTACAGGTACGTCTATTCACCCCCCTCTAGGCATTACCAAGATCCTTTCACTTTTCCCAAATGTGCCCAGACATAAAGAAGTCACCACAATTCATTGTCCCAGGTGCGATACCTTCGGTAACCCGCGGAGGTTCCTGTGGCAGATCCACCTGAATTAATCCGGCTCAAGTGCACTAACCATTGCCACGAGGGCAATCAGGGCTAACTCGCACTTCAAATGGAGTAATCCAAAGGTCTGTCGGGTAACCTCCCGATACAACCACGGGTTTGCCGATCGAAACAACACATACAAAGTACTCACACGAAGGTGAGCCCAGAGAATACAACATTCCACAAATTTTACATCACAGGGTTCAACATAAATTTATTATTACAAACCAAGTTCGAATTCGTAAAACAAAGTACTTCCAAGTTTAAAAGTAAACGAGTTCTTCAAAGTTCAATGCAGCGGAAAAACAACGATAAACTACTCGACAATACATGATGTCTCGATGAAGCCCGTACGAGACATCACTCGGCATTATCATCATTGGCCGGGTACGCATCCCATTCCATCGACCAACCAGGAGGAAGAGTACACGGCCAAGTCAAACTAGCAACCATGTCCTCAAAGGTATCACCTGAAAACAAGCCACAAGCAAGGCTGAGTATACTAATACTCAGCAAGGCTTACCCGACTAGTAGAATATACTTAGCCGACTCCTAGACATGCAAGGCTTTTGGCTTGAGGGGTTTGTTTTGCCGAAAAGCATTTATACAAGTAGGTCCTTACTTTCAAATTTTAGCTCCGGATTCTAGTTTCCTTAACCATTCTAGGTAAGCAACTTTCCAATATCATGCATGGTGAAAGAATTAATTTGCATCCAACAAGATTAATCATCATCATTGTTCCATTTCTTACTCTATGTGGTAAAAGGGTCAAGCAGTCTCAATACCGCGAGAAACGGACGATTCGAATCGAATTTCTTAACCTTGCAAGGCAAACCTAAACACACGTCATGTGGTTACTCCCAGAGTCACACGTGCAACTTTTCCCCTTTCTTCCCGGGTTGTGGATCAGGGCCACCATCCGAGACTACAGAGCCCGGCTCTGCACCCACCATGTGCGCGCATGTAACCGAAGTTGGGAGGGTGAGGTGCTGTCCACTTGCCGGTCCGATTAGGTACTTAAGCTTACCGATTACCATATTCTCGACATGTGGTTAGTACGTTCAAACGCTTAACCACCACTACCACACACTGCGGCCTTAGCATTTTTCACTAAATAGACGGGGCCTCAATCACCGACATGAACATTGCACCATAGCCCCGTCCGTCGACCTTATGATTGCAGCATGTAGTAAACATTCAACTCCTATATTCTCGTGAGTGATAGGAAATCACTCAACTTTTACCGGATCTTATTAGTATAGCACTCTATCAAAACTTACATCTAGTGCTCAGAGCATGGGTACCTAGGATGATGCAACTAAGTTTTCATTCAACTCCTATAAACTTAATGCACAAGTAAAATAGAGTAATAAGTTGCATAATTTAGAAAAATAGGGTTCATACTCCGGGGCTTGCCTTCTTGAGAAAAGCTAGCCTTGGGCTCTTCCGAATTTTGTTTCGGGTCTTCGAAAACTTCAGTTAGATTCACGTGAGCTTCACGCTGCTCACTCTCGGACTCGGGCACCAGTTCGTATGTTCCATCAGCGAGAGTAGTCGATTTTATATGAATGCACAAGTATGAGTTGTAGTGATGGTACATGGCATTTATTTTCTTCAGGATAAAGTTGCAGTCCACAAAAATATAGATTTGTTGTAAAGTTACTTATTTAAGATTTCTTGGGCCATCATTAATAGAGTACATCTTAAACTACTTAACTTCATTAAACGAGAAGGGGTTGTGTTATATTGGAAACTTAATTTTCTAAGCACAAACATGAATTAAACACAATTACTGAACTAGGTAACTTCTGGTGATGAAACTTTTAGTCAGAGTACGACATGAAGAGGCAAAACCACTACAAAAATTTCAGGCATTTTTTTGTAGCTGATTAAATATGAAAAATGTAATACATAGCCACTACTAGAACCTAGTTATTTTTGTACAAAACAAACCATGCAAGTACTGGTGCTTGAAAGTTTATTGGATGTTAATATATCCATATATGTGTCACTGTAAATTATTCAGATTTTATTGTGCATGATACGGAGCATAATAAATAAGATAAGATACACCTATTTTAATAAAGATTAATTACTACATGATGTTATACAGGGTTTCTGAGTATGAAACTTTTTATACAGCATGTTCTAACCCAAAGTATCACATAGTAAAAAGATGAACATTTTTGAAGCACAAAAACTAATTATTTTGGTTCAATGCATTTCTCAACCACAAAAATTATATTAGTAGGTTATAGAAAGGTAAAAAGTTCTAAATTTTTTTGTGGCATCTAGGTATCACTATAACAGTACAAAAAAAGTTTCATAACATGAATCTCTATAGAAAAGTAGGAGAAATTAGTTTTATCTCTTCATGGCATAAAACAAAGTCTAACAAAAAGTTTAGCTAGAGATCTGTTCTGGTCCTGAACATTTTACACTGGCCTACACATCAAGAAACTAATCCACTGTCCAAAAATTAGGTTCAGCCTTTGGCTACAACAGTGGGTACAAATGAAGGCTATTAAACATTCCATTTAATCTAGGGCAAAATATATCAAGCAACTAAAGAAATGCATGTAACAAAAGTTGTAGAGTTTCTTCTAAGGATTACAAAAAAGTTGAGTCCTTCATCGTGAGACATATAATCGTCACTATAAATAAGAACCAAGATTCCTACAGTAGTAATTAGTATTAACATAATAGACGTAAGGGGGTCGATCAAGTATCCAAATTCTAAGGAAAAATCATTATTGATGGTCCAAGACCATAGATATTGATAGATAGAACTTCCATTTATTTGTTGAATAGACAGGTGAACTGAGAATACCAGAGCTATACTTAAGAGTAAAATACTAGGAAAAGCCCATATGCGACGAAGATTTTTTGTTGCTGTCGGAATAAGAAAAAGTCCAAATCCCATTGACATAATAACTGGAAGTGGGAGAAGAGGGATTACCCAGGCATATTGATATGTATGTTCCATAAGAAAAGAAATAGCAATTTTTAGTTGAAATTTATAGTTCAATTTTTCTTTGCATTTTTCTGATGGTTCTACGATTTTATATGAATTTTACAAGTTCACTATTTTTGAATCTAAAGTCAAAACACTAGTTTGCAGATATGCCCCTGGAAACTTGCGTGCAGATCCTTTTAAAGATTTCAATCGTTGCAATTAGGTCCTTGGCCACGGGGCGGCGTCGGCCGGCCAAATTCCAGAGAGGGGGCTCATCGGCGGCGAGGGAGAAGGGGTAGGGAAGAACCAGGGAGGTGAGGGCTACCTTGTGGTGGCCTTGGTCGGGGTTGGGGATGGCCGGAGATGACTCGTTGGCGCGGAGCGGGGGTGGCGGCGGTGCGATGTGTCGGCGACGGCGCTCCGGCAAGGCTGGGATGGCATGGCCGGGTCGGGGAGCTGCGGTGGGCGGTGGAGGACCGATTCCAAGGGTCGGCTTGGGCGGAGGAGGGCCGGAGGCGTGTGCCCACGGCGAGGTGGGGTGCGGCGGCGGTGGAGGCAGCGGCGGGGAGCTTGGGCGCGCGAGCAGGGGCCTGGGGCGGCCTTTATAGGGGCACAGCGGGGGAGAGGAGGGAGTGGGGAGGGTCGGGCGTGCGTGAGGGAGACTGGGCGGTGCGGAGGCTCGGCATTGGCCGCGGCCTGCGGTGGACAGCATCGGCGCGGCGTACGACAGTGACGCGGGTATGGGTTGGGCGCCGGGTATTCGGCATGGGGGAGGGGGAGATCATGAGGGCGCGGGTTGGGCGAGCAACTGCAACAGCTGGCTTGCCGGGCGGCGAGCGCGGGGACTGGTGGGGCGCGGCGCACGGTACTGGCTGCCCTGGTCGGCGAGCAGGGGCACCTTGCCGGCGTGCGCGTGGCAACAGCGGGTTGGGCAGGCTTCGCGGCGTGGGGGAGGAGTGCGTGTGGCAGGGGCGCGGCCGGCTCTGCTGGCTGTCGGGCAGAGCAGGGGAAGGAAGGAGGGAGGGACTGGAATGCAAGGATTTGCAGAAGTTTAGGGGTCTGGTCGTAAAAACAAAAATTATCTCCCATTTTTATGTTGCAACTTAAAATTCTCTAAACATGAAAGTTGTACAAAAAGAGAAGTTCTACAAGTTTCGTTTCAGGCCAAAGTTCATCTGAGTTATATTTCAAAAGTTATTTTAGAAACTCAAAAAGTTTGATTTGGATGGCACGTCATTTGATGGGCAAAACTTCATATTCTCCCCTAGACTTCAACTAGACTTTTATTTATCATGTCACTGATGATATGCCTATTCAATTTCGTAGTCATATTTGCATCCATGTAAAAATTATTTAATTTATTTATTTAAAGTACATATACTCATGCACATATACACTTACTTTCAATATAAATGCAAAACCAAATTATAATACATTTCTTTTAAACTTTTCTTAGTTATTTATGCATATTGTTATGCTAATGAGACTTGTTTAGCAAAATAAATACCTAAGGTGTCACAGTTCCACCGTAGGGTCGTGCGGAGGGGACCGAGGGTGTTAGTATTCAAAAACAATATATTACAAAAGTTTCCAATCAACTGTTCATGCAGTAAACCTCTCACACCTTTGTTCATGTCCTGCGAAGGGTTGGCGGGAGCATCGGACCCTCCAGCACCGTTTTGTGTCGACGAAGGGTGTACAGGTACGTCTGTCAGGGCGGTAGCTGAAAGGTCCTCGGGGCAGCTGCTGCAGCTCTGGAAGAAGGGCTGGCACTCGAATCCGAACCGACAGGGCCACGCAGCACCTCCTTAGCATAGGCCTCCGCCTTCAGCTGCATCTGCATTAAATTCGAAACAAGTATCAGAAACGAAGTCCAAAACACAACGAGAACAACAAAGTCAAACGGCATACTTGTTACTTCAGATGATGGCCCTCGCGGAGAACGAGAGCAATACCCTTCCCCTTGAAGAAACGATCAATAAAATTCTTGGTGATATTCTTGGGCAGCGGGGTAGTTTCTCCGGCTGGACGGCATCTTCCGAAGGCCATCCGAAGGAGCGATCACGTAGCGTACGAAGCTGAGCCTTCAAAATTCCTTGAGAGCTACTGGCTTTAGCAGGCATAAGGCTGCAGACTGAAGTGGCCAGGGACCGTGCCGCGACGATCGCGCACAAGTCTCCATAGAGATGCCTCCCAGAGTCCACCATATCAAGAAATGCCCGAAGCCATTTAAAAAGTCTCCAAGTCCTCGGGTCTAGGCAGCTCCACAGCAATCAAACCATAAGCGGACAGAAGGCGGGGGACCTCCTCCCGCAACTGACTGATCCCAGCCAGTGGCGTAGCTAGGATTTGCAGCTATGGTGGTCCATTGTCTAATTTTTTTTAACCGCTATAAATTTAACATGTTGGTGCACAAGTATATGAATTACAAACGCAATCCAGAAAAAAAGAGCATATAGAGTTCATAAAGTAGACGAGTATAGCTTTCTTGACATAGAATTGAAATGTTACATACCCATAATCGTTGAAGAATAATATGTCACTACTTCTTATGTCACTACTTCTTATCAGGCCTGCGCCTTCTAATAGCCATGAAAGTATTGATGATCTCTTCTTCACTCAATTGTAAGAAGATATCCCGCTCAATAAAAGTCACTAGTCAGTCATCCAGAAGGCTATCACCCATCTTATTTCTTAACTTATTCTTGATAAAGGTCATTGCAGAAAATAATCTTTCAACACTTGTGGTAGACACCGGTAGAAGCGATACCAATTTGATCACCGGCTAGTGGCTGTGGGCACCAGCAAATAGCTGATGCGTCATGTGTCTCTAGCTCTACTGAGAGATTGGGAGAAACAAAATTGAAACATGACTAAACAAACAGGCTAATTGAATGAAGATTTTGAGGCGTACTGCAGAGGACTCACGTGTGCTGCTGCAGTGCTGCTCGTCGTCCGGCGCCTGCGCTGGCCCACCGCCGCCGCTATGCATATTCAGGTGTTCTACGAAGAGTCGAAGAGGGATCCGAAGGGGCGCAGCCGGCCGCAGGGAATACGTACGGCATTCGCAAAACGCGAGAGGCCGCGGAGACGCGGATGCTCCGACGTATGGGCTGCCAAGGATCCAAAATTTCCTATATCTATGGGCCTTGGATGGGCCGAGCGCATGGTGGTCCGTGGACCACCCGGACCACACCGTAGCTCCGCCTCTGATCCCAGCTGAAAGAGCCTTGCGGTAAACGTTGAAATTCTCCCTAGTGACGTGACGCTTTTCTTCTGCCTTGGTGGCTCAAGCTTCGGCCGTCTCAAATTGAACCACAGCTTCGGCAATTTGGTCAGTGAGAGTCTTGTTCACTTCGACAGCAGCGTCAACTTCGGTGTGGGCGGCAGCATGCTGGCTTCGTTCTGCTTCGAGGGCCTTCTGGAGCTCCAACTTTTCCCGCTCCAATCCTGCATTTTTTTCCTCCACCTCCGACCGGCGAGAGCTGGAGAGGCCTTCGGCCTCAAGCTGGCAGGTGGCATAGTGCGCAGCAACATAGGCTTTTAACGACAAGTCTTCGGCGCACCGAAGCATATTTGGCACGCCAGTTTTCATCAATTCTTTCTCTATAAGGGGAAACAAAAGGATTCCCAACCTTCAAATAAAAACCCGCGCTCCTCGACGCCACTTTCAAAATGAAGGCTGCCAACTATCTAGCCGCCAATCAGCTTGGCTTCAAAGGCATTCAGCTCAGTAGCAACAGTAACGGTTTTCTCCGAGCTCACAAAATAACTACTACTGTTTGGACTGCTCATGCTCTCATTGCCTTTGTTGTTCTCCCCTGAAGCCACCTTAGCTCGAACCTCCTCTTCGGCAGGGGCGTCCTCAGCAGGGGCAGCGCCTTTGTCGCTGCTCTCGGATGAAGACATTGAACTCGAACTAGAGGAGCCGTTCGAGGCATCGCGGGGGTTCAGAACAACTTTGGTGGAGCCGACGCCACGTGGTCCCATGGCTGGAGCCCAACCTTGTTGGCCTGCTTCGTATCTTTGTTTCCTTTCCGCCTCCTGCTCGCTAAGCTCAAGGGTTAACAGATCAGTTAGGGTGGGGGGAGGGGGTGCCACTTGTTGACGCCAGATTTTGACACGTGTTGAATCGGCGTCAGGAGAACAGATTGGCCGATGCGGCAGATCTAAAGGCTACACTAAAGAATCGGCCGATTGAGGCTACAGTTGGGAATCGGCCGATTGGCGATGCAACTTGCGCCAACAGATAAGGAGGGTGAAACTCTTGGAACCACAACAGAGGATCCCGGTCAAAAGTGGCCTAATGTTGGTCAACGGGACGATGTTGATTCGGTCGAGAAGCAATGGAAAGAGTCCTGATTGGATTAGGAGACGGCGACAAAAGATTCTGCGGGAGTCCATTTCCTTTATAAAAATATTATAAGTATAGTAGTTTTTCTATTTAAAATAAGATTGTAACAGGTCGTAATCGATCAGGAGTCCTAGTTCTAGGGTATAAATAGGAGTCGTCAGGGCTTTGAAAAACACAATCAATCAATCAATCAACAATACAATTTACTTTTTCATAGCACTTTACTTTCAAGTCGGCGACTTTACCAATACTTTTTCTTCTTTCACGAGTTCGTACGGATTGGCAGGGCTGCATCGACTCGATCTCCGGCCAATTGGTAGGTTCCGTTTATCGAATAACATCTGAACTTTAACCTCGGGCGCATCGCTGTGGTTTCATTTGGATTTATTCACCAGTTATCGATATTTACTAGAATCATAGGTTTTACCTGTTGTTCTAGTATTATCACCAGTTATCCAGCTTGAGATTGAAACTATCGGCTTCGTCATCGCTCTTCCTCGTTCATCGTCATATAGCCGATTAGATCTATTTCAAGTGTTGCATCTGTAATAATTGTTTAAGTTGCTCTAGCAGTTTCCTTTGCAATTATTACGTGATTATCGGCTGATCCATAGCCGGTCATCTTTACAGTAAATTGGCCGATTCGCCGACACGCTTTTTCGGGACAGATCGGAACCCCAGCCGATCGGAACGCCCAAAATTTAATACTCTTATTTCCTTGTCAATCAACAGGTCAGATTGACTGGCACGCCGCGCGAACCGCACCAGGGCAATAACCCGAACAGGAGCTAAGCAGATTCTCCCGGGTCGTGTGTCCGACGCTGAAGGTCATCGGCCGATTCCTGGCCGATTTTTAGTGCCAACACACTTTTGGCACGCCCAGTGGGACCACTTCAAGATCCAATATGTCAAAGAACACAGAAGTTTCTGAAAATAACATCATTGAGGTCACAGAAGCAGATCTCAAGGACGATCAGAAAGAAGAACTGGCAAAACATCTGGAGGATTACAAAAGGATGTATCTACAGTCTTTCAGTCGTACCAGAAGCGGGAAGGCAATCAAGAAAGCTCCTCTTCCAGTTCCCCGCCACATCACCATTGCTGAGGATTCGGGCAAGATGTCCGATATGATCCAACAGTCCGTCTACCAGGCTTTCATCGACCAATCCTCGGTGATGACCAACACGGTGTATAACGCCGTCATCAGTTCTCTGGTCAGCGGAGCAGCTCAAGGATATCAGGGGCCAGCGTACGCCCCACCTATTGCACCTCCAGCCAGAAGCTCACCAGGCACGTCCCACTCGGCTCCTCAGCCGATATCGACGCAACGCGAAGGATACAACATTTCGTTGCCTCCAGTGTCTCCATGGTACATTGGTGCACCATGTTTCCCATCGCAGACACCGCTTCAGCCTGTCCAGGTTGCCTTGGTGCAATCGCTGCCCACAAACTCAGTGCCTTGGGGGGTATCGGCAACGGCGGCTTTTCCCGATCAATCAACCGGACATGGGAACTATCCGATCCAGGCGCCGTTCCATTCGGCTGCCCGGCCGACGGTCCCTCAGTATCAACCAGCCCCGTTAGAAATCGGCAGGGGGGCAGGCGTTGTAGAAGCACTCAGAAGCACGGCGCCGATGACTATGTACGACGGGGCGGCGGATTCGCTTCGCCATGAACTGTCAACTGCTCAGACGGCCATGATGCAACAGAATTCGCCGCATGCTTCGATCCATCACTCGGCCGTACCACCGCCAATCCTCCAACACATGCCGACACCCCGAACAGCTGTTCATCAGCAGCAAGTGGATTAGATGGCAAGAATAGCGGAAGTAATTCAGGACCAATTCGGGTTGAAGCTGAAAGTGCAGACTTATACATACAAGACTCCATACCCATCGGCCTAAGACCTGCTGCCGTTTCCCCACCGGTACAAGGTTCATGACTTCACCAAGTTTTCGGGGCTGGACGATACCTCTGCCGTGGAGCACATTAACAGAATCATCCAGTGCGGGGAAGCTGCTACGCAAGATGCTCTGAGGGTTCGCCTGTTTTCATCGTCTCTGTCTGGATCGGCCTTCCAGTGGTTCACCACTTTACCACCCAATTCCATTGTTACTTGGGCCGATCTAGAAAAGCAATTCCATAAGTACTTCTACGCACGAGTACATGAGATGAAGCTCTCAGATTTGACCAGCTTCAGGCAGAGAAGCGACGAACCAGTAACTGGATATATACAAAGGTTCAGAGAAATCAGGAACAACTGCTATAGTCTGGCTCTGACCGATGCCCAGCTGGCCGATATCGCCTTCCAAGGCCTCTTGCCACATATCAAGGAAAGGTATGCCTCACAAGAATTCGAAAGCTTAAGCCAGATTGTTCACCGATTGGCAGGTCAAGAAGTCCGTCCGTTTGAGCAGCGGAGGAATTTCCAGAAAAAGGTGGCATATCTGGAAGGATCTGAATCTGAGGGGGAAGAAGAAATCGGCCTAGCAGAGTGGGTGAAAGGCAAGAAGCCAATATCGTGCCCTTTCGGAAAGAAAGAACCAGAGGCATTCGGCTTTGACACATCAAAGACCGATAAGATTTTTGACTTATTACTCGAGGAAGGGCAAATCAAGCTATCACCATACCATACCATTCCTTCGGCCGATCAACTCAAAAAGATGAAATACTGCAAATGGCACAACGCTACATCTCATGATACAAATGAATGTAAGATCTTCCGTCAGCAAATACAGTCGGCCATCAAGCAGGGAAGACTCAAGTTTGAAACCCCGGCAAAGCTGGCAAAGCCGATGAAGATTGACCAGCATCCTTTCCCGGCCAACATGGTTGACACGGGAAGAAACTCACTTCAAACTAAGGTGCTGACGTCGGAATCGGCTAGAAGGAGCGGTGCCGTAGATCCCAGGAAGCAGGTCACGGTGGAAGAAGTCAAAGGGAAGAGGCGGGCTGAAGACAAGGGCGAAGGATCAGAATGATCGTGCAGACCCGTCACTTCCCAATTCTTGCTCAGCAAATATCGACGGCAGCAGGAACGGTCAAGATACCACGATGAGATGATACGCCGACACGAGGATCACTGGCAATGTCCGTTCTTCATCCATTGCTGGGAAAACGATCTCCGGTTGCCATCAGCCTATAACTGTCTTGAGTGCAGTGGATCAGGTCGCATTAATCACCCGTTCAAAAGACCGCGCTCCAGAGATAGAGGATCAGAGCCGATCAGCAGAAATTGGCGCGAACAAGAAGGACGACGCCTTTCAGTGCATGATCGGCTGGGGGGCAGAGTTGACCGACATCACCGGCCGAAAGGCAGGATCAACCAGCAGGAGCAACTGGGGGGCAGAACCAGCATACACGATCGGCTGGAAGAGATGGCTAATGACAGAGTGTCGGATGAAAACCCCGTAGGAAGGGAACCAGATTGGGAGCACGCCAAATCGTCGGCCAGACCAGTAAACCCCAGATGGTGCCCTGAAGGATTGTCTAAATCTCAGAAGTGGAGAATCGAACGCCTGCGCCGATGGGAGCAACAAAAAGAAGAGCAGAGGCAGGTGCTGGAAAAAAGAAACGTCAAGTCTCGGGTCTGGCGCCCTGGCAATCAAGAATCGGCAGCTGATGTCAATATGGTGTTCATATTGCCGATGGAGTTCATGGCACCTGCGGATCGAGACAAGGCAACAAGGATGGAAGAGCAGATGGCACAGTTGGTATTAGAGCCGATGACAGCCACCTTTGAGAAACCAGAAGACGAAAAACGGCAACATCTCATGGCATTATTTCTCAAAGGGCACGTTAATGGATGACCCGTTACCAGGCTACTAGTGGATGGAGGCGCCACAGTCAACATCATGCCATATGCCATGTTCTGGAAGTTAGGCAAAAGTGATGAAGACCTGACCAAGACGGACATGATGCTCAAGGACTTCGAAGGCAACGTGTCTCCCGCCCGTAGAGCGCTCTGCATCGACCTCACCATCGGGAGTAAGACCCTTCCTACTACCTTTTTTATTATTAATGGTAAGGGGTCCTACAACATGTTGCTCGGTCGCGACTGGATACATGCGAATTGCTGTGTCCCATCTACAATGCACCAGTGCCTCGTGCAATGGGTCGGCGACAGTACAGAGATAGTCACCGCCGATTCCGCCTACAACATCGCAGCGGCCGACACGCAACAATGGAGCTGTGAACACGTCAGGTGTATATCCGGCAGGACTTGGGACACTGATTTCCTGAAAGTGTCCGATTTTGGTCTACAGCCGATCCAAGCAGTCGGCTCTGAAGATTCAGAATAGATGGATCAATTCGTCCGAGAAGACGGAAAGCTTGGGCATGGGTTTACATCGGCCGATTCATTAGAGATGGTGGATTTGGGAGATGGTAGCAAACCAAGGCCGACGTATATTAGTGCTAGCTTGGATCCTGGATATAAGTGTAAATTGATAAGTTTATTAGAAGAATTCAAGGATTGCTTTGCTTGGGAATACCATGAGATGCTTGGTCTAGACCGGTCCATTGTTGAACGCCTGTTGCCTATAAAATCAGGATATCGGCCATATCAGCAACCTGCACGATGGTGCAATCCCAAAATTCTACCTGATATAAAGGCCGAGATCACAAGGTTGATCGAAGCAGGATTTATTCGGCAGTGCCGTTACGCCGAATGGATTTCTAATATTGTGCCCGTGTATAAGAAGAACGGAAAGTTGCGCGTATGCATCGACTTCAGGAACCTAAATCAGGCTACACCAATGGACGGATATCCAATGCCGACGGCCGATATCTTGATAGATGCCGCCGCAGGACACAAAGTCATCAGTTTCATGGATGGTAATGCTGGGTACAATCAAATATTAATGGCCGAAAAAGATATCTCGAAAACGGCTTTCAGGTGTCCGGGTCCCCTTGGTCTATTAGAGTGGGTTGTAATGACCTTTGGGTTAAAGAACGCCGGTGCTACATATCAGAGGGCCATGAACTATATCTTTCACAAGCTCATTGGTGCATCGGTGGAAATTTACATCGACAATGTTGTGGTCAAGTCAAAAGGTCATCAGGAACATCTGGCCGATTTACAAGAAGTACTGGAGGCACAAGGAAGCATGGGTTGAAAATGAACCCGAACAAGTGTGCATTCGGTGTATCAGCCGGGCAATTCTTAGGATTCATGGTCCATGAGCACGGGATAGAGGTTAACCGGAAGACCATAGACGCCATCAACAAAGTTGTAGCCCCACAGAATAAAACTAAGTTGCAATCCCTCATCAGCAAGGTCAATTTTATCAGAAGATTCATATCCAACCTGTCTGGGCGTATTCGAGCTTTCACTCCTTTGTTGAGATTGAAGCCCGATCAGGAATTCGTATGGGGAGACGAACAACGCAGAGCGTTAGAAGATATCAAGCAATATCTGGTTTCACCTCTGGTTTTAGTCCCGCCACAGCCCGGTAAGCCGTTCAAATTATACTTATCGGCTGATGAACAAGCTATTGGATCGGCGTTGGTACAGGAGTTCGAAGGGAAAGAACGGGTGGTATATTGTGTCAGCAAAAGACTCCTGGACGCCGAAACAAGATATTCCCCGGTTGAACGATTGTGCCTGTGTTTATACTTCTCGTGTACCAAGCTCAGGCACTATTTGTTATCGGCAGAGTGCATAGTTGTATGCAAAGATGATGCGGTGAAGTATATGCTATCACTGCGGATTTTGAAAGGATGGATTGGAAATGGATCCTGGCTCTGTTAGAGTTTGACTTAAGGTACGAATCGGCCAAAGCTGTCAAAGGTCAAGTCATGGCTGATTTCGTAGCTCAGCATTGTGGACCGGAAATTGCTATCATTGAACCGGTTCCATGGACTCTGTATTTCGATGGTTCTTCATGTGGGGCCGGATCGGGAATCGGCATCGTTCTTGTATCGCCTCGGGGGGCAAGTTATGATTTCTCTCTGCCGATAGAAGCATCCGCAACCAATAACCAGGCGGAATACTGAGCCGTCCTAAAGGGTATCCAATTATTAAGGGAAGTCAAGGCTGATGCAGTCGAAATTTTTGGGGATTCCATGCTCATCGTAGATCAGTTAACGGGGAAATCTAAATGCAAAGATGATATCTTAAGGATTTACTATGAAGATTGCCTTCAGCTGTTAAAAGAATTCAAGTCTGCAAAAATCGAGCACATCCCCAGAAGGTGGATCGGCGAGTGCGTTTCCAGGCCACAAAATATGTGTTACTTGAAGACGATTTGTTTTACCGGACGATTGATGGGGTTCTTCTCAAATGCCTAGGAACGGAAGAAGCAAAGGTCCTGATGGGGGAAATCCATGAAAGCGTATGTGGAGCCCATCAATCGGCTCACAAGATGAAATGGATGATTAGAAACAATGGGTATTACTGACCAACGATTCTTGAGGATTGTTTCAAATATTATAAAGGTTGCCAAGACTGTCAGAAGTTTGGCAATGTGCAGCGTGCGCCAGCTGTGGCTATGTATCCGGTAATCAAGCTGTGGCCGTTCAGAGGTTAGGGAATAGATCTCATCGGACAGATTCACCCTCTGTTGACACCAGATTTTGACACGTGTTGACTCGGCGTCAGAAGAAGAGATTGGCCGATGCGGCAGATCTAAAGGCTACAGTAAAGAATCGGCCGATTGAGGTTATAGTTGGGAATCGGCCGATTGGCAATGCAATTTGCGCCAACAGATTGGAACCACAACAGAGGATCCCGGTCAAAAGTAGCCTTATATTGGTCAACGGAGTAATGCTGAGTCGATCGAGAAGCAAAGGAAAAGAGTCCTAATTGGATTAGGAGACGGCGGCAGAAGATTCTGCGGGAGTCCGTTTCCTTTATAAAAATATTATAAATATAGTAGTTTTTCTGTTTAAAATAAGATTATAACAAGTCGTAATCGACCAGAAGTCCTGGTTCTAGGATATAATAGGAGTTGTCAGGGCTTTGTAAAAACATACACAATCAATCAACAGAACACATCTACTTTTTTCATAGTACTTTACTTTCAAGTCGGCGACTTCACCAATACTTTTTCTTTTTTCACGAGTTCGTACGGATTGGTAGGGCTGCATCGACTCGATCTCCGGCCAATTGGTAGGTTCCGCTTACCGAATAACATCTGAGCTTTAACCTCGGGCGCATCACTGTGGTTTTATTTGGATTTATTCTCCAGTTATCGATATTTATTAGAATTATAGGTTTTACCTGTTGTTCTAGTATTATCACCAGTTATCCAGCTTGAGATTGGAACTATCGGCTTTATCATTGCTCTTCCTCGTTCATCGTCATATAGCCGATTAGATCTATTTTCATGTGTTGCATCTGTAATAATTGTTTAAGTTGCTCCAGCAGTTTCCTTTTGCAATTATTACGTGATTATCGGCTGATCCATAGCCGGTCATCTTCATAGCAAATCGGCCGATTCCGCGACGCGCTCTTCGGGACAGATCAGAACCTCAGCCGATCGGAACGCCCAGAATTTAATACTTTTGTTTCCTTGTCAATCAACAGGTCAGATTGACTGGCACGCCGCGCAAACCGCACCAGGGCAATAACCCGAACAGGAGCTAAGCAGATTCTCCCGGGTCATGTGTCCGACGCTGAAGGTCATCGGCCGATTCCTGGCCGATTTTTAGTGCCAACACCCTCCATCGAGCAAAGGGCATAAGTTTATATTGGTAGCCACCGATTATTTTACTAAGTGGGTGGAGGCAGTTCCGTTAAGGACCGTGACATCAGCCGATATTATCGAGTTCGTTAAGAACCATATTGTTTATCGATTCGGTATTCCTCAGACTATCATAACTGATCAAGGAACGATGTTCACCTCTGGAGAATTTGGAGAATTTGCCGCTGATATGGGGATTAAATTATTAAATTCTTCTCCGTACTATGGTCAAGCCAATGGCCAGGCCGAATCGTCCAATAAGGGGATAATCAAGTTGATCAAGAGGAAGATAGAGAAACAACCCAAAAAGTGGCACATGTCTTTGGCTGAATCTCTATGGGCTTATAGGATGGCTTGCCACGGAGCCACTAAGATATCTCCTCATCAGCTAGTATATGGTCACGAGGCGGTTTTGCCTTGGGAAATAAGGACGGGGTCAAGGCGTATATCGCTTCAAGATCAGTTGACGGCCGATGATTATTCCTTCCTCATGAAGGACGAGCTCGATGACTCGGCGGGTCAGCGGCTGAGGGTCCTGATTAGCATCGAAGAAAACAAGAAAAGGGTGGCCAGATGGTATGACAAAAAGGTCAAAGTTAAACAATTCTCCCAAGGAGATTTGGTATGGAAGTTGGTGCTGCCGATAGGGTCTAAGGATCCCAAATTCGGTAAATGGTCGCCCACTTGGGAAGGGCCGTATAGAATCGGCCGATGTGCTCCGGGAAATGCATATATTCTAGAAACTATTGAAGGGCAAGAATTCCCAAGAGCTTTAAACGGAAGATATCTGAAGAGGTACTATCCAAGCATTTGGGTAGATGCATAACTTGAAGTAGGATACATCAAGACAACATGGCCGACATGGTACAAGTCGCCCTTAGAATAAAAAGTACCAATATATCTATTGATCACGCTTTCTCTTGAACTCTCTCTTGATCCGGCCCAGTTTTATCAGAAGGCGGGTGGTCTTCTCCTTCAGATTCTCCATGGTGGCGTCAGCCTTGACTTGATGAGGTAGTGGATGGCTCCTGTCGAGAGGTGGTTGAGGTGTTCCTGCCGCGGCATCTTCAAGGGCAACTGAGCGAGGGAGTGGAGGACTCCTTTCAGTTGGCAGTCGCTTGGAGCAGTGAGCGTTTATACGGTCCCAGATTTTCTGGACATCAGCAGGAACATGACCTTTAAGTTCTTTAGAGTGAGTTCTTATCAGATCTATGTCTGCCTGCGATAGTGGTTCGTCTGAATGCATAACTTCAATCGCTCGTTCCAGACTGGGACTGAGGCATTTTGGCTAAAGAGAGATAAACAACTACCTAGTATCAGAGCGATTGAGATGTCAAGGGGAGAAATAGAGGAGAGTTCGTACCTGGTTGACAGAGGAGGAGGAAGATGAAGAAGGCATCTTGATGTCCAGCTTGGGAGGATAGAGATCGAGTTATTGGAGGGGGAGAAGATGGGTAATGCAGATGCCTCTGGAAACAGTGTGGGATCTCGTACTTATAGAAGGAAAGAGGTAAGGAGATAGTAGGATGCGTCCCATCAGAGTAGCAGCGTTCATAAATGCAAAGCTGCCAAAGGAAGCGGTCCAAGTTCGAATCGGCGCATCAACATTAAGAGAGCATTAAATGTTTACAAGATTCTTTACAACCCAAGGAGGGCATCTATGGTCGCGATAGCTCGTTGCCTAATCTGATCGGCCGAGTCTAATACTCTTTGGTCATCGTCGGCCGATCCAGGTACTTTTGGCATATGGTGATGAAGTCTTATCGCTTCACGGGCCAGGTTCTGTCTTTCTTGTTTCAGCCCGGCGATGACGGATCGAAGCTCTTGAAGTTTCTTTTCTTCAGAAGCTATGTCTTTGGTTACCTGCTCCATCTGTTTGGCTAGCTCTGCCCTCCTCCGTTTGAGGCGATCTATTGTGCCGACGATATCCGGGTGGGAGCTCTCGAGGAAGTTGATCCGTTGGTGTACTTCTTGGGCTCGGTGTTTGTAGGAATCGGCTTCGTCCCGGGTCTTTGCTAGCTGGGCACGATCGGCCACATGACGCAGGGCTCTGAACACCGGAAGTTGTAGAGTCTCTGTCGCTTCCTCCGGAATTCGGCCTCTGATGTCATTGAGGAGCCAACGAATTGGTGAGGCATCTCCCACTAATCGGCCGATATCATCTTGGAGGAGGATCCGCATACTCTCGAGCTTGGCACGGACATCATCAGGAATTGAGCTCGACGGAACTTGGCGTGAAGCGATTTCTTCATCGTCAGGCAAGAAAACCGCGAAGGAGAAAAGGCTGTTATTGGGAGTGTCTTGTTCCTGCGAAAGAATAAAGATAAAGATTAGCAAGCAGTAAAGGGGAATCGACCGATTCCGGTGATAAGTTTATTACCTCCTTGAAGCGGATCTCTCTTGCTTGCGCCGATGGGAGTGCCACCCTCGTGTCAGGAACCGGTGCAATCGGCTCATCAGAAGAAGAGGACTCAACAACTATCAATGCTCTGCTTGGGCCAGCTTCCTGAAAAGGTATGGGAAATAGATTCTATGAGTATACTGCGGATAATTGAATATGATGATATGAGATACTTGCCATACCTCTGTGAGTCTTCCGGCCGTTGTTTGTTGAGGGGGTACAGTCGACGCACCCAGATCGGTCTGCATCAGAATCGGTTAGTTTTCTGAATATCAAGAAATTGATTTAAGAGATTATCTACCTCGATGAGGAGGGACGCTGGTGTTTCGGCTTCCGCTCAGGATGTGGCCGATTGCTGTGGGGATTGCACTGGAGCGGTCTGTGCAGCCTGGCAGAAGGGAGAAGTTAATATTGATAGAGTACTTAAAGATATGTGAAGTATGCGAGGTTACCTGAACAGTTTCCACCAGCAGTGATGCAGCGGCTGCTCCGACTTCTGCGGCAGTTTGGGGATCGACCATCTCAGTAGTCGGCAAAGCTGGAGGAGTTGGGGTTTCAGCCGATACTACCGCCGATTGGTCAGTCGGTCCTATGCGGGCACGCACTCGACGACTTGTCTTCTTCAAGGTTGGCCTTTTCGGCGTTTGTTTCCATCGTCCGCTAGTGATGTCCTTGATGGTCGGAGCGTGATAGCCGATGAGTGGAAATGATGTATATGGACGATCGCTCTCTATCGGCCTACCACTTCGGCTCCGCATCGGAGGAACTTGGCTTTCAGACTGAAAAGATAAACACAAGTTAACGGTAAGATTGTAGCATGGAAAGAGACAATATTGAAATCGGCTGGGAGAAAGGTCATACCGCTGCACTTGAATCGATGTTTTCTGGGTCCAAATTGTTGCAATATGTTGATGGAGATAGGCAGAAGAGATATTGCTTCCATTCTGCCCACCACAGTTTGAATTGTTGGACGGCAAAAGGGGCCACCATCCAGTTGTTCAGGTCGATGGTACTGGAGTCTGGCACTAAGTTGCACAGCCGATTGTAGTCGAGACTCTTGGTCAGTTCATCTCGAAATTTTGCTTGGCCGGCAAAGTAGACTTGAATCGGCAGTTGACCAAAGCCCAGTTGCCTTGCTGCGGCTGATGGATTATAAAATTCATAGGTGGGGGAATTCTTTCCAGAAAAGAAATTGGTCGGTAAAATCCCTGGCTTGATCAGGATATCCATAAGAGCACCATCAAAAGTATGGGATGATGAATCGTAGCAGACAGGAAGCTCGAAAATTGGCCCTACTGTCTGATATGGATACCAACTGATAGTCTCTTCACTGAAGCCATTATAGAAACATCTGAAGTATTCGGCCGTTCGGGTGGCAGTGAATTGACAGCCAGGGAAGGCCGATGCCGCTTCTCCAAAAGATGTACAGCGTCGTCGAATGGTGGGGTTTTTCTCTGACTCAATATTTGGAAAAGTCTTGGTCTCTATTTGCTGCTGGGAGACCTTGCTCATATATAAGTTGAGCCAGAGGGTGATAAACCACCAGGGACCACCAGGATTACCAATCGGCTCCCCTTTTGACAATCTGACGCCGATTTGGTGCATCATATGATAGGCCGATCCTAACAGATGCTTCCCAAGGGGGACGGCCGATTCTAGTGACAGAGCTTCTGCCAGGGCTTGGGTGTTAGATGAAGGACCAACTGCTCTGCCACAGAAGAAATGTTTCTCTAGCCACATCATCAAAAACGCCATATGTTCTCTCTCTGAAATCGTCCACGTCCTCATATTCTTGCTGATATACCCCTTCCATCCGCCGATTCCTTTTGTTTCTAGCCGATGAGATGGTTTGATCAGATAATCAAAGGGGGTATCAGGAGAGGAGATATCAAGGCCGGTCAACATCAGAACATCGGCCAAGGTTGGAGTCATGGGTCCGTGCCCAAAAAGGAACGCGTTGAGCGCGTCGGACCAGAAGTAAGAGGCCGCTATTACTAAGGGCTCGTTTTTCTCCATTTGGGACAGAGAGAGATCGATGCATTGGCTGATTTTCAGTTCATCCCACTGAACTCTCTTAGACTTGGCTACTCTATGGTACCATTCTTACCAGCCAGGGGTCTCATTCGGCCAAGATCTAAAGGCACCTGCCCACTGACCTAAATCAATGGGCGATTGCTTGAACGGGATTCTGTGGGTTTCTAGGTTAATCAAATCGGTTGGATCCGGATTCCCCATAGGACCTAAGCAGATGAGATCGGAGGATTCGGAAAGGGGAATAGTAATCTGGTGTCTAAATGCCTAAAAAAGAGGGGGAAAAGGAGAGAAAACTGAGAATGGGTCTAGAAAATACTTGAGCAGTAAAAGAATAAAAGAGGAAAGTTTCGGATGATTACCTCCAGGATGAAGCTCATCGTCGCCGATGGAGCCGCCAGTGAAGCCGCCGATGGGGCCGCCGTCGCTGAGGGGGTTGCCGGCGGAACCTCCATGGTTGGAGAAGTTGCCGATGGTGCCGCTATTGGAAGGGTGGAGCAGGTCGTAGGTAAGATCGCTGGAGGGAGCGGTTGGAGATCGAGAAGGCGCAGGAAGAAGATGAACAGTGGTTCGCTGGAGGAGATTACTAGGCTTGTGGAGAAAAGAAGGCGGAGAATGCCGGTACTTAAGGACAATCCAAGAGAGAAAGGGCAAAAGCGGGATTTTTTGCTGCGCCGTCTGCAAGAATTCCAGGAGAACAGTTGTCTCGAGCGCCCGGTCCGAGAAAATTGCAATCATCATGTAGAAGACCGCGGAATGGAAGGAGATTTTTACTGCGCCCGTTTTGGAGGAAAGATTAAAGAAAAGAATTTTGAAGTAAAAATTATGTTTTAGTCCGAAACTGGGGGGCATGTGTTGACGCCAGATTTTAACACGTGTTGAATCGGCGTCAGGAGAAGAGATTGGCCGATGCGGCAGATCTAAAGGCTACAGTAAAGAATTGGCCGATTGAGGCTACAGTTGGGAATCGGCCGATTGGCGATGCAACTTGCGCCAACAGATAAGGAGGGTGAAACTCTTGAAACCACAACAGAGGATCCCGGTCAAAAGTGGCCTAATGTTGGTCAACGGGACGATGTTGATTCGGTCAAAAAGTAATGGAAAGAGTCCTGATTGGATTAGGAGACAGCGGTAGAAGATTCTGCGGGAGTCCGTTTCCTTTATAAAAATATTATAAATATAGTAGTTTTTTTGTTTAAAATAAGATTGTAACAGGTCGTAATCTATCAGGAGTCCTGGTTCTAGGGTATAAATAGGAGTCGTCAGGGCTTTGAAAAACACAATCAATCAATCAATCAACAATACAATTTACTTTTTCGTAGCACTTTACTTTCAAGTCGGCGACTTTACCAATACTTTTTCTTCTTTCACGAGTTCGTACGGATTGGCAGGGCTGCATCGACTCGATCTCCGGCCAATTGGTAGGTTCCGTTTATCGAATAACATCTGAGCTTTAACCTCGGGCGCATCGCTGTGGTTTCGTTTGGATTTATTCACCAGTTATCGATATTTACTAGAATCAAAGATTTTACCTGTTGTTCTAGTATTATCACTAGTTATCCAGCTTGAGATTGAAACTATCGGCTTCGTCATCGCTCTTCCTCGTTCATCGTCATATAGCCGATTAGATCTATTTCAAGTGTTGCATCTGTAATAATTGTTTAAGTTGCTCTAGCAGTTTCCTTTGAAATTATTACGTGATTATCGGTTGATCCATAGCCGGTCATCTTTACAGTAAATCGGCTGATTCGCTGACACGCTTTTTCGGGACAGATCGGAACGCCCGAAATTTAATACTCTTATTTCCTTGTCAATCAACAGGTTAGATTGACTGGCACGCCGCGCGAACCGCACCAGGGCAATAACCCGAACAGGAGCTAAGCAGATTCTCCCGGGTCGTGTGTCTGACGCTGAAGGTCATCGGCCGATTCCTGGCCAATTTTTAGCGCCAACACCACCAAAACAGGGGCAGCGGCAACAGGGCTTCGTTTTGCATCCATGGTGTCTTCGGAGTCTCCCTTATCCTGGAGGGGTATTGGCGACCCGCTAGGGTTTGATTCCCGATCTTTCGATGAGAGGCATGGATAACTCGATTGGTCGATAGAGGCGACGTTCACGGCATGACTACAGCCTTCCAAGCTGCGCCTTAGCAACCGATACACCCCCTCCAATGGCTGTCGTGATCTTGTGGAGCTCGGCACCCGGCCACTAGGACACTCGTCCTGCAAGAAATCGAAGAACTAGCAAGAACAAGTATGACAAGTACTGAATCTACTAGATGTAAATGAAGGTTTCACATGCAATCTCAATAATGGTGGGGTTCCGTAGATAAGAAGACGGGCGGCTGATCCAGCACACACGCTTGCAAGCAAGTAGCGAAGGCTAAACTTGATCTAAACAAAACCCATGCATCCTTGGTGGCGGCTAAGGGGTATAAGTACGTGGGAGGACGACCACAGGGGTGCTGGGGTCGTACTCCAACCCTAGGACGCGTCCGTAATGGACTCAACTTGATACACGGCCCATTGGGCTAAAATAGGGTGACGCAGCACCATGGGCAGAAAAGGACTGTATTAATTTTACGATTGTGGCCGACTTGTAACAGATATCGATACGAGGCTCGATCCGTTTGAAAGAAGACTTCATAAGCTTTCCACGAAGTACTTGAACGCCCCAATCCGAGTTCATATGCGACCGTGGTGTCCGTCACAAGTTGGTACTGTTCTGCAGTCCGAATCCAGCCTGCGCGAATCCGTTTCCCTTTCGGTCGCCTCCTTGGTTCCTAAGCAAAACAAGAGTACACGGGTCTCCATAGTCTAAACATGATGTACATGAGCTTAGATGTGAACTCACCTGATGATTAAGTTGACGAGCACGAGCATGAGCACGAGTAATAGGACCAGCTATAGATACTTGTGTCGGAGTGGATGTATCGTTGGTGTTGATGTCCTCGTCATCCTCCCCTTCTTGCATTTGAGTCGTCCTCGACTCAAGCTCATCTTCCTCTCCCAAATATGGCTTCAAATCTGCAATGTTAAATGTGGGACTAACCCCAAAATCCGCAGGCAGATCGAGCTTATATGCATTATCATTGACTTTCTTTAACACTTTAAATGGTCCATCAGCCCGAGGTAGCAATTTAGATTTTCTCAATTCAGGAAACCTTTCCTTTCTCAAATGCAGCCAAACTAAATCTCCAGGTTCAAACTTTAGTTCCTTTCTACCTTTATCACCAGCAATCTTGTATTTAGCATTCATGCGCTCTATGTTTTCTTTAGCTGTTTCATGCAGTTTTAACATCAATTCAGCACGCTTAGTAGCATCAAAATTCAGTTTTTCAGAAAATGGCAAAGGCATTAAATCAATAGGAGCACGAGGCAAGAAACCATATACAATCTGAAATGGGCACATCTTTGTAGTAGAATGCAGCGATTGATTATAAGCGAATTCAATATGAGGCAAACAATCTTCCCACATCTTAATGTTCTTCTTTAAAACAGCCCTTAACATAGTAGACAAAGTTCTATTAACCACTTCAGTTTGACCATCAGTTTACGGATGGCATGTAGTAGAAAACAACAACTTAGTTCCCAATTTAGCCCATAAATTCTTCCAAAAATAACTAAGAAATTTAGCATCACGATCAGAAACAATTGTGTTGGGCATACCATGCAAACGAACAATTTTCCAAAAGAACAAATCAGCAATGTGAGTAGCATCATCAGTTTTATGACATGGTATGAAATGGGCCATCTTAGAAAATCTATCAATAACCACAAACACACTATCACGTCCCTTCCTAGTCCTAGGCAATCCTAACACAAAATCCATAGAAATATCTTCCCAAGGAACACAAAATCCATACAAACCATGTGGATTCAATCGTGATTTAGCCTTTTGACATGTCGTGTAGCAAGCAACAAATCTCTCCACATCTCTTCTCATCTTTGGCCAAAAGAAATGACCAGCAAGTATATCTTCCGTTTTCTTTGCTCCAAAATGCCCCATTAAGCCACCTCCATGCGCTTCCTGCAACAATAACAAGCAAACAGAGCTAGCTGGAATGCATAGCTTGTTAGCTCTAAAGACAAACCCATCACTAACGATGAATTTGTTCCATCCCTTCCCATCTTTACAATGCAGCAACACAACCTTAAAATCAGCATCATTAACATATTGATCTTTAATCGTTTCCAATCCAAAGATTTTGTAATCAAGTTGGTTCAGCAAGGTGTATCTCCTAGACAATGCATCAGCAATTATATTCTCTTTCCCTTTCTTGTGCTTAATAACATAAGGAAAAGATTCAATAAATTCAACCCACTTAGCATGTCTACTGTTCAATTTTCCTTGACTATGAATATATTTTAAAGATTCATGATCTGAATCAATAACAAACTCTTTGGGCCATAGATAATGCTGCCATGTTTCTAATGTGCGAACAAGAGCATACAATTCCTTATCATAAGTAGAATAATTCAGAACAGGCCCGCTCAATTTTTCATTGAAATAAGCAACAGGTTTGCCTTCTTGTAACAAAACACCACCCAAACCAATGCCACTAGCATCACATTCAAGCTCAAAGGTTTTATTAAAATCAGGAAGTTAGAGGAGAGGTATATGTGTCAACTTATCTTTCAGCGTGTTGAAGGAGTTCTCTTGTGTTTTACCCCAATTAAAAGGCACTCCCTTCTTTGTAAGCTCATTCAAAGGCGTGGCAATGGTATTGAAGTCCTTCACAAAACAACGATAGAAACCAGCAAGTCCTAGGAAACTCCACACTTGCGTGATAGTCTTCGGTATAGGCCATCCCTGTATAGCTTCCACCTGATCAACCTCGATTCCCTGTGGAGTCACGACATAGCTAAGAAAAGACACTCGATCGGTGCAAAAGGTGCACTTCTCAAGGTTACCACATAAACGTGCATCTCGTAAAGCATTAAAAACAGCACGCAAGTGATCAAGATGTTCATCGAAAGATTTGCTGTAAATCAATATATCATCAAAGTAGACAACAACAAATTTCCCAATGAAAGCACGCAGAACCTCGTTCATTAATCTCATGAAAGTACTAGGTGCATTAGTTAACCCAAAAGGCATGACTAACCACTCATATAACCCGAACTTAGTTTTGAAAGCAGTTTTCCATTCATCTCCCAATTTCATATGAATCTGGTGGTACCCACTACGCAAATAAACTTTGGAAAACACAACAACACCACTCAATTCATCAAGCATATCATCCAAACGTGGAATAGGGTGTCGATATCGAATTGTGATATTATTAATAGCCCTACAATCAACACACATACGCCATGTTCCATCCTTTTTAGGCACTAAAATAACCGGAACAGCACAAGGACTAAGAGACTCACGCACATAACCTTTGTCGAGTAGTTCTTGCACTTGTCGCTGAATTTCTTTAGTTTCTTCCGGATTTGTCCTGTATGGCGCACGGTTTGGCAATGATGCACCAGGAATAAGGTCAATTTGGTGCTCAATCCCTCGTATTGGTGGCAGCCCCGCTGGTATCTCACTTGGAAACACATCAGAATACTCCTGCAAAAGGTTAGCAACAGCCGGGGGCAAAGAATGCTGCATATCGTGAACTGAAATCAAAGCATCCTTGCACACCAAAGCATAGGCAACAGAAGTGGAAGCAATCAATTCATTAATATCAGACTTAGTAGCAAGCAAGCAATGTCCTTTCAATCTTATCTCATCTTTCCTGCTACTAACAGATTTGGCATTCTTATCGATCTCAGTTTTAGTTCTCTCAGCTTTAGCAACATCATCACGCACAATAGATTCAGGTGACATAGGAAGCAAAACGATTTTCTTATCATGATGTATAAGAGAATATTGATTTGATCTACCATGATGCATGCTATCGGTATCAAATTGCCATGGTCTACCTAGCAGAATATGACAAGCTTCCATAGGCACAACATCGCATTCAACAACATCATGATATGAACCAATAGCAAAATTAATTCGTACCAATCTCGTTACCTTGATCTTACCACTATTGTTGAGCCACCGAATGTGATATGGATGTGGGTGCGGTTTTGTTGTAAGTGCAAGCTTCTCGACCATATCGCTGCAAGCCAAGTTGTTGCAGCTACCTCCATCAATTATCAAACGGCACGAACGCTCTTTAATAACACACTTTGTTTGGAACAGTGTATGCCGTTGATTTTGCTCCCCCTTTTCCATTTGTGCACTAAGTACACGCTGCACAATGAGGCTCTCATAATGATCTGCATCCTCTGCACCAATCTGCTCTTCTGGTTGTTCCTCAGTACCTGCATGGTCAGCAGCAAGCAAAGCAAGTGTATCTTCATCAAAATCACTAGCAGAGGAATACCCACCATCTCCTTTGACCACCAAAATACGCTTGTTAGGGCAGTCACGTTGCACGTGTCCAAAGCCCTTGCATCGATGGCACTGAACATCTCTTGTCCTTCCCGTGGAGGCAACCGAAGATGCACTCGTGGCTGGTTTCTGGACAGTCGTGGTTGTTGAATTTGTTGTGGGAGCATGTGTCTTGTTGTTGGATGGAGCGGGTGTTGTCGGCCGACTCGGGAATGTAGAAGATGCAGGAGCTCGTCCGGTCAATGAGGTAGATGTGCGCGGCTGCCATGATGAAGGTTTTCCTGCAGAAATATTAGTTCTTGTACTAGCACGTCGTCCCAGCACTTCCCTTTCAGCTTTACAAGCAAGATGGAACAAACGGGTTACGTTAGTATAATCTTTATAAGCAAGAATGTCCTGAATTTCTCGGTTTAAACCTCCTAAAAATCTAGCCATAGCAGGTTCCTCATCCTCCACTAAATTACAACGCAACACACCCATTTGTAATTCCTGATAGTATTCTTTTACACTTTTATTACCCTATCTCAATTGTTGCAATCTATGTAACAGATCACGCGCTTAGTAAGAAGGAACAAATCTAGCCCGCATGACCCGTTTCAAAGCATCCCAGGTTTGTGGAATATTATTAGGATTTTTCTTAGCATGTTCTATCCACCAAACAGAGGCAAAATTAGTAAACTCACTAGTAGCAGCCCTAACACGTATATTCTCAGGAAATTCATGACATGCAAACTTTTGATCAACAGCAATTTCCCAAGTAATGTATGCATCAGGATCGTATTTTCCATCGAAAGAAGGTATCTTAAATTTTATTTTACTGAAAGCATCATCATTATTATGTACCTCACGTCGTCGATGTCCACCCATACCTCTCCGATTAGTTCGCAGTCGTCGGCGACTAGGAGCATCTTGGTAATCTAGTTCAGTATCAGCGACATAATCATCCCAATTATCCTCGACACGCTCATCCTTCTTGTTTTCTCCCTCATGCCCATTTGCAGTTCTAGCATGCATCTGATCAAAACGCCTCAAAAGAGCAGCAAGGCTTTAGTCAATATGAGCGACCGACATCTCCAGCCTTGTAAGCTTGGTGTTGGTGGCAAGTTGCGTGGCCTCCAACTGCCCAATCTTATCATTTGACACCAGCATATCTTCAGCAAGCCCATCTACATGCCTCCTCATCTTATTTTCAAAATGTTGTATGATTCCCTTTGTACGAGGAGAGTGACCTAAACTCCCATCACCCTCTGATCCTGTCATGGTTAGATGAACAAAGGAAACATGAAAATAGGTGAAGAAATAAGATCCTACAACTAATGGGATGTAGGTACTGCAAGGCGCTCACTCTCAACCTGTTAGACAAGCTCTTACCAATTCTTACCTTGCTCAACAAGAGGGGACGACAACCAACAAGTCTGCAACCGTGGGATGAAGTGTATCGGTGCCGCAACAACACGACCTGTCAAGCTGTAGTTGGATATGTGGAGCTATAGGTGTTCTGAAGCAAGGATGAACTAGCACCACGTTAGTTACAAAAGCAAGCTGAAGAATCGTTCAACGGCGGCACTATGCTGGTCCTAGCCTAAACCGTGCTAGAGACGCGAGCCTGGACACAAATAAAGTCACGAGACACCACCGAAGAACAAAAATGATGCACAAAGAACAGCCCCTTTTTCTTTCCTTCTTTTTTTTTTCTTTTTTTTCTTCTTTTCTTTTTTTTCTTTTTTTTCATTTTTTTCTTTTTTTAAGGGGATCCTCGAAACTGGTTATATAACCTAAAAGACTTCAAAAGAGCCACACACCACACAAACTTTTCCCAAAAGGGTAGGGGTATTCCGGTCAAAAGAGCCACACACCACACAAACTCTCTCTCTCTCTCAGGAGTAAGCCGAGACTATATGTATGCGTGCAAAGTTGCGGTTTGAGTAAGCCGAGACTATTTCTGCCTTTCTGGAGCGCTACAAAATATGCAGTACAAGTGCGAATAGCAATAGAATTTTATAACACGGCGCAATAACCAATTCGGACTCGGAAACCGATTCCTACTCGAATCACAGCACCACGTGCGATTCGGTCACAAACCAACACAGAATCTAACTCGGACTTGAACACGAATATGGACTCGGATTCTGCCAACATGGAGTATCTATGGTAGCGCACGGTTGTGACTAGAACGTGACAAGAACTCGAAACTCTAAAGGACTAAAACTAAGACCACCAACTCGACGCAACCGATGCAACCGAAAATTCAACAAGCCCTAACTAAGCAGTGCTAGCAAAGGCTCAGACGAGTTTATAGGATTGAAGGTCAACTAATCTACTATTTTTTTTGGCTTTTCTGGACTATAGGAAAAATAAAACAACGAAGAATTAGAAGTCTCTCACCGATAAACCTTGCTCTGATTACCAACTAATGGCGACCCGCTAGGGTTTGATTCCCGATCTTTCGATGAGAGGCGTGGATAACTCGATTGGTCGATGGAGGCGACGTTCACGGCACGACTACATCCTTCTAAGCTGCGTCTTAGCAACCGATACACCCCCTCCAATGGCTGTCGCGATCTTGTGGAGCGCGACACCCGGCCACTAGGGCACTCGTCCTGCAAGAAATCGAAGAACTAGCAAGAAAAAGTATAACAAGTACTGAATCTACTAGATGTAAATGAAGGTTTCACACGCAATGTCAATAATGGTGGGGTTCCGAAGACAAGAAGATGGGCGGCTGATCCAGCACGCACGCTTGCAAGCAAGTAGCGAAGGCTAAACTTGATCTAAACAAAACCCAAGCATCCTTGGTGGTGGCTAAGGGGTATAAGTACGTGGAAGGACGACCACAGGGGTGCTGGGGTCGTACTCCAACCCTAGGACGCGTCCGTAATGGACTCAACTTGATACACGGCCCATTGGGCCAAAACAGGGTGACGCAGCACCATGGGCAGAAAAGGACTCTGTATTAATTTTACGATTGCGGCCGACTCGTAACAGATATGGATATGAGGCCGGATCCATTTGAAAGAAGACTTCATAATCTTTCCATGAAGTACTTGAACGCCCCAATCCAAGTTCATATGCGACCGTGGTGTCCGTCACAAGTTGGTACTGTTCTGCAGTCCGAATCCAGCCTGCGTGAATCCGTTTCCCTTTCGGTTGCCTCCTTGGTTCCTAAGCAAAACAAGAGTACACGGGTCTCCATAGTTTAAACATGATATACATGAGCTTAGATGTGAACTCACCTGATGATTAAGTTGACAAGCACGAGCACGAGCACGAGTAATAGGACCAGCAATAGGTACTTGTGTCGGAGTGGATGTATTGTTGGTGTTGATGTCCTCATCAAGGGGGGAGGCAGAGAACAATGTGTCCACAAAATAGGGACGCTTGCGTCCGCCATCAGCTTCCACAACACGCCCCTCTTCTTCTTTTTGACCGCGCGGCCCTCGGGAGCCCTCGTCCCTTTGTTAAGCTTCTTTTCCTTCTTGTTCTCGTCGGCCTCCTGATGCTTCAGAGCAGCGACACGCTGGGGGCTTTGAGACCGAAGGCCTGGAACTCACGTTTCATGCGAGTTCCTCCATGTTTCTGGAGGATGGTCTTGTATTCACTAGGCGCTTCGAGGCTGAGGATGTTGTCGGTCCAGCGCTCCACAGCTCCAGCATCAATCACTGCGTCAGCAAATCCGGTGTAAGTAAGGAAGAGAAGATGCCAAATCCGACGTGATCAAGTAGGGACAATACTTACTTTCTTTGGTTAAATTAAAAGAGGAGCCGAAGTCCGGCATGGGAATCACTCCGGCATCATTCTTCCAAGTCTCAATGGACCAGCTGGCCCTCAAGGGCCAGCAACGGCAAGCAACATCATCCTCCATGATGTCGCAAGTACCATAGACCTTTGACACTTCGAAGCATATTCACGAAGGCATGGTACTCCGGTTTTTCCATGACCTCAACACTGGGAGTCTTAGGCAGATTCTTTATTCTTGCGGTGACAAGGGGTTAGGTCTTGCTGGCGACCTCGTAAGGGACCTTGTCGTAAAATCAATAGGAAGTTAAATCCGAAGGCCACTTGTTCTTATAAGTTGTCACGGGACCGAAAACAAAAGTCACGGTAAATGAAATTGTAACAACCATATTGGGCTTCCTCCTAAGTTTCTTGTCCACCAGTTGAGCAGAAAGAGACTGCCTCCGGCTAATAATGCACATGATGGGTATAAGTACAGGCTGAGTCGCACAACGGAGTTTGGCGTTAGCTGGTGGGTGAATATGTTGTATAACCAAAGGATGTCCACCAGTATGGGGTCCATCGGAAACTGAAGCCCCGCAATGAAATAGTCCCGGTAGACGATGACTTCGTCTTTGTGTGGCGAGGTCTCGTCCGTTGGGGGGGGGGGGGGGGGGCTGGCGCCATCTGCGATAAGATCTCGGCTGACCATTTTGGCGACCAAGGTGTCGGTCATCTTGCTCGGACTGAGGACTATGGTTGGGGTCTTTGGGCGTTCACTCTTCAATGCCATAGGCTTCAAGAATAAAAATAAGAATACGCGAAACGCAAGTTCGAAGGCTTGGGTGAGCAAGCGCGGATTGGCGGAGGTCCGAAGGGGTCGATGCAACAGGGGGCGTGGTGAAAGCGACGGTAAAAACACAATATATAGCTTAAGAGCGGGGCAGGACAATGGAAAGATGCTTTTGCCCTTCTTAAATAATGTCTTCAGTAACATTTAATAATGTATACCCATAGTCGTGAAGTGTTTCCGCGTAGCCCGTGTGGGTGGCGTTACAAGTCGCAGCACACGTACTCAAAGAGTCCGAAGGTGCTCCTTTCTTGTTTTCTTTTTCTTTTTCTTTATTTTTTCTTTTGTAGGAATACTATGCACCGTCCCACGCAGCAGCAACATCATGGAAAAGGATCCGAATGGTGGCACTTTGGGCCGCGTTTCATTCGCCAAAATATTGAGGCCTCGGGCCTCGCAAGGAAGGCCCTCATCCTCAAGGGGCTACTCTTGAGGACACCACCTTCGGATTGGGACAAAGTGACCTAGGGCCACGGGACTACGCACATGGCGTACATATTCTAGGATAAGGGATGGGACATGGTCCACACCTTACACCAGTTGTAACTACTCGTACAGGAGTAGAACTAGTCGGAACAAAAGAAAACTGCACGAGTAGTACTTAGGTAGGACTCCTAAGCTCATATTTGGCTAGGACTTCCATGTAACCCTGTCCCCCAGACTATATAAGGGCGGGCAGGGACCCCCTCCAAACATTAAATCATCTAAGGCAATACAAACCACCACACAGGACGTAGGATATTCCTTGCACCTTCGAGTTCCTGATCTCGGCGACACCCCACCTACAATCTACCACCTTGGGGGTATCCCTCGGTGGGCTTGGAGGTTAAACACTGATAGCTGGCGTGCCAAGTAAGGGTGTTCATCGAGCATCCACCGGTGAACTCGATGGCATCTTTCAACTTCACCAGCGCCGTGCTCGACGAGGGCACAACTTTCATCTTTGGCTCATGGGTCAGCGTCGCTGACGGTGCGGGCAGCTTTCATCGGCACCTCATCGACGACATGAAGCCGGAGGCATCTGCAACATCTCAACGCAGCGATCTCAATGAGTTCATCGACAACCTTGATGAGATGCTTCTCCCTGACTTGGCCGTGTACTCTTCCTCCTGGTTGGTCGGTGGAATGGGATGCGTCCCTGGCCAATGATGATAATGTCGAGTCATGTCTCATACGGGCTTCATCGAGACATCATGTACCGTCGAGTAGTTTATCATTGTTTTTCCGCTGCATTGAACTCTGAAGAACTCGTTTACTTTTAAACTTGGAAGTACTTTGTTTTACGAATTCGAACTTGGTCTGTAATAATAAATTTATGTTGAACCCTGTGATGTAAAATTTGTGGAATGTTGTATTCTCTGGGCTCACCTTCGTGTGAGTACTTTGTATGTGTTGTTTCGATCGGCAAACCCGTGGTTGTATCGGGAGGTTACCCGACAGACCAATGGATTACTCCGTTTGAAGTGCGAGTTAGCCCTGATTGCCCCCGTGGTGATGGTTAATGCACTTGAGCCGGATTAATTCAGGTGGTTCTGCCACATCCGAGATCCTCCCCACATTGGAAGAGAACCTAGATAACCTACTCAAGATCAGAGATGAGGAAGCCACCGCCTGTTGGGGCCCCCCCATTTTCGACAAGTACTCAGACTCGGATGACGACTTCAAAACCTTTCCGGGTTTTCTTCTAGGCCTGACCATAACTTCAATGCCGCAGGGCCAGTTCATGTACTGGAAGGGCATTGAGCCCTCTGAACTACTCGAATTCGACTCCCGCCTTGTGGCCTTCACACAAGAACTGCCTTTTCAGGAAGGCAAGCCCCTCTCTCCCATCATCGAGGAGGAAGAGGGCGGGACAGTACGTGTCGACTACAGTTCCAGCAGAGAGTTTTCCCCGCAACATCATGTCTACATGGCCTCTCTCCGCAAGCATGACGACGACGACGAACTAGGAAGAGAGTACGACGACGAACTACTTGCGGACATCTCCGCCGATGAGCGCACGGCAGACGCTCCTCAAGATGAAGACAAGGAGCACAGAAGGATCCGAAGGATCAAGAACACTAAATGCGACAAGCGTAGGCGGAACGCAGAAGCTCGCTTACATAACCCACCTCAACGTAGAAACCTCAACGGCGCCTTCGCTGCGGCCGATGATTGCCAATACAACACGCCAATCGGGAATATCGCTGAAGCAGCTTTGTTAATTCAGCGGTTACCCCAAAACCCGGAGACCAAGTGGCTGCTGCAATTGATGCAGCGCGCCATCATTCAAATGGACCAGTGGGACCCCATGTTGTCGCTATTGCGCACCACTCAAGATCGAAGCGTCACAAGAGCTCCATCCCCCAGGTTAGTCGTACCCCAGGAGGAGGACCCAACACTTGAGGGAACGACAACTGCCACCAC
Organism: Panicum miliaceum; assembly: GCA_032594955.1. Taxonomy (NCBI): domain Eukaryota; kingdom Viridiplantae; phylum Streptophyta; class Magnoliopsida; order Poales; family Poaceae; genus Panicum; species Panicum miliaceum. The sequence goes on along the minus strand of CM064070.1, from coordinate 7,682,520 downwards.
AACCAAGACAATCGGAGTGGCCACGGACACCACAACGCCCAGCAATCTGCACGCGGCCACGCCGACCAAGAAGTCCAATAGCCTCCATGATAGTCGGGCAAGCATCAGGTCGCAAGGCCCCAAGCTGGCAGTCACTCTGCAGGAGGCCACTATCACCGTGGAGATCTCTGTGACTTGCCTACAGTTGACCTAAGGCAGAAGATCAACGAAGGTCATGATGCTCGAGGCATCATCGACTAGAGGCGCCGCGAGCGCAGCAGTGATCAACGCGTCATCGACGACACTGATTGCTTCCGAGCTTTCACTCGCAACATCACCTCCCGCGACTGCCCCAGGGAGTTCAAGCCAGTCAGCATCACCAAGTACGATGGCAAATGAGACCCATGGTAGTGGATTCGTTGCTACTCCACTGCCATTGAAGTGTCGGGCGACTCCAACACAACCAAGGTTAACTACTTCCTGATGGCACTAGAATTCGCACCGCTCAGCTGGCTCGAAAGCCTCAAACCAGACTCCATCGACTCCTGGGAAGCCCTCGAGAAAACCTTCATTGACAACTTCCAGGGCTTCATGCTCCGCGCATGTACTCGCCATGACTTGTCATAGGTCAAGCAGGAGGAGAACGAGACCCTGAGGTCCTACACCAGGCGCTTCTTCGAGATTCGCGCCACCATCACCAAAATCACTGACGAGGATGTCATCCACTGCTTCCAAGAACATGTACCACGACTTCGGCCGCAACCGCCCCAAGACTGTCGTGGAGCTCCGCGACATGATGCAGCGATGGCTCGACCAGGAGGACGAGGAGAGTCAGTGCTTCCCCAAGCACAATAACGACAAGCGCAACAACGGCAATCGCTCCAACAAAAGCCAACGGAACTACTCAGTTGTAGAGCGCAATTCACGTGGCAAGAAGTCGAGAAACCAGTAGGATAAGTTTGAGAAGAACCTGCACATGCAATGCCAGATGCACCCGAAGTCCAAGCACACACTCTTCGAGTGCATCAGCCTCCGCAAGTCTCTAAATGCACCTCTCCCCGATCAGGATGAAAAGGGGAAGGACAACGACGATGACGAGGGAGAAAAGTTGATGCCCAGGGATATCAAGACCCCAAGAATGTCGTCAACATTATCTTCGGCAGCGACGGTGGCTTCCCAACCAAGGCCGCATAGAAGCTTACTCTGCGCGAGATCTTATCTGTCGAGCCTACCATACAACGACCCTGAGATACAGCGAGGTCCTGATTTCTTTCTCTCAAGAGGTTCAATGGACCAGCTTCTCCGAGCCGGGAAAATTTCCGCTCGTTCTGGACCCTTTAGTGGCCGGTTCACAACTGACTCGGGTACTCATTGACAGCGGGAGCGGCCTCAACCTGCTCTTCGCGAGTACTTTGAAGAAGATGGGGCTGGAGATCTCCAAGATGCTCACCCCAAGAAAGGCTCTATTCTACGGCATCATTCAAGTGAACGCAGCTACACCGATTGGTTTGGTAACATTGCCAGTTACCTTTGGGAGAAACGAAAACTACCGTACGGAGTATATCAAGTTCGAGGATGCAAACTTTGAGTCCTCATACCATGCCATCCTTGGCAGACCTGCTCTAGCCGAATTCATGGCCGTTCCCCATTACGTCTACTTGCTCCTCAAGATGCCGGGCAAGACAGGAGTCCTCACCTTTCGCTGCGACTTGAAGAAGTCCTACAACTGCGATCAAGAGACAATCGAATACGCCTCGACTACATGCTTGCCAAAACCTTCATCTGAAGTATTCGTGGCCGCACAGCAGCTCTCCTAGTCGGAGATGATGATTCCAGCTGTACCTCCATAGAAGAAGTTGGGCCAGTCGACGGTGAAGCCCAACACCAACAACAACGACATAAAAACCATCCAACTGCACGAGGGTGACTCATCTAAGACAGCACTCATCAGTGCTAGGCTGGACGGCAAATAGGAACTCGCGCTCGTCAACTTCCTTAGGGATAACTGAGACATATTTGCATGGAAACCAGCAGATATGCCAGGGGTGCCCAAGGAGTTGATCGAGCATTGCCTAAAAGTTGATTCAAAAGCCACCCCAAGAAGCAACGACTGCGTCGGTTCTCCCCCGACAAGGGGGAGGCCATCAAAAAGGAGTTAGAAAAACTACTCGCGACCGGTTTCATCAAAGAAGTCTACCACCTAGAGTGGCTAGCTAACCTTGTACTTATTTTGAAAAAGAATAATAATGAATGGAGGATGTGCGTGAATTATACTGATCTTAACAAACACTACCCGAAAGATCCTTTCCTTGATTGCTCGACTCAACGGCTGGTTGCGTCCTGCTCTCTTTCCTTGATTGCTACTTGGGCTACCATCAGATTGCCCTCAAGGAAGAAAACCAGATCAAGAGAGCGTTCATCACCCCGTTTGGAGCATACGCCTACAAAACTATGTCCTTCAGGCTGAAGAATGCAGGGGCTACATATCACCGAGCCATACAACTTTGCCTCGTTGATTAGCTACACCGCAACGTTGAAACTTACGCGGATGATGTGGTCGTTAAGACCAGAAACCGCGACAATTTCATCTCTGACCCCAAGGAAACCTTCAACAGCTGGTGCGAGTTCCGGTGGAAGCTCAACCCAACCAAGTGCGTCTTCGGCGTACCATAAGGGAAACTACTCGGGTTCATCATCAGCCACCGGGGAATTGAAGCCAACCCAGAGAAGATCACCGCCATCACCGACAAGGGGGCCCCACAGATGATCAAAGACGTCCAGAAGCTCATAGGGTGCATGGCAGCCCTTAACAGATTCATCTCCCAACTTGGGCAAAGAGGATTACCTTTCTTTAAGCTCTTGAAGCGGCAAGACAAGTTTCAGTGGATAGAGGAGGTGGCGCGGGCGCTGGAAGATCTCAAGCATCATCTCCAGTCGCCCCCTATCCTCACTGCCCCATTGCTGGGTGAGAACCTGCTGCTCTACATCGCCGCGACTACTCACTTCATCAGCACAGCCATCATGGTGGAGCGCCTGGAGGAAGGCCATGCATTTGGTATGCAGCAGGCGATGTATTTTGTCAGCGAAGTCCTCTCTGAATCTAAGGTTTGTTACCCATCAATTCAGAAACATCTCTACTCTATACTCATCACTTGCAGGAAGCTTCGTCACTACTTCGATGAATACAAGATCTCGGTTATTACTGATTTCCCATTGGCGGATATACTCCACAATTGGGATGCCACTAAATGCACCTCCAAGTGGGCAGTGGAACTGGGAGCTCTCAGCATCGATTTCAAGCCTCGCACCGCTATCAAGTAACAATCACTAGTTGACTTCATGGCACAGTGGCGAGAAAATCAAGTTGCAGCTCGAGCAAACATGCCAGAGGATTGGGTTATGTACTTCGACGATTCTCTCAAGCTCGGAGGCGGTGGCGTAGGAGTCTTTTCATCTCACCTAAGGGTGAACAGCTCAAATATGTCTTCCAAATATTATTTGATGTCTCCAACAACGAAGCCGAGTATGAGGCGTTACTGCACGGGCTACGCCTGGCTGTATCCCTTGGTATCAAGTGATTACTTGTCTACGACGACTCCTTGCAAGTGGTCCAACAGGTCAACAAGGAGCAAGACATCAACATGGACACCATGGACGCATATGTTGTGGAAATACGCAAGCTCAAGAACAAGTTCGCGGGACTCGAGTTCCATCATGTGGTTCGGGACAACAACGTGGGGGCAGATGTGCTCTCGAAGCTGGGCTCCGATCGAGCAAATGTCCCATGAGGAGTATTTGTACACGAGTTACGTCACCCGTCCATTAAGGCACCAGATCAAAGTACCATCATTCTGAGCTCTTCTGAGCCCGAAAGAGAGGTCATGATGATCGAGGTTGACTAGCGGACACCATTCATCGATTTTATCAAAGATCAGAAGCTACCCCCTGGCATTGACGCAAAAAGCGCCAAGGCTGCACGAATCATCAGGTGGAAGCAAGGATTATGTTCTGGTCGTTGACAATTTGTACAAGCGTGGTTCAGCATTAGGCATCCTTATGAAGTGTGTTCCAGTCGAGGAAGGTAAAGAAATACTGCAAGAAATTCATGAAGGAGTCTGTGGCAATCATGCAATGTCAAGGACACTAGTCGGAAAAGCATTCAAGTCTAGATATTACTGGCCAACAGCTTTGGCTGACGTCGAAGACCTCGTTCGTCGGTGTACCAATAGCCAGTTCTTCGGCAGATAGGCTCATGTCCCGTCACATAACCTCATTACCATACCACCATCCTAGCCTTTTGCTTGCTAGGGCCTGGACATGATTTGACCTTTGACTACGGCGCCAAGAGGATTTACCCATGTGTTGGTGGTCATCGACAAGTTTCCAAAATGGATCGAGTACAAACCGATTACAATGATCTCAGCGGATCGAGTAGTCAGTTTCATCGGCGACATCCTCCGCCGCTTTAGCTTCCCCAACACTATCATCACATATCTGGGATCTAATTTCCACTCACACGAGTTCTGGGAATTCTGCAAGAATAGCACCATTGAGGTAAAGTATGTATCGGTTGCTCACCCGCGGGCCAATGGCTAGGCTGAGCGCGCCAATGGCATAATCCTCGATGGGCTGAAGAAAAGACTCTACGATGAGAACAGCAAAAAGGGGGCAAGTGGATTCATGACCTCTCTTCAGTTGTCTGGGGGCTTCGCACTCAACCAAGCAAAGCCACAGGTCAATCACCATTTTTTTCTCGTCTATGGGTCAGAAGCTATCCTCCCTACGGTCATCATGTGGAAATATCCAAGACTAGAGATGTATGAAGAATGTGAAGCTGATCAGGCAAGATATCTGGAGCTTGACTCAGCAGAAGAAGTCAGATGCAACGCCCTGCTACAGTCAGCTCACTATCTACAAGGCATCTGACGCTACCACGACAGCAATGTACAGGAGACAGGGGCGGGCCCAACTTGAATCAAGGGTATTCAGTTGAATATCCATTATTTTTGATAATTTTTTTTGTATATGTAGTATTTCTCAAGTATATGAAGGAAAAAAATAAAAAAATGAACAACAAATACGATAACAGGCTCGAAAATAGCCCAACTTCCTCTCCCCACCGAACGGCCCACGTTCCCCCTCCCCTCCACTCCACCCGCGGCCCACGAACCCCCACCGGCCCACCCCACTCGTAAGCCCCTGCCAGCCTGCCCCAGTGCTCTCCCCATTCCCCCACTCCAGGCCCACATGCCCACACGCACATCTGCCCTGCCCTCCAGCTCGGCAGCTCCACAGGCCAGCAACCCTAGGCGGTGGCGGCGGCACGTGGCACGGCGGGTCAGCGGCCGGCGGTGACCGGCGGCGAGCGCGGCCGGGCGGAGAGGGTGCCAGGGCAGCAAGTCAGCAGCTGAGCGGCAGGCCGGTAGGGGCGGAGCCACACCGCCGCAGGGCGCCGGCAGCGGCGGCTGCGGGCTGCCTGCTGCCAGGGCCAGGCTCTGGCTCGCCAACTCAGCGCGCAACGGCGCGGCGGCACCTTGGCCTCGGCGACCAGGGAGGCAGTGAGCGGCGTAGGCGCGCCTGGCAGCAAGGCAGCAAGGGGCAAGGGCAACCGAGCCCTTAACCTTGAAAGGTTTGTGAAAATTCATGTCATTGCAATTTATGAAATTGGGAAACCTTACACACACGCCTGGAGCACCGAAGGGTCACCCCAAGCAACCTTTTGCCTTTCTTTCTGGGTCGTGGATCAGGGTCACCCCCCGCGACTACAGAGCCCAGCTCTGCACCCGGTGCGTGTCAAATAAATACAGGGGGTGCAAGTAAAGTCCACTTGCCGGGCCGATCAGTTACTCAGCTTAACGATTACCATATTCTCGGCATGTGGTTAGTACGTTCAAACGCTTAACCACCACTACCACACACTGCGACCTTAGCCATTTTCGCTATATAGATGGGCCTCAACATGAACATGAATATCGTAACACCGCCCCGTCCGTCGACCTTATGATTCCAACATAAAGTAATCAAGCAACTCCTATTTATCGCAAGTGACAGCCAATCACTCGACTTTTATGGAACCTATTAGCATGGCAACTATCGTACCTATCAACTATTATTCATAGCATGGGTATCTAGGATCATGCATCTAAGGTTTCATTCAACTCCTAAAACTTAATGCACAAATACATAATATAACAACATTGAATAATTTTGAAATATCGGTTATGCTCCGGGGCTTGCCTTTCTAGGTAAAGTTAGCCTTGGGCTCTTCCGAACGTTGGTTCAGATCTTCGGCGGTTTCAGTTAGAATAGCTTGAGCTTCTTGCTGCTCCTTTACGGACTCGGGCACTAGCTCGTACGTTCCGTTAGAGAGAGTAGTCGAATCTATATGAAATGCACATGTATGATTTATTGTGATGGTAAAGATTTAATAACTTCACGATAAAGTTGCAATCCAACAAAACTCAATTTTTGTTGTGAAGCACATATTTTACAAATCCTTGGGCAATCATTTATAGAGTACAAGTTAAGGTAACTAACTTCATTAAGTAAGTGGGGTTTTTATTATTTCAAAAGTGCTATTTTTCGAGATTAAACATGGATTATTCATAACTATTGTTTAAGATAGTTTTTGGTGTTGAGATTTTTATGCAAAGTACTTTACTTAGAAACAATCTTACTATAGAATTTCCAGATATTTTCATTCAGCATATTAATCATGAAAAATATATTAAACAGCTATTTCTAGAATCAAGTTCTATTTATATGGAACAAACTAGGCAAGTACTGATGCTTAATATTTTAATGAGTACTCCTAAATTTATGGTGAGCCTACTGTAAATTTTTTAGGTTTTAGTGCGCAAGATTCAGAGCATAGAAAATAAGTCAAAATACATCTACATTAATCAAGATTTATTTCTACAGGTAGTTCCACAAGGTTTCTGCGTCTCAAACTTCTCCAACATGATAATCTACTCAAAGGTAGTTTCTGGTTAAAATTTCATATTTTTCTAAGCACCAAAACGAGTTACTTTGATTTAATGTAGTTTCTCTTAACTAAAAACATTTGAGCAAGTTCAACCAAAGTAAAAGGTTACAAACTTTGTCCAAAGCTTTTATGCATCAAAGTTACTCTACTTCAACCCTAAACTATCAGTAAAACAACATGAACCAAATAACTCTAGCAAAATAGCACATCAAACAAGATCCAACAAAAACTACTCGTAGGGACAGGTTCTGGCCTTGAGATTTTTACACAAGTCTTAACAAGCACAGACTAGCTTATAGTCCAAAAATCATTCACAGTATTATCCTAGATCAATAGATACATTTATGGGCGATTTATAATAAGATTCATTTTAGATCAAGTTTTTGTTTGTAAATAGTCATCCATCTGTGCAAAAGTAGTCGGGTTCATCAAGAGGGTCACAACAAATTTTTGTTTGTATTTTTCTGATGGCACTTGGATTTTAGATTGATTTTACAAGTGACAGCCTCTTGAAACACAAAGTACTCGGATTCTCGCAGATAGGTCCCTGAATCTAGCGGAAAGAACACTAACAAGAACTTGGCGATTGCAATGTAGTCCCTAGGCGGGACTGGGCTATTTCCCGCCAAAATCCGGCGAGAAAACTAGTCGGCGGTGAGGAGAAAGGTAGGGGAAACGGAGTGGGGGCCGGGGCGCACCGATTTGTAGCATTGGTGAGGCTCGTGGACGGTCGGAGCAGGGTCCTCCATGGTGGACAGTAGACGGCGGTGGTAGGTGGCGGCGCTGGCACTGTTCCAGCGGGGCACGGGTGGCGTGGCCGGTCTCGGAAGCTCCAGTGGGAGGTGGGGAAGCTCGCTGGAGGGTCAAATTGGGCGGAGGGAAGTCGGGGGTGGGAGCTCCATGATGAACTCGAGCTTGCCAGCAGCAATGGCGGGCTGTTCGGGCGTGCCTGCAGGAAGGGGCTTGGCTGCCCCTTTTATAGGCAGGGCGAGGGGAGGAGAAACGAGCTGGGCAGCTGGCACTGCCTTAAGGGCGAAGGGAAGGGCCGGTCGGGCGGAGAGGATGCGCGGCAACGGCTTGGTCGGCCGGCAGTCCTCGTGGCACGCGATTGGGGGCAGTCTGCCGCATGACCAGTGCGAACTGGGGAGGGGAGGATTCGGGCATCGAGTGGTCGGGCTAGGCGAGGCCAAGTGGTGCCGGCGGCCAGGTGGCATAGGGAGGCAGGGGGCTGAGGAAAAGAGAGGAGGGAGAAGGTGCTGGGACATAAGCATAAGAAGTAAAAATAGGAGGGGCCTGGGTGAAAAAGGGAGCTAAAACTCATTCTTCCCAAGGTCAAAACAAAAATATTTGAAAACCATTTTTGCTCAACTTTTCAAGATATACATTTTCTCTTTTATGACTATGTTCATTTGAGCAATGTATAAAAAGTTATTTTGAATTTCCAAAAAATAGTATTTAAATGACATGTCATTTCATGTGAATTTTTGCACTTTTAGCCCTTTAGTTCAACTAGACTTTTGTTGCTTTTGTTATGACAGAAGTGCCATTAAATTTTTAGGGTCATTTGTGATCAATTTTGAAAATTACAAGGGTTTGTTTGCAAGGGTTCACATATATATGTATATATACATATACACATATACATTTGCTTGAAAGGTAGATTTTGATAGGTTGTTTTATACTTTTCTTGCTCTTTTATGCCTGGTTTCATGTTATGGATCTTAGTTTAGCCATTTAGACACCTAGGGTATCACATGAACCCTAGGGAACCTGTCAAGAAAAAGTTAAAAATATGTGGGCCCCGGCCCAGAGTGGCACCGACCGCGTTCCCTCACCGGCCCCAGACCACCAACGTGCTTCACCAGCCACAAGCGTCGCCGCCATGCTCCGTGGTTCCGCGTCACGCTCGCCCCACCGTTGGCGCCTCACCGGCCCCTGCATTGCCACCGTGTTGCGCCAGCCCCTGACGCGCCACCGCTGCCCATCCGGGCGCTGCCGAGCCACGACGCCGCTGCTCCGCTCCGCCCTGCAGCACGCCGGACTCCACACTGCCACGCTGCGGCGCCGCTGCTCCGCCGCTCTGACCCACCGCGCGCCGCGCTCCGCCCCGCAGCGCACAGACCCGCGCGTTGCCGTGCCGCCGCGCCGCTGCTCTACCCGTCGCGCGCTACCATGGCGCGATGCCGCTGCCCTGTCGTGCCACGCTCCGCCGGTGTGAGAGAGAGGTGGAGGGAGGGGGGAGAGAGGGGCGGCGGATCTACCGGCGAGAGAGAGAAAGGTGGAGTGAGGGGAGGAAATAGAGGTGTGAGGGGAGATGAGGATGAGAGAGAGAGAGGAGTAAGGGGACGAGATTGGATGCAAAGGGTGGTCCATGCAAGATTTTCCTAGGAAACGATATTTCCCTAGGGAAAGATCCAATATTTCCCTAGGAAGAGAGCTAGATTCCTAGAGAAATCGATATTTTCCTATACTTCATGCATAAACATTAGGGAAATAGTTATTCCCTAGGAATCTTCAGATAACCCTAGGGAAACACGTGGATTCCAGTAGTGTAACTATACGGTTGAGTCTAACTTGGTTCAATACTCTAGGCATCTATAAAAGAAAAGGTTATGGTACACTATAATTAAGAACACTAAAAATAACATGGAAAGGAAAACACATAGATAGTTCACCTAAAATCCAAAAATAAATATCTAAAAATCATTCGATAAGAAGTATATGAAGTCAAAAAGGGACAGTACCTCAATTGGATGTATGGTGAAAGAACCGCACAATTTCTACTCGGTTTAGGCGAACTGCCGGTCATTTGTATGAAGATGAGAGCTAGCACATGCTCGTCCAATAGTGTGCCACGTGCTAACCCACATGTAGAGGCAGCATGAACTGGCACACAATTCACTTAAAACCAACGCAAACCTGCTAGTCCCTATACGTGCTTGCCACGTGCCCAAGAAATAAGCACAGTATTGTATAGAAATTATACATCACCATAAGAACCATGAAAAAAATAACATTACAATCTTCAACATTCGAGTTCACGAGTTCATAACATAGGACAGTTCAAATCTGAAACTAAAGAGGTCTAAGCTTCGCATTAGAAGCTTTGGATTCACAAAAGACAATAAGAGTAACATGAATTAAGATAAAGTTTCCCATCATGCTCTTACAAGAGCACCAACTATGCAGCGGATATGATAACAAAAGCACGATAAACAATAGCGTCTTTGCCCACGGACGCCATTGTAGCAACAAAGCTCTACTCCTCACCCACGACTAAACACAAACTCCGGCTCACCTACTGAGGGGTCCAGGGACCCGGGGTCCCCAGCGGGCCCACTTCCTGCTGACCAGCCCGAGGAAGCACCAGGAACAAGCGTCCACCCACATGGGCAGCGACTCCATCCAAGCTGCCTCGGCCCATAACCCCGACCGACAGCTCGGTCGGGATGGCCCGGGCCTATGTCCCCGACTAGAACGCGATCGGAGGCCGGGGCCGTACCGCGGCTCCAACTGAGGGCTCCGACCGGGCTCCGCCTTACACGTGCCAACCTCCCCGACTGAAACGTCCGGTTGGACTGTCGACCCTCGCATACCCGCGGGTCCCAGGAGCAGCGGCGGAGGATAAGGATGAGCCCCGGGTGAACTTGTCATACAAGGCCAACCACTCCCGTCACAAGAGTCGCAGCCCCCACTGCTATGGCAGCAGGGGGGCACTATTCCACCTGCCCGTCCTCGCGAGGGGACGGGGCATGACGCCATCATGATCCAGCAGGCACTCCTCCACCACAGTGACGGGGCGCGGCGCCAGGGATGTAGCGTGACTGTCGTACCGTACTCATCGACACGCGCCCTCCCCCAACCGGGGGAGGGCTCGGCTCACAGGAACAGGACAAGACAGCCACTCCATGACGGCGGACTTGGACGGTAGTCACCGGAAAACTCCGACTGACAGGGTTGGCAGCCCCGACTGACGGAGTTGACGACCCCGATCGGCGGAGCGAGGAACTCTCTCTCTCTCTGTCTCTCTCTCTCTCTCTCTCTTTCTCTCTCACCTTTCTTCTACCTTTAGGTACCCTGTAATGGAGACCCCCTTTGGACTATAAAAGGGAGGATGCCCCGGAGGACGAAAGGAGGAGATCTAATCCAATCCGACTAGAGCAATCTCCCACTCGAAAGCTTGTAACTCCCCAAACTCTCTCAAACACCTGGGCTCAAGCAATACAACCAACCGACCTCCGACTAGACGTAGGGCACTTTGCCAGAACCACTATAAATCTTGAGTCATTTTGTGCTACGTCAGATCCGATCACAACACACGGCATACACGTTCAAGTAGGTTTTGCTGTCGGCCATTTCTGGAACCGACACCTGCAACTTAGGATTAAAAGCAACATTAGTACAAAAGGTACTCGCAAGTCTTGCGCAAATTAAATAATCAAGGATCAAGCAATGAGGGTATATCAAGGATAAAGATTTAAGGTTAAGTAGTTTTTGCATAAGCATAAGCAAACTAAACCAAAAGATCGCTCACTAAAAAACTAATTAATCTTGCCCAACTCTCAACAAAATTTAGTTGATTATAAGAGGAACAATTATTTAAAGGACGGAATTCCAAGTAACCATAGCCAAATATTCACCGATAACTCTGTGAAGTATTTATGGGGATTGAGCTTGCTCATAACCGAGAGCGCAGCGATACGAACTGTTTTATTAACCTTGGAAGGGTGTACTTCTTTACCCACACGACATAAGGCTCACCCGGCCGGTCAAAGTTGGATAAAGGGTATCAACCATTCCTAACAAGTCTCAACCGTTGAGAACTCGCCTAACTTGCGCGGAGATACACCTAGGTCCACCTGGAACACCTCCAGGCCTCTCTAAAAGTCCCAAATGCCACACATCTAGGATCGTGCCTTCAGCGGCCAACACAAATGAGCTAATAGGGGCATCCATACCATTATTGGATATGTGGTAGCACGAAAGTGTTGCTCAAAACCAACGTCATCCACATACGGGACTTAAATGATTCAAGCGGACTATGTCTACGAGACTCCTTTCTCGAGATCCTATTACCCTGCCCAAATTACGAATCCATTTTTCCAACGATAATCATTTGTTCGACAACAAGTGCAACCACTAAAAGCATTGGTGATTGTGAGCCTATCCAACCATTTTTCTTCCAAGTTGTGGACAAAAGCTAAGCATGGCTAAGCAATTAATCAAATTAAGTAATTATCCCAACTACTCAAGTGACAATGATAAGAATATTCAAAACAAGGAAGTAAATGCATAAAAGATAGGTAACCCACAATGCAAACATAATTGCATAACCCACAAGTACCAAGTGATAGGCATAAAGGTAATTCAATTTGTGCGGATAAGGAAACATACATAGTTACTTGTCTTGGTTCTCTTCTGACTCAACAACGACCTCAACTTCGGCCTTGGTCTCAATGTGCACAATGGGCTCGCTTTCCGACATCTCAGTCACTAAAATGCGTGAATGCATTAGAAATGATGCCATCAATGTAAATTCATGAGGTGCATGAGAAATGAATGTCACAATATATATTTAGGATTAAACTATCAACCACAATCATGAAACAAATTGAAGCACCATATTTCAATTATTAAGAAGAGCGCCCTTAAGCAAGCATCTACAAGATTAAATTCATTAAGCGAGCAAATTACATGAAATAAATTACACAGCCATAAGAACATCAACCCAAACTCCCGAAGAGTTGGATTTGCACTAAGGCCGTGTTTGGTAATGCTTCACTCCCACTCCCAGCAGCTCTAGCTTTAGCTCTACACAGCTTCAACTCCCTTTGACTCCCTCCTTGCGAAATCGCTGTTTGGTAGAGATTTTTCTCGCTCCAGCTCCATGCGTGCCCGCAAGCGGAGGTGGTTTACGCCACTCGCGACAAGCGGCTGCTCATCCGCCCATCGATGAGATGCTAGTACACACTCCACCCATCGACTAGCACCCCGACGAGCGCAGCGTGAGGCGGGACGCCGGAGCAGCGAGGAGGCAGAGACTGCCTGGATCGGATCTCAGCGGGAGTGCAGCACCGGCATAGCGGGGAGGCCGGAGGCATGTTACTAGTTGGCGAGTGGGGAGCCCGGTACCTGCGAGCGGTGTAGGTGGATTGCGACGAGTGGAGAGCGCGGTACCTGTTAGCGGCTGGTGCTGGCTGGGAGGTGGATTGCGGTGGGGTTAGGAGCGCAAGAGGCACGGAGAAGTGGACCCCTGGGGCCCAATTTTTTTCCGAATCGCTCCGAGCGATTCTTCAAGGAGGCAGCTGCCAATACCGCTGTTTGTTAGCGCTCTGCGACAATCCGATGAAGCGAAACAGAGCGCAGCGCTACCAAACAGGGCCTAAGAATAATTTCATATAATTAATTATAAATAAAACATGTCTCAGCTCCTCTAAACAATGTAAATAACAAAAGATATGCATAACAGTGCAAATAAATTCAAGAAAATTATCATTGCAACTATACAGAAAAATAAAGTCAATGGAAGTGGTTTTACATTTTTATCACCCTTGAAATAATAGTTATGAATTTTACTAATTTCATACAGCAAGTGAAACATTAAATTCAAATCCCAACAAACATGAAATACCCAGGACAACAAGATGCACCATCAGAAAAAGCATTACAAGAGGAATCTAACAAACTACTTTCAACATTTTTGGAAGTGTACAATTTTATTAGGCAATTAACTCACTTTTACATAAACAAAGCATAACTAAATATTTATTATTACTAAAGCAAGCAATGATTTCTTAGTCCGTCAATCAGAGTCTTAATCGGAACCCGGGTAATCAATGCATGTTTCGGTTTTAATCAAAATTCTAATTAATTGGAGTCTGTCTTATAGCTGCACTTCATTTAATCGAGTTCCATCCAGACACACATCCCTCACGCACCAACTCCATATAAGCGGATACAGCCACCAAAGATCCTACCAACCAAACCCCGCATATGTACATACCGAATCAGTGAGATGGGAATGTGCTTCCTCAAAACTGTCATGCGAGCAGTGGATGGCCACCGGTGCTTAGTGATGCACGATATCTTCGAGAAGGGGTATCTCATCCTTGCGTGGCGGTGGCCGCGCCTCGTTCGATAATGTATATATCGCGCACGTGCATATTTGCTAGTAGAAACATGATGACAACATGCATTTTTGCAAGATAGGTCACGACACATGTAACCTAGCAAAACAAGTCCTAAAATTTTTGTAGCCCTACAGAAATTTCTACATACAATTTCTCAAGTATTCTAAACAACAAAAACTATTTTCCAACTTTCCTTTCTTTTAAACCCCGGCCAAAAACTTCTTTTACGCACCCTAAACCTATCCAAGGGGGCCGACCAGTAGCCCAGGGTCAGCGCAGGGTAGGCAGGTCAAGGCCACACGCATTGGCCTTGATCATGGCCGTGGTGCACGCGTGGTGTGGCCGACCGCGGCGCGGCAGGGCAAGACCGGTGGCGAGGGCAGCGAGGCGGCAAGGGGCACGCGTAAGGGGTGGGTCGCGAGGCGGCGATGCTCACTGATGTGTCCAGCAGTGGAGGAACGGCGGCGACAAAGCAAACCACGGCGAGTGGTGGCTTCCACCGGAGACCCTGCGCCACGGGGAAAAAGGAAGGGAATAGTGCTGGGGGCACGAGGGGGAGGTGCGAGGGAGCTGCGACGCGTGTGGAATCGCAACAAGAGCTCATTGATGCGACAGATCTATAGCAGCCGGTGGCGGATAAGAGAGGTGGCGGCGGCGGAAGAGAGAGCGGCTAGCTAGGGTTAAGAGCTCGGGGGCGGCGAGGGTATTTGAAGGCGGAGCGGGGGCAGGGCAGCGCGGCCATTCCACGTGCCTATGGCCACTTTGGCTCAGCCAGCGGCCGCCAGCGTGGCGAGCGCCTCCTGCGCTGCCCAACCGGTGCATCAGGAGGCAGGGGGAGGCGGGTGGTGCGGCTGACGAGCGGCCCAGCTGACGAGTGGGCTCGGGGAGGGGGTAAAATAGGATCAAAATTCAAAATTCAAAACACCTGGCCTGAAATTACCACTGGCAAGATAAATTCACAAAGAATACACTACAACTTCAAACACTAAAAAAGGATCACCGATTTGGTCACAACAAAAAGAACAAATAAACGCCTATTTAAGAACTTGCAAGAATTTTATGCCTAGCATTAAACATCCAAAAATTCAGCAAATATTATTAATCATATTTTTGTATCTAGTATTTAAATAAATTTTTGGAGGTGCAGTTGCTTGGCAAATTTTCATGTTACTTCGTACACTCACATTCAAACAATAAGCAAAATTCCAAAAACATTATGGATATGTATCCCTTGATGCTTTATTATGCCAAAATAATGTTCATGATACTCATGATTAATAGCTAGGAGCAGTTTAATTGGGGTCGTGACATACGGTGGGGATGGACCGTGGTGGTGGCAGCTGGGATGGGGATAAAGGGGGCCGTTGTTGAAGAAGAGGGGGCGGTGGCAGTACATCGAGGAGGAGGAAATTCGGGTCGCTCGGGACAAGGCGACGACGGCGGTAGTAGAAGACCCAGCGCCAATATCAACGAAAAACGGCGGTTCGACGACATTGACGCTAGATCGCATCTTAGAGCCTGGTGCTGCGTCTGGTGCTGTACTGCTGTGGAGGAAGAGGACAACTCGACGCTACAGATTTGGATGTTGTAGTAGCTCTGGTGGCCCAATGAAGCACGAGATGGTCCGGGAGAACCTGATAGATTCCTGTTGCCCCAATGATCTAGACTGCAGCAATGCTGCATAATATGGAGCTGGAGATGACAGATGAGACGGAGGTTCTGGGAGAGCGGAGTTTTCTTTCAGCCAGAGCAGTTAGGGGCGGAGGAAAAGGCAGCTAATGGTGTAGTAGACAACTGCCTTGTAGATGGACGAAACATAAACCGTCTGCTTCACGTTGATATGCAATTGGTCAAACCCAATGCCGTCTGTATGTATTTATCAGAAACGGTTTTATGTAAAACCGTTCGCTTTTTTATTTGGATGAAAATGATCAAATTCTACACTTGTGTGGGGCTCCTGTTTTACTTGTTTCATTTTCATGTAGCATGTACGTAGGATATGCAACTGCTTTGTTGAAAATGCATTGTCTAGTTATTTGATTATTATTATGTAATCTTTGGGCATTGTAGACTTCTAACGAACCACAAAAACAAGCATGGAAAAATAGATCAAAGTGAAAGCGTATGTGGCTAGGAGATAATCGATTGATTGAATGGAGAGGCAATCCTCGTACACATATATATGTAAGGAACCCTAGTATGATGGCTTATAGAATCAGAACCAATCACGGGATCCTTGCCTATCAAGCAATCCTATGGCCAGGCACACAGCCTATGGTAGGTGCAGCCACGCGCCTAACGCCCACAGAGCCTTCTTCCTAACCAAGCCCCAAATTACCATGCTAACACAAAGATCTTGAAGGGTTATTCACATGGCTAATAATTTGAACTTTGTAAACATAGTAGTGGACTTATTAAATTTGTTCATTTCAAAAGTTGACAATAGCAAGAACACTTGCTTTTGGACTAATAGATGGCTAGGTGGCCAAAGTATAGAACAGTCCTTCCCTAATCTGTTTGGTGCAGTGGCTGCCAGAGTAAGGAAAAGAAAAGTGTACGATGCTCTCAACAATAGGAAATGGGTCTCTAACATAAGAGGTGCACACACAGTAAATGTCCTAACTGAATACATTCATTTGTGGGAGCTGCTATCAAATGTTGAGCTAAAGCCAGATGTAGAAGATATTCATATATGGCAATTCTCCACTTGTGGCTAGTACACCACAAAATCTGCATATGAAGCTCTATTTATTGGAGCTGTTCAGTTTAAACCATGGGAGAGAATTTGGAAGAGTTGGGCCACTGGCAAGTGTAAGTTTTTCATGTGGCTAGTTGCACACAAAAGATGCTGGACAACAGACCGGCTGGCAAGAAAAGGGCTACCTCATCGTGATGTTTGCCCACTTTGTGACCAGGTTCAGGAAGCAATTGACCATCTCTTGGTCTCTTGTGTTTTTGCCCGCCAGATGTGGTTCATTATTCTACAGAAATTTGGCCTAAAAATACTGGCTCCAAACCTAGATGATGTAAATTTTGATGATTGGTGGGCCAATGCAAGTGGAAGGGTCTCTGGTCTCATCCTAAATGGGTTGAACTCCATCAGAATTCTGGGAGCCTGGAATTTGTGGAATCACTGCAATCGGTGTGTGTTTGATTGCGCTTCACCTAGTATCACTAGCATCATCTCAACCAACATTGAAGATCCACAACAGTGGTCTATGGCTGGGGCTAGAGGAGTTTCTTACCTCCTCAGCCTAGCACCTAGGGCCAGTTAGTCGTTGGTCTAGTCCTGGTCCTGTTATTCTTTTGGGAGAAAGAGTCAGTGTGTTTGTATCTTGGGGGCTTACAGCTCCTTTATATCTGTAACTTTGGGGGGATAAAAACCTCCTCCATTTTCTTCTTAATATAGTGATGCGCACCTGCGCGTTCAAGAAAATTTTTTTGTTCGTAACGTGTTTTTGTATGGTGTTCTGGAAGAGGATGTCTATCACATTATCTTGCTCTGCCGATGTTAAGGTCAATGTTCCACCTCGCTCTTGCAATAAGGTAGCTCATAAGCTTGCTAGTGTTGGAGCGAGTCTCAAACGGGGAGCAGTAGTTAATGGAAGTTCTTTCCGACTCAAAAAGAAAAAAGAATTGTAGACTTAATTTTGCAACAACTATCGGCAGGAAGATGATGACATTTGTACTAAGACTGTTACCCATTATCGCCAGGAATTACAGATCTAGACATTCGTACTAAGAGATGTTACCACCAAGAATTACAGACCTAGCACGAAGTCAGCAGTACACTTGACAATAGGAGTCCTGATGCTATTAACACATACGAGTCCAACTTTCCAGGAGTCCAACCTTGTCTACCTCCAGACGTTCAATCCTTTAGTCCAGGGTTTGATGCACATTCCTTCTGTCAATCATTTCTGAAGTTCTACGCGTCAATAGTCTACATTCAGTTCCAATCACATTCCTTCTGTCAATCATTTCCACTTGTCATTAAAACACATATGCTACAGAAAGTCAGGAAGCCCTACTCCCTTCACCCTTTCCATCGCATAAAGCACTCCTCATGAGGTTGAGAATTTCATTGGCATGCGACACACGTGATTGCAGCTCTTCCTTGTCTTTCATGAGCACTACAGCCTCTTCTTTGAGGCGGTTCACCTCTGTGCATTTTTGGACCAAGGATCCTTGGATTGACTCATTCTGCTCACTCAGCTCATCGATCATCTTCTTCTGGTCTGCGTGAGAAAGGACACATATTAGTACTAGCCTAATGAAAAATTAAAATTAAAAAACCAGAGAAAATTTTACTACCTCTGATCTCATCTTTCAGCTTTGTATTTTCTTCTATTCTTTTTAATGCCTCCTGCTCGGTTTTCCTCGTCGTGTCTGTTAAGAGCATTTTGTTTTCTTCGAGGTCTATCAGAAAAAAAAAAGAAGAAAAGGAGATAATGAGTTGTGGTAATCCATCATGTAGTGTGCATTGTAAAATTGTGTTTGTGTCCTTACCTTTCACTTGTTGTTCCAGCATTATGTGCTCATCCTTCAGACGCTTGTTCTCCATGACCAGCTTCTTTGCTTGTTCTAAAAGCTCAGACAAGGTCTTCTCGCTCAAAGACACATACTATAGAGAAGGTAACATATGAGGAATGGATATGTTCAATCATAATATCAAGTCTTGCACAATAATCTTACAAGTTTCTTGGCGTATCGGCTATATACAAAATTAAACCCACCACTAAATAAAATTTAAGAAGACTCTTCAGTTGAACTCGACACTACGTCTCAGTTGACAAGAACTCTACGGCAATGTTCGATCCTAATATATCTGAGGCTCAGTGCAAACTATTGCTGAATAGTCAGGCTCCAAGTGAAATTACTGCTGCGGTCTGAAAGTTGAACAATAGAATTCAGCAGTGAAAACTGAGCAGCGCTTGGGTTCTAGTAACAAGTGCAATGTCAATTGAAGATACCTGAATCTATGGAAAACCATTAATGCAATGCAATTGCAGCAAGGGGAGGATTGCTTTCTCATGAAATGGAATCCAAGACAACTATCAGCTTGCTCAGCTTATTAAGCCTTCTTTCGACCTAGGGACTGCAAAATGGAACTTCTTGTGTGCCAAAATGTTATGGAAGAGTTGGACACCTTTAAAATGTGAACTATTTTTATGACCAGCTCTGCAGAAAGGAATTTGGACAATGAACAGTCTGGTGCACATAGGTATTAATACAGAGGATGGTAAATGAGTTTTGTTTGTGTGTTTGTGTGTTTATATGTGACAGATTTGATTGTGTATGTGAGAAAGCAGTGGCAGAGCTACAGGGTATAGTAAATGAATTATGTTTATGTGTGACAGGTTTGGTTGTGTTTATGTGTGACAGCACAAAAAGCTTACCAAGGCGCAACCGTAGAGCGATGGACTCTAGGGGTCGATGAAACCCATGTAACCAGTCCGGGTTCGAAGCTGAGGTATTCTTCTATAAGATGAAATCAGAAAGACATCTCTCCATCTGGTCAGATTTTTTTGGTGAGTGTTTGTGTCTGTCACAGCAGTGGCAAGCTAGGTAGATTACTCTTTGACAAATTCATTCCCTAAAACGAAGTGATTTCTTGAGTAAACAAAATAAAGAATGAGGAGTGGCATGGGCCACTTCGGTCTGGCTTAAGCTCCACCCCTGTGTGACAGATTTGATTTCAAAAATATTCAGGACAGCAAACTCGATTCCTTTGTGGCAAGTGTATAAGGCATCGCGTTGATTATATGATTCCTGAAAACACTATTGTTTCTATCTTCCTTAGCCCGCCTAGGCGATAAGGCGGTGGTGGCTTGCCTCGCCTCACCTTAACGCTTTAAAAAGCATGAAAGAAACAGCAAACCTTTTTGCATGCTCTTGTGGAAAGGGGGCATGAAGAAGGTCTAGTGAGTTTGCACTTACTTCCCTCTGAACTTTCTGCATCCTCTCCCATATCGCCTCATTGTTTATTTCCTCTAAATTAGGTACCGGAGTGAAAGCTGATTCCTCAATGGCTTCCTGGCGTTGAACTCTCTCAGCAATAGATTGTGCAGGATCGACCTCTTTGGGAGGAGAATCCCTAACATACTGGTCAAGGAGTACATTCGACACAGAGTCCTCAGCCACCTTATTCTGGTCGATCACATTAGCGAGTATGAACAGTGCACTCTTCTCTCCCTTTTCCACCGAAGATGCAGGTGAGGGTCGAGCCGATCTTGGTGACTGTGGATGCAGGGCCACTGCTGCCTCTTTTCCCAAGGAAGTCCCTTTTATGCAACCAGTGTCCAAAGTTGACATCCTGCGTGAATGATTCAGTCAAAACTCTAAAGACATAGTTTTTTTGCATGAATATGTTTCAAGATCTACCTGGTCTTTGCCATAACGGAAATAAATGAGTATTTTGCTTTTCTCTGAGAACCAGAAGGGGAGGCAAAAACCTTTCTTTTACCACCAATGATAGAGGAAATAGGCTTCACCAACGATACTCTTTTCCCCCTTTCAGTCTCAGCAGGTTTCTCTATTGATTTCTGCTCGACGCCCCGGTTTGGAGAAGATGCAGTTGTCATAGTTGTTCTAGCTTCTAGAATCTCCTCATCTTCTAGATCTGAATGGTCTCGAAATGGGGAAGAGTCAATTTCAGGAGGTGGAGATCCTACAACCTTCCTAGGAACAGCAGATTGCCTTGTGTATCTTCGTGGGGAGGCTGGGGCAAGAGGTTTATATGATGAAGATTCCCTAATCGTTCTTGGAGCTGTCAACTCCTCAACTGCTTTCTTCTTAACTTTGAGAGTCGACAGGACATGCAGCAAGTCCTGTAAATTGGTCCAGCTGTAAGTAAAGCATTAACAAATTCCCTTCACAGGATTACTGTAGTACTTACGAGATGTTGATTGGCTCGCTCATCAGCTGATGCTCTAATAAGGCTGGTTGGAACATTAGGTTTCCTTGGGGGCTCCTTCTGCCCAGTCTTCTTAAGATCTAGAAGGTAGCTTAGCTTGCTCTCAATGTCTTCCTCAGAAAGGTCTACATAAGAAAAACAAAAGACATGAGACACTCAACTAAATACAAAATCTTTATTCGTGCTAAGTGGAGGGTCCTCCAAGAGCTCTCACTAGTCCTTGATGGAGAAACTAGGAATTCCTACATTAGCCTACAAAGGAAAAGGCTCTTAATTCCCATAGTAAGAGCACATGCATAAAAACATTCATAACTAGATTTGAAAACAGTGTGGTCAGCCAGATCTGAACTAGACACATTTAGGCCTTGTTAGCTATTCAGATGCTAACTGTAAACAAATTAACAAAAGCAAATGTAACATCAAGCAACTAGATCTATTACACATTGGATTATAAAATGTAGAGTCCATATCAACTACAGTTTTGTGTTGCAATAGATCTCTGCTATTAATACTCAACCTATTAACTCAGCAAAAAGAGCAACTCAACCAATATAACAACTAAAGCATTGAACAACTATTGTCATGCAACCTTCTTTAGATCCAGCTATAAACTTAATGCTAAAATATGAACAGAGCCTCCATGGAAAAGTACATTTATTTATTGCATTTCTTAAATAAATACAAAATTTTCATTGTGGCTGACTGTCTTGGAGGTGCAATGCATCAAAGAAATCTTATTATCTTCCTTCCAGCCACAAGTCATTTTGTGGTGCTTGCATGCAACTACTGAAACAATATTAACCATTGATATCCTTTCTAAGCACTAACTGGAGACTCCCCTGAGGGCTCTCATGCTTATTACTAGATGAGAAACTTAATGAGAAATATGGAAATATAGCTACAAATTACCACATCAATACTTGAATAAAGGATAAAAGAACAGATGATGAGCGTGCAGTTCTTTAATGGTTCACATTACCTTTAAAATTATATCCGCAGTTCAATCAAAGTCATCAAACATAAAAAGAAAAAAGTCGGTCTATAAACTGATGATACATAATGGCAAATCTAGTAAAAGTAGCATATGCACCTTTATCCAAATCCCTGGTGGGATCTGTTGGACCAATGTAGTTGCATGCCAAATGAGCCCTTCGGCGCAAAGGGCTAATCCGGTGCTTAAGGAAGTCGTGGACGATGTCTACACCAGTCAAGCCTTGGTTGCTCAGCTCCCCAATTTGGAGAACCTGCTTCTCCTGTTCAGGGGACAGATGCAACACATCCTTCCAATTGTTTGTCTCCTTCAGTGCATCACCCCTGAAGGTCAATCTGCAGCTCTGCGGTGTCTTTGCATAAAACCACAGACAAGTCCACACAAACTGTGAGGCCTTCAAGTAGTACACAGGATAGTTCCTCTTCATCTTGTCCCTCAATCGGAAGTAGACACCCCCGAGTGTAGTTGTTTCTCCTTTCTTATTGTGATAGAGCCTGTAGAAGTGCGCGAATACCTCCACCGTCGGTGGCACACCCAAGTAGGCCTCACACAGGTGGGCGAAGATGCTCAGCGCGGTAATCGAGTTGGGGGTCAGGTGAGACCACTCGATGCCGTAGTGCCCGAGCACGCTGACCAGGAAATCGCTCGCATCCATCCTCAGGCCGCACATTATGTGCGTTAGAGATAAGATCACAAACTGGTCCTCCATGGTAGACGGCAACGGAGCCTCATCCTTGGCGGGCGCTCGCCATTCGACCAGCTCGCCTGGACGGAAGACGTCGGCCGCCGTCCACTTCTGTATAGATTCTTCGCTGCACACCGCCTTGCGCCATTCATGATTCACCATGCTCGGAAGAGATTCTGAGGGAGAAGACGACAGGTGAGGAGACCGGTGTTGAGGAATGGGGGGAAAACAACGGCGCGGCGCAGGAAAAAGAAAATCGTGACGAAATGGCAGTCATGAATCTCACCCGTGGTCGCCGCCGTCTGATCTACCTCGCCGCCGGCCGCCACCGAGGATGGCTCCCCCACTCTACTCCCCTCCATCCTTCCTCAGAATCAGAGTAGAAGGCGGTGCAGCTCTGCTCTGGTCTTCGCCGTGGCCGCGCGCGGACTGAGAGTAGATAAGGCTGCTCGGTACAGCTCGCTTTGGATTCTAGAGGCCGCCGCCGCCGCCGCCGCCGCACAGGTGTGGAAGGGAGAGGGAGATAGAGGGGGGAGAACCCAAAAAGCCTCACCGGGTTTCTCTCCCCCCTCGATCGATGTTCAGCAGGCAGGCTGCCGCAGGGGAGCAGGGCAGCAGTGTTTAGGCGTTACAGCTTCAGGTAGGTAGCAGGTTGGGGAAAATAAATCCCCTCATTCAACTTAATACTAGCCATATATCTTTTGTTAAGATAAAGTGGCAAATGATAATTGCTTTATTAATATACTACATATGTGATAAATTACGTGACACAAAACTATAACCATAAGTAAGTATTTTTTTTCTAAATGTTATAACAAAAGATGCAATATCAGCTTTGTTCTTATAAATTACATATTGACGGATTAATCTTTTATCTAAGTCTTGTTGCACCGAATAATTTAGCTTTACGTCTCTACCTATTTTTAAAGAGCGGATCATTAGTCCGTTATTAATTTTGATCCATTAAACTTCTCATGGATGCGGAATTGAAGTAGACAGAGCTTATATCGAAATTGAAGTCTCCTCCAATTCAGAATCAAAGTATCCTATAAATAGCAGACGAGCAAGAGCGGAAGGGAAAGTGCATCGCCGTGGATTACCTTGAAGACGAGGTAGATCGCGCCATCCACATGGAGATGTCGTTCGCAAGGTAAACAAGTGGGTAAGCCAGTCAAGACATAAGCGAGCGAACGGTCCCATGGCACGTAGCAGTGAGAGAAGGGCTGGTTCGCTCGTCGGGCTACAATGTTGCAACGGGCACGCATGCTTAACATGGTGGGCGCCATCATCATTGTTAAGGTCACAGGTCGCGGCGGCCAGTACCGTGAAGGGGATGTAATGGAAATTGTCAAAAAGTGCCAAACGTCAAAACATTATTTGAAAGAATATTGAACGAGGTATTGGCACATGGAATTCAGTGATGTCTTGGTGATATTTAAGTAGATAAGGCTACATGTGCTTCACTATATCATTTGTAGCAACACACGAGTATATTTATCAGTAGAAAAAATAAAAGAGCAAGGTAAGTACAACCGAGTTTCATATATTTTCACGCTTCATATATTGCAATTTGCATAAGCATATGGTCTTATCAAGTGTCCGCAGTTGGTTAGGGGAGGAATCAGGAGTTGGGATGTTGTTCACTATCAGTGGGTATAATATCATATGTTATAAAATAGATGAGAAAATTTCCTGTGTGCTATTGAAACCTATAACAATCCTTGCATTGCCATCCAAAATTAGAGATTCCCTTCATTGCCATCAATTCTAATTTTCATTCCCTTATCTGCCATTACGGTCACGAAGCAGTCAAGCTGATGTTAGGTGGAGGGTCAAAACACAATACTAGCCCTGGAGCAATTTTCTAATCCCTTGTCCCTTCCATACCATTGCACTAAAGAACAACACACCACATATTATTGAACAATAGTAATTCATGGCTTCATGACATACAGACCAAGCAAAAAATATATACAGATCTCAAGCATATTCATTGGGAATGATAAGCATTGATGCTGAGGGAGCAGGTAAGAACGGGACTGGAGCCGGGCGATGCAGTAGCTCTGACAGGGAGGGTGAGGGGGGCGCTGCAAAACAGGCGGGCAGGCACGGCGGGCACTCCTTCGAGCCGCGCGTATGGGGGGCTATTCCCAGTCACATATGTGTCTAGGATCTGATCCATCGCAGAAGGTCGGCCCATACACTCCCTCCTCCCCATCTTCTTCCTCGCGACGCC
The DNA here is from genome assembly GCA_032594955.1 of Panicum miliaceum. Taxonomy (NCBI): domain Eukaryota; kingdom Viridiplantae; phylum Streptophyta; class Magnoliopsida; order Poales; family Poaceae; genus Panicum; species Panicum miliaceum. Next base: position 7,657,598 of record CM064070.1, on the reverse strand, counting down.
GACCCCTTCTCCCCATCTTCTTCCTCCCGACGCCGCACCCTCCTCCACAGCCCCGGCCGGCGGCTGCCGCTGCCGCGCCGCCCGCCCACCACCCACCGGCGCGCCACCGCAGCGCCGGCCTTCTTCTTGCCCCCGCCTGCGGCCGGCGGCCCTCCCGTGCCGCCTCGCCTCCGACCGCCACTACCCCCCTCCTGTGCCCCCACCACCGCCGGACCGCCACTGCCCCCGACCTTCCCTCTAGAGCCGCTGGCCATGGAAGCCGCCCCCACCCCATGAAACCCGAAACCCTAGAACCGCCACCTCGACCACCACCCCGGCCGGCGGCGACCTCGCCGCCTTCCGCTCCACCCACCTCCCACCCCCGGTGGCTGCTCCAACCCCTCCCCCTTCCCCCTCCCCTACCTTGGCGGCGCGGCGAGCGGCAGCGGTGGGCTGTAGATGGGCCTTCTATGATAGGTCCGCACGTAGTCACGCGTGCGACCTCGATTATTCCCGCGCATACGCCTGCTCGCCAGCTTGGGGCCCGCGCGCCTAGGGTTGCTGTCGCGGCCGCGCGCCCTTGGGGCTGCGTGCCGGCTCGCCTGCTCGGGCGCCGCTCGGAGCCCACGAGTCTGGGCCACGGCTGCGGTCGCGCGAGCTTGGGGCCATGTGCCTGCTCGGCCGCCGCCCGAGGCCGCGCGCACCGGCTTGCCTGAGCTGCGTGCGCCTCCTCTTCCGACGGACGCAAGCAGGCTCAAGGTTGGGATTGGAATGGAATGATTTGGGGAAAGAGAAAGGAACCAGATCACATGTGTCTCCGGCGTTATAGGATAAGACTAGAGGTAAAATCGGGATAATAGAAAAATTTATACACATGTTAACGGCGTGACAGTGTGATTTGTGCTAAAACAACAGTAATGGCAGATAAGGGAGTGGAAATACAAGGAACCACTAATTTTTGATAGTAATGAAGGGATTGTTATAGGTTTCAATGGCATACAAGGAATTTTTTCAAAATAGATCCCACCAGCATTGAGTCCAAAATATGGGCTAGGACCACCAAAATTGACACCCAAAATGGGATTGGTCAATCAGGAACTAAGCCTCAAAATGGGCTAAGCCCACACTACATAGGCTTAGCAACTAACTTAGACCTAGAGCATACATGGGCCTTGCGATAAAATTATGATGAAAAAAATCATCACAACTTTGTGCCACATCATCTTCCACATGATAGCATCCCAGGAGCTGACTTATGACATTGTATATTTCAAACTTTGATGATTCACGATTCATAATAATCTTTTATGAAAACAAAGTGTTTGTTGCTAATACTTTGACGTTTCCTTCTATTTCATCACAGAAGGCCATTAGGGTGTACCTTCGTCACCACAGCATCACAGATTGCATATCTCGACAAAAGATATTACTTGTGATGAAATTTTATTATCAAAGAGGTCATTTATCACTATTGGAAAATAAGCCCTTAGTACCGGTTGAAAACCGGCATAGGTCCCGATTCTTCAACCGGTACTAGGGAACCGAGACTGAAAGTCTCGGCTTTATACACCGGGTATTTTACCCGGTGCCTAAGGCACCCTTAGGTACCGGTTGGTCTTTCCAACTGGTACTTAGGGGTTTTCTCCCCCTTTTTCACAAATTCTATTTTATTTGAATTGTGTATTACTGTTTATGTTTGCAGAATTGCTACGCGTACCCGAGCTATACACTACTATACATCCATTAGTCGCGTTCGTGTGAAAATAATGTATGAAAATAACTAAATATCATTGATAATTATGTAATTAAGTTATCTAGATATAATAATATTTACAAATATAAAAATATCACGATTGCAAGTTCTAAGCCATCACGACGTCGATGCGGATGCTACTCTATTAATAGGGCCGTCATGGTAGAACTCACCTTTATGATCCAAGATCTCCCTCATAATGAATCCTATCAGCTGCTCAGACACGACATCAATCGTATCCACATGTAGAACTTCATTCTTTATTTGCATCATCTATCATTTTAAAAAGAATAAAGCTCGATATATTAGTTCATCGCGTTAGAATAATTGTAAACGTATTTATGAGGTCCTCCGTCGTACACTTCCCGAAATCGGTTAGGGTGTGCATGAAATCACATACATAGTACTCACACCAATTATTTTCTACTTCTTGTCTCGAACACTATAGTAGGAATAAATTAGGTATACAATATTTGTGTATGCGTATACATAACACCATATGAGATATGCAAATTGGTAACCACCCCACGTACCGGAAAGTCCATTCTAACAGTCAATTCATCCTTCCATTCACCTTAGCCTCTGTACTTTTTCACAAATTTTCTACACACCCTGCACGTAAAAATACGTTCGATGTTTAATTGATCTAAAAATCAAAAGGATTTTATTATGCAAATTAAACTTACCTGTTCAATGGGTCGATGATGCGTTGGATGTCCGTCTGTGGTCTCCTCTTCGAGTTGAACACTATAAGTTTGCTACTCTCCACAGAAATTATGAGCAAAATCCAATGAAAACTGCACATATAAATATATAAGCATATATACATGTATTAGACTTAACAAGTATTTAGGAAAAGAAAAGAGTTACGAGTCGATCAAGACTTACTCGAAATTGTAGGGTAGGAGTATATAGGGTTTGTAATATTGCTTATCTAGGCATTGAACATGTTAACACACATTGCCTGATATCTCAACTGTACATTGTCCTCGTTGATAACCATGGGATTCATGAAGCCCACCCGATGTTGCTATCCTTTAGTTCAGCATCTTTGAAGCTCCATACACAATACAATATAAATTAGATAGTACACAAAGAATATTGCGCTGGTTAATAAATTGTATTAATCTAGAGATTAGTCGATACTTACAGGATCCAGATGGTGACGAGAGATATGTCGAGAGCATCTCGACGGTATATTGCATGAACATCTTCGAAGTTCACCTAGAAGTCATCCTCCCCAGTGAAGAAATTGTGGCCGCGATACTTAACTCCAAACATCTGCTTTCGGTCATTTTCCTTCGACATTCGCAGGTACCATCTATGGAATCTGTGCATCTGCGTGGCTAGATTGATCTCCTCATCTTCGGTGACAAAAATTTTTCCATACTCTTATGGAAAACCTACAACTTGAGCTACAGGGATATCTTCTTGCCCTGCTACCTGCGCATAAGTAAATCTCGTTTCTTGCATAAATTTCGCCGCGTGTTTCTCTTTATCTGTATACACCCGGAGGGGCTCAAGGACTTTCTGTTGTGTGCCAAGCCGAGGAACGGTCTTCCCATATTTCTTCATTTTTTGATGGGCCTTTATCAGAGTGCGGTCGAAGTCCGAGGGTAGTTTTACCTGTCTCTTGGCGGCGTCGCTCAAGCTGTCGTAGAACTTTGCTGCCAGCATTGCATCTATTGGCACCCTCTTCTCTGGTACTTTAGGTTTGAAATGATCTATCACCTCTTGGCGCGTATGCTCCGCCATTTCCTCGTTGGTCATCTCGTATGCTAATTTCTTCTTAGGGCCTATTTTCTTCATGACAACCTTCCGCTTCTTGGGGGTTCCAGCCGGTGGAAAGGGTGAGGTATGTTTTTTTTCCTTTGGCTGGTGCTGGAGGAGTCGGAGTGCTCCTAGCCCTTGGCGGAGATGATGGTGAGGGAGCCCATGGTGGTGAAGACGAAGGACCACCAAAGTTGCTGTCATCATCATTATCCAGGCCTGGCAGTGAAGGAGGATCCACAAGAGCCTCTATATTCCCAATAAGTTTGATGTGGGCCTTGCGTCATAGAATGCAACCATGGAGTGCCTGTCCCAACTTCTGTTCTCCATCCCCTCCATCAAAATTGAGCTCAAGCTTTTCATTTTGTTCGCCGGCTTCGACGATCTGCTCCACGATGACAACAGAGTAGCCAGGCGGTACCTGCCTACCATGAATCGTACCACCAGGAATCACTGGTAAGGCCGACCCGTAGGCTACCAGAGCGATGATATTTTTTGCTTTCACATGTAGCTCACATGGTGTCTGCATGGTGATATCATCCACTGGGTATCTTTGGTTGTCGACCGCTGACACGTTCTCTTGGGGCTCATTCCTAGGGGCCGCCGTGGATGCGCAGTTACTACGTTGTTGAGAGGCTGGGCTAATCATAACATCCGGCTGCATCCCAGTCCCCTGCTACTGACTTAGAGCAACCGCCACTGCTTGTTGGACCCTTGCGTCCATCTCACTTTCTAGCCGTTGCACTTTTCTGGTCATGTCATCTTTTAAGGCACGAAGTTTGTCCTTCTGTTCTGCCTTACTTTTGCGAAGAGTCTTGTATGTGCTATCTCCGGCCCAAGCAACTTTCCATGGGACCACACCGATGCCGTGGGCTCGTCCAGGGTGTTCTGGGTTCTGTAAGGCCCTGGTTAGCTCATCGTTCTCCCTGTGAGGCTCGAATGTTCCTTCTTTGGCCTTTTGTATTGCTACGACAAAATTCCAGGCCACTTCTTCCATTACCGGGGGCACCACCAAACTACCATCCTCTTGGTTAAGTGTGACACCATTAGCAAACAACCACTGCTTCGATCTTTCCGGCCAGTCCCAAGTTACCGGCTGGATACCTCTATCGATGAGGTCCTTCTCCATCTTCTGCCATTTCTAAATCGCCTTCTTATATCCAACCGGTCCAAGGCAGTGGTTGTATTTCTTGGCGGCCGCATTGATCTTGTTCTTTTCATATAACTTCTGAGCTTCCTCGGACAACTTGTATTCCTTGAACTCCTCCCAGTAAGGTTTGACCTGGGGGAAACTATCCCAGTCCAGTTCCTTATCCTTCTTGACGTAGTTTCCAAATAATTTTTTTCTTAAATGTTGAAAATGCAAGGGCCATCTTTTTCAGGGCACATTTCTTCACAAGTTCTTCATTTACTCCTTCAAGAAGAGTGAACATATCCTTGAGTTCTCTCCATAACATCTCCTTTTGGTTTGGAGGCACGGCATAGCGTTCTTCGTCTGGATTCTTCATTTTCCAGAGTCTTGTGGTGATCGGCACACGTGCCTGAACAACACCCCCACACTGGGTTGTAAACCTTTTACCAGCCTTCTCAAGAGCACATGGGCATCCCTCTGCATCCACTTGTATGACGACGTGTCTTCCCTCCATCTTCTTGGTCTACCGTCGTTTACCTTTGGATTTGTGATTCTTCGATCCGGAGGAGGACTGAAAAAAAGATATATTAATAACAAAACTAATATTAATACAAAATGTAAATCAAGTTTCTGTAAGCAAATATATAAGATACGTACCCCGATAGGAATCTCGCTAGGAACGGGCTGCTCATGTCTCGGCGCAAAGTCATCATCATCTTCTTCTATGCCATCTCCGGACATATTTAGGAAAGAATCAGCAACCCGGGCCTCTTCTTCACCACAGTGATCATAAACGGCCGTACTATCATAGTTGATTTGATTGATTTGATCTAAAAGGAACCATTCGGCGTCTGGACCATCACCATCACCGTCCATCTTAATTGAAATCTTAAGACCTGAAAGACAAACAAATTAGAAAGTGTGTGTGCGAGTATGTGAGTGTATGTGCGTCTGTGTGTATGTGTATGCGTGTGTACGAGTGTATGTGTGTCTATGTGTGTGTGATTGAGTGTTATTTGTGTATGTGAGTGTATGTGTATGTGAACTAAATAAACTAAGTTCCAAAACTAAATTCAAACTAAACTTAAATTAACTAAAATAACTTAAATTAACTAAAATAACTATGTAATTTTATGGAACGCTTTAGCAAGAAAAATATGGTATATATCAATCTTTGAAAATTACATCATTAGAATAATACATGTACATGAAATTCACTATCTAAATTAACTAAAAGCCAAAGTAATTAAACTAACTAACTAAATTCCAAAACTAAATTCAAACTAAACTAATTTAACTAAATAAACTAAATTCCAAAACTAAATTCAAACTAAAGTCAAAATAACTAAAATAATTAAGTAATTAAAGTACTAAACTTAATTTATTTAAATATAAAAAAAAGTTAAACTAAAAAAATAAAAATAAAAAAGAAGACAGTCGTCGTGGCGCGCAAACCTACTTTTGATCGCGCGAAGCGCCGGTCGGGGGCGCGAGGGGGGGGGGGGGTGGAGAGGATGCAGCGGGCACGGTGAGGATGCGGCCGGAGAGGGGTGGCGCACGGTGAGTGAGGAGGCACGGTGAGCGAGGAGGTGTTGCGCGCGTCGATGAGGCGGCCGGCAGCAGCCGAGGAGGCTGGCGGAGGAGGCGCGCGGCGAAGAGGCCGACGAGAGGGAGGCGCGCGGCTCGGCGGCAAGGAGGCAGTGGCAGCCAAGGAGGTCGGCGAGCGGCGAGGAGGTCGATGAGGAGGCGCGCGGTGAGGATGAGGGAGGCCGGCGGCGGAGGACGAGGAGCGCGAGACGCTTGCGGCCGGTGTCATCGTCAATCAGGGCTGGGCGAAGAAGGAAGGAGGAGGAAGAAGGGAGGAAGGGCTGGTGATATTTGTACCCCGGCCCTTAGGTACCGGGTGATACTGAGACCCGGTACCTAAAGACGCCTTAGATACCGGGTGAACTTTCCACCCGGTAACTAAGGGGGCGCCAGCTGGCGGGAACAAATTCCCCCTTTAGGTACCGGGTCAATATGACCACCCGGTACCTAAGGGGTACAGGGAGTTCGTTTCCCGCCGTTTCATTTTTCTTTCTTTTTTGGTTTTATTTAGTTTTTGCTTTTCTGCAGAAAGTCTTTAATTTCCCTAAAAAACCATATATGGGCGCAAAAGTTCACCAAATTTTTTTATAAATATTGTATTTTTTATATCTAATTACAGAAAATTCACCCTAAAAAGAGAGTGTGTGTTAGGAGTGAGTGTGTGAGTGTGTGTGAGAGAGAGAGTGAGTGTGTATGTGTTGTGTGTGTGTGAGAGAGAGAGTATGGGTATATGTGTGTGAGTGTGTGTTAGTCAAAATATTACATGATGACTAAAAATTATTCAAGAAACTAAAAATATTACATGATGACTAAAAATATTACATGATGACTAAAAATTATTCAAGAGACAATTAATCATCTAATGGAATATTAACGATAGTTTCTTTACAATCATCCCTTCATTATGATCATGGCGTATGTAGGGAGCATCATCCTGGGCTAAAAAGATACTTGTGTCAACATCCACTATGAATGGAGTCATGTCCTCAACCTTATTGTATTCTTCTTTGTCCGTGACATTGTTGACTCCCCAATTTTTCTTTTGCCTGCCAGAACTATGTGGCACTTTGGCTCATCATCTTCTGACTTGTCCTTCATTGATTTGCTAAACTTGTCCTTCTTGGGTTTGCTGGACATGTCCTTCACATAGAAAACTTGATATCATCTTTGACTAGGACGAACGGTTCGTCTCGATAGCCAAGCTCTTTGAGGTCTACAGTTGTCATTCCGTACGCGTCAATATCGACGCCTTTTCCAGTCAGCTTCACCCATTGGCAACGAAATAGAGGAATCTTCAAAGGCCCATAGTCGAGTTCGCAGATCTTCTCAATGTAACCAAAATATGAAGTGCTTTGGCCATTAGTATCTGTGGCTTCTATACGGACACCACTATTTTGATTGATGCTCGTTTTGTCCTAGGATCTTGTGTAAAATATGTATCCATTAATTTCATATCCTTGGTACATCAAGATTGTATTGGATGGACCCCTGGCCAACTAGGCAAGTTGTTCATGAATGTCCTCGTTAGCCATAAGTTTCGTGCGCAACCAGGTGGGAAAAGTTTTGATGTGATTCTTTGTAATCCAGGTTTCAGACTTCCAAGGGTACTTTCTTCGTACGATCTGTTTGTGCTCCTCGATGTACGGAGCCACCAAGGCTAACTGTTGCAGAATCGTGAAATATGCTTTGCGCAACGAAGCATGATCATTGGCATTTATTGATTTCTTTCCTATTGTGCCCTTTCCAATCAGCCTCCCCTCATGTCGTGATACTGGAACCCCAATCGGGCAAAGTTCATCCACATAGTCAACACAAAACTCAATGACCTCCTCTATCACATAACCCTTTGCAATGCTTCCTTATGGATGAGCACGGTTACGAGCGTATTTCAAAAGGAAACATGTTATGGAGGAAGATAGGCCCGAGAATACTGATCTCTTTGACAAGGTGAACCAGGAGATGCATCATAATATTGAAAAATGATGGAGGAAATATCATCTCAAGACTAACTATACTTTGGACAACATCTTCCTGTAGCTTCAGTAGACTCGACGGATCGATTGCCTTCTATGTTGGTGTTTTTACCGTCAGCCTACCTAGGGATACCCCAAGGTAGGTGATTGTTTGGTGAGGGATCGCCGGATCTGGAACTTGAAGGTAAACACGAAGACACAAGACACAGATTTAGACATGTTCGGGCCGCTAGAGTAGCATAATATCCTACGTCCTGTGTGGTGTTGTATATTGCGCCCTGCGCTTGAGTGTTGAGTTGCCTGTTGGCCGCTCTATTGGTCTACTGATCTAGGTGCTCCTGCCCTCCTTTATATACTCCAGGGAGTGGGGTTCCTAGTCGGTTACAAGGTAGGAGTTCTAGTAGAATTACAAGGTATGAGTCCTAGTAGGATTACAGAGGAATCCTAGTAGGAGTCCGACTTCTTCCTTCCTTGCGGGTACCTGGGGATCTATCCCTGACATTCTGTGAAATTGCGTTGAGGAATGCACATAGCTTTATGATTGTTGCTTGAACATTATCTGGTAGAATACCTCTCAATGCAACTGGAAGTATTTGTTTCATGAGCACGTGACAGTCATGGGACTTTACATGTGCGAATTTCTTCTCTTTCATATTTAGTAGCCTCTTTACATTCGAAGAGTAGCCTGACGGGACCTTGATACTGTTCAAACATTCAAACATACTTTTCTTCTCTTGCTTTCTTAGAGTGTAGCAGGCAAGACATAAGTAATGGCGTCCTTTATCCCTTTTCTCTAGATGCGCGGCGGCTCTTTGTTTCATACGTTGCAGGTCTTTGCGCGCTTCCAGTGTATCTTTCGGCTTACCATACACACCAAGAAAGCCTAGTAGGTTCACACAAAGATTCTTGATGAGGTGCATCAATCAATTGCGTTGTGGACCTCTAAGACTTCCTAATAAGGTAAATCCCAAAAAATACTCTTTTTCTTCCACATAGGTGCACGTCCTTCAACACTGGGCGCTGATCTGCTACCAGGTCCCTTTCCGAAGACTACTTTTATATCTTTGACCATTTCAAATACCATTTTCCCACAAATGTGCCTAGGCTTCGTACGATGATCTGCCTTTCCACCATAATGAGCATGCTTCTTTCTTAATGGATGCTTGACAGGAAGAAATCAACGATGGCCCATGTATACAATCTTCCGATAGTGCTTCAAATACATACTGTCAGTTTCATCTAAACAAAGGGTGCATGCCTTATAACCCTTATTGGAGTGTCCAGACAGGTTGCTAAGTGTAGGCCAATCATTGATGGTTACGAAAAGCAATGCACGCAGGTCAAAATGTTCCTCTGCGTGCGCATCCCACACACGAACCCCCTCCTCTTTCCACAGCAAAAGAAGATTGTCAACCAGTGGGTTTAGGTACAAATCAATATCGTTACCAGGTTGTTTCGGGCCGGGGATAAGCACCGACATCATAATGAACTTAAGCTTCATGCAAAGCCAAGGAGGAAGATTATATATACATAATGTCACAGGCCAAGTACTATGGCAATTGCTCTGCTTACCAAAAGGATTCATGCCATCTGTACTTAATCCAAACCTTATGTTCCTTTCATCATCTGCAAAAGTTGGGAATGTTCTGTCAACTTTTCTCCACTGAGATCCATCAGCGGGGTGTCTCAACATATTATCTTGCTTCCTTGTTTCTTTGTGCCATCGCATCAACTTAGCATTGGTTTTGTTCATGAACAGACATTTCAAACGTGGTATTATATGAAAATACAACATCACCTTGGTAGGAACTCCCTTCTTGGTATGCACCCCCTCAACGTCGCCTAGATCTTTATCTTTTGTGCTTCCAATCCTAGATGACAAACAACACATCTTGCCTTGTATGTTGTTTCTGGCAATGTGTTACCCTCAGGGAGTAGGTTTTTTTATAAGTTTCAGCAACTCCTTGAATCCCTTATCAGACAAACCGTTTGATGCCTTCCATTGCAACAATTCCAATGTGGTACCCAACTTTTTGTGCCCTTTTTTGCAATCTGGATACAACAATGTTCTGTAGTCCTCCAACATACACTTCAGATCCTTGGATTTCTTTACAGTTTCGCATACTTCCTCTACTTCACGCAATATCTAACCAAGATCATCTTCTACAACCTGTACTTCAACATATTTCTCAAGCTCACCCATTGTAGTATCTTCAAAGAAGGCACCATAGTAATCGTCCTCAAAGTGAGGAACAAAATCATCTTCTTCTTCATCATTCTCCACCATAATCCCTCTTTCTCCATGCTCGGTCCAAACATTATAGTTGGGCATGAAACCGTTTTCGAACAAGTAACTGTGAATGGTTCTTGTTGACGAGTAATCCTTCTCGTTCTTACAGGTTCGACATGGACAACGAAAAAAACCGTCATGCTTGTGTTTCTTAGCCGCATCGATGAATTCATGCACGCCATTAATAAAATCCATTGAACGCCGGTCGGTGTTGTACATCCATTGGCGACTCATCTGGAAAAATAAAGAGTAAATCTACAAATTACTTATCTTCAAATGTACGCCATTTCAGTACAATGATCAAATAAATGAACAAAAATAAATAAATTCTAATAATTACAATAATATGAATAATTATTATATCCAAATATCCATCACACACCATGATTAATTGAAAAATCCAACCGATAATTACTCATTAACCGATAATTGAATACAAAAGTCAATAGAATTATTTTGACACTCTTTAGTTTTTTTTCAAACCTTATCTCCACAAATAGATTTTCAGAGATGACTGTTTGTTTCAGAAAAGATTTATGTATTTCTTCCAACATAGCCTTCGGGATATTAAAAATCTTTCAGCCTGACACTAAAACCCTGGAGAATTAAAGATTCCATCAACACTAGCTGCAGCAAATCCAGAAATTGGAGAGCCTCTCCTGGACTCTTCTTAGACAGAACAGAGGACACCAAATCAATGAAGGAGTCATGAACAAAATCTTTATGAAGATACAACTTTATAACATCATTTATAAAGTTGGATCTTAACAAAAATTATGTCCATGCCTAGTTCACTGATTTGGTGTCCTCTCTCTTACTGAGAAGGGTCCAGGAGAGGTTCTCCAATTTCTGGATGTGCTGCAACCATTGTTGGCGCAATTTTTTGTTCTCAATAAATTATAGTGTAATCATTAAAGATTTTAATGTTCCTAAGAAACACGGAAATTTTTTGAGAAACATACCATATATACATCATTAGAGTGTCAAAATAATTTATTTCTAAAAATGTAACTACAACCTAAAATTAAATACACTAAAACCACCTCACTAGAGTGTCTAAATAAATTAATTATAATATGTATAATAATTGTTATAATAATAATAAACTAAACCAATTGCTAACTACATCTAAATCACATGGTCTCTACATCTAAAACAATAATTATCACATGTCTAACAATTATTACATCAATAATGATGAGGACATCCTCCACTATTACCCGCTGGCAAAGACGCAACAAAGGGGGCCGAACGGCCCAGTTGTAGTCGGGCGGCGACCGTGTGAGCCTTTGAATAATCCCACCTTGCTTAGCTTGGGAGGAGGAAGCCACCTTAAAAGGGAGAGCCACCCTTCCCCTATTGGACTAGTCTTTTAGGGAGATTGGGCCTTTCCCCGAATTGGTGTGCCTAAGAACTGTTGGGGTCCGGGCAAACTTAATTTATTGGGCCTCGGCCAACCCCACCTGGGCCGGATGCATCATTTGGTACCAGAGCTGGGCCCTTGTTTAAGGGGGTGGGAATGATGAGGACATCCTCCACTATTACCCGCTGGCAAAGACGCAACAAAGGGGGCCGAACGGCCCAGTTGTAGTCGGGCGGCGACCGTGTGAGCCTCTGAATAATCCCACCTTGCTTAGCTTGGGAGGAGGAAGCCACCTTAAAAGGGAGAGCCACCCTTCCCCTATTGGACTAGTCTTTTAGGGAGATTGGGCCTTTCCCCGAATTGGTGTGCCTAAGAACTGTTGGGGTCCGGGCAACCTTAATTTATTGGGCCTCGGCCAACCCCACCTGGGCCGGATGCATCAAATAATAAACTAAACAGATAGCTAACTACATTCTAAATCACTTGCAAACTAAAACTACAAAAATTAATTAGCAAGTGTATAACAATTATAAACTAAATCAAAGGCTAACTGCACGGAGGAAAATTAATTGCTAGCTCACGGAAAAAATTTCTAAACTTTTTAGAAAAAATTTGCAAAAATTTCCCTCCCCTCACCCGGCTGCCATGGCTGTCATGAACAGTGCTGAGGTCATGGCAGCTCGGGGAGGGGAGAGGGTCTGGTATTTATAGGCAGAGGCATTAGTCCCAGCTCTAATGCCGCAGGGGTTATTAGGCACCGGGTGGTGGCACGAATCGGTTCTCATGTTCACTGCATAGGCACCGGGTCATGCCACAACCCGGTGCTTGAGGCCCCGCGAAGCCTTTGGCATCAGTTCGTGCCACAACCTGGTGTCTAAGGCTCTCTCTAGGACAGCGGCCGTTTTAGCCGGTACTTTAGGCCTAGATCTTTAGCCCATTTTCTACTAGTGTATGATACCACTATTGTCAAATAAGGTTATTTTTCATGCCACAGTTTTATATTAGGTAGTGGTATGACGTAACACCCCTCTCTACAAAACCACCTTGCCCTAACATGTGTAAAGCTTTAACATGTGCATGCAGCACTGATCACGAGCATTAATGGGCCATATCTAATTTGGGCTAGGGATCATATATATTTGATAGTTACGGATTCCTATGTTAGAGTGGTCACAAATGTAAAATAGCATCATTAAAATTGCAAGCTGAATACATACTCAATTTTAAAATTATGGTATCCTGAAAGAATTATCATATCCAAAATCAAACTTGAGTTTTGGTTTAAATTTAACATAATTGATAGGACAATTTCTGTATACTACTTGTCACCATAATTGATTAGGCACTAAATATAATTAAACATCATTAAACTTTCATCCATCGACACTTAATAATCGGTCCACGCATCTCAGTCAACTTTATCATAGCCAAGAAGGTTGCCCGGTAGATTATAACCATTGCGCACAAAATTGCAAGATCTACCCACTTAGAGTAGCCCATCTCCACTTGTAATTTCTTTAGTACGTGGTCACCTCCCATGAGAAGTCCATTACGATTCATTTGGTCTCCAAATGTTAATCCTACGAATTCATTCTTGTATAATCCTTGCATTCCGTACTTGTGATAGGAGATGAAGTACATTGGGTACTTCCAGACAGGTTTTGGGAGGTCATCAGGGAACCTGAAGAAACCACAACTGAGCAGCAGGAGTGCTTGTATTCCAGATCCAAGGGCGATACCAAGGAGAATATCGGGCACCATCGCTGCAACAACCATCATCAGTCCCTCCACTAGCATTATGGATGCCCACAATACTGCCACAAAGTAGATGAAGTGGTCCATTCCTCGTTGGAGACCAGTCATGTAGTATATTATTGCACCTGGTATTATGCACATTAGTCCTAAGAATGGAGCTGATGAGAGTGTGTTGGAGATCACAAATGCAGTGGCACCATAATGCCCATTCAACCTTTCCTTTCGAAATACCTGAATTCCCAAAGGAAAAAGTTCTTTATTATAAAAACTGCAGAATTTCAGTTTCTTGCGAACAATTGAAGAGTTTCATTAGAATAACACCTTCATATCCTCTGCAAAAGATGGGAATCCTTCAAGTGAAGTCATTGTCAATATTGTTGTTATACACATAATCAATGATATTCTAGCCTGGAATGCGTACAGCGTATATTAGTTATTGATTTTTCTCTTCTCTCTCATATGGGTTCCACTACATATAAAATTGTACAACTTACCTGGATGGATCCCATACTAGTGTCGCCAATATTGTAGAAAATACTGCCAATGCTGAGGCAGACAAAAGTGAAAATTGCAAATCTCAACCAGTAGTAGCCTATGTCTCGGTGCATATTGACGCTCGATCTTTTGATGAGCACAAGCAATTTGGTGAAGAAACCAGCTTGCCTTTCCTTAATTAATGGCAGAACCTGTGGAAAATAAATAACAAAATAAAGCTCTTTATGTGTTTAGCAAAACTCACCTTATTTGAATTAATGAACTAATTAAAGGATATACATGATTCTCTGTCCTCATGGCCTGAATGTCGGCTGCCAAATTATGGAGAGATCTGAAAGAGTTAACCAGAGTTTCAATAGCTTCAGCTGCACTTGGAGACTTGAGACTGGGCCCGTTCTTTATTTCCTGTTCCACCAAATCACGTTAATACTATACAAAATGTATATGTATTAACATTTTCTAATTTCTAGATAGTATAATCATTGTAATAAACGAATTAGTAGTCAAAGGTGTATACCTCATCAAAATCTTTGTTTATAATTCGTAGGTAGTGATCAGAAGGATTCCTCCTCAAGGGACATGGAAAGCCATTGGCGGTGAAGAACTACTAACATTGTAGAGAGACAAGGAAAGCCGTCACCATTGAAGAACACCCAAAAGTTGTGTGTCCGTAACATATATTGAACAAAACAATAGTACTGATTGCCACTTTATGCATTCTAAAAAGAGTGAAGTCCATTTTGCCCCTAAACATGTCTTCGAGTTTGAGCACACCCGGAGATCATTCTTACTTACTTGAACTCTCGAAACCATTCAGGTTAACCCCCCCCCCCCCCCCCCCCCCCCCCACACACACACACACCTCTAAAGTAGTTTTTCAAGGGGATTTTGCTAACATGTATGTGGCATGTGGGTCCCACATGCCAGAGTCCACCTCAACCTTTTTCCATTTCACCTACATTAGGCCCACCTGAAAACCCCCTTCTTTGTGTTCTTCTTAATGTTGAATGATGCCAGCATCCAATGGGCTGTCCTCCAGCCATTGAAGATGCTGAGTCGAACAAGAAATTCTTATCTAGCTTGGGTGAGTCCGACACTCCCATCCAAATACAAAAGAACCCACAAAACCAATCTCGATATCAAATTGAATCCAAGTAACGAAAATCAATCAATCGAGAAGCAACAAGCGAATGAATGAATTTCCACCTGCGCCTAGACTCAGATGACTTCCATGGATGTCTATGTTGAGCAGCCATAGAGGCTAAACATGTGGTGTTTTAAGGGAGTCGAGTTGACCCGCGAGACAGAGGAGGCAGTTGAGGGGGGTGCTAGTGGATATCCCCTTGCGACACCGTTGAGGGAGCCGGAGATGGTGATGTAGGGCATCAATGAACCATGGAATCATCAAGGAGGGAGTCGAGCTAGATGAGGACTCATGTTTGGCGGGGAAGAGGATGGAAGAGCCGAATTCGGGACGTGCACGGGGATTAGCCGCTGGAGGACGAGGCAGTGAGGTAGTTATACTCGTCGACAAGGTCCTCGTTGGTGGAGATGGAGATTATGGAGTTGAGGTCCTCATTGGAGAGCTGGAAGTAGAGCGTGAAGAGCCAGCTACCAAGCGAGCCATCCAATTCTGTGGTTGTGCATCAAGCCACTGGCCTCCCTCGTAGAGGACGGGAAGATAGGAAACACTAATATAAAAATGGTTTTTAGGGGCGGGTAAAAATATATTTTTAGAGGCGGGTGTGGCACCCGTCCCTAAAAATATATTTGTTATCTCGCAACTAAAAATGCAATTTTTAGGTGTGGATAACGCGCCCAACCCTGAAAATAATTTGCAGGTAAAAATCGATTTTCAAAAAATAAAAAAATAAAATAAAAATTGAAAACAGCAAAATAAAAATAAAAAAATATATTGCAGCCAAGCCTGTAAAAAAATATGCAAACTTGCATCACCTGGGGTTCAAACCGCATACCTCAAGGTTTGCACGTACCTTCCTCTCCACCACACTACATAGTCACTTATGACTCTATAGTGTATGCTATTCTTTTATATTAACTCTGAAATTGATTTGCAGGGGCAGGTTCTAGAAATCCATTTCTAGGTGCGGCTGACGCCACCACCCGCCCCAAAAATATTTTTCAATTTTGTTCCAGAAATTCATTTAAATCTTTCCATATAGCAAAACAAATAAAAAAAAATTAAAACTTCTACACTATGGTTATTGTGAACTATACATAAAAAGAAAATATGCCAAGTATATTTTAGTGTACATAAAGGTTAAGATTGTTGAAACCTCAAAGTATGACTTTAGTTGTATGAGATACTATATAGTCATAGCAATATGTAGGTTCATAATAATATTTTGGATTATTAAATTACCTTAAATGAACAAGTTATCAACTACAAAGTTTTAGATCTCGTCATTCTCTACAATTTTAATATAAAGTTTTACTTCGTCCGATATTATATGAAAAGTTCTGAATTTTTTTTGTGTGGAAATATTTTTAGAGGCGGGTCATACCACCACTCGCCCTAAAAATGTATTTTTGGGATGGGTGATGTCATCACCCGCTCCTAGAAATGTCACATTTGCAGTCATATTTTTAGGGACGGGTGGTGGTGTCACCCACTCCTAGAAATGCTATTTTTAGGGGCGGGTGATGCCATCACCTGACTCTGAAAATGATGCCTATTTGCAGGGGCGGGTGATGGCGTCACCCGTACTTAAAAGTACTTTTTTAGGGACGGGTCGGATGCTAGATAACCGTGCTCTATTTATAGGAGCGGGTTACCTTTTGACCCGCTCCTAGAAAAAATTAGGGCGTCCCTACAAATTATTTTTTAAGTAGTGAAAGAAGAATGAAATTTAAGAAAGGGGAGGGGCCTTCGCTAGAGAGAGAGCTTATAGGTGGGCCTGGACCTGGACGTCATAAAAATAATAATTTGGACTCCAACGTCTGAGATCCGCACGCCATGTGCTCGCCATGTCAATAAAAACCACCTTGGATTAATTGTCTTAGGAGCAATACGAATGGTTTTGACAGTCGGTTGCAAATGATTTCCGGATTTCAAGTTCATTTTTTTCCAAACAAAGATATAAATTCAAGGGCATGTTGACCTTTACTCTTCTAAAGATAAATATGTTGTTTAGCCTACTACCTAGTTTTGACTCCATTTTAGGAAGTCACTAGAAAATGTGGGTGTTTGTCCTCCTAGTCCTTCCCTAGGATTAACTCTAAAAGAACTCTTTTCCAAAAAAAAATGAGTTATACAATGATTGTTTGTCACATTCCTATTTTATTAATTTGGCTATACGAAACTTTTAGTCATTAATTAGGTTGTAATACCGGGCATGACTCTGAAGTATTTAGTATTTGATTGTCAATTTAGGCTTAGCAAATGATCGGAGTGCACGAGACGTAATTTATAAAAAATCCAACCGGTGAAAAGACCGTACTAACCTCAGCTGCCTCAGGAGTTGGCCCAAAGTACACCATCCTCCCGTTCGCAAGCAGGCAGAGCCCATTGAAGAGGTCGAACACCTCCGTGCTCGGCTGGTGAACGGCGGCGACCACCGTTGTCCCCGTTGTCCTCGCGAGCCTGGCGATGTGTGCCATGACATGGTACGCGGCGGCGCTGTCGAGCCCGCTGGTGGGCTCGTCGAGGAAGAGCAGGCCCGGCGACGCGAGCAGCTCCATGCAGATGCTCACCCGCTTCCGCTCCCCGCCGCTGATGCCCTTGCACACCCGGCCGCCGATCCGCGAGCTGGCCACCGCGCCCAGCCCCATCTCCCGGATGGCGCGGTCGGCGCGCGCCAGCTTCTTGGCCAGCAGCATGGAGCCCGGCAGCTGGAGCTGCGCCGAGTAGTGGATGGCTTCTCTCACCGTCAGCGTGGTCATCAGCGTGTTCTCTTGGGTTACATATGCCTGTGGTAGCAGTTATGCGAAATGAAATACTGTGAGAATTATGGTGTCACTCAGATTACACGAAGGATTTGAAGGTCTTACCGAGGTGCCGTAAGAAAGCCTCTTCCGTCGGCCATTGATCAAGATGTCGCCCGTGCCATTCATGTCTACCCCGAGTCGACCTACATTTGCGTTAATTCAATGGGGAATACTGATAATCTCACCTGCTCTAAGTTTTCTACTTCCAAGAAATAGAGGAAATCTTCGTAACCGAGATCTTGATTACACTTTTTGTGAAATGAATGAACGAAAGATCGTGGCTATGTTACCAGACAGGGTGTCGAGAAGCGTGGTCTTGCCGCTGCCGGAGGCTCCCATGAGAGCCAGCACTTGGCCGGGGCGGGCGCAGCCGGTGATCTGGTCGAGAATCAGCTTGTGCCTCCCCTTCTCGTCGACAGCCGTCACCGAAACATCCCGCCAGGTGAGGAAAACCCCGCGGCCGGTCTCGTGCTCGCCGCCGATGCTGCTGGCGACGTTGAGTGGCGTAGTCGGGCTCGGCGTTGGTGTCCAACGCCGCAGCACCGGCGACGCCATCGCCATTGTTAGCTTCTCCCAGCCGTGGGTAGCAGTGCAGGCCTAGTGCTAATAAGCATGTTATTTATCTTTAAGATCTCACCAAATCAGAACCTCGAAGAATTAACCTATGCGTTAGTCAAACTAGGAAAAATATATATAAGTATATAATCATGAACGATGAGCCACGTCGCCAACGTAGTTCTCCGTTGAAATTGCAGTTGCTTCGTTTTAAAAGAGCTCCATATATGCGTGATCATGTTTGGCAAGGTGCGCTACGCATGTGCTACGCAAGTTATATAAATCTTGTTGGCATGAAACTAATAATAGAATAGAACGTGCAGGGCACGAGAGTTATCTTAGCTGGCATGATACACCGAAGCGTGTGTGTTCGCGTACGTGTATTCATATGAATAAGTGTGCGTGTGTGCTTGTGAGCGTCTGCGTCTGTACTGTATTTCAAACAAAATAACATCCCAAAATTCATAGCACTATTACCCTGCACTTATGTACATCATATTTTGTTTTTTGAGCATTCTTACTCATATCATTTGAATTCATCTCAGTAAAATTATTCCAGCCTTAAGTTTTATGGTGAAAATTGAGTTCTTTCATAGTCCATAACTTATCATAGATTTTATAAATAATTCCTACAAATTTTTACTTAGGTCAATTTTCCTTAATTTTCGGGAATTAAATATGTTAGTTAGGGACAATAATATTCCTCGTACAAGGAATACTGGTACAAGAATATTCAACTTCTGTGGATTCTCCATTTTTGTGGGTCCGACAGTTACCAATTTACCATCATCTTCATCTCTCCCTCGTCCGGTATTTGCTACCATTGTGTCTCTTGGCCGTGCACCTCATGTAACCCTCCCTGCCTTGATTCCTTGACGAATTGGGCTGCAATCAGTGGCTTTCCACTTCCAGTCCCCATTGACACCACCTAGAGCTCCTCTCCAGACCTTCCAATCCCGGCATATCCCGTGCTCTCGCATGACAATGCGCAGCAAACCGTGCATTCCCTGGTGCCCGCCCATTTAGGTATGAGAAATATGATCCGAATGGACTCGCCTCTACAGTAGACCACAGCAGACTGATACCAATCTTTGCTGTCGCTGGACAACCTGTGCAGAGCCACAATGGGCATGGATCTGATCAGCTTGTGGACTGAGTCAACTATGTTCATTGTGGCAGCTACGCTCAGGCTTTACGATGCTGCCGGTAGCGCTTTGTGGGTTTTACATTTTATATTTTCCCTAAACTTTTCTAACTGCAATGAGTTATGCATGTGCAGGCTTAGCCTAATATAGATCAATGCTTCTTAACTAGTTGTTGCATTGTCATTCGTTGATTATTGATTCACTTCCCTATTTTCACACTAAAATCTGTTAATCTATGATGGAAAATTTTCATCACATATCACTGAAAACCCATCATAAAGCAGTGTTTGTGACGATTTTGCGTAACGTCATATATCAAGCATCACAAATTGATACAATTCGTGTTGTTTCTAATTCGTCATAAAATAGCCTCCGGCCCACTTAACCCAACCTGAGTCCAACTTTAGTGATGAAAATAAACATCATAGATAATCACGTGTGTTAATATTCATCATGGATCAAACAGCCACATCAGCAACAGGTGACGTGGCTGATGACATGGAGGATGATGATGACGTGTCAGCTAACGTGGCTGATGACACATGGCGAATGACGTGGCAGATGACGTATAGGTTGACATGGCTGATTACATGGCAGCTGACATGGCTGATGACACGCGTCAGATGAAGTTGCCAATGGCACGTGGCCGATGACATGGACACTGAGATGGCTGCTAACGTGGATGTGAACTCATCACGGCCCATTTTTGAAATAGGCCCATATGCTAATACAATTTTTTCAATTCATTATTTTTTGAGTGCCTCTCATCTGGGTACAGCTGTAGCCTCTGTCCACGTACGTGCGAGCACACACACCAACTCCACCACATACGCACGCCACACTCACACCCACACACACAGCAAGAACTACAACTCTACATAGAACGAAGACCGCGTCCTTCTTGTGATCACCGGAAGTAGACGACGGGCATGTTGTACTCCCCTTGTGGCTCCACACGTGAGAGGCTACAGACTTATTAAATGGGACACAGCCCCGGTGCGAAAACCTGGGACGAGCAGGGCTCGAACCCGGGCGGTGAGTGCTCCACCGAGTGATCCCACCACCGAGCTACGCACTCGTTCGCTTTTTCGATCCATTATTAATTTCAATTGTATCGACTGAAATTCTAACCCACTAATAGCCCAAAAAAATTCAGCCCACCAAAGTTGGGCCAATTTTCAGCCCATTTATCATAATACGCCTTATGACGGGTCCAGGGACCCGGGGTCCCCAGCGGGCCCACTTCCCGCTGGCACTCTAAATAGCCTAAGACCGTGCATGGGTCAAACAACAACCCTCCTGGGCTGTGACTTCCTCCAGGCCTCCTAGGCCCACGGTCTCGACCGGCCGACTGGTCGGCATGAGCCTCGACCTGCGTCCCCAACCGAGGGGACGACCAGGGCCTAGGTCCGTACCATGATCCTAAACTGAGGCGCCGACCGGACTCCGCCATGCACGTGTCACTTTCCCTGACTGACGAGGTCGGGGGCCGGCTGGACCTCGCGCACTGACCATCCCCGGGAGCAGATGCTGAGCATAAGGATGGACACACCAGACTCAACTACCGTACAAGGCCAGCCACTCGCTCCATGGGGGTTACAGTCCCCATTACTGCCACTACAGGGGGACACTATTTTACCTACCCGTCCTCGCGAAGGGACGGGACGCAACGTCATCACGACGCAGAAGGCATGCCCCCATCATGACGGAATGACAGAGTATAACGCCGAGGACGGAGCGTGACCACCATACCGTACCTACCATCGCATGCCTACCTCTCCGACTGGCAGAGCACGACGTACAGGGGCGGAACACGACGGCCACTCCGCGAGACAGGACTTGGACGATGGCCGCCCAGAGCTGACGACCCCGATCGGCGGAGCTAGGAACCCTCTCTCTCTCTACCTCTCTTTTCCTACCCTTAGTTCCCCTGTAAAGGAGACCCCCGTTGGACTATAAATGGGAGGGTCAACCGCCTAGGAAAGGGGACCAGACCGAGATCCAAGAGATTCATCCTCCACTCGAAAGCTTGTAACTCCCCAACTCTCACAAGCACCTGGGCTCAAGCAATACATCCGATCGACCCCGGCTGGACGTAGGGCACATTTACCTGAACCAGTATAAATCTTGAGTCATTGAGTCATTGTATGCTAGGTACCTCCGAACACGACGCATGATACACACTTGGAGTAGGTTTAGCTACCGGCTATTTCCGGAACCGACATATTACAACCCATTATTCATAGAATTTCAGCAAATTCCAGCCCATAATATACAGTTTTCCAGCCCATAAAACACAATTTCCCAGCCCATAAAACATAGTTTTCCAGTCATAATATGATCAAAGATTCACTACTAGTTATGAAACTTTTGTTCCAAATATTGGGTCAAAAACCCAAATATCTGAGCTTCTCCAACCATTCTCCTCACCAAAGCTGCATGGTTTGAGGTAATGTTGTAATTGCATTGTTCGAGGTCAAAAGAGAACAAAACATCATAAACACAACAAAAGCAAAGCAATCTCACATGGCATGTGTAGGGAAGCTCTTCAGTATAACTAATACCCCGTAGGCTGAGGAGCAAAAG
Organism: Panicum miliaceum; assembly: GCA_032594955.1. NCBI lineage: Eukaryota > Viridiplantae > Streptophyta > Magnoliopsida > Poales > Poaceae > Panicum > Panicum miliaceum. The sequence continues at coordinate 7,635,267 of CM064070.1, read as the reverse complement.
GAGAAATCCGCCCAAAGAGGGGCTCGCGTCTGATTAGCTAGTTGGTGAGGCAATAGCTTACCAAGGCGATGATCAGTAGCTGGTCCAAGAGGATGATCAGCCATGCTAGGACTGAGACACGGCCCAGACTCCTATGGGAGGCAGCAGTGGGGATTTTCTGCAATGGGCGAAAGCCTAATGGAGCAATCCCGCGTGGAGGTGGTCTACGGGTCGTCAACTTCTTTTCTCGGAGAAGAAACAATGACGGTATCTGAGGAATAAGCATCGGCTAACTCTATGCCAGGAGCCACGGTAAGACAAAGGATGCAAGCGTTATCTGGAATGACCGGGTGTAAAGCATCTGTAGGTGGCTTTTCTAGTCCGCCGTCAAATCCTAGGTCTCAACCCTGGACAAGCGGTGGAAACTACCAAGCTGGAGTATGGTAGGGGCAGAGGGAATTTCCGGTGGAGCGGTGAAATGAATTGAGATCGGAAAGAACACCAACGGCGAAAGCACTCTGCTGGGCCGACACTGACACTGAGAGATGAAAGCTAGGGATCATTGCCTCTTCCGCTTCTGTATCTGCAATCACAAAAGGACCTGGATTATATTAAATGAATCCTTAAGTTCAAAACCACAGAACCACCAAATATCATTAACATTATGATGACTTCAGTGAAAGTAACAAAAGGAATCAGTTTCACTTAGTACTCAACATGAAAAAGAAATCCAACAGACCAAGCCCAAAATCATGACAAAAGGCATCAGTTTCACTCATGCATGATGGCTTTCTATTTCCAGCTCACATCTCAACACATATGAAATAAGAACGATTAATTATCAACTCAGTAGTTCGATAGGAAATACAACTTAAAAATACTTGGTAGTTACTACTGCTACCAGCCTACCATCGAAATATTGCATGCTTAATGGTCATATTTGAAATATACTGGTCACATGCACATAACTTGGCAGAAAAATTATTTAGTCACTATAGCAACACCTAACTTAGCACAAGTATAGCATGCTCATCTTGAGTTTATATGTTAGACAACAAACTTTTGCATAAGTCATGAAAACAATGAAAGAGACAATTTGATATGTTCCCTACTGGTTCTCACCTCAAGTTAGGAAGGCATGATCTATTTACTGGATTCGGTAACTCGCTGCACTAATAATCTACATGGAAAAAAACGAAGACATGGACTAAAGATAGCCTCTTCTCTTGTACTCGAGCAGTATCTGTCAAAGATAGCCTCTTCTATTGTACTCAGATCCTCTAATCTGTTTCCCGTGGAAGACAATGAGTTGCTTGCTATCCTACAAACCTATTGTGACTCTTCTACCGACCACAGAAGCATCAGCGCATATCAGTACCAACAGGAGCATCAGCACATAGATCCAGTCCAAGCAAAACTTGATTTTGGGGAGGTAAAGGGAGGGGAGGAAGGAAACGGACCGCCGAGTCTTCACTGACACACCGCAGACGCCCCACTTATGGAGGTCGTTGCTGGCTTGCTGCAGACTGGATGTGAGTCACGGCCACGCACGGTGCGTGCACAACGCGCCTGCCCTCCTGCGACTACACGCATCAGCGCATCGAAGGCCACATAGAGGCAGCCGTGGACGTCGGCAGCCCCGACCTCACTCCGCCCGCTTCCCCGCTGGATCTTCTCGCTTGCCAACTGTAGGCCCCATACGCACCTCCGAGCACGACGGCCGCCGCCCAGCTTTGCACAGATCTCCACCATGCTGGGAGCGGAGGGAGAGTGGCACGGCATCAGCGTACCTCGGCTCCAGCAGTGCAAGATCCAGAGGGAGATAGTGATCTATGGCAGGTCGGCTGTGGCGCCATACGGGACTGGACGGGACGCCGAGAAGTGGGAAGAAGAGACGCCGGTCGTCGCCGGGAAAGGAAGCAGCCGAGCCCCTCGTGGCGCCGTGCCGCCGTCGCCCACGGTGTCTACGGCGTAGTGATGCCCCACCTCGTGGCCGAGCACCTAGCGGCGCCGTGCTGCCGTCGCCCGCGGAGTCGACGGCGCGGTGATGCCCCCCTCACGAACTCATCCCCTGGAGACGGCACCGCCGCGCGCGGAGTTGGGAGGCCGCGAGCGTGGCGCACGGGGCCCACTCGACGGCGGCGAGGGGCGAGCTGAGTGGGACAGGTAGGCGGAGGCGGAGGGGGGGAGGCGGCACCAGAGGCCGAGGTGGCGGCGGAGGCGGTGGAGCGAGGTGCAGTGCGCCGTCGCCTGCTTGCTTGGAGATCAATTTTGAGAGAAAACGACATGGTGCAGGTGGTGGTGTGAGCTGCTGCTCCTCTGATTGGGGAAAGGGAGGCTCTTTTGGTGGCTTTCTAGCTGCTCGCTTGCCAATTGGAGAACCGGGGAGAAGAGGTACGGCTGCAGCTGCAGGTTTGCTCGGTGTAGAAGCAAGAGGAGAGCTGTGACGGACGCGCGGAGTGGTCTCGTGTGACGATGGCGGCGAGGCAGGAGACAGGGATAGCGACTGCTGGGTGGCGCGCTGGCGACCAGAGCCGCATGGCCACAAGCGAGGATGGCCGACGCCGGCGAGTCAATCACGACTGCAGCGGGCGGAGGTGAAGGAAGAAGAAAGAGATAAGGATGACATGTGGACCGTACATGTCAGTTACCTATCCTACCATAATGACATGAAGTGCATAGTAGACATTGCGTCTCTCCGTTAGCTCCCGTTTGACCTCAAATAAACGGAAGTGGCTCGGAGAGTAACAAAAAGGTTGAGTCAGCTGGCTCCCAGGGAGCAAGAAGTTTTTTAGTGGTATTTTAGGAATTTGAATCTTTTATAATGGCTTGTATTGTACATAATTGACTCCATTCTATAACACGAGAATGCGATCCAAACCGTCGATTGGAATGGACGGACACGATACGTTGGGCCCTGTGCGCGCGCCGAGAAAATGGCTGAGGCCCATTTTTATTGGCTAGTTTAGTGTTTTTTTATTTTCACCCAATTAAGACACCCTTTGAAGTAACATGCAAAATAAGTTATCTTACATATTTTTAAATGAAATGTACTATGTATATATTTTCGTGTAGAAGTTTTAAAAGTTTTGGAGCTTATTTATTACTTTTTGTATTTTAAATGAATTTCTATATGCTTATCAAAACTAATTCCAAATTGAACTACATGTACCTTGAATAAGATTCAAACAATTACATAAAAATAATATTTAGTCTCATATGTTTTATTATAGCCCATATCCAAGAGATAGATCAAGAGTTCAATTGTATGCTAGGGATAATTCAACCTTCTATACCAAAATTGCCATAGAATAATTGTAATAATATATAAATTTGATCAAAAAATTATATAAACTTTCATGACAACATAATTTGGGTCCATAAGCTTGCCATAAAAGTTTTAAATGAGTTTAACAAAGTTGGAGTATACATTGTTCACACATAGATGGATTTCTCACATTGTTTCATACAACTCAACTCAAACTTTTAAGTTTGTACACTCTAAAGTCTTTTCTTGCTCATATATACCTAAAATTTGGACAAAATCTTACCTTTACCCTCCTATTAACATTTATTTATTTACATTGCCACTTATTGTGTGAAGAGGTTGTTTTTCTATTTTTTAAATAACTAATTAAGACAACCTTGTGAAGTAAATTGCAAAACTAACTATCTTATAGATCCCAATACAATTTTTACATGTAATAGACAACATCTAAGTTGTCATGTAAGAGTTTCAAGAATTTTCAAACAGATTTGGTATTTTCTACCATTTAAATGAATTTCTGCATGTGTCACACCCTAAATGCGAATGTCTTTTAGAATGTGTTCATCCATCTTTAGGGTATTTCGAGAATTTTCCAGATTATTTTGGCAATTATTCTCTTTTTCCGTAGAGCTAAATCCATTTATTGGAAAGTTCTAAAATCTTTTCTCAAATTCCAAGTATTTTATTTGGATTCCTCATGTCCCAAATTATCTCCAGAGTTTTTCTTGGAACTTTTGGGATTCTTCGGGATATATTTTTCATGGTTTAAAAATATTTATCTAGAATTTTCTAGATTTATTTTAAGCCTGAAAATATATTTTGGAAAATGATTTTTTTCTTTTCATTTCGAGCTGTACTCAATTTATTTTTGGTCCAATTCGCCCCAAGACCGTAGAACCGTGCTGTTGAGCTCGGCCACCGCTTTGATCCCGTCGCCTTTGGAGTTCCGTCATAAAAAAAAAGACTTCTTTCCCAAGTTCAATATCTCATCAAGTCGAGCCGAGCCGTTTCTTCTCTACCCATCCTTTTTCAATTGCCCTCTCCGTCATCCTAAGATGCCCCATTGAGCTCCCGATTCTCTAATCTTTCTCCCTGATCAAGTCATGCTTGAAACGGTGCCTCGTGGCTCGTCATTAGTGTTTTTCCGATGATGTTCGATCACCGTCAGCTCCAGCGACTAGCACCATCGCTCTAAAATCCTAGACTCAACCCAATCTGCCTCAGCAACCCAATCTTTTTGCCTCTCTCTTTACCCTTCTCTTCGCGATCCGAATTCTATCCATTGGCCCGAATCAATATCAGCCCTGCCGAGCACTTCTCTCCGGCTCTCTATGATGACACGATCCCGCTTGTCATTCCTCCTCCTCCTTTTGTTTTCACCACGATAGCCATCCCATGCTATGCTCAGTTTTCCCATGTGTGCGTGCTAGGACTCGTTGACCGAGTTTGGTTTGGCCACACATGCCGACCTCATCGTACGCATGTACACCACCTGCTGGCTGAGCTAGCTGTTCGCTCCGTGCGTGTTCTTCACTTCATTCGAGACCGATCGACTCTCGCTGCTGTCCTTGGCATGCGCATCATGCAAGCCCGGCCATCCACGCCCTACAAAAAGGTGCAGCCTGCTCACATTCCCTCTCTTTCTTTCTCTCTGTGGCCAGGTTTCTTTTTGGCCGGCCCGTCAGTCTATGCAGCTTCGACCTCCCAATCTTTTCTTCTTTCCGTAGCCCAGCTCGGTGGTCCAGCCCAACACCAACTGAACCTGCTTGATCAGCCAAGGTTCAGCTTTCGGCCAACACGAACATATCTCGACCTGACCCAACCCGGCAATAGCTCCCAGCTCAGATCGACCTCAGCAGTCTACAAGGCCTGCATCGCTGCCCTAGCCCTACTGCAGCACGCGCCGCCATTTTGGCGTGCTTTGCACGATGGCCTGGCACACATCGCTCCTATAAATCGCGAGGCCCGAGCCCTCCCATGATCCCTTCTGCCTGCAGCCGCTCGCCTCCTCCCTCCTGAGTGCATGCCGCTGGCACCAGGATCCTGTACGCCCAAGCCTTGCCCCTGTGCTGCACACCCTGCCTACGTAGCCCTTCTTTGCATCGCCCCCTCTCTGCAGCGCCACCGGCCCTAGGCCTTCGTGACCCCGCACCCCCTCCTGTTGCGCCCAATAAAGGGCAAGTGCTCGAGCCTCCCTGCGCCCGCGTGCACCGCCACCAGGAGCGCCCCCAACCCCTGCTCGCGTCCCCTCCTCGCATCGCCCAGGCTAGCGCCCCCTGCACCGCCCTCACCCCGTGCAGCTGTGCCCTCCTACATGCCGCCGCATGTTCCCCTGCCACAGCCCAGCGTCCCCCTTCCAGCTTCAATTCCTGCCACCTCGGTGATCCTCTGTCGCGGGTAAGAGGTAAAATAGATTCCTCTCGACCTCCTCTTTCGTTTCCCCCGCTTCCCAAAGACTATCATGCCCTGAATCACCGGGAATCCGGCAAATAGTATCGCAGGTCCTCCATGGGGGTTGTTCCGAGCTTTTTGCAGAGTAGCCCCCAAGGGATCTTGTAATTTCGGCTGCTTTTTCTGTGTCTTGCAAACTTTGCAGAAAACCCCCTAAATCTATTGCATCCTTTCAACCCAGCCCCACCCGTGGTCTTTTATGGATCTAACCCTGGCTCTTGATTTATTCGCGAGCACTATTTTCTGTGTCTCGGCAAAATCAGCAGCTAGCCCTCGCAGTCTATAGTTAATCGCGATTAGATCCCTGCAGCCTTGTTTTAGCCATAGTTTCCGCGTTTTAGATCCGTTTTGATCCATTCTTTTTGCGTTAGTCTTCTAAAACCCTAAGCTATTGTTTAGTAGTGTTGTTGTACCTTAGTTCCTATTTTTAAAATTAAATATAGATTTCATTTGATTAATGTCCTCTCATCTAGTTTTCCTAAATAAAATCCAATTAGATCTATACTCCGGTTTTCATAATTAATATTAACTTGATTAATATCAACTTAAATGTGTTTGTAATTTAATTTGTTTAGTTCAACTTGAATCATAAAGTTATGCGTTTAGATGTTCTCACAAGTTCTTTTCTAATTAATTATTTAATTAGTGTAATTTGTATATAGACAATTATATATAAAATTTGACTAAGTTGTACCTCGTCTTTATAAATGCAAATATAATATGAGTTAATTATAACCAGGGATATTCTCTTTTTAATATATTTTACATTAGTCTTCTAAATTAAAATAAATGAAGCTTATAGTTTCTTTGTTCTCTTTTATAATATAAACCTTCCGATAAATGTTTCTTTTCAATCGTCGCTCCGTTTTTCGTGTTTCTTGCGTTCTCATGACCGTAGCAACGAGCCCTATCCTTTTGTACACTCTTTTAAAGCTTTTCTTTTGTTTGGTATATTTGTTCTTAGTTGTTCTTGTTTGTTTGTTTGCTTGTATGCTTGGGCCCGATGCTTGTGTGACGTTAGCTGGAGCAAGAGTTTTGAAGATAAGAGTTTCGAGAACAAGAGTTGAAGACTCTGAGTAGCTATTCTATAGAAGAAAGGCAAGTGTTTTCTTGATCGCTCTTTTGTCCTAATAATCATAATAAATACAACTTTCTTTATGCATGCATGTGTCTTAACCTGATGGATCCTAATTAAGGATATGCCTAATTAAGGATATGCCTAGTCTTTATGATTATTCCTTGTCAACCTGGGTTTTATCTTCTTGTTGGGTAGCTTCTGCTTAGTTGCTATAACTGGTTCCGATTTGAGAATATCAATAACTATGATAACAACAATGATGATGCTACACCCGTTTTATCCATGTTCATGGATAATTTGTGCTGTTAATCACAAGATCATATCTGTTTAATCGAAACATGGAGAACCACCAAGGAAAATAGTGCAACCACAATACTATATGGTTCTAGTCTTGGCTAATTAATTAGAAAACTCTAGCTTGTGATGATCTTACTGAAAGGGCAAGAGGGGAGTGCGTTGATGGGGTATAGCCCGGTCCTCTTGAGACTTAGATATGATCCTGGTTAAGGCGTCTTCCTCATTAGGGAGGGTTATGACCACTGCGTCCTGAAACCTTAGCGGATTGTCATAAGTTAGGGAATCTTTGTAGCAGCCTCGTAGTGAATCCCTAGCCACTCACCTTGGAAGTGTGTAAGAGGCTTGCGACCTCGGGCAAGATGGGAGACACGAATTGTGGGTAAAGTGTACAACCTCTGCAGAGTGAAAACTGATATATCAGCCGTGCTCATGGTTAAGAGCGGCTTGGACCCTCACATGATTAATGAACTTGAAGATAAAATAAATCGTGGACCATGTTTATGGTTATGGTTATGTTTCTGCTGTATCTCTTCTGTTTCTTTAATGTGGGTTTTGGTATGAACTTATACCTTAGTAATCAGGTGCTAATAAAACTTGACCAACTAAAATTGCTCATCGCAGTAAGTCGGTCAGCCTTTCCTTGCTTTTGGCCTTCATATCATATAATTTCCAACACTTGCTGAGTACCAATCATAAGTGTACTCACACTTGTTATAATTGCTGCTCAGAAGAAAAAGTTGATGTGAAGTCTGTTGAAGATGATGCTGAGTTCTAGGCCTACGCAACCCCCGGGTCGATTGCCTGCGAAGTTTGAAGCCTTCGTTTCCACGATAAGCTGTATAACTCTGATAATCTTATTAGTCTTTTAGTTCTCTTTTCGTGATACTGTTGCTGATTATTCGCTGATGAAGTCACTATATGTATAGAACTTGATCCTGATATACATATAGTTATGCATTCGGTTTTATCCTTAAAACCGGGTGTGACAGCATGCTTGTTGAAAGTAATTACAATTTGAACTACAAGTATCTCAAATAATATCTAAAAAGGTCCAAAAAATTATATTTAAGCAAACATATACAACTTTAGCCCATATCCTGAAAAATAGATGAACGTTTCAAATATTTGTTAGGGATAATTCAAACTTCTATGCTCAACTTTATTGAAAATAATAATAATAATAATATCCAAATTTGATCAGAAAATTCTACAAGTTGATATGCCATTCCATTTTAGGTGCATAAGCTTGTCACAAAATTTTATATGACTTTAATAAAGTGACACTATACATTGTTCACAAATTGATACATCTCTCATATAGTTTCCTATAACTCAATTCAAACTTTAAAGTTTGCATACCTCATCACATTTTTTGAACTTGTATAAAACTCAAATCGGGAGACAACCTTATATTTTTCTGAGTACCGTAAAATATTAAGTTACATTAGCAATAATGTTTGTATTCTATTTTCTACTAAATGGAAAAAATAAATCATATGAAAAAAATCTAAGAAATAGAAATTAAGCTAAAAATACTACTAAATGAAAGAGAGTGATTTTAGGAAAAACTAAAAAAAAGAAACAACAAATTATGAGTTCTTATGAGGGAAAAATACTAGTTACAAGTTTTAATTACGGATTAAAAAGAGAAAAGATGAACCCTTAATGCATAATCAAGCGCTTCCAAGAGGACGCAGCCATGTGGCATGCTACCAATGGCCCTCACACCAACACACACTATTTGTGCGCTGTTCATCTCAATCCAGTTGTTCATAGTATATATATTTTAGTTCTGTTTATATTTCCAAATCTTCCTTGTAGCTCAATCTAATAGCTTATATAAAATCAAGCGCAAGCACTTACCACAAGTGAAGTGGTGGTGCAGTGCTAAGGCTTGAATGTGAAACGTGCAGGTGGTAGAAGATGTCAACCCCCCCCCCCCCCCCCCCCCCCCCCCCACCCACCCACCCACTAGTCCACCACCATTTTAGTTGAATAAGCTCTTGTTGTTGGTAAAGTTATCTTTATGCACCTTTTGAACTTCCACATGTCCAATTATAATTATGTTAAGTGAGCCAATTATCCTGTGCCATGATGACATTAGCTTTTTATCATGCCCATGTTATGTGTAAATAAGAAATGGAAAAGCCATCGGGCAGAGAGAACTTGTAGCCTTCATTCTTTTGAGCAAAGATATAATCTTTTGTAGTGTAAGGAAAATGGGCTTAAAAGGGTCATTAGTGATTTTTATGATTGTGTGACAACATAAACCGATTGGACTAACAATGACTCACCAAATCAATCGGTAATCATGGGTGGGAGCCAAAACGACCATGAGTACACTAATTCATTCAGTGATGTGATAATCTCACAACTAAATCAATCGGTGATTCATGGACCCGAGCATCAATGGCTCAATGGTTGGCGCACAAAAGGATCATACATTCGTACGGTGATTGAGTCAGTGACCCCACTGTATCAATCGACTGTTTGTATAAAATTTTTTCTTTTTGTGCAACGGCTAAATTCTATGGTTGGGGCTATAAATACCCCCAATGCCCAATCATTTCATGTGTGTTAGAGATTCCGGAAGTTTTAGACTTGTATTCCACACATATTCAAATGCTCTATCCACCAAAGTGATAAATAGAAGATTATGGCAATTTGCAACAAGACTTAGGCCTTGATTATTTCTAGTTTAGGCCTCTTAGGTCATTCCGAGATCAGCCTAGAGTATGATGAGGTTTGCAAGCCTCTTTCTTATCGATGCTTGCAAGCACTAAGACTTTTTAAATCGGGACTTGTAAGTCTTTCAAGACCCTCCAACCGAATTTGTGGAGTGGCCACCGGTGGTTGTCGGAGGGAGGAGAGGACCTCGATGATTTGCCAAAGCTCCACCTAGTGAAGATAATGAAGAGCATCCAGGAGAGACAAGGCAGAGACCCACTTGCACGTGGGGAAGATCCGTTGGTTATCCACAGAGTTACTTGACCGGGAGCAAGGCTCTAGCATGGGCATCCCTTCACGATAGGCTCTAACAAGGACGAGGGGAAAGCAAGAGCGTTCCGACACCTCAGTAAAAAGTCATTTTGCTCGGAGTTTGCATTCTCTACCTCGGTTATTCTACATTACTTTTTACTCTTTACATTCTGCGTTTACCTTTCCTAGAATTGCCAAGTGTACATCTAGATAGAGTTCGAAATAGATTTTTATATGTGGTTGGAGCCACAGTTTTTAGATACCTAATTCACCCCCTCTTAGGGTGTCACAATCTCTTCAATTGATATCATGGTTGGAGCCTCGTATTCGAACCATTGGCTACACTGCCATAGGGCAATATAATATCAGGAGGTGTTAAGAGTGATCTTGGTAGGCCTTCACACTTTGACGGTACAAACTACCCCTATTGGTATCTTCGCATGTCACGTTTTCTAGAAGCAAAAGTCTTTGGTGTTTGAGGAGTAACGAATGAAGGAATGAAACCCCTAGGTCGCACGTGCAAACCACTAATGAATTAGCTAATGGCATATACTCACATCTAAATGTTAATCAGTGAGCTAAATGCAATAGGTTTCAACAAGTTGAAAGAAGCAGACGTCTCAAGAAAAATCATGGAAGTTATTCTGAAAGAAAAGTACTCTGCCATTATCATCTACTTCCACTTATTTAAGAACTTGAACAAGATGAAGCCAACCCAAGTTTTGAACAAGATCATTGTACATGAGCTATACATGAAGATTGGCAAAGAGCCTTCTCTCTCAAGTCAAGGTGTTGGCACATCAAGCAAAGAAGAAAAGGAGAAGAAGAGTGAAGAAAAATAAGAATCTTCTGCATCAAGTAAGAAAGCTCAAGCTCAAGTTCAAGTGAAGGTTCAAGCTCAAGTGATAATGAAAATGGTAATGATGAGAAGGAAAATAAAGATGATTATCAAGCAAGTTGTAGCTTCTCTGACGATAGTGAAGAAATCAAACAACTTGTTAGAAGAATCAACAAGCTACTCAAGAAGCACAATTTCAAGGGTGTCCCTGATACCTTGCTCGTGCTGATAAGGGGGACTACGTTGAGTATTGTCCACTCACAAAAGTGTTGACGGTCGTTAATTACCAATTTTAACCATTAAATCCTGCATAAAAATTGAAACAAGTAATACTAATATTAAATTAGGGCCGTTATCTAATGGATTCCACAGATATTGGTCCAAAAATGTGTGCAAATGCATTTAGGCTGAAAACGAACGAAAACACAAGCAAGATCCAAGCGACAAACTTCGGACCAATCACAGGCGAGCACACGGATGCTTGGGCCTACAAACAGGAACCAAACCGACATAACTTGGCAGCTACCCGGACAACCTACCTTGGGGCCCACTTGCCAGCCACCCTGCCAAAGGCAGTGGCCAGAGGCGGTGCCCCTGGTTCGACCGAACCAAAAGTGGGTCCAACGCCCTCCATCTTCCATGTGACAGCTGCTGGTGGCTTCCTTATGTCAGTCCTGCATGCCTCCAATGAATTAACGGGCCACAACTGCCTCTTACAAGCCTATAAATACTAGAGGGGGGCTCCTAAATGAGACACACCATTCACACTCCTCTGTTGTGCTCTCACTCTCATACCCGAGCCATAGGCTCACTCTAGAGGCCTAGCGCTGCCTTGGTGGTGTTAGAAAATAGGGAGAGAGTGGGGGAAGTTGGGGAAGTGCCGGGCTTGTCGGCTCTCTCTTCCAACTTGTACCTCGATGGATGCTTATAAATCATAGTAAGTGTTCGTGATTTCTTTTGTGCTTTAGTTTTTTAGTTAAGTTAGTTCTAGTCCCCTAGTTGTTTATGGGACCATCGTTCACTAGTGTAGTGGATGCCCTAGTCTAAGGCTTCTGATAGAGATGGATGTCCATGATCAATTCTAGAGTTAGTAAAAGATGATGTAGATGTGGTGTCTACACTAGACATTACCTTTGGTTGTGGTATACCTCACGGTTTATAGAGGTAGGTAGCAGGTGGTGATAGCCTTATTGACCCTCCGTAATCCTCCACGTTCGGGTATAGCGCAGTAGCCGTATTACCGGAGCCCTTGGTTTTATCAAGGAAGAAGCCGGTAGCCCGAAGTAAGCAATTAGGATAGTTCTATCTTACCTTAGATTTTTAGCTATGGAATCCTCTCTACCCTTTTCTTGTATCCAGTGTGGTGTTCTTGGACGAATCTGAACCTTAGATAGTATACTCACATTTCCCAATGGATACGATACCCCGGAATACTCTTGGGTGAAAGCTACAACAGTATCTGTACGCTTGTAGATTTATTTGTGATCGTAATAAATACCAACAGAAAGCATGGCACATGCAAAAGAAGAAGGAAGGAAAGGCAACCAAGAAGGCCTTCACAAGCATTGCAAATAGTGGTTTTGATATAACAAGCTCAAGTGATGATGAAAACCGCCACAAGCCATGCGCCTTCTTGTTGTCATCATACTCATCGTGCATTTGTCTCATTATTGCTAAAGGTACGAGTGATAGTGATATAAGTGATGATGACTCTGAAGAGCATGTAAATCTTGTTTATAGTCAAGAGGTAACTATTACAAAAACTTGTTTTTAAAAATAAGGAGCTTAAGGAAAAGTTGGCTAGCTCATCATCCAATTATAATTCTATATATAAAGAATTAGGGTCTTTTTGGATGGACTAAAACTAAAGTTTAGCTAGGGCTAAAGTTTAGATGCCTAAACTTTAGCGAGCTAAAATTAATCCTTTCTTATTTGCATGTCCGGGATAAAGTTTAGTTGTAGTACTGTGAAAAGTCATTTATACCCTTATGCCAAGCACAACGCTAAGAGAGGATAGCATTTGGGAGGGTATTTTGCTATCCACTGCCTAAAATTAGCCCTTGTTAGCTGAGTTTGGAGGGCAAATAGACTAAACATTAGTTAGGAAGTTGGCTAATTTTTATCCCATATTTAGCCTCCCTGTTTGGATCGTCTATAGCTAATCTTTAGCTGACTAAAAATTAGCCCCTAGATCCAAACAAGCCATTAGTCTAAAATTTAATATGATCATAAATCAAAATTATGAGCTAACCAAGAAAATTGAGGTCTTTGAACAAATAAAACTAACCCTTAAAAGGCATCCGAATCGCTCTTTCATGTTGAACTTGGTGCCTCTACCTCTTGCATTGATTTAATTAATTAATCTTGCTCACCATCTTGCAATGAGATTTGTGCTAAGAATGTTGTTGTAGAAACATGTATTGATCGCACCAAACGGATATCAGGCCTTTGGTGATTTGCCGAAGCTCTACTTAGTGAGGCTAGCGAGGAGTACTCGAGAGAGGTAAGGCGGCAACCCACATACATGTGGGGAAGGCCCATCGACTATTGATGAAGTTACTTGATCAGTAGCTTGGCCCTGGTGCGGGCAATCCCTCATGAGGGGTTCCAATGAGGACTAGGGAAAAGTACGAGCTTTTTGAAATCGTGGTAAAAAGGTGTGTTGGCGCTAAAATCGGCCAGACAGGAATCGGCCGATGGTCTTCAGCGTCGGACACACGACCCGGGAGATCTGCTTAGCTCCTGTTCGGGTTGTTGCCCTGGTGTGGTTCGCGCGGCGTGCCAGTCAATCTGACCTGTTGATTGACAAGGAAATAAGAGTATTAAATTCCAGGCGCTCCGATCGGCTAGAGTGATCGGCTAGAGTTCCGATCTGTCCTGAAGAGCGCGTCGGCGAATCGGCTGATTTGCTGTAAAGATGATCGGCTATGGATCAGCCAATATTCGCGTAATAATTGTAAAGAAGACTGCGGGAGCGATCTAAACAATTATTGCGAATGCAACACTTGAAATAGATCTAATCGGCTGTAAGGTGATAAATCAAAGAAGAACGATGACGAAGCCGATTACTCTGATCTCAAGCTGGATAACTGGTGATAATACTAGAACAACAGGTAAAACTTGCAATTCTAGTAAATATCGATAACTGGTGAATAAATCCAAACTAAACTACAGCGATGTGCCCGTAGTTAAAGCTCGGATATTACTCGATAAGCGGAACCTACCAACTGGCCGGAGATCAGGTTGATGCAGCCCTGCCAATCCGTACGAACTCATGAAAGAAGAAAAAGTGTTGGCGAAGTCGCCGACTTAAAAGTCAATTGCTGGAAAAAGTAGAAGTATTGTTGTTGATTGATGTGTTGATCCCCTACAAACCCCTGACGACTCCTATTTATACCCTAAAACTAGGACTCCTGGTCGATTACGACTTGTTACAACCTTATTTAAAACACGAAAACTACTATATCTATAATATCTTTAAAAAGGAAATGGACTCCCGCAGAATCTTCCGCCGCCGTCTCCTAATCCAATCAGGACTTTTCCAATGGCTTCCTGACCGACTTAGCGTCGCTCTGTTGACCAACGTTTGACCGGGACCTTCTGAAGTAACCCCAAACTGCTGGCGCAAGCTGCATCACCAATCGGCCGATTTCCAACTGTTACCTTAATCGGCCGATTCCTTACTGTAGCCTTCAGATCTGCCGCATCGGCCAATCTTCTTCTCCTGACGCCGATTCAACACGTGTCAAAATCTGGCGTCAACACATGCCCCCCAGTTTCGGAGTAAAACATAACTTTTTCTTTGAAACTCTTTCTTTAATCTTTTTCTCCGAAACGGGCGCAATAAAAATCTCCTTCCGTTCCGCGGTCTTCCGCATAATGATTGCAATTTCCTCGAACCGTGCGCGCGAAATGACTGCTCCCCTGGAATTCGTGTAGACAGCGCGGTCAAAATACCGCCTTTACCCTTGCTCTCCCGGATTATCCTTAAGTATTGGCATTCTCCGCCTACTCTTCCCCACAAATCTAGCATCTTCTTCCAGCGAACCACTGTTCGTCTTCCTCCGAGCCCTCTCGACCTCCAACCGCCCCCTCCGGCAATCTCACTCGTGACCTGCTTCAACCTCCCAATGGCGTCACCATCGGCGACCGCTCCAACCACGCAGGCTCCATCGGCGATCTCCTCAGCGGCGGCGGCCCAATCGGCGGCTCCACTGGCAGTCCCATCGGCAACGATGATCTTCATCCCAGAGGTAAACACTTGAAATTTTCCCCTTTTGCTTTTCTACTGCTCCAGTATTTTCCGGATCCTTCCTTAGTTTTTTTTTCTTTTCTTCCCTTTTTTAGGCACTTAGGCACCAGATCACCATCCCTCTTTCAGAATCCCCTGATCTTATCTGCTTAGGCCCCATGGGGAACCCCGATCCAACTGACCTGATCAATCTAGAGACTCACAGAGTCCCGTTCAAGCAATCACCCATGGACCTAGATCAGTGGGTAGGTACCTTTAGGTCCTGGCCAAATGAGACCCCCGGCTGGAGAGAATGGTACCAAAGAATAGCCAGGTCTAGGAGAGTTCAGTGGGATGAACAAAAAATCGGCCAATGCATAGACCTCTCTCTGTCCCAGATGGAGAAAACTGAACCTTTGGTCATAGCAGCTTCTTACTTTTGGTCCGACGCCCTTAATGCGTTTCTTTTTGGACATGGACCCATGACCCCTTCTTTGGCCGATGTCCTGTTGTTGACCGGCCTTGACATCTCCTCCACCGATATCCCTTTTAACTATCTAATTAAGCCATCACATCGGCTGGAAACCAAAGGAATTGGCGGATGGAAGGGGTACATCAGCAAAAATATGAAGACTAGGACAGTTTCAGAGAGAGCATACTGCATTCCTGATGATGTGGCTGGAAAAGCACTTTTTCTGTGGCAGAGCAGTTGGACCTTCTTCTAACACCCAAGCTTTAGCGGAGGCTCTGTCACAAGGATTGGCCATCCCCCTTGGAAAACATCTGCTGGGATCGGCCTACCACCTGATGCATCAAATCGGCACTAAGCTGTCAAAGGGGGAGCCGATTGGGAACCCTGGCGGTCCCTGATGGTTCATCACTCTCTGGCTCAATTTATATATGAGCAAGGTCTCTCAGCAACGAATAGAGACCAAAACTTTCCCCAATATCGAGTCAGAGGAGAATCCAACCGTCCGACGACGCTGCAGATCCTTTGGAGAGGCGGCATCGGCCTTCCCTGGCTGTGAGTTTACTGCTGCCCGTACAGCTGAATATTTCAGATGCTTCTACAATGGCCTTAGTGAAGAGACCGTCAGCTGGCATCCATATCGGGCAGTAGAGCCGATTTTTGAACTTCCCATCAGCTATGACTTCTCCGCTCACACTTTTGACAGGGAGCTCATGGATATCTTGATTAAGCCAAGGATTTTGCCAGCCAACTTCTTCTCTGGAAAGGACTCTCCCACATATGAGTTCTACAATCCATCGACTGCAGCAAGGCAACTGGGTTTTGGCCAACTGCCGATTCGAGTCTACTTCGCCGGTCAAGCAAAATTCAGAGATGGACTGACTACAAGTCTTGACTACAGTCGGTTGTGCGATCTAGTGCCAGATTCTAGCACTATTGACCTGAACAATTGGTCAGTGGCCCCTTTTGCCACTCAGCAATTTAAATTATGGTGGGCAGATTGGAAGCAATACCTTTTTTGCAAATCTCCATCAACTTATTGCAACATTCTGGACCCAGAAAACATCGACCCAAATGCAGCGGTATGTCCTTTCTCCCAGCCGATTTCAATGCTATTTCTTTCCATACTCTCATCTTATCATTAACTCACATTTATCTCCTTAGTCTGAAAGCCAGATCCCTCCGATGCGGAGCCGAAGTGGCAGGCCGATAGATAATCACCATTCATATACACCATATCCACTCATCGGCTTTCACGCTCCAACTATCAAGGGCATTTCCACTGGCCAATCGAAACGAGCACCAAAAAGGCCAACCTCGAAGATAACAAGCCGTCGAGTGCGAGCCCGCATCGGATCGGCTGACCAAACGGTAGTTGCATCGACCGAGAGTCCGGTTCCTTTATCTTTGCCAGCTGCCGAGATGGCCGATCCTCAAGTCACCGCCGAAGTCGGGGCAGCTGCGGCATCACTGCTAGTAGAAGCTGTTCAGGTAATCTTGCTTATTTCATATATCCTTTAAGTGCTCTACTAACTTTCTCTTTCTGCCAGGCTGCACAAGCTGTCCCAACGCATTCTCCACAGCAATCGGCCACGTCCCCAGCAGAAGCCGAAACTCCAGCAGCTCCTCCCGTCGAGGTAGATAATCTCTTACCTCAATTTCTTGATATTCAGAGGACTTAACTTATCCTGATGCAGGCCGATTTGGGTATGCTGACTGTAACCCCACAACAAACATCAGCCGGAAGATCAACAGAGGCATGGCAAATATTTCATACCATCTTATTTCAATTACCCATAGTATACTCACAGGATCTATTTTCCATGCCTTTTCAAGAAGCTGGTCCGAGCGGAGTATTAATAGTCGTTGAATCTTCTTCCTCTGACGAGCCGATTGTACCAG
The DNA here is from genome assembly GCA_032594955.1 of Panicum miliaceum. Lineage (NCBI taxonomy): Eukaryota > Viridiplantae > Streptophyta > Magnoliopsida > Poales > Poaceae > Panicum > Panicum miliaceum. The sequence continues at coordinate 7,617,775 of CM064070.1, read as the reverse complement.
CCCCTGAAACAAGGGAGGTGCTCCCGCCGGCGCAAGCAAGAGAAATTCGTTTTAAGGAGGTAACAAACTTACCATTGGAATCGGCTGATTCCCCTTTACTGCTTGCTAACCTTTCTCTTTATTTTCCCACAGGAGCAAGACACCCCGAACAACAGCGTCTTCTCCTTTGCCGTCTCTTTGTCTGATGATGAGGAAATCATTTCATGCCCAATTCCGTCGAGCTCTACTTCCGATGATGTCCGCGCCAAGCTAGAGAGCATGCGGATTCTCCTCCAAGACGACATCGGCCGATTGGTAGATGACGCTTCGCCAATTCGATGACTTTTCCATGATATCAAGAGTCGACTCCCAGAAGAAACAACAGAAAGCTTGGAGCGTGCTGCATATATAGAACATACGCAAACCCCGGTTTCCAGGGCCCTGCGCCATATGGCCGATCGCGCCCAACTGGCAAAAACCCGGGAGGAGGCCGATTCATACAAGCACCGGGCTCAAGAGGTACATCAAAAGATCAATTTCCTGGAGAGCTGTCGCCCGGATGTCGTCGGCATGATAGATCGGCTCAAACGGAGGAGAGCAGAGCTAGCCAAGGAGATGTAGCAGATAACCAAAGAGATCGTTGCTGAAGAAAAGAAGCTTCAAGAACTCCCATCTATCATCACTGAGCTGAAGCAAGAAAGGCAGCACTTGGCCCATGAAACGATAAGGCTTCGTCGCCATATGTCAGAAGTTCCAGGATCGGCCGATGATGATCAGAGAGTACTAGATTCGGCCGATCAGATTAGGCAACGAGCTATCGCGGCCATAGATACTTTCCTCGGGCTGTAAAGAATACTGTAAACATTTAATGCTCTTTAATGCTACTGCGCCGATTTGCCCCTTTAATGTTACTGCGCCGACTTGACCTTGAACTGCTTCTTTTGCCAGCTTTGCATTTATGAATGCTTTTACTCTGATGGGACGTGTCTCACCATCTATCTACCTCTCTTTCCTTTATAAGTAGATCCTTCACCGTCTCTAGAGGCATACGCATCACTTATCTTCTCTCTCTCTCTCCAACACTAGATCTTTATCCTCCCAAACCGAAGAGCAAGATGTCTTCTTCGTCCTCTTCATCTTCTTCCTCTGTCAACCAGGTATGAACTCTCCTCTGCCTTTCCCCTAAGTATCTCAATCGCTCTGATGTTGGGTAGTCTCTTCATCTCTGTTTAGCCAAAACGTCTCAGCCCCGGTCTGGAACGAGCGATTGAAATCATGCATTCAGACGAACCACTGTCACAGGCAGACAAAGATCTGATAAGAGCTCATGTTGAAGAACTCAGAGATCATGTTCCCGCAGTTGTCCAGGAATATTGGGACCTTATAGATGCTCACTACCTGGTCCGCAAACGACCACCCTCTGAGAAAAGCCCTCCACTCCCTTGTCAAGTCAAGACTGAAACTGCCATGGAGAGTCTAGAGGAGAAGAAAACCCGCCTCCTGATAGAACTTTGCAATTAAGCTGAGATTGGAGCCACCATAGACGATCCGAAGGAGAATAGGATCCGTCTTATGATAGAACTGGGTCGCGTCGAGAGAGAAATCCAGAGCAGGCGTAACCAATAGATGCATTGGTATTTTTATTCTTAGGGCGACTTGTACCATGTCGGCCATGTACTTTGTCATTTTCATCTAATAATGAACGAATCATAATGTTCCTTTCTTCAGGCGATGCCATTTTTGCATCGGCTATGCAGACGAAAACCGATGGAAATCGGCCAAGTTATCTTGATATATCTTTCTACAAGTTATGCATCTACCCAAATGCTTGGATAGTACCTCTTCAGATATCGTCCATTTAAAGCTCTTGGGAATTACTCCCCTTCAATAGTTTCCAGAATATATGCATTTCCAGGGGCACATCGGCCGATTCTGTACGGCCCTTCCCAAGTAGGTGACCATTTACCGAATTTGGGATCTTTAGGTCCAATCGGCAGCACCAACTTCCATACCAAATCTCCCTGAGAAAATTGTTTAACTTTGACCTTTTTGTCATATCATCTGGCCACCCTTTTCTTGTTTTCTTCTATACTAATCAGGGCCCTTAAACGCAGACCTGCCGAGTCATCAAGTTCATCCTTCATGAGGAAGGAATAGTCATTGGCCGTCAGCTGATCTTGAAGAGATACACCTCTTGACCCCGTCCTTAATTCCCAAGGCAATACTACTTCATGCCCATAAACCAGCTGATAAGAAGATATCTTAGTGGCTCCGTGACAAGCCATCCTATAAGCCCATAGAGATTCTGCCAAAGACGTGTGCCACTTTTTGGGTTGTTCCTCTATTTTCCTCTTGATCAACTTGATTATCCCCTTATTGGACGATTCCTCTTAGCCATTGGCTTGAGCATAATATGGAGAAAAATTTAATAATTTAATCCCCATATCGGCGGCAAACTCTCCGAATTCTCCAGAAGTAAACATTGTTCCCTGGTCAGTTGTGATGGTTTGAGGAATACCAAATCGATAGATAATATGGCTCTTAACGGACTCAATCATATCGGCCGATGTCACGTTCCTTAAAGGAACTGCCTCCACCCACTTAGTAAAATAATCTATGGCTACCAATATGAACTTATGCCCTTTGCTCGATGGAGGGTGAATCTGTCCGATGAGATCTATTCCCCAACCTCTGAACGGCCACGGCTTGATCACTGGATTCATAGCCGATGCTGGCGCGCGCTGTATATTGCCAAACCTCTGACAGTCTTGGCACCTTTTATAATATTTGAAACAATCTTCAAGAATTGTTGGCCAGTAATACCATTGTTTCTGATCATCCATTTCATTTTGTGAGCCGATTGATGGGCTCCACATGCGTCTTCATGGATTTCTCCCATCACGACCTTTGCTTCTTCTGTTCCCAAGCACTTGAGGAGAACTCCATCAATCGTCCGGTAAAATAAATCATCTTCAAGTAACACATATTTTGTAGCTTGAAAACGTACCCGCCGATCCACTTTCTGGGAGGGATCCTTCAAGTAATCGGCGATTTCCTTTTGCCAGTCATCGGCTGCGAGCTCTAAAATCATAGCTCCTTGAATCGGCCGATATCCGGACGCATGTTGGGCTAGCCTGTTGGCTTCTTCATTATAATTTCTGGGGATATGCTCAATTATTGCAGACTTGAATTCTTTTAAAAGCTGAAGGCAATCTTCATAATAAATCCTTAAGATATCATCCTTGCACTCAGATCGCCCCGTTAACTGATCCACAATGAGCATGGAATCTCCAAAAATTTTGACTGCATCAGCTTTGACTTCCCTTAATAATTGGATGCCCTTCAGAACGGCTCGATATTCCGCCTGATTATTGGTCGCGGAAGCCTCTATCGGCAGAGAGAAATCATAACTTGCCCCCCGAGGCGATACAAGAACGATGCCGATTCCTGATCCGGCCCCACACGAAGAACCATCGAAATACAGAGTCCATGGAACCGGTTCAACGATAGCAATCCCTGGTCCACAATGCTGAGCTACGAAATCGGCCATTACTTGACCTTTAACAGCTTTGGCCGATTCGTACCTTAAGTCGAATTCTGACAGAGCCAGGATCCATTTTCCAATCCGCCCTTTCAAGATCGGTAATGATAGCATATATTTTACCACATCATCCTTGCATATAACTATGCATTCTGCCGATAACAAATAGTACCTGAGCTTGGTACACGAAAAAAACAAGCACAGCCGCTCCACCGGGGAATATCTTGTTTCGGCGTCTAGGAGTCTTCTGCTGACATAATATACCACCCGTTCTTTTCCTTCGAATTCCTGTACCAACGCCGATCCAATAGCCTGTTCATCAGCCGATAAATATAATTTGAACGGCTTACCAGGCTGTGGCGGGACCAACACCGGAGGTGAAACCAGATATTGCTTGATATCTTCCAATGCTCTGCGTTGTTCTTCTCCACATATAAATTCTTGATCGGGCTTTAATTTCAACAGAGGAGTAAAAACTCGAATTCGCCCTGACAGGTTGGATATGAACCTTCTGATAAAATTGACCTTGCCGATGAGGGACTGTACCTCAGTTTTATTTTGTGGGGCCACAACTTTGTTGATGGCGTCTATGGTCTTCCGGTTGACTTCTATCCCGCGCTCGTGAACCATGAATCCTAAGAATTGTTCGGCCGATACGCCAAATGCACACTTGTTCGGGTTCATCTTCAGCCCATGCTTCCTTGTGCATTCCAGTACTTCTTGTAAATCGGCCAGATATTCTTGGTGACCTTTTGACTTGACCACGACGTCATCTATATAGATTTCCACCGATGTACCAATAAGCTTGTGGAAGATATAGTTCATTGCCCGCTAATATGTGGCACCGGCGTTTTTTAACCCAAAGGTCATCACAACCCACTCGAATAAACCAAGATGTCCTGGACATCTGAAAGCCGTTTTCGAGATATCTTCTTCAGCCATCAATATCTGATTGTACCCGGCATTACCATCCATGAAACTGATGACTTTGTGTCCTGCAGCGGCATCTATCAAGATATCGGCCGTTGGCATCGGATATCCAGCCATTGGTGTGGCCTGATTTAAATTCCTGAAGTCAATGCACACATGCAACTTTCCATTCTTTTTATATACGGGCACAATATTAGAAATCCATTCGGTGTAGTGGCACTGCCGAATAAATCTTGCTTCAATTAACTTTGTGATCTCGGCCTTTATATCAGGTAGAATCTTGGGGTTGCACCGTCGTGCAGGTTGCTGATATGGCCGATATCCTGACTTTATAGGTAACCGGTGTTCAACAATGGACCGGTCTAGACCTGGCATCTCATGATATTCCCAAGCAAAGCAATCCTTGAATTCTTTTAATAAACTTATCAGTTTACACTTATACTCAGGATCTAAATTAGCACTAATATACGTTGGCCTTGATTTGCTGCTATCTCCCAAATCTACCATCTCCAATAAATCGGCCGACATAAATCCATGCCCAAGCTTCCCGTCTTCTCGGATGAGTTGATCCATCTATTTTGAATCTTCAGAGCCGACTGCTTGGATCGGCTGTAGACCGAAATCGGACACTTTCAGGAAGTCAGTGTCCCAAGTCCTGCCAGATATGCACTTGACGTGCTCGCAGCTCCACTGTTGCGTGTCGGCCGCTGCGACGCTGTAGGCGGAATTGGCGGTGACTATCTCTGTGCTGTCGCCGACCCATTGCACGAGGCATTGATGCATTGTAGATGGGACACAACAGTTTGCGTGTATCCAGTCACGACCGAGCAGCATGTTGTAGGATCCCTTACCATTAATAATGAAAAAGGTGGTAGGAAGGGTCTTACTGCCGATGGTGAGGTCGACGCAGAGCGCTCCGCGGGTGGGAGACACGTTGCCTTCGAAATCCTTTAGCATCATGTTCGTCTTGGTGAGATCTTCATCATTCTTGCCCAGCTTGCAGAACATGGCGTACGGCATGATGTTGACTGTGGCGCCTCCATCTACTAGCAGTTTGGTGATGGGTCGCTCGTCAACGTAGCCTTTGAGAAATAGCGCCTTGAGATGTTGCCATTTTTCTTCTTCTGGTTTCTCAAAAGTAGCCGTCATCGGCTCTAACACCAGTTGCGCCATTTGGTCTTCCATCCTTGTCGCTTTGCCTCGATCGTCAGGCGCCATGAATTCCATCGGCAATATGAACACCATGTTGATGTCGGCTGCCGATTCTTGATCGTCTGCTCTTTGGCTGTTGTTTTTCTTGGGGCGCCAAACCTGAGACTTGACGATTCATTTCTTCGGCACCTGCCTCTATTCTTCCTCTTGTTGCTCCCACTGGCGCAAGCATTGGATCCTCCGTTTCTGAGATCTAGAGAGGCCATCGGGACACCACCTGGGGTTTACTGGTTTAGCCGATGATCTGGCGTGTTCCCAATCTGGTTCCCTTCCTAGGGGGTTTTCATCTGACACCCTATCATCGGCCATCTCTTCCAGCCGATCATGCATGCTGATTCTGCCCCCCAGTCCATCTTGTTGGTTGATCCTGCCTTTTGACCGGTGGTACTGGTCAACTCTGCCCCCCAGCCGATCATGCACTGAAATGCGCTGTTCCTCTTGTCCGCGCCGATTTCTGCTGATCGGCTCTGATCCTCTGTCCCTAGAGCGTGACTTCGGGCAATCGTTGCAACTCAATCCGTTGCACTCAGGATAGTTATCGGCTGACGGCAATCTGATGTCGTTCTCCCAGCAATGGATGAAGAACGGGCATTGCCAGTGATCCTCATGCCGGCGTATCATCTCGTCGTGGTACCTTGATTGTTCCTGCTGCTGCCGATATTTGCTGAGCAAAAACTGGGAGGTGACTGGTCTATGCGATCGCTCTGTTCCCCGCCTGTTCCTTTTGATTTCATCCGCTGTAATCTGCCTCCTAGGATCGACGGCGCCGCCCCTTCTTGCCGATTCCGACGTCAGCACCTTGGTTTGAAGTGTATTCCTCCCCGTGTCAACCATGTTAGCCGGGAAAGGATGCTGATCTATCTTCATCGGCTTTGCCGATTTAGTCGGGACTTCAAACTTGAGCCTTCCCTGCTTGATGGCCGATTGTATCTGCTGACGAAAGACTTTGCATTCATTCGTATCATGAGACGTGGCGTTGTGCCACTTGCAGTACTTCATCTTCTTGAGCTAATCAGCCGAAGGGATGGTGTGATGCTGAGATAGCTTAATCTGCCCTTCCTGGAGTAATAAATCAAAAATCTTATCGACTTTTGATGTGTCAAAGCCGAATGTCTCTGGCTCTTTCTTTCCGAAAGGGCATGATATTGTTTTTTTGCCTTTCACCCACTTTGCCAGGCCGATTTCCTCCTCCCCATCGGATTCAGACCCTTCTAGGTATGCCACTTTCTTCTGGAAATTCCTCCGCTGTTCAAACGGACGGACTTCTTGCCCTGCTAATCGATGAACGATCTGGCTTAGGCTTTCAAACTCTTGCGCAGCATACCTCTCCTTGATTTGTGGCAGGAGGCCTTGGAAAGCGATATCGGCCAACTGTGCATCGGTCAGAGCCAGACTGTAGCATTTGTTCCTGACTTCTCTGAACCTCTGTATATATCCAGTTACTGGTTCGTCGCTTCTCTGCCTGAGGCTAGTCAAATCTGAGAGCTTCATCTCATGTACTCCTGCGTAGAAGTACTTGTGGAACTGCTTCTCCAGATCGGCCCAAGTAACAATAGAATTTGGCGGCAAAGTGGTGAACCATTGGAAGGCCGAGCCGGACAGAGATGATGAAAATAGACGCACCCTCAGAGCATCTTGCGTGGCGGCCTCCCCGCACTGGATGATGAATCTGTTAACGTGCTCAACTGTAGATGTGTCGTCCAGCCCCGAAAACTTGGTGAAATCGGGTACCTTGTAGCGGTGTGGAAATGGCAGCAAGTCATAGGCCGATGGGTATGGCGTCTTGTACGTGTAGGTCTGCACTTTTGGCTTCAACCCAAACTGATCCTGAATCACCTCTGCTATTCTAGCCGTCGAGTCCACCTGCTGCTGATGAACGACTGTTCGCGGTGCTGGCATATGTTGGAGGGCTGGCGGTGGCACAGCTGGGTGATGAATCGAAGTATGCGGCGCATTTTGCTGAGCAGTTGACAGTTGATGGTGAAGTGAATCCGCCGCCCCGTCGTACGCCATCATCGGCGCCGTGCTTCTGAGTGTCTCTGCAGCGCCTGCCCCCCTGCCGATTTCTGATGAGATTGGCTGATACTGAGGGATTGTCGGCCGGACGGCCGATTGGGGCGACGCCTGGATTGGATAGCTCCCATACCCGGTTGTTGGCTCGGAAAAAACCGTTGTCGCCGATGTCCCCCAGGGTACTGAGCTTGTAGGCAGCGATTGCACAGAAGCAATCTGGACGGGTTGAAGCGGCGTCTGTGATGGGAAACATGGTGCACCGCTGTATCTTGGAGACGCTGGAGGCAACGGAGTGTTGTACCCTTCGCGTTGCGTCAATATCGGCTGAGGAGCCGATTGGGACGTGCATGGTAAGCTTCTGGCCGGCAGCGTAATCGGCGGGGCATATGCTGGCCCCTGATAGCCTTGAACTGCTCCGCTGGCTAGAGAGCTGATGACAGCGTTATACACCGTGTTGGTCATCACTGAGGACTGGTCGATGAACGCCTGGTAGACGGACTGTTGGATCATATCGGACATCTTGCCCGAGTCCTCGGCAATGGTGATGTGGCGGGGACTGGAATAGGAGCCTTCTTGACAGCCTCCCCGCTTCTGGTATGACTGAACGACTGCAGGTATATCTTCTTGTAATCTTTTAGATGTTTAGCTAATTCTTCCCTCTGGTCGTCCTTGAGATCCGCTTCTGTGACCTCGATGATGTTGCTGTCGGAAATTTCAGCGTTCTTCGACATATCAGATCTTGGAGTTGTCCCACTGGCGTGCCAAAAGTGTGTTGGCGCTAAAATCGGCCAGACAGGAATCGGCGATGGTCTTCAGCGTCGGACACACGACCCGGGAGATTTGCTTAGCTCCTGTTCGGGTTGTTGCCCTGGTGCGGTTCACGCAGCGTGCCAGTCAATCTGACCTGTTGATTGACAAGGAAATAAGAGTATTAAATTCCAAGCGCTCCGATCGGCTAGAGTTCCGATCTGTCCTGAAGAGCGCGTTGGCGAATCGGCCGATTTGCTGTAAAGATGATCGGCTATGGATCAGCCGATAATCGCGTAATAATTGTAAAGAAGACTGCTGGAGCGATCTAAACAATTATTGCGAATGCAACACTTGAAATAGATCTAATCAGCTGTAAGGTGATAAATCGAAGAAGAACGATGACGAAACCGATTACTCTGATCTCAAGCTGGATAACTGGTGATAATACTAGAACAACAGGTAAAACTTGCAATTCTAGTAAATAACGATAACTGGTGAATAAATCCAAACGAAACTACATCGATGCGCCCGTAGTTAAAGCTCGGATATTACTCGATAAGCGGAACCTACCAACTGGCCGGAGATCAGGTTGATGCAGCCCTACCAATCCGTACAAACTCGTGAAAGAAGAAAAAGTGTTGGCGAAGTCGCCGACTTAAAAGTAAATTGCTGAAAAAAGTAGAAGTATTGTTGTTGATTGATGTGTTGATCCCCTGCAAACCCCTGACGACTCCTATTTATATCCTAAAACTAGGACTCCTGGTCGATTATGACTTGTTACAACCTTATTTAAAACAGAAAAACTACTATATCTATAATATCTTTAAAAAGGAAACGGACTCCCGCAGAATCTTCCGCCGCCGTCTCCTAATCCAATCAGGACTTTTCCAATGGCTTCCTGACTGACTTAGCGTCACTCTGTTGACCAACTTTTGACCGGGACCTTCTGAAGTAACCCCAAACTGTTGGCGCAAGCTGCATCACCAATCGGCCGATTTCCAACTGTTACCTTAATCGGCCGATTCCTTACTGTAGCCTTCAGATCTGCCGCATCGGCCAATCTTCTTCTCCTGAGGCCGATTCAACACGTGTCAAAATCTGGCGTCAACAAGGTGTCATGCTAGGAGTTTCCATTCTTTATCTCATTTACATTCCATTTGCCTTTCGCACTTTACATTCCTCATTTATCTTTCGTAGAATTTCCATGCGCAATTGATAGGATTGGAACCTACATTGCAAAGCTCTTTTGCGATAGAGATAACATTTGAAATATGTTTTTATATGTACATGGAATCTTAATTTTTAGGCCATCTAATTCACCCCGTCATAGCGTGTCACAACCCTTCGTGTAGTACGTGCGTGTGTATGATATACTCCTGCATTATGTTTCTTAGAAGGAAAAATATATTTTCATCACTCAAGTAGTACAAAAGTGTGATATCCATCTCTTATGTTCTAACTGGTGCAAATTAGTCCCTTAACTATTTAAACTGGTGCACTAATCATCTTGATATGGGCCTAGACTTGGGTGTCATTGGTGCTGAAAGGAGTAGTGTGACGGTACAAGGATGGAAGAAGCCAACAGGAGCTTTCCCCAGTCACCTTGACGCCGTCTTCACTACGGAGCTTTCCACAAAAGAGGGTTCTCCTCGTCCCCTGCCCAAAGCTGTCGTTACCACTCCACAACGAGCCGGAGGGTTAATGATTTGCCGGCGAGTTACCAAGACTCCAAGAGGCCGGCATACCAAGATTATAGTGATGGTTCACATAAAAACCTAATACAAGGTAGCTACACCTTACTCTCTCACTCTCTCTTGGCTTAATCTAGCACTAACACTCTCAAAGCTTGTGCTAAAGCCTATAGATATGATCACTAAGCACTATGGTGGCTAGGATGTCTTCTTGAATGTGTATAAGCTGCCTCTAGACTCCAACAACCTCAAATGGGCGAGAGAAGGGGTATAAATAGCCCAACAACTCTAAGGAGCCGTTGCTCCAACGGCCAGAAAAAGTGCAATAGTGGCGGATGAACCAACTCTCTGCCTGGGTGGGTGTTAGTTCATCGGGACCCCCTTTTTGCCACATAGCTTTTGGCCCTTCTTTGCCACACCAGCTTTTGCTTGCGTCATTGCACCGACGCTTCATCTGACGCTCCATCGGTTCATCCAGTGCTGATGGGTTTTCTCCTAAAATCTTCTGTCACTTGACATGCTTTCTGAGTAATCAAACTACGATTCGTCGCATCATCCGACGCTGAGGACCGGTTCATCCGACGCTGAAGACTTCTCTTCATTTGATCATTGTTGCAATTCTGCATTGCACCGACCCGTTGATTTTTTATGTCGTCCGTTAATCCGATGCTCTCATTCATGCTATCGCTTGTCCAACTCATCTAAGCTTTCATTTGAACACCTCAAAAATATTTTATCTCTGATTTTTCATTGTGACTTGGCATCTTGATAGTGATTTGGACATCTTGGATATGGTTTAGACTTCATCCATGGATAAAAGGCGGACCCTAATGGAGGCCAAACCGGGCTCCGGCCCCTGCTTGCCTTAGAAAATTTCTGAAGATGAGACTAGCATTTGGCCACCAATGCTAGAACTTTAGCTTAACTATTATCTCAACAGATAGCAGATTAGTATTTGGCCCCCTTGATTTTGCTTTGTGTTCCGCCACTGTCCATGGGACCTAAAAATTCTACAATCATGAGCTCATAAATTTTGTTAGTCCCATTAATTACATTGTCATACAATCACCAAAATTAGGTGCCAGTTTCTTACAAGCCATTCTTGAGCTGAAGAATTTGGGGAGTTTTAGTTCTTGTGTGCTCCTAGATCATGTAATAAGATTGCCCACGCTTAGCGATGCTGAGGTGCTTGTGCGCTCAGGAGACTGACCTTACATGGAACGGTACTCTACCTGTATTAGTTGTATTGGGAATTTGGTGGCCAGTGATATCGCTGAGCCGATAAACTAATGGAAAGTTGTTTTAAAAGAAAACTAATAGAAAGTTCTTTTTCTGGAAAGAAAAGAAGTGAAGTGTACTTGTAAAATAAGATTGAAAACAGATCATATTGTAAAAAGATTTCACCTAGGTCGGCTCACTTCATTTAGTCATGGAATCTGGCACGGTTGCCTCATGGCTGACGCCAGTATCCACACCGAGTCACCGAGTCAGAAAAAAAAAAGAGAAGACAAATAAGCACAACTCGCGGTCTCACTCTCACAGGTCACAGCTCCAAACCTCCACCAAACACAGCTCGTCGACGTCACCATGTCCGTCACCCCCCGCCTACGACGACCCCGCACCGCCGAGCTCCGCGAGCTGGACGCGACCCTCGCCGGCGTCCGCGGCATCGTCGCGTCAGGCGCGACGCATGTCCCGCGCATCTTCCGCCTCCGCAACCCGGAGGAGCAGCTCCGGGCTCAAGAACACCCTCCCTCGGCGACCGTCCCGGTGATCGACCTCGGCGGCGACCACGCGGCCGTGGTGGACGCCGTCGGCCGCGCCGCGTCGGAGTGGGGGTTCTTCCAGGTGACGGGCCACGGGGTGCCCGAGGAGGCGATGGCCGCAGCCGTGGCGGCGGTGCGGGCGTTCCACGAGGCGGACGGCGGGGAGGGCAGCGACAAGGCGCGGCTCTACTCGCGGGAGCCCGGGAAGGCGGTCAAGTACCACTGCAACTTCGACCTGTACCAGTCGCCGGTGGCCAACTGGCGGGACACGCTCTACCTGCGCATGGCGCCCGACCCGCCGGCCTCCGACGAGCTGCCGGAGAGCTGCCGGTGAGCGTGCTCAGCTGTCTTTTTGTGTGCCTCATTCCAATATTAAATCTTAGTCAGTAGCAGGGTCAGTAGTAGTGCACGGCGTCTAGTCAAGACAGGGTTGCAATTTGTCAATCACCTGGATTCAGTTCGTGATTCGATAGGCTTATTCAAATGATACTTGGTGATTTGGCGATCATATACAGCCTGTGGTTAATTAGTTGATTTTGCGTACCCGTAGTCCTTGTGGTCCTCTCTAGGAATCAGCTGGTAGTGTTCTCTTATCACTCTGAAAAAACGATGTCATCAATTATAACAGCTGAACCATGATATAAGAGCGCGTCCAACAGCAAAATTAGCATGCTAGCTATATGGTTGTCCATGTCGACAATGGGCATAATAGTAAATAAGTAAATAACTTCTCCAATGATCTAGCAATATCATGTTCTTCAAAGCTATTATGGTCCGCATGTAATGGGGACGTTAGATGCTCCACACGTATATGTCATAGAAAATCTACCAACTAATAGCTACTCCCTTCATCTAAGTTTGATCAAATTTATAAAGAAAACTATTAACATCTAACATATCAGATAGGTAGTAAATTATAAAAATATATTTCAAACTTAGAACAGTTTGACTTATTATTTTTGAAAGGATAACTGATCAAAGAGACGTAGCTTTTTCTCTCTTTCCTTCTTTCCACCAAGCTTCTTTATTGGAGTTGACTTATAGTGGTTGGTTCTTGCCTTGTAGCGAGTTGGGAGGCCTACTGTCCGAATTCGAACTGGCTGCAACGGGGAACGAACCAAAATACCTTGTAGCGGTAGTTCTCTATCTTCATTTATTATCTCCATCATGTATAAATTAATGATGTTGGCACTTGGCACCTTGTAACCTAGCTGCTCTGTTGAGTGTATGTTGACGGTAGCGGCGGACTTATGCAATGGCTGGAACCTTTTGTCCTTGTCTAAAAGCAACACTGAACCCGTGAACAACACATCTTTAAAAGCCTCTTCCCTATCACAGATAAACTGTTTGTTTATTTCTTCCGGTCATAAGGTAGACTCACTCCATATTTGATTAACTAGTCAGGCTTTCTGTTAATAGTAGTTCTTATATTGGAGCACGATGATTTGCAGAGATGCGCTATTTGAATATGCAAAACAAGTGAAGAATTTGGGAGACAGATTGTTCGAGCTGCTCTCCGAGGTTCTTGGCCTCAAACCGAGCTACTTAACAGATATAGAGTGCAATCAGGGACAAATTATACTTTCCCACTACTACCCTCCGTGCCCCCAGCCTGAACTTGCCATTGGGACAAGCCGGCATTCCGACTCAGGCTTCCTGACCATACTTCTGCAGGACAAAGTTGGCGGCCTGCAGATCCTCCATGAGGATCAGTGGGTCGACATTACACCGACTCCTGGAGCGTTCATCATCAACATAGCTGATCTCTTGCAGGTATGGTGGGATCAACGAGTCTTTGATTGAAACCAGAACATGCTGGGACTGACTAATTATTTATTTACATGTTCAGCTAATCTCCAACGACAAGTTCAGTAGTGTGGAGCACAGAGTGGTAGCCAAGAATGCCGAACCGAGAGTTTCGATCGCATGCTTTTTCAGCACGCATTTTCATCCTGCTTCGACAAGAACGTATGGTCCAATCAAGGAGTTGCTGTCAGAGGAGAACCCTCCTTTGTATAGGGAAACACTCGTCAGAGATTATATTGCAGATTACTACTCTGTTGGATTGGATGGCAGGGAGAAGACTGCTCTATCTGGTTTCCGGTTGTGAATCCTGAAAGAAAGTTAGTGTTTTACCAGCAAGAAGCAAAAATTTGAACATTGGTTATCGTGTAACGTCCAAGAAAAGATGAACTTGTCATAATGTAAATTTAAGCTCGCGACAATAAACTTACACCATGTTTGTACAAGCCTAATAAATTGAACGGGATTCAGTAGTTTGGAGTCTGGACATCTATTTCTGTAACAGATGTTCATGAACTTCCAATCAAAAAAAAAAAGATGTTCACGAACTTTATGTTTCTTTCCCATGCATCATGCACTTCAGATGCCTGAAAGTAGTGAAATTTCGAGCGATATATATATATAGTAACTCCGGCTGTCAACAGCGATATCCGGCATTCAAAAGCCAAATTGAAGGGAGGGTGGTTTAGGAGTTTAGGAGAGGAAGACTGCTGGGGAGGTGGTGTGTAGTGGCATGGTGGAATCAGCTCCATGGCCAGCTGGCGCAGTTTGCAGCTAGGGGGCACTAGAATGGGATGTAGCGCTGTAGGGACTCAGGGCTGTGGTGATGAACATGGGATCTGGTGGGAGACAGGGGTGCAGGGCAGTGTGCGTCCAGAGGGAGACGAACAAATTGATTTGTTTCAAAGGAAGAAGAAAGCACCAAGGGTCGTTGTATGCTTGATGGACAGCTGACAGCATCGCGTGACGGAATCTAAATCTCATGTACCCAGTGGATAGAATTTTCTTTTCAGTCCATGTGGTTGGTGCTTTTGTTATGGCCATGTTTGGTTTGTCGCCAAACTTTCCAAACGAAAACGCAAGTTCTGTTTAGTGTAAGTCCACTCAAAAATATGTTCTTTTATCTTTGTGAATAAACCACTCCAAGATATGTTATTATGAGTTGTGAATAGAAATGCATAAATTTCTGTGATTTTTGTCCTCGTGCACAGACACTCCATGTCTTAAATTCAAAAGAAAAGGAGTGAGAAGATTACGATTGAATTTATATCGAGCCTTGTCGTTGCTAATATAGTACAATGATGGTTTGGATCGGACCTCAATTCTCAAGTAATTTCAGAGAAGGGATAAAACTAATCCTAACCAACCACAGACACTCTGATCCTTCAGATCCTTCCCATGGACCCTAATATCCCCTCTGTTGTAGGGCGAGCAATACAAATAATACTAACTGTGGCAGAACAATCTGAATTAATTCGGCTCAAGCGCGCTAACCATCACCATAACTCACACTTGTGCATTCATATAGAATCGACTACTCTCGCCGATGGAACGTACGAGCTGGTGCCCGAGTCCGAGAGTGAGCAACGTGAAGCTCAAGTGAATCTAACTGAAGCTTTCGAAGACCCAAACCCGAGTTCGGACGAGCCCCAAACTAACTTTACCCAAGAAGGAAAGCCCCGGAGCATGAACCCTATTTTTCTAAAATTATACAACTTATTGCTCTATTTTACTTGTGCATTAAGTTTATAGGAGTTGAATGAAAACTTAGTTGCATGATCCTAGGTACCCATGCTCTGAACACTAGATGTAAGGTTCGATAGAATGCTATGCTAATAGGACTCCGGTAAAAGTCGAGTGATTTCCTGTCACTCGCGAGAATATAGGAGTTGAATGTTTACTATATGCTGCAATCATAAGGTCGACGGATGGGGCTATGGTGCGATGCTTATGTTGATGATTGAGGCCCCGTCTGTTTAGTGGAAAATGCTAAGGCCGCAGTGTGTGGTAGTGGTGGTTAAGTCTTTGAACGTACTAACCACATGCCGAGAATATGGTAATCGGTAAGCTTATGTACTGGATTGAACCGAGGCCGGAATATACTCCCCACCGTCTTGAATTCGTTCACATCTAGCTAATGGCGGGTGCATGTGCCGCCATGGCCCGGCCGGGTCCGTGGTCCATGGGGACGTGTAGTCGAGGGCGGTGGGCATGTTCCGTGAAGTGGGAATTGAAGGAAAAAGTTGCACGTGTGACTCTGGGAGTTACCACGTGACGTGTGTTTAGGTTTCCCTTGCAAGGTTAAGAAATTCGATTTGAATCGTCCGTTTCTCGTGGTTATTGAGACTGCTTGACCCCTTTACCACATAGAGTAAGAAGAGGAACAATGATGATGATTAATCTTGTTGGATGCAAATTAATTCTTCCACCATGTATGATATTGGATAGTTGCTTACCTAGAATGGTTAAAGAAAACTAGAACTTGGAGCTAAAATTTTAAAGTAAGGACCTACTTGTATACGCTTTTCGGCAAAACAAACTCTCAAGCCAAAAGCCTTGCATGTCTAGGAGTAGGCTAAGTATATCCCACTAGTCGGGTAAGCCTTGCTGAGTATTAGTATACTCAGCCTTGCTTGTGGCTTGTTTTCATGTGAGACTTTCGAAGATATGATCGCTAGTTTGACTTGGTCGTGTACCCTTCCTCCTGGTTGGTCGGTGGAATGGGATGCGTCCCCGGCCAATGATGATAATGCCGAGTGATGTCTCGTACGGGCTTCATCGAGACATCATGTATCGTCGAGTAGTTTATCGTTATTTTTTTCCCGCTGCTTTGAACTCTGAAGAACTCAATTACTTTGAACTCTGAAGTACCTTGTTTTACGAATTCGAACTCATTTGTAATAATAATTTATGATGAACTCTATGATGTAAAATCTGTGGAATGTTGTATCCTCTGGGCTCACCTTCGTGTGAGTACTTTGTATGTGTGGTTTCGATCGGTAAAACTATGGTTGTATTGGGAGGTTACCCAACAGACCAGTGGATTACTCCGTTTAAAGTGCGAGTTAGCCCTGATTGCCCTTGTGGTGATGGTTAGCGCGCTTGAGCCGTATTAATTCAGGTGGTTCTTCCACAGCTGGTACCAGAGCCGAAATGCATACACTAGAGAATGCGACAAGTCTTATAAACTTGATTTCATAACACTTGACTAGAAAAATGCGTTTGCAAAATGCGTCGGTTCGTTAAGGATGGTACCTAGTTCGTAAAGCCCTAAGGGATTACGGAAAAGTTACTAGGTGGCTATCTAACATATGAATATTATCAACTGACTTCCGGCACATTACTTTCTGTCAAAACATACTTTTATGCACAACCGACCCTTAAATTCTATAACGACGCACTCATCGCTAAGGTAAGAAGGTAAGAATCCTCTGCCAACTGAGAGAGCGTGGCCTTCCTGTCGGTGATGCGAGCCGAACGCTACCCTCAAGCATTGGCTTAGTTGAGGTGCTGCCAATATACCAACTATTAGTTGATTATATTGGGAGTAGAAGGTTTGGCACAGGGTATGGCGATCGCTGTTCATACCCCCGTCTCAAGACGGTACCCCCGTGAATACGCTATCTTGATAGCGTATGTTAACGTCGTCTGTACGGCGGAAATTGTACGGATGCTGTTTCTATAGTGAACGGTAATGAATACGGACGCTTTCATGAGTGCTGGCATGAAAGGTTCAATGGATATATATATGCTATATCAATCTTCTGCAGGTACACTAACCGCGATTACGATAAGTTAAAGAACGGTTAGAGAATCTCGACTAGCTATTATAGTGAGAGACGTATTGTGTATGCCACCGAAACTAACTCCGTAAAACCAAAGCTATTTGGCAATTATTTTATTTGTGAGGAC
The DNA here is from genome assembly GCA_032594955.1 of Panicum miliaceum. Taxonomy (NCBI): domain Eukaryota; kingdom Viridiplantae; phylum Streptophyta; class Magnoliopsida; order Poales; family Poaceae; genus Panicum; species Panicum miliaceum. The sequence goes on along the minus strand of CM064070.1, from coordinate 7,600,178 downwards.
GAATAGGACGTGCATGCATCATGACCATATAAATCTGAAATTGAAAATGCGATGCTTGAGAGTGGTAAGGTTCATACGTGCACAAGATTGTCTTACGTAAGGATTATCTAGCAATCTATCACATTTCTGCCATATCTGAAAAGATGGATTTATTGAGCTTAGAAAATGATCCTTTCTGGAGAAGTTCATGTTGAAAGTTTTGTTCCAAAATTTATATTCTACCTCCAGTCTAAATTTGAAAAATTCTGAACATATGGATAATGAGAAACAACAGAAACCTTGAGATGTCAGTTTTCTATCCAAAATAAGCACTTCTACCACATAAATTTTTATACCCTCTTACTACAGTTTTCTGCGAAAGTGTCCAACACAAAACTCGTTTTAAATTTACTCAGGCAGCTACTGTTAAAATTTGGTAATTTTTGGCTGGGTATATTTTCCCTGGTGCACGAAATCATGGCCCACTGTTTACTGAAATTTCTGGGTAGACAGTAAAGTAAAATATTAAGAGAAAGACCATCTTAGAGCCTGATTTAGCTCTGGAGTTGACTAGCAAAGTTGTTCACCAATACGTTAGGAATGTTCTGGTAAAGGTTGAGAATTTTTGGACAAGAAATGTTGAAGTTATGGCTATTTTAGTGCACTGTCCAGAACCTGTTCACTATGTTGTTCACAGTTTTTCACTATCTCACCCATTCGATCGTTTCTTCAGATGGCCGAGCCTGTTGCCATGATGGTGGATGAGGATGGATGCGTTCACTCGCAGTGTCTCTACTGAGAGGGCTTTCTCTCTATCTTGTGGGATGTTCTGAGAACCGCGGGCTATCCAATTCCCCCACGTTACACGGGACTGGAGTTTGCAGAGAATGGAGTTACCCAGTGCCGTGTTAACGTGACCATCTTTCCGCACCCACTACACCCGGAGTGTCCCGCCTTGGAGATTGAGGCTGTTGGTTACCGTTTGGCCAATACTTGGGAGCTTGCTGCCATGAGGGCGCTCACCACTTTTTGTGCGCAAGTACCCCGAGGCCGTCACGCTCACTCCGATTGGTTTGTTTCCTGCTGCCCAGGACAACGACCCCTTCTGGCTCAATAGGGTGCAGCACTCACAGTATTTAGTGGACTTTCACGCCCAGAAGACCATCGAGACCTCCGTGCAGTGCATGAATGCACTGTACCGACTTCAGACCCTCCAGAGTCAGGCGATTGTGCAGCTCGCTGATCTTGCACAAGCCTACCATATGATGGAAGATACCAGAGATGAGCAGATTCAGGAGCTCAGTGAGGAACTTGAGGACAGAGACACCCGGATTGGCCAACTTGAGAGCCAAGTTCAGGAGCACGACACTCTCATGGGTGAGAGGGATGACATGATAGTGCACTTGGAGGAGCAGCTCCATGATCTGAACCTTGAGTTGGAGGATGCTAATGAGCACATTCAGTGACACCATGATCAGAATGCCCCTCCCGATGTGGTGGATATGGAGGAAGATATTGAGGAGCCACAGGAGATTGACTGTGTTTCAGGCATGGACTTTGAGGGTGAAGCACCACAGCCACCTCTGATGGGAGCTCACTCTCCTACTCGCAGCGAGTCGTCCATCAACAACCTCGATGATTTCTAGTTGATGACCTAGGAGGACTTTTGCATATACTCCTCGATAGTGTAGCCTAACTTTTGGCAAGGGTGTAATAGGCTAACTAAGAGTTGAGTATCTCTTTTGTTATGGGTACAACTTGACCATTGGATACTCTAATCATGTAGACCATGGCTAAAAACTTGGTGGTTTGATTGTGATGTTGGAAAGCAATTGAATCTGCGATTGCAGAAACTTATCGTAATTTTTACCCATGTCTCCTTACATTTCTGGACTGAGTGTTGAATACCAAAATTGTCACAAATTTTGTGATCTGGGTTCCCACAAAATTTCATCACTATTGGATCTTGCTAGTTTGAGTTATAGGCAAGGTACTATAACTCGTTCTGCTGAAAAACGGCCAAACCAGCGAAGCAAAGAGTGAATTTTTCGACCATCTTGGCCATCGATTTAGCGTCTAAGCTGAATACCAAAGTTGTACATCTCTAAAGTCCCTACCCACTGCCAAAATATGAGCAATTTTGGATAAACTTACTAGGAGTTATAAGTTTCTTATGGCAGACAGTTTTCTGACCATGATTGAATTCATGATCTTTCGGAAGTCTATTTTTCCGCGCTAATCCTTTTGAATCGTTTAAGCAATATAGATCACGTTGCTAAGGATAAACATTCACATTTCAGATGGTTGGAACAACCCGTGGTAACCCGGAAGGTTTTGGTGCTAGTGCTAGTGAATTACAACAACAGCCACCGCCACCACCCAGCTTGGTGGAAGTAATGGCCACTCAAACTGAGTTGCATCGCCAGCTCGTGCAAGAACAGCACCATCAGCATGGTGGGCACAATGTTCACCAATCTCAAGTTGCCGGTTACATGGATTTCCTTGGGACCCAACCTCCCTTGTTTCACAAGACGGAGGAACCCTTGGATGCGGACGCTTGGATTCGCACAATCGAGTCCAAGTTTTCTCTGCTTGTGGTCCCATACTCGGATGAAAACAAGGCTCGCTATGCCGCTCAGTAGCTTCGCGGTACAGCTCGTCTTTGGTGGGACAATTACTTTGCTATGCTCCCGGCTGATCACGTCGTCACCTAGGACGAATTCAAAACTGCGTTCCGGGCACACCATATCCCAGAAGGTCTTATGGAAAGAAAGCTAAATGAGTTTCTAGCTCTCACTCAGGGTACCCGCACTGTACTTCAGTATGCTCAGGCCTTCAACAATCTGTGCCAGTACGCAGGCTATCACGCTGACACAGATGCTAAGTAGCGGGATCGTTTCCGCAGAGGATTGAGTACCAAACTCAAGGAGCGACTGAACCTTGTCAAGGCCGATACATATAATGAGCTGGTAAATATGGCAATTACCCAAGAGGATTGTATTGTGGCTCACCGTGCCGAGAAGAAGAGAAAGGCGCCAGTTGGACCCTCGGGTGCTCAGCCACCGAGGTATCTCTTAGTGCAAAATGCTGCGCCTACAGCTCCAGGACGTTGGATTGTCAGGCCCCCGCAGCAACAAGGTGCTGTACGACCCCCTGTGCCTCAGCAAACTGGACCAAGGCCCGCTACTCTGAAATTCCTTCATCCAAATATCGCCAATTGTTGTTTCAATTGTGGAAGTTCCAGTCATTTTGCTCGAGAATGCCCTCGGCCTAAGCAGCCAATTCAGGGCCAAGGCTCTAACCAGAACAATAAGAACAAAGGCAAGAGGCAGACCATTCAGGTCAAACAAGGACGGATCAATTTCATTACTCTTGCAGAACTTCCTGAAGGAGCACCAGTAATGACGGGTACATTCTCTATCCATAACAAGCCTGCAGTTATATTGTTTGATTCTGGTGCATCACATAGTTTCATTAGTGCAAAGTTCGGTGTGAAAGTAAGCTTGGATTTTTGTCACACAAAAGGGGTCATATATGATATCAACACCGGGTGAAAAATTGCTTCCAACCAAATAATAAGACTGGTACCGATAAAATTGGGTAGTAAAATCATCAACACAGACCTTGTTTTCTTACCCCTTGAAGGCATGGATATTATTTTGGGTATGAATTGGATGACTGCACGGAGTCATACTGGACCTTTCGTCCCGAGCTGTTGAAATAAATTCACCTAGTCACGAAACCACTACCCTTTACCTATCGTTCCAGGAGTGCACGAATTCTTGTGCTTTCGTGATGGAAGGAATCAAACTAGAGGATAATCCAGTGGTATGCGAGTATGCCGATGTTTTTCCGGATGATTTGCCAGGAATGCCACCAGATAGAGATATTGAGTTCGTTATTGAACTGCAACCAGGCACCGCACCTATCTCCAAAAGACCCTATAGAATGCCACCTAAGGAATTGGCCGAACTGAAAATACAACTCCAAGAACTACTGGATAAAGGTTTCATTCGTCCTAGCGCATCACCTTGGGGATGTCTAGCCCTATCTGTAAAGAAAAAGGATGACAATTTAAGATTATGTGTGGACTACCGACCTCTCAATGCGGTGACCGTTAAGAATAAATACCCACTTCCCCGCATCGACGTTCTCTTTGATCAATTATCTGGAGCTAGAGTTTTCTCAAAGATTGATCTTCGATCTGGATATCATCAGATAAAGATTCGTCCATGCGATATTCCTAAGACCGGCTTTTCCACACAATATGGACTATATGAATTCTTGGTCATGTCCTTTGGTCTCACAAATGCCCCTGCCTATTTCATGTATCTCATGAATTCGGTATTCATGCCCAAGCTCGACAAATTCGTCATAGTTTTCATTGACGACATCTATATCTATTCTAAGAATGAGGAAGAGCACGCTAAGCACCTGCACATTGTTCTTCAGCGTCTCAGAGACCATCAGCTCTATGCTAAATTTTCTAAGTGCGAATTCTGGTTGGATAGTGTGAAATTCTTGGGTCACACTATTTCCAGCGAAGGCATAGCCGTTGACCCAGCAAGGTACAAGAAGTGATGGATTGGAAACCTCCTACCTCTGTTCATCAAATTCGCAGTTTTCTTGGCTTGGCCGGTTACTATCGCCGTTTCATTCCGGATTCTCCAGGATTGCTAAGCCTATGACGGAACTATTGAAAAAGGGAGTAAAGTTTGTGTGGGATAAGAAATGCGGAGAAGCTTTCCACATTCTTAGAGAACATTTGACTACAACCCCTGTGTTAGCTCAACCCGATAACACCAAGCCGTTCGATGTTTACTGTGACGCATCTGGCACTGGTCTCGGTTGTGTGCTTATGCAAGATAATCGAGTTATCGCCTATGCTTCACGAGCCCTTCGGCCCCATGAGCAGAATTATCCAACCCACAATCTCGAATTAGCAGCTGTCATTCATGCTCTAAAAATATGGAGACATTATCTCATGGGCACTCATTGTAATATCTACACCGATCACAAGAGTCTCAAATATATCTTCACCCAAGCCGATCTGAATATGAGACAAAGAAGATGGCTGGAATTAATCAAGAATTATGACCTCAAGGTGCACTATCACCCCGGCAAGGCCAATCTGGTCGCGGATGCACTAAGCCGCAAGGCTCATTGCCATTGCCTATCAGTGGAAATCTATAATGAGACATTATGTTCAGAAATGAGGAAGCTTAGTTTGGAAATGATTTCCCAAGGCACTCTGAATCACATCTCAGTTGAGCCCACTCTTCACGACCAGATCATCATGGCACAACTACATGATGAAGGAGTTAAGATCATCAAACAAAAACTCTCTCTAGGTGAAGAGAAATACAAATGTTTCCACCAGGACCATAAGGGAGTTCTATGGTTCGAAAGTCGCATAGTCGTTCCGAAGAATCATAAGCTCCGTAAGCAAATTCTTGATGAGGCGCATCTTTCCAAATTTTCTATTCACCTCGGCAGTAGCAAAATGTATCAAGATCTTAGGCAAAACTTCTGGTGGACTAGAATGAAAAGGGAAATTGCTAAATATGTCTCAGAATATGACAGATGTCAGAGAGTAAAAGTCAGCCACTTGAAAGTAGCTGGTACACTTCAACCTTTGCCTATACACTCATGGAAATGGGAAGACATAAGTATGGATTTCATTGTTGGATTGCCGAGTACCGCACAGAGACATGATTCCATATGGGTTATCGTTGATAGACTCACAAAGACGGCACATTTTCTTCCAGTACACACCACCTATACTGCCAAGAAATAAGCCGAGATTTATCTCGATCGCATTGTTTGCCTACATGGAGTACCTAAGACAATTATTTCCGATCGTGGTACTCAGTTTGTAGCGCGCTTTTGGGAACAATTGCAAGCTTCTCTTGGTACTAAATTGATTCGAAGCTCAGCCTATTATCCTCAGACTGACGGACAAACTGAAATAGTGAACCAAATTCTTGAAGACATGCTTAGAGCTTGCGTCATTCACTATGACAAGAATTGGGACAAATGCCTATCCCTAGCAGAGTTTTCATATAACAATAGGTATCAAGCGAGTTTGAAAATGGCACCATTTGAGGCCTTATATGGACGAAGGTGTCGAACTCCTTTAAGTTGGTCACAGACTGGAGAACGCAAAATATTTGGACCAGACTTGGTAATCGAGGCAGAAGAAAAAGTGAGAGTAATACAAGAAAACCTTAGAGCCGCACAATCCAGGCAAAAGTGCTATTTCGACAGAAGGAGGAAGACACTAAAATTTGAAGTTGGTGACCACATCTACCTTCGAGTTTCACCAACCAAGGGTGTACAACGATTCGGAGTCAAAGAAAAATTCGCTCCCCGTTAAGATGGTCCCTACGAAAGCATCAAGAACTATGGACTCGTAGCCTATAGAGTACGACTGCCCCCTCAGCTTGCAGCCATCCACGATGTCTTTCACGTATCTCAGCTCAAGAAGTGTGTTCGAGTCCCTACCGAGGTTGTCGAACAACAAGAGATATTAGTAGAGCCCGACCTCTCGTATGTTGAGTACCCTATCAAAATCATGGATCAAGAAGAAAGAAGCACTAGAAGGAAAGTGATTAAAATGTACAAAATTCAAGGGAATCATCACACTGAGGAAGAAGCCACATGGGAAACTGAAAGCTATCTAAACCAAAATTTCCCCAGTTTTCTCAACTCTACCGAAGGTACACACACTACCCACACTAAGCCTATTGTCCGAATCTTGAGGCGAGATTCTTTTAAAGGGGGGAAGGTTGTAACACCTCAGGTGTTTAAATTATGAAATAAGCCTCATTAGCTTAACAAGATGCATAAATAACTAAGAAAAGTTTAAAAGAAATGAATTATAAGTTGGTTTTTCTTTGAATTGAAAATAGATATGTATATGTGCATAAGTACATGTACTTTAATCAAACAAATTAAATAACTCTCACCTCAAAGCACTTATGGCTGCGAAATTTAATAGGCACACCATTGATGACAGGATAAACAAAAGTCTAGTTGAAGCCTAGGAGAGAATACAAATTTTTGCCCAGGAAATGACATGCCCTCCGAATTATACTTTTTGAGTTTTTAAAATAACTTCTAAACTAGAATTCAAATGAACTTTGGTCTGAAACAAAACTTATGTAACTTTTCATTTTGAACAACTTTCATGTTCAGAGAATTTTGAGTTGCAACACAAAAATTTGAGAAACACTTGACTTTGCAAACCAGCCCCTGCCTTTTCTTCGATTTCCACTTTTAGTCCTTCCCTTCTCTCTCTGCTTCACCCGACCCCCCCCCCCCCCCCCCCCCGCCGCCGCGCTGTCGCCGCTGGCCACCTGGCCGGTGATGCCTACAGCCCACGCCGCGACAGGCCAATGGCCAGCTTCACGCCGCGTCCCTGCCCAGCCCGTGTGCGCCAACGCGCGTGATGCCGTGCCCGAGACTCCGCCGCGTCCCGCCAGTCGCAGCACTCACCGCCCGGCACGCCAGCTGCTGCAGCTGCTCGCCCAACCGCACGCTGCGTGATCCTCCGCTCCCCACGCCAAATCCCCGGCGCCTAATCCTGTGACCGCGCCCGCCGCACGCTGCGCCGGCTTTGCTCGCCGCCCGCCGCGCCCAATGGCACACCTCCGACGTACCATCCTGGCCCCAGCTTCGCTCGGCTCTCTCCCTCCCTCCTGTCCCTATAAAAGCCGCCTTGAGCCCTACTCGCGCGCCCAGCCACCAGAACGCCGCCACCGTCGCCATTACCGCCGTCGTGCCCAGCTCACCGTGGAGCTCACCCCTCCGGTCATCCATCGCCCAAGCTGAGCCCCCAACCACCACCACAACATCCCACTTACGCTCACTATCCCACCCATCGCCGCCCAGAACCGCCGGAGCGCCGCCAGCGCCACCTCCACCGCCTCTGCCCCTGACCGCCGTGGACACCCCACCCCCGGCCCTCCTCCGCCCGAACCAAGGCTCGGAATGGGACTACATCACCCCACCGGAGCTTCCCGACCCGCCAGCGCTGCCCCAACCCCGTCGGAGCACCGTTGATGATGCTCCGCACCGCCGCTGCCCCCTGTTCCACGCCGACGAGCCCTTTCCGGCCACCCCCAACCCCGACCAAGGCCACCACAAGGTAGCTCTCATCTCCCTGGTTCTCCCCGACCCTTTTCCCTCGCCGCCGACGAGCCCCCTCGCCGGAATTTGGCCGGCCGCCGTGCCAGCGCCGCCCAGGGACCCAATTGCAACGATTGAAATCTTTAAAAGGGTCTGCACGCAAGTTTCCAGGGGCATATCTATAAACCTGTGTTTAAACTTTGAATTCAAAAACACTGAACTTTTAAAATTAATATAAAATCGTAGAAAAATCAAAAAATACAATCTCAACTATTCTGGAATCGTTAGAAGAAAATCTACAACATTTGTTACATGCATTTCTTCAGATGTTTGCTATATTTTGTTCTACATTAAATGGAAGGTTTAATAGCTTTCAAATGAACCCACTGTTGTAGACCAGTTCTGAATCTGATTTTTGGACAGTAGATTGGTTGCTTGATGTGTAGGCCGGTGTAAAAATATTAGGATCAGAACCCATCTCTAGCTAAACTTTTTGTTAAACCTTATTTATGCCATGAAATAATATAACTAATTTGTACCTGCTGTTATATTATGTTTCATGTTGTGAAACTTTTCCAGAGCTGTTATAGTGATGCCTAAATACCAAAAAAAAAGTTTAGAACCTTTTCCTTTCTGTAAACTATTTATATAATTTTGTTGTAGGAAAAATGCACTAATTCAAATAATTAGTTTCTGTGCTTGGAAATGTTCAAGTTTTTACCGTGGGACACTTTTGAGTAGCTCATACCGCAGAAAAAGTTTCATACTTAGAAATCTTGTAAAACATCCTGTAGAAATTAATCCTTAAAGAAATAGGTCTATCTTGTTCTATTTATTATGCTCTGTATCTTGCACAATAAAATCTTAACAATTTACAGTAATACATATATGGATAGATTAACACCCTGTAAAAGTTTTAGCATCAATACATGCATGGTTTGTTCTGTATAAAAATAACTATGTTCTAGTAGTGGCTGTGTATTACATTTTTCAAAATTAATCTGCCACACAGAAATTTCTGAAATTTTTATAGTGTTGTTGTCTCTGCATAATGTACTACAAATAAAAATTTCAGCACCAGAAGTTACCTAGTCCAGAAGTTATGTTTAATCCATGTTGTGCTTAAAAAATTGAGTTTCCAAAAGAACACGACCCCCCTTTCTTGTTTAATGGAGTTAAATAGTTTAAGTTATACTCTATTAACAATTGCCCAAGAAAACCTTAACTAAGTAACATCACAACCAAATCTATGTTTTTGTGGACTGCAACTTTATCGTGGAGAAAATAAATATCATATACCATCACTACAACTCACACTTGTGCATTCATATAGAATCGACTACTCTCTCGTCGATGGAACGTACCAGCTGGTGCCCGAGTCCGAGAGTGAGCAGCGTGAACCTCAAGTGAATCTAATTGAAGCTTTCGAAGACCCGAACCCGAGTTCGGACGAGCCCCAAACTAACTTTACCCAAGAAGGCAAGCCCCGGAGCATGAACCCTATTTTTCTAAAATTATGCAACTTATTACTCTATTTTACTTGTGCATTAAGTTTATAGGAGTTGAACGAAAACTTAGTTGCATGATCCTAGGTACCCATGCTCTGGACACTAGATGTAAGGTTCGATAGAATGCTATGCCAATAGGACTCCGGTAAAAGTCGAGTGATTTCCTGTCACTCGCGAGAATATAGGAGTTGAATGTTTACTACATGCTGCAATCATAAGATCGACGGACGGGGCTATGGTGCGATGCTTATGTTGATGATTGAGGCCCCGTCTGTTTAGTGAAAAATGCTAAGGCCGCAGTGTGTGGTAGTGGTGGTTAAGTCTTTGAACGTACTAACCACATGCCGAGAATATGGTAATCGGTAAGGTTATGTACTGGATTGAACCGAGGCCGGAATATACTCCCCACCGTTTTGAATTCGTTCACATCTAGCTAATGGTGGGTGCATGTGCCGCCATGGCCCGGCCGGGTCCGTGATCCATGGGGACGTGTAGTCGAGGGCGGTGGGCCTGTTCCGTGAAGCGGGAATTGAAGGGAAAAGTTGCACGTGTGACTCTGGGAGTAACCACGTGTCATGTGTTTAGGTTTTCCTTGCAAAGTTAAGAAATTCGATTCGAATCGTCCGTTTCTCGCGGTTATTGAGACTGCTTGACCCTTTTACCACATAGAGTAAGAAGAGGAACAATGATGATGATTAATCTTGTTGGATGCAAATTAATTCTTCCACTATGTATGATATTGGATAGTTGCTTACCTAGAATGGTTAAAGAAAACTAGAACTTGGAGCTAAAATTTTAAAGTAAGGACCTACTTGTATATGCTTTTCGGCAAAACAAACCCTCAAGCCAAAAGCCTTGCATGTCTAGGTGTAGGCTAAGTGTATCCCACTAGTCGGGTAAGCCTTGCTGAGTATTAGTATACTCAGCCTTGCTTGTGGCTTGTTTTCAGGTGAGACTTTTGAAGATATGATCGCTAGTTTGACTTGGCTGTGTACCCTTCCTCCTGGTTGGTCGGTGGAATGGGATGCGCCCCCGGCCAATGATGGTAATGCCGAGTGACGTCTCGTACGGGATTCATCGAGACATCATGTATCGTCGAGTAGTTTATCGTTATTTTTTTTCCGCTGCTTTGAACTCTAAAGAACTCAATTACTTTGAACTCTGAAGTACCTTATTTTACGAATTCGAACTCATCTGTAATAATAATTTATGATGAACTCTATGATGTAAAATTTGTGGAATGTTGTATCCTCTGGGCTCATCTTCGTGTGAGTACTTTGTATGTGTGGTTTCGATCAGCAAAACCGTGGTTGTATCGGAAGGTTACCCGACAGACCAGTGAATTACTCCGTTTGAAGTGCGAGTTAGCCCTGATTGCCCTTGTGATGATGGTTAGAGCGCTTGAGCCGGATTAATTCAGGTGGTTTTGCCACACTAACCAACCACAGCAAACTCGAGTACTGATTTCACATGGAAAGTGCTCCTCTATTCAGTTATGTCCATGGCAGTATGGCACTGTACTGACCCAAGGGACAGCTACGACTGGTCGCAAAGAGCGAGAGGAGATGATCTTTGAATTCTTAGCACTAACATTAAAGTTACTTTTGCCAATTAATGATGCAAATACAGTAGCTAATCCTCCTAAACTAATTTCAGTGTTCCATCAAGGACGACGATGGGGCTGCGTACGGAGTACTTGCCGGAGACCCACCGGAGGCTGCCTTCCACCGTGCCGTTGACGGGATTGGCAACTCTGCGGAACCTTACAGTGAAATCCATCTTCTGGTTCACAGTGCTGAACTGCAGCCTCGGCGGCACCACCTCGACCGCGACGGTCTTCGGTGCCACGACCTCCGCCGTGTACACCGACACGGCCTCGCCAATGTTGGTCACCGTTCGCTTGACCTCGACCACCGGCGTGGCCGGCGTGAGTGTCACCAGGAACGACGGATAGTTCAGGTCCTTGCCCTCGATCTTGCCGGAGGTTGCGCAGCTCGCGTTCCGTAGCGGCTGTGCGATGATGTCGTTGACGAAGCTGTCGTTGTACCCGAGGCCGCAGATGTAGCGGAGGTAGTCAATGGTTGTGAGGTCGTAGATGAGGCCCGGGTCTAGCGCCTTGGTGGGGTTCACCATCCCGGAGCCCATGAGGAGGTGTGTCGCCGGCTTGCCGGTGATCTCGTCGGTGATCGGCGTGCCGTCCGGGTGCGTCACGTCGGCTGTTGTCATCATCGCCGACCTGATCGCGGAGGGCGACCACCCTGGGCGCGCTCGCTTCAGCACGGCTGCGATCCCCGAGAGGTGCGGCGCGGACATGGATGTGCCGCTGAGCATGTCGAAGGTGCGGCTGGGCGCGCCGGCGCTCCCGCCCGGTACGGCGGCGATGATGTTTGTGCCGGGGCCGGTGATGTCGGGCTTGAGCACGCCGAGGTTTGACATGTTGCAGGGGCCTCGTGAGGAGTACTGTGCGATGGCCGGCTGGAAGGCCGGGTCCAGCACAACGCCGGTGAAATAGAGGCTCGCCGTGGGGTTGAACGTGGACTTGACGTACGCCATGATCTTCGCTCCGTCGGCCTGGCTAACGCGTGCCGCCGCGATGGTCATGTTCCCCATGGCCCATGTCGCGGCGCCCTCGGTCTCGTCGTTGAACATGATGATGCCCACGCCACCGGCAGCGCGGACCATCTCGCCGCGCATGGTAGGGCCTTCCGAGCGGTCACAGAACACAATCTTCCCACGGACATCGACGGCCTTGAGTGCGCCATCCTCGAACACGCCGGGGACGTACACGATCGGGGTTGCCTTGAGGGCCTTGTACCTCCTGTTGGCCTCGCCTTGGAACACCAGCCCATTGCCGAGCTTGACCGTGGAGATGACGCGCCGGGTCATGGTGCTCGCAGCCACGGTGAGCACCCAAGGCGCGCAGTTGGTGACGGTCCCGAGGTCCGGGCCGGAGTTTCCAGCGCTGGTGCTCACGAAGACGCCCGACATGACGGCCGAGAAGCTCCCGACGGCGGTGAGGTCCTTGTAGAACGGCTTCTGCGTGTCGTCCCCGGCCGAGATGGAGATGACGTCCACGCCGTCCACGAACGCACCCTGCTCTATGGCGATGAGCTGCTTCGTGGACGGACACGTGTCCTCGAAGCAGACCTCGTACGACGCCAGGTGCGCGCGCGGCGCCATGCCGGAGGCCGTGCCGACGTTCGACCTGAACATTTGGACGTTGCTGACGAAGGAGCCCACGGCGGTGCTGGAGGTGTGCGTGCCGTGCTCCCCTGCCGTCTGCGACCGCCCGCCGATGAGCTTCTTGTTGCACGGCGCGCCCCCGAACTCGCACTTGCCCCGCCACTTGGCGGGCGGCGGCGGCATGCCGTCGTCGGAGTAGGATACGTGGCGTGGGTCGATGCCGTTGTCGAGGACGGCGACGATGATGCCCTCCCCCATGCTGCGCGCCGCGGCCCACATGCCCGTCTTGGGCGTGTTCACCCCGAGCAGCGCCGGCGTGAACGTCGTCCTTAGCCGGTAGTCGACGTCCGGGATGGCGTCGACGCACCAGTTGAGCTTGCGCAGCTCGTCCAGCTGCTGCGTCGTGAGCCGCGCGGCGAACCCGCTCACGACATGCTGGTATGAGTAGACGAGCTGCCCGCCGCCGTCCGGAGACCGCGCCTCTTCCAGGATCGTACCGGCGCTGGTGTTCAGCAGGGAGGCGAGCAGCGAGGCGTGCCACTCGCGCAGCTTCTCGCCGTCCTCCTTGGGTCCATTAGCTCGGCAGACGACCACCAGGTACGTCTCCACGGCGTCGTCGGATCCACCCGTGGCAGCGGCGTTCTCCCCGGCGGCGGCCGCTGGGGCGAGGAAGATGGCAAGGGCGGCGAGGGCCAAGAGGAGAGGTGGAGTTGGGATGTGCATGGCGGCGATTCGCTCAAGCATCGAATCTATCTGCCGGGGTTGGAATTGAAGGAACTGGAGGGCTGGCCTTGGGTTTTGATGGCGTGCCTTAAGGCCATGACCCAGCATGAACGTCCAAGGAGCAGAGTATTGCGGGTGGTGGTTCGCTATTCTTGGAGCAACCAAGCTCGAACTAGTGATCAGCTGCGGACGACCCGGGCTAAGCAAAAGCTTTCCATTGGCAACCAGGTTAAATCCCGCAGGGAAGTCCCCGGGTGGAAAAACAACATTTTTCTATTTTTATCTAAAAACATTATCACAATCAGTTTGTAATATAAACTGGCTGTGATAATCCATCGTAAAATGGGTTTCTACTAATATGTACTATTATCGTTCAATAACCAACTGTTCGGATGCATTAAGAGTCTGCTTGGCAAGCCTCCGATTGGTCTAAAAACAGCTCTGACTCCTTTGGTGGAGCGGTTTTTCAAAATTGGCTCCACCCTGCTTTTTCGTGAATGTATTGAAGAGGAGGAGCCGGTTGGAACTCTATTTTGTGGCTCCACCACCATAGTAAAATAGTAAAAGTCATTTTGATCTTCACCAATGGCTTCTTGTATGGAGCCGCTCAAAAACCACCCCAATTGGCAAGGCTTCAGCTGGAGCCAGTTTTGGAGCCGTTTTTTACCCTGCCAAGGGCTCTAAAACTTACTCTGTACATTTGCTTTTGCTATAGTGCATAAGGCTTCACAACACACGAGTTAAACAAAGGAGAAAAGCTTTAGTTGATGTGGCCGCTTCGGATGTAAGGATAGGGATGCGAGAATGGGCTTTCCAACCGAGGCCCATTAGTGCACCTAAGCCCAGTCTAATTCAGATAAAATCCTCATTAGGCACTACAAGAAAACCTTGTTTCTACGACGAAAATCCTCATGACGGGGCAAATGTTTGTCATATAATGTATGATAATCCTCGCCTTCCCCCTGTCGCTCCTCGTCCATTTGATGGCTAAGGCCTATTCAATCCCCCGCTCTTTCTAGTACTCATATCGCAAGCATTGTCATCGACCGCTCACACTCGGTGCTCAACCGCAGCTAGAGTTCCCCTGCAAGCCGCACCCCTTGCCATTGTTGCAGCAACGCTGCCACCCACTGATGTTCAGCTCCCTGTGCCAATTGATGATGTGACCGGGTTGCCTTTGATATTGTGCCAGGATTGCAAGGATGTGAGGGTGTTTGCTGCCACTACCACGCAATCTGAGCATAACGTGGGAAGGAGATATTTCAAGTGCCTAGGAAATTTCAAAATGTAAGTGTTTTAATCTTTTTGCAGTGCCCAAATTTCATTCTTGTTTGCAGTGGCGAAGCCTGAATCACAATCATGGGGGGGGGGGGGTCGAATTTGTAAGATTAAGCATAGTTTGTGTTCGGCTGCACTATTGATGTTAATTTGCCTATTGTTTTCATCTGGATGCAGGTTCCTAGGACATGTTCAAGGTATTGGTTCGAGGAAGAATATGTGGTGTTCCTTCGTGATTATGGATATCTTCTCCGCTTCCTCGACCATTGCAGCAGCTTCGACAATAAATGTTCCTGAGCTGGTGGATAGAATTGATAACTTAGAGCTGAATGTGAACAAGGTGAAGGAAATGGTTGGCAAGAGCAGGGATGGCATGGGAAGTTGCATTTGTCTTGTGTGTGGCTGTTTGAATGTAACATTCCTGGTGTTGGCCATCCTATTGGTTGTAACTGTAGTGTTGAAGTAGGCCATTTAAGCTTTCAATACTACTAACACTATCACTGACATGGTGGACCCACCGCACCAGACCAAAAACTGGCCACCGCAGTTGGCCATCGACATAGCGGACCCGTCGCGCCAGACCAAAAATTGGCAGTTACGTCCCGCTCTCCCGCGCTGATTCGCTCACCGACACATGGGACCCACCACACTTCCCGCTCAAGAAGGGAAAATTTTTCCTCACGGCCACGCCGCCGCAGCCTGCCTTATCCTCTTGGTCGGTCAGACAAAAGGAGAAAAAGCCCCACAGACCATGGCCTCCTGACCTCCTCCTCCCTCTCCTCAATGGAGCGCCGCCACTCGCTTCACCGTAGATCCGCCGCTCGCCGTCGACCCTAGCCCCACCAGCCTCCGATCCTTGTATGCCCACACCTGAACTTGCTGCCGTCGACCACCGTTAGTAGCCACAGAGACCATGGCCTCCTCTTCCCTCGCCTCATCGTAGATCCGCCACTCACCGTCGACCTTAGCCCCACTAGCCTCCCCACGCCTGAATAGCCCACCGTGGACCCCCGCCACTCGAGGTCGCCAACCCCGCCGTGGCAACAACTGAAGTAAGTCAAACTTCTCGATTCAAATCCACCTCTCATTGCACTTCCTGACATCTTAGTTTTTTTTTCAACTTCAACTTTAACTGAAACTGAATCTAGTTTCTACTCTTTCTGCATTCCGTCGTAGTAGTAATAGAAGAAATGCCTAAGTCCAAGTATGAGCAGGACAGGGATGCGAACATACAGAGGATTCAAGATGTTTTTGAGTCATTGGGTATCGCCGTGTTAAATGAAGCTGTTAGTTCTTTGTTATCAAAAGAGAAAGTGGGCAAAAGGAAGACATTAGAGTTGGAGAAACCAGAATCTGACAATGACTATGATCCAAACTCTGACATTGATAACCACTCTGACAGCGGTGATGATTATGATGATGACCTCAACACTGAGGTGAGCTAGATGGATTAGTAGGTACCCTTTATTCTAGGGTACCCTTTATTCTATGCTTGTATATATGACAAATACTTCACTGACTTGTTGAACTGTTGGCGCACATGTACAATTCCATGTAATTTACAAGATGCTTGTTTCTCTTGCTAGGTAAGACCAATGGCTCCAGGAGCTCGCCATCCAAACAAGAAACAAAAGGCGGCCCTAGTGCCGGCTAGCCCAGCAAGAGTGACTAGGGCAACTGCTAGCAAGCTGCGCACCCCACCCAGATATACCCGAGCCACTGCACCTCTAATTACGGCTATTGCAAACTTGTCGACTACCAACCATGTGGTAGCTAGCCAGAACACAACCACCATGCCCACTGCCACAAATTTGCAACGCACCGTATCTACAAGCAGCAGCCCGACAAGAAGCACACGATCCAATGGGCAACAGTTTGCCATAAACCGTACCACACAGAGTACAAACATAATGCCTAATCCCGCAAATAGTATTAACACAATGCCTACTCCCACAAGTCCTCGTAGGTTATCAAGGTCTAGTGTTGTGGACAACTCGCCAGGACAGAGCTCTAGGCAAAGCAATGAAATCAATATACTGAGTGACCACTTTGATCCTGCTAACTGTTCAGAGGCTCAAACAAATGAAGGAGAGCCACATGAAGACTTAGTTCCAGGTACACGATATTTCCTTCCAAGCACTATCTTCTCCATTGAATAACTATAACTTCTTTAATAAATCACTTGTATATTTTTGTTGGGAATGCAGTGCCACCAAGGAATGTTTGCAAGAAAACCATGGGTCATGGCTTAGAGAGGATGATTAAACGAGGAAACAAGATGCCTATCCAGGTGACTGAAGGGAAGCTGAGACCTAACGTCCCAGTTCAAGCAGCTAAACTAGCATCAGAGTGTGGTGTTGCCCTTAGAGATAACCTGCCTATCTATACATCTTGGAAACAATACCAAAATAGGGAGGGGCAGGAAGAAGTAGAAAAAGTCCTTAGGAAAGTAGCGGTGAGATAACTATTTCATTGTTCCTAATATTTTCATTCTATACAAGTTTCCTTTGTGAAAAATTGTTTGTACTAAGTCATTTTTGGCTCCAGTCAAGGTTGGATGTGGATGTCAGGAATGATGGTCCAAGCAAAGAGGCATGCAATGATATCATTAAGAAGGGAGTAAAGCAGCAAAGGTATCTCCTAAAAAAGCAGTACTTCGATGAATCACTCACAAGAGAATAGTTGTTGGCCAAACAACCTCCACCTAACATGAAGGCAGAAGAATGGAACAAGCTAGTTGACCATTGGTGTGACCCAAAAGTTCAGGTCCATGCTTGCATTATCTGGCTGTGTTTTTTTGAATCCTATCTGGCTGTGTTGATATGCATTGCAAACTGTGCATCTGGATGTAACCCCTAAACTGCATTTGTGGTCTAGGAGAATTGTGCTATTAATAAACATAACAGAGGCAAACTTCAGCTTCACCAAAGGACTGGAGCTAGGTCCTATATTGCCCACCGATACAGCCTGGTATGAAAACCAACTGTTCCTATGTATTCTACTTAAAATTGTATGTACACAACTGTCTTTACCTTCGCTGAAAAATATTGTAATCTAAATTATATGAATGCTGCAGAGGCCTAAGTACAACAACATGGAACCAGATGCTGTTGAGTTCTTTGGGGAATGTACGACTAGTCCATGAAATGGTCGTACTGAGCTTGCAAGTCAGATATATGTAAGCTAAATAGTGTGAATCATGTCCTTTAGTCAAGTCAGTTGCAGATTGGTAGTTGAATGAACCTGATAAGTGGAATTATTCTGTGTAGAAGCATATGGTTGCAGAGAAGGAAAGAGAACCAGAAGAAGGTGAACCATAGAAGTCTCCCACTCAGATTGTTGCTGACAGTCTTAGCCAGATCAGTCGTTCATCAACCTTCCTTCCATACATGGGTGTGAATCCAGTGTCAAAGACTGCTCGGTCTACATCAGCCACGGAAGCATGACTGTGTTCTCAGTTTGAGGCCACAATCCAATCAGAAAGAGAGGAAGCTGCTAGAAAGCAGCAACAATTGGAAGCACAAATTCAGGCTCAACAAGCCTCACTTGAAGCAAACCAAGCTGCGCTTCAAGGAAACCAATCTTTGCTACGCCAGACCCAAGAAGAGGTGAAGGGGATGCAGATCAAGTTTGAAGATACTAATGCACTGCTGCGAGCTGTGCTGAATCTTCAGAAAGATGCTGGAGGTAGGTCTACATGATGTTTGAGTTGATGATGCCTTTTGCCTAGTCTTTTGCTGCATTGCCAGAACAACAAACTTTATCGTTGTCGGAACTATGTGCACTCTGTGGTTGGAAACTTATGTCCACCTCATGTGCATCAGTTGGTATGCTGGAACTTTGTGTGATGAAACCTGGAACTTATTAATTGTGTGATGTTTGAACCAGTGCGTAATGTATTATGCTTTGGAGTGTATGTGGATGATGGTTTCGTTGTTATGTGTGTGCTACTTGACCTGTGATGAGAGTCATGGAAAATCTGTGCTCATGGAATGAAGTTTTTTTTGTGACAACAGTGAGTCGTCTCAAAATGTCTCGGCAACGGTTGACAGGCATACATCACATGACATAACATAGTCGTCATGAATTCTGCATAGCAATATATGACGATATCAGAACGTCACAACAACATTACTAAACAAGGGTCCGACCACACAATTTTCGACGATTTGACCAACACTATGTGACAGTTACATTCATCATATAATGTCAACAATATATGACGTAATAATATACCGTCACATAAGGTCCTACATTATGTGACGGTTTACCATTTTATCGTCACAAGGTACATTTTGCGACGGTCTTTCTGTGACGACCCTCATGACGGTGGATTTTTGTCATACGATTCTTTCTATGACAGTTCCTGTATTTTCCATGACCATATCATTTTGTCTTGAAAATTGAGATTTTTTGTAGTGAGGCTTCCAGCCCCTTAAGTGTGTGACCCTATGGGCTCACGTGCGAACAGATATGGCCCGAGTACTCCTACCCGACCAATAGTTGACAGCGGCCTCTAGCAAGACGTGTCAACTCCTATGCGCACGCAAAGATCATATCAGACGAGCCGTCACAATCTCATATACTTGCTATTCCCTTTGCCTCACGATATTTGGTCTAGCTCCAAGCTGACCTCTCTTTCTCGATGTCGTGATCCGGAATCCTTGGTTGACACTTAATCCTAGCACGGCCATGCATTTCTTGATCGAATCACTCGAGGGACCTAGAGATATCTCTCTCAAGCAGAGAGGGGCAAATCCCATCTTGACTGACCATGTCTCGCAGCATGCTTCTTGACAAACCCGAGAACCACCTTTTTGACTACCCAGTTACGGAGTAGTGTTTGATGGCTCCTAAATAGATCGGTTCACATCATGAGTGCATGCGACAATCTCAGGTCTAAGGACACAACATACACACTGTGTAATGTGAAATCACTATTTCTCGAGTTGGGTCGGTCCAGCCTCATGTCATACATGCGCCCACATTATTAGTTTGACATCTCCATGTCTATGACTTGTGAAACAGAGTCATCAACTAATACATGTGATAGTCTAATATTCATGTGTGTCCATATATGAACTCCGACTAGGAACAACTTTAAATAACCATACAAGTAAAGAGTCTCACAAAACAATTCACATAATTGCCAATCAATACATGTTTCCTTTCATGGATATTCAATGAACACATAATACATCATGGATACAACGAAATATGATCATCTCTGTGATAACCTCTAGGGCATATTTCTAATAGTTATATGGAAATCCTAACCCGATACTAGCTTTTCCTTCTCTTCCGACTTGTCCTATTCCTGTACGAGTAGTTATAACTGGTGAATCGCATGGGCCATGTCCCATCCCTTATCCTAGAATATGTACGCTATGTGCGCAGTCCCGTGGCCTTGGATCTGATAAGCCCCCGAGCTCTCCGTAGTCAATTACTACAAGCTCCCGAGTACTTCTGAAGGTAACCTCGGGTTCTTCCGAACTCCGTCTTGAAGGTATCTTCTGAGTACTTCCAAAGAGTTGTGGTATAGGTCATGCAAAAAAAAAAGAATTTGATTTGATGGTTAAAATGAGTGAATTGGTTCAGAAATTCGAAAATCTCTTTTTTCGGGATAACGTCCCTGAAAAAATGGTTAAGCAAATAACTTTCCCAAAGTAACTCAAAATTACCGCTCAAAACAAATCTTATCCCAAGGGAAAAACCCTTCGCATTCCACATAGTAATTGTAGGGAAACCGCTGGTTATTTAACCGCACGGTAACTTAGGGTTTTACGCACCCTTTCACTCGTGCCTTTTTACTGCCCCTTCGTCTTCCTCTGTCTTTTAGCCGCCGCCACTTCCAGAGTTATATCTAGGTCATTCTCAATACGGGAAGTAGTCGCCTAGCTCTTTCTTCTCCTCAAGAGCACTGCCTTGCCGCCTCTCTCTCCGTAGCCCCCAAGCGCATGCGATTGAAGCGTCTTGTGACTACAAGGATGGTCGGCAACAAGCAAGGTGCCTCCAACAGAAAGGAAAAGGAGTCTAAGGCTGCCGTCACCGCCAGAGATGGGTGGAAACCAAGTAAGTGCTCTGAAGCCGATCTTCAAGCGCTGGTTGACGAGGGTCTTGTCCAGAGCAAAACCATCATCCAATGGCGCGCTGCCACTAGGGATCGGGGGGCCGTATGAGAGGGCCGATGAATTGGTTCTTTTCTGTCGAGCGAGGGTTGGCCCTGCCAACCTCTGATTTTTTCCGTGGTCTTCTTTGATTGGCGGAGCTCTCAGGGCCCTCCGAAGGGTTTGACATTCGAAGGTGGAATGCTTGCTCTTCGAGTGCCATGGGCATCGCTTGTGGAGAGCTTCCTCGAAGCGTTCCTTTGAGCTGAGGGTTTTGTTTCTTTGGGTTGGTTGTTCCCCGACTTCTATCTTGCGCTTCCGAGTTGTACCCAGGTAGTTGAGGCAGATATGATAGTTGGTGGGGCTGTAGGTCTCCACCTCATCATGCTCCTACTGCATGGCGATGATGACGTTCGGGCGTCCCACCCGACGTTGATGATAGTGCGGAGGTCACTCGTGGAGGTGTCGTAGACGTTGCCTTGCCCTTGCTGGTGCTGCTCGACTATGCGGTGCCTGCATTCGGCGCGCTTTGCGTTCCTGAGCTTGTGGCACTCCTTTTGAGCGCTGTCTCCATCCTCTATCTTGATGGTGTTCGTAACATCAAAACTCATCATCGCGTTCACGCTTTGATCGCGCGAATCAGAGATGTAGTCGTCGTCGTAGTCGTCTAGCTGGGCATGCTCCATGATGTAGCACTGACCCAATCTTCCGATAGGTATTGTAAATTTAATTGGTGGAGTCACGACGTTAGCAATCCGGGCTTCTAATCAGTCATGATTCAAACCCCTGCAATAGTTACACCGATGCTCCATTGGTTATCAACCAAGCACAACTTGATTGACCTCGCCAAGAAGGCTAATCCTGCAAGCGAATCGAAGAACACTTGCAAGAAAGTATAAGCACACAATCTGAAATTGCAAATGTGTATGAAGCAACGAAAAGTATAGGGTTCAAGCTCTGATCACAAAAGGACTAATCGCCACAGTAGTGAAGAACAAGAATGAGGGCCCTGATTCACAGCAAAAGGACTCGACATCACATTTACAATAAAGATGTCTATTTCTCAATGGAAAACTAGAACTAAACAAAATCCAAACCCAAATGTGGCGATTGCTACTAAGTTTATATCGAAGGGTGGACATCCAAGGGTTGAGGGCGACTAGGTGGGGGCGTCCTCAACCTGGGCATAAGGCCCGACACGATACAAGGCCGACTTGGGCCAAAATAAGTGATGCAACACCTTGCCGTAGTCACACAGAATGATCCACGAATCTTCTGGAGCTCGGACCAGAACCAAAGGAAAGCTTTCATTGCTTTCTTTCCAACGCATCAAAGAACACCTTATTTCAACATCGTATGAAGGAGATATCGGTGTTTCCGTTCAAGATGGTCGGCTGAGTCTGAGCCGGACGTGAAGACCAAGATGGTGGCGACTTGTAACTCGTAGAAGACCAAATCTCAGGTGTATCCAGCATGGTGATGTCCTCATCACTCCAGACCTATCTTTGTCGACGTGAATCATGAATACCTCATGATCTGGTGGGAAGCGTTTGGTACTTGCAGCTTGACCTTCTTCATCGTTGGAAGAAGCGAGAGGTATGCCTTCTTGGAACGGGAGTTCGCCAGAGTCGATAATGGACCGTGGTGGGCTTGGTTCAAGAAATTTTGAGGGCTTTCTGCCCTTCCAATGCTTGAGCCTGCCCGACCGAGTTGATCCTCTTTCCAGACTCTAGCAGCTGCCTATTATAGATGTTGCGTGAGTAACCGAATCCGAATGGTTGTTGTAAACGGTAGCCCTCCGACGTCCGGTGGCTTCTTCTTCTTCGAGTTGCAGTAGGTGATCGAAGTCCTCTTCCAATGCGGAGAGGGTCTTGGGTAGGACCACCTCAGACTGAATTGAACTTGGTTTGGGGGTTTTGAGTTTGCCAATGAAGTCGTCGAAGTCGCGATAGAATGCCTTCGGCTCCCTAAGGTTGATGGGTTGAAGGGTGGTTTCTGCAAGATTGATGCACTCTACGATACCTTGGTCGACTCGGTCGATGCCGGAGAAGATGTCGTCGGTGGCGACAGGAGGATGGTGAAAAGTCTTAGGGCGGTTCCGTGTCGAGGACACCGGGTCAGGATGATGGAGAGCGGCTTCCGCGAGATTGAAGCATTCAGCGATGCCGTCGTCCTCCTGATCTATCCCGGCCATTTGATCGTCAGGACTGATCGATGGGTTATGATTTGCCTTGATATGACTTGCGTAGCTTCCAATTACATCGGAAAGATTGATCCCGCCGAGGTCGTCGGCAAGATTGTCGATGTCGCGGCTGGATGTCGGAGCAGATGCCTCCGGCTTCTTGGGGTTGATCACGTAGTTGTTGGAACCACCTGAGCCGTTGGTGATGCAGACCCAGGAGCCGAAGGTGAATGTGGTGCCCTCGTCGGGCACAGCGCTGGTGAAGTTGAAAGATGCCATCGAGTTCTCCGGTGGATGCTCGATGAACACCCCTACCTGGCGCGCCAGCTGTCGGTGTTAAACATCTAAGCCCACCGAGGGATACTCCTGAGGTGGTAGATTGTAGGTGGGGTGTCGCCGAGATCAGAAACTCGAAGATGCAAGGAACACGAAACTTTAGACAGGTTCGGGCTGCAGTATGCATAATATCCTACGTCCTGTATGATGGTTTGTATTGCCTTAAACGGTGTGTTGTTGGAGGGGATCCCTGCGCGCCCTTATATAGTCTGGGGGGACAAGGTTACATGGAAATTCTAGCCCGATACTAGCTTAGGAGTCCTACCTGAGTAGTACTCGGGTAGTTTCCTTCTGTTCCGACTAGTCCTACTCCTGTACGAGTAGTTACAATTGGTGTATGGCGTGGATCATGTCCCATCCCTTATCCTAAAATATGTACGGCATGTGCGCAGTCCCGTGGCCCCAGGTCTGACAAACATACAAGAGAAAGTAACTGTACTGCGAGAAAAAATAACACAACCATTTTGTTACTTCCTTAAACCTATAGGAGAAAGGAGAAAGTAACTATACTGCACGAAAAATTAACACAACAAGCTCTCTGGTTAATGCTAACGGGAGACCCCTCTCCCTGTAGTTGCATCCTTGTTTCCAAATCATATTGTTTTTCTAATAACAATAATAAGCCAATAAACTCTTATAAACTCTTATTTGTAAGTAATTTTCAAGGGCATATATAGGCCAAGATAGAAAGAGCTGATAGTATAAACACATATCAGGAATGGAAAATAACAGTTATGGCTTTCTTCGTGAGGAGTGGATAGCGGCTTCATAGTAGGCTGTGAACTTGATGATGCATGTAGTATTTTTATGTCTTGAACCTTTATTTCCTTTTTTTCTCGTGACATTACATCAATGACGTAATAAACCACGATGGACATATGCATCCAAAATGTAAAAGGACGGAACTATATAGATGAGGGGGAGGTCCTACAGATCAAGAAAACTAAAGGGCTTGTAAGGAAACACAAGAGCCAAGAGCCAACACAAGATCTTATCCAAGGCTTGTAAGGAAAATTAGGAGCGTTCAAGAGCAATATGCTAGACAATTCTATAGCACTAGAATCTTGTATAGGGCAAGAATAAGAAGATCCTAGAGGGTCGAGTACGGTTGTGAGTGAGTGTCAATCTCTGGTACTCTTTTAGGGTTGTGCTTAAAGAATTTACTGTCAACTTATATACTGCCTTATTGATTGAACTGTAGGGTTTCGAAAGAGTTCCTACCTACCTTATATATCCAGGGGTAGGGTTACAATTTACACGACAAGGACTCCTAGTCAACTACATGGAAATGAATCCAATTTGGTTACAATTGTGATATTTCAAAATAGCATGCAAAGCATATCTATATTCTGACACGAGGCTTCATGTCTCCGTATCATTGGGTCGTGTTACCCCCTCCCGGACTAGCCATTTTTCCCTGGAGTGAGGTACACTAGTACATAAAGCATTTGTGCTGGCATCTTATTTTTTTGCTTGCGGTTGTCATTGCCGACCATCAGCACAAATGCCCTGTATTTGTGTTGGCGGTTTCTTACGTCGACCGTCAGCATAAATTTTATTTTTTTTAAAGAAAAATCAAAAAATTATTTCATATGAAGTCGGATGAAGATAAATTTTTTATAAAAATTATAGAGCTCAACGAGATCTAAAACTTTGTAGTTGACAATATATTCGTTCAAGACCTTTTCCTAGGCTAAATATTCGTTACCATTTCTTAAATCGAAATTTAAACCTAGTTATAGACAACCAAAGATGAAAACAAACCTTATATCTAAGTTATAGAGTTCGATGAGATCTAAAATTTTATAGTTGACAAATTTTTCGTTCAAGATCATTTACTAGGCAAAATATTCATTACCATTTCTGAAATCAAATTTTAAAAATTGAATTTTTGAAATTTTTAAATAACTTCGGATGAAGATGAACTTTATACCAAAGTTGTAGTGCTCGGAGATCTAAAATTTTGTACTTGTCGACTTTTTAGTTTGAGATCGTTTAGAGTGCCAAACGCATAATATAAGATTTGGGAAAGTGATATCAAAAGAATAGCAATGTTTGGAAAGATAAGATGTAATAAGTAGGTGAGATGGTAAGGAAGGATGCGTGAAGCATTAGGTTTTGGGTTTGAACCACGTACACTGCATGCGCTCAAAAATGTTGAAAAAATACGGAACTTGTGTCAAATGATGGGCAGTTGGGTGTAGATGCCTAGTAAAATATAAAAATATTTTTTCATTTTAGTTTTGCATTTAAATTTTTTAAAATAATTGGAATTGATTTGTGCTCGCGGACACTTAAGACAGCCTCAAGCACAAATGCATTTGTGCCGGCGGTCATGCATCCGTCAGCACAAATATTGATTTGTGCTGGCACAAGATTGCTGGCGGGTGTTAAAACCGCCTGTACAAATACGTTTTGACCGTCAGTATAAATGCTTTTCATAATAGTGGTAGTCATATCCCTGACAATACATAGGAGGTACCCATGCAATTGAAGAATACTGCTCATTTGGTGGATACAAAGTGATAACATCACTTTTGTGATTTGTTGTTTCCTGCTATGGAGGCGACCTAGCTCTATTTTGTAGCGGACACTTCTCCGAAATGACCTTTTAATTCATATATATGTTCAAGAATTGATGAAATGTGGGTTTTAGCCTTGCAACTCTCCCCTAAACTTTAGCTTAATTCGCCTTCTAGGTGCCCACTTCTGGATGCTTCCATTTGATCATCCTTGGCTTGTCATGACCAAAACTGGAACTTCTGATTATAGGACACCGGAACTTCCGGTTTTTCTAGCAATAGAGGATCAATCACCTGCTGCACTAAAACTCTTACCCCTCGCGACTAGAGGCTTTTATGGTGATTTTTAATTATTCTCTACCATCATGAGTCTTCTCGAGCACCACCTCCCCGGATAGATTTTTTCCTTTCAAATTTTGACGCCTTTCTTCACCGACACTCACAACTTTGCCTGTAGTTGATTTAGCTTGAGTTGGACGAACCAATGGTGCTGACACGAAAGGATGGCTTGTAAATCGTTCTTCAATAAGGGCCTATTACAGCTGTCAACGAAAAAACTTGTAATTTTAAATCATATGCGAAAAGAGTTATGCCATTTACAATAAGCACACCGCTTTAACTCATCAAGTGGTGGTAAAGTATGTGACATTTTGATATCCTATTTTTTAAATAACTCATCAAATATGCGATCATATTTAGAAAGATCAAAGGTAAATCGGATCTGCTTGCCGATTCTTATGAATCAGATTAAGAGATGAACAAGAATAAGATTTAGTTTTTGATTGCCACAAAAATTCAGCAACATATATATCTTTATCTTCATCATCTAAACTATCGGCAGCAATATGCATATTACACCGATGAATTTTATGACTTTTTTTAAGAATTATTGTTTCTATATTTTTGAGCCAAGGCTCTCACGTGCACTTGGTTAACATAATGAAAATGATATCCCTCCATTTTTTTCTTTAAGATGTGAACATATACCGTTAAAAGTCAAACCAACCAAATCATTATTAAAAAGAGACAAACGAAAATAACAATTCTTAGTATCCTATGAATCGCTTGAAATAATCAAGAAGGCGAATTGAACAACTTTCATCACTTTGTTGTCCAATCGATGTTAAGTCAAGAATCCTTAATTGATTGGTCCCATTATAAAAGTACTAATGAAACTTTTGTTCTAGCTGATTCCAAGAATGAATAGAACTAGGAGCTAATGGATAATAAAACCATGAAAAAGTTGTTCCAATTAAAGACAAAGAGAACATAAAGCATCCATGGAAATAACTTCACTTAACTAAGTTATGTATTGGCTAATGTGTTCCCATATAGCTTTGTTGTCTTCACCACTAAATTTTAGAAAATAGGAACTCGCCAACCAATAGAATATTGAGCCACATCAAACTCAGCAGAATAAGGGTTTTTGGTACAACCTAAAATTTCCCATAAAGTTTATTTTTCATCATGTTAGCATACTCTTCTTTTAATTTGGTAAAATCTGCATTCCTATTTTGAGTAGCTGGTTTCTGTGTGTAGAAGCAACATGTTGTACAATAGGATTGACACACGATATAGTTTCAATAGGTTTTATGGTTGCACGTCGCAAGTAATTATAAAAACATCATTCAATACTAGTCTATAGGGAACACTAGTACCTTATACAGGAATAGCTGGTACACTGTATACTATTGAAGTATAAGGTGGTACAAAATATATAATTTCATTTGTTCGACTAGAAACATCAGAGCTAGACACAATAGCCGAACCGCAAGAGAACCAGCAGTTATGGTTTCAGAAACCGAAACATTCAGTTTTGCCGTGTTCGACATTTGTTTTATGATAGTGGGCTCTATCTAGCAAAATAATTCAAAATAATTCATCGGCATCCCGTAGATAGGGTTTTCCTGGGGAATACAAGGTTTAGCTGATGAACTAGGTTTGACAGATTGAAAGAACATCTAGGCCCGTGTGGGTTTTTGTGATTAATGACAATGGTCTTAAGGAACTAACAAGTGTGAATGAGAATGCTTTCAGGTGATAAATTATAGGTTGAGAAGATTAGAAGAACGAAGGACCCCAAAAATGAAAAGAAAAGTTGACACGAAGACCTGCATAGATTTATCTTGAAAAGTTTTATTCTTGAGTTCTAGGGCATGCCTTACTATCAAGGGGGTCACAAAATCATTTGATGAAGGATTCTCGGTGCTTAAAATCCCATAAGTGTTACACTTGAGCTTACACAAACACTTAGAGCAAAATCCTTGTGACGTCCGCCTTCTGCTGGAGATTATTTCCGGCTCCAAGCGGAAATTTCTGGCTCGAGCGATGGAAATATCCGGTGTTGCACTAGAGATTTCCGGTCCCTCAGCCGGAGGTGTGTTCCACCGGAAATTTCCAGTCAATGCGATGGAAATTTTCAGTAGGTCTACCGGAGATTTCCGACAAAAGCAGAGCAACGGTTATATTGACTGATGGCACTATAAATACCCCCTCACTCGCCTCATTTGTGCTTGTTGCCTCCGTTTGACTAACCCTAAGCCTGAAACTCTCTCTTGCAGTCATTCCCCTCCCATTTGCTTCACTCTTGAGCATTCCTAGCTAGATTTGGAAGTGAAGCCTACGAGAGCTTGAGTGAGAGAGTGCTTGTGATAGCCGCAGCCGAGACTTGAGCACTTGAGGTCTTCATCGGGTCGATTTGCTATGTTTGTTACTCTTGGAATCTTGATTCCTAGACGGCTTGGTGTCGCCCGTCGAGCACCCAAGGTTGTGGTGTGCCCTGGAAGGTTTGTACACCCTCAACAACATAGTAAGTGACATTAGCTAGAACTTGGGGTCGCTAAGGGGAGGCTACATAGCTCAAGGAGAAAGTGGTCTCTTTGGGTGCCTCAACGGAGACAAAGGTTCTACAAGTTGGATTGAACTTCGATAAACAAATTCCTGTCTCCTGTGTGTTTGTTTCGTTGTTCTTGGTGTTCTTGTAGTTCATATCTAGAATTTTTCTTGTTGCACTTTGATCTACTCGTATGTGAAGCTGTAACTGTAGGGAATAACTATTCTGAGCTCTCTACACCTCAAGTAACAGATCTAACTCAAGAAAACTCTCTCCTTACTTGTCAATAGGCATAGATCTTGTTTCATATCTTGCTACCGGAAATTTCCGACAGGCACCGGAAATTTCCGCTAGGGTTACCAGAAATTTCCGGACTGGGCTGATTTATTTTGAGTTTCTCAAGTTATTTTGCAGAAACGCCTATTCACCCCCCCGCCCCTCTAGGCGACATCAGGGACCTTTCAATTAGCATAAGAGCTTTGATCTCCAGATTAAAGCTTAACCGCTTGGAGAATCGACATGTCGAACACACAAGAGGAAACTCGAACCACCAAAGGTGATGGTGAACCAAAAGAGAAAAATGTTAGCAACAATGAGGATGAGAAGAAAGAAGAAGAATCTTCAGGTGAGGACTCTGACTATGACACCAAGTCAGTGAAGGTAACCAAAAAGGGAAGTACTAAAACCTTTGTCAAAATTCCGTTCAATTATGGTCGTTTAAGTGGATCCTCCCAAAATGCATCAGTTAACCTAGGAAAGCCCCATCATTTTGATGGGACGGGCTACTCCTCATGGCGACACTCGATGCGTGTGTATTTGATCGGGGTCAATCCGGACCTTTGGAAGATTGTGTGTGTAGGTGTCAACATTCCTGAGGAAGATGAACCTATCACTCAAGAGGAAGAATTTGAAATTCAACGCAACATGCAAATTGCTTCCATACTTCTTAGCTCTTTGAGTCCGGAAGAGTTTGACAAGGTTGATGGAATGGACTCGGCTAAGCAAATATGGGATACACTTCAAGTCAATCTTGGAGGTACGAGGAAAGTGTGTGAAGGGAGAATTCGTGCACTAGAAGGAGAGCTCAACAATTCATCATTCATGAGAATGAGACACCACAAGAATGTTCAACCAATTCAACAAAGTTGTAAACAAGATTAGAGCACTTGGAGGTGACAAGTGGAGTGACAAGGATGTAGTTGATAAAATCTTGACCGTATATATGGCTAGAGATGTCAACTTGCCCACATTGATAAGGGAGAATAGGGGCTTCAAGAGATTGCCCCAACTCGTGCTTTGGGTGTGGGGAGGTTGGTCATTCCATTGCCGATTGCCCCAACCCGAAGAACAAGAACAATGATGAGAAGAAGGAGTATAGCAAAGGCAAGAAGTACTCGGGGGAAGCTCACCTTGGTGTGGAGTGGGACTCAAGTGAAGAATCATCCTCCGACGATGAGGGTTTGGCAACCGTGGCCGTTGAAGCTCACATCATCAAGTCACCACTCTTTGAAGACCTCACCGATTATGAAGATAACTTCACTCCCACTTGCTTCATGGCAAAAGGAGCGAAGGTAGATTCTAAACCCGATCCCAATGATGATAATGTACTCTTGATGATAATGAATGTGAAAACATGATAAAAGAACTTGGTAAAAAGGTAACAAATAAGATAATGAAGCTTATGATAGAGATAGAGGATAGGGATGAGACTCTTGAGGAGCAAGAAGAGTTAATTAGGCTTGAGCGAGAGAAAACTGTAGGTCTTGAGAAATCTCTTTCCAAAGAAAGAAAGAGTTTCAAGGTGCAAGAGGACTTGCTCAAACCCAAAATTAATAAAATTCTTGAACTTGAGGAGTCTCTAGCTAAGGAGAAAGAAAAGGTTGTGAAATTGACTAAAGAACTCTCTTTGGCCAATGAATCAAATGTTCAACTTAAGAGTGCAAATGAGACACTTCATGAGAACTTCTTATATTTACATCCAAACAAATGGACCTTGAACTGGAACATGATCTCCTTAAGGAAAGCACCTCCTCTAGCTCCAATGATGCAACCAAATCCTTTGTTTCTATCACTAGCAATGGTTGTGCAAGGTGTAGTAATATAAATGTTGAATCTTATGCTACTAACCTTGTGGAGATGCATGTTATGAGAAATGAGATTACTAGGCTCAGAACCTTGATCAAGGAGGACAAGCCAACCCAAAAGATAGGTGAGTTTGAGAAGCACACCAAAGCCTTTGGAAGTGGCTACATGAAGAAGTATGGTTTTGTGAAAGGGAAGGGTTTAGGCAAGAACGAACAAGGTCGTCAAGAACCCATTCCTTTCATCAAGAACAACAAGATGTTCGGTGTTGGGGCTAATTGAGCTATTCTTGGGGGAATGGTACCCATTCGTCCAAAGGTTGATGGTAAGCAACCTAAGGTTAGCTCACATCGAGTCAAGGTGAACAAGACCAACACCTCACATGCAAGCAAGTTCAAGCCACATGCTCCACAAAGCTCATTCTATGCCGATTATGTGTTGATTTGGGACCGCAAGTGTGACAACCCTGGTAATTACATTTCCAAAATCAATGTCATTAGCCTAACTCTATGATTAAACCAACTAATGAAAGGGTGGAAAGAATTAAAACGAGTTCAATTGGAATTCAAATTTAAATCGAGCACAGTGGGTTACTTTTGAACTTTTAAATTTAACTTTCAAACCATAAGCCAAATGAGATTTTGCCTGAAACCAAAGTTGTAGAACTTTTTATTTTGAACAACTTTCGTGTTCAAAAGTTTTTGAAATTCAAATCAGAAAGAGGAGAAAACGCCCTGTTTGCACCCAGCCCCCTGAAACTTTTCGAATTCTTGCATCCAGGCCCCTCCCCCCCCCCCCCCCCCCCCCCCTCTCTCCCCTCCGCGCCAGACCGCCGCGCGCCAGGTGGCCGGCGTCGCCTGACCGGCGCGAGGCGCCAGGCCAGTGGCCGCCGCACCACCCCGCCACGGCCGGCTTTGCCCCGCCCCCACGCCGCGCGGCCAGTCAGCGCCCGCGCGTGCTGCCGCGCCCAGCCCGCCGCCCGGCCGCCCAGTCCTCGCGCTCCGCCGTGCCGCCCCGGCTCCCGCGCCCCGCCCGTCGCGGCGTCTGTCCTCCGCCCGAGCTGCTGCAGCAGCTCCTTCTCCAATCCGCGCGCCACGCTATCTCCTCTCTGCCACGCCAAATCCCCGGCCACCAGTAGCTCGCGCCCGCTCGCCGCACGCCGCGCCGGCGTCCTGCTGCCGCCCGCCGTGGCCAGTGCACGCCGTTGCCGTGCCCCGCCCCGCGCGTCGCCCAGGCACCTCCACACCCCCTCCTGCCCCTATAAAAGCCCCGCCCCGACCGCCCGCGCGAGCCCCAGCCACCAGAACGCCTCGCCGTCGCCATCGCCGCCGCCGAGCGCCGCACGCCCGTGGACAGCCCTCCACAGCCGCCCCCTGCCCAAATTGAAGCGCCAGCCACCACTACATCACCACACCGAAGCTCGCCGACCCGCCCAACGCCGCCCAGAGCCACCGGAGCACCGCCGCCGCCGCCGCCCCTGCTCGCCGTGGACAGCCCGACCCCGACCCCCTCCGTCCAAGCCGAGCCCCTGAGCAGCTTCCCCACGCGCCACTGAAGCTCGCCGACCGGACCACACCGCCCCAAGCCCGCCGGAGCACCGCCGTCGACGCGAGCCGCGCCGCCGCCGCCTCTGCTCCAACGCCGGCGAGCCCTTCCCGGCCGTCCCCCACCTGAACAACACCCCCACAAGGTGTCCCTCGCACCGCTGAACCTTCCCCGACCCTCGCCCCTCGCCGCCGGCGAGCCCCCTCGCCGGAATTTCGGCCGGCCGCCGTACCCGAGCCGCCCGAGGACCCAATTGCAAGAATTTAAATCTTTAGAAGGGTCTGAGCGTAAGATTCAAGGACCTAGTTGTAAAAGAAAGTTTCAAACCTAGATTCAAATTCAGTGAACTTGTAAAATTCGTATAAAATCGTAGAAAATTCAGAAAAATGCAAGCTCAACTGTTCTGGAATCCTCAGAACAAACTCTACCACTTTTGTTACAAAAGGTTTCTCAGAATCTCAAAATATTTTGCTCTACATTAAATAGAAGCTTTAATGGACTTATTTTGTACCCACTGTTCTAGAACAATGCTGACCATAAATTTTGGGCAGTGAATTAGTTGCTTGATGATTAGGACTGTGTAAAAAGATCAGGCCCAAATTCCAACTCTAGCTTTACTGTTTATCAAACTTAGTTCCATACCATGTTTAAGTAAAATATTTTATCCGTGCAGTTAGATGGTGATTCACCCATTGAAACTTTTCCTATGCTAATGTATTGGTACCTAGAAGCCAGAGAAAAATTAGGAGACTTTTTATCCCCCAGTAACCTACTCATTTGATTTATGTGCTAATAACATACATTAAATCAAGAAAATAGTATCTTAGCTTGGAAAATTCCCAAATTTTTACTAGGAGTTACACTGTGGTGGCGGTTACTGTGTAAAAAGTTCCATGGACAAACACCCTGTGTAGGGTCCTGTAGAAATGAATCTTTGAATAGCCTAGGTGTAGAATGTCATATTTTCTATGCTCTGAATACTGCATGATGAATCCTACAAAAATTACAGTAGCTTCTGCATGCTTAATTGAGAGCTCTGTAAAAATCTTAGACTCATTTGTTGCACCAATTGTTCTGTACAAAAAGAACAAGGATCTAACAGCAACTATGTAATGTATTTTTCATAATTAATCTGTTACATAAAATTGGCTGAAAATTTTACAGTAAGCACATCTTTCCTTGATGTACCTAAATCCAAAATTTCATGACCAGAAACTATCCATTGTAGTAATTACTCTTAAATCGTATCAAGTACTATTACCACAACTTAAACTTGTGCATTCATGTAGAATCGACGACTCTCGCCGACGGAACTTACGAGCTGGTGCCCGCGTCCGAGAGTGAGCAGCGTGAAGCTCAAGCAAATCTAACTGAAGCTCTTGAAGACCCGAGCACAAGTTCGGAAGATCCCCAAGCGAACTGCGAAGGCAAGCCCCGGAGCATAACCCATTCTTTCGGAAATTATGCAACTCATTACTCTTTGCTTGTGCATTAAGTTTATAGGAGTTGGATGAAAACTTAGTGGCATGATGTCAGGAACCCTTGCTTGAAAACTAGATGTAAGGTTCGATAGAATGCTGTGCTAATAGGACTCCGGTAAAAGTCGAGTGATTTCCTGTCACTCGCGAGAAAATAGGAGTTGAATGACTACTACACGCTGCAATCATAAGGACACGGACGGGTTATGTAACGATGGTTACGATTGAGGCCCGTCTGTCTAGTGAAAAATGCTAAGGCCGCAGGGTGTGGTAGTGATGGTTAAGTCTTTGAACGTACTAAACACATGCCGAGATTATGGGAATCGGTAAGCTTAAGTACCTGATTGGCCCGGCAAGGGGACGGCATCCTACCCTTTGAACTTCGGTCCCATGTGCATATGGCGAGTGCAGAGAGTGGTCACGACCCGGCGCCGAACCGTGGCGTGGGGCTCTTGTACTCTCGGAGGGTAGCCCCGATCCACGACCCGGAAAGAAAGGGGAAAAGTTGCACGTGTGACTCTAGGGAGTAACCACGTGACGTGTGTTTGGGTTTCCCTTGCAAGGTTAAGAAATTCGATTCGAATCGTCCGTTTCTCACAGCTATTGAGACTGCTTAACCATTTTTACCCACAGAGTAAGAAGAGGAACAATGATGATGAATGAAACTGGTTGGATGAAAAATTTAATGCTTCACCATGTATGCTTTAGATAGCTGCTGATCTAGACTGGTTAACGAAACTAGAATCTTGAGCTAAAAGCTGAAAGTAAGGACCCACTTGTAGATGCTTTTCGGCAAAACAAACCCCTGAGCCAAAAAGCCTGGCATGTCTAGAGTCGGTGGAGTAGATTTCACTACTCGGGTAAGTCTTGCTGAGTATTAGTATACTCAGCCTTGCTTGTGACTCGTTTTCAGGTGAGCCCTTCGAAGACATGATTGCTAGCTTGACTTGGCCCTGCACTCTTCCCCCTGGTTGGTCGGTGGAATGGGATACGCCCCCGTCCAACGGAGATAAGACCGAGTGATGTCTCGTACGGGCTTCATCGAGACATCCTGTATCGTCGAGTAGTTTCCGTTGTTTATTTCCGCTGCAACTTAAACTCTGAAGAACTTATTTATGTTAATTGGAGTATTTGGTTTCTAAGCTCGGAACTTGGCCTGTAATATTTACTTATGTTAATGTCGTAATATTTGCTGGAATGTGGTATTCTCTGGGCTCATTGTCGCGTGAGCATTTGTATGTATGGCGCTCGATCCGATTACCGTGGTTGTATCGGGAGGTTATACCCGACAGACCAGTGGATTATTCCGTTTGAAGTGTAAGGTTAACCGAGATTGCCTTAATGGTGATGGTTAATACACTTGAGCCGGATTAATTCAGGTGGTTCTGCCACAGCTGGTATCAGAGCCGTAGCTGGTGCCACAGCTGGCAACAGCGGACACCAGAGCCGAAATACATACGCCAGAGAATGCGACAAGCCTTAAAAACTCATTTTACTAAAACTTGACTAGAAGGATGTGTTGCGAAATGCGTTGGTACGTTAAGGATGGTGCCTAGTTCGTAAAGCCCTAAGGGATTATGGGAAAGTTACTAGGTGGCTATCTAACTTCTATATATAGTATCAACTGACTTCCAGCACATTACCTTCTGTCAAAACTTACTTTCATGCACAACCGACCTTAAATTCTGTAACGACGCACTCGTCGCTCAGGTAAGAAGGTAAGGATCCTCAGCCAACTGAGGGAGCTTGGCCTTCCTGTTGGTGATGCGAACCGAACGCTGCCCTCAAGCAGTGGCTTACTTGAGGTGCTGCCAATATGCCAACTGTTAGTTGAACATATTGGGAGTAGAAGGTTTGGCGCAGGGTATGGCGATCGCTGTTCATACCCCCGTCTCATGACGGTACCCCCGTGAATACGCTATCTCGATAGCGTATGTTAACGTCGTCTGTACGGCGGAAATTGTACAGATATCGTTTCTATAAGTAAACGGTAATGAATACGGACGCTTTCATGAGTGCTGGCATGAAAGGTTCATGAAATATATATGCTTTGTCAATCTTCTGCAGGTACACTAACCGCGATTACGATAAGTTAAGGGACGAGTAGAAAGACTCGACTAGCTATTATAGGAGAGACGTATTGTGTAAGCCACCGAAACTATCTTCGTAAGACCAAAGCTATTTGGCAATTATTTTATTTTGTGAGGACAAATAGGACGTGCATACATCATAAACATATGTATCTGAAATCAAAAATGCGTTGTATGAGAGTGGTAAGGATCTTGCGTATCTAAGCGTGGTTTGCATAAGGACTATCTAGCGAATCTGTCACAAATCTGCCATGACCAAAAAGAGCGAGTTATTGACCCAAGAAAGTGACCTTTTCTGGAGAAGTCCATGTTGAAGAAATTGTTCCAAATTTCGTGTTCTATCTTCTGTTCAAAAATGTAAAATTCTGAACTTATGGATAGTGAGAAATAACAGAAACCTTGGAATGTCAGAATTCTGTCCAGAATAAGCCCTTCTGCCTCTTAAATTTTTAGGCCCCCTTCCTGCGGTTTTCTGCAAAAGAGAAAAACACGAAACTTGTTCCAAATTTACCCAGGAAGCTGCTGTTAAAATTTGGTAAATTTTGGCTGGGTAGATTTTCCCTGGTGTACGAAACTCTAGCCCTCTGTTCACTGAAAATTCTGGGTAGACAGTAAGGTAAAACCTGAAAAGAAAGACCATCTTAGAGACCTAATTAGCTCTGGAGTTGACTAGCAAAGTTGTTCACAAATACCTTAGGAGTGATCTGGTGAAATTTGAGAATTTTTGGATGAGAACTGTGGGAGTTATGGTTATTTTTGCACACTATACAGAATCTGTCCTTGTGCTGTTCACAGTTTTTCGCTATCTCACTCCATTTGATCTTTTGTTCAGATGGCCGAGCCTGTTGATATGATGGTGGATGAGGATGGACGCGTACACTCGCAGTGTCTCCACTGGGAGGGCTTTCCCTCTATTTTGTGGGATGTTATGCGTACCGCGGGCTATCTAATTCCCCCACATTATGCCGGACTGGAGTTTGCAGAAAATGGAGTTACCCAGTGCCGTGTCAACGTGACTATCCTTCCGCACCCGCTACACCCGGAGTGGCCCGCCTTGGAGCTTGAGGCTGTTGGTCGCCGTTTGGCCGATACTTCGGAGCTTGCAGCCATGAGGGCGCTCACCACGTTTTGTGCGCAGCGTCCCGAGGTGGTCACACTCACTCCCATTGGCTTGTTTCCTGCTGCCCAGGACAACGACCCCTTTTGGCTCAACAGGGTGCAGCACGCACAGTATTTGGTAGACTTTCATGCCCATGAAACTATTCATACCTCCGTGCGGTGCATGAGTGCACTCTACCGGCTTCAGACTCTCCAGAGTCAGGCACTTGAGCAGCTCACTGATCTTGCTCAGGCCTACCATATGATGGCAGATACCAGGGATGAGCAGATAAAGGAGCTCAGTCAGGATCTTGAGGACAGAGATGCTCAGATTGGCCAACTTGAGGGCCAAATCCAGGAGCAGGACACTCTCATGGGTGAGAGAGATGCCACGATAGCACAGTTGGAGGAGCAGCTCCATGATCTGAGCCTTGAGTTGGAAGATGCTAATGAGCACATTCAGTGGCATCATGATCAGAATGACCGTCCCCATGAGGACGACATGGAGGAGGATGAGGAGGAGCCACAGGAGATTGATGGTATCTCAGGTATGGATTTTGAGGGTGAGGTACCACAGGCACCTCAGATGGGAGCTCACTCTCCTGCTCACAGCG
Source organism: Panicum miliaceum (assembly GCA_032594955.1). Classification (NCBI taxonomy): domain Eukaryota; kingdom Viridiplantae; phylum Streptophyta; class Magnoliopsida; order Poales; family Poaceae; genus Panicum; species Panicum miliaceum. Next base: position 7,562,490 of record CM064070.1, on the reverse strand, counting down.
AGTCGTCCGTCAACGACTTGGATGATTTCTAGAGGACGACCTAGGAGGACTTTTGCACATACTCCTCGATAGGGTAGCCTAACTTTTGTCAAGTGTTGTAATAGGCTAACTAGGAGTTGAGTAACTCTTTTGTGTTGGGTACACCTGAACCATGTGGATACTCTCAGCATGTAAGGAACGGCGATAAACTTGGGTGATTTCGTTGTAAATTGGTAAACGATGAAATTCACAATCGCTGAGACTTGTCAGAATTTTTACCCATGTCTCCTTGCATTTCTTGGCTGAGTGTTGAATACCAGACTTGTGCTAAATTTTGTGATCTAGGGTCTCACAAAAATTCAGCATCATTGGACCTCGCTAGTTTAAGATATAGGCGAAACCGTACCGATCAATCTGCTGAAAAACAGCTAAGACAGTAAGGCAAAGGACGAGCTTTTCGACCCCCTTAGCTACAGTTCTAGCACCGAAGTTAAATACCAAAGTGGTGCATTCCTAAATTCTCTGACTACTGCAAATGTTTGAGGTGTTTTGGATGGACCACAGCAGGCTATGATTTTTCTCGTAGCAAACAGAGATTCTGTCCATACTTCTAGCTATGACTTCGGAAGTCTCTGACTACCCAATTATTTATGAGTCAAGGAAGTAATATGGATCACGTTGCTAATGGTAACCTTTCACGTTTCAGATGGTTGGATCAACACGTGGCAACCCCGAGGGTTTTGGTGCCGGTGGCAGCCGCTCGCGACAATCGCCACCACCCCCGCCCAGTTTGGTGGAAGTGATGGCCGCTCAAACCGAGCTGCTGCGTCAGATTGTGCAAGGACAACACCAGCAGAGGGGTGGGCACAATGCTCACCAACCACAAGCTGCAGGATACACGGATTTCCTGGGGACCCAGCCGCCCTTGTTCCATAAGACAGAGGAACCCCTGGACGCAGATGCATGGATTCGCACCATAGAATCCAAGTTCACACTACTTGTGGCCCCATGCTCAGAGGCCAACAAAGCTCGTTTTGCCGCGCAACAGCTTCGCGGTACCGCTCGTCTGTGGTGGGACCACTATTCTGCGATGCTCCCAGCTGACCATGTGGTCGACTGGGATGGATTCAAGACCGCGTTTCGGGCACATCATATCCCCGAGGGTCTCATGGAGAGGAAGTTGAACGAGTTCCTGGCACTCACCCAGGGCACCCGCACCGTGCTGCAGTACGCCCAGGCGTTCAACAACTTATGTCAGTATGCGGGCTATCACGTTGATACGGATGCCAAGAAGCGTGATCGTTTCCGCCGAGGTCTGAATACCAAGCTCAAGGAACGTCTGAACCTAGCCAGGGCTGACACCTACAACGAGTTGGTCAATATGGCCATTACCCAGGAAGACTGTATCATGGCACACCGGGCAGAGAAGAAGAGAAAGGCACCCGCTGGACCTTCGAGTGCTCAGCCAGCAAGGTATCGCATCGTGCAAAATGCCGCACCCACAGCCCCACCAAGGACCCCTCAGCCAGGGAGATGGATTGCCAGACCCCCACAGCAGCCAGGCATGGTACGACCCCCGATGCCTTCACAGAATGGTCCGAGGCCCATTCTTCAACAGTCTCTTTGGCCTAGCCCCGCGAATCGCTGTTTCAAATGCGGGAGTTCCAGCCACTTCGCACGAGAATGCCCTCAGCCTGGACAGCCCAACCAAGGTCAAGGATCCAACCCGAACGCCAAGAACAGGGGCAAGAGACAGACCCTGCAAGTCAAGCAAGGACGGATTAACTTCACCACGCTTGCAGAGCTTCCTGAAGGAGCCCCAGTGATGTCGGGTACATTCTCTATCCATAACAAGCCTGCAGTTATATTATTTGATTCTGGTGCATCGCATAGTTTCATAAGTGCAAAATTCGGTGCAAAAGTAGGCTTGGATGTTTGTCACACCAAGGGGTCATATATGATATCAACACCGGGTGATAAAATCGCTTCAAACCAAATGATCAGACAAGTACCAGTCAAATTGGGTAGTAAAACCATCGACACGGACCTTGTCCTTTTACCCCTTGACGGCATGGACATTATTTTGGGAATGAACTGGATGGCTATGCATGGAGTCACACTGGACCTTTCTTCCCGAGCCGTGGAGATAAAATCCCCTAGTCACGGAGCCACTACCCTTTACCTACCGTTCCTAGATTGTACTAGTTCCTGTGCTTATAAGATGGAAGGACTTAAGCCAGATAATATTCCTGTGGTAAACGAGTATGCCGATGTTTTCCCGGATGACTTACCAGGAATGCCACCGGATAGGGACATTGAGTTCGTTATTGAACTACAACCAGGCACTGCACCTATATCCAAAAGACCATATAGGATGCCCCCTAAAGAATTGGCCGAGCTGAAAATTCAACTCCAAGAACTACTGGACAAAGGTTTCATTCGCCCTAGCGCGTCACCTTGGGGATGTCCAGCCCTATTCGTAAAGAAGAAGGATGACAGTTTGAGATTATGTGTGGACTACCGACCTCTCAATGCGGTAACAGTTAAAAATAAATACCCACTTCCTCGCATCGATGTACTCTTCGATCAATTAGCTGGAGCCAGAGTCTTCTCAAAGATTGATCTTCGTTCGGGATATCATCAGATCAAGATTCGCCCGTGCGATATTCCTAAGACGGCCTTCTCCACACGATATGGACTATATGAATTCTTGGTCATGTCCTTTGGACTCACCAATGCCCCTGCCTACTTCATGTATCTCATGAATTCGGTATTCATGCCCGAACTGGACAAATTCGTCGTAGTGTTCATCGACGACATTCTTATCTATTCCAAGGATGAGGAAGAGCATGCCAAGCACCTTCGCATTGTTCTTCAGCGACTCAGAGACCATCAGCTCTATGCTAAGTTTTCTAAGTGTGAATTCTGGTTGGATACTGTAAAGTTCTTAGGACACACGATCTCCAGCGAAGGCATAGCTGTTGACCCCAGCAAGGTACAAGAGGTGCTGGATTGGAAACCCCCTACCTCTGTTCATCAGATTCGCAGTTTTCTCGGCTTAGCCGGTTACTACCGTCGCTTCATCCCGGATTTCTCTCGAATTGCTAAGCCCATGACTGAACTCTTAAAGAAGGAAGTAAAGTTTGTATGGGATGGGAAATGTGAAGAAGCTTTCCACACTCTCAGAGAGCATCTGACTACTGCACCTGTGTTAGCTCAACCCGATAATACCAAGTCATTCGATGTGTATTGTGACGCATCAGGTACTGGTCTAGGATGTGTGCTTATGCAAGAGAATCGACTGATTGCATATGCCTCACGAGCCCTTCGGCCCCATGAACAGAATTATCCCACTCATGATCTTGAGCTTGCAGCCGTCATTCACGCTCTGAAGATATGGAGGCACTATCTCATGGGTACACAGTGCAATATCTACACGGATCATAAGAGTCTCAAGTACATCTTCACACAAGCCGATCTGAATATGAGACAACGAAGATGGCTAGAATTAATCAAAGATTATGACCTTGAAGTGCACTATCACCCCGGTAAGGCTAATGTAGTCGCGGATGCACTAAGCCGCAAGTCCCATTGCCATTGCTTATCCATGGAGTCCTACCATGAGACATTGTGTGCGGAAATGAGGAAGCTTAACATGGAAATGGTTTCCCAAGGCACTCTAGATCACATCTCAGTTGAGCCCACTCTTCACGACCAAATCGTCATGGCACAACTACATGATGAAGGAATCAAGATCATCAAACAAAAACTCTCTCTAGGTGAGGAGAAGTATAAATGTTTCCGCCAGGACCATAAGGGAGTTCTATGGTTCAAAAGTCGTATAGTCGTTCCGAAGGATCGTGAACTCCGCAAGCAAATTCTTGATGAGGCACACCTCTCCAAATTCTCTATCCACCCCGGCAGTAGCAAAATGTATCAGGACCTAAGGCAAAACTTCTGGTGGACTAGAATGAAAAGGGAAATTGCTACGTATGTCTCGGAATGTGACACGTGCCAGAGAGTAAAAGCTAGCCACTTAAAGGTAGCCGGTACACTTCAACCGTTACCTATACCATCATGGAAATGGGAAGACATAAGTATGGACTTCATCGTTGGACTACCAAACACGTCCCAGAGACATGATTCCATATGGGTTATCGTTGATAGACTCACGAAGACGGCACATTTTCTTCCGGTACACACCACCTATTCTACCAAGAAATATGCCGAGATTTACCTCGATCGTATTGTTTGCCTGCATGGAATACCTAAGACAATTATCTCCGATCGTGGTCCTCAGTTTGTAGCACGCTTTTGGGAACAACTGCAAACGTCTCTTGGCACTAAGCTGATTCGCAGCTCAGCGTACCATCCTCAGACCGATGGACAAACAGAAAGAGTAAACCAAATTCTTGAGGACATGCTGAGAGCTTGTGTCATTCATTATGACAAGAATTGGGACAAATGCCTACCCCTGGCAGAGTTCTCGTACAACAACAGCTATCAAACGAGTTTGAAAATGGCACCATTTGAGGCCCTGTACGGACGAAGGTGTCGAACTCCTTTGAGCTGGTCACAAACCGGAGAACGTAAAATAATTGGACCCGACCTGGTAATCGAGGCAGAGGAGAAAGTAAAAGTAATACAAGCAAATCTTAAAGCCGCACAAGCCCGACAAAAGAGCTATTCTGACAAAAGGAGAAAGCCCCTAAAGTTCGAAGTTGGCGATCATGTCTATCTTCGAGTTTCACCAACCAAGGGAGTGCGAAGATTTGGAATCAAAGGCAAACTAGCTCCCCGTTATATTGGTCCCTACGAAATCATTGAGAGCTGCGGACCCGTAGCCTACAAATTACGACTGCCCCCTCAGCTCACGGCCACCCATGATGTCTTCCACGTATCTCAACTCAAGAAGTGTATTCGAGTCCCTACCGAGATTGTGGAACAACAAGAAATATCGTTGGAACCCGACCTCTCGTATGTCGAACACCCAGTTAAGATTTTGGATCAAAAAGAAAGAGAGACCAGGAGGAAAGTGATTAGAATGTATAAAATACAATGGAATCACCACACGGAAGAAGAAGCCACCTGGGAAACGGAGAGCTACCTGAACCAACATTTCCCTCGGTTTCTTGTCTCAACCACTGGTATGTGCACCCACGCCCACACTAAGAATTACCGAATCTCGGGGCGAGATTCTTGTTAAGGGGGGAAGGCTGTGACAACCCTGGTAATTACACTTCCAAAATCAATGTCATTAGCCTAACTCTATGATTAAACCAACTAATGAAAGGGTGGAAAGAATTAAAACGAGTTCAGTTGGAATTCAAATTTAAATGGAGCACAGTGGGTTACTTTTGAACTTTTAAATTTAACTTTCAAACCATAAGCCAAATGAGATTTTGCCTGAAACCAAAGTTGCAGAACTTTTTATTTTGAACAACTTTCGTGTTCAAAAGTTTTTGAAATTCAAAACAGAAAGAGGAGAAAACGCCCTGTTTGCACCCAGCCCCCTGAAACTTTTCGAATTCTTGCATCCAGGCCCCTCCCCCCCCCCCCCCCCCCCTCTCTCTCCTCCGCGCCCGACCGCCGCGCGCAAGGTGGCCGGCGTCGCCTGACCGGCGCGAGGCGCCAGGCCAGTGGCCGCCGCACCACCCCGCCACGGCCGGCTTTGCCCCGCCCCCACGCCGCGCGGCCAGTCAGCGCCCGCGCGTGCTGCCGCGCCCAGCCCGCCGCCCGGCCGCCCAGTCCCCGCGCTCCGCCGTGCCGCCCCGGCTCCCGCGCCCCGCCCGTCGCGGCGTCTGCCCTCCGCCCGAGCCGCTGCAGCAGCTCCTTCTCCAATCCGCGCGCCACGCTATCTCCTCTCTGCCACGCCAAATCCCCGGCCACCAGTAGCTCGCGCCCGCTCGCCGCACGCCGCGCCGGCGTCCTGCTGCCGCCCGCCGTGGCCAGTGCACGCCGTTGCCGTGCCCCGCCCCGCGCGTCGCCCAGGCACCTCCACACCCCCTCCTGCCCCTATAAAAGCCCCGCCCCGACCGCCCGCGCGAGCCCCAGCCACCAGAACGCCTCGCCGTCACCATCGCCGCCGCCGAGCGCCGCCCGCCCGTGGACAGCCCTCCACAGCCGCCCCCTGCCCAAATTGAAGCGCCAGCCACCACTACATCACCACACCGAAGCTCGCCGACCCGCCCAACGCCGCCCAGAGCCACCGGAGCGCCGCCGCCCGCGCTGCCGCCGCCGCCGCCGCCCCTGCTCGCCGTGGACAGCCCGACCCCGACCCCCTCCGTCCAAGCCGAGCCCCTGAGCAGCTTCCCCACGCGCCACTGAAGCTCGCCGACCGGACCACACCGCCCCAAGCCCGCCGGAGCACCGCCGTCGACGCGAGCCGCGCCGCCGCCGCCTCTGCTCCAACGCCGGCGAGCCCTTCCCGGCCGTCCCCCACCTGAACAACACCCCCACAAGGTAGCCCTCGCACCCCTGAACCTTCCCCGACCCTCGCCCCTCGCCGCCGGCGAGCCCCCTCGTCGGAATTTCGGCCGGCCGCCGTACCCGAGCCGCCCGAGGACCCAATTGCAAGAATTTAAATCTTTAGAAGGGTCTGAGCGTAAGATTCAAGGACCTAGTTGTAAAAGAAAGTTTCAAACCTAGATTCAAATTCAGTGAACTTGTAAAATTCGTATAAAATCGTAGAAAATTCAGAAAAATGCAAACTCAACTGTTCTGGAATCCTCAGAACAAACTCTACCACTTTTGTTACAAAAGGTTTCTCAGAATCTCAAAATATTTTGCTCTACATTAAATAGAAGCTTTAATGGACTTATTTTGTACCCACTGTTCTAGAACAATGCTGACCATAAATTTTGGGCAGTGAATTAGTTGCTTGATGATTAGGACTGTGTAAAAAGATCAGGCCCAAATTCCAACTCTAGCTTTACTGTTTATCAAACTTAGTTCCATACCATGTTTAAGTAAAATATTTTATCCCTGCAGTTAGGTGGTGAGTCACCCATTGAAACTTTTCCTATGCTAATGTATTGGTACCTAGAAGCCAGAGAAAAATTAGGAGGCTTTTTATCCCCCAGTAACCTACTCATTTGATTTATGTGCTAATAACATACATTAAATCAAGAAAATAGTATCTTAGCTTGGAAAATTCCCAAATTTTTACTAGGAGTTACACTGTGGTGGAGGTTACTGTGTAAAAAGTTCCATGGACAAACACCCTGTGTAGGGTCCTGTAGAAATGAATCTTTGAATAGCCTAGGTGTAGAATGTCATATTTTCTATGCTCTGAATACTGCATGATAAATCCTACAAACATTACAGTAGCTTCTGCATGCTTAAGTGAGAGCTCTGTAAAAATCTTAGACTCATTTGTTGCACCAATTGTTCTGTACAAAAAGAACAAGGATCTAACAGCAACTATGTAATGTATTTTTCATAATTAATCTGTTACATAAAATTGGCTGAAAATTTTACAGTAAGCACATCTTTCCTTGATGTACCTAAATCCAAAATTTCATGACCAGAAACTATCCATTGTAGTAATTACTCTTAAATCGTATCAAGTACTATTACCACAACTTAAACTTGTGCATTCATGTAGAATCGACGACTCTCGCCGACGGAACTTACGAGCTGGTGCCCGCGTCCGAGAGTGAGCAGCGTGAAGCTCAAGCAAATCTAACTGAAGCTCTTGAAGACCCGAGCACAAGTTCGGAAGATCCCCAAGCGAACTGCGAAGGCAAGCCCCGGAGCATAACCCATTCTTTCGGAAATTATGCAACTCATTACTCTTTGCTTGTGCATTAAGTTTATAGGAGTTGGATGAAAACTTAGTGGCATGATGTCAGGAACCCTTGCTTGAAAACTAGATGTAAGGTTCGATAGAATGCTGTGCTAATAGGACTCCGGTAAAAGTCGAGTGATTTCCTGTCACTCGCGAGAAAATAGGAGTTGAATGACTACTACACGCTGCAATCATAAGGACACGGACGGGTTATGTAACGATGGTTACGATTGAGGCCCGTCTGTCTAGTGAAAAATGCTAAGGCCGCAGGGTGTGGTAGTGATGGTTAAGTCTTTGAACGTACTAAACACATGCCGAGATTATGGGAATCGGTAAGCTTAAGTACCTGATTGGCCCGGCAAGGGGACGGCATCCTACCCTTTGAACTTCGGTCCCATGTGCATATGGCGAGTGCAGAGAGTGGTCACGACCCGGCGCCGAACCGTGGCGTGGGGCTCTTGTACTCTCGGAGGGTAGCCCCGATCCACGACCCGGAAAGAAAGGGGAAAAGTTGCACGTGTGACTCTAGGGAGTAACCACGTGACGTGTGTTTGGGTTTCCCTTGCAAGGTTAAGAAATTCGATTCGAATCGTCCGTTTCTCACAGCTATTGAGACTGCTTAACCATTTTTACCCACAGAGTAAGAAGAGGAACAATGATGATGAATGAAACTGGTTGGATGAAAAATTTAATGCTTCACCATGTATGCTTTAGATAGCTGCTGATCTAGACTGGTTAACGAAACTAGAATCTTGAGCTAAAAGCTGAAAGTAAGGACCCACTTGTAGATGCTTTTCGGCAAAACAAACCCCTGAGCCAAAAAGCCTGGCATGTCTAGAGTCGGTGGAGTAGATTTCACTACTCGGGTAAGTCTTGCTGAGTATTAGTATACTCAGCCTTGCTTGTGACTCGTTTTCAGGTGAGCCCTTCGAAGACATGATTGCTAGCTTGACTTGGCCCTGCACTCTTCCCCCTGGTTGGTCGGTGGAATGGGATACGCCCCCGTCCAACGGAGATAAGACCGAGTGATGTCTCGTACGGGCTTCATCGAGACATCCTGTATCGTCGAGTAGTTTCCGTTGTTTATTTCCGCTGCAACTTAAACTCTGAAGAACTTATTTATGTTAATTGGAGTATTTGGTTTCTAAGCTCGGAACTTGGCCTGTAATATTTACTTATGTTAATGTCGTAATATTTGCTGGAATGTGGTATTCTCTGGGCTCATTGTCGCGTGAGCATTTGTATGTATGGCGCTCGATCCGATTACCGTGGTTGTATCGGGAGGTTATACCCGACAGACCAGTGGATTATTCCGTTTGAAGTGTAAGGTTAACCGAGATTGCCTTAATGGTGATGGTTAATACACTTGAGCCGGATTAATTCAGGTGGTTCTGCCACAGCAAGGGTAAGGTGGTCACCAAGTACGTTGGGTACCGCACAAAGGACACACTGATCAAGAGGAGTGTGTGGGTACCTAAGATTCTTGTCACTAACACTCTAGGATCCAAATCTCTTTGGGTACCTAAAATTAGAGCCTAAACTTGTTTTGTAGGCATACTCCTCCGGCGGATCAAAATCGGTGCTTGATAGTGGATTCACAAATCATATGACCGGAGAGAAGAGGACGTTCACATCTTTTGGGAAAAATGAAAATGCAAGTGACAACATTTTGTTTGCTGACGGTAGTGAAGAAAAGGTACTTGAACTAGGTAAAATTGCTATCTCAACCGAGCATTCAATTTCAAATGTTGTCTTGGTTGAATCCGTGAACTACAATTTGTTATCCGTGTCGCAACTTTGTGAGATGGGTTACAATTGTTTGTTCACCAACGAGGGTGTGACCGACTTTAGAAGAAGTGATGACTTGGTGGCCTTCAAAGGTGTACTCAAGGGAAAGCTCTATCTTGTAGATTTTACAATAGAAAGAGCTCAACTAGAAAGATCCACTCGAGGCCAGCCTTCACGACACCCCCATGATCGACCTCAGGCCACGTGTTATTGAAGCAAGGAGAAGGGATCGTACCGGCAGGCGCCACAACGACGACGACAGTGACCGCTTCCCCACCTTCACCTCCAACATCACCGACAAGTCCTATCCAAAGGACTTCAAACCAGTCGGAATCCCCAAGTACGACGGTAAGTAGGACCCGCGCTAGTGGATTCGATGCTACTCCGTTGCTATTGAAGTTTCAGGGGGATCCAACTCCACCAAAGCTCTCTACTTCCCGGTGGCTCTGGAGTTCGCACCACTCACGTGGCTTGAAAGCCTCAAGCCAAACTCCATCGACTCGTGGGAGGACCTCAAGCGGGCCTTCATCGACAACTTCCAAGGATCCATGATCAGGGCGGGCACTTGCCACGATCTATCCCAGGTGAAGCAAGAGATAAACGAGACCCTGAGGTCCTACACACGGCGTTTCTTTGAGACACACGCCACCATTGCCAACATCACCAACGAGGACGTCATCCGCTGCTTCCAGAACGGGCTCTTCCCGAAGCACACGTACCATGACTTCGGACGCAGCTGCCCGACTACTGCCGTGGAGATGTGTGACATGATGGCACGGTGGGCTAACCAGGAGGACGAGGAGAACGACCGCTTCCCCAAGCGCAACCACGACAAGTAAGGCAATGGCAACGACCACTTTGACAAAAGCCAACGGAACCACTCGATTGACACCCAAAAGCGCAAGCCAGACCAAGAAGTCGCGGCTGTTGAGCGCAGTCCGCGTGGCAAGAAGTTGGGGAACAACCAAACACAATACGAGCAAGTCATGCACAAATAGTGCTCGATACACCCGAAGTCGTGACACACGCTCTTCGAGTGCGTCACCATCCGCAAGTCACTCAATGCACCACCTCTCCCTCAGGGAGGAAAGTGAAAGGACTAGGTGGATGACGAGGAAGGTGAGAAGTCGGGGGTTCAAGACTTCCAGGATCCAAAGAACGTCGTCAACGTCATCTTCGGCGGAGACAGTGGATTCCCCTCCAAGCGCGCAGAAGCTGACCCTGCGTGAAATACTCTCTGTGGAGCCGGCCACGACAAGGCCTCTAAGATACAGCAAGGTCCCGATCTCCTTTTCCAGGGACGATCAATGGACCAGCTTCTCCGAGCCGGGAAAATTCCCGCTCGTCCTAGACCCTGTCGTGGCGAGCTCACAGCTAACCCGAGTAGTCATCGACGGCGGGAGCGGCCTCAACCTGCTTTTCGCGAGTACTCTGAAGAAGATGGGCCTGGACATCTTCCAGATGCTCACCCCCAGCAATGCTCCTTTGTACGGCATTATCCCGGGTAACGCGGCTACACCACTCAGGTCAGTGGTCCTGCCAGTCACCTTTTGGATGAAAGACAACTACCGCACCGAGTATATTAAGTTCGAGGTGGCGGATTTTGACTCGTCATACCATGTCATCCTTGGCAGACCCACACTAGCCAAATTCATGGCCGTGGCCCATTATGTCTACCTGCTACTCAAAATGCCAGGCAAGACAGGTGTACTCACACTCCGTGGCGACCTGAAGAAGTTGTACGACTGCGACCAGGAGACGATCGAGTATGCCACAACATCACGCATGCCAGAGCCCTCTGCAGAAGTACTCGCGGCCGCGCAGAAGCTGACCAACTCAGAGATTAAGATCTCCAACTAGCGGCCTAGCTAGTCGAGGGTTAAACCCAACCCCAGTGATGTCAGCATCAAGGCCATTCAGCTGCAAGAAGGCAATGCGTCCAAGACTGCTTTGATCGGGGGCGGCTTAGGCGACAAATAGAAAAACACGCTCGTCAGCTTCCTTAGGGCTAACCGGGACATATTCGCGTGGAAACCAATGGGTATGCCAGGGGTGCCCAAGCGGTTGATTGAGCATTGCCTAAAAGTCAACCCAAAAGCCACTCTGAAGAAGCAACGACTACGACGCTTCGCTCCCGACAAGCGGGTGACCATCAAGAAAGAGCTAGCAAAACTACTCGCGATAGGTTTTATTAAAGAAGTGTACCACCCCGAGTGGTTAGCTAACCCTGTACTAGTCTTGAAAAAGAATAATAATGAGTGGAGAATGTGTGTGGATTATACTAATCTCAATAAACACTGCCCGAAGGACCCCTTCGCGCTCCCACGCATTGACCAAGTCATCGACTCTACGGTTGGCTGCGTCTTCCTCTCCTTTCTCGACTGCTACTCGGGCTACCACCAGATAGCTCTCAAGGAAGAAGATCAGACCAAAACAGCGTTCATCACCCCCTTTGGAGCATACGCATACACTACATTGTCATTTGGGTTGAAGAACGCAGGAGCCACCTACCAACAGGCCATCCAACTGTGCCTTGCGGACCAGCTACACCGCAACATTGAAGCTTACGTGGATGACGTGGTCATCAAGACCAGATCCCACGATCAGTTCATCACTAATCTTGAGAAGACATTCAACAGCTTGCGACGGTTTCGATGGAAGCTTAACCCGATGAAGTGCGTCTTTAGCGTGCCACAAGGAAAACTACTCGGGTTCATTGTTAGTCACCGAGGAATTGATGCAAACCCAGAGAAGATCAACGCCATCACAGCCATGGATGCTCCAAGGATTATCAAGGACGTCCAGAAGCTCGCAGGCTGCATGGCAGCTTTGAATCGATTCATCCCCCTACATGGAGAAAGGTGACTACCCTTCTTCAAATTGCTCAAGCTCCACAACAAGGTCCAGAGGACCGAGGAGGCAAACCAGGTGTTGCAAGATCTCAAGCACCATTTGCAGTCGCCACCCATCCTGACGGCTCCCCAACCAGGCGAGAATCTGCTACTCTACATCACCGCGACTACTCACGTCGTCAGCACTGCTATTGTGGTGGAAGGCCAGGAGGATGGCCACGCCTTCAGGGTGCAGCGACCAGTCTACTTCATGAGCGAAGTCCTCTCTGAATCCAAGGTTCATTACCCAATAATTCAAAAACTACGCTATGGTATACTCATCACTTGCAGGAAGCTTCGCCACTATTTTGACGCATACAATATCCTGGTGGTCTCCGATTTCCCATTGGCGGATATCCTCCACAATAGGGACGCCACCGGGCGCATCTCCAAGTGGGGCGTGGAACTGGGAGCCCTCACACTCGACTTCAAGACCCGGACAACCATCAAGTCGCAGGCACTAGTCGATTTCATGGCAGAGTGGCGAGAAAACCAAGTGGAAGACCCAACCAACCAGCCAGAGCATTGGGTCATGTACTTTGATGGCTTACTCAAGCTCGGTGGCGGTGGTGCTGGAGTACTTTTCATCAGCCCGAGAGGAGACCAGCTCAAGTACGTGCTTCAAATACTATTCGAGGTCTCTAACAACGAAGCCGAGTATGAGCCATTATTGCACGGGCTACGCCTGGTAGTCTCCCTGGGCATCAAGCGACTACTCATCTACGGTGATTCCTTACTGGTGGTTCAATAAGTCAACAAGGAGTGGGACATCAACAAGGACACCATGGACGTCTACGTTACAAAAATATGCTAGCTCGAGAACAAGTTCTCGGGGTTGGAAATTCACCATGTGATTCGCGACAACAATGTGGGCGCGTATGTGCTCTCCATACAGGGTTCTGATCGAGCTAATGTCCCACCAGGAGTCTTCATTCACGAGTTGCATCACCCTTCCATCAGGCACCAGACTCAAGTTCCATCGCTCAGGGTCACAATGAACCCGACTTAGAGGTCTTGATGATTGAGGTCGACTGGAGGGTGGCCTTCATCGACTACATCCAGGAGCACAAACTACCCCCCAGCGTCGACTCAAAGAGCACTGAAGCTACTTGCATCCTAAGGTGCAGCAAAGGGTATGTTCTAGTCGGGGGTAACCTGTACAAGCGTGGATCAGCATCAGGCATACTCATGAAGTGTGTCAACACGGAGGAGGGCAAAGAGATACTCCAAGAGATTCACGAAGGACTGTGCGGGAACCACGCGGCTTCTCGCACAATAGTTGGCAAGGCGTTTTGATCTGGTTTCTACTCGCCGACTGCTTTGGCAGATGCCGAAGCACTCATTCGCCGGTGTACGAACTACCAATTCTTTGGCAAACAGCCTCATGTTCCGGCTCATAACCTTATCACCATACCACCTTCATGGCCGTTTGCATGCTGGGGCCTGGACATGATAGGGCCCTTAACACCTGCGCCAGGAGGTTTCACACACGTGTTGGTGGCCATCGACAAGTTTACCAAGTGGTTCGAGTACAAGCCAATTGCAACGCTCTCCGCAGATCGAGTGGTTACTTTTATCTGCGACATCTTACATCGTTTTGGCTTCCCCAACACTATCATTACAGATCTAGTATCCAATTTCCACTCGCATCAGTTCTGGGATTTTTGTGAACGCAGTTCCATTGAAGTCAAATATGTTTCAGTGGCTCACCCGCAGGCCAACGGTCAGGTTGAGCGAGCCAACGGCTTGATTCTTGATGGATTGAAGAAAAGACTCTATGACGAGAACAACAAAAAGGGCAGCAAGTGGATCGATGAGATCTCATCAGTAGTCTAGGGGCTTTGCACACAACCAAGCAAAGCCACAGGACAGTCACCTTTCTTTCTCGTATACGGGTTTGAAGCTATATGCCAGCTGACATGATGTGGAAGTCTCCACGACTGAAGATGTTTGACGAAGGCGAGGCTGACACTGCTAGACATCTCAAACTTGACTCAGCTAAGGAAATCCGATGCAGCGTATTGTTCCAGTCGGCCCGCTACTTACATGGAGTTCATCGTTACCACGACAGGAACGTTCAACGACGCTCTTTCAACGTTGGAGATATGGTTCTTCGATGAATCCAGGATGATACCGGGCTACACAAGCTTAACTCACGATGGGAAGGACCTTTCATTGTGCACAAAGTTACAGGCACAAAGTCACAAGCTTAACTCGCTTACGGTACCCTGATGGCCAGGAGGTACCAAATTTTTGGAATATTGAGCATCTATGTCGTTTTCAACCTTGATCAACTAGGGACATCTTCTATTGGTGCCTGGAGATGGATACTTCCAGTACAACTCCGTTTTACTGGTTTATGACTGGTATTATGCGCAAGTTTGTTGAAGGGGCCTCGCTCCCATACTTCCAGTAACTAATTACTAGCTTCCGACTAGTCTCTTGGGTTACTGAAGGGGCCTTGTGCTCATACTTCCAGTACAACTCCGTACTAGTTTACGACTGGTATTACGCGCAAGTTTGCTGAAGGGGCCTCGCTCCCATACTTCCTGTAACTAATTACTAGTTTTCGACTAGTATCTTGGGTTACTGAAGGGGCCTTGTGCTCATATTTCTAGTACAACGCCGTTTCACTGGTTTACGACTGGTATTACACGCAAGTTTGCTGAAGGGGCCTCGCTCCCTTATTTCCAGTAATATATTACTTGTTTCCGACTTGTACACTATGTTTACTGAAGGGGCCTCGCTCTCATGGCAAGAGGTTTACTAGTTTACGACTAGTACTACACCTGTTCGACTACTTCGACTACTCATCTTGACTACAATCCTAGTCGGGATCGACTCCAACTAGATGGCTTCATCGACTATTTAAGACTCAGCGACTATTTTCCCAATGCTGGACTCAGGGGCTAGCGCCACCGTTCTGCTATGTCTACTTTATGCTTATCATCTGGCTCCTGCCTCGGGGGCTTGATGGGACAAGGCACTCAGCGTGCCTCAAGGGACAGTTCTCATTTACATGTTGGATGTTGTACAACTACTCGACAATATCCGATCCAAGAGGCTTTTTAAGATCTATCTTGGGTAGATGTTTGTTAACCATTATTTCAGGGATTTTATTCCGAAATAAGGGGTTTGTTCAAATTATTACCCAGAGGACTTATTTAGCCATTGGCTCAAGGCACGAAAATTGATATGAGAAGTAATTTTGGGTGTTTTTTGGGGATGTTATTTGTTTAACCATTTTTAAGGGAATTCATCCCGAAAAAAGAGGTTTTCAAATTTACTACACCAATTTGCCCATGTTCATTATCAAATCTTTACCGTCACATATTTCATGCCACGATTCTTTGGATCCTTAATTCTAAACCTTGGGGATTTGGATTCAAGGCTAGGGGGCTGTGGGACACGTGTCATCAGTGACTTACTTTTCAAATCTGCTGGAAGTTCGGAGCCTTCACGTAGCCTCCATGCAGCCAAGGAAGTACTCGGAGGACACCTTCAAGACGAAGTTCGGGAGAACTCAAAGACGTCTTCAGAAGTACTTGGACGCCTGCAGTACTCAGCTACGAAGAGCTCGGGGGCTTGTCAGACCCAGGCACACGGGACTGTCCACGTGGCGTATTTCTCCAAGGATATAGGATGGGACATGGCCCATGCCCTACATCTGTTGTAACTACTCATAGTGCAGTAGGACTACTCATACAGTAGTGAAACTAGTCGGACACGGTAGGAAACTACCCGAGAAGTACTCAGGTAGGACTCCTGGGCTTGTACCCGACTAGGACTTCCATGTAAACCTGTCCTCCAAGACTATATAAGGGCGGACAGGGACCTCCTAGGGGACGATCACCATCAAAGTCAATACAAACCACATAGGACGTAGGGTATTACGCTCTCGGCGGCCCGAACCTGTCTAAACCTTGTGTTCCTTGCACCTTTGAGTTCCTGATCTCGGCGACACCCTACCTACAAACTCACCACCTCGGGGGTATCCCTCGGTGGGCGTGGCGGTAAAACACCGACATACAGTCAAGCTCAAATTGCACATGTTGAGCAAGGAGTCCGTGCAGCGTGGCAGGGGGAGTGGTCATGGACCACCTCCAAGGGGTCATTTAAGAGAAGCCGCTCAAAACATTCATGCCTCACTTCACTATCCTCGCACTCCGAAGAGGATAACCATTGATCATGAGGGATTTGAGTTTGTACAAGTGACTCCAAAGAAGCGTCCTCCTCTTGTTGGCCTCAATGGATATGATGCAAAGGTTATATATCAACTATAGGCAAGAGTTGATTCAAGCGAAGCGTAAGCGCAAGGAGAAGAGTCCTATCATATTTTCAAAGGATGAGAGCATTGATGAGCATTTTTGGATGAAATGCCATGCGGATTATTAATTCTCGGTCTTTCTTAGTCGTGATGAGCCTATTGTTGAGATGCAATGGATTGATTGGGAGTACATGAAAAACAAGCATGATCCAGATTTTGACTTGGTGATACGAGTTTGTGAAGAGAAGGGGATCAAGGATCTTATGGGTTTTCGCTATGATTGGAATGAAGAGATCATCGTTCAGTTCTTGCAACTCTTTACTATCGTCAATCTCACAACACCATCTATTGGATGACCGAGGGAAAGTGGTATTCCACTGATTATATGAGCTTCTCTCGCCTACTTGGCTTTGGGAGTGAGGATGCCAAGAAAGATAAGATCTACAATGATACAATTCTCCACAAAAATGAGATACAGTTCATGTACAAGGACGGCTATGAGGCCGATGGGTGGACTCATAACTTGAAGCCATTCTTTCACTACATGAACAAAGCAGTGCGTGCCACTTTCACTATCAAAAAGGGAGATGCCACTTCACTTTTTCACCATACTCGCGATGTGGTAGCTCGTCTCTGTCCCGAAGGTCGTGATTTCAGCGTATTTGATTTCATTTGGAATGATGTAATTTATGGTGGGACTGATCCGGAGCGGTGTATTCCTCTTGCTCTCTATGTTACGTTCTTGATTGAGACGACCACAAAGACCGTCTTCCCCAAGGACTGCACACATTCTGGTGTTCGCATCATGAGAAAAAGGGGTACCGGGCCACCACCACCTCCTCGGACTACTCGTATGCCTCCCGATGTTCCCATTCCGGATTCTCTTGATGCTGCTGCTCGTGTTGTTGAGGCTGCTGCTACCATCACGTCTGCGGCTATGGGACATGGCTCATATTGTCCATCGCGTCTAGCCTCTACTTATGCCGGGCCTTCTACCTCCGGAAGCAAGCCCAAGAACAAAGTGCTGTGAGCATTCACCTCTCTCATTAAGCTATGCCGCAGCAACGCCATTGAGTTCAACAAGTGTCAGAGGGGCATCAAGGAGCTTCAAGATCATGTAGGTCTTCCCCACTCTCCTATTCGTGACATCCGAACCTTCAATGATCCATGGTCAGAATTTAAGACCGAGGACGCTCCTGCTGCTACGGCCACATCCTCTCGGCCTTGCCGTTCTTCTACTCATGCACATGCTCATGTTGAGGCATTGGAGAAGGATGACGATGATGAGGAGAACGAGGACGATGACTACGTTGAGGACGACGACAAGTGATCCATTTTTCTATCTTTCTTTTCCTTTTTGGTGCTTGTTGCCAAAGGGGGAGAAGAACGACTTGTATCATCGTGTATCTATCTAGTTATCGTATTTGAACCTCGTGTGCTATTTGGACTTGATCTATTTTAATGTGTGAATTTGTGTGGGTTAAGACTTGATTAGAACTAGTTGAGAACTTGTTTTAATATTCTTAATGTTAGTATGCTTGTCAATCACATGATTGCTGTATTTTTGTTTTTGTCAAGGTCTCTTGACATTCTCTTGTTTCATGGGTGATATCTTGTCATATGCATCACACTCTTTTGATATCTTGTCTCACGTTGCACCCCACGGTTGTTGTCTTATACACTTGAGTTTTCAATATATGTGTTGCAAAGGCATGTTAGGCCAAAATTATGAATTCAATTTATTGCACATATTCAGGGGGGAGCTCAAGCTGTATAATGAGGTTCAAATACTTGTTATATATCTCTTTTGTAAGCCTTGAGAGTGTTGTCATTAACCACCAAAAAGGAGGAGATTGAAAGAACATCTAGGTTCGTGTGGGTTTTGGTGATTAATGACAATGGTCTTAAGGAACTAACAAGTGTGAATGAGAATGCTTTCAGGTGGTAAATTATAGGTTGAGAAGATTAAAAGAATGAAGGACCCTAAAAATGAAAATAAAAGTTGACATGAAGAACCTCATAGATTTATCTTGAAAAGTTTTATTCTTGAGTTCTAGGGCATGCCGTACTATCAAGGGGGACACAAAATCATTTGATGAAGGATTCTTAGTGCTTAAAATCTCATAAGAGGTACACTTGAGCCTATGCGAACACTTAGAGCAAAATCCTTGTGACGTCTGTCTTCTGCCAGAGATTTCTGACTCCTTGCAAAAGTTTCTGACTTGGGTGACGTGTCAGACTCGGGGCCACAGGACTGCGCACATGGCGTACATATTCTAGGATAAGGGACGGGACATGGCCCATGCACTACACCAGTTGTAACTACTCGTACAGGAGTAGGACTAGTCAGAACGTAAGGAAACTACACAAGTATTACTCAGGTAGGACTCCTGAGCTTGTATTTGGTTAGGACTTCCATGTAACCCTGTCCCCCCAGACTATATAAGGGCGGGCAGGGACCCCCTCCAAAGAATCATCATCTAAGGCAATACAAACCACCAGACAGGATGTATGGTATTATGCATACTGTGGCCCAAACCTGTCTAAAGTTTCGTGTTCCTTGCACCTTCGAGTTTTTGATCTCGGCAACACCCCACCTTCAATCTACCACGTCGGGGGTATCCCTCGGTCAGCTCCTGGATCTGCGTTGACAATGGCTCGACGAGGGCACAACCTTTCTTTTCGGCTCCTGGATCTACGTCGACAATGGCTCGGGTGGTTTCAACAGCCATCTAGCCGACTCTAGGGAGCCAGAGACATCTGCAGCAACTCAACGGAGCGATCTTGACAAGTTCATTGACAACCTCGATGAGATGCTGCTCCCTGACCTAGCCAAGGAGATCGAGGAGGAGACTGTTCTCGACGTGATTTCGACTCGTGTTGCACCAGGACTTCTCGAGTCGGATCCAATCCGATCTGGGAAGAGTGTACTGACTCCTATTCGGGCTACGCAACCCGGCTCCTGTCTACCAGAAATCCATGCAATTTGGGTCCCTCTTCGACCTGGAGGAGGACTTGGATCGCTTACTCAGGATCGGAGAGGAGGGAGCCAGGGCCTGCCGGGAGGCCCCCGTCTTCCACAACTACTCGGACATGACGACTCTGAACCCTTTTTAGGTTGTCATCTTGGCCTGACTTTAACTTCAACGCCGCAAGGCCTGTTCGTGTACTAGAAGGGCATGGAGCCCTCTGAACTACTCGAATATGACTCCCGCCTTGTGGCCTTCACAGAAGAACTGCCTTTTCAAGAAGGCAAGCCCCTCTCTCCCATCGTGGTGGAGGGAGAAGGCAGGACAGTACTCGTCGATTACATCTCCAGGAGTGAATTTTTGCTGCAACGTCATGTCTACATGGCCTCCCTCCATGAGCATGGCGACGATGACGAACCATGGAGAGAGTACGACGACGAGCTACTCGTGGACGTCTCTGCCGACGAGCGCACAGTGGACACTCCTCAAGGTGAAGACGAGGATCACAGAAGAATCCGAAGGCTCAAGAACGCTAAGTGAGCCAAGCACAGAAGGAACATGGAAGCCCGCGTACGGAACCCACCTGCAGCTGATGATCACCAGTACAACACTCCGATCGGGAATATCGCTGAAGCGGCTTTGCTAATTCAGCAGTTACCCCAAAACCCGAGGACCGAGAGGCTGCTGCATTTAACACAACGCGCTATTGTCCAACTGGACCAGCTGGACCCTATGTCTTCGCTGCAGCACAGCCGTTCAAGATCAGAGCATCACGCGAGCTCCATCCCCCAAGCTAGTAGCACCCAAGGAGGAAGAACCAACCCTCGGGGTGGCCATGGTCACCAGCACGCCCATCACTCCGCACACGGCCACGCAGACCAAGAAGTCCAACAGGCTCCACATCAGTCGAGCAACCACCAGGTCGCAAGGCCCAAGTTGGAGGTCCCTCTGCGGGGGGTCAAGGCTACCACAAAGATCTTCGTGAATTGCCCACAATCAACCTAAGGAAGAAAATCAACGAAGGCTGTGATGCTCGAGACATCATAGACTCGAGACGCCGTGAGCGCAGCGGTGACCTCCGTGTCATCGACGATAGTGACCGCTTCCCAGCTTTCAGTCGCAACATCACCTCCCGCGACTGCCCAAGGGAGTTCAAGCCAGTCGGCATCACAAAATACGATGGCAAACACGACCCATGGTAGTGGATTCGCTACTACTCCACCGCCATTGAAGTATCGGGCGGCTCCAACACGACCAAGGTTATCTACTTCCCGATGGCGCTAGAGTCCGCACCACTCACCTGGCTTGAAAGCCTCAAGTCAGACTCCATTGACTCCTGGGAGGACCTGAAGAAAACCTTTATCGACAGCTTCCAGGGCTCCAGGCTCTGTGCAGGTACTTGTCACAACTTGTCACAGGTCAAGCAGGAGGAGAACGAGGCTCTAAGGTCCTACACCAGGCGCTTCTTCGAGATTCGCGCCACCATCGCTAACATCACCGATGAGGATGTCATCCACTGCTTCCAGAATGGCCTCATTGTGAAGCACGTCTACCACAACTTCGGACGCAACCACCCCATGACCGTTGTAGAGCTTCACGACATGATGCAGCGATGGGCCGACCAGGAGGAGAGGAGAATGAACGCTTCCCCAAGCGCAACAACGACAACCGCTCCAAAAAAGGCCAGCAGAACTACTCGGAATCCTCCCAAAAGTGCAAGCCAGACGACCTAGTCGTGGCTTTCGAGTGCAATCCGCGCGGCAAGAAGTCGGGGAACTAGCCGGACTAGTTCGAGAAGATCCTGCACAAGCAATGCCCAATGCACCCGAAGTCAAAGCATACAGTTTTCTAGTGCATTAGCCTTCGCAAGTCCCTCAACGCTCCCCTTCCTAACCATGAAAAGGGGAAGGACAAAGAAGACGAGGAGGGAGACAAGTCGGGGCCGTAAGGTTACCAACACCCAGCCACATCGTCAATGTCATCTTCAACGGTAACGGCGGCTCCCCCACCAAACGTGCGTAGAAGCTTACTCTACGCGAGATCCTTTTGTTGAGCTAGGCATACCACAGCCCATGAGATTCAACAAGGTCCTGATCTCTTTCTCCAGAGAGGATCAGTGGACCAGCTTCTCCAAGATAGGAAAAATCCCGCTCATTTTGGACCCTATGGTGGCCTGTTCACAGCTTACCCGTGTTCTCATCAACGGCGGAAGCGGTCTCAACCTGCTCTTCGCTAGTACACTGAAGAAGATGGGGCTCTACATCTTCAAGATGCACACCCCTAGCAAAGCTCCGTTTTACGGTATCATTCCAGGGAACGCGACTACACCATTCGGTTTGGTGACCCTGTCAATTACCTTTGGGACAAAGAAAACTACCGCACGGAGTACATCAAGTTCGAGGTGGCGGATTTCGAATCGTCATACCATGCCATCCTCAGCAGATCCGCCTTGGCCAAGTTCATGGCCGTGCCCCACTACGTCTACCTGCTCCTCAAGATGCCAGGAAAGATGGGGGTACTCACCTTCCGCGGCGACTTGAAGAAGTCGTACGACTGCGACCAAGAGGCAATCGAGTTCACCTTGACTACATGCATGCCAGAACCTTCAGCGGAAGTCTTCACGGCCGCACAACAGCTCTCTCAATCAGAGATGACGATTCCAGTTGTCCCCCACAGAAGAAGCTGGGCCAGTCAATGGTGAAGCCCAACACCAACGACGTTGGCGTGAAAACCATCCAACTGCAGGAGGGCGACCTGTCCAAGACAACACTCATCAGTGCCAGGCTGGACGACAAATAGGAACTCGCGCTCGTCAATTTTCTTAGGGCTAACTGAGACATGCTTGGAAACCAGCAGATATGCTAGGGGTGCCCAAGGAGTTGATTAAGCACTGCCTAAAAGTCGACCCAAAAGCCACCCCAAAGAAGCAATGACTACGTCGTTTCTCCTCCGACAAGAGGGAGGCCATCAAAAAGGAGTTAGCAAAATTACTCACCGCTGGTTTCATTAAAGAAGTGTATCACCCAAAGTGGCTTGCTAACCCTGTACTTGTCTTCAAAATGAATAATAATGAATGGAGAATTTTTGTAGACTATACCAATCTCAACAGGCACTGCCCAAAAGACCACTTTGCGCTCCCATGCATGGACCAAGTCATCGACTCAACTGCGGGCTTTGTCCTGCTCTCTTTCCTTGATTGCTATTCGGGATACCATCAGATTGCCCTCAAGGAAAAAGACCAGATCAAGACAGCGTTCATCACCCCGTTTGGAGCGTACGCCTACAAGACTATGTCCTTCGGGCTGAAAAATGCAGGAGCTACATATCAGCGAGCCATCCAGCTATGCCTCGCCGATCAGCTACATTGCAATGTTGAAGCTTACGTGGATCACGTGGTCCTCAAGACTAGAAACCATGAGGAGTTCATCTCCGACCTTGAGGAAACCTTCAACAACTTGCGCAAGTTCTGGTGGAAGCTCAACCGAAACAAGTGTGTCTTCGGCGTACCGCAAGGGAAACTACTCGGTCTCATCGTCAGTCACTGAGGAATTGAAGCCAACCCGGAGAAGATTACTGCAATCACAAACTTGGGAGGTCCACAGATGATCAAGGACGTCCAGAAGCTCACAGGGTGCATGGCGATCCTTAACAGATTCATCTCACAACTTGGGGAAAGAGGATTACCTTTCTTCAAGCTTCTAAAGTGGCAAGACAAGTTCTAGTGGATAGAGGAGGCGGCGTAGGCACTGGAAGTTCTCAAGCATCATCTATAGTCGCCCCCCATTCTCACGGCTCCATTATCAGGCGAGAATCTGCTTTTGTACATTACCGCGACTACTCACGTCATCAGCACAGCTATCATGGTGGAACGCTCTGAGGAGGGCCATACCTTTGGTGTGCAGCGTCCTCTTTGAATCTAAGGTTTGTTACCCATCAATTAAGAAACTTCTCTATGCTATACTCATCACATCCAGGAAGCTTCGCCACTACTTCGACAAATACAAATATCAGTCATCATTGATTTCCCATTGGCGGATATACTCCTATCGGGATGCCACTATTTCCAAGTGGGCAGTGGAACTGGGCGCTCTCAACATTGACTTCATGCCTCGAACCACCATCAAGTTGCAGCTCCAGCCAACACGCCTGAGCGTTGGGTCATGTAGTTTGATGGTTCTCTCAAGCTCGGAGGCTGCGACACAGGAGTACTCTTCATATCGCCAACATACGAACAACTCAAATACATTTTCCAGATACTATTCGAGGTCTCAACAACAAAGCCGAGTACGAGGCATTACTGCTTGGGCTCCGCCTGACAGTCTCTCTTGGCATCAAGCGACTACTCGTCTACGACAACTCCTTGCTGGTAGTCCAACAAGTCAACAAGGAGTGGGACATCAACAAAGAATACCATGGATGCGTATGTTGCTGAGATACACAAGTTGGAGAACAAGTTCTCGGGCCTGGAAATCATCCATGTGTTTCGGGATAATAACATGGGAGCTGACGTGCTCTCGAAGTTGGGCATCGATCGAGCGAAAGTCCCACAAGGAGTATTTGTTCACAAACTACATCACCCATCCATCAGGCAACCAGATTCTATGATCATCGATCAAGGTTCATCAGAACCTAGTCAAGAGGTCATGATGATTAAGGTCGACTGGCGGGTACCGATCATCGACTTCATCAAAGATCAGAAGCTACCCCTAGGCGTTGATGAAAAGAGCGCCGAGGCCGCACACATCATCAGGCGAAGCAAGGGTATGTTCTGGTCGGCAACAAGCTATATAAGCATTGTTCAGCAACAGGCATCCTTATGAAGTGCGTCCTCATTGAGGAAGGCAAACAAATACTACAAGAAATTCATGATGGAGCCTGTGGCAATCATGCAGCATCCTGAACACTAGTCGGGAAAGCATTCAGGTCAGGATATTACTGGCCAACAACTTTGGCTGATGCCGAAGACCTGGTTCGTTGTTGTACCAATTGTCAGTTCTTTGGTAGGCAAGTTCACGTCCCGGTGCACAACCTCATCGCCATACAACCATCGTGGCCGTTTGCTTGTTGAGGCCTGGACATGATTAGGCCTTTGACAACAGCACTAGGAGGTTTTACCCACGTGTTGGTGGCCATCGACAAGTTTACCAAGTGGATCGAGTACAAGCCGAATACAAAGATCTCGGCGGATCGAGTAGTTAGCTTCATCTGCAACATCTTGCATCGTTTCGGCTTCCCCAACACCATAATTACAGATCTGCGATCTAATTTCCACTCACACTCAACCAAGCAAAGCCACAGGTTAATCACCATTTTTCCTCATCTAAGGGTCAGAAGCTATCTGTCACACCTGGTTTAAGGACAAAACCGAATGCATAACTATATGTATGCTAGGATCAAGTTCCATACATATAGTGACATCATCAGTGAATAACAGCAACAGTATCATGTAAAGAAACATAAATATGGACTTACAAGACTATCAGAGATATGCGCTTATCATGGAAACGAAGGCTCCAAACTTCACAGGCAAACGACTGGGCGTTGCGTACGCCTAGAACTCTTCATCATCTTCAGTAGACTTCACACCTTTTTCTTCTGAGCACAGTTAGCAAGGGTGAGTACACTTATGGTTGGTACTCAGCAAGGCCACAAGATATAACCAAAGTAACGATTTAAATCCATATTTAAGTTTATTAATCATGTGAGGGTCCAGGCCGCTCTTGACCGTGAGCACAGCTGATATATCAGTTTTAGACACTCTGCAGAGGTTGTACACTTTCACCAGAAGTCGCGTAAAAGTTCAAAAGAACTTTGGACCCAACCATGCTGTGCTAGCTAGGCACAATACCACACTTCCGAGGTGTGATTGCATAGGGACGCTACGAGGCCTTTACAAAGATTCCCTAATAAGAAGTAGTCCGCTAGAGTTTCGGTAGCGGCGTGAACCATAACCCTCCCTAATGGTCAGCACCTTAGCGAAGGCTGCTACCCCAAGAGGACCAGGCTATACCCCAATCACCGACCCCCTCCTTGCCCTTTCGGTAAGATTGCTTCAAATTAGAGTCTCTAATTATTTAGCCAAGACCAGAGCCATATGGTCCTCGTGGTTGTACTGTTTTCCTGGGTGGTTCTCCACGTTCCAATTAATACATGGTATTCTTGTAAATAAGCATAGATAGAAGGATGGTTAGGGTCACTTGCCTTTTTCTAACGAAAAGCTACTCTTACTGCTCTTCAGCTCTTGCTTACTTGGAAACCTTGGTCTTCAAGCTTCAACAGCGATCATTCTATTCGAAACAAACATCGAGCACAAATATACAAAACAACAAACAAGTACAGCTAAGAACAATACACCAATCACAAAACAAAAGCTTTTAAAAGAGCGTGCTAAAGGATAGGGCTCGCTGCTACGATTACAAGAGCACAAGAAATGCGGAAAATGGAGCTAGGGTTGAAAAGACACAACTATCGGAAGATTGGTATTATAAAAGAAGCAAAAGAACTATAATTTTTATTTATTTAAATTGGAAAACAAATGTAAAAGATATTCAAGACAAAATATCCCTGTTTATAATTAACTTATATTATACTTTTATTTATAAAAGCGGAGTAGAACTTAGTCATATTTTATTTATGATTGTCTATGTACAAATTACACTAACTATCAATTAATTAGAAAGAAAACTTGTGAGAGCATCTAAACGCATAACTTTATATTTGGTGTTCAACTAAACAAATTATATTTAGAACACATTTGAGTTGGTATTAATCAGATTAACATTAGTTATGAAAAACCGGAGGTAAAGACCTAGGTGGATTTTAATTAGAAAAACTAGGTGAGAGAACTTTAATCAAATTAAATCTATTTTTAATTAAAAGACAGGAACTAAGGCACAACGACATGACTAGATGGTAGCTTAGGGTTTTATAAGACAAACGCAACAAGAACGAGTTGAAACGGATCTAAAACGACGAAGATAGGGCTAAAGCAAGGTTCCAGGGACTTATCTGCGAAGAAACTGAACTTCCAGGAGCTAAATCTTAAGAAATCAGGGGCTAAAACATAATTAAACCTTAAACAGAGGGTCTGGGTGCAAAACTGGAGATCCTGGACGGCGGGTATTAATTCTAGAAAGGTCAGGGGTCGGGACAGAAAAGAAAGGGCTCAACTCTAATTATTTTTCTACTGATCTGGACTGCGGGTTGATTTCTGGAAAGATAGGGGCTTTTCTGCAAAACTTCCGGTGACGGCTAAGGTTTTTCTCAGTTGGGTGGATCTGATCCGTTGGATCACGATCCGACGGCAAGGTAAGGGTCGAGCGAGGGCGGCGGCTCGTGCGCGGCTCATATCTGTTCTAGCCATTAGATCTAGATCGGGTGGCAGGGTGTGGGTCCGGCGAATCGGACGCGGCTCGTCAGAGTAAGGGTCAGGCGATTTTGGTCTGTTGGATCAGGATCGGGCTGCAGGTTGTGGGTCGGGCGAATCAGGTCAACTCAGCAGAGTAAGGGTCGGGCGAATTGCTCGGCTCGAGGAGTAAGGGTCGGGCGAATCGCTCGGCGGCGCTGGGCGGCAGCAGTCGCCGGCAGCGAGCAGGCGCGGCGGTGCCTCACCGGTGTACACCGGAATCGGTGCTCCGGGGCACGGATTGGCACGGGAAAGAGGCAAGGAGCGAGAGTGGGCGACGGGGAACTCTCCTAGGGGCTCGGGACGGCTGTGTGGCGGCCGGAAGCATGCTCACCACAGCGGCGGGCGGAGCCAAAGCTCCGGCGAGAAATGGCCGGGGCAAGAGAGCGAGAGGGAGGGGGGAAACGGGAGCGGCGTGGTGCTTACTTCCTCGCGAGAGTCTTGTGGGGGTTGAAGACGTCGGAGTCGAGGCGAAACGGTGGGTTGACGATGAGGTGCGGCACGGGCGGGTGGAGATGTTCGCTCCTGCGAGGAAATGCCGGCGTGGAGCGACAACACGAAGGGGAAGACGAGGCCGGTGACGGTGCGGGGTCCTAGGATGTAACACCCAAATATATAGGAGTTGAAATTTTAAAAGTATTTTTATAAAAGTCATAAGATAAAATTGTGCATGCATCTTTATTTCTTTTCTTCTCCTATTCTTTCTTTCAGCCCAACCCATTCCTTCTTTTCTTTTCCTGCGGCCCAACTCAGCGGCCGATCTGCTCACCTGACCCTTTCTTTCACCGACATCTAGGCGCCACCTGTTGGTGTCTTCTTTCTTCTTTCCTTTCTTCTTCCTCTGCTCCGCATCGCTCTCGCTCCTCTGTTTCCTCTCTCCGCCGCGACAGCAGACGCGCCGCGCCGTCGTACGCGTTTCTTCTCCTTCCTTCTTCCTTCCTTACCTCGAGTCCGGATCGACTCTGCGCCGTCGCCTGCATCTCTCTTTCCTTCCCAGCGATGCATGCTTACCTTACTAGCCGCAGTTCCGCCCTTTCCTTTGCAAGAGCCGCCGCCTTCCTTATTCACAGCCACTCCGCCCCTATAAAATCCCGCCGGAGCCCCGCTTTGCAACCAGAGCCATCCTCAAACCCTTTCCTCTACTCAACACCTTCGCACGCCGCTGGAAGTTGCACACCGGAGGAACGCCGCCGTCCCGTGCCGCCGCCTCTCCGTCGACTCGCCGTCCCGCAGCTTCTCCGCCGTCATCAACTCTTGCCAGAGCTCCGCGAGTTGGTGAGCATCAAGCCGCACCAGATTCCTCTTTCTCTCTTGCTCCGCCGCAAACCCGATTTCTCGCCGGTCCCCTGTTTCCACCCGCCGCCGTGGCCGCCAGTTTACAACCGCCGCACAGCCATCCCGTGACCACCCTCACCTTCACCGTACCGCCCACTCACTCCCCGGCATAAACTCAGCTTGAATCGAGCCCCGGAACACCGGATTCGGTGAAGCTCCGTCTGTCCACTGCCGCACTCGCTCGCCGCCGACGCCCAGTAAAACTCCGATTCGCCGACCCTCTCTTGACTCTGCCGATTTGCCCGACCTTTTCCTTACTCTGCCGATTTACCCGACCTTCACTTTACACTGCCGATTCGCCCGACCCTTATCCCGCTGATTCGCCCGATCCGCCGCACGATTCTGATCCAACGGACCAGATTCATCCGACCCTAGCTGCTCCCAGAACTTTTGCAAAAAGATCCCTAGGTTTTCCAGGAATCAACCCGCGGTCCAGAGCAGTAGAAGAGTAATTAGAATTGAGCCCTTTCTTTTTCTGTTCCGACCCCTGACTTTTCTAGAATTAGTACCGCCATCCAGAACCATTTGTTTTGCACCCCGACCCTTTGTATAAGGTTTAATTATGTCTTAGCCCCTAATTTCTTCAGATTTAGCCCTGGAAGTTCAAAACTCTCGCAGTTAGGCCTTAGATCACTGTTTTAGCCATATCTTCATCGTTTCAACTCCGATTTCAGCGATTCTTGCGCTCATGCAATCCTTGCATCATGAATAGTATCTTTTTACTTTCTGTTTGTATTGTTTGTTGTATTGTTTCTTATTTGTTTGTGTATGCTTGTTTGTGTGATCGCGTAGACAACGTGACGTTCGAGCCAAATCAAGAGCAAGCTTAGGAGGAAGAAAACCAGCAGCTGTTTGAAGAAGGCAAGTGGATTTCCCCCCTGCATATTCTATTTGATCCCAACAACAGCATGATAATTCACTTTACTTTATTGTTGCTTGCATAAACTTGATGGGTTACCTATACTAAGGACATACCTAGTCTTTTACCCCAAACCTTGAAACACCTGGGTTTACTTTTCATGTTGGGTAGTCACGCTTAGTTGCAAACTTTGGGATTGGTATTGGTTTACTCTTATGGTAATGTTGAGCAAGTTTCATATTGTTGTTGTACCGCATAATTTCAAGATCAACTTTGTTTAATGGGAACATGGAGAACCACCCAAGAAAACAATGCAACCACAAAGTCATATGGCTCTGACCTTAGCCAAATAATTAGATGTGTAGTTTGCTGGTGGCCTTACCGAAAGGGCAAGGAGGGGGTCGGTGATAGGGGTCATAGCCCGGTCCTCTTTGGGTAGCTGCCTTTGCTAAGGAGTTGACCATTAGGGAGGTTTATGGACCACGCCGCTACTGAAACTCTAGCGGGCTGCCTAGCTCTCGACATATCTTTGTAAAGGCTTCGTAGTGTACTCTCGCCACTCACCTCGGAAGTGTTTAAGGGCCTTGCAAACCCAGGCGATTCAGGGGAACACGATTTGTGGGTAAAATGTACAACCTCTGCAAAGTGTAAAACTGTTATAACAGCCGTACTCACGGTTAAGAGTGGCTTGGACCCTCACATGATAATAAAACTTGAAGATTATTTAAATTGTGGTTCTTGGTTTATGTTATTGTGGATGGTATCGTTATGTATCTACTAAAGTGGGTTGGTATACACTTAAACATAGTTACTAAGTGCTTGTTAATAAATACTTGACCAACTAAAAGCGACCGCTGCTCCAAACCCTAGCCTATTCTTGATGGCCTTGCATATTCACCCCACTTGATGAGTACCAACCATAAGAGTACTCACCCTTGCCCCCCGCTGTTCAGAAGAGAACTTTGAAGAGGAGATCTTCGACGGCTACGAGGAGTTCTAGGCCCTGCGTTCACCAGTCATCGCCTGTGGAAGACGGAGTTGTTGAAGACTTCGTATAGGGTATAACAGTTTATCGTTTAAAGATATTTGTGTCTCTTTTATACGGAGTGTAATATTGTTAAATACTTTATTTAGTTACTTTTTGAGCATTGTCTTTGATATATTACACTTTCCGTCTACCATATGTGTGTGAACACGATCCTGGCGCACATATGAGATGCACCTGGTTGTTTCTAGAATCGGGTGTGATAGAAGTGGTATTAGAGCTATGTTGACTGTAGAACGCTAGCCTAGATAGAAATGGTCGAAACTTAAGGATTCATCTTCTAGCAAGCCATGTCAGCATCAAAAATTTCTGTTTACTTTATATTTCTGCATAAAAACCTATGTTTACATAAACCTTCTATCATTTTTCTTCTTAAAAGAAAAATATTCTGAATTTTACTCCCGCTCTGCCAGATGGTCAGGACTTACCAGACTTCTCGCAAGCGCACCGGAGGTCGCCAAGTTCGCATTACCCCAGCTGAGCCAGCTTCTCCCACCCCAGTTCCAGCCCCTGTTGAAGAGGAGGAAGCTACGGAGGAAGAACCCGAGGAGGTCTACTATTTCGTGGATGGTGAAGATGGCCGCATCATGGCAATTGATGAAGGAAATCAGTTCACCCCACCGGCATCACCAGTTGTTGAGGCATCGCCACCACCCTCAGTTGTCTCTGCTCCAGCCCCCGCCCCAGCACCGGTCGTCGCTGAAGGAAGCCCGAGTAACTTCGAAGATATTAGAAGAGATGATGACGAGGACAACAACAACGATGAAGACAACGATGATCAGAGTGATGAAACTCCAGGGATGAGGCAACTCTGTTGTGTTCGCACTTCGGACAGAGAACCCGGCCACTTGTCTCTGGTGCTACAAGGTGTTCTTCAAGAGTTGGGCAACCGCGTGAGACCTCACTACCACACGCATCACTACATCGACCCTGCGCTCGGCGACTGCTGTGGTAGAAACACCTGAATTAATCCGGCTCAAGTGTATTAACCATCACCATTAGGGCAATCTCGGTTAACCTTACACTTCAAACGGAGTAATCCACTGGTCTGTCGGGTATAACCTCCCGATACAACCACGGTAGAGTGGATCGAATGCCATACATACAAATGCTCATGCGACGATGAGCCCAGAGAATACCACATTCCAGCAAATATTACAAAATTAACATAAGTGAATATTACAGACCAAGTTTGAGTTTAGAAACCAAGTACTTCAATGATCATAACTAATAAGTTCTTCAGAGTTTAAGTTGCAGCGGAAAATAAAACAACGGAAGCTACTCGATGATACAGGATGTCTCGATGAAGCCCGTACGAGACATCACTCGGCATTATCTTCGTTGGACGGGGGCGTATCCCATTCCACCGACCAACCAGGGGGAAGAGTACAAGGCCAAGTCAACCTAGCAATCATGTCTTCAACAGTCTCACCTGAAAACGAGCCACAAGCAAGGCTGAGTATACTAATACTCAGCAAGGCTTACCCGACTATTGGGGTATACTTAGCCGACTCCTAGACATGCGAGGCTTTTGGCTTGAGGGGTTTGTTTTGCCAAAAAGCATATATAGTAGGTCCTTACTTTCAGATTTTAGCTCCAAGTTCTAGCCTTCTTTAACCATTCTAGGTAAGCGACTATCCAATATCATACATGGTGAAGCATTAAATTTTCATCCAACAAGTTTATTCATCATCATTGTTCCTCTTCTTAATCTGTGGGTAAAAGTGGTTAAGCAGTCTCAATAGCCGTGAGAAACGGACGATTCGAATCGAATTTCTTAACCTTGCAAGGGAAACCTAAACACACGTCACGTGGTTACTCCCAGAGTCACACGTGCAACTTTTCCCTTCAATTCCCGCTTCACGGAACAGGCCCACCGCCCTCGACTACACCTCCCCACAGACCACGGTACGTCGGGCTGTGGCGGCCGATGCACCCGCCATTAGCTAGATGTGAACGAATTCAAGACAGTGGGGAGTATGTTCCGGCCTCGGTTCAATCCGGTACTTAAGCTTACCGATTACCATATTCTCGGCATGTGGTTAGTACGTTCAAAGACTTAACCATCACTTACCACACACTGCGGCCTTAGCATTTTTCACTAGACAGACGGGCCTCAATCATCAACATAAACATCGTACCATAGCCCGTCCGTCGTCCTTATGATTGCAGCGTGTAGTAAACAATCAACTCCTAATTTCTCGCGAGTGACAGGAAATCACTCGACTTTTACCGAGTCCTATTAGCATAGCATTCTATCGAACCTTGCATCTAGTGTTCAGAGCATGGGTACCTAGGATCATGCAACTAAGTTTTCATCCAACTCCTATAAACTTAATGCACAAGTAAAGTAGAGTAATAAGTTGCATAAGTTTAGAAAATAGGGTTCATGCTCCGGGGCTTGCCTTCTTGCGAAAAGTTAGTCCGGGGCTCTTCCGAACTTGGGCTCGGGTCTTCGGCAACTTTAGTTAGATTCACTTGAGCTTCACGCTGCTCACTCTCGGACGCGGGCACCAACTCGTACGTTCCGTCGGCGAGAGTCGTCGTTTCTACATGAATGCACAAGTTTAAGTAGTGGTGATGTTAAACGACATGATTTCCTTCACGATAAAGTTGCAGTTTGTAAAACATGAGTTTGTTGTGGAGTGAGTTACTTTATCAATCGTGGGCAATCGTTAATAGAGTTTATCTTAATCTATTTAACTTTATTAAAGAAGAAGGGGTTGTGTTATATTTAAACACCAACATGAGTTGAACACAAATACTAATCTAGTTAGCTTCTGGTAATAAAATTTTTATTCAAAGCACATTATGCAGAGATAAGGTCACTGTAAAAATTTCAGACATTTTTGTGTAGCATGTTAAATATGAAAAATGTAATACACAGCCACTGCTAGAATCTAGTTATTTTTACACAGAACAAACCATGCAAGTATTGATGCTAAATATTTTACAGGGTGTTGCTATAGCCATATTTGTGCTACTGTAAATTTTTCAGATTTTATTGCACATGATATAGAGCATAATAAATGGGACAAGCTACACTCATGTTATTAAAGCTTATTTTCTACAGGATGTTATACAGGGTTTCTATGTATGAAACTTTTTGTACAGCTTGACCTACTCTATTGTGTTTCATAGTAAAAAGATGAACATTTTCTAAGCGCTTTACTAATTATTTTGAATTAGGGAAATTTTCCTACCACAAATTCATATGAACAGGTTACATATAGTAAAAATGTTTCTAAATTTTTCTATGGCCTCTAGGTATTACTACAACAACACAGAAAAAGTTTCATGTCATTAAACATCACAGAACAGCAGGAAAAATTAGTTCTAACACTTTATGGCATTAAACAAGGTTGGACAAAAGGTGTATCTAGAGATGGCTTTTGGTTCTGATCCTTTTACACAGTCCTAAACATCAAGCAAGTAACTCACTGCCCAAAATTTAAGGTCAGCAATGATCTACAACAGTGGGTACAAAAGAAGTCCATTAAACCTTCCATTTAATCTAGAGCAAAATATATGGAGAATCTGAGAAACGTTATGTAACAACAGTTGTAGAGTTTCTTCTAGGGATTCCAGAACAGTTGAGTTTGCATTTTTCTGAATTTTCTACGATTTTATACGAATTTTACAAGTTCACTGAATTTGAATCTAGATTTGAAACTTTCTTTTACAACTAGGTCCTTGAATCTTACGCGCAGACCCTTCTAAAGATTTAAATTCTTGCAATTGGGTCCTCGGGCGGCTCAGGTACGGCGGCCGGCCGAAATTCCGGCGAGGGGCTCGCCGGCGGCGAGGGGTGAGGGTCGGGGAAGGTTCAGGGGTGCGAGGGCTACCTTGTGGGGGTGTTGTTCAGGTGGGGGACGGTCGGGAAGGGCTCGCCGGCGTTGGAGCAGAGGCGGCGGCGGCGCGGCACGCGTCGACGGCGGTGCTCCGGCGGGCTTGGGGCGGCCTGGTCCGGTCAGCGAGCTTCAGTGGCGCGCGGGGAAGCTGCTCAGGGGCTTGGCTTGGACGGAGGAGGTTGGGTTCGAGCTGTCCACGGCGAGCAGGGGCGGCGGCGGCGGCGGCAGCGCGGGCGGCGGCGCTCCGGTGGTTCTGGGCGGCGTTGGGCGGGTCGGCGAGCTTCAGGGGGATGATGTAGTGGTGGCTGAAGCTTCAGTTTGGGCGGTGGGCGGTGGTGGAGGGCTGTCCACGGCGAGCGGCGTTCGGCGGCAGCAATGGCGGCGGCGAGGGCGTTCTGGGTGCGTGGCTCACGCGGGCGGTCGGGGCTCGGCTTTTATAGGGGCAGGAGGGGGTGCGGAGGGGACTGGGCGATGCGCGGGGCAGAGGCACGGCACGGCGCGGCACTGGGCGCGGCGGGCGGCAGCAGAACGCCGGCGCGGCGTGCGGCGAGCGGGCGCGGCGACTGGGCGGCCGGGATATGGCGTGGGCGCGAGGGGATAGCGCTGGGCGTGGAGTGGTGGAGCAGCAGCTGCAGCGGCTCGGGCGGAGGGCGGGCGCAGTGACGGGCGGGGCGCGGGAGCCGGGGCGGCACGGCGGGTCGCGGCGGTTGGGCGCGACGGGCGGCGGGGCTGGGCGCGGCAGCGGCGTGCGCACGCGCGGGTGCTCACTGGGCCGCGCGGCGTGGGGAGGGGGAAAAGCCGGCCGTGGCGGGGTGGCGCGGCGGCCACTAGCCTGGCGCCTCGCGCCGGTCAGGCGTCGCCGGCCACCTGGCGCGCGTCGGTCGGGCGGGGAGGAGAGAGAGGGGGGGCGCGAGGGGCCTGATTGCGAGAATTTGAAAAACTTCAGGGGGCTGGGTGCAAACCGGGCGTTTTCTCCTCTTTCTAATTTGAATTTCGAAAACTTTTGAACACGAAAGTTGTTCAGAATAAAAAGTCCTACAAGTTTGGTTTCAGGCAAAATCTCATTTGGCTTATGGTTTGAAAGTTAAATTTAAAAGTTCAAAAGTAACCAAATGTGCTCAAATTAAATTTGAATTCCAACTGAACTCGTTCTAATTCTTTCCACCATTTTATTAGTTGGTTTAAGCATAGGGTTAGGCTAATGATACTGATTTTAGAAATGAAATTTTTACCAGGGTTGTCACAACTACTACCTCTCTCGCGTCCACATCAGGATGGAAAGTGCCAGAGGCCTGAGGACTCTCACTGCACATGACTCCGCTACACCCCACGCTACTTACGACGCTGCCATCAGCAGTGCCGCTAGGAGAGCTCTGTGGTCCATCTGCCATACCTACCGTCAGGAGCTTCAGAACACGGAGTATTGCCACCTTCCTCGCCGCCCCAGTGGAACTGAAGAGACTATGATTACTCTGGGTGAAGATGATGAAGACCGCCTCAATACTCTTGCTCGAGTCACCGCCGCTCTCAACACTGAGCTGGAAAGTGTCATCACTGAGCTGGACGATACTCAGGACAAGCTACTAGAGGCCTATGAATAGGTCCGCATACTGGAAGCTCGACTGGAAGGAAGAGCGCCGCCACCCCCACAAATGGATGAACCCCGCTTCCCCGCGTTGTCACCACCCCGCAAGAAGCTTCGTCATGGCAAACCCGGCTCCATAACTCGCCCTGAGGAATAGGCATTTAGGCTCTTAGGCTAGTATCTCTTAAAGTTCTCGTTAGAATCATTTTCGCTTGAGAGGACGATGATGTAATGATGATTGCTTGAGAACAAATGTTTGCTTTGAGTGCTATAAGAATTGCTTGCTATAATCTATCCATTAATATCAGTTGGAGTCTTATAAATCCATATTTTGTTAAGATATTATCTTCTATCTACCCATATCTAGTACACCTGTCTTATCCTGGGTTTATTCCCTAACGGTCATATGGTGAACACCAGGACAGGTGGAGGACAGAATATCCCTAGCTCTAGGCGTGCTCGCACAATTAACCGACAGAATCACTTGCCACCACCGCCTAATCCAACAATGGAGCAATTCTTGGCAGCACAGATGCAGGTGTTGCAGAACCTCAGTGCCACCATCCAGAACATACAAGCTCAGCAGAATCAGCAAGCACCACAGCAAAACCCGCCACCAAGAGACAAACACAGAGAATTCATGAGTCACCACCCTCCTACCTTTTCTCACTCTGTGGACCCCTTGGAAGCTGATGATTGGTTGAAGGTCATCACTAAGAAGCTGGACATCACGCAATGCAGTGACCATGAAAGGGTCCTGTATGCTACAGGACGTCTGGAAGGTGCAGCCGCTGATTGGTGGGATGCTTTCACTGCTGCCCACGCCAACGCCAACACTATCACTTGGGAGGAGTTCAGAACCAACTTTCGCAGCCACCATATCCCAGCAGGACTAATGAAGCTCAAGCAGAAGGAGTTCTTGAACCTGAAGCAAGGCAGCATGACTGTTAGTGAGTACCGGGATAAATTCACTCAGTTGTCTTGTTACGCGCCCCATGAGGTGGATAGTGACGCAAAGAGGCAGGAGCGCTTCTTGGAAGGTCTGATAGGGCCGCTCAACTATCAGCTGCATAGTCACACTTTCCCAAACTTCCAGACTCTGCTAGACAAAGCCATTGGTCTGGAGAGCAAGCGCAGGGAGCTTAGGGAACACAAGCAAAAACTTCAGTCCCAGGGACAATCCAGCAGCAACACCCGACCCCGCTACAACACACCCTAGGGATTTCAGTCGCGCCTTGGAGGATAAGGTGGAGGATATCCGCAGAATCAACAGAATCAAAGAACTCCACAGCAGCCTCAACGCTACAACCAGCAGACTCAGCGCAACTCCAACCCGCAATTGTACCGTCCAGGCTATGCCACAGGTGCACCAGTGCGGACCAACAATCCAGTCACCCCGGTCCAACCTAACGGATGTTTCAAATGTGGAGAACTGGGTCATTACGCTAACAACTGCCCAAAGCGTAACGTGCAAACTCCTCAGAATCAGAGGAACAGTGGACAAAGGCAGACTCCTCAGCAGCAGCAGCTGCACAACAGCAACCAGACACCACGGGCAACAAAGGACAACAGAACAGCGTGCGTGGAAAGGTGAATCATGTGACTGCAGAAACAGCTGAAGAGACTCCCGATGTTGTGCTCGGTACGTTTCTTGTTAATTCTGAACCTGCATCAGTTTTGTTTGATTCTGGAGCATCGCATTCATTCATTACTGAGCAATTCGCTGCAAAACATAATTTACCAATGAGCCCTATGAAACAAATATTTCTAGTAAGCTCCCCGGGCAAGGAATTGAAAGACAGTCACTTATGCCCAAGGGTCAGCATGAATATTATGGGGGTAGAATTCCTAGCCAATCTAATAGTCATAAAGACTACGACATCGATGTGATCCTCGGAATGGATTGGTTATCAGGATGTGATGGTGTTATTCAGTGTCGTAAGAGGTCAGTGCTCTTAACCAGCCCTCAAGGAGATAAAATAGAGTTTGTGGCATCAGTTTCACCCAGCGAAGTTGGGACAGTGAACCAAATGAAGGGAATGCCTCTAGAAGACATTAGAGTTATCAGTGAGTACCCCGACGTCTTCCCAGAAGATTTACCAGGTATGCCACCTGTTCGTGACATTGAGTTCAGTATTGATCTTTTACCTGGTACTGCACCTATCTCTAAAAGACCCTATAGAATGGATGTTAAGGATCTAAGTGAACTAAAGAAACAAATAGAAGAAATGTTAGCTAAGGGATTTATCCGTCCTAGCTCATCCCCGTGGGGAGCGCCCGTGATCTTTGTTGATAAGAAAGATGGCAGCAGAAGGATGTGTGTAGACTGCAGGTCGCTGAACGATGTGACGATCAAGAATAAGTATCCACTGCCCAGGATTGAAGATTTGTTTGATCAGATGACAGGTGCCAAGGTTTTCTCCAAGATTGATCTGAGATGAGGATATCATCAGCTAAGGATCTGACTAGAGGATATACCCAAGACAGCCTTTACTACGAGATATGGTCTGTACGAGTTTACTGTGATGTCGTTCGGATTGACCAACGCTCCAACATACTTCATGTATCTGATGAACAAGGTTTTCATGGAATACCTTGACAAGTTTGTGGTTGTGTTCATTGATGACATCTTGGTGTATTCCCAGAACGAGGAAGAACATGAAGAGCACTTGAGGATAGTGTTACAGAAACTCCGAGAGAGAATCAGTTATATGCCAAGCTGAGCAAATGTGATTTTTGGATGAGAGAAGTTTCTTTCCTTGGACATGTTATCACAGATGGAGGAATTGCGGTAGACCCAGGTAAAGTTCAGGATGTTCTGAATTGGAATCCACCGAAAACTGTACTTGAAGTCAGAAGTTTCCTTGGACTTGCAGGCTACTACCGTAGATTTATTGAAGGCTTCTCAAAGATCGTGAAACCTATGACTTCTCTGTTGGAGAAAGGGAAAGAATTTAAGTGGGATGATACATGCCAGAAGTGTTTTGAAGAGCTGAAAACAAGATTGATCACAGCTCCTGTGTTGATAATGCCAGATATCCACAAAGGGTTTGATGTGTATTGTGACGCTTCACGGATGGGTCTTGGATGTGTATTAATGCAAGAAGGCAAAGTTGTGGCCTATGCTTCAAGACAGTTGAGAAAGCATGAGCAGAACTATCCTACCCATGACTTGGAATTGGTTGCCGTCGTGCACGCATTGAAGATTTGGAGGCACTACATGATCGGAAACAAGTGTCAGATCTTCACGGACCATAAGAGTCTGAAGTACATCTTCACGCAACAGGATCTTAACCTAAGACAGCGCAGATGGCTAGAATTAATCAAGGACTATGATTTGGATATTCAGTATCATCCTGGCAAGGCTAATGTCATGGCAGACGCCCTAAGCCGGAAAGGACAAGCTAATATGATGGTTGCTCGATTGATGCCTCAAGAATTATGTTGGGAGATGGCACGTTTGAACTTGGGAATTGTCACACAAGCGGAAGCCATAACCATGGAGATGGAACCTACATTAGAATAGGAGATCAAAAAAGGACAGTTGACAGATGCTAAGATCAAAGTGATCAAGATTCAAATTGGTTTAGGCAAGACTAAGGATTTCACCGAAGATGAACAAGGAACTGTTTGGTTCAGAAAAAGGATCTGTGTGCCTGAAATTGATCACCTTCGTGAACTCATTTTGAAGGAGGCACATGATTTCGCTTATTCCATTCATCCTAGAAGTACCAAAATGTATCAAGACCTGAAAGAAAGGTACTGGTGGTATGGTTTGAAAAGAGATGTAGCAACTCACGTAGCTTTGTGTGATGTGTGCCAGAGAGTGAAGGCAGAACACCAGAGACCAGCAGGTTTACTCCAGCCATTGAAAGTACCAGAATGGAAATGGGAAGAGATTGGTATGGATTTCATTGTAGGGTTACCTCGCACTCATGATGGTTACGACTCGATATGGGTTATTGTGGACAGATTGACAAAAATCGCACATTTCATCCCAGTCAAAACAACTTACACTGGAGCCAAGTTAGCAGAACTATACATGTCACGAATTGTGTGTCTGCATGGTGTTCCAAAGAAGATAGTGTCTGATCGAGGTACTCAGTTCACGTCGCGTTTCTGGCAGAAATTACATGAATCTATGGATACAAAGCTCAATTTCAGCTCTGCATATCATCCGCAAACAGACGGTCAGACTGAGCGAACAAATCAAGTATTAGAGGATATGTTGAGAGCATGTGCCCTCAAGCATGGAGGTAGTTGGGATAAAAGTTTGCCATATGCAGAATTCTCCTACAATAACAGTTATCAAGCAAGTCTCAAGATGGCCCCATTTGAAGCGTTATATGGGAGAAAATGCAGGACACCATTGTATTGGAATCAGACAGGAGAAAGTCAGGTTTTTGGACCAGAGATTCTTCAAGAAGCGGATAGACAAGTCCAGATAATCTGGGATAATCTCAAGACTGCCCAGTCACGACAGAAAAGTTATGCTGATACACGAAGAAGGGAATTGACATTTGAAGTTGGAGATTTTGTGTATTTGAAGGTATCACCCCTCAGAGGTTTACGTTGATTCAAAGTGAAAGAAAAGTTGTCACCACGTTATATTGGTCCTTTTCAGATCCTGGAAAGGAAAGGTGAAGTGTCATATCAATTGGAGTTACCGGCACGATTGTCAGATATCCATGATGTGTTTCACGTATCACAGTTAAAGAAGTGTTTGAGAGTGCCTGAGGAGCAGTTACCGATGGAGGAACTCAATGTACAAAAAGATTTGGCTTATGTAGAACATCCGGTTAGGATCTTGGAAACATCTCAGAGGGTTACTCGGAATAAGGTGATCAAAATGTGCAGAGTACAGTGGAGTCACCATTCAGAGGATGAGGCAACTTGGGAAAGAGAAGATGAACTGATTGTAGAATTCCCTCAACTTTTCCTTAATCCTTCCTAATCTCGAGGATGAGATTCTTTTTAAGGGGGGTAGGTTTTGTAACACCCAAAAATATAGGAGTTGAAATTTTAAAAGTATTTTTATAAAAGTCATAAGATAAAATTGTACATGCATCTTTATTTCTTTTCTTCTCCTATTCTTTCTTTCAGCCCAACCCATTCCTTCTTTTCTCCTTCTTTTCTTTTCCCGCGGCCCAACTCAGCGGCCCATCTGCTCACCCGACCCTTTCTTTCACCGACATCTAGGCCCCACCTGTCGGTGTCTTCTTTCTTCTTTCCTTTATTCTTCCTCTACTCCGCATCGCTCTCGCTCCTCTGTTTCCTCTCTCCGCCGCAACAGCAGGCGCGCCGCGCCGTCGTACGCGTTTCTTCTCCTTCCTTCTTCCTTCCTTACCTCGAGTCCGGATCGACTCTGCGCAGTCGCCCGCATCTCTCTTTCCTTCCCAGCGATGCAGGCTTACCTTACTAGCCGTAATTCCGCCCTTTCCTTTGCAATAGCCGCCGCCTTCCTTATTCACAGCCACTTCGCCTCTATAAAATCCCACCGGAGCCCCGCTTTGCAACCAGAGCCATCCTCAAACCCTTTCCTCCACTCAACACCATCGCACGCCGCTGGAAGTTGCACACCGGAGGAACGCCGCCGTCATCAACTCTCGCCAGAGCTCCGCGAGTTGGTGAGCATCAAGCCGCACCAGATTCCTCTTTCTCTCTTGCTCCACCGCAAACCCGATTTCTCGCCGGACCCTAGTTTTCGCCCGCCGCCGTGGCCGCCAGTTTACAGCCGCCGCACAGCCATCCCGTGACCACCCTCACCTTCACCGTACCGCCCACTCACTCCCCGGCATAAACTCAGCTTGAATCGAGCCCCGGAACACCGGATTCGATGAAGCTCCAGCCGTCCACCACCGCACTCGCTCGCCGCCGACGCCCAGTAAAACTCCGATTCGCCCGACCCTCTCTGGACTCTGCCGATTTGCCCGACCTTTTCCTTACTCTGCCGATTTACCCGACCTTCACTTTACACCGCCGATTCGCCCAACCCTTATCCTGCTGATTCGCCCGATCCGCCGCACGATTCTGATCCAACGGACCAGATTCATCCGACCCTAGCTGCTCCCAGAACTTTTGCAGAAAGATCCCTAGGTTTTCCAGGAATCAACCCGCGGTCTAGAGTAGTAGAAGAGTAATTAGAATTGAGCCCTTTCTTTTTCTGTTCCGACCCCTGACTTTTCTAGAATTAGTACCGCCATCCAGAACCATTAGTTTTGCACCCCGACCCTTTGTATAAGGTTTAATTATGTCTTAGCCCCTAATTTCTTCAGATTTAGCCCTGGAAGTTCGAAACTCTCGCAGTTAGGCCTTAGATCACTGTTTTAGCCATATCTTCATCGTTTCAACTCCGATTTCAGCGATTCTTGCGCTCACGCAATCCTTGCATCATGAATAGTATCTTTTTACTTTCTGTTTGTATTGTTTGTTGTATTGTTTCTTATTTGTTTGTGTATGCTTGTTTGTGTGATCGCGTAGACAACGTGACGTTCGAGCCAAATCAAGAGCAAGCTTACGAGGAAGAAAACCAGCAGCTGTTTGAAGAAGGCAAGTGGATTTCCCCCCCTGCATATTCTATTTGATCCCAACAACAGCATGATAATTCACTTTACTTTATTGTTGCTTGCATAAACTTGATGGGTTATCTATACTAAGGACATACCTAGTCTTTTACCCCAAACCTTGAAACACCTGGGTTTACTTTTCATGTTGGGTAGTCACGCTTAGTTGCAAACTTTGGGATTGGTATTGGTTTACTCTTATGGTAATGTTGATCAAGTTTCATATTGTTGTTGTAGCGCATAATTTCAAGATCAACTTTGTTTAATGGGAACATGGAGAACCACCCAAGAAAACAGTGCAACCACAAAGTCATATGGCTCTGACCTTAGCCAAATAATTAGATGTGTAGTTTGCTGGTGGCCTTACCGAAAGGGCAAGGAGGGGGTCGGTGATAGGGGTCATAGCCCGGTCCTCTTGGGGTAGCTGCCTTTGCTAAGGAGTTGACCATTGGGGAGGTTTATGGACCACGCCGCTACTGAAACTCTAGCGGGCTGCCTAGCTCTCGACATGCCTACCCTCGCCACTCACCTCGGAAGTGTTTAAGGGCCTTGCAAACCCGGGCGATTCAGGGGAACACGATTTGTGGGTAAAGTGTACAACCTCTGCAGAGTGTAAAACTGTTATAACAACCGTACTCACGGTTAAGAGTGGCTTGGACCCTCACATGATAATGAAACTTGAAGATTAATTAAATTGTGGTTTGTGGTTTATGTTATTGTGGATGGTATCGTTATGTATCTACTAAAGTGGGTTGGTATACACTTAAACATAGTTACTAAGTGCTTGTTAATAAATACTTGACCAACTAAAAGCGA
The DNA here is from genome assembly GCA_032594955.1 of Panicum miliaceum. Taxonomy (NCBI): domain Eukaryota; kingdom Viridiplantae; phylum Streptophyta; class Magnoliopsida; order Poales; family Poaceae; genus Panicum; species Panicum miliaceum. The sequence continues at coordinate 7,519,348 of CM064070.1, read as the reverse complement.
CCGCTGCTACAAACCCTAGCCTATCCTTGATGGCCTTGCATATTCACCCCACTTGCTGAGTACCAACCATAAGAGTACTCACCCTTGCCCCCCGCTGTTCAAAAGTGAACTTTGAAGAGGAGATCTTCGACGGCTACGAGGAGTTCTAGGCCTTGCGTTCACCAGTCATCGCCTGTGGAAGACAGAGTTGTTGAAGACTTCGTATAGGGTATAACGGTTTATCATTTAAAGACATTTATGTGTCTTTTATACGGAGTGTAATATTGTTAAATACTTTATTTAGTTACTTTTTGAGTATTGTCTTTGATATATTACACTTTCCGTCTACCATATGTGTGTGAACATGATCCTGGCGCACATATGAGATGCACCTGGTTCTTCCTAGAATCGGGTGTGACATAGGAGGAGCTCCGGCGAAGGTCAGCGTTGACGAAGAGGCGGCGTGAAGGCGGGTCGATGGCGTAGCGGCGTCGGCGAGCTCGAGCTCGGGAAAAATAGTGGTGCAAAGCGGCGGCGTACTCGGGCGTGCGGCGAAATCGGAGTGGAAGGGGAGCGCTGGCGCTCGGGCTCGGGTTTTATAGGGTGAGGAAAGGAGGCGGAGCGGCCGGGGAAATGAAGGCGGCGTCTCACGTAGCGGCCGGGATTGACGCGGCGGAATTGCTGCGGTCTCCCGCGAAGGAAGGGGCAGGTCGCCTGGGGAAGTGCGTGCCACGGCATTATCGCAGGCCAGCGTCGCAGGAAACGAAGGAGGAGCCGCGGGCGATGGTGCGGGGACGAACTGGATTCAGGGTGAGGAAGAAAAAGGAAAGGGGAGGGAGGCGCGGACGACGGGCGACGGCGCGGCGCGTCTGGTGTCGCGGCGGAAAGGAAAGAGAGAGAGAGAGGAGCGGGAGGAAGAAGAAAGGAAGGTGGGGCGGGCGCGGGCGGCGAGATTCGCGGCGAGGTCTGGGGGGAGAAAGGAAAGCACCGGCGACGCAAGAAGGAAGGTGGGAGCGGGAGGTAGGGGATGGTGCCGACAGGTGGGTCCATGGTGGCAGTGAGAGAGAGGGAGGGGGAGGGAGAGAGGGACGGGTTGGGCCGGCTGGGCTTTTTTGGCCGTGGGGAGAGAAAAGAAAGAGAGGAGAGGGAGAGGTTTTGGGCCGGGCTGGAAGAAGGGAAAGAGAGAGAGAAAGATGGGGTGAGCCAAAAGAGATAGGGAAGAGAGAGAGAGAAAGATTTTAGGGTAGTTTTTGGGTATTTTTATTTTGCAAACTTAAACACGCAAACAAACAAAAACCAATGCAACGACATGAATGCAACATACATAAAACCATTTTATTTAATTCTAAAACATAATTATTTATTTTTCGTATACTAGATTTTTTGTAAAGAAAATAAATAATGAAATTTTTATATAATTATGAGAAAATCATTGCTTTATTATTATTATTATTTTCTAATCACATCCTGAAATTCAACAATTTCAGGGTGTGACACTATCCTTCCTGCGGACATCATGTGGCAATCTCCAAGACTGGAGATGTATGAAGAAGGAGAAGCTGCTCAGGCAAGGCATCTGAAGCTAGATTCGGTGGAAGAAATTAGGTGCAATGCCTATTGCAATAAGCCCACTATTTACAAGGAATTCAATGGTACCACGACCATAATGTCCAGGAGAGATCCTTCAGCATTGGTGACTTGGTCCTCCGTCGCATTCAAGATGAGACGGCGCTTCACAAGCTCAACTCATGACGGGAAGGGCCTTTCATCGTCCCTAAGGTCACACGACCAGGGTCATACCGACTACAAGACTCTGATGATCAGGATGTCCCAAATTCTTGGAACATCAAGCATCTACGCTATTTCTATCCTTAGATAACTTGTACTCAAAGTTGCCAGCTGTAGTACAACATTAATAAAGAGTTGATTTGGTCTACAAACGATTACTTTTTGCCTCACGCTACATTTTAGAACTCGAGGGCTCGGGCCATGAGTACCTACAATACGCTAACCACGTTAAGTCTCCAGAAGTACTCGAGGACTGCCATGACAAGTCCCGTCTGCACGACCACCTTTTATCACAGCCTTCAAGGCTATGTCGCAAGGACTACTTGCATGTTTTCCGACTACTTCGAGTACTAACCAACACGGTTTATGTGGCAGAACCACCTGAATTAATCCGGCTCAAGTGTATTAACCATCACCATTAAGGCATCCTCGGTTAACCTTACACTTCAAACGGAGTAATCCACTGGTCTGTCGGGTATAACCTCCCGATACAACCACGGTGAACGGATCGAGCGCCGTACATACAAATGCTCATGCGACGATGAGCCCAGAGAATACCACATTCCAGCAAATATTACATCATTAGCATAAGTAAATATTACAGACCTAGTTCTGAGTTTAGAAAACAAGTACTTCAATTAACATAAATAAGTTCTTCAGAGTTAAATTGCAGCGGAAATAAACAACGGAAACTACTCGACGATACAGGATGTCTCGATGAAGCCCGTACGAGACATCACTCGGCCTTATCTCCGTTGGACGGGGGCGCATCCCATTCCACCGACCAACCAGGGGGAAGAGTGCAGGGCCAAGCCAAGCTAGCAACCATGTCTTCGAAGGGCTCACCTGAAAACGAGTCACAAGCAAGACTGAGTATACTAATACTCAGCAAGACTTACCCGTGTAGTGGAAACTACTCCACCGACTCTAGACATGCCAGGCTTTTTGGCTCAGGGGTTTGTTTTGCCGAAAAGCATCTACAAGTGGGTCCTTACTTTCAACTTTTAGCTCAAGATTCTAGTTTCGTTAGCCAGTCTAGGTAAGCAGCTATCTAAAGCATACATGGTGAAGCATTAAATTTTCCATCCAACCAGTTCATTCATCATCATTGTTCCTCTTCTTACTCTGTGGGTAAAAATGGTTAAGCAGTCTCAATAGCCGTGAGAAACGGACGATTCGAATCGAATTTCTTAACCTTGCAAGGGAAACCCAAACACACGTCACGTGGTTACTCCCTAGAGTCACACGTGCAACTTTTCCCCTTTCTTTCCGGGTCGTGGATCGGGGCTACCCTCCGAGAGTACAAGAGCTCCACGCCACGGTTCGGCGCCGGGTCGTGACCACTCTCTGCACTCGCCATATGCACATGGGACCGAAGTTCAAAGGGTAGGATGCCGTCCCCTTGCCGGGCCAATCAGGTACTTAAGCTTACCGATTCCCATAATCTCGGCATGTGTTTAGTACGTTCAAAGACTTAACCATCACTACCACACCCTGCGGCCTTAGCATTTTTCACTAGACAGACGGGCCTCAATCGTAACCATCGTTACATAACCCGTCCGTGTCCTTATGATTGCAGCGTGTAGTAGTCATTCAACTCCTATTTTCTCGCGAGTGACAGGAAATCACTCGACTTTTACCGGAGTCCTATTAGCACAGCAGTCTATCAAACCTGACATCTAGTTTTCACGCAAGGGTTCCTGACATCATGCAACTAAGTTTTCATCCAACTCCTATAAACTTAATGCACAAGCAAAGAGTAATGAGTTGCATAATTTCGGAAAGAATGGGTTATGCTCCGGGGCTTGCCTTCGCAGTTCGCTTGGGGATCTTCCGAACTTGGGCTCGGGTCTTCAAAAGCTTCAGTTAGATTTGCTTGAGCTTCACGCTGCTCACTCTCGGACGCGGGCACCAGCTCGTAAGTTCCGTCGGCGAGAGTCGTCGATTCTACATGAGTGCACAAGTTTAAGTCGTGGAAATGGCACTTGATTACGATTTGAGAGTAATTACTACAAGGGATAGTTTCTGGTCATGAAATTTTGGATTTAGGCACATCAAGGAAAGATGTGCTTACTGTAAAATTTTCAGCCAATTTTATGTAACAGATTAATTCTGAAAAATATATTTCATTGTTGCTGTTAGATACTTGTTCTTTTTGTACAGAACAATTGGTGCAACAATTGTGTCTAAGATTTTTACAGAGCTCTCACTTGAGCATGCAGAAGCTACTGTAATTTTTGTAGGATTTATCATGCAGTATCCAGAGCATAGAAAATATGACATTCTACACCTAGGCTATTCAAAGATTCATTTTTACAGGACCCTACACAGGGTTTTTGTCCATGGAACTTTTTACACAGCAACCACTACCATAGTTTATCTCCCAGTAACAATTTGAGAATTTTCCAAGCTAAGATACTATTTTCTTGATTTAATGTATGTTATTAGCACATAAATCAAATAAGTGGGTTACTGTGAGATAAAAATTCTCCTAATTTTTCTCTGGCTTCTAGGTACCAATACATTAGCATAGTAAAAGTTTCAATGGGTGACTCACCACCTATCTGCAGGGATAAAACATTCTACTTACACATGAATTAAAACTAAGTTTAACAAACAGTAGAGCTAGAGATGGAATTTGGGCCTGATCTTTTTATACAGTCCTAAACATCAAGCAACTAATTCACTGCCCAAAATCTAGGGTCAGCATTGTTCTAGAACAGTGGGTACAAAATAAGTCCATTAAAGCTTCTATTTAATGTAGAGCAAAATATTTTGAGATACTGAGAAAACTTTTGTAACAAAAGTGGTAGAGTTTGTTCTGAGGATTCCAGAACAGTTGAGTTTGCATTTTTCTGAATTTTCTACGATTTTATAGGAATTTTACAAGTTCACTGAATTTGAATCTAGGTTTGAAACTTTCTTTTACAACTAGGTCCTTGAATCTTACGCTCAGACCCTTCTAAAGATTTAAATTCTTGCAATTGGGTCCTCGGGCGGCTCGGGTACGGCGGCCGGCCGAAATTCCGGCGAGGGGGCTCGCCGGCGGCGAGGGGCGAGGGTCGGGGAAGGTTCAGGGGTGCAAGGGCTACCTTGTGGGGGTGTTGTTCAGGTGGGGGACGGCCGGGAAGGGCTCGCCGGCGTTGGAGCAGAGGCGGCGGCGGCGCGGCTCGCGTCGACGGCGGTGCTCCGGCGGGCTTGGGGCGGCGTGGTCCGGTCGGTGAGCTTCAGTGGCGCGTGGGGAAGCTACTCAGGGGCTCGGCTTGGACGGAGGGGGTCGGAGTCGTGCTGCCCACGGCGAGCAGGGGCGGGTGGCGGCGACGGCAGCGCGGGCGGCGGCGCTCCGGTGGCTCTGGGTGGCGTTGGGTGGGTCGGCGAGCTGCGGTGAGGTGATGTAGTGGTGGCTGGGGGCTCAGTTTGGGCAGTGGGCGGCTGTGGAGAGCTGTCCACGGGCGGGTGGTGCTCGGCGGGGGCGATGGCGACGGCGAGGCGTTCTGGTGGCCGGGGGCTCGCGCGCGTGGCCGGGCGGGGCTTTTATAGGGACAGGAGGGGGTGTGGAGGTGCCTGGGCGACGCGCGGGGCGGGGCACGGCAGCGGCGTGCACTGGCTGCGGCGGGCGGCGGCAGAACGCCGGCGCGGCGTGCGGCGAGCGGGCGCGGGCGACTGGGCGGCCGCGATTTTGGCGTGGGCGCGAGGAGATAGCGCGGCGTGCGGATTGGGGAGCAGCTGCTGCAGCGGCTCGGGCGGAGGGCAGGCGCGGCAGCTGGCGGGGCGCGGGGGCCGGGGCGGCACGGCGGAGCGCGGCCACTGGGCGAGCGGGCGGCGGCCTGGGCTCGGCAGTACGCGCGGGCGGGGACTGGCCGCGCGGCGTCGGGGCGGGGCAAAGCCGGCCGTGGCGGGGTGGTGCGGCGGCCACTGGCCTGGCGCTTCGCGCCGGTCAGGCGACGCCGGCCACCTGGCGCGCGGCGGGCGGGCGAGCGCGCGCAGCGCGGCAGAGGAGGGGGAGAAACGAGGGACCGAAGTGCAAAAATTCGAAAAAGTTCAGGGGGCTGGGTGCAAACAGGGCGTTTTCTCCTCTTTCTGATTTGAATTTCAAAAACTTTTGAACACGAAAGTTGTTCAAAATAAAAAGTTCTACAACTTTGGTTTCAGGCAAAATCTCATTTGGCTTATGGTTTTAAAGTTATTTTAAAAGTTTCAAATGTGTCCAAAAGTGCCCAATTTAAATTTGAATTCCAACTGAACTCGTTTTAATTCTTTCCACCCTTTCATTAGTTGGTCTAATCATAGAGTTAGGCAAATGACATTGATTTTGGAAATGTAATTACCAGGGTTGTCACAGTTTAGCAGAATCACTTTTACGAGTTGTTATGAAAACATCGAAGAGGTTTCCACAGTTTCACATGATGCGAGTAAAACCTGATCGCTTGTATCCCTACGGGGTCTAACTTTCGAATACCAAGACATCAACTACTTCTAGAAGCGTTGCCTTCAGTGTAGCTCGGGCATTTCTGGTTATTCCTATAAGTCCTATGATTTTTGATCCTACTCAAAAAGTCAGTGTTTCGAGCACATCAACAAGATAGGACATAATAAAAACATATGTACACTTATACATAGCTGGAAAGACTGTTCAGTGGTTTGACTATTGTTTCTCATTCTTGCTCCAAGATATTAATTAACTTATGAGCTACAGACTCTGAGAATTTCTCCTCAGAATAGTTCCTTTTCTCTTATTTCCTTTTCTTCGGCCATGTTCTTGATTTGCTGTAAGCACTCTCTGAGTTGCGCGTCAGCATCTTCAAGTTTCTTCGCCATACGCTCTATGTCATCTGTGTACGGTATAGCAGATTCTTCATGTCAATTAGCATATCGTCTTTTATCTTATTATATTATTGAGTTCTGTGGGCAAGCGACAAGAAGAAGCACTCCTAGAAGTTTAGACACAAACACTCGAATATTTGAATCGGATAAAAGTAGTCGAATGAGCATTACCTTGGTGAGTTTTGGCCAGAGCTTTGTTCTTATTTGACAGATTCTATATCTCTTGCTTCAAGAGCCAGACTTCCTGGGTGCGCTTCTTTTTAATGGTGTCAAATTCATTCTGAAGCGCATCATTTTTCATGGTTTGCTCACCAATTCTTTGGTCTTTTTCCTACAACTGGCGGGCTCCATCTTCTACTGCCCTGAGTTTGTCAGACTGGATTCTGGATCAATTGGCCAAGGTTTGTATGATAGGAAAAAATGGTCAAAACATCAAATACTAGTCGACAAAGTCAGATATCATCAGTATAGGATACTTACTGGGGAAAATTTATACAATTCCTTGAAAGTATTTTGAAACTGTATCAAGGTCGTCGACGACAGCATTGGATCTTCAATGAGGTCAGTCCGGATGACATACTGCTACTTAGGGAAGTCACCAGGATTCCACCTAAGGAAGAACCCGCAGCACCTTGATCTCCAGGGGTAGGCTGTTGCTGCGGGTTACCTGTCACATTGCAACTAGTAAGAAGTCGGGCGACAGGTAGATTGCTACTTATAGGAGGAGGCGGCACAATGGGCTCACCTCCAAGCATCTCCGGGGACGTACCTTTGGCTCCTGTTTCGGTCTTGCCGGTTTCAACGCCAACACAGGAATTCGCCGGCGTATCAGGAACTGCAGCATCAAATGCCCTCTCTAGCTTTAGGGCTGGAGCCTCCACAGCATCGTCGGGATGCTCCAAGCCCAAAGCAGAGGATGGCCTACACAGAAGAATACAACAATGACATTTGTTCCTTACGACAACGAACCTACAATGTACAAGTGAAAGCACTCGGATACTTACAGTGCAGACTTCTTTACTCCTAACTTCTTCTTTTTGAGTGGTTTGGGTGCTGGGGCAGCACCTAAACCACTCGGCAACACCGTTGTGCCAGCCATAGGCAGGGTCTACTTCGATGAGGCAACCATGACGACCACCATCACGATGGTGCTAGCCGAGGGCGGTGTTTGCGCCGATGTGGTTTTAGCAAGACATCTTGACGGGTCCACTATGATGGAGGGCATATCTTGTCCCTTCATAGTATCATCCCCGTTTGTTTCCTCGACCTGTTGCTTGGCATGATTGGGGTTTGGGGAGCTAGAATTGAAGATTCAAGTAAGGGAAAAACTCAGTCAAAATCACCACAAGAAAGCAACCAAAAACACTAGTAAGGATGAGGAAGAGCGCTCACCTGGGTGTCTCATCTTCAGTGCCACCTGGCGGAGCACGAGCCTTGCGCTTCCGGGTGACGGCCCTCGGTCCCTTAGGGTGACTGGGAAAAGGATCAGCACCAGGTGACTGGGGTGAATATCAAGGATACCCCAAAGTAAGGTCCTTAGGGGACTGACCGCGGATTAGCTCTCCCAACTATGCAGCTCGGCCTAACCAGGTCGACGCACGGCCGTGGACGGCCCACCTGCAAAAGGGACATCGACGACCCAATATTAGTCCTAGATGCAGGGCGCGAGCCGCCTCGCTCGACAGTCGGGGGTCAGGTTTTGCCTCACCCAACCTCAGGGGTGTGGACCCGGTCTCGCCCGACTCCTATGAGGAGGGCTGCGCCTCGCCCGACCCCAAGGGCATGGGCTCGGCCTCACCGTACCCACCTCAGGGATGTGGTGCCCTCGGGGTCCCACGGCAGGGGAATGTTGCACCAGGAAGGGGAGGGCGAGGGCACGCCTCGACGTGACCCCTGAAGGTGATAAGCCATAGCAGCAGGCGAGGGCACGCCTCGACGTGACCCCTGAAGGTGACAAGCCAAAGCAGCAAGCGCCCGCCGCCCACCACGTCGGAGGTTAAGCCGCAAAACACGTTGGGGCTCACGTCGCCCATCCCGTCAAGGCGCACGTCGTCCACCACGATGAGGGCTCGCGCCATCAGACACGCCGGGGGCCCGTGCCGCCTGTTGAAGCGCATGTCGCCCGTCGCGCTTGGGAGCGGCGCAGGGACACCACCACCAACATCTATAGTGCCAATGGGGCCCATGCGCCGGGAAGGGGAGCAGCGGGATCCCGGGGACCCTCCTTTTTTAGCTCCTTATCTCTCTCTCTCTCTCTCTCTCTCTCTCTCTCGGGTGTATCCGACCCAATCCCCTTGGCCTATAAAAGGGAAGGGGAGGCCCCCCCGCAGGGGCAAGGACAAGAGACTAACGCACTCACACGAATACTTCACCTACAGAAACTTGGGAGCCCTTTCCCTCTCTTGACCATTTGTGACCCTTACTGCAAGCAAGTGCAAAAACATGAGCAGCTTGAACTGCACGTAGGGACGTTCCGCCCGAACTAGTATAAACCCTTGCGTCTTTCTTTGCACACCATCCGAGCCAAGTGCGCAAACAAAAATTCACTACTCGTCGATTCGAAACACCGATAGTTGGCGTGCTAGGTAGGGGCCTTTTGCGCGTCTTGTCAATTCCACCAGGCTGTGGATGGCCAACCACGCCGGAGGATGGTTCCCGGGCGCGCTCGTGCGTTTCGGGAGGCTGGACTTCATCGTCACCACGGAGGGAGGGAAGGCTGGAGTAGGTTCGCGTTCTGGTCTGATCCACTCGCACTGCCAACCTCGACCCCGTCGTCAAGGATTTTGAGGGGTTGCGGCTACGCGCCCTAGAGGATGGCGCCTCCGAGGGCTGCCGGCTCCCCGATTTTGATTATGAGAGGTTGGGGCTTCAGCTCCATGCTTTCCTAGGTCCCCGATCGACCTAGGAGGACTTGCATCAGGTTTTCTTCTCGCTCGCCAACGTCATAGCGCAGCTTTTTGGAGGAGAACTGCTCTCTCGAAGATCATGGTCGGGAGCGCCCTAACGGCATTTCCCTTTGGCTTGCGCAATGAAGCAGAGGATGTACATTGCCTCGTAGCGTTGTGCTTTGGTTTGCTCCCCGCGGACGATGAATTCATGGGGATGACGGACTACATTTTGGAGTCCTTCCATGACCTCCTTGCAGGGGAGTCCGATGCGATCTCCGACTCTGACTCCAGCTGGGGAAGCCATCACCCCTTGCTGGAGTGGTTCATGGCGGACCACTCTGATGGGCATGTCGAAAGTACCCATGATGGAAACACTTCCCCGAACGGCCCCGACGCCAGAGCCCAAGAGAGAAACCAAGCCCCACCGCAAGTGTGGCTCAAGCAGCTGCGGCAGCGGCAAAAAGAGATCGAGGAGGCACGCCTCCAACTGGAGCAGGAGCATACGAACTCGAGCGAGAGATCGGATGCCGCGGGGACGGCGAGCATGCACGCACCGCCGCCCGCGACATAAATCGGAGGATCCTCGAGGACGACGAGTGTAACAACCCTGGTAAAAATTTCATTTCTAAAATCAGTATCATTAGCCTAACCCTATGCTTAAACTAACTAATAAAAGGGTGGAAAGAATTAGAACGAGTTCAGTTGGAATTCAAATTTAATTTGAGCACATTTGGTTACTTTTGAACTTTTAAATTTAACTTTCAAACCATAAGCCAAATGAGATGTTGCCTGAAACCAAACTTGTAGAACTTTTTATTCTGAACAACTTTTGTGTTCAAAAGTTTTTGAAATTCAAATTAGAAAGAGGAGAAAACGCCCGGTTTGCACCCAGCCCCCTGAAGGTTTTCAAATTCTCGCAATCAGGCCCCTCGCCCCCCCCCCCCCCCCTCTCTCTCCTCCCCGCCCGACCGCCGCGCGCCAGTTGGCCGGCGACGCCTGACCGGCGCGAAGCGCCAGGCCAGTGGCCGCCGCGCCACTCCGCCACGGCCGGCTTTGCCCCCTCCCCACGCCGCGCTGCCCAGTAGCCGCCCGCGCGTGCGCACGCCGCTGCCGCGTTCCGCCTCGCCGCCCGCCGCGCCCAACCACCGCACCCCGCCGTGCCGCCCCGGCTCCCGCGCCCCGCCCGTCGCTGCGCCTGCCCTCCGCCCGAGCCGCTGCAGCAGCTGCTCCACCACTCCGCGCGCCACACTATCTCCCGCGCCCACGCCAAATCCCGGCCGCCCAGTCGCCCGCGCTCGCTCGCCGCACGCCGCGCCGGCGTTCTGCTGCCGCCCGCCGTGCCCAGTGCCGCGCTGTGCCGTGCCTCCGCCCCGCGCATCGCCCAGGCCCCTCCACACTCCCTCCTGCCCCTATAAAAGCCGCGCCCCCGGCCGCCCGCGCGAGCCACGCACCCAGAACGCCCTCGCCGCCGCCATTGCCGCCGCCGAGCGCCGCCCGCCGTGGACAGCCCTCCACCGCCGCCCACCGCCCAAATTGAGCCTCCAGCCACCACTACATCATCCCCCTGAAGCTCGCCGACCCACCCAACGCCGCCCAGGACCAGCGGAGCGCCGCCGCCCGCACGGTCACCGCCGCCGCGCCCCTGCTCGCCGTGGACAGCTCGACCCCGACCTCCTCCGTCCAAGCCCAAGCCCCTGAGCAGCTTCCCCACGCGCCACTGAAGCTCGCTGACCGGACCAGGCCACCCCAAGCCCGCCGGGGCACCGCCGTCGACGCGTGCCGTGCCGCCGCCGCCTCTGTTGCAACGCCGGCGAGCCCTCCCCGGGCGTCCCCACCTGAACAACACCCCCACGAGGTAGCCCTCGCACCCCTGAACCTTCCCCGACCCTCACCCCTCACCGCCGGCGAGCCCCTCGCCGGAATTTCGGCCGGCCGCCGTACCCGAGCCGCCCGAGGACCCAATTGCAAGAATTTAAATCTTTAGAAGGGTCTGCGCGTAAGATTCAAGGACCTAGTTGTAAAAGAAAGTTTCAAATCTAGATTCAAATTCAGTGAACTTGTAAAATTCGTATAAAATAGTAGAAAACTCAGAAAAATGCAAACTCAAATGTTCTGGAATCCTTATAACAAACTCTACCACTTTTGTTACAAAAAGTTTCTCAGAATCTCAACATATTTTGCTCTACATTAAATGGAAGTTTTAATGGACTTATTTTGTACCCACTGTTATAGAACAATGCTGACCCTAAATTTTAGGCAGTAAGTTAGTTGCTTGATGTTTAGGACTGTGTAAAAAGATCAGGCCCAAATTCCACCTCTAACTACACTGTTTATTAAACTTAGTTTCATGCCTTGAGTGGATAGATATATTTTATCCCTGCAGTTAGGTGACGAATCACCCAATGAAACTTTCTCTATGCTAGTGTATTGGTACCTAGAAGCCAGAGAAAAATTAGGAGACTTTTTATCTCAAAGTAACCTATTTATTTGATTTATGTGCTAATAATATACATTAAATCAAGAAAATAGTATCTTAGCTTGGAAAATTCTCAAATGTTTACTAAGAGACACACTGTGGTAGAGATTTCTGTGTAAAAAGTTCCATGGACAAAAACCCTGTGTAGGGTCCTGTAAAAATGAATCCTTGAATAACCTAGGTGTGTAATGTCATATTTTCTATGCTCTGGATACTGCATAATAAATCCTACAAAAATTACAGTAGCTTCTGCATGCTTAAGTGAAAGCTCTGTAAAAATATTAGACTCAGTTGTTGCACCAATTGTTCTGTACAAAAAGAACAAAGGATCTAACAGAAACTATGTAATATATTTTTCGTAATTAATCTGTTGCATAAAATTGGCTGAAAACTTTACAGTAAGCACATCTTTCCCTGATGTGCCTAAATCCAAAATTTCATGACCAGAAACTATCCATTGCAGTAATTACACTTAAATCGTATCAATTACCATTACCACGACTTAAACTTGTGCATTCATGTAGAATCGACGACTCTCGCCGACGGAACTTACGAGCTAGTGCCCGCGTCCGAGAGTGAGCAGCGTGAAGCTCAAGTAAATCTAACCGAAGCTCTTGAAGATCCGAGCCTAAATTCGGAAGAGCCCCAAGCTAACTGTGAAGGCAAGCCCCGGAGCATAACCCATCTCTTTCCTAAATTATGCAACTCATTACTCCTTGCCTGTGCATTAAGTTTATAGGAGTTGAATGAAAACTTAGTTGCATGATGTTAGGAACCCTTGCTTGAAAACTAGACGTAAGGTTCGATAGAATGCTGTGCTAATAGGACTCCGGTAAAAGTCGAGTGATTTCCTGTCACTCGCGAGAAAATAGGAGTTGAATGTCTACTACACGCTGCAATCATAAGGACACGGACGGGCTATGGAACGATGGTTATGATTGAGGCCCGTCTGTCTAGTAAAAAAAAAATACTAAGGCCGCAGGGTGTGGTAGTGATGGTTAAGTCTTTGAACGTACTAAACACATGCCAAGATTATGGGAATCGGTAAGCTTAAGTACCTGATTGGCCCGGCAAGGGGACGGCATCCTACCCTTTGAACTTCGGTCCCATGTGCATATGGCGAGTGCAGAGAGTGGTCACGACCCGGCGCCGAACCGTGGCGTGGGGCTCTTGTACTCTCGGAGGGTAGCCCCAATCCACGACCCGGAAAGAAAGGGGAAAAGTTGCACGTGTGACTCTAGGGAGTAACCACGTGACGTGTGTTTAGGTTTCCCTTGCAAGGTTAAGAAATTCGATTCGAATCGTCCGTTTCTCACGGCTATTCGAATGAACTGGTTGGATGAAAACTTAATGCTTCACCATGTATGCTTTTGGATAGCTGCTTATCTAGAATGGTTAACGAAACTAGAATCTTGAGCTAAAAGTTGAAAGTAAGGACCCACTTGTAGAAGCTTTTCGGCAAAACAAACCCCTGAGCCAAAAGCCTTGCATATCTAGAGTCGGTGGAGTAGATTCCACTACTCGGGTAAGTCTTGCTGAGTATTAGTATACTCAGCCTTGCTTGTGGCTCGTTTTCAGGTGAGACCTTCGAAGATATGATTGCTAGCTTGACTTGGCCCTGCACTCTTCCCCCTGGTTGGTCAGTGGAATGGGATACGCCCCCGTCCAACGGAAATAATGCCGAGTGATGTCTCGTACGGGCTTCATCGAGACATCCTTATCGTCGAGTAGCTTTCGTTGTTTTATTTTCCGCTGCAACTTAAACTCTGAAGAACTTCTTAGTATGATCATTGAAGTATTTGGTTTCTAAACTCAAAACTTGGTCTGTAATATTTACTTGTGCTAATGATGTAATATTTGCTGGAATGTGGTATTCTCTGGGCTCATCGTCGCATGAGCATTTGTATGTATGGCATTCGATCCGCTCTACCGTGGTTGTATCGGGAGGTTATACCCGACAGACCAGTGGATTACTCCATTTGAAGTGTAAGGTTAACCGAGATTGCCTTAATGGTGATGGTTAATACACTTGAGCCGGATTAATTCAGGTGGTTCTGCCACAACGAGGGTGCCCCACTCTTCGCTCGGGTGAGCCAGAACGTTGCTGCCGCGGCGGCTCTCCTGAAAGGGTTTTTGGAATCCGCGACGCTCAATGGGTGTCACGCCCACAACCAGCTGCACATGCTCCTTGAGCGTGCGGTGCAACAACAGGCGGAGAGCTCGTTGTCTCGATGACGCGGGATGTTAGGAACGTGTCCATCCACCAAGCCTCGCGCGGGGGTGAAGGGGTAGTTAACGCCCCCGTTCTGGGGTGCCTCGGCCCCAACCTTGATGCACGCCACACCCTATGCGCCCGGAAGTGTGGGCATGAAGACGAGTAAGCGACGGCAAGCTGAGGGTATCACCCTCGCAGCGGTGGGCGCCAAGACAGAACCGAGGACCGAAGCCCGAGCCCCGATCCGCCGGGACCTAAGATTTTTGATAGAACACGCTTGGGTTTGTTCCTGACCTTTGGATGAGAGTGGGGGATAACTTGAGTTGGTGTAGGATTGACGTTGTGTTGCCCGACTACAATACCACAAGGGGCGGCGCCTTAGCGACAATTACACTGTCTCCAATTTGTGTTGTTCTTGCTATGACAAGAACAACCTTGAACCTGCAAGCACATCAAAGAACAAGCAAGAACAAGTCGACAAGCAAACAACACACAGACCTTGCCCAAGGGATAAATCTGATTCACACGAAGTTGGAGTTCTAAATCAAGCTAACGGGTGGTCTAATCGATACACGCGTTTACAAGGAAGTAGCAGCAGCTAACTTGCATCTAAACAAAACCCAAGTCTCAAATGGTGGCTACTACTTCTATTTTGAGGGAGGCTGCTACCAGGACGTGCTGGATGAGCCATCCAAACCCTAGGATGCTCCCCACATGGGCTCTACTGAAAGCAAGGCCCAAAGGCTCAATAGCTGGGTTTCTGTTCAGCCTGAAGGTCCGAATGTTCTATGGCTGATTGTGCTCAGCTCCAGATGAATCTGATGATGAGGTTTGATCCATCTGAAAGTAAACTTTAAGATATTTCGAACGAGTACTCATGGGTCTCAAGTAACCTCCGGAGTGAAGAATTATGGCCATCTCAATCTGGCGCTTCCTGCAGGTCCAAATGCGTGGTCCAAAAGGCTGGTCCGAACTTTCTTCCTCTTGGTCCGAACTGGCTGTTGTCTGATCTTCCTCTAGGTCTGAACTTGTTGCTCGCACCCTCACACTTGGCTGCATCTTCACTCATGTTTCTAACTATAAATAAACCATGATCATGATTTAGTAGCGTCCAATTCTGAGAATTATATGTATGGAAAACTAGAAACGAATTTACCTGAGAATTAGGCATGTAAGCTTGATCTCTAGTTATGCGACCTTGTTGTCCTTGATGTCCCATAGGTGTGGTTGTATCAGGGGTAGGGATGCCCACATCATCCTCCCCTTCTTGCATTTGAGTCGTCCTTGTAGGATCTAGGATACCAACTAGAGGGGGGTAAATAGGCGGTTTGAACTAAAATCACAACACTAATAAAATTTGATTAGTAACACAAGAGAAATCCTATTTCTATTTAACTCTAATCCAGATGAAGGTTTGCAACATAGGGTGACAAGTATCAATTCAATCTCTAGGAATATAAATGCTCAAAGTAAATTGCACGAAATAGCTTGAGCAAGAGAAATAACCAAGCACACAAGAGACCGAATTTTTCCCGTGGTGTCGATGACTTGCCGGTCACCCCTAATCCACGTTGAGGTGGATTCAATGCTCCAACCGCTCCTCTATCAAGTCATCCTTGAAGTATGAGCCGACTTGGATCAATGAACCTCTCCAAACTTCGATTCCACTAGAGTTGCCCTTCACCGACCCGGCGGGGCCCCAGGCCTTCTCCGCGCGTATCCTGAACGCGCCGTTCCCGCCGCGCTTCAGGCAGCCAACGAACGTGGCCAAGTACTCCGGGGAGACAAACCCCGGGCTATGGCTCAGCGACTACTGGCTTGCATGTCAGGCCGGTGGGGCGGACGATGACCTGTTCATCATCCCCAACCTTCCACTCTTTCTGGCCGACTCGGCGCGAGCCTGGCTGGAACATATCGCTTCGGGTCGGATCCGCAGCTGGAACGACCTGAAGGAGATATTCGTGGGAAACTTCCAGGGCATGTACATGCGCCCTGGCAATTCCTGGGACCTCCGGAGCTGCCGCCAGGCGTCAGACGAGTCCCACCGGGACTACATCCGATGCTTCTCCAGGAAGCGCACCGAGCTCTCCAACGTCGCAGACGCCAATGTCATAGGGGCTTTCCTGGCAGGAACTTCCTGCCGGCCCCACATCCACAAGCTGGGGCGCCGAGGCCCGCGGACCACGCAGGAGCTCCTCAATATCGCCACCAGCTTCACCTCGGGCAAAGAGGCCGTCGGAACAATCTTCGACCGCTCCAAGGGCGAGGCAAAGCGGAAGAAGGACGCCGACGAGGGCACCTCCAACCATCAACAGAAGAAGAACAACAAGCAATGGCGCGAGGCTCCCCTCGTGGCTGCTGTTGAGCGCAAGCGGGGACAGCCGCCCCCAGAGGGCACCCCCGGCTTCTTCGACAAGCCGCTCGAGGGACCGTGCCCGAACCACGAGTTCCCCGCGAAGCACGCCTACAAAGACTGCAACCTCATGAAGAGGTATTTTGTAGGCAACCCGGTGAAGGGCGACCGGAGACGGAAGCCCGACGAGGAGAAGAAGGACGGCGAAGAGAAGGAAGACGGCTTCCCCAAGGTGGATGGCTGCTTCATGATCTTCGGCGGATTGGCGGCTTACGACACCAAGCGCCGCCGGAAGCTGGAGCGCCGTGAGGTCTACGCGGCCGAGCCTGCAACACCAGCCTTCCTCGACTGGCCGGGATCCGCCATCACCTTCGACCGGTCTGACCACCCGGGGCGCGTCCTGCAGCCAGGACGCTACCCGCTCATCGTCGACCGCTCCCGCCTCCGCCCCAACAAGGCGCCGTTCCGTGGCATCGTGCCAGGGAAACAGGCAATGCCTCTCGGGCAGATCGACCTGCCCATCACTTTCGGGACTCCGTCCAACTACAGGAAGGAGATCCTCACCTTCGAGGTGGTGGGCTTCCGTGGAACCTACCACGCCATCCTGGGGCGGCCGAGCTACGCCAAGTTCAAGGCCATCCCCAACTACACCTACCTCAAGCTCAAGCTGCCAGGGCGCAACGGGGTCATCACCGTTGGCACGTCTTTCCAGAAGGCGTACGAGTGCGATGTAGAGTGCTGCAAATACGCCGCAGCCATCACCTTTACGGAGGATCCGGCGGTCCAGCTCGCGGAGAGCGCCGAGGACCCGCCCGACTCCAAGTAGTCGGCCACCTCCTTCGAGGCCACCGAAGGCGTCAAAGAGGTCCCCCTCGACCCCAGCAGCTTCGACGGTCGGACCGTACGGATTGGCGCTACCCTATCTCCCAAATAGGAAGGCGCGCTCGTCGACTTCCTCCGCGCGAACAGCGACGTCTTTGCGTGGAAACCCTCGGACATTCCCGGCATTCCGAGGGAAGTCGCCGAGCACTCCTTGAACATCAAGGCCGGCTCCAAGCCAGTGAAGCAAGGTCTGCGCCGATTCGACGAGGAGAGGCGCAAAGCCATCGGCGAGGAGCTCCAGAAGCTTTTGGCGGCCGAATTCATCATGGAAGTGTACCACCTCGAGTGGCTAGCTAACCCTGTTCTTGTACGAAAAAAGAATGGGAAATGGAGGATGTGTGTTGATTATACCGGTCTCAACAAGGCGTGTCCAAAGGATCCGTTTCCTTTGCTGCGCATAGATCAGATAGTCGACTCGACCGCCGGGTGCGAAACCCTTAGCTTCCTTGACGCGTATTCCAGCTACCATCAAATCGTGATGAGAGAGTCCG
Organism: Panicum miliaceum; assembly: GCA_032594955.1. Lineage (NCBI taxonomy): Eukaryota > Viridiplantae > Streptophyta > Magnoliopsida > Poales > Poaceae > Panicum > Panicum miliaceum. The sequence goes on along the minus strand of CM064070.1, from coordinate 7,501,452 downwards.
ACCAGCTTGCAACCTCTTTCATCACCCCCTTCGCCCCCTATTGCTACGTTAAGATGCCGTTCGGCCTCAAAAACGTGGGGGCTACGTTCCAGCGATGCATGCTTAAGTGTTTCGGGGACCTCATCGGGCGAACCATTGAGGCTTACGTCGACGACATCGTAGTCAAGTCCAAGAAGGGCGACCAGCTCATCCCCGACATCGAACTAGCCTTCGAAAGGTTGAGAGACAAGCGCATCAAGCTCAATCGTGAAAAGTGCGCTGTCGGGGTTCCGAGGGGCATTCTGCTGGGTTTCATCATCTCCGTACGCGGCATCAAAGCCAATCCGGAGAAGATAGTGGCCATCAGCGACATGGGGCCAATTCGAAACATAAAGGGAGTTCAGCCCTGAGCCGCTTCATCTCATGCCTCGGCGAACGGGGGCTCCCTCTCTACCGACTCCTGAAGAAGACCGACCGCTTCGAGTGGACCGCCGAGGCCCAGGAGGCGCTTAACCGGCTCAAGGACCTCCTGACGAAGGCCCCGATCCTAGTCCCACCAACCGACGGCTAGCCCCTCCTGCTCTACATCGCGTCGACCACCCAGGTAGTTAGCGCAGCTCTGGTGGTGGAGCGAGAGGAGGAGGGACACGCCCTCAAGGTGCAGCGCCCGGTATACTTCATCAGTGAGGTCTTGTCCGAGTCCAACACGCGCTACCCGCAGATCCAGAAGCTCATCTACGCCATCCTCATCACGAAGAGGAAGCTGCACCACTACTTCACCTCCCACCCGGTGACGGTCGTTTCGTCGTTCCCCCTCGGCGAAGTGATCCGGAACAAGGATGCCACGGGACGGATCGCGAAGTGGGCGCTCGAGCTCATGGACCAGGGCATCACCTATGCCCCCCGCACCGCCATCAAATCCCAGGTACTCACCGATTTTGTAGCAGAGTGGACAGAGATCCAGACGCCATCGGCGCCGGAGAAGCAGGAGTACTGGACGATGTACTTCGACGGGTCGTTGATGAAGGCTCGCGCCGGAGCGGGTCTGGTCTTCATCTCTCCTCTCGGCGTGCGCATGAGGTACATGATCCGCCTCCATTTTCCTGCATCTAATAATGTCGCCGAGTATGAGGCTCTCCTCAACGGGCTTCGCATCGCCATCGAGCTGGGCATCCGGCGGCTTGACATCCGAGGTGACTCCCAGCTAGTCGTCGAACAAGTCATCAAGGAGTGGAGCTGCCACGACCCCAAGATGGCAGCCTACTACAACGAAGTCCGCAAGCTCGAAGACAAGTTCGACGGACTAGAGCTCAACCATGTTGCAAGGCGTTTCAACGAGGCGGCTGACGAACTGGCAAAGGCGGCATCCAGCCGAAAGCCCGTACCCGACGGCGTCTTCGTCAGCGACCAGTTCAAGCTCTCGATCCATTACCAGGAACCGGGGAGGGTCGGCGACGCGCCACCTGCCCTGGACTCGAGCGTCGACCCAGGAGAAGTCGGCAACGCGCCACCTGTCCCGGGCTCGGGCGCCGACCCAGGCAAGGTTGGCAATGCTCTGTCTGTCCTGGACTCGAAGGCCGACCCCTCCGACCCCGAGATCATGGAGATCGATGCGGACCCAGCAGCGGGGCCCGACTCCCCGCCTGACTGGAGAGCCCCGTACCTCGACTATCTCATCCGCGAGACGCTCCCGGCGAACAAGACGGAGGCACGTAGGATTGCACGCCGCGCCAAATCCTTCGTCATCATTGACCAGGAGCTCTACAAGCGGAGCCACACCGGCATCCTCCAGCGCTGCATCCCGACCGAATAGGGAAAGGTGCTGATTCAGGACACCCACACCGGAACCTGTGGCCACCACGCCGCGCCAAGAACCCTCGTTGGAAATGCCTTCCGGCTGGGCTTCTACTGTCCGACGGCGGTCGCCGACGCCACCCACGTGGTCCGCACCTGCGAAGGGTGCCAATTCTTCGCGCGCCAAACTCATCTGCCTGCATAGGCACTCCAGACCATCCCCATTACGTGGCCCTTCGCGGTCTGGGGTCTGGACCTCGTCGGGCCCTTCAAGAAAGCAGACGGGGGCTTCACCCACCTGCTTGTCGCCGTCGACAAGTTCTCCAAGTGGATCGAGGCACGACCAGTCACGCAGATCAAGTCCGAGCAGGCGGTACAATTCTTCACCGACATCATCCATCGCTTCGGAATCCCCAACTCCATCATCACGGACAACGGCACGCAGTTCACTGGGAAGAAATTCCTCCAGTTCTGCGACGACCACCACATCCGAGTGGACTGGTCGGCCGTGGCGCACCGCTGCATGAATGGGCAGGTTGAACGAGCCAACGGCATGATACTCCAGGGTCTCAAACCACGGATCTTCGACCGCCTCAAAAAGTTCAGCGGCCGGTGGGTCGTGGAGCTCCCCGCGGTCCTATGGAGTCTAAGGACGACCCCTAGTAGGGCGACTGGCTTCACCCCGTTCTTCATGGTCTACGGGTCTGAGGCAATCCTCCCCACCGACCTGGAGTACGGATCGCCGAGGGTCAAGGAGTACGACGAACAAGGGAACCAGGCATCACTCAAAGACGCGCAAGACCAGCTCGATGAAGCGCGCGATGTGGCCCTGCTGCACTCGGCCAAGTACCAGCAGGCCTTACGACGATACCATAGTCGCAAGGTGCAAGGCCGAGCCTTCAACATCGGCGACCTGGTGCTTCGCCTCTTCTAGGACAACAAGGGTCGGCACAAGCTAACACCTCCATGGGAAGGTCCCTTCATCATCGCGCAAGTACTACGGCCAGGTACGTACAAGATGCAACCCCTAAGGGGCAAATCTTCGACAACGCTTGGAACATAGAACAGCTAAGACGCTTCTACCCTTAGCTTTTGTTTCCAAGTTTGTACATACATACTTCTGTAACTTTTTAGTCCACGGAAAAAGGCAATTTTGAGTCGATCTTGTTCGAGTCTCGTCCCGAGCTCAGGGATATCCGACCCTGGCCCTGCCTCAGGGTCGCATATCCCTCGGGGGCTATCAGGGGCTCCGGCCCAAGTCACTTGACGTCTTCTCAAAACACCTTTTCTCCGAACCGACCCTCTTCCTAAACGTTTGGGCGTGAAAGGAGAGAGTGCGCAAACGACGCCCAGGCAAGACTGATCGGACTACGAAAAAACCTACGCCCCAGCGGCTACGGTGCCCTCGCTCATCAGCGCTTACCGACGCGTCCGACCCGCACTCTAAACTTTCCAAACCCAAAAAACAAGAAAGAGGATCGAAAACGTCTTTTGAGAAGTTATAGAAAAGGCCTCCGCGGCCATCACAAAAACAAAAAAACCTACGCCCCAGCGGCTACGGTGCCCTCGCTCATCAGCGCTTACCGACGCGTCCGACCCGCACTCTAAACTTTCCAAACCCAAAAAACAAGAAAGAGGATCGAAAACGTCTTTTGAGAAGTTATAGAAAAGGCCTCCGCGGCCATCACAAAAACAAGTTCAAAGTTAACTAACATATTTACATTCTGGGGCGTCTAAGCCCGATACAGCTAACCCGTCCCTGGGTCCTCCGGCGGGACGGCCTCCTCCTCTAGAAGCTTCGCCAAGGCCTCCGCTCGGTTGAGCACCGACGCATCGATGTCGTCTAGCTCGGCCTCGGAGTAGCCGGAGGTGCATCCCCCGCTCATCCCGGCGAAGTTGATGCCGGAGTAGTGCGAGCCGAAGACGCCAAAAACTCGCCTCACGCTGACGTGAAGCGCCTCCTGAGCGATCTCATGGGCCCTCCGGTACACCCCAAGGGCACGAGCCGCCAATGAGCTCGTCCCTTCCCCCTGGACCACGCCGAGGCCGTCGCAGACAACACGGACCACGTCCTGCAGGTTGCCGTGCTCGGCGCGCTCCGCGTCGAGGACCTCCCTCAGCCGGGCGAGTTCGTCTGCAAGGCCCGTCCAGAAAAACCCGCCAAATCAGAAACCATCACAACACCACAGAGGCAAAGAAACAAGAACAGCCTTACCCTCGGACCGAGCCCTCAGCTCACGCTCCCGGTCGAGCCCCTGGGCCACAGCGGTCTGAAGCCCCTGCACTCGCGCATGGAGCTGACTGACCTCCACCCCGAGCTCGGCCACCATCTTCTCGGCCTCGTCCTTCCGGGCCGCCTCGAAGTCCCGATCCTGCCAAGCCTTCTGCCGCTCGCGTCGAATGCGCTCGACGGTTTTCTGAAGGGCTTCATGTTCCCCCTTAAGCCGTACGAGCTCCTCGGCATCAAGGCGGGCCTTCTCAGCAGCAGCCTGGAACTCCTCGCGATCGAGGCGAGCCTTCTCGACGACGGCCTGGAACTTGTCCTCCGCCCGCCGCGCATCCTACTGCGCCGCTTGCTCGCGCCTTTGCAGGTCGTTGATGACTTGCTGGGCGGCGGCAACCTGCGCGGTCAGCTCCCTGGTCCACTGCCTCTCCGTAGAGAAGCGTTCCCAGAGCCCCCGCTCAAGCCGGAGGAAATCAGACTTCCCCCGGTTGCACTCCTGGAGGGCCTACAAGAGAATTTATACTCAGTAACAGAGCGACGGGAGGAAAATAACCGCCAAGGAGAACACCATACCTGGCCACCAGGAATGACGACGCCGTCCAGCTCCCCCATCGCTGAGGACAGGGCAGCGCGGATGTTTGCAAGTCCACCCTGCACTGCCAGCCACTTGCCCCACTCCTCGGCGTCATCTAGCGTGAAGAGGGGTCTCTGCGGGTCATCCAGCGCAAGGTAGTCCCACTCCATGCCTTGGGAATGGGATTGACCGAGACAAGGGTAGAGGCCGTTCCGGCCGCCCCCGGCGCCGCCATCCCCGACGCCTCCGCCGGGGCAGGCACCACCGCCCCGGATGCCACCGGCCTCGTCGACGGTCCCGACGCGTGCGCCACCGTCCTTGTCGAGGTCGCCGCGGCCGTCGTCGACGCCGACACGCGTCCTGATCCGTCCGCCGCCACCACCGTCTTCGTCGCAGCTGCCGGAGCGGGCGTTCCCGTTCCCGCCGCCGCCGCGGCCTTCGTCGCGACCACCGAGGCAGGCCTCCCCGCCCCCATCGTGGCCGCTAGAGCAGGCACCCCCGCCTCTGCCGCCGCCGTTGCCTTTGGCACGGCTTCCCAGGCGGATGTCCCCGCCTCCGCCGCCGCCGCTGCCGCCTTTGCCGCAGCCGCCGGGGCGGACGTCCTCGCCTCCCCCACCGCCGCTGTCCCCGTCGTGGCCGCGGGGGCAGACTCTCTCTCCTCCGTCGCCACCGCCGTCCCCGTCGCGATCGCTGGGGCAACTGTTCCCATCTCCGCCACCACCGTCGGAGCCGCACGCTCCTTCTCTGCCTCGTCGTCGAGGTCTATCACCTCCCCGGTCGGAGGGCCCCCAGGGGCAATGCCTTGTCCCGCGGGGTCGGCCGAGGAGGCAGAGGGCAGAGCAGGGGTCAGACCCTGCCCCGTGCCTGGTTGTCGCCGCAGGAGCCACCTCCGCGGTAGGCTCCGCGGTCTCCCCGGCGACACCGCCGCTAGCTGCCGGCGGGGTTGCGGTCCGCCCCGCGAAGGTGGACGACACCCGTAGAGCCTTCTTCGGCGCTAGTGGCGGGATGAGGCCTCGAGGGGCGGTGCTGTGAGACAACAAACAACATCAGCAAAAATGACTCGATGCCAGGAAAGGAATGAGACGCGTGAGGAATTTCCACTTACACTCCCCCAGCGCAAGGACGGCGGGTGCGTTTCGCCTCCGAGCCTGACGCCGACCCCGGGGCATCTGGCAACGGCCGCTTGCTGCTACTCCTCTGCTCCTGGGCCACAGGCAGAGGGACGAGGGTCGGCTCCGTCGACTCCCGAGGCGTGCCCCGCGCCGACCCCTGGGGCGCGGCTCCAGAACTTTGCGGGGTTGAGTCCCGCGCGGGCGGCCCGCTCGGTTTGTCCCCCGCGGCCGTTTGGGAGCGCTGCTCCTTGATGACGAGCGCGCCCAGCCGGGGGGCCGGAACGAACTCCTCCACCTCTTCCTCCTCCTTGTCTTCCTCCTCCTCCTCCTCTTCGTCGTCGTTGTCGTCGTCGTTCCATACGACCTGGCCCTTACGCCGCCGCTGGAACTCCTTGGCGGCCTTCCTTTTCTTCCTCGCCATCTCCTTGTCACGAATGGTCACGACCTAAGGTCTCCGGACGGAAGGCGTCCTATGGAACAACGAGAATCTTCTCGCGCCAAGACATCCACAGGGCTCTCCGTCTAGTCAACTTACCCGGCCAAGCCGAACAAACAACACTTCCCGTCCCTGATTAACTGCAGCTTGCACGACGAGCAGAGATTCCCGACGAACGACGATAACAGCCTCCGGAGGAGCGTCCCCGCTCCACCACAGGCTCGGGGGCTACTGTTGGGGGGAAATGTTAACGACCTCCTAATGACTATTAAAACAACAATCATGAAGGCCCAGGCCCATCTGCGGCAATGGCGGCCGCCGTTGGCCCAACATGGGAGGGGAGCGCCCCGCTCTGCCTCGCCCGACCCCTCGCCACAAGGCTCCGCCACGCCCGACCCAGGGCGTAGGGGGTCGGACTCACCCAGGCCCACAAGATGAGTATCCGCCTCAGGCGCAGACTGGAAGATAGGAGTGCGGATCTCGGGGCCCCCTGCTGATCTCGCCGTAAATGCGCTGCGGCTCTGGCGCACAGAAAGGCGCCCGCGCCCCCGACGTGACCCGTCACAAGTACCCAAGCATGACCGCACAACACAGGCTACAGTGGCCGCGGCTTTCCCCGATTCGCTACAGGGCACTCATGGCCTGCGCCACCCGGCACAGGAGGAAGCCCCGCCCATTCTCGCGTCCCGCGCATCCGGCGATAGGGACGTGACGTCCGCGTCCCACGGGCCATCAGCAAGATAACAGGATCAGCCGCCTTCCCCAACGGGCACGGATGCCACAACCGAACACCATCATCATTCCTGGCGGCAACGGCCACCAGGGGGATCATCGACAGGATCCGAAGGCAGCCGCCCTCTTCCGGTGGACGCGCTGACAGGAGCCGAAGGCCGGAGCGGGGGGCGCCGACCCGGGGACTTGGTCCTTCCCCTTGTATTATATTTTACTTGAATTAACTTATCTCTTTTACTTCTCCTGATGCCTGGCTCATCTGTAACCCCGAGCTCCCCTTGCGTTATAAAAGGAGGACCGGGGGCCCTGAGACAGGGGACTCTCTCCAGCGAAGATGAGATACACACTCGCCATTAGAGCATCAGTCACACCCAAGAGACTTGGGATCAGCTCTCTCTCTCGCCCTCCTGTAACCCCTACTACAGACCCCGCGTGGGCAACACCAGCAGCTCCTCATACTGGACGTAGGGCTTTTCCTTGCCCGAACCAGTCTAAACCCCGTGTCTCCCATGCCTCCATCGGAAGCCTTATGCGCATAAAAGAAATTTACTAGTCTTAGTCCTGATCCGCTAATCTTGACAACGACACTTAGTGATAGTTATACCACCTCCGATTTGTGTTGTTCTTGCTGTGCCAAGAACAACTTGAACCTACAAGCAAATCGAAGAACAAATAAGAACAAGTGGACAAGCAAACAACACACAAACCTTGCCCAAGGGATAAATCTGATTCACACGAAGTTGGGGTTCTAAATCAAGCTAACGGGTGGTCCAATTGACACACGCGTTTACAAGGAAGTAGCAGCAGCTAACTTGCATCTAAACAAAACCCAAGTCTCAAATGGTGGTTGCTACTTCTATTTATAGGGAGGCTGCTAGCGGGACGTGTTGGATGAGCCATCTAAACCCTAGGACGCTCCCCACATGGGCTCTACTGAAAATAAGGCCCAAAGGCCCAACAGCTGGGGTTCTGTTCAGCCTGGAGGTCTGAATGTTCTTCGGCTGATTGTGCTCAGCTCCAGATGAATCTGATGATGAGGTTTGATCCATCTGAAAGTAAACTTTAAGATATTTCGAACGAGTACTCATGGGTCTCAAGTAACCTCTGGAGTGAAGAATTATGGCATCTCAATCTGGCGCTTCCCGCAGGTCCAAATGCGTGGTCCAAAAGGCTGGTCCGAACTTTCTTCTTCTTGGTCCGAACTGGCTGTTGTCTGATCTTCCTCTAGGTCCAAACTTGTTGCTCGCACCCTCACACTTGGCTGCATCTTCACTCATGTTTCTAACTATAAATAAACCATGATCATGATTTAGTAGCATCCAATTCTGAGAATTATATGTATGGACAGCTAGAAATGAATTTACCTGAGAATTAGGCATGTAAGCTTGATCTCTAGTTATGCGACCTTGTTGTCCTTGCTGTCCTATAGGTGTGGTTGTATCAGGGGTAGGGATGTCCACATCAGTTTTCAGCTTGCGCATCCGCAGTGCATCGTTCCCGCCACGGTACCGTCCCCGGCGAACATCACAGAGTACGCTGGGGAGACGAACCCCGGCCCGTGGCTCGAGGATTACCAGCTCGCCTGCCGGGCCGGAGGAGCAGATAGTGACTACTTCATCATCCGCAACCTGCTCTGTTCCTGGCCGACTCGGCACGAATGTGACTCGAACATCTCCCCTCCGACCGGATCTAGAACTGGTCGGACCTAAAGGAGATATTCGTGGGGAATTTCTAGGGCACCTAAGAACGCCCCGGAAACCCATGGGACCTCAAGAACTACCGGTAGAAGCCGGGAGAGACTCTCCTCGAGTACATCCAGCGCTTCTCTAGGGAGTGCAACACATTGCCCAACATCGCCGACGCCGACGTTATTGGGGTGTTCCTATCTGGGACCACCTGCAAGTCCCTGGTCCATTAGCTAGGACACAAGAGCCCACAGACCACTAAGGAACTCCTCGACATCGCAACAAGCCACGCCTCAGGCGAGGAGGCAGTCGGGGCGATCTTTGACCACGCCAAGGGCAACGCGAAGGGGGACGAGAGCGCCGGCGAGGGTGCCTCAAACCGCCCGAGGAAGAAGAAGAACAAGAAGAACAACGGGGGTTCCCTCGTGGCCACCGTCGACTGCAAAAGCGGCAAGGTAGCCGCCGGGGAAACACCCGATCATTTCAAGAAGATGCTCAGGAATCCATGCCCGAACCACGGTTTCCTTGTCAAGCACCTGTACAAGGATTGCGCCCTCATGAAGAAGTATTTGTCGAGGTCTCCAGGAAGGGAGAGCAGAAGAAGAAACTCGAGCTGGGGGAGGGTGACAGCGAGGGTAAGGATGACGGCTTCCTCGACCCTGATGGCTGCCTCATGATATTTGGTGGACCGACAGCCTATGAGTCCAAGCGCCGCCGGAAGCTCACACGTTGGGAGGTCTACGCGGCTGAACCGGCTACGCCTTCGTTTCTCCGATGGTCGGAGTCCTCCATAACTTTCGACCGGTCCAACCACCCAAGCAACATTCCGTAGCCAGGGAGGTGCCCGCTTCTGGACGATTGGATCGTCGACACAAAGCGCCTCACCAGGGTAATGATGGACGGGGGCAGCAGCGTCAACATCATGTACATCGACACCTTGGATGCCACGGGCATCGATCAATTGCGCAGCCGGCCGTCCGAAGCACCGTTCCATGGTATTGTGCGGGGGAAGCATGCCATACCGCTCGGACAGATCGACCTACCCATAACATTTGGGGATCCAACCAACTATAGGATGAACACCCTCACCTTCGAGGTGGTTAGATTTCATGGATCCTACCATGCCATCTTGGGGCGGCCATGCTACGCGAAGTTCATGGCCGTCCCCAACCACACATACCTCAAGCTAAAGATGCCAGGCCCGCGTGGGGTCATCACCATTGGCGCCTCTATCCAGCGTGCCTACCAGTGCGAGATGGAAAGTTGCAAGCTCGCCTTGGCGGTCATCGCCTCCAAGGAACTCACAGTCATCAGGGAGGAAACTTCGGAGGAGGGGCCCGACTCCAAGCGAACCCCTGGATCCTTTGAGCCCGCGGAGGGCATTAAGCAAATCCTCATCGACCCCGACAACTCTAAAGACAAGAAGGTGCACATCGGCACCACGCTTCCCCCAAATAGGAAAGCGCGCTCGTTGACTTCCTTCGCGCACATCTTTGCGTGGAAGCCTTTGGAAATGCCGGGCATTCCAAGGGAAGTTGCCGAGCACTTCTTGAATATCAAGTCGAGCTCCAAGCCGGTTAAACAGCGCCAACGCCGCTTCGATGAGGAAAAGCGCAGGGCCATCAGCGAGGAAATTGCGAAGCTTTTGGCACCTGGATTCATCAAGGAAGTGTATCACCCCGAATGGTTAGCCAATCCTGTTCTTGTATGAAAGAAGAGTGGGAAATGGAGGATGTGTGTTCACTACACGAGCCTCAATAAGGCGTGCCCGAAGGATCCGTTTTCTCTGCCACGCATAGACCAGGTGGTTGACACGACCGCGGGGTGCGAAACCCTCTGCTTCCTTGATGCGTACTCCGGGTACCATCAAATCGCGATGAAAGAGTCCGACCAGCTCGCAACCTCTTTCATCACCCCCTTCGGATCGTACTGCTACGTCACCATGCCGTTCGGTTTGAAGAACTCAAGGGCTACGTATCAGCACTGCATGCTCAAGTGTTTTGGGGACCACATCAGGCGAACCGGTGTGGCGTACGTAGATGACATCATGGTCAAATGAAAGCAGGCCGACCAACTGGTGGCCGACCTAAAGCAAACCTTTGCCAGACTCCGAGCAAACAGTGTCAGAGTCAACCCCAAGAAATAAGTTTTTGGAGTTCAGAGGGGCATGCGGCTCGGTTTCATCATCTCCGAGCGCGGCATCGAAGCCAATCCAGCGAAGATCGCGGCCTGTCAGACCCAGGCCCATGGGACTATGCACATAGCGTACGTATCCTAGGATAAGGGATGGGGAATGGCCCACACCCTACATCCGTTGTAACTACTCGTATCGTAGTAGGACTACTCGAAGAGTAGTAGAACTAGTCGAAACAGAAGGAAACTACCCGAAAAGAACTCGGGTAGGACTCCTGGGCTCGTATCCGACTAGGACTTCCATGTAACCCTATCCCCCCAGACTATATAAGGGCGGGCAGGGACCCTCCTCGAATAGGACAATGAGGGACAACTCGTGCCTCATGCAGGATCACCCAAGATCACCCCGATCAACACCTAAGGCAATACAAACCATACACAGGACGTAGGGTATTACGCTCTCGGTGGCCCGAACCTATCTAAACTTTGTGTTCTTTGCACCTTCAAGTTCTTGATCTCGGCGACACCCTACCTACAAACTCACCACCTCGGGGGTATCCCTTAGTGGGCGTGACAGTAAAACACCGACAACTAGCGTGCCAGGTAGGGGTGTTCATCGAGCATCCACCGGAGAGCTCGATGGTATCTTTCTGCTTCACCAGCACCATGCTCGATGAGGGCACAATTTTCATCTTCAGCTCTTGGATCTGCGTCGCCAATGGCTTGGGTGGCTTCAACGGCCACCTAGCCAACTCCAGGAAGCCTGAGGCCTCTACAACAACTTGAAGCAGCGACCTCGACAAGTTTGTCGACAGCCTCGACGAGTTGCTGCTCCCCGATCATGCCGGGGAGATCGAGACAACGTCCGTTTTTTATGCGACTTCAACTCATGCTACACAAGGAGTACTCGGATTGGACTCAAACCAATCTAAGGAGGCTATACAGTCCAAGTCCCTCTCCAACTTGCAGGAGGATTTGGATCATCTTCTCAAGATTGGAAACGAGGGAGCCACCGCTTGTCGGGGGGCCCCCATTTTCGACAACTACTTGGACTCCGACGGAAAGTACTTGTCGACTAGTACTACACCTTCAAGTTGGAGCTTGGGAGGACTCAAGGACGAGGAAGCCACCGCCCGTCGGGAGGCCCATGTTCTCGACAACCACTCGCAATCAGATGACGACCGCGAATACTTTTCGGGTAGTCACCATGGTTTGACCATAACGTCTACGCCGCAAGGCCGTTTCGTGTACTGAAAGGGCTTAGAGCCCTCTGAGTTACTCGAGTATGACTCCTGCCTTGTGTCCTTCACGCAGGAACTACCTTTCCAAGAAAACAAAGGTATTGAACATTGCATTACTCTAGCAGAATCCACCCTTCAGCGTATCAACCCCAGGGAGCCGGAAGATTTTGACAACTCCACTCAACTTCAGCTCGCGTCACAACATCGACGCGCTTCAGCAACAACCTCGACTACTCGGCTCGCGCCACAGTTACGACTGCCTCGACAAATCGACAAAGGTATTGAAGATTTTTTATCCCGAAATAAGGGGTTTTTCAAAATTTTAATCCAGATGTCTTATCTAGCCATTGAATCAGGGAACAAGGTTTGATTTGAGCGGTAATTTAGGGCACTTTTTGGAGAAGTTATTTGTTTAACCATTTTTTCAGGGAATTTATTCCCAAAAAAGCGGATTTTGAATTTCTGAACCAATTTGCCCATCTCAACCATCAAATCTTTACCGTCATATATTGCATGCCACGATTCTTTGGATCCTTTATTCCAAACCTTGGGAATTTGGATTCAAGGCTTGGGGGCATCAGGGACACGTGTCATCAGCGAACTATTTTTCAAATCTTTTGGAAAATAAGGACAGAAGACTCAAGACTAAATTGACCCTCAGCCTGATTCTTCGAGTCAACCTAAGGCTCGGGGGCTACTCCATATGGAGTGCGACTTTAATCGCACCCCATATAAAACAAGACTTGATAACTACTCGGGGCATGAGCACCTCACAGCCTCGATGCTGCCAAGGAAGTACTCGGAAGACACCTTCAAGAGTTCGGGAGAACTCGAAGGCGCCTTCAGAAGTACTGGGACACCTGCAGTACTCGACTATGAAGAGCTCGGGGGCTTATCAGAGTCGGGCCCAAGGCACTGTGCACATAGCGTACATTTCCTAGGATAAGGGATGAAGCATGGCCCACGCCATACATCCGTTGTAACTACTCGTACAATCATAGGACTACTTGAACAGTAGTAGAACTAGTCGGAACAGAAGGAAACTACCCGAAAAGTACTCGGGTAGGACTCCTGGGCTCGTATCCGACTAGGACTTCCATGTAACCCTGTCCCCCCAGACTATATAAGGGTGGGCAGGGAGCCTCCTCAAACAGGACCATGAGGGACAACTCGTGCCTCATGCAGGATCACCCAAGATCACCCCGATCAACACCTAAGGAAATATAAACCATCCATAGGACGTAGGGTATTACCCACTCGGTGGCCTGAACCTGTCTAACATTTGTGTTCCTTGCACCTTCGAGTTCCTGATCTCAGTGACACCCTACCTACAAACTCACCACCTTGGAGTTATCCCTCAGTGGGCGTGGTGGTAAAAAACTGGCACGACCATCTCCAAGATGGGCCAATTCAAAACCTTAAGGGCGTTCAGCGGGTCACAGGGTGCCTTGCGGCGGTCAACCGCTTTATCTCACACCTCGGTGAACGAGGCCTCCCCCTTTACCGACTTCTAAGGAAGACCGACCGTTTCGCGTGGACCCCCAAGGCTCAGGAGGCCCTCGACAAGCTTAAAGCGCTCCTACGAAGGCCCCGATCTTGGTCCCTCCGACCGACGGAGAGCCACTCGTACTCTACATCACGGCGACGACGCTGGTGGTCAGCGCCGCCCTGGTCGTGGAGTGGGAAGAGGAGGGGCACGCCCTCAAGGTGCAACGCCCCGTTTACGTCATAAGCAAAATCCTGGCCGACACCAAGACTCGCTACCCCCAGATCCAAAAGCTCCTGTACGCCGTCCTAATCGCTAAAAGGAAGTTGCACCACTACTTCGAGTCACACCGGTGACGGTGGTCACGTCTTTTTCTCTTGGCGAGGTCGTTAGCAACCCGGATGCCGATCGCGAAATGGGCCCTCAAGCTAATGGGTTAGGGGATGTCATACGTCCCTCAGACAGCCATCAAATCCCAAATGCTCACCGATTTCATCGCAGAGTGGACTGAGACTCAGATGCCCCCGGCAGCCATCGATGAGGAGTACTGGACGATGTACTTTGATGGGTCGCTGATGAAGAAAGGAGCCAGCTTGGGGCTTATCTTCATCTCTCCTCTTGGCGTGCGCATGAGGTACGTGGTTTGTATTCATTTTCCTGCTTGAAATAATGTGGCTGAGTACGAAGCGCTCATCAACGGCCTACACATCGCCATCGAGCTGGACATTCGACGACTCGAGGTCCGGGGCAACTCCTGACTTGTCGTTGACCAGGTCATGAAAGAGTCAAGGTGCCTCAGTCCCAAGATGGATGCATATTGCCAAGAGGTCCGTTAGTTGGAGGACAAGTTCAATGGTCTCGAGCTTAACCACATCCCAAGACGGCTCAATGAGGCGGCCGACATGTTGGCAAAAATGGCATCGAGCTGCCAGCCCATCCCACTTGGCATCTTTTCTAGCGATCATTATAAGCCCTCGATCCCCTATGAGGAGCCGGATCGGGCCGGGGATGAACCGCCTACCTCGGGCATGGGGCTTGTCAACCGCCGACTCCTTCCGACCTCGAGGTCATGGAGCTCGACAAGGGACCAGCGGTGGAGCCTGACTCTCCGGCCGACTAGAGGGTGCCTTATCTCGACTGCCTCCTTCGCAAGGTGCTCCCGGCTGACAGGACGGAGGCCCGACGGCTCGCATGCCGCGCTAAGTCCTTCGTCGTCATAAAGGGAGATCTCCACAAATGGAGTCACACCAAGATCCTGCAGCGTTGTATCCCGATCAAACAAGGGAAACAGCTGTTGAAGGATATCCATGGCGGGGGTCTGCGGGCATCACGCCGCGCTTAGGACCTGGGTCGGGAACGCATTCCGACAAGGCTTCTACTGGCCAACAGCGGTGGAGGACACCGAGCGGATCGTGCGCACCTGTGAAGGGTGCCAATACTATGCTCGGCAAACCCACCTACCGTCACAAGCACTCCAAATGATCCCCATCACATGGCCATTTGCGATCTGGGGACTCGATCTGGTTGGGCACCTCAGGAAAGCACCTAGGGGCTACACGCATCTACTTGTCGTCGTTGACAAGTTCACGAAGAGGATTGGGGCTCGGCCGATCGCAACGATCGGATCCGAGCAAGTCATGGAATTTTTCCTCGACATCATCCACCGCTTTGGAGTCCCAAACTCCATCATCATGGACAACGGTATGCAGTTTATAGGGAAGAAATACCTTAAATTTTGTGACAATTACCTCATCCATGTCGACTGGGCCGCCCTGGCGCACCCCCGCACGAACGAATAGGTCGAACACTCGAACAGCATGATCTTGCAGGGAGTCAAGCCCAGAATCTTCAACCAATTAAAGAAGTTCATAGGGCGATCGGTTAACGAGCTCCCTGCAGCCTGAGGACGACTGCTAGCCGAGCGACCGGCTTCGCCCTCTTTTTCATGGTCCACGGTTCTGAACCGGTACTCCCGATCGTGTTAGACTATGGAGCGCCGAGAGTTAGGGCGTACAACAAACAAGGGACCGAGGCATCCGTCAAAGATGCGATGGACCAAGTACCAGCAAGCGTTGCGACGATATCACAGCAGCCGAGTCCAGGGTCGGGCGTTCAACGTCGGCGACATGGTGCTACACCTCGTCCAGAGCAATAAGGATCGCCACAAGCTCCCCCACCTTGGGAGGGGCCTTTCATCATCGTCGAAGTGCTCCGGCCAGGCACCTACAAGTTGCAAACCGCCGATGGCGAAGTCCTCACCAATGCTTGGAACATCGAATAGTTACGTCGCTTTTACCCTTAGTCTTTCCAAGCTTTGTATATATTAATGCTAGTTAACGAGCTCTGGTGCGAGAACCCTCTTTTTGGTCTTGCTGCTCTTAAGTGACACCCGACCCCAGCCACGGCAGGGAGTCGGGCCTCACTCGGGGGCTATTAAAGACATACCTACTCGGAAAAACTTTTTGCGCCCTACCCCTTCCCTACGATTGAGGTGAAAAGATAAAAGCCAAGAAAGAGCACGCCCTGAGTAAAGTTGGTCGAACTGCAAGAAACCCATGCCTCGGCGGCTACAGTGCCCTTGCTTACCAGCATGGTCAGAGCCTTATCGTTCGCATCCCGTTTCTATCACCTCAACATTAGGCGCGGTTGGTCACCGTTAAGCTTTGTCGCTGAAGGACCAAAACTCTTCTCGGCCAAAATTAAAACACACGACTTTTGCACATATTACAAGTCCTTGGGCACCACGGCCTGATCCATCCGCTCAACTAACTACCTCATTTTTTTGGGATGAGGACAACCTTGTCCTCCATGCTTGCAGCCAGGTCAAGCGTAAGGGGAACCACCTCCTCCTCGATCTGGTCCAGCTCGACATCGTCATAGCCACGCGCGAAGCCCAGGCTCATCGTCTGCAGATCGATGTTCTCATAATGAGAATGCGCGATCGCAAATGACCACTGTACGCCAAGGTGTAGCGCAAACCTTGCCATACCACGCGCTCGATCTGTGACGTCGAGGACCCGGATCGCGAGCGAACTTGTTCCCTGCTTCGAAGTCATCCCAAGCTCTCCAAGGACCAACCCGACAGCAGCTTGCAGGGCGTTGTGCTCGTCAGATTCCTTTTGGAGGCTGGCTTTCACTTCGTTGAGCTCCTTCTCGAGGCCCCAGTGGTTCACCACCTCCTGCCCAACTTTATCGTTGAGGGCTGACCAATCGCACACCAACCATGTCAAAAAACTAAAGGCTTTGGGAAGAATCATGGCGGGAAAAAGAAAGGCCTTACCGTTCACCTCCCCGCTGAGCTTGCGCATCTCGATGAGAAGGTCGACAATCTCTGCCTGACGAACTTTAACCTCAACAGCGAGATCAGCAGCCGCCACCTTGGCGTCAATCTTCAGGCCCACCTCAGCGGCAAGCTCTTGCTGGAGAGAGGCTACCTGCTACTGGGCGTCTACGCGGGAATGAACTCATACCCATAGCACCCAAAAGTCTAGCGAACCAGAGGGGAAAGGAGTAGACCCTGTTGGTATTTCTTAACGATTACGAATAAATCTACAAGCGCATGGATATACTGTTGTAGCACTTCACCCGGAAAGTATTCAGGGTATCGTATTTTCTCAGGAAATGGAGGTGTAACGTTCTTCTGGCTAGTTTACCCTTGGAGAACAAGAGATAGAATGGCCTTGGTAGTGTGATTGGTCTAAGGGAAAAGGTCAAAGAAAGGTAAACTTAGGCTACTATTCGTTTACTTCAGGCACCGGTCCAACCCTGGTCTGCCAAGGACCTTCGGCTATTAGCTCTACTCCGAACCCGAACGTGGGGGACTTCACTAACCAACCACAAAGCAGCTTCGTAGTGGACGAACAGGGCTGTCACCACCTGCCATCTACCCCTACAATACCGTGGGGCTCGCAGCAAACAAAGGTAATTTAGGGCCTAAACACCACATTTATGTCGTCGACTACTACTCTAGCGTTGCGTAGGGGTATCACGTCTTTATCAGGGGCCCTCTACTAGAGTATTCGCTTCAAGAACAAATGATGAACCCACAAACTAATAATAACGTAAGGATAACTTTACCAAGAACTCACCATTAGACGAACCCGGATACTTACTCAAACGAATCGTATCCGTCGAGGTACAAGGTCGGAGAGAAGCCGACAAGTCCGGCTCTCCTCCACACTTCCTCCTCACACACTCCCTATCCTAATGATACAAGTGGGTGGAGTCCCTCTACTCCTTCTCCAAATGTGTTCTCCTCGATGAGAGGGGTGGAGGCCTCCTTTTTTATCCTCCAAGGGCCGGTTCCCGCCATCTTTATGTATGGAAACCTTAGCCATGGCCTTGAGAAAGAGTAGGGGGTACTCCACGTCAAAGTGCACCATGATGGGAACCCATCTGGGTTCGGCCGACCCCTGGTGGGAGCTCCCCCGGCTCTGCATTCCTCTAGACAATTGATAGGTGGGCCCTGGTGTTGATCCTTGGTGATTTGTGCCTTGGCCCACCCGTTTGCTCTTGTTTGTGGGCCCTCCAATCCTGTGTAACACAGCAGATGATCTTCTGTGCATTTCTTGTCTGTGTAATGTGTGTTTTTCCTTGGTTTCCACTCATGTGTACCTGCAAATCTCAATTCACCAAAACTTGTGGAATTGGTTAGAATAAAGCCCTATAACTACGTTTGGTGATTATTTTGATCAGAAAGTTGCAGTAGTTGACGGCTGAATTTGGGACTTAAGCGCCATCAACAACACCCGCACACTTAGTCCTTTGCTCGTCCTTGAGTAAAGGTTTGAGGACTAAGGTGGCTGCAATTGCTTGAAGAAACCTGCATGCAAGTCATTCTAGGCTTCCTCCAATCCTTGTGAACCCTTTGAGTGGCTACCATGCTTTCTTGAGTAATTGACAAATGGAATGATGCAGACTTTAGGTTCCTAGCCCTTCTTGCTCAGAAAATTGGGTTTCATATTTTTTTTGATAAAGAATAGCCTTGCTCCTCAAATTATTCTCTCAAATCACTCTTTTTATTTTTGGTCCTCTCCAGAGCAGAGTTGTTGCCTTCTTTCCTCCTAACATTAAATCAGGCTTTAAGTGGAGCTCAGGGTAAGAGAAATAAGGCGTGCTTGCTTTGCCCATGTTGCTAAGTCAAAGACGAGATCCAAGAAGAAACTAGTTATGCAATTTGGTCAAGAGTGTGCAAGTGTGTGGTTTTCATGTATGAACTCCTTCTGCTATGACTCTCTCTTTCTTTGAAACTTGTGGGCTATCTTTCTTTTCTTCTCTCTCTCTGTTGTAGACTTTCAGAAGTCCAAACCATGCTTTTGAGCATGCTCTTGTTTCTTTTGTTTCTTCTATTGCCCATACTTCTTTCTTGAGAGAGAGCCACTTTTGATTGGAGCTTTTTCTTTGATGGATGACATGTTTTTGCGCAACTCCCAGTGTGGAAATTGGTGTATGTATGTGGTGTGTACGTGATCTTGATCATGAGAGCATAAAGAGTTTCGAACATGGGTCAAAGAATTTGACAAAGCTCAAAGCATAGTTAAGCTGCATAAAAGGTTTCTCATGAAGATCAAGATTTGGCTTTGGTAGGAATTTTAATTTGAGGAGGCAAGCTATTGTATTTTTGATTTTGCAAAAGAATTCCCAAGTACTTTGCAAAGAGGAGCATGGTTCCATTCATCTTGATCATATCACATTAGTCAATTACTTAGATAGCATGCGTTCCCTATAAAAAAATTAGTTCACAAGAACTAGAAGGAATCCAAGGAATAAAATGTATGCAACTTTACTCGTGGAAGCGCATGGAGCGAAAGACCCTTTTTAATTTTATTTCAGAATTTTCGGAATTGAGTTCTTATTGAAAACAGAGGAGTGCACAGGAATGAAACGCAAACCAGCCAGCAGGAGAAGGTAGAGGCTAGGTGGGCCATTTTAGGGTTAGGCCGAACCAAGGGTTCGACCGACCCTGTTGTGGGCCCTCTGGTCTCACCCTTTGTCATGCAGCGTGTCTCGGGTCTGTGTTGCATTTTTGGGGTATGCTTTCCCCCACACTTATTTTTGTACCTACGATTTTGCTCAAGACATAAGGAAACAATGGGAACTCTGCCCGTTTTAATCCTGGGGTGTTCAAATTTTATTGAATTCAAAAGGGGGCACATTACATTGAAAGGGAAATAATGAAAACAAAAATTGGAGAGGGAATGAACTAATGTGCCCTAGATGATTAGACGGGAAGGCAAAGGATATACCTTAGGCGCCATCCTTCCCTATGGTCTTTGCCAAGTTGTTCATCTTGTAGCAAAGACCGCGGTGGAGCATGTCATATTCATCCTTAAGGGACTTGAGCTCTAGGCTGAGCTCTGCCACATGGTCACTCAGCTTATTATGTTCCTTGCGCATTTCAACAATGGAGTGCACAAGCTGAATGACCTTAGGTTCTTTGAGGACCTTCTCATCCTCACTCTCATATTGCCCGTCGGGACGTGTGATAGGGGGAGGCATGAGGTGCCTCTTCACCCTCTAGCTGGCCCTAGGAGAGGAGGCGACCGACTCGGCTTGCTTCTTATCTTTTGGAGAAAGCCCTGGCATCAGGCCCTTTCCATACCCACCTCCCGGAGTACGAATCCCTACAACATGAAAACGCTGCGGTGGCGTAAGTGGGCGTGTATGTGGGTGTGGTGGTTTAGTTATGGCTAACAACATCGCCACTCTTAGTTTTTACAGAATGCAAGTAGCGTTGTCTCTCCTCCATAGGCATCAGCGGTAGAGGGTCAGCGCAGAGACGAATGATGACGTCTTTGGGCCTCAACTTGCCTGTGGTTGGCCATTGTGCAGCCGCGGCGTGGCCACCCCTTCCTCTCCTGGATGTGGACGAGTTGGTGGAGTGTGGAGAAGAACAGGGTCCGAGGGGCCACTCCCTTGGTTCGGCCAAACCATGGGGTCGACCGACCCCTGCACGGCCTTCCTCGGTACCTCCTTCAGCTCTGGCGTAGGCAGAATGGCCAGGGGTGTCATGGTGATGTGCTCGGCTTCTTCTCTGACGCCGACGGTCGCCAGGGCTTGGATTGCTAGCGAGGGCTCCCCATCGAGAGCAAAGGTGGAGACGGAGCCAACAAAAGGGACAAGAGCCTTGCCGGCCATGGTGATTGCAGAGGTTTTGAGGAGGATGTGAGGTGAAGGATCAAGGTGTAGAGGTGAGGGAAAACAGAGAATGGACGAGACTTTTTAAAGAGGAAAGGGCCCAAATTTGTATCTTTCTTTCCGAG
Source organism: Panicum miliaceum (assembly GCA_032594955.1). Lineage (NCBI taxonomy): Eukaryota > Viridiplantae > Streptophyta > Magnoliopsida > Poales > Poaceae > Panicum > Panicum miliaceum. The sequence continues at coordinate 7,480,794 of CM064070.1, read as the reverse complement.
AAATGGAGTGGCGCAAAAAGGAAAGTGAAGAGAGTCATTGGCCATGTTTGAATTCAAAAGATGGAGGTCAACGGCTCCAGGGGTGGTTCGGCCGAACCTTGGGTTCGGCCGACCCCCTTTGGGCCTATCTAGGCCTCTTCTCTTTCCTGTGGGCTAGGATGGCTTAGGGCTAAGCGATGGAAGTGGGCTTGAGCTTTTTTTCCCGTGGATATGATGGAAAGCATTGAAATCTATTATATTTATAACATCTACTTCTTCATTTAAATTAAATGGCTCATGGAAAACTTTTAAACGTTGACCGTTTACCTTGAAGATATTTCCATCGTCGTCTTGGAGTGTGATTGCTCCATGTGAAGATGTGTTGATGATGGTGTACGGTTCTTTCCATTTCCTGCGAAGTTTTCCTACTCCAAAGAGCTTAACCCTGGAATTAAACATTAATACCTTGTCTCCGGCTTTGAAGTTTTTTGGCTTGATCCTCTTGTCATGCCACCTTTTGGTTCTGTGGTATGCTTTCTCTCTCCATTTCTCCAACTTTGCAAGCTGGATTTTTTCTATTTCTTCCAGCCAGCTTGAGATCCATGTTCCATTGCTGGATGGCCCAATGGGCCCTGTGCTCTAGCTCAACTGGCAGGTGACATGTCCTGCCATAGATGAGCTGATATGGTGACATGCCTATGGGAGTTTTATAAGTAGTTCTGTATGCCCAGAGTGCATCAGGTAGCTAATTTTTCCATCCTTTTCCCATCTCATTGACCGTCTTTTGCAAAATATCCTTGATTTGCTTGTTTGAAGTCTCTGCTTGACCATTGGTTTGCGGGTGGTATGGTGTGGCAACGTTGTGCTTGGTGCCAAGATCCTTGAGAAAGCTTCGGAAGGTCTTATAAATTAAATGAGAACCTCCATCTCTTATAACCATTCTTGGTGTTCCAAAACAAGGGAAGATAATCTCATGGAATATCTTGCGGGCGTGCTTGGCGTCGGCAGCTCTGCACGGAAGTGCTTCCACCCACTTGGAGACGTAGTCCATAGAGACCAGAATGTACTCACAATCATGGGACTTCTGGAATGGCCCCATGAATTCAATGCCCCATACGTCGAATAGTTTGACCTGAAGGTTATATGAGAGGGGCATTGCATTGCGAGCAGTGATGCCACCTTGCATCTGGCATTTTCAACATCTTCGAATGAATTTTCTGGTGTCTTCATACATTGTCAGCCGGAAGAAACCACTTTGCCAGATTTTTGCTTGAGTCCGGAATGCTCCAAAGTGGCCTTCGTATGCTGCGGTGTGGCATTTCTCTATGATTTGTATTGCTGCTGCTACTGGTACGCATCTCCTTAGCAAACCATCTATGCATACCCTACATAGGTATGGGTCATCCCAAAGGTGACGTCTGCTCTTGAAGATGAGCTTCTTCTTGTTTTCTCTCGGTGGTACGTATCCTGAAACCATAAAATTTATAATATTTGCATACCATGGGTTTGAGTCTGTTACCTTCAGTAGCATGTCGTCGCGTAGGAAGTGATTTATCGGAGGTTCCTGCATGTTAGTGACTTGCATTTGCGACAAATGATTAGCCACAGTATTCTCTACTCCTTTCTTATCTTTTATTTCAAGATCAAACTCTTGGAGCAGAAAAATCCATCTTATTAATCAAGGTTTAACATCTTTCTTGGTGAGCAAATAATTCAGAGCTGCATGGTCAGTCTAAACAATAACCTTTGCTCCGACCAAGTAAGATCCAAATTTATCAATAGCAAAAGTAACAGCCATGAGTTCTTTTTTAGTGGTTGCATAAATCAATTGAGCCCCTATCAAAGTTTTGCTAGCATAAGCGATTGCATGATGCTTCTTATCTTTGGCTTGTCCACGGATCGCCCCAACAGCATAGTCACTAGCATCACATATTATTTCAAAAGGCAAACTCCAATTAGGTGGTTGAATGATTGGAGCTGAGATGAGTGCTTTCTTCAAAATATGAAATGCTTTTAAACACTCATTGGTAAACTCGAACGGAGCATCCTTAGCTAAATGGTTCGTGAGGGGTCTAGCGATCCGCGAAAAGTCCTTAATGAAACGTGGGTAAAACCCAGCATGACCTAGAAAGCTACATATGCCCTTAACATTTACTGGAGGTGGGAGCTGTTCTATGACTTCGATTTTGGCTCTCTCCACCTCGATACCTCTCTCGGACACAAGGTGCCCGAGAACAATACCTTCACGGACCATAAAGTGGCACATCTCCTAGTTTAGTACTTGTCCTTTTCTTGGCATCTCTACAAGACTTTATCTAAATTCTCGAGACAATGATCAAAGGTTTTCCCATAGACGGAGAAGTCGTCCATGAAAACTTCCATGATTTCCTCAATCATGTCGGAGAAGATAGACATCATGCACCTTTGAAATGATGTAGGAGCGTTACATAACCCGAACGACATTCTACGATAGGCATAGGTTCCATAAGGGCATGTAAATGTGGTCTTGCTCTGATCATCGTGGTGGATGGGAATTTGATGATAACCCGAATATCCGTCAAGGAAACAGAAGAAAGAGTGCTTCGCCAATCGCTCTAACATTTCATGAATGAATGGTAATGGGAAGTGATCTTTCTTTGTTGCTGAGTTAATTTTTTGGTAATCAATGCACATTCTCCACCCTGTGATTGTTCGTTGTGGGATAAGCTCATTTTTGTTATTCTCAACGACCATCATGCCTCCCTTCTTAGGCACAACCTGAGCGGGGCTTACCCACTCGCTGTGAGGCACATGATAGATTATCCTGGCGTGCAAGAGTTTGAGGATCAATTTATTGACAACTTCCCTCATCGCGTTGTTCAACCTACGCTGAGGCTTCCTAGAAGATGTGATAGCAGGGCCTATAGGGATGCGATGGGTGCAAAGGGTACCCGAAGATAGGCCTATGCTTTTCTAGAATGGCTATCAATTTGGCCGTTTCCTCGTCAGAAAGCATATCACTAATGATGATGGGAGTTTCCGTGTCACCATTCAAGAAAGCATAGCGAAGGCTAGAAGGAGGAGGTTTAAGTTCGATTGGCTGACATGCTGGCCGTTCATGAGTGGGTAGCTCAAGAGTCTCACCTAGATCATCTTCCTCTTAAATAAAGAGTTCAACATCTTTTTCTAGGGATGATTCGGGAGTTTCGACAGGAAAGATGGCTAGCACTTCCTCAATCGGCTCTTCTTGGGGGATGGGCTCAGCCAAAACATTCTTTGACCGGTTGATAGGTAAGGTGTAACTCCTACCTCCAAGAGTTATGTCAAGAGTCCCTAGAGCGGAGACATCTAGGAACAGTTTCTCGACAGGATGCCCTATCAAAATGTCAAAGTTGTGGACTTCAAAGACGTGGAAATCTAGGGCAATCTCAACTTTTTCGTATCGAACTGGTACGTCATGTATGACCCCGGTCCCTTCTATGATGGAACGTGGTCCAATCATAAGTGTTCTTGCGGTTAGAAGCGTGGGATTCTCACTTAGGTAGCTAAGCACAAAGGATGAGGAAATGATGTTCGCTCCAACCATGGGGTTGTAGAGGGCTGAGACCGCAGTTCATTGGATAAAGGAGGGAATGGTAAAGGAGGGAGTTTGGATCTGAATTGCTTCACATGAAAGTTCTCCTTCTTGCATCCAATCGCTGCTCATGATATCGATTAACCCTTTGATAATCTCTTTAAGGGAAGCCTTATCGAGAGGGTCAATCGAGTTTAACAGAACTAGAGGTCTCTTTTCATGTGGATAATTCGAGGTGTTCCCAAAATTCTCGAACAAATCTTCCTCGAATTCAAAGGGAAAATCCGGAGGTTGAATTTCTTCTTCCTCCATGATTTTTGGTTCAGGGGAAGGCTAGGAAGATGAGTCTGGATAAGTTAGAAAAAAAGGTGTGGACTCAACTAACGGGACTTTCTGATGGCTTGAAGGCTCATCAGCTAGAAGGGGTTTGGTGAAGGAGGTGTTTTCTAGGATACGGTCTAAAAGAGCTTCTCCTTCGGCCGTGGTTTTGTGCGTGAAGGACCCTCCTGCTGTGATATCAAGATGTAGGGCAGACTCCTTGCTAAGCCCTAACCAGAAGTGTTGAAGCAACACGTGGTCGGGTATAGACAAGTCTGGGACAGCATGGGTTAACTGCGAGAACTTGGCCCAAGTTGCACCCATGGTTTCCTTCTCATCCTGACAAAAGTCGACGATCTCTTTACGTAGGGAAGTGATGCGAGAAATAGGGAAAAACGCAAGATAGAACCTATCTCTTTGTCCGTCCCATTCTCCGTTTACCTTGCCTACGTTATGGGTGTACCATTGCTTCGCTCTCTCATCAAGGGAGAAAGGAAACAACTTCTACCGAAGTGTTTCATGTGCCATGCCCGAAATGATTAGGCATAAGCACAACTACTCAAACTCTCGCAGGTGGTGGTAAGGGTTTTCATCATCGGAACCTGAGAAGGGTTGTTCCCGAACCATGGCAATGAAGCCAGGATGGAGTTCATAGCCAAAAGTTGTGATGGGCTTGGAAGATTTTGGTGGCTCTAAGAACTCATCCTTAGGAGCAGAAAGTTTTCGAATAGAAATGTGCTCCATTATAAGAAAAGGGTAAATGAAAGAGATAGATAAAAGAAAGGATGCACGGGCAAACTTGGTTCGAAAACAACTACAGAAACCGTTCCCCGGCAATGGTGCCATAAATGCTTGTTGGTATTTCTTAACGATTAACAATAAATCCGCAAGCGCACGGATATACCGCTGTAGCACGTCACCCGGAGAGTATTCAGGGTATCGTATTTTCTAAGGGAACAGAGGTGTAACGGTCTTCTGGCTAGTTTACCCTTGGAGAACAAGAGATAGAATGGCCTGGGTAGTGTGATTGGTTTAAGGGAAAAGGTCAAGGAAAGGTAAACTTAGGCTACTATTCGTTTCCTTCAGGCACCGGTCTGACCCTGGTCTGCCAAGGACCTCTGACTATGCCATCTTAAGTTCTTTTCTTGCAAAATCTTTAGAAGGTTTGATGTAGATGCATTTCTTTATCATAAACATTGCAAATTTCGTGGATGCACTGTGGCAATAACCTTGCAGCTAAGGCTTCATGACACATCAACAATTGGTGGTGAGAGGGGAACATCATCGCCTATGATAGCTGCAAGAGGACATTCCCATGGTCGAGCTTGAGACCGAAAACAAAGCACTGCCGGGAGATAGCCCGGATTATCATTTCCCTTTCGAATAAAAGCAGGATCATGTCTTTAGGATAAACTCTGCTTCGGGTATTTTTGGTCGCTAACCATATCAGGTGGAAATTAAAAAGAACGACGGACAGGTGACTCCTAAGAATATGAGAGCTACACCGACTACAACCCCATGGTAATTCCTGCAGAGGGAATGATTGTAAAGGGAAGCTTGAACTTCACACACTTGAGTTGTGTTGCTCAGCAGTGAGAACTCCAAGTGTGGGGGAGGTATGTAAGTATCTCAAGTAAGCTCCATCCATGCCTAATCTTACCTTGGTTTGGATATTGTGTTAGATCTTGCATCTTGCTCCATAATAAAAAAAGTCCCAAAAATGTTTTGAGTTCAAATAAAGTAAGGCTCCCTGGTTCTTGAACCAGTAGAGTCCCTTTTATTTCCACCTTTTTGTTTTGAATACAGCACCAGGTACAAGTAAAAGTGTGGGGAAGATCTCTCAAGATCATCATCGACATACATACTCGAGATCTCCCACAATTGTGCCGCACAACATCGACTACGCCAACATTACAAGGGACAAGGCGAGGGCACAAGAGTAAGTCAGCCACCCCCGTGGTTTGGACAAATCACCACTGGTCTGCCTTGATCCCTATATTCTTCATGAGCGATGGTATGTGCACTCTGATTCATGAGTTTAAATGAATCCCATCTCTAACAATTAAAGAAATTAAACTCAGAATTAAAATGAACCTTGGGTAAAAACATGTTTCCTATGGTTGGCTTGCATATGCTTTATTCCACGCTTATCATCTTGATGCTTGTGAACAAAAATATTTAGGAAAGCATGCTCATCTAGGTAGTTGATGTTTGAAATTTGGTTTGATGAGATGATCTTCAACTCTTTGATGTTCAAGTGCTTGGGAAATTTATTTGAAAAGTTTAAAAAGCCTTTGCAAAGCTCCTCTTTGATATGCCAAAGTCCCACCAAAGCCATATGATGAGATATCTTGAAAACCGTATGTATATGCTGCTTGTCTTTGCATTGAGCGTTGCCAAATTGTTGTGACCCTTTTGAGAATCCTTTTCATGCTTTCGCGATCAAGATTCATGTGCATACCATATACTCCTTGCTATGCTTCTATGAGAAGTTAGCATTGTACCATCCATCCAATCCACAAATAAATGCTCCACAATATGTGTTGCTCTCTCTCTCCATCTTTGGTTACAAAAGAGACATGGGCTACCGAAAAAAACATGGACACATGAAGGTCCAAGTGAAAAAATAAAGAGAAAAAAAGATTTGGACACATGAAGGTCCAAGAAAAAGGAAAAAGAAGAAAGATAGCCATGTTCTCAAAAGAATTTATAGAGGGAGGGAGATCATACAAAAGGAGTTTCCATTTCATCCACCATATCCATACACGTGCACATCTTGATGTGATTGTATGACTTGTTTTTCTCTTTGGATCCGGTTTTTGACTTTGCAATAAATGTGATACAAGTATGCCTTATCCTTCATACCCTACCTTGAGCTCCACATACAGCCGTCATTAGAAGTAGGATGAAGAAAGGCAAGTCAATGCCTTGGTGTGGACATAAACTCATCAAGCAATCTGAGAGAATCAAATGAGGAGCTAAGCAAGGTTTGTTTCTAAAAACTCATTGAAAAATCCCAAGTTGCTTGACAAAAGGAGTTGAGGAGATTTGATTCAACATCGTTCCATTCCTCAACTACCCAAGGTGGCATGATAGACACTACAAAGTTCACAGGTATAAGGTATGGGACGGAATATCTCTTATGCTCGCGAGATACCTTTGGAAGTCATGTTACACCTTAGTCCTTACTCCTTCACTCAAGGACAAGCAAAGGCTAAGTGTGGGGGTGTTGTTGACGGCGCTTAAGTACCAAATTTAGGCCGTCAACTCCGGCATAAACACTTAAAAGATAAGCATCAACATTAGTGGTAGGGTTATTACTAACAAATTCCACAACTACTGGTGAATATTTGTATGCAGGTGCATTAGAGGAGAAAACACACCTAAAGAGCAAGGAAACACACTCTCAATCCATGGCAACACCCTTCCGGCCAATCAGGCGCAAGCAGAAGAATCCATGGACCCACTAGAGGGGGGTAAACCGACTCAACTTGGCTCGTAGCACCCAGAACCGACGTAAGGCCCACTAGGCAGCCACCCTGCCAAAGGATGAGGCGGTGGGAGCTAAGGCCAGTTCGGCCGAACCATTGGTTTGGCCGAACCAGGCTGAGCTCCACCGACCTTCTCCTTCCACGTGGCGCCTCCATAGCTCCTCCTAATGTCGGTTCCAGGTGACTTCACCTATTTCACCGGCCGAAGATACCATGGTACACACCTATAAATATGAGAGGGGGCTTACAATTGAGACAACAACACCATCAAAGAGAGACTTGAGCCTCATTCCAAAAGTAAAGCCTTGCCTAGCTTGTGTTTAGAGTAGGGAGAGAGTGAGGGGGTAGTTCGGAGGGGTGCCGGGCCTGTCGGCGCTCTTCTCCAACTTGTACCTCTACGAATGCTGCTACATTCTTTAGAGTTAAGTAAGCGTTCGTGATTCCTTCTTATAGTGTTATACTTGATTGCATGAATAGCCTTTTTCCCTTGCTATCATAGTACAGGCATGAGTGCTCTCATGTATGTCTATAGTATACGCTATTAGTTCTTGTAGTTGAGTGAGATCAGTTCTCTTACTTGCGAGTTTGTCGCTCCGTATTTATGCGGAGTGTTGTAGCTTGCTGCGGGACGTCAGACGTAAATAGGCTGCAGAAGTAATCAATAGTGTAGACATGGTGTCTGGGCTAGAGGATATCCTTCATTTGCCTTATATCCACGAATAACTAGAGCTAGGTCGTAGGTGGTGACAGCCCTATCGGTCCTTTGTAATCCTCCACGTTCGGATATAGCGTAAAGCTGTTGGCCGGAGTCACCTGGTAGACTAGGTGTAAGCCGATGCCCGAAGCAAGTATTTGGCCCGAGAGATTGACCTTTAACTCATCTATAGTGCTACCTTAGGAATCCTCTCTGCCCTCACCTATCTTGGTGTGTCCTTGGACCGACACGTTCCCTCGGATTCGATAACCCTTGGAATACTCTAAGGTGAAAGCTACAAGGGTATCCGTGCGCTTGCAGATTTATTCGCTATCGCTAGCTCAGAGATTTATTCGATAACCCAGATGCAAGGCTAGGAACACGTTCGGCCCGACGCAGGAAATGATGCCCGGATAAAACAAAGCCCCCGCACGGCTCTCCGAGCTGCGCAAGGGCCTGGGTGCTACTGACGGGGGTCGCATATCATGGATACCCCAAAGTAAGGTCCTTAGGGGACTCACCGCGCATTAGCTCTCCCAACTATGCAGCTCGGCCTAACAAGGCCGATGCACGGCCACGGACGGCCCACTAGCAAAAGGGACATCGCTGTCCCAATATCAGGCCCAGATGCGGGGCGCGAGCCGCCTCGCCCGATCGCCGGGGTCAGGTTCCGCCTCGCCTGACCCTAGGGGTGTGGACCCAGTCTCGCCCGACTCCTATGAGGAGGGCTCCGCCTCGCCCGACCCCAAGGGCACGGGCTCGGCCTCACCTGACCCCAAAGGGAGAGGTCCGCCTCGCCCGACCCCAAGAGCACAGGCTCAGTCATACTTGCCTCAGAGACGTGGTGCCCTCTCGGGGTCCCACAGGAGTTGAAGGTTGTGTCGGAGGTCAAGCCTCTAACGCAAGAACAGGTGAGAGCATGCCTCGACGTGACCCTCGGAGGTGACAGGCCATAGTGGCAGGCACCCGCCGCTCACCATGCCGGAGCTTAAGCCGCAAAACATGCCGTGGGCTCACGCCGCCCGTCTCATCAGGGCGCACGTCGTCCACCTTGACGAGGGCTCGCGCCACCAAACACGCTCGGGGCCCGCGCCGCCTATTGAAGCGCACGTCACCAATCGCACCAGGGAGCAGCACAGGGACACCCCTGCCATCATCTACAGGGCCAACGGGGCCCACGTGACGGGAAGGGGAGCAGCAGGATCCCGGGGACCCTCCTTTTTCTGCTCCTTATCTCTCTCTCTCTCTCTCTCTCTCTCTTGTGTGTGTCCGACCCCCTCCCCTTGGCCTATAAAAGTGAAGGGGAGGCCCCCCCGCAGGGACAAGGACAAAAGACTCACGCACTCACACGAACACTTCACCACCATAGACTTGGGAGCCCTTTCCCTCTCTCGTCCATTTGTAACCCCTACTGCAAGCAAGTGAAAGAACACAAGCAGCTTGAATTGGATGTAGGGATGTGCTGCCCAAACCAGTATAAACCCTTGTGTCTTTCTTTGCACATCATCCGAGCCAGACGTGCAAACATAAGTTCACTAGTCGGTGATCCAAAACACAGACATCAGGAGAGCTCTGGCCTTCCTAGGAGGTCTTCGTTTTCTTGCCCTTTATCACCTCCGCCAAGGTGCAGTCGTCATCGTGTCTTCGTCGTCCTCCCCGCTCTATGAATCAATAGTGGGCCGAGAGGTATCAGGTGGCTTGGATGTTCAATGTCTGGCATCAAAGGCTTGCTCCTATATGTGACAACCCTGGTAAAAATTTCATTTCTAAAATCAGTATCATTAGCCTAACCCTATGCTTAAACCAACTGATAAAAGGGTGGAAAGAATTAGAACGAGTTCAGTTGGAATTCAAATTTAATTTGAGCACATTTGGTTACTTTTGAACTTTTAAATTTAACTTTCAAACCATAAGCCAAATGAGATTTTGCCTGAAACCAAACTTGTAGGACTTTTTATTCTGAACAACTTTCGTGTTCAAAAGTTTTTGAAATTCAAATTAGAAAGAGGAGAAAATGCCCAGTTTGCACCCAGCCCCCTGAAGTTTTTCAAATTCTCGCAATCAGGCCCCTCGCCCCCCCCACCTCTCTCTCCTCCCCGCCCGACCGCCGCGCGCCCGGTGGCCGGCGACGCTTGACCGGCGCGAGGCGCCAGGCCAGTGGCCGCCGCACCACTCCGCCACGGCCGGCTTTGCCCCCTCCCCACGCCGCGCTGCCCAGTAGCCGCCCGCGCGTGCGCAAGCCGCTGCCGCGTTCCGCCTCGCCGCCCGCCGCGCCCAACCACCGCACCCCGCCGTGCCGCCCCGGCTCCCGCGCCCCGCCCGTCACTGCGCCCGCCCTCCGCCCGAGCCGCTGCAGCTGCTGCTCCACCACTCCACGCCCCGCGCTATCCCCTCGCGCCCACGCCAAATCCCGGCCGCCCAGTCGCCGCGCCCGCTCGCCGCACGCCGCGCCGGCGTTCTGCTGCCGCCCGCCGTGCCCAGTGCGCGCCGTGCCGTGCCTCCACCCCGCACGTTGCCCAGGCCCCTCCGCACCCCCTCCTGCCCCTATAAAAGCCGAGCCCCGACCGCCCGCGCGAGCCACCGCAAACAGAACGCCTCGCCGTCGCCATTGCCGCCGCCGAGCGCCGCCCGCCCGTGGACAGCTCTCCACCGCCGCCCACCGCCCAAATTGAGCCTCCAGCCACCAATACATCATCCCCCTGAAGCTCGCCGACCCGCCCAACGCCGCCCAGAACCACCGGAGCGCCGCCGCCGCCGCCGCCGCCCCTGCTCGCCGTGGACAGCTCGAACCCGACCTCCTCCGTCCAAGCCAAGCCCCTGAGCAGCTTCCCCACGCGCCACTGAAGCTCGCTGACCGGATCAGGCCGCCCCAAGCCCGCCGGAGCACCGCCGTCGACGCGCGCCACCGCCGCCGCCGCCTCTGCTCCAACGCCGGCGAGCCCTTCCCGGCCGTCCCCCACCTGAACAACACCCCCACGAGGTAGCCCTCGCACCCCTGAACCTTCCCCGACCCTCACCCCTGGCCGCCGGCGAGCCCCTCGCCGGAATTTCGGCCGGCCACCGTATCCGAGCCGCCCGAGGACCCAATTGCAAGAATTTAAATCTTTAGAAGGTTCTGCACGTAAGATTCAAGGACCTAGTTGTAAAAGAAAGTTTCAAATCTAGATTCAAGTTCAGTGAACTTGTAAAATTCGTATAAAATCGTAGAAAATTCAGAAAACTGCAAACTCAACTGTTCTGGAATCCTTAGAACAAACTCTACCCCTTTTGGTACAGAAAGTTTCTCAGAATCTGAACATATTTTGCTCTACATTAAATGGAAGCTTTAATGGACTTATTTTGTACCCACTGTTGTAGAACAATTCTGACCCTAAATTTTGGGCAGTAAGTTAGTTGCTTGATGTTGGGGACTGTGTAAAAAAATCAGGCCCAAATTCCACCTCTAACTACACTGTTTATTAAACTTAGTTTCATACCTTAGGTGGCTAGATATATTTTATCCCTGCAGTTAGGTGATGAATCACGCAATGAAACTTTTGCTATGCTAGTGTATTGGTACCTAGAAGCCAGAGAAAAATTAGGAAACTTTTTATCTCACAGTAACCTATTTATTTGATTTATGTGCTAGTAACATACATTAAATAAAGAAAATAGTATCTTAACTTGGAAAATTCTCACATTTTTACTAGGAGAGACACTGTGGTAGAGGTTGCTGTGTAAAATGTTCCAGGGACAAAAGCCCTGTGTAGGGTCCTGTAAAAATGAATCCTTGAATAGCCTAGGTGTGGAATGTCATATTTTCTATGCTCTGAATACTGCATGATAAATCCTACAACAATTACAGTAGCTTTTGCATGCTTAAGTGAAAGCTTTGTAGAAATCTTAGACTCAGTTGTTGCACCAATTGTTCTGTACAAAAAGAACAAGGATCTAACAGTGACTATGTAATATATTTTTCATAATTAATCTGTTACATAAAATTGGCTGAAAATCTTACAGTAAGCACATCTTTCCCTGATGTGCCTAAATCCAAAATTTCATGACCAGAAACAATCCATTGTAGTAATTACTCTTAAATCGTATCGATTACCATTACCACGACTTAAACGTGTGCATTCATGTAGAATCGACGACTCTCGCCGACGGAACTTACGAGCTGGTGCCCGCGTCCGAGAGTGAGCAGCGTGAAGCTCAAGTAAATCTAACTGAAGCTCTTGAAGACCCGAGCCCAAGTTCGGAAGAGCCCCAAGCTAACTGTGAAGGCAAGCCCCGGAGCATAACCCATTCTTTCCGAAATTATGCAACTCATTACTCTTTGCTTGTGCATTAAGTTTGTAGGAGTTGAATGAAAACTTAGTTGCATGATATCAGGAACCCTTGCTTGAAAACTAGACGTAAGGTTCGATAGAATGCTGTGCTAATAGGACTCCGGTAAAAGTCGAGTGATTTCCTGTCACTCGCGAGAAAATAGGAGTTGAATGTCTACTACACGCTGCAATCATAAGGACACGGACGGGCTATGGAACGATGGTTACGATTGAGGCCCGTCTGTCTAGTGAAAAATGCTAAGGCCGCAGGGTGTGGTAGTGATGGTTAAGTCTTTGAACGTACTAAACACATGCCGAGATTATGGGAATCGGTAAGCTTAAGTACCTGATTGGCCCGGCAAGGGGACGGCATCCTACCCTTTGAACTTCGGTCCCATGTGCATATGGCGAGTGCAGAGAGTGGTCACGACCCGGCGCTGAACCGTGGCGTGGGGCTCTTGTACTCTCGGAGGGTAGCCCCGATCCACGACCCGGAAAGAAAGGGGAAAAGTTGCACGTGTGACTCTAGGGAGTAACCACGTGACATGTGTTTGGGTTTCCCTTGCAAGGTTATGAAATTCGATTCGAATCGTCCGTTTCTCACGGCTATTGAGACTGCTTAACCATTTTTACCCACAAAGTAAGAAGAGGAACAATGAGGATGAATGAACTGGTTGGATGAAAATTTAATGCTTCACCATGTATGCTTTTGGATAGCTGCTTATCTAGAATGGTTAACGAAACTAGAATCTTGAGCTAAAAATTGAAAGTAAGGACCCACTTGTAGAAGCTTTTCGGCAAAACAAACCCCTGAGCCAAAAAGCCTTGCATGTCTAGAGTCGGTGGAGTAGATTCCACTACACGGGTAAGTCTTGCTGAGTATTAGTATACTCAGTCTTGCTTGTGGCTCGTTTTCAGGTGAGACCTTCGAAGATATGATTGCTAGCTTGACTTGGCCCTGCACTCTTCCCCCTGGTTGGTCGGTGGAATGGGATGCGCCCCCGTCCAACGGAGATAAGGCCGAGTGATGTCTCGTACGGGCTTCATCGAGACATCCTGTATCGTCGAGTAGCTTCCGTTGTTTATTTCCGCTGCAACTTAAAACTCTGAAGAACTTATTTATGCTCATTGAAGTACTTGCTTTCTAAATTTAAAACTTGGTCTGTAATATTTACTTATGATAATGTTGTAATATTTGCCGGAATGTGGTATTCTCTGGACTCATCGTCGCGTGAGCATTTGTATGTATGGCGCTCGATCCGATTACCGTGGTTGTATCGGGAGGTTATACCCGACAGACCAGTGGATTACTCCGTTTGAAGTGTAAGGTTAACCGAAATTGCCCTAATGGTGATGGTTAATACACTTGAGCCGGATTAATTCAGGTGGTTCTGCCACACTATACATATTATATCATCTTGCAGTAATATTCCAAGATTTGTCAATACAAAACCAGATCGAAGGATATCAGAACTACTCGACAGAATGATACGACTACTTACCCCAACATGTTTGGGAGGATTCTTCGCCGGGTACAGGCTCGGCACATATGGGATGATTTCAGCGTCCATGAGCACCCGGCTTACTCACAGCAAGGTTTCACCTTTCTGAATATGCTCTGTAGAATATCGAGACGGATCTAAGATGCCAAGGTATTCAAAGCCAAAGCGTGTGTGCTTCTGCAGTGGCTGGATCCGCCTGCCCAACCACATGTACATCACCAATACTCCAGTAACTCCTACATCCCCGTGCTTCTTGATCATTCCAAGCAGATCCTCGATTTGGCTCATGTCACAGCATGGCATCGTCCACTCACCACGGATCTTGAGTGCCCCGGAGGTCCTTTCGGGAAGTGAAGGACGATGGTTTCCAATGTAGAACCACCACTCCCTCCACCCAGACAAATTAGTCAGGAATTTGTTGGGGATGTACTTCTTTTCCATCCCTTGCCTCAATTGGAACCCAGCACCACCGACTTCATACATGATACTCTCGTTGGGCTGTGCCTTGAGATGGAAGAGGTAGCAAAAGAGGTCGAAGTGGGGTTCTATCCCCAAGAAGGCTTCACAAAATGACCAAAGATGGAAATGTGGAGAATAGAGTTGGGGTTGAGGTGATGGAGTTGGAGTTGGATGCTATAATAGAAAAGAAGACCACAAAAGAAAATAGAAGCTGGGAGGGCCAATCCGCACTCAACAAAATATTGAAACATAACAATTTCCTCAGCACTTTCATATGGTCTCTTATCACTAGTGGCAGGGCGCCACTGGATAATCTCAATGGGCTGCAGGACACTTACTTGTTCTCCAACCATCGCCGGCGGTGACGTTGGGTTTGGAATCCCTCCCCTTCGACATAGTGGCGCCTTTCTTGCTCACCATTCTTGTTGTCACGAGCCGCTTTACTCGCATGCGCTCGATGGCTGAGGATTAGGGCAACAGAGCAGCACTCCAGAGGAGGAGGGAGGTCTCGTCGACTACTCCTAACAGGAGAGGATCAACTGTGATTGGCCTAGATCTGAATCTAGAGGTGACGGCGGCTGCGAGACAAAGGAAGATGAAAGGCCAAGGCAGTGAGAGTGCAAGCGAAATGGTGAGTAAACCCTAAGTTACCACGCGGTTAAATAACCAGCGGTGGCCCCGCAATTACTGTGTGGAATGCGAAGGATTTTTCCTCGGAATAAGATTTGTTTTGAGCGGTAATTTCGTATTACTTTGGGAATGTTATTTGCTTAACTATTTTAAAATAGGTTTTCAAATTTCTGAAACAATTTACTCATTTTTACCATGAAATCAAATTCTTAATTTTTTCCACAATCCATGCCACGACTCTTTGGATCCATATTTCCAAACCTTGGGATTTAGATTCAAGGCTCGGAGGCTGCGGGACACATGTCATCGATGGCTTATTTTTCAAATTTTTGGAAGATACGAGCACAAGATTCAAGACTAATTTGACCCTCAGCCTAATTCTTCAATTGAACCTAAGGCTTGGGGGCTACTCCATATGGAGTGCGAGTTTCATCGCACCACATATGAAAGAAGATTTGAAAACTACTCGGGGCATGAGCACCTCACAATCTCGATGCAGCCAAGGAAGTATTCGAAAGACACCTTCAAAATGAAGTTCGGAAGAACCCGAAGATGCCTTCAGAAGTATTTGAAAGCTTGCAGTACTCGACTACGAAGAGCTCGGGGGCTTGTCAGACCCGGGGCCACGGGACTGTGCAAATGGCATACATATTCTAGGATAAGGGATTGGACATGGCCCACGCCCTGCACCAGTTGTAACTACTCGTACAGGATTAGGACTAGTCGGAACATAAGGAAACTACCCGAGTAGTACTCGGGTAGGACTTCGGAGCTTGTATTTGACTAGGACTTCCATGTAACCCTGTCCCCCACGATTATATAAGGGTGGGCAGGAACCCGCTCCAAGGAATCATCATCTAAGGCAATACAAACCACCACACAAGATGTAGGGTATTACACATACTGCGGCCCGAACCTATCTAAAATTTCGTGTTCCTTACACCTTCGAGTTCCTGATCTCGGCGACACACCACCTACAATCTACCACCTCGGGGTTATCCCTCGGTGGGCTTAAAGGTTAAACACCGACATGACGGAAATATTCGGTGGTTCAGCAGAGATTTCCGCTCACTCAGCCAGAGGTGTGTTCCACCAGAAATTTGCAGTAGGTATCGGAAATTTTCGGTCAATGCGACGGAAATTTTTGGTAGGTCTACGGGAGATTTCCCACAGAAGCAAAGCAACGGTCATATTTGACTCGCAACACTATAAATACCCCTCACTCGCCTCATTTGTGCTTGCTACCTCCATTTGACTAACCCTAAGCATGAAACTCTCTCTTGCAGCCATTCCCATCCCATTTGCTTCACTCTTAAGCATTTCTAGTTAGATTTGGAAGTGAATCTTGTGAGACCTTGAGTGAGAGAGTGCTTGTAAGAGCCGCAGCCGAGACTTGAGCACTTGAGGTCTTCATCGAATCGATTTGTTGTGTTTGTTATTCTTGGAATCTTGATTCCTAGACGGCTAGGCATCGACCGTCGAGTACCCAAGGTTGTGGTGTGCCCCAGGACGTTTGTACACCCTCAGCAACATAGTAAGTGACCTTAGCTAGACCTTGGGGTCGCTAAGGGGAGGCTGCATAGCTCAAGGAGAAAGTGGTCTCCTTGGGTGCCTCAACGGAGATATAGGTTCCACATGTGGGACTGAACTTCGGTAAACAAATCCATGTCTCCCGTGTGTTTGTTTTGTTGTTCTTCTATTTCATATCTACCATTTTTCTTGTTGCACTTTGATCTACTCGTATGTGAAGCTCTAACTGTAGGGAATCACTTTTCTGAGCTCTCTACACCTCAATTAACTGATCTAACTCAAGAAAACTCTCTCCTTACATGTGAATAGGCATAGATCTTGTTTCATATCTTGCTACCGGAAATTTCCGACAGGCACCAGAAATTTCCGGTTTGGGCTAATTTATTTTGAGTTTCTCAAGTTATTTTTCAGAAACTCCTATTCATCCCCCTCTAGGAAACATCAGGGACCTTTCACAGATGCACGTGATTATTGGTATCAATAACATCACTACCATCTACGGTTTTACTATTTTTATTTGAAGCAATTGGTCTTATAGTCTAGCTATTGCATGAACTTTAGTTTTATTTGATGCAACAACTCTATTTTCAACTAAAGAAGATAATAAGCCTAAGAAAGTTAGGGCTCACAGATGAAGTGCTTACATTGTTTATTACCTAAACCCACTTGTGTTTATGGTAATGTCGCTACAATGTGTTGACAGTTGTCATGTACCAATTCTAATAGTCAATTTATCCAGAAAATAAAGGAGAACTAACATTTCATATACGTATATTTGTTTAGAATATTTTTATTCCACATGCCCTTTGATTTTATTTTCATGCAGGGATTAGAGCAATTTAGAGGAAGAAAACGCACTCAAGAAGGCAAAGAGACACAACTCCAACCAATCAGAATTTGCCACTTAAGCATCAGATGGATCAAAGGGCCCACAAACCAACATAACTTAGCGTGGGGCACAGACAACCGATGTAGGGGACCAGTCACCAGCCTCCCTGCAAAAGTCGGTGGCCGATGGCCCTTGCACTACCTCGCCTATAGCCATCGAATGGCGCTTCTTGACGGGATCCTTACGGCATGTGCACCTAGTTCCCACTGAGATAACTGCCAGAACTGACCTTGTGAGGCTATAAAAGGAAGAATGTGCTCTCATTCACACAGACACACACACACATATCAAGAAGCTCGTTCTCTTTTTCTCATTGCAAGTAGTCATTAGGCTAGTGGAGTTTAGGTTTGAAGTAGCTCTTATTTGGGTTCCCAAGTCTACTTGGAGAGTTGGGTATGGCTCTAGTACTTCCTCCCTTTGTAAGACATGGATATATTTAATAGAGTTATCTTCTTTGTCTTTGCTTATTCATGGTTCACATATTGCTTTGCTAGTTATATGTCCCTTTTATAATTTATACTTGTATCATATACCTTGCATGTTTTGATGAGTAAATATATACCAAGGCATCGGTTATAGTATTCTTCATGTTTGCTCTAGTGCAAAGTCTGTCGATCCGGAGGGTTGGGGCTCCATGCGGGGTACTAGAGTAGCATTTACCAATGTAGGCATGGTGTCTGGATTGGTGAAGTGTTCCTAGATGCAGATGTGCCCTACAGTTTGTAGAGGTAGACGGTGGGTGATGACAGCCATGTCCGTCCTTTTGTAATCCTCCACATTTGGGTATGACGTAAGAGTTCGTAAATTGCCATAATGGGCTGGTGGTTCCTCTGCCGGTCATAATCCAGTCTCTCGGTAGTGTCTGGGAGCCTAGAGATGGGTTTTAAACATGTGTTTGTGTATGTGTATGTGTACATAATATAAGTTGTGCATGCTTAGTTTAGACGTACATAAGGACCCTGTAGCCTTCTTTTGCATTTGTTCCTGTCTAGTTCTCTTTATCTGAGTTTGAGCATTCTTCTATTTCACACTACCTATTTCTTATTGCTTACCGCTGTTTAAACTTGTCATATTCAATTAAGATCTGATCTTTAACAACGGTCTTCCCTTAGGAGAAACAAATAACGATACCCTTGAATACTCATGGGTGAAATGCTACAATGGTATCTGTGCTCTTATGGATTTATCTGTGACTGTAGCAAATACCAACATAATGTTTACTACCTCAACCTTCTTGTCTTCATGGCGAATGAGAGAATCACTAACTCCTATACCCTTGTGACTCCCCCATTTCAACTTTTCATGAAAATGTTAAGAATTGAGCTTTCAGATATTCTTCAGCTTCCAGGCATCTTTGACGCTCCTACTCACGGAGCTATTTGAAAGCTGCCCGAATGATATTTTCATAGTCAAGCTCAATGTTGGCTCCTATCTCAGATCCCGTTTGTGGCTGAATCTAGATGTAGGTCTTGCAAATAGTTTCTTTTTAGAAAAGAAATTGTCTAAAATAAATGAAGAAGCTGAGAGCTGGAAAAAAGTAGATTGTCCAGATTCACTTCTCACTCAGGATATGTGTTTTCATAAAGTTAATAGTAAAGAATCATATAGAATTACCTTTAGAGATTGAATCACTTCTCTCAGAAAATCAGCTTCCATAGCGAATCCGAAGCAGGTGTAGTTTCTCTTACTAGGACTAGATAGATCGGTTTTGGCAACAAAGATCTTCTCTAATAGAGTGCTCAAAAAGTGTGTTGACACAAATATGTGCTAAACACTAAGCACTTTACGTGCAACACATTGCAGATCTGCACCTCGTGGCAGCCCTAACGAACTGGAACTTTCAGTTTTGGCAAGCCATAACTTCATGTTTTGAGAAACCAAAAACTTCTGGTTTTCAAGAGCTCGCCATGAAAACCAACAAATGCCTTCCTAGGAGGGATCAAATCAAGGATGGTGCACTTTGGATTGCCTTATTATCAACATGCTAGCTAGGATGCCCTCAAATATCGTAGGGATGCATGAAGAACAATAATTGGAGTCTTGAAAAGTTTCAAATTTGAAGAATAAATGTTAGACATTTGTGTTTGATCGATTGGATAAAAGATCTCAGTCGGCCATGATCTTTTATATTTCGGTAATGCTTGCGACCGAGCGTCCGAGAGCAGCCAGGCGCATTGGACACTCCGTGGGCCCGACGTCTCACAAAATATCAGTTGCTAGTGCCCACTGGATCATCTCCTCGCCTCGCAGTTGACGTTTCGTTCTTATCCACTCACTTTCTCTTTATTCTTCATCTCACATCTCCGGCATCTCCTCAACTCTATAGCATCCTCCTTCAAGTCTTCAACTCCCCCACAACTGACTCCTCCAAGCTACATCGTGTTGCTAACTGCATGCTGCCGTCATGTGCTCGCCTTTTACCTCGCCGAACCGCTACGAGCTGCATCTCGTGCCGCGTGCCTAAGGCCGGGGTCAGGCAGCAACAAGCCAGCGGCTAGCGACGGTGCGGAGGATCCTGCGCCGAGTGCTAGCAGCGGGTTCAGGGCTCTTAGAGACCACGATAATGATTCCGGTGAGCGGATGTTGCTCAACTGACTCAATTTAGATGAAAGCTGCGAAACAGAAGAAGTCGAAGAAGGACGCGAGGTTCGTGGTGGAGATCCCCACCACGCATGAGCGCGCTCATGCACTCTAATGGTGCTGCAGCTCCCCAATCAAGTCCGTTGATCGCCATTGAGGAGGTGAGGCATGGACCGAGTATAAGTAGCTCATGGCATCATGCAAGCCCATGGTGTGGCGGAGCTTATGTTTCTGCACCTCCTCGGTGTTGTAGATGGCCGGTAGGGATGGTGGTCAGCGATGTAAGAGAGGCTCATCTGATTTTAATTTGTGGATGGTGAATTTTTGGACGTTGCAGCAAGTTCTCGCCCAGCAATGGAGCGGTGAGGATAGGGGGTGACTGGAGATGATGCTTGAGATCTTTCAGCGCCTGCGCCGCCTCCTCTGTCCACTGGAACTTGTCTTGCCACTTCAGGAGCTTGAAGAAAGGTAATCCTCTTTCCCTAAGTCGTGAGATGAATATGTTAAGGGCCGCCATGCACCCTGTGAGCTTTTGGACGTCCTTGATCGTGTGTGGGGCCCCCATGTCGGTGATGGCAGTGATCTTCTCCAGGTTGGCTTCAATTCCCCGGTGGCTAACGATGAACCCGAGTAGTTTCCCTTGTGGGACGCCGAAGACGCACTTGGTTGGGTTGAGCTTCCACCTGAACTTGTGCAAGCTGTTGAAGGTTTCCTCAAGGTTGGAGATGAACTCATCGTGGTTTCTGGTCTTGACGACCACATCATCCACGTAAGCTTCAACATTGCGGTGTAGCTGATCAGTGAGGCAAGGTTGGATGGCTCACTGATATGTAGCCCCGGCGTTCTTCATCCCGAAGGACATAGTCTTGTAGGCGTATGCTCCAAATGGGGTGATGAATGCTATCTTGATCCGGTCTTCTTCCTTGGGGTAATCTGATGGTAGCCCGAGTAGCAATCAAGGAAAGAGAGCATGATGCAGCCAGCCATGGAGTCGATGACTTGGTCGAAGCGTGGGAGTGCAAAAGGATCTTTCGGGCAGTGTCTGTTGGGATCAGTATAGTCCACACACATCCTCCATTCATTATTATTCTTTTTCAAAAAACGTATTAAGTTAGCTAGCCACTCTGGGTGGTAGACTTCTTTAATGAAACCAGCCGCGAGTAGTTTTGCTAACTCCTTTTTGATGGCCTCCTTCTTGTCGGGGGAGAACCGACGCAGTCGTTGCTTCTTGAAGGGTGGCTTTCGGATCGACTTTAAGGCAATGCTCGATCAACTCCTTGGGCACCCCTAACATATCTACTGGTTTCCACGCAAATATTTCTCAGTTAGCCCTATGGAAATTGACGAGTGTGAGTTCCTATTTGCCGTCCAGCCCAGCACTAATGAGTGCTGTCTTAGACTGTCAGACCCGGGCCCACGGGACTGTGCACATAGCGTACATATCCTAAGATAAGGGATGGGACATGGCCCACGCCCTACATCTGTTGTAACTATTCGTACCGTTGTAGGACTACTTGAATAGTAGTAGAACTAGTCGGAACAGAAGGAAACTACCCGAAAGTTACGCGGGTAGGACTCCTGGGCTCGTATCCGAACCTGTCTAAACATTGTGTTCCTTGCACCTTCGAGTTCCTAATCTCGGCGACACCCTACCTACAAACTCGCCACCTCAGGGGTATCCCTCGGTCGGCGTGGCGGTAAAACACCGACAGCTGGCGCGCCAGGTAGGGGTGTTCATCGAGCATCCACCAGAGAACTCGATGGCATCTTTCAGCTTCACCAGCACCGTGCTTGATAAGGGTATAACTTTCATCTTCAGCTCCTGGATCTGCATCGCCAACGGCTTAGGTGGCTTCAGCAGCCACCTAACCGACTCTAGGAAGCTGGAGGCCTTTGCAGCAACTCGATGCAGCAACCTCGACAATATCGTCAACAACCTCGACGAGTTGCTGCTCCCCAATCTCGTCGGGGAGATCGAGACGATGTTCGTTTTCGACGCGACTTCAACTCGCACTGCACCAGGATTACTTGGATCGGATTCAAACCGATCTGAGGAAGCTACACAGTCCAAGTCCCTCCCCGACTTGGAGGAGGACTTGGATCGTCTTCTCAAGCTCGGAGATGAGGGAGCCACCGCCTATCGTGGGGCCCCTGTTTTCGACAACTACTCGGACTCAGACACAAAGTATTCGTCGATTAGTACTACACCTTCATGTCAGAGCCGAGGAGGACTTGAGGACGAGGGACCCACCGCTTGTCGAGAGGCCCCTATTCTCGACAACCACTCGCAACGTGATGACCACCCCGAATCCTTTTCAGGTAGTCACCTAGGTTTGACCAGAACGTCTATGCCGCAAGGCCGTTTCGTGTACTGGAAGGGCTTAGAGCCCTCTGAACTACTCCAGTACGACTCCTGCCTTGTAGCCTTCACGCAAGAACTGCCCTTCTAGGAGGTCAAGCCCCTCTCTCCTATCTCGGAAGAGGGAGAGGGCAGCACAAAGCTAGTCGAGTACAGCCAAACAGCTGAGAACTCGCCGGATCGTCAAGTCTACATGGCTTCCCTTCGCAATGTGGATGATGACGAGCCGGGTCCCGAGTACGACGTGAACTACTCGCGGACGTGTCTGCCAATGAGCGTACGGCGGACGCCCCCCAGGACGAGAACGAGGAGCACAGAAGGATCTAGTGGTTGAAGAATGCCAAGCGCGCCCTGTGCAGGCGGAACACGGAAAACCACACATGCAACCTAATGCACCAAAGGAACCTCAACAACGCTTTCGCAACAGCTGTAGATCGGGAGTATCGCACACCGATTGGCGCCATTGCAGAAGCAGTGCTCCTAGCTCAACAACTACCACCCAACCCCCAGATATAAAGGCTGCAGTATCTAACCCAGTGCACGCTCATGCAACTCGATGGGCAACACCCAATGTCCTCAACTCGGAAGATGCTCTCGAGATCTGAGCGCCATGGTGACTCTGCGCAGATAAGTCGCACCCCTGGAGGAGGCCCCGGA
Source organism: Panicum miliaceum (assembly GCA_032594955.1). NCBI lineage: Eukaryota > Viridiplantae > Streptophyta > Magnoliopsida > Poales > Poaceae > Panicum > Panicum miliaceum. The sequence continues at coordinate 7,457,846 of CM064070.1, read as the reverse complement.
TATCGAAGGAACGACAATCGCCACAGCAACCAAGACAATCCAGTCGGCCATGGCAATCCCTAGGGCCAGCAGTCTGCGCGTGGCAATGTCGAATGAGAGGTGCAACAATCCACTCGCCAACTTGCAACCGGCGCGATGCAAGGCCTCAAGGCGAAGCTCCACCCAAGGCCAGCCTCTAGGACACTCCCATGATTGATCTAAGGGAGAAGATCAATGATGGCCATGACGCGCGGCGCATCATCAAGGCAAGGAGAAGGACCAGCCCGACAGATACCACGACGATGACGATAGTGACCGCTTCCCCGCTTTCACCTCCAACATCACCGAGAAATCCTAACCCAAGGATTTTAAACCAGTCATGATCCCCATGTATGATGGCAAGCAAGACCCGCGCCAATGGATTCGATGCTACTCTGTTGCCATCGAGGTCTCAGGGGGATCCAACTCTACCAAGGCACTCTACTTCCTAGTATCCTTGGAATCCGCGCCCCTCACTTGGCTTGAAAGCCTTAAACCAAACTCCATTGACTCTTGGGAGGACCTCAAGCAGGCCTTCATCGACAACTTCCAGGGATCCATGATCCGAGCTGGCAGTTGCCATGACTTGTCCCAGGTCAAGCAGGAGCTGAACGAGATCCTGAGGTCCTACAACTGGTGTTCCTAGGAGATGCGTGCCACCATCGCCAACATCACGGACGAGGACGTCATCCGCTGCTTCCAGAACAGTCTCTTCTCGAAGCACACGTACCACGACTTCGGACGCAATCGCCCGACTACTGCAGCGGAGCTGCACGACATGATGGCACGGTGGGTTGACCAGGAGGACGAGGAGAATGATCGCTTCCATAAGCGCAACAACGACAAGCATGGCAAAGGCAACAACCACTTCGACAAGGGCCAGTGGAACAACTCGGGGAATCCCTGAAAATGGAAGCCAGACCAAGAAGTCACGGCTGTTAAGCGCAATCCGTGGGGCAAGAAGTCAGGGAGCAATCAAACACAGTTTGAGAAAGTCCTGCACAAACAATGCTCGATGCACCCGAAGTCATGGCATACGCTCTTCGAGTGTGTCAGCCTCCGCAAGTCACTCAACGCCCCACCCCTCCCTCATGACGGAAAGCAGAAGGATCAGGAGGACGATGACGAGGGTGACAAGTCTGGGGCCCAAGATTTCCAAGACCCGAAGAACGTCATCAATGTCATCTTCGGCGGAGACGGCGGCTTCCCCTCCAAGCGTGCGCAGAAGCTGACCCTGCGCGAAATCCTCTCTGTCGAGCCCGCCATACAAAAGCCTCTGAGGTACAGCAAGGTCCCGATCTCCTTTTCTAGGGATGATCAGTGGACCAGCTTCTTTGAGCCGTGAAAATTCCCGCTCGTCCTAGATCCTATCGTGGCGAGCTCACAGTTGACTCGAGTACTAATCGACGGCGGGAGCGGCCTCAACCTGCTCTTTGCGGGTACTTTGAAGAATATCGGGCCGAACATCTCCAAGATGCTCACCCCTAGCAGAGCTCCATTCTACAGCATCATCCCAGGAAACGCGGTTACACCACTCGGGTCAATGGTCCTACCAGTCACCTTCAAGACGAAAGATAACTACCGCACGGAGTACATCAAGTTCAAGGTGGCTGACTTCAAGTCGTCATACCACGCCATCCTCGGCAGGCCAGCCTTGGCCAAATTCATGGTCGTGCCCCACTATGTCTACCTACTATCAAGATGCCAGGCAAGACAGACATCCTCATGTTCTGCGGCGACTTGAAGAAGTCGTACGACTGCGACCAAGAGGCGATCGAGTACGCCGCGACATCATGCGTGCCAGAACCTTCTGCGAATTCTTCACGGCTGCGCAAAAGCTCACCGACTCAGAGATAGAGATCTCCAGCTAGAGGCCTAGCCAATCGAGGGAAAAACCCAACCCCGGCGATGTCGGCATCAAGACCATCTAGTTGCAAGGAGGCAGCTTGAGTGACAAATAGGAAAGCACTCTCGTCAGCTTCCTAAAAGTTGATTGAGCCAGGTGTGCCCAAGGATTTGATTGAGCATTTCCTAAAAGTTGACCCCAAAGCCACTCCAAAAAAGCAGCGACTACGACGCTTCGCTCCCGACAAGAGGGAGGCCATCAAGAAGGACCTAGCAAAACTACTCACGGCTGGCTTCGTTAAAGAAGTCTACCACCCCGAGTTATTAGCCAACCTTGTACTAGTCTTGAAAAAGAACAATAATAAATGGAGGATGTGTGTGGATTACACTGATCTCAACAAACATTGCCTGAAGGATCCCTTCCCGCTCCCACGCATCAACCAAGTCATCGACTCTACGGCTGCCTGCGTCTTGCTCTCTTTCCTCTACTGCTACTTGGTTTACCATCAGATTGCTCTCAAGGAAAAAGATCAGATCAAGACAGCATTCATCACCCCCTTTGGAGCATATGCCTACACAATCATGTCCTTCAGTTTGAAGAATGCAGGGGCCATCTATCAGCGGGCCATCCAATTATGCCTTGCTGGTCAGCTACATCGCAACATTGAAGCCTTCGTGGATGATGTGGTCATCAAGACCAGAGCCCATGACGAGTTCATCCCTGATCTTGATGAAACATTCAACAGCTTATGCAAGTTTTGATGGAAGCTTAACCCAACTAAGTGCATCTTCAGCGTGCCACAAGGAAAACTACTCAGTTTCATCGTTAGTCACCAAGGAATTGAAGCAAACCCGGAGAAGATCACCGCCATTACAAACATGGACGCTCCACAGACGATCAAGGATGTCTAGAAGCTCACAAGTTGTATGGCGGTCGTGAACAGATTTATCTCGCGACTTGGGGAATGGGGATTACCCTTGTTCAAGTTGCTCAAACGACGCGACAAGTTCCAGTGGACCGAGAAGGCGAAGCAGGCGCTAGAAGATCTCAAGCATCATTTGCAGTCAGCCCCCATACTAACGGCTCCACAACCAGGCGAGAACCTGTTACTCTACATCACCGCGACTACTCACGTCGTCAGCACAGCAATCGTGGTGGAACGCTGGGAGGAAGGCCATGCCTTCGGTGTGCAGTGGCCTGTCTACGCTATACTCATCACCTCTAGGAAGCTTCGCCACTACTTCGACGCATACAATATCTCGGTGGTCACTGATTTCCCATTGGCGTATATCCTCCACAATCGGGATGCCACTGAGCGCATCTCCAAGTGGGCAGTGGAACTGGGAGCCCTTACTCTCGACCTCAAGCCCCGAACGGCCATCAAGTCGCAGGCACTAGTCAACTTCATGGCAGAATGGCGTGAAAACCAAGTGGAGGTCACAGCCAACCAGCCAGAGCATTGGGTAATGTACTTCGATGGCTCACTCAAGCTCGAAGGCGGCAGCGCGCGAGTACTCTTCGTCAGTCCAAAAGGAGAACTACTCAAGTATGTGTTCCAAATACTATTAGAGATCTTGAACAACGAAGCCGAGTACGAGGCACTATTGCATGGGCTACGCTTGGCAATCTCTCTGGGCATCAAGCGACTACTTGTCTACAGCGATTCCTTGCTGGTGGTCCAACAAGTCAACAAAAAGTGGGATGTCAACAAGGACACCATGGATGCATACGTCGTGGAAATACGCAAGCTCAAAAAAGAGTTCTTGGGGCTGGAAATTCATCATGTGATCCATGACAACAATGTGGGAGCGGATGTGCGCTCGAAACTGGGTTCTGATCGAGCTAACGTCCCACCGGGTGTTTTCATCCACGAGTTGCATCACCCATCCATCCAGCTACCAGATCAAAGCACCACGCTCAGGGTTCACTGGAACCCGATCGAGAGGTCTTGATGATCGAGGTCGACTGGCGGGTGACGTTTCTCGACTACATCAAGGAGCAGAAACTACCCCCGACGTCAACCCAAAAAGTGCTGAGGCCACACGCATCCTAAGGCGCAGCAGAGGGTACATTCTAGTCGGGGACAACTTATACAAGCATGGATCAGCATCAGGCATACTCATGAAGTGTGTCCGCACGGAGGAAGGAGGGGAGATACTCCAGGAGATTCAGATTTGGGTTCTACTGGCCGACTGCTTTGGCAAACGCTGAAGCACTTGTTCGCCGGTGCACAAACTGCCAGTTCTTCAGCAAGCAGCCTCACGTCCTGACCCACAACCTTATTACCATACCACCTTCATGGCCGTTTGCATGCTGAGGCCTGGACATGATAGGGCCTTTGACAACTACAGCAGGTGGTTTTAGTCACGTGTTGGTAGCCATCGACAAGTTCACGAAGTGGATCGAGTACAAGCCAATTACAAAGCTCTCTGCAGATCGAGTGGTTAGCTTCGTCTACGACATCTTGCACCGATCGGCTTCCCCATCACTATCATCATGGACCTAGGATCCAATTTCCACTCGCATCAGTTTTGGGATTTCTATGAACGCAGTGCCATTGAGGTCAAGTATGTATCAGTGGCTCACCCGCGGGCCAACGGGCAGGTTGAGCGCGCCAACGGCTTGATTCTTGATGGCTTGAAGAAAAGACTCTACGATGAGAACAGCAAAAAGGGCGGCAAGTGGATTAATGAGATCTTGTCAGTCATCTAGGGGCTTCGCACACAACCAAGCAAAGCCACAAGACAGTCACCTTTCTTTCTCGTCTATGGGTCCGAAGCTATATTACCTGCTGATGTCATGTGGCAATCTCCTCGACTGGAGATGTACGAAGAAGGCGAGGCTGATGACGCAAGACATCTCGACTTGATTCGGCAGAAGAAGTCCGATGCAATGTTTTGCTCCAGTTGGCCCGCTACTTACAAGGCGTCCGTTGTTACCACGACCGGAACGTTCAATGACGATCTTTCAACATTGGAGATATGGTCCTAAGCCACATCCAGGACGAAACTGAGCTGCACAAGCTTAATTCGTGATGGGAGGGATCTTTCATCATGCACAAGGTTACAGGACCAGTGTCGTATCACTTACTGTACCTTGATGGCCAGGAGGTCCCAAACTCCTAGAATATCGAGCATCTACGTCGTTTTCATCCTTAGCCAACTAAGACATCTTCGCATGGCAACATACAACCTGTCGTGGCCCAACCAAGGAACTGATCAAACCCACGTGAAGGACCTCGTCGTCACTTCCTTCGGGCCAACCGTGACGTTTTCGCATGGCAACATGTGAATTCTCATGGCCCGCCCAAGGAATCGTCTTCAATTGGCGACTGGATATCAATACTTTCAGTACTACTTCATTCTACTGGTTCACAACTTGTTCTATATGTAGTTTACGGCATGGGCCTCGCTCCCATACTTCCAGTACTGCTCCGTTTATTGGTTCACGATTGGTACTACGTGCAAGTTTACTAAAGGGGCCTCGCTCCCATACTTCTAGTAACGCTCAGATTACTAGTTCTCGACTAGTATTCTATGTTACTGAAGGGTTTCGCTCCCATACTTCCAGTACTACTCCGTTTACTAGTTCACGACTGGTACTACATGCAAGTTTACTGAAGGGGCCTCGCTCCCATACTTCCAGTAACGCTCAGATTACTAGTTCTTGACTAGTATTCTATGTTACAGAAGGGGCTTCGCTCCCATACTTCCAGTACTACTCCGTTTACTGGTTCACGACTGGTACTACGTGCAAGTTTACTGAAGAGGCCTCGCTCCCATACTTCCTGTTGAAAGGATCTTGGTGATGCCTAGAGGGGGGTGAATAGGAGTACCTGTAAAACCTGAAAAATTCTTCACAACAATTAAATCTCTCAGAACTTCCGACACTATGTAGGAACTTCCGACACTGGACCGGAACTTCAGACAATAGAAAAGTTCTTATACGAAATTCAAAATTAAACATGAAACTACAGAACCTGGCTGAATCAAAAGTTGCACAATGATACTAGGAGACTTCTGCAAGTGATCTTTGCAAGCACAATAACTCAAGTACGTAGATCGGTACAAAATAAACTCTAGGTCAACAAGAACTAAATAAATGCAATAAGCACAGGACACAAGAGATTTGTTCTTGAAGTTCACTTCCACTAAGGAAGCTACATCTCCGTTGAGAAGCTCACAAAGAGCCGGGTCTTCCACTAACCCTTTACCTCACTCAATCAACCACAAAGGAGGATTGAGTCACTTACTATTAAATCCACAAAGGATAGGGTAATAAAAACTTCCCGGGGTGCACACACACAAGAGGACGCTCCATGGGCGACAACAAACTGTCTAGAAGCAAGCTTCAAGAGTAACAAACGCGAATCAAAGGATGAAGATGCTTCAAGTGCTCTTGAGATGAATTTAGCTGCCCTCGCACTTAAATGGTTGAGTCTCACACCTCAGTCTTGCTCTCACCCAAGCCCTAGCTCAAATCAACTAAAGGATTAGCTCAAGGAGGGATTGGGGAGGAGTAGTAAATGCTCTTGGAGGTGTCTGTCTCGGGTTAGGTCAGCAGCAAATGAAGAAGGGGCTGAAGGGGTATAAATACCCAAGCCCCAAAAACTAGCCGTTAGTGCACTGGTTAAGTGATTGTCAGAAGCCCCAAAAACCAGCTTGCCAAGGACCCCCTATCGGAAGAATCAAGTTACTTCCTGTCGGAAGGTCCGACAACTGCAGAAATTGCGGGAACACAAATGTGCAAGTGTGTGATTTGTGTCTCTCATAGGAGGTTAGCATCTCAATTAAGCACTTTGACATCTTCAAGTCATCTCCTCGCATCCCTCTTAATAGTACGGTGTTTTCTATACTCAAATTCAAAATAGAAAATATTAAAAGACCTTCTTTTAAGCCCAACACCATCCTTTAAGCAAATTTGATGTCTTTTCTTGCTCTTTTTCATTTCATTGAGTTTTAACCTGTCCATAACTTGATAAACCCATTAGCTCCTTAATTTTGTATGTCATCAACACCAAAACCCACTTAGGGGGCCAAATGCACTTTCAATGTCCCCCTTTTTGATGATTGATGACAACACAATTAAGGCTCAGAATAAATTTATTAAAACATTTTGAATTCAGTCATACAGTTGAACTCCCCCTTAATATGTGCATTCTTCAAGATAAATTAAAAAATGGCCTCAAATGCCATTTGTAGATATTAAGAAAGATTTCTTCTATATTATTGCATTCGTGGGGTGCAAAGTGTGATAACTATCAACGTGATGCATATGACAAGATATATCACAACAACAAAGTGGAAATAAACAAGCACCAAGTCATGAGCATCACAAAAGCAATAAGGTTCTAAGATCACACTAGCATAAAGAATCTCAAATAAGTCTTACAAAGTTAAAAGTCTCACTTGGCATACCACACATTACACAAATACAAGTCTCACATGTCCACAAGCACAAAAGTTTAAAGTTCAACGTTCAGCGATGAAGCTAAGATAGAGAAAGCAAGCGGCCACAAATCCTTCCCAAGGGGCGCCTATGGTGAGCTCACTCCCCTTTTGGCATCGAGCGCCAAAAAGGAGAGGCTCTTCCATAGCCACTACTCGTCATCGTCGTCGTCATCTTCGTCTTCCTCATCTGTGGGTGTGCCGGCAGCAGGAATATCGTCTTCTTCTTCCTCATCCGACTCCTCACGCCCACCCAAGTCTTCTTCAATTTCATCCTCATCAACTTGAGGAGCCCCAAACATCATGGAAGGGCCACCCATCTCTTCCCAAGGGTTGTAAAAAGTCGGTGGAGGAGGAAAGTCCATGGGAGCACGAAGATGTGAGTGAGGCATGTCATACTTGGCCATGATTTCCTTTTGTCTTGCCTCAATCTTGAGGAGCTGCTCATCCACATGCTTCTTGTGGTCATGGATTTCTTGCGCATTGTGACGGCCCACATTGAAGCATGCAAACAAGCCTTGAGAGATGAAACTTAGAATTCCTTTCTTCTTTAGGGCACGAGGAGGAGGACCAAAGGAGCTCAAAGAACCTTGAGAGCTAGATGGACCATGAGAACTTGAATTACCATGAGAGCTAGGAATATGTGAGGGTCCATGAGTGGAGCGGCGAGGTGCATGAGCTCCAAGCTTGAGAAGGCGCTGAAGTTGACCTTTCTTAGACTTGTATACTTGATGGCCCTTGTTGGTCAAGATGTTGACACCGGTCACTTCTTTGATCATGGCAAAGATGTATGGTGCATAATGACAGTCTTTCTTTGGTGAGACAGAGCAGATGATAATTTCCTCCCAAATGAAGTCAAAGACACTGAACTCATTCTGGTTGGGAGCCATTCTAGCAAGCAGATTTTTGGACATGTTGGAGATGTTGTCCGAATCACCACTTTTGGGACATAGAGTGTAGCGGAAGAGTTGGTTGAGCAGCTTGTAATAAGGTGTCAAACCATGTATTTTCCCAAATTTAATGTCACCATATGCACTGTCATACATGAAGTGAAGTTCTCCATCATCAAGCACGTTTTCCTCCTCATGTATCCGCTCTCTCATAAGATCAGCATTAGAAAACCCAAGAATGCTTGCGAAGTAAGCATATTCAACATAGAAAGGCTTGCCTTGAATAGTCCAATGAAAGGTCTTGGTTGAGTGGTTGACATAAAGAGTGGAATAGAACTGAGCAATGACCTCTTCATTCCAATCACAGTTGAAGGACATGATTGATGTGAGATTCATCCTTCTACAAGCATCTTTGACTTCCCTCACCACCGGCAAGTCAATTTCAAACAGGTAATCCCAGTTAATGGATTTCATCTCGGTGGTGGGATGAGACTTGCAAAGGATCACTGACGCATACCAATCTGCATGAAAATTCATCCAAAAGCGGACATCTCCTTGCTACTCTTTGCCACACTCAGATGGATCATCATATCTCAAAGCATAGACATCATGCTTGCCCTTTGTGTAATCTATTGGACGAGTCCCATTGAACTGTGGAGCAGTTTGTCTAATTGGGGGCTGCATCCGGAGGATGATTGTGGCAGAACCACCTAAATTAATCCGGCTCAAGTGTATTAACCATCACCATTAGGGCAATCTCTGTTAACCTTACACTTCAAACGGAGTAATCCACTGGTCTGTCGGGTAACCTCCCGATGCAACCACGGTAGAGCGGATCGAAGCCATACATACAAATGCTCATGCGAAGATGAGCCCAGAGAATACCATATTCCAGCAGATATTACAAAATTATCATAAGTGAGTATTACAACCCATGTTTGAGTTTAGTAACCAAGTACTTCAGTGATCATAACCAAGAAGTTCTTCAGAGTTTAAGTTGCAGCGGAAATAAGATAACGAAAGCTATTCGACGATACAGGATGTCTCGGTGAAGCCTGTACGAGACATCACTCGGCATTATCTCCATTGGCCGGGGGCGTATCCCATTCCACCGACCAACCAGGAGGGAGGGTACAAGGCCAAGTCAAACTAGCAATCATGTCTTCGAAGGTCTCACCTGAAAACAAGCCACAAGCAAGGCTGAGTATACTAATACTCAGCAAGGCTTACCCGACTAGTGGGATATACTTAGCCGACTCCTAGACATGCGAGGCTTTTGGCTTGAGGGGTTTGTTTTGCCGAAAAGCATATATAGTAGGTCCTTACTTTCAGATTTTAGCTCCAGGTTCTAGCTTTCTTTAACCATTCTAGGTAAGCAACTATCCAATATCATTCATGGTGAAGTATTAAATTTCATCCAACAATTTATTCATCATCATTGTTCCTCTTCTTACTCTGTGGGTAAAAGTGATTAAGCAGTCTCAATAGCCGTGAGAAACGGACGATTCGAATCGAATTTCTTAACCTTGCAAGGTAAACCTAAACACACGTCACGTGGTTACTCACAGAGTCACACGTGCAACTTTTCCCTTCAATTCCGGCTTCACGGAACAGGCCCACCGCCCTCGACTACACCTCCCCACGGACCTCGGTACGTCGGGCCGTGGCGGCCGATGCACCCGCCATTAGCTAGATGTGAACGAATTCAAGACAGTGGGGAGTATATTCCGGCCTCGGTTCAATCCAGTACTTAAGCTTACCGATTACCATATTCTCGGCATGTGGTTAGTACGTTCAAAGACTTAACCACCACTACCACACACTGCGGCCTTAGCATTTTTCACTAAACAGACGGGGCCTCAATCATCAACATAAACATCGTACCATAGCCCCGTCCGTCGACCTTATGATTGCAGCATGTAATAAACAATCAACTCCTAATTTCTCGCGAGTGACAGGAAATCACTCGACTTTTACCGAATCCTATTAGCATAGCATTCTATCGAACCTTGCATCTAGTGTTCAGAGCATGGGTACCTAGGATCATGCAACTAAGTTTTCATCCAACTCCTATAAACTTAATGCACAAGTAAGGTAGAGTAATAAGTTGCATAAGTTTAGAAAAATAGGGTTCATGCTCCGGGGCTTGCCTTCTTGTGAACAGTTAGCTTGGGGCTCTTCCGAACTTGGGCTCGGGTCTTCAAGAGCTACAGTTAGATTTACTTGAGCTTCACGCTGCTCACTCTCGGACGCGGGTACCAGCTCGTACGTTCCGTCGGCGAGAGTCGTCGATTCTATATGAATGCACCAATATAAGTTATAGTGAGGGTATATGACGATTATGTTCGCTAACGTCAAAGTTGTAGTTCACAAAATAGCAATTGGGTTGTGATGTTACTTAGTTGAGATTTCTGTGGGTAATTGTTAATAGAGTAGAAAAGTACAATAAGTAACTTCGTTAAGCAAGGTGGGGTGGGTGTTCATGGGAACTTATGTTCCTCATGGAAACATGATTTAAGTGTAACTGCTACAGCGAGTAGTTTCTGGTCATGAAATCTTGGATCTAGGCACAACAAGGAAAGATATGCTTACTGTAAAATTTTCAGATATTTTCATGCAGCAGATTAATTATGAAAAATATAATACATGGTTGCTGCTAGATTCTTGTTCTTTTTGTACAGAACAAATGGTGCAAAAACTGAGACTAAGATTTTTACAGGGCTTTCATTTAATCATGCAGGAGCTACTGTAATTTTTGTAGGATTTATTATGCAGTTTTCCGAGCATGGTAAAAATGACATTACACACCTAGGTTATTCAAGGATTTATTTTTACAGGATTCTACACATGGTTTTTGTCCATGAAACTTTTTACACAGCATCTTCTGCCACGGAGTATCTTCTAGTAAAAATATGAGAATTTTCCAAGCTAAGATACTATTTTCTTGGTTTAATGTATGTTATTAGCACATAAATCAAATAAATAGGTTCATGTGAGATAAAAAGTCTCTAAATTTTTCTATGGCATTTAGGTACCATTACACCAGTATAGAAAAAGTTTCATTAGGTGAATCACAACCTAACTGCAGGGATAAAAATATTTAGCCAATCATGGTATGAAACTAAGTTTAATAAATAGTGTAGATAGAGACGGAATTTGGGCCTGATCTTTTTACATTGGCTTAAACAAGTATGTCTCCTGCTGCAAAAGTTTCAGGACCAGCACTTGTCTCAAGACAAGTCTATGAATAAAAGCCATTAATCTTTCCATTTTATTTAAAGCATGATTTAGCTAGAATCTGAGGAGATGCCTGTAACAAAAGTTGTGGAGTTTATCCTAAAGGTTCCAGAACAGTTGAGTTTGTATTTTTCTGAATCTTCTACGATTTTATACGAATTTTACAAGTTCACTGAATTTGAATCTAGATTTGAATCTTTCTTTTACAACTGGGTCCTTGAATCTTACGTGCAGACCCTTTTAAAGATTTCAATTACTGCAATTGGGTCCTCGGGCGGCTCGGGTACGGTGGCCGGCCAAAATTCCGGCGAGGGGCTCGCCGGCGGCGAGGGGTGAGGGCCGGGGAAGGATCAGGGGTGCGAGGGCTACCTCGTGGGGGTCTTGTTCGGGTGGGCGACGGCCGGGAGTAGCTCGCCGGCGTTGGAGCAGGGGCGGCGGCGGCGGTGCTCCGGCGGGCTTGGGGCGGTCTGGTCTGGACGGGGAGCTTCAGTGGCGCGTGGGGAAGCTGCTCCGGTGCTTGGCTTGGGCGGAGGGGGTCGGGGTCGAGCTGTCCGCGGTGACCAGAGGCGGCGGCGGCGGTGCTCCGGCGGTCCTGGGCGGCGTTGAGCGGGTCGGCGAGCTTCGGTGGGATGATGTAGTGGTGGCTGGCACTTCAATTTGGGCAGGAGGCGGCTGTGGAGGGCTGTCCACGAGCGGGCGGAGCTCGGCGGCGGCAATGGCGGTGGCGAGCGTTCCCTGGCTGCTGGTGGCTCGCGCGGGCAGCCTGGGGCGGCTTTTATAGGGGGAGTGGAGGCATGGCAATGGCGTGCCACTGGCCACGGTGGGCGGCTCGGTTCGCCGGCGCGGCGTGCGGCGAGCAGAGGCGGGCGACTGGCGGCCGGGGATTTTGCGTGGGGAGCGAGGAGATAGCGCGGCACGGGGATTGGAGGGCAGCTGCAGCGGCGGCTCGGGCGGGCGGCAGGCGCAGCGACGGGCAGGTCGCGGCGCGGCCGTTGGGCGCGACGGGCGGCGAGCAGGGGCGCGGCAGCGCGGCGCGCGCGGCGAGCGCGGACTGGGCAGCGCGGCAGTGGGAGGGGGCAAAGCCGGGCTTGGGGGCGAGGGCCGGCGGCGACTGGCCTGGCGGCTTGCGCCGGTCAGGCATCGCCGGCCACCTGGCCGGGCTGTCGGGCGGGGAGGGGAGAGAGAGGAGGGGCGAAGGGCCTAAATGCGAGAATTTGAAAACTTCCAGGGGCTGGTTGCAAACAGGACGTTTTCTCCAATTTCTAATTTGAATTTCAAAAACTTTTGAACATGAAAGTTGTTCAGAATAAAAAGTTCTACAAGTTTGGTTTCAGGCAACACCTCATTTGGCTTGTGGTTTGAAAGTTAATTTAAAAATTCAAAGGTATTCAAATGTGCCCAATTTCAATTTGAATTTCAACTTAACTTGTTCTTATTCTTTTCACCCTTTTATTAGTTGGTTAAGCATAGGGTTGGGCTAATGACATTGCTTTAGAATTGTAATTTATCAGGGTTGTTACAATGATCCTCTCAAGATACTCTATGGTCTCTCCACCATCTGACATATGAGTGCTCAGAGCAGAAGTACGCATCATGCATGGATGAGCACCGTGAGCAGAAGTGCCCTGTGGATTAGGTTTTCCACAACCACGAGAGCGCAAAGGAGCCTTGGCTACCGCATTTCTCTTGCAAGTACAATGAGCCACAGGCGAAGCTTCTTGAGTTGCTTCGGAATCAGATGAAGGAGATGATTCAATTTCTGGTGAAGAAGCCCTTTGGTTTTCTCTCTTTTCACGAGCCATCTGAGTATGTAAGATGAAAATAAGGATAGACTCGATAGATGTGATCAAACTCAATCAGATGGGACTATTAAGGCACCTGTCGGAACTTCCTACACGGGGCGAAACTTTCAACGGGGTTGGAACTTTCAACCCAGGGTCGGAACTTCCGACAGGGCCCGAGCAGACCCAAAATATCATGAATCGAGAGATTTTGCCCACCAAATTTGATAAGATTCTAGGCATATGATCAATGATGTACCAGGAAGCTATCCCCAAGAAATAAACATCTAACTCCTACATTTAGAGATCGGGCGACGGGGATTTTGAATGAAATACCTTGACGATTTCCCGCGCGAATCAGAGAGGAGATGATGGGGATCGAATCTTCCGAGGAGTGGGGAATCTAAAGAACTCAACGACAATGAAATCCCACGGTTGAAACTAGAAATCCTCTCAAGAGTTTGAGAGTGGGGAGGAGGTGGCGTTGGTTGTGTTTGAATGAGAGAGTTAGGGTTTGACGGGCTGGCCAACGTGTATTTATAGGTTCAAGTGTATTGTCGGAAGTTCTGATGGGGGCTCGGAAGTTCCGACAAAAAAGAAATTTCCCGAGGACCCTCGGCCGGAAGAATGAAGAAAGTTCCGAGGATTGTCGGAAGTTCCAACCAAGCGTCGGAAGTTTTGATGAATATTAAAAACGTCCTCCCAAGGACCCTTTGTCAGGACAAACCTAATACTTCCGAGGATTGTCTAAAGTTCCGACCAGGCGTCGGAAGTTCCGACGGATACTTTTCAGCTCCAAAAAGATAGATTTTGAGAAGAATAAACTTGGAGATGTTAAGAGATATGGCTTGTAGACATATGAGACAACTTGAAACTTAGTGATCAGCCACAAACAATATTACATAACAATGATCACAAGAGTCAAGCTTTGATCCGAAGATCAAAATCCAAGTATTTCAAAAATGACTCAACACAAGTAAATTCATTTTTCTTATCTAAGCAACAATCAAGTATGTGCAACAAGTCAAGACAAGTTACGAGAATCGAAGATATTTAGTTCACTCCTCAAAGCATAAAACCTTTGCTCATCTAGAGGCTTAGTGAAGATATCGGCATGTTGTCATTCGGTGCTCACATGACGTAAAGCAATATCTCGTTTAGCCTCATGATCCCTTAAGAAATGATGTCTTATATCTATGTGCTTTGTTCGGGAGTGTTGCACCGGATTGTTTGCTAGCTTGATAGCGCTCTCATTGTCACATAAGAGCGGAATCTTGCTAAACTCACAACCGAAGTCACTCAATGTTTGCTAAACTCACAACCGAAGTCACCCGCTGCAACATATTCAGCTTCGGCGGTGGATAAAGTAACCGAATTTTGTTTTTTAGAGCTCCAAGACACTAAGGACCTTCCAAGAAATTGTCAAGTCCCCGTGGTACTCTTCCTATCTACCTTGCAACTGGCATAATCCGAATGTGAATAGCCAAGTAGATCGAAAGTGGAGCCTTTGGGATACCATAAGCCAAGGTTAGGAGTGTGTACCAAATATCTCAAAATTCTCTTAACAGCTATTAAGTGACATTTCTTAGGATAATATCAGGCCTAGATGCACAAAGGTAAAGAAGAGAGCCGATCATGGAGAGATATACCTTTTGATCAACCGACTTCCCTTCTTCATTGAGATCAAGATGACCATTTAATGCCATGGGTGTCTGGATGGGCTTGGCATCGGACATGTCAAACTTCTTAAGCGTATCCTTCACATACTTGGTTTGAAATATAAAAGTCCCTTCCTTTATTTCCTTGACTTGAAATCCAAGGAAGAACTTCAATTTACCCATCATGATCCTACTAAACTCCTCACAAAATTTCTTATCAGTAGAACCAAATATGATGTCATCGACATATATTTGGCAAACAAAAATATCCTTATCAACTTTGTGAGTAAAGAGAGTAGAATCGGCTTTGCCCATTAAAGTCGTTCTTGAGAAGAAAATCCTTAAGGCATTCATACCATGCTCTAGGAGCTTGCTTAAGCCCATAGAGCACCTTATGGAGCTTGTACACATAATTTGGAAATCTTGGATCTTCAAAGCATGGCAGTTGTTCTACATACACCAACTCGGATAGGGGACCGTTCAAGAATGCACTTTTCACATCCATTTGATAAAGCTTGAAATCATGGTGAGTGGCATAGGCTAATAGTATACGAATTGATTCAAGCCTAGCTACGGGTGCATAGGTTTCACCAAAATCCAAACTTTCAATTTGGGTGAAACCTTGTGCAACTAACCTTGCCTTGTTTCTTGTGATGACATCATGTTCATCTTGTTTGTTACGGAAAACCCACTTGGTTCCAATCACATTTTTCTTTAGTCTTTCAACCAACTTTCATACCTCATTTCTTGTGAAGTTGTTCAACTCTTCTTGCATGGCAATTACCCAATCCGGATCATCAAGTGCTTCATCTACCTTGAGAGGTTCCAAAGAAGAGACAAACGAGTAATGTCCACAAAAAGTTGCTAAACGTGAATGAGTAGTTACCCCTCTTTCAATACTTACAAGAATATTGTCAACGGGATGATCCCGTTGAACACTTTGATGAACTCTTGGATGAGGTACTTGTGATTGAGGTTGAATGGGTCCATCATCATCATTTTCAACTTGTGGAGCATCTTTTTGAGCTTCTCCACATTGTTCTCCCCTTGATCAACACCATGAACTTGATAGTCACCATGAACTTGACTTTGAGCTTGAGGTTGTTGAGAGCTTGGAGGTTCAACTCTTGTGGATGATGATGGATCATTGTTTCTTTCTTCAACCGGAGTTTGAGCTTGAACTTCACGAGGCCTCACCTCTCCCAAGCCCATCCACATGATTGATAGACTCGGGGATTCCTCGTCATCTACAATATTTTTCTCAACTTGCTCTACTTGAGAGCCATTGGATTCATCAAAAGTTACGTCCACCGTGACCTCAACACAACCGGTGGTTTTGTTGAAGACACGATAGGCGTGTTCGTTAGTACCATAACCAAGTAGAAAGCCTTAATCAACCTTTGATGCAAACTTTGAGCTTTTGGTTTTCTTGTTAAGTATGAAACACTTACTCCCAAAGACTCTAAAGTAGTGCACCTTGTGTTTGTTACTGGTGATTATCTCGTAGGGTGTCTTGTCCAAGTATTTGTGGACGTAGAGGCAGTTGATGGCATGACACGCCGTATTGATTGCTTTGGCCCAAAAGATATCCGGAGGCTTGTACTCATCAAGCATTGTTCTTGCGGCTTCAATCAACGTCCTATTCTTCCTTTCTACAATACCATTTTGTTGAGGTGTGTATGGTGCAGAGAATTCATGCTTGATTCCTTCATCATCAAGGAATTCTTTAACATTGGTGTTCCAGAATTCCAAACCATTGTCACTTCTTAAATTTTTGATCTTCAACTCATATTCATTTTGAGATCTTCTAATCAATTTTTTGACAGTTCCTTGAGCTTCACTTTTATCTTACAAAAAGAATACCCAAGTGAAATGAGAAAAATCATCAACAATGATAAGACCATATTTATTACCGCCAATGCTAATGTAGGCAATAGGTCCAAACAAATCCATGTGTAGAAGCTTCAATGGTCTTGATGTAGTCATGATGTTCTTGGCGGGTATGGAGCACCAACTTGCTTCCCGGCTTGGCATGCGCTACACAACCTATCTTTCTCAAAGACAACATTTGTTAGTCCTAGGATGTGCTCGCCTTTTTGAAGTTTGGCCAAGTTCCTCATCCCAACATGGGCTAGTTGGCGATGCCAAAGCCAACCCAAATCAGATTTTGCCACTAAACAAGTCTTGGGCTCAACTTTCTCCTTTGAGAAATTAACAAGATAGACTTTGCCCTTCAAGCGACCCGTAAAGGCAATAGAGGAATCCTCCCTTCTAAAGACGGTCACACCCTCATTAGTAAAGAGACAATTGTAGCCCATCTCACAAAGTTGCGAGACCGACAACAAATTGTACCCTAAAGTTTCAACTAAATAAACATTTGAAATAGAGTTTTCATTTGAGAGTGCAATTTTACCCAAACCAATCACAACTCCTTTTCTATTGTCTCCAAAGACAATAGTTTCTTTAGGTATTTCATGAAGCTCCAGGGATATGAACAAATCTTTCTCCCCGATCATATGATTTGAGCATCCACTATCAAGCAACCATGTGGTGCCACCCGAGGAGTAGGCCTACAAAACAAGTTAAGCTTTGAATTTAGGTACCCAAAAAGATTTGGGTCCTTGTGGGTTAGATGGATACACTTTTGGAATCCACACTCTTAAGAACTGCCCTCTTAGTGTAAGCTCCAACATACTTGACCACTATTTTACCATTGTGATCCATTGTCACCATGTAGTCGGTAGTGTAGCTTAGAGACGACTCATGAGTGACAACCTCAGTCTTCATGGGAGCCTCAACCTTCTTTTTGACTTGAGAAGGAGTTGTGGTGGTCACACCATGTGCCATGTTCATCAAGTCTTCAAGATTTGCTCCTTTTGTGAACGTGATACATTCCTTACCATTGACCACCTTCCGGTCATTTACCTTACCTCCCTTGTAATGTCCATATCCATCCCTTTTGTTTGGATATCTACAATCCTTGTAGTTTACCTTAGGCTTAGGCTCGGTATTACCTTCATATGTATTCTTTATTAACATGTTCAATCTCTCAAGTTGAGCATCCTTTGCTTGGATCAACTTTTCTAGCTTAGCCATGTTAGTAACATAATCTTGTACATCAACTTTATAACATTTTGAGCACCCTTCACTTGTGGAGACATTGCAGTCAAAAGTTGCTTTAGAATTGGTTTTGATGCTTTCCTAAAGGGCATTATAGCTAACTTCAAGACCTTTGTACTTGGTCGTTAAGTATGAGAAGCTTTCTTGAAGTTCACTACGAGTGGCCTTTAGGGAAGCTAGAGATTCATTTATCAAAGTGGTCTCCTTTGACATCCTCTCTTTTGAATTATTATCTAGAGATAAATCGATGGCTAATTTTTCAACTTTCACCTTTTCTTTGGTAAGAGCCTTCTCTAAGGCAAAGTTTCTCTCATTCTCAAGGATGAGCAAGTCCTCTTGCCTATCGAGACACTCCTTATTTTTCTCCAATTTCTCCATAAGCTTTTTAATTTATTTAAAGCCTTTCTTTCCAAATTCTTTTATCATGAGTGCTTTATATTGCTCTTCCTCATCATCAAAATCATTTTGTGTACTACTAGATGTGGTGGAAGGGTGAGAGGAAGAGGTGAATGATTCTTATACCTTAGTCCCTCTTGCCATGAGACAAAAAGGGGCGTCATCTTCATCATGGGAGATGTTGTTGAAGAGTTTCCTTAAAGACTTGGATATCGCTAGAGTTGCCATACCTTCATGATTGGAGTCTTCATGACTAGACTCCCACTCTTGACCAACATGAGCATGATCTTGATATTTCTTCTTGTAGTCCTTGCTCTTCTCTTTGTACCTCTTCTCATCCTTTTCTTTATTCTTCAATTGTGGGCAATCAGCAATGTAGTGACCCACTTCTTTGCACTCATAGCATCTTCTTTGTGATGGATTCTTCTTGTCATCACCACCCTTTTTGTAGTACGTTTTCTTCATGAACTTCTTGAAGTTTCTCAACACCAAGGCCATCTCTTCATCGGTGGAGCCTTCATCACTTGAATCTTCCTTCCTTGACTTTAGAGCCTTAGGGCTTGATTCAACCTTGTCACTTGAGCTAGCATTGAGTGTTACATTTTTATTCACTTTATAGCTAAGTGACTTGGCTACATCCCTCTCAACCTGATGAGGACATCACCACCAACGATACATCCACACATACACCAGCATCTACTTCGCCAACACCACTTGGTCCAATTACTCGTGCTCGTGCTCGTCGACTTACCCATCAAGTAAGTTCACTCTTAAGCTCAGGTTCATCACATTTAGACAATGGAGACACGTGCACTCTTGTTTTACTAAGGAATAATGGAGTGGATCAAAAGGGAAGAGGCATCGCGCAGGCTGGATTCGGACTGCAAGACAGACACGACTTGTGACAACCGCCACGACTTCATCCGAACTCTGTTTTGGGCGTTCAAGTACTTTCTAGAAATCTTATCAAATCTAATTTCCAACGGATCCAGAATCACCTCCATATCTGTTTGGAGTCAACCGCAATCGTCGTTTTACTACAGAGTCCTTTTCAGCCTACGGTGCTGCGTCACCCTATTTTCGCCCAATGGGCCGTGTATCAAGTTGAGTCCAATTCGGACGCGTCCTAGGGTTGGGATACGACCCCAGCACCCTTGTGGTCATTCTCCCACCTCTTTATACCCTTTAGCCTCTGCCAAGAACACTCGGGTTTTGTTAGATGCAAGTTTAGCTTTTGCTACTTCCTTGTAGGCGTGCGTGCTGATCCAGCCGCCCGCCCACTTGTTTTCGGAACCCCGCCATATTTGAGATTCAGTTTGAGACCTTCAATTACATCTCGTATTTTCAGTACTTGTTCTACTTATTCTTCCTAGTTCTTCGATTGCTTGCAGGATGAGTGCCCTAGTGGTTGGGGTGTCGCGCTTCACAAGATCGCGGCAACCATAGGAAGTGGTGTATCGGTTGCTATGGCGCAGCATCCTTGGAAGGCTGTAGTCGGGCCGTGAACGTCGTCTCCTCCATCAATCGAGTTATCCCATGCCTCTCATCGAAAGATCAGGAACAAACCCTCTCGGGTTTACATCACAACCAACTCTTGATTAAGAATTTCACCAAGAAGTTGATTTGGTGTCTTGGTCTTGAATTTGGGATCTCTTCTAATCATTGTTGCAAGAGTAGGGTTCCATGGTGTGAAAACCCTAAGCAACTTCTTGTCACCTTGTGATCTTCCCACTCCATGCTTCCAAGAGATCTAATGTCCAATACAAGGACCATTAGTCTATCCTACATTTGCCCACGGTTTCTTCATCATGCATGACAAAGTGCTATAGCTCTCCTTGCAACAAATCCATCTTGCCTTCTCTAACTTCATCGGCCCCCTCATGAGTTTCTCTTAATGTGTTCCAAATTTTCTTGGCTACTTCAATATTGCGGAATTTTTTGAATTCTTGAGCACAGAGGGAACTTGTGATGACCCTCATGGCTTGCGCATTGCGTAAGTAGTCTTGAGCTTGTTCGGCCATGGGTACACCGTTCGTAGGAGGAGTCACACCTATAACCACAACTTCCCAAATAGAGGAGGGAAGCCCGTAGAGATGCATTTTCATGTCATAAGACCACTTGGGATAATCCATCCCATCAAAGAAAAGAGGTTTTCCCAAGTGGACCGATTGAAATTGAGAAGTAGGATATTGAGATGAAGCATAGTTATGAGGAACTTGATGTAGCCCAAACAAAGGATGCTTCTCGCTTTCTTCATTGGTTCGCTTCATCATCAACTTCTCAGCCTTCCTCTCAATTTTGGCCTTCATCCTCTCTTTTCTCCTTCTTCTTGCTTCCGATGTCTCACCCTCGCTTTCATCACTTGAATTTGAGTCGGCATCATGAATGGAGGGTGAACGGCTTGTTTGCCCGAAGGGATTTCTGACACCATTTAACCTAGTACTAGCATCGACTTGAGCAGCGATGGTTGTGGCGGCTTCGGCACCATCCCCAACTATAGACATCTTCATATCCCTTAGTGGTTAAGCCTTAATAAAGACATTACACTCTGATACCAATTGAAAGGATCTTGGTGACGCCTAGAGTGGGGTGAATAGGCGTACCTATAAAACCTGAAAAATTCTTCGCAGCAATTAAATCTGTCAGAACTTGCAACACTGTAGGAGGTCGGAACTTCTGACACTGGACTGGAACTTCTGACAATAGAAAAGTTCTTATACGAAATTCAAAATTAAACTTGAAACTGCAGAACCTGGCTGAATCAAAAGTTGCACAACGACACTAGGAGACTTCTGCAGGTGATCTTTGCAAGCACAACAACTTGAGTACGTAGATTGGCACAAAATAAACTCTCAATAAGCACAAGACACAAGAGATTTGTTCCCGAAGTTCACTCCACTAAGGAAGCTATGTCTTCGTTGAGAAGGTCACAAAGAGCCGGGTCTTCCACTAACCCTTTACCTCACTCAATCAACCACAAAGGAGGATTGAGTCACTTACTATAAAATTCACAAAGGATAGGGTAATACAACTTCCCAGGATGCACACACACAAGAGGACGCTCCACGGGCCACACCAAACCGTCTAGAAGCAAGCTTCAAGAGTAACAAACGCGAATCGAAGGATGAAGATGCTTCAAGTGCTCTTGAGATGAACTTGGTTGCCCTCTCACTTAAATGCTTCACACCTTAATCTCGCTCTCACCAAGCCCTAGCTCAAATCAACTAAAGGATTAGCTCAAGGAGGGATTGGGGAGGAGTAGTAAATGCTCTTGGAGGTGTTTGTCTCAGGTTAGGTTAGCAGCAAATGAAGGAGGGGCTGAAGGGGTATAAATACTCGAGCCCTAAAAACTAGCTGTTAGTGCACTAGTTAAGTGATTGTCGGAACTTCCGACCCTTTTAAAACCAGCTTGCCAAGGACCCCCTGTCCTAAGAATCAAGTTACTTCCGACACCTTGTCGGAACTTCTAACAACTGCAGAAACTGCAGGATCACAAATGTGCAAGTGTGTGATTTGTGTCTCTCATAGGAGGTTAGCATCTCAATTAACCACTTTGACATCTTCAAGTCATCTCCTCGCATCCCTCTTAATAGTACGGTGTTTCCTATACTCAAATTCAAAATAGAAAATATTAAAGACTTTCTTTTAACCCAACACCGTCCTTTAAGCAAATTTGCCGTCTTTTCTTGCTCTTTTTCGTTTTATTGAGTTTTAACCTGTCCATATCTCGATAAAATCATTAACTCCTTAATTTTGTATGTCATCAACACCAAAACCCACTAACTCGATAAACTCATTAACTCCTTAATTTTGTATGTCATCAACACCGAAACCCACTTAGGGGGTCAAATGCACTTTCACATGTAATGCTCAGATTACTATTTCTCGACTAGTATTCTATGTTACTTACTAAAGGGGCCTCGCACCCATACTTCACGTAATGCCGAGACTACTAGTTTCCGACTAGTATTCTATGTTACTAAAGGGGCCTCACTCCCATACTTCCAGTAACGCCCAGACTACTAGTTTCCGACTAGTATTCTATGTTACTGAAGGGGCCTTGCTCCCATACTTCCAGTACTACTCCGTTTACTAGTTCTCGACTAGTTATACATGGAGTTTACTACAAGGGCTTGTCTTCCGTACACTGCGTTTACTAGTTTCCCGACTAGTTTTATGCGTCGTCAGCTACTTCAACTACTTGTCTCCGCCTACAAAACTAGTCGGAATTGACTGCGACTAGTCGGCTTCATCGACAGTTTAAGATCCAGTGGCAACTTGGCCAATGCCTAGGCTCGGGGGTTGGCTTCACCGACTACTAGGTGTATTTCGTCCGACTCGTCTAGCTCCCAGGCTCGGGTGCTGCATGCGACACATCACTTAGGGAAAAAGGGTTTGATTTGAGTGGTAATTTAGGGCGCTTTTTGCAGAAGTTATTTGTTTAACCATTTTTTCATGGAATTCATCCTGAAAAGAGCGATTTTTGAATTTCTGAACCAATTGACCCATCTTAACCATCAAATTCTTACCGTCATATATTGAATGCCATGATTCTTTGGATCCTTTATTCCAAACCTTGGGGATTTGGATTCAAGGCTCGGGGGCTGCGGGACACGTGTCATCAACGACTTATTTTTTAAATCTTTTCGACGATAAGGACAGAAGACTCAAGCCAAAATTGACCCTCAACCTGATTCTATGAGTCAACCTAAGGCTCGGGGGCTACTACATATGGAGTGCGAGTTCAATCGCACCCCATATAAAAGAAGACTTGACAACTACTCGGGGCATGACTACCTCACAGCCTCGATGCAGCCAAGGAAGTACTCGGAAGAGACCTTCAAGATGGAATTCGGGAAAACTCAAAGACGCCTTCAGAAGTAATTGGAAGCCTGCAGTACTTGACTACGAAGAGCTCGGGGGCTTGTCAGACCCGGGCCACGGGACTGTGTGTAACACCCTAATTTTCAAATTAGGAACCTAAATAAATTTTGCTAGATTCTTTTCAAATTAGGAACCTAAATAACATTTACCATGAATTAATAATAATTTACTTGACCATAAAAAGAAATATAAGCAACTATAGGTCTTGTCCATTTCATGCCACACTGCATCGTGTTATTGCTTGTTTTATTGCTTGTCTTCCATTTAAATTTAAATTTCAAATTTAAATTCAAATGCATTTGAGTGCATTTCTTTTTCTCCCTCTCTTTCTCTTTTGGCCCGCCCCATTTCTTTCTCTTTCTCCCTTCTCTCTTTTCTTTTTTTCTTGCAGCCCAGCCAGCCCACTCTCTCTTTTTCCTGTGTCCTATTTTTCCTGTTGACTGTAGGACGTTAGCTTAGTTAGTAATGGTCGAATTTTAAGGCTTATCTTTCTTAGTAACCGAGCTTCGCTTGCTTGCTCTTGAAAATTGCTTATTTCTTTATTATATCACTATTATCTCATCTTTGACTTCATGCTTGCCTCACAAGTGTGTTGATATTTACCAAACTCCTTCTTGCTATAAGGTCACCCATAGCATTTTTCTAAATATCCTCTATCTTGCACTATCCTCATTTTGCTACAGATGGCCAGAACCAGAGAGACCGCCTGCAAGAGCACCCGTGGAACGCCCCGTTCGATCCAGCATCCTCAGAAGGCGCCCGAGCAGGAGGAACATGTGCAGCCAGAGGATGCCCCCGCGTTTGTGGAGGTTGACGACTACTACTACTACTACTACGGCTACTACGGAGGAGGCTGGGTGGACACCGACACTGAGGAGAAGCCCATGGAGCTGCCTGAGGACCACTCAGATGCTGCAGGCGACAGCGATGAGGACGCTGCAGGAGGAGACGGTGCCGATCCAGGTGCCGTAGGAGGAGACAATGCAGAAGATGGTGATGATGACCCAGCTGCACCCGATGGTGGTGACGATGACCTAGATAATGATCCAGAGCCAGCCGACGCAGCAGACGAACCGCCACCAGATCCCCATTATGAGAAGCAAATATATCACTTGGAGTTTGCTAAAGGTCCATTGCCAGCACTTCTCTGGAGGGCCATGCAGAGAATCGGGTTCCCACTAATGCCATGTTATGAAGCCTCCTTGTTCAAGAATGCTCAGCAGAAGGAGGAGTGGTTAGTGGCAGTGGTGATCAGTGTTCCAGATGAGAGGTATGGCAGCTTGATGGAGTACTACAAGCACTTTGATGACGTGCCCAGGAAGAATTTGGATGCAGGGACTAGTGAAATGGCCAGGAGAGCCCTCTACTATCTCTGCCATGCTTATCGGGATGAGCTCTAGGGCACCGAGATTCAGCAGTTCCCACGCCGCAGGAAGGGTGCCACCAGTGCGCAGATACCTGTTCCACCCCCTGGGGAAGAAGCTTGCTCATGGACACCACGCAAGAGTTGGTCGCCACCCTCAGCACTGACTTGGATGCTGCCAGAGCAGAGATCTAGGAGGTCAAGAGGAAGCTGAAGAAGACACTCAGGGAGAAGGCGATTCTAGAAGCGCAGCTGAGGGGAGCGCAGGAGTTACCCCCGGAATACGATAGCGACGAGTCCATCGACTACCTGCCAGAGTCACCTCCCCGTAAGCGTGTCCACTACAGAGAGCCTGGCTACCGCACCCGCTACCGTTAGAGATGCTAGATCTAGGAATCTAAGTTAGGAGTGTCTTTAAGAGTCTTTTTGTAATCGCTAGTTCGAACGGTCTTTATAGTTTGTTTAGTATTAGTTAATGTGCTTGTGTGCTTGATTTTGTCAGAACAATTTGAGTTGGATCTTTGTAATGATTGCGATGAGTTGTGGAGTGATGACCACAATTACATCAAGTTTTTAATAAAGATAGATAGTTTAGTAAAGCTTGGGGTTATCTATTTTATTTACTGTCTTTACCTTATCCTTGCTCCTATCCTTTTCCATGATTGATTTCATGAGTCTCATTTTTCTAACTGATCAGATGGTGAACACCAGGTCTGGGTCAGGGGTTGATCAGCCGGCAGTACCACGTCACGAAAGAAGCAACAACACCAACCCCGATCCTCAGCAGAGTCAACAGTACCAGGCGCCACCAGCAGGGATGGAGCAGTTTCTCGCCGCTCAGGCTCAGCTGCTAACCAACATGGCCAATACTATCGCCAACATGCAGGCCCAAATGAACCAAGCTCTCCACCACCACCACCACCGCCAGCTAGAGACAGGCACAGGGAATTCATGGGCCACAAACCTCCTTCATTTTCTCACTCACCTGATCCTCTGCAAGCTGTGACTGGATCAAGACGGTGGAGAAGATGCTAAACATCGTCCAGTGTACAGACAGGGAGAAGGTCCAGTATGCTTCAGGCAGACTGGAAGGAACCGCCGCCGATAGGTGGGATGCTTACACCGCAGCTCATGACACCCCCAACACCATCACCTGGCAGGAGTTCAGGAGAAAGTTTAGGGAGCAACACATACCCAAAGGTCTGATGAACCTCAAGAAGCAAGAGTTCCTTGCACTGAAACAGGGAGCAATGTTTGTGAGTGAGTACCAGGACAAGTTCATCCAGTAGTCTTGCTACGCTCCCGCAGAGGTAGCAGATGACGAAGAGAAGCAGGATCACTTCAGGGATGGTCTGATTGGTCCTATCAAGTATCATCTGATGGTGCACACCTTTGAAAACTTCCAGGAGATGGTGGACAATGCCATCATGGTGGAGCATGCTCGCAAGGAGATGGGTGAGCAGAAGAGGAAGTTTGAGTCGCCAGGGCAGTTCAGCAACAACTCACGCCCTCGTTTCGCGCCCCCACAAGGGACACCTTTCCGCACTTGAGGACAGAGTGTCAACTACGGGCAGAATCAATACCAACGCCCCAACCAACAGAACCAGCAGCAGCAGCAAGCTCAGCGTGCGGGTCAGTCAGCGCAGCGTCCCAGCTTCCCACAGCATCGCCAGAAGACCCCTACTAGAACACATGTGAGGAACAATACCCCTGTTCCCACTGGTGGTAACACGTGCTTCAGATGTGCGAGACTGTTCACTACGCCAATCGTTGCCCCTAGGGAAATGCCCAGAACACTCCAGGCCAGTTCGACAATAGTGGACAGAGGCAGACTCCACAACAGCAGCAGCCCAGAAACAACAACCAGACGCCGCAGAACAACAAGGGTCAGCAGAACTACGTCCGCGGGCGTGTGAACCATGTGGCCGCGGAGACCGCTCAGGAGGCTCAAGACGTTGTGTTCGGTATGTTCCTAGTCAACTCAGCCCCTGCATCAGTTTTATTTGATTTCGGAGCATCGTATTCTTTTATTTCTGCCGAGAATGTTGCTAAGTACTCCATTTCCCTATGCACCATGCCTAGTTCCATGCTAGTGAAATCACCTAGGGGATATATCAGGGTTGTGTATCAGTGTCTTGGGGTGAAAATACAGATTATGGGAAGGGAATTCTGTGCAAATCCAATAGTCTTGCAGTCCAGTGGTATTGACATTTTTCTCGGAATGGGATGGTTGACAAAGTATGGCGCAATTATTCACTGTTCCAAACGGTCAGTGATTCTCACTAGTTCAGAAGGTGAACGGTTTGAGTTCGTTGCAACACTTCCGTTGACAGCAGACTGTGCAATGAATCAGCTGAAGGTAGATTTGATTGAGGACATCAGAGTGGTGTGTGAGTACCCGGACGTCTTTCCCGATGATTTGCCAGGTATGCCACCTGAACGCGACATTGAATTCATCATAGATCTTTTACCTGGTGCTGCACCTATTGCTAAGAGACCATATAGAATGTCAGTTGGTGAATTAGAGGAACTTAAGAAACAGCTAAAAATATTGCTAGATAAGCGGTTCATTCATCCTAGTTCATCACCTTGTGGAGCACCTGTGATATTCGTTGAGAAGAAAGATAGTACACAGAGGATGTGTGTTGATTATAAAGCGTTGAATGAGCTTACCATCAAGAACAAGTATCCGTTGCCTCGTATAGAGGACTTGTTTGATCAGTTGAAGGGAGCCAGAGTATTCTCTAAGATTGATTTGAGGTCAGGATATCATCAGCTGAGGATACGACCCTCAGATATTGCCAAGACAACTTTCTCTATCAGATATGGACTTTATGAATATACAGTAATGTCATTTGGGTTGACTAATGCTCCAGCTTATTTCATGTATATGATAAATAAAGTGTTCATGGAGTATCTTGACAAGTTTGTGGTGGTGTTCATTGATGATATTTTGGTGTACTCCAGGAATGAGGAGGAACACGAGGAACATTTGAGGCTTGTTCTGCAGAAACTCAGAGAAAATCAGTTGTATGCCAAGCTCAGCAAGTGTGAATTCTAGTTGAGTGAGGTCTCGTTTCTTGGTCATGTTATCACAGGCGGAGGTATTGCAGTGGATCCAGGGAAGGTCAGAGATGTGTTGAAGTGGGAACCGCCAACAACAGTGTCAGAGATCCAGAGTTTCCTAGGACTCACAGGATATTACAGGAGGTTTATAGAAAGCTTCTCTAAGATAGTGAAACCCCTTACATCACTACTAGAGAAAGAAAAGAAGTTTATATGGTCAGAGGCATGTCAGAACAACTTTGATGAGTTGACAAAAAGATTGACTATCGCACCAGTATTGGTTATGCCTGATATTCACAAGAGTTTCGACATCTACTATGATGCTTCTAAACAAGGTCTTGGTTGTGTATTGATGCAAGAGGGACACATGATTGCATATGCGTCTCGTCAGTTGAGGAAACATGAGCAGATCTATCCCACACACGATCTGGAGTTAGCAGCAGTGGTACATGCTCCGAAGATATGGAGGCACTATTTGTTGGGTCACAAATGTCAGATATACACCGACCACAAGAGTCTGAAGTACATTTTCACTCAGAATGACCTCAACTTAAGACAGCGATGATGGTTAGAGCTCATAAAGGACTATAACCTGGAGATACACTATCATCCAGGGAAGGCAAATGTGGTTGCCGATGCCTTGAGTCGCAAGAGCTATGTGAATGCGACAATGATTAGCCGCATGCCTCAAGAATTGTATAAAGAGTTTGAACATCTCAACCTTGGGTTCGTTGCCCATACGGAATCTATAGAAGTGGAGCCGACTCTCGAACAGGAGATACGGAACGGTCAGCTTGAGGATGCTAAGATTCAGGAGATAAAAGAGATGATAGAAGCGGGCAAGGCACCTGACTTCACTGATGATGAACATGGAACTGTGTGGTTCCGAAAGAGAATATGTGTGCCCGATGTGGATCACCTTCATGAGAAAATTTTGCAGGAAGCTCATGATTCAGCTTACTCCATCCATCTTGGCAGTACCAAGATGTATCAGGATTTGAAGGAGAGATATTGGTGGTATGGCATGAAGCGTGATGTTGCAGCTCATGTGGCACTATGTGATGTGTGTCAGAGAGTCAAGGCAGAACCTCAGAGACCAGCCGGTTTGTTACAGCCATTGAAGGTGCCAGAATGTAAATGGGAAGAAATTGGTATGGATTTCATCGTGGGATTGCCACGCACACAAGATGGTTATGATTCTATATGGGTCATAGTGGATCGTTTGATCAAGGTAGCTCATTTCATTCCGGTGAAGACTACCTACACGGAGCATGATTAGCAGAGTTATATATCTCCCGAATCATGTGTTTGCATAGGGTACTCAGTTCACATCTCAATTTTGGCAGAAGTTGCATGAGTCAATGGACACGAAGTTGAATTTTAGCTCTGCTTATCATCCGCAAACTGATGGGCAGACGGAAAGGACAAATCAGGTATTAGAGGATATGCTTAGGGCCTGTGCCCTAAAACATGGAGGCAACTGGGATAAGAGTTTGCCATTTGCAGAGTTCTCTTACAACAACATTTATCAGGCCAGTTTGAAGATGGCACCGTTTGAGGCATTGTATGGCAGGTAGTGCAGAACTCCGTTGAATTGGAGTGAGACTGGTGAAAGCCAATTGTTCGGGCCTGAGATCATTAAAGAGGCCGTACGACAGGTACAGGTTGTCTGTGAGAATCTTAAAGTGGCTCAGTCGAGGTAGAAAAGTTACGCAGATACTCGACGACAGGAGTTGACTTTTGAAGAAGGAGAATTTGTGTATATGAAAGTGTCACCTATCAGAGGTTTGCGCAGATTCAAGGTCAAAGGGAAGTTGTCACCTCGTTACATTGGCCCGTTCAGGATCTTGGAATGGAAAGGCGAAGTAGCTTACTAGCTAGAGCTACCTGCGTGGCTGTCAGATGTGCACAACGTGTTCCACATATCACAGTTGAAAAAGTGCTTGAGGGTACCGGAGGAACAGTTGCCACTGGAGTAGTTGAATGTGTAGGATGATTTGACTTACACAGAGTACCCGGTCAAAATCCTGGACACATTGGAGAGAATCACCCGGAGTAAGAGGATTCGGATGTGTAAGGTTCAATGGAGTCACCATGTACAGGATGAGGCTACTTGGGAACGAGAGGACGAGTTACAGGCTGAATTTCCCCAGCTCTTTGCTAGCCCAGCCGAATCACGAGGACGAGATTCCTTTTAAGCGGGGTAGATTTGTAACACCCTAATTTTCAAATTAGGAACCTAAATAAATTTTGCTACATTCTTTTCAGGGTCCATAAGGTTTTTATTCAAATTCTTTTAATTTTATAACATTTACCGTGAATTAATATTAATTTACTTAACCATAAAAAGAAATATAAGGAAATGTAGGTCTTGTGCATTTCATGTCGCACCGCATTGTGTTATTGCTTGTTTTATTGCTAGTCTTCCATTTGAATTTAAATTTTAAACTCAAATTTAAATGCATTTGAATGCATTACTTTTCTCCCTCTCTTTCTCTTTTGGCCCGGCCCATTTCTTTCTCTTTCTTCCTTCTCTCTTTTTCCTCTCTCCCCTTTCTCCCGCAAGACCCAGCCCAGCTGGCCTTTTCTCCCCCCCCCCCCCCCCCCCCCCCCGCGCGGCCCGCCAGCCCAGCCGCGTCGCCCCTCTCTCCCAGCCCAACCGCTCCCCCTCTCCCTCTCTCCCTCACCGCCAGGCGGGCCGCGCCCGTCGGGTCCATCCCCGACCTCGCGCCAGGCTCGGACTCGAGCCCGAGTCCGTCCACGGCACGACGCCGCATGAGCTCGCGCGGCACCCCGGGCCCGCACGTCGAGGCCCCCTCGGCCGCCCCTATAAAGCCGCCGCCCCGCGCCTTCGATCTCCTCAATTTGCAGCCGCCGCCCTCGCCTCGCAAACCCTAGCCGTGCAAGCCACCACCGCTGCACCTCGGCCGCTCGACGCACCGCCGCTCCGCCGCCTTCCGTCGTCGAGAAAGTGCCCAAGGGCTCCACGTTGCGGTAAGGAGCATCGACGGCCCCTTTTTCCCCCTCATTCCCGCTTTCTCACGCGGAGCTCCGTGACCGCGCGCCGCCACCATCCGCCTTTCCCCAGCCCCGGCTCCCCGTCCAAAGCCCCCAGATGCGATCCCTGTAACGCCCGCGGTCTCCCCATGCAGCGCGCGCTCGAAACCGAGCCCGGACGGCCGTTTACGACCATGTTCGGCGAGTCCGCCGCCACCGGCCGCCGTGTGCCGTTGCCGCCTGCTCCAGCGCCGCCGCCCGTGCCGCCCCAGCCCCGCGCAGCCATCAGATCCTGATCCGACGGGTTAGATCTAATCTAACCCGAGTCAAATAACCCCGTACCAGTCAACCCTGCACTTTAGCACCTGAGTTCTATCGAAATCAACCCACAGTCCACGGTAGTTCAAAAGTATTCATGAATAGATCCTTTTTCTTCTGTTTAAGCCCCTGCCTTTTTCTAAAATAGAACCCGCCATCCCTAGCCCCTCTGTTTTTCAATCTAAACCCTAGATTTAAGGTTTAATTATGTTTTAGCCCTCAGTTTCTTTGTCCAGAGCCCTTCTAGATTCAAATCTTCTACAAATAAGCCCCGGGAATCATGTTTTAGCCATAACATCTCCGTTTTAACTCTGTTTTCATCGATTCTCGCGCTCACGCGACCCTTGCGACGTATACGCTAGCTTTATAATATTGTTTTGCTCTGTTTATATTGTTTGGTGTACTGTTTCTTATTTATTGTACTTGTTTGTTTGTATGTACTTGTGTGTTGCAATAGACGGTGCGCAGTTCGAGTCTCCGCAAGAGCATGGCTTTGAAGTCGTCCCTGAGCAGCAGTAGTACTTTGAAGAAGGCAAGTGGTCCTTGATCATATTCTGGTCCTAATAACTTCTAATTATACACATTCACTTTATATGCATGCATGTGTCTATAATATGATGGATCCCGAACTAAGGATATGCCTAGTTTCTTTGAAATTCCTTGATCAAACCTGGGTTGTTATATTTATGTTGTAGCTACGCTAGTTGCTTTTACTTAAAAATTGGGTTGGATAACTTGAAAGCTACGCTACACTTGTTTTACTTCATGTTCTGGAATACCTTATGGTGATAACCTTAAGATCACTGCATTAATTGGAACATAGAGAACCACCCAGGAAAAACAGTGCAACCACAATACAACATGGCTCTGGTCTTGGCTAATTAATTAGAAACTTTAGCTTGTAATGGTCTTACCGAAAGGGCAAGAAGGGAGTGCGTTGATGGGGTATAGCTCGGTCCTCTTGAGGCGTAGATATGATCCTGGTTAAGGCGTCTTCCTCATTAGGGAGAGTTATGACCACTGCGTCCTGAAACCTTAGCGGACCATTGCAAGTTAGGGAATCTTTGTAAAGGCCTCGTAGTGAATCCCTGCCACTCACCTCGGAAGTGTTTAAGGGCCTTGCAAATCTGGGCATTAAGGGAAAAACGAATTGTGGGTAAAGTGTACAACCTCTGCAGAGTGAAAACTGATATATCAGCCGTGCTCACGGTTAAGAGCGGCTTGGACCCTCACATGATAATTAAACTTAAAGTTGATCTAAATTGATGTTCTTTATTTTTTTTGTTGTTATTTATCTCTGTTATTTATTTAAGGATTGGTGTATATTTACACTTAGTTAATGCTTGCTAAATAAAACCTTGTCAACTAAAAATGCTTATCGCATATTCCTTGATTTTAGCCTTGCATGTCAGATAATTTACTCCACTTGCTGAGTACCAACCATAAGTGTACTCACGCTTGCTTTATTAAAACCAATGCTACTCAGAACAAGATAATTGTCTGGAGTTCCCTGAAGATTTTGAGGAGTTCTAGGCGTATGTCTCCCAGTCATCTCCCTATGAAGTTAAAGTCCGCTGCTAGTTATAAACGTTTATTTATTCGCTTAAGATTTAGACTTTTGGTCATGTAATAAAGTACTATAATACTCTCTTTCATTATGACATTGTTTCGGGTATACACTTGTATCGTCTATCATATGTGTGGAACTTGATCCTAGCGCACATATGAGATGCATTCGGTTCCTTTCCAAAACCGGGTGTGACACTATGCGCATAGCGTTCATATCCTAGGATAAGTGATGGGACATGGCCCACGCCCTACATCTGTTGTAACTACTCGTACCATAGTAGGACTACTCGAATAGTAGTAGAACTAGTCGGAACAGAAGGAAACTACCCGAAAATTACTTGTGTAGGACTCCTGGGCTCGTATCCGACTAGGACTTCCATGTAGCCCTGTCCCCCCAGAATATATAAGGCGGGCAGGGACCCCCTCCAAATAGGAGATCACCCCGATTAACACCTAAGGCAATACAAACCGCACAGGACGTAGGGTATTACCCTCTCGGTGGCCCGAACCTGTCTAGACTTTGTGTTCCTTACACCTTAGAGTTCCTGATCTCGGTGACACCCTACCTACAAACTCACCACCTCGGGGGTATCCCTCGGTAGGCGTGGCGGTAAAACACTGACATAGACGAGTTTCCCTCCTGCAGCTGGATGGTCTTCACGCCGACGTCACTGGTGTTGGGCTTCACCATCGACTGGCCCAGCTTCTTCTGTGGAGGTACAGCGGGAATCACCATCTCCAACTGGGAGAGCTACTGTGCGGCTGCGAACACTTCAGATGAAGGTTCTGGCACGCGTGTAGTCGAGGCGTACCCGATTGCCTCTTGATCGTAGTCGTACGACTTCTTCAAGTCATTGCGGAAGGTGAGGACCCCTGTCTTGCCCGGCATCTTGAGGAGCAGGTAGACGTAATGGGGTACGGTCATGAATTTGGCCAGAGCAGGTCTGCCGAGGATGGCATGGTATGAGGACTCGAAGTTTGCCACCTCAAACTTGATGTACTCCGTACGGTAGTTTTCTTTTGTCCCAAAGGTAACTGGCAGTGTTACGGAAACAATCGGTGTAGCCACGTTTCATAGAATGATGTTGTAGAACGGAGCCTTGCTTGGGGTGAGCATCTTGGAGATGCCCCATCTTCTTCAAAGTACTCGCGAAGAGCAGGTTAAGGCTGCTCCCGCCGTCGATGAGTACTCAGGTGAGCTGTGAGCCTGCCACTACAGGATCCAGAACAAGTGGGAATTTTCCCGGCTCGAAGAAGCTGGTCCGCTAATCCTCTCGAGAGAAACAAATCGGGACCTCGCTGTATCTCAAGGGCCATTGTATGGCTGGCTCGACAAATAAGATCTCACGAAAAGTAAGCTTCTGCGCGCTTGGTTGGGAACCGCCGTCGCCGCCCAAGTTAACGTTGACGACGTTCGTGGGATCTTGATATCCCTAGGCCCCCAACTTGTCTCCCTCCTCGTCGTCCTTGTCCTTCCCCTTTTCTTCTTGATTAGGGAGAGGTGCGTTGAGAGACTTGCGGAGGCTGATGCCCTGGAAGAGTGTGTGCTTGGACTTCAAGTGCATCGGGCACTGCTTGTGCAAGATCTTCTCGAACTGACCCTGTTGGTTCCCAGACATCTTGCCACACGAGTTGCGCTCTACAGCTGCAACTTCATGGTCTAGCTTGCGTTTTCGAGAGGGTCCTAAGTAGTTCTGCTGGCTTTTGTTGGAGCAGTTTCCGTTATTGCTCTTGTTGTTGTTGCGCTTGGGGAAGCGCTCATTCTCCTCGTCCTTCTGGTTGGCCTATCGCTGCATCATATCGCGGAGCTCCAGGATAGTCTTGGGGCGGTGTTGACACCAAAATTTGGTAAGCTTACCCTAGAAAGGAAGGAATCGGCCGATGCTGTCAGAAATAAGAAAATCTCTTAATTAAAAGATATTTACGCCGAATGATATTCTTTAATATATTTGGAGGTGCATGGTATCCATGTGTTCTTCACGTAAAGATGAGAAAAGCAAGAGAAGCTTGAAGATCAAAGGAAAGAAAATATTTATGCATCTATCGGCAATTCCAAGATCGTTAAGATTGATTTAAGAAGGGACACGCACGTACAAACAAGAGGCAAGGTTCTCAGCTGGTTATCCATAATTAAATACGTGGAGTCGGTCAATTGCTCATATAAGCATCTGACACGTGCACGAGCTGATGATTGATTAGAGTAAAGAAAGGAAAGGCTACGGCATGGATGCTGGTCCACATCACATGCGAGGAGTCTCATTAATCACGCATGCGGAATTATCTTCTCGCGGACAGGTAGAAGGAAGTTTCATTAGCAAGGATTCTACGGAAAGCAAAATAAAATTCATGTATCATAATATTTCCTTTTATTTAGATATTTCTTTTGAGCCAACTTTTGTACATTGTGACAAGCTAGGAGTTATTAGTCCAGGGTATAAAAATGTACCCCAGGCCATTGTAAAAGATTTTTATCTCTTGATCAATACATCAACTCTATTTTCTTCATGACTCAACGCCAAACCCTAGGAGTAGGAGTAATGTAGCTTTCCGGCGTCTTCTTCGATGAACAGGACTGCATTGCCTTGACCTCCAGTTCGCCGCAGTTTTCGTCCATCAGCTGCTCTAGGCTTTAATCACGGGCGCATCGTTGTGATTTCGTCTAGTCTACCTAGTTATTGATTTTACCCTATCTTGTAAGGCTGCATCAACTTGATCTCTTGCTAGATGTGGTAGAATTAAATTATCTCGCCTTGAATAAGATCTATTGGCTAGCTTATCTTATACATCTGTTACATTGCTTCAATTGTCATATTATAAAGAATTTAACAGAGTGTGCTTTATTAGCCGATAGTTTTTTATTCTTGTCTTTACTGAGCTTTTGTTGAACTCTTATATCGTAGCATTTAGATTCATCGGCTAGTGGCCTTTAAGTCTAACGCCTGCTGCCAGCGCTGTCTTGGTTAGGTCCGATTCCATTGGTGGTGACGTTAGATTAATTGTCATTAGCTTGCTGGTCCTATTCACGATGATTTATTTGTTCGGCGATCGCTCAGTCTGTTGATTTTACTTACCAGCTGATACATGCTTGAATAATTATTTCTAGTATCAGCTATTGGTCGTCGGCTCTATGTACTTCAATTCTATCATTTTGCCAACGGACCTTCTTATATTTTATTCGTCCAAGTGTCGTATCGGCTCTGCATTGTGATTCTATTAACTGCCAATACGACGTCGTTATATGGCTTGTCAGTTGAATGGTCAAATTGATTGGCACACCTTGCACCTACGTAAGGATATTTTGGAGCCTGGTCCGGAGGAAGCAAATGTCCCCGGTCCTCGTGTGGGATCACGCATGAAGCTGACTGTCAGTTTTTTTGCGTCAACAGGCGGTTGCCGCCGAAATCGCGGTAGATGTTCTTCGAGCCGAGGCCGTTTTGGAAGCAGTGGATGACGTCATCGTCGGTGATGTTGGCGATGGTGGTGCGCATCTCGAAGAAGAGCCTGGTGTAGGACCTCAAGGTCTCATTCTCCTCCTGCTTGACCTGTGACAAGTCATGGCGAGTACCTGCACGGAGCATGGAGCCCTGGTAGTTGTCGATGAAGGTTTTCTTCGGGTCCTGCCAGGAGTCAATGGAGTATGGCTTGAGGCTTTCGAGACAGGTGAGCGGTGCAGATTCCAACGCCATCGGGAAGTAGATAACCTTGGTCGTGTTGGAGTTGCCCGACACTTCAATGGCGGTGGAGTAGCAGCGTATCCACTGCCATGGGTCTTGCTTGCCATCGCACTTGGTGATGCCGACTGGCTTGAACTCCCTTGGGCAGTCGCGGGAGGTGATGTTGCGGGTGAAAGCTGGGAAGCGATCACTGTCGTCGACGTCGCGTGGATCATCGACGTGCTCACGGTGTCTTGAGTCGATGATGTCTCGAGTGTCATGGCCTTCGTTTATCTTCTGCCTTAGGTCGACTGTAGGCAAGTCGCAGAAGTTTCCACGGTGGCCGAGGCCTCCCGCAGAGCGACCGCCGGTGTGGCAGAACCGCCCGAATTAATCCGGCTCAAGAGCACCAACCATCATCCATAAAGATGAGTCGGCTACCATGCACTTCAAACGGAGTAATTCGACAGTCTGTCGGGTAAATCCCGATGTGACCACTTAATATTTCGATCGAAACAAAGCGGACACTTAACTCACACGAAGGCAAGTCCAGAGATTACAACATTCCACAACTTTTGCCTCACAAATCTGACAATTATTTATTACAAGCTGAGTTCATTAAATGAGTACTTCAGGGTTCAAACATATAAACTTTATTCAGAGTTAACAATAGCGGAAAGAAAACACGATCATCTATCGTCGATTCGGATACCACGATGAAGCCCATACGTGGCATCACTCGGTAGAATCATTGTTGGCCGGGGACAGATCCCACTCCACGGTTCAACCAGTTGGCAAAGTACTCGGCCAAGTCAAACCAGCTATCATATCTTCAAAAAACACACCTAAAAACATTGCCACAAGCAAGGCTGAGTATACTAATACTCAGCAAGGCTTACCCGATTAGTGGTATGTAAATACCGACTACTAAGCATGCATGGCTCTAAGGTTCTAGGGTTTTCTTTTTGCTCAAAAGCAACAAAGAGTAAGTCCTTAATTTCATATTTTAGCTTTCAATATTCTAGTTCATTTAACCATTATAAGTGAGCATCTATCTCTACCCAAACATGGTGGAAAACATTTAATCATCCAACAAGTTTCATCATAGCCATAGTTCCTCTTGTTACTCTACGTGGCAGAAGTATTAAGCAGTCTCAATTACCGTGAGAAACAGACGATTCGAATCGAATTTCTTAACCTTGCAAGGTAAACCTAACACACATCCATGGAGTACCGAAGGGTCACCGCAAGCAACTTTTCCCCTTTCTTTCTGGGTTGTGGATCAGGGTCACACTCCCCGACTACAGAGCCACGCTCTGCACTCGCATGTGTATACCCATCTGAACTTTGTTCAAGTAGGGTGAAAGTAAAGTCCACTTGCCGGGTACCATATTTTTGACATGTGGTTAGTACATTCAAGCGCTTAACCACCACAACCACACCCTACGGCCTTAGCATTTTTCTCTACTCAGACAGGGCCTCAACCATGAGTACCGTACCGCAGCCCCGCCTGTCGACCTTATAGTTGCAGCATGTGGTAAAACATTCAACTCCTATAATTCTCACGAGTAGCAGGAAACTACTCAACTTTTACCGAACCTATTAGCAGAGCATCTACTCATACTCCTAGTTCTAGTATTCATTACATAGGTGCCTAGGATCATGCAGCTAGGGTTCCAATAAACTCCTATGAACTTAAATGCACAGGTAAAAAGGAACAGTAGTTGCATCAATTGAAATACTGGGATCATGCACCGGGGCTTGCCTTCTTGAGCAAAACTAGTCGGGGGTTCCTCCGAACTTTGGTTCGGGTCTTCAGTGACTTCTGTTAGATTAACATGAGCTTCGTGCTGCTCACTCTCAGACTCGAGCACCAGATCGAAGGTTCTGTCGGTGAGAGTAGTCGAATCTATATGAATGCACATGTATGAGTGGTTTTCCTTATCTTGTCCTTGGGCAGTCATTTATCGAGTACTTATCTGGATTAACTGACTTCATGAAGCAAGCGAGTGGTTTTGTCATGTCGTAAACGGCCATTTTCAACAGCAGGCATGGGTTAACCAAAACTACTCGTAGAGGTAGTTTCTGGGGTTGAGATTTTTATGCAGAGCACGTTACTTAAGTGCAAACTCACTATAAAATTTTTAGCCATTTTCAATTAGCAGGTTAATCATGAAAATTTTATTAAACCGCTACTGCTTGTATCAAAATTTGTTTGTACAGAAAAAACCATGCCAGAACTGGTGCTCAACGTTTTACTGAACAAACTTACTCGCATGAGTAGTATACTGAAAATTTGGTAGATTTTTCCTATGCAAGAATCAGAGGTTAAAAATCTAGTTTAATTGGATCTAGCATATAACAAAAGTACTCAAAACATCAAGTTGTGATTGGATTCGGTGCATGAAATATTTTTGGAAGACTTTACTCTTAGAACAGAAGCTACCATTCAAAACTCACGAGTAGTTCTTTCCTGAAACTCTTGGAACAAACAACAGATATTTAAACTTCATTTAAATCTTCAGCTAAAACAATGTGAAAACGTTTCAAGATCCTTTTACAAATTTGTAGATCTTAACTTAAAGAGTCCAGAATAACTTAGTTTGTATTTTTAGGATTTTTCAGTGAGTTGTTTTGCATTTCTCAAGGTTAACAGATTGGTTTTGAAAGTTCTTGTTCTGGTTTACAAACGAGTGCCTGAGATTTTACAGAAATCTTCTCGGAAAGATTGAAATCGAAGCAAAAGTGTCCTTTGTGTAGGGGAACGGTGACTGCCAGCCAAATTCCGACGACTAGGGCCGCTGGCGGTGAGGGGCGAAGGTGGGAGAGGAAACAGGGGAACAAACTGCACCTGTTTGAGGCCTTGGGTGGAGAGTGGTGGATCAAAGCGGCTTGCCCGCGGTGGCTCAGAGCCGGCGGCGGGTGCGGATGGTAGTGGCGGCAGTCCGGTGAGGAAGAGGGCGTGGGGACCAGCCGTGTAGCTTCGGGGTGAGGCGGAGAAGGTGGTGGAAGGGTTGGTTTGGGCAATGTGGGGGCGAAGTGGCGCGTCCACGCGCGAGTGACTGCTCGCCGGAGATGAGTTGGGGCGGCGAGCTCAGGGGCCTCTGGTGGGGCTTTTATAGGCGCGAGAGAGGATGGCGGCCTAGGCTCGAGCTGCTGGGGGAAGGCTTGACAAGGGGGAAAAACCGGGGGCACAGCTGCCTCGCTGGCGCCGGTGGGGCTCGCCGTGGCGCCAACAGCACCCGTTGTAGGAGAATGCCGCCGCATGGAGACTTCCTGAGGGGGAGAGCGAGATTTTGTGGGCCAGCAGAAGATCTCCAGGTGCTGTCAGGCCCACTTGGCTGGGCGGCCTCAGCCGCGCCAGCCAGCTGGCCTGCCGGCGATGGGACAAGGCAATGGGAGGAGAGAGGAGGGAGAAGATGATGGGACTTATGCGCGAGAAACAAAAACAGCGGGAGCATGGGTGAAAAAGGAGCTAAAACTCATTCTTCCCAAGGTCAAATCAAAAACATTTGAATACCATTTTTGTTCAACTTTTTAAGATATAAAATTTCTCTTTTATGACTATATTCATTTGAGCAATGCATAAAAGTCATTTTGAAATTCCGAAAACAAGCATTTAAGTGACACGTCATTTCATGTGTATTTTTGCACTTTTAGCCCTTGAGTTCAACTAGACTTTTATTGCTCTTGTTATGACAGATGTGCCATTAAATTTTTAGAGTCATTAGTGATCAACTTTGAAAGTTACAAGGGTTTGTTTGCAAAGGTTCATGTGTATAAGCATATCTACAAATACACGTATACATTTGCTTGAAAGGTAGATTTTGATAGGTTGTTTAATACTTTTATTGCCCTTTTATGCCTGATTTCATGTTATGGATCCTTATTTAGTCTTTTAGACACCTAGGGTGTCAAAATCGTCGACTCACCGAGATGCCTTCATATGAGGGCGTTTCGGGGTCGGGCCTTCCGACACCAACTCCGCCTCATCAGCACGCTGCCGTTTGGGATCCCCCACCTGCGCGGGAGCCTCCGACGGGGTCTCGTGATCCATCTCCATCGCTGTGCGCGTAACCTATCCCTGCTGCGTCGAGCAGATGTAGGGCTGGAGGGCACAGTCTCCATCGCCCCCATGCGCACAGCCCTCCCTGCCGCGTCGGGGCAGGCGTAGAGCTGGAGGGCCCCGGCGCTGACGCTAATGCTGACGGCTGGAGGGATGGCGCCGCATCATTGTCGCGCGCCAGCTCATCCCAGGGAATGTCATCCTCCTCCTCCTCCTCCTCATCGGCTTCATCATCATCATCATCATCATCCTCCACTGCCTCCTCGTCCGACCCCTGCCGAGCTTCCCACGCTGCAGCTTTGCGCGCTCGCACGCTTCCTTCTTTGCCTTCTCCACGTCCTTTTTCTTCATAAACTCCTTGTCAGCGCATGAATCGCGAAAAGGGCTAAGCTGTCCCTACAAACGCTGACCCACGAAGTCGAAAGTAAGAATCAAGAAAGGGAGCACAGCACAACGAGGGGGTCAGGAAATACTCACCAGATTGATGAAGCCGGTGTCAGACCGCATCGCTGGGTGACCCTCGACCAGGATGGTCGAGTCGGGCTCTTCCAGTGCCTCCTGGATGCATTGCAGGATCTCCCAATTTTCAAGCAAGCACTGGGCAAGCGTCGCGCCCTCCAGACGCACTCCCGGCGCCATCCCGAACAGCGGAAGCGCACGCGCCATAAGCAGCGCCACCCGCCTCAAATGGTAGGCCCCAATGACGCCGGCGCCGCAGAGGCCATGGCCCATCAGGTACGCTATAGCGCCCAGGAGCGGGGCGAGCCTCTTCTCCTCCTTGTCCACAGGCCCCCACGACCACGCCGGTGGATCCGCCACAATTGTACGGCTAGTGAAGAGCGCGAGAGGGGCGACATCGTAATTCTTGATGTAGAACCACCGAGAGTGCCACCCTTTCTTGGACTTCATGGTGGTGATGGCCATGTATTCATGGGCCCGAGGCCCACGAAGATGGATCCCGGCACATCCTATTGGGGCCGTCGACTCGTCCATCTTCTTGACCAAGGAGACGGCGAAGAACTACCTCCACAGCTCGAAGTGAGATTCGATGTGGCAGAACCACCTGAATTAATCCGGCTCAAGTGTATTAACCATCACCATTAGGGCAATCTCGGTTAACCTTACACTTCAAACGGAGTAATCCACTGGTCTGTCGGGTAACCTCCCGATATAACCACGGTAGAGCGGATCGAAGCCATACATACAAATGCTCATGCGAAGATGAGCCCAGAGAATACCACATTCCAGCAGATATTACAAAATTATCATAAGTGAATATTACAAACCAAGTTTGAGTTTAGTAACCAAGTACTTCAGTGATCATAACCAAGAAGTTCTTCAGAGTTTACGTTGCAGCGGAAATAAGATAATGAAAGCTACTTCGACGATAAGGATGTCTCGATGAAGCCCGTACGAGACATCACTCGGCATTATCTCCATTGGACGGGGGCGTATCCCATTCCACCGACCAACCAGGGGGAAGAGTACACGGCCAAGTCAAGCTAGCAATCACATCTTCGAAGGTCTCACCTGAAAACGAGCCACAAGCAAGGCTGAGTATACTAATACTCAGCAAGACTTACCCGTGTAGTGGAATCTACTCCACCGACTCTAGACATGCAAGGCTTTTTGGCTCAGGGGTTTGTTTTGCCGAAAAGCATCTACGAGTGGGTCCTTACTTTCAACTTTTAGCTCAAGATTCTAGTTTCATTAACCATTCTAGATAAGCAGCTATCCAATATCATTCATGGTGAAGCATTAAATTTCATCCAACAAGTTTATTCATCATCATTGTTCCTCTTCTTACTCTGTGGGTAAAAGTGATTAAGCAGTCTCAATAGCCGTGAGAAACGGACGATTCGAATCGAATTTCTTAACCTTGCAAGGGAAACCTAAACACACGTCACGTGGTTACTCCTAGAGTCACACGTGCAACTTTTCCCCTTTCTTTCCGGGTTGTGGATCGGAGCTACCCTCCGAGAGTACAAGAGCCACACGCCACGGTTCGCCGCCGGGTCGTGACCACTCGTGCACTCGCCATATAGTGGGACCGAAGTTCAAAGGGTAGGTTGTCGTCCACTTGCCGGGCCAATTAGGTACTTAAGCTTACCGATTACCATATTCTCGGCATGCGTTTAGTACGTTCAAAGACTTAACCACCACTACCACACACTGCGGCCTTAGCATTTTTCACTAAACAGACGGGCCTCAATCGTAAACATCGTACCATAGCCCGTCCGTTATCCTTATGATTGCAGCGTGTAGTAAACATTCAACTCCTATTAGCACAGCATTCTATCGAACCTTACATCTAGTTTTCAAGCATGGGTTCCTAACATCATGCAACTAAGTTTTCATTCAACTCCTATAAACTTAATGCACAAGCAAAAGAGTAGTGGGTTGCATAATTTAGGAAAGGAAATGGGTTATGCTCCGGGGCTTGCCTTCTTGTGCAAAGTTAGACCGGGGATCGTCTGAACGTTGACCCGGGTCTTCAACTGCTTCAGTTAGATTTTCCTGGGCTTCTCGCTGCTCACTCTCGGACTCAGGCACCAGCTCGAAGGTTCCATCGGCGAGAGTAGTTGTTTCTACATGAATGCACAAGTTTAAGTAGTGGTGATGGTAAACGACATGATTTCCTTCACGACAAAGTTGCAGTCCGCAAAACATGAGTTTTGTTGTGAAGTGAGTTACTTTATCATTCGTGGGCAATCGTTAATAGAGTAGAATAGTACAATGAGTAACTTCGTTAAGCAAGGTGAGGTGGGTGTTCATGGGAAATTATGTTCCGCATGGAAACATGATTTAAGT
Source organism: Panicum miliaceum (assembly GCA_032594955.1). NCBI lineage: Eukaryota > Viridiplantae > Streptophyta > Magnoliopsida > Poales > Poaceae > Panicum > Panicum miliaceum. The sequence continues at coordinate 7,414,726 of CM064070.1, read as the reverse complement.
GTAACTTCTACAGTGAGTAGTTTCTGGTCATGAAATCTTGGATCTAGGCACAACAGGGAAAGATATGCTTACTGTAAAATTTTCAGATATTTTCATGCAGCAGATTAATTATGAAAAATATAATACATGGTTGCTGCTAGACTCTTGTTCTTTTTGTACGGAACAAACGGTGCAAAAACTGAGTCTAAGATTTTTACAGGGCTTTCATATAATCCTGCAGGAGCTACTGTAATTTTTATAGGATTTATTATGCAGTTTTTAGAGCATAGTAAATGTGACATTACACACCTAGGTTAATCAAGGATTTATTTCTACAGGATCCTACACAGGGTTTTTGTCCATGAAACTTTTTACACAGCAATCTCTACCACTGAGTATCTTCTAGTAAAAATATGAAAATTTTCCAAGCTAGGATACTATTTTCTTAATTTAATGCATATTATTAGCACATAAATCAAATAAATAGGTTCCTGTGAGATAAAAAGTCTCTAAATTTTTCTATGGCATCTAGGTACCATTATACCAGTATGGAAAAAGTTTCGTTAGGTGATTCATAACCTAACTGCAGGGATAAAAATATTTAGCCATTCATGGTATGAAACTAAGTTTAACAAACAAGTATAGCTAGAGATGGCTTTTGGTCCCGATCTTTTTACACAGTCCTAAACATCAAGCAACTGACTCACTGCCCAAAATTTAGGGTCAGCATTATCTACAACAGTGGGTACAAAAGAAGTCCATTAAAACTTCCATTTAACGTAGAGCAAAATATATTGAGAATCTGAGAAACTTTATGTAACAAACGTTGTAGAGTTTATCCTAAAGGTTCCAGAACAGTTGAGTTTGCATTTTTCTGAATGTTTTACGATTTTATACAAATTTTACAAGTTCACTGATTTTGAATCTAGGTTTGAAACTTTCTATTACATCTGGGTCCTTGGAAACTAGCAGAAAACCCCCTAGGAAGATTTGGGCGATTGCAATGTGGTCCCTGGTCGCGATTCATGGCGGGGAACATCCTGTCCTGCCGAAATCCGGCGGGCTCAGTCGCCGGCGATGAGGGCAAGGTGGGGGAGGAGCAAGAGGAGGTTGGGGGCTACCTTTGGGTGGTCACGGTTGGGGCGGAGGCGGTCTGAGCGGGGCTGCCCGCGGCTACCAGGGGGCGGCGACGGGTGGAGCTTGGCTCCGGCGAGCTCCGGCGAGGAGGAAGAAAGGGGCTGGGTTGGGAGGCTTCGTGGGGAGGTAGGAGAGCGATTTTGGGGCCTAGCTCGGGTCGAGGAGGGGCGGAGGAGGGGGTTCCACGGCGGCGGCGTGGGGCGGCAACCGGTTCTGCTCTGCTCTGTTCTGGCGGGGAAGAAGAAGGAATAGGGAGAGGAGGGAGGGACGCTGTGCCGGGCTTTATAGCCAGTGGAGCTCATGGGGGCGAGCTTGGCACGGCCGGGACACTGGGTGGAGGGGGCGGCAAGGCTGGGGCACCATTGGGTGGCGGGGCGGCGGCCAGCGACTGGGCGGCGAGCAGAAGCAGGCGACTGGCGGCCGGGATTTGGCGCGTGAAGCAAAAGATTGGGTGCGCTCGGATTGGGCAGAGGCATGGCGGGGGGGGGGGGGGTGCAAAGCCGCTGCGGCGGGAAGCGACGGCCATTGGCTTGGCGCGGCATGGGTGGCAGGCATCGCCGGCCAAGTGGCGGCCATGCCTTGCCGGCGGGCGTGGAGCAGGGGAGGGAAGAGAGAGAGAGAGAAGTAAGGGCCTAATTGCGAGAATTTGAAAAGTTCCAGGGGGCTTGTTGCAAACAGGGTGTTTTCTCCACTTTCTAATTTGAATTTCAAAAACTTTTGAACATGAAAGTTGTTCAGAATAAAAAGTTCTACAAGTTTGGTTTCAGGCAACACCATTTGGCTTGTGGTTTGAAAGTTAATTTAAAAATTCAAAGGTATTCATATGTGCCTAATTAAATTTGAATTTCAACTTAACTTGTGCTAATCCTTTTATTAGTTGGTTAAGCATAGGGTTGGGCTAATGACATTGATTTAGAAATGTAATTTGTCAGGGTTGTTACAGCCTTCCCCCGTTAACAAGAATCTCGCCCCGAGATTCGGTAAATCTTAGTGTGGACAGGGGTGCACATACCAGTGGTTGAGATAAGAAAACCAGGGAAATTTTGGTTTAGGTAGCTCTCGGTTTCCCAGGTGGCTTCTTCTTCAGTGTGATGATTCCATTGAACTTTATACATTTTAATCACTTTCCTCCTGGTCCCTCTTTCTTTTCGATCCAAAATTCTAACCGGGTGTTCGACATACGAGAGGTCGGGTTCTAACAATATTTCTTGTTGTTCCACAATCTCGGTAGGGACTCAAATACACTTCTTGAGTTGAGATACGTGGAAGACATCATGGGTGGCCGTGAGCTGAGGGGGCAGTCGTAATTTGTAGGCTACGGGTCCGCAGTTCTCAATGATTTCGTAAGGACCAACATAACGGGGAGCTAGTTTGCCTTTGATTCCGAATCTTTGCACTCCCTTGGTTGGTGAAACTCGAAGATAGACATGATCGCCAACTTCGAATTTTAGAGGCTTTCTCCTTTTGTCAGAATAGCTCTTTTGTCGGGCTTGTGCGGCTTTAAGATTTGCTTGTATTACTTTTACTTTCTCCTCTGCCTCGATTACCAGGTCGGGTCCAATTATTTTACGTTCTCCGGTTTGTGACCAGCTCAAAGGAGTTCGACACCTTCGTCCGTACAGGGCCTCAAATGGTGCCATTTTCAAACTCGTTTGATAGCTATTGTTGTACGAGAACTCTGCTAAGGGTAGACATTTGTCCCAATTCTTGTCATAGTGAATGACGCAAGCTCTCAGCATGTCTTCAAGAATTTGGTTTACTCTTTCCGTTTGTCCGTCAGTCTGAGGATGGTATGCTGAGCTGCGAATTAGTTTAGTACCAAGAGACGTTTGCAGTTGTTCCCAAAAGCATGCTACAAACTGAGTACCACGATCAGAAATAATTGTCTTAGGTATTCCATGTAGGCAAACAATACGATCGAGGTAAATCTCGGCATATTTCTTGGTGGTACAGGTGGTGTGTACCGGAATAAAATGTGCCGTCTTTGTGAGTCTATCAACGATAACCCATATGGAATCATGTTTCTGGGAAGTGTTTGGTAGTCCAACAATGAAGTCCATACTTATGTCTTCCCATTTCCAGGATGGTATAGGTAACGGTTGAAGTGTACCGGCTACTTTCAAGTGGCTAGCTTTTACTCTCTGGCATGTGTCACATTCTGAGACATACGTAGCAATTTCTCTTTTCATTCTAATCCACCAGAAGTTTTGCCTTAGGTCTGGATACATTTTGCTACTGCCGGGGTGGATAGAGAATTTGGAAAGGTCTGCCTCATCGAGAATTTGCTTGCGGAGTTCATGATTCTTCGGAACGACTATACGACTTTCGAACCATAGGACTCCCTTATGGTCCTGGCGGAAACATTTATACTTCTCCTCACCTAGAGAGAGTTTTTGTTTGATGATCTTAATTCCTTCATCATGTAGTTGTGCCATGACAATTTGGTCGTGAAGAGTGGGCTCAACTGAGATGTGATTTAGAGTGCCTTGGGAAACCATTTCCATGTTAAGCTTCCTCATTTCTGCACACAATGTCTCATTGTAGGATTTCATGGATAAGCAATGGCAATGGGACTTGCGGCTTAGTGCATCCGCGACTACATTAGCCTTGCCGGGGTGATAGTGCACTTCAAGGTCATAATCCTTGATTAATTCTAGCCATCTTCGTTGTCTCATATTCAGATCGGCTTGTGTGAAGATATACTTGAGACTCTTATGATCAGTGTAGATATTGCACTGTGTACCCATGAGATAGTGCCTCCATATTTTCAGAGCGTGAATGACAGCTGCAAGCTCAAGATCATGAGTGGGATAATTCTGCTCGTGGGGCCGAAGGGCTCGTGAGGCATATGCAATCACTCGATTCTCTTGCATAAGCACACATCCTAGACCAGTACCCGATGCGTCACAATACACATCGAACGACTTGGTATTATCGGGTTGAGCTAACACAGGTGCAGTAGTCAGATGCTCTCTGAGAGTGTGGAAAGCTTCTTCACATTTCTCATTCCATACAAACTTTACTTCCTTCTTTGACAGTTCAGTCATGGGTTTAGCAATTCGAGAGAAATCCGGGATGAAGCGACGGTAGTAACCGGCTAAGCCGAGAAAACTGCGAATCTGATGAACAGAGGTAGGGGGTTTCCAATCCATCACCTCTTGTACCTTGCTGGGGTCAACAGCTATGCCTTCGCTGGAGATCGTGTGACCCAAGAACTTTACAGTATCCAACCAGAATTCACTCTTAGAAAACTTAGCATAGAGCTGATGGTCTCTGAGTCGCTGAAGAACAGTGCGAAGGTGCTTGGCATGCTCTTCCTCATCCTTGGAATAGATAAGGATGTCGTCGATGAACACTACGACGAATTTGTCAAGTTCGGGCATGAATACCGAATTCATGAGATACATGAAGTAGGCAGGGGCATTTGTGAGTCCAAAGGACATGACCAAGAATTCATATAGTCCATATCGTGTGGAGAAGGCAGTCTTAGGAATATCGCACGGGCGAATCTTTATCTGATGATATCCCGAACAAAGATCAATTTTTGAGAAGACTCTGGCTCCAGCTAATTGATCGAAGAGTACATCGATACGAGGAAGTGGGTATTTATTCTTAATGGTTACTGTGTTGAGAGGCCGGTAGTCAACGCATAACCTCAAACTGTCATCCTTCTTCTTTACGAATAGGGCTGGACATCCCCCAAGGTGACGCGCTAGGGCGAATGAAACCTTTGTCCAGTAGTTCTTGGAGTTGAATTTTTAGCTCTGCCAATTCTTTAGGGGGCATCCTATATGGTCTTTTGGATATAGGTGCAGTGCCCGGTTGCAGTTCGATGATGAACTCAATATCCCTATCCGGTGGCATTCCTGGTAAGTCATCCGGAAAAACGTCGGCATACTCGTTTACTACAGGAATATCCTCTAGCTTAAGTCCTTCCATCTTGTAAGCACAGGAATTCGTGCAATCCAGGAATGGTAGGTAAAGGGTGGTGGCTCCGTGGCTAGGTGAATTTATTTCCACAACTCGGGACGAGGGGTCTAGTGTGACTTTGTGCAAAACCATCCAATTCATGCCCAAAATAAGATCCATGCCGTCAAGTTGTAAAAGAATCATGTTTGTGTTAATGGTTTTACTACCCAACTTGACTGGTACTTGTCTGATCATTTGATTCGAAGCAATTTTACCACCCGGTGTTGATATCATATATGACCCTTTTGTGTGACAAACATCCAAGCCTACTTTTGCACCGAATTTTGCACTTATGAAACTATGCGATGCACCAGAATCAAACAATATAACTGCAGGCTTGTTATGGATAGAGAATGTACCCGACATCACTGGGGCTCCTTCAGGAAGCTCTGCAAGCGTGGTGAAGTTAATCCGTCCTTGCTTGACCTGCAGGGTCTGTCTCTTGCCCCTGTTCTTGTTGTTCGGGTAGGATCCCTGACCTTGGTTGGGCAGCCCAGACTGAGGGCATGCTCGTGCAAAGTGGTTGGAACTCCCGCATTTGAAACAACGATTCACGGGGCTAGGTTGAAGAGACTGTTGAAGGGTGGGCCTCGGACCATTCTGTGGAGGCATCGGGGGTCGTACCATGCCTAGCTGCTGTGGGGGTCTGGCAATCCATCTCCCTGGCTGAGGGGCCCTGGGGGGAGCTGTGGGTGCGGCATTTTGCATGATGCGATACCTTGGTGGCTGAGCACTTGAAGGTCCAGCGGGTGCCTTTCTCTTCTTCTCTGCCCGGTGTGCCATGATACAGTCCTCTTGGGTGATGGCCATGTTGACTAGCTCATTATATGTATCGGCTTTGACAAGATTCAGTCGTTCCTTGAGTTTAGTACTCAGACCTCGGCGGAAACGATCACGCTTCTTGGCATCTGTGTCTGCGTGATAGCCCGTGTATTGGCACAGGTTGTTGAAGGCTTGAGCATACTGAAGTACGGTGCGGTTACCCTGGGTGAGAGCTAAAAACTCATTTAGCTTTCTTTCCATGAGACCTTCGGGAATATGGTGTGCCCGGAACGCAGTCTTGAATTCATCCCAGGTGACAATGTGATCAACGGGAAGCATAGCAAAATAGTGGTCCCACCATAGGCGAGCCGTACCGCGAAGCTGCTGCGCGGCAAAGCGGGCCTTGTTGGCCTCTGAGCATGGGGCCACAAGTAGTGTGAACTTGGATTCGATGGTGCGAATCCATGCGTCTGCGTCCAGGGGTTCCTCGGTCTTATGGAACAAGGGCGGCTGGGTCCCCAGAAAATCTGTATATCCTGCAGCTTGGGGGTGGTGGACATTTTGCCCACCCCGCTGGTGGTGTTGATGTCCTTGCACCAGCTGACGCAGCAGCTCGGTTTGAGCGGCCATCACTTCCACCAAACTGGGCGGGGGTGGTGGCGATTGTCGCGGTCTGCTGCCACCGGCACCAAAACCCTCGGGGTTGCCACGTGTTGATCCAACCATCTGAAACGTGAAAGGTTACCATTAGCAACGCGATCCATATTACTTCCTCAATTCATAAATGATTGGTGTAGTCATAGACTTCCGAAATCACAACTAGAAATATGGATAGAATTTCCGTTTGCTACGAGAAAAATCATAGCTTGCTGTGGGTCCATCCAAAACATCTCATACTTTGGCAGTAGTTAGAGAACTTAGGGATGCACCACTTTGGTATTTAACTCAGGTGCAAAAACTATAACTAAGATGGTTGAAAGGCTCGTCCTTTGCCTTACTGTCTCAGCTATTTTTCAGCAGATCGATAGGTGATGTTTTGCCTATAACTCAAACTAGCGAGGTCCAATGATGCTGAATTTCTGTGAGAACCACGATCACAAAATTCCTGACAGGTTTGGTATTCAACTCACAGCTCAGAAATGTAAGGAGACATGGATAAAATTTCCGACAAGTTTCAGCGATTGTGGATTTCATCGTTTACCAACTTACAACGAAATCACCCAAGTCTATCGCCGTTCCTTACATGCTGAGGGTATCCACATGGTTCAGGTGTACCCATCACAAAAGAGTTACTAAACTCCTAGTTAGCCTATTACAACACTTGCCAAAAGTTAGGCTACCCTATCGAGGAGTATGTGCAAAAGTCCTTCTAGGTCATCATCTAGAAGTCATCGAGGTTGTTGACGGACGACTCGCTGTGAGTAGGAGAGTGAGCTCCCATCTGAGGTGCCTGTGGTACCTCACCCTTGAAGTCCATTCCTGAAATACCATCAATCTCCTTTGGCTCCTCCTCATCTTCCTCCATGTCCTCCTCATGGGGATGGTCATTCTGATCATGGTGCCACTGAATGTGCTCATTAGCATCCTCCAACTCAAGGCTCAGATCATGGAGCTGCTCCAAGTGTGCTATCATGTCATCTCTCTCACCCATGAGAGTGTCCTGCTCCTGTACTTGGCCCTCAAGTTGGCCAATCTGAGCATCTCTGTCCTCAAGATCCCTACTGAGCTCCTTAATCTGCTCATCCCTGATATCTGCCATCATGTGGTAGGCCTGTGCAAGATCAGTGAGCTGCTCAAGCGCCTAACTCTGGAGAGTCAGAAGTCGGTAGAGTGCATTCATGCACCGCACAGAGGTCTCGATGGTCTCCTGGGCGTGAAAATCCACCAAGTACTGTGAATGCTGCACCCTGTTGAGCCAAAAGGGGTCGTTGTCCTGGGCAGCAGGAAACAAACCAATGGGAGCGAGTGTGACAACCTCGGGACGCTGCGCACAAAAAGTGGTGAGCGCCCTCATGGCTGCAAGCTCCCAAGTATCGGCCAAACGGCGACCAACAGCCTCAATCTCCAAGGCGGGCCACTCCGGGTGTAGCGGGTGCGGAAAGATGGTCACATTGACACGGCACTGGGTAACTCCATTCTCTGTAAACTTCAGTCCGGCGTAACGTGGGGGAATTGGATAGCCCGCGGTGCGCAGAACATCCCACAAAATAGAGGGAAAGCCCTCCCAGTGGAGACACTGCGAGTGAACGCGTCCATCCTCATCCACCATCATAGCAACAGGCTCGGCCATCTGAACAAAAGATCAAATGGAGTGAGACCAAGAAAAAGTGTGAAAAGCACAGGGACAGATTCTGTATAGAGTGCAAAAATAACCGTAACTTCCACAGTTCATATCCAAAAATTCTCAAATTTCACCAGAACACTCCTAAGGTATTTGTGCACCACTTTGCTAGTCAACTTCAGACCTAGATAAGTCTCTAAGATGGTTTTTCTTTTCAGGTTTTACTTCTCTGTCTACCCAGAAATTTCAGTGAACAGTGGGCCAATGTTTCGTGCACCAGGGAAATCTACCCGGCCAAAGTTTACCAAATTTTAACAGCAGCTACCTGGTTAAATTTGGAACAAGTTTTGTGTTGTACTCTTTTGCAGAAAACCATAGGAAGGGGCAGAAGTGCTTATTCTGGACAGAAATATGACATTCCAAGGTTTTTGTTGTTTCCTATTACCCATATGTCCAAAATTTTTCATATTTAGACAGGAGGTAGAACACAAAATTTGGAACAATTATTTCAACATGAACTTTACCAGAAAAGGTCATTTTATCTGATCAATAAATCGCTCTTTTCGGTCATGGCAGATTTGTGACAGATTCGCTAGATAGTCCTTATGCAAAATCACGCTTAGATACGCAAGAACCTTACCACTCTCATACAACGCATTTTCAATTTCAGATATATATGGTCATGATGCATGCACGTCCTATTCGTCCTCACAAAATAAAATAATTGCCAACTAACTTTTGGTCTTACGAGATAGTTTCGGTGGCATACATGATACGCCTCTCACTATAATAGCTAGTCGAGATTTTCTAACTGTTCTTTAACTTATCGTAATCGCAGTTAGTGTACCTGCAGAAGATTGATAGAGCATATATATTTCATGAACCTTTCATTCCAGCACTCATGAAAGCGTCCGTATTCACTACCGTTTACTTATAGAAATGATATCTGTACAATTTCCGCCGTACAGACGACGTTAACATACGCTATCGAGATAGCGTATTCACGGGGGTACCGTCATGAGACGGGGGTATGAACAGCGATCGCCATACCCTGCGCCAAACCTTCTACTCCCAATATATTCAACTAACAGTTGGCATATTGGCAGCACCTCAAGTAAGCCACTGCTTGAGGGCAGCGTTCGGTTCGCATCACCGACAGGAAGGCCAAACTCTCTCAGTTAGCTGAGGATTCTTACCTTCTTACCTTAGCGATGAGTGCGTCGTTACAGAATTTAAGGTCGGTTGTGCATGAAAGTAAGTTTTGACAGAAAGTAATGTGCTGGAAGTCAGTTGATAATATTTCAGAAGTTAGATAGCCACCTAGTAACTTTCCCAATAATCCCTTAGGGCTTTACGAACTAGGCACCATCCTTAGCGCACCAACGTATTCCGCAACACATTCTTCTAGTCAAGTTTTAGTAAAAACAAGTTTTTAAGGCTTGTCGCATTCTCTGGCGTATGCATTTCGGCTCTGGTGCCAGCTGTTACCAGCTGTGGCACCAGCTACGGCTCTGATACCAGCTGTGGCAGAACCACCTGAATTAATCCGGCTCAAGTGTATTAGCCATCACCATTAGGGAAATCTCGGTTAACCTTACACTTCAAACGGAGTAATCCACTGGTCTGTCGGGTAACCTCCCGATACAACCACGGTAGAGCGGATCGAAGCCATACATACAAATGCTCATGCGAAGATGAGCCCAGAGAATACCACATTCCAGCAGATATTACAAAATTATCATAAGTGAATATTACAAACCAAGTTTGAGTTTAGTAACCAAGTACTTCAGTGATCATAACCAAGAAGTTCTTCAGAGTTTACGTTGCAGCGGAAATAAGATAACGAAAGCTACTTCGACGATAAGGATGTCTCGATGAAGCCCGTACGAGACATCACTCAGCATTATCTCCATTGGACGGGGGCGTATCCCATTCCACCGACCAACCAGGGGGAAGAGTACACGGCCAAGTCAAGCTAGCAATCACATCTTCGAAGGTCTCACCTGAAAACGAGCCACAAGCAAGGCTGAGTATACTAATACTCAGCAAGACTTACCCGTGTAGTGGAATCTACTCCACCGACTCTAGACATGCAAGGCTTTTTGGCTCAGGGGTTTGTTTTGCCGAAAAGCATCTACGAGTGGGTCCTTACTTTCAACTTTTAGCTCAAGATTCTAGTTTCATTAACCATTCTAGATAAGCAGCTATCCAATATCATTCATGGTGAAGCATTAAATTTCATCCAACAAGTTTATTCATCATCATTGTTCCTCTTCTTACTCTGTGGGTAAAAGTGATTAAGCAGTCTCAATAGCCGTGAGAAACGGACGATTCGAATCGAATTTCTTAACCTTGCAAGGGAAACCTAAACACACGTCACGTGGTTACTCCTAGAGTCACACGTGCAACTTTTCCCCTTTCTTTCCGGGTTGTGGATCGGAGCTGTAACAACCCTGGTAAAAATTTCATTTCTAAAATCAGTATCATTAGCCTAACCCTATGCTTAAACCAACTAATAAAAGGGTGGAAATAATTAGAACGAGTTCAGTTGGAATTCAAATTTAATTTGAGCACAAATGAGATGTTGCCTTTGAGCACAATTTGAGCACAATTTAATAACTGGTTACTTTTGAACTTTTAAATTTAACATTCAAACCATAAGCCAAATGAGATGTTGCCTGAAACCAAACTTGTAGAACTTTTTGTTCTGAACAACTTTCGTGTTCAAAAGTTTTTGAAATTCAAATTAGAAAGAGGAGAAAACACTCGGTTTGCACCCAGCCCCCTGAAGTTTTTCAAATTCTCGCAATCGGGCCCCTCGCCTCCCCCCCCCCCCCCCCCCCTCTCTCTCTCCTCCCCGCCCGACCGCCGCGCGCCAGGTGGCCGGCGACGCCTGACCGGCGCGAGGCGCCCGGCCAGTGGCCGCCGCGCCACTCCGCCACGGCCGGCTTTGCCCCCTCCCCACGCCGCGCTGCCCAGTAGCCGCCCGCGCGTGCGCACGTCGCTGCCGCGTTCCGCCTCGCCGCCCGCCGCGCCCAACCACCGCACCCCGCCGTGCCACCGCGGCTCCCGCGCCCCGCCCGTCGCTGCGCCTGCCCTCCGCCCGAGCCGCTGCAGCAGCTGCTCCACCACTCCGCGCGCCACGCTATCTCCCGCGCCCACGCCAAATCCCGGCCGCCCAGTCACCCGCGCCCGCTCGCCGCACGCCGCATCGGCGTTCTGCTGCTGCCCGCCGCGCCCAGTGCCGCGCCGTGCCATGCCTCCGCCCCGCGCATCGCCCAGGCCCCTCCACACCCCCTCCTGCCCCTATAAAAGCCGCGCCCCGGCCGCCCGCGCGAGCCACGCACCCAGAACGCCCTCGCCGCCGCCATTGCCGCCTCCGAGTGCCGCCCGCCGTGGACAGCCCTCCACCGCCGCCCACCGCCCAAATTGAGCCTCCAGCCACCACTACATCATCCCCTGAAGCTCGCCGACCCACCCAACGCCGCCAAGGACCACCGGAGCGCCGCCGCCCACACGGTCACCGCCGCCGCCGCCCCTGCTCGCCGTGGACAGCTCGACCCCGACCTCCTCCGTCCAAGCCAAGCCCCTGAGCAGCTTCCCCACGCGCCACTGAAGCTCGCTGACCGGACCAGGCCGCCCCAAGCGCGCCGGGGCACCGCCGTCGACGCGTGCCGCGCCGCCGCCGCCTCTGCTCCAACGCCGGCGAGCCCTTCCCGGCCGTCCCCCACCTGAACAACACCCCCACGAGGTAGCCCTCGCACCCCTGAACCTTCCCCGACCCTCACCCTTCACCGCCGGCGAACCCCTCGCCGGAATTTCGGCCGGCCGCTGTACCCGAGCCGCCCGAGGACCCAATTGCAAGAATTTAAATCTTTAGAAGGGTCTGCGCGTAAGATTCAAGGACCTAGTTGTAAAAGAAAGTTTCAAATCTAGATTCAAATTCAGTGAACTTTTAAAATTCGTATAAAATCGTAGAAAATTCAGAAAAATGCAAACTCAACTGTTCTGGAATCCTTAGGACAAACTCTACCACTTTTGTTACAAAAAGTTTCTCAGAATCGCAACATATTTTGCTCTACATTAAATGGAAGCTTTAATGGACTTATTTTGTACCCACTGTTGTAGAACAATGCTGACCCTAAATTTTGGGAAGTAAGTTAGTTGCTTGATGTTTAGGACTGTGTAAAAAGATCAGGCCCAAATTCCACCTCTAACTACACTGTTTATTAAACTTAGTTTCATGCCTTGAGTGGATAGATATATTTTATCCCTGCAGTTAGGTGATGAATCACCCAATGAAACTTTTTCTATGCTAGTGTATTGGTACCTAGAAGCCAGAGAAAAATTAGGAGACTTTTTATCTCACAGTAACCTATTTATTTGATTTATGTGCTAATAACATACATTAAATCAAGAAAATAGTATCTTAGCTTGGAAAATTGTCAAATATTTACTAGGAGACACACTGTGGTAGAGGTTTCTGTGTAAAAAGTTCCATGGACAAAAACCCTGTGTAGGGTCCTGTTAAAATGAATCCTTGAATAACCTAGGTGTGTAATGTCATATTTTCTATGCTCTGGATACTGCATAATAAATCCTACAAAAATTACAGTAGCTTCTGCATGCTTAAGTGAAAGCTCTGCAGAAATCTTAGACTCAGTTGTTGCACCAATTGTTCTGTACAAAAAGAACAAAGGATCTGACAGCAACTATGTAATATATTTTTCATAATTAATCTGTTACATAAAATTGGCTGAAAACTTTACAGTAAGCACATCTTTCCCTGATGTGCCTAAATCCAAAATTTCATGACCAGAAACTATCAATTGTAGTAATTACACTTAAATCGTATCGATTACCATTACCACGACTTAAACTTGTGCATTCATGTAGAATCGACGACTCTCGCCGACGGAACTTACGAGCTGGTGCCCGCGTCCGAGAGCGAGCAGCGTGAAGCTCAAGTAAATCTAACTAAAGCTCTTGAAGACCCGAGCCCAAATTCGGAAGAGCCCCAAGCTAACTGTGAAGGCAAGCCCCGGAGCATAACCCATCTCTTTCCTAAATTATGCAACTCATTACTCCTTGCCTGTGCATTAAGTTTATAGGAGTTGAATGAAAACTTAGTTGCACGATGTTAGGAACCCTTGCTTGAAAACTAGACGTAAGGTTCGATAGAATGCTGTGCTAATAGGACTCCGGTAAAAGTCGAGTGATTTCCTGTCACTCGCGAGAAAATAGGAGTTGAATGTCTACTACACGCTGCAATCATAAGGACACGGACGGGCTATGGAACGATGGTTACGATTGAGGCCCGTCTGTCTAGTAAAAAAAAATACTAAGGCCGCAGGGTGTGGTAGTGATGGTTAAGTCTTTGAACGTACTAAACACATGCCGAGATTATGGGAATCGGTAAGCTTAAGTACCTGATTGGCCCGGCAAGGGGACGGCATCCTACCCTTTGAACTTCGGTCCCATGTGCATATGGCGAGTGCAGAGAGTGGTCACGACCCGGCGCCGAACCGTGGCGTGGGGCTCTTGTACTCTCGGAGGGTAGCCCCGATCCACGACCCGGAAAGAAAGGGGAAAAGTTGCACGTGTGACTCTAGGGAGTAACCACGTGACGTGTGTTTAGGTTTCCCTTGCAAGGTTAAGAAATTCGATTCGAATCGTCCCTTTCTCACGGCTATTGAGACTGCTTAACCATTTTTACCCACAGAGTAAGAAGAGGAACAATGAGGATGAATGAACTGGTTGGATGAAAACTTAATGCTTCACCATGTATGCTTTTGGATAGCTGCTTATCTAGAATGGTTAACGAAACTAGAATCTTGAGCTAAAAGTTGAAAGTAAGGACCCACTTGTAGAAGCTTTTCGGCAAAACAAATCCCTGAGCCAAAAGCCTTGCATATCTAGAGTCGGTGGAGTAGATTCCACTACTCGGGTAAGTCTTGCTGAGTATTAGTATACTCAGCCTTGCTTGTGGCTCGTTTTCAGGTGAGACCTTCGAAGATATGATTGCTAGCTTGACTTGGCCCTGCACTCTTCCCCCTGGTTGGTCGGTGGAATGGGATACGCCCCCGTCCAACGGAAATAATGCCGAGTGATGTCTCGTACGGGCTTCATCGAGACATCCTTATCGTCGAGTAGCTTTCGTTGTTTTATTTTCCGCTGCAGCTTAAACTCTGAAGAACTTCTTAGTATGATCATTGAAGTATTTGGTTTCTAAACTCAAAACTTGGTCTGTAATATTTACTTGTGCTAATGATGTAATATTTACTGGAATGTGGTATTCTCTGGGCTCATCGTCGCATGAGCATTTGTATGTATGGTATTCGATCCGCTCTACCGTGGTTGTATCGGGAGGTTATACCCGACAGACCAGTGGATTACTCCATTTGAAGTGTAAGGTTAACCGAGATTGCCTTAATGGTGATGGTTAATACACTTGAGCCGGATTAATTCAGGTGGTTCTGCCACAGCTGGTATCAGAGCCGTAGCTGGTGCCACAGCTGGCAACAGCTGGCTCCAGAGCCGAAATGCATACGCTAGAGAATGCGACAAACCGTAAAAAAAAAAAAAAACTTATTTTCATAAAACTTGACTAGAAGGTGTGTTGCGAAATGCGTTGGTACGTTAAGGATGGTACCTAGCTCGTAAAGCCCTAAGGGATTATGGGAAAGTTACTAGGTGGCTATCTGACTTATGAAATATTATCAACTGACTTCCAGCACATTACTTTCTGTCAAAACTTACTTTCATGCACAACCGACCTTAAAATTCTGTAACGACGCACTCATCGCTAAGGTAAGAAGGTAAGGATCCTCAGCCAACTGAGAGAGCTTGGCCTTCCTGTCGGTGATGCGAACCGAACGCTGCCCTCAAGCAGTGGCTTACTTGAGGTGCTGCCAATATGCCAACTGTTAGTTGAACATATTGGGAGTAGAAGGTTTGGCGCAGGGTATGGCGATCGCTGTTCATACCCCCGTCTCATGACGGTACCCCCGTGAATACGCTATCTCGATAGCATATGTTAACGTCGTCTGTACGGCGGAAATTGTACAGATATCGTTTCTATAAGTAAACGGTAATGAATACGGGCGCTTTCATGAGTGCTGGCATGAAAGGTTCATGAAATATATATGCTTTGTCAATCTTCTGCAGGTACACTAACCGCGATTACGATAAGTTAAGGAACGATTAGAAAGACTCGACTAGCTATTATAGCAAGAGCCGTATTGTGTATGCCACCGAAACCATCTTCGTAAGACCAAAAGTATTTGGCTGTTATTTTATTTTGTGAGGACGAATAGGACGTACATGCATCATGACTATATATATATGAAATTGAAACTACGTTATATGAGAGTGGTAAGGTTCTTGCGTATCTAAGAGAGTGATTTTGCATAAGGACTATCTAGCGAATCTGTCACAAATCTGTCATGACCGAAAAGAGCGATTTGTTGACCAAAGAAAATGACCTTTTCTGGTAAAGTTCATGTTGAAGGAATTGTTCCAAATTTTGTGATCTATCTTCTGTTCAAAAATGAAAAATTCTGAACTTATGGATAGTGAGAAATAACAGAAACCTTGGAATGTCAGAATTCTGTCCAGAATAAGCACTTCTGCCTCTTAAATTTTTAGGCCCCATTCCTGCGGTTTTCTGCGAAAGAGCACAACCCAAAACTTGTTCCAAATTTACCCAGGTAGCTGCTGTTAAAATTTGGTAAATTTTGGCTGGGTAGATTTTCCCAGGTGCACAAAACTTTAGCCCTCTGTTCACTGAAAATTCTGGGTAGACAGTAAGGTAAAACCTGAAAAGAAAGACCATCTTAGAGACCTATCTAGCTCTGGAGTTGACTAGCAAAGTTGTTCACAAATACCTTAGGAGTGATCTGGTGAAATTTGAAAATTTTTGGATTAGAACTGTGGAAGTTATGGTTATCTTTGCACACTATACAGAATCTGTCCCTATGCTGTTCACAGTTTTTCACTATCTCACTCCATTTGATCTTTTGTTCAAATGACCGAGCCTGTTGATATGATGGTGGATGAGGATGGACGTGTGCACTCGCAGTGTCTCCACTGGGAGGGCTTCCCCTCTATTTTGTGGGATGTTCTGCGTACCGCGGGCTATCTAATTCCCCCACGTTATGCCGGACTGGAGTTTGCAGAAAATGGAGTTACCCAGTGCCGTGTAAACGTGACCGTTTTTCCGCACCCGCTACACCCAGAGTGGCCCGCCTTGGAGATTGAGGCTGTGGGTCGCCGTTTGGCAGATACTTGGGAGACTGCAGCCATGAGGGCGCTCACCACTTTTTGTGCGCAGCGTCCCGAGGTTGTCACACTCGCTCCCATTGGATTGTTTCCTGCTGCCCAGGACAACGACCCCTTTTGGCTCAACAGGGTGCAGCACGCACAATACTTGGTAGACTTTCATGCCCAGGAAACTATTCATACCTCCATGCGGTGCATGAGTGCACTCTACCGGCTTCAGACTCTCCAGAGTCAGGCGCTTGAGCAGCTCACTGATCTTGCTCAGGCCTACCACATGATGGCAGATACCAGGGATGAGCAGATTAAGGAGCTCAGTCAGGATCTTGAGGACAGAGATGCTCAGATTGGCCAACTTGAGGGCCAAATTCAGGAGCAGGACACTCTCATGGGTGAGAGAGATGCCACGATAGCACAGTTGGAGGAGCAGCTCCATGATCTGAGCCTTGAGTTGGAGGATGCTAATGATCACATTCAGTGGCACCATGATCAGAATGACCATCCCCATGAGGAGGACATGGAGGAAGATGAGGAGGAGCCACAGGAGATTGATGGTATCTCCGGTATGGATTTCGAGGGTGAGGTACCACGGGCACCTCAGATGGGAGCTCACTCTCCTGCTCACAGCGAGTCGTCCGTCAACGACTTGGATGATTTCTAGAGGATGACCTAGGAGGACTTTTGCACATACTCCTCGATAGGGTAGCCTAACTTTTGGCAAGTGTTGTAATAGGCTAACTAGGAGTTGAGTAACTCTTTTGTGATGGGTACACCTGAACCATGTGGATACCCTCAACTTGTAAGGAACGGCGATAAACTTGGGTGATTTCGTTGTAATTTGGTAAACGATGAAATCCACAATCGCTGAGACTTGTCGGAATTTTTATCCATGTCTCCTTGCATTTCTTGGCTGAGTGTTGAATACCAAACTTGTGCTAAATTTTGTGATCTAGGTTCTCACAAAAATTCAGCATCATTGGACCTTGCTAGTTTAAGTTATAGGCGAAACAGTACCGATCAATCTGCTGAAAAATAGCTAAGACAGTAAGGCAAAGGACGAGCCTTTCGACCACCTTAGCTATAGTTCTAGCGCCGAAGTTAAATACCGAAGTGGTGCATTCCGAAATTCTCTGACTACTGCCAAAGTATGAGATATTTTGGGTGGACCCACAGCAAGCTACGATTTTTCTCGTAGCAAACAGAGATTCTGTCCATACTTCTAGCTGTGATTTTGGAAGTCTATGACTACACCAATCATTTATGAATCAACGAAGTAATATGGATCGCGTTGCTAATGGTAACCTTTCACGTTTCAGATGGTTGGATCAACACATGGCAACCCCGAGGGTTTTGGTGCCGGTGGCAGCAGATCGCGACAATCGCCACCACCCCCGCCCAGTTTGGTGGAAGTGATGGCCGCTCAAACCGAGCTGCTGCGTCAGATCGTGCAAGGACAACACCAGCAGAGGGGTGGGCACAATGCTCACCAACCCCAAGCTGCAGGATACACGGATTTCCTGGGGACCCAGCCGCCCTTGTTCCATAAGACCGAGGAACCCCTGGACGCAAATGCATGGATTCGCACCATCGAATCCAAGTTCACACTGCTTGTGGCCCCATGCTCAGAAGCCAACAAAGCTCGTTTTGCCGTGCAACAGCTTCGCGGTACCGCTCGTCTGTGGTGGGACCACTATTTTGCTATGCTCCCCGCTGATCACCTCGTCACCTGGGATGAATTCAAGACCGCATTCCGGGCACATCATATCCCCAAGGGTCTCATGGAGAGGAAGTTGAATGAGTTTCTGGCACTCACCCAGGGCACCCGCACCGTGCTGCAGTACGCCCAAGCATTCAACAACCTATGCCAGTATGCGGGCTATCACGCTGATACGGATGCCAAGAAGCGTGATCGTTTCCGCCGAGGTCTGAATACCAAGCTCAAGGAACGTCTGAACCTAGCCAGGGCTGACAACTACAACGAATTGGTCAATATGGCCATTACCCAGGAAGACTGTATCATGGCACACCGGGCAGAGAAGAAGAGAAAGGCACCCGCTGGACCATCAAGTGCCCAACCACCAAGGTATCGCATCGTGCAAAATGCCGCACCCACAGCTCCACCTAGGGCCCCTCAACCAGGGAGATGGATTGCCAGACCCCCACAGCAGCCAGGCATGGTACGACCCCCGATGCCTCCACAGAATGGTCCGAGGCCCATTCTTCAACAATCTCTTCGACCTAGCCCCGTGAATCGTTGTTTCAAATGCGGGAGTTCCAACCACTTCGCACGAGAATGCCCTCAGTCTGGGCAGCCCAACCAAGGTCAAGGATCCAACCCGAACACCAAGAACAGGGGCAAGAGACAAACCCTGCAAGTCAAGCAAGGACGGATTAACTTCACCATGCTTGCAGAGCTTCCTGAAGGAGCCCCAGTGATGTCGGGTACATTCTCTATCCATAACAAGCCTACAGTTATATTATTTGATTCTGGTGCATCGCATAGTTTCATAAGTGCAAAATTCGGTGCAAAAGTAGGCTTGGATGTTTGTCACACCAAAGGGTCATATATGATATCAACACCGGGTGGTAAAATTGCTTCAAACCAAATGGTTAGACAAGTACCAGTCAAATTGGGTAGTAAAACCATCGACACAGACCTTGTCCTTTTACCTCTTGACGGCATGGACATTATTTTGGGAATGAACTGGATGACTATGCATGGAGTCACACTGGACCTTTCTTCCCGAGCCGTTGAGATAAATTCACCTAGTCACGGAGCCACTACCCTTTACCTACCATTCCTAGACTGTACGAATTCCTGTGCTTACAAGATGGAAGGACTTGAGCTACAGGATATTTCCGTGGTAAACGAGTATGCCGACGTTTTTCCGGATGACTTACCAGGAATGCCACCAGATAGGGATATTGAGTTCATCATTGAACTACAACCAGGCACTGCACCTATATCCAAAAGGCCATATAGGATGCCCCCTAAAGAATTGGCAGAACTGAAAATTCAACTCCAAGAACTACTGGACAAAGGTTTCATTCGCCCTAGCGCGTCACCTTGGGGATGTCCAGCCCTATTCGTAAAGAAGAAGGATGACAGTTTGAGATTATGTGTGGACTACCGACCTCTCAATGCGGTAACTGTTAAAAATAAATACCCCCTTCCTCGCATCGATGTACTCTTCGATCAATTAGCTGGAGCCAGAGTCTTCTCAAAGATTGATCTTCGCTCGGGATATCATCAAATCAAGATTCGCCCCTGCGATATTCCTAAGACTGCCTTCTCCACACGCTATGGACTATATGAATTCTTGGTTATGTCCTTTGGACTCACCAATGCCCCTGCCTACTTCATGTATCTCATGAATTCGGTATTCATGCCCGAACTGGAAAAATTCGTCGTAGTGTTCATCGATGACATCCTTATCTATTCCAAGGATGAGGAAGAGCATGCCAAGCACCTTCATATTGTTCTTCAGCGACTCAGAGACCATCAGCTCTATGCTAAGTTTTCTAAGTGTGAGTTTTGGTCGGATACCGTAAAGTTCTTAGGTCACACGATCTCCAGCGAAGGCATAGCTGTTGACCCCAGCAAGGTACAAGAGGTGATGGATTGGAAACCCCCTACCTCCGTTCATCAGATTCGTAGTTTCCTCGGCTTAGCCGGTTACTACCGTCGCTTCATCCCGGATTTCTCTCGAATTGCTAAGCCCATGACTGAACTATTAAAGAAGGAAGTAAAGTTTGTATGGAATGAGAAATGTGAGGAAGCTTTCCACACTCTCAGAGAGCATCTGACTACTGCACCTGTGTTAGCTCAACCCGATAATACCAAATCATTCAATGTGTATTGTGACGCATCGGGTACTGGTCTAGGATGTGTGCTTATGCAAGAGAATCGAGTGATTGCATATGCCTCACGAGCCCTTCGGCCCCACGAATAGAATTATCCCACTCATGATCTTGAGCTTGCAGCTGTCATTCACGCTCTGAAAATATGGAGGCACTATCTCATGGGTACACAATGCAATATCTACACGGATCATAAGAGTCTCAAGTATATCTTCACACAAGCCGATCTGAATATGAGGCAACGGAGATGGCTAGAATTAATCAAGGATTATGACCTTGAAGTGCACTATCACCCCGGCAAGGCTAATGTAGTCGCGGATGCACTAAGCCGCAAGTCCCATTGCCATTGCTTATCCATGGAATCCTACCATGAGACATTGTGTGCAGAGATGAGGAAGCTTAACATGGAAATGGTTTCCCAAGGCACGCTAGATCACATCTCAATTGAGCCCACTCTTCATGACCAAATCGTCATGGCACAACTACATGACGAAGGAATTAAGATCATCAAACAAAAACTCTCTCTAGGTGGGGAGAAGTATAAATGTTTCCGCCAAGACCATAAGGGAGTTCTATGGTTCGAAAGTCGTATAGTCGTTCCGAAGAATCATGAACTCCGCAAGCAAATTCTTGATGAGGCACACCTCTCCAAATTCTCTATCCACCCCAGCAGTAGAAAAATGTATCAGGACCTAAGGCAAAACTTCTGGTGGACTAGAATGAAAAGAGAAATTGCTACGTATGTCTCGGAATGTGACACGTGCCAGAGAGTAAAAGCTAGCCACTTGAAGATAGCCGGTACACTTCAACCGTTACCTATACCATCATGGAAATGGGAAGACATAAGTATGGACTTCATCGTTGGACTCCCAAACACTTCCCAGAAACATGATTCCATATGGGTTATCGTGGATAGACTCACAAAGACGGCACATTTTTTTCCGGTACACACCACCTATTCTACCAAGAAATATGCCGAGATTTACCTCGATCGTATTGTTTGCCTGCATGGAATACCTAAGACAATTATTTCCGATCGTGGTCCTCAGTTTGTAGCACGCTTTTGGGAACAACTGCAAACGTCTCTTGGTACCAAACTGATTCGCAGCTCGGCATACCATCCTCAGACTGATGGACAAACGGAAAGAGTAAACCAAATTCTGGAAGACATTCTGAGAGCTTGCGTCATTCACTATGACAAGAATTGGGACAAATGCCTACCCCTAGCAGAGTTCTCGTACAACAACAGCTATCAAACGAGTTTGAAAATGGCACCATTTGAGGCCCTGTACGGACGAAGGTGTCGAACTCCTTTGAGCTGGTCACAAACTGGAGAACGTACAATAATTGGACCCGACCTGGTAATCGAGGCAGAGAAGAAAGTAAAGGTAATACAAGCAAATCTTAAAGCCGCGCAAGCCCGACAAAAGAGCTATTCTGACAAAAGGAGAAAGCCCCTAAAATTCGAAGTTGGCGATCATATCTATCTTCGAGTTTCACCAACCAAGGGAGTGCGAAGATTTGGAACCAAAGGCAAACTAGGTCCCCGTTATGTTGGTCCTTACGAAATCATTGAGAGCTGCGGACCCGTAGCCTACAGATTACGACTGCCCCCTCAGCTCACGGCCACCCATGATGTCTTCCACGTATCTCAACTCAAGAAGTGTATTCGAGTCCCTACCGAGATTGTGGAACAACAAGAAATATCGTTAGAACCCGACCTCTCATATGTCGAACACCCAGTTAAGGTTTTGGATCAAAAAGAGAGAGAGACCAGGAGGAAAGTGATTAGAATGTATAAAGTACAATGGAATCACCACCCGGAAGAAGAAGCCACCTGGGAAACCGAGAGCTACCTAAACCAACATTTCCCTGGGGTTCTTATCTCAACCACTGGTATGTGCACCCACGCCCACACTAAGAATTACCGAATCTCGGGGCGAGATTCTTGTTAAGGGGGGAAGGCTATAACAACCTTGGTAAAAATTTCATTTCTAAAATCAGTATCATTAGCCTAACCCTATACTTAAACCAACTAATAAAAGGGTGGAAAGAATTAGAACGAGTTCAGTTGGAATTCAAATTTAATTTGAGCACATTTGGTTACTTTTGAACTTTTAAATTTAACTTTCAAACCATAAGCCAAATGAGATATCGCCTGAAACCAAACTTGTAGAACTTTTTATTCTGAACAACTTTCGTGTTCAAAAGTTTTTGAAATTCAAATTAGAAAGAGGAGAAAACGCCCGGTTTGCACCCAGCCCACTGAAGTTTTTCAAATTCTCGCAATCAGGACCCTCGCCCCCCCCCCCCCCCCCCCCCCTCTCTCTCTCCTCCCCGCCCGACCGCCGCGCGCCAGGTGGCCGGCGACGCCTGACCGGCGCGAGGCGCCAGGCCAGTGGCCGCCGCGCCACTCCGCCACGGCCGGCTTTGCCCCCTCCCCACGCCGCGCTGCCCAGTAGCCGCCCGCGCGTGCGCACGCCGCTGCCGCGTTCCGCCTCGCCGCCCGCCGCGCCAAACCATCGCACCCCGCCGTGCCGCCCCAGCTACCGCGCCCCACTCGTCGCTGCGCCTGCCCTCCACCCGAGCCGCTGTAGCAACTGCTCCACCACTCCGCGCGCCACACTATCTCCCGCGCCCACGCCATTGCCGCCGCCGAGCGCCGCCCGCCGTGGACAGCCCTCCACCGCCGCCCGCCGCCCAAATTGAGCCTCCAGCCACCACTACATCATCCCCCTGAAGCTCGCCGACCCACCCAACGCCGCCCAGGACCACCGGAGCGCCGCCGCCCGCACGGTCACCGCCGCCGCCGCCCCTGCTCACCGTGGACAGCTCGACCCCGACCTCCTCCGTCCAAGCCAAGCCCCTGAGCAGCTTCCCCACGCGCCACTGAAGCTCGCTGACCGGACCAGGCCGCCCCAAGCCCGCCGGGGCACCGCCGTCGACGCGTGCCGCGCCGCCGCCGCCTCTGCTCCAACGCCGGCGAGCCCTCCCCGGCCGTCCCCCACCTGAACAACACCCCCACGAGGTAGCCCTCGCACCCCTGAACCTTCCCCGACCCTCACCCCTCACCGCCGGCGAGCCCCTCGCCGGAATTTCGGCCGGCCGCCGTACCCGAGCTGCCCGAGGACCCAATTGCAAGAATTTAAATCTTTAGAAGGGTCTGCGCGTAAGATTCAAGGACCTAGTTGTAAAAGAAAGTTTCAAATCTAGATTCAAATTCAGTGAACTTGTAAAATTTGTATAAAATCGTAGAAAATTCAGAAAAATGCAAACTCAACTGTTCTGGAATCCTTAGAACAAACTCTACCACTTTTGTTACAAAAAGTTTCTCAGAATCTCAACATATTTTACTCTACATTAAATGGAAACTTTAATGGACTTATTTTGTACCCACTGTTGTAGAACAATGCTGACCCTAAATTTTGGGCAGTAAGTTAGTTGCTTGATGTTTAGGACTGTGTAAAAAGATCAGGCCCAAATTCCACCTCTAACTACACTGTTTATTAAACTTAGTTTCATGCCTTGAGTGGATAGATATATTTTATCCCTGCAGTTAGGTGATGAATCACCCAATGAAACTTTTTCTATGCTAGTGTATTGGTACCTAGAAGCCAGAGAAAAATTAGGAGACATTTTATCTCACAGTAACCTATTTATTTTATTTATGTGCTAATAACATACATTAAATCAAGAAAATAGTATCTTAGCTTGGAAAATTGTCAAATATTTACTAGGAGACACACTGTGGTAGCGGTTTCTGTGTAAAAAGTTCCATGGACAAAAACCCTGTGTAGGGTCCTGTTAAAATGAATCCTTGAATAACCTAGGTGTGTAATGTCATATTTTCTATGCTCTGGATACTGCATAATAAATCCTACAAAAATTACAGTAGCTTCTGCATGCTTAAGTGAAAGCTCTGCAGAAATCTTAGACTCAGTTGTTGCACCAATTGTTCTGTACAAAAAGAACAAAGGATCTGACAGCAACTATGTAATATATTTTTCATAATTAATCTGTTACATAAAATTGGCTGAAAACTTTACAGTAAGCACATCTTTCCCTGATGTGCCTAAATCCAAAATTTCATGACCAGAAACTATCAATTGTAGTAATTACACTTAAATCGTATCGATTACCATTACCACGACTTAAACTTGTGCATTCATGTAGAATCGACGACTCTCGCCGACGGAACTTACGAGCTGGTGCCCGCGTCCGAGAGTGAGCAGCGTGAAGCTCAAGTAAATCTAACTGAAGCTCTTGAAGACCCGAGCCCAAATTCGGAAGAGCCCCAAGCTAACTGTGAAGGCAAGCCCCGGAGCATAACCCATCTCTTTCCTAAATTATGCAACTCATTACTCCTTGCCTGTGCATTAAGTTTATAGGAGTTGAATGAAAACTTAGTTGCACGATGTTAGGAACCATTGCTTGAAAACTAGACGTAAGGTTCAATAGAATGCTGTGCTAATAGGACTTCGGTAAAAGTCGAGTGATTTCCTGTCACTCCGGTTACGATTGAGGCCCGTCTGTCTAGTAAAAAAAAAATACTAAGGCCGCAGGGTGTGGTAGTGATGGTTAAGTCTTTGAACGTACTAAACACATGCCGAGATTATGGGAATCGGTAAGCTTAAGTACCTGATTGGCCCGGCAAGGGGACGACATCCTACCCTTTGAACTTCGGTCCCATGTGCATATGGCGAGTGCAGAGAGTGGTCACGACCCGGCGCCGAACCGTGGCATGGGGCTCTTGTACTCTCGGAGGGTAGCCCCGATCCACGACCCGGAAAGAAAGGGGAAAAGTTGCACATGTGACTCTAGGGAGTAACCACGTGACGTGTGTTTAGGTTTCCCTTGCAAGGTTAAGAAATTCGATTCGAATCGTCCGTTTCTTACGGCTATTGAGACTGCTTAACCATTTTTACCCACAGAGTAAGAAGAGGAACAATGAGGATGAATGAACTGGTTGGATGAAAACTTAATGCTTCACCATGTATGCTTTTGGATAGCTGCTTATCTAGAATGGTTAACGAAACTAGAATCTTGAGCTAAAAGTTGAAAGTAAGGACCCACTTGTAGAAGCTTTTCGGCAAAACAAACCCCTGAGCCAAAAGCCTTGCATATCTAGAGTCGGTGGAGTAAATTCCACTACTCGGGTAAGTCTTGCTGAGTATTAGTATACTCAGCCTTGCTTGTGGCTCGTTTTCAGGTAAGACCTTCGAAGATATGATTGCTAGCTTGACTTGGCCCTGCACTCTTCCCCCTGGTTGGTCGGTGGGATGGGATACGCCCCCGTCCAACGGAAATAATGCCGAGTGATGTCTCGTACGGGCTTCATCGAGACATCCTTATCGTCGAGTAGCTTTCGTTGTTTTATTTTCCGCTACAACTTAAACTCTGAAGAACTTCTTAGTATGATCATTGAAGTATTTGGTTTCTAAACTCAAAACTTGGTCTGTAATATTTACTTGTGCTAATGATGTAATATTTACTGGAATGTGGTATTCTCTGGGCTCATCGTCGCATGAGCATTTGTATGTATGGCATTCGATCCGCTCTACCGTGGTTGTATCGGGAGGTTATACCCGACAGACCAGTGGATTACTCCGTTTGAAGTGTAAGGTTAACCGAGATTGCCTTAATGGTGATGGTTAATACACTTGAGCCGGATTAATTCAGATGGTTCTGCCACAGGAGCTACCCTCTGAGAGTACAAGAGCCCCACGCCACGGTTCGCCGCCGGGTCGTGACCACTCGTGCACTCGCCATATAGTGGGACCGAAGTTCAAAGGGTAGGTTGTCGTCCACTTGCCGGGCCAATCAGGTACTTAAGCTTACCGATTACCATATTCTCGGCATGCGTTTAGTACGTTCAAAGACTTAACCACCACTACCACACACTGCGGCCTTAGCATTTTTCACTAAACAGACGGGCCTCAATCGTAAACATCGTACCATAGCCCGTCTGTTATCCTTATGATTGCAGCGTGTAGTAAACATTCAACTCCTATTTTCTCGCGAGTGGCAGGAAATCACTCGGCTTTTACCGAAGTCCTATTAGCACAGCATTCTATCGAACCTTACATCTAGTTTTCAAGCATGGGTTCCTAACATCATGCAACTAAGTTTTCATTCAACTCCTATAAACTTAATGCACAAGCAAAAGAGTAGTGGGTTGCATAATTTAGGAAAGGAAATGGGTTATGCTCCGGGGCTTGCCTTCTTGTGCAAAGTTAGACCAGGGATCGTCTGAATGTTGACCCAGGTCTTCAACTGCTTCAGTTAGATTTGCCTGGGCTTCTCGCTGCTCACTCTCGGACTCGGGCACCAGCTCGTAAGTTCCGTCGGCGAGAGTAGTTGTTTCTACATGAATGCACAAGTTTAAGTAGTGGTGATGGTAAACGACATGATTTCCTTCACGACAAAGTTGCAGTCCGCAAAACATGAGTTTTGTTGTGAAGTGAGTTACTTTATCATTCGTGGGCAATCGTTAATAGAGTAGAATAGTACAATGAGTAACTTCGTTAAGCAAGGTGAGGTGGGTGTTCATGGGAAATTATGTTCCGCATGGAAACATGATTTAAGTGTAACTTCTACAGTGAGTAGTTTCTGGTCATGAAATCTTGGATCTAGGCACAACAGGGAAAGATATGCTTACTGTAAAATTTTCAGATATTTTCATGCAGCAGATTAATTATGAAAAATATAATACATGGTTGCTGCTAGACTCTTGTTCTTTTTGTACAGAACAAACGGTGCAAAAACTGAGTCTAAGATTTTTACAGGGCTCTCATATAATCCTGCAGGAGCTACTGTAATTTTTATAGGATTTATTATGCAGTTTTTAGAGCATAGTAAATGTGACATTACACACCTAGGTTAATCAAGGATTTATTTCTACAGGATCCTACACAGGGTTTTTGTCCATGAAACTTTTTACACAGCAATCTCTACCACTGAGTATCTTCTAGTAAAAATATGAGAAGTTTCCAAGCTAGGATACTATTTTCTTAATTTAATGCATGTTATTAGCACATAAATCAAATAAATAGGTTCCTGTGAGATAAAAAGTCTCTAAATTTTTCTATGGCATCTAGGTACCATTATACCAGTATGAAAAAAGTTTCGTTAGGTGATTCATAACCTAACTGCAGGGATAAAAATATTTAGCCATTCATGGTATGAAACTAAGTTTAACAAACAAGTATAGCTAGAGATGGCTTTTGGTCCCGATCTTTTTACACAGTCCTAAACATCAAGCAACTGACTCACTGCCCAAAATTTAGGGTCAGCATTATCTACAACAGTGGGTACAAAAGAAGTCCATTAAAACTTCCATTTAACGTAGAGCAAAATATATTGAGAATCTGAGAAACTTTACGTAACAAAAGTTGTAGAGTTTATCCTAAAAGGTTCCAGAACAGTTGAGTTTGCATTTTTCTGAATTTTCTACGATTTTATACAAATTTTACAAGTTCACTGATTTTGAATCTAGGTTTGAAACTTTCTATTACATCTGGATCCTTGGAAACTAGCAGAAAACCCCAGGAAGATTTGGGCGATTGCAATGTGGTCCCCGGTCGCGATTCATGGTGGGGAACATCCTGTCCGGCTGAAATCCGGCGGGCTCAGTCGCCGACGGCGAGGGCAAGGTGGGGGAGGAGCAAGAGGAGGTTGGGGGCTACCTTTGGGTGGTCACGGTTGGGGCGGAGGCGGTCTGAGCGGGGCTGCCCGCGGCTACCAGGGGGCGGCGACGGGTGGAGCTCGGCTCCGGCGAGCTCCGGCGAGGAGGAAGAAAGGGGCTGGGTTGGGAGGCTTCGTGGGGAGGTAGGAGAGCGATTTTTGGGCCTAGCTCGGGTCGAGGAGGGGCGGAGGAGGGGGTTCCACGGCGGCGGCGTGGGGCGGCAACCGGTTCTGCTCTGCTCTGTTCTGGCGGGGAAGAAGAAGGAATAGGGAGAGGAGGGAGGGACGCTGTGCCGGGCTTTATAGCCAGTGGAGCTCATGGGGGCGAGCTTGGCACGGCCGGGACACTGGGTGGAGGGGGCGGCAACGCTGGGGCGCCATTGGGTGGCGGGGCGGCGGCCAGCGACTGGGCGGCGAGAAGAAGCAGGCGACTGGCGGCCGGGATTTGGCGCGTGAAGCAAAAGATTGGGTGCGCTCGGATTGGGCAGAGGCATGGCGTGGGGGGGGGGGGGGGGGGGCAAAGCCGCTGCGGCGGGAAGCGACGACCATTGGCTTGGCGCGGCATGGGTGGCAGGCATCACCAGCCAAGTGGCGGCCATGCCTTGTAGGCGGGCGTGGAGCAGGGGAGGGAAGAGAGAGAGAGAAGTAAGGGCCTAATTGCGAGAATTTGAAAAGTTCCAGGGGGCTGGTTGCAAACTGGGTGTTTTCTCCACTTTCTAATTTGAATTTCAAAAACTTTTGAACATGAAAGTTGTTCAGAATAAAAAGTTCTACAAGTTTGGTTTCAGGCAACACCTCATTTGGCTTGTGGTTTGAAAGTTAATTTAAAAATTCAAAGGTATTCATATGTGCCTAATTAAATTTGAATTTCAACTTAACTTGTGCTAATCCTTTTATTAGTTGGTTAAGCATAGGGTTGGGCTAATGACATTGATTTAGAAATGTAATTTGTCAGGGTTGTTACATTCGATCCCCAGGAATCCCTCTCACGGCATGTTGAAGGCCGCAATCTGCTGGATCTCATTCGGGTTGAGGTGCTACATCTCTATTTGATAGTGATGGAGGAGCCCCCGGAAGAAGGGATGAGGGGGCATCCCGAACCCGCGCTCGTGGAAGTGCGCGAAGGAGACAATGTAGCCATCACGTGGCGTCGGCAACTCCTCGCGGCTAGGTAAGAGCCACTCCTCCGTAGCGGACCATGGGCAGAGAAGCCCGCGCTTGACGAGACCCCCCAGGCACGACTGGGACATGTCCGAGCGGTACCACGATGCCATTGCTGGGCGACGAAAGGGAATCAGGAGCTCTTGTGAGGGCAGGGGCGTAGATAGGGAACGACTTGGGCTTCGGCAGCAAGGAGACAAGGAGGGCAGGAAGATGGAAAGGCGAGGTGACCACAGAGGGGCCAAGAACCCATATTATAGGCTAGGGGAATGGAAGATGAACCGACACCTCAACCCCCACGACCGCCATGATGGCCGCGTCCGTCGCGTCACGTCGCCCCGTCCCATCGGGAGGTGCGCTCACGCCACGCTCGGGCTCGACTCCTCGGGGAACGCGCCCAACAATGAAGGGGCCAAAGGCCCCCATAGGTAGAAAGGGATACAGGCTGAAAACAACCCGACAGCACATTAAAGCCCAAGGGTTCGAAGGTTCGCCCGCCGACGGGTTCACAACCGCCCTAGGGCACCACCAGAGTGAGGGGTGGAGAAGGATGGGCCAGCTAGAGGCCAGCACTCGGGCACGCAAGCACCACGGGCATCCCGACCCACGTTCGAGTCTTGACTAGAGCATGATCCGTGGTTTTTCTCCGAAGAAAGGCAACGAGCCGTAGGGACTGGTCGAACGAACCTGATAACTAAACGGATCAGCCGTCGAGAATCTGGAGTCAGTCACCAGCTGACCTACGCCGGATCCCCGCAGACGGGAACTGGGGCCCCACTCGGACCAACCCGTTAACAGCTTACCGAGCACCACGTTTCGACCAACAACAAAAAAAGTGGCACGGCTCAGCCTTTCCGCCTTGCCCAAAAAGACGCTTGAAGGGAAGCAATTGAAAGCCAAAATGGCCTCCCGACCAGACTCCCGCTAACGAGTGGGAGCTCGGGGGTCGGACTCGCAAGGAGACCAAACACGTGGCCGCACACGGAGCGGGAGGCGGAGCCGAAAGAGAGGGAGTGAGATCTCCCTGCATTTCGTGTCCCTCCTGAATAGAAAAAACCCCGGACAGCGCCTGACCCCTCGACAGGCTCGGGGCAACAGCGGGGCACCAAAATTAAGTGCTAAAAAGCCATCCTTTTATTCCAAAATTACCAAGGGACACAGTTGCATGGTGCGCTCCAGGTGCATAACGAAAGCCATGAATCAGATTTGTCAAAACGACCTACTCTTTGGATAGAGGAGGCAGCTGGCCATTGGCCATGTACCAGTACAAACGACTTAAGCGCCACCACGCAAGGCAGCGCTGAAAGTAGCCCAAGGTCAGCTTTAGCAGGGGCTGAGATGGGACGGAGGATCGCATCGCAGTCCATCCCCTAACAGCAAAGCTGTCTCGGAAGCAGGAGCAGTACGCGGCCGTCGACGCTTACATCTCGTGCTGCCTTGACATACGCCTCAGCCACCGCGAAGCAGCTCTGGCAACGGTAGCGGGGAGGATGAGAAAGAGGGAAGCTCGGTGAGGCCATGCGGCACCAAGCGGAGCCGGCAGTCCCGTGCGAAATCAAGGCAGGTGCTACAAGGCTCGCCCCCGCCTCCCTACGGGAAGGAAGTAGGGAGTTGCGGGTGAGTCGCCACCTACCGACCGATTTCATAAAGAGCGGCGAATCGGCCTCCGCCCTCGCGAGGAACCAGCACCTGAGCCAAGGCAACCGCCCCACGAAGGCGAAGCCGAGGATCTGGACGCTCGAGTTCTCCTTCCTCATACCCCTCCACTTGTAGTCAATCCACTAACAGCAAACAATGAGGGACCAGGGTCCGGCTCGACGAGCCAAACCCGGGCTCCAGGAGGCCTAGTTCTACCAAGAATAGTTGGAGGCCTTGCCATTTGGTCTTGGTGAAATGACTAGTAGCCCAGCGCTGCAATTTATAGCCGCGCCGGTGCAGGGCGACGCCGCGGGGCTGGACGGGCCAAAATTGAGTAGCCAGCATTAAAAAGGTCCACCTGCCCTGGTTCCTGTGAACGACTACGGGCTCGACGGCACAGCACGAGACAAGACTACGGACAGAGTGCCTGTGGCAGAACTACCTGATTTAATCCGGCTTAAGTGTGCTAACCATCACCATAGAGTCAATCCGGGTTAATACGTAGTTAAAACAGAGTAAAACGAAAGTCTATCGGGTAACATCCCGACGCAACCAATGGAATTTCGATCGAAACAATGCATACATACAACCCACACGAAGGTGAGCCCAGAGATTACAACAATCTACAAATTTTACATCAAAGTGTTCAACATAAATTATTATTACAAACCAAGTTCGAAAATATTCATAAACAAGTACTTTCAGAGTTTAATAGTGCAGCGAAAAATAAGCGAAAGTTCTAACAACAATACAAGATATTAGGATGAAGTCCGTACATGACAACATTCAACGTTATCATCGTTGGCCGGGGACGCATCCCATTCCACCAACCAACTAGGAGGAAGAGTACACGGCCAAGTCAAACTAGCAACCATGTCTTCAAAGGTCTCACCTGAATACAAAGCTACAAGTAAGGCTGGATATACTAATACTAAGCAAGGCTTACCCGACTATTGGTATATACTTAGCCAACTCCTAGGAGGGATTTATTTTTGCCGAAAAGCAACAAAGAGTAGGTCCTTAATTTTAGATTTTAGTTTCAAGATTCTAGTTTGATTAACCATTCTAGATGAGCAAATATCCAACATCATACATGGTGGATAGAATTAATTTAAGCAGCCAACAATATTAATCACCATCATCATTGTTCCACTTCTTACTCTATGTGGTAAAATGGTTAAGCAGTCTCAATGCCCGCGAGAAACGGACGATTTGAATTGAATTTCTCAACCTTGTAATGGGAAACCTAAACACACGCATGGGCCCATACGAGTCACCCATACAACTTTTCCCCTTTCTTTTCGGGTTGTGGATCAGGGCAACCCCCCTCGAGTACAGAGGTCCTTGAACCACGGAACGAAGCCGGACCGTGGCTGCTCTTACACTTACCATGTCCACATGGGAACAAAGTCAAGAGGGTGAGGGTAAATTCCACTCGCCGGTCCAATCAGGTACTTAAGCTTACCGATTATCATATTCTCGGCATATGGTTAGTACGTTCAAAAACTTAACCACCACTACCACACACAGCGACCTTAGCCAGTTTCGCTACACAGATGGGGCCTCAAACATCAACATAAACATCATACCATAGCCCCGTCCGTCGATCTTATGATTCCAATATAATTTAAACAATCAACTCTTATTTTCTCGCGAGTGACAGGAAATCACTCGACTTCTACCGGAGTCTTATTAGCTTAGCACTCTAACGAATCTTATAACTAGTGTTTCAATCATGGTACCTAGGATTATGCAACTATGGTTTTCATCCAACTCCTATAACTTAATGCATAAGTAAAAGGAGTAATAAGTTGCATAATTTGAAAATAATAGGATTAATGCTCCGGGGCTTGCCTTCCTGAGCAAAACTAGCCTTGGGCTCTTCCGCACTTTGGTTCGGGTCTTCGGTCATTTCAGTTAGATTAAGCTGAGTTTCTCGCTGTTCACTCTCGGACTCGGGCACCAACTCGTACGTTCCAACGGCAAGAGAAGTCGATTCTATATGAATGCACATGTATGAGTTGTTTTAATGGTACAAGATAAATAACTATTTCACTATAAAGTTGTAATTCAACAGTTAAGTTGTAAAGCACTTCATTTTATTTTCGTTGGGCAGTCATTTATCGAGTATTATCTAGATTAACTAACTTCATTAAGTAAGTGAGGGGTTTTGTCATTCCATAATCAGCCATTTTTCAAAAGTAAGCATGGATTAAAAAAATCTATTAGATATAGTTTCTGGTTTTGAGATTTTATGCAGAGCAGATTACTTAAGTACAAACTCACTGTAAAATTTCTAGCTATTTTCATTTAGCAGATTAATCATGAAAAATACATTAAACAGCTACTGCTAGGATCAAGATCCATTTATACAGAACAAACCATACAAAGACTGATGCTCAACATTTTACTAAGTACTCCTAAACTTATGGAGAGTCTACTGTAAATTTTTCAGATTTTAGTGTGCAAGATACAAAGCATAGAAAATAAGTCAAGATACATCCACATTAATTAAGATTTATTTCTACGGGAAGTTCCACAAAGGTTCTGTGTCTCAAACATTTCCAACATGATAATCTAATAAAAAATATCCTCGGGTAAAAATATCATAATTTTCTAAGTACAGAAACTATTTATACTGATTTAATATGTTTATTCATTGCAAAAGTTACTTGAGCAAGATCCACTGGAGCATAAAGCTGTAAACTTTTCCTACAGTATCTAGCCATCACTATAACACTACTGTAAAAGTTGAACTTCATGAATCACAGTATAAAACCTAGAACAAATACATTTATTTATACATGGCATAGAAAAAGATCTAATAAAATCTATAGCTAGAGTTGTGATCTAGCCCTGAAATTTTTATACACAGCTCATCTCCTAGATACTAAACTATTGTCCAAAAATCTCCAACAGTGCATGTCCATAACTTGAGATCCAATTAAGTGCTAAAAAAACTAGTTCTTAATCTAGAGCTAAATATATACAGAAACTGCACGTTATCATGTAAGCAAAGTGGTAGATCCTATTGCAAGGATTCCAAAACATTTTAGTTTGCATTTTTAGGATTTATCTACGATTTTTAAAGGAATTTACA
The DNA here is from genome assembly GCA_032594955.1 of Panicum miliaceum. Lineage (NCBI taxonomy): Eukaryota > Viridiplantae > Streptophyta > Magnoliopsida > Poales > Poaceae > Panicum > Panicum miliaceum. Next base: position 7,380,878 of record CM064070.1, on the reverse strand, counting down.
AGTTCACTGTTTTTGAAAACAAAAAGAAAACAAGGTCTCGCAGATAGATCCCTGACTTTTGCAACAAGAACCCTACGAAGATCTAATTTCTTGCAATGTGGCGCTTGGCCGGATTCTATGGCAGCGAGGGGCAAAGGGCGGGGAGGCAAGAGGGAGCTAAGGGCTACCTTGGGGTGGTCTTCGTCGGGGCCTGATGCGACCTGTGGAGGGCCGGCGGCGTGATAAGGGCTCAGGCGGCGGCTGCGCACGGTCCGGCGAAGGGCCGGCGAGGTGGGGGGGCGGGGTGAGGTCGAGGAGCTTCAAGAGGGCACAGGCAAGCTTGCTAGAGGGTGGTTTGGGTTGGAGGGAGGCCGGAGGGTGGGGCTCGGCGGCGAGGTCGAGCGGCGGCGCTAATGGCGAGGGCGGAAGCTCGGGCGCGCGTTGCTGGCCTTGGCTCGGCTGTTTATAGGCAGGGTGAAGGGAGGAGGAGCGGGGCATGGTCGAGGGGACGCCGGGCGGTGCAGGCCATGTGCGGGCAGGCCGCGGCAGTGGCAACGCCGGCGAGCCCGTGTCGCAGCACGGGCGTCCGAGATGCTTCGCCACGTGGCAGCGACATCGTTGGTCGAGCAGGATTGTGGCATGGGGGAAAGGGGTTTGCACGTGCAGGGTTTGGGGGTGCGCCTGCTGCCGCTGTCTTGCCGGCGAGAGCGACCGCGGACTGGCTTGTCCGGATGCGGCGACAAGGAACCGCGCGGCGCGTGGTGTGCGTGCGCTGGGCGAGCTCGCAGAGCGAGGAGCGGCTCTGGCGCGGGCAGGGGCGTTGCGTGCGGCCTGGGGCGAGGGCAACGAGCCACTGGCTTGGCTTGGCGCGGGCAGCAGGAATCCCCGGCCACCTGGCCGGCGGCCATGCCTGCCGAGCGAAACAGGGGAGGGAGGGAGGTAGGAGAGAGAAGGAAGAGAGGAGAGAGAGAGAAAGAAAAAGGGCCGTTTTGAATGGATTTTTCTCTAAATTTTGCAATGATACATTGAAATCTGCCAACATCAAAGTTGTGGGGAGTTTGAAACTCTACAACTTTTGTTTCAGTGCAAAGTTCATTGGAGCTATGATTTGAAAGATATTTTAAATTTTCAAACATAAGGATTTGAATGACTTGTCGTTTCATGTTCAAAATTTCAAATTTTCATCATGATCTCAACTAGACTTTGATTGAACATGACAAGTGGAAGGTGTCTGGCTATTTTATTATGCATTATTGGTTTGATTCGAAAGTGCTAAAGAGGTACTTTGTACACACATACATATGCATATACACTCATTCACACATACACATGTATAGTTCAATTAAAATACTTTTGGTTATATTTCTCATGGTCAAAGATACATGATGACTTGTTCAAGGTCTCTTGCTTAGCAGTTTAAAGACCTAGGGTGTTACAGTGCCCTCCGGACATGATAACTGATTCTCTGCGTGAATCTCTGATTCGCTCAGAGACTCGGGGGCTACACCCACTCGGTGCGCTCACACGCACCCACGTCAGACAGGAAGAGAGAGAGAGAGAGAGCTCTCATCGGTCAGGTCGATCAAGGCGTGGAGGCGAACACGTCAGCAGGACCCTCTGCGTGGATCTCTGATTCACCCAGAGGCTCGGGGGCTACACCTAGTGGGTGCACTCGCGCGCACCCACATGAGCCTGGCAGGGGCAAGACTCACCCGAGTCACGTCAACCCAGATGCAAGACCGGAGACACGTCCGGACCGGCACAGGACTCGACGCCCGGGTAAGCGAAGCCCTAGCATGGCTCACAGAGCCGCGCAGAGGGCTCAGGGGCTACGATTAGGGGCGAACATCACAGAACCCCCGAAAAGTATGACACCTCAAGTGTTTAAATTACTAAACAAGTCTCATTAGCATAACAATATGCTTAACTAACTAAGAAAAATTCAAAGGAAATAAATTATAATTTGGTTTTGCATTTATTTTGAAAGTTTGTGTATATGTGCATGAGTACATGTACTTTAAACAGACAAATTAAATGACTTTCACATCAATGCAAATAGGACTACAAAATTGAATAGGCACATCATTAAGGACATGATAAACAAAAGTCTATTTGAAGCCTAGGGGAGAATATGAAGTTTTGCCCATGAAATGACCTGCCATCCGAATTAAGCTTTTTGAGATTTTAAAATAACTTTTGAACTATAACTCAAATGAACTTTGGCCTGAAACAAAGCTTGTATAATTTTTCATTTTGAACAACTTTCATGTTCATAGATTTTTGAGTTGCAACACAGAAAAGGGAGATAATTTTATTTTTACGACCAGACCCCTGAAGTTCTTCCAATTTTCGCTTTAGTCCCTCCCTCACCTCCCCTTTCCCCTGCTCTGCCCGACCGCCGCGCAGCGGCGTCCGCCACCTGGCCGGCGATGCCTCACCGGCGCTAGGCGCCAAGCCAATGGCTGTCGCACCCCTGCCGCGCGCCAGCTCCCTCCCCCGCGCCGCGACCCTGCCCAGCCCGAGCGTACCACACGCGCGACGTCGTCGCCCGTCTCTGCTCGCCGCCCGCCGCGCCCAATGGCTAGGCCGCGCCATGCCCGAGCCCCCGCCGCGTCCTGCCAGTCGCCACGCTCAATGCCCGACCAGCCCGCCGCTGCAGCTACTTGCCCAACGCACGCCCACGTGATCTCCCCCTCCCCCACGCCGAATCCCGCTCGCCAACCCCGTGCCGCGCCGCTGGCACGCCACACCGGCGTCCTGCGCACCGCCACGGCGGCCAATGCCGCGCACCCGTGCAGCCCACGCCGTGCTGACCCTCCCCAGCCTCGCCCGGCCCTCTCCCTCCCTCCTGTCCCTATAAAGGCCGCCCCGAGCCCTGCTCGCGCGACTAGCTCCCCAGAACGCCGCCGCCCACTGCAATTGCCACCGCCATGCCAAGCTCGCCGTGGAGCTCACCTCCCCGGCCACCCATTGCCAGAGCTAAGCATCCAAACACCACCACACCGCCCCACCGGAGCTCACTGCCCCGCCCATCGCCGCCCACCTCAGCCAGAGCGCCGCCGGCGAGCCTCTCGCCGGAATTTGGTCGGCCGCCATGCCAGTCCCGCCCAAGGACCCAATTGCTTTGATTGAAATCTTTAAAAGGGTCTGCACGCAAGTTTCCAGTGGCAAATCTGCAAACCAGTGTTTTGACTTTAGATTAAAAAACAGTGAACTTGTAAAATTCATATAAAATCATAGAAAAATCGGAAAAATACAAACTCAACTGTTATGGAATCCTTAAAAGAAAATCTACAACTTTTGTTACATGCATTCCATCAGTAGCTTGCTATATTTTGTTCTATATTAAATGGAATGTTAAATAGAATTTAAATGAACCCACTGTTGTAGACCAGTGCTGCATCTGATTTTTGGACAGTGGATTAATTGCTTGATGTGTGGGCTAGTGTATAAAGTTCAGGACCAGAATCTGTCTCTAGCTGGACTTTTTGTTAAACTTTGTTTTATACCATGAAGACATATAAATAATTTTCCCTCCTGTTCTATAATAATTCATGTTATGAAACTTTTTCTGTGTTGTTATATTGATACCTAGATGCCACAAAAATATTGAGAAACTTTTTACCTTTCTGTAACCACTTGTATAATTTTTAGAATGGGGAAATACATTAAATAAAAGTAATTAGTTCCTGTGCTTGAAATGGGATACTTAGGGTTAGAACATGCTGTATAAAAAATTTCATACTCAGAAACCCTGTATAACATCCTGTAGAAATTAATCTTTATTAAAATAGGTGTATCTTGTCCTATTTATTATGCTCTGTTTCATGCACAATAAAATCTCAAAAATTTACAGTAACACATATACGGACAGATTAACACCCCTTAAAACTTTTAGCATCAATACTTGTATGGTTGTTCTGTATAAAAATAACTAGATTTTAGCAGTAGCTGTTTATTATATTTTTCATATTTAATCTGCTACACAAAAATGCCTGATATTTTTGCAGTGGTTTTTCCTCTGCATGTGGTACTCTGAATAAAAGTTTCATCACCAGAAGTTACCTAGTTCAGTAATTGTGTTTAATCCATGCTTGTGCTTAGAAAATTAAGTTTCCAATATAACACAACCCCTTCTTCTTTAATGAAGTTAAGTAGTTTAAGATGTACTCTATTAACGATTGCCCAAGAAATCTTAACTAAGTAACTTTACAACCAAATCTATGATTTGTGGAATACAACTTTATCGTGAAGAAAATAAATGTCACGTACCATCACTACAACTCATACTTGTGCATTCATATAGAATCGACTACTCTCGCTGACGGAACGTACGAGCTGGTGCCCGAGTCCGAGAGTGAGCAGCGTGAAGCTCAAGTGAATCTAACTGAAGTTTTCGAAGATCCGAACCAAAGTTCGAAAGAGCCCAAGGCTAGCTTTGCTCAAGAAGGCAAGCCCTAGAGCATGAACCCTATTTTTCTAAATCATGCAACTTATTACTCTATTTTACTTGTGCATTAAGTTTATAGGAGTTGAATGAAAACTTAGTTGCATGATCCTAGGTACCCATGCTCTGAACACTAGATGTAAGTTTTGATAGAATGCTATGCTAATAGGACCCGGTAAAAGTCAAGTGATTTCCTGTCACTCGCGAGAATATAGGAGTTGAATGTTTATTACATGCTGCAATCATAAGGTCGACGGACGGGGCTATGGTGCGATGTTCATGTTGGTGATTGAGGTCCCATCTGTTTAGTGAAAAATGCTAAGGCCGCAGTGTGTGGTAGTGGTGGTTAAGCGTTTGAACGTACTAACCACATGCCGAGAATATGGTAATCGGTAAGCTTAAGTACCTAATCGGACCGGCAAGTGGACAACACCTCACCCTCCCAACTTTGGTTCCATGCGCGCACATGGTGGGTGCAGAGCCGAGCTCTGTAGTCTCGGATGGTGGCCCTGATCCACAACCCGGGAAGAAAGGGGAAAGGTTGCACGTGTGACTCTGGGAGTAACCACGTGACGTGTGTTTAGGTCTGCCTTGCAAGGTTAAGAATTTCGATTCGAATCGTCCGTTATCTCGCGGTATTGAGACTGCTTGACCCTTTTACCACATAGAGTAAGAAATAGAACAATGATGATGATTAATCTTGTTGGATGCAAATTAATTCTTTCACCATGCATGATATTGGATAGTTACTTACCTAGAATGGTTAAGGAAACTAGAATCTGGAGCTAAAATTTGAAAGTAAGGACCTACTTGTATATGCTTTTTGGCAAAACAAACACCTCAAGCCAAAAGCCTTGCATGTCTAGGAGTCGGCTAAGTATATTCCACTAGTCGGGTAAGCCTTGCTGAGTATTAGTATACTCAGCCTTGCTTGTGGCTTGTTTTCAGGTGATACTTTTAAGGACATGGTTGCTAGTTTGACTTGGCCGTGTACTCTTCCTCCTGGTTGGTCGGTGGAATGGGATGCGTCCCCGGCCGATGATGATAATGCCGAGTGATGTCTCGTACGGGCTTCATCGAGACATCATGTATTGTCGAGTAGTTTATCATTGTTTTTCCGCTGCATTGAACTCTGAAGAACTCGTTTACATTTAAACTTGGAAGTACATTGTTTTACGAATTCGAACTTGGTCTGTAATAATAAATTTATGTTGAACCCGGTGATGTAAAATTTTTGGAATGTTGTATTCTCTGGGCTCACCTTCGTGTGAGTACATTGTATGTGTTGTTTCGATCGGCAAACCCATGGTTGTATCGGGAGGTTACCCGACAGACCTTTGGATTACTCCATTTGAAGTGCGAGTTAGCCCTGATTGCCCTCGTGGCGATGGTTAGCGCACTTGAGCCGGATTAATTCAGGTGGTTCTGCCACAAAAAGTATGTTCCTTTGGAAGCTGATTACAGTTTAGCCTAATCAAGGCTCCGGCGGCCCAAATACCAAGCCTAGAAGAAGGGCACGAGCCACCTCACCCAACCACCAGAGGATGGGCTCCGACTCGCGCGACCCTAAGGATGTGAGCGCGGCCTCGCTCGATCCTTGTGAGAGAAGCCCCGCCTCGCCCGACCCTAAGGGTGCGGGCTTGGCCTCGCCTGACCCCGAGGGGGAGCTCCGCTTCGCCCGACCCCGAGGGAATGAATTCGACCATATCCGCTGCAAGGACGTGGGGCCCTCGGGGTCTCACGGAATGACAGTCGTGCCGGGGGTCGAACGTCCGGCACGGGGGCAGGTAAGGACGTGCTTCGACATGACCCCCAAAGAGGACATGCCATTACCGCAAGCCCCGCTCGTCCGCCGCACCGGAGGTCAAGCCGTAAAACGCGCCGGGGGCTCACGCCGCCCATCTTGTCGGGGCGCACGTCGCCCACCAAGCACGCCGGGGGGTCCGTGCCACCCGCACTATTGAGACGCACGTCGCACGTCGCGCCAGGGAGTGGCGCATAGACACCCCCATCATCATCTACAGGACCAGTGGGGACCACACGCAGGAACGAGGAAAAGTGGGATCCCGACAACCTTTCTCTCTCTCTTGTATCCGACCCCTGCCCCTTGGCATATAAAAGGGAAGGGGAGGACCCCATGGGGGGAGAGAGGAAAAATGTTCAGACTCACATTGACACACGCACACTCCACAAGAGACTTGGGAGCCCTCTCCCTCTCTCGCTTGTTTGTAACCCCTACTACAAACTTAGTGCAAGAGCACAAGTGGCTCAAACTGGACGTAGGGACATTCTATCCGAACCAGTATAAACCATTGTGTCTTTCTTGCACACCATCCGGGCCAGACGTGCAATCATGAAATTCACTAGTCGGCGGTTCAAGACACCGACAGAACTATAGTCGACGAGTACTATCCTGCCTTCTTCCTCCTCCGCAATGGGAGAGAGAGGCTTGCCTTCCTGAAAAGGCAGTTCTTATGTGAAGGCCACAAAGCGAGAGTCGTATTCGAGTAGTTCAGAGAGCTTCATGCCCTTCTAGTACACGAACGGGCCCTGCGGTGTGGATGACGACCCGAGAAGAGTTCGGAATCGTCGTCCGGGTCTGGGTACTTGTCGAAGATGGGGGCCTCCCGGTAGACGGTGGCACCCTCCTCTCCGATCTTGAGTAGGTTATCCAGGTCCTCTTCCAATGCGGAGAGGAACTCGGATTGAGTGAGCTCCTAGTAGATACAAGCCGCGTTGCGTAGCCCGAATAGGAGTCGGGTACGCTCTTCCCCAGATCGGATTGGATCCGACCCGAGAAGTCTTGGTGCAGCACGAGTCGAAGTCGCATCGACAACAGACTCCTCCTCAATCTCCCTGGCTAGGTTGTCGACGAACTCGTCAAGATCGCCGCGTTGAGTTGTTGCGGGTGTCTTCGACTCCCTGGAGTTGGCTAGATGGCTGTTGAAGCCACCCGAGCCATTGGCGATGCAGATCAGGAGCCGAAAACGAAGGTTGTGCTCTCGTCGAGCACAACGCTGGCGAAGTGGAAAGATGCCATCGAGTTCTCCGGTGGATGCTCGATGAACACTCCTACCTGGCGCGCCAGCTGTCGGTGTTTAACCTCCAAGCCCACCGAGGGCTACCCCTAGATTGTAGGTGGGGTGTCGCGAGATCAGGAACGTGCAAGGAACACGAAACTTTAGACAGGTTCAGGCCGCCGAGAGCGTAATACCCTACGTCCTGTGTGGTGGTTTGTATTGCCTTAGATGATGTGTTCTTCGGAGGGGGTCCTTACCCACCCTTATATAGTCTGGGGGGACAGAGTTACGTGGAAGTTCTAGCCAAATACGAGCTTACGAGTCCTATCCGAGTACTATTCGGGTAGTTTACTTCTGTTCCGACTAGTCCTACTCCTGTACGAGTAGTTACAATTGGTGTAGGATGTAGGCAATGTCCCATCCTTTATCCTAGAATAGGTACGCCATGTGGTGGGATTTTTTCTGCATCAGATGCAAATTTATATTCTTGATGTTGCAAAATTAATTCTAAATGTTACGTTGTAATACTATGATTATTGGTTTGATCAGACCGTGATGCTTATGTCCGGACGCTAGCAAGCCTGCTTATATTTATAGGGTGGGGGAAGTTATGCCCCGAGTACAAGTCAAATTGGTTTATAAAAATGTGATAAATTTGGATTCTTCATTCGAATTCATCCAAAATCGGAAAAATCTGATTTTTGAAAACTAGAACTAACATTTTGTCTGTCAATATTATATATAACTGCCCGTAGCAACGGCTAAGGAAATTTCCTAGTAAAATTAACCAATCAAGGTGAGAGACGGTAAATACGAAGGGATACAAGTGCTACCACCGGCTATGATATACGCTGTATCCCTCCAATCAGATAAAGCACCACTTATGTAGAAAACATACGTCAAACAAGATTATATTCGAGACCAATTCGCTGATAATTTATACCTAAGATTTGGTCACAGGAGTCGTACTGGGCCATGTGGTGTAGGAACCATAGCAATAGATTATTCCAATATTTGACTTCGGCGGTGTGGAGTCAGTAGCATTACAAGATTAAAGACCTATCTTGAAAGATAATCAAAATTAAGAGAAAGTTTTCGACCGTGATCAAGCTAAGCTGCAGCCATGTCACTTTCACACAAACGAATTAAAGAAGCCGTGGCCGGTGACCACACAGCTGCTGCGGTGGCAAAAGACCACACGCCACGCCCGCCGAGCTCACCCGGAGTTGGCGACAGGGACGCCGCCGCGGCCTGGCGGCTTCCTTTTCCTGCTCGACAAAATCGAAAGGAATTCCCGGTTCACGGCGGTCAAATGAGTCCAAGAGGGAAGGGAAGGGAAGGGGAGTAGTCAGATCCAAGAGCAGCATCCAGCGAGCCAGCAGCGTGGCGTGGACTCATCACGAGCTGCCGCCACGCGGGGCAGCGGGCCCCACCCCCCGAACAAATCGCCCCAGCTGGCTGTCTCCTCCCCTTCTCTCTCTCTACTTTCTCTCTCCTCCGCCACTCCCGAGTCCTCTCCAGCAGCAGCAGCAGCAGCAGCAAGCACACTTCGCTTCCCCACTCTCTCGCTCACTCCCCCTAATCCATCCTCCCCGCGCTGCGCGCGCGGGCGCTAGGGGTTTGGAGATCTCTTGCGGCGCTCCCGTGATCCGGGCCGATCCGCCCGCCGCCGCATCCTCGTCAGGCGGTAGGGCGCGCCGCCACCGCCCGATCCGCTCCCTCCCGCGGCGAATCGGGTGACGCTGCGAGTGGGCGGGTAGCCCGGTGCCCTGCTCGCCTCCAGCGCTCGCCGGGCCGAGCAATGACCCGGAGCGACCGGCGGCGGCGGCGATGAGGTGCGTCGCGTGGTGGGCGGTCCTGTTCGCGGCCTTGGGTGCCGCCCGAGGGGACGGCATCCTCCCCGCGCTTGCGTTGGCGCCCGAGCCACGGCACAATGACCGGTTCGCGCTGGCCCCTGTTGAGGCCGATGGCGGCGGCGGCGATGTCGGTGGGGCCGCGGCGGGGCTGCGCGGGGAGCTCCAGTGCCAGATGTACTCGGCCAACTCCAGGACCTGCGAAGAGTTGAATGGCTCCGGGTCGTTCAACACCACCTGCGTCATCAGCTCGAGCTCCTCTCTGGATGGTGATCTATGCGTGTATGGCGACGGGAGCTTGGAGATTCGGCCCCACGTGAAGATCATCTGCCCTGTCAGGGGATGCTACCTCACCGTCAATGTCTCTGGGAGCATAACGATCGGTGAGCATGTCGAAGTGATTGGGGGCTCAGTCAGCTTTGATGCGGCCAATGTGACGTTGAACCACCACTCGACCATCAACACCACTGCACTCGCCGGGGAGGCCCCTCCCCAGACGAGTGGGACGCCGCACAGCCTGGAAGCGGCTGGCGGAGGGCATGGTGGGAGGGGCGCGTCATGTAAGGTGTCTAATGACATCAACTGGGGAGGCGACGTGTATGCATGGTCGATGTTGGCATGGCCCTGGAGCTACGGCAGCATGGGTGGCAGCTTGTCCGCTGATCAGCAGTTTGGAGGGTATGGAGGAGGCCGCGTCATGCTTAGGGCGAGGGACTTTATGAATATTGATGGACATGTGCTTGCTGAAGGTGGTGTTGGCAGCCTCAAAGGAGGCGGCGAGTCTGGCGGAAGCATTATAATACATGCTTTGAAGCTGTAAGATCTACATCACTCAAACTTATACCTGTTTTTTATGAGTTACCACGGCAATCTAAATTCTCCGGCGAATCAGAAACTGTGTCCTATTTAATATTGGTATACTAGGATAACTGATTGTGCAGTTATCACCAGCAAGAAAAAGCCACTGCAGTCGTTAGGCATTTAAACGAGGCCATTCCTAACTTTGGGGATTATCTTTTCTCTAATATCCACTCACCTTTGCTGTCAATCTTCTGGACAAACGTGGCCTTATTTTTTTTCTTTTCTTGACCTCTCTCTGCTGTTCTCTTGAATCATAAATCTTTATAATTCCGACCACTTTGGCTTGTTTTGTGTGTCATGCTGCTCTTTATGGCTTTATCTTAGATTAGGCGGAAGGTTTTCCAACTTGTGGTTACAAAGAAGAAACTGTTTGCTGGTTGACCAGAAAAGGAACATGCAATACACAATGATGAGTTTGTTCTCTGCTTTATGAGAGGAGCTATAGGCGGTCAACTTTGATCTAGTATTTCTCTGTCTGTACATTGATCAGAACATGATCTCATCTGGTGATCATGCCAAGAGGTTGAGTCAGACCCAGGTCACCTTAATCACACAATGAGTAATGCTAAACCACAAGACCAGCAATTAATTGATGAATCAAGCATTGTGTCCAAGAAAAAAAAAAGATAGACTAGAGGCAGGAGCATTTGCACAGAGCACACCTCTAGCAGTCATGGCTTAGTTTACATGTCCAAGTACAAGTCTCCATCATAGTTGTTACGGCGGCGCGGCGACCCACCACCTTCACACCTTTACAGCGTCTATGGCGCGCGGCGTGGCGTCGCCATACACACATCGGCGTGGCGAATACATAATTATAGTCTAGGATATTAGGAAATTATACTGACAAATAGTAATGCAAATGTAGGTTAAAAGGTATAGTCTACAATATTAGCAACTCAAAATAGCAATGTAAATGTAGCACAAAAGACAGAACTCTCTCATTTCTCAAATTTTCAAATCTCTCATCTCTCAAAAGTCGTCCAATGCAAATTCATCGAGATCGTTAGAAGCATCCACGTTCTCTCCACCATCTTCAGTAGCATCCATTGGTTGTTCACCAAAATCATCTATATCATCATCATCCAAAATGATCTCTTCTTCCTCTTCCTCTTCCTCTTCCTCATCTTCTTCAACCACTCTTGGTATATGTCTTGCGCGACGAGTGTAGATCCTAGGAAGATTACGACCTCGAAGCTCACGTGATGCCCCAATGGCTTCATCAACTTGATCCCATGTTAGTTCCGAACCACGAGCACCTTCAGATTGGGCCATTGGGTCTACCCATTCATTGTTCCAATCAAAATCTTCTATAACCAAAGGGTCATAGCTTTTACCCGCTTCCTCGCGGCGCTTTCGGAACCTACTAGTCATTTTCCGATTATAGGAAACATAAACCAAATCATTCAATTTTTTATGCTCCAGCCGGTTTCTCTTCTTAGTATGAATCTACAATTGATCATAAAGCAAGCAAATTTAAAAAAATATGTTTTAACCGGTTTCATTCAATTGAATAATGGAACTTGAGTACTTTACTTACAAATTCAAAAGTGCTCCAATTACGCTCACAACCGGATGATGATGTACAAAGACTAACAATACGCTTTGCCAATCTTTGTAGGTCAATGCATCGGCCACCATACGTACGCCACCAATCAACTAAATTAACAATACGTCAATACACATTCATATATTAGGATTTAAACCTTAAATAACATGCAGCAATTAAATTTTTAAATCACTTACGAGGGTTCTTTGACTTCACGGTTTGGAGGGCCATGCAATTCTTGAAGATATCTCCACGTTGATCTTCATAGAGCATGGATTGTTGATCAATTTTGTTTCGAATGCTCTCATCTTGCACCATTCGTGCAAGCACATCATTGAAACAACCTCTTAGATGACCAACATATTCATCATTCTCCTTTTGGATGGTATAGAATTTTTCTGGGTTCAAAAAGAGGGTAGCGCCATAGAGTGGGGTATCCATTTGCCTATCCCAACGGCTCTCAATAATTTGTATGATCTTGTTGAGCAAGCTTCTCTTGTTTTCAGTAGAGAAGCTAGCCTTGATCTTCTCCTTTGCATGATTCATGAGAGCATCAACCTCTGGCATGGCAGGCCTCTCATTACCATCAACCACCCTCAACACAATGATAAGTGGTAGAGAAGCTCTAAGGCAATCCTCAACGGAGTTCCAAAACTCCCTAGAAAGCAAAATATCATACATTTTTTTCCCGGCCTTTGTCTTTGCTAGTTTGCAACCAGTTCATTCCTCGGAGGTAAACAGAAATCTTAATGCATCTTTGTGCTTGTACAAACTTTGCAAGGTGAGGAATGTGGTAGCAAACCGAGTGGCTGCGGGTCTCACAAGATCCCTCCCATTTGTCTTCTCCCTCATTGCACTAAGAAGTCTTCCATGTCTATAGATGAAAGTAGTGACATGCCGGGCACGTGAGATAGGCTTCTTAAATTCCTTCAACTTCGCTACGTCTTCCAACATAAGGTCTAAACAATGTGCAGCACAAGGAGTCCAATAAAGTGTAGGAAACCTCTCCATGAGAAGCTTGCCCGCTGCTTTATAGTTAGCTCCATTATCAGTGACAACTTGCACAACTTTATCTACTCTAATGTCCATGATTTTCTTCTCTAACAAATCAGCTAACATCACCTGATCATGAACTTCACTTGATGCATCAACTGACTCCAAGAAGAAAGTCCCCTCTGGACTATTGACTAGAAAGTTGATCAAATGATGCCCCCTCCTATCCCCCTCCTATCCGTCCATCCATCTGACATCAATGTGCAGCCATATTGTTTCCATGCATCCTCATGTTTCTTTCTCAAATCATCTGTCTCCTTAACAACCTTTTCGAGCAATGGCTCCCTAAGCTCATGGTAGGTAGGAGGCCTATACCTAGAACCGTACTGTGCATTGGCCTCTATAGCAATCTCAAACTGCCTAGAATTTGCGGCATTGAATGGTATGCCACACTCATAAAAGAACCTGGCCCACTCTAAGTTGACAACTTCTCTTTCTTCCTTTGTCCTTATGCTAGCTTGAATACTGACTTGAGAAGTACCCTTCGAGTGTCTTTCTTCCACAACCTCTGTTGGAGTTTTCCGAAGCATTGAACCAACTGACTTGGTGCTAGGCTCTTTTGGTTCACTGAACTTCAATGTGGATTGTTTCCTTTTGGCAACTGTCCCTGAACTAGGATGCACAATGCGCCTAGCAACATCTTGGGACTCCTCTGTCAAAACAATCACATTATCTTCCCCTTGTTGCTCTCCTTCTTCATCATCAAGGATGAGTGGTCTCTTCTTCTTCATAGCATCTTGCATCTCTCGTGCAATAGTTGTGGTTTTAACACATTTCTGAACATCTCCATAACCACCCACAAGATGCTCCTTGAGCCTTGTAATTCCTCCCGTTATTCTTCTATCACATAAGCAACACTGCACAACATCTCTATTGCCAATGGTTGGCCAAAATCCATATTTCCACCCAGGATCATTTGACTTTGCCGGCTTCCGCTTTGGATCAGTCTTTGGATCAGTATTTGATGCCGCGTTCGAGGCCTCCGTGCTTCCAGTCCCTTGCGTAGCCATGTTCTGTACTTCTGTGACAGGGTTATCCCTAAAATCTGCATACACACAAATGAAATCATTTTTAAGTATTGAATAGAATGCAAGTTTAAAGCATCAGCAATGTAGCAGACTGGTTGCATTATCAGATATGTATGCACTCTATTCTGACTGATTGCAAACAAAGAAAGGGATGGTTGGAATTCCTTCACTCCTTCACTGGTAACACTGGTGTATAAGCAAGCGGACGCATCGGCAGATCGGGGCAAGAGCAAGAAGCATCAACGAGGAACGAGAGCAAGACTCACCAAAGGGAACGGGATGGAGGCCGGACTCCAACCAGTCGGCGGCAGTGCGGCGATACGGGCGATGGACGAGCAGCCGTCGGGCGAAGTTGTGCTCCTTCACTCCTTCGAAGGGGAGGGCGGCGCGGTGGAGGGTGAGGCGTTGGGGCGGCGCGATGGAGGAGGTGCAGTCGTGGCGTGGAGCGGCGGCGCGAGGCGGACGGCGGCGTGGAGGAGCAGCGGCGCGAGGTCCACGACGAGCTGGAGGAGGTGCAACGGCGAGGAGTGGGCGCCGTTATGGTGGAGGTGGCGGCGCAGGAGTCGCTCCCGCGGCTCGCGCGCGGAGAGAAGGGCCGGCGGAGGGCGGGCGAACAGGGGAAGAAGGGCCGGCGGCGGCGGATTGGGCAGGCGGCGGCTCGGGCAGGCGGTGGGTACTTGATGCATGTAAAAAATATGTGCTGTATTGGGTACTTGATGCATTCTATGGTTCCTTCATCAAAATGTTGTTTTAGTTACCCTTTTTTATATTCCTTTTTTCTCTTATGGAAGGTCTACGGAGCTTTCAGAATGTATGTCAAAGTGCTCTTGATGTGGGATTCAAAGATTCAGATTGATGGCGGGGCTAAAGATGTTGTTCTTGCATCTATGCTTGAGGCAAGAAACCTTGTAGTCCTAAGGGTATGTTTCTTGAAGCCCTTACTGCCAAAATCTTTATTTTAGCACTGGTGTTCAGTTTTCTTCCAATGCTGATTTGATGGTCTATGGGCAAGGACTTCTTAACTTGAGCGGCCCTGGTGATGGAATCAAAGCTAGGCGACTGTTTCTCTCTCTATTTTACAACATCGAAGTAAGATTGTAGTATATGTACTACCTACGTTGTTTTCATAGTACCATGTTACTATTCTGAATGCTATAAAGTTTTTTCCTGTTTAATATTCCTTCTACGGAGACCAAATGATATGATTTATATATCATTATAGTATTATGCTAAGTAACTAGATTTGCGTCAACTATACTCCTAAATCTATTGCACCTTTGTTTCCTTAATGCCTTGAGTATAATTAATTTTGAACTAAGTTTAATCAAGAGGTTTGCAACAGATGAAGCTTCAATATTTTATTCATAATATATCAGTACAGTTTATAATTAGCAACAAATGAATCTTCTAATATTTTTTTCAATAATATACTTAGGCCTGTTTATTGATGCAAGGTTGAGCTTCTTCCTCATGTAATATTTAGAATGCTGGGCCACTTGAAAAGATGTTGGGTTTAGAACTACTGAATCTACTTCATAGGGCTTGTATATAAGCTTATTTACTGAAAAAGCTGAAGCTAGTAAACATAACCACATAGGCCTACAAATGAATGCTGGCATTGTAGTGCTGGCATTCATGACATAAAATAAAAGATTCAGTGCTTTGAATTCGAATAACTTGAGGAAAATGTGATGTGTATTAGTCTTTGTGGTAACAGAAATAGTTTACCTGCTCGTTGACATTGTCTATCTGTTTGTAGCGAGTCAGGTAGATTCAACTTAGATGTGTTGCATGCAGAAAGAAGACGGTTAACATATAATATAGGCAAGAGTATCGAAAACCATAGATGCTGCTTATGTCATGTATTTATTTTTCTTATAAATGGCACAACTTGTATGTAGCAGTTTAAATTTTTCATTTTGCTGTGTAATAATACCATGGCACACTGATGTATAAGATCCTTGGTATACTGGCAACTTCCTATTCTGGTATTTTATTTGTTTAATCAGCTGAGTTAGAGTATTAATGTATTACAGTTTTTGTTAAGTACTGTTCCTATAATATTTCCCTCTACATGTTTCGATTGGCATCAAGTGGACCTTATTTAGTTTTAAACCCCCTCTGGACGAAATTAGAAGCGTCATTCCCCTAAAAATAAATTATTGGGTGTGCACGTATTACAAGACCAAATTCTATAGCCTTGATCAATAATTAGACTAGGTACGTATGGGTTTAATGGCACAGATTTTGTACCACAACAATTGTATTGTAATCTACATTCCTATGTTTATGTTTTTTTTCCAATTAGTAACTAGATGTGTCAATAGAATTTGTGGTCAAAATTTCAATTTAAAATACTATGCAAGGGGAGGAAGTACCGTTTGGGCACATTGACGTGCAACTTGAGAACATAACAATTAAATTCACTTTCTGTGGTCATTCTAGATCCTGTGCTACTGTACGCATTTTCGTTTGGTGTGTTTATTATCCTGCTAGTTTAAGTTATCATATCAAAAAATAACATTGTGATATTTTGAATCTTGTTCTTAAATATTTACTATTTTGGGTCTTAACCATGTCCGTCGGCATGTGAACAGGTTGGTCCTGGTTCCCTTGTTCAGGCTCCACACGATGAGGCTGTTCAAAGTAGCTTGTAAGTTATGTTATCTTACTGTGAATTAATAATCTTTAATTCCTTCTAACAGTGCATATGATTGAGATATTTGTGTTAACCAGGGATGCACTTTCACGCTGTGAAAGTAAAACATGTCCTAGTGAGCTTATTACCCCACCTGATGATTGCCACGTTAACCGCTCCTTGTCGTTTACACTGCAAGTAAGTATAATTTAATCTATGTTCTTTTCATTGGCACATGATTTTTTTAATAAAATAAACAACTTTATTTTCTAGCTCGATGTTCTACCAAGTTTTCTAAGTTTATTTTCACTCCTCAATGCTTAAGGTTTTGGGTGAAACACACATGAGGTCCTAATTCAGTACCTAAAAAAGCTTCCACAAGGTGGGGTCTAGGGGAAGGAATTTTTTAGGCAGCCTTAGCGTCACTTATTTTGCTAGGAGGTCGATTCGAAACTAGGACCTCCAGATACAAGTGGAGAGACACTATCCTCCAGGCTTGCCCTTTTCCAGTAAAGCAGTTTTAAGAAAAACAAATACCTGTGGTCTAGTTGGATGCTATGTTGCAAGCTTGATGACTTGATGTGAGGGGTGTGTTGGAGTACATTGCCCATCTTTCCTTTCAATATCTGAAACTTGTTGGTTCATGAAATACAATCTCTTGGGACTAGATAATTTGTATCATAATTGCCTGATTCATGTTTATTAGTTTATGATACACAGCCTCACCAAGGTTCTTTGGGGTGATATACCTCTATCTTCATGAACTCTTTACGTGGTTCAGCTTAGTAATCAGACAATTTTAGTATATATCTCTTGAAATTTGGGCTTTATTAACCTCATTTTGAAATAATATTTATTCCCTGCTGAAACAAAAAATGAAACTAAGTTCACCTTTCATCATAATCTCGTGTTTGCAAAATGTCTCAACCTAAATTGCAGCTTTCATTTGCATTGTAGATCTTCTTATGGTTTTTTTTCTTTTTCCTGTAGATTTGTCGGGTTGAAGACATAACTGTCAGTGGCGTTGTCAGGGGAAGTATAATCCATATTCATCGAGCAAGGACTGTGACCATTGCAAAGGATGGCACCATTAGTGCCTCAGAGTTAGGTGATTCTGTGTTTTTGTGTAATAATTACAACAACAACAACATGGCCTTTTGTCCCAAGCAAGTTGGGGTAGGCTAGAGATGAAACCCGGATCTTCAGTTACGTGGATGGCGAGTCTCCAAGCGCTCCTATCCAAAGCTACCTCTTTGGAGATATTCCACTCTCAATGACTCGTCCCAAGTCAGTTTAGGTCTACCTCTAGCTCTCTTTACAATTTCGGCCTGCTTTACAACCCCACTACGCACCGGCGCCTCAGGGGATCTCCGTTGGACATGTCCAAACCATCTCAATCGATGTTGGGTAAGTTTTGGGTAAGTTTCTCCTCAATTGGTGCCACCCTGACTCTATCCTGAATAATTTCGTTCCGGACTCTATCTCTTAATGTGTGCCCGCAAAACCATCGCAACATCCGCATCTCTACTACACTCAGTTGTTGGACACGTCGTCTTTTTTTAGGCCAACATTAAGCACCGTATAACATCGTCGGACGAATCACTGTCCTATAGAACTTACCTTATAACTTTTGTGGCACCTTTCTGTCATATAGGACGTCAGAAGCTTGACGCCACTTCAACCAGGTAGCTGAGATTTTATATCTAACATCTTCATCAATGTCGCCATCCTTTTGAAGCATCGATCCTAAATACCGAAAAGTATCCTTCTGGGCCACCACTTGCCCATCGAGGCTAACATCTCCATCCTCATACCTAGTCGCGCTGAAATCGCACATCATGTACTCGGTCTTGGTCCTACTGAGTCTGAACCCTTTCGACTCTAACGTGCGTCTCCACAGCTCTAACTTCCTATTAACCCTTTCTCTACTCTCGTCCACCAGCACCACATCATTAGTAAAGAGCATACACTAAGGGATATCATCTTGTATGTCCCTTGTGACTTCATCCATCACCAAGGCAAATAAATAAGAACTCAATGTTGACCCTTAATGTAGGCCTATGTTAATAGGAAAGTCAGTGGTGTCACCATCACATGTCCGGACAAACGTCATCGCATCCATATACATATCCTTGATGAGGGTAATGTACTTAATTGGGATTTTGTGCTTCTCCAAGGCCCACCACATTCTAAATACCGAAAAGTATCCTTCTGGGCCATCACTAGGCCACCACTTGTCCATCGAGGCTAACATCTCCATCCTCATGCCTAGTCGCACTGAAATCGCACATCATATACTCGGTCTTGGTCCTACTGAGTCTGAATCCTTTCGACTCTAACGTGCGTCTTCACAGCTCTAACTTCCTCTTAACCCCTTCTCTACTTTCGTTAACCAGCACCACATTATTAGCAAACAGCATACACCAAGAGATATCATCTTGTATGTCTCTTGTGACCTCATCCATCACCAAGGCAAATAAATAAGGACTCAATGCTGACCTCTGATGTAGGCCTATGTTAATAGGAAAGTCAGTGGTGCCACCATCACATGTCCGGGCAAACGTCATCGCATCCTTTTATACATATCCTTGACGAGGGGTAATTTACTTAGTTGGGACTTTGTGCTTCTCCAAGGCTCACCACATGACATTTCTCGATATTTTATTATATGCTTTCTCAAGGTCAATAAAGACCATATGCAAGTCCTTCTGCTCTCTATATCTCTCCATCAATTGTCAGATTAAGAAAATCGCTGTTCATTTTTCACTATTCAGTCATTGGGTCAATGAAATGGCCGCTTTCAAGGTTGCTAATTTATGGCTCAGTGAACTCTGATGGTGAGAGTCATAGAGGCACAACTGGAAACTCAAATGGGACTTTTAAAGGTGGAGTTGGTGGTGGTTCTGGAGGGTCAATTCTATTATTTCTTCAAGGTCTTCTGCCAGATAAAAACTCATCATTATCCGCATCTGGTGGCAATGGAGGTGTCTATGGTGGCGGAGGTGGTGGTGGTGGCAGAATACATTTCCATTGGTCGAATATTGCTACTGGAGATGAATATGTTCAGATTGCTTCTGTCAATGGTACAGTAGCATCAAGGTATGCAATTCTTTTCAAACAGCAAGTCGAGTAAAGTAGGTTTCTTGTTTGTCTTGTCACTCTGCATGATCATTTCAAACTCTTTTTGCCTAGTGAAAACAAAAATCCATCACAGTCCAGTTGTGCAAGAATGTTACATAATGAGGATTGTAGTTTTATTTGGTTATTCCTATTACAACTTTCAGTTGCGTTACTTCATGTATGCGCTGATATTTTTCAGAAATTTCTTGTTGGCTATTTCCACTGTTAGTCTTGCCAGGCATTATGAATTGCAATACAATGCATGCTATCAAAATTTTCGGACTGTACCTACTGATATAAATTAATGAAGCAATAGATTCATCACATCAAGAAAGCTTCTTACATAGTTGAGTACTAGAGTAATTTTATAGAATATTTCTATAACAAGTGTAATATTATAAATATTCTCCCAACTAATCAAAAAATAATTATCAAAATTATATCTCAGAAACCACAATCGGGGATAGGGATGCAACATGCAAGTGGGTTTATCCACGAACCCGCAATTAAGACATTTTTAGTGGGCTCCTGTGAAACGCCAAAAATGGCCTATTTGCAGGCTTGCGGGCAAACTCTCTTGCATCCCTACTTGTGGAGTAAACAACCATTTCCTTGTGCTTGCTTGACCTGTAATGGGAAAGAGGGAAAAATACAAAAGCCTCATTTCTCTCCATATGCTTGCTACATAAAAAACTCCAAACACCTTGTGGCAACAAATTCCAAGATGTATGTATTCTTTAACAATGCAACCACTGCTGCCTTCTTGAGTTTTGACAGAAATACGATGTTTAAAATATTACTGGTATTCCAAGGGTCATCCTAGTATGCCTTTTATGGAACTTCTTCATATGCACTCCCATGAGTTAATTGTTGGTGAGCCAATAGATCTTTCTAACAATGCTGACCCTTAATGTAGGCCTATGTTAATAGGAAAGTCAGTGGTGTCACCATCACCAAGGCAAATAAATAAGGACTCAATGCTGACCCTTGATGTAGGCCTATATTAATAGGAAAGTCAGTGGTGTCACCATCACATGTCCGGACAAACGTCATCGCATCCATATACATATCCTTGATGAGGGTAATGTACTTAATTGGGATTTTGTGCTTCTCCAAGGCCCACCACATTCTAAATACCGAAAAGTATCCTTCTGGGCCACCACTAGGCCACCACTTGTCCATCGAGGCTAACATCTCCATCCTCATGCCTAGTCGCACTGAAATCGCACATCATATACTCGGTCTTGGTCCTACTGAGTCTGAACCCTTTCGACTCTAACGTGCGTCTTCACAGCTCTAACTTCCTCTTAACCCCTTCTCTACTTTCGTTAACCAGCACCACATTATTAGCAAACAGCATACACCAAGAGATATCATCTTGTATGTCTCTTGTGACCTCATCCATCACCAAGGCAAATAAATAAGGACTCAATGCTGACCTCTGATGTAGGCCTATGTTAATAGGAAAGTCAGTGGTGCCACCATCACATGTCCGGGCAAACGTCATCGCATCCTTTTATACATATCCTTGACGAGGGTAATTTACTTAGTTGGGACTTTGTGCTTCTCCAAGGCTCACCACATGACATTTCTCGATATTTTATTATATGCTTTCTCAAGGTCAATAAAGACCATATGCAAGTCCTTCTGCTCTCTATATCTCTCCATCAATTGTCAGATTAAGAAAATCGCCTCCATGGTCGACCTTCTAGGCATGAGCCCAAACTGGTTTTGGGTCACACTTGTCACTCTTCTTAGACGGTGCTCGATAACCCTCTCCCAAAGCTTCATACGACTTCATCGTATGGCTCATCAGCTTAATCCCACGGTAGTTAGTACAACTTTGAACATCTCCTTTATTCTTAAAGATTGGTACTAATATACTTCTCCATTCTTTAGGCATCCTGCTGGACTGAAAAATAAGGTTAAAAAGCTTAGTTAACCATACTATCGCTTTGGCACCAAGGCATCTCCACACCTCAATGGGGATACCATCAGGGCCCATCGCTTTACCCCCCTTCATCCTCTTCAACGCCTCCCCGATCTCAGCCTACTGAATTCTTCTCACAAAGCGTCTGTTGGTGTCACCAAAAGAGTCATCTAACTCAAGCGTAGGGCCCTCATTCTTCTCATTAAACAACTTATCAAAATACTCTTGCCATCTGTCATTGATCTCCTCAACCTAAGAGAAGTCGATCTGTCCCATCCTTGATGCATTTGATTTGGTTGATATCTCTTGTCTTCCACTCGCGGATCCTAGCCATCCTATAGATGTCCTTCTCCCCTTCCTTCGTGGCTACCCGCTGATACATGTCATCATACGCTTTACTCTTTGCTACGCTTACAGCTCGCTTTGCAACCCTCTTCGCTAAATTATAGCTCTCGATATTGGCTGCACTCTTATCAAAGTGGAGGCGCTTGAAACACTCCTTCTCCTTAATAGCCCTTTGCACCTCGTCATTCCACCACCAGGTGTCTTTCCCTTCCTGTTTGCCTCCCCTACTCACGCCAAACACCTCTAAGGCCACCTTCCGAACACATGATGCCATCTTTAGCCACATGTCTTCTGCATCTTCTCCTTCCTCCCAGGGCCCCTCACCTAGCATTCTCTCCTTGAACGTTTGCGCCGCTTCCCCTCTAACCTTCCACCACTTCGTTCTCGCAATCTTAGCGCGTTTATCTCGTTGGACACGTACCCGAAAATGAAAGTCCGCCACCACAAGCTTGTGTTGAGGGACAACACACTCCCCGGGTATTACCTTACAATCTAAGCAATCCCGTCTATCCTCCCTCCTAGCAAGGATAAAGTCGATCTGGCTCGAGTGTTGTCCACTATGAAAGGTCACAAGATGGGATTCTCTCTTCCTAAAAAGGGTATTCGCTATCAACAAGTCCTGTCAGTGTCATTACTATGTTAACCCAGCAATTTGGATTCTTTGATAGGTTGCAAGGAAGGCATTGGAAAAGGAACATTTCTAAAATATAGAGCTGGAGGTGGCGCTGGGCATGGAGGCCAAGGCGGTGTGGGGATTTACAATGGAATGAAAAGCGATGGAGGTCTAGCATATGGCAATGCTGATCTTCCATGTGAGCTAGGAAGTGGGAGTGGTGGTTCTGCTGTGTCAGCGGATAGCACTGCCGGTGGGGGATTAATTGGTTGGTACCATCTTACTCTTATCCTTTGAAGTCTATGTTCTGCAGATTTGTATCCTGCATTTTCCACTCTTTGTTTTCCCATTTTTCCCTTCATGCTGTTTGATAGCATCCTCCGAGTTTGCTTTTGGCATAGTTTCTTTGACTACTAGTAGAATGCACGTGCTGCATGCACGTGTTTACAGAAAACATAGTAAACAAGAATTTTGTATTAATGAAAAACTTAACCTGTACCACAATGATTTTTTTTGAAAGCTGTACCACAATAATTTTCATCAAGACGGAAGGAGAAGCAACTCACTATCCAGTGCACTGTTCTGTGTTGACATGCATCATGCAGTGCACTGTTCTGTGACATACCTTTTCCTTTCTAGAAGTGTATTTGGCTCAAACTTTTGAATAAATTTTTTGCTCTAATAGCTGTTCATTTTTCACTATTCAGTCATTGGGTCAATGAAATGGCCGCTTTCAAGGTTGCTAATTTATGGCTCAGTGAACTCTGATGGTGAGAGTCATAGAGGCACAACTGGAAACTCAAATGGGACTTTTAAAGGTGGAGTTGGTGGTGGTTCTGGAGGGTCAATTCTATTATTTCTTCAAGGTCTTCTGCCAGATAAAAACTCATCATTATCCGCATCTGGTGGCAATGGAGGTGTCTATGGTGGCGGAGGTGGTGGTGGTGGCAGAATACATTTCCATTGGTCGAATATTGCTACTGGAGATGAATATGTTCAGATTGCTTCTGTCAATGGTACAGTAGCATCAAGGTATGCAATTCTTTTCAAACAGCAAGTCGAGTAAAGTAGGTTTCTTGTTTGTCTTGTCACTCTGCATGATCATTTCAAACTCTTTTTGCCTAGTGAAAACAAAAATCCATCACAGTCCAGTTGTGCAAGAATGTTACATAATGAGGATTGTAGTTTTATTTGGTTATTCCTATTACAACTTTCAGTTGCGTTACTTCATGTATGCGCTGATATTTTTCAGAAATTTCTTGTTGGCTATTTCCACTGTTAGTCTTGCCAGGCATTATGAATTGCAATACAATGCATGCTATCAAAATTTTCGGACTGTACCTACTGATATAAATTAATGAAGCAATAGATTCATCACATCAAGAAAGCTTCTTACATAGTTGAGTACTAGAGTAATTTTATAGAATATTTCTATAACAAGTGTAATATTATAAATATTCTCCCAACTAATCAAAAAATAATTATCAAAATTATATCTCAGAAACCACAATCGGGGATAGGGATGCAACATGCAAG
This sequence comes from Panicum miliaceum, assembly GCA_032594955.1. Classification (NCBI taxonomy): domain Eukaryota; kingdom Viridiplantae; phylum Streptophyta; class Magnoliopsida; order Poales; family Poaceae; genus Panicum; species Panicum miliaceum. The sequence goes on along the minus strand of CM064070.1, from coordinate 7,356,906 downwards.
TGGGTTTATCCACGAACCCGCAATTAAGACATTTTTAGTGGGCTCCTGTGAAACGCCAAAAATGGCCTATTTGCAGGCTTGCGGGCAAACTCTCTTGCATCCCTACTTGTGGAGTAAACAACCATTTCCTTGTGCTTGCTTGACCTGTAATGGGAAAGAGGGAAAAATACAAAAGCCTCATTTCTCTCCATATGCTTGCTACATAAAAAACTCCAAACACCTTGTGGCAACAAATTCCAAGATGTATGTATTCTTTAACAATGCAACCACTGCTGCCTTCTTGAGTTTTGACAGAAATACGATGTTTAAAATATTACTGGTATTCCAAGGGTCATCCTAGTATGCCTTTTATGGAACTTCTTCATATGCACTCCCATGAGTTAATTGTTGGTGAGCCAATAGATCTTTCTAACAATGCTGACCCTTAATGTAGGCCTATGTTAATAGGAAAGTCAGTGGTGTCACCATCACCAAGGCAAATAAATAAGGACTCAATGCTGACCCTTGATGTAGGCCTATATTAATAGGAAAGTCAGTGGTGTCACCATCACATGTCCGGACAAACGTCATCGCATCCATATACATATCCTTGATGAGGGTAATGTACTTAATTGGGATTTTGTGCTTCTCCAAGGCCCACCACATTCTAAATACCGAAAAGTATCCTTCTGGGCCACCACTAGGCCACCACTTGTCCATCGAGGCTAACATCTCCATCCTCATGCCTAGTCGCACTGAAATCGCACATCATATACTCGGTCTTGGTCCTACTGAGTCTGAACCCTTTCGACTCTAACGTGCGTCTTCACAGCTCTAACTTCCTCTTAACCCCTTCTCTACTTTCGTTAACCAGCACCACATTATTAGCAAACAGCATACACCAAGAGATATCATCTTGTATGTCTCTTGTGACCTCATCCATCACCAAGGCAAATAAATAAGGACTCAATGCTGACCTCTGATGTAGGCCTATGTTAATAGGAAAGTCAGTGGTGCCACCATCACATGTCCGGGCAAACGTCATCGCATCCTTTTATACATATCCTTGACGAGGGTAATTTACTTAGTTGGGACTTTGTGCTTCTCCAAGGCTCACCACATGACATTTCTCGATATTTTATTATATGCTTTCTCAAGGTCAATAAAGACCATATGCAAGTCCTTCTGCTCTCTATATCTCTCCATCAATTGTCAGATTAAGAAAATCGCCTCCATGGTCGACCTTCTAGGCATGAGCCCAAACTGGTTTTGGGTCACACTTGTCACTCTTCTTAGACGGTGCTCGATAACCCTCTCCCAAAGCTTCATACGACTTCATCGTATGGCTCATCAGCTTAATCCCACGGTAGTTAGTACAACTTTGAACATCTCCTTTATTCTTAAAGATTGGTACTAATATACTTCTCCATTCTTTAGGCATCCTGCTGGACTGAAAAATAAGGTTAAAAAGCTTAGTTAACCATACTATCGCTTTGGCACCAAGGCATCTCCACACCTCAATGGGGATACCATCAGGGCCCATCGCTTTACCCCCCTTCATCCTCTTCAACGCCTCCCCGATCTCAGCCTACTGAATTCTTCTCACAAAGCGTCTGTTGGTGTCACCAAAAGAGTCATCTAACTCAAGCGTAGGGCCCTCATTCTTCTCATTAAACAACTTATCAAAATACTCTTGCCATCTGTCATTGATCTCCTCAACCTAAGAGAAGTCGATCTGTCCCATCCTTGATGCATTTGATTTGGTTGATATCTCTTGTCTTCCACTCGCGGATCCTAGCCATCCTATAGATGTCCTTCTCCCCTTCCTTCGTGGCTACCCGCTGATACATGTCATCATACGCTTTACTCTTTGCTACGCTTACAGCTCGCTTTGCAACCCTCTTCGCTAAATTATAGCTCTCGATATTGGCTGCACTCTTATCAAAGTGGAGGCGCTTGAAACACTCCTTCTCCTTAATAGCCCTTTGCACCTCGTCATTCCACCACCAGGTGTCTTTCCCTTCCTGTTTGCCTCCCCTACTCACGCCAAACACCTCTAAGGCCACCTTCCGAACACATGATGCCATCTTTAGCCACATGTCTTCTGCATCTTCTCCTTCCTCCCAGGGCCCCTCACCTAGCATTCTCTCCTTGAACGTTTGCGCCGCTTCCCCTCTAACCTTCCACCACTTCGTTCTCGCAATCTTAGCGCGTTTATCTCGTTGGACACGTACCCGAAAATGAAAGTCCGCCACCACAAGCTTGTGTTGAGGGACAACACACTCCCCGGGTATTACCTTACAATCTAAGCAATCCCGTCTATCCTCCCTCCTAGCAAGGATAAAGTCGATCTGGCTCGAGTGTTGTCCACTATGAAAGGTCACAAGATGGGATTCTCTCTTCCTAAAAAGGGTATTCGCTATCAACAAGTCCTGTCAGTGTCATTACTATGTTAACCCAGCAATTTGGATTCTTTGATAGGTTGCAAGGAAGGCATTGGAAAAGGAACATTTCTAAAATATAGAGCTGGAGGTGGCGCTGGGCATGGAGGCCAAGGCGGTGTGGGGATTTACAATGGAATGAAAAGCGATGGAGGTCTAGCATATGGCAATGCTGATCTTCCATGTGAGCTAGGAAGTGGGAGTGGTGGTTCTGCTGTGTCAGCGGATAGCACTGCCGGTGGGGGATTAATTGGTTGGTACCATCTTACTCTTATCCTTTGAAGTCTATGTTCTGCAGATTTGTATCCTGCATTTTCCACTCTTTGTTTTCCCATTTTTCCCTTCATGCTGTTTGATAGCATCCTCCGAGTTTGCTTTTGGCATAGTTTCTTTGACTACTAGTAGAATGCACGTGCTGCATGCACGTGTTTACAGAAAACATAGTAAACAAGAATTTTGTATTAATGAAAAACTTAACCTGTACCACAATGATTTTTTTTGAAAGCTGTACCACAATAATTTTCATCAAGACGGAAGGAGAAGCAACTCACTATCCAGTGCACTGTTCTGTGTTGACATGCATCATGCAGTGCACTGTTCTGTGACATACCTTTTCCTTTCTAGAAGTGTATTTGGCTCAAACTTTTGAATAAATTTTTTGCTCTAATAGCTGTTCATTTTTCACTATTCAGTCATTGGGTCAATGAAATGGCCGCTTTCAAGGTTGCTAATTTATGGCTCAGTGAACTCTGATGGTGAGAGTCATAGAGGCACAACTGGAAACTCAAATGGGACTTTTAAAGGTGGAGTTGGTGGTGGTTCTGGAGGGTCAATTCTATTATTTCTTCAAGGTCTTCTGCCAGATAAAAACTCATCATTATCCGCATCTGGTGGCAATGGAGGTGTCTATGGTGGCGGAGGTGGTGGTGGTGGCAGAATACATTTCCATTGGTCGAATATTGCTACTGGAGATGAATATGTTCAGATTGCTTCTGTCAATGGTACAGTAGCATCAAGGTATGCAATTCTTTTCAAACAGCAAGTCGAGTAAAGTAGGTTTCTTGTTTGTCTTGTCACTCTGCATGATCATTTCAAACTCTTTTTGCCTAGTGAAAACAAAAATCCATCACAGTCCAGTTGTGCAAGAATGTTACATAATGAGGATTGTAGTTTTATTTGGTTATTCCTATTACAACTTTCAGTTGCGTTACTTCATGTATGCGCTGATATTTTTCAGAAATTTCTTGTTGGCTATTTCCACTGTTAGTCTTGCCAGGCATTATGAATTGCAATACAATGCATGCTATCAAAATTTTCGGACTGTACCTACTGATATAAATTAATGAAGCAATAGATTCATCACATCAAGAAAGCTTCTTACATAGTTGAGTACTAGAGTAATTTTATAGAATATTTCTATAACAAGTGTAATATTATAAATATTCTCCCAACTAATCAAAAAACAATTATCAAAATTATATCTCAGAAACCACAATCGGGGATAGGGATGCAACATGCAAGTGGGTTTATCCACGAACCCGCAATTAAGACATTTTTAGTGGGCTCCTGTGAAACGCCAAAAATGGCCTATTTGCAGGCTTGCGGGCAAACTCTCTTGCATCCCTACTTGTGGAGTAAACAACCATTTCCTTGTGCTTGCTTGACCTGCAATGGGAAAGAGGGAAAAATACAAAAGCCTCATTTCTCTCCATATGCTTGCTACATAAAAAACTCCAAACACCTTGTGGCAACAAATTCCAAGATGTATGTATTCTTTAACAATGCAACCACTGCTGCCTTCTTGAGTTTTGACAGAAATACGATGTTTAAAATATTACTGGTATTCCAAGGGTCATCCTAGTATGCCTTTTATGGAACTTCTTCATATGCACTCCCATGAGTTAATTGTTGGTGAGCCAATAGATCTTTCTAACAATTCATATTACTTTTCTTTTGGATAGTGGAGGATCTGGTAACAATGATGGACGTTTTGGAGAAGATGGAACAGTAACAGGAAAGAAATGCCCCATGGGTATATATGGACATTTTGCACCGTATGGACACTAAACTAATAATTTCTTTGTTTGTATATACGTATTCCATGTGACGTATGCTGCAACAAGACATGACTTAGGATACTTTTTAGTGCAGATATTCATTTACTTAGGGCGTGTTTGGGAGACGTCTAGCTCCGCTCCACGAACTCCCTGCCAAACATATCTAGCTCTAGGAACTTCAGATCCGGAAACTCCAGAAAAAAACCTGGAGTTGGGGGCCAACTCCATGTTTTTCATGGAGCTCCTCAAGGGGTGCTCCAAAAGCACTAGTTATAGACATCCTTATGGAGTTGGGATAAAATTACTCACCATTGCCACTGGTTACACAACATACCGGTTCGCTAAAAAAAAGAAAGATAGAGAGGCGCACCCCTTCCTTTCTCCCTGCGCCTTTCTTCTTCCTCGGGCGCTGCCGCCACCCGTGAACCCTAGGCTGGCGCTCTAGGGATACGTCACCGGCGGCCTTCTCTCTCAAGCAAAATGGATTCCCAATAAGATGATCTCCCTTCCAACGGGCTCGGCGGGAGCAGCCAGCGGCGGTAGAGCCTGAACGAGTTAGACATCATCTCGTTCTTGAGGGGGTTTGACCTGTCGGGCTGCTTGTTCGAGGACGGCGAGGCCGCAGGTAGCGGCGGCAGCCCGGAGCAGCAGCACCACCATCCGGCGGCGGTGCGGTTCGTGTCGGCGGCTGGTCTGGTGGTGCGCGAGCTGGACGACGGGTCGGTCAGCATGGAAGGGACGCGGGAGGGCGAGCACGGCGCGCTGGTGGTGGCCGCGGCCCGCGCGACTTCGTCTGCGATGTGCCGACGCTGCTCCATCCGATGAGCTGTCTCGGAGCCTCTGAGCTATGTGGCCGCCGCCGCTTGATTCATGCGTGCACGCCCACATTAAGGCATTGCCCATGCGCGCACGTTCGTCGTCGACCATCGTATGTAGCTTCGTGCCATGTACCATACTTGATAAATACTTGCCATATATACAAGTATACAACTACATGCAGAATTTTACATATGTGTAGTACGCGTGAGAGGAATTTTACATGCAGAATTTTAGCTAGAGTCAGCCAATGAGCTAAACAGGTAGAACAACTCCTTGTTTTCCTAGAGTTTGTGGAGTGGAGCTGAAAAAACCTGGAGTTGGTGGAGTGGAGCTATTTTTCTGGAGTTGGAGTGCTCCCAAACAGGCCGTTATTTGTTCGTTTCGTTTAGGATCTGAGATATTGAGAACAGTTGTGACCTGTAAATTAAGCTTTATATTGATGGGATAAATCTTTGTACTGTTGGTCTTTGTGGTCCTCTGCATGGTGGTCTTGCTGCCCCAACTAGGACAGCATCTACCAGAACAGCATTTAGCATCTTAGACTACCTTTTAGGAAAGCATCTAGGACAGCATCTTAGACTAGCTTTTAGACTAGCATCTTAGACTAGCATCTTGGTATATGCTTGGCTGTCTTGGCCAGCTATAAATATGTAACACCAACCTCTCGGGTTAGCATGGCATTGTGTGAGAAGTAAACCAGAAAATTGCCCCAACTCCTAGTGTCATCCTCTCGATGAGAGTAAGAGTTTCGATTCTAACAACTGGTATCAGAGCCGTTCTTTCCTGCAGCCTGAACATCTCATGTTCATCTCCCTCCCACCTCTCCTCCCCTGCACAGACAAGCAGCGGCAGCAGCACGTCTGAGGCAACCTCCTCCCCACGCAGCAGCCCCCCATTAGCACGTCATGTCCGAAGGGCAGTCTCAGCGCTCGGTCGCCTCGAGCGCGCGGCACCGGCAGAAGGCCGAGGTCGCCGCGGCAGAGGAGCGCGAGCGAGCGGCGGCAACAACTGCAGCGACGGCGGCAAGGGCGGCAAGGCTGGCAGTGGCGGAGCTGGCAGCAGTAAGGGCGGAGGTGGAGGCGGCGACGGCGGCGGCGGCGGCGGAGCTCGAGGTTCTGCGCGGCAGCAGCTCCTGTAGCTCTGCCTCTGCCGACGGTGGCACCGACGTAGACCTCGGGTTGGCAAGAGAAACAGCTCGCGAGTGGGCGAGGCTGTGGGCAGCTGCGCACCCCCACGAGGGTGGTCGCGACGGCCCAGATGAGCGCGGACGCGCCGGCGGCGCTCCAGGCGGGGGCGGGCGCGGCGGTGGCAGCCCAGACAGGTGCGGACGCGCCGGCGGAGCTCCAAACGGGGGCGCGCACGACGGCGGTGCTCCCGGCGACGGCGGCCGGGTCGACGAAGAGTGCGGCCCTCACAGGCGGCGCGGCTCTCCCTCCCTAGACCGGCGCCATGGCTACCATGGCGTCCAGGCGGTGGTCAGGGACCTTGGTCCCGGTGGTGGGTGGCCTACCCTCACCAAAACCAACTACGTCGAGTGGGCCGCGGTCATGAGGGTGAGGCTCCAGGTGCGGCACATGTGGGAGGCAGTCCGGTACGGCGATGTCGACTTCGATGAAGATCGACGGGCGCTGGATGCTCTCATCGCTGCAGTCCTGACCGAGATGCAGTTCACGCTTTCCAAGAAGCGGACCGCCAAGGACGCCTGGGATGCCATCGCTGCGGCACGCATCGGCAGCGACCGCGCCCGCAAGTCCACACTGTAGGCACTTCGCAAGGAGTGGGAGAACCTGGCCTTCAAACTAGGTGAGGACATTGATGACTTTGCTCTCCGTCTCAACACTCTGCTGCAGAAGATGGTGCAGTACGGCGACGACACCTACGACGAGGAGAGAGCTATCGAGAAGCTCTTTCGCTGCGTCCCCGAGAAGTACAGGCAGATCGCTCGCTCGATCGAGTCTCTGCTGGACCTCTCTACGATGACGATCGAGGAGGCGATAGGTCGCCTCAAGGTCGTCGACATCGATGAGCCACAGCCTCTCTCGGGGCCTATCACCATTGGCGGGAAACTCCATCTCACTCGAGAGCAGTGGGAGGCATCCCAGGGTGGCGGGAGGAAGGGGGAGCCCTCTTTCTCAACAGGCGGCCGCAAGCGCGGCAAGCCGCGCAAGGCGCGCGGAGGCGACCAGGCCGGGGCGCGAGGACGTACTGAGGGTGGCGCTCGTGGAGGCGCCCAGGGCGACGCCGCCGGCGCACGCAAGCCGGCACGAGACGACACCTGCCGTAACTGCGGCGGGATTGGTCATTGGGCCAGGAACTGTCGACAGCCACGACGCGGCCCCAGGCCCACGTTGCACAGGTGGAGGAGGAGGAGTCGGCTCTCCTTCTGGCACACGCAAGCATCGAGCTACCTCCAGCGGCATCGGCCGCAACAGCTCTCCTCCACCTTGACGAGTCGAGGGCACACGCCTTTCTCGGCGACGTTTCCAACAACGACAAGATTGATGGGTGGTGCCTCGACACTGGTGCCACCCATCACATGACCGGTCGGCAGGAGTTCTTCTCCGAGCTTGACTCCAGCATCCGAGGCTCCGTCAAGTTTGGGGACGCCTCCGGCGTAGAGATCAAGGGTGTCGGCTCCATCATCTTCACCGCCGAGTCTGGTGAGCACAGGCAGCTCACCGGAGTCTACTACATCCCCGCGTTGAGGAACTCTATTATCAGCTTGGGACAGCTGGATGAGAACGGTTCGCGCGTAACGATCGAGGACGGAGTCATGAGGATTTGGGATCGCCATCGTCGCCTTCTTGCCAAAGTAACCAGAGGCGCGAATCGACTCTACATCCTTAAGCTGCAGGTGGCACAACCTCTCTGCCTCGCCGCTCGCCGGGATGACGAAGCGTGGCAGTGGCACGAGCGCTTCGGGCACCTTCACTTCGAGGCCCTGAAGTGGCTCAGTGCCACGGAGATGGTGCGAGTCCTGCCATGCCTCGACCACGTGGAGCAGTTCTGCGACGTCTGCGTGATGACGAAGCAGAGGCGGCTCCCCTTTCCCCAGCAGACGAGCTTCCGAGCCAAGGAGCGGCTCGAGCTCGTGCACGGGGACTTGTGTGGCCCGGTGACACCGGCCACACCGGGAGGACGACGTTACTTCCTGCTGCTCGTCGATGACCTCTCCCACTACATGTGGGTGATGGTCCTCGGCAGCAAGGGAGAGGCTGCGGACGCCATCAGGTGCATGCAGGCTGCTGCGGAGCCGGAGTGCGGCCGCAAGCTACGCGTGCTGCGCACCGACAACGGCGGCGAATTCACGGTGGCTGAATTCGCGTCGTACTGCGCTGATGAGGGCATTCAGCGCCACTACTCCGCGCCGTACAGCCCGCAGCAGAACGGCGTCGTCGAGCGGCGCAACCAGACGGTTGTGGGGATGGTTTGGGCCCTCCTCAAACAGAGGGTGATGCCGGCTGTCTTCTGGGGAGAGGCGGTGGTGACAGCTGTCTACATCCTCAACCGCTCGCCCACCAAGGCCCTCGATGGCAGGACACCGTACGAGGCTTGGCATGGGCGCAAGCCGGCGGTCTCCCACCTGCGGGTCTTTGGCTGCCTCGCGTTCGCCAAGGAGCTTGGCCACATCGGCAAGCTTGACGACAGGAGCACTCCAGGGGTGTTCATCGGCTACGCGGAGGGCTCGAAGGCCTACCGCATTCTCGACCCAGAGACACAGCGTGTGCGCACGGCGCGCGACGTAGTGTTCGACGAAGGGCGAGGATGGGCATGGGACAAGACGGTGGACGACGGCTCGACACCGACGTACGAAGACTTCACTGTCGAGTACGTCCACTTCGAGGGAGCTGAGGAGTAGGCAGCTCCTCCTCACCGAGCGTGCCTACCCTAGTCCCCGAGTCTCCACCGACTCCGGCGCCCGCTACTTCGGCAGCGGCACGCTCTCGAGCCACGACTTCGACTGCGATGAGCTCTTCGCCGATTCCACCACAGCCGGCGACCCCACGGCCTCCAACACCACCAGATACCCCTCCGGGCACGCCTACTCCAACACCAGCCCGTGCCGAGCATAGCCCAGTAGAGTTTGCCACTCCTCTCTCCCACGACGAGGAGCGCATCGACGCGTACCACGACGGCGAGCCGTTGCGGTACCGCACAATGGAAGACCTTCTCGGCGACCAGCCGGTGCCAGGACTGGTGCCTCATGACCTAGAGGCGCAGTTGCACCTTGCGTGCGACGACGGCGAGCCTCGGTCCTTCGCAGAAGCCGAGAGACACGCGGCATGGCGTGCCGCGATGCAGTTGGAGATGGACGCGGTTGAGAAGAACCGCACTTGGGAGCTTGTTGACCTTCCTCGCGGTCACCGCACAATCACCCTTAAGTGGGTGTTCAAGCTGAAGAGGGACGAAGCCGGCGCCATCGTGAAGCACAAGGCCCGCTTGGTGGCACGAGGTTTCGTGCAGCAGGAGGGGATCGACTTCGACGATGCCTTTGCCCCCGTGGCACGGATGGAATCCGTGCGACTCCTCCTTGCGCTAGCCGCCCAGGAGGGCTGGCGCGTTCATCACATGGACGTCAAGTCGGCGTTCCTTAACGGCGATTTGAAGGAGGAGGTCTACGTACACCAGCCGCCGGGTTTCGTGATCCCCGGCAAGGAAGGCAAGGTGCTACGCCTGCGCAAGGCTCTCTACGGCTTGCGGCAGGCACCGAGGGCATGGAATGCCAAGTTGGATTCCACGCTCAAGGGGATGGGCTTCGAGCAAAGCCCGCACGAGGCGGCCATCTATCGGCGGGGCAATAGAGGAAATGCCCTGCTGGTGGGTGTCTACGTCGACGACTTGGTGATCACCGGCACCAAGGATGCGGAGGTGGCGGCGTTCAAGGAAGAGATGAAGGCCACCTTCCAGATGAGTGACCTGGGACCTCTCTCCTTCTACCAAGGGATTGAGGTGCACCAGGATGACTTTTGGATCACACTTCGACAGACCGCCTACGCCAAGCGCGTCGTTGAGCTGGCTGGGCTCACCGACTGCAACCCAGCTCTCACTCCGATGGAGGAGAGACTGAAGCTGAGCCGCGACAGCACGGCAGAGGAGGTGGACGCTACGCAGTACCAGCGTCTTGTGGGGAGCCTTCGCTACCTCGCCCACACACGGCCGGACTTGGCATTCTCCGTCGGCTACGTTAGTCGGTTCATGCAGCGACCGACGACGGAGCACTTGCAGGTTGTGAAGAGGATCATCCGCTACGTTGCGGGGACTCTCGACCACGGTCTCTACTACCCGAGGTGTCCTGGGGAGGCACACTTCGTCGGGTACAGCGACAGCAACCACGCCGGCGACATCGACACCAGCAAGAGCACAAGCGGGATCCTCTTCTTCCTCGGCAAGTGCCTCGTTAGCTGGCAATCGGTCAAGCAGCAGGTGGTGCCCCTGTCCAACTGCGAGGCTGAGTACATAGCGGCCTCCACCGCTTCGACTCAGGCGCTCTGGCTCGCTCGACTGCTCGGTGATCTTCTCGGAAGAGACACTGAAGCGGTGGAACTCAGGGTGGACAGCAAGTCCGCTCTGGCCCTGGCAAAGAATCCCGTTTTTCATGAACGGAGCAAGCACATCCGGGTGAGGTACCACTTCATCCGAGGCTGCTTGGAGGAAGGGAGCATCAAGGCGAGCTACATCAACACCAAGGACCAGCTTGCGGACCTGCTCACCAAACCTCTTGGGAGGATCAAGTTTCTTGAGCTTTGTTCCCGGACCGGGATGGTCCAACTTTCCCACAAGACGACGCACAAGACTTAGGAGGAGAATGATGGGATAAGTCTTTGTACTATTGGTCTTTGTGGTCCTCTGCTTGTACTGTTGGTCTTTGTGGTCCTCTGCATGGTGGTCTTGCTGCCCCAACCAGGACAGCATATACCAGAACAGCATTTAGCATCTTAGACTAGCTTTTAGGACAGCATCTAGGACAGCATCTTAGAGTAGCATCTTGGCATATGCTTGGCTGTCTTGGCCAGCTATAAATATGTAACACCAACCCCTCGGGTTGGCACGGCATTGTGTGAGAAGTAAACCAGAAAATTGCCCCAACTCCTAGTGTCATCCTCTCGATGAGAGTAAGAGTTTCGATTCTAACATATATCATGGGGATGGTTTATGAGGTGGTGGCTCGGGGAAGTGTTGATCTAATACCCTAGAATATAATATTGACCTGGTTAACACACTGCAATTTTGTGCATGCTTTCCTTAAACCAGGAGATGACTTTTTATTTGTTCATTATTGCTGACCATAGTTCATTTCAGGAATGCCCAGTTGGTACATATAAAAATGTTACTGGGTCCAATTCATCTCTGTGCACTCCTTGTTCTGTGGATAGTCTTCCAAACCGTGCTGACTTCATATATGTAAGAGGTAAGTCATCATGGTGATTTGTAGTTAAGTATTGATGTTACTTTCAATATCCTGATGTTGAATGCACGAAACTCAGCATTTACTGTCTTCTGCTAGGTGGTGTTACCCAGCCGCCCTGCCCATATAAATGCATATCTGATAAGTACAAGATGCCAAACTGTTACACACCACTTGAGGAACTTATGTAAACTTTTGGTGGTCCATGGTCTTTTGCAATTATCCTCTCTTTTACAATTATTCTTTTGGCACTTATCTTGAGTGGTCTAAGAATTAAGATTGGTGAGAGTGATATCACCTACCCGGCAACAAATGCAATCCACAATGATGGATGTTCTTCTTTCCCTTTTTTACTTTCTTTGGCTGAGGTATACTTCTCATTTCATTCAATATATTTTCTTTTATTACAAGCTATTACAGAATAGCTGAATCTTGGGCATTGAACAAATTACTCCTTAGGCACTTGTATATAACTTTGATTACTATCAGTTATTTATTGAAAACTATTTGATCCTGTGACTACCCTTCTCATGATTGTACAATTCATGGATTCACATATTTTAGAACTCTAGAAGTCGATCCTTGTTGGACAGAATGAAATGAATCCATCATGAGAGATATATGTTTGTGTACCTCGATATGCAGTTATGGAAATATAGTCATATGCTAAATTTGCTTCTGAAAAAAGTAAAATTACCTGAATGACTGCCAAAAACAAAACATAATTGGCTGTTAAAGTATACCCAGAAAGTACGCTGGGATTTCTAGTCCACTTTTTTTAAGCACTCTTTCATATTGTGTTTGTGCTGATAAATAGTGTGCCCCTCCTCCTTTGTAGGTTCCTGGGGCTAGCCGGGCAGAAGAAACACAGAGCCATGTCCACAGAATGTACTTCATGGGGCCTAATACTTTCCAGGAACCCTGGCATCTCCCCTACTCACCTCCTGATGCTATAATTGGAATTGTGTAAGATTTTCCATCTTAGAATTATAGAATAGAAGAGTGCCATTTATATTAACCTTTATTCACCTGAAAGGTATTCTCAAAAGCCCATACACTGTAAAAGCTTTGCATGAGTTTGAATTTATTTACTTGTTGCTAATGTTCAGAAAAAAAATTTGTAGTTCTTTTTGCTCTACTCCATTGCCATCAGTTTGTCTCAGTATTGCACGCATGCCACCAGAAAAAGCTAACTGCATATTGCTTTCCTTTCAGTTATGAAGATGCTTTCAACCGATTTATTGATGAGATAAATTTGGTGGCTGCATATGAGTGGTGGGAAGGATCTATACACAGTATACTTTCTGTTCTTGCATATCCTTGTGCCTGGTATTGGAAGCAATGGCGCAGAAGAAAAAAGATCCATCGTCTTCAAGAGTACGTTAAATCTGAATACGACTATTCATGTCTTCGTTCTTGCAGGTCACGGGCTCTCTATAAAGGCTTGAAGGTCAGTAATCATGATGCAGAAATGTTATATGTCATTATCTAAAAACTAAAATAACCTATATCATTTCGTACAAGAACCAGCAGCAATTTTCCTTGTCTTTTGCAAAACCAGAATTACTGGTTTTCTCTGCTGACATGGTATGGTCTTTTGTGTCTGATGAGTATCAGTAGCAGGAGCGCAGATGCATGTAGCAGGAAGTTCCTGCCTTGCGACAGAGTCCAGATAGATATCTAGGAGCTGTAGTCAGTTGAATGAATTGTTAGCTTACTGCAAGTCCTTAAAGGGCCTTAGTATTACCTATTACGAGCATGGTGTATCTAGTATTGTTAGCTTACGAGCATGGTGTTGCTAGGCATGTTCAAAAGTTGGTTTAGTTATGCTATCGTGTGGGTCTTGTTTAGGATTCCTGAAGCTATAAAGACAACTTTTGTGTTGTTGGTTTAGATCAAGCAAGAAGTCAAATGCAAATGTTAGTCCAGCTTGGTCAGAGTCATCTGGTAAGCCAGGATCAAGCTCTGCATATGACCTAAGAGGTCTTATTACCGTTAGATGAAGCAACGTTGTTGCCAGAACTTTTTCCTCTCAGAACTAGACAAATATCTGCAGACTTCCATTTTATGATTGTAATGAACTTTTAACTTCATTCTGAATGCAAACCTCAATGTATGCCTGATGGGATGAAATATGTAACCACTCTTTTGAATGATCTTTTGGTTAGCTTGTTAACCTGAACTATGATCACTACTGTATTGGAATTGAGTTAAAACAACTGCCTTCCAGACTTGTTATTGTATGCATATCAACAAAGATATAGTGCACGTGTAACTGTCTGAACTTTGCAGGTTGGTTCAACCCCAGATTTGATGGTTGCTTACATAGATTTCTTTCTTGGGGGTGATGAGAAACGACTTGATGTAGCATCCACCATTCAGAAGAGGTTTCCCATATGTCTAATTTTTGGTGGTGATGGAAGCTACATGTCTCCATACTACCTGCATAGTGATACATTGCTATCGAACCTTCTTGGCCAGGTAAAAATCAGAAATTTTGCTGCAATATTAATACCATACCTATTGTTTATCGTGACTCATGATCAGGATCTACATTCTGTTCCTATTTCTGTTCTCCCTTTAATATTAGTATACATTGACCTCTCTGGTCTATGGTAATGATGATTTAAATATTTTCCCCAAAGCATAACCTAGTATCCTAGCAAAACCAAACCATATCCTGATGCACATTTGTATGATCCTGACGTTTTTTGTTTGCCATTGATACTCTAGGTCTCCTAGTTTATTATTACATGAGGACTCATCTTGTCTCATATCCTCTAGGCGGAGAATATGAGTAATTGATCAGGATGAGATTCATTTGGTGCATAGGGATACTCACCAACAGGCTACAGTCAATAAATCTTGCAGCATTTATTAGAAAATTTAATCTTCTTGGATCTCCGTATTTCTTTAGCTTTTATGTTGTTGACATCAAAAATATTCTTTGGTGTTTTCATGAACATGCTAAAAACTGCAGTATGTTGTGTTCAATCACCCTGGGTAACGTTAACTTTGTTTTTTTAGTATGTATCGACTGCTATCTGGAATAGATTAGTCGCTGGTTCGAATGCTCAATTGAGGACAGTAAGACAAGGAAGCATCAGCTCAACTTTGGGCCCTGTTGTTTCTTGAATCAACAGTCATGGGAATCCCCAACTTGAGAGGCATGGTGTTCGAGTGGAGCTAGGGTGGTTCCAGTCCACTGCTTCTGGATATTACCAGCTAGGTATTGTTGTAGCTGTGAATGAGAACTTCTACAAGAGTCTCCACCCCCAAGAGCATGGACCAGAATTCGGTGAACGCTCGAGGTTTGAAAAATTGCATGTTATAGTATCATTTCTTATACAATGTTTTACTTGCTATTTAATGTTTATATAACTTGAATGCCTTTAATCCTACAGGAAGAACATTACAGTTCTACTTCAGGATTTCAACCACGCAAATCAGGATCAGCCTTGCACAAGCTATACTGTTTCTAGGAAGCGGTTGACAGGCGGAGTGAATGGTGGGATTATAAATGAGGGAGCACTCAAGTCTCTAGATTATAAAAGAGACTATCTCTTCCCTTTCTCATTGTTATTGCAAAATTTCAGGCCTATAGGATACGCGGTAACTACTGAACCCATTTTGCAAGCGCAAAATGTGCTTATGCTGGATCTGACGTCACCATGACTGAAATCATGCTATAATATTGCAGGAAACATTGCAGCTGCTCATTTGTATTGTACTTCTGGGTGATTTTTCCATCACCCTGCTCATGCTTGTACAGTACTACTGGATATCTTTTGGAGCTTTTCTTGCCGTACTGCTCATTCCCCCTCTTGCTTTGCTTTCACCTTTTCTTGCTGGTCTCAATGCACTTTTCAGCCGAGGACCAAAACGATCCTCTGTGACCCGTATTTTTGCACTTTGGAACATTACTTCAGTTATAAACATCGTAAGTCTTCTGACTTGTTTGTACATTAATTATCTTGTTTAGTCACATGTTACATATTTCTGTTGTTTTCTGTTGTGATCACTGATCATTAAAATTATTACTGCATGCTGTTATTCTAATCTTGTGAGCATATAGGGTTCACCTATTTGAGAACTGAACTATAGGATCCTTGTGGTGGACTGCGCACCCAGGTCCAAGCCCCAGACTCGGCATGAGTGCTCATCTACATCATGTAGTTGCATTCAAATGTAAATGGCATGCTCGTGCTACATGATATTAGAATCTAGTTAGATGTGTTCTAGGGCGCACCCACATGTGTTTGGGCATGCCTGTCGGTGTGCTCATGAGTGCCTCCAACATGGACTTGGAAAAAAGTGTCTTAACTATTCAACTCTATTTCTTTGTAAATACGCATATGCGTGCAACATTAAAGGCCATGTGAGTTTTAACCATATTAGTTTTATGCAGATTGTATCAATCATATATGGTGCTTTGTATTTTTGGCTCTCTTCTTTGGCGTTGTCCTCACTTCATCATGTATACAACAGAAAAAGGTTTGTTTCCTTCTATTCCTGCATTGTGATATTGGAACAGGATCTCTGCATTCACTCTCTTAATAAAAACAGCAGTAGGTGTCATGCTGCTGCTGTTGTCCTTGATATGCTACACTATGGAATCTTTTCATTTTCTGGAGCTTGTCATTCCTGGCTCCAGAAATTCTTCGAGCTGGAGCTGTGGGAACATTGAAGATATTGGCTGAGCAATTTTGTTATTATTTTGTTGTAGATACATATGTGCAAACCACTTTATGCTATTCTACAAACTCCAAATCCAGCATGGATCTCGCAGCTGGAGCTGGCCCTATATGTGTTATGTTTCCTTGCATTCCAAAGTCCAAACGCATCTTCCTATCCATTTCCTGTATTTTTTTTCGTTCCATTGTTTGCCACTACATCTCTATCCCTGTCCTGTGTTCTCCTCATTCCTTAGTTTTTGGTTCCTCCATTTCATACAGGCCCTAACAATGGGAATTTTTGCCATAGGACACTAGAAACATCTGGCATGCTTTATTCATAGCTGAACCTTTGTATGAAGCGAATGCAAATTGATTTTAATAATTTTATTGACAAACAGTAGGATAGTTTTGTTGTTTGACTAATAACATACTTAAAAAATTTAGACTAAAAAATACCAAATTCAATGGAAATCAGGCACATCTTATTTTCTTGTCATGTATTATTTGGTCATCATCCTAATTGAATTTGGGCACGAGTTATACCCAGGTTCTGTCCAAATATTTTTAAGAGTGTACTTTTGATCCCTAGTGTGGTTGCATTCTGACATGTTTAAACATTCATCTGGATTCTCTATTCAGATCCTGAATGTCTGTTTTCAAGTTATTCTTCCCAATAATACAAAAAGGAACTGACAAGATATTTCTAGTTTTGCTTTTCATAAACATTTTTATTCTCCAAGGATGTGTAATTGATATCTTTGTTCTACGTCACCTGTTCAGCTTCAAGAGTAGGGAAGACAATGAATGGTGGATACTACCTATCATCCTTTTTCTTATCAAGTCACTGCAAGCTGGACTTGTCAACTTGCATGTCGCGAATTTGGAGATCCAGGACTATACGTTGTTTAGCCCTGACCCTGATAGATTCTGGGCAATGTAGCTGCGTGCTGCAGGCTAAGAATGGCAGAAAGTATCAATTGGTTGATGTGGACAAGCTGCATTTTGTCTCTAGCATTTCCGTCTGTCCGATGCAATTTCTGGATCCGAAGAATTGGTCTGACATGCTAAGACCTGGAACTTCCTCCTATTTCTGGGAGCTCTCCAGCTTAGTGCAGATATGTGTTTATTTTTCTTTATCTCAGTTTTGCATCTTGGTTGGGTGTTTAGGATAGGTCCGTTGCCCCGTGAGAAGTAGATTTCTACATTTTCTTTGGTTGAGATTCACCCGGTGATTTTAGTGTACAGCAAGAATCCAGTGAAATTGGTGTCCTAGTGGTGTACATTCTTGTAAGTAATAGTAAGCTCAGTCGATTCAATTGTAAACAGTTATTAGGGAAGATGTTTTTTTTATTTAGCTTTACTTTCTGTAAGTGGCGTGTTGCAAATTGCCCTGCTTGGTTGGAAGCTGAATGGATGTGGCAGAGGAGAGTTACAGCATCGTTAAGAATTCTGATGTTCCTTTCTGAGATTGTTCGCTATAGTCTCAAATTTTACTTAGTTATTGTGTTATGTTCTCTCCTTGGCTATGTTACTCATCTCCAAGTACAACGTGCATCATCATGTTTTGAAACGGATACGTATAAACAATTAAGTTCCCGTTTGGATGTGAAAGTGCTAAACTCTAGCACTAGTTCATCCAAATGGGAGTGCTAATGGGGTGGTTAAATTTCAGCCAAAATTTAAAATTTTTTGCATGTGTATAAGTGCTAATATATGCTAAAGTTTAGCATTTAAATTTAATTTTAGCTTATCCAACCAGACCTTAAGTTTGTATCCTTGAAGAATTAAGGAGACATCATGAGCAGGTGTTAGTTTTTTTTTTTGGGATAGCCTCGTTGTAGTATCTGACACACATCCCACACACACACCCAACACTACACATCTATGCGCGGACACCAGTTCCCAGCATGTGTTGAGGTTGCAGCAATTTAGGAAAATTTCCTAAAAAATCCCTTCGAAATTTGCTTCGGAAGAAGGGGTTCGAACCTGGGATCTTCTACTGAGACTTCTGGTGACCAACCGGTTCCAAGCCCGTTCTCTACGAGCAGGTGTTAGTTGAGTCTGTGCCTTTGTGCTAATATGGTTAGCACAAAATATCAAAATTCTCCTTAATGCAAGCGTTCGAGAAGGAAAAAAGACAAAGTTACTGAGAACTAGACCATAATTGGCCCAAGAGGATTTTTATTTTTTTGTGTGTGGGTGGGGGGCTACAGTAGGATCTGTTGTGCCGAAGCTAGGTGTTGACCCTAAAGGGAAAGCACTTTTCTGGCCATTGAACACCTAAGGAGCCTTGAAAACATTCTGAGATCAGAGGAAAATGAAGGTCCGGATACAAGGTGCCAAGAGGAATTATGGTTACTGGCAACATATGGACTTGCTATATATTTAAGGATAATACCTAATAATTATATGTATAATTGTGATATACATATTACTACCGGTTAATTATGGTTACACGTATGTATACACTAGCTGCACTTTTATGACTCGCGTCAGGTATCCAATGTTTTAAATAGTAGGCTACAGAATTGAATAATGGAGTCTTCAAACTGCTATTATCCGCTATAGCACGTTATTTTCCACTGTAGTTGTCGTAACGGCAGCTTCCTGAAACAGCTGTAGCGCTGCATAGCACTGAGATCGCTATTTAAAACATCCATCCTATCCCACCAACCAAACTTGAACCAAGGAATGGCATAATTAACTAAATAATAAATGGGATTGGTCCTTCCTTAGCATGCAATAGGGACAATTTCATATCTAAAACTATGGATGGAGTCATTCCAACTAACCTTCCTCTTCAACCAAAAGAACCCGAAGGGAGCACAAAGGTTCGATATTGTTTTTTGAGTTACACAAAGGTTCAATATTTGATGGGTAGCGAGATTTATGACGTCTGATGGTGTCTGGGCCGGGCAACCTGGACAAAGTAGGGGCGAAACAATTGTGGGAGCCCAAAGAAAAGTACTAAGTAACTTGATGCACTTGACTTTGTTCGTTTTGTTTATTGAGATTTGCTAGATTCGGAGGTGAGTTAGATCCTGTAAATGCGTCAATAATAACATTTTAAATTTGTTGTACATGCCTACCTTGCCATATCAACATGTTACAACTATCAAATTGGTCATATATGTATAAGCCGTGCTGTATTCTGCAATAGTTATTTGTATTTGTTATTGCTATAGGTATCCTATAATCTTCTTAGCAAAGGTATTATTGCATGCTGCAATAGATATTTTTGCATGTTGCAATAAGTTACAGTTAGGCTATTTTTGGATTCCACCCTTGATCTCTTCTTAATTAAATTGCAGAGTTTCTACCACTTTCATTTAAAAGAAAACGAAAGTTCACCTCATAAAGTCAGTAGACTTTGCAATGTGAGACACGGCTAATCGTAGATGTTGCCGGTTTTGTAAATGGTTAAAAATCATGTCCCTAAAAGTTAAGATTTTTCTTTGATGTTTACGGAGGGGGTGTGGTGTTGACAAAAGACAATCTAATTAAGCTCAATTGGAAAGGTGACAAGAAGTGTTGCTTTTGCTATAGTGACGAGATGATTTAACATCTTTTTTTATTGTCTTTTGCACCTGCAGTATGGTCTATCACACATACGGCTTCAGATCTTCCGCAACCTTGTAGTATATCATATATGTCAGTGACTGGCTGTGGGGTATAAGGAAAGAAATGAAACCGCTAGTCATGATAGGAGCAGCTACTACTTGTTGGCCATTATGTTGGCCATTATGGCTTTGCAGAAATGATTTTGTTTTTGAAAGAAAATTTAACCTTTCCCCTTTGCAGATTATCTTCTCAGTTATCTATTGGCTCCGTTCATAAATTATACTACAAAACTAGCTTTACAGAACTTGGTTGCAGTGGCGTCGCAACAGTTGGCTCAGGTGGCCAAAAAACTTTATACCTAGGCACATGCGTGGGCGATCTAGTCTACGGATTGATAGTTATTAGCGTCTTGGTTCATCACTTTTTTGTCGCTTTCGTTATAGACTATGTGTATCCCTCCTAATGCAGAGGTCAGGAATGTTCAAGAATTTTGTAGCAACTCGATGTACAAACCTTGAATTAAATAAAATTTCCCTTATCAAAAACAAAACATCCTATCTAACTTGCCTAGTTCAATTTTTTTCTTTTTTTATTTTGGAAGTTCAATTATTTTCCTAGCTCGGGGTCGTGGATACGTTTTGACCATTAGACAGTATCACACTGAACAATAATATTGCTAAACTCCAACTTGATCCAAATATGCATGCCACATTCCTATCAACTTGAAAAGGAGGTAATTTAGCATGTAAACATTCAAAGCAGGACTGCTGTCAGTGTTAATTCCGCAGGTAGATATTTCTGGAATAGCACCTTATTTGGTTTATGGAAACACCTTCCTCCTTTTTATTGGCAAATGGCTTGAACATTTGGAGAGACATTCTTATTGTAGCTTACATACATGAACGTCAGTGATGAATATACAAATTGTTATAAGACACGTGCTTCATTTTTCAACTTGTCAAGGAGCTCGTCGACAGATGAAAGAATTACCCCTGCTTTCCTTTTCGGCGGTTCGTTGACCTCAATGACCTCCATGTCTGATCTAATATCTACACTGAGCTCTTCAGGGGTGAATTTTTTAATAACTTTAGATTTTGCCTTCATTATGTTTGGCAAAGTTGCATATCTTGGCTGGTTGAGTCTCAAATCCGTGCTGCAACAAAGACAAAATAACCGGTTAACATAATTTCTGAAAGATTGCCCTAGAAGGTTGTGCAGAAGTAAGTGTTTTTCATTGTAGAATAAATCCTTGAGTACTTCCCTTCAACAACATAGAACAATAAAATAAAAACAACATATTGAAAGGTGTTATGGGCCCTACGTGATCACTGCGGGCAAATCAAGGCAGATGGTTTCAATTCCACCATCAACCTCTCTCTCCACAGTAAGTTTTTGTTTCTCTTTGTCCAATAGTACCTGCCAAAGTAATACAGTACCTTAAAATACAATTCTTTCATCAGGAAAAACAAGGGCATAGAAAATCAGATAATGAACCAAAAATAGATCCAGGAAATTAAGCAGAATTGGATAGACGAGAGAATCAAGAATAATCTTTAGTGTTAAAAAAAGCAAGACATTGAACAGTTTAATGTCTTCTTCCTTTGTGGCCCACCTCATTTGACCAAAAAAGAGGGGACCAGGTATTAATCCAGAAAAAAGAAAACATTGTTTCTAGGGAATCAAATAAGGTTCAAAGGACTTGAAAATTGAAAGAACTAAAAGTCCATTATCGAAAGTTAGCTAAAACAAATTTAACAGCATGACAGTCAGTTTGCCAAGTTCGAGGCAACTACCGACTAATAGAAAGAACAAGGAAACAACAATACCTTAGAGGCAAAGGTTCCCTGCGGCCACTGAAGTAATCCAGCTAGCATTTGTCCAGTCTGGTTGCAATCATCATCAATTGCCTGTTATACAAAGAAAAGACCCAGGAACATGAGGCTATCAGCAGATATACTCTAAAGATAAACTTTGTGACTCTAGATAAAAAGAAGATTCTTACTCATATTTTTTTCTCATTTATTTGTGATAAGAAAACAGATTAAGTTGTTTTTCAACTTAGCACATATGAAGGCCAGTGTTCATTTGCTGAAGTTCCATTCCAACAGTGAAAACTAAGGATGCATAAGTGTATTGCATAAAGGGGTATCCTCACATCTCAAAACCATACAACATGTTCTTGAGCACAAATGCACAATGAATCAAACAAACGCAGAACAGAGGTGTGAATACATTCAGGCTTCAGTTTGAACCAATCATACCTTAGCTGTGAAAGATTCACATTGGTGTCAATTGAGGAAGAGAGCTTTACAAAAGCAAAGCAATCATGGACACCGAGTAAAAGTGCTGTAATAACCGAATATGTTCCCCAGATCCTCAATTGGAACAACCAAGATAAACCCAAACATTGCAAATGCAGTCGAGAACAGACTAGATATGCCTTTCAACCCCATAAATGCCATTTTATTGACAAATAATACTAAGAAGAAACAACCTAAGTTAACAAAAGTTCAAACCCCCTACAGCCCACAAATTCCAGACATATAGGTTTAGCCTGACAAGCACATTGGATGGAATTGGTGAATAATTGCAACAACTTGTATAACAATCTGCAGTTGTCTCCTCCCACCTAATACTGCAATCAAGAAACCATACCTTCCCCCAACCCACAGATCGAACACCCTAATCACCAGTCTTCAAACCAAATCAGCAGTGCGCAAGTCAAGATACCTGCTTGCCGAGGATGACGAGGCCGGGCTTCTCCTGGAGCGCGACGGCGCGGAGAATCTTGGCGACGGCGAGCGGGAGGAGCGGCCGCGCGGGGTCGGGGTCGTGGAGCACGTGGACGGCGCGGTCGGCGCCCATCGCGAGCGCGGTGCGCAGCGTGTCGGTTGACTGGGTGGGGCCGATGGTGGCGGCGACGACCTCGGCGGCGGCGCCGGCCTCGCGGAGGCGGAGCGCCTCCTCCACGGCGATCTCGCAGAAGGGGTTCATGGACATCTTGACGTTGGCCGTCTCCACGCCCGTCCGGTCCGGCCTGACGCGCACCTTCACGGCGTAGTCTACCACCCGCTTGACGGCGACCAGGATCTTCATGTCGGCGGCGGCGTCCTCCTCTTACTGGGTCTGGAAGTAGGCAGCAGGGGATGAGCACTGATGAGCTGCTGGCGAGCAGTTGCGAATTCGAGTCTCTCACTATTTCTGACTCAGCAGTCATCACCAGTTTGGCCCCTCGATTCTTTTTGTATTCTGGGTCGGCCTGCGTGCTTAATACGATTGCCACCGAATCAACTTTTAGGATGGCACAATGCGCTGGCTGCAATCCCTATGATCGTGTTTTGATGAGTCGTTTTATTATACTGATAACTATACACGAATTCATGTGCTTACATGATGGAAGGACTTAAGCTAGAAGATATTCCTGTGGTAAACGAGTATGCCGACGTTTTTCCAGATGACTTACCAGGAATGCCACCAGATAGGGATATTGAGTTCGTTATTGAACTACAGCCAGGCACTGCACCTATATCCAAGAGACCATATAGGATGCCCCCTAAAGAATTGGCAGAGCTGAAAATTCAACTCCAAGAACTACTGGACAAAGGTTTTATTCGCCCTAGCGCGTCACCTTGGGGATATCCAGCCCTATTCGTAAAGAAGAAGGATGACAGTTTAAGATTATGTGTGGACTACCGACCTCTCAATGCGGTAACTGTTAAAAATAAATACCCACTTCCCCGTATCGATGTACTCTTCGATCAATTAGCTGGAGCCAGAGTCTTCTCAAAAATCGATCTTCGTTCGGGATATCATCAGATCAAGATTCGCCCATGCGATATTCCTAAGACTGCTTTCTCCACATGATATGGACTATATGAATTCTTGGTCATGTCCTTTGGATTCACCAATGCCCCTGCCTACTTCATGTATCTCATGAATTCGGTATTCATGCCTGAACTTGACAAATTCGTCGTAGTGTTCATCGACGACATCCTTATCTATTCCAAGGATGAGGAAGAGCATGCCAAGCACCTTCGCACTGTTCTTCAGCGACTCAGAGACCATCAGCTCTATGCTAAGTTTTCTAAGTGTGAATTCTGGTTGGACACTGTAAAGTTCTTGGGTCACACGATCTCCAGTGAAGGCATAGCTGTTGACCCCAGCAAGGTACAAGAGGTGATGCATTGGAAACCCCCTACCTCTGTTCATCAGATTCGCAGTTTTCTCGGCTTAGCCGGTTACTACCGTCGCTTCATCCCGGATTTCTCTCGAATTGCTAAGCCCATGACGGAACTATTGAAAAAGGAAGTAAAGTTTGTATGGAATGAGAAATGTGAAGAAGCTTTTCACACTCTCAGAGAGCATCTGACTACTGCACCTGTGTTAGCTCAACCCGATAATACCAAGTCATTCGAGGTGTATTGTGACGCATCGGGTACTGGTCTAGGATGTGTGCTTATGCAAGAGGATCGAGTGATTGCATATGCCTCACGAGCCCTTCGGCCCCACGAGCAGAATTATCCCACTCATGATCTTGAGCTTGCAGCGGTCATTCACGCTCTGAAAATATGAAGGCATTATCTCATGGGTACACAGTGCAATATCTACACGGATCATAAGAGTCTCAAGTATATCTTCACACAAGCCGAGCTAAATATGAGACAACGGAGATGGCTAGAATTAATCAAGGATTATGACCTTGAAGTGCACTATCACCCCGGCAAGGCTAATGTAGTCGCGGATGCACTAAGCCGCAAGTCCCATTGCCATTGCTTATCCATGGAATCCTACAATGAGACATTGTGTGCAGAAATGAGGAAGCTTAACATGGAAATGGTTTCCCAAGGCACTCTAGATCACATCTCAGTTGAGCCCACTCTTCACGACCAAATCGTCATGGCACAACTACATGATAAAGGAATTAAGATCATCAAACAAAAACTCTCTCTAGGTGAGGAGAAGTATAAATGTTTCCGCCAGGACCATAAGGGAGTTCTATGGTTCGAAAGTCGTATAGTCGTTTCGAAGAATCGTGAACTCCGCAAGCAAATTCTCGATGAGGCACACCTTTCCAAATTCTCTATCCACCCCGGCAGTAGCGAAATGTATCAAGACCTAAGGCAAAACTTCTGGTGGACTAGAATGAAAAGAGAAATTGCTACGTATGTCTCAGAATGTGACACGTGCCAGAGAGTGAAAGCTAGCCACTTGAAGGTAGCCGGTACACTTCAACCGTTACCTATACCATCCTGGAAATGGGAAGACATAAGTATGGACTTCATCGTTGGACTACCAAACACTTCCCAGAAACATGATTCCATATGGGTTATCGTTGATAGACTCACAAAGACGGCACATTTTCTTCCGGTACACACCACCTATACCGCCAAGAAATATGCCGAGATTTACCTCGATCGTATTGTTTGCCTACATGGAATACCTAAGACAATTATTTCTGATCGTGGTCCTCAGTTTGTAGCACGCTTTTGGGAACAACTACAAACGTCTCTTGGTACCAAACTGATTCGCAGCTCAACATACCATCCTCAGACTGACGGACAAACGGAAAGAGTAAACCAAATTCTTGAAGACATGCTGAGAGCTTGCGTCATTCACTATGACAAGAATTGGGACAAATGCCTACCCCTAGCAGAGTTCTCGTACAACAATAGCTATCAAACGAGTTTGAAAATGGCACCATTTGAGGCCCTGTACGGACGAAGGTGTCGAACTCCTTTGAGCTGGTCACAAACCGGAGAACGTAAGATAATTGGACCCGACCTGGTAATCGAGGCAGAGGAGAAAGTAAAAGTAATACAAGCAAATCTTAAAGCCGCGCAAGCCCGACAAAAGAGCTATTCTGACAAAAGGAGAACGCCTCTAAAATTCGAAGTTGGCGATCATGTCTATCTTCGAGTTTCACCCACCAAGGGAGTGCAAAGATTCGGAATCAAAGGCAAACTAGCTCCCCGTTATATTGGTCCTTACGAAATCATTGAGAGCTGCGGACCCGTAGCCTACAGATTACGACTGCCCCCTCAGCTCACGGCCACCCATGATGTCTTCCACGTATCTCAACTCAAGAAGTGTATTCGAGTCCCTACCGAGATTGTGGAACAGCAAGAAATATTGTTAGAACCCGACCTCTCGTATGTCGAACACCCGGTTAAAATTTTGGATCGAAAAGAAAGAGAGACCAGGAGGAAAGTGATTAAAATGTATAAAGTTCAATGGAATCATCACACTGAAGAAGAAGCCACCTGGGCAACCGAGATTTACCTAAACCAAAATTTCTCTGGTTTTCTTACCTCAACCACGGGTATGTACACACACTGCCCACACTAAGCTTATTGTCCGAATCTCGGGGCGAGATTCTTTTTAAGGGGGGAAGGCTGTAACACCTCAGGTGTTTTAATTGTTAAACAAGTCTTATTAGCATAATAAAATGCATCACTAACTAAGAAAATAAAAGGAATGGATTAAGTTTGGTTTTGCTTTTACCTTTAAAAGTTTGTATGTGCATAAATGCATGTACTTTAATGAAACAAATTGGATAACTTTCACATCAAAGCAAATATGGCTATGAAATTAAATGAGCACACCAGTATTAGCATGACCAATAAAAGTTTAGTTGAAGCCTAGGGAAGAAAATGAAATTTTGAAATAAAATGACGCGCCCTCCGAATAGAGTTTTCTTTAAGTTTTTAAAATAACTTTGGAACCAAAGCTCAAATGAACTTTGTCCTGAAACGAAACTTGTAGAACTTTTTATTCTGAACAACTTTCATGTTCAAAAGATTTTGAAATTCAAATTAAAAAGTGGAGAAAACGTCCTGTTTGCAACCAGCCCCCTGGAAATTTTTGAATTTTCGCATTTAGGCCCTTGCCCCTCCCCTGCAGCACCGCTGCAGCTGCCGAGTCGCAGGCCGCCGCCGCCTGCCCAATAGCGCACCTCTACCCACCGCCGGCAGCGCCCAATGCCTCTGCTCACCGCCCAGCTCGCCCAACCCGCGGCCGTGTTCTCCTTCTTCCTCACGCGGCAGCCCGCACAGCCAGTAGAACGCCACCGCCCCGACGCCCAATGGCGTGCCGCATGCCGCACGCCTCTGGCCGCCGCCCCCTCCACCCAGTGCCCCGTCGTGCCACCCCAGCTCGCCAGTAGCACGCCCGCATCGCCCGCACGCGACGTCGCGCCCCGGTGCGCGCCCAGCGCACGCACGCCGCACGCCGCACGCCTCTGGCCGCTGGTCACCGCCGCTGGACATCCTTATCGTCGAAGTAGCTTTCGTTGTTTTATTTTCCGCTGCAACTTAAACTCTGAAGAACTTCTTAGTTTGATCATTGAAGTACTTGGTTTCTAAACCCGAAACTTGGTCTGTAATTTTTACTTATGCTAATGTTGTAATATTTACTGGAATGTGGTATTCTCTGGGCTCATCTTCGCATGAGCATTTGTATGTATGGCATTCGATCCGCTCTACCGTGGTTGTATCGGGAGGTTATACCCGACAGACCAGTGGATTACTCCGTTTGAAGTGTAAGGTTAACCGAGATTGCCTTAATGGTGATGGTTAATACACTTGAGCCGGATTAATTCAGGTTGTTCTGCCACAGCCCCTTCCTAGTATGAGGCAAACCCACCACAAAGTCCATAGATATATCCTCCCCAAGGAACACTAGGGACAGGTAAAGGCATATACAAACCGTGTGGGTTTAGTCGAGACTTAGCTTTTTGACATGTAGTGCAGCGAGCAACAAATCTCTCCACGTCTCTTCTCATCTTTGGCCAAAAGAAATGACAAGCAAGGATGTCCTCCATCTTCTTTGCTCCAAAATGTCCCATCAACCCGTCTCCATGTGCTTCCTGTAGTAACAACAAACGAACAGAGCTAGCTAGAATGCATAGCTTGTTAGCTCTAAACACAAAGCCATCATTAACCATGAATTTATTCCATGCTTTACCCTCTTTACAATGCAGCAACACATCTTTAAAATCATCATCATGTACATATTGCTCCTTAATTGTTTCCAAACCAAAGATCTTATAGTCAAGTTGTGTCAACAAAGTATACCTCCTAGACAAAGCATCAGCATTGACATTCTCTTTCCCTTTCTTGTGTTTGATGACATAGGGAAAAGACTCAATGAATTTGACCCACTTAGCATGTCTATGGTTCAGCTTTCCTTGACTACAGATATGCTTCAAAGATTCATGATCAAAATATATGACAAATTCTTTGCGCCAAAGGTAATGCTGCCATGTTTCTAAAGTTCGCACACGAGCATATAATTCCTTATCATAAGTTGAATAATTTAGAGCGGGCCCACTCAATTTCTCACTAAAATATGCAAAGGGTTTCCCTTCTTGTAACAAAACACCACTCAAACCAATCCCACTAGCATCACATTCAAGCTCAAATGTCTTATTAAAATCAGGAAGTTGGAGGAGAGGTGCATGTGTCAACTTATCTTTCAAAATGTTGAAGAAGTTCTCTTGCGCTACGCCCCAAGAAAAAGGAACTCCCTTCTTTGTTAGCTCATTCAACGTTGCAGCAATGGTGCTGAAGTCCTACACAAAGCGACGATAAAATCCAGCAAGTCCCAAAAAACTTCGCACTTGGGTGACGGTCTTGGGGACAGGCCACCCTTGAATGGCCTCCACCTTGGCTTGCTCAACTTCAATTCCCTGTGGAGTGACAACAAAGCCAATAAAAGAGACTCGATCCGTGCAAAATGTGCACTTCTCAAGATTACCAAAAAGACGTGCATCACGTAGAGCATCAAAAATAGCACGCAAATGCTCAAGATGTTCATCCATGGATTTGTTGTAGATCAATATATCATCAAAGTAGACAACAATAAATTTTCAAATGAAAGGACGCAAAACTTCGTTCATTAATCTCATGAGAGTGCTAGGTGCGTTAGTTAACCCAAATGGCATGACTAACCACTCATACAACCCGAACTTAGTTTTGAAAGCAGTTTTCCATTCACCTGCTAATTTCATGCGAATTTGGTGGTAGCCACTACGCAAATCAACTTTCGAAAACACAACAGCACCACTCAATTCATCAAGCATATCATCCAAGCGTGGAATAGGATATCGATAGCGAATGGTGATGTTATTAATTGCTCTACAGTCCACACACATACGCCATGATCCATCTTTCTTCGGCACTAAAAGAACCGGAACAGCACAATGACTAAGAGACTCACGTACGTAACCTTTGTCAAGCAATTCTTGCACATGACACTGAATCTCTTTGCTTTTTTCCGTGTTGGTCCTGTACGGTGCGTGGTTTGGCAATGAGGCACTAGAAATGAGGTCAGTCTGGTGCTCGATCCCTTGAAGTGGGGGCAGCCCTGGTGGTACCTCACTTGGGAACACATCAGCATATTCCTGCAAAATGTTAGCAACAGCAGGAGGCAAGGAATGCTGCTCATCATGAAGGGAAATGAAAGCATCTTTGCAAACCAAAGCATAGACAACTGATTTCGAGGCAGCCAATTCATTAATATCAGATTTAGTAGCTAGCAAGCACTTTCCCTTCAAAGTTATCTCTCCTTTTGGATCAAAAACAGATTTGGTATTGTTCTTGTTCTCACTTTTAGCATGTTCCTGTGATCTAAATTTTCTTGCTCTAGCGATATCATCTTGCATAATCGCTTTAGGTGACATTGGATGCAACACAATCTTTTTATCATGGTATAGGAAAGAGTACTGATTTGATCTACCATCAGGGGTAGATCCCGATCTTTTGGTGAGGGATGAACTGGATAACTCGATTTGGGAAACAAGAGAAGACGTTGGCGGTCCGACTTCAGCAACCGAAGGATGCTACGCCTTAGCAATCGATACACCTCCTCCCTGGTCGCCGCACCCTTGCGATGCGCGACACCGGCCACGAGGGCACACGTCCTGCAAGCAAATCGAAGAACTCGCAAGAACAAGTAAACAAGCACTGAAATCACAAGAGGGAATCAAAGAACTCAATCTGGATTGATCGAAAATGGGGTTCCGAATACAAGAAGGCGGGCAGTTCAACGAACACGCGCGCTTCCAGCAAGTAGCGATAGCTATCTTCGTAAAACAAAACCCAACCCCTCCCTAGCGACGGCTGAGTAGTATAAGTACCTGGGAGGGCAACCAGAGAAGTTTAGGGTTTGCCCTCCAACCCCTCCCTTGCTGGGCTCTACTGGGTACACAGCCCATTTGGCCTAATTGGTGACGTAGCACCATGGACAGAGTGGCAGTCTGTAAGGAAAATGAGGACTGCACCCAACTCCGAACAGATGTCATCGAGTGGACTGATCCGTTTGAAAGTAGACTTCATAAGCTTTCCGTGATGTCCTTGAACTCTCCAATCGGAGAATGGATGAGGTCGGGGCCGCTGTCACGAGTTGGTGCTGTCCTGTTGTCCGAATCCAGTCCACGCGAATCCCCTCCCCTTCTTATCCTCCCCAACATACCTAAGCAAAAAAAAAAGCGTGCACATTTCCATCTTCTAAATATGATGGACAAGAGCTTAAGAATGAACTTACCTGATAATGGAGTTGACGGGCATGAGCGCGAGTAATAGGACCAAGCGGTGACGATGTTGGTGTGGATGTACCGTTGGTGTTGATGTCCTCATCAGCGGAGTACCCCCTACGCTTCCTCAAGGCCGTGGCTAAGGATTCCAAACATAAAGATGGCGGGAACCGCCCTTGGAGGCTATGTAAGGAGGTCTCCCCCCTCCTCATTCACACACACCACACATTGGAAGCCTCTCTCCCTTTCTCACTTGTGACTTGTAATCCTTATGGTAGTGGAGCTAGGCTAGAACCTCTCTTTAGCGAATCCAGTCGTCCTCGAGGTCGTTGAGCAATCCTTGGCCTTCAGTATGGCTTTGTATTTGACTTGTCAGTATCCTATTCGTATTGCAGAGCTTAGTCATGATTGTTATGCTATCTTGATAGTTCATCGTACCATGCCTTGTTCTTCCATAAGTTATGCTTTATATGTGGTTAGGCCAGATGTTCTAAGTAAGGATATCAGTTCATTGTGCCTTTGGGCTTGCCTTAGTGCTTTCCTTGTCCATCCGAAGGGTTGGAGACCCGGGGGCGCTAGGGTAGTGACCTCATGCATATGCATAGTGCCCGGGTATGCGGGATCCCTCGGATATGACCATGCTCCACGGTGTTGCAGGGGTAGATGGTAGGTGGTGACAGTCCTGTCCGTTCGCTACGGTGGAATTTCCGTGGTTAGTGTAGTCCCCCACGTTCGGGTATGGTGTAGGAGTTCAGAAACATGTACAAGACTGGTTGTACACCGGTGCGGGACATTCTCCCTGATATCCCGAGCCTTAGCACGGAGCCCTAACCATGTATCTTGTGTAACCCTTGCTTGTATGAATAGATGCTTTTAGGATATTCTTTGTATGCCTATGCTCCCACTAACCTTTGGTTTATTCGTTATTTTTTATCTTGAGTTTGTCTTGTGTGTGTCTCACATTACCCTTATTCATATCTTCTATCATAACTTACCCCTGTATGAAATATAGTCAATAGCTTATTCATAATATCCTATTTATGTACCTAGTGAACTCTTTTACACCATGCCATCCTACGGGAGAATATAAATAACAATACCCGAATACTCTCCGGGTGAAATGCTACAACGGTATATTCGTGCGCTTGCGGATACAATCTGTAATCGTTAAGACATACCACCACGACATTTATTGGTGCAATCGCTAAGGACTAACAATCCTGGTGATGATGCTAAGAAATACCAACAAGGATTACTGGCGCCGTTGCTGAGGATGGCATTGGTTAAAAGATTTACGAATACGTAATCTTTGCAATGTGTTTAAGAAATAGCTATTGCTTATACAAGCTAATGTTGCTTTTGTTTTCTCCTGCTGGATGAAAATAGGGTAGTGTATGAGTGGTTTCTCTTTGCCGACAAATTTTGTTGAAAATCCAGAGAAACCGTGACAAGGGTTCGACCTCGCGTCGTCCCTCCTTAAATTGTTCTCTCGGCAACCAAACCAGTCGTTCAAGCACCATTAACCGTCATGGCTGAAAAGACTCTTCGTGACTTCTTCGTCCCCTCAGCCACCAATGTGGCCACCGGATCCAACGTCGAAGACGGGGAAGTGAACTTTGAGCTCAAATCGAGTCTCGTTAGAATGGTGCAGGCTAGCCCATTTTGCGGCAAGCCAAATGAGGACGCCAACGCACCTCTACAAAACTTACTCGAGTTGTGTGAAATTGTAGTAATATGGGGGATCGCAGCTGATGTCATCAGGCTCCGTCTGTTTCCTTTCTCCCTCTTGGGGAAGGCAAAACAATGGTTCTACAAGGACAAGGAAGCCGTCAACATGTGAAACAAATATTCCACGGTGTTCCTCGCGAAGTTCTTCCCGCTGGGAAAAACCAATGCCCTGCGTAGGAAAATTTCATGTTTGCAGCAGACAGGGATGGAGTCAATTCCTGAAGCTTGGGAGAGGCTACAAGAATACATCCTCGCCTTTCCTCATCATGGGATGGATGAATGGCTCATCCTCCAAAGCTTCTACAACAGGCTGACACCAAAATCTAGAGCCTACATCGACGATTCTACTCGAGGAGCCTTCCTGGACCTTACCATCGCCAAAGCTACTGTATTGGTCGAGAAGATGGTCTCCAATCAAGGGTGGAGCGAAGAATGCCTCCAACACCGAACCAAGGGCATGTGCACACAGTCAATGAGGCGGACATGCTCTCTACAAAAATGGACCTCCTACTCAAGAAGCTGGACGAGAGGGCAGAGATCGAGAAACAGATGTACAACTCCGTCCAAGCCATTGACTCACACTTCGGGTGCGAGGTCTGCGAAATTGGTGGACACTCGAGGAACGACTGCCCCGAGACCCGTGATGACGCTACCTTCATCAACAACAACAACAACAACGGGTACCGTCCACAAGGAGGCCAGGAGTGGAACCAGTCGCGCCCACCATATCAAGGAGGTAACAACTACAACTCCAATTTCAATCCGAGCCAACCCTCCTTGAAAGATCTTGTGCTTGGCCAAGCTAAAATCAACGAATCTTTAAACAAAAAGCTTTTGGCCAATGATAAAACTTTGGAAATTATAAACATAAAATTGAAACTTTATCTTCTGCTTTAAAAAACCAACTAAGTTTCAATAAAATGATCGAATCTATACTTGCACAAATCACTGCTGCTGTTCCTACCGCTGTGTCCGGGAAGATTCCGGGGCAACCCAAGGCTCCCATTGAAAATGTCAGCATGGTGGCCACCGGATGGGGTAACCCATCTTGGAGGCCATCCTGCACTAACCATACAGGAGGAACCACACACAAAAGGGCAAACGCGTGGGGAGGGCTGACAGTAGCAATACGCGGATATCCAGAGGTCCAATGATCAACAGTTTGATCTATGACTTCCACTATGATCAGGCCCTCTGTGACCTTGGGGTAAGCATAAACATTATGCCCAAGGTAATATTTGAACAACTACAATATCCTGCTCTCTCTACGACCCTAATGTACGTTCAGCTCATCGATTCAACCATTTGATATCCCAAAGGGATAGTCGAAAACTTACTGGTGGGAGTCAAGAACTCCTTCGTCCTCGCCAACTTCGTCGTCCTCGACATGGAGGGCGACCTAGGCGTACAACTTATCCTTGGATGACCCCTCCTAAGGGATGTCAAGGCAAGGATAGATATCGGGACTGGAGAAATCCGTTTCCACATCAGGGTCGACAATATATTCTTTAAATTCCAATACAGGACGAAGCAGAGATTCGTGATTCATCAAGATCACGATGGAAGTGGAATCTGGGGAGAACCACTGCCTAAACCTGAAATTCCACCTAGCAGACCAATAAAGAGAAAGAAGACAAAGAAGATGTGGCAAAGGGTGGAAAGTGCGTCTTCATCTACTTCTCCAAGATGGGATGCCAAACGGTAAGCACGCTGGAGAAAAGTCCTGCCCATCGGATAGAAAATGGTGAGCCCTTGCCGAAGGTAAATCGGTACTTATCTCTCTTGCATGCTAGGATTTTTCTTTTTCACTTCATTTGAAATTTCTACCTGCATATTTGATTTTCAAAACCTCTCTTGCATGCTAGGATTTTTTTCTAGCCTTTTTATGTTTTAACAAAAATCCTGAAAAATATTTCTGAGCATGAAAATCCTATGAAAAATATTCTTAAACATCTTATCGAGAGCAACGTGGGCCTAGGCACCTAGGCATGACATCATGTAGCGTTGGAGGGGCCATGGGCCAAGGCTGTCAGCATGTGGGGCCAACAGGGGGTCTGCTGAATCTAGGGTTCGGCCGAACCCATTTGACCGTTGGGCGGGGCCAGCTTTTTCAAACGGCTAGTAGCCATTGTGGCTTGCCCTTTCCCGGCCGTTTCGTGCTCATGCTCTTTAAATAGAGCCCGAGAGGGGGATGTGTTTCACTCACACTTCAACTCCCCCACTCCCTCCCTCTCACACTCTTTGCTCTCGGGATTTCATTGGAGTTTTGCTCAAGTTTGGATTCAAGAAACCTCTCTCTCTCATTTCTTTGCTGCAAGAGTATACACACACTTGGAGGAACAACTTTTGGGTAAGAAATTCATTTTGATTTCACTAACGTAAGCCGATTCGAGTTGTTCATGTTCGTTGTTGTTCTTCAAGCATGAAAGGCATAGGACGGAAGGTCTCCGGTGTATTAAAAAAAATGACGGGCATGAGTTCGTCCCGTTCTCGGGGTGGCTCAAGCTCTCACCACACTCCCGAACCTTCACCAAGCCCAAGCATGATGGACTATGAAGAGGAACAAGCCGAAGTGCAAGCCAAACCACAAGCCAAGGACATGGAGATAGACGACAACGACGCACCCTACCTCAACTTGCGAGACAACCGCGAGCGGCAAGCCTACGCCATCCTCAAGTGTTGAAACTTTGGTCATACCAAAGCTTTCGATCCGGACCTCCTCAAGAAAACAGGTATGGGCGTAGAGTTTACTCGTGTTTGGCATGCAATTGGATGGGATAGTTTTGTGCCCGTTGAGGAGAATGGTTCTGGTCTCCTCACCATCCAGTTTCTTTGCACTCTTCGAGAGGCGGATGACGGTGTTTCTTTTCGACTCTTTGAAAATGAATCATGTGTTTTGGGGATTGATTTTAGGTCAAGTTGTCCATGGCAAGTTTGCACCTCAGTGCAATGATATTCAAAACCCGACTCTTAGCTTGATGCACAAATGGTTGGCCATCACCCTCTTCCCAAGGAATGATGTCCAGCCCGTGCATAACAATGAGTTGATGATCCTATACGCCATGGTCAAATCAAAATCTCCCCCGTAAAGGCAATTGTTAAGCAATGGCTTACAAATTTCAAGATGATGGGTCCTATTGAGTGTATATCTTTGGTTACTCGCATCGTTTCGAGCTTGGGGATCTTAGATGGGAATGCCATTCCCTTCATTGAGGACCCCCATTTTCTTATTGACGAGTCTTATTTGATTTATGGTCACACACTCAAAAAAGGCCTGAATGACTCTCTGATTTTCTTATCCTTGGGCTATGCAAATGAGATCCCATTACCAAATGCGGGGTACCATTTGTATAACTGCCAGTCGCTAACCATCCCTCTTGTCCCACAAGAGGTGGCCCGCAGGTATAGTGTTTCTAGTTTGCCTTGCGGGATGACACGGAGCAGGGCCAGAAGAGAAGCAACGCCGACTCCACCCCCTCCACAGCCTCAGCCATCATATCCACATGAGCCAGGTGGATCGTCTTGGCATAGCGCAAGCACCGACAAGTGGGCTCGGCAAGCCCCAGCATGCCGGTCCACCAGCTCCAGCTCCAGTAGAATCTCACACCTCACACCACGAATGGCCTTGAGTCAAGCATTCAGCTCCGTCACTCAGCAGCTAGGCAAGCTGAGGGTCCAGGCCAACGACATTGAGGAATCACTAAACCAGCACATCCAGACCAACCAAGCATGGCAGTGACACACCGGCGAGAGGATCCACACTATTGAGCAGAGACAGCTGCAGCAGTAGAAGGAGTGGAGGGCTTACTTCCGTTGGAGGGGGGTACAACCCCGACCAACAGCAGTGAGCCTGAAGCTAGCTTGGGGGAGGACCCCCACGAGAGGTATCTTGTATCTAATTTTCTTTACCGCTTTCAAACTTTATGCATGAAACAAAATAAAAATCTGCAAAACCAAAAACAAAATAAAAATTTGCAAAACTAAGAAAATACCAAAAATATTTACTTGCTTTCTTATGTGTAGTAAGCATGTGTAGTTTTGCTTGTTGAAATGATGAATTGTTGCTCTGTTAATTTCCTTCATATGCCTAGTTACAACTTAGTGCTCTACCTGGTTTTGAGTTTGGTGGCTAAATGATCAAACCTTAAGTCTAAAACTTGTGGGTAGCAAAAGCATGATCCAAATCCAGGTTGTTGGGAGTTGTGATATGGTTGAAATAGAGCTGCTATGATCTCTTCCTAACATGATGCTTGATATCCGGAGTATTTTAATTCTTGAAAATACAAAAACAAATAAAGTTCCTTGATGATATGAAAATTCCTATCCAAAGCTATATGTTGATGCAAATTGAAAATCTTCCACATGTGAACCTTCTTATCTCATTGAGCTTTGTCAAATTGTTGTGACCCTTTGTGAGATACATTTCATACTCCCAAGATCAAGGTCACGTACATGTTTCCACCACATGCTCTACATTAGAAGATAGCAAGCACTCCATCCATCCATCCACCCACAAAATTCCATGTTGTTCCATGGTCACTCTCTCCAAAGTTATAAGAAAAAGGATATGGGCTATGCAAAAAGAAATAAAAGATATGCTCAAGAAAGCATGAGAAGAAAAAGAAAGAATTGGACACATGAAGGTCCAAGAAAAAAAAAGAGGAGAGAGAGAAAGAAAGATAGCCCTTATCTAAGAAAAAGAATAAAGGAGAGATTGTCCATGAAAAGGAGTTCATACACCATCCACCAAAAAAAAATATCTATCACATACACATCTTGATCAAGGTTTATGACTTGTTTCTTCTTTGGATCCGGTATTTGACTTATATGAGAAACAAGTGTGCCTCCAAATTCCCCATACCTACCGCTCCACCAAAACAAGCCTTTAGGAGTAGGATGAGAACGAAAGGCACAAAAAAAGCCTTGGTGAGGAATCAAACACAATGAGCGATCCGAGAGATCAATCGAGGAAATTTACAATTTCTTTGAAAAAAATACTTTACAAAACCTCCGGATTGACGGTTGAACAAAAGGAATGAGAAAAATTAGTGCTCTACAAAGCCGTTCTGACTTCCAACCGCCAAAGATGAGATAAAGCTATACGCCCCATAGGAGTAAGGTAAGAGGTAAGATCAAAGCCAACTTATTCAAAATCATGGTAGGAACACCTAGTTGTGCCTATGGTATAAGTTAAAAATGCAACATTGTAGCAACTCCTAATCAATAACTTAAGCCCAGACTTTGCTCGAGATGAGAAAAGGGCTAGCTTGGAGGTGCTGTTGACGGTCCTTAAATGCGAAATCTGACCGTCAACTATACTGACAAATAAAGAAAAACCATACCTCTTACTCACATATTTCATTTATAATAACTTAGTTCCACATGTATTAGAAGATATTTGATTTCAACGATACAAATCCGGAATAAGAAGAAAACATGCAGAAGACGCAACAGAAATACGCAGAAGATCCTATCCTGCATCACACTTACAAGGAGGGCCCACAAACCAGACGAAACGAGCGTGCCAAGGCACAAATCACTAGGGATCATCGCCATGGCCCACATGTCAGCTAGCCAGAGGAAGGCAGAGCCGGGGAGGCTCCACCTAGGGTCGGCCGAACCCCTAGGTCGGCTAAACCCAGACGTGGAGTACCCCCTACACTTCCTCAAGGCCGTGGCTAAGGTTTCCAAACATAAATATGGTGGGAACCGCCGTTGGAGGCTATAAAGGGAGGTATCGCCCCCTCGTTCACACACACCACACATTGGAAGCCTCTCTCCCTTTCTCACTTGTGACTTGTAATCCTTAGGGTAGTGGAGCTAGGCTAGAACCTCTCTTTAGCGAATTCAGTCGTCCTCGAGGTCGTTGAGCAATCTTCGGCCTTCGGTATGGCTTTGTATTCGTCTTGTCAGTATCCTATTCGTATTGTAGAGCTTAGTCATGGTTGCTATGCTATCTTGATAGTTCATCATACCATGCCTTGTTCTTCCATAAGTTATGATTTATATGTGGTTAGGCCAGATGTTCTAAGTAAGGATATCAGTTCATTGTGCCTTTGGGCTTGCCTTAGCGCTTTCCTTGTCCATCCGAAAGGTGGGAGACCCGAGGGTGCTAGGGTAGTGACCTCATATACGGGCGTGGTGCCTGGTTATATGGGACCCCTCGGATATGAATATGCTCCATGGTGTTGCAGGGGCCTTGTCCGTCCGCTACGGCGGAATTGCCGTGGGTGGTGTAGTCCCCCACGTTCGGGTATGGTGTAGGAGTTCTGAAAGATGTAACAGAACTGGTTGTACACCGGTGCGGGACATTCTCCCTGATATCCCGAGCCTTAGATCTTAGCCCTAACCATGTATCTTGTATAACCCTTGCTTGTATGAATAGATGTTTTTAGGACATTCTTTGTATGCCTATTCTCCCACTAACCTTTGGTTTATTCGTTATTCTTTATCTTGAGTTTGGCTTGTGTGTGTGTCACATTACTCTTATTCTTATCTTCTATCATAACTTACCTCTGTATGAAATATAGTCAATAGCTTATTCATAATGTCCTATTTATGTACCTAGTAAACTCTTTTACACCATGCCGAATACTCTCCGGGTGAAATGCTACAACGGTATATCCGTCCGCTTGCGGATTCAATCTATAATCATTAATACATACCACCACGGCATTTCTTGGTGCCATCGCTAAAGACTAACAATCCTGGTGATGATGCTTAGAAATGCCAACACAACTATCGTAAGCAGCGAACGGCTACAAGAGGGGGAACTTTCTTCTGATGCAATGGCTACAAGAGGGGGAACTTTCTTCTGATGCAATTCAGATTCGTACCCCCTCCTTAACCATCCAATGCTTTATCCAAGGAACTGGAGTCGCAGCTATTTATAATCCCACAGCTCTTGACCATCTAGGTGAAAATTCTTTCTTTCCAACCATGAAAACCTTCCGGATCTCACCGCGCTACATCATAGAAGTCCTTGGGATTATGCACGACATGCCGATTTGGCATGAAGATGTCGAGATTGCCCAAGATTTCCATGTCTTCAAAGTCCAAGACTTCGACGTTCTAATAAGGCATCCCATTGAGAAGTTGTTCCTAGATGTATCCCCACTAGGAAACCTTGATGTAACCCTTGGGGGATGAACCTATTCCAGACGAATCTCACAATTGAGGAACGCAGTTTCTGATCCTTTGCCCCAAGAGGAGCCGATTGAGGAACATTTAGCCGTTTCACCCTTCAAAACCCTTGAGACATCCCTAGAAAAAGGTTCTAAACTCTTTATTCAAGAGGAAGAGGATCTAGGGGAAACTCTTGAGCTACCCACGCATGAACGGCCAGCACATCCAGCAATCGAGTTGAAACCCCTTCCTTCTAGCCTCCGCTATGCTTTCTTGAGCGGCGATACCGAATCTCCTGTCATCACTAGTGACAAACTTTTCAGGAATCACCAAGCTGATAGCTGTTCTAGAAAAGCATAGGCTCCTTTTCGGGTACTCACTCAAACACCTCATGGGAATCAGTCCTACCCTTTGCACCCATCGCATCCTGATAGACCCAGCCAACATACCTTCTAGGGAACCTCAGCGTAGGCTAAATAATGTGATGAGGGAAGTCGTTAAGGTAGAGGTCCTTAAGCTCTTGCACGCCAGGATAATCTATCCTATACCACACAACAAGTGGGTGAGCCCTGTTCAGGTTGTGCCTAAGAAGAGAGGAATGACGGTTGTTGAAAATAGTAAAAATGAACTTATCCCTCAACGAACCGTCACGGGGTGGAGAATGTGCATTGATTATCGGAGGCTCAACTCAGCAACAAAGAAAGATCACTTCCCGCTGCCCTTCATTGATGAAATGTTAGAGCGGTTGGAGAAGCATTCTTTCTTCTGTTTCCTTGATGGGTATTTAGGTTATTATCAAATTCCTATTCACCCCGATATCAGAGCAAGACCATGTTCACATGCCCGTATGGAACCTATGCTTATCATAGAATTTCATTCGGGCTTTGCAACACTCCTGCATCTTTTCAGCGGTGCATGATGTCTATTTTCTCCAATATGATCGAGGAAATCATGGAAGTTTTCAAGGACGACTTTTCCATCTATGGGAAAACCTTTGATCACTGTCTCAAGAATATAGACAAGGTCTTGCAAAGGTGCCAAGAAAAGGACCTGGGTGCTAATTTGGGAAAAGTGCCACTTTATGGTCCGTGAAGGCATCTTTCTCGGACGCATTGTGTCTGAGAGGGACGTCGCGGTGGATAGAGCAAAGATTGAGGTTATAGAACAGCTCCTACCTCTAGTGAACGTTAAGGGCATCCGTAGCTTTCTAGGCCATGCAGGGTTCTATCGGCGTTTCATTAAGGACTTCTCGCATATCGCTAGGCCCCACACGAACCTTTTAGCTAAGGATGCATCTTTTGAATTTACTGATAAGTGTTTAAAAGCATTTCATATCTGAAAAGAAGAACTCATTTCAGCTCCAATCATTCAAACCCCTGATTGCAGTCTGCCGTTTGAAATAATGTGTGATGCCAGTGATTATGTTGTTGGGGCGGTCCTTGGCCAAACCAAAGATAAGAAGCATCATGCAATTGCATATGCAAGCAAAACTTTGATAGGATCTCAATTAAATTATGCAACCACTAAAAAAGAGCTCCTCGCTGTTGTTTTTGCTATCGACAAGTTTAGATCTTACTTGGTTGGAGCAAATGTTATTGTCCATACTGACCATGCAGCTCTGAAATATTTGCTCACCAAGAAAGATGCCAAACCTCGCCTTATAAGATGGATTCTTTTACTCAAAAAATTTGATCTTGAAATAAAACATAGGAAAGGAGTAGAGAATATTGTTGCCGATCATTTGTCGCGTATGCAAATTACTGACATGCAGGG
Organism: Panicum miliaceum; assembly: GCA_032594955.1. Taxonomy (NCBI): domain Eukaryota; kingdom Viridiplantae; phylum Streptophyta; class Magnoliopsida; order Poales; family Poaceae; genus Panicum; species Panicum miliaceum. The sequence goes on along the minus strand of CM064070.1, from coordinate 7,315,810 downwards.
ACCTCCAATAAATGATTTCCTACGCGCAGTCCTTTAATGCAAAATCTCACCTCCAACTATACTCAGGAATAAAGGACAACTACCTCACTCACATATTTGCATCACTAACCTATTTCCATAGATGTATTTGTATATTTGGCTATTTCAGGATTCAAGAACAAAATAAGAAGAAAACATGAAAAGGACGCAGAAGAACTACATAGAAGATCACATCCTGTGTCACACTTACAAGAAGCGCCCACTCAGCAGGCCAAACCGACTTACAAAGGCGGCAAACGATAAGATCAAGGACGAGGAACCATCTGTCAGTGCCCCGGCCGAAGGCGGTGGCTTGTGGCCCTACCAGGGGGTCGGCCAGCCCCTGCACTGAAGCCCGTCCAGGTGCATTTTGGCGGGAAGCCTCCCACCACCATCCTATGTCGGTTGCTGAAGGTTTCCATGTATACCTTGGCCGGAATTGCCCTTCACTAGTATAATAAAAGGAGGGGTGCCCCCTCTCTCAAACACACCACACTTGAAGCCTTTCTACTTCTCTCTAGTTGTGACTTGTAATCCTTAGGCTATTGGAGCTAGGCTAGTTATCTCTCTTAGCGAATCCTAGTCGTCCTCGGGTTCATTGAGCAACCTTCGGCCCTTGGTACTCTACTCAAAATATAGAGTTTATTCATGGTTATATTGCTATCTTGATAGTATGTTATACCATGTCTTATGCTCCCTTAAGTTATATAATCATGATTAGCTTAGCTTTAAGTCTCAACATCGGTTTGGTGTGCTTTCGGGCTTGCTCTAGTTTTATGCCTGTCCATCATCATGGTGGGGGTTCCGGAGGGCTAGAGTAGTGATATTATGCACGGACGTGGTGCCCAAGGCACGAAGGATCCATCAAATATGACTGCATCCCACGGTCTGTCAGGTTATGCTTCAGGTGGTGACAGCCCTGTCTGTCCCTTGTAGTCCCCCACGTTCGGATGTGGTGTAGGAGTCTAAAGTGCTATTCCAAGTTGCGGGTAGACTAGTACTGGGTAGTCTCCCCGTAATGTTGAATACTAAATGCTAATCCTAACCATGTGTTGTATAACCCCTGCTAACTTGAGTAGATACCACTAAGACAACCTTTTATGCCTATGCTCCAACTAACCTTTGGTTTATTCATTATTCTTTTGATTGGCTTGTGTGTGTGTGTCACATTACCCTTATACCTCATTTATCATAACTTACCCCTATATGAAATATAGTCTATAGCTTAAGCATCTTGTCTTGATTATGTACCTAGCAAACTCTTTTACACCATGACATCCTTGCGGAAAATATAAATAACGATACCCGAATACTCTCCAGGTGAAATGCTACAACGGTATATCCGTGCGCTTGCGGATTTATCTGTAATCGTTAAGACATACTATTGATGGTCCTTAATTGCTAAATCTGACCGTCAACCTCTGCATCATTCAATGCTAAATAACTACCAAACCTAGAGATAGGGATTTAACTCTAACTATTTCCACAAGCTTTGGTGAGTCATGATATGCAGGCACCCATGAATAAATACCAAGGACAAACACCACAAAACGCAGAAGACTGCACAGAAGATCACATCCTAAGAAAGTACGTGGATTGAGGGCCCACATGCCAGTCAAAATCTGGTCAATCGACCTCGAGACCCCAGAGAATATTCTGAGGATAAACTCACCAGATACCAATCAAAATCTTGTCAATCGGCCGAACCTGGACGCCTTCCCGGCACCACCAGCTTTGGCGAGAAGATCTCCCGCGCACCCCCTAAGGCGGTGTTGGCGCTAAAAATGGGCCAGGAATCAGCCAATGACCTTCAGCGTCGGACACACGACCTGGGAGAATCTGCTTAACTCCTGTTCGGGTGATTGCCCTGGTGCGGTTCGCGCGGCGTGCCAGTCAATCTGACCTGTTGATTGACAAGGAAATAAATGTATTAAATTCCGGGTGTCCCGATCGGCTGAGGTTCCGATCTGTCCCGAAAAGCGTATCAGCGAATCGGCCGATTTGCTATGAAGATGACCGGCTATGGATGAGCCGATAATCACGTGACGATTGCAAAGAAAACTGTTGGAGCAACTTAAACAATCGCTACGGATGCAACACTTGAAATAGATCTAATCGGTTGTATGATAATGAACGAGGGAAAGCAATGATAAAGCCGATAGTTTCGATCTCAAGCTGGATAACTGGTGATAAAACTAGAACAATAGGTAAAACCTATAATTCTAGTAAACATCGATAACTAGTGAATAAATCTAAACGAAACAACGGCGATGCGCCCGAAGTTAAAGCTTAGATGTTATTCGACAAGCGGAACCTACCAATTGACCGGAGATCATGTCGATGCAGCCCTGCCAATCCGTACGAACTCGTGAAAGAAAAAGAAGTATTGGCGAAGTCGCCGACTTGAAAGTAAAGTAGATTGTTTTTGTTGATTGATTGATGTATATTCTACAAACCCCTGACAACTCCTATTTATACCCTAGGACTAAGATTCCTGATCGATCACGATTCGTTACAAACTTGATTTAAATAGAAAACTACTATATCTATAATATTTTCCTAAAGGAAACGGGCTCCCGCAGAATCTTCTGCCGCCATCTCCTAGTCCAATCCGGATTCTTTCCATTGCTTTATGACCGAGTTGGCATCGTTCTTTTGACCAACGTCAGGTCATTTTGACTAGGATCCTCTGTTGGGATTCCAATGGCTTCATCCCCCTATCTGTTAGCGCAAGCTGCATCGCCAATCGGCCGATCCCTAACAGTAGCCTCAATCGGCCGATTCCCAACTGTAGCCTTTAAATCTGCCGCATCGGCCAGTCTCTTCCTTTCCTGACACCGATTCAACACGTGTCAAAATCTGGCGTCAACAGGCGGTTGTGAAAGTTTCCGCTTAGAGTGAGGGGTAGTTCAGGGAAAGTGTCGGCCTGTTGGCACTCTCCCCCAGCCTCGTACCTCGACGGATGCTTTCTTCCTAAGTAAGTGTTCATGATCTCCTATGGTGGTGAGTCTCTTGGTTAAGTAAGTTCTGTTCTTTACTTGCTTGCGGGATCATTATCCGCTCTTGAGCGGTTGTTTCTAGCTTAAGGACTTGAGTCTTAAGACGGAGTCTGGTCGAGGCTAGAAGCAGTAATCAATAGCATAGATGTGGTGTCTAGGCTTGAAGTTACCTTGGTTTGCTACCCTTCCCCACGGTCTGTCGGGGTAGGCTGCAGGTGGTGACAGCCCTGTCTGTCCCTTGTAGTCCCCCATGTTCGGGTTGGGCGTAGAGCTAATAGTAGGAGGCGCTTGGTAGACCAGGTGTAAACCGGTGCCCGAAGTAAGCAAGTAGGGGTTGAACTTATCTTTACCAGAACTCTAGAGCCATAGTAATCCTCTCTATCCTCGCCTACTTTACTCTTGTTTGTCGTTGGACAAACCAGTTAGAAAGGCTAGTATCTCCGTTCCTCATGGAAATATGATACCCTTGAATACTCACGGGTGAAGTGCTACAGTGGTATCTCCGTGCGCTTGCAGATTATTCTGTGAACGTTAAGAAATACCAACAAGCATTTTTGGCCGTTGCCGGGGAACAGTTGCTATATTACCTTCGAACCTAGTTCATCCTCGTATCTTTATAAAAAAAATCATATCCTTTGTTCTTTCTTACCTCTATCTTCACCCTCGCTACCCAATCATCCTCATGTCTTTTGCTTTTCCTTACCTCTACCTTCACCCCCACTACCCATGAAAGGTTATCCTTGTCCATACCTTTCGACCATTCAGGGCGAGTTCTTAGAGCCACAACCCTCTTCTAAGCCTACCACAGCTTCTGGCTTTGAACTTGACCCTGGTAACATTGCCTTGGTTCGGGAACAACCCTTCTCCGGAGCCAAAAGTGAAGATCCCCACAATCATCTGCGAGAATTCGAAGAACTGTGGTCGTGCCTGGTTATTCTAGGCATAACATAGGAAACCTTGAGGTGGAAGTTGTTTACATTCTCTCTCACAGAGAGGGCGGAGCAATGGTACACCCACAACATGGGAAATGTGAATGGTGATTGGGGAAGGCTCCGAGATGACTTTTGTCTCTCGTTCTCTCCTTTATCCCTCACACCTTCTCCATGGAGTGACATCCTCGCATTTGAGCAATTCGAGAAGGAGTCCCTTGGAGCAGCATGGGCTAGACTTTCACGCCTTTTGGCAATTAGCCCAGGCATGCCTTTACCTGATGAAGTGTCATTGCACATCTTTTGTGCGGGTTTAGACATGACCTCTGCTCTAGATCTTGACGTCGCTGCTGGAGGTTCGTTTGCATACAAAACCCTAACGGAAGGAAAGAAAATCCTTGAACACATCCTAGAAAAACACACTTCCTCCATCGTAGTATCCAAACCCCTCTGGGAGAAGGCCATGTCATGCATTGAGGAGTCTTCATCAGCCGAATCCAACCCCGTACCTTATCCATCCATAGATTCACATGTTAAGCCCTCACCCGAGCCACGAGCACCGAAGGAAGGAGTAGTACTCTATCCTTCGGATTTCCCTATCAAATTCGATATTTTGGGAACACCTTGAACTACTCTTGGCACAAGAAGGCTATGACACCTTCTCTTTCTCATCCTTCCAATCTCCTGAGAACGCTCTCCCCAAAAAGAAACCACCAATGTAATGCTTAATGGAAGTGAAGTGCTCTTCCGAAGCAATTCGGATTCATTCTCCTTCCATGACCATACCCTATTCTATAAAGGGAACTGTCATAAAAGCCCTTCATGACCCCACTGTCGAGGCTAGCATCATGTCTTAATTCCTAGCAAAAACACTCTTGGGCGACAAGCCTCTAGCCCTAACCAACAGACTCTTCACAAGTCCTTCAAGACTTATCTTCGAATGTCATGGGATCGCAACAGCCGTGCCAATCATCATGGACAAAACTGAGGTGTGCTTAGATATCCACATCTATCCTATCATTGATTTCAATCTTCTGCTATGCTTCCCATTAGAAGAACTCCTTGGTACATCTCAAGGGGGCCTAGATGAAAAGCTTAGAGAAACCGCTTCCACCACCTCTTGCTTGAAAAATCCCTTGGCAAAGCCTCAACAAAATCCGCTCGAGATGGTGATGCGTGTATATCCAATGATATCATCCGAGCCAGCCTCTTTTGACGGTGCAGAACCTTCTACCCTCAAAGAAGATGATTCAGAAGACCTTTCTGAAAATAAACGACCATCATCACCCTCGATCGGGTTTGAGCCTCTTTCCGCTGGCCCAGCTTTGGCCTCTCACAAGAACTCTCTTGAGATGGAGAACTCATGGGCCATGGAGCTTCATGAGGAATTGACTAGAATCCGGAGAAAAGGATTCCCTAGACGAGCATGGGGGCTTTATTCTTGAAACACCTCAAGAACCATTCTCGCATAATGCCTTTCTTGAGTCAGCCACGCTTTGTGCCGTAAGGACGCACGAGGACTGCAACCGCCCTAAAGTCCTCCATTGCAAAATCTTTAGACGGATGGTTGTAGATGCATATGTTTATCATAAGCATTGCAGATTTCGTAGGCACGCTGTGGCACTAACCTTGCAGCTTGAACAACAATGATAAATCATCAACCGATGGTAAGATTGGAGCGTTTTCACCAATGATAGCTGCAAGAAGAAATTCCCGATGGTTGAGCTTGTGACAATAAACTAAGCACTACCGGGAAATGGCCCAGACTTTCATTTCCCTTTCCCATAAAGTTTCTTTTTATTTAATAAAAGCAAGAACATGTTTTTAGGATAGTATGCATATTCGGGTATTTTTGGTCGCTAACCATTTCAGGTTTAGATTAAAAAGAACGAGGGGCATGCGATGCCCGAGAACATGGGAAGTGCACCAGCTGTACACTTGGTCCTATTTGGTGATCGAACACACTCTAAAGTAAACACCAACACCGCACACTTGACTCTTGGTGTCCTGACACACAAAAGTCCAAGTGTGGGGGAAATCGATGAGCGCCTTGCTGCAAGTTCCCGTCACACCAAGGAGCATCCTAGTGTCAGCTCTGGCTTGCTTATGAAAAAAAGAAAAGTGGGGAAGAAAAAAATGGGAGACAAAGAAAAAAAAGAGGAAAAAAATAGAGAGATAAAAAATAAAATAAAAAAAGAGAGAGAAATGAAGAAGAAAAGAGTGAGAGTGAGCAAACATGCTCCACATGGATCAAAGGCCGCATTAAGCCTGCCTTTATGCCATGGCATTGCACCCTGATAAATATCATTTCGTCGTCTGGCTTCACCGAGTCTTGCCCTCACTTATGCTTGCAAAGCCTTGGCATAATCCTCATCGGCTCCTAGCTTTGAGTAGCTTCGCTCTTGCAGCTCCTGCGCATACAAGCAAGAGGAATGCTCCTCTTCCTTCCTAGGCCTTTGCTTCTCCACTCCGATTGGCACTTGCTCGCCGGAACGAAAGGAGATGTACTTTGCGCCTCCAATCATAAAGCAATGTGCCAATGGATCATGCCTCCAAGAACATGGTTCACACACACGAGGCATGAGTACCACTCACCTAGGTTGGTGTGGTCAAGTGCCTTCCTCCGCTATAGTCCACATCAAAATAGAGGAGCTATCAACCATCATATATGACCACACCACCATGACAACAATGTCGGAGCATCCATCCTTATATGCTGCCGGTGAAAACACTCAGGTATGCAAAGGTAAGATTACCCCGTACTCATGTTTATCTCTATATGGTCAGAGCTTGATCTTGCTTCCTTAGTTTAAGTTCGTATGCTCTGGTTTGGATGTATTTGTACAGTACATCCATAGGCTTTTTAAATTAAGCATGGTGCTTAGGTTAAATAACCTTCTTTAAAAAAATAAGACATAGTGTCGAGTTTGGTTAATGAACGGTCAGAGTTAATGAGACCATAGATTTCGCATGCATATCTTTTGTGGACTAACCCCTGCAGGAGAATTTTCAAAATTGGCGGGTAAGTCGTCAAGTTCAGTTCATACTAGAGAAAAGCCAAGGCCCGGGTCACACTTCAACAAAGATTGTGCGACATGCAAGGGAGGCTCAGATCACCCCTCAAAGTTCACTATGAGTATATTGCAAAAATGCCCCTTTGTTATGTTCATGCAGTTTTTGTCTCGGCCTTGCTTGAGTTATGATGAAAAGAAAAAAAATTGGTGAAATAAAACACCTTTTTGAAATAAAAGAATATCTCTAATAGAAATGATGAAATAAAATGATGGCAAGCATTTTGGGATTCATGCTAATTGAATCTTTGAATTTGATTTTCCTGACGCATGGATGTAAACAACTAATCTCAAGACAGTAATAAAATCTCTTCAGAAATTCTTTAAACACCCATCGATTATTTGTTGTCCACTAACCTTCTGCAGGGAATAAAACACACAACCAAGGAGCAGTGTACAATAACTCCGACACTAACACAACACTCCTTGGTCCCATGGGAAGATAAATGCACAAGTAACCAAGTAGAACAAATGCAAACCTTTGCTGAACTCGCAACTTGCATTTTGTTCTGAGCTGGGGATGACCTGCCACGTAAGTATCCCAAACTCGTGCATCCTTTTCCATCCTGCTAGATTACCCATCGTGCCCTATTTTCCATCATAAATAGAATACAAAAAATAAATAACAAAAATAATAACAAAAAGAAACTTAGGTGCTTCAAACATTTCATGCGTCTTGAGTTAATAAAGATTTGAACTCCCCGGTATTCAAACCGGTAGAGTTTTTTTTCCCACCCTTTGTTTGTTTTGCTAAATAAAAATAGGTACATGAATAAGTGTGGGGGAGATCTCTCAAGCTCACCAAGTGCACACTCATTCAAGATCCTCCCCCAACATGTTGCACAACATCGGTCGGTTAAGCGCACTGAAGAGCAGGACACATGGGATCCAGAGAGAGATGGTCGAACCCCTAGTTCAACCAAACCACCACTGACTCTCCTCAGTTTCCTCTTCTTCCTCTTGAACGATGGTTTGTACAACACAACCCTCTAAATTCCTAATTTCTTGAGTTTTATATGAATTTTATGACGATCACTAAAATTAAAACTCAATGATCCTTGCCAATCTCCTCATGTTGAACATGCCTTTTCTATGGTTGGCTTGCATATTCTTTATTCCACACCTATATTCCTTTCTGGAAATTACTCTCTTTCTCCGTAGAGCTAAATCCATTTTTGGAAAGTTCTAAAATCTTTTTCTCAAATTCCAAGTATTTTAATTGGATTTCTCGTATCCCAAATTATCTCTAGAGTTTTCCTCTACATTTTTGGGATTCTTCAGGATATATTTTTTGTGATTTAAAAGATTTATCTGGACTTTTCTCGATTAATTTTAAGCTTAAAAATATGTTCTAGAAAATGAATTTGTTTTCTTTTCATCGCGAGCTGGATTCAACTCGTTTTGGGTCTAGTCCGCTTTAGATTCTAGAACCATGCCATGCAAAAGCTTGAGCTCAACCACTGCCCTAATCTCGTCGTTCGTTGCTTTTCCATCGACAAAAAGTAAATCAAAAGCTTCTATTTGATGCACCAAAAGAAACACCCTTGTTTTTTCCTTTTGCCTTTCCTTTCCGAAGCTTAATAGCTCATTGAAGCTAGCGAACCGACACTCACCGTCGATCACCTTCCTTCACCAAGTTGGAGTTATCCAGAAGCTTTCCCGCTTCCCCTTTCTTTCTTTCTTTCTTTCTTTCTTTCTTTCTTTATTTCTTTATTTCTTTCTTTCTTTCTTTCTTTATCTCCTCATAGTCGGACCAAGCCGTTTCTTTGATGTCCATCCTTTTTACTCTATCGTATGCGACATTCTAAAATGCCCATTTGAATTCCCCATCTTCTAATCTTTCTCCCCGATCAAATCACGCTCGAAACGGAGTTGTAGCCTGACTTTGGTGTTTTCCGATGATGGTCCAAAAGTCGTAAATGGCGACCTATGTCACCGCTGCATGACCCTGGCCTGGCTTACCTCGACCCAAATCTGATCCGACCTAGTTCAGCCACCACCATCCTCCTTCTCTCTCTTCTTGCACATGGCAGCCATACCGTGCCAATCCCGCTTTCCTATATGTGCATGCTAGAACTCATTGATCGAGTCCGGTCTGGCCACGCATGCCCAGCCTCATCGTACTCCTGTACACCACCTGCAGGCTGAGCTGGCTTCGCTCCATGCTTGTTCTCGACTTCATTCGAGACTAATCGACTCTTGCTGTTGTTCTCAGCATGAGCATCATGCAACCCATGCCCTAAAAAAAGTGCAGCCTGCTCACATTCCCTCTTTTATTTCTTGCTATGGTCAATTTCTTTTTGTCGGCCTGTCAGTCTGCGCAGGTCCTTTTGCCCCTGCGTTTTCTTTTCCTTCTTCCTTCCGAATCCCAGCTTCATATACTAGTCCGGCAGCAACCGAACCTGCTTCAACCCCGCCCGACCCAACCTGTTGTGTGCAGCCTGGTCCATGAGCAGCTGGTCTCTTCCAAGACAACGCACGGCACGACGCAGCCACAACCGTGCCCACCCGGATGCCCTGCTCCCGTGCCGCTGGTGCCCGCGCCTCCCTGCAACCGCATGCACCCCAGGCCTCCACGACCCGCTCTATAAATCCTGCGCGCAACCCTAGGCCCGCATCCCCTCTACTCGCGCTTCCTGCTCCGCCGCCGCCGCACCTCCTGCAGCCTCTGTCTCGCGAAGCACGAACCCTCCGTGTGCCTCCGGCAACCGCGCCTCTCTGGCACGCGCCGTCAGGAATCGCTGCAGTGCCCTAGCCGGCCGAGCGCCAAAGTCTCCCCCGTCCTCCTGAGCGCAAGCTGCCCCTGCACCATGCGCGAGACCCTCCTGCATCGCCCCTTCCTGCGGCGCCCAGTCCGCCACCAGTTCGTGCCACGAGCAGACCACTGTCATAATCTTCCGATCAGGAATCCAGCCACCACGGTATGTCTCCTCCATGGGTAAGAGGTAAAACGGATTCTCCTCAATCTCTTCCTTGTTTTCCTCCACTTCCCCCACTCTCCCATGGTCTAAATCGGTGCAATTTGTGCCACCAACAATCTTCTGTACGCCAGCTATGGAGGAGATGGATCTTTTGCAATTTAACCCCTGAAAGATTCTGTAATTCTTGCAGTTTTTCCTGCGTCTTGCGAAATCTGCAAAAAAAACCCTCTAGATCTTTTAGATCTTTTCAGTACAGCCCCACCTGTGAGCTTTTATAGATCTAACCCTAGCTTTTGGTCAATTTGCAAGCACTGTTTCTGTGTCTTGCAAATCTCCCCTGCTAGCCTCTGAAATCTACAGTTAATCGCGACTAGGTCCCTGCAACCTTGTGTCATGTGCAGTTTCGTCGTTTCAAATCCGTTTTGACCCGTTGTTGTTGCGTTAGTTTTCTTTTAGCATAAGCTTCAGTTAAATAGTTATGTTGTACCATAGTTCCTGTTTTAAAACTAAATATAGATTTAATTTGATTAATATCCTCTCATCTAATTTTCCTAAATAAAATCCAATTAGGTCTATACTCCAGTTTTCATAATTAATGTTAACTTGATTAATATCAACTCAAATATGTTTGTAATTTAATTTGTTTAGTTCAACACGAACCATAAAGTTTGACGTTTAGATGCTCTCACAAGTTTCTTTTCTAATAAGTTGTTTAATTAGTGTAATTTATACATAGAGAATTATAAATAAAATTTGACTAAGTTCTACTCCATTTTTACATATGCAAAATATAATATGAGTTAATTATAATCAAGAATTTTTTCTTTAAAATATCCTTTATATTTTTTTCTAAACTAAAATAAATGAAGCTTATAGTTCTGTTGTTCTTTTTATAACATAAATCTTCCGATAACCGTTTGTTTTCAATCCTAGCTCCATTTTTCGCGTTTCTTGCGCTCTCGTGACCGTAGCAACGAGCCCTATCCTTTTGTATGCTCTTTTTAAGTTTTTCTTTTATTTGGTGTACCTATTCTTAGTTGTTTTTCTTTGTTTGTTTGTTGTTTTGCTTGGGCCCGATGCTTGTGTGACGTTAGAAGGAGCGCAATCCAAGAGTTTTGAAGATTAAGATATTCAAGAACAAGAATTAATGACTCTGAGCTGTATTTCTTTAGAAGAAAGACAAGTGTTTCCTTGATCATTCTTTTGTCCTAATAGTCACAATAAATACAACTTTTCTATATGCATGCATGTGTCCTAATTTTGATGGATCCTAATTAAGGATATGCCTAGCCTTTATGGTCATTCCTTATCAACCTGGATTTTATCTTTCTTGTTGGGTAGCTTCTGCTTAGTTGCTATAACTTGTTCCGGTTTGGGAATAATTTATAACCATGGTGACAACAATGATGATGATACACCTATTTTATCCATGTTCATGCTCTTTGTGTTGTTAATTACAAGATCATATGTTTAATCGGAACATGGAGAACCACCCAGGAAAATAGTGCAACCACAATACTATATGGCTCTGGTCTTGGCTGACTAATTAGAAACACTAGCTTATGACAATCTTACCAAAAGGGCAAGAGGGGTTGCATCGTCGGGGTATAGCTCGGTCCTCTTGAGGGTATGATATAGTCATGGTTAAGGCGTCTGCCTCATTAGGGAGAGTTATGACCGCTTTGACTTGAAACCTTAGCGAATTGTCGTGAGTTAGGGAATCTTTGTAAAGGCCTTGTAGTGAATCCCTTGCCACTCACCTCGGAAGTATTTAAGAGGCTAGCTACCTCAGGCATGTTGGGAGACACGAATTGTGGGTAAAGTGTACAATCTCTGCAGAGTGAAATCTAATATATCAGCCGTGCTCACGGTTAAGAGCGGCTTGGACCCTCACATGATTAATGAACCTGAAGATGAATTAAATCGTGAACCATGTTTATGGTTTTGGATACGCTTATACTATATCTGTTCTCTTTCTTTTAATGTGGGTTGGTATGAACTTATACCTTAGTAATCAGGTGCTAATAAAACTTGACCAACTAAAATTGCTTATCGCAGTAAGCCAGTCAGCCTTTCCTTGACTTTGGCCTTCATGTCATATAATTCCTAACACTTGCTGAGTACCAACCATAAGTGTACTCACACTTGTTATAATTGCTGCTCAGAAGAGAAAGTTGTCGTGAAGTCTTTTGAAGATGATGCTGAGTTCTAGGCCTACGCAACCCCCGGTCGATTGCCTGTGAAGTTTGAAGCCTTCATTTCCAGGATAAGCAGTATAACTTTGATAAGCTTTATAGTCTTTAATTTCTCTTTTCATGATATTGTTGCTAATTATTCATTGATGAGGTCACTATATGTATGGAACTTGATCCTGGCATACATATAGTTATGCATTCGGTTTTGTCCTTGAAACCGGGTGTGGCAGTATGGTATGATGAAAGGAACCTTGCTTCTCTCTGCAAAATACTTGGGAAATTTATCTTTCAAAAAAAATTCAAAATCAAAGGCTTGGCTCCTCAATGATGATTAAATTCCTACCAAAGCCAAATGCTAATCTCATTGAAAACCTTATACATATGCTACTTGATTTTGCATTGAGCTTTGTCAAATTGTTTGTGACCTTTGTGAGAAACTTTTCATACTCTCATGATCAATATCATGTACACTCCACCCATACATGCCGACTTCTACACTGGAAGTTGCGCAAAAAGATTCCACCCATCCATGCATTTCACTCCACAAAATAAAAACTCCATGATATGTGTTGGTCTCTTTCTCCATATATTGTTACAAAAGAGACATGGGCTATCAATAAAAAAAGAGAAAAAATAAAAGTTGGACACATGAAGGTCCAAGCATAGAAAAAGAGAGAGAGAGAAGCTGGACACATGAAGGTCAATATATATGAAATAATGATGAAATAAAGATAGCCATGTCCTCAAAAACATTTCAAAAGGGAGAGAGATCATATAAAGAGGAGTTTCCATACATCTTTCATCCACATATTTTCCACACACTTGCACATCTTGATTAGAGTGTATGACTTCCTTCTCCTCGGATCCGGTTTTTTACTCAGCAACATATGCAATGCAAGTATGCTTCCTTTTTATTCCCTACCCTAAGCTCCACAAAGGCCTTATTAGAAGTAGGGAGAAAGGAGGCAAACTGATGCCTTGGTAAGGAACATAAACATTGAGCGATATGAGAGAATAATTTGAGGAGCATGTTTGAGTTTTTTTTGAAAAATCTTTCAAAAACCCAAGTTATATGAGTAGGAGAAGTAAAGAAGTCTTGACTCTAATCCATTCCATTCCTCAACTACCCAAGATGACATGGTAGACACTTCAAAAGTTCATAAGAAAAGGTGAGGCTTGGAATAATTTATATGCAGGCATCATACCATTTGAGGAGATGTTCCACCTTAGTCCTTAACCTTTACTCGAGGACGACCAAAGGGCTAAGTGTGGGGGTGTTGTTGAGGGTCCTTAATTGCTAAATCTGACTGTCAACCTCTATATCATTCAATGCTAAATAACCACCAAACCTAGCGATAGGGATTTAACTCTAACTATTTCCACAAGCTTTGGTGAGTCATGATATGCATGCGCCCATGAATAAATACCAAGGACAAAAACCACAAAACGCAGAAGGATGCATAGAAGATCACATCCTGCAAAGTATAAGGATTGAGGGCCCACATGTCAGTCAAAATCTGGTCAATCGACCCCGAGACCCCAGAGAATATTCTGAGGATAAACTCACCAGATACCGGAAGAAAGGGCACCTGGGGTTCATGTGGCAGAACCACCTGAATTAATCCGGCTCAAGTGTATTAACCATCACCATTAGGGCAATCTCGGTTAACCTTACACTCCAAACGGAGTAATCCATTGGTCTGTCGGGTAACCTCCCGATACAACCACGGTAAAGCCGATCGAAACCATACATACAAATGCTCATGCGAAGATGAGCCCAGAGAATACCACATTCCAGCAGATATTACAAAAATTATCATAAGTGAATATTACAAACCATGTTTGAGTTTAGTAACCAAGTACTTCAGTGATCATAACCAATAAGTTCTTCAGAGTTTAAGTTGCAGCGGAAATAAGATAACGAAAGCTACTCGACGATACAGGATGTCTCGGTGAAGCCCGTACGAGACATCACTTGGCATTATCTCCATTGGCCGGGGGCGTATCCCATTCCACCGACCATCCCGGAGGCAGAGTGCAGGGCCAAGTCAAGCTAGCAATCTTGTCTTCGAAAGACTCACCTAAAAATGAGCCACAAGCAAGGCTGAGTATGCTAATACTCAGCAAGTCTTACCCGTGTAGTGGAATCTACTCAACCGACTCTAGACATGCAAGGCTTTTTGGCTCAGGGGTTTGTTTTGCCGAAAAGTATATACGAGTGGGTCCTTACTTTCAACTTTTAGCTCAAGATTCTAGTTTCATTAACCATTCTAGATAAGCAGCTATCCAATATCATTCATGGTGAAGCATTAAATTTCATCCAACAAGTTTATTCATCATCATTGTTCCTCTTCTTACTCTGTGTGGTAAAAGGGATTAAGCAGTCTCAATAGCCGTGAGAAACGGACGATTCGAATCGAATTTCTTAACCTTGCAAGGGAAACCTAAACACACGACATGTGGTTACTCCTAGAGTCACACGTGCAACTTTTCCCCTTTCTTTCCGGGTCGTGGATCGGAGCTACCCTCCGAGAGTACAAGAGCCCCACGCCACGGTTCGGTGCCGGGTCGTGGCCACTCGTGCACTCACCATATAGTGGGACCGAAGTTCAAAGGGTAGGTTGTCGTCCACTTGCCGGGCCAATCAGGTACTTAAGCTTACCGATTACCATATTCTCGGCATGTGGTTAGTACGTTCAAAGACTTAACCACCACTACCACACACTGCGGCCTTAACATTTTTCACTAAACAGACGGGCCTCAATCGTAAACATCGTACCATAGCCCGTCCGTTGACCTTATGATTGCAGCGTGTAGTAAACATTCAACTCCTATTTTCTCGCGAGTGACAGGAAATCACTCGGCTTTTACCGGAGTCCTATTAGCACAACATTCTATCGAACCTTACATTTAGTTTTCAAGCATGGGTTCCTAACATCATGCAACTAAGTTTTCATTCAACTCCTATAAACTTAATGCACAAGCAAGAGAGTAATGAGTTGCATAATTTGGGAAAGGAATAGGGTTATGCTCCGGGGCTTGCCTTCTTGTGCAAAGTTAGTCCGGGGATCGTCTGAACGTTGACCCGGGTCTTCAACTGCTTCAGTTAAATTTGCCTGGGCTTCTCGCTGCTCACTCTCGGACTCGGGCACCAGCTCGTAAGTCCCGTCGGCGAGAGTAGTCGTTTCTACATGAATGCACAAGTGTAAGTAGTGGTGATGGTAAACGACATGATTTCCTTCACGATAAAGTTGCAGTCTGTAAAACATGAGTTTTGTTATGAAGTGAGTTACTTTATCATTCGTGGGCAATCGTTAATAGAGTAGAATAGTACAATAAGTAACTTCGTTAAGCAAGGTGGGGTGGGTGTTCATGGGAACTTATGTTGCTCATGGAAACATGATTTAAGTGTAACTACTATAGTGAGTAGTTTCTGGTCATGAAACCTTGGATCTAGGCACATCAGGGAAAGATAAGCTTACTGTAAAATTTTCAGATATTTTCATGCAGCAGATTAATTATGAAAAATATAATACATGGTTGCTGCTAGATTCTTGTTCTTTTTGTACAGAACAAATGGTGCAAAAACTGAGACTAAGATTTTTACAGGACTTTCATTTAATCATGCAGGAGCTACTGTAATTTTTACAGGATTTATTATGCAGTTTTCAGAGCATAGTAAATATGACATTACACACCTAGGTTATTCAAGGATTTATTTTTTACAGGATCCTACACAGGGTTTTTGTCCATGAAACTTTTTACACAGCATCCTCTACAACTGTGTATCTTCTAGTACAAATATGAGAATTTTCCAAGCTAAGATACTATTTTCTTGATTTAATGTATGTTATTAGAACATAAATCAAATAAATAGGTTCCATTGAGATAAAAAGTCTCTAAATTTTTCTATGGCATCTAGGTACCATTACACAAGTATAGAAAAAGTTTCATTAGGTTAATCACAATCTAACAAAAGAGATAAAAATATTTAGCCAATCATGGCATGAAACTAAACTTAGCAAGAAGTATATCTAGAAGTAGATTCTGAGCTTGATCTTCTTAGGGTGGCCTATTTATCAGGTAATTTCCTCACTGTAAATTTTTCAGGGCTAGCACTTGTCTCAAGACAAGTCTATGATTAAAATCCATTAATCTTTCCATTTTTATTTAAAGCATGATTTAGCTAGAATCTGAGGTGATGCATGTAACAAAAGTTGTGAAGCTTAACCTAAGGTCTCCAGAGCAGTTGAGTTTGAATTTTTCTGAATTTTCTACGATTTTATACGAATTTTACAAGTTCACTAATTTTTAATCTAGGTTTGAATCTTTCTCTTACATCTGGGTCCTTGAAATCTTACGGGCAGAACCTTCTAAAGAATTCAATCGATGCAATTGGGTCCTTAGGCGGCTCGGGTGCGGTGGCCGGCCAAAATTCCGGCGAGGGGCTCGCCGGCGTCGAGGGGTGAGGGCCGGGGAAGGACCAGGGGTGCGAGGGCTACCTCGTGGGGGTCTTGGTCGGGTGGGGGACGGCCGGGAGTAGCTCGTCGGCGTTGGAGCAGGGGCGGCGGCGGCGGTACGCGTCGACGGCTGTGCTTCGGCGGGCTTGGGGCGGTCTGGTCTGGACGGGGAGCTTCAGTGGCTCCGGTACTTGGCTTGGGCGGAGGAGGTCGGAGTCGAGCTGTCCGCGGTGACCAGGGGCGGCGGCGGCGGCGACAGCGCGGGCGGCGGTGCTCCGGCGGTCCTGGGCGGCGTTGAGCGGGTCGGTGAGCTCCGGTGGGATGATGTGGTGGTGGCTGGAACTTCAATTTGGGCAGGGGGCGGCTGTGGAAGGCTGGCCACGGCGGTGGAGCTTCGGCGGCAACAATGGCAGCGGCGAGTGCTGTGCTTACTGGTGGCTCGCGCGGGCGGCCTAGAGCGCCTTTTATAGGGGCAGGAGGGAGGGAGGGGTGCCGGGCCACGCGCGGGGGTGGAGGCACGGTAATGGCGCGAGGTTGGCCGCGGTGGGCGGCTCGGTTCACCGGCGCGGCATGCGGAGGGCGGAGGCGCGTGACTGGCGGCCAAAAATCTTGCGTGACGGAGTGGAAGATAGCGCGGCACGGGGGTTGGGGGACAGCTGCAGCGGCGGCTCGGGCGGGAGGCGGGCGGGTCGCGATGGGCGGGTCGCGGCGGGCGGGGCGGCACGGCGCGGCGCAGCCGTTGGGTGCGGCGGGCGGCGAGCAGAGGCACAGCCGGCGTGGCGATCGTGGCGAGCTCGGACTGGGCAGCGCTGCAGGGGGGGGGGGGGGGCAAAGCCGTGCTTGGGGGCGAGGGCCGGCGGCCACTGGCTTGGTGGCTAGCGCCGGTCAGGCATCGCCGGCCACCTGGCCGGCGTGTCGGGCGGGGAGGGGAGAGAGAGGAGGGGGAAGAAGGGTCTATTTGCGAGATTTGAAAAGTTCCAAGGGGCTGGTTGCAAACAGGATGTTTTCTCCACTTTCTAATTTGAATTTCAAAAACTTTTGAACATGAAAGTTGTTCAGAATAAAAGGTTCTACAAGTTTGGTTTCAGGCAACACCTCATTTGGCTCGTGGTTTGAAAGTTAATTTAAAAATTCAAAGGTATTCATATGTGCCCAATTTCAATTTGAATTTCAACTTAACTTGTTCTAATTCTTTTCACCCTTTTATTAGTTGGTTAAGCATAGGGTTGGGTTAATGACATTGCTTTAGAAATGTAATTTATCAGGGTTGTTACAGTTCAGCCGAACTGGGGGTCCAGCCGAACCTGGATGCCTTCCTGGCACCACCAGCTTTGGCGGGAAGATCTAACGCACTCCCCCTAAGGCGGTTGTGAAAGTTTCCATGCTTCGGGAACCGCCCTATCCCACGTATAAAAGGAGAAGGAGAGCCCCCCATTCTAAATACCACAAGAGAAGAGAAGAGCTCCACTCCAAGGCGAAGCCCTACCTCCGTAGTGCTTAGAAAATAGGGAGAGAGCGAGGGGTAGTTCGGGCAAAGTGCCAGCCTATCGCACTCTCCCCCAGCCTTGTACCTCGACGGATGTGTTAGACCTGGGCCCACGGGACTGTGCACATGGCGTATATTTTACAGGATAAGGCGTGGGACATGGCCCACACCCAACACCAGTTTTAACTACTTGTAACATAGTAGAAATGCACGTACCATAGTAGAACTAGTCAGAACAGAAGGAAACTACCAGAAAAGTACTCGGGTAGGACTTCTGAGCTCGTATGCGGTCAGGATTTCCATGTAACCCTATCCTCCCAAACTATATAAGGGCGGGCAGGGACCCCGTCCAAACAAGATCACCAAGATAACCCCGATCAACACCTAAGGCAATACAAACCACACACAAGACGTAGGGTGTTACGCTCTCGGTGGCCCGAACCTGTCTAAACTTTGTTTTCCTTGCACCTTCGAGTTCCTGATCTCGGCGATACCCTACCTACAATCTCACTACCTTGGGGGTATCCCTCAGTGGGCGTGGCGGTAAAACACCGACAGCTGGCGCGCCAGGTAGGGGTGTTCATCGAGTATCCACCGGAGAACTCGATGGCATCTTTCAGCTTCACCAGCACCGTGCTCGATGAGGGTACAATGTTCATTTTCGGCTCCTGGGTCTGCGTCGCCAACGGCTCGGGTGACTTCAACGGCCACCTAGCCAACTCCTGGAAGCCAGAAGTCCCTACACCAAGTCGATGCAGCGACCTCGACAAGTTTCTCCACAACCTCGACGAGTTTCTGAACCTCGATCACATCAGGGAGATCGAGACGACATCTATTTTTGACAAGATTTCAACTCGTGCTGCACCAGGACTACTCGGATTGGACTCAAACTGACTTGAGGAGGCTACACGGTTTGAGTCCCTCTTCGACTTGGAGGAGGACTTAGATTGTCTGCTCAAGCTCGAGGATGAGGGAGCCACGCCTATTGGGGGGGGGCCCTGTTTTCGATGACTACTTGGACTCAGATGACAACCCCAAGTCCTTTTTCGGCAGTCACCTAGGTTTGACCATAACATCTGCACCACAGGGCCGGTTCGTGTATTGGAAGGGCTTAGAGCCCTATGAACTACTCGAACACGACTCCCGCCTTGTGGCCTTCATGCAGGAACTGCCTTTTCAGGAAGCCAAACCCCTCTCTCGCAACTCTGAGGAGGGAGAGGGCGACATAGAGCTAATCGAGTTTAGCCACACGGCTGAGAGCTCGCCGGATCGTCAAGTCTACATGCCTTCCCTGCGTAATGCAGATCATGACGAGCCGGGTCCCGATTATGACGTTGAACTACTCGCGAACGTCTTTGCCGATGAGCGGACGGCGGACGCCCCCCAATACGAGAACGAGGAGCACAAAAGGATCCAGCGGTTGAAGAACGCCAATCATGCCCAGCGCAGGCAGAACACGAAAAACTGCACACGCTACCCAATGTACCAAAAGAACCTCAACAACGCTTTCGCAGCAGCTGCAGAAGGAGTATCGCACACCGATCGGTGCCATTGCAGAAGCAGCACTCCTAGCTCAACAACTACCACCAAACCCCCAGATACAAAGGCTGCAATATCTAACCCAGCGCGCGCTCGTGCAACTCGATGGGCAACACCCAATGTCCTCAACTCGGAACATGCTCTCGAGATTAGAGCGCCATGGGGACTCTGCGCAGATTAGTCGCACCCCTGGAGGAGGTCCCGGATATCGGGGGAATGACAATCGCCTGTGCAACCAGGACAACCCAGTTGGCCACGGCAATCCCCAGGGCCAGCAGTTCGCGTGTGGCAATGTCGAACAAGAGGTGCAACAATCGATGCGGCCACCCCACAACCGGCACAATGCAAGGCCTCAGGCCGCAGATTAGTCGCACCCCTGGAGGAGGTCCCACGACTGATCTAAGGCAGAAAATCAATAACGGCCGCAACGCGTGGCGCATCATCGAGACAAAGAGAAGGGACCAACCTGACAGATACCACGACGATGATGACAATGACCGCTTCCCCACTTTCACCTCCAACATCACCGAGAAATCCTACCCCAAGGATTTTAAATTAGTCGGCATCCCCAAGTACGATGGCAAGCAAGACCCGCGCTAGTGGATTCGTTGCTACTCCGTCGCCATCATGGTCTCAGGGGGATCCAACTCCACCAAGGCACTCTAGATCTCGGTAGCCTTGGAATCCGCACCCCTCACTTGGCTTGAAAGCCTTAAACAAAACTCCAACAAAGACGTAGCCGGATATCTTCTACGGCGCCTCACGAAGGCACTCCAGTAGAGTCCTATTAGCCACTACTCCTTCCTCCGGAGGGTCCACCATGTCGACGACTACTTGCGTAGTGCCCTCAAGATCCTCAAGCTGCCTCTGCCTTAGCTCTTTCTCCTCGGCCATCAACTTGATCTGTTGCATGCACTCTACAAGTTGCTTGTTAGCATCTTCAAGCTGCTTCGTCAGGAGCTCTACATCATCTGAACAATGGTACAAAAGATTCTTCATGTCCGTAAGCAGTTGTTCTTTATATTTTAATGTATTTTTGAGCTCCGCGGACAAACAACAAGGAGATCATACTTGAAGAAATTCAGAGAATACTACTGCCCACATCAAACTGGGTAAAGTAGTCGGGATACCAATTACCTCGATGAGCCTAGGCCAGGGACTTGTTTTTCTTCGATAGGTTTTCAATCTCTTTCTTGAGGAGCCAGACTTCCCGGGTGCACTCAAGCTTGATAGCGTCAAGTTCGTATTGCAGACCCACAATCTGGTATGTCTTCTCACTAATCTGGACATCCTAGGCTTGCAACTAGCGCAGACCATCTTCAACACTCTCAGCATGTCTGACTTTTGAATAGATTGATTGGCTAGTGTCTGCCCGACAAGAGAAGTGTTCAGATAAGCAAACAAACCAGTAAACAAGGCAGATCCCAATGAAGTAGAAAACATACCATGGAAAACTTGTACACCTCCTTAAAGGTATCTTGGAACTGCTTCAAGACTTCTGACGTCAGCATTGGATCATCTATAAGCTCTGTTGGAATGGCATGTTGCCACTTGGGTGGCCTCACCAGGTTTCACCTGATGAAGTACTCGCAGCGCCTGCTTCTTTGGCACTTTGTCGCTGCTGCGAGGTACCTGCCACCTCACCCGCGGTAATTAGTTGAGCCTCTGGTAGAAGAGTAATCGAAGGTGGGGGCGGCTCAATCAATTCACCTGTAGGGATCTCAGGGGCTGGCTTTGCCATGCTGGACCCTCTGCTGCGTCTCGCCCTGCACTTCCCATGTCTTCTTTGACTTCAGTAGTGGTAGGTGCAGGGGACTCCATCCATGGCGGTAGCAGATCACCAAGTCGCAACAGTCACTGCCATCTCCAACGCTGCAACATCAGACTCCTTTCCTGGCTTGGGGCTGGAGCAGCCGCGGTGTCGCCAGGCTGATCCAAGTCCGGAGCAGAGGATTTTCTACATACAACAAAGTTGCGGTCAGACTTGTTATCATCGACTACGAACCTATACATGTCAACTGGAAAGTACTCGAGTAATTACAGTGAAGATTTCTTTACACTTAGTTTCTTCGCCTTGAGCGCTTTGGGCGCTGGAGCAGCACCCGAAGTACTTGAAGGCGCCGGCTTGTTAGCCGAGGGCGCAGTTTGCCCTGGCGCGGCACCCGATGCGGCTATACACCCTTGAAGGCTAGCCGAGGGTGGTGTTTGCCCCGGCGTAGCCCGGCACTACTCGTAAATGGGTCCCCTGTAATCAAGGGCATGTCTGTTGGTGTTTTACCGCCACGCCCACCGAGGGATACCCCCGAGGTGGTGCGTTTGTAGGTAGGGTGTCACCGAGATCAGGAACTCGAAGGTGCGAAGGAACGCAAGGTTTTAGATAGCTTCGAGCCACTAAGAGCGTAATACCCTACATCCTGTATGGTTTGGATTGCCTTTGATGATGATTATCCCCGAGTGGGTCCCTGTCCGCCCTTATATAGTCTGGGTGGATAGGTTTACATTGAAGTCCTAGTCGGGTACAAGCCGAGGAGTTCTACCCGAGTACTTCTCAAGTAGTTTCCTACCGTGTCGGACTAGTCTAGCTACTCTACAAGTAATCCCACTGCATTACAAGTAGTTACAAGAGATATAGGGCGTGGGCCATGACCCATCCCGTATCCTAGGAGAAGTATGCCACGCGTACAGTCCCGGGTCTGACAAGCCCTCGAGCTCTTCGTAGCCAAGTACTGCAGGCATCCGAGTACTTCTGAAGGCGTCTTTGAGTTCTCCCGAACTTCGTCTTGAAGATGTCCTCCGAGTACTTCCTTGGCTGCGTCGAGGCTGTGAGGTGCTCATGCCCCGAGTAGTTGTCCAGTCTGTCGGTGTTTTACCGCCACGCCCACCGAGCGATACCCCCGAGGTGGTGAGTTTGGTTGGTTGGGTGTCGCCGAGATTAGGAACTCGAAGGTGCAAAGGAACACAAGGTTTTAGACAGGTTCGGGCCGCCAAGAGCGTCATACCCTACGTCCTGTGTGGTTTGTATTGCCTTTGATGATGATTGTGTGATCTCCTGGGTGGTTCCCTGGGGGATCGCCGGTTCTCCCCTGGAGGGGGTCCTGTCCGCCCTTATATAGTCTGGGAGGACAGGTTTACATGGGAGTCCTAGTCGGGTACAAGCCTTAGAGTCCTACCCGAGTACTTTTATGGTAGTCCTCTATTGTATCCGACTAGTTTTACTACTCTAGGAGTAGTTCTACTAGGCTACGGGTAGTTACAATAGATGTAGGGCGTGGGCCATGTCCCAACCCTTATCCTAAGAAAAATATGCCACGTGTACAGTCCTGTGTACCCGGGTCTGACAAGCCCCCGAGCTCTTCGTAGCTGAGTACTGCAGGCATCCGAGTACTCTTGAAGGCGTCTTCGAGTTCTCCCAAACTTCGTCCTCAAGGTGTTCTCCGAGTACTTCCTTGGCTGCGTCGAGGCTGTGAGTAGTTGTCTTCTTTTATATGGGGTGCGATTAAACTCGCACTCCATATGGAGTAGCCTTAGGTTGACTCGTAGAATCCTGCTGAGGGTCAATTCAATCTTGAATCTTTAGTACTTACTTTCCAGCAGATTTGAAAAATACGTCGCTGATGACACGTGTCACGTAGCCCCCGAGCCTTGAATCCAAAATCCCCAAGTTTTGGAATAAAGGGTCCAAATAATCATGGCATGCGATCTTCATTGTTGAGAGCCGTGTCGTATCCAGCCCCCGAGCCTGGGAGCTAGATGAGTCGCATAGGACATGCCTCGTAATCGGTGGCGCCAGCCCCCGAGCCAGGTATTGGCCAAGTGCCTCTAGATCTTGAACTATCGATGAAGCCTACTAGTCGGAGTAGATTCTGACTAGTTTTGTAGACGAGACTAGTAATCGAAGTAGTCGTCAGCGTGTCGCCAAGCAGAGTCGATTCCGACTGTCAACACGCGTAGTCGAAGTAATAGCCACCATGCCACCGTGCAGTCTTCACGAAGTCAAGTTGTCGAGGACGGCTGGCATGAGCTCAACTAGTCGGAGTTGAATCCAATGAGTAGTCATTGTAGTCAGTGTAGTCGAGTGTTCTCGCGAAATTGAAGTAGTCGTGGGTGTTTGTTGATGAAGCCAACTAGTCGGAGTTGAATCCAACTTGCCCAACAGCACGGTCCAGATTAGGTCCCCTATAAAGTAGACATAAAAAGTATGTTGTAACTGATAATTATGAAACCGTGTTGGGAACGTTGCCCTTGCAATAAACTCCATATATAACTAGTTTAAAAACTAGTAAACGGAAAAGTATGGGAGCGAGGCCACTTCAGTACACTACTCGTAGTACTAGTCGCGAACTAGTAAAATGGAGTTTACTAGAATTATAGGAGCAAGGCCCCTTCAGTACACTACTCGTAGTACTAGTCGCGAACTAGTAAAACGGAGCTTACTGGAATTATTGGAGCGAGGCCCCTTCAGTACACTACTAGTAGTACTAATCGCGAACTAGTAAAACGGAGTTTACTGGAATTATGGGAGCGAGGCCCCTTCAGTACACTACTCGTAGTACTAGTCGCAAACTAGTAAAACGGAGTTTACTGAAATTATGGGAACGAGGCCCCTTCAGTATACTACTCGTAGTACTAGTCATGAACTAGTAAAACGGAGTTTACTGGAATTATGGGACACTACTCGTAGTACTAGTCGCGAACTAGTAAAACAGAGTCGTACTGAAAGTTGGGGAGCAAAATCCCCTTCAGTAACAAAGAATACTAGTCGAAAATGAATAATCTTGTACAAAAAGTATGAGAAGGTGACTACAAGTCAATGAGGGAGAAATAAATCTTGGTTGTAGCGTCAGTCACATCCTTGGGCGGACCATGAAGATGCACATGTTGACTTATGAAAACATCACGGTTGGCCCTAAGGGATTGATGATGAGATCTTTCACGTGAGGCGATGAGTTCCTTGGGCGGGCCAAGACAAGTCTCGGTTGGCCCAAAGGAAGGGGCAATGCAATCCTGCACTTGCGTTGGTACAAAAGTAGACGTTGAGCAAGGATGTCTCGGCTAGCCTAAAGGGAGCCCCTTGGGCGGGCCAAGACAAATCGTGAGGTGCCCTGCGAAGATGTCTTGGTAAGCCCGAAGGAGTACCTTGGGCGGGCCAAAACAAGTCGCATGACTGTGAAGTAAGGATGAACGAGTGCGCCCTGATTTGGGTAAACTCCTTGGTCCCCCGACCGAGTGGTTGAACGAATTCTCCTTGAGTAGGGTCTCAGCCTTCTCATCGGTGATTGGCGACGAAGTCGTATTGCTTGTTAATTAAGCTGCGCCGGTTTGTTGAAGATCCCGACTAGTCAGATTCAATTCCAACTAGTAACTGGTTGTGTGGGTCCTACTTCCGGCTAGTTGTGTAGTCGACAAAAGATGCCCTTCCTGTGCCCTGGCCCACCCGACCAAGGTGGAGATGCAAAAAGGTTTAGCTGAGCCGGGTAACTTGGAGGAGTGATGCCCTTCCAATGCCCTGCTCGCCCTACCAAGATGGAGGCGCAAAAAGGTGGGCTGAGCTGGATGACTTGGAGGACTCATGCCCTTCCAATGCCTTGGCTTGCCCTACCAAGATTGAGGCACAAAAAGGTGGGCTGAGCTGGGTGACTTGGAGGACTCATGCCCTTCCAATGCCCTGGCTCGCCCTACCAAGATTGAGACGCTATCAGGCCGTGGTGGCCGTTGGGTAAAGGTATGGCGTTGTTGAAGAACTCCAAGTAGTCGGCGGAGATGGGAGCCATTCAATAGATGCTGGCTGATCCTTCTTCGACTTCAAGTAGACGATCAAAACCCTCCTTTGACTTGTAGTAGGCCATCCAAGTGCTTCTCCAACTTGTCGTAGGCCATCCAAATCCTCCTGCGACTTGTCATAGGCGATCCAAATCATTCTCCGACTTGTCGTAGGTGGTCCAAATCCTTCTACGACTTATGGTAGAGGACCTCCGACCGAGGGGGATTTGGTTCATCGATCAAGTCATCGATTGCACGGTTGATTTCCAGGCGTGTAGTATGGTTGCTTTATGCTGCTTCTAGTTGGGAAAACTGAATTTCGTCGACACCGTTGACAAAGTTGCGGGAGCGAAGCCCCTTCAGTAACACAGCAAACTAGTCGAGAACTAGTAATCTGTGTTACTGGAAGTGTTTGATAGATAATCACGTAAGGGAGTCGTAATTAACCCAAGTAGCTGAACATAAATACTAAGTGGTAAAAAAGGGAGGTTTTGGGTGTACATAACCTCTTGTGTCGAGATAAGGTCTCAAAACAATGGTTTACACAAACGACACACCAGAAAGACCCTCATAAAAACCTCCTTAAGCTGTGTACTTAATTTATGTGTAAATCATTAGTCGGGTAGTTCCGTTGCCTGTCGTCGTGGACTTGACGGAGCTCCAAGAGCCCTCCAAAGGGCTTGACATTCAAAGGTAGAATGCTTGCTCTTCGGGTGGTACAGGCATTGCCCGTGGATGACTCCCTCGAGTCGTTTCTTTGAACTGGGAGTTGTTTTCTTGCTGGTGGGTTGTTCCATGACTTTTGGCTTGCGCTTCCGAGTAGTCTCCAAGTACTCGAGAGGGTGTTGGTTGCGGGTGGTGGTATAGGCTTCCACTTCTTCGCGCTCCTATCGCCTGGCAATGATTATATTGCGGGCTTCCCGGCCAACGTTGATGATGGCACGAAGGTCACCCATGGAGAAGTCATGGAGGTTATGGCTTCCCTGCTGGTTCGCCTTGACAGCGCGGTGCCTGCGTTGAGCGCGCTTTGCATTGATGAGCCTGCGGCGTTCCTTCTGGATGTCATCTGCGTCGTCCACCTTGGTGTTGGATGAGGATTCCCCATTCATTGATACGTCCACGTCTTCATCGAGTGCATTAATAAGGTAGTCGTTGTTGTCATCCAGCTGGACTCGCTCTAAGCCATCACAGTGCTCGTCGGCGTGAATCACGAGTACTTCTCGATCATAGCATTTGGCATGCCGCACCACTTGGCCGTCGTCTTCGTCGTCAGATGGGGGGAGGGGTCTGCCCTCTTGAAAGGGGAGTTCCCCGGGTGTGGCAATGAATCGTGGTGGACTTGATTTAAGGGACGTGGAGGGTTTCTTGCCCTTCCGCTGCCCAAACCTGCCCAAACAATATGATTCCCTTACCAGACCCTGGGTCACATGAGTAGATGGATCCGAGTGGTTTTCGGAAACCATAGCCACCCGACAAGCGATGGCTTCTCCTTCTCCGAGTGGTGGGGGATGATCAAGATCCTCCTCCAACGCGGAGAGGGTCCTCGGTTGAACCGTCTCAATCCGATCTTGGTCCGTGAGCAATTTGTTGATGGAGCCAACTAGTCGGAGTTGATTCTGACTAATTGTTAACCAAGCAGAGGTATTCGCTGGGTAGTTTGCGGCTCGGTCCCGACTGGTTTGTAGTCGAGACGGGTTGTCGAAGTTATCGATAGCGCTGCCGAGTTTTCGAGGCAGTCGTGACTGCGGTGCGAGTCGAGTAGTCGAGGTTGTCGCGACAGCGCGTCAATGTTGAGCGAAGTAGTCGAAAATTTCTGGCTCCCTAGGGTCGATTCGTCGAGGGGTGGATTGTGCCACAAGGTGGGGGTCAGATTTGAGTACCTCAGAGGGCTCTAGACCCTTCCAGTACCGAAAAAAATCTTGCGGCGTGAAGGTTATAGTTAAACCCGGATGACTACCCAAAACTGACTCGGAGTAGTCATCACGTTGTTAGTGGATGACGAGAACTGGGGCCTCCTGACAAGCGGTGGCCTCCACGTCCTCCAGTCCTCCTCGGTCTGGAATTGTAGTTGATGGGTACTGTCTAATTGGATCTGAATCGTAGTCGAGAACGGGGGGGCCCTGACGCTCGATGGCTCCCTCGTCTTTGATCTTGACAGGGCGATACGAGTCCTCCTCCGAGTCGGGGAGGGACTTGGATCACGGGGCTTTCCCAGATCGGATGAGATCCAATCCGCGTCCAGGTGCAGCACGACTTGGAGTCGCGTTGAAAACGGGCTTGTTTTCGATCTGCCTGGCAGATCTGGGTGCGGCAACTCGTCGAGATCATCGGGGAGGAAGTCAAGGTTGCAGTGTCGAGTTGCTGCAGGGACCTCTGGCTTCCTGGAGTTGATTAGGTGGCTGTTGAAGCCACCCAATCTGTTGGCAACGCAGATCCAGGAGCCGAAGATGAAGGTTGTGCCCTCGTCGAGCACGTTGCTGGTGAAGCTGAGAGATGCCATCGAGTTCTCCAATGTATGCTCGATGAACTCCCCTACCTGACGCGCCAGCTGTCGGTGTTTTACTGCCACACCCACCGAGGGATACCCCCGAGGTGGTGAGTTTGGTTGGTTGGGTGTTGCCGAGATCAGGAACTCAAAGGTGCAAAGGAACACAAGGTTATAGACAGGTTCGGGCCGCCGAGAGTGTAATACCCTATGTCTTGTGTGGTTTTTATTGCCATTGATGATGATTGTGTGATCTCCTGGGTGCTTCCCTGGGGGATCGCCGGTTCTCCCCTGGAGGGGGTCCTGTCCGCCCTTATATAGTCTGGGAGGACAGGTTTACATGGGAGTCCTAGTCGGGTACAAGCCTTAGAGTCCTACCCGAGTACTTTTATGGTAGTCCTCTACTGTATCTAACTAGTTTTACTACTCTAGGAGCAGTTCTACTAGGCTATAGGTAGTTACAATAGATGTAGGGCGTGGGCCATGTCCCAACACTTATCCTAAGAAAAATATGCCATGTGTACAGTCCCGTGTACCCAAGTCTGACACAGTCTTCTTTATATGGGGTGCGAGTAAAGTCGCACTCCATATGGAGTAGCCCCCGAGCCTTAGGTTGACTCGTAGAAACAGGCTGAGGGTCGATTTTATCTTGAGTGTTCTGTCCTTATCTTCCGGCAAATTTTGAAAAATAAGTCGCTGATGACACGTGTCCCGCAACCCCCAAGCCTTGAATCCAAATCCCCAAGTTTTGGAATAAAGGGTCCAAAAAGTTGATGGTAAACATGGGCAAATTGGTGTAGTAAATTTGAAAACCTCTTCTTTCGGGATAAGTTCCCTGAGAAAATGGTGAAACAAACAACATCCCCAAAAAACACCCAAAATTACCTCTCAAACCAATCTTTGTGCCTTGATTCAATGACTAAAAAAACATCTAGGTAATAGATTGAACAAACCCCTTATTTCGGGATAAAATCCCTGAAATAATGGTTAACAAATCTATACCCAAGACAAATCTTAAAAAGCCTCTCGGATCTGACATTGCCGAGTAATTGTACAGCGTCCAGCGGGTAAGCATGAGAGTTGTGCCTTGAGGCACGTTGAGTGCCTTGTCACATCAAGCCCTTGATCCAGGAACCAGATGATGAGCATAAAGTAGTCGTAGCAGCACGGTGGCGCTAGCCCCAGAGTCCAGGCATTGAGCAAATAGCTGCTGGAGATTGAGGAGTCAATGAGTACATCTAGTCAGAGTTGATCCCGACTAGGTTTGTAGTCAAAACAAGTAGTCGAAGTAGTTGAACATGTGCAGAGGTAGTCGTAAACTAGTAAACTTCTTGTCATGGGAGCGAGGCCCCTTCAATAACATAGTATACAAGTCAAAAACAAGTAATATGTTACTGGAAAATAAGGGAGCGAGGCCCCTTCAGCTAACTTGCGCGTAGTACCAGTCATAAACCAGTAAAGCGGCATCATATTGGAAGTATGAGCACAAGGCCCCTTGAATAGCCCAAGGAACTAGTCGGGAATTGGTAATAAGATACTGGAAGTACAGGAGTGAGGCCCCTTCAGCAAACCAACGCGCAGTACCAGTCGTAAGCTGGTAAAACGGAGTTGTACTGGTAGCACCAATCACCAGGCACTGGTTGAAGATCTCCCCAGGTGATCAAGGGTGAAACCGACGCAGATGTTCAATGTTCCAAGAGTTTGGTACCTCCTAGCCTTCCGGGTACTGTAAGCGATAAGATCCAGGGCGTGTAACCTTGTGCACAATGAAAGGTCCTTTCCAATGTGAGTTAAGCTTGTGTAGACCGGTATCATCCTGGATTCTTCGTAGAACCATATATCCAATGTTGAAAGAGCGTCGTTGAATGTTCCTGTCGTGCTAACGACGAACTCCTTGTAAGTAGCGGGCCGACTACAATAATGCATTGCATCAGATTTCCTCTGTCGAGTCAAGCTCAAGATGTCTTGCGGTGTCAGCCTTGCCTTCTTCAAACATCTCCAGTCGTGGAGACTTCCATATCACGTCAGTTGGTAATAAAGGTGACAGGCCTGTGGCTTTGCTTGGTTGTGTGCGAAGCCCCCAGACTACTGATGAGGTCTCATTGATGCACTTGCCGCCCTTTTTGCTATTCTCATCATAAAGTCTTTTCTTCAGTCCATCAAGAATCAAGCCGTTGGCGTGCTCTACCTGGCTATTGGCCCGCAGATGAGCCACCAAAACATATTTGACTTCAATAGAGCTGCGTTCACAGAAATCCCAGAACTGATGCGAGTGGAAATTGGATCCCAAATCTGTGATGCTGGTGTTGGGGAAACCAAAGCGGTGTAAGATGTCGTAGATGAAAGTAACCACTCGATCTGCATTGAGCGTTGCAATAGGCTTGTACTCTATCCACTTGGTAAACTTGTCAATGGCCACCAACACGTGTGTGAAACCTCCTAGCGCAGTTGTGAAGGGCCCTATCATGTCTAAGTCCCAGCATGCAAACGGCCATGAAGGTGGTTTGGTGATAAGATTATGAGCCGGAACATGAGGCTGTTTGCCAAAGAATTGGCAGTTGGTGCACCGCCGAATGAGTGCTTCGGCATCTGCCAAAGCAGTCGGCCAGTAGAAATCAGAGCGAAACGCCTTACCGACTAGTGTGCAAGAAGCAGCGTGGTTCCCGCACATGCCTTCGTGAATCTCTTGGAGTACTTCTTTGCCTTCCTCCATGCTGACACGCTTCATGAGTATGCCTGATGCCGATCCACATTTGTACAGATTGCCCCCAACTAGAACATACCCTTTGTTGCATCGTAGAATGCGAGTGGCTTCAGCACTTTTTGGGTCGACGCTGGGGGGTAGTTTGTGCTCCTGGATGTTGTCAATGATGGTCACCCTCCAGTCGACCTCGATCATCAAGACCTCTCGATCGGATTCCTTGGGACCCTGAGCGATGGAACTTGAGTCTGGTGCCCTGATAGAAGGGTGATGCAGCTCGTGAACGAAAACTCCCGGTGGGATGTTAGCTCGATCAGAACCCAGTTTGGAGAGCACGTCCGCGCCCACATTTTTGTCGCGAACCACATGGTGAATTTCCAACCCCTAGATCTTTTTCTCGAGCTTGCGTATTTCCATGACGTAGGCGTCCATAGTGTCCTTATTGATGTCCCACTCCTTGTTGAGTTATTGAACCACCAGTAAGGAGTCGCCATAGACGAGTAGTCGCTTGATGACCAGGGAGATTGCCAAGCGTAGCCCATGCAACAATGCTTCGTACTCAGCCTCATTGTTGGAGACCTCGAACACTATTTGAAACACGTACTTGAGCTGTTCTCCTCTCGGGCTTATGAAAAGTACTCCTGCACCACCGCCACCAAGCTTGAGTGAACTGTCAAAGTACATGATCCAGTGCTCTGGCTAGTTGGTTGGGGCTTCCACTTGGTTTTCTCGCCACTCCGCCATGAAATCGACTAGTGCTTGCGACTTGCTGGGTGTCTGGGGCTTGAAGTCGACTGTAAGGGCTCCCAGCTCCACCGCCCACTTGGAGATGCGCCCGGTAGTGTCCCGATTGTGGAGGATATTTGCCAATGGGAAGTCGGAGACCACCAGGATATTGTATGCATTGAAGTAGTGGCGAAGCTTCCTGAAGGTGATGAGTATACCGTAAAGTATTTTCTGAATCGATGGGTAACGAACCTTTGATTCAGAGAGGACTTCGCTGATGAAGTAAACTAGTCGCTGCACCCAAAAGGCGTGGCCTTTTTCCTGTCGTTCCACCATGATTGCCATACTAACGATGTGAGTAGTCGCGGTGATGTAGAGCAGCAAGTTCTCGCCTGGTTGGGGAGCCGTCAGGATAGGTGGCGACTGCAAGTGGTGCTTGAGATCTTGCAGCACCTGGTTTTCCCCCTCGGTCCATTTGAACTTGTCGAGGTGCTTGAGTAACTTGAAGAAGGGTAGTCCCCTTTCTCCAAGACGGGAGATGAATCGGTTCAAAGCTGCCATGCAGCCAATGAGCTTCTGGATGTCCTTGATCATCTTTGGAGCATCCATGGCTGTGATGGTATTAATCTTCTCTGGATTTGCTTCGATCCCGAAGTGACTGACAATGAACCCGAGTAGTTTGCCTTGAGGCACACCAAAGACGCACTTTGTCGGTTGAGTTTCCATCTAAACTGTCGCAAGCTGTTGAAAGTCTCTTCGAGATCAGTGATGAACTCGTCGTGGGATCTAGTCTTGATGACCACATCATCCATGTAAGCTTCAAAGTTGCGGTGTAGTTGTTCTGCAAGGCACAGTTGGATGGCCCGTTGATAGGTGGCTCCTACATTCTTCAACCCAAAAGACATTGTAGTATAAGCATATGCCCCAAAGGGGGTGATGAACGTTGTTTTGATCTGGTCTTCCTCCTTGAGAGCTATCTGATGATAGCCCGAGTAGCAGTTGAGGAAGGAGTGCAAGACGTAGCCAGCCGTGGAGTCGATGACTTGATCGATGCGTGGGAGCGTGAAGGGGTCCTTCGGGCAGTGTTTATTGAGATCAGTATAATCCACACACATCCTCCATTCATTATTCTTCTTCTTGAGTACAAGTACAGGGTAGCTAACCACTCGGGGTGGTATACTTCTTTAATAGCACCAGCCGCGAGTAGTTTTGCTAGCTCTTTCTTGATGGCCTCGCTCTTGTTGACTTTTTCGGAGCAGTCGTTGCTTTTTTGGAGTGGCTTTAGGGTCGACTTTTAGGCAATGCTCAATCAACTCCTTTGGCACCCCTGGCATATCCGCTGGTTTCCACGCGAATATATCCCGGTTAGCCCTAAGGAAGTTGATGAGCGCGCTTTCCTATTTGTCACCTAAGCCGCCCCCGATCAAAGCAGTCTTGGATGGTTCGCCTTCTTGCAGCTGGATGGCCTTGATGCCGACGTCGCTGGGGTTGGGTTTAACCCTCGACTGGCTTGGCCGCTTGTTGGAGATCTCCATCTCTGTGTTGGTCAGCTTTAGCGCGGCCGCGAGTACTTCTGCAGACGGCTCTGGCATGCGTGAAGTCGTGGCGTACTCGATCGCCTCCTGGTCGCAGTCGAACGACTTCTTCAGGTCGCCACGGAGTGTGAGTACGCCTATCTTGTCTGGCATCTTTAGTAGCAGGTAAACATAGTGGGGCACCGCCATGAATTTGACTAGTGCCGGCCTGCCAAGGATGGCATGGTATGACAAGTCAAATCCGCCACCTCGAACTTTATGTACTCGGTGCGGTAGTTGTCTTTTGTCCCAATGGTGACTGGTAGGACCACTGACCCGAGTGGTGTAGCCGCGTTACACGCAACGATGCCGTAGAAAGGAGCCTTGCTGGGAGTGAGCATCTAGGAGATGTCCAGTCCCATCTTCTTGAGAGTACTCGCGAAAAGCAGGTTGAGGCCGCTCTCGTCATCGATGAGAACTCGGGTCAGCTGTGAGCCCGCCACGACAGGGTCTAGGATGAGCGGGAATTTTCCCGGCTCGGAGAAGCTGGTCCATTGATCATCCCTAGAAAAGGAGATTGGGACCTCGCTGTATCTAGGAGGCCTTGTCGTGGCCGGCTCCACAAAGAGTATTCGCGCAGGGTTAGCTTCTGCGCGCGCTTGGAGGGGAATCCGCCATCTCCACCGAAGATGATGTTGACGATGTTTTTTTTTGGATCCTGGAAGTCTTGAGCCCCCGACTTATCACCTCCTTCATCATCCTCCTTGTCCTTTCGCTTTCCTGCTTGATGGAGGGGTGGTGCGTTGAGTGATTTGCGGATGGCGCTGTATCTAAGAGGCCTTATCGTGGCCGGCTCCACAAAGAGTATTTAGCGCAGGGTTAGCTTCTGCGCGCGCTTGGAGGGGAATCCGCCATCTCCACCGAAGATGATGTTGACGATGTTTTTTTGGATCCTGGAAGTCTTGAGCCCCCGACTTATCACCTCCTTCATCATCCTCCTTGTCCTTTCGCTTTCCTGCTTGATGGAGGGGTGGTGCGTTGAGTGATTTGCGGATGGTGACGCACTCGAAGAGCGTGTGCCGCGACTTCGAGTGTATCGGGCATTGCTTGTGCATGACTTGCTCGTAGTCTGAGTGGTTGTTCCCCGCGACTTCATGGTCCGGCTTGCACTTTCTGGTGTTCCCCGAGTGGTTCCGCTGGCTTTTGTCGAAGTGGTCGTTGCCATTGCCTTGCTTGTCATGGTTGCGCTTGGGAAGCGGTTGTTTTCCTCGTCCTCCTGGTCAGCCCACCTTGCCATCATGTCACACAGCTCCATGGCGGTAGTCGAGCAGTTGCGCCCAAAGTCGTGGTATGTGTTCTTCGAGAAGAGGTCGTGTTGGAAGCAACGGATGACGTCCTCGTCGGTGATGTTGGCGATGGTGGCGCGCGTCTCAAAGAAATGCCGTGTGTAAGACCTCAGGGTCTCGTTCATCTCCTGCTTCACCTGGGACAAGTCGTGGCGAGTGCCCGCCCTGATCATGGATCCCTGGAAGTTGTCGATGAAGGCCCGCTTGAGGTCCTCCCACTAGTCGATGGAGTTTGGCTTGAGGCTTTCAAGCCACATGAGGGGCTCGGACTCCAGAGCCACCGGGAAGTAGAGAGCTTTGGTTGAGTTGGATCCCCCAGAAACTTCAATGGCGACGGAGTAGCAATGAAGCCATTGGCGCGGGTCTTGCTTACCGTTGTACTTGGGGATTCCAACTAGTTTGAAGTCCTTGGGGTAGGACTTGTCGGTGATGCTGGTGATGAAGGTGGGAAACAGTCACAGTCATCGTCGTCGTGGTACCTGCCGGGACGGTCCCTTCTCCTCGCTTCAATAACAAGCCACGCGTTGCGGCCCTTGTTGATTTTCTGCCTGAGCTCGACCGTGGGAGCATCATGGAGGTTGGCCTCAATTAGATCTTGGTCGTGGTGCTTTGCCCCACGCTGGTGGCGAAGGGGTTGTTGTACTTCTTGTTCATTATTACCACGGGCGGACGGGTGGCCCTCATTGCACTGGCGGTTGTCGTTCCTCCGGCTCCCGTGGCCTCCTCCAGGTGTGCGACTGACCAGCACGGTATCACCATGGTGCTCAGACCTCAAGAGCTGATTCCGAGTGGAAGACACTGGAAGTTGCCCATCGAGTTGCACGAGCGCGCGCTGGGTCTAGTACTGCAGCATTTGTATCTGAGGATTGGATGGGAGTTGTTGGGCTAAGAGTGCTGCCTCTGCGATGGCGCCAATCGGCATACAGTATTGGCGATCCGTGACTGCTACAAAAGCATTGTTAAGATCTCTTGGTTGGCAGGCACGGTTCTGCGCGTGGCGCTTGCGTTGAGCGTGCTTCGCGTTCTTTGCCTGTCGGATCCTTCGGTGCTCCTCATCTTCATCTTGGGGAGCGTCAGCTGTGGGCTCGTCAGCTGAGATGTTTGCGAGTTGTTTATTGTCATACTGGGTACCCAACTCGTCTTCCTCCGCGTTGCGAAGGGAAGCCATGCAGACTTGGCGATCCGGCGAGTAGTTAGCCCTAAGGCAGTACTCGAGTAGCTCTGGGCTACTCTCTCCTTCTTCTGCGATAGGAGAAAGATGTCTACCCTCCTAGAAGGGTAGTTCCTGCATAAAGGCCACAAGGCGGGACTCGTAATCGAGTAGTTCGGAGGGCTCAAAAGCCCCTCCAGTACGCGAAACGTCCTTGTGGCGTTGATGTGATGGTTAAACCCAGAAGAATGCCTGAAAACATTTCGGTGTGGCCGTCGGGTTGCGAGAGGTTTTCGAGGGTGCAGGCGGCCCGATAAGCGGTGGCTCCTTCGTCTCTGAGTCCTTTACGGCTCCGGTGTGAAGTTGTAGTACTACACGGGGAGCACTCTTCGTCGGAATCTTAGTAGATGTTGAAAATGGGGGCCTCCCGGCAAGTGGTGGCGCCCACATCCTTGATCTTGAGCAGCAGATCCAAATCCTCCATGTCGGAGAAGGACTTAGATCATGAGGTCTCTTTAGATTGGTTCGAATCCGACCTGAGTATATCTGGTGCATCATGAGTGGAAATCACGTTGAAAACGAACATCCTTTTGATCTGCTGGGCCAAATCGGGAAGTAGCATGTCATCGAAGTTGTCAATGAAGTCGTCTAGATTGCTGTTTGAAGTTGATGGAGAAGCCTCCATCTCCTTGGAGTTGTCCAGGTGGCTGTTGAAGCCACCCAAACCGCTCGCAACGCAGATCCAGGAGCCGAAGATGAAAGTCGTGCCCTCGTCGAGCACAGCGCTGGTGAAGTTGAATGATGCCATCAAGTTCTTGTAACACCCAAAAATATAGGAGCTAAAATTTTTAAAAGTATTTTCATAAAAATCATAAATTAAAATTGTGCATGCATCTTTACTTCTTTCTTCTCCTATTCTTTCTTTCAGCCAACCCAATCCGTCTTTTATCCTTCTTTTCTTTTCCCGCGGCCAACTCAGTGGCCGGTTCGCTCACCTGACTCTTTCTTCCATCGACAGCTAGGACCCACCTGTCGGCGCCTTCTTCTTCGTTCTTCTTTCCTTACCCAGAGTCCGTATCGATCCTGCGCCGTTGTTCGCGCCCCTTCTTTCTTTCTTTTACCCCGAGTCCTGATCGACTCCGCAGCGCTGCCTTCCT
Organism: Panicum miliaceum; assembly: GCA_032594955.1. NCBI lineage: Eukaryota > Viridiplantae > Streptophyta > Magnoliopsida > Poales > Poaceae > Panicum > Panicum miliaceum. The sequence goes on along the minus strand of CM064070.1, from coordinate 7,279,353 downwards.
ACTCCCGGCCGATCCGCCCCTATAAAATCCTGCCGAAGCCCCGCTTTGCAATCAGAGCCAAGCTCAAATCTTTTCCTCTACACAACATTGTCGCACGCCGCTGGAAGTTGCACATCGGAGGAACGCCGCCGTCCTGTGTCGCCGAGTCTCCGTCGACTCGCCGATCTGCAGTTTCTCCGCCGTCATCAACTCTCGCCAGAACTCCACGAGTTGGTGAGTATCAAGCCGTACCAGATTCCCCTCTCTCTCTTGCTCCGCCGCCAACCAGATTTCTCGCCGGACCCCTGTTTCCGCCCGCCGCTGTGGCCGCCAGTTTACAGCTGCCGCACAGCCAACCTGTGATCACCTTCACCTTCGTCGTACCGCCCACTCACTTCCCGGCATGAACCCAGCTTGAATTGAGCCCCGGAACACCGGATTCGGTGAAGCTCCGGCCGTCCGCCGCCGCACTCGCTCACCGCCGACGCCCAGTAAAACTCCGCTTCGCCCGACCCCTTTTCGTCCCGTCGAGCCGACCCTTCCTCTGCCGCTCGATCTAGATCAAACGGCCAGAATCGATCTTCACTTTACACTGCCAATTTACCCGACCTTTTCCTTACTCAGCCGATTTATCCGACCCATTATTCACACCGCCGATTCGCCTGACCCTTACCCGCCGATTCGACCGACCTGCCGTTCGATTCTGATCTAATGGATTAGATTCACCCGACCCTAGCTGTCCCCGAAACTTTTGCAGGAAGATCCCTAGGTTTCCCAGGAATCAACCCGCAGTCCAGATCAGTAGAAAATAATTAGAGTTGAGCCCTTTCTTTTTCTGTCCCGACCCCTAACTTTTCTAGAATTAGTACCCGCCAACCAGAATCTCTAGTTTTGTACCCCGACCCTCTGTTTAAGGTTAACTATGTTTTAGCCCCTAAATCCTTCAGATGTAGCCTCAGGAGATTCAAAACTCTAGCAGTTAGGTCCCTAGATCACTGTTTTAGCCATATCTTCATCGTTTCAACTCCGATTTCAGCGATTCTTGAGCCCACACAATCTTTGCATCATGAACTACAACTTTAGTATCTTTTTACCTTCTGTTTGTACTATTTGTTGTATTGTTTCTTATTTGTTTGTGTATGCTTGTTTGTGTGATCGCGTAGACAACGTGACGTTCGAGCCAAATCAAGAGCAAGCTTACGAGGAAGAGAATTAGTAGTTGCTTGAGGAAGGCAAGTGGATTTCCTCCCCTGCATATTCTATTTGATCCCAACAATAGCATGAAAATACACTTTACTTCAATGATGCTTGCATAAACTTGATGGGTTACCTATGCTAAGGACATACCTAGTCTTTTACCCCAAACCTTGAAACACCCGGGTTTACTATTTATGTTGGGTAGTTATGCTTAGTCGCAAACTTTGGGATTGGTATTGGTTTACTCTTTTAATGACGTTGATCACGTTTCGTATTGTGTTGTTATCGCGTAAGTTCAAGATCAACTTTGTTTAGTGGGAACATGGAGAACCACCCAAGTGAACAGTGCAACCACAAAGTCATATGGCTCTGACCTTAGCCAATTAATTAGATGTGTAGTTTGCTGGTGGCCTTACCGAAAGGGCAAGGAGGGGGTCGGTGATAGGGGTCATAGCCCGGTCCTCTTGGGGTAGCTGCCTTTGGTAAGGAGCTGACCATTAGGGAGGTTTATGGACCACGCCGCTACTGAAACTCTAGCGGGCTGCTTTGCTCTCGACATGTCTTTGTAAAGGCTTCGTAGTGTACCCTCGCCACTCACCTCGGAAGTGTTTAAGGGCCTTGCAAACTCGGGCGACTCAGGGAAACACGATTTGTGGGTAAAGTGTACAACCTCTGCAGAGTGTAAAACTGTTATAACAGCCGTACTCACGGTTATGAGTGGCTTGGACCCTCACATGATAATAAAACTTGAAGATTAATTAAACTGTGGTTCGTGGTTAATACTTATGGTTGATGGAATCCTTATGTTTTTACTAAAGTGGGTTGGTATAAAATTAAACCTAGTTAGTAGGTGCTTGTTAATAAATAATTGACCAACTAAAAGCAACCGCTGCTCCAAACCCTAGCCTATCCTTGATGGCCTTGCATTTTCACCCCACTTGCTGAGTACCAACCATAAGAGTACTCACCGTTGCCCCCTGCTGTTCAGAAGAGAACTTTGAAAAGGAGATCTTCGACGACTTCGAAGAGTTCTAGGTCCTGCGTTCACCAGTCATCGCCTGTGGAAGACGGAGTTGTTGGAGACTTCGTATAGGGTATAACGGTTTATCCTTTAAAGACATTTGTGTCTCTTTTATACGGAGTGTAATATTGTTAAATACTTTATTTAGTTACTTTTGAGCATTGTCTTTGATATATTACACTTTCCGTCTACCATATGTGTGTGAACGAGATCTTGGCGCACATATGAGATGCATCTGGTTCTTTCTAGAATCGGGTGTGACAGAAGTGGTATCAGAGCTATGTTGACTGTAGGACGCTAGACTAGATAGAAATGGTCGAAATTAAGGATTTATCTTCTAGCAAGCCATATCAGCATCAAAAATTTCTGTTTACTTTATATTTCCGCATAAAAACCTATGTTTACATAAAACTTCTATTATTTTCTTTCTTAAATAAAAATATCCTGAATTTTTCCCGCTCCGCCAGATGGTCAGAACTTACCAAACTGCCCGCAAGCGCACTGGAGGTCGCCCCAGCTGAACCAACTTCTCCTACCCCAATTCCAGCCCCTGTTGAAGAGGAGGAAGCTACGGAGGAAGAACCCGAGGAAGTCTACTATTTCGTGGATGGTGAAGATGGCCGCATCATGGCAATTGATGAAGAAGGAAATCAGTTCACACCACCGGCGTCACCAGTCATTGAGACATCACCCCCACCCCCAGTTGTCCCTGCTCCAGCCCCCACCCCAGCACCGGTTGTTGCTGAAGGAAGCCCGAGTAACTTCGAAGATATTAGAAGAGATGATGACGAGGACAACAACAATGATGAAGACAACGATGACCAGAATGACGAAACTCCAGGAATGAGGCAACTCTGCTGTGTTCGCACCTCGGACAGAGAACCCGGCCACTTGTCTCTAGTGCTACATGGTGTTCTTCAAGAGTTGGGCAACCGCGTGAGACCTCACTACCACACGCATCACTACACCGACCCTGCACTCGACGACTACTACCTCTCTCGCGTCCACATCAGGATGGAAAGTGCCAGAGGCCTGAGGACTCTCACTGCACACGACTCCGCCACACCCCACGCTACATACGACGCCGCCGTCAGCAGTGCCGCTAGGAGAGCTCTATGGTCCATCTGCCATACCTACCGCCAGGAGCTTCAGAACACGGAGTATCGCCACCTTCCTCGCCGCCTCAGTGGAACTAAAGAGACTGTGATTACCCTGGGTGAAGATGATGAAGACCGCCTCAACACTCTTGCTCGAGTCACTGCCGCTCTTAACACTGAGCTGGAAAGCGTCATCACTGAGCTGGACGATACTCAGGACAAGCTACTGGAGGCCCATGAAAAGATCCGCATACTAGAAGCTCGACTTGAGGGAAGAGCGCCGCCATCCCCTCAGATGGATGAACCCCGCTTCCCCGCATTGTCACCACCCCGCAAGAAGCTTCGTCGTGGCGAACCCGGCTCCATAACTCGCCCCGAGGAATAGGCACTTAGGCTCTTAGGCTAGTATCTCCCTAAGTTCTCGTTAGAATCATTTTTGGCTTGAGAGGACGACGATGTAATGATTGCTTGAGAACAAATGTTTGCTTTGAGTGCTATAAGAATTGCTTGATATAATATATATATTAATATCAGTTGGAGTCTTATAAATCCATATTTTGTTAAGATATTATTATCTATCGACCTATATCTAGTACACCTGTCTTATCCTGGGTTTATTCCTAACGGTCAGATGGTGAACACCAGGACAGGTGGAAGGCAGGATATCCCTAGCTCTAGGCGTGCTCGCGTAGTCAACCGACAGAGTCAGTTACCACCGCCGCCCAATCCAACAATGGAGCAATTCTTGGCAGCACAGATGCAGGTGTTGCAGAACCTCACTACTACCATCCAGAACATACAAGCTCAGCAGATCAGCAAGCACCACAGCAAAACCCGCCACCAAGAGACAAACATAGAGAATTCATGAGCCACCACCCTCCTACCTTTTCTCACTCTGTGGACCCCTTGGACGCTGATGATTGGTTGAAGGTCATCACTAAGAAGCTGGACATCACGCAATGCAGTGACCGTGAAAGGGTCCTGTATGCCGCAGGACGTCTGGAAGGTGCAGCCGCTGATTGGTGGGATGCTTTCACTGCTGCCCACGCCAACGCCAACACTATCACCTGGGAGGAGTTTAGAACCAACTTCCGCAGCCACCATATCCCAGTAGGACTAATGAAGCTCAAGCAGAAGGAGTTCCTGAACCAGAAGCAAGGCAGCATGACTGTCAGTGAGTACCAGGACAAATTCACTCAGTTGTCTCGTTACGCGCCCCATGAGGTGGATAGTGACGCCAAGAGGCAGGAGCGCTTCCTGGAAGGTCTGATAGGGCCGCTCAACTATCAGCTGCACAGTCACACTTTCCCAAATTTCCAGACTCTGCTGGACAAAGCCATTGGTCTGGAGAGCAAGCGCAAGGAGCTTGGGGAACACAAGCGAAAACTTCAGTCCCAGGGACAATCCAGCAGCAACACCCGTCCCCGCTACAACACACCCCAGGGATTTCAGTCGCGCTCTGGAGGACAAGGTGGAGGATATCAGCAGAGTCAACAGAATCAAAGAACTCCACAGCAGCCTCAACGCTACAACCAACAGACTCAGCGCAACTCCAACCCGCAACCGTACCATCCAGGCTATGCCACAGGTGCATCAGTGCGGTCCAACACTCCAGTCACCCCGGTCCAACCTAACGGATGTTTCAAATGTGGAGAACTGGGTCATTACGCTAATAACTGCCCAAGGCGTAACGTGCAAACTCCTCAGAATCAGAGGAACAGTGGACAAAGGCAGACTCCTCAACAGCAGCAGCCGCGCAACAGCAACCGGACACCACTGGGCAGCAAAGGACAACAGAACTACGTGCGCGGAAAAGTTAATCATGTGGCTACAGAAATAGCCGAAGAGGCTCCCGACGTTGTGCTCGGTACGTTCCTTGTCAATTCTGAACCTGCATCAGTTTTATTTGATTCTGGAGCATCGCATTCATTCATTACTGAGCAATTTGCTGCAAAACATAATTTACCAATGAGCCCTATGAAACAAATATTACTAGTAAGCTCCCCGGGCAAGGAATTGAAAGCCAGACACTTATGCCCAAGGGTCAGCATGAATATTATGGGGGTAGAATTCCTAGCCAATCTAATAGTCCTAAAGACTAACGGCATCGACGTGATCCTTGGAATGGATTGGTTATCAGGATGTGATGGTGTTATTCAGTGTCGTAAGAGGTCAGTGCTCTTAACCAGCCCTCAAGGAGATAAAATAGAGTTTGTGGCACCAGTTTCACCCAGCAAAGTTGGGACAGTGAACCAAATGAAGGTATGCCACCAGTTATCAGTGAATACCCTGACGTCTTCCCGGAAGATTTACCAGGTATGCCACCTGTTCGTGACATTGAGTTCAGTATTGATCTTTTACCTGGTACATCACCTATCTCTAAAAGACCCTATAGAATGGATGTTAAGGATCTAAGTGAACTAAAGAAACAAATAGAAGAAATGTTAGCTAAGGGATTTATCCGTCCTAGCTCATCCCCATGGGGAGCACCCGTGATCTTTGTCGGTAAGAAAGATGGCAGCAGAAGGATGTGTGTAGACTACAGGTCGCTGAATGATGTGACGATCAAAAATAAGTATCCACTGCCCAGGATTGAAGATTTGTTTGATCAGATGAGAGGTGCTAAGGTTTTCTCCAAGATTGATCTGAGATCAGGGTATCATCAGCTAAGGATCCGACCAGAGGATATACCCAAGACGGCCTTCACTACCAGATATGGTCTGTACGAGTTCACTGTGATGTCGTTTGGATTGACCAACGCACCAGCGTACTTCATGTACCTGATGAACAAGGTTTTCATGGAATATCTTGACAAGTTTGTGGTTGTGTTCATTGATGACATCTTGGTGTATTCGTAGAACGAGGAAGAACATGAAGAGCACTTGAGGATAGTGTTACAGAAACTCCGAGAGAATCAGTTATATGCCAAGCTGAGCAAATGTGATTTTTGGTTGAGAGAAGTTTCTTTCCTTGGACATGTTATCACAGATGGAGGAAAATCAGTACACCCGAGTAAAGTTCAGGCTGTGCTGAAATGGAATCCACCGAAGACTGTGCCTGAAATCAGAAGTTTCCTTGGGCTTGCAGGCTACTACCGCAGATTTATTAAAGGATTCTCAAAGATCGTGAAACCTATGAATTCTCTATTGGAAAAAGGGAAATAATTTAAGTGGGATGCTACATGCCAGAAGTGTTTTGAAGAGCTGAAGACAAGATTGACCACTGCCCCTGTGTTGATAATGCCAGATATCCACAAAGGGTTTGATGTGTATTGCGACGCTTCAAGGATGGGTCTTGGATGTGTGTTAATGCAAGAAGGCAAGGTTGTGGCCTATGCTTCAAGACAGCTGAGAAAGCACGAGCAGAATTATCCTACCCATGACATGGAATTGGCTGCCGTCGTGCACGCATTGAAGATTTGGAGGCACTACATGATCGGGAACAAGTGTCAGATCTTCACGGACCATAAGAGTCTGAAGTACATTTTCACGCAACAGGATCTTAACCTAAGACAGCGCCGATGGCTAGAATTAATCAAGGACTATGATTTGGATATCCAGTATCATCCTGGCAAGGCTAATGTTGTGGCAGACGCCCTAAGCCGGAAAGGACAAGCTAATATGATGATTGCTCGATTGATGCCTCAAGAGTTATGTTGGGAGATGGCACGTTTGAACTTGGGAATTGTCACACAAGCGGAAGCCATAACCATGGAGATGGAACCTACATTAGAACAGGAGATCAGAAAAGGACAGTTGATAGATGCTAAGATCAAAGAGATCAAGATTCAAATCGGTTTAGGCAAGACTAAGGATTTCACCGAAGATGAACAAGGAACTGTTTGGTTCAGAAAGAGGATCTGTGTACCCAAAATTGATCACCTTCGTGAACTTATTTTGAAGGAGGCACATGATTCCGCTTATTCTATTCATCCTGGAAGTACCAAAATGTATCAAGACTTGAAAGAAAGGTACCGGTGGTATGGTTTAAAAAGAGACGTAGCAACTCACGTAGCTTTGTGTGATGTGTGCCAGAGAGTGAAAGCAGAACACCAGAGACCAGCAGGTTTACTCCAGCCATTAAAAGTACCTGAATGGAAATGGGAAGAGATTGGTATGGATTTCATTGTAGGGTTACCTCGTACTCGTGATGGTTACGACTCAATATAGGTTATTGTGGACAGATTGACAAAAGTCACACATTTCATCCCAGTCAAAACAACATACACTAGAGCCAAGTTAGCAGAAGTATACATGTCACGAATTGTGTGTCTGCACGGTGTTCCAAAGAAGATAGTGTCTGATCGAGGTACTCAGTTCACATCGCGTTTCTCGCAGAAATTACATGAATCCATGGATACAAAGCTAAATTTCAGTTCCGCATATCATCCGCAAACAGATGGTCAGACTGAGCGAACAAATCAAGTATTAGAAGATATGGTTAGAGCATGTGCCCTCAAACATGGAGGTAGTTGGGATAAAAGTTTGCCATATGCAGAATTCTCCTACAATAACAGTTATCAGGCAAGTCTCAAGATGGCCCCATTTGAAGCATTATATGGAAGAAAATGCAGGACACCATTGTATTGGAATCAGACAGGAGAAAGTCAAGGTTTTGGACCAGAGATTCTTCGAGAAGCGGATAGACAAGTCCAAATAATCAGGGATAATCTCAAGACTGCCCAGCCACGACAGAAAAGTTATGCCAATACACGAAGAAGGGAATTGACATTTGAAGTTGGAGATTTTGTGTATTTGAAGGTATCACCCATCAAAGGTTTGCGAAGATTCAAAGTGAAAGGAAAGTTGTCACCACGTTATATTGGTCCTTTTCAGATTCTGGAAAGGAAAGGTGAAGTGGCATATCAAGTGGAGTTACCGGTACTATTGTTAGATGTCCATGATGTGTTTCATGTATCACAGTTAAAGAAATGTTTGAGAGTGCCAGAGGAGCAATTACCGTTGGAGGAACTGGATGTGCAAGAAGATTTAACTTATGCAGAGCACCCGGTTAGAATTTTGGAAACATCTCAGAGGGTTACTCGGAACAAGGTGATCAAAATGTGCAGAGTACAGTGGAGTCACCACTCAGAGGATGAGGCTACTTGGGAAAGAGAAGATGAACTGATTGCAGAATTCCCTCAGCTGTTCCCTAGTCCTTCCCAATCTCGAGGACGAGATTCTCTTTAAGGGGGGTAGGTTTTGTAACACCCAAAAATATAGGAGCTAAAATTTTTAAAAGTATTTTCATAAAAATCATAAATTAAAATTGTGCATGCATCTTTACTTCTTTCTTCTCCTATTCTTTCTTTCAGCCAACCCAATCCATCTTTTATCCTTCTTTTCTTTTCCCGCGGCCAACTCAGTGGCCGGTTCGCTCACCCGACTCTTTCTTCCACCGACAGCTAGGACCCACCTGTCGGCGCCTTCTTCTTCTTTCTTCTTTCCTTACCCAGAGTCCGTATCGATCCCGCGCCGTTGTTCGCGCCCCTTGTTTCTTTCTTTTACCCCGAGTCCTGATCGACTCCGCAGCGCCGCCTTCCTACTCCCGGCCGATCCGCCCCTATAAAATCCTGCTGAAGCCCCGCTTTGCAACCAGAGCCAAGCTCAAATCTTTTCCTCTACACAACATTGTCGCACGCCGCTGGAAGTTGCACATCGGAGGAACGCCGCCGTCCTGTGTCACCGAGTCTCCGTCGACTTGCCGATCTGCAGTTTCTCCGCCGTCATCAACTCTCGCCAGAACTCCACGAGTTCGTGAGTATCAAGCCGTACCAGATTCCCCTCTCTCTCTTGCTCCGCCGCCAACCAGATTTCTCGCCGGACCCCTGTTTCCGCCCGCCGCCGTGGCCGCCAGTTTACAGCCGCCGCACAGCCAACCTGTGATCACCCTCACCTTCGCTGTACCGCCCACTCACTTCCCGACATGAACCCAGCTTGAATTGAGCCCCGGAACACCAGATTCGGTGAAGCTTCGGCCGTCCGCCGCCGCACTCGCTCACCGCCGACGCCCAGTAAAACTCCGCTTCGCCCGACCCCTTTTCGTCCCGTCGAGCCGACCCTTCCTCTGCCGCTCGATCTAGATCGAACGGCCAGAATCGATCTTCACTTTACACTGCCAATTTACCTGACCTTTTCCTTACTCAGCCGATTTATACGACCCACTATTCACACCGCCGATTCGCCCGACCCTTACCCGCCGATTCGACCGACCTGCCGTTCGATTCTGATCTAATGGATTAGATTCACCCGACCCTAGCCGTCCCCGAAACTTTTGCAGGAAGATCCCTAGGTTTCCCAGGAATCAACCCGCAGTCCAGATCAGTAGAAAATAATTAGAGTTGAGCCCTTTCTTTTTCTGTCCCGACCCCTGACTTTTCTAGAATTAGTACCCGCCAACCAGAATCTCTAGTTTTGTACCCCGACCCTCTGTTTAAGGTTTAACTATGTTTTAGCCCCTAAATCCTTCAGATGTAGCCTCAGGAGATTCAAAACTCTAGCAGTTAGGTCCCTAGATCACTATTTTAGCCATATCTTCATCGTTTCAACTCCGATTTCAGCGATTCTTGAGCCCACACAATCTTTGCATCATGAACTACAACTTTAGTATCTTTTTACCTTCTATTTGTACTGTTTGTTTTATTGTTTCTTATTTGTTTGTGTATGCTTGTTTGTGTGATCGCGTAGACAACGTGACGTTTGAGCCAAATCAAGAGCAAGCTTACGAGGAAGAGAATCCGCAGTTGCTTGAGGAAGGCAAGTGGATTTCCTCCCCTGCATATTCTATTTGATCCCAACAACAAGATGAAAATACACTTTACTTCAATGTTGCTTGCATAAACTTGATGGGTTACCTATGCTAAGGACATACCTAGTCTTTTACCCCAAACCTTGAAACACCCGGGTTTACTATTTATGCTGGGTAGTTATGCTTAGTCGCAAACTTTGGGATTGGTATTGGTTTACTCTTTTAATGATGTTGATCACGTTTCGTATTGTGTTGTTATCGCGTAAGTTCAAGATCAACTTTGTTTCATGGGAACATGGAGAACCACCCAAGAAAACGGTGCAACCACAAAGTCATATGGCTCTGACCTTAGCCAAATAATTAGATGTGTAGTTTGCTGGTGGCCTTACCGAAAGGGCAAGGAGGGGGTCGGTGATAGGGGTCATAGCCCGGTCCTCTTGGGGTAGCTGCCTTTGCTAAGGAGCTGACCATTAGGGAGGTTTATGGACCACGCCGCTACTGAAACTCTAGCGGGCTGCTTTGCTCTCGACATGTCTTTGTAAAGGCTTCGTAGTGTACCCTCGCCACTCACCTCGGAAGTGTTTAAGGGCCTTGCAAACTCGGGCGACTCAGGGAAACACGATTTGTGGGTAAAGTGTACAACCTCTGCAGAGTGTAAAACTGTTATAACAGCCGTACTCACGGTTATGAGTGGCTTGGACCCTCACATGATAATGAAACTTGAAGGTTAATTAAACTGTGGTTCGTGGTTAATACTTATGGTTGATGGAATCCTTATGTTTTTACTAAAGTGGGTTGGTTTAAACTTAAACCTAGTTAGTAGGTGCTTGTTAATAAATAATTGACCAACTAAAAGCAACCGCTGCTGCAAACCCTAGCCTATCCTTGATGGCCTTGCATTTTCACCCCACTTGCTGAGTACCAACCATAAGAGTACTCACCCTTGCCCCCTGCTGTTCAGAAGAGAACTTTGAAGAGGAGATCTTCGACGACTTCCAGGAGTTCTAGGTCCTGCGTTCACTAGTCATCGCCTGTGGAAGACGGAGTTGTTGGAGACTTCGTATAGGGTATAACGGTTTATCCTTTAAAGACATTTGTGTCTCTTTTATACGGAGTGTAATATTATTAAATACTTTATTTAGTTACTTTTGAGCATTGTCTTTGATATATTACACTTTCCGTCTACCATATGTGTGTGAACGAGATCCTGGCGCACATATGAGATGCATCTGGTTCTTTCTAGAATCGGGTGTGACAGTTCTCTGGTGGATCTTCGATGAGCACCCCTATCTGGTGCGCCAGCTGTCGGTGTTTTACCATCACGCCCACTGAGGGATACCCCTGAGGTGGTGAGTTTGTAGATAGGGTGTCACCTAGATCAGGAACTCGAAGGTGCAAACGAACGCAAGGTTTTAGACAGGTTCGGGCCGCTGAGAGTGTACTACCCTACGTCTTGTGTGGTTTGGATTGCCTTACATGATGATTGTCCCCGAGGGGGTCCCTATCCGCCCTTATATAGTCTGGGGGGACAGGTTTACATGGAAGTTCTAGTCGGGTACAAGCCCAAGAGTCCTACCCGAGTACTTCTCGGGTAGTTTCCTACCGTGTTCGACTAGTCTAACTACTCTACGAGTAATCCTACTGCATTACGAGTAGTAACAAGAGATGTAGGGCGTGGGCCATGTCCCATCCCGTATCCTACGAGAAGTATGCCACGTTTGCAGTCCCGTGCACCCGGGTCTAACAACGTCCCGTCCCATTATAGTATCATCCCCGACTACTTCATCCTCAATCCTTTGCTTCGAATGCTTACTGTTGGAGGCGACAACATTGAAGAAAAAGGGAAGATACATGGAAAATCAACAAAATGATGAACTAAGGGAAGTACTCATAAATCTGGGATAGACACTTACCTTGGTTGCTCGTCGTCGTCATCACCAGCAGAGGCCCCAACCTTGTGCTTTCATGCCACCATCCTGGGCTTCTTGGGAGGGGCAGGAAAGACCTCGCCACCAGGAGAATTCGTATTCTCCTGGGAGGTAGTCACTCCCGTTTTCCTCTTCCAGTCAGAGAGGGTGCGTGTAACGCCCAAAATATAGGAGTTGGAACTTTTAAAAGTATTTTCGTAAAAATCATAAATTAAAAATTGTGCATGCATCTTTATTTCTTTTCTTCTCCTATTCTTTCTTCCAGCAAGCCCAATTCTTTTTCTCTACTTCTTTTCTTTTTCTCGCGGTCAACTTAGTGGCCGATTCCCTCACTCGACCCTTGCCTTCCCGACGTCTAGGCCCCACCTGTCGGCGCCTTCTTCTTCTTTCATCTTTCCTTACCCAGAGTCCGGAACGACTCCGTGCTGTCGTTCGTGCTCCGTTTTCTTTCTTTCTTTCTTCTTACCCGAGTCCTGATCGATTCCGCAGCACTGCCTTCCTACTATCAGCCGATCCGACCCTATAAAATCCTGCTGAAACCTCGCTTTGCAACCAGAGCCAAGCTCAAATCTTCTCCTCTACTCAACACCATCGCACGCTGCTGGAGACCGCACACCGGAGGAACGCCGCCGCCCTGTGTCGCCGCCTCTCCTTCGACTCGCCGTCCCGCTGCTTCTCCGCCGCCTTCAACTCTCGCCAGAGTTCCGCGAGTTGGTAAGTATCAAGCCGCACCAGATTCCCCTCTCTCTCTTGCCCCGCTGCAGACCCAAATCCTCGCCAGAGCCCTGTTTCCGCCCGCCGCCGTGGCCGCCGGTTTACAGCCGCCGCACAGCCAACCCGTACCCACCCTCACCTTCACCGTACTGCCCACTCACTCCCCGGCATAAACCCAGTGTGAATCAAGCCCCAGAACACCGGATTCGGTGAAGCTCCGGCCGTCCGCCGCCGCACTCGCTCGCCGCCGACGCCCAGCGCAGCTCCGCTTTGCCCGACCCTTTTCATCCCATCGAGCCGACCCTTCCTCTGCTGCTCGATCTAGATCTAACGGCCAGAATCGACCTTTACTTTACACTGCCGATTTACCCGACCTTCTCCTTACTCGGCCGATTCGCCCGACCCTTACTCCGCCGATTCGTCCGATCTGCCGCCGATTCTGATCCAACGAACCAGATTCACCCGACCCTAGCCGTTCCCGAAACTTTTGCAGGAAGACCCCTAGGTTTTCCAGGAATCAACCCGCAGTCCAGATCAGTAGAAAATAATTAGAGTTGAGCCCTTTCTTTTTCGGTCCCGACCCCTGACCTTTCCAGAATTAGTACCAGCCGTCCAGGACCTATAATTTTGCACCCCGACCCTCTGTTGAAGGTTTAATTATGTTTTAGGCTCTGATTTCTTCAATTTAACCCCTAGAAGTTCAGTTTCTTCGCAGATAAGACCCTGGAGCCTTGTTTTAGCCCTACCTTCGTCATTTTAGCTCCGTTCCGACTCGTTCTCGTTGCGTGAAGTCTTCTAACGCCTAAGCTACCGTTTAGCCGTGTCGTTGTGTCTTAGTTCCTGTTTTTAAATTAAAAATAGATTTAACTTGACTAAAGTTCTCTCTTTTAGTTTTCTAATTAAAATCCACCTAGGTCTTTACCTCCGGTTTTTCACAACTAATGTCAATTCAATTAATACCAACTCAAATGTGTTCTAAATATAATTTGTTTAGTTGAACAACAAATATATAGTTATGCATTTAGATGCTCTCACAAGTTTTCTTTCTAATTAATTGTTAATTAGTGTAATTTGTACGTAGACAATCATAAATAAAATATGACTAAGTTCTACTCCATTTTTATAAATAAAAATAATATAATATTAGTTAACTATAATCAAGGATATTTTGTTTTGAATATCTTTTACGTTTGTTTTCCAAATAAAATAAATAAAGCTCATAGTTCTTTTGTTTCTTTTACCAAAATTCCGATAGTTGTGTCTTTTCAACCCTAGCTCCGTTTTTCGTATTTCTTGTGCCCTTGTAGAAGCAAGCCTTACCGTTTAGCACGCTCTTTTAAAAGCTTTTGTTTTGTGATTGGTGTATTGTTCTTAGCTGTACTTGTTTGTTATTTTGTATGTTTGTGCTAGTTGTTTGCTTCGAGTAGAATGATCGCTGACGAAGCTTGAAGATCAAGGTTTTCAAGTAAGCAAGAGCTGAAGAGCAGTAAGAGTAGCTTTTCGTTGGAAAAAGGCAAGTGACCCTAACCATCCTCCTATCTGTGCTTGTTTACAAGAATATCATGTGTTAATTGGAACATGGAGAACCACCCAGGAAAACAGTACAACCACGAGGACCATATTGCTTTGGTCTTGGTTAATTAATTAGAGACTCTAGTTTGAAGCGGTCTTACCGAAAGGGCAAGGAGGGGGTCGGTGATAGGGGTCATAGCCCGGTCCTCTTGGGGTAGCAGCCTTCGCTAAGGTGCTGACCATTAGGGAGGTTTATGGACCATGCCGCTACCGAAACTCTAGCGGACTACTTCTTATTAGGGAATCTTTGTAAAGGCCTCGTAGTGTCCCTATGCAATCACACCTCGGAAGTGTGGTATTGTGTCTAGCTAGCACAGCATGGTTGGGTCCAAAGTTCTTTTGAACTTTTACGCGACTTGTGCTGAAAGTGTACAACCTCTGCAGAGTGTAAAACTGTTATAACAGCCGTGCTCACGGTTAAGAGTGGCCTGGACCCTCACATGATTAATAAACTTGAAGATGGATATAAATTGTTAGTCTGGTTATTTCTTGTGGCCTTGCTGAGTACCAACCATAAGTGTACTCACCCTTGCCAACTGCTGCTCAGAAGAAAAAGGTGTGAAGTCTACTGAACATGATGAAGAACTCTAGGCGTACGCAACCCCCAGTCGTCTGCCTGTGAAGTTTGGAGCCTTCGTTTCCATTATAAGCGCATATCTCTGATAGTCTTGTAAGTCTTTATTTATATTTCTTTACGTGATACTGTTGCTGTTATTCATTAATGATGTCACTATATGTATGGAACTTGATCCTGGCATACATATAGTCATGCATTCGGTTTTATCCTTGAACCGGGTGTGACAGAGGTGGTATCAGAGCTGTATCGACTGTAGGACGTAAGCCTAGATAGAAATGGTCGCTCCTTAAGGTCTATTTTATTATACAACTTATTCCTGTCTTACCCTTGACCGTCCCGATAAATATTCTCGCTCCTTGACCATTTTCTTTTCTCAACCCGCCTTGATAACTCACCTTTCTCACCTGACCTTCTTTTTCATTTGCACATCCTTGTTTTGCAAATGTAAAACCCCCATCCTTATCTATTGACTTACTCTTTCCTTGATAACTTACTTTGATACTCGACCCCCTTGACAATTACACTTTCTAGTTTTTGCTAAACCCTCAACCATCATCTATTTCCTCTCTCCTGGATGACTTCTTGCTCTTAATCATACATCTCATTTGATGAATGATTTTCCTATCTCTTGCATCTAACCTCCTTTGGATTAGTTGGTGATATTGTTTACCCCTACTCCTTAATATTTTCTTATTCCTAATTATCTTTTCAAACATATCCCCTCCTTGATTTTATCTATCCTCCACATTGTACCTCCGACCCCCCTTGCATCTTAAGCACGACCATTTTGGATTCTTTCCGTTGCCTTTTTCATTCCAAGATGACCTTCTACTCTCCTTTTATTCAAAATGTTTAGATCATTCGTGCCACCTGACCCGAAGCCTGCTCAAGACAGCTGAAGAAAGGAGTAATCACCTCACACCCAAAGAAGACAAAATCGGCAGCGAAAGCCTATGTCACCCTCACCCGAAGAGCAAGATTCCACACTGCACAAGCTGAAGGATGCCTCTATCAAGAATGTTGAACCTGAAGAGACGACCCATGCCTAGGAGTACCCCTTGGAGCCCTATTAACAACGTTTAGCATCGTTCCTTGACTATGTGTTGACTAGTGTAGTTCTGTGTTTGCGTGATGTTGCTTTTCTTTATGACCTTGCTTGATTTGCTTCTTTGTAATGATTGTTGGTGTATTGTGGGTCTTCTACCTACAATGACATCAGTTGCTTAGTTGGGTTCTTCTCTTGTATCTCCCACATCCTTGTTCTTTTCCTTTCTTTCTCCCTATTCCAAAAGAGGATGACGAGAAGGGAGCTAAAAATGTCAACAAGCAGAAGTTATTGTCACCACCATCGTCTGGATAGAAGCAAGTCAAAGAAAAGAAGACCCTACTCTAGTTCCTTCACCACCTTGCAGCTTGCTATTCTTCAGTCTACCTTACTTCGATGATAACCTCAATAACCTAGTAGGAAGTTGGAGGCAACACCGGCATCATCAGTAGAAACCTACAAACATCTGCAGTGGTCGACAAATTAAAGAAGCTAAAACCAATAATTCCCTATCTCTTTTGTCACCTCTGTGCTATTCTCCTCTCTACCTTGATTTATTTGCTTGATTTTTGAGATGATAGCAAATGAAGATGATATCATGGACTCTACCTTATTCCCCAATCATTCTTTTAGTTATTCTCCTTCTCCTCTAAACACACCCTTACCACCCAACCAGATGGCGAGTCCCAACGGAAATCGTGAAGAAAGAGCTAATGAAGGTGACCTCAACATTCCACCGGTAGCCTCATCATTTGAGCATAGGATGCTAGAGTATATGGCAGCACAAACTCAAAGTCTACAAGCAGTGGCTCAAACCATGACCAATATCCGTCAGCATATTACAGAGCAAGCCTCAGCTCCTATGAACCACAACTTCCTTAGTAGTAATAACCATCAGATTTCACCAATTCTGTCACCATTAGATAAAAGGAAGCTATTAGCCATGCAGGCTCAAGTCTTACGAGGAAGGATGCAGCCCAATACATCATCCCCTGATAACATGAAGTTGACCAAACCAGACATTCCTACTGGACCAGTGAAGAGGCAAGTCGCTGAAGCATGGAACCGTCAAAGGAATAAGAAAAGTCGTGGAGCAGTAGAGCTAGAAATTGAGAGACAATATAAAGATATCAAGACCCCAGGAACATGTCAATGTTGTGAGCATTATGGTCAGCCATGCCTTCAAGAAGATGCTAGTCTAATGACAGCAAAAGCCAGACAAAGTTACTATTTAGATATTAATAAGGATTTATCTACCCAAGAGACTTTCCAAGAGGGAGTTACCCAATGTCAAGATGGTACTCAGACTATGAACCTTGAGGATTGGAGTATTTCTTTCAAGGAATTTCAGCCTAATAGAATCAAGCAACGCAAGAAACAAGCAAGAGAAGAAAGCCAAGAGAAGATGGAGTTACCAGAACCATTGGTACATAGCAGTACTCAACCCTGTTCCAACCAACTACAACCTAAAGTTGTTCAAAATCCGCATGACAACTCTATCAAGAAGAATCCTGATGCCCAGGTTGCCTCACGAGCTATGGTGGAGCAGAAAGGAAGCCAGAATGGATATGTTAAAAGAGTGTGCTTCAAATGTGGTGAAAAAGGTCACTATGTTAATAAATGTCCAACGAAGCGCAAGGTGACTAGGTCGTGTGATACTGGATTATATTGCCTCAAGTGTGGAGAAGACGGACATCTTGCCAGTTGGTGTGCAAAAGAGGATGATAATCAACCCCTGGACCAAAGTTCTAATAGCCCTGCACTCAGTCAGATGTCATCAGTTTGCCCCCTTAGCAGGATAGATGATCAGGATACCTCAGCTAGACAAGAATGCCATCAATCCCCAATGCCCAATTCTCATACCACCTCGAGTCGCCAAGATACCAAAGCAAGTAAAAGTTAGGCTGAGAAGAATTGAGGGTATCTTGGAAGAAGACAGCCAAGCCAAGGAAAAGCGATCATGGAATCAATCCAGTTCTATTCAAATCACTTCATCAATATATGAAGAAGGTTCTTCAAAAGATAGGTCAACGAAGCTGAAGAAGGAATGGATAATTAAAAGTAGAATTAGACTAAGTATTCAAGAAGTATTTTATGTGGCAGTGGAGCATTAACAAGTGTGATCGAGGAGCTATTGTAAGAATGAACGATGTGACAATCAAGAATAAGTATCCACTGCCCAGGATCGAAGATTTGTTTGATCAGATGAGAGGTGCTAAGGTTTTCTCCAAGATTGATCTGAGATCAGGATATCATCAGCTAAGAATCCGACCGGAGGATATACCCAAGACAGCCTTCACTACCAGATATGGTCTGTACGAGTTTACTGTGATGTCGTTTGGATTGACCAACGCACCAGCATACCTCATGTACCTGATGAACAAGGTTTTTATGGAATACCTTGACAAGTTTGTGGTCATTGTTGACATCTTGGTGTATTCACAGAACGAGTAAGAACATGAAGTGCACTTGAGGATAGTGTTACAGAAACTCCGAGAGAACCAGTTATATGCTAAGCTGAGCAAATGTGATTTTTGGTTGAGAGAAATTTCTTTCCTTGGACATGTTATCACAGATGGAGGAATTGCCGTAGACCCAAGTAAAGTTCAAGATGTTCTGAATTGGAATCCACCGAAGTCTGTGCCTGAAATCAGAAGTTTCCTCGGACTTGCAGGCTACTACCGCAGATTTATTAAAGGCTTCTCAAAGATTGTGAAACCTATGACTTCTCTGTTTGAAAAAGGGAAAGAATTTAAGTGGAATGCTACATGCCAGAAGAGTTTTAAAGAACTGAAGACAAGATTGACCACTGCCCCTGTGTTGATAATGCCAGATATCCACAAAGGGTTTGATGTGTATTGCGACGCTTCACGGATGGGTCTTGGATGTGTGTTAATGCAAGAAGGCAAAGTTGTGGCCTATGCTTCAAGACAGCTGAGAAAGCATGAACAGAACTATCCTACCCATGACGTGGAATTGGCTGCCGTCGTGCACGCATTGAAGATTTGGAGGCACTACATAATCGGGAACAAGTGTCAGATCTTCACGGACCATAAGAGTCTGAAGTACATCTTCACGCAACAGGGTCTTAACCTAAGACAGCACAGATGGCTAGAATTAATCAAGGACTATGATTTGGATATTCAGTATCATCCTGGCAAGGCTAATGTTGTGGCAGATGCCCTAAGCCGGAAAGGACAAGCTAATATGATGATTGCTCGATTGATGCCTCAGGAATTATGTTGGGAGATGGCACATTTAAATTTGGGAATTGTCACTCAGGCGGAAGCCATGATCATGGAGATGGAACCAACCTTAGAACAAGAGATCAGAAAAGGACAATTGACAGATGCTAAGATCAAAGAGATCAAGATTCAAATTGGTTTAGGCAAAACTAAGGACTTCACCAAAGATGGACAAGGAACTGTTTGGTTCAGAAAAAGGATCTGTGTACCTGAAATTGATCACCTTCGTGAACTTATTTAGAAGGAAGCACATGATTCCGCTTATTCCATTCATCCTGGAAGTACCAAAATGTATCAAGACTTGAAGGGAAGGTACTGGTGGTATGGTTTGAAAAGAGACGTAGCAACTCACATAGCTTTGTGTGATGTGTGCCAGAGAGAGTGAAGGCAGAACACCAGAGACCCGCAGGTTTACTCCAGCCACTGAAAGTACCTGAAAGGAAATGGGAAGAGAATGGTATGGATTTCATTGTAGGGTTACCTCGTACTCGTGATGGTTACGACTAGATATGGGTTATTGTGGACAGATTGACAAAAATCGCACATTTCATCCCAGTCAAAACAACCTACACTGGAGCCAAGTTAGCAGAACTGTACATGTCGCGAATTGTGTGTCTGCACGGTGTTCCAAAGAAGATAGTGTCTAGGTACTCAGTTCACGTCGCGTTTCTGGCAGAAATTACATGAATCCATGGATACAAAGCTTAATTTCAGCCCCGCATACCATCCGCAAACAGATGGTCAGACTGAGCGAACGAATCAAGTATTAGAAGACATGTTGAGAGCTTGTGCCCTCAAACATGGAGGTAGTTGGGATAAAAGTTTACCTTATGCAGAATTCTCCTACAACAACAGTTATCAAGCAAGTCTCAAGATGGCCCCATTTGAAGCATTATATGGAAGAGAATGCAGGACACCCTTGTATTGGAATTAGACAGGAGAAAGTCAAGTTTTTGGACCAGAGATTCTTCAAGAAGCGGATAGACGAGTCCAGATAATCAGGGATAATCTCAAGACTGCCCAGTCACGACAGAAAAGTTATGCTAATGCACGAAGAAGGGAATTGACATTTGAAGTTGGAGACTTTGTGTATTTGAAGGTATCACCCATCAGAGGTTTACGTAGATTCAAAGTGAAAGGAAAGTTGTCACCACGTTATATTGGTCCTTTTCAGATTTTGGAAAGGAAAGGTGAAGTGGCATATCAACTGGAGTTACCGGCACGATTGTCAGATGTCCATGATGTGTTTCACGTGTCACAGTTAAAGAAGTGTTTGAGAGTACCAGAGGAGCAATTACCGTTGGAGGAACTCAATGTACAAGAAGATTTGACTTATGTAGAGCATCCGGTTAGAATCTTGGAAACATCTCAGAGGGTTACTCGGAACAAGGTGATCAAAATGTGCAGAGTACAGTGGAGTCACCACTCAGAGGATGAGGCAATTTGGGAAAGAGAAGAGAACTACTTGCAGAATTTCCTCAGCTGTTCCCTAGTCCTTCCCAATCTCGAGGACGAGATTCTCTTTAAGGGGGGTAGGTTTTGTAACGCCCAAAATATAGGAGTCGGAACATTTAAAAGTATTTTCGTAAAAATCATAAATTAAAAATTGTGCATGCATCTTTATTTCTTTTCTTCTCCTATTCTTTCTTCCAGCAAGCCCAATTCTTTTTCTCTACTTCTTTTCTTTTTCTTGCGGTCAACTCAGTGGCCGATTCCCTCACCCGACCCTTGCCTTCACCGACGTCTAGGCCCCACCTGTCGGCGCCTTCTTCTTCTTTCTTCTTTCCTTACCCAGAGTCCGGAACGACTCCGTGCTGTAGTTCGTGCTCCGTTTTCTTTCTTTCTTTCTTCTTACCCGAGTCCTGATCGATTCCGCAGCACTGCCTTCCTACTATCGGCCGATCCGCCCCTATAAAATCCTGCTGAAACCCCGCTTTGCAACCAGAGCCAAGCTCAAATCTTCTCCTCTACTCAACACCATCGCACGCTGCTGGAGACCGCACACCGGAGGAACGCCACCGCCCTGTGTCGCCGCCTCTCTGTCGACTCGCCGTCCCGCTGCTTCTCCGCCGCCTTCAACTCTCGCCGGAGATCCGCGAGTTGGTAAGTATCAAGCCGCACCAGATTCCCCTCTCTCTCTTGCCCCGCTGCAGACCCAAATCCTCGTCGGAGCCCTGTTTCCGCCCGCCGCCGTGGCCGCCGGTTTACAGTCGCTGCACAGCCAACCCGTACCCACCCTCACCTTCACCGTACCGCCCACTCACTCCCCGGCATAAACCCAGTGTGAATCAAGCCCCGGAACACTGGATTCGGTGAAGCTCCGGCCGTCTGCCGCCGCACTCGCTCGCCACCGACGCCCAGCACAGCTCCGCTTCGCCCGACCCTTTTTGTCCCATCGAGCCGACCCTTCCTCTGCCGCTCGATCTAGATCTAACGGCCAGAATCGACCTTTACTTTACACTGCCGATTTACCCGACCTTCTCCTTACTCGGCCGATTCGCCCGACCC
This sequence comes from Panicum miliaceum, assembly GCA_032594955.1. Lineage (NCBI taxonomy): Eukaryota > Viridiplantae > Streptophyta > Magnoliopsida > Poales > Poaceae > Panicum > Panicum miliaceum. The sequence goes on along the minus strand of CM064070.1, from coordinate 7,257,723 downwards.
TTACTCCGCCGATTCGTCCGATCCGCCGCCGATTCTGATCCAACGAACCAGATTCACCCGACCCTAGCCGTTCCCGAAACTTTTGCAGGAAGACCCCTAGGTTTTCCAGGAATCAACCCGCAGTCCAGATCAGTAGAAAATAATTAGAGTTGAGCCCTTTCTTTTTCGGTCCCGACCCCTGACCTTTCCAGAATTAGTACCAGCCGTCCAGGACCTATAGTTTTGCACCCCGACCCTCTGTTTAAGGTTTAATTATGTTTTAGGCTCTGATTTCTTCAATTTAACCCCTAGAAGTTTAGTTTCTTTGCAGATAAGACCCTGGAGCCTTGTTTTAGCCCTACCTTCGTCATTTTAGCTCCGTTCCGACTCGTTCTCGTTGCGTGAAGTCTTCTAAAGCCTAAGCTACCGTTTAGCCGTGTCATTGTGTCTTAGTTCCTGTTTTTAAATTAAAAATAGATTTAACTTGACTAAAGTTCTCTCACTTAGTTTTCTAATTAAAATCCACCTAGGTCTTTACCTCCGGTTTTTCACAACTAATGTCAATTCAATTAATACCAACTCAAATGTGTTCTAAATATAATTTGTTTAGTTGAACACCAAATATAAAGTTATGCGTTTAGATGCTCTCACAAGTTTTCTTTCTAATTAATTGTTAATTAGTGTAATTTGTACGTAGACAATCATAAATAAAATATGACTAAGTTCTACTCCGCTTTTATAAATAAAAAAATATAATATTAGTTAACTATAATCAAGGATATTTTGTTTTGAATATCTTTTACGTTTGTTTTCCAAATAAAATAAATAAAGCTCATAGTTCTTTTGTTTCTTTTACCAAAATTCCGATAGCTGTGTCTTTTCAACCCTAGCTCCGTTTTTCGTGTTTCTTGTGCCCTTGTAGCAGCAAGCCTTACCCTTTAGCAAGAGCTGAAGAGCAGTAAGAGTAGCTTTTTGTTGGAAAAAGACAAGTGACCCTAATCATCCTCCTATCTGTGCTTGTTTGCAAGAATACCATGTGTTAATTGGAACATGGAGAACCACCCAGGAAAACAGTACAACCACGAGGACCATATGGCTCTGGTCTTGGCTAATTAATTAGAGACTCTAGTTTGAAGCGGTCATACCGAAAGGGCAAGGAGGGGGTCGGTGATAGGGGTCATAGCCCGGTCCTCTTGGGGTAGCAGCCTTCGCTAAGGTGCTGACCATTAGGGAGGTTTATGGACCACGCCGCTACCGAAACTCTAGCGGACTACTTCTTATTAGGGAATCTTTATAAAGGCCTCGTAGCGTCCCTATGCAATCACACCTCGGAAGTGTGGTATTGTGTCTAGCTAGCACAGCATGGTTGGGTCCAAAGTTCTTTTGAACTTTTACGTGACTTGTGGTGAAAGTGTACAACCTCTGCAGAGTGTAAAACTGTTATAACAGCCGTGCTCACGGTTAAGAGTGGCCTGGACCCTCACATGATTAATAAACTTAAAGATGGATATAAATCGTTACTCTGGTTATTTCTTGTGGCCTTGCTGAGTACCAACTATAAGTGTACTCACCCTTGCCAACTGCTGCTCAGAAGAAAAAGGTGTGAAGTCTACTGAACATGATGAAGAGCTCTAGGCGTACGCAACCCCCAGTCGTCTGCCTGTGAAGTTTGGAGCCTTCATTTCCATTATAAGCGCATATCTCTGAGATTCCAAGATACTCGAAACCAAATCGAGTTTGCTGCTACAAAGGCTGAATACGCCTACCCATCCAGAAGTACACCATAGAGGCCCTAGTAACACCTGCCTTCTTGTGATCCATAGATGTTGACACTATTTTTTGGCACAAGTTTGGTTCATGATGAAGCAAAGGAGATAGCCGATAGAAGCGGGCCAATGTTGAAATGGATTTGGTCGATTGGCCAATGAAGCGACGCAGCCGATGGAGCAGACTTGATGTTGATAGATTACGTTAGCAAAAGGTTATATAGAGTCCGAGTCTTGTACGACTCGTTCTATTGTAGAAAGTTTGTTTTCTTTTTAGTCAAGTCGTATGATGTCGTAATCAAGTAGGGTTTGTTAGCCTAGGCTATAAATATTGGCCTACAGGCTTGTAATCAGGGATCGCACAATCAATACAACAAACCCTTTTCTTTACTGTCGGTGACTTCGCCAAACCCTAGTTCTGTAGCTTTTTCTTCATTCAACAAGTTCTTCCAGTTAGCAGGGCTGCATCACTTTGATCTCCAGCTTGCTGGTAAGTTCCGAGTTTACCGAGCAAATTAGATCTGTGATTGACGGTGCATCACTTCTTTCTCAATCTGTTTACTCACTAGTTATTGATATTTGTTAATCTTTGTGAGGTTAGGTTTTTTCTAGTCTCGCTTAGTTTAGCCTTTATCACGGTTATCCAGCTTAGATCTTAGGCTTCCTATCGGTTGTAGCTACATTTTTATTAATCCAATTTATCATATAGATTATAGCTGATTATATTTCGATCTAGGTGTTGTTCGTGAAGTAATACTAAGCAATCTATATTGGTTCCTACAGTATAATCAGCTGATTTTAGCTGATTGCTTACCAAATTCGTATCGAGCTTTTGGCCGATACTCTCTTGGAACGGTTCGGAAACCCAGCCGATACGTTCTAGTATTTGACGTTGCCTTATTCCTTATCAATTACAGTTCAAATTGACTGGCACGCCAAGCACCTATGCGAAGCTATTTGGAGCTTGCACCAGAGTAAAGCCAATCTCCCAGGTCCTCGTGTGCGGTCACGTAGGAAGCCGATCGCCATTTTTTGCGTCAACACACTTTTGGTACGCCCGATGGGACAGTACAACTTCACCATGACCATCTAGAAGCCATCTGAGGTGGACAATGATAACATCCTCAAGGTCGCCGAGGAAGATCTCAACGTCAGCTAGAAGCAGCAATTGGAGAAGGCAATACAAGATTACAAGCAGGCTTGCCTTGGAGCCTTCAATATCATCAAAAGAGGAGAGGCCATAAAGAAAGCTGCCTTCCCAAAGCTGCGATAAATCACAGTCACCGAAGACTCGGCCAAGTTCCAAGTGATGTTCGATCAAGCTATGTATCATGCATAAATCAACCAGTCAGGGAAACTATGGCCGGCGGTATGCAGATGGGCTATAAAGGGTCGTGCTATTCTCAACTGGAATTATTGGCTGCAGTAGGAGCAAGAGTTAGAGGAGCTGCTGTGTCAGGCGTTGGCATTCAGCAACAACCCAACACAGTACAGAATGGCGCTGGAGGATATCCGATGCTGCCTTATCTGCTCCAGCCACAGGCGCATCAGCTGATGGTGAATCACATCCCGATAGCCCCGGTGTTCACTACTAGCTCGCCGTTGAAGGTATCATCGGCACATGGACGCCTCTTCAGCACCCCAAATGGTTACATCCCCAATACATCTTTAGGGATGCCTCTTGAATATATGATCTTTGCTAATACAGAGGTGCCAGTCTAGATGCATACATTGGCTACTCAGCCGATGGTCCCGTATCAGCAATAGGCTAAAGGTTATCAAATAGGTGCCTCGGCTCCGCAGCCGACGGCCAGTCCTCTAATAATGCAACACATTAGTCAGCCATAGGTGATGGCTCACCAGCATGTTGCGTATCAGCCTCAGTCTCCGATGCAACTATCACACCCGGCAGCACAACAACAAGGCGATGTCTTCCAAAACATTGATTGGGCCAGCCGAATAGCCGATGTGATGAAGAGTCAGTTCGGCTTAAAGCCTAAGGAGCCAACTTACATGTATCGCAGCTCCTATCCTGAGGCCTACGATCAAGTTGCCATGCCTCACTGGTACATGGTGCCGGATTTTACCAAATTCTCTAGATAGGACAATGTAACAACAATCAAACATATCAGTCGGTTCTTAGTGCAGTGAGGGGAAGCTTCCAGGAATGACGCTTTGAAAATTTGTTTGTTCTCGTTGTCTCTTTCTGGATCGGCTTTTGCCTTGTTTTCTTCTCTTCCAACAAATTCCATTATCACATGGGCCGATCTTGAAAAGCAATTCCACAAGTACTTCTTCACTGGTGTTTCCGAGATGAATCTTACGGATTTGACGGCCGTAAAATAGAGGAATGAAGAACCAGTCCCCGATTTAATTTAGAGATTCAGGGACATCAAAAGCCGTTGCTATAGCTTATCTCTTAGCGATAGCCAGTTAGCTGAATTGGCTTTTCAAGGACTTTTACCTCACATCAAGGAGAGGTTTTCCTCACAAGAGTTTGACAGCTTGAGTAATCTTGCTTAGAGGCTGTCGAATGTTGAAGTCCGCGTATAGAATTCTAGAGGGAACACCTTTCAAAAGAAAGTTAATAACATTGAATATTCTTCTGATTCTGAAGAAAAGGCTAAAATCGGTTTGGCAGAGTGGACCAGGAACAAAAAGCCAGTTTCGTGCCCCTTCGCCGAGAAGAACACGGAGAAGTACGGGTTCAACGTCACCAAAGCCGATAGGATCTTTGATTTGCGGTTGCATGAAGGGAAAATCAAATTCTCTCCTAATCAAACGATCCCATCGGCCGAGGAGCTAATAAATCGTAAGTATTGCAAGTGGCACAATGTTGTGTCCCATAATACCAACAAATGCAAGACCTTCCATCAGCAAATCCAGTTAGCTATTGAGCAAGGGAGGATCAAATTCGAAAATCCTATGAAGCCGATGAAGATAAATGGGCATTCTTTCCCTTCAGAAAATATGGTGGAAATCAATGATCTAGGAAATAAAGGGAAAGCTAAAGTGTTGACTTCAGAGCGGGCCAAGCAGACAGGAGCTGTCGACCCCGAAATGCATATATTGACTGACAAATCGAAAAGTCAAAGCCGATATGACCAAGGGCAGAGCTCCAGAGGGCCTCGCAGAACTGTCACATCCCAGATGTTATTGAATAAATATCAGCATTACCAAGATAGAGAGAGACGCCATCAAGAGGAGAGAACCCAACGCGACGAGGATCACTGGCGGTTCCCTTTCTTTGCTTTCTATTGGAACGAGGGGTGGAGACTACCATCTGCCGACAACTGTCCTGAGTGCAGTGGGTCACGTGAAGATTTTCGTTCGTCCAAAAGACAGTGCCACGACGACAGGAGCCGTCGGCCCTTCAATAGAGATAGGCGCGAGGAGAGACGCGTTCTTGTTCATGATCGGCTAGGAGGCAGGTTTGAAAAGCAAGATCTGCTGGAGGACAAGGCCAATGATCTAGGGCCAGAAGAACCTTTGAACCATGAAATTGAGCATCAGCGTACATATCGTTACAATTCTGAGATGTATCCCCGATGGTGCCCCGGAGGGTTGACTAAGTCTCAGAAAAGAAGGGCTCAGAGGTTGCACCATAGGGAGCTAGAAGATGAATGTACTCAAGGAAAGAAGCAAGTGAGGTCCCAACTGTGGCGCGTCAAGCAAAAAGCCGATGAGATTGCATCGACAGCATCGGTTAATATGGTCTTTTTTTTGCCGATGGAGTTTAAGGCTCCGTCCGATGACAAACAAGCAAAGGAGTAGGCGATGGCCTAGCTAAATCTGGATCTGATGCGAGCTACATTCGACAAGTCGGAGGAAAAGGAGCGTCAGCACCTGAGACCGTTTTATATCAAGGGACACGTGGATGGCTGGCCGATGATCAAGATGCTAGTTGATGGTGGGGCCGCCGTCAATGTGATGCCATATACCACGTATTGGAAGCTGGGGAAAGGCGAAGAGGATCTGATCAAAACCGATATGATGCTCAAGGACTTCAAGGGAAAAGCCTCGCCAGCTCGGGGGGGCAATCGACGTTGAATTGACGATCGGAAGTAAGACCCTCCCAACTACATTATTCGTCATCAATGGCAAGGGTTCATAAAATTTGCTCTTATGTCGGTGTTGGATCCATGCCAACTGATGTATTCCGTCTACCATGCATCAATGTCTTATCCAATGGTTGGAGGATACTGTTGAGATTGTCTACGCCGATTCATTGCCCAGTGTTGCAACAGCCGATCCCCAGGTCTGGGGGTATGATGGTGTGGAGTGTATATCGGGCAAGGTTTGGGAAGGTGATTTCCTTAAGATGTCTGATTTCGGATTAAAGCCGATCCAAGCAGTCAGCTCTGAAGAATCGTCCTGATGGATGATTTTCTACTAGATGATGAAGGCAAGTTGGGGCATGGATTTACATCGGATGATGAGTTAGAACATGTTGTTGGAGACAATAACAAGTCAAGGCCGACATTCATAAATGTTAAGTTAGATCTGGAATGTCAACAGGAATTAGTCGATTAAGGTTACAGCCGATACAAGAGGTATCACCTTTAGCACAAAACGTGTGATCAGGAAGAAGAACGCATGAAGTAAATGTGTTTAATTAGTCGGTAGTGCTTAGCTAATATCGGTTACTTCATGGCCGACACGCCATGTGCCGCCCTTAGTGCAAAAATATTTACAAACAAAAGATTGTTTTGCATCATCATGATGACTTCAGATCGTAGAACTGTAAGCTGGAGCGATTTTGTTACAACAATCCAAGGAAACTCCGGATTGCATCAACCGCACGTAGGCAGATTTGGTCCACCTCGTCAATCTCCCTCTGTTCATCTTCAGCGGATCCCGGAATTGGCTTGATGAGCATGTGGAGGCGGATAGCTTCACGGATTGGGGTTTTCATATCGGCCTTCATCTTTTCAATGGCATTGGGGAGTTGCTCCAGCCTCTTTTCCTCTTCTACTAGCACAAGGGTAACTACTTCTAACTCTTTCCTAAGCACTGCCCTCCTCACTTTGAGCATTTCTATCTCACTCTCGATGATGGGACAAGAATTCTTGAGAGTTTCAACTCTGGCTTTGATGTCATTTGCTCGAGATCAGCTGGCCTCCTTCTGAGTGATTAGTTCTGCCTGCGAGGCACGATCGGACAGATGATGTTTGGCTTGAAGGACCTTGAATTGATGGCCCTCTATGAAGGCAGCTGGAAGCAGTGCAGCCTCAACATCGGCTAGCAACTGGCCCTTTAAGTGGCAGAATGTGGCAGAACCACCTAATTAATCCGGCTCAAATGCGTTAACCATCACCACGAGGGCAATCAGGGCTAACTCGCACTTCAAACAGAGTAATCCATTGGTCTGTCGGGTAACCTCCCGATACAACCATGGTTTGCTGATTGAAACAACACATACAAAGTACTTACACGAAGGTAAGCCCAGAGAATACAACATTCCACAAATTTTACATTACAGAGTTCCACATGAACTTAGTATTACAGACCAAGTTCGAATTCGTAAAACAAGTACTTCAGAGTTTAAAAGTAAACGAGTTCTTCAGAGTTCATTGCAGTGGAAAAACAACGATAAACTACTCGACAATACATGATGTCTCGATGAAGCCCGTACGAGACATCACTCGGCTGTATCATCATTGGTCGGGGATGCATCCCATCCCACCGACCAACCAGGAGGAAGAGTACACGGCCAAGTCAAACTAGCAACCATGTCCTCAAAAGTATCACCTGAAAACAAGCCACAAGCAAGGCTGAGTATACTAATACTCAGCAAGGCTTACCCGACTAGTGGAATATATTTAGCCGACTCCTAGACATGCAAGGCTTTTTGGCTTGAGGGGTTTGTTTTGCCGAAAAGCATATACAAGTAGGTCCTTACATTCAAATTTTAACTCGAGGTTCTATTTTACTTAACCATTCTAGGTAAGCAACTATCCAATATCATGCATGGTGAAAGAATTAATTTGCATCCAACAAGATTAATCATCATCATTGTTCCATTTCTTACTCTATGTGGTAAAAGAGATAAGCAGTCTCAATACCGCGAGAAACGGACGATTCGAATCAAATTTCTTAACCTTGCAAGGCAGACCTAAACACACATCACGTGGTTACTCCCAGAGTCACACGTGCAACTTTTCTCCTTTCTTTCCGAGTTGTGGATCGGGGCCACCCTCCGAGAGTACAAGAGCTCCACGCCATGGTACGCCATTGGGTCGGCGGGCGGCGAGCAGAGGCGCTGCGTCGCCGGCGTGCGCGTGGCACGCACGGGCTGGGCAGGCTCGCAGCGTGGGGAGGGAGGCGTGCAGTAGGGGCGCGGGTCAGCGGGCTTGGCCCTGGTTGGCTTGGCAGTGCGTGACGGCAGGAATCGCCGGCGACGTGGCGGCCGGCGAGCCTCTGCTGGGCGGGGAGCGAAACAGGGGAGGGATTCGGATGGCACGTCATTTCATGGGCAAAACTTCATATTCTCCCCTAGACTTCAACTAGACTTTTGTTTATCATGTCCTTAATGATGTGCCTATTCAATGTCGTAGTCATATTTGCATCGATGTGAAAGTTAGTTAATTTGTTTGATTAAGGTACATGTACTTATGCACATATATACATACTTTCAATATAAATGCAAAACCAAATTATAATACATTTCTTTTAAACTTTTCTTAGTTATTTATACATATTGTTATGCTAATGAGACTTGTTTAGCAAAATAAACACCTGAGGTGTCACACGGAATATGCCCCTTATTCCTTCTGCGTCTTGGACTAGTAAGCCGATGTCTTGATTCAGGAGTTGTAGAATGTCTTGAAGCTTGGTCTTTACATCATCAAGGGCTTCTCCCAACGCTATAGTTCTTGATGTGACTTCTTCATCCTCCAGGAGATCTCCAATTTGATAGGAAAAGGAGTTGTTGTCTGGACTGTCTTGAGCCTACATAGATGGATCAAGCTAATAATGATATTGCGATAATACTTCAATGGAAATTGTGAGATAATTACTTGTTTTAAGTTGATTTCATCAAACTGAGTAGGCATCGTCATCATAGGAACCGTGGAAGGTTGTTTTCATATCGGTTTAGCAAGGGGTGTTTCAGTTCTTGAAATCGTGCCTGCATCGGTTCCCTGTGTTTCGTCCTCTTGCTCTTTTGGTAGCGGAATGGACCGGATCGATGCGGTAGCTCCATGGGGTTGTTCCTGGATGATGGTGGTCAACGACTGGTAAGAGTCGAGAGGATCATAAAATACCCACATTTGCACTAAAATCTTTTGAGGAGATTGTGTTATACCTAAAGGGATTGAGGTGCTGGTGATCCAACGTCGACGATGCTGGCTCAGATGAGATCCAATGGGATGTTCACCTCTGGAGTTTTCAATGTTGCCGATGGCATACTGGTCAGTAGCAACGGAGCGGCTGTATTTAGATTGGCAGGTGAAGGAGCCGATGACGCCGGTACCAATGAAGTTGGTGCTTGTGATGCCTGCAGGATTTTGCATAAGATAAGTTTTGCAACTGATTGTTAATTCAGATGATAATTGGCTGAGTGATGTACCTGGAGAACTGTCACTAGCAGACTTGCCGCTACTACCGGATTGGCTAGTTAGACCGATGGAGATGCTACCTTAGATGGTTTCTTCCACGCAGACATTTTGGTACTATGAGCCTTGCGCTTAGAAGATCGGCCTTCGGCTACGTCTTTAAGGGATGGTGCGTTGCGGCCGATGTAGGGAGTTATCGAAGGGGGAGCATAGTTGATTGGACAATTGGTGTTGCTGGTCTTTGGAGGAATGGTATCGGTATCTTGTAAGCATAATAATTGAATAAGGAATGTCAGGTTACCTCATTGTCTGGCACAATGAAGTCGGGGTCCAACTGTTGGCAGTATATTTTGGCCAATGCGCAAAAGAGATGGAGACTCCATTCTGACCACCATTGTCTGAAGGGTTTGGTAGTGAAAGAACTTATGATCCAACCTTCTAGGTCAATAATGGTTACGGCATCAAGTACCAAATTCTTCAACCGATCATACTCCAAGCGATTGCTGACAGTTTCTCTTGGTTTCACTGGGTCGGTGAAGAAAAGGCGAACTGGTAATTGACCGAAGCCAAGTTGACGAGCTGCTACTGATGGATAGTAAAACTCGTATGATGGTTGATGGCTTGGTCCGGAGAAATCTCGACGGGGAGGATCCCTAGGGTAATTGCTTCCCCAAAACTTGTCATACTATTAGCATCCGTATCAACGGATTCAGACTGAACTTGATGAGCAACTCAAATGTGTTGTTCTCACAATAGTAAGCATACCAAACGGTTTTTTCTTGGGTGAAACCGTTGTAAAAACATTTGAAGAAGGTGGCTACTTCCGATAGAGTTAGTTTGTCACAAGAGAATGCCAATGCTGCTTCACCACAAGACATGGATTGGTGAGTTTTAGGCTTCTCTTCTTCAGTGTGGTCTAATGGGAAGGTCATCTTGTGAAGATCCTGACCCAGAACCTTGTGCATGTACCGATTCAGCCACAGATTGATGAACCACCAAGGACCACCAAGATTGCCGATCGGCTGTCCAGCGGATAACTTGATAGAAACTTGGTGCAGCAGAGAATAGACTAAACCAAGAAAATGTTTTCCTAAGGGAATCAAGTGCTCTGTGGCTAAGGATTCAGCTATGGATTGCATGTTAGTGGTCGGGCGGACAGTTTTTTCCGTAGAAAATGAACTTTTCTAGCCACATGTTTAAGAAGGTCGTATCTTCCCTGTCATTTATCGGCCCTATTCTCACATGACAATCAATGTAACCTTTCCAACCAACAATGTTCTTTGTCTCTAGCCGATGTGAAGGTTTGGTTAAGAGACTATAAGTAGAATCAGTGGCTGAGATATTAAGACCTGTCCGCATGAGGACATCGGCTAGGGTAGGAGTCACTGGACCATGATAAAACAGGAATGCATTAAGAGTATCTGACTAGAAGTATGAGGCCGCGACTAGCATGGATTCATTTCTAGCCATGTTTGACAAGGAAAGGTTGATGCATTGGCCGATGTCATATTCATCCTAGATTGTTCTCATGGAAGCAACCATTCTGAGGTACCAATTTCTCCACCTAGGGGTCACACTTGGCCAAGACCTGAAGACATTGTTCCAATCTTGCATCGTCACGGTAGAGTGTTTGAGCGGAATGCGACCGGTTTCTAAATTGATCAGATTTGTGGGATCTAGATCCCCCATGGGACCTAGGCAAACGAGTCCTGGTTTGTCTTCTAAGGCTATGGTAATTCTATCTCTGACATCCTACAAATGCAAAGAGAAGTTTTATGAGATGGGGCGGAAAATGCAAAGGGATGAACAATTGAGATCTCATACTATGGGGATGTTTAAGAGGGAAGACATTGATGAAGGATGGATTCGTGCCCTGATTGTTGAGGAGAACCCCACGCCACAGAAGATGCTGAAGAGTTGTTGAAAAGAGTCACCTGAGAATCGCTCGCCGGAGAAACTGGAGATCTGTTCTTGAGGAGAGAGAATGCTCGGGAGCAGTTGGCTGGGGAGAAGAAGGGTTGCGGCGGACGAGCCTTTATAGTTTCTGCACTCGGAGGTAGATATGGAATTTGAAGTGCTGCCCGCATGGAGCGCGAGGAGGTGTTTGAGCACTGTGTGCGCACGCGCAGAATCGGAAAGGCAATCATGACTGGAGAGAATTTTAGAACAGAAATATTTTATTCTGAAATAGGGGGCATGTGTTGATACCATTTTTTGGCACAAGTCTGGTTTATGATGAAGCAAATAAGATAGCCGATAGAAGCGGGCTGATGTTGGAATGGAGTTGGCCGATTGGCCAATGAAGCGTCGCAGCCGATGGAGCGGATTTGATGCTGATAGATTACGTCAGCAAAAGGTTATATATAGTCCGAGTCTTGTACAAGTCGTTCTGTTTTAAAAAGTTTGTTTTCTTTTTAGTCAAGTCATATGATGTCGTAATCGACTAGGGTTTGTTAGCTTAGGCTATAAATATTGGCCTACGGGCTTGTAATCAGGGATCGCACAATCAATACAACAAACCCTTTTCTTTACTGTCGGCGACTTCACCAAACCCTAGTTCTGTAGCTTTTTCTTCTTTCAGCGAGTTCTTCCGGTTAGCAGGTCTGCATCGCTTCGATCTCCAGCTTGCTGGTAAGTTCCATGTTTACCAAGCAAATTAGATCTTTGATTGACGGCGCATCGCTTATTTCTCGATTTGTTTACTCACTAGTTATCAATATTTGTTAATCTTTGTGAGGTTAGGTTTTTTCTAGTCTCGCTTAGTTTAGCCTTTATCACAGTTATCCAGCTTAGATCTCAGGCTTCCTATCGGCTGTAGCTATGTTTTTATTAATCCAATTTATCATATAGATTATAGCCGATTAGATCTGGATCTAGGTGTTGTTCGTGAAGTATTACTAAGCAATCGGTATTGCTTCCTACAGTAGAATCGGCTGATTTAGCAGATTGCTTACCAAATTCGTATCGAGCTTTTGGCCGATACTCTCTTGGAACGGTTCAGAAATCCAGTCGATACGTTCTAGTATCTGACGTCGCCTTATTCCTTGTCAATTACAGGTCAAACTGACTGGCACGTCTAGCACCTACGCGAAGCTATTTGGAGCCTGCACCGGAGTAAAGCAAATCTCCCAGGTCCTCGTGTGGGGTCACGCAGGAAGCCGATCGCCAGTTTTTTGCTTCAATAATAATCTTGACAAGCAACTCATTTATTTGATCCATATCCGCTTGGTATGGCATCTCTTTCCACTCGTGGACTATATTTGGCTTCTCAGTGGTCCGCCCTGGAAGACTTGGCTTATGGTTTCCAATATAGAACCAGCACTCTCTCCATCCAGACAAACTATTCGGGAACTTGTATTCAAGATATTTTTTTGTCCATGCCTTGCCTAAGCTGGAGACAGGCTCCCCCAACTTCTACAATATTCTGTTCACTAGGCTGAGGCTTAAGGTGAAAAAGATAGCAGAAGAGATTGAAGTTGGGCTCTATGCCTAGGAATGCTTTGTAGAAGTGGACAAAAATGGCTATATGCAAAATGGAATTGGGGTTAAGGTGATGAAGTTGGATGCCATAATAAAAGACAAGAACATGAAGGAAATCGGAAGCAGGGAGGCCTAGGCCACGTTCAACAAAATGCTAGAACCAAACAATTTCCTTTGCGTGTTCATACGGCCTGATATCTTGCTCAGCTGGCCGCCACTGCACTACTTCTCTAGGTTGTAGGAGGCCCTCATCTACTAAAGCTTGAAGATCAGCCTAAGTGCACTTACTCTTTCTCCAGGTTTCCTCAGATGAGGAAGCCGCTTGTGATCATTTTCCCTTTCCCTTGGAAGTGCCTTTCTTCCCACCCATTCTTGAAGTCACGAGTCGCTTCACTCGCATGCGCTAGGGGGCCAAGAAGTAGGGATGCGACCGGCGAAGGCAAGATCGAGTGGTTTGCTTGCGAAAAGAAAAGCAGGCGGGGAAAGCACTTCTAGATCTAGATCTAGAAATGGCCGCGGGCGCTGGGAGAGAGGAAGACGAAGGGCTTGGCACAGTGAAAGCGTTAGCCCTAAGTCACTGCGAGGTTAAATAACCAGCGGCGGCTCCTGGGATCACTGTGTGGAAGCTGAATAGTTTTTCTCCAGATAAGATTTGTTTTGAGCGGTAATTTAGAGTTTTTTTGGAAAAATTATTTGCTTAACTATTTTCTCAGGGATGTCATCCTGAAAAAAGAGGGTTTGGAATTCCCGAACCAATTTGCCTATTTTAACCATCAGTTCAAATTCTTAGCTTATTCTACAACGCATTCCACGTTCTTTTGGATTTAAGGCTCGGGAGCTACGAGATACGTGTCATCAATGGCTTGTCTTTCAAATTTTGGAAGATAAAGACCGAAAGATTCAAGGCTAATTTGACCCTCAGCCCGATTCTTCGATTCAACCTAAGACTCAGGGGCTACTCCATATGGAGTGCGATTTTTATCGCACCCCATATAAAATAAGACTTAAAACTGTTCGGGGCATGAACACCTCACAGCCTCAAAATAGTTAAGGAAGTAGTCGGAAGACACCTTCAAGACAGAGTTACGAAAAGATAACTTCAGAAGTACTCGGAAGCCTGCAGTACTCGGCTACGAAGAGCTTGGGGGCTTGTCGGACCCGGGGCCACGGGACTGCGCACATGGCATGAACATTCTAGAATAAGGGATGGGCATGTCCCATACCTTATACCTGTTGTAAGATACTCAAACACGAATATGACTAGTCGCAATAGAAGAAAACTACCCGAGTAGTACTCGGGTAGGACTCCTAAGCTCGTATCTAGCTAGGATATCTATAACCTTGTCCCGCCAGACTATATAAGGGCGGGCAGGGACTCCCTCCAAACCAATCCACTCTAAGACAATACAAACCACCACACAAGGCGTAGGGTATTACGCACCTTGCAGTACGAATTTATCTAAATCTTTATATTCCTTGCACCTTCGAGTTCCTGATCTTGGCGACACTTCACCTACAATCTACCACCTCGGGGGTATCCTTCGGTGGGCTCGGCGATAAAACACCGACACCATCTTCTGCCACAGGGATGGCGAGCGGGACCAAGGATGTGTTAGGCAGCACCGCGGACCGGGCGAATAGGACTTGGCTTCGGGAAGCTGCAGGGCACGTTTGACAAAGGGCCCCAGACGGGACACATGTAGGATAGCCGACTTCTCCCTCAGGACGCCAACCTCAGGGACGAGGCACCCTTTCTCTCACGCACTGTAGCCCAGCCCACCAGACGTATAAGGCAGAGCTGGGCCTTCTAATAAGAGAGGACTCTGTGGAGACACATTCTCACCCAACGCACACACCGCTTGCAAAACACTCCGTTGTAAGCACCCAACATTCGAACGTGAGGAACACGAAGAACACCACCTCATACTGGACGTAGCTATCACTCGAACCGGTTTAAATCCTTGCCTTCGATTGTTAGCCATCGAACCACTAAGAAGCGCGACGCAAATTACTAGTCGGTGATCGAAACACCGATATTATTCAATCACCAAAATCGTAAACAATAGCTTAGGAGCCATTTTCCTTACAGCAGGGAATACAATCATCTCAATTTTTTTTAAAACACTTCCATGTGATTATATATTTGCAGTTAAAATCTATCTTCAGCACCCTAACAGTCAAACCAAGCTTTAGAAAAAGGGAAATTTAATCTTTCAGAAATAAAGTTTGATTCCAGGCGACGAATTCCTACCCATTCGATCTAATGGTCAAAATGCGTCTTCTTCCTCTAACTTTTGCTCCTGTTTCTTGTATGTAGCCATCCTCTAACGGTTCCCCAGCCATCGAGTTTTTCTTTACCATCCACCGGTTGCCTCCCGACCGCCCGCGGATGCTGCTCCACCCGGCGTCCGCCTCCTTTGCCTGGCCGGCCGACCTCTCTGTGACCGCCGGATACAATCCGCCCCACTGGAGGGTGTGCTTGCCAGCCTGAAATCGTTATTGTTTTCAGCGCCTGTAATATAGCAGATTGTTAGGAAAAACAACGGAGGGAGTACTTATCTAATACATTAGTGTATAAGGTCTAGAAACCATGGACAATGCAAATTCTTGAAGCAAATAAGCAAGCCATCAGGTAGCGGTGCAGCGTTGACCAGCCTATAGAATTAGCGCTGGCGGGGATGGATCGGCTGCGACTGCTGGTGCTGCTCCCCGTGGCGGTCTTCGCGCTCGCCGCCGGTGGCTCATGCGCCTTTGAGTTCGAAGAGGCCACCATCGACAGCATCCTTGTCGGCTTCAAGAACGGCAGCCTCACGTCCACGGCGCTCGTCCGCTACTACCTTGACGAGATCATCCGCCTCAACTCCCTGCTGCACGCCGTCATCGAGGTCAGCCCCGACGCACTCCGTCAGGCCCATAGTCACCGTTCCGGGGACGGGAACGGGGAACGTTTTCGTTGCGGCAGTGTAAAAATTCACCCCAAGTGCCGTTCCCCGTTCCCCGTTCCTCGTTCCGTCGTTCCGGGAGCTTCGGTGACTATGGTCAGGCCACGCGCGCCGATGCCGAGAGGTTGACCGGCCACCGCCGAGCGGCCGCGGGCTCCACAGCGTCCCGGTGCTGATCAAGGACCTCATCGCGACGCGCAACAGGCTGAACACAACGGCTTGGGTCGCTCGCGCTGCTCGGGTCCCGGGTCTGGCGCGACGCCGGCGTCGTGGCCCGGCTGCGCCGCGCTGGCGCCGTCGTGCTCGGCAAGGCCAACCTCCCCGAGTGGGCGAACTTCCGGAGCGCCCGCAGCGCTGGCGAACTCCATGGTTGGAGCGCGCGCGGCGGACAATCTCGGGTAGGCGCGCGACGGCCATCTGCTCCTGCTGCTAATAATCGTCTAGGTTCTTGTCTTGTTTCTTATGACCTGCTGTCATCGTGCGGCTCACACGCACGAACGAGCAGGACCCTTACGTTCTCTCGGCGAATCCGTGCGGGTCGAGCTCAGGTTCATCGATAGCGGCGGCGGCGAATACGGCGGCAGCGACATTGGGGACTGAAACCATGGATTCAATACTCTGCCCGGCGTCCCTGAACTCGGTGGTCGGGGTCAAGCCCACAGTTGGGTTGACAAGCTTATTCTTCGCCTTTGCTAAGCTTTTACCGAACTCTTATCTCGTTTGGCTTTGAGTCTATCGCTCTACTGCTAGCGCTGTATCGGTTAGATCCGATCCGACTGGTGGTGATGCTAGATTAATTGTCACAAGCTTGATGATTTTGTTTAGAATGATTTATTTGTTCGGTAATTGCTCAGTTTGTTGATTGTATTTACCAGCCGATGCATGCTTGAGTGATTATTTCTAGTATCGGCTATTGGTTGTCGGTTTTGTGTATTTCAATTCTATAATCTGGCCGATGGACCATCATATATTTTATTTGCCCAAGAGTTGTATCTGCTCAGCTTTATGTTTTTCATTAAAAAGTCGATGCAACATTGTTACATACCTTGTCAGTTGACCAGACCGACTGATGGTGATACTAGATTAATTGTCACAAGCTTGATGATTTTGTTTATAATAATTTATTTATTCCGCGATTGCTCATTTTGTTGATTTTATTTACCAGCCGATGCATGCTTGAGTAATTATTTCTAGTATCGGCTATTGGTTGTCGGCTTTGAGTATTTCAATTCCGTCATTTGGCCGACGGTCTATCATATATTTTATTTGTCCAAGAGTTGTATCGGCTGAGCTTTATGTTTTTCATTAAAAAGCCGATGCAACGTCGTTACGTACCTTGTCAGTTGAATGGTCAAACTGACTGGCACGCTCCGAACCTCAAGAAGCTATTTGGAGCCTGCGTTGAAGCCGGAGTAAAGCAAATCTCTCAAGTCCTCGTGTGGGGTCACGCAGGAAGCCGATTGCCGGATTTTTACGTCAACACGCTTTTACCATGTTTTGGTGTCCACACCAAGTGACCATGGGCCTTGTTTTGATATGCTTCAAAACAGGATCAGCAGAGAAGGCATTAAGAGTGTTGAGCCTGCCTAACAAGATATTATCCATCTGCGTGAAATCAGGATTTTCAACCTCTGCATTATTGGGCAGAGCAATACCCAAGCCATTGTTTGGAATTTGGGCAGGTAAAGCCAACACCAGATCAACATTCACATCAGAACCCTCACTGGCTTCCTGTGCTTGCATGTTAACTAAACTATTAGAGGAAGGCACATTATCAGTAACTGACAAACTGACCTAACCGAGACAGTGCTAGCAGCAGGGCGATAGACTTAAAAGCCACTAACCGATAAATCTAGAGGCAACGAGATAAGAGTTCGGCAAAAGCTCAGTAAAGACCAAGAACTTTATTCAAGGCGAGATAACTTGATTCTTCCTCATCTAGCAAGAGGTCAAGTTGATGCAGTCTTACAAGATAGGGTAAAATCGATAACTAGGTAGATTAGACGAATCAAAGTGATACGTCCGTGATTAAAGCCTAGAGCACCTGCTAGACGAAGATCGCAACGAACTGGAGATCGAAGCGATGCAGCCCTGTTCGCCAATGAAGACGCCGGATAGCTATATTACTCCTACTCCTAGGGTTTGGCATGAGAGCCGAAAAGGTAAACTGAAAAGGTAAATTGTGTTGTATTGATCGAGAGATAAAAAAAAATCTTTTACAATGGCCGGACTAATGACTTCTGGTTGAGCCGTACACAAACTTGCCTAAAACTAAATATCTAAATAAAAGAAAATAATAAGATACATGGACTCTAATTTCCTTTATGCAGAATCCTTGCTAATAAAGCTCCCTCCGATCCGTATGTGTAATTAACCGGACTCCTTCCTCCTGACGTACGTAAGGCAAACCCGTAACTTTGGTTTCTTTAATTTAATCATCTTTGCCTGCACATATAGCTTTTTCCAACTTTTTCTTTCTTTATTTATTCCAGTTACCTACGCATGCATGGGATGGCCTGCATGTATTTTCTTTATCTTGTTTTCTTGCCCGCACCGTTACGGCAGAGCTTCTGAAGTCTGTCCGATACGCATCATATCCTCATTAGAATATTATTTTTCTTACTCTAGGCTTTATGGATTTTATTATCGGTCAAAATCCGGTGTTAACACAGGCCCCTCTAGTTCGGAGTATAAATTCTTCATGCTTCGAATTATTTGATTTGATAATCTCCTTTCTCGAGCCGATGACATCTGATTGCAATATCGCAGGCTGCATCGACTGTACTCGAAATATGAAGAACCCCATCGGCTTGATGCCTTGATCTCATTCTGAGCCGATGAATTCGCTGGCAGCAGTAATAATATATCACTTTGTGGACACCAAAAAACTTGGTGCAATAACCTGCATGCTTTTGTTGTCAACACACACGCTCTCCAGTTCGAAGTATGAATTCTTCGTGCTTCGAATTATTTATATCTGATGGGATCTGATCATACCGATTCCATCGACTAACGCCAGAACTGGACCATCGGCTGCATTGGCTGACCATCGGAGTGAACCAGTAATAGTCATCAACTTAATCCATTGGCTCCATTAAAGAAATAGCTATAGGACCGCTTCATTAGCAAATAATCATCAGCTCCATAAAAATGATAAAATAGCCATCGGCTCCATAAAATAGCAATCTGATCCACTAAAGAAAATAACCATCGGCTCCACTAAGAAAAATAGCCATCGGTTCATTAGGGAATAGCTATCGGCTCAATAAATAACCAATTGGCCGGTACAATACCGGACGTATTCTGTCGGCTCTAGTGTATCAGCCAACATGATGCTAAATTTATTGGCACGGGGCTATTTTTGCATATGTGAAACAATCTTCTGAATCTCGAGCCCCTTCAGATTAATCTTGGCACTTGAACTTGGCACGTCAGACCCTTGTGTATGCCCGTGTCATATTCCTGCCAGCTGGCCATTTATTTAAACAGCTAATCTTCAATGTTTCCATCACTTAGAACTTAAACCAGCTGAATTAAATAATCATCCGGCCAATTAGCACATAAGAGACATATTCATAAACAGTTGTCGTGCCCTTTCTTAACTTTAAGGCATCACGAAGAAATCAAGCTTCCATTGTCAATATAATATGTTCAGTCACATATGCAGCCGATTGACATTGGCATGGGCTCTCTACACCATCGGCTTTCCCTGAGGCTTGCAGGTATAACTCCATCGGCTGTTCCCGCCAACAACTGAAGCAGATGTAGCCGATTTGATTAAACAAATGAATTTGCATGCAATGAACCACTTTATCGTCACATTAAGGATCGGCTCACACCGGTACTTGTAACTTTACTCATCCGGCTTCGTTGAGGGACATCAGCCCAACAACACATCACAGTTGAGTCTAATATTCAGTCCACCAGCTATATTTTCATCAGCTAAAGTAACGCAATAATAAGCAGCAACTTTATAGCAACACTGCCAGCCGAATAAGCTTCTCGCCGATTGCTAACCACTACAGCGATGTCCTCGCTTTCGGCCGACAGTCGTCTTCCATTGACAATTGGCAGTATTTATTTTCTCATATCGGCTACGTTGTCATCAGCAAGCCCATTGGCTCATGGTGAATGCACACGCTTGCTCACTAGCCGATGGTCAAACAAGATGGCCGATAATTTTGGCTGCCTTCACGAAAATTTCCTGAATCAGCCGCTAATCTTCGATATGACCTCTGCCTTTCCAATTCATTCATTGATTCAGGACCTCCTTTGTAATAAATTTGGCACCGAATTCATCCAAATAACATGTAGCCGATAGATATATATACCTCGTCGACATTCAAAGTCTGTTAGGATAAGTTTGATAATCACTTCTTTCGAGTCCCACTGGGCGTGCCAAAAGCGTGGTGAGCAATCAAATCATTTTACCATTTTATTTTACTATTTGACGATGTTGTGATTCTAACAAAGTTGGTTTCATTTTACTCTATTCAAGAAACTATTCCTTAGGCTACTACTAAGACCCTTAGAATTTGCAAATAAATTTGATCTCAAACGCAGACCATCGCACGGTGGCAGATACAGTCCATGTGCTGGATGCAATAGTTGGTTATGATGCCCTTGATGCTACAGCCACAAAAGCTGCATCCATGTACATACCTCAAGATGGTTACAAGCAGTTCTTGAAGATAGATGGACTAGGTGGCAAGAGAATAGGTATACCAAATAGTTTCTTTGATTTCACAGATGGAACAGTGCGACAGATTGTGTATAAACAACATGTGAATACGATGAGGTGATAATGGATAGTATAAAAATATGTGAAATTTTCAATAAGAGATATTATGTTTCGATGTGTAACCTTTTTTTTGCATTGTCATGTAATTTCAAGCATTGGCTGATTCTTCTATGTTATGTTTCATTTAGGTCTACATTACAAAGTTCTATGTGAAATTCTAGATTTGCTAATTAATTGTAAAATTATTTTTTAGCACAATTTTTTTTGCGAGGGAAGCGTAAATTAAATATTTCATCTGATAATTCATTTCTTAATGTGACGTGACAGTTTAATAACATAAAAAGATTATGGATAGTATTGATGACTTTGGCCGGTGAAGACCAAACATATTATTTTAATGGTTATATTCCCTATCAATAAGATGGCCGTAGCCGTCAATAGCTGAATGAATATTTCCTAAATAATTATTATTGTCTCAATGACATTGTTTAACCATATCTTCCTCCATCAGATGTTGATAATGCGTAACTAAAATTATTTCATTCCCTAGTCAACTCCATATGTTGTCAAATTTATAACATGTCTATGCCTATCCATTTCTTGTGAAAACGGACCTAAGCAACAATTTTTATTTGATGTCTACTGGTTTTGAAGGCAACATGGAGGAACTGTGATTGAGAACCTCGACATAGAAAATTTGAGTGGCATGCTGAATATTACTGGAAGTGGACTGTTGATTGTACTAACAGCAGAGTTCTTTAACCTGAACAATTATTTGTCTAATCTATCGTACTCACATGTCCATTCTCTCGCTGAAATAATAACATTCAACAACGCTCATCCTGTTGAGGTTAGCTCGTAGTTATTTCTAACTTGTCTCCACTCTTTCTTGCAAGTCCATCATAATTATTAAAAATGATAAATTCATATTTGTAGATCTGAAATTCTACAAAATGTAATAAAACCTACAAAATGTGTTGTTCGTTGAATGTAACAAAAGATACGGATTATGGACTACAGGAGAAGCTCAAAGACTATGGGCAGCAAGTCCTTCTGATGTCTGAAAACACAACAGGGATTGGCGCCCAGGAGAGGACTATAATTTGTCAACTGGAAGAGCTATCGGAAAATGGTATTGTCAAGCTGATGACTGAACACCGTCTTGATGCAATTCTGACACCTAATTCAGACGCCACCCCACTCATTGCATACATTGGTCTCCCTGGCATCGTGGTACCGGCTGGGTATGATGAGCAGGGCGTCCCCTTCAGCATTTGCTATAGCGGGCTCAAGGGTTACGAGCCGAGGTTGATTGAGATGGCTTATGCATTTGAGCAGGCCACCAAGGTGCGAAAGCCTCCTATGTTCAAGAATTAGAACGTACTACGGCATCGTAGGGGGGGTTGACAACATCCTTGTTCAGAAAAGAAACCTGTACCCATAACTTATCTGTTATGTCCCTTTGGACCTAGTTTCGCTTAAATCCAAAAAGAAATACTTCAGTTTCTCCTGTATCTTATCTGCATATGCATGTTCAGGCATGTTTGAAGAAACTGGTTCTTCTCCACGTCAACAGTACAATGTACATCTATGATATGCGAATATAGTGCAACTTATTAGAAGCATGAGATAATTTATATGCCACCTTCTTGAATTGGAAGAAATTGTAGAACTTAAAACTTAAAAAAGCAATGGAAAAAGAAGGAAATTCCAGGGTACGAGTTTACAGTAATATCTGAACACCATCAACTATGGTATGGTACCACCTTCTCATTCATTTGAAATGTTAAGGAAGAAGAACTAGTACGAGACTCCTAGAATTAATTATCTGATATTAGGTCTATAAGGAATCGTGGTTCGATAAGTTTTCACATTTCTGGTCATGCCAATCCTTTGCTTCAGCAAATCAACGTGTTAGAGCATCTCCAGCCGTCTCCCATTGCCCAATAAACTTACAATATTGGGAAGAAGATATACTCCAGCAGTTCCCCAAAACTTCTCCCTTTCCCCAATAATTATTGGGTTTGTCCCAATATTTCATCTCAACTCCCCTTTAATAAAGGGAGAATTTTAGCTCTCCCAATATGTTAGTTGTATTTGGATGAGGTTATTGGGAAACTGTAAAAGCATCTCTCCCAATAAACTATGAAAGTAGTATTGTGACATCCCAATATTATCTTATTGGAAGATATTTATTGTAAAAGTATCTCTCCCAATAAGCTATGAAAGTAGTATTGTGATATCCCAATACTATCTTATTGGAAGATATTTATTGAAGAACGGCTGGAGATGCTTTTATGACCTTGCTGCCTGTGTGTGTCAGTGTTGCTAAAGACACATCAGAAATAGAACATTGTCAACAACATTATCCGGGTCAACTGTAAGGATATCCCTTAGATACCTATCTTTCTTCTGCAGAAACTACACATAGGATGATCCTAATTTACGGTCACCCGGTAGAAGGGGAACATATGGTCACTACCCGACATGTTATTAGAAGGTTTCCCATGTGGGTCCGCCACCATTCCATTCCTTTTTAGATCGACAACATGTTGTTAGAAGGTTCCTACGAGCATCTGCCACTCTCCTATACCCATTTTAGATCAAGAAAAATCTATACAAAAAGTTAAATGCGAACTTTATAACATAAAAATTGTACAACAGTTTATTTATACAAATAGGCACAAATACAAAAAACTTGAAGAGATAAAATCCGAAGAAAAATTATATGAAATATCAGAAAATAAAATTTGGGTAAAAATTAAATTAAAAAAATCAAATAAAAATGGTAATGACTTCACTACAGCCGCCGAAATTTTATTTGTTGGTACGCACGCTTTACATCGATTGGCTCACACCGGAGTGAGGGTCCTTATCTCCTACAACAGCACATGCAAGCAATTTTAAAACTTAAAAGTTGTAATTCTTGAACCGGCCATTAAATTTAAATTCTGATTGCACAACTATATTTCTTTCGAAGAGAGCTTCAAAATAAGACGTCACTTGCATATATTTCGATAATATTTTTTAAAGATACAAAACTTGCTTACGTAGAATAGAAAAATACCAACATAAACTAGTAAAAATGCTCAATTGATTTGCTAAATTTGTCTATCACTTATCATGCAATAAACATCCACCTACTCCAACACAATTGTTGGCCATCATTCTCAAATGACACCATCCAATCTATCTGCTTAATATCAACATCAATATCCATTTAATGGAACTTAGGTGAGTCAAGCAACATTTTGTAAAGCCATAAGCAACTTTTACAAAAGTTATAAGCAAATTAGAATACACTAAAAACCATTTTCTCAAATAAAAAAATATTATTGAAACATAGTGGTGTGGGATCTTGTTTTAAAGTTGTAATTGAGTGTCACTGAATTTTAATTTGGACACTCAACTTTGAAAGTATGGTTTTTTCTATGTTTGAAATTGTGTGCATGCACATGCGTATCCATTCTCTTTCTTCTTCTCATATACGCATGCATGTGCTGATATCATCTATCCTTTTTCTTTTTTCTCTCTATCTCTCGCATGCATGCAGATATCTATTGTGTTTGCTCACGTGCTGATTTGTTTTATATAAAAGTAAAACTGATTGTGTAAAGTACTTTTCAATAAAAAAAAGGTGGCTGTACGAACGATTATAATACGGTCGACCGTAAATTAGCAGCATCCAATAAAAATTAAGATAAAATTTTTAAAAAATAAGTTATAGACAAAAAACTGGAAATAAATTTTGAGAAAAAGACTAAATAGAAAAAGGGAAAAATAAATATATTCCTTACATTCAGAAACATATTTTTTTACTAGAAAAAGTCAAACTATACAAACTTTGCCCACTAATTAGTTAATTTGAATGTACATTTAGTGTATAAACTTTGCATTAATATATTTATGTTCAAAGTACTTTGATATTATATTGAGCCTTAGCAAAATGACATTATATTGTATGAGATAAAAGATTCACAATCTAGTTCGAAAGATTTTTCCCCGGTCAAAATATATGTCACTTTCGTGACTGGATGGATCTCGCTGCTCCACAAGGGCCGCTAGCGTAGCTCCGCCGGATGATGTGCCTCAGCCAGCAGCTCGTCACCGCGGCGCACAGCCTGCTCGACGGTTGCCAAGCCTCATGTATGCTTGATATAGAGTCCGTTTGGCAAGGCTGCGGCTCCTCGGAAAATAGCTCCGGATCTATTTTTTTGGAGCGGCTTCTCTGGTGGAGATGAAGCCGTTTTAGAAAACGTTTAGCAAAACAGCTCACCTAGTTGTTTAATATATATTAAAAAATAGTCAAATAACCATACTACCCTTATCTATTTATTTTTTTCTCAATTCTTCCCATTCTTTGCTTCTCATTTTTTAATTCACTTCCTATTCTCTCTCCTTATCCTCTTCTTCCCCATGTGGATCGGATGCCTGCTCCCGGCGCTGGCCGTCTCCCGCCGGCTGCCCCCCATTGTGAGCTCCCGTCTCCCACCGGCCACCTCTCGCGGCGAGCTCGGGCTCGTGCCACCGCCTCCTGCCAGGCACCTCGGGCTCCCGCCGGCCATCACCAGCACCTACCGCGAGCTCCCACACGCCGCCTCGGTCCCTGCTGCGGCCTCCTCGAGCTCTAGCAGTGCCGCGAGCTCCCGCGGGCCGCTGCCGCCTTCAGCTCCTGCCACACCTCAGGTTCCCGCCGCACCTCCCCGCTCTCGTCGCTTGTCTCTACCGGCTACTCGCGCCACCCGCGAAGGGTAAAGAGGACAAGCGGCCCGGAGGAGCTGCGTGGAGCCACTTTTTTCCGCTCCCCCTCAACCGAACCGCTCCTCTCAGCAGGTTTTCCGGGGCTTCTCCGCTGAAGCCCTTTGCCTGCATCACGTTTAGTAGGGCTCTAGCAGAAGCCGCCGAGGGAGCCGGAGCTGGTGCGAGTAAATCCTGATTAGCTTATTCTCCTTGTACGGGACTATGTGCTAGCCACCAAGTCATCGACTACCTCCAGAAGTGTGGCCTTCTGAGTAGTCCTGTATTGGGCGTCCCACATTCTTTTTCTAAGTCCTACAATTTTTGGTATTACTCCACAAGCACACCGAACGCATCAACAGGCAACAACAAATAAAACATATATATATATATAAATATATTTACATACATGGACAGGTTGTTCAGCGATTATATATCATGTTCACTCCAGCTCTAAGCTATCAATCAACTTCTGAGCCACTTGTTTTACTTCTTCAATATACTCTACAAATTTCTCCTCAAAGCAATCAGCAGGCATACCGTCAACCAGTGGGTTCGGATTGGCCTTGGACCAGTAGGACTTTATGAGCCCAATGATGTGTGCTACATAAGTTTTTGTTGTCTCCGAGATGTATCCACAACTCTTTTGTGGGGCTTCATGGAGTCGCTCCAACAGCATCCTCTCGTTGAATACCCCCTCTTCTGGAGGATCCACCATGTCTACTACTACTTGCGCCGCACCCTTGAGCTCT
This sequence comes from Panicum miliaceum, assembly GCA_032594955.1. NCBI lineage: Eukaryota > Viridiplantae > Streptophyta > Magnoliopsida > Poales > Poaceae > Panicum > Panicum miliaceum. The sequence continues at coordinate 7,231,770 of CM064070.1, read as the reverse complement.
TCAAGTTCCTTATCTTTAAGCTCCTTCTTAGCGGCCATGTTCCTGATTTGTGTCATGCACTCTACGAGTTTGGCATCACCATCTTGGAGCACTTTGACCAGCTTCTCTGCATCATCTGAATGACGGTACACAAGAGTCTTCAAATACTACTTTTCACGTATGGGAAAACAAGATAAAGCAGTCGACAGAGTATCACCTCAGTGAGTCTTGGCTTGCAGTTTGTTCTTGTTCTTGAGATACTCAATCTCCTTCTTCAGCAGCCAGACGTTCCTGCTTCAACACCGACAACACTCCTGCTTGAGAGTGTCGAGTTGATTCCTCAACTTGACGTTCCTGTAAATTTGCTCGCCAATCTGGCGATCTTTGTCCTGCAACTGGTGGAATCCATCTTCGACAGCTCGGAGCTAGTCCGACTTCTTCCTGGAGCGGTTGGCCAGTTCCTGTCCAACAAAAGGAAACAATTAGACAAGATCAAGCACGTTGATAAAGGCAGTCATCTCTAGCCCAGGAAGCTTACCGTGGAAAACTTATACAGATCCTTAAATGTATTCTAGAACTGCTTCAAGGTTGCCGATGTAAGCATCAGATCTTCAATCAGCTCACGCGGAACGACATACTGCCACTTCGGCGGAGTGACCAAAATGCCGCCTGAAGAAGTACTCGCAGCACCTTGTTGTTGAGATGCAGGCTGTTGCTGTTGCTGGATATCTTTTACCTCACCCGTAACGATGAGAAGAATTGAGGCAAAGTAGATCATACGGGCGAGGGCGGCTACATCAACTTACCCGTGGGAATCTCTGGGGACTCCTCTTCGACTTCGGTCCTCTCCCCCATGGGTGGTTCGACTCCAAGGTCGGCTCCTCTGGCCTCTGCGACGATAGGCTCTAGGTGCTCCTCCGACACCGATGAATCGATGAGCATGGCTGTCGCCGGTACCGCGCTCAACGTTGCAACATTCGACACCTTCTCTGGCTGGGGGCTAGAGTCTCCGTGGCATTGCCAGGCTCCTCCAAGCCCAGAGCAGAGGAGGGGCTACATAGAAGAGGCAACAACATGTTTTACATCAACAAACCTACAATTAACAAGTGAAAGCACTCAGATACTTACATTGCGGACTTCTTTATTCCTAACCATTTCCTTTTGAGTGGTTTAGGTGTTGGGACAGCACCTAAAGCACTCGCCAGCGCGGCTTCGCCAGCCGAGGGAAGAGTCCGCTTTGGCGGGGCAACCGCGATGGTCACCAATGAACTCAGGCCAGCCGTTGGCGGTGATTGCCTCGATGCGGCCCCAGCAAAACCTGACGACGGGTCCACTGTGACAGAGGGCACTCTCTGCTCCCTCACAGTATCATCCCCGACAGTATCCTCGACCCTTCGCTTTGAGTGCTTGGGGTTTGAGGAGCTAGCAGTGCAGAATCAAGGAGAAGGGAGATGTCAACAAAACTCAGCAACCGCAAATTGCGCAAAAGTACTCGCAAATACAGGAAAAGCTCTTACCTGGGTGTTTTTTCATCATCGTCACCTGGTGAAGTGCTTGCTCTGCGTTTTCGTGCAGTAACCCGCGGCTTCTTTGGGTGACTTGGCAAAAGATCACCACCAGAAGAGCTTGCGCCTTCCTAGGAGGCCTTCTTAGATTTGCCCTTGATCACCTCAACCAGGGTGCGGTCAGAGTCAGTTTCATCACCCTCCTCTTCCTCGCTCGGTGCGGCGTTGGTAAGAGGACAGGTGGAAGGCATCATGTGGCTTGGGCGCTCGATGTCTGGCATAGGAGGCATACTCCTATAAATATTTACATCATCCTGCAATAATATTCCAAGATTTGTCAATGCAAAAATAGATTTAAGATATCAGAAGTACTCGACAGAATGATACGACTACTTACCCCTACCTTTTTGGGAGAATTTTTCGCTGAGTACAGGCTCGGCACATACGGGACGGTCTCAGCACCCATGAGTACCCAGCTTACTCGTAGCAAGGCTTCACCTTTTTCAATGCGCTCTGCAGAAAATCGAGACGGATCTGAGATGCCAAGGTACTCGAAGCCAAAGTGTGTGCGTTTCTGTAGAGGCTAAATCCGTCTGGCCAGCCATGTGTACATCACTGACACTCCGGTAACTCCAGCATCTCTATTTTTCTTGATCATTCCGAGCGGCTCCTCGATCTGGCTCATGACACGACATGCCATTGTCCATTCGCCTCAGATTCTGAGCGCCCCGGTGGTCCTTTCGGGCAGTGAGGGACTATTGTTTCCAATGTAGAACCATCGCTCCCTCCACCCAGACAAACTAGTCGGGAACTTGTAGGGGATGTACTTCTTTTCCATCCCCTTCCTCAGTTGCAATCCGGCACCACCGACTTCATACATGGAACTCTCGCTGGGTTGTGGTTTGAGATGGAAGAGGTAGCAAAAGAGATCGAAGTGGGGTTCTATCCCCAAGAAGGCTTCACAGAAATGAACAAAGTTGGATTCCATAATAGAAGAGAAGGCCACGAAAGAAATAAGATGCGGGACGGGCCAATCCGCGCTCAAAAAAATATTGAAAAAGAACAATCTTCTTAGCCCCTTCATATGGTCTCTTGTCGCCAGTGGCAGAGCGCCATTGGATTATCTCCTTGGGTTGAAGGAGGCGTTCATCTACCATTGGTTGCATATAAGTATTAGACAACTTACTTGTTCTCCACTCGTCCCCAGCGGTGGCGGCGGGCTTGGAGTCTTTCCATTTCCCCTTGGAGGCGCCTTTCTTGCTCACCATTCTTGATGTCACGAGCTTTTTCACTCGCATATGCTCGGGGGCTGAGGATGGAGGTGGCAGAGACGCGCTCGGGGGAAGCAGGGGCTCTCAGCGACTACTTTCCACATAGGGAAGGAGCTAGGAATAACCTAGATCAAATTCTGAGAGCGGCGGCGGCTGCAGGACAGAGGAAGACGAAAGACCAAGGCAGTGAAATGCAAGCGAAAGGGTGAGTAAACCCTAAGTTACCGCGCGGTTAAATAACCAACGGTGGCCCCGTAATTACTATGTGGAATGCGAAGGGTTTTTTCCCTCAGGATAAGATTTATTTTGAGCGATAATTTTGGGTTACTTTAGGAAAGTTATTTACTTAACCATTTCTTTAGGGACGTTATCCAAAAAAAGGGTTTGCAAATTTTTGAACCAATTTACTCATTTTAACCATCAAATCAAATTCATATTTTTTCCACAATCTATGCCACGACTCTTTGGACCTTTTTCTTCCAAAACTTAGGATTTGGATTCCAAGCTCGGGGGCTGCGGGACACGTGTCATCGATGGCTTATTTTTTAAAATTTTTGGAAGATAAGGAAAGAAGATTCAAGACTAATTTGACCCTCAGCCTAATTCTTCGATTCAACCTAAGCCTCGGGGGCTACTCCATTTGGAGTGTGAGTTTAATCGCACCCCATATAAAAGAAGACTTGAATACTACTCGGGGCATGAGCACCTCACAGCCTAGATGCAGCCAGGGAAGTACTCGGAAGACACCTTCAAGATGAAGTTCGGAAGAACTCGAAGACGCCTTCAGAAGTACTCGGAAGCCTACAGTACTCAACTACGAAGAGCTCGGGGGCTTGTTAGACCCGGGGCCACGGGACTGCGCACATGACGTAAAAATTTTAGGATAAGGGATGAAACATGGCCCACACCCTACACCAGTTGTAACTACTCATATGCGAGTATGACTAGTCGGAACAGAAGGAAACTGCCCGAGTAGTACTCAGGTAAGACTCCTAAGCTCGTATTTGACTAGGACTTACATGTAACGCTATCCCCCAAGACTATATAAGGGCGGGCAGGGACCCCCTTCTAAGATTACATCATCTAAGGGAATACAAACCACCACACAGAACGTATGGTATTACACTCTCGGTGGTCCGAACCTGTCTAACTTGCACCTTCGAGTTACTAATCTAGGCGATACCCCACGTACAATCTACCACCTCGAGGGTATCCCTCGGTGGGCTCGGAGGTTAAACACCGACAACCCTCCCAAAGAGGCTCATAGTACTGACGAATCATGGCGCCAATGGCCCCACCCCCACCCTCTGGCTTACATCTCTATATTATGCTCTCGCTTCGGCATCGTAGGGGGATTGACAACATCCTGATTCAGAAAAGAAACCTGTACCCATAAGTCTCTTTGGACCTAGCTTCACTTAAATCGAAAAAGAAATACTTCAATTTCTCCTGTATCTTATCTGCATATGCATGTTCAGGCATGTTTGAGAACGTATGTTCAGGTATGTTTGAAGAAACTGGTTCTCTCCACTTTAACTGTAGATCCATGATATGCTAATCTAGTGCAACTTATTAGAAGCATAAATAATTAAGATGCAACCTTCTTGAATTGGAAGAAACTGTAGCGCTTAAAACTTAAAAAGCAATGAAAAAAAAGGAGAAAATACCAGGCTACGAGCTTACAGTAACATCTCAACACCAACTAGGGTACCACTTTCTCAATTCATTTGAAATGATAACAAAGAAGAACAAGACTCCTAGAATTAATTATCTGATACTAGGTCTATAAGGAAAATCGTGGTTCGATGAGTTTTCACAATTCTGGTCATGCCAATCCTCTGCTTCACCAAATCAGCATGTTACGACCTTGCTGCCTGTATGTGTCAGTGTTGCCAAAAGATGCATCAGAAACAGAACATTGTAAACAACATTATCCGGATTAACTAAAAGGATACATATCTTTTTTTTCCCAGAAATCCACATAGGAGGATCCTAATTTACAGTACGGTCGATATCCGACCTGTTGTTAGAAGGTTTCCCTCGTGCATCCGCCACAACTCCATTCCATTTTTAAATCAAGAATATGTTTGTTAGAAGGTTTCGTACGTGCGTCTGCCACCCTCCCGTTCCTATTATAGAATCCATACAAAAAGTTATATACCAAATTCATAACACAAATAATGCACAACAGTTTATTTGCTCAAATAAGAAAAATTTGATGACACAAAATCTGGAGAAAAACACAAATTATATAAAGAATCAGAAAACAAAATTTTGAAACAATAATTCGTGAAAAATTCGGTAAACAGAACTTAGGATAAAAATTTCAGAAAATAAATTTATATACAAAAAAATGGAAACAGAATTCAATAACAAAACTTAGAACACAAAGGGAATTAGCGAAAGAAAATAGAAAAATACTCATTACATTTGGAAACGTAAGACGTATTTTTACTAAAAAAAGTCAATCTATACAAACTTTGACCACTAATTAGTTGAATTGTATGTACATTTAGTGTATAAACTTTCACAGCCAAAGAACTGACCTCTAGTACCGGTCGGATACCTGTTTAGTACCGGGCGCTCAACCGGTACAGCTTGGTTGGTACTAAATGAGACGTTATTTAGTACTGGCCAAAACGTCCGGTACTAATGGGGGCATTTAGTACCGGTCGGTAACACGGACCGGTCCTAAATGGCTTTGCGCCCACAAAATAAAGAAAAAAAAATGACGAACCCTCGAGGAGGCCACCACACCCGAACATCGTCGCAAGTCACAAAGTCAAGAGTCACACGAATTTCGCGCGTAATATGCGCGTGCGCGGTCCGTGGGATTCGAACTCACAACGTCAAGCCTCGCACGAACCTTCCTGACCATCCCACCTATGCAACACATGTGACTAGATGGGAGATGCTTTCCTTTTAAAGTAATCCGTGGAGGACCATTTAGTACCGGGCCAAGACACCTTCCGGTACTAAAACCGGGCCAAGACACCAACTGGTACTAAAATGCGATATTAAGTACCAGTTGGTCTTAATTACCGGTACTAAATGGTCTCCGAGGACCGAAAATTTCCACCATTTAGTACTAGGCCAAGACACCAACTGGTACTAAAATGCGTCATTAAGTACCGGTTGGTCTTATTGACCGGTACTAAATGATCTCCGAGGACCGGAAATTTCTACCCGGTACTAATTTCGCACGTTAGTACCAGATGAAAATGCGTCTGGTACTAACACGTTGAACGAATGCTCAGTTTTCTTGTAGTGTTTGCATTAATATATTTTTGTTCAAAGTGATTTTGAGATTATATTGATCCTTAACAATTGATATTATATTGTAAAAGAAATCAAGGATCAAAATCTAGTGGGAATCCTTGCAGTCTTGTCATCCCCAACCTCACGCTCTAGTCTTGCATTGCTAGCCATGAATCCAGCCTTCTGAGTTCAACTCTATAATATATGACTAGAGATCAATGTAACATTGAAATCACATTACCAATTTATATACCACAAAGTGCTTAAAACTCAATTATGTCAGTTTCATTTGCATTATGCTGTACTCCCTCCATCCCAAAAAATAAGTCACACTAGGATTTAAAAATTAAAAATTTATCTCGCAAAACAAGTCATTCTAGCTTTTAGATAATTTTATAGGCCCACAATCGTTAAAAAATCCATCAGACCTTCCTGTACAATCCCGTGATTCCCGTTGCACCCCGTCGCTTTCCAACTACCATCATCCATTCGTTCCCAATCCGTCCCCTCGCGTCCGTCGCTGCCCAGCCTGCCACCACCGCCGCCACTGTCTTCCCCACCCATTCTTTCTGTGCTGTCTGCCCTGAAGTAGGCCCCAACGATGGGTGGTGTCCGCTGCAACACATGGAGGCCGATGATTGGAGTTCCAGGCGGCAGCATCCACGGTCACGGCTCGGATCAGCATCGTCGAGGTACTTGGTGGGATTAGGTCTACAAGCACATCTCGGTTGAAGGCAAGGCTTTCATCCAAGATACGCAAGATGGGGTCAGCGAACTGTTTGACGAACTGCAGCAGCAAACTATTCAACATTGGGTGGTACATGGGACGGTGCATTATCTTGTTGAATCCCCATATATGGTCTTATTTGCATCCGCTTTAGACCATTTTGCTTTAATAGCTGGCAGTAGTTTAGTTATCATATAGGATCTCATAGTGTCTCTACCCACCTTCAAGGTCTTGGTCACAAGTGTCCCTCTTATTGGTCTATTATGACTTTTCGTTTTTGCTGGTTCCTGATAGTACATGAGACAAGTTAGTTTAAAAAATGGATGAAACCTTATCTAAATTAATTTATTAAAAGTAAATTAGTATGCTATCTTTCTTATGAAAGGCCAAATGCCGAGCTGCCATTGAAAGTACAATTACCAGCTTCATCAAACCTAGGCACAGCACGCAACTCCTGAATATACCATAACCTTGTCAATTAAATTCTTGTTTTCCACTGTCCTATGTGGGTCTTCTTCGTCAGGTAACAAGTAATATGTCATATCCTTCTTTGCAGCACTGAACCACTTCTCATCTGAGTAGATAATGTCTTTCATTTCAATGAACTTTGGAAGTATGCTGATCTAACATAGAGAGACCACCTCAGCCTTTCTTTTTTGTTTGCTTCCTTCAAACAAGGCTTGAGTGAGCTGGAGTGCCGTCTTAGCTCCCCATCTTTAATTTAAACCATTTATGCATTGTGCTTTTGTTAATAGACTGGGCGTCTGCTAAAGTGCTAATGACCAAATAGTGGTCCTCCTATGTAATGGAATACTAGCAACCACTGATTGTTCCACAGCAATCCTTTTCCTACTAGAATTCTTTGGTTTCTTTGACTTAACATCAACTGGCACTCCATCTGCATGGCATTCCATGGTCCTTTGCCATACACGCTGAACTTACGTTGAACCTATGAGCAATCACAATTGTGCTATTTCTTTTTAATTTTCCACAGTTGCATATCTCAAGTAAAGCTTCGTATATATCTTGACTTTCTCTTTCTTTTAAATCTTTGATCCTAGTCCTCTGATATGCATGGTCATGGACTTCTTCCTCTGATTCCGGCAAAAATTCCTCTTCATGAGATTGTATTCCAATTTCTTAATAATTTTCCACAGTTGCATATCTCAAGTAAAGCTTCGTATGTCTTGACTTTCTCTTTCTTTTAAATCTTTGATCCTAGTCCTCTGATATGCATGGTCATGGACTTCTTCCTTTGATTCCGGCAAAAATTCCTCTTCATCAGATTGTATTCCAATTTCTTAAGAATACACACTATAATCGTGGGTATCATCCTCCAGGTCTCGAAACCCATAAACAGATTCTGTAACAAAACAATATTTCAGGTGAATTGAAAAAATATTGCTGGGAAACTAAATAGTTTTGTTGATTAATTATTTAATTACCTTGATGTGCTGGTAGAAGATGGTCATCATCTTTTCATTCGTTTTTCCCGTGGTTTTTTTGACAAAAAAAGCTTGTTTTCTATTCATATCCTGCTATTCGCTTTTACAGCCAAATGGTGTGCGTACAAGGTGTAGCCAACTTCACCATGTCTCCAACGATGCTGACAATGAAGAACTTGACACCACTACTAGATTAATTTTGGAAGCTCATGAGAGGGATCAACGCTTTCCTACAAGGCGGGCATCTAACATTCTCAAGGATCGGAATATGTCCAACGTTCATAGCCTGCCAAATGGAAGAAAAAAAAAGCAGAAACAGATTTCTATATCAGTCACGAGCAATTCGCCTATCTATCGTCGCCAGCAGAGTATCGAACATTCAAGCTTCAAGATCAGCATGTCTCGGCTCCGCCTGCTGCTGCTTGCGGCCGCCCTAGCGCTCGCCGCCTGTTGCAGCCACAGCTTCGAGTTTCATGAGGCCACGCTTGACGCCATCCATTTGGGGTTCAAAAACGGCAGCCTGACCTCGACGGCAGTCGTCAGGTTCTACCTGGGCCAGATCAGCCGCCTCAACCCTCTGCTCCGCGCCGTCATCGAGGTCTGTTGGAATTTTTCGGTGGTCCAAAAGGCCGAAAATAAAAGGAGAAGAAACGGATAAGTAAAGGCCCGTTACGCGCCTTGATCGGAGGCCCAAGCCCAATAGTGGTTGTGGCCCCAGTTCGTTCAGCGCCATATTAAATAGTGGGATTCGGCGTTTTTGTGATTAACCTAATCATACTCAGAAACCCTAGCCGCCCACTACAGCCGTCCCGATCTACGGCGGCGCTGGAGCCACCTGAAGGCCACCGCCTCCGCCTGCCGTCCAACACCGGATAGTGCCGGTATAGGCCGGAAGGAAGACGGTACCCGGCGAGATCGACTACTTCATCTACGTCAGGAACACCTACGGGAACGACTACAAAAGCGCCTTTTCGTCCCCAACACAAACCACCGCCGAGATGTCATCCTCAGCGGCTCCTACGATGACTGGCGGTCGAGATCTAAACACTTCTTTGTTATTCATATCGTTCTATAGGTCGTGCTCATATTTTAGGTGTTAGATCCTGTTAAGATTGAGTTTTAAGCCGTGTTTTATCTAACATTTGGTATCAAAGCCTAAGCACCTAACCGTGAGCCTTAAGAGCCTATAGATCTAGTCCAGTTTTAGATCTTGGTTGGTAGTTTCATGTTTAGTTCTCGGTTTTATTCATGTTTAGTTTAGATCTGTTAGTTCTAAGTTCGATTTCGCATGAATAAAGTCAGATCCGAGAGAAAGAAAGCATAAGAAAGCATGAGATCAAAAGGAATCCCACCCGAAAACCCCTCCAAACCCTCGGAATAAGCATAGAAACCCCACGACGGTGCCTGGTTTTCCGCTAGATTTCAACGTACTTCTCGGGCACTCGCATGGCGGTTTTCGCATAAGGTCGCGCGGGGCATGTAGCACCCGCGGCGATGAAGAAAAAAAATGCGCGGCCATGGCGGACCGCGGAAGTGGACCGCCCGAGGCGTGGCGGCGCGGGCCAGAGCCGGCGCGCGGCGGCCCGAGCCGGCAGCGCCATGAGAAGGAGGCCGGCGGCTTGAGGAAAGAAGGAGGAGGAGAAAATGAATTAGGGTTAGGGTTTTCAGTCTCCCAATGAGTATATATACCTCCGAAATCTAAGCTCAGCCGCCGGATCTAGGTTTTGACGATCCGACGGCCGAGATTGAGCCGCCGGGGGGGGGGGGGGGGGGGGGGGGTGGGGTTGGAGGCCGGCGCCCGAGTTGGGCCGCTTTGGCGGCCCACTCGTCCGCTGCTGGGCCCGAGGCCCAGGCGTGTGGGGGGAGGAGGCCGGCGTGGGTGGGCCGGTTTGGCGGCCCACCCGTCGGTTTGTGGGCCAAGAGCCCAATAAGGTTTAAGCCCATTTTTCTTTTCGGTTTTATTTTCAGTTTTATTAATTTTTGAGCTGATTTTCAGTATATTTTCCTCTTTAGCATTAAGAAATTTTTTAAATTGGGGATTATTACGCTGAAAATTATAAGAAAATTGTGAGTTGTTATTCTGAGTAAATAAAACTAACGTGAATTTTATTCAGAATTGTTTAGTTTATTTTGAGAATTTAATTAATTTGTGACCAACGTTGATTTAATTATTTGCTATTAAGACGCTTAGTTTATTTATGTTTATTTTGCTTCTGCCCAACGGTGATGCAAAATTAAGTTTTCTGCTGCGTTAATGATGCTAAGTCATTATATTTATTTTGTTTCTGCCCAACGGTAATGCAAAATTAAGTTTTTCCGCTGCGTTAACTTCGCTAAGTCATTAAGTTTATTTTATTTCTGCCCAACGGTGATGCAAAATTAATTCATAAGATGCTAAGTTTATTTGCTTCTGCCCAACGGTGATGCAAATTATTTATTCAAAATTAATTAATATTTTAATCTGGCCAACGCTGATTACATCCATTATTTTGTTGTCGTTACTGATTAAACTTTATTTTATGAACAGAAGCCACCCCCTCCAGCATCATGACTTATATCAATGGTGTTTCTCAGTTGGGAGGGGACAACTTCGTCAAGTGGAAGACTGAGATTGGTTTTATTCTGCTGACGATGGATAAGGATTATTCCCTGAGGATGCCCGCGCCTGTTGCACCAGTGTCACAAGGGACTGAGGATACTACCCTTGCTGCACGCACTGCTGCTTATGAGAAAGAAAAAGAGCGCTGGGAGCATTCTGACAGAGTGGCCCTAAGTCTTATGAACATGACCATTAACCCTTCTATCAGGGGAGCTCTTGACAAAGAGCCTAAGAATGCTAAGGACTTCATGGATAAGATTGAGAGCTACTTTAAGGGGTCTGACAAGGCCAATGCTAGCACTCTCTTATCTCAGCTCGTGAAGGCTAAGTATAATGGGCAAGGCAGTGTAAGAGAGCATATTATGGGTATGGTCAACATGAGGGATAAGCTTCGAGACCTCGATTGTCCCCTTAATGATGCAGCGCTGCTTCACCACGTCATGATGTCACTTCCATCAGTCTTTAAGCCATTTAAGATAAATTATAATGCAAGCGATCAGAAGTGGGACATCACCACGCTTGTGTCTAAGTGTGCTCAAGAGGAAGAACGGCTACACTCTCAGAACCCCGACTTTGCCAACGTCGTAAGACATGAGGGACATAGGGGAGGAAACAAGAGGGCATCCCGCCCCAATAAGCCAAAGAAGGGTAAGAAACCTTATGAAGCTCCTCAGCAGAATGATCCATCTGCTCCTAAGAAGCTTCTCTGCTACCACTGCGACAATGAGGGCCATGAGAGGAAAGACTGCACGAAGTTTAAGGCGTGGTGTGAGACAAAAGGTAATAATGACATCATTTCTATAGTCGATGAGTCCTTTTATGCATATTTCCCATTAAGTAATTGGTGGATTAATTCTGGTGCCACCATTCATGTTACAAATTCCTCACAAGGATTGTCTGGCGTGCGGACTATAAGAAAGGGGACTCGAAGGTTAAGAGTCGCATATGGCGTTGAAGCCGATGTGGAAGCCATTGGAGCTCTCCAATTAGAACTTCATGGCGGCTTTATTCTTCACTTAGATGATGTCCTTTATATTCCATCTATTGAGAGAAACTTGATTTCTGTTTCTAAATTAGATCTTGATGGTTATTCATGCACTTTTGGTGACAGCAAATGTGTAATAAGTTTGAATGGTGACATTATTTATCGAGCACCTTTACACAATGATCTTTACTTACTGTCCCATAATAATATCTCTGTGATGAATATAAGCGAAATTAGTCACAAACGCAAGAGAGGATATGAGACTTCGTCGAAATTGTGGCATTCTCGTTTAGGCCACATTTCGAAGGGGAGAATGGAGCATCTCATTAGATAAGAGATACTTCCAAGACTAGACTTCTCTGACTTAGACCAATGTGTTGATTGTATTAAGGGAAAGTTTGCAAAACAAATTAAGAAGGATGGAGCTAAGCGCAGTTCAGGAATATTAGAATTAATTCACACTGACATCTGCGGTCCATTTAATGTTAAGTCGGTGGATGGTTTTAGTTACTTTATAATATTCACTGATGACTACTCCCGTTATGGATATATTTACCCCATAAGAGAAAAATCTGAGACACTTGATAAGTTCAAAACCTTTAAAGCTGAAGTAGAAAATCAGCATCAGTCAAGGATTAAAGTGGTACGGTCAGATAGAGGTGGTGAATATTATGGGAGACATGCCACATATGAACAAATCCCAAGCCCTTTTGCTAGATTCCTTCAAGAAAATGGAATAGTAGCTCAGTACTCAACTCCTTGTGAACCCCAGCAAAATGGTGTAGCAGAAAGAAGAAATCGCACTCTAATGAATATGGTGCGCAGTATGCTAAGCAACTCTACACTGCCAGTGAGTTTATGGATGGAAGCGCTGAAAACTGCCGTGCACATAAATAATCGCGTTCCTAGTAAGTCAGTCCCTAAGACGCCTTATGAGCTTTGGACTGGTAGGAAACCCAGCATTAATTATTTTCATGTCTGGGGTTGTGCAGCTGAGGCGAAGTTATTTAATTCGTCCCTTGGAAAATTAGATCCTAAGACAGAAAGTTGCTATTTCATTGGATATCCAAACAGATCAAAGGGATATCGGTTTTATTGTCCTAAGGGTACTGCTAAGTTTGTTGAGACGAGACATACAATATTCTTAGAGGAAAATTGATGCACTGAGACTAGGCAAATCGATCTCGAGCAAATGCGGACTTATGATACTGCACCGCTGACTCGTGATTATTATGTGCCTATTTTGCCTAATTTTCAGAATACAGCACCAGCTCAGATAGTTGATTCCCCAGAAGTGAATGTGGAACAAGCGCCTGTTATAAGTGAGCATGAGAATGTGCCTGATGAGCATCAAAGTGAAATTGTGGAAGAACCTGTTGAGGAAGCACAGGATCAGACCGCCGCTGGGGCGCCAGAAGCACAACAAGAAGTTACTGTTGAGCCTGTTCCAGTGGAGGAGCCACAACCTCTGAGAAGATCAACACGAGAGAGGAAAACTACTAGCTCCAATGATTACGTGTACATGAGTGGAGAAGGACATGATATGGGTTGATGATCCAAACTCGTTCAAGGAAGCTATGAGTAGTGAGCACTCCCATAAGTGGATTGAGGCTATGGAGGAAGAGCTGAAATCTATGAGTATAAATAAGGTATGGGATTTAGTAGAGATTCCTGATGGAGCTAAGAAGGTGGCCTGTAAATGGGTCTACAAAACTAAGTATGACTCCAAAGGGAAGATTGAACGTTTCAAAGCAAGGCTTGTGGCTAAGGACATCACACAGCGAGAGGGAATTGATTATACTGAGACCTTCTCGCCCATCTCGAAGAAAGACTCGTTCAGAATCGTTATGGCTCTAGTAGCTCATTTCGACCTCGAGCTGCATCAGATGGACGTTAAGACTGCGTTCTTAAACGGTGATTTGCATGAAAATGTATACATGGTGCAACCAGAAGGTTTCGTTGTGGAAGGCAAAGAACAGTTAGGATGCGGACTAAAGAAACCCATTTATGGGTTGAAACAGGCGTCCAGACAATGGTACCTAAAGTTTGATGAAGTAATTAAGAAATTGGGCTTTGTTGAAAATATGGTGGATAATTGTATATATATTAAGATCAAGAGGAGCTCTTTCATCATCCTAGTTTCATACGTGGATGACATCCTATTAGCAAGCAGCGATAAGAACTTGCTGCATGAGACAAAAGGTTTTCTCTCATCGAATTTTGATATGAAGGATCTCGGTGATGCCTCTTATGTACTGGGCATTGAGATACATCGAGACAGATCCAAGGGTGCATTAGGACTCTCTCAAAAGGCTTATATAGAGAAGGTTCTTAAAAGATATAATATGCATCAATGTTCAAGCACAGCTACTCCAGTGGTTAAGGGCGATAAGTTTGGGCAATTTCAAAGTCCTAGGAATCAATTAGAAATTGATCAAATGAGTTCGATTCCATATGCTTCAGCTGTTGGAAGCATTATGTACGCAGAAGTATGTACACGTCCTGACTTAGTTTTCATTACCGGGACGCTTGGTAGATATCAGTCTAATCCAGGAATGGATCACTGAAAGCAGTCAAAAAGGTCTTGTGTTATTTGCAGGGCACTAAGGACTACATGCACATATAAGAAAACTGAGAATTTAGTAGTAGGTGGCTATTCAGACGCCAACTTCGCAGGCTGTGTTGACACTAAAAAGTCGACATCAGGTTATGTCTTCACGCTTGCGAATGGAGCAATATCATGGAAAAGCTCCAAACAATCACATACTGCAGCATCAACTATGCAGGCTGAGTTTGTGGCATGTTATGAGGCCGTGGGGCAAGCTGTGTGGCTTAAAGGATTTATACCCGGATTAAGAGTGGTAGACAGCATAAGAAAACCACTAAAGTTATACTGCAATAATAAAGCCGCAGTATTCTATGCTAGTAACAACAAGTCAAGTGGTGGTGCCAAGCATATTGACATTAAATTTTATGTTGTGAAAGATAGAGTCCATGATCGTACTATTAAGTTAGAGCATATAAGTACTAAGGAAATGCTCACGGATCCATTAATGAAAGGCTTACCTCCCAATCAATTTCGTGAGCTAATTGCCAGCATGGGACTATTGGATAGCCTGTGATCTTGGAACTAAAAGGATCATAAGACAACCACCTCCCATTACGATAAGTGGTTTAATGCATTGTGGATAATTGTGTCGCGATGGGATTATACACTGTTGTGATACATTGTCTCTTTACATAACTCTACTTTAAGAATGGCATCAGTTTTAGGCCTTTAGACCAAAGGGGAGAATGTTGGAATTTTTCGGTGGTCCAAAAGGCTGAAAATAAAAGGAGAAGAAACGTATAAGTGAAGGCCCGTTACGCGCCTTGATCGGAGGCCCAAGCCCAATAGTGGTTGTGGCCCCAGGTCATTCAGCGCCATTTTAAATAGTGGGACCCGGCATTTTTGTGATTAACCTAATCATACTCAGAAACCCTAGCCGCCCACTACAGCTGTCCCGATCTACGGCGGCGCTGGAGCCACCTGAAGGCCACCGCCTCTGCCTGCCGTCCAACACCGGACAGTGCCGGTATAGGCCGGAAGGAAGACGGTACCCGGCGAGATCGACTACTTCATCTACGTCGGGAACACCTACGGAAACGACTACGAAAACGCCGTTTTCGTCCCCAACACAAACCACCGCCGAGATGTCATCCTCAGCGGCTCCTACGATGACTGGTGGCTAACACTTCTTTGTTATTCATGTCGTTCTATAGGTCGTGCTCATATTTTAGGTGTTAGATCCTGTTAAGATTGAGTTTTAAGCCGTGTTTTATCTAACAAGGTCAACCCCGACGCGCTCCGGCAAGCTGCATGGGCGGACGCCAAGCGGCGGTCGTCGGGTGAACGCCAGATCGGCAGGCTACACGGCGTTCCCGTGCTGCTGAAGGACAACATCGCGACGCGCGACCAGCTCAACACGACGGCCGGGTCCCTGGCGGTGCTCGGCTCGGTGGTCAGGCGTGACGCCGGCGTGGTGGCAAGGCTGCGGCGCGCGGGCGCCGTGGTCATTGGTAAGGCCAACATGGACGAGTGGGCCAACTTCCGGAGCGCCATCGGCACTGGTGGGTGGAGCGCGCGTGGAGGGCAGGGCAAGGTCAGTGTTTTCACTTTTTCTTCCACTGTATATTTAAAACCGAGAGAATGTTTGACACACTTTTCCTTCCACTTAACTCAATTTGATTTGAACTTCTTCTGTCCAATTCTTTTAGTTCTTTTGCCAAACTACTAGTATTCTGATCGTTTTGTCATCGTGCCAGCACTTATCATTTTGAATTCACCTGCTGTGTATCATGTAGAGTCCCTATGTTCTATCCTCGCCACCTTGTGGGTCAAGCACAGACCCGGCGATAGCAGCGGCGGCAAACATGGTAGCAGTGACACTAGGAACCGAAACGGATGGATCCATACTCTGCCCCTCCTCGTTAAATTCGGTGGTGGGAATCAAACCGACCGTCGGGTTGACAAGCCGGGCTGGTGTCATCCCCATCTCTCCAAGGCAGGACACAGTTGGGTAAGTTTACAACTGAACAGTGGTTAATTACCAGCACGTGATAACCATTGATAATACAATGTCGATAATCCAATTGAGTATTGTTAAAAAAAAGGTCACATGAACTTGTTTTGAAATGCAGGCCAATCTGCCGCAGAGTGGCCGATGCCGTCCATGTGCTAGATGCTATTGTGGGATACGATGAAGTTGACGCCGTAGCCACGAGAGCAGCGTCCGAGTACATCCCAGAAGGTGGATACACACAGTTCCTAAAGAATGATGGGTTAAAAGGCAAGAGAATAGGCGTTCCTAATGGCTTTTTCGATTTCGAAGATGGAACTGTCCGTCAGATGGTGTACCAGCAGCATCTCAACACATTGAAGTGAGTTGGGTCTCTGAATCCGCTGTTTAGTGCTCAAAAGGTTGCTCATTTTGTCCTACTGTTTAATCATGGAGACGAACTAATTTGTGCTCTTCTTCGTTTGAAAGGCGAAATGGAGCGGTTGTGATAGAGAACCTTGACATCGCAGATTTGGAAGTTATACAAAATGCAACTGTCAGTGGGGAGCTTGCTGTGCTAGCAGCAGAGTTCAAGATGTCCCTGAACGCTTATTTATCCGACTTATCGTTCTCTCCCGTTCGTTCCCTGGCTGAAATAATCGCATTCAACAATGCACATCCAGATGAAGTTAGTTCAGATCCTTCGTTACAAAAATTTTCGATGGATTTGCAGAAACTTTGTCATTGATACTCTCTAACTTTTGGTCGAACTGGCTGAACTGCAGAAGATGCTCAAACAGTTTGGACAACTCATCTTCTTGGTATCCCAAAACACCACCGGCGCTGGCTCTGTCGAGAAGGCCGCGATCCAGCAGCTCGACGATCTGACAGTGCATGGCGTGGAGAAGGTGACGAAGGAGCACCGCCTTGATGCGATCGTGGCGCCAGACTCAAGTTCTGCCACGGTACTCGCCATTGCTGGCTTCCCTGGGATCGCTGTTCCAGCTGGCTATGATGAGCAGGGAGCACCCTTCGGCATAACCTTCGGTGGGCTCAAGGGCTACGAGCCAAGGCTGATTGAGATGGCTTTTGCTTTTGAGCAGGCCACCAAAGTGCGAAACCCTCCGATGTTCAAGCAGTAGAGGACATATTGATTTGGCAATATCTTGCCTTTTCCTTTACAGAACACAAACGAGTAATATAGCCTAGCTGCCTAGTCATTAGCCATGATGTACTCTCTGCTGATTTGTACTACTTTAGGGACCGAGTAGGGGCCCTCCTGGAGTAGTTTTTTTTCCTCGGTCTCTAATTTGTCTAGAGGCTGGAGTAGGAGCTTGGCTGGCCCTCGTAGAACATAATTTGTGAGCGTATTATTTTAGATCCTGCACGTGTACGTTGCTTAGGCAAATATGCCGCTCGAATATCTTATGGACGTTTCGTCGAACATCTTGCCTGCAATGATGGGGTGCCAGTGAAGACCGTTGGAGCAGGAGATGCTCGCTGCTGCTGCTGCCACTGTTCGCGTGAGATGATGCCGCTCTTCCCTACCACATGCTCATTGCCCTCCCATGCTACCCTCGCCCATCCCGTGATGCAAGACCGCGTCGTCGAGGAGGTCGGCATGGAGCTGAGGACCGCATGCGTCACGGCTGCAGGCTCACGGCCGGCGTGCGGCGTCCTGCTCTCGGGTTGCCGCCACTCGAAGCTCTCTCTGCTCTTTCTTCTCCACGACACCCAGCATCATCGATCTCCCTCTGTTCTTCCTCTTCCAAACGCCGTCATGTAGCAGATTCAATCCCTCCTTTTGCTGAACCAATCAGCAGCACCCCATCTCCTTCTTCTCCTCTGCTCCTATCATGACCGAGCAAGCAAACCAGCGCCGCGCGCTCCGCGAAGTCGCGAATGGCACCGCCTCCATGGCGTCGGAGGCCGTGGCGTTCTGCGGAGGGACGGGCGCGGGCGCCGCTCGTCCGCCACTGGCCGGGAGCGATCCGCTGAGGCCATGGATGGGGAGTGGAACGGGGAGAGCAGAGGAGGTTGGCGACGTCGAGCTCGGGGCGGACGCGCCGTGAGGCGACGCGTGCGCCCAGCAGGGCCTGCTGCCCCCGGAGCCGCCGCTTGCCCAGGCCCCCCCGCGAAGGTGTCGCCGGCCGCGTGCAGGCACAGCGCGCTCAGCGAAGTCGCGAACCGCACCCCCTCCATGGCGTGGGAGGCCGCGGCGTTCTACGGAAGGACGTGCGCGGGCGCCGCTCGTCCGCCACCGGCGGGGAGCGATCCACCGAGGCCATGGATGGGGAGCGGAACGGGGAGGGGAGGTTGGGGAAAGAGGAGGGGAGGTTGGCGACGTCGAGCTTGGGGCGGACGCGCTCGGCCGGGGCGCGCGGGGCGCCGGATGCGTCGCCGGTCGGTGGAGGGGTACGCGCGGGCGGGTCTGAAAAAAAAAATTACTTTTTGGCACAAACATCTTCTAACCTCCAATTTTCATGGGTCTACTCTTCTTCCTAGCTCCCTTGATCCTAACAGGTGGGTCTACCGTGAGGGGTACGATGAATCCAATCTGAATGAAAAACGTTTTCAATTATTGTTGATCTTTATACTAGTATAGATTTTTATAAGAATGAGGCATCCATATGCAATGCTTTTTATAATAGTAATATTGGTTGGACGAGTCTGCTCTTGCAAAAAATTTGATCGAGCTACGCCACTAACACAGGTGAGTGGGCGAGAAGCCAAGGACCACCAGGGCTAGTAGAGACCGAGCACTGAAACCACGAGGTAGCCATGGATCTACTCCAGCATTATGTGAGGGAACCGTGGTGTTCCAACTGCCGCGCACGGGAAGGGATGGTGCGGGAGGAGGGGTGGGGGTGGCATCGCACGAGGAGTGGCACTGTACGGGAGGTAGTGTTGCTGTTTTACCGCCAAACCTACCTAAGGATACCCTAAGGTAGTAGAGTTGTAGGCAGCATGTCGTCGAGATCAGGATTCGAAGGTGCAAGCAACACAATATTTAGACAGGTTCGAGCTGCGAGTTGCGTAATACCCTACGTCCTATATGGTGGTTTGTATTGTCTTGAATTGGTTATGCTTTAGAGGGGATCCCTGCCCGCCCTTATATAGTCCGGGGGATAGGGGTTACAGATATCCTAGCCGAATACAAGCTTAGATGTCCTACCCGAGTACTACTCAGGTAGTTTCCTTTTGTTCCGACTAGTCCTACTCGTATCCGAGTACTTTACAACACATGTAAGGTATGGAACATGCCCCATCTCTTATTCTAGAACATTCTATACCATGTGCGCAGTCCCGTGGCTCTTGGTTTGACAAGCCCCATAGCTCTTCGTAGTCAATTACTGCATGCTTCTGAGTACTTCTGAAGTCGTCTTCGAGTTCTTCAGAACTCCGTCTTGAAGGTGCCTTCTGAGTACTTCCTTGGCTGCTTCGAGGCTATGAGGTGCTCATACCCCGAGTAGTGTTAAGTCTTCTTTTATATGGGTGCGATGAAAATCGCACTCCATATGGAGTAGCCCCCAAGCCTTAGGTTCAATCGAAGAATCAGGCTGAGGGTCAAATTAGTCTTTAATCTTCTCTCCTTATCTTTCAAATGATTTGAAAAACAAGTTGATAATGACACATGTCTTACAGCCCCCGAACCTTGAATCCAAATCCTAAGGTTTGGAAAAAGGATCCAAAAGAACGTGGCATGCGTTGTAGAATATTTTAAAGAAATTGAATTGATGGTGAAAATGGAATGATTGGTTTGAAATTTGAAAACCTTTTTTTAACAGATCCCTGAAAAAATGGTTAAACAAATAACTTTTCCAAACAAACTTAAATTACTGGTCAAAACAAACCTTTGACCTTCCACTGTAGCGTCCGCTGGTTATTTAACCCCGCGGTAACTCTAGGGTTTTTACCCTTTCACATGCTAGCACTCTTGCCTTCGCATTTTAGATCTGTCTCGGAAGAACCCTAGCGCTGCCGCCAACAATTCAAATCCACCATTTCTTCGTGAATTAGTAGTCGCCTTGCCTTGATCTGCATCAACACACGCCAGTAATCTCTTCCCCGCAATCCATAGAGCGTATGCACGAGAAGCGCCTTGTCAATTTCTCCCCAAAGATGCCAAGAAAGCTGCTACGGGGATAGGTGCAAGCAAGAGGAAGGCCTGTGACGAATAGGGCAATCAATCTCCGCCTACCAAGGTGGGAAAAACTAACACCGGTGGTGAAGACACTTGGAGGCGTTCCAAGTGCTCCGAGAAGGATCTTCTCCGGCTTGTTGCTGAGGGGCTCTTTCAAGAGAAGAGCATACTAGAATGGCATCCCACCAGTAAGAATGAATCTCCTTTTGAACTCACCGGCTAAACCGTCCTCTTCACTCATTTTGCCGAGCGGGGATTGGCCCTCCCCCTTCAAATTTCTTCCGCGACCTCCTTCACTTCTATAAATTGAAGCTTTTTCATTTGAATTCGAACTCGATTGTTCACATTTCCATCTTCGTTCATCTTTTCAAAGCTTTTCTAGGCATCTAACCCCATTTCAACCTTTTCTAGTATCTTTTTCGTCTGAAGCCACATCCCGATGCCACAAATCCCAAACTAGTTAGCGGAGTTGGGTTTCAGTTTCGTTAGAAACAGGAAAATTATCTGGAGTACTCAACTCCGACTAGTTTGTCGGGGTGGCATGCTATGTGGTTCTACATAGGGAATCACAAGCCTGGCCTCCCTGAGAGGGTAGATGTCCCGCCCCAAGTACGAAAGCTTCCGGGTGGAGGATCTCCTTGTGGCCGACCTCATTGACATCCCCGAGTTGGTGAAGAGAATCCGTGCTCTAAAAGGCCAAAGGAGCCACCGGGGCGTCGGTCGCGTACTCCTTCTTTGAGCGCCGCATCCAGCCGCTCCGGAGGAGGGTCAAGTTCGGGTATGAATACCGCGAACCTACTGACATGTCCCGGATGGCGAAGGATGTGCCCTCGACAGAGGAGATTATGCGGCGAGTACATCACATCCTCCAGAGGTGCACTCTGAGTTGTATGTTCTGAAATTATTCAGCACAAAGGATCCAACGAATCCGGTATGTTTTCTCGACTTGTCTTTGTGTCGAGTACTACGCATAATGTTGTTCTGACTTGTTCTATTGATGACTTTGTCAATGCAAGATGATCTGGCGCGATTCATTTCACATCCCCCTCTCCTAGAGAACGAGGAACTGGCTATCCAAGAGATTCCGAATCCTCCTCGGGATGAGGCGATTGCGAGTCCACCACGCCGACTGCGCACCACTGCTCGGAAGCGGAAAGCTGTCTTCTCCGCCTCCTATGACGACGATAATGACGACCACCAGCAGCACGAGTAAGAATACTTGCCGAGTTGATGAAGTTCCTCGAGTACTGATTTGTACGAAATCTGCAGCACTGCTGTCAATGACCCCGAGCCCCCGAGGAAAGGGGTTGATGAAGAACCTAGTGAGGGAAGCCTGGCGCAGGGGCAGATTCTACCCTCGGTAGCCAAGGATACTGCCGACACCGGCCCCAAGATTGTAGCCGCACCGAAGGACTTGTTGTTCCTAGGGTGATTCCTTTGAAGAAGTCTTCAGGGTAAGTATCCGAGTGGTAACTTTTTGTAGGTTCGCGGATATAAATTTAACTGAAGTTGACATTATTCTGCAGAAAATCCTCCGCCGGCAGGAGCTCGGAGTTGTCTGGCGCTGCACCTGAGAACAGGGGTCAAGACCCTCTGCCCCGACAACTCCAGCCCCCGAGCAAGAGAAATGTGATGATGCTGCAGTGCTAGAGAGGCCTGCCTGCGAGATCACGCAGCCCGCACCCATCATGCCGAACGAAGTACCAATCGATGAGGATGCGGAATAAAGCGGCAGAAAAGAACTCGCAATGGCTGATCAAGCGACCAAGTCATCAGGCCCTGGGCCTAAGAGCCCGATTCGAGTAGAAGAATCCATGCCTGCGCCTGCAAATGTTCCTGATGCGGTACTTGCTGCAGCAGGCGCAGCAGGAAACCCCAGAAGCGTGGAGGTGGCCGAGCAACTGCAGCAGAACATACTAGAAGGCCATGCTGCTGGTGCATCAACCTCGGAAGGAAGTCATTCTGTTTTCTCGATCAACGATGTTCCTGATCTGACTCTCGAGTTGCTTGTAGATCCTTTGTTGCATCCGGATAAGGTATCTTGCATGTTGGAGTTTGGATGTCGTTTCGTTGAGTACACCAAGGTATGTAGTCAAACTTTCTATGGCATAAAAGTTATTGGTAGCTGTATATTGACATTGTGTCATCTGCTAAGTAGGATGTGATCTAACGCTCCAAGGAGAAGTCACAAATATTTAGAGCTATTGGCGACGGGCTTCACCGTGCTGACCTCCTCGAGCAACAACTCGCTGAGGAGAAGAATAAGAACTCCCTGTCAGATCCAGGGGCCATTGGACTGCGCACATAGCATAGAATACTTTAGGATAAGGGATGGGGCATGTCCCATATCTTACGTCTGTTGTAAAGAACTTAGATACGAGTAGGACTAGTCGGTACTGAAAGAAACTAGCCAAGTAGTACTCGAGTAGAACTCCTAAGCTAGTATCGAGCTTGGATTCCATATAACCCTGTCCCCCAGACTATATAAGAGCGGGCAGCGACCCCCTCCAAAACAATCTACACCCAAGGCAATACAAACCACCAAACCTGTCTAAACCTTGTGTTGCTTGCACCTTCAAATTTTCGATCTCGGTGACACCCTACCTACAACCTACCACCTCGGGGGTATCCCTTGGTGCGCTTGGCGGTAAAATATCAATAGCTGGCGCGCCAGGTAGGGGTGATCATCGAAGATCCCTTGGCGGACTCGATGGCAGTAATAATCAACCGAGATGTGGATCTTCTCCAATCGAGCGCCGCCGGATGCTACATGCATTGTCCGTGATGGCCATCACACGCAGCAGACAGGCACAACCGCTGCGGCGGTTCTACACAAGTTGCGCACATCTACCCCAAGCCGGCCGCCGCTCAGGACTTCATCGATTCAAATCGCGGCAGCAGCGCCGGTCAGCTAGATTTACTACATCCGCGCTTCCTGAGTCGGCCACATCCCACATCATCAGATGGTGTTGGACTTCATGGGCTAATTACTGCCCAACTATTCACGCGTACGCTGCTGGAGCATGCATGCACGCACGCATGCATGTCTTTGTGTCTATGCTTATGAAATACCACAAATTGCTACTCGCACACCAAGGAAGTTACCAGCAAGGATCAAGCTACAACTACTTTGACTTCGCGAGGGCGCTCGGCAACCCACCGACGACTACTTCGACTACTCGTCTCGACTAGAAAACTAGTCAGGAGCGGACCTCACACCGTCAATAACTAGTCGGAATCAACTCTGACTAGTCAGGTTTCATAAACAACCATCGTGGCTTCATATCGATGACCGCCACGGCTTCATCGACGACCACCACGGCTTTGTCGATAATCGTCCACGAATAAAGCTAAGTGACTTATACCTCCCCCGACTTGTTCTCCGCAAGATCGGCTACTTATCTGTGTATGTCTCTCGATGGGCATTGAAACCCTCCAGAGCTACACCTCACCGCCTAACTTTTGCACAACACGCATTCTTTTTGTCACAACAATGACTTTTGTCGCATTCGTTGTCTTCCCTAATCGGTCGCTAATCTACTCGGGTAGCAAATACCTTAATCCGTGAAACCTTGGATCTTCAATGATGACCTAAGTGACTCATACAAGTTATGAGTGAAGGCTAGTACGGGACCAGGTGATTAAACATAAAGGGTGGACTACTCGGGAGATTTTAATGGCCTAAGCAAGCGCTCAACGCAGCAATTTATTTTACACCGAATAAAATTCGGTATCTTCGCATTATGCTACATAATGTATGCATTGTCTTTTCCTCAGATAAAGCTTCAGCGACAACTCTCCAGTTCGCTCGGCACATCTCTGCTAGCTCCCAGGCTCGGGAGCTGGGAGCCAATAACTACTCGATATGGCTGCTACGACTCACCTGGCTCATAAGCTCGGGGAGCTGGACGCCGCAAAACTACCCGGAAGACTCGTCGAAGAACCCGATTTAAGTGGCTTTTGAGGATTTATCTCGGGAAGATAATTGTTTAACCGTTATTTCAGGGATTTTATTCCGAAATAAGAGGTTTTTGAAATTTATAACCCAGAGGTTTTTTTTAGCCACTAGATGATGGACAAGATTGGTTTTGAGCGGTATGTTTGGGGAAGTTATTTGTTTAACCATTTTTCCGGGATTTTATCCCAAAAATGGGATTTATGAATTTCTAACCAATCACTCTATTTTAACCATCAATTCAATTTCTTAAAAATATTCCACAATGCATGCCACGTTCATTTGGACTCTTTTTCCAAATCTTTGGGATTTGGATTCAAGCATCGGGGGCTGCGGGGCACTTGTCATTGATGGCTTATTTTTAAAAAATATTTGGAAGATAAGAAAAGAAGATTCAAGACTAAATTGACCCTCAGACTGATTCTTCGATTCAACCTAAGGCTTGGGGCTACTCCATATGGAGTGCGATTTTCATCACACCCCATATAAAAGAAGACTTAAAACTAGTTGGGGTATGAGCACCTCACAGCCTCAAGGCAGCCAAGGAACTACTCGGAGGACACCTTCAAGATGGAGTTTTAGAATAATCTGAAGACGACTTCAGACGAAGAGCTCAGGGGCTTGTCAGACCCGGGGCCACGGGATTGCGCACATGGCATAGAATATTCTAGGATAAGGGATGGCGCATGTCTCATACCTTATGTCTTTTGTAAAGTACTCAGATACGAGTAGGACTAGTTAGAACAGAAGGAAACTACCCGAGTAGTACTCGGGTAGGACTCCTAAGATAGTATCGGTCTAGGATTCCCTGTAACCTTGTCCCCCCAAACTATATAAGGGCGGGTAGGGACCCCCTCCAAAACAATCTACACCGAAGGCAATACAAACCATAATACAGGACGTAGGGCATTATGAAAGTGCATTTGGCCCCCTAAGTAATTTTGGTGTTTTTGACATACAAAATTAAGGAGCTAATGAGTTTATCAAGTTTTGGACAGGTTAAAATTCAATGAAATGAAAAAGAGCAAGAAAAGACGCCAAATTTTCTTAAAGGATGGTGTTGGTCTCAAAAGAAGATCCTTACTTATTTTATATTTTGAATTTGAGTTTAGGAAATACCGTACTATTAAAAGGGATGTGAATAGATAGAATGAAGGTGTCAAAGTGCTTATTGGATATGCTAACCATCAAGGAGAGACACAAAATCACACACTTGAGCACCTAGTTTTCTGTCTGTTTCAGTGTGTTGGAAGTTCCGACACTTGTCGGAAGAAACTGGATTCGTCCGACAAGGGGTCCTCGTCCAGCTGTTTTAAAAGTGTCGGAAGTTCCGACCCTCTGTCGGAAGTTCCGAAAACCACTTAACCAATGCACCAACGGCTATTTTTTGGGGCTTGGGTATTTATACCCCCTCAGCCCCCGCTTCACTTGCTGCTGACCTAACCCAAGACAAACACCTCCAAGAGCATTTACTACTCCTCCCTAATACCTTATTGAGCTATTCCTTTAGTTGATTTGAGCTAGGGCTTGGGTGAGAGCAAGATTGAGGTGTGAGACTTAACCATTTGAGTGTGAGGGCAGCCAAGTTCATCTCAAAAGCACTTGAAGCATCTTCATCCATTGATTCACGTTTGTTACTCTTGAAGCTTGCTTCTAGACGGTTTGGTGTCGCCCGTGGAGTGTCCTCTCGTGTGTGTGCGCCTCGGGAAGTTTGTATTACCCTATCCTTTGTGGATTTCATAGTAAGTGACTCAATCCTCCTTTGTGGTTGATTGAGTGAGGTAAAGGGTTAGTGGAAGACCTGGCTCTTTGTGAGCTCCTCAACGGAGACGTAACTTTCTAAGTGGAAGTGAACTTTGGGAACAAATATCTTATGTCTTGTGGTTATTGAATTTATTTAGTTCTTATTGACCTAGAGTTTATTTTGTGCCGGTCTACGTACTCGAGTTGTTGTGCTTGCAACAATCACTTGTAGAAGTCTCCTAGCATCATTGTGCAACTTTTGATTCAGCCAGGTTCTGCAGTTTCAAGTTTAATTTTTAATTTCGTATAAGATCTTTAGTTTTGTCGGAAGTTCTGACACATTTAATTCCTATGAAGAATTTTTAGGTTTTTGAGGTACACCTATTCACCCCCCTCTAGGCATCACCAAGATCAATTGAATCAGAGCCTACCGGTACCGGACTTGATGCTCAAATTGATGCCGGTACCGGACTTGATAGTGCTGGAAATACTTTCGGGCAAAGAAGCCGTCCACCCTCCATTCACGATGCCGACTCAAGTTCAAGCGATGAAAGCGAGGGTGAGACATCGGAAGCAAGAAGAAGGAGAAAAGTAAAGATGAAGGCAAAAATTGAGAAGAAGGCCAAGAAGTTGATGATGAAGCGAATCAAGGAAGAAAGCGAGAAGCATCCTTTCTTCGGGTTAAATCAAGTTCCTCATAACTATGCTTCATCTCAATATCCTACTTCTCAATTTCAATCGGTTCATTTGGGAAAACCTCCTTTGTTTGATAGGACGGATTATCCCAAGTGGTCTTATGATATGAAAATGCATCTCTACGGGCTTCACCCAAGAATTCAACAAAATCCGCAATGTTGAAATAGCCAAGAAAATTTGGGAAACACTAAAAGAATCTCATGAGGGAACCAATGAAGTTAGAGAAGGCAAGATGGATTTGTTGCAAGGAGAACTAGAGCACTTTGTCATGCATGATGAAGAAAACGTGAGGCAAATGTATGATAGACTAATGGTCCTTGTATCGGACATTAGATCTCTTGGAAGCATGGAATGGGAAGATCACAAGGTGACAAAGAAGTTTCTTAGAGCCTTCATGCCAAGGAACCCTTCTCTTGCAACAATGATTAGAAGAGATCCCAAATTCAAGGTCAAGACACCTAATCAACTTCTTGGTGAAATCCTCCATCAAGAGTTGGTTGAGAGGGATGTGGCCAAGTCACTTAGTCACAAAGTGAACAAGAATGTGGCACTCAATGCTAGCTCAAGTGACAAGGTTGAATCAAGTCCCAAGGCTCTAAAGTCAAGAAAGGAAGATTCAAGTGATGAAGGATCCACCGATGAAGAGATGGCCTTGGTATTGAGAAACTTCAAGAAGTTCATGAAGAAGAAGTACTACAAGAAAGGTGGTGACGACAAGAAGAAGCCATCACAAAGAAGATGTGATGGGTGCAAAGAAGTGGGTCACTACATTGCCAATTGCCCACAATTGAAGAACAAAGAAAAGGAAGAGAAGAGGTACAAGGAGAAGAGCAAGGACTAAAAGAAGAAATATCAAGGGTATGCTCATGTTGGTCAAGAGTGGGAGTCTAGTCATGAAGACTCCGACCATGAAGGTATGGCAACTCTAGCCATACCAAAGAATTCAAGGGAACTCTTCAACAACATCTCCAACGATGAAGATGACGCACCCTTTTGTCTCATGGCAAGAGGGACTAAGGTACAAGAATCATCCACCTCCTCCTCCCATCCGTCCACCATATCTAGTAGTTCGCAAAATGATTTTGATGATGAGGAAGAGCAACATAAAGCATTCATGATAAAAGAATTTGGAAAGAAAGGTTCTAAAGATATTAAAAAATTTATGGAGAAATTGGAGAAAAAGAAGGAGTGTCTTGATAGGCGAGAGGACTTGCTCATCCTTGAGAAGGAGAGAAACCTTGCTTTAGAGAAGGTTGTTTCCGAAGAAAAGGTGAAAGTTGAAAAGTTAGCTATAGATTTATCTCTAGCTAATGTTTCAAAAGAGAGGATGTCAAAGGAGACCACTTTGATAAATGAATCTCTAGCTTCCTTAAAGGCCACTCATGGTGAACTTCAAGAAAGGTTCTCATGCTTAATGACCAAGTACAAAGGTCTTGAAGTTAGCTACAATGCCCTTTGGGAAAGCACCAAAACCAATTCTAAAGCAACTCTTGACTCCAATGTCTCCACAAGTTACGGGTGCTCAAGGTGTTATAAAATTGATGTGCAAGCTTGTATTACTAACTTGGCAAAGTTAGAAAAGTTGATCAAAGCCAAGGATGCTCAACTTGAGTGGTTAAACAAGTTAGTAAGAAACGGATATGAAGGTGATACCAAGCCTGAGCCTAAGGTTGTGTACAAGGAAGGGAGACGTTCCCACAAGAAGGATGGGCTTGGTCACTACAAGGGAGGTAAGGTAAATGACCGGAAGGTAGTCAAAGTTAAGGAATGTGTCATGTTCACCAAGGGATCAAATCTTGAGGACTTGATGAACATTGCACATGGAGTGACCACCATTCCCTCCCAAGCTAAGAAGAAATTTGATGATCCCATCAAGGCAAAGATCACTAAGCATGAGCCATCACCAAACTACACTACGGATTATATGGTGACAATGGACCACAATGGTAAAATAGTGGTCAAGTATGTTGGGGGTTACACTAAGAGGGCAATCCTTAGAAATGTGTGGGCTCCAAAAGTGTATCCATGTAACCCTCAAGGACCCAAATCTTTTTGGGTACCAAAATTCAAAGCTTAACTTTTTTTGTAGGCCTACTCCTCGGGTGGCACCGCATGGTTGCTTGATAGTGGATGCTCAAATCATATGACCGGGGAGAAGGATTTGTTCACATCCCTAGAGCTTCATGATATACCTAAAGAAACTATTGTCTTTGGAGACAATAGCAAAGGCGATGTGATTGGTTTGGGTAAAATTGCACTCTCAAATGATAACTCTATTTCAAATGTTTATTTGGTTGAAACTTTGGGGTACAACTTGTTGTCGGTCTCGCAATTTTGTGAGATGGGCTACAATTGTCTCTTTACTAATGAGGGTGTGACTGTCTTTAGAAGGGAGGATTCCTCTATTGCTTTTACGGGTCGCTTAAAGGGCAAAGTCTATCTTTTTGATTTCTCCAAGGAGATAGTTGAGCCCAAGACTTGTTTAGTGGCAAAATCAGATTTGGGTTGGCTTTGGCATCGCCGACTAGCCCATGTCGGGATGAGGAACCTGGCCAAACTTCAAAAAGGCGAGCACATCCTAGGACTAACAGATGTTATTTTTGAGAAAGATAGGTTATGTAGCGCATGCCAAGCTGGAAAGCATGTTGGTGCTCCACACTGTGCCAAGAACATCATGACGACATCAAGACCATTGAAGCTTCTACACATGGATTTGTTTGGACCCATTGCCTACATTAGCATTGGCGGTAACAAATATCATCTTGTCTTTGTTGATGATTTTTCTCATTTCACTTGGGTATTCTTTTTGCAAGATAAAAGTGAAGCTCAAGGAATTGTCAAGAAATTCATTAGAAGAGCTCAAAATGAATATGAATTGAAAATCAAGAATGTAA
This sequence comes from Panicum miliaceum, assembly GCA_032594955.1. Classification (NCBI taxonomy): domain Eukaryota; kingdom Viridiplantae; phylum Streptophyta; class Magnoliopsida; order Poales; family Poaceae; genus Panicum; species Panicum miliaceum. The sequence continues at coordinate 7,202,031 of CM064070.1, read as the reverse complement.
GAAGTAACAATGGTTTGGAATTCCGGAACACCAATATTGAAGAATTCCTTGATGAAGAAGGAATCAAACATGAATTCTCCGCACCATACACACCTCAACAAAATGGCATTGTTGAGAGGAAGAATAGGACATTGATTGAAGCCGCAAGAACAATGCTTGATGAGTACAAGACTCCGGATATCTTTTGGGCCGAAGCTATCAATACGGCATGTCATGCCATCAACCGTCTCTACCTCCACAAATACTTGGGCAAGACACCCTACGAGATATTCACCGGTAACAAACCCAAGGTGCACTACTTTAGAGTTTTTGGGAGTAAGTGTTTCATACTTAACAAGAAAACTAAAATCTCAAAGTTTGCATCAAAAGTTGATGAAGGTTTTCTACTTGGTTATGGTACTAATGAACACGCCTATCGTGTCTTCAACAAAACCACCGGTTGTGTTGAGGTCACGGTGGACGTAACTTTTGATGAATCCAATCGCTCTCAAGTAGAGCAAGTTGATAAAAATATTATAGATGAAGAGGAACCCCCGAGTCTATCAATCATGAGGATGGTCTTAGGAGAGGTGAGGCCTCATGAAGTTCAAGCTCAAACTCCAATTGAAGAGAGAAACAATGATCCATTATCATCCACAAGAGTTGAATCTCCAAGCTCTCAACAACCTCAAGATCAAAGTCAAGTTCATGGTGACGATCAAGTTCATGGCATTGATCAAGGGGGAGAATAAGGTGGAGAAGCTCAAGAAGATGCTCCACAAGCTGAAAATGACGATGATGGAGCCATTCAACCTCAATCACAAGTGCCGCATCCAAGAGTTCATCAAAGCGTTCAACGAGATCATCCCGTTGACAATATTCTTGGAAGTATTCAAAGAGGGGTAACTACTCGTTCACGTTTAGCAACTTTTTGTGAACATTACTTGTTTGTCTCTTCTCTAGAACATCTCAAGGTAGATGAAACACTTGATGATCCGGATTGGGTCATTGCCATGCAAGAAGAGTTGAGTAACTTTACAAGAAATGAAGTATGGGAGTTGGTTGAAAGACCAAAGCAAAATGTGATTGGCACCAAGTGGGTTTTCCGAAACAAACAAGATGAACATGGTGTCGTCACAAGAAATAAGGCAAGGTTAGTTGCGCAAGGTTTCACACAAATTGAAGGTTTGGATTTTGGTGAAACCTATGCACTCGTAGCTAGGCTCAAATCAATTCGTATACTATTAGCCTATGCCACTCACCATGATTTCAAGCTTTATCAAATGGACGTGAAAAGTGCATTCTTGAATCGCCCCTATCCGAGTTGGTGTATGTAGAACAACCATCGGGCTTTGAAGATCCAAAATTTCCAAATCATGTGTACAAGCTCCATAAGGCGGTCTATGGGCTTAAGCAAGCTCCTAGAGCATGGTATGAACGCCTTAAGGATTTTCTTCTCAAGAACGACTTTGTAATGGGCAAAGCCGATTCTACTCTCTTTACTCACAAATTTGATAAAGATATTTTTGTTTGCCAAATATATGTTGATGACATCATATTTGGTTCTACTAATAAGAAATTTTGTGAGGAATTTAGTAGGATCATGACCAAGAGGTTTGAGATGTCCATGATGGGTGAATTGAAGTTCTTCCTTGGATTTCAAGTCAAGCAAATGAAGGAACGAACTTTGATATGTCAAAACAAGTATGTGAAGGATATGCTTAAGAAGTTTGACATGGACGATGCAAAGCCCATCAAAACACCCATGGCATTAAATGGTCATCTTTATCTCAATGAAGAAGGGAAGTCGATTGATCAAAAGGTATATCGCTCCATGATTGGCTCTCTTCTTTTCCTTTGTGCATCTAGGCTGGATATTATGCTTAGTGTGTGCATGTGTGCAAGATTTCAAACCAATCCTAAAGAATATCACTTAATTGCTATTAAGAGAATTTTGAGATATTTGGTACAGACTCCTAACCTTGGCTTATGGTATCTCAATGGCTCCACTTTCGATCTACTTGGATATTCCGATTCGGATTATGCCGGTTGTAAGGTAGATAGAAAGAGTACGACGGGGACTTGCCAATTTCTTGGAAGGTCCCTAGTGTCGTCGATCTCTAAGAAACAAAATTCGGTTGCTTTATCCACCGCCGAAGCTGAATATGTTGCAGCGAGTGCTTGTTGTGCCCAACTCTTGTGGATGAAGCAAACATTGAGTGACTTCGGTTGTGAATTTAGCAAGATTCCGCTCTTATGTGACAATGAGAGCGCTATCAAGCTAGCAAACGATCCAGTACAACACTCCCGAATATAGCACATAGATATAAGACATCATTTCTTAAGGGATCATGAGGCTAAAGGAGATATTGCTTTACGTCACGTGAGCACCGAACGGCAACTTGCCGATATCTTCACTAAGCCTCTAGATGAAGATTTTGTGCTTTGAGGAGTGAACTAAATATCTTGGATTCTCGTAACTTGGCTTGACTTGTTGCACATACTTGATTGTTGTTTAGATACGAAAAATGAATTTACTTGTGTTGAGTTATTTTAAAATATTTGGATTTTGATCTTTGGATCAAAGCTTGACTCTTGTGATCTTTGTTATGTAATGTTGTTTGTAGCTAATCACTAAGCTTCAAGTTTCTCATATGTCTACAAGCCATATCTCTTAAGATCTCCAATTTTATTCTTCTAAAAATCTAACTTTTGGAGCTGAAAATTACTGGTCAGAACTTCCGACCCATGGTCGGAACTTCCGACGGTCCTCGGAAGTATCGTGGTTTTTCCGACAAAGGGTCCTCGGGAGATCTTTTTAATATTCATCGGAAGTTCCGACAGCCCATCAGAACTTTCGGCAGTCTTCGTCGGAATTTTCTCCATTCTTCCAACCAGGGGTCTTCGTCGGAATTTTCTTCATTCTTCCGACACTCCATCGGAACTTGCGACAATTCATTTGAACCTATATATACCCGTTGGACACCCCTCAAACCCTAACTTTCTCACCACCGACGCCTACACCTCTCCTCTCTCGAAATCTTGTGGGGAAATCAAGATTCAACCGTGGGATTTCATTGTTTTGGAGTTCTTTGGATTCTCCACTCTTCGGAACATCTGATCCCCATCATCTCTCTTTCGATTCGCGCGGAAAATCTTCAAGGTATTTCATTCAAAATCCCCGTCGCCCGATCTCTCAATATAGAAGGAGTTAGAAGTTTCTTTCTTAGGGATAGCCTTCTGGTACATCATTGATCATATGCCTAGAATCTTATCAAATTTGGTGGGCAAAATCTCTTGATTCATGATCTTTTGGGTCTGCTCGGGCCCTGTCGGAAGTTCCGACTTAGGGTCGGAAGTTCCGGTGCAGTCAGAAGTTCCGCCCCCATGTCGGAAGTTCTGACAAGTGCCTTGACTGTCCCATTTGATTGAGTCTAGTCACCCCTATCGAGTCTATCCTAATTTTCATCTTACATACTCAGATGGCTCGTGGAAGGAGAGGAGAGCAGAGGGCTTCTTCACCTGAGATTGAATCGTCTCCTTCTGATTCCGAAGCGACTCAAGAAGCTTCACCTATGGCTGATCGTACTGGCAAGCGAAAGGTTGTGGCGAAGGCTCCTTTGCGCTGATCCACGCATGAAGCGCACTTCTGCTCCAGGCACTCACATGTCAGATGCTGGAGAGTCAATAGAATATCTTGAGAGGATCATCCTTCGGATGCAGCCCCCCATCAGGCTAACTGCTTCACAGTTTAATGGGACTCGTCCAGTGGATTACAAAAAGGGCAAGCATGATATATATGCATTGAGATATGATGATCCATCTGAATATGCCAAAGAGCATCAAGGAGATGTTCATTTTTGGATGAACTTTCATGTTGATTGGTATTCATCAGTGATTCTTTGCAAGTCTCACCCCACTACTGAGATGAAATCCATCAACTAGGAGTATCTATTTGAAATTGACTTGGTGGTGGTGAGTGAAGTCCAAGATGCTTGTAGAAGGATGCATCTCACATCGATCATGTCCTTCAATTGTGATTGGAGTGAGGAGGTTATCGCTCAGTTCTACTCCACTCTCTATGTCAACCGCTCAACCAAAACCTTCCATTGGACTATTCAAGGCAGGCCGTTATATGTTGAATATGCTTACTTTGCTAGTATTCTTGGGTTTTCCAATGCTGATCTTACTAGAGAGAGGATACATGAGGAGGAGAATGTGCTTGATGATGGAGAACTTCACTTCATGTATGACAGTGCATATGGTGATATTGAATTTGGGACAATACATGGTTTGACACCTTATTACAAGTTGCTCAACCAACTCTTTCGCTACACTCTGTGTCCCAAAAGTGGTGACTCAGACAATATTTCAAACATGTCCAAGAACTTGCTTGCAAGAATGGCTCCCAACAAGAATGAGTTCAGTGTTTTTGACTTCATTTGGGAGGAAATCATCATTTGTTCTGTCTCACCGAAGAAAGGCTATCACTATGCTCCCTATACCTAGCGTCAACGTCTTGACCGACAAGGGCCATCAAGTGTACAAGCCTAAGAAAGGTCAACTTGAGCACCTTCTCAAGCTTGGAGCACATGCACCTCGCCGCTCCACTCAAGGACCCTCCCATGGTCCTTCGAGCTCTCATGGTCCTTCAAGCTCTCATCATCCTTCAAGTTCTCATAGTCCATCTAGCTCTCAAGGTCCTTCGAGCTCTCGTGGTCCTCCTCCTCATGTCCCAAAGAAGAAAGGCATTCTCAATTTCATTTCTCAAGGATTGTTTGCATGCTTCAATGTGGGTTTTCACAATGCGCAAGAAATCCATGACCACAAGAAGCATGTGGATGAGCAGCTTCTTAAGATTGGGGCAAGGCAAAAGGAAATCATAGCCAGATATGACATGCCTCACTCCTCTCTTCGTGCGCCTATGGGTTTTCCTCCTCCACCGACCTTCTACAACCCTTAGGAAGAAATGGGTGGACCTTCCATGATGTTTGGTGCTCCCCAAGTTGATGAGGATGAAATCGAAGAAGACTTGGGTGGGTGTGAGGAGTCGGATGAGGACGAAGAAGAGGACATTCCCGCTGCCAACACACCCACCGATGAGGACAAAGATGATGCAGAACATGACGATGACGATGACGAGTAGTGGCTATGGAAGGGCCTCTCCTTTTTGGTGCTTGTTGCCAAAGGGGGAGTGAGCTCACCATAGGCTTTGTGGCTGCTTTATCTATTTTAGCTACATCTTTGAAACATTGAAACTTTAAACTCTTGTGCTTGTGGACAAATGAGACTTGTATTTGTGTGACATGTGGTGTGCCAAGTGAGATCTTTAATGTTGTTTTAATTAATTGAGTTTCTCTTTGTTAGTGTGATCTTAGAACCTTATTCCTTTTGTGATGCTCATGACTTTTGACTTGGTGTTTGTTCATTTCCACTTTTTTGTTGTCATACATTTCGTCATGTGCATCATGTTGATATTTATCTCACGTTGCACCCCACGAATGCAATTACATAGAAGAAATCTTTCTGAATATGTGCAAATAGCATTTGAGGCTATTTTGTATTTATCTTGACAAATGCACATATCAAGGGGGAGTTCAACTATGTAATTGAATTCAAAATGTTTTACTAAATTTATTATGAGCCTTAATTGTGTTGTCATCAATCACTAAAAAGGGGGAGATTGAAAGTGCATTTGGCCCCCTAAGTGGGTTTTGGTGCTGATGACATACAAAATAAAGGAGCTAATGAGTTTATCAAGTTTTGGACAGGTTAAAATTCAATGAAATGAAAAAGAGCAAGAAGAGACGCCAAATTTCCTTAAAGGATGGTGTTGGTCTCAAAGAAGATCCTTACTTATTTTATATTTTGAATTTGAGTTTAGGAAACACCGTACTATTAAGAGGGATGTGAATAGATAGCATGAAGGTGTCAAAGTGCTTATTTGAGAAGCTGGGAGTGTCGGTGTTTTACCGCCACGCCCACCGAGGGATACCCCCGAGGTGGTAAGTTTGTAGGTAAGGTGTCGCCGAGATCAGGAACTCGAAGGTGCAAGTAACACAAGGTTTAGACAGGTTCGGGCCGCCGAGAGTGTAATACCCTACGTCTTGTGTGGTTTGTATTGCCTTAGGTGGTGATCGGGTGATCTCCTGTTTGGAGGGGGTCCTTGTCCGCCCTTATGTAGTCTGGGAAGACAGGTTTACATGGAAGTCCTAGTCGGGTACAAGCCCAGGAGTCCTACTCGAGTACTTTTCGGGTAGTTTTCAAATTGTGTACGACTAGTTTTACTACTGTATGAGTAGTCCTACTACACTATGAGTAGTTACATCAGATGTAGGGCGTGGGCCATGTCCCATCCCTTATCCTAGGAAAAGTACGCTATATGCATAGTCCCGTGGGCCCAGGTTTGACAAGCCCCCAAGCTCTTCGTAGTCGAGTATTGCAAGCGTCCGAGTACTTCTGAAGGCATCTTTGAGTTCTCCCGAACTTTATTTTGAAGGTGTCCTCCGAGTACTTCCTTGGCTGCATCGAGGCTGTGAGCTGCTCATGCCTCGAGTAGTTGTCAAGTCTTCTTTTATGTGGGGTGCGATTAAACTCGCACTCCATATGGAGTAGCCCCCGAGCCTTAGGTTGACTCGTAGAATCAGGCTGAGGGTCAATTTAATCTTGAGTCTTCTATCCTTATCTTCCAACAGATTTGAAAAATAAGTCACTGATGACACGTGTCCCGCAGCCCCCGAGCCTTGCATCCAAATCCCCAAGTTTTGGAATAAAGGATCCAAAAGAATCGTAGCATGCAATATATGACAGTAAAGATTTGATGGTGAAGATGGGCAAATCGGTTCAATAAATTAAAAAACCTCTTTTTTCGGGAAGAATTCCCTGAGAAATGGTTAAACAAATAACTTTTCCAAAAAACGCCCGAAATTACCTCTCAAGTCAGACCTTTTTCCCTGAGTCAATGACTAGATAAGACTTCTGGGTAATATTCTGAAAAATCCCTTATTTCAGAATAGAATCCCAGAAATAATGGTTAACAATTATCTTCCCAAGATAAATCCTCAAAAGCCTCTTGAATCGGGATCTTCCGAGTAGTTTTACAGTGTCCAGCCTTAAAGCATGAGAGCTATCACTGAAAGCACACTGAGTGCCTTGTTGCATCCAGCCCCCGAGCTAGGGAGCTAGATGAATAGCATAATATATACCTAGCAGCCGGTGGCGTCATCCCCCGAGCCGAGGCAATGGCCAAGTTGCCGCTGGATTTTGAATCTATCGATGAAGCCGTCTGGCCGTAGTCGAGTCCGACAAAATTTGTATGCGAGACGAGTAGTCGAAGCAGTCGAACACGTGTAGAAGTAGTCGTAAACTAGTAAAGCCCCTGCTATGAGAGTGAGGCCCCTACAATAACATAAGATACTAGTCGGAAACTAGTGATCTGTTATTGGATGTACGGGAGCGAGGCCCCTTCAGCAAACTTGCACGCAATACCAGTGGTAAACTAGTAAAATGGAGTTATACTGGTAGTATGAGCGTGAGGCCCCTTCAGTAACATAGGATACTAGTCGGCAACTAGTGATCTGTTACTGGAAGTACGACAGCTAGGCCCCTTTAGCAAACTTGCGCGTAATACCAATCGTAAACTAGTAAAATGGAGTTATACCGGAAGTATGAGCGCGCGGCCCCTTCAGTAACATAGAATACTAGTCGGCAGCTAGTGATCTGTTACTGGAAGTACGCGAGCGAGGCCCCTTTAGCAAATTTGCGCGTAATACTAGTTGTAAACTAGTAAAATGGAGTTATACTAGAAGTATGAGCTCAAGGCCCCTTCAGTAACAGAGGATACTAGTCGGCAACTAGTGATCTGTTACTAGAAGTATGGGAGTGAGGCCCCTTCAGCAAACTTGCGCGTAATACCAGTCGTAGACTAGTAAAACGGAGTTATACTAGAAGTATGAGCGCGAGGCCCTTTCAGTAACATATGATACTAGTTGGCAACTAGTGATCCGTTACTAGAAGTACGGGAGCGAGGCCCCTTCAGCAAACTGGCGCGTAATACCAGTCCTAAATTAGTAATATGGAGTTATACTAGAAGTATGAGTGCGAGGCCCCTTCAGTAACATAGGATACTAGTCAATAACTAGTGATATGTTACGGGAGCGAGGCCCCTTCAGCAAACTTGCGTGTAATACCAATCGTAAACCATAAAACTGAGTTATAGTGGAAGTATGAGCGCGAGGCCCCTTCAGTAACATAGGATACTTGTCGGCAACTAGTGATCTGTTACTGGAAGTATGAGAGCTTGGCCCCTTCAGCAAACTTGCACGTAATACCAGTCGAAAACTAGTAAAACGAAGTTATACTAGAAGTAAGAGCGCGAGGCCCCTTCAGTAACATAGGATACTAGTCAGCAACTAGTGATCTGTTACTGGAAGTACGGGAGCAAGGCCCCTTCAGCAAACTTGCGCGTAATACCAGTCGTGAACTAGTAAAATGGAGTTATACTGTAAGTTTGAGCACGAGGTCCCTTTAGTAACATAGGATACTAGTTGGCAACTAGTGATCTGTTTCTGAAAGTATGGGAGCGAAGCCCCTTCAGTAAACTTGCGCGTAATACCAGTCGTAAACCAGTAAAACGAAGTTATACTAGAAGTATGAGTGCAAGGCCCCTTCAGTAACATAGGATACTAGTCGAAATCTAGTAATCTGTTACTGGAAGTATGGCAGCGAAGCCCCTTGAGCAAACTTGCACGTAATACCAGTCATAAACCTATAAAACGGAGTTATACTAGAAGTATGATCGCGAGGCCCCTTCAAAAACATAGGATACTAGTCGTAAACTCGTAATCAGTTACTGAACGTATGGGAGCGAGGCCGCTTCAGCAAACTTGCACGTAATACCAGTCGTAAACTAGTAAAATGGAGTTGTACTGGAAGTATGAGTGCGAGGCCCCTTCAGTAACATAGGATACTAGTCGGAAACTAGTAATCTGTTACTAGAAGTATGGGAGCGAGGCCCCTTCAGCAAACTAGCGCGTAATACCAACCGTAAACCAGTAAAACGTAGTTATACTGGAAGTATTGATCTCCAGGCACCGTCAGAAGATGTCTTAGTTGATTAAGGATGAAAACAGCGTAGATGCTCGATATTCCAGGAATTAGAAACCTCCTGGCCATCAGGTATTGTAAGCGATACGACCCAGGGCCTGTAACTGTTTGCATAATGAAAGGCCCTTCCCATTGCGAGTTAAGCTTGTGTAACCCGGTGTTATCCTGGATTCATCGAAGAACCATATCTCCAACATTAAAAGAGCATCATTGAATGTTCTAGTCGTGGTAACGACGGACTCCTTGTAAGTAGCGGGCCGACTGGAGCAAGACGTTGCATCTGATTTCCTCAGCTGAGTCGAGCTCGAGATGTCTTGCGGTGTCAACCTCACCTTCTTCAAACATCTCCAGTCCAGAAGACTTTCACGTCATGTCAGTTGGTAATATAGCTTCAGACCCATATACGAGGAAGAAAGGTGACTGTCCTATGGCTTTGCTTGGTTGTGTGCGAAGCCCCCAGACTACTGATGAGATCTCGTCGATGCACTTGCCGCCCTTTTTGTTGTTCTCGTCGTAGAGTCTTTTCTTCAAGCCATGAAGAATCAATCCATTGGCGCGCTCAATCTGGCCGTTGGCCCGTGGGTGAGCCACTGAGACGTACTTGACTTCAATGGAACTGCGTTCACAGAAATCCCAGAACTGATGCGAGTGGAAATTGGATGCCAGGTCCGTAATGATGGTGTTGGGGAAGCCAAAACGGTACAAGATGTCGCAGATGAAGGTAACCACTTGATCTGCAGAGAGCATTGTGATTGGCTTGTACTTGATCCACTTGGTAAACTTGTCAATGGCCACCAACAAGTGTGTAAAACCACCCGGCGCAGTGGTCAGGGGCCAATCATGTCCAGGACCCAGCATGCAAACGGCCATGAAGATGGTATGGTGATGAGGTTGTGAGCCGGGACATGGGGCTGTTTGCTAAAGAACTGGCAGTTTGTACACCTGAACGAATGCTTCAGTATCTGCCAAAGCAGTCACCCAGTAGAAACCAGATCTAAAAGCCTTGCTGACTAATGTGCGAGAAGCAGCGTGGTTCCCGCACATGCCTTCGTGAATCTCTTGGAGTATCTCTCTGCCCTCCTCCGTGCGAACACACTTCATGAGTATGCCTGATGTTGATCCACGCTTGTACAGGTTAAACCCAACTAGAACGTACCCTTTACTGCGCCTTAGGATGCGAGTAGCTTCAGCTCTTTTTGGATCGATGCTGGGGGGTAGTTTGTGCTCCTGGATGTAGTCGATGAAGGTCACCCTCCAGTTGACCTCAATCATCAAGACCTCTCAGTCGGGTTCCTTTGGACCCTGAACGATGGAACTTGAGTTTGGTGCCTTGATGGAAGGGTGATGCCACTCGTGAACGAAAACTCCGGGTGGGACGTTAGCTCGATCAGAACCCAGTTTGGAGAGCACATCCACTCCCACGTTGTTGTCGCGAATCACATGGTGGATTTCCAACCCCGAGAACTTGTTCTCGAGCTTGCGTCCATGGTGTCCTTGTTGACGTCCCACTCCATGTTGACTTGTTGGACCACCAGTAAGGAGTCACCGTAGACGAGTCGTTGCTTGATGCCCAGAGAGACTGCCAGGCGTAGCCCGTGCAATAGTGCCACGTACTCAGCTTCGTTGTTAGAGACCTGAAATAGTATTTGGAACACGTACTTGAGTTGTTCTCTTCTCGGGCTGATGAAAAGTACTCCCGCACTACTGCCACTGAGCTTGAGTGAACCATCAAAGTACATGACCCAATGCTCTGGCTGATTGGCTGGGGCTTCCACTTGGTTTTCTCGCCAATCCGCCATGAAATCGACTAGTGCCTGCGACTTGATGGCCGCCCGGGGCTTGAAGTCGAGGGTGAGGACCCCCAGTTCCATTGCCCACTTGGAGATGCGCCCGGTGACATCTCGATTGTGGAGGATATCCGCCAATGGGAAGTCGGTGACCACCAAGATGTTGTATGCATTGAAATAATGGCGAAGCTTCCTGGAGGTGATGAGTATACCGTAGAGTAGTTTCTGAATTGTTAGGTAACGAACCTTGGATTCAGAAAGGACTTGGCTGATGAAGTAGATTGGTCGCAGAACACCGAAAGCATGGCCTTCCTCCTTGCGTTCCACCACGGCCGTTGTACTGACGATGTGAGTAGTCGCAGCGATGTGGAGTAGTAGGTTCTCGCTTGGTTGGGGAGCCGTCAGGATGGGGGGTGACTGCAAATGGTGCTTGAGGTCTTGCAGCGCCTGCTTTGCCTCCTTGATCCACTGGAACTTGTCGTGTCACTTGAGCAGTTTGAAAAAGGGTAATCCCCGTTCTCCTAGTCGGGAGATGAATCTGCTCAAGGCTGCCATGCAACCTATGAGCTTCTGGACATCCTTAATCGTCCGTGGAGCATCCATGGCTGTGATGGCGCTGATCTTCTCCGGGTTTGCTTCAATCCCTCAGTGATTAATGATGAAACCGAGTAGTTTTCGTTCTAGCACGCCGAAGACGCACTTGGTTGGCTTAAGCTACCATCGAAACTTGCGTAAGCTGTTGAATGTTTCCTCGAGATCAGGGATGAACTCATCGTGGGATCTGGTCTTGATGACCACGTCGTCCACATAAGTTTCAACGTTCCAATGTAGCTAATGCACAAGGCACAGTTGGATGGACCGCTGATAGGTGGCTACTGCATTCTTCAAACCGAAGGACATTGTTGTGTATTCAAATGCTCCAAAGGGGGTGATGAATGCCCTTTTGATCTGATCTTCTTCCCTGAGAGAGATCTGGTGGTAACCCGAGTAGCAGCCGAGGAAGGAGAGCAGGACGCAACCAGCCATAGAGTCGATGACCTGGTCGATGCGTGGGAGCGTGAAGGGATCCTTCGGGCGGTGTTTATTGAGATCATTATAATCCACAGATATCCTCCATTCGTTATTATTCTTTTTCAAGACTTGTATAGGGTTAGCTAACCACTCGGTGTGGTACACCTCTTTAATAAAACCAGTCGCGAGTAGTTTTGCTAGCACCTTCTTGATGGCCTCCCTCTTGTTGGGAGGGAAGCGTCGTAGTCGTTGCTTCTTGTTGGCGCTAAAAATCGGCCAGGAATCGGCCGATGACATTCAGCGTCGGACACACGACCTGGGAGAATCTGCTTAACTCCTGTTCGGGTGATTGCCCCCTTGCGGTTCGCGCGGCGTGCCAGTCAATCTGACCTGTTGATTGACAAGGAAATAAATGTATTAAATTCCGGGGTTCCGATTGGCTGAATTTCCGATCTATCCCGAAAAGCGTATCAGCGAATCGGCCGATTTGCTATGAAGATGATCGGCTATAGATTAGCCGATAATCACGTGACGATTGCAAAGAAAACTACTGGAGCAACTTAAACAATCGCTACAGATGCAACACTTGAAATAGATCTAATCGGCTGTATGATAATGAACGAGGGAAAGCAATGATAAAGCCGATAGTTTCAATCTCAAGCTGGATAACTGGTGATAACACTAGAACGATAGGTAAAACCTATAATTCTGGTAAATATCGATAACTAGTGAATAAATCTAAACGAAACAACAGCGATGCGCCCAAAGTTAAAGATTAGATGTTATTAGATAAGCGGAACCTACCAATTGGCCGGAGATCGTGTCGATGCAGCCCTGCCAATCCGTACGAACTCGTGAAAGAAAAACAGAAGTATTGGCGAAGACGCCGACTTGAAAGTAAAGTGCGATGAAAAAGTAGAATGTTTTTGTTGATTGATTGATGTATATTCTACAAAACCCTAACGACTCCTATTTATACCCTAGGACTAAGATTCCTGATCGATTACAATCCGTTACAAACTTGATTTAAATAGAAAACTACTATATCTATAATATTTTCCTTAAGGAAACGGGCTCCCGCAGAATCTTCTGCCGCCATCTCCTAGTCCAATCCGGATTCTTTCCATTGCTTCACGACCGAGTCGGCATCGTTCTTTTGACCAACGTCATTTCATTTTTGAGTGGGATCCTCTGTTGGGATTCCAGTGGCTTCATCCCCCTATCTGTTGGTGCAAGCTGCATCGCCAATCGGTCGATCCCTAACTTAGCCTCAATCGGCCGATTCCCAACTGTAGCCTTTAAATCTGCCGCATCGGCCGGTCTCTTCCTTTCCTGACGCCGATTCAACACGTGTCAAAATCTGGCGTCAACACATGCCCCCCAGTTTTGGAGTAAAACATGACTTTTACTTCGAAATTTTTTTTAATCTCCCCTCCAAAACAAACGCAGTTAAAATCTCCCTCTGTTTTGCGGTCTTCTACATGATGATTGCAATCTTCTCGAACCGGGTGCTTGAGACAACTTTTCCCCTGGAATTCGTGTAGACGGCGCGGCAAAAATCCCGCCTTTACCCTTTCTCTCTCAGACTGTTTTCAAGTACCGGTGTTCTCCAGACCCCACGAGCCTAGTAATCTCATCCCCAGCGAATCACTGTTCATCTTCTCCCAGCGCCCTCTCGGTCTCCAACCGTATCCTCCGGCGATCTTTCTCACGTCTGCAATCTGCTTCATCCCTCCAATGGCGGCGCCATCAGCAACTCCACCAACCGCAGAGGTTCCGCCAGCAACTCCCTCGGCGACGGCGGTCCCATCGGCGACTCCATCGGTGACTCCATCGGCGATGATGAGTTTCATTCCGGAGGTAATCATCCGAGACTTTCCTCTTTTACTTTTTACTGCTCAGGCACTTTTTAGATCCATTCTCAGTTTTTCCCTTTTCCCCCTTTTTTAGGCATTTAGGCACCAAATCACTATTCCTCTTTCCGAAGCCCCTGGTCTCATCTGCTTAGGTCCTATGGGGAATCCAGACCCAACTGATTTGATCAACTTAGAAACCCATAGAATCCCTTTCAAGCAATAACCTATGGATTTGGGTCAGTGGTCACGTGCTTTTAGATCTTGGCCGAATGAAACCCCTGGCTGGAAAGAATGGTACCAAAGATTAGCCTTGATAATAGCGGCCAGTGCATCAATCTCTCTTTATCCCAAATGGAGAAAAATGAACCCTTGGTAATAGCGGCCTCCTATTTATGGTCCGACACGCTCAACGCGTTTCTCTTTGGGCACGGACCTATGACTCCAACCCTGGCCGATGTCCTGATGCTGACCGGCCTTGACATTTCCTCCCCTAATACACCCTTCGATTATCTGACCAAACCAACCCATCGGCTAGAGACAAAAGGAATCGGCGGGTGGAAGGGGTATATCAGCAAAAACATGAGGACCGGGATGATTTCAGAGATAGAACATACAACGTTCTTAATGATGTGGCTAGAGAAGCATTTCTTCTGTGGCAGAGCAGTTGGCCCTTCCTCCAATACACAAGCTCTGGCAGAAGCCCTGTCCATAGGATCCTCCATCCCCCTTGGGAAGCATCTGTTAGGATTGGCCTACCATATGATGCACCAAATCGGTGTCAAATTATCAAAAGGGGAGCCAATTGGTAATCCTGGTGGTCCTTGGTGGTTCATCACCTCTGGCTTAACTTGTACATGAGCAAGGTCTCACAGCAGCAGATAGAGACCAAAACATTTCCCAATATCGAGTCAGAGGAGAATCCCACCATACGACGATGGTGCACCTCTTTTGGAGAAGCAGCATCAGTCTTCCCTGGTTGTCAGTTCACTGCCACCCGAACGGCCGAATATTTCAGATGTTTTTACAACGGCTTCAGTGAAGAGACCACCAGCTGGTATCCGTATCAGATGACAGAGCCGATCTTCGAGCTTCCTGTCTGTTATGATTCATCATCCAACTCTTTTGATGGTGATCTCATGGATATTCTGATCAAGCCAGGGATTTTACCGGCAAACTTCTTTTCTGGGAAAGACTTTCCGACCTATGAATTTTACAATCCATCAGTCGCAGCACGGCAATTCGGCTTTGGTGAGCTGCCGATTCAAGTCATTTTGCCGGCCGTGCAAAATTCCAAGATGAACTCACCAAGAGTCTCGACTACAGTCGGCTGTGCAATCTAGTGCCAGACTCCAGTACCATCAATTTAAACAACTGGATAGTTGCTACCTTTGCTGTCCAACAATTCAAATTATGGTGGGCAGAATGGAAGCAACATCTCTTCTGTTCGTCTCCCTCAACATATTGTAATAATCTGGACCTAGACAACATCGACTCAAATGCAGCGGTATTGCCTTTCTCCCAACCGATTTCAACATTATCCCTTTTCATGCTACAATCTCGCCGCTAACTCGTATTTCCCTTTTCAGTCCGAAAATCAACTTCCCCCGACGCGGAGCCGAAGTGGTAGGCCGATAGAGAGCAACCGCCCATACACACCATTCCCACTCATCGGCCATCACGCCCCGACCATCAAAGACATCACCAGCGGCCGATGGAAGCAAACATCGAGGAGGCCCACTTTAAAGAAGACGAGCCGCCGAGTGCGTGCCCGCATAGAACCGGCTGATCAATCGGCGGCGGCATCAGCCGAACCTTCAACTGTACCAACTTTGCCGAACCTTCAAGTTGGAGCGGCCGCTGCATCATTGCTGGTAGAAGCTGTTCAGGTAATCCCGCACACTTCACATACTTCTAAGTATTCTATCGACATTAACTTCTTTCTTCTGCCAGGCTGCACGAATCACCTCAGCGCAGTCTCCACAGCAATCGGCTACATCCCAAGAGGAAGCCGAAACGCTAGCGATTTCCCTCACCGAGGTAGAGAGTTTCTTAACTCAATTTCTTGATCCTCAACAAAAAACTAACCGATTTTTGATGCAGGCCAATCTGGGTGCGTCGATTGTACCCCCCCAACAAACATCGGCCGGAAGACTCACAGAGGTATGGCAGGCATCATATATCATCAAACTTAATTATTCGCAGTATACTCATAAAATCTGCTTCCCATACCTTTTTAGGAGGCTCGCCCGAGCAGGGCATTGATAGTCATCGAGTCTTCTTCTTCTGATGAGCTAATCGCGCCGGATCCCGAGATGATGGTGGCACTTCCGCCGGCACAAGCAAGAGAAATCCGTTTCAAAGAGGTAAGGAACTTATCACCCAAATCGGCCGATTCCCCCTTACTGTCTGCTAATCCGTATCTTTACTTCTTTTATTCTTTCGCAGGAGCAGGACACTCCCAATAACAGTCTTTTCTCTTATGTGGTTCCCCTTTCTGACGATGAAGAAGTCGCTTCACACCAAGTCATGCCGGGCTCAATCCCTGATGATGTCCGTGCCAAGCTAGAGAGTACGCGGACCCTCCTCCAAGATGATATCGGCCGATTAGTGGGAGATGCCTCGTCGATTCGGCAACTTCTTAATGAAATCAGAGGCCGAATTCCAGAGGAAGCGACAGAGGCTCTGGATCCTGCTGCATATATGGAGTCAATGCAGACTTCAGTGTTCAGGGCCTTGTGCCATATGGCCGATCGCGCCAAGCTAGCGAAAGCCCGCGAGGAAGAAGACTCCTACAAACATCGAGCCCAAGAGGTGCATCAGCGAATCAACTTCCTCGAGAACTCTCGTCCAGATATAGTTGGCGCCATAGATTGTCTCAAACAGCGAATGGCAGAGCTAGCCAAAGAGATGGAGCAGGTGACCAAGGCCATAGCTGCTGAAGAAAAAAGACTCCAAGACCTTCCATCTGTCATCGCCGAACTGAAGCAAGAAAGACATAACCTAGCCCGTGAAGCAATAAAAATCCATCGTCATATGCTAGAAGTCCCCGGATCGGCTGATGACGACCAAAGAATTGTAGACTCGGCCGATCAAATTAGGCAATGAGCGATTGCGGCTATTGATGCCCTCCTTGGGTGAACTGTAAAAAATCCTGTCAACATTTAATGCCCTCTTACTGTTGACGCGCAGATTCAAACTTGGACTGTTTTCTTTCGCAACTTTTAATTTATTAACACTTTTACTCCGATGGGACGCATCCTACCATCTCTTTACCCCCTTCCTTCTATAAGTATGAGATCCCATATCGTTTCCAAAGGCGTCCGTATTACCCATCGTCTTCCCCTCCAATAATTTGATCTTTGTCCTCCCAGGCTAGACATCAAGATGTCTTCTTCATCTTCCTCCTTCCCTGTCAACCAGGTACGAACCCTCTTCTATTTCCTCCCTTGACATCTCAATCGCTCTAACACTGGGTAGTTGTTTCCTCTTTCTTTAGCCGAAACGCCTTAGTCCCAGTTTGGAACGAGCGATTGAAGTTATGCATTCAGACGAACCATTGTCGCAGGCGGACATAAATCTGATAAAAGCTCATTTTGAAGAACTCAAAGGTCATGTTCCTGCTGACGTCCAGAAAGTCTGGGATCATATAGACGCTAACTGCTCTAGGCGACCGCCAACTAAAAGGAGTCATCCACTCCCTCGCTCAGTTGCCCTTGAAGA
This sequence comes from Panicum miliaceum, assembly GCA_032594955.1. Lineage (NCBI taxonomy): Eukaryota > Viridiplantae > Streptophyta > Magnoliopsida > Poales > Poaceae > Panicum > Panicum miliaceum. Next base: position 7,184,573 of record CM064070.1, on the reverse strand, counting down.
TGCTGCAGCGGGAACATCCCAACCACCTCTTGACAGGAGCCATCCACTCCCTCGTCAAGTCGAGGCTGAAGCCACCATGGAGGATCTGGAGGAGAAGAGCATCCGCCTTTTGATAAAATTAGGCCGGATTGAGAGAGATCAAGAAAAAGCGTGATCAATAGATATATTGGTACTTTTTATTCTAAGGGCGACTTGTACCATGTCGGCCATGTACTCTGCTGTTTTCGCCGAATAATGAATCGGTCAGACAAAATCAAAATATCTCCTCCTTAAGGCAATGTCATTTTTACATCGGCTATATAGACAAGAGCCAATGGGAGTTGGCCACATTGTCTTGATGCACCTTACCGCAAGTTATGCACCCACCCATATACTTGGATAGTACCTCTTCAGATATCACCCGTTTAAGGCTCTTGTGAATTCTTCCCCTTCGATAGTTTCTAGTATATATGCATTTCCCAGAGCACATCGGCCGATTCTATACGGCCCCTCCCAAGTGGGCGACCATTTACCGAATTTGGGATCCTTAGACCCTATCGGCAGTACCAACTTCCATACCAAATCTCCTTGGGAGAATTGTTTAACCTTGACCTTCTTGTCATACCACCTGGCCACCCTTTTCTTGTTTTCTTCGATGCTAATCAGGGCCCTCAATCGTCGACCCGCCGAATCATCGAGCTCTTCCTTCATGAGGAAGGAATAGTCATCAGCCGTCAACTGATCTTGAAGCGATATGCGCCTTGACCCCATCTTTAATTCCCAAGGCAAGACTGCCTCGTGACCATATACCAACTGATAAGGAGATATCTTAGTGGCCCCGTGACAAGCCATCCTATAAGCCCATAGAGATTCAGCCAAAGACATGTGCCACTTCTTGGGTTGTTCCTCTATCTTCCTCTTGATCAACTTGATTATCCCCTTATTGGATGATTTGGCCTGGCCATTGGCTTGGGCATAGTACGGAGAAGAATTCAACAATTTAATCCCCATATCAGCGGTGAATTCTCCGAACTCCCCTGAGGTGAACATCGTTCCCTGATCAGTTGTGATAGTTTGAGGAATACCGAACCGATAAACAATGTGGTTCTTAACGAAATCGATCATATCGGCCGATGTCACGGTCTTCAACGGAACTGCCTCCACCCATTTGGTAAAATAATCAGTGGCTACTAATATAAACTTGTGCCCTCTGCTTGATGGAGGGTGAATTTGTCCGATGAGATCTATTCCCCAACCTCTAAACGGCCATGGCTTGATTACCGGATTCATAGCCGAAGCTGGCGCGCGCAGCACATTGCCAAACTTCTGACGGTCTTGACAACCTTTATAATATTTGAAACAATCTTCGAGAATTGTCGGCCAATAATACCCATTGTTACTGATCATCCACTTCATCTTGTGAGCCGATTGATGGGCTCCGCATACACCTTCATGGATTCCCCCATCAGGACCTTCGCTTCTTCCGTTCCCAAGCATTTGAGAAGAACCCCATCAATCGTCCGGTAAAACAAATCGTCTTCCAGTAACACATATTTTGTGGCCTGAAAACGCACTCGCCGATCCACCTTCTGGGACGAATCTTTCAAGTAATCGGCAATCTCCTTTCGCCAATCGTCGGCCGCAAGTTCCAGAATCATGGCCCCTTGAATCGGCTGATATCCGGATGCGTGTTGGGCAAGCCTATTGGCCTCTTCATTGTAATTTCTGGGAATGTGCTCAATCACCACAGACTTGAATTCCTTTAACAGCTGGAGGCAATCTTCATAGTAAATCCTTAAGATATCATCTTTGCATTCAGATCTCCCCGTCAATTGATCTACAATGAGCATGGAATCCCCAAAAATTTTGACTGCATTAGCTTTGACTTCCCTTAACAATTGGATACCTTTTAGGATGGCTCGGTATTCCGCCTGGTTGTTGGTTGCGGACGCTTCTATCGGCAGAGAGAAATCATAGCTTGCCCCCCGAGGCGATACAAGAACGATGTCGATTCCCGATCCGGCTCCACATGAAGAACCATCGAAGTATAGAGTCCATGGAACCGGTTCAACGACAGCAATTTCCGGTCCACAATGCTGAGCCACGAAATCGGCCATAACTTGACCCTTGATAGCCTTGGCCGATTCGTACCTTAAGTCAAACTTTGACAGAGCTAGGATCCATTTTCCAATCCATCCTTTCAAAATTGGCAGTGATAGCATATATTTTACCACATCATCCTTGCATACGACTATGCACTCTACTGATAACAAATAGTTCCTAAGCTTGGTACACGAGAAGTATAGACACAGGCACAACCGTTCCACCGGGGAATATCTTGTTTTGGCGTTCAGGAATCTTCTGCTGAAATAATATACCACCCGTTCTTTTCCTTCGAACTCCTGCACAAGGGCCGATCCGATAGCCTGTTCATCAGCCGATAGGTATAGTTTGAACGGCTTATCGGGTTGTGGCGGGACTAAGACAGGTGGTGAACTTAGATATTGCTTGATATCTTTTAACGCTTTGCGTTGTTCTTCTCCCCACCTGAATTCCTGATCGGGCTTTAATTTCAACAAAGGAGTGAAAGCTTGAATACGCCCGGACAAGTTGGAGATAAATCTTCTGATAAAGTTGACCTTGCCGATTAGGGACTGCAGCTCAGTTTTATTCTGCGGGGCTACAACCTTATTGATGGCAGCTATGGTCTTCCGGTTAACCTCTATCCCACGCTCATGGACCATGAATCCTAAGAATTGCTCGGCCGACACGCCGAATGCACACTTGTTCGGGTTCATTTTCAACCCATGCTTCCTTGTGCACTCCAATACCTCTTGTAAATCGGCCAGATGTTTCTGATGACCTTTCGACTTGACCACAACATTATCGATGTAGATTTCCACCGATACATCAATGAGCTTGTGAAAGATATAATTCATAGCCCGCTGGTATGTAGCGCCGGCGTTCTTTAACCCAAAGGTCATTACAACCCACTCGAATAAACCGAGGTGGCCCGGACACCTGAAAGCCGTCATCGAAATATCTTCTTCGGCCATTAATATTTGATTGTACCCAGCATTACCATCCATGAAACTGATGACTTTATATCCTGCGGCAGCATCTATCAAGACATCGGCTGTCGGCATAGGATACCCGTCCATTGGTGTAGCCTGATTTAGGTTCCGGAAGTCGATGCATATGCGCAACTTTCCGTTTTTCTTATATACGGGTACAATATTAGAAACCCATTCGGCGTAACGGCACTGCCGAATAAATCTTGCTTCAATCAATCTTGTGATTTCGGCCTTTATATCAGGTAGAATTTTAGGGTTGCACCGTCGTGCAGGCTGCTGATATGGCCGATATCCTGGTTTTATAGGCAACCAGTGTTCGACAATGGACCGGTCTAGGTCAGGCATCTCATGGTATTCCCAAGCAAAGAAATCTTTGAATTGTTTTAACAAACTTATCAATCCACATTTGTAATCGGGATCTAAACTAGCACTAATATACGACGGCCTTGGCTTGCTACCATCTCCTAAATCCACCACCTCCAATGAATCGGCCGACGTAAATCCATGCCCAAGCTTCCCGTCTTCTCGGACGAACTGATCCATCTAATCTGAATCTTCAGAGCCGACTGCTTGGATCGGTTGTAGACCAAAATCGGACACTATCAGGAAATCAGTGTCCCATGTTCTACTAGATATACACTTGATGTGTTCACATCTCCACTGTTGCGTGTCGGCCACCGCAACACTGTAGGTGGAATCGGCGGTGACTATCTCTGTACTGTCGCTGACCCACTGTACGAGGCATTGGTGCATTGTAGACGGGACGCAGCAATTCACGTGTATCCAATTGCGACCGAGCAACATGTTGTAGGACCTCTTACCATTAATAATAAAGAAGGTAGTGGGAAGGGTCTTACTGCCGATGGTGAGGTCGACGCAGAGATATCCGCGGGCGGGAGACACGTTGCCTTCAAAGTCTTTGAGCATAATGTCCATCTTGGTCAGGTCTTCATCGCTTTTGCCTAACTTCCCAAACATGGCATATGGCATGACATGGACTGCAGCGCCTCCGTCCACTAATAGCCTGGTAACGGGTCGTCCGTTAACGTGTCCTTTGAGAAATAGTGCCTTGAGATGTTGCCGTTTTTCGTCTTCCAGTTTCTCAAAGGTGGCTGTCATCGGCTCCAAAACCAACTGTGCCATCTGCTCTTCCATCCTTGTCGCTTTATCTCGATCGGCGGGCGCCATGAACTCCATCGGCAATATGAACACCATGTTGACATCAGCTGCCGATTCTTGATTGTTGCCCTCCTTGTTGTTGTTTCTCTTGGGGCGCCAGACCCGAGACCTGTCGTTTTTCTTGTCCAGCACCTGCCTCTGCTCTTCCTGTTGTTGTTCCCATTGGCGCAAACGTTGGATCCTTCGTTTTTGAGATTTAGACAGTCCATCAGGGCACCACCTGGGGTTTACTGGTTTGGCCGGCGGTTTGGCGTGCTCCCAGTCTGGTTCCCTTCCTAGGGGGTTCTCATCTGACACCCTAGCACCAGCCATTTCTTCTAGCCGATCATGTACGCTCGTTCTGCCCCCCCAGTCGCTTCTGCTGGTTGATCCTACCCTTCGACCGGTGATACCGGTCAACTCTGCCCCCCAGCCGATCATGCATTGAAAGGCGCCGACCTTCCTGTTCGCGCTAATTTCTGCTGATCGGCTCTGATCCTCTGTCTCTAGAACGCGATCTTTTGAGCGGGCAATCGTTGCGACTTGATCCACTGCACTTAGGGCAATTATCGGCTGATGGCAATCTGAGGTCATTTTCCCAGCAATGGATGAAGAACGGACATCGCCAATGATCTTCGTGTCGGCGTATCATCTCATCGTGGTGCCTCGACCTTTCCTGCTGCCGCTGATATTTGCTGAGTAAGAATTGGGAAGTGACGGGTCTACGCGATCGTTCTGATCCTTCCCCCTCATCTTCAGCCCGTCTTTTCCCTTTGACATCATTTATCGTAACCTGCTTTCTAAGGTCCATGGCGCCGCTTCTTCTAGCCGATTCTGGCGTCAGCACCTTGGTTTGGAGTGAGTTTTTTCCCGTGTCAACCATGTTAGAAGGGAAAGGATGCTGATCAATCTTCATCGGCTTTACTGGCTTCACCGGGACTTCGAACTTGAGTCTGCCTTGCTCAATGGCCGACTGTATTTGTTGATGGAAGATCTTGCGCTCATTTGTGTCATGAGATGTAGCATTGTGCCACTTGTAATATTTCATCTTTTTGAGCTGATCGACCGAGGGAATGGTATGGTAAGGTGAGAGCTTGATCTGCCCCTCCTGGAGAAGTAAGTCGAAGATTTTATCGGCCTTTGTTGTGTCAAAGCCGAACGCTTCTGGTTCTTTCTTCCCAAAAGGGCACGATATCAGCTTCTTCCCTTTGACCCATTCTGCTAGGCCGATTTCTTCTTCTTCCTCAGATTCAGACCCTTCCAAATATGCCACCTTTTTCTGGAAATTCCTCCGCTGATCAAACGGACGTACTTCCTGACTGGCCAATCGGTGAACGATCTGACTCAAGCTTTCAAATTCTTGTGAGGTGTACCTCTCCTTGATATGTGGCAGGAGGCCTTGGAAGGCGATATCGGCCAACTGGGCATCGGTCAAAGTTCGCGGTGGATCTTCGATGAGCACAGCTACCTGGCGCGCCAGCTGTCGGTGTTTTACTGCCAAGCTTACCTAGGGATACCCTAAGATAGTAGAGTTGTAGGCAGGGTGTCGCCGAGATCAGGAACTCGAAGGTGCAAGCAACATAAGGTTTAGACAGGTTTGGGCCACGAGTTGCGTAATACCCTACGTCTTGTATGCTGGTTTGTATTACCTTGGATGTGGATTGCTTTGGAGGAAGTCCCTGCCCGCCCTTATATAGTCTGAGGGGATAGGGTTAGAGATATCCTGGCCGAATACAAGCTTAAGAGTCCTACCCGAGTACTACTCAAGTAGTTTCCTTCTGTTCTGACTAGTCCTACTCGTATCCGAGTACATTACAATAGATATAAGGTATGGGATATGTCCGATACCTTATTCCAGAATATTCTATGCCATGTGCGCAGTCCCGTGGCCCCGGGTCTGACAGGCAGCGGCGTGCCGGTCTGAGAGTATGAATGAGGAGACAGTAGACTCAGATAGTGATATAGTGGAGTAGTGGATGGTTCTGTGGGCCCACCTTTGGTGCATGCTACATATGCAGAATTCGATGGAGGGGGAGAAACCCACATGGTGCAGTCAAGAACATAGTAATTTTTTCACTTAGTAGAGATATTTACTAAAACAATTCCCCTATTTCTAAATAAATGGTGAACCATTCACACCACTATCTTTAGATCTTCCCAAGAGTGATTCTAAGTCTCCAACTCCATCAGAGTTGTGTCTGAGTCCACCATTGCCCATCCGTTTTGGTAGTGCTGTGGAGCACCGTGCCGCCACTGCCTTAGTTCACCTCTGGTAGCAAAGTGATGTGTTACCCGTCCATTGTTGCTGTGACTGCTCTAATCTATCGCTCATCACTTTAGTAACATGTTCATGTGCCCTCGGTCCCTGACCTTTCCCATAAGGTGTCGCCCCTTCTCTCCCCATTCGATGGCCTCCCTACCTGCAAATCCAATCTCACACTCGCTCGCTGCTTTTCTATCTAGCAATCGATCAGACAACCCGATGCTAGTTCGTTTCTGGGCTCCTGCAGGCGCGCCTTCCATCTCCTTTCTCTCTGCCCCATCAAAAACTGCAAGGCCCACATCGGTCCAACATTTAGATTCCATCTCCAGCAGAAAAAATTTGGATTTCAAAATCACTTTTCATTTTCCCCTCTCTCTTCCTCCGCCGCTTCTCTTTCCTTCCACGTGCCGGCGGCGATTCCCCATCGGACCCAACTACATCTACGAATCGATTCAGTTCCGCCGGGTGCACTTCTAGCAGTGAGTTCCGTGCATCATGCTCCATGTTTTTGGTGGTCTTCTTCGACACGCTTGGTTGCGGATTGAAGATGAACTTGTTGGGGGTTTTTTCTAGGGTTTCAATGTTCTGGAATTCGAGGAGTTATAATGGGTTCTGGGTTGAGTTGGGAAGTGACGGTAGGATTATTTTGGGTGGGAGTTGGCGGATTAGGATGGAACTTGAGATCAATTTTGGCTTAGGTTTCATTTCGATTTCATGGTTTCATCGATGCGGGAATGGTGTGGTTGTTGGTTCCATCAGCGAGCCCCTGTTGCGTCTGAGCAGTGTGGATTTCTCGAGGGGATTCAACTAAAATTGAGTGATATTTCATCACATTCTGCATATGTTTAGTAGAAAGGTTTGCAATCTCTTTACGGGGAAGGTTTGTCACTTGAGCTGGCCTGCTGCTACTACAAGTATTATACTTAGTGTAGAGGAAGTTGCTACCGTGGTTGCTCTTATTTTTGGTGCCACATGAGCTCCTCGAAGTGTTAATTAACCATTTATGGATTTATGTCATGTAGTCAATCTAATACTTGCTTCATGAAAATTTGACCGAATACTTAGCTTTGTTAGTTGTCACTACAAGTTTCCGCTATTTTTTTCAACCTTGCTGAGAGCACTAATGCATGTTTGAGTATAAAATTATGTGTCTTAGTGTTCATATACAAATAATAGAGGGGTAATGATGACAAGTGCAGGCTTGTTATTATTGTCAAGCAAGGGGTATGCAGCCTTGGCGTAGTGTCAACTTTGTTTGTGGCCATAGGTGTCCTGATAGGCTTGGCATCTTCCATGCCAAATTTCACATATTTAGATTGACGCACCAATGTGCCTTCCTTGTGTTGCGTGATTTGAAGTCCAATAAAGAAAATCAATTCACCAATCATGGACATCTCAAATTCCCCGGACATCATCTCACCAAACTCCTTACAAAAACTTTAATTAGTAGAACTAAAGATAATATCATCAACATAAATTTGACAAATAAACAGTTCTTTTCCTAGATTTAGTGAACACTGTAGTGTCAACCTTCCCAATTTTGAAGCCTTAGAAATGTGAAAGTTTCTAAGTCTTCCATACCAGCTGGAGGAGCTTGCTTAATACCATAGAGAGCTTTTGAGAGTTTATAAACATGATTTGGCTTTTTTAGATCTTCAAAACTGGGGGGTTGTTCAACATACACTAGTTCTACCATTTACGAAATCACTTTTTATATCCATTTGATAAAGTTTTATGTATTTGATAAAGTTTTATGTTATGTGAGCATGCATAAGCTAGCAAGATTCTTATAGCTTCAAGGCTAGCCACGAGAGCAAATGATTCATCGAAATCCAAACCTTCGACTTGAGTCAAGCCTTGTGCCACCAATATTGCCTTGTTCCTCACAACAATTCCATCTTCATTTTGTTTGTTTCTAAATATCCATTTTGCACCGATGACATTATAATTCTTGGGTCTTGGAACTAATTCCGAAACTTCATTCCTGGTGAAATTGTTCAATTCTTCATACATGGCATCACAAAATAAAGCAACATGAGATCGAGTTTGAACACCCTTACTAATATCACCCATGATTTGGTCTACCGGGTGATCTTCTACAATGGTATGATGAATTCTTGGTTGAACAACGGGATCTTGAGTTAATGTATATGGAGAAGTAGAAGAGTCCGGTTGATCTTGTACTTGAGAATTATCGTCATGACTTTCTTGCTCAATTGGTTGATCTTGATCATTGGAAATTGAGGTACAAGGATTCACCCAGATAGAAGTATATGGATCATCTTATTCCTCATCTTCTTCTTCTGGTCAAATATCACCAATTGACATATTCTTGACTGTATTTCTCAAACCATCACTTCTCACATCATTTAAATTTTCTAGCTCTTCATGTTACCTATTTGTCTCATCAAACTCAACATCACATGTTTTTTCAACAGCACCAATAGATTTGTTATAAACATGATAAGACGAATACCAAGAAGAAATCCTTCATCACACTTGCTTTAGAATTTTGATAACCGAGTGCCCTTCTTGAGAATATAGCATTTACAACCAAAAACTCGAAAATATGAGATATTTGGCTTTCTTCCAATCAGCAGCTCATATGGAGTTTTATTGAAGAATCTATGACAATATAGCTTATTTAAAACATGACAAGCGGTGTTAATAGCCTCAGCCCAAAAACAATCAGAGACCTTGCCTTGACAATCAAATATCATATGTGTCGGCTTTGTCATGAAGAAAGAAAACACAAGTGTATCTTGACTAGTTATCCACTATCACAAGACAATAACAATTTCCTCCAATGTTTCTATATGTAGTTGGACCAAGTAAATCCATATGCAATAATTCCAATGGTCTTGATGTTGACATAACACTTTTGGAGGGATGTGAGCTAGCAACTTGTTTTCCAGCTTGACAAGCACTATATATTTATCTTTCTCAAACTTCACATCTTTCAACCCAACAACTAAATCATGTTTCAAGAGCCGGTTGAGTTGTCTCGTACCAACATAAGCAAGCCTTCTATGCCATAACCAACCCATAGAAGATTTTGAGAATAAGCAAGTAGTCAAGTTGGCATTGCTAGAAGGGAAATTCACAAGATATAAGCTCTCATGTCTAAAACCTTTAAATGTGCAATTATTTCCATTCAAACTAGTAACTTTAACACCATCACTAGTAAAAGTGAACTTGTAACCATGATCACAAAGTTGAGCAACCGGTAAAAGATTGAAATTGAGAGAATCAACTAGCAACATATTTGAGGGTGAGTGATCATTTGAGATAACAATTTCACCAAATCCTTTCACTTCACCCATGCTATTGTCACCAAAAGTGATATTGTTGTAACCAACAGCTTCATCATCAAGAGAGGAAAACATATTTGAATTACTGGTCATATGTTGAGTGCACCCACTATCAAGCACCCAGTGTCTTCCTCCAGCCTTGCAATTTACCTACAAAAGGAAATTAGCTCTTTTAGGTACCCAAACTTTCTTGGGCCCTTGAATGTTAGTGACCAAGAAATGGCATTATTTTTAGCACCACCTATAGGTAACCCAACAAATTTTGCACAAACATTACCACTAGAATTTTTCATAAGAATATATCTAGAGTCAAAAGATATGGCTTTCTTGTTTGTGCAGTTTTTCTCATCATGACCAACTTTCTTGCACTTTTGACAAAAGGGATGGCCACTATTCTTCACAAAGGTGGTCTTGTTCGAACAAAAGCTTCCTTTCCTTTCTTGGCAATATACCCAAAGCCTTGTTGGTTCCAGGTGAATTTTTTATTTGTCCAACAATGATTAATTGAGCTCTGCTGTCATAGCACTTTCTCAAATCATTTGTCATGCATACAACTTCTTTCTTCAACAAGTCATTCTCCATAAGAAGTGACTTATCACAAGAGGATTCATCACTCAAGTAAGATAAATCACTAGAGCTACAAGATGGGTTAGTGAAAATAGAAGCACAACATTTTTCACCAATTAAGTCACAACTAACACACACACACTCAATTTTGCCTTATTTTCATGAGCAAGTAAGGTGTTGTGAGCTTCCTCAAGCTTTTCATGAGTTTCTTTTAGATTCTCATGAGAGGTCTTTAGCTCCTCATAGGATGCTTGAAGAAAATGAAATTTCAACTTCAAGTCCCTTAACTTTGCCTTTTCCTTACTCATGAACTCATCAGCGTCATTGAGCATGTTAACCAGATCGTCATAAGTAAGTTCTTCAAGTTCACCATCTTGTAATACATTTGCACCACCTTTTACCATAAAACAATATGGTGTGGAGAAGAGTGAAGGAGCCTCCTTGATAGCAATTCAGGCAACTCCATTGGATGGCTTGTCATCATCATCATCATCGGAGCTTGCATCGGAGTCCCATTCAACATAATAGGCTTGGCCATTTCTTTTCTTATTGAGAAATTTCTTCTTCTTCTTATCATCTTCTTTCTTGTCTTTCTAGTTCTTGTCATCTTTCTTGTTTTGACAATTGATGATAATATGACCCAATTCACCACATTCAAAATATTTCTTGTGACCAAAAGGATTCTTCTTTGATGATTGCCCTTTCTTGCCATAGTTCTTCTTCTTCATGAATCTTCTAAATCTTCTCACAAATAGAGCCATTTCTTGATCCGATTCATCCTTATTGCAATCATCATCACTATCATCTTTTGAACCTTGTGCCTTGAAAGCTACATTCCTTTTCTTCTCATCATTGGCTGCACCACGAACTGAATCTTGTGACTTCTTGAACATATCATGTGACGGAGGTAGACCCCCGGGTGTTGGTGTTTTACCGCCACGCCCACTGAGGGATATCCCCGAGGTGGTGAGTTTGTAGGTAGGGTGTCGCCGAGATCACGAACTTGAAGGAGCAAGGAACATAAGGTTTAGACAGGTTTGGGCCGCCGAGCGCGTAATACCCTACGTCCTGTGTGGTTTGTATTGCCTTAGGTGGTGATCGAGTGATCTCCTAGGTGGTTCCCTATTTGGAGGGGGTCCCTGTCCGCCCTTATATAGTCTGGGGGAATAGATTTACATGGATGTCCTAGCCGGGTACAAGACCAGGAGTCCTAACCGAGTACTTTTCTGATAGTTCCCTACTGTATCCGACTAGTTTTACTACTATATGAGTAGTTCTACTACACTACGAGTATTTACAATAGATGTAGGGCGTGGGCCATGTCCCATCCCTTATCCTAGGAAAAGTACGCTATGTGCACAGTCCCGTGGGCCCGGGTCTGACAAGCCCCCGAGCTCTTCGTAATCGAGTACTGCAGGCGTCCGAGTACTTCTAAAGGCATCTTCGAATTCTCCCGAAGTTCATCTTGAAGGTGTCCTCCGAGTACTTCCTTGACTGCATCGAGGCTGTGAAGTGCTCATGCCCCGAGTAGTTGTCAAGTCTTCTTTTGTATGGGGTGTGATTAAACTCGTACTCCATATGGAGTAGCCCCCGAGCCTTAGGTTGACTCGTAGAACTAGGCTGAGGGTCAATTAATATTGAGTCTTCTATCCTTATCTTCCAACAGATTTGAAAAATAAGTCGCTAATGACACGTGTCCCGCAGCCCCCGAGCCTTGAATCCAAATCCCTAAGATTTGGAATAAAGGATCCAAAGAATCATGGCATGCAAAATATGACAGTAAAGATTTGATGGTTAAGATGGGCAAATCGGTTCAGTAAATTTTAAAACCTCTTGTTTCGGGATGAATTCCATGAAAAAAATGGTTAAACAAATAACTTCTCCAACAAACACCCGATATTACCTCTCAAATCAAATCTTGTTCCCTGAGTCAATGATTAAATAAGACCTCTGGGTAATGATCTGAAAAAACCCCTTATTTCAGAATAAGATCCCTGAAATAATGGTTAAAAATTATCTACCCAAGATAAATCTTTAAAAGCCTCTTGAATAGGATACGTTCGAGTAGTTTTACAGCATCCAGCGTTAAAAACATGAGAGCTGTCCCTGGAAGCACGCCGAGCCAAGGAGCTAGATGAGTAGCATAGGATATACCCAGCAGTCGGTGGCGCTAGGCCCCGAGCTGAGGCATCGGCCAAGTAGCCACTGGATCTTGAACAGTCGATAGAGCCGTCTAGTCGGAGTCGATCCCGACTAGAGTTCTAGGCGAGACGAGTAGTTGAAGTAGTCAAACAGATGTAGAACTAGTCATAAACTAGTAAACCCCTTGCCATGGGAGCGAGGCCCCTTCAGTAATATATTGTACTTGTCGGAAACTAGTAATCTGTTACTAGAAGGATGGGAACGAGACCCCTTCAGCAAACTTGCGCGTAATACCAGTCGTAAACTGGTAAAACAGAGTTATACTGGAAGTATGAGCGCGAGGCCCCTTCAGTAACATAGGATACTAGTCGAAAACTAGTAATCTGTTACTGGAAGTATGGGAGCAAGGCCTCTTCAGCAATCTTGTACGTAATACCAGTCGTAAACCAGTAAAACGAAGTTATACTGGAAGTATGGGCGCGAGGCCCCTTCAGTAACATAAAATACTAGTCGGAAACTAGTAATCTATTACTGGAAGTATTGATCTCCAGGTACCGTCAGAAGAGTTCTTGGTTGATTAAGGATAAAAATGATATAGATGCTCGATATTCCAGGAATTGGGAACCTCCTGGCCATCAGGGTACTGTAAGCGATACGACCTAGGACCTGTAACCTTATGCACGATGAAAGGCCCTTCCCATCATGAGTTAAGCTTGTGTAACCCAGTGTCATCCTAGATTTGTCGAAGAACCATATCTCCAACATTGAAAGAGTATCGTTGGACGTTCCGGTCATGGTAACGACGGACTCCTTGTATGTAGCGAGCCCACCTGTCAGTTGCCTAGAGGAAGGCAGACCCGGGGGAGGGCCATCTTCGACTGCAGGATTGTTCTTATCTTCCTGATCACGGTGGCTAAGGTTTCCATATGGAGGGATAGCGGGAACCGACCTCTCAAGCCATAAAAGGAGCCCCCCCTCATTTGCACACAAAAAAGATACAAGTGAAGAAGTAGAGATGTAGATGGACTCCACCTTGGGCCTACTTGTAGGATTAGGATAGGGAGTGGGGGAGGAGAAGTGTGGAGGAGTGACGGGGCTGTCGGCAAGCTTCTTCGGCTTGTACCTCGCAGGATATGAATCATTTGAGTAAGTATCCGAGTTTGTCTAAAGTGGTAAAGTTCTTGGTAAAGTTATTCTCCTGTTGTTATTTGTTTGCGGGTTCATCGTCCGTTCTTGTGGCGGATGCTCTAGTAGAGGGCCCCTGATAAAGACGGGTAAACCCTGTACGACACTAGAGTAGTAGTTGACGGCATAGACGTGATGTCTAGGCCCTAGATTACCTTTGTTTGCTGCGACTCCCACAGTGTTGAGGGGTAGACGGCAGGTGATGACAGCCCTGTCCGTCCGCTACGAAGCTACTTCGTGGTTAGTTAATTCCCCCATGTTCGGTTTGGAGTAGAGCTAATAGCCGGAGGTTCTTGGCAGACCAGTGTCTGACCGGTGCCCGAAGTAAACGAGCAGTAGCTGAGTTTATCCTTCCTTCATCCTTTTCCTTACAGAAACCACACTACCTAAGCCAATATATCTCATGTTTTTCGGGGTAAAACTAGCTGGAAGACTGTCACACCTCCATTCCCTGAATACTCTCCGGTTGAAGTGCTACGACGGTACATCCGTGCGCTTGCGGATTTATTCGTGAACGTTAAGAAATACCAACAAGCATTTCTGGCGCCATTACTGGGAAACGGTTGCTGTATCTATTTTTGAACCTAGTTTGCCCTCTTATCTTTTTATAAAAAAAAGCCATAGCCTTTGTTTTTTTTCTTACCTCTACCTTCACCCCCGCTACCAAGTTCACCCTCGTATATTTTTGCTTTTCTTTATCTCTACCTTTACCCCCACTATCCATGAAAGGTTATCCTCGTACATACCTTTCGGCCCTACGGGGTGAGTCTCTAGAGCCATCCTTTTTGGAACCCAATCCCTCATCCCGCTACAAGATTTATCCCTCGCTCATAGTGCTAGTTCCAAAAAATTCCTTCTCGGGGTTAAGCCATGTAAACCCAACTATCAGCTCAAGAGGAGGAATCGCTAGGTACAGCTTGGGCTGGTTTCTCTGCTCTTACGCAGATTTTCCCAGTCCTTTCCAAACCCGAGCGCGTGTTGCTTCAACACTTTCGGTTTGGACTTTCCGATCATGCTGGCCTACAGCTTGACGCCCTTTCCAAATACTCGCTTTTGTTTAAGGATCTAACTGAAGGGAAGGAAATCTTGGATCATATCCGAGATCTATTTGCATAATAATGTCCCATCAGGAGAAGAGCGCATTGAGCAACTGAGGACTATCATCAACAGAATTTGAGCTTTCATCTCGATTATCTAAAATTCTGCTGAAGGTACCTATCCTGAACAGCAGGAATCTTGGGGAAAGAGCACTTCGTGCGAATCCTACCACCCAGATTCCCTTATGGTGCTATCTTTTTTAATTTTTCTCGAGACCATGTCTAGAGGGAGGTTGAGGAAGGAGTGGTTGGAAGCAGAGGATCATTCTTTAGTACTCGTCTGTTTCAACTACAATTTCCTAGAAGAGGTACTGTAAGAAAGCTCATCATGTTCCCAAGTCACGGTAACATACTAGGTGTTTCATTTTCACCAAGGAATATGTCTTGACATTGACCACCGTATCGTAGTTCGTAGGACTTATCTTTTTTGTCAAGGGATCATAGGGGCCAAGCTGACATTT
The DNA here is from genome assembly GCA_032594955.1 of Panicum miliaceum. Lineage (NCBI taxonomy): Eukaryota > Viridiplantae > Streptophyta > Magnoliopsida > Poales > Poaceae > Panicum > Panicum miliaceum. The sequence continues at coordinate 7,169,336 of CM064070.1, read as the reverse complement.
TTGACCTCGATTACCGATCAATTCCAATCAAATCAACTGATTCAAAACTCACATCTTATTCCTTGATTTTGATTGATTCCTGATAGAAGCTACAATCACATTTCATATCATTTCGATTTCTATTGGAAGCTTAGGATGGATTGCTTTGCCGCCAAATTCATCTTTGATGAAACACGAGGCTTTCCACCTAAGGAGGGGATGAGTTGAAAGAAACTCATTTCCCTCGTGACCTAAACTCAGAATCGTTCCTATGGTCCACAGAGTTACACATCCACTTTCACTATGGCGCCATGAATGTTCTTGAGTTGCTCTATCCGGAGACTAAACCACCCACTCCATGAGCATGAAGTTCCATTCTAATTCATCACAAGGGTCATGCTCATCCTTGATATCTCCAAGATCTAACGTCCACTGTGCCCCAAGTCGCTGCGAGTCATACGGTCACCTTAGGGTTTCCCATCATAAATGCCCTTTAGGATGATTGTATTTGGTTCTGCCTATCATAATATTTATGCAGGGTTCGTAGTTGTATTTGAGCACTAACCTTGCAGCATGAACTACGATAAATCGACAATTGGTGGTGCTGCTGGGGAATACATCACTAATCATGGCTACAACAGGAAAACCCCCATGGTCGAGCTTGTGACCATAAACAAAGCACTGCTGGGAGATAGCCTGGATTATCATTGAAAAAATTCTTTCTTCTAAACAACAGAAGCAAGAACATGTTGTCTGGATAGTATGCACCCTTATGTATTTTTTATCACTAACCATTTTCAAGTTGAGATTAATATAACGAGGGGCATGCGATGCCCGAGAACATGGGAACTGCACCAACTGCACACTTGGTACTCCCTAGGTGATCAGACACACTCTGAAGGAGACAACAACTTTGCACACTTGGCTCTTGGTGTCGTCAGACACAAAAGTCCAAGTGTGGGGGGAGATCAAGGAGCACCCCGAAATAGGATCCATCCATACCAAGGATGGTGTTGGTTCTACCTTGCCAAAAAAAAAGAGAGAAGAAAGAAAGAAAAGAGAAGAAAAAAATGAAGAAAAAAAGGGGAAGAAATAAAAAAAGAAAAAAATGGAAAAGAAAGAGGAGAGAAAAAATACAATAATAAAAAAAGAGAGAGAAGAAGAGAGTGAGAATGAGCCAGCATGCTTCAGATGGATCAAAGGCCGCATTATGAGCGTGCCTCCAAGCCATGGCATTGCACCCTGATAGACATCATTTTGCCGCCTGGCTCCACCTAGCCTTGCTCTCACTTACACTGGCAAAGCCTTGGCATAATCCTCATCCGCCCCCACCTTTGCGTAGTCACGCTCTAGCAGCTCCCGCGTGCATACAAGCAAGAGAAATTGCTCCTCTCCCATCCTAGGCTTCCGCCGCTCCACTCTGATTGATACTTGCTCGCATACACGAAAGGAGACGTACTTTGCACCTCCTATCCTAAAGCATTGTGCCAACGGATCATTCCACCAAGGCTCATGGTCCCTACACACTAGCTGTGTGTATGACCTGGCCTTGTTGTTCACCTGAGTCGGCATGGTCTAAGTGCCTTCCTCTGCTTCAGCCGGCATCAAAATAGAGGAGTCATCAACGACCATATGCCAATGTTGCAGCAAATTCAAAACTTCCGTCCACATATGCGGCCGGTAAGAACACTCAAGTACGTGCAAAGGTAACTCAAAGTTCACCAATCGTTTACTCATGCGTATCTCGATATGAACATAGCTTGATCATTTGTGCATGCTTCCCTCTTCTATGCTTGTTTTGCTCGGGTTTGAGTGTATGGTCGACCTACATTCAAAAGCCTTTTAAATTAAGCATGGTGCTTAGGATAAAATAGCCTTCTTTAATCAAATGATACATGGTGAGTTTGGTTAATGAACCACCGAGTTAATACTATCATAGACTTTGGTTGTATACCTTTTGCGGACTAACCCCTGCAAGGAAGATTTCAAATTAATCGGTAAGTCCTCAAGCTAAATTCACACAAGAGATAAACCAAGGCCCAGGATGCACTTCAACAAAAAAAAATTGCACAACATACAAAGGAGGCACATATCACCTTAATGTCCCTTTGCTATGTGTTGGCGCTAAAAATCGGCCAGGAATCGGCCGATGACCTTCAGCGTCGGACACACGACCCGGGAGAATCTACTTAGCTCCTGTTCGGGTTATTGCCCTGGTGCGGTTCGCGTAGCGTGCCAGTCAATCTGACCTGTTGATTGACAAGAAAATAAACGTATTAAATTCCAAGCGCTCCGATCGGCTGAGATTCCGATCTGTCCCAGAAAGCGTATCAGCGAGTCGGCTGATTTACTATGAAGATGACCGGCTATGGATCAGCCGATAATCACGTAATAATTGCAAAGAAAACTTCTAGAGCAACTTAAACAATTATTACAGAAGCAACACTTGAAATAGATCTAATCGTCTGTATAATAATGAACGAGGAAAAGCAATGATGAAGCCGATAGTTTCAATCTCAAGCTGGATAACTGGTGATAATACTAGAACAACAGGTAAAACCTATAATTCTAGTAAATATCGATAACTGGTGAATAAATCCAAACGAAACCACGGCGATGCGCCCGAAGTTAAAGCTTAGATGTTATTCGATAAGCGGAACCTACCAATTGGCCGGAGATCGAGTCGATGCAGCCCTGCCAATCCGTACTAACTCGTGAAAGAAAAAGAAGTAATGGCGAAGTCGCCGACTTGAAAGTAAAGTGCAATGAAAAAGTAGATTGTTTTGTTGATTGATTGATGTCTATCTATCCAAAACCCTGGCGACTCCTATTTATACCCTAGGACTAGGACTCCTGATCGATTACGATCTGTTACAAACTCGATTTAAATAGAAAACTACTATATCTATAATATTTTCCTAAAGGAAACGGGCTCCCGCAGAATTCTCTGTCGCCATCTCCTAGTCCAATCCGGACTCTTTCCATTGCTTCACGACCGAGTCGGCATCGTTCTTTCGACCAACGTCAGGCCACTTTTGACTGGGCTCCTCTGTTGGGATTCCAATGGCTTCATCTCCCTAACTGCTGGTGCAGACTACATCGCCCCTCGGCCAATCCCCAACTGTAGCCTCAATCGGCCGATTCCCAACTGTAGCCTTCAAATCTGCCGCATCGGCCGGTTTCTTCTCTTCCTGACGCCGATTCAACACGTGTCAAAATCTGGTGTCAACACATGCCCCAAGTTTTGGAGTAAAACATAATTTTTACTTCGAAACTCTTTTCTTTAATCTTTCCTTCGAAACAAGCGCAGCAAAAATCTCCCTCCGTTTCGCGGTCTTCTATATGATGATTGCAATCTTCTCGAACCGGGCGCTTGAGACAACTGTTCCCCCAGAATTCATGTGGACGACACGGCAAAAATCCCACCTTTACCCTTTCTCTCCCGGATTATCCTTAAGTACTGGCATTCTCCGCCACTCCTTCTCCACGAGCCTAGTAATCTCCTCCCAGCGAATCACTGTTCATCTTCTTCCTGCGCCCTCTCGGTCTCCAACCGCATCCTCCGGCGATTTCTCTCTTGCCTGCAATCTGCTCCATCCCTCCAATGGCGGCGCCATCAGCAACTTCACCAACCACGGAGGTTCCGCCGGCAACTTCCTCGGCGACGGCGGTCCCATCGATGGTCCCATCGGTGGCTCCATTTGCGACTCCATCGACGACGATGAGTTTCATTCCGGAGGTAATCATCCGAAACTTTCCTCTTTTACTTTTTACTGCTCAATTACTTTTTAGATCCATTCTCAGTTTTCTCCTTTTTCCCTCTTTTTTATGCATTTAGGCACCAGATTACTATTCCCCTTTCCGAAACCCCCGGTCTCATCTGCTTAGGTCCCATGGGGAATCCAGATCCAACTGATTTGATCAACTTAGAAACCCATAGAATTCCTTTCAAGCAATCACCTATACATTTGGGTCAGTGGGCAGGTGCCTTTAGATCTTGGCCGAATGAGACCCCTGGCTGGAAAGAATGGTACCATAGATTAGCCAAGTCCAAGAGAGTTCAATGGGATGAGTTGAAAATCGGCCAGTGCATCGATCTCTCTCTTTCCCAAATGGAGAAAAATGAACCCTTAGTAATAGCGGCCTCTTATTTCTGGTCCGACGCGCTCAACACGTTTCTCTTTGGGCACAGACCTATGACTCCAACCCTGGCCGATGTCCTGATGCTGACCGGCCTTGATATCTCCTCCCCTGATACACCCTTTGATTATCTGATCAAACCAACCCATCGGCTAGAGACAAAAGGAATCGGCGGGTGGAAGGGGTATATCAGCAAAAATATGAGGACTGGGACGATTTCAAAAAGAGAACATACAACGTTCTTAATGATGTGGCTAGAGAAGCACTTCTTCTGTGGCAGAGCAGTTGGTCCTTCATCCAATACACAAGCTCTGGCAGAAGCTCTGTCACTAGGATCGGTCATCCCTCTTGGGAAGCATCTGTTAGGATCGGCCTACCATATGATGCACCAAATCGGCGTCAAGTTATCAAAAGGGGAACCGATTGGTAATCCTGGTGGTCCTTGGTGGTTCATCACCCTCTGGCTCAACCTATACATGAGCAAGGTCTCCCAGCAGCAAATAGAAACCAAAACATTTCCCAATATCGAGTCAGAGGAAAACCCCACCATACGACAACGCTGTACCTCTTTTGGAGAAGCAGCATCAGCCTTCCCTGGTTGTCAATTCACTGCTACCCGAACGGCCGAATACTTCAGATGTTTCTACAACGGCTTCAGTGAAGAGACCATCAGCTGGTATCCGTATCAGACAACAGGGCCGATTTTCGAGCTTCCCGTCTGTTATGATTCATCATCCAATTCTTTTGACGGTGATCTCATGGATATCCTGATCAAGCCAGGGATTTTACCGGCCAACTTCTTTTCTGGAAAAGATTTCCCAACCTATGAATTTTACAATCCATCAACCGCAGCACGACAATTCGGCTTTGGTCAGCTGCCGATTCAAGTCTACTTTACCGGCCGTGCAGAATTTCGAGATGAACTGACCAAGAGCCTCGACTACAGTCGGCTGTACAATCTAGTGCCAGACTCCAGTACCATCGACCTAAACAACTGGATAGTGGCCCCCTTTGCCGTCCAACAATTCAAACTGTGGTGGGCAGAATGGAAGCAGCACCTCTTCTGTTCGTCTCCATCAACATATTGTAACAGTTTGGACCCAGACAACATCAATTCAAGTGCAGCGATATTACCTTTCTCCCAGCCGATTTCAATATTGTCCCTTTCCATGCTACAATCTCGCCGCTAACTTGTATCTCTCTTTTCAGTCTGAAAGTCAAATTCCCCCGACACGGAGACAAAGTGGTAGGCCGATAGAGAGCAATCGCCCATACACACCATTTCCACTTATCGGCCATCACGCTCCGACCATCAAAGACATCACCAGCGGCCGATGGAAGCAAACGCCGAAAAGGCCTACTTTAAAGAAGACAAGCCGCCGAGTACGTGCCCGCATAGGACCAACTGATCAATCGGTGGTGGCATCGGCTGAAACCCCAACTGCGCAAGCTTTGCCGATAGCCGAGGAGGTCGACCTCCAGACTGCCACAGAAGTTGGAGCGGCCGCTGCATCACTGCTGGTAGAAGCTGTTCAGGTAACCTCGCATACTTCACATACCTTTAAGTATTCTATCAATATTAACCTCTTCCTTCTGCCAGGCTGCACAAATTGCTCCAGCGCAATCTCCGCAGCAATCGGCCACGTCCCGAGCGGAAGCCGAAATGCCAGCAATTCTCCTCATCGAGGTAGAGAATCTCTTAACTCAATCTCTTGATATTCAACAAAAACTAACCGATTTTGATGCAGACCAATCTGGGTGCGTCGATTGTAACCCCCCAACAAACATCGGCCGGAAGACTCACAGAGGTATGGCAGGTATCTCATATCATCAGACTTAATTATTCGCAGTATACTCATAAAATTTGTTTCCCATACCTTTTCAGGAAGCTGGCTCGAGCAGGGCATTGATAGTCATCGAATCCTCCTCTTCTTATGACCCGATCGCACCGGTTCCTGAGACGAGGGTGGCACTCCCGCCGGCACAAGCAAGAGAAATCCGCTTCAAAGAGGTAAGAAACTTATCACCCAAATCGCCCGATTCCCCTTTACTGTCTGCTAATCCTTGTCATTATTCTTTCGTAGGAACAAGATACTCCTAATAACAGTCTTTTCTCTTTCGCGGTTCCCCTGTCTGACGATGAAGAGGTCGCTTCACACCAAGTTACATCGAGCTCAATTCCTGATGATGTCCGTGCCAAGCTCGAGAGTATGCGGACCCTCCTCCAAGACGATATCGGCCGATTAGTAGGAGATGCCTCATCGATTCGGCGACTTCTTAATGACATCAGAGGCCGAATCCTAGAGGAAGCGACAGAAACTCTGGATCCTGCTGCATACATAGAGTCGATGCAGACTTCAGTGTTCAGAGCCCTGCGACATATGGTCGATCGTGCCAAGCTAGCGCAAGTCCGCGAGGAAGAAAACTCCTACAAACACCGAGCCCAAGAAGTGCATCAGCGGATCAACTTCCTTGAGAACTCCCATCCAGATATCATCGGCGCCATAGATCGCCTCAAACGGAGGAGGGCAGAGCTAGCCCAAGAGATGGAGCAGGTAACCAAGGACATAGCTACTGAAGAAAAGAGACTTCAAGACCTTCCGTCTGTCATCGCCGAGCTGAAGCAAGAAAGACATAACCTAGCCCGTGAAGCAATAAAACTTCATCGTCATATGCTAGAAATTCCCGGATCGGCTGATGACGACCAAAGAGTAGTAGACTCGGCCGATCAGATTAGGCAACGAGCGATTGCGACCATTGATGCCCTCCTTGGGTGAATTGTAAAGAAACCTGTGAACATTTAATGCCCTCTTAATGTTCACGCGCCGATTCGAACTTGGACCGTCTCCTTTGGCAGCTTTGCATTTATGAACGCTTTTATTCTGATGGGACGCATCCTACTATCTCTTTACCCCCTTCCTTCTATAAGTACGAGATCCCACATTGTTTCTAGAGGCGTCTGTATTACCCATCTTCTTCCCCTCCAATTCGATCTTTATCCTCCCAGGTTGGACATCAAGATGTCTTCTTCATCTTCCTCCTTCTCTATCAACCAGGTACGAACCCTCTTCTATTTCCTCCCTTGACATCTCAATCGCTCTGATACTGGGTAGTTGTTTGTCCCTTCTTAGCCAAAACGCCTCAGTCCCAGTCTGGAACGAGCGATTGAAGTTATGCCTTCAGATGAACCACTGTCGCAGGCGGACATAGATCTGATAAAAGCTCACTTTGAAGAACTCAGAGGTCATGTTCCTACCGACATCCAAAAAATCTGGGACCATATAGATGCTAACTGCTCCAAGCGACCACCAACTGAAAGGAGTCATCCACTCCCTCGCTCAGTTGCCCTTGAAGATGCCGCGGCAGGAACATCCCAACCACCTCTTGACAGGAGCCATCCACTCCCTCATCAAGTCGAGGCTGAAATCACCATGGAGGATCTGGAGGAGAAGAGCATCCGCCTTCTGATAAAATTAGGCCGGATCGAGAGAGTGTTCAAGAAAAAGTGTGATCAATAGATATATTGGTACTTTTTATTCTAAGGGCAACTTGTACCATGTCGGCCATGTACTCTGTTGTTTCTGATCATCCACTTCATCTTGTGAGCCAATTGATGGGCTCCGCATACACCTTCATGGATTTCCCCCATCAGGACCTTTGCTTCTTCCGTTCCCAGGCATTTGAGAAGAACCCCATCAATCGTCCGGTAAAACAAATCATCCTCAAGTAATACATATTTTGTGGCCTGGAAACGCACTCGCCGATCCACCCTCTGGGACGGATCCTTTAAGTAATCGGCAATCTCCTTTCGCCAATCGTCGGCCGCGAGTTCCTCAATCATAGCTCCTTGAATCGGCCGATATCCTGACGCGTGTTGGGCCAGCCTATTGGCCTCTTCATTATAATTTCTGGGGATGTGCTCGATTATTGCAGACTTGAATTCCTTTAACAGCTGGAGGCAATCTTCATAGTAAATCCTTAAGATATCATCTTTGCATTCAGATTTCCCCGTTAACTGATGTACGATGAGCATGGAATCCCCAAAAATCTCGACTGCATCAGCTTTGACTTCCCTCAACAATTGGATACCTTTTAGGACGGCTCGGTATTCCGCCTGGTTGTTGGTTGCGGATGCTTCTATCGGCAGAGAGAAATCATAACTTGCCCCCCGAGGCGATACAAGAATGATGCCGATTCCCGATCCGGCTCCACACGAAGAACCATCGAAATACAGAGTCCATGGAACCGGTTCAACGACAGCAATTTCCGGTCCACAATGCTGAGCTACGAAATCAGCCATGACTTGACCCTTGACAGCTTTGGCCGATTCGTACCTTAAGTTAAACTCTGACAGAGCCAGGATCCATTTTCCAATCCGTCCTTTCAAAATTGGCAGCGATAGCATATATTTTACCACATCATCCTTGCATATGACTATGCACTCTGCCGATAACAAATAATGCCTGAGCTTGGTACACGAGAAGTATAGACACAAGCACAACCGTTCCACCGGGGAATATCTTGTTTCAGCGTCCAGGAGTCTTCTGCTGACATAATATACTACCCGTTCCTTTCCTTCGAACTTCTGTACCAGCGCCGATCCGATAGCTTGTTCATCAGCCGATAAGTATAATCTGAACGGCTTACCGGGCTGTGGCGGGACCAACACCGGTGGTGAAATTTGATATTGCTTGATATCTTCTAACGCTTTGCGTTGTTCTTCTCCCCACACGAATTCCTGGTCGGGCTTCAATTTCAACAAAAGAGTGAAAGCTTGGATACGCCCAGACAAGTTGGATATGAATCTTCTAATAAAATTGACCTTGCCAATGAGGGATTGCAGCTTAGTTTTATTCTGTGCGGCTACAAATTTGTTGATGGCGTCTATAGTCTTCTGGTTAACCTCTATCCCGCGCTCATGGACCATGAATCCTAAGAATTGCCCGGCCGATACACCAAATGCACACTTGTTCGGGTTCATTTTCAACCCATGCTTCCTTGTGCACTCCAGTACTTCTTGTAAATCGGCCAGATGTTCCTGATGACCTTTCGACTTGACCACAACATCGTCGATGTAAATTTCCACCGATACACCAATGAGCTTGTGAAAGATATAGTTCATGGCCCGCTGATATGTAGCACCGATGTTCTTTAACCCAAAGGTCATTACAACCCACTCGAATAAACCGAGGTGGCCCGGACACCTGAAAGCCGTCTTCGAAATATCTTCTTCAACCATTAATATTTGATTGTACCCAGCATTACCATCCATGAAACTGATGACTTTATGACCTGCGGCAGCATCTATAAAGACATCGGCCGTCGGCATCGGATATCCGTCCATTGGTGTAGCCTGATTTAGGTTCCTGAAGCCGATGCATCCGCGCAACTTTCCGTTCTTCTTATATACAGGCACAATATTAGAAATCCATTCGGCGTAATGGCACTGCCGAATAAATCCTGCTTCAATCAATCTTGTGATCTCGGCCTTTATATCAGGTAGAATTTTAGGATTGCACCGTCGTGCAGGTTGCTGATATGGCCGATATCCTGATTTTATAGGCAACCGGTGTTCAACAATGGACCGATCTAGACCAGGCATCTCATGGTATTCCCAAGCAAAGCAATCTTTCAATTCTTTTAATAAACTTGTCAATTTACACTTGTATCCAGGATCCAAGGTAGCACTAATATACGTCGGCCTTGTCTTGCTATCATCTCCTCAATCCACCATCTCCAAAGAATCGGCCGACGTGAATCCATGCCCAAGCTTCCCGTCTTCTCGGACGAATTGATCCATCTATTCTGAATCTTCAGAGCCGACTGCTTGGATCGGCTGTAGACCAAAATCGGACACTTTCAGGAAATCAGTGTCCCAAGTTCTGCCAGATATACACTTGATGTGCTCACAGCTCCATTGTTGTGTGTCGGCCGCCGCAACATTGTAGGTGGAATCGGTGGTGACTATCTCTGTACTATCGCCGACCCACTGTACAAGGCACTGGTGCATTGTAGACGGGACACAGCAATTCGCGTGTATCCAATCGCGACCGAGCAACATGTTGTAGGACTCCTTACCATTAATAATAAAGAAGGTAGTGGGAAGGGTCTTACTGCCGATGGTGAGGTCGACGCAGAGCGCTCCGCGGGCGGGAGATACGTTGCCTTCGAAGTCTTTGAGCATCATGTCCGTCTTGGTCAGGTCTCCATCACTTTTGCCTAACTTCCGGAACATGGCATATGGCATGATGTTGACTGCGGCGCCTCCGTCCACTAGTAGCCTGGTAACGGGTCGTCCGTTAACGTGTCCTTTGAGAAATAGTGCCTTTAGATGTTGCTGTTTTTCATCTTCTGGTTTCTCAAAGGTGGCTGTCATCGGCTCCAAAACCAACTGCGTCATCTGCTCCTCCATCCTTGTCGCCTTATCTCGATCGGCAGGCGTCATGAACTCCATCGACAATACGAACACCATGTTGACATCAGCTGCCGATTCTTGATTGTCGCCCTCTTTGTTGTTGTTCTTCTTGGGGCGCCAGACCCGAGACCTGTCGTTTTTCTTATCCAGCGCCTGTCTCTGTTCCTCCTCTTGTTTTCCCATTGGCGCAGGCGTTGGATCCTTCATTTTTGGGATTTAGGTAGTCCATCAGGGCACCACCTAGGGTTTATCGGTTTGGCCAACGGTCTGGCGCGCTCCCAGTCTTGTTCCCTCCCTAGAGGGTTTTCATCTGACACCCTAGCATCGACCATTTCTTCCAGCCGATCGTGTACGCTGGTTCTGCCCCCCAGTCGCTTCTGCTGTTGATCCTGCCCTTTGACCGGTCATACCGGTCAACTCTGCCCCCCTGCCGATTATGCACTGAAAGGCGCCGACCTTCTTGTTCGCGCCAATTTTTGCTGATCGGCTCTGATCCTCTGTCTCTAGAGCGCGATCTTTTGAACGGGCGATCATTGCGACTTGATCCGCTGCACTCAGGGCAGTCATCGGCTGATGGCAACCTGAGGTCGTTTTCCCAGCAATGGATGAAGAACGGACATCGCCAATGATCTTCGTGTCGGCGTATCATCTCATCGTGGTATCTCAACCGTTCCTGCTGCTGCGATAGCTGCCGCCGATATTTGCTGAGTAAGAATTGGGATGTGACGGGTCTACGCGATTGTTCTGATCCGTCGCCCTCGTCCTCAGCCCATCTTTTCCCTTTGACATCATCCACCGTGACTTGCTTCCTGGGATCCACGGCGCCGCTTCTTCTAGCCGATTCCAACGTCAGCACCTTGGTTTGAAGTGAGTTTCTTCCCGTGTCAACCATGTTAGCCGGGAAAGGATGCTGATCAATCTTCATCGGCTTTGCCGGGATTTTGAACTTGAGTCTTCCTTGCTCAATGGCCGACTGTATCTGCTGACGGAAGATCTTGCACTCATTTGTGTCATGAGATGTAGTGTTGTGCCATTTGCAGTACTTCATCTTTTTGAGCTGATCGGCCGAAGGAATGGTATGGTATGGTTAGAGCTTGATCTGCCCTTCCTGGAGCAGTAAGTCGAAAATTTTATCAGCCTTTGATGTGTCAAAGCTGAATGCTTCTGGTTCCTTCTTTTCAAAAGGACACGATATTGGCTTCTTCCTTTTGACCCATTCTGCTAGGCCGATTTCTTCCTCTTCCTCTGATTCAGACCCTTCCAAATATGCCACCTTTTTCTGAAAATTCCTCCGCTGCTCAAACGGACGCACTTCCTGACCAGCCAATTGGTGAACGATCTGACTTAAGCTTTCAAATTATTGTGAGGCGTACCTCTCCTTGATATGTGGCAGGAGGCCTTGGAAAGCGATATCGGACAACTGGGCATCGGTCAGAGCTAGGGTATAGAATTTTTTTCTGACCTCTCTGAACCTCTGTATGTACCCAGTTACTGGTTCGTCGCTCCTCTGCCTGAGGCTGGTCAAGTCTGAAAGCTTCATCTCGTGTACTCCCGCGTAGAAGTACTTGTGGAATTGCTTTCCTAGATCGGCCAAAGTAATGATGGAATTGGGTGGTAAAGTAGTGAACCACTGGAAGGCCGATCCAGATAGAGACGATGAGAACAGACGCACCCTTAGAGCATCTTGTGTGGCGGCTTCCCCGCACTGGATGATAAATCTGTTAACGTGCTCTACGGTAGAGGTGTCGTCCAGCCCCGAAAACTTGGTAAAGTCAGGAACTTTGTACCGGTGGGGAAACGGCAACAGGTCGTCGGCTGATGGGTATGGTGTCTTGTACGTATAAGTCTACACTTTCGGCTTCAACCCGAATTGGTTCTGAATTACTTCCGCTATTCTTGCCGTCCAGTCCACTTGCTGCTGATGAACAGCTATTCGAGGTGCCGGCATATGTTGGTGGTTCGGCGGCGGTATGGCCGGGTGATGGGTCGAAACGTGTGACGGATTCTGTTGCATTACGGCCATCTGAGCAGTTGACAGTTGATGGCGAAGCGAATCCGCCGCCCCATCGTACATTGTCATCGGCGCCGTTCCTCTGAGTGCTTCTACAGCGTCTGCCCCCCTGCCGATTTCTGACGTAGTTGGTTGATACTGAGGGACCGTCGGCCGAACGGCCGAATGGAACGGCACCTGGATCGGATAGCTCCCATGTCCGGTTGATTGATCGGGAAAGGCTGCTGTTGCTGATGTCCCCCCAAGGCACTGAGTTTGAGGGCAGCGATTGCATAGAAGCAATCTGGACAGGCTGAAGTGGCGCTTGCGATCGGAAACATGGTGCACCGTTATACCCTAGAGGCACTGGAGGCAACGAAGTGTTGTATCCTTCGTGTTGCGTCGACATCGGTTGAGGAGCCGAGTGGGACGTGCCTGATAAGCTTCTGGCTGGAGGTACAATAGGTGGGGCGTATGCTGGCCCCTGATATCCCTGAGCTGCTCCACTGACCAGAGAACTGATGACGGTGTTATACACCGTGTTGGTCATAACCGAGGATTGGTCGATGAAAGCCTGATAGACGGACTGTTGAATCATATCGGACATCTTGGCCGAATCCTCAGCGATGGTGATATGGCGGGGGACTGGAAGAGGAGCTTTCTTTATTGCCTCCCCGCTTCTAGTACGACTGAAAGATTGCAGATACATCCTTTTGTAATCTTCTAGATGTTTAGCCAGTTCCTCTTTCTGGTCGTCCTTGAGATCTGCTTCCGTGACCTCAATAATGTTGTCCTCAGAAACTTCGGTGGTCTTTGACATGTTGGATCTTGAGACAGTGTGTTGGCGCTAAAAATCGGCCAGGAATCAGCCAATGACCTTCAGCGTCGGACACACGACACGGGAGAATCTGCTTAGCTCCTGTTCGGGTTATTGCCCTGGTGCGATTCGCGCGGCGTGCCAGTCAATCTGACCTGTTGATTGACAAGGAAATAAACGTATTAAATTCCAGGCACTCCGATCGGCTGAGATTCCGATCTCTCCCAGAAAGCGTATCCGCGAGTCGGCCGATTTACTATGAAGATGACCGGCTATGGATCACCGATAATCACGTAATAATTGCAAAGAAAACTGCTAGAGCAACTTAAACAATTATTACAGAAGCAACACTTGAAATAGATCTAATCGGCTGTATAATAATGAACGAGGAAAAGCGATGATGAAGCCGATAGTTTCAATCTCAAGCTGGATAACTGGTGATAATACTAGAACAACAGGTAAAACCTATAATTCTAGTAAATATCGATAACTGGTGAATAAATCCAAACGAAACCACGGCGATGCGCCCGAAGTTAAAGCTTAGATGTTATTCGATAAGCGGAACCTACCAATTGGCCGGAGATCGAGTCAATGCAGCCCTGCCAATCCGTACGAACTCGTGAAAGAAAAAGAAGTAATGGCGAAGTCGCCGACTTGAAAGTAAAGTGCAATGAAAAAGTAGATTGTTTTGTTGATTGATTGATGTCTATCTGTCCAAAACCCTGGCGACTCCTATTTATACCCTAGGACTAGGACTCCTGATCGATTACGATCTGTTACAAACTCGATTTAAATAGAAAACTACTATATCTATAATATTTTCCTAAAGGAAACGGGCTCCCGCAGAATTCTCTGCCGCCATCTCCTAGTCCAATCCGGACTCTTTCCATTGCTTCACGACCGAGTCGGCATCGCTCTTTCGACCAACGTCAGGCCACTTTTGACTGGGCTCCTCTGTTGGGATTCCAATGGCTTCATCTCCCTAACTGCTAGCGCATACTGCATCGCCCCTCGGCCGATCCCCAACTTTAGCCTCAATCGGCCGATTCCCAACTATAGCCTTAAAATCTGCCGCATCAGCCGGTTTCTTCTCTTCCTGACGCCGATTCAACACGTGTCAAAATCTGGCGTCAACACTATGTTCATGCATTTCTATCTCAGCCTTGTTTTGAAAAGATAAAAAATTGGCGAACCATAAAAAAATCCCTTAGAAAAAAAGAGAATAATGAAATAAAATGATTTTTAGAAATTTTTTTGTGCTATATTTATACTTTTCTGATTAGAAATGAATTAGTTATAAATTTTTAGAGATTAAATTATATTTTTATTAATATATATATTGGGAATAATACAACTATCCAAATCTAGTATCCAAATTGACTATCCGATATTGGTCATATTATATCCGAATCCAATATCCGATTTAAATATCCAATATCCGATGCGATATCCGGAACAATACCCTGATATCCCAAAAAAACTATCTGAATTGATATTCGCCCCTGTCCGGTCGAACGGCCGGTCGGAAAATATCCGTACCATTTACATCCCTAGGCACGCCAAGGCACGAATCACCGAGGATCAACACCAGGGTCCACCTATTAGCTATCCAGAGGAAGGCAGAGCCGGGGGAGCACCATCTGGGTTCGGTCGACCCCCAGGTTCGGTCGAACCTGGATGGCTTCCCGGTTGCCGGATCTTTTGTGGGGAGATCATCCTTATCTCCTCAAGGGCGGTGGCTAAGGTTTCCTTAAGAAGGGATGGAGGGAACCGCCCTTGGAGGCTATAAAAGGAGGCCTCCCCACTTCATTCACACACACCACACATTGGAAGCCTCTCTCCCTCTCTCACTTTGTGACTTGTACTCCTTAGGCTAGTGGAGCTAGGCTAGAACTTCTCTTTAGCGAATCCAGTCATCCTCGAGGTCGTTGAGCAATCCTTGGCCTCCGGTATGGCTTTGTATTCGACTTGTCAGTATTCTATTCATAATGCAGAGCTTAGTCATGGCTGCTATGCTATCTTGATAGTTTATCATACCATGCCTTGTTCTTCCATAAGTTATGCTTTATATGTGGTTAGACTAGATGTTCTAAGTAAGGATATCGGTTTGTTGTGCCTTTGGGCTTACCTTAGTGCTTTACTTGTCCATCCGAAGGGTGGGAGACCCGGGGGCGCTAGGGTAGTGACCTCATACACAGGCGTGGTGCCCGGGTGCTGTGGCAGAACCACCTGAATTAATCCGGCTCAAGTGTATTAACCATCACCATTAAGGCAATCTCGGTTAACCCTACACTTCAAACGGAGTAATCCACTGGTCTGTCGGGTATAACCTCCCGATACAACCACGGTAATCGGATCGAGCGCCATACATACAAATGCTCACGCGACGATGAGCCCAGAGAATACCACATTCCAGCAAATATTACAAAATTACCATAAGTGAATATTACAGACCAAGTTTGAGTTTAGAAACCGAGTACTTCAGTGATCAAATCCAAAAAGTTCTTCAGAGTTTAAATTGCAGCGGAAATAAAATAACGAAAGCTACTCGACGATAAAGGATGTCTCGATGAAGCCCGTACGAGACGTCACTCGGTATTATCTTCGTTGGACGGGGGCGTATCCCATTCCACCGACCAACCAGGGGGAAGAGTACAAGGCCAAGTCAACCTAGCAATCAAATCTTCGAAGGTTTCACCTGAAAACAAGCCACAAGCAAGGCTGAGTATACTAATACTCAGCAAGGCTTACCCGACTAATGGGGTATACTTAGCCGACTCCTAGACATGCGAGGCTTTTGGCTTGAGGGGTTTGTTTTGCCAAAAAGCATATATAGTAGGTCCTTACTTTCAGATTTTAGCTCCAAGTTCTAGCTTTCTTTAACCATTCTAGGTAAGCAACTATCCAATATCATACATGGTGAAGCATTAACTTTTCATCCAACAAGTTTATTCATCATCATTGTTCCTCTTCTTACTCTGTGGGTAAAAGTGGTTAAGCAGTCTCAATAGCCGCGAGAAACGGACGATTCGAATCGAATTTCTTAACCTTGCAAGGGAAACCTAAACACACGTCACGTGGTTACTCCCTAGAGTCACACGTGCAACCTTTCCCTTCAATTCCCGCTTCACGGAACAGGCCCACCGCCCTCGACTACACCTCCCCATGGACCACGGACGCAGCCGGGCCATGGCGGCCGATGCACCCGCCATTAGCTAGATGTGAACGAATTCAAGACGGTGGGGAGTATATTCCGGCCTCGGTTCAATCCAGTACTAAGCTTACCGATTACCATATTCTCGGCATGTGGTTAGTACGTTCAAAGACTTAACCATCACTTACCACACACTGCGGCCTTAGCATTTTTCACTAGACAGACGGGCCTCAATCATCAACATAAACATCGTACCACAGCCCGTCCGTCGTCCTTATGATTGCAGCGTGTAGTAAACAATCAACTCCTAATTTCTCGCGAGTGACAGGAAATCACTCAACTTTTACCGAGTCCTATTAGCATAGCATTCTATCAAACCTTGTATCTAGTGTTCAGAGCATGGGTACCTAGGATCATGCAACTAAGTTTTCATCCAACTCCTATAAACTTAATGCACAAGTAAAGTAGAGTAATAAGTTGCATAAGTTTAGGAAATAGGGTTCATGCTCCGGGGCTTGCCTTCTTGCGAAAAGTTAGTCCGGGGCTCTTCCGAACTTGGGCTCGGGTCTTCGGCAACTTCAGTTAGATTCACTTGAGCTTCACGCTGCTCACTCTCGGACGCGGGCACCAACTCGTACGTTCCGTCGGCGAGAGTCGTCGTTTCTACATGAATGCACAAGTTTAAGTAGTGGTGATGTTAAACGATATGATTTCCTTCATGATAAAGTTGCAGTTTATAAAACACGAGTTTGTTGTGGAGTGAGTTACTTCATCAATCGTGGGCAATCGTTAATATAGTTTATCTTAATCTATTTAACTTTATTAAAGAAGAAGGGGTTGTGTTATATTGAAAACTTAGTTTTCTTTTTAAACACAAACATGAGTTGAACACAATTACTAATCTAGTTAGCTTCTGGTAATAAAAGTTTTATTCAAAGTACATTATGTAGAGATAGGATCACTGTAAAAATTTCAGACATTTTTGTGTAGCATGTTAAATATGAAAAATGTAATACACAGCCACTGCTAGAATCTAGTTATTTTTATACAGAACAAACCATGCAATTATTGATGCTGCAAATTTTACAGGGTGTTGCTATAACCATATTTGTGCTACTGTAAATTTTTCAGATTTTATTGTACATGATTTAGAGCATAATAAATGGGACAAGCTACGCTCATGTTATTAAAGATTATTTTCTACAGGATGTTATACAGGGTTTCTATGTTTGAAACTTTTTGTACATGTTGAGCTACTCTATTGTGTTTCATAGTAAAAAGATGAACATTTTATAAGGGCTTTACTAATTATTTTGGATTAGTGAAGTTTTCCTACCACAAATTCATATGAACAGGTTACATATAGTAAAAATGTTTCTAAATTTTTCTATGGCCTCTAGGTATCACTACAACAACACAGAAAAAGTTTCATGACATTAAACATCACAGAACAGCAGGAAAAATTAGTTCTATCACTTTATGGCATAAAACAATGTTGGACAAAAAGTGAATCTAGAAATGGCTTTTGGTCCTGATCTTTTTACACAGTCCTAAACATCAAGCAAGTAACTCACTGCCCAAAATTTAGGGTCAGAAATGATCTACAACAGTGGGTACAAAAGAAGTCCATTAAACCTTCCATTTAATCTAGAGCAAAATATATTGAGAATCTGAGAAACTTTATGTAACAAAAGTTGTAGAGTTTCTTATAAGGATTCCAGAACAGTTGAGTTTTCATTTTTCTGAATTTTCTACGATTTTATACGAATTTTACAAGTTCACTGATTTGGTTAAAACTTTCTTTACAGAGGGGTCCCTGAAAACTAGCAGAAAACCCCCTAGAAAGATTTGGGCGCTTGCAATGTGGTCCCTGGTCGCAATTTCACGGCGGGGTCATCCTGTCCGGCCAAATTCCGGCGAGCTCGGTCGCCGGCGGCGAGGGCAAGGTGGGGGAGGAGCAAGAGGAGGTTGGGGGCTACCTTTGGGTGGTCACGGTTGGGGCGGAGGTGGTCTGAGCAGGGCGGCCCGCGGCGAGCAGGGGCGGCGGCGGTGGGACGGCGCGGACGGCGGCGCTCCGGCGATGGGGGCGGCGGGGCTCGGGCTGGGGAGCTTCAGCGCACGGAGGGGGACCCGTTTCAGCGCTTGTCTCGGGCGGAGGTGGGCCGGAGCAGGGGGTTCCACGGCGAGGTGGGGGCGCCGACGGCAATGGAGCTCTGCTCTGCTTTGCTCTGTTTGGCGGGGAAGAAGAAAGGAGGGAAGGGAGGGGCGCTGTGCCGGCTTTATAGCTGGTGGAGCTCGTGGGGGCGGGCTCGGCACGGCCGGGGCGTGGGGTGGAGGGGGCGGCGAGGCTGGGCGCCATTGGTGCGGCCGGCGGTGACCAGCGGCGCTATTGGGCAGGCGGCGGTGCACGGGGTGCTGTGTCGCGTGCGACTACGCGGGCAGGCGACTGGGCGAGCGAGATAGCGGCGTGGGCGTGCTACTGGCGAGCTGGGGCGGCACGACGGGGCACTGGTGGAGGGGGCGGCGGCCAGCGACTGGGCAGCACGGTGGCGCACCGGGGATTGGGCAGAGACACGGCGTGGGGGGAGGAGAAGAAGGCGCGGCCGCGGTTGGGCGAGCGGGGGCGGTGCAGCAGGACGCCGTGGGTTGGCTCGGCGCCTGGTGCCGCGCAGGCGTTGGGGGACAGGTGGCCGGCGGCGGTCGGGCGAGCGCGCGGCGCAGCAGAGGAGGGAGGGGTGAGCGAGGGACCGAAGTGCAAAAATTCGAAAAACTTCAGGGGGCTGCGTGCAAACAGGGCGTTTTCTCCTCTTTCTGATTTGAATTTCAAAAACTTTTGAACACGAAAGTTGTTCAAAATAAAAAGTTCTACAACTTTGGTTTCAGGCAAAATCTCATTTGGCTTATGGTTTTAAAGTTAATTTAAAAGTTTCAAATGTGTCCAAATGTGCCCAAATTCGATTTGAATTTCAACTTAACTCGTTCTAATTCTTTTCACCCTTTTATTAGTTGGTTAAGCATAGGGTTAGGCTAATGACATTGATTTTGGAAATGTAATTACCAGGGTTGTCACAGGTATGCGGGATCCCTCGGATATGACCATGCTCCACGGTGTTGTAAGGGTAGACGGCAGGTGGTGACAACCCTATCCGTCCGCTACGGCGGAATTGCCATGGTTAGTGTAGTCCCCCATGTTTGGGTATGGTGTAAGAGTTTTGAAAGATGCAACGGGACTGGTTGCATACCAGTGCGGGACATTCTCCTTGATATCTGGAGCCTTAGCTCTGAGCCCTAACCATGTATCTTGTGTAACCCTTGCTTGTATGAATAGATGCTTTTAGGACATTCATTGTATGCCTATTCTCCCACTAACCTTTGGTATATTGGTTATTCTTTATCTTGAGATTGGCTTGTGTGTGTGTCACATTACCCTTATCCATATCATCTATCATAACTTACCCCTGTATGAAATATAGTCTATAGCTTATTCATATTGTCCCGTTTATGTACTTAGTAAACTCTTTTACACCATGTAATCCTACAGGAAAATATAAATAACGATACCCAAATACTCTCCGGTTGAAATGCTACAACAGTATATCCATGCGCTTGCGGATCCAATCTTTAATCGTAAAGACATACCAACACGGCATTTCTTGGCGCCATCGCTAAGGACTAGCAATCCTGGTGATGATACTAAGAAATGCCAACAAGCATTTCTAGCGCCGTTGCCGGGGATGGCATTGGTTAAAAGATTTACTAATAAATAATCTTGACAATATGTTCAAGAAATAGCTATTGCTTACAAAGGCTAATGTTGCTTTTGTTTTCTTCTGCTGGATGAAAATAGGGTAGTGTATGACTGGTTTCTCTCTGCCGACAAACTTTGTTGAAAATCCAAAGAAGCTCGTGAGAAGGGTTTGACCTCGCATCATCCCTCCTCAAATTATTCTCTCAGCAACCGAACCAGTCATTCAAGCACCATCAGCGCCTGAGCCTATGGCCAAAAAGACTCTTCGTGATTTCTCTATCCCCTCCGCTGCCAACATGGCCACCGAACCCAACATCGACGTTGGGGATGTGAACTTTGAGCTCAAATCGAGTCTCATTAACATGGTGCAGGCTAGCCCATTCTGCGGCAAGCCAAACGAGGACGCCAACGCACATCTCCAGAACTTCCTCGAGCTGTGTGAAACCATAGTGATACGAGGGATCACAGTTGACATCATCAGGCTCCGTCTGTTTCCTTTCTCCCTCCTAGGGAAGCGAAACAATGGTTCTACAAGGACAAGGAAGCTGTCAACACGTGGAACACATGTTCTGCGGCTTGGGAGAGGCTGCAAGAATACATCCTTGCCTTTCCTCATCATTGGATGGATGAATGGCTCGTTCTCCAAAGCTTCTACAACGAGCTGACTCCAACATCAAGAGCCCACATCGACGTTGCTGCTGGAGGAGCCTTCCTCGACCTCACCATCGCCAAAGCAACTGCGCTGGTCGAGAAAATGTTCTCCAACCAAGGGTGGTGCGAAGAACGCCTCCAATCCCGAACCAAGGGCATGCACACCGTCAAGGAGACGGACATGCTCGCCGCAAAGCTGGATCTCCTTTTGAAATGCCTGGACGAAAGGGCAAAACACAAGGAGCACATGAACAACTATGCTCAAGCCATAGACTCGCACTCCGCATGCGAAGTATGAGGAAATGGTGGACACACAAGGAACGACTACCCCGAAACCCGTGAAGACACTGCCTTCATCAACAACAGCAACAACGGATACCATCCACAAGGAGGCCAGGGGTGTAACCAGTCACGCCCAACATATCAAGGAGGTAATAACTACAACTCCAATTTCAATTCAAATTTCAATTCAAACAAACCCTCCTTAAATGATCTTGTGCTTGGCCAAGCTAAAATTAATGAATCTTTAAACAAAAAGCTTTTGGCCAACAATAAAACTTTAAAAGTATAAACATAAAAACTGAAACTTTATCTTCTGCTTTGAAAAACCAATTAAGTTTTCATAAAATGATTGAAACTCAACTTGCCCAAGTTGCTGCTCCCATTCCAATTTCTGAGAAAGTAAATGCGGTGACCACGAGGGGTGGTAAGTCCACTCGTGATCCACCAAATCCTAACCATGCAGGAAAGGCAACAGAACCAAAAGAGGACGAAGGGCCATCAGGCCAGGAGGACATCAAGTCTGAGAAGGGAATGGCTCCACAAGAGTTCATTGACACAAGCTTCTTGCCATTTCCTACTCGTTGAGATGACTAGAAGATACATGTTAACGTCTCCTTGTTGGACGTAATGCATGTACCAACGTACGCTCGCTATATCAAGGACATCATCAACAACAAGCGACCGCTCCCCACGACAGAAGTCATCAAACTCACAGAAGAGTGTAGCGCAGCTATACTCAACCAACCCCTTGAAAAGAAGAAGGACCCAGGCTGCCCGACGATCACTTGTTCAATCGGCACACAGCAGTTCGGCCAGGCCTTGTGTGACCTTGGGGCCAGCATCAGCGTAATGCCCAAGGTCGTCTTGGACAAACTAAACTTCACTCATCTCACACTGACACCGATGCATCTTCAGCTAGCTTATTCCTCATTCCGCTACCCTGGCAGAGGATGTCCCGGTGCGAGTCTGGAACTGCTTCATCCCTGTCGACATTGTGGTGCTCAACATGAAAATATGCAAGGAAACATCTCTCATCCTTGGGCGGCCATTCTTGAGCACTGCCGGGGCACAAATCGACATTGGAGCTGGAGAGATCTGCTTCAACATCAATGGCAAGGAAGAAAAGTTCCCATTCCAGCCCAGAAAGGAACAATGTTCCATGATCAAGATTAAATACGGGCCGAATAAACAAGGCATTCAAGTTGAAGTAACACCTCCCAAGACAGACAACCTCTTCACCTTCATGAAGGAATTCATAAAAGAAAAATAAAAGTTGGATTAGAGGCCGGGGCAGTGGAAGAATCAAAAAGCTAAACCTCACAAGAAGCCACAAACCCCGAAGTCCACACAACAACCAGCCAAACAAAAATCAAGGAACCCAAAAAGGTGTGGAAGGTGAAAGAAGTACCGCATCTGGAGAAAAGTCCTGACCGGATGCACCGTCAACAAAACAAATCACGCCAGAGAAAAGTCCTGCCCGTCAGACTTAAAATGACGAGCCCTTGCCAAAGGTAAATTGGTATTTGTCTCATATTTATTTTTTTTAGAATTTGCTTTTTCACACCATTTGATTTTTCTCGTTGCATATTGGAATTTTCCAAACCTCCCATGCACGCTGGAATTTTTCTAGGAACCTTTTCCCTTTTATAAAAATCCTAAAAATGTTTCTAAGCATGAGAATCCTGAGGAGCAGTGGACCTAAAAATCTTTTCAAAGCAAGGACTGACCAGGCGCTAAAGCATAAAAGCAAGTGACCGTTGGGGGGCAGTGGGCTCCGGCTGTCAGCAAGGGGAGCCAGCCAGGGTTTGGCCGAACCCTGGCGTCGGCTGAACCAGGGCCAACGGCTTTTGGGCCCCATTTCCTCCGACGGCTACTAGCCGTTGTGCTAGTGCCTCCTCGGGTGTATCGTGCCCAAGCTCTTGGGCCCCACTTCCTCCAACATAGTCACTCACTCCGTCTCACACTCTTTGCTCTTGGGATTTCATTTTAGTTTTGCTCAAGTTTGGATTCAAGAAACCTCTCTCTCTCATTTCTTTGCTACAAGAATACTCACACACTTGGAGGAACAACTTCCGGGGTGAGGTTTTCATTTGGTTTCACTAATGTAACCCAATTTGAGTTGTTCGTGTTCATTCTTGTTCTTCAAATATGAAAGGCATAGGACAAAGGTTTTCCGGTGCATTGAAGAAAATGACGGGCACGAGTTCGTCCCGTTCTCGCGGTGGCTCAAGCTCTCACCACACTCCCGAACTTTCACCAAGCCCAAGCATGATGGACTACGAAGAGTGTGAGACGGTGGATGCTGAAATTGTGCCATATGTTCCGAAGATGTATTCTGCCAAGGATCCTCCGAAACATGTATGGATAAGTATCTATATTCTTTTGTTGAAGGTTTAAGTTGAATAGTACTGAAAATGTCTTCCAATCTTGTCGCAGCAGGATGTGAATGTGTATAGGAGTATGCCGCCGATGCCAGACATTGAACGTCTGCGCCATCTTCTGCCATCGGTGTTCCAGAAACCGATCTCTCACACTGACAGTGGCCAAAGCAATACAGAGGAGGATCAAGACAACGATGACAGTCGCCCCCTAGTCGAGGTAATGGAGGGCATCGAAAAAAGAACCATGCAGGAGAGTACACATTCTCTTCATGGCGATCTTGTACCTGGCCACCCTCGGGGACCAAGAGCCACCTCCCGGAAGCGCAAGGCCAACATCTCACTAGGTGGAGGTGATATTGGGACCTCCAGGTGAGTGCCTCCCATTGCTTTCCGAGTACTTTTGACCGCTTTCAGTTGAAATCTTGCCTTCTTCTTGATTTCTGCTTATCAGCTCCTCGAACCCAAAGCACGCTAAGGTTATGGTTAAGAAGGAGGTTGGGGATGACACTGTGAGGGAGCAAAGCATGCCCTCCACCATAATGGACCTGTCGTTAGATTTCGCTAGGGCCGCGCCGGGGCAATCACTGCGCTCGGCTAGCCTGAGTTCAATGGTGACCATCACGGTTGCCCCGCCAAAGCAGACTCTGCCCTTGGCTGGCAAAGCTGCACCGGCGAGTGCTTTAGGTGCTATCCCAGCACCTAGACCACTCAGAAGGAAGAAATTAGAAATAAAGAAGTCTGCACTGTAAGTATCTAAGTGCTTTCACTTGTAAATTGTACATTCATTGTCGTAAAATATGTTGTTGCTTCTTGTATGTAGTCCTTTGTGACACCCTAGGTGTCCAAAAGACTAAACAAAGCTCTATAACATGAAATCCGGCATAAACTGTAAGAAACATATTAAACAGCCTATCAAATCTACCTTTAAAATAAATGAATATGTGTATATATGCATAAACATTTGAACTCTTGCAAACAAACCCTTGTAACTTTCAAAGTGGATCACATCTGACTCTAAAATTTTAATGGCACATCTGTCATATCAAGAGCAACAAAAGTCTAATTGAACTCGAAGGCTAACAGTGCAAAAATTCACATAAAATGACGTGTCATTTAAATACTTATTTTCAGAAATTCAAAATAACTTTTTATACATTGCTCAATTGAATTTAGTCATAAAAGAGAAAATATATATCTTGAAAAGTTGAACAAAAATGGTTTTCAAATGTTCTTGTTTTGACCTTGGGAAGAATGAGTTTTAGCTCCTTTTTCACCAAGGCCCCCGCTGTTTTTGTTTCCTGCCACTAGTAGAACTGTGCTAATCTATGAAAATTTCCTCGTGATGTTCATAAACTTCATCATTAAACATGGGCCTTCAATGACAAAATTGTAGAGATCATCATGGATCACCGGTGACGGAGCCCAGGCACTAAACAATTATGACGAACAACAACTGAGCATCACAAAACAGCAACGATTTTGTCATAGTTCGTATGCGCCATTTAGGTTGTGAATTTATGATGTTATGCTTGACGTTTATAATGAATGACAAACCGTCACAAGAGAGCTTAGCTTGGATGATGAATCTATTTTGTCACAGATTACCTCATATGGGCCTGTAACCTTGTGACACCCCGTGGGCCCACCTCATATGCGGGACCCACAAGCCATGTGGCATTCGCTAGCCCCACCTCCGAGCGGGACCCACCAAACACTTGGGACACCATGGGCCCACTGGCCACATGGCACCCTATGGGCCCCACCTGATGTACACGTGGCGCCGTTTGGGCCCAGCTCTTCCACGGGACCCACCAACCTGCCACGTGGCACCCCAAGGAGCACCACTTCTGGGACCCACCAGCCACATGGCCCCAGGGGCAGCAACACCATTAAATCCGTTAAATGGGGCAAAAATTAAAACACACGAGAATCGAACCTAGGATGCCTCGGATGAGAAGCACGCACCTTGACCACTACACCACATCATCTTTGTTGTTTGCCTCATGTTTGAATATTTACTTAAGTGCAAAATATTTAGTACAGGTATACAGGGACACGGTAGCTTTGGGCGTGGTTAGCATATCGCATAAGTGGGGGACCGGGGGGCGGGAT
Organism: Panicum miliaceum; assembly: GCA_032594955.1. Lineage (NCBI taxonomy): Eukaryota > Viridiplantae > Streptophyta > Magnoliopsida > Poales > Poaceae > Panicum > Panicum miliaceum. The sequence goes on along the minus strand of CM064070.1, from coordinate 7,143,667 downwards.
GTCGGTGAGCGGCGAGCGGTGGCGTGGGTGAGGGGCACGACGTCGGTTGGGGGCGCGGAGTCGGCGGTCAGCGGCGTGGATGAGGGGCGCGGCGGCGCGGTCGGCGGCGTCGGTTAGGGGTTCGGAGTCCGCGGTCGGGCGTGGGTGAGGGGCGCGGCGGCGTGATCGGTGGCGTCAGTTAGGGGCGCGGCGTCGGTTGGGGGCGCGGAGTCGGCGGTCGACGGTGGCCAGCAGGAACACGGCAGCGGCGGCATCTCTGCAGGCATCCGACGGGCAAGTCAGCGCTGCAGTGGAAGGTCCCGGTCTGCAATTGCACATCCTACAACGTAATTGCTCATGCTCCTAATTAATGGATGGTCAATACAGATTTGTGTGTGAGATGTAAGGATTGATTTGTTTGTAGCTTAGGGTTTAGGAATTCAACTCTTGCTATGAAATTTCTTTGTAAAATTGGTTGGACTTAATACTGCTATGTTTAAAACAGATGGACGGAAGATGGATACATGGAACACAATTCACACCAGAGTTTATGCAGGGAGTCCGTCAGTTCATGGAATATGCTGGCCAAAAATTGGGGGAAGATGTTGATATACCGTGCCCATGCCGGAGATGCCTCAATCTCGAGTCACGGTCTCAGCCAAAAGTAGAGGATCACATACATCTTTTTGGGATGTCAGCTACATACACTCGGTGGATTCATCATGGAGAATCAATGGATGGTATGGAAGTTGAATTTGTAGAGGATGAGGTTCTTGAAACTGGCAATGATGATTTTGGGATAGATGTGAGTGAGTGTGCTGTTGATGAGGGCGATAATGTAGCGTCTGAGCTGTTAGGAGACCTATATAAAGCGGTAGAGCAAGATGGAAAAGAACCAAAATTCCATAGAGTCCTTGAAGATGCGAAATAGATACTTAGCATGGGATCTAAGTATTCAAGGTTCTCTTTTCTTCTGCGGATGCTCCATATCAAGTGATTTTATCGAATCAGCAATAGGGCATTTTCTAAAATATTGAAGCTATTGTCATTTGCATTTCCAGAATGTGAAATTCCAAAGTCGTATGATGAGAGCAAGAAGTATCTCCGCGAATTAGGCCTTGGATATAAGTTGATCCATGTATGCAAGAATAACTGTGTGTTATTTCAAAAGGAGTATGCTGATCTGGAGGTGTGCCCAAAATGTGGTGAATCTAGATGGGAGGATCCAGATGGCACCAAGCGGGTTCCTCATAAGGTGTTGAGGCATTTTCCACTAATACCAAGGCTGAAGAGGATATTTGCCAGCAAAGCTACAACCGAGAGTACCCAATGGCACAAGAAACAGTGTGTGGAGGTGGATAATGAAATGAGCCATCCAACTGATGGTGAGGCCTGGAAGGACTTTGATAGGAAAAATCCATCTTTTGAAGTAGAAGCTAGGAACCTAAGGCTTGCCATAGCTACAGATGGGTTCAATCCATTTGGGAAGATTAGCACTACTTACAGCATGTGGCCTGTCCTTGTGAAGCCTTTGAGTCTTCCACCATGGGAATGTATGGACGAATCGAATTGCTTCATGTCATTACTCATCCCAGGTCCAACATCTCCAGGGAAAGATTTTGATGTATTTTTGGAGCCTCTTATAGAGGAGTTGCTTGCACTATGGGAGGGTGTCACAACATATGATGCATTCAGTGGTGACAAGTTCAAGCTTTGTGCTGCTGTATTATGGTGCATACATGATTACCCTGCATTGAGCACATTGTCCGGGCGGACTACCAAAGGATATTATGCATGTATTCATTGTGACAAAAACCCACTGTCACGGCCACTAAGGAATAAGATTGGTTACCTAGGTCATCGTCGATACCTTCCATTGTCTCATCGATGGTGAAGAAGCTTGGCCTTTGATGGATGCCATGAGAATCAGACTGAGCCAGGAAAATTCAGTGCAGAGGAGGTGCTAAGGGAACTACAAAAGGTAAAAGATGTGAGGCCAGGTAAACAGGACACAACAAAGAAATGAAAGCGTGGAGGGAATGAAGGACCCAAGATTTTCAGTTGTTGGAGTAGTCTGTGGAAGCTCCCTTACTGGAAAGACTTGCTGGTGCCACATATTCTTGATGTGATGCACATAGAGAAAAACATTTGTGACAACATTCTAGGAACATTGCTCCAAGTCTAGGGGAAAACAAAGGATACTCATAACGCTAGGCTGGATTTGTATGACATGTGCATAAGACATAAGTTGCACTTGCAGGAAGTTGGGAATTCGGTTCGAATGCCAAAATCTTGCTATGTTTTGAATAAGGAAAACAGAATTGGGTTCTGTAACTTCCTAAAGAGCATAAAGTTTCCACATGGGTATGCAGCCAACATATCAAAATGCATAAGTGCCGATGGTAGTAAGGTACAGGGACTGAAAACTCATGATTGTCATGTCCTTCTACAAAGAATTATACCAGCTGGCCTTCAGGGATTTGTGGAGAAGGAAGTATATGAAACCATTGCAGAACTTGGAAAGTTCTTCTGGGAATTGTGTAGTAGAAATCGGAGGAGAGATGTCATAACACAACTGAAAAGCGATATCCAGTTGATCCTATGCAAGCTTGAGAAGATTTACCCCCCGGCATTCTTTGATGTGATGGTGCACTTGCCTGTCCACCTACCTGATCAGATATTGCTCACAGGACCTGTACAATATGGATGGATGTACCCAATTGAGCGGCGGATGGGTACTTTCAAGAATTCAATGAGGAATAGGGCAAGACCTGAGGGTTCAATTGCTGAGGCATATGTGGCCAATGACACCTTGACATTTTGTTCAAGGTACATTGAGGATGTGGACACTAGGTTTAATCGGGATGCCCATGTAAGTAGTGAGGATGGATATCTTGAAGATGACACCTCTGTTTTTAGGCATGGTGTCAAACTCATGGGAGCCAACAGGGTCAAGTACATGGAAGAGGAAGATATGGAGAAGGTAGTGTGGTATATGCTAAATAACTGCGAGGAGGTTGAGCCATATGTGGAGTAAGTGTCAAATTAATTTTTTTATGAATGTGTATATAAAACAATGCTACTATGTCCTAATATAACATTGTGTCTTACTTTGTTATGCAGGTTGTTCAAAGAGGAGTTAGAGAGAGATGGAGGTCATGATGTTGACAAAAGGCTTCAGAAAGAATTTCCTAAGCGGTTTATCAGCCATGTAAGTGTTGTCATGTCTATAGCAATCATAAGTATTTGTCTTGTGTGTGTGGTCCTGACTTTTCCTATTTCAGATCAGGGAGCTTCGAGGACAAAAACCGGAAGAGGTTAGCGAAGGGTTGTATGCATTGTCATGTGGACCTGATCTTCGAGTCAAGATATGTGCGGCTTGCAGCATAAATGGAATTCGTTATAGCACCCTAGACCGTGAGAAGTTCCTGCAGACACAAAATAGTGGAGTCATGACTGAAGGTACACATGAAGGGGTGATTATTGATTATTGTGGTGTCCTTAGGGAGGTAATTGAGCTGGAGTATAACTCTAATCTACAAGTCCGCCGGACAGTAGTTCTGTTCCGTTGTGATTGGTACAATCAAGTTGGCAAGACAAGAGGGTCAGAGATGATGGACATTTCAAATCCATCAACATCGACTCAATATGGTACAAATCTGACCCTTTCATCCGATGAACGCAGTCGAAGAAGATATTTTTCTTAGCCGATACTGCTTTGGGCAGAGATTGGCGGATCCTTCAAAAATTTGAACATAGGGATATCTATAATGTGAGTGAAAAAGACGATCATCGTGGTGAGGTACACCAAGATGACAGCTGTTTTGATAGAGAGCGTGAAGTTCAAGAATGTAATGTTGATGAAGACTTGCACAATTTGCAAGATGATGGAGAAGTCACTATTGTTGAAGGTAAATTAGGAGACCTAATAGCAAGGAACAAGAAAGTGACCTTGGAAGATAGTGATGATGAAATGCAGGACCTCCCTGCAGCGCCCATGCTCCTCAATTGCGCCGATGTTGGCGGCGGCCTAGGCAACAACAGTCGCACTGCTCCTCCACGCTAAGTGTGATTGGTCTATGTTGGATCGGGGTTGAGTTAGTTATTGATAGGGGATTTTTTAATATAATGTGGCATGGATGGAGCTGTCTATAAATTTGCCTTGAGATGTGCATGGTTTGTACTCGAATGCAAGCTACAGCTCAATTATAAATGAAGTTAGTATATAAAAATGTTTAAAAAATGCATAATTTAATTCAGAGCCAACAAAAGATTCCATATTAAGAAGTTATCTTAAATAATCCAAGCATTAAATTTTCTACTGGACACCGTAATTTAATCACTTAATTTCTCTCATAGAATACTATTGAACCAGCCGAAATATATCAAAATCTGCCTACCAAACAGAGCGAATGTTGATTTTTGGTATTAACATGGTCGACTGTTTGTTCCTAGCCTGTTATTTTTCCCCTTTCCATAAAGCCTACTAAGATACCTTTGTAGCTTATACTTTATTATAATATTTTTTACTTTTTGTACCAAATCTTTCCAAAAATCCTAGAGTGGAGTTGAATTGGGGGCACGTAAGTTCATAATTTTGCATGTTACTTCACAAGAGTGGAGTTCTATGCTTTAAAGTAAAAGAAATGCAATTTCGTGCACAACAAGTGCCAATGTTACTTGAGATATGGTAATAGGACGGTAAATGTAAGTTTGTATCCAAAATTGAGGTGTATATGACGAATCCCAATACTTTTGGGTATATAAACTTATACATCTATCCATTTTCTGAACAAGTATACTCTACTTTTTCCAAAACCATATGAAACTTTTTTTGTGAAGCTTATAAGTCCACAAAATGATCACATGCCAAGTCACATAACTTTTTGAAAAGATTTAAATATTATTTTCATTATTTTCTGGTAAGGCTGCAAAATAAAAGTCAGTATTGTCCCTAGGAGACAATTTAATTTCTCATGCATCTCCGGGACATGATCTACAATACAACACCTGACTCTAAATATAATTTTGTGGAATTTAAGGAATATTATTGGACGTACACATAGTTCACCTTGGATTCTCATCCGATAAACATGTAGAAGTTCAATTAAATGATAGAAAATACCAAATCTTTCCAAAAATTCTTTAAAACCGTACATGACAACTTATATTCTCTTATTACATATGAAAATATATTAGAGGGATATAAGTTACTAATTTCGCATGATTCTTTGTAAGAGTGTGCTCATTTGTTATTTAAAAATAGAAAAAAAATTTGGGCGCCACGGGCCTCAAAATCTCCCGCCGGTGCTGAAATCTGGGCACTAGCCCAAACATTTTTTGCGCACACGCCCGGGGTACTTAACCATCCCAACTCCGCCGCAGCACCCTCATTTCCTGTACGCCAAACCCTAGCCGCCCATGCCACCTCACCTAAGCCAACGCCCACACCACCGACGCCGACGACACCTCAGCCACGGGTCCTCAGTAACACCAACGCCTCGTCGCCGATGCCACCTCACCGACGGGACCTCAGCGATGCCGCCGCCTCGTCGCCGATACCACCTCACTGACGGGACCTCAGCGACGCCGCCGCCTCGTCGCCGACGCCACCTCACCGACGCCGCTCGCCGGATCTGCTTCCCCTTCCACACCGCTCGCCGGATCTACACCGCCGCCATGGTTACCACACGCCGTGGTGTAGCTCGAGCTGCTGAGATGTCTTCCCGCGGTAAGTATTTCTTCTCAGTATCATCGTGTTCCCCTTTTCAGTCTAGTTCGCAGATTGAATTAGTATTTGGGTTACTTAGGTCTAGTCTCTCTACCGTGGGAGAGTTTGATTTGCTTAAATCTATATTTATTAGATTGATTCAGTTGGTAGTTTGGTCTAGTATCGTATTTATCAGATTGACTCAATTTAGGTCTAGTATCAGATTGATTCAATTACTTTAGTGCTTGCTGATAGTTAGTTCTCTCTAGGTTGGAATTCAGTTACCTAGTATTCTGATAATAACCATTTATTTGTTTTCTGTAAGAACAACAACAACATCAATCTGAATATGAACGGATACGGAATGAGAGAGTGGCCGACAATATAAGAAGGATGCAAGAACTTGGGATACATTATACCATTAACAACTTGTATAATTTGTGCGATCAATCTACATCAACCAAGGGTTCTAAATCAAGCAAGAAGAATACTTCTTGTGAAGATTCTAAGTAGTCATCAGAATACCTCCTTGAAGAAGAAATTCAAGGAGATGATGATGATGATGATGAATCTTTAGACGAGGAGCAGCCACAACCCCTCATGATCGAGGTGCTTCTTCTTTCTTGGTGTAGGGGGCTTAGAAATATTTTTTTTGCAGCATTACTGTAAATTAATTTATGCTCCATCTTATTTTTTTGCCTTACAAGTGGTTTTTTCCTTCCATAGTTTTCTAGAAGAGGTAAACGGAAGGTACTCTCTACAAAGCGAAAGAAACAAAAGAGCAACATGCCTCCGGGAGCAAGGCAGTCCAAGAGGGTGAAGGCAGCTGCACCAGTAGTGGAGAGACCACCTGGAGTCTCAACAAGGTCAGGGAAACAGCAGCGAACTACACAACAACAAGCTGCAAATGAACATCTACCTGGGGAAGAAGATCAACCTCCCCAAAGCCCTTTGGTGGACTGGTCTCCTACAGATGGTGAGCATCAAGAAGAAGGTGATCATGACGATCAGCTGGCCCCTGGCACATATGGAGGCAAGTTACTATGTTAGCAACCATTTCTGTACACTGAACTACATCTATTTCCATAATTGTTTACTAACCACTTCGCAACTTTGTTCTATAGCATCTACATCTAGAAGTCCGAGGAGGCAGAGGAAACCAACCAGGGGAATACTTTTGGATAGGATGACAAGATCTATGGGAAGACGAATGCCTGTGGCTGTTGCAGAAGGAAACAGAAGGCCGAATGACCCTATTCAAGCCGCCAAGCTTGCATCTGAAGGTGGTGTCATCATTAAGGATAGAATTCCTATTCTCACTCATTGGAAAGAGTACAAGAAAGATGAAAACTATTATAACAACTTCGTGGGAAAGTTAGCTTTAAGTGCATATCTACACTCTATTGTGCTACACTATTAACCTATTACACAGCCTCATCTAACTACGCATGTGTGAACTCACCTCACCAGGGTCGATTGGCTATTAATGTCAATGACAATCCAACAAAGACAGCTTGCACCGATGTGCTGAAGTCTGGGGTACGACAAATACTGTATAAGTTGAAGAAGCAATACTTCGATGGTGTCCCAGCAAATGAGATAAGAACAACTTTTCCTCTGGCTACCATGAGTGATGAACAGTGGAGAGATCTAGTTGCAAAGTGGCTTGATCCAAAGAATATGGTATATTGTTTGGACTCATGTATTAATTTTCAGTTGTACTTTTAATGTGCACAAATAAGTGTATTGTTTGCAGGAAATCTCTGAGAAGTACAAAGCAAACCGGTCTAATGTGAAGTACCATCAGACTACTGGTTCTAGATGCTATGTTGCCCACTTGCATGCATGTGTAAGTCAATTACCTTCTGTAGTCAACAACCACTTATTTCCTGTAATTAACTAAACGAATGCGTTCTCTACATGTTCCATATGTACCAGAGGCAGAAGAGAAAGGAGGTTGAACCCACCCTAGAAGATGATGATGAACTTGATGCAGTGGATGCCTTCAAGACATGCCATACAAGCTCCAAAACGGGTCTGACTGAACAGGCACAACAAGCTATTGTAAGTCCCTTCATATGTGCCTTTGAAAATATTTAAGCTGTTGTAATTTGATTTCTGGAACTGGATTCCCTAAAGACCCAAACAAGAATAATATAATTGAATTAGATTCTGTCAGTTTCAGTACTATCTACAAATGGAATTAGAATCCATTTCCTGTTGATGAGATGGTTCAATAGATGGGTATAACCTTTCACCCTGGTATGCCTGGTTCTAGATATCTTAAGAGCTGCTAAATATTAGTTTGGGGTTCTAAATATTGGTTCAGTCATTGTGTTCTTGGTAATTCTCATGCTTAGAGATAATTGATATTTTCTGCCCATTTCTTTACTTTTAGAGTATATTGTAGAGATAATTGATATTTTCAGCATTAAACTGATTGGCTAAATGGTTAACTGCATGTTCAGCAATAATTATACCAAGCAGGCAAGCACAAATATGAACAGATTTATTATTTTCATACTGTTGTGCCTTTCCATTGAGTAGATTATTGTGTTTTGTGACCCAAGATCCCTGTGATAGTTGACCTTATGCTTCCATTTCTTTAGATTAGAAATTCATCTAACTACCCACGAATTTTATTCTGGTGGTTTGCATTGAAGCTATGTACAGACATGCACAATATTTATTCATGTTGTCCTTTACTAATGTCTACCCACCTAATATTCTATCCTTTGATTTTTTTTCAGTCTCAAATGGAGACTTTGAAGGCAGCACCTGTTCTTGATGGTGAAGAGCCAATATCTAGTGCACAAATTGTTGCCAAAGTGCTCACTGAGGACAGCTCTATATCAGACATATTTCTGAAGAATGCTGGTCTACAGTCTAGGTGCTCCTCAACATCAGTGTCATCGACTGAAAGGGAACTTCGTGAACAACTTGAAGCTGAACGACAAACCAATGCTGCACTCCAGGAAGAAGTTGAGGCCTTGAAGAAGAAAAGTGAGCTTGCAGATGAAAATCTCGCTAAGACCCAAAGGCAGCTGGATCAAACCACAAAGACAGCAGAAGAGAACAATATGCTCCTCCGCTGTCTCTTGACCTCGAATGGTAACTCATCCTAGAATTATGAACTGGTTCCTTGTCCCAAACTTATGTTAGTCCTAAACTTATGTCAAGTATTATGTGATGGTCTGTCTTGGCTCCTAAGAACTTGTCAGTTGTATTGGTCTGTGTTGAACTTATGTCGGTTGTGTTGCTCTGCACTTCAGATCAATGATCATGTGTTGTCGTGTTGAACTTATGTGTTGAACTTCAGTGACCTGTGTTGAAGATGTCAAGTTCTGTGAGCTGTTGTGTGATCTGATTGTGACATGATTTGTGTACTTTTGTGATGAAAGATGAGAAAACTATGACGTTTTCTATAAACATTTTGTGATGATAAGGGTGTTATTTTCATGATGAAAATTGCCATGTTCTGTGACAAAAACAGATACACTCTATAGGCCACGTGGCGCAAAACTGTGATGACACATGGTGTGATGAGAATGATCCACGAGGTAAGCTCAATGAAGACGTGGCGCCACCGTGGATGCTGACGTGGCACTGGCCACGTCACATGCCACGTGGCTCTGGCCACGTCACCCGCCAGCGTGTCACCCAAAGCCAGGTCAGCCGCAGGCGTGCTCCATGCCACGTGGCATAGTTTTTAATGACGAAACTGGCAATGAACTATGACATAAATATTTTATCGTTGAAGAGCGTCTGTTCTATGACGAAAGATGTTTCGTCATTGAAAAGTTCACTTCTATGACGAATTATATGATTTCGTCACGGTGGGATAATTACGACGGCAGTGGTATGACGAACGGGTTTTCATCACTAATTCGTCACAAAAAAATCTTCAATGACGTTTTTGTTGCCTGTTGTGACAAATATGTTTCATCATCTATGTGAGTTTCTCTACTAGTGTGCACATAAGTCCCATCATCTTCTCCCTCCTCTCTCCTCCCCCTGCCCTGTCCCATCGCCGGCAGGCCAGCTGGCCGGCGCACCACAGCGCAGCTGAGCTTGCCCCACCACGTTGACCCTCCGCACCCTGGAAATCTTCCACGGACCCACAAAATCTCACGCTACCCCCTAAGGAAGCCTCCACGCAGCGGCATTCCTCTGCCGCGGGCGCTCCTGGCCAGCAAGGCAGCTACGCCCCCGGTTTTGCCCCTGGTCGGGTCTTCCCCTGCGGCCCAAGCCCAGGCCACCACCCTTCCCTCACGCTTATAAAAGCGCCACAAGAGGCCCCTGAGCTCGACGCCCCAACCTCAACTCCAGCAAGCAGTCACTCGCGCATGGACGCACCACTCCGACCCCACATTGTCCAAACCAACCTTCCCACCACCTTCCCCACCTCACACCGAAGCTGAACGGCCGGTACCCACGCCCTCTTTCTCACCGGAGCGCCGCCACCACCATCTGTACCTGCCGGCGGCTCTGTGCCACCGTCGGCAAGCTGCCTCGGTCCACCCCTTCCCCACCCAAGGCCTCAAACAGGTGCAGTTTGTTTCCCCTTGCATCTCCCACCTTCGCCCCTCACCGCCGGCAACCCCAGTCGCCGGAATTTGGCCGGCACTCGCCGTTCCCCTGCACAAAGGACCCTTTTGTTTCGACTTCAATCTTTCCGAGAAGAATCTGTAAAATCTCAGGGAATCATTTGTAAACCTAAGACTAGAACTTTGAAAACCAATCTATTAATTTTGAGAATGCAAAACAAATCGTAGAGAAATCCTAAAAATACAAACTAAGATGTTCTATACAACTTTAAGATCTACAACTTTGTAAAAGGACCTTAGAACTGTTTCCACATAATTTTAGCTGTAGATCTAAATTAAGCTTAAATGTCTTTATTTTGTTCCAAGAGTTTCAGGAAAGAGCTGCTCCTGAGTTTTGGATGGTAGCTTCTATACCAAGAGTATATTCTTTCATAAAAATTTCATGCACTGAATCCAAGCACAGCTAGATGTTTCGAGTACTTTTGTTATATGCTAGATCTAGTTTAAACTAAAATGTTAGCCTCTGATTCTTTGCCTAGGAAAAATCTACAAAATTTTCAATAGACTACTCATGCAAGTATGTTTGTTCAGTAAAAGTTGAGCACCAATTCTTGTATGAGTTGTTTTGTACAAATAGATCTTGATCCTAGCAGTAGCCGTTTTATATATTTTTATCATGTTTAACCTGCTGAGTAAAAATGGCTAAAGCTTTTACAGTGAGTTTGTACTTAAGTAACGAGCTCTGCATAAAAATCTCAACCCCAGAAACTACCTCTACGAGTAGTTTTGCAAAAGCTCTGCATAAAAATATCAACCCAGAAATTACCTCTACGTGTAGTTTTGCTTAAACAAAACTTACTGTTAAAAATGGCCACTTACAACAGGACAAAACCACTCGCTCACTTAATGAAGTCAGTTAATCCAGATAAGTACTTGATAAATGACTTCCCAGGAAAAAGAAAATGAAGTGCTCGACTGCTTAACTTAAGTTTTGACTACTTTATAGTGCAATAATGTTATCTTGTACCTTTAAAACCACTCATACATGTGCATTCATATAGAATCGACTACTCTCGCCGATGGAACCTACGAGCTGGTGCCCGAGTCCGAGAGTGAGCCGTGTGAAGCTCAAGTTAATCTAACAGAAGTCGGTGAAGTCCTGAACCAAAGTTCCGAAGAACCCCCGACTAGTTTTGCTCAAGAAGGCAAGCCCCGATGCATGATCCCAGTTTTTAATTTATGCAACTGTTGTTCCTTTTTACCTGTGCATTTAAGTTCATAGGAGTTGACTGGAACCCTAGCTGCATGATCTTAGGCACCTATGTATTGAATACTAGAACTATGAGCTCGAGTAGATGCTCTGCTAATAGGTACGGTAAAAGTTGAGTGGTTTCCTGCCACTCGCGAGAATTATAGGAGTTGATTGATTTACCGCATACTGCAAGTATAAGGTTGACGGGCGGGGCTGTGGTACGATGCTCATGGTTGAGGCCCCGTCTGAGTAGAGAAAAATGCTAAGGCCGTAGTGTGTGGTAGCAGTGGTTAAGCGTTTGAACGTACTAACCAAATGTCAAAAATATGGTACTCGACAAGCTGAGTACCTGATTGGCCCGGCTAGTGGACTTTACTTTCACCCTACTTGAACGAAGTTCAGATGGATATACACATGCGAGTGCAGAGCGTGGCTCTATAGTCGGGGAGGGTGACCCTGATCCACAAACTGGAAAGAAAAGGGAAAAGATGCTTGGGGTGACCCTTCGGTACTCTAGGCGTGTGTGTTAGGTTTACCTTGCAAGGTTAAGAAATTCGATTCGAATCGTCCGTTTCTCGCAATAATTGAGACTGCCCAATACTCTTGCCACATAGAGTAACAAGAGGAACTATGGTAATGATGAAACTTGTTGGATGATTAATTGTTTTCCACCATGTTTCATTAGAGATAGATGCTCACTTAGAATGGTTAAATGAACTAGAATATTGAAAGCTAAAATATGAAATTAAGGACTTATTCTTTGTTGCTTTTCAGCAAAAAGAAACCCTAGAACCTTAGAGCCATGCATACTGAGGAGTCGGTATTTACATACCGCTAGTTGGGTAAGCCTTGCTGAGTATTAGTATACCCAGCCTTGCTTGTGGTAATGTTTTCAAGTGTGTCTTTGAAGATATGATAGCTGGGTTGGCTTGGCGGAGTACTTTACTGACTAGTTGGTCAGTGGAGTGGGATCCGTCCCCGGCCAACAATGACTCTGCCGAGTGATGCCACGTATGGTCTTCATCGTGGTATCCGAATCGATGATAGATGAACGTGTTTTCTTTCCGCTGTTGTTAAACTCTATATAAAGTTTATATGTTGGAACTCTAAAGTACTCATTTGATTGAACTCGACTTGTAATAATTGATGTCAGACTTGTGAAGATAAAAGCTATGGAATGTTGTAATCTCTGGACTTGCCTTTGTGCGAGTTATGTGTACGCTTTGTTTCGATCGAAATATTAAGTGGTCGCATCAGGATTTACCCGACAGACTGTCGGATTACTCCGTTTGAAGTGCAAGGTAGCCGGTTCATCTTTATGGATGATGGTTGGTGCACTTGAGCTTGGTTAATTCGGGCGATTCTGCCACAGCTGGTACCAGAGTGAAAAGTGTACACCAGAGTATGCAACAAACCTTAAAAATAAGTTTTCTAAAACTTGACCACAAAACTCCTATTTGAAAAATACATTGCACTCCTTAAGGATTATATCTAGTTCGTAAAGCCCTATGAGAATATGGGAATATAGCTAGGTGGCAATATAAATTAGGATATATATAAGAGTGCACTAACCGTGAGTACGATAGGTTAAGAACGAAGAGAGCTCGACTAGTTATTATAGGGAGAGACGTACTAATTAAGCCACCGAATTAACTCCGTAAGGCCAAGTTAATGGCCACTGTGAAGTTGTGAGGACGGAAAGGTCGTGCATGCTGCATATCTTTAAATTCGAAGAAAAATTGAGTTATGGATGAACTGGGCAAAATCAACCCCAAAACAGCTAAATCATTGACCAAAGTTCAACTAAGTTCCTGTTGTTTTTAGTCCAATCTAAGGATATAGTTATCTTAGAGTATGATCTAGCTTTGGGTTTGACCAGCAAGTTGTGCACGAGTACCTTAGGAATGCTCTGGTAACTTTTGCGACTTGTTGCACATCACTTGTAGAAGTTATGCTCAGTTTTGTGCACTGTCCAGAGTCTGTTTATTTGTTTGAGCATTAGATTTCGTTATCTCACCCTTTTAGCTTTTGAATTAGATGGTTGATCTGGTTCTTATGATGGTTGATGAGGAAGGACATGCACACTCAGCGTGCCTGCATTGGGAGGGCTTCCCCTCCATCTTGTGGGGCATGTTGAGCGCCGCTTGGTACCCGAATCCACCTCTTTATGTGTGGTAGGAATTCATGGAGATAGGTGTCCGTCGGTGCCGTGTGCGCATGACCATTCCCAGCACCCAGTCATCCCCGCGTGGCTCGCCATTGAAACAGAAGTAGTCGGACATCGCCTGATTGACTCATGGGAGGCAGCAACAATGAAGGTGCTCACCACATTTTGTGAGCAGCACCCATTGGAGGTGATCTTGGCTCCAACTGGGCTGTTTCCAGCAGTCAGCGAGAGCGATCCTCTGTGGCTTGATAGGTTTGCACATCTAGGCCACTTGGCAGATCTAATTCTTGTCGAGACCATAGTCTTTTCAGCCCGGCGCATGAATGCACATTACTGACTGTAGGCACTTTAGAGTAAGGGAATGTCACGGGTGATAGACCTTGCTCAGTCCTTCCAGTGGGAAGTTAATTTGAGGGACGAGCAGATGCAGGACTTGGTTGAGGAGATTGGTAATCAAGATGCTAGGATTGGCTAGCTTGAAGGCCAAGTGCAGACACGGGAGACCACCATGGGTGAGCACGAGGCAATGATTGAGTTCTTGGAAGAGCAGATCCATGACCTCAACATCGATTTCGAGGATGCCAATGGACATATCAACATGCGTCATGCACAATAGGCAGCCCTTCACGTCCCGCCGGATGTGATGGACATTGACAGTGATGAGGAGCCCGAGGAGATAGAGGGTGTCTCTGACCTTGACTACGATGTTGTAGCCCTGCAACCCGCACAAATGGGAGCTCACTCCCCCGCGCGCAGCGAGTCATCTGTCAACAACCTTGACGACTACTAGGCGATGACTTTGGAGTACTTTTGTATATACTCCTCTTAGTGTAGCCTAACTTTTAGGCAGGTGGTAATAGGCTAGCTTAGAGTAGAGTACCACCAGATATAAGGAGTGTAGCCTAGAAGCTAGAGCACTTGAAAGTATGTAGGCTTTAGTGAAGGACTTGATGGATGTATGTGAATATTGGCAAGCAGTTGGAAATCAAAGATGTAGTAGTCGAGGTGGTCGAAACTGCTGACATAGTAGTCGGAAGTGTCACTCAAGCAGCCGGAAAAGTAGTCGATGTATCGGAAGAGTAGTCGTTCTAGTCGAAGATACAGTACAAGAAGGTCAGGGTGTAGTCATAGTTAGCGAAAGTATAGCTTAGGCAGTCAGAGATGCAGTCGAAGCAGTCATGGATATATTATAGACGAAGTTGTAGTCATATATGACAGAGGTGTAACTGAAGCAGTCGGAGGTATAGTCGTAGTAGTCGAAGATAAGGTGGAAGCAGTCGAATATGCAATCTATCTATTGGTACTATATTGGAGTTGAATTTTGTTTATTCCTAGTTCGAGAATTCAACTCAAACTCTGGTAATAGTTCAACAATAAAAAATAGACTTATTCCATCTTTTTTTTAAAACTCAATATCCTATAATAGTTCAAACTCTAGCAATAATTTAACTGCTTCTACATATTCATGCATGTATGTCAATATCGTGTAATTGAGTGCCTAAAATGGTATGTCATGTTTTGTTAATTTGGTGAATCAAGCATGATTTTAGTTTGAATCTGGCCTCCTTGAATAGATGAATTGATTCGAGTGCTTGTGAAGTATCATCAACGTAATAAGTTATAATGTTGTTAATTGAGTGTCTCCAATCTATACTATATTGCAAGTTAGAATGTCATGTAATCGAATATCTCTCATCTACGTAGTAAGTTAGAAATGTCATGCAATTGTTTGTTAATTTGTTTCATTAAGCATAATCTAGTTAAAATTTGGACTCGTAGGGTGTTCGAATGTTACATCACGTGTGATATGAATAAATATTGTCTTTACTCCATATCCAAAGAAATATCCGTATCTGATAGTAACCGCATCCTGTTCGCTCCATATTTGATACACATCTATTCGTATTCATCACCGAAGCAATCGGTATTCATATATGTATCCGAGTCTATCCGTCTTCAAATCTGAATCTGAATCTGATAGAAAATGTGAAAACAAATACAATATCAGTGATATCCATCTGTATCCGATCCGTCTACATCCCTAGGCGCGCCCGTTTGGTCTGATTTGTGGGCCCTTCAATCCGGTGTAGCGCAGCTGACTATCTTTTGTGCATTTATGCTGCATCTTTTTTGTGTTTTCTTCTTATTTCAGACTTGCGTTCCTGAAATAGCTAGATAGACAATACAACTATGGAGCTACGTTAGTGATACAAATATGTGAGTAAGAGGTATGGTTTTTCATTATTTGTGAGTATAGTTGACAGTCAGATTTCGCATTGGACCGTCAACACTAGCAAGATTCTTATAGCTTCAAGTCTAGCTACGGGAGAAAATGTTTCACCGAAATCCAAACCTTCGACTTGAGTGAAGCCTTGTGCTACCAATCTTGCCTTGTTCCTCATGATAATTCCATCTTCATTTTGCTTGTTTCTAAAGACCCATTTTGTACCATAATTCTTGTGCCTTGGCACTAATTCCCAAACTTCATTCCGGGTGAAATTGTATGGCATTCACCCAATCTTCATGCATGGCATTCACCCAATCCAGATCTCTTAGTGCTTCATCTACATGGTTAGGCTCAAGAGAAGATACAAAAGAATAATGTTCATGAAATGAAGCAACACGAGATCGAGTTTGAACACCCTTACTAATATCACCCGTGATGTGATCCACCGGGTGATCTTTTGGAATGGCATGATGAATTCTTGGTTGAACAATGGGCTCTTCGGTTGATGTAGATGGTGAAGTAGAATAGTCCTGTTGATCTAGGACTTGATAATTATCTGACGCGATACGAGGTGGGCTACGCTAGCGATAAACAAAAATTTCCACCGCATAAACAAGGAAAACTGTTGTTATAGATCACAGAATTACCACTAGACGCGCGGGTGCGGAACTTCTGTAGCACGTCGGGGTAGTGTAGTCAGTCGCCGGCAGTGCAATTGCAAGACCTCCTCACATGCGGCTCGTCCTCGTGCAGCAGATGCAACACCTCTAAGGTATCCACACGTACGGGGAAGAAGTGTCGCACTCTAGACTGCTAGGTCCACGAGGGCAATCGTGGGCGGGCGTGGGAACAGGCAGCTGCCAGCAGACGTAGAATTAGGGTTATCCCCTCCATGCGCCCCCACTCCTTTTATGGGTGTGGGCGTGGGAACAGGCGGCTGCCAGCAGATGTAGAATTAGGGTTATCCCCTCCATGCGCCCCCACCCCTTCTTTTATAGGCGCCCACTAATGGGCTTCCTAACCGAGGCCCATTAGTGCACCTAAGCCCAATCTAATTCGGATAATATCCTCATTATGCTTCCAGCCCCTTAAGTGTGTGACCCTATACGCTCACACGTGAACAGACATGACCCGGGTACTCCTACTCGATCAATAGTTGACAGCGATCTCTAGCAAGACGTGTCAACTCCTATGCGCTCGCAAAGATCTTATCAGACGAGCCATCACAATCTCATATACATGCTATTCCCTTTGCTTCACGATATTTGGTCTAGCTCCAAGCTGACCTCTCTTTCTCGATGTCGTGATCCGGAATCCTTGGTTAACACTTAACCCTAGCACGGCCATGCATTTCTTGATCCAATCACTCGAGGGGTCCAGAGATATCTCTCTCAAGTAGAGAGGGGCAAATCCTATCTTGACTGACTATGTCTCACAGCATGCTTCTTGACAAAACCGAGAATCACCTTTATAACTACCCAGTTACGGAGTAGCATTTGATGGCTTCTAAGTAGGTCGGTTCACATCTTGAGTACATGCTACAATCTCAGGTCTAAGGACACAGCGTACACATTGTGCAATGAGAAATCACTATTTCTCGAGTTAAGTCGGTCCAGCTTCATGTCATACATGCACCCACATTATTAGTTTGACATCTCCATGTTTATGACTTGAGAAACATAGTCATCAACTACTACATGTGCTAGTCTAATATTCATGTGTGTCCATACATGAACTCCAACTAGGAACAACTTTAGAATAACTATACAAGTAAAGAGTCTCACAAACAATTCACATAATTGTCAATCAATACAAGTTGTCTTTCATGGATATTCAATGAACACATAATACATCATGGATACAATGAAATACGATCATCTCTATGATTACCTCTAGGGCATATTTCTAACATTATCATCTCGACTTTCTTGCTCAAATGATTGATCTTGATCATTGGAAGTTGAGGTAGAAGGATTCATCCAAATAGTAGACTAGGTGTGTGCCGTGCATTGCTACGGGATATAAAAATCAATATTGCTTTTAATATGAGATGCTCACCAGTCAACTAAGCCTATGAGGCTCAATTTTATATCTAATTCCTTATTGTAATCAACCACAAACAATATTGCAGAAAAGTATACACATACCTTTAAAAAAGTACTTAATGTTTTTTTTTGCGACAGAACAAGCTCCATGCAACACACATATACTTTCAATGAAGTACTCCTATTTATGTGTGAGTCATTAGTGTTCAAACCAGATAACTTATTTAATATGCTCTAATCTAACTCATGATAAAAGATATTATCATTTCAGTTAAGAACTGTGCATTGAAAATAACCAGAAGTAATTGAAAAGGAGAAATATAAGAACTCATCGTAGATTGAACTCATTTTATGGGCAAAATTGCTAATGTCTAGCTTGTGCACGATAATTGAAGGCTTAAAATTAATATGGCATAAGAACATCTCTAGAAATTGCCTCAAAAACTATAGAGCTCATCGTTACATAGCTCAATTAGACATGTTCACAAGCATGTTTATGGAGATACAGTCACAAACATCATCCATTCTAATATTATATAAACAAAAACAGTAAAGAACTGTAGACTTATCATGGAGTAGTTAAAAGGAAGTCCCGTCTAAAGTCATTATCACTTGGTAGAGTTTTGAAGTCTCACTGTTGCAGCTTATCAGGATTGATCAACAACCTTCCGAGCTTCACCACAGAAGGAACTGCAGCAACATAGTGAGGACCAGATCTCCTATACAGGCCGATGCACTTGTACATTTTTTGGCCGAACATGGGGTAGACATAGACTCATAATTGATCCATGCCTTGGATATCAAAAAAACATCTGGCTATGTTTGCAATTGAATAATTAGAATTTATAACACATGTTGGTTACAAACACTCAAAATCGAATGCATCCATGTCATAAAGCAGACATGCATGCCAGGTTAGAGGAATTTTAAAGTTCGGTTTCTATTTTATTTAGAAAGTGCAAGAAAGTTAAGTACGTGAACTTAATTTTTGATCACTTAGATGGCTGATGCCTGGCTCCCTGTCATCTATCTACGATGCAGCGTTTTGCATGCCGACTGGGCATCTGGACGTGGAAATCTCCACGCTTCTGATTCTGCAGGAAACGACATCAGCCAAGGGATGTGTGGTAGCTAACTTGCCGAGGGGAGAGGAACTCTGTGGGGATGCTCACCTGGAGATGGCACAGGAAGAGGCAAGCTCCCAGTGGTGGGCTGGCGGCGACATGGAACTTGCAGCAGATGGACGTGCGGCGTTGGCTACGGTGCGGAGGCAGGCTAGTGACAAAAGGAAAGGGTGCCGTGAATACTGCCTTTCGCTCGTGGCGCCGAGATTGCGTCGTGCACGCCATACGCGGATCGGAGGGGCGAAAGAAAATGAACGGATCAAGATGCGATCGCACGGAGCGCTGAAAAAAAATCAGACGGCAGGAGCCGGAGGCGCTGGGCGATTCCGTGAGATTAGCTGGCGATTCCTTTCTGCGATCGGCATGCCGCAGATTAGCGTGCGGTTTCTTTCTGATCGTCAAGGAGGCACGATCGCAGGACACCACGATCTAACGGCGCGAGGGTCGCAAGTGGCAGGCCGAAGTCGCTGGCGGCAGAGGGCTTCACCAAAAAATTTTCTCCCTTACACGTTTATTAGTAGTAGAGATAGACCATCTTCTTCTCTTGGTCTAATGTCCTCAATTGATATATTCTTGACTGCATTTCTCAAACCATCATTTCTCACATCATTTAAATTTTCTTGCTCTTCATGTGACCCATTTGTCTCATCAAATTCAACATCACATGTTTCTTCAATGGCACCAATTGATTTGTTATAGACCCGATAAGCCTTGCTATAAGATGAATACTTAAGAAGAAATCCTTTATCACACTTGCTTTGAAATTTTGATAACCGAATTCCCTTCTTGAGAATATAGCATTTACAATAAAAAAATCCGAAAGCACGAGACATTTGGCTTTCTTCTATTCAGCAGGTCATATGGTGTTTTGTTGAAGAATTTATAACAATAAAGCCTATTTGAAGCATGGCAAGCGGTGTTAATTGCCTCAGCCCAAAAACTATCTGAGACATATTCCGAGAGCATTGATCTTGTCATATCAATCAAAGTCCTATTCTTCCTTTCAACAAGATCATTTTGCTCCGATGTATACTTGGATGAAAACTCATGCTTCATCCCTCATCCCCTTCTCATCACATAACTCTTCAACTCTTGTATTCTTGAACTCACTTCCTTTGTCACTTCTCACTTTCTTCACTTTGAGATCAAACTCATTTTCAGCCCTTGTTAAGAATTTCTTGAAAATATCATATGTTTCAGCTTTATCATGAAGATAGGAAACCCAAGTGTATCTTGAGTAGTCATCCACTGTCACAAGACAATAGCAATTTTCTCCAATACTTTTATACGTAGTTGGACCAAATAAATTTATATGCAATAATTCCAATGGTCTTGATGTCGACATAACACTTTTGGAGGGATGAGAGTTAACAACTTGTTTTCCGGCTTGACAAGCACTACATAACTTATTTTTCTCAAACTTCACATCTTTCAACCCAACAACTAAATCATATTTCAAAAGCCGGTTGAGTTGTCTCATACCAACATAAGCAAGCCTTCTTGTGGCAGAACCACCTGAATTAATCCGGCTCAAGTGCGCTAACCATCACCGCGAGGGCAATTAGGGCTAACTCGCACTTCAAACGGAATAATCCATTGGTCTGTCGGGTAACCTCCCGATACAACCACGGTTTTTGCCGATCGAAACCACACATACATGTACTCACACGAAGGTGAGCCCAGAGTATACAACATTCCACAAATTTTACACCACAGGGTTCATCATAAATTATTATTACAATGGAGTTCCAATTCGTAAAACAAGTACTTCAGAGTTCCAATTAATGGAGTTCTTCAGAGTTCAATGCAGCAGAAAAATAACGATAACTACTCGACGATATGGATGTCTCGATGAAGCCCGTACGAGACATCACTCGGCATTATCACCGTTGGCCGGGGGCGTATCCCATTCCACCGACCAACCAGGGGGAAGGGTACACGGCCAAGTAAAACTAGCAATCATGTCCTCGAAAGTTTCACCTGAAAACAAGCCACAAGCAAGGCTGAGTATACTAATACTCAGCAAGGCTTACCCGACGAGTGGAATATACTTAGCCGACTCCTAGACATGCAAGGCTTTTGGCTTGAGGGGTTTGTTTTGCCGAAAAGCATATACGAGTAGGTCCTTACTTTCAAGTTTTAGCTCCAAGTTCTAGTTTTCTTCAGCCATTCTAGGTAAGCAACTATCCAATATCATACATGGTGAAAGAATTAATTTTTCATCCAACAAGATTAATCATCATCATTGTTCCTCTTCTTACTCTATGTGGTAAAAGGGTCAAGCAGTCTCAATAACCGCGAGAAACGGACGATTCGAATTGAATTTCTAAACCTTGCAAGGGAAACCTAAACACATGTCACGTGGTTACCCCCAGAATCACACGTGCAACTTTTCCCCTTTCTTCCTGGGTTGTGGATGAGGGCCACCATCCGAGACTACAGAGCCCGGCTCTGTACCCACCATGTGCGCGCATGGAACCAAAGTTGAGATGGTGGGATACTGTCCACTTGCCGGTCCGATTAGGTACTTAAGCTTACCGATTACCATATTCTCGGCATGTGGTTAGTACGTTCAAAGACTTAACCACCACTACCACACACTGCGTCGTAGCATTTTTCACTAAACAGACGGGGCCTCAATCATCATCATAAACATCATACCATAGCCCCGTCCATCGACCTTATGATTGCAGCATGTAGTAAGCATTCAACTCCTATATTCTCGCGAGTGACAGGAAATCACTCGACTTTTACCGGAGTCCTATTAGCATAGCATTCTATCGAACCTTTCATCTAGTGTTCAGAGCATGGGTACCTAGGATCATGCAACTAAGTTTCCATTCAACTCCTACAAACTTAATGCACAAGTAAAGTAGAGCAATAAGTTGCATAAGTTTAGAAAAATAGGGTTCATGCTCCGGGGCTTGCCTTCTTGGGTAAAGCTAGTTTGGGGCTCGTCCGAACTTGGGCTCGGGTCTTCGAAAGCTTCAGTTAGATTCACTTGAGCTTCACGCTGCTCACTCTCGAATGCAGGCACCAGCTCGTACATTCCGTCTGCAAGAGTAGTCGATTCTATATGAATGCACAAGTGTAAGTTATAGTGATGGTATATGACGATTATTTTCCTTCACGATAAAGTTGTAGTCCACAAAACATCAATTTGGTCGTGAAGTTACTTAGTTAAGATTTCTTTGGGAAATTGTTAATAGAGTATAACTTAAACTATTAACTATTAAACAAGAAGGGGGTTGTGTTATATTGGAAACTTAATTTTCTAAGCACAACATGGATTAAACACAACTTCTGGAACAAGTAACTTCTGATGATGAAACTTTTATTTAGATCACATTATGCAGAGACAGAAGCACTGTAAAAATTTCACACATTTTCACGCAGCAGAAAAATTATGAAAAAGGTAAAATGCAAGCACTGCTAGAACCTAGTTATTTTTATACAGAACAAACCATGCAAGTATTGACATCAAACATTTTACAGGGGATTAATCTATCCATACATGTGTTTCTGTAAATTTTTCAGATTTTACTGTGCAATATACAAAGCCTAATAAATAGGACAATGTATACCTATTTTAATAAAGATTAATTTCTAAGGGATTTTTTACAGGGTTTCTGTGTACAAAACTTTTTATACAGCAAGAGTTACTCTAAAGTGTCCTACAGTAAAAATTTGAACATTTTCCAAGAAAAGAAACTAATTATTTGATTTAGTGCACGTTTCCTACCACAAAATTATATAAATAGGTTATAGAGAGGAAAAAGATCCTAAACTTTTTCTATGGTATTTAGGCATCAATATCACAGCTCTGGAAAAGTTTCACTACATGAATCAAAACATAACAGCAGTTACAAATTAGTTTTATTATTTCATAGCCTAAACAAGGTTTAACAAAAACTTTAGCCAGAAATGGGGTTTGGTCCTAATAGTTTTACAATGGCCTACAAATCAAGCAACTAATCTACTGTTAAATTTTGAGGTTTAGCCTTTGTCTACAACAGTGGGTACAATTAAAGTCTACTAAACTTTCCATTTAATTTATAGCAAGATTTAGCAAGAAACTGAAGCAATGGATGTAACGAAAGTTGTAGATTTTCATCTAAAGATTCCAGAACAGTGGAGATTATAATTTCCCGATTTTTCTATGATTTTATATGAATTTTACAAATTTGTTGTTTTTGAATTCAAAGTTTAAATATAGGTTTACAGATATGCCCCTGGAAACTTGCGTGCAGACTCTTTTAAAGATTTCAATCGTTGCAATTGGGTCCCTGGGCGGCGCTGGCATGGCGGCCGGCTAGATTCCGGTGAGGGGGGGCTCGTCGGCGGCGAGGGGAAAAGGGTCGGGGAGATCCAGGAAGGTGAGAGCTACCTCGGGATGGCCTTGGTCGGGGTTGGGGGTGGCCAGAGGTGGCTCGTCGGCGCGGAGCAGAGGGGCGGCGACGGGGCAGAGCGTCGGCGACGGTGCTCCGGCGAGGAGGGGAGGATGTGGGCTGGTCGATGAGCTTCGTGGCATCGAGGGGAACCCGTTTTGAAGCTTGGCTTGGACGGAGGAGCTTCGGAGTGAGCTGTCCATGGAGCAGCAAGGGAGTGGCAGCGGCGCGGGCGGCGCTGGCGGTGCTCCGTCGGTTGAGCTGGCCGGGGAAGAGGCCGGTGAGCTTCAGTGGAGGGAGGTCAAGCTTGCTGGGCGATGGGTTTGGGCAGTGGGAGGCTGGGGAGTGGGGCTCCACGGGCGGGTGGTGCACGGCGGCGATAATGGTGGCGGTGGCGGCGTTCTAGTATCTGGGCGCGCGAGGGGGGACTCAGTGCAGCCTTTTGTAGGCAGCAGAGGGGCGGGAGGAGGGGCGGGACTTGGACTGTGAGACGCGGGCGCGGGCGGCACGACGGAAGCGCGTGACTGGCCGCGGTGGGCGGCGAGCAGAGCCGGCGCGGCGTGCAGCGGGCGCGAGCAGGGGATTGGGTGCTGAAAATTTGGCGTGTGGAGCTGGAGATCACGCGACGCGCCGGTTGGGCGAGGAGCTGCAGTAGCTGTCTTGTCGGGCGGCGAGCGCAGCGACTGGCGGGACGCGGCGGAGGCACGGGCACGGCGCGACTTGTCCATTGGGCGCGGCGGGTGGCGAGCAGAGGCGCGCGTCGCCAGCACGCGCGTGGCATGTGCGGACGGGGGAGGAGCGCGGCGTGCGGGCACGGCCAGGCATTGGCTTGGCGCCTAGCACCGTCACGCATCGCCGGCCAAGTGGCCAGCGGCGACTGCGCGGCGGCGGAGGGTCGGGCGAAGCGAGGGCCGCAGCGAAGCCGAGGGTCGGGCGAAGCGAAGGGTCGGGTGAACGAAAGGGTTGGGTGAGCAAAAGGGTCAGGCGACACGACGTTCGGGTGAGCGGCGGCGCATCGGAGGGTCGGGCGAGGCGGAGAAGAAGGGTCTGCAATGAAAATAGAAGAGAAGGCAGGGACTGGTTTGCAATTTCAAGTGTTTCTCAAATTTTCGTGTTGCAACTCAAAAATCTCTGAACACGAAATTTGTTCAAAATGAAAAGTTACACGAGTTTTGTTTCAGGCCAAAGTTCATTTGAGTTGTAGTTTAGAAGTTATTTTAATACTCGAAAAGGATAATTCGGAGGGTACGTCATTTCCTGGTCAAAACTTGGCATTCACTCCTAGGCTTCAACTAGACTTTTGTTTAACATGTCAAAAACGATGTGCCTATTCAATTTTGTAGCCATGTTTGCATCATTGTGAAAGTTATTTAAATGGCTTGATTAAAGTACATGTACTTACGCACATATACACAACTATTTTCAATTCAAGGCAAAACCAATTTATAATTCATTTACTTTAAATTTTTCTTAGTTAATTAAGCATATTGTTATGCTAATGAGGCTTATTTCATAAATTAAACACCTGAGGTGTTACAGCCTTCCCCCCTTAAAAGGAATCTCGCCCCGAGATTCGGACAATAGGCATAGAGTGGGTAGTGTGTGTACCTTCGGTGGAGTTGAGAAAACCTGGGAAATTTTGTTTTAGAAAACTTTCAGTTTCCCATGTGGCTTCTTCCTCAGCGTGATGATTCAATTGAATTTTGTACATTTCAATCACTTTCCTCCTAGTGCTTCTTTCTTTTTGATCCATAATTTTGATAGGGTACTCAACATATGAGAGGTCGGGCTCTACCACTACTTCTTGTTGTTTAATAACCTCGGTAGGGACTCGAACACACTTCTTGAGCTGAGACACGTGAAAGACATCATGAATGGCTGCAAGCTGAGGGGGCAGTCGAATTCTATAGGCCACGGGTCCACAACTCTCGATGATTTCGTACGGACCAACATAACGGGGAGATAGTTTTCCTTTGACTCCGAATCGTTGTACACCCTTGGTTGGTCAAAATTGAAGGTAGACATGGTCACCAACTTCAAATTTTAGTGGTTTTCTCCTTCAGTCGAAATAGCTCTTTTGCCTGGATTGTGCGGCTCTAAGGTTTTCCTGTATTACTCTCACTTTTTCTTCTGCCTCGATTACCAAGTCTGGTCCAAATATTTTGCGTTCTCCGGTCTGTGACCAACTCAAAGGGGTTCGACACCTTTGTCCGTATAAGGCCTCAAATGGTGCCATTTTCAAACTTGCTTGATAGCTATTGTTATATGAGAACTCTGCTAGGGATAGGCATTTGTCCCAACTCTTGTCATAGTGAATGACGGAAGCTCTAAGCATGTCTTCATGAATTTGGTTCACTCTTTCAGTTTGTCCGTCAGTTTGAGGATGATAGGCTGAGCTTCGAATCAATTTAGTACCGAGAGAAGCTTGCAATTGTTCCCAAAAGCGCGCTACAAACTGAGTACCATGATCGGAAATAATAGTCTTCGGTACTCCATGTAGGCAAACAATGCGATCAAGATAAATCTTGGCATATTTCTTGGCAGTATAGGTGGTGTGTACCGGAAGAAAATGTGCCGTCTTTGTGAGCCTATCAACGATAACCCATATGGAATCATGTTTCTGTGCGGTACTTGGCAATCCAACAATGAAGTCCATACTTATGTCTTCCCATTTCCATGAGGGTATAGGCAAAGGTTGAAGTGTACCGGCTACTTTCAAGTGGCTGGCTTTTACTCTCTGGCATGTGTCGCATTCTGAGACATATTTAGCGATTTCTCTTTTCATTCTAGTCCACCAGAAATTTTGCCTAAGGTCTTGATACATTTTGTTACTGCCGGGGTGGATAGAAAATTTGGAAAGGTGTGCCTCATCCAAAATTTGCTTACAGAGCTCATGATTCTTAGGAACGACTATGCGACTTTTGAACCATAGAACTCCCTTATGGTCCTGGCGGAAACATTTGTATTTCTCTTCTCCTAGAGAGAGTTTTTGTTTGATGATCTTAACTCCTTCATCGTGTAGTTGTGCCATGATGATCTGGTCGTGAAGAGTGGGCTCGACTGAGATGTGATTCAGAGTGCCTTGGGAAATCATTTCCAAACTAAGCTTCCTCATTTCCGAACATAATGTCTCATTATAGATTTCCACTGATAGGCAATGGCAATGGGCCTTACGGCTGAGTGCATCCGCGACTACATTAGCCTTGCCAGGGTGATAGTGCACCTCGAGATCATAATCCTCGATTAATTCAAGCCATCTTCTTTGTCTCATATTCAGATCGGCTTGGGTGAAGATATATTTGAGACTCTTGTGATCGGTGTAGATATTACAACGAGTGCCCATGAGATAATGTCTCCATATTTTTAGAGCATGAATGACTGCTGCTAACTCGAGATCATGGGTCGGATAATTCTGCTCATGGGGCCGAAGGGCTCGTGAAGCATAGGTGATAACTCGATTTTCATGCATAAGCACACAACCAAGACCAGTGCCAGATGCGTCACAGTAAACATCGAACGGCTTGGTGTTATCGGGTTGAGCTAACACAGGGGCTGTAGTCAAACGTTCTCTGAGAGTGTGGAAAGCTTCTTCACACTTCTCATCCCATACAAACTTTACTCCCTTTTTCAATAATTCAGTCATAGGCTTAGCAATCCTGGAGAAATCCGGGATGAAACGACGATAGTAACCGGCTAAACCAAGAAAACTGCGAATCTGATGAACAGAGGTAGGAGGTTTCCAATCCATCACTTCTTGTACCTTGCTGGGGTCAACGGCTATGCCTTCGCTGGAAATAGTGTGACCCAAGAATTTCACACTATCCAACCAGAATTCGCACTTAGAAAATTTAGCATAGAGCTGATGGTCTCTGAGACGCTGAAGAACAATGTGCAGGTGCTTAGCGTGCTCTTCCTCATTCTTTGAATAGATAAGGATGTCGTCAATGAAAACTACGACGAATTTGTCGAGCTCAGGCATGAATACTGAATTCATGAGATACATGAAGTAGGCAGGGGCATTGGTGAGACCAAAGGACATGACCAAGAATTCATATAGTCCATATCGTGTGGAAAAGGCGGGCTTAGGAATATCGCATGGGCGAATCTTTATCTGATGATATCCAGATCGAAGATCGATCTTTGAGAAGACTCTAGCTCCAGTTAATTGATCAAAGAGAACGTCGATGCGGGGAAGTGGGTATTTATTCTTAACGATCACCGCATTGAGAGGTCGGTAGTCCACACATAATCTTAAACTGTCATCCTTTTTCTTTACAAAAAGGGCCGGACATCCCCAAGGTGATGTGCTAGGACGAATGAAACCTTTGTCCAGTAGTTCTTGGAGTTATGTTTTCAGTTCGGCCAATTCCTTAGGTGGCATCCTATAGGACCTTTTGGAGATAGGTGCAGTGCCTGATTGCAGTTCAATAAAGAACTCAATATCCCTATCTGGTGGCATTCCTGGTAAGTTATCCGGAAAAACATCGGCATACTCGCATACCACCAGAATGTCTTCTAGTTTGATTCCTTCCATCACGAAAGCACAAGAATTCGTGCACTCCCGGAACGGTAGGTAAAGGGTAGTGGTTCCGTGACTAGGTGAATTTATTTCAACGGCTCGGGAAGAAAGGTCCAATGTGACTCTGTGTAGAGCCATCCAATTCATACCCAAAATAACGTCCATGCCGTCAAGGGGTAAAAGAACAAGGTCCGTGTTGATGGTTTTACTACCCAACTTGATTGGTACTTGCCTTATCATTTGATTTGAAGCAATTTTACCACCCGGTGTTGATATCATATATGACCCTTTGGTGTGACAAACATTCAAGCCTACTTTTGCACCAAACTTTGCACTAATAAAACTATGTGATGCACCAGAATCAAACAATATAACTGCAGGCTTGTTATGGATAGAGAATGTACCCATCATCACTGGTGCTCCTTCAGGAAGTTCCGCAAGGGTGGTGAAATTGATCCGTCCTTGTTTGACCTGAAGGGTCTGCCTCTTGCCTTTGTTCTTATTGTTCTGGTTAGAGTCTTGGCTCTGATTTGGCTGCCTAGGCTGAGGGCATTCTCGAGCAAAATGCCTGAACTCCCGCACTTGAAACAACGATTGGTGATGCTCGGTCGAAGAAACTGCTAAGTAGCGGGCCTTGGTCCAGTTTGTTGAGGCACAGGGGGTCGTACAACACCTTGCTGCTGTGGGGGCCTGATAATCCAACGCCCTGGCTGAGGGGCCTTCTTTGGAGCTGTACGCGCAACATTTTGCACTAAGCGATACCTCGGTGGCTGAGCTCCCGAGGGTCCAACTGGTGCCTTTCTCTTCTTCTCGGCACGGTGAGCCATAATACAATCCTCTTGGGTAATGGCCATGTTGACTAGCTCATTATATGTATCGGCCTTGACAAGATTCAGTCGTTCCTTGAGTTTGGTACTCAGACCTCTGCGGAAACAATCACGTTTCTTAGCATCCATGTCTGCGTGATAGCCCGCATACTGGCACAGATTGTTGAAGGCCTGAGCATACTGAAGTACAGTGCGGCTACCCTGAGTGAGTGCCAGAAACTCATTCAACTTTCTTTCTATAAGACCTTCTGGGATATGGTGTGCCCGGAACGCAGTTTTGAATTCATCCCAGGTGACAACGTGATCAGCAGAGAGCATAGCAAAGTAGTGGTCCCACCAAAGATGAGCTGTACCGTGAAGCTGCTGTGCGGAAAAGCGAGCCTTGTTTGCATCCGAACATGGGGCCACGAGTAGAGAAAACTTGGACTCGATTGTGCGAATCCAAGCGTCCGCATCCAAGGGTTCCTCCGTCTTGTGAAACAAGGGAGGCTGAGTCCCAAGGAAATCCATGTAACCGGTAGCTTGAGGTTGGTGAACATTGTGTCCACCCCGTTGTTGGTGCTGTCCTTGCACGAGCTGGCGAAAAAACTCGGTTTGAGCGGCCATTACTTCCACCAAGCTGGGTGGTGGTGGTTCCTGTGGTTGGGATCCACTAGCACTAGCACCGAAACCATCCGGGTTTCCATGGGTTGCTCCAACCATCTGAAATGTGAATGCTTATCATTAGCAACGTGATCCATATCGCTTCCATGATTCAAAAGGATTAGCGCGGAAAAGTAGACTTCCGCGAGATCATGGATAGAATCATGGTCAGAATACTGTTCGCTACAAGAAAACTCATAGCTCCTGGTAGGTTCATCCAAAACAGCTCATATATTAGCAGTGAGTAGGAAATTTAGAGACAACTTTGGTACTCAGCTCAGGCGCTAAATCGATGGCCAAGATGGTCGAAAGATTCGCTCTTTGCTTCGCTGATTTGGCTGTTTTTCAGCAGAATGAGTTATAGTATCTTACCTATAACTCAAACTAGCAAAATCTAATAGTGCTGAAATTTTGTGGGAACCTAGACCACAAAATTTAGGACAAGTTTGGTATTCAACACTCAGTCCAGAAATGTAAGGAGACAAGGCTAAAAGTTCTGACAAGTTTTTGCAATCGCAGATTCAACTGCTTTCCAATATCACAATCAAACCACCAAATTTTTAGCCATGGCCTACATGATTAGAGTATCCAATGGTCAAGTTGTACTCATCACAAAAGAGGTACTCAACTCTTAGTTAGCCTATTACAACACTAGCCAAAAGTTAGGCTACACTATCGAGGAGTATATGCAAAAGTCCTCCTAGGTCATCATCGGTTAGAAGTCGTCGAGGTTGTTGACGGACGATTCACTGTGAGTAGGAGAGTGAGCTCCCATCGGAGGTGGCTGCAGTGCCTCACCCTCAAAGTCCATACCTGAAACTCCATCAATCTCCTGTGGCCCCTCCTCATCTTCCTCCATAGCCACCACGTCGGGAGGGGCATTCTGATCATGGTGCCACTGAATGTGCTCATTAGCATCCTCCAACTCAAGGTTCAGATCATGGAGCTGCTCCTCCAAGTGTGCTATCATATCATCTCTCTCGCCCATGAGAGTGTCGTGCTCCTGAACTTGGCCCTCAAGTTGGCCAATCCGGGTGTCTCTATCCTCAAGTTCCTCACAGAGTTCCTTATTCTGCTCATCTCTGGTATCTGCCATCATGTGGTAGGCCTGTGCAAGATCAGTGAGCTGCACAAGCGCCTGACTCTGGAGAGTCTGAAGTCGGTACAGTGCATTCATGCACCGCACGGAGGTCTCGATGATCTCTCGGGTGTGAAAATCTACCAAGTATTGTGAGTGCTGCACCCTGTTGAGCCAAAAGGGGTCGTTGTCCTAGGCAGCAGGAAACAAACCAATAGGAGTGAGCGTGACGGCCTCGGGGCACTGCGCACAGAAAGTGGTGAGCGCCCTCATGGTAGCAAGCTCCCAAGTATCGGCCAAACGGCGACCAACAGCCTCAATCTCCAAGGCGGGGCACTCCGGGTGTAGCGGGTGCAGAAAGATGGTCATGTTAACACGGCACTGGGTAACTCCATTCTCTGCAAACTCCAGTCCGGTGTAACGTGGGGGAATTGTATAGCCCGCGGTGCGCAGAACATCCCACAAGATAGAGGGAAAGCCCTCCCAGTGGAGGCATTACGAGTGAGCGCGTCCATCCTCATCCATCATCACGGCAACAGGCTCGGCCATCGAAACAAAAGATCAAATGGGTGAGATAGCGAAAAACCATTAACAACACAGTGAACAGGTTCTGGACAGTGCACTAAAATAGCCATAACTTTAACAGTTCTTGTCCAAACATTCTCAACTTTTACCAGAACATTCCTAAGGTATTTGTGAACAACTTTGCTAGCCAACTCCAGATCTAGATAAGGCTCTAAGATGGTCTTTCTCTTAAGGTTTAACTTTACTGTCTACCCAGAAATTTCAGTGAACAGTGAGCCAATGTTTCGTGCACCAGGGAACATCTACCAAGCCAAAAATTACCAATTTTAACAGTAGCGGCCCGAGCAAATTTAAAACAAGTTTTGTGTTTAATACATTTGCAGAAAACTGTATTAAGAGGGCATAAAAAAATTTATATGGCAGAACTGCTCATTTTGGATAGAAAACTGACATCTCAAGGTGTTTGTTGTTTCTCATTATCCATATGTCCAGAATTTTTCATATTTAGTCAGGAGGTAGAATATAAGTTTTGGAACAAAACTTTCAACATGAGTTTCTTAAAAAAGGGTCATTTTCTAAGCTTAATAAATCTATATTTTCAGATATGGCAGAAATGTGACAGATTTGCTAGATAATCCTTATGCAAGGTCAAATGTGTGGGCGCATGAACCTTATCACTCTCACGCATCGCATTTTCAATTTCAGATTTATATAGTCATGATGCATGCACGTCCTATTCATCCTCACAAAAAAAAATAATTGCCAAATAGCTTTGATCTTACGAAGTTAGTTTCGGTGGCATACACAATACGTCTCTCACTATAATAGCTAGTCGGGGAATCTCTAGACGTTCTTAAACTTATCGTAATCGTGGTTAGTGTACCTGCAGAAGATTGATATAGCATATATATATCCATTGAACATTTCATGTCAGCACTCATGAAAGCGTCCGTATTCATTACCGTTCACTATAGAAACGGCATCCGTACAATTCCCGCCGTACAGACGACGTTAACATACGCTATCGAGATAGCGTATTCACGGGGGTACCGTCTTGAGATGGGGCTATGAACAGCGATCGTCATACCCTGCGCCAAACCTTCTACTCCAAATATAATCAACTAATAGTTGGTATATTGGCAGCACCTTAAGTAAGCCACTGCTTGAGGGCAGCGTTCGGCTCGCATCACCGACACGAGGGCCAAGCTCTCTCAGTTGGCTGAGGATTCTTACCTTCTTACCTTAGCGATGAGTGCGTCGTTACAGAATTTAAGGGTCGATTGTGCATAAAAGTAAGTTTTGACAGAAAGTAATGTGCTGGAAGTCAGTTGATAATATTCATAAGCTAGATAGCCACCTAGTAACTTTCCCATAATCCCTTAGGGTTTTACGAACTAGGCACCATCCTTAACGAACCAACGCATTTTGCAAACACAATATTTGTGGTCAAGTTTTATCAAAACAAGTTTTTAAGGCTTGTTGCATTCTCCGGCGTATGCATTTCGGCTCTGATACCAGCTGTGGCACCAGTTGTAGCTCTGATACCAGCTGTGGCAGAACCACCTGAATTAATCTGGCTCAAGTGCGCTAACCATTACCGCGAGGGCAATCAGGGCTAACTCGCACTTCAAACGGAATAATCCATTGGTCTGTCGGGTAACCTCCCGATACAACCACGATTTTTGCCGATCGAAACCACACATACATGTACTCACACGAAGGTGAGCCCAGAGTATACAACATTCCACAAATTTTACACCACGGGGTTCATCATAAATTATTATTACAATGAAGTTCCAATTCGTAAAACAAGTACTTCGGAGTTCCAATTAATGGAGTTCTTCAGAGTTCAATGCAGCGGAAAAATAACGATAACTACTCGACGATACGGATGTCTTGATGAAGCCCGTACGAGACATCACTCGGCATTATCACCGTTGGCCGGGGGCGTATCCCATTCCACCGACCAACCAGGAGGAAGGGTACACGGCCAAGTCAAACTAGCAATCATGTCCTCGAAAGTTTCACCTGAAAACAAGCCACAAGCAAGGCTGAGTATACTAATACTCAGCAAGGCTTACCCGACTAGTGGAATATACTTAGCCGACTCCTAGACATGCAAGGCTTTTGGCTTGAGGGGTTTGTTTTGCCGAAAAGCATATAAGAGTAGGTCCTTACTTTCAAGTTTTAGCTCCAAGTTCTAGTTTTCTTCAGCCATTCTAGGTAAGCAACTATCCAATATCATACATGGTGAAAGAATTAATTTTTCATCCAACAAGATTAATCATCATCATTGTTCCTCTTCTTACTCTATGTGGTAAAAGGGTCAAGCAGTCTCAATAACTGCGAAAAACGGACGATTCGAATTGAATTTCTAAACCTTGCAAGGGAAACCTAAACACATGTCACGTGGTTACCCCGAGAGTCACACGTGCAACTTTTCCCCTTTCTTCCTGGGTTGTGGATGAGGGCCACCATCCGAGACTACAGAGCCCGGCTCTGTACCCACCATGTGCGCGCATGGAACCAAAGTTGAGATGGTGGGATACTGTCCACTTGCCGGTCCGATTAGGTACTTAAGCTTACCGATTACCATATTCTCGGCATGTGGTTAGTACGTTCAAAGACTTAACCACCACTACCACACACTGCGGTCGTAGCATTTTTCACTAAACAGACGGGGCCTCAATCATCATCATAAACATCATACCATAGCCCCGTCCATCGACCTTATGATTGCAGCATGTAGTAAGCATTCAACTCCTATATTCTCGCGAGTGACAGGAAATCACTCGACTTTTACCGGAGTCCTATTAGCATAGCATTCTATCGAACCTTTCATCTAGTGTTCAGAGCATGGGTACCTAGGATCATGCAACTAAGTTTCCATTCAACTCCTACAAACTTAATGCACAAGTAAAGTAGAGCAATAAGTTGCATAAGTTTAGAAAAATAGGGCTCATGCTCTGGGGCTTGCCTTATTGGTTAAAGCTAGTTTGGGGCTCGTCCGAACTTGGGCTCGGGTCTTCGAAAGCTTCAGTTAGATTCACTTGAGCTTCACGCTGCTCACTCTCGAATGCAGGCACCAGCTCGTACATTCCGTCTGCAAGAGTAGTCGATTCTATATGAATGCACAAGTGTAAGTTATAGTGATGGTATATGACGATTATTTTCCTTCACGATAAAGTTGTAGTCCACAAAACATCAATTTGGTCGTGAAGTTACTTAGTTAAGATTTCTTTGGGAAATTGTTAATAGAGTATAACTTAAACTATTAACTATTAAACAAGAAGGGGGTTGTGTTATATTGGAAACTTAATTTTCTAAGCACAACATGGATTAAACACAACTTCTGGAACAAGTAACTTCTGATGATGAAACTTTTATTTAGAGCATATTATGCAGAGACAGAAGCACTGTAAAAATTTCACACATTTTCACGCAGCAGAAAAATTATGAAAAAGGTAAAACACAAGCACTGCTAGAACCTAGTTATTTTTATACAGGACAAACCATGCAAGTATTGACATCAAACATTTTACAGGGGATTAATCTATCCATACATGTGTTTCTGTAAATTTTTCAGATTTTACTGTGCAATATACAAAGCCTAATAAATAGGACAATGCATACCTATTTTAATAAAGACTAATTTCTAAGGGATGTTTTACAGGGTTTCTGTGTACAAAACTTTTTATACAGCAAGAGTTACTCTAAAGTGTCCTACAGTAAAAATTTGAACATTTTCAAAGAAAAGAAACTAATTATTTAATTTAGTGCACGTTTCCTACCACAAAATTATATAAATAGGTTATAGAGAGGAAAAAGGTTCTAAACTTTTTCTATGGTATTTAGGCATCAATATCACAGCTCTGGAAAAGTTTCACCACATGAATCAAAACATAACAGCAGTTAGGAATTAGTTTTATTATTTCATAGCCTAAACAAGGTTTAACAAAAAGTTTAGCCAGAAATGGGGTTTGGTCCTAATAGTTTTACAATGGCCTACAAATAAAGCAACTAATCTACTGTTAAATTTTGAGGTTTAGCCTTTGTCTACAACAGTGGGTACAATTAAAGTCTACTAAACTTTCCATTTAATTTATAGCAAGATTTAGCAAGAAACTGAAGCAATGGATGTAACGAAAGTTGTTGATTTTCATCTAAAGATTTCGTCGGCACAGAGCAGAGGGGCGGCGGCGGGGCAGAGCATCGGCGACGGTGCTCCGGCGAGGAGGGGAGGGTGTGGGCTGGTCGATGAGCTTCGTGGCGTCAAGGGGAACCCGTTTTGAAGCTTGGCTTGGACGGAGGAGCTTCGGAGTGAGCTGTCCACGGAGCAGCAAGGGAGCGGCGGCGGCGCAGGCGGCGCTGGCGGTGCTCCGGCGGTTGAGCTGGCCGGGGAAGAGGCCGGTGAGCTTCAGTGGAGGGAGGTCAAACTTGTTGGGCGATGGGTTTGGGCAGTGGGAGGTTGGGGAGTGGGGCTCCACGGGCGGGTGGTGCACGGCGGCGGTAATGGTGGCGGCGGTGGCGTTCTGGTGTCTGGGCGCGCGAGGGGGGACTCAGTGCGGCCTTTTGTAAGCAGCAGCGAGGTGGGAGGAGGGGCGGGATTTGGACTGTGAGACGCGGGCGCGGGCGGCACGACGGAAGCGCATGACTGGCCGTGGTGGGCGACAAGCAGAGCCGGCGCGGCGTGCGGTGGGCGCGGGCAGGGGATTGGGTGCTGAAAATTTGGCGTGTGGAGCTGGAGATCACGCGACGCGCGGGTTGGGCGAGGGGCTGCAGCAGCTGCCTTTCCGGGCGGCAAGCGCGGCGACTGGCGGGACGCGGCGGAGGCACGGGCACGGCGCGGCTTGTCCATTGGGCGCGGCGGGCGGCGAGCAGAGGCGCGCGTCGCCGACGCACGCGTGGCGTGCATGGACTGGGGAGGAGCGCGGCGTGCGAGCGCGGCCAGGCATTGGCATGGCGCCTAGCGCCGTCAGGCATCGCCGGCCAAGTGGCCTGCGGCGACTGCGCGGCGGCGGAGGGTCGGGCGAAGCGAGGGCTGCAGCGAAGCCGAGGGTCGGGCGAATCGAAGGGTCGGGTGAACGAAAGGGTTGGGTGAGCGAAAGGGTCAGGCGAGCATAGGGTCGGGCGACGCGAGGGTCGGGCGAGCGGCTGCGCGTCGGAGGGTCGAGCGAGGCGGAGAAGAAGGGTCTGCAGTGAAAATAGAAGAGAAGGCAGGGACTGGTTTGCAATTTCAAGTGTTTCTCAAATTTTCGTGTTGCAACTCAAAAATCTCTGAACACGAAAGTTGTTCAAAACGAAAAGTTACACAAGTTTTGTTTC
The DNA here is from genome assembly GCA_032594955.1 of Panicum miliaceum. NCBI lineage: Eukaryota > Viridiplantae > Streptophyta > Magnoliopsida > Poales > Poaceae > Panicum > Panicum miliaceum. The sequence goes on along the minus strand of CM064070.1, from coordinate 7,107,312 downwards.
AGGCCAAAGTTCATTTGAGTTGTAGTTTAGAAGTTATTTTAAAAATCGAAAAGGATAATTCGGAGGGTACGTCATTTCCTGGGCAAAACTTTGCATTCACTCCTAGGCTTCAACTAGACTTTTGTTTAACATGTCAAAAATGATGTGCCTATTCAATTTTGTAGCCATGTTTGCATTATTGTGAAAGTTATTTAAATGGCTTGATTAAAGTACATGCACTTACGCACATATACACAACTATTTTCAATTCAATGCAAAACATAACCAACCCATAGATGATTTTGAGAATAAGCAAGTAGTTAAGTTGGCATTGCTAGAAGAGAAATTCACAAGATATAGGCTCTCATGTCTAAAACCTTTTAATATGCAATCATTTCCATTCAAACTAGTAACCTCACACTAGTAAAAGTGCACTTGTAACTATGATCACAAAGTTGAGCAACCGATGAAAGGTTGAAATTGAGAGAATCAACTAGCAAGAGTGAGTGACCATTTGAGATAGAAATTTTACCCAATCCTTTCACTTCACCTTTGCTATTGTCACCAAAAGTGATATTGTTGTAGCCAATAGGATCTTCATTTAGAGAGGAAAACATATTTGATTCGCTGGTCATATGTTGAGTGCACCCACTATCAAGCACCAAACGTCTTCCTCCGGCCTTATAGTTTACCTACAAAAAAAATTAGTTCTTTTAGGTACCCAAACTTTCTTGGTCCTTGAATGTTAGTGACCAAGGCTTTAGGCACCCAAATGGTATTCTTTTTAGCGCCATCAATATGTAACCCAAAAATTTTTGCACAAACACGACCACTAGAATTTTTCATAAGAACATATCTAGGATCAAAGGATATAGCTTTCTTGTTCGTGCAGTTTTTCTCATCGTGACCAACATTTCTGCAATTTCCACAAAAAAGAATGCCACTATTCTTCATAAAGGTGGTCTTTGTTTGTACAAAGGCTGCCTTCCTTTTCTTGGGAATATAACCAAAACCTTGTTGGTTTATTGTGAATTTTTATTTGCCCAACAATGATTGAACTGAGATCTTTTATCATATCACTTTCTCAAATCATTTGTCAAGCATACAACTTCCTTCTTCAACAATTCATTCTCCAAAAAAAGTGACTTATCACAAGATTCATCACTTAAGCAAGATGAATCACTAGAGCTACAAGATAGGTCAGTGAAAGTAGAAGCACAATATTTTTCACCAATTAAGTCACAACCAACACTTTTAGATTCTCATGAGATGTCTTTAGCTCCTCATAGGATGCTTGAAGAGAATGGAATTACAACTTCAAGTCCCTCAACTTTGCCTTTTCTTTACTCATGAACTCATCGGCATCATTGAGCATGTCAACAAGATCATCATAAGTAAGTTCATCAAGTTCACCATCTTGTAATACCTTTGCACCATCTTTTGCCATAAGATAGTGTGGTGTGGAGAAGAGTGAAGGAGCCTCCTTGATGGCAATTCTGGCAACTCCCTTGGATGGCTTGTCATTATCATCATCATCATCATCATCATCATCGGAATCAGAGTTTGCATCGAAATCCCACTCAACATAGTATGCTTGGCCATTTCTTTTCTTCTTGAGAAATTTCTTCTTCTTCTTATCATCATCTCTCATTTCTTTCTTGTTCTTGTCATCTTTTTTGTTTGAACAATTGATGATGATATGACCTAATTCACCACATTCAAAGCATTTCTTGTCACCAAAAGGATTCTTCTTTGATGATTGTCCTTTCTTACCATAGTTCTTCTTCTTCATGAATCTTCTAAATCTTCTCACAAAGAGAGCCATTTCTTCATCCGACTCAATCTCCATTGCAATCATCATCACTATCTTCTTTTGAACCTTGTGCCTTGAAAGCCACATTCTTTTTCTTCTCATCATTGATTGCACCACAAAATTCATCTTGTGATTTCTTGGACATGTCCTGAGTGAGTACTTCTCCCAAAATTTCAGTGGGAGTAGTAGCCTTCAAGTTTGACCTCACAAGCAAAGTCACAATAGTGCCATATCTCTCCAGAAGGGACCTAAGAAACTTGTGATAGAAATCAACATCCGGCACCTCAAAACCAAGACCCTTGAGCTCATTGACAATGTCATTCAATTGGTTGAACATCTTGGGTACACTTTCATCCTTCTTCATAGAAAATTCACTAAATTTTCCTTTGAGCACATACATCTTTGCTTCTTTCATGGTTGATGTAACCTCATAAATTTCCATAAGTTTCTTCCATATTTCATTTGCGGTCTTGAGATTCTTGACCCGGTTGAACTCACATCAAGAGCACTATATAAGACATTCATTGCTTGATCATTGAGAAGTTCATTTTCTTCATGACAAGGTGTCTTACTTTTATCATCTAGAATAACAAATCTATCATTCACAATTATCCATATCTTTCTACTCATAACCTTGAGATGAACTATCATTCTAGTCTTCCAATAATTATAATTATTCCCATCAAAGAATGGTGGCTTTCCAACACGAATACCATTATCACTTGTCATTATCCTTACTCCGGGATGATTAAATTCTTGCTAATATAAAGTCCTCGCCTCTGATACCACTTGTAGGATCAAGGATATCGACTAGAGGGGGTGAATAGGCGGTTTAACTAAAATCACAAACATTAGGCAAATTTAATTAGTAACACAAGTAAGCCCCTTTTTGTACTGGCTCCTATCACTAGTGGGGTTTTGCAACCTAGGATGACAAGTAGAAATTCAAACTCTAGTATAATAAAGTGCTCAAAGTAAATTGCAAGAATTAAATAAACAAAGAAATAACCGGGTACGAGACAAGAATTTTTCCCGTGGTGTCGATGACTTGCCGGTCACACCTCTAATCCACGTTGACATGGGTTCAAAGCTTCAACCGCTCCTCTATCAAGAACTCTTCTTGATCTTGAGCCGGCTTGAATCAATGAACCTTTCCAAACCTTGATTCCACTAGAGTTGATCTTCACCACTCCGACGAGGTGAGCACAAGAACCTCTTCACAATCCAAACTGGGGCACCTTTACAATCTTCTTGAAGGGCTCAACGGTTTCACCTTCTCCAAGCCATCTAGGGAGCGGCAACTCCAAAGAGTAACAAGTCGATGATGCTTGCTTGAAGACTACCTAGTGCCACAAAGCTCAAACACTTGATGCAATGCACTAGGATTCTCTCACACTCTAAAGAATGCAATCTCTAAGCAAAGTGAGTAAGAGAGAGAGAGGAGGGAGCTGGCTCAAGTATGTCAAGTAACCTTTTCAAAGTGCCAAGAGACATCACCCACAGCCGGGCATGAGGTACATATAGCCACCCCATCGGAATCTAGCCGTTATACTCAAAACGCGTCGAAATAGGTTTATCGCGGACTGTCCGCCTCACACAGAGCGGACTATCCGCCGTTCAAACCCCACGGATAGAAGTGCCATAAATGCATGTCAGAGAAGACCGTTAGAGCCATGGCGGACCATCAACACCCCTCTTGCGAACTGTCCGCCGTTCAATCTTGAATAACCCGGTCAGAACAGAGAAATGTCTTTGCGTCGTTTGCGAACGGACCGTCCATCTGGGCTGGACTGTCAACTGTTCACCAAGTTCAAACTCAAGGGACTTGACCGATTAATTCAGTCCTACCACAAACATTACCACCGAACCAATCTGTGTTAGGTGGCGGACTGCCCGCTCTCCCTGGGCGGACCGTCTGTCGTTCATCCTTTGATACTCACCATAAACTCAAGTTTTTGTCCAAAAAAGTTCTGTGTCATTCGCGGACCGTCTGCCTATCTGGGTCGGACCATCCGCCTTAGCGAGTCAGCACACATTTTGAACTTCACGCTTTGCCATTTTTCAAACGAAGTTAACCCTCATGCATGCAATGCAATTGTTTGAGCAAAATGGCACTATAAAACCATCAAGCAAAGGCACAATGAACCCTCTTGATAGTACGGCTATCTATCATATGAATCTGGTCATTTCTCTTCCGCTAATCACCTTATGACCGGCAAAAAAGAGAAAAGCACTATCGTATACCTTTGCCTTTAGCATTCCCTTCAACATCATCCTCAAGTATCTTCATGACATCAACGTATGCTCATTTCTCATGGACCAACCTACACTCATTCTTCTCAAGAGTTTGTTAGTCCACAAATGTGGTCATTAATTACCAAAACTTGAATTCGGGGCCTAGATGCTTTCAACTGCCTGGTGCCACCCCAACCTGAGAGAGACACTCCCCCGTCTGGTCCTTGGGCACCGATTGTCAAGGCGCCGCCCCGCAACCCGCCACCACCGCTGATCTTCCCTACCACCCCCTCCCCCTCTTCTAAGTCCGGCGGACACCACAACCCCGGCAGGTCCCCTCCCCTAACCCCGGCAGCCAATCACCATTGCAAGGTTGGGGAGGAAGATGACACTATAAGTTTCCCCAGTTGTTGCTTAATCATGCTGCACAAGAGGGAGGTCAAACTTCAACAGCTGCAATGAGGCCTCTTTCTGAATGGATTCCACATCGGCATGTTGAAGAACCAAGCAACAGTGTGACCATGAGTATTCAAGACATCAAGATGCAAATTTGTGATATGAAGATGGAGATTCATCAATTGAAGATGAAAATTACAGAGATGATGGGAGTTAAACTTGGGGCATTGGAGTTGTTCTTACTGTTGTTATAGGTCTGTTTGTTGGAATGTTTCTATCTGGGTGAAGGTTGTAGCTCAAGATAATGTTTAGCTTTCTAGTACCTTTGTTGTGTGTTGTTTGATGGCTAGTCTTGTACTAAGGAGCATGAGTTTGATTTGAATTACTGTGCTTGAATTGAGTATTGAATTTGGACTAAAATGGCCTGAGTTATTGTGTTTGAATTGAGTATTGAAATGGGAATGAAATGTCCACAATTTGGAAAGAAATGGCCTGACCTCAACATATGAATAGCTAACGAGTGTCATGTGACGCCCGTTACCTTTGATTGGTCACTGGTAACAGGCAACACATGATGCTAGTGTAACGGGCTTCATATGACACCCGTTACTGATGACTTCTGAAAGGTAAGGTTTTACCATGGGCACACTAGCCTTAGTGGTAACGGGCTTCATATGACGCCCATACCGATGACTTCGAATATCATAGCAGGCAAGTCGTACCGGACGGTCCAACTTCCTCTTCACACCTAGAGAAGCTCAAGGATCTAGAGAAGTGGAAGCGCCCAGTATTAACTTCTGTCGTCCAGTCGCTTCATCTTCCACTACAAGCTGTTGCGGTTTATTCAACCTATAAAGTAGACGTGGTCGATCTCGCATCTTATCTCCCCCCTTTCTTGATCAACCAGCAGCAGTTGTTCTCTCTCTCTTCACCTTCGATCTTCATTGCTCTGATCCATTTTGCAAGCAAAAGGTTTTAAATTTCGGGCAATTTTTTAGCATTTGCTTCGATGTATTGTTATAATAATCTAGATCCGATGATCATACAGGGGGAGCAGAGCATGGCCTTTGCCGGACCACCATCACCAGTCGAGGTGATCATCTCTAACCGGGTCATCCAGCAGTTGAGAGTGTGGAGCAGAGAGTAGGACTGCGTTGTTGCTGTCTACGTGACAAGGGAGCACTTCGAGCCATTCATCACCACCATCATCGTCGTCAAGCACGTCATCGGCGACTACAACTGCCGGATCATCCACGATGAATGATTCTGGCTTAATCTTCTACGTGCGGCTTCCGTCCCCATTAGATGTGGACAAGTTCCATGGCCACGCATGGAACTGGTGGGGGAGTACATGTTCTTCCGCCGCGTCAGTCAACTCCAAGAAGCTCTGGCTCGGAACCTGTTGAATGATCGCCTCCCTCGTTAGCTGCATTTGCTTGTAGTCCTCTTCGATCAGTCACATATTCGCATTAGTTTATTCTATATCTAATTTCATGTTATTTGGATGTCTTTGTAATACGAACAAATTTCCTTTAAGTATGCTACTGCGAACAAATTTACTTTTTCAAGTGCATCAGCAATGTCACGCAGCTTTGCTTTTGCTTTTCTTAGCTTCTTGACCATGTGCCCCCTATCTTTTATAGCTTGGTTGCAGAGCCCATTCGCTTCATCAAGTTCCTCCTTAACATTGTTCTTGAAGACTTTGAAATTTGGCCGCAACTTTTCCAGCTCTGGACAAACCTTAGTAGCAACATGTGCCAAAGAACCATCTCACAGTCAAAAATTAGTGGTAACAGGCTTCATATGATGCTCATTACCGATGACTTCTCAAAGGTAACGGGCGTCATATGATACCCATTACAGATAACGTCATGGGTAACGGTTATATAATCATGCCCATTACAAATGTCAATTAAGGGGTGAAGATGGTAGGTCAAGCTTTGTAGTAGCTTTGGTGTAGTGCTGTTTGATTGGTACCCTTGTATTGTTTAGCTTTGTAGTGGATTTGTTGAGTTCTTGATTGTCTTGTAACCAAAACAAGAACATTTGGATCTTCTTGGTTGGGGTCTTATTGGCTGTGGGCCCAATGATGTTTAAACTATCAACAGTACAATGACGTATGAACTATCAAGAGTACTCAACTATCAATGATCTTGCCTAATAATGTAGGGCAAAAGATAATTAGTACAAACAAATCCTGAGGTCAAAAGTCATTAGCATGCATGCATCTTAACAAGTTCACAACCCATGCATGCATCTTAACAAGTTCACAACCCATCAAGCATCTTAACAAATTCACAACCCAGGCATCTTAATAAGTTCACAACCCAAATATCTTAACAAGTTCGCAACCCAGGCATCTTAACAAGTTCACAAAACACTCCCTAACAGAACCAAAAGATTGGCTAGGAAGGGCAAAAGATACTTAGTACAAACTAATCCTTAGATCAAACTAATCATCTAGCTACGGCATGTCGTACATATAGTTACCATCTAGTAAAAACTAATCCTGCCTTCTAACTACGACATGCCGACTCCTCGCTTAAATATTGACCACCATCTTCCATGCATGATCAACTTCTGTAAGTCCCGACTCCTCGCGACGCGCCATGCGTCGGGCCAGCCGAGATTTATCTTCAGCAGTGTCGTAGACAGCCGCATACTTAGCCTGTATACAAGCTGCACGAATCCACCGTAGTGCACGACTCACAACACGCATATGTTCCCGAGCACGAATGCTTAGAAGCCCTACACGATCCACAGCACTAATGATAACAGGGCCATACCCTGCATGTGCAATCTGTAGACGGGCTTTGGCCTGATGCTCCAATGCTCGGGGCCAAATTATTGCTGCCAATAAATAGCAACAAGATTAATATGAAAGTTTGCAGTACATTTATTCATCTTTTTCATAGCATATCCATGTACCTATTCTTCAAAATCATAGGGCATATGTCCATATTATCACTAACATTGTTCTAACCATATCATGAATAGCACATTGTTCCAGACCCATGAACTAACATTCATCTAACATCCATCATATCACAATACATTCATCATGCACCCATAGGGCATAAGGAGGAGGACTCACCTCGGTGGAGGACGCCGAGGCGCGCCCGACTGGAAGGCGCGCTGGTGGGGGAGGAGGAGCGGCGGAGGAGGCGTGTCGGTGAAGGAGGCCGAGCCAGTGGAGGAGGAGCGTCAGTGGAGGGGGCCGTCGGTGGAAGATGCCAAGCCGGTGGAGGATGGAGGCGCGTCGGTGGAGGAGGCCGAGCCGGTGGAGGAGCTGGCCGAGCCGCCGGGCCCGCGTCGGGTGAGAGGCGCCGGTGGTGGAGGAGGAACAGCGAGGTCCGCACGCCGGATCTACTGGGGCGCAACGTCGATGGCCCGCGCACGGGCGTAGAGCAGCAGCGCAATGTCCGAAATGAAGAAGCGCCTCCATATATCCTGGAGTGAACTCATTGGTAACGGGCATTAACAACGTCCGTTACCAACGGAACTCAATGGTAACAGACATCAAATGTCCGTTACCATTGTTTACCAGATTGGTAACAGGCGTTAATATTGCCCGTTACCAATGATAATAGTAACGGACGTCGATATAGTCCGTTACCAATATCTTGTCATTGGTAACGGGCCTCATTGTTGCCGAGATCGGGCGCAGACCTGAGAGTCTCATTGGCAGTTAATGTTTCTTACAATGGACAACTTATGCCCGTTACCAATGGCACGTTACGTAATTTTGCTTTTCACGTAGTGAATCATACAAGCAATACAAACCGCCTAACATAGGACATAGGGTATTACGCCATCGGTGGCATGAACTTATCTAAAGAATTGTGTCTGTGTGTTTGCTTCTAGCTCTCAGCTCAGCGGTTCCCCCATTCAATCTAGCACAACGGGTAGATTGCCAGTCACCAATGATGCAGTTGGCGCTAGGTAGGGTATTTCGCAGATAATATGGAGAGCTGGATGGACGTCATCAACTATGTTGACATCACATTCACCTTAGGCTAGACCATTAGCTTCAGGAGCATGCTCTACAACGCTAATTGCTCAGACAACCTCATCCGCACTGATCCAACGAGAAATGTTGTTGCTCGAGAAACTGCACCAACATCCACAAATTTGTTGGCCGCTTTGCCATGCTCCAATTCGATAGTTTAGCCCCTTGAAATCCCAGTAGTACTCCTTCCTTGAGCGACCTAATCTCTAGATTAGTTGGGATTAGCGATGCTCTCTCCGATTGCATCTCCCTCTTTGAGATGGTCCTCAAGCTAAGCCCAAGAGATGGGATCCTTTCATCCCGCTTCCTGATGGGACTAAGGAAAAGTTTGACTGCCTTCCAGAGGGAAATCAAGCGCATCGACATGTGCTCCAATTTCTCCAATCTTGTCAAGAACTAGTTAGACAAAGAGGAGTCTATGCCTATAATGAATTCCACATGGATATGGTCATCACGGCCACGCTAGAAGGATGGACGGTCAAGCAATGATACTATGACTCGTCCGGGACTTAACAGATAGATCAGGAGGGATCACATCTGGCCAGTTTTGTTGAGAGCTTGCCACAAGACTTAAATGAGTTAGGCGTAGTTTCCCCCTATTCTACCGACCTGAAAGGATCCACGATTGAGCTTATATCTGACGGCTCGGAAGACCATTTCCCCGATAGGGTGTTCGTCAATGGTGAAATACCTAAGGGCACCCTCCCCTAGTTGAGTACTCAAACCCTGATGAAACATAGGTGCAGAAGTAAGAACGACACGCTCACATGGCTCTCCATAGCCAAGGTCCACCATGAGAGCCCGAACAAGTCATCTCCCCCCTAAAAAAACTGCAATGAAGGTGGAGGTGGAAGCACGATGACTATGAGGAACGCCATAACACGCCCCCATAGGAGGGACAACCCCCAATGATGGGCTTAGCGCATGCAAATGGCTCAGCTGCTCCTGCTCCTCACGGATAAAGAAGGAGGCCCAAAAATCTACATGAGGCTTCTAACCTTGACGGGGAGTTCATCATGCAACTAGGTGGGCATTAGGTCTATCCAACCATGGCATAAAATTTGGTAGTGGTGAACACGTAACTCGCCCCAACACGACACGGATCAATTAGATAAGCGCAATGGTGAGGATAGCAGCAGTCCAGGTCAACTGAGAGAACCCGGGTGGCCTGGTTTGCTCTCATTCCACCACAGCAATGGGTAACGACGGACTCCATGGAAGGGATCAGTGCCAGCATGCTGATGCATGCCACAACAACGAGCACTGCCATCACCATGGATGTGCACCTGACAAGCAGTTGCACGGTGGCAACCACCAGAATCGGCACGAGCATGATTGGGAGGTCAATCTAACACTCTCTCAATCGTGGATATAACCATGATCTTCGTCCATGTATCAACATCATCGGCCACCGTCGGAACAATCGAAGTCTCACCTAGTTCCATTGCCGGCGAGAGTTCGATGAATGGTATGGTATACCCAGCGATCGGCACTGGGACCGCTATGATGACAATCCGGTTTCTTCCCCTCAAGAGCATCAATCAACCCTTGTTGGACAAGCGCATCTATCACCACGCACTGCCACACGCTAAAATTTCCTTTACTGTCAAATGTCTCTACTTGATTCCACATCCCCAACATCATCTTATTTTTGTGCTCCGTATCACTGCCGACCTTCTCACAAAATCAGATCCATCCGACCTCGGCTCTGATATCACTTGTTAGAATCTCATACCACTCATTATGTGCAGCAACCCTAGATCTTGAAAGGTTCTTGCGAGTACGAGATGAACTTGCACCATATCAAAAATGATGTAGATGAATCTTGTAGAAAATCCTATATTATGGCCTTGAAGCAACCACGACAAGAGAGTAGGATTTTGGCAAAGCCGACCACAAATTCTTTAAGCACAACTCCAAAAGAGTACAAGTGATTGTCGCTCCCTTACAACCCTACTTGACCCTTTAGGACCTCTGATTCTTTCCCTATACAAGAATCTAATGCTATATAATTGTCTAGCCTATTCCTCTTGAGCGCTCCTAATTGGCCCTTACAATCCTTGAATGAGACCTTGTGTTGGCTTTGGATTGTTTATCTTTGGCTTGCTTGATCCCTAGAGCCTCCACCCCTTGTTTATATAGTCCCCTCGAAGGCCCTCATACATGCAAGTAGGAGTCCTACATCTAGTAGGATTCAACACTCAAGTCCTAGTAGAACAAGGAGTCATAATAGCATACCTCTATTGGGTCCTAATCCAAGTAGGAGTTGAGTCACCGTACAACAAATGGGAGAGTGCACGTATATATGCCTCAAAAGGATGCAGCAGCAACCATCGCGTCCGCCCGCACCCGCGTCCACTCCCACTTTCCTGGCAACTGCCAAGTGTGGTGCGGGGCAGGAACGGGCATGAAGGACGGATAGGATCATCCACATACAATTAGTTTGCAACACACCCCATTAATGGAGTCTATCTTTGATCATCCTTCAATTAAGTACTCCATTCCTTCGAGATATCCTGTCAAGAAATATGAAAGAAAATATTTACAGTGGTAGGTATATTAGGTAAACTCCTCAAAAATCCAGAGGGAAAATAAGGAGAAGAAACGTGATATACAAACATAATAGAGTCCAAAACCATGATTTTATGCATGTGGTCATCGTATTAAAAAATGGTGGAAAAAAATAGGTGATGAGACATATGGCCTATGTTGATATTGTCTCATTAAAACTTTGAATGAGGAATCAAAAAGGGAAAAATATATACAAAGAAAAGAGTGCAATATGATAGCGCAAGTCATTAATCGGAGAGAAATACTCTCCTGATCCTCGTAAGTCCTTAATTCATCTCATATTAATCTCCTCGACACATCTATGAGATGCGGAGTATGGTAAGGTGCACGAGGCAGCGAGGGCGAGGCACGCCAGCAAATCCGCCATCGTGTGAAAGGTTGCTATGGAGCCAAGGCACAACACAAAAGGGCCTACATTTCCGTGTCATGTCGCCATTCCCTAACTGCGCCATCCACTCCGAGCATTCGTAACCACCGGATTAAAGGGCCAAAAAGGGCAGCCTCGGCATGACTGCTTGGCGAAGCAGGGAAGCAGCAAGAGGGAGAATGAATGAATAAACAAATGGACCCGGCTAACTACGACCGTCCATAAATTAGGCCCGCCACACACCACGCTACAAGCATGTTTTCCTATTCTAGTAAATTTTCTTTTTCACGTTTTTTTCTCCCGTGCGTCCTTTTCTTCGATGCTATCATGCCAACAGAGCCCACTGCCCACCGTCCCACGGTCCTACTCAGGCCCCTGCACATTTTCCTACCATCGCCCACTTGATTTGCGGACCCTGCACAAAACTGCATGAATATTATTCAACTCGCTGCAAGCAAATTTGAATTTTCATCAAAGCAATTAAGAATCAAATTCAAAAATATTCATCAGGTATCATTCCGCATCAAAGGTGTGTCGTCATTTCAGGCTAAAAAGAGACATCAAACACCATCAGGTATATTAGAACACAAATATCAAGCAAAAACTTACATGATGAGGCACCCTTAGAATAAAGTACCGTCATTCAGCACATCAGTTTTTTCAGTTTCACCCTCTCCTCCCTTGAAAAAACACAATGCATTTCGAACCATGAAGGGACTGTCATCTAAACATATCGAAAACAAGTCTTCACGCCTCTAGAACCTAGAATCAAGAAAGACATTGAATCAGTAGAAAACAAAAGATGGCAGGTAATCAGAACATAAAAGATGGAAATGCTAGAGTGCCAAAATATGATTGCAAAAATGGAATGTACTAGACTAAAAAAGTGCTAAAACACAATAAGTAAAAACTTCTTAGGCATAACTGGAAAAATGCTAGTGTGAGGCTCTAGCCGCAAAAATACATTATATTGTTTCATAATAACTGAAAAGTATAGTAATAAACAAAATGCATACACTCTACTAATAATTACCACAATGGATGATGACACAAATCCTGTTGTTTAATGAACATACGGCGTGACTAAAAAACATTGGTCTGCGACATATCGGATGGTGCACATGCATGATGTGATTCTGTCTAATATGTGACCTTATTTCCTAATGAGGCATCAGTGCTCTCTGCATTTTATCTTTTAAAAACTCCGCTATGTAAGCAAGCAAATTCATATGGTAATGTATACTATCCTGGAACCGGAAAAAAGTAAAAAAAAATAAATTAGAGAAAGCAGTAATCTGCTTAATTAAAAATCATATTTGCCTGGTTAGTAACAGCACCTTTGCCTAACTGAAATGGTAATTGTAAAGGGTAAAATGTCTAATTAGGGAAGCAGTATTTTGATTAACTAAAAATATTTAAAAGGTGCTTCACAGTTCTGAACAGAAAATTGCCTGATCTGAAATTCATCCAAAGCTAAAAAAAAGCATGTCTAAATTGCTTTTCGGGGTCTAGTCTATATGATCAATTGAGATCTATAAAAATGACCCAGGAATTTTGGTCTACAGTGTAATCAATTGAAAGTTTTGAATCTAAAACACATTATACGCATCACATATGATTCATGGAGAATCCTCTCTGTTGTGTTAGTAAAAAATAAGAAATAGTTCTTAAAGATAAGATATTCTTATCGTCTATAGACATATGGTAGGCATAAACAGATGAGTAAGCACACCATCAGTTAAGATTTTTCATCTTCACTACTATGCAAAAATAGATGAGCGCAGATAAATGCTCGATTTGCAAAAAGAGTGTGCATCAAACGATTTAAATAGCCGTCTATAGCTGCTAGGAAGGGCAGCCGCTATGGTATTTAGCCCGCTAAAGCCGGCTATAGCCCGCTAAACACCGGTTATAACCTGTTAAACGATGTAACAGCAGCCCTGCCGCTAAACACCTTTGCCGGCGATTTAAAACAATGGTATGCACAAGGGCATTTGAGAGGGGCGGGAGGGCAATAGATGAGAAAATGGATTAAAGTGCTTGCGCTGTTGGATTGATCTCTACCCTAAGGCCCAAAGGCCTTAGCCTTGATCCGCGCCCTGATCGGGGGCGCCCAACCCGACTCCGTGTTGGTGGGCCCCCGTCGCCAGCGCCACAATAAATAGAAGGTGGGGGCCGGGGGGCACGCACGTCGAGAATCACCGTGCCCCGACTCCCCACCTACATCCTAACCCTAGCCCGATCGTGAGGGGTGGTGCTGCGGCGGCGGGAAGCTCCACCGGCTGCACTGCATCGGCCATCGCCGCCCAGCGCGGATCTGCTCCGACCCTACACTGCGCGACGCTGCCTAAGAGCAGACGCCACCAACGAACGTGATGGCGTCGTCGTCCTCCGAGCAAGGTAATCTACACTATCTTCCCTACTCGTTTGATCTGGCACATGCGCACGCACATGTGCACCATTGTTTCATCCTAGAACTAGATCCAGAGTGAAAACCCGAGTCGATGCCGCACCTAGCGATCCCGGATTAGCACTAACAATGGTACCAGAGCCTATCTAGGTTGTGGTTTTGATTCAGAAGAAGAAGAAAAAGGGTAAAGGAATCAAGCAAATAGAGAAAACAGAGAGCAAATCGAGAAAGAAATCAAGAAAAGCTCGAAACCCTAACCCTAACCCTAGATCTAACCCACCCGACATACCTGGTCGTTCTTCTTCCTCTGGTCCTTCTTGCTTTTCTTCTCTTCTCCTTCTCTTCCCTCCGCCGTTTCCCTCTTTTCCCGTACCCCAGAGATCCCCTCGACGGAGCCGCGCGCGAGACGCACGCGACTCCGGCGAGGAGGCCCATAGGGCACAATTTCGCTTCGTGTGGACGCACACCGAGCCAAGAAAACAAGAGAATGGGTACGGGAGAGTAGATCCGGCCATGGCACGGCCGCCGGCGTCGAGGACGAACGCGACGGCGCAGCCTCTGGCCGGAACAGAGAAGTGAGGGAGAGGGCGAGGGAACTAGAGAGAGAGAGGGAGAGGGAGAGGAGGCGAGCTAGATCTGGCTCGCCGGCATGTGGCCGGCGGCCATGCCGTGCGCCGCGCCGGAGTTCAAGCCGGCGACGGCGGCGATGGCCAGAGGCGAGGAGGGAGAGGCGAGAAAGAGCCAGGCGAGAGTCGCGGGCGAGAGGAGAAATGACCTAGGGTTTCCGCGGGCGTCGCCCGGCCGCGGGGTTTTTATACCTCCCGAAACGCGCGCTCAACCGTCCGATCGGGATGAACAGCTGAGATCGCGCGAGGGGAGGCGGCCGGCGCACGCGCGCGGGTGGGCCGGATTCGTGGCCCAGGCCCAGGTTGCGGCCTGATTAGCCGTAGGCCGCACAGTAGCGGGCCGTTTTCTCGAGTAGGCCGGGCCGCGGAGGCGGTTTGGGCCGCACAGTAACGGGCTTCACAGTGTTGGGCTGCACAGTGCTAGATTTTTGGCCCGTTTCGCAGATGAACAGTAAAATTTGATATTTTTCATTCTGTTTTTGAAGCAAATTTGAATATTTTTTTGCACAGAATTTGATCTCTTTTTATTTTGAACCAAAGGGATAAATGTTTAGAGAATAGATATACAGATTTTCACAGATCTTGCTTCAAAATAGAATTATTTTATTCATGTTTCCGCTACACAGATAATTGTTTTGACTTGAATTTAAATTTGAACCAAAGGGATAATTTAAATTTTGAGTCACAGATAATTTCAGATTAAATTGTAATGTTGTTATTTTCTGACCAAAGTTGATGATAACAATATTATGATTTCACAGATTAATTTTTCAGATTAAATTGTAATGTTGTTATTTTCTGACCAAAGTTGATGATAACAATATTATCATTTCACAGATTAATTTTTCAGATTAAATTGTAATGTTATTATTTTCTGACCAAAGTTGATAATAACAATATTATGATTTCCATGCATTCATCATTATTGATATATTGTTCTCACTTGAGCCAACCTATTTCAGCCGGTTTTCCTATGATGGTTTCCATCAAGGATATTCCGATTTTGAAAGGCGACAACTATAATGAATGGTATAAGAAGTTGGATCTCTTCTTTACCATGGCTGAGCTAGATTGGGTTCTTTCAGCACCGATTCCAGTAGAGCCTGAGAGACCGGTCAGAGGGAAAGATGTTACAGATGCTTCTTGGAAGCAAACAGAGCTCGCCTACAAGGCAAGCAAACAGAGGTATGACGCTGATCATGCCAAATGGCTTCGTGCCAACAAGAAATGTTTGGCAGTGGTCAAGAACACTATAGAGCCTGCCATTTTGGGGGCAATCACAGATTTTTCCACTGTCCTTGAGTACCTTGACAAGATAAGGAGTTAGTACACTGGCTCCTCAAATACTTATGCTACCCAGTTGATCAAACAACTGGTTACAGAGAGGTACTTGGGAGGTGGGATAAGAGAGCACATCCATCGCTTGGTGAACATCAACAACAAGCTTAAACCAATGGATATGGAGTTCAAACTAGAACACATAGTTCATTTGGTCTTTGCTTCGTTGCCAAAAGATTTTGACAACTTTGTTGTCAATTACAACATGAACCCTGAAAAATGGGATATTGAAAAGACCATAGCGATGTGTGTTCAAGAAGAAGAGAGAATAAATATGGTGGATCTATAAACTATGTGAATAAGAAAAGAAACAATAAAGATATTCCCTCTTCATCCAAGGGAAAGGGACCCCAGTTGGCTCAGCAGCAGCACAGGCCCAAGTTTGGGCAAGCTTTAGTGGAGAAGGATCAGTGCCTTCACTACAAACAGAAGGGACACTACAAGACAAATTGTCCTGACTACTTAAAGATGATCATGGAGAAACGAGGTGAGAACATTATCTCATTTGTAGATGAATCCTTGTATAAAGATTATTCGAAATCTACTTGGTGGATTGACTCAGGAGCAACAATTCATGTTGCAAACTCTTTACAGGGATTCCGTTCAATGAGAACTACGAGAAGTGGCGAAAACAGAATTAAAGTCACAAATGGAGTCGAGGTAGATGTTGAGGCGGTGGGAGACCTCCTCTTAGAGCTCGACACAGGCTTTAATTTATTACTTAAAGATGTATTTTATGTTCCCGTAATTCAGAGAAACTTGATAAGTGTGTCTCGTCTTGATGACGATGGATTTGCATGTCGTTTTGGAAACGGCATGTGTGTAATAGAATTTAATGATGCAGTTGCTACGATTGCTTTTAGAAGATATGATCTTTATTTGTTATCGCTACGTGAAAGTGTGAATTCCGTATGTGATGTGAATGCGACTGTGTCTGCAACCACAGATAATAACAGAAAACGAAAGAGAACTCAAGACACGTCGTCAAAATTATGGCACTGTCGTTTAGGCCATATTTCGAGGGGGAGAATAGAAAGGCTGGTTAAGAATGAAATTCTACCTCCTCTTGAGTTATCAGACTCAAACAAATGCATTGATTGCATTAAAGGAAAATATGTAAAGATAACAAAGAAAAATGCTGACTCAGACAAATGCATTGATTGCATTAAAGGAAAATATGTAAAGATAACAAAGAAAAATGCTGAGCATAGCGCAGGTATTTTAGAATTAATTCACACAGATATCTGCGGTCCATTCTTAGTTAAAAGCATAGACGGTTATGACTCTTTCATAACGTTCACAGATGATTATTCCCGTTATGGATATATTTATCCAATAAAAGAGAAATCAGAGGCGTTAGATAAATTTAAAGAATTCAAGGCTGAAGTTGAAAATCAGCACAATTTAAAGATAAAAGTTATCCGTTCTGACCGTGGAGGGGAATACTACGGTCGGCATACCCCATACGGACAGGTTCCAGGACCTTTTGCGAGGTTCCTCACAGAACAAGGAATAGTAGCCCAGTACTCTATGTCGAGCGATCCTCAGCAGAACGGAGTGGCTGAAAGACGGAATCGTACCCTGATGGATATGGTACGAAGCATGATCGGCTATTCTACGCTACCAGTGAGTTTATGGATAGAAGCGTTGAAAACCGCTGTCTATATTCTCAACAGAGTACCCAGTAAAGCGGTGCCTAAAACACCGTATGAACTGTGGACAGGAAGGATACCCTCACTGAATCACCAACGGGTGTGGGGGAGTCCTGCTGAGGCAAAGATATTTAACCCGAACATTGGGAAATTGGATCCCAAGACAGTGAGTTGCCATTTTATTGGTTACCCAGAAAGATCAAAAGGATATCGTTTCTACTATTCAGACAGATTTACAAAGTTTGTAGAAACGAGACATGCTACCTTCCTAGAAGAAGAGATGATTCGGGGAAATACAGCAATTCGAAAGATTGTTCTTGAGGAGAAGCGGGTGTGCGCACCTACTCCAATGATTCAGGAACCATTTTTCTCACTGCCTACTGAGACTGCGCCGGCGGTACGAGTTACTGCGATGCCAGTTCCCGAATTGATCCCTTCTGTGGTGACGCAGAATGAAAATGTGGAACCTGTCCTTCAGGATCCTATAGATAATAACATTGCCACAGATCAGGGGGAGCCATCACAGGCTCCAGCAGAGAATATTCGAATAGAAGAGGCTCCTAGGAGATCTCAAAGAGAAAGAAGATCAGTTGTTCCTGCTGATTATGAAGTGTATAACACAGAAGAGTTTCGAATGGAAGATGATCCCATCTCATTCGAAGAAGCCATAAGAAGCAGATATTCATCTAAATGGTTTGAAGCCATGGAAGATGAAATGAAATTGATGAGGACCAACCGAGTTTGGGACCTAGAAGAAATTCCTGAAGGAGCCAAAACAGTAGGCTGTAAATGGGTCTACAAGACAAAATGTGACTCCAAAGGGAATATAGAAAGATACAAGGCTCGTCTTGTGGCAAAAGGATTTATGCAGAAGGAAGAAATAGATTATAATGAGACCTTTTCTCCGGTCTCATGTAAAGACTCTTTCAGAATAATTATGGCCTTGGTTGCACATTTCGATCTAGAATTGCATCAAATGGATGTAAAGACGGCATTCCTAAATGGGGATCTCGAAGAAAGAGTTTACATGGCACAACCTAAAGGTTTTGTCGTAAAAGGAAAAGAGAATATGGGATGTCATTTAAAGAAAATCCATTTATGGATTAAAGCAAGCTTCAAGACAGTGGTACTTGAAGTTTAACGAGACTATAAAGAAGTTTGGGTTTACAGAGAATGTTGAGGATAATTGCATTTATGCAAAGTTCAAGAAAGGGAAATATATTTTCCTGGTAGTGTATGTAGATGACAGTCTGCTAGCGAGTAGCAATGTCAGTCTACTATTAGAAACAAAAGAAATCTTGTCATCGAATTTTGACATGAAAGACCTTGGTGAAGCCTCATTTGTGCTAGGGATTGAGATTCACCGAGATAGAAGAAATGGGGTACTAGGTTTGTCACAAGAGACATACCTACAAAAGATTCTAGAAAAATATAGTATGCATGCGACTAAACCTACTCCTGCTCCGATAGTCAAGGGTGACAGATATGGAGACTTTCAGAGTCCCAGAAATAAATATGAAAAAGAACAGATGAAAACTGTTCCGTATGCCTCGGCAATCGGAAGTTTACAGTATGCTCAAGTGTGCACACGCCCTGACTTAGCCTTTGTCACTAATGTGCTTGGCAGATTTCAGAAAAATCCAGGTCTAGAACACTGGAAACTTGTAAAGAAAGCCTTGCGATATGTGAAAGGCACAAAAGGCCTCATGCTAACATACAGAAGAAGCGATTCTTTAGAGATTAAAGGATACGCAGATTCAGACTTTGCGGGAGATGAAGATGATAGAAAATCCACGACGGGTTACATCTTCACTCTCGCGGGGGGAGCTATATCGTGGAAAAGCTCTAAACAATCGGTCACAGCAACATCGACGATGTATGCTGAGTTTATAGCATGCTACGAGGCCTCCGGGCAGGTAGAATGGTTAAAGAAATTTATACCTGGCTTAAGAGTGGTGGACAGTATAGAAAGACCACTAAAGATGTACTGCGATAACCAGCCAGCAGTGTTTTATGCTCATAACAACAAGAAGAGCATGGCTACCAAGTCGATACAGATAAGA
The DNA here is from genome assembly GCA_032594955.1 of Panicum miliaceum. Lineage (NCBI taxonomy): Eukaryota > Viridiplantae > Streptophyta > Magnoliopsida > Poales > Poaceae > Panicum > Panicum miliaceum. Next base: position 7,087,853 of record CM064070.1, on the reverse strand, counting down.
TTTTATTCGATAAAAGATAGAATTCAGGATCACACCATAAGTCTCGAGCATATAAGAACAAAAGATATGCTTGCGGATCCGCTAACGAAAGGCCTACCACCCAGCGTGTTCATGGAACACGTAGCCAACATGGGAATGAGGTACAGCCTATGATCTCTGGATAATAGAGGCCCAAAACGATTATAGAATCTATTTCTGAACAGAGGCGTGTATTGTGGCTATTGATTCTATCGGCAGTTGCGCGTGACGATGAGATATGCCCTGTACATAAATCTGTGATGAGATAAGGAAAATAGAAAAGTGAAAGAGAAAGATAATGTGAGATCAAGGGGGAGATTGTTGGATTGATCTCTACCCTAAGGCCCAAAGGCCTTAGCCTTGATCCGCGTCTTGATCGGAGGCGCCCAACCCGTTCGTGTTGGTAGGCCCCCGTCGCCAGCGCCACAATAAATAGAAGGTGGGGGCCGGGGGGGCACGCACGTCGAGAATCACCGTGCCCCGACTCCCCACCTACATCCTAACCCTAGCCCGATCGTGAGGGGTGGTGCTGCGGCGGTGGGAAGCTCCACCGGCTGCACTGCATCGGCCATCGCCGCCCAGCGCAGATCTGCTCCGACCCTACACTGCGCGACGCTGCCTAAGAGCAGACGCCACCAACGAACGTGATGGCGTCGTCGTCCTCCGAGCAAGGTAATCTACACTATCTTCCCTACTCGTTTGATCTAGCACACGCGCACGCACACGTGCACCATTGTTTCATCCTAGAACTAGATCCAGAGTGAAAACCCGAGTCGATGCCGCACCTAGCGATCCCGGATTAGCACTAACATGCGCACCTAATAGCCATGACAATATCTGCGCCTAAGTGCTGCAACCTGTTCACCAGTGCGTCGCTGTGGAGGTTGGGACCCTAGATGAAGGAAGCTAGCTGCTAGCTCGTCGCCAGCGTGCATAAAAAATGGAGAGGGCGATTAGAACGGATGCGAAGTGGGCTGCGAGGGAAATAGAGAGAGAAATGGAATGAAATTACTCTCGCACCTGTTGCATTTGAAAGATCCGCAACTGCAAGCCGTGCTCCATCCACCAAACCACCAGCGCAACGCAGGGGGGTTGGGTATCCTTGCCGATGGCGTGGAAAGCTCTTCCGCTAGCCCTTGCACCGGCGCATGCCCGTGCGACGCATGTGGCGTGCACCGGGGTCAAACTCCGCCCCATGTCGAGATCCTCCGATCCTCCGTGCCAGCCGCCTCGATCCGCCGGCGCTAGCCTCTCCCAGGACCCTGTGCACCTACGGTCATTCGCTCTAGGGTTGCGCCGCCGAGTTCTCCGGTCCCCCGCGGCCGCAGTGAGAGGAGCACGGGGGCTCCGGGTGCGTGCGCGTGAGAAGGTTGGGCCTCCATGAGGCGGCAGTGCAAGGGGATCGGGCTGCCGGTGGTCTCCAGCGAGAGTGGTAGATAGAGAGGAGGAGGAGGAGGAGGAGGGGAGAGAAGGGGTCGGCGAAATGAATTGGTGGGTTGTGGGTATCCTGAGGTTTCGGTCGGATAGCTGATACCGCGCACGGGTCCGATTGAAAAAGGATGGCAGATGAAGACGGCCGTACGGACGCGCAAACACGCGGCAGGCCTGCAACCAGTGGACTGGTTGCTTGCATGTCAGTGTTGACCACAGCGAGCAGGTGATTTGTCTCTCCTTGCCACGGACAGAGTCAAACATTAGGAGAGAAAAGCTCGATAGTTACTTGAGGTTGGATGATTCTTGAATGGTTGCGGTTTCAGTGGCAACTGCACTTGATCAACATAACTACTCTTTGACCCTTAGCTAAAGAAATCCAACGGAAAGGAATCTCAGGTTTTTGCTCAACAATCTGGCAGTAAAATCAGTCTCCAAGAAAATACTATGAAAAATTTGTAGCTTGGCAATACAAATATTTTTTTTTAGATAAGGGGAAACCGGCCTCAACTACTACAAATTGGTAGCTTGCAGCTATAAGTTTGAAAATAAAAGCAGCACATAATCTGCAGCACGTCACACGCATTACAAAAGAGAAGCAAACTGGAAAACAGGATAGCAGACTATCCACTAATCCTATTTCTAAACTTCCATCCAAAGTTGTTGAAAAACTCCATGACTGTGATCTCCAGTTGCTGGCGGCACTTCCTCAGGATGGACCTCTCTTCCTCTTTTGATAGGATTGACCAAGACCTGATCCAATACGTCGCCCTAAAGATTACCTGCAAAGGAGAGTTAGTGGTGGAGTTCTTGAAAAATCACATCATTTTAACTAATCCATATGGCCCAGCAAAGAGCTGAGGCACCAATCAAGACTGGTTTTTGAAACTGTGAGGGGAAACTCCTCCATGAACCAAACAGATCAGCCACACAAGTAGGAGGATAAATACCAAAAGCAAATTAAAGAGTGTTCCACATGAGTTTAGCCACATGACATTCAAAGAAAAGGTGCTGAATAGACTCTTCTGAACTACAGAAACAGCACCTAGTACATCCCTTCCAGTTTCTTTTAACCAGGTTATCTTTAGTTAGAATGACTCCTCTTCTTAGGTACCATAGGAACACTTCAATTTTCAGAGGAAGTTTCAGCTTCCAAGCAGTCCAGTGAATGTTCAAAACTGTCTCCTTCAACAGATCTTTATACATAGAGCTCACTGTAAATGCTCCTTTGTTCAAAAGCCAAACAAAGTCATCCATTTTATTATTAAACTGAACCAGTAAAACTCTTCTTACCAACTCAAGCCACAAATTCAGATTGTTCCCCACTATAGCCCGTCTGAAGATGTTTAGAGGCCTTGTACCTAGTACATTAGCTACTATAGCGTTCTTCCTCCTAACGATGCTGTATAGAGTGGGATAACTTAGCATGAGGGGTTTATCTCCTAGCCATAAATCTTCCTAGAACCTAGTCTGGTTGCCATCATTGACCCGGAGCCTTCCTCTTGCTAAAAAATCAGCTTTGACTCCCATTAAACCTGTCCAGAACTGGGAATCACATCGTTGTTGTTTTTTTTTGGGCAATTTACATGTACCCAAAACTTGTAAGGTAGTAGACACACAAAATGCAACATTTTGACTTCAGATATATTTCAGACAATGGTTACACATGAAGAAAAGAGGAATGGTGAAATCAGTCGTTAGAATGGTTTTGCTATACATGTCATTCATTTTATTGTTTAGGGAGAAAAATCACACACGGGATTTCTTTGCGAGGAAAATAAAGAGTGCGGGCGTGCCAGTGAACCAAGTACATAAAAATAAATAGACAACGAAGATTAAGGGAATACAAACTTTGTTCATATTTTGAAAATACAAATATCAGTTCTCTTATATGTATTTGTGCTCGGTAGCCTGCTATTGGGCAGATCCAACTTGGGCAATGTGGTCTTTTGGTTCCCGGGTCGCGGAAAGCTCCCGGCTAATTACCTCTGCAAGATTGACTTGCCGGAGTACCTCTGATTCTACTACAGCGGTCGTCGTCTCCAATCTTCGCTTCATATTCTCCATGCATGATGGTGGTGGTGGTGTAGATGGGGGCGTCAGCGTTGTCCATAGCTTCGTCGGTGTCCATGAGCTGGTATGGCGCAGCTGGAACATCAGCAACGTCCGCCGTGTCGTTCGGCCTCATCGGTCTCGAACGGCGTGGTTGTCGTGGTAGTAATAGATTGGAGATGCATGGTCACGTGAGCTGGAACGGATGAGACGCCATGGCAGCTCGGTCGTGGTCGAGATGATCTTTGAAATGGACGGTTCCACCAGTCGGCGTAGAACCGTGAGGGCAGAGTTAACTGGGCATCTGATCGGTGCTCCACTCGTGAATATCTTCAAGTACTGGTACTAGTCTTCGCTTGCTTGCCAGGACGTGCATGTGCATGCATGAGCATGAACACATGCAGCCACGTCCAGCGCACGTACACGTCGAGGGTGGCGTTCCAGCAGGCTCCGAGTGAATGGCATGCGGCACCGCGCCCTCCGCAACCTCGGCCACGTCACCGTCGTCTTGCTGATGTAGTTCTGCAGCCTGCCGTAGAGGCTTGCCCGTCATCGGAGGCGCAGCTCGCCGTCACACCACGCCACGAAGAAAGCCGTAGCTGTGCTTGTCGTCGGGGTTGTCGGCGCCGTCGTCGTTCGCAGCCCCATGGCCCTCCGGCAGCCTTGCAGCGGCGCTGTTGTCGTTGACGCCTCCGTGGCTCTCCGGCAGCTTGCAATAGCGTCGTCGTTTTTCACGGCTCCATGGCCCTCCGGCAGCCTCACGGCATCGGCGTCGGCTTGACGCCGTCACCCGCCTCGGCAACCTCGTAGCACCGGCGGCGGCGGCGGTCGTCTCCCGCGCCTCCGGTAGTCCTGCATCCTCCTCGTCGGCTCGCAGGCGATAGCTCCTTGGCTCCATGGCTCGGCGTAGATGTAGGAGGTCTTGGTGCTGCCCGCGCACCAACTTGGTCGATTCTCACAACAGTCTTGGTCGGCCAGGGGACATCTTGGTCGTCTCCCGAGGCTTCGGTGATCTCACGTAGTCCTGTTGTCGTTTTGCGGTAGCCGGGATGATGCTGCTGCTCCACACCTCCTCGCGGACGTGGCGATCTCCAGCACACATGCGGGGCCCCGGAGGTCCAGCACCCAGACCTCCACCCCGGGCATGCATGATCCAGCTCCGGTGGCGGTGTTGTGGCAGGCCGGCATATCATCCTCCAGTCCGGGCACGGATGAGCTCCGGTGGCGTCGTCGACTTCTCGTCGTCGTCGCAGTGAATATCTCAGCTCGACGATGGCCGGGCAGCAGATCCGTGTGCCGATGCCCAGTTACTCATGTATATAGCTGCGTGCGTGAGAGGAAAAGAAAATAAGATTCACCACCGGTACTCACCCATGGTTAGCTTGTAGGCCATCTCCTTCCTTGCTCTGCGTAGGCTTCGAGCCCCTTCCTTTGGTCTCGCCCTGCTCGGCGGCCGAGCCGTCGATGACGAGCAGGAGGTGTTGTTGTCTTGCTCTGCGTCGTCGGGTGTCAATGGTGCGCTGATGGCCAGCCTCGGGCTCCTTCCTCCGTGAGAGCTTCCTCGGGCGCCGTCCCTCCTGGCTCCTCGGTGCGCCGCCTCTGGTCGAAAAAAGGAGACCCTCTCGTCAAGGGCGTCAGGGCCTTTATTTAGGCACCTGTTAGGGTACGGTATCTGGCCGCACAGGCTTTCCTCGAGCGCCGCCTTCAGTTTCTCTCCGAGCGACATGTCTGCAAGTTGTTTTTATTTGCTTCTTATCTCCAACAAGCAAGTTGAACGAGGCACGAGTTCTACTGCAGTTGGAATCGATCAAGATAGACGTCGTGCACCGCCGTAGCTCGCTGTGACGTGGGCCTGATTACATGAGGTCCCATTGCTCCGGAAGAAGGCCGGTACGCGTACGCGTTTATCTCCCGACCAGTGCTAACAGGCGCCCATGATAAGGGCTTCTAGAACATTCCATGACACGTCGCCTAGCTACCCTGTGGGCCCAGCAGCAGCTCGAGACGTACCATACAGATTTTGAATGCGTACACGTAGCCAGTTCAGGTGAAATGTGCATGCACAGCTTGCTAAGCCTGTCACCAGGCACATGTATACGAAGCACACGAGCTTGCTAGCTTCTTCTCCTTCTCTTCTCTTACTTTTTTTCTCTTCCTGCTTAGAGGTAGCACGTACTAGCCTGCATGCATGTACATATGAAATCCATGCAACCAAAGCTAGCTAGCGTCCTTTTTCTTTCTTGCTTGAGCACACGTGATACGTATCAATATATATAGCTCATATGGAACAAAATCTCATCAAACATTCATGTAGTCAATGTATCTAGGGACTAGGAGTAACTATCCATCAGAACACAACAGACACCAAAGGCACATGCACCAAATCTCAGATTCTCAGGCAACACATGGCTGAGTCAATTCTCTGATTTGCGCTGTTTATATTTGTACATGTTCCCAAACAAGGTGATTGTGGCATTTAGTTTATCCTTCGTGTTAGAATCCTAGTCTATTTCCTGTGCGGCATGCCAGGCTTGTGCTCGTGCACGCCTGGGACTCCTGCCCGTGCGGATCACACCTGCCTAATAATCTTTGGTTATAGGCCTATATATGTAACCTGTATTATCCCTTGATAATCAATCTATTATGTGTGCGATCTATTCCACTATCACTTCGTACTCAGCAGCATACAGTCTTTGTTGAATATCCGCTTGGCTCAAAGTTGCATCAACGCTGAAAATCGGCAATGCAGGGAATTATGATTAGCCAAGAATGATAGAAGTATTATAGTATATGGTATTGCAGATTTAAGGGAAAATGCATACTACGAGCACTGAAATATCAAACATGCGTATCACAGTTGTGAAAAAAAAGATGAGTGGTTACCATCATAGAACATCTCCACTCCGTGCAGTCTTCTCAGAGATCCACTCTGGAACAAGTTCTTTCAATAGTGTCAGCTGCTCCTCAACTTCACCTACAGATGTAACCATTCAATGTCACAATCCACATTGCAGACACCAGTTAAGTAACAAGGATAGAGATTGTATGTTCACACATACTTCTATCCGCAGTGTTTGTACTGCTTGCAATTATCTTATGAAGCAGCTCCTGCTTTGTCATTACATACCACTGTCTTGACTGGTAGATAAGAAATATAACATCAAAGATACTTGGCAGGGAAGAAATCAACTTCTGCCTTTTAACCTGATCAGCAAAACCCGTTTCCTTCTCCTCCATAGCCCTCTGTTCCTTCTGCTTTACCTGAAAGAACTATCATTCTTTGTTCGCAATTGAGCAAACTGTCCACTGAGCAAAATGATGCCATCATTGGCAAGGACTTACCGACTGAAGGAGGGAGTGTGGAAGAAAACTGAGTAATTCATCATCACTGTCAACAGCAGAAATAGCTGCATTTTGGTTCTCTCCGTCCATACTACTTGCAACCTTTGTTGGAGTGGCAAACAACTTAGCACGAGCTGTTTTCTTTACCATTTTCAGAGGTGGTGTGCCATAACCTGCAGCGGAGATTGGTCTCTTTGGTGTCTTAAGGTCTGGTGTGGTCACCATTAACCTCACTGGTGTAGAGGCATATTTAGCAGGGGTGCCCTCTGAAACTCCAGACATGGATACAACAACCTTGCCATCCTCCTCTGGCCGAGCTTCTTTAGAACCAGAAACATTACTGCTGAAGAAGGAATTCCTGCTCAATGGTGAAAGAACAGTGGACTCAACATTCGCCAGTGGGCTGGTTGCACTAGCTGTTGCCAAACTGATTGGAGATCTTTGCGAAAACCTTCTCTTGAATGACTGTGAAATGTGTGACATCATAGCAGCCTGTTCTCTATTGACATCAGAAGACTCCATTGGGGTTGTCGGTCGGGGCAGCCTGGAGCATTGTCACACCCTAAAATTAATGGATTTTAGGATGTGATTAAAAAATAATAATAATAAATAAAATAATAATAATAATAACAATAATAATAAAGAAATGATTTTCTCATAATTATATAAAAATTTCAACATTTATTTTCTTTACAGAAAATCTAGTATAGGAAAAAAATAAATAATTGTCTTTTAGAATTAAATAAAACGGTTTTATATTTGTTGCATTCATGTCGTTGCATTGGTTTTCGTTTGTTTGCGTGTTTGAGTTTGCAAAATAAAAATACCCAAAAACTACCCTAAAAATCTCTTTTTCTCACCCCTATCTCTTTTGGCCCATTCCATCTTTCTCTCTCATTTCCCTCTTTTAGCCCAGCCCAGAACCCCCTCCTCTTTTTCTTCCAGCCCGGCCCAAAACCTCTCCTTCTATTTTCTTTCCTCTCCCTGCGGCTCAACTCGGCCGGCCCAATCCTTCTCTTCTTCTTTTTCTTCCTTCCCCCGCGGCCCAACTCAGCAGGCCCAAACCGCCTATTCTCCCTTACCCTTCTCCCATCGACAGTTGGGTCCCACCTGTCGGCGCCCCTCTCTTCCTTTCCTTTCTTCTTCCTCTACTCCTCCCCTCTTTCCTTTTTCCGTCGCGACGCCAGACGCGCCGCCGCGCCGTCATCCGCGCTCCCTCACCTTTCCTTTGTCCTCACCCCGAATCCAGATCGACTCCGCACCATCGCTCGTATCTCTTCTTTCCTTCCCCGCGACGCTGGCTGCCATACTCGTCGCGGTACGCGCTCCGCCCTTTCCTTCGCTGTCCCCCGTGTGAGCCGCCGCCTTCTCTTTTCCGGGCCGCTCCGCCTCCTCCCCTCCCCTATAAAACCCACGCCGGAGCCCCGCTTTGCACCAGAGCCATCTTCAATTCCTTCCTCTACTCAACACCGACGCACGCCGCTGGAAACCGCACACCGGAGGAACGCCGCCGCCCCGTGACGCCGCCCCTCCGTCGACTCGCCGTTCCTCTGCATCTCCGCCGCCTGCAACTCTCGCCGGAGATCAGCAAAGTGGTGAGCACCAAGCTGCACCCGTTTTCCCCCTCTCTCTCGCTCTGTCGCAGCCCCGATTTCTCGCCGGACCTCTGTTTCCGCCCGCCGCCGTGGTGAGCATGCTTCCGGCCACCACACAGCCGTCCCGAGCCCCTAGGAGAATTCCCCGTCGCCCACTCTCGCTCCTCGGCTCTTTCCCGTGCCAATTCGTGCCCGGAGCACCGATTCCGGTGTACACCGGCGAGGCACCGCCGCGCCTGCTCGCCGCCGGCGACTGCTGCCGCCTAGCGCACACCGATTCGCCCGACCCTTTACCCCACCGATTCGCTCGACCCCTTACTCTACCAAGTCATCTCGACCCGAGCCGACCCTCGTCCCGCCACTCGATCTGGATCTCACGGCCAGAGCGAATCTGAGCTGCGCACGAGACGTCGCCTTCGCCCGACCCTCACCCTGCCGTCCGATCTAAATCTAACGGCAGGAACAGATCCGAGCCGCGTCCGATTCGCCCCACCCTTACCCTGCCACACGATTCTGATCCAACGGACCAGATTCGTCCGACCCTAGCCGTCCCCGGAATCTTTGTAGAAAAGCCCCTAGACTTTCCAGGAATCAACCCGCAGTCCAGACCAGTAGAAAAATAATTAGAGTTGAGCCCTTTCTTTTTCTGTCCCGACCCCTGACCTTTCTAGAATTAATACCCGCCGTCCAGGATCTCCAGTTTTGCACCCTGACCCTTTGTTTAAGGTTTATTTATGTTTTAGCCCCTGATTTCTTCAGATTTAGCCCTGAAAGTTCAGTTTCTTCGCAGATAAGTCCCTGAAGCCTTGTTTTCGCCCTACCTTCGTCGTTTTAGCTCCGTTTCGACTCGTTCTTGTTGCGTTAAGTCTTCTAAAATCCTAAGCTACCGTTTAGTCGTGTCGTTGTGCCTTAGTTCCTATCTTTTAATTAAAAATAGATTTAATTTGATTAAAGTTCTCTCACCTAGTTTTTCTAATTAAAATCTACCTAGATCTTTACCTCCGGTTTTTCATAACTAATGTCAATTCAATTAATACCAATTCAAATGTGTTCTAAATATAATTTGTTTAGTTGAACACCAAATATAAAGTTATGCGTTTAGATGCTCTCACAAGTTTTCTTTCTAATTAATTGTTAATTAGTGTAATTTGTACATAGACAATCATAAATAAAATATGACTAAGTTCTACTCCGCTTTTATAAATAAAAATATAATATAAGTTAATTATAATCAAGGATATTTTGTTTGAATATCTTTTATATTTGTTTTCCAAATAAAATAAATAAAGCTCATAGTTCTTTTATTTCTTTTATAATACCAACCTTACGATAGCTGTATCTTTTCAACCCTAGCTTCGTTTTCCGTGTCTCTTGTGCTCTTGTAACCGTAGCAGCGAGCCTTATCCGTTAGCACCCTCTTTTAAAAGCTTTTGTGTTGTGATTGGTGTATTGTTCTTAGCTGTACTTGTTTGTTGTTTTGTATGTTTGTGCTCGATGTTTACTTCGAGTAGAATGATCGCTGTTGAAGCTTGAAGATCAAGGTTTCCAAGTAAGCAAGAGCTGAAGAGCAGTAAGAGTAGCTTTTCATTGGAAAAAGGCAAGTGACCCTAACCATCCTTATATCTATGCTTATTTACAAGAATACCATGTATTAAATGGAACGTGGAGAACCACCCAGGAAAATAGTACAACCACGAGGACTATATGGCTCTGGTCTTGGCTAATTAATTAGAGACTCTAGTTTGAAGCGATCTTACCGAAAGGGCGAGGAGGGGGTCGGTGATAGGGGTCATAGCCCGGTCCTCTTGGGGTAGCAGCCTTCGCTAAGGTGCTGACCATTAGGGAGGTTTATGGACCACACTGCTACCGAAACTCTAGCAGACTACTTATTAGGGAATCTTTGTAAAGGCCTCGTAGCGTCCCTATGCAACCACACCTCGGAAGTGTGGTATTGTGCCTAGCTAGCACAGCATGGTTGGGTCCAAAGTTCTTTTGACGCGACTTGTGGTGAAAGTGTACAACCTCTGCAGAGTGTCTAAAACTGATATATCAGCCGTGCTCACGGTCAAGAGCGGCCTAGACCCTCACATGATTAATAAACATAAAGATGGATTTAAATCGTTATTCTGGTTATTTCTTGTGGCGTTGCTGAGTACCAACCATAAGTGTACTCACTCTTGCTAACTGCTGCTCAGAACAAAAAGGTGTGAAGCCTACTGAAGATGATGAAGAATTCTAGGCGTATGCAACCCCCAGTCGTTTGCCTGTGAAGTTTGGAGCATTCGCTTCCATGATAAACGCATATCTCTGATAGTCTTGTAAGTCCTTATTTATGTTGCTTTACGTGATACTGTTGCTGTTATTCACTGATGATGTCACTATATGTATGGAACTTGATCTAGCATACATATAGTTATGCATTGGGTTTTGTCCTTAAACCGGGTGTGACAAGCATGCTCGATCTTGTTTGATAAAATGGATGTGGTAATTCATGCTCTCGAATGTCATCTCCCTGAAATTAGTAACAGAGGAACCATGATTCTAGCCTTCATCCGAGTATTAAGTACTCTATATGATTACTTGATTAGTATCATCATTTCAGGTGTAATCTAACACAATACATAAAGCTGCTAGTCTATTTCGATTTGAAAAATAAACTTGTACTTCTGATAAGCAGTAATCAAGTGTGAGATATACAAGATTTCCATTCCTCAGGATGGTCCCTGAAGAAATGCACTAGCCTCTGCCTGAAGATCCTTCTCAATGCTGAGTATGCAGTTTCCCCCTTTTGCTTCTTGATGCTCTGAACAGCACCAGCGACGAGGTGCACCTGAAGATCTGGCTTGATACAACATGTTATGTCATCACGCAAAAGGATCTTATTGATGACAATTGCCTCGGTCATTATGTACTTGAGCTGCGCAAGATGGCTGTAGGTAAACCTCCTGCAGACAGCATACGAGAATAAGATATTGAATTGTCTCAATCCAATGCAGCAGTATTTCAATAACTATTGGTGAAACGAGATTTTTACCTTTCAGACAAATGCTGGATGCTAGCACAGATGTTGGCGAAAGTCGCCTTGGATCCCTTCATACGGAGAAGCCTAGTGGAGCTGTCCAGGCAGTTGAAGAACTCACAAAGCATCTCATAACTGATCACAGCAGGAAGCAAATAACAACAGAAATTAGTATCACCACAAGCAAAATTTCGGTAGGCTTTCTAAAGCTATCCTACAAGTATCCTGTTTGCAAAACGAAAAAGAAAAAACTAATTTGGGGCACAGAAATCAGCACCGCTGCAGGAAAGAAACGTACGTGCGGTTCTTATAAAGGCCGTCTCATATTACCAAACAAGTTTCGATTTGGGGGTTGATGAAAGTTGAAAACTGGATCTGAAATTACATCAGAATTGCAGATCTTTACCTTTCCGGCAGCTTGAGATCGGCCTTTTGTTTGACGGGGCTCCGGCAGGCCCCGGCGCCAACACCGAGCTCCCGCACGACGGACTCGAGCTCGTCCGCCGCCGTCGCTCCCATCTCCGGCCGCCGCAACCCCAGCGCCGTCCGGCGGACCTCCTTGACGAAGAACGCCACGCTGCGGGCGCGTGCCCTCGGCCTCTCGTCCGGCTTCTCCGGCGTCCATATCTGCTCGGCCGCCGCCGCCGTAACCCTCTGCGTGGGCTTCTCTGGCGTCAGGACCTCGTCGGCCACAGGGCCAGCCATCCTCAGCTTCTGGGGCGTACCGCTGGAAGTCGCCGACGTCTTGAGCTTCTTGGATGGCGTGGCGGCGTCCGTATCCATGTCGGGGAGTGGACGAGTGCGGCGGCGAGGTGGGAGGATTTGGGTGGGGGAGGGGGATTAACTGAGGTGAAACGGAGTAGATATCGAGATGTATATACGGCAGGTTACCGGGCCAGATATGGCGCCAAGACTCGGCGGGAACGGGTGTAGATGGCGCGAAGGTATGTGCGAGGACGATGGTAGACTTGTAGTAGACTAGCAGGCCCTAAAAAAATAGTAGACTAGCAGGCCTGCAGCCCATGCGGCCCATCTTTGACTAGGGAATAGGGGGAAAACAGGCCTGCCCACGGGTTCTCGATCTTTGTAGTGTGTAACACGAAGCAGCTGTTATGAACCTAAGCATTTGCACACCAAGTAAATTGGGTTAGATCCATTCCTAGTTTCTGGATTGGGTTGAACCTATCTCGTATTTGGTTAAGTGGGATGGGTTTATCTTAGTTTTTTTTAAAGATTGAGAGATGGAATGAATGAAATTGTGACGCTGTTAGCAATAGTTATGCATAAGACCCACTGATCAGTCATGGGTCCACATGTCATTCTCTTTATCTTATCTTCTTCGTTCCGTCTCCCAGCCTCTGCCGCTCATCCTCCCGCGCGCTGGTGGATGCTCGCCCGCCCAGCACGATGCGGTGCCGGCCCTGCTCCCTCGCCTGCCACCACGCGCGGCGCCGCGCCTCCCGCCTGCCCCCACGCAGACCGCCACTGCCACGCCAGCTCGCTCGCGCGCGTCCTGCGCCGGCCGCCGCTACCTCCCCACACCTGTCGTGCGGCGCAGCTCCGGCTGTCGTTGCCTCGCTCGCTTCACTGATGCCCGCGAAGCCGCGTTGGACACCCGCCTCCGCCCGGCGCAGTGCGGCCTCGTCCCGCGCCTGCTGCGCGTGGTGCCGCGCCACCTGCCTGCTTGCCAGCTGCGCGCGGCGTCACGCCGATCACCGGCCACCAGCCCTACCCCCACTATGTGACGTCCGCCCGTGTCCTCACGCAGGCCGCCGCGCCCATGCGGCGACCGGCCGCCCCGTGCCCTCAGGAGGGCCGTTGCTGCCTTAGGTCGCATGCAAGGAGACGGCATTGACCGGGATGAAGTGGGTTCACTTGGTCCGCTCATTTTTAAGGGATCAATCGAACCCTCATCTCGAGGGTATATTCTTTTCTGGGTTGAATCCAACCTACTAGTCTCCAAATGATACTTAGAAAAGCGGGTTCATCCCAACCCAATTTACTTGGACCCAATTTACTTGGACCCTTAAACCAAACACGTGCTAAATTCTCGTGTCATATTTGCGGGATATCTATTCATAGCAAGTGCGACTAGCCGCCGTATAATCGCACGTATCCGCTGGAGATAATAATATTCCAGAATAAAATAAAATATTCCAGAACAAAATAAAAGGCTGGAGATAACAATATTCCAAAATATTTTTATCTTATTTATTTTATTTTATTCTGAAATATTATTATCTTCAACGGATATGTGAGATGATGGCACGTACGATGAATAGACGTCCCACACATTTAGATCTAACCTTGTTCACCGAGCACCCGCAACACGTTGTTAACGGCTCTTGGCAGTGGATCCTCGTCGAGCCTGAGATCGCCTACCAGTCATTCCATTGCTTGAAAAAGTTAGCCTGGATCTTAGGGCGCAGAGCCCATACATAGGGCTTATTCGCGCTGTAGACCTTTTAGAGGGGGATGGACCTGCCCCAGCCAATGACGCTCCTCGCCCTTCCGAAGCCCCTCAGGCTACGGATTTAGTAGCGGGTAGCCCTTCTGAAGCCCCTCAGGCTACGGATTACAGAGAAGGCAAGATTGATTTGAAAAAATTATCACTAGACGTAGCAACACTCTACAGCGTGTGTTTCCATTACCGGGTCTACACGCGGAGGGTTTTGTGCCAAGCGAGAGAAAGCCCGGAGCTTCACAGGACCAGTCGAGCTCGCCAAAGAGAAGCTGGCAAGGCAGCTGGGCCACAGCCGCCTAGGTGTACGGATTAGTGAGGGGCGCGACGCAGTGGTTGACGCCGCCTGGGTGTGCGGAGGACAGACGCGGCACGTCCGGCGGTGCCACGGCCTCCGAAGGTCGCTGTGAGCTAGGCGCGAGAGACGGGCGCAGCCGCCGATGCTCGCGGCATCTGGAGCTCGCCACTGTCGTGGCGCGACCCGGCCGCTAGCGCTCGGCTTCCGGAGTTTACAGCCGCGGCGTGGCACTGATGCTCGCGTCCTCTGGAACTCGTTTGAGCTGCCGCTCCGCCGGGCAAGCAAAATTTTAATGAGATTAGGGAGAGGTTGAGAGCTTATGCAACATGGCCGGACAGGCAAAATTTTGAAGAGATTGGGGACAGAGGTTGAGAGCTTGTGATTAAAAAAACATGATATCAGGGATCCGTCACATCCGGAGTCACGCATGACCCTGGTTTCCTCTCCACTCCGCGCTTTACGGGTGGAAATGGACACATGTCCATCAGCGCATGAGGGTGGCCGTGAGAGAGAGCGGGAGAGGGATTGGGTGCAGCTCACCCGCCTCGATTCCCAACAATGCCTACATCCAAATAAAAAATACTCTATTTCACAAACCAGTTATCCAAATTAAATTTCGATTGCACCGTTACGTTTCTTACGTTAAGATTTTTAAAACTAGACCACACTTCCTATATTTAGATGATATTTTTTCTAAAATATTTTTATTTATTCCAAAATAATTTTATTTTCTAAAATATTATATCTTGTTCTGGAATATTTTTTATTTTCGAACCAACTTCTATTTTTTATGGAATACATTCAGCACATTTTTTCTATTGAACATTTTTATTTGTTTTTCAAATAATATTTATTTTTTAAACACTAGCCGCTCTTGCACTACATGTTATATGCATGCAATAGTGGTGGGACACATGCTCTGTGATAGCATAGCAGCCGATCGCGGAGGCTGAGAATAGAAGTCCCCTGGTAAGGGCGGGGCTGCAGCTGTTGGCCCGCACGTCAAGATACACGTGGTAGGCCCCATCTTATCTCTTCCCGTCCATCGCCTTCTCCTCCATTTCTCTCTCACCCTGCTGCTCTCTCTTTCTACTCTTTCCCATCACTCGAATTTCTACCGCTGCTCAGATTCGCTGTGGGCAACGGAGGGTGCCACACCGAGGAAGAGGCTATCGTGCCACCCGTCGACGCTCAAGCTAGCATCACCCATCGCCCCTTTGTTCTACTTCTTGAGGGCGCCGTTAGGACCCCGGTGGGTGGCGGCTGCGGTGGCCAACGGAAACATCGGCTAGATGGTCGACGATCAGAAGACCATGCTACTCCCAGCACGCCGGAGTCATGAACCTCAAGGGACTCAGCCACCTGGTACTTGTTGTCCAGGTATATGCCTACTTTGTATTTGGCAATGGGTGTTTGATGATAGACAGTTTGTTCATCGGGTGTTTCATGGTTGAGATGCCGACTAATGGATAGAACAAGTATTATTGATGATGTTTTTTTTAACATATACTATGATTTCGTGATCGGTTTTTTTGTAAATGCATCTATCATCTGAAATAGATAGAACAAGTGATTGTTGCCTTTCATTGACTCCTTTCATTGATTTGCGTAAATTTAGATGTCTAATACTTATATTTGATTCTTGAAATGATAGGGTGCGCGAAGCGCGCCGAATGTTCTAGTATTCTAGAATAAGAGATGTGGCATGTCTCATACCTTATACCTATTGTAAGCTACTCGACCACGAGTAGAACTAGTCGGAAGAGAAGGAAACTACCCGAATAGTACTTGGGTAGGACTCCTAAGCTCGTATCTGGCTAGGATATCTGTAACCCTATCCCCCGAACTATATAAGGGCGGGCAGGGACCCCTTCCAAACCAATCCACATCTAAGGCAATACAAACCACCACACAGGACGTAGGGTGTTACGCTCTCGGCGGCCCGAACCTGTCTAAAGTTTCGTGCACCTTCGAGATCCAGATCTCAGCGACACCCTACCTACAACCTACCACCTCGGGGGTATCCCTCGGTGGGCTTGGTGGTAAAACACCGACAGCTGGCGCGCCAGGTAGGGGTGATCATCGACGATCACCACGCGAACTCGATTGCAATTTTCAACTCCACCGTCGTACCTCAAGAGGGTACAACCTTCGTCTATGGCTCCTGGGTCTGCGTCGCCAATGGTCGAAGTGGTTTCAGCAGCCACCTCACCAACCCTAGGGAGCTGGAGGCACCATCGCCTGTCTCCGGTCACGACGTCGGTAGTCTAGCCAACGGACTCGGCGAAATTCAACTTTCCGATCTAATCGAGAACCATCCAAGTCATCTCAGAACAATCCCTCATTTTCGAATCAACTCCGATGATCTACTCGTCGGGATTGACCAAGTGGGCTGCAACATCGCCAAATGCATCAGACTTGCAGAAGCCATTCTTCAACGCCCCGCAACCCAGTTCCTCCAACTCGGGAGCACTATGAGATTCTTCGTTGGCCTCTCACTGGTGCTGACGACATTTTCTCCGTGATCGATCCGGTCGACCGATCCATCGCCGAGTGCATCGAGCTTGCGGAAACACCCTCCATCTCAGGGAGTCAGAAGCGCCCGCAGCAGCGTTCAACCGCAATTTTGATGACTTCATCGACCAACTCGGTGATGATGTGAACTAGGGTTTTCGATCTTCCGAAAGGTTCTGTTAACTCTCTATTTGGTGGAGCCGCGACACAATTCGATCCAGCTTCTGAACAACACGTTCTGAACCCCACAATCGCAGCACCCCATCTTCTCAAGTTATCGACCGGTGTTGCACGACCAATCTCCCCAAGAAGGTAATCCTTGCCTGCGAATCGAAGAACATAAGCAAGAACAAAGAAGAATGCAACCAAAATTGCAGATGTATGATTAACTCACGAAGTTGTGGTCTCACAAACCGACGAACGGTGAAACTGTTCTTGACAGATTAATCTAAGCAAAACCCAAACTCTAACTTGGGCGACTCTACTGAATATAAAGTGTTTAGGCGCGTGCAAGACCACTGGACACACCCCTAATGGGCTCCAATACGATACACGAGCCAACAGCCCAAAAGACGGCGGCGCAGCATCGAGACAGATTCTGGATGTCAACTTGATTCGACGATTCCCGTTGACTCAGGCATCATTTGGTCCTCGGCCCGGTGCCATTGGAAGCTCTATGAAAATATCTTTCCAACCATATATGGAACGTTGAAATTGGACTCCATATGTGGCCTGGGCGTTCAATATAAGGCAGATTGCTCCTAGACTCCGAGGTGGACTCGAAGTTGAGTTGTATTAGGCCTCCAAGTGTCTTGGACGTCCCTTGCTGGCCTGGTCCGCTCCAAGCTCCTCTCCACACATCCTCTGGTCCTCTCCTTCATTCCTAATCGAAATATAATCATTAGGTAGTAATCTATTCTCAAAATTGTAAAAGGAAGTGCTTAGGAACGAGATCACCTGTAAATTGGACCTTGAATGTTTAGCGGAGTGTTGTGTGCATCCGAAGGAGTGATGTCCTCATCAGGTGAAGTGCCGTTTCCTGACCTAGTTGGGGAAACCGAGCACGACGATGACTATAGAGGAAGAAATCCAAAACATAGAGGAAGAAGCCTCGGAGCATATCCAACTGTATGATTACTATATCGGCATGACAATGACTACCTCTCCGATACACTTGGTCCAAACACGACCCGCGACTTCAACAGTGGAGAGCTACCTGATTGCGCTTTCGACGCTACGGACACGGTGAAGATAGAAGATGAAGACAATGTTAGAAAGGAACGCCGTAGGATCAGGAACGCCAAACGCGCCAAGCGCAGGCAACGCACATCAGAGCATCATCAGCCTGGCAACCTCTACGACTTCTCCACAACTGATCTCCGCAATGTCATCATGGCCGGGATGCTCACAATGTCATCATTGCCAGACAGCAAGAGTACGTCGACATGGAAGCCTATAACCCTACCAATTACCACAATCCTCAAGACTACTTGCGCTCAACTCGGAAGCGCAAGCCAGACGCCCCTGACGCAACAATGGAGCAACCAACTCGAGGGAGGAAAGTTCTCAGCTCGTAGGAACGCTTCGAGAAGGCCCTCCACAGGTATTGCCTGTGGCATCCAGGCGTTATGCACTCTTTCAGACTCAGGCCCACGAGACTGTGCACATAGCATACATTTCCAAGGATAAGGGATGGAACATGGCCCACACCCTACATCTTTGTAACTACTCATAACGTAGTAGGACTACTCATACAGTAGTAAAACCAGTCGGAGACGATAGGAAACTACCCGAAAAGTACTCGGGGAGGACTCTTGGGCTTGTATCTGACTAGGACTTCCATGTAACCCTGTCCCCCCAAACTATATAAGGGTGGACAGGGACCCCCTCCAAACAAAAGACCAGCCGATCACCACCTAAAGCAATACAAACCACACAGGACGTAGGGTATTACGCTCTCGGCAGCCCGAACCTGTCTAAACTTTGTGTTTCTTGCACCTTTGAGTTCCTGATCTCGGCGACACCCTACCTACAAACTCACCACCTCGGGGGTATCCCTCAGTGGGCGTGGCGGTAAAACACTGACAGCTAGCGCGCTAGGTAGGGGTGTTCATCGAGCATCCACCGGAGAACTCGATGGCGTCTTTCAACTTCACCAGCGCCGTGCTCGACGAGGGCACAACTTTTGTCCTCGGCTCCTAGATCTGTGTCGCCACGGCTCGGGTGGCTTCAACAGCCACCTAGTTGACTCTAGAAAGCCCGAGGCCTCTAAACCAACTCGACACAGCGACCTCGACGAGTTCATCGACAACCTTGACGAGTTGCTGCTCCCTGATTTGGTCCTGCAGATCGAAAAGATGTCCGTTTTTGACGTGACTTCCACTCGTGCTGCACCAGAACTAGTCGGATCGGACTCAAACCGATCTAAGGGGACCACACAATCCAAGTTCCTCTCCGACTTGGAGGACTTAGATCTTCTGCTCAAGCTCAAGGACGCGGGAGCCACCACCTATTGGGGCCCCCCCATTTTCGATAACTACTCAGACTCCAATGAAGAGTACTCGTCGTTTAGTACTACACCAAAAGACAAAGCCGAGGAGGACTTGGAGACGAGGGAGCCATCGCTTGTCGGGGGCCCCCGCTCTTGACAACCACTCGCAACCCGATGACTACCCTGAATCATTTTCGGGCATTCATCTGGGTTTAACCATAACATCTATGCCGCAAGGCCATTTCGTGTACTGGAAGGGCTTAGAGCCCTCTGAACTACTCGACTACGACTCCCGCCTTGTGGCCTTCACGCAGAAAGTGCCCTTCTAGGAGGGCAAACCTCTCTCCCCCATCACGGAAGAGGGAGACGGTAGCACATAGCTACTCAAGTACAGTCATACGGCTGACAACTCGCCGGATCATCAAGTCTACATAGCCTCCCTTCGCAACGTGGTTGACGACGAGACAAGTCCCTTGTACGACGATGAACTACTCGCGGACGTGTCTGCCGACGAGCCTACGGCGGACGGGCCCCTAGGATGAGAATGAGGAGCACAGAAGGATTCATCGGTTGAAGAACGCCAAGCACGCCCAGCATTGGCAAAACGCGGAAAATCACGCTCTCAATCCAATGTACCAAAGGAACCTCAACAACGCTT
Source organism: Panicum miliaceum (assembly GCA_032594955.1). Classification (NCBI taxonomy): domain Eukaryota; kingdom Viridiplantae; phylum Streptophyta; class Magnoliopsida; order Poales; family Poaceae; genus Panicum; species Panicum miliaceum. Next base: position 7,067,974 of record CM064070.1, on the reverse strand, counting down.
TCACAACAGCTGCGGATCGGGAGTATCGTACACCAATTGGCGCTATTGCAGAAGCAGCGCTCCTAGCTCAACAACTACCACCTAACCCCCATATTCAAAGGCTGCAGTATCTAACCCAACGAGCGCTCGTGCAACTCGATGGACAACATCCAGTGTCTTCCACTCGGAACTTGCCCTCGAGGTCTGAGCGCCATGGTGACACTGCGCAGATCAGTCGCACCTCCAAGCGAGGCCCCGAGAACCGGAGGAACGACAACCGCCAGGGCAACGAGGGCCACCAGTCCGCGTGGGGCAACGTCGAACAAGAAGTACAACAATCCACTCGCCAACCTCGCAACCAGTGTGACGCAAGACCTCAAGTCCAAGCTCCACCCGAGGCCAGCCTTCACGACGCTCCCACAATCGATCTTAGGCAGAAGATCAATGATGGTCGCGATGCGCAGTGCATCATTGAGGCAAGGAGAAGGGACCGTCCTGACACGTACCACGATGATGACAACAACGACCACTTCCCCGCCTTCACCTCCAACATCACTGAAAAATTCTATCCAAAAGATTTTAAACCAGTCGGAATCCCCAAGTAGGACGGCAAGCAGGACCCGCACTAGTGGATCCGGTGCTACTCCGTTACCATCGAGGTCTTAGGGGGATCCAACTCCACCAAAGCACTCTACTTCCCGGTAGCTTTGGAATCCGTGCCCCTCACTTGGCTTGAAAGCCTCAAGCCAAACTCCATCGACTCCTGGGAGGACCTCAAGCGGGCCTTAATCGACAACTTCTAGGGATCCATGATTGGAGCAGGCACTCGCCACGATCTGTCCCAGGTCAAGTAGGAGATGAACGAGACCCTGAGGTTTTACACATGGTGTTTCTTCAAGATGCGCGCCACAATCGCCAACATCACTGACGAGGACGTCATCCGCTGCTTCCAGAACGGACTCTTCTCGAAGCACACGTACCACAACTTCGGACGCAACTGCCCGACTACTACCGTGGAGCTACATGACATGATGGCACGGTGGGCTGACCAGGAGGACGAGGAGAACGACCGCTTCCCCAAGCGCAACAGCGACATGCAGGGCAACAGCAACAACCACTTCGACAAGGACCAGCAGAACCACTCGGGGAACCCCCGAAAGCGCAAGCTAAACAAAAAAGTCACGGTTGTTGAGCGCAACTCGCATGGCAAGAAGTTGGGGAATAACAACACAAAGTTTGAGAAAGTCCTGCACAAACAATGCCCGATGCACCCGAAGTCACGACATACACTCTTCGAGTGCGTTAGTCTCCGCAAGTCACTCAACGCTCCACCCCTTCCCCAAGCCAGAAAGCGAAAGGACCAGGAGGACGACGACGAGGGTGACAAGTCGGGGGCTCAAGATTTCCAGGACCTGAAAAATGTTGTCAACCTCATCTTCAGTGGAGATGGCAGATTCCCCTCCAAGCGCACAGAAGTTGACCCTGCACGAAATGCTCTCTATAGAGCCTGCCACGCGAAAGCCTCTAAGATATAGCGAGGTCCCGATCTCTTTTTCAGGGATGATCAATGGGCCAGCTTCTCTGAGCCGGAAAAATTCCCGCTTGTCCTAGATCCTATCGTGGCGGGCTCACAGTTGACCCGAGTACTCATCGACGGTGGGAGCGGCCTCAACCTGCTCTTCGTGAGTACCCTGAAGAAGATGGGTTTGGACATCTCCAAGATGCGCACCCCTAGCAGAGCTCCGTTCTACAGCATCATCCCAGGAAACGTGGCTAAACCATACGGTTTAGTGGTCCTGCCAGTCACCTTTGGGATGAAGGACAACTACCGCACAGAGTACATCAAGTTCGAGGTGGCGGACTTTGAGTCGTCATACCACGCCATCCTCGGCAGACCAGCACTGGCCAAGTTCATGGTCGTGCCCCACTACGTCTACCTGCTACTCAAGATGCATGGCAAGACAAGCGTACTCACATTCCGCGGCGATCTGAAGAAGTCCAATGGCTGCGACCAGGAGGCGATCGAGTACGCCGCGACTTCATGCGTGCCAGAGCCTTCTGCAGAAGTACTCATGGCCGCGCAAAAGCTCACTGACTTAGGGATGGAGATCTCCAGCCAGAGGCCTAGCCAGTTGAGGGTTAAACCTAACCCCAGCGACGTCGGCAGCAAGGCCATCCAACTGCTAGAAAGCGACCCGTCGAGGACTACTTTGATCGGAGGTGGCTTGAGTATCAAATATGAAAGCGCACTCGTCAGCTTCCTTAGGGCTAACCTAGACATATTCGTGTGGAAACCAACGGATATGCCAGGGGTGCCGAAGGAGTTGATCGAGCATTGCCTAAAAGTTGACCCTAAAGCCATTCTGAAGAAGCAACGACTACGATGCTTCACCCCCGACAAGAGGGAGGCCATCAAGAAGGAGCTAGAAAAACTACTCGCGGCCGGTTTTATTAAAAATGTATACCACCCCGAGTGGTTAGCTAACCCTGTACTAGTCTTGAAAAATAATAATAATGAATGGAGGATGTGTGTGGATTATACTGATCTCAACAAACACTTCCTGAAGGATCCTTTCGCGCTCCCACGCATCGACCAGGTCATCGACTCTACGGCTGGCTACGTCCTGCTCTCCTTCCTCGACTGCTACTCGGGTTACCACCAGATCTCTCTCAGGGAAGAAGATCAGATCAAAACGGCATTCATGACCCCCTTTGGAGCATAAGCATACGCAACCATGTCCTTCGGGTTGAAGAATACAGGAGCCACCTATCAGCAGGCCATCCAACTATGCCTTCCTGATCAGCTACACCGCAATGTTGAAGCCTATGCGGACGACGTGGTCATCAATACCATATCCCACGATGAGTTCATCCCTGATCTTGAGAAAACCTTCAACAGCTTACGCAAGTTTCGATGGAAGCTTAACCCAACCAAGTGCATCTCCAGCATGCCACAAGGAAAACTACTCGGTTTCATCGTTTGTCACCGAGGATTTGAAGCAAACTGGGAGAAGATCACTGCCATCACAGCCATGGATGCTCCACGGACAATCAAGGATGTCCAGAAGCTCACAAGCTGCATGGCGGCCTTGAACAGATTTATCTCACGACTCGGGGAATGGGGGCTACCCTTCTTCAAATTAGTCAAGCGCCACGACAAGTTCCAGGGGACAGAGGAGGCGAAGCAGCCTTTTCAAGATCTCAAGCATCATTTGCAGTCGCCACCCATCCTGACGGCCCCCCAACAAGGCGAGAACCTGCTACTCTACATCACCGCGACTACTCACATCGTCAGCACGACAATCGTGGTGGAGCGCCAAGGGGAAGGCCATGCTTTCGATGTGTAGCGGCCAGTCTACTTCATCAGCGAAGTCCTTTCTGAATCCAAGGTTCGTTACCCGATAATTCAGAAACTACTGTACGGTATCCTCATCACTTCCAGGAAGCTTCACCATTATTTCGACGCATACAACACCTTGGTGATCACTGATTTCCCATTGGCAGATATCCTCCACAATCGGGACGCCACCGGGCGCATCTCCAAGTGGGCACTGGAACTGGGGGCTCTCACCCTCGACTTCAAGCCCCGGATGACACTCAAGTCGCAGGCACTAGTTGATTTCATGGCGGAGTGGCGAGAAAACCAAGTGGAAGCCCCGGCCATCCAGCCATAGCATTGGGTCATGTACTTCGATGGCTCACTCAAGCTCGGAGGCGGTGGCGCGGGAGTACTCTTCATCAGTCCGAGTGGAGAACAACTCAAGTATGTGTTCCAAATACTATTTGATGTCTCCAACAACGAAGCCGAGTACGAGGCACTATTGCATGGGCTACGCCTGACAGTCTCTCTGGGCATCAAGCGATTACTTGTCTACGGTGACTCCTTGTTGGTGGTCTAACAAGTCAACAAAGAGTGGGACGTCAACAAGGACACCATGGACGCGTACGTCGCAGAAATACGCAAGCTCAAGAGCAAGTTCTCGGGGCTGGAAATCCACCACGTGATTCGCGACAACAATGTGGGAGCGGATGTGCTCTTGAAACTGGGTTCTGATCGAGTTAATGTCCCACCGGGAGTTTTCGTTCACAAGTTGCATCACCCATCCATCAAGACACCAGATTCAAGTACCATCACTCAGGGTCCAAAGAAACCCGACCGAGAGGTCTTGATGATCGAGGTCGACTAGCGGGTGACCTTCATCGACTACATCCAGGAGCACAAACTACCCTCTGGCGTCGACCCAAAAAGCGCTGAGGCTACACGTATTCTCAGGCGTAGCAAAGGGTGCGTTCTAGTCGGGGACAACTTGTACAAGCGTGGATCAGCATCAGGCATACTCATGAAGTGTGTCTGTACGGAGGAAGGTAGAGAAATACTCCAGGAGATTCACGAAGGCTTTTAGATTTGATTTCTACTGGCCGACTGCTTTGGCACACGCCAAAGCACTCGTTCGCCGGTGCACAAACTATCAGTTCTTTAGCAAACAGCCCCATGTCCCGGCTCACAATCTCATCACCATACCACCTTCATGGCCGTTTGCATGCTGGGGCCTGGACATGATAGGGCCTCTGACAACTGCGCCGGGTGATTTTACTCATGTGTTGGTGGCTGTCGACAAGTTTACCAAGTGGATCGAGTACAAGCCAATCACAACGCTCTTTGCAGATCGAGTGATTAGCTTCATCTGCAACATCTTGCATCGACTCAGCTTCCCCAACACCATCATTACGGACCTAGGATCCAATTTCCACTCGCATCAGTTCTGGGATTTCTGTGAACGCAGTGCCATTAAGGTCAAGTATGTTTCAGTGGCTCACCCGCGGGCCAACGACCAGGTTGAGCATGCCAACGGCTTGATTCTTGATGGCTTGAAGAAAAGACTCTACGATGAGAACAACAAAAAGAGCAGCAAGTGGATCGACGAGATCTCATTAGTAATCTGGGGCTTCGTACGCAACCAAGCAAAGCCACAGGATAATCACCTTTCTTCCTCGTATACGGGTCTGAAGCTATATTACCGGCTGATGTCATGTGGAAGTCTCCTCGACTTGAGATGTATGAAGAAGGTGAGGCTGACAGCTCAAGACTTCTTGAACTTGATTCGGCAGAGGAAATCAGATGCAATGTCTTGCTCAAGTCGGCCCGCTACTTACAAGGAATCCGTCATTACCACGACCAGAACGTTCAACGACGCTCTTTCAGCGTTGGAGATATGGTTCTTCAACGAATCCATGATGAAACCGGGCTGCACAAGCTTAACTCGCGATGGAAGGGGCCTTTCGTCGTGCACAAGGTTACAGGACGTGGATCGTATCGCTTACAGTACCCTGATGGCCAGGAGGTTCCTAATTCCTGGAATATCGAGCATCTTTGCCGTTTTCATCCTTAGCCAACCAAGACATCTTCTGTCAGCGTTTGGAGATCAAACCTTCCAGTACAACTCCGTTTTACTGGTTTACGACTGGTATTATGAGCAAGTTTGCTGAAGGGACCTCGCTCCCATACTTCCAGTCACATATTGAAGGGACCTCGCTCCCATACTTCCAGTCACATATTACTAGTTTCCGACTAGTATCCTGTGTTACTGAACGGGCCTCGCTCCCATACTTCCAGTACAACTCCGTTTTACTAGTTTACGACTGGTATTACGTGCAAGTTTGCTGAAGGGGCCTCTCTCCCATACTTCCAGTCACAGATTACTAGTTTCTGACTAGTATCTTGTGTTACTGAAGGGGCCTCGCTCTCATACTTCCAGTACAACTCCGTTTTACTAGTTTACGACTGGTATTATGCGCAAGTTTGCTGAAGGGGCCTTAGCCCCATACTTCCAGTCATAGATTACTAGTTTCCGACTAGTATCCTATGTTACTGAAGGGGCCTCGCTCCCATACTTCCAATACAACTCCGTTTTACTGGTTTACGACTGGTATTACACGCAAGTTTGCTGAAGGGGTCTCACTCCCATACTTCAAGTCGCAAATTACTAGTCTCCGACTAGTATACTGTGTTACTGAAGGGGCTTCACTTCCAGGACAAGGTGTATACTAGTTTTCGACTAATTTTACACGTGTTCAACTACTTCGACTACTCATCTCGCCTACAAATCTAGTCAGATTCGACTCCGACTAGATGGCTTCATTGACTGTTCAAGATCCAGTGCCAACTTGGCTAAATACCTAGGCTCGGGGGCTGGCGCCATCGGCTTCTAGGGATATACTATGCAACTTATCTAGCTCCCAGGCTCGGGGGCTGGATACGGCATGGCTGTCAGCGACCACAGTTTGAGTTGAGCGGTAATTTCAGTTGCTTTTTGGTGAAGTTATTTGTTTAACCATTTTTTCCAGGAATTCATCTTGAAAAAACGGTTTTTTAATTTTTGAACTAACTTGCCCATCTTAACCATCAAATCTTGCATGCCACGATTCTTTGGATCCTTTATTCAAATCTTTGAGGATTTGGATTCAAGGCTCGAGGGCTGCAGGGACATGTGTCATCAGCGACTTATTTTTCAAATATTTTGTAAGATAAGGACAGAAGACTCAAGACTAAATTAACCCTTAGCCTAATTCTATGAGTCAACCTAAGGCTCGAGGGCTACTCCATATGGAGTGCGAGTTCAATCGCACCCCATATAAAAGAAGACTTCACAAAATACTCCGGGCATGAGCACCTCACAGCCTCGATGCAGCCAAGGAAGTACACGGAAGACACCTTCAAGATGGAGTTCGAGAGAACTCGAAGACGCCTTCAGAAGTACTCGGACGCCTGCAGTACTCGACTACGAAGAGCTCGGGGGCTTGTCAGACCCGGGCCCACGGGACTGTGCACATAGCATACATTTCCTAGAATAAGGGATGGGACATGGCCCACACCCTACATCTGTTGTAACTACTCGTAACGTAGTAGGACTACTCATACAGTAGTAAAACCAGTCGGAGACGATAGGAAACTACCCAAAAAGTACTCGGGGGAGAACCCCTAGGCTTGTATCCAACCAGGACTTCCACGTAACCCTATACCCCCAAACTATATAAGGGTGGACACGGACCCCCTCCAAACAGGAGACCACCCGATCACCACATAAGGCAATACAAACCACACAGGACGTAAGGTATTATGCTCTCGGCGGCCCGAACCTGTCTAAACTTTGTGTTCCTTGCACGAGTTCCTGATCTCGGCGACACCCTACCTACAAACTTACCACCTCGGGGGTATCCCTCGGTGGGCATGGCGGTAAAACACCGACACACTCCGCCTTCGAATGCCACCACTCGAAAACACCAGGAAGAAGGGCCATGAAGAAAGGCGACAAAACCACTCGGATGATGACTCATGCCAAAATTAAGACACGATTCAAGGAGGCTTAACTTTTAGGGTTTGTTTTGTAACCATTGCTTCAGGGATTCTATCTCGGATAAAGGGGTTCCTTCAAATTTAAACCCAAAAGTTCTCATTGAAACTATTGTGTCGGGAACAGAACTCTTTATAGCAACTTCATTCGGTGCTCTTCGACTACCTTTTTGTAGACCCTGGAGGCTACAGGCATGAGTAAACTTACTTGGGGGTTGCGATCAAAGGCGCTAGAAAATTCGACTACCTTTTTGTAGACCCTGGCAGCTACAACCACGAGTAATTTTACTTGGGGGTTGCGGTCACAGGCTCTACAAAATTCGACTACCTTTTTGTAGACCCTGGAGGCTACAGCTACGAGTAAACTTACTTGTGGGTTGCGGTCACAGGCTCTACAAAATTTGACTACCTTTTTATAGACCCTGGCAGCTATAGCCACGAGTAAACTTACTTGGGGGTTGCAGTCACAGGCTCTACAAAATTCGACTACCTTTTTTAGATCCTGGCGGCTGCAGCCATGAGTAAACTTACTTAGGGGTTGCGGCCATAGGCTCTACAAAGTTTTGACTACCTTCTTGTAGACCCTGGCGGCTACAGCCACGAGTAAACTTACTTGGGGTTGCGGCCACAGGCTCTAAAAAAATTTGACTACCTTTCTGTAGACCCTAGCGGCTACAGCCACGAGTAAACTTACTCGGGGGTTCCGGCCACAACCTCTACAAAAATTCAACTACCCTTTTGTAGACCCTGGCGGCTATAGCCACGAGTAAACTTACTTGGGGGCTGTAGCTACAGGCTCCACAAAACTAGACCATCCCGTTGTAGATCCTCATGGCTACATCCACGAGTAAACTTACTTGGGGGATGTACCAGGGTTACATCAATAAAGAGTTGTTTTGGCCCCCCAAAACAACTAGTTTTGTCTCCAAGGTAGAACCTGGGGCTCGAGGCATGAGTACTAATAACATGCTAACTACGATAAGTCATTTGGAGTGCTCGAAGGTCAACACCGCCAAGTCACTACACGATTACTCTACCACAGCCAAACATGGCTAAGTCGCAAGGCCACTTGCGCTTATTCCGACTACTTTGAGTACTAGCCTACATGATTCAGCAAAATCAGTTGCGCCAAGTCACTACAAGAACGTCGAAGAGGTCCTTGCACCTATACAACTCAAGCAATCTAGAATCACATGATGCGAGTAAATCCTGATTCGCTTAAGTCCCTGCGCGGCGCCAAGCTATCGACTACACCTAGAGTCGCTGCACCCGGTGTAGCTCGATCTACGCATCTGGAGTTTTTTCGAAGTCTTAGGATTGTCAAGTACCCTGAGTACTCTGAACAAACCCACAGGCACAAAATATTGCACATGATTTATTTACATATACATAGACAGATTGTTCATGACATGTACTAATCTTGCTCTAGGTTCTCTACTATTTTTTGAGCCACAGGACCAACTTTGTCAAGGTATTCTGCAAACTTCTCATCGGAGCAGTCAGCAGCAATACCCTCGGCTAGTGGACTCAAATTTCCATTGGGCCAAAATGACTTGACGAGCCCAAGGATGTGCGCTACATATGTCTTAGTGGTCTCCGAAAGATAGCCAGATATCTTCTGCCAGGCCTCGCGAAGGCGCTCTAGTAGAGTCCTATCTCCGACTACTCCTTCTTCGGGAGGGTCCACCATGTCAACGACGACTCGTGCAACGTTCTCACGCTCTTCAAGTTGTTTCTACCACAAGTCTTTCTCCTCGATCATTGACTTGAAGCGTTGCATGCACTCCATGAGTCGCTTGTTAGCATCTTCATCAGAAGTTCGACTTCACCTGAACGACGGTACAAAAAATTCTTCATGTTAGTCAGTAGTTCTTCTTTATACTGAGTTCTGCAGGCTATGACAAGAAGGAGTACTCGTACAAATTCACACAACACCACTTGGATACATCAAACCATATATAGTACTCGAGAAAGTATTACCTCGGTGCGTCTTGGCCAGGGATTTGTTCTTCTCTTTCAGGTTTTCAATTTCCTTTCTGAGGTGCCAAACTTCTCTTATGCACTCCAGCTTCATGGCATCAAGCTGGTTCCACAACTCAACATTCTTCATGATGCTCCCAATTTGGCGGTCCTTGGTCTGCAACTGACAAAGGTTGTCTTCAACAGCTCTCATCTTCTCGGATTTTTCTCTAGATCGATTGGCCATTGTCTGTGCATCAAGATAGGTGGTCGATCAAGCAAGCAAGATATTCAACTAAGCTTTTTTTGACAGAACAAACAAGCATACCGTGGAGAATTTATACAGCTCCTTAAAGGTATCTCGAAAATACTTCAAGACATCTGAAGTCAGCATCGGATCATCGACGAGCTCCATCAGGACAGCATATCACGACTTGGGAGGTGGGACCAGAGTACCACCTGATGAAGTACCTACAGCGCCAGTTTCCTCGACACTTGGCTTTAGCTGCGCAGTACCTGCCACCTCACCCGTGACAATTAGTCTCGCCTCTGGCAGAAAAGTACTCGCGGGCGGGGGCGGCACAATCGGCTCACCTGATGGAATCTTGGGGGCTGGTTCCACTACCCTAGGACTTTCCGCCACGTCCTGCTCTTTACTCGCTGCATTCCCCTCAACTTCGGCAACAGCGGATGCAGGGGACTCCGTGCAAACGGTGACGAATCAACTCGAGTAATGATGGCCATTGTCATCACCAACGCTACACCATCAGACTCTTGCTCGAGGGCTAGACCAGTCCTGACATCGCTAGGATGCTCCAAGCCTATAGCAGAAGATTTCCTTCACACAACAAGCAATCAGATTGATTCTTACCTTTACGAACCTACAAACTACGACTGGAAGTACTCGAATACTTACAGTGAAGACTTTTTAAAAGCAATTTTCTTCACCCTAAAGGCTTTAGGCACTGGAGCACCTCCTAAAGCACTCGATGACATCGAGTTGCCAACCGAGGGCGGTGCTTGCCTCGGTGCAGCAGTTGGGGCAGTTGATAGCGACTTCCGACCAGCCGTGGGCGGCACTTGCTCCAGCTTGGCCTCGATAGAATCTGACGATGGGTCCACTGTAACAGAGGGCACACTTTGCTCCATTACCGCATCATCCCCGATTACCTCTTCGACCCTTCGCTTTGATTGCTTAGGGTTCAAGGGACTCTCATTGAAGAATTGAGAAAAGGGAAGAGTTTGATTTAAATCAAGGAAGGACAACCAATGAAAGTACTCACAAGCCCAAGGGTGGTTCTTACCTTGGTGTGCCATCATCATTGACGCTTGGAGAGGCGCTAGTATTGCGCTTCTAAGCGGCAACCTGGGCTTCCTTTGGATAATTTGGGGAGAGAACACCACTGGGAGAGCTTGCTTCCCCTTGGGTGTTACTCGTCTTTATACTCCTGATCACCTCTGCCAAGGTGCGATCATCATCAGTTCCCTCATCTTCCTCCTCACTCAATGGGTTGTGAGAAGGTCGAGAGATCTTGGGTGATCGATGCGCTGACGGCAGGGTATGGCTCGGACAATCACTGTTCGGCATGGGAGGCATGCTCCTATAGACATTCACATCATCCTATGACAAGATTTCAAGCTCTATTAGTACAATTTATATTCAGAAATATGACAAGTAGTCAACAGAAGCAAATGACTACTTACCCTTACCTGTTTTGGAGGATTTTTCACACTGGATAGCTTCGGCAAATAAGGCACAGTATTGGCATTCAAAAGTACTCGGTCACCCGCATCACAACTTCATCTTGATAAATGTGTTCTGTAGTAACTCGAGATTGATCTGAGAGTCCGAGGTACTCAAAGCCGAATCGATCGCGCTTTTGCAAAGGCTGGATGTGCCTGGCAATCCAAGAGTACACTACTGAGGCTCCAGTGACTCCCTCTGTTTTGAGTTTCATGATTCTCTCAAGCACATCGTTGACCTGACTCATATCCCGGGGGCTCAATGTCCACTCGCCAGTAATCTTGGGACTCCCAGTAGTCCTCTCTAGAAGTGCGGGTTTGTGGTTCCCGACATAAATCCAGCACTCCCTCCATCCGGACAGAGTAGTCGAGAACTTGTATGGGATGTATTTTTTCTCCATACCTTGCCTCAGCTGGAGGCCGGCTCCACCAACCTCAGCAATGTTATTCTCACTAGGCTGCAGCTTGAGATGAAAAAGATAACAAAAGAGGTTGAAATAGGGTTCTATCCCTAGGAAGGTTTCACAGAAATGTACGAAGATGGCTATGTGAAGAATAGAGTTGGGGTTGAGATGATGGAGTTGGATGCCATAATGGAAAAGCAAGCCACAGAGGAAGTCGCAGGTGGGGACGCCTAGGCCACACTCGACAAAGTGTTGAAACAGTACGGTTTCTTCGGCATTCTCCAATGGCCTTACCTCCCCTGTGGCTGGACGCCATTGTACCATTTCTTTGCTCTGAAGGATGCACTCAACTACCAAAGATTGGAGGTCAGCTTCAATGCATTTACTTTTTTTCCACAACTCGCAAGTTGGTGAGGCAGTCTTGGATTCCTTCCCCATTCCCTTGGAAGCACTCTTCTTGCAGGCCATCCTTGTTGTCACGAGTCGCTTTACTCGCATGCGCTCGGGGGCTAAGGAGTGGGATGGTGGAGGAGCGTGCCGGAGGAGGGAAGACTTCGGCGACTACTTCTCGCAAGAGAAGCAAAGTTGGGAATGACGCATATCTAAATCTGGGATCGGCGGCGGCTGCTAGTGAAGAGGTGAATAAACCCTAGGTCATTGCGCAGTTAAATAACCAGCGACGGGCTCGGAATCACTGTGCGGAAGCTGAAGAGATTTTTTAGGATAAGATTGGATTTGGGCGGTAATTTAGGGCTCCTTTGGGGAAGTTATTTGTTTAACCATTTTTTCAGGGATGTCATCCTGAAAAAAGAGGTTTTCGAATTTTTGAACCAATTTTCCCACTTTAACCATCAATTCAAACTCAGGGCTTATTTAATAACACATGCTACGAACTTTTGGATCCTTTTTTCAAACCTTGGGATTTGGATTCAAGGCTCGGGCGCTTCAGGACACGTGTCATCAATGGTTTATTTTTTGAATTCATTTGGAAGATAAAGACTGGGAGATTCAACACTAATTTGACCCTCAGCCTGATTCTTCGATTCAACCTAAGGCTCGGGGGCTACTCCATATGAAGTGCGAGTTTCATCGCACCCCATATGAAAGAAGACTACTTGGGGCATGAGCACCTCACAGCCTCGAGGCAGCCAAGAAAGTACTCGGAAGACACCTTCAAGACGAAGTTCGGGAGAACTCAAAGACGCCTTCAGAAGTACTCGAAAGCTTGCATTACTCAGCTACGAAGAGCTCGGAGCTTGTCAGACCCGGGGCCACGGGACTGGGCACATGGCACAAATATTCTAGAATAAGGAATGGGGCATGTCCCATACCTTATACCTGTTATAAGCTACTCGACCACGAGTAGGACTAGTTGGAACAGAAGGAAACTACCCGAGTAGTACTCAGATAGGACTCTTAAGCTCGTATCTTGCGAGGATATCTGTAACCCTATCCCCTGGACTATATAAGGGCAGGCAGGGACCCCCTCCAAACCAATCAACATATAAGGCAATACAAACCATTACACAGGACGTAGGGTATTACGCTCTCGGCGGCCCGAACATGTCTAAAGTTTCGTGTTCCTTGCAGCTTCAAGTTCCAGATCTCGGCGACACCCTACCTACAACCTACCACCTTGGGGTATCCCTCGATGGACTTGGCGGTAAAACACTAACAGGGTCTACAAAATTTTAAAGTACGTATTACAGACAATCCTTGGATGAATAGTCTATACTGCTCCCTATACTTAATGTGGATAAAATTATAGAGAGCTGCTTTCAGTAACTGTTGCGGGTGCCCTAAGTGATGTAAGAGAAGAGCTGCTGGGCCTAATCCACGTTTTATTAGGACTGACCGAAGTCAGCGACCCCACCTATCTTTTATATTAATTTTTATTCAATCCAAGTATGTTATATGGTGTTGTAACCACTAGGCTAGAGACAATTTTGCATCCAAATGATTTTCAATTGCACCATTTTATATCTTGTGACAAGATCCTCAAAACACGATCAGAGGTGAATATTTTTATATAATTTATAACTTGAATAATTTTTCCCGAAAGTGGAGTAGTTTTATTATACGTCTAGAATAGTTGTTCCACCATCACAATAAAATTGTTCCACATGTTAAAAAATAATCAGAAACAATTTGAATGAAACATTATTGAGCATGATCTTGTTTTGAAGATCACGTTGCAAGAAACATAATAGTATTATTGGAATTTGATTTGAACACTAGCTACGGTTTGTTTCCTTAGAATCTTCGTTAAACTCTGCAGCTGCTAGCTTGTTGTTAATGGACCAACACAAGAACCATAAGCCAAAGGAAATAATAGGAAGAATAAAAAGTTGAAGAAGTAACTCGGGGTCATGCGTGACCCCAATTTATCGCTGAATTTAGCACATTTTTTAGGATATGTCACCCTGTAACACCTAGTTTTGGGTGAAGGGTTATTTATACCCCTCCATCCCTTCCCCTCACTCACTCTCTCTCAACTAACTCGTCCAGAGATCATCCCCAACCATGCAAAGCTCATCTTTACTCTCCTCTTGGATTTTTTGTGAGATTTGGTGAGGGATTGAAGAGAGATTGAAGGGAGGGCAAGAGTGAGTGCTAGTGAGCTATTTCCTCATCTCCTTAGCACCTCATTCTTTATCTAAGTTGGGGGATTTTTCTTTTGTTACTCATAGAGCTCTAGGATCATAGACGGCTAGGCATTGCCCGTTGAGCACCTAAGGTTGTGGTGTGCCCCGTGAAGTTTGTATCACCTTGACAATTGAGTAAGCAAACTCTTGCTTGATCTTCGTGGTAGCTAGGGTGAGGAAAGTTGTTTAGTGTGGAAAGCCTGCCCTTTGTGGGCTCCTTAACAAAGATGTAAGTTCTTGGGTGGGATAGAAGTTTGATAAAATATCCTTATGCCTCTTGTGCTTGATTTATTGATTTCTCTACTTATTGCACGTGCTAGTTCTCTTTTAGGGTTTCATCCTGAACTACTTCGTGAAAGGTTTGAGCCACAAGTAGTTACTGAAATAGGTTGGAAACAAGCTACTAGTGTTTGAAAATTCATCGATCTATTTTTGGTTGAGGTTTGCTTAATCAAACTTTGAATTCAAACAAATTATTTTGGATACCTAATAGATTTCTATTGAATCTCCATAAGTTGTGGAGATCCCTAAAAAATCTACGGAGTTTTCATAAGTTATTAATCAAGTTGTTTTAAGCTGTGGTAAATTTCAGCTTCGATTATTCAACCCCCCTATATTCAACACCCTACATCCTTTCATACAGTCTCATGATGGATATTTGAGCTACAAATTGTATAGTCATTTCTATGTAAGACAATACATGCAAAAAAATGTGTTATGCTAAAAAAAACTATTCTAGCACTTTGCACGCAAGCTTTGTTGTGTTGCCTCCTTACATTTTGCATAGCCTCCTAAATGATTGATGAAAGTGTTGAAGTACATAAGAGAGAATTAAGATGGTTATAACTTTTGCTTCCTTTTTATTTGCACCAATGGTTTATAAACTGTTAGCCATAGCATTTGAATAATAATATTACAACCAAATTAAAGGTCACTAGTGAGCTTACCAACAATCTAACCTACTTACTAGCATACACTTTCAAATGGAAGTGACTATTTAGGAAATTTCATAAGTTCGGATGTAAGTTACATCAGTTGTTTAAAATTGACAAAACATGTAAAAGTCAAATCCATATCATCTAGTACAAAAGACCTAGTAAGGGCCATGGTTACCAGGACTTTTTTTATTGTTTTACTTATATATTATGACTTCAATAAATGCATCTTTGCAAGTGTTGGATATATTTTCCATTTAATTGCATAGTTTGGTATTTTTCTACATATTTTATTTACTAGGCAAATATGCCCTTGTGTTGCTACGGACAAAGATCGTATAAGTATATGTATAGTGGCCCATGCGTTAATCTGTAGGGGTCTACGTGATCGAGTCATGGACGAAGGGCTGGTCTCACTCACATACGAGATGGACCAAGGCCCACATGTCGATGATAGAAGTTGGACCAAACCAAAAAATAAGGTGGAAATATTATGTGCTTTAGAAATAGGTAAAGATTTATTCTTATTTTACCATAATAGTTTACATGTTTAGCCATGTCAAATAATCACTAAACTCCATGCATGGTCACATTTTGGATTCTTGGGTGTTGAAAACACTGCTTAAGTTTTAAACTTTTGTTTGCATCATTGTTAGACCCAAGAAGAATAATATGAAACCAAAGACCATGGAGACCCCCATTAGGGCCCCTTCAATTTTTAGGCACCATGGATGCCAAAATTGGGGGGGGGGGGGGGGGGGGGGGGGATGAACGTAAAGTACAGCCTCATCTCTTTGTGGTTGGACCAACTCAATTGGAAAGAGCTGCAATAATGGCCGAGACCATTAAACACCCAATATTTCAATTTTGGCCCAAAGCTTTGAAGCCCAATAGCCCATTAGGTATTCCCCCAATTCCCATAAGTATGCAACACAAACCCTAATTGCTTCTCTATTAGTCACCATTCACGCCGCCATGGCCACGAGACGGCCGAAGGGCGAAATGGCGGCTTGTGAGTGTGAGAGCCATTGAGCCGCGAGACCACAAGTGGTGAGTCAAAAAGAGGGAAAGGTGGTGACGCAGACAGACCCATAGCCATGGAGCGCGCGGCCTGCTGATAGGCGATGCGCATGCGAGCGTAGGGCCATGAAGGCACGAACGCATGGGCGGCGCACGTTGGGCCGTCAACTAGCCGACGGTTGGCTGGGCAGCAATAGCGGCCTATGGTCTTGATCTGCAAGAGCTGACAATAAGCAAGGCAAGTCCAAATTTTCAATGTTTGTCACCTATTGTTCAATGTCTATCAATAAGTAATGTATTAAATCTTCAATATTTGTTCATACTTTCTAGAATTACAAGATGTCTAAGAGAACATTGCTCACTTATTTTTAAAGCAATAGGTCGTTCTCTAACTAATCTCCAGAGATCACTGAGAACACAAAGGCAACCCAAAATGCCTAAAATAGAGTTTCATTGCTGAGATATTATTCGTGATTTTGGAATGGACAAACCAATTAATGAGTACCCATTTAAGATTAAAGATGTAGTAAGATGTCATATGCTCTGAGGGACCCAACTCAACCTATTGTTTTTTTCACATTTTCTCACAAATGGAAAGCTTTGATTTTGTGTTCATCATGCATTTGATGATAGAATTGCTCAGCATTACAGGCAATTTATCCATGGCTTTGCAAAGGAAGGATTTATTTTGTATTCATGCATTTGATGATGTAAATTCTAAGCATTCTAGACAATTTGTGAAAGGCTTTGCAAAGGAAGGATTGAGATATTGTTGAAGCAATGAATTCGATTATGGATGTAAGAGATTGCTTGCAGTATATGAGAGATAATGATGAGAGCTATTATTCAAGGTCATTCATTGATAACAATGAGATTTAAGTGCCGAATATAGACAAGCGCTAGAGGCACATTGTGCAGAAGAAAAAGGTATAAACATATGCATTTCTATAGTGTTGAGATCTTTCTGGCTGCCATTCACGCCATTCTGTCAGAGATAAATCATTGGTTCAGTGAAGTTATCTTAGAGTTATTAGCATGCATGGCTTGTTAATTTTTAAGGAACAAGTTCTCTTAGTTTTCATGTGGATAAGCTTGTGAGACTTGTTGAAATTTGCGCTGAAGATTTCGATGTTGCTGATCTTTTTGTTGTTATGGGGCCAACTTAAAAGGCTTTTTATCGATCATGTAAAGAAGAGGTACATAATTTATTGGATCTACGGATCTACGGAACATCAAAAGATTGATGGAATAATGAAAAAGGGATTGCACATATTGTACCCGTTTGTTTGTCGACTCATTGAGCTAACATTGATACTTCTACTGGCGACATCTTTAGTTAAGAGAGTCTTTTTTTTCAGCTATGGCTCTTATAAGATGGATTTGTGTAGCAAAATAGGAGATGAATGACTCAATGACTTGATGATATGCTACATTGAGAGGGTGATATTTAGAAATATTGGTAACTAAAATATTATAAAATAGTTCGAAGAGATGAAAAAGCGTTGTGCCTCAAAAGAACTTAGTGGTACGCTCAATTGCTTTCTATGTTTAGAATTAATTTAATCTTTATTTCCCTTCTCTCGCTAATTGATTTATCATATTTGCATACCGCTTCTCACGAAGAATAATGGGTGTCACATAGGCATCTATTGGTTTGGTATGGATAAATTGCCACTTTATTATTTGTTATTTTTCTCCCAATGGCTAATTTCCCAACAAATGTAGTCATGTGTATTATATTTGGAAACTTTATAATAGACATTGCCTGATGAGTTGACTTATAAACAATTTTTTTTATAATAACAGGATGATACATTGCTCAACACATTCATGTGGGAAGCTCCAAATCCGAGCCAGATTGGGCCGGGCTACCCTCCTCATGACCAGGTCCAAATACTAAAGAAATCCATCATCCTCTCTCCTTAATAAATTGGAGCACCTAGAGAAAGATCCCAAAAACCAGTGGCAGCATCAACATTTATGACATGCCGTTTTAAATCACGCCTTGCGGGAGGACTCGGTGGACCAGCCAGCCCGGGTGGGTTTGTTTCACACCCCCTCCTCTGTCCACGGGCTGGCAGGCGCCCCATCCGCCGTCGATCTGGCCCATCCGACGGCCGGGACCCGCCCGCGGCGATTATCTATCTATTCGTGGGTTCCGCTGCGTCGCCCACTTTCTTCCCTTCCACCACCCACCCACCCCTCTCCCTCAAAAAACGCCGCAACCCCCCTCATTTTCCTCCCCGTCTCCACCTCCTCCTCGATACATTCGAGCACGCCGGACGCGGACGCGGTCGGGAGGGAGAAAGCAGCAGGCGGCGCCGGCTCCCCCTCCCTTCCTCGCCGCCGATCTACGCCGATCGGGGCCGCCTGCACGCGGGGGATGCCGATCGGGGCCCGGGCGGCGCTGCGTCCGTACGTCCGGGTTTTTCTTCCTGTTGCTTGGGGGCGGCTAGGTGGGGCGGTGGGTGGATAGGGTTGCGCTCTTGTGTCAGGCGTCCCGGGATGGGGGTCGATGGGGCCGTCGTGGGGCGTGGCGGCGTGGGGGCTGAGATCTGCGGGGATTTTGGGGGCGGATCTGGAGGCGGTTTTTCTGCGGAATTCTTCGGCTGTACGAGGGGAATTTTGTTGATTTGAGCTCGCCGGGGGTTATGGCTAGGATTTGGTGGTCGGAACATCATTTTGTTGGGGGCGAAATGGAATAGAAATGAGAATTTTATCGGGAAATGGATGTGCGGAGCGGGAGTACTTGCAGGATTGGATTTCTGTAGCATTACGGTTGCATATATTTCTTTTAAACGTCTAATCACCACAAAATCAATAGCCATTTTCTGCGAGAGATCGACCTTCAGTGTGGACAACCTGTTCAATAGTACTTTTCTGCAATAGCCAATAGGATTAGATACTTCTGAAATTGTTCTGCAGGTTCGTGCATAACATACAGTTTGGTGCGTGTCCGATATGTTCGCGAAACCTATTTGTTGGGACAATTACATTACATGCTTATGCTGATACAGCCTACAGGCTCATAATCATTTTGGGATGTTCCAAATGATTAGAATAGTTGCTTTGAGATGTTATGATATTCTGTCTCGATGTTGGTATTTGACTTATGTTGGTTTTTATTTGCCAGAATCTAGGGAAGCAGTTTGTAGTTTTCTCCAGTTGCCCGCCACCATTTCCAACGGTTTCCACCATTTGTCTAATAGATTATTGGTGTTGTACTTAAGGTATGAAGCCGACATCCCACATTGTTCCTGTTGATTATAAGCTGCAAAACTAAGTTCCGTTATGTGTACTCCGCACAGATGCTTAATATTCCATACATTTATTGTAAGGATTCGTAACTGACAGACATTCAGTTTTGGCTTGGTTTGTCTTTCCTTACGTTACTATATGGTTGAGTCCAATGCTGATTCTTTTCTAATTGGTCGGATTTGCCAGGTTTTCATTCTTCATGTTGTAAAGCATAAAAGCAGCCTTTTTTGGGTCATGATTTGTTTTATTCAAATCATTTGAGTACCAAGGAAGTACAGTAAATCCTTGATGCAACATAATAGGATCACCATGCTGTCTTCCTCGGAAACTTGCCAGCTTGGTTCTAGTTCTAGCAACTCTGCCATCGATCAGCAGAATTTACTTCCCAACAACCCTACTGCGGATGAACAGATTTTGCTTCCCAATGTATTAGAGAGTGAGAGCTACCCACACTATTTGCTCAATAGTCATGAGGTGGAAATGCCAAGTAGAAGCCTGAATGGTCAGCAAAATACAAGCTTGAGCTTGTGGGAATCAGCTGGATCTAGCTCTATGGGTTGCTTAGTTGATCATGGTAACTTTTTCCATGCCAAAAGGGAGCATCTTGCGCCTTCTCTATCTATTGGAGGCCCATTAAGTATAGACAGGAGGAGACATGAAGCCACTAGTTCTTTGCCTTCACACAACTTAAACATAGACCTCAACGTTAACCAGGCTGATCAATTTGGCTTTGATGATGTTGACCTTGTACACAGTAATGGGCAATCAAGAACAAATACTGTTTCAGCCCACAGCGGCTCTTCCATTACTGAGCGTATTCTGCATCATGGAGTTTCTGATGCTATAGGAAGTTCTTCACGGAATGCAGACTGTTTTGAGGGTACATCGGGCCAAGAAGTTCATTTACTTGACAGTCATCATCCAACCTTTAAGAGAAAGTATATTGATGGATGTCATGCAGAGTCTTCTGCCAATGGAAGCTCACGCAATCGTCACCTAAACAATAATACTCTGCTACCTCCAATCACATGTGAAAGTTCAACTATGCCAACCGCAACAAACTTTACTGTTCCGTATCCTCCAGTGGAACAGCTAAACCAGAGTACTAATATTGCTTCAAGCTCTAATTTGTCTGATCGTTATTCTTTGTATAGTGATCCACATGAAAATGAATTCATGCGAAATACACGGATGAGAATAAGCCCTAGTGATTATGATCAATCGCTGCCCAATCTATTGCCTGAGGGGAGTTTCAGGTGCTCAGCTTATCAGCCTACACAGTCTTCATTTATTCCAGTGCAACCTAGAAAACTGAGCTCTTCTGCCAGTTCTCATAGTCGACCTCATGTGCCTGCTGTTACTCAATTTTCTCAAAATCTTCACCGTCCATCATCAAATGTTAGTCTTGGATCAAGAATTGGGAGTTCTTCCAGTTCTGCTGGTACTGGGAGTTCTTCCAGGTCTGCAATACAGATATCTGCTTCGCAAGATCCCAGTACTAGCTTGATGAGAAGCGATTATCCTGAGCCCCTTTTGTTAGGTTCTTCTTTGTTTAATGCTGATTCAACAAATTTCTTATCTGCATCTGGAAGCAGAACCAACCAGCAAAATTCTGGCTCCAGCTCTGGTTCCATGCTTAGAGCTGCTGTAAATGTGGGATCTCAACAAGTCCCTGGGTTCATTGCATCTCAGTCAAGTGCAACTTTAAGAGGTTCAGCTGATATGTCCAGGAGGTCCTTGATTTCTGCTGGTGTTTCTCATTCTAGAAGTTCAAGCATCGCATTGCAGCACCGTGGAAATTCATCCACATCACACGAGGTTCGGAGTCATCAGCCAGGATCAAGCTCTCGTTCCCTGCAGCACTACTTAAGAGCAGGTCATCCCTCCATAGACAGGCAGAACCCTGGTTACTTGGACCTTCAGTCTTTTATGCAGACAATATCTGCTTCAAGGGAAGGAGGCAGGCCAATATCTGAGGTAAGCTGCCCTCGAGTCATTTCGTTGAACTTATGGTCTTCATTAGCACTAACATGATAACTTCATTATTTTTATATCGAGCCATCATGTCCCGTGGAAGTAATTGGAGATATATAATTCTAACGATAGTTTGGCTCCCAGTTTTCTACTGATGTGGGGCTTATTATGACATGAAACTGCTTTAACTGATATCATCAAATTTGAATGCTTTTATGTTGATGTACACTGTTTACTTTTGTATTTTTTTTGGGCTACATGTGCATCTTGTAGATGATTTAACTAGCACATTTGCATGTCATCCCCAATGCCTAGTGTTGAGATTAATATTTCGCATTATCATGTTGTGTTCCAATCAGATCCTATTATTGTTTGCTCCGTAACAGTATATTCATGATCAACTATTCTAGCTGTGTCCACTATGGCAAGCCATGATCTGCTCCCTAAATATTAGCAGTTGACACCACATTTGGTCTTAAATATCTCTCAATTTAATGATTTTTATAGAAGTTTTTTTATGAAAGTGCTACTGATTACATGTCATATTTAGATTTTCAATATCTCACTGTTTTCTTGTGCAGCTCCGCAATGTTTTCGATCAGATTCGTCAGGGAAGAAATGCTAGACTTGAGGTCAGATTTATTTCTATTTTGCATTTTGTTATGGTGGCCAGGAGGTCTTAATGTTCCATATCATTTGTATGCTTGAACCACCTAAAATTAGTCTGTTAGAGGGTTGAGGTCCTTGGAATATATGGTACTATATTATTTATGCACACGAGCGCTTGTGCGTACACACCACACATGCTCACACACGGCCATGTTGAGAAAAGATTGGAGGCCTAGCCTCGTGTAACGCGGGAGCGTGCTTTGACCACCGAATGCACCAATATATGCATGTATTACTACTGCCTGGAATGAATCTGAGAGGAATATGATGATATGTAGACAAGTGTGCTCTATATAATAAACTAAGTGATCGTTGGTAAGTAGTGGTATGGAAACTTTCGCAGCTCACTAGGCCAATATGATAGACAGTTTGCAGATCTCTATACAATAGGTTGCTAAGTATTTGGCTTCATATATAAATGTTGGCCATAAATGGCAAATGGTAATCACTCCATATCTGGTGCCAGGTAATATGATTCAAAGATCCAAACTATTACGCCTCTGTGAAATAAAGGCTTCACTTAAAACTTCTTTTAGTAACTTTGTGCTGTGTATTTTAAACGAGAGCAGTCTATCACTGCCGCCAAATGTTCCGGTTTCTGCAACTTGAGGTCTAAAACTGTTTGTGGTAATTATGTTGTAGTTCCTTTTGTTACTCTCCAATGATGTAATATTTCCTATGTTTAATAATTTTCTCAGAACTATTACAAAGACATAACAATAGTTTTCGATCCCATTTGTTGCTGCATGCTCATAGTTTTGAGCAAACTAAGTACAATATACAGACAGTGATGGTACTGTTCAATATATTTTGGAATTAGATGTGCCATCTTAAAAATAAAAATATTGATTTGTGAACAAGATTTGCTTCTCATTGATCGAGATATGGTACTGTTCAATATGTTTTGGAATTAGATGTGCCATCTTAAAATAAAAATATTGATTTGTGAACAGGATTTGCTTCTCATTGATCGATCACTTATCATGAGGCGAGCTAATTTGATTGATAGACATCGGGATATGCGGCTTGATGTGGATAATATGTCCTATGAGGTATGAGGTTTTCTCTTGATTATATTACATAATGTTATCCTCAAAACTTAAATCCTTGCCTAGTGGGGATTTTTTTTTTGGGTGGGTGGGTGGGATGGATATTTTGAACCCTGGCCTGTTTGATTTCCAATTTTGTTTGAATTAAATCATTTTCCTGTTAAAGAAGATATTCCATGCCATATCCTAAAAATGTTTTAGTAAGCATGGAGTTGGATTAAATTGCATAGTTTTGGTAAAACTGCCTGCGCTCAAGGAACACATAACTTAGTTTATACCTGTAGTAGGGAATGATATATGACTACTGCAATTTTGTGTGTTCCCCAGGAATTGCTGGCACTTGGTGAACGTATTGGGTATGTAAACACAGGGCTTAGTGAGGAGAAAATTATGAGTAGCTTGAAACAATGGAAATATGCCATAAGAGCATCGGATGATCCTCCCACATGTGTTGAACCATGCTGCATTTGCCAGGTAAGCTTTATGTTTCCTTAAATGCTTGTAAAGATTTGTTTGGTAGGAATTCCTTTTATAGACCAGATGCTATATTCTTTGATATAATTATCCACCCATTGCATTATTCAACTGGTTGTCCTTGGCTGGAGCTCGAGGAGTTTCCTACCTCCTCGCTCTAGTACCACCAACTGCTTAGGTTTTGGTCAGCAGTTTCCTGGTCAGGTCTCTCTCTCTCTGTTTTTGTGAGAAGTAGCTTTTACTGTAAATGGGCGGGTTACAGGCCCTAATCTGTAACATTTGGGGCTCCTCCCCCACCATTTTCTTCTTAATATTTTGATACGCAGTTCTCCTGCGTGTTCGAGAAAAAAAAAGAAAAAAACTGGTTGTCCTAGCAAGACATAATGTAAGGTTGTGGTTTAGTTGATGTCTGAGTACCGTGATCCCTATTGTGTTTAAATATCCACAGAAGTCTTGGCCTGTCTTTTAATTATTTAGGGTCTGTGCAGTTGCATGTTGCAGGGAAATCATGGGATTCTTGTCTATGGCTCCAATACTCTGTTAAAACTCAGGCATTGTAGAGATTCTCATATTTACTTTCCTGCCCTTGTTTAGAATGTGTTTATTGTTGGTGGAACCAATCTTAATATTGGTTCTACACATTTAATCCCAGATATCAATGGTAGCTCATTGGCATTACTGACTGTTCCTTAAACCTCGCAGGAAGACTATGTGGAAGATGAAGACTTGGGCAGACTGGACTGTGGTCATGACTTCCACACCGCATGCATCAAACAATGGCTTGTTATAAAAAATCTGTGCCCAATCTGCAAAAAAACAGCACTGGGCACCTAAAACATGGCTGCCGCAGCCCTCTTCTCAGGAAATAGCTGGTAGCACCATTAGGGCAAGTGGTTATCATTCCACCACACCCTCCCAAGATCAGCAACTGGTTACAAGCATGTTACACCTTCCCATGATCAACATACAAGTGGGAATTTATACTGTAGGTGGTACATGGCACTTACCTGAAGCCAATGGCTGTAGAACCTGGAGTTTCATCCTTGTTTTGTTCAAACCTAGATTTGGGATTTAAAATTTATTCAATGACATTCAATTTACTTGGCAATCTGTGATATTCGATATCATCGTTGATGTTATCTATGTTTTTGCTTCTGCGTATCCTCTGTTTTCGTTGCTTCGTTTGCAGTAAGTAGGGGAACTTGCAAGTTGCAATCCCTCATCGTCGATGTTGCAATCCTTTCACCTTGATTCTTCAACCCCTCATCGGTTCATAAGTGTAAGCAAAAGGGGACATTGGATTCCTAGCAGAAGGGACCATTGTGATCTGTGAGCCTGTGGTATCAATTTGGTTTTATTCTTTTACTTACGGATTGGGTGTGCTGGGTGTTCGCCATTTTGTATATGACAGCAAACTCGATGAGTAGCCACTAGCAAGAAATACGCTCATATTACAAACATGCTAATTAAGAGTTCCTGAATCTTGGTGGACGTACATATAGCTCTACGGAACTGAAGACATTGGCAAGTAACAGATCTGTACTGTTAATTTATTCGCTCAAATTTGTCGGAACGGTCTGCTGGTTACTCTGGCCAGATGCTGGTGGTGCCTCCTCATCGTCGTTCTCGCCGGAGAGCTCCTCCAGCGACTTTCCCTTCGACTCTGGCACGAGGAACGTGAACAGGAACCCGACAACATTGCATCCGCTGAGCATGAACAGCGAGTTGCGCACGCCGATGCCCGGCGGGTAGCCGGCATCGGTCTTGGTCGGGTCAGTGCTCTGCGCTGCGTACAGGAACCCGAACGAACCGACAATGGCGCCGGACTTCCCTGCAGCTGAGGAAATACCGTGGCAAGTGGACCGCAGCCGCGCCGGGAAGATCTCTGCCGGCACGATGAAGGTGGTGGAGTTGGGCCCGAAGTTGGCGAAGAAGAAGGTGAACGCGTACATGACGACGAATCCGACGTGGTTACCGGGCGTCGTCCAGTGATGGTACGGGATGGCGAGGCCGAGCATGAACGCCGTCATGAAGAAGAAGCCGCCGAGCTGGATGGCGAAGCGGCCGATGACGTCGATGAAGAAGACGGTGAACCAGTAGCCTGGGATGGTGCCGCACAGCGCCACGAGCGTCTGTGCGCGGGAGATCCTGAACATCTCCTCGAGGGCGTTCATGGTCTCCGCCTTGGGCAGCCAGTTGACGGCGGCGTAGATATCCTTCTGGAAGAGGTTCTGCGAGTAGAAGGCGATGTCCAGCATGAACCAGCACACCGTCGTGCCCAGCAGGTGGAGGCCGTGCCGCTTGGCGAACTGACGGGAGAAGAGGCCGTACTCCTCGCGGCGCTCGAGCTCCTCCGCCTTCTGCTGCTGCCCCTCCGCGAGCTCGACGTTGAGCACTCGCGCCATGTCGGACGTCGCCTTCTTGGCGTTCTTGGCGACCAGCGCGGTGTATCGCGCCGTCTCCGGCATCTTCATGCGCCAGTAGTATGTGAGCAGCGCTGGGATGGCGCCGAACATGAGGACGATGCGCCACGCGTAGTCGGCCTGAGGAACAGTGGAGCCGGCAGGGTCATCCTTGTACGCCGGCGCGTCGAAGCGCGCTTTGAACGCGGCGGAGATGATGATGGCGACGATGCCGCCGGTGAGGTTGCCGAATCCCTGCATGGAGAAGACGGCCGCGATGAACGCGCCGCGCGTCCGCTTGTTGGCGTACTCGGACATGATGGTCGCGGACAGCGGGTAGTCGCCGCCGATGCCGAAGCCGAGCCAGAAGCGGAAGAAGCAGAGCGTGGCCATGACGCCCTTGGGCGTCGACCCGAACGAGAGGCCGGAAGCCAGGCAGAAAATAACCATGAGCATCAGCGTCATGCCGTACACCTTCTTGCGCCCCATCTTGTCGCCGAGCCAGCCGAAGAAGAGCTGCCCCGCGAGCGTCCCGCAGAAGGCGACGCCGTTGACGGCCGCCGACACGTTGGGCGGCAAGGTGCCGGGGGTCCTGGAGCTGGGGTCGAAGTAGTAGATGCGGCCGAGCAGCTTGGTGACGAGGGAGATGGAGAAGAGGTCGTAGGCGTCGGTGAAGAAGCCCATACCGGCGATCACCACCGCCGTGAAGTGGTACCACTGCGTCTTGGCCGCGTCGAGCGCGTCGAGCACCTTGTGATCGTGTGCCATTTGAGCAGCTCGTTCTTCACCTGCTGCTAGATGTTAGCAGTGTGTTCTTTTTTTTTTTAGGAACAGTGTGTTCTTGGAAGTGTCAAGTAGCTTTTAACTGCAATAACCTGCAGGTTATTGCCGCCACTTATATAGGACTTGTTCCCGCAACATTGGACGTAGCTTGATCAGATATATGGATGCAGTAGTAGTAGGGAATAAATCCGGAACATTCTAGCTGATGTCTACTTCCAAGTTCTACACCAAGATTTTGGACTTGTGCAGATCATGTATGTACTGTTGATCTGCAGGGCCATATATGGTGCATGTCCAAATCTTGTTTGGCCACATTACGCAACTTGTAGACGGTCAGGAATCAGGTACTTGCATTATCTTTTAAACGTCTGGAATGGCCTAGTGGGAGCGTATATAACCCATGTCTTTTCCTCTATGTGGATGGACACGTCTAAGCATATATTTAGTCTGCGGACCAAATGGGATGAGTTTGATCCAGCCATATTTTTTAGTTGGGTCCAATCCATGTAGTATTTAGTTGAAAGTTGGGTCCAATCCAATTTTTTTTCCAGCTACACGCATCTGGATTGAGATGACCGTTTTCACACCGCTAGCCAGTCTTACATGCGGGACCCGCGTGTCAATCTCTCATGCAGTCATGCTCATCTTCTTCCTTCTTCCTTCCACAGGATGCAAGCCGCCCGTTCCGTGCTCGCCGACCCATTCCTTGCTCGCCGACCCGTTCCCTGCGCGCCCCTGCTCCGCTCCGCCCGCCCCTGACTGCGCGCCGCTCCGCCCGCCCCTGACTGCGCGCCGCTCCGCCCACCCCTGCCCCTGCCTGCGCGCAGCTCCGCTCGCCCCTGCCGGCCTCGCGCCGCTGATCTTTGCATCGACCGCGTCCGCGCCTCCGCCCGCCCCAGCGCCGGCCGCAGCCGTGCCTCCGCTCGCCCCCGCTCCGGCGTGCTTGCCTGCGCCTCTTCCCGCCCAGCGCAGGCACGTTCGCCTGCGCTCGCCCCCACCCCCCCGCGCCCGTGTCTCCGCCCGCCCCAACGCCCGCGAGCTCGGCCTCGCCCACGCCTCCGCGGACGGAATGAAGACGGCGCTCGATGGGCTGGGGTGGAAGTGGGTTGAGTTGGTCCGCTCGAATCGGCGGAGGGACCAACTCGATCAGCATTTGAGGTGTGATCCAATCCACGTGAAATTTTAACCAAACACGGGTCGAAGTGGGTCGAACCTATCCCAGCCTACGTCGACCCACCATCCAAACACACACTAAGACATCTTATGGAAGAGATTCCATGGAATTTTAGCTCAATGATAGCAAGAAGAAAAATAAAAAAACTGAAAATATTCTATATAAATGGTTGTTAATTTGTTTGCCGTGGAACAAAAGCTAAAACGAATTTCCACGTGGAACAGATTGATCACAGTTGCACTAAATTTCTCGAAATATGGTGGTGAAGCAACAGTAGGAACCCCGAAACGAACAAATGAAAAAGAGACGGGCTCATTATTTTGGTACCAAAATAGATACAACATCCATTTTCATGATAAAATTAAAGAAACACAACATGGACGAACGAACAATCAGAAATTTGTACCAAACCATCCTAATCGAAAAGGAAAAGATAGATGATATACTTAAATCGGACTGAAAGAAGGAAATAAATCGCAAACCTGAAAGAGTACTGAAATCAGTAGCAGTTCTTCAGCAGGATTGACATGTACCTTGCAGTTTTCAGTTTAATTGCTACTTCGTGCAGAAGGGATCAGTTCTGAACTTCTGATTGCTGAATGAATGAAGATATATAGAGAAGAGAAGCCAATGCAACAAGATACCACTTGCCTGCAGGAATTTATACTAGCGGTGTATACGTACAAGTTGTTGTGTGCCACAGTCAAATATTCCTCGTTAACTATGTAACAACACCATCCATATGTCGCGGCCACCAATGTACCAGTTGTGCTGCTTTGTGGACACAAGTGATAATCCCACAGCTAGCAAGTTCTATACGTGTCCAGGTTGTGTTGTACACACAACTCTTGGATAGAGATCCTGTCTGACTTTTCTGTTGTTGTGTTCTCTCTTCGATGGGCTTATTAATTCCTCAGGATAGATGCAGTCAAAGAGCCAATGGAAGTTGCACGTGTTAAGAAAGTAGGTATGACAATTGTTCGCTTTGCTGACGAAAATGTCTGGCGTTAGTATTATCAAAGGCCATGCATGTTAGATATAACTAGCTGACAATTTTTGCCCACACACACAAAAAGAACTTGTCGTGGAGTCGGGCAAAACCCAGATCAAAGAAGGAAGCTGCCAAGCTAGATGTAGGACGAAAGTGGCCCATCATGTAAATGCAGAAAGCCTTTGGTTCTATATGTGAACAATCTAGACCTCATGAGTCAGCTCAAAAAAAAAAATTCTAGATCTCATGAGTCATGACTACTCGGTTATGTGATCTAAATAGTTCATACCAAAGGTTGCAATCGGATCGGATAAACATAGGACCGGACGCTGATGCTGTCGTATACAAATGCGGATGCAGATGTCTCATTACAAATACGAAGGGATGTTTATCGAATATTTGACGAGCCAAATGCTGACAATATTGATCACACTAGTAAAAAAAAATAAAGATCCACCTCAAAAGTACCAGTAGAAAAATAACCGGTACTAATTTTAACCATTAGTATCGGGTCATCTTCCTCTGGGTACTTTTGAGGTGGATGGAAAGGACCATAGACCTTTTAGTACCGGTACTAATGTATCCAGCCACAATAGTACCGGTTGGTAAGACCACCCAGTACTTAAAAGTGACCTTTTACCATACGATACTAAAGGATCCTCCAAAGGTTACTTCAAAAGGAAAGTATCTCCCTCTCAATCGCAACTGCGAGACAAGAGGTCGCAGGATTGAATCCCGGCCACCGCACGCCGTATTTCACGTGAAAAAATAGCATGACTTGTGACTTGTGTGCGCGCGGGTGCGAACCTCTTCCCGGTTTAATATATTTTTTATGACGAAAATGCTTAGGTACCGGGTGGAACATTCACCCGGTACTAAAGATGGAATTTAGGTACTGGGTGTTTTACCCGGTGACGAAGGCTTCGCAGTACCGGTTGGAAAATCGGTGCCTAAAGGTTGGTATGGTACTATAAGACCTTTTTCTAGTAGTGTCACAAGTATTTCTTTGAATGTAAAATGAACAACCATGCCTTTTTCTAGTAGTGTCACAAGTATTTCTTTGAATGTAAAATGAACAACCATGTGTATGCCACATGCATTCTAATATGAAATGTGGCTTGTATGAAAGGTTTAAGAATATTCGTGAAACGACAAAATAAAGGATAAAATACAACTAAATGTATCCATGAACAACACTCGTGATTCCAAATATCACTTATGGTTGTCTTCCAAAACCATCTGCTTTGGTGCATCACAGTTGGTTTGCTTATTACAAAATTGTTTGTTTCTTTTTTTCAAGCACCCTATATGTGTGTTACAAGGAACTTAATTTCTTCGTCAGTACCAAATCTTCTTTTTTGAACGAACAGTCTTACCAAAATCTAAGTCCACCATAACATAAGATAGGAAGCCTCCCAAAAATTTGATATAAAATCCCGTGGGTGCCTCTGATATCCACTTCTCTTTCACTTCACAACCCTCGTCCTCGTTGGGTATGGATTGCTTATATAAAATTCTGCAAGACACTTAACTGAAACATGTTTCACCGCAAGAAACCTAATTCATTTTCTAGCGACACTGCAGGTTAATCCCACAAATTAAAACTAAATCAAAGGATTAGAGCTCCACTATAATTGATATTATTTACATATAACAAGGTTTATATAATAAACCAGGGATGTTAATTTCAAAATCCGAGTCACATGGGGCCCAAATAAATTCGAAATTCAAATAAACTCCAGGCTCCAGCACCAAGCAAATTAAACTACAAGTACAGTAGTAGACCTGATGCAAGCAGCGATAAAACGTGGGAAAATACTTTCCCGCCACGGCACACGGTGACAGTCATCAACTCATCAAACTTCCAAAAGAAAATGAAGCGGAAAGATTTGGACTTCAACCCCTGATGTCAGGTTCCCAGGGAATATGCCTCAGGAGCCCAAGCAATACCTCTTTCCCAGCAAAAAATAGATTATGCGAGGTTGCCACCTCAGTATTGGAAATAGAGTCAAATTACGGTTCCTTTTAACTCGAAATATCAGATAAATCATGATACTTGGGATAACAAAAACATGAGCATGAGCATATAAGTTGTACTCATGTGCCTTTCACGAGTCTTTAGAGATTACCCTATCTCATAGACTGTGACTAACAGTCGAACTCATATAGATGTGTTTCTCACAAGATGTCTCTGCAGGACAACATCTTTGCTTAAAATATGCCACTTGGATCACATTAAGGTATAAACCAACCTGCCATGCAGATAAGGAGAGACTGCATCTTTAATGGAGTGAGTTTGTACAAAAGTACTCTCCTTCCCAGTTAATCAATAGCTTGTTTCGCTGTCCTACTTCACGGGATCTCCGATCAAATAGAACAGGTTACCATTATGACATAACTCTCAAGTGGGTCTCAATCCCATCTCCCTCGATGTCTCGTCAATCACATTCCGTGAAAGATCTTTTGTAAAAGAATCTGCCAGATTTTAGCCGTCTGAACATAGTCCAATGCTATTACTCCGGAGTTTCTCATTTTTCTGACAGGCTTCAACCACCTTTTCACATGCCTTGATGACTTCATGTTATCTATTGAACTATTCACCTTGACAATCACAGTTTGATTATCACAGTTTATTAGAATAGCCGGTATTAGTTTCTTAACCACAGGCAAATCCATCAACAGCTCATGAAGCCACTTAGCCTCAACTGTGGCGGTATCTAATGCTGTGAGTTCTACTTCCATAGTTGACCTCGTTAAGATGGTCTGCTTGCAAGACTTCCAGGAAACAGCGCCACCTCCAAATGTGAACACATATCTACTTGTGGCTTTTATTTCATCTGCATCAGATATCCAATTTGAATCACTGTAGCCTTTAAGTACCTTAGTATACCCAACATAGTGAATTCCATAGCTCGTAGTGCCCTTTAGATAGCACATCACTCTCTCGAGAGCCTTCCAATATTCATTTCCAGGATTTGAGACAAACCTGCTGAGTTTGCTCACAACAAACAAAATATCAGGCCTCGTGGCGCTAGCTAAATACATTAGCGAGCCAATGATTTGAGAATATCTCAATTGATCTCTTGTCTTCGATTCTTATTCGCAACATCACACTAGGATCATAAGGCGTAGGAGCAGATTTGCAGTCACTCTATACAAAGCGACTTAATATCTTTTCCACATAGTGGGACTGCACAATTGTAACCCGACCATTGCCTTCTCTCAGCAGCTTAATGCTCAGAATCACATCAAATCTTTCATCTCAACGCTTTGAGACAAAAAGCCCTTGACCTCCTCAATCACATTGAGGTTAGTCCCAAGATCGGTATGTCATCTACGTACAAGCACATGATCACTCCTTGTCCCCTACCAAAGTGATAGTACACACACTTATTGGCCTCATTCATAATAAAGCCTGCCGACATGAGAGTCTTATCAAATTTCTCATGCCATTGCTTAGGCGCTTGTTTCAGGCCATACAAATATTTTAACAGCTTACACACTTTTCCTTCCTGACCTTCTACTACATATCCATCAGGTTGATCCATATAAATTTCCTCATCCAACTCTCCATTGAGGAAAGCCGTCTTAATGTCCATCTGATGAACAAGAAGGCCGTGTGAGGCAGCCAAGGATAGTAGTACATGAATGATGGTCAGTCTAGCAACATGTGAATAAGTGGCAAAGAAATCTTCACCTTCTTTCTGGGTATAACCCTTAGCCACAAGCCTTGCTTTGTACTTCTCAATAGTACCATCTAGCCTAAGCTTCTTCTTGAAAACCCACTTGCATCCTACAGGTTTGCACCCATATGGACGATCGACCACCTCCCAAGTCCTATTAGACATTATGGAATCCATCTCACTTCTGATTGCTTCCTTCCAATAGTCAGCATCAGATGATCCATAAGCCTCAGCGATGGTTCTTGGAGTGTCATCTACAAGGTACACAATGAAGTCATCACCAAAAAGACTTTGCAGTCCTTTGTCTCTTGCTCTTTCGAGTCACTTCATTATCATCCTTCTCATTATTTTCCTCAAGCGGTTGTTCAAAGTGTACTACTTCATCATTGTTTTCAGGGGTCTTCACAAATTAATTACTAGAACTGCTAGGTGTCTCTTTCGTTGGAAAAATATTTTAAAAAAAACGTAACATCTCTGGACTCCATGATTGTACCAACATGCATGTTAGATACACTAGATTTAATTATCAAGAATCTATATCCAACACTGTGAAAAGCATAGGCTAGGAAGATACAATCAACTGTTTTCGGTCCGAGCTTGCATTTCTTAGCAATTGGTACATTAACCTTTGCTAAGCAGCCCTAAGTACGCAAGTATGAGAGCGTTAATCTTTTATTTTCTCATTCTTCAAATGGTGTCTTCTCTTTGTTTTTCATAGGAACTCTGTTAAGAGTATGACAAGCAGTCAACATGGCTTCACCCCACCATTCCCAAGGAACTCCTGCTGTTTCTAACATGGCATTGACCATCTCAGTTAGAGTGTGATTCTTCCTTTCAACCACTCCATTTGACTCAGGGGAACAGGATGGTGTTCTCTCATGAATAATACCATGCTCTTCACAAAATAAATTGAACTCATTTGAAAAATACTCTCCACCTCGATCCAATCTAACGCGCTTTATTTTTCTCTCAAGTTGATTTTCAACTTCAGCTTTATAGACCTTGAAAAATTGAAACACCTCATGCAAATACACATAGCAATATCTAGTTGAATCATCTATCAAAGTTATGAAATATTTCTTCCCTCCTTTAGTCAACACACCATTCATCTCGCACAAATCGGAATGAACAAGCTCTAATGGTGCCAAGTTCCTCGCCTCCGCAGCCTTGTGAGGCTTGAGGGGTTGCTTAGATTGCACACACACTTGACACTTAGAATTCTTGACCAAAGTAAATTTTGGAATTAAACTCAAACTGGCAAGCCGCAATATACAACCAAAATTCACATGATAAAGCCGTGAATGCCAAGTATTAGGTTCATCATCATTACACACATGATTCACAACTTTATTACAAGAGTCTGATAATGACAAGTGAAACAAACCATCATAGTCATATCCTTTACCAACAAAGGATCCAAATTTTGAAACAACACATTTGTTCAACTCAAACACCAACTTAAAACCATCCTTACAAAGGAGAGATCCGCAAACAAGATTTTTATTTATTAAGGGGACATACTGCACATTCTTTAGCTGCACGGTCCTTCCCCAAGTAAACTTCAGATCGACTGTACCAACACCACGAACAGCCGCATTCGAACCGTTCCCCATCAACATAGATCCAGTCCCTATGACCTGGTAAGAAGAAAATAGAGAAATATCAGCACACACATGTATGTTGCCCCGGTGTCAACCCACTAACTAGGTAAATGACAAACTGAAAGAACGGTGGCATGTTTACCATACCCTGATGTTCCCTTCTCAGTATCACCTATAATAACATTAGCAGATTTTTTCTGCCCTTGCTACTGCTTATCCTTGCGGTCCTTGTAGCACCGAGCCCAATGATCAGAACCACCGCACACAAAGCACTTTCCTCGTTCTTTTTCTTCTTAAAGTTGGTAGTCTGTGTAGCCTTGTGCTTGGACTCAACCTTCCCTTTGCCTTTGTTCTTGTGGGATTGGAAATTCTTTTTCTGCACCACATGGACGCTAGAACCTCCCTCATTGCCACGAGCATGTGTCCCCTTTGCTCTCGCCTTTTCTTCAAGATCAAGAGTGCCGATAAGACCGGCCACAGTGAACTCCTATCTCTTGTGTTTTAGAGAAGTAGCAAAGTTCATCCAAGAAGGAGGCACTTTGGCAATAATCCCGCCGGCCACAAATTTATCCGGCAGATTGCACTTGAAGTTGTCAAGCTCCTTAGCGAGCGCCTGTAACTCATGAGCTTGTTAGACAATAGGACGATTATCAACCATCCTATAGTCATAGAATTTCTCCATGACGTACAACTCCGCCCGCATCGGGGACACCGAATTTTGCTTCGAGTGCATCCAACAACTCCTTGCCAGAGGGAATATGCATGTAAGCATCAACCAGGTTCTCTCCAAGAACACTGTTCACAGCCCCTCTGAATAAGTTGTCAGCAGTCTGGTACGCTCTCTCCTCCTCGAGAGTGCGCAACTCAGTAGAAGGTCCTTAAGTGATGAACCATATGCTCATCGATATGAGCCACAACTCAAGCTTGCGAACCCATCTCTTGTAATTCGTTCCATCAAAAATATTTGGTTTGAGGTGTGCAGCAAAACCAGAAACCATAAAAGGCATATCAAGTTCTTGGATTGTGTGCACGAAAGAGGAGAGGCAGGCCATATATGTAGCTACTATGAGACCTCTGGACGTTCATGTTCATTGCAGCAATCAACCAGCGTCAGTTAGCAGTGGTCATTGGTTGTCAGCCATCACTCTTCAGCCCAGCACGCACATCACGTCGCGCTCAGCACAACACGCCACGGCTCGGTGAGGCGAGCGAGTGCGCGTGTGGCACCCTGCTATCCCTTCTTATCCTTCTTACCAGGTGTGAATGGACTCCACCTTATAAGTTGGTTAGGGAACCTCTCAACTTCTAAGGTGGTTTAACCACTAATGTAACTACCACCATTTTATCACCATTTTCTATGGGCTTTAGAATTATATGATTAATTGGCTTAAAAGGTTCTTGACCTAATTAATCCAACACTCAGCATGCATGCGTCCATCGCTCAAACATTGACCAGTTTAGCAGATTTCCATGGGGTCCAAACAAAGTTATCTTCAGGCAACTAAGGAAACCTAGCTACGACGTACGTCCAGTGAACTAGTGCAAGAACATGAATATTAGGTTTATTGGTGGCATGGCGCGTAGTTAAAACGAAAAGAAACTGTGCATTGTAGAGATACAGCTCGGCGTGAATATCCAAGACTAGAAACCGTATGCACACATTTGGTGTCTCATAAAAAAACAAAAAGATATAAGATATATTATATTGCAAGATATCAATTTGATGCTCTTCTAGTGATATGACAATCTTGGAAATAACAACATGGTACAAAAGCATCGGGAGTGGTCATACATATTGGTTCGTGCAAATGCCATGCAGCAGGAATTTAATGAATGGACTAGTCGTTTTTGATTCTTCCTTTTCCGAAATAAGTATAGATACACGCTTAAATCAAGTTGCACGCGGGGTGGGTTCTTATACGACCCCGTAAACCTGCCCCGTAAAATTATTGATCGCGACGCAAGCGCCCAGCTGCAAATTATTTGCGGCCCACTAGCGTCCACATCACCAAGCCCGTTGGACAAAAGAAAAACCCGCAAGAACCCGCGAAGTCTCGTGAACCCTATCGCCAGCGCCACGCCGCTGTCGCACTCCTCTTACGGCTCCGTATGTCTTCCCGGGAGCGCACGCACTACCTCCCGCTGCTCTCGCCCTAGCCGGCCAGCTGGCACTCACAGCATCCACTAGAACAGAAAGGCTCGATTACTAGTCCCGGTTGAAATCTCTGTTGTCCCGGTTTTCCAACCGGGACCGCCAATCCGGAACTAAAGGTCCAGGCCTTCCTGGGTCCAGTAACCGGGACTAAAGATGGTAACACCAATCGGAATTAAAGAAGCTCCAGCCGCGGCGAGGCATGGACCTCCTTTAGTCCAGTTGGTAACACCAACCGTGATTAAAGGTTTTTTTTATTTTTTCTGTATTCTTTTCTATTTATTTTTTTAGGTATATTTTTATATTTAAAATTACGTAGTGTTTTATAGTATTGCTATACGTTCCTACACGCGCGCGCTTGTTTGAGCAAGTGGGATTCATCACTAAAGTGCAACAAAGTTTTATATGACATCTTTGCTATATTTACTACTTCTATCAAGAATGTGTCCATCATAGTGGAATTCACCATCTAATTTGACAACTTGCTCATAAATAAATCCTGCATGGCATCTTGAATCGCCAAAACTCTTTCTTGTGGAAGGAGCTGATCCCGCATCGTATGGATCTATAAAAAAGAGAAAAATACTAATTATGATAATTTTTAAAATTAGTTGAAACATTGCAAAATGTTGTTTATTACTTGCTTCCGCTTCCCAAGAAGTATATATCTTGTAAGGACCTACAAGAGTGTGAATGTTCTCGCAAACATAGTATGCGCATAAATTATTACCCTGTGGCTGCCTCAAACACTTTAAGATAAAAGAAGTAATCAGGTATCCATATGAATATATAATAAAACAAATCAAATGTGCAAAGCAGCATCCAGTACGTACCAGAAAGTCTGTCTTCAATCTAAGTTCGCCTATGAAACTACGTGGTTCTTTTTCACTTCACTTTTTCCAAACCCTGCGCATGACCGATAACGAATAAATATATTTATCACTAAGCGCATGTAAGGAATTCTCATAATTAGTAATTACCTTTGCAACAAGTCGGTCATGTCTTCATAAAGTTCTAGCTTTTTCTTCAATGTGTCCATAACAATCGCTAAGCGCATGTCAAGAATTATGTTAGTTAGTATCCAATGATTTCTGCAAGATTATACAGAGCCACTTTTTATTAGGATTAGAAAAATTCAATTATACAAAAGTAAAAGGTTTACACGACAGAAAACACTCACTGAAAGTTGTAAGGAAACACTATATTCTGCTTGTAATGCTAAATGGATAAGAACTTGTATAAGTTATCAAATGTTTCTTGAGGGTTGTCCTTTAGAGTAACGCAATTCACAACCACTGGATCGACGAATCCCAAGTGAAAGTAGTCATTCTTTCTGCAAGTTTGAATCTCCATTCTACATGATACAAAAGAAACAATGAATCCATAGATTGAGGGCATGTAATAAGATTCTCTAATTATGTAAATGAAAATTAAAGAACACCACTTACAGAAGCCAAGTGCTAACAAAACTATGTCGAGGGCGTCTTGATGGTATAGTTGGTATAATTCTTCGAAATACAACCAAATCACATCCTCTCCATGAAAGTAATCTTCATCTTTAATCCGTACACCCAGCATGCAGTCGTTACGGCTAGACACGTGCATGTAGTAATCATGTAGGCTGCGCATGTGCGTTGGAAGCACATGCACGACTTCCAGGGGAACAAGGCTCTTGCAAAACTCATATTTCCATCTAGCAACTTCGGGGTGTGTTACAATTTCATCACGCCCTGCAACCTGAGCCACCGAGAGACGAGAGGTGCCCAGAAAAGCAATTAGCCCTTGTTGTTCTGTTGGTAGCATGATGAGTGGTTCAATTGATTGCTTCTTTTGGGCTCCGAGCTGTGGAACATTAGACAACTTGGTAATTGAGAGGTCATAGTCTGATGGTGGAATGAATTTTCTTCTATTTGCATCGGTCATTTTTAAGAAAAAGGCTGAATCTACTGGATTTATGGGTACCTTCTTCTCTGTCTTCTTTGGTTTGAAGTGCTTGTCAACCGCTTTCTTAGCTTTCTCACAGCATTCCTCATAAGTTTTCTCCCACGGTAGCTTAGAAGGCTCCTTAGCTTTCTTCTTCGTCTGCTCCTCCTTCTTCGGAGGCTCTTTAATTGATGATTGCTTCTTCGGCGGTTACTTTTGCTTCTTAGCCGGCGGTGGAGGAGGTGAAGGAGGACACCACTACCTAGGAGGAGGTGACTGAGGAGAAGCCAGCTACCCAGGAGATGAAGCATGCGATCGTGGACTCATGGTAGGTGCCCTTGAAGGAGAATGTTGTGGTGCAGGTGGCAGAGATGGTGGACTTGTGCAACGTGCCCTTGGATGAGGTTGCGGAGATGCTAGCCTTGATGCGTGATCAGTAGGCTTGAGGAGGATGTTGCGCTTCTCCCATAGGATCCAACCATGAATGGCCTATGCTAGTGTCGTCTCCCCGTCACCTCCAGGAATGTCGAGCTCGAGCGTCTCATAATCCTGGCACACCTCCTTCACTTCTACTTTAGCGTATCCAATAGGAATCGATTGTCCGTGGTAGATGTCTCCTGGTCGGGTTGGTGCAATAGTACCTGTCACACCTGGTTTAAGGACTAAACCGAATGCATAACTATATGTATGCCAGGATCAAGTTCCATACATATAGTGACATCATCAGTGAATAACATCAACAGTATCACGTAAAGAAACATAAATAAGGACTTACAAGACTATCAGAGATATGCGCTTATCATGGAAACGAAGGCTCCACACTTCACAGGCAGACGACTGGGGATTGCGTACGCCTAGAACTCTTCATCATCTTCAGTAGACTTCACACCTTTTTCTTCTGAGCAGCAGTTAGCAAGGGTGAGTACACTTATGGTTGGTACTCAGCAAGGCCACAAGAAATAACCAGAGTAACGATTTAAATCCATCTTTAAGTTTATTAATCATGTGAGGGTCCAGGCCGCTCTTGACCGTGAGCACGGCTGATATATCAGTTTTAGACACTCTGCAAAGGTTGTATACTTTCACCACAAGTCGCGTAAAAGTTCAAAAGAACTTTGGACCCAACCATGCTGTGCTAGCTAGGCACAATACCACACTTCCGAGGTGTGATTGCATAGGGACGCTACGAGGCCTTTACAAAGATTCCCTAATAAGAAGTAGTCCGCTAGAGTTTCAGTAGCAGTGTGGACCATAAACCTCCCTAATGGTCAGCTCCTTAGCAAAGGCAGCTACCCCAAGAGGACCGGGCTATGACCCCTATCACCGACCCCCTCCTTGGCCTTTCGGTAAGACCGCTTCAAACTAGAGTCTCTAATTAATTAGCCAAGACCAGAGCCATATAGTCCTCGTGGTTGTATTGTTTTCCTGGGTGGTTCTCCAGGTTCCAATTAATACATCGTATTCTTGTAAATAAGCATAGACAGAAGGATGGTTAGGGTCACTTGCCTTTTTCCAATGAAAAGCTACTCTTACTGCTCTTCAGCTCTTGCTTACTTGGAAACCTTGATCTTCAAGTTTCAACAGCGATCATTTTACTCGAAGCAAACATCGAGCACAAACATACAAAACAACAAACAAGTACAGCTAAGAACAATACACCAATCACAAAAGCTTTTAAAAGAGCGTGCTAAAGGATAGGGCTCGCTGCTACGATTGCAAGAGCACAAGAAACACGGAAAACGGAGCTAGGGTTGAAAAGACACAACTATCGGAAGATTGGTATTATAAAAGAAACAAAAGAACTACGAGCTTTATTTATTTTATTTGGAAAACAAATGTAAAAGATATTCAAGACAAAATATTCTTGATTATAATTAACTTATATTATATTTTTATTTATAAAAGCGGAGTAGAACTTAGTCATATTTTTTTTATGATTGTCTATGTACAAATTACACTAATTAACAATTAATTAGAAAGAAAACTTGTGAGAGCATCTAAACGTATAACTTTATATTTGGTGTTCAACTAAACAAATTATATTTAGAACACATTTGAGTTGGTATTTGTTGGCGCTAAAATCGGCCGGATAGGAATCGGCCGATGGGTCTTCAGCGTCGGACACACGACCCGGGAGAATCTGCTTAGCTCCTGTTCGGGTTATCGCCCTGGTGCGGTTCGCGCGGCGTGCCAGTCAATCTGACCTGTTGATTGACAAGGAAATAGAGTATTAAATTCCAGGCGCGTCGATCGGCTGGATTTCCGATCTGTCCTGAGGAGCGCGTCGGCGGCAAATCGGCCGATTTGCTGTAGAGATGATCGGCTATGTGTCAGCCGATGATCATATAGTAATTGTAAAGAGAACTGCTAGAGCAATCTAAACAATTACTATAGAAGCAACACTTGAAACAGATCTAATCGGCTGTATGGCGATGAATCGAAGGAGAATAATGACGAAGCCGATTACCCTGGTCTCAAGCTGGATAACTGGTGATAATACTAGAATAACAGGTAAAACTTGCAATTCTAGTAAATATCGATAACTTGTGAATAAATCCAAACGAAACCACAGCGATGCGTCCGTAGTTAAAGCTCGGATATTACTCGATAAGCGGAACCTACCAATTGGCCGGAGATCAAGTTGATGCAGCCCTGCCAATCCGTACGAACTCGTAGAAGAAGAAAATATTGGCGAAGTCGCCGACTTGAAAGTAAAGTACTGGTAAAAAGTAGAAGTATTTTGTTGATTGATGTGTTGATATTTCGCAAAGCCCTAGCGACTCCTATTTATACTCTGAAACTAGGACTCCTGGTCGATTACGACTTGTTACAACCTTATTTTAAAAAACAGGAAAACTACTATATCTATAATAACTTTTAAAAAGGAAACGGACTCCCGCAGAATCTTCCGCCACCGTTTCCTAATCCAATCAGGACCTCTTCAATTGCTTCCCGACCGACTTAGCATGCCTTGTTGACCAGCTTTTAACCAGGATCTTCTGGAATAATCCCATCCTGTTGG
This sequence comes from Panicum miliaceum, assembly GCA_032594955.1. Taxonomy (NCBI): domain Eukaryota; kingdom Viridiplantae; phylum Streptophyta; class Magnoliopsida; order Poales; family Poaceae; genus Panicum; species Panicum miliaceum. The sequence goes on along the minus strand of CM064070.1, from coordinate 7,026,783 downwards.
CATAGGCTGCGCCACCAATCGGCCGATTTTCAACTGCTACCTCAATCGGCCGATTCCTCACTGTAGCCTTCAGATCTGCTGCACCGGCCAATCTTCTCCTCCTGACGCCGATTCAACACGCGTCAAAATCTGGCGTCAACAGTATTAATCAGATTAACATTGGTTATGAAAAACCGGAGGTAAAGACCTAGGTAGATTTTAATTAGAAAAACTAGGTGAGAGAACTTTAATCAAATTAAATCTATTTTTAATTAAAAGACAGGAACTAAGGCACAATGACACGACTAAACGGTAGCTTAGGGATAGCGCAACAAGAATGAGTCGAAACGGAGCTAAAATGACGAAGGTAGGGCTAACGCAAGGCTTCAGGGACTTATCTGCGAAGAAACTGAACTTCTAGGGGCTAAATTGAAGAAATTAGGGGCTAAAACATAATTAAACCTTAAACAGAGGGTCGGGGTGCAAAACTATAGGTCCTGGACGGCGGGTACTAATTCTAAAAAGGTCAGGGGTCGGGACAGAAAAAGAAAGGGCTCAACTCTAATTATTTTTCTACTGATCTGGACTGCGGGTTGATTCCTGGAAAACCTAGGGGCTTTTCTGAAAAAGTTCCGGGGACGGCTAGGGTCGGGCGAATCTGGTCCGTTGGATCAGAATCGTGTGGCAGGGTAAGGGTCGGGCGAATCGGACGCAGCTCGGATCTGTTCTGGCTGTTAGATTTAGATCAGACGGCGGGACGAGGGTCGGGCGAAGGCGGCATTTCGTGCGCGGCTCAGATTCGCTCTGGCCATGAGATTTAGATCAAGTGGCAGGGGAAGGGTTGGCTCGACGGAGTAAAGAGGGTCGGGCGAATCGCTCCGCTGCGCTGGGCGCCGGCGGCGAGCAAGAGCGGCGGCGGACGGCCGGAGCTTCACCGAATTCGGTGTTCCGGGGCTTAGTTCAAGCTGGGTTTATGCCGGAGAGAGAGTGGGCGACACGGCGAAGGTATAGGTGGTCACGGAACGGCTGTGCGGCGACTGTAGACCGGCGGCCACGGCGGCGGGCGGAAACAGAGGTCCGGCGAGGAATCGGGTTTGCGGCGGAGCGAGAGAGAGGGGAAAAACGGGTGCGGCTTGGTACTCACCACCTCGCGGAACTGCGGTGAGAGTTGAAGGCGGCAGAGAAGCAGAGGAATGGCGAGTCGACGGAAAGGTGGCAACACGGGCGGCGGCGTTCCTCTGGTGTGCGAACTCCAGCGGCGTGCGACGGTGTGGAGTAGAGTAAGGGATTGAGGACAGCTCTGGGTGCGAAGCGGGGCTTCGGCGTGGGTTTTATAGGGGCGGAGAGGAGACGGAGCGACCGGGAAAAGTGAAGGCAGCGGGCGGCAAAGGAAAGAGCGGACGCGTACCGCGACTAGTAAGGCATCCAGTGTCGCGGGGAAGGAAAGAGGAGACGCGGGCGACGACGCGGAATCGATCCGGACTCGGGGTGAGGAAGGAAAAAGGAAGGGGAGGGAGTGCGGCGATGGGCGACGGCGACGGACGCGTCTGGTGTCGCGGCGGAAAGGAAAGAGAGAGGAGCGGGGCGAAGAAGAAAGGAAAGGAAGAGAGGGGTGCCGACAAGTGGGACCCAGCTGTCGATGGGAGAAGGGTAAGGGAGAGTAGGCGGTTTGGGCCTGCTGAGTTGGGCCGCGGGGGGGAAGGAAGAAAAATAAAAAGAGAAGGATTGGGCCGGCCGAGTTGTTTGGGCCGTGGGGAGAGAAAAAGAAAGGAGAAGAGAGAGAGGTTTTGGGCCGGGCTGGAAGAAGGGAAAGAGATAGGGAAAGATGGGGTGATCCAAAAGAGATAGGGAAGAGAGAAGAAAAGATTTTAGGGTAGTTTTTGGATATTTTTATTTTGCAAACTTAAACACGCAAACAAATAAAAACCAATGCAGCGACATGAATGCAACAAACATAAAACCATTTTGTTTAATTCTGAAAGACAATTATTTGTTTTTCCTATACTAGATTTTCTGTAAAGAAAATAAATGTTGAAATTTTTATGTAATTATGAGAAAATCATTTCTTTATTATTATTGTTATTATTATTATTTTTTTTATTTTTTTAAATCACATCCTAAAATCCATTAATTTTAGGGTATGACAGTACCGTAGCCAACCGTGAAGATTATGCCCTTGTGTTTACTTTGCAGTACACAAGGTGTCCGTTGAGTGATGTCATCGACTGGATAGCGCGGCTGGCCGGTTTCAACTGCGTTATTGACAGGAAGATCCGTGGAAGCGTAGCTGCTTCTTCGCTGAGACACATTAGCTTCGTTGACATTAGGCACTGAAGCCGGTTGTGATTGCTACTGCTGACTCATTGCTATAGCAACTTGTCATTTCACTTCATCCGCCATTCTAGCATCGTTAGATAACAACTGTTCTTCGAGCCTTCTCAAACCCGCTTGCTCATCGCTCTTCCTTCTTTGTCGGCTTCTGTAAGAGTCGATGTACTGGCTGAACCCATATTTCCACGGAATCATGCCTTTGCCTCGTGTTCGACCCAGATGTTCTGGATTCTCAAGGGCATAAGTCAGCTCATCTTTTTCTCTATCAGGCTGGAATATTCCCTGGGCAACTGCTTCTATGGCCTCCTGTAGTCTAATGGCTGCTTGCTGAATTCTTTCGCCAAAAATGCACTTGCCATTCTCTAGGTTCAAGGTTCCTCCATGACCAAAAAACCAATCCCTTGAACGTTCAGGCCAGTTGATGATCGCAGGTGTGGTGACCAAAAATGCAACTCTAGCAAGCAAATCTTGCTCCATCTTCTCCCGTTTTGTGATTGCGACCTTTTAGCCACCTTGCCCTAGAGTGTGGTGATATTTTTTCTTCTATGCATTTTCTTTGTTCCTTTGCACCCACTGAATACCAAGCTCCGAACACTTATATGCCACCAATGCGTCCCAGTGGTTCTTCTGTTTTTCAAGTGCTCCTGTAAATGTTGGCGTTTTCCCTTGCTTGATATAATCCTTAACCAAATCCATCTTGAAGGTCTGAAATTGTGTGGCCATCTTCCTGAAGGTCCAGTCCTTAACTAATTCTTCAGACTCTGGTGGAAGTGTGAAATTATTCTTTAATTCATGCCAAAGCTATTCCTTATCTCTTTGAGGCACCTCTACACTTTGCTCGTTTGCACTATTGGATTTCCATGACCTAAAGTTGATCGGGATATGGTCCCTCACAAGACATCCACATTCTCATATGTATTTCCCTGCAACATTGGTGGGAGTCATGGGTTCGCCATCATGTGCCACTTTTGTGATAATGTATCGCCCTTCCAATTTTTTGGTGCGGGCCTCGTTTGCCTCTTTTACGCTTCTCCGATGCCGAGGGCTACAAATAAAAGATATATTATTATTCATGCTCAATAATAGTCATTGTATATATTGTTTTATATATATACATATAGAAGAATGAAATGTTAGATATATATACATTCTCGATTTGTTGATCAGCACCATCATCGGATTGCTCAATCCCGTCATCGGACATATTGAGGTATATGTTGGTATTGCTGGCATCATCATCACCTGCTTCTTCTTCTTCGACATTACCATCGGCAATCATGTTCATTAGGAACTGATTACCAACTTCATCCTCTCTCGGGTCCATCTTAACTAGTAATAGAATACAAATAAAAAATCAAAAATTTATGTAAAATAATTAACACTAAGTAACTACATAATTTCTAAGGACTTCTACGTAATTAACAATAGACGTCTCCAGGGTTAGTTATGTAAAATACTGCTAAGGATCAGCCCTATAAAATTTCTAAGAACTTATACCTAAGTAATTATAGACTTCAGGGTTAGCAATGAAAAATAATGCTAAGAATCAACCCTATACAATTTCTAAGGACCTGTACATAAGTAACAATAGACTTTAGGGTTACTTATGTAAAATAATATAAGATCAGCCCTATACAATTTCTAAGGACTTATACATGAAATTTCTAGAAATATACACTATCAATTTTCAAGAATTTAATCTAGTCACTAAAGTCACTATCGATTTTCTACAAATTAATCTAGTCACAGTAGCCACTATACAAATTTTCTAGTGACTAAAGTAAATATATAAATTTCTAGAATTTTTTTTAGTCATTAAAGTCGCTATGCAATATACATGAAGTTTTCAAGAACTATGTCTAGTCACTAAAGTCACTAAATTTTCAATGTACAAATATCTAAAAATTTCTACAAATGTACATTTCCGTAGAGACGTTGGCGCGCGAGGCCGACTAAGGGATGAAGGTGGGGGGCCGGTGTGGATCGGACGTCGACGCGTGAGGCCGAGCACTGGGGGCAAGGCGGCGGTGGTGGCGAGGACCGGACGTCAATGTCGGCGCGCGAGGGACTACATAAATAAAAATTTCCTAGTTTGTTAAATTTTCATACACATAGACTACACACATCATACACACACATATGCATACACACACACCATACACAGACCTCAATTTTTTTAAAAAAAACACATACAAAACTCACACACACGGCCCACTCACACACACACGGTTCACACGGGCGCACTCACACACCCACGCACACACCACGCACACAAACACAACGCGCGCACACTGCACGTCTTGGCGGCCGCCGGCGATGGAGGTCGGCGCGCTTGCCAGGGGTGGCACGACACGTACGGGTATGAGGGAGGCGGTGTGCTCGTGGACGTGTTGCGGTGGATTAGATCATCGACGGCCGCCGCGCAGGCGGCGCTCAGGACAACAGTGCGAGAGCGGTGCGCCGCCGCACGGGGTGCGGAGGGACGACGAGTTGGCCGCGCGGACGCTCGGGCACGGCGCGGATCGAGGACGACGACAGCGGCGGAGGCCCGTCCCAAATCTTGCGCTGATGCGGGAGTGGCTCGGCGGCGCTAGCGAAGGCGCGCGGTGCGGAGGAGGAGGCGGAGGCACCGGCGTGGACGTGCGCAGGGGCGGAGGAGGAGGCGGAGGCACAGGCGCAGCGGACGTAGAGACGACGACGGCCAAGATCGAGAATGAAGAAGGGAGAAGGATAGGCTGGGATATATAGGGGGGCGATCATTAGTCCCGGGTGGAGCCACGGCCCGGGACTCTAGAACCTGTAGTCCCAGGTGTTGGCTAGAACACGGGACCAAAGGTTCTTTAATCCTGGGTCGTGGCTCCACGCGGGACTAATGAAAATTTTTGACGGGCCACAGGAAAATTTCAGCCCACATTTAGTCCCTGCTACCCAAGACAAATAGGGCCCTGTTCCAGTTTTTGTGTACTATTTTTATTTTGATTGATTTGGTATGAATAGGCTGGCAGTTGTTAATTGCATAAAAAATAATTTATGGATCCAAAAAATGCCAAACAAAGTATTTTATTTTATTTAGATATCATATACTCAAGAAAAATCTTTAATTTATATTCATGTGTTTTGATCCATTAAATACATAACTTGATACACATTATATTTTTCATTTTGACCATGCAAATATGTATTAGCTAAATTAAATGCTTGAAATTATTGCTTTTCGACAGGAAATGAGTTTTGTCACCACATTAACGTTAAAAATGAGTTTTGCCATAACATTATTGCCAATAATAAGCCCTTTTATGGAATCCATGAGTTTTTGCCTTGTTTTAATGACTATAATAAATAATAAGTGTGCGTGAGTGTGAGTGTGTGTGTGAGAGAGAGACAGAGAGATAGAGAGAGTGTGTGTGTGATAGAGAGAGAGAGACAGAGAGAGAGAGTGTGTTTGTGTGAGAGAGAGATAGAGAGAGTGTGTGTGATAGGGAGAGAGAGACAGAGAGAGAGAGAGTGTGTTTGTGTGTGTGTGAGAGAGAGATAGAGGGAGTAGTGTTAGTGTGTGTGTTAGTATAAGTTTGATGAAATAAATCTAGATAATTGAGTACTAATCCAAAAGATATCTAAAAATTATATTTGAACATAAAAATTAAGTAGAAAACTATGAAATTTATAAAACACAACTAAGAATGATGAAGTACATATAATCAAAATATACAAATTGTTCATCAGATATTTATAAAAGATACATAATGATTCTAATATATTAAAGATCAGCATCTACTGGTCCCTTGATTATGATCGCGGCGCAAGCATGGAGCATTCTCATTGGCTAACAGGATGCATGGATCAGCATTCACCGTGAAAGGAGGAATCTCAACAAACTTATTATGATCCTCTGACAGGTTTGTCTTGTCCTCGACTCCAACAATATTTCTTTTTCCTGAAAGAACTATGTGCCGCTTTGGCTCATCTGTTTGCTTGTTTATCCCCTTCTTTGGCTTGCTGGACATGTCCTTCATGTAGAAAACCTGAGCGACATCCTGGGCTAGGATGAATGGCTCGTCTCTATACCCAAGATTGTTGAGGTCCATTATTGTCATTCCGTACTGATCTTTTGTTACCCCTCCTCCAGTCAGCTTCACCCATTGGTACTAAAACAGAGGTATCTTCAAGATGGATCCATAATCAATTTCTCATATCTCCTCTACGTAACCATAATATGTCTCCTTTTTACCATTGTTGTCTGTGACATCCATATGGACACCGCTATTTTGGTTGGTGCCCTTTTTATCTTGGGCTCTGGTGTAAAATGTGTTCCCATTTATCTTGGAATGTTAGGATAGTCCAAGATGGTCACCTAGCCAACCACGCCAGTTGTTCTGGTATATGTAATGCATTAGATGCTTCCGCAACCAACTGGCGATAGAATCCATGTGTTGACGTGTAATCCAGACCTCAGACTTTTCTAGGAATTCAGAGCACAAAATCTTCTTATGTTCCTCGACGTACGGATCCACAAAGGAGGATTGTTGAAGAACTGTGTAATGTGATTTTTGAATGAGAAATCAATATATGCTTTCTTTCCTAGTGTGCCGTTTCCACGTATTCTCCCCTCATACTGCGATTCAGGAACCCCAACCGGTTTAAGGTCATCAATAAATTCAACACAAAACTCAATGACCTCGTATGTTCCATAGCCATTGGCGATGCTTCCTTCAGGACGAGCACGACTACAAACATATTTCTTTAGTACGGCCATGAACCTTTCGAAAGGGAACATATTGTGTAGGAATACAGGTCCGAGAATATCAATAACTTTGACAAGGTGAACTAGGATATGTGTCATAATGTTGAAGAATGATGGTGGAAATATCAACTCAAAGCCAACTAGATATTGTACCACATCGTTCTACAGCTTTATAAGATTGTCTGGATCAATTACCTTCTGAGAAATTGCGTTGAGGAAAGCACACAGCTTTACGATGGTTAATCGAACGTTCTCAGGCAGAATCCCATGCAACGCAACCGGAAGAAGTTGAGTCATAAGCACGTGACAGTCATGAGACTTTAGGTTTGTGAATTTCTTCTCTGGCATATTTAGGATTCCTTTTATGTTCGAGGAGTATCCAGATGGGACCTTGATACTGCTCAAGCATTCAAACATGTTTTCCTTGTCTTCTTTGCTAAGAGTATAGCTGGTAGGACTTAAGTAGTGCCATCCATTTTGTCTCATTTCTGGATGTAGGCCATCTCGTTCTTCCATATGTTGCAATTCTTGCTGTGCGTCTAGTGTATCTTTTATCTTCCCGTACACTTCTAGGAATCCTATCAGGCTGACGCAAAGATTCTTTGTGACGTGCATCACATCAATTGAATTGCGAACATCTAAGACTTTCCAATATGGTAGCTCCCAAAAAATAGACTTCTTCCACATGGGCGCCATTCCATTTTTGCTCGGAACAGGTTGGCTACCAGGTCCCTTGCCAAATACTACTTCGATATCCTTTACCGTATCAAAGACTTTCGTACCACTTCGGTGCATCGGCTTTGTACGGTGGTCTGTTTGCCCTTTGAAATGCTTGCCTCTCCTTCGTACCTGATGTTTGATGGGGAGAAACCAACGATGACCCCTATATACAACCTTTTTGCAGTGAGTCAAGTATACACTATTAGTTTCATCTAAGCAGTGTGTGCAGGCTCTATATCCCTTGTTCGTTTGTCCTAATAGGTTACTAAGAGCAGGCTAGTCATTGATGGTTACGAATAACAAGCCTCGTAGGTTAAAGTTCTCCTGTCGGTATTCATCCCACACCCGTACACCTTCTTCGTGCCACGGTAATAACAGTTCTTCGACCAATGGTCTTAGGTAGACATCAATGTCGTTACCAGGTTGCTTTGGGCCTGGGATAAGCACCGGCATCATGATGAATTTTCGCTTCATGCAGAGCCATGGTGGGAGATTGTATATACATAGAGTCACAGGCCAAGTGTTGTTGCTACTGTTCATTGTACCGAAAGGATTCATGCCATCCGTACTCAAAGCGAACCTTATGTTCCTCCATCCAGTGCAAAGTCTGGGTAAGTCCTATCTATTTTTCTCTACAGGGAGCGGTATAGGGACGTGATGAGGGAGTACGGCCTTGGTCCGAATGGTGGCATCCTCACCTCGCTCAAAGGTGAGGATTTTTTCATTAGGACCAAGGCCGTACTCCTTCATCACGTCCTTATACCGCACCGTGTCACAAATATCATGTTGGCCCTGAATAGCAATGTCATCACCGCATGGTCAAGGTTAATGACAGATACATGTTCCGAAACAAAGATTTTTTTACTTCTCGACGGTTTCAATGTGAGCCTGAATAAATATATCATTGGAGTGTTAAAGTAATTCATTCATAGTACAAAATAAATACCAAGTATACATCTTTTTTTCACTTTCAATAATTATTCAATTTAACATTTCACATTGCACATAAACATTCAATTTGAAATTTCACATTCACGCATTTCACATTCCACATTCAAATCCACATATGGTCATATATACATACTCTCATTCTAAAAATAAAAAATCCTATGATACTCATTTTCATATCCATATTTTTTTCTAAATACTATTTCTCTCTCTCTATGTATATACTCCCATTCCAAAAAATAACATTCTACTCTATGCGAACCTTAAGTAATTTGAGCTCTAATGGTATATAAATCGAAAAAACTCCAACATTTTTTCCAACCTAAAAAATCTCAAAATCTGTATTTCTAAATCTGTATTTCTAAACCATGAAACGAGCTACAATAGCAATGGAAGATGAGAGGATGAAGTTTCTAACCTTTAAACCATTGGATGGATGGAGAATCAAAAGCCTTCACAAATCGTGGAGAAAATTGGCATGACCTCCCCTCACCCGAGAGCCAAAAATGGAAGAATAGAAGAATGGCTCAAGCAGGAGAGAAGAAGGGGATAAAAGGGTCTAGGAATTTAGTCCCGGTTGGTGGCACTAACCGGGAGTAAAAGTCCCTCATTTGTCCCGGTTGGTGGTTCCAGCCGGGACAAATGGGTCCCCCCACCCTCCCAACAGCCCCTAACCGTTGGACCCGGGACTAATGCTTTTATTAGTCCCGGGTCCAAAAATAACTGGAACAAATGAGAAGGATAAAAGATCATTTCTGTAGTAGTGGTAGCCCGCCGCGTAGGATGTCTCTGCCCCTGCTCGTCAGCACCTATGAAGCCTCCAGTCCGGCGCATCCTCCCTCTTCCCTCAAGGTGAGTGTTGGATCTGCTCATCTAGATCCCCACGAATGTGATTGGTCCATGGAACAGCCGCTGGGATTTCCAATTTCCAAATCTGCTGTGAGCTTGCCTGCCAGGTACGCTCGGCTGCTGCCTGCTCGTTGGCACCTGGCTGGCTCTTGGGTAAAGCCCGTGGTGGCTGGCTGCCTGCTTGCTGTGAGCTTGTAGACTAGTAATGACATGAACTTTGGGAGAATGTTTGACTACTTAGCTTCTACGTTGCGTATAGTGTCCGTTCACCATTTGGTGCCATCATGACTCTTGAAGTGCAATAATGATAATGCAAATTTGTTCACCAGATCGTTGGCACCTCTTGCGAGTTCCGCATCCTCGCCGCACTGGTTGCCGTTGGGAAGCCTCATGGTGGAGTCGGCAGATGGAGGTCGGCTGGCACTCCTCCGTGGAGGTGGTGGAGGATGGGGAGGAGGAGGATTCTGACCGGGAGCCTTTCTTTGACGAATTGGAGCCTACCGTTCGACCGGGTGGTGCCGGATTGGATCAACAATGGGGATCGCAAACAGGAGGGCGAGTTCACCAAACTCTGATTCCGCTTCAACAAACTCGACCTCACCAAGAAGTGTAAGCAGTTCCGTAAATAATGAATTGATTAATCAATGCAGCATATATTATTTGTTTGTAGTGATAAGTTGTAGATTGCCCATACAAATCATGTTTCCCCAGATGATATAATGTCTGATCTTGCTAGAGTTGTTTCCATGAACATGAATAAGTATTTGCCCAGTGTTGCCAAACTCTAGTTATGTAGGAAATCAGATATCAACCCAACCATATGAGGATGTGCAAGGAGCGGGTTAGTCAAAAAAAGAGAGCACCAAATAGGTATGCAAGCAGGGCTACGGGATCCTTCACCTGCAGCATCAAGGAGTGTGTCCAGAATACAGTCATTGTTGTTGAGACGGAAGTCCCCAGTATGGAAGCAGATTGTGAGGTCCCCATTACTGAAGAGGCGGCTAATGTCACCGAGGATGGGCCAGTCTAGAGCAAAGCACTTGAGCCCCCCTATATTATCATGTTCTCTCGACAGTAAAAGAGAAGATAGAAAAGGAGTCTTCAAATGAAGATCAGTATATTGCAGCAATGACAGTTAAATTGGAAGAGAAATTTTAGAAATATTGGGACTTACCCTTTCTGCAGATTTGTGTGCCTGTTGTTCTAAATTCTAGATTCAATTTCAATTTTATAGTCTTTCGCTTGGAGTCAGGATTTGGCAACAAAGGTCCCTCGTACACTGCAAAAGTGAAGTCAACATTGGATGATTTATTTTTTGCATATTCATCACAAACACCTGATTCAAGCAACAACTGTCGGCCACAATCCAATGATGGGATTCTGTTGTATCCGGAGCTATCTCTAGGATCCTGACTGGCTCATGTCTATGTGGTCACACACTTGTAACTGTTAGTTAACTTTTCTGTTGCAGTGACCTCTAATCTTCTTCACTGCAGAGCAACACTACTAGAAAACACTATCCCGCCCCCTTGTAAATCCAATCCCGGAACTACAGCTGAAAAGGATCGTGCAGTGGATGTGTCGGGTTCGAAACTTGCTCCCCCACGTCCTGAGTTATTGGCAGAAATTCTCGCTTAGCGCCCTGGGGAAGACGGCTCCGTGAGAAGGTGGACGGAAATGGCCTTGTTGTACCTCACTCCCATCTTCAATGGGGTCTGCTCTTTTTTTTTTGGGAGAGTATGCCAATATGATCTTAATGAGGTGCGGGGCTTTGCATCTGACATTCGTTGGGCTTTCCTCTGCGGGAGCCTGCGTCCCGGCCTTTTTGTGCAATAAACCCCTCCGGCCGAAGACTAGTGATAGGTGGTCCCGCGGAGCTTTCGGAGAAGGGTAGCCTAGTGTGTTTTTTCTCCAAGTAAATGTTGAAAGAAATCATAAGCAATGGCGTGTGCTAGTGTGAGAAAGATCCAGTAGTAAGCATTACTACTGGGTCTTCTTGCTACCGGTATTCAGTATTTTTTGGGGTGGATGGAAGCCTACAATGACCTTTGATATCGGGTGGTGTTCACTTTTAGTACCGGGTGGCTGGAGATACTAATACCACGTGGTATAAATATTTTATTACTGGGTGGTGTTACCACCCGGTACTGAAGGGTACTCCACGGGTTACATCAAAAGGATAGCATGTTCCTCCCAATCACAACTGTTGTGTATGTGAGATGGTAAGGGGGGTACATGTGAGATTTGGTACTGGATGGAACCTTCACCCGGTACTAATGAGGGACTTTGGTACCGGGTGATATTTTACAGGTGACGAAGACCGACACTTTTAGTCTCGACTTTATAGTAATAGTTGGAGAACCGGGACTAGTAGTGCAAGTTGATCTACCGAAAATAGTGCTCATGTCATATTCATAATTTTTTTTATCCTGAATTGGTTGATAATTATTTGACAATAGAATGCACTATTCTATTTTGGATTATATTATTATTTTTTCTATATTTTTATGATATTTTAGAAGCATTAGGAATTGCTTTTCCTACTGGGCATACAAGTGAGGCTTTGTCAAGAAAAAAAAAAGCTAGCTAAGCTTTAGCTTGCGGGTCAAGCGGGTTGAGCATATTTGCGGGTCAAGCGGGTTAAGCATATTTGAGCGGCTTAAATATACTATCCACAGGTAGATAACTTGCCACCTCCATAGCCCCTATCCCAGTCAAAGTCAAATGTACCCCTAGGACAACCAACAAAGACTGCGTTGCCGAGAGGGCGGATAGTTCAGCCCAAACTAGTGTGTATGGTCGGTCGCTCAGGAGCAACCCCAGTAGCCAATTGCCCAGCCCACACCTACATACATGATATATTTCCATAGCTCACTATCTATCTTACATGGCACGCCTGATTGAAGTTTCTTCTTACCGCGGGATGTACCTTGTATCGTGCAAAAAAAGCGGGATGCCAAATTTTCCAGCTCTGTTTTGGCGGAGTCCAAAAGAAACTATGTTTTGGCGGACTCAATAAAACAGCTCTGTTTGGTGCAAACAGAATAACTTTGCAACCGTCATCACCTAAATACTTGGAGTGCGCCTAGACTGCAGTGTGTCACGACGGTATCTCGCCGGCATGAGAGGGAGGTGGGCCGGCTCCTTGCTCCTCTGTAAATTAGTAGATTAAGTTCAGTAGTTGCAGCCTGCCTGTATGGGTGCTTCTCGTTCCTTGCTGCTGCCCCGCGCTCGTCGCCGGCCGTCGTGGTAGCAAGGTGAGCGCCAATAAAATGAACTACCTCCCCTGTTCCCTCGCCACCCGAGCGGATCCTCCACTCGTCATCACCGCCTGTCCTCGATTTTGATCCGCTCGTCGTCATCATAGATTCGGCCGTCGTCGCCGCCGCGGCCGTCTTCACCGACACCATTACCGTCCGCCCTCAAGCAGCAGGAACCCACCAGCTTCCAGACCGTCCTGCGCTTCCTCGTTCTTGGTTCCATCGACGCTTATCAGGTTCTCCACCGGCCACCACGGGGATCTATCGAGCCTTCCTCTTGCACTCCGGCGCCACTGTTCTACTTCATCCACCTCGCCGGAGAAGTCCCCTGATGCTGGTTTCGACGCCCCCTTTTCAACCTCAGCTCCTTGAAGCAGTGAGGCCCTTCCGCTTCGGCGTCCCTTCTGACATTAGTCAACGGCGACGAACTCATCGGCGTCGGTATCATCGCCATCGAGCATATGCGCAGCGACACGTCTCCCTTGCACCCTACCGTGTGTTGGCGCGTGTTCATGCACGTGGCGGCTGTTGGTGGTGTGTGTGTCAATTTCAGCTTTGGCCCAACTCTAAGCACCTCTAGACCTTCCACCTGTAATGCTGCTTTAATATAAATATATATGAAATTATTAAAAAATCTTGCCACTAAAAGAATAATTAACCAGATGGAACCTAATCAAGTAAGCAATGCTTAAACCCCGTTTAGGACCTCTCCTCCTAAACCGGTTCCTTGCAACAGTAGCAGGAGAAGCCGGAGCTGGTGGACGCCCAGGCCAGTTCTTTTTCTCCTAAATTTTCCAACCAGCTTCTTGCTATAGTGCTGCTGCAGTGCAATAAAAAGTTGAAGCCAAAGTTAGGAAGAGCCATGCCAAATAGGCTCGTTGTTCACAGTGTGGTTCGTGCTATTAAAGTCAATTAGAAAGGGAGAAAAGAAACCGATTGTGTGCACAAGTTGGTGACATTACTATCTATTGCATGATCAGGCTGAGCATGCTGTCCGTCCGGGTGAGGTGGAGATTGGGGGCACCAGCTTCCTCATCCAGCCTTGGAGGGACACCACGTACAGCAGGCCGACCAACTGGTTCGACCACTGCAAGGTCTTCATCGAGAAGATGCCTCTGTATGCTTGGTGCGAAGTGGGCGTTCGCCAGGCCCTGGGCTGCTCCTTCGACTACATCGAGCCGGTGTCCTACACACAGAACACTGAGATTCTCCAGTGTTGGGTCTGGATGTGGAGCCCGGACCTGTTGCCGCGCTCCAAGCTGACGACATTCTTCCCTGAGGGTGCCGGCTGCTCCAGTCCTGGGGTGACGGCGACTCCCCCTGGCGGTGGCATGGTGGAGTTGCTGATCCACCTGGACATGCACTTCGATTGAAGCCCGCAACCGCATCCTCGGACGCCAAGCTCCCGGGCAAGTGGGCTGCCTTCCTCCGGCTCACCGGACTCGGAGGGGCGGCCTTTTCTGTTCTTCAGGGACTTTCTGTGGTACCCTGGAGTTCTGGATGGCCGCTTGCCTGCGCGCTAGGTCCCCAGACCTTCCTCTACTTGTAGAGGTGTGCTGCCGCCAGCACGCCGCGACCGCAACCCCGACGACAATGGCCGGCGTGACCCTCGCCGCAACTGGGCTGAGCGGTTCAACGCTCGTCGGCAGCCTGTTGATGATCTTCCTCTCCGGGGGCAGCTGGGCACCGGTGAGAGGTACCGCTCCCGCTCGCCTGCTCCGCAGGGCCGTCGACATGGCGGGGGAGGGACATACTCGCTGGACTCCCGCGGTAGGAGTTGGACGCGCTCCCCTCCATCGCCAGCCAGGGGACGCGATCCCGCCTGCAGAGACGACGAAGGATGGGACCGCCGCCGCTCGCGATCCCCGGCCTACCCCCATTCCGATGGCGTCGCTGCACATCCCGAGGCATCACGGGCCTCGGTGGACGAGTGGTACGGTGACAGCTGCTTCTAGGAGTAGAGACGAAGGAGATACCTAATAGTGTTTTATGGATTAACTAAATAATTACGATGGTAGTTTATTTCTTCTTATAAATTAATTAGGCCTAGTTTACTTTATTAAATTTTTGATTGATCCAATAATCTAAAATAAATATAACTTGCATCCCTACCTGAAAGGCTGCGCGACATGGACGTGTGGCGGCTTCTCCGGCCCAGCTGAGTCTGGGGCCAGCTCCCTGGAGCTTCTTGCAGATTAGGTGCATCACATGGACATTGATGGTCCGCCTGCTGCTGATGGGCTGGAGGATGATAGGGCTGGCTTCCTCGGGTCTTTGTTCATGAAGATTCCACCAGCCGAGCTGCCGACTCCTGTTCAGCAGCTGCCTCCTCCTACAGCGCCACCCTCTCGCCAACATAGCAACAGGTTGCTTGCAAGGCCATCGTCTGTTCCGGTTTCCAGGAGGGCAACACATCTTCTAATCAGGCAACTCGATTTGGCTAGGCAGGAGGAAGCCATTGGCGACAAGGCAGTGGAGATTTATGAGCGGATGTATCAGTACCCGCTCCCGAGGAAGACGATGGTTGCTCTGAATACAGTCACCCGCATTGCCAGCAATGCGGTGATGGCGGTGGAAGTGGGAGCCGAGGAGGTTGAAGCAGTTTAGATGTATCTGCTTGCTTGTTTCAGCTGGTGTTCTGTTTGTTACCAAATGTTAGTCTCTTCGGTTGTTGTTTGGCCAGCAATTCCTAGCCTTCTGTAGCCTGTAGGGATTGGTTGTTCTTGTTGCTATTCCTTATTGTAGTACTAGAAGTGTGTTGGGTACCTGGAGTAGCAGTGTTTGGGTACTGTTGGTGGTTGCTCCTTACAATTCAGTGTGTGGTGGTGTAGTTTTAACTCCTTGCAATTCAGTGTCTGGTGTTTCATGTTGTTTCCATGGCTAGTGCACCATTCTCATTGTTCAATTGGAATGTCCGGGGCTTGAATGCTCTGAGAGGAGGTTCTGAAGATGCTCCAAGCAGCTCGCCCAACTCTTGTAAGCTTGCAGGAAACCAAGTTGCAGGATATCCCCGATAGACTGGCTGTTGAGTTCTTGGGTGGCCGGCTGTCAAACTTCTTTTTTCTGGTTTGTGGGTGTTGGGATTTTAACCCTTGTGTAGGCAGTATCTAGACCAAATCGACTAGTCATAGGTAGCAGCACGCTGCATTTACTGCTTGCATGCAACCCATGCACCAAGACTTCTTTTACTTGGAACTTGCGTCTGGTCTTGTACCCAGCGCTCTTTTACTGTAACTTTGTAACTTGTCCACTTGGAACCTCTATTTAAATCAAAGCTCACATCAGCTACCGGGATCCAGTCGGAGCCCTAGTGCAAACAACCTCAAAGGTGTGAGTGTGTTCATCCCTCCCAGTGTAGGCAAACCACTCGGTTGTGCCTAAGAAACCACTCGGTAGGTGGTGGGTTTCCAACAATTAGTATCAGAGCCTAGGTTAAGTATCCGTTGGATCAATGTCTCCATCCAGGAAACCTGTTGGGTCTAGGCATGGCTCGAGAGAGAGCAAGAAGCTGGTCGAGGGCGAAGAGGGTCTCCATGGGAAGGAGGACCTGATGCCCAAGGACAAGCGGCCAGAAGACTCGAGGCTTCAAGTGAAGAAAGAGAAGAAGCCGGTCAGTGAGAAATATGCCGGGGGGGGGGGGGGGGGGGGGGGGGGTCGTCATCGTCGAATGACTCTGTAACCTCGCGTCGCCACCGGAGGCGTCCCTCCCCTTCCCCGCGTGGGCGGCGCTACCGGGATGGGGACTGGCCAACCGTTCAGAGGGTAGTGAAGGAGTCGAGTGGTGCAAAGTACCCGACGCTGACGAGATCCAACTACACCCACTGGAGCCTGGTCATGAAGGTAATGCTCAAAGCCCGCAACCTCTGGGATGCCATCGAGTATGGCAACTGCGACTTCCAGGAAGATTGCATGGCTAGAGAGGTCCTCCTCTCAGTGCCGCAGAGATGGTGCCGCGGGTGGCCAAGAAGCAGTCGGCTGCAGATGCTTGGGACGCCATCAAGACGATGTGCGTCGGCAGTGACAAAGTCCAGAAGGCCAGAGCCCAACAGCTGCGGAGGGAGTTTGAAGCCATGATGTGTCGCAGCGGCGAGAAGGTGGATGACTTTGCTCTGTGCCTGTCCAACCTCGTCATCAACCTGGAGGAAGTAGGTGAGGAGATGGAGGAGCAGCGAGTAGTCGAGAAGCTCCTTCGGTCGGTGCCACCTCGGTTCGACCACCTGATGACATCGAGACGTTGCTGGACATCTCCTCCCTCTCACTAGAGAAGGTGACCGGGTGTCTGAAGGCATAGGAGGACCGCATGGACCGCGCCAACGCAAATCGCGACTCGAGCAAGCTGTTGTATGTAGATGCGCCGCGTTGGCGAGATCGCGAGTCGGGTGAGGGCTCGTCTAGGACCAGAGGTAGCAGGAGCTAGCGGCGGCGCCCGCCGGCTCCAAAGAAGAAAGCAGTCGAAGGCGATGAGGTGAGGAAGCCACCACGCGACGACACCTACCACAACTGTGGCCGTGCTGGCCACTGGGCGCGTGAGGGCAAGCAACCCAAGAAGGGGCAAGCGCACCTGGCCCAGGCGGAAGAAGAGCCGTGCTTTTTCATGGCATAGGTCTGTGTGGAAAACCACTCGGAGAAGCAGCAAACCAAGTTGTTTTCTGTGCAGGAGGCCAAGGAAGTAGTCGGGATGGTCAAGAAAGTGGCTGATGAGTACTCGGGCGACCACGGGATCTACCGCGAGTCTGCTCCCTTGCCTGCGATGATGACTACTACGACTACCTGCATCGAGGAGCCTCAGGCTCAAGCCTACGTTGGAAAGGGCGGGGAAGATGAGTTGATGGAAGGGTGGTACCTGGACACAGGGGCCACCAACTACATGACGGGGTGCAATGACGTCTTCTCCTACCTCGATCGGGCCATGCGCGGCTCGGTCAAGTTTGGTGATGGGTCGGTCGTGGCCATCCATGACTGTGGCACCATCATCTTCTCTGGGAGAAACGGGGAACACAAGGCCCTGGATGGGGTCTACTACATCCCGAAGCTGCGCAACTCCATCATCTCAGTTGGGCAACTCGACGAGATCGGGTCCAAGATTCACATCGAAGATGGTGTCTTGCGGATCCATGATCATGAGAGCCGGTTGTTGGCAAGAGTAACCCACAGTGGGAACAAGTTGTACGTGCTGTGATTGGAGGTTGCAAGGCCGGTCGGCCTCACCACACGTCGTGGCGATGATGCCTGGTGGTGGCACGACCGGTTCGGGCACGTCAACTTCGGCGCCCTACAGCAGATGGGGTGGAGGAGCATGGTGCGCGGGCTGCCGCAGCTGGCTCACATTAAGCAACTGTGTGACGTCTGCGTGACCATCAAGCATCGACGTGCCCCCTTCCCCAAGCAGGCGAAGTACAGGGTGGACAAGCCGCTCAAACTCGTACACGGCGACTTGTGCGGCCCCATCACACCGGCGACTCCAGGAGGCCAGCGCTACATCCTGCTACTAGTGGATGATGCCACGAGGTATATGTGGACTGCTTTCCTCGCAGAGAAGAGCAGCGCGCCAGAATCCATTAAGAGGATCCAGGCGGCTGCGGAGAACAAGTGCGGGAGGAAGCTGAGGGTGTTCCGCACCGACAACGGTGGCGATTTCACGTCGGCGTCCTTCGCCGAGTACTTTGCTGGCCAGGGTGTGGAGCACCACCACTCGGTGCCTCACATGCCACAGCAGAACGGCGTGGTGGAGCGGCGCAACTAGTCGGTGGTGGCCATGGCGTGTGCCCTGCTGAAGGAGAGGGGCATACCAGCCATCTACTAGGCAGAGGTGGTGAGCACGGCCGTGTTCCTCCTCAATCGCTCAACCACCCGGGCCCTCTCCGACAAGATGCCATATGAGGCGTGGCATGGAAGCAAGCCGGCGGTCCAGTTCCTATGCACCTTTGGGTGCCTGGCGTATGTAAAGGAACTCGAGCATTGCGGCAAGCTTGAAGACCGATCGACCCTAGGCGTCTTCATCGGCTACGAGGAAGGAGTCAAGGCCTACCGGGTGCTGGACCCGGTGACACAGCGTGTGTGCACTACGCGCGACGTAGTGTTTGATGAAGATCGCGGCTGGAACTAGTGGCAGGAGAAAGATGGTAACACTGGGTGCAACTCCGACTTCGTAGTCCAGTACCTAGTGGAAGCTACGGTGGCTGCGGAGGAGTCAGCTACTCCTTCGAGTGCCCCTTGTATGTCTTCGAGTACCACGAGCTCTACTTAGAGTACTTCTGGGGGTGAGGCGGCTCCCCTGACTGCTTCCCCGACAACCTTCACTCCCATTGGTGCCACTTCAAGTGCTCGAGAGGGCAGTCCGAGTACTCATGAGGTCCCTCCAAGTGCTCGCGAGGGTACCCCAAGTACTCGTGAAGCCACTCTGAGTGCTCGTGCGCGTACTCCAAGCACTCGAGAGACCACTCCACATACTCGGGAGGGTACTCCAAGTACTCGAGAGGCCGCTCCAGGTGCTGATCCACTCGCGAGTGCTGCTCCGAGTTCTTCCCCGACTTACGGTAGCAATGACTCACGCCTCGACAACGACCATAATGATGACCCATTGCACTATCGCATAATGGAAGACTTGCTCGGTGAGCCGCACCCAGGCCTTCAGCAAGTGGAATTCGAGGAGGCGGAGTTGATGCTCACCAGCACGGGGGAGCCAAGCTCCTTTGCTGAGGCAGAGCGAGAGGAAGCCTGGAGGGTGGCAATGCGCGATGAAATCAACTCGGTTGAGCGCAACAAGATTTGGGAGTTGGTTAAACTCCCAGCTAGGCACCAGGCCATTGGGCTAAAGTGGGTGTTCAAGCTGAAGCACGATGAGGCGGGAAAAGTAATCAAGCACAAGGCACGACTGGTGGCGCGCGGCTTCGTTCAGCAGGCCGGCGTCAATTTCGATGAAGTATACGCGCCTGTGGCTCGCATGGAGTCGGTGCGAGTGCTTCTGGCTCTTGTAGCTCAGGAGGGCTGGACTGTCCACCACATGGACATCAAATCGGCCTTCCTAAATGGAGACCTGAAGGAGGAGGTCTATGTCAAGCAGCCCCCCGGGTTCGTCGTCCCAGGGGATGAAGGAAAGGGTGCTGCGACTGCGTAAGGCCCTCTATGGCTTACGACAGGCGCCGCGGGCCTGGAACGTGAAGCTTGACTCGACGTTCAAAGCACTCAACTTCAAGCAGAGCGCGCACGAGCACGCCATCTACAGGCGGGGTGGTGGCAAGCACAGGGAGCCACTACTAGTCGGTGTCTACAACGACGACCTGGTGATCACCAGATCATCTGAGCAAGCTATCGACAAGTTCAAGAAGGAGATGAAGGGCCAATTCCAGATGAGTGATCTCAGGCTTCTTTCTTTCTACCTTGGCATAGAAGTGCATCAGGAGGACGGGCACATCACAGTACGCCACCCAAGTCGTGAAGAATGGCGGGATGGAGGATTGCCACCCTGCCAAGACGCCCATGGAGGAAAGGTTGCGCCTGAGCCGCGACAGCACTGCTCCGGAAGTCGACTCCACCGAGTACCGGCGACTAGTCGGAAGCCTTTGGTATCTCCTCCACACGCGACCAGATCAGGAACTTGCGGTTGGGTTTGTGAGTCGTTTCATGGAGAGGCCGACTGAAGAGCATATGAAGGCGGTGAAGCGCATCCTTCGGTACGTCAACGGCATGCTCGACAACGACCTACGCTACAAGAAGTCGACCAATACAACTCGGTTGACTGGCTACAGTGACAGCGACCACGCTGATGACATCGACAACCGCAAGAGCACCAGTGGCAACCTCTTCTACCTTAGGAAGTGCCCAGTGATTTGGCAATCACTCAAGCAACGAGCGGTGGCTCTGTCATCATGTGAGGCAGAGTACGTTGCAGCTACCACGGCAGCAACTCAAGCAGTCTGGCTCGCGCAACTACTCAGTGAACTCATGGGAAAGAAGGCCGAATGCGTGGAGCTCATGATAGACAGCAAGTCGGCACTGGCATTGAGCAAGAATCCAGTCTTCCACGAGCGGAGCAAGCATATCGAGTTGAGGTACCACTTCATTCGTGACTGCATTGAGAAAGGATTCATCGATGTCGACTACATCAACACCAAGGACCAGCTCGCTGACATCCTGACAAAATCACTTGGGCAAGTAAAGTTTCAGGAGCTGCGATCCAGGATTGGGATGATCCAAGTACCCTCGAGTAAGGCACACAAGGCTTAGGGGGAGAATTTTTAGGGTTTTAACCCTTGTGTAGGCAATATCTAGACCAAATCGACTAGTCGTAGGTAGCAGAACGCTGCATTTACTGCTTGCATGCAGCCCATGCACCAAGACTTCTTTTGCTTGGAACTTGCGCCTAGTCTTATAACCCGGCGCCCCTTTACTGTAACTTGTCCCCTTGGGACCTCTATTTAAATCAAAGCTAACAACAGCTACCGGAATCCAGTCGGAGCCCTACTGCAAACAACCTCAAAGGTGTGAGTGTGTTCATCCCTTACTGTAATTTGTCCCCTTGGGACCTCTATTTAAATCAAAGCTCACAGCAGTTACCGGGATCCAGTCGAAGTCCTAGTGCAAACAACCTCAAAGGTGTGAGTGTGTTCATCACTCCCTCCCAGTGTAGGCAAACCACTCGGTTGTGCCTGAGAAACCACTCGGTAGGTGGTGGGTTTCCAACAGTGGGGGCATTGTATTGGCTTGGGATGCTGATCACATCTTAGCTGAACAGCTCTGCTAAATGGGCTTATTCAGACGAACCTGAACCTTATCTACCAAGCACAAGATAAAAGCAGCCTGAACTTGAACCGGCGCTAAATGGGCTTATTCAGACGAACGCTTGATCTGGTGAGCTTCTGGAGATTGCTCTGCAGAACCAAAAGGACACTTGGAGCAATGAAAGGGACAACCCTACTCTAGAGCGGTTGGACAGGGTCTTCTGCAATAAGGAGTGGGATCTGGCGTTCCTGTCGATCTGCCTGCAAGCTCTGTCCTCCTCGGCATCAGACCATTGTCCCTTGTTTCTGACAGAAATACGACAGCAGCCGCGATGTGCCCGCTTCAAGTTCGAACACTTCTGGTTTAGAGTACCGGCTTTCTTAGAGACGGTGACTGCAGCTTGGTCACAACCGTTTTCAGGTGTTTCGCCACTAAACATGCTGCACCACAAGCTTTGCAACACTGCGAAGGCATTGCGTGCATGGAGCAACACTCTGTTTGGTGAAGCTTTGCTGCAGTTCCACATGGCTTCTGTTATGCTTTCATAGGAATTTTTTTTCCTAAGATTGGGTATAGCACAAGACCACAGACAGCTCACTGATGAGGAGAAGGAACTGCGCGAGGCTCTGAAATTACGGGTACAGGGGCTGGCAGGCAATGTTCCAGGCTAACCTGGCTGAAAGAAGGAGACACCTACACGAAAGTTTTTCACCTCAATGCAAATGCACGACGTCGGAAGAATTTTATCCCAAGTTTGAAGGACCCAAATGGGCTCATCTTGTGGTCCCATGAAGAGAAGGAGGGGTAGATCCTGTGGCATTTCACTGCCACTTTGGGGACAAGGGAAAACCGAACATGCACTTTCAAGTGGGATGATTTGGAGCTAGAGACGGTTCAGCTTGATGGTCTGGACGAGTTCACTGAACAAGAAATCTGGGCAGCCATTTCTCAGATGCCTGCGGAGAAGGCACCGGGGCCGGACGGTTTTACTGGGGATTTCTATAAGACTTGCTGGCCAATCATAAAATCTGATGTGGTGTCTGCTTTTCATTGCATCTACAACCTCAACACTGGCCCCTTGCCTAAGCTGAACAACGCCTCTATCACCCTTCTGCCAAAGAAAGAGCTTGCGGAGATGGTGAAAGATTATCGCCCAATAAGTCTAATTCATTCCTTTGCCAAGATTGTGATGAAAGTGCTCGCTCTCAGGGTGGCACCAGCAATGGACAATCTGATTTCAAATTTCCAAAGCGCTTTCATAAAAAAAAGTGTATATAGGACAACTTCCTGTATGTCAGGAACTTGGCGAGAGCTTATCATCGAACCAAAACGCCGGCTTTGCTACTGAAAATGGATATTTCGAAGGCTTTCGATTCAGTTTCTTGGGAATACATTTTTGAGCTGCTGCCACAAAGGGGTTTCCCATCGAGATGGAGGAACTAGCTGGCACTTTTCTTCTCCACTTCTTCATCTTCTTGCTCAATGGGGCTCCTGGGCCGACCATTCATCATCAGCGTGGACTTCGGCAGGGATCCCTCTTTCTCCCTACCTTTTCATTCTAGCCATCGACACTACAAAAGCTTTTCCATCTTGCCACTGAAGATGGATCCCTCTCTACACTCAGGGGCCCGCATGCAAAGCTTCGGTTGTCCCTATATGCTGACGATGCTGTTGTTTTTGTGAACCGGCTGAAAGAGGAAGTGGAAATGGTGATCCAGATCACGAGGTCCTTTGGTGATGCAACTGGACTTAGGATAAACCTGGAAAAAAGCTCTGTGGCAGCGATCCAATGTCAAGGCATCGACCTGGATAGTTACTGGCAGCCTTCCCGGGGCAGCGGATTGGTTTTCCAATCACTTACCTGGGTATACCGATCGTCCTTGGAAGGCTACGGCTGGCACATATCCAGCCGGTTCAGGACAAGGCGCTTGCGAAGATGGCTGGCTGGCTGGCAGTGCAAGTTACTTAACCCGGGGGGTCCTGGTCAGATCGGTGCTGAGCTCTCTGCCCGTTTACTTGCTCACAGTTATGAAACCACCAAAGAAATTTATCAAGAATTTTGACAAAGTCAGGCGCCGTTTCTTGTGGGCTGGAAACCAGCAATTGCATGATGGCAAATGCAAGGTGAGCTGGGCAAGGCTGCAGCGACCAATTAAGCGAGGTGGACTGGGGATCACGAACTTGGAGTTTTTTAGTCGTGCTCTCAGGCTACGTTGGCTTTGGTTTCAATGGAAATACCCGGACAGACCGTGGGCGGGAATGGAGCTACCAGTTGACGAGGTTGATATCGCTCTCTTTGCTTCAGCAACGAGAGTAACAGTCAACAATGGCCGGACAGCAAGCTTCTGGTGGTCAAGTTGGTTGAATGGAAACACCCCGGCTCTGCTCTTTCCGTTGCTTTTCAAGCACAGCAAAAGGAAAAACAGAACAGTGGCCGAGGCAATGTTGGAAGAACAATGGATACAGGACATTTCACATGATCTGACCGTTCATCTCTTGGATGAGTTTGTCCGTATGTGGGGGCTGATTGATGAAGTCAACTTTGATGCAAACAACCTAGAAGCAGACACAATAATTTGGACAAGAACTGCATCGGGAGAGTACTCCGCAAAATCGGCTTATGACATGCAGTTTGAGGGCGGGCTGCTGTCTTTGTTCCCAAAGATGGTCTGGAAGGTCTGGGCCCCTTCAAGGTGCAAGTTTTTCATGTGGCTTATGTTACTGAACAGGGTGTGGACAGCTGATCGGCTTTTACTACGGGAATGGCCCAATTGCTACTTCTGCCGGTTGTGTTCCCGAAGTTTAGAGACTGCCATACACCTGTTCACGGAGTGCCCGGTTTCCTGCGCTATTTGGAGCTCCATTAGCACCTGGAGCCTTTGCCCTGCCATGAACCCGGCGAACTGGAAGCCGCCACGTGACCTGACCAGCTGGTTCTTTGATCTAGCTGGGAACTCCACAAGTCCGGAAGCAAAAGGCGCTCGCTCTCTGGCGATCCTAGTGACCTGGTCACTCTGGTGTGAAAGGAACCGAAGAATTTTCAATGACGAAGTGAAGACACCGAGCAGGATCATTGAAGAAATCAAGGATGGCTTTGTGTCTCGGCTGGTGCAAAACACCTGGGCGTTCTAGTTGATAGATCATCTAGCGAGTAATCCCCTTGTTGTGGGGCTATTCCAATGCCCCAGCCTGACTCGATATCTTATCGGCTTAGGTAAAATCTTGGTACCTCTGGCGCCTGTAACTGCTACTCCTTATTAATTAACGCCGGGAATCTGGACTTTCGGAGAAAAAAAACTATCTGTTGCTGTGATGGTATATATCGTATTTGCTACTCATCCTGTCCCAAAAATGTGTTCTTTCTGATTTATCCTAAATCAAACTATCTTAACTATCTTAAGTTTGATCAAATTTATAAATAAAATTATTAATATTTATGACACAAAATAGATATAGTATGAAAATATATCTCGTGATAAGTCAAACGATACTTATTTGATATCATAAGTATTGATAGACTTTTTTATATATTCTTGGTGAAACTTAAAATGGTTCGATTTAGGAAAAATATAAAAGAACTTATTTTGGGATTGAAAGGAGTACGGATGTTCTCATTTTCGGTAGGTTAGCTGCTGACTCAAGTTTGGAACAACAAGAGGTATATTCTCTCAGCGGCACACGGCGTTAGCTCAATCGACTAGAACTGCATGCAACACGTGCATGTGAATATTCCGGTTAAGCAAGTACCAAGTTGGCACGTACAATCACAAGTTAGCGAAGATATTAATAAACATGAAATAAAGATGGAAACAAGCATGTCGATCTTGGAAACTAATAGGGCTGGAAAACCCTTTTTTCTAAGTTGTGGTTGCCCAAAATCAGAAAACTGTTTGGGATGCCACTTGACATATTAGCACGCCTTTAACTCAGTAGCTGAACCATCTCATATTCATCAGCAGAAGAAAAGATAAATAAAATCAAACTGTGACTAAATTTGTGCCCGTATCGTTGCTACGGGCGGCAAACAAGTTTAGCCCTTATGCGTTAATACGGGGTAAAGTCCAGTTGATACGGATTAACACAAATAAAATAACACCTGTTCAACTTGCATACAGTATGATTTTTCTGAAATCGGCCAGGATAATAATATGGAATAATACTTTCATGCAAAACATTATCTTAAATAATCGCTATAGATCGATGAATATTCTTTTGGCGCACAAGAATATTTTTAACAATACAGTGAAATCTAGACGGCTAAATAACAAGAATAGTCGCTATTGATAATCACGTGTAGAGTTATGAATTGCCAATCATTGTTTGTAATACAATTGTGTCGTACATATACAAATACAAATAAACATATCCACGTATCCTCGATAATGCCTTGAGTCACACACTATTCCGATGTATCTGCAAATAAACTATTCAAGCCCGATTTAGTTACTTACTGTTAATATCATATTATGAACAGAATATAAAACTCATATAATAACAGACATTACTCATTACCGTGCATCATCAACATACTGTATGGAGATCTCGAGTAGCAGTATACCCATTAGACCTGAGACACATTTTGAGTAATAAGTCAAGATGACACATTATTTATTTCGAGTGTATAATCATTATGAATAAATATTAGAGCAAAAAATAAAGAAATAATTAAAACTACCATTATCTCACATCTATAGTGTAAGAACCTCCTTATATATAATATTCTTCATGAACGTACCATTCTTAGTTGGAATATATTTGTTCTCAACCTTTTTTTTCTGCTTACCGTTCTTTTGACCCTTCTCCTCGTTTTTATTAGTTTCTTCGTCCTCCTTAGTAGCATTAGGCGGCTTTGCGAGAACCTTTATGTTCTTTCTTGAAGTGGCTCTAGACATCGCAACATATAGCTGGGCATGAGAGAATACTGCCTCAGGAAGGTACACACCGACATGTGGGATAGTTTGATCTTGTGATTTGTTAACAGTCATGGCAAAACTTAATCTAATTGGGAACTATTTCCTTTTAAATTGGAATGGAAACATCTCATCGTCGGATGGGCATAATGGTATCCGAGGGAGGAAAACACGTTTTCTAGCATGTTTACCTAACACAATTTCTGCGTCGATTGTATTTCTTTGGAAACCTCGTACAACCAGTCTTGTACCGTTGCATAGCCCATTAGCAGGATCTATATTCGTGAGCAATATGACAGGACAGCCAACCTTAAGTTTTAGCACATGAGGGGGGAGCCCATTAGGGGTAAGAGCATTAAAAAACTCCACCGGATAATAGTTACAAGGATCATCAACTGCAGCGTCGAAACTATGATACTCCATCTCACCACCTTGGAAAGTACCTATCATCTTCATATTAATCTTATCAACCCAATCATTTCTAGTAGATAATATAGCTCTCGAAGTGATGTAGTCTTTGTTTAACATGTTCTCGTTGAGATTTGGAAATATGCTATTAATCAATGTATTGAGGTCACCTGCCTTCCCAATATATGGTACGCAAATCTCATCTGGTAGTTTGACCTCACCATCAGAATTAACCTCCTCTGTTCCACCACCAATTCGCAATAAATAATCCGCAAACCAAGGGTCACTTTGTGCCCTCATATTTCGAACCAACTTTAGATGTCGCATGAAACTCCATAGGTATAACCTCTGTAGTGAAGCATCAACAATTTGAGCACTGGAGCCCCTTCAAACAATGGGTAGTACCTGCCTAAAGTCTCCACCGAACACAACTATCTTACCTCCAAACAGGCGCTCAGGTCGATCCATTATATCGCGTAGACTGTTGTCTAGCGCTTCCACAACTTGCCTCTTTATCATAGAAGCCTCATCCCATATTATCAGAGACGTTTGAGGTAGCAGCTTTGCAGTACCACTCTATTTTGCGAAACTACAAAAACTTCCTTCCTCAATGGTAAGGGGTCATGGTGCAGGCGGGGCGGGTTCTTGAACAATCCGCTTAGTTGCCTCGCAAAATTGCAGTTTGCGACAGATGCGACTCAGCTGTTATTTATTCGCTGGCCTATGTTAACCCGCCAGCCAAACCCGCGGACGAGAGCGGAGGTCCGCGAGGACCCGCAAGAACCCGCAGACTCGTCTCACGTCTCTCTCGCTCCCGAATCCTTTGCCTCCGCCACCACCATAGCTCAGGTGGCTCAGGCCCTGCCGACCCCATGTTGCTCTCCCTCTCCTCCTTGGCCAGGTGCTCCTCGAAGGCATCGATGGTGCGGTCGATGGCCTCGCCATCAGCATCCGGGGACATGTCCCAGCAGGACCAGTAGCCCTCCCGCCCTCGACTCCACCCTCGCCGGGGCCGACAGCGCCAAGGACCGCGGTGAGGCAAGCACCAGGTACGCCAGTACCCCCTCGGCTCTATTGTTTTTTTCTGAACTACCTTCTTTTAATACTATGTGATTGTTCATATTGTCTGAAACCTGTGGAAGCCTGCAACCTGACATTGTTTCATTCAAACATGTGGACTGGATGTTATCATAATCATTTACATACGCGTGTACTTGCATGCTTGCAGTCCATTTTGTGATCAGATTTTTACCACTTCTCTATACAGAGAGCAAAATCATTAGTGCATGAACTTAAACTATAATTATGCACATGTTTAGATTCTGAATATAACAATGCAGTTCTTATAAAATTTTTCCTTTTCTTTTTAACTTACCAGATTCAAAGAAAGAATGGAGGATGAAGATTCATACTTTTACTTTGTTGTTATTGTTAGTGTCAAAAGATTATGAGGGTGGGCCCGGTCCGAGGCTAGCAAGTACGGTACTAAGCCGGTAGGAGGATCGAGTATCGGTGCAGGGGGAGGAGGTGCTGACCTCACGTCCTCCGAGACGCAAGGGAGGCTTCACAATCTTGGGGCGACCTCTTGCGTGCGACCAAGACCCGAGAAAGTCGGATGGTACCGAGGCTACTAGTTTCTGTTTAAGTAGACCCGTGTCTCGTAGTCCAGTTGGCTGATAACCGGCTGGCTTCGATTCGAGTGGGTCTAGGTGTACAAACCCTGTAGGGTGAAAATTATACGTCTAGCCGCGTCCTCGATCATGGACAACCCTACTCTTCTGTTGCTCTTATTAGCTAGTGTTACTCATGTTTCCTACCTCCCTCTAGTGATGACCTCCTGCCTGAGGCAGTTGAGGTGCGAGAAGCGGGACTCCTCGCACCGACTTGGTGGTTTTTGGAAGGTGTGTGTTGGACCGGGAGTCCGGGATGCCGGAATGGCCCGAGTTCGGAGTTTGGAAGATGACATGCTTGTTATTACGCATGCATAAGAAACCCCAGCTTATATACTTGAACTTTTGTTATACCCTTAGTATAGTCCACTTTAGAGCTTGCATACGGATGGTGACACTTTTATTATACCCTTAGTATAGTCCACTTTAGAGCTTGTGTGGCAGAACCACCTGAATTAATCCGGCTCAAGTGTATTAACCATCACCATTAAGACATTCTCGGTTAACCTTACACTTCAAACGGAGTAATCCACTGGTCTGTCGGGTATAACCTCCCGATACAACCACGGTGAGCGGATCGAGCGCCATACATACAAACGCTCATGCGACGATGAGCCCAGAGAATACCACATTCCAGCAAATATTACAACATTAGCATAAGTAAATATTACAGACCAAGTTTTGAGTTTAGAAACCAAGTACTTCAATGATCATCACTAAATAGTTTCTTCAGAGTTTAAGTTGCAGCGGAAAATAAAACAACGAAAGCTACTCGACGATAAGGATGTCTCGATGAAGCCCGTACGAGACATCACTCGGCGTTATCTCCGTTGGGCGGGGGCGTATCCCATTCCACCGACCAACCAGGGGGAAGAGTGCAGGGCCAAGTCAAGCTAGCAATCATATCTTCGAAGGTCTCACCTGAAAACGAGCCACAAGCAAGGCTGAGTATACTAATACTCAGCAAGACTTACCCGAGTAGTGGAATCTACTCCACCGACTCTAGATATGCAAGGCTTTTGGCTCAGGGGTTTGTTTTGCCGAAAAGCTTCTACAAGTGGGTCCTTACTTTTAGATTTTAGCTCAAAATTCTAGTTTCGTTAACCATTCTAGATAAGCAGCTATCCAAAAGCATACATGGTGAAGCATTAAATTTTCATCCAACCAGTTCATTCATCCTCATTGTTCCTCTTCTTACTATGTGGGTAAAAATGGTTAAGCAGTCTCATTAGCCGTGAGAAACGGACGATTCGAATCGAATTTCTTAACCTTGCAAGGGAAACCTAAACACACGTCACGTGGTTACTCCCTAGAGTCACACGTGCAACTTTTCCCCTTTCTTTCCGGGTCGTGGATCGGGGCTACCCTCCGAGAGTACAAGAGCCCCACGCCACGGTTCGGCGCTGGGTCGTGACCACTCTCTGCACTCGCCATATGCACATGGGACCGAAGTTCAAAGGGTAGGATGCCGTCCCCTTGCCGGGCCAATCAGGTACTTAAGCTTACCGATTCCCATAATCTCGGCATGTATTTAGTACGTTCAAAGACTTAACCATCACTACCACACCCTGCGGCCTTAGCATTTTTCACTAGACAGACGGGCCTCAATCGTAACCAGCGTTCCATAGCCCGTCCGTGTCCTTATGATTGCAGCGTGTAGTAGACATTCAACTCCTATTTTCTCGCGAGTGACAGGAAATCACTCGACTTTTACCGGAGTCCTATTAGCACAGCATTCTATCGAACCTTACATCTAGTTTTCAAGCATGGGTTCCTAACATCATGCAACTAAGTTCTCATTCAACTCCTATAAACTTAATGCACAAGCAAAGAGTAATGAGTTGCATAATTAGGAAAGAAATAGGTTATGCTCCGGGGCTTGCCTTCGCAGTTAGCTTGGGGCTCTTCCGAACTTGGGCTCGGGTCTTCAAGAGCTTCAGTTAAATTCACTTGAGCTTCACGCTGCTCACTCTCGGACGCGGGCACCAGCTCGTAAGTTCCGTCGGCGAGAGTCGTCGATTCTACATGAATGCACAAGTTTAAGTCGTGGTAATGGTAATCGACATGATTTAAGTGTAATTACTATAGTGGATAGTTTCTGGTCATGAAACTTTGGATTTAGGCACATCAGGGAAATATGTGCTTACTGTAAAATTTTCGGACAATTTCATGCAGCAGATTAATTATGAAAAATATATTACATAGTTGCTGTTAGACTTTTGTTCGTTTTGTACAGGACAAATGGTGCAACAACTGAGTCTAAGATTTTTACAGAGCTTTCATTTAAGCATGCAGGAGCTACTGTAATTTTTGTAGGATTTATTATGCAGTATTCAGAGCATAGAAAATATGACATTACACACCTAGGTTATTCAAGGATTCATTTTTACAGGACACTACAGAGGGTTTTTGTCCATGCAACTTTTTACACAGCCACCTATACCACAGTGTATCTCTTAGTAAAAATTCAAGAATTTTCCAAACTAAGATACTATTTCCTTGATTTAATGTAGGTTATTAGCACATAAATCAAATAATTAGGTTCCTGTGAGATATAAAGTCTCCCAATTTTTCTCTGGCATCTAGGTACCATTATATTAGCACAGAAAAAGTTTCATTAGGTGATTCATAACCTAACAGCAGGGATAAAAATATTCTACCTAATCATGGTATGAAACTAAGGTTAATAAACAGTAAAGCTAGAGATGGAATTTGGGCCTAGTCTTTTTACACAGCCCTAAACATTAAGCAACTAACTCACTGTCCAAATTTTAGGGTCAGCGTTGATCTACAACCATGGGTACAAAATAAGTTCATTAAAGCTTCCATTTAAGGTAGAGCAAAATATGTGGAGGATCTGAGAAACTTTTTGTAACAAAAGTTGTAGAGTTTGTTCTTAGGATTCCAGAACAGTTGAGTTTGCATTTTTCTGAATTTTCTACGATTTTATACAAATTTTACAAGTTCACTGAATTTGAATCTAGATTTGAAACTTTCTTTTACAACTGGGTCCTTGAATCTTACGTGCAGACCCTTCTAAAGATTTAAATTCTTGCAATTGGGTCCTTGGGCGGCTCGGGTACGGCGGCCGGCCGAAATTCCGGCGAGGGGCTCGCCGGCGGCGAGGGGTGAGGGTCGGGGAAGGTTCAGGGGTGCGAGGGCTACCTCGTGGGGGTGTTGTTCAGGTGGGGGACGGCCGGGAAGGGCTCGCCGGCGTTGGAGCAGAGGCGGCGGCGGCGGTGGCGCGCGTCGACGGCGGTGCTCCGGCGGGCTTGGGGCGGACTGGTCCGGTCAGCGAGCTTCAGTGGCGCGTGGGGAAGCTGCTCAGGGGCTTGGCTTGGGCGGAGGAGGTCGGGGTCGAGCTGTCCACGGCGAGCAGGGGCGGCGGCGGCGGCGGCAGCGCGGGCGGCGGCGCTCCGGTGGTCCTGGGCGGCGTTGGGTGGGTCGGCGAGCTTCAGTGGGGTGATGTAGTGGTGGCTGGAGGCTCAATTTGGGCAGGGGGCGGCGGTGGAGGGCTGTCCACGAGCGGGCGGCGCTCGGCGGCGGCAATGGCGACGGCGAGGCGTTCTGGGTGCGTGGCTCGCGCGGGCGGCCAGGGCGCGGCTTTTATAGGGGCAGGAAGGGGTGTGGAGGGCCTGGGCGATGCGCGGGGCAGAGGCACGGCACGACGCGCACTGGCCACGGCGGGCGGCAGCAGAGCGCCGGCGCGACGTGCGGCGAGCGGACGCGGGCGACTGGGCGGCCGGGATTTGGCGTGGCAGAGAGGAGATAGCGCAGCGCGCGGAGTGGGTAAGCAGCTGCTGCAGCGGCTCGGGCGGAGGGCAGGCGCAGCGACGGGCGGGGCGCGGGAGCCGGGGCGGCACGACGCGTCGCGGCGGTTGGGCGCGGCGGGCGGCGAGGCGGGGCGCGGCAGCGGCGTGCGCACGAGCGGGCGGGTACTGGGCAGCGCGGCGTGGGGAGGGGGCAAAGCCGGGCGTGGGGGAGTGGCGCGGCGGCCACTGGCCTGGCGCCTCGCGCCGGTCAGGCGTCGCCGGCCACCTGGCGCGCGGCGGTCGGGCGGGGAGGAGAGAGAGGGGGGGGGGGGAGCGAGGGGCCTGATTGCGAGAATTTGAAAAACTTCAGGGGGCTGGGTGCAAACAGGGCGTTTTCTCCTCTTTCTAATTTGAATTTCAAAAACTTTTGAACATGAAAGTTGTTCAGAATAAAAAGTTCTACAAGTTTGGTTTCAGGCAACATCTCATTTGGCTTATGGTTTGAAAGTTAATTTAAAAGTTTCAAATGTGTCCAAATGTGCCCAAATTCGATTTGAATTTCAACTTAACCCGTTCTAATTCTTTTCACCCTTTTATTAGTTGGTTAAGCATAGGGTTAGGCTAATGATACTGATTTTAGAAATGAAATTTTACCAGGGTTGTCACAGCCTTCCCCCCTTAACAAGAATCTCGTCCCGAGATTCGGTAAATCTTAGTGTGGACAGGGGTTGCACGTACCAGTGGTTGAGATAAGAAAACCAGGGAAGTTTTGGTTTAGGTAGCTCTCGGTTTCCCAGGTGGCTTCTTCTTCCGTGTGGTGATTCCATTGTACTTTATACATTCTAATCACCTTCCTCCTGGTCTCTCTTTCTTTTTGATCCAGAATTTTAACTGGGTGTTCGACATACGAGAGGTCGGGTTCCAACGATATTTCTTGTTGTTCCACAATCTCGGTAGGGACTCGAATACACTTCTTGAGTTGAGATACGTGGAAGACATCATGGGTGGCCATGAGCTGAGGGGGCAGTCGTAATTTGTAGGCTACGGGTCCGCAGCTCTCAATGATTTCGTAAGGACCAACGTAACGAGGAGCTAGTTTGCCTTTGATTCCGAATCTTTGCACTCCCTTGGTTGGCGAAACTCGAAGATAGACATGATCTCCAACTTCGAACTTTAGGGGCTTTCTTCTTTTGTCAGAATAGCTCTTTTGTCGGGCTTGTGCGGCTTTAAGATTTGCTTGTATTACTTTTACTTTCTCCTCTGCCTCGATTGCCAGGTCGGGTCCAATTATTTTACGTTCTCCGGTTTGTGACCAGTTCAGAGGAGTTCGACACCTTCGTCCGTACAGGGCCTCAAACGGTGCCATTTTCAAACTCGTTTGATAGCTGTTGTTGTACGAGAACTCTGCTAGGGGTAGGCATAACTTTGCTATTTAACTTCGGCGCTAGAACTATAGCTATCGGCATAACTTTGGTATTAATAGTTGTTGAGTCCTCTTCCTCTGACGAGCCGATTGTACCAGCCCCTGAGACGAGCGAGGCGCTCCCACCGGCGCAAGCAAGAGAGATTTGCTTTAAGGAGGTAACAAACTTATCATTAGAATCGGCCGATTCCCCTTTACTGCTTGCTAACCCTTTTCTTTATTCCCCCACAGGAGCAAGACACCCCGAACAACAGCGTTTTCTCCTTCGCCGTCTCTTTGCCTGATGACGAGGAAATCGCTTCACACCAAATTCCATCGAGCTCCGTTTCTGATGATGTCCGCGCCCAGCTCGAGAGCATGCGGATTCTCCTCCAAGACGATATCGGCCGATTAGTAGAAGATGCTTCGCCGATTCGATGACTTTTCAATGACATCAAGGGTCGAATCCTGGAAGGAACAACAGAAAGCTTGGAGCGTGCAGCATATATAGAACATATGCAAACCCCGGTTTCCAGGGCCCTGCGCCATATGGCCAATCGTGCCCAGCTAGCAAAAACCCGGGAAGAAGCCGACTCGTACAAGCACCGGGCTCAAGAGGTGCATCAACGGATCAATTTCCTCGAGAACTGTCGTTCGGATATCATCGGCACGATAGATCGGCTCAAACGGAGGCGAGCAGAGCTAGCCAAGGAGATGGAGCAAATAACCAAAGATATAACTGCTGAAGAAAAGAAGCTTCAAGAGCTCCCGTCCGTCATCACTGGGCTGAAACAAGAAAGGCAGAACTTGGCCTGTGAAGCGATAAGGCTTCGTCGCCATATATCAGAAGTTCCTGGATCGGCCAAGGACGACCAAAGAGTACTAGATTCGGCCGATCAGATCAGGCAACGAGCTATCGCGGCCATAGATGCTTTCCTCGGGCTGTAAAGAATACTGTAAACATTTAATGCTGCTTTAACGTTACTGCGCCAATTTGATCCTGGACCACTCCCTTTGGCAGATTTGCATTTATGAATGGTTTTACTCCGATAGGATGTGTCTCACCATCTATCTACCTTCCTTTTATTTATAAGTAGATCCTTCACCGTCTCCAGAGGCATACGCATTACCCATCTTCTCTCTCTCCAACACTAGATCTTTATCCTCCCAAACCGAACAGCAAGATGTCTTCTTCGTCCTCTTCATCTTCTTCCTCTGTCAACCAGGTATGAACTCTCTTCTGCCTTTCCCCTAGACATCTCAATCGCTCTGATGTTGGGTAGCCTTTTCATCTCCGTTTAGCCAAAACGTCTCAGCCCCGGTCTGGAACAAGCGATCGAAATCATGCATTCAGACGAACCACTGTCGCAGGTAGACAAAGATCTGATAAGAGCTCATGCCGAGGAACTCAAAGATTATGTTCCTGCTGTTGTCCAAGAGTATTGGGACCTTATAGATGCTCACTGCTTGGTCCGTAAGCGACCACCCTCTGAGAAGAGTCCTCCACTCCCTCATCAAGTCAAGACTGCAGCTGCCATAGAGAGTCTGGAGGAGAAGAAGACCCGCCTTCTGATAGAACTTTGCGACCAAGCTGAGACTGGAGCCAGCGTAGAGAATCCGAAGGAGAATAGGACCCGCCTTCTGATAAAACTGGGTCGTGTTAAGAGAGAAATCCAGAACAGGCGTAATCAATAGATATATCGGTATTTTTATTCTAAGGGCGACTTGTACCATGTCGGCCATGTACTCTGTCATTTTTATCCAATAATGAACTGGTCAAAACGAATCATAATGTTTCTTTCTTCAGGCGATGTCATTTTTGCATCGGCTATGCAGACGAAAACCGATGGAAATTGGCCATGACTTGTACCATGTTGAGCTACGAAATCGGCCATGACTTGACCCTTGACAGCTTTGGCCGATTCGTACCTTAAGTAGCCGTCATCGGCTCTAACACCAGTTGTGCCATTTGCTCTTCCATTCTTGTCGCTTTGTCTCGATCGTCAGGTGCCATGAATTCCATCGGCAATATGAACAGCATGTTGATATCGGCTGCCGATTCTTGATTGTCTGCTCCCTGGCTGTTGTTTTTCTTGGGGCGCCAAATCCGAGACTTAACGTTTCTTTTCTCCGGCACCTGTTTATGCTCTTCTTCTTGTTGCTCCCACTGGCGCAGGCGTTGGATCCTCCGTTTTTGGGATCTGGATAGGCCATCGGGACACCACCTGGGGTTTACTGGTTTGGCCGATGATGTGGCGTATTCCCAGTGTGGTTTCCTTCCTAGGGGGTTTCCGTCTGACACCCTGTCATCAGCCATCTCTTCCAGCCAATCGTGCACACTGACTCTGCCCCCCAGTCCATCCTGTTGGTGGATCCTGCCTTTTGACCGGTGATGCTGGTCAACTCTGCCCCCCAGCCGATCATGCACTGAAAGGCGCCATCCCTCTTGTTCGCGATGATTTCTGCTGATCGGCTCTGATCCTCTGTCTCTGGAGCGTGATCTTTTGAAAGGGCGATCATCGCAACTTGATCCATTGCATTCAGGACAGTTATCGGCTGACGGTAATCGGATGTCGTTCTCCCAGCAATGGATGAAGAA
Source organism: Panicum miliaceum (assembly GCA_032594955.1). Lineage (NCBI taxonomy): Eukaryota > Viridiplantae > Streptophyta > Magnoliopsida > Poales > Poaceae > Panicum > Panicum miliaceum. The sequence goes on along the minus strand of CM064070.1, from coordinate 6,990,493 downwards.
TGGACATTGCTAGTGATCCTCGTGCCGGCGTATCATCTCGTTGTGGTATCTTGATTGTTCCTGCTGCCGCCGATATTTACTGAGCAAGAACTGGGAGGTGATTGGTCTGTGCGGTCGTTCTGGCCCCCGCCTGTTCCTTCTGATTTCCGCTGCCGTGATTTGCTTCCTGGAGTCTACGGCGCCGCTCCTTCTTGCCGATTCTGACGTCAGCACCTTGGTTTGAAGTGGATTTCTCCCCGTGTCCACCATGTTAGCCGGGAAAGTATGCTGGTTTATCTTCATCGGTTTTGCCGATTTAGCCGGGGTTTCAAATTTGAGCCTCCCCTGCTCGATGGCCAATTGTATTTGCTGGCGAAAGATCTTGCATTCATTTGTGTCATGAGATGTAGCGTTGTGCCACTTATAGTACTTCACTTTCTTGAGCTGATCAGCCGAAGGGATGGTGTGATACTGAGATAGCTTAATCTGCCCTTCCTGGAGTAATAAGTCAAAAATCTTATCGGCTTTTGATGTGTCAAAGCCGAATGTCTCTGGTTCTTTCTTTCCGAAAGGGCATGATATTGGTTTTTGGCCTTTCACCCACTCTGCCAGGCCGATTTCCTCTTCTCCATCCGATTCAGATCCTTCTATATATGCCACCTTTTTCTGGAAATTCCTCCGCTGCTCAAACGGACGGACTTCTTGTCCTGCCAATCGGTGAACGATTTGGCTTAGGCTTTCAAATTCCTGCGAAGCATACCTTTCCTTGATTTGTGGTAGGAGGCCCTGGAAAGCTATATCGGCCAACTGTGCATCGGTCAGAGCCAGACTGTAGCATTTATTCCTGACTTCTCTGAACCTCTGTACATACCCAGTTACTGGTTCATCGCTCCTCTGCCTGAGACTGGTCAAATCTGATAGCTTCATCTCATGTACTCCTGCGTAGAAGTACTTATGGAACTGTTTCTCCAGATCGGCCCAAGTAACAATAGAATTTGGTGGCAAAGTGGTGAACCACTGGAAGGCCGATCCGGACAGAGACGATGAAAATAGACGCACCCTCAGAGCATCTTGCGTGGCGGCTTCTCTGCACTGGATGATGAATCTGTTGACGTGCTCAACAGTGGATGTGTCGTCCAGCCCCGAAAACTTGGTGAAATCGGGTACCTTGTAACGGTGTGGGAACGGCAGCAAGTCATAGGCCGATGGGTATGGCGTCTTGTATGTGTAAGTCTGCGCTTTTAGCTTCAACCCAAACTGGTCCTGAATCACCTCTGCTATTCTTGCCGTCCAGTCCACCTGCTGCTGATGAACGACCGTTCGCGGTGCTGGCATATGTTGAAGGGCTAGTGATGGTACGGCTGGGTGATGAATCGAAGCATGCGGCGAATTTTGATGAGCAACTGACAGTTGATGGCGAAGTGAATCTGCCGCCCCGTCGTACATCATCATCGGCGCTGTGCTTCTGAATGCCTCTACAGCACCTGTCCCCCTGCCGATCTCTGGTGAGACTGGTTGATACTGAGGGACCGTCGGCCGGACGGCCGATTGGAACGGTACCTGGATTGGATAGCTTCCATGCCCGGTTGATGGATCGGGGAAAGCCGTCGTTACTGATGCCCCCAGGGGACTGAGCTTGTGGGCAGCGATTGCACAGAGGCAATCTGGACGGGTTGAAGGGGTGCCTGTGATGGGAAACATGGTGCACCGCTATATCTTGGAGACGCTGGAGGCAACGGAGTGTTGTACCCCTCGCGTTGCGTCAATATCAGCTGAGGAGCCGATTGGGACGCGCCTGGTAAGCTTCTGGCTGGAAGTGCAATCGGCGGGGCATACACCGGCCCCTGATAGCCTTGAACTGCTCCGCTGGCCAGAGAGCTGATGACGGCGTTGTACACCGTGTTGGTCATCACCGAGGACTGGTCGATGAACGCCTGGTAGACGGACTGTTGGATCATATCGGACATCTTGCCCGAATCCTCAGCAATGGTGATATGGCGGGGAACTGGAATAGGAGCTTTCTTGACAGCCTCCCCGCTTCCAGTACGACAGAACGACTGCAGATACTTCTTCTTGTAATCCCCTAGATGTTTAGCTAATTCTTCCCTCTGGTCGTCCTTGAGATCCGCTTCTGTGATCTCAATGATGTTGTTGTCGGAAATTTCTGCGTTCTTCGACATATCAGATCTTGAAGTGGTCCCACTAGGCGTGCCAAAAGTGTGTTGGCGCTAAAATCGGCCAGACAGGAATCGGCCGATGGTCTTCAGCGTCGGACACACGACCCGGGAGAATCTGCTTAGCTCCTGTTCGGGTTATCGCCCTGGTGCGGTTTGCGCGGTGTGCCAGTCAATCTGACCTGTTGATTGACAAGGAAATAAAAGTGTTAAATTCCAGGCGCTCCGATCGGCTGGAGTTCTGATCTATCCTGAAGAGCGCGTCGGCGAATCGGCCGATTTGCTGTGAAGATGATCGGCTATGGATCAGCCGATAATTGCGTAATAATTGTAAAGAGAACTACTGGAGCGATCTAAACAATTATTACAGATGCAACACTTGAAATAGATCTAATCGGCTATATGACGATGAGCGAGAAAAAGCGATGACAGAGCCGATAGTTCTAATCTCAAGCTGGATAACTGGTGATAATACTAGAACAGCAGGCAAAACTTGCAATTCTAGTAAATATCGATAACTGGTGAATAAATCCAAACGAAACCACAGCGATGCGCCCGTGATTAAAGCTGGGATATTACTCGGTAAGCGGAACCTACCAATTGGCCGGAGATCAAGTTGATGCAGCCCTGCCAATCCGTACGAACTCGTGAAAGAAGAAAAAGTATTGGCGAAGTCGCCGACTTGAAAGTAAAGTACTAGTAAAAAGTAGAAGTGTTTTAGTTGATTGATGTGTTGATGTCCTGCAAAGCCCTAGCGACTCCTATTTATACCCTAAAACCAGGACTCCTGGTCGATTATGACTTGTTACAATCCTTATTTCAAACAGGAAAACTACTATATCTATAATATCTTTAGAAAGGAAACGGACTCCCGCAGAATCTTCTGCCGCCGTCTCCTAATCCAATCAGGACTTTTCCAATTGCTTCTTGACCGAATCAGCATCGCTTCGTTGACCAAAATCAAGCCACTTTTGACCGGGATCCTCTGTTGTGGCTCCAATCCGCTGGCGCAAGCTGTATCACCAATCGGCCAATTTCCAACTGTTACCTCCATCGGCCGATTCCTTACTGTAGCCTTCAGATCTGCCGCATCGGCCAATCTTCTTCTCTTGACGCCGATTCAACACGCGTCAAAATCTGGCGTCAACAGGGTCCTTCCCCGACCTCGAGTCAGACTCGGGCTCAACCTTGAGCCCGGCCGCGACACGCCGCCTCCACCCGCGCGGCACTTCAGGCCCGCACGTCGAGGCCCCCTCGGCCGCCCCTATAAAGCCACCGCCCCGCACCCTCGATCCCCTCAACCCTTAGCCGCCGCCCTCGCCTCGCAAACCCTAGCTCCGCGAGCCCACCACCGCTGCACCTCGGCCGCCCGACGCGCCGCCGCTCCGCCGCCCTCTGCCGTTGAGCAAGTGCCGTAGGAGCTCCACGTTGCAGTAAGGAGCACCGCCGGCCCCTTTTCCCCGCCTTCCCGCATGCGCGATTCCTCGCCGAAGCTCCGCGGCTGCGCGCCGCCGCCGTGCGCCCCTCTCCGGCCCCTTCTCACCAAACCGAGCCCCTAGATGCGTTCCCCGTAGCGCCCGCATTCTCCCCGTGTAGCCTGCGCTTGAAACTGAGCCCGGACGGCCGTTTTCGGCCAAGTCCGGCGAGTCCGCCGCCGCCCGTCGCCATGAGTCATCACCGCCAGCGCCAGCGCCGCCGCCTGTGCTGCCCCAGCCCCGCGTAGCCATCGGATCCCAATCCGACGGTTTAGATCTAATGTAACCCGAGTCAAAAATCGCGTACCGGTCAAACCCTGATATTCTAGTAATTCTAAGACGTACTAAGCGAGACGCATGTACCCTTCGAGAGCTCTTAGTCTGAAATAGTTTTTATCAATGTTTTTCATACTGTCTACTCTTCGTTTATCAACCATAATTAAAGTTGTTCTTAAGATTAAGCAGGTGAAGAAGGAATAGAAAAGGTAAGTATGCAACTAAGAGCCATGGAAAATTAAATAATTTTCTTTAATATTTCTCCAAAAGTCTTAGAATGCTTTACATTGGAGTACAAATTTTGAACACTTCAATTTCTTATATTTTAGGACGGAGTGAGTTGGGGCTTAGTTTTAACTTTTAAACTTTTAAGGCATCAAAAGAAAAAAAAATCAAACATCACATGGTCTTCCTTAAACAATATTGATGGTGTGCTTTTAAAAAAACAATATTGATGGGTAATCGACGGAAAACTGCATTTCGTTTCTGCAAACCATGGCTCAATGTTTTCTGCAATCACATTGTCTTGGTAGACGTTATTGAAGCCACACACAGGTTTATCCTTCTTGGCCATTCGAGAAGTCGAAAAACAATAGCACTCGAGGTTGGATCGGTCACTGTCCAGATCGCTATGTGATTATGTCAGGTTTGGACTCGCTCTCTGCATGTTGTGCACTTTGGTGCGAATCTTTTTTTGGCAGATGCACTTTGCCTTGGTTTCACGAGGGCCCCGTTAATAGCTCTCCCTCAGTTGCCTCGCCACGTGTACATTATTTGACAGAACATGATTCAAGACAAAATACTGCATCTTCTTCAGTGATAAAGAGAGAGAAAACTCCTGATCCAAGAAGCGCAAGTTGACACAGAAAAGAATATTCCGTAGCATGCATAAGTTAGTAGAATCTGGAGTACACGCCTCGGGTCTTTGACTAATGACCACTGCTTTGGGATTTGTTAGGAAGAAGAATAGGAGCAAAGGTTCTTCTTGACCTCTTCCATCCACTGGATAAATCCGGCAGTTAAACAACCTCTTGAAGTTTATACATTGTAATTTTTAGTTCTGATTGATCATATTTCTAGTGTCAGATTTGTTGCATAGAAGCAACTACACAGCACAATTCGCTGATTCACGGCACCTACTTCTTACAGTGTACAGAAGCTGATTGAAAATACAGCAGCTTGATTGACCGTCATGGCTCGAGAGCTCAAGGTAATGAATGCGCTCGACGCCGCCAAGACGCAATGGTACCACTTCACGGCGATTGTGATCGCCGGCATGGCCTTCTTCACCGACGCCTACGACCTCTTCTCCATCTCCCTCGTCACCATGCTGCTCGGCCGCATCTACTACTTCGACCCCAGCTCCAGGACCCCCGGCTCCCTGCCGCCCAACGTGTCGGCGTCCGTCAACGGCGTGGCCTTCTGCGGCACGCTCGCCGGCCAGCTCTTCTTCGGCTGGCTCGGCGACAAGATGGGCCGCAAGAAGGTATACGGCATGACGCTCATGTTCATGGTCATCTGCTGCATCGCCTCTGGACTATCGTTCGGGTCCAGGCCCACGGGCGTCATGGCCACGCTCTGCTTCTTCAGATTCTGGCTCGGCTTCGGTATCGGCGGCGACTACCCGCTGTCCGCGACCATCTTGTCCAAGTATGCCAACAAGCGGACGCCTGGCGCGTTCATTGCGGCGGTCTTCGCCATGCAGGGCTTCGGCAACCTCACCGGCGGCATCGTCGCCATCATCATCTCGGCGTCGGCGGCGTTCAAGGCTCGCTTCGACGTGCCGGCGTACAAGGACGACCCTGCCGGCTTCACTGTTTCTCAAGCCGACTACGCGTGGCGCATGGTTCTCATGTTCGGCGCGATCCCGGCGCTGCTCACCTACTACTGGCGCATGAAGATGCCTGAGACGGCGTGCTACACCGCGCTGGTCGCCAAGAACGCCAAGCAGGCGGCGTCGGACATGACTCAGGTGCTCAACGTCGAGATCGTCGAGGAGCCGCCGAGCCGGAGCAGACGGAGAAGCTAGTTCGGGCTCTTCTCCAGGCAGTTTGCCAAGCGCCACGGCCTCCACTTGCTCGGCACGACGTTGCGCTGGCAGCGCCGGCTCAATTTTAAGAGCCCTTGGCAAGCAAGAAGATAAGGGCCGTTGAATTATTTTTTAGTTACAAAATTACAATATATATTACGAATAATAAAAATTATTTTACAATATATGTATAGCTCATAAAACATATAACAATTGTGTAACAAAAAACAAAAAAGATAACTATTATGAGGTTTGTGATGGGCAAATAGAAAATTATATGTACTAGTTACCTATATTATCTATATGATCTTGGGTATATTACCTATATCATCTTGGGGGGCCCGCTCCATGGGCCCCCGGTGGTCGCAATGTGTGACACACTAGGTGTGTAAAAGACTAAACAAAGATCCACCATCTGAAATCAGTCATAAAAGAGCAAGAAAGATATAAAACAACCTATAAAAATCTATCTTTCAAGAATATGAATATGTGTACGTGTATTTTATGCATAAACATTTGAACTCTTGCAAATAAACCCTTGTAACTTTCAAAGTTGATCACAACTGACTCTAAAAGTTTAATGGCACATCTGTCATATCAAGAGCAATAAAAGTCTAGTTGAACTTAAGGGCTAACAGTGCAAAAATTCACATAAAATGACGTGTTATTTAAATACTTATTTTTGGAATTTCAAAATAAATTTTTATACATTGCTCAAATGAATATAGTCATAATAGAGAAAATATTTGTATTGAAAAGTTGAACACAAATGGTATTCAAATATTTTTGATTTGAGCTTGGGAAAAATGAGCTGTGCAGGCCCCCGCTATTTTTGTTTCCTGCACATATATCCCATCATCTTCTCCTTCATCTCTCCTCCCCAGCCCTGTCCCATCGCCAGCAGGATAGCTGGCCGGCGCTCCACGCCGCAGCTGAGGCCCCCCAGCCAAGTGGACCTGCCAGCGCACTGGAAATCTTCCACGGCCCCACAAAATCTCATGCTACCCCCTCAGGAAGTCTCCACGCGGCGGCATTCCTCTGCCGCGGGCGCTGATGGCGCCACGGTGAGCCCTGCGGCACCAGCAAGGCGGCTGCGCCCCCGGTTTGCCCTAGGTCTCTCCTTCCCCCTGCGGCTCGAGCCCAGGCCACCATCCCTCCCCTCGTGCCTATAAAAGCCCCACCAGAGGCCCCTAAGCTCATCGCCGCAACCCTAGCTCCGGCGAGTCACCACCTACGCGTGGACACACCACTCCGCCCCCACATTGTCCAAACCAACCTTTCCACCACCTTCTCCGCCTCACCCCGAGGCTGCACAGCCGGTCCCCCGCGCCATCTTCCTCACCGGACCATCGCCACCACCATCCGCACCCGCCGCCGGCTTTGTGCCACCGTTGGCAAGCCGCCTCAGTCCACCCCTTCCCCATCCAAGACATCAAACAGGTGCAGTTTGTTCCCCTCTTGCCTCTCCCACCTTCGCCCCTCACCACTGGCAACCCTAGTCGTCGGATTTTGGCCGGCAGTCACCGTTCCCCTATGCAAAGGACCCATTTGCTTCGATTTCCATCTTTCTAAGACGCATTCTGTGAAATCTCAGGGACTCATTTGTAAACCTGAATCTAACTTTGAAAACCAATCTATTAACTTTGAAGATGCAAAAAAACTCACATAGAATTCCTAAGAACGCAAACTAAGATGTTCTGGACTCCTTAAGTTAAGATCTACAACTTGGTAAAAGTATCTTGAACTGTTTCCACATAATTTTAGCTGTGGATTTAAATCAAGTTTAAATATTTTTTTAATTGTTCCAAGAGTTTTAAGAAAGAGCTGCTCATGAATTTTGTATGGTAGCTTCAGTACTAGGAGTAAAGTCTTTCCTAATAATTTCATGCTCTGAATCCAAGCACAGCTTGATGTTTCAAGTACTTTTTTTATAGGCTAGATCCTTTTAAATTAAAATGTTAGCCTCTGTTTCTTGCATAAGAAAAATCTACAAAAATGTGTCGTAGACTACTCAGGCGAGTAGGTTTGTTCAGTAAAAAGTGGAGCACCAGTTCTTGCTTGGTTTGTTCTGTGCAAATAGATCTTGATCCTAGTATTAGCCGTTTAATAAACTTTTCATGATTAACCTGCTAAATAAAAATGGCTAAAACTTTTATAGTAAGTTGTACTTAAGTAACAAGCTCTGCATAAAAATCTCAAACTACCTCTACGAGTAGTTCTGCATAAAAATCTCAACTCAGAAAGTACCTCTATGAGTGTAGTTTTGCAACCCAGAAACTACCTCTAGGAGTAGTTTTGGTAAACCAATGCTTCCTGTGGGAAATAACCGTTTACAACATGCAAAACCACTCGCTCACTTAATGAAGTCAGTTAATCCAGATAAGTACTCGATAAATGACTGCCTAGGGAAAAGAAAATAAAGTGCTCGACTACTTAACTTAAGTTTTGACTACTTTATAGTGCAATAATTATTATCTTGTACCAGTAAAACCACTCATACATGTGCATTCATATAGACTCGAATACTCTCGCCGACGGAACCTACAATCTGGTGCCCGAGTCTGAGAGTGAGCAGCGTGAAGCTCAGGTGAATCTAACAGAAATCGCTGAAGACCCGGACCAACGTTCAGAAGAACCCCCGACTAGTTTTGCTCAAGAAGGCAAGCCCCGGTGCATGATCCCAGTTTTCAATTCATGCAACTGTTGTTCTTTTTTTACCTATGCATTTAAGTTCATAGGAGTTGATTGGAACCCTAGCTGCATGATCCTAGGCACCAATGTAATGACTACTAGCACAGGGAGTTCGAGTAGTTGCTCTGCTAATAGGTACGGTACAAGTCGAGTGGTTTCCTGCCACTCGCGAGAATTATAGGAGTTAAATGTTTTACCGCATACTGCAACTATAAGGTCAACAGGCGGGGCTGTGGTAAAGTACTCATGGTTGAGGCCCCGTTTGAGTAGTGAAAAATGCTAAGGCCGCTGTGTGTGGTAGTGGTGGTTAAACGTTTGAAAATACTAACCACATGCCAAGAATATGGTAATCGGTAAGTTTAAGTACCCGATTGAACCAGTGCGTGGACAGATTCCACCGTCTTGACACTGTTCCCATAGGCCCAATGGTGACTGCAAGAGCAGCCATGGCTCGGCGTCGTCCATGGTTCATGGAGCTCTTGTACTCAAGGACGGTGGCTCTGATCCATGAAACAGTAATAAAGGGGAAAAGTTGCACGTGTAACTTTGTGAGTAACCTCATGACGTGTGTTTAGGTTTCCCTTGCAAGGTTAAGAAATTCGATTCGAATCGTTCATTTCTCATAGTAATTGAGACTGCTTAATACTTCTGCCACATAGAGTAGCAAGAGGAACTATGGCTATGATGAAACTTGTCTGATGATTAAATATTTTCCACCATGTTTGCTTAGAGATAGATGCTCACTTAGACTGGTTAAATAAACTAGAATATGGAAAGCTAAAATATGAAATTAAGGACTTACTCTTTGTTGCTTTTCAGCAAAAAGACACCCTAGAACCTTAGAGCCATGCATGCTTAGTAGTCGGTATTTATATACCACTAGTCGGGTAAGCCTTGCTGAGTATTAGTATACTCAGCCTTGCTTGTGGCACTGTTTTCAGGTGTGTCTTTTGAAGATTTGATAGCTGGTTTGGCTTGGCCGAGTACTTTGCCGACTGGTTGGTCAGTGGAATGGGATCTGTCCCCGGCCAACAATGACTCTGCCGAGTGATGCCACGTATGGGCTTCATCGTGGTATCCAGATCGACGCTAGATGATCGTGTTTTTCTTTCCGCTGCTGTTAAACTCTGAATAAAGTTTTACGTGTAACTTTAAAGTACTCGTGTGGTGAACTCGATTTGTAATAATTGATGTTCGACTTGTGAAGATAAAATCTGTGGAATGTTGTAATCTCTGGACTTGCCTTCGTGCGAGTTATGTGTACGCTTTGTTTCGATCGAAATCTTAAGTGGTCGCATCGGGATTTATCCTACAGACTGTCGGATTACTCCGTTTGAAGTGCATGGTAGCCGATTCATGTTTAGGAATAATGGTTAGTGCACTTGACCCGGGTTAATTCGGGCGGTTCTGCCACACAATGCCTGGCTATTGGTTCACCGTCTTCTTCATCATCCAGCTCGGTGGCTTCTTCTTCGTGACGGCGTTCATGCTTGGCCTTGCCATCCGTACCACCATTGGATGACGCCCGGGCCTCACATCGGCTTCATCGTCATGTACGCCTTCACCTTCTTCTTCGCCAACTTCGGCCCCAACTCCATCACCTTCATCGTGCCTGCAGAAATCTTCCCGGCGGGGCTGCGGTCGACGTGCCATGACATTACGGCTGCGGCTGGTAAGGCGGGCGCTATCATCAGGTCATTCGGGTTCCTGTACGCTGCTCAGAGCACGGACCCAAAGAAGATGGACGCCGGGTACCCGCCCGGCATCGGAGTCAGCAACTCGCTATTTGTCCTTGCCGGGTGCAATATCACCGGGTTCTTTTCCACGTTCCTTGTGCCGGACCCCAAGGGGAAGTGGCTGGACGAGCTCTCCGGCGAGAATGAGGACGAGGAGGCTCAAACATCCGAGTACAGGGCTGCGCCTGCAGCGCCGGCTTGATGGAATAAACGTACCAATGGTGTGTGTTAGCAAATCCAAAAAAATTTCGAGATGAGGCTCTGCCCCATTTCCATTTCACAATAAAACGGAAATACAGATGTTCACAGAACAGGGGTGAAAAAAAGAGAGGGGGTAAGGGGAGAGCAGCTCAGACGCCTCGTTCAGACACCCAGACTTGATCCAGGTCGAGGGCGCTGTCATATTACATCTAACAACAGTTTGTCCCCAGGATTCCCAGGGAAAAGGTTCACTACCGAAAACTAACAGCAGCTGGAGCTAAAAGGACCCAAAAGCAAAAGAAAGCTGTGGCATAATGCTTCATTCGTCGTTCTCCTCATCAGTAGTCTCCTCTTCAACAGCAGCCGTCAGCATCCTCGGTGCATTCCCAGCTTGTTGCGCTAACACCCGATGAGCACAAGCCAGAAAGAGTCTTGACGCCGTCCATCAGCTTCCCTTGCAGCTCGGTGTTGTATAATCCTGCCCAATAAGTCATGAAGGAAATGATGACACATTATTTCAGTTGGATGCTTGATTAGTTTTTTATCAAAACATGCTCTATTCCCGGATTTCCAAATCGCCCAACAAATAGCTGCTAAGCCAAAATGGTAGATTAACTTCCCACCGGGGAGCCCTTTTTTCATCCACACTCTATATTGAGAGGTATTTTGAGGGATGTCAGTAGCCCCAAAACATAGTGCCACGATTCCCCATGTGACTTTTGCCACGGGGCATTGAAAAAACAGGTAATCCACTGTTTCAATCTTGGAACAGAAGGAGCAGCTTGGATCCCCCAGCCATTTTTTCTTGATCATATTGTCTTTAGTGAGAACAACCTTATTCTCAATGAGCCAAGTGAAAATCTTAATTTTGTATGGCAACTTGGCCTTCCAAATGTGTTTGAAACTCCCTCTACTTCCACCACAAGAAATGTGTTCATAAACTGAATTGGTAGAGAACTTTCCATTGGTAGTCCACTTCCACTTTATTTTATCCTGTCAGTTTTCAAATTGGTAGGAAAACACCTTGTTCACCAATCCCATCCATCTGTCAAAGAGAATAGGTGGCAACCACCTACTGAATCTGATCTGTCCATTTCTCTGTAGAAATTCAGACACAGTGATGTTTTTATCTTCAGAAAGATCGAAAAGCACCGGGGAAAGCAAACAAATAGGTTTATCTCCCAACCAAGTGTCAGACCAGAAGAGTGTGTTTACCCCATTTTTGGTTTGTATATTTTTTTGTTTGTATATTTCTGCCCCGTAAGTGTGTTTACCTCGACCACCATTTACACAAAAGGCTAATATTCATTTTGGTGATGTCCTTGATTCCCAGCCCACCTTTCTTTTTGCTCAGAGTGATAATTTCCCATCTGATGAGATGGTACTTTCTTTTCTGACCACCACCCTGCCAAAAGAAGGTCCTTCTTTGTCTATCCACATTTTCTATGACAGCTTTTGGGAACAAGTACATTGACATGTGGTAAATAAAGGTGCTGGTTAGACTAGAATTAATCATAGTAGTTCTTCCTGCAATTGAAAGGGAGCTCCCCCTCCAGGTTGAGAGTTTCTTCTCATTTTTCTCCTGGAGAGGGGCCCAGTCTTTGACATGCAGTCTGGAAGGGCTGACTGGAACCCCAAGTATCTGATAGGGAATTCACCATCTTGGCAGTTAAACATGTTCATGTAAGCCAATTGTTTTGCATCATCTCCATTAATCACTTCACTTTTTGAGAAGTTAATCTTAAGACCTGACATTAACTCGTATAGGTATAGCAAGAGCTTCATGTTTCTAGCCCCCTCAATGTGATCTTTCAAGCAAATCATTGTGTCGTCCGCGTATTGCATCATAGCCACTCCTTTAGGGATAAGATGTGATGCCAACCCAGTGATCAGACCACCCTCCTGAGCTTGTCTGACCATCTTGGAGAGGCAACTAGATTGAACAAAATGGGTGAAAGTGATGGGATAAATCTTTGTACTGTTGGTCTTTGTGGTCCTCGGCATGGTGGTCTTGCTACCCCAACCAGGACAGCATCTACCAGGACAGCATTTAGCATCTTAGACTAGCTTTTAGGACAGCATCTAGAACAACATCTTAGACTAGTTTTTAGGACAGCATCTAGAACAGCATCTTAGACTAAGCATCACTAGCTTTTAGACTAGCATCTTAGACTAGCATCTCGGTATATGCTTGGCTGTCTTGGCCAGCTATAAATATGTAACCCCAACCTCTCGGGTTGGCATGCATTGTGTGAAAAGTAAATCAGAAAATTGCCCCAACTCCTAGTGTCATCCTCTCGATGAGAGTAAGAGTTTCGATACTAACAACTGGTATCAGACCCATTCTTTCCTGCAGCCTGAACATCTCCTGTTCCTCTCCCTCCCACGTCTCCTTTCGCTCTCAGCCAGCAGCAGCAACACCTGCTGCTTCTGCTCACCTCTCCTCCCCTGCACAAACAAGCAGCAGCAGCAGCACGTCTGAGGCAACCTCCTCCCCACGTAGCAGCCCCCATTAGCACGCCATGTCCGAAGGGCAGTCTCAGCGCTTGGTCACCTCGAGCGCGCGGCATCGGCAGGAGGCCGAGGTCGCCGCGGCAGAGGAGCGCGAGCGAGCGGCAGCAGCAACTGCAGCGACGGCGGCAAGGGCGGCAAGGCTGGCAGCGGTGGAGCTGGCAGCAGCAAGGGCGGAGGTGGAGGCAGCGGCAGATGCGGCGGCGGCAGCGGAGCTCGAGGCTCTGCGCGGCAACAGCTCCGGTAGCTCTGCCTCCGCCGACGGCGGCACCGACGTGGACCTCGGGCTGGCAAGGTAAACAGCTCACGAGCGGGCGAGGCTGTGGGCAGCTGGGCACCCCCACGGGGGTGGCGGCGGCAGCCCAGACAGGCGCGGACGCGCCGGCGGAGCCCCAGGCGGGGGCGGCCGGGTCGACGGAGAGCGCGGCCCTCACAGGCGGCGCGGCTCTCCCTCCCCAGACCGGCGCCATGGCTACCATGGCGTCCAGGCGGTGGTCAGGGACCTTGGTCCCGGTGGTGGGTGGCCTACCCTCACCAAGACCAACTACGTCGAGTGGGCCGCGGTCATGAGGGTGAGGCTCCAGGTGCGGCACATATGGGAGGCAGTCCGGTACGGCGATGTCGACTTCGATGAAGATCGACGGGCGCTAGATGCTCTCATCGCTGCAGTCCCGACTGAGATGCAGTTCACGCTTTCCAAGAAGCGAACCGCCAAGGAGGCCTGGGACGCCATCGCTGCGGCACGCATCAGCAGCGACCGCGCTCGCAAGTCCACACTGCAGGCACTTCGCAAGGAGTGGGAGAACCTGGTCTTCAAGCCAGGTGAGGACGTTGATGACTTTGCTCTCCATCTCAACACTCTGCTGCAGAAGATGGTGCAGTACGGCGACGAGACCTACGACGAGGAGAGAGCTATCGAGAAGCTCTTTCGCTGCGTCCCCGAGAAGTACAGGCAGATCGCTCGCTCGATCGAGTCTCTGCTGGACCTCTCTACGATGACGATCGAGGAGGCGATAGGTCGCCTCAAGGTCGTCGACAGCGATGAGCCACAGCCTCTCTCGAGGCCTATCACCATTGGCGGGAAACTCCATTTCACTCGAGAGCGGTGGGAGGCATCCCAGGGTGGCGAGAGGAAGGGGGAGTCCTCTTCCTCGACAGGTGGCCGCAAGCGCGGCAAGCCGCGCAAGCCGTGCGGAGGGGCCCAAGCCGGGGCATGAGGACGTACCAAGGGTGGCGCTCGTGGAGGCGCCCAGGGCGACGCCGCCGGCGCACGCAAGCCGGCACGAGACGACACCTGCCGTAACTGCGGCGGGGTTGGTCATTGGGCCAGGAACTGTCGACAGCCACGACGCGGCCAGGCCCACGTCGCACAGGTGGTGGAGGAGGAGTCGGCTCTCCTTCTGGCACACGCAAGCATCGAGCTACCTCCAGCGGCATCCTCCACCTTGACGAGTCGAGGGCACACGCCTTTCTCGGCGACGCCTCCAACAATGACAAAATTGATGGGTGGTGCCTTGACACCGGCGCCACCCATCACATGACCGGTCGGCATGAGTTCTTCTCCGAGCTTGACTCCAACATCCGAGGCTCTGTCAAGTTTGGGGATGCTTCCGGCGTAGAGATCAAGGGTGTCGGCTCCATCATCTTCACCGCCGGGTCTGGTGAGCACAGGCTGCTCACCAGAGTCTACTACATCCCCGCGTTGAGGAACTTCATCAGCTTGGGATAGCTGGATGAGAACGGTTCGCGCGTGGCGATCAAGGACGGAGTCATGAGGATTTGGGATCGCCATCGTCGCCTTCTTACCAAGGTAACCAGAGGCGCGAATCGACTCTACATCCTTAAGCTGCAGGTGGCACAACCTCTCTGCCTCGCCGCTCGCCGGGATGACGAGGCGTGGCAGTGGCACGAGCGCTTCAGGCACCTTCACTTCGAGGCCCTGAAGCGGCTCAGTGCCAAGGAGATGGTAACGTGGAGCAGTTCTGCGACGTCTGCGTGGTGACGAAGCAGAGGCGGCTCCCCTTTCCCCAGCAGACGAGCTTCCGAGCCAAGGAGCGGCTCGAGCTCGTGCACGAGGACTTGTGTGGCCCGGTGACACCGGCCACACCGGGAGGACAACGTTAGTTCCTGCTGCTCGTCGACGACCTCTCCCTCTACATGTGGGTGATGGTCCTCGGCAGCAAGGGAGAGGCTGCGGACGCCATCAGGCGCGTGCAGGCTGCTGCGGAGGCGGTGTGCGGCCGCAAGCTGCGCGTGCTGCGCACCGACAACGGCGGCGAATTCACGGCGGCTGAATTCGCGTCGTACTGCGCTGATGAGGGCATTCAGCGCCACTACTCCGCGTCGTACAGCCCGCAGTAGAACGGCGTCGTCGAGCGGCGCAACCAGACGGTTGTGAGGATGGTTCGGGCCCTCCTCAAACAGAGGGGGATGCCGGCTGTCTTCTGGGGAGAGGCGGTGGTGACAGCTGTCTACATCCTCAACCGCTCGCCCACCAAGGCCCTCGATGGCAGGACACCGTACGAGGCTTGGCATGGGCGCAAGCCGGCAGTCTCCCACCTGCGGGTCTTCGGCTGCCTCGCGTTCGCCAAGGAGCTTGGCCACATCGGCAAGCTCGACGACAGGAGCACTCCAGGGGTGTTCATCAGCTACGCGGAGGGCTCGAAGGCCTACCGCATTCTCGACCCGGAGATACAGCTTGTGCGCACGACGCGCGACGTAGTGTTCGACAAAGGGTGAGGATGGGCATGGGACAAGACGGTGGACGACGGCTGGACACCGACGTACGAAGACTTCACTGTCGAGTACGTCCACTTCGACGGAACTGGGGGAGTAGGCAGCTCCTCCACACCGAGCGTGCCTACCCCAGTCCTCGAGTCTCCACTGACTCCAACGCCCGCTACTTCGGCAGCGGCACGCTCTCGAGCCACGACTTCGACTGCGATGAGCTCTTCGCCGATTCCACCACAGCCGGCGACCCCACGGACTCCAGCACCACCAGCTACCCCTCCGGGCACGCCTACTCCAACACCAGCCCGTGCCGAGCATAGACCAGTGGAGTTTGTCTCTCCTCTCTCCCACGACGAGGAGCGCATCGACGCGTACTACAACGGCGAGCCATTGCGGTACCACACAATGGAAGACCTTCTCGGCGACCAGCCGGTGCCAAGACTGGTGCCTCACGACCTGGAGGCACAGTTGCACCTTGCGTGCGACGACGGCGAGCCTCGGTCCTTCGCAGAAGCCGAGAGACACGCGGCATGGCGTGCCGCGATGCAGTTGGAGATGGATGCGGTTGAGAAAAACCGCACCTGGGAGCTTGCTGACCTTCCTCGCGGTCACCGCGCGATCACCCTTAAGTGGGTGTTCAAGCTGAAGAGGGACGAAGCCGACGCCATCGTGAAGCACAAGGCCCGCTTGGTGGCACGAGATTTCGTGCAGCAGGAGGGGATCGACTTCGACGATGCCTTCGCCCCCGTGGCACGGATGGAGTCCGTACGACTCCTCCTTGCGCTGGCCGCCCAGGAGGGCTGGCGCGTTCATCACATGGACGTCAAGTCGGCGTTCCTTAAGAGCGATTTGAAGGAGGAGGTCTACGTACACCAGCCGCCGGGTTTCGCGATCCCCGGCAAGGAAGGCAAGGTGCTACGCCTGCGCAAGGCTCTCTACGGCTTGCAGCAGGCACCGAGGGCATGGAATGCCAAGTTGGATTCCACGCTCAAGGGGATGGGCTTCGAGCAAAGCCCGCATGAGGCGGCCAACTATGGAGGAAATGCCCTGCTGGTGGGTGTCTACATCGACGACTTGGTGATCACCGGCACCAAGGATGCGGAGGTGGCGGCGTTCAAGGAAGAGATGAAGGCCACCTTCCAGATGAGTGACCTGGGACCTCTCTCCTTCTACCTGGGGATCGAGGTGCACCAGGATGACTCTGGGATCACGCTTCGACAGACCGCCTACGTCAAGCGCGTCGTTGAGCTGGCTGGGCTCACCAACTGCAACCCCACCAACTGCAACCCAGCTCTCACTCCGATGGAGGAGAGGCTGAAGCTGAGCCGCGACAGCACGACGTAGGAGGTGGACGCTACACGGTACCGGCGTCTTGTGAGGAGCCTTCGCTACCTCGCCCACACATGGCCGGACTTGGCATTCTCCGTCAGCTACGTTAGTCAGTTCATGCAGCAACCGACGACGAAGCACCAGCAGGCTGTGAAGAGGATCATCCGCTACGTTGCGGGGACTCTCGACCACGGTCTCTACTACCTGAGGTGTCCTAGGGAGGCACACTTCATCGGGTACAGCGACAGTGACCACGCCGGCGACATCGACACCAGCAAGCGCACAAGCGGGATCTTCTTCTTCCTCGGCAAGTGCCTCGTTAGTTGGCAATCGGTCAAGCAGCAGGTGGTAGCCCTGTCCAGCTGCGAGGCTGAGTACATAGCAGCCTCCACCGCTTCGACTCAGGCGCTCTGGCTCGCTCGACTGCTTGGTGATCTTCTCGGAAGAGACACTGAAGCGGTGGAACTCAGCGTGGCCAGCAAGTCCGCTCTGGCCCTGGCAAAGAACCCCGTTTTCCATGAACGAAGCAAGCACATCCGGGTGAGGTACCACTTCATCCGAGGCTGCTTGGAGAAAGGGAGCATCAAGGCGAGCTACATCAACACCAAGGACCAGCTTGCGGACCTACTCACCAAACCCCTTGGGAGGATCAAGTTTCTTGAGCTTTGTTCCCGGACCGGGATGGTCCAACTTTCCCACAAGACGACGCACAAGACTTAGGAGGAGAAATGATGGGATAAGTCTTTGTACTGTTGGTCTTTGTGGTCCTCGGCATGGTGGTCTTGCTGCCCCAACCAGAACAACATTTAGCATCTTAGACTGGCTTTTCGGACAGCATCTAGGACAACATCTCGATATATGCTTGGCTGTCAACCCCAACCCCTCGGGTTGGAATGGCACTGTGTGAGAAGTAAACCAGAAAATTGCCCCAACTCCTAGTGTCATCCTCTCGATGTGAGTAAGAGTTTCGATACTAACAGAAAGGGGGTCACTCTGTCTCACCCCTTTGTGACTAGGGAAGTATGGACCCACCTAGTCTTTGATATTTACACTTATTGTGCCACCAGTCACCACATTGATAACCCATTTGCACCATTGTTCACCAAAACCCCTCAGTTTGAAATTGTCAATAAGAAGCCCCAGGAAACTTTATCATATGCCTTCTCAAAGTCTTAGCTTCAAAATAGCACCAATTTCATTTCTTCTTTTAGTTTCATGCATGACTTCATGCAAGGCAAGAACACCAGTCATAATATTTCTCCCTTTCATGAAGGCGGTTTGTGAGTGTAAAATTAGTTTATCACACACATGCTCTATCCTGATGGCGAGAACTTTAGTGATCAGTTTATAAATGCAGTTTAGGAGGAAAATTGGCCTGTACTGCTGAATCTTTCCAGCATCCTTGACTTTTGGCAAAAGAGTGATTATACCATAATTTAGTCGACTAACATCGAGCCCTCCATTATGAAATTCTGCAAAAAGCTCCACTAGATCCTCCTTGACAATTGACCAGCAAGATTGATGGAATTCTATAGGTATATTATCAGGGCCTGCAGCTTTATTGGATTCCATTTGAAATAGGGCCTCTTTGATTTCTTCTTCAGAGAAAGATCTGGTCAGCCAAGTATTATCTTCCTTAGTTATGATTTCTCCCTCATGCCACAAGGCAGGATCCAAAGGGAATAAATTCCCTTGGGCAGGCCCAAAAAGGTCTTTGTAGAAGGTGGTTGCATGAAGTAAAAGGTTTGTAGTTCCCTCAATCACTGAATTTCTATCATACAAGGATATGATATTTTTCTTTCTTCTCCTTCCATTTGCAATTCTATGGAAGTATTCAGTATTATTATCACCCTTATGTAGCCATTTCTCACTAGATCTTTTAAACTAGTATAACTTCTCCTCCTTTAAAGACCCGAGGAGTGCACTCTGGAGCTGTATTTTTCTGAGCTTGCTCCAAAGAGAGGATGAATTCTTCTTCTATCTGTTCTAGTTGCAGCAACTTATCCTGCATTTGTGATTTTAGTTTCCTGTTCTCCCCCTGTTTGTTGAATCCCCACCCCTTAAAATATTGCTTGAATCTTTAAAATTTAGCTTGGATTCTGTTAAATGCTATTTCAGCATGACAAGGTTTGGTCCAGAGCTCTTGAACAAGAGGAAGGAACTCAAGGTGTTTCACCCATGAGAGTTCAAATCTGAAGTAAAGATTCCTCAAAGGTGGGGGTATATTGTCATTCAATATAATAGGATTATGATCTGAGACATCTCTAGGAAGTTTGTATGTCATGACAGAAGGGAACACATTCTCCCAAGTTTTATCAACTACGAATCTATCCAACCTTTCCAGGGTGGGTATGGGTTGGTTATTGGACCAAGTATACTTGCCACCACATAAGTGGAGATCAATCGGTTCAAAGGAATTAATCACAGAATTAAAGAGATTAGTATGTCTGTGGGTGCCTCCTTTATTTTTTCAGATGAGAATCTGATCAAGTTAAAATCACCTCGTATAATATAGGGTTCTTTGCATTTACTGCACATCAGCTAGAAATTCAGCTTTGTCTTCTTCATGAGGGGCACCATAAACATTTAGGAAGTTCCATTTGATCTTCTTGTTTTTATCCCACAGGGTTAACTGAAGGATGTATTTTCCCTCATGGAAAGCCCCAACATCATAAAATTCTAGGTTAATGCCACTTAAGATGCCCCCAAACCTTCCTTTTGAAGGGATCCATTTCCAAAGGTAGTTCTGATTAGGATAAATCAGCCTAAGTGTTTTGTCTTCTATCACAGCCTGCATGGTTTCCTGCAGCCCTATGAAGTGGAATTTATGATCAAGAATGAGCTCTCTAAGGAAGGAGGAGACACCTTTTTTTTATGCCCCTACAGTTCCAAATAAGCCCTTTCATTCTTTACCTTTTTTCTTTCTTTTTTGAATAAGGTTAGCAGGAGCAGGGATTCCCTGACATCCAACCCCCACATCATGTTTAGAACAAAGATTTTCCTTGCTGGATTTTTTTGATTGTTTTATACCAGAGAAGCTGAACTTTCTTGTAGGTTTCCTACATCTCTTGGGAGTAACTAAAACAAAGTCATCCGAATCAGGTTTATCATCCTCAATCCACTGTATACATTCAGAATCACTATTGTTTTCAGATTTATCCATGTCCAAATCAGGAATAGAATCAGCAAGATCAATATCCACATTAGATGTATTATTAACATGTTTCTCATTAAGCATTGCTCTAGCTTGCTCAAGTTCACTTAACAGATTGATAGCATTAAAATCATTCACATTCAATTTAACACCCATATTTATCGATCTATCAATTATATCACAAGAATCCAGCACAGAAAAGGAGTTAGGAGGAAAAGAATTACCTTCCACAGATCTTTTTTTGCAGGGAATATCCTTCTCCAGGATCTGATCTTGAAGTCTCTCACTCCATCTGCGATGTCCCCTTTCAGCTTGCATCTTCTCAAAAGGATTTACCAGCTTCTCCACATTGAACTCCACTTTACTCAAGCTGTTCTGCCTGTCATGTAGAGGGTCTTGACTATCAGGACATATTTTAGTAATAGAGACTGTTGGTTTGTTGGCATTCTTTAGCAGAAAGGCATCATGCATCACCCTGTCATTCTGCAAGAGTTCACATCTCCCCAGCCATACATTGTTCCTGGTTTTAGAAGAGTCAACTTCTCCCCCCATGATCTTGTTAACTTGGTCTAAGTATTCCTCACTGCTATCACTGGGCTCATAGGTTGCAACAGGGATGATACCCTCACCTTCCTGGGAGTCAAACTCCTTTTCCTCAGATTGACTTTTTTGACTGTTCATCCCAACATCAGTCTGGCAGAAACTCCAGAAACTTTACCAGAGTTCAGCTTGCTGGGAGCAGACCCAAAGATCTTGTCCAAAGAAGTACTGACACTCCTTCCATACCTTCTATCACCATCAACATTAGCAAAGGATGTGAATTTGGAGGAAGAGGTACCCTCCGGTTTTCTGTTCAACTCAGTCCTCTATTTCTTAGGACTTGGTTGATGTTCAGAGTTATCATTCTTCACAACAGTTTTGGTCTTGTTTCCCATCTCATAATCAGAGGCCTCAAGGTCAAAGTGAAAGTCATATATGAACATCCCAAGAGTACTCTCAGCAGTTGCAGGTACTTGTCTCGGCAAGCAATCCTGACCCTAACAAAATCAGCATTGAATCTTGTATTTTCATCAATAGAGACAGTCTTACCAACCAATGCCCCAACTTTAGCAATGGTTCTGATACTTCTCTGGTCCACAGGTATCCCCTTGACTCTGAACCAAGCCTGTTGGAGCACCCCTTTTGCTCCCAAGGATGAAGACCATGGTTCAATCATCATTTGCACATCACCTTTCTTAGTGCCCAGATTGAAGTTACTGTAGTCTTGGACCATCTTAGCATTTGGAAATCTCATTGTGAACTTGTTATCAGCCACCTGCTTGGCAGTCCACCTCCAATATTTAGTGCTAAGCACATTCTTGAACTCCATCTCAATCTGTTTAGCTGAGATTTCCCCACTGAGGACAGTGATTATAGCAGTACTGGCCTTTTCTTTTAGAGCCTTCTGATCAACTTGTTCATCAATAAAGAAGAAGCTCTGATTTGGAACTTGTGCTGCACAATGTTCAGGACCAGAATTCCAGACATGCATTTCTCCTCTTACATTCATCAAAGGAATGATTCTTTAGCCCGCAATAAGAACACCCATATTTAGCCTGAAGCCCTCTAACATCATGAGTATCAGAACTAGAAAACCCCTTTGGGCCACAAGTGTTAGGACCCTTCATCTTAGCATCATTCCCAGGCCCCTGACCGTTAGAACCTTCATTCTTCTCATCAATGTGGTACCATTTAGATCTATCACCAGATTCATGCTGACTACCCGACTGATGATCTGAACCCGCAGCACGATTCCACCCAGCAGATGCGGGCTCACCTTTGCGTAGTGCCTCAACATCAGGGTCAGATCTGCACTTGGAGTTCTCCGCAGGAGCTTCAGAGGTGGTGTTGTTGCCTGCGCCAGCATCTCCTTCCTCGAGACCACCCGGGCCTCGACCATGACCGACGCGCTGCTAGACATTTCTTCCACCAGTGCGCCCCGTCCCCCTTCCAGTGCGGCCTGCCCCAAATCCATCCCGGCGATCCCCACCGCGATTCGTAGCAGGATACACTAAACCATCTCCGCTCGAACCGATTCGGTTCTCACGGCTTGAGCATACGATTTGGGGATTGGATTCGCAGGAGCGCGGAAGTACCCGACGAATCTGTCGATGCACTCCTGAAAGGGGTTCGAGGGGGAAGCAAGGTCGATGAAGGTGGCGCCCATTTTCTGCCGCAACTCGACGCACAGGCCTAGACCGCGCTCTGGGTGTTGTCACCAGCAACCTCCGCGACCGCTTCGTCCTCCTCCCATGGATCAGCACCACATGTCGAGGTAGACGGATGAGCGCCCAGCACACCCCCGGTAACAGCGACCGGAGGTGGTGACCGCACCGGCAGGGGTTTGGATGGATTCCGTCCAAAACCCCACCGATGAGGATCCACTGGAGCACGCGACGTGGACTCGTGCAGGTCTTCCCACACGAGGCGTCTCGTCTGGATGCGCTGCCGTACGCCATCGAAACTGTATTGGCGCCGCCCTAAGCACAATCGAGTCTCTCTCGATGCGCTCAAACGAGAACTGAGGAGCGGAGCAGGATCGCCGGAAGGCCCTCGTCGACGTGTCGACGGGGAGGCTCACCGTGTCGCCTCTTGCCCTAACAACTGCCGCCGCTATCGTTTTTTCTCCCTCGAGTATCCTTCTGATCCACACCGTTAGCAAATCCAAATGATTGTGGTTGTTTTGTGAATGATATGTTATTGTGTGCAACAATCTGCATGTCGTCACTTTGTATGTTAAACTTGGTACTACTGGTGACTGCGGCTTTTCTTGGTGGTGGCCATTGTCTCTTTGTATTCGCAGTATGTTTTCCTATGTGGGTGACGTTTGTGGGTTTCTTTCTTACTTGATGCTTTTTGTGTATTGTATGCCACTGTCTGTGTAGCGGCTTTGTAACATTAAGGTTTAGGGGTTTTACTGAAGTTGTATCGCTGTAACTCTCTCTTAATGAAATACGTGCTTAGGCATGATCGTAAAAAAGAACACTTGATATTGCCGGTTGCAAATTTGTTCATAGCAATCTACAAGACGCAGCAATGGCCGAGTAGCGACCTTTGTGTTGTGTTATTCCTAACATATTTTGTGTTAATTCTATTTCGGAGGACATTTCAGGTTAACATTTGTAAGTGAAGGTGCCGGTTCTTATTCCAAGTTCATTTGAATATCTAATTTCCCAAATTACTAAATCCAATTGAGCCCAAATGTGGTAAGCAAACATAAGGCATCAACATCCTTATTAGAGGCCCAACTTAGAACCCAGCCTAGGCTGGGCCTCACCAGGCTGGAATTGACCAGAATTCGGCCTGTTTTCTTGACTTGACGGAATGTTCTGCCAACGCTTACATGTAATTTGGTGTATCTCCGTTCCATCATCTAACCGGGCTACCATCCGGCTACCCAATCCTCCAATTTCATTCAGCCCTCGGAAAATATGGGATTTAGCTTTGCTATAAACCATTTTTTGGAATCAAGTTTGTCCTTAAATATATGCTACAATTTTTTTGTAATACTATTGGCACGAAGTAGAAAAAATGACTTTAAATATGCTACAGTTTTTTTCCTAGGAAAAAAATATGCTGCATTTTTGTCTGACTATTCCGAGTGTCCTGCCATGACCGGCAATGGCACATCAGCGACTGCGACATTTGAAATTATTGGGTTTACCGTTGGAAACATCATCAGTCTCCACAAACACGGCCGGCATACGCGTTAACTTCGTTGGTAAGCTGGTGGATGTTACACGCGTTAAGACGACATCGTACATTCTGACTAGGAATATTCCGGGGATCTTTTTTTTTGACGCGAGGGAACCCCCATTTCCATTTATAGAAGATAAAGGAAATACAGTGTTTAGTAGCAAAAAGAGAGAAGTTGAAAAGATAAGAGGCAGACGTAGCTGCAGAAAGTCTGGACCACATGGCCAGGAAACAGACTCAAAAGAATATACCAAAACTCTATCCAAAGCTGAATGTAGGACACAGATATGAAGCGCACACCCCTCGGGTCCCCTTCTCACAGAACTTTGACAGCTTCAACGCGTCCATCATTCGTCAGGCTCGTTCGCGATGCGACGAACACCCGCATTTAGTTGAGACGCCGAGATACTTTGAGCCACCCTCATCAGTGTTTGTGCCCCTCCACGGATAGATTCTTGCACCCCCTCGAGATATAGGTCTGCCTAGTAAGTCATCAGAGAACATGCAAAGCAAATAATCTTAGCAGGGTGTTTAATTCTTTTGTTATCGAAACAAGCTTTGTTTCTAGTCTTCCAGGTGGCCCAGCAGATTGCTGCTCCACCAAAAAAAAACTTTCTCCTGGTGAGGTAGGTGTCTCTCGATCCAGACCCAAAATTGGTCTAAAGATCTTGGAATAGTGTACGAGTATGCTGAACATTGAACTGACGACACTGACATGCAAGTACTCCTCTCCTTCCTTAAATACAATGCATTTTAGTTTATTCTAAGTTAAAATACTTGTAAGTTTGACCAAGTATATAAAATAAAGCAATATTTATTACAAATTTAATGAGCACAATCAGATTCATTATAAAATATATTTTCTTAATTTATTTATTTGATATGTTAGATGTTAATACTCTCTATGGACATGTTCAAACTACAAATAAACCAAAATACCATATATTTCAATACAGAGGAAAAGAGAAAAAGATATCAAAAAGACCATCTATATATTCCACTATGAATGTCAAGATCAAATGACGAATTATTTCCACACACACATAATTTAGCCAGCCGGAGACTAGTGTGTGGCGCATACATAGCGCGTGGGAAATTTCTTCTCAATTAAACAAGAGGGTTTTATTTTGCTTGATGTCTACCTGAATGTCTTACCTATGTGGTAATTCTTGGAGACCAACTGTCCTGTCTACCAGAATTTCGAGTAAAATTCTTGATGTTCGTAGGGACAGTGACAAGTAAAACATGAAGCATGATGACTCTGGTTCAGTGTTGTTTTTGTATACTCAATTCTCTTCTATCGAATGAATTTGGGGAGATTCTACCTATTTTCGGAATGCAAAAAATGGATCCAGGTCCTTGATAAGAAAGTCTGACAAAAGCAGCAACCTGGGAATTCTAGTTTTGCTTGCTTTCCAGCTTAACTTGATGTCAAATACGTAATAAGCGTACTGGCATTGTTTAAACTTGTCCCACAGTATTGGCTGATTGTATAGCCAACTTAAGGAATCATGATGATTATTAGACAAATTTAATGCGACGTGTACACATTGATGAACATTGAAAAGGATGCTATCTTCAGCTGTAGGTACGTCGTCGAATTTACCTTACATATGAATTTACATCAAGATGTTTCAGTTCTCGGATTCCTTCTGTCATGTTTCTTCAAATTTGCCTCCATACTGCTGTCGTATTTGATCTTGTAGGAAACTGTGGGCCGGTTAGCACTTACTAGCAGCACATGTCGCGAGGAGTGGAAGTCCTGCCGTGACAGCCAGCGGCAGGTCAAGGATTGTGACAAGGGAGAATTTTTGGCATCGAAGCATCGATCGACGCGTTAAGTTCGTTGGTAGCTAGTAGAGATCACACGTGGAGATGATACCGAACCTTGGACTTGGAGCAAGAGATTTCTCACACTCCGGTTTGGAATGAATATGCCGCGCATATGTTGAAGTGTAGATGAGTTTATCGAAGACTAGTATCCAGTAACACTTGCTAGTAGAGATTAAAGAGGCCGTCTATACGGCTGTATCAAGGTCAAGGTCGTGAAAGCCTGAAAATGGTACTTTATTTTGATGGTAATCTCTGGCATGCATGTACAGAAACAAGTGAGATACGTAATAATTTTTTCCTTGAAATAAATTAGTGCTCTATAGAAAGAGTGTAAATTATTTGTTTGCTAATTTCTTCTTTGTCGTAGAACAACCTGCTTACCGGGCTTCGAGTCATAAAGTCTAGATCGGTGCTCGTATTTTCTGGTAATTTTTTTATCAGTGATATATGACGACAAACCTCTCGATCTTGTTTGGATTAAGAATTCTAAAATTTACAATTAGCACTATGTTTAATAACGTTTAGTGCATATAGATGTTGCTATATCACCGGGAGGCTGTTCTGAATACAAAGTTTTAACGGCCAAGGCGAATTTGAGTGAAATAATTTTGTTACGCACATAGATACATGAGTATCTGCATGACAAAAAATGAAGAAGATTAACGAGAGATAGTACCACACACTGCCAAAAAAAAGGAGGTAGCGCACCACACATAAACCTACTTACATAATAACTAAGACTAAACAGGCACCGCTTGTATGCACTCGGCCGCAGCAACTGCTGCAGCGTCCTGTTGCGGCTGCTGTTCTTCCATCTCTCCGGTGATCTGCTCTAGCACCATCCCCTTGGACTCCGGCAAGAGGAGGGTGAAGACAAGTCCGACAAGGTTGCACCCAACAAGCACGAACAGCATGCTTCTGACGTGTTTCTCCGCGTGCAGGAAGCCAAACAGTAACACACCGATGATGGCGCCGATCTTCCCAAACGCCCCGGATATGCCGTGGCACGTCGAGCGTAGCCGGGCAGGGAAGATTTCTGCCGGAATGATGAAAGTAGTGGTGTTGGGACCGAAGTTGGCGAAGAAGGTGGTCATGCCATACATGACAGCAAACCCATACTTTTGTTTAGTCCAGTACTGATCATAAGGAACAGCAAGGCAGACTATGAAGACGGACATCATGGTGAATCCGAGCAGTTGAATCCTGACACGGCCGAAGCGGTCCACCAACGCGACAGTGAAGAAGTAACCTGGCAATGTCCCGCAGAGCGCGATCACCGTGTGCAGCGCGGTTACATTGATCATCTGCTTGAACGGGTTGTCTCCATCCCGAGTTCTGATCAGCCCTACGTTGCTGAAGATATCCTTCATGAACAGGTTCAGCGAGTAGAAGGTGACGTCGAGAGCGAGCCAGCACACGCTGGTGGCCAGGAGGTGGATGCCATGGCGGCGGACGAACTCCGCCGAAAATAGACCGTATTGGTCCTGTCGCACGAGCTGTTTGACAGCTTCGTCCTCCGGGATGTCCATATTGAGGACGGACGACATGTCGGAGGCTGCCTTCTTGGCGTCCTTGCCCACGAGGGCGGTGTATCGTGCCGTCTCGGGCATCTTCATGCGCCAGTAGTAGGTGAGGGTAGCCGGAACGGCGCCGAACATGAGGACTATTCGCCAGACGAAGTCGGCGTTGGATGTATCACTGTTCAGAAAGGCGGCTGACACCACCATTCCGACGATTCCGGCTGCAAGATTTCCAAAACCCTGAAAATTTCATCCATCATCCCAAACGCATCAGTGACAAAGCAAGCATGATAACCTCTCATTCAGAAGCAAATTAAAAATCAGCCATATATAATGCTCACCTGCATGGCGAAAACAGCGGCGATGAAGGCGCCGCGTCTCCTCTGGTTGGCGTACTCCGACATGATGGTCGCCGAGAGCGGGTAGTCGCCGCCGATGCTGACGCCGAGCCAGAAACGGAAGAAGCAGAGTACGGTGACCACGTTCTTCCCCACGCGCTTGCTGAAGGAGAGGCCGGATGCGAGGGAGGTGACCACCATGAGGACGAGCGTGACGCCATAGATGCGCTTGCGGCCCATCTTGTCGCCGAGCCAGCCGAAGACGAGCTGCCCCGGGACGGCGCCGCACAGGGCGATGCCGTTGATGGCGGCGGAAACGCCGCGAGGAGTATGTCCCTGGTAGTACTGGTAGCCGATGAGGTCGGTGACGAGGGAGATGGCGAAGAAGTCGTAGGCGTCCGTGAAGAAGCCCATGCCGGCGATGACGATCGCCATGAAGTGGTAGAGCTGTGTCCGGGCCACATCCAGAGCGTGCAGCACTCTCAGCTGGCCGCGAGCCATTGGTCCCGATCGAAGAGCACTGGATACTCAGCTTCTTCCTTACCTTTTTTCTCCAAGCCTCCTGCAGAAAATTATATACAGTTGCGGGAAGCGGTTGCTTTCAAGCGTCGTTGATCCGGGTTGTGTCCTAGGAGACATATGCAAATAAGTTTTTTGACATCACATATGCAAATAATTAGCACTAGTTTGGATCGGACACAAACATAAGGTTAACAGAATGATCCAATACGCATCGACATAATTTAATTTTGAAGCAACAGTATCTTGTAAATTGGATCAATGAGTTGCTGTGCGTGTGCGTGATGGATACTGTGGCAACTGCAACGCATCATTTCGCATGCTTCTGTGGAATTGCAGGCATTGATTTTGGAAAAAGATAAATAATTAATGCCAAAGGTATAATACAAACATTTACTTCATTACAGTATTCATATGGATTCTCCGAATATAAGCACGCTTTCGTAAATAGAACTCCCTTTATTGCAAGATATATGATGTTTTTAGTTTTGTTTCAAGTCAACATTTTTGTAATTTTGCAAAATTTATAGAAGAAATAAAATGACTGACATTTTTCATATTGTAGATATTGACATTTTTCAAATTAGTAATAAAATGTGTCTTGATTGTGCATTTGTTTCATATTATAGATATTAACATTTTCTTTTTATAGGCTTTGGTCAAAGTTAAAGAATTGAATTTTGAGTCAAGATAAACTTACACGCCCTACAATTAGAAATTTCTCACCATAAGTAGGTGTGAATAGTATATACCTTAAAGTTCTGGTATCACAGAAATTACCCAGGCTGGAAATTAATTACGAGTGATTCTTTTGCATGGAAACTGGTGGGAAACTGCTGTAGTCGTCGTCGTTGCTGTCCTGGACGGCAGGAGCAATAAACAACAAGGAATAATACCTACTCCAGTCCAGCAAATGATTGACATTTGTTTTCTCCTCTCTCTGGAGAACAGAGAGTAGTATCTAGCTAGCTAGGGTGCATGACGCGCCGGATCACAAATTGAGATTGTACGCGGATGGCGTAATATCCCCCGAATCAAATAATATACCAGGATGGCCTATGCTGCTGACTGCACCGGTTATCATGGATTGAGGAGGCTAACTAGTTTCAACCGAGGACGCAGAGTGTAGTCTAGTCCTTAGCGATTTCCACGCACTGCTGTTGGAAAATCCTGCATTGGACCTGTTCTTGAATTCTCATAAATGCAACAATTCCGTAAGTCAAAATGTTTTCCTAGTTCCAGAATAATTTAAATTTCATGGCTGCGGGAATGTGAGATATTAGGAGTCACGCGTGTGCGCGAGCTAACGTATTGCAGAAACCATTCCCGTCGGTCACTGCAAGTGGGCCTAGGCTCTTGTTCTTCCTCCTCCTCACGACGTCCGTCGGGTTCGGGGAGAGGGCTGCCGGGGGTAGGGAGTCCATCATCGCCGGACATAGAAGAAGGTCGGCTGCGGAAGGGAAGCCCGGTGGTGGTGGTAGGTTGAACTGGCGGTCGGAAGACAACTGGTAAATCATGATTAGGGTGTTAGAAGCCGAGCGTGGCGGCGACTGGTGGTGGCGGATCCAACGCCTCCCACTGCAGGAGACGAGCAAGGTGGCCGGCGGCAGGGTCGAGCTCGTCATAGTCCTTCTGCGATATGTTGCATCCGAGTCACATTTGCGATTGCAAACAACCCTCAATATTAGTCTTATTTAAAAATATCTGCCATAGCCTATTATCACTGATAGTTCTAATTTAAGCTCATCAGCGAAAGTGGTGTTATCACAACTCTTCCTGATTGGAGCATTCCTTGATGTATAACTTGTTGAAGAATTAGTAGTATTAAATAAATAGAACAAACCATACATGTAATCCTCTATCATATTAGGCAGAAGAAGAAACAGCATAACTATGATCTCAAAACACATGATTTATAATTGGATCCGGAGACGGCCCACGTTCTGAGAGTTTGCAAATGGAAGCGTCGTGGCTGGAGTTTTGGTGATGTTGACAGTTTGATGAAGACGCATCGCAGGAGCCAGCATTGAAAATGATGGCCTGTGTGGCGTATGACTTGACTGGAAGACGATCTTGAGCAGTCACATGGTCCGCTTCCTAAAAGTTTTATTCGCTCTCTTAGCGCCGAATCGTAAAGGCAGAGGATTCCAGAGATCTGCACTCCCGTTCGCCAGTGCACGATAACGCTTGGGCTGGAGTATACTATGGAGGCCCCACAACAGCAAAAATAGCCAAAACTCTAACTCAAGTAGATTGATTTTTGGCGGCCAACCTATGGTATATATAGAGGGCCAACATATATACAGGGCCGTCTCTAGGAATTTGGGGCTCCAGTGCGAAATAGAATATGGGGCCTATGTTTAATACAACTAACACATACTTTCGCACAATTATATAACTCAATTAATTAAAGAACTAGCAGTCTTCATAATTAATTTCATAAACCAAACAAGAGTATTTTGAATTAATTCGAATAGCACATGTATATGTACAAAAATTAGCTGTGCTGTTTAGAGCTAGGTATGGTCAAAATTCAGCTCGAAACATATTTTTCAACTCACCTCAGTACCTCACGTATTTACGTTGGGTCTCCTGAAGTGTTGTTGACTGCTGCCGCCCTTGCAAATTGTGTCCGTGAGTCCGTGAAATGCTGAGGCCTGAGATCAAAGATCAGTAGATCGCCTGGCACCTACATGTCTGCATGGGCTGCGTCAAGGCAGGGAGCCAGGGGCTGGATGCCTGGATGGGAGGAGACTCGTCATAGGCAGCGGCGACAGCCTACGGGATTGACTATCAACGATCACGACTTGCAAGTTCGCGACGGCCGACGACGACGCCGAACGAGGAAGGGACACATTACTTGATGCGGACGACGCTCGCTGCAACGATTCAGTTGCCATAATGTACCGGACAACCAATAGAGCGTGATGGATAGATTAATAGGCCATGGACTGTCAAGTTTTGGGGGTCCTTTCTTTTTGGGCCCAGAGAGGTCGCCCACCTCGCTCATGACCATCGACGGGCCTGTATATATAGGGAGCCCATACGATATCACGTCAGGAACAAATCGAAAAGTTAAAAGAGCAAAAGGAAGTCGCGCCCCTGTTCAACGACGTACCATCCGTATAGCTGCCACGTGCATTTCACGTCAGCCCCAGCCCGTGCCCGAGCCCAGCATAGCAAGGTGATCGAGCACGTGTGGGGTTTTCTTTTCTCCCCACACACATAGCAACTTGTATATGTATGTTGATCATCCGCAACCTCCACTAGCAAAATGTGTTTAAAGATTTGCACCACTACTATCACTCCCTAGTATAAATATGGGCATTTGAAATTTATTAGGAATTTTTAAATAATAGATTGGTCAAGCCAATATTCCTACATAGCGGTTGGACCGGTCGTGATAATAGATCATCACTACTCTTTCAACATACCACTATTTGTTTTATTTAGATAACGCCTATATCTCATTAACAGTTTATGGCCCAGTTTAGTTGCCGACCGCTACTGGCCACACCTTAACTACGCTATTCATAAAGGTTTCCTATGGGTCTAAAAGAATGAACACAGAAGCTACAAATTCACCATTACGATGATCTCATCAACCTGCAAAGTGGTGTAACTGAATTAATTATGTAATGAAGGTTTTAGTATATGCGTAACGAATACGGTTTGCCAGAATAGGGAGAAGGACACAGGTTCTCACCTCCATCTCCTGGACCATAAATTATCCAAGTACGAAGGCCTCTGCTCGAGTGACAGAAGTCTCGAACCATACACCATGCCTTATTGAGATAGCAACTGATATACCCAAACGCAACATCGTTCGATTTCAAAACTATTGGATGGAACATGAGCATTTTATGCAAGTTGTCAACCATGGCGGATCCCTACCCACTTATCATGTAGATGCAGCAAAGGGATTGATGACAAAATTCAAAAATCTTAGGAGAGTTTTAAAAACCTGGCAGAGGCACATCTCCAGCTTATCAGCTAACGTGGAAAGTGACAAACTTATATTGTCTATGATGGAAATTCTGGAAGAACAGATAGACCTTTCGATAGAGGAGTGGAAATTTAAGGATATCTTAAATGACAAACTAGTTGACTTGTTGCATCAGCAAAAAAATTATTGGTGACAAAGAGGCAATATTAAGGTAGGGGTGATCATTGACGATCCCTAGGAGAACTCGATGGCAACGTTCAATTTCACCAGCGCCATGCTCGATGAGGGCACAACTTTCATCTTAGGCTCGTTGGTCTACGTCGCTGACGGAATGGGCATCTTTCGTCGGCACCTCGTCACCGACATGAAGCCAGAGGCACCTACGGCAAGCCAACATAGCGGTCTCGACGAGTTCATCGACAACCTCGATGAGACGCTGCTCCTTGATCTCGGCAGGGAGATCGAGGAGGAGTCTATTTTCAACGCGACTTCAACTCGTGCTGCACAGGACTCCTCAGATCGGATATGTTTCGGTCTGAGGATCTGCGTACCCGATTCCCTTTTGGGCTACGCGACACGGTCACTGTTTACCAGAAGGCCATGCGATTCGAGACCCTCTCCGCATTGGAGGAGGACTTGTATCGCCTGCTCAAGATCAGAGACCACTGCTCCGACTACTGCCCGGAAGCTACCAGCAAGGATCATGCTACAACTACTTCAACTTCACGAGGACGCTCGGTGACCGACCAACGACTACTTCGAGTACTCGTCTCGACTAAAAAATAAGTCGGGAGCAGGCCTCACACTGTCGACAACTAGTAGGAGTCGACTCCGACTAGTCGGCTTCATCGGCAAATCGCCCGCGAGTCAAGCTAAGTCACGTTTTGATAAATATTTCTCAATTAAACACTCCCAAGTATCCATGACTATATTCTCTAGTCTCCGCGACTACTGCAGACCATTACATGCATGCTCCCGACTACCTAGATGGTCTGCCCACTACAGAGGCAGTGGGGCTTTTGAGGACTCCAGTAAGGCCTCCTCAAGTATTGGTGGTCGCCAAGGTGCTCTAAGAGCCCACGGGACCATAGAAGATTCCAGTAGTACTCCTAGTACTAGCTATCAATTAGTACTACGGGCAGCCTATGTTACTGAAGGGGTATTTACACCCACAATTCTAGTAACACTCCGAGTACTGGTTTCTGACAAGTACTACGTGCAGCTTCCGTTAATGAAGCGGTACTTAGACCTATAATCCCAGTAACACTCCGAGTACTGGTTTCCGACCAGTACTATGCGCAACTTCCGTTACTAAAGGGGTACTTACACCCATAATTCCAGTAACACTCCGAGTACTGGTTTCCGACTAGTACTACACACAGCTTCCGTTACTGAAGGGGTACTTACACCCATAATTCCAGTAACACTCCGAGTACTGGTTTCCGACCAGTACTACGCGCAGCTTCCATTATTGAAGGGGTACTTACACCCATAATTCCAGTAACACTTCGAGTACTGGTTTCCGACCAGTACTACACGCAGCTTTCATTACTGAAGGGGTACTCACACCCATAATTACAGCAACTGCTCCTAGTACAAGTGTCATGTAGACAGTAGCTACAGAAGCAACCTCTAAAGGGGTACTTACACCCATATTCTCAGTAACACCTTGAGTAAGCTTAGACCCAAGCGTCTCATGTTACTTTTGAGACCTATGATTGTCGCATCCTGACGCGACATCGATGACTTCGCTGATGATCTTGGTGAAATTCAACTTTTCGATGACGATGATCTCGGCTCCTCGGCTCGACTCCAGCTCGCGCCACGACAACAATCTTGGCTCCTTGGCTCGACTCCAGCTCGTGCTGCCATGACGATTTCGGCTCCTTGGCTCGACTACAGTTCACGCTGCAACGATGATCTCGGCTCCTCGGCTCGACTCCAGCTTGCGCTGCAACGATGATCTCGGCTCCTCAACTCGACTCCAGCTCGCGCTGCGATGACGATCTTGGCCCCTCGGCTCGATCCCAGCTCGCGTGGCAACGACGATCTGACTACTCGGCTCGACTTCCGCTCGCGCCACAATTTTGACGCGCCGACAACAAGCTTGACTACCCGTCTCGACTAAAAACTAGTCGAGGCAGATTTCACACCGTCGACTACTAGCCAGGGACAAGTTCCGACTAGTCGGCTTCATGAACAAACTGTCACGGCTCCATCGACCACCGCTATGACTTCATCGACAATGGCCCACGAATCAAGATCGACAACTCTCCACGCTTGTCTAGCTTCCATGCTTGGGGGCTGGGCGCGACAAGGCACTCGGTGTGCTTTCGGTAGCTCCGATAGCTCCAAGGCTCGGGGGCTGGGCGCTAATAACTACTTGACGCGGCTTCTACGACATGCCTAGCTTACAAGCTCGAAGGCTGGACGCCGCACAACTTAGACGCTGCCGACGTGAAGACTGAGACCCGATTCAAGGATGTTTTTGGGGGATCTTTAGGGAACTTATTTAACCATTGTCTTGAGTTTTTTCTCGAAACAAGGGGTTTATCCCAAAGAACTCGTTTAACCACTTGGTCAGGGAATCAATGAATTTACACAAAATAGGACCTTTGTGATGAGGACATCACTCCTTAAGATATACACAACAATCCTCCAATGAGCATTCAAGGTCCAATTACAAGAGCTCGCGCGCGACAATTGAATTTAGAGGTGAGCTCGTTCTTGAGCACTTCTTTGTTTGGTTTTGGGAATAGATTGCTACCTTATGATTATGTTATGATTAGGAACCAAGGGGAGGACCAGGAAATACTCAAGGAAGGGCTTGGAGGCCTGGTGGACCAGCAAGGGAGCCCAAGCCGAGGTGGAGGCCCAAGGGCCGTTTCGGAGTCCAGGAGCAGTCTGCTCTAAAACTGGTCTCACGGTTGCATACGGACTCGGATTTGGGCGTTCTTTATATGTACGGAAACTTAAGAAGACGACAGTTCCAATGGCTCTGGTCTCAAGCCCAAATTCGTTCGGAGTCGTCAGGAATCATCAAAGGAATTTGACATCCAGAATCTGATTTGGTGCTGCGACGCTGTATTTTGGCCTTTGGGCCTTGTACCGTGTTGAAACCCATTAGGGTCGCGTCCAGGGGGTTTTGCATGACCATAGACTCCATAAATCGGTAGCCACTTCCCAAGATTAGGTTTTGGGTTTTGCTTTAGATTAATCTGTCTTCGAACAGTCGCCGTTCATCGGTTTGTGAAACCCCAACTTCGTGTGCTTAATCATTATTCTGCAGTTTGTCACTTTCAATTGAGAGCTACATTCTTTCGAGTTCTTGCTTGTGTTCTTCGTTTCGCAGGTAGGGATTAGCCTTCTTGGTGAGGTCAACCGGATTGTGACATGATTGATAACCAGAGGAGTCCTGGTGCTAAGATTGTAGGGTTCGAGTCTGCTGATTGAAGCCGGATCGGTGTGCCATGCTCCACCAAAACGAGAGTTATCCTTCACCTAACGGAAGATCGGGCCCCCTAGTCCCCATCACTTTGTCCGTTCATCCTGTCCGTTCATCCATATTTCAGAGTTGTACGAACTGTCTTGGCCCGCCTAAGGAATTCCTTCAGGCAAACCGAGTCATGTTCGCACGACGACCACTCTCGTAAAATGCATGTGAAGGATTGTGTAATCTATTCCTTCGGTTCAACCGAGACATATTCGCACGGCAACATACGACCTATCTTGTCCCACCCGAGGAACTTATCAAACCCATGTGAAGGATCTCATCATCACTTCCTCCGGGCCAACCGTGACGTCTTCGCATAGCAACACGTGAACTGTCATGGTCCGCCCAAGGAACCGACTATGCTACCAGCAAGATTTATTTCTCCTTTGCCAGTTGATCTCCAGTCACCTATCTTTGCTGCCGCGAGCCTTGGGGGCTCACCTAGAGTGGCATAGGAGTACGCGGGTGTTGGCGCTAAAATCGGCCGGATAGGAATCGGCCGATGGGTCGTCAGCGTCGGACACACGACCCGGGAGAATCTGCTTAGCTCCTGTTCGGGTTATCGCCCTGGTGCGGTTCGCGCGGCGTGCCAGTCAATCTGACCTGTTGATTGACAAGGAAATAGAGTGTTAAATTCCAGGCGCGTCTATCGGCTGGGGTTCCGATCTGTCCTGAGGAGCGCGTTGGCGGCGAATCGGCCGATTTGCTGTAGAGATGATCGGCTATGGATCAGCCGATGATCGTATAGTAATCGTAAAGACAACTGCTGGAGCGATCTAGACGACTACTGCAAGAACAACACTTGAAATAGATCTAATCGGCTGTATGACGATGAATCGAAGGAGAACAATGACAAAGCCGATTACCCTGATCTCAAGCTGGATAACTGGTGATAATACTAGAATAACAGGTAAAACTTGCAATTCTAGTAAATATCGATAACTGGTGAATAA
The DNA here is from genome assembly GCA_032594955.1 of Panicum miliaceum. Lineage (NCBI taxonomy): Eukaryota > Viridiplantae > Streptophyta > Magnoliopsida > Poales > Poaceae > Panicum > Panicum miliaceum. The sequence goes on along the minus strand of CM064070.1, from coordinate 6,953,871 downwards.
ATCCAAACAAAACCACAGCGATGCGCCCGTAGTTAAAGCTCGGATATTACTCGGTAAGCGGAACCTACCAATTGGCCGGAGATCAAGTTGATGCAGCCCTGCCAACCCGTACGAACTCGTGAAAGAAGAAAAGGTATTGGCGAAGTCGCCGACTTGAAAGTAAAGTACTAGTAAAAAGTAGAAGTGTTTTGTTGATTGATGTGTTGATATCTTTCAAAGCCCTAGCGACTCCTATTTATACCCTGAAACTAGGACTCCTGGTCGATTATGACTTGTTACAACCTTATTTAAAACAAGAAAACTACTATATCTATAATAACTTTTAAAGGAAATGGACTCCCGCAGAATCTTCCGCCGCCGTCCCTTAATCCAATCAGGATTCCCTTCAATTACTCCTTGACCGATTTAGCGTCGCCCTGTTGACCAACTTTTGACCGGGACCGTCCGAAGTAGCCCCAACCTGTTGGCGCAAGCTGCATCACCCACCGGCCGATTTCCAGCTGTTATCTCAATCGGCCGACTTTTCACTGTAGCCTCCAGATCTGCCGCATCGGCCAATCTTCTCCTCCTGACACCGATTCAACACGTGTCAAAATCTGGCATCAACACATGCCCCCCAGTTTCGGAGTAAAATATAACTTTTCCTTCGAAACTCTTTTCTTTAATCCTCTCCTCCGAAACGGGCGCAGTAAAAATCTCCTTCCGTCCCGCGGCACAATGATTGCAATTTCCTCGAACCGGGCGCGCGAAACGACCGCTCCCCTGGAACTCGTGTAGACGGCGCGGTAAAAATACCATCTTTGCCCTTGCCCCCCTGATCTTTCTTAGGTACGGGCTCTCTCCGCTTCTCCTCTTCCACGAATCTAGCATTCTCTCTATCGCATCACTGTTCGTCTTCCTCCAAGCTCCTTTGATTTCCAAGCGCTCCCCCTTTTCCGGTGATCTCATCCGCGGCCTGCTCCGACCCCCAATGGCGTCTCCATCGGCGACCACCCCATCCACAACGGCTCCATCGGCTGCTCCTTTGGCGGCGGCGGCCCAATCGGCGGCTTCCCTAGCGGTGTCATCGGCGACGATGGCTTCCATTCCAGAGGTAAAATGCTCGAAATTTTCCCCTTTTTGCCTTTCCACCGCTTCAGTATTTTCCGGACCCTTTCTTAGCTTCTTCCCTTTTTCCCTTTTTTAGGCACTTAGGCACAGAATCACCATTCCCCTCTCGGAATCCCCTGACCTTATCTGTCTGGGCCCTATGGGGAGCCCTGATCCAACGGATCTAATCAGTTTAGAAACTCATAGGATCCCTTTTAAGCAGTCAACCATGGATTTAGATCAATGGGTGGGCACTTTCAAATCCTGGCCGAATGAAACACCCGGGTGGAGAGAATGGTACCAGAGGGTATCCGGGTCTTGGAAAGTTCAATGGGAAGAATTGAAAATCGGCCAATGCATAGACTTATCCCTGTCTCAGATGGAAAAGAACGAACCTTTGGTTATGGCAGCTTCTTACTTCTGGTCCGATGCACTTAACGCATTCCTTTTTGGACACGGACCCATGACCCCGACCTTGGCCGATGTCTTGCTGTTGACCGGCCTAGATGTTTCCTCCGCCGATACCCCCTTCAATTATCTGTTCAAGCCATCTCATCGGCTGGAGACCAAAGGAATCGGCGGGTGGAAAGGATACATCAGTAAAAATATGAAGACAGGGACAGTCTCACAGAGGGAGCACACTGCCTTCTTGATGATGTGGCTGGAGAAACACTTCTTCTGTGGCAGAGCGGTTGGCCCCTCTTCCAACACTCAAGCTTTGGCAGAGTCTCTTGCACAAGGATCGGCCATCCCCCTCGGTAAATATTTGCTGGGATCGGCATATCATCTGATGCATCAAATCGGCGTCAAGCTGTCGAAAGGAGAGCCGATAGGGAATCCAGGCGGTCCTTGGTGGTTCATCACCCTTTGGCTCAATCTACACATGAGCAAGGTCTCTCAGTAGAGAATAGAGACAAAGACCTTTCCCAACATCGAGTTAGAGGAGAATCCATCGGTCCGTCGCCGCTGCAGATCTTTCGGAGAAGCGGCATCGGCCTTTCCTGGCTGCCAATTCACCGCTACCCGCGTAGCTGAATATTTCAGATGTTTCTATAATGGACTTAGTGAGGAGATGATCATCTGGCATCCATATCAGACCGCAGAGCCGATTTTCGAATTGCCTGTATGCTTCGACTTCTCCACCCATACATTTGACAGAGAATTAATGGACGTCTTGATCAAGCCGGGAATTCTGCCGGCCAACTTCTTCTCAGGGAAGGACTCACCCACCTATGAGTTCTACTGTCCATCGGCTGCAGCAAGGCAACTAGGTTTTGGCCAACTGCCGATTCGAGTCTATTTCGCCGGCCAAGTAAAATTCAGAGATGAACTAACTTCAAGTCTTGACTACAGCCGATTGTGCGATTTAGTACCTGACTCCAGCACCATTGACTTGAACAGCTGGTTAGTTGCCTCTTTCGCCACCCAACAGTATAAATTATGGTGGGCAGAATGGAAGCAGCATCTTTTCTGTAAATCTCCATCAATTTACTGCAACATTCTGGACTCAGAGAACATCGACCCCAATGCAGCGGTATGTCCTTTTCTCCTTAGCCGATTTCAATGTTGCATTACCATCTCGTTGTTAACTTATGTCTACCCCTTCAGTCCGAAAGCCATGTTCCCCCGACGCGGAGTCGAAGCGGCCGGCCGATTGATAGCCATCACCAATACACAACGTACCCACTCATCGGCTTCCATGCTCCATCTATCAGAGATATCTCCACTGGCCGATCAAGACGAGCACCCAAAAGACCAACATCAAAGATATCCATCCGTCGGATGCGAGCTCGCATTGGATCGGCCGATCAGGCGACAATAGCATCGGCTGAAATCTCCCGCATCGGATCAGCTAGCCAGATGGCAGCAGTATCGGCCGAGACTCCCCGTGTTGGATCGGCCGATCAAGTGGAAGTAATACTCGCCGAGGCCTCAGGTCCTTCACCCCCACCAGTCGTCGAGACGGCCGATCCCCAAGTCACCGCCGAAGCCGGGGCCGCTGCAGCATCACTCTTAGTAGAAGCTGTCCAGGTAACCTTATTTATCTCATATATTCCCCAAATCTTCTACTGACATCAATTCCATTCCTTTACCAGGCTGCACAAGTTGTCCCACCACAGTCCCCGCAACTATCGGCCACGTCTCAAGTGGGGACTGAGATTACAACAGCTCCTGTTGCCGAGGTACATGATCTCTTACCCTGCATCCTTAATATTCAGGAAACTTAACCAATTTTGATGCAGGTCGACTTGGGTATGCCGATTATAACTCCACCGCAGGAATCGGTCGGGGAACCCGCAGAGGCATGGCAAATTTCCATTACCATCTTATTTCATTTTCCCATAGTATTTTCACGAGCATCTATACCTTTCTCAGGAAGCTGGCCCAGGCGGAGTACTGATAACAATCGAATCTTCCTCTTCCGGCGAACCAAGTGCACCAGTCCCTGAAACAAGGGAAATACTTCCACCGGCGCAGGCAAGAGAGATTCGTTTCAAAGAGGTAACAATCTTACCATCAGAATCGGCCAATTTCCTTTCACCGCTTGCTTACCCTTTGCTTCGTTCCCTTACAGGAGCAAGATACTCCCAACAATAGCATCTTTTCTTTCGCTGTCTCCTTGGCCGATGAAGAAGAAATCGCCTCACACGCAGTTCCATCGAGCTCTGCCTCCGACGATGTCCGCTCTAAGCTCGAAAGCATTCGTACTCTCCTCCAAGGTGACATCGGCCGATTGGTGGAAGATGCATCGCCGATCCGACAACTTTTCAATGAGGTCGTAGATCACATCCTGGATGAAGTGTCGGAAGACTTGGGGTATGCTGCCTATATAGAGGGCATGCGGATTCTGGTCTCGAGGGCGCTGCAACGTATGGCCGATCGTGCTCAGATGGCCAAAACTCAGGAGGAGGTTGACTTGTACAAGCATCAGACCCAGGAAGTACATCACAGAATCAACTTCCTCGAGAACTGCCGTCCGGACATCGTTGGCGCCATAGATCGGCTGAAACGGAGGAGAGCAGAACTAGCCAAGGAGATGGAACAGGTAACCAAAGAGATAGCCGCTGAAGAGAAGAAGCTCCAAGAACTCCCAACCATGATCAGCGAGCTGAAGCAAAAAAGACAACAGCTGGCCCGTGAAATAATAAGACTCCGTCCCCGCGTGTCAGAAGTACCAGGATCGGCCGAAAATGATCAGAGGATAGTAGAATCGGCCGATCAAATCAGACGACGAGCAATTGTAGCCATAGATGCTTTCCTTGGGCTGTAAAAGATATGTTAAACATTGTTGCTCCTTTAATGCCACTGTGCCGATTTGGTTTTGAACTGCTTTCTCAGTTTGCCTCGTATTTATGTACGCATTTACTCGGATAGGACGTGTCTCACCATCCATTCAATAATGAATCCCAATATTTCTTTCACCGGATGTGTAGCCAGAAAATCGATGAGAAATCGGCCATGTTACTTTGACATATTTTGCTTTTGTACTCAGAATCCAAATTGGCACTAATGTACGTCGGCCTTGATTTGCTGCTATCTCCCAAATCTACCATCTCTAATAAATCGGTCGACGTAAACCCATGCCCAGGCTTCCCATCTTCTCGGACGAGCTGATCCATTTATTCTGAATCTTCAAAGCCGACTGCTTGGATCGGCTGTAGACCGAAATCGGACACTTTCAGAAAGTCAGTGTCCCAAGTCCTGCCAGATATACATTTGACGTGCTCGCAGCTCCACTGTTGCGTGTCGGCCGCTGCAACGCTGTAGACTGAATCGGCAGCGACTATCTCCGTACTGTCGCCGACCCATTGCACAAGGCATTGATGCATAGTAGATGGGACACAGCAGTTTGCGTGTATCCAGTCGCGACCAAGCAGCATATTATAGGACCCCTTGCCATTAATGACGAAGAAAGTAGTAGGGAGGGTCTTACTGCCGATGGTGAGGTCGACGCAGAACGCTCCGCGGGCGGGTGACACGTTGCCTTCGAAATCCTTCAGCATCATGTCCGTCTTGGTGAGGTCGTCGTCGCCCTTGCCCAGCTTGCGGAACATAGCATACGGCATGATGTTGACTGCCGCGCCTCCATCTACCAGTAATCTGGTGACGGGTCTTCCGTTGACATACCCTTTGAGAAACAGCGCCTTAAAATGTTGTCGTTTTTCCTCTTCTGGTTTCTCAAACGTAGCCGTCATCGGCTCTAATACCAGTTGTGCCATTTGCTCTTCTTCTGTTCTTGTTACTTTATCTCGATCGTTGGGCGCCATGAACTCCATCGGCAGTATGAATACCATATCAATTTCGGCTGCCGATTCTTGGTTGTCCGTTTCCTGATCGCTTTTCTTTGGGCGCCAAACTCGAGATTTGACATTCCTTCTCTCTGGCACATGTCTTTGTTCCTCTTCTTGATGCTCCCACTAGCGTAGGCGTTGGATCCTTCATTTCTGGGATCTGGATAGGCCATCGGGACACCACCTGGGATTGGCCGATGATCTGGCGTGTTCCCAATCTGGTTCCCTCCCTAGGGGATCTTCGTCTGATACGCTGTCATCTGCCATTTCTTCGAGCCGATCGTGCGCGCTGATCCTGCCCCCCAGTCTATCTCGCTGGCCGATCTTGCTTTTTGACCTGCTGTACTGGTCAACTCTGGCCCACAGCCGATCATGCACTGAAACGCGCCGTTCTCCGCGCCGATTTCTGCTGATCGGCTCTGATCCTCTGTCCCTAGAGTGTGGCCTTGGGCGATCGTTGCGGTTTGATCCGTTACACTCCGGACAGTTATCGGCAGATGGCAACCTGATATCGTTCTCCCAGCAGTGGATGAAGAACGGACACTGCCAGTGATCTTCATGCCGGCGTATCATCTCTTCCTGGTGTTGTGCTTGTTCTCGCTGCTGCCGATATTTACTGAGTAAGAATCTGGAGGTGACAGGCCTGCGTGGTTGTTCTGGCCCTCGCCTGTTCCTTCTGATTCCTTCCGTCGTGATCTGCCTCCTGGGGTCGACAGCGCCGCCTCTTCTCGCCGATTCTGACGTCAGCACCTTGGTTTGACTTGAGTCTTCTCCAGCGTTGACCGTGTTGGCCGGGAAGGGATGCTGATCTATCTTCATCGGCTTTGCTGATTTGGTTGGAGTGTCAAACTTAAGCCGCCCCTGTTCAATGGCCGATTGTATCTGCTGGTGGAAGACTTTACACTCATTTGTATCGTGAGAAGTAGCGTTGTGCCACTTACAGTATTTCATCTTCTTAAGTTGATCGGCCGTAGGGATGGTGTGATGTTGAGACAGCTTAATCTGCCCCTCCTGAAGCAGTAGATCAAAAATTTTATCGGCCTTTGACGTGTCAAAGCCGAATGTCTCTGGCTCCTTCTTGCCAAAGGGGCAGGATATTGGTTTCTTCCCTTGTACCCACTCTGCCAGGCCGATTTCTTCTTCCGCATCGGATTCAGATCCCTCCAAGTAGGCCACCTTCTTTTGGAAGCTCCTCCGCTGTTCGAACGGTCGGACCTCCTGTCCTGATAATCGGTGGACGATCTGGCTCAGGCTCTCAAATTCTTGGGTGGCATATCTCTCTCTGATTTGTGGCAAGAGACCTTGGAAAGCGATATCGGCCAACTGTGCATCGATCAGAGCCAAACTGTAGCATTTGTTCCTGATTTCTCTGAACCTCTGTATATACCCTGTCACTGGCTCATCGCTCCTCTACCTGAGGCTGGTCAGATCCGAGATCTTCATCTCGTGTACCCCTGCATAGAAGTATTTGTGGAATTGTTTCTCCAGATCGGCCCACGTGACGATAGAATTTGGCGGTAAAGTGGTGAACCACTGGAAGGCCGATCCGGACAGAGATGACGAAAATAAACGCACCCTCAGAGCATCTTGCGTGGCAGCTTCTCCGCACTGGATGATGAATCGGTTGATGTGCTCCACCGTGGATGTGTCGTCCGTCCCTGAGAACTTGGTGAAATTAGGAACTTTGTAGCAGTGTGGGAACGGCAGCGAGTCATAGGCCGATGGATACGGCGTCTTGTAAGTATAAGTTTGAACTTTCGGCTTCAGTCCAAACTGATCCTGGATTACTTCTGCTATTCTCGCCGTCCAATCCACCTGCTGCTGATGAACAGCTATTCGCGGCGCGGGCATGTGCTGAAGGGCTGGTATGGCCGGGTGATGAATCGGCGAATTTTGCTGTGCGGCCGATAGTTGATGGCGAAGCGAGTCCGCACCTCCTTCGTACGTCACTGCTGGCGCCGTGCCTCTGAATGCTTCCACAGTGTTTGCCCCCCTGCAGACTTCTGGTAAAATCGGCTGATACTGGGAGACCGTCGGCCGGGCGGCCGATTGGTATGGCACCTGAACCGGATAAGTGCCATGCCCGTTCGCTGGCTCGGGAAAATATGCTGTGGTTGACGTCCCCCAAGGCGCTGAGCTTGTAGGTAGTGTTTGCACAGAAGCGATCTGAACGGGTTGAAACGGCGCTCGCGATGGGAGACATGGTGCACCGCCGTATCTTGGAGACGCCTGAAGTGGTAGAGAGCTGTATCCCTCGCGCTGCGTCAATATCGGCTGAGAAGCCGATTGGGATGTATATGGTAGGCTCCTGGCCGGCAGAGTAGTTGGAGGGGCATATGTTGGTCCCTGATAACCTTGGACGGTTCCGCTGGCCAGAGAGTTGACGACGGCGTTGTACACCGTGTTGCTCATCACCGAGGATTGGTCGATGAACGCTTGATACACGGACTGTTGAATCATCTCTGACATCTTGCCCGAGTCTTCAGCAATGGTGATGTGGCGAGGTGCTAGGATAGGAGCCTTCTTGACTGCTTCCCCGCTTCTGGTACGACTGAACGACTGGAGGTACATCTTCTTGTAATCTTCCAGATGTTTGGCCAATTCTTCTCTCTGGTTGTCCTTGAGATCAGCTTCCGTGACCTCGATGATGTTGCTGTCAGAGATTTCTGCGTTGTTCGACATAGCAGATCTTGGATGGTCCCACCGGGCGTGCCAAAAGTGTGTTGGCGCTAAAATCGGCCGGATAGGAATCGGCCGATGGGTCTTCAGCGTCGGACACACGACCCGGGAGAATCTGCTTAGCTCCTGTTCGGGTTATCGCCCTGGTGCGGTTCGCGCGGCGTGCCAGTCAATCTGACCTGTTGATTGACAAGGAAATAGAGTGTTAAATTCCAGGCGCTTCGATCGGCTGGGGTTCCGATCTGTCCTGAGGAGCGCGTCGGCGGCGAATCGGCCGATTTGCTGTAGAGATGATCGGCTATGGATCAGCCGATGATCGTATAGTAATCGTAAAGACAACTGCTGGAGCGATCTAGACGACTACTGCAAGAACAACACTTGAAATAGATCTAATCGGCTATATGACGATGAATCGAAGGAGAACAATGACAAAGCCGATTACCCTGATCTCAAGCTGGATAACTGGTGATAATACTAGAATAACAGGTAAAACTTGCAATTCTAGTAAATATCGATAACTGGTGAATAAATCCAAACGAAACCACAGCGATGCGCCCGTAGTTAAAGCTCGGATATTACTCGGTAAGCGGAACCTACCAATTGGCCGGAGATCAAGTTGATGCAGCCCTGCCAACCCGTACGAACTCGTGAAAGAAGAAAAGGTATTGGCGAAGTCGCCGACTTGAAAGTAAAGTACTAGTAAAAAGTAGAAGTGTTTTGTTGATTGATGTGTTGATATCTTTCAAAGCCCTAGCGACTCCTATTTATACCCTGAAACTAGGACTCCTGGTCGATTACGACTTGTTACAACCTTATTTAAAACAAGAAAACTACTATATCTATAATAACTTTTAAAGGAAACGGACTCCCGCAGAATCTTCCGCCGCCGTCCCTTAATCCAATCAGGATTCCCTTCAATTACTCCTTGACCGATTTAGCGTCGCCCTGTTGACCAACTTTTGACCGGGACCGTCCGAAGTAGCCCCAACCTGTTGGCGCAAGCTGCATCACCCATCGGCCGATTTTCAGCTGTTATCTCAATCGGCCGACTTTTCATTGTAGCCTCCAGATCTGCCGCATCGGCCAATCTTCTCCTCCTGACGCTGATTCAACACGTGTCAAAATCTGGCGTCAACAGCGGGCTTTTGAAAGAACCCATCATCGACTACATCTCCGACAAGAAGCTATTCAAGGCATACTTCCGGTAACGCTCCAAGTACTCGTCCTGGACAGTACCTTCGGGAAGTTTTGTTACCGAAGGGGTCATTGCACTCACACTTCCGGTAACGCTCCAAGTACTCGTCCTGGATAGTACCTTCGGGAAGTTTTGTTACCGAAGGAGTCATTCCACTCACACTTCCGGTAACGCTCCGAGTACATGTCCTGGACAGTACCTTTGGGAAGTTTTGGTACTGAAGGAGTCATTGCACTCATACATCCGTCCTAGACAGTACCTTCGGGAAGTTTTGTTACTGAAGGAGTCGTTGCACTCATACTTCCGGTAACGCTCTGAGTACTCGTCCTGGACAGTACCTTCAGGAAGTTACGTTACCGAAGGGGTCATCACACCAACAGCCTAGAGTTCATCAACTACAAATGGGTAACCGGAAAGCCTAAGTGGCTCATTTTTCTCTCAAGATGCAGTACCAACTCAGTCGGCCCTAGAATTGGGAGCTGGTGCCACCGACCACTCGGCGTATCTCCTCTGATTCCACCGACCCCCAGGCTCGGGGGCTGGTGTCGCCGACCACTCGGCGTACCTCCTCTGACTCGGCCAGTTCCTACGCCACTCGACGTATCTCATGCGACTCGTCTGGCTCCAATGCTCGGGGGCTATTCGCGAGAAGAGATTATCTTGGGATAAAATTTGTTTTGAGCGGTAATTTAGGGTTCCTTTGGGGAAGTTATTTGTTTAACCATTTTTTAGGAATCTCATTCCAAAAAAAGAGGTTTTTGAATTTCTGAACCAATTTACCCATTTTAACGATCATTCAAACTCTTCGTTCATTACACAATGCATGCCACAATTTTTTGGATCCTTTTTTCCAAACTTTAGGATTTGAATTCAAGGCTCGGGGGCTGCAGGACACGTGTCATCAATAACTTATTTTTCAAATTCATTTGGAAGATAAAGACCAGAATATTCAAGACTAATTTGACACTCAGCCTGATTCTTCAATTCAACCTAAGGCTCGGGGGCTACTCCATATAGAGTGCGAGTTTCATCGCACCCCATATAAAAGAAAACTACTCAGGGCATGAGCACCTCACAGGCTCGAAACAGTCAAGGAAGTATTCGGAAGTCACCTTCAAGACGAAGTTCGGGAGAACTCCAAGACGCATTCAGAAGTACTCGGAAGCCTGCAGTACTCGGCTACGAAGAGCTCGGGGGCTTGTCAGGCTCGGGGCCATGGGACTGCACACATGGCATAAACTTTCTAGAATGAGGGATGAGACATGTCCCATACCTTATACCTATTGTAAGCTACTCGGCCACGAGTAGGACCAGTCAGAACAGAAGGAAACTACCCAAGTAGTACTCGGGTAGGACTCCTGAGCTTGTATCTGGCTAGGATCTCTGTAACCCTGTCCCCCCAGACTATATAAGGGCAGGCTGTCAGTGTTTTACCGCCACGCCCACTGAGAGATAACCCCGCCGAGATCAGAAACTCGAAGGTGCAAGGAACACAAAGTTAGACAGGTTCGGGCCACCGAGAGCGTAATACCTTACGTCCTGTGTGTTGTTTGTATTGTCTTAGGTGTTGATTAGGGTGATCTTGGTGATCTTGTTTGGAGGGGGGTTCCTGCCCGCCCTTATATAGCTTAGGGGGACAGGGTTACATGGAAATCCTAGTCGGATACGAGCTCAGGAGGCTTACCCAAGTACTTTTCGGGTAGTTTTCTTTTGTGGCGACTAGTTCTACTATGGTATGAGTAGTTACAACTGGTGTAGGGTGTGGGCCATGTCCCACCCCTTATCCTAGAAGATGTACGCTATGTGCACAATCCCATGGGTCCGGGGCTGATAATCCTCCGAGCTCTTCGTAGTCGAGTACTGCAGGCTCCCGAGTACGTTTGAAGGCATCTTCGAGTTCTCTCGAACTCCATCTTGAAGGTGTCTTCCGAGTACTTCCTTAGCTGCATCGAGGCTGTGAGGTGCTCATGCCCCGAGCAGTTGTCAAGTCTTCTTTTATATGGGTGCGACTAAACTCGCACTCCATATGGACTAGCCCTCGAGTCTTAGGTTGGCTCAAAGAATCAGGCTAAGGGTTAATTTAGTCTTGAGTTTTCTATCCTTATCTTCCAAAAGATTTGAAAAATAAGTCGCTGATAACACGTGTCCCTACATCCCGCGAGCCTTAAATCCAAATCCCCAAGGTTTGGATAAAAAGGATCCAAAGAATCGTGGCATGCAATATATGACGGTAAAGATTTGATGGTTAAGATGGGTAAATTGGTTCAGAAATTCGAAAACCGCTTTTTTCGGAATGAATTCCCTAAAAAAATGGTTAAACAAATAGCTTTTTCAAAAGACGCCTAAAATCACCGCTCAAATCAAACCTTGTTCCCTGAGTCAATGGCTAGATAAGACCTCTGGGTTAAAATTTTGAAAAGCCCCTTATTTTGGAATAAAATCCCTAAAATAATTCCAAGATAAATTCTTAAAAGCCTCTTAAATCGGGATCTTCCAAGTAGTTTTGCAGCGTTCAGCCTCAAAGCGTGAAAGCTTAAATGATCCGCCGAAAGCACGTTGAGTGCCCTGTCGCACCCAGCCCCCAAGCATGGGACCCCTCCAACACACAATCATCTAATGCAATACAAACCACCACACAGGATGTAGGATATTACGCTCCTTGCGGTCCGAACCTGTCTAAAGAAATCTTTATGTTCCTTGCACCTTTAAGTTCCAGATCTCGGCGACACCCTACCTAAAACCTACCACCTCAGAGTATCCCTCGGTGGGCTTGACGGTAAAATACCAACATGATACGAGAGTACAAGGGTTGTATTAGCATAATTTGAAACTTTAACCTATACCTTCTAATAAAACATTGTCAAGACAAACCCATAAATTTAATCCAAATGGTCAATTAAGGTTTATATAGAGTTGGCACCCACAAACAAAATTAAAAAATTTGGCAACCCAGAGACTTTACAATCAAAACCTACTCTACGGAAGTAAACATTTGGAAATTTAAAGTATAAAATGCGAAAACATAAAGATGTCAAAAGGGAGACGCATAGGATTATTCAATGGTCAATTGAAAATCCTATCCTTAGTTCGTGTTGGATCTTCACCAAAGATATGCACACAGTTCCACAATTCTATCTCTAATTCGTGTTGAAACTTCACCGAAAATACGCACCCAATTCCCAAGTCTCTTCTCGTAAATATTTTGAGCTGGCCACGCAGCCTCTTGTCAAGCTGGATAAAGAGTTTTCCGCTAAGGAAACTCTCACCACGTGCTTCGCATGTAACTGCTGGAGGAGACGCAAGATGCAAGATAGAATACAATAAGGAAGAGCATAATCCTGTAGATGGGATTGTGGCCCATCGTGTCTTTGAGCTGCAAAGAAGCCCATGTGGACGAGTTGGCCCAAGACGGTGCCACAATGGGCCATTTTGTTGATGGTGGCGGATACTCCTTTAGGAATTTGTTGGGGTGGTAGTATGGTAGCCAATCATTTTGATAATTAGGGAGATGGCGAAGAAGTTATAGGCGTATGTGAAGAAGCCAATGCCGATCTTTAATCACCATGAAGTGGTAGAGCTGTGTCCAGGGCTGGCCACACCCAGAGCATACAACCCCCTCATCTGGCCGCAAGCCATCGGTCTCGACGAGCATCGGGTGCTCATTTCTTCCTTCTGTTGTTGCAACACAACATTTGACCGAGTGGCTGTTCACCCCTGACTGTCTCCGTCGTCGTCGATCATCATGCACACGCGGTCCCCCCGGCGCCTCGCTGTCCGTTTGATTGACCTTATCGCAGTCCGTCCGCTTGCCATGTTTCTTTGTGTGATAGACAGCAGGCTCGCGAAGTTATTAGTGCTCGTTGAGGCCAGAAAGACTGAACTATTTGCGAGACTGAAACTTACAGCAAGGGAACCGCTAGAACATTTCTATTTTCTCGAAGTCCTGGATGGCAGCAGCAATAAACAATCAATAATGCCTGCTTCTTCGGTCGAGCAAGTGATTGATTATTTTTCTTTTGGATCTCTGGAAAACAGATTAGGATCTACTCCTTCCATCCTAAATTATAATTTATTTTGGAATTTCTAGATACATATATTTTGCTATGCATCTAGATCTGCTAGAATATTTCTATTTTCTCGAAGTACTGGATAGCACTAACAATAAACAATCAATAATGCCTGCTTCTTCGGTGGAGCAAGTGATTGATTATTTTTCTTTTGGATCTGTGGAATACAGATTAGATCTACTCCTTCCATCCCAAATTATAATTCGTTTTGGAAATTTTAGATACATATATTTTGCTATGCATCTAGATCTGCTAGAACATTTCTATTTCCTCAAAGTCCTGGATAGCAGCAGCAATAAACAATCAATAATGCCTGCTTCTTCGGTGGAGCAAGTGATTGATTATTTTTCTTTTGGATCTCTGGAAAACAGATTAGGATCTACTCCTTCCATCCCAAATTACAATTCGTTTTGGGATTTCTAGATACATATATTTTGCTATGCATCTAGATGTACACTATGTCTAGATACATAGCAAAATCTATATATCTAAAATGGTCAAAATAAATTGTAAATTGAGACGGAGGGAGTAGGATTACAACATACTGGATGACAAGTACATAATATCCCGTGAATCTGTTGCAGGTACCAGCTGATTGTGTAACTATGCTGCTGAATGCACACTTTATTATGGACTGAGGGGAATAACTATGTTCTACTGTTAAAAGTATGCCAGACTGCAGTTCGGTTGGATTTTCACAAACTGCTATTAAAATTATCGAATTTCCCACATATGCTTCCAAGCGATCGTAATTATCTGGTCATAGCAATATAGTCACCATGATACTATTTTACCTCATGTACCTCTGAGCTAAACATCAGTCAACAAAAATAATTCACTACTACAGAAAACGTTTGTAGGGGCGGGTAAAACAACATTTGTAGGGGCGGGCGCGATACCCGTCCTTACTTCTCGCAGCTAGAAATGCTGTTTGCAGGGGCGGGTAACTCGCCCGCCCCTAAAAAACTATTTTCAGGGGCGGGTCACGCCATCACCCGTCCCTGGAAATCCATTTTCAGGGCGGGTCAGCCCATGATTTGCCCCTATAAATGGTATTTGCAGGGGCGGTTCAGGGCGTTATCCGACCCTGAAAGTGGTTTTCCAGGGGTGGGTGAGGGGGTGAACCGCCCTTGGAAATTGGTTTCCCACCAAAAAATTGGTTGATTTGTATTTATATTTTTCGAATCTGGTTCCAGCCAATTTTGACCTATCAAGCTAGTGCATGATTAAATGTTATAGTGACCGATATGGAATATGTTTCATAAATACAAATAATTACGCATACAAAATAACATCATATCGAAGTATATCATTACAGTGCATCATTATAGTACATCATCAAAGTGCGCATAGAATACATGTTTTTGTCCTATTACTCCTGATGAATGCTACTGGATCTGGCACAGAGGTGCTGAGCGTCCCACTGACGAAGACCTTTGTATTTATTTCAGTTGCCAATTCATGTTCGGGGTGAACAAAATACCCCATTACATGGATCACTTCATGCAAAATGAAATGGCATAAATTGGCAACTACGTTGAGAAGTTGTTGCTCATGGAGTTGGTCGTCGTGTTTTCTTGGCTGAATCTGCAATTCAAAAATCCACGGAAACATCAAGCCAAGTGTTAGATACATGCAAAAATAATTCCCACGTATGCATCTATCCCTAACAAAGATTAGCCCCTTACACGTTCGGGATCAGTTGTGTATCTCCCGAGCTCCCTCATGTGCTCGCACATGTAGTACCCACAGTACACGTAACCTGCAGGTTCCTTGTGGCACGAGAAGTGTGTGCGCAAAGTTATTTCTGTTATTTTCTCGGAGGATGAATTCCTCCTTTGGAAATGTAGTGCCTGTAAGCCCTGTTTTAAAAGGAACCCACAGTACACGGAACCTGCAGGTTTCTTGTGGCATGAGAAGTGTGTGCGCAAAGTCATTTCTGTTGTTCTCTCGGGGGATGAATTCCTTCTTTGGAAATGTAGTTCCTATAAGCCCTGTTTTAAAAGGAAAGAAATGAGAAGTTAGTTTATATATGTAGTTTTTTTGGAAGATCTAGCATGATGTAAATGTAGAAGATAAGAATTTTGCTAACATGTTGAGGATGAATATGAATTCTTTGTATCTACGCGGCTCAAAATCAGCGGAGTCCAATACGAGCATTTTTCCACGCTTTGTCTGTAGCATAAAAGCAATCCACTAATTTCTGCAAAAATATTATATACGATTTCTTAGGCATTTATTCGAAGCAAGTTCATATTATAACAAATGATTGAAACTACACGTACTGGAAGTGGAATGGTGCCCACATGACATCCCTGTCTTGGCATTTTTGCATCTGAAGCGATATGTAGACCCTAACCCTCTTTATGATCTCTTTGTGTTCGTGTATTTGTTTTGCTTGTTTTTCCTTGCGTGTTTTACACTTGCTTAGCTCATCATGGCTGTCCTTCCACCACATTGGCCTGAGATGCCTGGACTCGCAAATAGCTTGAGGGTCAAGAAACACGATCTTGCGATTTATAGGATCGGCTTGTCTTTGTTGCAACCTATATAATAAAATGCATCACAATTAATTAGATATGCTTATATAATACAGTAGGCCATTGCATATAAGATATTAGTTTCGATACGACACTTACATGCACCAGAGTCTAACCATTTCTATGCTTAGTTCTTTGAGGCGAAACATGTTTTGGATGTCTTCAAAATCGAACATGATATCAATGACGCCTATAGGATCTTTTGGTCCGAATATATCCGGGTCGTATCGAGCCCACATGCTTGTGAGCCCAAGTCTACATGCCCTCATGTACCAACTATGCATCCTCTGCATGTCACTTGGAACCTCCGCGATCATAGCGTCGGGTAGAAATGGTTTACCATACTCGAAATTTATCGGACAATCCGGTAAGTCTTGTATGTCATCGACCCCAACAACCAAATGGTGCTCCGAGTCAGTGCGGGGCAAGGAAAAGCCCGGTCGTTTGATGGCACTAGAATTTGAATCATCCATTGACTTAGCCTTTGACCCATGCTTCTTGTTTCCGGTGTGCCATATATGTGCAATCTCTGACCCTTCCCTCCCATAAGGCCGTATCACTCTCGGCACCAACAACAACAGCGGCTGTTGTTGTTGTGGTGCTGGTGGAGCCGATGTCGTGTGCTCTCGTCTTGGTGATGCCAGAGCCTGTGGTGATGCTGGAGCCGGTGGTGGTTATTGTGGAGCCGATGGCATATGCTCTCGTGATGGCGATGCCACAGCCTGTGGTGATGCTGGAGCCGGTGGTGGTGATTGCGGAGCTGGCGGCATATGCTGTTGTGGTGGTGATGCCGAAGCCTGTGGTGATGCTAGAGCCGGTGTTGTTGATTGTGGAGCCGGTGGTGTTGATTCCGGAGCCGGTGGCGTATGGTCTTGTGATGGTGATGCTGGAGCTTCTAGTGTATGCTCTGGTGCTGCCCCCTCTTGTTGTGCCGCCGATGATGAGGGATGCTCAATAAAGACTGTGGACCAAGCAGTACGATATCTCATTTATGCCATAGGATGGTTGAGCCAAGGCATTCTCCAAGGCAATGCTTCCCATCTGCAGTGGGGATGTCTATCTCATGATCCTCATAGCTTGATTTGAGGAGATGTTGCACTTGTACGCATGCATATAGGGGCGGGATTGGATTTCCCTCAAATGAACCCCCAACCGGATCCACCTGGGCCTTGTCTACTTCCTTCCTCTTCCCAGCTCTGCCAACCGGATAGAGCAACAAGCAGGGGGTACTAACGGATATGCAATCTACCGAGTATGGTTGTGTTGTGGTAGAGGCAACACTGCTCTGAGCATATGCCGTATTCGCTTGGGCCAATACCGAAGGGGGGCATCGCCATCATCTGTTGTTGCCTCACCTCTTGCGATGGGTTAATCCATAATAGCCCGGACTGCTACTACTCCGCCATTTGTGCTAGGAAAAATTCCTTAAACTTAGCTTCCAGTGCTTTCTCTGCCGCTTCTTTCATTTCTTCCTTGTAGCGGTCATGCCTCCTATAGCTAGCCCGGTCCTCCTCGAACCTATCCCTGATGGTCAACTTAGAGGACATGCCTCTGACGCGGCCTCCATGCTCTTTGGACCCAATCGTTGTACTAAGCACATCCTTGTCCCTCTTAGCTTTGAACTTTCCTAACTTTTGAAGATCGGTAAGTTGGTACATTTTTTGTGCCACCGCTTTGGTCTAGGGATGGTCAAATGTAGGCTTGCCATCCACTATCTTAGGCTTCCTTGCTTGAAGCCAGAAATAGCCACGTTCATCAAAGCCTTCAAAAGGGTCAGGTTGCCCGGTGGCTATTGCAGCCTCTCTTTCACGCCGCCACTGATCGACCTTCCTTTGGTATCCACCCAGGCGAAGACGGACTTTATGTATGTTGCTTAGTGCTAGATCTCTATTTTTCTGGCTTAGGGCTAGAGCTTCCTCAGAGGTCTTTTGCCGAATAAACTCTTCCCATTGTGCTAGTGTGATATCCCCGTAATTTGCAAATGGCGTTTGGCCCTTCGGGACATACTTGGTATTCAGATCACTCTTCCCCGGCGGAAACTTTCACCTAGCATCTTCCTAGCATAATGCTTTACTTTATCTTTAGTTCCTCTTGCATTGGCAAAATAAAAGTTTTGCTCAACAGTTGCCACATCACTTCCTTCTTCCCCTCAGGAACTGTTAGCCAATCGGGGATCGTTGGATCCAAAACCATTTTTGTTCTGATTATAGAACTGATTGTGTTTCAAAACTTTGCAGACACCTCATAGGAGGCTCTATGGGCTCGCCTGCTGCGCTAACTGCATTGACCATCCATTGGCCTTCGAGGTATTGGTTTCTTCCCTCTTTTCCTTTTGTTTTGGCTGCCAGGGGTTGTAGTTTGAAGTTCTAGACCGGAGCTATCATTGTCTTCAAGTTCTTCCTCTGTTGGGCTTGGAGGTCGGCATCGGCGTTTACTCCTTCCTTTTGGAGCCTCCTACATGGACCATTCAAAGATATCTAGGCCCCTAAGTGGGTTTTGGTGTTTAGATGACAAAACACATGTACGTTTAATCTCATTATCTAGCATGTGTGCAGGTGCTAAAGTTGAACAAGAAAAACATTTGATGAAGTAGGACCCCTCAAAAGAAAATGAAAAAGCGGTGGTTGAAATTTACTCGAAGAGTAGACTTTTTTTTTGTTTTTGAGTATAGGAATCCCGTACTATCAAGAGGGACTTTGATCTGCAGGTTTTGACTTAGAACTAGTGCTCAAGAGAACCCATACAAATACTTGTGAGCCACAAAAACCACCTCAAAATGATATTTTGGGAGTGTCACTGCCAAAACCGGAGTCTATGGTCTGTGTCTGGAATGTCCAGGAACAATGTCCGGAGTCTCCGGATATATACCCGGAGTATCCGGGTACCCTTTCACCAACGGTGGAGTCTCCGGGTCTCTGTCCGGAACGTCTAGGAAAAATGTCCGGAGTTCCGGACATATACCCGGAGTATCCGGGTACCATTTCGCAAACGGCTAGTTTTTGTAACTGAGGGTATAAATAACCCCCATACCCCTTCAGCCAGCTGACTCTTGCCCATTTTTCGAGCTGAACAGCCTCATAAGCTTTTCAAGAGCTCTCTCACTCCCTCTCTTCATTTCTTGAGAGATTTCCTTCAGGGATTCAAGTGAGAGTGTTGCAAGAGAAGAAATTCGTGCTAGTGAGCTGCCATTCCATCCTTTTGAGTACTTAGTCTTCGTCAAGCCGGTGGATTCAGGTTTGTTACTCTTGGAGCTTTGAGCTCCTAGACGGCTAGGTCTGCTCGTGAATGCTTAGTTGAAGTTGTGAGCATCACGGGAAGTTTGTAATCATCTTTCCTCTTGAAGGAACTCATAGTAAGTGACCTTGGGCTTGAGCGTTGGTCTCGCCTTTGGGTGAGGAGCATTGGAGTTCTTGAGCACCGTCTCTTGAACTCTTCCTCAACAAAGATGTAGCTCCTTTGGGAGTGAACTTCGGATACTCTTTACTTAAGCTTTTGTCTATTTGCTTGTGAGACTAACTTTTGAGGGTTTGAGCTTCATCTACTTATTTACAAGCTTCTAGCTTGAACCAGATTGTGAGAAACACTTAGAAGGAACCCCTGGTACTTGCAAATTTACTCAATCTAAATTTCTTGCACCTGTACTTAGTGTTTGTCTTTGAACTTTCATACCTGGACATTACGGATATAGTAACCAGAAACTCCGGAGTATCCGGACATATATCCAGAGTATCCGGACATTTGGGTTACTGACTGTTTGAAAAGTGTTTTAAAGTTGCAAATTAGCCTATTCACCCTCCCTCTAGGCATCTTGAGGTCCTTTCAATCATACGATTCGGCGAGTCATTACACGTAGTGTATGAAAATGTATAATAAATGCTTGGTTGTAAGTAATCACGTAGTCATTACCTGACTTGGATTTGGAACATAATCCGGATCAAACTTCAACCTTGAATGACTTTCTCTAGGAGGAAACGGATGTGGATCTATCGGATTGTGCCACTGCCCTCATACCCAAGGCCCTTGTCCTACTTGGGGACCTTCATCATCCCCAGATTCTACTCCGACGTCGCCCTCGTCGTCCCACTCCATCTAGGATGCAATTTGCTCCATTTCATCATCTTGCAACGCTGCATCCTCCCTTTGTGGGGGAAGATGACGATGGATGATCCATTTACGACTTCTACATTAGAGAGCCAAAGAAGATATATTTGAATATATATTGGAATAGAAACCTAATTGAATGCACAAACATCATTAGAGTGTCAAAATATTTGAATGAAACTACGATATTTTTAAAATTTCACATTGAAATAAAAAAGCAAAGAACTAACAATAGAAAAACACTTTACCATTTAAATGAACAATGGAACTAACTATTTTGACACTCCTCAGTATTTTTGGACTCTCAGAGAACCTTGAATTTCAAAGGATAAGGGACGAATTCATAATGTGAAGCACATAAATTCATTCTGAATTATTCCCTTATCCTCGAACATTTAAGGTTCACAATTTAAGGGGTCCATTATATACATCATTAGTGTCAAAATATTTGAATAAAAGTAAGGTATTGTCAAATTTTCACAGTAAAATCAAAAAGAAAAGAACTAACAATAGGCAGACCTCATACTTTCTTATAAGAAGGACTCGGCAATGTCCACATCTTTGAAATGGAAAAAAAGAACTAACTAATTCAAACAATATCGAATACACTTCCCATTGGGTTCAGAGCACATGTACATTTCACAATGGCAATAAATTCACTATAATTACAATGAAAATATACTCACAATGAATATTCTATTGGGTTCAGAGTACATATACATTTGAATAAAATTATAAAGACAAACATTCAATAAAATTACTAAATAACACTTTACTAAATCGTAATTACTGAATAACATTACTGAATCATAGATACGAACTAATTACTAATTTGACAATACTGAATAATACATTACTAAACAAATCAATGAAAAAAATCCAAATTCAAATTTGAGATTCACATTCACATTCACATTTTACAAACCCACTTCATAACACATATTTGCACTTGATTTCCCATTTCTATGTTACAATGGATTTAAAAAATAACTACAATGAAACAAAATACAATCCTATTCTATTTCGCATTCAAATGGGAAAAAAGGAAAAAAAAGAAAGACAAGAACCTACCATGGGGGACCCGCACGTAGATCCGCGCCAAAGAGGCCACGCGTGGAGGCTGGGGGGTCGAGGAGGAGGGCTGCCGCGGGGAGGAGGGCCGGCGCAAGGAGAGAGATGTGCGGCGGGGGTCAAGGAGGCGCGCGGCTGCGGTGGCGCGGTGAGGGTCAAGGAGGATGCACGCGGCACGACTCGAGGAGGCGCACGGCGGCTGTGGCGCGCCGCATGCCAAGGTGGCGCGAGGAGGAGGAGGCGCCGCTGGGGAGGGCCGCGACCGCAGGATCTGCAAGGGACGAGCGCCGCGAAGGAGGAGGCTGCTGCGGGGCAGAGGGCCGGCGAGGAGAAGCCCTGCCGAGGAGGAGGGCTGCCGAGGAGATCTGGGGAAGAGGACGGCTGCGCTGGCTCCAAATTTTGGCAGCCTAACGGAGTCGTGAGTGTGAACCGAAAAAATTGCTAAGTCCCGGGCGGCGGCTTGTATATATAGGAGGCCATTTATAGGGGCGTGTGACGCCCCCACCCGCCCCTACAAATTGATTTTTAGGGGCGGGTGATGCCACGACCCTCTCCTAGAAATCGATTTGTAGGGGCGGGTAGGGGCGTCACCCGTCCTTACAAATATTTTTCAAAAAATCCTTAATTTTGGTTTAAATCAGAAAAATAGCAAAACACATCAAAAAAGGTGAAACTTCAACCCTAAGATTATTGTGACCTATAGAACAATTAAAAAAATATGACAAGCATATTTCAGTATATATTATAGTTAATAGCGTGCGAACCACAATATATGTGTTTCCCACTTTAGTATCTCATACAACTCAAGCCATACTTTAATATTTGAACACCCTTAAGCCTTATATATACTGAAATATGCTTGGCATATTTTGTTCTAGTTCAATAGGTCACCATCATCTTAGGGTTAAAGTTTCACCTTTTTTGATGTACTATTTTTTTGGAATTAATTGAATTTTCTGAATTAACTTGACAATCATTTGTAGGGGCGGTGGGGGCATCACCCGGCCCTACAAACCCATTTGTAGGGGCCGGTGAGGCTCCCACCCGCCCCTAGTAGGGGCGGGTTAGGCCCGCACCCGCCCCTGCAAATTATTTTCAAATTTATTTTGCAAAATCAATAAATTCCAAAAAAAATAGCAAAATACATCAAACAGTGAAAATATTACCCTAAGGATATTGCCACCTATAGAACTAGAAAAAAGGATGATAACCATATTTCAGTGTATATAATGGTTATGAGTTTTGAAACAACAATATAGAGTTCTACCACACTTACTATCTTATACAACTCAAGCCATACTTTATGATTTCCACACTTTTAAGCATTATATACACTGAAATATACTTGGCATCTTTTTTTCTAGTTCTAAAGGTCACCATAATCTTAGGATTAAAGTTTCACCTTTTTTGGATGTATTTTGCTATTTTTTGGAATTAATTGAATTTTTTGAATTAACTTGAAAACCATTTGTAGGGGCGGGTGAGGCTCCCACCCGCCCGTACAAATCAATTTGTAGGGGCGGGTGGGCCCCCACCGGCTCCTGCAAATGATTTTCAAATTTATTCTGCAAAATCAATTAATTCCAAAAAATAGCAAAACACATCAAAAAAGTGAAAATTTTACCCTAAGGATATTGTCACCTATAGAACTAGAAAAAATATGATAACCATAATTAGTGTATATAATGGTTAAGAGTGTTGAAACAACAATGTTTTTTTCTTTTTTAGCTCTGAAAATTCGTTAGTGTGTGCTATAGTGTGTTAGTGTGTGTGAGTGTGATAAGTACTTCAAAAATCAAATCTTCTTCTCTCTTCTATGCATCTACGGAATTCATCATTACATGTCATATATATAATTCATTCAAAATACATGGATGCACGAGACATTAGAGAACTTATATGAAATCAGAAAAAATTTACTAGCTACATATTTAAGCGGTAACAATTCTTGATTCTCCGTCCTTGCGTGCCCATGGCTTGGCGTCTTTTCTTATGCTTGCTTCTATAATTCTTAATTTCTATGGTAGGTCCGTAAAGAGGTTCATTTCATCGTACTGGTTATATTCTTCCACATCGTCGATACCATCAACTCCTACGATATCTTTTTTCCAGGGACGACGTGCTTTGACTTCTTTGAGGGATCAACTACGTATATGTCACACCCTAAAATATTTAATTTTAGGATGTGAATATCTTTTAGAATGTGTTCATCCATCTTTAATGTTTTTGAGAATTTTTTCTGGTAAATATTCTCATTTTCATATAGCTTAATCCAATTATTGGAAAGTTCTACAAATCTTTTCTCAAATTCCAAGTATTTTATTTTGATTTCTCGTATCCCAAATGATCTCCAGGGTTTTCCTCTATATTTATGGGATTCTTCAGGATATATTTTTCGTGGTTTAAAAGATTTATCTGAACTTTTCTGGATTTATTTTAAGCCTGAAAATATGTTTTTGAAAATGAATTCTTTTTCTTTTCATCTAGAGCTGGATTAAACTCGTTTTGGGTCTATTCCGCCTTAAATCCTAGAATCGTGCCGCGTGCAAGCTTGAGCTTGACCACTTCCATAATCTCGTCATCTTTCGCGTTTTGTCGACAAAAAGTAAATCAAAAGCTTCTCCTTGAGGTACATAAGCGAAGCCCCTCTCATTCTCCCCCTTTCCCATTCTCTCTTTTTCTTTCATCGACACGACAGCTATGTCATACCAAACTCAGCTTTCCTGTGCGTGCGTGCTATGACTTGTTGATCTAGTCCGATCTGGCCGTACTTTTGTATGTCACATGCAGACCGAGCTAGTTGTTTGCTACGTGCCATTTTGGTTTCATTCGAGACTGGATGGCTCACATTGTTGTCCTCGGCATGTGCGTCATGCAAGCCCGGCAATCTACTCTCTATGAAAGGATTTGTGCAGCCCGCTCGACCTTTCTCTATCTCTATCTCTCTGTCTCGTTCTATCCGCGGTCGATACTCTCTCTCAACCGGCCCATCGGTTCCCACTGGTCCGGTTCCACCTCCCCGTATTTTCTTCTTTCCGCAGCCCAGTTCGCTGTCACGCCCCCCCGGTTGTCGCACCTCCTGCACGTCTGCTTCCACGCAGGCTCAGCTAGCCCAGGTTCAGCTCTCGGCCCATGTCCGAAACTGTTCGACCCACACCCGAACCTATCTCGGTCTAACTCAACCCTGCCCACGGCTCCCAGCCTAGGTCAGCCTCGGCACGGCCAGGGCTCGCGCCCCCTATAAAACCCATCCAAAGCCGCTCTTCGCGAACCCCTCAGCCTCGCATCGCCCTCCTGCTCGCGAAGCTCTTGGCTCTGTGCCCCCCTTGCATTGCCCAACCTAGCACCGCCAACAGGGGCCGAGCAAAGGCCCCCATCGCCCCCTGCGTCCCTGCTGCCGCGCATCTCCCCCAGCGCCACCCCTGATGCTGCGCTCCTCCTGCCGTGCGGCACCACCTAGCTGCCTGCGACCCCATCTGCTCGACTCCTTGCATCGCCCCTTCTCTGCCGCCCGAGATGCATGCCCCCCCCACCCCCCCCCCCCCCCCGCGCGCCACCACTAGGAAGCTCAGTGCCCAGGGCTGCTGCGCGCGAGAGCGTCGTCGCCCCTGGCCCCCTACGCGCCTTGCCCCTGCACGCCCCTGCAGCCATGCCCCCCCGGTTGTCGCACCTCCTGCACGTCTGCTTCCACGAAGCAGACCGCCGCCGCATCTTCTCCGTCAAAATCCGGCCACCACGACGCCTCTTTCTTTTGCCCCGCTCCCCGTCCTCACCCGTGCCCGGAATCGCCGGGAATCCGGCCAACAGTGCTGCCGGCGGCCATTTCCAGGAACTCCCCAAGCTTTTGCAATTTAGGCCCCTCAAAATCTTGTAATTCCTGCAGTTTTTTCATGTGTCTTGCAAACTTCGCACAAAACCCCCTAGATCTATTGCATCTTTTCAACCCAGCCCCACCCATGGTCTTTTTCATATCTAACCCTAACCTTCGCTAATTTCGCGAGCACTATTCTCTGTGTCTTGCCAAAATCAGCAGGTAGTCACTAAAGTCTACTGTTAATCGCGTGTAGGTCCCTGTAACCTTGTTTCTTCCATAGTTTTCGCGTTTTAGATCCGTTTTGCTCCGTTCTTTTTTGCGTTAGTTTTCTAAAACCCTAAGCTATCATTTTGTAGTGTTGTTGTATCGTAGTTCCTGCTTTTAAAATTAAATATAGATTTAATTCAATTAATATACTCTCATCTAGTTTTTCTAAACAAAATCAAATTAGATCTATACTCCGGTTTTCATAATTAATGTAACTTGATTAATACCAACATAAATGTGTTTTAATTATAATTTTTTAGTTCAACACGAATCATAAATTTTTACGCTTAGATATTCTCATAAGTCTTCTTTGCTAATTAATTGTTCAATTAGAGTAATTTGAACATAGGAAATTATAAATAAAATTTAACTAAGTTCTACTTTGTTTTTATAAATGCAAAATATAATATGAGTTAATTATAATTTTGGATATTTCTTTCAAATATCCTTTATATTTGTTTTCTAATTAAAATAAATGAAGCTCATAGGTATTTTGTTTCTTTTATAGCACAAATCTTCTGATAACTGTTTCTTTTCAATCGTAGCTCCGTCTTCCGCGTTTCTTGCATTCTCGTGACCGTAGCAACGAGCCCTCTCCTTTTGAATGCTCTTTTAAAGCTTTTCTTTTGTTTGGTGTATTTATTCTTAGTTGTTCTTGTTTGTTTGTTTGCTTGTATGCTTGGGTCTGATGCTTGTGTGACGTTAGAAGTAACGCAATCCAAGAGCTTTGAAGATTAAGAGTTCCAAGAATCAAGAATCGAAGACACTGAGCAGCTATTCTCTAAAAGAAAGGCAAGTGTTTCCTTGATCATGCTTTTATCCTAATAATCGCAATAAATACAACTTTTCTTGTATGCATGCATGTGTCTTAACCTGATGGATCCTAATTAAGGATATGCCTAGTATTTATGATCATTCCTTGCTAACCTGGGTTTTACCTTTATGTTGGGTAGCTATTGCTTAGTTGCTATAACTGGTTTCGGTTTGGGAATAATTCATAACCATGATGATAACAATGATGATGCTACACCTGTTTTATCCATGTTCATGCTCTTTGTGTTGTTAATCACAAGATCATATGCTTTAATCGGAACATGGAGAACCACCCAGGAAAACAGTACAACCACAATACTATATGGCTCTGGTCTTGGCTAATTAATTAGAAACTCTACCTTGTGACAGTCATACCGAGAGGGCAAGAGGGGAGTGCGTTGATGGGGTAAAGCCCGGTCCTCTTGAGGTTTAGATATGGTCCTGGTTAATGCGTCTTCCTCATTAGGGAGGGTTATGACCACTGCGGCCTGAAACCTTAGCGGATTGTCATGAGTTAGAGAATCTTTGTAAAGGCCTCGTAGTGAATCCCTTACCACTCACCTTGGAATTGTTTAAGAGGCTAGCTACCTCGAGCAAATCGGGAGACACGAATTGTGGGTAAAGTGTACAACCTCTGCAGAGTAAAAACTGATATATCAACCGTCCTCACGGTTACGAGCGGCTTGGACCCTCACATGATTAATGAACTTGTAGATGAAATAAATCGTGGACCATGTTTATGGTTATCGTTATGCTTCTGCTATATTTCTTCTGTTTGTTAATGTGGGTTTTGGTATGAACTTATACCTCAGTAATCAGGTGCTAAAAAAACTTGACCAATTAAAATTGCTTATCGCAGTAAGCCAGTCAGCCTTTCCTTCATTTTGGCCTTCATGTCATATAATTCCCAACACTTGCTGAATACCAACCATAAGTGTACTCACGCTTGTTATAATTGCTGCTTAGAAGAGAAAGTTGATGTGAAGTCTATTGAAGATGATGTTGAGTTCTAGGCCTACACAACCCTCGGTCGATTGCCTGTGAAGTTTGAAGCCTTCATTTCCAGGTTAAGCTGTATAACTCTGATAATCTTTTAATCATTTATTTCTCTTTTCGTGATACTGTTTCTGATTATTCACTGATGAAGTCACTATATTTATGGAACTTGATCCTGACATACATATAGTTATGCATTTGGTTTTGTCCTTAAATTCGAGTGTGACAGTATAGTACTTGTGCGACCTATGAAGCAATTACCCATAGACCGTCTTTGTAACCAACATTGTTGAGGTCAATAATCGTGAGCCCATAGTCGTCCACCTCAACACCTCTTGGGTGTTTGACCCAGCGACACCGAAACACCGGAATTTGTATATTGAAACCATAGTGCACTTCCTATATATCATCTATGATGCCATAGTACGTGGTACTTTGGCATGTTCTCTCGTCTAAGACCTCAATGCGAACACCACTATTCTGAGGCAATGTCTTCTTGTCCTTTGCGGCAGTATAGAATAGATATCCATTAATATCGTACCCTTGCCATGATGTGACTGGCTAGATGGCCCAACTGTCAATCTTTTGATCATTTGTTCTTCCATGGTCTCCCCATCTAAAAGATTCAGGTCCTTCAACCATGCAGTCAATCCAAGCTTGTGCTCTCTCATGATCCAATCATCCGAGCGGCTATTACTTTCTGCACAAATCATGCTCAAGTGTTTGTTGACTGAAGGTGTCATTATCGTGAGATGCTGCAAGATGCTATAATGTGCTTGTTGCACACCTTTGAAATCCTTGTCGATGAAAGTTTTCCTCCCAACCGTGCTAACCCCTTCCAACCTCCCCAAAAAAACGTGGAATGAGCAAACCAATGCCTACTTTGTCCTTTAGGTAACCTAGGCAACACTCGATGATTTCCTTGGTACTGTATCCCTCTATCACGGACCCCTCAGGGTATGCACCATTCAGTATGTACCGGTTTAGAATGGACATGAAACACTCATATGTCCACATTTCGTGTAGGTAAAGTGGACCAAGTGCACGTATCTGGTTGACCATGTGAATCATTAGGTGCTCCGTTATATCAAAAAATTCCGGAGGGAAGCACATCTATAGTTGCGCCATAGTCTCCCCAATAAATTCTTGGAGATCCTGCAATTCATCTTCGTCGATCACCTTTTGAGAAATCTTGTTGAAGAAGTAAGACAACCAAGTGACTACCATCTTCACGTATATTGGCTTGATTGCTCTAATTGTATTAGGGAGGAACACCATCAGCAACACATGACAATCGTGACAGTTGTAGCCGCATAGCGAGAGGTCTTTCATCGAGACCAGTTTCCTTATGTTGGATGAGAAGGACTTGGGACTCTGATCCCCCGTAAGCTCTCGCACATTGCCTTCTTCTCATCATGTGTCAAGTTGTAGCTTGCCGAGGGAAGTTCATATCTTCCGTTCCCTTTATCTACTGGGTGAAGATCTTCTCTTATCTTCATGGCTACCAGGTTCTGACGTGACTTCAAGGTATCCTTTATCTTTGCTGATGTCTCCAGAAGGATCCCAATTGTGTTGCCAAACACATTTCTTGAGGTGCATACCATTGATTGCATGGCGGATCTCAAGATCCACCCAATACAACAAGTACTTATAGAAGATGGACTGTTTCTTTAATGGTACGCCTTCGATAGGTGCCTTATCTCTATTTTTCTTCTTCCCATCTTTCGTCATCTTCCCATAGGTGACCTGGATGGTCCTAACCATTTCAAAAATATAGTGCCCATCTTGTTTTACTGGTGCAGAATGTAACTCAGGCTTGCCATCAAATAATTTGTAGAACTTCTTACTTCAGTACCGATGTTCTTCCACCAAGAAGCGCCTGTACCCAAGGTAAACTACCTTTCTAGAACCTTCCAGGAAAGACGATATGGTGTTATCCACACAGACCGTGCATCCCATCCTACCTTTGATCTGTTCTGAAAGGACAAACAAAGCCTAGTAATCATGGATGGTGATGAAGATAATGGCTCTTAGATTAAAGGTCTGTCGTGTAAAACCATCAACAATATCGATACCCTCTTTCCATAGAGTTTCCATCTCTTGCATCAAAGGCTCAAGGAAAACATCTATATCGATGCTAGGATGCTTTGGTCCTTGTATAAGGATGGATAACAAAAGATACTTTCTCTTCTGGCACAACCATGTAGGTAGGTTGTACATCGTCAAGATCACTTGCCATGTGCTGTCAGTTCTAGTCCTTTCACCAATGCAAACCGAACATTCCTCGGGTCCTTTCCAAATTCCAGATAATACTGCTCATTGAACTTGTTCCACTGCCGAGCATCAGCTGGATGTAGAAGCTTTCCGGCGCCCTTCTTGCGCTTATCTCAATCCCACCAGCGCATCAATTCAGCATCCTTTGGGTTGGAGAAGAAACGCCTCAAGCAATCAGCAACTGGGAGGTACCACATAACTATAGTAGGAATTTTGCTCTGCTTCTCAGAGATGCCCAAAGTAGTGTCTACTGGTTCAACAGAGGCAACACCATTCGTTCCACCCATCCTCTTCCTTTTGTTCCCATCTCCTGGACCTTGATTGTCGCCACCACAATACCCGACATTGTTTTTGTATTGACTTGCAGAACATACAGGACATTTGTCCAAGTCTTTGAAAGTATCCCCATGATACAAAATACAATGATTTGGGCATGCATGAATTCTTTCCACACCCATCGTGAATGGGCTGACAAGCTTCTTTGCTCAATATATGTTGACAGTCACTTTATTGGGTTTTGGAAGCAACCAAGTCAAGATACGCAGGAGATCATTGAAACTACCGTCTAACCAGCTGTGCTTAGCCTTTAGGATCAACAGCTCAAGTATGAAACGGAGAGCGGTACAGTGTTTCGGACGTCCTTTAGATCGCTCGTATATATTTTCCTCTGCTGATTTTTTCACCGTCTCGAAGTTTGCCAACCCCTTAGCACTACCAACCAATAGCTCTGCTTTGGTATGTCACAACAACTGGCTCAAGAAATCACCGTCATCAAGTTCAGCATCACTACTATCATCACTGCCACCATCAATGGGCCCCCTGTCGACACCATCACCATAGACTCCACCAACATCTTCATCATCGCTGCCAGCATCATCAAAATCATCATAAGCATCAAACAATCTATTCAACTTGGCTTCCTGTATGATTTCATCGAGCGGATTCTCTGTAGAAGGGGGTGCTTTCTCGCCATGATACGTCCAGAGTGTGTAATTCTCAATGAAACCACGCACCAACACATGCGATCTGATTGTAGTTGTGTCGCTGAGTACTCTCATATTCTTGCATGTTTTGCATGGGCAAGGTATCCTCTGTGTCTTCTCATTTCTTGCATGGTTTTCCGCAGCTCGAATGAATTTATTAAGTTCTCCACGGAAATAGGCATCTGTCCTTCATGCTTTGTACATCCATGTCCTATCCATCTATGAACATCAAGAGATAATTTAAATGGCTTAAAACAAGGTCTTCAATAATTTTTAAAATATAAAACAAGATCTTCAATAATTTCTAAATATAAAACAAGCTCTTCAATAATTTGGAAAAAGTCAATTTAACATGGAAAAAATAAAAAAAATCAAGACCCAACCTATTATTGAACAACTAAATTTTGTGGAAAAAACTATCCGTGTGTAAATATAGAAAAGAAACAAAGCTTCTTCTCTCTCCTCCATGGATCTAGGAATTTGCTTACTAAGGAATGAGGCTAAAACATAAAGATTGGGCCCAAATGATTACATAATCTTGTTCTCCTACTAAAATAACCTAACTTCATCTAAAAGTTTTAGGCAAATGGAGCATGAAATGGTAATTCCACACCATGGAGATCTAGATCTAGCTAGAGGTAAGAGAGCTCCATTTGAGCCTTAAAACTATCTAAAAAACTTAGAAAAGACATGGGATTACCATCAACTTACCTCCCCTCTCCTTGTTTCTTTTTTTGGATTTTTGGGCAGCACCTCCCCTGAGCAAGCAATGGGCTGTCGGGAGGAGAAAGCCACTCCCCAGATTTTTATGAGTATTTTTAGGGGCGGATGATGCCGCCACCTGCCCCTAAATGTATATTTTAAGGGGCGCGGGTGCGTCACCCGCCCCTGGAAATCCCATCTTTAGGGGCGGGTGGCGTCACCCGCCCCTAAAGATGCATTTGTAGAGGCTGGTCTGCTGCTACAGTAATCCTGCTCCTTTTGTAGGAATGGGTTATATTTTGACCCGCCCCCCCGGAAAAAAAATGAGACATATTTGTAGTAGTGATTTATGACATTTGTGCAATATTGAGTCATCTAATTATTTCACTACAAGGAATATGAGTATCAATAACGAAAATCGCTATGACAAAAATCCAAAATGACACAGAATAGATACCATGCAATGACGATTTAAGCGATTTCTTCATTGGTTTGAGGCAGACAAGTATCTTTGTGATGAAAACGACTTTTCATAAGATGAGATGCAATAATCCGTGACGATTTGACAAATTCATCATCAGATATTAAATCATTAGTGACGTTTCCATTTCGTGACAAATGTAGATCATCACAAAATGTATTTCTGCCTTTCTGTAGGAATAACTCCGAATTTAACAAAATTTATTACGAAATGTATCTTTAAGTTGGAAAGAAAATATCTTTAAATACCTTTATTTCATATGCTTGTTTATAAAAATAATTTAGTTTTTATTTTTATGAATAATATATGTTTATGAGATTTAAATGTATTTATTCCTTTTCATTCGAGTTATTTCACATTTGAACTACATGTATTGTCAAAAAATATATTTAAATTACAAACATATCCTTGGTTTAGCCATTATTTGAGATTACACCATCATAATCTTTCTTCTCCTCATTGATAAGATTCATGGTGATTAATAGAAATCATTACTTTCATGGTCACTCATGGTGAATTTAATTTATTTTTTCTATTTACTAGGATTTATTTTTATTATAACTACATGTGTTGTAACAAAGATATTTGAATTACAAGAATATATGCATATATGTGCACTCCCACATTTAATTTCAAGGTCGTATATGAAGTTGTGCGAAAAATTCAAATGTTTGTGTACTTTAGAGTCTAAATTTCATTGTTATGGAATAGTTTTTTCTGTTTAACAATGCAAAAATCTTCTTGGAAAACATGAAAAACTTTTTAGGGGAGCAAAATGCATTGTTACAAGATCTAGAAAAATGTTTCGTAACAATAAGGCAACCATGCATTCCATTTCATGTTCATTTTGACAACATATCTTTATAATCCTCCCTCTTGTTACTGGAAATATTGAAGGTTATTAGTAGTTTATATTATGTTTTAAACATGTCAATTTAATGTAACCTTGGTTTAACATGTTTGTTTATGTATAAATATTGATTATAATTTTTAGGCAATAATATATTTTTAGAATTTAAATATATTTTTGCATATTTATTTGATTTATTTTAGATTTGACCAACATGTGTAGTAAATAAGATCCAAAAATTATAAATGACATATGGTTCATGGATTTCTGACTATTTTTATAACCTTGTGACTATGATTTCTTTGTAGCTTATATTATTTTCAAAAGCAAAACTGTTCCTAGTCCATATGCCAAAAATTTGGGTGGGGAAACTCCTGCCCCACCAAATTGAAACTACATGTTATCCTGCTTTCGCATGTCCACGAGCAGATAAGGTGCTTCCGTATGCCTCCCAAACCCTAATCAATTCACTCCCCACCCCCTCATGTCTTTCCGTCTCTCTCTCTCTAGACTATAGTTGGCCAAATGGGCTCGACCTGGTGGGCCGCACGAGGCATGGCACGAAAAAACCCGGCACTAACCTGACCCGACCCACCAAGAATCGGGTCAGTGCCGACCCGGCCCGATAGCCAGTGCCATGTCTGGGCTGAGACCTCGGCCCGTAATGCCGGCCCAGACCCGACACGACTAACGGGCCTAACCCGATTAGCCATTGGGGCGGCCCGCGGCTGGTTAACGGCCGGTGAGAGCGCCGGCTATATTAGCCACCGGCGCCGCAAATCCTAGCCCCCCGCCCCCTCCCGCGCCTCCTCGGCTCCTCGCCTCCCCCGCGCCTCCTCGCAACCTCGCCTCCCCCACTCCTCCGCCGCCTCAACTCGCTTGTGCTCTTCACCTTCCTCCTCCCCGGCCGGCGGTTCTCCGCTGCCGCCGGCCGCCGATGGCTGGCAGCCCGGGCCATCGGGTCTCCTACACCCTCGCGCCCCTCCTCCCCGCCTCCCCCACTCTCCTCGTCTAGATCTAGAGCTCCTCATCTTCTCTCTGTCCAGCCGGCGGTCCTCCACCGTCGGTGGCCTGCATCCCGGCACGGCATGAGTCTTCCTCTCCTACTCTTGTCCTCCTCTGTCCTCTCCTTCTCCAGCTTGGCACTCCATCCCGAAACCCTAACACTAGCCTAGTCTTCCACTCGTCATCTCCTTGTCCTACCCGCCGCCGTCGTCTACCTCGCCGGCGGTTCTGGAGCTCCAGTTCGCAGTCCGTTGAGGAACCAG
Source organism: Panicum miliaceum (assembly GCA_032594955.1). Classification (NCBI taxonomy): domain Eukaryota; kingdom Viridiplantae; phylum Streptophyta; class Magnoliopsida; order Poales; family Poaceae; genus Panicum; species Panicum miliaceum. The sequence continues at coordinate 6,920,389 of CM064070.1, read as the reverse complement.
ATCGCCGGAACCGGGGGACCCAACCTCACCGGCAGCTCTGGTGCTCCAGACTCGCACTTCTTTGACCTCGTCGGTGACTCTGGTGCTCCAGACTCAAACTTCGTCGACCTCGTCGGTGACTCTGGTGCTCCGGACTCGCAGGTACGTTCGACCTCCTCCTCTTTCTTCTTCTTTCTTTCTTTTCTTTGTTGATCTATGTCTGATGTCTTCCTCTCCTCTGTTCTTTTGCACTGGATGCGTAGAGCCGTCGAGGAACCAGATGCCGGCGATGGAGGATGACGGGCACTCCATCAATGATGAGATTCGACTGATGGGAGGTGTCGAAGATGATGAAGAAGACTTGCTCGTGGGACAGGAGGAGCTCTTTGGCCACAGTGCCCATTCACCGATCGACCTTGTTGATGCCGGTGAGGGAGATGCTGCTGGTGCCGGTTCTGATGGTGCTGTTGCTGGTGCTAGTGTTGAGCCCGGCACCAAGAGCATTGGCGCCAAGCGGAACCGGCCATGCACCTCTAACGTTTGGGATGACTACGAGAAGATCTTCATGTTTGAGAACGGTAAGAGAATCCGATTCCAAGCTAAGTGTCTCCATTGTGGTAAGGTCTACGCTGCTCCTTCTAACTTTGGCACTGGAACTCTCAAGCGGCATAAGGCTGTATGCTCTGTTAGGAATAAGAAGTCTCGTTTATCTCAATCCTTGATCCAGTTCAACTCAGACGGTGGTGTAGGTCACTAGGAGTACAGTCCCAAGGTTGCACGTACAGAGCTTTGTCGTTTGATTGCTAGACTTGATCTTCCTCTATCTCTTGATGATTGTGATGCATTTGAAGAATACATTAAAATTGCACATAATCTTCGGTTTTCTACTGTCTCACGACAATCCACCACTAGAGATCTAGTCAAGTACTACACGTAATAAGATTATTGAAAGCTTGGCTGCTGCTTCCTCTATTGCTTTGACCTCTGACATTTGGTCTGGTAATGCTAAGGAAGACTACCTTAGTGTGGTTGTTCATTTTGTTAGTGCGGACTGGGAATTAGAGAAGTGGATTATAGGGTTGAGGCTCATAGATGTTTCTCACAATGGTGATAATATTGCGAAGCGTGTTCTTGCTGTGTTGGAAGAATTTGGTTTAATTGACAAAGTAGTACCTCTTACTTTGGACCATGCCTCTTCTAATAGTTCTGCTATGAACATTTTATCACCTCAAATTTTTGGTTATGTTTGTACTTTGTTCTTGCATCAGAGAGTGCTTGCCATATAATTAATCTGATTGTGAAGTCTGGCTTGAAGAGGTTATCACCTTACCTTGAAGCTTTTAGAACAACAATCTCTTTTTTGAATTCTTCTATCCAATGCATTGTAGCATACGAAGCTTATTGCATTGATTTCAATGAGAGGCCTAGGAAATTTTGTTTAGATATGGATGTGAGGTGGAACTCTACCTATCTCATGCTTAAGAATCTTGTCCCTCATAAGCAGAGCTTTAGTGTCTTTATTCAGACTTACTACCCTAGGGGTGAAGGTGCTCCTATGCTGTTGACAGAGGCACACTGGTATGTTGCTGAACACATCTTGACATTTCTTGAGCTCTTTTATGATTCAACTGTTGCATTGTCTACTATATATGATCCTACATCTCCATTAATATTGCATCATATAATTGAGATAGCTGCACACCTAAACAATTATGAAAATAATAACTTGCTTAGATCAGTGGTTGTTCCTATGAAAGATAAATTTCTTAAGTATTGGAGGGACATACCTATGCTTTACTCATTGCATTCATTATGGATCCTAAGGCTAAGCTGAGAGGTTTTTAACAAAGCTCTAGTTTTGTTATCTAACCTCTCTGGTACTCATTACTCTCCTTATTTGACTAGGGTAAGAGCTCAACTTTCTACCATGTTTAACAAATATGATGAGAAGTTTGGTGCAGTAAGAATGCAGAGGCCTTCAGAACCAATGTGTTCTGGTAAGAAAAAAAACTGCTTGGGGTAAGATTTTGGGTAATGATGTTGCTGGTGCTGGAGATGGTTCATCCAGTTTTCGTTCTGGTAGTTCCTCCACTCCATCCCCTTCCCCTTTGCCTAGAAGAATTTCTGCAAGAGCATTGCTGCAAGCAGCATCAAGTGGTGCTGGTATTGGTATTGGTTCTGAACTATCTTCCTACTTGGATAGTGACACTGTCAGCCAATTTGTTGATGATTTCAACATATTGAATTGGTGGCATGAGCACAAACAAACCTATCCAGTCCTTTCAATCTTAGCTAAAGATATTTTTATATGTTCCTGTGTCTACTATTTCTTCAGAGTCTGCTTTTAGTCTTACTGGTAGGATCATCGAGGAGCGCCGCCGCCGACTAACCCCTGAAATGGTGGAGATGCTCTCCTGCATCAAGGACTGGGAGGCTGGTGATGCAAGAGCGCAACATTCTGTGGAGGACAAGGAACTTGAAGCCTCTTTTGATGATCCGTATGTTGATGGGTGATTATGTATGTGTTGTAACTTGGAACACTTGAACTATGTAATATTGAAGTTTTATATTGATTGAGCTGGGCTGTACTCTTTTTTTTTCCTATCTACGGTTTCTCACGAGGTGTGAGTTTTACCTGGATAGGTTTTTAATGAGGCAGCCATTGCACCAGCTCAAACTTTGAGTTAATTTGTTTTTGTGTGATATACTGATATGCATGTATTGCTCTTGTGTGTTGTACAAAAATTTGAGATCAGCTATTTGTTTTTAGTTGATCAAGGAGTTTTTTACCATTAGTGCATGGGCCGGTACGGGCACGATATGTCGGCTCTGTCGTGCCGTGCCTAGCTGTGCCTTGCTGTATAGGGTTTAGGGCCGGGTCACGCCATGCGGCCCATTTGGCCAACTGACCAAAGACCCCTTGGTCCTGCTTTATATTGAAAGCGAAAAAGTAGAAACCTCTCCCCCTTCTCCAGCATTAAGCTACAAGTCTAAACAGGAACAACAAAAAGAAAAACAGGGAAACCAGGGACGACAAAACATAGAGCAGAAAATTTAGCAGGCCATCATCGCCGTCTTTAGAGCGCCCGGAGCCCCGCGTCACGCTTGTTCAACAGTTCCTCCACCTTCCCCCTCGCTTCCTTGGTTGACAGGAGACACCACTGCTGAAGAAAAATCCAAAGCTCGGTGAGCAATATGCTTCGGGTGTTTGACCAGGATGTCAGAGAAGACCCAATCGTTCCTAGTGCGCCAAAGCGCCAAGTTAACTCCAGCCAAAGGAAAAATGAGAATTTGATTGCCCTTGGCCCCAGGATCACCCAGGAAACCTGCCTGGAAAGCATCTAGACTAGACGCGATGCTCTGCAATCAAGGCTATCGCGCACCCAACACCACACAAACACTGCCATGAGGGCCGTCTCTAGGAATTTGGGGCCCCAGTGCGAAATGGAATATGGAGCCCTATGCTTAATACAACTAAGACATACTTTCGCACAATTATATAATTCAATTATTTTAAAGAACTAGCAGTCTTCATAATTAATTTCATAAACCAAACAAGAGTATTTTGAATTAATTCGAATAGCACATGTATATGTACAAAAATTAGCTGTGCTGTTTAGAGCTAGGTATGGTCAAAATTCAGCTCGAATCATATTTTTCAACTCACCTCAGTACCTCACGTATTTACCTTGGGTCTCTTGAAGTGTTCTTGACTGCCGCCGTCCTTGCAAATTGTGTCCTTGAGTCCATGAAATGCTGAGGCATGAGATCAAAGATCAATAGGTCGCCTGGCACCTACATGGCTGCATGGGCTGCGTCAAGGCAGGGAGCCAGGGGCTGGATGACTGGATGGGAGGGGACTCGTCATAGGCAGCAGCGACAGCCTACAGGATTGACAATTGACAATCACGACTTGCAAGTTCGCGACGGCCAACGACAACGCTGAATGAGGAAGGGACACAATACTTGATACGGATGACGCTCGCTGCGACGATTCAGTTGCTGTAATGTACCAGACAACCAATAGAGCGTGATGAATGGATTAATAGGCCATGGACTGTCAAGTTTTGGGGGCCCTTTCTTTTTGGGGGCCCGGAGCGGTCGCCCACCTCGCTCATGGCCATCGACGGGTGTTGTCGTCAAGATTAGCAGTCAAGACTAAGACTAGTAAATTTCTTTTATGCGTGTACGGCTTCAGATGGTTGCGCGGGTGACACAGGGTTTAGACTGGTTCGGGCAAGAAGAAGCCCTACGTCCAGTATGAGGAGCTGCTCGTGTTACCCACACGGGGTTTGTAATAGGGGTTACAGGAGGGCGAGAGAGGGAACTGGTCCCAAGTCTCTTGGGTGTGCACTGAAGCTCTAATGGTGAGGGTGTGTTCTTCTCGCTGGAGAAGAAGGAGTCCGTGCGAGAGAGAATCTAAGTCCTCCGTCCTTCGTCCCAGGGCCCCCGGCCTTCCCTTTATAGAGCAAGGAGGGCTCGGGGTTACAGGTGAGCCGGGCGAGGGGAGAGAGAAAGAATAGAATACAAGGGGAAGATTCGAGTCCCCGGGTCGCCGTGTCCGGCTCCAGCTTTCGGCTCCTGTCAGCGCGTCCGCCAGGGGAGGACGGCTTCCTCCGGATCCTGTCGATGATCTCCTCGGGGGCCGGTGCCGCCAGGCGTGCTCAATGTTGGCGTTTGGTCGCGGCATCTGTGCCCATCGGGGAAGATGGCCGCCCCTGTTATCCTGCTGATGGCCTGTGCGACGCGGACGTCCCGTCCCTGTCGCCGGATTTGCGGGTCGCGAGGATGGGCGGGCGTGCTCCTGTGCCAGGCGACGCAGGTCATGAGTGCCTGGCGGCGAGTCAGGGAAGACTGCGCTACTGTGGCCTGCGCTGTGCGGTCGCGCTTGGGTAGTTGTGACGGGTCACGTCGGGGGCGCGGGCGCCTTTCTGCGTACCAGTGCCGCGGCACATTTATGGCGAGACCGGTGGGGGGGCCCACGAGATCCGTGCTCGCATCTTCCAGTCCGCGCCCGAGGCAGACACTCCCCTGGTGGGCCCGGATGAGTCCGACCCCCTACGCCCCGGGGTCGGGCGAAGCGGAACCTTGTGGCGAGGGGTCGGGAGCGTCCGACCCCGAGGCATTTGGTCGGGCGAGGCGGAGTCCGGCCGTCGAGGGGTCGGGAGCGTCCGACCCCGAGGGACTTGGTCGGGCGAGGCGGAGTCCGGCCGTCGAGGGGTCGGGTGCGTCCGACCCCGAGGGACTTGGTCGGGCGAGGCGGAGCGCTTCTCTCCCATGTTGGGCCGATGGCGGCCGCCGTTGCCTCGAGTGGGCCCGGGCCATCATGATCGTCGTTCTGATGGTCATTAGGGGGTCATCAATATTTCCCCTGACAATGGGCCTGACTGCCATCTAGCATCTGAATAGGAGATGGTTCTGGTCCTCGCTCTCATCACACAGTTTACATTGTTCCCACTTCCTTTTTTTCAGCTGTGCTGCCATCTGGACTCTGTCATGCCACGCCATCCATAAGAAAATCTGAATTTTCAATGGGATCTTAGTATTCCAGATATCTGTCAATCTGAGGTTGACACAGCTCGGGTTGACCATGAATCTGTAAAGAGATCTTGTCGAGTATTTTCCAAATTTCTCAAACTTCCCCCAAGTCACTCTCCTCGGCCAGCCTGACTGAGGTAATCACCTCCTGAAGAGCAGCAAATTCATCCCTCTCCACCAGACCCAGATTCCTACGGAAGGACAGCTCCCTGGTACCTGAGATTACCTCCTCCACCGTGACCTCGCGCTCCCTGCAAATTCTGTACAGCAAAGAGAACCTAACCTTTAGCGCACAGTCCCCTCTCCAAACATCCAACCAAAAACGTGTGCTTTTGCCATCTCCAACTTTCACCACCCTGCCAAAGCTGTACCATTCTTTAACTTTGTTCCAACCTGCGCAGAAGAAAGAGCAATTCTTGGCCTCTTTCTGAAAAACACTGAGCCCCCCTAGGTATTTGGCTCTCAGTAGTTTGATGCATAAGCTGGTATCACCGTTTTCAATTCTGAACAACCACTTAGCAAGCAAAGCCATGTTCATTGCTCTAGTTTCCAAAAATCCTAACTTTCCAAAATCTTTTGGTACGCTCAACGCTTCCCACCTCATCATGTGGTACTTCTTTTTCTTGCCTATTCCTTGCCAGGAGAAACGGGCTCTTGCCGTATCCATCCGCTGGTAGTTTCCCTCGTACAGAAGATAGAAGCCCATCATATACATGGGAATACTGGTGAGGCTTGAGTTGAGTAGCACTGCTTTCCCACCATACGACAGCTGACCACACTTCCACGTAGCTAGCCAGCTCTCTATTTTCTCTGTCGTGGTATTAAGGTCTGCCTTGGAGAGCTTAACATTACTAACTGGTATAGCAAGATATTTCAAAGGAAACACTCCAACTTTACAGTTAAAAGCCGGAGCAATCTCCAGCTGCTCATGTTCCTCCATTCACAAGCCAAAAGCTTCACTTTTGTTATAGTTAATTCGCAGTCCAGACATCTCAAAGCAAAACAGCAAAAACTTAACCCTAGAGATGTTTTCCTTCGAGTTCTCTAGAAAATGGATGGTGTCGTCCGCGTACTGCAAGTGGGTTATGCCACCCTCCACCAACTCCGGTACCAGACCTGTGATCACCCCATTCCTTTTGGCCAGAATTAGCATCTGACAAGGCATCTCCCACAATGTTGAACAGCAATGGAGAGAGAGAGGATCCCCCTGCCATAGGCCCTTGAAGCTCCTAAAGAAGTTACCAATATCCTCCATTGAGATTGACAGCAAATCCCCCCGTCACCTCAGCCATGATCCATCCAATCCACTTATCTGAGAAGTGTTTCCTCTCGAGCACCTCTTGTAGAAAACTCCATCTAACCTTATCATAGGCTTTTTCAAAATTAAGTTTTAGAACAATCCCTTGTCTTTTCTTCCGTTTCAACTCGTGTAGCACTTCATGTAGCACACCACTCCATCCAAAAAATATCTACCCAGGATAAAAGCTATTTGACTCGCTCTCTCTCTCCCAGACTCCCAGTCTTCCTCCTGAAGCCCCGCCGCCACAAGGTATAGGTGCCACCACCAGTTAGGTTTTTACCTCTTCATCATTGCTATACTGCCATTATAGTCTTTTAGATTCTATTGCATCCGCATGCACTGACAAGTGGAGAGCAGGTCTCCAAGACCCCTCGTCCCTATGATCATGCACTAGCAGAGGGCGAATGAGGATTTCAGAAAGCATTTCGCATGACTTCTGAGGACCAATGGTAGTCACCCTTGGATGATGAGTGATTGACAATGTTTTGTGGATTGATGTATCTCTTGGCTCGTGATGTGCAGACGCTAGATGCGACGTGATAGTCAACAACATGCGGTGAAGGTCAAGCGAAAGGTTCATGATGATGGACCAAGGGCGGTGAAGCATGGATGAGAGTAGGCTTGGACTGAGTGACCCGAGGATCCAGGTGGAGTCATGGGTGATCCACGTGGTGCACAAAGAGCAAGAGTACATGGATGAGATGAAGATGGCATCGGTCAAGTCAAGAAGGAAGGCGATGGCAAGTTTGAGTAGGCAGCCCATGCGCTGGAGTGCGAATGACTTGAAGGTGTCGTGGCACTTGACGGAGACTGGACACACGTCAACATCGAGGAGGTCACGTGGCCACCACGTGAGATGGACGGTTTGGGTGGTTTGAGCCTCAAAACCACCGTGCAGGCAGGTTTCTCGGTTTGGGCCTCAAAACCAGGGGCGCATCCAGTGCGGCCAGATGGAAGTCATGGAGGGCACGTGACGTCATCGCGAAGCTTGCATCGAGATGAAGCAAAGTCGTGAATGCGGTGTGTCCGTCCAATGCTCTGATGAAAACTTGGACGGTTTTACCCCTGAGCAGGTGTGGGCCCACTATTATTCAAAGGTACTCTGGTGAATACCCATTTTTTGGTAAAAAAATTATATATGTAGTATTTCTCATGTATATGAAGAAAAAAAAAATAACATCATAATAGCATAATAGACTCAAAAATACGAAGCAGCCTAACTCACCCCCCACCGAACGGCCCACATTTCCCCCTGGCCCACCCCACTCGCGCGGCCCTGCCCCTTCGCCGATCCCCCCCCCCCACCCAGACGCCCCCTGCCCTCCAGCTCGGAAGGTCCCAATTCCCCGTCCTAGTAGGCGCTGCAACCGGCAACCGTAGGCGGCGGGGCTATGACACCCTAGGTATTTAAAATGCTAAAACAAGGGTCATGAATTTAGCATCATGCATAATAAACAACAACAATTCAAATCATGCATCTCTTTTAGGAATACATGTGCATATATGTGTACATATAAGATTTTTCATAAGTATGTTCATAACCATACATGCTCAACTTGACATAAAAAAAATGTAGCATAAAAAGACATTCATATTTTAGTACCTTACAAAGTGTACTTCAAACACCATTTGCAAATCCAAATTTTAAATACATGAGATGAATAGGAATTCAAATCCTAGTAGTTTTAATTTAAAATAACTTCTAAACTAAAGCTCAAATGAACTTTGATCCAAAACGAAAGTCGTAGAGTTTCAAATTCCCTACAGCTTTCATGTTGGTAGATTTCAAAGTTTCCTTGCAAAGTTTTGAGAAAAATTTGTTTGAACCCGGGCCCTCACCCTTTCTCTCTCTTCCTTCACTCTCCTTCTCTCTCTCTCCCTCCCCTGTTCTGTCCCGTCGAGGGGCAGCGCCAAAGGGCAGCGCCCTGATAGGCCCCGATAGGCCCGCGGCCGAATCGCCCTCCCCTGCCCCGAATCCACCCATGCCTGACATGCACGCGGCATGCGGCCGTGGATTCCCGACGGCCGAGCCACGACACGTCGGCGACGCCGCACCCTTGCCACGGCCTTGTCCCGGCCGCGTCTCCCTCGTTGTGCCACGCCCAGCTCCACCTCCCCTCTCCCCTCTCCCTCTCTCGCCTATAAAAGGCAGACCAGCTCCCCCTGCTCGCGCCCGCCTCGCGCAGAGCTGCTACCACCATGGCTACCGCCTAGCTCCTCCACGCCGAGCCCCGTTCCTGCACCTCCTCTATCCCAACAAACCCACTGAACCAGTTTTCCCAAGCCGCAGCCCAACCACTCCAGCCACCACCATCACCGGAGCACCGGCCGCACCACTGCCGGAGCTGCTACTCCAGTGGCTAGCCCATCTCCGACCATCTCCACCCCCACCAAGGCCCTCCACAGGTTCGCCTCGACCTCCTCGTGCATCCCCACCACTTTCCCCTCGCCGCCAGCGAGCCTCCTCGGCGGAATTTGACCGCCAACCATGGCAGCCCTGCAATCGCCAAGTTGTTTTTAGGGTCCTTTCTGCCAGATTCAGGGACCTATCTGCGAGAACTCGAGTTAACTTTTGTTTTCAAGAGGCTGTCAATTGTAAAATCAATCTAAAATCATAGAAAAATCAGAAAAATGCAAACTAAAATTTGTTGTGACCCATTTGATGAATCCTGCAACTTTTGCGTAGAAGGATGACTGGTTACGAACTATAATTTGATCTAAAATTAATCTTGTTTTTAATAGCCCATAAATGTATCTCTTGATTTAGGACAATACTATGGATGATTTTTGGACTGTAAGCTAGTCTCCGCTTGTTAAGACTTGTGTAAAAATATCAAGGCCAGAACAAGTCTCTACGAGTAGTTCTTGTTGGACCTTTTTTGATGTGCTATTTTGCTAGAGTTATTTGTTCATGCTGTTCTACTGATATGTTAGGGTTGAAACTTTTACAGTAGAGTAACCATGATGCATAAATGCTATGGACAAAGTTTGGAACTTTTTACTTCTGTTTAACTTGCTCATATGATTTTAGTTAAGAAAAACTACATTAAATCAAAGTAACTAGTTCTGATACTTAGAAAAATAAGAAATTTTAAGCAGAGACTATCTTTGAGCAGATTATCATGTTGGAAAATTTTGAGACACAAAAACTTTGTGGAACTTCCTGTAGAAATAAATCTTTATTAATGTAGAGATTTATTTTCTATGTTCTGTATCTTGCACACTAAAACCTGAAAAATTTACAATAGACTCACCATAAGTTTAGAAGTACTCAGTAAAATGTTGAGCGCCAGCTTTTACATGGTTTGTTGTGTATAAATGGATCTTGATCCTAGCAGTAGCTGTTTAATGTATTTTTCATGATTAATCTGCTGAATGAAAATGGCTGGAAATTTACAGTGAGTTTGTACTTAAGTAATGTGCTCTGCATAACAATATCAACACCAGACACTATCTCTAGTAGTTGTTTTGTTCTTAATCCATGCTTACTTTTGAAAAATGGCCGTTTATGAAATGACAAAACCCCTCACTTACTTAATGAAGTTAGTTAATCTGGATACTACTCGATAAATGACTGCCCAAGGAAAAGAAAATGAAGTGCTTTACAACTTAACTTGAGTTTTGTTGAATTACAACTTTACAGTGAAATAGTTATTTATCATGTACCATTGAAACAACTCATACATATGCATTCATATAGAATCGATGACTCTCGCCGACAGAACCTACGAGCTGGTGCCGGAGCCCGAGAGTGAGCAGCGCAGCTCGGATCAATCTAACTGAAGTCATCAATGAGCTGAACCAAAGTTCGGAAGATCCCAAGGCTAGCTTTGCTCAGGAAGGCAAGCCCCGGAGCATAACCCCTATTTTTAAACTTATGCAACTTTTATTCATATATGGTATTGTGCATTAAGTTTGTAGGAGTTGATTGAAACCCTAGTTGCATGATCCTACGTACCTATGATATGAACACTAGCCTGTGTCGGTCGCTAGATTGCCATGCTAATAGGACTCCGGTAAAAGTCGAGTGATTTTCTGTCACTCGCGAGATATAGGAGTTACTTATTTTACTTATGTTGGAATCACAAGGTCGACGGACGAGGCTATGTTACAATATTCCTGTTGATGATTGAGGCCCCGTCTATTTAGCGAAAATGCTAAGGTCACAGTGCGTGGTAGTGGTTGTCAAGTTTTTGGACGTACTAACCACATGCCGAGAATGTGGTAATCGGTAAGCTTAAGTACCTGATTGGACCGGCGAGTGGACTTTACCCTCACCCTCTTGACGTCGTTCCCATGGGCACATGGTGAGTGCAAGAGCAGCCACGGCCCGGCATTGTTCCTTGGTTCGTGGACCTTTGTACTCGAGGGGGGTGGCCCTGATCCACAACCCGGGAAGAAAGGAGAAAAGTTGCACGTGTGACTCTAGGAGTAAAATATGCTGCATGTACAATGGCTTCGACGTACAAATGTCCCGTAAGGCGATTTACACGGGAAGTGAATACGTTATCACGGTAACGTATGAGGCACTGTCCAACATCAAACTTGTTGCAAACTTACTCAATCAGCTACTGTTCAAATTTGGAAATTTTTGGCTGAGTAGATTTTCCCTGGTGATCAAAATACTAGCTCTCTGTCCACTGAAAAGCCGCCAAAATAAAGAAGCATTCGGAGATGTAGTTGAAGTGGTCGAAGATGTAGCCGTAGTAGTCGGAGGTGTAGTTGAAGCAGCCGGAAATGTAGTTGAAGTGTCGTCGATGTAGTCGTAGTAGTTGGAGATGCAGTCTAAGTAGTCGAAGATGTAGTTGTAGTAGTCAGAGATGTAGTTGAAGCAGTCGGAGATGCAGTCGATGTAGTCAAAGATGCAGTGTAGTCGAAGATGTAGTCGTAGTAGTCGGAGGTATAGTTGAAGCAGTCGGAGGTATAGTCATAGTAGTCAGAGATGTAGTTGAAGCAGTCGGATATGGAGTCGAAGTAGTCAAAGATGCAGTGTAGTCAAATATGTAGTCGTAGTAGGCGGAGGTATAGTTGAAGCAGTCGAAGATATAGTCGTAGTAGTCAGAGATGTAGTTGAAGCAATCAGAGATGTAGTTGAAGGAGTCGATGATGTAGCCATAGCAGTCGGAGATGTAGTCGTAGTATGCAGAGATGTAGTTGAAGCAGTCGGAGATATAGTAGAAGTAGTCGAGATGTAGTCGTGGTAGTCGGAGGTGTAGTTGAAGGAGTCGGGGATGTAGCCGTAGTAGTCGGAAATGTAGTCATAGTAGTCGGAGGTGTAGTTGAATACCAAATCTGTAGGCCACTAAATTTTCTAGTCACTGCCAAAATTTGTAAGGGTTTGGATAAACAGACTGGGAGATACGAATTTTGTTGCAACCAACAGTATTCTATCCACAATTTATCTATGAGTTCTTGAGTTCTAAATCTTCCGCACTTATGACACTTAGCCTTGGAGGTATTGTGGATTTCCGAGTTAATGAAAAATTTGCACAGTGCAGATGGTTCAAGGGACTCGCAACACCCCGAGCGGTTTTGGTGCTAGTGGTACTGGACAACCGCAACAGCCGCCACCACCCCCCAACATGGCTGAAGTCATTGCCGCCCAGACCGAGTTGCTCCGCCAGCTTGTTCAAGGGCAGCAAGCGTTTCAGCAATTCCAGCAGCAGCGGGGTGGGCACAATGTCCACCAACCTCAGGCTGCTTGCTACCTGGACTCCTTGGGCACTCAGTCCCCTCTGTTTCACAAGATGGAGGAGCCCTTGTATGTGGACGCTTGGATTCACACAATCAAGTCCAAGTTTTCTCTACTTGTGGTGCCATGTTCCGATGCAAATAAGGCCCGTTTTACCGCGCAACAACTTCGCGTTACAGCACATCTGTGGTGGGACAATTACCTCGCTATGCTCCCGGCTGATCATGTTGTCACTTGGGACGAATTCAAGAATGCATTCAGAGCCCACCATATTACAGAAGGGCTTATGGAGAGCAAGTTGAATGAATTTCTGGCTCTTACTCAGGGTACCCGCACCGTACTCCAGTATGCCCAGGCTTTCAATAACCTTTGTAAGTACGCGGGCTATCATGCTGACACCGATGCTAAGAAGCGTGATCGCTTCCGCAGAGGCCTTAGTACCTAGCTCAAGGACCGCTTGAACCCTATCAAGGTAGACACTTATAATGAGCTAGTTAACTTGGCCATCACTCAGGAAGATTGCATCATGATTCACCGAGCCGAAAAGAAGAGGAAGGCACCAGCTGGACTCTCTAGTGCTCCGCCACAGAGGTATCGTTTGGTGCAGAATGCTACTTCTAAAGCTCCTCAAAAGGCCCCTCAATAAGGGTGTTGGGTTTTCTGGCCCCCACAGCAGTAGGGCATTGCACAACCCCCTATGCCTCAGCAGACTGGCCCAAGGCCGATTGCTCAGCAGCCAGCTTGTCCGAGCAACGCAAATTGTTGCTTTAATTGTGGGAGTTCTAGCCACTTTTCACAAGAATGCCCCCAACCTAGGCTGCCAAATCAGGGGCAAGGTTCTAATCAAAACAATAAGAACAAGGACAAAAGACAGCTTGTTCAAGTTCAGCAGGGAAGGATCAATTTTACTACACTTGCTGATCTTCCAGAAGGTGCACCAGTGATGTCAGGTACATTCTCTATCCACAACAAGCCTCCAATTATATTATTTGATTCTGGTGCATCCCATAGTTTTATTAGTGCAAAAGTTGGTGCAAAAGTGGGTTTGGATTTTCGTCACACAAAAGGGTCATACATGATATCAACACCAGGTGGTAAAATTGCTTCCAACCAAATCATAAGGCATGTACCGATCAAGTTGGGTAGTAAAACTATCAAAACTGACCTTATCCTTTCGGCACTTGAAGGCATGGACATTATTTTAGGAATGGATTGGATGACTCGACAAGAGGTGACATTAGATATTCCTTCAAGGGCCGTTGAAATCAACTCCCCAACCCAGGGAGCCTCTATTCTTTATTTGCCATTTCGAGAATGCATAAATACATGTGCCTTCATCAAGATCGAATCCTAGATAGAGGAAATTTCGGTGGTGTGCGAGTATGCCGATGTTTTTCCGGATGACTTGCCAGGAATGACACCAGATAGGGATATTGGGTTCATTATTGAATTGCAACCAGGCACTGCACCTATCTCAAAAGACCCTATAGAATGCCGCCCAAAGAATTGGCCGAACTGAAAATACAACTTCAAGAACTTCTAGACAAAGGCTTCATTCGTTGTAGTGCATCACCTTGGGGTTGCCCAGCCCTATTTGTGAAGAAGAAGGATGATAGTTTGAGGCTGTGTGTGGACTACCGACCTCTCAATGCGGTGACAATCAAAAATAAATATCCACTTCCCTGCATTGATGTTCTCTTCAATCAACTAGTGGGAGCTAGAGTCTTCTCAAAAATTGATCTTCGCTCTTGCTATCATCAGATCAAGATTCTTCCATGTGATATCCCTAAGACTTCCTTTTCCCCCGATACAGGCTATATGAGTATCTGGTCATGTCTTTCGGTCTCACAAATGCTCCTGCCTACTTCATGTATCTCATGAATTCGATATTCATGCCCGAGCTTGACAAGTTCATCGTGGTTTTTATTGATGACATCCTTATTTATTCCAAAGAATGAGGAAGATCATGCTAAGCACTTGCATATTGTTCTCCAACATCTTAGAGACCATCAGCTCTATGCTAAGTTTCCAAGTGTGAATTCTGGTTGGATAGTGTAAAATTTTTGGGCCACACTGTTTCCAGCGAAGGCATAGCCATTGATCCTAGCAAAGTACAAGAGGTGATGGAATGGAAACCTCCCACCTCCGTCCATCATATTTGCATTTTTCTTGGTTTAGCTAGTTATTATCGCCGCTTTATTCCGGACTTCTCCAGAATTACTAAGCCTATGACTAAACTATTGAAGAAAGGAGTGAAGTTTGTGTGGAGCGAGAAATGTGAAAAAGCTTTCCACACTCTTCGTGAACATTTGACTACAGCCCCAGTCTTGGCTCAACCCGATAACACCAAGCCATTCGATGTTTATTGTGACGCATCCAACACTTGTCTTGGTTGTGTGCTTATGCAAGATAACCGAGTCATTGCCTACGCTTCACGAGATCTTCGTCCTCATGAATAGAATTATCCAACACATGATCTCAAGCTAGCAGCTGCCATTCATGCTTTAAAGAATTGGAGATATTATCTTATGGGCACTCATTGCAATATCTACACTGATCACAAAAGTCTCAAATATATGTTCACCCAAACTGATCTGAATATGAGACAAAGAATATGGTCGGAATTGATCAAAGATTATGATCTTGAGGTGCACTATCACCCAGGAAAGGGTAATGTAGTCGCAGATGCGCTAAGCTGCAAGGCTCATTGCAATTGCTTGTTTGCAGAATTCTGTAATGGAACGTTATGTCATGAGATGAGGAAACTCAATTTAGAAATGATTCCCCAAGGCACTCTAAACCACATTTCCATTGAACCAACCCTCCACGATCAAATCATCATGGCACAATTACATGATGAAGGTGTTAAAATCATCAAGCAAAAACTCTCTCAAGGAGAGGAGAAATATAAATATTTTCACCAAGACAAGAATGGAGTTTTATGGTTTGAATCTCGCATAGTGGTTGCAAAGAATCATGAGCACCGAAAACAAATTTTTGACAAGGCACATCTTTCCAAGTTCACTATTCACTTGGGTAGTAGCAAAGTGTATCAAGATCTTAGGCAAAACTTTTGGTGGACTAGAATGAAAAGGGAAATTGCCAATTATGTCTCGAAATGTGACACATGTCAGAGGGTTAAAACTAGCCACTTGAAAGTAGGCGGTACACTTCAACCCTTGCCTATACCATCATGGAAATGGGAAGACATAAGTATGGATTTCATTGTTGGATTGCCCAACACCTCCCAAAAGCACGATTCCATATGGGTTATCGTGGACAGACTCACAAAAATGGCACATTTTATTCTGGTACACACTACCTACACTGCCAAGAAATATGCTGAGATTTACCTCGATCGCATCATTTTCTACTGCAGCGACGACCTCGACTACTCGGCTCGTGCCGTAGTTACGACTGCTTCGACAAATCGACAGCACCAACGACTACTTTAACTACTCGTGTCGACTAGAAGCTAGTCAGGGATGAGTGTTGAACTATTCGGCGACTAGCTTCGCATGGTCAACAACTAGTCGGAATCAGCTCCGACTACTCGGCTTCAACGACAAATTGCCCATGAATCAAAGCTACGCTTCGCTGCCTACTTTTTGCGCAACGCACACTCTCTCCCACGACAAACTTGAAACTCCCAAGCCATGTTTGAGGTGGTTCAACCCAGGACCCTCTCTGCATTGGAAGAGGATTCAGATCATCTACTACCACTCGAAGAAGGAGAAGCCACCGCACGTCGGGGGGCTACTGTTTCTGACAGCCACTCGGATTGGGCTGCTCACATGACACCTATAATAAGTAACCCCCAGGGTCTGGTAAGGGGATCAGATTGGTCGGGCAGGTTTGAGCATTGGAAGGGCATGAAACCCTCTAGGTTTCTCACATAAAGTCCACCACGATCCATTACCACACTCGGCGAACTCCCTTTTCAAGAAGGCAGACCCCTCCTTCCTTCCGACGACGAAGACGAGGGCCTTGTGGCACGGAGTACCAAACGCTTCGCACCCAATCGAGAAAGTGTTCATGAGTCATGCCAGCGAGGACTGTGAAGGTGTAGAGGGGGTCTAGCTAGACGACTACGACGACTACCTCCTTGATTCGCTCGACGAAGACGTGGACGTAACAATGGATAGTGAATTCCTAGACAACATCAAGATAGAAGATGCAGATGACACCCGGAAGGAACGCCGTAAACTCATCAATGCGAAGCGCGCCAAACGCAGGCACCACGTGGTCGAGATGAACCAGCAGGGGAGCGGCAAACTCTACGACTCCTCCACAGGCGACCTTCGCGCCATCATCAATGTTGGCCGGGACGCTCGCAATGTCATCATTGCAAGGCAGCAGGAGCGCGAAGAAGTGGAAGCCTACAGCCCCACCCACTATAAAATCCCTCTCGACTACCTAGAGACAACTCGGAAGCGCAAGCAAGAAGTTGGGGAGCAATCCACCCATAGAAAGAAGACTCTTAGTTCGAAGGAGCGATTCGAGGATAGAGCCAGTGGGGATAGGCTCGGAAAAGAAGAAAATGATTCAATTTCTTCAAGGCTAAGCTCAGGGAACCCTATCACAGCCGAGCCATGCGACTGTCAATAGTGGTCACCGTCAGACCCGGGTGCACGGGACTGCACACGTGGCATACTTCTCCTAGGATACGGGATGGGATATGTCCCACACCCTACATCTCTTGTAACTACTCGTAATGCAGTAGGATTACTCGTAGAGTAGTTAGACTAGTCGGACATGGTAGGAAACTACCCGAGAAGTACTTGGGTAGGACTCTTGGGCTTGTACCCGACTAGGACTTCCATGTAAACCTGTCCCCCCAGACTATATAAGGGCGGACAGGGACCCCCTCGGGGACAATCATCATCAAAGGCAATCCAAACCACATAGGACGTAGGGTATTAAGCTCTCAGCGGCCCGAAACTGTCTATAACCTTGCGTTCCTTTGCACCTTCGAGTTCCTGATCTCGGCGACACCCTACCTACAAACTCACCACCTCGGGGGTATCCCTCGGTGGGCGTGGCGGTAAAACACCGACAGCTGGCGCACTAGGTAGGGGTGCAAATCGAAGATCCACCGGAGAACTTGATGGCATTGTTCAACTTCACCAGCGTTGTGCTCGACGAGGGCACGACTTTCATCTTCGGCTCCTGGATCTGCGTCGCCAACGGTTTGGGTGGCTTCAACAGCCACCTGGCCAACTCCAAGGAGCCGGAGGCTTCTCCATCAATTTCAATCAACGATCTAGACGACTTCATCGAAAACTTCGATGACATGCTGCTTCCAGATTTGGCCCAGCAGATCGAAAAGATATCCGTTTTCAACGCGATTTCTACTCGTGATGCACCAGATCTACTCGAGTCGCATCCAAACCGATCTAAAGAGACCTCGCGATCTAAGTCCCTTTCCAACTTGGAGGAGGATTTGGATCTACTGCTCAAGATCAAGGACGTGGGCGCCACCGCTTGCCAGGAGGCCCCCATTTTAGACATCTACTCGGATTCCGATGAAGAGTGCTCCCCGTGTAGTACTACAACTTCACGCCGGACTAGAAAAGGACTCGGAGACGAAGGAGCCACCGCTTGTCGGGCGGCCCCCACCCTCGAAAACCACTCGCAACCCGACAGCCACACCGAAACATTTTCGGGCAGCCTTCTGGGTTTAACCATCACATCAACGCCGCAACGATGTTTTATGTACTGGAAGGGCTTTGAGCCCTCCGAACTACTCGATTACGAGTCCCGCCTTGTGGCCTTCACGTAGGAACTACCCTTCCAAGAGGGTAGACCTCTTTCTCCTATCGCAGAAGAAGGAGAGAGTAGCCCAGAGCTACTTGAGTATAACCTTAGGGCTAACCACTCGCCGGATCGCCAAGTCTGCATGGCTTCCCTTCGCAACATAGAGGAAGTTGAGTTGGGCACCCAGTATGACAATGAACAATTCGCGGACATCTCAGCCGACAAGCCCACAGCTGACGCTCCTCAACGCAGGCGCAACGCGCAAAACCGCACTCGTGAACCAAGGGATCTTAACAACGCTTTTGCAGTAGTCGCGGATCCCGAGTACCGTGCGCCGCTTGGCGCCATCACAGAGGCAGCACTCATAGCCCAACAATTCCCATCCAATCCTCGGATACAAAGGCTCCAGTACTTGACCCAGCGCACGCTCGTGCAACTCAATCTGCAACATCCAGTGTCTTCCACTCGGAATCAGCTCTCGAGGTCTGAGCACCATGGTGATACCGCGTTGGTCTGTCGCACACCTGGAGGAGGCCACGAGAGCTGGAGAAACGACAACCGCCAGTGCAATGAGGGCCACCCATCCGCGCGTGGCAATAATGAACAAGAAGTACAACAACCCCCTCGCAACCAGCGTGGGGCAAAGCACCACGGCCAAGATCCAGTCGACGCCAACCTCCATGATGCTCCCACGGTCGACCTTAGGCAGAAAATCAACGAGGGCCGCGACTTGCGGCTTGTTATTGAGGCGAGGAGAAGGGACCATCTCGGTAGGTACCGCGACGAAGACGACTGTGACCGTTTCGCCTTCACCACCAGCATCACTGACGTGTCCTACCTTAAGGACTTCAAACCAGTCAGAATCTCCAAGTACGATGGTAAGCAGGACCCGCGCCAATGGCTTCGTTGCTACTCCGTCGCCATTGAAGTTTCAGGGGGATCCAACTCTACAAATGCTCTCTACTTCCTGGTGGCTCTGAAGTACGCGCCCCTCACGTGGCTTGAAAGCCTCAAGCTAAACTCCATCGACTCGTGGGAGGACCTCAAGCGGGCCTTCATCGACAACTTCCAAGGATCCATGATCAGGGCGGGCACTCACCATGACTTGTCCCAGGAGAAGCAGGAGATGAATGAGACCCTGAGGTCTTACACACGACGTTTCTTTGAGACGCGTGCCAGCATCGCCAACATCACCGTCGAGGGCGTCATCCGTTGCTTCCAACACGGCCTCTTCTCGAAGAACACGTACCATGACTTCGGGCGCAACTGCCCGACTACCGCCGTGGAGCTGCGTGACATGATGGCAAGGTGGGCTGAGCAGGAGGACGAGGAAAACGACCGCTTCCTCAAGTGCAACCACGACAAGCAAGGCAATGGCAACGGCCACTTCGACAAAAGCTAGCGGAACCACTCGGGGAAGACCCGAAAGCGCAAGCCAGACCATGAAGTCGCGGCTGTCGAGCGCAACCCACGTGGCAAGAAGTCGGGGAACAACCACTCGGACTACAAGCAAATCATGTACAAGCAATGCCCGATACACCCGAAGTCGCGGCACACGCTCTTCGACTGCGTCACCATCCGCAAATCACTCAACGCACCACCCCTCCATCAAGAAGGAAAGCGAAAGGACAAGGAGGATGACGAAGGAGGTGACAAGTCGGGGGCTCAAGACTTCCAGGATCCGAAAAACGTCATCAACGTCATCTTCGGTGGAGATGGCGCATTCCCCTCCAAGCGCGCGCAAAAGGTAACCCTGCGTGAAATACTCTCTGTGGAGCCGGCCACGACAAGACCTCTTAGATACAGCAAGGTCCCGATCTCCTTTTCCAGGGACAATCAATGGACCAGCTTCTCCGAGCCGGGAAAATTCCCGCTCGTCCTAGACCTTGTCATGGCGGGCTCACAGCTCACCCGAGTACTCATCGATGGCGGGAGAGGCCTCAACCTGCTTTTCACGAGTACTCTCAAGAAGATGGGACTGGACATCTCCAAGATGCTCACTCCCAGCAAGGCTCATTTCTATGGCATCGTCCAAGGTAACGCGGCTACACCACTCGGGTCAGTGGTCCTGCCAGTCACCTTTGGGACAAAAGACAACTACCACACTGAGTACATCAAGTTCGAGGTGGCGGATTTCAACTCGTCGTACCATGCCATCCTTGGCAGGCCGGCACTAGTCGAATTCATGACTGTACCCCACTACATTTACCTGCTACTAAAGATGCCAGGCAAGATAGGCGTACTCACACTCCGTGGCGACCTGAAGAAGTCATACTACTGCGACCAGGAGGCGATCGAGTATGCCATGAATTCACGCGTGCCAGAGTAATCTATAGAAGTACTCGCGGCCGCACTGAAGCTGACCAACATAGAGATGGAGATCTCCAACCAGCGGCCAAGCCAGTCGAGGGTTAAACCCAACCCCAGCAACATCGGCATCAAGGCCATCCAGCTGCAAGAAGGCGACCCATCCAAGACCTCTTTGATCAGGGGCGGCTGAGGTGACAAATAGGAAAGCGCGCTCATCAACTTCCTTAGGGCTAACCGAGACATATTCGCGTGGAAACCAGTGGATATGCCAGGGGTACCCAAGGAGTTGATTGAGCATTTCCTAAGAGTCGACCCTAAAGCCACTCCAAAAAAGCAACGACTACGACATTTCGCCCCCGACAAGAGGGAGGCCATCAAGAAAGAGCTAGCAAAACTACTCGCGGCTGGTTTTATTAAATAAGTATACCACCCCGAGTGGTTAGCTAACCCTATAATTTTACTGAAGAAGAATAATAATGAATGGAGGATGTGTGTCGATTATACTGATCTCAATAAACACTGCCCGAAGGACCCCTTCACGCTCCCACACATTGATCAAGTCATCGACTCCACGGCTGGCTACGTCTTGCTCTCTTTCCTTGACTGCTACTCAGGCTATCATTAGATTGCTCTCAAGGAGGAAGACCAGATAAAAACGACATTCATCACTCCCTTTGGGGCATATGCTTATACTACAATGTCTTTCGGGTTGAAGAATGCAGGAGCCATCTATAACCGGACCATCCAACTGTTCCTTGCGGAACAACTACACCGCAATGTTGAAGCTTACGTGGATGATGTGGTCATCAAGAACAGATCCCATGATGAGTTCATCACTGATCTCGAGGAGACTTTCAACAGCTTGCGATGGTTTCGATGGAAGCTCAACCCGACAAAGTGCGTCTTTGGCGTGCCTCAAGGCAAACTACTTGGGATCATTGTCAGTCACTGCAGGATTGAAGAAAATCCAAAGAAGATTAATGCCATCACGGTCATGGATGCTCCAAAGACGATCAAGAATGTCCAGAAGCTCACTAGCTGCATGGCAACTTTGAACCGTTTCATCTCCCATCTTGGAGAAAGGGGACTACCCTTCTTCAAGTTGCTCAACCACCGCAACAAGTTCAAATGGACCGAGGAGGCAAACCAGGCACTGCAATATCTCAAGCACCACTTGCAGTCGCCACCTATCCTGACGGCTCCCCAATCAGGCGAGAACTTGCTGCTCTACATCGCCGCGACTACTCACGTCGTCAGTACGACAATCGTGGTAGAATGACAAGAAGAAGGCCACGCCTTTGGGGTGCAGCGACCAGTTTACTTCATCAGCGAAGTCCTCTTTGAATCTAAGGTTCGTCACCCGATGATTCAGAAAATACTTTACGGTATACTCATCACTTCCAGGAAGCTTCGCCACTACTTCGATGCATACAATATCCTGGTGGTCTCCGACTTCCCATTTGCGGATATCCTTCACAATCGGGACGCTACCGGGCACATCTCCAAGTGGGCGGTGGAGCTGGGAGCCCTTACACTCGACTTCAAGCCCCGGACAGCCATCAAGTCGCAAGCACTAGTCGATTTCATGGCGGAGTGGCGAGAAAACCAAGTGGAAGCCCCACCAACAAGTTGGAGCATTGGGTCATGTACTTTGATGGTTCACTCAAGCTTGGTGGCGGTGGTGCGGGAGTACTTTTCATCACCCCGAGAGGAGAACAGCTTAATTACGTGTTTCAAATACTGTTCGAGGTCTCCAACAATGAGGCCGAGTATGAAGCATTGTTGCATGGGCTACGCCTGGCAATCTCCGTGGGCATCAAGCGACTACTCGTCTATGGCAACTCCTTACTGGTGGTTCAACAAGTCAACAAGGAGTGGGACATCAATAAGGACACTATGGATGCCTATGTCATGGAAATACGCAAGCTCGAGAAAAAGTTCTCGGGGTTTTAAATTCACCATGTGGTTCGCGACAACAATGTGGCCGCGGACGTGCTCTCATAACTAGGTTCTGATCGAGCTAACGTCCTACCGGGAGTTTTCACACACGAGCTGCATCACCCTTCTATTAGGGCACCAGACTCAAGTTCCATCGCTCAGGGTCCCAAGGAACCCGATCGAGAGGTCTTGATGATCGAGGTCGACTGGAGGGTGACCTTCATCGACTACATCCACGAGCACAAACTACCCCCGGCGTCGACCCAAAAAGTGTTGAAGCCACTCGCAGTCTACGGCGCAGCAAAGGGTATGTTCTAGTCGGGGGCAATCTGCACAAACGTGGATCAACATCAGGCATACTCATGAAGTGTGTCAGCACGGAGGAAGGCAAAGAAATACTCCAAGAGATTCACGAAGGCGCGTGCAGGAACCGCGCTGCTTCTTGCACACTAGTCGGCAAGGCGTTTCGCTCTGGTTTCTACTGGCCGACTGCTTTGGTAGATGCTGAAGCACTCGTTCGCCGGTGCACCAACTGCCAATTCTTTGGCAAACAGCCTCATGTTCCGGCTCATAATCTTATCACCATACCACCTTCATGGCCGTTTGCATGCTGGGTCTTGGACATGATAGGGCCCTTCACAACTGCGCCAGGAGGTTTCACACACATTTTGGTGGCCATTGACAAGTTACCAAGTGGATAGAGTACAAGCCTATTGCAACGCTCAATGCAGATTGAGTGGTTACTTTCATCTGCGGCATCTGACACCGCAAGACATCTTGAGCTTGACTCGACAGAGGAAATCCGATGCAAAGCATTGTTGCAGTCGGCCCGCTACGTACAAGGAGTTCGTCGTTACCACGACAGGAACATTAAACGACGCTCTTTCAACGTTGGAGATATGGTTCTACGAAGAATCCAGGATGATACCGGTCTACACAAGCTTAACTCACGTGGGGAAGGACCTTTCATTGTGCGCAAGGTTAGAGGCCCTGGATCTTATCTCTTACAGTACCCGGATGGCTAGGAGATACCAAACTCTTGGAACATTGAACATCTACGTCGGTTTCACCCTTGATCACCTGGGGACATCTTCTACCGGTGCCTGGTGAATGGTGCTACCAGTACAACTCCGTTTTACCAGTTTACGACTGGTACTACACGCAGGTTTACTAAAGGGGCCTCGCTCCCATACTTCCAGTACTTTATTACTAGTCCCGACTAGTTTCTTGGGCTACTAAAGGGGCCTTGTGCTCATACTTCCAGTACGACGCCGCTTTACTCATTTACGACTGGTAGTACGCGCAAGTTAGCTGAAGGAGCCTTGCTCCCTTATTTTCCAGTAACATATTACTTGTTTTCGAGTTGTATACTATGTTATTGAAGTTGCCTCGCTCCCATGACAAGAAGTTTAGTAGTTTACGACTACCTCTGCACATGTTCAACTACTTCGACTACTTGTTTTGACTACAAGCCTAGTCGGGATCAACTCCGACTAGATGTATTCGTTGACTACTCAAGCTCCAGCGGCTATTTGATCAATGCCTAGACTCTGGGGCTAGCGCCACCATTCTGCTATGACTACTTTATGCTTATCATCTAGTTCCTGGCTTGGGGGCTTGATGTCACACCCGGTTTTAAGGAGAAAACCGAATGCATAACTATATGTATGGAACTTGATCCTTGCATACATATAGCTATGCATTCGGTTTTGTCCTTAAAACCGGGTGTGACAGAGGTGGTATCAGAGCTACGTTGACCATAGGACGTCAGCCTAGATAGCAATGGTCGTTTCTAAGATCTATTTTGATATAAAAGTCATATTTTACCATATACTTGACCCTCTTGTTGTTTATTCCTAGTCTTTCTTCATTTATCTCATCATTGATGATGCTTCTCTCTGACCTCTTTATCTTGCCTTATTTATCCCCTCCTTTTGATTGTTTTTACCTCTCCCAATTATCTTGTCCCATTGTCCCCTCATTGAGATTGGTTAACTTGTATCCATTGGTCCAATTTACCTCCTCCTTGATTTCAAGTTTGGCCACTTTGGAAATCCCCTTGTCTTCTATTCCAAATGGATTTTTTTCTTCTCTCCTCTTGTTAAAAATGTTAGATTGTCCAACCTTGTGCCCCACATGAAGAATGGAAGTAATGGTCTACTACAAGAAGTCAAGCCAGAGCAACTGAAGACTACGTTGGACTCACAGAAGTTACACTTAAGAAGTCAATGTTAAGATGGACAAGCTAACAGAGATGCCTAACTAAAGAATGTTGAAGCTTTAGGATATGACCCATACTTAAAGAGGTTTCCCTTTTTAGTTGTAAAACGCTAGTTTCGGTTGTTTGATAGTTTGTTTTAGTGTGTTTGTAATGCTTGTTGTTTTGTTCTTGTTTGTTTAGACTCCTTGTTTTTGCTTGTTGATGTGTTGTGGGACTTGTGCCTGCAGTGACATCACTCATCCCTTAGTTATGTCATCAACATTGTCTTCTCGGTTGCAAGCAAAAGCCAGCGCAGAAGACCCAAATCCGTTTTCTCTCTTTTTCTTGATACCCATCTTGTGACCTTGTTGTCTCCTTTCTACCATCAGATTTTGTGAATCTCTCGTCAACCCCATCTACTTGGAAGCATGTGAAGAAGACCCAATCATTTCCCCTCCTTTTCTTGTTACCCATCTTGTCATCTTGCTTTAATCCTTGTCAGAAGCTCTTTGCCTTATCTCTCCTTTCTATCACCAGACTTTGCGGATCTCTCGTCAGCGCCTTCTGCTCAATCCAATTGAAAATAGGTGAAGAAGACCAACATCCAAAATCTCTCTTTTTCTCTTTAAATATTTTGTTATCTTGTTGCCTCCTTGATGAATCTCTTTGCCCTAACTCTCCTCTTTGTCACCAGCCCTTACGTATCTCGGGACGAGATTTTGTTTAAGGGGGGTAGTTCTGTCACACCCTAAAATATTTAATTTTAGGATGTGAGTGCTTTTAGAATGTGTTCATCCATCAATAGGGTTTCCCAAGAATTTTCGAGAATTTTTTTGGAAATTATTATCTTTTTCCGTAGAGCCAAATCCATTTATTGGAAAGTTCTAAAATCTTTTTCTCAAATTCCATGTATTTTGTTTGGATTCCTCATATCCCAAATTGTCTCCAGAGTTTTCCTCTACATTTTTGGGATTCTTCAGGATATACTTTTCATGGTTTAAAATGTTTATCTCGACTTTTCTAGATTTATTTTAAGCCTGAGAATATGTTCTAGAAAATGAATTCTTTTTCTTTTCATCTCGAGCTAGATTCAACTCATTTTGGGTCTATTCCACCTTAAATCCTGGAATCGTGCCGCGTGCAAGCTTGAGCTTGACCACCGCCATAATCTCATCATTTGTCGCATTTTGACGACAAAAAGTAAATCAAAAGCTTCTCCTTGAGGTACCGAAGCGAACACCAAGATTTTCGCCTTTTGCGCTTCCTTTCCAAAGCTTAATAGCTCGTCAAAGTTACCTGACCGACACTCACCGTCGATCGCCTTCCTTGACCAAGTTGGAGTTATCCATAAGCTTTTCCGCTTCCCCTTTCTTTCTTTCTTTCTTTATCTCCTCGTAGTCGGAACAAGCCGTTTCTTTGTTGTCCATCATTTTAACTCTGTCCTCTCTGACTCCCTAAGATGCCACATCGAGTTTCTCGTTCTCTAATCTATCCTTGATCAAATCACGCTCGAAAAGGAGCCATAACTCGATTTCGACATTTTTCGGACAATGCTCCGGTGTTGTAAATGCTAGCTACGGCGACCTATGTCATCGCTACATGACCTTGACCTCTGACTCGCCAAAACCTAAACCTGATCCAACCCAGTTCAGCCATCAACATCCCTCTCCTCTCTTTTTCCTTCCTGAACACGACAGCTATGTCATGCCAAACTCAGCTTTCCTGTGCGTACGTGCTAGGACTCGTCGATTGAGTCCGATCTGACCACACAAACCGAACCTCATCGTATTCTCGTATGTCACCTGCAGATCGAGCTAGTTGTTTGCTACGTGCCATTTTGGTTTCATTCGAGACTGGATGGCTCACGTGGTTGTCCTCGGCGTGTGTGTCACACAGGCCCGGCAATCCATGCTCTATGAAAGGATTTGTGCAGCTCGCTCGACCTTTCTCTATCTCTCTCTCGGTCTCGTTCTATCAGCGGTCAATCCTATTTCTCGATCGGCCTTTTGGTTTGCGCTGGTCCGGTTCCACCTCCCCATCTTTTCTTCTTTCCGCAGCCCAGTTCGGTGTTCTAGGCCAGCACCAACCGAACCTGCTTGGCTAGCCCAAGTTCAGCTCTCAGCCCATGGCCGAAGCCAGTTCGGCCCATACTAACCTGTCTCAGCCTAACCCAACAGCCAACAACTCCCAGCCCAGATCGGCCTTAGCAGTCTGTATAGCCTGCATCGCTACCCTAGTCCTTCTGCAGCAGCGCCGCCGTTTTGGCGTGCTTTGCACGACTCCTGGCGCACATCGCCCCTATAAAACCCATTTGAAGCCGCTCTTCGCGAGCCCCTCAGCCTCGCATCGCCCTCCTGCTCGCGAAGCCCTTGGCACTGCGCACCCCTTGCGTCGCCTAGCCTAGCGCCGCCAACAGGGGCCGAACAAAGGCCCCCATCGCCCCCTATATCCCTGCTGTCGGGCATCTCCCCCTGCGCCGCCCCTGATGCTATGCCCCTCCTGCCGTGCGGCACCACCTAGCTACCTACGACCCCATTTGCTTGACTCCTTGCATTGCTCTGTCTCTGCCGCCCGAGATGCATCGCCCCCCGTCCGCCACCACCAGGAAGCTCAGCGCCCAGGCCTGCTGCCCGCGAGAGTGTCGCCGCCCCTGCCCGCCCCCCCCCCCCCCCCCCCCCCCCCGCGCGCCTTGGCCCTACACGCCCCTGCAGCCACGCCCCCCGGTTGCCTCACCTTCTGCACGTCTACTTCCATGAAGCAGACCGCCGCCGCATCTTCTCCGTCGAAATCCGGGCACCACGACGCGTCTCTGCTACAAGTAAGGTATAAAATCGAATCCCCTCGTCGTCCTCTTTCTTTTGCTCTGCTCCCCGCGCTCACCCGTGCCCAGAATCGCTGGGAATCTGACCAATAGTGCTGCCGGCGGCCATGTCCAGGAACTCCCCAAGCTTTTGCAATTTAGCCTCCTGAAAATATTGTAATTTCTGCTATTTTTCTGTGTCTTGCAAACTTCGTAGAAAACCCCCTAGATCTATTGCATCTTTTCAACCCAGCCCCACCAGTGGTCTTTTGTGGATCTAACCCTAGCTATTGATTTATTCGCGAGCACTATTTTCTGAGTCTTGCCAAAATCAGCAGCTAGTCCTTCGCGTCTATAGTTAATCGCGACTAGATCCCTGGAACCTTGTTTCTTGTGTAGTTTCCTCGTTTTAGATCCGTTTTGATCCGTTCCTTTTGTGTTAGTCTTCTAAAACCCTAAGCTATCACTTAGTAGCATTGTTGTATCATAGTCCCTGTTTTAAAAATTAAATATAGATTTAGTTTGATTAATATCCTCTCATCTAGTTTTTCCAATTAAATCTAATTAGATCTATACTCTGGTTTTCATAATTAATGTAACTTGATTAATATCAACTTAAATTTGTTTGTAATTTAATTTATTTAGTTTAACACGAACCATAAAGTTCGACGTTTAGATGCTCTCACCAGTTTCTTTTCTAATTAATTGTTTAATTAGAATAATTTGTACATAGAGAATTATAAATAAAATTTGACTAAGTTCTACTCCATTTTTACATATGCAAAATATAATATGAGTTAATTATAATCAAGGATATTTTCTTTCAGATATCGTTTATATTTGTTTTCTAAATTAAAATAAATGAAGCTTATAGTTTCTTTGTTATCTTTTATAACATAAATCTTCCGATACCTGTTTGTTTTCAACCGTAGCTCCGTTTTCCACATTTTTTGCGCTCTCGTGACCGTAGCAATGAGCCCTATCCTTTAGTTCGCTCTTTTAAAGTTTTCTTTTTGTTTGGTGTATGTGTTCTTAGTTGTTCTTTTTGTTTGTTTGTTGTTTTGCTTGGGCCCGATGGTCGTTTGACGTTAGGAGGAGCGCGATCGAAGAGTTTTGAAGATTAAGAGTTTCAAGAACAAGAGTTGTAGACTCTGAGCAGCTATTCTCTAAAAGAAAGGCAAGTGTTTCCTTGATCATGCTTTTGTCCTAGTAATCGCAATAAATATAACTTTTTCTATATGCATGCATGTGTCCTAATTTTGATGGATTCTAATTAAGTATATGCCTAGTCTTTATGATCATTCCTTGTCAACCTGGGTTTTATCTTTCTTGTTGGGTAGCTTCTACTTAGTTGCTATAATTGGTTATGATGCTACACCTGATTTATCCATGTTCATGCTCTTTGTGATGTTAATCACAAGATCATATGTTTAATCGGAACATGGAGAACCACCCAGGAAAACAGTGCAACCACAATAGTATATGGCTCTGGTCTTGGGTAATTAATTAGAGACTCTAGCTTATGATAATCTTACCGAAAGGGCAAGAGGGGTTGCATCATCGGGGTATAGCTCGGTCCTCTTGAGGGTATGATATGGTCCTGGTTAAGGTGTCTGCCTCATTAGGGAGAGTTATGACCGCTTTGACTTGAAGCCTTAGTGGATTGTTATGAGTTAGGGAATCTTTGTAAAGGCCTCGTAGTGAATCCCTTGCCACTCACCTTGGAAGTGTTTAAGAGGCTAGCTACCTCGGGCAATTCGGGAGACACGAATTGTGGGTAAAGTGTACAACCTTTGCAGAGTGAAAACTGATATATTAGCCGTGTTCACGGTTAAGAGCGGCTTGAACCCTCACATGATTGATGAACTTGAAGATGAATTAAATCGTGAACCATGTTTATGGTTTTGGATATGCTTATGATGTATCTCTTCTGTTTCTTTTAATGTGGGTTGGTATGAACTTATACCTTAGTAATCAGGTGCTAATAAAACTTGACCAACTAAAATTGTTTATCGCAGTAAGCTAGTCAGCCTTTCCTTGCTTTTGGCCTTCATGTCATATAATTTCCAACACTTGCTGAGTACCAACCATAAGTGTACTCACGCTTGCTATAATTGCTGCTTAGAAGAGAAAGTTGATGTGAAGTCTTCTGAAGATGATGCTGAGTTCTAGGCCTACTCAACCCCCGGTCGATTGCCTGTGAAGTTTGAAGCCTTCGTTTCCAGGATAAGCTGTATATCTCTGATAATCCTTTAATCGTTTATTTCTCTTTTCATGATACTGTTGCTAATTTTTCACTAATGAAGTCACTATATGTATGGAACTTGATCCTAGCATACATATAGTTATGCATTCGGTTTTGTCCTTAAAACCGGGTGTGACACTTGATGCGACAAGGCACTCAGCGTACCTCAAGGGACAGTTCTCATGCTTACCCGCTGGACGTTGTACAATTACTCGGCAATGTCAGATTCGAGAGGCTTTTTAAGATTTGTCTTGGGTATGGATTTGTTAACCATTATTTCAGGGATTTTATCCCAAAATTAGGGGTTTGTTCAATCTGTTACCCAGATTTTTTTCGTCATCGGATTAGGGCATAAAGATTGGTTTGAGAGGTAATTTTGGGTGTTTGTTGGGGATGTTGTTTGTTTCATCATTTTTTCAGGGAACTTATCACGTAAGAAGGGGTTTTCAAATTTACTACACCAATTTTCCCATGTTCACCATCAACTTTTCGCCATCATATATTGCATGCCACGACTCTTTGGACCCTTTATTCCAAAACTTGGGGATTTGGATTCAAGGCTCGGGGGCTGTGGGAGATGTGTCATCTGCGACTTATTTTTCAAAATTTGCCAGAAGATAAGGATAGAAGACTCAAGTTTAAATTGACCCTCAGCCTGTTTCTATGAGTCAACCTAAGGCTCGGGGGCTACACCACATGGAGTGCGAGTTTACTCGCACCCCATATAAAGAAGACTGGACAACTACTCGGGGCATGAGCACCTCACAACCTCAACGCAGCCAAGGAAGTACTCGGAGGACATCTTCAAGACGAAATTTGGGAGAACTCGAAGATGCCTTCAGAAGTACTCAGACGCCTGCAGTACTCGGCTACGAAGAGCTCGGGTGCTTGTAAGACCCGGGTGCACGGGACTGCACACGTGGCATACTTCTCCTAGGATACGGGATGGTACATGGTCCACGCCCTACATCTCTTGTAACTACTCGTAACGCAGTAGGATATAAACAGAGCAAAACAACATTATAAAGCTATTGTATACGTCGCATGGGTCACGTGAGTGCGAGAATCGATGAAAATGGAGTTAAAACGGAGAAGTTATAGCTAAAACATTATTCCAGGGGCTTATTTGTAGAAGATTTGAAACTAGAAGGGCTCTGGACAAAGAAACTAAGGGCTAAAACATAATTAAACCTTAAATCTAGGGTTTAGATTGAAAAACAGAGGGGCTAGGGACGGCGGGTTCTATTTTAGAAAAAGATAGGGGTTTAAACAGAAGAAAAAGGATCTATTCGTGAATACTTTTGAACTGCCGTGGACTGCGGGTTGATTTCGATAAAACTCAGGGTTTCTTTTGCAAAAAAGCCTAGGGTTTGACTGGTACGCTCAGGAGGTTCGTGGCTGCGTGACGGCGCGGGGCCGCCGGACTTGGCCGAAAACGGTCGTCCGGGCTCGATTTCGAATGCGGGTTGCACGAGAAGAACGAGAGCGCGACGGGGAATGCATCTAGGGACTTTGGACGTGGCGTTGGGACCGGGGGAAGGCGGACAGCGGCGAGCGGCGGCACGGCTACCCCGGTGAGGGATTGCGTGTGCGAGGAGGCAAAGAAGAGAGGGAAAAAGGGCCAGCGATGCTCCTTACCACAACGCAGAGCTCCTGCGGCGCTTGCTCGATGGCGGAAAGCGGCAGAGCGGCGGCGCGTCGGGTGGCCAAGGGGCGGCGGCGGCGGGCGTGTGCGGCTAGGGTTTGTGAGGCGAGGGTGGCAGCTGCGGGTTGAGGGGATCGAGGGCGCGGGGCGATGGCTTTATAGGGGCCGCCAAGGAGCCTCGACGTGCGGGCCCAGGGTGCCGCGCGTCCGGAGGCGGCGCCGTGCTGCGGCCGGACTCTGGGTCGAACCCGAGTCTGGCTCAAGCTCGGGGAAGGACCCGACGGGCGGGTTCCGCCTGACAGT
Source organism: Panicum miliaceum (assembly GCA_032594955.1). Taxonomy (NCBI): domain Eukaryota; kingdom Viridiplantae; phylum Streptophyta; class Magnoliopsida; order Poales; family Poaceae; genus Panicum; species Panicum miliaceum. Next base: position 6,888,682 of record CM064070.1, on the reverse strand, counting down.
GAGGGGAAGAGGGAGAAGGGGAGAGGCGAAGCGGACTGGGCCGTTGGGCCGCGCAGGGGAGAGGCGAAGCTGCTGGCTGGGCTGGGCCGCACGGGGAAAAGGAAAATGGCCGGCTGGCCGAGCCGCACGGAGAGAGAGGGAAAAAGAAAAGGAGAGTGGGCAAGTTGGGCTGCGGGGAGAAGAAAAAGAAAGGGGAGGAAGAGAAGGAAATGTGCCGGGCCCAAAGAGAAAGAGGAGGAGAAAAAGAAAAACAACCAAATGCATTTGAATTTGAATTTGAAATTTAAATTCAAATTGAAGACAAGCAATAAAACAATGAGATGCGGCATGAAATGCACAAGACCTTTATTTCCTTATATTTCTTTTTATGGTTAAGTAAATTATTATTAATTCACGGTAAATGTTCCAGAATCAAAAGAACTTGAATAAAAACCTTATGGATCCTGAAGATAATCTAGCAAAATTTATTTAGGTTCCTAATTTGAAAATTAGGGTGTTACAAGTGTAAGTGCTCCCAGCTCCACCGCTCACCTGGAGATGCGCCCGATAGCGGCCCGATTGTGGAGGATATCCGCCAATGGGAAGTCGGAGACCACCAGGATATTGTATGCATCGAAGTAGTAGCGAAGCTTCCTTGTAGTGATGAGTATACCGTAAAGTATTTTCTGAATTGTTGGGTAATGAACCTTTGATTCAGAGAGTTCTTCGCTGATGAAGTAAACTGGTCGCTGCGTCCCAAAGGTGTGGCCTTCTTCCTGTCGTTCCACCATGATTGCCGTACTAACGACGTGAGTAGTCGCGGTGATGTAGAGCAGCAAGTTCTCACCTGGTTGGGGAGCCGTCAGGATAGGTAGCGACTGCAAGTGGTGCTTGAGATCTTGTAGCGCCTGGTTTGCCTCCTCGGTCCATTTGAACTTGTCGTGGCGCTTGAGCAACTTGAAGAAGGGTAGTCCCCTTTCTCCAAGATGGGAGATTAATCGGTTCAAAGCTGTCATGCAGCCAGTGAGCTTCTGGACGTCCTTGATCGTCTTTGGAGCATCCATGGCTGTGATGGCATTAATCTTCTCTGAATTTGCTTCGATCCCGAGGTGACTGACAATGAACCCGAGTAGTTTGCCTTGAGGCACGCCAAAGACGCACTTTGTCGCGTTGAGCTTCCATCGAAACTGTCGCAAGCTGTTGAAAGTCTCCTCAAGATCAGTGATGAACTCGTCGTGGGATCTGGTCTTGATGACCACATCATCCACGTAAGCTTCAACGTTGCGGTGTAGTTGTTCCGCAAGGCACAGGTGGATGGCTCGTTGATAGGCGACTGTCGTTGTTTTACCGCTACGCACACGGAGGGATACCCCCGAGGTGGTGAGTTTGTAGGTAGGGTGTCGCCGAGATCAGGAACTCGAAGGTGCAAAGGAACACAAGGTTTTAGACAGGTTTGGGCCGCTGAGAGCGTAATACCCTACGTCCTGTGTGGTTTGGATTGCCTTTGATGATGATCGTCCCCGAGGGGGTCCCTGTTCGCCCTTATATAGTCTGGGGGACAGGTTTACATGGAAGTCCTAGTCGGGTACAATCCTAGGAGTCCTACCCGAGTACTTCTCGGGTAGTTTCCTACCGTGTCCGACTAGTCTAACTACTCTACAAGTAATCCTACTGCATTACGAGTAGTTACAAGAGATGTAGGGCGTGGGCCATGTCCCATCCCTTATCCTAGGAGAAGTATGCCACGTGTGCAGTCCTGTGCACCCGGGTCTGACAGGGTGGGACATGGCCCACGCAGTACACCAACTATAACTAGTTATACTGTAGTAGAACTACTCGAGTAGTAGTAGAACTAGTCGGAATAGAAGGAAACTACCCGAGTCTTCTCGGGTAGGACTCCTGGGCTTGTATCTGACTAGGACTTCCATGTAATCCTGTCCCTCCAGACTATATAAGGGCGGGTAGGGACCCTCCTCGAACAGGAGCATGAGGGACAACTCGTACCTCATGCAACAGACACAATGTCAACATCTAAGGCAATACAAACAACACACAGGACGTAGGGTATTACGCTCTCGGTGGCCCGAACCTGTCTAAACTTTGTGTTCCTTGCACCTTCGAGTTCCTGATCTCGGCGACACCTACCTACAAACTCACCATAAGTTTAGGAGTACTCAGTAAAATTTTGAGCACCAATTTTTGCATGGTTTGTTCTGTATAAATGGATCTTGATCTTGGCAGTAGCTGTTTAATGTATTTTTCATGATTAATCTGCTAAATGAAAATGGCTGGAAATTTTACAGTGAGTTTGTACTTAAGTAATGTGCTCTGCATAAAAATATCTACACCAGAAACTATCTCTAGTAGTTGTTTTGTTTTTAATCCATGCTTACTTTTAAAAAATGGCCGTTGATGAAATGACAAAACCCCTCACTTACTTAATGAAGTTAGTTAATCTAGATACTACTTGATACATGACTGCCCAAGGAAAAGAAAATGAAGTGCTTTACAACTTAACTTGAGTTTTGTTGAATTACAACTTTATAGTGAAATAGTTATTTATCTTGTACCATTAAAACAACTCATACATATGCATTCATATAGAATCGACGACTCTCACTGACGGAACCTACGAGCTGGTGCCGGAGCTTGAGAGTGAGCAGCGCGAAGCTCGAAGCAATCTAACTGAAGTCATCAAAGACCCAAACCAAAGTTCGGAAGAGCCCAAGGCTAGCTTTGATCAGGAAGGCAAGCCCCGAAGCATAACCCCTACTTTTAAACTTATGCAACTTTTATTTATATATGGTATTGTGCATTAAGTTTGTAGGAGTTGATTGAAACCCTAGTTGCATGATCCTAGGTACCTTTGATATGAACACTTGCCTGTGTCGGTCGCTAGATTGCCATGCTAATAAGATTTCGGTAAAAGTTGAGTGATTTCCTGTCACTCGACGGACGGGGCTATGTTACGATATTCCTGTTGATGCTTGAGGCCCCGCCTGTTAAGTTTTTGAACGTACTAACCACATGCCGAGAACATAGTAATCGGTAAGCTTAAGTACCTGATTGGACCGGCGAGTGGACTTTACCCTCACCCTCTTGACGTCGTTCCCATGGGCTCATGGTGAGGTCAAGAGTAGCCATGGCTCAGCGTCGTTCCGTGGTTCGTGGACCTTTATACTCGAGAGGGGTGGCCTTGATCCACAACCCGAGAAGAAAGAGGAAAAGTTGCACGTGTGACTCTGGGAGTAACCACGTGACGTGTGTTTAGGTTTCCACTTGCAAGGTTAAGAAATTCGATTTGAATCGTCCGTTTCTTGCAGCCATTGAGACTGCTTGACCATTTTACCATATAGAGTAAGAAGAAGAACAATGATAATGATTAATTTGGTTGGATGCTCAATTAATTATTTCCACCATGCGTGATTTGGATAGTTGCTTACCTAGAATGGTTAATCAACTAGAACATGATACTAAAACTGGAAAGCAAGGACTCGCTCTTAGATGCTTTTTGGAAAAAAACAACTCTCAGCCAAAAGTCTTGTATGTCCAGAAGTCGGCTAAGTATATAGCACTAGTCGGGTAAGCCTTGATGAGTATTAGTATACTCGGCCTTGCTTGTGGCTTTGTTTTCAGGTGAGACCTTTGAGGATATGGTTGCTAGTTTGACTTGGCCGTGTACACTTCCTCCTGGTTGGTCGGTGGAATGGGATGCGTCCCCAGCCAATGATTATAACGCTGAATGATGTCATATACGGGTTTCATCATAATATGTTGTATCGTCGTTAGAACTATCATTTATTTTCTGTTGCACTATTAAACTCTGAATGTACTTGTCTATGAATATTCTAGAACTTGATTTGTAATAATAATTTCTGTTGAACTCTGTGATGTAAAATTTGTGGATTGTTGTAATATTTGGGCTCACCTTCATGTGGGTTGTATGTATGCATTGTTTCGATCAAAATTCTAGTGGTTGCATCGGGATGTTACCCGATAGACTGTCGTTTTACTCCGTTTTAAGTACGTGTTAGCCCGGATTGCCTCTATGGTGATGGTTAGCGCACTTAAGCCGGATTAATTTAGACGGTTCTGCTACAATGGTGGTCGGCGGTGATCGACGAGAGGGCATCGAGCCGGCGAGGTCAGGCAACCAGGCGGCAGGGGTGGAGCCACGGGAGGGCAAAGGGGCCGCACCACTGTTGGGCGCGGACGACGGGCAACGGCAGCTCGGCCTCCGCCCTGCTCGGCGGCCAGGCATAGGCGGGCGGCGGGCGGCGAGCCGGCGACTAGGGAGCAGCGCAGGTGATGACCACGTGGGAGCCTTTGGGTTATTAATATTTTTCCACATATTATTTTTTGAAAATACTTCTTTTCTTTAGAAATGACATCGCAATGATCGTTGCTAGAACGCGCGATATATCATGAGAAACAATTTTTATAGCCCACCCTGAACCTAACTAAGAAAACCAGTAATTTTTACAGTGGCTAAGTTACAGTCATGTTTGATTCCGGCCGTGAAAAGCTAAGGGAACCACCTATAAATCGGATTGTATGGTACCCTACTTTCCTGGATACATAATCATTTCAAAACAGTAAATGTATTGCACAACTCTTACTTCATTGCACAATAACTTTATTAGCACCTGTTAAAGTATTTTCAAGCCATGAAGGATCGTAAAGTTATCTTGTAATTTGTAAGCATCCTTATCAATGCCATTTGTTGTTTTAGAATTTTATCCTCTATTTATTTAAGATGTTCCTACTTTGATATGTTGATTATTTAGTACATCTATTGTCTATATGTTGAACAATTTATATTGTCCGTACTCAATTATTTGCTATTAATATGTACTTTGGGCTGTTAAAGAAAATTTATACCATTTAAAATTTTGAATACACACCTTCCAAATCCTGAGCCTACCCATACCCTTGAGAGATATTTGGGTTATGTGCTTGATGTCAGACGTCTATATATTTTATGGATAGGTTGTTGGGGCAGCCATCTCTTAGGTAACGATTCTTGATGAAGGCGCTGCTGGGATTGATAAGTTCCAATCACAGCTGCGACAAATAGACGCCCCCACAGGCAGAGGCAAGCACGCTGAGCCTCGGGGGCGCACGCACAGCCAGCAGCGGCAAATTGCTCGGCCGCCCTGCAGGCCGCTTGGCCCGAATGCAGCTGGCCCGTAGCCAGACGCCTGCAGCTTGCAGGCCAGCTCGTGGCTGCCTAGCGCGTCCCAGGCTTGCAGGCCAGCAGTAGCAAGCTGCCAGCAAGCCAGCGAAAGGCAGGCGGTCTACGCATGGCAGCAGGTTGCAGGCCATTGCAACAGGCAGCTTCAGGTAAGTGCTTTGCATTTTTAATTTGTTTGTGCTCTTTAGGACATTCCAGTTAGGTGCTAATTTTGTTTAGTTAATCTCTGATATCCTTTGGTTAATTAATCCTCGTTTGTTAGCTTGCTTAGCTAGTTTATTGGAGCTTGTTCTTGCTAATCTTTGCTAGGTCTTTGCATGCTTAGTTGACCGAGGTTAATTAATTCTAGTCCTTCGGAAAGTTCTTTTTTGGATGTTCCTTGGATAAGCTTTGCTTCCGCTTGGTTTTAAACTGCGCTAATCATTGTTGAATCGTCGCATGCTTGGATAAGCGAAGTATTAGCGAAAGCATTGCTCGAGTAGATCGATTTGCGTTTGCTATCGCCTTGTATCGAGCTTTTCGAGCCATTCCTAGGGTGAGCTTGTCACGACTTGACTTGTGTTATCCTTATGGTGTGTTGCGGGGTGGCAATCGGGATGTAGGCATTGTTCTCTCGGATTGGAGAGAATTTGTTAAAGGCTCCCATTCAACCCCTTTTATTACCGGTTTTGGTTCTTCAATTGTTATCAAAGCTTGGTTAAGGATCACACCACCTTAATCGGCTTTGTGAACCACAGATCGACAACAGAGAAGGTGATTTTGCTTGCGGATTCAATTTTCATGATTTGAGCTCTTTTTCACTAATTCTAACTTGTGCCTTAAGCTATGGCACCAAGCTCCTCTACTTGTGTGTCTTTTTCTACAGATATTTATGGAAGTATAATTGCAACCAAGGATGAACCCAAGTGGAGGAACAAGCGGATTGATCAAGAGGCATTGAAAGAAGAGTACCGCAAGCTAGCAAAGGTTAAGGAGCTTGCTTATGCTATCTCCTTCGACGACTTTGTTTTTGACTCCGACAACGAGCATGATGCTTCTTGTCGAAACAAGGACGAGGATGATAAGATGAAGAAGAGCGTCGGCAACTTGAGCCTCATCGTCGACTCCGTCAAGCTCAAGGATACGCTTTGCCTCATGGTCGTCAACGACCTCGACGTCAAGCCTGACTTGGAGGATGGTCTTGATGTGATGGATTGTGTCGAGCTCAAGGTGAAGGATGGGCTTCCGATTCGTGATCTCGTACCCGAGCTTCTCAAGGTGAGGAAAAGTAAACTCATCAAAGACATGTTACAACTAGTGTCTCAAGTTTGTGCTTGTGATGCCATGCATAGAAAGAATGTTGATTTGAGTTCTTCTCTTACATGATTGAACTCTTAAAATGATTTGTTGAAATCCAATGCCTCTATACCATGTAATTCATGTGTTGCTTTGTCTAATGATCTTGATAGGGCTAAAGATGAAATTACTTTGCTCAACTCAAATGCTTCTTTGCTATGTGGCTCATGTGAGTCTTGGCTAGCTGAAATTGATAAATTGAAATTGACTCGCTCCACATGTGTAGGTGAACTTGAGCATGCTAAGGCTAAAATTTCTAAAATGAAGTCTATACCTTGTAGCATGTGCTCTTTGATCTTTGATGATAATATTTTCCCAACTTCTTGTGATAATAATGATACCTTGCTTCATGTGAATGATGATAATTGCTCATGTTGTCTTATTTGCAGATCAGGCATTGAATTGGAAAATGAAATGTTGGTTTTGAAACAAATGTGCGATGATATGAGCGCCAACCTTGAGAAAGAAAATGATCTCTTGCATACCACGTATGCAAAATGCATTGAGAAGGAGATGAACAACTTGAAAATGCTCCATGTGGTACTTGGGATCGCCACAAATTTGAAAATGAGGTCTTGGTCAAAAGATGGAAGAGTCTTAGTGCCAAATATTTTGATTCTCACGATTGATGACACTGTTGGCGGTTGATTTCCATGATTTTTACCGCCAAGATTTCTCTGAATTTCATACTTATAAGGCCATAACCATGCTAAAATCATTTACTATGATGAGTTCCACTAGTTTTGGTGTTTATTTGATTTTAGGAGCTCACTATGCAAAACTTGGTTGAAATGGGAGATAATCCCAAGCCGGCCGACCTCCCCTAAGCTGGCTGGCCTGACACTATGGCAAGCATGCCTCAGACTTCACCTGCATGCTCATGAACACAAGTCCATGACATCTTGACCGGCACATCACAAAGTAATACATCCTACGGTCGAAAGGCCTAAGCCATTGACGGACCCACATGCAGCGTCTATCTAGTCGTTAGGCTCAAAACCACCTTCCTGGAGTACATGCACGCGTTGATCAACAAGTCGGTGCAACGGAGGGTTGAGAGGAGCCAGAGCCAGGCCAACCAGCCTTGACCAAGTCGACCGGCCTCTAACTATCCAACCTCAAAGAGACGCAACTGTTACCGACCTCAGGAGGAGATCTGGAGCGTTCACGCCCAGGGCGGTGCAAGATGGCCACAATACTAGGCCAGCCAGCCTAGGAGAGGCCGGCCGGCCTGCCACTGAAGCGCCACGTGTCCATCATCGCGTGGAAGTTACATCAACCGTCTTACCTTCTTACAAGACAAGCTACGCAACAAGAACCGACCTTGAAGGGCTATAAATAGCTGCCCATACCTCCACTCTCAACATACCATCCTTGGAGAGAAGAAGAGTTCTTAGTTTAGTTGCTCTACCTTAGTGTAGAATAGGGAGAGTGTGAGGTGAGAGCTTGGGTGAGAGCCAAGCTAGGAGAGGAGCCGGGTTCCCTCGGTCCTACTCCAACTCTCTAGCCACCTCGAAGGAATAAAGCTTCCTTGAGTAAGTTCCTCGTTTATCTTCAGTATCTCGCTAGTTCTTCTCTTTACTTTCAGTAGTTTGTTTAGTTACTTCCTTTGATCTTCAGGATCCCCTGTCTGCGTAGGTAGCAAGTTCTACCTTATTTGATTTTGCTCTCTATCTTAACGTGAGGTAGGAAGTAACTCGATAGTTGAGGCGTGGTGCTTAGACTTGGTTAGCTACCTTGGGTTGTGTTCCACCCCACGGAACAGTGTGGTAGGCGGCAGGTGGTGACAACCACGTTCGGGTGCTTTCATAGCAGTAGTAGCAGGTTGCCGTTGGACTCCCCTCTCACCCCTTTCTGAAGTCCTTCCTCCTCCAGCCGCCAAAGCAGATCAAGTTAGTGAGTAGCAAGTTATCTGGGTAACGAGTTGGCTAACTGAAGTTAGGCACTCTACCGTCTTACATCTTCTCCCCTGGTGGGTCCGGTAGAATATTTCTAGGTCTGGATGCGTGTATCGTTCCTTGGATTCGATATCCCAGGTAAACTCCCTGGTCAAAGCTACATCAGTATTCGTGCGCTTTGGATTAGTTCGTATAGCCTAAGGAGTGCCAACAAGCTTTCTAGCGCCGTTGCCGGGAAACGGTAGCAATACTAGTTTAGAGCTTTTTCAGTTGTACACTTTCCGCACCTTTCCACACACCCACATGGAGTTTTCTCCTAGTTATCTGGCATTTCCATCCCGTGAGTATTTGGAACTGTGAGTAATCTCGGGTGTCATATTTATATTTCCGCAAGGAAGGCGGCGGTTATAGAATAAGTAAGTTCATGATCAAATCTTGGTTGAGTCTTTGATTGTATAAACAGGGGTAAGATATATATTGATAATGAGGTAGTGTGACACACAAGTTACTCAAGCACAAACTCAAGCAAAGGCATAGGTAGGGAGAAAGGAAGAAGAAAGCTACTTGGGACTTATATACTTGTATCTAGATATACAGCTTGTACTATACACAATGGCTGGATTAATGAACTCCGACAACTGCTTTCCCTTGCAGCACGTTGCTCATACACATACACATGATTATCCTCAGCTCTAGGCTCCCAGGCACTACCGGGAGAACCGCACATGACTGGCAGAGGAGTCACCAGACAACTCGGCTACTTTATGGACCTCCTACAGCCACTACCCGAACGGGGAGGGTTACGCTGAACAGACAGGGCTATCACCACCTGCCGCCTACCTCATCAAACCATGGGATAGGACCGCATCCGGCAACACTAACTAGCTCAGACACCACGTCTACGCTAATGAGCGATACTCTAGTATCCCACGCGGAGCCCCCACCCTCCGGATGGACAAACATCACACTAGAGCAAACATACGAATACCGGATCCGTTACCCTAGCACTAGATTTACTCTTCTAATCATGCAAGGCATAAGGTATGAATATAAATCAAGTAGATAACTCTATTAAAGATATCCGAGACTTACAAAGGAGAGGAAGAGTTAAACCCATACCGAACACTCCTAGCCAACCTCGGGAACCCGAAGAGAACTACTTCAGCCTAAACTCCACTAACCTATAGACTAAGCAAGAGAGGAACTTGAGAGAGGGCGATTTAAGGTGTGTCTTAATTCTACCCCCCTCCTCTCATATTTATAGGTGTGTCCAAGGGGTGTTCCTGCCGTGCAAATAGCTGGAGCCTTGGAGAACCGACATTGGGGACCAATGGGGAGGTGTCACGTTGAAGAACTAAGTCGGTGGAACTGGTCCTAGTTCGGCCAAATCACCTGGTTCGGCCTACCCATGCCTGGCTCCAACCAGCCTAATCTTTGGCTAGGTGGCTGACAGATGGGCCCTTAGGCCAATGGTGCACGGCTTGGTGCTTTCCTAAGGCGGTTGCATGTCTTGGTGGACCCTTTGATCCATGTGAGTCTGAACGGTGCGTTTTGATTGGTCGATAGCTTTTGCCTTAGATTCAAGGGTGTGTTTTCCCTCCATTTCTGCTCAAATCCCTTCATAGCACTATTTTCCAAGGGAAACATGTGGAAATGATATTATTCCAGATAAATATGCGTGCAAGATTCTCCCAATTTTCTAATCAAATTGATGGTCAAAATTGAGCCGTAACGAGAGTCAACAAGATCCCCCAAGCTGTCCTTTGCTCATCCTGAGCAAAGTAGGACATTTAGGTTGTTGATCAGAAATTTTTTAGTACTCATTACCTATCGTCGTGCCATGTCTTGCAGCTTAGACGATCTCCGTGAGGCTGCGTAGGTTGGCGTGAGTACCCGACTTGTGTTACCTTAATCATCTATGGGGCTTCTTAGCTTCTCCTTGTCTTGAGCTGTTGAGAGTTAGAACCGTTGATAGAGCAAGACTTACCCCTTCTTTGTTCAACTATCCATCTGGAGGTTTTCTTTCGAATTTTGCAAATCAAGACTAAGTTCCTCAAATGAATCTCTCTGATCGCTCAATGTGTATAAATCCTTACTAGAGCATTATTTCCCTCTTGATTTCTAAAGCTTTTGTGGAGCTCAAGGTATGGCAAGGATGAGGTGTACCTGTACTTCATATGTTGCAAAGACAAAGAGTGGAATCATGGAGAAACAAGTCATGAACCAAGATCAAGATGTGCACGTGTGTGGACGGATGATGGTATGATGACTCCTGTTTTGTGTGACCCCTCTCTCCTTTATTTTATATTTTTTTTGGGCATAGCCATCTCCTTTATTCTTCTCTCTTTTTCTGGGGGGGTCATGCTTCTTAGCATGCCTTTCTTTTTCTTTGGGGTAACAATATCTTCTTTTCATTTTTTTCAGGGATACTTGGAGAGAGATCACGTAACACATGGAGTATTTATTTGGTGGATGGATGGAGCATGCTAATTCCCGGTGTAGGAATTTTGCAATGGATGTGGAGTGTACGTGATCTTGATCAAGAGGATATGAAAAACATCTCACTAGGGTCACAACAATTTGGCAAAGCTCAAGGAAGTAGAAAGTAGCATATGTGTAGGGGTGTTTCAATGTAGATAGCATATGGCTCTGGTAGGACTTGTAGCATCATTGGGGAACTTGTCTTCTTATTTTATTTTCAAAAACAAAGACTCCAGATATCATGCCTTACTTAGAAAGAGATTGTAATGCTCTATCTTCAATATCTATCCTCACAACAACCTAGACTTGGATGAAGCATGTGCAACCCACGAGATTTTCAGGTTCATGGCAAAGGTTTAAACAGCCAACAGATTCAAACTCGGGAAATACTATGCTTAGGACTAAGCAAGACAGATGAGCAAGAGCATAACAACTATTCATCCTTTCAACTTAGGAAAGCTAAGCATTCTTATCGCACATATGGGAAGGGAAATTTAAGCAGAAAATACTTTTGTTGGTTTATGGTTTTATATTTTTATTGAAAGCAGTAAAGATACAGTTCAATTGATGGAGAACGTCCCCCAAGCTAGCTCCTAGTTTAAGGTCCGATGAGCAGGACCCTCTCCATACCTGTTTAACTCGAGGTCCAGTCGTCCATACCTGGAGAGGAGGTCGAGGACGATGATGTCTTCTTCACCCGCCACACATTCTTCTTCTTCTTCTTTGATTTTGGTGGTGCGGGTGTCGAGTCATCAGTTTGGAGCTATGGCTCCGTCCACTACCCGTTTCCTTCATGGTCTTGATGAATCAGGTATGTTTGTCCTTGGTTTGAAACCTGAACATCATCTTCTTGCCCATGATTCGGAGATGGATCTTCCCTGCCCCGACATCGATCTTAGCCTTGGCGTCTCTTAGGAATGGTCGCCCAAGAATGAGTGATATTCCTAAGTCGCCCTCCATGTCGAGTACTATGAAGTCAGCGAGGATGAAGAATCCTTAACTCGCCCTAGTAGGTTCTTTACTATCCCCTCGGGGTATCGAACCGTCGAGTTGGCAAGCTGCATGCACATACATGTTGGGGAAAGAGCAAGATAGCATAGGTTCCCGAATGTCACCTTGGGCATGATGTTGACACTTGCTCCAAGGTTGCAAAGGGCCTACTTGAAGTGACAGTCGTAGATTGAATAGTTGATCACGAGGAATCCCGGATCTTTCGTTCTTGGTGCTGCCAATCCTCCCTGCCAATCTCTTCTTGGACGTGCAAGCTTCTCTGCATAGGTAGTAAAAGATGTATCCTTTGATAGCTTACCCTATTTGGTGGTTGCTGCGTTGACACTCTCCAGGGAAGTTTTATGTTGCCCTGGAATTCTTCTGGTTTCAGCAGAGGGTATAGCAGCAGCCAGGTGAGCTAGTTGAGTTTCAAGCATCTTGTTGAAGCTCAGCTGGTTCTTGACAGCGGAGGATATGCCATCCATCTTTGCCTAAATGGTATCCATAGATTTGTCGTTGGCGGCTAGCTTCTTTTGTAGTAATTCATTGACTTTTGCTTGGCCTCCTTGTTAGTAGGGGCTGTCAGACCTGGGCTCACGGGACTGTGCATATGGCCTACATCTTACAGGATAAGGGGCGGGACATGGCCCACACCTTACACCGGTTGTAACTACTTATAGCATAATAGGACTACTCATACAATAGTAAAACTAGTTGGGGACAGTAGGAAACTACCCGAAAAGTACTCGGTAGGACTGCTAGGCTTGTATCCGACTAGGACTTCCATGTAACCCTATCTCCCCAGACCATATAAGGGCAGACTGGGACCCCCTCCAAACATGAGATCACCCGATCAACGACTAAGACAATACAAACCACAAAGGATGTAGGGTATTAAGTTCTCGGTGGCCCGAACCTGTCTAAACTTTGTGTTCCTTGCACCTTCGAGTTCCTGATCTCGGCGACACCCTACCTACAAACTCACCACCTTGGGGGCATCCCTCGGTGGGCATGGCGTTAAAACACCAACACTAGCGCACCAGGTAGGGGTGTTCATCGAGCATCCACCGGAGAACTCGATGGCATCTCTCAGCTTCACCAGCACCGTGCTCGACGAGAGCACAACTTTCATCCTCGGCTCTAGGATCTGCGTCGCCAACGGCTTGGGTCGCTTCAACAGCCACCTAGCCGACCCCAGGAAGCCGGAGGCCTCTACACCAACTCCATGCGGCGACCTCGACGAGTTCGTCGACAATCTCGACGAGTTGCTGGTCCCCATTTTCGACATGACTTCAATTCGTGCTGCACCAGAACTAGTCGGATCGGACTCAAAATGATCTAGGGAGACTACACAGTCTAAGTCCCTCTCCGACTTGGAGGAGGACCTAGATCATTTGCTCAAACTCGAGGACGAGGGAGCCACTGCCTGTCGGGGGGGGGGGGGCATTTTCGATAACTACTCGAACTCCAACGAAGAGTACTCGTCGATTAGTACTACACCTTCAAGCCAAAGCCGAGGAGGACTCGAAGACGAGGGAGCCACCGCTTGTCGGGAGGCCCCCGTTCTCAACAACCACTCGCAACCTGATGATCACCCCGAATCCTTTTCAAGTAGTCACCTGGGTTTGACCATAACATTTACGCCGCAAGGCTGTTTTGTGTACTGGAAGGGCTTTGAGCCCTCTGAACTACTCGATTCTGACTCCTGCCTTGTGGCCTTCACGCAAGAACTGCCCTTCCAGGAGGTCAAACCCCTCTCTCCCATCTCCGAAGGGGGAGAGGGCAGCAAAGAGCTACTCGAGTAAAACCATACGACTGACAACTTACCGGATCGTCAAGTCTACATGGTTGCCTCCGCAATGCGGATGATGACAAGCTAGGTCCTGCGTACGATGATGAACTACTCGCGGACGTGTCTGCCGACGAGCGTACGGCGGACGCCCCCGGGATGAGAACGAGCACATAAGGATCCGGCGGTTGAAGAACGCCAAGCGTGCCCAGCTCAGGTGGAACGCGGAAAACTGCACCCGCAACCCAATGTACCAAAGGAACCTCAACAACGCTTTTGCAGCAGCTGCGGATCGGGAGTATCGTGTGGCAGAACCACCTGAATTAATCCGCCTCAAGTGTATTAACCATCACCATTAAGGCATTCTCGGTTAACCTTACACTTCAAACGGAGTAATCCACTGGTCTGTCGGGTATAACCTCCCGATACAACCACGGTGAACGGATCGAGCGCCATACATACAAATGCTCATGCGACGATGAGCCCAGAGAATACCACATTCCAGCAATTATTACAACATTAGTAAGTGAATATTACAGACCAAGTTTTGAGTTTAGAAACCAAGTACTTCAATTATCATAAATAAGTTCTTCAGAGTTTAAGTTGCAGCGGAAATAAAACAACGATAGCTACTCGACGATACAGGATGTCTCGATGAAGCCCGTACGAGACATCACTCGGCATTATCTCCATTGGACGGGGGCGCATCCCATTCCACCGACCAACCAGGGGGAAGAGTGCAGGGCCAAGTCAAGCTAGCAATCATATCTTCGAAGGTCTCACCTGAAATGAGCCACAAGCAAGGCTGAGTATACTAATACTCAGCAAGACTTACCCGCGTAGTGGAATCTACTCCACCGACTCTAGACATGCAAGGCTTTTTGGCTCAGGGGTTTGTTTTGCCGAAAAGCATCTACAAGTGGGTCCTTACTTTCAACTTTTAGCTCAAGATTCTAGTTTCGTTAGCCAGTCTAGATAAGCAGCTATCTAAAAGCATACATGGTGAAGCATTAAATTTTTCATCCAACCAGTTCATTCATCATCATTGTTCCTCTTCTTACTCTGTGGGTAAAAATGGTTAAGCAGTCTCAATAGCCGTGAGAAACGGACGATTCGAATCGAATTTCTTAACCTTGCAAGGGAAAGCCAAACACACGTCACGTGGGTACTCCCTAGAGTCACACGTGCAACTTTTCCCCTTTCTTTCCGGGTCGTGGATCGGGGCTACCCTCCGAGAGTACAAGAGCCCCACGCCACGGTTCGGCGCCGGGTCGTGACCACTCTCTGCACTCGCCATATGCACATGGGACTGAAGTTCAAAGGGTAGGATGCCGTCCCCTTGCCGGGCCAATCAGGTACTTAAGCTTACCGATTCCCATAATCTCAGCATGTGTTTAGTACGTTCAAAGACTTAACCATCACTACCACACTCTGCGGCCTTAGCATTTTTCACTAGACAGACGGGCCTCAATCGTAACCATCGTTACATAACCCGTCCGTGTCCTTATGATTGCAGCGTGTAGTAGTCATTCAACTCCTATTTTCTCGCGAGTGACAGGAAATCACTCGACTTTTACCGGGGTCCTATTAGCACAGCATTCTATCGAACCTTACGTCCAGTTTTCAAGCAAGGGTTCCTGATATCATGCAACTAAGTTTTCATCCAACTCCTATAAACTTAATGCACAAGCAACGAGTAATGAGTTGCATAATTTCGGAAAGAATGGGTTATGCTCCGGGGCTTGCCTTCGCAGTTCGCTTGGGGCTCTTCCGAACTTGGGCTCGGGTCTTCAAGAGCTTTAGTTAGATTCGCTTGAGCTTCACGCTGCTCACTCTCGGACGCGGGCACCAGCTCGTAAGTTCCGTCGGCGAGAGTCGTCGATTCTACATGAATGCACAAGTTTAAGTCGTGGTAATGGCAATCGATACGATTTAAGAGTAATTACTACAATGGGTGGTTTCTGGTTATGAACTTTTTGATTTGTAAAATTTTTAGCCAATTTTATGTAACAGATTAATTATGAAAAATATATTACATAGTCGCTGTTAGATCCTTGTTCTTTTTGTACAGAACAAATGGTGCAACAACTGAGTCTAAGATTTTTACAGAGCTTTCAATTAAGCATGCAGAAGCTACTGTAATTTTTGTAGGTTTTATCGTGCAGTATTCAGAGCATAGAAAATATGACATTCTACGCCTAGGCTATTCAAGGATTCATCTTTACAGGACCCTACACAGGGTGTTTGTCCCTGGAACTTTTTACACAACAACCCCTACCACAGTGTATCTCCTAGTAAAAATTCGAGAATTTTCCAAGCTAAGATACTATTTTCTTGATTTAATGTATGTTATTAGCACATAAATCAAATAAATAGGTTACTGTGAGATAACAGTCTCCTAATTTTTTTCTCTGGCTTCTAGGTACCAATACATTAGCATAGAAAAAGTTTCATTGGGTGATTCACCACCTAACTGCAGGGGTAAAATATTTTACTTAAACATGGTATGGAACTAAGTTTAATAAACAGTAAAGCTAGAGATGGAATTTGGGCCTGATCTTTTTACACAGTCCTAAACATCAAGCAACTAACTCACTGACCAAAATTTAGGGTCAGCATTGCTCTACAACAGTGGGTACAAAATAAGTCCATTAAAGCTTCTATTTAATGTAGAGCAAAATATGTTGAGATTCTGAGAATCCTTTTGTAACAAAAGTGGTAGAGTTTGTTCTGAGGATTCCAGAACAGTTGAGTTTGCATTTTTCTGAATTTTCTACGATTTTATTCGAATTTTACAATTTCACTGAATTTGAATCTAGGTTTGAAACTTTCTTTTACAACTAGGTCCTTGAATCTTACGCGCAGACCCTTCTAAAGATTTAAATTCTTGCAATTGGGTCCTCGGGCGGCTCGGGTACGGCGGCCGGCCGAAATTCCGGCGAGGGGCTCGCCGGCGGCGAGGGGTGAGGGTCGGGGAAGGTTCAGGGGTGCGAGGGCTACCTTGTGGGGGTGTTGTTCAGGTGGGGGACGGCCGGGAAGGGCTCGCCGGCGTTGGAGCAGAGGCGGCGGCGGCGCGGCACGCGTCGACGGCGGTGCTCCGGCGGGCTTGGGGCGGTGTGGTCCGGTCGGCGAGCTTCAGTGGCGCGTGGGGAAGCTGCTCAGGGGCTCGGCTTGGACGGAGGAGGTCGGGGTCGTGCTGTCCACGGCGAGCAGGGGCGGCAGCAGCAGCGGCAGCGCAGGCGGCGGTGCTCCGGCGGTCCTGGGCGGCGTTGGGTGGGTCGGCGAGCTTCGGTGGGGTGATGTAGTGGTGGCTGGGGGCTCAGTTTGGGCGGTGGGCGGCGGCGGAGGGCTGTCCACGGGCGGGCGGCGCTCGGCGGCGGCAATGGCGACGGCGAGTGCGTTCTGGGCGCTGGGGCTCGCGCGCGTGGCCGGGCGGGGCTTTTATAGGGGCCGGAGGGGGAGCGGAGGGGCCTGGGCAGCGCACGGGGCGGAGGCACGGCACGGCGCGCACTGGCCACGGCGGGCGGCAGCGGAACGCCGGCGCGGCGTGCGGCAGCGCGGGCGCGGTGACTGGGCGGCCGGAGATATGGCGTGGGCGCGAGAGATAGCGCTGGGCGTGGAGTGGTGGAGCAGCAGCTGCAGCGGCTCGGGCGGAGGGCGGGCGCGGCGACTGGCGGGGCGCGGGGGCCGGGGCGGCACGGCGGAGCGCGGCGACTGGGCGCGACGGGCAGCGGGCTGGGCGCGGCAGCGTCGCGTGCACGCGCGGGCGCTCACTGGCCGCGCGGCGTGGGGAGGGGGGCAAAGCCGGCCGTGGCGGGGTGGTGCGGCAGCCACTGGCCTGGCGCCTCGCGCCGGTCAGGCGTCGCCGGCCACCTGGCGCGCGGCGGTCGGGCGGGGAGGAGAGAGGGGGGGGGGGGGGGGGGGGGGGCGAGGGCCTGAATGCGAAAATTTGGAAAACTTCAGGGGGCTGGGTGCAAACAGGGCGTTTCCTCCTCTTTCTGATTTGAATTTCAAAAACTTTTGAACACGAAAGTTGTTCAAAATAAAAAGTTCTACAACTTTGGTTTCAGGCAAAATCTCATTTGGCTTATGGTTTGAAAGTTAAATTTAAAAGTTCAAAAGTAACCAAATGTGCTCAAATTAAATTTGAATTCCAACTGAACTCGTTCTAATTCTTTCCACCCTTTCATTAGTTGGTTTAAGCATAGAGTTAGGCTAATGACATTGATTTTGGAAATGTAATTACCAGGGTTGTCACATATCGTACACCGATTGGCACCATTGCAGAAGCAGCGCTCCTAGCTCAACAATTACCACCCAACCCTAGATACAAAGGCTGCAGTATCTAACCCAGCGTGCGCTCATGCAACTCGATGGGCAACATCCAATGTCCTCCACTCGAAACATGCCCTCGAGATTTGAGCGCCATGGCAACAATGCACAGATTAGTCGCACCTCTGGAGGGGGCCTCGGCTACCGGAGGAACGACAATCGCCAGTGCAACCAGGGCCAGAAGTCCGCGCGTGGCAACGACGAACAAGAGGTACAATAATCCACTCGCCCACCTTGCAACCGGCGCGACGCAAGGCCTCAAAGCGAAGCTCCACCCGAGGCCAGCCTTCATGACGCTCCCACGATTGATCTTAGGCAGAAGATCAATGATGGCCGCAATGCACGGCGCATCATCGAGGCAAGGAGAAGGGACCGTCCCAATAGGTACCACAACAACAACGATAATGACCGCTTCCCCGCCTTCACCTCCAAGATCACTGAGAAATCCTACCCCAAGGATTTTAAACCAGTCAGGATCCCCATGTATGACGGCAAGCAAGAACTGCACCAATGGATTTGATGCTACTCTGTTGCCATCGAGATCTTTGGGGGATCCAACTCCACCAAGGCACTCTACTGCTCGGTAGCCTTGGAATTTGCACCCCTCACTTGGCTTGAAAGCCTCAAACCAAACTTCATCGACTCCTGGGAGGACCTCAAGTGGGCCTTCATCAACAATTTCCCGGGATCCATGATCAGAGCAGGCACTCGCCACGATCTGTCCCAGGTCAAGCAGGAGATGAATGAGACCCTGAGATCCTACACCCAGTGTTTCTTTGAGATACGAGCCACCATTGCCAACATCACCGACGAGGACGTCATTCGATACTTCCAGAATGGCCTCTTCTCGAAGCACATGTACCACGACTTCGGGCGCAACCGCTTGACTACTGCCGTGGAACTGCGCGACATGATGGCACGATGGGCTGATCAGGAGGACAACAAGAACGATCGGTTCCCCAAGTGCAATAGCGATAAGCAGGGCAACGGCAACAACCACTTCAACAAGGGCCAGCGGAACCACTCGGGGAACCCCCGAAAGCGCAAGCCAGACCAAGAAGTCGCGGCTGTTGAGCGCAATCCGCGAGGCAAGAAGCCGAGGAGCAATCAAGCCCAGTTGCTCGATGCACCCGAAGGCCCAGCACGTGCTCTTCATGTGCGTCAGCCTCCGCAAGTCACTCAATGCTCCACTCCTCCCTCAAGATGGAAAATGGAAAAATCAGGAGGACGACAATGAGGTTGACAAGTCGGGGGCACAAGATTTCCATGACCCGAAGAATGCCTTCAACATCATCTTCGGTGGAGACAGTGGCTTCCCCTCCAAGTGCATGCAGAAGCTGACCATGCGTGAAATCCTCTCTGTAGAGCCCGCCATACAAAAGCCTTTGAGATACAGTGAGGTCCCGATCTCCTTTTCCAGGGATGATTAGTGGACCAGCTTCTCCGAGCTAGGAAAATTCCCACTCGTCCTAGATCCTGTCGTGGCGGGTTCACAGCTGACCCGAGTTCTCATCGATGGCAGAGCTCCATTCTACGACATCATCCTGGGAAATATGGCTACACCACTCGGTTCAGTGGTCCTGCAAGTCACCTTTGGGACGAAGGACAACTACCACACGGAGTACATCAAGTTCGATGTGGCTGACTTCGAGTCATCATATCACGCCATCCTCGGCAGACCAGCATTGGCCAAATTCATGGTCGTGCCTCACTATGTCTGCCTACTACTCAACATGCCAGGCAAGACATACGTCCTCACGTTCCGCGGCGACTTGAAGAAGTCGTACGACTGTGACCAAGAGGCGATCGAGTAAGCCACGACATCACACGTGCCAGAACCTTCCGTGGAAGTTTTCGCGGCTGCACAACAACTTACCAACTCGGAGATGGAGATCTCCAGCCAGAGGCCTAGCCAGTCGAGGGTTAAACCCAAC
This sequence comes from Panicum miliaceum, assembly GCA_032594955.1. Taxonomy (NCBI): domain Eukaryota; kingdom Viridiplantae; phylum Streptophyta; class Magnoliopsida; order Poales; family Poaceae; genus Panicum; species Panicum miliaceum. The sequence continues at coordinate 6,868,750 of CM064070.1, read as the reverse complement.
CCCAGTGATGTCGGCGTCAAGACCATCTAGCTGCAAGAAGGCGACTCGTCCAAGACTGCATTGATCGGAGGCGGCTTGAGTGACAAAAGGGAAAGTGTGCTCGTTAGCTTCCTAAGGGCTAATCGAGACATATTCGCGTGGAAACCAGCGGATATGCCAAGGGTGCCCAAGGAGTTGATCGAGCAGTGCCTAAAATTCGACCCCAAAGCCACTCCGAAGAAACAACGACTACGACGCTTCGCTCCCGCCATGAGGGAAGCCATCAATAAGGAGCTAGCAAAACTACCCGCAGCTGGTTTTATTAAATAAGTATACCACCCCGAGAGGTTAGCCTACCCTGTACTAGTCTTGAAAAACAATAATAATGAATGGAGGATGTGTGTGGATTACACTAATCTTAGTAAACACTGCTCGAAGGATCCCTTCACGTTCCAACGCATCTACCAAGTCATCGACTCTACGACTAGGTGTGTCCTGCTCTCTTTCCTTGACTGCTACTCGGGTTATCACCAGATCGCTCTCAAGGAAGAAGACCAGATCAAGACAGTATTCATCACCCCCTTTGGAGCATATGCCTACACAACCATGTCTTTTGGGTTGAAGAACGCAGGAGCCACCTACCAGCGGGCTATCCAATTATGCCTTGCTGATTAGCTACATCGCAACGTTGAAGCCTACGTGGATGACATGGTCATCAAGACCAGATCCCACGATGAGTTCATCCCTGATCTCGATTAAACCTTCAACAGCCTACGCAAGTTTTGATGGAAGTTTAACCCAATCAAGTCCATCTTCGGCGTGCCACAAGGTAAACTACTCTGTTTCATTGTTAGTCATCGAGGTATTGAAGCAAACCTGGAGAAGATCATCGCCATCACAGCCATGGACGCTCCACGGACGATCAAGCATGTCCAGAAGCTCACAGGCTGTATGACGTCCTTGAACAGATTTATCTCGCGACTAGGGGAACGGGGGATACCCTTCTTCAAATTGCTCAAGCGCCACGACAAGTTCTAGTGGACAGATGAGGCAAAGCAGGTGCTGTAAGATCTCAAGCATCATTTGCAGTCGCCCCCATTCTAACGGCCCCACAAGCAGGCGAGAACCTGCTTCTCTACATCACTGCGACTACTCACATCGTCAGCACTGCAATTGTGGTGGAACGCCAAGAGGAAGGCCATGCCTTCGGTGTGCAGCAGCTAGTCTACTTCATCAGTGAAGTCCTTTCTAAATCCAAGGTTCGTTACCTGACAATTCAGAAACTACTCTACGGTATACTCATCACCTCCAAGAAGCTTCACCACTATTTCAACGCATACAACATCTCGGTGGTCACTGATTTCCCATTGGCGGATATCCTCCACAATCAGGACGCCACAGGGCACATCTCCAAGTGGGCAGTGGAACTGGGGGCTCTCACCCTCGACTTCAAGCCCCTGACGGCCATCAAGTGGTGAGAAAACCAAGTGGAAGCCCTAGCCAACCTGCCAGAGCATTGGGTCATGTACTTCGACGGCTCACTCAAGCTCGGTGGCGGTGGTGTGGGATTACTCTTCATCAGTCCAAAAGGAGAACAACTCAAGTATGTGTTCCAAATACTATTTGAGGTCTCCAACAACAAAGCCGAGTACGAGGCACTATTACACGGGCTACGCCAGGCAGTCTCTTTAGGCATCAAGCGACTGCTTGTCTATGGCGACTCCTTGCTGGTGGTCCAACAAGTGAACAAAGAGTGGGACGTCAACAAGGACACCATGGACGCGTACGTCGCGGAAATACGCAAGCTCGAGAACAAGTTTTTAGGGCTGGAAATCCATGATGTGATTCGCGACAACAATGTGGGAGCGGATGTGCTCTCCAAACTGGGTTCTAATTGAGCTAACATCCCACCGGGAGTTTTAGTTCACGAGTTGCATCACCCATCCATCAAGACACCAGATCCAAGTACCATCGCTCAGGGTCCAATGGCACCTAATCGAGAGGTCTTGATGATCAAGGTCAACTGGCGGGTCACGTTCATCGACTACATCCAGGAGCACAAACTCCCACACCCCCCCCCCCCCCCCCCCCGCGTCGACCCAAAAAGCGCTCAGGGTACGTTCTAGTCGGGGACAACTTGTACAAGCGTGGATCAGCATCAGGCATACTCATGAAGTGTGTCTGCATGAAGGAAGGCAGAGAATACTCCAGGAGATTCACGAAGGTGTGTGCAGGAACCATGCTGCTTCTCGCACAATAGTCGGCAAGGCTTTTAGATCTGGTTTCTACTGGTCGACTGCTTTGGCAGACACGAAAGCACTCATCCACCGGTGCACAAACTGCCAGTTCTACAGCAAACTGCCCCATGTCCTGGCTCACAACCTTATCACCATACCACCTTCATGGCCGTTTGCATGCTGGGGCGTCGACATGATAGGGCCTTTGACAATTGCGTAAGGTGGTTTTACTCATGTGTTGGTGGCCATCGACAAGTTTAAAAAGTGGATCGAGTACAAGCCAATCACAACGCTCTCTGCAAATCGAGTGGTTAGCTTCATCTGCGACATCTTGCACCGTTTCGGCTTCCCCAACACTATCATCACAGACCTGGGATCCAATTTCCACTCACATCAGTTCTGGGATTTCTGTGGACGCAGTGCCATTGAGGTCAAGTATGTTTCAGTGGCTCACCCGCGGGCCAACGGCCAGGTTGAGCATGCCAACGGTTTGATCCTTGATGGCTTGAAGAAAAGACTCTACGACGAGAACAACAAAATGAGCGGCAAGTGGATCAATGAGATCTCGTCAGTAATCTGGGGGCTTCGCACACAACCAAGAAAAGCCAAAGGACAGTCACCGTTCTTCCTCGTATACGGGTCGGAAGCTATACTACCGACTGACGTCATGTGGAAGTCTCCTCAACTGGAGATGTATGAAGAAGGCAAGGCTGATAGCGCAAGACATCTCGAACTTGACTCGGCAGAAGAAATCAAATGCAACGTCTTCCTCCAGTTAGCCCGCTACTTACGAGGACTCCGTTGTTACCATGACCGGAATGTTCAACACGTTCTTTCAACGTTGGAGATATGGTCCTTCGTTGCATCCAGGACAAAACCGGGCTGCACAAGGTTACAAGACCAGGGTCGTATTGCTTACAGTACCCTGATGGCCAAGAGGCACCAAATTCCTAGAATATCGAGCACCTATGGCATTTTCAACCTTAGCCAACTTGTCTCCCAAGTTGTCAGCTGCGGCGTAGCATGATCTCACAGTTCTAGTACTACTCCATTTACTAGTTCACGACTAGTACTTTGAAGAGTCTACTGAAGAGGCATTGCTCGCACACTTCTAGTACTACTCCGTTTACTAGTTAATGACTAGTACTACGTAGATTTTACTGAAGAGGCATTGCTCTCATACTTCTAGTACTACTCCGCCTACTAGTTTACGACTGGTACTACGTCGAGTTTGCTGCATGGGCTTTGCTCCCATACTCCTAGTACTACTCTGTCTACTGGTTCACGACTGGTACTACGTTGAGTTTACTACATGGGCCTCGCTCCCATACTTCCAGTACGACTCCGTCTACTGGTTTATGACTGGTACTACGTTGAGTTTACTGCATGGGCCCCGCTCCCATACTTTCAGTACTACTCTGTCTACTAGTTTACGACTGATACTACGTTGAGTTTACTGCATGGGCCCCACTCCCATACTTTGAGTACTACTCCGCCTACTGGTTTATGACTGGTACTACATTGAGTTTACTGCATGGGCCCCGCACAAATACTTCCAGTACTACTTCGTCTACTGGTTTACGACTGGTACTACGTAAATTTTACTGCATGGGCTCCGCTCCCATACTTCCAGTACTCCTCCATCTACTGGTTTACGACTAGTACTACGTAGAGTTTACTGCATGGGCATCACTCCCATACCTCAAGTACTACTCCATCTACTGGTTTACGACTGGTACTATGTTGAGTTTACTGCATGGGCCTCGCTCCCATAATTTCAGTACTACTCCATCTATTGGTTTACGACTGGTACTGCGTAGAGTTTACTACATGGGCCTCGCTCCCATACTTTCAGTACTACTTCGTCTACTGGTTCACGACTGGTACTACGCCGAGTTTACTGCATGGGCCTCGCTCCCATGCTTCCAGTACAACTCCGTCTGCTAGTTTACGAGTGGTACTATGTCGAGTTTACTGCATGGGCATGGTTTCCATACTTCCAATACTACTCCGTCTACTGGTTTACGACTTGTACTATGTGGAGTTTACTGCATGGGCATGGCTCCCATACCTCGAGTACTACTCCGTCTACTGGTTCAAGACTGGTACTACGTGGAGTTCACTACATGGGCCTCGCTCCGATGATACTGTGTTTACTAGTTCCCGACTAGTTTTACGCATTTTTGACAACTTCGACTACTCGTCTCACCTATAAAACTAGTCGGAATCGACTCCGACTAGTCGTCTTCATCGACAGTTCAAGAATCCAGCTCAACTTGGCCAGTGCCTAGGCTCGGGGGCTGGCGCCACCGACTACTAGGTGTATCTTGTGCGACTCATCTAGGTCCCAGGCTCGGGGGCTGGATACAACACAGCTCCCAGCAACAAAGGTTTGATTTGAGCGGTAATTTAGGGCGCTTTTTGGTGAAGTTATTTGTTTAACCATTTTTTCAGGGAATTCATCCCGAAAAAAGCGGTTTTCGAATTTCTGAACCAATTTGCCCATCTTAGCCATCAAATCTTTACCGTCATATATTGCATGCCATGATTCTTTGAACCTTTATTCCAAACTATGGGGATTTGGATTCAAGACTCGGGGGCTGTAGGGACACGTGTTATCAGCGACCTATTTTTCAAATCTTTTGGAAGATAAGGACAGAAGACTCAAGACTAAATTGACCCTCAGCCTGATTCTACGAGTCAACCTAAGGCTCGGGGGCTACTCCATATGGAGTGCAAGTTCAATTGCACCCCATATAAAAGAAGACTCGACAAACTACTTGGGGCATGAGCACCTCATAGCCTCGATGTAGCCAAAGAAGTACTCGTTAGACACCTTCAAAATGGAGTTCGGGAGAACTCAAAGACGCCTTCAGAAGTACTCGGAAGTCTGAAGTACTCGACTACGAAGAGCTCAGGGGCTTGTCGGACCCGGGCCCACGGGACTGTGCACATGGCCTACATCTTACTAGATAAGGGGCCAGTGCAACTCCGTCTAGTAGGACTACTCATGCCTTACACCGGTTGTAACTACTTATAGCGTAGTAGGACTACTCATACAGTAGTAAAACTTGTCGGGGATAGTAGGAAACTGTAACACCTCAGGTGTTTTAATTACGAAATAAGCCTCTTTAGCTTAACACGGTGCATAAATAATTAAGAGAAGCTTCAACGAAATGAGTTTTTAAAATAACTTCTAAACTAGAACCCAAATGAACTTTGGCCTGAAACAAAACTTGTATAACTTTTCATTTTGAACAACTTTCGTGTTGAAGGATTTTTGAGTTGCAACACAAAAATTTGAGAAACACATGGATTTGCAAACCAGTCCCAACATTTTCTTCTATTTCGCTGCAGACCCTTCTTCTTCACTTCGCCCGACCCTCCGACGCGCAGCCGCTCTGTGGCAGAACCACCTGAATTAATCCGGCTCAAGTGTATTAACCATCACCATTAAGGCATCCTCGGTTAACCTTACACTTCAAACGGAGTAATCCACTGGTCTGTCGGGTATAACCTCCCGATACAACCACGGTGAACGGATCGAGCGCCGTACATACAAATGCTCATGCGACGATGAGCCCAGAGAATACCACATTCCAGCAAATATTACATCATTAGCATAAGTAAATATTACAGACCTAATTCTGAGTTTAGAAAACAAGTAATTCAATTAACATAAATAAGTTCTTCAGAGTTAAATTGCAGCGGAAATAAACAACGGAAACTACTCGACGATACAGGATGTCTCGATGAAGCCCGTACGAGACATCACTCGGCCTTATCTCCGTTGGACGGGGGCGCATCCCATTCCACCGACCAACCAGGGGGAAGAGTGCAGGGCCAAGTCAAGCTAGCAATCATGTCTTCAAAGGGTTCACCTGAAATCGAGTCACAAGCAAGACTGAGTATACTAATACTCAGCAAGTCTTACCCGTGTAGTGGGAACTACTCCACCGACTCTAGACATGCAAGGCTTTTTGGCTCAGGGGTTTGTTTTGCCGAAAAGCATCTACAAGTGGGTCCTTACTTTCAACTTTTAGCTCAAGATTCTAGTCTCGTTAGCCAGTCTAGGTAAGCAGCTATCTAAAGCATACATGGTGAAGCATTAAATTTTCCATCCAACCAGTTCATTCATCATCATTGTTCCTCTTCTTACTCTGTGGGTAAAAATGGTTAAGCAGTCTCAATAGCCGTGAGAAACGGACGATTCGAATCGAATTTCTTAACCTTGCAAGGGAAACCCAAACACACGTCACGTGGTTACTCCCTAGAGTCACACGTGCAACTTTTCCCCTTTCTTTCCGGGTCGTGCATCGGGGCTACCCTCCGAGAGTACAAGAGCTCCACGCCACGGTTCGGCGCCGGGTCGTGACCACTCTCTGCACTCGCCATATGCACATGGGACCGAAGTTCAAAGGGTAGGATGTCGTCCCCTTGCCGGGCCAATCAGGTACTTAAGCTTACCGATTCCCATAATCTCGGCATGTGTTTAGTATGTTCAAAGACTTAACCATCACTACCACACCCTGCGGCCTTAGCATTTTTCACTAGACAGACGGGCCTCAATCGTAACCATCGTTACATAACCCGTCCGTGTCCTTATGATTGCAGCGTGTAGTAGTCATTCAACTCCTATTTTCTCGCGAGTGACAGGAAATCACTCGACTTTTACCGGAGTCCTATTAGCACAGCATTCTATCGAACCTTACATCTAGTTTTCACGCAAGGGTTCCTGACATCATGCAACTAAGTTTTCATCCAACTCCTATAAACTTAATGCACAAGCAAGGAGTAAAGAGTTGCATAATTTCGGAAAGAATGGGTTATGCTCCGGGGCTTGCCTTCGCAGTTCGCTTGGGGATCTTCCGAACTTGGGCTCGGGTCTTCAAAAGCTTCAGTTAGATTTGCTTGAGCTTCACGCTGCTCACTCTCGGACGCGGGCACCAGCTCGTAGGTTCCGTCGGCGAGAGTCGTCGATTCTACATGAGTGCACAAGTTTAAGTCGTAGAAATAGCACTTGATTACGATTTGAGAGTAACTACTACAAGGGATAGTTTCTGGTCATGAAATTTTGGATTTAGGCACATCAAGGAAAGGTGTGCTTACTGTAAAATTTTCAGCCAATTTTATGTAACAGATTAATTCTGAAAAATAGATTTCATTGTTGCTGTTAGATACTTGTTCTTTTTGTACAGATCAATTGGTGCAACAATTGTAGCTAAGATTTTTACAGAGCTCTCACTTGAGGATGCAGAAGCTACTGTAATTTTTTTAGGATTTATCATGCAGTATTTAGAGCATAGAAAATATGACATTCTACACCTAGGCTTTTTAAAGATTCATTTTTACAGGACCCTACTCAGGGTTTTTGTCCATGAAACTTTTTACACAGAAACCTCTACCTCAGTGTAACTCCCAGTAATAATTTGGGAATTTTCCAAGCTAAAATACTATTTTCTTGATTTAATGTATGTTATTAGCACATAAATCAAATAAATAGGTTACTGTGAGATAAAAGGTCTCCTAATTTTTCTCTGGCTTCTAGTTACCAATATATTAGCATAGGAAAAATTTCAATGGGTGACTTACCACCTAACTGCAGGGATAAAATATTCTTCTTACACATGATATGAAACTCAGTTTAACGAACAGTAAATCTAGAGATGGAATTTGGGTCTGATCTTTTTACACAGTCCTAATCATCCAGCAACTAGTTCACTGCCCAAAATTCAGGGTCAGCATTGTTCTAGAACAGTGGGTATAAAATATGTCCATTAAAGCTTCTATTTAATGTAGAGCAAAATATTTTGAGATTCTGAGAAAGTTTTTGTAACAAAAGTGGTAGAGTTTGTTCTGAGGATTCCAGAACAGTTGAGTTTGCATTTTTCTGAATTTTCTACGATTTTATACGAATTTTACAAGTTCACTGAACAGTTGAGTTTGAAATTTTCTTTTACAACTAGGTCCTTGAATCTTACGCTCAGACCCTTCTAAAGATTTAAATCCTTGCAATTGGGTCCTCGGCGGCTCGGGTGCGGCGGCCGGCCGAAATTCCGGCGAGGGGGCTCGCCGGCGGCGAGGGGCGGGGGTCGGGGAAGGTTCAGGGGTGCGAGGGCTACCTTGTGGGGGTGTTGTTCAGGTGGGGGACGGCCGGGAAGGGCTCGCCGGCGTTGGAGCAGAGGCGGCGGCGGCGCGGCTCGCGTCGACGGCGGTGCTCCGGCGGGCTTGGGGCGGCGTGGTCCGGTCGGTGAGCTTCAGTGGCGCATGGGGAAGCTACCCAGAGGCTCGGCTTGGACGGAGGGGGTCGGTGTCGTGCTGTCCACGGCGAGCAGGGCGGCGGCGGCGACGGCAGCGCGGGCGGCGGAGCTCCGGTGGCTCTGGGTGGCGTTGGGCGGGTCGGCGAGCTGCGGTGAGGTGATGTAGTGGTGGCTGGGTGCTCAGTTTGGGCAGTGGGCGGCTGTGGAGGGCTGCCCACGGGCGGGTGGTGCTCGGCGGCGGCGATGGCGCGGCGAGGTGTTCTGGTGGCCGGGGGCTCGCGCGGGCGGTCGGGGCGGGGCTTTTATAGGGTCAGGAGGGGGCGTGGAGATGCCTGGGCGACGCGCGGGGCGGGGCACGGCAGCGGCGTGCACTGGGCGCGGCGGGCGGCGGCAGAACGCCGGCGCGGCGTGCGGCGAGCGGGCGCGGCGACTGGGCGGCCGAGATACTGGCGTGGGCGCGAGGAGATAGTGCCGGGCGCGGAGTGGGGAAGTAGCAGCGGCAGCGGCTCGGGCGGAGGGCGGGCGCGACGACTGGTGGGGCGCGGGGGCCGGGGCGGCACGGCGGAGCGCGGCCACTGGGCGAGCGGGCGGCGGCCTGGGCGCGGCAGCGCACGCGCGGGCGGGGACTGGCCGCGCGGCGTCGGGGCGGGGCAAAGCCGGCCGTGGCGGGGTGGTGCGGCGGCCACTGGCCTGGCGCTCCGCGCCGGTCAGGCGACGCCGGCCACCTGGCGCGCGGCGGGCGGGCGAGCGCGCGCGGCGCGGCAGAGCAGAGGGGGAGACGCCAGGGACCGAAATGCAAAAATTCGAAAAAGTTCAGGGGGCTGGGTGCAAACAGGGCGTTTTCTCCTCTTTCTGATTTGAATTTCAAAAACTTTTGAACACGAAAGTTGTTCACAATAAAAAGTTCTACAACTTTGGTTTCAGGCAAAATTTCATTTGGCTTATGGTTTTAAAGTTATTTTAAAAGTTTCAATTGTGTCCAAATGTGCCCAAATTTAATTTGAATTCCAACTGAACCCGTTTTAAATTCTTTCCACCCTCTCATTAGTTGGTTTAACACATGGAGTTAGGCTTGTGTCATTGATTTTGGATTTGTAATTACCAGGGTTGTCACAGCCTTCCCCCCTTAACAAGAATCTCGCCCCGAGATTCGGTAATTCTTAGTGTGGGCGTGGGTGCACATACCAGTGGTTGAGGCAAGAAACCCAGGGAAATGTTGGTTCAGGTAGCTTTCCGTTTCCCAGGTGGCTTCTTCTTCCGTGTGGCGATTCCATTGTATTTTATACATTCTAATCACTTTCCTCCTGGTCTCTCTTTCTTTTTGATCCAAAACCTTAACTGGGTGTTCGACATACGAGAGGTCGGGTTCCAACGATATTTCTTGTTGTTCCACAATCTCGGTAGGGACTCGAATACACTTCTTGAGTTGAGATACGTGGAAGACATCATGGGTGGCCGTGAGCTGAGGGGGCAGTCGTAATTTGTAGGCTACGGGTCCGCGGCTCTCCATGATTTCGTAAGGACCAATATAACGGGGAGCTAGTTTGCCTTTGATCCCAAATCTTCGCACTCCTTTGGTTGGTGAAACTCGAAGATAGACATGATCGCCAACTTCGAACTTTAGGGGCTTTCTCCTTTTGTCAGAATAGCTCTTTTGTCGGGCTTGTGCGGCTTTAAGATTTGCTTGTATTACTTTTACTTTCTCCTCTGCCTCGATTACCAGGTCGGGTCCCATTATTTTACGTTCTCCGGTTTGTGACCAGCTCAAAGGGGTTCGACACCTTCGTCCGTACAGGGCCTCAAATGGTGCCATTTTCAAACTCGTTTGGTAGCTGTTGTTGTAAGAGAACTCTGCCAGGGGTAGGCATTTGTCCCAATTCTTGTCATAATGAATGACACAAGCTCTCAGCATGTCTTCAAGAATTTGGTTTACTCTTTCTGTTTGTCCATCGGTCTGAGGATGGTATGCTGAGCTGCGAATCAGCTTTGTGCCAAGAGACGTTTGCAGATGTTCCCAAAAGCGTGCTACAAACTGGGGACCACGATCGGAAATGATTGTCTTAGGTATTCCATGCAGGCAAACAATACGATCGAGGTAAATATCGGCATATTTCTTGGTAGAATAGGTGGTGTGTACCGGAAGAAAATGTGCCGTCTTCGTGAGTCTATCAACGATAACCCATATGGAATCATGTCTCTGGGACGTGTTTGGTAGTCCAACGATGAAGTCCATACTTATGTCTTCCCATTTCCATGATGGTATAGGTAACGGTTGAAGTGTACCGGCTACCTTTAAGTGGCTAGCTTTTACTCTCTGGCACGTGTCACATTCCGAGACATACGTAGCAATTTCCCTTCTCATTCTAGTCCACCAGAAATTTTGCCTTAGGTCCTGATACATTTTGCTACTGCCGGGGTGGATAGAGAATTTGGAGAGGTGTGCCTCATCAAGAATTTGCTTGCGGAGTTCACGATTCTTCGGAACGACTATACGACCTTCGAACCATAGAACTCCCTTATGGTCCTGGCGGAAACACTTATACTTCTCCTCACCTAGAGAGAGTTTTTGTTTGATGATCTTGATTCCTTCATCATGTAGTTGTGCCATGACGATTTGGTCGTGAAGAGTGGGCTCAACTGAGATGTGATTTAGAGTGCCTTGGGAAACCATTTCCAAGTTAAGCTTCCTCATGTCTGCACATAATGTCTCATGGTAGGACTCCATGGATAAGCAATGGCAATGGGACTTGCGGCTTAGCGCATCCGCGACTACATTAGCCTTACCGGGGTGATAGTGCACTTCAAGGTCATAATCTTTGATTAATTCTAGCCATCTTCGTTGTCTCATATTCAGATCGGCTTGTGTGAAGATGTACTTGAGACTCTTATGATCCGTGTAGATATTGCACTGTGTACCCATGAGATAGTGCCTCCATATCTTCAGAGCGTGAATGACGGCTGCGAGCTCAAGGTCATGCGTGGGATAATTCTATTCGTGGGGCCGAAGGGCTCGTGAGGCATATGCAATCACTCGATTCTCTTGCATAAGCACACATCCTAGACCAGTACCCGATGCGTCACAATACACATCGAATGACTTGGTATTATCGGGTTGAGCTAACACAGGTGCAGTAGTCAGATGCTCTCTGAGAGTGTGGAAGGCTTCCTCACACTTCTCATTCCATACAAACTTTACTTCCTTCTTCAATAGTTCCGTCATGGGCTTAGCAATTCGAGAGAAATCCGGGATGAAGCGACGGTAGTAACCGGCTAAGCCGAGAAAACTGCGAATCTGATGAACAGAGGTAGGGGGTTTCCAATCCATCACCTCTTGTACCTTGCTGGGGTCAACAGCTATGCCTTCGCTGGAGATCGTGTGACCTAAGAACTTTACAGTATCCAACCAGAATTCACACTTAGAAAACTTAGCATAGAGCTGATGGTCTCTGAGTCGCTGAAGAACAATGCGAAGGTGCTTGGCATGCTCTTCCTCATCCTTTGAATAGATAAGAATGTCGTCGATGAGCACCACGATGAATTTGTCAAGTTCGGGCATGAATACCGAATTCATTAGATACATGAAGTAGGCAGGGGCATTGGTGAGTCCAAAGGACATGACCAAGAATTCATATAGTCCATATCGTGTGGAGAAGGCAGTCTTAGGAATATCGCACGGGCGAATCTTGATCTGATGATATCCCGAGCGAAGATCAATCCTTGAGAAGACTCTGGCTCCAGCTAATTGATCGAAGAGCACATCGATGCGAGGAAGTGGGTATTTATTTTTAACTGTTACCGCATTGAGAGGTCGGTAGTCCACACATAATCTCAAACTGTCATCCTTCTTCTTTACGAATAGGGCTGGACATCCCCAAGGTGACGCGCTAGGGCGAATAAAACCTTTGTCCAGTAGTTCTTGGAGTTGAATTTTCAGCTCGGCCAATTCCTTAGGGGGCATCCTATATGGTCTCTTGGATATAGGTGCAGTGCCTGGTTGTAGTTCAATAACGAACTCAATATCCCTATCCGGTGGCATTCCTGGTAAGTCATCCGGGAAAACATCGGCATACTCGTTCACCACAAGAATCTCATCTAGCTTAAGTCCTTCCATCTTATAAGCACAGGAATTCGTGCAATCTATGAATGGTAGGTAAAGGGTAGTGGCTCCGTGACTAGGTGAATTTATCTCAACGGCTCGGGAAGAAAGGTCCAGTGTGACTCCATGCATAGCCATCCAGTTCATTCCCAAAATAATGTCCATGCCGTCGAGGGGTAAAAGGACAAGGTCCGTGTCGATGGTTTTACTACCCAATTTGACTGGTACTTGTCTGACCATTTGGTTTGAAGCAATTTTACCACCCGGTGTTGATATCATATATGACCCTTTTGTGTGAAAAACATCCAAGCCTACTTTTGCACCGAATTTTGCACTTATGAAACTATGCGATGCACCAGAATCAAATAATATAACGGCAGGCTTGTTATGGATAGAAAATGTACCCGACATCACTGGGGCGCCTTCTGGAAGCTCTGCAAGCGTGGTGAAGTTAATCCGTCCTTGCTTGACTTGCAGGGTCTGTCTCTTGCCCCTGTTCTGGGTGTTCGGGTTGGATCCTTGACCTTGGTTGGGCTGTCCAGGCTGATGGCATTCGCGTGCGAAGTGGCTGGAACTCCCGCATTTGAAACAGCGATTTGCGGGGCTAGGTCGAAGAGACTGCTGAAGAATGGGCCTCGGTCCATTCTGTGGAGGCATCGGGGGTCGTACCATGCCTGGCTGCTGTGGGGGTCTGGCAATCCATCTACCTGGCGGCGGGGCCCTTGGTGGAGCTGTAGGTGCGGTATTTTGCACGATGCGATACCTTGGTGGTTGGGCACTTGATGGCCCTGCGGGTGCCTTTCTCTTCTTCTCGGCCCGGTGTGCCATGATACAGTCCTCCTGGTTAATGGCCATATTGACCAACTCGTTGTAGGTGTCAGCCCTGGCTAGGTTCAGACGTTCCTTGAGCTTGGTATTCAGACCTCGGCAGAAACGATCACGCTTCTTGGCATCCGTATCAGCGTGATAGCCCGCATACTGGCATAGGTTGTTGAACGCCTGGGCGTACTGCAACACGGTGCGGGTGCCCTGGGTAAGTGCCAGAAACTCATTCAACTTCCTCTCCAAGAGACCCTCGGGAATATGATGTGCCCGGAATGCGGTCTTGAACTCATCCCAGTCGACCACATGATCAGCCGGGAGCATCGCAAAATAGTGGTCCCACCACAGACGAGCGGTACCGCGAAGCTGTTGCGCGGCAAAACGAGCCTTGTTGGCCTCTGAGCATGGGGCCACAAGTAGTGTGAACTTGGATTCTATGGTGCGAATCCATGCATCTGCGTCCAGGGGTTCCTCGGTCTTATGGAACAAGGGAGGCTGGGTCCCCAAGAAATCCGTGTATCCTGCAGCTTGTGGTTGGTGAGCATTGTGCCCACCCCTCTGCTGGTGTTGTCCTTGCACTATCTGACGTAGCAGCTCGGTTTGAGCGGCCATCACTTCCACCAAACTGGGCGGGGGTGGTGGCGATTGTCGCGAGCGGCTGCCACCGGCACCAAAACCCTCGGGGTTGCCACGTGTTGATCCCACCATCTGAAACGTGAAAGGTTACCATTAGCAACGCGATCCATATTACTTCCTTGATTCATAAATAATTGGTGTAGTCATAGACTTCCGAAGTCTGAGCTAGAAGTATGGACAGAATCTCTGTTTGCTACGAGAAAAATCATAGCCTGCTGTGGGTCCATCCAAAACATCTCAACATTGGCAGTAGTCAGAGAATTTAGGAATGCACCACTTTGGTATTTAACTTCGGTGCTAGAACTATGGCTAAGGTGGTCGAAAAGCTCGTCCTTTGCCTTGCTGTCTTAGCTGTTTTTCAGCAGATTGATCGGTACTGTTTCGCCTATATCTTAAACTAGCGAGGTCCAATGATGCTGAATTTTTGTGAGAACCTAGATCACAAAATTTAGCATAAGTCTGGTATTCAACACTCAGCCAAGAAATGCAAGGAGACATGGGTAAAAATTCCGACAAGTCTCAGCGATTGTGGATTCCATCGTTTACCAACTTACAACGAAATCACCAAGTTTTATCGCCGTTCCTTACATGCTGAGGGTATCCACATGGTTCAGGTGTACCCAACACAAAAGAGTTACTCAACTCCTAGTTAGCCTATTGCAACACTTGCCAAAAGTTAGGCTACCCTATCGAGGAGTATGTGCAAAAGTCCTCCTAGGTCGTCCTCTAGAAATCATCCAAGTCGTTGACGGACGACTCGCTGTGAGCCGGAGAGTGGGCTCCCATCTGAGGTGCCTGTGGTACCTCACCCTCGAAATCCATACCTGAGATACCATCAATCTCCTGTGGCTCCTCCTCATCCTCCTCCATGTCGTCCTCATGGGGATGGTCATTCTGATCATGATGCCACTGAATGTGCTCATTAGCATCCTCCAACTCAAGGTTCAGATCATGGAGCTGCTCCTCCAACTGTGCTATCGTGGTATCTCTCTCACCCATGAGAGTGTCCTGCTCCTGAATTTGGCCCTCAAGTTGGCCAATCTGAGCATCTCTGTCCTCAAGATCCTGACTGAGCTCCTTTATCTGCTCATCCCTGGTATCTGCCATCATATGGTAGGCCTGAGCAAGATCAGTGAGCTGCTCGAGTGCCTGACTCTGGAGAGTCTGAAGCCGGTAGAGTGCACTCATGCACCGCACGGAGGTATGGATAGTCTCCTGGGCATGGAAGTCTACCAAATACTGTGCGTGCTGCACCCTGTTGAGCCAAAAGGGGTCGTTGTCCTGGGCAGCAGGAAACAATCCAATGGGAGTGAGTGTGACAACCTCGGGACGCTGCGCACAAAATGTGGTGAGCGCCCTCATGGCTGCAAGCTCCCAAGTATCGGCCAAACGGCGACCAACAGCCTCAAGCTCCAAGGCGGGCCACTCCGGGTGTAGCGGGTGCGAAAAGATAGTCACATTGACACGGCACTGGGTAACTCCATTTTCTGCAAACTCCAGTCCGGCGTAACGTGGGGGAATTAGATAGCCCGCGGTACGCAGAACATCCCACAAAATAGAGGGAAAGCCCTCCCAGTGGAGACACTGCGAGTGCACGCGTCCATCCTCATTCACCATCATCTCAACAGGCTCGGCCATCTGAACAAAAGATCAAATGGAATGAGATAGCGAAAAACTGTGAGCAGGACAAGGACAGATTCTGTACAGTGTGCAAAAATAATCATGACTCCCACATTTCTCATCCAAAAATTCTCAAATTTCACCAGATCACTCCTAAGGTATTTGTGAACAACTTTTCTAGTCAACTCCAGAGCAAATGGGGTCTCTAAGATGGTCTTTCTTTTCAGGTTTTACCTTACTGTCTACCCACAATTTTCAGTGAACAGAGGGCTAGAGTTTCGTGCACCAGGGAAAATCTACCCAGCCAAAATTTACCAAATTTTAACAGAAGCTTCCTGGGTGAATTTGGAACAAGTTTCGTGTTGTGCTCTTTTGCAGAAAACCGCAGGAAGGGGGCCTAAAAATTTAAGAGGCAGAAGTGCTTATTCTGGACAGAAATCTGACGCTCCAAGGTTTCTGTTATTTCTTATTATCCATAAGTTCAGAATTTTTTTCATTTTTGAACAGAAGATAGGGCACAAGATTTGGAACAATTTCTTCAACATGAACTTTATCAGAAATGGTCATTTTCTTTGGTCAATAATTCGCTCTTTTCGGTCGTGGCAGATTTGGGACAGTTTCTCTAGATAATCCTTATGCAACCATGCTTAGATACGCAAGAACCTTTCCACTCTCACACAACGCATTTTTGATTTCATATACACATGTTCATGATGTATGCACGTCCTATTCGTCCTCACAAAATAAAATAATCGCCAAATAGCTTTGGTCTTACGAAGATAGTTTCGGTGGCTTACACAATACGGCTCTCGCTATAATAGCTAGTCGAGTCTTTCTAATCGTTCCTTAACTTATCGTAATCGCGGTTAGTGTACCTGCAGAAAATCGACAAGCATTTATATATCATGAACCTTTCATGCCAGCACTCATGAAAGCGTCCGCATTCATTACCGTTTACTTATAGAAACGATATCTGTACAATTTCCGCCGTACAGACGACGTTAACATACGCTATCGAGATAGCGTATTCACGGGGGTACCGTCATGAGACGGGGGTATGAACAGCGATCGCCATACCCTGCGCCGAACCTTCTACTCCCAATATGTTCAACTAACAGTTGGCATATTGGCAGCACCTCAAGTAAGCCACTGCTTGAGGGCAGCGTTCGGTTCGCATCACCGACAGGAAGGCCAAGCTCCCTCAGTTGGCTGAGGATCCTTACCTTCTTACCTTAGCGACGAGTGCGTCGTTACAGAATTTAAGGTCGGTTGTGCATGAAAGTAAGTTTTGACAGAAAGTAATGTGCTGGAAGTCAGTTGATAATATTTATAGAAGTTAGATAGCCACCTAGTAACTTTCCCATAATCCCTTAGGGCTTTACGAACTAGGCACCATCCTTAACGTACCAACGCATTTCGCAACACAACCTTCTAGTCAAGTTTTAGTAAAATGAGTTTTTAAGTCTTGTAGCATTCTCTGGCGTATGTATTCCGGCTCTGGTGTCCGCTGTTGCCAGCTGTGGCACCAGCTACGGCTCTGATACCAGCTGTGGCAGAACCACCTGAATTAATCCGGCTCAAGTGTATTAACCATCACCATTAAGGCATCCTCGGTTAACCTTACACTTCAAACGGAGTAATCCACTGGTCTGTCGGGTATAACCTCCCGATACAACCACGGTGAACGGATCGAGCACCGTACATACAAATGCTCATGCGACGATGAGCCCAGAGAATACCACATTCAAGCAAATATTACATCATTAGCATAAGTAAATATTACAGACCTAATTCTGAGTTTAGAAAACAAGTAATTCAATTAACATAAATAAGTTCTTCAGAGTTAAATTGCAGCGGAAATAAACAACGGAAACTACTCGACGATACAGGATGTCTCGATGAAGCCCGTACGAGACATCACTCGGCCTTATCTCCGTTGGACGGGGGCGCATCCCATTCCACCGACCAACCAGGGGGAAGAGTGCAGGGCCAAGTCAAGCTAGCAATCATGTCTTCAAAGGGTTCACCTGAAATCGAGTCACAAGCAAGACTGAGTATACTAATACTCAGCAAGTCTTACCCGTGTAGTGGGAACTACTCCACCGACTCTAGACATGCAAGGCTTTTTGGCTCAGGGGTTTGTTTTGCCGAAAAGCATCTACAAGTGGGTCCTTACTTTCAACTTTTAGCTCAAGATTCTAGTCTCGTTAGCCAGTCTAGGTAAGCAGCTATCTAAAGCATACATGGTGAAGCATTAAATTTTCCATCCAACCAGTTCATTCATCATCATTGTTCCTCTTCTTACTCTGTGGGTAAAAATGGTTAAGCAGTCTCAATAGCCGTGAGAAACGGACGATTCGAATCGAATTTCTTAACCTTGCAAGGGAAACCCAAACACACGTCACGTGGTTACTCCCTAGAGTCACACGTGCAACTTTTCCCCTTTCTTTCCGGGTCGTGGATCGGGGCTACCCTCTGAGAGTACAAGAGCTCCACGCCACGGTTCGGCGCCGGGTCGTGACCACTCTCTGCACTCGCCATATGCACATGGGACCGAAGTTCAAAGGGTAGGATGCCGTCCCCTTGCCGGGCCAATCAGGTACTTAAGCTTACCGATTCCCATAATCTCGGCATGTGTTTAGTACGTTCAAAGACTTAACCATCACTACCACACCCTGCGGCCTTAGCATTTTTCACTAGACAGACGGGCCTCAATCGTAACCATCGTTACATAACCCGTCCGTGTCCTTATGATTGCAGCGTGTAGTAGTCATTCAACTCCTATTTTCTCGCGAGTGACAGGAAATCACTCGACTTTTACCGGAGTCCTATTAGCACAGCATTCTATCGAACCTTACATCTAGTTTTCACGCAAGGGTTTCTGACATCATGCAACTAAGTTTTCATCCAACTCCTATAAACTTAATGCACAAGCAAGGAGTAAAGAGTTGCATAATTTCGGAAAGAATGGGTTATGCTCCGGGGCTTGCCTTCGCAGTTCGCTTGGGGATCTTCCGAACTTGGGCTCGGGTCTTCAAAAGCTTCAGCTAGATTTTCTTGAGCTTCACGCTGCTCACTCTCGGACGCGGGCACCAGCTCGTAGGTTCCGTCGGCGAGAGTCGTCGATTCTACATGAGTGCACAAGTTTAAGTCGTAGAAATAGCACTTGATTACGATTTGAGAGTAATTACTACAAGGGATAGTTTCTGGTCATGAAATTTTGGATTTAGGCACATCAAGGAAAGGTGTGCTTACTGTAAAATTTTCAGCCAATTTTATATAACAGATTAATTCTGAAAAATAGATTTCATTGTTGCTGTTAGATAATTGTTCTTTTTGTACAGATCAATTGGTGCAACAATTGTGGCTAAGATTTTTACAGAGCTCTCACTTGAGCATGAAGAAGCTACTGTAAGTTTTGTAGGATTTATCATGCAGTATTTAGAGCATAGAAAATATGACATTCTACACCTAGGCTTTTTAAAGATTCATTTTTACAGGACCCTACTCAGGGTTTCTGTCCATGAAACTTTTTACACAGCAACCTCTACCTCAGTGTAACTCCCAGTAATAATTTGGGAATTTTCCAAGCTAAAATACTATTTTCTTGATTTAATGTATGTTATTAGCACATAAATCAAATAAATAGGTTACTGTGAGATAAAAGGTCTCCTAATTTTTCTCTGGCTTCTAGTTACCAATACATTAGCATAGGAAAAATTTCAATGGGTGACTTACCACCTAACTGCAGGGATAAAATATTCTTCTTACACATGATATGAAACTCAGTTTAACGAACAGTAAATCTAGAGATGGAATTTGGGTCTGATCTTTTTACACAGTCCTAATCATCCAGCAACTAGTTCACTGCCCAAAATTCAGGGTCAGCATTGTTCTAGAACAGTGGGTATAAAATATGTCCATTAAAGCTTCTATTTAATGTAGAGAAAAATATTTTGAGATTCTGAGAAAATTTTTGTAACAAAAGTGGTAGAGTTTGTTCTGAGGATTCCAGAACAGTTGAGTTTGCATTTTTCTGAATTTTCTACGATTTTATACGAATTTTACAAGTTCACTGAATTTGAATCTAGGTTTGAAATTTTCTTTTACAACTAGGTCCTTGAATCTTACGCTCAGACCCTTCTAAAGATTTAAATCCTTGCAATTGGGTCCTCGGCGGCTCGGGTGCGGCGGCCGGCCGAAATTCCGGCGAGGGGGCTCGCCGGCGGCGAGGGGCGGGGGTCGGGGAAGGTTCAGGGGTGCGAGGGCTACCTTGTGGGGGTGTTGTTCAGGTGGGGGACGGCCGGGAAGGGCTCGCCGGCGTTGGAGCAGAGGCGGCGGCGGCGCGGCTCGCGTCGACGGCAGTGCTCCGGCGGGCTTGGGGCGGCGTGGTCCGGTCGGTGAGCTTCAGTGGCGCATGGGGAAGCTACCCAGAGGCTCGGCTTGGACGGAGGGGGTCGGTGTCGTGCTGTCCACGGCGAGCAGGGGCGGCGGCGGCGACGGCAGCGCGGGCGGCGGAGCTCCGGTGGCTCTGGGTGGCGTTGGGCGGGTCGGCGAGCTGCGGTGAGGTGATGTAGTGGTGGCTGGGTGCTCAGTTTGGGCAGTGGGCGGCTGTGGAGGGCTGCCCACGGGCGGGTGGTGCTCGGCGGCGGCGATGGCGCGGCGAGGTGTTCTAGTGGCCGGGGGCTCGCGCGGGCGGTCGGGGCGGGGCTTTTATAGGGTCAGGAGGGGGCGTGGAGATGCCTGGGCGACGGCAGCGGCGTGCACTGGGCGCGGCGGGCGGCGGCAGAACGCCGGCGCGGCGTGCGGCGAGCGGGCGCGGCGACTGGGCGGCCGAGATACTGGCGTGGGCGCGAGGAGATAGTGCCGGGCGCGGAGTGGGGAAGCAGCAGCGGCAGTGGCTCGGGCGGAGGGCGGGCGCGACGACTGGTGGGGCGCGGGGGCCGGGGCGGCACGGCGGAGCGCGGCCACTGGGCGAGCGGGCGGCGGCCTGGGCGCGGCAGCGCACGCGCGGGCGGGGACTGGCCGCGCGGCGTCGGGGCGGGGCAAAGCCGGCCGTGGCGGGGTGGTGCGGCGGCCACTGGCCTGGGGCTCCGCGCCGGTCAGGCGACGCCGGCCACCTGGCGCGCGGCGGACGGGCGAGCGCGCGCGGCGCGGCAGAGCAGAGGGGGAGACGCCAGGGACCGAAATGCAAAAATTCGAAAAAGTTCAGGGGGCTGGGTGCAAACAGGGCGTTTTCTCCTCTTTCTGATTTGAATTTCAAAAACTTTTGAACACGAAAGTTGTTCAAAATAAAAAGTTCTACAACTTTGGTTTCAGGCAAAATTTCATTTGGCTTATGGTTTTAAAGTTATTTTAAAAGTTTCAATTGTGTCCAAATGTGCCCAAATTTAATTTGAATTCCAACTGAACCCGTTTTAAATTCTTTCCACCCTCTCATTAGTTGGTTTAACACATGGAGTTAGGCTTATGTCATTGATTTTGGATTTGTAATTACCAGGGTTGTCACACGCTCGCCCGACCCTCGCGTCGCCCGACCCTTCCGTGTCGCCCAACCCTTCCGTTTCGCCCGACCCTTTCACTCGCCCGACCCTTTCGTTCGCCCGACCCTCGGCTTCGCTGTGGCGCTCGCTTCGCCCAACCCTCACCCGCCGCGCAGTCGCCGCAGGCCACTTGGCTAGCGATGCCTGACAGCGCTAGGCGCCAAGCCAATGCCTGGCCGCGCTCGCACGCGCGCCCCCACGCCGCGTTCGTCCCCAGTCCGCGCACGCCATGCGCGCGCCGGCGCCGCGCGCCTCTACTTGCCGCCCGCCGCGCCCAATGGACAAGTCGCGTCGTGCTCGTGTTTTCGCCGCGTCCCACCAGTCGCCGCGCTCGCAGCCTGGCAAGACAGCTACTACAGCTCGTCGTCCAACCCGCGTGTCGCGTGATCTCTAGCTCCACACGCCAAATCCTCAGCACCCAATTCCCTGCCCGCGCCCGCCGCACGCCGCGGCGGCTCCGCTCGCCGCCCACTGCGGCCAGTCACGTGCTTCCGTCGTGCCGCCCGCGCCCGCGTCTCACAGTCCAAGTTCCGCCCCTCCTCCCGCCTCTCTGTTGCCTACAAAAGGCCACACTGAGTCCCGCCTCGCACGCCCAGACACCAGAACGCCGCCGCCGCCACCATTACCGCCGTCGTGCCCAGGTCACCGTGGAGCTCCCCTCTCCGGCCACCCGTTGCCAGAGTTGAGTCTCCCACCACCACCACAGCACCCCACCGTAGCTCACTGCCCCACCCATCGTCTCCCAGAACCGCCGGAGCACCGCCAGCGCCGCTCGCGCCTCCGCCGCTCCTTGCTGCTCCGTGGATGGCCCACGCCGAAGCTCCTCCGTCCAGGCCAAGCTTCGAAACGGGTTCCCCTCGACGCCGCGAAGCTCATCGACCAGCCCACGCTCTCCCCTCCTCGCTGGAGCATCATCGCCGATGCTCCGCCCCGCCGCCGCTCCTCTGCTCCGCGCCGATGAGCCACCTCCGGCCACCCCCAACCCCGACCAAGGCCATCCTGACGTAGCTCTCACCTCCCTAGATCTCCCTGACCCTTTTCCCCTCGCCGCCGATGAGCCCCCTCGCCGAAATCTGGCCAGCCGCCATGCCAGCGCCACCCAAGGACCCAATTGCATCGATTGCAATCTTTAAAAGAGTCTGCACGCAAGTTTCCAGTGACCCCTCTGTAAAAGAAAGTTTTAACTCTGGATTCAAAATTAGTGAACTTGTAAAATTAATTTAAAATCGTAGAAAAATCGAAAAAAATACAAACTCAACTGTTCTGGAATCTTTAGATGAAAATCTACAACTTTTGTTACATGCTTTTCTTCAGTTGCTTGCTAAATCTTGCGCTAAATTAAATGAAATGTTTAATAGACAAAGGCTAAACCTGAAAATTTAACAGTAGATTGGTTGCTTGATTTGTAGGCCAGTGTAAAACTATTAGGGCCAGAACCCATCTCTAGCTAAACTTCCTAATAAAACTTGTTTATGACATGAAGTAATAAAACTAATTTGTAACTGCTGTTATATTGTGATTCATGCAGTGAAACTTTTCCGGAACTATTGTATTAATGCCTAAGTACCACAGAAAAAGTTTAGAACCTTTTTCCTCCCTGTAACCTAATTATTTAATTTGTGGTAGGAGAAATGCACTAATTCAAATAATTAGTTTTTGTGCTTGGAAAATGTTCAACATTTTACTGAAGGACTTTTTGGAGTAGCCTTGCTGTATAAAAAGTTTCATATATAGAAACCATGTAAAACATCCTGTAGAAATTAATCTTTATTAAAATAGGTATATCTTGTCCTATTTATTATGCTTTGTAGCTTGCTCAGTAAAATCTGAAAAATTTACAGTAACACACGTATGGATAGATTATTTTCCTGTAAAAGTTTTAGCTTCACAGCATGCATGGCTTGTCTTGTATAAAAATAACTAGGTTCTAGTAGTGGTTGTGTTTTACATTTTTCATAATTATTCTGCTATGTGAAAATGTCTGAAATCTTTACAGTGCTTTTGTCTCTGCATAGTGTGCTCTAAATAAAAATTTCATCACCAGAAGTTATCTAATCCAGAAGTTGTGTTTAATCCATGTTGTGTTTAGAAAATTAAGTTTCCAATATAACACAACCCCTTCTTGTTTAATGAAGTTCATAGTTTAAGTTATACTCTTTTAACAATTGCCCAAAGAAATCTCAACTAAGTAACCTCACAACCAAATCGATGTTTTGTGAACTGCAACTTTATCGTGAAGGAAAATAGTCGTCATTACCATCACTATAAGTTACACTTGTGCATTCATATAGAATCGACTAGTCTCGCCGACAGAACGTACGAGCTGGTACCCGCGTCCTAGAGTGAGCAGCGTGAAGCTCAAGTAAATCTAACTGAAGCTCTCGAAGACCCGAGCCCAAGTTCGGACGAGCCCCAAGCTAGCTTTACCCAAGAAGGCAAGCCCCGGAGCATGAACCCTATTTTTCCTAAACTTATGCAACTTATTACTCTACTTACTTGTGCATTAAGTTTATAGGAGTTGAATGAAAACTTAGTCGCATGATCCTAGGTACCCCTGCTCTGAACACTAGATGTAAGGTTCGATAGAATGCTATGCTAATAGGACTCGGTAAAAGTCGAGTGATTTCCTATCACTCGCGAGAATATAAGAGTTGAATGTTTACTCTACATGCTGCAATCATAAGGTCGACGGATGGGGCTATGGTATGATGTATATGTTGATGATTGAGGCTCCGTCTGTTTAGTGAAAAATGCTAAGGCTGCAGTGTGTGGTAGTGGTGGTTAAGTCTTTGAATGTACTAACCACATGCAGAGAATATGGTAATTGGTAAGCTTAAGTATTTAATCAGACCGGCAAGTGGACAGCATCCCACCATCTCAACTTCAGTTCCATGCGCGCACATGGTGGGTAAAGAGTTAGGCTCTGTAGTCTCGGATAGTGGCCCTGATCCACAACCCAGGATGAAAGGGGAAAAGTTGCACGTGTGACTCTTGGAGTAACCACGTGACGTGTGTTTAGGTTTCCCTTGCAAAGTTAAGAAATTCGATTCGAATCATCTGTTTCTCGCGGTTATTGAGACTGCTTGACCCTTTTACCACATAGAGTAAGAAGAGGAAAAACGATGATGATTAATCTTGTTGGATGCAAAATAATTTTTCCACCATGTATGATATTGGATGGTTGCTTACCTAGAATGGTTAAAGAAGCTAGAACTTGGAGCTAAAATCTGAAAGTAAGGACCTACTTATATATCCTTTTCGGCAAAACAAACCCCTCAAGCCAAAAGCCTTGCATGTCTAGGAGTCGGCTAAGTATATTCCACTAGTCGGGTAAGCCTTGCTGAGTATTAGTATACTCAGCCTTGCTTGTGACTTGTTTTCAGGTGAAACTTTCGAGGATATGATCGCTAGTTTGACTTGGCCTTGTACCCTTCCTACTGGTTGGTCAATGGAATGGGATACGCCCCCGGCCAACGGTGATGATGCCGAGTGATGTCTCGTACGGGCTTCATCGAGACATCCTGTATTGTCGAGTAGTTGTCGTTATTTTTCCGCTGCTTTGAACTCTGAAGAACTCATTTATTTTGAACTCTGAAGTACCTTGTTTTACGAATTTGAACTCCGTGTAATAATAATTTGTGATGAGCCCTGTGGTGTAAAATTTGTGGAATGTTATATCCTCTGGGCTCCCCTTCGTGTGAGTACATGTATGTGTGGTTTCGATCGGCAAAAACCGTGGTTGTATCGGGAGGTTACCCGACAGACCAATGGATTATTCCGTTTGAAGTGCGAGTTAGCCCGGATTGCCCTTGTGGTGATGGTTAGCGCGCTTGAGCCGGATTAATTCAGGTGGTGCTGCCACAGCTGGTATCAGAGCCGAAATGCATACGCCAGAGAATGCAACAAGTCTTAAAAACTTGTTTTCCTAAAACTTGACCACAAAAATTGTGTTTGGAAAATGCGTTGGTTCGTTAAGGATGGTGCCTAGTTCCTAAAGCCCTAAGGGATTATGGGAAAGTTACTAGGTGGCTATCTAACTTATGAATATTATCAACTGACTTCCAGCATATTACTTTCTGTCAAAACTTACTTTTATGCATAACCAACCCTTAAATTCTGTAACGACGCACTCATCGCTAAGGTAAGAAGGTAAGAATCCTCAGCCAACTGAGAGAGCTTGGCCTTCCTATCGATGATGCGAGCCGAATGCTGCCCTCAAGCAGTGGCTTACTTGAGGTGCTGCCAATATACCAACTATTAGTTGATTATATTGGGAGTAGAAGGTTTGGTGCAGGGTATGGCGATCGCTGTTCATACCCCCGTCTCAAGATGGTACCCCCCATGAATACGCTATCTCGATAGCGTATGTTAACGTCGTCTGTACGGCGGGAATTGTACGGATGCCGTTTCTATAGTGAACGGTAATGAATACGGACGCTTTCATGAGTGCTGGCATAAAAGGTTCAATGGATATATATATGCTATATCAATCTTCTGCAGGTACACTAACCACGATTACGATAAGTTTAAGAACGGCTAGAGATTTCTCGACTAGCTATTATAGTGAGAGACGTATTGTGTATGCCACCAAAACTAACTTCGTAAGACCAAAGCTATTTGGCAATTGTTTTATTTTGTGAGGATGAATAGGACGTGCATGCATCATGACTATATAAATCTGAAATTGAAAATGCGATGCGTGAGAGTGGTAAGGTTCATACGCCCACACATTTGACCTTGCATAAGGATTATCTAGCAAATCTGTCACATCTCTGCCTTATCTGATAAGATGGATTTATTAAGCTTAGAAAATGACCCTTTCTGAAGAAACTCATGTTGAAAGATTTGTTCCAAAATGTGTATTCTACCTCCTGTCTAAATATGAGAAATTCTGAACACATGGATAATGAGAAACAACAAAGACCTTGAGATGTTAGTGTTCTGTCCAAAATGAGCAGTTCAGCCACATAAATTTTTATGCCCCTTACTACAGTTTTCTGCAAAAGTGTTCAACACAAAACTTGTTGTAAATTTACTCAGGCAGCTACTGTTAAAATTTGGTAATTTTTGGCTGGGTAGATTTTCCCTGGTGCACGAAACCTTGGCCCACTGTTCACTGAAATTTTCTGGGTAGACAGTAAAGTAAAAACTGAAGAGAAAGACCATCTTAGAGACTTATCTAGCTCTGGAGTTGACTAGCAAAGTTGTTCACAAATACCTTAGGAATGTTCTGGTAAAATTTGAGAATTTTTGGACAAGAACTGTTGAAGTTATGGCTATTTTAGTGCACTGTCCAGAACCTGTCACTGTGTTGTTAACGGTTTTTCGCTATCTCACCCCTTTGATCTTTTGTTCAGATGGCCGAGCCTGTTGCCATGATGGTGGATGAGGATGGACGCGTTCACTCGCAGTGTCTCCACTGGGAGGGCTTTCCCTCTATCTTGTGGGATGTTCTGCGCACCGCGGGCTATCCAATTCCCCCACGTTACACCGGACTGGAGTTTGCAGAGAATGGAGTTACCCAGTGCCGTGTCAACGTGACCATCTTTCCGCACCCACTACACCCGGAGTGGCCTGCCTTGGAGATTGAGGCTGTTGGTCGCCGTTTGGCTGATACTTAGAAGCTTGCTGCCATGAGGGCGCTCACCACTTTCTGTGCGCAGTGCCCCGAGGCCGTCGCACTCACTCCTATTGGTTTGTTTCCTGCTGCCCAGGACAACGACCCCTTTTGGCTCAACAGGGTGCAGCACTCACAGTACTTGGTGGACTTTCATGCCCAGGAGACCATCGAGACCTCCGTGCGGTGCATGAATGCACTCTACCGACTTCAGACTCTCCAGAGTCAGGCGCTTGTGCAGCTCACTGATCTTGCACAGGCCTACCACATGATGGCAGATACCAGGGATGAGCAGATTAAGGAACTCAGTGAGGAACTCGAGGATAGAGACACCCGGATTGGCTAACTTGAGGGCCAAGTTCAGGAGCACGACACTCTCATGGGTGAGAGAGATGATATGATAGCACACTTGGAGGAGCAGCTCCATGATCTGAACCTTGAGTTGGAGGATGCTAATGAGCACATTCAGTGGCACCATGAGCAGAATGCCCCTCCCGACATGGTGACTATGGAGGAAGATGAGGAGCCACAGGAGATTGATGGTGTCTCAGGTATGGACTTTGAGGGTGAGGCACCGCAGCCACCTCCGATGGGAGCTCACTCTCCTACTCACAGCGAGTCATCTGTCATCGACCTCGACGACTTCTAGACGATGACCTAGGAGGACTTTTGCATATACTCCTCGATAGTGTAGCCTAACTTTTGGCAAGTGTTGTAATAGGCTAACTAAGAGTTGAGTACCTCTTTTGTGATGAGTACAACTTGACCATTGGATATTCTAATCATGTAGGCCACGGCTATATAAACTTGGTGGTTTGATTGTGATATTGGAAAGCAGTTGAATCTGCGATTGCAGAAACTTGTCAGAATTTTTACCCATGTCTCTTTACATTTATGGGCTGAGTGTTGAATCCCAAAATTGTCCTAAATTTTGTGATCTAGGTTCTCACAAAATTTCAACCCTATTGGATCTTGCTAGTTTGGAGTTATAGGCAAGATACTATAACTCGTTCTGCTGAAAAACAGCCAAACCAGCGAAGCAAAGAGTGAATCGTTTGACCATCTTAGCCATCGATTTAGCATCTTCGCTGAATACCAAAGTTGTACATCTCTAAATTCCCTACCCACTGCCAAAATATGAGAAATTTTGGATGAACCTACCAGGAGTTATAAATTTCTTATGGCAGACAGTTTTATGCCCACGATTCTATCCATGATCTTTCGGAAGTCTACTCTTTTCCGCCCTAATCCTTTTGAATCATGGAAGCAATATGGATCAAGTTGCTAATGATAAACGTTCACATTTCAGATGGTTGGAGCAACCCATGGAAACCCAGATGGTTTCGGTGCTAGTGCTAGTGAATCCCAACCACAGGCACCACCACCGCCTAGTTTAGTGGAAGTAATGGCCGCTCAAACCGAGTTGCTCCGTCAGCTTCTCAAGGGGCAACAAGTGATTTTTCAATACCTGCAGCAACAACACCATCAAGGGGATGGGTGTAATGTCCACCATCCTCACGTTGCAGGCTATCCAGAGCTCAATAACAAGATGATGGACACAAGTGACGTTTACTCAGACTCCTTATTGCCCCCATCACAACTTCCGATGAAACTTAAGGATCACCAAGTAAAGTGTCAGACTCTCAAGCATGACCCATGCGGCATAGACTTGACTGGATGGGAAATTACCTGCACAGAATTCATCCCACGAGGTCAACGTCAAGTTAGAAGAACTACTGACGTCGACACAGTCCTACGAACACGAACTCGCTCGCCTGTTCAGGAAAAGATAGACCATGCCAAATGCACCGCACCCAAAGAAGGTTCATTAGGTATGCCAGTAGCGATACCTTTAGATAACAAACAGCCCGGTCGTCCAAGTGACAAAAATCGTTGTTTCAATTGTGGAAGTTCCAGTCATTTTGCTCGAGAATGCCCTCAGCCTAGGCAGTCAAGGCAGGGCCAAGGTTCTAGCCAAACCCATCAGAACAATCGTAAAAGACAGATGGATCAGCTTGAAGCGCTCCTTGAAGGTGCACCAATAATGACATGTACATTCTCTATTTAATAACAAGCCTGCAGTTATGTTGTTTGATTCTGGTGCATCACATAGTTTCATTAGTGCAAAGTTTGGTGCAAAAGTAGGCTTGGACGTTGTCACACAAAAAGGTCATATATGATATCAACACCGGGTGGTAAAATTGCTTCAAATCAAATGATAAGGCAAGTACCAATCAAGTTGGGTAGTAAAATCATCAACACAGACCTTATTCTTTTACCCCTTGACGGCATGGATATTATTTTGGGAATGAACCGGATTACTATGCATGGAGTCACACTGGACCTTTCTTCCCGTGCTGTTGAAATAAATTCACCTGGTCGCGGAGCCACTACCCTATACCTACCGTTCCGGGAGTGCGCGAATTCTTGTGCTTTCGTGATGGAAGGAATCAAGCTAGAAGATATTCCAGTGGTATGCGAGTATGCCGATGTCTTTCCGGATGACTTACCAGGAATGCCACCAGATAGGGACATTGAGTTCGTTATTGAACTGCAACCAGGCACTGCACCTATCTCCAAAAGACCCTATAGGATGCCACCTAAGTAATTGACCGAACTGAAAACACAACTCCAAGAACTACTGCACAAAGGTTTCATTCGTCCTAGCGCATCACCTTGGGGATGTCCAGCCCTATTTGTAAAGAAAAAGGATGACAGTTTAAGATTATGTGTGGACTACCGACCTCTCAATGCGGTCACCGTTAAAAATAAATACCCACTTCCCCGCATTGACGTTCTCTTTGATCAATTATCTGGAGCTGGAGTTTTCTCGAAGATTGATCTTCGATCTGGATATCATCAGATAAAGATTCGTCCATGCGATATTCCTAAGACCGCCTTTTCCACACGATATGGACTATATGAATTCTTGGTCATGTCCTTTGGTCTCACCAATGCCCCTGCCTACTTCATGTATCTCATGAATTCGGTATTCATGCCCGAGCTCGACAAATTCATCGTAGTTTTCATTGACAACATCCTTATCTATTCCGAGAATGAGGAAGAGCATGCTAAGCACCTGCACACTGTTCTTCAGCGTCTCAGAGACCATTAGCTCTATGCTAAATTTTCTAAGTGCGAATTCTGGTTGGATAGTGTGAAGTTCTTGGGTCACACTATTTCCAGCGAAGGCATAGCCGTTGACCCCAGCAAGGTACAAGAAGTGATGGATTGGAAACCTCCTACCTCTGTTCATCAGATTTGCAGTTTTCATGGCTTAGCCGGTTACTATCACCGTTTCATTCCAGATTTCTCCAGGATTGCTAAGCCTATGACCGAACTATTGAAAAAGGGAGTAAAGTTTGTGTCGGATGAGAAATGCGAAGAAGCTTTCCACACCCTCAGAGAACGTTTGACTACAGCCCCTGTGTTAGCTCAACCCGATAACACCAAGCCATTCGATGTTTACTGTGACGCATCTGGCACTGGTCTTGGTTGTGTGCTTATGCAAGAAATTTGAGTTATCGCCTATGCTTCACGAGCCCTTCGGCCCCATGAGCAGAATTATCCGACCCATGATCTCGAGTTAGCAGCAGTCATTCATGCTCTAAAAATATGGAGACATTATCTCATGGGCACTCATTGTAACATCTACACCGATCACAAGAGTCTCAAATATATTTTCACCCAAGCTGATCTGAATATGAGACAAAGAAGATGGCTAGAATTAATCAAGGATTATGATCTCGAGGTGCACTATCACCCCGGCAAGGCTAATGTAGTCGCGGATGCGCTCAGCCGTAAGGCCCATTGCCATTGCCTATCAATGGAAATCTATAATGAGACATTATGTTCGGAAATGAGAAAGCTTAATTTGGAAATGATTTCCCAAGGCACTCTGAATCACATCTGAGTCGAGCCCACTCTTCACGACCAGATCATCATGGCACAACTACACGATGAAGGAGTTAAGATCATCAAACAAAAACTCTCTCTAGGAGAAGAGAAATACAAATGTTTCCGCCAGGACCATAAGGGAGTTCTATGGTTCGAAAGTCGCATAGTCGTTCCAAAGAATCATGAGCTCCGTAAGCAAATTCTGGATGAGGCACACCTTTCCAAATTTTCTATTCACCCCGGCAGTAACAAAATGTATCAAGACCTTAGGCAAAATTTCTGGTGGACTAGAATGAAAAGAGAAATCGCTAAATATGTCTCAGAATGCGACACATGCCAGAGAGTAAAAGCCAGCCACTTGAAAGTAGCCGGTACACTTCAACCTTTGCCTATACCCTCATTGAAATGGGAGGACGTAAGTATGGATTTAATTGTTGGATTGCCAAGTACCGCACAGAAACATGATTCCATATGGGTTATCGTTGATAGGCTCACGAAGACGGCACATTTTCTTCCGGTACACACCACCTATACCGCCAAGAAATATGCTGAGATTTATCTCGATCGCATTGTTTGCCTACATGGAGTACTGAAGACTATTATTTCCGATCGTGGTACTCAGTTTCTAGCGCGCTTTTGGGAACAATTGCAAGCTTCTCTCGGTACTAAATTGATTCGAAGCTCAGCCTATCATCCACAAACTGATGGACAAACTGAAAGAGTGAACCAAATTCTCGAAGACATTCTTAGAGCTTGCATCAATCACTATGACAAGATTTGGGACAAATGCCTATCCCTAGCAGAGTTCTCATATAACAACAGCTATCAAACGAGTTTGAAAATGGCACCATTTGAGGCCTTGTACGGACGAAGGTGTCGAACCCCTTTGAGTTGGTCACAGAGCGGAGAACGCAAAATATTTGGACCAGACTTGGTAATCGAGGCAGAAGAAAAGGTGAGAGTAATACAAGAAAACCTTAGAGCCGCACAATCCAGGCTAAAGAGCTATTTCGACAGAAGGAGAAAGCCATTGAAGTTTGAAGTTGGTGACCACGTCTACCTTCGAGTTTCACCAACCAAGGGTGTACAACGATTTGGAGTCAAAGGAAAACTATCTCCCCGTTATGTTGGTGCCGACGAAATCATTGAGAGCTGTGGACCCGTAGCCTATAGAATTCGACTGCCCCCTCAGCTTGCAGCCATCCATGATGTCTTTCACGTATCTCAGCTCAAGAAGTGAGTTCGACTTGCTACCGAGGTTATTAAACAACAAGAAGTAGTGGTAGAGCCCGACCTCTCATATGTTGAGTATTCTATCAAAATCATGGATCAAAAAGAAAGAAGCCCTAGGAGGAAAGTGATTAAAATGTACAAAATTCAATGGAATCATCACACTGAGGAAGAAGCCACATGGGAAACTGAAAGCTATCTAAACCAAAATTTCCTGGGTTTTCTCAATTCTACCGAAGGTACACACACTACCCACTCTTAGCCTATTGCCCGAATCTCGGGGCGAGATTCTTTTTAAGGGGGGAAGGCTGTAACACCTCAGGTGTTTAAATTACGAAATAAGCCTCCTTAGCTTAACACGGTGCATAAATAACTAAGAGAAGCTTCAACGAAATAAGTTTTTAAAATAACTTCTAAACTAGAACCCAAATGAACTTTGGCCTGAAAAAAAACTTGTGTAACTTTTCATTTTGAACAACTTTCGTGTTGTAGGATTTTTGAGTTGCAACACAAAAATTTGAGAAACACTTTTGTTCGCCCGGCCCTTTCACTCGCCCGACCCTTTCGTTCGCCCGACCCTCGGCTTCGCTGCGGCCCTCGCTTCGCCCGACCCTCGCCCACCGTGCAGTCGCCGCAGGCCACTTGGCTGGCGATGCCTGACAGCGCTAGGCGCCAAGCCAATGCCTGGCCGCGCCCGCACGCCGCGTTCCTCCCCAGTCCACGCACGCCACGCGCACGCCGGCGCCGCGCGCCTCTACTCGCCGCCCGCCGCGCCCAATGGACAAGTCACGCCGTGCCTGTGTCTCCGCCTCGTCCCGCCAGTCGCCGCGCTCGCAGCCCGGCAAGACAGCTGCTGCAGCTCGTCGCCCAACCCTGCGCCGCGTGATCTCCAGCTCCACACGCCAAATCCTCAGCACCCAATTCCCTGCCCGCGCCCGCCGCACGTCGCGCCGGCTCCGCTCGCCGCCCACCGCGGCCAGTCACGAGCTTCCGTCGTGCCGCCCGCGCCCGCGTCTCACAGTCCAAGTTCCGCCCCTCCTCCCTCCTCTCTGCTGCCTACAAAAGGTCGCACTGAGTCGCCCCTCGCGCGCCCAGACACCAGAACACCGCCGCCGCCACCATTACCGCCGTCGTGCCCAGCTCACCGTGGAGCTCCCCTCTCCGGCCACCCCTAGCCAGAGCTGAGTCTCCCACCAACTCCATAGCGCCCCACTGCAGCTCACTGCCCCACCCATCGTCGCCCAGAACCGCCGGAGCACCGCCACCGCCGCCCGTGCCACCGCCGCTCCTTGCTGCTCCGTGGACGGCCCACGCCGAAGCTCCTCCGTCCAAGCCAAGCTTCAAAACGAGTTCCCCTCAACGTCACGAAGCTCATCGACCAGCCCACGCTCTCCCCTCCTCGCCGGAGCATCGTCGCCGACGCTCCGCCTCGCCGCCGCTCCTCTGCTCCGCATCGACGAGCCACCTCCGGCCACCTCCAACTCTGACCAAGGCCATCCCGAGGTAGCTCTCACCTCCTTAGATCTCCCCGACCCTTTTCCCCTCGCCGCCGACGAGCCCCCTCACCGGAATCTAGCCGGCCACCATGCCAGCGCCGCCCAACGACCCAATTGCATCGATTGCAATCTTTAAAAGAGTCGGCACGCAAGTTTCCAGCGACCCCTCTATAAAAGAAAGTTTTAACTCTGGATTCAAAATCAGTGAACTTGTAAAATTCATTTAAAATCGTAGAAAAATTGGAAAAATACAAACTCAACTGTTCTGGAATCTTTAGATGAAAATCTACAAATTTTGTTACATGCTTTTCCTCAGTTTTTTGCTAAATCTTGCTCTAAATTAAATGGAAGATTTAATAGACTTTAATTGTACCCACTGTTCTAGACAAAGGCTAAATCTGAAAATTTAACAGTAGATTGGTTGCTTGATTTGTAGGCCAGTGTAAAAATATTAGGGCCAGAACCCATCTCTAGCTAAACTTCTTAATAAAACTTGTTTATGACATGAAGTAATAAAACTAATTTGTAACTGCTGTTATATTATGATTCATGTGGTGAAACTTTTCCGGAACTATTGTATTAATTCCTAAGTACCACAGAAAAAGTTTATAACCTTTTTCCTTCCTGTAACCTAATTATTTAATTTTATGGTAGGAGAAATGCACTAATTCAAATAATTAGTTTCTGTGCTTGGTAAATGTTCAACTTTTTAGTGAAGGACTTTTTAAAGTAGCTCTTGCTGTATAAAAAGTTTCATACACAGAAACCCTGTAAAACATCCTATAGAAATTAATCTTTATTAAAATAGGTATATCTTGTCCTATTTATTATGCTTTGTCGCTTCCTCAGTAAAATCTAAAAAATTTACAGTAACACACGTATGGATAGATTATTTCCCTGTAAAAGTTTTAGCATCACAGCATGCATGGCTTGTCCTGTATAAAAATAACTAGGTTCTAGCAGTGGTTGTGTTTTACATTTTTCATAATTATTCTGCTGCGTGAAAATATCTGAAATATTGACAGTGCTTTTGTCTCTGCATAGTGTGCTCTAAATAAAAATTTCATCACCAGAAGTTATCTAATCCAGAAGTTGTGTTTAA
This sequence comes from Panicum miliaceum, assembly GCA_032594955.1. Classification (NCBI taxonomy): domain Eukaryota; kingdom Viridiplantae; phylum Streptophyta; class Magnoliopsida; order Poales; family Poaceae; genus Panicum; species Panicum miliaceum. The sequence goes on along the minus strand of CM064070.1, from coordinate 6,834,215 downwards.
TCCATGTTGTTTCAGAATATAGGAGTTGAATGTTTACTACATGCTGCAATCATAAGGTCGACGGACGGGGCTATGGTATGATGTATATGTTGATGATTGAGGCCCCGTTTGTTTAGTGAAAAATGCTAAGGCCGCAGTGTGTGGTAGTGGTGGTTAAGTCTTTGAACGTACTAACCACATGCTGAGAATATGGTAATCGGTAAGCTTAAGTACCTAATCGGACCGGCAAGTGGACAGCATCCCACCATCTAAACTTCGGTTCCATGCGTGCACATGGTGGGTACAGACCTAGGCTCTGTAGTCTCAGATGGTGGCCCTGATCCACAACCCAGGATGAAAGGGGAAAAGTTCCACGTGTGACTCTTGGAGTAACCACGTGACGTGTGTGTAGGTTTCACTTGCAAGGTTAAGTAATTCGATTCGAATCGTCCGTTTCTCACGGTTATTGAGACTGCTTGACCCTTTTACCACATAGAGTAAGAAAAGGAACAACGATGATGATTAATCTTGTTGGATGCAAAATAATTTTTCCACCATGTATGATATTAGATAGTTGCTTACCTAGAATGGTTAAAGAAAGCTAGAACTTGGAGTTAAAATCTGAAAGTAAGGACCTACTTATATATGCTTTTCGGCAAAACAAACCCCTCAAGCCAAAAGCCTTGCATGTCTAGGAGTCGGCTAAGTATATTCCACTAGTCGGATAAGCCTTGCTGAGTATTAGTATACTCAGCCTTGTTTGTGGCTTGTTTTCCGGTGAAACTTTCGAGGATATGATCGCTAGTTTGACTTGGCCTTGTACCCTTCCTCCTGGTTGGTCGGTGGAATTGGATACGCCCCCGGCCAACGGTGATGGTTAGCGCGCTTGAGCCGGATTAATTCAGGTGGTTCTGCCACAGAAACTACCCTAAAAGTACTCGGGTAGGACTTGTGGGCTTGTATCTGACTAGGACTTCCATGTAATCCTGTCTCCCCATACTATATAAGGGCAGACAGGGGCCCCCTCCCAAATATCAGATCACCCGATCAACACCTAAGGAAATACAAACCACACAGGACGTAGGGTATTACGCTCTCGGTGGCCCGAACCTGTCTAAACTTTGTGTTCCTTGCTCATTTGAGTTCCTGATCTCGACGACCCTACCTACAAACTCACCACCTCGGGGGTATCCCTCGGTGGGCGTGGTAGTATAACACCGACAGGGGCGCGACTGATTCCACCCCTGACCTCCTTGTGGATGAAACTCGTTGTTGTTGTTGTTCATGTACATGACATCTTCATGGGTTTCGGGGCAGTCATTCCTTGAATGTCCGGTGTTACCGCAGACCTCGCACGTCTTGCGAGCATCTAAGGTTTGAAGTGCTTTCATCGGAGCCTTGTCCTAGGGTCATTCCTCGATCTTCTTGAGGAGGAGGTCGAGCTTGGCGGCGAGCATGTCCATGTCCTTGACGGTGTGCATGCCCCGCTGGCGTGGTTGGAGATGTTCTTTGTTCCAAGCTTGGTTGGATACCATCTTATCGATCAAAGTCTTGGCCCTATCAATGGTTAGCGAGAAGAAAGCACCACCTGCGGCAGCGTCGATGTGGTCACGGGCTGTTGGAGTCAGCCCGTTGTAGAAGTTATGAAGGATGAGCCAATCGTCCATCCTATGGTGAGGACACCTAGGATGTACACCTGAAGCCTCTCCCATGCTTCAGATATAAACTCATTTGACACCTGCTGGAAGCTGAAGATTCTTCCTCGAAGAGCATTGGTTTTGCTAATCGAGAAGAACTTAGCGAGGAATGCCTTGGTGCAACTATCCCAAGTGTCCACTGCACTTCTGTTGTTATAGAATCATTGCTTTGCCTTCCCTAGAAGAGAAAGCGGAAACAGTCGGAGTCAGATTGCATCCTGAGTGACTCCTTTAATGACAAAACTGCTGCAGAACTCCAGAAATTGTTGGAGATGTGCATTGGCATCCTCGTTGGCCTTGCCACAGAATGGGCTGGTCTGTACCATCGTAATGAGACCTGTCTTGATCTCAAAATTTTCTACTCCTGTAGTAACCGATGGCCTGACCAGGACATTGTCAGCTGAGGGAGTAGAGAAATCCCAAAGTTTCTTCTAGGCCATGGTCCTTGAAGTTGATGGAGCAATAGTGACTGATTCGGCTTTCGAGAGTGAAATCTGAGGAGGTATGACACGGGGTCGAACTCTTCTCAAAAGAGACTCCGGATCCTGAGTGAAATTATGCGGTAGATCGAAACCAGTCATACACTACCCTGTTTTCACATCAAAGAGAGAAAACAAAGCCAAGATAGCCTGTTTAAACAATGAATACTAACTAAGATATTAATCAAGAACTTTCCGGCAACGGCGCCAAAAATGCTTGTTGGCATTTGTTAGCATCATCACTAGGATCGTTAATCAATAGTTATGGTGCCTAAAATGTCGTGTGGTATTTCTTACATCACAAATAAATCCACAAGCACATAGAATACCATTGTAGCATTGTACCCGTGAATAATCTCCAGTGTCGTATTTATATTTCCGCAGGGAAGGTGGCGGATATAGAATAAGTAAGTTCAAGATCAAATCTTGGTTGCGTATTCGATTGTATAAACAGGGGTAAGATATATATTGCTAATGAGGTAGTGTGACACAGAAGTTACTCAAGTAAAGGCATAGGCAGGGAGAAAGGAAGAAGAAAGCTACTCACGACTTATGTACTTCTATCTAGATATACAGCTTGTACTATACACTCATACACATACACATGATTATCATCAAGTCTAGGATCCCAGGCACTACCGGGAGAACCGCACATGACTGGCAGAGGAGCCACCAGACAACTCGGGTACTTTATGGACCTCCTACAACCACTACCCGAACGGGGAGGGTTACGCTGGACGGACAGGGCTGTCACCACCTGCCGCCTACCTCATCAAACCATGGGATAGGACCGCATTCGGCAACACTGACTAGCTCAGACACCACGTCTACGCTAATGAGCGATACTCTAGCATCCCGCACGGAGCCCCCACCCTCTGGATGGACAGACATCACACTAGAGAAACACATACTGTTGACGCTAGATTTTGACACGTGTTGAATCGGCGTCAGGGAAGGAAGAGACTGGCCGATGCGGCAGATTTAAAAGCTACAGTTGGGAATCGGCCGATTGAGGCAACAGTTAGGGATCGGCCGATTGGCGATGCAGCTTGCGCCAACAGATAGGGGGATGAAGCCAATGGAATCCCAACATAGGATCCCAGTCAAAGATGACCTGACGTGGTCAAAGAACAATGCCGACTCGGTCGTGAAGCAATGGAAAGAGTCCGGATTGGACTAGGAGATGGCGGCAGAAGATTCTGCGGGAGCCCGTTTTCTTTAGGAAAGTATTATAGATATAGTCGTTTTTATTCAAATCAAGATTGTAACGGATCGTAATAGATCAGGAGTCTTAGTCCTAGGGTATAAATAGGAGCAGTCAGGGTTTTGTAAGATATAGATCAATCAATCAACAAAAACAATCTACTTTTCTATTGTACTTTACTTTCAAGTCGGCGACTTCGCCAATACTTCTTTTTCTTTCACGAGTTTGTACGGATTGGCAGGGCTGCATCGACTTGATCTCCGGCCAATTGGTAGGTTCCGCTTATCGAATAACATCTAAGCTTTAACTTCGGGCGCATCGCTGTTGTTTCGTTTAGATTTATTCACTAGTTATCGATATTTACCAGAATTATAGGTTTTACCTATTGTTCTAGTTTTATTACCAGTTATCCAGCTTGAGATCGAACTATCGGCTCTATCATTACTTTCCCTTGTTCATTATCATACAGCCGATCCGATCTATTTCAAGTGTTGCATCTGTAATAATTGTTTAAGTTACCCCAATAATCTCTTAGCAATTGTTACATGATTATCGGCTGATCCATAGCCGGTCATCTTTATAGAAAATCGGCCGATTCGCTGATACGCTTTTCGGAACAGATCGGAACCTCAGCCGATCGGAACCCCAGAATTTAATATGTTTATTTCCTTGTCAATCAACAGGTCAGATTGACTGGCACGCCACGCGAACCGCACCAGGGCAATCACCCGAACAGGAGTTATGCAGATTCTCCCGGGTCATTTGTCCGACGCTGAAGGTCATCGGCCGATTCCTTGCCGATTTTTAGCGCCAACACACTTTTGGCACGCCTGGTGGGACCACCTCAACATCCAACATGTCAAAGACCACCTAAGTCTCTAAGAACAACATCATTGAGGTTACTGAAGCAGATCTCAAAGACGACCAGAAAGAGGAACTGGAAAGACACCTAGAAGACTACAAAAGGGTGTATCTGCATTCTTTCAGTCGTACCAGAAGCGAGGAGACAATTAAGAAAGCTCCTCTTCCAGTTCCCCGCCACATCACCATCGCTGAGGATTCGGGCAAGATGTCTGATATGATTCAACAGTCCGTCTATCAGGCTTTCATCGACCAATCCTCAGTAATAACCAACATGGTGTATAATGCCGTCATCAGTTCTCTGGTCGGCGGAGTAGCTCAGGGATATCAGGGGGCAGCATACGCCCCACCTATCGTACCTCCAGCCAGAAGCTTACCAGGCACGTCTCACTCGGCTCCTCAGCCGATGTCGACGCAACATGAAGGAAACAACACTTCGTTGCCTTCAATGCCTCCAGGGTATAACGGTGCACCATGTTTTCGATCGCAAGCGCCGCTTCAGCCTGTCCAGATTGCTTTCGTGCAATCGCTGCCCTCAAACTCAGCACCTTGGGGGGGCACCAGCAACGGCAGCTTTTCCTGATCAATCAACCGGACATGGGAGCTATCCGATCCAGGCACCGTTCCATTCGGCCGTCCGGCCGAGGGTCCCTCAGTATCAACCGGCCACATCAGAAATCGGCAGGGGGGCAGATGCCGCAGAAGCACTCAGAAGCACGGCGCCGATGACAATGTACGATGGGGCGGCAGATTCGCTTCGCCATCAGCTGTCAACTGCTCAAACGGCCACGATGCAACAGAATCCGCCACACGCTTCATTCCATCACCCGGCCGTACCGCCGCCGATCCACCAACATACGCCGGCGCCCCGACCAGCTGTTCATCAGCAGCAAGTGGATTGGACAACAAGAATAGCGGAGGTAATTCAAGACCAATTCGGGTTAAAGCCGAAAGTACAAACTTATACGTACAAGCCGCCATACCCATCGGCCTACGATCTACTGCTGTTTCTCCATCGGTACAAAGTTCCTGACTTCACTAAATTTTCGGGGCTGGATATCACCTCAACCGTGGAGCACATAAATAGATTCATCATCCAGTGCGGGGAAGCCGCCACACAAGATGCTCCGCGGGTGCGTCTGTTCTCGTCGTCTCTATCTGGGTCGGCCTTCCAGTGGTTCACTACCTTACCACCCAATTCCATCGTTACGTGGGCCGATCTGGAAAAGCAATTCCATAAGTACTTCTACGCGGGAGTCCACGAGATGAAGCTTTTAGACTTGACTAGCCTCAGGCAAAGGAGCGATGAACCAGTAACTGGCTACATACAGAGGATTAGGGAGGTCAGAAACAAATGCTATACCCTAGTACTAACCGATGCTCAGTTGGACACATATCAAGGAGAGGTACGCCTCACAAGAATTTGAAAGCTTAAGTCAGATCGTTCACCGATTGGCCGGTCAGGAAGTACGTCCGTTTGATCAGCGGAGGAATTTCCAGAAAAAAGGTGGCATATTTGGAAGGGTCTGAATCTGAGGAAGAAGAAGAAATCGGCCTAGCAGAATGGGTCAAAGGGAAAAAGCCGATATCGTGCCCTTTCAGCAAGAAAGAACAAGAGGCGTTCGGTTTTGACACGTCAAAGGCCGATAAAATCTTCCACTTACTTCTCCAAGAGGGGCAGATCAAGCTCTCACCTTACCACACCATTCCCTCGGCCGATTAGCTCAAAAAGATGAAGTATTGCAAATGGCACAATGCTACATCTCATGACACAAATGAGTGCAAGATCTTCCGACAGCAGATACAGTTGGCCATCGAGCAAGGCAGACTCAAGTTCGAAGTCCCGGCGAAGCCGGTAAAGCCGATGAAGATTGATCAGCATCCTTTCCCTGCTAACATGGTTGACACGGGAAAAAAGTCACTTCAAACCAAGGTGCTGACGTTGGAATCGGCTAGAAGAAGCGGCGCCGTGGACCCTAGAAAGCAGGTTACGGTGGACGATGTCAAAGGGAAAAGACGGGTTGAAGACGAGGGGGAAGGATCAGAACGATCGCGTAGACCCGTCACTTCCCAATTCTTACTTAGCAAATATCAGCGGCAGCAGGAAAGGTTGAGACACCACGATGAGATGATACGCCGACACGAAGATCATTGGCGATGTCCGTTCTTCATCCATTGCTGGGAAAATGACCTCAGATTGCCATCAGCCGATAATTGCCCTGAGTGCAGCGGATCAAGTCGCAACGATCACCCGCTCAAAAGATTGCGCTCCAGAGATAGAGGATTAGAGCCGATCAGCAGAAACTGGCGCGAACAAGAGGGTCGGCGCCTTTCAGTGCATGATCGGCTGGGGGGCAGAGTTGATCGGTATGACTGGTCGAGGGGTAGGATCAACCAGTAGAAGCGACTGGGGGGCAGAACCAGCGTACACGATCAGCTAGAAGAAATGGTTGATGCTAGGGTGTCAGATGAGAACCCCCTAGGAAGGGAACCAGACTGGGAGCACGCCAAACCACCGGCCAAACCAGTGAACCCCAGGTGGTGCCCTGATGGACTGTCCAAATCTCAAAAACAAAGGATCCAACGTCTGCGCCAATGGGAACAATAAGAGGAAGAGCACAGGCAGGTGCTGGATAAGAAACACGATAGGTCTCGGGTCTGGCGCCCCAAGAGAAACAACAACAAGGAGGGCGACAATCAAGAATCGGCAACTGATGTCAACATGGTGTTCATATTGCCGATGGAGTTCAAGGCGCCCGCCGATCGAGATAAAGCGACAAGGATGGAGGAGCAGATGGCGCAGTTGGTTTTGGAGCCGATGACAGCCACCTTTAAGAAACCGGAAGATGAAAAACGGCAACATCTCAAGGCCCTATTTCTCAAAGGACATGTTAACGGACGACCCGTTACCAGGCTACTAGTGGGCGGAGGCGCTGCAGTCAATATCATGCCATATGCCATGTTCCGGAAGTTAGGCAAAAGCGATGAAGACCTAACCAAGACGGACATGATGCTCAAAGACTTCGAAGGCAACGTGTCTCCTGCCCGCGGAGCGCTCTGCGTGGACCTCACCATCGGCAGTAAGACCCTTCCCACTACCTTCTTTATTATTAATGGTAAGGGGTCCTACAACATGTTGCTCAGTCGCGATTGGATACACGCGAATTGCCGCATCCCGTATACAATGCACCAATGCCTCGTACAGTGGGTCGGCGACAGTACAGAGATAGTCACCGCCGATTCCACCTATAGTGTTGCGGCGGCCGATACGCAACAATGGAGTTGCGAACATGTCAAGTGTATATCTGGTAGAGCTTGGGACACTGATTTCCTGAAAGTGTCCGATTTTTGTCTACAACCGATCCAACCAGTCGGCTCTGAAGATTCAGATTAGATGGATCAGTTCATCCGAGAAGACGGGAAGCTTGGGCATGGATTTACGTCGGCCGATTCATTGGAGATGGTGGATTTAGGAGATGGTAGCGAGCCAAGGCCGACGTATATTAGTGTTAGCCTGGATCCCGATTACAAATGTAGATTGATAAGTTTATTAAAAGAATTCAAAGATTGCTTTGCTTGGGAATACCATGAGATGCCTGACCTAGACCGGTCCATTGTCGAACACCGGTTGCCTATAAAACCAGGATATCGGCCATATCAGCAGCCTGCACGACGGTGCAACCCTAAAATTCTACCTGATATAAAGGCCGAAATCACAAGATTGATTGAAGCAAGATTTATTCGGCAGTGCCGTTACGCCGAATGGGTTTCTAATATTGTACCCGTATATAAGAAAAACGGAAAGTTGCGCGTATGCATCGACTTCCGGAACCTAAATCAGGCTACACCAATGGACGGGTATCCTATGCCGATAGCCGATGTCTTGATAGATGCTGCCGCAGGACATAAAGTCATCAGTTTCATGGATGGTAATGCTGGGTACAATCAAATATTAATGGCCGAAGAAGATATTTCGAAGACTGCTTTCAGGTGTCCGGGCCACCTCGGTTTATTCGAGTGGGTTGTAATGACCTTTGGGTTAAAGAACGCCGGCGCTACATACCAGCGGGCTATGAATTATATCTTTCACAAGCTCATTGGTGTATCGGTGGAAATCTACATCGATGATGTTGTAGTCAAGTCAAAGGGTCATCAGGAACATCTGGCCGATTTACAAGAGGTATTGGAGTGCACAAGGAAGCATGGGTTGAAAATGAACTCGAACAAGTGTGCATTTGGCGTGTCGGCCGGGCAATTCTTAGGATTCATGGTCCATGAGCGCGGGATAGAGGTTAACCGGAAGACCATAGCTGCTATCAATAAGGTTGTGGCCCCGCAGAATAAAACTGAGCTACAGTCCCTAATCGGCAAGGTCAACTTTATCAGAAGATTCATATCCAACTTGTCCGGGCGTATTCAAGCTTTCACTCCTTTGTTGAAATTGAAGCCCGATCAGGAATTCATGTGGGGAGAAGAACAACGCAAAGCGTTAGAAGATATCAAGCAATATCTAATTTGACCACCTGTGTTAGAACCGCCATAGCCCGATAAGCCGTTCAAACTATACTTATCGGCTGACGAACAGGCTATCGGATCGGCGCTGGTACAGGAATTCGAAGGAAAAAAACGGGTGGTATATTATGTCAGCAGAAGACTCCTGGACGTTGAAACAAGATATTCCCCAGTGGAACGGTTGAGCCTGTGTCTATACTTCTCGTGTACCAAGCTCAGGCACTATTTGTTATCGGCAGAGTGCATAGTCGTATGCAAGGATGATGTGGTAAAATATATGCTATCACTGCCAATTTTGAAAGGATGGATTGGAAAGTGGATCCTGGCTCTGTCAGAGTTTGACCTAAGGTACGAATCGGCCAAGGCTGTCAAGGGTCAAGTCATGGCCGATTTCGTGGCTCAGCATTGTGGACCGGAAATTGATGTCGTTGAACCGGTTCCATGGACTCTATACTTCAATGGTTCTTCGTGTGGAGCCGGATCGGGAATCGGCATCGTTCTTGTATCGCCTCGGGGGGCAAGCTATGATTTCTCTCTGCCGATAGAGGCATCCGCAACCAACAACCAGGCAAAATACCGAGCCGTCCTAAAAGGTATCCAATTGTTAAGGGAAGTCAAAGCTGATGAAGTTGAAATTTTTGGAGATTCCATCACATTGTAGATCAATTGACGGGAAGATCTAAATGCAAAGATGATATCTTAAGGATTTACTATGAAGATTGCCTCCAGCTGTTAAAGGAATTCAAATCTGCGGTGATTGAGCACATTCCTAGAAATTACAATCAAGAGGCCAATAGACTTGCCCAACACGCGTCCGGGTATCGTCCGATTCAAGGGGCCATGATTCTGGAACTTGCGGCCGACGATTGGCGAAAGGCGATTGCCGATTACTTGAAAGATCCGTCCCAGAAGGTGGATCGGCGAGTGCGTTTTCAGGCCACGAAATATGTGTTACTCGAAGACGATTTGTTTTACCGGACGATTGATGGGGTTCTTCTCAAATGCCTGGGAACGGAAGAAGCAAAGGTCCTGAATTTCTATGGGCTTATAGGATGGCTTGCCACGGGGCCACTAAGATATCTCCTTATCAGTTGGTATATGGTCATGAGGCAGTTTTGCCTTGGGAATTAAGGATGGGATCAAGGCACATATCGCTTCAAGATCAGTTGACAACTGATGAGTATTCCTTCCTCATGAAGGAAGAGCTCGATGATTCGGCGGGTCAGCGATTGAGGGCCCTAATTAGCATCGAAGAAAACAAGAAAAGGGTGGCCAGGTGGTATGACAAGAAGGTCAAGGTTAAACAATTCTCCCAAGGAGATTTGGTCTGGAAGTTGGTGCTGTCGATAGGGTCTAAGGATCCCAAATTCGGTAAATGGTCGCCCACCTGGGAAGGGCCGTATAAAATCGGCCGATGTGCTCCGGGAAATGCATATATACTAGAAACTATCGAAGGGGAAGAATTCACAAGAGCCTTAAATTGGAGATATCTGAAGAGGTACTATCCCAGTATATGGGTGGATGCATAACTTGCGATAGGGTGCATCAAGACAACGTGGCCAACTCCCATTGGCTCCTGTCTATATAGCCGATGTAAAAATGACATCGCCTTAAGGCGGAAGCATTTTGTTTTAGTTTGACCAATTTATTATTCGGTGAAAACAACAGAGTACATGGTTGACATGGTACAAGTCACCCTTAGAATAAAAGTACCAATATATCTATTGATCACGCTTTTTCTTGATCTCTCTCTCAATCCGGCCTAATTTTATCAAAAGGCGGATGCTCTTCTCCTCCAGATCCTCCATGGTGGCTTCAGCCTCGACTTGACGAGGGAGTGGATGGCTCCTGTCAAGAGGTGGTTGGGATGTTCCCGCCGCAGCATCTTCAAGGGCAACTTAGCGAGGGAGTGGATGACTCCTTTCATGTGGCGGTTGACTGGAGCAGTTAGCGTCTATATGGTCCCAGACTTTCTGGACGTCAGCAGGAACATGACCTTTGAGTTCTTCAAAATGAGCTTTTATCAGATCTATGTCCGCCTGCAACAATAGTTCGTCTGAATGCATAACTTCAATCGCTCGTTCCAGACTGGGACTAAGGTGTTTCGGCTAAAGAAAGAGCAAACAACTACCCAGTGTCAGAGCGATTGAAATGTCAAGGGAGGAAATAGAAGAGGGTTCATACCTGGTTGACAGAGAAGGATGAAGATGAAGAAGACATCTTGATGTCTAGCCTGGAAGGATAGAGATCAAATTATTGGAGGGGAAGAAGATGGATAATACGGACGTCTCCGGAAACGATATGGGATCTCATACTTATAGAAGGAAGGGGGTGAAGAGATGGTAGGATGCGTCCCATCGGAGTAAAAGTGTTAATAAATGAAAAGTTGCCAAAGAGGACGGTCCAAGTTTGAATCTGCGCGTCAACAGCGAGAGGGCATTAAATATTTACAGGATATTTTTTACAGTTCACCCAAGGAGGGCGTCGGTAGCCGCAATCGCTCGTTGCCTAATTTGATCGGCCGAGTCTACAATTCGCTGATGCACCTCTTGGGCTCGATGTTTGTAGGAGTCTTCTTCCTCGCGGGCTTTCGCTAGCTTGGCGCGATCGGCCATATGGCGCAAGGCCCTGAACACTGAAGTCTGCATTGACTCTATATATGCAGCAGGATCCAGAGCCTCTGTCGCTTCCTCTGGAATTGGGCCTCTGATTTGATTAAGAAGTTGCCGAATCGACGAGGCATCTCCCACTAATCGGCCGATATCGTCTTGGAGGAGGGTCCGCATACTCTCGAGCTTGGCACGGACGTCATCAGGGATTAAGCTCGGTGTGACTTGGTGTGAAGCGACCTCTTCATCGTCAGAAAGGGGAACCGCGAAAGAGAAAAGACTGCTATTGGGAGTGTCCTGCTCCTGCGTAAGAATAAAAGAAGTAAAAATACGGATTAGCAGACAGTAAGGGGGAATCGGCCGATTTGGGTGATAAGTTCCCTACCTCTTTGAAACGGATTTCTCTTGCTTGCACCGGCGGAAGTGCCACCCTCATCTCGGGAACCAGCACGATCGGCTCGTCAGAAGAAGAAGACTCGACGACTATCAGTACCCTGCTCGGGCCAGCCTCCTGAAAAGGTATGGGAAGCAGATTTTATAAGTATACTGCAAATAATTAAGTCTGGTGATATATGATGCCTGCCATACCTCTGTGAGTCTTCCGGCCGATGTTTGTTGGGGAGGTACAATCGATGCACCCAGATTGGCCTGCATCAAAAATTAGTTAGTTTTTTGTTGAGTATCGAGAAATTGAGTTAAGAAACTCTCTACCTCGGTGAGGGAAATCGCTGGCATTTCGGTTTCCGCCGGGGATGTAGCCGATTGTTGCGGAGACTGCGCTGGGGTGATTTGCGCAGCCTGGCAGAAAGAAGAGATTAATATCGATAGAATACTTAGAAGTATGCGAAGTATGCGGAATTACCTGAACAGCTTCTACCAGCAATGATGCAGCAGCCGCTCCAACTTCTGTAACGGTCTGGGGATCGACCTCCTCGGCAATCGGCAAAGTTGGTGCAGTTGAAGGTTCAGCCGATGCCGCCACCAATTGGTCAACCGGTTCTATATGGGCACGCACTCGGCGGCTCATCTTCTTTAAAGTGGGCCTCTTTGGTGTTTGCTTCCATCGGCCGCTGGTGATGTCTTTGACGGTCGGGGCGTGATGGCCGATGAGTGGGAATGGTGTGTATGGGCAGTTGCTCTCTATCGGCCTACCGCTTCGGCTCCGCGTCGGGGGAAGTTGATTTTTGGACTGAAAAGGGAAATAAGAGTTAGCGGCAAATTTGTAACATGAAAAGGGATAATGTTGAAATCGGCTGGGAGAAGAGCAATACCGCTGCGTTTGAGTCGATGTTGTCGGGATCCAGATTGTTACAATACGTTGTATGAGATGAACAGAAGAGATGCTGCTTCCATTCTGCCCACCATAATTTAAATTGTTGGACGGCAACGGGAGCCACTATCCAGTTGTTTAGATCAATGGTACTCGAGTCTGGCACTAGATTGCACAGCCGACTGTAGTCAAGGCTCTTGGTAAGCTCATCTCGAAATTTTGCACAGCCGGCAAAATAAACTTGAATCGGCAGCTGACCAAGGCCGAATTGCCGTGCTGCGACTGATGGGTTGTAAAATTCATAAGTTGAAAATTCTTTCCCAGAGAAGAAGTTTGCCGGTAAAATCCCTGGCTTGATCAAAATATCCATGAGATCACCATCAAAAGAGTTGGACGATGAATCATAGCAGACGGGAAGCTCAAAAAGCGGCTCTATCATCTGGTACAGATACCAGCTGGTGGTCTCTTCACTGAAGCCGTTGTAAAAACATCTGAAATATTCGGCCGTTCGGGTGGCAGTGAACTGGCAACCAGGGAAAACTGATGCTGCTTCTCCAAAAGAGGTGCACCGTCGTCGTATGGTGGGGTTCTCCTCTGACTCAATGTTGGGGAATGTTTTGGTCTCTATCTGCTGCTGGGAGACCTTGCTCATGTACAAGTTAAGCCAGAGGGTGATGAACCACCAGGGACCACCAGGGTTACCAATTGGCTCTCCTTTTGATAATTTGACGCCGATTTGGTGCATCATATGGTAGGCCAATCCTAACAGATGCTTCCAAAGGGGGATGGCGGATCCTATTGATAGGGCTTCTGCCAGAGCTTGTGTATTGGAGGAAGGGCCAACCGCTCTACTGCAGAAGAAATGCTTCTCTAGCCACATCATCAAGAACGCTGTATGTTCTCTCTCCGAAATCATCCTGGTCCTCATGTTTCTGTTGATATACCCCTTCCACCCGCCGATTCCTTTTGTCTCTAGCCGATGGGTTGGTTTGGTCAGATAATCAAAGGGTGTATCAGGGGAGGAAATGTCAAGGCTGGTCAGCATCAGGACATTGGCCAGAGCTGGAGTCATGGGTCCGTGCCCAAAGAGAAACGCGTTGAGCGCATCGGTCCAGAAATAGGAGGCCACTGTTACCAAGGGTTCATTTTTCTCCATCTGAGACAATGAGAGATTAATGCACTGGCCGATTTTCAACTCATCCCACTGAACTCTCTTGCAGTTGGCTAATCTTTGGTACCATTCTTTCCAGCCGGGGGTTTCATTCGGCCAAGATCTAAAAGCGCCTGACCACTGACCCAAATCCATAGGTGATTGCTTGGAAGGGATTCTATGGGTTTCTAAGTTGATCAAATCAGTCGGGTCTGGATTCCCCATAGGACCTAAGAAGTGAGACCAGGGGCTTCGGAAAGGGGAATAGTGATTTGGTGCCTAAATGCCTAAAAAAGGGGGAAAAGGGAAGAACTGAGAATAGATCTAAAAAGTGCCTAAGCAGTAAAACGTAAAAGAGAAAAGTTTTGAATGGTTACCTCCAAAATGAAGCTCATCGTCACCGATGGAGTCGCTGATGGGATCACCGTCGTAGATGGAGTTAATGGCGGAACCTCTGCGGTTGGTGGAGTTGCTGATGGTGCCGCCATTGGAGGGATGAAGCAGATTGCAGACGTGAGAAAGATCGCCGGAGAATATGGTTGGAGACCGAGAGGGCGCTGGGAGAAGATGAACAGTGATTCGCTGGGGAGGAGATTACTAAGCTCGTGGAGAAGAAGCGGCGGAGAACGCCGGTACTTAAAGACAGTCCGAGAGAGAAAGGGTAAAGGCGGGATTTTTGCCGCGCCGTCTACACGAATCCCAGGGGCCAGGGGAATAGTTGTCTCAAGCGCCCGGTTCGAGAAGATTGCAATCATCATGTAGAAGACCGCGAAACGGAGGGAGATTTTTTGCTGCGTTTGTTTTGGAGGAGAGATTAACAAAGAATTTCGAAGTAAAAGTCATGTTTTACTCCGAAACTGGGGGGCATGTGTTGACGCCAGATTTTGACACGTGTTGAATAGGTGTCAGGGAAGGAAGAGACTGGCCGATGCGGCAGATTTAAAGGCTACAGTTGGGAATCGGCCGATTGAGGCTACAGTTAGGGATCGGCCGATTGGCGATGCAGCTTGCGCCAACAGATAGGGGGATGAAGCCAATGGAATCCCAACAGAGGATCCCAGTCAAAGATGACGTGACGTTGGTCAAAGAACGATGCCGACTCGGTCGTGAAGCAATGGAAAGAGTCCGGATTGGACTAGGAGATGGCAGCAGAAGATTCTGCGGGAGCCCGTTTCCTTTAGGAAAGTATTATAGATATAGTAGTTTTTATATAAATCAAGATTGTAACGGATCGTAATAGATCAGAAGTCTTAGTCTTAGAGTATAAATAGAGCAGTCAGGGTTTTGTAAGATATAGATCAATCAATCAACAAAAACAATCTACTTTTCTATCGTACTTTACTTTCAAGTCGGCGACTTCGCCAATACTTCTTTTTCTTTCACAAGTTCGTACGGATTGGCAGGGCTGCATCGGCACGATCTCCGGCCAATTGGTAGGTTTCTCTTATCGAATAACATCTAAGCTTTAACTTCGGGCGCATTGCCGTTGTTTCGTTTAGATTTATTCACTAGTTATCGATATTTACTAGAATTATAGGTTTTACCTATTGTTCAAGTTTTATCACCAGTTATCCAGCTTGAGATCGAACTATCGGCTCTATCATTACTTTCCCTTGTTCATTATCATACAGCTGATTAGATCTATTTCAAGTGTTGCATCTGTAATAATTGTTTAAGTTACCCCAATAGTCTCTTAGCAATTGTTACATGATTATCGGCCGATCCATAGCCGGTCATCTTTATAGCAAATCGGCCGATTCGCTGATACGCTTTTCGGGACAGATCGGAACCTCAACCGATCGAAACCCCGGAATTTAATACGTTTATTTCCTTGTCAATCAATAGGTCAGATTGACTGGCACGCCGCGTGAACCGCACCAGGGCAATCACCCGAACAGGAGTTAAGCAGATTCTTCCGGGTCGTGTGTCCGACGCTGAAGGTCATCGGCCGATTTTTAGCGCCAACACATACACGTAGAAGAACTATTGTCGTGGCACTAGATTTACTCTTCTAACCATGCAAGGCGTAAGGTATGAATACAAACTAATCATGACATTCATGTCTGACACCGCAGTATATAAGCTATGCAAGTATATAAATCTAGAAGATAACTCTATTAAAGATATCCGAGAGTTACAAAGGAGAGGAAGAGATAAACACATACCGAACACTCCTAGGCAACCTTGCAAACCCGAAGAGAGCTACTTCAGCCTAAACTCCACTAACCTATGGACTAAGCAAGAGAGGAACTTGAGAGAGAGCAACTTGAGGTGTGTCTTAATTCTCCCCCCCTCCCCTCATATTTATAGGTGTGCCCAAGGGGTGTTCCTGCCGTGCAAATAGCTGGAGCCTTGGAGAACCGATGTTGGGGACCAATGGGGCAGCGCCACGTTGAAGAACTAAGTCGGTGGAGCTGGTCCTGGTTCGGTCGAACCACCTGGTTCGGCCGACCCAAGCCTAGCTCCAACCGACCTGACAGATGGGCCCTCAGGCCAATGGTGCACAGCTTGGTGCTATCCTAAGGTGGTTGCATGTCCTTGTTGGCCCTTTGATCCATGTGATGTTCAAAGGTGTGTTCTGATTGGTTGATAGCTTTTGCCTTAGATTCAAGGGTGTATTTTCCCTCCATTTCTGCTCAAATCCCTGCATAGCACTATTTTCCAAGGGACATATGGAAATGACATTATTCTAGATAAATATGCGTGCAAAAATGCTAGTTCTCCCAATTTTCTAGGCAAATTGACAGCCGAAATTGAGCCGTAACGTGCGTCAACAGCCTCCATCTTGCCACCCCATTTTATCTAATAGTTATGAGATCCGTCCCAGTCTCATAGCCATGGTTCACGCACAGTTCTTTTCTGGTAGAAAGAACGAGAGGCCCTGTGCTCACTTGCAGGAATTCGAGCAAAATTGCTCCATGTTGACCATACCAGGTATGAATCAAAACACCTTACGGTGGAAGGTCTTTCCATTCTCTATGTTGAAAGAAGCGAAAGTTTGGTATGACCGGAAGGTAGGGAGAGTTGGAGGAGATTGGATCAAGTTGAACGATGAGTTCTGCTTATTCTTCTTCCCTGTTACCAAAGTGTTCATGCTTCACGTTCAGCTGCTGGCATTCAAGCAAGGCGAAGAGTCAGTTGGAGTAGCGTGGGAAAGATTCATGCTGATGGCAAAGAAATGCTAATGCAGCACTTCATTGGTGGTCTTAGTCCAGAGAGTGCACATTTCATGAATGTCGCCTCCGAGGGATTCGTCATGTACAATATAGTGGCTGAAGTAAGAACCATTATGGAGAAGGTTCTTGATAGAACTCAGTACATGGGAGTCTTTGACGATCCACCCGAGCCAACTGATTAGCCCAAAGAGAAGAAGCAAGTTCACACCTTATCAGCTGCATCCTCTCCACCTCCACCATACATAGAGGAAATCACCAAACCAATCATCCCTGATCTCTTCATAGAAGAAGAGTAAATTCGGCAATGTTTCAATCATGCTGAAGGACCACAACTGCATGTGCTCAAGATCTGAGGCGTTCATTCAATATGCCACATTGTAGATTGAGGGTATTACTGAGATTATGAGCAAGGAGTGGATAGAGGAAGCAAATCCAGCAGTAACATCTTATAGATCTAGTGCATTTTCATAATACTCCTCTGCACTATTAGGATGCTGCACCGCAAGAAGTCTGTTACGACCCTATAGTTAGAGTGAATGTGATGTCCAAAACAATTGTAGATCACATTGCACCAGAAATGATGGGAACGCGAGGGTGCCCCATCTTCTGTCAGGACGATAACTATCGATTTGTCGACAACCTGACACAAGCGATAATGTGAACGAGGGTTCCCGATCTTTCGAAAGGTTCTGATAACTCTCGATTTGGTGGAGTCGCGACACGAATCGATCCGGCTTCCGGCAACACGTCCCGAAACCCCGCAATCGTAGCACCACGTCTCCTCAGGTTATCGACCGGCGAATACACAGTCGACCTCGCCAAGAAGGCTAATCCCTGCCTGCGAATCGAAGAACAAAAGCAAGAACAAGGAAGATTGCAAACCAATTGCAGATGTATGATTAGCTCACGAGTTGGGGTCTCACAAGCCGAGTATGGCGAAACTGTTCTTGACAGAATAATCTAAGTAAAACCCGAATCCTAACGAGGGCGGCGGCTACTGATATATAGGGTTTAGGGTCGTGTCCAAGTACCTGGACGCAACCCCAAAGGACTCGACGACGATACACGGCCCAAAGGCCAAAATACGGTGACGCAGCACCGAGACAGATTCTGGACGCCAACTTCCTCGGATGATTCCCGACGACTCATAATGAATTTGGGCCTCAAACCAACACCATTGGAAGCTCTATCAAATTTTCTTTCCACTCATATGTAGATTGTCGAAATCGAACTTCGGATGCGGCCTGGGCGTCCAATTCAAGTCAAACTGCTCCTGGACTCCGAGGTGGACTCGAAGTTGAGTTGTATTGGGCCTCCACGTAGCTTGGACGTCCCTTGCTGTCCCTCCACGACTCCATGCTCCTCTCCATGTGTCATCTTATCTTCTCCTTGGTTTCTAATCACAATATAAACATTAGGTAGCAAACTATTCTCGAAACTATTAAGAGAAACACTTAGGAGCGAGCTCACCTCTAAATTTAATAGTCGCGCGCGAGCTCTTGTGATTGGACCTTGAATGGTTTGGATGTCCAGCGAAGAAGCCTCGTGTATATCCGTAGGAGTGATGTCCTCATCATCCTCCCCCTCTTGAATTTGAGTCGTCCTCGACTCAAGCGCATCATCTTCGCCCAAGTAAGGCTTCAAATCTGAAATGTTAAAGGTGGGACTAACCCCGAACTCGGGAGGCAACTCAAGTTTGTATGCATTATCATTAATTTTCTTAATTATTTTGAAAGGACCATCAGCTCTAGGCATTAACTTGGACTTCCTCAATTCTGGGAAACGTTCTTTTCTCAAATGTAACCACACTAGATCACCTTGTTCAAGTTTTAACTCTCTTTTACCTTTGCTACCAGCAACTCTATATTTTTCAGTCATCTTTTCAATGTTGTGCTTAGTTGTTTCATGCATTTTCAATATAAATTCAGCACGTTTCTTAGCATCACTATGAATTCTCTCAGTAGTAGGTAAAGGTAAGATATCAATAGGAGCACGGGGGTTGAAACCATACACTACCTGAAAAGGACTTACCTTTGTGGTAGAATGTGTTGCCCGATTGTATGCAAACTCCACGTGAGGCAAGCATTCTTCCCACATCTTCAAATTCTTCTTCAAAACAATCCTCAACATGGTGCCCAAGGTACGGTTCACGACCTCTGTTTGTCCATCAGTTTGTGGATGACAAGTGGTAGAAAATAATAATTTTGTCCCCAACTTGTACCACAAAGTACGCCAAAAGTGACTCAAAAATTTCGCATCATGATCTGAAACAATAGTAGAAGGCATACCATGCAAGCGTACAATCTCGTGGAAAAAGAGGTTAGCAATATGAACAGCATCATCACTTTTATGACATGGTATAAAATGAGCCATCTTAGAAAATCGATCCACCACAACAAAAATGCTATCCCTCCCCCTCTTAGTTCTAGGCAATCCCAAAACAAAGTCCATAGAAATATCGGCCCAAGGAATAGAAGGAACAGGAAGAGGCATGTACAAACCATGTGGATTCAAACGAGACTTAGCTTTCTGACATGTAGTGCAGCGAGCAATGAACCTCTCAACGTCAGTCCTCATCTTTGGCCAAAAGAAATGTGTGGTCAAAACATCCTCCATCTTCTTTGCGCCAAAATGTCCCATCAAACCTCCTCCATGTGCTTCCTGTATCAACAAAAGACGAACGGAACCAACTGGAATGCACAGGCGGTTAGCTCTAAACACAAATCCATCATTGACCACAAACTTGTTCCATGTACGTCCCTCTTTACAATTAAGCAACACTTCTGTAAAATAAGGATCAAGAAAACTCCTCACCTATGTGATGTTTTGGGGGAACAGCCAACTCTCAATGGCGTCAATTTTCGTCTCATCCACCTCAATGCCCTGTGGAGTAACAACATAGCCAAGGAAAGAAACTCGATCGGTGCAAAAGGTGCACTTCTCAAGGTTAGCAAACAATTGCGCTACTCTCAACGCATCAAAAACAGCACGTAAGTGATCCATATGTTCATCCAAAGACTTGCTGTAAATCAATATATCATCAAAGTAAACCACCACAAATCGACCAATAAAAGCCCTCAAAACCTCATTCATCAAGCGCATGAAGGTACTAGGTGCATTGGTTAAACCAAAAGGCATCACTAACCACTCATACAACCCAAATTTAGTTTTAAAAGCAGTTTTCCATTCATCTCCAAGCTTCATTCTTATTTGTTGGTAACCACTATGCAAATCAATCTTTGTGAAAATTATAGAACCACACAACTCATCAAGCATGTCGTCCAACCTAGGAATAGGATGACGATATCGAATAGTAATATTATTAATGGCTCTACAATCAACACACATACGCCACGAACCATCTTTCTTAGGAACCAAAAGCACAGGAACAGCACAAGGACTAAGGCTCTCACGTACATACCCACGGTCCACAAGGTCTTGGACTTGTCGCTGAATTTCTTTAGTCTCCTCGGGGTTGGTTCTATAGGCAGCACGGTTTGGCAGAGCGGCGCCGGGGATCAAATCAATTTGATGTTCTATTCCTCTCAAAGGTGGCAGCCCCGGAGGTATCTCAGCTGGAAAAACGTCCGCGTACTCCTGCAAAATGTTAGTAACCACAGGAGGCAAAGAGCTAGCAATATCATGAAGTGAAAATAAGGTTCGTTTGCAAAACAAGGCATAGCAAATATCATCATCAGAAATTTCAGCGAGGTCACATTTTGTTGCAAGCATAACTTGACCCCCTAATTTAATTCCCTCGGCCTCAGATTTATGAGTGTGTTTCTCCTTTTTAGGTGGGAACATAGAATTAGCAACTTGCTGATTTTCAGATTTATCATTACTCAAACTAGCAGCTCTTTCTTGATCGGCTTGTGCAATTTCAGCAGGTGTCAAAGGAACCAAAGTAATTTTCTTCCCTTTATGCATGAAGGTATAATTATTACTTCTACCATGGTGTGTAGCATCATTATCATGTTCCCATGGACGACCCAACAAAAGTGAACAAGCTTGCATAGGTACCACATCGCAATCAGCAAAACAGCATATGCACCAATGGAAAAAGAAACTCTGCAAGTTTGTGTTACCTTAGCTTTACCGGAGTCATTTAACCACTGAACATAGTATGGATGTGGATGTGGTCGTGTGGTCAAGCCAAGCTTCTTGACCAGATCTGAACTCACCAAGTTGTTGCAGCTTCCTCCATCAATAATCACACGAGCACGTCGCTGCTTGATGACGAAAAAGGTCTGGAACAAATTGTGTCGCTGCCACCTCTCAGGCTGCTGTATTTGCGTGCTGAGTACACGCTGAACAATAATGTTCAAGAAGCCCGCAGTCTGTCCACCATGAATGACCAGGTTGTCAACGTCCTCAGCAGCGACCGCTTCATCATCATCTTCTATGTCGGAGGTGCTGATGTAACCTCCATCTTCTGTCGCCAAATATGCCTGCTGACTTGGGCAATCCTTCTTCACGTGTCCAATCCCATGGCAGCGATAGCATTGAATGCCGGAGGTGCGTCCCGTCGATGCAGCGGATGAAGAACTCTGAGCCGGGGCCTGCACAACATTGTTACCTGAATCTGCAGCACGTGAAGAAGATTTGTTTGGTGTAGTCGAAACACCACTCGTCGTTGTTTTCTTGCCCGCTGGTGGAGGTGCTCGAAAACTCAAAGGCTTGGGCACCCCTGAAAGCGCCGGTGTGCGTGAAGCAAAGGACGTCCGGGCGCTGGTCCTGTCCTGTAGCTGACGACCCTGCAATTCCTTCTCTGCAAGCATAGCAAACTGGAACAACTGGTTGATAGTAGTGAAATCCTTATAATCAACTATGTCCTGAATCTCGCGTCTCAGACCCGAATAAAAACGAAGAAGAGCATCCTCGGGTCCCTCAACTATCCCGCAGCGCATCAAACCCTTCTGAAGCTCACCATAGTAGTCCTGCACAGATTTAGTACCCTGATCTAAACGCATCAAACTAGCACGCAGTTCTCTATGATAAGAAGGAGGAACAAACCTATCACGCATAGCAACCTTGAGGTGTTCCCAAGTAGTAGGTGCAAGACCTGAAGCAACTAAACCAGTCCACCAAATGATAGCAAAATCTTTAAATTCACTAGTGGCTTGTCGAACTCTATGTTGCTCAGGCACTAGGTGGGCACTAAATTTTTGGTCAACCGTCATCTCCCAATCAAGATATCCCTCAGCATCATAATGTCCAGGAAAAGACGGTATAGTAAATTTAACCTTAGCATAAGGATCAGCGGGGGCACGGTTACCTCCTGCGTTGTTCACGCGAACACGCGCTCGTATGCGGGCCTCTCGTGTAGCTGCCTCGTCAATGTTGCCATGGACGTCATACACCACGTCTTGAGGATCGGCTGGCTGAGGTGGTGGACGGTTTTCCAACGCAGCAACTCTGTTAGTTAGCGTGGCTATCCGTCCGTTCAACTCCCCAACGAGGTCAGCAAGTCGGAGTTCGTTGATGTTCTCGGTGACGGCCCTGGTAACTGCCTCACGTATCTCGTTTCGTGTGTCCTCCATGAAAGCATGCAGCTGAGCTTGGCTAACACACTCGTTTAAGTCCTTGGGAGTGTCTCCATCGTTGCCTGCCATTGTAAACACAAAAAAAAATAGGAACAAACAAACAGTGAAGGTTATCCCTAAAAATCTCCTACGCAGGTGTGGTGGTGCCTCTCAATTCAATCTACACAGCAAAGGAAACACCTTACCAAGCTCTTACAAAGTTCTTACCAGCAAGGCAAAGGATACCTGGAAGGCGTAGGCCACGATTGCAAGGGTTAAGAACCGGTGCTGCACAGAAGTAGTATGTGGAGTTCTAGGAAGGCCAAAAATATGTAAGTGGAACACAATTCACTAGCAGATAGCAATGCTGAATAAATGTCCAAAGGTACTTGTCCTTAGGTGCTGGTCTAACCGAGTCCTTAGTCAGTAGTGCCAACAAACAAGGAGGTAAGATGAAAAGGATGATCAGCAATGAGAGAAAATCAGCAATGAACCAGCCACAACACATAAAACAGCAATTGTACCCTCTCTATGTCCTTCCCTGTTTTGTCTTTTAGCACTAGTAGAATTCAATTTTTTGTTTTTTTGCTTTTATTTTTCTTCTATTTTTTTCACAACCAGGGGCACAAAAATAGGTACACCACAAAGGATCAACTCAATCAGAGGTAAGAAGTGATCTGGAGAAAATCACGATTGTTCCCAAAAACTGTAGATGGAACTTCAGAGCTCGAATCAAGGACCTTCTGAATTTTTTTTTGAGTTTTTTGAATTTTTCGTGACCGGCAAAGCCAGTGAATCGTACGTGCAAAATTTCGAGATCTTTCCGGGAAAAAAAAGAACACCTCAATCGGAGGTCCGAGCCGAAAGTTATGCCCGTTTTAAGGAGGACCCTCCGAATTAGGTTTTTGTGATGGTGTTGGTGAAATGGATGCGAATTGGTGGGAAACTTTTTGTGGGATGTTAGCCGGGGAAAGAGGATGCACAAAACCGAACCAAAGACACGGACTCAACCAGCACAAAAAGACGAGTATAGGACACAAACTCAACACTGCGGACTCTGAAAGAGAATTATGCAAAAGGCTAAACACGGTCTAGGACGGGAAAAACCTAACTACAAATTTTTTTGTTTTGCGGCTGTTCTGTGGACTATAGGACAAAGGCGAAAACAAAGGTAAGAGCGAACTTGACGGTAAACCTGTCTCTGAATACCACTTAATGTGAACGAGGGTTCCCGATCTTCCGAAAGGTTCTGATAACTCTCGATTTGGTGGAGTCGCGACACGAATCGATCCGGCTTCCGGCAACACGTCCCGAAACCCCGCAATCGTAGCACCACGTCTCCTTAGGTTATCGACCGGCAAATACATGGTCGACCTCGCCAAGAAGGCTAATCCCTGCCTGCGAATCGAAGAACACAAGCAAGAACAAGGAAGATTGCAAACCAATTGCAGATGTATGATTAGCTCACGAGTTGGGGTCTCACAAGCCGAGTATGGCGAAACTGTTCTTGACAGAATAATCTAAGTAAAACCCGAATCCTAACGAGGGCGGCAGCTACTGATATATAGGGTTTAGGGTCGTGTCCAAGTACCTGGACGCAACCCCAAAGGACTCGACGACGATACACGGCCCAAAGGCCAAAATACGGTGACGCAGCACCGGGACAGATTCTGGACGCCAACTTCCTCGGACGATTCCCGACGACTCATAATTAATTTGGGCCTCAAACCAACGCCATTGGAAGCTCTATCAAATTGTCTTTCCACCCATATGTAGATTGTCGAAATCGGACTTCGAATGCGGCCTGGGCGTCCAATTCAAGTCAAACTGCTCCTGGACTCCGAGGTGGACTCGAAGTTGAGTTGTATTGGGCCTCCACGTAGCTTGGACGTCCCTTGCTGTCCCTCCACGACTCCATGCTCCTCTCCATGTGTCATCTTATCTTCTCCTTGGTTTCTAATCACAATATAAACATTAGGTAGCAAACTATTCTCGAAACTATTTAGAGAAACACTTAGGAGCGAGCTCACCTCTAAATTGAATTGTCGCGCGCGAGCTCTTGTGATTGGACCTTGAATGGTTTGGATGTCCAGCGAAGAAGCCTCGTGTATATCCGTAGTAGTGATGTCCTCATCAAGTGATCTTGCTTCCGATCAACAAGACCCGAGCCCGCAATCGATGCAGCACGCCATCTATTGGTTATCAACCGTGCGCTGCCCGGTTGACCTCACCATGAAGGCTAATTCTTGCCTGTGAACCGAAGAACACAAGCAAGAACAAAGAAGAACGCAACAAAATTGCAAGTGAATGATTAAGCTCACGAAGTTGGGGTCTCACAAACCGATGACAGTGATTGTTCTATGACAGATTCAATCTAAGCAGAAGCCAAACCCTAACTTGGGTGACTCTACTGAATGTAGTGAATGTAATGACATGGGACTGGTGGCATTGGACATCTTATCTCCTTAGCTTTCCATACATATGTAGAAAGTCAAATTTGGAGTCCGTTTGCGATCTGGGCGTCGGTTTTAGTCCACGCTGCTCCTGGACTCCGAGGCAGACTCAAACTCGGGATGTTGTGAGCCTCCGACTTGACATGGATGCCCCGTCTGATCTTTTTCTCCTCCAAGTCTTCCTACAAATACTTCCTGATCCTCTCCATTAATCCTAAGCACAATAACATCATTAGGTAGTATACCATTCTCATAATTACTAAATATACATGAGAACGAGCTCACCTCTTCATTTAAGTGATGTGCACGAGCTCTAGTGATTGGTCCTTGCATATCCATATGAGGAGTGTTGTTTGTATCCAAAAGAGTGATGTCCTTATCAAGAAGAGCCCCTGACTTTCTCTCGTAGGCACCTGTGGTGGATTGACGACCAGATTGTGTAAACGAGGAATGATTGGATGGAATGAGACGCTTTTCCGAAGCGATTTGGATTAGTTCACCCTCTACAATCATTCCTTTCTCTATAAGGGGAATTACCATAGAAGCCCATCTTAACCCCATCATGGAGGTCAATATCATGTCATGGCACTTAGCGCACATGTTGACGCTCGTTACGGACCAATTTTGACCATCAAATCTTGCATAAAAATGGAATAATAATAAAGGCCAACACTAGTATAGGGTGTTTATCTAACGAATTCCACAGGTGCTTGTCTAAATATGTGTGCAGGTGTATTTGAGCTAAAAATGCATGAAAAGGGCAAACAAGATCTAAGGTGCAAAGGCATCAACCAATCAGAATGCACCGAGCAGCCCCACATGGATCCAAGGGCCCACCAGAGCAGGAAACCGACTTAGGACAGCATCAACTCACCTGCCATGAACCAGAGGCCCACCTGCCAGCCTCCTACCCAAAGCTGAGGTCAACTGAAGCTCAACCTAGTTCCCAATGTTGGTTCAAGGAGGCCCCAGCTGTTTTCCCGGCCGTAGCACCCTTGGACACAACTATAAATACGAGGGGAGAGGGGTAGAATTAAGACACACAACACATTTGCTCTCTCTTGCTCTCTCAAGTTCATATACAAGCTCTAGGCTCATTCTAAATGTGTAGCGCTGCCTAGGCGGTGTTAGAAAATAGGGAGAGAGTGAGGGGAGGTCGAGGAAGTGCCGGGTTTGTCAGCACTCTTCTCCAGCTTGTGCCTTGACGGATGCTTATCAATCAAAGTAAGTGTTTGTGATTCCTTATGTGTTCTAGTTTCTTAGTTAACCAATAGTTCTAGTTCCTTAGTTGTTTACTTGATCAATTGTTCACTAGTTAAGTGGGTGCTGCAGTCTATAGCTAAGCCAAGAGTTAGAAGAAGACGGTATAGACGTGGTGTCTAGATTAGACTCTACCTGTTGGTTGTGGTATATCCCATGGTTAGATGAGGTAGGTAGCAGGTGGTGACATCCCTATCTATTCAGTGTAACCCTACCCATTGGGTATATCCTAGTGCCATATTACAGGAGCCAGCCAAGTCTTATCTTGAGGAAGCCAGTAGCCCGAAGTAGATAACTAGGACAGTTCTATCTTACCTTAGATTCTAAGCCTTATGAATCCTTTCCACCACTTTCCTCTAGCCAGTGTGGTGTGCTTGGATGAACCTGAATTCTAGAGAATATACACACGTTCCTCAGGGGACACGATACCCTAGAATACTCTTGGGTGAAAGCTACAACGGTATCTGTACACTTGCAGATTTATTTGTGATCGTTAAAACGCCCAACAAGCTTTCTGGCGTAGTTGCCGAGGAACAGTTGCTATATTCTCTTCGGACCTAGTTCGCCCTCGCATCTTTTTGATTTTCTTTAATTCTATCTCTGCGCCCGCTATCCATGGAGCAGCCATCATTTGAACAGCTCTTCGCCCCAAGGGGCGAGTTCTTTGAGCCGCCACAATCTTCTAAACCAATCCTTTCATCTAGCAACAAACTCCGGCCCAGCTTTATAGACATGGTTCGAAATCAACCCTTCCCTAGAGCAATTAATGAAGATCCCTATGATCATTTGCAAGAGTTATCCAGGGCATGACACAGGAAACCATGCGATGGAAGTTGTTTCCTTTCTCTCTCACAGAGAGGGCAGAGCAATGGTACACCTGCACGATGGGGAGTATGAGCGGTGATTGACAAGAACTTTGACTTGACTTTTGTACTCATTCTCTCTTACAAAACGCATAGACTCCCTACCGACTGACGTCCTCGGCTTCGAGAAGTTAGAGATGGAGTCCATAGGTGCAGCATGGGCTAGCTTCTCATGCCTTTTGGCATCTAGCTCAGACTTGTCTATACCCGATGATATATCATTGCACATCTTTTGCTCGTGTTTAGACATGAAATCTGCCCTAGACCTCGATGTCACCGCCAGAGGTTCGTTTGCACACAAAACTATGATGGAAGGAAGAGAGATCTTGGATTGCCTCTTAAGAAACTCTTCCTTCCCTAACGACCATAATGAACCCCGCCGATAAGAATCCGAATCGAGCCATGAGAGTCTCTCAATAGCCAAATCCAAGCTTTCACCTTTCACATCCCAAGATTCGTCTGTTGAGCCCTCTCTCGAACCACGAACACCAATGGAAGAAGAAATTCAACCTTCAGAGTTCTCTTCCCGATTTGAGGATGATCCTTCGAGAAACATTAGAAACACCCCAAATCATCATAGGCACGAGAAGCCTATGGCATCATTGTATCTTTATGAGACCCTCGATGATGTTTTCCACCATGCAACCATAGTGGATTGGTCGAAGGAGGTAAAGCATACTTCCGAAGTAATTCGGATTAGCTCAACTTCCACAACCATCCCATGTACTATGAGGGGAAATGTCGTAGAAGCCCTTCATGACCCTGCTACTAAGGCATGTATCATATTTGAATACCTCATGGACAATCTTGTGGGTAACAAGCCTTTAACCCCGATCGATAAATACCTCAAAAGTCACTCGGGACTCTTATTTGAATGTCGGGGGATAGCAAGGGACGTGCCGATCACAATAGACAAAATCGAGGTGCGCTTAGATTTCCACACCTGTAATGTCATTGATTTTTGATCTCCTCCTATAAGGAGCAAGATGAAAGAACCAACATCTTTCCCCAACCAAGATAAGATTTGGCACGAAAGGAACTTACTTGGGATCCTTACATACCTCCCCCACACTTGGAGTTTGCATTGCTGAGCGACACAACTCAAGTGTGTGGAGTTCAAGCTTCCCTTCATAATTTTTCCCTAACCAAGAATTACCATGGTGTTGTAGTCGGTGTAGCTCTCATGTTCTTAGGCGTTACATGTCCTTCGTTCTTTTTAATCTCCACTTGAAATGGTTAGTGACCAAAAATACCCGTAGGAGGGTTTTATCCTAGAGACATGATCTTGCTTTTATTCGAAAAGAGAAATGATGATCCAGGCTATCTTCCGGTAGTGCTTTATTTATGGTCACCAGCTCAATCCTGGGAATGTACCCTTGCAGGTATCATTGCTGATGTGTTCCCCTCTCACCACCAATTGTTGATCTATTATTGAAGCTTTAGCTGCAAGGTTAGTGCCACAGTGCATCAACGAAATTTGCAATGTTTATGATAAACATATGCATCTACAACCAGCCTTCTAAACTTTTTGCAAGAGAGGACCTTAAGGTGGTTGTAGTCCTTGTACGTGCTCAGGGCACAAAGCATGCCTAACTTTGGAGAGGCATTGAGCGAGAATGGTTCTTGTGGTATTTCAAGGATGAACATCCCATGCTTATTTGTGGAATCCTTTCCTTCAGACTCTAGAGTAAGCGCCTCACCAATTTCCATGGCCCATGGATTCTCCATCTCAAGAGATTCATCATGAAAGATCATGGTTGGATCTCGATCATGGTCAAGAATAGCGTACTCCGGGCCAGTGGAAAGAGGCTCAAACTCGATCGAGGGTGATGATGATCTTTCAACTTCACAAAGGTGAAGGATTTCTTCTGAGTCGTACTCTTCGGAAGTGGTAGATTTTGCAACTTCAAAGAGAACGGGCTCAGACGATACAAATGGAGACACATGCATCACCTTCTCGAGCAGGTTTTCCTTGGGAAGAGGCATTGTCATAGGATTTTCTAAACAAGAGTTAGCGGTGGCAGAAGTGGTTTCCCTAAGCTTTCCATTTATGCTCCCTTGTGATGCAGCGAGAAGCTTTTCTAGCGGGTAGCCTAGGAGAAGATCAAAATCAAGGATATCAAAGATGTGGAAGTCTAGGTTGACCTTGATTTTGTCTAAAGTGAGTGGCATGGCACTTGCAATCCCCCGACATTCAAAGAAGAGTCCCGGGGGACTTTGGAGGTATTTGTCAATTGGGGTTAGAGGCTTGTTACCCACAAAACTGTCCACGAGTTATTCAGATATGATACAAGCCTCGGCAGCAGGGTCATGAAGGGCTTCTATGGCATTTCCCCTCATAATACAAGTGATGGTTGTGGAGGTTGAGCTTATCCGAATTACTTCGGAAATATGTTTTACCTCCTTCGACCAATCCACTATGGTTGCATGTTGGAAAATTTCATTGAGGGTCTCATAAATATACAACGATGCCATTGGCTTATCATGCCTGAGATGATTCGAGGTGTTTCTCATGTTTCCCAAAGGATCATCCTCGAATCGGGAAGATAACTCCAAAGGTTGAATTTCTTCTTCCTTCGGTGTTCGTGGTTCGGGAGAGGGATCAACAGATGAATCTTTAGAGGTGAAAGGTGACAGCTCGGATTTGGCTGTTGAGAGACTCTCATGGCTCGACTCGGTTTCCTCTTGGTGGGGTTTGTTATGGTCGGTAGGGAAAGATGAGTTTTCTAAAAGGTGATCTAGGATATCTCTTCCTTCCTTCGGAGTTTTGTGGGCTAAAGAACCTCCGGCGATGACATCAAGGTCTAGAGCAGATTTCATGTCTAAACCTGAGCAAAAGATGTCCAATGATATATCATTAGGTACAGACAATTCTGAGCTAGATGCAAAAAGGCGTGAGAATCTAGCCCATGCTGCACCAATGGACTCCTCTAGTTGCTCGAAGCTGAGGATGTCAATCAGTAGAGAGTCTATGCATTCTAAAAGGGAGAACGAGTAACCAAAGTCAACTCGGAGTTCTTCCCAATCACTACTCATACTCCCTATCGTGCGATTGTACCATTGCTCCGCCGTCTCTATGAGAGAGAAAGGGAACAACTTCCACCATAAGGTTTCCTGTGTCATGCCTAGGATTACCAAGCATGAACATAGTTCCTCAAACTCTTGGAAGTGATCAAAGGGATCTTCGTTAATTGTTCTGGAGAAGGGTCGATTTCGAACCATGGCTATAAAGCCAGGATGGAATTCGTAGTTAGATGAAAGGATTGATTTTGAAGGTTGTGATGACTCATAGAACTCGCCCTTAGAAGCGGAGAGCTATTAGATGGATAGCTACTCCATTATAGCGGGGGTAGAGATAGAATCAAAGATAATGAAAAAGATACAACGATGAACTACATTCGAAGAGAATATAGCTATCGATCCCCAGCAACGGCGCCAAAAAGCTTGTTGGGTATTTTAACGATCACAAATAAATCTGCAAGCGTACATATACCGTTGTAGATTTCACCCAAGAGTATTCCATGGTATCATATCCACTGAGGAACGTGTGTATATTCTCTAGGATTCAGGTTCCTCCAAGGACACCACACTGGCTAGAGGAAAGGGGTAGAGAGGATTCCTAAGGCTTAGAATCAAAGGTAAGATAGAACCATCCTAGTTGTCTACTTCGGGCTACTGGCTTCCTCAGGATAAGACCTGGTTGGCTCCTGTAATACGGCACTGGGATATACCCAAACGAAACAGGTTATGCTGAATAGACAGGGCTCTCACCACCTGCTACCTACCTCATCTAACCATGGGATATGCCACAACCAACAGGTAGAGTCTGGTTTAGACATCACGTCTATGCCGCCTTCTACTAACTCTAGGCTTAGCTTTAGACTAGAGCACCCACTTAACTAGTGAACTAATGATCTAGTAAACAACTACGGAACTAGAGGTATTGCTTAACTAAGAAACTAGAACACAGAAGGAATCACGGACACTTACTTTGATTGATAAGCATCCGTCGAGGTACAAGCTGGAGAAGAGCGCCAACAAACCCGACATTTCCCCGACTTCCCCTCACTCTCTCCATATTTTCTAACACCACCTAGGCAGCGCTACACCTCTAGAATAAGCCTAGAGCTCGTATATGAACTTGAGAGAGCAAGAGAGAGGAAATGTGTTGTGTCTCCTAATTCTACCCCCCCTCTTATTTATATGGGTGTCCAAGGGGGTTCCTTGCCGGCAATCTTGTGGGTTGATGCAGCACCACCTTCTAGAGTTCACCAGGAGTCGACACGTGGAAGCTGGAGGCGAGGGGGGCCAGTGGCAGTTCGGCCGAATCAGGGGTTCGGTCTGTCCCTGGCCACCGCCTTTGCCACCGCCTTTGGCCACGAGACTGGTAAGTGGGATTTTATATCGGTTCTGGGTGGCCCGATCATTTTTTAGGCGATTTGCCTTGGTTATGGGCCCATGGATCCTCGTGCCTGTGCCTGATTCGCCGGAGAGGTGTTTCCTTGGACTGGGAGTGTGTTTCCTTGGTCTTGGGGTGTGTTTAGGCTTTCATGTGGGTCCTTCAATCCTTGTGCTTGCTCGTGATTGGTCGGTGTTTTGTGCCTTGGATTCAAAGGTATGTTTTCCCTCCATTTCTGCTTAAATTCCTGCATAGCACTTTTTCCAGGGGACATGTGGAATTGACATTATTTTGAATAAATATGCATGCAAGAAATATTAGTTCTCTCAATTTTCTGATCAAATTGACAGTCAAAATTTTTAGTAACGATCGTCAACAGGCGCCCAGCCCCCGAGCAAGGTCGCTGGTGGAGTCACGGAGACACGCCGAGGCGGCGCCCAGCCCCCCGAGTAGGATCGCTGGAAGAGTCACGAAGATGCACCGAGTCAATAAGCGGCGCCCAACCCCCGAGCAGGGTTGCTGGTGGAGTCCTGGAGACACACCGAGTAGTTTCAAATTTATTCCCTGAGAAATCAGGAATCAACAGATCCGAAATCTTTTTCTAGAAGAAACTTCTGGAGCACCACTTGAACTCCTCATCGTTTGCCACCTGACGTTGTTTCCCGCTTTTTACCGTTGCCTTCCTATGCGCAGGCCAGGTCTTTTACAGTTGGGACTAACGGTGCCACCATAATTTTTACCGTTGGCTCGCCCCTTCGCGGACACTCCTTATCTGCCACCGTTGCGATTCGAATTTCGAACGCCGAGCCGAACGGACGGTTAGGTTTTGGGCCGATATAAAAGAAACTAACCTAGCCCATCCTTATCCACTCGCTCTTGCCTTCCTCTACCTTCTCTGCCGCCGTTGACCCATTCTAGATCTCGCTGGCATCCTTCAAAAAGCTCTCACCCTCTTTCCTACGGAGCCGCCGCCGCCTTTCTTCCTGATCCATTGGCCTCACCAAGTCTCGAGATGGCCAGCGACTCCTCCGCGCCCTCCTCGCCGTTAGCCGCCACCCAACGAATCGTGGGTGCCTAGCACCATGACTGAGGAGGAGCTGGAGGACGTGGAGGCGCGCGGCCTCCTCTCGGAGAAGGCGATTTCCAGGTGGAAGTGCTGCTACGGCCAGGAATTCCCCTCGGAGGACCGGACCAAGATGATCATCTTCCGGTCCTTCTACGAGAAGGGATTCAGCTTGCCCGCAGAAGCATTCTTCCGTGGCCTTCTCCACTACTATGGGCTGGAGGCGATCCACCTCAAGCCCAACTCCATTATGCAGATCGCGATCTTCATCCATCTATGCGAGGGTTTCTTGGGCATTCCTGCCCGTTTCAACATTTGGTGGGTGCTGTACCACGCGAATCAGCGACAACCCGGGCAGACCCCGGGCGTATCCTTCGAAGGAGGCACCCAGCATGGTGGGTGGCGCTGCCTTCTCACTCCACTAGGGGGAGAAGTACCTGGACGCTGCCCTCAAGGATAGCAACAAGTAGTGGGCGGAGGAGTGGTTCGTGGTGGCGAACCCCGCTCCGAGTCTTCCACCCCATACCAGGTATCCTCTGATTCTCAATGAAAAGTGGGAGGAGATGCCCTCCGAGGATGAGATGGTCCAGGTGAGGGTTCTCCAAGCGGCTGACCCAGCCGATCTAGGACAGGGTCCACCCGAGACGACCCGACCCGACCCGGGTGAAGAACCGCAAGGTCTCCCGCAAGGAGGCGCTGAACCGGGTCGCCCGCATAGTGAGCGGGGAGGTCCGGGACAAGGGCTGCCCAAAGGCGCACTGCCTCAAGCGGCCCACCACCGAGGTAAGAACCGCTTCCAGTCGAGTTGATTTGGCTTCTTTCTGAGTTGATTTCTATGTTGGAGTCCATTTGAATGTGAAATTTGTAGCAGATAGCACCTGTTGGGTTGTGATAGTACCCGGATCTTTGCAGGAAAGGGTGCTGGAGTTTTGCTGTCCTGCGCCGCTGTCGGAGGGGTAGCAAGGGAAGGCAATCGACGCTCCTACCGGGCTTGCACAGCCGGCGGCGGGGGCTATAGATTTCTCCTCTGATTCCTCCATTGGGAGTGAGTCGGGGATGTTGTAGAGGTTTCGGGGCCGGCTCCCGGAGCTGGCTCCCTGTCGAGGAGGCAACGGAGCCCCATGCACAAGGTGCCCATCTCCAGGGCGCCGACATATCTGGAGTAGAGGGGGGGATAGGGACGTCTTCGAGGAGATAGCCGGTGGCGGCCGTACGAATGCCTCCACCCTGAAGGAGGAGGAGGCAGCTCAGGAGATATCTCGGATGCAGCAGAGGATGTCGCCCGTGGCGTTGGCACGGTCGTTGCCGATCACGGTGCCGCTATAGACGAGCATCAGAGCGCGTCGCAGCGAGAAGTAAGTCAAAATCCTTCTTTTGCATTATCTGAATTGTAGATGTATATTTCATTTTGTTGAGGAAGTATCGGACTGCAGGAAGGCGTCGCTTAGCGGCGCTATGAGGAAGGTGGAGGAGTCTGCCGAGGAGGCCAAAGCGGCCAAGGGGGTGGCTCGTGCGGATGAGCAGCCCACTACTCATGCTCGCCTGGAGGATCAGGTGGCGGTGGGTGAGAAGAAGGAGGTAGAGTGCCGCCCCAGAGCATCGACGCCGAGTCAGCAGCGCCGCCACAGGAAGAGGTGGATGAGGTGGCTGCCATACCAGACTTCGCTCATGCCTTCAACCTGGTGCCGCGCATTCTGCTGCCGGCTCGTCTTGCCGGAGTGCAGCCTTGTGGAGGGGAAACGCATCAACAAGCAGCCCCGGTGAAAAAGAAGGCATTGCTGGCAGCGACCCAACTAACGGTTGAGGCAACATTGGTAAGTGTTTGATGCTATGCTATTTTTTGAATACCTTGGCATATCTTTTGATGTTGGTTGCCGGTAGGCCCTGGCCGACCTGAGTCGGCTTGCGGCAGCTCAGCTGTGGGTCGATAGTGACCCAGCTGACCGACTGTGCCAACTGGAGGCGCAGGTGGCGCAACTGGAGGTACGGACGCGGGAGTTGGGGCGGGAGTGCTCTAATGCCGTGAGGAAGCACGTCGAAAAGAAGCAAGGTGAGCTTACTTCTGTACCCCTATGGTTTGGTTGGAGAGCTGTGCCAAGCTGACTCGGCGGTCATGTTGTAGTGCTTCTTAAGGCTAACCGCTTGATGGCTTGGGAGCTCGAGGTGGTTGTGAAGGACAATGAAGAGCTGCATCGACTCCGCAAGGGTGCCGAGGGTCGGGAGGCCAACACGGAGCTCAAGCTTCGGACGCAGAAGCAGCACCGCGAAGCTGATGGCCCTATCTT
Source organism: Panicum miliaceum (assembly GCA_032594955.1). Classification (NCBI taxonomy): domain Eukaryota; kingdom Viridiplantae; phylum Streptophyta; class Magnoliopsida; order Poales; family Poaceae; genus Panicum; species Panicum miliaceum. The sequence continues at coordinate 6,799,433 of CM064070.1, read as the reverse complement.
GGATATGAGCCAAGTTGCTGGAACTCTCTCGCGATACCGAGCTGATGTATTTCTTTTGTTTTGTTAGAGCTGGAGTTGTGCCTGGCTGAGTCGAGGTCGGCCCTGGACTAGGTGATCAGCAAGCTGGACTCCATTCTGGTAGCGTTCGAGCCAGAGGAGGTCACTCTCGCTGAGGAGATGCCACCCCGCATGGAGGCTACTCGGGGCTGCCTCAAGTCCTTCGTCAAGCGGGCCGCTACGAATGTGGTACAATTCTTGATGACCCTAGTGAAGTCCCATCTCCCGGAGGTGGACCTGGATCCAGTGGGGGAGGGAGTCGCGCCGGACTGCACTGATGACGAGTGGACGGCACACTTTGAGTCCGCCAAGCCCCTGGCTGACCGCATCATGACCCAGATTGACCTGTAGGTAGTTTAATTAAGTTGTATTGGTACAATTAGTGGCCGAGTGCTGGCTGAAAAAACGACGTTTATTTTGCATGTAACTAAGTTACCGTTTTTATCGTTCCTGAGCCGAGTAGTTTCGAATTTGGCTGAGTGGTTAGGGTGCCGACTCCACGAGGTGCTCCGTCCCATTGTGTTGAGAGCGGGTCATCATGCACGTGATGGGTGGGAGGGACGCGGAGTGGATCCAAGATGCACAAGGTTGTGATCAGTTACTGGTCGGTCAGGGTTAGATGAAACAAAGAGAGTTGATTTCTAGCGAGTCGGCATGACCGAGGCGCAGCCCCCGAGCGTACGGAATGACTCGGCGGGGAAGTCAAAAGATTATATGTATTTGTTTGGTGAGACAGAGAGTAAGCGAGAATGAGGACATGAACATTTATTCATTTGAAAGGGGTTGGGTACATAGCTGGTAAGTCTTCTACGGGTAGAAGCATCGAAGGTGTTCAATGTTCCTTGGGTTTCCCACATCGTTGCCGTCTTCCTACTGGAGCCGATAGGTCCCTAGGACCACCATGCTGCTGACAATGAATGGCCCTTCCCATGGGGAAGATAGCTTGTGGGCGTCAGTGGTGGACTGGACACGGCGCAAGACCATGTCGCCCACGTTGAAGTCTCGCCCGTGTACGTTTCGATCGTGGTAGCGCCAGAGCTGTTGTTCGTACTGGCGTGTTGTAGGGCCGCGACAATGCGGTGTTCTTCGACTGAGTCGATGTCCTGTCACCGAGTCGTTTCGACCTCACCTTCTTCGTAGTTCTGGATGCGCGGGGCACTGAAGGCGATGTCACTTGAAAGGATGGCCTCAGAACCGTAGACAAAAAAGGAAGAGTAACCTGTGGCTCGAATTTCTAGGTGTGTAGGCCCCAGACGGCTTGCGACAGCTCTTGGAGCCATTTGGAGCCGTACTTCTCGATCGGGTCAAAGATTCGTGCCTTGAGCCCCTAGAGGATCATACCGTTAGCGCGTTCAACCTGGCCATTGCATTGGGGGTGGACTACCAAAGTGTCGTAGACGTGGATGCAGTTGTCCTGGCAGTGATCCCAGAACTCTCCTCCGGTAAACGATGAGCCAAATCAGTGATGATCCTATTGGGAATGTCGAATCTGTGGGAGATCTCCTGGATGAACTCGGCTGCCTTGGCGGCGGTGGTAGTGGTGACCGGCTTGACCATGATGCACTTGGTGAACTTGTCACTTGCGACATAGATGTGAGTGAAGCCACCAACGGCAGTCTTGAGGGGTCCGACCGAGTCGAGTCCTAGCTGGCAAATGGCCATGAGGGCGGTATTGTTCTCAAGATATGTGCCGGGACGTGTTGCTTCTTGGCGAAGAATTGGCATCCTGTGCATTTTTTGATGATATCGTGGGCGTCAACGATTGCTGTTGTCCAGTAGAAGCCGGACCTGAAGGCTTTTCCCACTAGGCTGGAAGCTCCTACATGGTTCCCGCAGATGCCCGAGTGGATCTCGCTAAGTAGAGATACTCCGTCTCTCTGGGAGATGCATTTGCACAGGGTTCCTGAGGAAGCCGAGTGCTTGAAAAAGTTGTTGTCGATAGCGACATAGCTGGCCGCTCGTATGGAAGCTTTTCGTGTTCTTTCTTCTCGGGGTGGCACTTATTGTGGATGATGAAATCGATGGTGGGTGTTCGCCAGTCGAACTCGATGACGAGTACTTTCTGGCCCTCGACTGGTACCAAGTCTGACTTGGTGGGAGGATCCTCCTCGAGCTTCACCATGGGGTTGTTGAGCGCCTGGACAAACACTCTTGCTAGTACAAGAGCTCCTTTGGATCCAAGCTTGGAGAGGACATCTGTTGCGACGTTATAGTCCCTGAGGATGTGGTGGAACTCTTGAGGACGTGGTGGAACTCTTGGCCGTAGAATTTGGCTTCGAGCTTTCTTATCTCCTTAGAGTATGCATCCATCTTCTCCTAGGAGCAGTCCCAATCTTTGTTGACCTGCTGGATGACAACCTTGGAGTCGCCGTAGGCTAGAAGCCGCTTGATGCCGAGCGAGGCGGCGATCCGGAGACCGTGGATGAGAGCCTCGTACTCGCCAGCATTGTTTGTGGCCTTGAAGAGTAGCTGGAGGACGTACTTTAGTTGTTCACCTTTCAGTGATATGAAAAGGACTCCAGCATCGGCGCCGTCGAGGTTGAGGGCACTGTCGAAGTACATCTTCTAGTGCTTGGGTCATTGCTCGGGCGATGGGTCTTGAATCTCGGTCCACTCGGCCATGAAGTCAGCCAGGGCCTATGACTTGATCGCAGACCAGGGGACAAACTCGATGGAGAGCGCACCAAGCTTGACTGAGCATTTGACAACTCGGCCATTGGTTGTGAAGGATGTTGCAGGGTGGAAAGGAGGAGACGAACTTGACATTGTGCGCTGGGAAGTAGTGCTGGAGTTTCCTGGACGTGATCAGGATCGCGTATAGGAGCTTCTGGACTTGTGGGTATTGCACCTTTGAGTCGCTGAGTACTTTACTGAGTCCTCCCCCAAACTTATTTTGTACCTGTTTTTATTCAACAAAACAAAAGACACAAGTGGAGGCAAAACTCTACCGGTTTGAATCCAGGAGAGTTCAAATTTTTATTGAATAAGTGTTTGAAATGCTCAAATTTTTTTTGTTAAAATTTTTTATTTCTTTTTGTTCTTTTTATCATGGCAAATTGGGTAACCTAGCAGGGTGGAAATATGGGGAAAGGATGCATGAGGATTTGGGATACTTACATAACGGATCTTCCCAAGCTCAGAAAAAATGCAAAAGTTGTAGGTGCAACGAAGCTTTGCATTCGTTCTGCTTGGTTCCTTGCATCTTTCTCCCTGTGGGGCCAAGGAGCGTTTGTGGAAGTGTTGGAGTTTTATTGTGTTTCACCCCTTTTAGTTTTTTTTAATACCCTGCAAAAGGTTAGTGAACAACAAATACCCAAGGGACGCTTTAAAGAACTTTGATTGGATTTCATTATTGCCTTGAGATTAGTTTTTCACTTCCATGCTTAAGGAAAAACAAATTCAAAGATTCAATTAGCATGGATCCCAAAAAGCTTTGCCATCATTTTTATTTCATTTTATTTCGAGAGAGATTCTTTTATTTCAAAAAGGGTGTGTATTTTTATTGTTCACCAAATTTTTATCTTTTTAGCAAACCTGAAACAAGGCTGAGTGAAAAAATTGCATGAATGTAACAAAGGGGCATTTCGACAATATACTCACGGTCCACCTGGAAAGGTGATATGTGCCTCCTTTGTACGTTTTGAAATTTTTTTTGGAAGTGCGTCCCGAGCCTTGGTTTATCTCCAGTATGAATTTAGCTTGAGGACTTACCCATCTATTTGAAATCTTCCATCCAGGGGTTAGTCCGCAAAAGATATACATCCAATGCCTATGAAAGTATTAACTCTGATGGTTCATTAATAAAACTCGACACCATATCTTATTTGATTAAAGAAGGCTATTTAACCTAAGCACCATGCTTAATTTAAAAATCCTATGGATGCATCTAGCTAAGAGACATCCAAACTAGAGCATACGAGCGTAAACAAAGGAAGCACGAAATTGCACGATCAAACTACACACACATGGAGATAAAAAGTGAGTAAAGGAGTGGTGATCTTTGGTTTACCTTTAACGTACATGAGTATACTTACTGCCAGCATGTAGGATGGATGTCTCGAAATTGCTGTAGCGGTGGTGTGGTCACACATGGTGGTCGATCGTTCCTCCATTTTGATGTGGACTGTAGCAGAGGAAGTCACTTTGATCACGCCAACTCAGGCGATTGGTATTTGTGCCTCGTGCGTGGGAACTATGTTCCTTGAAGGCATGGTCCGTTGGCACAATGCTTTGAGATTTGAGGTGCAAAGTCTGTCTTCTCTCGTGCACACGAGCAAGTGCCAATCGGAGTGGTGTAGCAAAGCTCTAGAAAGGAAGAGGAGTATTCCTCTTGCTTGTATGCGCGCAGGAGCTGCTAGAGCAAAGCTATGCAAAGCTGGGAGCGGATGAGGATTATGTCAAGGTTTTGCAAGCGAAAGCGAGAGCAAGGCTGAGTGGAGCCAGCGGGAAAATGATATCTATCAGGGTGCAATGCCGTGGTTGTGGAGCATGCTAGCTCACCCTCACTCTCCTCTTGTTCCTTTTCTCCCCTTTTTTGTCTTTTCTTCCCTTTTCCCCATTTTTTTCTCTGTCCCTCTCTCTCTCTCTTCTTTTTTCCTTTTTTTTCTTTTTTTCTTCTTTTTTCGTTTTTTTAATAAAGCAGAACGAGCACCATCTTTAAACCAGGATAAACTTGGGTATGAGTGGAACTTTTTTGCGAGACTCACCCCATCCTCCCCCACACTTGGACTTTTGTCTGTCGGGGTCTCCCTTTGAGTGTGTTCCATAACTGAAGAGCATCAAGGTTTACAGTTGATGCGACTCCCACATTTTCGGGCATCGTATGTCCCCTGTTCTTCTTAACCTTAACCTGCAATGGTTAGGGTCAAGAATACCCGAAGGTGCATACTATCCTGAAAGCATGTCTTGCTCTTATTGAAAAAGAAAGATTTTTTTTATTATGACAATCCAGGCTATCTCCCGGCAGTACTTTGTTTATGGTCACAAACTCAACCATGGTGGATTCATCCTGCAGCTATTAATGGTGATGTAGTTCCCGACTTCATCACCATTTGTTGATTTACCATCATCGTTCAAGCTCCAAGGTTAGTGCCATAGTGCATCCAAGGAATTTGCAATGCTTATGATAAACAAATGCATCTACAACCATCCTTCTAAATATTTTGCTAGAGATGGCCTTAAGGTGGTTTTGATCTTGGTGAGAGCACGTGGTGCTAGGCAAGATGGACTCTGGAGACTACTTATGCGAGCACAAATCTTGAGGAAATTCGAAAGAGAAGTTTTCATGCTCGTTTGTGGAATTCCTTTTCTCATCCTCCAAAGATGATGTATCGGGAGGGTCCATGGCACAAAAGTTCTCCTTCTCAAGAGATTCATCATGAAAGATCGGACCAGAGGGACAAGGCTTAAATTTTGAACGAGGAAGATGAAGGTCATTCTGTTTCAAAAGGATGGAAAACAGGCTTAGGTGAAATGAACGGGGATACAAACTTCACCTCCTCGGGTAGGTCATGGTCAAGATAATGCTTTGCCATCGGAATTTCTAGGCAAGAGAAAGGAGTGGCGAAAGCAGTTTTACCAAATTCATTATGGAGGCACCCTAGTGATGATTTTTATCGAAGAAGTTTTTCTATAGGTTAGCCTATGAGAAGATCAAAATCAAGGATGGGATGGATGTGGAAGTTTAGCTGAACCTCGATTTTGTCTATCTTGATCGGCACAGCCCTTGCGATCCCCCGACATTCAAAGGTAAGTCCCGAGGGACTTTTGAAAAGTCTTTCGGTTAGGACTAGAGGCATGCTTCCTATGAACATGTCTGTGAAGAATTAACATATGATGCAGGCCTCGGCGGTGGGGTCGTGGGGCTTCTATGGCAATTGCCCTTATTGAACAACAGATGGTCGTGGAGAATGAGCTAAATCGAATTGCTTCGGAAGTGCATCTCACTTCCTCCGACCATTCCTCCTTCATGGCCTTCTTGTGAAAAGCTATGTTGGGAGAAGAAGGGAGTGCCGTAGGTATGCTCTCACAAAGGTAATTTGAGGTGTGTCTAAGGAATTCATAAGGGCCATTCCCGAATGGGGAAGAGAACTTTGAAGGTTGAATTTCTTCTTCCATCGCTGTTCGTGGTTCGGGAGAGGGCTCAATAGATCTTGTTTTTATTGGACCTTGTTTGATGTGCTATTTTGCTAGAGTTATTTATTCATGCTGTTCTACTGATATTTTAGTGTTGGAAGTTTGACAGTAGAGTAACCTTGATGCATAAATGCAATGGACAAAGTTTGGAACTTTATACTTCAGTCTAACTTGCTCACGTGTTTTTAGTTAAGAAAAACTACATCAAATCAAATTAACTAGTACTGGTGCTTAGAAAAATAAGGAATTTTAACCAGACACTACCTTTGAGTGGATTATCATATTGGAAAAGCTTGAGACACAGAAACTTTGTTGAACTGCCTGTAGAAATAAATTTTGATTAATGTAGATGTATCTTGATTTATTTTCTATGCTCTGTATCTTGCACACTAAAACCTGAAAAATTTACAGTAGACTCACCATAAGTTTAGGAGTACTCGGTAAAATGTTGAGCATCAGTTTTTGCATGGTTTGTTTTGTATAAATGGATCTTGATCCTAGCAATAGTTGTTTAATGTATTTTTCATGATTAATCTACTAAATGAAAATGGCTGAAAATTTTACAGTGAGTTTGTACTTAAGTAATGTGCTCTGCATAAAAATCTCAACACCAGAAACTATCTCTACAAGTTTTTTGTTTTAATCCATGCTTACTCTTGAAAAATGTCCATTTATGAAATGATAAAACCCCTCACTTACTTAATGAAGTTAGTTAATCTAGATACTACTCGATAAATGATTCCCAAGGAAAAGAAAATGAAGTGCTTTACAACTTAACTTGAGTTTTGTTGAACTACAACTTTATAGTGAAATAGTTATTTATCTTGTACCATTAAAACAACTCATACATATTGTTGGCGCTAAAATCGGCCAGACAGGAATCGGCCAATGGTCTTCAGCATCGGACACACGACCTGGGAGAATCTGCTAAGCTCCTGTTTGAGTTATCGCCCTGGTACGGTTCGCGCGGCGTGCCAGTAAATCTGACCTGTTGATTGATAAGGAAATAAATTATTAAATTTCAGGCACTCGATTGGCTGGAGTTTCGATCTGTCCTGAGGGGCGCGTCGGCGGCGAATTGGCCGATTTGCTGTAGAGATGATCGGCTATGGATCAGCCGATAATCGTGTAATAATTGTAAAGAAAACTGCTGGAGCGATCTAAACAATTACTACAGAGGCAACACTTGAAATAGATCTAATCGGCTGTAAGAAGATAAATTGAAGAAGAACGATGATGAAGCCGATTACTCTGATCTCAAGCTGGATAACTGGTGATAATACTAGAATAACAGGTAAAACATGCAATTCTAGTAAATATCGATAACTGGTGAATAAATCCAAACGAAACCACAGCGATGCGCCCGTAGTTAAAGCTCGGATATTACTCGATAAGCGGAACCTACCAATTGGCTGGAGATCATGTTGATGCAGCCCTGCCAACCCGTATGAACTCGTGAAAGAAGAAAAGTATTGGCGAAGTCGCCGACTTGAAAGTAAATTGCTGAAAAAGTAGAAGTATTGTTGTTGATTGATGTGATTATTGATTCCTTTGCAAGACCCTGAAGACTCCCATTTATACCCTAAAACTAGGACTCCTGGTCGATCACGACTTGTTACAACCTTATTTATAAAAACAGGAAAACTACTATATCTATAATAACTTTTAAAAGAAACGGACTCCCGCAGAATCTTCCACCGCCGTCCCCTAATCCAATCAGGATTCTTTCCAATTGCTCCTTGACCGACTTAGCGTTGCCCTGTTGACCAACTTTTGACCAAGACCCTCCAAAATAGTCCCATCCTGTTGGCGCAAGCTGTATCACCAATCGGCCGATTTCCAACTGTTACCTCAATTGGCCGATTCCTTATCGTAGCCTTTAGACTTGCCGCATCGGCCGACCTTCTTTTCCCGACGCCGATTTAACACGTGTTAAAATCTGGCGTCAACACATGCCCCCCAGTTTCGAAGTAAAACATAACTTTTTCTTCGAAACTCTTTCTTTAATCCTTTCCTCCGAAACGGGCGCAGTAAAAACCTCCTTCCGTTCCGCGGCACAATGATTGCAATTTCCTCGGACCGAGCGCGCGAAACGACTGCTCCCCTGGAATTCGTGTAGACGGCGCGGTAGGAATACCATCTTTGCCCTTGCTCTCCCGATTTTCTTAAGTACTGGCCTTCTCCGCCTACTCTTCCCCACAAATCTAGCATTCTCCTCCAGCGAACCACTGTTCGTCTTCCTCCAAGCTCTCTTTGATCTCCAAGCGCTTCCCCTCTTCCGGCGATCTCATCCGCGACCTGCTCCAACCCTCCAATGGCGTCACCATCGGCGACCGCTCCATCCACGGAAGCTCTATCGGCAACTCCTTCAGCGGCAGCGGCCAAATCGGCGGCTTCCCTGGTGGTCCCATCGGCGACGATGATTTCCATCCCAGAGGTAAATTCTTGAAATTTTTTCCTTTTCGCTTTTCTACTGCTTCAGTACTTTCCGGATTCTTTCTCAGTTTCTTCCCTTTTTCTTCCTCTTTAGGCACTTAGGCAGCGAATCACTATCCCCCTCTCAGAATCCCCTGACCTCATCTGCTTGGGCCCTATGGGGAACCCTGATCCAACAGACCTGATCAGTCTAGAAACTCATAGAATCCCATTCAAGCAGTCGCCCATGGACCTAGATCAGTGGGTAGGTACTTTTAGATCCTGGCCAAATGAAACCCCCGGCTGGAGAGAATGGTACCAGAGAGTGGCCAGATCTTGGAGGGTTCAGTGGGATCAACAGAAAATCGGCCAGTGTATAGACCTATCCTTGTCTCAGATGGAAAGAAATGAACCTCTGGTCATGGCAGCTTCTTATTTTTGGTCTGATGCACTGAATGCGTTCCTTTTCGGACATGGACCCATGACCCCGACTCTGGCCGATGTCCTTTTGTTGACCGGTCTTGATGTCTCCTCTGCTGATACCCCTTTCAACTATCTGTTCAAGCCATCACATTGGCTGGAGACCAAAGGAATTGGCGGGTGGAAAGGATATATTAGCAAAAATATGAAGACCAGGACAGTTTCAGAGAGGGAGCATACTGCTTTTCTGATGATGTGGCTAGAAAAGCACTTTTTCTGTGGCAGAGCAGTTGGACCCTCTTCAAACACCCAAGCTTTAGCGGAGGCTTTGTCACAAGGATCAGCCATCCCTCTTGGAAAACATCTGCTGGGATCGGCCTACTACCTGATGCACCAAATCGGCACCAAGCTGTCGAAGGGGAGCCGATCGGGAACCCTGGCGGTCCTTGGTGGTTTATCACCCTCTGGCTCAATTTATACATGAGCAAGGTCTCTCAGCAACGGATAGAGACCAAAACTTTTCCTAACATTGAGTCAGAGGAGAATCCATCCGTCCGACGTCGCTGCAGATCTTTTGGAGAAGCGGCATCGGCCTTCCCTGGCTGCCAGTTTACTGCTACCCGCACAGCTGAGTATTTCAGATGTTTTTATAATGGCCTTAGTGAAGAGACCGTCAGCTGGCATCCATATCAAGCAGTGGAGACGATTTTTGAATTGCCCATAAGCTACGACTTCTCCACCCATACTTTTGACAGAGAGCTTATGGATGTTTTGATCAAGCCGGGGATTCTACCAGCCAATTTCTTCTCAGGAAAGGACTCTCTCACCTATGAGTTCTACAACCCATCGGCTGCAGCAAGGCAACTGGGTTTTGGCCAACTGCCGATTCGGGTCTACTTCGCCGGTCAAGCGAAATTCAAGCGACCTAGTACCGGATTCCAGTACTATCGATCTGAGTAATTGGTCAGTTGCCTCTTTTGCCACCCAGCAATTCAAATTATGGTGGGCAGAATGGAAGCAACACCTTTTCTGCAAATCCCGATCGTCTTACTGCAACATTCTGGACCCAGAGAACATTCATCCAAATGCACCGGTATGTCCTTCTTCTCAGCCGATTCCAATGCTATCTCTTTCCATATTGTCATCTTGTTATTAACTCACGTTCATCTTCTCAGTCTGAAAGCCATGTCCCTCCGATGCGGAGCCGAAGCGGCAGGCCGATAGATAGTCATCATCAATACACGCTGTATCCACTTATCGGCTTCCATGCTCCAACCATCAAGGATATCTCTACTGGCCGATCAAAGTGAGCACCGAAAAGGCCAACATCGAAGATAACCAGCCGTCGAGTGCGAGCTCGCATCGGATCGGCCGATCAGACGGCAATAGCATCGGCTGAGGTTCCTCGTATCGGATCGGCCGACCAGATGGCGGTGACACCGGCCGAGACTCCAATCCCTTTACCTTTGCCGGTTGTCGAAATGGTCGATCCCCAAGTCACCGCCGAAGTCGGGGCAGCTGCAGCATCGCTATTAGTAGAAGCTGTTCAGGTAATCTTACTTATCTCATATATTCCTCAAATCTTCCACTGACATTAACGCTCTTCCTCTGCCAGGCTGCACAAACTATTCCACCGCAGTCTCCGCAGCAATCGGCCACGTCCCAAGTGGAAGCCGAAACTCCAGCAGCTCCTATCATCGAGGTAAATGATCTCTGTGACACCCCGGCCCAGGGCTTAATACGATTAATAGGATACTCATACAAACAAGTTGCAACTTCTTTTCCGGAAGCCCAATTTCAAAGAACTTCAAAGTTAAGCGTTCTTGGCTTGGAGCAATTTAGGGATGGGTGACCGACCGGGAAATTCTTCCTTTCTTCCTGGGTGCGCACGAGTGAGGACAAAGTGTGCAGAAAAGACTTGTGTTGGTCTGTGAGGGCAGTCTATGTCCTAGGTCCTAGGAAGCGGCCAGATGTAAGCGGGCCCGGCCTCGGGGAGGCGGGACGTCACAGAATGGTATCAGAGCCGACTCTCGCGGTTTCACGGGCGCGTACGAGCATAGAGCGCGGGCATGAGCACGGGCGCGTGCGGGTCAGGTGCGCAGGCATGTGGGCGGGCGCGTGGCGGGTCAGTGCACGGGCATCAGGGATGCGCCGTTGGCACTGGACGCACGGACGTGGCACATGGGCTGTTGGCACTGGACGCACGGACGTGGCACATGGGCCGTTGGCACTTTGGACGTACGGACGTGGCCAAGAGGGAACGTTCCTGGCGTGGGGTTGACCGACGAGGACGTCGGTCTCTTAAGGGGGTGAGGATGTGACACCCCGGCCCAGGGCTTAATAGGATTAATAGGATACTCATACAAACAAGTTGCAACTTCTTTTCCGGAAGCCCAATTTCAAAGAACTTCAAAGTTAAGCGTGCTTGGCTTGGAGCAATTTAGGGATGGGTGACCGACCGGGAAATTCTTCCTGGGTGCGCACGAGTGAGGACAAAGTGTGCAGAAAAGACTTGTGTTGGTCTGTGAGGGCAGTCAGGGCAGTCTATGTCCTAGGTCCTAGGAAGCGGCCAGATGTAAGCGGGCCCGGCCTCGGGGAGGCGGGACGTCACAGAATGGTATCAGAGCCGACTCTCGCGGTTTCACGGGCGCGTACGAGCATAGAGCGCGGGCATGAGCACGGGCGCGTGCGGGTCAGGTGCGCAGGCATGTGGGCGGGCGCGTGGCGGGTCAGTGCACGGGCATCAGGGATGCGCCGTTGGCACTGGACGCACGGACGTGGCACATGGGCCGTTGGCACTTTGGACGTACGGACGTGGCCAAGAGGGAACGTTCCTGGCGTGGGGTTGACCGACGAGGACGTCGGTCTCTTAAGGGGGTGAGGATGTGACACCCCGGCCCAGGGCTTAATAGGATTAATAGGATACTCATACAAACAAGTTGCAACTTTTTTTCCGGAAGCCCAATTTCAAAGAACTTCAAAGTTAAGCGTGCTTGGGTTGGAGCAATTTAGGGATGGGTGACCGACCGGGAAATTCTTCCTGGGTGCGCACGAGTGAGGACAAAGTGTGCAGAAAAGACTTGTGTTGGTCTGTGAGGTCAGTCTATGTCCTAGGTCCTAGGAAGCGGCCAGATGTAAGCGGGCCCGGCCTCGGGGAGGCGAGACGCTACAATCTCTTACCTTGATCTCTTAACTTTCAGAAAACTTAACCGATCTTGATGCAGGCCGATTTGGGTATGCTAACTACAACCCCACAACAGACATCGGTCTATGTCCTAGGTCCTAGGAAGCGGCCAGATGTAAGCGGGCCTGGCCTCGGGGAGGCGAGACGCTACAATCTCTTACCTTGATCTCTTAACTTTCAGAAAACTTAACCGATCTTGATGCAGGCCGATTTGGGTATGCTAACTACAACCCCACAACAGACATCGGCCAGGAGATCCACAGAGGTATGGCAAATTCCTGACACCATCTTATTTCAATTTCCCATAGCATACTCACAGGATCTTCTTTTATGTCTTTTTCAGGAAGTTGGTCCAAGCGAAGCACTGATAATCGTTGAATCCTCTTCCTCCGACGAGCCAACTACACCAGTCCCTGAGACAAGGGAGACGCTTCCACCGGCGCAGGCAAAAGAAATTCGTTTTAATGAGGTAACAAACTTACCATTAGAATCGGTCGATTCCCTTTTACTGCTTTCCTACCCTTTTCTTTATTTCCTCACAGGAGCAAGACACCCCTAACAACAGCATCTTCTCCTTTGCCGTCTCCTTGCTCGATGATGAGGAAATTGCTTCACACCCAATTCCATCGAGATCTACCTCCGATGATGTCCGCGCCAAGCTCGAAAGCATGCACATTCTCCTTCAAGCCGACATCGGCCGATTGGTTGAAGATGCTTCGCCGATTCGATGACTTTTCAACGAGATCAAGGGTTGAATCCCGGAAGAAGTGTCAGAAAACTTGGCCCATGCTGCCTATATAGAGCATATGCATATTCCGATTTCTAGGGCACTGCGCCACATGGCCGATCGTGCCCAGATGGCAAAAACTTAGGAAGAGGTCGACTCATACAAGCACCGGACTCAGGAGGTACACCACAAGATCAACTTCCTCGAAAGCTGTCATCCGGACATCGTCGGCGCGATAGATCGACTGAAACGGAGAAGAGCAGAGCTGGCCAAGGAGATGGAGCAGATAACCAAAGAGATAGCCGCTGAAGAAAAGAAACTCCAAGAACTCCCATCCATCATCAGTGAGCTGAAGCAAGAAAGACAGCATTTGGCCCGTGAAACGATAAGGCTTCGTCGCCGTGTGTCAGAAGTCCCAGGATCGGCCGATGATGATCAGAGAGTATTAGACTCGGCCGATCAAATTAGACGACAAGCTATTGTAGCCGTAGATGCCTTCCTTGGGTTGTAAAGAACATTGTAAACATTTATTGCTCCTTCAATGTTACTGCGCCGATTTGGTTGTGAACTGTTTCTTGAGTCAGCTTTGCATTTATGTATGTATTTACTCCGATAGGACGTGTCTCACCATCCATCTACCTCTCCTTCCTTTATAAGTAGACCCTTCAACATCTCCAGAGGCATACACATCACCTATCTTCTCTTTCCCTCTTTACTGTCCCAAACTGAACGGCAAGATCTCTTCTTCGTCCTCTTCATCTTCTTCCTCTATCAACCAGGTATGAACTCTCCTCTGCCTTTCCCCTAAGCATCTCAATCGCTTTGATGTTGGGTAACCCCTTTTATCTCTGTTTAGCCAAAACGTCTCAGCCCTGGTCTAGAACGAGCGATTGAAATCATGCATTCAGAAGAGCCACTATCACAGGCAGACACAGTCTGATAAGAGCTCATGCTGAGGAACTCAGAGATCATGTCCCCGCTGTTGTCCAATAATACTGGGACCTTATGGATGCTCACTTTTTGGTCCGCAAGCGACCATCTTCTGAAAAAAATCCTCCACTCCCTTGTAAAGCTAAAACCGAAGTTGCCATGGAGGATCTGGAGGAGAAGAAGAACCGCCTACTGATAGAACTTTGCAACCAAGCTGAAATCGGAGCCACTGCAGAGGACCCGAAGGAGAAAAGGCTCAGCCTTATGATAGAACTGGGTCGCGTCGAGAGAGAGATCCAGCGTAGGCGTAATCAGTAGACATATCGGTATTTTTATTCTAAGGGCGACTTGTACCATGTCGGCCATGTACTCTGTCATTTTCATCCAATAATGAATCCCAATGTTTCCTTCATCAGATGTGTAGACGAAAACCGATGAAAAATCGGCCATATTATCTTGATATATTTCACTGCAAGTTATGCATCTATCCAAATGCTTGGATAGTACCTCTTCAGATATCGTCCGTTTAAAGCTCTTGGGAATTCCTCCCCTTCGACTGTCTCCAGAATATATGCATTCCAAGGGGCACATCGGCCGATTCTGTACGGCCCTTCCCAAGTGGGTGACCATTTACCGAATTTGGGATCTTTGGATCCTATCGGCAGCACCAACTTCCACACCAAATCTCCTCGAGAGAATTGTTTAACTTTGACCTTTTTGTCATACCATCTGGCCACCCTTTTCTTGTTTTCTTCTATACTAATTAAGGCTCTCAACCGTAAACCTGCAGAATCATCAAGTTCGTCCTTCATGAGAAAGGAATAGTCATCGGCCGTTAACTGATCTTGTAACGATATCCGTCTTGACCCTGTCCTTATCTCCCAAGGCAAGACCGCCTCATGACCATAAACCAACTGATAAGGAGATATGTTAGTGGCTCCATGACAAGCCATCCTATATGCCCATAAAGATTCAGCCAAAGACATATGCCACTTTTTGGGTTGCTCTTCTATCTTCCTCTTGATTAGTTTGATTATCCCTTTATTGGACGATTCTGCTTGGCCATTGGCTTGAGCATAGTATGGAGAAGAATTTAATAATTTAATCCCCATATCGGCGGCAAACTCTCCGAATTCTCCAGAAGTAAATATTGTTCCTTGGTCAGTTGTGATGGTTTGAGGAATACCAAATCGATAGATAATATGGCTTTTAACAAATTCAATCATATCGGCCGATGTCACATTCCTTAAAGGAATTGCCTCCACCCACTTAGTAAAATAATCTGTAGCCACCAATATGAACTTATGCCCTTTGCTTGATGGAGGGTGAATCTGTCCGATGAGATCTATTCCCCAATCTCTGAACGACCACGGCTTAATTATTGGGTTCATAGCCGATGCTGGCGCACGTTGTACATTACCAAACTTCTAACAGTCTTGGCACCCTTTGTAATACCTGAAACAATCTTCAAGAATAGTTGGCCAATAATACCCATTGTTCCGGATCATCCATTTCATTTTGTGAGCAGATTGATGAGCTCCACACACGCCCTCATGGATCTCTCCCATCAGAACCTTTGCCTCTTCTGTTCCCAGGCACTTGAGAAGAAATCCATCAATCGTTCGATAAAATAAATCTTCCTCAAGTAACACATATTTTGTAGCTTGAAAACGTACTCGCCGATCCACTTTTTGGGATGGATTTTTCAAGTAATCGGCGATTTCCTTTCGCCAGTCATCGGCCGCGAGCTCTACCATCATCGCTCCCTGAATCGGCCGATACCCGGAGGCATGTTGGGCCAGCCTGTTGGCCTCTTCATTATAATTTCTGGGGATATGCTCAATTATTGCAGACTTGAACTCTTTTAAAGCTGAAGGCAATCTTCATAATAAATCCTCAAGATATCATCCTTGCACTCAGATCGCCCCGTTAATTGATCCACAATGAGCACGGAATCTCCAAAAATTTCGACTGCATCAGCTTTGACTTCCTTTAATAATTGTATGCCTTTCAGAATGGCTCGATATTCCGCCTGATTATTAGCTGCAGAAGCTTCTATCAGCAGAGAGAAATTATAACTTGCCCCCCGAGGCGACACAAGAACAATGCCGATTCCTGATCCGACCCCACACGAAGAACCATCAAAATATAGAGTCCATGGGACTGGTTCAACGGCGGCAATTTCTGGTCCACAATGCTGAGCTACAAAATCGGCCATTACTTGTCCTTTTACAGCTTTGGCCGATTCGTACCTTAAGTCGAATTCTGACAGAGCCAGGATCCATTTTCCAATCCGTCCTTTCAAAATCGGCAATGATAGCATATACTTCACCACATCATCCTTGCATACGACTATGCATTCTGCCGATAACAAATAGGGCCTGAGCTTGGTACACGAGAAATACAAACACAAGCATAGCCGCTCCACCGGGGAATATCTTGTTTCGGCGTCTAGGAGCCTTCTGCTGACGTAATATA
This sequence comes from Panicum miliaceum, assembly GCA_032594955.1. NCBI lineage: Eukaryota > Viridiplantae > Streptophyta > Magnoliopsida > Poales > Poaceae > Panicum > Panicum miliaceum. The sequence goes on along the minus strand of CM064070.1, from coordinate 6,783,087 downwards.
CCACTCGTTCTTTCCCCTCAAACTCCTGTACCAACGCCGATCCGATAGCCTGTTCATCAGCCGATAAATATAGTTTGAACGACTTACCAGCCTGTGGTGGGACCAACACTGGAGGTGAAACTAGATATTGCTTGATATTTTCCAATGCTTTGTGTTGTTCTTCTCCCCATATGAATTCCTGGTCGGGCTTTAATTTCAACAGAGGGGTAAAAGCCTGAATACGCCCTGACAGGTTGGATATAAATCTTCTGATAAAATTGACCTTGCCGATGAGGGAGTGCAGCTCAGTTTTATTTTGTGGGGCCACAACTTTGTTGATGGCGTCTATGGTCTTGCGGTTAACTTCTATCCCGCGCTCATGAACCATGAATCCTAAGAATTTCTCAGCCGATACACCAAATGCACACTTGTTTAGGTTCATCTTCAACCCATGCTTCCTTGTGCACTCCAGTACTTCTTGTAAATCGGCCAGATGTTCTTGGTGACCTTTTGACTTGACCACGACGTCATCTATATAAATTTCCACTGATGTACCAATGAACTTGTGGAAGATGTAATTCATGGCTCGCTGATACGTAGCACCGGCGTTCTTCAACCCAAAAGTCATAACAACCCATTCGAATAAACCAAGATGACCTGGACACTTGAAAGCCGTTTTCGAGATATCTTCTTCAGCCATTAATATCTGATTGTACCCTGCATTCCCATCCATGAAACTTATGACTATGTGTCCTACGGCAGCATCTATCAAGATATCGGTCGTTGGCATCAGATATCCATCCATTGGCGTAGCCTGATTTAATTTCCTGAAATCGATGCACACGCGTAACTTTCTATTCTTCTTGTATACGGGCACAATATTAGAAATCCATTCGGCGTAGCGGCACTGCCGAATAAATCCTGCTTCAATCAACTTTGTAATTTCGGCCTTTATATCAGGTAGAATCTTGGGGTTACACCGTCGCGCAGGTTGCTGATATGGCCGATATCCTGATTTTATAGGTAACCGGTGTTCAACAATGGACCGGTCTAGACCTGGCATCTCATGATATTCCCAAGCAAAGCAATCTTTGAACTCTTTTAATAAATTTATCAATTTACACTTATACTCAGGATCCAAATTAGCACTAACATACGTTGGCCTTGATTTGCTGCTATCTCCCAAATCTACCATCTCCAATAAATCGGCCGACGTAAACCCATGCCCAAGCTTCCCGTCTTGTCGGACGAGCTGATCCATCTATTCTGAATTTTCAGAGCCGACTGCTTGGATCGGCTGTAGACCGAAATCGGACACTTTCAGGAAGTCAGTGTCCCAAGTCATGCCAGATATGCATTTGACGTGCTCGCAGCTCCACTGTTGCGTGTCGGCCGCTGCAACGCTGTAGGCGGAATCGGCAGTGACTATCTCTGTGCTGTCGCCGACCCATTGCACGAGGCATTGATGCATTGTAGATGGAACACAGCAGTTTGCATGTATCCAGTCGCGACCAAGTAGCATGTTGTAGGATCCCTTGCCATTAATAACGAAAAAAGTGGTAGGAAGGGTCTTACTGCCGATGGTGAGGTCGACGCAGAGCGCTCCACGGGCGGGAGACACGTTGCCTTCGAAATCCTTTAGCATCATGTCCGTCTTGGTGAGGTCTTCATCGCCCTTGCCTAGCTTGCGGAACATGGTATACGGCATGATGTTAACTGCGGCACCTCCATCTACTAGTAATTTGGTGACGGGTCGTCCGTTAACATAGCCTTTGAGAAACAACGCTTTAAGATGTTGCCATTTTTCTTCTTCAGGTTTCTCAAAAGTAGCCGTCATCGGCTCTAACGCCAGTTGTGCCATTTGTTCTTCCATTCTTGTTGCTCTGTCTCGATCGTCAGGCGCCATGAATTCCATCGGCAATATGAACACCATGTTGATTTTGGCTGCCGATTCTTGATTGTTTGTTTTCTGATCGTTTTTCTTTGGGCGCCACACCTAAGACTTAACATTCCTTTTCTCTGGCACCTGCTTCTGTTCTTCCTCTTGATGCTCCCACTGGCGTAGGCGTTGGATCCTCCATTTCTGAGATCTGGATAGGCCATCGGGACACCACCTGGGATTTGCTGGTTTGGCCGATGATCTAGCGTATTCCCTATCTGGTTCCCTTCCTAGGGGGTCCTCGTCCGACACCCTGTCATCGTCCATCTCTTCCAGTCGATCGAGCACGCTGATCCTGCCCCCCAATCCATCCTGTTGGTTGGTCCTGCCTTTTGACCGGTGGTACTGGTCAACTCTGCCCCCCAACCGCTGTTCCTCTCATCCGCGCCGATTTCTGCTGATCGGCTCTGATCCTCTGTCCCTAGAGTGTGGCATCGGGCGATCGTTGCAACTCAATCCATTACACTCCGGACAGTTATCGGCAGATGGCAATCTGATGTCGTTCTCCCAGCAATGGATGAAGAACGGACATTGCCAGTGATCTTCATGCCGGCGTATCATCTCGTCGTGGTACCTTGATTGTTCTTGCTGCTGCCGATATTTGTTGAGCAAGAACTAGGAGGTGATGGGTTTGCGTGGTCGTTCTGACCCCCGCCTGTTCCTTTTGATTTCTTCCATCGTGACCTGCCTCCAGGGATCGACGGCACCGCCCCTTCTTGCCGATTCTGACGTCAGCACCTTGGTTTTGTGTGAATTTCCTCCAGTGTCAACCATGTTGGCCGGGAAGGGATGTTGATCTATCTTCATCGGCTTTGCCGATTTAGCTGGGGTTTCAAATTTAAGCCTCCCCTATTCGATGGCCGATTGTATCTGCTGACGGAAGACTTTGCATTCATTCGTATCATGAGACGTGGCGTTGTGCCACTTGCAGTATTTCATCTTCTTGAGTTGATCGGCCGAAGGGATAGTGTGATGTTGGGATAGCTTAATCTGTCCCTCCTGGAGCAATAAATCGAAAATTTTATCGGCCTTTGATGTGTCAAAGCCGAATGTCTCTGGCTCTTTCTTTCTGAAAGGGCATGATATTGGTTTTTTCCCTTTCACCCACTCTGCCAGGCCGATTTCCTCTTCCCCATCGGATTCAGACCCTTCTAGGTATGCCACCTTCTTTTGGAAATTCCTCCGCTGTTCAAACGGACGGACTTCCTGTCCTGACAAACGGTGGACGATCTGGCTTAGGCTTTCAAATTCTTGCGCAGCATATCTTTCTTTGATTTGTGGCAGGAGGCCTTGGAAAGCGATATCGGCCAAATGCGCATCAGTCAGAGCCAGACTGTAGCATTTGTTCCTGACTTCTCTGAACCTCTGTATATATCCCATTACCGGTTCATCGCACCTCTGCCTGAGGCTGGTCAAATCCGAGAGCTTCAACTCGTGTACTCCTGCGTAGAAGTACTTGTGGAACTGCTTTTTCCAAATCGACCCATGTAACAATAGAATTTGGTGGCAAGGTGGTGAACCACTGGAAGGCCAATCCGGACAGAGACGATGAAAACAAACGCACCCTCAGAGCGTCTTGTGTGGCAGCCTCCCCGCACTGGATGATGAATCGGTTGATGTGCTCTACAGTGGATGTATCGTCCGCCCCCGAAAACTTGGTGAAATCGGGAACTTTGTAGCGGTGTGGGAACGGCAGCAAGTCATAGGCCGATGGGTATGGCGTCTTGTAGGTGTAAGTTTGCACCTTTGGCTTCAATCCAAACTGGTCCTGGATCACTTCTGCTATTCTTGCCGTCCAGTCCACCTGCTGCTGATGAATGACTGTTCGCGGCGCGGGCATGTGCTGGAGAGCTGGCACGGCTGGGTGATGAATCGAAGCATGCGGCCAATTCTGCTGAGCAGCTGATAGTTGATGGCGAAGTGAATCCGCCGCCCCATCATATGTCATCATTGGCGCTGCGCCTCTGAACGCTTCTACAGCGCTTGCCCCCTGCCCATTTCTGATGAGATCGGCTGATACTGAGGGACCGTCGGTCGGACGGCCGATTGGTGAGTCACCTGGGTCGGATAGCTTCCATGCCCGGTTGATGGATGGGGGAAAGCCGTTATCGCAGTTATTCCCCAGGGTACTGAGCTTGTATGCAGCGATTGTACAGAAACGACCTGGACGGGTTGAAGCGGTGTCTGTGATGGGAGAAATGGTGCATCGCTGTATCTTGGAGACGCTGGAGGCAACAGAGTGTTGTACCCTTCGCGTTGCGTCAATATCGGCTCAGGAGCCGATTGGGACGTGTATGGTAAGCTTCTGGCTGGCAGCGTGGATGGCATTGCATACGCTGGTCCCTGATAGCCCTGGACTGCTCCGCTGGCCAGAGAACTGATGACGGCATTATACACCGTGTTGGTCATCACCGAGGATTGATCAATGAATGCCTGGTAGACGGACTGTTGGATCATATCGGACATCTTGCCCGAGTCCTCAGCAATGGTGATGTGGCGGGGAACTGGAATAGGAGACTTCTTGACAGCCACCCCGCTTCTGGTACGACTGAATGACTGGAGGTACATCTTCTTATAATCTTCCAGATGTTTAGCTAATTCTTCCCTCTAGTCGTCCTTGAGATCCGCTTCTGTGACCTCAATGATGTTGTTGTCGTAGATTTCTGCGTTCTTCGACATATCAGATCTTGGATTGGTCCCACTGGGCGTGCCAAAAGTGTGTTGGCGCTAAAATCGGCCAGACAGGAATCGGCCGATGGTCTTCAGCGTCGGACACACGACCCGGGAGAATCTGCTTAGCTCCTGTTCGGGTTATAGCCCTGGTACGGATCGCGCGGCGTGCCAGTCAATCTGACCTGTTGATTGGCAAGGAAATAAAGTATTAAATTCCAGGCACTCGATCAGCTGGAGTTCCGATCTGTCCTGAGGGGCGCGTCGGCGGCTCGGCCGATTTGCTGTAGAGATGATCGGCTATGGATCAGCCGATAATCGTGTAATAATTGTAAAGAAAACTGCCGGAGCGATCTAAACAATTACTACAGAGGCAACACTTGAAATAGATCTAATCGGCTGTAAGAAGATAAATCGAAGAAGAACGATGATGAAGCCGATTACTCTAATCTGAAGCTGGATAACTGGTGATAATACTAGAATAACAGGTAAAACTTGCAATTCTAGTAAATATCGATAACTGGTGAATAAATCCAAACGAAACCACAGCGATGCGCCCGTAGTTAAAGCTCGTATATTACTCGATAAGCAGAACCTACCAATTGGCTGGAGATCAAGTTGATGCAGCCCTGCCAACCCGTATGAACTCGTGAAAGAAGAAAAGTATTGGCAAAGTCGCCGACTTGAAAGTAAATTGCTGAAAAAGTAGAAGTATTGTTTTTGATTGATGTGATTATTGATTCCTTTGCAAGACCATGACGACTCCTATTTATACCCTAAAACTAGGACTCCTGGTCGATCACGACTTGTTACAACCTTATTTAAAAAAACAGGAAAACTACTATATCTATAATAACTTTTGAAGGAAATGGACTCCCGCAGAATCTTCCACCGCTGTCCCCTAATCCAATCAGGATTCTTTCCAATTGCTCCTTGACCGACTTAGCGTTGCCCTATTGACCAACTTTTGACCAAGACCCTCCAAAATAGTCCCATCCTGTTGGCGCAAGCTGTATCACCAATCGGCCGATTTCCAACTGTTACCTCAATCGGCCGATTCCTTATCCTAGCCTTTAGACTTGCCGCATCGGCCGACCTTCTTTTCCCGACGCCGATTTAACACGTGTCAAAATCTGGCGTCAACACATATGCATTCATATAGAATCGACAACTCTCACCGACGGAACCTACGAGCTGGTGCCGAAGCCCGAGAGTGAGCAGCGCGAAGCTCGGATCAATCTAACTAAAGTCATCAAAGACCCGAACCAAAGTTTGGAAGAGCCCAATGCTAGCTTTGCTCAGGAAGGCAAGCCCCGGAGCATAACACCTATTTTTTTTCAAACTTATGCAACTTTTACTTATATATGGTATTGTGCATTAAGTTTCTAGGAGTTGATTGAAACCCTAGATGCATGATCCTAGGTACCTATGATATGAACACTAGCCTGTGTTTGTCCCTAGATTACCATGCTAATAGGACTCCGGTAAAAGTTGAGTGATTTCCTGTCACTTGCCAGATATAGGAGTTGCTTGTCTCACTTATGTTGGAATCATAAGGTCGACGGACGAGGCAATGTTATGATATTTCTGTTGATGATTGAGGCTCCATCTGTTTAGCGAAAATGTTAAGGTCGCGGTGTGTGGTAGTGGTTGTTAAGGTTTTGAACGTACTAACCACATGCCGAGACTATGGTAATCTGTAAGCTTAAGTATCTGATTGAACCGGTGCGTGGACGTACCTCCCACCGTCTTGACGCCGTTCCCATGGGCACATGGTGAGTGCAAGAGCAGCCACGGCCCGGCGCCATACCGTAGTTCGTGGACCTCTGTACTCGAGGACAGTGGCCCTGTTCCATGAAACAGGAATAAAGGGGAAAAGTTGCACGTGTGACTCTATGAGTAACCACGTGACAAGTGTTTAGGTTTCTCTTGCAAGGTTAAGAAATTCGATTCGAATCGTCTGTTTCTCGCGGCCATTGAGACTACTTAACCCTTTTACCACATAGAGTAAGAAGAGGAACAATGATGATGATTAATCCGGTTGGATGCTCAATTAATTATTTCCACCATGCGTGATTTGGTTAGTTGCTTACCTAGAATGGTTAATCAACTAGAACTTGATGCTAAAACTTGGAAGCAAGGACACACTCTTAGATGCTTTTTGGCAAAAACAACCCCTCAACCAAAAGTCTTGCATGTCCAGGAGTCGGGTAAGTATATACCACTAGTCGGGTAAGCCTTGCTGAGTATTAGTATACTTAGCCTTGCTTGTGGCTTTGTTTTCCGGTGAGACCTTTGAGGATATGGTTGCTAGTTTGACTTGGCCGTGTACTCTTCCTTCTGGTTGGTTGGTCGAATGGGATGCGTCCCCAGCCAACGATGATAACGCTGAATGATGTCATGTACGGGCTTCATCATGATATCTTGTATCGTCGTTAGAACTATTGTTTATTTTCCGCTGCACTATTAAACTCTGAAAGATTTTGTTTATGAATGAATTCAAACTTGGTTTGTAATAATAATTCATGTTGAACTCTGTAATGTAAAATTTGTGGATTGTTGTAATCTCTGAGCTCACCTTCGTGTGGGTTGTATGTATGCATTGTTTTGATCAAAATTACCTGACAGACTGTCATTTTACTCCGTTTTAAGTGTGTGTTAGCCTGGATTCTTTCTATGGTGATGGTTAGCGCACTTAAGCCGGATTAATTCGGGCGGTTCTGCCACAGCAGGCGCTGGATGCGACGTGACAGTCGACGGCATGCGGTGAAGGTCAAGCGAAAGGTTCATGCTGATGGACCAAGGGCGGTGAAGGATGGACGCGAGAGAGAGGAACCCGAGAAGTCCAAGCGGAGTCATGGGCGATCCATATGGTGCACGGAAGAGCAAGAGTACATGGACGAGATGAAGACAGCGTTGGTTAAGTAAAGAAGGAAGGCGACAGCAAGTTCAACTAGGATGCCCGTGTGCCGGAGTGCGAAAGACTTAGAAGGCGTCGTGGCACTTGATGGAGGCTGGACACGCGTCAACATCGAGGATGTCACATGGCCACCACGTGTAGATGGACGGTTTGGGTGCATTTGACCTCAAAACTACCATGTAGGCAGGTTTCTCGGTTTGGGCCTCAAAACCAGGGGTGCGTCCGGTGCGCCAGCACATGGCTCATCGCGAAGCTTGCATCGAGGCGAAACAAAGTCTTGAATGCGGCGTGTTTGTCCAATGCTTTGATAAAACCTTGGACGGTTTTACCCCTAAGGGGTATTTGGGTGGTGTGTTTCATGTAAGGGCGTTTTGGACATTTGTTAGGTGCATATATATATACATGTATATATATATAACATATATATATTGTGGATGGGCTGTTGGGACAGTCGTCTCTTGGGTGGAGGTCCTTTGATATGGTTGTCAGGGGGATTTTGTTACGTTTAGAGAGAGAGATGGAGGAGAGCCTCTTTGTTTGCTTTTTTGATAGGAGTAGCTTGTAACCGGATCTTTTGAAGTAATCCAAAGATCAATTTCGTATCTCTTTTATTTCTTCCAAACGTTTTTCCTTTTTCTGCATTTTTCATGTCACGATTTCGGTGCGAATTCGTGAAATTTGTTTACGGATTTTGTTGCTAGGATCCTTGTGAGCAAGCTTGCTCAATCCCCCCTCAAATCTCTCACGAATTCGGCTTAGATTTTAAAGTTACCCAAATATGTATTTCTGAAAGGGAGTCTGATTGTTCCCTCGATTTGTGATGGTTTCTTGATCTTTTCATGATCTTTGTTATGGATCTATTAGGCCTAGCGGTTGAGCATCTATGTTAAAATTTTATTTGCATCCATTAAATATGTAATTTACATTTCAAGTTTGGGATCTCCTACTCAACCCAGAAGCCTTTTTCTGGTGTTCGTGCGCACAAGGTTTCAAGCGGAGCAGCGCAGCTCGGCAGCTCGCGCGCCCAGGCAAGGGGCACGTGGCGGCGCACGGCGCTGGTCGTTGCAGGCACGCGCGGCCTCGGGGGCGCAAGCGTGGCCAGCAGCCGCGCTGCCAGCTTCCCCAGCCGGCCGGCGCGCGCAGCCATGGCGCCCTGCAGGCCGCGTCGCTCGGCCCGAGTGCAGCTGGCCCGTAGCCAGGCGCCTGCAGCTTGCAGGCCAGCTCGTAGCTGCCTGGTGCGGCCCAGGCTTGCAGGCCAGCAGCAGCAAGCTGCCAGCAGAGGCCAGTGCAGGGCAGGCGGCCCACGCACGGCAGCAGGTTTGTTTGTGCTGTTTAGGAAATTCCAATTAGGTGCAGATTTTGTTTAGTTAATCTCTAATCTCCATTGGTTAATTAATCCTCGTTCGTTAGCTTGCTTAGCTAGTTTATTGGAGCTTGTTCTTGCTAATCTTTGTTAGGTCTTTGCATGCTTAGTTGACCGAGGTTAATTAGTTCTAATCCTTTTGGAAAGTTATTTTTGGGATGTTGCTTGGATAAGCATTGCTTCTGTTTAGTTTTGAGCCGTGCTAATCATTGTTGAATCAACGCATGCTTAGTTAAGCGAAGTTTTAGTGATGATATTGCTCGAGTAGATCGATGTGTGTTTGCTTCCACCTTGTATCGAGCTTTTCGAACCGTTCCTAGGGTAACCTTATCACGAGTTGACTTTTATTATCCTGGCGATGTGTTGTGAGAGTGGCAATCGGGATATAGGCTTTGTTCAATTAGATTGGAGAGAATTTTTTAAAGACTACCATTCACCCCCTCTGGTCGCCCGTTTTGATCCTTCAACTTCTCAAAATTTTCACCAAGGTTATCTTTGTCAAGTTCTATGGGCTGAGTATTTATCTTGTCACTATGTGATTTAAACCTGAATAATTTTAAATTGTTAATTTTCGGTCGCTAGATTGCCATGCTAATAGGACTTCGGTAAAAGTCGAGTGATTTTCTGTCACTCACGAGATATAAGAGTTGTTTATTTTACCTATGTTGGAATCATAAGGTCGACGGACGGGGCTGTGTTACGATATTCCTATTGATGATTGAGGCCCCGTCTGTTTAGCTAAAATGCTAAAATCCCGGTGTGTGGTAGTGGTGGTTAAGTTTTTAAACGTACTAACCACATGCCGAGAATATGGTAATCGGTAAGCTTAAGTACCTGATTGAACCAGTGTGTGGACATACCTCCCACCATCTTGACACTGTTCCCATGGGCACATGGTGAGTGCAAGAGCAGCCACAGCACGGTGCCGTACCGTGGTTCGTGGATCTCTGTACTCGAGGTCTTATTTTTGAATATTATAAAATGTGAAATAGCTATCTGTACTTTGCTGATCAATGCATGACAAAAACAGAGGATAGACTGATTTAAAATGATGGGGATGAGAAAAATATTATACACAACACGAATTCATTTATAATAATATTTTAGGCCATAGCCTTTAATTTGTACCCTGTTTAATTTTTTAGGCCACAGCCTTTAATTTGTACCATGTTTAATTCGATAGCAGTGCTAGTCAAGATAAAATCCTCAAATGCCTTCGGGTGACCATTTTGGAAGCCAAGTCATATTAAAATGGGTTAATTAGATCCATACCATTATAATTATCCGAGCTCGCTGATCTACCATTACAATTTGTCATATTGGAACTGTGCCATTATAATTTTTCAGCTCTTTGAAACATACTTACCCCCTTTTGATGTGTTTCTTAAAATTTATGGACCACAATACCCCCAACCTTTTTCTCCATAGCCCGCGCCGCCGCCCCTGCTCCTCTGCCATGCCATACGCGCCAGCTCGCCACTGTGGCAGAACCACCTGAATTAATCCGGCTCAAGCGCGCTAACCATCACCACAAGGGCAATCAGGGCTAACTCGCACTTCAAATAGAATAATCCACTAGTCTGTCGGGTAACCTCCCGATACAACCACGGTTTTTGCCGATCAAAACCACACATACATATACTCACACGAAGGTGAGCCCAGAGGATACAACATTCCACAAATTTTACACCACAGGGTTCATCACAAATTATTATTACACGGAGTTCAAATTTGTAAAACAAGGTACTTCAGAGTTCAAAATAAATGAGTTCTTCAGAGTTCAAAGCAGCGGAAAAGATAACGACAACTACTCAACCATACAGGATGTCTCGATGAAGCCCGTACGAGACATCACTCGGCATTATCACCATTGGCCGGGGGCGTATCCCATTCCACCGACCAACTAGGAGGAAGGGTACAAGGCCAAGTCAAACTAGCAATCATATCCTCGAAAGTTTCACCTGAAAACAAGCCACAAGCAAGGCTGAGTATACTAATACTCAGCAAGGCTTACCCGACTAGTGGAGTATACTTAGCCGACTCCTAGATATGCAAGGCTTTTGCCTAAGGGGTTTGTTTTGCCGAAAAGCATATATAAGTAGGTCCTTACTTTTAGATTTAGCTCCAAGTTCTAGCTTTCTTTAACCATTCTAGGTAAGCAACTATCCAATATCATACATGGTGGAAGAATTATTTTGCATCCAACAAGATTAATCATCATCATTGTTCCTCTTCTTACTCTATGTGGTAAAAGGGTCAAGCAGTCTCAATAACCGCGAGAAACGGACGATTCGAATCGAATTTCTTAACCTTGCAAGGGAAACCTAAACACACGTCACGTGGTTACTCCAAGAGTCACACGTGCAACTTTTCCCCTTTCATCCTGGGTTGTGGATCAGGGCCACCATCCGAGACTACAGAGCCTAGCTCTGCACCCACCATGTGCGCGCATGGAACCGAAGTTGAGATGGTGGGATGTTGTCCACTTGCCGGTCCGATCAGGTACTTAAGCTTACCGATTACCATATTCTCGGCATGGTGGTTAGTACGTTCAAAGACTTAACCACCACTACCACACACTGCGGCCTTAGTATTTTTCACTAAACAGACAGGGCCTCAATCATCGACATAAACATCGTACCATAGCCCCGTCCATCAACCTTATGATTGCAGCATGTAGTAAACATTCAACTCCTATATTCTCACGAGTGACAGGAAATCACTCGACTTTTACCGAGTCCTATTAGCATAGCATTCTATCGAACCTTATATGTAGTGTTCAGAGCATGGGTACCTAGGATCATGCAACTAAGTTTTCATCCAACTCCTATAAACTTAATGCACAAGTAAAGTAGAGTAATAAGTTGCATAAGTTTAGAAAAATAGGGTTCATGCTCCGAGGCTTGCATTCTTGGGTAAAGCTAGCTTGGGGCTCGTCCGAACTTGGGCTCGGGTCTTCGAGAGCTTCAGTTAGATTTACTTGAGCTTCACGCTGCTCACTCTCGGACGCGGGCACCATCTCGTACGTTCCATCGGCGAGAGTAGTCGATTCTATATGAATGCACAAGTGTAAGTTATAGTGATGGCATATGATGATTATTTTCCTTCACGACAAAGTTGCAGTTCACAAAACATCGATTTGGTTGTGAAGTTACTTAGTTGAGATTTCTGTGGGCAATTGTTAAAAGAGTATAACTTAAACTATTAACTTCATTAAATAAGAAGGGGGTTGTGTTATATTGGAAACTTAATTTTCTAAGCACAACATGGATTAATCACAACTTCTAGATTAGGTAACTTCTGGTGATGAAATTTTTATTTAGAGCACATTATGCAGAGACAAAAGCACTGTAAAAATTTCAGACATTTTCACGCAGCAGAATAATTATGAAAAAAGTAAAACACAACCACTGCTAGAACCTAGTTAGTTTTATATAGAACAAACCAATCCAGTATTGACACCAAAAATTTTACAGGTGATTAATCTATCCATATATGTGCTACTGTAAATTTGTCAGATTTTACTGTGCAAAATACAAAGCATAATAAATAGGACAATATACACCTAGTTTAATAAAGATTAATTTCTACAGGATGTTTTACAGGTTTTCTGTACATGAAACTTTTTACACAGCAAGAGTTACGCTAAAGTGTGCTACAGTAAAAAGTTGAACATTTTCCAAGCATAGAAACTAATTACTTGAATTAGTGCAATTTTTCCTATAACAAAATTATATAAATAGGTTACAGAAAGGAAAAAGGTTCTAAACTTTTTCTGTGGTATTTAGGCCTTAATACAACAGTTCTGAAAAAGTTTCACCACATGAATCACAATATAACAGCAGTTAGAATTTAGTTTTATTACTTCATGTCATAAACAAGTTTTATTAAGAAGTTTAGTTAGCGATGGTTCTGGCCCTAATATTTTTACACTGGCCAACAAATCAAGCAACCAATCTACTGTTAAATTTTCAGGTTTAGACTTTGTCTACAACAGGGGGTACATTTAAAGTCTATTAAACCTTCCATTTAATTTAGAGCAAGATTTAGCAAGCAACAGCTGTCTTGCCGGGCGGCGAGCGCGGCAACTGGTGGGACGCGGCGGGGACACGGGCACGGCGCGACTTGTCCATTGGGCGCGGCAGGCGGCGAGCAGAGGCGCGCGGCGCCAGCGCGCGTGGCGTGCGCGGATTGGGGAGGAACGCGGCGTGCGGGCGCGCGTGTGGGCGCGGCCAGGCATTGGCTTGGCGCCTAGCGCTATCAGGCATCACCGGCCAAGTGGCCTGCGGCGACTGCGCAGCGGGCGAGGGTCGGGCGAAGCGAGGACCGCAGCGAAGCCAAGGGTCGGGCGAACGTAGGGTCGAGCGAGTGAAAGGGTCGGGCGAAACGAAAGGGTCAGGCGACACGGAAGGGTCGGGCGACGCGAGGGTCGGGCGACCGGCTGCGCGTCGGAGGGTCGGGCGAGGCGGAGAAGAAGGGTCTGCAGCGAAATAGAAGAAAAGGCAGGGACTGGTTTGCAAATCTAAGTGTTTCTCAAATTTTTGTGTTGCAACTCAAAAATCCTTCAACACGAAAGTTGTTCAAAATGAAAAGTTACACAAGTTTTGATTCAGGCCAAAGTTTATTTGGGTTCTAGTTTAGAAGTTATTTTAAAAACTCATTTCGTTGAAACTTCTCTTAATTATTTATGCACCGTGTTAAGCTATAGAGGCTTATTTCGTAATTTAAACACTTGAGGTGTTACAGCCTTCTCCCCTTAAAAAGAATCTCGCCCCGAGATTTGGACAATAGGCATAGAGTGGGTAGTGTGTGTACCTTAGGTAGAATTGAGAAAACCCGTAAAATTTTGGTTTAGATAGCTTTCAGTTTCCCATGTGGCTTCTTCCTCAGTGTGATGATTCCATTGAATTTTGTACATTTTAATCACTTTCCTCCTAGTGCTCCTTTCTTTTTGATCCATGAGTTTGATAGGATACTCAACATATGAGAGGTCGGGCTCTACTAAGATTTCCTGTTGTTCGACAACCTCGGTAGGGACTCGGACACACTTCTTGAGTTGAGATACGTGAAAGACATCATGGATGGCTGCAAGCTGAGGGGGCAGTCGAATTCTATAGGCTACGGGTCCACAACTCTCGATGATTTCGTAGGGACCAACATAACGGGGAGATAGTTTTCCTTTGACTCCGAATCGTTGGACACCCTTGGTTGGCGAAACTCGAAGGTAGACGTGGTCACCAACTTCAAATTTCAGTGGCTTTCTCCTTCTGTCAAAATAGCTCTTCTGCCTGGATTGTGCGGCTCTAAGGTTTTCTCGTATTACTTTCACTTTTTCTTCTACCTTGATTACCAAGTCTGGTCCAAATATTTTGCGTTCTCCAGTCTGTGACCAACTCAAAGGGGTTTGACACTTTCGTCCGTATAAGGCCTCAAATGGTGCCATTTTCAAACTCGCTTGATAGCTATTGTTATATGAGAACTCTGCTAGGGATAGGCATTTTTCCCAACTCTTGTCATAGTGAATGACGCAAGCTCTAAGCATGTCTTCGAGAATTTGGTTCACTCTTTCAGTTTGTCCGTCAGTTTGACGATGATAGGCTGAGCTTCGAGTCAATTTAGTACCGAGAGAAGCTTGCAATTGTTCCCAAAAGCGCGCTACAAACTGAGTACCACGATCCGAAATAATAGTCTTCGGTACTCCATGTAGGTAAACAATGCGGTCGAGATAAATCTCGGCATATTTCTTGGCAGTATAGGTGGTGTGTACCGGAAGAAAATGTGCCGTCTTTGTGAGTCTATCAACGATAACCCATATGGAATCATGTTTCTGTGCGGTACTAGGCAATCCAACAATGAAATTCATACTTATGTCCTCCCATTTCCATGAGGGTATAGGCAGAGGTTGAAGTGTACCGGCTACTTTCAAGTGGCTCGCTTTTACTCTCTGGCATGTGTCGCATTCTGAGACATATTTAGCGATTTCTCTTTTCATTCTAGTCCACCAGAAATTTTGCCTAAGGTCTTGATACATTTTGTTACTGCCGGGGTGAATAGAAAATTTGGAAAGGTGTGCCTCATCCCGAATTTTCTTACGGAGCTCATGATTCTTTGGAACGACTATGCGACTTTCGAACCATAGAACTCCTTTATGGTCCTGGCGGAAACATTTGTATTTATCTTCTCCTAGAGAGAGTTTTTGTTTGATGATCTTAACTCCTTCATCGTGTAGTTGTGCCATGATGATTTGGTCGTGAAGAGTGGGCTCGACTGAGATGTGATTCAGAGTACCTTGGGAAATCATTTCCAAACTAAGCTTCCTCATTTACGAACATAATGTCTCATTATAGATTTCCACTGATAGGCAATGGCAATGGGCCTTACGGCTGAGTGCATCCGCGACTACATTGGCCTTGCTGGGGTGATAGTGCACCTCAAGATCATAATCCTTGATTAATTCTAGCCATCTTCTTTGTCTCATATTCAGATCAGCTTGGGTGAAGATATATTTGAGACTCTTGTGATCGGTGTAGATATTACAATGAGTGCCCATGAGATAATGTGTCCATATGTTTAGAGCATGAATGACTGCTGCTAACTCGAGATCATGGGTCGGATAATTCTGCTCATGGGGCCGAAGGGCTCGTGAAGCATAGGCGAGAACTCGAATTTCTTGCATAAGCACACAACCAAGACCAGTGCCAGATGCGTCACAGTAAACATCGATCGGCTTGGTGTTATCGGGTTGAGCTAACACAGGGGCTGTAGTCAAACGTTCTCTAAGAGTGTGGAAAGCTTCCTCGCATTTCTCATCCCACACAAACTTTACTCCCTTTTTCAATAGTTCGGTCATAGGCTTAGCAATCCTGGAGAAATCCGGAATGAAACAGCGATAGTAACCGGCTAAGCCAAGAAAACTGCGAATCTAATGAACAGAGGTAGGAGGTTTCCAATCCATCACTTCTTGTACCTTGCTAGGGTCAACGGCTATACCTTCGCTGGAAATAGTGTGACCCAAGAACTTCACACTATCCAACCAGAATTCGCACTTAGAAAATTTAGCATAGAGCTGATGGTCTCTGAGACACTGAAGAACAATGTACAGGTGCTTAGCGTGCTCTTCCTCATTCTTGGAATAGATAAGGATGTCGTCAATGAAAACTACAACGAATTAGTCGAGCTTGGGCATGAATACCGAATTCATGAGATACATGAAGTAGGCAGGGGCATTGGTGAGACCAAAGGACATGACCAAGAATTCATATAGTCCATATTATGTGGAAAAGGCGGTCTTAGGAATATCGCATGGACGAATCTTGATCTGATGATATCCAGATCGAAGATCAATCTTTGAGAAGACTCTAGCTCCAGATAATTGATCAAAGAGAACGTCGATGCGGGGAAGTGGGTATTTATTCTTAACGGTTACCGCATTGAGAGGTCGGTAGTCCACACATAATCTTAAATTGTCATCCTTTTTCTTTACAAATAGGGCTGGACATCCCAAGGTGATGCGCTAGGATGAATGAAACCTTTGTCCAGTAGTTCTTGGAGTTGTGCTTTCAGTTCGGCCAGTTCCTTAGGTGACATCCTATAGGGTCTTTTGGAGATAGGTGCAGTGCCTGGTTGCAGTTCAATAACGAACTCAATATCCCTATCTGGTGGCATTCCTGGTAAGTCATCCAGAAAAACGTCGGCATACTCGCATACCACTGGAATATCATCTAGCTTGATTCCTTCCATCACGAAAGAACAAGAATTCGTGCACTCCCGGAACGGTAGGTATAGGGTAGTGGCTCCGTGACTAGGTGAATTTATTTCAACAGCACGGGAAGAAAGGTCCAGTGTGACTCCGTGTAGAACCATCCAATTCATACCCAAAATAAAGTCCATGCCGTCAAGGGGTAAAAGAACAAGGTCCATGTTGATGGTTTTACTACCCAACTTGATCGGTACTTGCCTTATCATTTGATTTGAAGCAATTTTACCACCCGGTGTTGATATCATATACGACCCTTTTGTGTGACAAACATTCAAGCCTACTTTTGCACCAAACTTTGCACTAATGAAACTATGTGATGCACTAGAATCAAACAATATAACTATAGGCTTGTTGTTAAATAGAGAATGTACGTCTCAATATTGGTGCACCTTTCGGGAGCGCTTCAAGCTGATCAATCTGTCTTTTGCTCTTGTTCCTCTGTCTTTTACGCTTATTCTGATGGGTTTGGCTAGAACCTTGGCCCTGATTTGGCTGCCTAGGCTAAGGGCATTCTCGAGCGAAATGGTTAGCACTGCTACAAATGAAGCAACGGTTTTTGTCCCTTGGACGACCGGGCTGTTTGCTATCTGAAGATATCGCTACTGGCATACCTAATGAACCTTCTTTGGGTGCGGTGCATTTGGCATGGTCTATCTTTTCCTGAACAGGCGAGCGAGTTCGTGTTCGTAGGACTGTGCCGGCGTCAGTAGTTCTGCTAACTTGACGTTGACCTCGTGGGATGAATTCTGTGCAGGTAATTTCCCATCCAGTCAAGTCTATGCCGCATGGGTCATGCTTGAGAGTCTGACACTATACTTGGTGATCCTTAAGTTTCATCGGAAGTTGTGATGGGGGCAATAAGGAGTCTGAGTAAACGTCTCTTGTGTCCATCATCTTGTTATTGAGCTCTGGATAGCCTGCAACGTGAGGATGGTGGACATTACACCCATCCCCTTGATGGTGTTGTTGCTTCAGGTATTGAAAAATCACTTGTTGCCCCATGACAAGCTGACGGAGCAACTCGGTTTGAGCGGCCATTACTTCCACTAAACTAGGTGGTGGTGGTGCCTGTGGTTGGGATCCACTAGCACTAGCACCGAAACCATCCGGGTTTCCACGGGTTGCTCCAACCATCTGAAATGTGAATGTTTATCATTAGCAACGTGATCCATATTGCTTCCATGATTCAAAAGGATTAGGGAGGAAAAGAGTAGACTTCCGAAAAATCATGGATAGAATCGTAGGCATAAAACTGTCTGCCATAAGAAATTTATAACTCCTGGTAGGTTCATCCAAAATTTCTCATATTTTGGCAGTGGGTAGGGAATTTAGAGATGTACAACTTTGGTATTCATCCAAGATGCTAAATCGACGGCCAAGATGGTCGAAAGATTCATTCTTTGCGTCGCTGGTTTAGCTGTTTTTCAGCAGAACGAGTTATAGTATCTTGCCTATAACTCAAACTAGCAAGATCCAATAGTGTTGAAATTTTGTGAGAGCCTAGATCACAAAATTTAGGACAAGTTTGGTATTCAACACTTAGTCCAAAAATGTAAGGAGACATGGGTAAAAATTCCGACAAGTTTCTGCAATCGCAGATTCAACTGCTTTCCAATATCACAATCAAACCACCAAGTTTTTAGCCATGGCCTACATGATTTGACTAGCCAATGGTCAAGTTGTACCCATCCCAAAAGAGATACTCAACTCTTAGTTAGCCTATTACAACTCTTGCCAAAAGTTAGGCTACACTATCGAGGAGTATATGCAAAAGTCCTCCTAGGTCATCATCTAGAAATCGTCGAGGTTATTGACGGACGACTCGCTGTGAGTAGGAGAGAGAGCTCCCATCGGAGGTGGCTGCGGTGCCTCACCCTCAAAGTCCATTCCTGAAACACCATCAATCTCCTGTGGCTCCTCCTCATCTTCCTCCATAGCCACCACGTCGGGAGGGCATTCTGATCATGGTGTCACTGAATGTGCCCATTAGCATCCTCCAACTCAAGGTTCAGATCATGGAGCTGCTCCTCCAAGTGTGCTATCATGTCGTCTCTCTCACCCATGAGGGTGTCGTGCTCCTGAACTTGGCCCTCAAGTTGGCCTATCCGGGTGTCTCTGTCCTCAAGTTCCTCACTGAGCTCCTTAATCTGCTCATCTCTGGTATCTGCCATCATGTGGTAGGCCTGTGCAAGATTAGTGAGCTGCACAAGCGCTTGACTCTAGAGAGTCTGAAGTTGGTACAGTGCATTCATGCACCGCACGGAGGTCTCGATGGTCTCCTGGGCATGAAAGTCCACCAAGTACTGTGAGTGCTGCACCCTGTTGAGCCAAAAGGGATCGTTGTCCTGGGCAGCAGGAAACAAACCAATAGGAGTGAGTGTGACAGCCTCGGGGCACTGCGCACAGAAAGTGGTGAGCGCCCTCATGGCAGCAAGCTCCCAAGTATCGGCCAAACGGCGACCAACAGCCTCAATCTCCAAGGCGGGCCACTCCGGGTGTAGCGGGTGCGGAAAGATGGTCACATTGACATGGCACTGGGTAACTCTATTCTCTGCAAACTTCAGTCCGGTGTAACGTGGGGGAATTGAATAGCCCACGGTGCACAGGACATCCCACAAGATAGAGGGAAAGCCCTCCCAGTGGAGACACTGTGAGTGAACGCGTCCATCCTCATCCACCATCATGGCAACAGGCTCGGCCATCTGAACAAAAGATCAAAGGGGTGAGATAGCGAAAAACCGTTAACAACACAGTGACAGGTTCTGGACAGTGCACTAAAATAGCCATAACTTTAACAGTTCTTGTCCAAAAATTCTCAACTTTTACCAGAGCATTCCTAAGGCATTTGTGAACAACTTTTCTAGTCAACTCCAGTTCTAGATAAGTATCTAAGATGGTCTTTCTCTTAAGGTTTTACTTTACTCTCAACCCAGAAATTTCAGAGAACAGTGGGCCAAGATTTCGTGCACCAGGGAAAATCTACCCCGCCAAAAATTACCAAATTTTAACAGTAGCTGCCTGAGTCAATTTACAACAAGTTTTGTGTTGAACACTTTTGCAGAAAACTGTATTAAGGGGGCATAAAAATTTATGTGGTGAACTGCTCATTTTGGACAGAAAACTGACATCTCAAGGTTTCTGTTGTTTCTCATTATCCATATGTCCAGAATTTTTCATATTTATACAGGAGGTAGAATACAAATTTTGGAGCAAAACTTTCAACATGAACTTCTCAAGAAAGGATCATTTTCTAAGCTTAATAAATTCATCTTTTCAGATAAGGCAGAATGTGACAGATTTGCTAGATAATCCTTATGCAAAAACAAATGTGTGGCGCATGAACCTTACCACTCTCACGCATCGCATTTTCAATTTCAGATTTATATAGTCATGATGCATGCACGTCCTATTCGTCCTCACAAAATAAAATAATTGCCAAATAGCTTTGGTCTTACGAAGTTAGTTTCGGTAGCATACGTAATACGGCTCTCACTATAATATCTAGTCGAGAAATCTCTTGCCGTTCTTAAACTTATCGTAATCGCAGGTCCTCACAAAATAAAATAATTGCCAAATAGCTTTGGTCTTACGAAGTTAGTTTCGGTAGCATACGTAATACGGCTCTCACTATAATATCTAGTCGAGAAATCTCTAGCCGTTCCAAGATAGCGTATTCACGGGGGGTACCGTCTTGAGACGGGGGTATGAACAGCGATCGCCATACCCTGCGCCAAACCTTCTACTCCAAATATAATCAACTAATAGTTGGTATATTGGCAGCACCTCAAGTAAGCCACTGCTTGAGGGCAGCGTTCGGCTCGCATCACCGACAGGAAGGCCAAGCTCTCTCAATTGGCTGAGGATTCTTACCTTCTTACCTTAGCGATGAGTGCGTCATTACAGAATTTAAGGGTCGGTTGTGCATAAAAGTAAGTTTTGACAGAAAGTAATGTGCTGGAAGTCAGTTGATAATATTCATAAGATAGATAGCCACCTAATAACTTTCCCATAATCCTTAGGCTTTACGAACTAGGCACCATCCTTAACGAACCAATGCATTTTCCAACACAATTTTTGTGGTCAAGTTTTAGGAAAACAAGTTTTTAAGGCTTGTTGTATTCTCTGGCATATGCATTTCGGCTCTGATACCAGCTGTGACAGAACCACCTGAATTAATCCGGCTCAAGCGTGCTAACCATCACCACAAGGGCAATCCGGGCTAACTCGCACTTCAAACGGAATAATCCATTGGTCTGTCGGGTAACCTCCGATACAACCACGGTTTTTGCCAATCAAAACCACACATACATGTACTCACACGAAGGTGAGGCCAGAGGATACAACATTCCACAAATTTTACACCACAGGGTTCATCACAAATTATTATTACACGGAGTTCAAATTCGTAAAACAAGGTACTTCAGAGTTCGAAATAAATGAGTTCTTCAGAGTTCAAAGCAGCGGAAAAGATAACGACAACTACTCAACCATACAGGATGTCTCGATGAAGCCCGTACGAGACATCACTCGGCATTATCACCGTTGGCCGGGGGCGTATCTCATTCCACCGACCAACCAGGAGGAAGGGTACAAGGCCAAGTCAAACTAGCAATCATATCCTCGAAAGTTTCACCTGAAACCAAGCCACAAGCAAGGCTGAGTATACTAATACTCAGCAAGGCTTACCCGACTAGTGGAGTATACTTAGCCGACTCCTAAACATGCAAGGCTTTAGGCTTGAGGGGTTTGTTTTGACGAAAAGCATATATATGTAGGTCCTTACTTTCAGATTTTAGCTCCAAGTTCTAGCTTTCTTTAACCATTCTAGGTAAGCAACTATCCAATATCATACATGGTGGAAGAATTATTTTGCATCCAACAAGATTAATCATCATCATTGTTCCTCTTCTTACTCTATGTGGTAAAAGGGTCAAGCAGTCTCAATAACCGCGAGAAACGGACGATTCGAATCGAATTTCTTAACCTTGCAAGGGAAACCTAAACACACGTCACGTGGTTACTCCAAGAGTCACACGCGCAACTTTTCCCCTTTCATCCTGGGTTGTGGATCAGGGCCACCATCCGAGACTACAGAGCCTAGCTCTGCACCCACCATGTGCGCGCATGGAACCGAAGTTGAGATGGTGGGATGCTGTCCACTTGCCGGTCCGATCAGGTACTTAAGCTTACCGATTACCATATTCTCGGCATGTGGTTAGTACGTTCAAAGACTTAACCACCACTACCACACACTGCGGCCTTAGCATTTTTCACTAAACAGACGGGACTTCAATCATCGACATAAACATCGTACCATAGCCCCGTCCATCGACCTTATGATTGCAGCATGTAGTAAACATTCAACTCCTATATTCTCTCGAGTGACAGGAAATCACTGGACTTTTACCGAGTCCTATTAGCATAGCATTCTATCGAACCTTATATCTAGTGTTCAGAGCATGGGTACCTAGGATCATGCAACTAAGTTTTCATCCAACTCCTATAAACTTAAAGCACAAGTAAAGTAGAGTAATAAGTTGCATAAGTTTAGAAAAATAGGGTTCATGCTCCGGGGCTTGCCTTCTTGGGTAAAGCTACCTTGGGGCTCGTCCGAACTTGGGCTCGGGTCTTCGAGAGCTTCAGTTAGATTTACTTGAGCTTCACGCTGCTCACTCCCAGACGTGGGCACCAGCTCGTACGTTCCGTCGGCGAGAGTAGTCGATTCTATATGAATGCACAAGTGTAAGTTATAGTGATGGCATATGACGATTATTTTCCTTCACAACAAAGTTGCAGTTCACAAAATATCGATTTGGTTGTGAAGTTACTTAGTTGAGATTTCTGTGGGCAATTGTTAAAAGAGTATAACTTAAACTATTAACTTCATTAAACAAGAAGGGGGTTGTGTTATATTGGAAATTTAATTTTCTAAGCACAACATGGATTAATCAGAACTTCTGGATTCGGTAACTTCTGGTGATGAAATTTTTATTTAGAGCACATTATGCAGAGACAAAAGCAGTGTAAAAATTTCAGACATTTTCATATAGCAGAATAATTATGAAAAAAGTAAAACACAACCACTACTAGAACATAGTTATTTTTATATAGAATAAACCATTCAAGTATTGACATAAAAAATTTTACAGGTGATTAATCTATCCATATATATGCTACTGTAAATTTTTCAGATTTTACTGTGCAAAATACAAAGCATAATAAATAGGACAATATACATCTAGTTTAATAAAGATTAATTTCTACAGGATGTTTTACAGGTTTTCTGTACATGAAACTTTTTACACAGCAAGAGTTACGCTAAAGTGTGCTACAGTGAAAAGTTGAATATTTTCCAAGCACAGAAACTAATTACTTGAATTAGTGAAGTTTTTCCTACCACAAAATTATATAAATAGGTTACAGAAAGGAAAAAGGTTCTAACCTTTTTCTGTGGTATTTAGGCTTTAATAAAACAGTTCTGAAAAAGTTTCACCACATGAATCACAATATAACAGCAGTTAGAAATTAGTTTTATTACTTCATGTCATAAACAAATTTTATTAAGAGGTTTAGTTAGAGATGGTTCTGGCCCTAATATTTTTACACTGGCCTACAAATCAAGCAACTAATCTACTGTTAAATTTTCAGGTTTAGACTTTGTCTACAACAAGGGGTACATTTAAAGTCTCTTAAACCTTCCATTTAATTTAGAGCACGATTTAGCAAGCAACTAAAGAAAAGCATGTAACAAAAGTTGTAGATTTTCATCTACAGATTCCAGAACAGTTAAGTTTGTATTTTTCCGATTTTTCTATGATTTTACATGAGTTTTACAAGTTCACTGATTTTGAATCTAGGGTTAAAACTTTCTTTTACAGAGGGGTCCTTGGAAACTTGCGTGCAGACTCTTTTAAAGATTGCAATCGATGCAATTGGGTCCCTGGGCGGCACTGGCATGGCGGCCGGCCAGATTCCGGCGAGGGGGCTCATCGGCGGTGAGGGGAAAAGGGTCAGGGAGATCCAGGGAGGTGAGAGCTACCTCGGGATGGCCTTGGTCGGGGTTGGGAGTGGCCGGAGGTGGCTCGTCGGCGCGGAGCAGAGGGGCGGCGGCGGGGCGGAACGTCGGCGACGGTGCTCCAGCGAGGAGCGGAGAGCGTGGGATGGTGGAGGAGCTTCACGGCGTCGAGGGGAACCCGTTTTGAAGCTTGGCTAGGACGGAGGAGCTTCGGGGTGAGCGGTCCACGGAGCAACAAGGAGCGGCGGCAGCGCGGGCAGCGATGGTGGTGCTCCGGCGGTTCTGGGCGACGATGGGTGGGGCAGTGAGCTGCGGTGGGGTGCTGTGGTGGTGGTGGAAGACTCAGCTCTGGCAAGGGGTGGCCAGAGAGGTGAGCTCCATGGGAAGCTAGGGACGACGGCGGTAATGGTGGCGACGGCGGCGTTCTGGTGTCTGGGCGCGCGAGGGGGACTTAGTGCGGCCTTTTGTAGGCAGCAGAGAGGCGGGAGGAGGGGCGGAACTGGACTGCGAGGCGCGGGCGCGGGCGGCACAACGGGGGCGCGTGACTGGCCGCGGTGGGCAGCGAGCAGAGCCGGCGCGGCATGCGGCGGGCGCGGGCAGGGAATTAGGTGCTGAGGATTTGGCGTGTGGAGCTGGAGATCATGCGGCGCGCGGGTTGGGCGAGGAGCTGCAACAGCTGTCTTGCCAGGCGGCGAGCGCGGCGACTGGCGGGACGCGTCGGGGACACGGGCACGACGCGACTTGTCCATTGGGCGCGGCGGGCGGCGAGCAGAGGCGCGTGGCGCCGGCGCGCGCGTGGCGTGCGCGGACTGGGGAGGAACGCGGCGTGCGGGCGCGCGTGCGGGCGCGGCCAGGCATCGGCTTGGCGCCTAGCGCTGTCTGGCATTGCCGGCCAAGTGGCCTGCGGCGACTGCGCGGCGGGCGAGGGTCGGGCGAAGCGAGGACCGCAGCGAAGCCGAGGGTCGGGCGAACGTAGGGTCGGGCGAAACAAAAAGGTCGGGCGACACGGAAGGGTCGAGCGACGCGAGGGTCGGGCGAGCGGCTGCGCGTCGGAGGGTTGGGCGACGCGGAGAAGAAGGGTCTGCAGCAAAATAGAAGAAAAGGCAGGGACTGGTTTGCAAATCCAAGTGTTTCTCAAATTTTTGTGTTTCAACTCGAAAATCCTTCAACACAAAAGTTGTTCAAAATGAAAAGTTACACAAGTTTTGATTCAGGCCAAAGTTTATTTGGGTTCTAGTTTAGAAGTTATTTTAAAAACTCATTTCATTGAAACTTCTCTTAATTATTTATGCACCGTGTTAAGCTAAAGAGGCTTATTTCGTAATTTAAACACCTGAGGTGTTACAGCCACCACCCCTCCTCTACCTCTACCGACTCCTCTCCACATCCCCTCCTCTACGGCCGGCAACCTCGCCTACCCTCCCTTCCCTTCCGCGGCGGCACCTCCCCTCCTCGCTGCGGCGCGAAGCGCGGGGCGGCGGTGCGGCGCAGCCTGGCGGGCGGAACGTGGGTATCGCGGACGTGGCGGCGCAGCTGCGCGGGCGCGGCGGCGCGCGCGGAGTAGGCGCGGGCCTCATGGGCGGCGTAGAGGCGCGGCCATGCGAGCGCGGGGGTCGCGCGCGACACGGCGGCGCGGACGTGGAGCAGGGGCGGCGCGCGTGGGTGTGGAGTAGGGCGGCGGTGCGATCGTGGAGCAGGGGCACGGCGGCGCGAGTGTGGAGCAGGGGGGGCGGCGCGGGCCATGGAGAGAGAGAAAGGAGAGTGGGGATGAGAGGAAGAAGAATGCTAGGGGTATTTTGATCCATAAATTTTAAGAAACACATCGAAAAAGTAAATAGTGATGTGTTTCGAAGAGCTGAAAAAGCATAGTTCCAATATGATGAATTGTAATGGTGGATCAGTGAACTCGGACAATTATAATGACATGAATCCAATTAACCCTATTAAAATGGTATTAACTTGATCCTGCCATCCTTATTAGTAACAAGGTACTGCAAATTTAAGTAATAATCATGTATAGCTTTCTCGATTTCTACAGAGAAAAAAATTTGGATCTTAGCATGTCATAACAAATCTTGTATTAAACTAGGTGTACTAGCTTGTAATGCCAGTCTTTCGGAGAAACCAACTTGGATCTTACGCAGGTTGGCATTCTATTCTTAGTTTTGTTGCATATTTGATCTGTAGTCATTGTTCAACCAGAACACAACGAAGCATAACATTTAGCTGTACCAGTATTTTATTTGCCTGAGACAGCAGCATGCCGATCATTTTCTTCAATCACATCAATCGAGACGCACATTATGTCGTAAGCTTTGCTACCGGTTGCTGTATACAAATGAAGGGCAGTTTTTAGAGGTTCGTTACATCAACAATGACCCGTACTGGCGAATCTGCCTCTACGTGGTCTGGGAGGACACACTCATGCGCATGCACCTCCTTGATCTACCACTTGAATGGCATAGGCAATGCCATGTTCTATCGTATGCTGAACGTGGTAACATCGGCGACATACGAGACGAGGAGGGTGCGCAAGCAGATCACCGTGCTCCAGGCTATCGATGTAGCCAAGACGCAGTTGTACCACTTCACCACCATTGTGATCGCCGGCATGGGCTTCTTCACCGACGCCTACGACCTCTTCTCTATCTCCCTCATCACTGACCTCCTCGGACGCATATACTATTCTGACGGGAAGCTCCCAACAAATGCCGCTGTTGCGGTCAATGGTATTGCTTTCGTTGGAACGGTTCTTGGGCAGATCTTCTTTGGTTGGCTTGGTGACAGAATGGGACGCAAGCGCATCTATGGCATCACGCTCAAGCTCATGGTACTTTGCTCACTCGCCTCGGGCCTCTCCTTCAACCACAAACCAAAGGATGTCATAGCCACGCTGTGCTTCTTCCGTTTCTGGCTTGGCATTGGCATCGGTGGCGACTATCCTCTCTCGGCAACCATCATGTCAGAGTATGCAAATAAGAAGACTCGGGGCACATTCATTGCGGCGGTTTTCGCCATGCAGGTGATCATCAATCCAGTGCCTACCTTAAATGCCTTATGAGATCATAAATGAATTTTCTGTTAATTTTTCGCAGGGTCTAGGAAACCTTGCTGCTGGCACCGTCGTTTTGATCATTTCTGAAAGATTCAAGAACTCCCCAGCCTACACGACAGACCCATTTGGGCAGGCAGACTATGTGTGGCGCATTGTTCTCATGTTTGGTGCCGTTCCAGCTCTCCTTACATACTACTGGCGTATGAAGATGTCTGAGACAGCACGATACACTGCGCTGATTGCGAAAAACCTAAAGCAGGCTGCAGCAGACATGACGTCTGTCCTCGACATCGAGAGCTCCGCAGGGAAAGAAGAGATGGATGCCCTTGACAGACAAGACGAATTTGGTCTCTTCTCTATGGAATTCTTTCACCGTTATGGCCGTGAGCTGCTCGGCACTACTATGTGTTGGTTGGTCCTTGACATCGGCTTCTACTCGCTCAATCTGTTCATGAAGCAATTCTTTGCCAGCGTCGGTTGGTTTAAAGATGAGAGCAACATGGGCCCACTTGAGCAAACATATAAAATTGCTCGTACTCAAGCGATCATTACAGTCAGTGGCACTTTTCCTGGATACTTCTTCACCGTAATCTTCATCGACAAACTCGGCCGCATCAGGATACAGCTTGTGGGATTCACTATGATGACTATATTCATGCTTGGCTTGGCTGGCCCATACTATTTTTGGTCCACAAATGAAAGCACACGCATTGGATTCGCCATTATGTATGCAATCATATTCTTTCTCGCAAACTTCGGCCCGAACTCTACCACATTCATCCTTCCCACAGAGATATTCCCAACACGGTTACGGTCAACATGCCATGGCATATCTGGTGCTATGGGGAATATTGGCGCAATTATTGGTGTGGTTTGGTTCCTCCTCTATGGTCATGCTGCCTTTCAGAACACACTGCTCATGTTTGCTGGTTGTAACCTGAGTCATGTTCACCCTAGCTTTACCAGAGTCCAAAGGCATGTCACTCGAGGACATCACTGGTGAAATAGAAGAAATGAAGGAGCAACCCATAGGATCACCTCCAATCGATGGTGCAGAGTTTATCCACAGTGTTATTCTTTGATGTGACTCTAGATACTAGTGTGTGTGTGTGTGTGTTTGGGTTATCAACAGATAGCCAACATACCAGTGCACTAGAACATAGAAATCAGTTCTAGGAATGAAGGTGCATATATTGTTGGCACTATGTCAGAACACTTAATTAGAGACGCATCAGAAACCTCATCAGAGACGCGGAAATGATGCGTCTGTGAGTTCACCTATGTGGTTACAGCACATCACAGACGCGGAAATCCGCATCTCTGATATGTCCACTTAAGAGATGCGGTTTTGCATGTCTCTGATGATCAATATCAGAGATGTGGCTAATTAAAACGCGTCTCTAATGTTGACCATTAGAGATGCGGCAAATTAAAATGCATCTCTGAAGATCAGCATCAGAGACACAGCTAATTAAAACGCTTTTATGATGATACTCATCAGAGACGCGGGTAAGTAAAAGGCGTCTCTGATATGTAATGATCACAGTTGCATACTGACAACTAGGGTCTCTAATGACTTCTTGATCAGAGAAGTAAATAGTGTAGCCATGCCTGAGATAATTACCATTTCATACGTGAAACCAGCAGCAACATCACAGGCACCTTTGATCAGCAATTCACAGCAGCAACATCACAGACAGCATATAATTTCTCATGAGTGACAGTAGACAACAATTTCATTCAGCAAGATCACAACCAGCAATATTCAAAGCAGCACATTCCATCACAGGTTCTATAATTGCACCAAATCTGAGTTGTACATGAGGTTCTAGAGAAGAGTAAATGTTCAAAATAGAGGTATCAGAATTGGTGCCACATTCAGAAACAGCAGCAACATCACATCACATTCAGAAACTTGAAATTCCTGGATTAGGACAGTGGAACTCCCCTTCCCTACTGATCACCTGGTGCATTAAGAATGATGCGATCTTATCTCGAATGGTACTGAGCACATCTCCATCGACGTACGGGAATGTCAACACATCAAATTCCTGTGAAATTGAAGAAATATAACATTGTTAACACATCGCTTTAGTAATCTGCACATTGAATAAGAGGTACAGAAAAGATCTTTAGCAAAGTATCTCGGTTAATTCCAGTACTCTAAAAAATGCAGAGCATTGACATCTCTTTCTCTCTCTCTCCCCTGAATTTATTTAGAATAACAAAAAATGAACATCAATCCGACCATAAAAGTACATGTAGTAGCAAACACAAGTAATGGTGAGTACAAGCTACAACACAGTAAAGCAAGAGGGACAAGCCTGCCTGCTGTCTTATGAAAAGGATAAATTCACAATCTGCCTGCCTGCCTTCAAGTACTTTACCTGCCTTTCTTCTGAAGGCAAAATGCAGAAATGTACAGGTGCACACAAGAAAAGGAACGTGCCAGCAGAATTTCAGCAGCAGTGAGATTAGATTCTCAATTCAAATTGTTGGTAGCGCGTGGAGGCTGCAAGAGCCAGGGAACCACAAGGGCCAGAAACTTCTATAAAATAGGAGCACAAGGAGATTTTGCCTATTGACCAAGAAACATGCAGCGTGCATGATACTGCACTGCACCAGAAGAACACAAAAAACAAGGGGTCCATAACAAAAACATGCACATTGACCAGCTCACATGGCTCAACCGCTTTGAACAATTCTAGAACTCCTGAATACTTAAAAAACCACATTGGACTCGTATAAATCATTGGGACTCCACGAGAATTTATGCAGAGTTGACTCAGCCAAAGGGTAATCCAAATACCAAGTGATAAAATGAAGTAACCTGGCAAAAATATAACCCAAATGTCACAACTCCATCTAAACAACCCATGTTGCCACTGAAATTGTCTTACTGACATCTCGAATATGGAAAGCATTTTTGAAGAATAGTTCTATATAATATGTACAGAGGTATAAGGTATAGGCACCATTTTACAAAGCTTTGGTATGGAAAATAACAAAGTACGGCACCAAATGCTCTGAAACACAGCACCGTTTCACAAAAAAAGGGGGGGGGGGGTACAAGAATAGCATAAATATCCAATATACTATCAAATTTAAATGCATGGCCAAGTAAAATTAGGTTGGCTCACACAGCTCATTGCCACCATCATGAAATATGATGAAACAACTAGAAGTAGTATAAAGTTCTTTACTCTGAACTAAGAATGTCAGTCAGCTAGCTTCTACGGTTCTACCCCTCAATAATAATTAAAAATGTCCTCCTGTTTCATAATAATTAAAAAAACGCTAAGCTAGTTCCTAGGAGGGAGGGTGTCTAGGAAATAAAAGACTCAGAATCATGATGTGTCCACTTTTCAAATCGTTTATAGCCAAATCACAAACATATTAGAGAACGACACTATGTGCATCTTGGTGGTTAAGAATAACTACCGTGCAACTATAACAATCTGAAGCTAGACTTTGAGAAGGCATTTGATACAATAGAACACAACACAATTCCTGCAATCCTCCAGCAAATTGGTTTCACCCCACAGTGGTGCAACTGGGTTCAGAGGCTACTTGATTCTGGTACTTCATCAATCATACTAAATGGAGTTCCTGGGAAAGATTTTCAGTGTAAAAGAGGGGTCAGGCAAGGTGACCCCCTATCTCCTCTCTTGTTTGTGATAGCTGCAGATTTACTACAGCAGATTATCAACAAAGCACACAGCCAAGGTCAACTAAGCCTACCCATACCAGCAACAGCAAGCAATGATTTCCCAGTCATCCAATATGCAGATGACACAATCCTTAACATGAAGGCTTCAGAGAGTGAACTGTTACACCTCAAAGGAATCTTAGAGGAATTTGCTCAGTCAACAGGCTTGAAAGTCAACTTCCATAAATCATGTCTTGTCCCACTAAACACTGCACCAGAGACAGCAAATGAATTGGCTACTGCTTTTGGCTGCCAAGTTGGAAGTTTGCCTTTCACCTACCTTGGGCTCCCTTTAGGCACAACAAAGCCGAAAATTGTGGATTTTGCACCACTAATGAGCCAAATGGAAAGAAGACCGACACCAACCTCAAGCTTCCTAGCTTTTTCTGGCAACATAGAGCTAACCAAAACTGTCCAATCTGCCTTGCCCACATACACCATGTATACCCTAAAAATCCCCCTGGGAGTCATAAATAATTTAGATCAAGCCAGGAGGGACTGCCTTTGGAGAGGATCAGATGTCAATGACAAGAAGAAGCCCCTAGTAGCTCTGAAAAAAATTTGCAGACCTAGGAATAAAGGTGGCTTGGGTGTTCTAAATCTCAGAAGCCAAAATAATTAATGCTTTCCTCCTAAAGCATCTTGACATGTTTTATAACAAAAAGGACATATCCTGGGTGAACCTGATCTGGGAGACTTACTATAGCAATGGAGAAGTTCCTCATGATGCAGTTGACAAAGGATCTTTTTGGTGGAAAGACCTTCTGAAATTATGTGATCTTTTTAGAGGAGTGGCTACCTGCACTGTAGGACATGGACAAAGTGTTCTTTTCTGGGAGGATACTTGGAACAATAGGTTGTTGAAAGATTCCCTTCCAAGACTCTATAGCTTTGCTAGAAACAGGAACATTTCAGTGGATAAGTTTCTCCAAAGTGATGACATACTCGAACAGTTCCATATCCCTCTTTAAGCTGAGGCCTTTCAAGAATTACAAGACCTGCAAGCTATTATTCAAGGAATACAAATCCCAAACAATGAAGCAGATTGTTGGTAATATATCTGGGGCTCCATCAGATACTCTCCAAAACACTTCTACAACCTTCCTTTCAAAAGCATCAAACCTCCATCACCATTCTTATGGATTTGGCAATCAAGATGCAGCAGCAAACTTAGAACCTTCTCATGGTTGTTGCTCATGGATAGATTGAATACCAGAAACTTGCTCAAAAGAAGGAACTTCCATATTGAAGGAAATAATTACAATTGTGTTTTATGCAATGGCAATATAGAAGAGACAGCCTTCCATCTCTTCTTCTCTTGCACCTTCTGCAAATCCTGCTGGCAGGCAATAAACATAATCTGGAGGGACAACCTACATTTCTTCCAAATGATGTAGAGAGCTAGACAGGACTTTCAACACTAGTTCTTCATGGAAGTATTCATAATAGCCACCTGGCACATCTGGAAGCAAAGGAACAATCTAATCTTTGAAGGGAAAAGACCAACAATTAGAGGCTGGTTTTCAAACTTTATAGACGAGGCAAGACTTCAAGCTCACAGAACCAAGGAAGACAAACAACGGGCCTTTCTTAGATGGACTGATAGTGGCCACCTTAGCTAAATTTTTCTTCTACTTTCTCAGAGTTTTCTCTAAGGATCTCTCTCCTTTTCTGGCTCCTCAGCCCTTTGTGGTTGGCAGACTTATATTGATGAGGACATCAACACCAACGATACATCCACTACGACACAAGTACCTATTGCTGGTCCTATTACTCGTGCTCGTGCTCGTGCTCGTCAACTTAATCATCAGGTGAGTTCACATCTAAGCTCATGTACATCATGTTTAGACCATGGAGACCCGTGTACTCTTATTTTGCTTAGGAACAAAGGAGACGACCGAAAGCAAAACGGATTCGCGCAGGCTGGATTCGGACTGCAGAACAGTACCAACTTGTGACGGACACCACGGTCGCATATGAACTCGGATTGGGGCGTTCAAGTACTTCGTGGAAAGCTTATGAAGTCTTCTTTCAAACGGATCTGGCCTCATATCCATATCTGTTAGGAGTCGGCCGCAATCTTAAAATTAATACAGAGTCTTTTTCTGCCCATGGTGCTGCGTCACCCTGTTTTGGTCCAATGGGCCGGTTCCGCTGGCTTTTGTCAAAGTGGCCGTTGCCATTGCCTTGTTTGTCGTGGTTGCGCTTGGGGAAGCGGTCGTTTTCCTCGTCCTCCTGGTCAGCCCATCTTGCCATCATGTCGCGCAGCTCGACAGCAGTAGTCAGGCGGTGGCGCCCGAAGTCATGGTACGTGTTCTTCGAGAAGAGGCCATGTTGGAAGCAGCGGATGACGTCTTCATCGGTGATGTTGGCAATGGTGGCGCGCGTCTCAAAGAAACGTCGTGTGGAAGACCTCAAGGTCTCATTCATCTCCTGCTTCACCTAGGACAAGTCATGGCGAGTGTCTGCCCTTATCATGGATCCTTGGAAGTTGTCAATGAAAGCCCGCTTGAGGTCCTCCCACGAGTCGATGGAGTTTGGCTTGAGCCTTTCAAGCCACGTGAGAGGTGCGGGCTCTAGAGCCACCGGGAAGTAGAGAGCTTTTGTAGAGTTGGATCCCCCTGAAACTTTGCTCGAGAATGCCCCCAGGCCAGACAACCAACTCAGAGCCTATGCTCTAACCAGAACAATAAGAACAAAGGCAAGAGGCAGACTATTCAGGTCAAGCAAGGATGGATTAATTTCACTACGCTTGCTGATCTTCCAGAAGGTCCACCAGTGATGTCGGGTACATTCTCTATCCACAACAAGCCTGCAATTATATTATTTGATTTTGGTGCAACCCATGTTTTATTAGTGCAAAATTTGGTGCAAAAGTGGGCTTGGATTTTTGTCACACAAAAGCGTCATATATGATATCAACACCTGGTGGTAAAATTTCTTCCAACCAAATCATAAGGCACGTACCAATCAAGTTGGGTAGTAAAAATATCAAAACCGACCTTATCCTTTTGACACTTGAAGGCATTGGCATTATTTTGGGGATGAATTGGATGGCTCTGCACGGGGTTACATTAGATATTTCTTCCCGAGCCGTGGAAATAGACTCACCCAGTTATGGAGCCACTACTCTTTACCTACCTTCTCGAGAATGCATAAATTTCTGTGCTTTCGTGATGGAAGGAGTCAAACCAGAAGATATTCCAGTGGTATGCGAGTTCACTTATGTTTTTTCGGATGACTTGCTAGGAATGCCACCGGATAGGGACATTGAGTTCATTATCAAACTGCAGCCAGGCACAACACCTATCTCAAAAAGACCCTATAGAATGCCACCCAAGGTGTTCGCCGAATTGAAACTACAACTGCAGGAACTTTTAGATAAAGGTTTCATTCATCCTAGTGCATCACCTTAGGGTTGCCCAGCCCTATTTTTGAAGAAGAAGAATGATAGTTTGCGGCTGTGTGTGGAGTACTGACCTCTCAATATGGTGGAAATCAAAAATAAATATCCAGTTCCCCACATTGATGTTCTCTTCAATCAATTAGTGGGAGCTAGAGTCTTCTCAAAAATTGATCTTCGCTCTGGCTATCATCAGATCAAGATTTGTCCATATGATATCCCTAAGACTGCCTTTTCCACATGATACAGGCTATATGAGTATCTGGTCATGTCTTTCGGTCTTACAAATGCTCCTACGTACTTCATGTATCTCATGAATTCGATATTCATGCCCGAGGTTGACAAGTTTGTTGTGGTCTTCATTGACGACATCCTGATATATTCCCAAAATGAGGAAGAGCACGTGGAGCACCTGCTCATTGTTCTCCAGTGTCTTAGAGACCATCAGCTCTATGCTAAGTTTTCCAAGTGTGAATTATGGCTGGATAGTGTAAAATTTTTCGGCCACACTATTTCCAGCGAAGGCATAGCCGTTGATCCTAGCAAAGTACAAGAGGTGATGGAATGGAAACCTCCCACCCCCGTCCATCAGATTCGTAGTTTTCTTGGTTTAGCTGGTTATTATTGCCGCTTTATTCCGGACTTCTCCAGAATTGCTAAGCCTATGACTGAACTATGGAAGAAAGGAGTAAAGTTTGTGTGGAGCGAGAAATGTGAAAAAGCCTTCCACACTCTTCGGGAACACCTGAGTACAGCCCCAGTCTTAGCTCAACCTGATAACACCAAGCCATTTGTTGTTTATTGTGACACATCTGGTACTGGTCTTGGTTGTGTGCTTATGCAAGACAATCAAGTCATTGCCTATGCTTCACGAGCTCTGCGACCTCATGAATAGAATTATCCAACATATGATCTCGAGTTAGCGGCGGTCATTCATGCTCTAAAGATATGGAGACACTATCTTATGGGCACTCATTGCAATATCTACACTGATCACAAAAGTCTCAAATATATCTTCACCCAAGCTGATATGAATATGAGACAAAGAAGATGGTTGGAGTTAATCAAAGATTATGATCTTGAGGTGCACTATCACTAAGGAAAAGCCAATGTAGTAGTGCATGCACTCAGTCGCAAATCTATTGCCATTGCTTAACTATGAAATTCTATAATGAAACACTTTGTCATTAGATGGGGAAGCTCAATCTGGAAATGATTCGCCAAGGCACTTTAAATCATATCTCTGTTGAACCAACCCTTCATGATCAAATCATCATGGCCCAATCAAATGTTGAGGGAGTAAAGATCATCAAGAAAAGCTTTCCCAAGGGGAAGGGAAATATAAATGTATTTGCCAAGACAAGAATGGAGTTCTATGGTTTGAATCTCGCATAGTGGTTCCAAAGAATCATGAGCTTCGAAAATAAATTCTTGACGAGGCACATCTTTCCAAGTTCTCTATTCACCCGGGTAGTAGCAAAATGTATCAAGATCTTAGGCAAAACTTTTGGTGGACTAGAATGAAAAGGGAAATTGCCAAGTATGTCTCGGAATGTGACACATATCAGAGGGTTAAAGCTAGCCACTTGAAAGTAGGCGGTACACTTCAACCCTTGCCTATACCATCATGGAAATGGGAAGACATAAGTATGGATTTCATTGTTGGATTGCCCAACACCTCCCAAAAGCACAGTTCCATATGGGTTATCGTGGATAGACTCACGAAAATCGCACATTTTATTCCGGTACACACTACCTACACTAGCAAGAAATATGCCGAGATTTACCTCGATCGCATGATTTGCTTACATGGAGTACCAAAGATGATTATTTCAGATCATGGTGCTCAACTCGTAACACATTTTTGGGAACACTTACAAGCCACTCTTGGCACAAAACTGATTCGAAGCTCAGCTTACCTCCTCAAACGGATGTGTAAACCGAAAGAGTGAACCGAATTCTTGAAGACATGCTTAGAGCTTGTATCATCCATTATGACAAAAGTTGGGACAAATGCTGACCTCTAGCAAAGTTCTCATACAACAATAGTTATCAAGCAAGTTTGAAAATGGCACTGCTTGAGGACTTGTATGGTCGTAGGTGTCGAACTCCTTTGAGTTGGTCCTAAACCGGAGAACATAAAATATTTGGACCAGACTTGGTAATCAAGGCAGAGGAAAAAGTAAGAGTAATACAAGAGAATCTAAGAGTTGCACAGTCTAGTCAAAAGAGCTATTTTGATAAAAGGAGAAAGCCTTTACAATTTGAATTTGGTGATCATGTCGACCTTCGGGTTTTACCAACCAAGAGTGTGCAAAGGTTTGGAGTGAGAGGGAAGTTAGCTCCCCGATATGTTGGTCCTTATGAAATCATCGAAATTTGTGAACCCGAGGCCTATAGAGTGCGCCTTCCTCTGCAACTTGCAGCCATACATAATATCTTTCATATCTCTCAACTCAAGAAGTGTATTCGAGTTCCGGCTGAAATTGTTGAACAAAAGTAAATATTGGTAGAACCGGACCTCTCTTATGTTGAATATCCTATCAAGGTTCTTGATCAAAAGGAAAGTGTCACTAGAAGGAAAGTGGTTCAAATGTACAAAATCCAATGGAGTCATCATACCAAAGAGGAAGCCACTTGGTAAACTGAAAGCTATCTAAATCAAAATTTTTGCGGTTTTCTAAACTCACCCAAAGGTACACGCACCTTCCACACTAAGTTATTTACCCGAATCTCGGGATGAGATTCTTTTTAAGGGGGGTAAGCTGTGACACCCTAGGTATTTAAAATGCTTGAACAAGGGTCATGAATTTAGCATCATGCATAATAAACAAGAACAATTCAAATCATGCATCTCTTTTAGGAATACATGTGCATGTATGTGTGCATATAAGGTTTTTCATAAATATGTTCATAGCCATACATGCTCAACTTCTCATAACAAAATATAGCATAAAAAACACACTCATATATATTTTAGTACCTTACAAAGTGTACTTCAAACACCATTTGCAAATTGAAATTCTAAACACATGAGATGAATAGGAATTCAAATCCTAGTAGTCTTGAATTTGAAATAACTTCTGAACTAATGCTCAAATGAACTTTGATCCAAAAAGAAAGTCGTAGAGTTTCAAATTCCCTACAACTTCATGTTGGCAGATTTAAGTTTCCTTGCAAACTTTTGGGAAAAATTCATTTGAACTCGGGCCCTCACTCTTTCTCTCTCTTCCTTCACTCTCCTTCTGTCTCTCCCTCCCCCGTTCTATCTTGTCAAGGGGCAGGGGTCGCCGGCCACCTGGCCAGCAATGCCTACCGGCAAGCCGCACCCCGACAGGCCCGCGGTTGAATCACCCTCCCCTGCCCCGAATCCACCAATGTCTGACGCGCGCGCGCCAGGCGGCTGTCGATTCTCGACGGTTGAGCCACGACGCGTCGGCAACGCCCCGCCCATGCCACGGCCTTTTCCTGACAGTGCCTCCCTCTGTTGTGCCACGCCCAGCTCTACCTTCCCTCTCCCCTCTCCCTCGCGCACCTACAAAAGGCCACCCAAGCCCCTGCCTTCACGCGCACCCAAGCTCCCACGGCTACCATTGCCGCCGGCGAGCCCCTCCGTGTCAAACTTGCCCCTCCGTCCCTCGTCCGCCCGAGCTAGCCCCCGGAATTGGTTCCCCTCGAGCCACTGAACCTCTTCGGCCTAGCCCCGTACGGCCAGCCTCGTCGGACCACCACCGCCCGCCAGCACCGGCCGCCGGCGAGGAAGGCTGCCACGGCCCGCCCTCCTCTGGCCACCCCAGCCCCAACCGAGCACACCAACAGGTTTGCCTCGCCTCTCTCATGCTCCCCACTTTTCCATCACTGCCAGCGAGCCTCCTCGCTGGAATTGGACTGCCAGCCATGGCAACCCCGTCCAGGGATTACGTTGCAATCACCAAGTTCATTTTATGATCCTTTCTGCTAAATCTAGGGACCTATCTGTGAGAACTCGAGTTAAATTTTGTTTTCAAGAGGCTATCAATTGAAAAATCAATCTAAAATCATAGCAAAATAGAAAAAATGCAAACTAAAATTTGTTGTGACCCTCTTGATGAATCCTACAACTTTTGCACAGAAGGATGACCAGCTACAAACTATAACTTGATCCAAAATTAATCTTATTTTAAATAGCCCATAAATGTATCTCTTGATCTAGGACATTACTGTGGATGAGTTTTGGACTGTAAGCTAGTCTCTTCTTTTTAAGAATGTGTAAAAATCTTAAGGCCAGAACAAGTCTCTACGAGTAGTTCTTGTTGGACCTTGTTTGATGTGCTATTTTGCTAGAGTTATTTGTTCATGTTGTTCTATTGATATGTTAGGGTTGAAACTTTTACAGTAGAGTAACCTTGATGCATAAATGCTATGGACAAAGTTTGGAACTTTTTACTTTTGTCTAACTTGCTCGTATGTTTTTAGTTAAGGAAAACTACATTAAATCAAAGTAACTAGTTCTGGTGCTTAGAAAAATAAGATATTTATGGAAATGCCTCTAGAAATAAATCTTGATTAATGTAGATGTATCTTGACTTATTTTATATGCTCTGTATCTTGCACACTAAAACCTGAAAAATTTACAGTAGACTCACCATAAGTTGAGGACCAAATTTTGCATGGTTTGTTGTGTATGAATGGATCTTGATCCTAGCAGTAGCTGTTTAATGTATTTTTCATGATTAATCTGCTAAATGAAAATGACTGGAAATTTTACAGTGAGTTTGTTCTTATGTAATGTGCTCTGCATAAAAATCTCAACAGCATAAACTATCTCTAGTAGTTGTTTTGTTTTTAATCCATGCTTACTTTTGAAAAATGGTCGTTTATGAAATGACAAAACCCCTCACTTACTTAATGAAGTTAGTTAATCTAGATACTACTCGATAAATGACTGCCCAAGAAAAAGAAAAAGAAGTTTTGTTGCATTTTGTTGCATTACAACTTTATAGTGAAATAATTATTTATCTTGTACCATTAAATCAACTCATACATATGCATTAATAAAGAATCGACGACTCTCGCCGACGGAACCTACGAGCTGGTGTCGGAGCCCAAGAGTGAGCAGAGCGAAGCTCGGATCAATCTAACTGAAGTCATCAAAGACCCAAACCAAAGTTCGGAAGAGCCCAAACCTAGCTTTGCTCAGGAAGGCAAGCCCCAAAGCATAACCCCTACTTTTAAACTTATGCAACTCTTATTTATATATGGTATTGTGCATTAAGTTTGTAGGAGTTGATTGAAACCCTAATTGCATGATCCTAGGTATCTATGATATGAACACTAGCCTGTGTCGGTCGCTAGATTTCCATGCTAATAGGAGTCTGGTAAAAGTCGAGTGATCACCACGGACGGAGCTATGTTACGATATTCCTGTTGATGATTGAGGCCCTATCTATTTAGCGAAAATGCTATGGTCGCGGTGTGTGGTAGTGGTGGTTATGTTTTTGAACGTACTA
This sequence comes from Panicum miliaceum, assembly GCA_032594955.1. Lineage (NCBI taxonomy): Eukaryota > Viridiplantae > Streptophyta > Magnoliopsida > Poales > Poaceae > Panicum > Panicum miliaceum. The sequence goes on along the minus strand of CM064070.1, from coordinate 6,743,786 downwards.
ACCACATGCCGAGGATATGGTAATCGGTAAGCTTAAGTACCTGATTGGACCGGCGAGTGGACTTTACCCTCACCCTCTTGACGTCGTTCCCATGGGCACATGGTGAGTGCAAGAGCAGCCACGGCCCGGTGTCATTCCGTGGTTCGTGGACCTCTGTACTCGAGGGGGTGGCCCTGATCCACAACCCGGGAAGAAAGGAGAAAAGTTGCACGTGTGACTCTGGGAGTAACCACGTGACGTGTGTTTAGATTTCCCCTTGCAAGGATAGGAAATTCAATTCAAATCGTCCGTTTCTCGTGGCCATTGAGACTGCTTGACCCTTTTACTACATAGAGTAAGAAGAGGAACAATGATGATGATTAATGTTGTTCGATGCTCAATAATTATTTCCACCATGCGTGATTTGCATAGTTGCTTACCTAGAATGGTTAATCAACTAGAACTTGATGCTAAAACTTGAAGTCAAGGACTCACTCCTAGATGCTTTTCGGCAAAAACAACCCTCAGCCAAAAGCCTTGCATGTCTAGGAGACAACTACGTATATACCACTAGTCGGGTAAGCCTTGCTGAGTATTAGTATACTTAGCTTTGCTTGTGGCTTTGTTTTCAGGTGGGACCTTTGAGGACATGGTTGCTAGTTTGACTTGGCCATGTACTCTTCGTCCTTGTTGGTAGGTGGAATGGGATACGTCTGCAGCCAACGATGATAACGCTGAATGATGTCATGTACAAGCTTCATCATGATATCTTGTATCGTTGTTAGAATTTTCGCTTATTTTCCGCTGCACTATTAAACTCTGAAAGTTTTTGTTTATGAATGAATTCGAACTTGGTTTGTAATAATAATTTATGTTGAACTTTGGGATGTGAAAATTTTTGATTGTTGTAATCTCTGGGCTCACCTTCGTGTGGGTTGTATGTATGCATTGTTTCGATCAAAGTTCTAGTGGTTGCATCGGGATGTTACTTGACAGACTGTCATTTTACTCTGTTTTAAGTGCGTGTTAGCCCGGATTGCCTCCATGGTGATGGTTAGGGCACTTAAGCTGGATTAATTTGGGCAGTTCTGCCACACACGCGGCCTCCTACCCAGTCCGGGGGGGGGGGGGGGGGGTAGGCTCGCAGCATCCAAACCCCTCAGCCCCCAGCAGCAAGGGCGCCCACCCCAGGCGGGTCGCAACACCACGGCTGCGCGGCCTCCTCGGGCCCAACTACGACGAGTGCAACATCATCCACTCGCGGCAACTGGCCTGCTGCGGTGCCGATGTCTATCCGGCTGCCGCGAATGCAACTGACCATGCGATCAGGATGGCGACCGGAGCCCCAGTTTGGATGGCTCAGGTCTACGGGCCTTCAGTCGTCGCATCCAGAAAGCGCCATTCCCACCGCACTTCCGACTGCCCACCAACATCACCAAATACACCGGGGAGACGAACCCTGATGTATGGTTGGAAGATTTTCGGCTCGCCTGTCGGGCCGGAGAAGCGGATGACAATTACTTCATCATCCAGTACCTCCCCATCTGCGTCGGGGACTACATTGGAGCATGGCTTGAATTTTTACTGTCGAACAACATCCGTAGCTGGGTGGAGCTCAAGCAGGTCTTCATCGGGAGCTTCCATGGAACGTACGTGCGCCTCAAAAACTCCTAGGACCTCAAGAGCTGCAAGCAAGAGCCTGGCGAGTCCCTAAGGGACTACATCCGCCAGTTCTCCAAGCAGTGCAACTCCATCCCTAACGTCGTCATTGCAGACATCGTCAGCGTGTTCCTCTCAGGGACCACCTGCAAGTCCCTCGTTCACAAGCTTGGCTGCCGGAAGCCTCGCACCACCCGCGAGCTTCTAGACATCACCATGAACCACGCCTCCGATGAGGAGGCGGTCAGCGCGGTCTTCGTCGATGGTCGGGCCAAAGGCAAGGCCAAGCGGGAGGACCAGGATAAGGGCCCCTCCTCAGGGCAAGGGAAAAGGAAGAAGAAGGACCGGCGTCACCAACCCCAACACAGTCGCTGCAGTCGACCGCGCGGGCAAGCGACAGGGCAACGCTGACCGCTTCGAGCAGCTCCTGGAGAAGCTGTGCACCAATCACGGCTACCCCGTCAAGCACAAGCTCAAGGACTGTGAACTCCTCAAGCGCATGCTGGGTCAGCCCAACAAGCGCAAGGGCGGCGACCGTGATAAGGAGGCCCCCAAAGATCAGGGACGCCCAAGGATGGGAGCGGCTTCCCTGACCCGGATGGCTGCCTCATGATCTTCGGAGGTACTAAGGATGGCTGCTCCAAGCGTCAACACAAGGTCCGACTCCGGGAAGTCTGCGCCGCTGGGAGCGCCGTCCCCAAGTTCCTCTGTTGGTCGAGCGCACCGATTACCTTCGACCGGTGTGACAACCCTCCCAGCATCCCCCGGCCCAGGAACTACTCGCTTGTTGTCGACCCCATCATTGGCAACAAGTGCCTGACCAAGGTGCTAATGACGGGGGCAGCAGCCTCAACATCTTGTACATTGAGACCCTCGACTCCATGGGCATCTCGCGGTCCAAGCTCCGCGCCTCCGTTTTCCCCTTCGTATCGTCTCGGGCATGAGGGCGTACCCCCTAGGGAACATAGACTTGCCGGTCACGTTCGGCGACCGTAGCAATTTCCGCACCAAGACCATGTTCTTCGAGGTGGTGGACTTTGAGGGATCATACCACGCCATCCTCGGGTGTCCATGCTACGCCAAATTCATGGTGGTCCCCAACTACACCTAACTCAAACTGAAGATGCCAGGGCTGAACGACGTCATTATGGTGAGCGTCTCCTTTGAGCAGGCATACGCCTGCGGTCGCGAGCACTTCGAGCTCGCCACCACCATCGCCAACTCCACCGAGCTCCAGATGCTTCCGCTCGACCGATCGGGGTCGACCCCAACGACCCGACCAAGATCGTGCAAATGGGGACCCAACTTCCGGCCAAATAGGAAAGCGCGCTCATCGACTTCCTACGCGCCAATTGCGATGCCTTTGCATGGAAGCCTTCCAACATGCCAAGCATCCCGAGGGAGGTCGCCGAGCACGAGCTTCGCATCAAACCGGGTTCCAAGCCCGTGCAGCAACGCCTATGCCGTTTCGATGATGAGAGGCGCAAGGCCATAGGCGAGGAGATCACCAAGCTCCTAGCAGCCGGCTTCATCAAGGAAGTGTATCAGTCTGACTAGCTTGCCAATCCCGTCCTTGTAAAGAAGAAGAATTGGAAATGAAGAATGCGTGTTGATTACACTTGCCTCAATAAAGCGTGTCCTAAGGATCCTTTTCCTTTGCCGTGCATAGACTAGATAGTCGACTCGATGTCAGGATGCGAGATCCTCTTTTTTCTGGATGCCTACTCACACTATCACCAGATCATGATGAAAGAGTCCGAGCAGCTCACGATCTCTTTCATCACCCCGTTCGGCATGTGCTGCTACGTCACTATGCCGTTTGGTTTGAAAACCGCTAGTACTACCTACCAGCATTGCATGCAGAAGTGTTTTGCTGATCAGATTAACCCGCCCCGGCAGCCCGACCAGCTTGAGCCACCGAAACCCACGATCGCCGTCTACGTAGATGACATAGTGGTGAAAGTGCCTCTCGTGGGAGACCTGATCGCCACACTAGACGCAATGTTTGCTAACCTCCAAAGGTTTAGCATCAAATTGAATCCCAAAAATGCACTTTTGAGGTTTCGAAGGGGAAGCTACTTGGATACATAGTGTCCAAGCATGACATCGAGGCCAACCACGATAAAATCACGGCCATCGCCAGTATGGGCCCCATACACAATGTGAAAAGTGTGCAACGACTCACCGGCTGTCTGGCCGCCCTTAGTCGGTACATCTCCCGACTGGGTGAGCGGGGAATGCCCCTCATCAAACTCCTCAAGAAGTCGGACACATTCATCTAGACGGAAGAGTCCCAACAAGCCTTGGATAGCCTTAAAGCATTGTTGACCTCGGCCCCGGTTCTCATTGCTCCCGAGAGACGTGAACCACTCCTACTCTACCTCGCGGCAACCACCCACGTGGTCAGCGTCGCTCTTGTGGTCGAGAGAGAGGAGCCGGGCCATGCACTGAAGGTCCAACAACCGGTGTACTTTGTTAGTGAGGTAGTCACCGAGACCAAGGCTCCCTACTCGCAGATGCAGAATCTCTTGTACGTCGTGCTCATGGCGACCAAGAAGCTGCAACACTATTTCACCGACCATGAGGTCACCATCGTCACCTCATTCACGCTTGGGGAGGTCGTCTACAGCCGCGATGCTATAGGGTGGATCTCCAAATGGGCACTCGAGCTCATGGGCTATGACATCAAGTACGCCCCCCGCACCGCCATCAAGTCACAGGCCTTGGCTGACTGCATGGCCGAGTGGATGGAGGTCCAAACCCCGACTCCGGACATCACCCACAAATACGGGACCCTATACTTCGACGGGTCGGTCATGGGACCCAGCGTGGGGGCCGGCGTAGAGCTGATTTCACCCAATGGGAATAGGCTCCACTACGTGATCCGCCTCCATTTCCCAGCCTCGAACAACATCGCCGAGTACGAGGGCCTCATCAACGGCCTTCGCATCACCATTGAGCTCGGAGCGACTCGACTCTACGCCTATGGTGACTCCAAGCTGGTGGTAGACCATGTCATGAAGGAGTCCACCTGTGAAAGCTCCCTCATGGACGCATACTGCCAGGAGGTGCGTAAGTTCGAGGACAAGTTCCAAGGAATCGAGCTGCATCACATCCCCCGGAGGGACAACAACGACACCGATGCGCTCGCCAAGATGGCGGCCCAACGGGATCCCGCTCCCGACAGTGTCTTCATCAACGACCTCCACGCATCCTCGATCCACGTCAAGCCCGATCCGCCTCAGGGGCCGTCCAACTCGGTACCCGGGGGCCCCACTATGGTGCCTCCCAACCAAGGGCTCGGGGGCCCCAACTGCCTCACGGTGGAGGCTGCAACCTCAGCGACCACTATGCCGACAACCCATTCCAACTGGAGGGCGCCCCTACTGGCATACCTCCTTGATGAGATCCTCTCGGCTGACCGAACGGAGGCGCGAAGGATCGCCCGACGCGCCAAGACGTACGTCGCCGTCAATGGTGAGCCTTACAAGCGCAGCCCATCTGCAGTGGGAATGCTGATGAAATACATCCCAACCCATCAAGGCAAGGAACTCCTCCTGGAGATCCATGCTGGCATCTGTGGACACCACGTGGCCCCGAGGTCACTAGTCGGCTAGGCCTCCATTTATAGCCTCTTGGGCATCCCCTATCTCGAAAGCCAGCTTCGCCGCATGGAGCGCGGCTTCCACCTGAAAAGGATGGAATACTCATGGGGGAAACAGGGAGGAGCCCCTCTGCAGCAGGCCGACAAGATGGATCGGGCAGGCCTTGATGTTCGTCACCAAAAAGTAGGCAACCGGTGCCGCTGTGCCACACTTATTGCACGGTCAGATCAAGGCAACCTCGATTGACTCGATGTCACAAGGGGGAGCCTCTCCTACGTGGTGTCTCTCTACGGCCGAGGTAGAGTGATGCGACCTCTCACTCTTAGCAAAAGCATGGCGCAGTGAGAATAGCGCCTTCGTGATTAAACAAATCGCAAAGCCTCTTGGGGGCCTCTGACGGGTCTAGGGACCCGAGATCTCCACCAGGCCCACTTCTCGCTGGCACTCAGAATGGCCTAAGACCACGCGTGGATCAAACAGGCACCCTCCTGGGCCGCGACTTTCTCCAGGCTGTCCAGGCCCACGGTCCCAGCCGGCCAGCCGGTCGGCTGAAGCCTCGGCCCACGCCCCCGACCGAGGGGACGACATGGGCCTAGGTCCGTACTACGGTCCCGACCTAAGATGCCGGTCGAACCCTGCCACACATGTATCATGCATGTGTCACTTTCCGCAACTAACGAGGTCAGGGGTGGGCCAGACCTCGCACACTGACCATCCCCAGGGGTAGGTGCTAAGGATGAGGACGGACGCACCAGAGTCAATTACCGTACAGGGCCAACCACTACCCCCATAGGGGTTCCAGTCCCTTTTACTGCCACTACAAGGGGACACTATTTCACCTGCCCGTCCTCGTGAGGGGATGGGACGCAACATCATCACGACGCGGCGGACACGCCTCCATCACAATGAAGTGACGGGCATAGCGCCAGGGACAGAGCGTGACTACCGTACCGTACTTATCGTCGCACGCTCGCCTCCCGACCGACGGAGCACTACGCCAGGGTTTAGGAACAAGATAAGACGGCCACCCCAAAACTCAGGACTTGGACTATGGTCATCGGAAGGTCCCGACTGACAGAGTTGGCGGTCCCAACTGACAGAGCTGGGGACCCCGACCGGCGAAGACAGGAGCACTCTCTCTCTTTGTACCTCACTATTTCTACTTTTGGTTCACCTGTAATGGAGACCCCCATTGGACTATAAAAGGGAGGGTCATCCGCCTAACAAAAACAACCAAAAACCTAGACCTAGACAGATCTCGATCATACCACATCACCCACTCACAAGCTTGTAACTCCCCAAACTTTCACGAGCACCCAGGCTCAAGCAATACAACCGACTGACCCCCCGACTAGACGTAGGGCATGATTGCCTGAACCAGTACAAATCTTGAGTCATTGTGTGCTAGGCCACATTCGATCACGACGCACGATATACACTTCGAGTAGGTTCAGTTGTCGGCAATTTTCAGAACCGACAGTAGTCTCCCATGTGTCGGCTAGGCAATGACCAACAACCTCAATCTCCAAGGTGGGCCTGCCAGGTGCGGAAGAAGGGTCATGTGCACTTGGCACTGAGGAACACCCATCTCCACGTACTCCTGTCCCATGTAGCGAAGAGGACTGGGAAAGTCCGTGACACTCAGGACGTCCCACAAAATGGAGAGGAAGCCCTCCCATTGCAGGCACCCTAAGTGCACATGTCCGTCCTCATCCACCACAATGACAACGGGGTCAACCATCAGAACAAGACATCAATGGGTGAGATAGGGAAAAACTGGTAACAAATGATAAAATAGATTCTGGACACTCCACTAAAGTAGCCATAACTGAAAGATTGTGTTGACACCGGATTTTGACACGTCTTGAATTGGCGTCAGGAGAAGAAGATTGGCCGATGCGGCAGATCTGGGAACTACAGTAAGGAATCGGCCGATCGGGGTAACAGTTGAAAATCGGCCGATTGGTGGCGCCGCCTATGCCAACAGGATAGGATTATTCTAGAAGATCCTAGTCAAAAGCTGGTCAACGCGGCATGCTAAGTCGGCCGGAAAGCAATTAAAGAGGTCCTGATTGGATTAGGAAGCGGCGGCGGAAGATTCTGCGGGAGTCCGTTTCCTTTTTAAAGTTATTATAGATATAGTAGTTTTCCTGTTTTAAATAAGGTTGTAACAAGTCGTAATCGACCAGGAGTCCTAGTTTCAGGGTATAAATAGGAGTCGCTAGGGTTTTGCAAAAAACAACCAACATCAATCAACAAAATACTTCTACTTTTTACCAGTACTTTACCTTTCAAGTCGGCAACTTCGCCAATATTTTCTTCTTTCACGAGTTCGTACGGATTGGCAGGGCTGCATCAACCTGATCTCCGGCCAATTGGTAGGTTCCGATTATCGAGTAAATATCCGAGCTTTAACTACGGGCGCATCGCTGTGGTTTCGTTTGGATTTATTCACAAGTTATCGATATTTACTAGAATTGCAAGTTTTACCTGTTATTCTAGTATTATCACCAGTTATCCAGCTTGAGATCAGGGTAATCGGCTTCGTCATTGTTCTCCTTCGATTCATCGCCATATAGCCGATTAGATCTGTTTCAAGTGTTGCTTCTATAGTAATTGTTTAGATTGCTCCAGCAGTTTTTACAATTACCATACGATCATCGGCTGACTCATAGCCGATCATCTCTACAGCAAATCGGCCGATTTACCGCCGACGCGCTCCTCAGGACAGATCGGAAATCCAGCCGATCGACGCGCCTGGAATTTAATACTCTATTTTCTTGTCAATCAACAGGTCAGATTGACTGGCACGCCGCGCGAACCGCACCAGGGCGATAACCCGAAGAGGAGCTAAGCAAATTCTCCCGGGTCGTGTGTCCGACGCTGAAGACCCATCGGCCGATTCCTACCCGGCCGATTTTAGCGCCAACACACTTTTGGCACGCCCGGTGGGACCATCCAAGACCTGATATGTCGAACAACGTAGAAATCTCTGACAGCAACATCATTGGGGTTACAGAAGCTGATCTCAAGGACGACCAGAGGGAGGAATTGGCTAAACATCTAGAAGATTACAAGAAGATATACCTCCAGTCGTTCAGTCGTACCAGAAGCGGGGAAGCAGTTAGGAAGGCCCCTATTCCAGCACCTCGCCACATCACCATTGCTGAAGACTCGGGCAAGATGTCGGATATGATTCAACTGTCCGTGTATCAAGCATTCATTGATCAATCCTCGGTGATGAGCAACACGGTGTACAACGCCGTCGTCAACTATCTGGCTAGCGGAGCCGTTCAAGGTTATCAGGGACCGGCATATGCCCCTCCAACCACCCTGCCGGCCAGAAGCTTACTGTACACATCCCAATCGGCTTCTCAGCCGATATTGACGCAGCGCGAGGGGTACAGCTCTCCACCACTTCCGGCGTCTCCAAGATACAACAGTGCACCATGTCTCCCGTCGCGAGCGCCGCTTCAACCCGTCCAGATGGCTTCGGTGCAAACACCGCCCACCAGCTCAGTACCTTGGGGAACATCAGCCACGACGTATTTACCCGAGCCAGCGAACGGGCATAGCACTTATCCGTTCCAGGTGCCATACCAATCGGCCGTCCGGCCGGTGGTCTCCCAGTACCAGCCGATTTTACCAGAAATCGGCAGGGGGGCATCAGCCATGACGCATTTTCCCCAGCCAGCGAACGGGCATGGCACTTATCCGTTTCAAGTGCCATACCAATCGGCTGCCCGGCCGACGGTCTCCCAGGTGCCGTACCAATCGGCCGCCCGGCCGACGGTCTCCCAGTATCAGCCGATTTTACCAGAAGTCGGCAGGGGGTCAAGCACTATGGAGGCATTCAGAGCCGCGGCGCCAGCAGCAACGTACGAAGGGGGTGCGGACGCGTTTCGCCAGCAGTTATCGGCCGTTCAGCAAACTTCGCCGATTCATCACCTGGCTGAACCAGCCCTTCAACACGTGCCCGCACCGCGAACAACTGTTCATCAGCAGCAGGTGGATTGGACGGCAAGAATAGCAGAAGTAATTCAAGATCAGTTTGGGCTGAAGCCGAAAGTTCAAACTTGTACTTACAAGACGCCGTATCCATCGGCCTATGACTCGTTGCCGTTCCCACACCGCTACAAGGTTCCTGATTTCACCAAGTTCTCAGGGACGGATGACACATCCACTGTGGAACACATCAACAGATTCATCATCCAGTGCGGTGAAGCTGCCATGCAAGACGCTTTGACGGTACGGTTATTTTCATCATCTCTATCCGGATCGGCCTTCCAGTGGTTCACCACTTTACCGCCAAATTCTATCGTCACGTGGGCCAATCTGGAGAAACAATTCCACAAGTACTTCTATGCGGGAGTACATGAGATGAAGCTTTCGGATCTAACCAGCCTCAGGCAGAGGAACGATGAAGCCCTTACCGATGCACAGTTGGCCGACATCGCTTTCCAGGGCCTCTTACCGCAAATCAGAGAAAGATATGCCGCCCAAGAGTTTGAGAGCCTGAGTCAAATCGTCCACCGATTGTCAGGGCAAGAGATCCGACCGTTTGAACAGCGGAGGAGCTTTCAGAAGAAGGTGGCGTATTTGGAGGGATCTGAATCCGACGTAGAGGAAGAAATCGGCCTGGCGGAATGGGTAAAAGGGAAAAAACCAATATCCTGCCCCTTTGGCAAGAAAGAGCCAGAGACATTCGGCTTTGACACGTCAAAAGCCGATAAAATTTTTGATCTACTGCTTCAGGAGGGACAGATCAAGCTGTCGCAACATCACACCATCCCTACGGCCGATCAGCTGAAGAAGATGAAGTACTGCAAGTGGCACAACGCTACTTGTCATGACACCAACGAGTCTAAAGTCTTTCGTCAGCAGATACAATCGGCCATTGAACAAGGGCGGCTCAAGTTTGAGACTCCAACCAAACCGGCAATGCCAATGAAGATAGATCAGCATCCCTTCCCGGCCAACACGGTCAACGCTGGAGAAGAATCAAGTCAAACTAGGGTGCTGACGTCAGAATCGGCGAGAAAAGACGGCGTTGTCGATCCCGGGAGGCAAATCACGACGGAAGAAATCAGAAGGAACAGGCGAGGACCAGAACGACCACACAGGCCTGTCACCTCCCGATTTCTACTCAGTAAATATCGGCGGCAGCAAGAACAAGCACAACACCAAGAAGAGATGATACGCCGGCGTGAAGATCACTGGCAGTGTCCCTTCTTCATCCACTGCTGGGAGAACGATATCAGACTGCCCTCTGCCGATAACTGTCCGGAGTGCAACGGATCAAACCGCAATGATCGCCCGAAGCCACACTCTAGGGACAGAGGATCAGAGCCGATCAACAGAAATCGGCGCGAAGAACGGCGCGTTTCGGTGCATGATCGGCTGGGGGGCAGAGTTGACCAGTACGGCAGGTCAAAAACCAAGATCGGCCAGCAAGATGGACTGGGGGGCAGGATCAGCGCGCACGATCGGCTGGAAGAGGTGGCCGATGATAGGGTATCAGACGAAGATCCCCTAGGGAAGGAACCAAATTGGGAACACGCTGGATCATCGGCCAAACCAGTAAATCCCAGGTGGTGTCCTGACGGCTTATCCAGATCCCAGAAGCGAAGGATCCAACGCCTACGCCAGTGGGAACATCAAGAGGAAGAACAAAGACACGTGCCAGAAAGAAGGAACGTGAAATCTCGAATTTGGCGCCCAAAGAAGAACGATCAGAAAGCAAACAACCAAGAATCGGCAGCCGAAATTGATATGGTATTCATACTGCCGATGGAGTTCATGGCGCCAAGCGATCGGGACAAAGTGACAAATACAGAGGAAGAGCAAATGGCACAACTGGTATTAGAGCCGATGACGGCTATGTTCGAGAAGCCAGAGGAAGAAAAACGACAGCACCTCAAAGCGCTGTTTCTCAAGGGCTATGTCAACGGAAGACCCGTCACCAGACTACTGGTAGATGGAGGCGCGGCAGTCAACATCATGCCGTATGCCATGTTCCGCAAGCTGGGCAAGGGCGATGACGACCTCACCAAGACGGACATGATGCTGAAGGACTTCGAAGGCAACGTGTCGCCTGCCCGCGGGGCATTCTGCGTCGACCTCACCATCGGCAGTAAGACCCTCCCCACCACTTTCTTCGTCATTAATGGCAAGGGGTCCTATAATATGCTGCTCAGTCACGACTGGATACATGCAAACTGCTGTGTCCCATCTACCATGCATCAATGCCTTGTGCAATGGGTCGGCGACAGTACAGAGATAGTAGCTGCCGATTCTGTTTACAGCGTTGCAGCGGCCGGCACACAACAGTGGAGCTGCGAACACGTCAAATGTATATCTGGCAGGACTTGGGACACTGACTTCCTGAAAGTGTCCGATTTCGGTCTACAGCCGATCCAAGCAGTCGGCCCTGAGGATTCAGCTCGTTCGAAAGAATGAGAAGCTGAGGCATGGGTTCACGTCGGCCAATTCATTAGAAATGGGAGATTTAAGAGATAGCATCAGATCAAGGCCGACGTACGTTGGTACCGATGGGGATTCTGAGCACAAAAAGAAAATGTGTCGAGTTAACATGACCGATTTCTCATCGGTTTTCTGGCTACACATCCGGTGAAAGAGATATTGGGATTCATTGTTAGGTGGAAAGCACAGATTACAGGAAGCAGTTCAAAATCAAATCGGCGCGGTGGCATTAAGGGACAACAATGTTTAACATATTACAGCGCAAGGAAAGTATCTATGGCTACAATCGCTCGTCGTCTGATTTGATCGGCCGATTCTAATATCCTCTGATCACTTTCGGCCGATCCTGACACTTCTGACACGTGGCCAGATATTGTCTTTTTTGCTTCAGCTCGCTGATCATGGTTGGGAGTTCTTGGAGCTTTTTCTCTTCAGCGGCTATCTCTTTGGTTATCTGTTCCATCTCCTTGGCTAGTTCTGCTCTCCTCCGTTTCAGCCGATCTATTGTGCCAACAATGTCCGGACGGCCGTTCTCGAGGAAGTTGATTTTGTGATGTACTTCCTGGGCCTGGTGTTTGTACGAGTCAACCTCCTCCTGAGTTTTGGCCATCTGAGCGTGATCGGCCATACGTCGCAGCGCCCGCGAGACCGGAATCCGCATGCCCTCTATATAGGCAGCGTACCCCAAGTCTTCCGACACTTCTTCCGGAATATGATCTACGACCTCATTGAAAAGTTGTCGGATCGGCGATGCATCCTTCACCAGTCGGCCGATGTCACCTTGGAGGAGAGTACGGATGCTCTCGAGCTTAGAGCGGACATCGTCGGAGGCAGAACTCGGTGGAACCACATGTGAGGCAGTTTCTTCTTCGTCGGCCAAGGAGACAGCGAAAGAAAAGATACTATTGTTAGGAGAATCTTGCTCCTGTAAAGGAACGAAGCAAAGGGTAAGCAGGTAGTGAGAGGAAATCGGCCGATTCTGATGGTAAAATTGTTACCTCTTTGAAACGAATCTCTCTTGCCTGCGCCGGTGGAAGTATTTCCCTTGTTTCAGGGATTGGTGCACTGGGTTCACCAGAAGAAGAAGATTCGATCATTATTGGTGCTCCGCTTGGGCCAGTTTCCTGAGAAAGATATAAATGCTCGTGAAGGTACTATGGAAAATAAGATAAGATGGTAATGGGAATTTGACATGCCTCTGCGGGTTCTCCGGCCGATTCCAGCTGTGGAGTTACAATCGGCGTACCCAAGTCAACCTGCATCAGAATTGGTTAAGTTTCCTGAATATTGATGATGCAGAGTAAGAGATCATTTACCTCGGCAACAGGAGCTGCTTGAGACATGGCCGACAGCCGTGGAGATTGTGGTGGGACAACTCGTGCCGCCTGGTAGAGGGTTGAAATTGATGTCAGCAGAAGGTTTTTGGGGAATACATGAGATAAATAAAATTACCTGGACAGCTTCTACTAAGAGCGATGCTGCAGCAGCCCCGGCTTCGGCGGCGACTTGGGGATCGGCCGTCTCGACCACTGATGGAGGTGAAGGGTCTGGGGTCTCGGCGCGCATCACTCCCATCTGATCAGCCGATCCAACACGGGGAGTCTCGGCCGATGCTGCTGCCATCTGACTAGCCGATCCGATACAAGAGACTCCAGCCGATGCTATTGTTGTCTGACCGGCCGATTCAATGCGAGCCCGTATCCGACGGCTGGATATCTTTGGTGTTGGTCTCTTGGGCGCTCGTTTTGATCGGCCGGTGGAGATATCTCTGATAGATGGAGCATGGAAGCCGATGAGTGGCTGCACTGTGTATCGATGATGGCTATCAATCGGCCGGCCGCTTCGGCTCCGTGTTGGGGGAGCATGGCTTTCAGACTGAAGAGGTAAACATAAGTTAACAGCAAGATGATAGTGCAACATTGAAATCGGCTGAAAAGAAAAGGACATACCGCAGCATTTGGGTCGATGTTCTCTGGGTCCAGAATGTTGCAGTAAATTGATGGGGATTTAAAGAAAAGATGCTGCTTCCATTCTGCCCACCATAATTTGTACTGTTGGGTGGCGAAAGAGGCAACTGACCAGCCGTTCAAGTCAATGGTGCTGGAGTCAGGTACTAAATCGCACAATCGGCTGTAGTCGATACTAGAGGTTAATCCGTCTCTGAATTTTGCTTGGCCGGCGAAATAGACTCGGATCGGCAATTGGCCGAAACCTAGTTGCCTTGCTGCGGCTGACGGGCAGTAGAACTCATAAGTGGGTGAGTCCTTCCCCGAGAAGAAGTTAGCCGGCAGAATTCCCGGCTTAATCAGGACATCCATCAACTCTCTGTCAAATGTGTGGGTGGAGAAGTCGAAGCATATAGGCAATTCAAAAATCGGCTCCGCGGTTTGATATGGATACCAGGTGATCATCTCCTCGCTAAGTCCATTATAGAAGCATCTGAAATATTCGGCTACCCGGGTAGCGGTGAACTGGCAGCCAGGAAAGGCCGATGCCGCCTCTCCGACAGATCTGCAGCGGCGACGGACCGATGGGTTCTCTTCTGACTCAATGTTGGGAAAGGTCTTTGTCTCTATCCTCTGCTGAGAGACCTTGCTCATGTGTAGATTGAGCCAGAGGGTGATGAACCACCAAGGACCACCTGGATTCCCTATCGGCTCTCCTTTCGACAGCTTGGCGCCGATTTGATGCATCATATGATATGCCGATCCCAGCAAATGTTGGAAGAGAGATTCTGCCAAAGCTTGAGTGTTGGAAGAGGGGCCGACCGCTCTGCCACAGAAGAGATGTTTCTCCAGCCACATCATCAGGAAGGCGGTGTGCTCTCTCTGTGAGACTGTCCCTGTCTTCATGTTCTTACTGATGTATCCTTTCCACCCGCCGATTCCTTTGGTATCTAGCCTATGAGATGGCTTGAACAGGTAGTTGAAAGGGGTATCGGCGGAGGAAACATCTAGGCCGGTCAGCAGCAAGACATCGGCCAAGGTCGGGGTCATGGGTCCGTGTCCAAAAAGAAATGCGTTGAGCGCATCGGACCAGAAGTAAGAGGCTGCCATAACCAAAGGTTCGTTCTTTTCCATCTGAGACAGGGACAAATCTATGCACTGGCCGATTTTAAGTTCTTCCCATTGGACTTTCCAAGACCCGGCTACCCTCTGGTACCACTCTCTCCACCCGGGTGTTTCGTTCGGCCAGGATCTGAATGCGCCTACCCAGTGATCTAAATCCATAGGTGACTGCTTGAAGGGGATTCTGTGAGTTTCTAAGCTAATTAGATCCGTTGGATCAGGACTCCCCATAGGGCCTAGGCAGATGAGGTCAGGAGACTCTGAGAGGGGAATGGTGATCCTGTGCCTAAGGGCCTAAAAAAGAAAGGGAAAAAGGGAAGGAACTAGAAAGGGACCGGAAAATACTGAAGCAAGGCGAAAAGGAAAAGATTTTTCGGACATTTACCTCTGGGATGGAAGCCATCGTCGCTGATGACGCTGCTGGAGAAGCCGCCGATTGGGCCGCCGCCGCCAAAGGAGCAGCCGATGGAGCCTCTGTAGATGGGGTGGTCGCTGACGGAGACGCCATTGGGGTCGGAGCAAGCTGCGGACGAGGTCGCCGGAGAAGGGGAAGCGCTTGGAAATCGAAAGAACTTGGGGGAAGATGAACAGTAATGCGGCAGAAAGGATGCTGGATTCGTGGAGGAGAAAAGGTGGAGAAAACCAGTACTTAAGATAAGGGGGTAAGGGCAAAGATGGTATTCTTACCGCACCGTCTACACGAGTTCCAGGGGAGCGGTCGTTTCGCGTGCTCGGATCGAGGAAATTGCAATCATTGTGCCGCGGAACGGAAGGAGACTTTTACTGCACCCGTTTCGGAAAAAAGGATTAAAGAGGGAGTTTCGAAGAAAAGTTATATTTTACTCCGAAACTGGGGGGCATGTGTTGACGCCGGATTTTGACACGTCTTGAATCGGCATCAGGAGAAGAAGATTGGCCGATGCGGCAGATCTGGGAACTACAGTAAGGAATCGGCCGATCGGGGTAACAGTTGAAAATCGGCCGATTGGTGGCGCCGCCTATGCCAACAGGATAGGATTATTCTAGAAGATCCTAGTCAAAAGCTGGTCAACGCGGCATGCTAAGTCGGCCGGAAAGCAATTGAAGAGGTCCTGATTGGATTAGGAAGCGGCGGCGGAAGATTCTGCGGGAGTCCGTTTCCTTTTTAAAGTTATTATAGATATAGTAGTTTTCCTGTTTTAAATAAGGTTGTAACAAGTCGTAATCGACCAGGAGTCCTAGTTTCAGGGTATAAATAGGAGTCGCTAGGGTTTTGCAAAAAACAACCAACATCAATCAACAAAATACTTCTACTTTTTACCAGTACTTTACCTTTCAAGTCGGCGACTTCGCCAATATTTTCTTCTTTCACGAGTTCGTACGGATTGGCAGGGCTGCATCAACCTGATCTCCGGCCAATTGGTAGGTTCCGATTATCGAGTAAATATCCGAGCTTTAACTACGGGCGCATCACTGTGGTTTCGTTTGGATTTATTCACAAGTTATCGATATTTACTAGAATTGCAAGTTTTACCTGTTATTCTAGTATTATCACCAGTTATCCAGCTTGAGATCAGGGTAATCGGCTTCGTCATTGTTCTCCTTCGATTCATCGCCATATAGCCGATTAGATCTGTTTCAAGTGTTGCTTCTATAGTAATTGCTTAGATTGCTCCAGTAGTTTTTACAATTACCATACGATCATCGGCTGACTCATAGCCGATCATCTCTACAGCAAATCGGCCGATTTACCGCCGACGCGCTCCTCAGGATAGATCGGAAATCCAGCCGATCGACGCGCCTGGAATTTAATACTCTATTTCCTTGTCAATCAACAGGTCAGATTGACTGGCACGCCGCGCGAACCGCACCAGGGCGATAACCCGAACAGGAGCTAAGCAGATTCTCCCGGGTCGTGTGTCCGACGCTGAAGACCCATTGGCCGATTCCTACCCGGCCGATTTTAGCGCCAACAGATTGGATGTCCTAAAATTCTCAAATTTCACCAGATCATTCCTAGGATAATTTTGCCCAACTTTGCTAGTCAACCCTTGGGCTATATCAGACTGTATGATGGTCATATCCTTAAAGTTCTCCGTTTCTGTCTACTCGGCCAAAGAGCTAGTATTTTGATCACCCGGGAAAATCTACTCGGCCAAAAATTACCAAATTTTAACAGTATATTCTTGATCAAGTTTGCAACAAGTTTTTTATTGAACATTCTTGCAGGGTCCAAAAACTTATGTGACAGAAGTGCTCAAAACAGGCAGAAAACTGAGCTGTGAAGTTTCTAGTGTTGCCCACTTAGTACTAGTCTAAAAATTTTCAAATTTTAACAGCAGGTAGTAGACAAAGTTTGGAGAAACTTCACTATTGAGATTTTCTTCAGATAAGGTTATTTTCTTACTTTAATTAATCCATCTATCCAGATATGGCAGATTTCTAGATAGACCTTAAGTGAAAGAAACCCACATGCGTATGAACCTTACCACACTCAATTAAGCTCAACCTTTACTTTTTCAGTTTTCAGATATGCTCATGATGCATGCACATCCTATTCATCATCACAAAGTAAAACAATTGCCAAATAGCTTTGGTCTTACGTAGTTAATTTCGGCGGCATACAGAATACGTCTCTCCCTATATTAAGTAGCTGAATTTTCTAACCATTCTTAACTTATCGTAATCGTGATTAGTGTATCTGCAGAAGATCAACAGAATATAATTCAACCTTTCGTGTCAGCACTCACGAAAGTGTCCCTATATATTACCGCTCACTATAGTAGCGGCATCCATACGTTCAACACTGCATGGACATTGTTTCATACGTTACCATGGTAACGTATTCACTTCTCATATAAATCGCCTTACGGGACATTTGTACATTGAAGCCACCGTACGTGCAGCATATTTTACTGCCAATTTAATCAACGAGTAGTTGGTATATTGGCAGAACCTCAAGTAAGCCACTGCTTGAGGGCAGCATTCGGTTCGCATCACCGACGTGAGGGTCAAGCTCTCTCAGTTGACTGAGGATCCTTACCTTCTTACCTTAGCGTAGATGCATCGTTACAGGATTTAAAGTACTGAAAGTAAATGTGCTGGATGTCAGTTATATAACATAAATAAGATAACCACCTAATTACTTTCCATAATCCCCTAGGGATTTCTGAACTAGGTGTCATCCTTAACGAACCAACGCATTTGTAAACGCAGTTTTGTCATCAAGTTTAAGAAAACAAGTTTTTAAGGCTCGTTATACTCTCTGGTGTATGCTTTTTGGCTCCGATACCAGCTATGGCAGAACCGCCCGAATTAATCCGACTCAAGTGCGCTAACCGTCACCATACAGCAATCCGGGCCAACTCGCACTTAAAATGGAGTAACTTGACAGTCTGTCGGGTAACATCCCGATGCAACCACTGGAATTTCAATCAAAACAAAGCATATATACAACCCACATAAAGGTGAGCCTAGAGATTTTTTACATAACAGAGTTCAACACAAATTATTATTAAAAACCAAGTTCGAATTCATAAATAAGTACTTCAGAGTTTAACAGTGCAGCGGAAATAAAACGGTAGTCTGACAATGATACAAGATTTCATGATGAAGCCGTACATGACTGTGGAAGAACCACCTGAATTAATCCAGCTCAAGTGCGCTAACCATCACCACGAGGGCAATTCGGGCTAACTCGCACTTCAAACGGAGTAATCCATAGGTCTGCCGGGTAACCTCCCGATACAACCACGGGTTTGCTGATCGAAACCACACATACAAAGTATTCACACAAAGGTGAGCCCAGAGAATACAACATTCCACAAATTTTACATCACAGAGTTCCACATAAATTTATTATTACAGACCAAGTTCGAATTCATAAAATAGAGTACTCCCAAGTTTAAAAGTAAACGAGTTCTTCAGAGTTCATTGCAGCGGAAAAACAAAGATAAACTACTCGATGATACATGATGTCTCGATGAAGCCCGTACGAGACATCACTTGGCATTATCATCATCGGCCGGGGATGCATCCCATTCCATCGACCAACCAGGAGGAAGAGTACACGGCCAAGTCAAACTAGCAACCATGTCCTCAAAAGTATCACCTGAAAACAAGCAAGGCTTACCCGACTAGTGGAATATACTTAGCCGACTCCTAGACATGCAAGGTTTTTGTCTTGAGGGGTTTATTTTGCCGAAAAGCATATACAAGTAGGACCTTACTTTCAAATTTTAGCTCCAGATTCTAGTTTTCTTTAACCATTCTAGGTAAGCAACTATCTAATATCATACATGGTGAAAGAATTAATTTGCATCCAACAAGATTAATCATCATCATTGTTCCATTTCTTACTCTATGTGGTAAAAGGGTTAAACAGTCTCAATACCGCGAGAAACAGATGATTCGAATCGAATTTCTTAACCTTGCAAGGCAGACCTAAACACACGTCACGTGGTTACTCCCAGAGTCACACGTGCAACTTTTCCCTTCAATTCCCGCTTCACGGAACAGGCCCACCGCCCTCGACTACACGTCCCCATGGACCACGGAACGATGCCGGGCCATGGCGGCACATGCACCCGCCATTAGCTAGATGTGAACAAATTCAAGACGGTGGGGAGTATATTCCGGCCTCGGTTCAATCCAGTACGTAAGCTTACCGATTACCATATTCTCAGCATGTGGTTAGTACGTTCAAAGACTTAACCACCACTACCACACACTGCGGCCTTAGCATTTTTCACTAAACAGAAGGGGCCTCAATCATCAACATGAACATCGCACCATAGCCCTGTCCGTTGACCTTATGATTGCAGCATGTAGTAGACATTCAACTCCTATATTCTCGCGAGTGACAGGAAATCACTCGACTTTTACCGGAGTCCTATTAGCATAGCATTCTATCGAACCTTATATCTAGTGTTCAGATCATAGGAACCTAAGATCATGCAACTAAGTTTTCATTCAACTCCGATAAACTTAATGCACAAGCAATATAGAGTAATAAGTTGCATAATTTGAAAAATAGGGTTCATGCTCCGTGGCTTGCCTTCTTGAGCAAAGCTAGCCTTGGGCTCTTCCGAACTCTGGTTCGGGTCTTCAAAAACTTCAGTTAGATTCACTTGAGCTTCACGCTGCTCGCTCTCAGACTCGGGCACCAGCTTGTACATTCCGTCAGCGAGAGTAGTCGATTCTATATGAATGCACAAGTATGAGTTGCAGTGATGGTATATGGCATTTATTTTCTTCACGATAAAGTTGCAGTCCACAAAAACATAGATTTGGTTGTAAAGTTACTTATTTAAGATTTCTTGGGCAATCGTTAATAGAGTACATCTTAAACTACTTAACTTCATTAAACAAGAAGGGGTTGTGTTATATTGGAAACTTAATTTTCTAAGCACAAACATGAATTAAACACAATTACTGAACAAGGTAACTTCTGATGATGAAACTTTTATTCAAAGTACCACATGCAGAGACAAAATCACTGCAAAAATTTCAGGCATTTTTGTGTAGCAAATTAAATATGAAAAATGTAATACACAGCCACTACTAGAACGTAGTTATTTTTATACAGAACGAACCATGCAAGTATTAATACTAAAACTTTTATAGGGTGTTAATCTATCCATATATGTGTTACTGAAAATTTTTCAGATTTTATTGTGCATGATACAGAGCATAATAAATAGGACAAGATACACCTATTTTAATAAAGATTAATTTATACAGGATGTTATACAGGGTTTGTGAGTATGAAACTTTTTATACAGCATGCTCTAACCCAATTTATCCCATAATAAAACTAATTTCTTTGATTTAGTGCATTTTTCCACAAAAAAGTTATATAAGTAGGTTATAGAAAGGTAAAAAGTCCCCAAATTTTTTTGTGGCATCTAGATAACACTATAACAGCACAGGAAAAGTTTCATAACATGAATCACTATATAAAAGTCCTGAACTTTTTACACTGGCCTACACATCAAGAATCTGATTCACTGTCCAAAAATTAGGTTCAGCCTTTGCCTACAATAGTGGGTACAAATAAAGGCTATTAAACTTTCCATTTAGTTTAGGGAAAATATAGCAAGCAACTAAAGAAAAGCATGTAACAAAAGTTGTAGATCTTCTTCTAAGGATTACAGAACAGTTGAGTTTGTAGTTTTCTGATTTTTCTATGATTTTTAAGGCATTTTCAAAGTTCGCTATTTTTGAATCTAGGGTCAAAACACTAGTTGAAAACAAAGCAATTGGGTCCCTGGCGGGGCTGGCATGGCGGCCGGCCAAATTCCGGTGAGGAGGCTCACCGACGGTGAGGGGAAAGGGTCAGGGGAGCACCAGGGAGGCGAGAGCTATCTCGTGGTGGCCTTGGTTGGGGTCGGGGACGGCCGGAGGTGGTTCTCCCATGGCGGACAGGGGGCGGCGGAGGTGCTGTGCGGCGGCGACGGTGCTCAAGCGAGGCTGGGATGGCGTGGCCAGGTCGGGGAGCTGCAGTGGACGGTGGAGGACCGATTTTGAGGGTCGGCTCCAGGGAAGGGAGACCGGAGGTGGCGTGCCCACGGTGGACAGGTGCGGCGGCGGTGGTTGCTGGCGGTGGCCTTGCTCCGGCAGGGCTTGGCGGGATGGGCGGGGCAGTGAGCTTCGGTGGGGAGGTGCGGTGGTGTTTGGAGGCTCCGCTCTGGCAATGGGTGGCTGGAGAGATGAGCTCCACGGCGAGCTCCTCACGGCGGCGGCAATGGCAGTGGGCGGTGGTGTTCTGGTGGTCTGGGCGCGCGAGAGGGCTCAGTGCGGCCTTTTGTAGGCAGCAGAGAGGAGGGAGGAGGAGCGGGGCTAGACTGCGAGGCTGGGGAGGGGCGGCACGACGGTGGCGCGCCATTGGGCCGTTTGGGCGGTGATAGCTCCTAACTCTAACTCCCGAACTAACCTTTGAATTACACGGGAAAGCGCCACCCAGAGGGGCGCCTCCCAAAGTGGGAGAGAAGTGGTGAAGGAAGGTACAAGTGAGAATGAGGGAGAGGTGTCCTTATTATAGCTTGGAGGTGCCTTGGGAGAGTGGAGATGCTCATGGAATCCAAAGGAAATCTCCCCCTCCAAGCACTCTCCTGCTGCCACCTAGCGTGAAGTGCAACCGCCTCCAGCATCCTCACGTTGGTTACTTGCCGCCACAGCAAGATGAGGCGGTTCCTTGGAAAAGCTGGCCTAGGATTCTCCAATCTACCCTTGATGCACTTGGATTTATCTCCTGGAGGCCGTCAACTTGTTGCTCGAATTGGATTTGATGGATTTCGCCAATGTAGTAGGCCGGCCGCCCAGGGATTTCCAGCAAATCCATCCATCCAACTTCCATTGTGTGGTGGATGGTCATCATGGATCAGCCACACCTGATTTCACTGAATTTGATTGAGTTTGCTCCGAGTTGTGGCCGTCCAATCCTTGGTGGAAGCCTTCTGGTCGTATCCTTTGTATTTGCTTGTTCCTCCAGTTCATATGGGTCCATTAGGGGGTCCCTATTGGTCTTGTGGCAAGGTATGATTTTCTTGGCAAAGGTGTAGGGCCGGCCGATTAGCATAACTTTTGCATCCGAACTACGAATTGGGTTAACCAAATATCCAGTTCGATCATCTCGACGAGCTCTTCAACATGGTAATGTTCAATTTGGCATTAGATAATGTTTCTAATGGTGTCATCTTATATCCATATTTCACCATTCTTGCATATGCTCCATCTAGTGTTGTTTCCAGCATATTTTGAGCATAATCCTACAAAACATCTCAAACCACCAAAACTTGTGGAATTTGTTAGTTCAAGGCTAATAATGCATAGAAATATACTTATACCCATTTTATTCACCAAGATGTTGGTGGTTGATGTTGTAACTAATGACCACCAACATGGTATTTCAAGAATTAATCTCCGATGCTTATCCACGGAATCCTTTCCTTCGGACTCTAGAGTCGGTGCCTCACAAAATTCCATGGCCCATGGATTCTCCATCTCAAGAGATTCATTGTGAATGATTATGGTTGGATCTCGATCACGGTCAAGAACAACGTACACTGGGCCAGCGGGAACAGGCTCAAACTCATTCAAGGGTGATGATGATCTTTCATCTTCACAAAGGTGAAGGATTTCTTCCGAGTCATACTCTTCAGAAGTGGCAGATTTTGCAACTTCAAAGAGAACAGGCTCGGACGATACAAATGGAGATCCATACATCATCTTCTCGAGTGGGTTTTGCTCAGGATGAGGCTTCACCAAAGGATTTTCTAAACAAGAGGTAGCGATGGCAGAAGCAGGTTCCCTAAGCTTTTCATCTAGGCTTCCTTGAGATGTGTTGAGAAGTTTTTCTAGCAGGTAGCCTAGGAGAAGACCAAAATCGATGACATCATAGATGTGGAAATCTAAGCGTACCTAAATTTTGTCTATGGTGATCGGCACATCCCTTGCGATCCCCCAACATTTGAAGAGTCCCGAGGGACTTCGGAGGTATTTGTCGATTGGGTTCAGAGGCTTGTTACCCACCAGACTTTCTATGATGTACTCGGATAAGGTACAAGCCTCAACAGTAGGGTAGTGAAGGGCTTCTATGGCATTTCCCCTCATAGTACAAGGGAGGGTTGTGGAAGTTGTGCTAATCTGAATTGCTTCAGAAGTACGCTTAACCTCCTTCAACCAATTCACTACGGTTGCATGGTGGAGCCCTTTTCGAGGGTCTCATAAAGACAGAACGATGCCGTAAGCTTCTCATGCCAACGATGATTCGAGGTGTTTGTAATGTTTCTTGAAGGATCATCCTCGAATTGGGAAGGGAACTTTGAAGGTTGAATTTCTTCTTCCTTCGGTGTTCGTGATTCGATAGAGAGTTCAATGGCCGAATCTGAGGATGTGGATGGTGAAGAATTGGATTTGGCCACTAGAAGATCCTCATGGCTCGTCTTGCCTCTTCTTGGAGGGGTCTGCGCTTGACTTTGAAGGTGGTGTACTCGATGATACTATATTGGAATTTCCTACCTTCAGCCTGTGACCTTTGGAGAAATGACCCTCCAGCGATGGCGGCAAGATAAAAGGTGGACTCCTTATCGAGGCTCTCATAAAAGTTGCGAAGCAACAAAGACTCGGTATTGATAGGACAGGTCCAGATTCCACTAAACAAGAAAATGTAAACCAAGCCACGCCTATGGATTCCTTCTCATTCTGCTGAAAAAAGTTGATATTCCTTCCTAAAGCAACAATACGGGATAGAAGGATGAACTCAAGACAAAACTTATCTCTAAGCTCATCCCAGCTATCATTCATGTTGCCTACGGTATATGTGTACCATTGTTTGGCCTTCCCTATAAGAGAGTAAGGGAACAATTTCCACTTGAGGGTATCTTGTGTCATGCCTGCAATGGCAAGGCCTAAACACAAATGCTCGAAATCAAACACATTGTTGCACGGGTTTTCACTTTCTAACCCAGAGAAGGAAAGCGCCCGAACGAGAGCGATAAGGTCGGGAAGGAGGTCATAGCCGGATGTAAGGATTATTCATGTAGAGGGTGGTGGCTCTAAGAACTCCCCCTTGGGGTAGAGAGCTGTTGAAAGGATAGCTGCTCCATGGATAGAGGGGGTAAAGGTAGAATCAAGGTAGAGGATCATGCAACTAGGATTTCAATCAACTTCTACAAACTTAATGCACAATACCATATATAATGAAAACTTGCATAAGTTTAAAAGTAGGGGTTATGCTCCGGGGCTTGCCTTCTTGAGCAAAGGGCTAGCCTTGGGCTCTTCCGATCTTTGGTTCGGATTTTTGATGACTTCAGTTAGATTGGTCCGAGCTTTGCACTGCTCACTCTCGGGCTCCGGCACCAGCTCGTAGGTTCAGTCGGCGAGAGTCATCGATTCTATATGAATGCATATGTATGAGTTATTTTAATGGTACAATATAAATAACTATTTCACTGTAAAGTTGTAATTCAACAAAACTCAAGTTAAGTTGTAAAGCACTTCATTTTCTTTTCCTTGGGCAGTCATTAATCGAGTAGTATCTTGATTAACTAACTTCATTAAGTAAGTGAGGGGTTTTGTCATTTCGTAAACGGCCATTTTTCAAAAGTAAGCATGGATTAAAACAAAACAACTCGAAGAGATAGTTTCTGGTGTTGAGATTTTTATGCAAAGCACATTACTTAACAAGCTCACTGTAAAATTTCCAGCCATTTTCTTTCAGCAGATTAATTATGAAAAATACATTAAAAAGCTACTGCTAGGATAAAGACCCTTTTATACAGAACAAACCATGCAAAAACTGGTGCTCAACATTTTACTAAGTACTCCTAAACTTATGGTGATCTACTCTAAATTTTTTAGATTTTAGTGTGCAAGATACAGAGCATAGAAAATAAGTCAAGATACATCTACATTAATCAAGATTTATTTCTACCGGTAGTTCCACAAAGTTTCTGTGTCTCAAACTTTTCCAACATGATAATCTACTCAAAGGTAATCTCTGGTTAAAATTTCTTATTTTTTTAAGCTTCAGAACTAGTTACTTTGATTTAATATAGTTTTTCTTAACTAAAAACATATGAGCAAGTTATACAGAAATAAAAAGTTCGAAACTTTTTCCATAGCATTTGTGCATCAAGGTTACTCTACTGTAAAAGTTCAACCCTAAAATATCAGTAGAACAGTACGAACAAATAACACTAGCAAAATAGCACATCAAACAAGATCCAACAAAAACTACTCGTAGAGACTTGTTCTGGCCTTGAGATTTTTACACAAGTCTTATCAAACAGAGACTAGCTTACATTCCAAAAATAATCCACAGTACTGTCCTAGATCAAGAGATACATTTATGAGCTATTTAAAACAAGATTAATTTTAGATCAAGTTATAGTTTGTATGGTCATCCTTCTGTGCCAAAGTTGTAGGATTCATCAAGAGGGTCACAAAAATTTTTAGTTTGCATTTTTGTGATTTTTCTATGATTTTAGAGTGATTTTACACTTGACAGCCGCTTGAAAACAAAAGTACTCGAGTTCTCGCATGTAGGTCCTTGGATCTAGCAGAAAGAACCCTAAAAAGAACTTGGCGATTGCAATGTAGTCCTTGGGCGGGGCTGGGTGTTTCCCGGCCGAAATCCGGTGAGGGAACTAGGCGGCGGCAAGGGGAAAGGGGTGGGGGAGCACGAGGAGGTCGAGGGAAACCAGTTGGTGTGTTCGGTTGGGGATGGGGTGACCGGAGTTGGGCTGCCAGCAGTGAGCAGGAGCTCCGGCAAGGTGCGAACGGTGGGCGGCGGTGGTCCGGTGAGGGAGGGCAGCGTGGGGAAGTCGGGGAGTACCAGCAGGTCAAGGGAGACCCGTTTAGAGCCTCGGTTTGGGCAGAGGAGGAGCAGAAAGTAGGGCGCGACGGCGAGGTCGAGTGGCGGCACTAATGGCGCGGTGGTGGTGGTACTCGGACGCGTGTGAGCCTAGGCTCGGTGCAGCCCTTTTATAGGCGCACAGGGGGAGGAGGGGCTGGGCGCTGCCAAGCTGAGGGAGGTGCGGCCGGGACAAGGCCGCGGCAAAGGCGCAGCGTCGGCGGCGCATCGTGGCTGGGCCATCGCGAATCGACGGCCGGGTGGCGCGCTTGCGTCGGGCATGGGTGGATTAGGGGCAGGGGAGGGCGATTTGGCCGCGAGCAGGTCGGGGCCTGTCGGGGCGTTGTCCTTTGGTGGCTTGCAGCCGGCAAGCATCGCCGGCCAGTTGGCCGGCGGCGGCTGCCCCTCGACGGGACAGGACAGGGGAGGGAGAGAGAGAAGGGCCGGGATTCATATTAATTTTTTGTCAAAATTTCAAATAGAATCTTGAAAAACTTTGAACATGAAAGTTGTGGGGAATTTTAAAATCTATGACTTTCGTTTTGGATCAAAGTTCATTTCCTATTCATCTCATGTGTTTAAAGTTTGAATTTGCAAATGGTGTTTGAAGTACAGTTTGCAAAGTACTAAAATATGAGTCTGTTTTTATGCTACATTTGTCATGAAAAGTGGAGCATAGAAAGGTTATAAACAGAAAAAGAAAAAAAATCTCACATACACACATACATACACATGCACATACACATTCATACATATGCATATGCACATACATAATTAGATGCATTATTTCAATGATTCTGGGTTATTATGCATGATGCTATGTTTAGATTTTCTTGCTTAGGATTTTAAACACCTAGGGTGTTACAAACACCACACTGGATAGAGGAAAGGGGTAGAGAGGACTCCTAAGGCTAAGAATTAGAGGTAAGATAGATCTGTCTGTGTTGTTCACGTCGGGCTACTGGCTTCCCATAGGATACCTGGTGAGCTCCGGTAATACAGCACCGGGGTATACCCGAACGGGGAGCATTATGCTAGATAGACAGGGCTGTCACCACCTGCTACCTACCTCATCTAACCATGGGATACACCACAACCAACAGGTAATGTCCGATCTACACACCACGTCTATACCGTCCTTTACTAACTCTAGAATCGATCTAACTCTAGAGCATCCACTACACTAGTGAACTATTGATCTAGTAAACAACTAGGGGACTAGAACTATTACTTAACTAAATTACTAAAGCACAAAGGAAATCACGAACACTTACTATGATTGATAAGCATCCGTCGAGGTACAAGCTGGAGAAGAGCGTCGGGGCCGACTGCACCTCCCCGACTTCCCTTCACTCTCTCCTTATTTTCTAAGCACTACCTAGGCAGCACTAAACCTCTAAGGTGAGCCTAAAGCTCAAGAATGAGAGTGTAAGCGCAATAGAGGAGAGTGAATTGTGTGTCTCATTAGGAGCCCCACCCCTCATATATATAGGTGTGTCTATGGGGTGCTCCTACCGTGCAACCAGCTGAAGCTCTGCAGAATAGACGTTGAGGACCAATGGGGAGGTGCCACATCAAAGAAGTAAGGCGGTGGAGTTGGTTCTGGTTTGGCCGAACCAGGATGAGCCCCAACCGACCTCAGCTTTGGACAGGTGACTAACAAGTGGGCCCCTTGGTCTCTGGTCGATGAGTTGGCGCTGTCCTAAATCAGTTGCATGCTCTAGCGGGCCCTTTGATCCATGGGAGGCTGAACGACGTGTTCTGATTGGTCGGAGAGGTTTTGCCTTGGATTGAGAGTGCGTTTCCTTGCTCTTGAGGGTGTCATGTGGGTCCTTCAATCCTCATGCTTTCTCATGATTGCTCGGTGTTTTGTGTCTTGGATTCGAAGGTGTGTTTTCCCTCCATTTTAGCTCAGATTCCTGCATAGCTATATTTTCCAAGGGACATGTGGAATTGACATTATTTTGAATAAATATGTATGCTAGGAATGTTAGTTCTCATGATTTTCATATCAAATTGACGGTTGAAAATGGTCTGTAGTGAGCGCCAACATGCACATAACTATGAACATACAAACTACAATTGAAAAGTACTCGAGTACTTACAGCGAGGATTTATTCACAATCAACTTTTTCACCCTGAATACGTTAGGCGTCGGAGTAGCACCTGAAGTACTCGAAGGCGTCGATTTGTCAGCCGAGGGCAGTGTTTGCCACGGCGGGGCAACTGATGCAGCAACAGAAGAATTAAGGCCGGCCAAGGGCTTGACAATGGGTCTACTGTAATGAAGGTTCCAGTATCATCCCCAACGGGACCTTGGCGTTTCAGTATCATCCCCGACTACTCCATCTTCAACCCTTTGGTTCGAGCGCTTAGGGTTGGAGGTGGTAGAGCTGAAGAAAAAAAAGAAAAAAGGATGATACTCAGAAGATCAATAGAAGGGCGAACCAAGGGAAGTACTCGCAAATTTGGGATAAACACTTACCTTGGTTGCTCGTCGCCATCATCACCATTTCCAGCGGCGGCAGTGGCCTAACGCTTCCGAGCAGCGACCCTTGGATTCTTTGAAGAGCTGGGGAAGAGTTCACCACCAGGAGAGCTGACATCTTCCTAGGAGGTACTCGTTCCTTTTTCTTTTCTGCAGCTCTGCCAAGGTGCGGTCATTGTCAGTCCCTTCATCTTCCTCCCCACTCACTGGATCGTGAGCGGGGCGGGAAATCGCAGCCGGCTGGTGAGCACTTGGCTTCAAATGGGCCGGACGCTCTATCTCAGGTATAGGTGGAGAACTCCTATAAAAAATTGTGGGATCCTGCAAAGGCATTAAAGAACATCAAGATCTGATATGAAAGAATGACAAAAGTACTCGGACAGTTCAGTAACTTACTTTGTTCGGCAGATCCTTGGCACTAAACAGAGGAGGGATGTAGGGTACAGTGTGTGTGCCCAACAGAACACGTCCTACTCGCCTCAGAGCTTCTCGCACCGGCAATTCTTTTGCATACATACAAGACAGGTCTTCAATTTCAAGGTGCTCGAAGCCAAACCGATCTCTCTTCTGTAGAGGCTGAATCCGGCGCTCGAAAAACGAGTTCATCACAGATGCTCCAGTAACACCCATCTCTTTCAGCGCTTGGATCAGCAAATTCAATTCTTCAACTTGCTCCATGTCGCCTTCTAGAGGATTTTGATTCCACTTAGGTTGCGATTTTGGCACTCCAGCAGTTCTATCTGACAGTGCTGGTATATGGTTACCAACATAAAACCACAGATCTTTCCATCGTGACAAGCTAGTTAGAAATATGTACTTGATGTACTTGTCGTTCATGTTCTGCTTCAATTGAAAACATGCCCCTCAGACTACACTCTGGTTCTCTGCGCTTGGTTGTGGTTTCACCCGGAAAAGATATTGGAAGAGTACAAAATAGGGCTATGGAATTCGGGTTCAGATGATGAAGTTGCAGACCATAGAAATAAAGGAGGCCACGGAAGAAGTCGGAGGCAGGGAGGGCAAAACCCCTTTCAATGAAATGTTGGAAAAGAACGATCTCTTCAGCATTCTCTTGAGGATAAGGTTGGCGGAAAGAATGGCGCCAGTCAACAACATCTCTCTCCTAAAGAAGACCCTCCTTCACAAGACGCAAGAGGTCATTTCGGGAGCACTTACTGTAACTCCGGTCGCCTACTGCTGGTTTGGCCTCCTCCTTCTTCTTGCGCTTCTCCCCATTGCCGGTAGCCTTCCCTTTACCCATCCTTTTGTTCACCAGCGTCTGCACTCGCATACGCTCGGGGGCTGCAGGAGAGGGGACGTGGAGGTGCACGAAGGTGGATGAACATGCCATCGACTAGTTTTCTTGTGGAAGAAGAGGGAGGAGGTGCAGCCCTAGACCTAGATCTAGAAACAGCGGTGGCACTGGAGCAGAGGAAGACGGAGGGCTTGAAGCAGCAAGAGTGTGATTGAGAGGGTGAGTTAACCCTAAGCCACTGCCCGAAATCACTATGCGGAAGTTGAAGTGTTTTTCTCGGGATAACATTTGTTTTGTTGGGAAATTTATTTGTTTAACCTTTTTTTAGGGATGTCATCCTGAAAAAATAGGTTTTCGAATCTTTGAACCAATTTACCTATTTTGACCATCAATAGAAATTATTAGATCCTTTTATAATGCATGCCATGACCTTTTGGATCCTTTTTTTTCCAAACCTCGGGATTTGGATTCAAGACTCGAGAGCTGCAGGACACGTGCTGTTAATGGCTTATTTTTAAAATTCATTTGGAGGATAAAGATAGAAGACTCAAGACTAGTTTGACCCTCAGCCTGATCTTCGATTCAACCTAAGGCTCGGGCGCTACTCCATAAGGAGTGCGATTTTTATCGCACCCCATATAAAAGAGGACTTAAAACTACTCGGGGCATCGGCACCTCACAGCCTCAAGGCAGCCAAGGAAGTACTCGGAAGACACCTTCCGGACGGAGTTTCAGAAGAACTCGAAGACGCTTTTAGAAATACTCGAAAGCCTGCAGTACTCGGCGACGGAGCTCGGAGGCTTGTTAGATCCGGGGCCACGGGACTGCGCACATGGCATAGAATATTCTAGGATAAGGGATGGGGCATGTCTCATACCTTATATCTATTGAAAGCTACTTGGACAAGAGTAGGACTAGTGGAACAAAAGGAAACTACCCCAGTAGTACTCGGAAAGGACTCTTGAGCTCATATCTAGCTAGGATCTCTGTAACCCTGTCCCCTCAGACTATATAAGGGCGGGCAGGGACCCCCTGAAACAAATCCACATCTAAGGCAGTACAAACCACCAACCAGGACATAAGGTATTATGCACCTCGCATCCCAAACCTGTCTAAATCTTTATGTTCCTTGCACCTTCGAGTTCTTGATCTCAGAGACACCTCACCTACAATCTACCACCTTGGGGGTATCCCTCGGTGGGCTTGGCAGTCTCTGGTGCCATCGGGAAGTAGACGACTTTGGTTGTGTTGGAACCGCCCAAGAAATCTATGGCCGTGGAGTAGCACTTGATCCACTATTGAAGAGCTTGCTTGCGATCATACTTGGTGAAGTTGACTTGTTTGAAGCTGTCCGGGTACGATGCCAAGCTAAAGCGTCGCGTGAACGCTGGGAAACAATCATTGCATCTAGGGCACGGTACCCTTCAGCCGCGGCGCGCTCCTCATGTCTGGCATTGATGATGTTGCGAGCGTCGCGCCCCCAGTTAATGTACCGGAGAAGATCTCTTGTGGGGGCATTCTTGAGTTGTTGATGGTTGTTGCGTCTAGTCGCACCCTGTGGAGGTTCTGGATCTTGATTGCCCCTTGCACGTTGTCTTGGTCTCTTGCCGACAGTGCGGCTGGCTTTGGCGGCGTCGTTGTCTCTGTCATTGCCTCCAGCTGATCGTCATGGCCATCCTTTAGCAGTTCGACTTCCTTCAGGCTGACTATCGCCAATCTGCTCCGTGTGCACCGATGGGGCCTGGTTCTGGCGGTCGAGTTGGAGCCAAGCCTTCTGAGTAAGCAAGAGAGCTCTTTGCACAGTAGGGTCTTGGCTATTTGCGAGTAGGGCAGCAACTGAAGCGATGTTGGCGATTAGCGTGCGAAAGCCTTCTTCTCCAGCTGCTGCTAACTCGGTGACAAGATCGCGTTGTATTTGGCGTTGGTGATCTGCGGCGTTCCTTCTGCATTCGGCACGCCTTTGGTTCTTCAATCTGTGAGCGGTATGCTGGGTTTCGTCCTCGGCACCGGTGTTGGCTGTGAGCTCATCCTTGGAGATCTGCTTGAGTAGTTCGTTGGCATACTGGTTGCCCTCGCCCTCTTCCATCATGAACACGTGGCAGTGTGAGGTGTGCTCGTCGGAGCTAGTTGACCAGCACGGTGCCTTCTTCGCGGATTTGCAAGAGAGGTCTGCCTTCCTCGAAAGGCAGTGCATCCAGGTGAGCCACGAGGCGGGAGTTGTCTTCGAGTAGCTCAGAGGGTTTCATGCCCTTCCCTTACATGAATCAGCCCTATGGCATTGATGTGTGTTTGTATTTCTTAACATTCATGAATAGAAGCCACAAGCGCACGGAAATATCGTTGTAGCACATCACCTGGGGAGTATTCAGGGTATCGTATATTTCTCACGGAACGAAGGTGTAATTGTCTTCTTGCTAATTTACCCAAGGAAGAGGAAGAAGATAGGATGGTCCTGGGTAGCGTGGTTGTCGAAGGATAAAGACTCTTAGGAAAGATAAGCTTAGCTATTACTTGCTTGCTTCGGGCAATGGCTTAGCCCTGGTCTACCAAGTGTATACGGCTATTAGCTCTATGCCCAATCCGAACGTGGGGGACTACTAGTGATGGACTGGGCTGGCACCACCTGCAGCCTACCCCGAGAAACCGTGAGGAAGGGTAGCAAACAAAGGTAATTTCAAGCCTAGACACCACGTTCTAGCACCGGCCAGACTCCATCTTAAAACTCAAGTCCTTAAGCTAGAAACAAACGTTCCAGAACGGACAATGATACCGCAAGAAAATGATAACAAAGATTTAGTGTTGATAAGAACTCACCACCGTAGACGAACTCAAATACTTAATCAAAAGGAGGTTCGTATCCCCCGAGGTACAAGTAGAGGGAGGCCGACAACTCCGGCTGTCCTCTTGAACTTCTCCTCCACACATTCCATAACCTACTCTACTAAGTAGCTCTAAAAGGTGGAGTCCTTCCTTCTCTTCTTCTCCAAATTTGGTGTGTCTTGTGTGAGAGGCGACCTCCTCCCTTTATACTACTCCAAGGGCGGTTCCTGGGAGAATTATACAAGGAAACCTTGATAACCGATGAGCCAAAGGCGGTGGAGTTCTTCCCGCCAAACCTAAGGGTGCCAAGATCCCATCCAGGTTCAGCCAACCCTAGGGGTCGGCCGACCCCTGGGTGGGCCCGTGTTGGGTATTTTAGCCATCACAAATAAATTTGCAAGCGTACAGATACCATTGTAGCTTTCACCCAAGAGTATTTCAGAGTATCATATCCACTGAGGAACGTGTGTATATTCTCTATGGTTCAGGTTCATCCAAGGACACCACACTAGCTCGGGGAGAGGGGTACAAAAGATTCCTAAGCCTTAGAATCAAAGATAAGATAGAACTATCCTAATTGTTTACTT
Organism: Panicum miliaceum; assembly: GCA_032594955.1. Lineage (NCBI taxonomy): Eukaryota > Viridiplantae > Streptophyta > Magnoliopsida > Poales > Poaceae > Panicum > Panicum miliaceum. Next base: position 6,710,507 of record CM064070.1, on the reverse strand, counting down.
CGGGCTACTGATTCTACTGGATAAAACCAGGTCTGCTCCAGCAATACGACACTGGGATATACCCGAACGGGGATGGTTACGCTGGACGGACAACGCTGTCACCATCTGCCGCCTACCTCATCTAAACATGGGATATACCACGAACAATAGGTAAAGTCTAGTCTAGACACCACGTCTATACTGTCTTTTACTAACTCTAGCCTTAGCTTTAGACTAGAGCATCAACTAAACAAGTGAACTATTGATCCAGTAAACAACTAAGGAACTAGGACTATTACTTAACTAAGAAGATAAAGCACAATGAAATCACGAACACTTACATTGATTGATAAGCATCCGTCGAGATACAAGCTGGAGAAGAGTGCTGACAAACCCGGCACTTCCCCGACTTCCCCTCACCCTCTCTCTATTTTCTACACCTCTAGAATGAGCCTATAGCTCAGATTTGAGAGTGAGAGAGCAAATGTGTTGTTGTCCTCATTCTACCCCCCCCCCCCCCCTCCCCTCATATTTATAGGGGTGTCCAAGGGTGCTCCTGTAGTGCAAATTGCTGAAGCCTTGGAGAACTGACATTGGGGACCAATGAGGGGGAGCCACGTGCAAGAGGTAAGTCGGTGGCCTCAGCCCTAGTTCGGCCGACCTGGCCAGGCCACCAACCGACTTACCTCTTGGTTGAGAGGCTGGTAGGTGGGACCCACATGCAAGCCTGCGTGCATTAGATGTTTTCATGGAGGTTTGGACTGGTTTGTGGGCCGCTTGATCCGTCTGCTTGCACGTGATTGGCCGGATGTTTGTCACTTGGATTATGCTTGCTCTAGTGGGCCCTTTGATCCATGTGAGGCTGAGCGGCGCGTTCTAATTGGTCAGTGTTTTGTACCTTGGATTCAAAGGTGTGTTTTCCCTCCATTTTAGGCCAAATTCACATGCACACATATTTAGACCAGCACTTGTGGAATTGACGCTCTAAAAGTGGTCCATAACAAGCATCAACAGCCCTCCTGGCACCACCTTTGATTGGTGGCATGACAAGTGGATCCAGAGCCTGATCCTTCGTGATTTCCTCTTTGATAGGTCAGTTTGTGCTGCCAGGTAGGCCCTTCTTTGCTTGAGAGACACAGGATGTGATCTTCTGCGCATTCTTCTATGTTTTTGTTCGTGTTTTCTTCTTGTATCTCCTCATGGGTGCCTGCATAACATAATTTACCAAAGCTTGTTGAAATGGTTAGATATAAGTTCCTTTCTTCTATTTTGGTGATCGATTATTGTGCTTCCTTATGCAGGAGTTGACAGGTATTTTGGTGACAAGGACCGTCAACAACACCCGCACACTTATCCCTTTGCTCGTCTTCGAGTAAAGGTTGAGGACTAAGGTGGACGCAGCTCCTTGAAGTTGAACTTGCAGAAAAGTTATTCCAAGCTTTCTCTAATTACTATGAACTTTTTCAGTGGCTACCATGCAGTCCTGGGTAATTGAAGAATGGAACAATCCAAACTTCAAGTTTCCAGCTCTTCTTGCTTAGAAACTTGGGTTTTTGATTTTGAAACAAAGGAAAGTCTTGCTCCTCGAATTATTCTCTTGAATCACTCTTTTTGAAATTGCTTTTGAATTTGAATCCTCACCAAGGCAAAGTTGCTGCCTTCTCTTCAACTATCATCTATTTAGGCTTATGTGGAGCTCAAGGTAGGAGTAAAGAGGTAAACTTGCTTTTCTTATGTTACTAAGTCAAAGTCTAGATCCAAGAAGAAACAAGTCATACTCTTTGATCAAAATGTGTAAGTGTGTGGTCTTTGTGTATGAACTCCTTTTCGTGATTGACTCTCTCCTTTGCTTTTGATATGTGGGCTACCTCTCTCTTTTTTTCTTATTTTTTTTCTTGGACTTGCTTGTATCCAAACCATGCTTTTTGAGCAGGCTTTTATTTCTTCTCTCTCTTTTTTTTATTTTGCGTAGCCCACATCTTTTTGCTGAGATAATTGGAGGGAGTCACCTCAAATGGATCTTTTATTTGAATGATGCGTCTATGGAGGGCATGATTTTTGCGCAACTTCCAGTGTGGAAATTGGCATGTATATGTGGAGTGTACGTGACTTTGATCATAAGAGCATGAAATGTTTCTAGGACAGCTCATAGAGTTTGACAAAGCTCAAAGCAAATACAAGATATAGGATCAAAAGGTTTTGCATGATGCTTAAACTTTCGCTTTGGTAGGAATTTGTATTAATTTGAGGAGACAAGCTATTGTATTTTTAATTTTTTTTGTGAAAAAGAATTCCCAAGTACTTTGCAAGGAAGAACAAGGTTCCATTCGTCTAATCATATCACATTAGTCAATTACTCCCTCCGTTCTGAAATGTAAGGCATTTTGCTTTGTCGTAAGTCAAAGTAGTCTAACTTTGACCAAATTTATAGAGAAAAAGATTAACATCTAACACATCAAATAAGTAAATTATGAAAATATATTTCATAATATATCTAGTTATTCTCATTTGACTTTCAAAATATTATTACTCTTTTCTATAAAGTTGGTAAAACTTGGACTACTTTGACTTAGGACAAACCAAAATACCTTACATTTCTGGACGGAGGGAGTACTTAGATAGCATGCGATCCCTATGAAAATTTTTGTTCACAATAGCTAAAATAATAGCAAGGAATAAAGAGTATGCAATTTATTCATGGTAGCACTATTTATTGATTTTAAATTTGGATTTATTTATAGCTTGAATTTATTTTAAACAGGGAGATATGTGGGAGTGAAGCGCAAACCAACATGGTGGGTGAAGTAGAGGCTAGGCAGCCTACTTGGGGGTTTGGCCGACCCCTGGGTCGGCCGACCCCTTTGTGGGCCCTCTGGCCCCTGGCTCGGTGTTGGTCTCTGCTTGCTGTTTCAGAGATGTTTTCCCCGACAGTTGCTTTTGTACCTGGTTTATTTGAGACAAAACAAACTAAAAGAAAATACTCTGCCGGTTTGAATATCGAGGAGTTCAAATATATTTATTGAATTCAAAATGGGGGAACATTACTATCAGTGTTTAACCTCCAAGCCCACCGAGGGATACCCCATGGTGGTAGATTGTAGGTGGGGTGTCGCCGAGATCAGGAACTCGAAGGTGCAAGGAACACATGTTTTAGACAGGTTCGGGCCGCCGAGAGCGTAATACCCTACGTCCTATGTGGTAGTTTGTATTGCCTTGGGTGTTGATGTGTTTCGAGGGGATCCCTGCCCGCCCTTATATAGTCTGGGAGCTTAGGTGTCCTTTGTGGTGGTTTATATTGCCAGATACGAGCTTAGGAGTCCTACTTGAGTACTATTCGGATAGTTTCCTTCTGTTCCGACTAGTCCTACTATGGTACGAGTAGTTACAACTGATGTAGGGCGTGGGCCATGTCCCATCCCTTATCCTAGAATATGTTGGCCATGTGCGTAGTCCCGTGGCCCCAGGACTGACAAGCCCTTGAGCTCTTCGTAGTCGAGTACTGCAGGCTTTCGAGTACTTCTGAAGGTGTCTTCGAGTTCTTTTGGACTTCATCTTGAAGGTGTCTTCCGAGTACTTCCTTGGCTATATCGAGGCTGTGAGGTGCTCATGCCTCGAGTAGTTTCAGATATTCTTTTATATGGGGTGCGATTGAACTCTCACTCCATATGGAGTAGCCCCCGAGCCTTAGGTTGAATCGAAGAATCACGTTGAGAGTCAAATTAGTCTTGGGTCTTCCATCCTTATCCTGCAAAAAGTTTGAAAAATAAGTCATCGATGACACGTACCCCACAGCCCCCGAGCCTTTAATCCAAATTCCCAGTTTTGGAAAAAAGGATCCCAAAGGTCGTGGCATGGGTTGTGTAACACCTCAGGTGTTTTAATTGTTAAACAAGTCTTCCGGGCATAATAAAATGCATCACTAACTAAGAAAATAAAACAAATGGATTAAGTTTGGTTTTGCTTTTACCTTTAAAAATTTGTATGTGCATAAATGCAAGTACTTTAATAAAACAAATTGGATAACTTTCACATCAGAGCAAATATGGCTAGGAAATTAAATGAGCACACCAGTATTAGCATGACCAACAAAAGTTTAGTTGAAGCCTAGGGAAGAAAATGAAATTTTGAAATAAAATGACGCGCCCTCCGAATAGAGTTTCTTTAAGTTTTTAAAATAACTTTGGAACTAAAGCTCAAATGAACTTTGGCCTGAAACGAAACTTGTAGAACTTTTTATTTTGAACAACTTTCATATTCAAAAGATTTTGAAATTCGAATTAGAAAGTGGAGAAAACGTTCTATTTGCACCCAGCCCCCTGAAGTTTTTCAAATTTTTGCACTTACCCCTCCTCCGCTACACCGCACGCTCGCCCGACCGCCGCCGGCCACCTGGCCCTTGACGCCTGCGCGGCCCCAGGCGCCGAGCCAACCCCCGGCGCCCTGCCTGCTGCCCGCCCCCGCTCGGCCAACCGCGGCCGCGCTTTCTTCTCCCTCCCGCACGGCATGCCCCTGCCCAACCGCTGCCCCTGCACCACCGCACTGCCTCCCAGTCGCTGGCCGCCGCCGCCTGCCCAATAGCGCACCTCTACCCACCGCCGGCAGCGCCCAACGCCTCTGCTCGCCGCCCAGCTCGCCCAATCCGTGGTCGTGCCCTCCTTCTTCCTCACGCGGCAGCCCGCACGGCCAGTACAACGCCACCGCCCCGACGCCCAATGGCGTGCCGCACGCCGCACGCCTCTGGCCGGCGCCCCCTCCACCCTGTGCCCCCGTCGTGCCGCCCCAGCTCCCCAACCGCCCGCCCGCGTCGCCTACACGCGACATCGCGCCCCAGGCGCGCCCAGCGCACGCACGCCACGCGCACGACGCGCCTCAGGCCGCTGGTCACCGCCGGCCGCACCAATGGCGCCCAGCCTCGCCGCCCCCTCCACCCCGCGCCCCGGCCGTGCCACGCCTGCCCCCACGAGCTCCACCGGCTATAAAGCCCGGCGCAGCGCCCCTCCCTCCCCTCCTTTCTTCTTCCCCGCAGAACAGAGCAAAGCAGAGCAGAGCTCCATTGCCGCCGCCGCCCCCACCTCGCCGGGGAACCCCCTGCTCCGGCCCACCTCCGCCCGAGACAAGCGCTGAAACAGGTCCCCCTCAGTGCGCTGAAGCTCCCCAGCCCGAGCCCCGCCGCCCTCATCGCCGGAGCGCCGCCGTCCGCGCCGCCCCACCGCCGCCGCCCCTGCTCGCCGCGGGCAGCCCTGCTCAGACCACCTCCGCCCCAACCGTGACCACCCAAAGGTAGCCCCCAACCTCCTCTTGCTCCTCCCCCACCTTGCCCTCGCCGCCGGCGACCCAGCTCGCCGGAATTTGGCCGGACAGGATGACCCCGCCGTGATTTTGCGACCAGGGACTACATTGCAAACGCCCAAATCTTTCTAGGGGGTTTTCTGCTAGTTTTCAGGGACCCCTCTGTAAAGAAAGTTTTAACCAAATCAGTGAACTTGTAAAATTCGTATAAAATCGTAGAAATTTCAGAAAAATGCAAACTCAACTGTTTTGGAATCCTTAGAAGAAACTCTACAACTTTTGTTACATAAAGTTTCTCAGATTCTCAATATATTTTGCTCTAGATTAAATGGAAGGTTTAATGGACTTCTTTTGTACCCACTGTTGTAGATCATTGCTGACCCTAAATTTTGGGCAGTGAGTTACTTGCTTGATGTTTAGGACTGTGTAAAAAGATCAGGACCAAAAGCCATCTCTAGATACACATTTTGTCCAACCTTGTTTTATGCCATAAAGTGTTAGAACTAATTTTTCCTGCTGTTCTGTGATGTTTAATGTCATGAAACTTTTTCTGTGCTGTTGTAGTAATACCTAGAGGCCATAGAAAAATTTAGAAACATTTTTACTATATGTAACCTGTTCATATGAATTTGTGGTGGGAAAACTTCACTAATTCAAAATAATTAGTAAAGCGCTTAGAAAATGTTGGTCTTTTTACTATGAAACACAATAATTAGAAAAGCGTAGCTTGTCCCATTTATTATGCTCTAAATCATGTACAATAAAATCTGAAAAATTTACAGTAGCACAAATATGGTTATAGCAACACCCTGTAAAATTTTTAGCATCAATACTTGCATGGGTTGTTCTGTAGAAAAATAACTAGATTCTAGCAGTGGCTGTGTATTACATTTTTCATATTTAACGTGCTACACAAAAATGTCTGAAATTTTTACAGTGACCTTATCTCTGCATAATGTACTTTGAATAAAAATTTTATTACCAGAAGCTAACTAGATTAGTTATTGTGTTCAACTCATGTTTGTGTTTAAAAAGAAACTAAGTTTTCAATATAACACAACCCCTTCTTCTTTAATGAAGTTAAATAGATTAAGATAAACTCTATTAACGATTGCCCAGGAAATGTTAAAGTAAATAACTTCACAGCAAAACTTATGTCTTATGAACTGCAACTTTATCGTGAAGGAAATAATGCCGTTTACCATCACCACTACTTAAACTTGTGCATTCATGTAGAAACGACGACTCTCACCGACGGAACGTACGAGTTGGTGCCCGCGTCCGAGAGTGAGCAGCGTGAAGCTCAAGTGAATCTAACTGAAGTTGCCGAAGACCCGAGCCCAAGTTCGGAAGAGCCCCGGACTAACTTTTCGCAAGAAGGCAAGCCCCGGAGCATAACCTATTTTTTTTCCTAATTATGCAACTCATTACTCCTTGCTTGTGCATTAAGTTTATAGGAGTTGAATGAAAACTTAGTTGCATGATGATAGGAACCCATGCTTGAAAACTAGACGTAAGGATCGATAGAATGCCGTGCTAATAGGACTCCGGTAAAAGTCGAGTGATTTCCTGTCACTCGCGAGAAAATAGGAGTTGAATGTTTACTACACGCTGCAATCATAAGGACACGGACGGGCTATGGAACGATGGTTACGATTGAGGCCCGTCTGTCTAGTGAAAAATGCTAAGGCCGCAGGGTGTGGTAGTGATGGTTAAGTCTTTGAACGTACTAAACACATGCCGAGATTATGGGAATCGGTAAGCTTAAGTACCTGATTGGCCCGGCAAGGGGACGGCATCCTACCCTTTGAACTTCGGTCCCACTATATGGCGAGTGCACGAGTGGTCACGACCCAGCGCCAAACCGTGGCGTGGGGCTCGTGTACTCTCGGAGGGTAGCCCCGATCCCCGATCCGGAAAGAAAGGGGAAAAGTTGCACGTGTGACTCTGTGAGTAACCACGTGACGTGTGTTTAGGTTTCCCTTGCAAGGTTAAGAAATTCGATTCGAATCGTCCGTTTCTCATGGCTATTGAGACTGCTTAACCATTTTTACCCACAGAGTAAGAAGAGAAACAATGATGATGAATGAACTTGTGGGATGAAATTTAATGCTTCACCATGTATGATATTGGATAGTTGCTTACCTAGAATGGATAATGAAACTAGAATCTTGAGCTAAAAGTTGAAAGTAAGGATCCACTCGTAGACGCTTTTTGGCAAAACAAACCCCTCAAGCCAAAAGCCTCGCAGGTCTAGGAGTCGGCTAAGTATACCTCAATAGTCGGGTAAGCCTTGCTGAGTATTAGTATACTCAGCCTTGCTTGTGGCTTGTTTTCAGGTGAGACCTTCAAAGACATGATTGCTAGTTGACTTGGCCTTGTACCCTCCCTCCTGGTTGGTCGGTGGAATGGGATGCGCCCCCGGCCAACGGTGATGGTGCCGAATGATGTCTCGTACGGGCTTCATCGAGACATCCTGTATCGTCGAGTAGCTATCGTTGTTTTATTTTCCGCTGCAACTTAAACTCTGAGAAACTTCTTAGTTATGATCACTGAAGTAATTGGTTTCCAAACTCAAACTTGGTCTGTAATATTCACTTATGATAATTTTGTAATATTTGCTGGAATGTGGTATTCTCTGGGCTCATCATCGGATGAGCATTTGTATGTATGGCATTCGATCCGCTCTACCGTGGTTGTATCGGGAGGTTATACCCGACAGACCAGTGGATTACTCCGTTTGAAGTGTAAGGTTAACCGAGATCGCCCCAATAGTGATGGTTAATACACTTGAGCCGGATTAATTCAGGTGGTTCTGCCACAGCTGGTATCAGAGCCGTAGCTGGTGCCACAGCTGGCAACAGCTGGCGCTAGAGCCAAAATACATACGCCAGAGAATGCGACAAGCCTTAAAAACTCGATTTACTAAAACTTGACTAGAAGGATGTGTTGCGAAATACGTTGGTACGTTAAGGATGGTGCCTAGTTCGTAAAGCCCTAAGGGATTATGGGAAGGTATTAGGTGGCTATCTAACTTATGAAATATTATCGACTGACTTCCAGCACATTACTTTCTGTCAAAACTTACTTTCATGCACAACCGACCTTAAATTCTGTAACGACGCACTCATCGCTAAGGTAAGAAGGTAAGGATCCTCAGCCAACTGAGGGAGCTTGGCCTTCCTGTCGGTGATGCGAACCGAACGCGGCCCTCAAGCAGTGGCTTACTTGAGGTGCTGCCAATATGCCAACTGATCGTTGAACATATTGGGAGTAGAAGGTTTGGCGCAGGGTATGGCGATCGCTGTTCATACCCCCGTCTCATGACGGTACCCCCGTGAATACGCTATCTCGATAGCGTATGTTAACGTCGTCTGTACGGCGGAAATTGTACAGATATCGTTTCTATAAGTAAACGGTAATGAATACGGACGCTTTCATGAGTGCTGGCATGAAAGGTTCATGAAATATATATGCTTTGTCAATCTTCTGCAGGTACACTAATCGCGATTATGATAAGTTAAGGAACGATTAGAAAGACTCGACTAGCTATTATAGTGAGAGCCGTATGGTGTATGCCACCGAAACTATCTTCGTAAGACCAAAAGTATTTGGTGATTATTTTGTTTGGTGAGGACGAATAGGACGTGCATGCATCATGAACATATATATCAAAAATTGAAAATGCGTTGTATAAGAGTGGTAAGGTTCTTGCGTATGTAAGCGTGGTTTGCATAAAGACTATCTAGCGAATCTGTCAGAAATCTGCAGTGACCGAAAAGAGCGATTTATTGACCAAAGAAAATGACCTTTTCTGATAAAGTTCATGTTGAAGAAATTGTTCCAAATTTTGTGTTCTGTCTTCTGTTCGAAAATGAAAAATTCTGAACTTATGGATAGTGAGAAATAACAGAAACCTTGTAATGTCAGAATTCTGTCCAGAATAAGCCCTTCTGCCTCTTAAATTTTTAGGCCCCCTTCCCGCGGTTTTCTGCAAAAGAGCACAACACGAAACTTGTTCCAAATTTACCCAGGTAGCAGCTGTTAAAATTTGGTAAATTTTGGCTGTGTAGAATTTCCCTTGTGCACGAAACTCTGGCCCTCTGTTCACCGAAAATTCTGGGTAGACAGTAAAGGTAAAACCGGAAAAGAAAGACCATTTTAGAGACCTATCTAGCTCTGGAGTTGACTAGCAAAGTTGTTCACAAATACCTTAGGAGTGATCTGGTGAAATTTGGGAATTTTTGGATGAGAAGTGTGGAAGTTATGGTTATTTTTGCACTCTATACGGAATCTGTCCCTGTGCTTTTCACACTTTTTCTCGGCCTCATCCATTTGATCTTTCGTTCAGATGGCCGAGACAGCTGCCATGATGGTGGATGAGGATGGACGCGTTCACTCACAGTGTCTCCACTGGGAGGGTTTTCCCTCTATTTTGTGGAACGTGTTGAGCACCGTGGGCTATCTAATTCCCCCATGTTACGCCGGACTGGAGTTTGCAGAGAATGGAGTTACCCAGTGCCGTGTCAACGTGACCATTTTTCCGCACCCGCTACACCCGGAGTGGCCCGCCTTGGAGATCGAGGCTGTTGGTCGCCGTTTGGCCGATACTCAGGAGCTCACTCTCCTGCTCACAGCGGATCGTCCATCAACGACTTGGATGACTTCTAGATGATGACCTAGAAGGACTTTTGCACATACTCCTCGATAGGGTAGCCTGACTTTTGGCAAGTGTTGTAATAGGCTAACTAGGAGCTGAGTAACTCTTTCGTGATGGGTACACCTGAACCATGTGGATACCCTCAGCATGTAAGGAACGGCGATAAACTTGGGTGATTTCGTTGTAAGTTGGTAAAACGATGAAATCCACAATCGCTGAAACTTGTCGGGAATTTTATCCATGTCTCCTTACATTTCTGAATTGTGAGTTGACTACCAAACCTGTCAGGAACTCTGTGATCTAGGGTCTCACAAAATTTCAACCCTATTGGATCTTGCTAGTTTGAGTTATAGGCCAGATACTATAACTCGCTCTGCCGAAAAACAGCCAAAACAGGGAAGCAAAGAGTGAACCGTTTGACCATCCTAGCCATCGATTTAGCATCTTGGCTGAATACCAAAGTGGTACATCTTTAAACTCCCTATCCACTGCCAAAATATGAGAAACTTTGGATGAACCTACCAGGAGTTACAAAATATCTTATGGCAGACAGTTTTTATGCCCGTGATTCCATCCAGGACCTTTTGGAAGTCTACTATTCTGCGTTAGAGCTTTTTGAGTCATGGAAGCAATATGGATCACGTTGCTAATGAAGAACATTCGCCTTTTCAGATGGTTGGAGCAACCCGTGGTAACCCGGATGGTTTTGGTGCTAGCGCAAGTGGATCACAACCACAGCCGCCACCACCACCCAGTTTGGTGGAAGTAATGGCCGCTCAAACCGAGATACTTCGTCACCTTGTCAAGGGGCAGGAAGCGATTTTTCAATGCCTGCAGCAACAACACCATCAAGGGGATGGGTGCAATGTCCACCATCCTCAGGTTGCTAGCTATCCAGAGCTCAGTAACAAGATGATGGACACAAGAGACGTTTACTCAGACTCCTTATTGCCCCATCACAACTTCCGATGAAACTTAAGGATCACCAAGTAAAGCGTCGGACTCTCAAGCCTGACCCATGCAGCATAGACTTGACTGGATGGGAAATTACCTGCACAGAATTCATCCCACGGGGCCGACGTCAAGTTAGCAAAACTACAGACGCCGGCACAGTCCTTCGAACACAAACTCGCTCACCTGTTCCGGAAAAGATAGACCCTGCCAAATGCACCACACCCAAGGGAGGTTCATTGGGTATGCCAGTAGCGATATCTTCAGATAACAAACAACCCCGTCGTCCAAGTGACAAAAACCGTTGCTTCAATTGTAGCAGTGCTAACCATTTTGCTCGAGAATGCCCTCAGCCTAGGAAGCCAAAGCAGGGCCAAGGTTCTAGCCAAACCCATCAGAACAAGCGTAAAAGACAGAGGAACAAGAGCAAAGGACAGATTGATCAGCTTGAAGCGCTCCCTAAAGGTGCACCCTTAATAACACGCACATCCTCTATTTTAATAACAAGCCTGCAGTTATATTATTTGATTCTGGTGCATCGCATAGTTTCATAAGTGCAAAATTTGGTGCAAAAGTAGGCTTGAATGTTTGCCACACCGAAGGGTTATATATGATATCAACACCGGGTGGTAAAATTGCTTCAAACCAAATGGTCAGACAAGTACCAGTCAAGTTGGGTAGTAAAACAAAAACCATCGACACAGACCTTGTCCTTTTACCTCTTGACGGCATGGATATTATTTTGGGAATGAACTGGATGACTATGCATGGAGTAACACTGGACCTTTCTTCCCGAGCCGTTGAGATAAATTCACCTAGTCACGGAGCCACTACCCTTTACCTGCCGTTCCTAGATTGTACGAATTCCTGTGCTTATAAGATGGAAGGACTTAAGCTAGATGATATTCCTGTGGTAAACGAGTATGCCGATGTTTTCCCGGATGACTTACCAGGAATGCCACCGGATAGGGATATTGAGTTCATCATTGAACTACAACCAGGCACTGCACCTATATCCAAAAGACCATATAGGATGCCCCCTAAAGAATTGGCAGAACTGAAAATTCAACTCCAAGAACTACTGGACAAAGGTTTTATTCGCCCTAGCGCGTCACCTTGGGGATGTCCAGCCCTATTCGTAAACAAAAAGGATGACAGTTTAAGACTATGTGTGGATTACCGACCTCTCAATGCGGTAACAGTTAAAAATAAATACCCCCTTCCTCGCATCGATGTACTCTTCGATCAATTAGCTGGAGCCAGAGTCTTCTCAAAGATTGATCTTCGTTCGGGATATCATCAAATCAAGATTCTCCCCTGCGATATTCCTAAGACTGCCTTCTCCACACGATATGGACTATATGAATTCTTGGTCATGTCCTTTGGACTCACCAATGCCCCTGCCTACTTCATGTATCTCATGAATTCGGTATTCATGCCCGAACTTGACAAATTCGTCGTAGTGTTCATCGACGACATCCTTATCTATTCCAAGGATGAGGAAGAGCATGCCAATCACCTTCGCATTGTTCTTCAGCGACTCAGAGACCATCAGCTCTATGCTAAGTTTTCTAAGTGTGAGTTTTGGTTGGATACTGTAAAGTTCTTAGGTCACACGATCTCCAGCGAAGGCATAGCTGTTGACCCCAGCAAGGTACAAGAGGTGATGGATTGGAAACCCCCCCTACCTCCGTTCATCAAATTCGCAGTTTTCTCGGCTTGGCCGGTTACTACCGTCGCTTCATCCCGGATTTCTCTCGAATTGCTAAGCCCATGACGGAACTATTGAAGAAGGAAGTAAAGTTTGTATGGAATGAGAAATGTGAAGAAGCTTTCCACACTCTCAGAGAGCATCTGACTACTGCACCTGTGTTAGCTCAACCCGATAATACCAAGTCGTTCGATGTGTATTGTGATGCATCGGGTACTGGTCTAGGATGTGTGCTTATGCAAGAGAATCGAGTGATTGCATATGCCTCACGAGCCCTTCGGCCCCACGAACAGAATTATCCCACTCATGATCTTGAGCTTGCAGCTGTCATTCACGCTCTAAAAATATGGAGGCACTATCTCATGGGTACACAGCGCAATATCTACACGGATCATAAGAGTCTCAAGTATATCTTCACACAAGCCGATCTGAATATGAGACAACGGAGATGGCTAGAATTAATCAAGGATTATGACCTTGAAGTGCACTATCACCCCGGCAAGGCTAATGTAGTCGCGGACGCACTAAGCCGCAAGTCCCATTGCCATTGCTTATCCATGGAATCCTACCATGAGACATTGTGTGCGGAAATGAGGAAGCTTAACATCGAAATGGTTTCGCAAGGCACCCTAAATCACATCTCAGTTGAGCCCACTCTTCACGACCAAATCGTCATGGCACAACTGCATGATGAAGGAATTAAGATCATCAAACAAAAACTCTCCCTAGGTGAGGAGAAGTATAAATGTTTCCGCCAGGACCATAAGGGAGTTCTATGGTTCGAAAGTCGTATAGTCGTTCCGAAGAATCGTGAACTCCGCAAGCAAATTCTCGATGAGGCACACCTTTCCAAATTCTCTACCCACCCCGGCAGTAGCAAAATGTATCAAGACCTAAGGCAAAACTTCTGGTGGACTAGAATGAAAAGAGAAATTGCTACGTATGTCTCAGAATGCGACACGTGCCAGAGAGTAAAGGCTAGCCACTTGAAGGTAGCCGGTACGCTTCAACCGTTACCTATACCATCCTGGAAATGGGAAGACATAAGTATGGACTTCATCGTTGGACTACCAAACACTTCCCAGAAACATGATTCCATATGGGTTATCGTGGACAGACTCACGAAGACGGCACATTTTCTTCCGGTACACACCACCTATTCTACCAAGAAATATGCCGAGATTTACCTCGATCGTATTGTTTGCCTGCATGGAATACCTAAGACAATTATTTCCGATCGTGGTCCTCAGTTTGTAGCACGCTTTTGGGAACAACTGCAAACGTCTCTTGGTACCAAACTAATTCGCAGCTCAGCATACCATCCTCAGACTGACGGACAAACGGAAAGAGTAAACCAAATTATGGAAGACATGCTGAGAGCTTGCGTCATTCACTATGACAAGAATTGGGACAAATGCCTACCCCTAGCAGAGTTCTCGTACAACAACAGCTATCAAACGAGTTTGAAAATGGCACCATTTGAGGCCCTGTACGGACGAAGGTGTCGAACTCCTTTGAGCTGGTCACAAACCGGAGAACATCAAATACTTGGACCCGACCTGGTAATCGAGGCAGAGGAGAAAGTAAAAGTAATACAAGCAAATCTTAAAGCCGCACAAGCCCAACAAAAGAGCTATTCTGACAAAAGGAGAAAGCCCCTAAAATTCGAAGTTGGCGATCATGTCTATCTTCGAGTTTCACCAACCAAGGGAGTGCGAAGATTCGGAATCAAAGGCAAACTAGCTCCCCGTTATGTTGGTCCTTACGAAATCATTGAGAGCTGCGGACCCGTAGCCTACAGATTACGACTGCCCCCTCAGCTCACGGCCACCCATGATGTCTTCCACGTATCTCAACTCAAGGAGTGTATTCGAGTCCCTACCGAGATTGTGGAACAACGAGAAATATCGTTAGAACCCGACCTCTCGTATGTCGAACACCCAGTTAAGATTTTGGATCAAAAAGAAAGAGAGACCAGGAGGAAAGTGATTAGAATGTATAAAGTACAATGGAATCACCACACGGAAGAAGAAGCCACCTGGGAAACTGAGAGCTACCTGAACCAAATTTTCCCTGGGTTTCTTATCTCAACAACGGGTATGTACACACACTGCCCACACTAAGCTGATTGTCCGAATCTCGAGGCGAGATTCTTTTTAAGGGGGGAAGGCTGTAACACCTCAGGTGTTTTAATTGTTAAAAAAGTCTTCCGGGCATAATAAAATGCATCACTAACTAAGAAAATAAAACAAATGGATTAAGTTTGGTTTTGCTTTTACCTTTAAAAATTTGTATGTGCATAAATGCATGTGCTTTAATAAAACAAATTGGATAACTTTCACGTCAGAGCAAATATGGCTAGGAAATTAAATGAGCACACCAGTATTAGCATGACCAACAAAAGTTTAGTTGAAGCCTAGGGAAGAAAATGAAATTTTGAAATAAAATGACGCGCCCTCCGAATAGAGTTTCTTTAAGTTTTTAAAATAACTTTGGAACTAAAGCTCAAATGAACTTTGGCATGAAACGAAACTTGTAGAACTTTTTATTTTGAACAACTTTCATATTCAAAAGATTTTGAAATTCGAATTAGAAAGTGGAGAAAACGTCCTATTTGCACCAAGCCCCCTGAAGTTTTTCAAATTTTTGCACTTAGGTCCCTCCCTCACCTCCCCCTCCTCCCCTGCACCGCACGCTCGCCCGACAGCCGCCGGCCACCTGGCCCTCGACGCCTACGCGGCCCCAGGCGCCGAGCCAACCCCCGGCGCCCTGCCTGCTGCCCGCCCCCGCTCGGCCAACCGCGGCCGCGCTTTCTTCTCCCTCCCGCACGGCATGCCCCTGCCCAACCGCTGCCCCCTGCACCACCGCACTGCCTCCCAGTCGCTGGCCGCCGCCGCCTGCCCAATAGCGCACCTCTACCCACCGCCGGCAGCGCCCAACGCCTCTGCTCGCCGCCCAGCTCGCCCAATCCGTGGCCGTGCCCTCCTTCTTCCTCACGCGGCAGCCCGCACGGCCAGTACAACGCCACCGCCCCCGACGCCCAATGGCGTGCCGCACACCGCACGCCTCTGGCCGCCGCCCCCTCCACCCTGTGCCCCCGTCGTGCCGCCCCAGCTCCCCAACCGCCCACCCGCGTCGCCTACACGCGACGTCGCGCCCCATGCGCGCCCAGCGCACGCACGCCACGCGCACGACGCGCCTCTGGCCGCTGGTCCCCGCCGGCCGCACCAATGGCGCCCAGCCTCGCCGCCCCCTCCACCCCGCGCCCCGGCCGTGCCACGCCCGCCCCCACGAGCTCCACCGGCTATAAAGCCCGGCGCAGCGCCCCTCCCTCCCCTCCTTTCTTCTTCCCCGCAGAACAGAGCAAAGCAGAGCAGAGCTCCATTGCCGCCGCCGCCCCCACCTCGCCGGGGAACCCCCTGCTCCGGCCCACCTCCGCCCGAGACAAGCGCTGAAACAGGTCCCCCTGCTCCCCAGCCCTCATCGCCGGAGCGCCGCCGTCCGCGCCGCCCCACCGCCGCCGCCCCTGCTCGCCGCGGGCAGCCCTGCTCAGACCACCTCCGCCCCAACCGTGACCACCCAAAGGTAGCCCCCAACCTCCTCTTGCTCCTCCCCCACCTTGCCCTCGCCGCCGGCGACCCAGCTCGCCGGAATTTGGCCGGACAGGATGACCCCGCCATGATTTTGCGACCAGGGACTACATTGCAAACGCCCAAATCTTTCTAGGGGGTTTTCTGCTAGTTTTCAGGGACCCCTCTGTAAAGAAAGTTTTAACCAAATCAGTGAACTTGTAAAATTCGTATAAAATCGTAGAAAATTCAGAAAAATGCAAACTCAACTGATCTGGAATCCTTAGAAGAAACTCTACAACTTTTGTTACATAAAGTTTCTCAGATTCTCAATATATTTTGCTCTAGATTAAATGGAAGGTTTAATGGACTTCTTTTGTACCCACTGTTCTAGATCGTTTCTGACCCTAAATTTTGGGCAGTGAGTTACTTGCTTGATGTTTAGGACTGTGTAAAAAGATCAGGACCAAAAGCCATCTCTAGATACACATTTTGTCCAACCTTGTTTTATGCCATAAAGTGTTAGAACTAATTTTTTCTGCTGTTCTGTGATGTTTAATGTCATGAAACTTTTTCTGTGCTGTTGTAGTAATACCTAGAGGCCATAGAAAAATTTAGAAACATTTTTACTATATGTAACCTGTTCATATGAATTTGTGGTGGGAAAACTTCACTAATTCAAAATAATTAGTAAAGCGCTTAGAAAATGTTGGTCTTTTTACTATGAAACACAATAATTAGTAAAGCGTAGCTTGTCCCATTTATTATGCTCTAAATCATGTACAATAAAATCTGAAAAATTTACAGTAGCACAAATATGGTTATAGCAACACCCTGTAAAATTTTTAGCATCAATACTTGCATGGGTTGTTCTGTAGAAAAATAACTAGATTCTAGCAGTGGCTGTGTATTACATTTTTCATATTTAACGTGCTACACAAAAATGTCTGAAATTTTTACAGTGACCTTATCTCTGCATAATGTACTTTGAATAAAAATTTTATTACCAGAAGCTAACTAGATTAGTAATTGTGTTCAACTCATGTTTGTGTTTAAAAAGAAACTAAGTTTTCAATATAACACAACCCCTTCTTCTTTAATGAAGTTAAATAGATTAAGATAAACTCTATTAACGATTGCCCAGGAAATGTTAAAGTAAATAACTTCACAGCAAAACTTATGTCTTATGAACTGCAACTTTATCGTGAAGGAAATAATGCCGTTTACCATCACCACTACTTAAACTTGTGCATTCATGTAGAAACGACGACTCTCACCGATGGAACGTACGAGTTGGTGCCCGCGTCCGAGAGTGAGCAGCGTGAAGCTCAAGTGAATCTAACTGAAGTTGCCGAAGACCCGAGCCCAAGTTCGGAAGAGCCCCGGACTAACTTTTCGCAAGAAGGCAAGCCCCGGAGCATAACCTAGTTTTTTTTCCTAATTATGCAACTCATTACTCCTTGCTTGTGCATTAAGTTTATAGGAGTTGAATGAAAACTTAGTTGCATGATGATAGGAACCCATGCTTGAAAACTAGACGTAAGGATCGATAGAATGCCGTGCTAATAGGACTCCGGTAAAAGTCGAGTGATTTCCTGTCACTCGCGAGAAAATAGGAGTTGAATGTTTACTACACGCTGCAATCATAAGGACACGGACGGGCTATGGAACGATGGTTACGATTGAGGCCCGTCTGTCTAGTGAAAAATGCTAAGGCCGCAGGGTGTGGTAGTGATGGTTAAGTCTTTGAACGTACTAAACACATGCCGAGATTATGGGAATCGGTAAGCTTAAGTACCTGATTGGCCCGGCAAGGGGACGGCATCCTACCCTTTGAACTTCGGTCCCACTATATGGCGAGTGCACGAGTGGTCACGACCCAGCGCCGAACCGTGGCGTGGGGCTCGTGTACTCTCGGAGGGTAGCCCCGATCCCCGACCCAGAAAGAAAGGGGAAAAGTTGCACGTGTGACTCTGTGAGTAACCACGTGACGTGTGTTTAGGTTTCCCTTGCAAGGTTAAGAAATTCGATTCGAATCGTCCGTTTCTCATGGCTATTGAGACTGCTTAACCATTTTTACCCACAGAGTAAGAAGAGAAACAATGATGATGAATGAACTTGTGGGATGAAATTTAATGCTTCACCATGTATGATATTGGATAGTTGCTTATCTAGAATGGATAATGAAACTAGAATCTTGAGCTAAAAGTTGAAAGTAAGGATCCACTCGTAGACGCTTTTTGGCAAAACAAACCCCTCAAGCCAAAAGCCTGCAGGTCTAGGAGTCGGCTAAGTATACCTCAATAGTCGGGTAAGCCTTGCTGAGTATTAGTATACTCAGCCTTGCTTGTGGCTTGTTTTCAGGTGAGACCTTCGAAGACATGATTGCTAGTTGACTTGGCCTTGTACCCTCCCTCCTGGTTGGTCGGTGGAATGGGATGCGCCCCCGGCCAACAGTGATGGTGCCGAATGATGTCTCGTACGGGCTTTGTGACAACCCTGGTAATTAAAATTCCAAAATCAATGTCATTAGCCTAACTCTATGTTAAACCAACTAATGAGAGGGTGGAAAGAATTAAAACGGGTTCAGTTGGAATTCAAATTTAATTTGGGCACATTTGGACACATTTGAAACTTTTAAAATAACTTTAAAACCATAAGCCAAATGAGATTTTGCCTGAAACCAAAGTTGTAGAACTTTTTATTTTGAACAACTTTCGTGTTCAAAAGTTTTTGAAATTCAAATCAGAAAGAGGAGAAAACGCCCTGTTTCCACCCAGCCCCCTGAACTTTTTCGAATTTTTGCATTTCGGTCCCTGGCGTCTCCCCCTCTGCTCTGCCGCGCCGCGCGCGCTCGCCCGCCCGCCGCGCGCCAGGTGGCCGGCGTCGCCTGACCGGCGCGGAGCGCCAGGCCAGTGGCCGCCGCACCACCCCGCCACGGCCGGCTTTGCCCCGCCCCGACGCCGCGCGGCCAGTCCCCGCCCGCGCGTGCGCTGCCGCGCCCAGGCCGCCACCCGCCCGGCCAGTCTCCGCGCTCCGCCGTGTCGCCCCGGCCCCCGCGCCCCACCAGTCGTCGCGCCCGCCCTCCGCCCGAGCCGCTGCCGCTGCTGCTTCCCCACTCCGCGCCCGGCACTATCTCCTCGCGCCCACGCCAGTATCTCGGCCGCCCAGTCGCCGCGCCCGCTCGCCGCACGCCGCGCCCAGTGCACGCCGCTGCCGTGCCCCGCCCCGCGCGTCGCCCAGGCATCTCCACGCCCCCTCCTGACCCTATAAAAGCCCCGCCCCGACCGCCCGCGCGAGCCCCCGGCCACCAGAACACCTCGCCGCGCCATCGCCGCCGCCGAGCACCACCCGCCCGTGGGCAGCCCTCCACAGCCGCCCACTGCCCAAACTGAGCACCCAGCGACCACTACATCACCTCACCGCAGCTTGCCGACCCGCCCAACGCCACCCAGAGCCACCGGAGCTCCGCCGCCCGCGCTGCCGTCGCCGCCGCCGCCCCTGCTCGCCGTGGACAGCACGACACCGACCCCCTCCGTCCAAGCCGAGCCTCTGGGTAGCTTCCCCATGCGCCACTGAAGCTCACCGACCGGACCACGCCGCCCCAAGCCCGCCGGAGCACCGCCGTCGACGCGAGCCGCGCCGCCGCCACCTCTGCTCCAACGCCGGCGAGCCCTTCCCGGCCGTCCCCCACCTGAACAACACCCCCACAAGGTAGCCCTCGCACCCCTGAACCTTCCCCGACCCCCGCCCCTCGCCGCCGGCGAGCCCCCTCGCCGGAATTTCGGCCGGCCGCCGTACCCGAGCCGCCGAGGACCCAATTGCAAGGATTTAAATCTTTAGAAGGGTCTGAGCGTAAGATTCAAGGACCTAGTTGTAAAAGAAAATTTCAAACCTAGATTCAAATTCAGTGAACTTGTAAAATTCGTATAAAATCGTAGAAAATTCAGAAAAATGCAAACTCAACTGTTCTGGAATCCTAAGAACAAACTCTACCACTTTTGTTACAAAAATTTTCTCAGAACCTCAAAATGTTTTGCTCTACATTAAATAGAAGCTTTAATGGACATATTTTATACCCACTGTTCTAGAACAATGCTGACCCTGAATTTTGGGCAGTGAACTAGTTGCTAGATGATTAGGACTGTGTAAAAAGATCAGGCCCAAATTCCATCTCTAGATTTACTGTTTGTTAAACTTAGTTTCATATCATGTGTAAGAAGAATATTTTATCCCTGCAGTTAGGTGGTAAGTCACCCATTGAAATTTTTCCTATGCTAATGTATTGGTAACTAGAAGCCAGAGAAAAATTAGGAGACCTTTTATCTCACAGTAACCTATTTATTTGATTTATGTGCTAATAACATACATTAAATCAAGAAAATAGTACCTTAGTTTGGAAAATCCCCAAATTATTACTGGGAGTTACACTGTGGTAGAGGTTGCTGTGTAAAAATTTTCATGGACAAAAACCCTGTGAAGGGTCCTATAAAAATGAATCTTTAAAAAGCCTAGGTGTAGAATGTCATATTTTCTATGCTCTGAATACTGCATAATAAATCCTACAAAAATTACAGTAGCTTCTGCATGCTAAAGTGAGAGCTCTGTAAAAATCTTAGGCTCATTTGTTGCACCAATTGATCTGTACAAAAAGAACAAGTATCTAACAGCAACAACGAATTCTATTTTTCAGAATTAATCTGTTACATAAAATTGGCTGAAAATTTTACAGTAAGCACATCTCTCCTTGATGTGCCTAAATCCAAAATTGCATGACCAGAAACTATCCCTTGTAGTAATTACTCTCAAATCGTAATCAAGTGCTATTTCCACGACTTAAACTTGTGCACTCATGTAGAATCGACGACTCTCGCCGACGGAACCTACGAGCTGGTGCCCGCGTCCGAGAGTGAGCAGCGTGAAGCTCAAGCAAATCTAACTGAAGCTTTTGAAGACCCGAGCCCAAGTTCGGAAGATCCCCAAGCGAACTGCGAAGGCAAGCCCCGGAGCATAACCCATTCTTTCCGAAATTATGCAACGCATTACTCTTTGCTTGTGCATTAAGTTTATAGGAGTTGGATGAAAACTTAGTTGCATGATGTCAGGAACCCTTGCTTGAAAACTAGATGTAAGGTTCGATAGAATGCTGTGCTAATAGGACTCCGGTAAAAGTCGAGTGATTTCCTGTCACTCGCGAGAAAATAGGAGTTGAATGACTACTACACGCTGCAATCATAAGGACACGGACGGGTTATGTAACGATGGTTACGATTGAGGCCCGTCTGTCTAGTGAAAAATGCTAAGGCCGCAGGGTGTGGTAGTGATGGTTAAGTCTTTGAACGTACTAAACACATGCCGAGATTATGGGAATCGGTAAGCTTAAGTACCTGATTGGCCCGGCAAGGGGACGGCATCCTACCCTTTGAACTTCGGTCCCATGTGCATATGGCGAGTGCAGAGAGTGGTCACGACCCGGCGCCGAACCGTGGCGTGGGGCTCTTGTACTCTCGGAGGGTAGCCCCGATCCACGACCCGGAAAGAAAGGGGAAAAGTTGCACGTGTGACTCTAGGGAGTAACCACGTGACGTGTGTTTGGGTTTCCCTTGCAAGGTTAAGAAATTCGATTCGAATCGTCCGTTTCTCACGGCTATTGAGACTGCTTAACCATTTTTACCCACAGAGTAAGAAGAGGAACAATGATGATGAATGAACTGGTTGGATGGAAAATTTAATGCTTCACCATGTATGCTTTAGATAGCTGCTTACCTAGACTGGCTAACGAGACTAGAATCTTGAGCTAAAAGTTGAAAGTAAGGACCCACTTGTAGATGCTTTTCGGCAAAACAAACCCCTGAGCCAAAAAGCCTGGCATGTCTAGAGTCGGTGGAGTAGTTTCCACTACACGGGTAAGTCTTGCTGAGTATTAGTATACTCAGTCTAGCTTGTGACTCGATTTCAGGTGAACCCTTTGAAGACATGGTTGCTAGCTTGACTTGGCCCTGCACTCTTCCCCCTGGTTGGTCGGTGGAATGGGATGCGCCCCCGTCCAACGAAGATAAGGCCGAGTGATGTCTCGTACGGGCTTCATCGAGACGTCCTGTGTCGTCGAGTAGTTTCCGTTGTTTATTTCCGTTGCAATTTAACTCTGAAGAACTTATTTATGTTAATGGAAGTACTTGTTTTCTAAACTCAGAATTAGATCTGTAATATTTACTTATGCTAATGATGTAATATTTGCTGGAATGTGGTATTCTCTGGGCTCATCGTCGCATGAGCATTTGTATGTACGGCGCTCGATCCGTTCACCGTGGTTGTATCGGGAGGTTATACCCGACAGACCAGTGGATTACTCCGTTTGAAGTGTAAGGTTAACCGAGGATGCCTTAATGGTGATGGTTAATACACTTGAGCCGGATTAATTCAGGTGGTTCTGCCACAGCTGGTATCAGAGCCGTAGCTGGTGCCACAGCTGGCAACAGCTGGCGCCAGAGCCAAAATACATACGCCAGAGAATGCTACAAGCCTTAAAAACTCATTTTACTAAAACTTGACTAGAAGGTTGTGTTGCGAAATGCGTTGGTACGTTAAGGATGGTGCCTAGTTCGTAAAGCCCTAAGGGATTATGGGAAAGTTACTAGGTGGCTATCTAACTTCTATATATATTATCAACTGACTTCCAGCACATTACTTTCTGTCAAAACTTACTTTCATGCACAACCGACCCTAAATTCTGTAACGACGCACTCGTCGCTAAGGTAAGAAGGTAAGGATCCTCAGCCAACTGAGGGAGCTTGGCCTTCCTGTCGGTGATGCGAACCGAACGCTGCCCTCAAGCAGTGGCTTACTTGAGGTGCTGCCAATATGCCAACTGTTAGTTGAACATATTGGGAGTAGAAGGTTCGGCGCAGGGTATGGCGATCGCTGTTCATACCCCCGTCTCATGACGGTACCCCCGTGAATACGCTATCTCGATAGCGTATGTTAACGTCGTCTGTACGGCGGGAATTGTACAGATATCGTTTCTATAAGTAAACGGTAATGAATACGGACGCTTTCATGAGTGCTGGCATGAAAGGTTCATGATATATAAATGCTTGTCGATCTTCTGCAGGTACACTAACCGCGATTACGATAAGTTAAGGAACGATTAGAAAGACTCGACTAGCTATTATAGCGAGAGCCGTATTGTGTAAGCCACCGAAACTATCTTCGTAAGACCAAAGCTATTTGGCGATTATTTTATTTTGTGAGGACGAATAGGACGTGCATACATCATGAACATGTGTATCTGAAATCAAAAATGCGTTGTGTGAGAGTGGAAAGGTTCTTGCGTATCTAAGCATGGTTGCATAAGGATTATCTAGAGAAACTGTCCCAAATCTGCCACGACCGAAAAGAGCGAATTATTGACCAAAGAAAATGACCATTTCTGATAAAGTTCATGTTGAAGAAATTGTTCCAAATCTTGTGCCCTATCTTCTGTTCAAAAATGAAAAATTCTGAACTTATGGATAATAAGAAATAACAGAAACCTTGGAGCGTCAGATTTCTGTCCTAAATAAGCACTTCTGCCTCTTAAATTTTTAGGCCCCCTTCCTGCGGTTTTCTGCAAAAGAGCACAACACGAAACTTGTTCCAAATTCACCCAGGAAGCTTCTGTTAAAATTTGGTAAATTTTGGCTGGGTAGATTTTCCCTGGTGCACGAAACTCTAGCCCTCTGTTCACTGAAAATTCTGGGTAGACAGTGAGGTAAAACCTGAAAAGAAAGACCATCTTAGAGATACAATTAGCTCTGGAGTTGACTAGAAAAGTTGTTCACAAATACCTTAGGAGTGATCTGGTGAAATTTGAGAATTTTTGGATGAGAACTGTGGGAGTTATGATTATTTTTGCACACTATACAGAATCTGTCCTTGTGCTGCTCACAGTTTTTCGCTATCTCATTCCATTTGATCTTTTGTTCAGATGGCCGAGCCTGTTGAGATGATGGTGAATGAGGATGGACGCGTGCACTCGCAGTGTCTCCACTGGGAGGGCTTTCCCTCTATTTTGTGGGATGTTCTGCGTACCGCGGGCTATCTACTTCCCCCACGTTACGCCGGACTGGAGTTTGCAGAAAATGGAGTTACCCAGTGCCGTGTCAATGTGACTATCTTTTCGCACCCGCTACACCCGGAGTGGCCCGCCTTGGAGCTTGAGGCTGTTGGTCGCCGTTTGGCCGATACTTGGGAGCTTGCAGCCATGAGGGCGCTCACCACATTTTGTGCGCAGCGTCCCGAGGTTGTCACACTCACTCCCATTGGATTGTTGCTGCCCAGGACAACGACCCCTTTTGGCTCAACAGGGTGCAGCACGCACAGTATTTGGTAGACTTCCATGCCCAGGAGACTATCCATACCTCCGTGCGGTGCATGAGTGCACTCTACCGGCTTCAGACTCTCCAGAGTCAGGCACTCGAGCAGCTCACTGATCTTGCTCAGGCCTACCATATGATGGCAGATACCAGGGATGAGCAGATAAAGGAGCTCAGTCAGGATCTTGAGGACAGAGATGCTCAGATTGGCCAACTTGAGGGCCAAATCCAGGAGCAGGACACTCTCATGGGTGAGAGAGATACCACGATAGCACAGTTGGAGGAGCAGCTCCATGATCTGAACCTTGAGTTGGAGGACGCTAATGAGCACATTCAGTGGCATCATGATCAGAATGACCATCCCCATGAGGACGACATGGAGGAGGATGAGGAGGAGCCACAGGAGATTGATGGTATCTCAGGTATGGATTTCGAGGGTGAGGTACCACAGGCACCTCAGATGGGAGCCCACTCTCCGGCTCACAGCGAGTCGTCCGTCAACGACTTGGATGATTTCTAGAGGACGACCTAGGAGGACTTTTGCACATACTCCTCGATAGGGTAGCCTAACTTTTGGCAAGTGTTGTAATAGGCTAACTAGGAGTTGAGTAACTCTTTTGTGTTGGGTACACCTGAACCATGTGGATACCCTCAGCCTGTAAGGAACGGCGATAAAACTTGGTGATTTTGTTGTAAGTTGGTAAACGATGGAATCCACAATCGCTGAGACTTGTCGGAATTTTTACCCATGTCTCCTTGCATTTCTTGGCTGAGTGTTGAATACCAGACTTATGCTAAATTTTGTGATCTAGGTTCTCACAAAAATTCAGCATCATTGGACCTCGCTAGTTTAAGATATAGGCGAGACCGTACCGGTCATTCTGCTGAAAAACAACTAAGACAGTAAGGCAAAGGACGAGCTTTTCGACCGCCTTAGCCATAGTTCTAGCACCGAAGTAAATACCAAAGTGGTGCAGACCTAAATCCTCTGACTACCACAAATGTTTGAGATGTTTTGGATGAACCCACAGCAGGCTATGATTTTTCTCGTAGCAAACAGAGATTCTGTTCATACTTCTGGCTCAGACTTCGGAAGTCTATGACTACACCAATTAATCATGAATCAAGGAAGTAACATGGATCGCGATGCTAATGGTAACCTTTCACGTTTCAGATGGTTGGATCAACACGTGGCAACCCCGAGGGTTTTGGTGCCGGTGGCAGCCGCTCGCGACAATCGCCACCACCCCCGCCCAGTTTGGTGGAAGTGATGGCCGCTCAAACCGAGCTGCTACGTCAGATTGTGCAAGGGCAACACCAGCAGAGGGGTGGGCACAATGCTCACCAACCACAAGCTGCAGGATACACGGATTTCCTGGGGACCCAGCCTCCCTTGTTCCATAAGACCGAGGAACCCCTAGACGCAGATGCATGGATTCGCACCATAGAATCCAAGTTCACGCTACTTGTGGCCCCATGCTCAGAAGCCAACAAGGCTCGTTTTGCCGCGCAACAGCTTCGCGGTACCGCTCGTCTGTGGTGGGACCACTATTTTGCGATGCTCCCGGCTGATCGTGTGGTCGACTGGGATGAGTTCAAGACCGCGTTCCGGGCACATCATATCCCCGAGGGTCTCATGGAGAGAAAGTTGAATGAGTTCCTGGCACTCACCCAAGTCACCCGCACCGTGTTGCAGTACGCCCAGGCGTTCAACAACCTATGCCAGTATGCGGGCCATCACGCTGATACGGATGCCAAGAAGCGTGATCGTTTCCGCCGAGGTCTGAATACCAAGCTCAAGGAACGTCTGAACCTAGCCAGGGCTGACACCTACAATGAGTTGGTCAATATGGCCATTACCCAGGAAGACTGTATCATGGCGCACCGGGCAGAGAAGAAGAGAAAGGCACCCGCAGGACCGTCAAGTGTCCAACCACCAAGGTATCGCATCGTGCAAAATACCGCACCTACAGCTCCACCAAAGGCCCCGCAGCCAGGAAGATGGATTGCCAGACCCCCACAGCAGCCAGGCATGGTACGACCCCCGATGCCTTCACCGAATGGTCCGAGGCCCGTTCTTCAACAGTCTCTTCGACCTAGCCCCGCAAATCGCTGTTTCAAATGCGGGAGTTCCAGCCACTTCGCACGCGAATGCCCTCAGCCTGGACAGCCCAACCAAGGTCAAGGATCCAACCCGAACGCCAAGAACAGGGGCAAGAGACAGACCCTGCAAGTCAAGCAAGGACGGATTAACTTCACCACGCTTGTAGAGCTTCCAGAAGGAGCCCCAGTAATGTCGGGTACATTCTCTATCCATAACAAGCCTGCCGTTATATTATTTGATTCTGGTGCATCGCATAGTTTCATAAGTGCAAAATTCGGTGCAAAAGTAGGCTTGGATGTTTGTCACACAAAAGGGTCATATATGATATCAACACCGGGTGGTAAAATTGCTTCAAACCAAATGGTCAGACAAGTACCAGTCAAATTGGGTAGTAAAACCATCGACACGGACCTTGTCCGTTTACCCCTCGACGGCATGGACATTATTTTGGGAATGAACTGGATGGCTATGCATGGAGTCACACTGGACCTTTCTTCCCGAGCCGTTGAGATAAATTCACCTAGTCACGGAGCCACTACCCTTTACCTACCATTCATAGATTGCACGAATTCCTGTGCTTATGAGATGGAAGGACTTAAGCTAGATGAGATTCTTGTGGTGAACGAGTACGCCGATGTTTTCCCGGATGACTTACCAGGAATGCCACCGGATAGGGATATTGAGTTCGTTATTGAGCTACAACCAGGCACTGCACCTATATCCAAAAGACCATATAGGATGCCCCCTAAGGAATTGGCCGAGCTGAAAATTCAACTCCAAGAACTACTGGACAAGG
This sequence comes from Panicum miliaceum, assembly GCA_032594955.1. NCBI lineage: Eukaryota > Viridiplantae > Streptophyta > Magnoliopsida > Poales > Poaceae > Panicum > Panicum miliaceum. The sequence continues at coordinate 6,683,094 of CM064070.1, read as the reverse complement.
GTTTTATTCGCCCTAGCGCGTCACCTTGGGGATGTCCAGCCCTATTCGTAAAGAAGAAGGATGACAGTTTGAGATTATGTGTGGACTACCGACCTCTCAATGCGGTAACAGTTAAAAATAAATACCCACTTCCTCGCATCGATGTGCTCTTCGATCAATTAGCTGGAGCCAGAGTCTTCTCAAAGATTGATCTTCGCTCGGGATATCATCAGATCAAGATTCGCCCGTGCGATATTCCTAAGACTGCCTTCTCCACACGATATGGACTATATGAATTCTTGGTCATGTCCTTTGGACTCACCAATGCCCCTGCCTACTTCATGTATCTAATGAATTCGGTATTCATGCCCGAACTTGACAAATTCATCGTAGTGTTCATCGACGACATTCTTATCTATTCAAAGGATGAGGAAGTGCATGCCAAGCACCTTCGCATTGTTCTTCAGCGACTCAGAGACCATCAGCTCTATGCTAAGTTTTCTAAGTGTGAATTCTGGTTGGATACTGTAAAGTTCTTAGGTCACACGATCTCCAGCGAAGGCATAGCTGTTGACCCCAGCAAGGTACAAGAGGTGATGGATTGGAAACCCCCTACCTCTGTTCATCAGATTCGCAGTTTTCTCGGCTTAGCCGGTTACTACCGTCGCTTCATCCCGGATTTCTCTCGAATTGCTAAGCCCATGACGGAACTATTGAAGAAGGGAGTAAAGTTTGTATGGAATGAGAAGTGTGAGGAAGCCTTCCACACTCTCAGAGAGCATCTGACTACTGCACCTGTGTTAGCTCAACCCGATAATACCAAATCACTCGATGTGTATTGTGACGCATCAGGTACTGGTCTAGGATGTGTGCTTATGCAAGAGAATCGAGTGATTGCATATGCCTCACGAGCCCTTCGGCCCCACGAACAGAATTATCCCACGCATGACCTTGAGCTCGCAGCCGTCATTCACGCTCTGAAGATATGGAGGCACTATCTCATGGGTACACAGTGCAATATCTACACGGATCATAAGAGTCTCAAGTACATCTTCACACAAGCCGACCTGAATATGAGACAACGAAGATGGCTAGAATTAATCAAAGATTATGACCTTGAAGTGCACTATCACCCCGGTAAGGCTAATGTAGTCGCGGATGCACTAAGCCGCAAGTCCCATTGCCATTGCTTATCCATGGAGTCCTACCATGAGACATTATGTGCAGACATGAGGAAGCTTAACTTGGAAATGGTTTCCCAAGGCACTCTAAATCACATCTCAGTTGAGCCCACTCTTCACGACCAAATTGTCATGGCACAACTACATGATGAAGGAATCAAGATCATCAGACAAAAACTCTCTCTAGGTGAGGAGAAGTATAAGTGTTTCCGCCAGGACCATAAGGGAGTTCTATGGTTCGAAAGTCGTATAGTCGTTCCGAAGAATCGTGAACTCCGCAAGCAAATTCTTGATGAGGCACACCTCTCCAAATTCTCTATCCACCCCGGCAGTAGCAAAATGTATCAGGACCTAAGGCAAAACTTCTGGTGGACTAGAATGAGAAGGGAAATTGCTACGTATGTCTCGGAATGTGACACGTGCCAGAGAGTAAAAGCTAGCCACTTAAAGGTAGCCGGTACACTTCAACCGTTACCTATACCATCATGGAAATGGGAAGACATAAGTATGGACTTCATCGTGGGACTACCAAACACTTCCCAGAAACATGATTCCATATGGGTTATCGTTGATAGACTCACGAAGACGGCACATTTTCTTCCGGTACACACCACCTATTCTACCAAGAAATATGCCGAGATTTACCTCGATCGTATTGTTTGCCTGCATGGAATACCTAAGACAATTATTTCCGATCGTGGTCCTCTGTTTGTAGCACGCTTTTGGGAGCAACTGCAAACGTCTCTTGGCACTAAGCTGATTCGCAGCTCAGCATACCATCCTCAGACCGATGGACAAACGGAAAGAGTAAACCAAATTCTGGAAGACATGCTGAGAGCCTGTGTCATTCATTATGACAAGAATTGGGACAAATGCCTACCCCTGGCAGAGTTCTCTTACAACAACAGCTACCAAACGAGTTTGAAAATGGCACCATTTGAGGCCCTGTACGGACGAAGGTGTCGAACTCCTTTGAGCTGGTCACAAACCGGAGAACGTAAAATAATTGGACCCGACCTAGTAATCGAGGCAGAGGAGAAAGTAAAAGTAATACAAGCCAATCTTAAAGCCGCACAAGCCCGACAAAAGAGCTATGCTGACAAAAGGAGAAAGCCTCTAAAGTTCGAAGTTGGCGATCATCTCTATCTTCGAGTTTCACCAACCAAAGGAGTACGAAGATTTGGGATCAAAGGCAAACTAGCTCCCCGTTATATTGGTCCTTACGAAATCATGGAGAGCTGCGGACCCGTAGCCTACAAATTACGACTGCCCCCTCAGCTCACGGCCACCCATGATGTCTTCCACGTATCTCAACTCAAGAAGTGTATTCGAGTCCCTACCGAGGTTGTGGAACAACAAGAAATATTGTTGGAACCCGATCTCTCGTATGACGAACACCCAATTAAGATTCTGGATCAAAAAGAAAGAGAGACCAGGAGGAAAGTGATTAGAATGTATAAGATACAATGGAATCGCCACACGGAAGAAGAAGCCACCTGGGAAACGGAAGGCTACCTGAACCAACATTTCCCTGGTAATTAAAATTCCAAAATCAATGTCATTAGCCTAACTCTATGTTAAAACAACTAATGAGAGGGTGGAAAGAATTAAAACGGGTTCAGTTGGAATTCAAATTTAATTTGGGCACATTTGGACACATTTGAAACTTTTAAAATAACTTTAAAACCATAAGCCAAATGAGATTTTGCCTGAAACCAAAGTTGTAGAACTTTTTATTTTGAACAACTTTCGTGTTCAAAAGTTTTTGAAATTCAAATCAGAAAGAGGAGAAAACGCCCTGTTTGCACCCAGCCCCCTGAACTTTTTCGAATTTTTGCATTTCGGTCCCTGGCGTCTCCCCCTCCGCTCTGCCGCGCCGCGCGCCAGGTGGCCGGCGTCGCCTGACCGGCGCGGAGCGCCAGGCCAGTGGCCGCCGCACCACCCCGCCACGGCCGGCTTTGCCCCGCCCCGACGCCGCGCGGCCAGTCCCCGCCCGCGCGTGCGCTGCCGCGCCCAGGCCGCCGCCCGCCCGGCCAGTCTCCGCGCTCCGCCGTGCCGCCCCGGCCCCCGCGCCCCACCAGTCGTCGCGCCCGCCCTCCGCCCGAGCCGCTGCCGCTGCTGCTTCCCCACTCCGCGCCCGGCACTACCTCCTCGCGCCCACGCCAGTATTTCGGCCGCCCAGTCGCCGCGCCCGCTCGCCGCACGCCGCGCCGGCGTTCTGCCGCCGCCCGCCGCGCCCAGTGCACGCCGCTGCCGTGCCCCGCCCCGCGCGTCGCCCAGGCATCTCCACGCCCCCTCCTGACCCTATAAAAGCCCCGCCCCGACCGCCCGCGCGAGCCCCCGGCCACCAGAACACCTCGCCGCGCCATCGCCGCCGCCGAGCACCACCCGCCCGTGGGCAGCCCTCCACAGCCGCCCACTGCCCAAACTGAGCACCCAGCCACCACTACATCACCTCACCGCAGCTCGCCGACCCGCCCAACGCCACCCAGAGCCACCGGAGCTCCGCCGCCCGCGCTGCCGTCGCCGCCGCCGCCCCTGCTCGCCGTGGACAGCACGACACCGACCCCCTCCGTCCAAGCCGAGCCTCTGGGTAGCTTCCCCATGCGCCACTGAAGCTCACCGACCGGACCACGCCGCCCCAAGCCCGCCGGAGCACCGCCGTCGACGCGAGCCGCGCCGCCGCCGCCTCTGCTCCAACGCCGGCGAGCCCTTCCCGGCCGTCCCCCACCTGAACAACACCCCCACAAGGTAGCCCTCGCACCCCTGAACCTTCCCCGACCCCCGCCCCTCGCCGCCGGCGAGCCCCCTCGCCGGAATTTCGGCCGGCCGCCGTACCCGAGCCGCCGAGGACCCAATTGCAAGGATTTAAATCTTTAGAAGGGTCTGAGCGTAAGATTCAAGGACCTAGTTGTAAAAGAAAATTTCAAACCTAGATTCAAATTCAGTGAACTTGTAAAATTCGTATAAAATCGTAGAAAATTCAGAAAAATGCAAACTCAACTGTTCTGGAATCCTAAGAACAAACTCTACCACGTTTGTTACAAAAATTTTCTCAGAATCTCAAAATGTTTTGCTCTACATTAAATAGAAGCTTTAATGGACATATTTTATACCCACTGTTCTAGAACAATGCTGACCCTGAATTTTGGGCAGTGAACTAGTTGCTGGATGATTAGGACTGTGTAAAAAGATCAGGCCCAAATTCCATCTCTAGATTTACTGTTTGTTAAACTTAGTTTCATATCATGTGTAAGAAGAATATTTTATCCCTGCAGTTAGGTGGTAAGTCACCCATTGAAATTTTTCCTATGCTAATGTATTGGTAACTAGAAGCCAGAGAAAAATTAGGAGACCTTTTATCTCACAGTAACCTATTTATTTGATTTATGTGCTAATAACATACATTAAATCAAGAAAATAGTACCTTAGTTTGGAAAATCCCCAAATTATTACTGGGAGTTACACTGTGGTAGAGGTTGCTGTGTAAAAAGTTTCATGGACAAAAACCCTGTGAAGTGTCCTGTAAAAATGAATCTTTAAAAATCCTAGGTGTAGAATGTCATATTTTCTATGCTCTGAATACTGCATAATAAATCCTACAAACATTACAGTAGCTTCTGCATGCTAAAGTGAGAGCTCTGTAAAAATCGTAGGCTCATTTGTTGCACCAATTGATCTGTACAAAAAGAACAAGTATCTAACAGCAACAACGAAATCTATTTTTCAGAATTAATCTGTTACATAAAATTGGCTGAAAATTTTACAGTAAGCACATCTCTCCTTGATGTGCCTAAATCCAAAATTGCATGACCAGAAACTATCCCTTGTAGTAATTACTCTCAAATCGTAATCAAGTGCTATTTCCACGACTTAAACTTGTGCACTCATGTAGAATCGACGACTCTCGCCGACGGAACCTACGAGCTGGTGCCCGCGTCCGAGAGTGAGCAGCGTGAAGCTCAAGCAAATCTAACTGAAGCTTTTGAAGACCCGAGCCCAAGTTCGGAAGATCCCCAAGCGAACTGCGAAGGCAAGCCCCGGAGCATAACCCATTCTTTCCGAAATTATGCAACGCATTACTCTTTGCTTGTGCATTAAGTTTATAGGAGTTGGATGAAAACTTAGTTGCATGATGTCAGGAACCCTTGCTTGAAAACTAGATGTAAGGTTCGATAGAATGCTGTGCTAATAGGACTCCGGTAAAAGTCGAGTGATTTCCTGTCACTCGCGAGAAAATAGGAGTTGAATGACTACTACACGCTGCAATCATAAGGACACGGACGGGTTATGTAACGATGGTTACGATTGAGGCCCGTCTGTCTAGTGAAAAATGCTAAGGCCGCAGGGTGTGGTAGTGATGGTTAAGTCTTTGAACGTACTAAACACATGCCGAGATTATGGGAATCGGTAAGCTTAAGTACCTGATTGGCCCGGCAAGGGGACGGCATCCTACCCTTTGAACTTCGGTCCCATGTGCATATGGCGAGTGCAGAGAGTGGTCACGACCCGGCGCCGAACCGTGGCGTGGGGCTCTTGTACTCTCGGAGGGTAGCCCCGATCCACGACCCGGAAAGAAAGGGGAAAAGTTGCACGTGTGACTCTAGGGAGTAACCACGTGACGTGTGTTTGGGTTTCCCTTGCAAGGTTAAGAAATTCGATTCGAATCGTCCGTTTCTCACGGCTATTGAGACTGCTTAACCATTTTTACCCACAGAGTAAGAAGAGGAACAATGATGATGAATGAACTGGTTGGATGGAAAATTTAATGCTTCACCATGTATGCTTTAGATAGCTGCTTACCTAGACTGGCTAACGAGACTAGAATCTTGAGCTAAAAGTTGAAAGTAAGGACCCACTTGTAGATGCTTTTCGGCAAAACAAACCCCTGAGCCAAAAAGCCTGGCATGTCTAGAGTCGGTGGAGTAGTTTCCACTACACGGGTAAGTCTTGCTGAGTATTAGTATACTCAGTCTAGCTTGTGACTCGATTTCAGGTGAACCCTTTGAAGACATGGTTGCTAGCTTGACTTGGCCCTGCACTCTTCCCCCTGGTTGGTCGGTGGAATGGGATGCGCCCCCGTCCAACGAAGATAAGGCCGAGTGATGTCTCGTACGGGCTTCATCGAGACGTCCTGTGTCGTCGAGTAGTTTCCGTTGTTTATTTCCGTTGCAATTTAACTCTGAAGAACTTATTTATGTTAATGGAAGTACTTGTTTTCTAAACTCAGAATTAGATCTGTAATATTTACTTATGCTAATGATGTAATATTTGCTGGAATGTGGTATTCTCTGGGCTCATCGTCGCATGAGCATTTGTATGTACGGCGCTCGATCCGTTCACCGTGGTTGTATCGGGAGGTTATACCCGACAGACCAGTGGATTACTCCGTTTGAAGTGTAAGGTTAACCGAGGATGCCTTAATGGTGATGGTTAATACACTTGAGCCGGATTAATTCAGGTGGTTCTGCCACAGGCTTCATCGAGACATCCTGTATCGTCGAGTAGCTATCGTTGTTTTATTTTCCACTGCAACTTAAACTCTAAGAAACTTCTTAGTTATGATCACTGAAGTACTTGGTTTCCAAACTCAAACTTGGTCTGTAATATTCACTTATGATAATTTTGTAATATTTGCTGGAATGTGGTATTCTCTGGGCTCATCATCGCATGAGCATTTGTATGTATGGCATTCGATCCGCTCTACCGTGGTTGTATCGGGAGGTTATACCCGACAGACCAGTGGATTACTCCGTTTGAAGTGTAAGGTTAACCGAGATCGCCCCAATAGTGATGGTTAATACACTTGAGCCGGATTAATTCAGGTGGTTCTGCCACAGGTTGTGTAAAAAATAAGAGTTTGAATTGATGGTTAAAAATGGGTAAATTGGTTCAAAATTTCAAAACCCCCTTTTTTCGGGATGTTATTCTTTAAAAAATGGTTAAACAAATAACTTTCCTAAAGTAACCCGAGATTACCGCTCAAAACAAATCTTATCCCATAAAAAACTCTTCGCATTCCGCATAGTAAACTTGGGTCCGCCGCTAGTTATTTAACCGCGCAGTGACCTAGGGTTTTACTCACCCTTTCACTTGTGCTTTTTACTTCTCGAGCCTTTCGTCTTCCTCTGTCTCATAGCTGCCGCCACTTCCAGAGTTAGATCTAGGTCATTTGTGTTGCAAAAAAGAGTCATCCAGTTCATCCTTCACCCCAAAAGCCCATCTCCGCCGCCTCCCTCAGCGTAGCCCCTGAGCGCATGCGAGTGAAGCATCTCGTGACCACAAGGATGGCCGGCAGCAAGGGAGGTGCCTCCAAGGGGAAGGAAAAGGAGTGTAAGGCCGCCACCACCACCGGAGATGGGTGGAAACCAAGTAAGTGCTCCGAAGCTGATATCCAGGCCCTCGTTAATAGGGCCTTCTCCAGAGCAAATAAATCATCCAGTGGCGCCTTGCTACTGGGGACAAAAGGCCTTATGAAGGAGTTGATGAAATTGTTCTGTTTCAATACTTCATCGAGCGAGGATTAGCCCTCCCAACTTCTGACTTTTTCTGTGGTCTCCTCTTTTACTATGGAATCCAGTTTCACCATCTTAATCCCAACTCCATTGTTCATATTTCCATCTTTGTTCAGTTCTATGAAGTATTCTTAGGAATAGAACTGCACTTCGATCTCTTCACCTATCTTTTCCACCTCAAGTCAAAACCCAATGATAAGGTCCCGTACGAGGTCGGCGGTGTTGGGCAGCAGTTGAAGCAAGGGATGGAGAAAAAATACATCTCGAACAAATTCCCGAGTAGTTTGTCAGGGTGGAGAGGTAAGTGGTTCTACATTGGAAACCACGCGCCTTCCTTGCCAGAGAGAACCGCAGGAGCACTGAAGATCACGCGCGAGTGGTCCAAACCCTGCAGGGCTGAAAGCTAGATCCTAGAATTGCTTGATATGATAAAAAAAATAGAGGGATGCGGGCGTTACTGGCGTACTGGTGATGTTCACATGGATCAGCAGGGCGGATCCAGTCACTGCAGAAGCGGGCAAGGTTTGTCAGTTTTCTACAGAGCCGATTCAGCAATCAGATGCGTTGTTCGAGTGAGTTGGATACTCATGGGCGCTAAGACAGTGCCCTATGTCCCGAAGATGTATTCTGCTAAGGACCCTCCAAAGCATATAAGTATCTGTATCCTTCTGTACTGCATTCTTGTCTTGAGTGAAACTAACTCATCTGTCCATTGTGTTGCAGTAGGATGTGGATGTATAACGTACCAGGGGTACAAATGAAAAGGAAATCGGGGATGACATTGCAAGGGGACCGGGCGTGCCGACCGTTGCAGTGGACCCATCAAGTGATACTGCTGAAGTCGCGCCGGAGTGATCAACCCTCCTGGCTGACCGCAATTTGATGGTGATCATCGCGGTTGCCCCGCAGGGGCAGACGCCACCCTCGACTACCAAACCAGTGGTGACAAGTGCTCTGCGTACAAGAGCAGTGCCCCGAGTACTTAAGAAAAAAGTATTGTCAATAAATAAGTCTGCACTGTTAGTATCCGAGTGCTTTTCCTTTGCACATTGTATGTTCTTATCTGTCTGGTAACAACTCATAATGTTGTTTCCCTCTGCAGGCCATCCTCTGCTCTAGGATTGGAGTAGCCTGGTAGTGCCGCGGATGCCCAAGCCCTTGATGTAGAGAAGGAGGTACCAGTCGCTGAGCCGGAGCCGAGCACAATGATGACCCAATCCTCGTAGATGAACGGATGAAAGAGTTTAACGATTCATTCCGGGATTTGTTCCGGTTCTCCGGTTAGTGGCCTGAACTGTCCATATTTGCTGTCGTCGAGTGGTATTGCTTCTCAAACTTATTCTCTATGTCAAACAGACCATGGACAACCGATTCTGCATCAAGTCGGACAAATTGCGAGCCATGGAGATCAAATTACAGCAGTTGCAGACTAGGGAGCGAGAGATCAAAGCACAAGCAGCACAGAAATGTTAAGGTACGGTGTGAATTGGATACCTTGAAGCTCGAGCACACCCGGGATGTCTATCTGCTACAGAAATAGATTGAAAATTCGAAGGACAGAAACGGACTACATGCCAAGTCTTATCGAGGTAATACTCCGTCGACTGTTTTATCCTTGCTCACCCGAGTTCTTTGGTGCTTGCATGTTTGCTTAAGGAGTAACCATGTGACAGGGAGCCCGCAGCTGTAGCAGCGTGACCCTGTCGAGCAAGTCGCTACGAGTAGTTCAACAGTTGTAGCTTCGACGCGGCCGTCAATTTTTGAGAGCGACATCCCATTGGAGCTCAATGATGAACGGATGAAAGAGTTCAACGATTCATTCCGGGATTTGTTCTGATTCTCCGGTTAGTGCCCTGAACTGTCCATATTTGCTGTCGTCGAGTGGTATTGCTTCTCAAACTTATTCTCTATGCAAAATAGATCATGGACAACCGATTCTGCATCAAGTCGGGCAAATTGCGAGCCGTGGAGATCAAATTTCAGCAGTTGCAGACTAGGGAGCGAGAGATCAAAGCACAAGCAGCACAGAAATGCTAAGGTACGGTGTGAATTGGATACCTTGAAGCTTGAGCACACCCGGGATGTCTATCTACTGCAGAAAGAGATTGAAAATTTGAAGGATAGAAACAGACTACATGCCAAGTCTTACCGAGGTAATACTCTGTCGACTGTTTTATCCTTGCTTGTCACAAGTGGAGAGTAGTATGTGAACTAGTAGAAGTGCTCTCCGTCTCCTTTTGCTTGCAGAACTTAAAAATATCATAAGAAATAAGGATGACAAGATCACTGACCTGAAGAATCTTGTGTACCGTCATTCAGATGATGCGAAGAAGTTGATTCAAGCCCTCCAAGATGTAGATGTACAACTCATGGAGTTTATGACACGGATCAGGGAGATGACCGCTGCAAAAGAGCAAAACAAGAGGGAACTTGAGGAGCTCAAGGGTGCTGCCCACATTGTGATCGACATTGTGGATCCGCCAGAAGAAAGGGTGCTGAGCAACAAGACACTGTTGGAGCAACTTCGTGAAACCCCCCAAAAAATTTCCAGTTATGTATCAGAGACCACTAGGACCTACGTGGAGCACATCCTAGGACTCTTCAAGTCCTATTGGCCCAGGCCAACCTGGAGCCGCTAGCGACTAGGATATCTACGGACTGCACCGAAGACAAGTTCAAGAAACTTGTTGAAGAGGTGAAGTCGGTAGCCCAGAAGCTAGTTGATAGCTTAGAGCAGGAGTAGATTCAGATGTGAAAACACTGAAAACTCCATCGTAGCTATGTATAACTATAAATATATGTACTGGATGCTTGCCTGGCGATGTGTTCGGTGTGCTGACTCGTAAAGTAGGACCAAAAATCGTAGGACCTAGAAATAGTAGAGATGCCCATGTAGAGCTACCCAGAAGGCAACACTTCTAGTAGTAGTCAATGGTTGTGCGTTCAAAAGTTAAACCCAAACAGGGATGTAGACAAACTAGGGTGAAATCGCGTTGTGCGATGTCCTAGATTGTGTTGTAGGTGTAGAAGCCTCTCCATCTATATCGTAGTAACTAGAGCCATTAGTTCTGGTGAAATGTGTAGGGTAGTCGGTAGTGTTTGCAAGTACTTAGTGCCTTGTGACCGGTAGGGCCATTGCGAAGTAGTCGTGTCAAAAAGCACTCGTGGCGTAGCCCCCGAGTATAACTGAAGACTTATCATAGTTAGCATATTGGTAGTACTTGTGGCTGCAGCCCCTAAATTCTTTCAATATAGCTAAAGAAAAAGTAGTCGTTTTGGGACTAAATCAATTCTTTATTGATGACAAGATGCTGCATTGCAACTGACAACCTTGGATACAAGTTATCTAAAGGTAGGAATAGCGTAGGTGCTCGATATTCCAGGAGTTTGGGACCTCCTGGCCATTAGGATATTGTAAGCGATACGACCCTGGTCTTGTAACCTTGAGAACGATGAAGGGCCCCTCCCATCGCGAGTTGAGCTTGTGAAGCCCGGTTTCGTCCTAGATGCGGTGAAGGACAAAATCTCCAATGTTGAAGGATCTTTCTTGACCGTTCCGGTCATGGTAACGATGAACACCTTGTAAGTAGCGGACCAATTGGAACAGGACATTGCATCTAACCTCTTCTACTGAGTCAAGTTCGAAATGTCTTGCATCATCGGCCTCGCCTTCTTCGTACATCTCCAGTCGTGGAGATTGCCACATGACATCAGCCGGTAGTATGGCCGTTGACGCTAGATTTTGACACGTATTGAATCGGCGTCAGGAGGAGAAGGTTGGTCGATGAAGCGGATCTGAAAGCTATAGTAAGGAAACGGCCGATTGGGGTAACAGTTGAAAATCGGCCGATTGGTGGCGCAGCCTATGCCAACAGGATAGGATTATTCCAGAAGATCCTAGTCAAAAGCTGGTCAACACGGCATGCCAAGTCGGCCGGAAAGCGATTAAAGAGGTCCTGATTGGATTAGGAAACGGCGGCGGAAGATTCTGCGGGAGTCCGTTTCCTTTTTAAAGTTATTATAGATATAGTAGTTTTCCTATTTTAAAATAAGGTTGTAACAAGTCATAATCGACTAGGAGTCTTAGTTTCAGGGTATAAATAGGAGTCGCTAGGGCTTTGCGAAAGACAACCAACATCAATCAACAAAAAACTTCTACTTTTTACCAGTACTTTACCTTTCAAGTCGGCGACTTCGCCAATATTTTCTTCTTTCACGAGTTCGTACGGATTGGCAGGGCTGCATCAACCTGATCTCCGGCCAATTGGTAGGTTCCGATTATCGAGTAATATCCGAGCTTTAACTACGGGCGCATCGCTGTGGTTTCGTTTGGATTTATTCACAAGTTATCGATATTTACTAGAATTGCATGTTTTACCTGTTATTCTAGTATTATCACCAGTTATCCAGCTTGAGATCAGGGTAATCGGCTTCGTCATTGTCCTCCTTCGATTCATCGCCATATAGCCGATTAGATCTGTCTCAAGTGTTGCTTCTATAGTAATTGTTTAGATTGCTCCAGCAGTTCTCTTTACAATTACTATACGATCATCGGCTGACTCATAGCCGATCATCTCTACAGCAAATCGGCCGATTTGCCGCCGACGCGCTCCTCAGGACAGATCGGAAATCCAGCCGATCGACGCGCCTGGAATTTAATACTCTATTTCCTTGTCAATCAACAGGTCAGATTGACTGGCACGCCGCGCGAACCGCACCAGGGCGATAACCCGAACAGGAGCTAAGCAGATTCTCCCGGATCGTGTGTCCGACGCTGAAGACCCATCGGCCGATTCCTACCCGGCCGATTTTAGCGCCAACACACTTTTGGCACGCCCGGTGGGACTATCCAAGACCTGATATGTCGAACAACGTAGAAATCTCTAACAACAACATCATCGAGGTCACAGAAGCTGATCTCAAGGACGACCAGAGGGAGGAATTGGCCAAATGTCTGGAAGATTATAAGAAGATGTACCTCCAATCGTTCAGTCGTACCAGAAGCGGGGAAGCAGTTAAGAAAGCTCCTATTCCAGCACCTCGCCACATCACCATTGCTGAAGACTCGGGCAAGATGTCAGAGATGATTCAACAGTCCGTCTATCAAGCGTTCATTGACCAATCCTCGGTGATGAGCAACACGGTGTACAATGCCGTCGTCAACTCTCTGGCCAGCGGAGCCGTTCAAGGTTATCAGGGACCGGCATATGCCCCTCCAACTACCTTGCCGGCTAGAAGCTTACAGTACACATCCCAATCGGCTTCTCAGCCGATATTGATGCAGCGCGAAGGATACAGCTCTCCACCACTTCCGGCGTCTCCAAGATACAGCGGTGCACTATGTCTCCCATCGCGAGCGCCGCTTCAACCCGTTCAAATGGCTTCTGTGCAAACACTGCCTACAAGCTCAGTGCCTTGGGGGGCATCAGCCACGATGTATTTCCCCGAGCCAGCGAACGGGCATAGCACTTATCCGTTTCAGGTGCCGTACCAATCGGCCGCCCGACCGACGGTCTCCCAGGTGCCGTACCAATCGGCCGCCCGGCCGACGGTCTCCCAGCCGATTTTACCAGAAATCGGCAGGGGGGCATCAGCCATGACGCATTTTCCCGAGCCAGCGAACGAGCATGGCACTTATCCGTTCCAGGTGCCATACCAATCGGCCGTCCGGCCGGTGGTCTCTCAGTACCAGCCGATCTTACCAGAGATCGGCAGGGAGGCAAGCACTGTGGAGGCATTCAGAGGCGCGGCGCCAGCAGCAACGTACGAAGGGGGTGTGGACGCGTTTCGCCAGCAGTTATCGGCCGTTCAGCAAACTTCGCCGATTCATCACCTGGCCGAACCAGCCCTTCAACACGTGCCCGCGCTGCGAACAACTGTTCATCAGCAGCAGGTGGATTGGACGGCAAGAATAGCAGAAGTAATTCAAGATCAGTTTGGGCTGAAGCCGAAAGTTCAAACTTGTGACAACCCTGGTAATTACGAATCCAAAATCAATGACATAAGCCTAACTCCATGTGTTAAGCCAACTAATGAGAGGGTGGAAAGAATTTAAAACGGGTTCAGTTGGAATTCAAATTAAATTTGGGCACATTGGACACATTTGAAACTTTTTAAATAACTTTAAAACCATAAGCCAAATGAAATTTTGCCTGAAACCAAAGTTGTAGAACTTTTTATTTTGAACAACTTTCGTGTTCAAAAGTTTTTAAAATTCAAAACAGAAAGAGGAGAAAACGCCCTGTTTGCACCCAGCCCCCTGAACTTTTTCGAATTTTTGCATTTCGGTCCCTGGCGCCTCCCCCTCTGCTCTGCCGCGCCGCGCGCGCGCCCGCCCGCCGCACGCCAGGTGGCCGGCGTCGCCTGACCGGCGCGAAGCGCCAGGCCAGTGGCCGCCGCACCACCCCGCCACGGCCGGCTTTCCCCCGCCCCGACGCCGCGCCGCCCAGTCCCCGCCCGCGCGTGCTGCCGCGCCCCGGCTGCCGCCCGCTCGCCCAGTGGCCGCGCTCCGCCGTGCCGCCCCGGCCCCCGCGCCCCGCCAGTCGCCGCGCCTGCCCTCCGCCCGAGCCGCTGCCGCTGCTGCCTCCCCACTCCGCGCCCGGCACTATCTCACCGCGCCCACGCCACAATCGCGGCCGCCCAGTCACCGCGCCCGCTCGCCGCACGCCGCGCCGGCGTTCTGCCGCCGCCCGCCGCGCCCAGTGCACGCCGCTGCCGTGCCCCGCCCCGCGCGTCACCCAGGCATCTCCACGCCCCCTCCTGTCCCTATAAAAACGCCACCCCGACCGCCCGCGCGAAGCCCCGCCACCAGAACACCTCGCCGCGCCATCGCCGCCGCCGAGCACCACCCGCCCGTGGGCAGCCCTCCGCGCCCGCCCACTGCCCAAACCGAGCACCCAGCCACCACTACATCACCTCACCGCAGCTCGCCGACCCGCCCAACGCCACCCAGAGCCACCGGAGCACCGCCGCCCGCGCTGCCGTCGCCGCCGCCGCCCCTGCTCGCCGTGGACAGCACGACTCCGACCCCCTCCGTCCAAGCCGAGCCCCGGAGTAGCTTCCCCACGCACCAGTGAAGCTCACCGACCGGACCACGCCGCCCCAAGCCCGCCGGAGCACCGCCGTCGACGCGAGCCGCGCCGCCGCCGCCTCTGCTCCAACGCCGGCGAGCCCTTCCCGGGCGTCCCCCACCTGAACAACACCCCCACAAGGTAGCCCTCGCACCCCTGAACCTTCCCCGACCCCCGCCCCTCGCCGCCGGCGAGCCCCCTCGCCGGAATTTCGGCCGGCCGCCGCACCCGAGCCGCCGAGGACCCAATTGCAAGGATTTAAATCTTTAGAAGGGTCTGAGCGTAAGATTCAAGGACCTAGTTGTAAAAGAAAATTTCAAACCTAGATTCAAATTCAGTGAACTTGTAAAATTCGTATAAAATCGTAGAAAATTCAGAAAAATGCAAACTCAACTGTTCTGGAATCCTAAGAACAAACTCTACCACTTTTGTTACAAAAATTTTGCTCTACATTAAATAGAAGCTTTAATGGACATATTTTATACCCACTGTTCTAGAACAATGCTGACCCTAAATTTTGGGCAGTGAACTAGTTGCTGGATGATTAGGACTGTGTAAAAAGATCAGGCCCAAATTCCATCTCTAGATTTACTGTTTGTTAAACTTAGTTTTAATTCATGTGTAAGTAAAATGTTTTATCCCTGCAGTTAGGTGGTGAGTCACCCATTGAAATTTTTCCTATGCTAATGTATCGGTACCTAGAAGCCAGAGAAAAATTAGGAGACTTTTTATCTCACAGTAACCTATTTATTTTAATTATGTGCTAATAACATACATTAAGTCAAGAAAATAGTATCTTAGCTTGGAAAATCCCCAAATTATTACTGGGAGTTACACTAGGGTAGAGGTTGCTGTGTAGAAAGTTTCATGGACAAAAACCCTATGTAGGGTCCTGTAAAAATGAATCTTTAAAAAGCCTAGGTGTAGAATGTCATATTTTCTATGCTCTGAATACTGCATAATAAATCCTACAAAAATTACAGTAGCTTCTGCATGCTTAAGTGAAAGCTCTCTAAAAATCTTAGACTCATTTGTTACACCAGTTGTTCTGTACAAAAAGAACAAGTGTCTAACAGCAACAAGGAAATCTATTTTTCGGAATTAATCTGTTACATAAAATTGGCTGAAAATTTTACAGTAAGCACACCTTTCCTTGATCTGCCTAAATCCAAAATTTCATGACCAGAAATTATCCCTTGTAGTAATGACTCTCAAATCGTAATCAAGTGTTATTTCCACGACTTAAACTGTGCACTCATGTAGAATCGACGACTCTCGCCGACGGAACCTACGAGCTGGTGCCCGCGTCCGAGAGTGAACAGCACGAAGCTCAAGCAAATCTAACTGAAGCTTTTGAAGACCCGAGCCCAAGTTCGGAAGATCCCCAAGCGCACTGCGAAGGCAAGCCCCGGAGCATAACCTATTTCTTTCCTAATTATGCAACTCATTACTCTTTGCTTGTGCATTAAGTTTATAGGAGTTGAATGAAAACTTAGTTGCATGATGTTAGGAACCCTTGCTTGAAAACTAGAAGTAAGGTTCGATAGAATGCTGTGCTAATAGGACTCCGGTAAAAGTCGAGTGATTTCCTGTCACTCGCGAGAAAATAGGAGTTGAATGACTACTACACGCTGCAATCATAAGGACACGGACGGGTTATGTAACGATGGTTACGATTGAGGCCCGTCTGTCTAGTGAAAAATGCTAAGGCCGCAGGGTGTGGTAGTGATGGTTAAGTCTTTGAACGTACTAAACACATGCCGAGATTATGGGAGTCGGTAAGCTTAAGTACCTGATTGGCCCGGCAAGGGGACGGCATCCTACCCTTTGAACTTCGGTCCCATGTGCATATGGCGAGTGCAGAGAGTGGTCACGACCCGGCGCCGAACCGTGGCATGGGGCTCTTGTACTCTCGGAGGGTAGCCCCGATCCACGACCCGGAAAGAAAGGGGAAAAGTTGCACGTGTGACTCTAGGGAGTAACCACGTGACGTGTGTTTGGGTTTCCCTTGCAAGGTTAAGAAATTCGATTCGAATCGTCCGTTTCTCACGGCTATTGAGACTGCTTAACCATTTTTACCCACAGAGTAAGAAGAGGAACAATGATGATGAATGAACTGGTTGGATGGAAAATTTAATGCTTCACCATGTATGCTTTAGATAGCTGCTTACCTAGACTGGCTAACGAGACTAGAATCTTGAGCTAAAAGTTGAAAGTAAGGACCCACTTGTAGATGCTGTTCGGCAAAACAAACCCCTGAGCCAAAAAGCCTGGCATGTCTAGAGTCGGTGGAGTAGTTTCCACTACACGGGTAAGTCTTGCTGAGTATTAGTATACTCAGTCTTGCTTGTGACTCGTTTTCAGGTGAGCCCTTTGAAGACATGATTGCTAGCTTGACTTGGCCCTGCACTCTTCCCCCTGGTTGGTCGGTGGAATGGGATGAGCCCCCGTCCAACGGAGATAAGGCCGAGTGATGTCTCGTACGGGCTTCATCGAGACATCCTGTATCGTCGAGTAGTTTCCGTTATTTATTTCCGCTGCAATTTAACTCTGAAGAACTTATTTATGTTAATTGAAGTACTTGTTTTCTAAACTCAGAATTAGGTCTGTAATATTTACTTATGCTAATGATGTAATATTTGCTGGAATGTGGTATTCTCTGGGCTCATCGTCGCATGAGCATTTGTATGTACGGCGCTCGATCCGTTCACCGTGGTTGTATCGGGAGGTTATACCCGACAGACCAGTGGATTACTCCGTTTGAAGTGTAAGGTTAACCGAGGATGCCTTAATGGTGATGGTTAATACACTTGAGCCGGATTAATTCAGGTGGTTCTGCCACAGAACTTATACTTACAAGACGCCGTATCCATCGGCCTATGACTCGTTGCCGTTCCCACACCGCTACAAGGTTCCTGATTTCACCAAGTTCTCAGAGACGGATGACACATCCACTGTGGAACACATCAACAGATTCATCATCCAGTGCGGTGAAGCTGCCTCACAAGACGCTCTGAGGGTACGGTTATTTTCATCATCTCTATCCGGATCGGCCTTCCAGTGGTTCACCACTTTACCGCCAAATTCTATCGTCACGTGGGCCGATCTGGAGAAACAATTCCACAAGTACTTCTATGCAGGGGTACACGAGATGAAGATTTCGGACTTAACCAGCCCCAGGCAAAGAAGCAATGAGCCAGTGACAGGATACATACAGAGGTTCAGAGAAATCAAGAACAAGTGCTACAGTTTGGCTCTGACCGATGCACAGTTGGCCGATATCGCTTTCCAAGGTCTCTTGCCGCAAATCAGAGAGAGGTATGCCGCCCAAGAGTTTGAGAGCCTGAGTCAAATCGTCCACCGATTGTCAGGGCAGGAGATCCGACCACTTGAACAGCGGAGGAGCTTCCAGAAGAAAGTGGCGTACTTGGAGGGATCTGAGTCTGACGCGGAGGAAGAAATCGGCCTGGCGGAATGGGTAAAAGGGAAAAAACCAATATCCTGCCCCTTTGGCAAGAAGGAGCCAGAGACATTCGGCTTTGACACGTCAAAAGCCGATAAAATTTTTGATCTACTGCTTCAGGAGGGACAGATCAAGCTGTCGCAGCATCACACCATCCCTACGGCCGATCAGCTGAAGAAGATGAAATACTGCAAGTGGCACAACGCTACTTCTCACGACACCAATGAATGTAAAGTCTTCCGCCAGCAGATACAATCGGCCATTGAACAAGGGCGGCTCAGATTTGAGACTCCAACCAAATCGGCAATGCCGATGAAGATAGACCAGCACCCCTTCCCGGCCAACACATGCAACGCTGGAGAAGAATCAAGTCAAACCAGGGTGCTGACGTCAGAATCGGCGAGAAAAGACGGTGTTGTCGATCCCAGGAGGCAAATCACGACGGAAGAAGTCAGAAGGAACAGGCGAGGACCAGAACGACCACACAGGCCTGTCACCTCCCGATTTCTACTTAGTAAATATCGGCGGCAGCAGGAACAAGCACAACACCAGGAAGAGATGATACGCCGGCGTGAAGATCACTGGCAGTGTCCCTTCTTCATCCACTGCTGGGAGAACGACATCAGACTGCCCTCTGCCGATAACTGTTCGGAGTGCAACGGATCAAACCGCAACGGTCGCCCGAAGCCACACTCTAGGGACAGAGGATCAGAGCCGATCAACAGAAATCGGCGCGAAGAACGGCGCGTTTCGGCGCATGATCGGCTGGGGGGCAGAGTTGACCAGTACGGTAGGTCAAAAAGCAAGATCGGCCAGCAAGATGGACTGGGGGGCAGGATCAGCGCGCACGATCGGCTGGAAGAGATGGCCGATGATAGGATGTCAGACGAAGATCCCCTAGGAAGGGAACCAGATTGGGGACACGCTAAACCATCGGCCAAACTAGTGAATCCCAAGTGGTGTCCTGACGGTCTATCCAGGTCCCAAAAGCGGAGGATCCAACGCCTACGCCAGTGGGAGCATCAAGAAGAAGAACGGAGACAAGTGCCAGAGAGAAGGAATGTGAAATCTCGAATTTGGCGCCCAAAGAAGAATGATCAGGAAGCAAACAGCCAAGAATCGGCGGCCGAGATCGATATGGTTTTCATACTGCCGATGGAGTTCATGGCGCCAAGCGATCGGGATAAAGTGACAAATACGAAGGAAGAGAAAATGGCACAACTGGTATTAGAGCCGATGACGGCTATATTTGAGAAACCAGAAGAAGAAAAACGGCAGCATCTCAAAGCGTTGTTTCTCAAGGGCTATGTCAACGGAAGACCCGTCACCAGACTACTGGTAGATGGAGGCGCGGCAGTCAACATCATGCCGTATGCTATGTTCCACAAGCTGGGCAAGGGCGATGACGACCTCACCAAGACGGACATGATGCTGAAGGATTTCGAAGGCAGCGTGTCGCCTGCCCGCGGGGCATTCTGCGTCGACCTCACCATCGGCAGTAAGACCCTCCCCACTACTTTCTTCGTCATTAATGGCAAAGGGTCCTATAATATGCTGCTTGGTCGCGACTGGATACATGCAAATTGCTGTGTCCCCTCTACTATGCATCAATGCCTTGTACAATGGGTCGGCGACAGTACAGAGATAGTCGCAGCCGATTCTGTCTACAGCGTTGCAGCGGCCGATACGCAACAGTGGAGCTGCGAGCACGTCAAGTATATATCTGGCAGGACTTGGGATACTGACTTCCTGAGAGTGTCCGATTTCGGTCTACAGCCGATCCAAGCAGTCGGCTCCGAAGATTCAGAATAAATGGATCAGCTCATCCGAGAAGATGGGAAGCTGGGGCACGGATTCACGTCGGCCGATCTGTTAGAGATGGTAGATTTGGGTAGATGCATAACTTACAGCAAGATATATCAAGGTAACATGGCCAATTTCTCGTCGGTTTTCTGGTTATACATCTGGTGAAGGGAACATTGGGATTCATTATCGGATGGAAATCATAGACTACATGGCCGACATGGTATAAGTCGCCCTTAGAATAAAAACACTACTGGTTACGCCTGCGTTGGATTTCTCTTTCGACGCGACCTAATCTTATCATGAGGGACAACCTTTCATCTTTCAAATCCTTTGCAGTGGCTCCAGCTTCAGCTTGGTCGCAGAGTTCTTTCAGCAGGCGGGCCTTCTCCTCTTCCAAATCTTTCATGGTGGCTTCAGTCTTAGCTTCGGCAAGTCGGTGAGAAGATGAAGAACTCTCGTCAGAGGATGGCATTTGTTCAAAGCAGACGAGATCCATATGGTCCAAGATTGATCGGACATTGGCAGGAACATGATCTTTGAGTTCTTCAGAATGAGCTTTTATCAGATCTATATCAGCTTGCGACAATGGCTTGCCTGAATGCATGATTTCGATCGCTCTTTCCAAACCGGGGCTGAGACGGTTCGGCTGAAAGAAGGAATAGATAAATATGTTGGAACAAAGTAAGATATCCCAGGAAGGGATGGAGAGAAAATTGATACCTGGTTGACGGAAGAGGAGGATCGAGAAGACATTTTAATGCTTGACCAAAGACGGTGAGGGGTGGGTTTCAGAAGGAAAAGAAGACGAGCCAGATGAGTATTTTTGGAAATAATACGAAGAGTCGTATTTATAGAAAGGAAGAGATAAAGGGTTGGCAAGACGTGTGCCGTCGGAGTAAAGGCATCAGTAAATGAAAAGCTGCCAGGGGAGATGGTCAAAGTCTGAGTCTACACGCCAACATAATGTTTATCCTGTTACCGGATTCTATGTCATAGAGCTGATTCTAGAGAAAGGATCAGACGCAGAGGAAAAGGTAACGCAATTGATTCCGAGGTTTACTCCTGTCACAATAGGGAAGCTTAGAAAGAAGGGTTGAAGAAAGAGTTTCGAAGAAAAAGTTATATTTTACTCCGAAACTGGGGGGCATGTGTTGACGCCAGATTTTGACACGTATTGAATCGGCGTCAGGAGGAGAAGGTTGGCCGATGAAGCGGATCTGAAAGCTACAGTAAGGAATCGGCCGATCGGGGTAACAGTTGAAAATCGGCCGATTGGTGGCGCAGCCTATGCCAACAGGATAGGATTATTCCAGAAGATCCTAGTCAAAAGCTGGTCAACACGGCATGCCAAGTCGGCCGGAAAGCGATTAAAGAGGTCCTGATTGGATTAGGAAACGGCGGCGGAAGATTCCGCGGGAGTCCGTTTCCTTTTTAAAGTTATTATAGATATAGTAGTTTTCCTATTTTAAATAAGGTTGTAACAAGTCGTAATCGACCAGGAGTCTTAGTTTCAGGGTATAAATAGGAGTCGCTAGGGCTTTGCAAAAGACAACCAACATCAATCAACAAAAAACTTCTACTTTTTACCAGTACTTTACCTTTCAAGTCGACGACTTCGCCAATATTTTCTTCTTTCACGAGTTCGTACGGATTGGCAGGGCTGCATCAACCTGATCTCCGGCTAATTGGTAGGTTCCGATTATCGAGTAATATCCGAGCTTTAACTACGGGCGCATCGCTGTGGTTTCGTTTGGATTTATTCACAAGTTATCGATATTTACTAGAATTGCAAGTTTTACCTGTTATTCTAGTATTATCACCAGTTATCCAGCTTGAGATCAGGGTAATCGACTTCGTCATTGTCCTCCTTCGATTCATCGCCATATAGCCGATTAGATCTGTCTCAAGTGTTGCTTCTATAGTAATTGTTTAGATTGCTCCAGCAGTTCTCTTTACAATTACTATACGATCATCGGCTGACTCATAGCCGACCATCTCTACAGCAAATCGGCCGATTTGCCGCCGACGCGCTCCTCAGGACAGATCGGAAATCCAGCCGATCGACGCGCCTGGAATTTAATACTCTATTTCCTTGTCAATCAACAGGTCAGATTGACTGGCACGCCGCGCGAACCGCACCAGGGCGATAACCCGAACAAGAGCTAAGCAGATTCTCCCGGGTCGTGTGTCCGACACTGAAGACCCATCGGCCGATTCCTACCCGGCCGATTTTAGCGCCAACAATGGCTTTGGACCCATAGACGAGGAAAAAAGGTGACTGTCCTATGGCTTTGCTTGGTTGTGTGCAAAGCCCCCAGACTACTGATGAGATCTCATGGATCCACTTGCCGCACTTTTTGCTGTTCTCGTCGTAGAGTCTTTTCTTCAGTCCATCAAGGGTCATGCCGTTGGCGCACTGGCCGTTGGCCCGCGGTTGAGCCACTGAGACATACTTGACCTCAATGGCACTGCGCTCACAGAATTCCCAGAATTCGTGCGAGTGGAAATTGGATCCCAGATCCATGATGATAGTGTTGGGGAAACCGAAACGGTGTAGGATGTCGCAGATGAAGTTGACCACTCGATCTGCAGAGAGCTTTGTGATTGGCTTATACTTGATCCACTTCGTAAACTTGTCGATGGCCACCAACACGTGAGTAAAACCTCTTGGCGCAGTTGTCAAGGGCCCTATCATGTCCAGGACCCAGCATGCAAACGGCCATGAAGGTGGTATGGTGATAAGATTATGAGCCGAGATGTGGGGCTGCCTACTGAAGAACTGGCAGTTGGTACACCGACGGACGAGTTCTTCAGCGTCTGCCAAAGTTGTCGGCCAGTAGGACCCAGATCTGAAAGCCTACCCAACCAGCGTGCGAGAAGCTGCATGGTTCCCACACGCGCCTTCGTGGATCTCCTGGAGTATTTCTCTGCCTTCCTCCGTGCGTACACACTTCATGAGTATGCCTGATGCTAATCCACGCTTGTATAGGTTATCTCCGACCAGAACGTACCCTTTGCTCTGCCTTAAGATGCATGCAAGCAAGGCACTTTTCTTGTCGACGCCGGGGGTAGTTTGTGCTCCTTGATAAAGTCGATAAAAGTCACCCGCCAATCAACCTTGATCATCATGACCTCTTGGTAAAGTTTTGTTGGACCCTAAACAATGGTGCTTTGATATGGTATCTTGATGGATGGGTGGTGCACGTCATGGACAAAAACTCCAGGTGGGACATTTGCTCGATCGGAGCCCAGCTTCAAGAGTACATCCGCCCCAACGTTGTTGTCGCGATCACATGCTGAATTTCCAGGTCCGAGAACTTGTTCTGGAGCTTGTGTATCTCTGCGACGTACACGTCCATGGTGTCCTTGTTGATATCCCATTCCTTTTTGACTTGTTGAACCACCAGCAAGGAGTCGTCGTAGACAAGTAGTCGCTTGATGCCCAGAGAGACTGCCAGGCGTAGCCCGTGCAGTAGTGCCTCGTACTCGGCTTCGTTGTTTGAGACCTCAAATAGTATCTGGAATACATATTTTAGTTGTTCTCCTATTCGACTGATGATGAGTACTTCGGCACCACTGCCTCCGAGCTTGAGTGAGCCGTCAAACTACATCACCCAATGCTCTAGCAGGTTGGCTGGAGCTTCCACTTGGTTTTCTTGCCATTCTGCTATGAAATGGACTAGTGCTTGCGACTTGATGGCGGTGCAAGGCTTGAAGTCGAGAGTAAGAGCCCCCAGTTCCACTGCCCACTTGGAGATATGTCTAGTGGCATCCCGATTGAGGAGTATATCCGCCAATGGGAATTAGTGTCAACTAAGATCGTGTATTCGTCGAAGTAGTGGCGAAGCTTCCTGGAGGTGATGAGTATAGCGCAGAGTAGTTTCTGAATTGACGAGTAACGAACCTTGGATTCAGAAAGGACCTTGCTAACAAAGTAGACTGGCCGCTACACACCGAAGGCATGGCCTTCCTCCTAGAATTCCACCACGATTGCCGTGCTGATGATGTGAGTAGTCGCGGCGATTTAGAGTAGCAGGTTCTCATCTGGTTGTAGGGCTGTGAGGATGGGGGGCAACTGCAGATAATGCTTGAGGTCCTCCAGCGCTTGCTCCACCTCCTCAGTCCAATGGAACTTGTCCTGTCGTTTTAGTAACTTCAAAAAGGGTAATCCCCGTTCTCCAAGTAACAAGATGAATCTGTTTAGGGCTGCCATACAATCTGTGAGCTTCTAGATATCCTTGACCATCCGTAGAGCCCCCATGTCTGTAATGGCAGTGATCTTCTCCGAGTTCGCTTCAATTCCTCGGTGACTGACAATGGAACCAAGTAGTTTCCCTTGCGATACGCCAAAGACGCACTTAGCCGGGTTGAGCTTTCACCGCAACTTGTGTAGGTTGTTGAAGTTTTGTTCGAGGTTGGAGATGAACTCGTCGTGGGTTCTAGTCTAGATGACCATGTCGTCCATGTAGGCTTCAACATTGCGGTGTAGCTGGTCAGCGAGGCATAATTGGATAGCCCGCTAATAGGTGGCTCCTGTGTTCTTCAGCCCGAAGGACATAGTTGTGTAGGCGTATGCACTGAACAGGGTGATGAACGCTATCTTGATATGATCTTCTTCCTTGAGGGCAATCTGATGGTAGCCCAAGTAGCAATCAAGGAAAGAAAGCAGGACGTAGCCAGCCGTGGAGTCGATGACTTGGTCGATGCGTGGGAGCGCGAAGGGGTCCTTCGGCAGTGTCTGTTGAGATCAGTGTAATCACCGCACATCCTCCATTCATTATTATTCTTTTTCAAAACTAGTACAGGGTTAGCTAGCCATTCTGGGTGGTAAACTTCTTTAATAAAACCTGCTGCGAGTAGTTTTGCTAACTCCTTCTTGATGGCCTCCCTCTTGTTTGGAGGGAAGCATCGTAGTCATTGCTTCTTCGGAGTGGCTTTGGGGTCCACTTTTAGGTAGTGCTCAATCAGCTCCTTGGGCATGCCCGGCATATTCGCTGGTTTCCACGCGAATATGTCGCGGTTGACCCTAAGAAAACTGATGATCGCGCTTTCCTATTTGTCACTCAAGCCGCCTCCAATCAAAGCTGTCTTGGATGGGTCGCCTTCTCGCAGCTGGATGGTCTTGATGCCGATGTGGCTGCGGTTGGGTTTTACCCTAGACTGGTTGGGTCTCTGATTGGAGACCTCCATCTCTGTGTCGGTGAGTGTCTGTGCGGCCGTGAAGACTTCCGCCGAAGGTTCTGGCACGCGTGATGTCACGGCATACTTGTTCGCCTCTTGGTCGTAGTCATACGACTTCTTCAACTCGCCACGAAGTGTGAGTACCCCTATCTTGCCTAGCATCTTGAGTAGCAAGTAGACGTAGTGAGGTATGGCCATGAACTTGGCCAGAGCCCGTCTGCCGAGGCTGGCGTGGTATGACGACTCAAAGTCATCCACCTCGAACTTGATGTACTCCGTACGGTAGTTGTCTTTCATCCCAAAGGTAACTGGCAGAACCACCGAAACGAGTGGTGTAGCCACGTTCCCTGGGATGATACTGTAGAAAGGAGCCTTGATGGGGGTGAGCATCTTGGTGATGTCCAGCCCCATCTTCTTCAGTGAACTTGCGAAGAGCAGGTTGAGGCCGCTCCCGCCGTCGATGAGTACTCGGGTCAACTGTGAGCCTACCACGACAGGATCTAGGACAAGTGGGAATTTTCCCGGCTCGGAGAAGCTGGTCCACTGATCCTCCCTAGAGAAGGATATTGGGACCTTGCTGTATCTCAGAGGTTTCTGTATGGCCGGCTCAATAGAGAGGATCTCGCAGAGTTAGCTTCTGAGCACGCTTCGAGGGGAAGTCACCGTCTCCACCGAAGATGACGTTGATGATGTTCTTTAGATCTTTGAAATCTTTGGCCCCCGACTTGTCACCCTCATCATCGTCATCGTCCTCCTAATCCTTGCGCTTGCCTTCTTGATCAGGGAGTGGGGCATTGAGTGACTTGTGGAGGCTGACACACTCGAAGAGCGAATGCTTTGACTTCGGGTGCATCGGGCATTGCTTGTGCAGGACTTTCTCAAACTGGGTTTGATTGTTCCCTGACTTCTTGCCCCGCAGATTGCGCTCAACAGTCGTGACTTCATTGTTTGGCTTGCATTTTCTGGGGTTTCCTGAGTTGTTCCGCTGGCCTTTGTCGGAGTGGTTGTTCTGGTTGCCCTACTTGTCATTGTTGTGCTTGGGAAAGCGCCCGTTCTCCTCATCCTCCTAGTTGGCCCACCATGCCATAATGTCGCGTAGTCCACGGCAGTAGTCGGGCATTTGCGTCTGAAGTCGTGGTAGGTGTGCTTCGAGAAAAAACCATTCTGGAAGTAGCGGATGACGTCCTCGTCGGTGATGTTGGCAATGGTGGCTCGCATGTCGAAAAAGCGTCGGGTGTAGGACCTCAGGGTCTCGTTCATCTCCTGCTTAACCTGGGACAAGTCATGACGAGTACCTGCTTGGGTCATGGATAACTGGAGGTTGAGATGAAGGCCCTCTAGAGATCCTCTCAGGAGTCGATGGAGTTCGGCTTGAGGCTCTCGAGCCAAGTGAGAGATGCGGATTCCAAGGCAACCGGGAAGTAGACCACCTTGGTAGAGTTGGATCCCCCTGACTCCTTGACGGAAATGGAGTAGCAGCGAATCCACTGGCGTGGGTCTTGCTTACCGTCATATTTGGGGATGCTGACTGGTTTGAAGTCCTTGGGGTAGGAACGATCGGTGATGTTCGAGGTGAATGCAGGGAAGCGGTCACTATCGTCAACATCGTGGTATCTATCAAGTCGGTCCCTTCTCCTTGCCTCAATGACGCACCGTGCATAGCGATCATCATTGATCTTCTGCCTCAGATCGGCTGTAGGAGCATTATGTAGGCTAGTCTCAGGCTAGGCTTCGCCCTGAGGCCTTACGTTGTGCTGGTTGCGGGGTGGTCGCGAAGGTTGTTGCACCTCTTGGTCGACGTTGCCACACGCGGCATGCTGGCCTTGTTGATTGTCGTGATCACCCTAATTGTCCTGGTTGCGTTGGCGGTTGTCACACCCCTGGGGTCTGAGTTCACCTCTAGGGTGCAACTGACCTGTGCAGAGTCATCGTGACGCTCGGATCATGAAGGGTATTCTGTGCCAAAGATAATGGATTCTGTTCATCGAGTTGCACGAGCGCGCGTTGGGTCAGATACTGCAGCCTTTGCACCTGGGGGTTTGGTGGCACTTGTTGAACTAGGAGCGCTGCCTCTGCAATGGCGCCAATCGGGGTGCGGTATTACCGATCTTTGGCCGTTGCGAAGGTGTTGTTGAGGTTCCTGCGGTACAGTGGATTGCGTGCGCAGTTTTCTGTGTTCCGCCTGCGGTTGGCGCGCTCGGCGTTCTTCAAGTGCCGGATCCTCCTGTGCTCTTCATTCTCGTCCTGGGGAGCGTCCGTCGTGCGCTCCTCGGCGGATACATCCACAAGTAGTTCGGTGTCGTACTCTGGACCTAGCTCGTCATCCTCCACGTTGCAAAGGGAAGTCATGTAGACTTGGCGCTCTAGCAAGGTTTCAGCCTTATGGCTGTACTCGACTAGCTCTGTGTTGCCCTCATCCTCTTCAGTGATGCGATGAAGGGGCTTGCCTTCCTGGAAAGGCAGTTCCTGCGTGAAGGCCACAAGGCAGGAGTCATATTCGAGTAGCTCAGAAGGCTCCATGCCCTTCCAGTACACGAACCGACCTTGTGGCATAGTAGTTATGGTCACACCTATGGGACTACCCGAAAAGGATTCGGGGTCGTCGTATGAATCTGAGTATTTGTTGAAAATAGGGGCCCCTGGCAAGCGGTGGCTCCCTCATCCCCGATCTTGAGGAGATGACCTCCAAGTCAGAGAGGGACTCAAACCACATAGCCTCCTGGTAGACCGAGGCAGCATTGCATAACCCGGATGGGAATCGGGTACGAGCCTCCTCAGATTGGGTTGAGTCTGATCCGGGAAAACCTGGTGCAACACGAGTTGGAGTCGCGTCGAGAACGGACATCTTCCCGTTCTACCCGTAAAGATGGGGGAGCAGCCTCTCGTCGAGGTTGTCAATGAACTCATCAAGATCAATGCATCGGGTTGCTACAGGGGCCTCCAGCTTGCAGATCCCGGAGCCGAAGACAAACGTTGTGCCCTCATTGAGGGCGCTAGTGAAGTTGAAAGATGTCAGCAAATTCTTCAATGGATGCTCGATGAACACCCCTACCTAGCGCGCCAGCTGTCGGTGTTTAACCTCCAAGCCCACCGAGGGATACCCCCGAGGTGGTAGATTGTAGGTGGGGTGTCGCCGAGATCAGAAACTCAAAGGTGCAAGGAACACAAGATTTAGATAGGTTCGGGCCGCCGAGAGCGTAATACCCTACACTACGTCCTTTGAGCTGGTTTGTATTGCCTTGGGTGTTGATGTTTTGAGGGTGTCCCTACCCGCCCTTTATAGTCTGGGAGGACAGAGTTATATGGAAATCCTAGTCAGATATGAGCTTAGGATTTCTACCCGAGTACTACTCGGGTTGTTTCCTTCTGTTCCGACTAGTCCTACTACGGTACGAGTAGTTACAACTGATGTAGTGCGTGGGCCATGTCCCATCCCTTATCCTAGAATATGTAGGCCATGTG
The DNA here is from genome assembly GCA_032594955.1 of Panicum miliaceum. NCBI lineage: Eukaryota > Viridiplantae > Streptophyta > Magnoliopsida > Poales > Poaceae > Panicum > Panicum miliaceum. The sequence goes on along the minus strand of CM064070.1, from coordinate 6,654,437 downwards.
CACAGTTCCGTGGCCCCGGGTCTGACAATTAGAATGAAAAGAGAAATTAGGAAATAAAAATTCAGAAGGGAAATAAAATGTGCCCGGAAAGATAGGACGGGAAGGTGAAGGATGTAACCTTAGGCATCGTCCTTCCCTACGGTCTTTGCCAAGTTGCTCACCTTGGAGCAAAGATCGTGGCGGAGAATCTCGTAGTCGTCCCTAAGGGACTTTAAGATCTAGCGCATACTCCGCCACTTGGTCCCTCAGCTTCTTGTGCTCACGATGCATTTGTAGGATGGTCCTCAGAAGCTGAGCGACAGTCGGTGTGGCAGAACCACTCGAATTAATCTGGCTTAAGTGTGTTAACCTTCACCATAGAGGCAATCCGGGCTAACACACACTTAAAATGGAGTAAAACAATAGTCTGCCGGGTAACATCCTGATGCAACCACTGGAATTTCGATCGAATCAATGCATACATACAACCAACATGAAGGTGAGGCCAGAGATTACAACAATCCAAAAATTTTACGTCACAAAGTTTCACAGGAATTATTATTACAAACCAAGTTCGGAAATATATATAAACAAGTACTTTTAGAGTATAATAGTGCAGTGGGAAATAAGCGAAAGTTCTAACGACGATACAGGATATCATGATGAAGCCCGTACATGACATCATTCAGAGTTATCATTATTGGCCGGGGACGTATCCCATTCCACCGACCAACTAGGAGGAAGAGTACATGGCCATGTCAAACTAGCAACCATGTCCTCAAAGGTCTCACCTGAAAATAAAGCCACAAGCAAGGCTCAGTATACTAATACTCAGGAAGGCTTACCCGACTAGTTGATGAGGACATCACTCCTTCGGATGCACACAACACTCCGCTAGACATTCAAGATCCAATCACTAGAGCTCGCGCGCGACAATTAAATTTAGAGGTGAGCTCGTTCCTAAGCACTTCCTTTTATGATTTTGAAAATAGATTACTACTTAATAATTATATTATGATTAGGAACAAAGGAGAGGACCAGGGAATGTGTGGAGAGGAGCTTGGAGTCGGACAAGGCCAGCAAGGGACGTCCAAGACACTTGGAGGCCTAATACAACTCAGCTTTGAGTCCACTTCGGAGTCCAGGAGCAGTCTGCCTTAGATTGGATGCCCAGACCACATACAGAGTCCGATTTTGATGTTCCACATATGGTTGGAAAGACATTTTCATAGAGCTTCCAATGGAACCAGCCCCACGACCAAATGATGCCTGAGTCAACGGGAATCGTTGAATCAAGTGGACATCCAGAATCTGTCTCGATGCTGCGCCGCCGTCTTTTGGGCCGTTGGCCCATGTATCGTATTGGAGCCCATTAGGGGTGCGTCCAGGGGTCTTGCACACCCCTAAACAATTTATATTCAGTAGAATCTCCCAAGTTAAGGTTTGGATTTTACCTAGATTATTCTGTCAAGAGCAGTTTCGCCATACGTCAGTTTGTGAGACCCCAACTTCGTGAGTTAATCATACATCTGCAATTTTGGTTGCATTCTTCCTTGTTCTTCCTTGTGTTCTTCGATTCGCAGGCAAGGATTAGCTTTCTTGGCAAGGTCGGCCATGCAACACCGGTCGATAACCCGAGGAGACATGGTGCTGCGATTGCAGGGTTCGAAACGTGTTGTTCAGAAGCCGGATTGAATTGTGTCACGATTCCACCAAATTGAGAGTTAATAGAATCTTTCGGAAGATCGGGAACCCTCGTTCACATCAGTTGGTAATCAGAGCTTCTGGTTCACCGTCAGGTTCGCCCTTAATTTAGTTTGTGTGTTTTCTCTTTCGTCCTTGAGTCAACAGAAAAGCCCAAAAAAAATTTTTAGTCGTTAGGTTTTCCCTGTCGCAGACCTTGTTTAGCCTTTGCATAATTCTGTTTCAGAGTCCATAGTGTTGAGTTTGTGTCCTAGTTCATATTTTTGCTGCTGGTTTACTTTGTGTCTAAGTTCAGTCGTGTGATCCCCGTTCTCCGCTGCCACCATATTCATCCATCCGATCCAGTTTCGACCTCAACAAAAACCTAAAACGGAGGGTCCTCCTTAAAATAGACATAACTTTTTGCTCAGAACTCCGATCGGGGCATTTTTTTTTCAAATTTTCGTTGAGAAATTTTCCACATATGGCTCCCCCACTTAGCTGAGTTTGGCAATTTCAGAATTCCCAAAAAACTGGCGGCTTGCGGCCGGCAGGCATCACCGGCCAACTGGTTAGTGGCCTCTGCTGGTGGGGGCGCAGGTAAGGGAGAGAGGAGAGGGAAGAAGAGTGAAAGAAGAGAGATGACCGGGGTCAACTGAGTTTGACTTCAATTTTTCTCAAGCTTTTGCATAAAAACTCAAAAATGTTTGGACATGAAAATTTTAGAGAATTCCATAATCTACAACTTTTGTTTCAAGCAAAATTTCATTAGTGCCATGGTTTAAAAGTTATTTTAAATTTAATACAACAAGGATTTGAATTTCTAGTCTTATTTTTGAGTTTAAAAATTTGAATTTGCAAAAGTCGTTTAAGTAAACTTGTAAGACTCTAAAAATATGAGTGTGTCTTTTATACTACATTTATCATGAAAAGTGGAGCATGAAAGATTATAAACACAAAAGGAAAGTCTCACATACACACATACATACACATGCATATGCACACACATAATTAAATTAATTGTTTCAATGATTCTGGGTTATTATGCATGATGCTATGTTTAGTTTTTCTTGCTTAGGATTTTAAACACCTAGGGTGTTACAGCCTTGCCCCCTGAAAAAGAATCTCATCCCGAGATTCGGATAAGTATGCCTAGTGTGGAAAGTGCGTGTACCTTTGGGTTAGTTTAGAAAACTGCGAAAACTTTGATTTAGATAGCTTTCAGTTTCCCAAGTGGCTTCCTCTTCGGTATGATGACTCCATTGGATTTTGTACATTTTAACCACTTTCCTTCTAGTGACCCTTTCCTTTTGATCAAGAACCTTGATAGGATATTCAACATAAGAGAGGTCTGGTTCTACCAATATTTCCTTTTGTTCAACAATTTCGGTCGGAACTCGAATACGCTTCTTGAGTTGAGAGACATGAAAGATATCATGGATGGCTACAAGCTGTGGGAGTAGTCACACTCCGTAGGCCACGGGTCAACAAATTTCCGTGATTTCATAAGGACCAACATATCGTGGAGCTAACTTCCCTCTCACTCCAATCCTTTGCACACCCTTGGTTGGTGAAACCCGAAGGTAGACATGATCACCAACTTCAAATTGCAAAGGCTTTCTCCTTTTATCAAAATACCTCTTTTGTTTAGACTATGCAACTCTTAGATTCTCTTGTATTACTCTTACTTTTTCCTCTGCCTCGATTACCAAGTCTGTTCCAAATATTTTACATTCTTCGGTTTGAGACCAACTCAAAGGAGTTCGACACCTTCGACCATACAAGGCCTCAAACGGTGCCATTTTCAAATTTGCTTGATAGCTATTGTTGTATGAGAACTCTGCTAGGGGTAAGCATTTGTCCCAACTTTTGTCATAATGATGACACAAGCTCTAAGCATGTCTTCAAGAATTTGGTTCACTCTTTCGGTTTGCCCATCCGTTTGAGGATGGTAGGCTGAGCTTCGAATCAGTTTGGTGCAGGAGTAGCTTGTAAGTGTTCCCAAAAATGTGCTACGAATTGAGCACGATGATCTGAAATAATCATCTTGGGCACTCCATCTAAGCAAATGATGCGATCGAGGTAAATCTCGGCATATTTCTTGGCAGTGTAGATAGTATGTACCGGAATAAAATGTGCCATTTTCGTGAGTCTATCCACGGTAACCCATATCGAATCGTGCTTTTGCGAGGTGTTGGGCAATCCAACAATAAAATCCATACTTATGTCTTTCCATTTCCATGATGGTCTAGGCAATGGTTAAAGTGTACTGGATACTTTCAAGTGGCTAGCTTTTACTCTCTGACATGTGTCACATTCCGAGACATACTTGACAATTTCTCTTTTCATTCTAGTCCACCAAAAGTTTTGCCTAAGATTTTGATACATTTTCCTACTGCCCGGATGAATAGAGAATTCGGAAAGGTGGGCTTTGTCAAGAATTTGCTTTTGGAGCTCATGATTCTTTGGAACCTCTATGCGAGATTCAAACCATAGAACTCCATTCTTGTCTTGGAGAAAACATTATATTTCTCTTCCCCTTGGGAGAGCTTTTGCTTGATGATCTTTACTCCCTCATCATTTAATTGGGCCATGATGATTTGATCATGAAGGGTTGGTTCAACAGAGATATGATTTAAAGTACCTTGGGGAATCATTTCCAGATTGAGCTTCCCCATCTCATGACAAAGTGTTTCATTATACAATTTCACAGTTAAGCAATGGCAATGAGATTTGCGACTGAGTGCATCCGCATGCGTCACAATAAACATCGAATGGCTTGGTGTTATCAGGTTGAGCTAAGACTGGGGTTGTAGTTAGGTGTTCCCGAAGAGTGTGGAAAGCCTTTTCACATTTCTCGCTCCACACAAAATTTACTCCATTCTTCAATAGTTCAGTCATAGGCTTAGCAATTCTGGAGAAGTCCGGAATAAACCGGCGATAATAACCAGCTAAACCAAGAAAACTATGAATCTGATGGACGGAGGTGGGAGGTTTCCAATCCATCACCTCTTGTACTTTGCTAGGATTAACGGCTAAGCCTTCGGTGGAAATAGTGTGGCCCAAAAAATTTACACTATCCAGCTAGAATTCACACTTGGAAAATTTAGCAAAGAGCTGATGGTCTCTGAGACGTTGGAGAACAATACGCAGGTGCTCCGCATGTTCTTCCTCATTTTTGGAATATATCAGGATGTTGTCAATGAAGACCACAACGACTTGTCAAATTCGGGCGTGAATACCGAATTCATGAGATACATGAAGTAGGCAGGAGCATTTGTGAGCCCGAAAGACATGACTAGGTACTCGAAGGGTCCGTATCGTGTGGAGAATGCAGTCTTAGGAATGTCACTTGGGAGGATTTTAATTTGATGATATCCAGAGCGAAGTTCAATTTTTGAAAGACTCTAACTCCGGCTACTACGACTACATCTCCGACTGCTTCAACCACACCTTCGTCTACTTCGACTACATCTCTGACTCCTTCGACTACATCTCATAATGCTACCGACTCGGCCTGCTCCTTATCCTTTGGAGTCAGGGCTAGCTTTACATTCTTGCCGTATCAGCCAGTGGGGGTACGGACTCCTACGCATGAAAACGTGGCCTAGGCAAGTGGCTATCGGGCGTGTAGGATGGAGTGGAGTAGTTGTGGCAGACCTCGCTGGTCTTCAGAGTGTACTCGAAGCGCTCTTCTGATGCTAGGCGCGGCTCGTCGTTGTCGTAGTGGAAGAGATGCGCAGCCACCGACTTCTTCGGGCCGAGAACGCCTGTTGTTGGCCTCTGGTATGGATGGGCGCGATCTCCCTTACCCTTCTGGGTACTAGAAGTTTCGGTGGAGCGCAGGGCAAAACGGGGGGCCAAGGGGCCACCGCCCTGGTTCAGCCGAACAGGGGGTCGGCCGAACCCCTCTTGGCGCCATTCGGGGTCAAGTTCGGCCCCGGTCCTGGCATGATGGCAAGAGGCGTCTCCATGATCACCTCGACCTCCTCCTCGGTGCAGGCATTGACCATTGTTTGGATTGCCGGCGGGGGCTCCCCTTTGAGAGCAAAGGTGGAGACGGAACCAATGAACGGAATGATGGACTTAACAGCCATGGTGGTGCAGAAGGTTTGAGGGGGAGAATGGATGGAGGAGAAAAGAGATTGAAGTGAAGAGAAATGAAGCAGGAGAGGTGCAATTTAAAGACGAGAAGCTTCAAATTCGTGTGTAACTTTCCAAGAATTAGAGTGGCCACGGAAGGAAACTCAAGAGGGACATTGGCGTGACCTGATTGCAAAAGATAGTGTCAGACTTGGTACCATGGGACTGCGCATATGGCGTATATATTCTAGAATAAGGGATGGGACATGGCCCACACCCTACACCAGTTGTAATTACTCGTACAGGAGTAGAACTAGTCGGAACAGAAGGAAACTACCCGAGTAGTATTCGGGTTGGACTCCTAAGCTCGTATTTGTCTAAGACTTCCATGTAACCCTGTCCCCCAGACTATATAAGGGTGGACAGGGACCCCCTCCAAACGTACATCATCTAAGCCAATACAAACCATCACACAGGACGTAGGGTATTACGCTCTCAGCGGCCGAAACCTGTCTAAAGTTTCGTGTTCCTTGCACCTTCCGGAACTTGATCTTGGCGACACACCACCTACAATCTACCACCTAGGGGGTATCCCTCGGTGGGCTTGGAGGTTAAACACCGACAGTTAGAGGCCAATATTCGGGCCTCTATATGTTGGTTTCATGGCAGAGTAGCACGAAAATCAAGTCGCAGCTCCAGCCAACATGCCAGAGCATTGGGTTATGTACTTCGACGGTTCTCTCAAGCTCGGAGGTGGTGGTGCAGGAGTTCTTTTCATCTCACTTAAGGGTGAACAGCTCAAATATGTGTTCCAGATATTATTTGAGGTCTCCAACAACGAAGTCGAGTACGAGGTGTTACTGCACGGGCTACACCTGGCTGTCTCACTTGGCATCAAGCGATTACTTGTCCATGGCGACTCTTTGCTGGTGGTCCAACAAGTCAATAAGGAGTGGGCATCAACAAGGACACCATGGACGCATATGTCACGGAAATACGTAAGCTCGAGAACAAGTTGATGAGGACATCACCTGCTCGGATACAACCACATTGGCAACTTTTGATTCAAAGGTGAAACATCTTTGTCATGATTGTATTTGATACATTTGATGAATTGATGCTGCGCCATGATGTGTGTTCATTGTCATTTTCAGAAATACATACATGGATCAAAAAGAGTATTAAACACACATGGAAGGCATGGAGGACCAAAGTAGTTGATTGGGGACCAAGTCCAAGTATTCTCAACGTCCTCCACCAGGCCACCACATCACTTTTGGCCCAAGGAAAGAAAGAGATCAAATCCAACACGTTTCAGGGCTGGATTTGGACAGCAGGCCCATGCCAAATTGTGAAAGACGCCACGACTTCCTCCGTACTCCGTTTTGGGCGTTCTAGTACTTGATGGAAACCTTATCAAGTCTATTTTCATATGGATCCGAACTTATGTCTATATCTTCTCCAAGGCGGCCGCAATCATTGATTTACTACAGAGATCTTTTCTGTCCATGGTGCTGCGTCACATGATTTTGGCCCGATGGGCCGTGTTTCAAGTGGTGCCCAATAGGGGCGCATCCTAGGGTTTAGGGACGACCTCCACCACATCCTGGTCGTCCTCTACCCTCTCATATACCTCCATGGCCGCCACAAACAGATAGGATTTTGTTTTGTTGAAAGTATTAGCCACTGCTACTTCCCTGTAGACGCGTGTGTCGGCTAGACCATCCGTTCTAATCGATTCAAAACCCCCATTTTTTTTACTTCAGATTAGTTTTGATCTCCATATTTGCAATTGAATTGCTGGTTCTACTTCTTCGATTGCTTGCAGGACGAGTGCCCTAGTGGCTGGGTGTTGCGCTCCACAAGATCGCAGCAGCCGTTGGAGGTGGTGTATCGGTTGCTAAGGCGCACCATCCTTGGAACTGTAGTCGGGCCGTGAACGTTGTCTCCATTCACCAATCGAGTTATCTCCCTTCTCTAATCGAATGATCGGGAACAAACCCTAGCGGGACTCTTGCATCTTGGAACTAATGTCAACCCTTGAAAGAATCTTGGAACTCTTGCATGCGCTCCGATATCAGCATCGGGTCATCAATTAGCTCTTGTCGGATGTCGCTTTCCCAACTCAGTGGCTGCATCAGGGCTCCAATTGTTGAACCACCTGCAGCGCCGTGCTCGTCAGAAGCATGTTGCTTTTGTGGGCTCCTAGCCACGTCGTTACTTCACAAGCAAGCATGCAAGCAACGAAGAACTCGTGTGAAAGGGTGATCAACTTAACTAACCCACGGGGTTTTCTGGAACCTGTTCTGCATTTTCTGGCTCTGTTTAAGCGACTGGCATGTCCTTCATACCGACATCTTTGGCGCCAGTGGGCGAGGGAACATGAATCTTAGGTTGTGCCAACGGCTCAACAACCGTCATAGTTGTTGGCGTTACATTGACTACCTTCTCTGGCTCGGGGGCTGGGGCATCCGTGGCATTGACAGACTGCTCTAAGCCCAGAGCAAAGGATGGCCTGCATATAAGGACAACTTTGTGAGTTGTTGCCAAACAGATATGAACCTACAGTCCACAAGGGAAAAGCATTCGGATACTTACAGTGCAGATTTCTTTATAGTAGGTTTTTTATTCTTAAGTACTTTGGGTACTGGAGCAGTACCCAAAGAACTTTTTGATGCCGTTTTGCTAGTCGAGGGTGGAGTCTGCCCCGGTGGGGCAACTGCAATGGTTGCCATCAAACTCAGGCCAGCCGGGGGAGATAGTTCCAGCGTGGCCTCAGCGGTACCACTTGACGGGTCAACTGCAATGGTGGGCTCGTTCTGTCCCTTCACAGTGTCATCCCCGACCACCTCCTCAATCATAACCTTAGCGTGCTTGAGGTTCGAGGAGCTGATAAGCAGGAATCAAGAAGAAGCGGAGATTTCAACCGAAAGCGGTCAAAAGTACTCAAAAAGCAATGGGAGGCACTCACCTGGATGTCCCGATATCACCTCCGCCAGGTGAGACGCTGGCCTTGCACTTCCAGGCGATGGTTCTTGGTCCCCGAGGGTGGCCAGGCAAAAAATCGCCATGAAGAGAATCTACACTCTCCTGGACGATTCTTTTTTGCTTGCCCTTCATCACCTCGGTCAGTGGGCGACTGTCACTGCTGTCTTGATCCTCCTCCGTGCTAGTTGGTTCACTGTCAGCGTGAGAGATCGACTTCTGCAACACCGATGGTAGAAGATGGCACGAACGTTCAATGTCCGATATTGGTGGCATACTCCTATACACATTCACGTCCTGCTTTGACAAGATTTAAAGACATGTCAGTACTATTCAATTTACAGCTTCAACAGAAGAATACGGATACTTATCCATACATGTTTTGGAGGCTCCTTTGTAGAGTACATCTTCGGAACATATGGCACGGTTTCAGCGCCCATGAGTACTCGGCTTACTCTCAGAATGGCATCAGATTTCTGAATGGGGTCTGTAGAAAATTGAGAAGGGTTTAAGACTCCAAGGTACTTGAAGCCAAACCTCGACCGTTTATACAATGGCTGGATCCGCCTGCCAATCCACGAGTACATCCCTGTTACACCAGTGACCCTAGCATCCCTCTACTTCTTGATCATACCAAGCAGATTTAGGATCTCGCTTTCGTCCCGACAAGGATTTGCTCCACTCGGTTGTGATCTTAAGCGCCCCAGCGGTTCTTTCAGGCAGAGAAAGTTCATGGTTTCCGATGTAGTCCTAACAAGCTAGCCGGGAACTTGTAGGAGATGTATTTCTTTTGCATCCGCTTCCTTAGCTGGAGTCCAGCACCTCCGACTTCGTAAAGGCCTTTCTAACTAGGCTGGGCTCTGAGTTGGAAAAGATAGCAAAAGAGATCGAAATGTGGCTCTGTAACTAAGAAGACTTCACATAATTGTACAAAGATAGCAATGTGGAGAATGGAATTAGGGTTCAGATGATGGAGTTGGATTTCGTAGTAGAAAAGAAAACCATGGAAAAAATCAGAGGTCGGCAGGGCCAACCCTTGCTCGACAAAGTATTGGAAAAGAACCAATCTGTCAGCCCTCTCATACAGCCTCCTATCCCTAGTGGCAGCGCACCATTTGATGATGATTTTTCTCTAAAGAAGACCTTCGTCAACCAGCGCTTGAAGATTGGCTTCAGAGCACTTATTTGGTTTCCACCCATCTCCAGAGGTGACAGTGACCTTAGACTTCTTCTCCTTTCCCTTGGAGGCACCTCGCTTGTTGCTGGCCATCCTTGTGGTCACAAGACGCTTCAATCGCATGTGCTTGGGGGCTGCGGAGAGAGAGGCGGCAAAGCAGTGCTCTTGAGGAGGAGAAAAGAGCCGGGCCACTACTTCTCGTACCGAGAATGACCTAGATCTTTCTCTGGAAGCGGCGGCGGCTGAAAGACAGAGGAAGACGAAGGGGCGAGCTGTAAAAGGCACGAGTGAAAGGGTGAGTGAAACCCTAGGTCACCGCGCGATTAAATAACCAGCGGCGGGCCCAAATTCACTATGCGAAATGCGAAGAGTTTTTTCTAGGAAAAGATTTGTTTTGAGCGGTAATTTTGGGAAATTTTTGGAAAGTTATTTGCTTAACCATTTTTTCAGGGATACCATCCCGAAAAAGCGGGTTTTCGAATTTCTGAACCAATACCCATTTTAACCATCAATTCAAACTCTTAAATATTTTACACAACCCATGCCATGATTCTTTGGATCCTATTTTCCAAACCTTGGGATTTGGACTCAAGGCTCGGGGGCTGCGGGATACGTGTCATCGATGGCTTATTTTTCAAATTTATGGAAGACAAGAGCAGAAGATTCAAGACTATTTTGACCCTCAGCCTAATTCTTTGATTCAACCTAAGGCTCGGGAGCTACTCCATATGGAGTGCGAGTGTCATCGCACCCCATATAAAAGAAGACTTGAAAACTACTCGGGACATGAGCACCTCATAGCCTCGATGCAGCCAAGAACGTACTCGGAAGACACCTTCAAGGTGAAGTTCGGAAGAACTCGAAGACGCCTTCAGAGGTACTCGGAAGCCTGCAGTACTCGACTACGAAGAGCTTGGGGGCTTGTTAGACCCGGGGACACGGGACTGCGCACATGGCGTACATATTCTAGGATAAGGGATGGGACATGGCCCATACCCTACACCAGTTGTAACTAGTCGTACAGGAGTAGAACTAGCCAGAACAGAAGGAAACTACCCGAGTAGTACTCAGGTAGGACTCCTAAGCTCGTATTTGGCTAGGACTTCCATTTAGCCCATCCCCCCAGACTATATAAGGGCCGGCAGGGACCCCTTCCAAACATACATCATCTAAGGCAATACAAACCATCACACAGGACGTAGGGTATTACGCTCTTGGTGGCTTGAACCTTTCTAAAGTTTCATGTTCCTTGCAGCTTCGAGTTTCTATTCTCGGCGACACCCCACCTACAATCTACCACCTCGGGGGCATCCCTAGGTGGGCTTGGAGGTTAAACACCGACAGATAGAGGCCAACGGCTCCATGGTGGGGTTGGCCAACCCAAGGGGTCGGCCGAACCACCATGGGCTCCTCTGGGCCTCCGGCTCCTCTCATGGGCTCAGGAGGATGAGGTGTTCGTGATCCGAAAGGGTTGGGCTCTCATTTTGGTTTAAAAGATGTAGTTATTAAAATCAACCAAATTTATAACATCTACTACTTCATTTAAATCAGAGGGTGTAAGGAAAACTTTTAAATGATGACCATTTACCTTGGATATCTTACCTTCATCGTCTTGGATCATGATCGCCCCGTGTGGAGATGTGTCGACGACGGTGTATGGTCCTATCCATTTGCGATGCAGTTTTCCGTGCCCGAAGAGCTTTACCCTGGAATTAAACAGAAGTACCTTGTCTCCAGCCTTGAATTCCTTAGGCTTGATTCTCTTGTCGTGCCATCTTTTGGTTTTGTGTTTGTATATCTTGGCACTATGGTATGCTTTTTATCTCCATTCCTCTAACTGGGATAGTTGGATCTTCCTATTTCTTCCTGATAGTTTACTGTCCATGTTCCACATCCGAATGGCCCAGTGGACCCTGTGCTCGAGTTCCATTGGTAAATGGCATGATTTTCCATAAAACCAGCTGATACGGTGACATGCCTATGGGGGTTTTGAAAGCTATCCTGTATGCCCAGAGTGCATCAGGTAGCTTGTTCTTCCATCCTTTCCCCATTTCATGCACTGTCTTCTGTAGAATTTTTTTGATCTGCTTGTTCGACGTTTCTGCTTGGTCGCATGTCTATGGATGGTACAGGGGTTGCGATGTTGTGCTATGCCCCAAATTCCCTCAGAAAGTTCCAGATGGTCTTTGTCAGACCCGGGGCCACGGGACTGCGCACATGGCGTACATATTCTAGGATAATGGATGGGACATGGCCCACGCCCTACATTAGTTGTAACTACTCGTATCGTAGTATAACTAGTTGGAACAGAAGGAAACTATCCGAGTAGTACTTGGGTAGGACTCCTGAGCTCGTATCTGTCTACGATTTCCATGTAACCCTGTCCCCCTAGACTATATAAGGGCGGGCAGGGACCCCCCTCCAAACACACACACCTAAGGCAATACAAACCACCACACAGGACGTAGGGTATTACGCTCTCGGTGGCCCGAACCTGTCTAAACTTTGTGTTTCTTGCACCTTCGAGTTCCTGATCGGCGACACCCCACCTACAACTCACCACCTCGGGGGTATTCCCCGGTATGCTTGGCGGTAAAACACCGACAGTCTTAGTAATGAAGTGACTCTATCACTTATAACCATCCCGGGAGTTGCAAATCGCGGGAAGATGATCTCGTGGAACATTTTGCGGGCATGCTTGGCATCTGCAGCTCTACATGGCAATGCTTCCACCCATTTTGACATGTAGTCAACGGCTTCCAAGATGTATTCGTAGTCTTCTGACTTTGGGAATGGTCCCATGAAGTCAATGCCCCATACGTCGAATAGTTCGACTTGAAGGTTGAAGTTGAGGGGCATTTCTGTCGGTGATTAACCTCCAAGCCCACCGAGCGATACCACCAAGAAAACTACACCATCACATCACGACGTCGATGATCTCGCCAACGGTCTCAGCGGAATTCAATTTTCCGATCTAATCGAAAACCACGCGAGTCACCTCGGAGCGATGCCACGTCCACAGGTCAACGCTGACGACCTGATCACCGGAGTGGACCGAGTCGAGTGCAACATCACTACGTGCATCAAGCTTGCAGAGGCCGCCCTTCAACACTCTGGTATTCAGCTTACCCCAATCAGCCCTGAGATTTCTCGCACTTTTTTTGTTGCTCTTGGAGACATCTACTCAGGTATCGATCGAGTCGACCGCAACATTGCGGAATGCATCAGGCTCGCAGAAACAAGTCTTCAGCTTTCCAATCAGAAGCAGCCCGAAGCACCTGCCATGGATGTCAACCACGCAATTGACAACTTTATTGACAACCTGGAACCCCTCGAAACGAGTCCGCCTTGGTCCGAGGTCCTGTACCAGAAGTCCCACTCTGAGTCGGAGGAGGATTTGGATCGTCTAATACAAGTCAGAGGAGGACTAGCCACCGTCTATCTGTGACAACCCTGGTAATTACAAATCCAAAATCAATGACATAAGCCTAACTCCATGTGTTAAACCAACTAATGAGAGGGTGGAAAGAATTTAAAACGGGTTCAGTTGGAATTCAAATTAAATTTGGGCACATTTGGACACAATTGAAACTTTTAAAATAACTTTAAAACCATAAGCCAAATGAAATTTTGCCTGAAACCAAAGTTGTAGAACTTTTTATTTTGAGCAACTTTCGTGTTCAAAAGTTTTTGAAATTCAAATCAGAAAGAGGAGAAAACGCCCTGTTTGCACCCAGCCCCCTGAACTTTTTCGAATTTTTGCATTTCGGTCCCTGGCGTCTCCCCCTCTGCTCTGCCGCGCCGCGCGCGCTCGCCCGCCCGCCGCGCGCCAGGTGGCCGGCGTCGCCTGACCGGCGCGGAGCGCCAGGCCAGTGGCCGCCGCACCACCCCGCCACGGCCGGCTTTGCCCCGCCCCGACGCCGCGCGGCCAGTCCCCGCCCGCGCGTGCGCTGCCGCGCCCAGGCCGCCACCCGCCCGGCCAGTCTCCGCGCTCCGCCGTGCCGCCCCGGCCCCCGCGCCCCACCAGTCGTCGCGCCCGCCCTCCGCCCGAGCCGCTGCCGCCGCTGCTTCCCCACTCCGCGCCCGGCACTATCTCCTCGCGCCCACGCCAGTATCTCGGCCGCCCAGTCGCCGCGCCCGCTCGCCGCACGCTGCGCCGGCGTTCTGCCGCCGCCCGCCGCGCCCAGTGCACGCCGCTGCCGTGCCCCGCCCCGCGCGTCGCCCAGGCATCTCCACGCCCCCCTCCTGACCCTATAAAAGCCCCGCCCCGACCGCCCGCGCGAGCCCCCGGCCACCAGAACACCTCGCCGCGCCATCGCCACCGCCGAGCACCACCCGCCCGTGGGCAGCCCTCCACAGCCGCACACTACCCAAACTGAGCACCCAGCCACCACTACATCACCTCACCGCAGCTCGCCGACCCGCCCAACGCCACCCAGAGCCACCGGAGCTCCGCCTCCCGCGCTGCCGTCGCCGCCGCCGCCCCTGCTCGCCGTGGACAGCACGACACCGACCCCCTCCGTCCAAGCCGAGCCTCTGGGTAGCTTCCCCATGCGCCACTGAAGCTCACCGACCGGACCACGCCGCCCCAAGCCCACCGGAGCACCGCCGTCGACGCGAGCCGCGCCGCCGCCGCCTCTGCTCCAACACCGGCGAGCCCTTCCCGGCCGTCCCCCACCTGAACAACACCCCCACAAGGTAGCCCTCGCACCCCTGAACCTTCCCCGACCCCCGCCCCTCGCCGCCGGCGAGCCCCCTCGCCGGAATTTCGGCCGGCCGCCGTACCCAAGCCGCCGAGGACCCAATTGCAAGGATTTAAATCTTTAGAAGGGTCTGAGCGTAAGATTCAAGGACCTAGTTGTAAAAGAAAATTTCAAACCTAGATTCAAATTCAGTGAACTTGTAAAATTCGTATAAAATCGTAGAAAATTCAGAAAAATGCAAACTCAACTGTTCTGGAATCCTAAGAACAAACTCTACCACTTGTGTTACAAAAATTTTCTCAGAATCTCAAAATATTTTGCTCTACATTAAATAGAAGCTTTAATGGACATATTTTATACCCACTGTTCTAGAACAATGCTGACCCTGAATTTTGGGCAGTGAACTAGTTGCTGGATGATTAGGACTGTGTAAAAAGATCAGGCCCAAATTCCATCTCTAGATTTACTGTTTGTTAAACTTAGTTTCATATCATGTGTAAGAAGAATATTTTATCCCTGCAGTTAGGTGGTAAGTCACCCATTGAAATTTTTCCTATGATAATGTATTGGTAACTAGAAGCCAGAGAAGAATTAGGAGACCTTTTATCTCACAGTAACCTATTTATTTGATTTATGTGCTAATAACATACATTAAATCAAGAAAATAGTACCTTAGTTTGGAAAATCCCCAAATTATTACTGGGAGTTACACTGTTGTAGAGGTTGCTGTGTAAAAAGTTTCATGGACAAAAACCCTGGGTAGGGTCCTGTAAAAATGAATCTTTAAAAAGCCTAGGTGTGGAATGTCATATTTTCTATGCTCTAAATACTGCATGATAAATCCTACAAAAATTACAGTAGCTTCTGCATGCTCAAGTGAGAGCTCTGTAAAAATCTTAGCCACAATTGTTGCACCAATTGATCTGTACAAAAAGAACAAGTATCTAACAGCAACAATGAAATCTATTTTTCAGAATTAATCTGTTACATAAAATTGGCTGAAAATTTTACAGCAAGCACACCTTTCCTTGATGTGCCTAAATCCAAAATTTCATGACCAGAAACTATCCCTTGTAGTAATTACTCTCAAATCGTAATCAAGTGCTATTTCCACGACTTAAACTTGTGCACTCATGTAGAATCGACGACTCTCGCCGACGGAACCTACGAGCTGGTGCCCGCGTCCGAGAGTGAGCAGCGTGAAGCTCAAGCAAATCTAACTAAAGCTTTTGAAGACCCGAGCCCAAGTTCGGAAGATCCCCAAGCGAACTGCGAAGGCAAGCCCCGGAGCATAACCCATTCTTTCCGAAATTATGCAACGCATTACTCTTTGCTTGTGCATTAAGTTTATAGGAGTTGGATGAAAACTTAGTTGCATGATGTCAGGAACCCTTGCGTGAAAACTAGATGTAAGGTTCGATAGAATGCTGTGCTAATAGGACTCCGGTAAAAGTCGAGTGATTTCCTGTCACTCGCGAGAAAATAGGAGTTGAATGACTACTACACGCTGCAATCATAAGGACACGGATGGGTTATGTAACGATGGTTACGATTGAGGCCCGTCTGTCTAGTGAAAAATGCTAAGGCCGCAGGGTGTGGTAGTGATGGTTAAGTCTTTGAACGTACTAAACACATGCCGAGATTATGGGAATCGGTAAGCTTAAGTACCTGATTGGCCCGGCAAGGGGACGGCATCCTACCCTTTGAACTTCGGTCCCATGTGCATATGGCGAGTGCAGAGAGTGGTCACGACCCGGCGCCGAACCGTGGCGTGGGGCTCTTGTACTCTCGGAGGGTAGCCCCGATCCACGACCCGGAAAGAAAGGGGAAAAGTTGCACGTGTGACTCTAGGGAGTAACCACGTGACGTGTGTTTGGGTTTCCCTTGCAAGGTTAAGAAATTCGATTCGAATCGTCCGTTTCTCACGGCTATTGAGACTGCTTAACCATTTTTACCCACAGAGTAAGAAGAGGAACAATGATGATGAATGAACTGGTTGGATGGAAAATTTAATGCTTCACCATGTATGCTTTAGATAGCTGCTTACCTAGACTAGCTAACGAGACTAGAATCTTGAGCTAAAAGTTGAAAGTAAGGACCCACTTGTAGATGCTTTTCGGCAAAACAAACCCCTGAGCCAAAAAGCCTGGCATGCCTAGATTCGGTGGAGTAGTTCCCACTACACGGGTAAGTCTTGCTGAATATTAGTATACTCAGTCTTGCTTGTGACTCGATTTCAGGTGAACCCTTTGAAGACATGATTGCTAGCTTGACTTGGCCCTGCACTCTTCCCCCTGGTTGGTCGGTGGAATGGGATGCGCCCCCGTCCAACGGAGATAAGGCCGAGTGATGTCTCGTACGGGCTTCATCGAGACATCCTGTATCGTCGAGTAGTTTCCGTTGTTTATTTCCGCTGCAATTTAACTCTGAAGAACTTATTTATGTTAATTGAAGTACTTGTTTTCTAAACTCAGAATTAGGTCTGTAATATTTACTTATGCTAATGATGTAATATTTGCTGGAATGTGGTATTCTCTGGGCTCATCGTCGCATGAGCATTTGTATGTACGGCGCTCGATCCGTTCACCGTGGTTGTATCGGGAGGTTATACCCGACAGACCAGTGGATTACTCCGTTTGAAGTGTAAGGTTAACCGAGGATGCCTTAATGGTGATGGTTAATACACTTGAGCCGGATTAATTCAGGTGGTTCTGCCACAGCTGGTATCAGAGCCGTAGCTGGTGCCACAGCTGGCAACAGCGAACACCAGAGCCGAAATACATACGCCAGAGAATGCTACAAGCCTTAAAAACTCATTTTACTAAAACTTGACTAGAAGGTTGTGTTGCGAAATGCGTTGGTACGTTAAGGATGGTGCCTAGTTCGTAAAGCCCTAAGGGATTATGGGAAAGTTACTAGGTGGCTATCTAACTTCTATAAATATAGTATCAACTGACTTCCAGCACATTACTTTCTGTCAAAACTTACTTTCATGCACAACCGACCCTAAATTCTGTAACGACGCACTCGTCGCTAAGGTAAGAAGGTAAGGATCCTCAGCCAACTGAGGGAGCTTGGCCTTCCTGTCGGTGATGCGAACCGAACGCTGCCCTCAAGCAGTGGCTTACTTGAGGTGCTGCCAATATGCCAACTGTTAGTTGAACATATTGGGAGTAGAAGGTTCGGCGCAGGGTATGGCGATCGCTGTTCATACCCCCGTCTCATGACGGTACCCCCGTGAATACGCTATCTCGATAGCGTATGTTAACGTCGTCTGTACGGCGGGAATTGTACAGATATCGTTTCTATAAGTAAACGGTAATGAATACGGACGCTTTCATGAGTGCTGGCATGAAAGGTTCATGATATATAAATGCTTGTCGATTTTCTGCAGGTACACTAACCGCGATTACGATAAGTTAAGGAACGATTAGAAAGACTCGACTAGCTATTATAGCGAGAGCCGTATTGTGTAAGCCACCGAAACTATCTTCGTAAGACCAAAGCTATTTGGCGATTATTTTATTTTGTGAGGACGAATAGGACGTGCATACATCATGAACATGTGTATCTGAAATCAAAAATGCGTTGTGTGAGAGTGGAAAGGTTCTTGCGTATCTAAGCATGGTTGCATAAGGATTATCTAGAGAAACTGTCCCAAATCTGCCACGACCGAAAAGAGCGAATTATTGACCAAAGAAAATGACCATTTCTGATAAAGTTCATGTTGAAGAAATTGTTCCAAATCTTGTGCCCTATCTTATGTTCAAAAATGAAAAATTCTGAACTTATGGATAATAAGAAATAACAGAAACCTTGGAGCGTCAAATTTCTGTCCAGAATAAGCACTTCTGCCTCTTAAATTTTTAGGCCCCCTTCCTGCGGTTTTCTGCAAAAGAGCACAACACGAAACTTGTTCCAAATTCACCCAGGAAGCTTCTGTTAAAATTTGGTAAATTTTGGCTGGGTAGATTTTCCCTGGTGCACGAAACTCTAGCCCTCTGTTCACTGAAAATTCTGGGTAGACAGTAAGGTAAAACCTGAAAAAGAAAGACCATCTTAGAGACCCAATTAGCTCTGGAGTTGACTAGAAAAGTTGTTCACAAATACCTTAGGAGTGATCTGGTGAAATTTGAGAATTTTTGGATGAGAACTGTGGGAGTTATGATTATTTTTACACACTATACAGAATCTGTCCTTGTGCTGCTCACAGTTTTTCGCTATCTCATTCCATTTGATCTTTTGTTCAGATGGCCGGGCCTGTTGAGATGATGGTGAATGAGGATGGACGCGTGCACTCGCAGTGTCTCCACTGGGAGGGCTTTCCCTCTATTTTGTGGGATGTTCTGCATACCGCGGGCTATCTAATTCCCCCACGTTACGCCGGACTGGAGTTTGCAGAAAACGGAGTTACCCAGTGCCGTGTCAACGTGACTATCTTTCCACACCCGCTACACCCGGAGTGGCCCGCCTTGGAGCTTGAGGCTGTTGGTCGCCGTTTGGCCGATACTTGGGAGCTTGCAGCCATGAGGGCGCTCACCACATTTTGTGCGCAGCGTCCCGAGGTTGTCACACTCACTCCCATTGGATTGTTTCCTGCTGCCCAGGACAACGACCCCTTTTGGCTCAACAGGGTGCAGCACGCACAGTACTTGGTAGACTTTCATGCCCAGGAGACTATCCATACCTCCGTGCGGTGCATGAGTGCACTCTACCGGCTTCAGACTCTCCAGAGTCAGGCACTCGAGCAGCTCACTGATCTTGCTCAGGCCTACCATATGATGGCAGATACCAGGGATGAGCAGATAAAGGAGCTCAGTCAGGATCTTGAGGACAGAGATGCTCAGATTGGCCAGCTTGAGGGCCAAATCCAGGAGCAGGACACTCTCATGGGTGAGAGAGATACCACGATAGCACAGTTGGAGGAGCAGCTCCATGATCTGAACCTTGAGTTGGAGGATGCTAATGAGCACATTCAGTGGCATCATGATCAGAATGACCATCCCCATGAGGACGACATGGAGGAGGATGAGGAGGAGCCACAGGAGATTGATGGTATCTCAGGTATGGATTTCGAGGGTGAGGTACCACAGGCACCTCAGATGGGAGCCCACTCTCCGGCTCACAGCGAGTCGTCCGTCAACGACTTGGATGATTTCTAGAGGACGACCTAGGAGGACTTTTGCACATACTCCTCGATAGGGTAGCCTAACTTTTGGCAAGTGTTGTAATAGGCTAACTAGGAGTTGAGTAACTCTTTTGTGTTGGGTACACCTGAACCATGTGGATACCCTCAGCCTGTAAGGAACGGCGATAAAACTTGGTGATTTCGTTGTAAGTTGGTAAACGATGGAATCCACAATCGCTGAGACTTGTCGGAATTTTTACCCATGTCTCCTTGCATTTCTTGGCTGAGTGTTGAATACCAGACTTATGCTAAATTTTGTGATCTAGGTTCTCACAAAAATTCAGCATCATTGGACCTCGCTAGTTTAAGATATAGGCGAGACCGTACCGGTCAATCTGCTGAAAAACAGCTAAGACAGTAAGGCAAAGGACGAGCTTTTCGACCACCTTAGCCATAGTTCTAGCACCGAAGTAAATACCAAAGTGGTGCAGTCCTAAATTCTCTGACTACCACAAATGTTTGAGATGTTTTGGATGGACCCACAGCAGGCTATGATTTTTCTCGTAGCAAACAGAGATTCTGTTCATACTTCTGGCTCAGACTTCGGAAGTCTATGACTACACCAATTAATCATGAATCAAGGAAGTAACATGGATCGCGATGCTAATGGTAACCTTTCACGTTTCAGATGGTTGGATCAACACGTGGCAACCCCGAGGGTTTTGGTGCCGGTGGCAGCCGCTCGCGACAATCGCCACCACCCCCGCCCAGTTTGGTGGAAGTGATGGCCGCTCAAACCGAGCTGCTACGTCAGATTGTGCAAGGGCAACACCAGCAGAGGGGTGGGCACGATGCTCACCAACCACAGGCTGCAGGATACACGGATTTCCTGGGGACCCAGCCTCCCTTGTTCCATAAGACCGAGGAACCCCTGGACGCAGATGCATGGATTCGCACCATAGAATCCAAGTTCACACTACTTGTGGCCCCATGCTCAGAGGCCAACAAGGCTCGTTTTGCCGCGCAACAGCTTCGCGGTACCGCTCGACTGTGGTGGGACCACTATTTTGCGATGCTCCCGGCTGATCATGTGGTCGACTGGAACGAATTCAAGACCGCGTTCCGGGCACATCATATTCCCGAGGGTCTCTTGGAGAGGAAGTTGAATGAGTTTCTGGCACTTACCCAGGGCACCCGCACCGTGTTGCAGTACGCCCAGGCGTTCAACAACCTATGCCAGTATGCGGGCTATCACGCTGATACGGATGCCAAGAAGCGTGATCGTTTCCGCCGAGGTCTGAATACCAAGCTCAAGGAACGTCTGAACCTAGCCAGGGCGGACACCTACAACGAGTTGGTCAATATGGCCATTACCCAGGAGGACTGTATCATGGCACACCGGGCAGAGAAGAAGAGAAAGGCACCCGCAGGGCCATCAAGTGCCCAACCACCAAGGTATCGCATCGTGCAAAATACCGCACCTACAGCTCCACCAAAGGCCCCGCAGCCAGGAAGATGGATTGCCAGACCCCCACAGCAGCCAGGCATGGTACGACCCCCGATGCCTTCACCGAATGGTCCGAGGCCCGTTCTTCAACAGTCTCTTCGACCTAGCCCCGCGAATTGCTGTTTCAAATGCGGGAGTTCCAGCCACTTCGCACGCGAATGCCCTCAGCCTGGACAGCCCAACCAAGGTCAAGGATCCAACCCGAACGCCAAGAACAGGGGCAAGAGACAGACCCTGCAAGTCAAGCAAGGACGGATTAACTTCACCACGCTTGCAGAGCTTCCAGAAGGAGCCCCAGTAATGTCGGGTACATTCTCTATCCATAACAAGCCTGCCGTTATATTATTTGATTCTGGTGCATCGCATAGTTTCATAAGTGCAAAATTTGGTGCAAAAGTAGGCTTGGATGTTTGTCACACAAAAGGGTCATATATGATATCAACACCGGGTGGTAAAATTGCTTCAAACCAAATGGTCAGACAAGTACCAGTCAAATTGGGTAGTAAAACCATCGACACGGACCTTGTCCTTTTACCCCTCGACGGCATGGATATTATTTTGGGAATGAACTGGATGGCTATGCATGGAGTCACACTGGACCTTTCTTCCCGAGCCGTTGAGATAAATTCACCTAGTCACGGAGCCACTACCCTTTACCTACCATTCATAGATTGCACGAATTCCTGTGCTTATGAGATGGAAGGACTTAAGCTAGATGAGATTCTTGTGGTGAACGAGTACGCCGATGTTTTCCCGGATGACTTACCAGGAATGCCACCGGATAGGGATATTGAGTTCGTTATTGAGCTACAACCAGGCACTGCACCTATATCCAAAAGACCATATAGGATGCCCCCTAAGGAATTGGCCGAGCTGAAAATTCAACTCCAAGAACTACTGGACAAAGGTTTTATTCGCCCTAGCGCGTCACCTTGGGGATGTCCAGCCCTATTCGTAAAGAAGAAGGATGACAGTTTGAGATTATGTGTGGACTACCGACCTCTCAATGCGGTAACAGTTAAAAATAAATACCCACTTCCTCGCATCGATGTGCTCTTCGATCAATTAGCTGGAGCCAGAGTTTTCTCAAAGATTGATCTTCGCTCGGGATATCATCAGATCAAGATTCGCCCGTGCGATATTCCTAAGACTGCCTTCTCCACACGATATGGACTATATGAATTCTTGGTCATGTCCTTTGGACTCACCAATGCCCCTGCCTACTTCATGTATCTAATGAATTCGGTATTCATGCCCGAACTTGACAAATTCGTCGTAGTGTTCATCGACGACATTCTTATCTATTCAAAGGATGAGGAAGAGCATGCCAAGCACCTTCGCATTGTTCTTCAGCGACTCAGAGACCATCAGCTCTATGCTAAGTTTTCTAAGTGTGAATTCTGGTTGGATACTGTAAAGTTCTTAGGTCACACGATCTCCAGCGAAGGCATAGCTGTTGACCCCAGCAAGGTACAAGAGGTGATGGATTGGAAACCCCCTACCTCTGTTCATCAGATTCGCAGTTTTCTCGGCTTAGCCGGTTACTACCGTCGCTTCATCCCGGATTTCTCTCGAATTGCTAAGCCCATGACGGAACTATTGAAGAAGGAAGTAAAGTTTGTATGGAATGAGAAGTGTGAGGAAGCCTTCCACACTCTCAGAGAGCATCTGACTACTGCACCTGTGTTAGCTCAACCCGATAATACCAAGTCATTCGATGTGTATTGTGACGCATCAGGTACCGGTCTAGGATGTGTGCTTATGCAAGAGAATCGAGTGATTGCATATGCCTCACGAGCCCTTCGGCCCCACGAACAGAATTATCCCACGCATGACCTTGAGCTCGCAGCCGTCATTCACGCTCTGAAGATATGGAGGCACTATCTCATGGGTACACAGTGCAATATCTACACGGATCATAAGAGTCTCAAGTACATCTTCACACAAGCCGATCTGAATATGAGACAACGAAGATGGCTAGAATTAATCAAAGATTATGACCTTGAAGTGCACTATCACCCCGGTAAGGCTAATGTAGTCGCGGATGCACTAAGCCGCAAGTCCCATTGCCATTGCTTATCCATGGAGTCCTACCATGAGACATTATGTGCAGACATGAGGAAGCTTAACTTGGAAATGGTTTCCCAAGGCACTCTAAATCACATCTCAGTTGAGCCCACTCTTCACGACCAAATCGTCATGGCACAACTACATGATGAAGGAATCAAGATCATCAGACAAAAACTCTCTCTAGGTGAGGAGAAGTATAAGTGTTTCCGCCAGGACCATAAGGGAGTTCTATGGTTCGAAAGTCGTATAGTCATTCCGAAGAATCGGGAACTCCGCAAGCAAATTCTTGATGAGGCACACCTCTCCAAATTCTCTATCCACCCCGGCAGTAGCAAAATGTATCAGGACCTAAGGCAAAACTTCTGGTGGACTAGAATGAGAAGGGAAATTGCTACGTATGTCTCGGAATGTGACACGTGCCAGAGAGTAAAAGCTAGCCACTTAAAGGTAGCCGGTACACTTCAACCGTTACCTATACCATCATGGAAATGGGAAGACATAAGTATGGACTTCATCGTTGGACTACCAAACACGTCCCAGAGACATGATTCCATATGGGTTATCGTTGATAGACTCACGAAGACGGCACATTTTCTTCCGGTACACACCACCTATTCTACCAAGAAATATGCCGATATTTACCTCGATCGTATTGTTTGCCTGCATGGAATACCTAAGACAATCATTTCCGATCGTGGTCCCCAGTTTGTAGCACGCTTTTGGGAACATCTGCAAACGTCTCTTGGCACAAAGCTGATTCGCAGCTCAGCATACCATCCTCAGACCGATGGACAAACAGAAAGAGTAAACCAAATTCTTGAAGACATGCTGAGAGCTTGTGTCATTCATTATGACAAGAATTGGGACAAATGCCTACCCCTAGCAGAGTTCTCGTACAACAATAGCTATCAAACGAGTTTGAAAATGGCACCATTTGAGGCCCTGTACGGACGAAGGTGTCGAACTCCTTTGAGCTGGTCACAAACCGGAGAACGTAAAATAATTGGACCCGACCTGGTAATCGAGGCAGAGGAAAAAGTAAAGGTAATACAAGCAAATCTTAGAGCCGCACAAGCTCGACAAAAGAGCTATTCTGACAAAAGGAGAAAGCCCCTAAAGTTCGAGGTTGGCGATCATGTCTATCTTCGAGTTTCACCAACCAAGGGAGTGCGAAGATTTGGAATCAAAGGCAAACTAGCTCCCCGTTATATTGGTCCCTACGAAATCATTGAGAGCTGCGGACCCGTAGCCTACAAATTACGACTGCCCCCTCAGCTCACGGCCACCCATGATGTCTTCCACGTATCTCAACTCAAGAAGTGTATTCGAGTCCCTACTGAGATTGTGGAACAACAAGAAATATCGTTAGAGCCCGACCTCTCGTATGTCGAACACCCAGTTAAGATTTTGGATCAAAAAGATAGAGAGACCAGGAGGAGAGTGATTAGAATGTATAAAATACAATGGAATCACCACACGGAAGAAGAAGCCACCTGGGAAACGGAGAGCTACCTGAACCAACATTTCCCTGGGTTTCTTGTCTCAACCACTAGTATGTGCACCCACGCCCACACTAAGAATTACCGAATCTCGGGGCGAGATTCTTGTTAAGGGGGGAAGGCTGTGACAACCCTGGTAATTACAAATCCAAAATCAATGACATAAGCCTAACTCCATGTGTTAAACCAACTAATGAGAGGGTGGAAAGAATTTAAAACGGGTTCAGTTGGAATTCAAATTAAATTTGGGCACATTTGGACACAATTGAAACTTTTAAAATAACTTTAAAACCATAAGCCAAATGAAATTTTGCCTGAAACCAAAGTTGTAGAACTTTTTATTTTGAGCAACTTTCGTGTTCAAAAGTTTTTGAAATTCAAATCAGAAAGAGGAGAAAACGCCCTGTTTGCACCCAGCCCCCTGAACTTTTTCGAATTTTTGCATTTCGGTCCCTGGCGTCTCCCCCTCTGCTCTGCCGCGCCGCGCGCGCTCGCCCGCCCGCCGCGCGCCAGGTGGCCGGCGTCGCCTGACCGGCGCGGAGCGCCAGGCCAGTGGCCGCCGCACCACCCCGCCACGGCCGGCTTTGCCCCGCCCCGACGCCGCGCGGCCAGTCCCCGCCCGCGCGTGCGCTGCCGTGCCCAGGCCGCCGCCCGCCCGGCCAGTCTCCGCGCTCCGCCGTGCCGCCCCGGCCCCCACGCCCCACCAGTCGTCGCGCCCGCCCTCCGCCCGAGCCGCT
The DNA here is from genome assembly GCA_032594955.1 of Panicum miliaceum. NCBI lineage: Eukaryota > Viridiplantae > Streptophyta > Magnoliopsida > Poales > Poaceae > Panicum > Panicum miliaceum. The sequence continues at coordinate 6,628,886 of CM064070.1, read as the reverse complement.
GCCGCTGCTGCTTCCCCACTCCGCGCCCGGCACTATCTCCTCGCGCCCACGCCAGTATCTCGGCCGCCCAGTCGCCGCGCCCGCTCGCCGCACGCCGCGCCGGCGTTCTGCCGCCGCCCGCCGCGCCCAGTGCACGCCGCTGCCGTGCCCCGCCCCGCGCGTCGCCCAGACATCTCCACGCCCCCCTCCTGACCCTATAAAAGCCCCGCCCCGACCGCCCGCGCGAGCCCCCGGCCACCAGAACACCTCGCCGCGCCATCGCCGCCGCCGAGCACCACCCGCCCGTGGGTAGCCCTCCACAGCCGCACACTGCCCAAACTGAGCACCCAGCCACCACTACATCACCTCACCGCAGCTCGCCGACCCGCCCAACGCCACCCAGAGCCACCGGAGCTCCGCCGCCCGCGCTGCCGTCGCCGCCGCCGCCCCTGCTCGCCGTGGACAGCACGACACCGACCCCCTCCGTCCAAGCCGAGCCTCTGGGTAGCTTCCCCATGCGCCACTGAAGCTCACCGACCGGACCACGCCGCCCCAAGCCCGCCGGAGCACCGCCGTCGACGCGAGCCGCGCCGCCGCCGCCTCTGCTCCAACGCCGGCGAGCCCTTCCCGGCCGTCCCCCACCTGAACAACACCCCCACAAGGTAGCCCTCGCACCCCTGAACCTTCCCCGACCCCCGCCCCTCGCCGCCGGCGAGCCCCCTCGCCGGAATTTCGGCCGGCCGCCGTACCCAAGCCGCCGAGGACCCAATTGCAAGGATTTAAATCTTTAGAACGGTCTGAGCGTAAGATTCAAGGACCTAGTTGTAAAAGAAAATTTCAAACCTAGATTCAAATTCAGTGAACTTGTAAAATTCGTATAAAATCGTAGAAAATTCAGAAAAATGCAAACTCAACTGTTCTGGAATCCTAAGAACAAACTCTACCACTTTTGTAACAAAAATTTTCTCACAATCTCAAAATATTTTGCTCTACATTAAATAGAAGCTTTAATGGACATATTTTATACCCACTGTTCTAGAACAATGCTGACCCTGAATTTTGGGCAGTGAACTAGTTGCTGGATGATTAGGACTGTGTAAAAAGATCAGGCCCAAATTTCATCTCTAGATTTACTGTTTGTTAAACTTAGTTTCATATCATGTGTAAGAAGAATATTTTATCCCTGCAGTTAGGTGGTAAGTCACCCATTGAAATTTTTCCTATGCTAATGTATTGGTCACTAGAAGCCAGAGAAAAATTAGGAGACCTTTTATCTCAAAGTAACCTATTTATTTGATTTATGTGCTAATAACATACATTAAATCAAGAAAATAGTACCTTAGTTTGGAAAATCCCCAAATTATTACTGGGAGTTACACTGTTGTAGAGGTTGCTGTGTAAAAAGTTTCATGGACAAAAACCCTGTGTAGGGTCCTGTAAAAATGAATCTTTAAAAATCCTAGGTGTGGAATGTCATATTTTCTATGCTCTAAATACTGCATGATAAATCCTACAAAAACTACAGTAGCTTCTGCATGCTCAAGTGAGAGCTCTGTAAAAATCTTAGCCACAATTGTTGCACCAATTGATCTGTACAAAAAGAACAAGTATCTAACAGCAACAATGAAATCTATTTTTCAGAATTAATCTGTTACATAAAATTGGCTGAAAATTTTACAGCAAGCACACCTTTCCTTGATGTGCCTAAATCCAAAATTTCATGACCAGAAACTATCCCTTGTAGTAATTACTCTCAAATCGTAATCAAGTGCTATTTCCACGACTTAAACTTGTGCACTCATGTAGAATCGACGACTCTCGCCGACGGAACCTACGAGCTGGTGCCCGCGTCCGAGAGTGAGCAGCGTGAAGCTCAAGCAAATCTAACTGAAGCTTTTGAAGACCCGAGCCCAAGTTCGGAAGATCCCCAAGCGAACTGCGAAGCCAAGCCCCGGAGCATAACCCATTCTTTCCGAAATTATGCAACGCATTACTCTTTGCTTGTGCATTAAGTTTATAGGAGTTGGATGAAAACTTAGTTGCATGATGTCAGGAACCCTTGCGTGAAAACTAGATGTAAGGTTCGATAGAATGCTGTGCTAATAGGACTCCGGTAAAAGTCGAGTGATTTCCTGTCACTCGCGAGAAAATAGGAGTTGAATGACTACTACACGCTGCAATCATAAGGACACGGACGGGTTATGTAACGATGGTTACGATTGAGGCCCGTCTGTCTAGTGAAAAATGCTAAGGCCGCAGGGTGTGGTAGTGATGGTTAAGTCTTTGAACGTACTAAACACATGCCGAGATTATGGGAATCGGTAAGCTTAAGTACCTGATTGGCCCGGCAAGGGGACGGCATCCTACCCTTTGAACTTCGGTCCCATGTGCATATGGCGAGTGCAGAGAGTGGTCACGACCCGGCGCCGAACCGTGGCGTGGGGCTCTTGTACTCTCGGAGGGTAGCCCCGATCCACGACCCGGAAAGAAAGGGGAAAAGTTGCACGTGTGACTCTAGGGAGTAACCACGTGACGTGTGTTTGGGTTTCCCTTGCAAGGTTAAGAAATTCGATTCGAATCGTCCGTTTCTCACGGCTATTGAGACTGCTTAACCATTTTTACCCACAGAGTAAGAAGAGGAACAATGATGATGAATGAACTGGTTGGATGGAAAATTTAATGCTTCACCATGTATGCTTTAGATAGCTGCTTACCTAGACTGGCTAACGAGACTAGAATCTTGAGCTAAAAGTTGAAAGTAAGGACCCACTTGTAGATGCTTTTCGGCAAAACAAACCCCTGAGCCAAAAAGCCTGGCATGCCTAGAGTCGGTGGAGTAGTTCCCACTACACGGGTAAGTCTTGCTGAGTATTAGTATACTCAGTCTTGCTTGTGACTCGATTTCAGGTGAACCCTTTGAAGACATGATTGCTAGCTTGACTTGGCCCTGCACTCTTCCCCCTGGTTGGTCGGTGGAATGGGATGCGCCCCCGTCCAACGGAGATAAGGCCGAGTGATGTCTCGTACGGGCTTCATCGAGACATCCTGTATCGTCGAGTAGTTTCCGTTGTTTATTTCCGCTGCAATTTAACTCTGAAGAACTTATTTATGTTAATTGAAGTACTTGTTTTCTAAACTCAGAATTAGGTCTGTAATATTTACTTATGCTAATGATGTAATATTTGCTGGAATGTGGTATTCTCTGGGCTCATCGTCGCATGAGCATTTGTATGTACGGCGCTCGATCCGTTCACCGTGGTTGTATCGGGAGGTTATACCCGACAGACCAGTGGATTACTCCGTTTGAAGTGTAAGGTTAACCGAGGATGCCTTAATGGTGATGGTTAATACACTTGAGCCGGATTAATTCAGGTGGTTCTGCCACACTATCGGAGGTCTCCCTTCTCCGTTGACTACTCGGACTTCAACGACGATGCATCGCCCTTATCAAGCGGCCACCAGGGCCTGAGGGCGCCATCAACTTGGTCGGTTGGGCTCGAGTATCGGAAGGGCACGGAGTCCTCCAAGCTACCTGACCTCAGCCCACCTTCCTGCACCGTCAACTTGGTCGGGCAGGCTCGGGTATCGGAAGGGCACAGTGTCCTAAAAGCTACCCGACCTCAGCCCACCTTTCTGCGCCATCTCCTTCGTCGGGCGGGCTCGGGCATTGGAAGGGCACAGAGTCCTCCAAGCTACCCGACCTCAGCCCACCTTCCTGCGCCATCAGCTTGGTCTTGCGGGCTCGGGCAGAGAAAGGGCACGGAGTCCTCCAAGCTACCCGACCTCAGCCCACCTTTCTGCGCCATCAACCCCGATGAACTATCATTCTAGGAAGGCAGGCCCCTCGATTCCTCTGATGAAGAATAGGGGTGGACCGCCAAAAGCTCCTTGCCGGATTGCGAGGTCATTATGGCTTTCATTGAAGAAATCCCATTCACGGAGGTGGACGGATGGGATCGCGTCTAACTCAACAACTACTACCTTGACGACGACGACTACATCTCTAACGCCCCTGCAACGCCGAACCGCGAAACACGTAAGCCACCCGAATTCGCTCTCAACACCGTTGACACTACGAAGAAGGAAAACAAAGACGGCATGCGAAATGAACGCTGCAGGGTCACAAACGCAAAGTGCACCAAACGCAGGCACCGCATAGTCGAGCAGCACCAGCAAGGGCAAGGCAACCTCTACGACTCCTCCACGAGTGACCTCTGCACTATCATCAACGCCAACCGGGACGCCCGCAACGTCATCATCGCTAGGCAGCAGGAGCGCGATGAGGTGAAGGCCTATAGCCCCACCAACTATCATATCCCCCTCGACTACCTGGGTACAACTCAGAAGCGCAAGCCAGAAGCAGGGGAACAATGCACCCAAAGAAAGAGAACCCTCAACTCGAAGAAGCGATTCGAGGAGGCTCTTCACAAGCGATGCCCATGGCACCCAAAGAGCAAGCATTCCACCTTTGAATGTCAAACCCTCCGAAGGGCCCTGGGAGCTCCACCACTCAACGAAGACTGAGATCCGATTCAAGGAGGTTTTTCGGAGATCTTTAGGGAACTATTGTCTTGAGTTTTATCTCGAAACAAGGGGGTTTTTCCCAAAGAACCCGTTCAACCACTCGGTCAGGGAATAAATGAATTCACACAAAATAGGGCCTTTATCCGTGCATTTCAGCGCCGTACGAACTATCTTGGCCTGGCCAAGGAATTCCTTCAGGCCAACCGACTAATCTTCGCACTACGACCACTTTCGTAACAACGCATGTGAAGGATTGCGTAACCTATTCCTTCGGGCCAACCGAGACATCTTCGCATGGCAACATTTTTCCTATCTTGGCCCGCCCAATGTACTGATCAAAATCACGTGAAGGACCTCGTCGTTACTTCCTTCAGGCCAACCTGACGTTTTCACATGGCAACATGTGAATTCTCATGGCCCGCCCAAGGAATCAACTAAGCTATTTCTCCTTTGCCAATTGATCTCCAGTCACCTATCTCTACTTCAGTAACACTCAGATTACTAGTTCCCGACTAGTATTCTAGGTTACTGAACGAGCCTCGTTCCCATACTTTCAGTAACACTCCGTTTACTAGTTCTAAACTAGTACTACGCATAGTTTACTGAAGGGTTGTGGCAGAATCGCCCGAATTAATCCGGCTTAAGTGCGCCAACCATCACCATAGAGGCAATCCGGGCTAACACGCACTTAAAACGGAGTAAAACAGCAGTCTGTCGGGTAACATCCCGATACAACCACTGGAATTTCATTCGAAACAATGCATACATACAACCCACACAAAGCTGAGTCTAGAGATTACAACAATCCAAAAATTTTTACATCATAGAGTTCAACAAGAATTATTATTACAAATCAAGTTCGAATTCATGCATAAACAACTACTTTCAGAGTTTAATAGTGCAGCGAAAAATAAATGATAGTTCTAACGATGATACAAGATATCATGATGAAGCCAGTACATAACATCAATCAGCATTATCATCGTTGGCCGGGGACGTATCCCATTCCACCGACCAACCAGCAGGAAGAGTACACGGCCAAGTCAAACTAGCAACAATGTCCTCAAAGGTCTCACCTGAAAATAAAGTCAGAAGCAAGGCTGAGTATACTAATACTCAGCAAGGCTTACCCGACTAGTGATATATACTTAGCCAACTCCTAAACATGCAAGGCTTTTGGCTGAGGGTAGTTTTTGCCAAAAAAACATCTAAGAATGAGTCCTTGCTTTCCAGTTTTAGCATCAAGTTCTAGTTAGTTAACTATTCTAGGTAAGCAACTATCCAAATCACACATGGTGGAGAACTATGTAACTAAGCATCCAACCAGATTAATCATCATTATTGTTCGTCTTCTTACTCTATGTTGTAAAAGGGTTAAGCAGTCTCAATGGCCGTGAGAAACGGATGATTCGAATAGAATTTCTTAACCTTGCAAGGGAAACCTAAACACGCGTCACGTGGTTACTCACAGAGTCACACGTGCAACTTTTCCCCTTTATTCCCGTTTCATGGATCAGGGCCACCGTCCTCAAGTACAGATGTCCACGAACCACGGAACAAAGTCGGGTCGTGGCTGCTCTTGCACTCACCATGTGCCCATGGGAACGGTGTCAAGATGGTGGGAGGTATGTCCACGCACAGGTTCAATCAAGTACTTAAGCTTACCGATTACCATATTCTCGGCATGTGGTTAGTACATTCAAAAACTTAACCATCACTACCACACACCGCGACCTTAGCATTTTCGCTAAACAGACGGGGCCTCAATCATCAACAGAAATATCGTAACATAGCCTCATCTTTCAACCTTATGATTCCAACATAGGTAAAACAAGCAACTCCTATATCTCGCGAGTGACATGAAATCACTCGACTTTTACCAGAGTCCTATTAGCATGGCAATCTAGCGACCGATATAGACTAGTGTTCATATCATAGGTACAAGGATCATGCAACTAGGGTTTCAATCAACTACTACAAACTTAATGCACAAAACCATATATTAATAAAAGTTGCATAAGTTTAAAAACATAGGGGTTATGCTTCGGGGCTTGCCTTCCTGAGCAAAGCTAGCTTTGGGCTCTTCCAAACATTGGTTCAGGTCTTCAGCAACTTCAGTTAGATTAACTTGAGCTTCGCGTTGGCTCACTCTCGGACTCTGGCACCAGCTTGTAGGTTCCGTCGGCGAGAGTCGTCGATTCTATATGAATGCATATGTATGAGTGATTTTAATGGTATAAGATAAATAACTTATTTCTCTATAAAGTTGTAATTCAATAAAACTGAAGTTAAGTTGTAAAGCACTTCATTTTCTTTTCCTTGAGTAGTCATTTATCGAGTAGTATGTGGATTAACTAACTTCATTAAGTTAGTGAGTGGTTTTGTCATTTCATAAACAACCATTTTTCAAAAGTAAGTATGGATTAAAACAAAACTACTCGTAGAGATAGTTTCTGGTCTTAAGACTTTTATGCAGAGCACATTACTTAAGTTCAAACTCACTATAAAATTTTTAGCCATTTTCAATTAGCAGATAAATCATGAAAAATACATTAAACAGCTACTGTTAGTATCAAGATCTATTTATACAGGACAAACCTTGCAAGAACTAGTGCTCAACATTTTACCGAGTACTCCTAAACTTATGGTCAGTCTACTGTAAATTTTTCAGATTTTAATGTGCAAGATATAGGGCATAGAAAATAAGTGAAGATACATCGACATTAATCAAGATTTGTTTCTACAGGTAGTTCCTCAAAGTTTCTGTGTCTCAAACTTTTGTAACATGATAATCTACTCAAGGGTATTCTTTCAGATTTTAATGTGCAAGATATAGGGCATAGAAAATAAGTCAAGATACATCGACATTAATCAAGATTTGTTTCTATAGGTAGTTCCTCAAAGTTTCTGTGTCTCAAACTTTTCTAACATGATAATCTACTCAAGGGTATTCTTTGGTGAAAGTTTCTTATTTTTCTAAGCACCAGAACTAGTTACTTTGATTTAATGTATTTTTTCTTAACTAAAAATATATGAGCCAGTTAGACAGAAGTAAAAAGTTCCAAACTTTGTCCATAGCTTTCATGCATCAAGGTTACTCTACTGTAAAAGTTCAACTCTAAAATATCAATAGAACAGCATGAACAAGTTCAACTCTAGCAAAATAGCACATCAAACAAGAAACAACAAAAACTACTCGTAGAAACATGTTCTGGCCTTGAAATTTTTACACAAGTTTTAACAAGCAGAGACTAGTTTACAATCCAAAAATAATTCAAAGCACCAGAACTAGTTACTTTGATTTAATGTATTTTTTCTTAACTAAAAATATATGAGCCAGTTAGACAGAAGTAAAAAGTTCCAAACTTTGTCCATAGCTTTCATGCATCAAGGTTACTCTACTGTAAAAGTTCAACTCTAAAATATCAATAGAACAGCATGAACAAGTTCAACTCTAGCAAAATAGCACATCAAACAAGAAACAACAAAAACTACTCGTAGAAACATGTTCTGGCCTTGAAATTTTTACACAAGTTTTAACAAGCAGAGACTAGTTTACAATCCAAAAATAATTCAAAGTACCGTCCTAGATCAAGAGATACATTTATGGGCTATTTAAAACAAGATTCATTTTAGTCCAAGTTATGGTTTGTAACTAGTCATCCATCTTTGCAAAAGTAGTCGGGTTCATCAAGAGGGACACAACAAATTTTAGTTTGCATTTTTCTGATTTTTCTAGGATTTTAGATTTATTTTACAAGTGACAGCCTCTTGGAAACAAAAAGTCCCTGGATCTAGCAGAAAGGACTCTAAAAAGAACTTGGCGATTGCAATGTAGTCCCTGGGCAGAGCTGGGCTGTTCCCGGCCAAAATCCGGTGAGGGAACTAGTCGGCGGCGAGGGGAAAGGGGCGGGGGAGCACGAGGAGGTTGAGGGGAACCTCTTGGTGTGCTCGATTGGGGCTGGGGTGGCTGGAGTTGGACTGCCGGCGGTAAGCAGGAGCTCCAGCAACGTGCGGGCAATGGGCGCCGGTGGTCCAGCGAGGGAGGGCGGCGTGGGGAAGTCGAGGAGTACCAGCAGGTCAAGGGCGACCCGTTTAGAGCCTCGGTTTGGGTGGAGGAGGAGCGGAAAGTGGGGCTCAACGGCGAGGTCGAGTGGTGGTACTCGGGCGCGTGTGAGCAGGGGATCGATGCAGCCCTTTTATACACGCACAGGGAAGGGGAGGTGGAGCTGGGTGCGACACAACGGAGGGAGGCGCGGTGTCAGGGGGAAAAGTGAACGATCGTCTGATCACTATCACAGCAACGATCATGGAGGCCCGGACCCACTTGCGGCGACGGCGACCGTCGTCAGCCCAACGTGGGAGGAAAACGCTCCGCTTCGCCCCACCGAGTCCTTCGGGGTCGGATACCCCCGAACCCCCGGCGGCCGGACTCCGCCTCGCCCGACCCCTCGCCACGGGGGTCCGCCTCGCCCGACCCCTCGCCACGGGGGTCCGCCTCACCCGACCCGGGGCGTGAAGGGTCGGGCTCACCTGGGCCCGCCAGGCGGGAGTCAGCGTCAGGCGCAGACGCAAGCGCTGATCACATGGGCCCGCCGCCAGCCTTGCCATAAATGCTACACGGCTCGGGCGAGCAGAAAGGCGCCCGCACCCCTGACGTGACCCGTCACACCTACCCGCCTACGACCTCGCCGCGCACGGCACAGCAGCGCGGTCTTCTCTGATTCACTGTCAGGCAATCATGATCTGCGTCGCCTGGCACAGGAGCACGCCTGACCGTCCTCGCTCTCACCTACCCATCCTCGCGCCCTGCAAATCTGGCGACAGGGACGGGACGCCCGCGCCGCGCAGGCCGTCTGCAGTATAACAGGGGCAGTCGTGGCAGCCATGTGCCCCGACGGGGCGGAGGCCACAGCCATCATCACGCACACCCACCGGCACCGGCCCCCGAGGAGGACAGCGACAAGATCGGAGGAAACTGTCCGACGGAGCCGAAAGTTGAAGCCGGCCGTGGCGCCCGAGGAGCCCGAATCTTCCCCTTGGACTCCACGCCTCCTCTCTCTCTCTCTCTATCCCCTCGCACGTGTCGCATGTAACCTGGTCGCCCCTCTGGAACTATAAAGGGAAGGCCGGGACTCAAGAGAGGGGGAAAGGATTTTAGGCTCTCACACACTCACACTCACACCTTCTCACACGGGTTTCTTCTTCCCCACGAAGAAGAACACGCCCCCACCATTAGAGCTTCAGTGCACACTTTAGAGACTTGGGACCGTTTCCCTCTCTCGCCACTCTGTAACCCCTACTACAGAACCCGCGTGGGCAACACGAGCAGCTCCCCATACTAGACGTAGCGCTTCCTGTTGCCCGAACCAGTCTAAACCCCGTGTCACCTGCGCAACCATCCGGAGCCGTACGCGCATAAAAGAAATTTACTAGTCTAAGTCTTGATCACCAATCTAGACAACGATAGTTGGCGCGCCAGGTAGGGGACCTTTGCGCGTACATCACCGGCTTCAGATGGCTAGCCACGACGCCAGCTTTGCCATAGGCTCCCTGGTCTACTTTGGGAGTCTGGACTTCCTCGACACCGGGGAGGGGATCGACCTAATCCCTCTCCTCGCCTCACCCACTCGCATCATGACCTCTGGCTCCGCCACCAGGGTGGTGGCGAGTGGCCGGACGCGCGCCGGAGGGCCTCCTTCAGCGGGACGGCTCTTCGGGCTGCGCAGCGCTGCAACAGCCCACGGTCGTTCCCTGGCGCGTTCCATGGCCGTGCCGCCTGCAAGCAACGAGCTCGCGGGCGTGACGGGGGCGATCTCCGACGCCGGCTCTAGCAGCAAGAGCCACCACCCCTCGCGTGAGTGCTTCATGGCCAACGCGCACTCCGAGGGATCCAACAGCGATGGCGCCAGGAGGAGGCAACGAACTCCCCCACCGCGCACCGCGGCCACGACGGGAGCCCTTGCCCGGGACCCGGTGCGACCGCGACAGCAAGAGGAGCGCGTGGCGCCCCACCAGGAGGTCGAGCGCCCCCGCAACGAGGGAGGGGCGCGATAGCGAGCGCGCGACGTCCAGCAGCGTATCTGCGCTGACGAGGATCGCCCCCAGCTCTTCGCCCGCGCCAGCCAAAACATCGCCACAGCGGCGGTCCTGCTTCGACGACTCCCCGAGCCGGAGACGCCCGAAGAATGCCAGGCGCATCGAGAGGTGCGCGACCTGCTCGAGTGCGCCGCTGTTCAGCAGGCGGAGAGCTCCACGTCCCGGCGACGCGGGCAAAACACCAGCGGGGCGGCCCCCACCACACCCTCCGAAAGGCGGGGGGAGTCTGTCCACCAGCCTCCTCCCCGGGCGAACCAGGCCACGCCCGCTCGACGGACGTCGCCACCCGCAGGAGGCAGGGCCCCATCCATCCACCGGCGCGTCGGTCCCATCCGCGACACCCGTGACACCCTGGACGCGCGGAGGCGCTCCCGCGCGGACAGGGAGGAGGGGGTGGACCGCGGCTACCACGTCCACCGTGGCGGCCGCTACGACAGTGAGGAAGACCGTAGCCCCAGCCCCGACCCGGCGGGGCCCCGGGCCTTCTCCACGCGCATCCTGAGCGCGCCATTCCCGCCGCGCTTCAGGCAGCCAACCAACGTGGCCAAGTACTCTGGGGAAACGAACCCCGGGCTATGGCTCAGCGACTACCGGCTTGCATGCCAGGCCGGTGGGGCGAATGATGACCTGTTCATCATCCGCAACCTCCCACTTTTTCTAGCCGACTCAGCGCGAGCCTGGCTAGAACATATCCCCTTAGGACGGATCCGCAGTTGGAATGACTTGAGGGAGATATTCGTGGGAAACTTCCAGGGCACGTACATGCGCCCTGGCAATTCCTGGGATCTCCGGAGCTGCCGCCAGGAGACGGGTGAATCCCTCCGGGACTACATCCGACGCTTCTCCAGGAAGCGCACCGAGCTCTCCAACGTCGCGGACGCCGACATCATAGGGGCATTCTTGGCAGGAACTTCCTGCCGACCCCTCGTCCACGAGCTAGGGCGCCGAGGCCCGCGGACCACGGAGGACCTCCTCAACATCGCCACCAGCTTCGCCTCGGGCGAGGAGGCCGTCGGAGCAATCTTCGACCGCTCCAAGGGCGAGGCGAAGCGGAAGGAGGACGCCGACGAGGGCACCTCCAACCGTCCGCAAAAGAAGAAGAAGAACAAGCAGCGGCGCGAGGCACCCCTCATGGCGGCTGCTGAGCGCAAGCGGGGTCAGCCGCCCCCGAAGGGCACACCCAGCTTTTTCGACAAGCTGCTCGAGGGACCGTGCCCGAACCACGAGTTCCCCGCAAAGCACGCCTACAAGGACTGCAACCTCATGAAGAGGTACTTTGCAGGCAACCCGGTGAGGGGCGATCGTAGGCGGAAACCCGACGAGGAGAAGAAGGACGACGGAGGGAAGGAAGACGGCTTCCCCGAGGTGGACGGCTGCTTCGTGATCTTCGGCGGGCCGGCGCTTATGATTCCAGACGCCGCCGGAAGCTGGAACGCCGCGAGGTCTACGCGGCGGAGCCAGCGACGCCGACCTTCCTCGACTGGTCAGGATCCGCCATCACTTTCGACCGGTCCAACTACCCGGGGCGTGTCCTGCAGCCAGGGCGCTACCCCCTCATTGTCGACCCAATCATCGGCACGACGCGCCTCACCAAGGTGCTCATGGACGGAGGCAGCGGCCTCAACATCCTCTACGCCGAGACCCATGATGCCATGGGGATCGACCGCTCCCGCCTCCGCCCCAGCAAGGCGCCTTTCCACGGCATCGTGCCGGGGAAGCAGGCAATGCCTCTCAGGCAGATCGACCTGCCCGTTACCTTCGGGACTTCGTCCAACTACAGGAAGGAGATCCTCACCTTCGAGTTGGTAGGCTTCCGTGGAACCTACCACGCCATCTTGGGGCGGCCAAGCTACGCCAAGTTCATGGCCATCCCCAACTACACCTACCTCAAGCTCGAGCTGCCGGGGCCCAGCGGGGTCATCACCGTCGGTACGTCTTTCCAGAAGGCGTACGAGTGTGATGTAGAATGCTGCGAGTACGCCGCGGCCATCACCGTCACGGAGGAGCCGGCGGTCCAGCTCGCGGAGAGCGCCGAGGGCCGGCCCGACTCCAAGCAGTCGCCCACCTCCTTCGAGGCCACCGAAGGCGTCAAGGAGGTCCCCCTCAACCCAAGCGGTTCCGACGGCCAGACCGTCTGAATCAGCGCTAGCCTATCCCCCAAATAGGAAAGCGCGCTCGTCGGCTTCCTCCGCGCGAACATCGATGTCTTTGCGTGGAAACCCTCGGATATGCCTGGCATTCCGAGGGAAGTCGCCGAGCATTCCTTGAACATCAAGGCCGGCTCCAAGCCAGTGAAGCAAGGTTTGCGCCGCTTCGATGAGGAGAGGCGCAAGGCCATCAGCGAGGAGCACCAGAAGCTTTTGGCGGCCGGATTCATCAAGGAAGTGTACCACCCCGAGTGGCTAGCTAATCCTGTTCTTGTATGAAAAAGGAATGGGAAATGGTGAATGTGTGTTGACTACACCGGTCTCAACAAGGCATGCCCAAAGGATCCGTTTCCTTTGCCGCGCATTGACCAGATAGTTGACTCGATCGCTGGGTGCGAGACCCTCAGCTTCCTCGATGCGTATTCTGGCTATCATCAAATCGCGATGAAAGAGTCCGACCAGCTCGCGACCTCTTTCATCACCCCATTTGGCCCCTATTGCTACGTCAAGATGTCGTTCGGCCTCAAAAACGCGGGGGCTACATTCCAGCAATGTATGCTCAAGTGTTTTGGGGACCTCATCGGGCGAACCGTTGAGGCTTATGTCGATGACATCATAGTCAAGTCCAAGAAGGGTGACCAGCTCATCCCCGACCTCGAACTTGCCTTCGAGAGGCTGAGAGACAAGCGCATCAAGCTCAACCCCGAGAAGTGCGTTTTTGGGGTTCCAAGGGGTATGCAGCTGGGTTTCATCGTCTCCGTGCGCGGCATCGAAGCCAACCCGGAGAAGATAGCGGCCATCAACGACATGGGGCCGATTCGAAATATAAAGGGAGTCCAGCATATCACGGGATGCCTGGCGGCCCTGAGCCGCTTCATCTCGCGCCTCGGCGAACGGGGGCTCCTCCTTTACCGGCTCCTGAAGGGGACCGACCGTTTCGAATGGACCACCGAGGCCCAGGAGGCACTTGACCGGCTCAAGGACCTCCTGACGAAAGCCCCGGTCCTAGTCCCACCTACCGACGGGGAACCCCTCCTGCTCTACATCACGGCAACCACCCAGGTGGTCAACGCGGCTCTGGTGGTAGAGCGAGAAGAGGAGGGACACACCCTCAAGGTACAACGCCCAGTCTACTTCGTCAGCGAGGTCTTGTCCGAGTCCAAGGCGCGATATCCGCATGTCTAGAAGCTCATCTACGCCGTCCTCATCACCAAGAGGAAACTGCGCCATTACTTCACCTCCCACCCGGTGACAGTCGTTTCGTCTTTCCCCCTCGGCGAGGTGGTCCAAAACCAGGACGCCACGGGACGGATCGCGAAGTGGGCGCTCGAGCTCATGGACCAGGGCATCACCTATGCCCCCCGCACCGCCATCAAATCCCAGGTACTCGCCGAGTTCGTAGCGGAGTGGACAGAAATCCAGACGCCATCGGCACCAGAGAAGCAGGAGTACCGGACAATGCACTTCGACGGGTCGCTGATGAAGGCTCGCGCCGGAGCCGGCCTAGTCTTCATCTCCACTCTCGGCGTCCGCATGAGGTACATGATCCGCCTCCCTTTTCCTACGTCTAGTAATGTCGCCGAGTATGAGGCTCTCCTCAATTGGCTCCGCATCGCCATCGAGCTAGGCATCCGACGGCTGGACGTCCAAGGCGACTCCTAGCTAGTCGTCGAGCAGGTGATGAAGGAGTGGAGTTGCCATGACCCCAAGATGGCAGCTTACTACAACGAGGTCCGCAAACTCGAGGACAAGTTCGATGGGCTAGAGCTCAACCACATCGCAAGACGTTTTAACGAGGCAGCCGACGAACTGGTAACGGCGGCATCCGGCCGAAAACCCGTTCCCGATGGCGTCTTCATCAGCGATCAGTTCGAGCCCTCAGTCCGCTATCAGGAACCAGTAAAGGTCGGCGACGTGCCACCTGTCCCGGGCCCGGGTGCCGGCCCAGGCGAAGTAGCCCATGCTCCATCTAGACCGGGCATGGAGGCCGACCCCGCCTACCCCGAGGTCATGGAGATCGACACAAATCCAGCTGCGGGGCCTGACCCCCCGGCTGACTGGAGAGCCCCGTACCTCGACTACCTCATCCGCGAGACGCTCCCAACGGACTGGATGGTGGCACGAAGGATGGCGCGCCGCGCCAAATCATTCATCATCATCAACCAGGAGGTCTACAAGCGGAGCCACACCGGCATGCTCCAACGCTGCATCCCGATCGAGCAAGGAAGGGCGCTGATTCAGGACATCCACGCAGGGGCCTGCGGCCACCACGCTGCGCCAAGAACCCTCGTCGGCAACGCCTTCCGGCAGGGCTTCTACTGGCCAACGGCGGTCGCCGATGCCACCCACGTGGTCCGCACATGCGAAGGGTGCCAATTTTTCGCGCGCCAAACTCACATGCCCGCGCAGGTGCTCCAGACTATCCCCATCACATGGCCCTTTGCGGTCTAGGGACTGGACCTCGTCGGGCCCTTCAAGAAAGCGCTCGGGGGCTTCACCCACTTGCTTGTCGCCATCGACAAGTTCTCTAAGTGGATCAAAGCACGACCCGTCGCGCGGATCACATCTGAACAGGCGGCGCGGTTCATCACCGACATCATCCATCGCTTTGGAGTCCCCAACGCCATCATCACGGACAATGGCACGCAATTTACCGGGAAAAAGTTCCTCCGGTTCTGCGACGACCACCACATCCGAGTGGACTGGTCAGCCGTGGCGCACCCCCGCACGAATGGACAGGTTGAACGAGCCAACGGTATGATACTCCAGGGTCTCAAGCCACGGATCTTCGACCGCCTCAAAAAGTTCGGCGGTCGGTGGGTCGCGGAGCTCCCCGTGGTCCTATGGAGTCTAAGGACGACCCCCAGCAGGGCAACTGGCTTCACCCCGTTCTTCATGGTCTACGGGTCTGAGGCAATCCTCCCTACCGACCTAGAGTACGGATCACCAAGGGTCAAGGCATATGACGAGCAAGGGAACCAGGCGTCACTCGAGGACGCACAAGACCAACTCGATGAAGCACGCGATGTGGCCCTGCTACACTTGGCCAAATACCAGCAGGCCTTATGATGACACCACACTCGCAAGGTGCAAGGCCGGGCCTTTAACGTTGGCGACCTAGTGCTCCGCCTCGTCCAGGACAACAGGGGTCGGCACAAGCTGACCCCTCCGTTGGAAGGTCCTTTTGTCATTGCCCAAGTGCTGCGGCCAGGCACGTACAAGCTGGCGACCCCCGATAGGCAGATCTTCAGCAACGCTTGGAACATAGAACAGCTAAGACGCTTCTACCCTTAAATTCTGTTTCCAAGTTTAAACGCGCATTTCTGTAATTTTCTAGTCCACGGAGAAAAGCAATTTTGAGTCGACCTTGTTTTTTTGAGTCTCGTCACGAGCTCAGGGATATCCGACCCTGACCCTACCTTAGGGTCGCATATCCCTCAGGGGCTATCAGAGGCTCTGACCCAAGTCACCCGAGGTGTTCTCAAAACAACTTTTCTCCAAGCCGACCCCCCTTCCTAAACGTTTGGGCGTGAAAAGGGGAGAGTGCTCAAACGACGCCCAGGCAAGACTGATCGGACTGCGAGAAAGCCTACGCCCCAGCGGCTACGGTACTATCGCCCGTCAGCGCTTACTGACGCGTCCGAACCGTACTCTAAACTTTCCAGACACAAAAGGACAAGGAAGGGGATCGAAAATGAACTTTGGTAAATTAAAGAGATGGCCCCTGCGGCCATTGCAAAAGCAAGTTCAAAATCAACTAACATATTTACATGACGGGGCATCTGAACCCGACCCAGCTAGCCCGATCAGGGGTTCTCCGGCGGGACGGCCTCATCCTCCAGCTGCTTCGCCAAGGCCTCCGCTGGGTCGAGCACCGACGCATCGATCTTGTCCAGCTCAGCCTCGGAGTACCCGGGGGCGTACCCTTCACCCATCAAGGCAAAGTTGAGGCCGATGTAATGGGACCCAAAGACGCCGAAAGCCCGCTTCACGCCGACATGAAGCGCCTCCCGAGCGATCTCGCGGGTCCGCTAGTACACCACGAGGGCACGAGCCACCAGCGAGCTCCTCCCTTCCCCCTGGACCACGCCGAGGCCGTTGCTGACGACACGGACCGCGTCCCGCAGGCTGTCGTGCTCAACGCGCTCCGCATCGAGGGCCCCCTTTCAGCTGGTCAACTTCATCCGCAAGACCTGTCCGAAAAAACCTGCCGGATCAGAAACCTCCCCAACACCACAAAGGAAGAAAGATAAGAGGAGCCTTACCCTCGGACTGAGCCTTCAGCGCGGTCGCGGCGGTCTGAAGCTGACCAACCTCCATCCCGAGGTCGGCCACCATCTTCTCGGCCTCGACCCTTCGGGCTGTCTCGAGATCCCGGTCCTGCCAGGCCTGCTGTCGCTCGTGGCGGATGCGCTCGACAGTTTTCTGACGGGCTTCATGCTCCTTCTTCACCCGAATGAGCTCCGCGGCATCAAGATGGGCCTTCTCGACAACGGCCTGGAAGTCCACGCGGTCATGGCGGGCCTGCTCAACGGCGGCCTGGAGTTCATCCTGCGCCGCCTGCTCGCACCTTCACAGGTCATCGATGACCTGCTGGGTGGCGGCAACCTGCGCGGCCAGCTCCTTGGTCCGCTGCTCCTCCGCGGAGAGGCGCTCCTGCCCGAGCCGAAGGAGATCAGACTTCCCCCGGCTGCACTCCTGGAGGGCCTGCAAAGCAACCCACATTCAGCGATAGAGTGGCGGTGAGGAAAGTGATCACCAGGAAGAACGGCATACCTGACCAACGGGAGCGACGACGCCGTCCAACTCCCCCACCAAGGAAGAAAGGGCAGCACGGGCGCTGTCGAGCACGCCCTGCATTGTCCGCCACTTCCCCCACTCCTCGGCGTCATCTAGCGTGGCCAGGGGCCCCGGCTCCTCTGCCCCCGACGCCACCGCAGGAGCAGGCACGGCCACCACGGGTGCCACTGGCCTCGACGACGGCTCTGTCGCGTGCGCCACCGTCCCTGCCGAGGTCGCCGCGGCCGCCGACGCGCATCCCGGCTCGCCCGCCGCCGCCACGGTCTCCGCCGCAATCACCAGGGCAAGCGTCCCCTCCCCCGTTGCGGCCGCTGGAGCAGGCACCTCCTCCTCTGCCGCCATCGTCGCCCCCGCAACAGCGTCCCGGGCGGATACTCGCGGCGCCGTCGCCGCCTCCCCCGCTGCGACTGTCGGGGCGAGCGTCCTCGCTTCCTCCGCCGCCGCCGTGCCTGTCGTAGCCGCGGAGGCGGACCCCTCCGTCCCCGCCGCCACCGTCGGAGCGGCATGCTCCTCCTCCGCCTCGTCATCGAGGTTTATCACCTCCTCGATCCGAGGGCCCCCGGGGGCAATCTCCCGTCCCGCGGGGTCCGCCGTCGTAGGAGCCACCCCGACGGCCGGCTCCGCGATATCCCCGGCAGCGCCACCTCTTGCCGTCGGCAGGGCCGTGGTCCGCCCCGCGGAGGTGGACGACGCTCGCAGCACCTTCCTCGGCACCACCAGCGGATGGCTTTGGGAAGCGACAGCTGCAAGACGACAAATGACATCAACAAGAGCAACTTGATGTCGGGCAAGGAAAGTGACGGGCGAGGACTTTTCCACATACACTGCATGGGCGCTAGGACGGCGGGCGTGTTTCGCCTCTGAGCCCGAGGCCGACCCCGAGACATCTGGCAGCGGCCGCTTGCCGCTGCTCCTCTGCTCCTGGGTCAAGGGCAGAGGGACGGGGGTCGGCCCCATCGACTCCTGGGGCGCGCCCCGCGCCGACCCTTGGGGCGCGGCCCCGGAACCCTGAGGGGTCGGGTCCCGGGCGGACGGGCCGCTCGATCTGTCCCCTGTGGCCGCTTGGGAGAGCTGCTCCCGGATAACGAGCGTGCCCGGCTGAAAATGTCCCTACGGCCCGTTATGATCCAAGGGTTCGAAGGGTGGCCCACCGTGGGTTCGATAGCCGCCCCAGGATGATCCTGAGCGAGGGATGAGAAGGGATGGGTCCGCTAGCGGCCATCACCCGGGCACCCGACTGCCCTGGGTGTCCCGACCTCACATTCGAGTCCGGCCGGCATCAAAGTTCATGGTTTTTCCCCGACGAAAGGCAACGAGCCACCGGGTCCAATCAAACGGGCTCACGAACTATATGAACTGGCCGACCGGAATCTGGGGTACGCCACCAGCTTGGCCCAGGCCGGACCCCCCCGAACGGGGACCGGGACCCCACTCGAATTGACCCGTTTACAGCTCAACGAGCACCACGGTTCGTTCGATGAGGATAACGTGGCACGGTTCACCCGCTCCGTCCCAGCGAACGGACGCTTGAGGGGTAACGTTCAAAAGTCGATCTGGCCTCCCGATCGGTCTCCTGTAACGCGCGGGTGCTCGGGGGCTAGATTCGCAACTAGTGACCACACGGATGGTCACAACATGAGGCCTCCAGATGGAGGGTGTTCCCCGGAACGGCAAGAATCCCCTCATGTCGAGACAATCACCGTGCTTCCCGTCCTTGGTCAACTGCAGCCCGCACAACGAGCAAAAGTTTCCGAGGAACGATGATGACAGCCTCTAGAGGAGCATCCCCGTCCCACCACAGGCTCGGGGGCTACTGTCAGGGGGAAAAGTGAAGGATCGTCTGATCACTATCACAACAACAATCGTGGAGGCCCGGACCCACTTGCGGCGACGGCGACCGTCGTCAGCCCAACATGGGAGGAAAACGCTCTGCTTTGCCCGACCGAGTCCTTCGGGGTCGGATACCCCCGATCCCCCAGCGGCCGGGCTCCGCCTCGCCCGACCCCTCGCCACGGGGGTCCGCCTCGCCCGACCCCTCGCCACGGGGGTCCGCCTCACCCGACCCGGGGCGTGAAGGGTCGGGCTCACCTAGGCCCGCCAGGCGGGAGTCAGCCTCGGGCGCAGACACAAGCGCTGATCACATGGGCCCACCGCCAGCCTTGCTATAAATGCTCCACGGCTCGGGCGAGCAGAAAGGCGCCCGCACCCCTGACGTGACCCGTCACACTTACCCGCCTACGACCGCGCCGCGCACGGCACAGCAGCACGGTCTTCTCTGATTCACTGTCAGGCAATCATGATCTGCGTCGCCTGGCACAGGAGCACGCCTGACCGTCCTCGCTCTCACCTACCCATCCTCGCGCCCTGCAAATCCGGCGACAGGGACGGGACGCCTGCGCCGCGTAGGCCGTCTGCAGTATAACAGGGCAGTCGTGGCAGCCGTCTGCCCCGACGGGACGGAGGCCACAACCATCATCACGCACGCCCGCCGGCACCGGCCCCCGAGGAGGACAGCGACAAGATCGGAGGAAACTGTCCGACGGAGCCGAAAGCTGAAGCCGGCCGTGGCGCCCGAGGAGCCCGAATCTTCCCCTTGGACTCCGCGCCTCCTCTGTCTCTCTCTCTCTCTATCCCCTCGCACGTCTCGCATGTAACCTGGTCGCCCCTCTGGAACTATAAAGGGAAGGCCGAGACTCAAGAGAGGGGGAAAGGATTTTAGGCTCTCACACACTCACACTCACACCTTCTCACACGGGTTTCTTCTTCCCCGCGAAGAAGAACACGCCCCCACCATTAGAGCTTCAGTGCACACTTTAGAGACTTGGGACCGGTTCCCTCTCTCGCCGCTCTGTAACCCCTACTACAGAACCCGCGTGGGCAACACGAGCAGCTCCCCATACTGGACGTAGGGCTTCCTCTTGCCCGAACCAGTCTAAACCCCGTGTCACCCGTGCAACCAACCGGAGCCGTACGCGCATAAAAGAAATTTACTAGTCTAAGTCTTGATCACCAATCTAGACAACGACACGCGGCCGGGACAAGGCCGCAGCAAGGGCGTGGCGTCGCCGGCGCGTCGTGGCTTGGCTGTCGGCAATCGACGACCGTGTGGCGTGCGCGCGTTAGGCATCGGTGGATTCGGGGCAGGGGAGGGTGATTTTGTCGCGGGCCGGTTGGGGCCCTGTCGGGGCGCTGTCCTTTGGCATGGCTCGCCGGCACACGGATGCGCTACCGCGTGACGGTGCTTTTCTGCTGGCCGGAGCAAAGCAGGGGAGGGGAGAGAAGAGAGAGGGAGGGAGAGAGAAAAGGGCTGAAATTCAAATTAAATTTTCTCAAAATTTCGAACAGAAACTTGAAAAACTTTGAAAATGGAAGTTGTAGGGAATTTGAAAATCTACAACTTTTGTTTTAGCCAACAGTTCAATTGAGCCACGGTTTAAAAGTTATTTTAAATTTAAGACTACTAGGATTTGAATTACTAGTCATTTCTTGTGTTAAATTTTGAATTTGCAAATGGTGTTTGAAATACACTTTGTAAGGTACTAAAATATGAGTGTGCTTTTATACTACATTTTTCAAGAAAAGTGGAGCATAAAAAGGTTATAAACACACAAGGAACAAATCTCACATACACACATACAGACACACGCACATACACATTCATAACGCTCAGATTACTAGTTCCCGACTAGTATTCTATGTTACTAAAGCGGTTTTGTTCCCATACTTCCAGTAACACTCTATTTACTAGTTCTCGACTAGTACTACGTGTAGTTTACTGTAGGGGCCTCGCTCCCATACTTCCAATAACACTCAGATTACTAGTTCCCGTCTAGTCCTACGCGTAGTTTACTGACAGGGCCTCGCTCTCATACTTCCAGTAACACTCCTTACATCAGTTGTAAGTACTCGTACCATAGTAGAACTAGTCGGAACAGAAGTAAACTACCCAAGTAGTACTCAGGTAGGACTCCTGAACTTGTATCTGGCTAGGATTTCTATGTAACCCTATCCCCCCCAGACTATATAAAGGTTAATAGAGACCCCCTCCAAACACACACACCTAAGGCAATACAAACCACCACACAGGACGTAGGGTATTACGCCCTCGGTGGCCCGAACCTGTCTAAACTTTGTCTTTCTTGCACCTTCGAGTTTCTGATCTAGGCCACCCCGACCACCTTAGGGGTATCGCTTGATGGGCTTGACCGTAAAACACCGACAATCTTGTCAATGAAGTAAGACACTCTGTCACTTATAACCATCTCGGGATGTAACATCCTAGATTTTTCTGGAATGTTAATTGTTGTGAAAATGTGGATTTCAAAAAAATTTCGTGCTATATGCGTAATTAACTAGATAACTATAAGATTACCTTTTGTGATCTGCCCAAATTTCTAGATTTAATTTTCAAAGATTAAATTTGAATTGCTTAGATGAATTAGATGTTAGTGTGATTTGGAATTTATTTGGATTCGAGCATTTCCAGATCAACTAAGACAAGACTTAATTGATTCTTTGTGTGTGATTTATATTTGAATTGCAATTCCCAACGTCTAACTTAGGCTCTAACCTTAAGCCAACCTGCTAACTGTCCCCGACCTCCTAGGCCGACGACCTGCTAATATAGCTGACTCGCAATCCGCACAATCTTTTCAATCTTAATCGCTCTCTGAATTCCATTTCTTAATTATGACTTGTTTTCTCGGCTATTCGAATTAAATCTCTCTATTTAATTTGATTCCAGAAAATAGTCTAATTCATCTGTATCTAGTTTGCGAAATAAATTCTATTCAATTTATTTCGTGGGCTACATTATTTAGGCCTATTTAAGCCCATCTAAACTCATTTTAGTCTAACCGTAACCCTAACTACTTGCTATAAATATCCCTCGTCTCTCGCCCTCACTCCTCTCCACTTCTCTCCCAACAGCCGCCGCCACCATCTCCTTCTCTTGCACGCCACCTCCTTGATGTTCTTCTTCCACCGCAAGCCACAGAGCTGTTCTCCTTCCATTCCTGCTTGTTCTCCACCGAAGCTATCAGGAGCTCAAGCTGCCGCCACCTGTGTTCCTCTCTCTCGCGATCAAACCAGCAGGCAGACCACCCAGCTCTTCTCCTTTCTCTCTCCCGTCTCTGATTTTCTCCTCACCAAGCAAAGCAAATCAGAGCAGAGCAAGCAGCCGCAAGCCTGCAAACCAAGCGCCCTCTCCCTTCTCTGATTGCCTCCTCTACCGAGCAAACCAATCACCACCAGTCCAGCTTCCCTTCTCCAATCAGAGCCGAGCAATCAGCCACCAGCCCCTCTGCTCTCACCTCCAATCGGTAGCCACCACCACCACCAGCTCCCCACGTTCCATCCTTGCTAAGTGGAGCAGCACGATGACAACCCCAAGCTCGGTGACTCGACGCCCCCTCCGTGCTCATTGCTCAAGCGGCCACGCCGCTGCTGCTGCTCGGGACGCCCCTGCCTTGGAGCAGCGCAGCCGCAAGCTAGCAGCTTTGCTGATGAAGACGGCGACCACAAGCAGAGAGTGACGAACCGACAGCTGAAGCCAAGTTGCCGCCTCCCTCGCCTGCAACCTGTTCGACGAAATGCCCCAGCCATGTCGCTGTCTGTCGCCGCCGTTCCTGACGAGCTGAACCGAGAGCCTTCGTCACGCCGGCCACGTTCTACTCCTTCACCCCACGGTGAGACTCTTAGCCAGCCCTCTCTCTGCCTTGCCTTGCTGCCAGCGTGAGCTTCGCGCCGCCGATGAGCCATCCGTTAGCAGCCATAGGACCACCTGTCCCCCATTTTCCTGCAGGAGCCCATCGCGGCCGTCGCCCCATGCCCTCGCCGCAGCTCCGACGTTGCCGTGGCCCGGTTCGCCGGAGCACCGCGCGCGTCGTGGCCGTGTCGCAGCCTCGGCTCCGCTGAGTGCCCGCGTATGCGCACACCGCGTTCCACCCGTGCGGCTAGTCTGCTCGCTGCCCAGAACCAAAGCTGCCTCCTTTTGCTTGCCTGTTTGTTAGCCTTCGCGCCGTGGCCATCTGCTGTAGGTGCACGAGCACGTTGCCGCGGCACTGCACGCCGTGGCTGCACCGCACGCAAAGCTGGCCGTAGCTAGTCACCGCGAAACGCGAGCACGCTGTGATCTTGACCAAGCCACGGCCTTGCTTTGCCTTGCCTTCAATCGAGCCTGACGGTGAGCCTAGGTTCGGGTGCATCAGGCATTGTTTGTGCAGGGCTTTCTCAAACTGTGCTTCAATGTTCCCCGACTTCTTGCCACGTGGATTGCATTCAACAGCCGTGACTTCTTGGTCTGGCTTGCGCTTTCGGGGGTTCCGCGAGTGGTTCCGCTAGCCCTTGTCGAAGTGGTTGTTGTCCTTGCCCTGCTTGTCGCTGTTGCGCTTGGGGAAGTGGTCGTTCTCCTCATCCTCCTAGTCGGCCCACCATGCCATCATGTCACGTAGCTCCACGGCAGTAGTCGGGCGATTGCGTCCCAAGTCGTGGTATGTGTGCTTCGAGAATAGTCCGTTCTGGAGCAGCGGATGACATCCTAGTCGGTGATGTTAGCGATGGTGGCGCGCATCTCGAAGAAACGCGGGGTGTAGGACCTCAGGGTCTCGTTCATCTCCTGCTTGACCTAGGACAGATCGTGGCGAGTGCCTGCTGTGATCATGGATCCCTGGAAGTTGTCAATGAAGGCCTGCTTGAGCTCCTCCCAGGAGTTGATGGATTTTGGCTTGAGGCTTTCAAGCCAAGTGAGGGGCGCGGATTCCAAAGCTACCGGGAAGTAGAGTGCATTGGTGGAGTTCGACCCCCCTGTCAGACCCGGGTGCACGGGACTGCACACGTGGCATACTTCTCCTACGATATGGGACATGGCACATGCCCTACATCTCTTGTAACTACTCGTAATGCAGTAGGATTACTCGTAGAATAGTTAGACTAGTCGGACACGGTTGGAAACTACCCAAGAAGTACTTGGGTACGACTCCTGGACTTGTACCCGACTAGGACTTTCATGTAAACCTGTCCCTCTAGACTATATAAGGGTGGACAGGGACCCCTCAGGGATAATCATCATCAAAGGCAATCCAAACCACACAGGACGTAGGGTATTATGCTCTCAGCGGCTCGAACCTGTTTAAAACCTTACATTCCTTTGCACCTTTGAGTTTCTGATCTCGGTGACACCCTACCTACAAACTCACCACCTCGGGGGTATCCCTCGGTGGGTGTGGCGGTAAAACACCGACAGCTCGCGCGCCAGGTTGGGGTGCTCATCGAAGGTCCACTGGAGAACTCGATGGCATCGTTCAACTTCACCAGCGCTGTGCTCAACAAGGGCATGACTTTCATCTTCGGCTCCTGGATCTGCGTCACCAACGGTTTGGGTGGCTTCAACAGCCACCTGGCCAACTCCAAGGAGCCGGAGGCTTCTCCATCAACTTGAAGCAGTGATCTAGATGACTTCATCGACAACTTCGACGACATGCTGCTTCCCAATTTGGCCCAGCAGATCGAAAAGATGTCCGTATTCAACATGATTTCCACTCGTGATGCACTAGATCTACTTGGGTCAAATTCAAACCGATCTAAAGAGACCTCATGATCTAAGTCCTTCTCCGACTTGGAGGAGGATTTGGATCTGCTGCTCAAGATCAAGGACGTGGGCGCCACCGCTTGCAGGGAGGCCCCCGTTTTTGACATCTACTCGGATTCCGACGAAGAATGCTACCCGTGTAGTACTACAACTTCACGCTGGACCTGAAAAGGACTCGGAGACGAAGGAGCCACCGCTTGTCGGGCGGCCCCCGCCCTCAAAAACCACTCGCAACCCGACGGCCACACCGAAATGTTTTCGGGCAGCCTTCTAGGTTTAACCATCACATCAACGCCGCAAGGACATTTCGTGTACTGGAAGGGATTTGAGCCCTCCGAAATACTCGTTACCAGTCCCGCCTTGTGGCCTTCATGCAGGAACTACCCTTCAAGGAGGGTAGACCTCTTTCTCCTATCGGAGAAGAAGGAGAGAGTAGCCCAGAGCTACTCGAGTACAGCCTTAGGGCTAACCACTCGCCGGATCGCCAAGTCTGCATGGCTTCCCTTCGCAACGCGGAGGAAGACGAGTTGGGCATCCAGTACGACAACGAACAAATCGCGGATATCTCAGCCGATGAGCCCACAGCTAACGCTCCCCAAGATGAAGACAAGGAGCACCGAAGGATCCGGCGGGCAAAGAACGCCAAGCGCGCTCAACGCAGGCGCAACGCGCAGAACCGTGCCCGCAAACCAAGGGATTTTACCCCGCTTTTGCAGCAGTAGCGGATCGCGAGTACCGTATACCAATTGGTGCCATCGCAGAGGCAGCACTCTTAGCCCGACAACTCCCATCCAATCCTCAGGTACAAAGGCTGCAGTACTTGACCCAGCGCGCACTGGTGTAACTCGATGGGCAACATCCAGTGTCTTCCACTCGGAATCAGCTCTCGAGGACTCAGCACCATGGTGATACCGCGCTGGTCAGTCGCACACCTGGAGGAGGCCACGGGAGCCGGAGGAACGACAACCGCCAGCGCAATGACGGGCACCCGTCCGCGCGTGGCAATAATGAACAAGAAGTACAACCCCCTCGCAACCAGCGTGGGGCAAAGCACCACGGCCAAGATCCAATCGAGGCCAACCTCCATGATGCTCCCACGGTCGACCTCAGGAAGAAAATCAACGAGGGCCGCGATGCGTGGCTTGTTATTGAAGCAAGGAGAAGGGACCGTCCCGGCAGGTACCACGACGACAACGACTGCGACCGTTTCGCTGCCTTCACCACCAGCATCACCGACAAGTCCTACCCCAAGGACTTCAAACCAGTTGGAATCCCCAAGTACGACGGTAAGCAGGACCCACGCCAATGGCTTCGTTGCTACTCTGTCGCCATTGAAGTTTCAGGGGGATCCAACTCTACGAAAGCTCTCTACTTCCCGGTAGCTCTGGAGTCTGCGCCCCTCACGTGGCTTGAAAGCCTCAAGCCAAACTCAATTGACTCGTGGGAGGACCTCAAGCGGGCCTTTATCGACAACTTTGAGGGATCCATGATCAGAGCGGGCACTCACCACGACTTGTCCCAGGTGAAGTAGGAGATGAACAAGACCCTAAGGTCTTACACACCGCATTTCTTTGAGACGCGCGCCACCATCACCAACATCACCGACGAGGACGTCATCCGTTGCTTCCGACACGGCCTCTCCTCGAAGAACACGTACCACGACTTTGGGTGCAACCGCCCGACTACCGCCGTGGAGCTGCGTTACATGATGGCAAGGTGGGCTGACCAGGAGGACGAGGAAAACGACGCTTCCCCAAGCGCAACCACGACAAGCAAGGCAATGGCAACAACCACTTTGACAAAAGCCAGCGGAACCACTCGGGGAACACCTGAAAGCGCAAGCTAGACCATGAAGTCGCGGCTGTCGAGCGCAACCCGCGTGGCCAGAAGTCGGGGAACAACCACTCGAACTACGAGCAAGTCATGCACAAGCAATGCCCGATACACCCGAAGTCGCGGCACACGCTCTTCGAGTGCGTCACCATCCGCAAATCACTCAACGCACCACCCCTCCATCAAGCAGGAAAGCGAATGGACTAGGAGGATGACAAAGGAGGTGACAAGTTGGGGGCTCAAGACTTCCAGGATCTGAAAAACATCGTCAACGTCATCTTCGGTGGAGATGGTCGATTCCCCTCCAAGCGCGCGCAGAAGCTAACCCTGCGCGAAATACACCACTCGGGTCAGTGGTCCTGCCAGTCACCTTTGGGACAAAAGACAACTACCGCACCGAGTACATAAAGTTCGAGGTGGTGGATTTCGACTCGTCGTACCATGCCATCTGTTGGCGCTAAAATCGGCCGGATAGGAATCCGCCGATGGGTCTTCAGCGTCGGACACACGACCCGGGAGAATCTGCTTAGCTCCTGTTCGGGTTATCGCCCTGGTGCGGTTCGCGCGGCGTGCCACTCAATCTGACCTGTTGATTGACAAGGAAATAGAGTATTAAATTCCAGGCGCGTCGATCGGCTGAAGTTCCGATCTGTCCTGGGGAGCGCGTCGGCGGCGAATCGGCCGATTTGCTGTAGAGATGATCGGCTATGGATCAGCTGATGATCGTCTAGTAATTGTAAAGAAAACTGCTGGAGCGATCTAAACAATTACTACAGGAACAACACTTGAAATAGATCTAATCGGCTGTGAGATAATAAATCGAAGAAAAAACGATGACGAAGCCGATTACTCTGATCTTGTGACAACCCTGGTAATTACATTTCCAAAATCAATATCATTAGCCTAACTCTATGTTTAAACCAACTAATGAAAGGGTGGAAAGAATTAAAACGAGTTCAGTTGGAATTCAAATTTAATTTGAGCACATTTGGTTACTTTTGAACTTTTAAATTTAACTTTCAAACCATAAGCCAAATGAGATTTTGCCTGAAACCAAAGTTGTAGAACTTTTCATTTTGAACAACTTTCGTGTTCAAAAGTTTTTGAAATTCAAATCAGAAAGAGGAGAAAACGCCCTGTTTGCACCCAGCCCCCTGAAACTTTTCGAATTCTTGCATCCAGGCCCCTCGCCCCCCCCCTCTCTCTCCTCCGCGCCCGACCGCCGCGCGCCAGGTGGCCGGCGTCGCCTGACCGGCGCGAGGCGCCAGGCTAGTGGCCGCCGCACCACCCCGCCACGGCCGGCTTTGCCCCGCCCCCACGCCGCGCGGCCAGTGAGCGCCCGCGCGTGCACGCGACGCAGCCGCGTCCAGCCCCGCCGCACGGCCGCCCAGTCGCCTCGCTCCGCCGTGCCGCCCCGGCCCCCGCGCCCCGCCAGTCGCCGCGCCCGCCCTCCGCCCGAGCCGCTGCCGCTGCTGCTCCACCACTCCGCGCCCCGCGCTATCCCACCGCGCCCACGCCATATCTCCGGCCGCCCAGTCACCGCGCCCGTGCTGCCGCACGTCGCGCCGGCGTTCTGCCGCCGCCCGTCGCGCCCAGTGCGCGTTGTGCCGTGCCCCCGCCCCGCGCGCTGCCCAGGCCTCTCCGCACCCCCTCCGGCCCCTATAAAAGCCCCGCCCGGCCACGCGCGCGAGCCCCAGCACCCAGAACACCCTCGCCGTCGCCATTGTGGCAGAACCACCTGAATTAATCCGGCTCAAGTGTATTAACCATCACCATTAAGGCATCCTCGGTTAACCTTACACTTCAAACGGAGTAATCCACTGGTCTGTCGGGTATAACCTCCCGATACAACCACGGTGAACGGATCGAGCGCCGTACATACAAATGCTCATGCGACGATGAGCCCAGAGAATACCACATTCCAGCAAATATTACATCATTAGCATAAGTAAATATTACAGGCCAAGCTTTTGAGTTTAGGAAACAAGTACTTCAATTAACATAAATAAGTTCTTCAGAGTTAAGTTGCAGCGGAAATAAACAACGGAAACTACTCGACGATACATGATGTCTCGATGAAGCCCGTACGAGACATCACTCGGCCTTATCTCCGTTGGACGGGGGCGCATCCCATTCCACCGACCAACCAGGGGGAAGAGTGCAGGGCCAAGTCAAGCTAGCAATCATGTCTTCAAAGGGCTCACCTGAAAACGAGTCACAAGCAAGACTGAGTATACTAATACTCAGCAAGACTTACCCGTGTAGTGTAAACTACTCCACCGACTCTAGACATGCAAGGCTTTTTGGCTCAGGGGTTTGTTTTGCCGAAAAGCATCTACAAGTGGGTCCTTACTTTCAACTTTTAGCTCAAGATTCTAGTTTCGTTAGCCAGTCTAGGTAAGCAGCTATCTAATGCATACATGGTGAAGCATTAAATTTTCCATCCAACCAGTTCATTCATCATCATTGCTCCTCTTCTTACTCTGTGGGTAAAAATGGTTAAGCAGTCTCAATAGCCGTGAGAAACGGACGATTCGAATCGAATTTCTTAACCTTGCAAGGGAAACCCAAACACACGTCACGTGGTTACTCCCTAGAGTCACACGTGCAACTTTTCCCCTTTCTTTCCGGGTCGTGGATCGGGGCTACCCTCCGAGAGTACAAGAGCTCCACGCCACGGTTCGGCGCCGGGTCGTGACCACTCTCTGCACTCGCCATATGCACATGGGACCGAAGTTCAAAGGGTAGGATGCCGTCCCCTTGCCGGGCCAATCAGGTACTTAAGCTTACCGATTCCCATAATCTCGGCATGTGTTTAGTACGTTCAAAGACTTAACCATCACTACCATACCCTGCGGCCTTAGCATTTTTCACTAGACAGACGGGCCTCAATCGTAACCATCGTTACGTAACCCGTCCGTGTCCTTATGATTGCAGCGTGTAGTAGTCATTCAACTCCTATTTTCTCGCGAGTGACAGGAAATCACTCGACTTTTACCGGAGTCCTATTAGCACAGCATTCTATCGAAACTTACATCTAGTTTTCAAGCAAGGGTTCCTGACATCATGCAACTAAGTTTTCATCCAACTCCTATAAACTTAATGCACAAACAAGAGTAATGAGTTGCATAATTTCGGAAAGAATAGGTTATGCTCCGGAG
The DNA here is from genome assembly GCA_032594955.1 of Panicum miliaceum. Classification (NCBI taxonomy): domain Eukaryota; kingdom Viridiplantae; phylum Streptophyta; class Magnoliopsida; order Poales; family Poaceae; genus Panicum; species Panicum miliaceum. The sequence continues at coordinate 6,598,755 of CM064070.1, read as the reverse complement.
CTTGCCTTCGCAGTTCGCTTGGGGATCTTCCGAACTTGGGCTCGGGTCTTCAAGAGCTTCAGTTAGATTCGCTTGAGCTTCACGCTGCTCACTCTCGGACGCGGGCACCAGCTCGTAAGTTCCGTCGGCGAGAGTCGTCGATTCTACATGAGTGCACAAGTTTAAGTCGTGGAAATAGCACTTGATTTACGATTTGAGAGTAATTACTACAAGGGATAGTTTCTGGTCATGAAATTTTGGATTTAGGCACATCAAGGAAAGATGTGCTTACTGTAAAATTTTCAGCCAATTTTATGTAACAGATTAATTCTGAAAAATATATTTCATTGTTGCTGTTAGATAATTGTTCTTTTTGTACAGAACAATTGGTGCAACAAATGAGTCTAAGATTTTTACAGAGCTCTCACTTAAACGTGCAGAAGCTGCTGTAATTTTTGTAGGATTTATCGTGCAGTATCCAGAGCATAGAAAATATAACATTCTACACCTAGGCTTTTCCAAGATTCATTTTTACAGGACCCTACACAGGGTTTTTGTCCATGAAACTTTTTACACAGCAACCTCTATCATAGTGTAACTCCTAGTAAAAATTTGAGAATTTTCCAAGCTAAGATACTATTTTCTTGATTTAATGTATGTTATTAGCACATAAATCAATTAAGTAGGTTACTGTGAGATAAAAAGTCTCCTAATTTTTCTCTGGCTTCTAGGTACCAATACATTAGCATAGGAAAAGTTTCAATGGGTGACTCACCACCTAACTGCCGGGATAAAACATTCTATTTACACATGAATTAAAACTAAGTTTAACAAACAGTAGAGCTAGAGATGGAATTTGGGCCTGATCTTTTTACACAGTCCTAAACATCAAGCAACTAATTCACTGCCCAAAATTTAGGGTCAGCATTATTCTAGAACAGTGGGTACAAAATAAGTCCATTAAAGCTTCTATTTACTGTAGAGTAAAATATTTTGAGATTCTGAGAAAACTTTTGTAACAAAAGTGGTAGAGTTTGTTCTGAGGATTCCAGAACAGTTGAGTTTGCATTTTTCTGAATTTTCTACGATTTTATACGAATTTTACAAGTTCACTGAATTTGAATCTAGGTTTGGAACTTTCTTTTACAACTAGGTCCTTGAATCTTACGCTCAGACCCTTCTAAAGATTTAAATCCTTGCAATTGGGTCCTCGGCGGCTCGGGTACGGCGGCCGGCCGAAATTCCGGCGAGGGGGCTCGCCGGCGGCGAGGGGCGAGGGTCGGGGAAGGTTTAGGGGTGCGAGGGCTACCTTGTGGGGGTGTTGTTCAAGTGGGGGACGGCCGGGAAGGGCTCGCCGGCGTTGGAGCAGAGGCGGCGGCGGCGCGGCTCGCGTCGACGGCGGTGCTCCGGCGGGCTTGGGGCGGCGTGGTCCGGTCGGTGAGCTTCAGTGGCGCGTGGGGAAGCTACTCAGGGGCTCGGCTTGGACGGAGGGGGTCGGGGTCGTGCTGTCCACGGCGAGCAGGGGCGGCGGCGGCGACGGCAGCGCGGGCGGCGGCGCTCCGGTGGCTCTGGGTGGCGTTGGGTGGGTCGGCGAGCTGCGGTGGGGTGATGTAGTGGTGGCTGGGGGCTCAGTTTGGGCAGTGGGCGGCTGTGGAGGGCTGTCCACGGGCGGGCGGTGCTCGGCGGCGGCGATGGCGACGGCGAGGCGTTCTGGGCTGCGGTGGCTCGCGCGCGTGGCCGGGGTGGTGCTTTTATAGGGACAGGAGGGGGTGTGGAGGTGCCTGGGCAACGCGCGGGGCGGGGCACGGCAGCGGCGTGCACTGGCCGCGGCGGGCGGCGGCAGAACGCCGGCGCGACGTGCGGCAGCGCGGGCGCGGTGACTGGGCGGCCGCGATATGGCGTGAGCGCGGTGAGATAGTGCCGGGCGCGGAGTGGGGAAGCAGCAGCGGCAGCGGCTCGGGCGGAGGGCGGGCGCGGCGATTGGTGGGGCGCGGGAGCCGGGGCGGCACGGCGGAGCGCCGAGACTGGGCAGCACGCGCGGGCTCTGACTGGCCGCGCGGCGTCGGGACGGGGCAAAGCCGGCCGTGGCGGGGTGGTGCGGCGGCCACTGGCCTGGCGCTTCGCGCCGGTCAGGCGACGCCGGCCACCTGGCGTGCGGCGGGCGGGCGAGCGCGCGCGGTGCGGCAGAGGAGCGAGGGACCGAAGTGCAAAAATTCGAAAAACTTCAGGGGGCTGGGTGCAAATAGGGCGTTTTCTCCTCTTTCTGATTTGAATTTCAAAAACTTTTGAACACGAAAGTTGTTCAAAATAAAAAGTTCTACAACTTTGGTTTCAGGCAAAATCTCATTTGGCTTATGGTTTTAAAGTTAATTTAAAAGTTTCAAATGTGTCCAAATGTGCCCAAATTAAATTTGAATTCCAACTGAACCCGTTTTAATTCCTTCCACCCTCTCATTAGTTGGTTCAAAACATAGAGTTAGGATAATGTTATTGATTTTGGAATTGTAATTACCAGGGTTGTCACAGCCTTCCCCCCGTAACAAGAATCTCGCCCCGAGATTCGGTAATTCTTAGTGTGGGCGTGGGTGCACATACCAGTGGTTGAGGTAAGAAACCCAGGGAAATGTTGGTTCAGGTAGCTCTCCGTTTCCCAGGTGGCTTCTTCTTCCGTGTGGTGATTCCATTGTATTTTATACATTCTAATTACTTTCCTCCTGGTCTCTCTTTCTTTTTGATCCAGAATCTTAACTGGGTGTTCGACGTACGAGAGGTCAGGTTCCAACGATATTTCTTGTTGTTCCACAATCTCGGTAGGGACTCGAATACACTTCTTGAGTTGAGATACGTGGAAGACATCATGGGTGGCCGTGAGCTGAGGGGGCAGTCGTAATTTGTAGGCTACGGGTCCGCAGCTCTCAATGATTTCGTAGGGACCAACATAACGGGGAGCTAGTTTGCCTTTGATTCCAAATCTTCGTACTCCCTTGGTTGGTGAAACTCGAAGATAGACATGATCGCCAACTTCGAACTTTAGGGGCTTTCTCCTTTGGTCCGAATAGCTCTTTTGTCGGGCTTGTGCGGCTTTAAGATTTGCTTGTATTACTTTTACTTTCTCCTCTGCCTCGATTACCAGGTCGGGTCCAATTATTTTACGTTCTCCGGTTTGTGACCAGCTCAAAGGAGTTCGACACCTTCGTCCGTACAGGGCCTCAAATGGTGCCATTTTCAAACTCGTTTGGTAGCTGTTGTTGTACGAGAACTCTTCCAGGGGTAGGCATTTGTCCCAATTCTTGTCATAATGAATGACACAAGCTCTCAGCATGTCCTCAAGAATTTGGTTTACTCTTTCCGTTTGTCCATCGGTCTGAGGATGGTATGCTGAGCTGCGAATCAACTTTGTGCCAAGAGACGTTTGCAGTTGTTCCCAAAAGCGTGCTACAAACTGGGGACCACGATCGGAGATAATTGTCTTAGGTATTCCATGCAGGCAAACAATACGATCGAGGTAAATCTCGGCATGTTTCTTGGTAGAATAGGTGGTGTGTACCGGAAGAAAATGTGCCGTCTTCGTGAGTCTATCAACGATAACCCATATGGAATCATGTTTCTGGGAAGTGTTTGGTAGTCCCACGATGAAGTCCATACTTATGTCTTCCCATTTCCATGATGGTATAGGTAACGGTTGAAGTGTACCGGCTACCTTTAAGTGGCTAGCTTTTACTCTCTGGCACGTGTCACATTCCGAGACATACGTAGCAATTTCCCTTTTCATTCTAGTCCACCAGAAGTTTTGCCTTTGGTCCTGATACATTTTGCTACTGCCGGGGTGGATAGAGAATTTGGAGAGGTGTGCCTCATCAAGAATTTGCTTGCGGAGTTCACGATTCTTCGGAACGACTATACGACTTTCGAACCATAGAACTCCCTTATGGTCCTGGCGGAAATACTTATACTTCTCCTCACCTAGAGAGAGTTTTTGTTTGATGATCTTGATTCCTTCATCATGTAGTTGTGCCATGACGATTTGGTCGTGAAGAGTGGGCTCAACTGAGATGTGATCTAGTGTGCCTTGGGAAACCATTTCCAAGTTAAGCTTCCTCATATCTGCGCACAATGTCTCATGGTAGGACTCCATGGATAGGCAATGGCAATGGGACTTGCGGCTTAGTGCATCCGCGACTATATTAGCCTTGCCGGGGTGATAGTGCACTTCAAGGTCATAATCCTTGATTAGTTCTAGCCATCTCCGTTGTCTCATATTCAGATCGGCTTGTGTGAAGATATACTTGAGACTCTTATGATCCGTGTAGATATTGCACTGTGTACCCATGAGATAGTGCCTCCATATCTTCAGAGCGTGAATGACGGCTGCGAGCTCAAGGTCATGCGTGGGATAATTCTGTTCGTGGGGCCGAAGGGCTCGTGAGGCATATGCAATCACTCGATTCTCTTGCATAAGCACACATCCTAGACCAGTACCTGATGCGTCACAATACACATCGAATGGCTTGGTATTATCGGGTTGAGCTAACACAGGTGCAGTAGTCAGATGCTCTCTGAGAGTGTGGAAAGCTTCTTCACATTTCTCATTCCATACAAACTTTACCTCCTTCTTTAACAGTTCAGTCATGGGCTTAGCAATTCGAGAGAAATCCGGGATGAAGCGACGGTAGTAACCGGCTAAGCCGAGAAAACTGCGAATCTGATGAACAGAGGTAGGGGGTTTCCAATCCAGCACCTCTTGTACCTTGCTGGGGTCAACAGCTATGCCTTCGCTGGAGATCGTGTGACCTAAGAACTTTACAGTATCCAACCAGAATTCACACTTAGAAAACTTAGCATAAAGCTGATGGTCTCTGAGTCGCTGAAGAACAATGCGAAGGTGCTTGGCATGCTCTTCCTCATCCTTGGAATAGATAAGGATGTCGTCGATGAACACTACGACGAATTTGTCAAGTTCGGGCATGAATACCGAATTCATGAGATACATGAAGTAGGCAGGGGCATTGGTGAGTCCAAAGGATATGACCAAGAATTCATATAGTCCATATCGTATGGAGAAGGCAGTCTTAGGAATATCGCACGGGCGAATCTTGATCTGATGGTATCCCGAACGAAGATCAATCTTGGAGAAGACTCTGGCTCCAGCTAATTGATCGAAGAGTACATCGATGCGAGGAAGGGGGTATTTATTTTTAACAGTTACCGCATTGAGAGGTCGGTAGTCCACACATAAGCTCAAACTGTCATCCTTCTTCTTTACGAATAGGGCTGGACATCCCCAAGGTGACGCGCTAGGGCGAATGAAACCTTTGTCCAGTAGTTCTTGGAGTTGAATTTTCAGCTCTGCCAACTCTTTAGGGGGCATCCTATATGGTCTCTTGGATATAGGTGCAGTGCCTGGCTGTAGTTCAATAACGAACTCAATATCCCTATCCGGGGGCATTCCTGGTAAGTCATCCGGGAAAACATCGGCATACTCGTTTACCACAAGAATATTATCTAGCTTAAGTCCTTCCATCTTATAAGCACAGGAATTCGTGCAATCTAGGAACGGTAGGTAAAGGGTAGTGGCTCCGTGACTAGGTGAATTTATCTCAACGGCTCGGGAAGAAAGGTCCAGTGTGACTCCATGCATAGCCATCCAGTTCATTCCCAAAATAATGTCCATGCCGTCAAAGGGTAAAAGGACAAGGTCCGTGTCGATGGTTTTACTACCCAATTTGACTGGTACTTGTCTGATCATTTGGTTTGAAGCAATTTTACCACCCGGTGTTGATATCATATACGACCCTTTGGTGTGACAAACATCCAAGCCTACTTTTGCACTGAATTTTGCACTTATGAAACTATGCGATGCACCAGAATCAAATAATATAACTGCAGGCTTGTTATGGATAGAGAATGTACCCGACATCACTGGGGCTCCTTCAGGAAGCTCTGCAAGCGTGGTGAAGTTAATCCGTCCTTGCTTGACTTGCAGGGTCTGTCTCTTGCCCCTGTTCTTGGTGTTCGGGTTGGATCCTTGACCTTGGTTGGGCTGTCCAGGCTGAGGGCATTCTCGTGCGAAGTGGCTGGAACTCCCGCATTTGAAACAGCGATTCGCGGGGCTAGGTCGAAGAGATTGTTGAAGAATGGGCCTCGGACCATTCTGTGGAGGCATCGGGGGTCGTACCATGCCTGGCTGCTGTGGGGGTCTGGCAATCCATCTTCCTGGCTGCGGGGCCCTTGGTGGAGCTGTGGGTGCGGTATTTTGCACGATGCGATACCTTGGTGGTTGGACACTTGATGGTCCTGCGGGTGCCTTTCTCTTCTTCTCTGCCCGGTGTGCCATGATACAGTCTTCCTGGGTAATGGCCATATTGACCAATTCGTTGTAGGTGTCAGCCCTGGCTAGGTTCAGACGTTCCTTGAGCTTGGTACTCAGACCTCGGCGGAAACGATCACGCTTCTTGGCATCCGTATCAGCGTGATAGCCCGCATACTGACATAAGTTGTTGAACGCCTGGGCGTACTGCAGCACGGTGCGGGTGCCCTGGGTAAGTGCCAGGAACTCGTTCAACTTCCTCTCCATGAGACCCTCGGGGATATGATGTGCCCGGAACGCGGTCTTGAATTCATCCCAGTCGACCACATGATCAGCCGGGAGCATCGCAGAATAGTGGTCCCACCACAGACGAGCGGTACCGCGAAGCTGTTGCGCGGCAAAACGAGCCTTGTTGGCCTCTGAGCATGGGACCACAAGTAGTGTGAACTTGGATTCTATGGTGCGAATCCATGCATCTGCGTCCAGGGGTTCCTCTGTCTTATGGAACAATGGAGGCTGGGTCCCTAGGAAATCCGTGTATCCTGCAGCTTGTGGTTGGTGAGCATTGTGCCCACCCCTCTGCTGGTGTTGCCCTTGCACAATCTGACGCAGCAGCTCGGTTTGAGCGGCCATCACTTCCACCAAACTGGGCGGGGGTGGTGGCGATTGTCGCGAGCGGCTGCCACCGGCACCAAAACCCTCGGGGTTGCCACGTGTTGATCCAACCATCTGAAACGTGAAAGGTTACCATTAGCAACGCGATCCATATTACTTCCTTGACTCATAAATAATTGGGTAGTCAGAGACTTCCGAAGTCATAGCTAGAAGTATGGACAGAATCTCTGTTTGCTACGAGAAAAATCATAGCCTGCTGTGGGTCCATCCAAAACATCTCAAACATTTGCAGTAGTCAGAGAATTTAGGAATGCACCACTTTGGTATTTAACTTCGGTGCTAGAACTATGGCTAAGGTGGTCTAAAAGCTCGTCCTTTGCCTTGCTGTCTTAGCTGTTTTTCAGCAGATTGATCGGTACTGTTTCGCCTATATCTTAAACTAGCGAGGTCCAATGATGCTGAATTTTTGTGAGAACTCAGATCACAAAATTTAGCACAAGTCTGGTATTCAACACTCAGCCAAGAAATGCAAGGAGACATGGGTAAAAATTCCGACAAGTCTCAGCGATTGTGGATTTCATCGTTTACCAAATTACAACGAAATCACCCAAGTTTATCGCCGTTCCTTACATGCTGAGGGTATCCACATGGTTCAGGTGTACCCAACACAAAAGAGTTACTCAACTCCTAGTTAGCCTATTACAACACTTGCCAAAAGTTAGGCTACCCTATCGAGGAGTATGTGCAAAAGTCCTCCTAGGTCGTCCTCTAGAAATCATCCAAGTCGTTGACGGACGACTCGCTGTGAGCAGGAGAGTGAGCTCCCATCTGAGGTGCCTGTGGTACCTCACCCTCGAAATCCATACCTGAGATACCATCAATCTCCTGTGGCTCCTCCTCATCCTCCTCCATGTCGTCCTCATGGGGATGGTCATTCTGATCATGATGCCACTGAATGTGCTCATTAGCATCTTCCAACTCAAGGTTCAGATCATGGAGCTGCTCCTCCAACTGTGCTATCGTGGCATCTCTCTCCCCCATGATAGTGTCCTGCTCCTGGATTTGGCCCTCAAGTTGGCCAATCTGAGCATCTCTGTCCTCAAGATCCTGACTGAGCTCCTTTATCTGCTCATCCCTGGTATCTGCCATCATATGCTAGGCCTGAGCAAGATCAGTGAGCTGCTCAAGTGCCTGACTCTGGAGAGTCTGAAGCCAGTAGAGTGCACTCATGCACCGCACGGAGGTATGGATAGTCTCCTGGGCATGAAAGTCTACCAAATACTGTGCGTGCTGCACCCTGTTGAGCCAAAAGGGGTCGTTGTCCTGGGCAGCAGGAAACAATCCAATGGGAGTGAGTGTGACAACCTCGGGACGCTGCGCACAAAACGTGGTGAGCGCCCTCATGGCTGCAAGCTCCCAAGTATCGGCCAAACGGCGACCAACAGCCTCAAGCTCCAAGGCGGGCCACTCCGGGTGTAGCGGGTGTGGAAAGATAGTCACGTTGACACGGCACTGGGTAACTCCATTTTCTGCAAACTCCAGTCCGGCGTAACGTGGGGGAATTAGATAGCCCGCGGTACGCAGAACATCCCACAAAATAGAGGGAAAGCCCTCCCAGTGGAGACACTGCGAGTGTACGCGTCGATCCTCATCCACCATCATATCAACAGGCTCGGCCATCTGAACAAAAGATCAAATGGAGTGAGATAGCGAAAAACTGTGAACAGCACAAGGACAGATTCTGTATAGTGTGCAAAAATAATCATAACTCCCACAGTTCTCATCCAAAAATTCTCAAATTTCACCAGATCACTCCTAAGGTATTTGTGAACAACTTTGCTAGTCAACTCCAGAGCTGAATAGGTCTCTAAGATGGTCGTTCCTTTCAGTTTTTACCTCTCGGTCTACCCAGAATTTTCAGTGAACAGAGGGCTAGAGTTTCGTGCACCAGGGAAAATCTACCCAGCCAAAATTTACCAAATTTTAACAGCAGCTTCCTGGGTAAATTTGGAACAAGTTTTGTGTTGTGCTCTTTTGCAGAAAACTGCGGGAAGGGGGCCTAAAAATTTAAGAGGCAGAAGGGCTTATTCTGGACAGAATTGTGACATTACAATGTTTCTGTTATTTCTCACTATCCATAAGTTCAGAATTTTTCGTTTTTGATCAGAAGATAGAACACAAAATTTGGAACAATTTCTTCAACATGAACTTTATCAGAAATGGTCATTTTCTTTGGCCAATAAATCGCTCTTTTTGGTCATGGCAGAATTCGGACAGTTTTGCTAGATGGTCCTTATGCAAACCACGCTTAGATACGCAAGAACCTTTCCACTCTCACACAACGCATTTTCAATTTCCGATATATATATTCATGATGCATGCACGTCCTATTCTTCCTCACAAAATAAAAATAATCGCCAAATACTTTTGGTCTTACGAAGATAGTTTCGGTGGCTTACACAATACGGCTCTCCTATAATAGCTAGTCGAGTCTTTCTACTCGTCCCTTAACTTATCGTAATCGCGGTTAGTGTACCTGCAGAAGATTGACAAAGCATATATATTTCATGAACCTTTCATGCCAGCACTCATGAAAGCGTCCGTATTCATTACCGTTTACTTATAGAAACGATATCTGTACAATTCCCGCCGTACAGACGACGTTAACATACGCTATCGAGATAGCGTATTCACGGGGGTACCGTCATGAGACGGGGGTATGAACAGCGATCGCCATACCCTACGCCAAACCTTCTACTCCCAATATGTTCAACTAACAGTTGGCATATTGGCAGCACCTCAAGTAAGCCACTGCTTGAGGGCAGCGTTCGGTCCGCATCACCGACAGGAAGGCCAAGCTCTCTCAGTTGGCTGAGGATCCTTACCTTCTTAACTTAGCGACGAGTGCGTCGTTACAGAATTTTAAGGTCGGTTGTGCATGAAAGTAAGTTTTGACAGAAAGTAATGTGCTGGAAGTCAGTTGATACCATATATAGAAGTTAGATAGCCACCTAGTAACTTTCCCATAATCCCTTAGGGCTTTACGAACTAGGCACCATCCTTAACGTACCAACGTATTTCGCAACACATCCTTCTAGTCAAGTTTTATCAAAACGAGTTTTTAAGGCTTGTCGCATTCTCTGGCGTATGTATTTCGGCTCTGGTGCCAGCTGTTGCCAGCTGTGGCACCAGCTACGGCTCTGATACCAGCTGTGGCAGAACCACCTGAATTAATCCGGCTCAAGTGTATTAACCATCACCATTAAGGCATCCTCGGTTAACCTTACACTTCAAACGGAGTAATCCACTGGTCTGTCGGGTATAACCTCCCGATACAACCACGGTGAACGGATCGAGCGCCGTACATACAAATGCTCATGCGACGATGAGCCCAGAGAATACCACATTCCAGCAAATATTACATCATTAGCATAAGTAAATATTACAGGCCAAGCTTTTGAGTTTAGGAAACAAGTACTTCAATTAACATAAATAAGTTCTTCAGAGTTAAGTTGCAGCGGAAATAAACAACGGAAACTACTCGACGATACAGGATGTCTCGATGAAGCCCGTACGAGACATCACTCGGCCTTATCTCCGTTGGACGGGGGCGCATCCCATTCCACCGACCAACCAGGGGGAAGAGTGCAGGGCGAAGTCAAGCTAGCAATCATGTCTTCAAAGGGCTCACCTGAAAATGAGTCACAAGCAAGGCTGAGTATACTAATACTCAGCAAGACTTACCCGTGTAGTGGAAACTACTCCACCGACTCTAGACATGCAAGGCTTTTTGGCTCAGGGGTTTGTTTTGCCGAAAAGCATCTACAAGTGGGTCCTTACTTTCAACTTTTAGCTCAAGATTCTAGTTTCGTTAGCCAGTCTAGGTAAGCAGCTATCTAATGCATACATGGTGAAGCATTAAATTTTCCATCCAACCAGTTCATTCATCATCATTGCTCCTCTTCTTACTCTGTGGGTAAAAATGGTTAAGCAGTCTCAATAGCCGTGAGAAACGGACGATTCGAATCGAATTTCTTAACCTTGCAAGGGAAACCCAAACACACGTCACGTGGTTACTCCCTAGAGTCACACGTGCAACTTTTCCCCTTTCTTTCCGGGTCGTGGATCGGGGCTACCCTCCGAGAGTACAAGAGCTCCACGCCACGGTTCGGCGCCGGGTCGTGACCACTCTCTGCACTCGCCATATGCACATGGGACCGAAGTTCAAAGGGTAGGATGCCGTCCCCTTGCCGGGCCAATCAGGTACTTAAGCTTACCGATTCCCATAATCTCGGCATGTGTTTAGTACGTTCAAAGACTTAACCATCACTACCACACCCTGCGGCCTTAGCATTTTTCACTAGAATGCCTTAATGGTGATGGTTAATACACTTGAGCCGGATTAATTCAGGTGGTTCTGCCACAGATCTCAAGCTGGATAACTGGTGATAATACTAGAACAACAGGTAAAACTTGCAATTCTAGTAAATATCGATAACTGGTGAATAAATCCAAACGAAACCACAGCGATGCGCCCGTAGTTAAAGCTCGGATATTACTTGGTAAGCGGAACCTACCAATTGGCCGGAGATCAAGTTGATGCAGCCCTGCCAATCCGTACGAACTCGTGAAAGAAGAAAAGTATTGGCGAAGTCGCCGACTTGAAAGTAAATTGCTGGAAAAGTAGAAGTACTGTTGTTGATTGATGTGTTCATTGATTTTCAAGACCCTGATGACTCCTATTTATACCCTAAAGCTAGGACTCCTGGTCGATCACGACTCGTTACAACCTTATTTAAATTACTATATCTATACGGACTTTAAAAAGGAAACGGACTCCCGCAGAATCTTCCGCCGCCGCTCCCTAATCAATCAAGATTTCCTTTAATTGCTCTTCGACCGACTTAGTGCGCCCCCTTTGACCAGCTTTTGACTAGGAAATCCCATCCTGTTGGCATAGGCTGGGCCACCAATCGGCCGATTTCCAACTGTTACTTCAATCGGCCGATTCCTTTCTGTAGCCTTCAGATCTGTCGCATCGGCCAATCTTCTCCTCCTGACGCCGATTCAACACGTGTCAAAATTTGGCGTCAACACATGCCCCCCAGTTTCGGAGTAAAATATAACTTTTCCTTCGAAACTCTTTTCTTTAATCCTCTCCTCTGAAACGGGCGCAGTAAAAATCTCCTTCCGTTCTGCGGCACAATGATTGCAATTTCCTCGAACCGGGCGCGCGAAACGACCGCTCCCCTGGAACTCGTGTAGACGGCGCGGTAAAAATACCATGTTTGCCCTTGCTCCCCTGATCTCTCTTAAGTACTGGCTTTCTCCGCCTCTCCTTCTCCACGAATCTAGCATTCTTTCCGTCGCATCACTGTTCGTCTTCCTCGAAGCTCCTTCGATTTCCAAGTGCTCCCCCTTTTCCGGCGATCTCATCCGTGGCCTGCTCCGGCCCCCAATGGCGTCTCCATCGGCGACCACCCCATCTACAGAGGCTCCATCGGCTGCTCCTTTGGCGGCGGCGGCCCAATCGGCGGCTTCCCCGACGGTGTCATCGGCGACGATGGCTTCCATCCCAGAGGTAAATGCTCGAAATTTTTCCCGTTTTTTGCCTTTCTCCTGCTTCAGTATTTTCCGGACCCTTTCTTAGTTTCTTCCCTCTTTCCCTTTTTTAGGCACTTAGGCACAGAATCACCATTCCTCTCTCAGAATCCCCTGACCTCATCTGTTTGGGCCCTATGGGGAGCCCTGATCCAACGGATCTGATCAGTTTAGAAACTCATAGGATCCCCTTTAAGCAGTCATCCATGGATTTAGATCATTGGGTAGGCACCTTCAGATCCTGGCCGAATGAAACACCCGGGTGGAGAGAATGGTACCAAAGGGTAGCCGGGTCTTGGAAGGTTCAATGGGAAGAACTCAAAATCGGCCAGTGCATAGACTTATCCCTGTCTCAGATGGAAAAGAACGAACCTTTGGTTATGGCAGCCTCTTACTTCTGGTCCGATGCACTTAACGCATTCCTTTTTGGACACGGACCCATGACCCCGACCTTGGCCGATGTCCTGCTGCTGACCGGCCTAGATGTTTCCTCCGCCGATACCTCCTTCAATTATCTGTTCAAGCCATCTCATCGGCTGGAGACCAAAGGAATCGGCGGGTGGAAAGGATACATCAGTAAAAACATGAAGACAGGGACAGGCTCACAGAGGGAGCACACTGCCTTCTTGATGATGTGGCTGGAGAAATATTTCTTCTGTGGCAGAGCGGTCGGCCCCTCTTCCAACACTCAAGCTTTGGCAGAGGCTCTTTCACAAGGATCGGCCATCCCCCTCGGTAAACATTTGCTGGGATCGGCATACCATCTGATGCACCAAATCGGCGTCAAGCTGTCGAAAGGAGAGCCGATAGGGAATCCAGGCGGTCCTTGGTGGTTCATCACCCTCTGGCTCAATCTACACATGAGCAAGGTCTCTCAGCAGCGGATAGAGACAAAGACCTTTCCCAACATCGAGTCAGAGGAGAATCCATCGGTCCGTCGCCGCTGTAGATCTTTTGGAGAAGCGGTATCGGCCTTTCCTGGCTGCCAATTCACTGCTACCCGCGTAGCTGAATATTTCAGATGTTTCTATAATGGCCTTAGTGAAGAGATGATCATCTGGCATCCATATCGGACCGCAGAGCCGATTTTTGAATTGCCCGTATGCTTTGATTTCTCCACTCATACATTTGACAGAGAATTAATGGACACCTTGATCAAGCCGGGAATTCTGCCGGCCAACTTCTTCTCAGGAAAGGATTCACCCACCTATGAGTTCTACTGTCCATCGGCTGCGGCAAGGCAACTGGGTTTTGGCCAACTGCCGATTCGAGTCTATTTCGCCGGCCAGGCAAAATTCAGAGATGAACTAACTTCAAGTCTTGACTACAGCCGGTTGTGCGATCTAGTACCCGACTCCAGCACTATTGACTTGAACGGCTGGTCAGTTGCCTCTTTCGCCACCCAGCAGTATAAATTATGGTGGGCAGAATGGAAGCAGCATCTTTTCTGTAAATCTCCATCATCTTACTGCAATATTCTGGACCCAGAGAACATCGACCCAAATGCAGCGGTATGTCCTTTTTTCCTTAGCCGATTCCAATGTCGCATTATCATCTTGTTGTTAACTTATGTTTACCCCTTCAGTCTGAAAGCCATGTTCCCCCGATGCGGAGCCGAAGCGGCCGGCCAATTGACAGCCATCACCAATACACGCCGTATCCACTCATCGGCTTCCATGCTCCATCTGTCAGAGATATCTCCACCGGCCGATCAAGACGAGCACCCAAAAGGCCAACATCAAAGATAACCAGCCGTCGGATGCGAGCTCGCATTGGATTGGCCGATCAAGCGACAATAGCAACGACTGAAATCTCCCGCATCGGATCGGCTAGCCAGATGGCAGTAGTATCGGCCGAGACTCCCCGTGTTGGATCGGCCGATCAAGTAGAGGTGACACTCGCCGAGGCCTCAGGTCCTTTACCCCTACCAGTTGTCGAGACGGTCGATCCCCAAGTCACCGCCGAAGCCGGGGCCGCTACAGCATCACTATTAGTAGAAGCTGTCCAGGTAATCTTATTTATCTCGTATATTCTCCAAATCCTCTACTGACATCAATTCTATTCCTTTGCCAGGCTGCACAAGTTGTCCCACCGCAGTCCCCGCAACTATCGGCCATGTCCCAAGTGGGGACTGAGATTACAGCAGCTCCTGTTGCCGCGGTACACGATCTCTTACCCTGCCTCCTTAATATTCAGAAAATTTAACCAATTTTGATGCAGGTCGACTTTGGTACACCGATTATAACTCCACAACAGGCATCGGCCGGAAGACCCACAGAGGCATGGCAAATTCTCGTTACCATCTTATTTCGATTCCCCATAGTATTCTCACGGGAATTTATGTCTTTCTCAGGAAACTGGCCCAAGCGGAGCACTGATAACGATCGAATCTTCTTCTTCCGGCGAACCAAGTGCACCAGTCCCTGAAACAAGGGAAACACTTCCACCGGCGCAGGCAAGAGAGATTCGTTTCAAAGAGGTAACAACCTTACCATCAGAATCGGCCGATTTCCGTTCACCGCTTGCTTACCCTTTACTTTGTTCCCTTACAGGAGCAAGATACCCCCAACAATAGCATCTTTTCCTTTGCTGTCTCCTTGGCCGATGAAGAAGAAATCGCCTCACACGCAGTTCCATCGAGCTCTACCTCCGACGATGTCCGCTCCAAACTCGAAAGCATTCGTACTCTCCTCCAAGGTGACATTGGCCGATTGGTGGAAGATGCATCGCCGATCCGACGACTTTTCAATGAGGTCAAAGATCATATCCCGGATGAAGTGTCGGAAGACTTGGGGTATGCTGCCTATATAGAAGGCATGCAGATTCCGGTTTCCAGGGCGCTGCAACGTATGGCCGATCGTGCTCAGATGGCCAAAACTCAGGAGGAGGTCGACTCGTACAAGCAGCGGACTCAGGAAGTACACCACAGGATCAATTTTCTCGAGAACTGCCGTCCGGACATCGTCGGCGCAATAGATCGGCTGAAACGGAGGAGAGCAGAACTAGCCAAGGAGATGGAACAGATAACCAAAGAGATAGCCGCTGAAGAGAAAAAGCTCCAAGAACTCCCAACCATCATCGGCGAGCTGAAGCAAGAAAGACAACATCTGGCCCGTGAAACAATACGGCTCCGCCGCCGCGTGTCAGAAGTACCAGGATCGGCCGACAATGATCAGAGAATAGTAGACTCGGCCGATCAAATTAGACGACGAGCGATTGTAGCTATAGATGGTTTCCTTGGGCTGTAAAAAAAAATGTTAAACATTATTGCTCCTTTAATATCACTGCGCTGATTTGGTCTTGAACTGCTTTTTCAGTCTGCCTAGCATTTATGTACGTATTTACTCCGATAGGACGTGTCTCACCATCCATCTACCTCCTCTTCATTTATACGCAGACCGTTCACCATCTCTAGAGGCACACGCATCATTTATCTCTTCTTCTTCTTTTACTGTCCCAACTGAACGGCAAGATGTCTTGTTCGTCCTCCTCATCCTCTTCCTCTGTCAACCAGGTATGAACTCCCCCTCTACCTTTTTCTTAAGCATCTCAATCGCTCCGATACAGGGTAACTCCTTTTATCTCTGTTTCAGCCAAACCGTCTCAGCTCTGATCTAGAACGAGCGATAGAAATCATGCATTCAGAAGAGCCATTATCACAGGCAGACAGAAATCTGATAAGAACTCATGCTGAGGAACTCAGAGATCATGTCCCTGCCGCTGTCCAGGAATATTCGGACCTCATAAGTGCTCATCTTTTGGTCCGCAAGCGACCATCTTCCAACAAAAATTCTTCACTTCCTTGTAAAGCTACAACTGAAGTCGCCATAGAAGATCTGGAAGAGGAGAAGACCCGCCTGCTGAAAGAACTCTGCAACCAAGCTGAAACTGGAGCCACTGCAGAGGACTTCAAAGAGAAAAGGCTCACCCTTATGATAAAACTAGGTTGCATCGAGAGAGAAATCCAGCGTAGCCGTAATCAGTAGACACACCAGTATTTTTATTCTAAGGGCGACTTATACCATGTCGGCCATGTAATCTGTAATTTCCATTCAATAATGAATCCCAATGTTTCCTTCGCTAGATGTGTAGCCAGAAAACCGATGAGAAATCGGCCATGTTACCTTGACATATTTTGCTGTAAGTTATGCGTCTACCATCAAAATATAGAGTCCATGGAACTGATTCAACGGTGGCAATTTCTGGTCCACAATGTTGAACTACGAAATCGGCCATCACTTGACCTTTGACGGCTTTGGCCGATTCGTACCTTAGATCGAATTCTGACAAAGCCAGGATCCATTTTCCAATCCACCCTTTCAAAATCGGCGATGATAGCATATACTTCACCACATCATCCTTGCACACGACTATGCATTCTGCCGATAGCAAATAGTGCCTGAGCTTAGTACATGAAAAGTACAAGCACAAGCATAATCGCTCCACCGAGGAATATCTTGTTTCGGCGTCTAAAAGTCTTCTGCTGACGTAGTATACCACTCGTTCTTTCCCTTCAAACTCCTGTACCAACGCCGATCCAATAGCCTGTTCATCAGCCGATAAATATAACTTGAACGGCTTACCAGGCTGTGGCGGGGCTAACACCGGAGGCGAAACCAGATACTGCTTGATATTCTCCAGTGCCTTGCGCTGTCCTTCTCCCCATATGAATTCTTGGTCGGGCTTTAATTTCAACAGAGGGGTAAAAGCCTGCATACATCCTGATAGATTGGATATGAATCTTCTGATGAAATTGACCTTGCCGATGAGGGACTGCAGTTCAGTTTTATTTTGTGGGGCCACCACTTTGTTGATGGCGTCTATGGTCTTGCGGTTGACTTCTATCCCGCGCTCATGGACCATAAATCCTAAGAATTGTCCGGCCGATACACCAAATGCACACTTGTTTGGGTTCATCTTCAGCCCATGTTTCCTTGTGCACTCCAGCACTTCCTGTAAATCGGCCAGATGATCTTGGTGACCTTTTGACTTGACCACGACGTCATCTATATAAATTTCCACCGATGAACCGATGAGCTTGTGGAAGATGTAGTTCATGGCCCGTTGATATGTAGCGCCGGCGTTCTTCAAGCCGAAAGTCATAACCACCCATTCAAATAAACCAAGATGGCCTGGGCACCTAAAAGCCGTTTTCGAAATATCTTCCTCGGCCATTAATATCTGATTGTATCCGGCATTCCCATCCATGAAGCTTATGACTTTGTGGCCTGCGGTAGCATCCACCAAGATATCGGCCGTTGGCATCGGGTATCCTTCCATCGGCGTAGCCTGATTTAAGTTCCTGAAATCGATGCACACACGCAATTTTCCATTCTTTTTCTATACAGGCACAATGTTAGAAATCCATTCGGCGTAGCGGCACTGCCGAATAAATCCTGCCTCAATCAATTTTGTAATCTCGGCCTTTATATCAGGTAGAATCTTGGGGCTACACCGTCGTGCAGGTTGCTGATATGGCCGATATCCTGATTTTATAGGTAACCGGTGTTCAACAATAGACCGGTCTAGTCCTGGCATTTCATGGTACTCCCAAGCGAAGCAATCCTTGAACTCTTTTAATAAACTTATCAATTTACATTTGTACTCAGAATCCAAATTGGCACTAATGTACGTCGGCCTTGATTTGCTGCTATCTCCCAATCTACCATCTCTAATAAATCGGCCGACGTAAACCCATGCCCAAGCTTCCCATCTTCTCGGACGAGCTGATCCATTTACTCTGAATCTTCCGAGCCGACTGCTTGGATCGGCTGTAGACCGAAATCGGACACTTTCAGGAAGTCAGTGTCCCAAGTCCTGCCAGATATACACTTGACGTGTTCGCAGCTCCACTGTTGCGTGTCGGCCGCTGCAACGCTGTAGACGGAATCGGCAGCGACTATCTCCGTACTGTCGCCGACCCATTGCACAAGGCATTGATGCATAGTAGATGGGACACAGCAGTTTGCGTGTATCCAGTCGCGACCAAGTAGCATATTATAGGACCCTTTGCCATTAATAACGAAGAAAGTGGTAGGGAGGGTCTTACTGCCGATGGTGAGGTCGACGCAGAGCGCTCCGCGGGCGGGTGATATGTTGCCTTCGAAATCCTTTAGCATCATATCCGTCTTGGTGAGGTGATTATCACCCTTGCCCAGCTTGCGGAACATGGCGTATGGCATGATGTTAACTGCCGCGCCTCCATCTACCAGTAATCTGGTGACGGGTCTTCTGTTGACATAGCCCTTGAGAAACAGCGCTTTGAGATGCTGCCGTTTTTCTTCTTCTGGTTTCTCAAACGTAGCCGTCATCGGCTCTAATACCAGTTGTGCCATTTGTTCTTCTTCTGTTCTTGTTACTTTATCTCGATCGTTGGGCGCCATGAACTCCATCGGTAGTATGAATACCATATCAATTTCGCCTGCCGATTCTTGGTTGTTCATTTCCTGATTGTTTTTCTTTGGGCGCCAAACTCGAGATTTAAGATTCCTTCTCTCTGGCACATGTCTTTGTTCTTCTTCTTGATGCTCCCACTGGCGTAGGCGTTGGATCCTTCACTTCTGGGATCTGGATAGGCCATCGGGACACCACCTGGGATTCACTGGTTTGGCCGATGATCTGGCGTGTTCCCAATCTGGTTCCCTCCCTAAGGGATCTTCGTCTGATACCCTGTCATCGGCCATCTCTTCCAGCCGATCGTGTGCGCTGATCCTGCCCCCCAGTCCATCTCGCTGGCCGATCTTGCTTTTTGACCTGCTGTACTAGTCAACTCTGCCCCCTAGCCGATCATGCACCGAAATGCGTCGTTCCTCGCGCCGATTTCTGCTGATCGGCTCTGACCCTCTGTCCCTAGAGTGTGGCCTCGGGCGATTGCTGCGGCTTAATCCGTTACACTCCGGACAGTTATCGGTAGACGGCAACCTGATATCGTTCTCCCAGCAGTGGATGAAGAACGGACATTGCCAGTGATTTTCATGCCGACGTATCATCTCTTCCTGGTATTGTGCTTGTTCTTGCTGCTGCCGATATTTACTGAGTAAGAATTGGGAGGTGACGGGCCTGCGTGGTCGTTCTGGCCCTCGCCTGTTCCTTCTGATTTCTTCCGTCGTGATCTGCCTCCTGGGGTCGACAACGCCGCCTCTTCTCGCCGATTCTGACGTCAGCACCTTGGTTTGACTTGAGTCTCCTCCAGCGTTAACCGTGCTGGCCGGGAAGGGATGCTGATCTATCTTCATCGGCTTTGCCGATTTGGTTGTGGTTTCAAATTTAAGCCGCCCCTGTTCAATGGCCGATTGTATCTGCTGGCGGAAGACTTTACATTCATTTGTGTCATGAGAAGTAGCGTTGTGCCACTTGGAGTATTTCATCTTCTTGAGTTGATCGGCCGTGGGGATGGTGTGATGTTGAGATAGCTTAATCTGCCCTTCCTGAAGCAGTAGATCAAAAATTTTATCAGCTTTTGATGTGTCAAAGCCGAATGTCTCTGGCACCTTCTTGCCAAAGGGGCAAGATATTGGTTTTTTCCCTTTTACCCATTCTGCCAGGCCGATTTCTTCTTCCGCATCGGATTCAGATCCCTCCAAGTATGCCACCTTCTTTTGGAAGTTCCTCCGCTGTTCAAACGGTCGGACCTCTTGCCCTGATAATCGGTGGACGATTTGGCTCAGGCTTTCAAACTCTTGGGCTGCATATCTCCCTTTGATTTGTGGCAAGAGGCCTTGGAAAGCGATATCGGCCAACTGTGCATCGGTCAGTGTGGCAGAACCACCTGAATTAATCCGGCTCAAGTGTATTAACCATCACCATTAAGGCATCCTCGGTTAACCTTACACTTCAAACGGAGTAATCCACTGGTCTGTCGGGTATAACCTCCCGATACAACCACGGTGAACGGATCGAGCGCCGTACATACAAATGCTCATGCGACGATGAGCCCAGAGAATACCACATTCCAGCAAATATTACAATGTTAACATAAGTAAATATTACAGACCAAGTTCTGAGTTTAGAAAACAAGTACTTCAATTAACATAAATAAGTTCTTCAGAGTTAAGTTGCAGCGGAAATAAACAACGGAAACTACTCGACGATACAGGATGTCTCGATGAAGCCCGTACGAGACATCACTCGGCCTTATCTCCGTTGGACGGGGGCGCATCCCATTCCACCGACCAACCAGGGGGAAGAGTGCAGGGCCAAGCCAAGCTAGCAATCATGTCTTCAAAGGGCTCACCTGAAAACGAGTCACAAGCAAGACTGAGTATACTAATACTCAGCAAGACTTACCCGTGTAGTGGAAACTACTCCACCGACTCTAGACATGCCAGGCTTTTTGGCTCAGGGGTTCATTTTGCCGAAAAGCATCTACAAGTGGGTCCTTACTTTCAACTTTTAGCTCAAGATTCTAGTTTCGTTAGCCAGTCTAGGTAAGCAGCTATCTAAAGCATACATGGTGAAGCATTAAATTTTCCATCCAACCAGTTCATTCATCATCATTGTTCCTCTTCTTACTCTGTGGGTAAAAATGGTTATACCCGACAGACCAGTGGATTACTCCGTTTGAAGTGTAAGGTTAACCGAGGATGCCTTAATGGTGATGGTTAATACACTTGAGCCGGATTAATTCAGGTGGTTCTGCCACAGCTGGTATCAAAGCCGTAGCTGGTGCCACAGCTGGCAACAGCGGACACCAGAGCCGAAATACATATGCCAGAGAATGCTACAAGCCTTAAAAACTCATTTTACTAAAACTTGACTAGAAGGTTGTGTTGCGAAATGCGTTGGTACGTTAAGGATGGTGCCTAGTTCGTAAAGCCCTAAGGGATTACGGGAAAGTTACTAGGTGGCTATCTAACTTCTATATATATTATCAACTGACTTCCAGCACATTACTTTCTGTCGAAACTTACTTTCATGCACAACCAACCTTAAATTCTGTAACGACGCACTCGTCGCTAAGGTAAGAAGGTAAGGATCCTCAGCCAACTGAGGGAGCTTGGCCTTCCTGTCGGTGATGCGAACCGAACGCTGCCCTCAAGCAGTGGCTTACTTGAGGTGCTGCCAATATGCCAACTGTTAGTTGAACATATTGGGAGTAGAAGGTTCGGCGCAGGGTATGGCGATCGCTGTTCATACCCCCGTCTCATGACGGTACCCCCGTGAATACGCTATCTCGATAGCGTATGTTAACGTCGTCTGTACGGCGGGAATTGTACAGATATCGTTTCTATAAGTAAACGGTAATGATTACGGACGCTTTCATGAGTGCTGGCATGAAAGGTTCATGATATATATATGCTTGTCGATTTTCTGCAGGTACACTAACCGCGATTACGATAAGTTAAGGGACGAGTAGAAAGACTCGACTAGATATTATAGGAGAGCCGTATTGTGTAAGCCACCGAAACTATCTTCGTAAGACCAAAGCTATTTGGCGATTATTTTATTTTGTGAGGACGAATAGGACGTGCATACATCATGAACACATGTATCTGAAATCAAAAATGCGATGTATGAGAGTGGAAAGGTTCTTGCGTATCTAAGCGTGGTTTGCATAAGGACCATCTAGCGGAACTGTCCGAATTCTGCCATGACCAAAAAGAGCGATTTATTGACCCAAGAAAATGACCTTTTCTGGAGAAGTTCGTGTTGAAAGAATTGTTCCAAATTTTGTGTTCTATCTCCTGTTCAAAAATGAAAAATTCTGAACTTATGGATAATAAGAAATAACAGAAACCTTGGAGCGTCAGATTTCTGTCCAGAATAAGCACTTCTGCCTCTTAAATTTTTAGGCCCCCTTCCTGCGGTTTTCTGCAAAAGAGCACAACACGAAACTTGTTCCAAATTTACCCAGGAAGCTTCTGTTAAAATTTGGTAAATTTTGGCTAGGTAGAATTTCCCTGGTGTATGAAACTCTAGCCCTCTGTTCACTGAAAATTCTGGGCAGACAGTAAGGTGAAACCTGAAAAGAAAGACCATCTTAGAGACCCAATTAGCTCTGGAGTTGACTAGAAAAGTTGTTCACAAATACCTTAGGAGTGATCTGGTGAAATTTGAGAATTTTTGGATGAGAACTGTGGGAGTTATGATTATTTTTGCACACTATACAGAATCTGTCCTTGTGCTGCTCACAGTTTTTCGCTATCTCACTCCATTTGATCTTTTGTTCAGATGGCCGAGCCTGTTGATATGATGGTGGATGAGGATGGACGCGTGCACTCGCAGTGTCTCCACTGGGAGGGCTTTCCCTCTATTTTGTGGGATGTTCTGCGTACCGCGGGCTATCTAATTCCCCCACGTTACGCCGGACTGGAGTTTGCAGAAAATGGAGTTACCCAGTGCCGTGTCAACGTGACTATCTTTCCGCACCCGCTACACCCGGAGTGGCCCGCCTTGGAGCTTGAGGCTGTTGGTCGCCGTTTGGCCGATACTTGGGAGCTTGCAGCCATGAGGGCGCTCACCACATTTTGTGCGCAGCGTCCCGAGGTTGTCACACTCACTCCCATTGGATTGTTTCCTGCTGCCCAGGACAACGACCCCTTTTGGCTCAACAGGGTGCAGCACGCACAGTATTTGGTAGACTTCCATGCCCAGGAGACTATCCATACCTCCGTACGGTGCATGAGTGCACTCTACCGGCTTCAGACTCTCCAGAGTCAGGCACTCGAGCAGCTCACCGATCTTGCTCAGGCCTACCATATGATGGCAGATACCAGGGATGAGCAGATAAAGGAGCTCAGTCAGGATCTTGAGGACAGAGATGCTCAGATTGGCCAACTTGAGGGCCAAATCCAGGAGCAGGACACTCTCATGGGTGAGAGAGATACCACGATAGCACAGTTGGAGGAGCAGCTCCATGATCTGAACCTTGAGTTGGAGGACGCTAATGAGCACATTCAATGGCATCATGATCAGAATGACCATCCCCATGAGGACGACATGGAGGAGGATGAGGAGGAGCCACAGGAGATTGATGGTATCTCAGGTATGGATTTCGAGGGTGAGGTACCACAGGCACCTCAGATGGGAGCCCACTCTCCTGCTCACAGCGAGTCGTCCGTCAACGACTTGGATGATTTCTAGAGGACGACCTAGGAGGACTTTTGCACATACTCCTCGATAGGGTAGCCTAACTTTTGGCAAGTGTTGTAATAGGCTAACTAGGAGTTGAGTAACTCTTTTGTGTTGGGTATGCCTGAACCGTGTGGATACCCTCAGCATGTAAGGAACGGCGATAAACTTGGGTGAATTCGTTGTAACTTGGTAAACAATGAAATCCACAATCGCTGAGACTTGTCGGAATTTTTACCCATGTCTCCTTGCATTTATTGGCTGAGTGTTGAATACCAGACTTGTGCTAAATTTTGTGATCTAGGGTCTCACAAAAATTCAGCATCATTGGACCTCGCTAGTTTAAGATATAGGCGAAACAGTGCCGATCAATCTGCTGAAAAACAGCGAAGACAGCAAGGCAAAGGACGAGCTTTTCGACCACCTTAGCTATAGTTCTAGCACCAAAGTTAAAATACCAAGGTGGTGCATTCCTAAATTCTCTGACTACTGCAAAAGATTGAGATGTTTTGGATGGACCCACAGCAGGCTATGATTTTTCTCGTAGCAAACAGAGATTCTGTCCATACTTCTAGCTCAGACTTCGGAAGTCTATGACTACACCAATTATTTATGAATCAAGGAAGTAATATGGATCGCGTTGCTAATGGTAACCTTTCACGTTTCAGATGGTTGGATCAACACGTGGCAACCCCGAGGGTTTTGGTGCCGGTGGCAGCCGCTCGCGACAATCGCCACCACCCCCGCCCAGTTTGGTGGAAGTGATGGCCGCTCAAACCGAGCTGCTACGTCAGATTGTGCAAGGACAACACCAGCAGAGGGGTGGGCACAATGCTCACCAACCACAAGCTGCAGGATACACGGATTTCTTGGGGACCCAGCCTCCCTTGTTCCATAAGACCGAGGTACCCCTGGACGCAGATGCATGGATTCGCACCATAGAATCCAAGTTCACACTACTTGTGGCCCCATGCTCAGAGGCCAACAAGGCTCGTTTTGCCGCGCAACAGCTTCGCGGTACCGCTCGTCTGTGGTGGGACCACTATTTTGCGATGCTCCCGGCTGATCGTGTGGTCGACTGGGATGAGTTCAAGGCCGCGTTCCGGGCACATCATATCCCCGAGGGTCTCATGGAGAGAAAGTTGAATGAGTTCCTGGCACTCACCCAAGGCACCCGCACCGTGTTGCAGTACGCCCAGGCGTTCAACAACCTATGCCAGTATGCGGGCTATCACGCTGATACGGATGCCAAGAAGCGTGATCGTTTCCGCCGAGGTCTGAATACCAAGCTCAAGGAACGTCTGAACCTAGACAGGGCTGACACCTACAACGAGTTGGTCAATATGGCCATTACCCAGGAAGACTGTATCATGGCACACCGGGCAGAGAAGAAGCGAAAGGCACCCGCAGGACCATCAGGTGCCCAACCACCAAGGTATCGCATCGTGCAAAATACCGCACCTACAGCTCCACCAAAGGCCCCGCAGCCAGGAAGATGGATTGCCAGACCCCCACAGCAGCCAGGCATGGTACGACCCCCGATGCCTCCACAGAATGGTCCGAGGCCCATTCTTCAACAGTCTCTTCGACCTAGCCCCGCGAATCGCTGTTTCAAATGTGGGAGTTCCAGCCACTTCGCACGAGAATGCCCTCAGCCTGGACAGCCCAACCAAGGTCAAGGATCCAACCCGAACGCCAAGAACAGGGGCAAGAGACAGACCCTGCAAGTCAAGCAAGGACGGATTAACTTCACCACGCTTGCAGAGCTTCCAGAAGGCGCCCCAGTGATGTCGGGTACATTTTCTATCCATAACAAGCCTGCCGTTATATTATTTGATTCTGGTGCATCGCATAGTTTTATAAGTGCAAAATTCGGTGCAAAAGTAGGCTTGGATGTTTGTCACACAAAAGGGTCATATATGATATCAACACCGGGTGGTAAAATTGCTTCAAACCAAATGGTCAGACAAGTACCAGTCAAATTGGGAAGTAAAACCATCGACACGGACCTTGTCCTTTTACCCCTTGACGGCATGGACATTATTTTGGGAATGAACTGGATGGCTATGCATGGAGTCACACTGGACCTTTCTTCCCGAGCCGTTGAGATAAATTCACCTAGTCACGGAGCCACTACCCTTTACCTACCATTCATAGATTGCACGAATTCCTGTGCTTATAAGATGGAAGGACTTAAGCTAGATGAGATTCTTGTGGTGAACGAGTACGCCGATGTTTTCCCGGATGGCTTACCAGGAATGCCACCGGATAGGGATATTGAGTTCGTTATTGAGCTACAACCAGGCACCGCACCTATATCCAAAAGACCGTATAGGATGCCCCCTAAAGAATTGGCCGAGCTGAAACTTCAACTCCAAGAACTACTGGACAAAGGTTTTATTCGCCCTAGCGCGTCACCTTGGGGATGTCCAGCCCTATTCGTAAAGAAGAAGGATAACAGTTTGAGATTATGTGTGGACTACCGACCTCTCAATGCGGTAACAGTTAAAAATAAATACCCACTTCCTCGCATCGATGTGCTCTTCGATCAATTAGCTGGAGCCAGAGTCTTCTCAAAGATTGATCTTCGTTCGGGATATCATCAGATCAAGATTCGCCCGTGCGATATTCCTAAGACTGCCTTCTCCACACGATATGGACTATATGAATTCTTGGTCATGTCCTTTGGACTCACCAATGCCCCTGCCTACTTCATGTATCTCATGAATTCGGTATTCATGCCCGAACTTGACAAATTCGTCGTAGTGTTCATCGACGACATTCTTATCTATTCAAAGGATGAGGAAGAGCATGCCAAGCACCTTCGCATTGTTCTCCAGCGACTCAGAGACCATCAGCTCTATGCTAAGTTTTCTAAGTGTGAATTCTGGTTGGATACTGTAAAGTTCTTAGGTCACACGATCTCCAGCGAAGGCATAGCTGTTGACCCCAGCAAGGTACAAGAGGTGATGGATTGGAAACCCCCTACCTCTGTTCATCAGATTCGCAGTTTTCTCGGCTTAGCCGGTTACTACCGTCGCTTCATCCCGGATTTCTCTCGAATTGCTAAGCCCATGACGGAACTATTGAAGAAGGAAGTAAAGTTTGTATGGAATGAGAAGTGTGAGGAAGCCTTCCACACTCTCAGAGAGAATCTGACTACTGCACCTGTGTTAGCTCAACCCGATAATACCAAGTCATTCAATGTGTATTGTGACGCATCAGGTACTGGTCTAGGATGTGTGCTTATGCAAGAGAATCGAGTGATTGCATATGCCTCACGAGCCCTTCGGCCCCACGAACAGAATTATCCCACGCATGACCTTGAGCTCGCAGCCGTCATTCACGCTCTGAAGATATGGAGGCACTATCTCATGGGTACACAGTGCAATATCTACACGGATCATAAGAGTCTCAAGTACATCTTCACACAAGCCGATCTGAATATGAGACAACGAAGATGGCTAGAATTAATCAAAGATTATGACCTTGAAGTGCACTATCACCCCGGTAAGGCTAATGTAGTCGCGGATGCACTAAGCCGCAAGTCCCATTGCCATTGCTTATCCATGGAGTCCTACCATGAGACATTATGTGCAGACATGAGGAAGCTTAACTTGGAAATGGTTTCCCAAGGCACTCTAAATCACATCTCAGTTGAGCCCACTCTTCAGGACCAAATCGTCATGGCACAACTACATGATGAAGGAATCAAGATCATCAAACAAAAACTCTCTCTAGGTGAGGAGAAGTATAAGTGTTTCCGCCAGGACCATAAGGGAGTTCTATGGTTCGAAAGTCGTATAGTCGTTCCGAAGAATCGGGAACTCCGCAAGCAAATTCTTGATGAGGCACACCTCTCCAAATTCTCTATCCACCCCGGCAGTAGCAAAATGTATCAGGACCTAAGGCAAAACTTCTGGTGGACCAGAATGAAAAGGGAAATTGCTACGTATGTCTCGGAATGTGACACGTGCCAGAGAGTAAAAGCTAGCCACTTGAAGGTAGCCGGTACACTACAACCGTTACCTATACCATCATGGAAATGGGAAGACATAAGTATGGACTTCATCGTTGGACTACCAAACACGTCCCAAAGACATGATTCCATATGGGTTATCGTTGATAGACTCACGAAGACGGCACATTTTCTCCCGGTGCACACCACCTATTCTACCAAGAAATATGCCGATATTTACCTCGATCGTATTGTTTGCCTGCATGGAATACCTAAGATAATCATTTCCGATCGTGGTCCTCAGTTTGTAGCCCGCTTTTGGGAACAACTGCAAACGTCTCTTGGCACAAAGCTGATTCGCAGCTCAGCATACCATCCTCAGACCGATGGACAAACGGAAAGAGTAAACCAAATTCTTGAAGACATGCTGAGAGCTTGTGTCATTCATTATGACAAGAATTGGGACAAATGCCTACCCCTGGCAGAGTTCTCATACAACAACAGCTACCAAACGAGTTTGAAAATGGCACCATTTGAGGCCCTGCACTCTTCCCCCTGGTTGGTCGGTGGAATGGGATGCGCCCCCGTCCAACGGAGATAAGGCCGAGTGATGTCTCGTACGGGCTTCATCGAGACATCCTGTATCGTCGAGTAGTTTCCGTTGTTTATTTCCGCTGCAATTTAACTCTGAAGAACTTATTTATGTTAATTGAAGTACTTGTTTTCTAAACTCAGAACTAGGTCTGTAATATTGACTTATGCAAATGATGTAATACTTGCTGGAATGTGGTATCCTCTGGGCTCATCGTCGCATGAGCATTTGTATGTACGGCGCTCGATCCGTTCATCGTGGTTGTATCGGGAGGTTATACCCGACAGACCAGTGGATTACTCCATTTGAAGTGTAAGGTTAACCGAGGATGCCTTAATGGTGATGGTTAATACACTTGAGCCAGATTAATTCAGGTGGTTCTGTATGTACGGACGAAGGTGTCGAACCCCTTTGAGCTGGTCACAAACCGGAGAACGTAAAATAATTGGACCCGACCTGGTAATCGAGGCAGAGGAGAAAGTAAAAGTAATACAAGCAAATCTTAAAGCCGCACAAGCCCGACAAAAGAGCTATGCTGACAAAAGGAGAAAGCCTCTAAAGTTCGAAGTTGGCGATCAGGTCTATCTTCGAGTTTCACCAACCAAAGGAGTGCGAAGATTTGGGATCAAAGGCAAACTAGCCCCCCGTTATATTGGTCCTTACGAAATCATGGAGAGCTGCGGACCCGTAGCCTACAAATTACGACTGCCCCCTCAGCTCACGGCCACCCATGATGTCTTCCACGTATCGCAACTCAAGAAGTGTATTCGAGTCCCTACCGAGATTGTGGAACAACAAGAAATATCGTTGGAACCCGACCTCTCATATGTCGAACACCCAATTAAGATTCTGGATCAAAAAGAAAGAGAGACCAGGAGGAAAGTGATTAGAATGTATAAGATACAATGGAATCGCCACACGGAAGAAGAAGCCACCTGGGAAACGGAAAGCTACCTGAACCAACATTTCCCTGGGTTTCTTGTCTCAACCACTGGTATGTGCACCCACGCCCACACTAAGAATTACCGAATCTCGGGGCGAGATTCTTGTTAAGGGGGGAAGGCTGTGACAACCCTGGTAATTACAAATCCAAAATCAATGACATAAGCCTAACTCCATGTGTTAAACCAACTAATGAGAGGGTGGAAAGAATTTAAAACGGGTTCAGTTAGAATTCAAATTAAATTTGGGCACATTTGGACACAATTGAAACTTTTAAAATATCTTTAAAACCATAAGCCAAATGAAATTTTGCCTGAAACCAAAGTTGTAGAACTTTTTATTTTGAGCAACTTTCGTGTTCAAAAGTTTTTGAAATTCAAATCAGAAAGAGGAGAAAACGCCCTGTTTGCACCCAGCCCCCTGAACTTTTTCGAATTTTTGCACTTCGGTCCCTCGTTTCTCCCCCTCTGCTCTGCCGCGCCGCACGCGCTCGCCCGCCCGCCGCGCGCCAGGTGGCCGGCGTCACCTGACCAGCGCGAAGCGCCAGGCCCGTGGCCGCCGCACCACCCCGCCACGGCCGGCTTTGCCCCGCCCCGACGCCGCGCCGCCCAGTCCCCACCCGCGCGTGCTGCCGCGCCCAGGCCGCCGCCCGCTCGCCCAGTGGCCGCGCTCCGCCGTGCCGCCCCGGCCCCCGCGCCCTGCCAGCTGCCGCGCCTGCCCTCCGCCCGAACCGCTGCAGCAGCTGCTCCCCAATCCGCACGCCGCGCTATCTCCTCGCGCCCACGCCACAATCGCGGCCGCCCAGTCGCCGCGCCCGCTCGCCGCACGCCGCGCCGGCGTTCTGCCGCCGCCCGCCGCGCCCAGTGCACGCCGCTGCCGTGCCTCCGCCCCGCACGCTAACCAGGCCCCTCCTGTCCCTATAAAAACGCCACCCCGGCCACGCGCGCGAGCCCCCGGCCACCAGAACACCTCGCCGTCGCCATCACCGCCGCCGAGCACCACCCGCCCGTGGACAGCCCACTGCCGCCGCCCACTGCCCAAACTGAGCACCCAGCCACCACTACATCACCTCACCGCAGCTCGCCGACCCACCCAACGCCACCCAGAGCCACCGGAGCGCCGCCGCCCGCGCTGCCGCCGCCGCCGCCGCCCCTGCTCGCCGTGGACAGCACGACCCCGACCCCCTCCGTCCAAGCCGAGCCCTTGAGTAGCTTCCCCACGCGTCACTGAAGCTCGCCGACCGGACCACGCCGCCCCAAGCCCGCCGGAGCACCGCCGTCGACGCGAGCCGCGCCGCCGCCGCCTCTGCTCCAACGCCGGCGAGCCCTTCCCGGCCGTCCCCCACCTGAACAACACCCCCACAAGGTAGCCCTCGCACCCCTGAACCTTCCCCGACCCCCGCCCCTCGCCGCCGGCGAGCCCCCTCGCCGGAATTTCGGCCGGCCGCCGTACCCGAGCCGCCGAGGACCCAATTGCAAGAATTTAAATCTTTAGAAGGGTCTGAGCGCAAGATTCAAGGACCTAGTTGTAAAAGAAAATTTCAAACCTAGATTCAAATTTAGTGAACTTATAAAATTCGTATAAAATCGTAGAAAATTCAGAAAAATGCAAACTCAACTGTTCTGGAATCCTCAGAACAAACTCTACCACTTTTGTTACAAAAATTTTCTCAGAATCTCAAAATATTTTGCTCTACATTAAATAGAAGCTTTAATGGACATATTTTATACCCACTGTTCTAGAACAATGCTGACCCTGAATTTTGGGCAGTGAATTAGTTGCTGAATGAGTAGGACTGTGTAAAAAGATCAGGCCCAAATTCCATCTCTAGATTTACTGTTTGTTAAACTTAGTTTTATATCATGTGTAAGAAGAATGTTTTATCCCTGCAGTTAGGTGGTGAGTCACCCATTGAAATTTTTCCTATGCTAATGTATTGGTAACTAGAAGCCAGAGAAAAATTAGGAGACCTTTTATCTCACAGTAACCTATTTATTTGATTTATGTGCTAATAACATACATTAAATCAAGAAAATAGTACCTTAGTTTGGCAAATCCCCAAATTATTACTGGGAGTTACACTGTGGTAGAGGTTGCTGTGTAAAAAGTTTCATGGACAAAAACCCTGTGTAGGGTCCTGTAAAAATGAATCTTTAAAAAGCCTAGGTGTAGAATGTCATATTTTCTATGCTCTAAATACTGCATGATAAATCCTACAAAAATAACAGTAGCTTCTGCATGCTCAAGTGAGAGCTCTGTAAAAATCTTAGCCACAATTGTTGCACCAATTGATCTGTAAAAAAAGAACAAGTATCTAACAGCAACAATGAAATATATTTTTCAGAATTAATCTGTTACATAAAATTGGCTGAACATTTTACAGTAAGCACACCTTTCCTTGATGTGCCTAAATCCAAAATTTCATGACCAGAAACTATCCCTTGTAGTAATGACTCTCAAATCGTAATCAAGTGCTATTTCCACGACTTAAACTTGTGCACTCATGTAGAATCGACGACTCTCGCCGACGGAACTTACGAGCTGGTGCCCGCGTCCGAGAGTGAGCAGCGTGAAGCTCAAGCAAATCTAACTGAAGCTCTTGAAGACCCGAGCCCAAGTTCGGAAGATCCCGACGCGGACTGCGAAGGCAAGCCCCGAAGCATAACCCATTCTTTCCGAAATTATGCAACTTATTACTCTTTGCTTGTGCATTAAGTTTATAGGAGTTGGATGAAAACTTAGTTGCATGATGTCAGGAACCCTTGCTTGGAAAACTAGATGTAAGGTTCGATAGAATGCTGTGCTAATAGGACTCCGGTAAAAGTCGAGTGATTTCCTGTCACTCGCGAGAAAATAGGAGTTGAATGACTACTACACGCTGCAATCATAAGGACACGGACGGGTCATGTAACGATGGTTACGACTGAGGCCCGTCTGTCTAGTGAAAAATGCTAAGGCCGCAGGGTGTGGTAGTGATGGTTAAGTCTTTGAACGTACTAAACACATGCCGAGATTATGGGAATCGGTAAGCTTAAGTACCTGATTGGCCCGGCAAGGGGACGGCATCCTACCCTTTGAACTTCGGTCCCATGTGCATATGGCGAGTGCAGAGAGTGGTCACGACCCGGCGCCGAACCGTGGCGTGGAGCTCTTGTACTCTCGGAGGGTAGCCCCGATCCACGACCCGGAAAGAAAGGGGAAAAGTTGCACGTGTGACTCTAGGGAGTAACCACGTGACGTGTGTTTGGGTTTCCCTTGCAAGGTTAAGAAATTCGATTCGAATCGTCCGTTTCTCACGGCTATTGAGACTGCTTAACCATTTTTACCCACAGAGTAAGAAGAGGAACAATGGTGATGAATGAACTGGTTGGATGAAAAATTTAGTGCTTCACCATGTATGCTATAGATAGCTGCTTACCTAGACTGGCTAACGAAACTAGAATCTTGAGCTAAAAGTTGAAGTAAGGACCCACTTGTAGATGCTTTTCGGCAAAACAAACTCCTGAGCCAAAAAGCCTGGCATGTCTAGAGTCGGTGGAGTAGTTTCCACTACACGGGTAAGTCTTGCTGAGTATTAGTATACTCAGTCTTGCTTGTGACTCGTTTTCAGGTGAGCCCTTTGAAGACATGATTGCTAGCTTGACTTGGCCCTGCACTCTTCCCCCTGGTTGGTCGGTGGAATGGGATGCGCCCCCGTCCAACGGAGATAAGGCCGAGTGATGTCTCGTACGGGCTTCATCGAGACATCCTGTATCGTCGAGTAGTTTCCGTTGTTTATTTCCGCTGCAATTTAACTCTGAAGAACTTATTTATGTTAATTGAAGTACTTGTTTTCTAAACTCAGAACTAGGTCTGTAATATTGACTTATGCAAATGATGTAATACTTGCTGGAATGTGGTATCCTCTGGGCTCATCGTCGCATGAGCATTTGTATGTACGGCGCTCGATCCGTTCACCGTGGTTGTATCGGGAGGTTATACCCGACAGACCAGTGGATTACTCCGTTTGAAGTGTAAGGTTAACCGAGGATGCCTTAATGGTGATGGTTAATACACTTGAGCCGGATTAATTCAGGTGGTTCTGCCACAATATGCTTACTGTAAAATTTTCAGCCAATTTTATGTAACCGATTAGTTCTGAAAATATATTACATAGTTGCTGTTAGATCCTTGTTCTTTTTATACAGAACAATTGGTGCAACAAATGAGTCTAAGATTTTATAGAGCTTTCACTCAAGCATGCAGAAGCTACTGTAATTTTTGTAGGATTTATTATGCTGTATTTAGAGCATAGAAAATATGATATTCTACACCTAAGCTATTCAAAGATTCATTTTTACAGGACCCTACACAGGGTTTTTGTCCATGAAACTTTTTACACAGCAACCTCTACCACAGTGTAACTCCCAGTAATAATTTGGGGATTTTCCAAGCTAAGATACTATTTTCTTGATTTAATGTATGTTATTAGCACATAAATCAAATAAATAGGTTACTGTGAGATAAAAAGTCTCCTAATTTTTCTCTGGCTTCTAGGTACCAATACATTAGCATAGGAAAAATTTCAATGGGTGACTCACCACCTAACTGCAGGGATAAAATATTCTACTTACACATGATATAAAACTAAGTTTAACAAACAGTAAATCTAGACATGGAATTTGGGTCTGATCTTTTTACACAGTCCTAATCATCAAGCAACTAATTCACTGCCCAAAATTCAGGGTCAGCACTGTTCTAGAACAGTGGGTATAAAATATGTCCATTAAAGATTCTATTTAATGTAGAGCAAAATATTTTGAGATTCTGAGAAAATTTTTGTAACAAAAGTGGTAGAGTTTGTTCTGAGGATTCCAGATCAGTTGAGTTTGCATTTTTACGAATTTTCTACGATTTTATACGAATTTTACAAATTCACTGATTTTGAATCTAGGTTTGAAACTTTCTTTTACAACCAGGTCCTTGAATCTTACGCTCAGACCCTTCTAAAGATTTAAATCCTTGCAATTGGGTCCTCGGCGGCTCGGGTACGGCGGCCGGCCGAAATTCCGGCGAGGGGGCTCGCCGGCGGCGAGGGGCGGGGGTCGGGGAAGGTTCAGGGGTGCGAGGGCTACCTTGTGGGGGTGTTGTTTAGGTGGGGGACGGCCGGGAAGGGCTCGCCGGCGTTGGAGCAGAGGCGGCGGCGGCGCGGCTCGCGTCGACGGCGGTGCTCCGGCGGGCTTGGGGCGGCGTGGTCCGGTCGGTGAGCTTCAGTGGCGCGTGGGGAAGCTACTCAGGGACTCGGCTTGGACGGAGGGGGTCGGAGTCGTGCTGTCCACGGCGAGCAGGGGCGGCGGCGGCGACGGCAGTGCGGGCGGCGGCGCTCCGGTGGCTCTGGGTGGCGTTGGGTGGGTCGGCGAGCTGCGGTGAGGTGATGTAGTGGTGGCTGGGGGCTCAGTTTGGGCAATGGGCGGCGGCAGTGGGCTGTCCACGGACGGGTGGTGCTCGGCGGCGGCGATGGCGACGGCGAGGCGTTCTGGTGGCCGGGGGCTCGCGCGGGCGGTCGGGGTGGTGCTTTTATAGGGACAGGAGGGGCCTGGTTAGCGTGCGGGGCGGAGGCACGGCACGGCGTGCACTGGCCGTGGCAGGCGGCGGCAGAACGCCGGCGCGTCGTGCGGCACGCGGGCGCTTCGACTGGGCGGCCGAGATACGGCGTGAGCGCGGTGAGATAGTGCCGGGCGCGGAGTGGGGAAGCAGCAGCGGCAGCGGCTCGGGCGGAGGGCGGGCGCGACGACTGGTGGGGCGCGGGGGCCGGGGCGGCACGGCGGAGCGCGGCCACGGGGCGGGCGGGCGGCGGCCTGGGCGCGGCAGCACGCGCGGGCGGGGACTGGCCGCGCGGCGTCGGGGCGGGGCAAAGCCGGCCGTGGCGGGGTGGTGCGGCGGCCACTGGCCTGGCGCTTCGCGCCGGTCAGGCGACGCCGGCCACCTGGCGCGCGGCGGGCGGGCGAGCGCGCGCGGCGCGGCAGAGGAGGGGGGGAGAAACGAGGGACCGAAGTGCAAAAATTCGAAAAAGTTCAGGGGGCTGGGTGCAAACAGGGCGTTTTCTCCTCTTTCTGATTTGAATTTCAAAAACTTTTGAACACGAAAGTTGCTCAAAATAAAAAGTTCTACAACTTTGGTTTCAGGCAAAACCTCATTTGGCTTATGGTTTTAAAGTTAATTTAAAAGTTTCAAATGTGTCCAAATGTGCCCAAATTAAAATTTGAATTCCAACTGAACCCGTTTTAATTCTTTCCACCCTCTCATTAGTTGGTTTAAAACATAGAGTTAGGCTAATGTCATTGATTTTTTTTTGGAATTGCAAATACCAGGGTTGTCACAGTCAGAGCCAGACTGTAGCATTTGTTCCTGATTTCTCTGAACCTCTGTATATACCCCGTCACTGGTTCATCGCTCCTCTGCCTGAGGCTGGTCAAATCCGAGATCCTCATCTCGTGTACTCCTGCATAGAAGTACTTGTGGAATTGTTTCTCCATCGCTCCTCTGCCTGAGGCTGGTCAAATCCGAGATCCTCATCTCGTGTACTCCTGCATAGAAGTACTTGTGGAATTGTTTCTCCAGATCGGCCCAAGTGACGATAGAATTTGGCGGTAAAGTGGTGAACCACTGAAAGGCCGATCCGGACAGAGATGATGAAAATAAACGCACCCTCAGAGCATCTTGCGTGGCAGCTTCTCCGCACTGGATGATGAATCGGTTGACATGCTCCAAAGTGGATGTGGGAACGGCAACGAGTCATAGGCCGATGGATACGGCGTCTTGTAAGTATAAGTTTGAACTTTCGGCTTCAGTCCAAACTGATCCTGGATTACTTCTGCTATTCTTGCCGTCCAGTCCACCTGTTGCTGATGAACAGCTGTTCGCGGCGCGGGCATGTGTTGAAGGGCTGGTACGGACGGGTGATGAATTGGTGAATTTTGCTGAGCGGCCGATAGTTGATGGCGAAACGAGTCCGCACCCCCTTCGTACGTCACTGCTGGCGCCGTGCCTCTGGATACTTCCACAGTGTTTGCCCCCCTGCCGATTTCTGATAAGATCGGCTGATACTGGGAGACCATCGGCCGGGCGGCCGATTGGTATGGCACCTGAACCGAATAACTGCCATGCCCGTTCCCTGGCTCGGGAAAATACGCTGTGGCTGACGTCCCCCAAGGCGCTGAGCTTGTAGGTAGTGTTTGCACAGAAGCCATCTGAATGGGTTGAAGCGGCGCTTGCGATGGGAGACATGGTGCACCGCTGTATCTTGGAGACGCCGGAGGTGGTGGAGAGCTGTACCCCTCGCGTTGCGTCAATATCGGCTGAGAAGCCGATTGGGATGTGTATGGTAGGCTTTTGGCTGGCAGAGTAGTTGGAGGGGCATATGCCGGTCCCTGATAGCCTTGGACGGCTCCGTTGGCCAGAGAGTTGACGACGGCGTTGTACACCGTGTTGCTCATCACCGAGGATTGGTCGATGAATGCTTGATACACGGACTGTTGAATCATCTCTGACATCTTGCCCGAGTCTTCAGCAATGGTGATGTGGCCAGGTGCTAGAATAGGGGCCTTCTTGACTGCCTCCCCACTTCTGGTACGACTGAACGACTGGAGGTACATCTTCTTGTAATCTTCCAAATGTTTGGCCAATTCCTCCCTCTGGTCGTCCTTGAGATCCGCTTCTGTGACCTCAATGATGTTGCTGTTGGAGATTTCTGCGTTCTTCGACATATCAGATCTTGGACTGTCCCACTGGGCGTGCCAAAAGTGTGTTGGCGCTAAAATCGGCCGGATAGGAATCGGCCGATGGTTCTTCAGCGTCGGACACACGACCCGGGAGAATCTGCTTAGCTCCTGTTCGGGTTATCGCCCTGGTGCGGTTCGCGCGGCGTGCCAGTCAATCTGACCTGTTGATTGACAAGGAAATAGAGTATTAAATTCCAGGCGCGTCGATCGGCTGAAGTTCCGATCTGTCCTGTGGAGCGCGTCGGCGGCGAATCGGCCGATTTGCTGTAGAGATGATCGGCTATGGATCAGCTGATGATCGTCTAGTAATTGTAAAGAAAACTGCTGGAGCGATCTAAACAATTACTACAGGAACAACACTTGAAAACGATGACGAAGCCGATTACTCTGATCTCAAGCTAGATAACTGGTGATAATACTAGAACAACAGGTAAAACTTGCAATTCTAGTAAATATCGATAACTGGTGAATAAATCCAAACGAAACCATAGCGATGCGCCCGTAGTTAAAGCTCGGATATTACTCGGTAAGCGGAACCTACCAATTGGCCGGAGATCAAGTTGATGCAGCCCTGCCAATCAGTATGAACTCGTGAAAGAAGAAAAGTATTGGCGAAGTCGCCGACTTGAAAGTAAATTGCTGGAAAAGTAGAAGTACTGTTGTTGATTGATGTGTTCATTGATTTTGAAGACCCTGATGACTCCTATTTATACCCTAAAGCTAGGACTCCTGGTCGATCACGACTCGTTACAACCTTATTTAAATTACTATATCTATACGGACTTTAAAATGGAAACGGACTCCCGCAGAATCTTCCGCCGCCGCTCCCTAATCAATCAAGATTTCCTTTAATTGCTCTTCGACCGACTTAGTGCGCCCCCTTTGACCAGCTTTTGACTAGGAAATCCCATCCTGTTGGCATAGGCTGGGCCACCAATCGGCCGATTTCCAACTGTTACTTCAATCAGCCGATTCCTTTCTGTAGCCTTCAGATCTGTCGCATCGGCCAATCTTCTCCTCCTGACGCCGATTCAACACGTGTCAAAATCTGGCGTCAACACCATCCTTGGCAGGCCGGCACTAGCCAAATTCATCGCCGTGCCCCACTACATTTATTTGCTACTAAAGATGCCAGGCAAGATAGGCATACTCACACTCCGTGGCGACCTGAAGAAGTCATACGACTACATCCAGGAGGCGATCGAGTACGCCACGACTTCACGCGTGCTAGAGCCATCTGCAGAAGTACTCACGGCCGCGCTGAAGCTAACCAACACAGAGATGGAGATCTCCAACCAGCGGCCAAGCCAGTTGAGGGTTAAACCCAACCCCAGCGACGTCGGCATCAAGGCCGTCCAGCTGCAAGAAGGCGACCCATCCAACACCGCTTTAATCGGGGCGGCTTAGGTGACAAATAGGAAAGCGTGCTCATTAACTTACTTAGGGCTAACCGAGACATATTCGCGCGGAAACCAGCGGATATGCCAGGGGTGGCCAAGGAGTTGATTGAGCATTGCCTAAAAGTCGACCCTAAAGCCACTCCGAAAAAGCAACGACTACGACGTTTCGCCCCCGACAAGAGGGAGGCCATCAAGAAAGAGCTAGCAAAACTACTCGCGGCTGGTTATATTAAAGAAGTATACCACCCCGAGTGGTTAGCTAACCCTGTACTTGTACTGAAAAAGAATAATAATGAATGGAGGATGTGTGTGGATTATACTGATCTCAATAAACACTGCCCAAACGACCCCTTCACGCTCCCACACATCGATCAAGTCATCGACTCCACGGCTGGCTGCGTCTTGTTATCCTTCCTCGACTGCTACTCGGGCTATCATCAGATAGCTCTCAAGGAGGAAGATCAGATCAAAACGACGTTCATCACCCCCTTTTGGGCATATGCTTATACTACAATGTCTTTCGGGTTGAAGAATGCAGGAGCCACCTATCAACGGGCCATCCAACGCAACGTTGAAGCTTACGTGGATGATGTGGTCATCAAGACCAGATCCCAAGACGAGTTCATCACTAATCTCGAGGAGACTTTCAACAGCTTGCGACGGTTTTGATGGAAGCTCAACCTGACAAAGTGCGTCTTTGGCGTGCCTTAAGGCAAACTACTCGGGTTCTTTGTCAGTCACTACGGGATCAAAGCAAATCCAAAGGAGATTAATGCCATCACAGCCATGGATGCTCCAAAGACGATCAAGGACGTCCAAAAGCTCACTGGCTGCATGGCAGCTTTGAACCGATTCATCTCTCATCTTGGAGAAAGGGGACTACCCTTCTTCAAGTTTCTCAAGCGCCATGACAAGTTCAAATGGACCGAGGGGGCAAACCAGGCGCTGCAAGATCTCAAGCACCACTTGCAGTCGCCACCTATCCTGACGGCTCCCTAACCAAGTGAGAACTTGCTGCTCTACATCACCGCGACTACTCACGTCATCAGTATGGCAATAGTGGCGGAATGACAGGAAGAAGGCCATGCCTTTGG
The DNA here is from genome assembly GCA_032594955.1 of Panicum miliaceum. NCBI lineage: Eukaryota > Viridiplantae > Streptophyta > Magnoliopsida > Poales > Poaceae > Panicum > Panicum miliaceum. Next base: position 6,559,437 of record CM064070.1, on the reverse strand, counting down.
GGTGCTGCGACCAGTTTACTTCATCAGCGAAGTCCTCTCTGAATCTAAGGTTCGTTACCCGACGATTCAAAAAATACTTTATGGTATACTCATCACTTCCAGGAAGCTTATGCATACAATATCCAGATGGTCTCCGACTTCCCATTGGCAGATATCGTCCACAATCGGGACGCTACCGGGCGCATCTCCAAGTGGGCGGTGGAGCTAGGAGCCCTTACACTCGACTTCAAGCCCCGGACAGCCATCAAGTCGCAAGTACTAGTCGATTTTATGGTGGAGTGGCGAGAAAACCAAGTGGAAGCCACAACCAACCAATCGGAGCATTGGGTCATGTACCTTGACGGTTCACTCAATCTTGGTGGCGGTGGTGCGGGAGTACTTTTCATCAGCCCGAGAGGAGAACAACTCAAGTACGTGTTTCAAATACTGTTCAAGGTCTCCAACAATGAGGCCGAGTACGAAGCATTGTTGCACGGGCTACGCCTGGCAATCTCCCTAGGCATGAAGCGACTACTCATCTATGGCGACTCCTTAGTGGTGGTTCAACAAGTCAACAAGGAGTGGGACATCAATAAGGACACTATGGACGCCTACGTCATGGAAATACGCAAGCTTGAGAAAAAGTTCTCGAGGTTGGAAATTCACCATGTGGTTCGCGACAACAATGTGGGCGCGAACGTGCTCTCCAAACTGGGTTCTGATCGAGCTAACGTCCCACCGGGAGTTTTCGTTCACGAGCTGCATCACCTTTCTATCAGGGCACTAGACTCAAGTTCCATCACTCAGGTGTAACACCTCAGGTGTTTAAATTACGAAACAAGCCTTATTAGCTTAACAAGATGCATAAATAACTAAGAAAAGTTTAAAAGAAATGAATTATAAATTGGTTTTGCTTTGAATTGAAAATAGATGTATATATGTGCACAAGTACATGTACTTTAATCGAACAAATTGAATAAATTTCACCTCAAAGCACTTATGGCTACGAAATCAAATAGGCACATCATCAGGGACGTGATAAACAAAAGTCTAGTTGAGACCTCGGAGAGAATAGGAAATTTTGCCCATAAAATGTCGTGCCCTCCGAATCATAAATTTTTGAGTTTTAAATTTAACTCTCAAACTAGAGCTCAAATGAATTTTGGCCTGAAAAAAAACTTGTAGAACTTTTTATTTTGAACAACTTTCATGTTCAGAGAATTTTGAGTTGTCACAGAAAAATAGGAGAAAAGCAAAGCTTTACAGTTCAATCCTTGCCTTTTTCTCTTTTTCCCTTTTGGTCTCTCTCCCTCCCCTGTTTCGCGCCCCGCCGGCAGCACGCGGCCGCCACTTGGCCGGCGATGCCTGCCGCCCACGCCGCGACAAGCCAATGCCCGGCCAAGCCCCGCCCGACCAGCTACGCTGCTTCCCACGCCGCGACCCTGCCCAGCCCGTGCGTGCCACGCGCGCGACGCCGTCGCCGCCTCTGCTCGCCGCTGCCGCGCCCAATGGCTGTCACACCCGGTTTAAGGACAAAACCGAATGCATAACTATATGTATGCCAGGATCAAGTTCCATACATATAGTGACATCATCAGTGAATAACAGCAACAGTATCACGTAAAGAAACATAAATAAGGACTTACAAGACTATCAGAGATATGCGCTTATCATGGAAACGAAGGCTCCAAACTTCACGGGCAAACGACTGGGGGCTGCGTACTCCTAGAACTCTTCATCATCATCAGTAGACTTCACACCTTTTTCTTCTGAGCAGCAGTTAGCAAGGGTGAGTACACTTATGGTTGGTACTCAGCAAGGCCACAAGAAATAACCAGAATAACGATTTAAATCCATCTTTAAGTTTATTAATCATGTGAGGGTTCAGGCCGCTCTTGACCGTGAACACGGCTGATATATCAGTTTTAGACACTCTGCAGAGGTTGTACACTTTCACCACAAGTCGCATAAAAGTTCAAAAGAACTTTGGATCCAACCATGCTGTGCTAGCTAGGCACAATACTACACTTCCGAGGTGTGATTGCATAGGGACGCTACGAGGCCTTTACAAAGATTCCCTAATAAGAAGTTGTAACACCCAAAAATATAGGAGTTAAAATTTTTAAAAGTATTTTTATAAAAGTCATAAGATAAAATTGTGCATGCATCTTTATTTCTTTTCTTCTCCTATTCTTTCTTTCAGCCCAGCCCATTCCTTCTTTTCCCCTTCCATCTTTTCCCGCGGCCCAACTCAACCGGCCCAACTCAGCAGCCCAATCCGCTCACCCGACCCTTTCTTTCACTGGCAGCTGGGACCCATCTGTCGGTGTCTTCTTTCTCCTTTCCTTTCTTCTTCCTCCACTCCGCATCGCTCCCCCTCCTCTGTTTCTTTTCTCCGCCGCGACAGCAGGCGCGCCGCGCCGTCGTTCGCGCCCCTTCTCCTTCCTTCTTCCTTCCTTAACCCGAGTCCGGATCGACTCCGCGCCGTCGTCCGCGTCTCTCTTTCCTTCCCGCGATGCAGGCTTACCTTACTAGCCGCAGTTCCGCCCTTTCCTTTGCAAGAGCCGCCGCCTTCCTTACTCCCGACCAATCCACCCCTATAAAATCCCGTCGGAGCCCCGCTTTGCAACCAGAGCCATCCTCAAACCCTCTCCACTACTCAACACCGTCGCCCGCCGCTAGAAGTCGCACACCGGAGGAACGCCGTTGCCCCGTGTCGCTGCCTCTCCGTCGACTCACCATTCCGCAGCTTCTCCGCCGTCTTCAACTCTCGCCAGAGCTCCACGAGTTGGTGAGCATCGAGCCGCACCAGATTCCCCTCTCTCTCTTGCTCCGCCGCAAACCCGATTTCTCGCCGGACCCCTATTTCTGCCCGCCACCGTGGCCGCCAGTTTACAGCCGCCGCACGGCCATCCCGTGACCACACTCACCTTCACCGTACCGCCCACGCCCTTCCCGGCATAAATCCAGCTTGAATCGAGCCCCGGAACACCGGATTCGGTGAAGCTCCGGCCATCCGCCACAGCACTCGCTCGCCGCCGACGCCCAGCAAAGCTCCGATTCGCCCGACCTTCACCATACTCCGCCGATTTACCCGACCCTCTCTTCACACCGCCGATTCGCCCGACCCCTACTCCGCCGATTTGTCCGACCCGCCGCTCGATTCTGATCCAACGGACCAGATTCATTCGACCCTAGCTGTACCTAGAACTTTTGCAGAAAGACCCCTAGGTTTTCCAGGAATCAACCCGCAATCCAGATCAGTGGAAAAATAATTAGAGTTGAGCCCTTTCTTTTTCTATCCTGACCCCTAACATTTCTAGAATTAGTACCCACCGTCCAGAACCTCTAGTTTTGCACCCTGACCCTCTGTTTAAGGTTTAATTATGTTTTAGCCCCTGATTTCCTCAGATTTAGCCCCTGGAAGTTCAAAACTCTCGCAGTTAGGTCCCTAGATCATTGTTTAGCCATATCTTCATCGTTTCAACTCCGATCTCAGCGATTCTTGCACGCACGTGATCCTTGCATCGTAAACTACAAAATTATCATCTTTTTACTTTCTGTTTGTACTGTTTGATTGTATTGTTTCTTATTTGTTTGTGTATGCTTGTTTGTGTGATCACGTAGACAACGTGACGTTCGAGTCAAATCAAGTGCAAGCTTACGAGGAAGAGAATCAGTAGCTGTTTGAAGAAGTCAAGTGGATTCCTCCTCTGCATATTCTATTTGATCCCAACCACAGCATGATAATACACTTTACTTTAATGTTGCTTGCATAAACTTGATGAGTTACCTATGCTAAGGACATACCTAGTCTTTTACCCCAAACCTTGAAACACCTGGGTTTACTATACATGTTGGGTAGTTAAGCTTAGTTGCAAACTTTGGGATTGGTATTGGTTTACTCTTATGTTAATGTTGAACACGTTTCGTATTGTTGTTATCGCTTTATTTCAAGATCAACTTTGTTTAATGGGAACATGGAGAACCACCCAAGAAAACAGTGCAACCACAAAGTCATATGGCTCTGACCTTAGCCAATTAATTAGATGTGTAGTTTGCTGGTGGCCTTACCGAAAGGACAAGGAGGGGGTCGGTGATAGGGGTCATAGCCCGGTCCTCTTGGGGTAGCTGCCTTTGCTAAGGAGCTGACCATTAGGGAGGTTTGTGGACCACACTGCTACTGAAACTCTAGCGGGCTGCCTAGCTCACGACATGTCTTTGTAAAGGCTTCGAAGTGTACCCTCGCCACTCACCTCGGAAGTGTTTAAGGGCCTTGTAAACCCGGGCGACTCAGGGGAACACGATTTGTGGGTAAAGTGTACAACCTCTGCAGAGTGTAAAACTGTTATAACAGCCGTACTCACGGTTAAGAGTGGCTTGGACCCTCACATGATAATGAAACTTGAAGATTAATTAAACTGTGGTTCGTGGTTAATATTTATGTTGATGGTACCGTTATGTTTCTACTAAAGTGGGTTGGTATAAACTTAAACCTAGTGAATAAGTGCTTGATTATAAATACTTGACCAACTAAAAGCGACCGCTGCTGCAAACCTTAGCCTATCCTTGATGGCCTTGCATTTTCACCCCACTTGCTGAGTACCAACCATAAGAGTACTCACCCTTACCCCCTGCTGTTCAGAAGAGAACTTTGAAGAGGAGATCTTCGACGACTTCGAGGAGTTCTAGGTCCTGCGTTCACCAGTCATCGCCTGTGGAAGACGGAGTTTGGAGACTTCATATAGGGTATAACGGTTTATCGTTTAAAGATATATTTGTGTCTCTTTTATACGGAGTGTAATATTGTTAAATACTTTATTTAGTTACATTTTTGAGCATTGTCTTTGTTATATTACACTTTCCGTCAACCATATGTGTGTGAACATGATCCTGGCGCACATATGAGATGCATCTGGTTCTTTCTAGAATCGGGTGTGACAGAAGTAGTCCGCTAGAGTTTCGGTAGCAGTGTGGTCCATAAACCTCCCTAATGGTCAGCACCTTAGCGAAGGCTGCTACCCCAAGAGGACCGGGCTATGACCCCTATCACCGACCCCCTCCTTGCCCTTTCGGTAAGACCGCTTCAAACTAGAGTCTCTAATTAATTAGCCAAGACCAGAGCCATGTAGTCCTCGTGGTTGTACTATTTTCCTAGGTGGTTCTCCACGTTCCAATTAATACATGGTATTCTTGTAAATAAGCATAGATAGGAGGATGGTTAGGGTCACTTGCCTTTTTCCAACGAAAAACTACTCTTACTCCTCTTCAGCTCTTGCTTACTTGAAAACCTTGATCTTCAAGCTTCAATAGCGATCATTCTACTCGAAGCAAACATCGAGCACAAACATACAAAACAACAAACAAGTACAGCTAAGAACAATACACCAATCACAAAACAAAAGCTTTTAAAAGAGTGTGCTAAAGGATAAGGCTCGCTGCTACGATTACAAGAGCACAAGAAACACGGAAAACGAAGCTAGGGTTGAAAAGACACGGCTATCGAAAGATTGGTATTATAAAAGAAACCAAAGAACTATAAGTTTTATTTATTTTATTTGGAAAACAAATGTAAAAGATATTCAAAAAAAAATATCCTTGATTATAATTAACTTATATTATATTTTTATTTATAAAAGCGGAGTAGAACTTAGTCATATTTTATTTATGATTGTCTATTTACAAATTACACTAATTAACAATTAATTAGAAAGAAAACTTGTGAGAGCATCTAAACGCATAACTTTATATTTGGTGTTCAACTAAACAAATTATATTTAGAACACATTTGAGTTGGTAGTAATTGAATTGACATTAGTTATGAAAAACCGGAGGTAAAGACCTAGGTAGATTTTAATTAGAAAAACTAGGTGAGAGAACTTTAATCAAATTAAATCTATTTTTAATTAAAAGACAGGAACTAAGGCACAACAACACGACTAAACGGTAGCTTAGGGCTTTAGAAGACTAACGCAACAAGAACGAGTCAAAATGGAGCTAAAACGATGAAGATATGACTAAAAGGCTCCAGGGACTTATCTGCGAAGAAACTGAACTTCTAGGGGTTAAATCTGAAGAAATCAGGGGCTAAAACATAATTAAACCTTAAACAGAGGGTCGGGGTGCAAAACTGGAGATCCTGGATGACGGGTACTAATTCTGGAAAGGTCAGGGGTCGGGACAGAAAAACAAAGGGCTCAACTCTAATTATTTTTCTACTGGTCTGGACTGCGGGTTGATTCCTGGAAAGTCTAGGGGCTTTTCTACAAAGATTCCGGGGACGGCTAGGGTCGGACGAATCGGACGCGGCTCGGATCTATTCTGGCCGTTAGATCTAGAACGAGCGGCAGGGTGAGGGTTGGGCGAAGGCGACGTCTCGCGCGCGGCTCGGATTCGTTCTGGCCGTGAGATCCAAATCGGGCGGCGGGACGAGGGTCGGCTCGGATCGACCCGGCGGAGAAAAAGGGTCGGGCGAATCGCTCCGCTGCGCTAGGCGCCGGCGGCAAGCGAGAGCGGCGACGGACGGCCGGAGTTCACCGAATCCGGTGTTCCGTGGCTCGGTTCAGGCTGGGATTGTGCCGGGGAGAGAGAGGGCGACACGGAGAAGGTGAGGGTGGTCACAGGACAGCCGTGCAGCGACTGTAGGCCGGCGGCCACGGCGGCGGGCGGAAACAGAACTCCGGCGAGCAATTGGGGCTGCGATAGAGCGGGAGAGAGGGGGAAAACGGGTGTGGCTTGGTGCTCACCACTTCGTGGATCTCTGGCGAGAGTTGCAGGCGGCGGAGAAGCGAAGGAACGGCGAGTCGACGGAGGGGCAGCGTCACAGGGCGGCGGCGTTCCTCCGGTGTGCGGTTTCCAGCGGCGTGCGTCGGTGTTGAGTAGAGGAAGGGATTGAAGATGGCTCTAGTGCAAAGCGGGGCTCCGGCGTGGGTTTTATAGGGGAGGGGAGGAGGCGGAGCGGCCGGGAAAAGAGAAGGCGGCGGCTCACACGGGGGACAGTGAAGGAAAGGGCGGAGCGCGTACCGCGACGAGTATGGCAGCCAGCGTCGCGGGGAAGGAAAGAGGAGACGCGGGCGACGGCGGGGAGTCGATCTGGATTTGGGGTGAGGAAAAAGGAAAGGGGAGGGAGTGCGGACGACGGCGCGGCTGCGCGTGTGGCGTCGCGACAGAAAAAGGAAAGAGGGGAGGAGCAGAGGAAGAAGAAAGGAAAGGAAGATAGGGGCGCCGACAGGTGGGACCCAGCTGTCGATGGGAGAAGGGTAAGGGAGAGTAGGCGGTTTGGGCCTGCTGAGTTGGGCCGCGGGGGAAGGAAGAAAAAGAAGAAGAGAAGGATTGGGCCGGCTGAGTTGGGCCGTAGGGAGAGGAAAGAAAATTGAAGGAGAAGAGAGAGAGGTTTTGGGCCGGGATGGAAGAAAAAGAGGAGGGGGTTCTGGGCTGGGCTAAAAGAGGGAAATGAGAGAGAAAGATGGGATGGGCCAAAAGAGATAGGGGAGAGAAAAAGAGATTTTTAGGGTAGTTTTTGGGTATTTTTATTTTGCAAACTCAAACACATAAACAAACAAAAACCAATGCAACGACATGAATGCAACAAACATAAAACCGTTTTATTTAATTTTGAAAGACAATTATTTATTTTTTTCCTATACTAGATTTTCTGTAAAGAAAATAAATGTTGAAATTTTTATATAATTATGAGAAAATCATTGCTTTCTTATTATTATTATTATTTTATTTATTTATTTTTTAATAACATCCTAAAATCCATTAATTTTAGGGTGTGACAATGGCGAGGCCGCGCCGTGCCCGAGCCTCCGCTGCTCCCCGCCAACACCAGCGCTCGCCGCCTGGCATGACAGCTGCTGCAGCTGCTCGCCCAACCGCGGGCCGTGAGATCTTCGGCTCCCCCACGCCAAATCCAGCATGCCCAATCGGCCGTCCTTGCAGCCGCCCGCCGCGCCGAGCCTCTGGCTGCCGCCCTGGCGCCCAATGGCACGCCCCCATCGTGCCGTCCTGGCCCCTGCTTCGCCCGGCCCTCTCTCTCCCTCCTGTCCTTATAAAAGCCACCACGAGCCCTGCTCGCGCACCCAGCCACCAGGACGCTGCCACCGTCACCATTACCGCCGTCGTGCCGAGCTCACCGTGGAGCTCACCCCTCCGGTCATCCACCGCCCAAGCTGAGCCCCCAACCACCACCACAGCATCCCACTGACGCTCACTGCCTCGCCCATCGTCGCCCAGAACCGGCGGAGCACTGTTGCCAGCGCTGCCTCCACCGCCGCCGCCCCTGACCGCCGTGGACACCCCACCTCCGGCCCTCCTCCGCCCGAACCAAGGCTCGGAACGGGACTACATCACCCCACCGGAGCTTCCCGACCCACCAGTGCTGTCGCCGACGCACTGCACCGCCGCCACCCCCTGCTCCACGCCGACGAGCCCTTTTCGGCCACCCCCAACCCCGACCAAGGCCCCACAAGGTAGCTCTTGCCTTTCTGGATCTCCCCAACCCTTTTCCCCAAGCTGCCGATGAGCCCCCTCGCCGGAATTTGGCCGGCCGCCGTGCCAGCGCCTCTCAGGGACCACATTGCAATGATTGAGATCTTTAAAAGGGTCTGCACGCAAGTTTCCAAGGGCATACGTGTGCTTAAACTTTGAATTCAAAAATAGCGAACTTGTAAAATTCATATAAAATCATAGAAAAATCAGAAAAATACAAACTCAACTATTCTGTAATCTTTAGAAGAAAATCTACAAGTTTTGCTATATACTTTTCTTCAGTTGCTTGCTAAATCTTGCTCTAAATTAAATGGAAGGTTTAATAGACTTTAATTGTACCCACTGTTGTAGGCAAAGATTAAACCTGAATTTTGGACAGTAGCTTAGTTACTTGATGTGTGGTCCAGTGTAAAAAGTTTGGGACCAGAACTCACTTGTAGCTAAACTTTTTGTTAGACTTTGTTTTATGCCATGAAATAATAGAACTAATTAGTACCTGCTGTTATATTGTGATTTATGTTGTGAAACATTTTCCAGAGCTGTTATAGTGATGCCTAAATACCACAGAAAAAGTTTAGAACCTTTTTCCTTTTTGTAACCTATTTATATAATTTTGTGGTAGGAAAAATGCACTAAATAAAACTAATTAGTTTCTGTGCTTGGAAAATGTTCACCTTTTTACTAGGGGATATGCTGGATTAGTTTATGCTGTATAAAAAGTTTCATACACAGAAACCTTGTAGAACATCCTGTAGAAATAAATCTTTATTAACATAAGTGTAGATTGTCCTTTTATTATGCTCTGTATCCTGCACAATAAAATCTAAAAAATTTAAAGTAACACACATATAGTTAGCTTGACACCTTGTAAATTTTTTGGCATCAACACTTGCATGGTCTGTTCTGTATAAAAATAACTAGGTTCTAGCAGTGGCTGTGTATTACATTTTTTAAAATTAATCTGCTACATAGAAATTTCTGAAATTTTTACAGTGCTGTTGGCTCTGCATAATGTACACTAAATAAAAATTTCATTACCAGAAGTTATCTAGTCCACAAGTTGTGTTTAATCCATGTTGTGCTTAGAAAATTTAGTTTCCAAAAGAACACGACCCCCCCCCCCCCTCCTTTTTTAATGGAGTTAATTAGTTTAAGTTGTACTCTCTTAAAAGATTGCCTAAAGAAATCTTAACTAAGTAACTTTACAACCAAATCTATGTTTTATGGACTGCAACTTTATCGTGAAGAAATTAAATATCATATACCATCACTACAACTCATACTTGTGCATTCATATAGAATCGACTACTCTCGCTAACGGAACGTACGAGCTGGTGCCCGAGTCCGAGAGTGAGCAGCGTGAAGCTCAAGTGAATCTAACTGAGGTTTTCGAAGACCCGAACCAAAGTTCAGACGAGCCCTAGGCTAACTTTACCCAAGAAGGCAAGCCCCGGAGCATGAACCCTATTTTTCTAAATTATGCAACTTATTACTCTATTTTACTTATGCATTAAGTTTATAGGAGTTGAATGAAAACTTAGTTGCATGATCTTAGGTTCCTATGATCTGAACACTAGATATAACGTTCGATAGAATGCTATGCTAATAGGACTCCGGTAGAAGTCGAGTGCATGATCTTAGGTTCCTATGGTATGATGTTCATGTTGATGATTGAGGCCCCGTCTGTTTAGTGAAAAATGTTAAGGCCGCAGTGTGTGGTAGTGGTGGTTATGTCTTTGAACGTACTAACCACATGCAGAGAATATGGTAATCAGTAAGCTTAAGTACTGGATTGAACCGAGACCGGAATATACTCCCCACCGTCTTGAATTCGTTCACATCTAGCTAATGGCGGGTGCATGTGCCGCCATGGCCCGGCCGGGTCCGTGGTCCATGGGGACGTGTAGTCGAGGGCGGTGGGCCTGTTCCGTGAAGCGGGAATTGAAGGGAAAAGTTGCACGTGTGACTCCGGGAGTAACCACGTGACATGTGTTTAGGTCTGCCTTGCAAGGTTAAGAAATTCGATTCGAATCGTCCGTTTCTCACAGTTATTGAGACTGCTTGACCCTTTTACCACATAGAGTAAGAAATGGTACAATGATGATGATTAATCTTGTTGGATGCAAATTAATTCTTCCACCATGTATGATATTGGATAGTTGCTTACCTAGAATGGTTAAATAAAATAAGAACTTGGAGCTAAAATTTGAAAGTAAGAACCTACTTGTATATGCTTTTCGGCAAAACAAACCCTTCAAGCCAAAAGTCTTGCATGTTTAGGAGTCGGCTAAGTATATTCCACTAGTCGGGTAAGCCTTGCTGAGTATTAGTATACTCAGCCTTGCTTGTGGCTTGTTTTCAGGTGAGACTTTCGAGGATATGATCGCTAGTTTGACTTGGTCGTGTACTCTTCCTCCTGGTTGGTCAGTGCAATGGGATGTGTCCCTGGCCAATGATGATAATGCCGAGTGATGTCTCGTACGGGCTTCATCGAGACATCATGTATTGTCGAGTAGTTTATCGTTGTTTTTCCTCTGCAATGAACTCTGAAGAACCCGTTTACTTTAAACTCTGAAGTACTCATTTTATGAATTTTCAACTTGGTCTGTAATAATAAATTTATGTTGAAACCTGTGATGTAAAATTTGTGGAATGCTGTATTCTCTGGGCTCGCCTTCATGTGAGTAATTTTTGTATGTGTGGTTTCGATCGGCAAACCGTGGTTGTATCGAGAGGTTACCCGACAGACCAATGGATTATTCCATTTGAAGTGCGAGATAGCCCTGATTGCCCTCGTGGTGACGGTTAGCGCACTTGAGCCGGATTAATTCAGGTGGTTCTGCCACATCAGGGTCCCAAGGAACCTGATCGAGAGGTCTTGAGGTTGTCTGGAGGGTGACCTTCATCGACTACATCTAGGAGCACAAACTACCCCCCGGCGTCAACCCAAAAAGTGCTGAAGCCACTCGCGTTCTACGGCGCAGCAAAGGGTATGTTCTAGTTGGGGGCAATCTGTACAAACGTGGATTAGCATCAGGCATACTAATGAAGCGTGTCAGCACGGAGGAAGGCAAAGAAATACTCCAAGAGATTCACGAAGGTGTGTGAGGGAACCACACTGCTTTTCGCACACTAGTCGGCAAGGCGTTTCACTCTGGTTTCTACTGGCCGACTGCTTTGGTAGATGCCGAAGCACTCATTAGCCGGTGCACCAACTGCCAATTCTTTGGCAAACAACCTCATGTTCCGGCTCATAATCTTATCACCATACCACCTTCATGGACGTTTGCATGTTGGGGCATGGACATGATAGGGCCCTTCACAACTGCACTAGGAGGTTTCACATACGTGTTGGTGGCCATTGACAAGTTTACCAAGTGGATAGAGTACAAGCCTATTGCAACGCTCAATGCAGATCGAGTGGTTACTTTCATCTGCGACATCTTACACAGCTTTGGTTTCCCTAACACCATCATCACAGATTTGGGATCCAATTTCCACTCACATCAGTTCTGTGATTTCTGTGAATGCAGCTCCATTGAAGTTAAATATGTTTCGGTGGCTCATCCACGGGCCAATGGTCAGATATAGCACGACAACGTCTTGATTCTTGATGGACAGAAGAAAAGACGTTATGATGAGAATAGCAAAAAGGGCGGCAAGTGGATTAATGAGATCTCATCAGTAGTCTGGGGGCTTCACACACAACCAAGCAAAGCCACAGGCCAGTCACCTTTCTTTCTCTTGTACGGGTCTGAAGCCATATTACCGGCTGACATGATGTGGAAGTCTCCACGACTGGAGATGTTTGAAGAAGGCAAGGCTGACACCACAAGACATGTTGAGCTTGACTCGACATAGGAAATCCGATGCAATGCATTGTTGCAGTCGGCCCGCTACTTACAAGGAGTTCGTCGTTACCACGACAGTAACATTCAACGACGCTCTTTCAATGTTGGAGATATGGTTGTACGAAGAATCTAGGATGATACCGGTCTACACAAGCTTAACTCACGTTGGGAAGGACCTTTCATTGTGCACAAGGTTACAGGCCCTGGATCTTATCGCTTACAGTACCCGGATGGTCAGGAGGTACCAAACTCTTGGAACATTGAACATCTGCATCGGTTTCACCCTTGATCACCTGGGGACATCTTCTACCGGTGCCTGGTGATTGGTGCTACCAGTACAACTCCGATTTACTAGTTTACGACTGGTACTACGCGCAGGTTTACTGAAGGGGCCTCGCTCCCGTACTTCCAGTACCTTATTACTAGTTCCTTGGGCTACTGAAGGGGCCTTGTGCTCATACTTCCAGTACGACACCGCTTTACTGGTTTACGACTGGTACTACGCGCAAGTTAGTTGAAGGGGCCTCGCTCCCTTATTTTCCAGTAACATATTACTTGTTTTTGACTTGTATACTATGTTATTGAAGGGGCCTCACTCCCATGACAAGAGGTTTACTAGTTTACGACTACCTCTGCACATGTTCGACTACTTGTTTTGACTACAACCCTAGTCGGGATCAACTCCGACTAGATGTATTCGTCGACTGCTCAAGCTCCAGCGGATATTTGCTCAATGCCTGGACTCTGGGGCTAGCGCCACTGTTCTGCTACGACTACTTTACGCTCATCATCTGGTTCCTGGCTCGGGGGCTTGATGCGACAAGGCACTCAACGTGCCTCAAGGGACAGCTCGCATGCTTACCCGCTGGACGCTGTACAATTACTCGGCAATGTCAGATCCGAGAGGCTTTTCAACATTTGTCTTGGGTATAGATTTGTTAACCATTATTTCAGGGATTTTCTCCCGAAATAAGGGGTTTGTTCAATCTGTTACCCAGATTTTTTTAGTCATCGGATCAGGACACAAAGATTGGTTTGAGAGGTAATTTTGGTTGTTTGTTGGGGATGTTGTTTGTTTCACCATTTTTTCACTGAACTTATCCCGAAAGAAGAGGTTTTCAAATTTACTACACCAATTTGCCCATGTTTACCATCAACTTTTCGCTGTCATATATTGCATGCCACGACTCTTTGGACCCTTTATTCCAAAACTTGGGGATTTGGATTCAAGGCTCGGGGGCTGCGGGACACGTGTCATCAGTGACTTATTTTTCAAAATTTGCCGGAAGATAAGGACAGAAGACTCAAGATTAAATTGACCCTCAGCCTGTTTCTATGAGTCAAGCTAAGGCTCGGGGGCTACTCCATATGGAGTGCAAGTTTACTCGCACCCCATATAAAGAAGACTGGACAACTACTCGGGGCATGAGCACCTCACAGCCTCGACGCAGCCAAGGAAGTACTCAGAGGACATCTTCAAGATGAAGCTCGGGAGAACTCGAAGACACCTTTAGAAGTACTTGGACGCCTGCAGTACTCGGTTACGAAGAGCTCGAGGGCTTGCCAGACCTGGGTGCACGGGACTGCACATGTGGCATACTTCTCCTAGGATACGGGATGGGACATGGCCCACGCCCTACATCTCTAGTAACAACTCGTAATGCAGTAGGATTACTCGTAGAGTAGTTAGACTAGTCGGACACGGTAGGAAACTACCCGAGAAGTACTTGGGTAGGACCCCTGGGCTTGTACCCGACTCGGACTTCCATGTAAACCTGTCCCCCCAGACTATATAAGGGCGGACAGGGACACCCTCGGGGACAATCATCATCAAAGGCAATCCAAACCACACAGGACGTAGCGTATTACGCTCTCAGCGGCCCAAACCTGTCTAAAACCTACCTTCGAGTTCCTGATCTCGGCGACACCCTACCTACAAACTCACCACCTCGAGAGTATCCCTCGGTGGGCGTGGCGGTAAAACAAAGACACCCCTTGAGACTTCGATGGCAACGGAGTAGCAATCATATCCACTTGCGTGGGTCCTGCTTGCCGTCATACATTGGGATTTCGACTGGTTTAAAATCCTTGGGATAGGATTTTTCATTGATGTTGGAGGTGAAGGCGAGGAAGCGGTCATTGTCGTCGTCGTCATGGTATCTGTCAGGACGGTCCCTTCTCCTTGCTTCAATGATGCGCCATGCGTCGCGGCCATCATTGATCTTCTTCCTGAGATCGATCGTGGGAGCGTTGTGAAGGCTAGCCGCGGGTGGAGCTTGGCCTTCAGGCCTTGCGTCACGCTGGTTGCAAGGTAGGCGAGTAGATTGTTGTACTTCTTGTTCGACGTTGCCACGCGCGGACTGGTGGCCCTTATTGCGTTGGGGATTATCATTCCTCCGCTTCCCGGGATCTCCTCCGGGGGTGCGACTGATCTGCGCAGTGTCGCCATGGCGCTCAGACCTCGAGGGCAAGTTCCGAGTGGAAGACACTGGATGTTACCCATCGAGTTGCACGAGTGCGCGCTGGGTTAGATACTGCAGCCTTTGTATCTGGGTTTGGGTGGTAGTTGTTGAGCTAGGAGCACTGCTTCTGCAATGGCGCCACTCGGTGTTTCGATACTCCTGATCCGCGGCTGCTGTAAAAGCATTGTTGAGGTTCCTTTAGTACATTGGATTGCGAGCGCAATTTTCCGTGTTCCGCCTGCGCTGGGTGAGCTTGGCGTTCTTCAACCGCCGAATCTTCTGTGCTCCTTGTCCTCATCCTGGGGGGTGTCCACCGTAGGCTCGTCTGCAGACACGTCCGCGAGTAGTTCATCATCGTACTCGGGACCCGGCTTGTTGTCATCCGCGTTGCGAAGTGAGGCCATGTAGACTTGATGATCGGGCAAGTTGTCAGCCATATGGCTGTACTCGATTAGCTTTGTGCTACCGTCTCCCTCTTCCGCGATGGGAGAGAGAGGTTTTCCCTCCTGGAAGGGCAGTTCCTACGTGAAGGCCACAAGGCGGGAGTCGTAGTCGAGTAGTTTAGAGGGCTCTAAGCCCTTCCAGTACATGAAACAGCCTTGCGGCGTAGATGTTATGGTTAAACCCAGATGATTGCCCAAAAATGATTTGGGGTAGTCATCGGGTTGCGAGGTGGTTGTCAAGAGTGAGGCCCCCTGACAAGCGGTGGCTCCCTCATCTCCGAGTCCTCCTTGACTCTGGCTTGAAGGTGTAGTACTAATCGACAAGTACTCTTCGTTGGAGTCCGAGTAGTTGTCGAAAACGAGGGCCCCCCGACAGGCGGTGGCTCCCACGTCCTTGGTCTTGAGCAAAAGATCTAAGTCCTCCTCCAAGTCAGAGAGGGACTTGGATTGTGTGGTCCCCTCAGATCGGTTTGAGTCCGATCAGACTAGTTCTGGTGCAGCACGAGTGGAAGTCGCGTTGAAAATGGACATCCTTTCAATCTACCGGGCTAGATCGGGGAGCAGCAGTTCGTTGAGGTTGTCGATGAACTCGTCGAGGTCGTTGTGTCGAGTTGGTCGCTGCTCGCTCTCAGGCTCTGGCACCATCTCGTAGGTTCAGTCGGCGAGAGTCGTCGATTCTATATGAATGCATATGTTTGCATTATTTTGATGGTAAGATTTATTGTTTATTTCACTATAAAGTTGTAATCCAACAAAACTTAAGTTAAGTTGTAAAAAAGTTTATTTATATTTTCTTGGGCAATCGTTTATCGAGTGTAACTTAAACTAACTAACTTCATTAAGTGGGGGTTTTGTCATTTTATAAAATATCATTTTTCAAAAGCAAACATGGATTATTCATTACAGCTACTAGAGATAGTTTTTGGAGGTAGATTTTTATGCAGAGCACATTACTTAAGAACAAACTCACTGTAAATTTTTCAGCCATTTTCATTCAACAGATTAATCATAAAAAATAAAATTAAACAGCTACTACTAGTATTTATATCCATTTATACAGAACAAACCATGCAAGCACTGGTGCTCAAACTTTTTCTGAGTACTTCTAAACTAATGGTGAGTCTGGTGTGAATTTTTCAGATTTTTAATGTGCAAGTTACAGAGCATAGAAATTTATGTCAAGATAAATTTACATTACTCAAGATCTATTTCTACAGACAATTCCGCCAAGTCTCTATGTCTCAAACTTTTCCAACATGATCATCTACTCAAAAATGTCCACTGGAAAAAGTATCACCATTTTCTAAGTACAGAAACTATTTATCTTGATTTATTGTACTTATTCATGGCAAAAATTACTTGAGCAAGTTCCACTTGGAGCAAAAGTCCTAAACTTTTTCCACAGCATCTAGACATCAATGTAATATTACTGTAAAAGTTTCACCTCATGAATCATAGTAGAACACATAGAACATTTAGATCTATTTATTCATGGCATAGAACAAGATCTAATCGAGATGTCCTTTGGCCCTGAAAATTTTACACAGATCCAAACTCGTAGAATCTAAACCACAGTCCAAAAATTGTGTACAGCACTTGCCTAGAACATAAGTTACATTTATGAGCTATTTACTATAACTTTTATTCTAGAGTACAAAATATTCAGAAACTGAGCATGGTTATGTACGCAAAGTTATAGATCTAGTTGCACGGAATCCAAAACACTTTAGTTAAAATTTTAGGATTTTTCTACAATTTTTAAAGCATTTTTGAAATTCACTGGTTTGGATTCAAAACTTGAGATATGGTTTTGCAGATATGCCCCTAGGTTTTGCACTGGGAACCCTAGAAAGATTGAAAACTTTGAAATGTGGCCCCTGGGCCATGGCTACGGTGGGGAAGGGCACGGCTGGCCGGATTCCGGCAAGAAGGCTCCCCGATGGCGAGGCTCAAGCGGTGGGGAAGGACCAAGGGGTCGAGGGCTACTTGTAGGTGGCGTCGGTTGGGCTCGGGGATGGTCGGATGAGGCTGGTCACGGGACCAGGGGGTGTGGTGGCGGTGCGGCTCAGCTCCTGCGAGCTCCGGTGAGCTTTGTCGAGGGAGGCCGGGCCGGGGAGCTTATTGGGGATGGGGTGAGAGTGAGCTGTTGGTGGGGTCGTTCGGGGTGGAGGAAGGCTGGGAGGAGGGCGTCGGTGTTGAGGTTCGGGTGGCGGCTTTAATGGCGGGGCGGCTGGTCTGACGCGCGGGCAGGTGCCCCCTTTTATAGGCGGCAGGGCGAGGGAGGAGGGGTTTGGGGAGGCTTAGCGGCAAAGGAAGGCGGCCGGAACCAGGACATGACAAGGGCACGACGAGGGTGGGCGGGCGGCGCGTCGCGGCGTGTTTGTCAAGCATCAACCGGCGTGTGGCACGCAAGCGATGGGTAGGGGACGATTCGGGCAGGAGAGGGGATCCCAGCGCAGGGCCGATCGACGGCCGGTCACAGCCCGTTGGGGGTCGCGCCTTGGCGCAGCTCGCCGGTGCAGGGATGCCCCGCCGCGTGGCAGTGCTTCTCTGCCGGCACGAGCAGAGTAGGAGAGGGGAGAGAAGAGAGAGGGAGGGAGAGATAATAGCGAGAAAAGAGAGAGCTGGATTGAAAATCTAAAATTTTTTCAAATTTTCATGTGGCAGCTCAAAAACATTTGAATACAAAAGTGGTTCAAAATTTCAAACTCTACAACTTTCGTTTCATGCTGAAGTTCATTTGAGTTATGATTCAGAAGATAATTCAAATTCTCAAAAATCATGATTCGAATGACTTGTCATTTTATGTGTAAAACTTTGATTTCTCTCATGGACTCCAACTAGACATTTATTAACCATGTCAAGGTGATGTGCCTACTTATTTTCATTGACATATTTGGATTGATTTGAAAGTTATAGAGAGTTACTTGTTAATGCACACATACACATGCACAAGCAAAATATGAGGTATTTATTTAAATTTTCCCTGGTCCTTCGTGCATGATGCTATGCTAATGATCCTTGTTTAGCAATTTAAACACCAGGGTGTTACATCTGGTTTTCTTTATTCTATTCTGGTAGCCCCTCAAACCCCAAGCACTCAAAGCAATGGACGAGGATGCAGCCGGGGATGATACTATGAGGGAGCAATGCATTCCCTCCACCACAATGGACCTATCGTCGGATTCCTCTGTGGCCGCGCTGGGGCAATCACAGCTCGCGGCTAGTCTGACCTCAATGGTGACCATCGCGATTGCCCCGCCAAATCAGACTGTACCCTTGGCTGGCGAAGCCGCGCTGGCGAGTGCTTTAGGTACTGTCCCAGCTTCTAGACCAGTTAGAAGGAAGAAGTTAGGAATAAAGAACTCCGCAGTGTAAGTATTTGAGTGCTTTCACTTGGAAATTGTAGATTTTTTATTGTGAACTAGTGGAGATGTACATGCCACAGGCACATATTTAAAAAATAATTATTTAAAAATAATTGGATTGCATCAATGCTATTAAAAATTTAATTTATTTATTAGTATATCATAGCAATCCAATCTAATCTAATACAAGCTAATCGAATTCCTTATTCCTTAGATTACAAAACCAGTTGAACATTAGCATGATTATATGGAATTAGTGGATGAATTCTTATATTCCTTATAGATTAGTAAAGGAATTAGTGAATCAAATCAAATATGGAAATAACTGATGAAATACATGGGATATTCATTGGACGCATTCACTCAAAATGCATATATATTATTAGGGTACTATATGCCTAAAAAAGAGTAAAAAGGAAGGGATGAAACATTCCTTACATCACCGTGACAGCTGCAAGAAAATTTGCTGCAAAAGATTGAAAAGATTAAAAAAAGATTGCCTTTGGGCGGGTAAGGGCCCACCGAGCTCGACTCGCAGCGAACCCACAGACTGGCTCAGCGCAAGGAGCCCGACGGGCTCAAACCCACACCATCATCATCAGACGTGGCAAAGGTATCACAAATGGTGTCTCAAGTGTGCGAATTTTGGAATTTCGAAAGAGCATTGGAAAACCGCGCTTAAAAGTTGGTCTTGTTCGCCTTGTGCTAAAAAAAAGAATAAGTCCTAAAATCAAATTCTTGCATTTTCCTATTTAAGGAGTAAATTAAATATTACATAACATGTCCTGTTTAAGGGCAAAGTGTACACCAATTTTGCTAATCCACAAATTCCTGCATTTTCAGGGGAAAAATTCAAGAACCTGTGATTTCAATCCCAAGAACCTATTAAGAAAAATTAGGCAATTCTTGTGATTTTTTGAGGAATCAGTTAAGAACTGAAAACAAGAAAAAAATGAAACAATCCACGAAATGCTTGGCCCAGTGGGAGTCAGAACTGTAGACGCTCGAGGGGGAAGGTCATGCTCCGCTTATACTTTATTAGAGGAAGAATCAAATCCACAAATTTCTGCAGTATAGGAGGACAAAAGGATCAAGAACAATTTTCTTTGACGAACCACCAAGAACTGAGATGGGAGGGAGCCAAACCTGCAGGTGTCTGATGGAAGAGGGTCATGCTCCATTGGATCCTTTTTGCCGGCATTGTCCGCATCCTTGTGCTGGTGGATCAGCTGCCGGCGGACGAGTCCAGCCATCTGCTCACGGTTGCAAGACAAATCAGAAGCTGGACGAACGGGCGCTGGTGCCGACGACCATGCAATGTGCGACCCTGATGAATAACATCTCCTGCCTAACCAACAACATAAAACTGCTATTCACAACAAACATTGCAACATGGGTAGGAGGCAGACCTTGGCGTTGGATGTGACGTCCTATTGCTGTTGTGGCAGCAGATGCTTGGCGCAGGTTTAGCCCCCTATTTGTCTGTATGAGTGATTCATAAGTAAGGAAAGAAATATTTATAAGTCAAGTTTTTTGTGCATAAGGGAAGAAATATGCGGGATCAATTTTCTCCCTTAATTGTGTGTGTCTTGATGTTTCAATTATCCTCTTGATTGATTGATAGGGATATCTTGATTCATTTAGTATGGAAAGAAGTTATGCTACTTAATTGATGCTCCTTCATTTGTACTACTCTATTTCCTATTTATGCATAAGGAAACAAATATGCGAGGATCTATTTTCTCCCTTAATTGTGCGCGTGAGGGTGCTTCATGTGGCGGGTACACCAGGTGGGTATGTAGAAGGTTTTGGTGTAAAAAGTATTAGGATTTTGGTAGAAATATTTTAAAAACATCAATTTCATGGGTCTCCACACCTCCTCTCAAACCTCCCGCGCTGGCATGTGGGACCTCCGTGAGGGGTACGGTGAGCCTAATCTTGGTGAGAAAGGGTTTCAATTGTTTCAACTTTTATAGTATAGATGATAGAACATGTTGCTGCTTCTTGTATGTAGCCCTTCCTTTGCTCTGGGCTTGGAGGAGCCTGGCAATGCCACGGAAACTCTAGCCCTCGAGCAAGAGAAGGAGTCAGATGTCGCAGCATTGAGTACGGTACTGGCGACAACCATGCTCGTCGAGTGATCGGTGCTAGAGGAGCCCCTAGAAACTGTCATCACATAAGCTAGAGGGGCCGACCCTGGAGACGAAACACCGATAGGTGAGAGGACCCCGAAGTCGAAGAGGAGTCCTACAGATTCCCACTGGTAAGTTGATGAAGCCACCCTCGCCCACATGATCTTCTTTGCCTGAGTTCTGCTAATCACTACAGGTGAGGTGATAGAGATCTTGCAGCAGTAGCTTGCACCTCAGGGACAAGGTGCTGCGAGTACTTCTTCGGGCGGCATATTGGTCACTCCGCCGATGTGGCAGTATGCCGTTCCACGTGAGCTAATTGAAGATCCAATGCCTTTGCCAGCTAGCTTGATCTTGTCTAATTGTTATCCTTATGCAGGAATTGGCCAACCGCTCCAGGAAGAAGTCAGACAAGCTCCGAGCTGTCGAAGATGGATTCCACCAGTTGTAGGAGAAAGATCGCCAAATTGGCAAGCAAATTTACAAGAACGTCGAGTTGAGGAATCAACTCAACACCCTCAAACAGGAGCGTACCCGAGAAGTCTGGTTGGTGAAGAAAGAGATTGAAGAGCTCAAGAAAAAGAACAGACTGCAAGCCAAGACTGATCAAGATAATACCCTATCGGCTGGTTTATCTTGTTTTTGACATACGTGTAGAGTAGTATCTGAACTTGTACAAGTACTTCTTCTTCTCCTTTTTCTTGCAGAACTTAATAACATCATAAGAAATAAGAATGACGAGATCACTGACTTGAAGAATCTTGTATATCGTCATTCAGATGATGCAGAGAAGCTAATCAAAGTGCTCCAAGATGCAGACATGTAACTCATAGAGTGTGCGACACAAATCCGGGACATGGCCGCTGAGAAGGAGCTGAAAGACAAAAAACTTGAAGAGCTCAAGGGTGCAGCGCAAGTAGTCGTAGACATGGTGGATCCTCCAGAAGGGGGGTAATCAGCGAGAGGACGCTGCTAGAGCAACTCCGTGTAGCCCCATAGAAAATTTCTGGGTACATCTTGGAGACCACCAAAACTTATGTAGCGCACATTCTTAGGCTTGTAAAATCTTACTAGCCGAAGGCCAATCTGAGTCCACTGGCAGATGGCATGGCAGCCGACTGTTCTAAGGAGAAATTCTCAGAATTTGTCGAAGAAGCAAAGCTAGTGGCTCAAAGGTTGATAGATAGCTTGGAGTAGGAGTAAACATGATATGTAATCACTGGACAACCTATCCGTGTATGTAAACATGTATATGTGTTTTATTTTTTGTTGCCTGACGATGTGTTTGGTGTGCTTACACGTAGAGCAATACCAAAAATCATAGGACTTAGATAAATAATACGGGACGCCCAATAGAGAACTACTCAGAAGGCCACGCTTCTGGAGGTACTCGATGACTTGGTGTCCAGCGTAAAGTCCCATATAGGGAGAATAAGCGAATCAGGATTTACTCGCACCATGCGATAGTCTGGATTGCTTTTATAGGTGTGGGAGCCTCTTCAACTTTTGCACGGTGACTCATGCTGTTGGTTCCTACAAATCGTTATGATAGTACTCAAAGTAGTCGGAGTTAATCGCAAGTAATCCTTGCGCTTCGGCCCGTAGGGCAAGTGTGAAAGTAGTCATTTAGAAATGACTCGTGGCAACAGCCCCCAAGTACCTCAGGTGACTAGGCATAGTTAACGCGTTGTGAAGAAAAGAAAGTAGTCGTTTGAAGAACAAAACCAATCTTTATTTATAACAGATGCTGAACTGCAGCTGACAACTTTGGATACAAGTTATCTAGGGATAGAAATGTCGTAAGAGCTCGATATTTCAGGAGTTTAGGACCTTCTGGCCATCAGGGTATAGTAGTCGATACGACCCTGGTCTTGTAACTTTGGCGACGATGAAGGGCCCTTCCCATCGCAAGTTGAGCTTGTGAAGCCCTGTCTTGTCCTGGATGCGACGAAGGACAAAATCACCGATGCTGAATGACCTCTCCTGTACATTGCGGTCGTGGTAGCGTTGGATGCCTTGTAGATAGCGAGCTGATTGTAGCAGGGCGTTGCATCTGACATTTTCTGCCAAGTCAAGCTCCTAATATCTTGCCTACTCAGCTTCGCCTTCTTCATACGTCTCTAGTCTTGGAGACTTCCACATGATGTCCGCAGGGAGGATAGCTTCTGACCCATAGATGAGAAAGAATGGAAATTGACCCGTGGCTTTGCTTGGTGGAGTGTGAAGCCCCCAAACAACTGAAGAGAGCTCATGAATCCACTTGCCCCCTTTTTTGCTATTCTAATCGTAGAGTCTTTTCTTCAGCCTATCGAGGATTAAGCCATTGGCGCGCTCAACCTGGCCATTGGCCCGCGGGTGAGCAAACGACACGTATTTTACCCCAATGGCGCTATTCTCGCAGAATTCCCAGAACTCGTGTGAGTGGAAATTAGATCCTAGGTCTGTGATGATAGTGTTGGGGAAACAAAAGCGGTGGAGGATGTCGCAGATGAAACTAACTACTCGATCTGCGGAGATATTTGTAATCGGCTTGTACTCAATCCACTTTGTAAACTTATCGATAACCACCAACACATGGGCAAATCCTCCTGGTGCCGTAGTCAAAGGCCCAATCATGTCCAGGCCCCAGCAAGCAAAAGGCTAGGATGGTGGTATGGTGATGAGGTTATGTACCGGAACAAGGGCCTATCGCAATTTGAACACCGACGAACAAGGTCTTCGGCGTCGGCCAAAGCTGTTGGCCAGTAACACCCAGACCTGAATGCTTTCCCGACTAGCGTCCTTGACGCTGCATGATTGCCATATACTCCTTCATGAATTTCTTGTAGTATTTCTTTTCCTTCCTCGACTGGAACGCATTTCATAAGGATGCCTGATGCTGAACCATGCTTGAACATAACCCTTGCTTCGCCTGATGATACGTGCGGCCTTGGCGCTTTTTGCGTCAACACCAGGGGGTAGCTTCTGATCTTTGATGAAATCGATGAACGGTGTCTGCCTGTCAGCCTCGATTATCATGACCTCTCGACCGGGCTCAGAAGAGCTCGGAATAATGGTGCTTTGATCTGGTGCCTTGATGGATGGATGATGTAACTTGTGAACGAATACTCCTGGTGGGACATTTGCTCGATCGGACCCCAACTTCGAAAGCACATCAGCCCCAACGTTGTTGTCCCGAACCACATGAGTCCCGATAACTTGTTCTCGAGCTTGCGTATTTCCACGACATATGCATCCATGGTGTCCTTCTTGATGTCCCACACCTTGTTGACTTGTTGGACCACCAGCAAAGAGTCACCGTACACAAGTAATCGCTTGATGCCGAGGGAGATAGCCAGGTGTAGCCCGTGCGGTAATGCCTCGTACTCGGCTTCGTTGTTAGAGACCTCAAATAATAACTGGAACACATATTTGAGTTGTTCACCCTTAGGTGAGATGAAAAGAACTCCTGCGCCACCGCCTCCGAGCTTGAGAGAACCATCAAAGTACATAACCCAATGCTCTGGCCTATTGGATAGAGCTACGACTTGATTTTCATACCACTCCGCCATGAAATCGACTAGTGCTTGTCATTTGATAGCGGTGCACGGCTTGAAATCGATGCTGAGAGCTCCCAGTTCCACTGCCCACTTGGAGATGCATCCAGTGGTGTCCCGATTGTGGAGTATATCCGCCAATGTGAAATCAGTGACAACCGAGATCTTGTATTCATTTAAGTAGTGGCGAAGCTTCCTGGAAGTGATGAGAATAGCATAGAGAATTTTCTGAATTGATGGATAACGAACCGTAGATTCAGAGAGGACTTCGCTGACAAAATACACCGCCCGCTACACACCAAATGTATGGCCTTCCTCCGGGCGCTCCACCACGATGGCTGTACTAATGACGTGAGTAGCCACTGTGATGTAGATCAGCAGGCTCTCACCCGGCAATGGGGTGATGTGGATAGGGGGCGACTGGAGATAATGCTCTAATCTTCCAGTGCCTGCGTCGCCTCCTCTGTCCACTGGAACTTGTCTTGCCTCTTCAAGAGCTTGAAGAAAGATAATCCTCTTTCCCCAAGTTGGGAGATGAATCTGTTAAGGGCTGCCATGCACCCTATGAGCTTTTGGATGTCTTTGATCGTCTGTGGGGCCCCCATGTCGATGATGGCGGTGATCTTCTCCGGGTTGGCTTCAATTCCCCGGTGGCTGACTATGAACCCGAGTACTATCCCTTGCGGTACGGTGAAGACGCACTTGGTCGGGTTGAGCTTCCACCGGAACTTGCGCAAGCTATTGAAGGTTTCCTCAAGGTCAGAGATGAACTCGTCGCGATTTCTTGTCTTGACGACCACGTCATCCATGTAAGCTTCAACATTGCGGTGTAGCTGATATGTAGCCCCTGCGTTCTTCAGTCCGAAGGACATAGTTTTGTAAGCATATGCTCCAAAAAGGGTGATGAACGCTATCTTGATTTGGTATTCTTCCTTGAGGGTGATCTGATGGTAGCCCGAGTAGTAGTCAAGGAAAGAGAGCAGGATGCAGCCAACCGTTGAGTCAATGAATTGGTTGATGCGTGGGAGCGCGAAAGAATCTTTCGGGTAGTGCCTGTTGAGATCAGTATAAGCCACGCACATTCTTTATTCATCATTATTGTTTTTCAAAACAAGTACAAGATTAGCTAGCCACTGTGGGTGGCAGACTTCTTTAATGAAACCAACCGCGAGTAGTTTTGCTAACTCCTTTTTGATGGCCTCCCTTTTGTTGGGAGAGAAATGACGCAGTCGTTGCTTCCTAGAGGTGGCTTTCGGATCGACTTTTAGGCAATGCTCGATCAACTCCTTGCGCACCCCTGGCATATCTGCTGGTTTCCATGCAAATTTTTGTCGGTTAGCCCTAAGGAAGTCGACGAGCATGAGTTCCTATTTGCCATCCAGCCAAGCACTCATGAGTGTTGTCTTAGACGAGTCGCCCTCTTGTAATTGGATGGTTTTCATGCCGACGTCGTTGGTGTTGGGCTTCACCATCGACTGGCCCAGCTTCTTCTATGGAGGTATGGTTGGAATCACCATCTCCGACTGGGAGAGCTGCTGTGCGACCACGAATACTTCAGATGAAGGTTTTCGCAAGCATGTGGTCGAGGCGTATTTGATTGCCTCCTGATCATAATCATTGGACTTCTTCAAATCACCGCGGAAGGCGAGGACCCTGTCTTGCCCAGCATCTTGAGGAGCAGGTAGACGTAATGGGGTACGGCCATGAATTTGGACATAGCAGGTCTGCTGAGGATGGTATGGTATGAGGACTCAAAGTTTACCACCTCGAACTTGATGTACTCCGTATGGTAGTTTTCTTTTGTCCCAAAGGTAACTGGCAGTGTTATTGAACTGATCAATGTACCCACGTTTCCTGGAACAATGCCGTAGAACAAAGGCTTGCTTGGGCTGAGCATCTTGGAGCTGTCCAGCCCCATCTTCTTCAAAGTACTCGCGAAGAACAGGTTGAGGCCGCTCCCACCATCGATGAGTACTCGGGTAAGCTGTGAGCCGGCCACTACAGGGTCCAAAACGAGCGGGAACTTTCCCGGCTCAGAGAAGCTGGTCCACTGATCCTCTCGAGAGAAAGAAATCGGGACCTCACTGTATCTCAAGGGCCACTATATAGCAGGCTCCACAGACAAGATCTCGCATAGAGTAAGCTTTTGCGGGCGCTTGGTTGAAAAGCCGCCATCGCCGCCGAAGATAATGTTGACGACGTTCTTGGGATCATGATACCCCTAGGCCCCCGACTTGTCTCCCTCCTCGTCGTACTGATCAGGGAGAGGTGCGTTGAGAGACTTGTGGAGGCTGATGCACTAGAAGAGTGTGTGTTTGGACTTCAGATGCATCGGGCATTACTTGTGCATGATCTTCTCAAACTAATCATGCTGGTTCCCCGACTTCTTTCCACGCTTGTGCTCCAGAACCGTCACTTCATGGTCTGGCTTGCGCTTTCAGGAGGGTTCCAAGTAGTTCCGCTAGCTTTTGTCGGAGCGGTTGTTGTTGTTTCGCTTGTCGTTGTTGCGCTTGGGGAAGCGCTCGTTCTCCTCTTGCTCCTGATCAGCCCATCGCTGTATCATATCGCGGAGCTCCACGATAGTCTTGGGGCAGTTGAGGCCAAAGTCGTGGTAGATGTTCTTCGAGCCAAGGCCATTTTGGAAGCAGTGGATGACGTCCTCGTCAGTGATGTTGGTGATGGTGGCGCGCATCTCGAAGAAGCGCATAACGTAGGACCTTAGGGTCTCGTTCTCCTCCTGCTTGACCTGTGACAAGTCATGGTGAGTACCTACGCGGAGCATGGAACCCTGGAAGTTGTCGATGAAAGTTTTCTTCAGGTCATCCCATGAGTCGATGGAGTCTGGATTAAGGCTTTTGAGCCAGGTGAGTGGTGCAAATTCCAGCCATTGGGAAATAGATAACTTTGGTCGTGTTGGAGCCACCCGACACTTCAATGGCGGTGGAGTAGCAACGAATCCACTGCCGTGGGTCTTGTTTGCCATCGTACTTGGTGATGCTGACTGGCTTGAACTCCCTTGGGCAGTCGCAGGAGGTTATGTTGCGAGTTTAGGCTGGGAAGCGATCACTATCGTCGACGTCGCGTGGGTCACCACCGAGCTCGCGGCGCCTCGAGTCGATGACATCTCGAGCGTCACGACCTTCATTGATCTTCTGCCTTAGGTCAACTCTAGGCAAGTCGCGAAGGTTTCCACGGTGGTCGTGGCCTCCCGTAGAGTGACCGCCAGCTTACTGGTTATTGTTGTCATCATGCTCGCAGAGAGAGCCCATGTAGATGTGACATTGTGGGGAAACTCTCCGCTAGAGCTATAGTCGACGAGTACTGTCCCGCCCCCTTCGTCCTCGATGATGGGAGAGAGGGGCTTGCCTTCCTGAAAAGGCAGTTCTTGTATAAAGGCCACAAGGCGGGAGTCAAATTCGAATAGCTCTGAGGGCTCCATGCCCTTCTAGTACACGAATTGGTCCTGTGGCGTTGAGATTATGGTCAGGCCCAGATGAGAACCCAGAAAGGTTTCGGAGTCGTCATCCGAGTTCGAGTACTTGTCGAAAACGGGGGCCTTCCGACAGGCGGTGGCTCCCTCGTCTCCTATCTTGAGTAGATTATCCAGGTCCTCTTCCTATGCGGAGAGGAAGTTGGATTGAGTGAGCTCCTGGTAGACAGAAGCCGCACTGTGTAGAACGAATGGGAGTCAGGTACGCTTGAGTCGAAGTAGCGTCGACAGCGGACTCCTCCTCGATCTCCCTGGCTAGGTTAGGGAGCATTATCTCATTGAGTTTGTCAATGAACTCATCGAGATTGCTGCATTGAGCTGCTGCAAATGCTTCTGGCTTCATGTCATTGATGAGATGCCAACGAAAGCGACCCACACTGTCAGTGACGCAGACCCATGAGCCAAAGATGAAAGTTGTGACCTCGTCGAGCATGGCGCTCATGAAGTTGAAAAATGTCATCAAGTTCACCGGTGGATGCTTGATGAACACCTCTACCTGGTGCACCAGCTGTCAGTGTTTAACCTCCAAGCCCACCGAGGGATACGCCTGAGGTGGTGGATGGTAGGTGGGGTGTCGCATAGATCAGGAACACGAAGGTGCAAGGAACACGAAACTTTAGACAAGTTCAGGCTGCCGAGAGCGTAATACCCTACGTCCTGTGTGATGGTTTGTATTGCCTTAGACGATGTAGTGTTTGGAGAAGGTCTCTGCCCGCCGTTATATAGTCTAGGGGGACAAGGTTACATGGAAGTCCTAGCCAAATATGAGCTTAGGAGTCCTACCCGAGTACTACTCGGGTAGATTCCTTCTGTTCCGACTAGTTCTACTCCTGTACTAGTAGTTATAACTAGTGTAGGGTGTGGGCCATGTCCCATCCCTGATCCTAGAATATGTACGCCATGTGCGCAGTCTCGTGGCTCTAGGTCTGAAAATTTCATCATGAGAGGTGATGCCACCGTGCATCTGGCATCTCCAACATCTTCGGATGAACTCTCGGGTATCCTCATACATTGACGGCTAGTAGAATCCAGTTTGCCATATGGTGCAGAATGGCACTTCTCAATGATTTGGTACCCTTCAGCTGTCAGGACATCTTTTGAGCAGACCATCGTTGCATACTCTATAAAGGTATGGGTCGTCGCATAGGTGGCGTCTGCTCTCATACAGAAGTTTCTTCTTGTTTTCTCTAGGTGGTACGTAACCTGAAACCATGAAATTAACCATGTTTGCATACCACGGGTTGGAGTCTGTTACCTTCAGTAGCATGTCGTCACGTAGGAAATCAATAATGGGAAGATCTTGCATGTTAGAGATAGGCATACGCGACAAATGATCGGCAACAGTGTTTTCTACTACTTTCTTATATTGATTTCTAAGTCAAATTCTTGGAGTAGCAAGATCCATCTTAGCAAACGAGGTTTAGCATCTTTCTTGGTGAGTAAACATTTCGAGGCAGCATGATCGGTAAAAACGATACTTTTGGACCAACCAAGTAAGATCTAAACTTATCGATTGCAAACACAACAGCCAAGAGCTCTTTTTCAGTGGTCGCGTAATTTAATTGAGCTCCGGTCAAAGTTTTACTCGCATAAGCAATTGCGTGATGCTTTTTGTCTTTGGTCTTGCTAAGGATCGCCCCAACATCATAATCACTTGCATCACACATTATTTCGAAGGGGAGCGTCCAATCAGGAGGTTAAATGATTGGAGCTGAAATTATTGGTTTTTCTAAAATATGAAAAGATTTTAAACACTCATTAGTAAACTCAAAAGGCGCATCCTTAGCTAGAAGGTTCGTGAGAGGTCTAGCGAGGCCCCTTCAGTAAACCTGCGCGTAGTACCAGTCGTAAACTAGTAAAACAGAGTTGTACTGGTAGCACCAATCACCAGGCATCGGTAGAAGATGTCCCCAGGTGATCAAGGGTGAAACCGACGCAGATGTTCAATGTTCCAAGAGTTTGGTACCTCCTGGCCATCCGGGTACTGTAAGCGATAAGATCCAGGGCCTGTAACCTTGTGCACAATGAAAGGTCCTTCCCAACGTGAGTTAAGTTTGTGTAGACCGGTATCATCCTGGATTCTTCATAGAACCATATCTCCAACGTTGAAAGAGTGTCATTGAATGTTCCTATCGTGGTAATGATGAACTCCTTGTAAGTAGCGGGCTGACTGCAAAAATGCATTGCATCGGATTTCATCTGTCGAGTCAAGCTCAAGATGTCTTGCGGTGTCAGCCTTGCCTTCTTCAAACATCTCCAGTCGTGAAACTTCCACATCACATCAGCTGGTAATATGGCTTGAGACTCGTACACGAGAAAGAAAGGGGACTAGCCTGTGGCTTTGCTTGGTTGTGTGCGAAGCCCCCAGACTACTGATGAGATCTCATTGATTCACTTGCCGCCCTTTTTGCTATTCTCGTCATAAAGTCTTTTCTTCAGTCCATCAAGAATCAAGCCGTTGGCGCGCTCTACTTGGCCATTGGCCCGCGGATGAGCCACCAAAACATATTTGACTTCAATAGAGCTGCATTCACGGAAATCCTAGAACTGATGCGAGTGCAAATTGGATCCCAAATCTGTGATGATGGTGTTGGGGAAACCAAAGCGGTCTAAGATGTCGTAGATGAAAGTAACCACTTGATCTGCATTGAGCATTGCAATAGGCTTGTACTCTATCCACTTGGTAAACTTGACAATGGCCACCAACACGTGTGTGAAACCTCCTGGCGCAGTTGTGAAGGGCCCTATCATGTCCAGGCCCCAGCATGCAAACGGCCGTGAAGGTGGTATGGTGATAAGATAATGAGCTGGAACATGAGTCTGTTTACCAATGAATTAGTAGTTGGTGCACCGGCGAACGAGTGCTTCGGCATCTGCTAAAGCAGTTGGGCAGTAGAAACCAGAGTGAAATGTCTTCCCGACTAGTGTGCGAGAAGCAGCGTGGTTCCCGCACACGCCTTCGTGAATCTCTTGGAGTATTTCTTTGCCTTCCTCCTTGCTGACACACTTCATGAGTATGCCTGACCATGTTTGTACAGATTACCCCCGACTAGAACATACCCTTTGCTGCGCCTAGAATGCGAGTGGCTTCAGCACTTTTTGGGTCGATACCGGGGGGTAGTTTGTGCTCCTGGATGTAGTCGATGAAGGTCACCCTCCAGTCGACCACGATCATCAAGACCTCTCGATCAGGTTCCATGGGACCCTGAGCGGTGGAACTTGAGTCTAGTGCCCTGATAGAAGGGTGATGCAGCTCGTGAACGAAAACTCCCGGTGGGACGTTAGCTCGATCAGAACCTAGTTTGGAGAGCACATCCGAGCCCACATTGTTGTCGCGAACCACATGGTGAATTTCCAACCCCGAGAACTGTTTCTCGAGCTTGCGTATTTCCATGACGTAGGCATCCATAGTGTCCTTATTGATGCCCCACTCCTTGTTGACTTGTTGAACCACCAGTAAGGAGTCGCCATAGACGAGTAGTCGCTTGATGCCCAGGGACATTGCCAGGCATAGCCCGTGCAACAATGCTTCATACTCGGCCTCATTGTTGGAGACCTCAAACAGTATTTGAAACACGTACTTGAGCTATTCTCCTCTCGGGCTGATGAAAAGTACTCCCACACCACCGTCACCAAGCTTGAGTGAACCATCAAAGTACATGACCCAATGCTCCCGCTGGTTGGTTGGGGTTTCCACTTGGTTTTCTCACCACTCCGCCATGAAGTCGACTTGTGCTTGCGACTTGATGGCTGTCCGGGGCTTGAAGTCGAGTGTAAGGGCTCCCAGCTCCATCGCCCACTTGGAGATGTGCCCGGTAGTGTCTCGATTGTGGAGGATCGCCAATGGGAAGTCGGAGACCACCAGGATATTGTATGCATCGAAGTAGTGGCGAAGCTTCCTGGAAGTGATGAGTATACTGTAAAGTATTTTTTGAATCATCGGGTAACGAACCTTAGATTCAGAGAGGTCTTCACTGATGAAGTAAATTGGTCGCTGCACCCCAAAGGCGTGGCTTTCTTCCTGTCGTTCCACCACGATTGCCGTACTGACGACGTGAGTAGTCACGGCGATGTAGAGAAGCAAGTTCTCGCCTAGGTTGGGAGCCGTCGGGATAGGTGGCAATTGCAAGTGGTGCTTGAGATCTTGCAGCGCCTGGTTTGCCTCCTTGGTCCATTTGAACTTGTCGTGGCGCTTGAGCAACATGATAAAGGGTAGTCCCCTTTATCCAAGATGGGAGATGAATCGGTTCAAAGCTGCCATGCAGCCAGTGAGCTTCTGGACATCCTTGATCGTCTTTGGAGCATCCATGGCTGTGATGAGCACCCCTACCTGGCGCACCAGCTGTTGGTGTTTTACCGCCACGTCCACCGAGGGATACCCCCGAGGTGGTGAGTTTGTAGGTAGGGTGTCGCCAAGATCAGGAACTCGAAGGTGCAAAGGAACGCAAGGTTTTAGACAGGTTCGGGCCGCCGAGAGCGTAATACCCTACGTCCTATGTGGTTTGGATTGCCTTTGATGATGATTGTCCCTTAGGGGGTTCCTGTCCTCCCTTGTATAATCTTGGGGGACAGGTTTACATGGAAGTCCTAGTCGGGTAAAAGCCCAGGAGTCCTACCCAAGTACTTCTCGGGTAGTTTCCTACCGTGTCCGACTAGTCTAACTACTCTACGAGTAATCCTACTGCATTACGAGTAGTTACAAGAGAGGTAGGGCGTGGGCCATGTCCCATCCCATATCCTAGAAGAAGTATGCCATGTGTGCAGTCCCGTGCACCCGGGTCAGACAGTCCCTGTCCGCCCTTATGTAGTCTCGGGGGACAGGGTTACATGGAAGTCCTAGTTGGAAACAAGCCCAGGAGTCCTACCCAAGTACTTTTCAGGTAGTTTCCTATCGTCTCTGGCTGGTTTTACTACTGCATGAGTAGTCCTACTACGTTGCGAGTAGTTACAACAGATGTAGGGCGTGGGCCATGTCCCATCCCTTATCCTAGGAAAAGTACGCTATGTGTGCAATCCCGTAGGCCCGAGTCTGACAAGCCCCCGAGCTGTTCGTAGTCAAGTAGTGCAGGCATCCGAGTACCTCAGAAGGCGTCTTCGAGTTCTCCTGAACTCCATCTTAAAGGTGTCCTCCGAGTACTTCCTTGGCTGCATCGAGGCTGTAAGGTGTTCATGCCCCGAGTAGTTGTCAAGTCTTCTTTTATATGGGGTGCGATTAAACTCGCACTCCATATGGAGTAGCCCCCGAGCATTAGATGGACTCATAGAATCAAGCTGAGGGTCAATTTAATCTTGAGTCTTCTGTCCTTATCTTCCAAAAGATTTGAAAAATAAGTTGCTAGTTACACGTGTCCCACAGCCCCCGAGCCTTGAATCCAAATTCCCAAGGTTTGGAATAAAGGATCCAAAGAATCGTGGCATGAAATATATGACGGTAAAGATTTGATGGTGAAGATGGTCAAATCGGTTCAGTAAATTTGAAAACCTCTTTTTCGGGGATAACTTCCCTGAAAAAATGGTTAAACAAATAACTTCTCCAAAAAGCGCCCTAAATTACCGCTCAAATCAAATCTTGTTCCATGAGTCAATGTCTAGATAAGACCCCCTTATTTCTGAATAGAATCCCAGAAATAATGGTTAAACAATTATCTTCCCGAGATAAATCTTCAAAAGCCGCTTGAATCGGGATCTTCTGAGTAGTTTTACAACGTCTAGCCTTAAAGCATGGGAGCTGTCACTGAAAGCACACTAAGTGCCCTGTCACATCTAGCTCCCGAGCCTAGGAGCTAGATGAGTCGCATAGTATATGCCTAGTAGTCGGTGGCGCCAGCCCCCGAGCCTAGGCATTGGCCAAGTTGCCGCTGGATCTTGAACTGTCGATGAAGCCGACTAGTCGGAGTCGACACCGACCAGATTTGTAGGTGAGACTAGTAGTTGAATTAGTCGAACATGCATAAAACTAGTCGTAAACTAGTAAACGCCTTGTCGTGGGAGCGAGGCCCCTTCAGTAACAAAGGATACTAGTCAGAAACTAGTAATCTGTTACTGGAAGTACGAGCGAGGCCCCTTCAGCAAACTTGCGTGTAATACCAGTCGTAAACCAGTAAAACAGAGTTATACTGGAAGTATGAGTGCGAAGCCCATTTAGTAACATAAGATACTAGTCGGAAACTAGTAATCTGTTACTGGAAGTACGGGAGCGAGGCCCCTTCAACAAACTTGCGCATAATACCAGTCGTAAACCAGTAAAACAGAGTTATACTGGAAGTATGAGCGTAAGGCTTCTTTAGTAACATAAGATACTAGTCGGAAACTAGTAATCTGTTACTCGAAGTACGGGAGAGAGGCCCCTTCAGTAAACTTGCATGTAATACCAGTTGTAAACCAGAAAAACAGAGTTATACTAGAAGTATGAGCGCAAGGCCCCTTCAGTAACATAAGATACTAGTCGGAAACTAGTAATCTGTTACTAGAAGTACGGGAGCGAGGCCCCTTCAGTAAACTTGCGCGTAATACCAGCTGTAAACCAGTAAAACAGAGTTATACTGGAAGAATTGATCTCTAGGCACCGACAGAAGATGTCTTGGTTGACTAAGGATGATAACGGCGTAGATGCTCGATATTCCAGAAATTAGGAACCTCCTAGCCCTCAGGGTACTGTAAGCGAAATGAGCTAGGGCTTGTAACCTTGTGCACGATGAAAGGCCCTTCCCATCACGAGTTAAGCTTGTGTAACCCGGTGTCATCATGGATTCATCGAAGAACCATATCTCCAACATTGAAAGAGCGTCATTGAACGTTCCGGTTGTGGTAACGATGGACTCCTTGTAAGTAGCGGGCCGATTGGAGCAAGACGTTGCATCTGATTTCCTCAGCTGAGTCGAGCTTGAGATGTCTTGTGGTGTCAGCCTTGCCTTCTTCAATCATCTCCAGTCGAGGAGACTTCCACATCATGTCAGCTGGTAATATAGCATCAGACCCATAAGCGAGGTAGAAAGGTGACTGTCCTTTGGCTTTGCTTGGTTGCGTGCAAAGCCCCTAGATTACTGACGAGATCTCGTCAATCCACTTGCCGTACTTTTTGCTATTTTTTTCATAGTCTTTTCTTCAAGCCATCAAGAATCAAGCCATTGGTGCGCTCAACCTGGCCATTGGCCTGCGGGTGAGCCACTGAAACATACTTGACTTCAATGGAACTGCGTTCACAGAAATCCCAGAACTGATGCGAGTGGAAATTGGATCCCAGGTCGATAATGATGGTGTTGGTGAAACCAAAACGGTGCAAGATATCACGGATGAAGGTAACCACTTGATCTGCAGAGAGCACTGTGATTCGCTTGTACTCGATCCACTTGGTAAACTTGTCGATGGCCGCAAACACGTGAGTAAAACCACCCGGCGCAGTGGTCAGAGGCCCTATCATGTCCAGGCCCCAGCATGCAAACGACCATGAAGGTGGTATGGTGATGAGGTTGTGAGCCGGGACATGGGGCTGTTTGCTGAAGAACTGGCAGTTTGTACACCGGCGAACGAGTGCTTCGGCGTCTGCCAAAGCTGCCAGCCAGTAGAAATCAGATCTAAAAGCCTTGCCGACTAGTGTGCGAGAAGCAGCGTGGTTCCCACACACACCTTCGTGAATCTCTTGGAGAATTTCTCTGCCCTCCTCCATGTAGACACACTTCATGAGTATGCCAGACGCTGTTCCACGCTTGTATAGGTTACCTCCGACTAGAACGTACCCTTTACTGCGCCTTAGGATGCATGTAGCCTCAGTGCTTTTGGGGTCAACGCCGGGGGGTAGTTTGTGCTTCTGGATGTAGTCGATGAAGGTCACCCTCCAGTCGACCTCGATCATCAAGACCTCTTGGTCGGGTTCCTTTGGACCCTGAGCGATGGAACTTGATTCTGGTGCCTTGATGGAAGGGTGATGTAACCCGTGAACGAAAACTCTCGGTGGGACGTTAGCTCGATTAGAACCTAGTTTGGAGAGCAAATCCGCTCCCACGTTGTTGTCGCGAATCACATGGTGGATTTCCAACCACGAGAACTTGTTCTCGAGCTTGCGTATCTCCATAACGTACGCGTCCATGGTGTCCTTGTTGATGTCCCACTCTTTGTTGACTTGTTGGACCACAAGTAAGGAGTCACCGTAGACAAGCAGTCGCTTAATGCCCAGAGAGACTGCCCGGCGTAGCCCATGCAATAGTGCCTCATACTCAGCTTCGTTGTTAGAGACCTCAAATAGTATTTGGAACACGTACTTGAGTTGTTCTCCTCTCGGACTAATGAAAAGTACTCCCGCGCCACCACCACCGAGCTTGAGTGTGCCGTCGAAGTACATGACCCAATGCTCTGGCTGGTTGGCTGGGGCTTCTACTTGGTTTTCTCACCACTCCACCATGAAATCGACTAGTGCCTGCGACTTGATGGCCGCCCGGGGCTTGAAGTCAAGGGTGAGAGCCCCCAGTTCCACTGCCCACTTGGAGATGCGTCCGGTGGCGTCCCGATTGTGGAGAATATCTGCCAATGGGAAGTCGGTGACCACCAAGATGTTGTATGTGTCAAAATAATGGCGAAGCTTCTTGGAGGTGATGAGTATAGCGTAGAGTAGTTTCTGCATTGTCGGGTAACGAACCTTGGATTCAGAAAGGACTTTGCTGATGAAGTAGACTAGTCACTGCACACCGAAAGCGTGGCCTTCCTCCTGGCGCTCCACCACGATTGTCATACTGACAACGTAAGTAGTTGCGGCGATGTAGAGTAGCAGGTTCTTGCCTGGATCGGGAGCCGTCAGGATGGGGGGCGACTGCAAATGATGCTTGAGATCTTGCAGCGCCTGCTTTGCCTCCTCGGTCCACTAGAACTTGTCGTGTCGCTTGAGCAGTCTAAAGAAGGGTAATCCCCGTTCTCTAAGTCGAGAGATGAATCTGTTCAAGGCTGCCATGCAACCTGTGAGCCTCTGGACATCCTTGATCGTGTGTGGAGCATCCATGGCTGTGATGGCGGTGACCATCAAAACTTGCGTAAGCTATTAAATGTTTCCTCGAGATCAGGGTTGAACCCGTTGTGGGATCTGGTCTTGATGACCACGTCGTCCACATAAGCTTCAACGTTGCGATGTAGTTGATCCGCAAAGCACAATTTGATGGCCCACTGATAGGTGGCTCCTGCATTCTTCAACCCGAAGGACATTGTTGTGTATGCATATGCTCCAAAGGGGGTGATGAATGCCGTTTTGATCTGATCTTCTTCCTTGAGAGCGATCTAGTGGTAATCCGAGTAGCAGTCCAGGAAGCAGAGAAGGACGCAGCCAGCCGTAGAGTCGATGACCTGGTCGATGCGTTGGAGCGTGAAGGGATCCTTCGAGCAGTGCTTGTTGAGATCAGTATAATCCACTCACATCCTCCATTCATTATTATTCTTTTTCAAGACTAGTACAGGGTTAGCTAACCACTCGGGGTGGTACACTTCTTTAATAAAACTAGCCGCGAGTAGTTTTGCTAGCTCCTTCTTGATGGCCTACCTCTTGTTGGGTGCAAAGCATCATAGTCGTTGCTTCTTCGGAGTGGCTTTAGAGTCAACTTTTAGGCAATGCTCGATCAACTCCTTGGGCACCCCTGGCATATCCGCTGGTTTCCATGCAAATATGTCTCGGTTAGCCCTAAGGAAGCTGACGAGAGCGCTTTCCTATTTGTCATTCAAGCCGCCTCCGATCAAAGCAGTCCTGGACGGGTCGCCTTCTTGCAGCTGGATAGCCTTGATGCCGACATCGCTGGGGTTGGGTTTAACCCTCGACTGGCTAGGCCTCTAGCTGGAGATCTCCATCTCTAAATCGGTGAGCTTTTGCGCGGCCACGAGTACTTCTGCAAAAGGCTCGGGCACACGTGATGACGCGGTGTACTCGATCGCCTCCTGGTCGCAGTCGTACGACTTCTTTAGGTCGCCATAGAGCGTGAGTACGCCTGTCTTGCCTGGCATCTTGAGTAGCAGGTAGACGTAATGGGGCACGGCCATGAACTTGGCCAGTGCCGGTCTGCCAAGGATGTCATGGTATGACGACTCAAACTCAGCCACCTCGAACTTGATGTACTTAGTGCGGTAGTTGTCCTTTGTCCCAGAGGTAACTGGCAGGACCACTGAGTTTCCCGGGATGATACCATAGAATGGAGCTCTGCTACGGGTGAGCATCTTGGAGATGTCTAGGTCCACCTTCTTTAGAGTACTCGCGAAAAGCAGGTTGAGGCCGCTCACGCCATCGATGAGTACTCGGGTCAGCTATGAGCCCGCCACGACAGGATCTGTGACACCCTAGGTGTCTAAAAGACTAAACATAGATCCATAACAGAAAATCAGGCATAAAAGAGCAATAAAAGTATACAACAACCTATCAAAATATACCTTTCAAGCAAATGTACATGTGTATATGTATATATGCATATACATGTGAACCCTTGCAAACAAACCCTTGTAACTTTCAAAGTTGAACTCAAGGGCTAAAAGCGCAAAAATTCACATGAAATAACATGTCATTTAAATACTAGTTTTTGGAAATTCAAAATAACTTTTTATACCTTGCTCAAATGAACATAGTAATAAAAGAGACGGCGTGCTACACCGCGCTGGTCACCAAGAACGCCAAGCACGCGGCGTCGGACATGACTCAGTTGCTCAATGTCAAGATTGTGGAGGAGCCGCCGAGCCAGAGCAGACGGAGAAGCTAGCGCCGCGCGAGCAATTTGGGCTCTTCTCCAGGCAGTTTGCCAAGCGCCACGGCCTCCACTTGCTCGGCACGATGTTGTGCTCGCAGTGCCGGCTCAATTTTAAGAGCCCTTGGGAAGCAAGAAGATGAGGGCCATTGAACTAATTTTTGTTACAAAATTACAATATATATTACGAACAATAAAAATTATTTTACAATATATGTATAGCTCATAAAACATATAACAATAGTGTAACAAAAAACTAAAAATGATAACTATTATGAGGTTTGTGATGGGCTTTTAAAAGCTTATTATGGCAAATAGAAAATAATGTGTACTAGTTACCTATATTATCTATATGATCTTGGGTATATTACCTATATGATCTTGTGGGCCCAGCTCCATGGGCCCCCGGTGGTCGCAATGTGTGACACCCTAGGTGTATAAAAGACTAAACAAAGATCCACCACCTGAAATCAGTCATAAAAGAACAAGAAAGATATAAAACAAGCTATAAAAATCTATCATTCAAGCAAATGAATATGTGTCCGTGTATTTTATGCATAAACATTTGAACTCTTGCAAACAAACCCTTGTAACTTTCAAAGATGATCACAACTCACTCTAAAAATTTAGTGACACATCTGTCATATCAAGAGCAATAAAAGTCTAGTTGAACTCAAGGGCTAAAAGTGCAAAAATTCACATGAAATAACATGTCATTTAAATACTAGTTTTTGGAAATTCAAAATAACTTTTTATACATTGCTCAAATGAACATAGTCATAAAAGAGAAAATGTATATCTTGAAAAGTTGAACAAAAATGGTATTCAAATATTTTTGATTTGACCTTGGGAAGAATGAGTTTTAGCTCCTTTTTCACCCAGGCCCCCGCTATTTTTGCTTCTTGCGCTCAAGTCCCATCACCTTCTCCCTCCTCTCTCCTCCCTGCTCAAGCCGGAGCAGACGGAGAAGCTAGCGTGGCGCGAGCAGTTTGGGCTCTTCTCCAGGCAGTTTGCCAAGCGCCACGGCCTCCACTTGCTCGGCACGATGTTGTGCTGGCAGTGCCGGCTCAATTTTAAGAGCCCTTGGCAAGCAAGAAGATGAGGGCCATTGAACTAATTTTTTTTACAAAATTACAATATATATTACGAACAATAAAAATTATTTTACAATATATGTATAGCTCATAAAACATATAACAAAAGTGTAACAAAAAACTAAAAATGATAACTATTATGAGGTTTGTTATGGGCTTTTAAAAGCTTATTATGGCAAATAGAAAATAATGTGTACTAGTTACCTATATTATTTGTATGATCTTGGGTATATTACCTATATGATCTTGTGGGCCCAGCTCCATGGGCCCCCGGTGGTCGCAATGTGTGACACCCTAGGTGTATAAAAGGCTAAACAAAGATCCACCACCTGAAATCAGTCATAAAAGAGCAAGAAAGATATAAAACAAGCTATAAAAATCTATCATTCAAGCAAATGAATATGTGTACGTGTATTTTATGCATAAACATTTGAACTCTTGCAAACAAACCCTTGTAACTTTCAAAGATGATCACAACTCACTCTAAAAATTTAGTGACACATTTGTCATATCAAGAGCAATAAAAGTCTAGTTGAACTCAAGGGCTAAAAGTGCAAAAATTCACATGAAATAACATGTCATTTAAATACTAGTTTTTGGAAATTCAAAATAACTTTTTATACATTGCTCAAATGAACATAGTCATAAAAGAGAAAATGTATATCTTGAAAAGTTGAACAAAAATGGTATTCAAATATTTTTGATTTGACCTTGGGAAGAATGAGTTTTAGCTCCTTTTTCACCCAGGCCCCCGCTATTTTTGCTTCTTGCGCTCAAGTCCCATCACCTTCTCCCTCCTCTCTCCTCCCTCTGCCCTGTCCCATCACTGGTAGGCCAGCTGGCCGGCGCACCCCAGCGCAACTGAGGCCGCCCGGCCAAGTGGTCCTGCCAGCACATGGAAAATCCCCCGTTGGCTCACAAAATCTCGCTCTTCCCCCTCAGAAAGCCTCCACGCGGCGGCATTTTCCTGCCGTGGGCGCAGCTGGGGCCACGGCGAGCTTTGCCGGCTCCAGCGAGGCAGCCTCACCCCTGGTTTTGCCCCCTGGTCGCGCACTTCCCAGTAGCTCGTGCCCAGGCCGCCATCCTCCCTCTCGCGCCTATAAAAGCCCCACACGAGGCCCGTAAGCTCGCCGCCCCAACCCAACTCCGGCGAGCCGCCAACCGCGCGTGGACGCACCACTCCGCCCCCACATTGCCCAAACCAACCCTCCCATCACTTTCTCTGCCTCCCACCGAAGCTGCACAACTGATCCCCGCGCCCTCTTCCACACCGGAGCACCGCCACCATCACCTGCACCTGCCGCCGGCTCTGTGCCACCGCTGGCGAGCCGCCCCAGTCCACCCCTTCCCCACCCAAGGCCACAAACAGGTGCGGTTCATTCCCCTCTTGCCTCTCCCACCCTCGACCCTCGCCGCCGGCAACCCTTGTCACCGTTCCCCTGCACAAAGGACCCATTTTTTTCGATTTCAATATTTCCAGGGAGATTTCCGTAAAATCTCAGGGACCCATTGGTAAACATGAAACTAGAACTTGGAAAACCAATTTATTAACTTTGAAAATGCAAAACAACTCATAGAAAAATCCTAAAAATACAAACAAAGATATTCTGGACTTCTTAAGTTAAGATCTACAACTTTGTAAAAGGATCTTGGACTGTTTGCACATAATTTTAGCTGTAGATTTAAATCAAGCTTAAATGTCTTTTAGTCATTCCAAGAGTTTTAGGAAAGAACTACTCATGAATTTTGGATGGTAGCTTAAATGCTCTGAATCCAATCACAACTAGATGTTTCGAGTACTTTTGTTGTATGCTAGATCAAGTTAAACTAAAATTTTAGCCTCTGATTCTTGCATAGGAAAAATCTACAAAATTTACAGTAGCCTACTCATACAAGTAAGTTTGATTAGTAAAATATTGAGTACCTGTTCTTGCATGGTTTGTTCTGTACAAATAGATCTTGATCCTAGTAGTAGCCGTTTAATATATTTTTTCATGAGTAACCTGCTGAATGAAAATGGCTAAAAGTTTTACAGTGAGTTTGCACTTAAGTAATGTGCTCTGCATAAAAATCTCAACCCCAGAAACTACCTCTACAAGTAGTTTTGCTTAAACCATGCTTACTGTTGAAAATGGCCGTTACGACATGACAAACCCACTCACTCACTTAAGGAAGTTAGTCAAGATAAGTACTCGATAAATGACTGCCCAAGGAAAAGAAAATGAAATGCTCAACTAGTTAACTTGAATTTTGTTGAATGGCTGCTTTATAGTGAAATAATTATTTATATTGTACCATTAAAACCAGTCATACATGTGCATTCATATAGAATCGACTACTCTCACCGACGGAACCTACGAGCTGGTGCCCGAGTCCGAGATCGAGCACTGCATAAAAATTTTACAGTGAGTTTGCACTTACGTAATGTGCTCTGCATAAAAATCTCAACCCAGAAACTACCTCTACGAGTAGTTTTGCTTAAACCATGCTTACTGTTGAAAATGGCCGTTACGACATGACAAAACCACTCACTCACTTAAGGAAGTTAGTTAATCAAGATAAGTACTCGATAAATGACTGCCCAAGGAAAAGAAAATGAAATGCTCGACTACTTAACTTGAGTTTTGTTGAATGACTGCTTTATAGTGAAATAATTATTTATCTAGTACCATTAAAACCACTCATACATGTGCATTCATATAGAATTGACTACTCTCACCGACAGAACCTACGAGCTGGTGCCCAAGTCCGAGAGTGAGCAGCGCGAAGCTCAAGTTAATCTAACTAAAGTCGCTGAAGACCCGAACCGAAGTTCGGAAGAACCCCCGACTAGTTTTGCCCAAGAAGGCAAGCTCCGGTTCATGATCCCAGTGTTTCAATTTATGCAACTACTGTTCCTTTTTACCTACACATTTAAGTTCATAGGAGTTGATTGGAACCCTAGCTGCATGATCCTAGGCACCTATGTATTGAATACTAGAACTGGAAGTTTGAGTAGATGCTCTGCTAATAGGTTCGGTAAAAGTCGAGTGGTTTCCTGCCACTCGCGAGAATTATAGAAGTTGAATGTTTTACCGCATACTGCAACTATAAGGTCAACGGGCGGGGCTGTGGTACGATGCTCATGGTTGAGGCCCCGTCTGAGAAGAAAAAAAATGCTAAGGCCGCATTATGTGGTAGTGGTGGTTAAGCGTTTGAACGTACTAACCACATGTCAAAAATATGGTACTCGATAATCTTAAGTACCTGATTGGCCCGGCAAGTGGACTTTACTCTCACCCTACTTGAACGAAGTTCTGATGCGTATACACATCCGAGTGCAGAGCGAGGCTCTGCAGTCAGGGAGGGTGACCCTGATCCACAACCCGGAAAGAAAGGGCAAAAGTTTCTTGGGGTGACCCTTCGGTACTCCAGGCATGTGTGTTAGGTTTTCCTTGCAAGGTTAAGATATTCGATTCGAATCGTCAGTTTCTCGCGGTAATTGAGACTGCTTAATAGTTCTGCCACATAGAGTAACAAGAGGAACCATGGTTATGATTAAACTTGTCGGATGATTAATTATTTTTCACCATGTTTGGTTAGAGATAGATGCTCACATAGAATGGTTAAAGGAACTAGAATATTGAAAGCTAAAATATGAAATTAAGGACTTACTCTTTGTTGATTTTTAGCAAAAAGAAACCCTAGAACCTTAGAGCCATGTATGCTTAGGAGTCGGTATTTACATACCACTAGTCGAGTAAGCCTTGCTGAGTATTAGTATACTCAGCTTTGCCTGTGGCATTGTTTTCAGGTGTGTCTTTTTAGGAAATGATAGCTGGTTTGACCTGGCCTTGTACCTTGCCGCCTGATTGGTCCGTGGAGTGGGATCCGTCCCCGGTCAACAATGACATTGCCGAGTGATGCCACATATGGGCTTCATCTTGGTATCCAAATCGACGATAGATGATCGTGTTTTCTTTCCGTTGTTTTTAAACTCTGAAAGTTTTTAGGTTGAACTCTGAAGTACTTATTTTATAAACTCGGTTTGTAATAAATAATTATCAGACTTGTGAGGTAAAAGTTATGGAATGTTGTAATCTCTGGACTTGCCTTCGTGCATGTTAAGTGTATGCTTTGTTTCGATCGAAATAATCAGTGGTCGCATCGGGAATTACCCGACAGATTGTCGGATTACTCCGTTTGAAGTGCATGGCAGTCGTTTCACCTTTGTGGATGATGGTTACTGTACTTGAGCTGGATTAATTCAAGCGGTTCTGCCACAGCTGGTATCAGAGCAAAAAGCGTACACCAGAGTATGCAACAAACTTTAAAAATAAGTTTTATAAAACTTGACCCCAAAACTCATATTTGAAAAATGGGTTGGACTCGTTAAGGATTATATCTAGCTCGTATAGCCCTGTGGGAATATGGGAATATAACTAGGTGGCAATATAAATTAGGACTTATATATCTATGTGAGTTCTCTGCAGGTACACTAACCGCGAGTACGATAGGTTAAGAACGAAGAGAGCTCGGCTAGCTATTACAGGGAGAGACGTACTAAATTAAGCCACCGAATTAACTCCATAAGGCCAAATTAATGGCAACTGTGAAGTTGTGAGGACGGAAAGATAGTGCATACTGCATATC
The DNA here is from genome assembly GCA_032594955.1 of Panicum miliaceum. NCBI lineage: Eukaryota > Viridiplantae > Streptophyta > Magnoliopsida > Poales > Poaceae > Panicum > Panicum miliaceum. Next base: position 6,515,254 of record CM064070.1, on the reverse strand, counting down.
TTTAAATTAGAATAAAAATTGAGTTATGGATGAACTGGAAAAAATTCACCCCAAAATAGCTAAATCACTAACCAAAGTTCATCTAGGTTCTTGTTGTTTTCTATCCAATCTAGGGAAATCAATTTATTAACCATAACAAATGACCTTATCTAGAGGAGTTCAACACGAATGTTGTTGTAAATTGAGTAAATAAGCTACTATTAAAATTTGGTAATTTTTGGCTAGATAATTTTTTCCAGATTTACAAAACACTAGCCCTCGGTTTTCTGGAATTTTAGACTGACACTAAGTTAGAAATGTAAGAATATAGTTATCTTAGAGTCTGATCTAGCTTTGGGTATGACCAGCAAAGTTGTGCACAATTACCTTAGGTATGCTCTAGTAAACATTTGAGACTTTTTGCACATCACCCTGCAGAAGTTATGCTTAGTCTAGTGCACTATCCAGAATCTATTTATTTGATTGAGCATCAGTTTTCATTATCTCACCCTTTAATCTTTGGAATCAGATGGCTGATCCTGTCCTCATGGTGGTGGACGAGGAAGGACATGCGCACTCAGCGTGCCTGCATTGGGAGGGCTTCCCCTCCATCTTGTGGGGCGTGTTGAGTGCCGCTGGCTACCCGAATCTGCCTCTTTATGTGGGGCAGGAGTTCATGGAGACGGGTGTCCGCCGGTGCCTTGTGCGCATGACCATTCCCCAGCACCCACTCAACCCCGCTTGGCTTGCCATCGAGACCGAGGTTGTCGGACACCGCGTCATTGACTCATGGTAAGCAGCAGCAATGAAGGCGCTCACCACTTTTTGTGAGCAGCACCCATTGGAGGTGATCTTGGCTCCAGCTGGGCTGTTTCCGGCAGTCAGCGAGAGTGACCCGTTGTGGCTTGACAGGCTGGCACATCTAGGCCACTTGGTAGATCAGATTCCTATCGAGACCATAGTTTTTTTCAGTTTGGTGCATGAATGCAGTTTACCGACTGCAGGCCCTTCAGAGTAAGGGAATGGCACAGGTGATAGACCTTGCTCAGTCCCTCTAGTGGACAGTCAGTTTGAGGGACAAGCAGATGTAGGACTTGGGTGAGGAGATTGGTGATCGAGATGCTAGGATTGGCCAGCTTGAAGGCCAAGTTAAGACACTTGAGACCACTGTGGGTGAGCACGAGGCGATGATTGAATTTTTGGAGGAGCAGATCCATGACCTCAACATCGAGTTGGAGGACCCCAATGGGCATATCGACATGCATCATGCACAGCGGCAGCCCTTCATGCCCCACCGGACGTGATGGACGTTGACAGTGATGAGGAGCCCGAGGAGATAGAGGGTGTCTCCGACCTTGACTACGAGGTTGTAGCCCCACAGTCCGCACAGATGGGAGCTCACTCCCCCGCGCGTAGCGAGTCGTCTGTCAACAACCTTGACGACTACTAGGCAACGATTTCAGAGTACTTTTGTATATACTCCTCTTAGTGTAGCCTAACTTTTGGGTAGGTATTAATAGGCTAGCTTAGAGTTGAGTACCACCAGATATAAGGAATGTAGCCTAAAAGCTCGAGCACTCGAATTATGTAGGACTTGATGGATGTTTGTGAATATTGGCAGGCAGTTGGAAATCAATGATGCAGTAGTTCATCTAAAAACGGCCAAAACAGAGAAGCAGTGGAAGATGTAGTTGAAGTGGTCGAAAATATAGTCATAGTAGTCGGAAGTGTCGCTCAAGCAGCCGGAAATGTAGTCAACGTATCAGAAAAGTAGTCGGACTAGTCAGAGATACACTAAAAGCAGGCCATAATGTAGTTGTAGTAAACGGAAGTGTAACGGAGGCAGTCGGAGATGCAATCGAAGCAGCCATAGATGTAGTGTAGTCGAAGTTGTAGTCGTACTTGACAGAGGTGCAACTGAAGGAGCCGGAGGTATAGTCGTAGTGGCCGGAAACAAGGTGGAAGCAGTCGGATGTGTAAGTCGAGGTAGTCGAAGATATAGTGTAGTTGAACTGTAGCCGTAGCAGATGATGGTACAGTTCAAGCAGTCGAGGATGTAGTTGAAGTCGTAATAGATGTTGTTGAAACAGTCAAAGATGTAGTCGAAGGAGGTGTAGATGTAATGAAGCAGTCGGCGATGTAGTCAAAGAAGCCGTATGGTAGTCAATGCAGTCGGAGATGTAGTCGATGTAGTCGATGAGGGAGCCGTAGCAGTCGGAGTTGTGGTCCTGGTATACGGAAATGCAGACGAAGTAGTCAATGATGCAGCCATAGTAGTTGGATTAGTAGTCCTGGTAGTCGGAAAAGTAGTCGGACATGTAGCAGCCGGAAGTGTAGTTGAATACCAAAGTTGCAGGCCACTAAATTTCCTAGTCACTGCCAAAATTTGAAAGGACTTGGATGGAAAGACCGGGAGTTATGAATTTCCTTGCAACCAGCAGTATTCTGTCCATAGTTTATCCATGAGTCCTTGAGTTCTAAATCTCCCGCACTTATCATATTCAGCCTTGGTGGTATTGTGGATTCCCGAATTTATGAAAAATTTGCACATTGCAAGTGGTTCAAGGGACCCGCAACACCCCAAGCGGTTTTGGTGCTAGTGGTAGCGGACAACCGCAGCAGCCGCCAAAACCGCCCAACATGGCTGAATTAATGGCCGCCAGACCGAGTTGCTCTGATAGTTTGTTCAAGGGCAGCAAGCGTTTCATCAATTCCTGCAGCAGCAACACCATCAATGGGGTGGCCGCAATGTCCACCAATCTCAGGTGGCGGGCTATCAAGAGCTCAATGAGGAAATAAAGGAGACAAGGGATGTTTACTTGGACTCCCTACTGCCACTAGTACGACTTCCAGTGGAACTTAAGGATCCCCAAGTAAAGTGTCAGACTCTCAAGCACGACACCTGCGACGTAGACTTAAGTGGATGGGAAATTACATGCACGGAATTCATTCCACATGGTAGAAGGCAAACCAGAAGTACTACTAACGCCAACACAGTCATAAGAGCAAGAACTCGCTCGCCTGTCCGGGAAAAGATGGACCATGCCAGATGCACCACACCCAAGAAAAGCTTAGTAGGTATGCCAGTAAGGACATCCTTAGGTAACAAACAGCCTGGTCGTCCGAGCAACGCAAATTGCTGCTTTAATTGTGGGAGTTCTAGCCACTTTGCACGAGAATGCCGCCAGCCTAGGCAGCCAAATCAGGGGCAAGGTTCTAGTCAGAACAATAAGAACAACGGAAAAAGACAAACTGTTCAAGTTCAGCAGGGAAGGATCAATTTCACTGCACTTGCTGATTTTCCAGAAGGTGCACCAGTAATGTCGGTTGACTAGAGCAAAAATATTCTCCAAGATTGATCTTCATTCTTGTTATCATCAAATCAATATTCGACCATGTGATATTCCAAAAACCGCTTTCTCCACTCGATATGGACTATATGAATACTTAGTTATGTCTTTTGGTCTCACAAATGCTCCTTCCTACTTCATGTATCTCATGAATTCGGTTTTTGCTGGAGCTTGACAAGTTTGCCGTGGTTTTCATCGATGACATTCTCATTTATTCCAAGGATGAGGAGGACCATGCTAAACATTTGCACATTGTTCTCCAACGCCTCAGAGACCATCAGTTATATGCTAAGTTCTCCAAATGTGAATTCTGGTTGGATAGTGTGAAATTCTTGGGCCATACTATCTCCAGTAATGGTATCTCAGTTGTCCCTAGTAAAGTTCAAGAGGTAATGGATTGGAAAGCTCTCACTTCCGTTCATCAGATTCATAGTTTTCTTGGTTTAGCCGATTATTATCGCCGCTTCATTCCGGATTTCTCCAGAATTGCTAAACCTATGACTGAACTGTTGAAGAAGGGAGTAAAATTTGTGTGGGATGAAGATTGTGAAAAAGCTTTCCACACCCTAAGAGCACATCTAACTACAGCCCCAGTCTTAGCTCAACTTGACAATACCAAACCATTTGACATTTACTGCGATGCTTCTGGTACTGGTTTGGGCTGTATACTTATGCAAGACAATCGGGTTATTGCCTATGCTTCACGAGCATTTCGGCCTCATGAAAAGAATTACCCAACACATGATCTTGAGTTAGCAGTTGCCATTCACGCTCCCAAGATTTGGAGGCACTACTTTATGGGTACCCATTGCAATATTCACACCGATCATAAGAGTCTCAAATATATATTCACACAAGCCGACCTGAATATGAGACAAAGACGATGGTTGGAATTAATCAAAGATTATGATCCTGAGGTGCACTATCATCTAGGCAAAGCTAATGTAGTAGCCAATGCACTCAGCCGCAAAGCTCATTGCAATTGCTTATCTGCTGCATCATACAATGAGATGTTATGCTCTGAAATGCGGAAACTTAGGTTGGAAATGATTCCTCAGGGAACTTTGAATCACATCTCTATTGAACCCACTCTTCATGACTATATCATCATGGCACAATTACATGATGAGGGTGTTAAGATCATCAAGCAGAAACTGTCTCAAGGAGAGGAGAAGTACAAATGTTTTCGTCAGGATCACAAAGGAGTTTTATGGTTTGAAAGTGGCCTTGTCATTCTGAAAAATAACAAACTCCGAAAGCAAATACATGGGTTTATTTATGGAAATCCAACTCCGTAAAATGTTTTTATTTATGGAAATCCAACTCCCTATACCTTTGTGATAGTCCTTGGATCAAACGCTATCACGTACAGAACTCATTCCAGATAAATATCAGTCATACATCGTGAAAAGCCAATACATGGGTTTATTTATTACATAATCTAAAGGATTGTAGTACGGTCCCAATACAAGACCCTTGGGCTAAATCGAACAAATAGAAAGCGGAAAGCGATAACTAGACTTCTCTCTATCTTTTGAAATCTCCAGCACATGCAAACTTAGGTGAAGCACAAGCCATCATCTCAACATTCTTCAAAGTTGAGATCGAACTCTGGGTCGGATCCTGCATGTACCAAACTATCCTGAAGGAATGGGATAGGCCCACATCACCATTCGTATGCAAGCTTTAAAGTGGTCTATACTAAAGGAATATCGAAAATCAAGGAGGAAAGCTGGGGTTTCCTAAGCAAGCAACATCATAAGATATATCCTCATCCAAACTCCGAATTCAGGCCATTCCGGCATCACGGACTCCCGATTCAACACACACCTTCCAAAACCACCAAGTCAGTGCGAGAACTCCCACTCCTCGCACCTCAGCTACCCCAGGCAGGAAGTCATCACTATGGGGAGGTAGAAATCAAGAGTAACACTAACTAATAAGAGTAACAGAAGAGTAGGGTTGTCCATGACCGAGGACGCAGCTATACGTATAGTTTATTCCCTGCAGGGGTTGTACACCTGGACCCACTTGAATCAAAGCCAGCTAGGAGCCAACCAACTGAATGATGAGACACTGGTCTACTGACATAGAAACTAGTAGCCTCGGTACCATCCAGCTTTCCCGGGTCTTCGTCGCATCCTTTCGCAAGAGGTCGCCCCGGGGACTGTGAAGCCTCCCTTGCAACCTGGGGAATGTGAGGTCAGTACCTCCTCCCCCTGCATCGATACTCAATCCTCCTACCGGCTTGGGACCGCACTTGCTAGCTCCGGACCGGGCCCACCCGCATAATGGGTAACTGGTGTGGACGCTTAACATAGTCCCACAAATCATAGTTACTCTCAACGGGTCCTCATATGCTGAAGCGAGCATCTTCATCACATGCGTTTCCACCACAGTGGTCCGCAACTGCACCCATTACAGGTGCCCCCAACTCCTCACCAAGTATCCACAAAGTACCCACCACAGGTACTCTGTCGGGTGAGCCAAGATAGACACCCCAAGCCCTCGATCCAAGATCGAGTTAAGTTCGCTCGCTCCCGGCTAAAATTCCCTATACACCAACTCCTCAGAAGTGTATCCCTGCTCACACCAAGACTATCCATCCATTCCCACACATACACATGCAAAGCATAGCAAGGCATCTCATATATATCAAGTGTATAGGATAGCAAGGAATTTAGGTAAATAAATAGGCTATGCAGGTTCATTTCATCGCAACGCATCAGGGAGCAATAGCATATCTAGCAAGCAATGCCTAATATGTATTCCAATCGAAGATGGGCGTGAACCTGGGTTCTCTTAGTAGTCTTCTCGGCTCCCTTGGTAGTCCTGGGGGTCCTCAACGTTGGTCGGCTCCTCATCGACAGGTCCTCTTCGTAATTACGAATAAATATGGGGGCCAAAGTGCCAAAGTGCACAAAAGGTATTCAAACAAGATCCAAATCACAAGAAGACCTACTCGAACGGGTAGATCATAATTTTAGAATAATTATGAAACTGGTTTCATACTTTTTGGAGGTCCGGTTGATTTATTATGAATTTTCTAAGTCTAAATCTATTTATAAAATTAATAAAATGATTTTGAAAAAGCCAACCTAGTCAGCGCCACGTGTCATCACCGGGGCATGACACGTGGCATGCTGACATCAACATGACGTCAGCGGGGGGTCAGGTCTGCTGACGCAGGAGGGGGCCCTGCTGATGCTAGTGTTGACCGATCAACGCTGACTGGCCACGTCCAATGGGCCAAGGTGGGGTCCACGGGTCCACAAGTCAGCCACTCTATCTCACTAGTATGAGGGGCCCACATGTCAGCACAAAAAGAAAAGGAAAAAGGTCATGACAACAACTTTGCTATCAGTTCGAAAGTCATGGGTCGGCTCTGTTTGGCCCAAGAACATATGGCTCGTCCCACTGGGTTAGCTAAGGCTACGGCTCGGAAGGCCGGCTAAGTTGCGGGCTGGCTCGGCTCGGTGGCTTGCGTCGTCTTCTGCCCCGGTCCGGTTTGTCTCCCTTCTTCTCCTTCTCTTCCACTTCCAGAGCGGTCCCTCGCATCGCGTCTCCTCTCCCTGGCGGCTAGGGTGCGCCTGTCGGTCACTGGCCGGATCCAATGTGGTAGCGCCCGGATTCGGCGCGGCAGCTACGCGTGTGTGATGAGCGGTGTGTGCGGTCGCTGCCCGGTGGGCGTTTGACGAAAAACCCAAAAGTGTTTCCGCCGCACCATGCCACGACATCACGGCGATGGCGAGCATGAGGCAAGGCGCAATGGATGGCGATGAGGCTGGCACGGCTCAACTGGCGTGGCAACGACCAAAGGCGGGCCCTTGGCCTATCAGGCGGGTCTGCACGTCGTCGTGCGACCTCCGGGCGTTGCAGGGCCATGGCACAGAGGCGGGACGGCGCCTTTGGCCCGGTGGTGCGGGTGCGCACGCCCACGCGGGCACCTAGTAACCCAGGGCCGGGGCGTGGCCCCGCCGTGCGCGTAGCGCACTAGCACTCCGGGTCTACGGCACGATGCGGCGGTGAGGCGGGCATTCAGGGAGTAGAGCGAAAGGCAAAGGCAATGCCTTTGGGGTCAGGGCGCTCACGCGCGTGGCATCCTGATACTCTAGGCCCGTGGCGTGGTCGTACCACGTGCGAGGCACTAGTGTTCCAGGCCCACGGCGACAGTGCGACGTTGAAGTGTGGGGAGCAAAAGCGGCGCGAAGGGTCCCTACAAGAAGATGGCAGCGCGGAGGCTAGACAAGGGTGGTATGGTGGCCTAGGAATGTTACGGCTGGTTCATCGGCAGCGCAAGGCAACACGCTGGCAACAGGAGGTAGGGGATCTAGGAGCGGCGGTGGCCTACCGGCGCAATTGAAGAAGAACGGTGTGAAGCAGGGGTGAGACGTGGCTGTGGCGAGGCGGTGCGGTGTAGGCAGCGCTGCTCCGCTGGAGTCGTCGTACAAGCGTCAGCGTGGTGATGTCCAACGGCGGCGTCCGCGACTCAGACGGCTCCCCCTCGGCTTGTGCGTCATCGGTCGGTTGTGGCATCAAGCTCGCGGCGGCGCTCGCAGGCTTCTGCACAGGCGGCTCCTCCTCCTTCTCTTGGCTCCCTCTTCTCCACATCTTCCTCAGGTGTGGCAGCGGCGGAAAGGGGAAAAGAACCTGGGGTTTCTAGGGTTTTGCAGCGGTGGCGGCTATGGGATTTTATAGGGGCTTCCTAGGGTTCGGCGCGGGCTGAGGCGAGGGAAACAGCGGGGATCCTCGGCGTCCATGCCATGGACGTGTGGTGGAATCCCTGCAGTGCGGCCGCTAGGGTTTCGGGGAGCACGTGGGTGGTCATGGTCAAGGGCGCGGGGTCACGTGGGCTGCGGCGGCGCGGGGCGCGTCCGTTGCGCCCATTGTCGCAGAGTGGGGGCGGCGCGGCTGGAGGTGGGAGGAAAAGCTGACAGGTGGGGTCAGCTGGTCAGTGGCGGCGGTGAGCTGGGCTGTGCGCTGCTGGGCCGAAAACGGGCCAAGGCGGAGGGGCAAGCCGTAGCCTGAGCGCGGGTGCAGGCGGTGCTTAGGCCGTGCGGGTGACGGGCCGCTAGCAGGCCGATCTTGGCCTGCGGCCACTCGGCCAGTTGGGTAGGGTAGGATCATGGTTTGGTCTTGGGTTAGTGCTGGGCTGAGCAGCGGATCAGGTTAGGATAGCGGGCTCAGTTAGGGTAGTTAGCTTTTGAATTCAAATTCAAAGAGCACACTTCGAGTTTGAATTCCACTGAATTTCAATCATTCAAAATAAATTCAAATAATCTTAAACAAACAAATTCGAAGAAACTCGAATAACTCCAAACATTCACACTAACAATGTTGTCCTTCAATTATTTTAATTCTATTTTGCTAGGAATTTTGAGAGAGAGGAGTCAACCTTATATTGATTTTATCTAAAGCACTTGCACAAAAGGTTATTGAAATTCATTATTTTTTTATCTTATAATATTCCTGAAAAGTCCGGAAGTTACAGTGTGATTGGTAACGGTTTTTAGTAACTGTCGTTGCTTAAAACCGTCACATGATGCATGTAACTGTACCGATGATAGCTCATTAGTAACCCAATGCCAATCTTCGCCTGTTACCAATTACCTAGTTCTTACGTAGAGAAACATTTTAAGGAAATATGATTCTAGAATCTAAGCTCCTGCTTTAAAGATCTCACCGCCTAATCTATATCACTTTATAAAACTCTGCCATCTCCCCCGTCAACTCAACCAGGGAAGTGACCAGAAAAATGGAGACATACTTGTACCTACAACAAGACATGATGAGTCAACGCACATTGTTTGCCAGTTTATACAATACTCCCTCCGTCCCCAAAAGATGCAACCCTTGCTTCCCAATAAGTAAAACAATTTTAAATTTGACTAAATTTATATAAAATATTATTAATATTTATGTTACAAAATAAGTATCATTAGATTAATCATGTAATGTATTTTCATACTAAATCTATTTGGAGACATAAATTTTAATAATTTTTTGTATAAATTTGGTCAAACTTTGAATTGTTTCACTTCTCGGGAAGTGAGAGTTGCATTCTTTTTGGGATGGATCGAGTATTTAAGCCTTAATTCAGCAGTGCTGATATGCATACATGTGTTGCAGAATTTTCCAGAAAGTTATATAATTACTCAGTTGAAGGTGTAATAACCTTACCCCACCAAAAACTGCTTCACTAGGTGGAGAGTCCACATTCTGAGAAAACCACTACTACCCACTGTAAAAAGGAAATCTGTGTAAAAAAAATAATTGTTCTTGATATATCCAGCTGTAAATGCATCCAGCACTCTCTGCCTATAAAATTATAAAATTACGTACCACGCATGGGGCCTTAAGAACCAAAACGTTAATCATAGCTGAACAACTTATAGGGCCGTGTTTCCTATCTTCCACCTCCCTGCTGTCTGTTCCAAGATCTCACTTGTTTCACCATGAAGCTTATGCCTCTTTTTCTCCTTGCTATGCTCATCCTCAATGCTTCCACGGCGTCACCTCACATGGCGGCGGCAAGGGATCAGTTAGTACACATAGTGAAGGCTGGGACGGAGGGGACGTAGGTGGACAACTATCATGCCCTACCAAGGCCCGAGTATGATAGCTGGAGTAGCCCCGGAAACCTGCCGGGAAGTGGTCATGACATTGGGAGCGAAGAAGCTAAGCCATGAGAAGCTTTCTTTAGATGCCTTGTACTTAGCAAGCTTGCATGCATGCTAGGGTACGTATACCTGCACTATGTATATATATGCTTGTGCTAGCTATATCACTTCAATTTGTGTACTTGTGCTTTTTACGTAATATCCATATGTATATACAAATGCTGTGGTGTGCCTGACCAATCTTGATTATAGATAAAGAAACGAATGTTTTGATCCTGTGAAAACATTTTTGAAGGTCTTCCTAGATATGTGGTGTAACTGACCAATCTTGATTATAGAACTTTGAATAGACAAAGCTATCCTTACAAGGGCACATATGCACACGATCTATATATGTAATAAAGGCACATAAATTTCTGATTATCAAATATGTCTGAAAAAATAAACTGATAAGGGCCCACAAAATAGTTTAAAATGTTGCTTCTATAAAACGCTAAGGAGCTTCTTCCTAACATTCTGACGAACACACAGTGATCATCTCTGAGGTTCTTTGGCAGCATAATTTACAATATCCTAGGAAAGTCTTTGTGTAACATCATAAGGGAAGCTAACATTATTAACCAAATAATGGTGTCATATCCTAGGAAATCATGACATATGATTTATGTTTAGTAACCACAATATCCCATCATATTGGGATAAAACAATGCCTGCACTTATGGTAAATAAGCTCCGCTAAATGGATATTTGTTACCACACCTGCATAAATATGTGCCGCAAAATTATACGTATCCAGTTACATCTGTGGCGGCCATATTTTCTGCGCATAACTTCAATATATGTTTGAAAGATGGATCATGATAAGATCTATAGTAGTATGTCTATAGTAGTATGCCCTTGTTGTGGCCCTTGTCGTTGGTTAAACATGATAGGCCCTTTCTTTTTCTATTTTTTTTGTTTCTTAGATGGCCAAAATAGAGGATAATCTTACATAACTAGCATAGTACGAAAATTACTATATGTATGTACAAAGCTGAAGGATAAATTTTAGAGTATGTAATGATATATTGTGTGTGTACAAAGCCTTTTGTGATAATCCATTAATTCAGGTTTTGCGATTGTCCCTTGGTATTACATGATTGTGATCGATGGTCCCCTAACCAGCCATTGAAGTTGTTCATCAATCGTGTCGTCACCCATTAATTTTCGTCAGAGCCAAACAACAAAGGTATATATGTGATGACGTGTAATCCAGGCCTCAGACTTCCCTGGGTTCTCAAACAGTACAGTAGTAATGTGCTCATCCATATATGGTGCCACCAAGGATGAATTTTGTAGAACCGTGAAGTTTGCTTTGCGGATTTCATTGTCAGAGATGTTCATATTTGATTTCTTCCCTAGTGTGCCCTTTTCCTTCAGTCTCCGTTCATGACGTGATATGGGGACCCCGATCGGACTAAGATCATCAATAAAGTCAACACGAAACTCAATGACCTCCTCTGTTCCGTATCCCTTGGTGATACAACCTTCTGGAGGAGAACGATTGCGAATGTACTTCTTTAGGACTGCCATGTACCTCTCAAAAGGGAACATATTGTGTTGAAATACAGGGACCAAAATGCTTATCTCTTTCACAATGTGGACGAGTTGATGAGTAATAATATTAAAGAACGAAGGCGGAAACACCATCTTAAAGCTCACAAGACATTGGACCACATCATTCTATAGCTTTATGAGCTTATTTGGATTGACTGCCTTCTGCAAAATTTCATTGAGGAAGGCACATAGCTTCACGATTGCCAGTCTCACATTCTCCAGTAGAATACCCCTCAATGCAACCGGAAGCAATTGTGTCATCACGACGTGGCAATCATGAGACTTTAAATTTGTGAACTTCTTCTCTTTCATATTTATTCTTCTTTGTATATTCGAGGAGTATTCGGATGGTACCTTCATACTGTTCAAACAATCAAACATGCTTTGTTTCTCCTCTTTGCTGACAGTGTAGCTAGCAGGACGCAAGTAGTGTTGTCCACTGTCTCTCTTTTTAGGACGTAGGTCTTCTTGTTGTTCATTTCTTTCAGGTCACGCCTTGCTTCCATTGTATCTTTTTCCTGCCCATATGTGCCCAGGAAACCTAGCACATTCATGCAAAGATTCTTCGTCAGGTGCATCATGTCAATTGCGTTACAGACCTCCAATAAGGTAGCTCCCATGATATAGACTTCTTCTTTCATGTTAGTGCATGTCCGTTTTCATCATTCAGAACTTGTTGGCTGCCACGGCCCTTTCCAAACACTACATGCACATCCTTTATCATCGAGAAAATACGCTTTCCGTCACGGAACATAGGCTTAGCACGAGTTTTTGGTTTCCCTTTAAAATGTTTCCCTTTCCCTCTTAAGGGGTGCTTGAGGGGAAGAAATTGACGATGGCCCATATACACGACCTTCCGACAATTTTTCAAATAAAAACTGTCGGTATCATCTAGACAGTGGGTGCAGGCCTGGTATCCCTTGTTCGACTGTCCCGACAGGTTGCTAAGTGCAGGCCAATCATTGATGATTACGAAGAGCAATGCTCGGAGGTAGAAAGTCTCCTGTTTGTACTCATCCGACACACGTACACCTATTTCCTTGCACAACAGTAAAAGTTCATCAACCAACGGTCTAAGGTACACGTCAATATCATGCATAGCCAAGAAGGAAGGTTGAACATACATAGAGTCACAGGCCATATATTGTGACTGCTGCCCCACTCACCGAATGGATTCATTCCGTCCGTACTTAAACCAAACCTTATGTTCCTTACGTCCTTTTCAAAATCTAGGAATTCTCTGTTCACGTTTCTCCACTGGGACCCATCTGCAGGATGTCTCAGCATCTGATCCTGCTTACACTCTTCTTTGTGCCACCGCATCAACTTAGTGTGTGCCTTGTTTTGGAACAAGCGCTTCAAACGTGGTATTATAGGGAAATACCACATAACTTTAGTGGGAATTTTTTTGCCGACATCACCAGTATCATTTTGCCTGATCTTATACCACTTTGCATCGCAAACAGGACAAGCATCCAGATTCTCATATTCATCGCTATGATAGAGGATATAGTCATTATGACATACGTGAATCTTTTGTACCTCCAACCCAAGACGGCAAACAACCTTTTTTGCTTTGTATGTTGATGAGGGCAGTTCGTTACCCTCGGAAGCATGTTCTTTACGATCCCCAGTAGCTCCTCAAAGCCCTTATCGGTAACACCATTTGCTGCCTTCCACTGAAGCAATTCCAGTGTGCTACCCAAATTTTTGTGCTCTTGTTTGCAATCTGGATACAATAACTTTTTGTGATCCTCCAACATCTTCTCAAACTTCTTTGACTCCTTCACAGTTTCACTGTCTTTCTGTGCATCTAGCAACACCCGACCTAGTTCATCATGTGGTAGCTCTTCTGCGGCATTTTCTTCAGCCTTGTCCATTGGTTCATCATCAAAAGCACCCGCTTCATATCAGTGAGCCAAGTATAGATTGTTGTTATCATCATCATCATCTTAATCGTCTTCCATCAGAACTCTAGGTTCATTGTGCTTGGTTCAAAGAGTATAGTTACCCTTGAAACCCTATAACACCCTAATTTTCAAATTAGAAACCTAAAAAATTTTTGCTAGATTATCTTCAAGATCCATAAGGTTTTTATTCAAGTTCTTTTGATTCTAAGACATTTACCATGAATTAATAATAACTTACTTAACCATAAAGAGAAATATAAGGAAATATAGGTCTTGTGCATTTCATGCCGCATTGCATTGTTTTATTACTTGTCTTAAATTTGAATTTAAATTTCAAATTCAAATTCAAATGCATTTGGTTGTTTTTCTTTTTCTCCTCCTCTTTCTCTTTGGGCCCGGCCCATTTCCTTATCTTCCTCCCCTTTCTTTTTCTTCTCCCGGCAGCCCAGCTGGCCCACTCTCTTTTTCTTTTTCCCTCTCTCTCCTTTTCCTCCCGCAGGGCCCGGCCAGCCGGACCTTTTCCTTTTCCCTGTGTGGCCCAGCCCAGCCAGCCACTTCGCCTCTCCCCTGTGCGTCCTAGCCGTCCACTCCGCTTAGCCTGTCCCCCTCTCCCTCTCCCCCTCACTGTCAGGCGGGACCCGCCCGTCGGGTCTTTCCCCGAGCTCGAGCCACACTCGGGTTCGACCCCGAGTCCGGCCGTGGCATGGCGTCGCCTCCGCCCGTGCGGCACCACGGGCTCGCACATCGAGGCTCCTTGGCCGCCCCTATAAAGCCACCGCCCCGCGCCCTCGATCCCCTCAGCCCGCAGTCGCCACCCTCGCCTCGCAAACCATAGCCGCGCAAGCTTGCCGCCGCTGCCCCTCGGCCACCTGACGCGCAGTCGCTCCACCGCTTTCCACCGTCGAGCAAGCATCGCAGGAGCTCCGTGTTGTGGTAAGGAGCATCGCCAGCCTTTTTCCCTCTCTTCTTCGCCTCCTCGCGCACGCAATCCCTCCCCCGGCCCTGGCGCCCCGTTCAAAGTCCCTAGATGCGTTCCCTGTCACGCTCTCGTTCTTCTCGTGCAACCCGCGTTCGAAATCGAGCCCGGACGGCCATTTTCGGGCAAGTCTGGCGGCCTCGCCGCCGGCCGCCGCCGTGCACCGCCGCCTATTGGTTGGATAACCTAGAAATTACGCTACACCTATTTTACTTCATGTTCTGGAATACCTTTTATGGTAATAAAAGATCACTGCATTAATTGGAACATGGAGAACCACCCAGGTAAACAGTGCAACCACAATACTACATGGCTCTGGTCTTGGCTAATTAATTAGAAACTTTAGCTTGTAATGGTCTTACCGAAAGGGCAAGAGGGGAGTGCATTGATGGGGTATAGCTCGGTCCTCTGGAGGCGTAGATATGATCCTGGTTAAGGCGTCTTCCTCATTAGGGAGGGTTTTGTCCACTGCGGCCTGAAACCTTAGCGGACCGTTGCAAGTTAGAGAACCTTTGTAAAGGCCTCGTAGTGAATCCCTGCCACTCACCTCGGAAACATTAAGGGAAACACAAATTGTGGGTAAAGTGTACAACCTCTGCAGAGTGAAAACTGATATATCAGCCGTGCTCACGGTTAAGAGCGGCTTGGACCCTCACATAATAATTGAACTTAAAGATGATCTAAATTGATGTTCTTTATTTATGTTGTTGTTACTTATCTCTTTTATTTATTTAAGGGTTGGTATAAACTTACACTTAGTCAATGCTTACTAAATAAAACCTTGTCAACTAAAATTGCTTATCGCAGTCAAACCATATCAGCTTTTCCTTGATTTTGGCCTTGCATGTCATATAATTTACTCCACTTGCTGAGTACCAACCATAAATGTACTCACGCTTGCTTTATTGAAACAAATGCTGCTCAAAACAAGATAATTGTCCGGAGTTCCCTAAAGATTTTGAAGAGTTCTAGGCGTATGCCTCCCAGTCATCTGCCTATGAAGTTGAAGTCCGCTGCTAGTGATAAATGTTTATTTATTCGCTTAAGATTAATACTTTCGGTCATGTAATAAAGTACTATAATACTCTCTTTCGTTATGACATTGTTTCGGGTATACACTTGTAACGTCTATCATATGTGTGGAACTTGATCCTGGTGCACATATGAGATGCATTTGGGTCCTTTCCAAAATTGGGTGTGACAGAAGTGGTATCAGAGCACTGTTGACTGTAGGACGTTAGTCAAGTTAGTAATGGTCGAATTTTAAGTCTTATCTTGCTTAGTAACCTAGCTTCTGCTTGCTTGCTTTTGAAAATTGCTTATTTCTTGATTATATCACTATTATCTCATCTTTGACTTCATGCTTGCCTCACAAGTGTGTTGATGTTTTTCAAACTCCTTCTTGCTTTAAGGTCACCCATAGCATTTTTCTAAATATCCTCTATCTTGCGCTGTCCTCGTTTTCATTACAGATGGCTAGAACCAGGCAGACTGCCCGCAAGAGCACCCATGGACCGCCTCATCCAATCTAGCATCCTCAGGAGGTGTCAGAGCAGGAGGAGCCTGTACAGCCAAAGGACGCCCCCGTGTTCGTGGAGGACGATGATGACGACAACGACGACTACTACGGCTACTACGGAGGAGGCTGGGTGGACACTGACACTGAGGAGGAGCCCATGGAGCTGCCTGAGGACCACCCAGACATTGCAGGAGACAGCGATGAGGACGCTGCAGGAGGAGACAGTGCCGATCCAGGTGCCGCAGGAGGAGACGATGCAGAAGATGGTGGTGATGACCCAACTGCACCTGATGGTGGTGACGATGGCCTAGATGATGATCTAGAGCCAGCCGTCGTAGCAGACGAGCCGCCACCAGAGCCCCATTATCAGAAGAAAATACAACACTTGGACTTTGCTGAAGGTCCATTCCTAGCACTTCTCTGGAGGGCCATGCAGAGAATCGGCTTTCCACTAATGCCACGCTATGTAGCCTCCTTATTCAAGAATGCTCCGCAGGAGGAGGAGTGGTTAGTGGCAGTGGTGATCAGTGTTCCGGATGAGAAGTATGGTAGGCAGATGGAGTACTACAAGCAGTTTGATGACATGCCTAGGAAGACTTTGGACGCAGAGACCAGTGAAGCTGACAGGAGAGCTTTCTACTATCTCTGCCATGCTTATCGGGATGAGCTCTAGGGCACCGAGTTTCAGCATTTCCCACGCCGCAGGAAGGGTGCCACCAGTGCGCAAATACCTGTTCCACCTCCTGGGGAAGGAAGCTTGCTCATGGACACCACACAGGAGTTGGTCGTCGCTCTTAGCACTGACTTAGATGCTGCCGGAGCAGAGATCCAGGAGGTCAAGAGGAAGCTGAGGAAGACACTCAGGGAGAAGGCGATTCTGGAAGCTCAACTGAGGGGAGATCAGGAGTTACCCCCGGAGTACGACAACGATGAGTCCATCGAATACCAGCCAGTCACCTCCCCGCAAGCGCGTCCACTACGGAGAGCCCGGCTACCGCACCCGCTACCTCTAGAGAAGCTAGATCTAGGAGTCTAAATTAGGAGTGTCCTTAAGAGTCTTTTGTAATCGCTAGTTCAAATGGCTTTATAGTTTGTTTAGTCATAGTTAATGTGCCTGTGTGCTTGATTTTGTGAGAACAATTTGAGTTGGATCTTTGTAATGATTGCGATGAGTTGTGGAGTGATGACCACAATTAATCAAGTTTTTAATAAAGATAGATAGTTTAGTAAAGCTTGGGGTTATCTATTTTATTTACTGTCTTTATCTTATCCTTTCTCCTATTCATTTCCATGATTAATTTCATGAGTCTCATTTTTCTAACCGATCAGATGGTGAACACCAGGTCTGGGTCAGGGGTTGATCAGCCAACAATACCACATCATGAAAGAAGCAACAACACCAACCCCGATCCTCAGCAAAGTCAACAGTACAAGGCGCCACCAACAGGGAAGGAGCAGTTTCTCGCCGCTCAGACTCAGCTGCTAACCAACATGGCGAATACTATCACCAACATGCAGGCTCAAATGAACCAAGCTTTACACCGCCACCACCACCAGCTAGAGACAGGCACAGGGAATTCATGAGCCAGAAACCTTCTTCATTTTCTCACTCACCTGATCCTTTGCAAGCTGATGACTGGATCAAGATGGTGGAGAAGATGCTAAACATTGTCCAGTGTACTGACAGGGAGAAGGTCCTATATGCTTCAGGCAGACTGGAAGGAACCGCCGCAGATTGGTGGGATACTTACACCGCAACCCATGATACCCCCAACACCATCACCTGGCAGGAGTTCAGGAGCAAGTTTAGGGAGCAACACATACCCAAAGGTCTGATGAAGCTCAAGAAGCAAGAGTTCCTTGCACAGAAACAGGGAGCAATGTCTGTGAGTACTAGGACAAGTTCATCTAGCTATCTCGCTCCGTTCCTGCAGAGGTAGCAGATGATGAAGAGAAGCAGGATCACTTCAGGGATGGTCTGATTGGTCCTATCAAGTATCAAATGATGGTGCACACCTTTGAAAACTTCCAGAAGATGGTGGACAATGCCATCATGGTGGAGCATGCTTGCAAAGAGATGGGTGAGCAGAAGAGGAAATTTGAGTCGCCAGGGCAGTTAGCAACAACTCACACCCTCGTTTCGCTCCCCCGCAAGGAACACCTTTCCGCACTGGAGGACAGAGTGTCAACTACGGGCAGAATCAATACCAGCGCCCCAATCAGCAGGACCAGCAGCAACAGCAGGCTCAGCGTGCTGGTCAGTCAGCGCAACGTCCCAGCTTCCCGCAGAATTGCCAGAACACCCCTACTGGAACACCTGCGAGGAACAATACCCCTGTTCCCACTGGTGGTAACACGTGCTTCAGATGTGGCGAGACTGGTCACTACGCTAATCGTTGCCCCAAGGGAAATGCCTAGAACACTCCAGGCCAATTTAACAACAGTGGACAGAGCCAGGCTCCACAGCAGCAGCAGCCCGGAAACAACAACCAGACGCCACAAAACAACAAGGGTCAGCAGAACTACGTCCGCGGGCGTGTGAACCATGTGGCCGCGGAGACCGCTTAAGAGGCACAAGATGTTGTGTTCGGTATTTTCCTTGTCAACTCAGCCCCTGCATCAGTTTTATTTGATTCCGGAGCATCGCATTCTTTTATTTTTGCCGAGTACGTTGCTAAGTACTCCATTCCCCTATGCACCATGCCTAGTTCCATGGTAGTGAAATCACCTGGGGGAAATATGAGGGCTATGTATTAGTGTCTTGGGGTGAAAATACAGATTATGTGAAGGGAATTCTGTGCAAATCCAATATTCTTGCAGTCCAGTGGTATTGACATTATTCTCGGAATGGGATGGTTGACAAAGTATGACGCAGTTATTCACTGTTCCAAGGGGTCAGTGGTTCTCACTAGACAAAGTACGACGCAGTTATTCACTATTCCAAGCGGTCAGTGGTTCTCACTAGTTCAGAAGGTGAACGATTTGAGTTTGTTGCAACACTTTTGATGGCAGCATATTGTGCAGTGAATCAGCTGAAGGCAGACTTGATTGAGGACATTAGGGTGGTGTGTGAGTACCTGGACGTCTTCCCCGATGATTTGCCAGGTATGCCACCTGAACGCGACATTGAATTCCTCATAGATCTTTTACCTGGTACTGCACCTATTGCTAAGAGACCATATAGAATGTCAGTTGTTGAATTAGCAGAACTTAAGAAACAACTAAAAGAATTGCTAGATAAGCGGTTCATTCGTCCTAGTTCTTCACCTTGGGGAGCACCTGTGATATTCGTTGAAAAGAAGGATGGTACACAGAGGATATGTGTTGATTATAGAGCCTTGAATGAAGTTACCATCTGTGACACCTCAGATGTTTAATTTGCTAAACAAGTCTCATTAGCATAACAATATGCATAAATAACTAAGAAAAGTTTAAAAGAAATGTATTATAATTTGGTTTTCCATTTATTTCAAAAGTATGTGTATATGTGCATGAGTACATGTACTTTAAACAGACAAATTAATAACTTTCACATCAATGCAAATAGGACTATAAAATTGAATAGGCACATCATCAGTGACATGATAAATAAAAGTCTAGTTGAAGCCTAGGGGAGAATATGAAGTTTTGCCCCTCAAATGACGTGTCATCTGAATCATGGTTTTTGAGTTTTTAAAATAACTTTTGAAATATAACTCAAATGAACTTTGGCCTAAAACAAAACTTGTGTAACTTTTCATTTTGAACAACTTTCGTGTTCAGAGAAGTTTGAGTTGCAACACAAAAAAACGAGAAAAACATAGTTTTACAGTTTAGCCCCTGCCTTTTTCCCCTTTTCCACTCAGCTCCCTCCCTCCCCTGTTTCACTCGCCGCCCAGCAGTGGCCGTCCGCCAGCTGGCCAGCGATGCCTGACCGGCGTTAGGTGCCAAGCCAACCAGGGCCAAGCCCGCTGACCCGCGCCCCTG
The DNA here is from genome assembly GCA_032594955.1 of Panicum miliaceum. Lineage (NCBI taxonomy): Eukaryota > Viridiplantae > Streptophyta > Magnoliopsida > Poales > Poaceae > Panicum > Panicum miliaceum. The sequence goes on along the minus strand of CM064070.1, from coordinate 6,495,338 downwards.
CCGCACGCCTCCCTCCCACGCCGCGAGCCTACCCAGCCCGCGCGTGCCACGCGCACGACGGCGTCGCCCGCCTCTGCTCGCCGCCCGACGGCCCAATGGCCCACCACCGCGTGCCGACCCTCCCGCGCTCGCCGCCCGACAAGCCAGCTGTTGCGGCTGCTCGCCCAACCCGCGCCCGCGCGATCCCCTGCTCCCCCACGCCAAATCCCCGGCGCCCAACCCCGTGCCGCAACCTGCGCACCACCACGGCGGCCAATGTCGCGTGCCCATGCTGACCGGGCTGTGCCCGAGCCGCTGCCCGCCTTGCCGACACGTCCACTCCCTCCTCTCCTCGCGGTGCCCCTATAAAGGCCACCCCGGGCCCAGCTCGCACGCCCAGACCATAGAACACCACCACCCACTGCCATTGCCACCGCCGTGCGCCACCCGCCGTCGAGCCCCATTCCCTGACCCTCCTCCGCCCGAGCCAAGCCTCGGAACGGGTTCCCCTCGACGCCGCGAAGCTCACCGACCCGCCCCCACCGGCTCTCGTCCACCGGAGCGCCGCCGCCGCCGCACACCGCCGCCGCCGCCCCTACTAGACCATGGGCACGCCACCTCCGGCCATCCCCAACCCCGACCAAGGCCCCCGCAAGGTAGTTCTTGCCTCCCTGGTACTCCCGTACCCTTTCCCCTCGATGCCGGCGAGCCTCCTCGGTGGAATTTGGCCGGCTGCCATGCCAGCCCGGCCAAGGGTCTGCATGCAAGTTTCCAGGGGCATATCTGCAAATCAGTGTTTTGACCCTAGATTCAAAAACACCAAACTTTGAAAATGCTTTAAAAATTGTAGATAAATCAGAAAAATACAAACTCAACTGTTCCATAATCTTTAGAAGAAAACCTACAACTTTTGTTACATGCATTTCTTCAGTTGCTTGCTATATTTTGCTCTAGATTAAATGGAATGTTTAAAAGCCTTTATTTGTACCCATTGTTGTAGACAAAGGCTGAACCTAATTTTTGGACAGTGGATTACTTTCTTGATGTGCAGGCCAGTGTAAAAAGTTCAGGACCAGAACCCATCTCTAGATAAACATTTTGTTAAACTTTGTTTTATACCATGAAGGGATAGAACTAATTTTTCCTACTGTTATATAGTGATTCATGTTATGAAACTTTTTCTGTGCTGTTATAGTGATTCCTAGACTCCAAAGAAAAGTTTGGGGACTTTTTACCTTTCTATAACCTACTTACATAATTTTTATGGTGGAAAAATGCATTAAATCAAAGTAATTAGTTTTTTTGCTTGAAAAATGTTCATCTTTTTACTATGGGATACTTTGGGTTAGAACATACTGTATAAAAAGTTTCATACTCAGAAACCCTGTATAACATCCTGTAGAAATTAATCTTTATTAAAATAGGTGTATCTTGTCCTATTTATTATGCTCTATATCATGCACAATAAAATCTAAAAAATTTATAGTAACACATATATGGATCGGTTAAAACCCTGTAAACTTTTTAGCATTAATACTTGCATGGTTTGTTCTGAATAAAAATAACTAGGTTCTAGTAGTGGCTACGTATTATATTTTTTATATTTAATCTGCTACACAAAAATGCCTGTGGTTTTGTCTCTGCATGTGGTACTATGAATAAAAGTTTCATCACCAGAAGTTACCTAGTTCAGTAATTGTGTTTAATCCATGTTTGTGCTTAGAAAATTAAGTTTCCAATATAATACAACCCCTTCTTCTTTAACGAAGTTAAGAAGTTTAAGATGTAGTCAATTAACGATTGCCCAAGAAATCTTAACCACATCTATGTTTTTGTGGACTGTAACTTTATCGTGAAGAAAATAAATGTCATATACCATCAATACAACTCATACTTGTGCATTCATATAGAATCGACTACTCTCGCTGACGTACGAGCTGGTGCCTGAGGCCGAGAGTGAGCAGCGTGAAGCTCAAGTGAATCTAATTGAAGTTTTTAAAGACCCGAACCAAAGTTTGGAAGAGCACAAGGCTAGCTTTGCTCAGGAAGGCAAGCCCCGGAGCATGAACCCTATTTTTCTAAATTATGTAACTTATTACTCTATTTTACTTGTGCATTAAGTTTATAGGAGTTGAATGAAAACTTAGTTGCATGATCTTAGGTTCCTACGATCTGAACACTAGATATAAGGTTCGATTGAATGCTATGCTAATAGGACTCCGGTAAATATCGAGTGATTTCCTGTCACTCGTGAGAATATAGGAGTTGAATGTTTACTACATGCTGCAATCATAAGGTCGACGGACGGGGCTATGGTGCGATGTTTATGTTGATGATTGAGACCCCGTCTGTTTAGTGAAAAATGCTAAGGCCGCAGTGTGTGGTAGTGGTGGTTATGTCTTTGAACGTACTAACCACATGTCAAGAATATGGTAATCGGTAAGCTTATGTACTGGATTGAACCGAGTCCGGAACATACTCCCCACCGTCTTGAATTCGTTCACATCTAGCTAATGGCGAGTGCATGTGCCGCCATGGCCCGGCTTCGTCCGTGGTCCATGGGGACGTGCAGTCGAGGGCGGTGGGCCTTTTCCGTGAAGCGGGAACTGAAGGGAAAAGTTACACGTGTGACTCCGGGAGTAACCACGTGATGTGTGTTTAGATCTGCCTTGCAAGGTTAAGAAATTCGATTCGAATCGTCCGTTTCTCGCGGTATTGAGACTGCTTGACCCTTTTACCACATAGAGTAAGAAATGGAACAATGATGATGATTAATCTTGTTGGATGCAAATTAATTCTTTCACCATGTATGATATTGGATAGTTGCTTACCTAGAATGGTTAAAGAAAACTAGAATTTGGAGCTAAAATTTGAAGGTAAGGACCTACTTGTATATGCTTTTCGGCAAAACAAACCCCTCAAGCCAAAAGCCTTGCATGTCTAGGAGTCGGCTAAGTATATTCCACTAGTCAGGTAAGCCTTGCTGAGTATTAGTATACTCAGCCTTGCTTGTGGCTTTGTTTTCAGGTGATACTTTTGAGGACATGGTTGCTAGTTTGACTTGGCCGTGTACTCTTCCTCCTGGTTGGTCGGTGGAATGGGATGCATCCCCGACCAATGAAGATAATGCCGAGTGATGTCTTGTACGGGCTTCATCGAGACTTCATGTATCGTCGAGTAGTTTATCGTTGTTTTTTCACTGCATTGAACTCTGAAGAACCTTTTACTTTTGAACTCTGAACTACTTTGTTTTTCGAATTCGAACTCGAACTGTAATAATAAATTTTCGTTGAACCCTGTGATGTAAAATTGTGGAATGTTGTATTCTCCTGGTTGGTCGGTGGAATGGGATGCATCCCCGGCCAATGATGATAATGCCGAGTGATGTCTCGTATGGGCTTCATCGAGACATCATGTACCGTCAAGTAGTTTATCGTTGTTTTTCTGCTGCAATCAACTCTAAGAACTCGTTTACTTTTAAACTTGGAAGTACTTTGTTTTACGAATTCGAACTTGGTCTGTAATAATAAATTTATGTTGAACTCTGTGATGTAAAATTGTGGAATGTTGTATTCTCTGGGCTCACCTTCGTGTGAGTACTTTGTATGTGTGGTTTCGATCGGCAAACCCGTGGTTGTATCGGGAGGTTACCCGACAGACCTATGGATTACTCTGTTTGAAGTACGAGTTAGCCCTGATTGCCCTCGTGGCGATGGTTAGCGCACTTGAGCCGGATTAATTCAGGTGGTTCTGCCACAGCTGGTATCAGAGCCGAAATGTATACACCAGAGAGTATAACAAGCCTTAAAAACTTGTTTTGATAAAACTTGATCCAAAAAAATGCGTTTGCAAAATGCGTTGGTTCGTTAAGGATGGTACCTAGTTCGTTATGGAGTTTTGAAGTTGCTTCCAGAAATATTAAACTTTCATCCTCCAGTTCATGTCCTATGGCATGATCTTGTTGAAACTTTTACCCTTTAAAGATGATCCTTCTGAGCAGAAAGTTAAATACCAAAGTTGTCAATAATTTCATGTCCTGAAAGCTCACAAAATTTTAGCACTATTGGACTTTGCTACTCTGAGTTATAGGCAAAATACTATAACTCGTTCTGCTGAAAACAGCCAAAACAGAGAAGCAAGGAATGAATCTTTCAACCATCTTGGCCATCGATTTAGCATTAAGTTGAATACCAAAGTTGTACATCTCTAAATTTCCTACTCACTGCTAAAATATGAGCTATTTTGGATGAACCTACTGAGAGATATGAATTTTCTTGGAGCAAATAGTATTCTGTCCACGATTCTATCCCTGATCTTTTGAGATGGTTGGAGCAACCCGTGGTAACCCGGATGGTTTTGGTGCTAGTGGTAGCGGGTCGCAACAGCCGCCACCGCCACCACCCAGTTTAGTGTAAGTAATGGCCGCTCACACCGAGTTGATTCGTCAGCTTGTCAAGGGGCAGCAAGCGATTTTTCAATTCCTGCAGCAGCAGCACCATCAAGGGGGTGGGTGTAATGTCCACCAACCTCAGGTTGCAGGCTATCCAGAGCTCAATGACAAGATGATGGACACAAGAGACGTTTACTCAGACTCCTTATTACCCCCATCACAACTTCCGATGAAACTTAAGGATCACCAAGTAAAGTGTCGGACTCTCAAGCATGATCCATGCGACATAGACCTGACTGGATGGGAAATTACCTGCACAGAATTCATCCTACGAGGTCGAGATCAAGCTAGTAGAACTACTGACGCCGGCACAGACCTACGAACACAAACTCGCTCGCTTGTTCAGGAAAAGATAGACCATGCTAAATGCACCACACCCAAGAAAGGTTCAGTAGGTATGCCAGTAGTGACATCTTTAGATAACAAACAGCCCGGTCGTCCAAGTGACACAAACTGTTGCTTCATTTGTAGAAGTGCTAACCACTTTGCTCGAGAATGCCCCTAGGCCAGACAGCAAAATCAGGGCCAGGGTTCTAGCCAAACCAATCAGAATGAGTGCAAGAGACAAAGGAACAAGCGTAAAAGACAGAGGAACAAGCGCAAAGGACAGATTGGTCAGCTTGAAGCGCTCCCTGAAGGTGCACCAATAATGACACGTACATTCTCTATTTAACAACAAGCCTATTGTTATATTGTTTGGTTTTGGTGTTTCACATAGCTTCATTAGTGCAAAACCCGCTGCTAGTATGAGATTGATATCTGTCACACAAAAGGATCCTACATGATTTCAACACCGGTAGTAAAAATGCTTCAAACCAAATAATACGACTGGTACTAATAAAGTTGGGTAGTAAAACTATCATATCCAACCTTATCCTTCTGGCACTAGGAGGCATAGACATTATTTTGGGAATGGATTGGATGGCTCAACATGGAGTGACATTGGATATTCTTTCAAGGGCCGTTGAAATCAATTCCCCAACTCATGGAGCCACTACTCTTTATTTGCCATTTCGAGAGTGCATAGAGTCTTGTGCTTTCACGATGGAAGGAATCAAACTAGAAGATATTCCAGTGGTATGCGAGTATGCCGATATTTTTCCGGATGCCTTGCCAGGAATGCCACCAGATAGGGATATTGAGTTCGTTATTGAACTGCAACCAGGCACTGCACCTATCTCAAAAAGACCCTATAGAATGCCACCTAAAGAATTGGCCGAACTAAAAATACAACTCCAAGAAATGCTAGACAAAGGCTTCATTCGTCCTAGCACATCACCTTGGGGATGTCCAGCCCTATTTGTAAAGAAAAAGGATGACAGTTTGAGGTTATGTGTTGACTACCGACCTCTCAATGCGGTGACCATTAAGAATAAATACCCACTTCCCCGCATTGATGTTCTCTTCCCCGCATTGATGGTATTCATGCCCGAGCTCGACAAGTTCGTCGTGGTTTTCATTGAGGACATCCTTATTTATTCCAAGAATGAGGAAGAGCATGCTAAGCACTTGCACATTGTTCTTCAGCGTCTCAGGGACCATCAACTCTATGCTATATTTTGTAAGTGCGAATTCTGGTTGAATAGTGTGAAATTCTTGGGTCACACAATTTCCAGCGAAGGCATAGCCGTTGACCCCAGCAAGGTACAAGAGGTGATGGATTGGAAGCCTCCTACCTCTGTTCATCAGATTCGCAGTTTTCTTGGTTTAGCCGATTACTATCGCCGTTTCATTCCGGACTTCTCCAGAATTGCTAAGCCTATGACTGAACTATTGAAAAAGGGAGTAAAGTTTGTGTGGGATGAGAAATGTGAACAAGCTTTCCACACTCTTAGAGAACATTTGACTACAGCCCCTGTGTTAGCTCAACCTGATAACACCAAGCCGTTCGATGTTTACTGTGACGCATCTGGCACTGGTCTTGGATGTGTGCTTATGCAAGAGAATCGAGTTATTGCTTATGCCTCATGAGCCCTTCGGTCCCATGAGCAAAATTATCCGACCCATGATCTCGAATTAGCAGCTGCCATTCATGCTCTAAAAATATGGAGATATTATCTCATGGGCACTCATTGTAATATCTACACCGATCATAAAAGTCTCAAATATATCTTCACCCAAGCCGATCTGAATATGAGACAAAGAAGATGGCTAGAATTAATCAAGGATTATGACCTCGAGGTGCACTATCACCCAGGCAAGGCTAATGTAGTCGCGGATGCACTAAGCCGCAAGGCTCATTGCCATTGCCTATCAGTGGAATTCTATAATGAAACATTATGTTCAGAAATGAGGGAGCTTAGTTTGGAAATGATTCCCCAAGGCACTCTGAGTCACATCTCGGTTGAGCCTACTCTCCATGATCAAATCATCATGGCACAGCTACACAATGAAGGTGTTAAGATCATCAAACAAAAACTCTCTCTAGGTGAAGAGAAGTATAAATGTTTCTACCAAGACCATATAGGGAGTTCTATGGTTTGCAAGTCGCATAGTCGTTCCGAAGAATCATGAACTCCGCAAACAAATTCTTGATGAGGCACATCCTTCTAAATTTTCTATTCACCCCGGCAGTAGCAAAATGTATCAAGATCTTAGGCAAAACTTCTGGTGGGCTAGAATGAAAAGGGAAATTGCTAAATATGTCTCAGAATGTGACACATGTCAGAGAGTAAAAGCTAGCCACTTGAATGTAGCCGATACACTTCAACCTTTGCGTATACCCTCCTGGAAATGGGAAGACATAAGTATGGATTTAATTATTGGATTGCCAAGCACCGCACAGAAACATGATTCCATATGGGTTATCGTTGATAGGCTCACAAAGACGACACATTTTCTTCCGGTGCACACCACCTATACTGCCAAGAAATATGCCGAGATTTATCTCGACAACATTGTTTGCCTACATGGAATACCACAGACAATTATTTCCGATCGTGGTACTCAATTTGTAGCACGCTTTTGGGAATAATTGCAAGCATCTCTTGGTACTAAATTGATTCGAAGCTCAGCCTATCATCCTAAAACTGACGGACAAACTGAAAGAGTGAACCAAATTCTTGAAAACATGCTTAGAGCTTGCGTCATTCACTATGACAAGAGTTGGGACAAATGCCTATCCCTAGCAGAGTTCACATACAACAATAGCTATCAAGCGAGTTTGAAAATGGCACCATTCGAGGCCTTGTACGGTCTAAGGTGTCAAACTCCCTTGAGCTGGTCACAAACCAGAGAACGCAAAATATTTGGACCAGACTTGGTAATCGAGGCAGAGGAAAAAGTGAGAGTAATACAAGAAAATCTTAGAGCCGCACAATCCAGGCAAAAGAGCTATTTCGACAAAAGGAGAAAGCCACTGAAATTTGAAGTTGGTGATCATGTCTACCTTCGGGTTTCACCAACTAAGGGTGTACAACGATTTAGAGTCAAAGGAAAGTTAGCTCCCCGATATGTTGGTCCCTATGAAATCATCGAGAACTGTGGACCCGTCGCCGATAGAGTATGATTGCCCCCTCAGCTTGTAGCCATCCATGATGTCTTTGATGTGTCTCAACTCAAGAAGTGTGTTCGAGTTCCTACCGAGGTTGTTGAACAACAAAAAAATATTGGTAGAGCCCGACCTCTCATATGTTGAGTACCCTATCAAAATTATGGATCAAAAAGAAAGAAGCACTAGAAGAAAAGTGATTAAAATGTATAAAATTCAATGGGATCATCGCACTGAGGAAGAAGCCACATGGGAAACTGAAAGCTATCTAAACCAAAATTTCCCCGATTTTCTCAACTCTACAAAAGGTACACACGTTATCCACACTAAGCTTATTGTCCGAATCTCGGGACGAGATTCTTTTTAAGGGGGGAAGGCTGTGACACCTCAGGTGTTTAATTTGCTAAACAAGTCTCATTAGCATAACAATATGCATAAATAACTAAGAAAAGTATAAAAGAAATATATTTTGAAAGTTGAAGCCTAGGGGAGAATATGAAGTTTTGCCCATCAAATGACGTGTCATCTGAATCATACTTTTTGAGTTTTTAAAATAACTTTTGAAATATAACTCAAATGAACTTTGGCCTGAAACAAAACTTGTGTAACTTTTCATTTTGAACAACTTTCATGTTCAGAGAAGTTTTAGTTGCAACACAAAAATAGGAGAAAAACATAGTTTTACAGTTTAGCCCCTGCCTTTTTCTCCTTTTCCACTCAGCTCCCTCCCTCCCCTGTTTCACTCGCCGCCCAGTAGTGGCCGTCGGCCAGCTGGCTGGTGATGCTTGGGTTAGAACATGTTGTATAAGAAGTTTCATACTCAGAAACCCTGTATAATGTCCTGTAGAAATTAATCTTTATTAAAATACGTGTATCTTGTCCTATTTATTATGCTCTGTATCATGCACAATAAAATCTGAAAAATTTACAGTAACACATATATGGATGGGTTAACACCCTGTAAAATTTTTAGCATTAATACTTGCATGGTTCGTTCTGTATAAAAATAACTAGGTTCTCGTAGTGGCTGTGTATTACATTTTTCATATTTAATCTACTACACAAAAATGCCTGTGGTTTTGTCTCCACATGTGGTACTCTGAATAAAATTTTCATCACCAGAAGTTACCTAGTTCAGTAATTATGTTTAATCCATGTATGTGCTTAGAAAATTATGTTTCCAATATAACACAACCCCTTCTTCTTTAACGAAGTTAAGAAGTTTAAGATGTAGTCTATTAACGATTGCCCAAGAAATCTTAACTAAGTAACTTTACAAACAAATCTATGTTTTTGTGGACTGCAACTTTATCGTGAAGAAAATAAATGTCATATACCATCAATACAACTGATACTTGTGCATTCATATAGAATCGACTACTCTCGCTGACGGAACGTACGAGCTAGTGGCCGAGTCCGAGAGTGAGCAGCGTGAAGCTCAAGTGAATCTAACTGAAGTTTTCAAAGACCCGAACCAAAGTTTGGAAGAGCTCAAGGATAGCTTTGCTCAGGAAGGCAAGCCCCGGAGCATGAACCCTATTTTTCTAAATTATGCAACTTATTACTCTATTTTACTTGTGCATTAAGTTTATAGGAGTTGAATGAAAACTTAGTTGCATGATCTTAGGTTCCTATGATCTGAGCACTAGATATAAGGTTCGATAGAATGCTATGCTAATAGGACTCCGGTAAATGTTGAGTGATTTCCGGTCACTCGCGAGAATATAGGAGTTGAATATTTACTACATGCTGCAATCATAAGGTCGACGGACGGGGCTATGGTGCGATGTTTATGTTGATGATTGAGACCCCGTCTGTTTAGTGAAAAATGCTAAGGTCGCAGTGTGTGGTAGTGGTGGTTAAGTCTTTGAACGTACTAACCACATGTCAAGAATATGGTAATCGGTAAGCTTATGTACTGGATTGAACCGAGTCCGGAACATACGCCCCACCGTCTTGAATTCGTTCACATCTAGCTAATGGCGGGTGCATGTGCCGCCATGGCTGGGTCCATGGGGACGTGTAGTTGAGGGCGGTGGGCCTGTTCCGTGAAGCGGGAACTGAAGGGAAAAGTTGCAAGAGTGACTCTGGGAGTAACCACGTGACGTGTGTTTTGGTCTGCCTTGCAAGGTTAAGAAATTCAATTCAAATCGTCCATTTCTCGCGGTATTGAGACTGCTTGACCCTTTTACCACATAGAGTAAGAAATGGAACAATGATGATGATTAATCTTGTTGGATGCAAATTAATTCTTTCACCATGTATGATATTGGATAGTTCCTTACCTATAATGGTTAAATAAAACTAGAATTTGGAGCTAAAATTTGAAGTAAGGACCTACTTGTATATGCTTTTCGGCAAAACAAACCCCTCAAGCCAAAAGCCTTGCATGTCTAGGAGTCGGCTAAGTATATTCCACTAGTCGGGTAAGCCTTGCTGAGTATTAGTATACTCAGCCTTGCTTGTGGCTTTGTTTTAAGGTGATACTTTTGAGAACATGGTTGCTAGTTTGACTTGGCCGTGTACTCATCCTCCTGGTTGGTCGGTGGAATGGGATGCATCCCCGGCCAATGATGATAATGCCGAGTGATGTCTCGTACGGGCTTCATCGAGACATCATGTATTGTCGAGTAGTTTATCGTTGATTTTCCACTGCAATGAACTCTGAAGAACTCATTTACTTTTAAACTTGGAAGTACTTTGTTTTACGAATTCGAACTTGGTCTGTAATAGTAAATTTATGTTGAACTCTGTGATGTAAAATTGTGGAATGTTGTATTCTCTGGGCTCACCTTCGTGTGAGTACTTTGTATGTGTGGTTTCGATCGGCAAACCCGTGGTTGTATCGGGAGGTTACCCGATGGACCTATTGATGGTGCGAGTTAGCCCTGATTGCCCTCGTGGTGATGGTTAGCGCACTTGAGCCGGATTAATTCAGGTGGTTCTGCCACACCATCAAGAACAAGTATCCGGCCTCGTATAGAAGATTTGTTTGATCAGTTGAAGGGAGCCAGAGTATTCTCTAAGATTGACTTGACGTTAGGGTATCATCAGCTGAGGATACGACCCTCAGATATTGCCAAGATAGCATTCACTACTAGATACGGACTTTATGAATATACAGTAATGTCATTTGAGTTGACCAATGCTCCAGCCTACTTCACGTATGTGATGAATAAAGTGTTCATGGAGTATCTTAACAAGTTCGTGGTGGTGTTCATTGATGATATTCTGGTGTATTCCAGGAATGAGGAAGAACACGAGGAACATTTGAGGCTTGTTCTGCGGAAACTCAGAGAAAATCAGTTATATGCCAAGCTCAGCAAGTGTGAATTCTGGTTGAGTGAGGTCTCGTTTCTTGGTCATGTTATCACAAACAGAGGTATTGCAGTGGATCCGGGGAAGGTCAGAGATGTGTTGAAGTGGGAACCGCCAACAACAGTGTTAGAGATACGGAGTATTCTAGGGCTCACAGGATATTACAGGAGGTTTATAGAAGGCTTCTCTAAGATAGTGAAACCCCTTACTTCACTGCTAGAGAAAGAGAAGAAGTTTGTATGGTCAGAGGCATGTCAAAATAGTTTCAATGAGTTGAGGAAAAGTTTGACCACAGCACCAGTATTGGTTATGCCTAATATTCACAAGAGTTTTGACATCTACTGTGATGCTTCTAAACAGGGTCTTGGTTGTGTATTGATGCAAGAGGGACACGTGATTGCATATGCGTCTCATCAGTTGAGGAAACATGAGCAGAACTATCCCACACACGATCTGGAGTTAGCAGCAGTGGTACATGCTCTGAAAATATGGAGGCACTATTTGTTGGGTCACAGATGTTAGATATACACCAACCACGAGAGTCTAAAGTACATTTTCACTCAGAATGACCTCAACCTAAGACAGCGACGATGGTTAGAACTCATAAAGGACTATGACCTGGAGATACACTATCATCCAGGGAAGGCAAATGTGGTTGCCGATGCCTTGAGTCGCAAGAGCTATCTGAATGCGACAATGGTTAGCCGGATGACTCGGGAATTGTATTAAGAGTTTGAACAACTCAACCTTGGGTTCGTCACCCATACGGAAGGGATCACTATAGAAGTGGAGCCGACTCTCGAACAAGAGATATGGAAGGGTCAGCTTGAGGATGCTAAGATTCAGGAGATAAAAGAGATGATAGAAGCAGGCAAGGCACTTGACTTCACTGAAGATGAAAATGGAACTATGTGGTTCCGAAAGAGAATATGTGTGCCCGATGTGGATCACCTTCGTGAGAAAATTTTGCAGGAAGCTCATGACTCGGCTTATTCTATCCATCCTGGTAGTACCAAGATGTATCAGGATTTGAAGGAGAGATATTGGTGGTATGGCATGAAGCGCGATGTTGCAGCTCATGTGGCACTGTGTGATGTCTGTCAGAGAGTTAAGGCAGAACATTAGAGACCAGCTGGTTTGTTACAACCATTGAAGGTGCCAGAATGGAAATGGGAAGAAATTGGTATGGATTTCATCGTGGGATTGCCACGCACACGAGATGGTTATGATTCTATATGGGTCATAGTGGATCGTTTGACCAACATAGCTCACTTCATCCCGGTGAAGACTACCTACACTGGGGCACGATTAGCAAAGTTTTATATCTCCCGAATTGTGTGTTTGCATGGGGTACCTAAGAATATAGTGTTAGACAGAGGTACTCAGTTCACATCTCGATTTTGGCAGAAGTTGCATGAGTCAATGGACACGAAGTTGAACTTCAGCTCCGCTTATCATCCGCAGACTGACGGACAAATAGAAAAGACAAATCAGGTGTTCCAGGATATGCTTAGGGCCTGTGCCCTCATTCACGGAGGCAGTTGGGATAAGAGTTTGCCATTTGCAGAGTTCTCTTACAACAACAGTTATCAGGCCAGATTGAAGATTGCACCATTCGAGGCATTGTATGGTAGGAAGTGCAGAACTCCGTTGTATTGGAGTGAGACAGGTGAAAGCCAGTTGTTCGGGCCTGAGATCATTAAAGAGGCCGAACGACAGGTGCAGGTTGTCCGTGAAAATCTAAAAGTGGCTCAGTCGAGGCAGAAAACTTATGCAGATACTCGACGACGGGAGTTGACTTTTGAAGAAGGAGAATTTGTGTATCTAAAGGTGTCACCTATCAGAGGTTTGCATAGATTCAAGGTCAAAGGGAAGTTGTCACCTTGTTACATTGGCTTGTTCAGGATCTTGGAACGGAAAGGCGAGGTAGCTTACCAGCTAGAGCTACCTGCGCGACTGTCAGATGTGCACAACGTGTTCCACATATCACAGCTGAAAAAGTGCTTGAGGGTACCAGAGCAACAGTTGTCACTGGAGGAGTTGAATGTGCAGGATGATTTGACTTACACAGAGTACCCAGTCAAAATCCTGGACACATTGGAGAGAATCACCCGGAGTAAGAGGATTCGGATGTGTAAGGTTCAATGGAGTCACCATGCAGAGGATGAGGCTACTTGGGAATGAGAGGAACGAGATACCTTTTAAGGGGGGTAGGTTTGTAACACCCTAATTTTCAAATTAGGAACCTAAATAAATTTTGCTAGATTATCTTCATGATCCATAAGGTTTTTATTCAAGTTCTTTTGATTCAAAAACATTTACCGTGAATTAATAATAATTTACTTAACCATAAAAAGAAATGTAAGGAAATATAGGTCTTGTGCATTTTATGTCGCATTGCATTGTTTTATTGCTTGTCTTCAATTTGAATTTAAATTTTAAATTTAAATTCAAATGCATTTGGTTGTTTTTCTTTTTCTCCTCCTCTTTCACTTTGGGCCCGGCCCACTTCCTTCTCTTCCTCCCCTTTCTTTTTCTTCTCCCCGCAGCCCAGCTGGCCCACTCTCCTTTTCTTTTTCCCTCTCTCTCCTTTTCCTCCCACAAGGCCTGGCCAGCTGGCCTTTTTCGTTTTCCCCGCGCGGCCCAGCCCAGCCACCCACTTCGCCTCTCCCCTGCGCAGCCCAGCGGCCCACTCCGCTTAGCCTCTCCCCCTCTCCCTCTCCCCCTCACTATCAGGCGGGACCTGCCTGTCATCGCAGTCATTACAATAAAGATATTGGCGACTATTTTATGTTAATGGCCACAGTAAAAAAGAGGTTGTAGTTTGGCTGTCATTTTGCACTAACGGATTCTACTGGTCCCAAAGGAAAGAAAAAAATAAACTTTAATTCACTGGATACATGAATGTTTTCTTTATGCAACGTTATCTTGCTTTAATCTCGCTATATAAAGCATGCCTCACCAAACCATAGCCTTCAAGAAACAGTATATAGTAGAAGCCACACTTCGTTCCAATCTTTCCGCCATCAGAGATCGATTTTCCAGGTTTGTCTCCTCGTGCTTGGTATTACATGATTATTAATTACAACCATCTGCAGTACATCTATGAAAATTAGAATCCTGCGCATGTTTAATTTGTGGATATTTAATTTCTCTCTGTCCTAGTTAATAATAAGATCTGTCATCATGAAGGAGGAAATGAATACAAGCACCAAGTTCTTTGCTATCATTCTTGTATTTGGCATGGTTGCCCATGGTTTGGTGAGTTCTGGCATGGGAATGATCGAGAACAAGGGTGCAGGAGAGAGTAAAGGCGTGAAGCCCACCCTTGGTGTTGGTGGTGGAACCACCGTGGACAACCACCATGCTATCCCTCGAGATCAGTACAGCAGTCATGGGGGAGGAGACGACGGAGGTAGTGGTGGTGATACAAACAACTAGTTCCCAGTTCATGATCTCTCAAGTGTCAGTTTCTACATATAGAGGTGGCTGATTTTGTTGGAGAGGCAGGTTATATTTTTGTTAAGAAGGTACTTCTTCTTATGTGATACCATGAACATGTAGCTGCAACCATAATCCTTAACATGCTCTTTGTTAAGGAAGAGAACGAATGTACTCTTTCACGAGGTAGAGGTATGTGTACAATATCTAGGAGTTGGTGCCTATAATCTCCAAGTAATGTGTTTGTACCGGGTGATGTTACCACCCGATACTAATGTGGCTGGAGACATCTGTACAGGGTCCTCCACAGGTCACTTTAAAAGGAAGGTATCTTCCTCTCAATCATGATTATTGTGTAGGTGAGATGGTAATGGAGGTACGCGCGAGGCAAGAGGTCGTGGGTTCAATTCCTGGCCACCGCACGTGTGCGTATTTCGCGTGAAAAAATCGTGTGACATGTGACTCTTCCTGGGTTTAATGTATTTTTTAACGAAAAATGCTTTGGTACAGGGTGGAACCTTCACCCGGTACTAAAAGAGGGGATTTGGTACCGGGTGTTTTACCCAGTGATGAAGATCGAGACTTTTAATCTCAGCTTTACAGTACTGGTTGGGAAACCGGTGCCTAAACACCTTACCAACGGGTGCTGATCAAACTTTTTCTAGTAGTGATGGTGAATTAGTCATGTTGACAATCAGCTTGGTGATAACAGTAAATAAACCAGCTCATGTTGGCACAACCAATCCATGTCAGCACACCAGTATAGAAACGTTGATTTGTCCTGGTTGGAAATCCCTTGTTGTCCAGGTTTCCCAATCGGGACCGCCAATCCCAAACTAAAAGCTACGGCCTTTGGTCCCGGGTCAGTCAACCGGGACTACAACAACCGGAACTAAAGGTTCCCTTTTTTCCCGTTTCCTTTCCGTACATTTCTTTTTTATTTCAATTATATTTTCATATTCAAATTTATGTGTTCTTCTATAGTACTGCTATACATCCGTACACGTTCGAGCTGCGTATGAAATCTACTAACATATATATAGAATTCATTTAGTGGAATTCACCACTGAAGTGCAACAAAAGTGAAATAGACATAGATGCATACATATATACATACAAAGTGCAACAATGGTTATATAACAATTTTCCTAATATTTACTCCTTGTATCTAATTTGTGTCAATCATAGTAGAATTCACCATCTTTGTTAACGACCTGCACATAAATAAATCCCGCCATGCCTTCTTAAATCGCCTCAACTCTTTCATGTGGAAGGAGCGATCCCGTATCCTATCAATGTTTAAAAAAGTAAAAATATTAATTATGATAATTTTCAAAACTAGTTGAAACATTGACAAAAGTTTTTTAGTTACATCCATTTGCCAAGTATTATATATCTTTTGAGGACCTACTAGACCATGAATGTTCTCGCAAACATAGTATGCACATAAATTATTGCTCTGTGCCTACCACAAATATTTTAAAAGAAAAGAAGTCATCAGGTATCCATATGAATATATAATAAAACAAATGAAACATGGAGAATGAGCATCCAGTACGTATGAAAAGTCTGACTTCAATTTAATTTCTTCGCTAAATTGACCTACATGGTTTTCACAGAACTTTTTCCAAACCCTGCGCATGATCGAGAATGAATAAATATATTTCTAAGATGACTTGAAGGTAACGGTGATTGAGGTATAATAGCGCGATGATTGGAATTACCTTTTGAACATGTCAGTCATTCTTTTGTACTCTTCTGGATCGTTCCTCATTGAGTCCATAACCATTGTAAGCTCATGTCAGGAATTATCACAAATAGTATCCAGTGATTCCTGCAAGACTATACGGAGCCAACTCTTATTAGGGTTAAGAAAATTCAATTATACAATAGTCAAAGGGTTATCAGGCAGAAAACACTCACTTAACGTTGTAAGGAAACAATATCATGTGCTTATAAAGCTGAACAGTTAAGAACTTGTATAAGTTATTAAATGTACCTTGAGGTTGTTCCTTTAGAGTAACGCAATTCACAACCACTGGGTCAATAAAGCCCAAGTGATATTACCCACATTCTTCCTGAAACTTTGAATCTCCATTCTACATGATCCAATAGAAACAAGGAATAGATTGAGGTCATGTAATAAGATTCGTTAATTATGTTACTGAAAGTTAAAGAACACCACTTACAGAAGCCAGTAATTGACGAAAGAGATGTCGAGGGCGTTGTCGGTGTTTTACCGCCACGCCCACCGAGGGATACCCCAGATGTGGTGAGTTTGTAGGTATGGTGTCGCCGAGATCAGGAACTCGAAGGTGCAAGGAACACAAAGTTTAGACAGGTTCGGGCCACCGAGAGCGTGATACCCTATGTCCTGTGTGGTTTGTATTGCCTTAGGTTGTGATCGGGTGATCTACTGTTTGGAGGGGGTCCATGTCCGCCCTTATATAGTTTGGGGGGACAGGGTTACATGGAAGTCCCAGTCGGATATGAGCCCAGGAGTCCTACCTGAATAGTATTCGGGTAGTTTCCTTCTGTTCCAACTAGTTTTACTACTGTATGAGTAGTTCTACTACGCTACGAGTAGTTACAACTGGTGTAGGGCATGGGCCATGTCCCACCCCTTATCCTATAAGATGTAGGCCATGTGCGCAGTTCCGTGGGCCTGGGTCTAACAAGCCCCCGAGCTCTTCGTAGTGGAGTACTACAGGCTTCTGAGTACTTCTGAAGGCGTCTTCGAGTTCTCCCGAACTTCATCTTGAAGGTGTCTTCCAAGTACTTCCTTGGCTACATTGAGGCTATGAGGTGCTCATGCCTCGAGTAGTTGTCAAGTCTTCTTTTATATGGGGTGCGATTGAACTCACACTCCATATGGAGTAGCCCTCGAGCCTTTGGTTGACTCGTAAAATCAAGCTGAGGGTCAATTTAGTCTTGAGTCTTCTACCCTTATCTTCCAAAAGATTTGAAATATAAGTCCATGATGAGACGTGTTCCGCAGCCCCCGAGCCTTGAATCCAAATCCCCAAGGTTTGGAATAAAGGATCCAAAGAATCGTGGCATGCAATATATGACTGTAAAGATTTGATGGTTAAGATGGGTAAATTGGTTTAGAAATTCAAAAACCGCTTAATTCGGAATGAATTCCCTGAAAAAATGGTTAAACAAATAACTTCTCCAACAAGTGCCCTAAATTACCACTCAAATCAAGCCTTGTTCGCTGAGAGCCGTGTCGTATCCAGCCCCCGAGCCTGGGAGCTAGATGAGTCGCACAAGATACAACTAGTAGTCCATGGCGCCAGCCCCCGAGCCTAGCCATTGGCCAAGTTGCCGCTGGAGCTTGAACTATCGTTGAAGCTAACTAGTCGGAGTCAATTCCGACTAGTTTTGTAGGCAAGACGAGTAGTCGAAGTAGTCGAACACGCGTAAAACTAGTTGGGAACTAGTAAACGCAGTGTCACGGGAGCGAGGCCCCTTCAATAAACTGCACGTAGTACTAGTCGTGTACTAGTAAACAGAGTAGTACCGAAAGTATAGGAGCAAGGCCCTTGCAGTAAACTGCATGTAGTACTAGTCGTGAACTAGTAAACGGAGTAGTACTGGTAGTATGGGAGCAAGGCCCCTTCAGTATACTCCACGTAGTAGCAGTCGTGAACCAGTAGACAGAGTAGTACTGGAGATGTAGGAACAAAGCCCTTGCAGTAAGCTGCACATAGTAACAGTCATGAACCAGTAGACAAAGTAATACTGGAAGAATGGGAGCGAGGCCCATGCAGTAAACTCTACGTAGTACTAGTCGTGAACCAGTAAACGGAGTAGTACTGGAAGTATGGGAGTGAGGCCCATGCAGTAAACTCCACGTAGTACCAGTCGTGAAACAGTAGACGAAGTAGTACTAGAAGTATGGGAGCGAGGCCCATGCAGTAAACTCCATGTAGTACCAGTCCTGAACCAGTAGACGGAGTAGTACTGGAAGTACGGGAGCGAGGCCCATCTAGTAAACTCCACGTAGTACCAGTCGTGAAACAGTAGACGGAGTAGTACTGGAAGTATGGGAGCGAGGCCTTTGCAGTAAACTCCACGTAGTACCAGTCGTGAACCAGTAGACGAAGTAGTACAAGAAGTATGGGAGTGAGGCCCATGTAGTAAACTCCACGTAGTACCAGTCGTGAACAAGTGGACAGAGTAGTACTAGAAGTATGGGAGCGATGCCCATGCAGTAAAGTCCACGTAGTACCAGTCGGGAACTAGTAAATGGAATAGTACTAGAAGTGTGGGAGCGATGCTCCTCCAGTAGACCATGCTACACCGGAGCTGACAGCTTGGGATACAAGTTAGCTAAGGGTGAAAACGGCGTAGGTGCTCGATATTCCAGGAGTTTGGGACCTCCTGGCCATTAGGGTACTGTAAGCGATACGACCCTGGTCCTGTAACCTTGTGCATGAGGAAGGGTCCTTCCCATCGTGAATTAAGCTTGTGCAGCCCGGTCTCATCCTGGATGCAACAAAGGACCATATCTTCAACGTTGAAAGAACGTTGTTGAACGTTCCAGTCGTGCTAGCGACGGACTCCTTGTAAGTAGCGGGCTGACTGGAGCTAGACATTGCATCTAATTTCCTCGACCGAGTTGAGTTCAAGATGTCTTGCGTCATCAGCCTCGCCTTCTTCGTACATCTCCAGTGGAGGAGATTGCCACATGACATCAGCCAGTAATATAACTTCGGACCCATAGACGAGAAAGAAAGGTGACTGTCCTGTGGCTTTGCTTGGTTGTCTGCGAAGCCCCCAGATTACTAACGAGATCTCATTGATCCACTTGCCGCCCTTTTCGCTGTTCTCGTCGTAGAGTCGTTTCTTCCAGTCATCAAGAATCAAGCCGTTGGAGTGCTCAACCTGGCCGTTAGCCCGCGGGTGAGCCACTGAAACGTACTTGGCATCAATGGCATTGCGTTCACAGAAATCCCAGAACTGATGCGAATGGAAATTGGATCCCAGATTCATGATGATAGTGTTGGGGAAGCCGAATCGGTGCAAGATGTCGCAGATGAAGCTAACCACTCGATCTGTAGAGAGCTTTGTGATTGGCTTCTACTCGATCCGCTTTGTAAACTTGTCGATGGCCACCAACACGTGAGTAAAACCACCTGGCGCAGTTGTCAAAGGCCCTATCATGTCCAGTCCCCAGCATGCGAACGAACATGAAGGTGGTATGGTGATAAGGTTATGAGCCGGGACATGGGCTATTTGCTGAAGAACTGGCAGTTTGTGCACCGGGGAACGAGTGCTTCGGCGTATGCCAACTACTCTGCGAGAAGTAGCATGGTTCCCGCACACGCCTTCGTGAATCTCCTAGAGTATTTCTCTGCCTTCCTCCATACGGACACACTTCATGAGTATGCCTGATGCTGATCCACGCTTGTACAAGTTGTCCCCGACTAGAATGTACCCTTTGCTGCGCCTTAGGATGCGTGTGGCCTCAGCGCTTTTTAGGTCAATGCCGGGGGGTAGTTTGTGCTTCTGGATGTAGTCCATCAACATCACCCGCCAGTCGACCTCGATCATCAAGACCTCTCGGTCGGGTTTCTGTTGGACACTGAACGATGGTACTTGAATCTGGTGTCTTGATGGATGGGTGCTGCAACTCATGAACGAAAACTCGTCTTGATGGATGGGTGCTGCAACTCATGAACGAAAACTCCTGGTGGGACGCTAGCTCGATCAGGACCCAGTTTCGAGAGCACATCTGCTCCCACATTGTTGTCGCGAATCACATGATGAATTTCCAGCCCCGAGAACTTGTTCTCGAGCTTGCGTATTTCCGCGATGTACGCGTCCGTGGTGTCCTTGTTGACGTCCGACTCTTTGTTGACTTGTTGGACCACCAGCAAGGAGTCACCGTTGACAAGTAGTCGCTTGATGCCTAGAGAGACTGCCAGTTGGTGAGTTTGTAGGTAGGGTGTCGCCAAGATTAGAAACTCGAAGGTGCTAGGAAAATATAATTTAGACAGGTTCGGGCGACCGAGAGCGTGATACCCTACGTTCTGTGTGGTTTGTATTGCCTTAGGTGGTGATCGGGTGATCTCCTGTTTGGAGGGGGGCCCTGTCCGCCCTTATATAGTTTGGGGGGACAGGGTTACATGGATGTCCCAGTTGGATACAAGCCCAGGAGTCCTACCCGAGTAGTATTCGGGTTGTTTCCTTCTGTTTCGACTAGTTTTACTACTGTATGAGTAGTTCTACTATGCTACGAGTAGTTACAACTGGTGTAGGGCGTGGCCATGTCCCTCCCCTTATCCTGTAAGATGTAGGCCATGTGCGCAGTCCCGTGGGCCCGGATCTGACAGGCGTCTTGATGGTATAGTTGGTACAATTCTTCGAATCTCAACCATATCAAGTCCTCTCCATGAAAGTAATGTTCATCTTTAATCATTACACCCTGCGTGATCAAGCCTTTATTGGACGACGCATCCAGGTACCATTCATGTAGCCTGCGCATTTACGTTGGAAGCATTTTCACGTACCCAGGGGAACAAGGCTTTGTGTGGCAAAACCACTTGAATTAATCCGGCTCAAGTGCGCTAACCATCCCCACGAGGGCAATCAGGGCTAACTCGCACTTCAAATGGAATAATCCATTGGTCTGTCGGGTAACATCCCGATACAACCACAGTTTTTGCCGATCGAAACCACACATACATGTACTCACACGAAGGTGAGCTCAGAGGATACAACATTCCACAAATTTTACATCACAGGTTCACCATAAATTATTATTACAACGGAGATCAAATTCGTAAGACAAGGTACTTCAGAGTTCAAACTAATTGAGTTCTTCAGAGTTCAATGCAGCGGAAAAATAACGATAAACTACTCGATGGTACAGAATGTCTCGATGAAGCCTGTATGAGACATCACTCGGCATTATCATCGTTGGCCGAGGGCGTATCCCATTCCACCGACCAAACAGGAGGAAGGGTACAAGGCCAAGTCAAACTAGCGATCATGTCCTCAAAAGTTTCACCTGAAAACAAGCCACAAGCAAGGCTGAGTATACTAATACTCAGCAAGGCTTACCTGACTAGTGGAATATACTTAGCCGACTCCTAGACATGCAAGGCTTTTGGCTTGAGGGTTTGTTTGCCGAAAAGCATATACAAGTAGGTCCTTACTTTCAAATTTTAGCTCCAGATTCTAGTTTTCTTTAACCATTCTAGGTAAGCAACTATCCAATATCATACATGGTGGAAGAATTAATTTTTCATCCAACAAGATTAATCATCATCATTGTTCCTCTTGTTACTCTATGTGGTAAAAGGGTCAAGCAGTCTCAATAACCGCGAGAAACGGACGATTCGAATCGAATTTCTTAACCTTGCAAGGGAAACCTAAACATACGTCACGTGGTTACTCCCAGAGTCACACGTGCAACTTTTCCCTTCAATTCCCGCTTCACGGAACAGGCCCACCGCCCTCAACTACACGTCCCCATGGACCCGGCCATGGCGGCACATGCATCCGCCATTAGCTAGATGTGAACGAATTCAAGACGGTGGGGAGTATATTCCAGCCTCGGTTCAATCCAGTACTTAAGCTTACCGATTACCATATTCTCGGCATGTGGTTAGTATGTTCAAAGACTTAACCACCACTACCACACACTGCGGCCTTAGCATTTTTCACTAAACAGACGGGGCCTCAATCATCAACATAAACATCGTACCATAGCCCCGTCCATCGACCTTATGATTGCAGCATGTAGTAAACATTCAACTCCTAAATTCTCGCGAGTGACAAGAAATCACTCGGCTTTTACCGGAGTCCTATTAGCATAGCATTCTATCGAACCTTACATCTAGTGTTCAGAGCATGGGTACCTAGGATCATGCAACTAAGTTTTCATTCAACTCCTATAAACTTAATGCACAAGTAAAGTAGGGTAATAAGTTGCATAAGTTTAGGAAAATAGGGTTCATCCTACGGGGCTTGCCTTCTTGGGTAAAGCTAGTTTGGGGCTCGTCCGAACTCGGGTTCGGGTCTTCGAAAGCTTCAGTTATAATCACTTGGGCTTCACGCTGCTCACTCTCGGACGCAGGCACCAGCTCGTACGTTCCGTCGGCGAGAGTAGTCGATTCTATATGAATGCACAAGTGTAAGTTATAGTGATGGTATATGACGATTATTTTTCTTCACGATAAAGTTGCAGTCCACAAAATATCGATTTGGTTGTGGAGTTACTTAGTTAATATTTCTTTGGGCAATTGTTGATAGAGTATAACTTAAACTATTAACTTCATTAAACAAGAAGGGGTTGTGTTATATTGGAAACTTAATTTTCTAAGCACAACATGGATTAAACACATCTTCTGGACTAGGTAACTTCTGGTGATGAAATTTTTATTTAGAGCACATTATGCAGAGAAAAAAGTACTGTAAAAATTTCAGACATTTTCACGCAGCAGAATAATTATGAAAAATGTAATACACAGCCACTGCTAGAACCTAGTTATTTTTATACAGGACAACCCATGCAAGTATTGACACCAAAACTTTTACAGGGGATTAATCTATCCACATTGGTGTTACTGTAAATTTTTCAGATTTTACAGTGCAAGATACAAAGCATAATAAATAGGACAAGATACACCTATTTTAATAAAGATTAATTTCTACAGGATGTTTAACAGGGTTTCTGTGTATGAAACATTTTATACAGCAAGAGCTACTCTAAAGTGTCCTACAGTAAAACGTTGAACATTTTCCAAGAGCAGAAACTAATTATCTTTATTTAGTGCATTTTTCCCACCACAAAAATTATATAAATAGTTTATAGAAAGGAAAAAGGTTCTAAACTTTTTCTGTGGTATTTAGGCATCAATATAATAGCTCTGGAAAGTTTCACCACATGAATAAGAATATAACAGCAGTTACAATTTAGTTTTATTATTTCATGTCTTAAACAAGTTTTATTAAAAAGTTTAGCTAGAGATGGGTTCTGGTCCTAAACTGTTTTACACTGGCCTACAAATCAAGCAACAAATCTAATGTTAAATTTTCAGATTTAGCCTTTGTCTACAACAGGGGGTACAATTAAAGTCTATCAAACCTTCCATTTAATTTATAGAAAGATTTAGCAAGCAACTGAAGAAATGCATGTAACAAAAGTTGTAGATCCTCGTCTACAGATTACACAACAGTTGAGTTTGTATTTTTACGATTTTTCTACGATTTTATATGAATTTTACAAGTTCACTGTTTTTGAAACTAGGTTTATAACTTTCTTTTACAGAGGGGTCCCTGGAAACTTGCGTGCAGGCCCCTGGGAAGATTGCAATCAAAGCAATGTGGTCCCTGGCGGCGCTGGCATGGCGGTCGGCCAGATTCCGGCGAGGGGGCTCGTCGGTGGCGAGGGGAAAAGGTTCGTGGGGATCCAAGGAGGTGAGAGGTACCTTGGGATGGCCTTGGTCGGGGTTGGGGGTGGCCGGAGGTGGCTCGTCGGCGCGGAGCAGAGGAGCGGCAGCGTGGCGGAGCGGCGGTGACGGTGCTCCGGCGAGGAGGGGAGAGCATGGGCTGGTCGATGAGCTTCACGGCGTCGAGGGGAAACCGTTTCAAGGCTTAGCTGGGACGGAGGAGCTTCGGCGTGGGCTGTCCACGAAGCAGCAGGGGAGCAGCGGCGGCGCGGGCGGCGCTGGTGGTGCTCCGGCGGTCGAGCTGGCCGGGGAAGAGGCCGGTGAGCTTCAGTGGAGGGAGGGCAAGCTCGTTGGGTGATGGGTTTGGGCAGTGGGAGGCTGGGGAGTGGGGCTCCACGGGCGGGTGGTGCACGGCGGCGGTAATGGTGGCGGCGGCGGCGTTCTAGTGTCTGGGCGCGCGAGGGGGGGCTCAGTGCGGTCTTATGTAGGCAGCAGAGAGGCGGGAGGAGGGCGGGACTGGACTGCGAGGCGCGGGCGCGGGCGGCACGACGGGGGCGCGTTACTGGTCGCGGTGGGCGGCGAGCAGAGCCGGCGCGGTGAGCGGCGGGCGCGGGCAGGGGATTGGGCGCTGAGGATTTGGCGTGTGGAGCGGGAGATCACGCGGCGCGCGGGTTGGGCGAGGAGCTGTAGCAGCTGGCTTGCTGGGCGGCGAGCGCAACGACTGGCAGGACGCGGCGGGGACACGGGCACGGCGCGGCTTGTCCATTGGGCGCGGCGGGCGGCGAGCAGAGGCGCGCATCGCCGGCGTGCGCGTGACGTGCGCAGCCTGGGGAGCAGCGCGGCGTGCGGGCGCGGCCAGGCATTGGCTTGGCGCCTAGCGCCGGTCAGGCATCGCCGGCCATGTCGCCTGCGGCGACTGCACGGCGGGCGGAGGGTCGGGCGAAGCGAGGGTCGGGCGAGCGTAGGGTCGGGCGAGCGGCTGCGCGTCAGAGGGTCGGGCGAAGCGTAGGGTCGGGCGAAGCGAAGGGCCGGGCGGAATGAGGGTCGGGCGAAATGAGGGTCGGGCGAACGTAGGGTCGGGCGATGAGAAGAAGAAGGGTCTGCAGTGAAAATAGAAGAAATGCAGGGGCTGGTTTGCAAATCTAAGTGTTTCTCAAATTTTTGTGTTGCAACTCAAAAATCTCTGAACATGAAAGTTGTTCAAAATGAAAAGTTACACAAGTTTTGTTTCAGGCCAAAGTTCATTTGAGTTCTAGTTTAGAAGTTATTTTAAAAACTCAAAAAGTAGGATTCGCAGGGCACGTCATTTCCTGGGCAAAACTTTGCATTCACTTCTAGGCTTCAACTAGACTTTTGTTTAACATGTCAATAACGATATGTCGATTCGGTTTCTTAGCTATGTTAGCATCGATGTGAAAGTTATTTAATTTGTTTGATTAGCGTACATGTACTTATGCACATATACCCAACTATTTTCAATTCAAGACAAAACCAATTTATGACTCATTTCATTGAAACTTTTCTTAATTATTTATGCATCGTGTTAAGCTAATGAGGCTTATTTCATAATTTAAACACCTGAGGTGTTACACTTTGGCCCATGAAAATTTGCCAGGTAGCAACTATGGGATGTGTTTGGATTTCCTTACACCCTCCAACCTCAGTGATAAGATCTAGAGGTCGACTAGAGGGGGGTGAATAGTCAAAACTAAAAATTTATAACACTTAAAACAATTTTGTCAGTAACTTTCGGAGTTTTCGGATATTTTTCTGGAATTTCTGCAACTTCTAGAGATTTTGAAGAAATGTCCGGACACTCCGAAGAAATATGCTGAAATCAAACTCGACCAATCAAACCTCAACCAAAAGTAGATCGAAGGAATTTCCAAGGTTTATAGGCTTGTTTCTACCCCTTTGCTCCAACTTCCTGCAGTGCATCCCTTTTTCAAGGAATTATGGTTCGAGTCAAAACCTTTCTTAGCAAACCCTAGAATTTCAGCAAGAAACAAGAACTTCAACAAACCACAAAGTAAATGCACAAAGACTCGAGGATTTGTTTCCTGAAGTTCAGTTCCTCAAGAGGAACCTACGTCTCGGTTGAGGCACCCAAGAAGACCACTTTCTTCTTGAGCTATGTAGCCTCCCCTTGGCGACCCAAGATCTAGCTAAGGTCACTTACTGGAATGTCGGGGTGGTTACAAACGTCCCGGGGCACACCGCAAGCTTAGGTGCTCGACGCGCGACACCTAGCCAGCTAGGAGCTTGAAAATCCAAGATTAACAAACACCAAATCCACCAGCTTGACGAAGAACAAAGTGCACAAGAGATGGGAAATCAGCTCACTAGCACTCTTACTTACTCTCCCTAAAATTTCCCTTCGATCCCCTCACCAAATCTTGCTTGGAAGTCAAAGGAGGAAGTAGGGAGGGCTCTTGAGTGCTCAGGAATGGAGGCAGGTAAGTTTTTGGTCGGAGAAAGCTAGTGTGGAGGGGGTGAAGGGGTATTTATATCCCTGCCCCTAAAACTAGTTGTTGGCTGGTTAAGTTTCGGAGACTCCAAAGAATTCTTCGGAGACTCCAGACACATTCCGCGGAACACCCCATGTTCGGAGACTCTGGAAACTCTGGACATTTCTGTAGGAAACACTCCAAAGATATCCCAAGTGTTGTGTGAGTGCAAAGGTGTCTCTCATAGGTTTGTCGGATCATCTTTAGCACCTTATTCTACGTAAAACAAGTACATATCATGTCCCTCTTGATAGAATGGCATTCCTATACACAAATTCACAGTATAAATAAATTAAATCCTCATGATTCTTTGCTTTGGAACTTTTCCATTCGTTTTTTATAGTCTTCTCCTCTCATTGATTCATCTATCACCAATAGTAGCTGCTCATCATGCTCACAAATAGCATTAGTCCCACAAGCGTATGTCATTAATCAACCAAAAGCCACTAAGTGGGTCTAGATGTTCTTTCAATCTTCCCCTTTTTGGTGATTGATGACAACACATTTGTGGCTTACAAGAGATAGATCATTTATAGAATAACCAAATGAAATGAAGCCTCCCCCTTAATGTATGCATCTTGCTTTGAATACAATCTCATGACATAGACAAATGTCAAACATGGCACACATTTAGCGTAGTTCATCTCAAAAGCTACAGTGGGGTGCCCATGTGTGTGCAACAATATATGTGTGATGCAACATGACAAACTATGCACTTAAAAACCTAAAAAATATGAGAATTGTCAACTTCTCCGGAGACTCCGTAAAAATCTCCGGAGACTCTGGAAATTGCGGAGATTCCGGACTTTTCTACGGACTCTCCGTAGAATTTTCCATTTCACAAAAATAACAAGTCATCAAGCATCAAATTTATCACACTAACGAAGGTCCTTGATGTCATAAGGTTCAAACGAGATCCTAGCACACCTATAGCACACATTACATGTCCTTATGCCACAGTCTTACACAAATAGGTGTAGGAACGAAATTAAGGTACAGATACAAGACGGCGATACATAAATGATTTCTTTCACTCCCCCTTTGGCAACAAGCACCAAAAAGGAAATGAAAGGCAGCAACAAGAGCGTCTATTCATCGTCATCATTGTCCTCATCCTCATCCTCATCATCATCGTCATCGTCATACTCGTGGTAGTTGAGGGGCTTATCCTCCTCGATCTCCTCCTCATCCTCATGGGTGCGACGGGTACATCATGAAGCGGTCCTAGCAGGTGCAGCAGGTTCGGCCTCTTCTTCTTCTTGAGCAGCCTGGGCATCTTGTTGCATCCCACTCCGCAAATGGATCATTAAACTCGGGAAGCTCATGGTGCAGGTCACACTGCAGCCCCATCTCACACTTCATCTCAATTATGTTGTGGCGTTTCTCATTCACTTCACGAACCATGGTTTTGCACATGCAAAAGATACTGTGAAGTACTCTCTTGACCATGGATCCGCTTCAACGGCGGCATGAAGAACAATGAGTGTTTGATGGAGCACTTGGACGAGGACCCTCCACATGAGATGGTGCTGAGCTGGAGTAACCATGGTGGCTAGGCGGAGGAGGGGCATCCTACGAAGGTGAAGTACTTCATGCTTCACATATTTAGGAAAACTAATCTTGGTGCCTCGTTCTATCATGTACATGATATATCGTGCATAAGGGAGGTGCTTCCTTGAGTCATCCATCACCCTTCTAAGCTCATTCCAAATATAATCAAAGATGTTGAAAGCCTTTCCACCGGGAGCAAACTGATTTAGGAGATTGACCGCAAAAACATAAGAGATGAGGAATCACCTTTCTTTGGGTCAATTGTCCACCGAAGCATGAAGTTGGCATAGTAGTAGTATGCCAACAAATTATTGGTCTTTCCCTCCCATGCTTCAATGGGATAGTAGAACATGAAGGGACATCGATCGGGCTTGAGCTTCTTCTCAACGTGAATTGGATCACATGTCTCATCTTTGGATCCAAGACCAAGAAGATGAGAGAATGTCATGTAATCAATGAAGTAGTGTGGCCCTTCGTTAGTCCAATGAATGGTATTATCACTTGCCTTGTAGTAGTATGAGCAATAGAATTGACAAATGATCTCGGTGTTTCAGTTGTACCTAAAAGCCATAATCTCTCTAAGACCAAAGTCCCTGCACTTGGCAATCACATCATTGACACTTGGAACATTCATGTCTTCAAAGTATTTCCAGTCAATATACTTCATGGGCACAATGGGGGCTGCATCTTTCCTTAAGATGACTGAGGCATAGAAGTCTTTGTGAAAGTTACACCAAAATCTATACTCAAGTCCCTCGCTTTTCCTGTAGCGATACACATCAATTGCTCTCTGGTTCTTCAATGTGAGGGATTGCTTGAAGTAATCGCGTGGAGCTGAAGTAGAAAATCCCTTGACTGTCCCTAGTGGCCTAAGCTTTGGATAATTTCTCTTCTCATGTGTGAAGGCTGCAACTAGATGCTCTGGGGTCTTTGGACAAATGTCATAAGCTGCACCCCAGGCCCTTGGATTGGGTCTTGCCTAGGTGGTGGTTGAGGATGCGGTGCATATTAGGATTGAGCAATCTCTTTACCAGGTCTTCTTCAACTCCTTCTCATTATGTAAGGATCTTGCCTAGGTGGTGGTTGAGGATGCGGTGCATATTAGGATTGAGCAATCTCTTTACCAGGTCTTCTTCCACTCCTTCTCCCCCTTGGTGGACACTCAGGGATCTCCTCAATCTCTTCCTCTTTCTCTTCACTTTCCTCAACATAACGTGGTGGATTGGGATCATGTCATGCTTTGGTCCTCCTAGAGGACTCACCACCTCCAAGACTAGGATGCCTTTCTTTGCCCATTCTAGAAGAAATACATATATGGAGTCAAGAATTTGGAATAATAAATCAAAGGCATGATATACATTCTAGGTTTTCTGCACAAGTTTCGGAGTATCCGGCCAATTCTTCGGAGTATCCGCACATTTGTTCAGAGACTCTGGAGATTTGTCTGGAGATTCCCGAACTCGCAGCATAAACCCTAAAAGTCATCAAGCACAACAATCCACCATGGGAATCTAATAAAACTTGAGCTCCTAGTCCCAGAAGCCCTATAGATCAGTTCTATCCAAGAGATACTATCTTGAACAACCTACATTGAGAGATTGGGCGATGAAAAGATTAGGATACCTTGAATTCAAAAATGGTGAAAGTGAATCCAAATCCAAAGTCCCCACAACATTTCCTAGCAATGGAGAGGCCTGCCTTGATGATCTTGAGCGAATTTGATGGTGGAAGGCAAGAATCGCCCGGAGGGAGTGTCTCTAGAGAGAGAAACTAGAGAGACACGGCGCAGGGTGAAATAAAAGAGTTAACCGTTCACATTTCACGCAGAGTCTCCGCTCCCCTTGAGACAAAACAGGATTTTTGAAGATTGGGGACCTATGGCTTGATTTGAATGGAGGATAGACTCTCTCTATGAATTCTATATGTCATGAGAGATTTACTTGCTTGAGACTAGCCAGCAAACAACCAATGAGAACAATAGTCTCAAGCTAGCAAATGTAAGAATCAATATTTTCTTCGAAGCACACTTCTAGTAACTAAAGAAAGATTTTCACAAAGATTATCCTAAAGACAAACAAATGTGTGCATGATTTCAAATGATATTTAACTCTCCTCAAGGTGCAAAACATTTGCTCATCAAGTTGTATTTTGAAGATATTGGCTAGTTGTTTATCGGTACTCACATGGCTTAAAGCAATATCTCCTTTGGCTTCATGGTCTCTCAACAAATAACATCTTATGTCTATGTGTTTGGTTCTTGAGTGGTTCATAGGATTGTTAGCTAGCTTGATAGCACTCTTGTTGTCACACAAGAGTCGAATCTTACTAAACTTACAACCAAAGTCGCTCAAAGTGAACCTCATCCAAGTAGTTGCACACAACAAGCACCGGCTGCAACATACTCGGCCTCGGCGGTGGATAGGGCAACGAAATTGTGGAAAAACTATCTGAATTAATCTGGCTCAAGTGCGCTAACCATCGCAACGAGGGCAATTAGGGCTAATCGCACTTCAAACGGAGTAACTCGACACTCTGTCGGGTAGTATCCCGATGTAACCACTGGAATTTTGATCGAAACAAAGCATACATACAACCCACAAGAAGGTGAGCCCAGAGATTACAACAATCCACAAATTTTACATCATAGAGTTCAGCACGAATTATTATTACAAACCAAGTTCGAATCCATAAACAAGTACTTCAGAGTTCAAGTGCAGCGAAAAATAAACAATAATCTAGCGACGATACAAGATGTCATGATGAAGCCCATACATGACATCATTTAGCATTATCATCATTGGACGGGGACGCATCCCATTCCACCGACCAACCATGAGGCAGAGAACAAGGCCAAGTCAAACTGGCAACCATGTTCTCAAAGGTCCCACCTGAAAGCAAAGCCACAAGCAAGGCTGAGAATAGTAATACTCAGCAAGGCTTACCCAACTAGTGGAATATACTTAGCCGACTCCTAAATATGCAAAGCTTTTGGCTTGGAGGGTGTCAGACCCGGGTACACGGGACTGTACCCATGGCATACTTTTCCTACGATAAGGGTTGGGACATGGCCCACGCCCTACAT
The DNA here is from genome assembly GCA_032594955.1 of Panicum miliaceum. NCBI lineage: Eukaryota > Viridiplantae > Streptophyta > Magnoliopsida > Poales > Poaceae > Panicum > Panicum miliaceum. Next base: position 6,464,116 of record CM064070.1, on the reverse strand, counting down.
CTGTTGTAACTACTCCTAGCCTAGTAGAACTGCTGCTATAGTAGTCAAACTAGATGGATACAGTAGGAACCTACCAAAAAAGTACTCGGGTAGGACTCTAGGGCATGTATCCGACTAGGACTTCCATGTAAACCTATCCCCCCAGACTATATAAGGGCGGATAGGACCCCCTCCAAAGGGGAATCATCCAGGGAATCACCCAGGAGATCACCCGATCACCATCAAAGGCAATAAAGACCACACAGGACGTAGGGCATTACGCTCTCGGCGGCCCAGACTTGTCTACACCTTGTGTTCTTTACACCTTCGAGTTCCTGATCTCGGTGACACCATACCTACAAACTCACTACCTCGGGGGTATCCCTCGGTGGGCGTGGTGGTAAAACACCGATAATTGGCGCGCCAGGTAGGGGTGTTCATCGAGCATCCACTGGAGAACTCGATGGCATCTCTCAGATTCACCAGCAACGTGCTCGACGAGGGCACAACCTTCATCTTCGGCTCCTGGATTTGTGTTGCCAATGGCTTGGGTGGCTTCATCAGCCACCTAGTTGATTCCAGGAAGCCGGACGCCTCTGCAGCAACTCGACGCTGCATCCTCGACTCCTTCGACGACAATCTCGATGAGTTGCTGCTCCTCGATCTGCCTAGGCAGATCGAAAATATGTCCGTTTTTGACGCTACTTCAACTCGTGCCGCACCAGGACTCAGATCGGATTCAAACCGATCTGAGGAGGCTTCGTGATCCAAGTCCCACCCCGACTAGGAGGAGGACTTGGATCGCCTCTTCAAGATTCGAGACGAGGGCGCCACTGCGCGTCGGGGGCTCCCCGTTCTCGACTACGACTTTGACTCAAACAAAGAGTACCCGTCAATTACAATTCCGGGGCGAGGAGGACTCGAGGACGGGAGAGCCACCTCTTGTCGGGAGAACCCAGTCCTCGTTACCCACTCACAACCCGATGATTACTCCGAGTCATTTTCGGGTAATCATCCGGGTTTAACTATAACATCTACGCCGCAAGGCTGTTTCCTGTACTAGAAGGGTCTAGAGCCCTCTGAGGTACTCGAATTCGACTCCCGCCTTGTGGCACTATCTACCCTTCGGCCTACCGACCCCAGCAAGCCGAAAGGTTTCAACAACTCCGCTCAACTTCACTGTGCTCAACATCGACGCGCTGCCGCGACAACCTCGACTACTCGACTCGCGCCGCAGTCACGACTGCCTCAACAAATCGACAGCGCCAACGACAACTTCGACAACTCGTCTCAACTAGAAACAAGGCAGGACCGAGCCGCAAACTACTCGGCGACTAGCTCCACTCGGTCAACAACTAGTCGGAATCAACTTCGACTAGTTGGCTCCACTGATAAATTGCTCACAGATCAAGATCGGGTTGAGACGGTTCAACCCAGGACCCCCTCCGCTTTGAAAGAGGATTTTGATCATCTACCACCACTCGGAGAAGGAAAAGCCACCGCTTGTCGGGGGGCTATGGTTTCCGACAATTACTCGGATCCATCTATTCATGTGACTCGTGGTTTGGTAAGGGGATCAGATTGGTTGGGTAGGTTTGGGCATCGGAAGGGCATGAAACTCTCCAGGTCTCTCAAATCAAGTCCACCACGATTCATTGCTGTGACAACCCTGGTAAATTAAATTTCTAAAATCAATGTCATTAGCCTAACCCTATGCGTAACCAACTAATAAGAGGGTGAAAAGAATTAGAACGAGTTAAGTTGAAATTCAAATTGAATTTGGGCACATTTGGATACTTTTAAATTTTTAAATTAACTTTCAAACCATAAGCCAAATGAGATATTGCCTGAAACCAAACTTGTAGAACTTTTTATTCTGAACAACTTTCGTGTTCAAAAGTTTTTGAAATTCAAATTAGAAAGAGGAGAAAACGCCCTGTTTGCACCCAGCCCCCTGAAACTTTTCAAATTCTTGCATTCAGGCCCCTCGCTCCTCCCTCTCTCTCCCCTCCCCGCCCGACAGCGCCGCCAGGTGGCCGGCGACGCCTGACCGGCGCGAGCCGCTAGGCCAGTGGCCGCCGCGCCTCTCCCCCACGCACGGCTTTGCCCCCTCCCCACCGCCGCGCTGCCCAGTACGCGCCCGCGCGTGCGCACGCCGTTGCCGTGCCCCGGCTCGCCGCTCGCCGCGCCCAACCGCCGCGACGCGCCATGCCGCCCCGACTCCCGCGCCCCGCCCGTCGCTGCGCCTGTCCTCCGCCCGAGCCGCTGCAGCAGCTGCTTCCCCAATCCACGCGCCACGCTATCTCCTCGCGCCCACGCCAAATCCTCGGCCGCCAGTCGCTCGCGCTCGCCCGCCGTGGCCAGTGGCACACCCTCGCCGTGTCTCCGCCCCGCACATCGCCCAGGCACCTCCACCCCCTCCTGCCCCTATAAAAGCCGCGCCCCGGCCGCCCGCGCGAGCCACAGCAGCCAGAACACCTCGCCGCCGCCATTGCCGCCGCCGAGCGCCGCCCGCTCATGGACAGCCCTCCACAGCCGCCCCCTGCCCAAATTGAAGCATCAGCCACCACTACATCATCCCCCTGAAGCTCGCCGACCCGCCCAGCACCGCCCAGGACCGCCCGCGCTGCCACCGCCGCCGCCGCCCCTGCTCGCCGTGGACAGCTCGACTCCGACCTCCTCCGCCCAAGCCAAGCCCCTGAGCAGCTTCCCCACGCGCCACTGAACCTCGCCGACCAGACCAGACCGCCCCAAGCCCGCCGGAGCACCGCCGTCGACGCGTGCCGCCGCCGCCGCCTCTGCTCCAACGCCGGCGAGCTATTCCCGGCCGTCCCCCACCCGAACAAGACCCCCACGAGGTAGCCCTCGCACCCCTGAACCTTCCCCGACCCTCACCCCTCGCCGCCGGCGAGCCCCTCGCCGGAATTTCGGCCGGCCACCGTACCCGAGCCGCCCGAGGACCCAATTGCAAGAATTTAAATCTTTAGAAGGGTCTGCACGTAAAATTCAAGGACCCAGTTGTAAAAGAAAGTTTCAAATCTAGATTCAGATTCAGTGAACTTGTAAAATTCGTATAAAATCGTAGAAAATTTAGAAAAATGCAACCTCAACTGTTCTGGAATCCTTAGAATAAAATCTACAACTTTTGTTACAAGAAGATTCTCAGATTCTCAACATATTTTGCTCTACATTAAATGGACGCTTTAATGAACTTATTTTGTACCCACGGTTGTAAATCAGTACTAACCCTAAAATTTGGACAGTGAGTTAGCTGCCTGATGATTAGGCTGTGTAAAAAGATCAGGCCCAAATTCCATCTCTAGCTACACTGTTTATTAAACTTAGTTTCATACCATAAGTGGCTAAATATTTTTATCCCTGCAGTTAGGTTATGAATCATCCAATGAAACTTTTTCTGTACTGGTGTAATGGTACCTAGATGCCAGAGAAAAACTGGGAGACTTTATATCTCACAGGAACCTAATTATTTGATTTATGTGCTAATAACATACGTTAAATCAAGAAAATAGTATCTTAGCTTGGAAAATTCTCAAAGTTTTACTAGGAGATACACTGTGGTAGAGGTTGCTGTGTAAAAAGTTTCATGGACAAAAACCCTGCGGATGATCCTGTAAAAATGAATCCTTGAATAACCTAGGTGTGTAATGTCATATTTTCTATGCTCTGAAAACTGCATAATAAATCCTATAAAAATTACAGTAGCTCCTGCACGATTATATGAAAGACCTGTAAAAATCTTAGACTCAGTTTTTGCACCAATTGTTCTGTACAAAAAGAATAAGGATCTAATAGCAACTATGTAATATATTTTTCATAATTAATCTGCTACATGAAATTGTCTGAAACTTTTACAGTAAGCACATCTTTCCCTGATGTGCCTATATCCAAAGTTTCATGACCAGAAACTATCCACTGTAGTAATTACACTTAAATCGTGTCGTTTACCATCACCACGACTTAAACTTGTGCATTCATGTAGAATCGACGACTCTCGCCGACGGAACTTACGAGCTGGTGCCCGCGTCCGAGCGTGAGCAGCGTGAAGCTCAAGAAAATCTAACTGAAGCTCTTGAAGACCCGAGCCCAAATTCAGAAGAGCCCCAAGCTAACTTTTCGCAAGAAGGCAAGCCCCGGAGCATAACCCATTTCCTTTCCTAAATTATGCAACTTACTACTCTTTTGCTTGTGCATTAAGTTGATAGGAGTTGGATGAAAACTTAGTTGCATGATGTTAGGAACCCATGCTTGAAAACTAGATGTAAGGTTTCGATAGAATGCTGTGCTAATAGGACTCCGGTAAAAGCCGAGTGATTTCCTGTCACTCGCGAGAAAATAGGAGTTGAATGTTTACTACACGCTGCAATCATAAGGACACGGATGGGCTATGGAACGATGGTTATGATTGAGGCCCGTCTGTCTTGTGAAAAATGCTAAGGCCGCAGTGTGTGGTAGTGATGGTTAAGACTTTGAACGTACTAAACACATGCCGAGATTATGGGAATCAGTAAGCTTAAGTACCTGATTGGCCCGGCAAGGGGACGACATCCTACCCTTTGAACTTCGGTCCCATGTGCATATGGCAAGTGCAGAGAGTGGTCACGACCCGGCGCCGAACCGTGGCGTGGGGCTCTTGTACTCTCGGAGGGTAGCCCCGATCCACGACCCGGAAAGAAAGGGGAAAAGTTGCACGTGTGACTCTAGGGAGTAACCACGTGACGTGTGTTTGGGTTTCCCTTGCAAGGTTAAGAAATTCGATTCGAATCGTCCATTTCTCACGGCTATTGAGACTGCTTAACCCTCTTTACCCACAGAGTAAGAAGAGAAACAATGATGAGGAATAAACTTGTTGGATGAAATTTAATGCTTCACCATGAATGCTATTGGATAGCTGCTTATCTAGAATGGTTAATGAAACTAGAATCTTGAGCTAAAAGTTGAAAGTAAGGACCCACTTGTAGATGCTTTTCGGCAAAACAAACCCCTGAGCCAAAAAGCCTTGCATATCTAGAGTCGGTGGAGTAGATTCCACTACTCGGGTAAGTCTTGCTGAGTATTAGTATACTCAGCCTTGCTTGTGGCTCGTTTTCAGGTGAGACCTTCGAAGATATGATTGCTAGCTTGACTTGGCCCTGCACTCTTCCCCCTGGCTGGTCGGTGGAATGGGATACGCCCCCGTCCAACGGAGATAATGTCGAGTGATGTCTCGTACGGGCTTCATCGAGACATCCTTATCGTCGAAGTAGCTTTCGTTGTTTATTTTTCCGCTGCAACTTAAACTCTGAAGAACTTCTTAGTATGATCATTGAAGTACTCGGTTTCTAAACTCAAAACTTGGTCTGTAATGTTTACTTATGCTAATGTTGTAATATTTGCTGGAATGTGGTATTCTCTGGGCTCATCGTCGCATGAGCGTTTGTATGTATGGCATTCGATCCGCTCTACCGTGGTTGTATCGGGAGGTTATACCCGACAGACCAGTGGATTACTCCGTTTGAAGTGTAAGGTTAACCGAGATTGCCTTAATGGGGATGGTTAATACACTTGAGCCGGATTAATTCAAGTGGTTCTGCCATAGCTGGTATCAGAGCCGTAGCTGGTGCCACAGCTGGTGACAGCTGGCACCAGAGCCGAAATGCATACGCCAGAGAATGCGACAAGCCTTAAAAACTTATTTTCATAAAACTTGACTAGAAGGATGTGTTGCCAAATACGTTGGTTCGTTAAGGATGGTGCCTAGTTCGTAAAGCCCTAAGGGATTATGGGAAAGTTACTAGGTGGCTATCTAACTTATGAAATATTATCAACTGACTTCCAGCACATTACTTTCTGTCAAAACTTACTTTTATGCACAACCGACCTTAAATTCTGTAACGTCGCACTCTTCGCTAAGGTAAGAAGGTGAGAATCCTCAGCCAACTGAGAGAGCTTGGCCTTCCTATCGGTGATGCGAACCGAACGCTGCCTTCAAGCAGTGGCTTACTTGAGGTGCTGCCAATATGCCAACTATTAGTTGAAAATATTGGGAGTAGAAGGTTTGGCGCTGGGTATGGCGATCGCTGTTCATACCCCCGTCTCATGACGGTACCCCCGTGAATACGCTATCTCGATAGCGTATGTTAACGTCGTCTGTACGGCGGAAATTGTACAGATATCGTTTCTATAAGTAAACGGTAATGAATACGGACGCTTTCATGAGTGCTGGCATGAAAGGTTCATGAAATATATATACGCTTTGTCAATCTTCTGCAGGTACACTAACTGCGATTACGATAAGTTAAAGAACGGTTAGAAAATCTCGACTAGCTATTATAGGGAGAGCCGTATTGTGTATGCCACCGAAACTATCTTCGTAAGACCAAAAGTATTTGGCAATTATTTTTCTTTGTGAGGACGAATAGGACGTGCATGCATCATGACCATATGTAGCTGAAATTGAAAATGCGTTGTATGAGAGTGGTAAGGTTCTTGCGTATCTAAGCGTGATTTTGCATAAGGACTATCTAGCGAATCTGTCACAAATCTGCCATGACCGAAAAGAGAGATTTATTGATCAAAGAAAATGACCGTTTCTGGTAAAGTTCATGTTGAAAGAATTGTTCCAAATTTCGTGTTCTATCCCCTGTTCAAAAATAAAAAATTCTGAACTTATGGATAGTAAGAAATAACAGAAACCACGGAATGTCAGAATTCTGTCCAGAATAAGCACTTGTGCCCCTTTAATTTTTAGGCCCCCCTTCCTACAGTTTTCTGCAAAAGAGTACAACACAAAACTTGTTCCAAATTTACCCAGGTAGCTGCTGTTAAAATTTGGTAAATTTTGGCTGGGTAGATTTTTCCTGGTGCACAAAACATTGGCCCACTGTTCGCTGAAATTTCTGGGTAGACAGTAAGGTAAAACCTGAAAAGAAAGACCATCTTAGGGACCTATCTAGCTCTGGAGTTGACTAGCAAAGTTGTTCACAAATACCTGAGGAGTAATCTGGTAAAAATTGAGAATTTTTGGATGATAACTGTGGGAGTTATGGTTATTTTTGCACACTATACAGAATCTGTCCCTGTGCTGTTCACAGTTTTCCACTATCTGACTCCATTTGATCTTTTGTTCAGATGGCCGAGCCTGTTGCTATGATGGTGGGTGAGGATGGACGCTTACACTCGCAGTGTCTCCACTGGGAGAGCTTTCCCTCTATTTTGTGGGATGTTCTGCGTACCGCGGGCTATCTAATTCCCCCACGTTACGCCGGACTGGAGTTTGCAGAGAATGGAGTTACCCAGTGCCGTGTCAACATGACTATCTTTCCGCACCCGCTACACCCGGAGTGGCCCGCCTTGGAGATTGAGGCTGTTGGTCGCCGTTTGGCCGATACTTGGGAGCTTGCAGCCATGAGGGCGCTCACCACTTTTTGTGCGCAGCGTCCCGAGGTTGTCACACTCGCTCCCATTGGTTTGTTTTCTGCTGCCCAGGACAACCACCCCTTTTGGCTCAACAGGGTGCAGCACGCACAGTACTTGGTAGACTTTCACGCCCAGGAAACTATTCATACCTCCGTGCGGTGCATGAGTGAACTCTACCGACTTCAGACTCTCCAGAGTCAGGCGCTTGAGCAGCTCACTGATCTTGCTCAGGCCTACCACATGATGACAGATACCAGGGATGAGCAGATTAAGGAGCTCAGTAAGGATCTTGAGGACAGAGATGCTCAGGTTGGCCAACTTGAGGGCCAAATTCAGGAGCAGGACACTCTCATGGGTGAGAGAGATGCCACGATAGCACAGTTGGAGGAGCAGCTCCATGATCTGAGCCTTGAGTTGGAGGGTGCTAATGAGCGCATTCAGTGGCACCATGATCAGAATGACCATCCCCATGAGGAGGACATGGAGGAAGATGAGGAGGAGCCACAGGAGATTGATGGTATTTCAGGAATGGACTTCGAGGGTGAGGTACCACAGGCACCTCAGATGGGAGCTCACTCTCCTACTCACAGCGAGTCGTCCGTCAACGACTTGGATGATTTCTAGATGATGACCTAGATGGACTTTTGCACATACTCCTCGATAGGGTAGCCTAACTTTTGGCAAGTGTTGTAATAGGCTAACTAGGAGTTGAGTAACTCTTTTGTGATGGGTACGCCTGAACCATGTGGATACCCTCAGCATGTAAGGAACGGCGATAAACTTGGGTGATTTCGTTGTAAGTTGGTAAACGATGGAATCCACAATCGCTGAAACTTATCGGAAATTTTATCCATGTCTCCTTACATTTCTGAGCTGTGAGTTGAATACCAAACCTGTCAGGAATTTTGTGATCGTGGTTCTCACAAAAATTCTGCATCATTGGACCTCGCTAGTTTAAGTTATAGGCAAAACATTACCTATCGATCTGCTGAAAAACAGCTGAGACAGCAAAGCAAGGGATGAGCCTTTCGACCACCTTAGCTATAGTTCTAGCGCCGGAGTTAAGAACCAAAGTGGTGCGTCCCTAAGTTCCCTGACTACTGCCAAAGTATGAGATGTTTTGGATGGACCCACAGCAAGCTATGATTTTCTCATAGAAAACGGAAATTCTATCCATACTTCTAGCTGTGATTTCGGAAGTCTATGACTACACCAATCATTTATGAATCGAGGAAGTAATATGGATCGTGTTGCTAATGGTAACCTTTCACGTTTCAGATGGTTGGATCAACACGTGGCAACCCTGAGGGTTTTGGTGCCGGTGGCAGCAGATCGCGACAGTCGCCACCACCCCCGCCCAGTTTGGTGGAAGTGATGGCCGCTCAAACCGAACTGCTGCGTCAGATCGTGCAAGGACAGCACCAGCAGAGGGGTGGGCACAATGCTCCCCAACCCCAAGCTGCAGGATACATGGATTTCCTAGGGACCCAGCCTCCCTTGTTCCATAAGACAGAGGAACCCTTGGACGCAGACGCCTGGATTCGCACCATCGAATCCAAATTCACACTACTGGTGGCCCCATGCTCAGAGGCCAACAAAGCTCGTTTTGCCGCACAATAGCTCCGCGGTACCGCTCGTCTGTGGTGGGACCACTATTTTGCTATGCTCCCGGCTGATCATGTGGTTGACTGGGACGAATTCAAGACCGCGTTCCGGGCACATCATATCCCCGAGGGTCTCATGGAGAGGAAGTTGAACGAGTTCCTGGCACTTACCCAGGGCACCCGCACCGTGCTGCAGTACGCCCAGGCGTTCAACAATCTATGCCAGTATGCGGGCTATCACGCTGATACGGATGCTAAGAAGCGTGACCGTTTCCGCAGAGGACTGAGTACCAAGCTCAAGGAGCGTCTGAACCTAGCCAGGGCTGACACCTACAATGAATTGGTCAATATGGCCATTACCCAAGAAGACTGTATCATGGCACACCGGGCAGAGAAGAAGAGAAAGGCACCCACTGGACCATCAAGTGCTCAACCACCAAGGTATCGCATCGTGCAAAATGCCGCGCCCACAGCTCCACCAAGGGCCCCTCAGCCAGGGAGATGGATTGCCAGACCCCCACAACAGCCAGGCATGGTACGACCCCCGATGCCACCACAGAATGGTCCGAGGCCCACTCTGCAACAGTCTCTTCGACCCAGCCCCGCGAATCGTTGCTTCAAATGCGGGAGTTCTAACCACTTTGCATGAGAATGCCCTCAGTCTGTGCCGCCCAACCAAGGTCAGGGATCCAACCCGAACAACAAGAACAGGGGCAAGAGACAGACCCTGCAAGTCAAGCAAGGACGGATTAACTTCACCACGCTTGCAGAGCTTCCTGAAGGAGCCCCAGTGATGTCGGGTACATTCTCTATCCACAACAAGCCTGCAGTTATATTATTTGATTCTGGCGCATCGCATAGTTTCATAAGTGCAAAATTCGGTGCAAAAGTAGGCTTGAATGTTTGTCACACCAAGGGGTCATATATGATATCAACACCGGGTGGTAAAATTGCTTCAAACCAAATGGTCAGACAAGTACCAGTCATGTTGGGTAGTAAAACCATCGACACAGACCTTGTCCTTTTACCCCTTGACGGCATGGATATTATTTTGGGGATGAACTGGATGACTATGCATGGAGTCACGCTGGACCTTTCTTCCCGAGCCGTTGAGATAAATTCACCTAGTCACGGAGCCACTACCCTTTACCTACCATTCCTAGATTGCACGAATTCCTGTGCTTACAAGATGGAAGGACTTAAGCTAGAGGATATTCCTGTCGTCAACGAGTTTGCCGACGTTTTTCCGGATGACTTACCAGGAATGCCACCGGATAGGGATATTGAGTTCATCATTGAACTACAACCAGGCACTGCACCTATATCCAAAAGACCATATAGGATGCCCCCTAAAGAATTGGTAGAGCTAAAAATTCAACTCCAAGAACTACTGGACAAAGGTTTCATTCGCCCTAGCGCGTCACCTTGGGGATGTCCAGCCCTTTTTGTAAAGAAAAAGGATGACAGTTTAAGACTATGTGTGGATTACCGACCTCTCAATGCGGTAACTGTTAAGAATAAATACCCACTTCCTCGTATCGATGTACTCTTCGATCAATTAGCTGGAGCCAGAGTCTTCTCAAAGATTGATCTTCGTTCGGGATATCACCAGATCAAGATTCGCCCGTGCGATATTCCTAAGACTGCCTTCTCCACACGATATGGACTATATGAATTCTTGGTCATGTCCTTTGGACTCACCAATGCCCCTGCCTACTTCATGTATCTCATGAATTCGGTATTCATGCCCGAACTTGACAAATTCATCGTAGTGTTCATCGACGACATCCTTATCTATTCCAAGGATAAGGAAGAGCATGCCAAGCACCTTCGCATTGTTCTTCAGCGACTCAGAGACCATCAGCTCTATACTAAGTTTTCTAAGTGTGAATTCTGGTTGGATACTGTAAAGTTCTTAGGTCACACGATCTCCAGCGAAGGCATAGCTGTTGACCCCAGCAAGGTACAAGAGGTGATGGATTGGAAGCCCCCTACCTCTGTTCATCAGATTCGCAGTTTTCTCGGCTTAGCCGGTTACTACCATCGCTTCATCCCGGATTTCTCTCGAATTGCTAAGCCCATGACTGAACTGTTAAAGAAGGAAGTGAAGTTTGTATGGAATGAGAAATGTGAAGAAGCCTTCCACACTCTCAGAGAACATCTGACTACTGCACCTGTGTTAGCTCAACCCGATAATACCAAGTCGTTCGATGTGTATTGTGACGCATCGGGTACTGGTCTAGGATGTGTGCTTATGCAAGAGAATCGAGTGATTGCATATGCCTCACGAGCCCTTCGGCCCCACGAGCAGAATTATCCCACTCATGATCTTGAGCTTGCAGTTGTCATTCACGCTCTGAAAATATGGAGGCACTATCTCATGGGTACACAGTGCAATATCTACACTGATCATAAGAGTCTCAAGTATATCTTCACACAAGCCAATCTGAATATGAGACAACGAAGATGGCTAGAATTAATCAAGGATTATGACCTTGAAGTGCACTATCACCCCGGCAAGGCTAATGTAGTCGCGGACGCACTAAGCCGCAAGTCCCATTGCCATTGCTTATCCATGGAATCCTACAATGAGACATTGTGTGCAGAAATGAGGAAGCTTAACATGGAAATGGTTTCCCAAGGCACTCTAAATCACATCTCAGTTGAGCCCACTCTTCACGACCAAATCGTCATGGCACAACTACATGATGAAAGAATTAAGATCATCAAACAAAAACTCTCTCTAGGTGAGGAGAAGTATAAATGTTTCCGCCAGGACCATAAGGGAGTTCTATGGTTTGAAAGTCGTATAGTCGTTCCGAAGACGTATAGTCGTTCCGAAGAATCGTGAACTCCGCAAGCAAATTCTCGATGAGGCACACCTTTCCAAATTCTCTATCCACCCCGGTAGTAGCAAAATGTATCAAGACCTAAGGCAAAACTTCTAGTGGACTAGAATGAAAAGGGAAATTGCTACGTATGTCTCAGAATGTGACACGTGCCAGAGAGTAAAACCAAGCCACTTGAAGGTAGCCGGTACACTTCAACCGTTACCTATACCATCCTGGAAATGGGAAGACATAAGTATGGACTTCATCGTTGGACTACCAAACACTTCCCAGAAACATGATTCCATATGGGTTATCGTTGATAGACTCACAAAGACGGCACATTTTCTTCCGGTACACACCACCTATTCTGCCAAGAAATATGCCGAGATTTACCTCGATCGTATTGTTTGCCTACATGGAATACCTAAGACAATTATTTCTGATCGTGGTCCTCAGTTTGTAGCACGCTTTTGGGAACAACTACAAACGTCTCTTGGTACTAAACTGATTCGCAGCTCAGCATACCATCCTCAGACTGACGGACAAACGGAAAGAGTAAACCAAATTCTGGAAGACATGCTGAGAGCTTGCGTCATTCACTATGACAAGAACTGGGACAAATGCCTACCCCAAGCAGAGTTCTCGTACAACAATAGCTATCAAGCAAGTTTGAAAATGGCACCATTTGAGGCCCTGTACGGACGAAGGTGTCGAACTCCTCTGAGCTGGTCACAAACCGGAGAACGTAAAATAATTGGACCCGACCTGGTAATCGAGGCAGAGGAGAAGTAATACAAGCAAATCTTAAAGCCGCACAAGCCCGACAAAAGAGCTATTCTGACAAAAGGAGAAAGCCCCTAAAGTTCGAAGTTGGCGATCATGTCTATCTTCGAGTTTCACCAACCAAGGGAGTGCAAAGATTCGGAATCAAAGGCAAACTAGCTCCCCGTTATGTTGGTCCTTACGAAATCATTGAGAGCTGCGGACCCGTAGCTTACAAATTACGACTGCCCCCTCAGCTCACGGCCACCCATGACGTCTTCCACGTATCTCAACTCAAGAAGTGTATTCGAGTCCCTACCGAGATTGTGGAACAAGAAATATCGTTAGAACCCGACCTCTCGTATGTCGAACACCCAGTTAAAATTTTGGATCAAAAAGAAAGAGAGACCAGGAGGAAAGTGATTAAAATATATAAAAATTCAATGGAATCATCACACAGAAGAAGAAGCCACCTGGGAAACCGAGAGCACCCACCTGGGAAACCTGGGAAACCTAAACCAAAATTTCCCTGGGTTTCTTATCTCAACCACTGGTACGTGCACCCCTGTCCACACTAAGATTTACCGAATCTCGGGGCGAGATTCTTGTTAAGGGGGGAAGGCTGTGACAACCCTGGTAAATTACATTTCTAAAATCAATGTCATTAGCCTAACCCTATGCGTAACCAACTAATAAGAGGGTGAAAAGAATTAGAACGAGTTAAGTTGAAATTCAAATTGAATTTGGGCACATTTGGATACTTTTGAATTTGTTAATTAACTTTCAAACCATAAGCCAAATGAGATGTTGCCTGAAACAAAACTTGTAGAACTTTTTATTCTGAACAACTTTCATGTTCAAAAGTTTTTGAAATTAAAATTAGAAAGAGGAGAAAATGCCCTGTTTGCACCCAGCCCCCTGAAACTTTTCAAATTCTTGCATTCAGGCCCCTCGCTCCTCCCTCTCTCTCCCCTCCCCGCCCGACAGTGCCGCCAGGTGGCCGGCGATGCCTGACCGGCGCGAGCCGCCAGGCCAGTGGCCGCCGCGCCTCTCCCCCACGCACGGCTTTGCCCCCTCCCCACCGCCGCGCTGCCCAGTACGCGCCCGCGCGTGCGCACGCCGTTGCCGTGCCCCGGCTCGCCGCTCGCCGCGCCCAACCGCCGCGACGCGCCGTGCCGCCCCGACTCCCGCGCCCCGCCCGTCGCTGCGCCTGTCCTCCGCCCGAGCCGCTGCAGCAGCTGCTTCCCCAATCCACGCGCCACGCTATCTCCTCGCGCCCACGCCAAATCCTCGGCCGCCAGTCGCTCGCGCTCGCCCGCCATGGCCAGTGGCACGCCCTCGCCATGTCTCTGCCCCGCGCATCGCCCAGGCACCTCCACCCCCTCCTGCCCCTATAAAAGCCGCGCCCCGGCCGCCCGCGCGAGCCACAGCAGCCAGAACACCTCGCCGCCGCCATTGCCGCCGCCGAGCGCCGCCCGCTCATGGACAGCCCTCCACAGCCGCCCCCTGCCCAAATTGAAGCATCAGCCACCACTACATCATCCCCCTGAAGCTCGCCGACCCGCCCAGCACCGCCCAGGACCGCCCGCGCTGCCACCGCCGCCGCCGCCCCTGCTCGCCGTGGACAGCTCGACTCCGACCTCCTCCGCCCAAGCCAAGCCCCTGAGCAGCTTCCCCACGCGCCACTGAACCTCGCCGACCAGACCAGACCGCCCCAAGCCCGCCGGAGCACCGCCGTCGACGTGTGCCGCCGCCGCCGCCTCTGCTCCAACGCCGGCGAGCTATTCCCGGCCGTCCCCCACCCGAACAAGACCCCCACGAGGTAGCCCTCGCACCCCTGAACCTTCCCCGACCCTCACCCCTCGCCGCCGGCGAGCCCCTCGCCGGAATTTCGGCCGGCCACCGTATCCGAGCCGCCCGAGGACCCAATTGCAAGAATTTAAATCTTTAGAAGGGTCTGCACGTAAAATTCAAGGACCCAGTTGTAAAAGAAAGTTTCAAATCTAGATTCAGATTCAGTGAACTTGTAAAATTCGTATAAAATCGTAGAAAATTCAGAAAAATTCAAACTCAACTGTTCTGGAATCCTTAGAATAAAATCTACAACTTTTGTTACAAAACGTTTCTCAGATTCTCAACATATTTTGCTCTACATTAAATGGACGCTTTAATGGACTTATTTTGTACCCACGGTTGTAAATCAGTACTGACCCTAAAATTTGGACAGTGAGTTAGCTGCTTGATGATTAGGGCTGTGTAAAAAGATCAGGCCCAAATTCCATCTCTAGCTACACTGTTTATTAAACTTAGTTTCATACCATAAGTGGCTAAATATTTTTATCCCTGCAGTTAGGTTATGAATCATCCAATGAAACTTTTTCTGTACTGGTGTAATGGTACCTAGATGCCAGAGAAAAATTGGGAGACTTTATATCTCACAGGAACCTAATTATTTGATTTATGTGCTAATAACATACGTTAAATCAAGAAAATAGTATCTTAGCTTGGAAAATTCTCAAAGTTACTAGGAGATACACTGTGGTAGAGGTTGCTGTGTAAAAAGTTTCATGGATGATCCTGTAAAAATGAATCCTTGAATAACCTAGGTGTGTAATGTCATATTTTCTATGCTCTGAAAACTGCATAATAAATCCTATAAAAATTACAATAGCTCCTGCACGATTATATGAAAGCCCTGTAAAAATCTTAGACTCAGTTTTTGCACCAATTGTTCTGTACAAAAAGAACAAGGATCTAACAGCAACTATGTAATATATTTTTCATAATTAATCTGCTACATGAAATTGTCTGAAACTTTTACAGTAAGCACATCTTTCCCTGATGTGCCTATATCCAAAGTTTCATGACCAGAAACTATCCACTGTAGTAATTACACTTAAATCGTGTCGTTTACCATCACCACGACTTAAACTTGTGCATTCATGTAGAATCGACGACTCTCGCCGACGGAACTTACGAGCTGGTGCCCGCATCCGAGAGTGAGCAGCGTGAAGCTCAAGTAAATCTAACTGAAGCTCTTGAAGACCCGAGCCCAAGTTCGGAAGAGCCCCAAGCTAACTTTTCGCAAGAAGGCAAGCCCCGGAGCATAACCCATTTCCTTTCCTAAATTATGCAACTTACTACTCTTTTGCTTGTGCATTAAGTTGATAGGAGTTGGATGAAAACTTAGTTGCATGATGTTAGGAACCCATGCTTGAAAACTAGATGTAAGATTCGATAGAATGCTGTGCTAATAGGACTCCGGTAAAAGCCGAGTGATTTCCTGTCACTCGCGAGAAAATAGGAGTTGAATGTTTACTACACACTGCAATCATAAGGACACGGACGGGCTATGGAACGATGGTTATGATTGAGGCCCGTCTGTCTAGTGAAAAATGCTAAGGCCGCAGGGTGTGGTAGTGATGGTTAAGTCTTTGAACGTACTAAACACATGCCGAGATTATGGGAATCGGTAAGCTTAAGTACCTGATTGGCCCGGCAAGGGGACGACATCCTACCCTTTGAACTTCGGTCCCATGTGCATATGGCGAGTGCAGAGAGTGGTCACGACCCGGCGCCGAACCGTGGCGTGGGGCTCTTGTACTCTTGGAGGGTAGCCCCGATCCACGACCAAGAAAGAAAGGGGAAAAGTTGCATGTGTGACTCTAGGGAGTAACCACGTGACGTGTGTTTGGGTTTCCCTTGCAAGGTTAAGAAATTCGATTCGAATCGTCCGTTTCTCACGGCTATTGAGACTGCTTAACCCTCTTTACCCACAAAGTAAGAAGAGAAACAATGTGTTGGCGCTAAAATCGGCCGGATAGGAATCGGCCGATGGGTCTTCAGCGTCAGACACACGACCCGGGAGAATCTGCTTAGCTCCTGTTCGGGTTATCGCCCTGGTGCGGTTCGCGCGGCGTGCCAGTCAATCTGACCTGTTGATTGACAAGGAAATAGAGTATCAAACTCCAGGCGCGTCGATCGGCTAGATTTCCGATCTGTCCTGAGGAGCGCGTCGGCGGCAAATCGGCCGATTTGCTGTAGAGATGATCGGCTATGGGTCAGCCGATGATCATATAGTAATTGTAAAGAGAACTGCTGGAGCAATCTAAACAATTACTATAGAAACAACACTTGAAACAGATCTAATCGGCTGTACGGCGATGGGTTGAAGGGGAACAATGATGAAGCCGATTACCCTGATCTCAAGCTGGATAACTGGTGATAATACTAGAATAACAGGTAAAACTTGCAATTCTAGTAAATATCGATAACTTGTGAATAAATCCAAACGAAACCACAGCGATACGCCCGTAGTTAAAGCTCGGATATTACTCGATAAGCGGAACCTACCAATTGGCCGGAGATCAGGTTGATGCAGCCCTGCCAATCCGTACGAACTCGTGGAAGAAGAAAATATTGGCGAAGTCGCCGACTTGAAAAGTAAAGTACTGGTAAAAAGTAGAGGTGTTTTGTTGATTGATTTGATTCTCCTTTGCAAAGCCCTAGCGACTCCTATTTATACCCTGAAACTAGGACTCCTGGTCGATTACGACTTGTTACAACCTTATTTAAAACAGGAAAACTACTATATCTATAATAACTTTAAAAAGGAAACGGACTCCCGCAGAATCTTCCGCCGCCGTTTCCTAATCCAATCAGGACCTCTTCAATTGCTTTCCGGCCGACTTAGCATGCCGTGTTGACCAGCTTTTGACTAGGATCTTCTGGAATAATCCTATCCTGTTGGCATAGGCTGCGCCATCAATCGGCCGATTTTCAACTGTTACCCTGATCGGCCGATTCCTTACTGTAGCTTTCAGGTCCGCTTCATCGGCCAACCTTCTCCTCCTGACGCCGATTCAATACGTGTCAAAATCTGGCGTCAACACATGCCCCCCAGTTTTGGAGTAAAATATAACTTTTCCTTCGAAACTCTTTTCTTTAACCCTCTTTTCCGAAACGGGCGCAGTAAAAATCTCCTTCCGTTCCGCGGCACAATGATTGCAATTTCCTCGAACCGAGCGCGCGAAACGACTGCTCCCCTGGAACTCGTGTAGACGGTGCGGTAAAAATACCATCTTTGCCCTTGCCCCCTTTATCTTTCTTAAGTACTGGTTTTCTCCGCCTCTCCTCCTCCACGAATCCAGCATCCTTCCTGCCGCACTACTGTTCATCTTCCTCCAAGTCCTTTCGATCTCCAAGCGTTCCCCCCTCTCCGGCGACCTCATCCGTAGCCTGCTCCAACCCCCAATGGCGTCTCCGTCGGCGACCACCCCTTCTACAGAGGCTCCATCGGCTGCTCCTTTGGCGGCGGCGGCCCAATCGGCGGCTTCTCCAGCAGCGTCATCGGCGACGATGGCTTCCATTCCAGAGGTAAATGCCCGAAAAAAAAAATTTCTTTTTGCCTTGCTGCTTCAGTATTTTCCGGTCCCTTTCTTAATTTCTTCCCTTTTCTCCCTTTCCTTTTAGGCCCTTAGACACAGGATCACCATTCCTCTCTCAGAATCTCCTGACCTCATCTGTTTAGGCCCTATGGGGAATCCTGATCCAACGGATCTAATCAGTTTAGAAACTCACAGAATCCCCTTTAAACAGTCCCCCATGGATTTAGATCACTGGGTAGGCGCATTCAGATCCTGGCCGAACGAAACACCCGGGTGGAGAGAATGGTACCAGAGGGTAGCCGGGTCTTGGAAAGTCCAGTGGGAAGAACTTAAAATCGGCCAGTGCATAGATTTGTCCCTGTCTCAGATGGAAAAGAACGAACCTTTGGTTATGGCAGCCTCTTACTTCTGGTCCGATGCACTTAACGCATTCCTTTTTGGACACGGACCCATGACCACGACCTTGGCCGATGTCCTGCTGCTGACCGGCCTAGATGTTTCCTCCGCCGATACCCCCTTCAATTATCTTTTCAAGCCATCTCATCGGCTAGACACCAAAGGAATCGGCGGGTGGAAAGGATACATCAGCAAAAACATGAAGACAGGAACAGTCTCACAGAGGGAGCACACCGCCTTCTTGATGATGTGGCTGGAGAAGCACTTCTTCTGTGGCAGAGCGGTCGGCCCCTCTTCCAACACCCAAGCTTTAGCAGAGTCTCTCGCACAAGGATCGGCCGTTCCCCTCGGCAAACATTTGCTGGGATCGGCATACCATATGATGCATCAAATCGGCGCCAAGCTGTCGAAAGGAGAGCCGATAGGGAATCCAGGCGGTCCTTGGTGGTTCATCACCCTCTGGCTCAATCTACACATGAGCAAGGTCTCTCAGCAGAGGATAGAGACAAAGACTTTTCCCAACATTGAGTCAGAGGAGAATCCATCGGTCCGTCGCCGCTGCAGATCTGTTGGAGAGGCGGCGTCGGCCTTTCCCGGCTGCCAGTTCACCGCTACCCGCGTAGCTGAATATTTCAGATGCTTCTATAATGGACTTAGCGAGGAGATGATCACCTGGTACCCATATCAAACCGCGGAGCCAATTTTTGAGTTGCCTGTATGCTTTGACTTCTCCACCCACACATTTGACAGAGAGTTGATGGATGTCTTGATTAAGCCGGGAATTCTGCCGGCTAACTTCTTCTCGGGAAAGGACTCACCCACTTATGAGTTCTACTGCCCGTCAGCTGCAGCAAGGCAACTAGGTTTTGGCCAATTGCCGATTCGAGTCTATTTCGCCGGCCAAGCAAAATTCAGAGACGGATTAACTTCAAGTCTTGACTACAGCCGATTATGCGATTTAGTACCCGACTCCAGCACTATTGACTTGAACGGCTGGTCAGTCGCCTCTTTTGCCACCCAACAGTATAAATTATGGTAGGCAGAATGGAAGCAGCATCTTTTCTGTAAATCCCCATCAATTTACTGTAATCTTCTGGACCCAGAGAACATCGACCCAAATGCTGCGGTATGTCCTTTTCTTCTCAGCCGATTTCAATGTTGCATTATCATCTCGCTGTTAACTTGTGTTTACCTCTTCAGTCTGAAAGCCATGCTCCCCCAACACGGAGCCGAAGCGGCCGGCCGATCGATAGCCATCATCAATACATAGTGTACCCACTCATCGGCTTCCATGCTCCATCTATCAGAGATATTTCCACCGGTCGATCAAGACGAGCGCCCAAAAGACCAACACCGAAGATATCCAGCCGTCGGATGCGGGCTCGCATTGAATCGGCCGGTCAGACAACAATAGCATCGGCTGAAGTCTCCCGTATCGGATCGGCTAGCCAGATGGCAACAATATCGGCCGAGACTCCCCGTGTTGGATCGGCCGATCAGATAGGAGTGATACGCGCCGAGACCCCAGATCCTTCACCTCCACCAGTGGTCGAGACGGTCGATCCCCAAGTCACCGCCGAAGCCGGGGCTGCTGCAGCATCGCTCTTAGTAGAAGCTGTCCAGGTAACTTTATTCATCTCATGTATTCCCCAAATCTTCTGCTGACATCAATTTCATCCCTTTGCCAGGCTGCACAGGTTGTCCCACCACAATCTCCACGACTGTCGGCCACGTCTCAAGTAGGGACTGAGACTACAGCAGCTCCTGTTGCCGAGGTATATGATCTCTTACCCTGCATCCTTAATATTCAGGAAACTTAACCAATTTTGATGCAGGCCGACTTGGGTATGCCGATTGTAACTCCACAGCAGGAATCGGCCGGAGAACCCGCAGAGGCATGGCAAATTCTCATTACCGTCTTATCTCATTTTCCCATAGTATTCTCACGAGCGTTTATATCTTTCTCAGGAAGCTGGCCCAAGCGGAGCACCAATAATGATCGAATCCTCTCCTTCTGGTGAACCCAGTGCACCAATCCCTGAAACAAGGGAAATACTTCCACCCGCGCAGGCAAGAGAGATTCATTTCAAAGAGGTAATAATCTTACCATCAGAATCGGCCGATTTCCTTTCACTACTTGCTTACCCTTTGCTTCGTTCCCTTATAGGAGCAAGATTCTCCCAACAATAGTATCTTTTCTTTCGCTGTCTCCTTGGCCGATGAAGAAGAAATCACCTCACACGCGGTTCCACCGAGTTCTGCCTCCGACGATGTCCGCTCTAAGCTCGAGAGCATTCGTACTCTCCTCCAAGGTGACATCGGCCGACTGGTGAAAGATGCATCGCCGATCCGACAACTTTTCAATGAGGTCGTAGATCACATCCCAGAAGAAGTGTCGGAAGACTTGAGGTATGCTGCCTATATAGAGGGCATGCGGATTCCGGTCTCGCGGGCGCTGCAACGTATGGCCGATCACGCTCAGATGGCCAAAACTCAGGAGGAGGTTGACTCGTACAAGCACCAGGTCCAGGAAGTACATCACAAAATCAACTTCCTCGAGAACTGCCGTCCGGACATCGTTGGCACAATAGATCGGCTGAAACGGAGGAGAGCAGAACTAGCCAAGGAGATGGAACAGATAACCAAAGAGATAGCCGCTGAAGAGAAAAAGCTCCAAGAACGCCCAACCATGATCACCGAGCTAAAGCAAAAAAGACAACATCTGGCCCGTGAAGCAATAAGACTCCGTCGCCGCGTGTCAGAAGTGTCAGGATCGGCCGAAAGTGATCAGAGGGTAGTAGAATCGGCCGATCAAATTAGACGACGAGCGATTGTAGCCATAGATACTTTCCTTGGGCTGTAAACAAAACATTATTGTTCCTTAATGCCATCGCGCCGATCTGGTTTTGAACTGTTTCATGTGATCCGTAATTTCCACTTAATCATGAATCCCAATATTTCTTTCGCCAGACGTGTAGCCAGAAGACCGATGAGGAATCGGTCATGTTAACTTGACATATTTTCTTTTTGTACTCAGAATTCGAATCGGCACCAACGTACGTCGGCCTTGATTCGCTGTCATCTCTCAAATCTCCCATCTCTAGTGAATCGGCCGACATGAACCCATGCCCCAGCTCCTCATCCTTTTGAACGAGGTGAATCTTCAGAGCCGACTGCTTGGATCGGCTGTAGACCGAAATCGGACACTTTCAGGAAGTCCGTGTCCCATGTCCTGCCAGATATACACCTGACGTGTTCGCAGCTCCACTGCTGTGTGTCGGCCGCCGCAACGCTGTAGACAGAATCGGCAGCGACTATCTCTGTACTGTCGGCGACCCATTGCACAAGGCATTGATGCATAGTAGATGGGACACAGCAGTTTGCATGTATCCAGTCGCGACCAAGCAGCATATTATAGGACCCTTTGCCATTAATGACGAAGAAAGTAGTGGGGAGGGTCTTACTGCCGATGGTGAGGTCGACGCAGAATGCCCCGCGGGCAGGCGACACGTTGCCTTCGAAATCTTTCAGCATCATGTCCGTCTTGGTGAGGTCGTCGTCGCCCTTGCCCAGCTTGCGGAACATGGCATACGGCATGATGTTGACTGCCGCGCCTCCATCTACCAGTAATTTGGTGACGGGTCTTCTGTTGACATACCCTTTGAGAAACAGCGCCTTAAGATGCTGTCGTTTTTCCTCTTCTGGTTTCTCAAACGTAGCCGTCATCGGCTCTAATACCAGTTGTGCCATTTGCTCTTCCTCTGTTTTTGTCACTTCATCTCGATCGCTTGGCGCCATGAACTCCATCGGCAGTATGAAAACCATATCAATCTCGGTTGCTGATTCTTGGTTATCCGTTTTTTGATCGCTTTTCTTTGGGCGCCAAATTCGAGATTTCACGTTTCTTCTCTCTGGCACCTGTCTCCGTTCTTCTTCTTGATGCTCCCACTGGCGTAGGCGTTGGATCCTCCGCTTTTGGGATCTGGATAGGCCGTCAGGACACCACTTGGGATTCACTAGTTTGGCTGATGGTTTAGCATGTTCCCAATCTGGTTCCCTTCCTAGGGGATCTTCGTCTGACACCCTATCATCGGCCATCTCTTCCAGCCGATCGTGCGCGCTGATCCTGCCCCCCAGTCCATCTTGCTGGCCGATCTTGCTTTTTGACCTGCCGTACTGGTCAACTCTGCCCCCCAGCCGATCATGCACCAAAACGCGCCATTCTTCGCGCCGATTTCTGTTGATCGGCTCTAATCCTCTGTCCCTAGAGTGCGGCTTCGGTCGATCGTTGCGGTATGATCCGTTGCACTCCGGACAGTTATCGGCAGATGACAATCTGATATCGTTCTCCCAGCAGTGGATGAAGAAGGGACACTACCAGTCATCTTCACGCCGGCGTATCGTCTCTTCCGGGTGTTGTGCTTGTTCTTGCTGCCGCCGATATTTACTGAGTAGAAATCGGGAGGTGACGGGCCTGTGTGGTCGTTCTGGTCCTCGCCTGTTCCTTCTAATTTCTTCCGTCGTGATCTGCCTCCCGGGATCGACAACGCCGCCTCTTCTCGCCGATTCTGACATCAGCACCTTGGTTTGACCTGGTTCTTCTCCAGCGTTGACCGTGTTGGCCGGGAATGGATGCTGGTCTATCTTCATCGGCATTGCCAATTTGGTTGGAGTTTCAAATCTGAGCCGCCCCTGTTCAATGGCCGATTGTATCTGCTGGCGGAAGACTTTACATTCATTGGTGTCATGAGAACTAGCGTTGTGCCACTTGCAGTATTTCATCTTCTTAAGTTGATCGGCCGTAGGGATGGTGTGATGTTGCGACAGCTTAATCTGCCCCTCCTGAAGCAGTAGATCAAAAATTTTATCGGCTTTTGACGTGTCAAAGCCGAATGTCTCTGGCTCCTTCTTGCCAAAGGGGTAGGATATTGTTTTTTTCCCTTTTACCCATTCCGCCAGGCCGATTTCTTCCTCCGCGTCAGATTCAGATCCCTCCAAGTACGCCACCTTCTTCTGGAAGCTCCTCCGCTGTTCAAGAGGTCGGATCTCCTGCCCTGACAATCGGTGGACGATTTGACTCAGGCTCTCAAACTCTTGGGCGGCATATCTCTCTCTGATTTGCGGTAAGAGGCCTTGGAAAGCGATATCGGCCAACTGTGCATCGGTCAGGGCCAGACTGTAGCACTTGTTCTTGATTTCCCTGAACCTCTGTATGTACCCTGTCACCGGTTCATCGCTCCTCTGCCTGAGGCTGGTTAAGTCCAAAATCTTCATCTCGTGTACCCCTGCATAGAAGTACTTGTGGAATTGTTTCTCTAGATCGGCCCACGTGACGATAGAGTTTGGCGGTAAAGTGGTGAACCACTGGAAGGCCGATCCGGATAGAGATGATGAAAATAACCGTACCCTCAGAGCGTCTTGTGTGGCAGCTTCTCCGCACTGGATGATGAATCTGTTGATGTGCTCCACAGTGGATGTGTCATCCGTCCCTGAGAACTTAGTGAAATCAGGAACCTTGTAACGGTGCGGGAACGGCAACGAGTCATAGGCCGGTGGATACGGCGTCTTGTAAGTATAAGTTTGAACTTTCGGCTTCAGCCCAAACTGATCTTGGATTACTTCTGCTATCTTTGCCGTCCAGTCCACCTGCTGCTGATGAACGGTTGTTCGAGGCGCGGGCATATGCTGAAGGGCTGGTTCGGCCAGGTGATGAATCGGCGAAGTTTGCTGAGCGGCCGATGACTGCTGGCGAAACGCGTCCGCACCCTCTTCGTACGTCGTTGCTGGCACCGTGCCTCTGAATGCTTCCACAGTGCTTGCCCCCCTGCCGATTTCGGGTAAAATCGGCTGGTACTGGGAGACCGTCGGCCGGGCGGCCGATTGGTACGGCACCTGCAACGGATAAGTGCCATGCCCGTTCACTGGCTTGGGGAAATACGCCGTGGCTGATGCCCCCCAAGGCACTGAGCTCGTGGGCAGTGTCTGGACAGAAGCCATTTGAACGGGTTGAAGCGGCGCTCGCGATGGGAGACATGGTGCACCGCTGTATCTTGGAGACGCCGGAAGTGGTGGAGAGTTGTATCCCTCGCGCTGCGTCAATATCGGCTGAGAAGCCGATTGGGATGTGTACGGTAAGCTTCTGGCCGGCAGGGTGGTTGGAGGGGCATATGCCGGTCCCTGATAACCTTGAACGGCTCCGCTGGCCAGAGAGTTGACGACGGCGTTGTACACCGTGTTGCTCATCACCGAGGATTGGTCAATGAATGCTTGATACACGGACTGTTGAATCATCTCTGACATCTTGCCCGAGTCTTCAGCAATGGTGATGTGGTGAGGTGCTGGAATAGGAGCCTTCCTAACTGCTTTCCCGCTTCTGGTACGACTGAACGACTGGAGGTATATCTTCTTGTAATCTTCTAGATGTTTGGCCAATTCCTCCCTCTGGTCGTCCTTGAGATCAGCTTCTGTGACCCCAATGATGTTGCTGTCAGAGATTTCTGCGTTGTTCGACATATCAGGTCTTGGATGGTCCCACCGGGCGTGCCAAAAGTGTGTTGGCGCTAAAATCGGCCGGA
This sequence comes from Panicum miliaceum, assembly GCA_032594955.1. Taxonomy (NCBI): domain Eukaryota; kingdom Viridiplantae; phylum Streptophyta; class Magnoliopsida; order Poales; family Poaceae; genus Panicum; species Panicum miliaceum. The sequence goes on along the minus strand of CM064070.1, from coordinate 6,439,166 downwards.
TACGAATCGGCCGATGGGTCTTCAGCGTCGGACACACGACCCGGGAGAATCTGCTTAGCTCCTGTTCGGGTTATCGCCCTGGTGCGGTTCGCGCGGCGTGCTCGTCAACCTGACCTGTTGATTGACAAGGAAATAGAGTATCAAACTCCAGGCGCGTCGATTGGCTGGATTTCCGATCTGTCCTGAGGAGCGCGTCGGCGGCAAATCGGCCGATTTGCTATAGAGATGATCGGCTATGGGTCAGCCGATGATCATATAGTAATTGTAAAGAGAACTGCTGGAGCAATCTAAACAATTACTATAGAAACAACACTTGAAACAGATCTAATCGGCTGTATGGCGATGGGTTGAAGGGGAACAATGATGAAGCCGATTACCCTGATCTCAAGCTGGATAACTGGTGATAATACTAGAATAACAGGTAAAACTTGCAATTCTAGTAAATATCGATAACTTGTGAATAAATCCAAACGAAACCACAACGATACGCCCGTAGTTAAAGCTCGGATATTACTCGATAAGCGGAACCTACCAATTGGCCGGAGATCAGGTTGATGCAGCCCTGCCAATCCGTACGAACTCGTGGAAGAAGAAAATATTGGTGAAGTCGCCGACTTGAAAAGTAAAGTACTGGTAAAAAGTAGAGGTGTTTTGTTGATTGATTTGATTCTCCTTTGCAAAGCCCTAGCGACTCCTATTTATACCCTGAAACTAGGACTCCTGGTCGATTACGACTTGTTACAACCTTATTTAAAACAGGAAAACTACTATATCTATAATAACTTTAAAAAGGAAACGGACTCCCGCAGAATCTTCCGCCGCCGTTTCCTAATCCAATCAGGACCTCTTCAATTGCTTTCCGACCGACTTAGCATGCCGTGTTGACCAGCTTTTGACTAGGATCTTCTGGAATAATCCTATCCTGTTGGCATAGGCTGCGCCATCAATCGGCCGATTTTCAACTGTTACCCCGATCGGCCGATTCCTTACTGTAGCTTTCAGGTCCGCTTCATCGGCCAACCTTCTCCTCCTGACGCCGATTCAATACGTGTCAAAATCTGGCGTCAACACAATGATGAGGAATAAACTTGTTGGATGAAATTTAATGCTTCACCATGAATGCTATTGGATAGCTGCTTATCTAGAATGGTTAATGAAACTAGAATCTTGAGCTAAAAGTTGAAAGTAAGGACCCACTTGTAGATGCTTTTCGGCAAAACAAACCCCTGAGCCAAAAAGCCTTGCATATCTAGAGTCGGTGGAGTAGATTCCACTACTCGGGTAAGTCTTGCTGAGTATTAGTATACTCAGCCTTGTTTGTGGCTCGTTTTCAGGTGAGACCTTCGAAGATATGATTGCTAGCTTGACTTGGCCCTGCACTCTTCCCCCTGGTTGGTCGGTGGAATGGGATACGCCCCCGTCCAACAGAGATAATGCCGAGTGATGTCTCGTACGGGCTTCATCGAGACATCCTTATCGTCGAAGTAGCTTTCGTTGTTTATTTTTCCGCTGCAACTTAAACTCTGAAGAACTTCTTAGTATGATCATTGAAGTACTCGGTTTCTAAACTCAAAACTTGGTCTGTAATGTTTACTTATGCTAATGTTGTAATATTTGCTGGAATGTGGTATTCTCTGGGCTCATCGTCGCATGAGCGTTTGTATGTATGGCATTTGATCCGCTCTACCGTGGTTGTATCGGAGGTTATACCCGACAGACCAGTGGATTACTCCGTTTGAAGTGTAAGGTTAACCGAGATTGCCTTAATGGGGATGGTTAATACACTTGAGCCGGATTAATTCAGGTGGTTCTGCCACAATTGCCACACCCGGGGAACTCCCCTTTCAAGAAGGCAGACCCCTCCTCCCTTTTGATGATGAAGACGAGGGCCAAGTGGTGCGGTGTGCCAAACGCTTCAATCGAGAAGTACTCATGATTCACACTGACGAGGATTGTGAAGGCCTAGAGTGGGTCCAGCTGGACCACTACGACGACTACCTCCTTGATCCACTCGACTATGACGACTACCTCCTTCATCAAACATCAAGGTAGAAGATGCAGATAAGATCAAGAAGGAACGCCGTAGGCTCATCAATGCTAAGCGCGCCCAATGCACGCACCATGCCGTCAAGACAAACCAGCAGGGAAGCCGTAACCTCCACGACTTCTTCACGGGCGACCTTCGAGCCATCATCAACACTAGCCAGGACGCCCGCAATGTCATCACTGCCAGGCGGCAGGAGCGTGAAGAAGTGGAAGCCTACAGCCCCACCCGCTATCAACAACCTCTCGACTACTTGAAGACTACTCGGAAGCGTAAGCCAGAAGCCGGGGAACAATCCACTCGCAGAAAGAAGACTCCCAGTTCAAAGAAACGACTCGAGGAAGCCCTCCACGGGAAATGTCTGTGCCACCCAAAGAGCAAGCATTCTACGTTTGATTGTCAAACCCTTCGGAGGGCCCTTGGAGCTCCGCCAAGTCTATGAAGAAAGGCGACGGGACTACCCAACTAATGATTTACTCATAAATTAAGTACCCAGCTCAAGGAGGTTTTCTGAGGGTCTTTTGGTGCTTCGTTTGTTTAAACCATTGTTTTGGGACCATATCTCGAAACAAGAGGTTCCGTACACCTAAAAGCACCCCTTTTACCACTTAGTCAGGGTCGCTATTTATGTTCATTTACTCGGTTTAACCATGACTCCCTCGCTGAACTCAGCGAACCCTATCACAGCCGAACCATGCGACTGCCAAGAGTGGTTGCCTCGTTTGGCAATGACTAGTGGAACTCGTTAATCAGCCAAATAAAGCACCTACGTGATTACCTATCAAACATTTCCAGTAATGCACAGATTACTAGTTCCTGACTAGTTTGCTGTGTTACTAAAGGGGCCTTGCTCCCAAACTTCCAGTAACACTCTGTTTACTAGTTTCTGACTAGTATTACGCGTAGTTTACTGAAGGGGCCTTGCTCCCGCACAACTTTGCGAATGGTTTCGACGGAATTCAATTTTTCCCGACTAGAAGTAGCATGAAGCAACTGTACCACCCGCATGGAGATCAACCGTGCAATCGACTACTCAATCGACGACTTGGAACCACTCGAACCAAATCCCCCTCGGTTGGAGCTCCTCTACTACAAGTCGGAGGAGGATTTGGATCGTCTACGAATGGTCAGAGGAGGATTTGGATTGCCTACTACAAGTCGGAAGAGGATTCGGATCGTCTATAACAAGTCGGATAAGGACTAGCCAACATCCATCGAAAGGCTCTCGTCCCCCCACCCCCCCCCCCCCCCCGCCCCGACTACTCGGACTTCATCAACAATGCCAATCTTGGTAGGGCGGGCCTGGGCATAGGAAGGGCACGAGTCCTCCAAGCTACCCGGCTTAGCCCACCTTTCTTCGCCTACGACCTGGTTGGGCGGGCCTGGGCATAGGAAGGGCACGAGTCCTCCAAGCTACCCAGCTCAGCCCACCCTTTTGTGCCTCCATGTTGGTCGGGCAGGCCAGGGCATTGGTAGGGCACGAGTCCTCCAAGTTATCCATTTCAGACCACCCTTTTGCGCCTACAACTTGGTCGGGCGGGCCTGGGTATCGGAAGGGTACAAGCCCTCAAAGCTACCCGGCTCAGCCCACCTTTCTTTGACTACAACTTGGTCGGGCGGGCCTGGGTATTGGAAGAGCACGAGTCCTCTAAGCTACCCGGCTCAGCCCACCTTTTTGTGTTTTCAACTTGGTCGGGCGGGCCTGGGTATCGGAAGGGCACGAGTCCTCTAAGCTACCCGGCTTAGCCCACCTTATTTTGTTTTCAACCTGGTCGGGCAGGCTCGGGTATCGGAAGGGCACGAGTCCTCCAAGCTACCCGGCTTAGCCCACCTTTTTGCGCCATCAACCCCGACAACCTATTGGGCCTAGCACCGTTCCAAAAAGGTAGGACCCTCGACTCCTCGACGACTACTTCGCCATCGCCAGGGCACTCGGTGACCCGCCTACGACTACTTCGACTACACGACCAGTCAAGAGCGGGCCTCACACCACCAGTGACCAGTTGGAATTGATTCCAGCTAGTAGGGTTCAACAACAAACCAGCGCAGCTTCATCAACAAGCGACACGACTTCATCGGCAATCACCAATAAATCAAGATCACCAATCACCCACGAGAAGATCGAGACCCAATAAAAGGAGGTTTTACGGAGATCTTTAGGAAATTTGTTTAACCATTGTCTCGAGTTGTATCTCGACACAAGGGGTTTTTTCCAAAGAATTCATTCAACCACTCGGTCAGGGGATCAAGGAGTTTATCACAATAGGGTTTGTTTGTTCAGCAATATTTCAGCGTCGTACGACTTGTTTTGGCCCGCCCAAGGATTTCCTTTGGGCTAACCGAGACATCTGCGCACGGCAACATGCGATTTGTTTTGGCCCGCCCAAGGATTTCCTTTGGGCTAGCCGAGTCATCCTTGCTCAATGACTACTTTTGTACCAACGCAAGTACAGGATTGCGTTGTCCCTTCCTTTGGGCCAACCGAGACTTGTCTTGGCCCGCCTAAGGAACTCATCGCCTCACGTGAAAGATCTCGTGATCAATCCCTTAGGGCCAACCGTGATGTTTTGACAAGTCAACATGTGCATTCTCATGGTCCGTCCAAGGATATGACTGAAGCTACCAGCAAGATTTATTTCTCCCTCATTGACTTCTAGTCACCTTCATAAACTTCCAGTACAACTCTATTCTACTGGTTCCCGACTAGTACTACGCATAATTTACTGAAGGGGCCTCGCCCCCAAACTTCCAGTAAGACTCCGTTTTACTAGTTCTCGACTAGTACTACGCGTAGTTTACTGAAGGAGCCTCGCTCCCATACTTCAAGTAATACTCCATCTAGTTCTCAACTAGTACTACGAGTAGTTTACTAAAGGGGCCTCGCTCCAAGACTCCAGTAAGACTCCGTTTTACTCGTTTTCGACTAGTACTACGCGTAGTTTACTGAAGGGGCCTCGCTCCCAGACTTTCAGTAAGACTCCGTTTTACTAGTTCTCGACTAGTACTACGCGTAGTTTACTGAAGGGACCTCGCTCCCATATTTCCAGTAAGACTACGTTTTACTAGTTCTCGACTAGTACTACGCATAGTTTACTGAAGGGGCCTCACTCCCATACTTCCAATAATACTCCGTTTTACTAGTTCCCGACAAGTACTACGCGTAGTTTACTAAAGGGGCCTCGCTTCCATATTTTCAGTAACATTCCGTTTACTAGTTCCCGACTAGTACTACGCATAGTGTATTGAAGGAGCCTGGCTCCCATATTTCCAGTAACACTCCGTTTACTAGTTCTCGACTAGTACTACGTGTAGTTTACTGAAGAGGCCTCGCTCCCATATTTCCAGTAAGACTCCGTTTACTAGTTCTCGACTAGTACTACGCGTAGTTTACTGAAGGGGCGTCGCTCCCATATTTCCAGTAACACTCCGTTAACTAGTTCTCGACTAGTACTATGCGTAGTTTACTGAAGGGTCCTCGCTCCCATATTTCCAGTAAGACTCTGTTTTACTAGTTCCCAACTAGTACTACGCGTAGTTTACTGAAGGGGCCTCGCTCCCATATTTCCAGTATACTCCATTTTACTAGTTCTCGACTAGTACTATGTGTAGTTTACTGAAGGGGCTTCGCTCCTAGACTTCCAGTAATAGTCCATTTACTAGTTCCCGACTAGTACTACGTGTAGTGTAGTGAAGGGGCCTCTCTCCCATATTTCCAGTAACACTCCATTTACTAGTTCCCGACTAGTACTACGTATAGTGTAATAAAGGGGCCTCGCTCCCATATTTCCAGTATAACTCCATTTACTAGTTCCCGACTAGTACTACATGTAGTGTCCGAAAGGGGCCTCGTTCCCATATTTCCAGTATAACTCCGATTACTAGTTCTCGACTAGTACTACGCATAGTTTACTGAAGGGGTTTTAATCCCACACTTCCAGTAACGTTTAGACTACTAATCTCCGACTAGTACTACGTGTAGTTTACTGAAGGGGCCTCGCTCCTAGACTTCTAGTAAGACTCCGTTTTACTAGTTTTCGAATAGTACTATGGGTAGTTTAGTAGAGGCCTCGCTCCTAGACTTCCAGTAAGACTCCGTTTTACTAGTTCTCGACTAGTACTACGCGTAGTTTTCTGAAGGGGCCTCGCTCCCATACTTCCAGTAAGACTCCATTTTACTAGTTCTTAACTAGTACTACGCGTAGTTTACTGAAGGGGCCTCACTCCCATACTTCCAGTAATACTCCGTCTAGTTCTCGACTAGTACTACGAGTAGTTTACTAAAGGGGCCTCGCTCCGAGACTTCCAGTAAGACTCCGTTTTACTCGTTTTCGACTAGTGTTACGCGTAGTTTACTGAAGGGGCCTCACTCCCAGACTTTCTGTAAGACTCCATTTTACTAGTTTTCGACTAGTACTACGCGTAGTTTACTGAAGGGACCTCACTCCCATACTTCCAGTAAAACTCTGTTTTACTAGTTCTCGACTAGTACTACGCCTAGTTTACTGAAGGGGCTTCGCTCCCACACTTCCAGTAATACTCCGTTTTACTAGTTTCCGACAAGTACTACACGTAGTTTACTAAGGGGGTCTCGCTTCCATATTTCCAGTAACATTTTGTTTACTAGTTCCCGACTAGTACTACGTGTAGTGTACTGAAGGAGCCTGGCTCCCATATGTCCAGTAACAATCCGTTTACTAGTTCACGACTAGTACTACGCGTAGTTTACCGAAGGGGCCTCGCTCCCATATTTCCAGTAAGACTTCGTTTAATAGTTCTTGACTAGTACTACGTGCAGTTTACTGAAGGGGTCTCGCTCCCATATTTTCAGTAACACTCCGTTTACTAGTTCTCGACTAGTACTACATGTAGTTTACTAAACGGGCCTCGCTCCCATTTTTCCAGTAAGACTCCGTTTTACTAGTTCCCAACTAGTACTACACGTAGTTTACTGAAGGGGCTTCACTCCCATATTTCCAGTATACTCTGTTTTACAAGTTCTCGACTAGTAGTGCATGTAGTTTACTGAAGGGGCTTCGCTCCCAGACTTCCAGTAATACTTCATTTACTAGTTTCCGACTAGAACTACGCGTAGTGTACTGAAGGGGCCTCGCTCCCATATTTCCAGTAACACTCTGTTTACTAGTTCCCGACTAGTACTACGCGTAGTGTACATGTTTGCAGTATAACTCCGATTACTTGTTCTCGACTAGTACTACGCGTACTTTACTGAAGGGGTTTTAATCCCACACTTCCAGTAACGTTTAGACTACTTGTCTCCGACTAGTACTTTATGTTATTGCAAGGGCCTTGTTCCCATACTTTCTGTATTTTGTCGGTTTACTAGTTTTCGACTAGTTATACATGGAGTTTATTGCAAGGGCAATGCTCCCAACACAGCTTCATCTCTATCAGTTACAACATACTTTTATGTTTACCTTGCATGGGACCTGATTTGGACCATGCTGCTGGGCGAGTCGGATTCAACTCCAATCAGTTGGCTTCATCAACAATTGTCAACGACTACTCCAATTTCGCGAGAACGCTCGCCTACACTGACTACAACAACTACTCATCGGATTCAACTCCGACATGTTGGGTTCATCAACAACCGTCGGCGACTACTGGTCTTCGCGAAGATCGCACGGCGACATGTTGGTGACTAATTCAACTACTCATTTTGCCTACAAAGTTAGTCAAAAACGACTATACTGGGCGACACGTTGGCGGCTACGTCGACTACTCGTCTCGCCTACAAAACTAGTCGGAATCGACTCCGACTAGTGGGCTTCATCGATAGTTCAAGATCCAGAGACAATTGGCCAATACCTAGACTCGGGGCAAGCGCCACCGACTACTGGGCATATTTTATGCGACCCATCTAGCTCCCAGGCTCGGGGGCTGGATACGACATGGATCTCAGCAATGAAGATTGCATGCCATGATTCTTTTGATCCTTTATTCCAAAACCTGAGGATTTGGATTCAAGGCTCGGGGGCTGCAGGGACACGTGTCATCAGCGACTTATTTTTCAAATCTGCTAGAAGATAAGGACAGAAGACTCAAGATTGAATTAATCCTCATCCTTATTCTACGAGTGAACCTAAGGCTCGGGGGCTACTCCATATGGAGTGCGAGTTTAATCGCACCCCATATAAAAGAAGACAACTACTCAGGGCATGAGCACCTCACAGCCTCGACGCAGCCAAGGAAGTAGTCGGAGGACATCTTCAAGATGAAGATCGGGAGAAGTCGAAGATGCCTTCAGAAGTACTCGGCTAAAAAGAGCTCGGGGGCTTGTCAGACCCGGGTACATGGGACTGTACACGTGGCATACTTATCCTAGGATAAGGGTTGGGACATGACCCATGCCCTACATCTGTTGTAACTACTCGTAGCCTAGTAGAACTGCTCCTACAATATTCAAACTAGTCGGATACAGTAGGGAACTACCTGAAAGGTACTCGGGTAGGACTCTAGGGCATGTATCCGACTAGGACTTCTATGTAAACCTGTCCACCCAGACTATATAAGGGCGGACAGGACCCCCTCCAAAGGGGAATCATCCAGGGAATCACCCAGGAGATCACCCGATCACCATCAAAGGCAATACAAACCACACAAGACGTAGGGTATTACGCTCTCGGCGGCCCGAACCTGTCTAAACCTTGTGTTTCTTGCACCTTCGAGTTCCTGATCTCGGCGACACCCTACCTACAAACTCACCACCTCGGGGGTATCCCTCGGTGGGCGTGGCGGTAAAACACCGACAGACGGTTTGTTTTGCCAAAAAAGCATCTAAATGTGAGTCCTTGCTTTCAAGTTTTAGCATCAAGTTCTAGTTGATTAACCATTCTAGATAAGCAACTATCCAATATCACACATGGTGGAAATAAACTAATTTAAGCATCCATCAGTATTAATCATCATCATTGTTCCTCTTCTTACTCTATGTGGTAAAAGGATCAAGTAGTCTCAATGGCCGCGAGAAATGGACGATTCAAATCGAATTTCTTAACCTTGCAAGGTATACCTAAATTCACGTTACGTGGTTACTCCCAGAGTCACATGTGCAACTTTTCCCGTCAATTCCCATTTCGTGGATCAGGGCCACCCCCCTCGAGTACAAAGCCCCAACAGTCCATTGTGACGGCTATGCACTCAACATTGGGGCCTTATGGGAACGAAGTCAAGAGGGTGGGAATAAGTCCACGTCCCGGTTCATTCAAGTACTTAAACTTACCGATTACCATATTCTTAGCATGAGTTAGTATGTTCAAAAACTTGATCACCACTACCACACACATCGACCTTAGCCATTTCGCTACTCAAACGGGGCCTCAATCATTATCATGAATCCGTAAGCGGCCTCGCCCATTGACCTTATGATTCCAACATAAGTAAACAAGCAACTCCTATATCTCATGAGTGACAGACAATCACTCAACTTTTACTGAGTTCATATTAGCATGGCATCTAGGGTCCTACACATACTAGTATTCAAAGCATATGTACTAGGATCATGCAACTAAGGTTCCAAATAACTCCTATGAACTTAAATACACAAGTACATAAAGTAAGAACATTGCATATAGGGAAAATAGGGTTCATGCTCTGGGGCTTGCTTTCCTGAGCAACGCTAGCCTTGGGCTCTTCCGAAGTTTAGTTTGGGTCTTCAACAACTTCAGTTAGATTAAGATTAGCTTCACGCTGCTCACTCTCGGACTCAGGCACCAACTCGTACATTCCATGAACGAGAGAAGTCGGGTCTACATGAAATGCATATGCAAGAGTTGTGTTGAGCAAATAAATTCAGACAATTCACTATAAAGTTATAATCCAACTAAACTCACATTACATTTATGAAAGAACCTGACTAAGTTTTCTTGGGCAATCATTAATTGAGTAGGAGTTCAGTGCTACTAACGTCATTAAGTGATAGGGTTTCTTTACTCATTTCTTTAATATGCAGAAATTTCCATTTTCCAAGAATAAACACAAGTAATGATGTGGCACTCACAACTAGAGCCAGGTAATTTTTCTGGCAGTGATATTTCTACACACAGTACTTTTCCTAATGGTCATGTTACAGAAAAAATTTTAGCTCATTTTATGAAGTGGAATAATCAGGAAAAATAAAATGGCAAGCAACTGCTAGGATCTTGTTCTATTTATTCAGATTGAAATAGGCCAGTACTGGTTCTCCAAGGTTTACACAGTGATCCACACACAATTATGAACCTACTTTACATGTTTAACATTTTATTGAGCAGTATACAGAGCAAAGATAAAATGGCAAAATACATCTACACTAATCAAGATAAGTTTTTATGGGCAGGTCTACTATGCTTCTGTACTCCAAATGTTACTAGCATGTTCAACTACTCAAGTAGGTCCTCCGGTAAAAATATCATAATTTTCTAAGTACAGAAACTACTTATCTTGATTTAATGCACCTATACATGATCAAAATCAAAAGAGCATGATAAACAGTAGAAATGTGCCTCAAACTTTTACCCTAGCATTCTTGTAGCAAATAGACTCTACTATAAAAGTTTCACATTCAGATCTATAGTACAATGTCATGAATGAACACATTTAGCAATCTAGAGCTTGGATCAAGATTAAATCAAAAACTATATCTAGAGACCTTCAATTGCCTTGAACGTTTTACAGTAGTCTCAAGATTTAAATACTAGTGCCCAAAAATCAAGTATAGTACTGGCCTAGAGCATGAGTTACATTCAAAATGTCATAAATCTAATATTTAAGCTAGTTCAAAAACCACTCCAAATTTTAAAGTTTGCATGTAATGACAGTTGTAGATATAGTTACATGGAATCCAAAACAGTTGAGTTTGTATTTTTCTGATTTTCTTACGATTTTATAAAATTTTTACAAGTTCACTGGTTTTGAATCTACAGGTAAACTATCTTTTACGAGTAGGTCCCTGGATTTGTGCGCTAAGGGCCCTAAGAAGATTTGGGGCTCGCAATTGGGTCCTTGGCTGGAGCTGGGCTGTTCCTGACCAAAATCCGGTGAGGGAGCTCGCCAGCGGCGAGGGGAAAGGGGTGGGGGAGAATGAGGGAGGCGAGGGCTACCGGTTAGTGGCTTTGGTCGAGGTTCAGAGAGGCCGATAGTGGGGGCGCGGCTGTGCAGTGCTTGCCGGCGGCCGGCGGCTCGACTCGGTGGCACTCCGGCGAGGAGGGGCGGCATGGGGAGGTCGGGGTGCTTCAGGGGGCCATGGGGAACCGATCCAGGGCTTGGTTCGAGTGGAAGAGGAGCGAAAGGGGGACCTTGGCATGGGGCTTGGGCGGCGGCGTTAATGGCTATGTGGCGGTGTGTTCGGGCGCGTGGGCAGCAAGGGCCGGAGCTGCCCCTTTTATAGGCGCTAGAGGAGAGGGAGAGGAGGGGCTGGGGGCGCTGGGGGAAGCCGACCGAGCGGGCAAGGGCGCCAGAGCAGGCGCGCAGTGAGGGGTGGCCGTGAGCGAGTGTCAGGGAGCGGCGACGGGAATCTGGCGACGCGTGGAGGCCAGGCACGGGCGGGGCAGGGAGCTTGGCGTCCGGGCGAGGCTTGGTCGGTGGCCGGTTGGGACGCTGGCCTTGGCACGACGCTGTGCTCAGGCATCACAAGCCACCTGGCAGACGGCCTCTGCCGAGAGAGAGAAACGGTGACAGCCGATTTGAATTTGAGTTTCCTCAAAATTGTACATGGAAACTCCAAACTTTTGAATACAAAAGTTGTATAAATTTTGAAACCTTCAACTTTTATTTCAGGCAAAACTTTATTTGAGCTACGTTTTGAAAGATAATTGAAAATTTTGAAATACAAGATTTAAAGGACTTGTTGTTTCATGTTTAAATTTTTTATTTTTCTTTTAGACTTCAACTACACTTTTGTTGACCATGACAAGAGGGAGGTGTCTACCCATTTACTAGGCATTTGTGGTTGATTTGAAAGCTATAAGGAGATACTTTATAATGCACACATACACATACACATGCACATGCACATGCACACATACATACATACACATGCATGCATACACATAAGAAGTGCATATTTTGAATCTTTCTTGTCATTATGCATGATGCATTGTTCATGTTCATTTTTGCTTAGTTTTTAAACACACAGGGTGTTACAGGAATTTTGTTTCTTAGAACTCCAAGACACTAGAGACTGACCAAGAAATTTGCAAGTCCCCGATGTACTCTTTCAATCTACCTTGCAACTGACATAATCCGAATCGGAATAACCAAGTAGATTAAATGTGGAGCCCTTAGGATACCACAAGCCAAGACATGGAGTGTAAACCAAATATCTTAGAATAGTCTTAACAACAATGAGATGACATTACTTAGGATTAGCTTAAAACCTTGCACACATGCACACACTAAGCATGATATCGGGCCTTGATGCACAAAGGTAAAGGAAAGAACCAATCATGGAGCGATATACCTTTTGATCCACGGCCTTACCATCTTCGTTTAGATCGAGATGCCCATTAGTTGGAAGAGGTGTTTTGATGGGCTTGGCATTCTCCATGTCAAACTTATTGAGCATATCTTTAGTGTACTTGGTTTGACAAATGAAGGTGCCCTTTGTGAGTTGCATGATTTGAAATCCTAGAAAGAACTTCAACTCTCCCATCATAGACATCTCGAACCTTTTGGTCCTGATCCTACTAAAATCTTCAGACCATTCTTGATTAGTAGAACCAAATATAATGTCATCGACATATATTTGGCACACAAAAATATCATGCTTGATTTTGCGAGTGAAGAGAGTAGGATCGGCTTTGCCTATCTCAAAGCCTTTCCTTAGGTTAAGGCATTCATACCATGCCCGAGGAGCTTGTTTAAGCCCATATAGCGCCTTATAGAGCTTGTAGACGTGGTTAGGATGCTTTGGATCTTCAAACCCCGGTGGTTGCTCAACATAGACTAATTTGGAAACTGGTCATTGAGAAACGCGCTCCTTACATCCATTTGGTACAGCTTCAAATCATGGTGAGTAACATAGGCAAGTAATATATGAATTGACTCATGCCTAGCTACAGGTGCATACGTCTCACCAAAATCCAAACCTTCAATTTTGGTAAAGCCTTGAGCAACCAACCGAGCCTTGTTCCTTGAGACCACGCCATGTTCATACACTTTATTGCGGAACACCCATTTTGTACCAATCACGTTTTGCTTGGGGCATTCCACCAAGGACCAGACTTCATTTTGAGTGAAGTTGTCCAACTCTTCTTGCATGGCCATCACCTAATCCGCATCACCCAAAGCTTCTTCTACCTTAAGGGTTCCAAAGAGGAGACAAATGAGTAATGTTTACAAATATTTGCCAATCTAGAACGTGTTGTTACCCCCTTTTGGAGGCTCCCGAGGATGTTGTCCACGGGATGATCATATTGTACGCTTTGGTGCACTCTTAGGTGAGGTGTTTGAGCTTGATGCTGCATTGGATCATCATCCTCATCGTATTTATCTTGATCATGGTCTTCTTCATCAGCATCTCCAGAGTTTCTGGAGATTTGTCTGGAGTCTCCGGAACCTGTGGAGTCTACACAGATTTGGCCGAAGTCTCTGGAGTTTCTAGCAGCAGCGGTGTTTGGCCCATCTTTTGAAGCTTCTTGATCATTTCTTACTTGAGGCCTGATTTCTCCAATGGCTAGGTTTTCAATGGCTTGCTAAGGTGGCAATTCATCATCTGCACCATTCAAATCAACTTTCTCCTTTTGAGAGCCATTGGATTCATCAAATGTCTCATCACACACAATTTCAATGCATCCAGAGGAATTGTTGAAAACACGGTAACTGTGAGCGTTATGCATAACCAAGAAGAAAACATTCATCAACTTTAGGTGCAAACTTAGAGCTTTTGGGCTTCTCGTTGAGAATGAAGCACTTACTTCCAAAAACTCTAAAGTAAGACACGTTAGGCTTTTTACCGGTTAGACGCCCGTTGGCATCTTTTGCAAGATCTTGTGTAGGTAGAGACGGTTGATTGCATGACATGCCGTGTTGACTGCCTCCGCCCAAAATTGATCTGAAGTCTTGTTTGTACTCATCAAGCATGGTTCTTGCAGCTTCAATGAGGGTTCTATTCTTCCTTTCCACAATACCATTTTGTTGAGGAGTGTATGGCACTGAGAACTCATGAGTAATGCCTTCTTCATCAAGGTACTCTTCAATGTTGGTGTTCTTGAACTCGGAGCTATTGTCACTTCTCACTTTCTTGATCTTCACACCAAACTCATTTTGGGCTCTTCTTGCAAATTTCTTGAAGGTTTCTTGCACCTCACTCTTATCATTTAAAAAGAACACCCAAGTGAATATAGAAAAATCATCAACGATTACAAAACCATATTTGTTACTGCCAATGCTTATGTAAGCCACTGGTCCAAATACGTCCATGTGAAGGAGCTCAAGTGGTCTTGTGGTGGTGATGATGTTCTTTGGTTGATGTGGCACTCCAACTTGTTTCCCCTCTTGAAAAGCACTACAAATTCTATCTTTCTCAAAAGAAACATTAGTGAGCCCGAGAATGTGTGCCCCCTTTAGAAGTTTATCAAGGTTTTTCATCCCAACATGAGCTAGTCGGTGATGCCATAACCAAACCATGTTAGATTTGGCCATCAAACATGCATCAAGTTGAGCTCTTTCCTTTGTAAAATCTACTAGATAGAGCTTTCCCTTGAGTACACCTTTGAAAGCCACCGAGTCATCATTTCTTCTAAAGACGGTCACACCCTTGTTGGTAAACAAACAATTGTAACCCATTTCACAAAGTTTTGACACGGATAACAAATTGTAGTTCATGGATTCAACCAAGAAAACATTTGAAATTGAATGATCGATTGAGATAGCAATTCTACCTATTCCAAGTACCTTTCCTTCACTACGACCGGCACATACAATGTTGTCACTTGCATTCTCATTTTTCTCAAAAGATGTGAACATCCTCTTCTCTCCGGTCATATGATTTGTGCATCCACTATCTAGCACCCATTTTGATCCGCTGAAGGAATATGCCTAGAAAACAAGTTTAGGCTCTAATTTTAGGTACCCTAAGAGATTTGGGTCCTAGAGTATTAGTGACAAGAATCTTAGGTACCCACACACTCCTTTTGATCAATCAATCCTTTGTGCGGTACCCAACGTACTTGGCGACCACCTTACCCTTGTTGTTCCAAGTCACCACATAATCGGCATACAATGAGCATTGTGGAGCATGTGGCTTGGCCTTGCTTGCATGTGAGGTGTTGGTCTTGTTCTCCTTGACTTGATGTGAGCTAACCTTAGGTTGCTTACCATCAACCTTTGGACGAATGGGTACCATTTCACCAAGAATAGCTCCATTAGCCCCAACACCGGACGTCTTGTTGTTCTTGATGAAAGGAATGGGTTATTGATGACCTTGTTCATTCTTACCTACACCCATGCCTCTCACAAAACCATACTTCTTCATGTAGCCACTTCCAAAGGCTTTGGTGTGCTTCTCGAACTCACCTATGTTTTGGGTTGACCTGTCCTCCTTGATCAAAGTTGTGACCCTAGTAATCTCACTTCTCACGACATGCATATCCGCAAGGTTAGTGGCACAAGATTCAACATTTACATTATAACATTTTACACAACCAATGTCAGTGGTAACACATAGAGGATTTGGTTACATCATTGGAGTCCAAGGTGGTGCTTTTCAAAAGAGTAGTATTGTGGCAGAACCGCCTAAATTAATCCGGCTTAAGTGCGCTAACCACCACCATAGAGGCAATCTGGGCTAACACGCACTTAAAACGGAGTAAAACGACGGTCTGTCGGGTAACATCCCAATGCAACCACTAGAATTTCGATCGAAACAATGCATACATACAACCCACACGAAGGTGAGCCCAGAGATTACAACAATTCACAATTTCTCACACCACAGAGTTCAACATGAATTATTATAACAAACCAAGTTTGAATTCATTCATAAACAAGAACTTTCAGAGTTAATAGTGCAGTGGAAAATAAACGATAGTTCTAACGACGATACAAGATATCATGATGAAGCTCGTACATGACATCATTCAGCGTTATCATCGTTGGCCGGGGACATATCATTGACCAACCAAACGGAAAAGTGCACGGCCAAGTCAAACTAGCAACCCTGTCCTCAAAGGTCTCACCTGAAAACAAAGCCACAAGCAAGGCTGAGTATACTAATACTCAGCAAGAATTACCCGACTAGTGGTATATACTTAGCCGACTCCTAGACATGCAAGGCTTTTGGATGAGGGTTGTTTTTGCTAAAAAGCATCTAAGAGTGAGTCCTTGCTTTCAAATTTTATCATTAAGTTCTAGTTGATTAACCATTCTAGGTAAGTAACTATACAAATCACGCATGGTGAAAAAATAATTGAGCATCCAACCAGATTAATCATCACCATTGTTCCTCTTCTTACTCTATGTGGTAAAAGGGTCAAGCAGTCTCAATGGCCGCGAGAAACGTACGATTTGAATCAAATTTCTTAACCTTGCAAGGGGAAACTTAAACACACGTCACGTGGTTACTCATAGAATCACACATGCAACTTTTCCCCTTTCTTCCCGGGTTGTGGATCAAGGCCACCCCCCTCGAGTACAGAGGTCCACGAACCATGGAAGGAAGTCGGGTCGTGGCTGCTCTTCCACTCACCATGTGCCCATGGGAACGAAGTCAAGAGGGTGAGGATAAAGTCCACTCGCCGGTCCAATCAGGTACATAAGCTTACCGATTACCATATTCTCGGCATGAGGTTAGTACGTTCAAAAACTTAACCACCATTACCACACACCACGACCTTAGCATTTTCGCTAAACAGATGGGGTCTTAATCATCAACAGGAATATCGTAACATGGCCCCATCCGTTGACTTTATGATTCCAACATAGGTAAAACAAGCAACTCATATATCTCGCGAGTGACAGGAAATCACTCGACTTTTACTGGAGTCCTATTAGCATGGCAATCTAGCGACCGATACAGACTAGTGTTCATATCATAGGTACTAGGATCATGCAACTAGGGTTTCAATCAACTCCTACAAACTTAATGCACAATACCATATATAAATAAAAGTTGCATAAGTTTAAAAGTAGGGGTTATGCCCTGGGGCTTGCCTTCCTGAGCAAAGCTAGCCTTGGGATCTTCCAAACTTTGGTTCGGGTCTTCAGCAACTTCAGTTAGATTAACTTGAGCTTCGCGCTGTTCACTCTCGGACTCTGGCACCAACTCGTAGGTTCCGTCGGCGAGAGTCGTCGATTCTATATGAATGCATATGTATGAGTTGTTTTAATGGTACAAGATAAATAACTATTTCACTATAAAGTTGTAATTCAACAAAACTCAAGTTAAGTTGTAAATGTGGCAGAACCACCTGAATTAATCCGGCTCAAGTGCGCTAACCATCACCACGAGGGCAATCAGGGCTAACTCGCACTTCAAATGGAGTAATCCATAGGTCTGTCGGGTAACCTCCCGATACAACCACGGGTTTGCCGATCGAAACAACACATACAAAGTACTCACACAAAGGTAAGCCCAGAGAATACAACATTCCACAATTTTACATCACAGGGTTCAACGAAAATTCATTATTACAGATCGAGTTCGAATTCGAAAAACAAAGTAGTTCAGAGTTCAAAAGTAAAAGGTTCTTCAGAGTTCAATGCAGTGAAAAAATAACGATAAACTACTCGACGATACATGAAGTCTCGATGAAGCCCGTACAAGACATCACTCGGCATTATCTTCATTGGTCGGGGATGCATCCCATTCCACCGACCAACCAGGTGGAAGAGTACAAGGCCAAGTCAAACTAGCAACAATGTCCTCAAAAGTATCACCTGAAAACAAAGCCACAAGCAAGGCTGAGTATACTAATACTCAGCAAGGCTTACCCGACTAGTGGAATATACTTAGCCGACTCCTAAACATGCAAGGCTTTTGGCTTGAAGGGTTTGTTTCGCCGAAAAGCATCTACAAGTAGGTCCTTACTTTTAAATTTTAGCTCCAAGTTCTAGCTTCCTTAACTATTCTAGGTAAGCAACTATCCCATATCATACATGGTGAAAGAATTAATTTGCATCCAACAAGATTAATCATCATCATTGTTCCTCTTCTTACTCTATGTGGTAAAAGGGTCAAGCAGTCTCAATACCACGAGAAACGGACGATTTGAATCGAATTTCTCAACCTAACACACACGCCTGGAGTACCAAAGGGTCACCCCAAGGAACCTTTACCGCTTCACGGAACAGGCCCACCGCCCTCGACTACACGTCCCCATGGACCATGGTACGATGCCGGGCCATGGCGGCACATGCACCCGCCATTAGCTAGATGTGAACAAAATCAAGACGGTGGGGAGTATATTCCGGCCTCGGTTCAATCCGGTACTTAATCTTACCGATTACCATATTCTCAGCATGTGGTTAGTACGTTCAAACGCTTAACCACCACTACCACACACTGTGACCTTAGCATTTTCGCTAAATAGACGGGGCCTCAATCATCAACATGAACATCGCATCATAGCCCCGTCCGTCGATCTTATGATTGCAGCATGTAGTAAACATTCAACTCCTATATTCTCGCGAGTGACAGGAAATCACTAGACTTCTACCGGAGTCCTATTAGCATAGCATTCTATTGAGCCTTACATCTAGTGTTCAGAGCATAGGAACCTAAGATCATGCAACTAAGTTTTCATTCAACTCCTATAAACTTAATGCACAGGTAAAATAGAGTCATAAGTTGCATAATTTAAAAAATATGGTTCATGCTCCGGGGCTTGCCTTCCTGAGCAAAGCTAGCCTTGGGCTCTTCTGAAGTTTGGTTCGAGTCTTCGAAAACTTCAGTTAGATTCACTTCAGCTTCACGCTGCTCACACTCAGACTCGGGCACCAGCTCGTACGTTCCGTCAGCGAGAGTAGTCGATTCTATATGAATGCACAAGTATGACTTGTAGTGATGGTACATGACATTTATTTTCTTCACGATAAAGTTGTAGTCCACAAAAAACATAGATTTGGTTGTAAAGTTACTTAGCTAATATTTCTTAGGCAATCGCTAATAGAGTACATCTTAAACTACTTAACTTCATTAAACAAGAAGGGGTTGTGTTATATTGGAAACTTTATTTTTTAAGCACAAGCATGGATTAAACACAACTACTGATCTAGGTAACTTCTGGTAATGAAAATTTTATTCAGAGCACAACATGCAGAGACAAAACCACTTCAAAAATTTCAGGCATTTTTGTCCAGCAGATTAAACATGAAAAATGTAATACACAGCCACTGCTAGAACCTAGTTATTTTTATACTGGCCAAACCATGCAAGTACTGATGCTAAACATTTTACAGGGTGTTAATATATCCATATATGTGTTACTGTAAATTTTTTAGATTTTATTGTGCATGATACAAAGCATAAGAAATAAGACAAGATACACCTACTTTAATAAAGATCAATTTCTACAGAATGTTCTACAGAGTTTCTGTGCATCAAATTTTTTATAGAGCATGATCTTCCAAAGTGTCCCATAGTAAAAGGATGAACATTTTCCAAGCACAAGAACTAATTACTTTGATTTAATGCATTTCTCCACCATAAAAAATATATAAGTAGGTTAATGAAAGGTAAAAAGTCCATAACTTTTTCTGTGGCATCTAGGTATCCATGTAATAACAGTACAGTAAAAGTATCATAGCATGAATCATAATAGAACACTGGGAAAAACTAATTCTATCATTTCGTGGCATATAACAAAATCTATCAAGAAGTTTAGCTAGAGTTGTGTTCTAGTCATGAACGTTTTACACAGGTCTACACATCAAGGAACTAACCTACTACCCAAAAATCAGGTTCAGCATTGGTCTACAACAGTGGGTTCATTTAAATCCTATTTATTATTCCATTTATCTTAGATCCCAAAATATTTCGAAACTGAAGAAGTTTATGTAACAAAAGTTGTAGATCATATTCTAAATATTCCAGAAGTTCCCTGTTTTGCATCTAAAACTGGAAACTAGCCTTCGCAGATCTGCCCCTGAGTTTTTGCGTTTAGCACCCTAGAAAGACCCGAATCAAAGCAATGTCGTACCTGGGCGGACCTGCCATGGTTGGGGGCCAAATCCGTCGAGGGGAAAGAGGGGGAGGATTGAGATGGTAGCGAGGGGAACCTATTCATGGCCTAGGGGCAGCTCGGGATGGCCTGTGGTGACCTCGCCACGCGAGCAGCGGGGCGGCGTCGGCGGTTGCCGGCGGGCAGCCGTGCTCCGGCTGTCTGGGCGGCGATGGTCGGGCAGTGAAGCTGCAGTAGGGCGAGAGGATGGCGCCTGCGGGCTTGGCTCGGGTAGCGAGAGCGTGGAGCGGCGGGTCGACGTTGGGGCCGAGGTCGTTGGCGTCAATGGCGGGCGAGGCAGCTTCTGCGCACGCGTGGGCTCTGCCTCGTGTTTTATAGGCTGGAAGGAGAGGGAGGAGGGGGCTGGGAGTGGCACAGCTGGGGGCGGAGCGCTGGGAGGGTCGGCACGGCGGGGGTGCGCCATTGGACCGTCGGGGCGGCGAGCAGAGGCAGGCGAGAGGCCGAGCAGGATTTGGCGTGGGGGAGAAAAATTGTGCGAGGTGCGACTGGGCGAACTGGGCGGTGCAGCAGGCGCACGCGGGTTGGCCTAGCTCCACTCAGGCATCGCCAGCGACGTGGCGGCCGAGCTCTGCCATGGTTGGGTGCAGGGGAGGGGCTTGAGACAAGAATACTAGAAAAGCAAGGGGCTGGATTGTAAAACTATATTTTTCTCTCATTTTTGTGTTGCAACTAAAAATTTTCTGAACACGGAAGTTGTTCAAAAAGAAAAGTTCTACAAGTTTTGTTTCAGGCCAAAGTTCATTTGAGTTAATAGTTCAAAAGTTATTTCAAAAACTCAAAAAGCTTGATTCGGAGGGCACGTCATTTCATGGGCAAAACTTCATATTCTCCCCTAGGCTTCAACTAGACTTTTGTTTATCATGTTACTGATGATGTGCCTATTCAATTTTGTAGTCATATTTACATTGGTGTGAAAGTTACTTAATTTGTTTGGTTAAAGTACATGTACTCATGGACATATACACATATTTTCAATATAAATGAAAAACCAAATTATAATACACTTCTTTTAAATTTTTCTTAGTTATTTATGCACATTTTTATGCAAATGAGACTTGTTTAGCAAATTAAACACCTGAGGTGTTACAGCCTTCCCCCCTTAAAAAGAATCCCGTCCCGAGATTCGGACAATACACTTAGTGTGGATAGTGTGTACCTTTGGTAGGATCGAGAAAACCGGGAAAATTTTGGTTTAGATAGCTTTCAATTTCCCATGTGGCTTCTTCTTTGGTGTGATAATTCCATTGAATTTTATACATTTTAATCACTTTCCTTCTAGTGCTTCTTTCTTTTTGATCAAGGATTTTGATATGATACTCAACATATGAGAGATCAGATTCTACCAATATTTCATGTTGTTCCACAACCTCGGTAGGAACTCGAACACACTTCTTGAGTTGAGACACGTGAAAGACATCATGGATGGCTGCAAGCTGAGGGGGCAGTCGTATTCTATAGGCCACGGGTCCACAACTCTCGATGATTTCATAGGGACCAACATATCGGGGAGCTAGTTTCCCTTTGACTCCGAATTGCTGTACACCCTTGGTAGGTAAAATCCGAAGGTAGACATGATCACCAACTTTAAATTTCAGTGGCTTTCTCCTTCTGTCGAAATAGCTCTTTTGCCTGGATTGTGCGGCTCTAAGATTTTCTTGTATTACTCTCAGTTTTTCCTCTGCATCGACTACCAAGTCTGGTCCAAATATTTTGCGTTCTCCGGTTTGTGACCAGCTCAAAGGAGTTCAACACCTTCGACCGTACAAGGCCTCAAATGGTGCCATTTTCAAACTCACTTGATAGCTATTGTTGTATGAGAACTCTGCTAGAGATAGGCATTTATCCCAACTCTTGTGATAGTGAATGACACAAGCTCTAAGCATGTCTTCAAGAATTTGGTTTACTCTTTCAGTTTGTCCGTCAGTTTGAGGATGATACGCTGAGCTTCGAATCAATATAATACCAAGAGATGCTTGCATTTGTTCCCAAAAGCGTGCTATAAACTGAGCACCACGATCGGAAATAATAGTCTTCGGTACTCCATGTAGGCAAACAATGCGGTCAAGATGGCGAAAAACTATGAACAAGATAGTGAACAGGTTCTGGACAGTGCGCTAAAATAGCCACAACTTAAACAGTACCTGCCCAAAAATTCTCAACTTTTACCAGAACATTCCTAAGGTATTTGTGTACAATTTCCTATTCAACATTTTGGCTAGATCAGGCTCTAAGATGGTTTTTCCCTTAATGTTTTACTTTACTGTCCACCCAAAAATTTAAGTGAACAGAGAGCCAATGTTTTGTGCACCAGGGAAAATCTACCTAGCCAAAAATTACCAAATTTTAACTGTAGCTTTCTGAGTCAATTTACAACGAGTTTTGTGTTGAACAATTTTGCAGAAAACTGTAGTAACAGGATATAAAAATTTATGTGGCTGAAGTGCTCATTCTAGACAGAAAACTGACATATCAAGGTTTCTGTTGTTTCTCACTATCTACATGTCTGGAATTTTTAAAATTTAAACAGGACGTAGAATATAAATTTTGGAAAAAAAACTTTCAACATGAACTTCTACAGAATAGATCATTTTCTATGCTCAATAAATTCATCTTTCCAGATATGAGAGAGATGTGACAGATTTGCTAGATACTCCTTATGTGAGACAATCTTGTGCACGCATGAACCTTACCACTCTCAATCAACATATTTTCAATTTCAGATATATATGATCATGATGCATGCACACCCTATTCGTCCTCACAAAATAAAACAATTGCTAAATAGCTTTGGTCTTACGGAGTTAGTTTCGGTGGCATACACAATACGTCTCTCACTATAATAGCCAAGAACCATAAACAAAGCCTCCAAGAGGACCGGGCTATACCCCATCAACGCACTCCCCTCTTGCCCTTTCGGTAAGATCTTTACAAGCTAAAGTTTCTAATTAATTAGTCAAGACCAGAACCATGTAGTATTATAGTTGCACTATTTTCCTAGGTGGTTCTCCATGTTCCAATTAATGCAATGATCTTATAATTATCACCATAAAGGTATTCCAGAACATGAAGTCAAATAAGTGTAGCATAATTTCCAAGTTATCCAACCATAAACCAAGTAGAAGCAACTAGCATAGCTACAACATGAAGTAAACAACCCAGGTTTAATCAAGGAAGTTCAAAAGAAACTAGGCATATCCTTAGTTTGGGATCCATCATATTATAGACACATGCATGCATATAAGGTAAATGTGTGCATTTAGAAAGTTATTTGGACCGGAATATGATCAAGGACCACTTGCATTCTTCAAAGCACTGCTGCTGCTCAAGGGCGTCTTCAAAGCCTTGCTCTTATGAACCCTCGAATTGCGCACCGTCTATCGCATTTTGCAAGTACATACAAGAAAGCAAGTACAATAAATAAGAAAAATTAAACCAATCAATGTAAATAGAGCAAAACAAGGTTATAAAGCTACTGTACACATCGCAAAGATCGTGTGAGCACGAGAATCGATGAAAACGGAGTTAAAACGGAGAAGTTATGGCCAGAACATGGTTCCAGGGGCTTACAGGTTTGAAACTAGAAGGGCTCTGAACAAAGCAACCGAGGCTAAAACAAAATGAACATTAAATCTAGGGTTTAGATTGAAAAATAGGCGGCGTTGGTGAAGGCTGGCTGCGGGACAGCCGGAGTACACGGAAATTGGTGCTTCGGGGCTCGGATTGGATAGGGAAAAGGCCGTGGAGATGGAGGGCGCTACGAGCAAGGCGTCTAGGGGCTCGGGGTGGGGCGTCGCGGCCCGGAGGGGGCGCTCGACGGTGGCGCGCGGCATGGCAACTCCGGTGAGGAATCGCGCGCGCGAGAAGGTGGGGGAAAGAGGGGAAAAGGGGCCGGCGATGCTCCTTACCACAACGCAGAGCTCCTGCGGCGCTTGATCGACAACGGAAGGTGGCAAAGCGGCGGCGCGTCGGTGAACCCGAGCTTGACAAAGGAGGTGGCACAAGCGAGCTAGGGTTTGCGACGAGGGACGGCGGCTGCGGCTACGATGGGATTCAGGGGTGCGGGGGCAGCTATGGGGCTTCAACATGCGGGCTCGAGGTGCGTCGGGAGGCGGGCCACAGCCGGACTCGTTCGCGAGTCCGAGCCTGGCTCGAGCTTGAGGACGGGCCCGAAAGGGGAGGAGCTTGGGGAGCGGGTTGGGCCGCTAGGCCGGGAAGGAGGGGTTGAAGCGGCCGGCTGGGCCGTGCGGTGGGGGGGGGAGGAACGGGAAGGGGGTTGGGCCGGCTGGGCCGCGCAGGAGAAAATAAAAGGGAAGGGGAAAGGGGAGCTGGGTTGGGCCAAGAGGAGAAAGAGAGAGAGAGTGAGAGAAAGAAATGCATTCAAATGCATTTGAATTTAAATCTGAAATTTAAATTCAAATGAAAGACAAACAATAAAACAAAGCAATGCGACATGAAATGCACAAGATCTATATTTTCTTATATTTCTTTTTATGGGTAAATAAATTATCTCTAATTCATGGTAAATGTTCTAAAATCAAAATAAATTGAATAAAAACCTTATGGATCCTGCAAAAATCTAGCAAAATTTATTTAGCTTCCTGATTTGAAAATTAGGGTGTTACATCATACGACTTCTTCAAGTCGCCACGGAATGTGAGTACCCCTGTCTTACTTGGCATCTTGAGTTTCAAGTAGACGTAGTGAGGTATGGCCATGAATTTCGCCAGAGCCGGTCTGCCGAGGATGGCGTAGTATGACGACTCAAAGTCGGCCACCTCGAACTTAATGTACTTCGTGCGGTAGTTGTCTTTGGTCCCAAAGGTAACTGACAGGACCACTGAACCGAGTGGTGTAGCAGCGTTCCCTGGGATGATATCGTAGAACGGAGCCTTGCTGGGAGTGAGCATCTTGGTGATGTCTAGCCCCATCTTCTTCAGTGTACTCGCGAAGACCAGGTTGAGGCCACACCCGCCGTCGATGAGTACTCGGGTCAACTGTGAACCTGCCACGACATGATCTAGGTGAGAGGGAATTTTCCCGGCTCGGAGAAGCTGGTCCACTGGTCCTCCCTGGAGAAAGAGATTGGGACCTCGCTATATCTCAGAGGTTAGCTTTTGCGCACGCTTCGAGGGGAAGCCACCATCTCCGCCGAAGATGACGTTGATGACTTTCTTTGGATCTTGGAAATCTTTGGCCCCCGACTTGTCACCATAGTCGTGGTCCTCCTGATCTTTCCGCTTGCTATCTTGATCAGGGAGAGGAGCATTGAGTGACTTGTGGAGGCTGATGCACTAGAAGAGCGAAAGCTTGGACTTTGGGTGCATCGGGCCTTGCTTGTGCAGGACTTTCTCAAACCATGTTTGATTGTTCCCTGACTTCTTGCCCTGTGGAATGCGCTCAACATGTCGCGACTTCGTGGTCTGGCTTGCGTTTTAGGGGTTTTCCCGAGTTGTTCCACTGGCCTTTGTCGGAGTGGTTGTTGTTGTTGCCCTTCTTGTCGTTGTTGATCTTGGGGAAGCGCTCGTTCTCCTCATCCTTCTGGTCGGCCCACCGTGGCATCATGTCGTGGAGTTCCACGGCAGTAGTCGGGCGGTTGCATCCAAAGTTGTGGTAAGTGTGCTTCGAGAAAAAACCATTCTGGAAGCAGTGGATGACGTCCTCATCGGTGATGTTGGCGATGGTGACTCACATCTCGAAGAAGCGCCGACTGTAGGACCTTAGGGTCTTGTTCATCTCTCCTTCTTAACCTAGGACAAGTCATGACGAGTACCTGCTCGGATCATGGATCCCTGGAAGTTGTCGATGAAGGCCCTCTTGAGATCCTCCCAGGAGTCGATGGAGTTCGGCTTGAGACTCTCGAGCCAAGTGAGAGGTACGGATTCCAAGGCTACCGGGAAGTAGAGCACCTTGGTGGAGTTGGATCGACCTAACACCTCGATGGCAACGGAGTAGCAGCAAATCCACTGGCGTGGGTCTTGCTTACCGTTGTACTTGGGGATGTCAACTGGTTCGATGTCCTTAGG
Organism: Panicum miliaceum; assembly: GCA_032594955.1. Classification (NCBI taxonomy): domain Eukaryota; kingdom Viridiplantae; phylum Streptophyta; class Magnoliopsida; order Poales; family Poaceae; genus Panicum; species Panicum miliaceum. The sequence goes on along the minus strand of CM064070.1, from coordinate 6,412,923 downwards.
GTAGGAACGATCGGTGATGTTGGAGGTGAACGCGGGGAAGCGGTCACTATCGTCAGCGTCATGGTTTCTATCAGGTCGGTCCCTTCTCATTGCCTCAATGACGCGCCGTGTGTCGTGACCATCATTGATTTTTTTGCTTCAGATCAGCTGTACGGGCGTTCTATAGGCTGGTCTCAGGCTGGGCTTTGCGCTAAGGCCTTGGGGTGTGCTACCTGCGGGGTGGTCGCGGAGATTGTTGCACCTCGACGTTGCCACGCGCGGACTGTTGGCCTTGCCGATTACCGTGACCACCCTAATTGTCCTAGTTGCGCTAGCGGTTGTCACCCCCCCTGTGGTCTGAGTCCACCTCCGGGGGTGCGACTGACCTATGTAGAGTCACTGTGACGCTCGGATCTCGAGAGGGTGTTTCGGGTCGAAGACATTAGATTTTGCTCATCGAATTGCATGAGCGCGCGCTAGGTCAGGTACTGCAGCGTTTGCACCTGGGGGTTTGGCGACAGTTGTTGAACTTAGGAGCGCTGCCTCTACAATGGCGCTGATTGAGGTGCGGTACTCCCGATCTTCGGCCGCTGCGAAGGCGTTGTTGAGGCCCTGTGGTACAGCGGGTTGCGTGCGCAGTTTTCCGTGTTCCGCCGGATCCTCTTGTGCTCTTCATTCTCGTCCTGGGGAGTGTACGCCGCGCGCTTGCCGGTGGATACGTCTGACAGTAGTTCGGTGTCGTACTCTGGACCTGGCACGTCATCCTCCGTGTTGCGGAGGGAAGCCATGTAGACTTGGCGATCCGGTGAGGTCTCAGCTGTACTCGGCTAGCTCTGTGCTGCCCTCTTCCTCTTCAGTGATGCGAGAAAGGGGCTTGCCTTCCTAGAAAGGCAGTTCCTACGTGAAGGCCACGAGGCGGGAGTCGTATTCGAGTAGCTCGGAGGGCTCCATGCCCTTCCAGTATACGAACCGGCCTTGCGGCATAGTTGGTATGGTCAGACCTTGGTGACTACCCAAAAAGGATTCGGGGTCGTCGTCTCAATCCGAGTAGTTGTCGAAGACAAGGCCCTCCCGGCAAGCGGTGGCTCCCTCGTCTCTGATCTTGAGCAGATGATCTAGGTCCTCCTCCAGGTTGGAGAGGGACTCAGTTTGCATAGCCTCCTAGTAGACCGAGGCGGCATTGCATAACCCGAATGAGAATCAGGTATGTCCCTCCTCGGATCGGGTTGAGTCTGATCCGGGAAGTCTTGGTGCAGCACGAGTTGAAGTCGCGTCGAGAACAGATATCTTCTCGATCTCCCCGGCAAGATCGGGAAGCAGCATCTCATCAAGGTTGTCGATGAACTCATCGAGATCACTGCATCGGGTTGCTGCAGAGGCCTCCAGCTTGCTGGTGTTGGCTAGGTGGCTGTTGAAGCCACCAGAGCCGTTGGCAACATAGATCCAGGAGCCGAAGATGAATGTTGTGCCCTCGTCGAGCACGACGCTGGTGAAGTTGAAAGATGCCATCCAATTCTCCGGTGGATGCTCGATGAACACCCCTACCTGGCGCGCCAGCTGTCAGTGTTTAACCTCCAAGCCCACCAAGGGATATCCCCGAGGTGGTAGATTGTAAGTGGGGTGTCGCCGAGATCAGGAACTTGAAGGTGCAAGGAATACAAGACTTAGACAGGTTTGGGCTGCCGAGAGTGTAATACCCTATGTCATGTCTGGTGGTTTGTATTGTCTTAGGTGTTGATGTGTTCCGAGGGGGTCCCTGGCCGCCCTTATATAGTCTGGGGGGACAGGGTTACATGGAAATCCTAGCTAGATACGAGCTTAGGAGTCCTACCCGAGTACTACTCGGGTAGCTTCCTTCTATTCCGACTAGTCCTACTATGGTACGAGTAGTTACAACTGATATAGGGCGTGGGCCATATCCCATCCCTTATCCTAGAATATGTACGTCATGTGCGCAGTCCTGTGGACCCGGGCCTGACACGTGGACCCATAGGGGAACACCACGTGGCCCAGCATGGGCTCAACACGTGGGTAAACATGAAAATGACACGTGGGCAAGCCAGGAAAGGACACATGGACAAACAGGAAACCAACATGTGCCAGAACCAGCAAAGAACATATGGGCAAACAGGAAACTGACACGTGGGCGAACCAGGAAAGGACATGTGGACAAACAAGGAACCGACAAGTGGGCGAACCGGGAAAGGACACATGTGCAAATAGGGAACCAACAAGTGGGCGAACCAGGAAAGGATATGTGGACAAACTGGAAACCGATAGGCGGCAGAACCAGGATAGGATACATCGGGGAACCAGGAACGGACACGTGGGTAAACAGGAAACTGACACGTGGGCGAACCAGAGAAGGGCACGTGGACGAATAGGAAAACGACATGTGGACACACAGGAAAGAGGCACGTGGGCGAATCAGGCATGGACACGTGGGCGAACAAGGTAACGACACGTGGACAAACCGAAAAATGACACATGGCCGCGTCACTAACGACATGTGGTCCGATTACAAGATGACACGTGTCCAAATGTGGCGAGGACACGTGGGTTGACAAAATAATGACATGTGGCGTAATGCTGGTGTGCCACGTGGCCTTATGCTAGCTTGCCACATGTCAGCCTCCTTTGCCAGCATGGACGAAGCCACGGGCGTGCCAGCGTGTCCTGGACATGTCACTTGCAAGCATGGACAGTGCCATGTCAGCTGCCAGCGTGGATCCGGACACGTGAATCCGGTAGTTGTGTGACGTTTTTGTGATGCATTATAGGACCAAAATATGCTTCCATGATGAAAGTTTTCTCGTCACTACAAAAAATACTTTAATCCATGATGAATTTTCGGTGACGTTTATGAAAACCGTCATAAATAGACAGTATCTATGACGATTTATGAATTTTCATCACAGATTTGAAGATAGCCTCTACGAACTCTAATTTGGGCCCAGCTTCTGTGACAAACCTCTGAAAATGTCATAGAATGAAAATAGAAATCGTCATGGATTTGATATCGTGCTCAAACCACAATGGTGATAAAGCAAAATACGTTATATTAACATGGGCCCACCTATCAGCTTAAGATACCAAAATTTTTATAACAAGCTTATGGACCAAAAATTTATTTAAAATCAAAAATAGAAAAAAACCCAAAAAAAGTGGCGCGTGCAGGGCTTGAACCCCAATACAAAGACCTACTGATGTGAACCCGCTAGGGTTTGTTTCTGATCTTTCGATGAGAGGCATGGGATAACTCGATTGATGGAGGAGATGACATTCACGGCCCGACTACAGCCTTCCAAGAACGCTGCACCTTAGCAACCGATACACCACCTCCTATGGTTGCCACGATCTTGTGGAGCGCGACACCCCGGCCACTAGGGCACTCGTCCTGCAAGCAATCAAAGAACTAGCAAGAACAAGTAGAACAAATACTGGAAATATGAGATGTAATTGAAGGTCTCAAACTGAATCTCAAATATGGTGGGGTTCCAAAAACAAGTGGACGGGTGGCTGGATCAGCATGCGCGCCTACAAGAAAGTAGCAAAAGCTAAACTTGCATCTAACAAAACCCGAGTGTTCTTGGCAGTGGCTAAGGGATATAAGGAAGTGGGAGAATGAGCACAAGGGTGCTGGGGTCGTATCCCAACCCTAGGACACGATCGAATTGGACTCAACTTGATACACGGCCCATTGGGCCAAAATAGGGTGGCGCAACACCGTGGGCTAAAAAGGACTTTGCAGTAAATCAAAAATTGCGGTTAACTTCGAAAAGATATGGAGGTGATTCTGGATCCGTCGGAAAGTAGATTTGATAAGCTTTCCAGGAAGTACTTGAACGTCCAAAACGGAGTCCGGATGAAGTCATGGCGGCCGTCACAAGTCGTGTCTGTCCTGCAGTCCGAATCCAGCCTGCGCGATGCCTCTTCCTTTTTGATCCAATCCATTGTTCCTGAGTAAAACAAGAGTGCACGTATCTCCTTTGTCTAAATATGATGAACCTGAGCTTAAGAGTGAACTTACTTGATGGGTAAGCCGACGAGCATGAGCGCGAGTAATAGGACCAAGTGGTGTTGGCGAAGTAGATGCTGGTGAAGGTGTGGATGTATCATTGGTGGTGATGTCCTCATCATCCTCCCGTTCTTGCATTTGAGTCGTCCTCGACTCAAGCTCATCATCCTCTCCCAAATATGACTTCAAATCTGCAATGTTAAATGTGACTAACCCCAAAATCTACAGGTTGGTCTAGCTTGTATGCATTATCATTAATTCGCTCTAGCACTTTAAACGGTCCAGCAGCCTGAGGCATCAATTTATTCTTTCTCAAAGCAGGTGCACGTCCGCCCATAGAACTATTCGTGCATGGCTGCCATGATGTAGATTTACCTGCAGAAGCAATAGGTCTGATACTAGCATGTCGTCCCTGCACTTCCCTTTCAGCTTTACAAGCAAGATGGAACAAACGGGTTACGTTAGTATAATCTTTATAAGAAAGAATGTCCTGAATTTCTCAATTTAACCCTCCCAAAAATCTAGCCATAGCAGGTTCCTCACTCTCCACTAAATTATAACGTAGCATACCCATTTGCAATTCCTGATAATATTCTTCTACACTTTTAGTGCCCTATCTCAGTTGTTGTAACTTATGTTATAGATCACGTCCATAGTAAGAAGGAACAAATCTAGCCCGCATGACCCGTTTCAAAGCATCTCAAGTTTGGGGCATGTCATCAGTATTTTTCTTGCCATGTTCTATCCACCAAATAGAAACAAAATCAGTGAACTCACTAGTAGCAGCCCTAACACGTGTGGAGGCTTAGTATTGGATGCTTGTGCTTGTTACTTTTGACCGTGCACTGAAGGGTGAAAAGCGCTTTGCACTGCTGAGCTCGCACACCATGCACGGACATGACCACTCATTGCTCAGCATAGCTGCGCTCATGCAGACTAGGCACCGACATGGTAATCTCGAACCGTGGATGGACTCTACCTATACACTGTCCCAAAGGCTCTATTAGTATGGGCAGCACAAGGCCTTCACTTCACACACGACACACCTCACCAATCCTTCAGAAGCACCACATCGGACCAAGATGTCGTCCTCAGGATTGACCTACATCCCATGGAACAAGGTGACGGCACAAGTGCCTGAAGGAATCCAGGTGCCGATGTGCTTCTGCGGTTCCTTGTGCAAGCTCATGGAGTCCAAGGTTTTAGGCGACGACTTCGGCATGAGGTTTTTCATGTGCGAGAACTATGAATACGACCCAACGATACGTCGTGGCAAGGATAGACCTAAGGTACCCCATGAAACATTATGATTTGTACCTTTTGATTTCACACCGACTTCTAACTAGCACTGGACATAGTCTCCACCACCTCTATGTGATTTCATGCAGTGGTTGGACACGGAACAGTCGCAGCAAGATAAAGACTGGGTTGAACGAGAAGCAAGGTGGGCTAGAGAAAGGTGGCAGGGAATGTTGCACAAGGAACAGAAAGAGGAGAAGCGCAAGAAAGACCAAGAAGAGATCCGGAGAAGGTTTGAGGAGGTGGAGCGTGTGGAGGCGCAGAAACGGGAAGTCGATAGGGAGATGAAGCAAGAGAGGGCACGCCGTGCGAAGGAAGCAGGCCCCGAAGCTATTGCGTAGGGAAAATATCCTCGGTGCACTCAGTAAAGCACCACCTTGTAATCCTGGCCTTTTAGATTCCCTAAGGCATGTTAGGTTTAGTTCCAAAGCGAGTCTATCGTGTTGCACATGCCACTGCACTCCGTTGCTAAGGTTTACCTTTTAGGGCAAAGGACTTTTGTGTCACTTACCGTAGTAGCAGAGACACAATAACCCAGTGCTAGCTTAGTTGCTTATCCACCATTCGTATTTTGTAATGGAAGTCGGGAATTTATGGATCGTACCTACTTCATTAAATAGCTCGCATAGCCTTTTACGACCGGATGTACGCAACAAATTGCATGATCCAAGTACGTCGCGAAATGAGTTGCGCATGACTCACACACGAACACACTATAGTCATACAATACCAGATCAGTCAGACACGAACACACTATAGTCATACAATACCAGATCAGTCAGACACGAACACACTATAGTCATACAATACCAAATGGGCGCCCCAGAAACATATCTCAGCGCCTCCCCCGCTTCCTAGCTAGGTGATCAGTAGAGAACGTGAGACGCTCCAGTGGGTGTCGAGGACGGTGCGTAGTGTGAAGCGGGGTGGACTCCTCTGCCTCATCCTATGTGGGTTGTGTCGCCTGAGGGGCTCCAGGCATCTGTGACCATGGAATGATGTCCTCCTGAGGCCACATGTCGGCATCATCTCCCGGGGTGAAACATGGCTCGCTGCCTGAAGCTTCATGGACCTGTCCCCATCCAACACCTGTGAACATGTTCGGAAAACGTATTAGTCGAACATTTGACATTAACATCTTATTTAGTACGACTAGTAATTCATACCTGCAGTGCGTGCAGGTGACTCTGGCCATGACGAGTCTGTCTGAACCCTGGATGGTCCAACCGCGGTCGACGGCCTAGGACTGTGAGTGGTGCCAGTAGAAGTCACCCTGTGCTGGGGAGCAACCACGTCTCGCGTCCCTCTGCACGTAGCACGTCTTAACCCCCTCATGCAGCGTTGGGTGAGTCGTCGTAGGCCACTCGCCAACTCCAACCTGCCAACACGAGGTGGGTTGGCCTCTAGACGCTCCGCATAACTCACCAACTCCTCGCTGACATCGCTGCAAATGTCCGTCTGCCAAACAAATTGTATGATGGTTTCAAAATAAGGTATTGCCACACATGTGGACCGCACATATTAAACAACTTACAAGCACGTGGAACATAGCAAGTGGCTCAGTGGCAAACGTATCCGTGATCACCGCCTCTTGGGCATGAGGCTCCTCGTTCTTGGGGAAACACCTCCAGCGTGTAGCCGAGTGGTACCAACGCAAGTACGCTCCGTAGGTAGACCCGTCGTACGCTCCCTGCGCCACGTGGAGATCAGTGGTAGCTTGGGCCCACTGTTCAGCCCATGTCTCCATCTTTGTCGCCCAAGTGGCCTCGTACGCGACCCCTGCCCCTTCCGCGTCATCCTGACAAGGTATCATTCGTCAAATTACATCAAACATGTTCATAAACGAAAGGAACAACAATGAGAGATACTTACAAGTGTGACGTCTGGTCAACTGGCTCACGTGGTAGTGGGAACTCCTACCTCAGGCCTAGCTGACGACCCACTCAGTGCACGTAATACGGCTCCACGAAGATATCAAACACCAAACGCTTCTTCGTGAACCAGAATAGCTGATCACGGTAGCAATGTATGGACAGAACTCCTGAAGCGCGTGTGGCCATGAGGGCAGGAGTGTACGGGTTCCAACGAACCCTGTCATCTGTCAACTGGTCGAACGCGATGACAAAAGCTGGGTACGTCAAACGGGTCGCGCCGGTCGCCCACCTAGGCTGCAATATTTACAAACATACGAATTATATAGCAAGTATGAATTTAACTTTCCTATTCATATTTTGCAATTAAAATAAACTTACATTTAGTTTTGTCCAAATGGAACCCATGGTGGGCCTGTCAATGGCGTCGTACTCCCCGTCGTCGTTGAGGTGGTACATGCCAACCTCGTACTCCTCGTAGCTGCTAAGCTCCGGCCGGCCGATGTCGAACCGCTCGAATAACCACAGCATAAGCAACAACGAACAACCAGCCAACGTACCTGTGGAAGTCCTCCTCGTGCACGCATCGCACAAGGCTCTCTCAGTAGCACCTAGCACAGCGGATCCCCTGCTGAACTGAGGAATATCGTCGAGGGGAGTGTCCGCTATCTGCTCAGCGTACCAGATCATGTGCTTGTCGATGCTGTCGTGGTGCGAGCTTGTAAACATGACCCATCCAAACAGCCACAACAGGTACGCCTCAAGGTGCCTCCTAACCCTCCAGTCCTCAGCCTGCTGGCCAAGGTGCTCAGCCTGAAACTGAAGGAGCCAAGCCTTAGTAGGTCCATGCTTGTCAGTGAACTCCATCTGAGGTTGCTGGTCCTCAACAGCTGGGATCACACCATGAAAACGGTGCAAGATCTGCTGCCTCCAGTCAGGTGGAACCGCGCGAGCAACCACGACACGGCCATCCAAGGGCAAACCAAGAAGAAACGAGACGTCCTCCAAACGAGACGTCCTGGAGGGTAACTGTTACCTCTCCAACTGGAAGGTGAAAAGTGTGCATCTCCGGTCTCCATCGGTCCACCAAGGCCGTCAGAAGCGCACGATCCACTGGGAACCGAAGGCTACCCAGACGTGTCGGCTCCACCAGACGGCAAAACGGAAGCAAACCTGAAGCACGCAACCTATACAAACAAAATTTATGAGTCCATCATTTTTTAAATTAATCATTTTCTAATTGAATAGCCAGATTTGTCGTACCTCGGGATCCAACATGCGTCTAACCGCCAGCACTCGTCATGCGTTCGCAACCGCAGAACGGGAGGAAGCTGGCCGTCCACCAGGTGCGAACGATGTTTCACGTCAATCACCGGATCGATGAGCTCAAGGTTAGCCATACCTACAATATGCAAATTGAATATTAGCTCAAATATGAAAAATGGAATTACTGAAGGTGTAAAACTGAATAAATTATAATTGAACGTATATGAAACAATAGAAGATGTTAAAAAAACATGTAGTCCAAGCATACAACATATAATATTCCATCTCGAATACAAATGAATGTACAATCGAAGCGTACAATACATAGTCCAAATATACATAACATAACTGAAGCATAGAGCACGTAGGCTCACATCCTCAATACAATCGAAAATAATTAAGATTACACATAATTCGTACGCAGCAATCGTTCTATCATTTAATAGGATTGCGTTTCGGAACACGTCGTTCCACCGTGCCATCTGCATTGGTATGGGTCGGATAATTGTTGCAATCCTTCCGAAGGTGTTGTCCACCGCAAGCTAAGCAATGCTTCTCATTAACTCTAACCTCTGATGCATCCATGTCGTTTCTAATACGACGATTCTGCCTACGGCCTGGATGCATGACCTTGGTTGCGGGATCAGGAATCCACTCTGGACCATCCAACGGGGCCTTAGTAAAATCATCAAGTGCCCTCCATCCACAAAGTTCACCACTCCAAGTAGCTTGAACCGCCTCCTTCAGATAACACGGGAAAACGTAGGTCCCTTCTATTCCAGCCTTTCCACGAGCAGCGTATACATGTGAACAAGGGATATGAAGAAGTTCTGGTTTGTTACATGTGCACTTGCAATTATTGTTTTCGGGCCAAAGCTGGCATTCCATTGTCACCATAGCACTGCCGATGCCAACACCTCCCCTCTCACGCACTGTAACCTCGAACACAAAATCTTGGTTGTCAATCCATTGCACTCGATGCAGCCTACCCTTAGCACTTATTTTCTCTATTATCTCTATCATCTTCTTGCAATACACCATTTGAGGATTCTGCACAAGAAGTGAGGCTTGTTGAAATCGTTCATGAAGCCATGCTATTGTTCCTCAAAGAATGCACTCCACAATTGCCACTAATGGTAGAGAACAGCATGCCTTGACTACCCAGTTGTAAACCTCAGCAAGATTGGTTGTCATGATGCCATACCTCGACCAGTCGGTATCAGCAATCAGAGCCCACTTCTCAAGTGGCTCGTTTTTAATCCAGTCAGAGAAGCATTTCATTGACCTCCCCCCCTTCCTTCTTCTAGTCACGCGTGCAGGCTCACCATCAATAGGATCTAGCCCACGCGGTTCCTCTTCACGTGCCACAACAGATTTCTTACGGACATCAGCCATGTGCCTAGTAGTGAGCTTGTCGAGCTCTACCTATATCTCATCAAACTTACATCTCTGGTTTTGGCTGCACAATTTTTTAAAAAGGTCCATAAGGCACTTGCTTCTGAACTGAGAATAGAAATTCGCTCCTAAATGCCTCATGCACCATCGACTATGCAGGTCCAACCAAGCAACTTCGACGTTAGTGCTCTCTTGCAGTTTCTTCACCACGGACAATATTCCTTTATGCCGGTCGTGAAGGACACACACATTGGGTCTATTACAAACCACCGCCCGCTTGATCAATGATAGAAACCACAGCCAGCTATCCGCGTTCTTGGATTCGACAAAAGCAAAAGCAATAGGCACAACCTTGCCATCAGCATCAGCACCAATGCATGTGAGGAGCTGGCCTTTATACATCCCAGTCAAAAAAGTTCCATCAACACAAAGAACCAGTCTGCAATGTTTAAAGGTTCAATCATGCACCCAAAGGACCAGAATGCACGGCCTAGAACCCTATAACCATTTTCATTCTGATAGTCATCAATATCAATTATAGTTCCCGGGTTTCTATTTTGCAGCAATGCCAGGAGCTGTGGAAGGTGGTGGTATGAGTCCTTATACATCCCAAACCTCCACTCCAGCACCTTTTGCTTCGCCCGCCATGCCATGTCATACGATATTTCATATGTGTACTGATTAGATATAGCAAGCATAATCTGGAAAGGAGACATGGAACTCTTCTTCACAATTTCTCCGTATAGAACATTAGCGACAAACTCTGTTGTCATGTTCTTGTGCTTCACAACTATTTATGTAAGCTTGCACGAGTGACCAGCAACAATGAAAACCACAAAGTTACTCTCACCCATCGGCAAAAAGCCATGAACCCGCCATGGGCAGCTAGGGGACAGACACTTTACATCGTATGTTCTTGGGTTGGAAATTACCACCTTGAATGGTTTCTTCTCCGAGAAAGCCCACCTCTTCACTGCATGTTGCAGGTGCAACTTGTCATGAAACATCTGACCTCTTCTGATTTCCACCTGATCATACACCCCCGTCATAAATCGTGGGTCCATGATTATTCCATTCCTTGAGGATGGTACTTTCATTTTCAAAAAACCTACCATCTCGTCCTCCTACGAATGTTCTGTACTCATCGTCATCCAACACCATCTCTTCAACAATCGTCTCATCCAGTTCGGCCTGGTCAATAGTCATTTCACCACCAACCTCGTCTTCATTGCCATCAACTTCAAGCTGAGGTTGTTCATGAACCATCTGCTGTGTCTCCTCCTCCATATCCTGTTCAGGGGTACAATTGGTTTCGCCCACTTCCTCCGTTTCATGAACTCCATGACTCGTGCTTGTACCCCTCTGGCTGATGTTAGCCATTTCTTGCTGAACAAGCACAACAAGAGGGAATTTAAATTTGTACAGAGCCATGTCCACAAATGCACGCCAACACTTCAAGTTCCTCATCTCGTACAATTCCCACCGCCAGCCATGCTCACATTTCCGTGGAACTACACCACTAACTTTCAACCTCCGGTGGGATGGATTCACTTGCATAAAATCATGCATCCAACCCAACATATCCGCATGTCGCATCTGCAACGGATTGCAGATACTTGTATCGACATACTGAAAGTGGCTCAAATCTACCCCAGAATCACAAAATGTGATGATTCCATTACCATAATGTACTCCGATATTCACTACTTCTGAACCCATCCCTGATAATAAATAACATTATCTAATGTTAGACGTTAAGAACAAATTCTTTGTTACGCTACTTATTTTACCCACTAATAAATATATTACTAAGAAAATCCAACTTCAATAACTATTATTATATAGCTACCTTTACCCTAGCACTCTTGTCTATCGATAACTATTATTATATACCTACAACATTATTAAGACATTTCATTCTCATACTTTTTAATTCTTTGTTAACTAAAATATATCATAGATAAATTTTTTTTCAATTACGATATCTTTCAAATTCTTGTTCCCAACTAATCAATCTTAATATATTTATTCTAATACTAAAAAGATAAATAAATTAATTCACTAAACTAATCAAAGACTACCTTTACCTAACTAATATTAAACTACTCACTAACTATATTTAACAAAGACTAACTACAAAAATATAATTAAAATAAGTACCTCATCGACTTGTGGCGCAACTCGTGCGGCGGGGTCGATGCGCGTGCCCCACGCACGTGGGAGGCCCCTGTCCCCGGCTGGGAAACCGGGCGGCGCGGCCCCCGACGGGGGAGCAGGCGGCGGCCGGGGCGCAGGCCGCCTGTGCGCAGCAGGCCGGGCCTCGCTGGCGCGGCCAACCGCCAGCCGCGGCCGCCGGGCGTGCGGGCGGTGGAGCAGGCGGTGGCCGGCGAGAGGCGCAGGGACGGCGGACCGGCGGGGCAGCACGCGGCCGTCGGCGGGAGGCGCGGGGTCGGAGGGGGAGCAGGCGGCCGGCCGGCGGGGCGAGGAGAGTAGATCTAGAGAAAGAAAGGAGAGGAGGAAGGAGGAAGACGGGCGGCAGCAGGAGCCTATCGGTTCCCCAACAGCCGATAGGCGACCTGTTGGCCAGGCGGCGGCCGACTGGGCTGTCGGTCCGACAGGCCCGGTGGCACGAGCAGCGGGCAGGGAGTGCTAACGTGGGCCACCTTGTCGGGCCTTCATAGGCCGACAAGCGCATATCGGCTACTGCAAAGCCCATAGGTGCTCTATCGGCTAGCCGATAGGCTCCCAGATTTGCAATTTATTTTTTAGGTATTTATTTTTGTGATTTTCTATTAAAATACTATTATTTAAAAAAAATTCCTGGACTACTGCTAGTATTTTGGCGGTACTCGGCATTTTACTTAGTTAACTTCTTATTTGTTGTTGGTGTGAGCTGGAATACAGTCAGCATGGGCCCATATGAAGTTTGGTGAAATACATTCAAATGTAGGTGAAAATAATTAAATTTGAAGCAAATTTGGAACCTTGAATTTTAAATTCAAAAATTTTATATACAAATGTACCAAATAAAAATACTCTAATGTAGAGAATGTAATGGGGAGCACCCACTGAGTTCTTGGTGATTTTTGAAGGAAGTTAGATTGTCCTAAAAATTCATATTATTTAAAAGTACCCCTCTTCAAAATTCAATTCTTGGAGTTTTATGATCTTTAAAACTACCATTTCATGCAAGACGGGTTCTACACTCTTTTTTTAGGTTACCATCAAATTTTGCAATTTTTAGACACCGTTTGCTATTGGTTTCGCAATTTTGAAGTTCGGCTTTTCTCTAAAATCTGAAAATTTCTAAAAAAATGGTGGGCCATGCGAGTGCCCCTTGCTGCCTGTTGCTGCGCAGGTGTGGACCAGATTCGGCCAATGTAGTGCAGGAAGCAGTTTTGTTCATTTTCTTTGATTTATCAATAGGCTGGAATTTGTCTATTTTGTGTGAATTTTTGTGTAACTCAAAAAATAGTGGTTAAAATTTTATTGCGCTCCTGATAATGTTTAGTTTATATTTTTATCAGGTCAAAATTTTAGTGCGGTTTTGATAATATTTAGTTTATATTTTTATCAGGTCACAAACATGCAAGTTTTGCCAAAACACTTTCTAAATTGGAAAAAGTATTTGCAGAAGAGAGGAATTGAACCTTGACTTTTTATCAGGTCACAAACATGCAAGTTTTGCCAAAATACTTCCTAAATCGGAAAAAAAAGTTGTAGAGGAGATGAATTGAACCTTGACCTCCAGCGTAAGAAGCATTCCACTCACCATTGAGCTAATACTTGGTTTGTAAATTTTTTTCGTATATATCCTTTTCATATACAGTTCTCTTGCCTTGTTGCGGGCGTGGCGACGGGCCCGGACCGCTGCCCACTAAAAATTTGAATATCAAATCGAAACTGGGATGGTTTGAACTCGGGTCATAGAGTCAAGTTTTGCAAGCTTTACCACTAAAAATTTGATAAAACCAACACTGGGATGGCTTGAACTCGGGTCATAGAGTCAAGTTTTGCAAGCTTTACCACTACGCTATGGGTTTGGGTAAATCATCTATTTATAGTGTACCCTCGTATTGGCTGGCTTCTTTCCCACGTGTGAGTGGGCTATTGGCTGGGGACGACCGCTTGGACAAATCCCTTTCCGCCATGTGGCAACACGAGGAGAAGATGAAGAACAAACGGATGATTTATTTTTTCTTTTTAATCCGGAAATAAAATTTGTAATTGGTATTTCTTCCTCGTAAGAACTCCGAATTTGATGATTCTTGTTTCTAATTTTGTTTTATAAAATCACGCTCTTTCACTTTGTGGACTTTGTTTATATCTAAATTGCTATTGCTTGGATCTTTTTTATATAGCTTATTTTCTTACACTTGAGTAGTGAATAGAAATTCATTTCTTGGCATAATAATTATTAATGTAACTATAATATTTTCTATTACAAGAGTAAATATAATGTTGTGTACAAATTTAAGGTGCATATGAGTTCAAAAAAATTATGAGGTATTCAAATCTCAATGTTTGACTTAAGTTAACAGGAACTATGTGAGAGATATATCATTTTATGAATAATGTATGGTCTCATTTTACTAAAACTATTTAAGTTTTTATAGAAAGGTTATGGATCAAATATATGTTATCATGTCAATTTGTAGAATTATCAGATCAAAGTTAGATATTATTGTAATTATTATGTGGTAATTTGGTGAAACAAGTTTGGATTTTCCCCATAAAACAATTGAATCTTCTATCTATCTTCAAGACATGGACTATAATGGAACATATGAGCCTAAATATATTTTTTGTGCATTTTTTTATCTTATTTGATGCACATGTAGTTCAATTTGGAATTAATTTCTATAACCATGTAGAAATTCATTTAACATATACAAACTAGCAAATCAGTTCCAAAAATTTTGCAAGACACCTTATATATTGTCTGTTACATATAAAAAAATTATTGATATATATAACATAATCTATTTTACAATTTATTTCACAAGAGGTTTTTCAATTAGTTATTTGAAGAAATATTAAAGGAGGTTGGGCTGAAACAAGGTCTAATTCAGCCCACCTTAGTCATGTTGGAGCGGTTCCATTCTTGGCCGTTGGATCAAATTGGATGGCTGAGATGAACTGAAGGACTGCATCTATTTCTGGTTGTCACCCTCTCCTGCCGAAGCGCTAACCCGCGCCCCCTTCTCTCTCTCGCCTTCCCCGACCTGCTTGTAGCGGCCATGCGCGGCGGCGCCTCCTCTCCCTCCCAAACACTCATCTCTCCTCCTCCCCCAGATCTGCACGTGGCTCCCAACCTGCCCGAGCTTGAGCTCCACCGGTCGGGCGAGCGCGGCGCGAGCTCGGTGTGGGGCGGGCGAGATTGAGCTCCACCGCCCGCGGGTCCCCGCGGCCAAGGCGGAAGGCGCTCCTCGTCCGTGCTCGCCGGCGCGGCTTCGAGGGCCTGGGGACAACCCCACGCGGGCTCCCCGTGGTCCTGGTGCGGTAGCAGGGTGCAGCCCCTCCAGACTGCGACGACGACGAGGAGGAGCGCCGACCCCTGGGCTCGGAGGACGCCGCGCACGCCGCGTCGCTGCTGGCGATTGGTAGAGCAGCTGCAGGACTGCTTCTGTGCGGCGCGCACGTGCGACCGGCACTACTGGTGTGCAGCACCGCTAGCACCTCGCTCCTTGGGTGAGTTTCCTTTTCTATAAGATCCCCTTTTTAAGGCTCTTTCCAATTTGTGAAATTGATGGGCAAATCTTGAGCCACTTGGATGGATCTCATAGCTGGTGAATCGCTATGTCTTCGTGTGCCGCTGGATCAAATTTTGTGTTAATCGAAGTTGCTTTGCTCGGTTTTTTTTAACAGTCTTGAGCAGCTCAGTTCGCTTTCAACCAGCGGTTCAGTGCCTGCAGCTTCTGCTCTTGGGTACAGGTATTGTTTCGGCGTGGTGCAGATGCGCAACAAACAGCTCAGGCTCTGATTTTAGGTGAGCAGCAGTAGTTTAACAATTTGATTGCAATGTGTTTGAAACGCCTCTATCCATTTGAGTAGTCTGAATGCTCGTTGTTCATTTCAGTGCCACATATGTCCTAGTTCCATACTTAGCTGTTAACATAAAGAAAAGAGCACACTGCTACTGATTTGCGGTCAATTTAATTGTGATGCTCATCCTGTCATGCATGCTTCTTGTTTGAACTGAGCTCTGATTATTTATAGATATAGCAGTACTCGTGTGTAGCAGGTCTCATTTGATGCCAGAACATTTGGTTTGCATGTCCTAATGGATTATTTTTTATCACTAGTGTCAATTCTCGAGCATAGTATTTTAATTAAGTCTACAACACTAATTCCATTGATAGAACCGGTTCGTGCTACTGACCTGTTGTTTTCCTTGCTTGTTTTTTTACTAGTGGCATGCAAGTCGTTTGTTTTATTGACCCTATGGTACTTTGCTTACACGTTTAGTGAAGCATCTGCACCTTGACTGATATTAAAGCGCAATAGATTCCCCTGAACTGTTTACTCCCCCTCTTAATTACATTGTGAACATGCTCCTAATTATAACTTCTCTTACAGTTTTAGCTACTCTAGCTAGTTGATAACAATGGAACTACTCCAGCTTAGTTTTCCAAGATCAAGGGCTGCTAGCACTTACTGTTGCTACCTAAATAATTTCATATACTGTGTTCTTGTGTTCTTCCTGATGCACTTACTGTGTTCTTGTATTCTTACTGTCCTCTCCTCGGATTCAAACTTGGTGTAACACGTTATCTAACACTGAATGAAGAAACATCAAATCTAATTCTGAAATGTTACAAAAGGTATCTTTATTCAGAATTTACTAGCGTTGATTTCCCTAAGTTAAAAAACGAAACATTTGGCTTTATAGTCTGATTGATCACTTAATTGTACATTGATTATTATGGATGTCTTGAGCTCATACCATGTGTTACCGTGTGAAAACTGTATGCTATGGAGAAATAGATTTTAGAATCAAATGGTGCTAACCATATGCTATGGAAAAATAGATTCTAGAATCAAATGGTGCTAACTACAAAATGTTTATAAACCAGTGTAGTCCTATGTAATCTGAAATCTACTACCTTAGTATTTAGCGACGCTTATATGCTTCCCATGTACTAATCTAGTTTACCTACCAGATCACTTGGAGTGGAGAAAAACTGCTGCTAGCCTACAAAGTGCTACAAAAGTGTTGCTCTGTGCATGTCTAATATTTGTGCAATATGTAAATATAATTATTTTGTACTGTTGTAGTTAATTATTGTACTAATTAAGCAATTGATGCGTTCTCTTGAAAATGGGTTTTATTTTTAGTTTGCTGTGATTTCTGTTTGGAGCTGTTGTTTTGATATATGGGCTAGGAAAATTGGTGGGCTAATTTTTTATATCTGCTGTGTGTATTGCTGAATTTGATCCATCTTAGTGGCCCACTCTGAATTTGGTTTGTCCACAAACGGGCTGTGGTGGTGATGTCATTAGCCATGTCATCCCCACTTTCCACGTCATCACCATGTTAGCAGCCACGTCATCGATCATGTCAACGTACATATCATCCCCTCAATCCAAGCAGTCCAGAGAGAGGAAGAGAAATTCGAAGGTACATATGAGATATGAGAAGGTGCAACACAAGTGGGCAAGTGAGGAGTGCACAAGTCAGTCCCCTCTCTTGACCTCTTGGGTCATTTATACATAGGAGGAGAGGGAGATATATTGGTGGGTACAATATTCATAAATAGGCCATTGGTTTGGTTGGTACAATAAAGCACAATAACTGAATAAATTGGAAGTGATCCAGACCTATCCATGACCTCAGCTATAAGGAAATGCCCTCACGACCACACCCTCACGACCACCAGCTTGTATGCCTCGCTAAAAACTCTATCCGAAAACCCAATGGGACAAAGTAGATGGAGAAAAGAGCACACACGTCTGGCACGTCTATACATACATGACAACAATAATCCAGCTAGTGATTGACTTTGGTCTAAATGATGAAATGGGTCTTCGGTGATGATGAAGGCAGAGAACTTCGTCGCTTGACTTCGTCCCATATGATCTTTGGAGCTGCTTTGGAGCCTTTTTCCCGAGCGCTTGCATCTTCGGAGCCTAGGTTCCTGAGCGCTCGCATCTTCGGAATCGGTTGAGCCTCGTCGTCACCTCATGCCGCACCACTGTAGTTGAAGCAGATGGTTCCTTTTTATTGTAGCCGAAGCAGAAAATCCCTCTTCGGCGTAGCCGACGTAGTCGAAGTAGAGGAAGCAGTGTAGTCGACATAGTCGATGTAGAAGAAGCAGAAACCATGTTGCATTGGTCCTACCGAAGCCAAGACCGCCTTCGGGTCTCCGCTCGTGAGCGCCGAACAAGACTTGCCTGCCATGAAGTGCTAGTCCACCATGACCCCGCCATAGCCCCTCTTGTCCGGGGTTCGCAGCGGAGGCCGCAAAGATGCTTTTCACGCAGTCGAAGCAGCTGTCGAAGTAGTTGTCTCCGAGCCCCTCGAGTCGAACACTGTCGATGACGTCGAGGGCGAAGTAGTCGTCGGCGAGCCCCTCGAGTCAAACACTGTCATCAAGCCCCGTGCCCTTGGGCCATGAGTCACGAACGCCGAGCAAGACTTGCAAAAATCCTGCGGAATCAAAATAGAATTAGAGCGGGCCTTCGCACCGCCCTGTCAGCTCAATAAAGCGATAGCTCATAGCAATTACGAATTACCGAAGCTTAGACCCCAAGCCCCTCAAGTCAAGGTTGAGAGGGTAGGCGAACTAGTAGTTGACGCCAAAGGTGTCGCCAAAGCACCTCATGCCGAAGAGCTTGATGAAGGCTATGACGTTGTAGGTGCTGATGCCTCGTGCCGAAGGCCGGAGAAGTCGCATGAAAATGCACCTGATTGTAGACAGATCTTCGTCGGGCAAAGCTTTTTGAAGCTTTACCTGATTGTAGACAGATCTTCGTCGGGCAAAGCTTTTTGAAGCTTTTGAGCGTGTTGGCGGGATGCCTGATTGCTGACTGATGAAGACTGCTGACTAATGGAGGCTGCTGTTTGACAAAGGCCAATGATAAACCAAGGATCCTAACTGATGAAGGCTGCTGGCTGACGAAAGCCCCTGACTGACGAAGGGTCATGCCTCACAAAGGCCCATGGCTGACGAAGGCCCATGATTGACGAAGGCCCATGACCGATGAAGTCAATTTCTAACGAAGGCTCATGATCGACGAAGTCAATTTCTGACGAAAATCCATGATCGACGAAGTCAATTTCTGACGAAAGCCCATGATTGATGAAGTCAATTTCTGACGAAAAGCCTATGACCGACGAAGTCAATTTTTGACGAAAGCCCATGATCGACGAAGTCAATTTCTGACGAAGGGGTTTCGTTTTTGATCCGCGGATGGCTTCGGCTCTTGGCTCGAGAGGGTTCCGTCTTTGTTTCTGCGACAACCTTCGGCATTTCGCTCGAGAGGGTTTCGCCTTTTGTTTTGCAAATGCCTTCGACTTTTAGCTCGAGAGGGCTCCGTCTTGGCGTGAGCACTTTCAGCTCCATGCTCCGGTGCAATGCAATGCAACGTGATGCGAAGATTGCATGTATGATATGAATGGATGTATGCTATTGCGATGAGAGTAAAAACGAAGGGTAAAGTATAAAACATTAAACATGGCACTGGACGTCATTGCCCTAAAAGTAAGGATGGACCGTGCCCTCTTAAAATTGGCATTTCAGCCTTTCCGCCGATGAAAACACCCCTTTGAACCGAAGGGGTTGGTTGCTTCGGTGCTACGATTACGCCGAAGGGGTTACTTGGTTGACACAAGTGGGCAAGTGAGGAGTGCATAAGTCAGTCCCTCCTCTTGGCCCCTTGGGTCATTTATATATAGGAGAGGGAGGTGGCAATTTGCCCCCAGCCCCTTGGTGGGTACAATATTCATAAATAGGCCATCAGGCCCTTACATGAGGCCCATTTACTACATGGGCTGGGCCATTCCCCCAACACACATCATCGCCATGTCAGCAGCCATGTTATTGGCCACGTCACCAGACACGTCAACATCGCCATCCATAGCATTAACCACGTCATCCTCCATGTCATCTATGTGTGACATGGCAATTGAATCCGTGATGTTTATTTTCTTCATAAATAATGGGCTAGGGATGGGCTGCGCGGGCCTCAGGCTATTTTATGGCATTTTCAAATCGTCATTGATTGAGTTAGTCCGTGACGATTTCGTTAAAAATATCATGAGGTGTAATCTGTGACGCTCAATACATGACAAAATTTGAGATCGTCACAGATACTGTTTTATGACGGTTTTTCAGTAATCTGTGATGAAATTTGATCGTCATGGATTATAACATTTTTTGTAGTGCGTTTTGTGACGTTTTTGGAAATTTCATCATGGTAGAACTAACTTGACGTGGGTTCTTTGCTGAAGGAATATTCATCACAGAACTTCCTTTATGACGTATTTGGCCTTTACAGTGATGAAAGTCGCTCGTCACTGAAGCATTGATTTCCATGAGTGAATTGGGCCACGCGCCATTAGTCCTGGTTGGAGCCACCAACCGGGACTAAAGGTCCATCATTAGTCCCGGTTGGTGGCTCCAACCTGGACAAAAGGCCCCTCCCTGCTCCCCCTGGCCCCTAGCCGTTGGACTCGGGACTAATGCTTTCATTAGTCCCGGGCCCAACCCCGGTCGGGACAAATGTCAAAAACCAAAGGCCCGTTTTGTAGTAGTGGCAATTTCCTATGTGGCGTAGAGATCAAAGGAGAGAGAGGGGTTGTATAGTGATTCAAATCCTAATTGAATTAGGACTTAATAGTTGTGTGTTACTAGGGCTTCTAGTTGCATTAAGATTTGAGCGTTGAATTCTACTAACAGTGGACTCCAGCTTGCTTGTAAGGGGCCCTGGAGGGAACTATAACAACGAGGGTGGAGGTCATATAGGCCATAGGGATAAAGCAATCCAAGAGCCTACACAAGGTCCCATCCAAGGTTTGTAAGGGGCAATTAGGAGCCCTCAAGAGAAATAGACAAGACTGTTCTATAGCACTAGATTCTTGTGTAGGGTGGGGATCAGATGTTCCCAAATGGTTAAGTAGGGCTGTGTGAAGTAGTAACAATAACTTGTACTCTTTTCAAGTTATGCTTAGAATTTGGGGTCGGCTTCGCCAAAATCATGTTCTCTTATCATGGTTATTTCAACGCCGTAATCTAGGATTTTCTACAAGATTCATCTATGTTGTTCTTGATAAGGTGCAAGCACGTGTCATACTGGCAATATCCTTGCAAGATCTAAGGCTGGTGCGCATAACTAGAGCAATTAGATTCTAATGGAGAGAGAGGGTAATAAGGGGGGCTTTTGGGAGGGCTTCCCCTGAAATTTCATAGAAGGAAAAAAATCGCTACACGTGGATTATAGTTTATTTTTGCTGGCAAAACGGATTCACACAACAATGGCTAAGTTTGCAAAAAGCGGGTAAAGACGGATCAGACCTGGAAAAAGCCCTACTAAAAGGGCTTAGCATCAGGGGACACACCCATCTCTAAGCTAATTCTGCAAGAATAGGTCCCACTCACCCAGTCATCTTTACTTTCACTTCTCCCTCCATAAGATACCTCAATTTGAAAGATTATATTACTGTGCCAAAACTTTCATACACTTGCTAGAAACCATTTAAAAACTTGGTCAAACATAAGTTCAACCACATTCCCTACTTTTTCTAGAGTTGGCTCTTTATCACTACTAGAAAATGGGCTATCGGTCCACCCCATATATACCGTATGAGCTAGACCCGGTACTAATGCTAGCTGATCTTTAAGCTAATAGGCTAATGGGCTAAGCATTAGTACCGGGTCTAGCTGATACTGGTATATTTGGGCTGGATGGAAGCCTATGGAGACCTTTAGTACTCGTTGGTAACACTAACAGGTACTAAAACAGGTACTAAAAGATCCACATTAGTACCGGTATATTTGTGGTGGATGCAAGCCTACGGATATCGGCAGTGGGGCGGTGGAGTATAAGCTCGAGCTCGGCTCTAAATCGCCTGAGTTCATGCTCTGAATGCTTTAAACCCAAATGTTTGAAGCTATTGTTCTTCAAATTCCATGTATAAACATTTGATTTAGGCAAAAGCAATGTTGTAGAGGAGACATTTCTGAACATTTTTCGTGTTGGGGTTTCTATTCAAACTAGCCATCGTTGAATCCAAATTCAAACAGCTTGCCACCACTTTCTAGAAAAACAAATGGCACGGTTGAACACTCCAAACATTCTAGTTTCCAAATGGCTGCAAAAGTCAGCCAGTTTACACTGACTTCCTAGACTCTGAAAATGTATGTCTTTACTCCAACAACATTTGTTTCCAACTTTTAGTGCTTCAAATATGTGCAAAACATTCTTCACTTAGTTCAAACTTAGTCCCACTGCAAAGTACACATCTTGTACCATAATTTTCATGTTCGCCAAATTTGATTTGTTTAAGACAAATTCAAATATTAAGCTACACAACATGGCTAAGTAACCATAGTCATTATTTCATGTATTTGCTTCAATTTAAACCCTATGCTTTGGAATTTGAATTCAAACAACATATTTGAGCATTTATTGCTTCCTTCTGTCGTTTAACACTCTTTCTCATTTGTTCCTTTTCAAAATTTTCAAACTTTCAAATTTGAATAATTTTTTTTTTCTGAAATTTCACCTTAGCTCCTTTATTTTCCTTCTTTTCCATTCCTCATTTTCTTGCCCTCAACCCTACATCATTAGGGTTAATCTTACCTTTTAATTGTGGTGTGTCCTAATATTTTTGTACCATTTCACCCATGAGTATTCATTGTATCATTATTTTGGTTGGTCTGCCAGCCTGTTATGGCAATTTACAAACTCTTACATCATACTTGAATGTGAAGGACTACAAAGGACGAACAAGGCTATCACCACCTATCGCCGAACAAGGCTATCACCACCTATCGCCTACCTCTACAACTTGTGGTCACACGTGTATCCAATGGATTACACCAGGAGCAGCATGTAGCGGCTGGAGATGAGGGGGGCTAGAGGTAGTTTGGCCAAACTAGGGGTTTGGCCGAATCCTTGGCACTGTCTCTCGCACTGCCTTTTGCCTGGTACATTGCCTGCTGGGCCCTCATGTGGGCATATAGTGATTCGTGATATGCTACGTCGGTTTTCCTTCATTTGTGAGCACTTTGATCCATGTGATATCCAGGTGGCGATCCATGATTGGTCGGAGTTGTGTTCCTTTTTTCCTTTAGGTTATGTTTTCTCCTCCTATAGTGTAGCCTCCTACATGCGAATAATCTCCAGGTACAAGTGGAACTACATTATTCTAAATAAATATGCGTGTAAAAACTTTTAGTTCTTCTTTATTATATAGATACAAAATTAAGAGGACGTGAGAAAAGAGGCCATGGGCCATCGATTTTACCATTCCTTGGTCCGAACTGTTGATCGGTAGTGGTGGATTTGGCATGCGGTGCTAGATGTTTGAGTGAGCATAGAGAGAGCAAGGAAGACGGCCTCACGTCTGTTTGTTGGTTTTGAATTCTTGTAAGCCATATGATGGAGAATGAAGAGAGAGTACATGGGGAATAACTTACGTCATGCCTTGAGAGAGGCAAGTTAGTGAGTTCGGCTCCATACAACACTTGCATTGCTAATAAATGTATAGGGAAAACATAAAGAAATGCAGAGCAAACAATACATTAGATGCATATTCTTTGCTGAGGAATTAGGCAATTGTGGTATTAAATTCCAAATATAAATCATGAATAGAACAAGCCCAAGCATGCAATTCTCTAACATACTAGGCAACATAAATAACATAACCATGATCCCACAGTTAACATCATTAAAGACAAGATCTGAACATGGCGTGTGGGGCTTATTCACGCTGTCTCGGCGAGGTGAAGCAAGGCAAACACAAACGTGGGGCTTTCCTTCTCTCATCACATACATATCTTTGTGGAGTGGAGATAACCTCCATATTTATGTTGGCCATCCTTAACCTCCATTGGCAAGGTAGGACTAAAAGTTTCACCACTCCCACCATCATCTTGCCATAAAGATGGGCCTTTGAGATTTACTTGGTACCTAGCTACCAGTAGCCCACCCTGTGGGTGGAGCATATACGTCGTACCGCCTAGTCTCTTCATGAGCTTGCTAGATATACCCAAGTCTCATACACTCAATGTTTAACAATTGAGCTCATATAGGTGTTCTGGACAACTTCTTTGCAAGTTATTAGAGTCAATAGAACCACATTAAGGCATGAAGCTAACCAGCCTTGCATCATTTTGAAGTGTTGCCTCTTCACTTAGAGAGGATTAGAAATTAATCTCTACACTTTGACCAATAGCTTGTTCTTCTCATGTCCTAATTCATGGGATCTCCAATCACATAGATTGGGTTGCTAATATGGCATCTCGTATGGTTCACATACCCATCTTTTGTAAATGGATCTACCATGTTTTTGATTGTTTGAATATAAGTCACTCTTATTACTTCGTAGTTTCTCAACTTCTTAATAGAGTCCAGTCATCTCTTAACATATCTTGATGACTTTGCATTATCCTTTGACTATCACCATTTGATTGCCATAGTTCATAAGGATAGCCAGCAGGCACTGGTTTAAACCAATTCGGTTTCCATATATCATGTTGCGATCGTGATCTAAACCGATTCAGTTTCCATATCTCGCAGACTTGTAGGCCAAGTAATCTCTACAACTAAAAAACACGGAAGGGCAACCGTACATTGCCTACAACCCAACCACCATCTCGTGTCGTCCTACCGCCTATGACTTGCGCTCCGTTGGATCCCGCTATCATCTTGCGCATGTCAACAGGAAGCCCTTCGATCAATTTAACTCCCGCATCCTTCACATTCTCCCCTACCATTTTTTCTCCCCGTTCTCTGGCCATTGCAACCTCCATCCCTCCTTTGGCCAACGTGACACAATCGCAGCCTCCATCACCCTCTTTCCTTAATCATGGTTTTGACCTCCCTGGTCGATGTGACTTCCTTGGCCAGGCGAGGCAAATTGCCATCTCACTGTTGTCCATTCAGTCGTGAAGCACACACCGCCGTCCATGGTCTATCCACGACCATAGTGATGGACGACCTTCCCCTTCTCACTTCCCGTGCTAACGCCCGCGACACAGTCGAGCCATGCCAACGCAACCCAATCTGATGCCTACAGTGAGATCCCCTTCACCTCTGCAGTAGCTAGCTCCCCTACCCCAAGTCGGCGGACATCCCTTCCCATTTTGCTGCTCTACGATTTGGGCCTTCGCCCATGTCACCATTGTGCTCCTCCTTCTTAACCTCGACGGATTAGGCTGCTCTTGCCGCCTCCTCCTCTATAGGTCGTGCACTGCCGTCACCACTGTTACATGGACAGTCGTCAGCCATTGCTGTAGGTGCTCGGGCGGTCGTGTGCAGTTGCCACTGCAATAAGGATGTGAGGGGAATGCTATCTATCACGGTGAGCAGTGTATCGAGGCTTTGCTGGTGCCGAGGAATGTGTAGGCTGGATCTCGTCCGACAGCGGTGCATCCACGATGAGACAGGCAAGGGCATTGTGCGGCAGGTATGTGCAATAGCTTGTGTTGGCTTCTTGCTCATGCTATTAGCACAAGTACTGGTATGATCGCATTGAGTGACTGCATAGGGTTCATGCAATACGACTTCCAAGAATGTGCTGTTACAACAAGGTGATACAACCATACTCGAATAATTCCCGGCTTCTCCCAAAACGCGCACAGCCTAACTCAATAGAAGACAAGCAAGCACACTCTAGTGAGTATCAATCCGTAGACTAGACCACCACCCATGTGCCTGGTTAAAAAACACCATGACCATTAGTGCCAATTGTTGAGATGCTGCTACAACTAAACCTTAAGTAGTAGGTTTTTTAAGGATAGCCCATGTACGGAGCCAATGTGAAATTGTGAAGATAACCTTTAAAAATGAAGTTAGTTTGTTTTCAAATATCAAAGCATTACTGACACATCCACGAAAACCAACATGTAGCAGTTGCACCAAGTACAATTACAGGTTTAAGTTCGCTACTAAACCCCATTAGCCGCTGTCCAAACATATTTGACACACTACGAGGCTGCGGAATACCAGAAGCTGCATATGTGACTGCCCAACCCATACGAGCTAGACAACACTCAAAAACAAATGTCGAATGGTCTCATCTTTGCGACAGAAGAGACATTGCCTACTACCTTGCTAATTTCGCTTGATTAAGTTATCCTTCGTTAAGATTACCCCTCGTTGAAGGTACCATAAGAAGATTTTAACTCTTAAGGGAGCCTTTAATTTCCAAACACGTTTGATAATATTTTGGGACTTCATTGTGAATTATGGCTAGGTAGTGAGGCTTCACTGAGAACACTCCATTCTTGTGTAAGTTCCAGTGGAATTCATATTAATCTGGCTTAGTACTATATTAGTAATTCGTGGGAGTAAGTTACTCCACGACACCAAATTGTTACCAATAAGGTCCCTACTCCAAGAGATATTTGGTGGATTGGAGCTCAGAACTTGCCATAGTATCATGTTTTCGTCAGACTATATTATATAGTCCACGATACTGATCACAAAGAGTTCTATTTCCTAACCACATATCTTCCCATAATCTTATTTGTGATCTGTTTGGAATAATAAATGTCCCATACTGGAAAAACTCCCATCTAACCATCATAAGGCTAGCCCAACAATGAGAATTCCCATTTTTCCACTGAGCTTGTGCTAGTGGTTTTGTTCTTAGATATTTATTCCGTAGAATTTGTTGCCATGTTCCATCTGTTATCAATAGACGGTACAACCATTTGCTAAGTAAGGCTGTATTTTTAATATCTAGATTGTGGATCCCTAGTCCCCCTTGTTCTTTGGGTTGACATAGGATATCTCATTTGGCCAAACGGTATTTTCTTTTGTGGTCATCACCTTGCTAAAAAAATTGGGATCTAAAGTAATCTAGTTTCTTAAGCACTCCCTTAGGAATTGCGACGAAAGACATCATGTACAAGGGTAGGTTACTAAGTACTGAGTTAATCAAATTCAGTCATCCATCCGTTGATAGATTTGTGCCCTTCCATCTACTTGCTTTTCAAATCATTGTTCAACCTTTAGCTAATTAGTATTTAATAGTTTCATGAAATGGATCGGAATACCCAAATACCTCACCGGAAACGTGCCTGAATTATAACCAAAAAGCTCCTTATAGTGATCCTCGAATTTCTTGGCCTCTCCAAAGCATAAGATTTCACTCTTATGAAAAATAATTTTTAGTCCTGACAACTGCTCAAAGGTACAAAGCAATAGCTTCATGTTATGAGCCTTCTGCAGGTCATGTTCCATAAATAGGATAGTATCGTCAGCATATTGTAAAATGGATAAGCCGCCATCTAAATGAGGTACCACTCCACCTATCTGACCTTCTACCTTAGCTATATTGATAAGAATTGCCAGCATATCTGCAACAATGTTAAAGAGAATAGGTGATAAAGGACACCTTGACCAACTCCTTTTTCTGTTTGGAAGGTGATCAACTCGACCACTCGATTGATCTACTTTTCCAAAAGCAAAGGTAAGTTTGAACAAGTTGCAAGTTATGTAAGGTTTGAACACTAAATTATCATAATCTGTTTGCATATTTTGTTTGTTTCAAGGGGTTGGACAAATGTCTTACTTATTGCCCCGAGAGGACAAGCTCCAAGGATCAGTTGTACTGTTGATGGTGTTCAATAGTATCTTTACCTGACTAAATTCTCCACAGAATGTCCAATATCTATGCTTCAACAAGTTTCCACCCTAGAGGAGTTTCTTTTTCATTAGCTGCTTCCATTGTGCTAACTATACAACTCTATTTGATCTTCTCCATATACAATTAAACCATAAACATTCAAGCAGTTGGGCATTGATTAGCCAAATGGTTTGTTACGTGATATTCTTTCCACCATGTTTTTTAATGCGATGACGGCCTGTGTAGTTCATTTTCTTTTATGAGTCTCTCAATTTCCTGTTTGAGGTGTCTTTAAATTCTAAAGCAATGGATTAATTCCTGTACGAATACCCATTGCACGTGTACAATGAGGTTTCAGTACAGTTTGCAACTGAAAAATTTGAGATGACATTGCCTGAAAATGGAGCATTTGTCTGTGGCCGTTAGTACCGGCTGTCTTTCAGCCAGTACTAAGGCGCACATTTAGTACCGGGCCGGGGGTACAGTGCCCCGGGGAGCCATTTAGTACTGGCTGGAGGCTCCAGTCGATACAAAAGTGTGCCACCGACACCGGGGGGCAATGGCTACATTCCCCCCGGCGGCACTTTAGTACCTGTTGGTGGCTCCAGCTGGTACTTAATGGAGCCGATGAACCTTCGTATTGGCTGGCAGCTCCAACCGGTACTAAATGGAGAGAGCTAGTATCGGCTGGAGCCACCAGCCGGTACTAATTTGCCTTCTATATATCAGTATCTTCTTCCTCCCCGAACCCGAGCCAAACCATTTGACCGAGCTCGGGCTTCTTCTCCATGGCGCCATTTTAGTGAGGAGGTGTTGCCCATTTCCATTTTTCCCAAGTTTTGTGGGAATTTCACTCATCCAAGTGCTCAAAAGGTTATCAACTTCATCCTCTCTTCTTTGATGGTCTTTATGCCTCCTTTCATGCTTTATAGTTAGAGAAATTTGTGATTTTTAGAAAGAGTGAGAGAATGAGCACAATTTTTTGAAGGTTTATTGGATACATGATTAGTATGCTAGTTGTGTTATGATTTGTAGCTAGAGAAATTAATGATTTTTGGATAGATTGCCACATCCTACATTTCAACCTTTATTCATGGTTAATTTTGCTATTATTTATTGAATGTGTGAATGTTTATGTGAAATGTGGAATGTCAAATTGAATAATTATTGAAAGTGCAAAAAAGATGTATACCTGGTATTTATTTTGTATTATGAATGAATTATTTTGACACTCTAATGATGTATTTATTCAGGCTCCTATTGAAACCATCGAGAAGTTAAAAAAAATCTTTGTGTCAGATATGTATCTGTCATTAACCTTGACCATGCGGTGTTGATACTGCCATTCGGGGCCAACATTGATGTCCAAGATACGGTGCAGTATGGGGATGTGATGAAGGAGTACGGCCTTGGTCCAATGAAGAAATCCTCACCTTTGAGCGAGGTGAGGTTGCCACACTTCGGACCAAGGTCGTACTGCTTCATCATGTCCTTAGACCGCACCGTGTCGCGGATATCAATGTTGGCCCCCAATGATAGTGTCATCACCGTAGGGTAAAGGTTAACGACATATACATATCCTAACATCTCGATGGTTTTTGTATATAGAGCCTGAATAAATGTCCTGAACCATGATTGCATCCCATATGGCTTGGGATGACGAGAGTTCGGCTCAAACTCAAAAGAGTGTCAAAATAATGTGGACCTTTTAATTAGTCATGGTGTGTGATGGATATTTGGACCTTCATTTGTTAATATTTTAATGTGATGGATATTTGTGTTTGTTTGAATGGAATTTTTGTTCCGTTGACTAAATAGTTTTGACATTTTTAAGTTGCATGTTGGTTGTTGGGATATTAATTTGTGTTTGTTTGAATGAGATTTATGTTCTGTTGACTAAATTGTGCTGGATGTTGAGAATACGAGCTTTTTGTAAAGAATGCATTTATTTAGAGTTTGGTCCTTTGTATTAGTAATATGATTTCATCCTATTAAGGAAGATGTGCATATTTGATTATAGTTCCTTATTAAAAAACTGTGAAGCCCTATCCCATTAACGTAAATTGCTCATCCAAAGTGTTCCTCAACAGAAAAATATGATTGCAGATGGACCGACAATGGATGTACGACGACCGGTGCACCATGGCATGGATTAATGGCCTAAAGTCTTTTCTCAATGCGGCTGAGGCTCACTGGTCATCAAAAGATTTCATATGCTGTCCATGCCGCACTTGTAGAAATAACAAGGAATTCTCTAAAAGAAACACTCTACACGTCCACCTTATTGAAAATGGTTTCATAGATAATTATACTCTTTGGACCAAGCACGGTGAAACTGGAGTTCTGATGGAAGACGATGAAGATGATGATGATAATAAAAACAATCCAGACTTGGCTCACTGATATGAAGCGGGTGCTTTTGATGATGAACCAATGGACGAGGCTAAAGAAAATGCCGTAGAAGAGCTACCACATGAAGAACTAGGTCAGTTGTTGCTAGATGCACAGAAAGACAGTGAAACTGTGAAGGAGTCAAAGAAGTTTGAGAAGAAGTTGGAGGATCACAAAAAATTATTGTATCCAAATTTCAAACAAGGGCACAAAAAGTTGGGTAGCACACTGGAATTGTTGCAGTGGAAGGCAGCAAATGGTGTTATCGATAAGGACTTTGAGGAGCTACTGGGAATCGTAAAGAACATGCTTCCCGAGCGTAACGAACTGCCCTCATCAACATACGAAGCAAAAAAGGTTGTTTGCCCTCTTGGATTGGAGGTACAGAAGATTCACGCATGTCATAATGACTGTATCCTCTATCGCGGTGATGAATATGAGAATCTGGATGCTTGTCCTGTTTGCGATGCAAAGCGGTATAAGATCAGGCAAAATGATACTGGTGATGTCGGCAAAAAAAATTCAAGCTAAAGTTATGTGGTATTTCCCTATAATACCACGTTTGAAGCGCTTGTTCAGAAACAAGGTACACACTAAGTTGATGCGGTGGCACAAAGAAGAGCGTAAGCAGGATCAGATGCTGTGACACCCTGCAGATGGGTCCCAATGGAGAAACGTGAACAGAGAATTCCTAGATTTTGAAAAGGACGCAAGGAACATAAGGTTTGGTTTAAGTACGGACGGAATGAATCCATTCAGCGAGTGGGGCAGCAGTCACAGTATATGGCCTGTGACTCTATGTATGTTCAACCTTCCTTCTTGGCTATGCATGAAGCGGAAGTACATTAGATGCCGGTGCTTATCCATGGCCCAAAACAACCTAGCAACGACATTGACATGTACCTTAGACCGTTGGTTGATGAACTTTTACTATTGTGGAAGGAAGAAGGTGTACGTGTGTGGGATGAGTACAAACAGGAGACTTTCAACCTCCAAGCATTGCCCTTCGTAACCATCAATGATTGGCCTACACTTAGCAACATGTCAGGACAGTCGAATAAGGGATACCAGGCCTGCACCCACTGTCTAGATGAAACCAACAATTTTTATTTGAAAAATTGTCCGAAGGTCGTGTATATGGGCCATCGTCGATTTCTTCCCCTCAAGCACCCCTTAAGAGGGAAAGGGAAACATTTAAAGGGAAACCAAAAACTCGTGCTAAGCCTATGTTCCGTGACGGAAAGCGTGTTTTCTCGATGATAAAGGATGTGCATGTAGTGTTTGGAAAGGGCCGTGGCAGCCAACAAGTTCTTAATGATGAAAACGGACATGCACCAACGTGAAAGAAGAAGTCTATATTGTGGGAGCTACCTTATTGGCAATTTTTGGAGGTCAGTACCGCAATTGATGTGATGCACCTGAGAAAGAATCTTTGCATGAATGTGCTAGGTTTCTTGGGCACGTATGGGTAGGAAAAAGATACAATGGAAGCAAGGCGTGACCTGAAAAAAATGAAACAACGAGAAGACCTACGTCCTGAAAAGAGAGACAATGGACAACACTACTTGCGTCCTGCTAGCTACACTCTCAGCAAAGAGGAGAAGCAAAGCATGTTTGATTGTTTGAACAATATGAAGGTACCGTCTGGATAGTCCTCGAATATACAAGGAAGAATAAATATGAAAGAGAAGAAGTTCACGAACTTAAAGTCTCACGACTGCCACGTCCTGATGACACAATTGCTTCCGGTTGCATTGAGAAGTATTCTACCAGAGAATGTAAGATTGGCAATCGTGAAGCTATGTGCCTTCCTCAATGAAATTTCACAGAAGACAATCAATCCAAATAAGCTCATAAAGCTACAGAATGATGTGGTCCAATATCTTGTCAGCTTTGGGATGGTGTTTCCACCTTCGTTCTTTAATATTATGACACATCTCCTCGTCCACATTGTAAAAGAGATAAGTATTTTGGGCCATGTATTCCTACACAATATGTTCCCTTTCGAGAGGTAAATGGCAGTCCTAAAGAAGTAAGTTTGCAATCATTCTCGTCCAGAAGGTTGTATCACCAAGGGCTATGGAACAGAGGAGGTCATTGAGTTTTGTGTTGACTTTATTGATGATCTTAGTTCGATCGGGGTCCCCATGTCATGTCATGAAAGGAGACTGAAGGGAAAGGGCACACTAGGGAAGAAATCTAATATGCACATCCCTGACAATGAAATCCGCAAAACAAACTTCACGGTTCTACAAAATTTATCCTTGGTGGCACCATATATGGATGAGTACATTACTACTGTACGGTCTGAGAACCCGGGGAAGTCTGAGAACCCGGGGAAGTCTGAGGCCTGGATTACATGACATAGAACCAGCTTTCTGATTGTACCGTCCACTGCATTGATTTGGTAAGATCCATATAAGAGCTCGGTAAGACACGTGTGAGAGGGAGCGAGTCTACTGTCCTTGCTCAGTAGATGATAGGAAAATATACTTTTGTGTGGTTTCTTGTTTGCTACTAATAATGACAGGTTACAACACTCACCGAACTGAGTCAACAAACATGCACGAGGCACACATTACTACTGCAGCGCCTACTTATGATGGTGTAGGTGTTGAAGAGTATATCAAGTGGGAAACTAAGATAGATAATATTTTTGCACAATGCCGTATGTGTGATCGGAGGAAGATTAAGAATGCCACTAGTATTTAACGAATTCTGCATCAACATGGTGGGCAAACTTAACTGCTTCAGTTTTACCTAGAACATGGAATGATTTGAAAATTGTTATGAGAGAAACTTTTGTTAATCCTTATCATATATCTCATATCCATGATGACGTGCATCAATTAGAGGATCAATCTTTTGTTGTATCTCCTGCTATGCCTAACCTTTTGCAGGACATTGCACAAATAAATGCAAAGTGTGCAATAGAAGATGAAGTGCCTGCTATGTCATGTGAGCTTTTGGAAGTTTCGACTGACCATGTAGTTAAAACTTCTAAAAATGAGTCCAAAGGTAATGAAAGTTGTGCTACACTCACACATGGTGAGAATTATTTAGATGTGTTGAATTTGTCCACGAATCATGCTATTATAGAGCAACATTTAGTGGACCCTTTCATTGATTTTCCTTTTGTCACAAGGTGATTTGCTTGATGTTCCTTGTGATAAAGAAGAGTTGTATGATAGTGCTTCACTTATGTCCGTGCCACAACTAGTGAATGAACATGCACAATTTATTTTGGAGACACCTACTTGTGCTCAAAATAAAGTTTTCTTTCCCATTACTATTGCACAAGATGAGCAAAAATTGTTATCTTCTTTAAATACTTTGGGTTATATCGAATTTGATGTTCTGTGTAATCTAAGGTATTTGGAGGAGAGATTATCTGAATATTTTCAATTGCCATGCTTGTCTAGACATACATATCACTTCATTGACAAATATAATCACAAAGGAGAATATATGGTGCATCGAGTTTATATTTGTTTAAATCTGAAATCTTCTTTGGTTGGGCAACAATGTGATCAATTAGAGGGCTGCAATAACACTAATCATATCATATCCAGTTCCTCTAGTTTTATTTTCAACAAACATGCTAAATTTCAAGAAGGAAAGCATCGGTGGTTATTACCTACAACATCTTCTACAACTACGATCAAACCGAGGACGGTTTGCTTTCAAGGAAGGGAGAATGATGTGAACTAGGGTTACCGATCTTCCGAAAGGTTCTGTTAACTCTCGATTTGGTGGAGTAGAAACACAAACGATCCGGCTTCCGATCAACATGACCCGAACCCCACAATCACAGCACCACTTCTCCTCTGGTTGTCAACCATACGCAGTCTGATTGACCTCGCCACAAAGGCTATCCCCTGCATGCGAATCAAGAACACAAGAAAGGGCAAGGAAGAAAACAACTCAATTGTAGAAATCCTTGGATTAAGCACTCGAATGTGGGGTTTCACAAACCGATAAAAACGGCGACTATTCAATGACAGATTAATCTAAGCAAAATCCAACCCTAACTTGGGCGGCAGCTACTGATATTATAGTCTTAGGGGCGTGAAACACCCCCTGGACACACCCCTAATGGGCTCACACAAGATACATAGCCCAAAGGCCAAAATACGGCGTCGCAGCACCGATATAGGTTCAGGATATCTACTTCTTCGACGATTCCCGTCGACTCAGAAATAATTTGAACGTGGAACTGGTGCCATTGGAATCTCTATGAAATTATCTTTCCAACCATATGTAGATGGTCCAAAACGGACTTCGTATGCGGCCTTGGCGTCCCATCTAACGCGGACTGTTCCTGGACCGAGGTGGACTCGAACTTGAGTTGTTTTGAGCCTCCAATTGGCTTAGACGCCCAATGCTGGCCCTCTTCACCTCCATACCTTCCTTCATGTATTTCCTCATCCTCTCCATGGTTTCTAATTATAATAGTATCTTTAGGTAGAAATCTATTCTCAAAATAACTGAAAAGAATACATAGGAACGAGCTCACCTTATATTTGCAACAAATGGTTGTATGCAAGAGTGTCATGTTCTCACCATCATCCCCCTCTTGATGAAAAGCCATCCTCGGCATCGATAGTGCTTGAATGGTCATATCTAAGCATGTCATGTCCTCATCACCAAGGCTATGCCTGGTACTAAACTTCCTCCACCAAAATTTCCCGCCAGTGGAGACAATTTAGTACTCGGCCTAGGCATCGCCTGGTACTAAACTACGTAGTTTAGTATCGGGCCGTAGCTTTGCCCGGTATATAAGCCCCCCGGGACTTAGCATCGTCGATCTCAATCGATTTTCATCGACGCCGGCTCGCCGCCCACGACAAGCGCCGCCGACACCCCGGCCTCCACGCGCGCCGCTACCGACCTGGCCTCGATGCGTGCGCTGCCCGTGCCTCACACGCTTCACGCACGCTCGTCGCGCCCGACCGGGCGCTCCGCCGCCTCCCTGTCCCTGGACGCTGGCCGGCCGCCCTCGGCGAGCGCCGCCGACCTCCATGCGCCGCCGCTGGCCCAGCCTCGACGCGGGCGCCGGCCACGCCCCACACGGTTCACGCGCTCGCCGCTGTCCCGGCTGCCGCGTCCACACGCGTGCCGCCTTCCCGGCCCTGTACGCCGTGCTCCGGCCGCCGCGCCGCCCGGCCTCCCCGGGCTACGCCCCGCCCCCGCCTACCCCGGCCGGCCCCCGCGCATGCTGATGTAAGCCCGTGTGCTAACGTCAGCAATGCTATATGCTGACATCAGATTTTTTATTTTCATTTTCTATTTTTAAAAAATTTAGAAAATTATAGAAAATTACAGGAAAATTGTAGGAAATTAGAAGAAAATTATAGGAAATTACAGAAAATTAGATGAAAATTATAGATAATTTTTGGTGCTCTAGTGCTGCACATGTATATAAGTACATAGATATGTGTTTGATAATTTGCATGATTTACAACTTGTTGGATTAAAGTGATAAAACTGTGTAAGTTATTGTATAGTGGGTGCGATTTACTCTAGAAAAATTGTAGAAAATTATAGAAAATTTATAGAAAATTATAGCAAATTGTAGAAAATTATAGAAAAATTGTAGAAAATTTATTGATTATATCTATAAATTCTATGAAATCGTAGAAAGTTGTAGAAAATTGTATGCCACACTGTAGAAATTATATATTTTTAGTGTTATGTTTTCAATGCTAATCCCGTATGGCATTTGGATCGAGGAAGCCAAAACGGAAATGAGGCTCGAAGAGAAAGATGCAGGGGCGTATCAACACCTTATTGGACTCAAACGGTGAACCAAAGGGTCCCAAGGGTGTTGATAGGACAGTGGTCAATCAATGTGGATATTAAGTCAGGGAAAACGTCCCCAATAGCTACAAGCTATGGAAGAAAAAACAAAACCAGTGATAATGATTCAGATGTCGTCCCTGACACTGAGAAGGAAATGTTATGGAGAGAGGTAAAACAACACTTCAATTTTCCAGTTGACAAAGAGGAAGTCTTCAAGAAATGGGTCATGAAGAAGATGGCTATTGCTTTCCAGACGTTCAAGAAAAATATGAACAAAGACTACATCAAAAAGGGCCTCACGCCAGACTTTGAGAAAACTTCAAGAAGCAACGTGCTTTCTGGGATGAATTCATATAGTACAAGTTGTCCGAGTACAGCGAGGAGCGAACAAGACGGAATAAAGACAATGCAAGCAAGAAGAAGTACTTCCATCCTGTAGGGCAAGGAGGTTATTCGTCGGCCATTCCGAAATGGCAGAAGATGGAAGAAGACGTGATTGCAAGAGCAATCCTACCAGCGACTTTCAACTGACCATTGTGAGCAAAGTATTTCTTCTATGCTCATGGAGGCACACTATACATGGAAGATGGATTGTTCGTGACCACTGATCGACTAAGAGAAGCGGCCGATAGGCTCGATGCGGCACTAAAGGCCATTACGGAAGGCACTTTGAAGCCTAACAGAGAGAAAGATGAGCTGACATACACTGGAATACACAGGACGTGTCCAAGCCATGGGCGTAGTTCCATGGAATCATGGCTTCAGTGTAGATATCGAGACTTATCGAAGCTGATGCAGAAGGAAGGCTGAGCAGGAAGAAAAAGTGGGTGCCCTTGAAGAACGAGTAGCTTCGATTGAAGGTGCATTGGCAGCTAGCCATCGACAACAAGAAGCTCCATCAGTTCCTAATATGGAGAGCAGCCCCGGCTCTCAACGCCGTAGCAGCATCGCTTCCACGGAGCACCCAGCCAGAGACCGAACTGAAATGGTTGCAGACCACCAACAATTACTCTGTGGATGACATCACCGTGAGGACCCCTGCGAGCTTCTTCATCGGCAAAGGAAAAGGATCAAAGTAGTGGCTCATGGTATTACTGAAGTACTTGCTCAAGGCGGGACAATTTATGGCGCACCGATTCCTGATGGTTACGCTAGAGTCATGGTTGACCGAGTCGATAAAGGATGGGAAGACCTCGACCTCGAGATCCCTGGAGGCGATGGAGAAGAGGAACTACAATATGCCCTCCAGAAGTTCTTCGTAACCATATGCCAACCAAGGGCGAAAGAAACATTATTGGACGTAGTCCGCTCCATCACAAAAAGTCTTATTAGAAGAAGAGTAATTGTCAGTACAATCAAATCTCCTAGCTCGGAGAACAACCCAAACAATCAATACCTCCACCAGAAGTGCTTTCAAAAGAGGATGAAGCTACGACCGAGTTTGTGGTGGAAATGAATCTCACAAAAGGTCAACTCCGAGTGAAGGATCAAATCCCGATTCAGCCAGGGGAAGGAAGAAAACCATTTGTATTTGGTGAACCTCTTATGTGGCCAGAGTTGGTGGAGATGCTACCAACGAGAATGCGTGAGTTGCATAAATGGTACTTGAAGGCTGCTGCAGATGGAGATGTAATGTTTGCAGTTGGGGTTAAACATACCAATTTATATCGGGGGCTTGCTAACTTATGGATCGAGTTTGTGAGTCTTTGGTTTCTATATCATCAAGATACCCTAGACAAGTCCCTTATTAGTGCATTTGTTATGTAAGTGTTTCCTCTCATTTCTATATTCTAGCTCTACTACTTTTGTGCTTTCTCATCCCCTCTTTTCTTTTGTATCATGTATAGGATGAAGGTGCAAGAATGCCAAAGAAGGGGGTACTATAACATCGGCTTCATGGACTCGGATATTATAAACGAGAATAGTGTACTCAAATGGCCAAATCGGACCGAGAATAATATATTCATGGCCTTGGATGGGCAGAATACTTGTACATTCATTCTTTTGCCGTACAACTTCAAGTTAGCCCTTCGACTCTTTTTTCCATGCCGTCAATTTGATAATAAGTATATCAAACATTTAATTTGTATATGTGTATCAACAGCTTTCACTGAATCTTGCTCTCTATCGAGATTGATCGATCCTGAGTTGTGGTGTTCGACCCTAAGAAAAAATCGATAGAAGAATATCAAAACCTCATACACATCCTCCAAAAAGCATGGCCTCGCTTCCTCAAAAAGCACATAGGAGTGATAGAGGACTTGGGTGCGCTTTATATCAAAATGGACTTTCCGGTATGAATACAATTCACACATCTAGTTCCATTTCTTTAAGCACCATTAATATTTCATAACCCATGTATGTATATATTTTCCAGGGTTTGTATTATGCAACACCTTGTTCTGACCATATTGCACTATGTATCATCATTTGATAAACCGAGAAATGCTTTTTTTCTCTAATTCAAGTAGAAATATCAATGGAAAAATTCAAAGGGTATTAAAAAAAATAGAAATCTCGTCAACAATACTTCGTCTACCCACTTCTCTTTCAGGAATATATGTATGCATTTTCCATGATTATGGATTAAATGATGCCGAGCCTGTGGAAATTTTTGGTTGTAATAACAAGAAATTTAGTTCACTACTTGCGAAACATTTAATTATTCGAATGTATCAGCCGAATTTTTGGATTAATCCAGTTAATCAGCCTAACCAAGATCGATTGTTGGATTAGCATATATATATATATATGTAGAGAGAGAGAGTGTGTGTGTGTGTTTGAGACAGGCAGAATGAAATAACTTATACGGGTACTATGTATATGAGTTCATCCACATGTTTTGCGGTCCAAAGAAAATGGCGCAAAAAGAATTCGATGTACGTAAAAAATTAAGAATAATTTCTTTCATTAAATTCCGTACATGTATTGATTAAAAAAAAAATGATGTTTGCACGTGACAGATCTTGCGAATGAAATACGACCTCATCGAACCGGAAAGAATCAGAGCAATTAAAGAAGCACTATGTGGATTCCTGCTCGATGAGGTCATAAATCCTAAGGAAGAATTTTATGCAGATCATAGGATGAGCGTGGGTCAACTTGATCCAAAAAGGGCTGACAAAGACGATGAAGACTAGTAATATTTGAAGTACTTGTAAGGAAACAACTTATGTGGCTACTTTTAATATTTAAGTGTATATAAATTATATAAAGGGCGTACCCAGTGCAAAGAGCTCCCGCTCTGTGCGGGGTCTGGGGAAGGGGTGTCAGTGGCAAGCCTTACCCTCGCCTGTGCAATACGAGGAGACTGCGACTCGAACCCGGGACCTTCCGGTCACAGACGGTAAGACTCTACCGCTTGCAGCAGGCCTGCTCTCCTGTGTGTGTATATATATATATAATATGTAGTCGTCTTTACTATGCTAGATACGAATACAAATTAAATTCGAGTACTAATGCTAGCTATACACAAACACATATGAATACGAATACGAATTTGAATTAAAACTAAAAAGGAAAAGAAAAGAAAAGAAACAAAAGAAAACATATAAAAAAACCAAGCATTTAGTACCACCTTAGACGCCTTGCGTGGCGAAAAGTTTAGTACCGGCTATTATTTTGAGGCGGTGCTAAATATGCCATTTGGTACCGGGCATTGCGCCCGGTACTAAATTCATATCAGGTTAGTACCGCCCGAACTGTACCGAGGGGAACCGGTACGAATGGGGAGTTCCTGCCGGTACATATGCTAAGGATTCTAGCAATGTGAGCTTGAGGGGGCGAGATATTCGAATTCCAGTGCCTTTAGTGCAGAGCTTGTATTGGGAGTTTGCGACTAGAAAATTAAGAAATCTAAGATAGTGTTTGGTTCAAACACTGGTAACGGAAATGGAAATGAAATCAGGTTGCAGGTGTAGCATATGTGGGATCAGTGATTACTGTTTTTGTTTGGTTGTCAAATGTAATGGTATTAAATCACCGAGAAGATTGTTTGAGCGAGCCGTCACATGAGTGCGAGGCGGCCAGATGGACACAATTGCTAGGCAGCCTTCCCAAGCAGCAGCGAATGGGGCTTCACTTCACCCTGAAGACGCTAGTAAGCTCCACCATCTATAGCAGCCAGAACCATGGAGGCACCAACGAATACGGAGCACGCCGGCGTCAACTGAGAAGCAGCAGGCGACGAGTAGAAACAAACACATCTGGAAGGAGAAGATCACATCCGGGAGGAGAGGGAAGAAGCAATTTATGATGCTCTTGCCGGAGAAGAATGGAGCCGGTCACTGGTGGAGCTCCTCCCGCAGGGGAAGGCGAAGGATGGTGGAGCTGCTCGAGCAGGGAGCGTTCAGGAGCAGAGCTGCTCGAGCAGGGAGCGTTCAGGAGCAGAGCTGCTCGCCCAAGATAAGGATGGGTAGAATCGGAGGTGGCGGTGTATGATGATCTTGTTGAAAAGAAGCAGCGCTGGTCACCGGCGAGCTCCTAGTGTTGGGGAACATGGAAGAGGCGGGAGGATGACAACGGGGCAGTAGCCAGTAGAACGGGCAGCGCTCCATTATTCAAGCGGCGGTGATACGGGAAGCGGTAACAGCCACGCATTGGGTGAATCGGATATGAATAGCCGGGTATTGGATTACGTGATATCCGATTACTGACCGTATCAAACCAAACGAATTTAACAGGATCTGTTACCTTCCGCTATCTGATTACACTACAAATCTCCCAACCAAACGCTATCTAAACTTTTATAGTAGAGGGACTCATGTCTTGCTCTGTCTTGTAACTCAAGTTTCCTTGTTTACTCTTGATTTTCAGTAGACTAAAATTTAGATATAAACCTTTTAGTAGAAACTAATAACATTGTAACCGTAGCTCAAATTCATGTTTTTTTGTGGGAATTTATTAACTACTATCTTCAAATATGGTTCTCCTATTTCATAAAATAATTTTAAGTTGTGTTTTGTATTACCAAAACTGTGATGGAAATACGTGAATATACGTGTACTGGTTTTGCAATATATTATTGTTTGTACGCTAGGCCTGAAAACTGGCATAATCTTGATCTTTGATTAAAACTGTTGGAACAACCAAGGCATAGTTATCGTTTTGGTCCCAGATTTCTTTATGATGCATTCTTAATCTGTGAGGGCATCTTTTCAAAAATTTAAATGCAATTGACTCACTGATGTGAAGTGCCATTCTCGTTGTGCCAATTACAACATAGTGTGTGCTTACTCATTGTTCTAACTCATAGCTTATTAGATGTATCTGTAAACTGACACATGAGCAAGATTTCATATTCGCCAATGATTTTCTCTGTTTTTGTGTTCATTTGGATTATGTTCAACTAACCATGTCAATGCTTACAGCAGCACTAAGGATAAGCTATGGAATGCAAGTAACAACAATTCTGTCATTTGCAACATCGAGCTTAACTAGTCATGCAGTAATTCTTTTTCAATGGTACGTGCTCTTCTGCCTAAGACATCCCCAACTCCCTTGTGGAAAACAAGGGCTCGCCTGACTTGATGACGAATGGAAGGATCGCCTTCCTGTCTTGGGCAGTCAGTGCTACAACAGGCCCCCATATCATGTTTTGGCTCCTGGCTGAATTCTGATTTTCTTGTTACGTACCTGTCAAACTCTTTAAAGACCATATTAGTTTGTTGACCTATGTTGAAAGTTTTTCTCCTTTTATGCTGAAACAACACTTTACCAGCTATTACTAGAAATGTTCTCACAAGAGGAACTCAGTTTCTCTGAACTATACATAGAAGTAGCAACAAACTTGTTATCCCAAATTGAGTTGATTTCATAACTTCTAATTAACCGATCTAGCTGATAAGCTGGTTCCCTGCTATTTGAAACATGATCTTTGCTAATGGCTAATGAGAAGCTTACCAACCAGATCAGATGCTGCATTCCCTCCTTTACGATTTTCATTGTTTTAACGAAGGACTGACCAGATCAGTTTCTCTATAGATCAAGAAGTGAACAAAAGAAAGATATTGTTCTACTGACATCAGGGTTGCTCTATTTTCTTTATATAGATGGAATGTGTTCTTATCTGAACAAAAATATTCACCATTTGTCAAGGATGCATCGTAGAACGTGAAAAATTCATATATCAGATATACATGTAAAATGGCTTGGAAGAATATGGCTCATTAAATACTAAGCTGTGTTCTTTGTGCATTTGTGTACAGATCTTCAGTTTATTCTCTAGTTCATCAGATAGACAAGGTTAATAAAGTTTCTTAAACAAGTTTAATACATTTTTTTCTAGATCAATGTTTCAAGTTGAGTCTAATGGTTTCTCAGAAATATTGTATGTAAAATTGGCTTTTGCTTTGCTTTGTTTCAGTAAAATGCTGGCCTAATTCCGCAAATTGAATAACTAAGCTGTGGTTCTTGTCCATTGTTTTTCTAGATTAGTGTTCCATGTTGAGCCTAATGGTGCACCACTATAACTAAATTGTGATCCCTATTTGTTTGTGTTTCACTTATACAAAACCGGCATAATCAAGAGCCAACAGGTCCGATACAATTCAAGTTTGATATTTAGTGCTTGGCCATTGCATAACATTAATGGAGTTCTATATTTGTTTTGCCAGTAGCAACACATGGCACGAACCTAGTCAAAAAACAAAATAGCAAAAGGATGTTGCGCCTCTGCAAGGTGAGGAAGCGGGTTTCCGTGGACTATTCACGCATGTGTCACATACCGTTCGCCCCGAACGTGTGCACAGCAAGGCGAGGTGAGTGAATGTGCGCCGATGGGGCTTTCCTTCTCTCCCCACAGACATAGCATTATAGAATGGAGATAACCTCCATATTTATGTTCGTCATCATCAATCTCCACTAGCAAGGCGGGATGAAAGGTTCCACCACTCCGACCATCCTCTTGCCACACATGGGCCATTGACATTTATTTGGAATTTCCAGATTTATTAAATGGGCCAAGCACAATATTCCAGCATTATTATCATAGAATCAACATATCTTTATTTAATGTGTTGTGACCAATAATACAACTCGACATCATCTCGGTACAACACCATGACAGTGGATGAAATTGGGGCTTATGGGACCTATTGTTACACATAATCCTACTTTTTAGAATGAGATGTAGGAGCCATTTTATGAGCACAGAAGATGGTTGGGTCATTGTTTTTCAAAGCGGGTGAAATGGTTGAGTCTGCAGAAGATGACCCTCTCTTTCCACTAGTCCGAAGAGTGTCCATGAAACCTATTATCAATATCAAGG
Organism: Panicum miliaceum; assembly: GCA_032594955.1. Classification (NCBI taxonomy): domain Eukaryota; kingdom Viridiplantae; phylum Streptophyta; class Magnoliopsida; order Poales; family Poaceae; genus Panicum; species Panicum miliaceum. The sequence continues at coordinate 6,369,835 of CM064070.1, read as the reverse complement.
GAAGAAGGATGAACACCGAAAGAAACCTATTACAATAAACGTCATCTTTCACAAGCATGTTGCTGTAGTGCAATCTTCCTATGGTTACTTGGCAGGGGTGTAATCCTATCTAAACATAATTTAGACAAGGGAGTAAATAATGTTATTTTTGTCATGAAGATGAGACAATTCAACACCTTTTCTTCGAGTGTCGTCTGGGTCATTTAGTATGGGCGGTCATACATGCAGCTTTTGGTCTTCCAAAGCCTTGCAGTGTGAGACACATATATGTTTGGTCGGTGGCTGAGGGGGATTACTAATGAACTTAAATCTCTAAGCAATGGCTAGGTGTTAGTGTTTGTGGTTGACTCGCAATACCCTGATATTTGAAAACGAACAAACTTCTTTTTTTGCAAGTTATCTTCACAGTTTTGCACTGATTCTGTGCAAGGGCCATACCTTAGAGGCCTATTACACATGGTTTAGTTGCAGTAGCATCTCAGCGTATGGCACAGCTGGTCAAGAAGATTTTATCCGGGCACATGGATGGCGGTCTAATCTACAAATTGATAGTGATTAGAGTATATGATTGTTAGCTTTGTGTAAGGTTATGTGCCTTTAAGGCAGAGGCTGGGATTATTTTCAAGCTCCAGTACCGTGTATCACCTTAAGGTTATATAACTTTGCTTGAACTCAATAAAATTTCCCTTTTCGACAAGTAGTCATATTTGCATGTGGCCTCATGGATTTGTTCATAACTATCCATTTTTCCCATGCGGTTTATATTTATGAACTAATGGTACTTGTTTACGCCAAAGCTAACGTCATTACTTCTCACTGGTTACCAAAGGTGTCGGTGTGAAATATATGATTCAGAGGTAGTAGCCTTTTCAGGCATGCCAACATTTCTGATGACGGAAATTGCGTGGCCGCCTGCTTTTTTATACACACCCATTGATATAGGTCATGTCAGTCGATCGACATGATCCTATTTCTAATAATTCGTGGTAACCACAAAAGGACAGATGAAGCATGGCCAACTTGTTGGTAAAGGTTAATTTTGAAATATTATCAACCACCAGTAATAGTTTTGCCCACTAAGATAGTGGTATGCGCTTTACATGACAAGCCCTTATATTTTATTAGTAAGTAGTGGGGATAAGTGTATTCCAGAATCTTGCTTTAATAAACGGTCCACTACCCAGGCCACTAGAAATATAATGCTCGATTAGCTAGGGTTAGGTAATATAGATGAAATCCTTTTCATCTTTTGCTAGTGCTTAACATGGTAAGAACTTTGAGCTATGTAATTAGGTGTGGGAATAATTAGATATTGACTGAATTAGGTAAAGATGTGCATGTGCAACAAGGATATAAACAAAATATACATTAGTGTGATATTTTTTAATTCTGTACTGAAAAATTGCGTATTCAAAATATTTTTTCATTACAATAAAAATACTTTATCTTTAAAACAAATTACACATTAAATAAAAGAATTGCTATCTCACGATTTTTCTGTATAGTCTTGTGGAGAACTACCCCACTTTCCAGATACATCTATTTTGCACAATTTTACTTTATGTTGTTGTGAAAAAACAATAAGTTAACGGGGTTTTTTGGCTGCTGGAGCTGGAGCTTACACGCTTAGAGTAACTGCCTGTATCATTTATTTATATCTATTTTAGATTAAATATAAATATTCCAATAAGTTTAATTGCTTAAACAATCAGGTCTAACATGGAACAGGAACTAGAACTCTGCTAAATATAGCCTAAATATCAATCTTCATGACCTGTGTAGCATCTATGGCAAAGGAAAGTCTAAATAGGGAGGAATGTCATCAATAACCTGCTTTTTGCTGCACCATGTCCTGGTCGGATTAGTGCTGTTTATAAATTGCCATTTGTCCATTTGTTGATCGACAATCGTAGTATGTCTGGTCAGTTAGGCAGGAAAATTGGTCTAATGTAAAAAGATACAATTCTTTTGCTCTTGTTTTCCAATAATGTGTCAATTTGTGGTTGTGGAGGATATAACGGAAGACTTGCTTCAAGCGTTAGGTTGGGCAAAGCGTGCGCTGTCTCTTCATGTCTAGATTGTTGTAGTAGAAAAGTAAGAGACAAAAGATGGAGTGAATGAATGTGTATTCCATTAAGGGGGACCACTTGTTTATATACATGCACAAGGGGCCAAACCACCAAAGGGACACACCCCTTCCGGATTGAACCCGTTAGTGATTAATGATATATTAATTACAAATTGAGCACTAATCTAATTAATCTATTTTCTTCATAACACTCCCTCTTAATCATTTTGTTCTTCTTACGGTCTTGTAAGCAATGGAATAACTTCTCGAAAATTCTATGGGAAAAATAAAGAGAAGTGTGGATATGCATAGGAAAACTCCTTAAAAACCCTTTTGGGATAATAGGAGAAAATATTGATATGACATATATGGTTGCTTGATAGCAAATTGCCTCATTAAAATACTATGTATGAGAAAACCTTGATAGAAAAAACTCAATAGGAAAGTAGTGCAATTTTATAATCAGAAGATTATAAACTTGTTAATCAAGGGTTTACTCTCCCTGATATTTGCAAATCTTTAAGTCGTCTCATACCAGTTCCAAAACAATATTTCTGGAATAATGATTTAGGTAAGGACTTCGTTAATAAATCTGCAAGATTATCACATGACTTAGTTTGCAAGATTTCTATCTCTCCATTTTTCTGTAGCTCATGAGGATAGAATAATTTGGAAGCAATGTGTTTTGCGATATTGCTCTTTATATAACCTGCATTTATTTGTGCAATGCAAGCAGAATTATCTTCACAGATAATTGTTGGTTTTGTGATTGAACCAATATCACATGACTGTTGTATGTGATTGATCATTCTACGAAGCTATACACATTCATGTGAAGCTTCATATAATGCAGTTATTTCAGAATGATTAGTGGATGTGGCTACTAGAGTTTGTTTGGATGATTTCCATGATATAGCCGTTCCACCATGTAAAAATATAAAACCTGAGATCTGGCATTGTGGGGATTAGATAGATAGCCCGCATCTGTATATCCAATTATAGCTTTATCTTGGTCAAATTGATAGAATCAACCAAGATCTATTGTACCTTGGTGATATTTGAAGATACTCTCAACTCCCATGCAATGATGTCGGTGTTTTATGGCCAAGCCTACCTAGGGATATCCTAAGGTAGTAGAGTTGTAGGTAGGGTGTCGCCGAGATTAGGACCTCGAAGGTGCAAGCAACACAAGATTTAGACAGGTTCGGGCCGCAAGTTGAGTAATACTCTAGGTCTTGTATGGTGGTTTGTATTGCCTTGGGTGTAGATTGTTTGGAGAGGGTCCCTGCCCGCCCTTATATAGTCTGAGGGGACAAGGTTTCATGGAATTCTAGCCCGATACTAGCTTAGGAGTCCTACCCGAGTACTACTCGGGTAGTTTCCTTCCGTACCGACTAGTCTTACTCATATCCGAGTACTTTGCAACAGACATAAGGTATGGGACATGCTCCATCCTTATTCTAGAATATTCTATGCCTTATGAGCAGTCCCGCTGCCCCGGGTCTGACAAGCCCCCGAGCTCTTCGTAGCCGAGTATTGCAGGCTTTCGAGTACTTCTGGAGTCATCTTCGAAATCTTCAGAACTTTGTCTTTAATATGTCTTCCCATGTACCTTCCAAACTATTTCTAGACTATGAGGTGCTCTTGCCCCGAGTAGTTTAAATCTTTTATATGGGGTGCGATGAAAATCAGACTCCATATGGAGTAGCCCCCGAGCCTTAGGTTGAATCAAAGAATCAAGCTGAGGTTCAAATTAGTCTTGAATCTTCTTTCTTTGTCTTCCAATAGATTTGAAAAACAAGTCGATGATGACAAGTGTCCCGCAGTCCCCGAGCCTTGAATTCAAATCCCAAGATTTGGAAAAAGGATCCAAAATAATGTGGCATACATAGTAGAATATATCTAAAAAATTGAATTGATGGTTAAAATAGGTAGATTGGTTAAAAATTCAAAAATCCCTTTTTCGGGATGAAATCCTTGAAAAAATGGTTAAACAAATAACTCCCCCAAAAAAACCCTAAATTACCGCTCAAAACAAATCTTATCCCGAGAAAAATGTTTCAGCTTCTGTGGGGTGATCCTTGGGCCCGCCGCTAGCTATTTAACCGCGCGGTGACCTAGGGTTAAGTCATGTCCTCACTTTCACTGCTTATCCTTTCACCTTCTTCTGCTCTAGTGTCGCTGCCATTTCAAGATCTAGATATAGGTTTGCACCTCCTCCGCCTCCTTCCGCTAGTAAAGTAGTCGCCGACGCTCCCTCCCACCTTTGTGCACCTCCGCGTCCCCTCTCCATCAGCCCCTGAGCGTATGCGAGTGAAGAAGCTTGTGACCACAAGGATGGGTAAAGCGAAGGCCACCAACAGGGGGGAATGTAAGAAGGCAGAGGAGGCGAAACCTGTGGAAGGCGACTGGAGTTACAACAAGTGCTCCAGAAACGACCTCATGCGCCTTGTAAAAGAGGGTCTTCTCCAGGAAAGGGATGTCGTTGAATGGCATTCTTCTTTCCACGAGCTTTATCCTTGTGAAAACACCAATGAACTTCTTTCGTGGCCTCCTTTATTTAGTCTTTAAGTCCACCAGCTCAGTCCAAATCCCATCGTGCATGTCGCAATTTTCGTCCATCTTTGTGAAGTGTGTCTGGGCATCGAGCCCCATTTCACCCTCTTCCACTATCTCTTCCGTGTCAAGCCGCAGCCCAGCATGGAGAAACAGAGTGTAGTCGGTGGGGCAGGATTTCAGTTATAGCAGAAGATGGACGAAAAGTACATCAAGTACCATTTCCTGAGTAGTCTGACAGGTTGGAAAGACCGGTGGTTTTACATTGGTAACCACAAGCCGGCTTTGCCAGAGAGGACCGGTGGAGTTCCCAAATTGTAGCCGGAATGGAACCAGAATCCTGACCCGGGCGAGATGGATCAAGTCAATGAGTTGATCATGCTCATTCAAGTACTAAAAGAGATGGAAGTGACTGGCACGTCCGTCATGTAGTCTTTCTTTGAGCGACGGATTCAACCTCCATAGAAGAGGGACCTGTCGGTGTTTTACCGCCATGCCCACCGAGGGATACCCCCGAGGTAGTGAGTTTGTTGGTTGGGTGTCGCCGAGATCAGGAACTCGAAGGTGCAAAGGAACACAAGGTTTCAGACAGGTTCGGGCCGCCGAGAGCGTAATACCCTATGTCCTATGTGTCTTGTATAGCCTTTGATGGTGATCGTCCCCGAGGGGGTCCTTGTCCGCCTTTATATAGTCCGGGGGACAGGTTTACATGGGAGTCCTAGTCGGGTTCAAGCCAAGGAGTCCTATCTGAGTACTTCTCGGGTAGTTTCCTACCGTGCTCGACTAGTTTAACTACTATACGAGTAATCCTACTGCATTACGAGTAGTTAAAACAATTGTAGGGCGTGGGCCAAGTCCCATCCCATATCCTAGGTGAAGTGTGCCATATGGACAGTCCCGTGTGCCCGGGTCTGACAATCCCCCAAGCTCTTCGTAGCCGAGTACTGCAGGCATCCGAGTTCTTCTGAAGACGTCTTCGAGTTTTCCCAAACTTCATCATGAAGGTGTCCTTCGAGTACTTTCCTAGCTGCGTCGAGGCGGTGAGGTGCTCATGCCCCGAGTAGTTGTCCAGTCTTCTTTTATATGGGGTGCGATTAAATTCGCACTCCATATGGAGTAGCCCCCGAACCTTAGGTTAACTCATAAAATCAGGCTAAGGGTCAATTTAGTCTTGAATCTTTTGTCCTTATCTTCCAGCAGTTTTTGAAAAATAAGTCGCTGATGACACGTGTCCCATAGCCCCCGAGCCTTGAGTCCAAATTCCCAAGTTTTGGAATAAAGGATCCAAAGAACCGTGGCATGCAGTAAAGATTTGATGGAAAATATGAGCAAATTGGTGCAGTAAATTTGTAAACCTCTCCTTTCGGGATGAGTTCCCTTAAAAGATGGTGAAACAAATAACATTCCCAAAAAATACCCAAAAGTACCTCTCAAAACCAGTCTTTGTGCCCTGAGCCAATGACGAGACAAGACTTCTGAGTAATAAATTGAACAAACCCCTTATTTCGGAATGAAATCCCTGAAATAATGGTTAACAAATATATACCCAAGATACATCTTGAAAAGTCTCTTGGGTCGGGTATTTGTCGAGTGATTGTACAACGTCAAGCATGTAAGTATGAGAGCTGTCCCATGAAACACATTAAGTGCCTTTGTCGCAGCAAGCCGCCGAGCCAGGAGCATAAAGTAGTCGTAGCGGAAAGGTAGCGTTAGCCCCCGAGCCCAAGTGTAGAGCAAACAACCGCTAGTGCATGAGCAGTCAATGCAACTATCGAGTTGGAATCGATCGCAACTAGGATAGTAGTCAAGACAAGTAGTTGAAGCAGTCGAGCTGGTATAGAACCTATCATAAACAAGTAAAGTTCTTTTCATGGGAGCAAGGCCCCTTCAATAACATAGTGTACAAGTCAAAAACTAGTAATATGTTACTAGAAAATATGGGAGCGAGGCCCCTTCAGCAAACTTGCACATGATACCGGTTGTAAACCAGTAAAATGGAGTTGTACTAGAAGTATAAGCACAAAGGCCCTTCAATGATCCAAAATACTAGTCGTACTCTAGTAATTGGGTACTGGGAGTATGGGAGCGAAGCCCCTTCAGTAAACTTGCGCGTAGTACTAGTCGTTAACCGGTAAAACAGACTTGTACTTGTACAATTAATACCTAGGCACTAATAGATGATGGCCCCAATTAATTTAAGGATGAAATCGACGCAGGTGTTCAATATTCCATGAGTTTGGTACCTCCTGGCCATCCGGGTACTGCAAGCGATAAGATCTAGGGCCTGTGACCTTGTGCACAATTAAAGGTCCTTCCCATCGTGAATTAAGCTTGTGAAGCCCTATCTCATCTTGGATTCGTCGAAGAACCATATCTCATACATTGAAAGAGCGTCGTTGAACGTTCCTGTCGTGGTAACGACGAACTCCTTGTAAGTAGCGGGCCGACTGCATCAATGCATTGCATCGGATTTCCTCAATTGAGTCAAGTTCAAGATGTCTTGCACTGTCAGCCCCACCTTCGTCAAACATCTCCAGTCGTGGAGACTTCCACGTTACATCAGCTAGTAGATGAGAAAGAAAGGTGACTGGCCTATGGCTTTGCTTGGTTGTGTGCGAAGCCCCCAGACTACTGATGAGATCTCGTTGATCCACTTGCCGCCCTTTTTACTGTTCTTGTCATAAAGTCTTTTCTTCAGTCCATCAAGAATCAAGCCATTGGCGCGCTCAACCTAGCCATTGGCGCGCGGATGGGCCACCGATACATATTTGACTTCAATGGAGCTACGTTCACAGAAATCCCAGAACTCATGCGAGTGGAAATTGGATCCCAAGTCTGTGATAATAGTGTTGGGGAAGCCAAAGCGGTGTAAGATGTCGCAGATGAACGTAACCACTCGATCAGCAGTGAGCGATGCGATGGGTTTGTACTTGATGCACTTTGTGAATTTGTTGATGGCCACCAACACGTGTGTGAAACCTCCTGGTGCAGTTGTGAAGGGCCCAATCATATCTAGATCACTGCATGCGAACGGCCATGAAGGTGGTATGGTGATAAGGTTGTGAGCCGGAACATGGGGCTGTTTGCCAAGAATTGGCAGTTGGTACATCGGCGAACGAGTGCTTGGGCGTCTGCCAAAGCAGTCAGCCAGTAGAAACCAGATCGAAATGCCTTGCCGACTATTGTGCGAGAAGCTGCGTGGTTCCCGCACACACCTTAATGAATCTCCTGGAGTATTTCTTTGCCCTCCTCCATGCTGACACACTTCATGAGTATGCCTGATGCTGATCCACGCTTGTACAGATTGCTACCGACTGGAACATACCCTTTGCTACGCCGTAGGATGCGAGTAGCTTCAGCGCTTTTTGGGTCGACGCCGGAGGGTAGTTGTGGACGTCAGATTTTGACACGTGTTGAATCGGCGTCAGGAAAGGCAGAGATTGGCCGATACGGCAGATTTAAAGACTACAGTTGGGAATTGGCCGATTGACGCTACAGTTAGGAATCGGCCGATTGGAGCTGTAGTGTTTCGTGCGATTGGCGAATGGAGTTGGTGGGGGTTGGCCGATTGAAAGGCTAGAGCATTTGGGCCAATGTGGGCTTGCGCCAACATATAGGGAATGAAGCCAATGGAATCCCAGCAAAAGATCGCAGTCAAAGATGACCTGATGTTGGTCAAAGAACGACGCCGACTCGGTCGAGGAGCAATGGAAAGAGTCCGGATTGGACTGGGAGATGGCAGCAGAAGATTCTGCGGTAGCCCGTTTTCGTTAGGAAAGTCTTATAGATATAGTAGTGTTTATTTAAATCAAATTTTGTTGGCGCTAAAATCGGCCAGGAATCGGCCGATGGTCTTCAGCGTCGGACACACGACCCGGGAGAATCTGCTTAGCTCCTGTTCGGGTTATTTGCCCTGGTGCGGTTCGCGCGACGTGCCAGTCAATCTGACCTGTTGATTGACAAGGAAATAAAAGTATTAAATTCCAGGCGCTCCGATCGGCTGGAGTTCCGATCTGTCCTGAAGAGCGCGTCGGCGAATCGGCCGATTTGCTATGAAGATGATCGGCTATGGATCAGCTGACAATCGCGTAATAATTGCAAAGAAGACTACTGGAGCGACTTAAACAATTATTACAGATGCAACACTTTAAATAGATCTAATCGGCTATATGACGATGAATCGAGGAAAAGCAATGATAAAGCCGATTACTCTAATCTCAAGCTGGATAACTGGTGATAATACTAGAACAACAGGTAAAATCTATAACTCTAGTAAATATCAATAACCGGTGAATAAATCCAAACGAAACCACAGCGATGCGCCCGTAGTTAAAGCTCGGATGTTACTCGATAAACGGAACCTACCAATTGGCCGGAGATCAAGTTGATGCAGCCCTGCCAATCCGTACGAACTCGTGAAAGAAGAAAAAGTATTGGCGAAGTCGTCGACTTGAAAGTAAAGTGCTGGAAAAAGTAGAAGTATTTTTGTTGATTGATGTGTTCATCTCTTGCAAAGCCCTGGCGACTCCTATTTATACCCTAAAACCAGGACTCCTGGTCGATTACGACTTGTTACAACCTTATTTCAAACTGGAAAACTACTATATCTATAATATCTTTAAAAGGAAACGGACTCCCGCAGAATCTTCCGCCGCTGTCTCCTAATCCAATCAGGACTTTTTCCATAGCTTCTTGACCGAATCAACATGGCTCCGTTGACCAACATCAGGCCACTTTTGACTGGGATCCTCTGTTGTGGTTCCAACCTGCTTGGCGCAAGTTGTATTGCCAATCGGCCGATTCCCAACTGTAGCTTCAATCGGCCGACTCTTTACTGTAGCTTTTAGATCTGCTGCATCGGCCAATCCCTTCTCCTGACGCCGATTCAACACGTGTCAAAATCTGGCATCAACACATGCCCCCAGTTTCGGAGTAAAACATAATTTTTACTTCGAAACTCTTTCTTTAATCCTTTCCTCCGAAACGAGCGCAGTAAAAATTGCCTTCCGTTCCGCGGTCTTCTACATAATGATTGCGATTTTCTCGAACCGGGCGCTCGAGATGACTGCTCCCCTGGAACTCGTGTAGACGGCGCGGCAAAAATCCCGCCTTTACCCTTTCTCTCTCGGATTATCGTTAAGTACTGGCATTCTCCGCCTACTTTTCTCCACGAGCCTAGTATTTTCCTCCAGCGAACCGCTGTTCATCTTCCTCCCGAGCCCTCTCGATCTCCAACCGCTCCCTCCGGCAATCTCGCTTGCGACCTGCTCCAATTTCCCAATGGCGTCACCATCAGCAACCTCTCCAACCACGGAGGTTCTTTCGGCAACCCCCTCAGCGGCGGAGACCCCATCGGCGGCTCAACTGAGGGCTCCATCGGCGAAGATGAGCTTCATTCCGGAGGTAATTATCTGAAATTTTCCCTTCTTGCTCTTCTACTGTTCAAGTATTTCCTAGTCCCATTCTCAGTTTCTTCCTTTTTCCTTCTTTTTAGACATTTAGGCACCAGATCACTATTCCCCTTTTAGAATCCTCCAATCTTATCTGCTTGGGCCCCATGGGGAATCCCGATCCGACTGACCTGATCAACCTAGAGACTCACAGAGTCCCGTTCAAGCAATCGCCCATGCATTTAGATCAGTGGGTAGGTGCCTTTAGGTCCTGGCCGAATGAGACCCCTGGCTGGAGAGAATGGTACCATAGAGTAGCCAGGTCTAGGAAAGTTCAGTGGGATGAACTGAAAATCGGCCAATGCATAGACCTCTCTCTGTCCCAGATGGAGAAAAATGAGCCCTTGGTCATAGCAGCTTCTTATTTCTGGTCCGACGCACTCAATGCGTTCCTTTTTGGACATGGACCCATGACCCCAACTTTGGCCGATGTCCTGTTATTGATCGGCCTTGACATTTCCTCTTCCGATACCCCTTTCGACTATCTGATTAAGCCATCACATCGGCTAGAAACCAAAGGAATCGACAGATGGAAGGGGTACATCAACAGAAATATGAAGACTGGGACAGTGTCAAAGAGAGAGCATACTGCGTTCCTGATGATGTGGCTGGAGAAACACTTTTTCTGTGGCAGAGCAGTTGGCCCTTCTTCTAACACCCAAGCCCTGGCGGAAGCTCTGTCACTAGGATCGGCCGTTCCCCTTGGAAAGCATCTGTTGGGATCGGCCTACCACATGATGCACCAAATCGGCACTAGGCTGTCAAAAGGGGAGCCGATTGGGAATCCTAGCGGTCCTTGGTGGTTCATCACTCTTTGGCTCAACCTATATATGAGCAAGGTCTCTCAGCAACGAATAGAGACCAAAACTTTCCCCAACATTGAGTCAGAGGATAACCCAACCGTCCGACGACGCTGCAGATCTTTTGGAGAAGCGGCATCGGCCTTCCCTGGCTGTCAATTCACTGCTGCCCGAATGGCCGAATACTTCAGATGTTTCTACAACGGCTTCAGTGAAGAGACTGTCAGTTGGTATCCATATCGGACAGTAGAGCCGATTTTAGTATTTCCCGTTTGCTACGACTTGTCCACTCATACTTTTGGTAGGGAACTTATGGATACCCTGATTAAGCTAGGGATTCTGCCGGCCAACTTCTTCTCTGGAAAGGACTCTCCCACATATGAGTTCTATAATCCATCGACTGCAGCAAGGCAACTGGGTTTTGGTTAACTGTCGATTCGGGTCTATTTTGCCGGTCAAGCAAAATTCAGAGATGAACTGACCAAGAGTCTTGACTACAATCGGCTGTGCAACTTAGTGCCAGATTCTAGCACCATTGATCTGAACAATTGGACAGTGGCCCCTTTTGCCGTTCAGCAATTTAAACTATGGTGGGCAGAATGGAAGCAATACCTCTTCTGCAAATCCCCATCAACATATTGCAACATTCTGAACCCAGAAAACATCGACCCAAGTGCAGCGGTATGTCTTTTCTCCCAGCCGATTTCAATGCTGTCTCTTTCCATATTACCATCTTACCGTTAACTTATATTTATCTTCTTAGTCTGAAAGCCAAGTCCCTCCGATGCGGAGCCGAAGCGGCAGGCCGATAGAGAACAATCATCCATATACGCCATATCCACTCATCGGCTTTCACGCTCCAACCATCAAGGACATCTCTACTGGCCGATTGAAACGAACACCGAAAAGGCCAACCTTGAAGACAACAAGCCGTCAAGTGCGTGCCTGCATCAGACCGACTGACCAATCGGCAGTAGTATCGGCTGAAACTCCGACTCCTCTATCCTTGCCGACTACCGAGATGGCCGATCCTCAAGTCACCGCAGAAGTCGGAGCAGCTGCGGCATCACTGCTAGTGGAAGCTGTTCAGGTAATCTTGCTCGCTTCATATATCTTTAAGTGCTCCACTAATACTAACTTTTTCCTTCTGTCAGGCTGCACAAGCCGCTCCAGTGCAGTCTCCACAGCAATCGGCCACATCCCAAGCGGAAGCCGAAACTCCAGCGACCCTTCTCATCAAGGTAGATAATCTCTTAACCCAATTTCTCGACTTTCAGAAGACTAACTGATTCTGATGCAGGCCGATTTGGGTGCGTTGGTCGAACTTCTTCAACAAACATCAGCCGAAGGACCAACAAAAGTATGGCAAATATCCCATATCATCTTATTCAATTATCGTAGTATACTCACAGGATTTATTTGTCATACCTTTCCAGGAAGCTGACCCAAGCGGAGCACTAATAGTGGTCAAGTCCTCTCCCTCTGACGAACCAATCGTGCCGGTTCCTGAGATGAGGGAGGCACTCCCATCGGCGCAGGCAAGAGAGATTCGCTTCAAGGAGGTAACAAACTTATCATTGGAATCGGCCGATCCCCTTTTACTGTTCGCTGATCCTTGTCTTTATTCTTCCATAGGAACAAGACACTCCAAATAACAGCCTTTTCTCCTTTGCGGTCACCTTGACCGACGATGAAGAAATCGCTTCACGCCAAGTTCCGCCGAGTTCTATCTCTGACGATGTCCGCGCCAAGCTTGAGAGCATGCGGATTCTCCTCCAAGATGATATCGGCCGATTGGTGGAGGATGCATCGCCGATTCGGCGGCTTTTTAGTGACATCAAAGGCCGAATCCTGGAAGAAACAACAGAAATCTTGGAATGTGCCGCATATATAGAATCCATACAAACCCCAGTTTTCAGAGCCCTGCGCCATATGGCCGATCGTGCCCGGTTAGCAAAAACCCGGGAAGAAGCCAACTTGTACAAGCACCGAGCCCAAGAGGTACACCAACGGATCAACTTCCTCGAGAGCTGTTGCCCGGATATCGTCGGCACAATAGATCTCCTCAAACGCAGGAGAGCAGAGCTGGCCAAAGAGATGGAGCAAATAACCAAAGACATAGCTGCTGAAGAAAAGAAGCTTCAAGAGCTCCCATCCGTCATCACTGGACTAAAGCAAGAAAGGCAGAACTTGGCCTGTGAAGCGATAAGACTTCGTCGCCATATGTCAGAAGTTCCCGGATCGGCCGACCACGACCAAAGAGTACTAGACTCGGCCGATCAGATTAGGCAACGAGCTATCGCGGCCATAGATGCTTTCCTCGGGTTGTAAACGATGCTGAAAACATTTAATGCTCCTTCAAAGTTACTGCGCCGATTTGATCCTGGACCTCTTCCTTTGGCAGATTTGCATTTATGAATGCTTTTACTCCGATAGGACATGTCCCACTATCTTTTTCTTCCTTCTCTTTATAAGTACGAGATCCCACACCATCTCCAGAGGCATATGCATTACCCATATTCTCTCGCTCTAACAACTGGATCTTTATTCTCCCAAACCGAACAGCAAGATGTCTTCTTCGTCTTCTTCCTCTGTCAATCAAGTACGAACTCTCCTCTGCCTCTCCCCTAGACATCTCAATCGTTCTGATGCTGGGTAGCTTTTCATCTCTGTTTAGTCAAAACGTCTCAGCCCTAGTCTGGAACGAGCGATCGAAGTTATGCATTCAGACGAACCACTGTCGCAGGCAGACATAGATCTGATAAGAGCTCATTCTAAAGAACTTAAAGACCATGTTCCTGCTGTTGTCCAAAAGTATTGGGACCTTATAGACGCTCACTGCCTGGTCCGCAAGCGACTGCCATTTGAAAAGAGTCCTCCACTCCCTCATCAAGTCGAGACTGGAGCCGCCATGGAGAATCTGGAGGAGAGGAAGACCCGCCTCCTGATAGAACTGTGCTATCAAGTTGAGACTGGAGCCACCATGGAAAATCCGAAGGAGAATAGGACCCGCCTTCTGATAGAACTGGGCCGGATCAAGAGAGAAATCCAGAGCAAGCATAATCAATAGATATATCGGTATTTTTATTCTAAGGGCGACTTGTACCATGTCGGCCATGTATTCTGTCATTTTCATCTAATAATGAACTGGTCAAAACGAATCACAATGTTCCTTTCTTCAGGCGATGTCATTTCTACATCGGCTATGTAGACGAAAGCCGATAGAAGTCGGCCATGTTGTCTTGATATATCTTACTGCAAGTTATGCATCTACCCAAATGCTTGGATAGTACCTCTTCAGATATCGTCCATTCAAAGCTCTTGGAAATCCTTCCCCTTCAATAGTTTCCAGAATATATGCATTTCCAGGGGCACATCGGCCGATTCTGTACGGCCCTTCCCAAGTGGGTGACCATTTACCGAATTTGGGATCCTTAGACCCTATCGGCAGCACCAACTTCCACACCAAATCTCCCTAGGAGAATTGTTTAACTTTGACCTTTTTGTCATACCATCTGGCCACCCTTTTCTTGTTCTCTTCTATGCTAATTAGGGCCCTCAACCGCTGACCTGCCGAGTCATCGAGCTCATCTTTCATGAGGATCAACTGACCTTGAAGCGATATACGTCTTGACCCCAACCTTAATTCCCAAGGCAGGACTCCCTCATGACCATAAACCAGCTGATAAGGAGATATCTTAGTGGCTCCATGACAAGCCATCCTATAAGCCCATAGAGATTCAGCTAAAGACGTGTGCCACTTTTTGGGTTGTTCCTCTATCTTCCTCTTGATCAACTTGATTATCCCCTTATTGGACGATTCTGCCTGGCCATTGGCTTGAGCGTAGTATGGAGAAGAATTTAATAATTTAATCCCCATATCGGCGGTGAATTCTCCGAATTCTTCAGAGGTGAACATTGTTCCCTGATCAGTTGTGATAGTCTGAAGAATACCGAATCGATAGACAATATGGTTCTTAACGAACTCAATCATATCGGCCGATGTTACATTCCTTAAAGGAACTGCCTCCACCCACTTAGTAAAATAATCGGTGGCCACTAATATGAACTTATGCCCTTTACTCGATGGGGGGTGAATATGTCCGATGAGATCTATTCCCCAACCTCTGAACGGCCACGGCTTGATTACTGGATTCATAGCCAATGCTGGCGCGCGTTGTACATTGCCAAACTTTTGACAGTCTTGGCATCCTTTATAATATTTGAAACAATCTTCAAGAATCGTCAGCCAGTAATACCCATTGTTTCTGATCATCCATTTCATTTTGTGAGCCGATTGATGGGCTCCACATACGCCTTCGTGGATTTCTCCCATCAGGACCTTTGCTTCTTCTGTTCCCAGGCACTTGAGAAGAACTCCATCAATCGTCCGGTAAAATAAATCATCTTCAAGCAACACATATTTTGTGGCTTGAAAACATACTCGCCGATCCACTTTCCGGGAGGGGTCTTTCAAGTAATCGGCGATTTCCTTTCGCCAGTCATCGGCCGCGAGCTCTAAAATCATCGCCCCCTGAATCGGCCGATATCCGGATGCATGTTGGGCCAGCCTGTTGGCCTCTTCGTTATAATTTCTGGGAATGTGCTCAATTATCGCAGACTTGAATTCCTTTAACAACTGGAGACAATCTTCATAATAAATCCTCAAGATATCATCCTTGCATTCAGATTTCCCCGTTAACTAATCTACGATGAGCATGGAATCTCCAAAAATCTCGACTGCGTCAGCTTTGACTTTCCTTAATAATTGGATACCTTTTAGGACGGCTCGATATTCCACCTAGTTATTGGTTGCGGATGCTTCTATCGGCAGAGAGAAATCATAACTTGCCCCCTGAGGCGATACAAGAATAATGCCGATTCCTAACCCGACCCCACAGGAAGAACCATCGAAATACAGAGTCCATGGAACCGGTTCAACGACAGCAATCTCTGGTCCACAATGTTGAGTTACGAAATCGGCCATGACTTGACCCTTGACAGCTTTGGCCGATTCGTACCTTAAGTCAAATTCTGACAGAGCCAGGATCCATTTTCCAATCTGTCCTTTCAAAATCGGCAATGATAGCATGTATTTCACCACATCATCTTTGCATACAACTATGCATTCTGCCGATAACAAATAGTGCCTGAGCTTGGCACACGAGAAGTATAGACACAAACACAGCCGCTCCACCGGGGAATATCTTGTTTCGGCGTCCAAGAGTCTTCTGCTGACATAATATACTACTCGTTCTTTCCCTTCGAACTCCTGTACCAACGCCGATCCAATAGCTTGTTCATCAGCCGATAAGTATAATTTGAACGGCTTACCAGGCTGTGGCGGGACTAACACCGGAGGTGAAATCAGATACTGCTTGATATCTTCCAACGCTCTGTGTTGTTCTTCTCCCCATACAAATTCCTGATCGGGGTTTAATTTGAACAAAGGAGTAAAGGCTCGAATACGCCCAAACAAGTTGGATATGAATCTTCTGATAAAATTGACCTTGCCGATGAGGGACTGTAGCTCAGTTTTATTCCGTGGGGCCACAACTTTGTTGATGGCGTCTATGGTCTTCCGGTTGACCTCTATCTCGCGCTCATGGACCATGAATCCTAAGAATTCCCCAGCCGATACGCCAAATGCACACTTGTTCGGGTTCATTTTCAACCCATGCTTCCTTGTGCACTCCAGTACTTCTTGTAAATCGGCCAGATGTTCCTGATGACTTTTTGACTTGACCACGACATCATCTATATAACTTTCCACCGATGTACCAATAAGCTTGTGAAAGATATAGTTCATGGCCCGCTGATATGTAGCATCGGCGTTCTTCAATCCAAAGGTCATTACAACCCATTAGAATAAACCAAGGTGATCTGGACACCTGAAAGCCGTTTTCGAGATATCTTCTTCGGCCATTAATATCTGATTGTACCCGGCATTACCATCCATGAAACTGATGACTTTGTTTTCTGCGGCAACATTTATAAAGATATCGGCCGTCGGCATTGGATATCCGTCCATTGGTGTGGCCTGATTTAGGTTCCTGAAGTCGATGCACACGCGCAGTTTTCCATTTTTCTTATACACGGGCACAATATTAGAAATCCATTCGGCGTAGCGGCACTGCCGGATAAATCCTGCTTCAATTAACTTCGTGATCTTGGCCTTTATATCAGGTAGAATCTTGGGATTGCACCGTCGTGCAGGCTGCTGATATGGCCGATATCCTGATTTTATAGGTAACCGGTGTTCAACAATGGACCGGTCTAGACCTGGCATCTCATGGTATTCCCAAGCAAAGCAATCCTTGAATTCTTTTAATAAATTTATCAATTTACACTTATACCCAGGATCCAAGTTAGCACTAATATACGTCGGCCTTGATTTGCCACTATCTCCCAAATCCACCATCTCCAATGAATCGGCCGACGCAAACCCATGCCCAAGCTTCCCGTCTTCTCGGACGAGCTGATCCATCTATTCTGAATCTTCAGAGCCGACTGCTTGGATCGGCTGTAGACCGAAATCGGACACTTTCAGGAAATCAGTGTCCCAAGTCCTGCCAGATATACACCTGACGTGTTCACAGCTCCATTGTTGCGTGTCGGCCGCTGCGATGCTGTAGGCGGAATCGGCGGTGACTATCTCTGTGCTGTCGCCAACCCATTGCACGAGGCATTGGTGCATTGTAGACGGAACACAACAGTTTGCATGTACCCAGTTGCGACCGAGCAGCATGTTGTAGGACCCCTTACCATTAATAACGAAAAAGGTAGTAGGAAGGGTCTTACTGCCAATGGTGAGGTCGACGCAGAGCGCTCCACAGGTGGGAGACACGTT
Organism: Panicum miliaceum; assembly: GCA_032594955.1. Lineage (NCBI taxonomy): Eukaryota > Viridiplantae > Streptophyta > Magnoliopsida > Poales > Poaceae > Panicum > Panicum miliaceum. Next base: position 6,352,111 of record CM064070.1, on the reverse strand, counting down.
GCCTTCGAAGTCATTGAGCATCATGTCCGTCTTGGTCAGATCTTCATCGCTCTTGCCTAGCTTGCGGAACATGGCATACGACATGATGTTGACTGCGACGCCTCCATCCACTAGTAGTCTGGTGACGGGTCGTCCGTTAACGTAGCCTTTGAGAAACAACGCCTTAAAATGTTGCCGTTTTTCTTCTTCTGGTTTCTCAAAAGTAGCCGACATCGACTCTACCAGTTGCGCCATTTGCTCTTCCACTCTTGTCGCTTTGTCTTGATTGTCAGGCGCCATGAATTCCATCGGCAATATGAACACCATGTTGATGTCTGCTGCCGATTCTTTATTGTCTGCTTCCTGGCTATTGTTTTTCTTGGGGCGCCAAACCCGAGACTTGACGTTTCTCTTTACCGGCACCTGCCTCTGCTCTTCTTCTTGTTGCTCCCACTGGCGCAGGCGTTGGATCCTCCGTTTCTAGCATCTGGATAGGCCATCTGGACACCACCTGGAGTTTACTGGTGTGGCCGATGATCTGGCGTGCTCCCAATCTGGTTCCCTTTCTAGGGGGTTTTCATCTGACACCCTGTCATCAGCCATCTCTTCCAGCCGATTGTGCACGCTGATTCTAGCCCCCAGTCTATCCTGTTGGTTGATCCTGCCTTTCGACCTGTGATACTGGTCAAGTCTGCCCCCCAGCCGATCATGCATTGAAAGGCGCCGTCCTTCTTGTTCGCGCCGATTTCTGCTGATCGGCTCTGATTGTGGCAGAACCACCTGAATTAATCCGGCTCAAGTGTATTAACCATCACCATTAGGGCAATCTCGGTTAACCTTACACTTCAAACGGAGTAATCCACTGGTCTGTCGGGTATAACCTCCCGATACAACCATGGTAAAGCGGATCGAGTGCCATAGATACAAATGCTCACGCGACGATGAGCCCAGAGAATACCACATTCCAGCAAATATTACAACATTATCATAAGTGAATATTACAGACCAAGTTTGAATTTAGAAACCAAGTACTTCAGTGACCATAACTAATAAGTTCTTCAGAGTTTAAGTTGCAGCGGAAAATAAAACAACGAAAGCTACTTCGACGATAAGGATGTCTCGATGAAGCCCGTACGAGACATCACTCGGCACTATCTCCGTTGGACGGGGGCGTATCCCATTCCACCGACCAACCAGGGGGAAGAGTGCAGGGCCAAGTCAAGCTAGCAATCATATCTTCGAAGGTCTCACCTGAAAACGAGCCACAAGCAAGGCTGAGTATACTAATACTCAGCAAGACTTACCCGTGTAGTGGAATCTACTCCACCGACTCTAGACATGCAAGGCTTTTTGGCTCAGGGGTTTGTTTTGCCGAAAAAGCATCTATAAGTGGGTCCTTACTTTCAACTTTTAGCTCAAGATTCTAGTTTCATTAACCATTCTAGATAAGCAGCTATCCAATAGCATTCATGGTGAAGCATTAAATTTAATCCAACAAGTTTTATTCCTCATCATTGTTCCTCTTCTTACTCTGTGGGTAAAGGGGGTTAAGCAGTCTCAATAGCCATGAGAAACGGACGATTCGAATCGAATTTCTTAACCTTGCAAGGGAAACCTAAACACATGTCACGTGGTTACTCCCAGAGTCACACGTGCAACTTTTCCCCTTTCTTTCCGGGTTGTGGATCGAGGCTACCCTCCGAGAGTACAAGAGCCCCATGCCACGGTTCGGCGCCGGGTCGTGACCACTCTCTGCACTCGCCATATGCACATGGGACCGAAGTTCAAAGGGTAGGTTGCTGTCCACTTGACGGGCCAATCAGGTACTTAAGCTTACCGATTCCCATAATCTCGGCATGTGTTTAGTACGTTCAAAGACTTAACCATCACTACCACACACTGCGGCCTTAGCATTTTTCACTAGACAGACGGGCCTCAATCGTAAACATCGTACCATAGCCCGTCCGTTGTCCTTATGATTGCAGCGTGTAGTAAACATTCAACTCCTATTTTTACGCGAGTGACAGGAAATCACTCGGCTTTTACCGGAGTCCTATTAGCACAGCATTCTATCGAACCTTACATCTAGTTTTCAAGTATGGGTTCCTAACATCATGCAACTAAGTTTTCATTCAACTCCTATAAACTTAATGCACAAGCAAAAGAGTAGTGAGTTGCATAATTTAGGAAAAGAAATGGTTTATGCTCCGGGGCTTGCCTTCGCAGTTAGCTTGGGGCTCTTCCGAACTTGGGCTCGGGTCTTCAAGAGCTTCAGTTAGATTTACTTGAGCTTCACGCTGCTCACTCTCGGACGCGGGCACCAGCTCGTATGTTCCGTCGGCGAGAGTCGTCGATTCTACATGAATGCACAAGTTTAAGTAGTGGTGATGGTAAACGACACGATTTAAGTGTAATTACTACAGTGGATAGTTTCTGGTCATGAAACTTTGGATTTAGGCACATCAGGGAAAGATATGCTTACTGCAAAATTTTCAGACGGTTTCATGCAGCAGATTAATTATGAAAAATATATTACATAGTTGCTGTTAGATCCTTGTTCTTTTTTACGGAACAAATGGTGCAAAAACTGAGTCTAAGATTTTTACAAGGCTTTCATTTCATCAAGCAGGAGCTACTGTAATTGTTATAGGATTTATTATGCAGTTTTCAGAGCATAGTAAATATGACATTACACTCTTAGGTTATTCAAAGATTTATTTTTTACAGGATCCTACACAGGGTTTTTGTCCATGAAACGTTTTACACAGCATCCTCTACCACTGAGTATCTTCAAGTAAAAATATGAGAATTTTCCAATCTAAGATACTATTTTCTTAATATAATGTATGTTATTAGCACATAAATCAAATAAATAGGTTCCTACGAGATAAAAAGTCTTTAAATTTTCCTCTGGCATCTAGGTGCTATTACACCAGCATAGAAAAAGTTTCATTAGGTGATTCATAACCCAACTGCAGGGATAAAAATATTTAGCCACTTATGGTATGAAACTAAGTTTAATAAACAGTGTAGCTAGAGATGGAATTTGGGCCTGATCTTTTTACACAGTCCTAAACATCAAGCACCTAACTCACTGCCCAAAATTTAGGGTCAGTATTGATTTACAACAGTGGGTAAAAAAGAAGTCCATTAAAGCTTCCATTTAATGTAGAGAAAAATATGTTGAGAATCTGAGAAACTTTTCGTAACAAAAGTTGTAGAGTTTCTTCTAATGATTCCAGGACAGTTGAGTTTGCATTTTTCTGAATTTTCTACGATTTTATACGAATTTTACAAGTTCACTGAATTTGAATCTAGATTTGAAACTTTCTTTTACAACTGGGTCCTTGAATCTTACGTGCAGACCCTTCTAAAGATTTCAATTATCGCAATTGGGTCCTCGGGCGGCTCGGGTACGGCGGCCGGCCGAAATTCCGGAGAGGGGCTCGCCGGCGGCGAGGGGTGAGGGTCGGGGAAGGTTCAGGGGTGCGAGGGCTACCTCGTGGGGGTCTTGTTCGGGTGGGGGACGGCCGGGAATAGCTCGCCGGCGTTGGAGCAGAGGCGGCGGCGGCGGCGGCACGCGTCGACGGCGGTGCTCCGGCGGGCTTGGGGCGGCCTGGTCTGGACGGGAAGCTTCAGTGGCGCGTGGGGAAGCTGCTCAGGGGCTTGGCTTGGGCGGAGGAGATCGGAGTCGAGCTGTCCACGGTGAGCAGGGGCGGCGGCGGCGGTGACAGCGCGGGCGGCGGCGCTCCGGTGGTCCTGGGCGGTGTTGGGCGGGTCGGCGAGCTTAGGTGTGGTGATGTAGTGGTGGCTGGCGCTTCAATTTGGGCAGGGAGCGGCTGTGGAGGGTTGTCCACGAGCGGGCGGAGCTCGGCGGCGGCAATGGCGGCGGCGAGGTGCTCTGGCTGCTGTGGCTCGCGCGGGCGGCCGGGGCGCGGCTTTTATAGGGGCAGGAGGGGGTGGGGGTGCCTGGGCGACGCGCGGGGCGGAGGCACGGCAAAGGCGTGGCACTGGCCACGGCGGGCGGCAGCAGGACGTCGGCGCGGCGTGCGGCGGGCGGAGGCGAGCGACTGGCGGCCGGGGATTTGGCGTGGCAGCGAGGAGATAGCGCGGCGGTTGGATTGGGGAAACAGCTGCAGCAGCGGCTCAGGCGGGAGGCAGGCACAGCGATGGGCGGGGCGCGGGGGTCGGGACGGCACGGCGCGACGCGGCGGGCGGCGAGCCGGGGCACGGCACGGCGTGCGCACGCGCGGGCGCGTAATGGGCAGCGCGGTGGTGGGGGGGGGGGGGGGGGGGGGCAAAGCCGCGCGTGGGGGCGAGGCGCGGCGGCCACAGGCCTGGCGGCTCGCGCCGGTCAGACATCGCCGGCGACGTGGCGTGCGCTGTCGGGCGGGGAGGAGAGAGAGGGAGGAGCGAGGGGCCTAAACGCGAGAATTTGAAAAGTTTCAGGGGGCTGGGTGCAAACAGGGCTTTTTCTCCTCTTTCTAATTTGAATTTCAAAAACTTTTGAACATGAAAGTTGTTCAGAATAAAAAGTTCTACAAGTTTGGTTTGAGGCAACATCTCATTTGGCTTATGGTTTGAAAGTTAATTTAAAAATTCAAAAGTATCCAAATGTGCCCAATTCAATTTGAATTTCAACTTAACTTGTTCTAATTCTTTTCACCCTTTTATTAGTTGGTTAAGCATAGGGTTAGGCTAATGACATTGATTTAGAAATTTTATCAGGGTTGTCACACTGATTCTCTATCTCTGGAGCGTGATCTTTTGAACGGGCGATCGTCGCAGCTTAATCCGTTGCACTCAGGACAGTTATCGGCTGACGGTAATCGGATAACGTTCTCCCAGCAATGGATGAAGGATGGACATTGCCAGTGATCCTCATGTCGGCGTATCATTTCGTCGTGATATCTTGACCGTTCCTGCTGCCGCTGATATTTGCTGAGCAAGAATCAGGATGTGACAGGTCTGCGTGATGGTTCTGATCCTTTGCTCTTGTCTTCAGCCCGCCTTTTCCCTTTGACCTCATCCGCCGTGACCTGCCTCCTGGGATCAACGGCGCCGCTCCTTCTTGCCGATTCTGACGTTAGCACCTTGGTTTGAAGTGAATTTCTCCCCGTATCAACCATGTTAGCCGGGAAAGGATGCTGGTCTATCTTCATCGGTTTTGCCGGTTTAGCCGAGGTTTCCAACTTGAGCCTCCCCTGCTCGATGGCCGATTCTATCTGTTGACGAAAGATCTTGCATTCGTTCGTGTCATGAGACGTGGCATTGTGCCACTTGCAGTACTTCATCTTCTTGAGCTGATCAGCCGAAGGGATGGTATGATACTGAGATAGCTTTATTTGCCCTTCCTGGAGTAATAAGTCGAAAATCTTATCGGCTTTTGATGTGTCAAAGCCGAATGTCTCTGGTTCTTTCTTTCCGAAAGGGCACGATATTGGCCTTTTGCCTTTCACCCACTCTGCCAGGCCGATTTCCTCCTCCCCATCAGATTCAGACCCTTCTAGGTATGCCACCTTCTTCTGAAAATTCCTCCGCTGCTCAAACGGATGGACTTCCTGTCCTGCCAATCGGTGAACGATCTGGCTTAGACTTTCAAATTCTTGCGAAGCATACCTTTCCTTGATTTGTGGCAGGAGGCCTTGGAAAGCGATATCGGCCAACTGTGCATCGGTCAAAGCTAGACTGTAGCATTTATTCCTGACTTCTCTGAACCTCTGTATATATCCCGTTACTATGAAGATGATCGGCTATGGATAAGCCGATAATTGCGTAATAATTGCAAAGAAGACTACTGGAGCGACTTAAACAATTATTACAAATGCAACACTTGAAATAGATCTAATTGGCTATATGACGATGAATCGAGGAAAAGCAATGATAAAGCCGATTACTCTAATCTCAAGCTGGATAACTGGTGATAATACTAGAACAACAGGTAAAATCTATAATTCTAGTAAATATCGATAACCGGTGAATAAATCCAAATGAAACCACAGCGATGCGCCCGTAGTTAAAGCTCGGATGTTACTCGATAAATGGAACCTACCAATTGGCCGGAGATCAAGTTGATGCAGCCGTGCCAATCCGTACGAACTCCTGAAAGAAGAAAAAGTATTGGCAAAGTCGCCGACTTGAAAGTAAAGTGCTGGAAAAAGTAGAAGTATTTTTGTTGATTGATGTGTTCATCTCTTGCAAAGCCCTGGCGACTCCTATTTATACCCTAAAACCAGGACTCCTGGTCGATTACGACTTGTTACAACCTTATTTCAAACAGGAAAACTACTATATCTATAATATCTTTAAAAGGAAATGGACTCCCGCAGAATCTTCCGCCGCCGTCTCCTAATCCAATCAGGACTTTTTCCATAGCTTCTTGACCGAATCAACATGGCTCCGTTGACCAACATCAGGCCACTTTTGACCGAGATCCTCTGTTGTGGATCCAACCTGCTTGGCGCAAGTTGTATTGCCAATTGGCCGATTCCCAACTGTAGCTTCAATCGGCCGACTCTTTACTGTAGCTTTTAGATCTTCTGCATCGGCCAATCCCTTCTCCTGACGTCGATTCAACACGTGTCAAAATCTGGCGTCAACAAGTTTGTAACGGATCGTAATAGATCAGGAGTCTTAGTCCTAGGGTATAAATAGAAGCAGTCAGGGTTTTGTAGAACATACACATCAATCAATACAAACAATCTACTTTTTCATCGTACTTTACTTTCAAGTCGGCGACTTCGTCAATACTTCTTTTTCTTTCACGAGTTCGTACGGATTGGCAGGGCTGCATTGACACGATCTCCGGCCAATTGGTAGGTTCCGTTTATTGAATAACATCTAAGCTTTAACTTCGGGCGCATCGCCGTTGTTTCGTTTAGATTTATTCACCAGTTATCGATATTTACTAGAATTATAGGTTTTACCTATTGTTCTAGTTTTATCACCAGTTATTCAGCTTGAGATCGAACTGTCGGGTTTATCATTATTTTTCCTTGTTTATTATCATATAGCCGATTAGATCTATTTCGAGTGTTGCACCTGCAGCGATTGTTTGAGTTACTCCAGTAGTTTCTCTGCAATCGCCACGTGATTATCAGCTAATCTGTAGTCGTTCATCTTCATAGCAAATCGGCCGATTCGCTGATACGCTTTTCGGGACAGATCGGAACTTTAGCCGATCGGGACCCCGGAATTTAATACGTTTCTTTCCTTGTCAATCAACAAGTCAGATTGACTGGCACGCCGCGTGAACTGCACTAGGGCAATCACCTGAACAGGAGTTAAGAAGATTCTCCCGGGTCGTTTGTCCGACGCTGAAGGTCATCGGCCGGTTCCCGGCCTATTTTTAGCGCCAACAGTAGTCTATGCTCCTGAATGTAGTCGATGATGGCCACCCTCTAGTCGACCTCGATCATCAAGACCTCTTGATCGGGTTCTTTGGTACCCTGAACGATGGAACTTGAGTCTGGTGCCCTGATGGAGGGGTGATGCAACTTATGAATGAATACTTCCGGTGGGATGTTAGCTCGATCAGAACCCAGTTTGGAGAGCACGTCCGCGCTCACATTGTTGTCACGGACCACATGGTGAATTTCCAGCCCTGAGAACTTTTTCTCGAGCTTTCGTATTTCCATGACATAGGCGTCCATGGTGTCCTTGTTGATGTCCCACTCCTTATTGACTTGTTGAACCACGAGTAAGGAGTCGCCATAGACTAGTAGTCGCTTGATGCCCAGGGAGATTGCCAAGCGTAGGCCATGTAACAATGCCTCATACTCGGCCTCGTTGTTGGACACCTCAAATAGTATTTGAAACACGTAATTGAGCTATTCTCCTCGCGGGCTGATGAAAAGTACTCCCGCACCACCGCCACCGAGCTTGAGTGAACAGTCAATGTACATGACCCAATGCTATGGCTGGTTGGTTGGGGCTTCCACTTGGTTTTCTTGCCACTCCGCCATGAAATCGACTAGGGCTAGTTACTTGATGGCGGTCCGGGGCTTGAAGTCAAGTGTGAGGGCTCCCAACTCCACCGCCCACTTGGAGATGCGCTCGGTAGCGTCCTGATTGTGGAGAATATCCGCCAATGGGAAGTCGGAGACCACCAGGATATTGTATGCATCAATGTAGTGGCGAAGCTTCCTGGAAGTGATGAGGATACTGTAAATTTTTTTTGAATCGTCGGGTAACGAACCATAGATTCCGAGAGGACTTCGCTGATGAAGTAGATCGTTCGCTGCACCCTGAAGGCGTGGCCTTCTTCCTGTCGTTCCACCACGATTGCCGTGCTAACAACGTGAGTAGTCGCGGCGATGTAGAGCAGTAGGTTCTCGCCTAGTTGGGGAGCCATCAGGTCGGGTGGCAACTGAAAGTGATGTTTGAGGTCTTGTAGCGCCTGGTTTGCCTCCTCGGTCAACTTGAACATGTCGTAGTGCTTGAGCAACTTGAAGAAGGGTAGTCCCCTTTCTCCAAGTCGGGAGATGAAGCGGTTCAAAGCTGCCATGTAGCCAGTGAGCTTCTGGACGTCTTTGATTGTCTTTGGGGCATCCATGGCTATGATGGCGTTAATCTTCTCTGGATTTGCTTCAATCCCACGATGGCTGACAATGAACCCGAGTAGTTTGCCCTGAGGGATGCCAAAGTCGCACTTTCTCGGGTTGAGCTTCCATCAAAACCGTCGCAAGCTGTTGAAGGTCTCCTCGAGGTCAGTGATGAACTCGCCGTGGGATCTGGTCTTGATGACCGCATCATCCACGTAAGCCTCAACGTTGCAGTGAAGTTGGTCTGCAAGGCACAATGGAATGGCCCGTTGATAGGTGGCACCCGCGTTCTTCAGCCCAAAAGACATTGTAGTATAAGCATATGCTCCAAAGGGGGTGATGAACGCCATTTTGATCTGGTCTTCTTCTTTGAGAGCTATTTGATGATAGCCCGCGTAGTAGTCGAGGAAGGAGAGCAAAATGTAGCCAGCCGTGGAGTCGATGACTTGGTCGATGCGTGGGAGCACGAAGGGGTCCTTCGGGCAGTGTTTATTGAGATCAATGCACATCCTCCATTCATAATTATTCTTTTTGAGTACGAGTACAGGGTTAGCTAGCCACTCGGGGTGGTATACTTCTTTAATAAAACCAGCCGCGAGTAATTTTGCTAACTCTTTCTTAATGGCCTCCCTCTTGTTGGGGGCAAAACGACATAGTCGTTGCTTCTTCGGAGTGGCTTTAGGATCGACTTTTAGGCAGTGCTCGATCAACTCCTTGGGCACCCTTGGCATATCCGCTGGTTTCCACACGAATATGTCACGGTTGGCCCTAAGGAAGCTGATGAGCGCGCTTTCCTATTTGTCACCTAAGCCACCTCCAATCAGAGCAGTCTTGGACGGGTCGCCCTCTAGCAGCTGGATGGTCCTGATGCTGACGTCGCTGGGGTTAGGTTTAACCCTCGACTGGCTTGGCCGCTGGTTGGAGATTTCCATCTCTGTGTTGGTCAGCTTCAGCGCTGCCGCGAGTACTTCTGCAGATGGCTTTGGCACGCGTGAAGTCGTGGCGTACTCGATCGCCTCCTTGTCACAAATGTACAACTTCTTCAGGTCACCACATAATGTGAGTACACCGGTCTTGCCTGGAATCTTGAGTAGAAGGTACACATAATGGGGCACATCCATGAATTTGGCTAGTACCGGCCTGCCAAGGATGGCATGGTACCACGAGTTGAAATCCGCCACCTCGAACTTGATGTACTCGGTGCGGTAGTTGTCTTTTGTCCCGAAGGTGAGTGGCAAGACCACTGACCCGAGTGGTGTAGCCGCGTTGCCCGGGACAATGCCGTAGAAGGGAGCCTTACTGGGAGTGAGCATCTTTGAGATGTCTAGTCCCATCTTCTTGAGAGTACTCGCAAAAAGCGGGTTGAGGCCGCTTCCGCCATCAATGAGTACTCAGGTGAGCCGTGAACCCGCCACGATAGGGTCTAGGACGAGCGGGAATTTTCTCGGCTCGGAGAAGCTGGTCCATTGATCGTCCCTGGAGAAGAAGATCGGGGCCTCACTGTATCTCAGGGGCCTTGTCGTGGCTAGCTCCACAGAAAGTATTTCACACAGGGTTAGCTTCTACGTGCGCTTGGAGGGAAATCCGCCGTCTCCGCTGAAGAAGACATTGACGATGTTCTTCGGATCCTGGAAATCTTGAGCCCCCGACTTGTCACCTCCGTCTTTGTCATCCTCCTTGTCCTTTCGCTTTCCGGCTTGATGGAGGGGTGGAGCGTTGAGTGATTTGCGGATGGTGACACACTCGAAGAGCGTGTGATGCGACTTCGGGTGTATCGGGCATTGCTTGTGCAAGACTTGCTCGTATTACGAGTGGTTGTTCCCCAACTTCTTGCCACGCGGGTTGCGCTCGACAGCCGCGACTTCATGGTCTGGCTTGCGCTTTCGGGGGTTCCCCGAGTTGTTCCGCTGGCCTTTGTCGAAGTGGCCGTTGCCGGTGCCTTGTTTGTCGTGGTTGCGCTTGGGGAAGCGGACATTTTCCTCATCCTCTTGGTCAGCCCATCTTGCCATCATGTCACGAAGCTCCATGGCAGTAGTCGGGCGGTTGCGCCCGAAGTCGTGGTACATGTTCTTCGAGAACAGGCCGTGTTGGAAACAGGGGATGACGTCCTCATCGGTGATGTTGGCGATGGTAGCGCGCGTCTCGAAGAAATGCTATGTGTAAGACCTCAGGGTCTCGTTCATCTCCTGCTTCACCTGGGACAAGTCGTGGCGAGTGCCTGCCCTGATCATGGACTTCGGTTTGGAGTACCTTGAAAATGAGGATCCATCCCTCATGTTTGCAGAGGAGCAGCCAGCCGGAGAACCCCTGAAGCATGTTGTACCCTACGTCCCGCAGCTGTTTCATGCCTAGAATCCATCGAAACAAGTACAAGTAAGTTATCCACTTCATCCCATCGAGTACTTTATTTGCTTTTTGGTATTGATACTTGATTGTTTTCCGTGCAGGATAATGTAAATCTGTAAAGGAGCATGCCACCTATGCCAGATATTGACCGTATCCGACACCTACGTCCAAGTGCGTACCAGCACACTGTCTCCTGCCCCGACCTTGATTCGGTGAGCAAAGAAGACGAAGAGACCGATGATGACCGTACCCTGGTAGATCTGAAGAGGAAAAAGGATGAGGGTACCTCCCGGGGGAACTCAAGCCCTCCCAGTGGTGAATCCCTACCATATTCTCCCAAGAAGCCTAGGACGGCCGCGCGGAAACGGAAAGCCATCAACGTAGTAGATGAAGATGACGAGAACCAACAACCTAGGTACGAGTACTTCGTCAATCAACAAATGTTATTACTGCTCTTGCTTTCTCTTAGTATTTCTGAGTACCTATTCCCTTTCTTTTTCTATAGTGTTGTTGGCGAAAATCCTAAACTTTCCAAGCAAAGGGTTGAAGATCTAATAATCCGGGATGATGCCGTGATGGAATAGAATGTTCCATCAGTCACGGTGGACCATTTGACGAGTGACCTCGGAGCCACATCGGGGCATACACCCCCCTCGGCTAGCGTACCAGCACTGGCGAGTACCATGAGTGCCGCTCCAGCGCCAAGGCACTCAAACTGAAGAAGCTGGTCTTGAAGAAATCCAAGCTGTAAGTACACAAAACTCTCTTGAGTACTTGTTCATAGGTTCGTAGATATGACTGATAGTTATTCTTTTGTTCATAGGGCATCCTCTGCTCTGGGCTTGCATCAGTCTGGCGGAACAAAAACTTCCTCAGAACCCGAGCCAAAGGAGCCATTTGATGTTGAAGCATTTAAATCCCCTGCACCCACCACCACCGAAGTCCTAGAGGATGATGTGGGTGCAGGAGAGATGTTGCTGGAAAGACCCAAGGTGGCGTCGCCAGCCCCCAAGCATCCTACTGGTGGGCCCATCTTGCTACCTCCGCCCACAAGTAACTCTCCTTCCTAAGGCACGTCTGATTCTTGCGGGCGAATAAGCAAGTACTCCGCGGCAGCAGCCAAGTGTCGAAGGAGCCGGTGCTGCGGGTACTTCTGCAGGTGGGATTTTGGTCATGCCACCCAAGTGGAAATATGTTGTCCCAACAGAGCTGATTGATGACCCAATGCTGACTCCAGCAGTCCTAAAGCAGTTCGTGGATACGCACAAGGAGTTGTATAACTTCCCAAATGTATGTTTTCTGTTCCGTTGCGACTTGATTTGCTGACTAGCTTTGCTGTGAATGACTTGAAACCTCCTCTTGTTGAACAGGCTTTGGCCAATCGAACCAAGCATAAGTCGACAAATTGAAGGCCATTGAAGATGGTATTAATCAATTGCACGCCTTGGAGGCCCAGATTACTGAGCAAAAGTATAGGAATATTACTTTGCAGTGCCAACTTGACACCATCAAGTTATAGCGCACAAAGGAAGTCTGGAACCTCAAGAAGAAAAATGATGATCTGGTGCTGAAGAATAAATCCATGGCCAAAATTCACAGAGGTAACATTCTCCCGACTACTCTATCCATTGTGATGCAGACGAGTAGTATTCTCAAAATAGTACAAGTACTTCTCCTTTCGTTGCATGCAGAACTCAAAAATATGTTAAGATATAAAGAGGAGCTGCTGACTAATTGGAAGAATGGTGTGTACCATCTTTTAGAGGATGTAGAGCTCATGGCGAAGAAGCTTGAAGATGCTGATAAACAACTTGTAGAATGCATGCAGCAGATCAAGTCTTTGGCCGCGGAGAAAGAGCTGAAACAGAAGGAGCTTAAAGAGCTGAAGGGTGCTGCACAACTGGTTGTAGATATGGTGGATCCTCTGGAAGAAGGTGTACTCGAAGCGAGAAACTTGCTGGAGCATCTTCATGAAGCGCCGCAGAAGATCTCCAACTACATCTTTGGGACCACCAGGACTTTCGCAGCGCACGTCCTTGGGCTCATCAAGAGTCTTTTCATTCGAAGGCAGATGTGAGTCCACTGGCTGAGGGTATGGCCGCAGACTGCTACATGGAGAAGTTTGCGGAGTACCTGCAGGAACTTGAGGAAGTGCCTCACAAGATAGTGGAAAACTTGGAACAAGATTAGTTATGCAATGAACAACTTGTCCTTCCACTTCTTGTAATATATGTGTATATAATCTGTTAATGCCTGTTGTTTTGTTCAAAGTACTCTGAGTACCGACAAATGTAGGACTTAAAAGTAACACGATACGCTTGGGTCAAGCTACTCCAAGTGCAACGGCTCTGGATGTAGTCAGTAACTTGGCGTTCGATTAATGATTTCTTGCAATAAGAAATGCGGAAGCTTAAAGGAAGGGGATGAGTATGGCAGAACCGCCCGAATTAATCCAGCTTAAGTGCACTAACCATCACCACAGAGGCAGTCCAAGCTAACATGCACTTAAAACAAAGTAAAACGACAGTCTGTCGGGTAACACCCCGATGCAACCACTGGAATTTCGATCGAAACAATGCATACATACAACCCACACGAAGGTGAGCCTAGAGATTACAACAATCCACAAATTTTACATCATAGAGTTCAACATGAATTATTATTACAAACCAAGTTCGAATTCATGCATGAACAAGTACTTTCAAAGTTTAATAGTGCAGCGGAAAATAAACAATAGTTCTAACGACGATACAAGATATCATGATGAAGCCCGTACATGACATCATTCAGCGTTATCATCACTGGCCGGGGACGTATCCCATTCTACCGACTAATCAGAAGGAAGAGTACACGGCAATGTCAAACTAGCAACCATGTCCTCAAAGGTCTCACCTAAAATCAAAGCCACAAGCAAGGCTGAGTATACTAATACTCAGCAAAGCCTTACCCGACTAGTGGTATATACTTAGCCGAGTCCTAGACAAGCAAGGCTTTTGGCTAAGGGTTGTTTTTGCCAAAAAGCATCTAAGAGTGTGTCCTTGCTTTCAAGTTTTAGCATCAAGTTCTAGTTGATTAACCATTCTAGGTAAGCAACTATCCAAATCACACATGGTGAAAAAATAATTAACTGAGCATCCAACAAGATTAATCATCATCATTCTTCCTCTTCTTACTTTATGTGGTAAAAGGGTTAAGAAGTCTCAATGGCCGTGAGAAACGGACGATTCGAATCGAATTTCTTAACCTTGCAAGGGAAACCTAAACACACATCAGGTGGTTACTCACAGAGTCACACGTGCAACTTTTCCCCTTTATTCCCGTTTCATGGAATAGGGCCACTATCCTCGAGTACAGAGGTCCACGAACCATGGAAGAACACCGGGCCGTGGCTGCTCTTGCACTCTCCATGTGCTCATGGAAACGACGTCAATACGGTGGGAGGTATATTCTAGTCCCGGTTCAATCAGGTACTTAAGCTTACCGATTACCATTTTCTCGGCATGTGGTTAGTACGTTCAAAAACATAACCACCACTACCACATACCGCGACCTTAATATTTTTGCTGAATAGACAGGGCCTCAATCATCAACAGGAATATCGTAACATAGCCCCGTCCGTCGATCTTATGATACCAAAATAGGTAAAACAAGCAACTCCTATATCTCGCGAGTGACAGGAAATCACTCGACTTTTACCGAAGTCCTATTAGCATGGCAATCTAGTGATCGACACGGGCTAATGTTCATATCATAGGTACTAGGATCATGCAACTAGGGTTTCAACTAACTCCTACAAACTTAATGCACAATACCATATATAAATAAAAGTTGCATAAGTTTAAAAGTAGGGGTTATGCTCCGGGGCTTGCCTTCTTGAGCAAAGCTAATCGTGGGCTCTTCCAAACTTTGGTTCGGGTTTTCAGCAACTTCAGTTAGATTAAATTGAGCTTCGCACTGCTCACTCTCGGACTCTAGCACCTGCTCGTAGGTTCCGTCGGCGAGAGTCGTCGATTCTATATGAATGCATATGTATGAGAGGTTTTAATGGTACAAGATGAATGACTTATTTCTCTATAAAGTTGTAATTCAACAAAACTCAAGTTAAGTTGCAAAGAGCTTCATTTTATTTTTCTTGGGCAGTCATTTATCGAGTAATATCTGGATTAACTAACTTCATTAAGTAAGTGAGTGATTTTGTCATTTCATAAACGACCATTTTTCAAAAGTAAGCATGGATTAAAATAGAACTACTCGTAGAGATAGTTTCTCGTGTTGAAATTTTTATTCAGAGCACATTACTTAAGTACAAACTCACTGTAAAATTTCCAGCTATTTTTTTTAGCAGATTAATCATGAAAAATATATTAAATAACTACTGCTAGGATCAAGATCTATTTATACAGAACAAACCATGTAAGAACTGGTCCTCAATATTTTAGTGAGTACTCTTAAACTTATGGTGAGTCTACTGTAAATTTTTCAAGTTTTAGTATGCAAGATACAGATCATAGAAAATAAGTCAATATACGTCTACATTAATCAAGATTTATTTCTACAGGCAGTTCCACAAAGTTTTTGTATCTCAAACATTTCCAACATGATAATCTACTCAGAGGTATTCTCTGGTTAAAATTTCATATTTTTCGAAGCACCAGAACTAGTTACTTTGATTTAATGTAATTGTTCTTAACTAAAACATATGAGCAAGTTAGAAAGAAGTAAAATGTTCCAAACTTTGTCCATAACATTTATGCATCAAGATTACTCTACTGTAAAACTTTCAATCCTAATATATTAGTAGAACAACATGAACAAATATCTTTAGCAAAATAGCACATCAAACAAGATCCGACAAAACTACTCGTAGAGACATGTTCTGGCAATGAGATTTTTACACAAGTCTTAACAAGCAGATACTAGCTTACAGTCAAAAAATCATTCACAGTACTGTTCTATGTCAAGAGATACATTTACGGGCTATTTAAAACATGATTAATTTTAAATCAAGTTATAGGTTGTAACTTGTCATTCATCTGTGCAAAAGTAGTCGGATTCATCAAGAGGGTCACAACAAATTTTAGTTTGCATTTTTCTGATTTTTCTATGAGTTTAGATTGATTTTACAAGTGACAGCCTCTTGAACGCAAAAGTACTCGAGTTCACGCAGATAGGTCCCTGGATCTAGTAGAAAGGACCCTAAAAAGAACTTGTGATTGCAATGTAGTCCCTGGGCGGGGCTGGCCGTTCCCAGCCAAAATCCGGCGAGGGAACTAGTCGGCGGCGAGGGGAAAGGGGTGGGGGAGCACGAGGAGGTCGAGGGAAACCTGTTGGTGTGCTTGGTTGGGGCTGGGGTGGCCGGAGTTGGGCTGCCGACGGTGAGTAGGAGCTCCGGCGAGGTGCGGGCGATGGGCGGCAGTGGTCCGGCCAGGGAGGGCGGCGTGGGGAAGTCGGGGAGAACCAGCAGGTCGAGGGCGACCCATTTAGAGCCTCGGTTTCGGCGGAGGAGGAGCGGAAAGTGGGGCGCGAGGTTGAGTGTTGGCGCTAATGACGGGGTTGTGTTGGTACTCGGGCGCGTGTGAGCAGGGGCTCGGTGCAGCCCTTTTATAGGCGCACAGGGAAGGGGAGGTGGAGCTGGGCATGACACAACGGAGGGAGGCGCAGCCGGGAAAAGGTCGCGGCAAGGGCGCGGCGTCGCCGGCGCGTCATGGCTTGGCCGTCGGGAATTGACGGCTGCGTGGTGCGTGCGAGTTGGCAGGGGCGGGATACAGGGTGTGGCAAATCACTGGCAGCAGGCCCGGTCGGTGGCTTGTCGGGGCCCGTTGGGGGTCGCGCCTTGGCACGGCTTGCCGGGGCAGGCATCGTCGGCCAGGTGGCCGGCGGCCGCTACCCCTTGACGGGACAAAACAGGGGAGGGGAGAGAGGAGAGAGAGAGAGAAGGGTCGGGATTCAAATTAAACATTCTCAAACTTTCGAATAGAAACTTGGAAAACTTTGAATACGAAAGTTGTAGCGAATATGAAAATCTACAACTTTTGTTTTAGCCAAAAGTTCATTTGATCCACGGTTTAAAAGTTATTTTAAATTCAAAATTACTAGGATTTGAATTACTAGTCATTTCTTGTGTTAAATTTTTAATTTACAAATGGTGTTTGAAGTACCCTTTGTAAGGTACTAAAATATGAGTGTGTTTTTATGCTACATTTTTCATGAAAAGTGGAGCATGAATGGTTATAAACACAAAAGGAACAAATCTCATATACACACATACATACACATGCACATACACATTCATACACATGCACATGCACACACATAATTAGATGCTTTGTTTCAATGATTCTGGGTTATTATGCATGATGCTATGTTTAGATTTTCTTCCTTCAGGTTCAAAACACCTAGGGTGTTACAATGAGGGGAAGAAAACTCTTGACACTAAGATTTATCACGTGGTATCGATAGGCACAAGGCCACCCCAAATCCACGTTGTTGAAGCACTTACTAAGAGTATTGCTTCCCGGTGACCGAGTCTCTTCCGAGACTCTTCTTGACTCACCACCAAGGCTTAGCCACCAAGGCTCTCGCCAAGTCCCCGGTCACCTCGATGCCGTCTCCACTAAGGAGCTTCTCCATGAAGGAAGGGGGGTCTCCACGTCCCCCGCACAAAGCCGTCATCACCGCTCCACAACAAGGCGAAGGGTCAATGACTTGCCAGCAAGCCACCAAGACTCCAAGCGACTGGCACACCGAGATACAACATGTGGTTCACTCAAGAACAAGCACATAAGGCAACTACACCTTGCACTCTCACTCTAACTAGAGCAAGCCTAGAACTCTCACTTACAAATCCTCTGCTAAATCTAAGGCTATGATCAATATGCACTTGGATGGCTTGGAGAACTCCTTCAGTGTTTCTCTATGTAACACCCTAATTTTCAAATTAGAAACCTAAATAAATTTTTTCTAGATTTTCTTCAGGATCCATAAGTTTTTTATTCAAATTATTTTGATTTTAGAGCATTCACCGTGAATTAACAATAATTTACTTAACCATAAAAACAAATTGTTGGCGCTAAAAATCGGCCAGGAATCGGCCGATGACCTTCAGCGTCGGACACACGACCCGGGAGAATCTGCTTAACTCCTATTCGGGTAATTGCCCTAGTGCGGTTCGCGCGGCGTGCAAGTCAATCTGACCTGTTGATTGACAAGGAAATAAACGTATTAAATTCCGGGTGTTCCGATCGACTGAGGTTCCGATCTGTCCCGAAAAGCATATCAGCGAATCAGCCGATTTGCTATGGAGATGACTGGCTATGGATCAGCCGATAATCACGTGACGATTGCAAAGAAAACTACTGGAGCAACATAAACAATCGCTACGGATGCAACACTTGAAATAGATCTAATCGGCTTTACAATAATAAACGAGGGAAAGCAATGATAAAGCCGATAGTTTCGATCTCAAGCTGGATAACTGGTGATAAAACTAGAACAATAGGTAAAACCTATAATTCTGGTAAATATCGATAACTAGTGAATAAATCTAAACGAAACAACGGTGATGCGCCCGAAGTTAAAGCTTAGATGTTATTCGATAAGCGGAACCTACCAATTGGCCGGAGATCGTGTCGATGCAGCCCTGCCAATCCGTACGAACTCGTGAAAGAAAAAGAAGTATTGGCGAAGTCGCCGACTTGAAAGTAAAGTGCGGTGAAAATGTAGATTGTTTTTGTTGATTGATTGATTGATTTCTTACAAAACCTTGACAGCTCCTATTTATACCCTAGGACTAAGATTCCTGATCGATTACGATCCGTTACAAACTTGATTTAAATAGAAAACTACTATATCTATAATATTTTCCTAAAGGAAATGGGCTCCCGCAGAATCTTCTACCGCCATCTCCTAGTCCAATCCGGATTCTTTCCACTGCTTCACGACCGAGTCGGCATCGTTCTTTTGACCAACGCCAGGTCATTTTTTGACTGGGATCCTCTGTTGGGATTCCAATGGCTTCACCCCCCTATCTATTGGCGCAAGCTGCATCGCCAATCGGTCGATCCCTAACTGTAGCCTCAATCGGCCGATTCCCAATTGTAGCCTTTAAATCTGCCGCATCGGCCAGTCTCTTCCTTTCCTGACGCCGATTCAACACGTGTCAAAATCTGGAGTCAACACATGCCTCCCAGTTTCGGAGTAAAACATGACTTTTACTTCGAAATTCTTTTTAACCTCTCCTTCAAAACAAATGCAGCAAAAATCTCCCTCCGTTTCGCGGTCTTCTACATGATCATTGCAATCTTCTCGAACCGGGCGCTTGACACAACTGTTCCCCTGAAATTCGTGTAGACGACGCGGCAAAAATCCCGCCTTTACCCTTTCTCTCTCGAACTGTTTTTAAGTACCGGCATTCTCCGCCGTTCCTTCCCCACGAGCCTAGTAATCTCCTCCCCAACGAATCACTGTTCATCTTCTCCCAGCGCCCTCTCGGTCTCCAACCGTATCCTCCGGCGATCTTTCTCACATCTGCAATCTGCTCCATCCCTCCAATGGCGGCGCCATCAGCAACTCCACCAACCGCGGAGGTTCTGCCAGGAACTCCCTCGGTGATGGCGGTCCCATCGGCGACTCCATCGGTGACTCCATCGGCGACGATGAGTTTCATTCCGGAGGTAATCATCCGAAACTTTCCTCTTTTACTTTTTACTGCTCAGGCACTTTTTAGATTCATTCCCAGTTTTTCCCTTTCCCCCTTTTTTAGGCATTTAGGCACCAAATCACTATTCCCCTTTCCGAAGCCTCTGGTCTCATCTGCATAGGTCCTATGGGGAATCCGGACCCAACTGATTTGATCAACTTAGAAACCCATAGAATCCCTTTCAAGCAATCACCTATTGATTTGGGTCAGTGGTCAGGTGCTTTTAGATCTTGGCCAAATGAAACCCCTGGCTGGAAAGAATGGACCAAAGATTAGCCAACTCCAAGAGAGTTCAGTGGGATGAGTTAAAAATCGGCCAGTGCATCAATCTCTCTTTGTCCCAAATGGAGAAAAATGAACCCTTGGTAATAGCGGCCTTCTATTTCTGGTCCGACGCGCTCAACACGTTTCTCTTTGGGCACGGACCTATGACTCCAACCCTAGCCGATGTCCTGATGCTGACCGGCCTTGACATTTCCTCCCCTGATACACCCTTTGATTATCTGACCAAACCAACCCATCGGCTAGAGACAAAAGGAATCGGCGGGTGGAAGGGGTATATCAGCAGAAACATGAGGACTGGGACGATTTCAGAGAGAGAACATACAGCGTTCTTAATGATGTGGCTAGAGAAGCATTTCTTCTGTGGCAGAGCAGTTGGCCCTTCCTCCAATACACAAGCTCTGGCAGAAGCCCTGTCAATAGGATCCGCCATCCCCCTTGGGAAGCATCTGTTAGGATCGGCCTACCATATGATGCACCAAATCGGCATCAAATTATCAAAAGGAGAGCCGATTGGTAATCCTGGTGGTCCTTGGTGGTTCATCACCCTCTGGCTTAACCTGTACATGAGCAAGGTCTCCCAGCAGCAAATAGAGACCAAAACATTTCCCAATATCGAGTCAGAGGAGAATCCCAGCATACGACGACGGTGCACCTCTTTTGGAGAAGCAGCATCAGTCTTCCCTCGTTGCCAGTTCACTGCCACCCGAACGGCCGAATATTTTAGATGTTTTTACAACAGCTTCAGTGAAGACACCACCAGCTGGTACCCGTACCAGATGACAGCGCCGCTCTTTGAGCTTCCTATCTGTTATGATTCATCATCCAACTCTTTTGATAGTGATCTCATGGATATTTTGATCAAGCCAGGGATTCTACCGGCAAACTTCTTCTCTGGAAAAGACTTTCCAACTTATGAATTTTACAACCCATCAGTCGCAGCACGGCAATTCGGCTTTGGTCAGCTGCCGATTCAAGTTTATTTTGCCGGCCGTGCAAAATTCCGAGATGAACTCACCAAGAGCCTCGACTATAGTCGGCTGTGCAATCTAGTGCTAGACTCCAGTACCATCAACCTAAACAACTGGATAGTGGCTCCCTTTGCTGTTCAACAATTCAAACTATGGTGGGCAGAATGGAAGCAGCATCTCTTCTGTTCGTCTCCTTCAACATATTGTAATAATCTAGACCCAGATAACATCGACTCAAATGCAGCGGTACTTCCCTTCTCCCAGCCGATTTCAACATTATCCCTTTTCATGCTACAATGTCGCCGCTAACTCGTATTTCTCTTTTCAGTCTGAAAGTCAACTTCCCCCGACGCGGAGCCGAAGTGGTAGGCCGATAGAGAGCAATCGCCCATACACACTATTCCCACTTATCAGCCATCACGCCCCGACCATCAAAGACATCACCAGCGGCCGATGGAAGCAAACACCCAAAAGGCACACTTTAAAGAAGACGAGCCACCGAGTACGTGCCCGCATAGAACCGGCTGATCAATCGGCGGTGGCATCGGCTGAACCTCTAACTACGCCAGCTTTGCCGATTGCCGAGGAGGTCGATCTCCAGACTGCTACAGAAGTTGGAGCGGCCGCTGCATGATTGCTGGTAGAAGCTGTTCAGGTAACTCCGCATACTTCACATACTTTTAAGTATTCTATCAATATTAACCTCTTCCTTCTGCCAGGCTGCACGAATTGCCCCAACGCAGTCTCCGCAGCAATCGGCTACGTCCCAAGCAGAAGCCGAAATGCCAACGATTTCCTTCACCGAGGTAGAGTTTCTTAACTCAATTTCTTGATCCTCAACAAAAAACTAACCGATTTTTGATGCAGGCCAATCTGGATGCGTCGATTGTACCTCCCCAACAAACATCGGCCGGAAGACTCACAGAGGTATGGCAGGCATCTTATATCATCAGACTTAATTATTCGCAGTATACTCATAAAATCTGCTTCCCATACCTTTTAAGGAGGCTGGCCCGAGCAGGGCACTGATAGTCGTCGAGTCTTCTTCTTCTGATGAGCCGATCGCGCTGGTTCCCCAGACGAGGGTGGCACTTCCGCCGGCGCAAGCAAGGGAAATCTGTTTCAAAGAGGTAAGGAACTTATCACCCAAATCGGTCGATTCCCCCTTACTGTCTGCTAATCCGTATTTTCACTTTTTTATATTCTTTTGCATGAGCAGGACACTCCCAATAACAGTCTTTTCTCTTTCGCGGTTCCCCTTTCTGACGATGAAGAGGTCGCTTCACACCAAGTCACATCGAGCTCAGTTCCTGATGACGTCCGTGCCAAGCTCGAGAGTATGCGGACCCTCCTCCAAGACGATATCGGTCGATTAGTGGGAGATGCCTCGTCGATTCGGTGACTTCTTAACAAAATCAGAGGCCGAATCCCAGAGGAAGCGACAGAGGCTCTGGATCCTGCTGCATATATAGAATCAATGCAGACTTCAGTGTTTAGGGCCTTGCGCCATATGGCCGATCGCGCCAAGCTTGTGAAAGCCCGCGAGGAAGAAGACTCTTACAAACACCGAGCCCAAGAGGTACATCAGTGAATCAACTTCTTGAGAACTCTAGTCCAGATATCGTCGGCGCCATAGATCGCCTCAAACAGCAAAGGGTAGAGTTAGCCAAAGAGATGGAGCAGGTGACCAAGGCCATAGCTGCTGAAGAAAAAAGACTCGAAGACCTTCCATCTGTCATCGCCGAGCTGAAGCAAGAAAGACATAACCTAGCCCGTGAAGCAATAAAAATCCATCGTCATATGCCAGAAGTCCCCGGATCGGCTGATGACGACCAAAGAATTGTAGACTCGGCCGATCAAATTAGGCAACGAGCGATTGCGGCTATCGATGCCCTCCTTGGGTGAATTGTAAAAAAATCCTGTAAACATTTAATGCCCTCTTACTGTTGACGCGCAGACTCAAACTTGGACTGTCTTCTTTGGCAACTTTTCATTTATTAACACTTTTACTCTGATGGGACGCATCCTACCATCCCTTTACCCCCTTCCTTCTATAAGTATGAGATCCCATATCATTTCCAAAGGCGTCTGTATTACCCATCTTCTTCCCCTCCAATAATTTGATCTTTTTCCTCCCAGGCTAGACATCAAGATGTCTTCTTCATCTTCCTCCTTCTCTATCAACCAGGTATGAACCCTTTTCTATTTCCTCCCTTGACATCTCAACCGCTCTAATACTGGGTAGTTGTTTGCTCTTTCTTTAGCCGAAACGCCTTAGTCCCAGTCTGGAACGAGCGATTGAAGTTATGCATTCAGACAAACCATTGTCGCAGGCGGACATAGATCTGATAAAAGCTCATTTTGAAGAACTCAAAGGTCATATTCCTGCTGACATCCAGAAAGTCTGGGACCATATAGACGCTAACTGCTCCAGGCGACCGCCAACTGAAAGGAGTCATCCACTCCCTCGCTCAGTTGCCCTTGAAGATGCTGCGGCGGGAACATCCCAACCACCTCTTGACAGAAGCCATCCACTCCCTCGTCAAGTTGAGGCTGAAGCCACCATGGAGGATCTGGAGGAGAAGAGCATGCGCCTTTTGATAAAATTAGGCCGGATTGAGAGAGAGATCAAGAAAAACCGTGATCAATAGATATATTGGTACTTTTTATTCTAAGGGCGACTTGTACCATGTCGGCCATGTACTCTGCTGTTTTCACCGAATAATGAATCGGTCAGACCAAATCAAAATGTTTCCTCCTTAAGGCGATGTCATTTTTACATCAGCTATATAGACAAGAGCCAATGGGAGTTGGCCACGTTGTCTTGATGCACCTTACCGCAAGTTATGCACCCACCCATATACTTGGATAGTACCTCTTCAAATATCTCCCGTTTAAGGCTCTTGTGAATTCTTCCCCTTCGATAGTTTCTAGTATATATGCATTTCCCGGAGCACATCGGCCGATTTTATACGGCCCCTCCCAAGTGGTCGACTATTTACCGAATTTGGGATCCTTAGACCCTATCGGCAGCACCAACTTTCATACCAAATCTCAAGGGAGAATTTTTTAACCTTGACCTTCTTCTCATACTACCTGGCCACCCTTTTCTTGTTTTCTTCGATGCTAATCAGGGCCCTCAATCGCTGACCCGCCGAATCATCGAGCTCTTCCTTCATGAGGAAGGAATAGTCATCGGCCGTCAACTGATCTTGAAGCGATGTGCACCTTGACCCGATCCTTAATTCCCAAGGCAAGACTGCCTCGTGACCATATACCAACTGATAAGGAGATATCTTAGTGGCCCCGTGGCAAGCCATCCTAAAAGCCCATAGAGATTCAGCCAAAGACATGTGCCACTTCTTAGGTTGTCCCTCTATCTTCCTCTTGATCAACTTGATTATCCCCTTGATTTATCCTGGCCGTTGGCTTGAGCATAGTACGGAGAAGAATTCAACAATTTAATCCCCATATCGGTGGCGAATTCTCCGAACTCCCCTGAGGTGAACATCGTTCCTTGATCAGTTGTGATAGTCTGAGGAATACCGAACCGATAAACAATGTGATTCTTTACGAAATCGATCATATCGGCCGATGTCACGGACTTCAATGGAACTTCCTCCACCCATTTGGTAAAATAATCAGTGGCTACTAATATAAACTTGTGCCCTTTGCTTGATGGAGGGTGAATCTGCCCGATGAGATCTATTCCCCAACCTCTGAACGGCCATGGCTTGATTACCGGATTCATAACCGAAGCTGGCGCGTGCTGCACATTGCCAAACTTCTGACAGTCTTGACAACTTTATAATATTTGAAACAATCTTCGAGAATCGTCGGCCAATAATACCTGTTGTTTCTGATCATCCACTTCATCTTGTGAGCCGATTGATGGGCTCCGCATACGCCTTCGTGGATTTCCCCCATCAGGACTTTCGCTTCTTCCATTCCCAGGCATTTGAGAAGAACCCCCTCAATCGTCTGGTAAAAAAAATCGTCTTCGAGTAACACATATTTCGTGGCCTAAAAACGCACTCGCCGATCCACCTTCTGGGACGGATCTTTCAAGTAATCGGCAATCTCCTTTCGCCAATCGTCGGCCGCAAGTTCCAGAATCATGGCCCCTTGAATCGGCCGATATCCGGATGCGTGTTGGGCAAGCCTATTGGCCTCTTCACTGCATTAGCTTTAACTTCCCTTAATAATTGGATACCTTTTAGGACGGCTCGGTATTCCGCCTGGTTGTTGGTTGCGGATGCCTCTATCGGCAGAGAGAAATCATAACTTGCCCCCCGAGGTGATACAAGAACGATGCTGATTCGAGATCCGGCTCCACACGAAGAACCATCGAAGTATAGAGTCCATGGAACCGGTTCAACGACACTAATTTCCGGTCCACAATGTTGAGCCACGAAATCGGCCATGACTTGACCCTTGACAACTTTGGCCGATTCATACCTTAAGTCAAACTCTGACAGAGCCAGGATCCACTTTCCAATCCGTCCTTTCAAAATTGGCAGTGATAGCATATATTTTACCACATCATCCTTGCATACGACTATGCACTCTGTCGATAATAAATAGTGCCTGAGCTTGGTACACGAGAAGTATAGACACAGGCACAGCCGTTCCACCGGGGAATATCTTGTTTCGGCGTCCAGGAGTCTTCTGCTGACATAATATACCACCCGTTCTTTTCCTTCAAACTCCTGTACCAGCGCCGATCCGATAGCCTGTTCGTCAGCCGATAGGTATAGTTTGAACGGCTTATCGGGCTGTGGCGGGACTAACACAGGTGGTGAACTTAGATATTGCTTGATATCTTCTAACGCTTTGTGTTGTTCTTCTCCCCACACGAATTCCTGATCGGGCTTCAATTTCAACAAAGGAGTGAAAGATTGAATACGCCCGGACAAGTTGGATATAAATCTTCTGATATAGTTGACCTTGCAGATTAGGGACTGCAGCTCAGTTTTATTCTGCGGGGCCACAACCTTATTGATGGCGGATATGGTCTTCCGGTTAACCTCTATCCCGCGCTCATGGACCATGAATCCTAAGAATTGCCCAGCCGACA
This sequence comes from Panicum miliaceum, assembly GCA_032594955.1. Lineage (NCBI taxonomy): Eukaryota > Viridiplantae > Streptophyta > Magnoliopsida > Poales > Poaceae > Panicum > Panicum miliaceum. The sequence goes on along the minus strand of CM064070.1, from coordinate 6,326,215 downwards.
CGCCGAATGCACACTTGTTCGGGTTCATTTTCAACCCATGCTTCCTTGTGCACTCCAATACCTCTTGTAAATCGGCCAGATGTTCCTGATGACCTTTCGACTTGACCACCACATCATCGATGTAGATTTCCACCGATACACCAATGAGCTTGTGAAAGATATAGTTCATAGCCCGCTGGTATGTAGCGCCGGCGCTCTTTAACCCAAAGGTCATTACAACCCACTCGAATAGACCGAGGTGGCCCGGACACCTGAAATCCGTCTTCGAAATATCTTCCTCGGCCATCAAAACCGAACGCTTCTAGCTCTTTCTTCCCAAAAGGGCAAGATATCGGCTTCTTCCCTTTGACCCATTCTGCTAGGCCGATCTCTTCTTCTTCCTCAGATTCAGACCCTTCCAAATATGCCACCTTTTTGTGGAAATTCCTCCGTTGATCAAACGGACGTATTCCCTGACCGGCCAATCAGTGAACGATCTGACTTGAGCTTTCAAATTCTTGTGAGGCGTACCTCTCCTTGATATGTGGCATGAGGCCTTGGAAGGCGATGTCGGCCAACTGATCATCGGTCAGGGCTAGAGTATAGCATTTGTTTCTGACCTCTCTGAACCTCTGTATGTAGCCAGTTACTGGTTCATCGCTCCTTTGCCTGAGGCTGGTCAAATCTGAAAGCTTCATCTCGCGGACTCCCGCGTAGAAGTACTTATGGAATTGCTTTTCTAGATCGGCCCAAGTAATGATGGAATTGGGTGGTAAGGTAGTGAACCACTGGAAGGCCGATCCAGACAGAGACGACGAGAACAGACGCACCCGCAGAGCATCTTGTGTGGCGGCTTCCCCTCACTGGATGATGAATCTATTTATGTGCTCCACGGTTGAGGTGTCGTCCAGCCCTGAAAACTTGGTAAAGTCAGGAACTTTGTACCGGTGGGGAAACGGCAGTAGATCGTAGGCCGATGGGTATGGCATCTTGTACGTATAAGTTTGTACTTTCGGCTTTAACCCGAATTGGTCTTGAATTACCTCCGCTATTCTTGTTGTCCAATCCACTTGCTGCTGATGAACAGCTGGTCGGGGCGCCGGCATATGTTGGTGGATCGGCGGTGGTATGGCCGGGTGATGGATCAAAGCGTGTGGCGGATTCTGTTGCATCGTGACCGTCTGAGCAGTTGACAATTGATGGCGAAGCGAATCTGTCGCCGCATTGTAAATCGTCATCGGCGCCGTGCTTCTGAGTGCTTCTGCGGCATCTGCCCCCCTGCCGATTTCTGACGTGGCCGGTTGATACTGAGGGAAAGCCGCTGTTGCTGGTGCCCCCCAAGGTGCTGAGTTTGAGGGCAGCGATTGCACGGAAGCAATATGGACAGGCTGAAGCGGCGCTTGCGATCGAAAACATGGTGCACCGTTATACCGTTGAGGCATCAAAGGCAACGAAGTGTTGTACCCTTCGTGTTGTGTCGACATCGGCTGAGGAGCCGAGTGAGACGTGCTTGATAAGCTTCTGGCTGGAGGTACAATAGGTGGGGCGTATGGTGGCCCCTGATATCCCTGAGCTACTCCGCTGACCAGAGAACTGATGACAGCGTTATACACCGTGTTGGTCATTACTGAGGATTGGTCGATGAAAGCCTGATAGACGGACTGTTGAATCATATCGGACATCTTGCCCGAATCCTCAGCGATGGTGATGTGGCGGGGAACTGGAAGAGGAGCTTTCTTGATTGCCTCCCTGCTTCTGGTATGACTGAAAGATTGCAGATACACCCTTTTGTAGTCTTCTAGGTGTTTTCCCAGTTCCTCTTTCTGGTCGTCCTTGAGATCTGCTTCCGTGACCTCAATGATGTTGTTCTCAAAGACTTCGGTGGTCTTTGACATATTGGATGTTGAGGTTGTCCCACCGGGCGTGCCAAAAGTGCGTTGGCGCTAAAAATCGGCCAGGATTCGGCCGATGACCTTCAGCATCGGAGACACGACCCGGGAGAATCTGCTTAACTCCTATTCGGGTAATTGCCCTAGTGCGGTTCGCAAGGCGTGCCAGTCAATCTGACCTGTTGATTGACAAGGAAATAAACGTATTAAATTCCGGGTGTTCCGATCGGCTGAGGTTCCGATCTGTCCCGAAAAGCGTATCAGCGAATCGGCCAATTTGCTATGGAGATGACCGGCTATGGATCAGCCGATAATCACGTGACGATTGCAAAGAAAACTACTGGAGCAACTTAAACAATCGCTACGGATGCAACACTTGAAATAGGTCTAATTGGCTGTACAATAATAAACGAGGGAAAGCAATGATAAAGCCGATAGTTTCGATCTCAAGCTGGATAACTGGTGATAAAACTAGAACAATAGGTAAAACCTATAATTCGGGTAAATATCGATAACTAGTGAATAAATCTAAACGAAACAACGGCGATGTGCCCGAAGTTAAAGCTTAGATGTTATTCGATACGCGGAACCTACCAATTGGTCGGAGATCGTGTTGATGCAGCCCTGCAAATCCGTACGAACTTGTGAAAGAAAAAGAAGTATTGGCAAAGTCGCCGACTTGAAAGTAAAGTGCGGTGAAAAAGTAGATTGTTTTTGTTGATTGATTGATTGATTTGTTACAAAACCCTGACGGTTCCTATTTATACCCTAGGACTAAGATTCCTGATCGATTACGATCCGTTACAAACTTGATTTCAATAGAAAACTACTATATCTATAATATTTTCCTAAAGGAAACGGGCTCCCGCAGAATCTTCTGCCGCCATCTCCTAGTCCAATCCGGATTCTTTCCAGTGCTTCACGACCGAGTCGACATCGTTCTTTTGACCAACGTCAGGTCATTTTTTGACTGGGATCCTCTATTGGGATTCCAATGGCTTCACCCCCCTATCTATTGGCGCAAGCTACATCGCCAATCGGCCGATCCCTAACTGTAGCCTCAATCGGCCGATTCCCAGCTGTAGCCTTTAAATCTGCCGCATCGGCCAGTCTCTTCCTTTCCTTACGCCGATTCAACACGTGTCAAAATCTGGCGTCAACAGAAATATAAGTAAATATAGGTTCTGTGCATTTCATGGCGCATTGCATTGTTTTATTGCTTGTCTTCAATTTGAATTTAAATTTCAAATTTTAAATTCAAATTCAAATGCTTTTGGCCCGGCCCATTTCCTTCTCTTCCTCCCTTCTCACTTTTCTTTTTTCCCGCAGCCCAGCCGACCCAATCTCTCTCTTTTTCCCCTCCTTCCTTTTCCTCCCGCAAGGCCCAGCCCAACCGGCCTTTTTTTCTTTTTCCCCCTGCAAGGCCCTTTTGCCGGCCTTTTTCTTTTCCCCGCGTAGTCCAGCCCAGCTAGCTGCGTTGCCTCCTCTCCCCGGCCCAGCGGCCCAGTCCGCCTCCCTCACCCCCTCTATCCCTCACCGCCAGGCGGACCCCACCCGCCGGGTCCGTCCCCAACCTCGAGATAGACTCGGGCTCGACCCCGAGTCCGGCCGCGGCATGACGCCGCCCTGCCCGTGCGGCACCGCGGGCCTGTACGTCGAGGCCCCCTCGACCGCCCCTATAAATCCACCGCCCTGCGCCCTCGGACCCTCAACCCGCAGCCATCGCCCTCGCCTCGCAAACCCTAGCCGCGCAAGCCTGCCGCCGCCGCACCTCAGCCGCCCGACGCACCGCTGCTCCGTCGCCTTCCGCTGTCGAGCAAGTGCCGCAAGAGCTCCACGTTGCGGTAAGGAGCATCGTCGACCCCTTTTTCCTCCTCTTTCCCGCTTTCCTGCACGCGCGATTCCTCGACGGAGCTCCGCGGCCGCGCGCCGCCGCCATGCGCCCCTCTCCGGCCCCCGTCTTGCCAAACTAAGCCCCTAGATGCGTTCCTCGTAGCGCCCGTGTTCTCGCCGTGCAGCCCGCTCGTGAAACTGAGCTCGGATGGCCGTTTTCTGCCAAGTCTGGCGAGTCCGCCGACACCCGCCACCCTTGCCGCCCCAGCCCTGTGCAGCCGTCGGATCCCGATCCGACGGGTTAGATCCGACGGGTTAGATCTAATCTAACCCGAGTCAACACCCGCGTACCGGTCAAAACCCTGAGTTTTATCGAAATCAACCCGCGGTCCATGGCAGTTCAAAAGTATTCACGAGTAGATCCTTCTTCTTCTGTTTAAGCCCCTGTCTTTTTCTAAAATAGAACCCGCCATCCCTAGCCTCTCTGTTTTTTAATCTAAACCCTAGATTTAAGGTTTAATTATGTTTTAGCCCTCGGTTTATTTGTCCAGAGCCCAGTTAGTTTGAAATATTTTACAAATAAGCCCCTGGAATCATGTCTTCGCCATAACTTCTCCGTTTTAACTCCGTTTTCGTAGATTCTCACGCTCACGCGATCCTTGCGACGTATGCAATAGCTTTATAACGTTGTTTTGCCCTATTTATATTGTTTGGTGTATAGTTTCTTATTTATTGTACTTGTTTGTTTGTATGTACTTATGTGTTCCGATAGACGGTGCGCAGTTCGAGGGTCCGCAAGAGCAAGGCTTTGAAGAATCCCCTGAGCAGCAGCAGTACTTTTAAGAAGCCAAGTGGTCCTTGATCATATTCCGGTCCTAATAACTTTCTAAATACACACATTTACTTCATATGCATGCATGTGTCTATAATATGATGGATCCTAAACTAAGGATATGCCTAGTTCTTTTGAAATTCCTTGATTAAACCTGGGTTGTTATATTTATGTTGTAGCTACGCTAGTTGCTTTTACTTAGGCTTTGGTTGGATAACCTGAAAATCACACTACACTGGATTTACTTCATGTTCTAGAATACTTTTACGGTAATAACTTTGAGATCATTGCATTAATTGGAACATGGAGAACCACCCATGAAAATAGTGCAATAGGGGTTGCATCGTCGGGGTATAGCTCGGTCCTCTTGAGGGTATGATGTGGTCCTAGTTAAGGCATCTGCCTCATTAGGGAGAGTTATGACCGCTTTGACTTGAAATTTTAGCGGAATGTTATAAGTTAGGTAATCTTTGTAAAGGCCTCGTAGTGAATCCCTGCCACTCACCTCAGAAGTGTTTAAGGGCCTTGCAAACCCGGGCGTTAAGGGAAACGCGAGTTGTGGGTAAAGTGTGCAACCTCTGCAGAGTGAACATTGATATATCAGCCATGCTCATGGTTAAGAGTGGCTTGGACCCTCACGTGATAATTGAACTTAAAGATGATCTAAATTGATGTTCTTTATTTATGATATTGTTACTTATCTCTTTCATTTATTTAAGGGTTGGTATATACTTACACTTAGTTAATGCTGGCTAAATAAAACTTGGTCAACAAAAAATGCTTATCGCAGTCAAACCATGTCACCTATTCCTTGTTTATGGCCTTGCATGTCATATAATTTACTCCACTTGCTGAGTACCAACCATAAGTGTAGTCACTCTTGCTCTATTAAAACCAATGCTCCTCAGAACAAGATAATTGTCCGGAGTTCCCTGAAGATTTTGAGGAGTTCTTGACGTATGTCTCCCAGTCATCTTCCTATCGAGTTGAAGTTCCGCTGCTAGTTATAAACGTTTATTTATTGGCTTAAGATTAAGATCTGGAGTTACCCCCAGAGTACGACAGCGACGAGTCCATTGACTACCTGCAAGAGTCACCTCCCCGCAAGCGCGTCCACTACAGAGAGCCCGGCTACCACACCCGCTTCCGATAGAGATGCTAGATCTTGGAGTCTAAGTTAGGAGTGTCCTTAAGAGTCTTTTTGTAATCGCTTGTTCGAACGGTCTTTATAGTTTGTTTAGTATTTGTTAATGTGATTGTGTGCTTGATTTTGTGAGAACAATTTGAGTTGGATCTTTGTAATGATTGCGATGAATTGTCGAGTGATGACCACAATTACATCAAGCTTGTAATAAAGATAGATAATTTAGTAAAGCTTGGGGTTATCTATTTTATTTACTGTTTTTATCTTATCCTTGGTCCTATCCCTTTTCCATGATTGATTTCATGAGTCTCATTTTTCTAACCGATCAGATAGTGAACATCAGGTCTGGGTCAGGGGTTGATCAGCCTGCAGTACCACGTCACGAACGAAGCAACAACACCAACCCTGATCCTCAGCAGAGTCAACTGCACCAGGCGCCGCCAGCAGGGATGGAGCAGTTTCTCGCCGCCCAGACTCAGCTGCTAACCAACATGGCGAACACTATCGCCAACATGCAGGCCCAGATGAACCAAGCTCCACCACCGCCAGCTAGAGACAGGCACCGGGAATTCATGAGCCACAAACCCCCTTCATTTTCTCACTCACTTGATCCTCTACAAGCTGATGCCTGGATCAAGACGGTGGAGAAGATGCTGAACATCGTCCAGTGTACTGACAGGGAGAAGGTATTGTATGCTTCAGGCAGACTAGAAGGAACCGGTCTAAATTGGTGGGATGCTCATGACACCCCTAACACCATCACCTGGCAGGAGTTCAGGAGCAAGTTCAGGGAGCAACACATACCCAAAGGTCTGATGAAGCTCAAGAAGCAAGAGTTCCTTGCATTGAAATAGCGAGCAATGTCTGTGAGTGAGTACCGGGACAAGTTCATCCATTTGTCTCGCTACGCTCCCGCAGAGGTAGCAGATGATGAAGAGAACCAGGATCACTTCAGGGATGGTCTGATTGGTCCTATCAAGTATCAACTGATGGTGCACACCTTTGAAAACTTCCAGAAGATGGTGGACAATGCCATCATGGTGGAGCATGCTCGCAAGGAGATGGTTGAGCAGAAGAGAAAGTTTGAGTCGCCGGGGCAGTTCAGCAACAACTCACGCCCTCGTTTCACGCCCCGGCAAGGAACACCTTTCTGCATTGGAGGACAGAGTGTCAACTACGGGCAGAATCAATACCAGCGCCCCAATCAGCAGAACCACCAGCAGCAGCAAGCTCAGCATGCTGGTCAGTCAGCGCAGCGCCTCAGCTTCCAGCAGAATCGCGAGAACACCCCTACTGGAACGCCTGTGAGGAACAATACCCCTATTCCCACTGGTGATAACACGTGCTTCAGATGTGGCAAGACTGGTCACTACGCCAATCGTTGCCCCAAGGGAAATGCCCAGAACACTCCAGGCTAGTTCAACAACAGTGGACAGAGGCAGACTCCATAGCAGCAACAGCCCAGAAACAACAACCAGACGCCGCAGAACAACAAGGGTCAACAGAACTACGTCCGCGGGCGTGTGAATCATGTGGTCGCGGAGACCGCTCAGGACGCTCAAGAAGTTGTGTTCGGTATGTTCCTAGTCAACTCAGCCCCTACATCAGTTTTATTTGATTCCAGAGCATCGCATTCCTTTATTTTTGCTCAGTTTGTCGCAAAACATGGCATTCCCGTGCATACTATGTCGAACCACATGTTAGTTAGTTCACCTGGGGGAAATATGAAGGCCATGTATCACTGTCTCAGTGTCAATTTCAAGATTGTGGGCAGGGAATTTTGTGCAAATTTCATAGTACTGGATTCTAAGGGAATAGACATTATACTCGGAATGGGATGGATGAGCAAGGTTGACGCAGTTATTCAGTGTGCCAAGAGGTCAGTGATCCTCAAGAGCCCAGAAGGTGAACGATTTGAGTTCGTGGCAACACTTCCATCCACAGTAGATTGTGCCATGAATCAGCTGAAGGCAGATTTGATTGAGGACATCAGTGGTGTGTGAGTACCAGGACGTCTTCCTCGATGATTTGCCAGGTATGCCACCTGAATGCGACATTGAATTCCTCATAGATCTTTTACCTGGTACTACACCTATTGCTAAGAGGCCATATAGAATGTCAGTTGGTGAATTAGAGGAACTTAAGAAACAGCTAAAAAAATTGCTAGATAAGCGGTTCATTCGTCCTAGTTCTTCACCTTGGGGAGCACCTGTGATATTCGTTGAAAAGAAGGATGGTACACAGAGGATGTGTGTTGATTATAGAGCCTTGAATGAAGTTACCATCAAGAATAAGTATCTGTTGCCTCGTATAGAAGACCTGTTTGATCAGTTGAAGGGAGCCAGGGTATTCTCTAAAATTGATTTGAGGTCAGGGTATCATCAGCTGAGGATACGACCCTCTGATATTGCCAAGACAACATTCACTACCAGATACGGACTTTATGAATATACAGTAATGTCATTTGGGTTGACCAATGCTCCAACTTATTTCATGTACTTGATGAATAAAGTATTCATGGAGTATCTTGACAAGTTCGTGGTGGTGTTCATTGATGATATTCTGGTGTACTCCAGGAATGAGGAGGAACACGAGGAACATTTGAGGCTTGTTCTGCAGAAACTCAGAGAAAATCAGTTGTATGCCAAGCTTAGCAAGTGTGAATTCTGGTTGAGTGAGGTCTCGTTTCTTGGTCATGTTATCACAGAAGGAGGTATTGCAGTGGATCCAGGGAAGGTCAGAGATGTGTTGAAGTGGGAACCGCCAACAACACTGTCAGAGATCCGGAGTTTTCTAGGACTCGCAGGATATTACAGGAGGTTTATAGAAGGCTTCTCTAAGATAGTGAAACCCCTTACATCACTACTAGAGAAGGAAGAGAAGTTTATATGGTCCGAGGCATGTCAGAACAGCTTTGATGAGTTGAGAAAAAGGTTGACTACCGCACCAGTATTGGTTATGCCTGATATTCATAAGAGTTTCGACATCTACTGTGATGCTTCTAAACAAGGTCTTGGTTGTGTATTGATGCAAGAGGGACACGTGATTGCATATGCATCTCGTCAGGTTAGGAAACATGAGAAGAACTATCCCACACACGATCTAGAGTTAGCAGCAGTGGTACCTGCTCTGAAGATATGGAGGCACTATTTTTTGGGTCACAGATGTCAGATATACACCGACCACAAGAGTCTGAAGTACATTTTCACTCAGAATGACCTCAACCTGAGACAACAACGATGGTTAGAGCTCATAAAGGACTATGACCTGGAGATACACTATCATCCAGGGAAGGCAAATGTGGTTGTTGATGCCTTGAATCGCAAGAGCTATGTGAATGCGAAAATGGTTAGCCGGATGCCTCAGGAATTGTATAAAGAGTTTGAACAACTCAACCTTGGGTTCATTGCCCATACGGAAGGGATCACTATAGAAGTGGTGCCGACTCTCGAACAAGAGATACGGAAGGGTCAGCTTGAGGATGCTAAGATTCAGGAGATAAAGGGGATGATAGAAGCAGGCAAGGCACCTGACTTCACTGAAGATGAACATGGAACTGTGTGGTTCCGAAAGAGAATATGTGTGCCCGATGTGGTTCACCTTCATGAGAAAATTTTGCAGGAACCTCATGGCTTGGCTTATTCTATCCATCCTGGCAGTACCAAGATGTATCAGGATTTGAAGGAGAGATATTGGTGGTTTGGCATGAAGCGTGATGTTGTGGCTCATGTGGCACTGTGTGATGTGTGTCAGAGAGTCAAGGCAGAACATCAGCGATCAGCCGGTTTGTTATAGCCATTGAAAGTGCCAGAATGGAAATGGGAAGAAATTGGTATGGATTTTATCGTGGGATTGCCACGCACACGAGATGGTTATGATTCTATATGGGTCATAGTGGATCGTTTGACCAAAGTAGCTCACTTCATTCCGACGAATACTACCTACACAGGGGCACGATAAGCCAACTCTCTCTCTTTTTCCTCCCGCAAGGACCAGCCCAGCCGGCCTTTTTTTCCCCCCCCGCAAGGCCCGGCCAGCCAGCCTTTTTCTTTTTCCCACGCGGCCCAGCCCAGCAAGCCACGTCGCCTCCTCTCCCCGGCCCAGCGGCCCAGACCGCTTCCCTCTCCCCCTCTCTCCCTCACCGCCAGGTGGGCCCCGCCCGTCGGGTCCGTCCCCGACCTCGAGCAAGACTCAGGCTCGACCCCGAGTCCTTCCGCGGCACGACGTCGCCTCCGCCCGCGCGGCGCCCTGGGCCCGCACGTCGAGGCCTCCTCGGCCGCCCCGCGCCCTCAGACCCCTCAATCCACAGCCACCGCCCTCGCCTCGAAAACCCTAGCCGCGCAAGCCTGCCGCCGCCGCACCTCGGCCGCCCGACGCACCACCGCTCCGCCGCCTTCCGCCGTCGAGCAAGTGCCGCAAGAGCTCCACGTTGTGGCAAGGAGCATCGTCGGCCCCTTTTTCCCCCTCTTTCCCGCTTTTCCGCACGCGCGATTCCTTGCCGCAGCTCCGCGGCCGCGCGCCGCCGCCGTGCGCCCCTCTCCGGCCCCCGTCTCGCCAAACCGAGCCCCTAGATGCGTTCCCCGTAGTGCCTGCGTTCTCCCCGTGCAGCCCGCGCGTGAAACCGAGCCTGGACGGCCATTTTTGGCCAAGTCCGTCGAGTCCGCCGCCACCCACCTCCGTGAGCCGGCGCCAGCGCCACCGCCCGTGCCGCCCCAGCCCCGCGCAGCCGTCGGATCCCGATCCGACGGGTTAGATCTAATCTAACACGAGTCAAAACCCGCGTACCGGTCAAACCCTAGGCCTTTTTGCAAAAGAAACCCTGAGTTTTATCGAAATCAACCCGCGGTCCACGGCTATTCAAAAGTATTCACGAGTAGATCCTTTTTCTTCTGTATAAGCCCCTATCTTTTTCTAAAATAGAACCCGCCGCCCCTAGCCTCTCTGTTTTTCAATCTAAACCCTAGATTTAAGGTTTAATTATGTTTTAGCCCTTGGTTTCTTTGTCCAGAGCCCTATTAGTTTCAAATCTTTTACAAATAAGTGTAACACCTCAGGTGTTAAAATTACGACATAAACCTCATTAGCTTAACACGATGCATAAATAACTAAGAAAAGTTTAAAAGAAATGAATTAAAAATTGGTTTTGCTTTGAATTGAAAATAGTTGTGTATATGTGCATAAGTACATGTACGTTAATCAAACAAGTTAAATAACTTTCACATTAATGCAAACATGGCTACAAAATTGAATAGGCACATCGTTTTTGACATGATAAACAAAAGTCTAGTTGAAGCCTAGGAGAGAATGCAAAGTTTTGCCCAAGAAATGACGTGCCCTCCGAATTATACTTTTGAGTTTTTAAAATAATTTCTAAACTAGAACTCAAATGAACTTTGGCCTGAAACAAAACTTGTGTTCCCTACCACGAACTTTGTACCGCGCGCATTACTTAGAACAACTAGGTAACCTTTCATTTTGAACAACTTTCATGTTCAGAGATTTTTGAGTTGCAACACGAAAATTTGAGAAACACTTGGATTTGCAAACCAGCCCCTACCTTTTCTTCTATTTTCACTGCAGACCCTTTTTCTCTGCCCCGCCCGACCCTCCGACGCGCAGTCGTTCGCCCGACCCTACGTTTGCCCGACCCTCGTTTCGCCCGACCCTTTCGTTCGCCCGACCCTTTCGTTAGCCCGACCCTCGCTTCGCCCGACCCTTTCGCTTCGCCCGACCCCTCGCTTCGCCCAACCCCTCGCTTCGCCCGACCCTCCGCCGCCGCGCAGACGCCGCAGGCCACTTGGCCGGCGATGCCTGACCGGCGCTAGGCGCCAAGCCAATGCCTGGTCGCGCCCGCACGCCACGCTCCTCCCAAGTCTGCGCACGCCACGCGCGCGCCGGCGACGCGCGCCTCTGTTCGCCGCCCGCCGCGCCCAATGGGCAAGTTGCGTCGTGCCCGTGTCCCCGCCGCGTCCCGCCAATCGCCGCGCTCGCCGCCCTGCAAGCCAGCTGCTGCAGCTCCTCGCCCAACCTGCGCGCCGCGTGATCTCCCGCTCCCCACGCGAAATCCTCAGTGCCCAATCCCCTACCCGCGCCCACCGCACGCTGCGCCGGCTCTGCTCGCCGCCCATCGTGACTAGTAACACACCCCCATCGTGTCGCCCGCTCCCGCGCCTCGCAGTCCAGTCCCGTCCTCCTCCCGCCTCTCTGCTGCCTACAAAAGGCCGCACTGAGCCCCCCTCGCGCGCGCAGACACCAGAATGCCGCCGCCGCCACCATTACTGCCGTCGTGCCCAGCTCACCGTGGAGCTCACCTCTCTAACCACCCATTGCTAGAGCTAAGTCTCCAACCACCACCACAGCACCCCACCGCAGCTCACTGCCCCACCCATCATCGCCCAGAACCGCCGGAGCACCGCCAGCGCTGCCCGCGCCGCCGCCGCTCCTTGCTGCTCCGTGGACAGCCCACGCCGAAGCTCCTCCGTCCTAGACAAGCCTCGAAACGGGTTCCCCTCGACGCTGCGAAGCTCATCGACCAGCCCACGCTCTCCCCTCCTCGCCGGAGCACCGTCGCCAACGCTCCGCCCCGCCGCCGCCCCTCTGCTCCGCGCCGACGATCCACCTCCGGCCACCCCCAACCCCGACCAAGGCCATCCCAAGGTAGCTCTCACCTTCCTGGATCTCCACGACTCTTTTCCCCTCGCCGCCGACGAGCCCCCTCGCCGGAATCTGGCCGGCCACCGTGCCAGCGCCGCCTAGGGACCCAATTGCAACGATTGAAATCTTTAAAAGAGTCTGCACGCAAGTTTCCAAGGGCATATCTTTAAACCTGTGTTTAAACTTTAATTTCAAAAACAGCAAACTTGTAAAATTCATATAAAATCAGAGAAAAATCGGAAAAATACAACCTCAACTGTTCTGGAATCTTTAGATGAAAATCTACAACTTTTGTTACATGCTATTCTTCAATTGCTTGCTAAATCTTGCTCTAAATTAAATGGAAGGTTAAATAGACTTTAATTGTACCCACTGTTGTAGACAAATTCTAAACCTAAAATTTAACAGTAGATTAGTTGCTAGATTTGTAGGCCAGTGTAACAATATTAGGGCTAGAACCCTCCTCTAGCTAAACTTTTTAATACAACTTGTTTATGGCATGAAATAATAAAACTAATTAGTAACTGCTGTATATTGTGATTCATATGGTGAAACGTTTCCAAAACTGTTTTAGTGATGCCTAAATAACACAGAAAAAGTTTAGAACCTTTTTCCTTTCTGTAACCTATTTATATAATTTTGTGGTGAGAAAAATCCACTAAACAAAGATAATTAGTTTCTGTGCTTGGAAAATGTTCAACTTTTTACTATAGCACACCTTAAAGTAGCTCTTGCTGTATAAAAATTTTCATACATACAAACGCTGTAAAACATCCTGTAGAAATTAATATTTTTTAAAATAGGTATATCTTGTCCTATTTATTATGCTTTGTATATTGCACAGTAAAATCTGCAAAATTTACAGTAACACACATATGGATAGATTAACACCCTTTAAAACTTTTAGCATCAATACATGAATTTTTTGTTCTGTATAAAAATAACTAAGTTCTAGTAGTAGTTGTGTATTACATTTTTCATAATTATTCTGCTGCGTGAAAATGTCTGAAATTTTTACAGTGCTTTTTCCTTTGCATAATGGGCTCTAAATAAAAATTTCATCGCTAGAAGTTACCTAGTCCACAAGTTGTGTCTAAATCCATGTTGTGCTGCGAAAACTAAATTTCCAATACAACACAACCCCTTCTTGTTAAAAGAAGTTAATAGTTTAAGTTATACTCTATTAACAAATGCCCAAAGGAATCTTAACTAAAGTAACTTCACAACCAAATCGATATTTTGTGAACTGCAACTTTATCGTGAACGAAAATAATCGTCCTATACCATCACTATAACTTACACTTGTGCATTAATATAGAATCGACTACTCTCGCCGACGGGACGTACGAGCTGGTGCCCGCGTCCGAGAGTGAGCAGCGTGAAGCCCAAGTGAATCTAACTGAAGCTTTCGAAGACCCGAACCCGAGTTCGGATGAGCCCCAGGCTAACTTTACCCAAGAAGGCAAGCCCCGGAGCATGAACCCTATTTTCCTAAACTTATGCAACTTATTACTCTACTTTACTTGTGCATTAAGTTTATAGGAGTTGAATGAAAACTTAGTCGCATGATCCTAGGTACCCATGCTCTGAATACTAGATGTAAGGTTCGATAGAATGCTATGCTAATAGGACTCCGGTAAAAGCCGAGTGATTTCCTGTCACTCGCGAGAATTTAGGAGTTGAATGTTTACTACATGCTGCAATCATAAGGTCGACGGACGGGACTATGGTACGGTGTTTATGTTGATGATTGAGGCCCCATCTGTGTAGTGAAAATTGTTAAGGCCGCAGTGTGTGGTAGTGGTGGTTACGCGTTTGAACGTACTAACCACATGCCGAGAATATGGTAATCGGTAAGCTTAAGTACCTAATCGGACCGGCAAGTGGACAGCATCCCACCATCTCAACTTCGGTTCCATGTGCGCACATGGTGGGTGCAGAGCTAGGCTCTGTAGTCTCGGATGGTGGCCCTGATCCACAACCAAGGAAGAAAGGGGAAAAGTTGCACGTGTGACTCTATGAGTAACCACGTGACGTGTGTTTAGGTTTCCCTTGCAAGGTTAAGAAATTCAATTCGAATCGTCCGTTTCTCGCGGTTATTGAGACTGCTTGACCCTTTTACCACATAGAGTAAGAAGAGGAACAATGATGATGATTAATCTTGTTGGATGCAAATTAATTCTTCCACCATGTATGATATTGGATAGTTGCTTACCTAGAATGGTTAAAGAAAACTAGAATCTGAAGCTAAAATTTGAAAGTAAGGACCTACTTGTATATGCTTTTCGGCAAAACAAACCCCTCAAGCCAAAAGCCTTGCATGTCTAGGAGTCGGCTAAGTATATTCCACGAGTCGGGTAAGCCTTGCTGAGTATTAGTATACTCAGCCTTGCTTGTGGCTTATTTTCAGGTGATACTTTTGAGGGCATGATTGCTAGTTTGACTTGGCCTTGTACCCTTCCTCCTGGTATGTCGGTGGAATGGGATACGCCCCCGGCTAACGGTGATCATGCCGAGTGATGTTTCGTACGGGCTTCATCGAGACATCCAGTATCGTCGAGTAGTTTATCCTTATTTTTCCGCTGCATTGAACTCTGAAGTACCTTGTTTTAAAAATTTGAACTCCGTTGTAAATAATAATTTATGGTGAACCTGTGATGTAAAATTTGTGGAATGTTGTATCCTCTGGGCTCACCTTCGTGCAAGTACAAGTATGTGTGGTTTCGATAGGCACAAACCGTGGTTGTATCGGGAGGTTACCCGACAGACCAGTGGATTACTCCGTTTGAAGTGCGAGTTAGCCCTGATTGCCCTTGTGGTGATGGTTAGCGCGCTTGAGCTGGATTAACTCAGGTGGTTCTGCCACAATAAGCACCTGGAATCATGTCTTAGCCATATCTTCTCCGTTTTAACTCCGTTTTTGTCGATTCTCGCGCTCACGCGATCCTTGCGACGTATACAGTAGCTTTATTATTTTGTTTTGCCCTGTTTATATTGTTTGGTGTACTGTTTCTTATTTATTGTACTTGTTTGTTTGTATGTACTTATGTGTTGCGATAGACGGTGCGCAGTTAGAGGGTCCGCAAGAGCAAGGCCTTGAAGACGCCCCTGAGCAGCAGCAGTACTTTGAAGAAGCCAAGTGGTACTTGATCATATTCCGGTCCTAATAACTTTCTAAATACACACATTTACTTTATATGCATGCACGTGTCTATAATATGATGGATCCCAAACTACGGATATGCCTAGTTCTTTTGAAATTCCTTGATTAAACCTGGGTTGTTATATTTATGTTGTAGCTACGCTAGTTGCTTTTACTTAGCTTTGGTTGGATAACCTGAAAATCACGCTACACTTATTTTACTTGGAACATGGAGAACCACCCAGGAAAACAATGCAACCACAATACTACATGGCTTTGGTCTTGGCTAATTAATTAGAAACTTTAGCTTATGATGATCTTACCGAAAGGGCAAGAGGGGTTGTATCGTCGGGGTATAGCTGGGTCCTCTTGAGGGTATGTATGGTCCTGGTTAAGACGTCTGCCTCATTAGGGAGAGTTACGACTGCTTTGACTTGAAACCTTAGCGGATTGTCATAAGTTAGGGAATCTTTGTAAAGGCCTCGTAGTGAATCCCTGCCACTCACCTCAGAAGTGTTTAAGGGCCTTGCAAACCCGAGCGTTAAGGGAAACACGAGTTGTGGGTAAAGTGTACAACCACTGCAGAGTGAAAACTGATATATCAGCCGTGCTCACGGTTAAGAGCGGCTTGGACCCTCACATGATAATTGAACTTAAAGATGATCTAAATTGATGTTCTTTATTTATGATGTTGTTACTTATCTCTTTTATTTATTTAATGGTTGGTATATACTTACACTTAGTTAATGCTGGCTAAATAAAACTTGGTCTCAACTAAAAATGCTTATCGCAGTCAAACCATGTCAGCTATTCCTTGTCTATGGCCTTGCATACAATATAATTTACTCCACTTGCTGAGTACCAACCATAAGTGTACTCACGGTTGCTTTATTAAAACCAATGCTGCTCGGAACAAGATAATTGTCCGGAGTTCCCTGAAGATTTTGAGGAGTTCTAGGCGTATGTCTCCCAGTCATCTGCCTGTGGAGTTGAAGTTCCACTGCTAGTTATAAACATTTATTTATTCGCTTAAGATTAAGACTTTCGGTCATGTAATAAAGTACTATAGTACTCTCTTTTGTTATGACATTGTTTCGGGTATACACTTGTATAGTCTATCATATGTTTGGAACTGGTTCCTGGCGCACATATGAGATGCATTCGGTTCCATTCCAAAATAGGGTGTGACAATATCTCCAACATTGAAAGATGCCTCCATACTTTAGCGTCGGTTCAACTGGTGGTATTGAGTTATTCTGCACTTGATCACCATTGTACAGTCCAATGCACCGCTTGGTTAAAATATGATGCCGTTGGTGTAACCGACGCATGTATTCATGTTGAACCTTGTCCAAATCATCTCCGTATTTTCACTACAACTTGGACATCTTGACAGCGATTTGGACCATCTAGGGGCGCGAGACAACTCTCTCTAAGGAACTCGGCAAAATAGCCTCGTAACTTCGGGAGAACGGGTGCCCCCTCGCAAAAGGGGGTCGCAGTGACCAGGCCCGGGTGACTGTTTACCAAAAACACAAGTCTTCGCAAAGTCGTAAGACCATATATGGGGGCTGACGCCTGCCCAGTGCTGGAAGGTCAAGGAAGTTGGTGAACTGATGACCGGAAAGCCGGCGACCGAAGCCCCGGTGAACGGCAGCCATAACTATAACGGTCCTAAGGTAGTGAAATTCCTTGTCGGGTAAGTTCCAACCTGCACGAAGCGTAACGATCTGGGCATTGTCTCAGAGAGAGGCTCGGTGAAATAGACATGTCTGTGAAGATGCGGACTACCTGCACCTGGACAGAGAGACCCTATGAAGCTTTACTGTTCCCTAGGATTGGCTTTGGGCCTTTCCTGCACAGCTTAGGTGGAAGGCGAAGAAGGCCTCCTTCTGGGGGGGGGGGGGGGGGGGGCGAGCCAGCAGTGAGATACCACTCTAGAAGAGCTCAGACTCTAACATTGTGTCAAACCCGCGGGCCAAGGGACAGTCTCTTGTATATGGATTGGACTCCATCCATGGGATCTAGAAATCCTATAAACTTGAGCTCACAAACTCGTTAGTCCCATTGACTATGTTGTCACACAATCACTGAAATCACCATCATGGCCTAATGGGGCCATGTTCCTTGCAAAGCGCTAAAAAGGAAAGGCCCTTCCATAGCCATCACTCATCATCCTCATCATCTTCATCATCCTTTTCTTCTCCATCCGTGGGTGTGTCAGCCGCGGGCACTTCCTCTTCTTCGTCATCTGACTCCTCACGCCTACCAAAGTCTTTGTCAAAATCATTATCCTCCTGTTGACGCTAGATTTTGACACGTGTTGAATCGGCGTCAGGAAGGGAAGAGACCGGCCGATGCGGCAGATTTAAAGGCTACATGATGAGGACATCACTCCTACGGATATACACGAGGCTTCTTCGCTGGACATCCAAACCATTCAAGGTCCAATCACAAGAGCTCGCGCGCGACAATTAAATTTAGAGGTGAGCTCGCTCCTAAGTGTTTCTCTTAATAGTTTCGAGAATAGTTTGCTGCCTAATGTTTATATTGTGATTAGAAACCAAGGAGAAGATAAGATGACACATGGAGAGGAGCATGGAGTCGTGGAGGGACAGCAAGGGACGTCCAAGCTACGTGGAGGCCCAATACAACTCAACTTCGAGTCCACCTCGGAGTCCAGGAGCAGTTTGACTTGAATTGGACGCCCAGGCCGCATCCGAAGTCCGATTTCGACAATCTACATTTGGGTGGAAAGACAATTTGATAGAGCTTCCAATGGCGTTGGTTTGAGGCCCAAATTCATTATGAGTCGTCGGGAATCGTCCGAGGAAGTTGGCGTCCAGAATCTGTCCCGGTGCTGCGTCACCGTATTTTGGCCTTTGGGCCGTGTATCGTCGTCGAGTCCTTTAGGGTTGCGTCCAGGTACTTGGACATGACCCTAAACCCTATATATCAGTAGCCGCCGCCCTCGTTAGGATTCGGGTTTTACTTAGATTATTCTGTCAAGAACAGTTTCGCCGTACTCGGCTTATGAGACCCCAACTCGTGAGCTAATCATCCATCCGCAATTCGTTTGCAATCTTCCTTGTTCTTGCTTGTGTTCTTCGATTCGTAGGCAGGGATTAGCCTTCTTGGCGAGGTCGACCGTGTATTCGCCGGTCGATAACCTGAGGAGACGTGGTGCTACGATTGCGGGGTTTCGGGACGTGTTGCCGGAAGCCGGATCGATTCGTGTCGCGACTCCAAATCGAGAGTTATCAGAACCTTTCGGAAGATCGGGAACCCTCGTTCACATTAAGTGGTATTCAGAGACAGGTTTACCGTCAGGTTCGCTCTTACCTTTGTTTTCGCCTTTGTCCTATAGTCCACAGAACAGCCGCAAAACAAAAAAATTTGTAGTTAGGTTTTTCCCGTCCTAGACCGTGTTTAGCCTTTTGCATAATTCTCTTTCAGAGTCCGCAGTGTTGAGTTTGTGTCCTATACTCGTCTTTTTGTGCTGGTTGAGTCCGTGTTTTTGGTTCGGTTTTGTGCATCCACTTTCCCCGGCTAACATCCCACAAAAAGTTTCCCACCGATTCGCATCCGTTTCGCCAACGCCATCACAAAAATCTAATTTGGAGGGTCTTCCTTAAAACGGGCATAACTTTCGGCTCGGACCTCCGATTGAGGTGTTCTTTTTTTTCCCGGAAAGATCTCGAAATTTTGCACATACGATTCACTGGCTTTGCCGGTCACGAAAAATTCAAAAAACTCAAAAAAAATTCAGAAGGTCCTTGATTCGAGCTCTGAAGTTCCATCTACAGTTTTTGGGAACAATCGTGATTTTCTCCAGATCACGTCTTACCTCTGATTGAGTTGATCCTTTTTGGTGTACCTATTTTTGTGCCCCTGGTTGTGAAAAAAATAGAAGAAAAATAAAAGCAAAAAAACAAAAAATTGATTTCTACTAGTGCTAAAAGACAAAACAGGGAAGCACATAGAGAGGGTACAATTGCTGTTTTATGTGCTGTGGCTGGTTCATTGCTGATTTTCTCTCATTGCTGATCATCCTTTTCATCTTACCTCCTTGTTTGTTGGCACTACTGACTAAGGACTCGGTTAGACCAGCACCTAAGGACAAGTACCTTTGGACATTTATTCAGCATTGCTATCTGCTAGTGAATTGTGTTCCACTTACATATTTTTAGCCTTCCTAGAACTCCACATACTACTTCTGTGCAGCACCGGTTCTTAACCCTTGCAATCGTGGCCTACGCCTTCCAGGTATCCTTTGCCTTGCTGGTAAGAACTTTGTAAGAGCTTGGTAAGGTGTTTCCTTTGCTGTGTAGATTGAATTGAGAGGCACCACCACACCTGCGTAGGAGATTTTTAGGGATAACCTTCACTGTTTGTTTGTTCCTATTTTTTTTTGTGTCTACAATGTCAGGCAACGATGGAGACACTCCCAATGTCTTAAACGAGTGTGTTAGCCAAGCTCAGCTGCATGCTTTCATGGAGGACACACGAAACGAGATACACGAGGCAGTTACCAGGGCCGTCACCGAGAACATCAATGAACTCCGACTTGCTGACCTCGTTGGGGAGTTGAACGGACGGATAGCCACGCTAACTAACAGAGTTGCTGCGTTGGAAACCCGTCCACCACCTCAGCCAGCCGATCCTCAAGACGTGGTGTATGACGTCCATGGCAACATTGACGAGGCAGCTACACGAGAGGCTCGCATACGAGCGCATGTTCGCGTGAACAACGCAGGAGGTAACCGTGCCCCCGCTGATCCTTATGCTAAGGTTAAGTTTACTATACCGTCTTTTCCTGGACATTATGATGCTGAGGGATATCTTGATTGGGAGATGACGGTTGACCAAAAATTTAGTGCCCACCTAGTGCCTGAGCAACATAGAGTTCAACAAGCCACTAGTGAATTTAAAGATTTTGCTATCATTTGGTGGACTGGTTTAGTTGCTTCAGGTCATGTACCTACTACTTGGGAACACCTCAAGGTTGCTATGCGTGATAGGTTTGTTCCTCCTTCTTATCATAGAGAACTGCGTGCCAGTTTGATGCGTTTAGATCAGGGTACTAAATCTGTGCAGGACTACTATGGTGAGCTTCAGAAGGGTTTGATGCGTTGCGGGATAGTTGAGGGACCCGAGGATGCTCTCGTTCGTTTT
The DNA here is from genome assembly GCA_032594955.1 of Panicum miliaceum. Lineage (NCBI taxonomy): Eukaryota > Viridiplantae > Streptophyta > Magnoliopsida > Poales > Poaceae > Panicum > Panicum miliaceum. Next base: position 6,305,567 of record CM064070.1, on the reverse strand, counting down.
TATTCGGGTCTGAGACGCGAGATTCAGGACATAGTTGATTATAAGGATTTCACTACTATCAACCAGTTGTTCCAGTTTGCTATGCTTGCAGAGAAGGAATTGCAGGGTCGTCAGCTACAGGACAGGACCAGCGCCCGGACGTCCTTTGCCTCACGCACACCGGCGCTTTCAGGGGTGCCCAAGCCTTCGAGTTTTCGAGCACCTCCACCAGCGGGCAAGAAAACAACGACGAGTGGTGTTTCGACTACACCAAACAAATCTTCTTCACGTGCTGCAGATTCAGGTAACAATGTTGTGCAGGCCCCGGCTCAGAGTTCTTCATCCGCTGCATCGACGGGATGCACCTCCGGCATTCAATGCTATCGCTGCCATGGGATTGGACACGTGAAGAAGGATTGCCCAAGTCAGCGGGCATATTTGGCGACAGAAGATGGAGGTTACATCAGCACCTCCGACATAGAAGATGATGATGAAGCGGTCGCTGCTGAGGACATCGACAACCTGGTCATTCATGGTGGACAGACTGCGGGCTTCTTGAACATTATTGTTCAGCGTGTACTCAACACGCAAATACAGCAGCCTGAGAGGTTGCAGCGACACAATTTGTTCCATACCTTTTTCGTCATCAAGCAGCGACGTGCTCGTGTGATTATTGATGGAGGAAGCTGCAACAACTTGGTGAGTTCAGATCTGGTCAAGAAGCTTGGCTTGACCACATGACCACATCCACATCCATACTATATTCAGTGGTTAAATGACTCCGGTAAAGCTAAGGTAACACAAACTTGCAGAGTTTTTTTTCCATTGGTGCATATGCTGATTTTGCTGATTGCGATGTGGTACCTATGCAAGCTTGTTCACTTTTGTTGGGTCGTCCATGGGAACATGATAATGATGCTACACACCATGGTAGAAGTAATAATTATACCTTCATGCATAAAGGGAAGAAAATTACTTTGGTTCCTTTGACACCTGCTGAAATTGCACAAGCCGATCAAGAAAGAGCTGCTAGTTTGAGTAATGATAAATCTGAAAATCAGCAAGTTGCTAATTCTATGTTCCCACCTAAAAAGGAGAAACACACTCATAAATCTGAGGCCGAGGGAATTAAATTAGGGGGTCAAGTTATGCTCGCAACAAAATGTGACCTCGCTGAAATTTCTGATAATGATATTTTCTATGCCTTGTTTTGCAAACGAACCTTATTTTCACTTCATGATATTGCTAGCTCTTTGCCTCCTGTGGTTACTAACATTTTGCAGGAGTACGCGGACGTTTTTCCAGCTGAGATACCTCCGGGGCTGCCACCTTTGAGAGGAATAGAACATCAAATTGATATGATCCCCGGCGCCGCTCTGCCAAACCGTGCTGCCTATAGAACCAACCCCGAGGAGACTAAAGAAATTCAGCGACAAGTCCAAGACCTTGTGGACCGTGGGTATGTACGTGAGAGCCTTAGTCCTTGTGCTGTTCCTGTGCTTTTGGTTCCTAAGAAAGATGGTTCGTGGCGTATGTGTGTTGATTGTAGAGCCATAAATAATATTACTATTCGATATCGTCATCCTATTCCTAGGTTGGACGACATGCTTGATGAGTTGTGTGGTTCTATAATTTTCACAAAGATTGATTTGCGTAGTGGTTACCACCAAATAAGAATGAAGCTTGGAGATGAATGGAAAACTGCTTTTAAAACTAAATTTGGGTTGTATGAGTGGTTAGTGATGCCTTTTGGTTTAACCAATGCACCTAGTACCTTCATGCGCTTGATGAATGAGGTTTTGAGGGCTTTTATTGGTCGATTTGTGGTGGTTTACTTTGATGACATATTGATTTACAGCAAGTCTTTGGATGAACATATGGATCACTACATGTCAGAAAGCTAAGTCTCGTTTGAATCCACATGGTTTGTACATGCCTCTTCCTATTCCTTCTATTCCTTGGGCCGATATTTCTGTGGACTTTGTTTTGGGATTGCCTAGGACTAAGAGGGGGATGGATAGCATTTTTGTTGTGGTGGATCGATTTTCTAAGATGGCTAATTTTATACCATGTCATAAAAGTGATGATGCTGTTCATATTGCTAACCTCTTTTTCCACGAGATTGTACGCTTGCATGGTATGCCTTCTACTATTGTTTCAGATCGTGATGCGAAATTTTTGAGTCACTTTTGGCGTACTTTGTGGTACAAGTTGGGGACAAAATTATTATTTTCTACCACTTGTCATCCACAAACTGATGGACAAATAGAGGTGGTGAACCGTACCTTGGGCACCATGTTGAGGACTGTTTTGAAGAAGAATTTGAAGATGTGGGAAGAATGCTTGCCTCACGTGGAGTTTGCATACAATCGGGCAACACATTCTACCACAAAGGTAAGTCCTTTTCAGGTAGTGTATGGTTTCAACCCCCGTGCTCCTATTGATATCTTACCTTTACCTACTACTGAGAGAATTCATAGTGATGCTAAGAAACGTGCTGAATTTATATTGAAAATGCATGAAACAACTAAGCACAACATTGAAAACATGACTGAAAAATATAGAGTTGCTGGTAGCAAAGGTAAAAGAGAGTTAAAACTTGAATAAGGTGATCTAGTGTGGTTACATTTGAGAAAAGAACGTTTTCCAGAATTGAGGAAGTCCAATTTAATGCCTAGAGCTGATGGTCCTTTCAAAATAATTAAGAAAATTAATGATAATGCATACAAACTTGAGTTGCCTCCCGAGTTCGGGGTTAGTCCCACCTTTAACATTTCAGATTTGAAGCCTTACTTGGGAGAAGATGATGCGCTTGAGTCGAGGACGACTCAAATTCAAGAGGGGGAGGATGATGAGGACATCACTCCTACGGATATACACGAGGCTTCTTCGCTGGACATCCAAACCATTCAAGGTCCAATCACAAGAGCTCGCGCGCGACAATTAAATTTAGAGGTGAGCTCGCTCCTAAGTGTTTCTCTTAATAGTTTCGAGAATAGTTTGCTGCCTAATGTTTATATTGTGATTAGAAACCAAGGAGAAGATAAGATGACACATGGAGAGGAGCATGGAGTCGTGGAGGGACAGCAAAGGACGTCCAAGCTACGTGGAGGCCCAATACAACTCAACTTCGAGTCCACCTCGGAGTCCAGGAGCAGTTTGACTTGAATTGGACGCCCAGTCCGCATCCGAAGTCCGATTTCGACAATCTACATATGGGTAGAAAGACAATTTGATAGAGCTTCCAATGGCATTGGTTTGAGGCCCAAATTCATTATGAGTCGTCGGGAATCGTCCGAGGAAGTTGGCGTCCAGAATCTGTCCCGGTGCTGCGTCACCGTATTTTGGCCTTTGGGCCGTGTATCGTCGTCGAGTCCTTTAGGGTTGCGTCCAGGTACTTGGACACGACCCTAAACCCTATATATCAGTAGCCGCTGCCCTCGTTAGGATTCGGGTTTTACTTAGATTATTCTGTCAAGAACAGTTTCACCGTACTCAGCTTGTGAGACCCCAACTCGTGAGCTAATCATCCATCTGCAATTGGTTTGCAATCTTCCTTGTTCTTGCTTGTGTTCTTCGATTCGCAGGCAGGGATTAGCCTTCTTGGCGAGGTCGACCGTGTATTCGCCGGTCGATAACCTGAGGAGACGTGGTGCTACGATTGCGGGGTTTCGGGACGTGTTGCCGGAAGCCGGATCGATTCGTGTCGCGACTCCACCAAATCGAGAGTTATCAGAACCTTTCGGAAGATTGGGAACCCTCGTTCACATTACTACAGTTGGGAATCGGCCGATTGAGGCTACAGTTAGGGATCGGCCGATTGGCGATGCAGCTTGTGCCAACTGATAGGGGGATGAAGCCATTGGAATCCCAACAGAGGATCCTAGTCAAAAGTGACCTGACGTTGGTCAAAAGAATGATGCCGACTCGGTCGTGAAGTAATGGAAAGAATCCGGATTGGACTAGGAGATGGCGGCAGAAGATTCTGCGGGAGCCCGTTTCCTTTAGGAAAATATTATAGATATAGTAGTTTTCTATTTCAATCAAGTTTGTAACGGATCGTAATCGATCAGGAATCTTAGTCCTAGGGTATAAATAGGAGTCATCAGGGTTTTGTAGGATATACATCAATCAATCAACAAAAACAATCTACTTTTTCATCGCACTTTACTCTCAAGTCGGCGACTTCGCCAATACTTTTTTTTTTCTTTCACGAGTTCTTACGGATTGGCAGGGCTGCATCGACATGATATCCGGCCAATTGGTAGGTTCCACTTATCGAATAACATCTAAGCTTTAACTTCGGGCGCATCGCTGTTGTTTCGTTTAGATTTATTCACTAGTTATCGATATTTACCAGAATTATAGGTTTTACCTATTGTTCTAGTTTTATCACCAGTTATCCAGCTTGAGATCGAAACTATCGGTTTGATCAACGGAGGAATTTCCAGAAAAAGGTGGCATATTTGGAAGGGTCTGAATCTGAGGAAGAAGAAGAGATCGGCCTAGCAGAATGGGTCAAAGGGAAGAAGCCGATATCGTGCCCTTTTGGGAAGAAAGAGCTAGAAGCGTTCGGTTTCGATGGCCGAGGAAGATATTTCGAAGACGGCTTTCAGGTGTGAAGCGACCTCTTCATCGTCTTAAAGGGGAACCGCGAAAGAGAAAAGACTGTTATTGGGAGTGTCCTGCTCCTGCGAAAGAATCTAAAAAAGTAAAAATACGGATTAGCAGACAGTAAGGGGGAATCGGCCGATTTGGGTGCGAAGTTCCTTACCTCTTTGAAACGGATTTCCCTTGCTTGCGCCGGCGGAAGTGCCACCCTCGTCTCGGGAACCGGCGCGATCGGCTCATCAGAAGAAGAAGACTCGAGCAAGCCTCCTGAAAAGGTATGGGAAGCAGATTTTATGAGTATACTGCGAATAATTAAGTCTGATGATAAGAGATGCCTGCCATACCTCTGTGAGCCTTCCGGCCGATGTTTGTTGGGGAAGTACAATCGACGCACCCAGATTGGCCTGCATCACAAATCGGTTAGTTTTTTGTTGAGGATCAAGAAATTGAGTTAAGAAACTCTACCTCGGTGAGGGAAATCGCTGGCGTTTCAGCTTCCGCTTGGGACGTAGCCGATTGCTGCGGAGATTGCGCTGGGGCAATTCGTGCAGCCTTGCAGAAGGAAGAGGTTAATATTGATAGAATACTTAAAAGTATGTGAAGTACGCGGAGTTACCATAACAGCTTCTACCAGCAATGATGCAGCGACCGCTCCAACTTCTGTAGCAGTCTGGAGATCGACCTCCTCGGCAATCGGCAAAGTTGGCGCAGTTGGAGTTTCAGCCGATGCCGCCGCCGATTGATCAGCCGGTCCTATGCGGGCACGTACTCGGCGGCTCGTCTTCTTTAAAGTGGGCCTTTTTGGTGTTTGCTTCCATCGGCCGCTGGTGATGTCTTTGATGGTCGGGGCGTGATGGCCGATAAGTGGGAATGGTGTGTATGGGCGATTGCTCTCTATCGGCCTACCACTTCGGCTCCGCGTCGGGGGAAGTTGACTTTCGGACTGAAAAGAGAAATACGAGTTAGCTGCGAGATTGTAGCATGAAAAGGGATAATGTTGAAATCGGCTGGGAGAAAGGCAGTACCGCTGCATTTGAGTCGATGTTGTCTGGGTCCAGATTATTACAATATGTTGAGGGAGACGAACAGAAGAGATGTTGCTTCCATTCTGCCCACCATAATTTGAATTGTTGGACGGCAAAGGGAGCCACTATCCAGTTGTTTAAACCGATGGTACTGGAGTCTTGCATTAGATTGCACAACCGACTGTAGTCGAGGCTCTTGGTGAGTTCATCTCGGAATTTTGCACGGCCGGCAAAATAGACTTGAATTGGCAGCTGACCAAAGCCGAATTGCCGTGCTGCGACTGATGGGTTGTAAAATTCATAGGTTGGGAAGTCTTTCCCAGAAAAGAAGTTTGCCAGTAAAATCCCTGGCTTGATCAGAATATCCATGAGATCACCATCAAAAGAGTTGGATGATGAATCATAACAGACAGGAAGCTCGAAGATCGGCTCTGTCATCTGATATGGATACCAGCTGGTGGTCTCTTCACTGAAGCCGTTGTAAAAACATCTAAAATATTCGGCCGTTCGGGTGGCAGTGAACTGACAACCAGGGAAGACTGATGCTGCTTCTCCAAAAGAGGTGCACCGTCGTCGTATGGTGGGATTCTCCTCTGACTCGATATTGGGAAATGCTGTGGTCTCTATCTGCTGCTGGGAGACCTTGCTCATGTACAAGTTAAGCCAGAGGGTGATGAACCACCAAGGACCACCAGGATTACCAATCGGTTCCCCTTTTGATAATTTGACGCCGATTTGGTGCATCATATGGTAGGCCGATCCTAATAGATGCTTCCCAAGGGGGACGACGGATCCTATGGACAGGGCTTCTGCCAGAGCTTGTTTGTTGGAGGAAGGGCCAACTGCTCTGCCACAGAAGAAATGCTTCTCTAGCCACATCATTAAGAACGTTGTATGTTCTCTCTCTGAAATCGTCCCGGTCCTCATGTTTTTGCTGATATACCCCTTCCACCCGCCGGTTCCTTTTGTCTCTAGCTGATGGGTTGGTTTGGTCAGATAATCGAAGGGTGTATCAAGGGAGGAAATGTCAAGGCCAGTCAGCATCAGGACATTGGCCAGGGTTGGAGTCATAGGTCCGTGCCCAAAGAGAAACGCGTTGAGCGCGTCGGACCAGAAATAGGAGGCCGCTATTACCAAGGGTTCATTTTTCTCCATTTGGGATAAAGAGAGATTGATGCACTGGCCGATTTTTAAGTCATCCCACTGAACTCTCTTGGAGTTGGCTAGTCTTTGGTACCATTCTTTTCCAGCCAGGGGTTTCATTCGGCCAAGATCTAAAAGCACCTGACCACTGATCCAAATCCATAGGTGATTGCTTGAAAGGGATTCTATGGGTTTCTAAGTTGATCAAATCAGTTGGGTCTGGATTCCCCATAGGACCTAAGCAGATGAGACCGGGGGCATCGGAAAGGGGAATAGTAATTTGGTGCCTAAATGCCTAGAAAAGGGGGAAAAGGGGAAAAACTGAGAATGGATCTAAAAAGTGCCTGAGCAGTAAAAAGTAAAAGAGGAAAGTCTCAGATGATTACCTCCGGAATGAAACTCATCGTCGCCGATGGAGTCACCGATGAAGTCGCCGATGGGACCGCCGTCGCCGAGGGAGTTGCTGGCGGAACCTCCGCGGTTGGTGGAGTTGCTGATGGCGCTGCCATTGGAGGGATGAAGCAGATTGCAGACGTGAGAAAGATCGCCGGAGGATACGGTTGGAGACCGAGAGGGCGCTAGGAGAAGATGAACAATGATTCGCTGGGGAGGAGATTACTAGGCTCGTGGGGAAGGAGCGGCGGAGAATGCCGGTACTTAAAAACAGTCCGAGAGAGAAAGGGTAAAGGCAGGATTTTTGCCGCGCCATCTACACGAAGTCCAGGGGAACAGTTGTTTCAAGCGCCCGGTTCAAGAAGATTTTTTGCTGCGGAGGAGAGATTAAAAAAGAATTTCAAAGTAAAAGTCATGTTTTACTCCGAAACTGGGGGGCATGTGTTGATGCCAGATTTTGACACGTGTTGAATCGGTGTCAGGAAGGGAAGAGACCGGCCGATGCGGCAGATTTAAAGGCTACAGTTGGGAATCGACCGATTGAGGCTATAGTTAGGGATCGGCCGATTGGCGATGCAGTTTGCGCCAACAGATAGGGGGATGAAGCCATTGGAATCCCAACAGAGGATCCCAGTCAAAAGTGACCTGACGTTGGTCAAAAGAATGATGCCGACTCTGTCGTGAAGTAATGGAAAGAATCCGGATTGGATTAGGAGATGGCGGCAGAAGATTCTGCGGGAGCCCGTTTCCTTTAGGAAAACATTATAGATATAGTAGTTTTCTATTTAAATCAAGTTTGTAATAGATCGTAATCGATCAGGAATCTTAGTCCTAGGGTATAAATAGGAGTCATCAGGGTTTTGTAGGATATACATCAATCAATCAATAAAAACAATCTACTTTTTCATCGCACTTTACTTTCAAGTCGGCGACTTCGCCAATACTTTTTTTTTCTTTCATGAGTTCATAGGGATTGGCAGGGCTGCATCGACACGATCTCCGGCCAATTGGTAGGTTCCGCTTATCGAATAACATCTAAGCTTTAACTTCGGGTGCATCGCCGTTGTTTCATTTAGGTTTATTCACTAGTTATCGATATTTACCAGAATTATAGGTTTTACCTATTGTTCTAGTTTTATCACCAGTTATCCAGCTTGAGATTGAAACTATCGGCTTTATCATTGCTTTCCCTTGTTCATTATCTTACAGCCGATTAGATCTATTTCAACTGTTGCATCCGTAGCGATTGTTTAAGTTGCTCCAGTGGTTTCTTTGCAATCCTCACGTGATTATCGGCTTATCCATAGCCGGTCATCTTCATAGCAAATCGGCCGATTCGCTGATACGCTTTTCGGGACAGATCGGAACCTCAGCCGATCGGAACACCCGAAATTTAATACATTTATTTCCTTGTCAATCAACAGGTCAGATTGACTGGCACGCCGCGCGAACCACACCAGGGCAATCACCCGAATAGGAGTTAAGCAGATTCTCCCGGGTCGTGTGTCCGACGCTGAAGATCCTCGGCCAATTCCTGGCCGATTTTTAGCGCCAAAACCTCCATTTGGGTAGTGCCAAAGATCGTGGATGAGCTGCCTATCTCCTCCGAAGGATTATGGAACGTTGGAGGAGGAGGAAAGTCCATAGGAGCACGAAGAGGAGAATGAGGCATGTCATTCTTGGCCATGATCTTCTTTTGCCTAGCCTCAATCTTTAGGAGCTCCTCATCAACATACTTCTTGTGTGCATGCATCTGCTCCGCATTGTGGCAACCCACATTGAAGCAAACAAATAAACCTTGAGAGATGAAACTTAGAATTCCTTTCTTCTTTGGGGCACAAGGAGGAGGACCACGGGAGCTAGGACCTTGAGTGCTAGATGGACCATAAGAGCTAGAAGGAGCTTGAGAGGGTCCTTGTTTGGAGCGATGAGGTGCATGAGATCCAAGTTTGAGGAGACGCTGAAGTTCACCTTTCTTTGGCTTGTAAACTTGATGGCCTTTGTCGGTTAAGATTTCCACCTTGGCCACTTCTTTGATCATAGCAAAGATATATGGTGCATAGTGACAGTTCTTCTTGGGTGAAACTGCGCAAGTGATGATCTCCTCCCAAATAAAATTAAAGACACTAAACTCAGCTTGATTTGGAGCCATCCTTGCAATCAAATTCTTGGACATGTTGGAGATGTTGATCAAGTCACCGTCTTTGGGACAAAGAGTGTAATGGAAAAGTTGATAGACTAGCTTGTAGAATGGTGTTAACCCTTTTGTGGTTCCAAACTCAACGTCCCCATAAGCAACATCATACATGAAGTGATGTTCTCCATCCTCTAACACATTTTCCTTTTCATGTATCTTCTCCCTCAAGAGATCAACATTACAGAATGAAAGAATGCTTGCAAACGGAGCATACTCAACAGAAAAGGGATTGCCTTGAATGGTCTAATGGAAAGTCTTGGTTGAGCGGTTGACATATAGAGTTGAATAGAATTGTGCTACAACCTCCTCATTCCAATCATAGTTGAAAGAAATGATTGTGGAGACATTAATTCTCCTACAAGCATCCTTGACTTCCCTTACCACCGGCGAATCAATGTTTCCCAAGTAGTCCCAATTGATAGACTTCATCTCGGTGGTAGGATGAGATTTGCAAAGAATCACTGATTCATACCAATCAACATGAAAGTTCAACAAAAAAGGAACATCCCCTTGTTGCTCCTTGTTATATCGAGAGGGGTCATCATATCTTTTGGCATATAGATCATGCGTGCCCTTCGTGTAGTCCACTGGACGAATCCCATTGTACAAAGGATCAGTTTGCCTAATTGGTGCCTTCATCCGAATGATGATCCTCTCAAGATACTCCAACGACTCCCCTGCATCTGCCATATGTGAACCAGGAGCTGAGGCACGCTTTATGCAAGGATGAGCGCCTTGACCAGAAGTACCTTGCGGGTTTGGCCTCTCACGACCACGAGTTCGCAAACGAACCTTGGCAACTGCCTTCCTTTTTCCTGTGCGATGAGCAACGGGAGATGCTTCCTCTGTTACCTCGGAATCGGATGATGGATGTCCACAAAAGGTTGCTAAACGTGAACTAGTAGTTACCCCTCTTTGAATACTTCCTAGAATGTTGTCAACGAGATGATCTCGTTGAATGCTTTGATGAACCCTTGGATGAGACACTTGTGATTGTAGTTGAATTGGTCCATCATCATCATCTTCAACTTGTGGTGCATCTACTTGAGTTTCTCCACCTTGTTCTCCCCCTTGATAAATGCCATGAAATTGGTTGTCACCATGAGCTTGACTTTGATCTTGAGGTTGTTGAGATCTTGGTGGTTCAACTCTTGTTGATGATGATGAGTCATTGTTTCTTTCTTCAACCAGAGTTTTAGCATGAGCTTCACGAGGTTCACTTCACCCAAGCCCGTCCTCATGATTGATAGACTTGGTGGTTCCTCCTCATCTACAAGGTTTTTATCAACTTGCTCTACTTGAGAGCTGTTGGATTCATCAAAAGTCATGTCTACCATGACCTCAACACAACCGGTGGTTTTTTTAAGACATGATAGGCATGTTCATTAGGTCCATAGCTAAGTAGAAAACCTTCATCAACCTTTGGTGCAAACTTTGAGCTTTTGGTTTCTTGTTAAGTATGAAACACTTACTCCCAAAAACTCTAAAGTAGTGCACTTTGGGTTTGTTACCGATGATGCTCTCATAGGGTGTCTTGCCCAAGTACTTGCGGAGGTAGAGGCTATTGATTGCATGGCAAGCCGTGTTGATTGCTTCGGCCTAAAAGATATCCGAAGTCTTGTTCATCAAGCATGGTTCTTGCAGCTTCAATTAATGTCCTATTCTTGCTTGCCACAATGCCATTTTGTTAAGAAGTGTATGGAGTGAAGAATTCATGCTTGATCCCTTCTTCATCAAGAAATTCCTCAACATTGGTGTTTCAAAATTCCGAGCCATTGTCACTTCTAATGTTCTTGATCTTCAACTCATATTCATTTTAAGCTCTTCTAATGAACTTCTTGATTATTCCTTGAGCGTCACTTTTGTCTTGCAAAAAGAATACCCAAGTGAAATGAGAAAAATCATCAACAATTACAAGACCATATTTGTTACAGCCAATGCTAATGTATGCAATGGGTCCAAACAAATCCATGTGTAGAAGCTTCAATGGTCTTGTTGAGGTCATGATGTTCTTGGCGGGATGTGGAGCACCAACTTGCTTCCCGTCATGGCATGCGCTACATAACCTATCTTTCTCAAAAACAACATTGGTTAGTCCAAGAATGTGCTCGTCCTTTTGAAGTTTGGCCAAGTTCCTCATCCCGACATGGGCTAGTCGGCGATGCCAAAGCCAACCTAAGTCAGATTTTGCCACTAAACAAGTCTTGGGCTCAACTTTCTCCTTTGAGAAATCAACAAGATAAAGTTTGCCCTTCAAGCGACCCGTAAAAGCAATATAGGAATCCTCCCTACTAAACACGGTCACACCCACGTTAGTAAAGAGATAATTTTAGCCCATTTCACAAAGTTGTGAGACCGACAACAAATTGTACCTCAAAGATTCAACCAAATAAACATTTGAGATTGAGGTGTCATTTGAGATAGCAATTTTACCCAATCCAATTACATCCCCTTTGTTATTGTCTACAAAGACAATAGTTTCTTCTCCAAAGACAATAGTTTCATTAGTCATGTCAAGAAGCTCTAGGGATGTGAATAGACCCTTCTCCCCGGTCATATGATTTGAGCATCCACTATCTAGCAACCATGCGGTGCCACCGGAGGAGTAGGCCTACAAAATAAATTAAGCTTGGAATTTAGGTACGCAAAAAAATTTGGATCCTTGAGGTTAGATGGATACACTTTTGGAACCCACACACTTCTAAGAATGGCCTTCTTAGTGTAAGCTCCAACATACTTAACCACTATTTTACCATTGTGGTCCATTATCACCATGTAGTCGGTAGTGTAGCTTGGTGATGGTTCATGCTTAGCAACCTTGGCCTTGTTGGAAGCCTCAACACTTTTCCTGACTTGAGAAGGAATGGTGGTCACACCATGTGCAATGTTCATCAGGTCCTCAAGGTTTGCTCCCTTGGTGAACATGACACATTCCTTACCTTTGCTCACCTTCCGATCATTTGCCTTAACTCCTTTGTAATGTCCAAACCCATCCTTTTTGTTAGAATACCCTCCGTATCTGTAGTTAACCTTAGGTTTGGTCTTGGAATTACCTTCATATCCATGCTGCACCAACATGTTCATCCTTTCTAGTTGAGCATCATTTGCTTGGATCAATTTTTCTAGCTTAGCCATGTTAGTAACACAAGCTTGTACATCAATTTTTATAACATTTTGAGCATCCTTCACTTGTGGAGACATTGGAGTCAAGATTTGCTTTGGAATTGGTTTTGGTGCTTTCCCAAAGATCACTATAGTTAACTTCAAGATCTTTATATTTGACCATTAAGCATGAGAAGCTTTCTTGAAGTTCACTATGAGTGGCCTTTAGGGAAGCTAGAGATTCATTTATCAAAGTGTTCTGCAATGACATCCTTTCATTTGAATCATTAGCAAGAGATAGTTCAATGGTTAATTTTTCAATCTTCACCTTTTCCTCGACAAGAGCCTTTTCTAAGGTGAGGTTTCTCTCCTTTTCAAGGATGAGCAAGTCTTCTTGCCTATCGAGACTCTTCCTCTTTTTCTCCAATTTCTCCATAAGCTTTTTAATTTCTTTAAAACCTTTATTTACAAATTATTTTATAATGTAAGCTCTATGTTATTTTTCCTCATCATCCAAATCATTTTGTGCATCATTAGATATGGAGGAAGGTTGGGAAGAAGAGGTGGATGATTCTTGTACCTTAGTCCCTCTTGCCATGAGGCAAAAATGAGTGTCATGTTCATCATCGGAGATGTTGTTGAAGAGCTTTCTTGATGACTTAGGTATGGCTAGAGTTGCCATACCTTCTTGATCGGAGTCTTCATGACTAGACTCCCACTCTTGAACAACATGAGCATGACCTTGATATTTATTCTTGTAGCCCTTACCCTTCTCCTTATACCTCTTCTCCTCCTTTTCTTTTTTCTTCAATTGTGGGCAATCGGCATTGTAATGTCCCACCTCCTTGCATTCATAGCATGTTTTTTGTGATGACCTCTTCTTGTCATCACCATCTTTCTTGTAATATTTCTTCTTCATGAACTTCTTCGGTGGAACCTTCATCACTTGAATCATCCTTCTTTGACTTGAGGGCCTTGGGGCTTGACTCCACCTTTTCACTTGAGCTAGCATTGAGTGCAACATTCTTGTTCATCTTGTGGCTAAGTGACTTAGCTACATTCCTTTCAACCAACTCTTGATGAAGGATTTCACCAAGAAGTTGATTTGGTGTCTTGGTCTTGAATTTGGTATCTCTTCTAATCATTGTTGCAAGGGTAGAGTTCCTTGGTGTGAAAGCCGCAAGCAACTTCTTTGTCACTTTGTGATCATCCCACTCCATGCTTCCAAGAGATCTAATGTTCGATACAACGACCATTAGTCTATCATACATTTGCCTTACGGTTTCTTCATCATGCATGACAAAGTGCTCTAGCTCCCCTTGCAACAAATCCATCTTGCCTTCTCTAACTTCATCGGTCCCCTCATGAGCCTCTCTTAACGTGTCCAAAATCACCTTTGCTATTTCAACTTTGCGGACCTTGTTGAATTCTTGAGCATAAAGAGAGTTTGTAATGACCCTCACGGCTTGCGCATTGCGGAAGTAGCCTTGAGCTTGCTCGGCCGGGGTACACCATTTGTAGGCGGAGTTACACCTACAACCACAACATCCTAAATAGAGGGGTGAGGCCTATAGAGATGCATTTTCATGTTGTATAACCACTTGGGATAATTTGTCCCATCGAAGAAGGGAGGTTTTCCCAAGTTGACCGACTGAAATTGTCATGAAGGATATTGAGATGATGCATAGTTATGAGGGACTTGATGTAACCCGAAGAAAGGATGCTTTTCGCTTTCTTCCTTGATTCTCTTTTTCATTAATTTCTTGGCCTTCTTCTCAACCTTGGCTTTCATCTTTTCTTTTCTCATTCTTTTTGCTTCCATGTCCTCACCCTCATTTAGTCACTTGAACTTGAGTCATCACTTGAGATGGATCCATGAATGGAGGGTGGACGGCTTGTCTGGCCAAAGGCGTGCCCGGAACCTCTCCCAAAGCCTAGACCGCAGCGGCTTGAGTGGTGGTAGCTTAGGTGGCGTCAGCAACGCCATCCCCAACTTGAGACATCTTGTTATCCCTTAGCGGTTAAGCCTTAATCAAGAGATTAGACTCTGATACCAATTGAAAGGATCTTTGAGATGCCTAGATGGGGGGGGGGGGGGGGGTGAATAGGCATATCTGAAAATTCCTGAAAAATCTTTATGGCGACTAAATCTATCAAAACTTCCGATACTGTGTAGGAACTTCCGACAGGTCGGAACTTCGGACACAAACCGGAACTTTCGTCAGTAGGAAACTTCTTATACCAATTTCAAAATTAAACTTGAAACTGCAGAACCTGTTGGAATCAAAAGTTGAGTAATGATGCTAAAAGAGTTTTGCAACTGATTTTTGCAAGCCCAACAACACGAGAACATAGATTGACACAAAACAATCTTTAGGTCAACAAGAACTAGATCATGCAATAAGCACAAGAAACAAGAGATTTGTTCACCGAAGTTCACTTCCACAAATTAAGCTACATCTCCGTAGAGGAGCTCACAAAGAGTAGGGTCTTACACTAACCCTTTTCCTCCCTCAATCAACCACAAAAGAGGATTGAGTCACTTATTACAAAAATCCACAAAGGATGGGTAATACAAACTTCCCAGGGCTCACACACATGAGACGATGCTCAACCGGGTGACGCCGAACTGTCTAGAAGCAAGCTTCAAGAGTAACAAACACGAATCGATGGATGAAGATGCTTCAAGTGCTCTTGAGATGAACATGGATGACTTCACACTCAAATCCGCATGCCTCACACCTCAAATTACTCTCAGCCATGCCCTAGCTCAAATCAACTCAAAGATTATCACTTGGAGGTAGTGAGGAGGAGTATTGGAAGCTCTAGGATGTGTTGTGTCCGTGGAGATTCAGCAGAAAGTGAAGAGGGGCTGAGGGGTTATAAATACCCAAGCCCCAAAAAGTAGCCGTTACTTTGCAAGATAAGTGATTGTTGAAACTTTCAACCCCTCACCGGAATTTCTGACCCAATTAAATCAGCCTGCCCAAGGACCCCCTATCAGAAGATACTGAGAACTTCTGACATGTGTCAGAAATTTCGACCCCCTGTCGGAACTTCTAACAACTGTAGAAACTGCAGGAGCACAATGTGCAAGTGTGTGATTTGTGTCTCTCTTATGTGGTTAGCATCTCAATTAAGCACTTTGACATCTCCAAGCTATCCATTCGCATCCCCCTCAATAGTACGGTGTTTCCTATACTCAAATTCAAAATAGAAATTAATAAAAGATCTTCTTTTAGGCTCCGACACCATCTTTCAATTAAATTGGCATCTTTTCTTGCTCTTTTCATTTCATCAAATTTGAACCTATTCATAACTTGATAAACTCATTAGCTCCTTGATTATGCACGTCATCAATACCAAAACCCACTTAGGGGGCCAAATGCACTTTCAGTGAGTAGTCGCGGCGATGAACAGTAGCAAGTTCTCACCTGGTGTGGAGCCGTGAGGATGGGGGGTGACTGCAGATGATGCTTGAGATGTGTTAGTGCCTGCTCTGCCTCCTCTGTCCACCAAAACTTGTCCTGCCGCTTCAGGAGCTTGAAGAAGGGTTACCCCTATTCTCCAAGTCGTGAGATGAATGTGTTCAGGGCCACCATGAACCCTTTGAGCTTCTGGACATCCTTGATAGTCCCTGGAGCCCCCTTGTCCATGATGGCGGTGAGTTTTTTTTCGATTTAGCTTCTATTTCTCGATGACTGACGATTAACCGGAGTAGTTTCCCTACACGCCAAAGGTGAACTAGTCGGTTTGAGCTTCCACCGGAACTAGCGCAAGTTGTTGAAGGTTTCCTCGAGATCCGCAATGAACTCATCATGGTTTCTGGTCTTGATGACCACATCATCCAGGCTTCAACATTGCGATGTAGCTGGTCCACAAAACACAGCTGGATGGCCCGCTGGTACATAGCCCCCGCGTTCTTCAAACCGAAGGACATAGTTGTACAGTGTTGGCGTTTCTTATGCCCAATAGGATATGTATTCCGCAAGGGCACAGAATCACCGCTGTAGCACTTCACCTTGGAGTATTCTAGGGTATCATAAATTTCCTCAGGGAAGCACTATGGTTAAAGAGTATCGAAAAGCGAATGATAAACTTTACCATAGATATCAACCGACTAACTTAGTATAGGTGAGACATATATGATAAGATAAGATAAGATAAGGGCCAAGCAATGACCGACTGACACAGGAGACTCTGAACCTTAGAGCGGTAAGCAGCTGGGAGGATAAGGAGTAAGAAAGACTCCTAAAACACTTCTAAAGTAATGAGCTAACCTCACTAGACTAAACCTTGCTTCTAACTAGTTATCGGGAACCTAGAGCTTAGTGCGGCGGCCAGAGGGAGTCCAATGGCAAACAACAACTACTGCTATGAAAACACCCGAACGTGGTGGACTACAAGGGACAGACAGGGTTGTCACCACCTGCCGCCTACCACACTGTTCCGAGGGGTGGAACACACTTCCTATCTAACACTAAGCTGGACACCTCATATGCACTCGGTGTTAGGATTTCTCTTGAGGCATTCAAGAGAAATCCCCTTCAACCTAGGGAACTGACTTGAGCCCCCTAGTCCGGGTGAGAAAACCCGCAAGGTAAGATCTTGATAAACAAGAAAGATAGCGAAGCCTAAGCTAGAGGAAAGGTCTTCCGCACACAAGCTGGATAACTTGGAAAGATAAATAAACGCAAAAACTAAAGCTGACTCAAAAAGTAAATAAGATAAATTATATTGGTAAAATGTCAAAGGGAAAGATACAAGAGCTATACCAGACTTCCCATGACGATTCCGGAATCCCGAGACAAGATCGACTGGACTCTAACTCCCAGATTAGTAAACCTGCTGACACCATTCTTTAGCACAAGTCTGATTTATGATGAAGCAAAGAACATAACCGATGGAAGCGGGCCGATGTTGAAACGAAATTGGCCGACTAGTCAATGCGGCATCGCAGTCGATGGAACAGAATTAATGCTGATGGATTACGTTAGAAAAAAGTAATGTAGAGTCCGAGTATTATATGAGTCATTCTGTTTTAGAAAGTTTGTTTTCTTTTTAGTCAAGTCATATAGATATCGTGATCGACTAGGGTTTGTTAGTTTGGACTATAAATATTGGTCCCCGGGCTTGTAATAGGATTCATCAACCAAATACAACAACATTTACTCCTTGTTGGCGACTTCGCCAAACCCTAGTTTTGTAGCCTTTTTCCTATTTCTTCAACGAGTTCTTCTGGTTGGCGGGGCTGCATCGCTTTGATCTCTAGCTTGCTAGTAAGTTCCATGTTTTACCAAATAAATTAGGTCTTTGATTGATGGCGCATCGCTTCTTTCTTGATCTATTTGTTCACCAGTTATCGATACTAGCCTCTCTTTGCGAGATTAATTTGTTTAGTCTTGTTTAGTTTAGCTTTTATCACGGTTATCCAGCTTAGATTTGAGTAATGTATGGCATATCACGGTTTCATTGTTTTGATTTATGGCATCAAGCACAACCGATTAGATTTAGATCTAGGTGTTGTTTACCATGTATCGTTTAGCAAAATTAATATTGCCTTTATGATCGAATTGGCTAATTCTAGCTGATTACTTATTAATTTGTATCCGACCTTTGGCTGATATACTCGGTGGGACCATTCGGAATACTAGCCGATACGTTCTAGTATTTGACGTCATCTTATCCCTTGTCAATTGCAGGTCAAATTGACTGGCATGCGTAGCACCTATGCGAAGCTATTTTGGAGCCTGCGCCGGAGGAAAACAAATCTCCCAGGTCCTCATGTGGGGTCACGCAGGAAGCCGATCGTCAATTTTTTGCGTCAACACACTTATGGCACGCCTGGTGGGACCCGACAACGACTTCAACATGACCATCCCGAAACCAGGTGAAGTGGACTCAGACAATGTCATCAACATCACCATGGAAGACCTTAACAAGACTCAGAAAGAACTGTTGCAGAAGGCCATGGATGACTACCAGCAAGCATGCCTCAAGACTTTCAGCTCTGATAGGAAAGTAGAGGCTATACAGAAGACAACTTTCCCAAAGCTAAGGGAGATCACAGTCACTAAAGACTCGGCTAAATTTCAAGAAATGTTTGACCAGGCCAAGCACCATGCAATGATCAATCAGTCAAGCATCTTGATGAACTCAGTTCAGAATGCTGTCAGAGAGACAATCGCTGGAGGTATATAGATGGGCTATAATGCTCCGTGCTATTCTCAAATGGAATCATCGGTTGCAGGAGGAGCTAGAGATGGAAGCGCTGCTGTGTCAGGCATTGGCATTCAGCCACAACCCAACACGTCACAGACTGGCGCTGCAAGATATCCGATGCCACCTTATCTGCTGAAGCCACATGCGCATCAGCCCATGGTGACTCCCATCCTGACAGCCCTGGTGTTCACTCCTAGCTCACCGTTGAAGGTGTCATCGGCACATGGAGGCCTCTTCAGCACCCCGAATGGTTACCTCCCCAATACATCTTTAGGGATGCCTCCTGAATATATGATCTTTGCTAGTACAGAGGCGCCTGTCCAGACTCAGAATGCCTCAGGGGTCGCAACCACCAATGCCATTCACCCAGCCACTGACTCTTCAGCAGCAGCCAAGTGGCCCCCAGACGCATATATCGGCTACTCAGCCGATGGTCCCGTTATCAGCAACAGGCTGAAGGTTATGAAATAGGTGCATCGGCTTTGCAGCCAATGACCAATCCTCTAATGCAACACATTAGTCAGCCACAGGCGATGGTTCACCAGCATGTTGCTTATCAGCCTTAGTCTCCAATGCAACAATCACACCCGGCATCACAGCAACAAGGTGATGTCTTCCAAAACATTGATTGGGCTAGCCGGATAGCTGATGTGATGAAGAGTCAATTCAGCTTAAAGCCTAAGGAGCCAACTTACATGTATCGCAGGCCCTATCCTGAGGCCTATGTTCAAGTTGCCATGCCTCACCGGTACAGGGTGCCAGAATTTACCAAATTCTCTAGACAGGACAATGTAACAACAATTGAACATATCAGTCGGTTCTTAGTCCAGTGCGGGGAAGCTTCCGGGAATGACGCTTTGAAAATTCATTTGTTCCCGTTGTCTCTTTTTGGATTGGCCTTTGCTTGGTTTTCTTCTCTTCCAGCAAATTCCATTATCACATGGGCCAATCCTGAAAAGCATTCCACAATTACTTCTTCGCTGGTGTTTACGAGATGAAGCTTACAGATCTGACGGCCATAAAATAGAGGAATGATGAACCAGTCCCCTATTTCATTCAGAGATTTAGGGACATCTGTCAGACCCGGACCCACGGGACTGCGCACATGGCCTACATCTTATAGGATAAGGGGTGGGACATGGCCCACGCCCTACACCAGTTGTAAGTACTCGTAGCATAGTAGAACTACTCATACAAAAGTAAACTAGTCACAGACAGTAAGGAACCACCCGAAAAGTACTCGGGTAGGACTCTAGTGCTCGTATCCGACTAGGACTTTCATGTAACCCTATCCCCCAAGGCTATATAATGGAGGACAAGGACCCTCCTCAAGTAGGAGCATGAGGGACAACTCGTGCTTCATGCAACAGATCACCCAGGAGATCACCCAATCACCACCTAAGTCAATACAAACCACACAGGACGTAGGGTATTACGCTCTCGGCGGCCTAAACCTGTCTAAACTTTGTGTTCCTTGCACCTTCCAGTTCCTGATCTTGGCGACACCCTACCTACAAACTCACCACCACAGGGGTATCCCTCGGTGGGCATGGCGGTAAAACACCGACACCATCAGAAGCTGATGCTACAGCTTATCTCTTAGTGATAGCCAGTTAGCTGAATTGGTGTTTCAAGGACTTTTGCCTCACATCAAGGAAAGATTTTCTTCACAGGAGTTCAAGAGCTTAAGTCACCTCGTTCAGAGGTTGTCACATGTTGACGTCCGTGTCCAGGATCCCAGGAGGAGCCCATTTCAAAAGAACGTTACTTTCGTTGGAGACTCCTATGATTCTAAAGACGAGGCTAAAATCGGCTTGGTAGAGCGGACTAGGAAAAAAAAGCCGGTTTCGTGCCCGTTTGCCAAGAAGGACACAGAGAACTACGGGTTTGACATCACCAAGGCTGATAGGATCTTTGATTTTCTATTGTAGGAAGGGCAAATCATGTTGTCTCCTAATCATACGATCCCATCAGCCGAGGAGCTAAAAAATCATAAGTATTGCAAGTGGCACAATGTAGTGTCCCATAATACCAACGAATGCAAGACCCTTGGTCAGTAGATCCAGTCGAATTCGATGAAGATAGATGGGCCTCGTAGAACTGTCACATCCCAGATGTTATTGAATAAATATCAGCGTTGGCAAGATAGATAGAGACGCCATCAAGAGGAAAGAAGCCGATGCGGCGAGGACCACTGGCGGTGCCCTTTCTTCGTTTTCAGTTGGAACGAAGGGTGGAGACTGCCATCCACCGACATCTATCCTGAGTGCCATGGGTCGCATGAAGATTTCTGTTCATCCAAGGCACAGTGCCATGATGACAGGAGCCGTCGGCCGATCAGCAGAGATAGGCGCAAGGAGAAACGCGTTCCTATTCATGATCGGCTGGGAGGCAGGGTTGAGGAGCAAGATTTGCTGGAGGACGAGGCCAATGATTTGGTGCCAGATGAAGAACCTTTGAACCGTGAAATTGGGCATCAGCGTACCTATCATTACGATTCTAAGATCTATCCCCGACGGTGCCTCGGAGGGTTGACTAAGTCTAAGAAAAGAAGGGTTCAAAGGTTGCGCCATAGGGAGCTAGAAGAAGAATGTACTCAAGGAAAGAAGCAAGTGAGGTCCAAAGTGTGGCGCGTCAAGGAAAAAGCCGATGAGACTGCATCGTCAGCATTGGTTAATATGGTCTTCATTTTGCCGATGGAGTTCAAGGCTTCGTCCGATGACGAAGAAGAAAAGGAGCAGGCGATGGCCCAGTTAACTCTGGATCCGAAGCCAACTATGTTCGACATGTCGGAGGAAAAGGAGTGTTGGCAACTGAGACATGTTCGACATGTTTGATGGTGGGGCCACCGTCAATGTGATACCATACACCACGTATCTGAAGCTGGGTAAAGGCAAAGAGGATCTGATCAAAACCGATATGATGCTCAAGGACTTTGAAGGAAAAGCCTCGCTAGCTCCGGGGGCAATCAACGTTGAATTGACGATTGGAAGTAAGACCCTCCCAACTACTTTCTTCATCATCAATGGCAAGGGTTCATATAATTTGCTCTTGGGTCGGGATTGGATCCATGCCAACTGCTGTATTCCGTCTACCATGCATCAATGTCTTATCCAATGGTTGGAGGATACAATTGAGATCGTCTACGGTTATCTAGCTTAGATTTGAGTTATCTATCGGCTTTTACTGTAGTTTCATTGTTTTGATTTATCGCATCAAGCACAGCCGATTAGATTTAGATCTAGGTGTTGTTTACCAGGCATCATTAAGCAAAATTAATAATGCCTTTATGATTGAACCGGCTAATTCTAGCCGATTACTTGTTAATTCGTATCGGACCTTTGGCCGATATACTTTGTGGGACGATTCGGAAGACTAGCTGATACATTCTAGTATTTGACGTCATCTTATCCCTTGTCAATTGTAGCTCAAATTGATTAGCACGCCTGGCACTTACGCGAAGCTATTTTTGAGCCTACACCGGAGGAAAGAAAATATCCCAGGACCTCGTGTGGGGTCACGCAGGAAGCCGATCGTCGGTTTTTTGCGTCAACAAAACCTAACTCTAGAAAGTGAAATGAGTGAAGAGAACTCCTTGGTGTGTGTGTTTTACAAGCTGATGTGCACCCCAATTTATAGTGTAGGAGGGCTGAGGATGAAGTCGGTGAAGCGGTTGTGGAAGTTGCATCAGTCCAAAGCCGGCCGGCCTAGGATGGTCGCCACGTGGCATGGCTCTTCTCCTGGACGCCTGTTGACGGCCATTAATCAAAGCCTCGGCAGTTATCTCCATCGCCTTCAGGACTCAATCAAAGCCATAAGATCAAAGTTGGTGCAGATCAAAGGCCGGCCGGCCTCCCCTAGGCCGGTCGGTCTCAACATTACGCAACTTCTCCAACCGTTTCACTGACCTTCCCGTGGGTAGCTCTACACTATAAATAGCGGTGCACACTCGCTTGAAACACGCACACATAGGAGTTCTCCTCTCTTTTCACTTTCTAGAGTAGGTTTAGTAGTCTGGGAGTTAGAGTCGTGTCGAGCTTGTCTCGGGATTCCGGAGTCGTCATCGGAAGTCTGGTATAGCTCTTGTATATTTCCCTTTGATATTTTATCAATATAATTTATCTTCTTTACTTTTCAAGTCAGCTTTACTTTCCGCATTTATTTATCCTTTCCAAGTTATCCAACATGTGTGTGGAAGTACCTTTCCTCTAGCTTAGGCTTTGTTATCTTTCTTGTTTATCGGGATCTTACCTTGCAGGTTTTCTCGCCCGGACTAGGAAGCTCAAGCCAGGTCCCTAAGTTGAGGGGGATTTCTCTTGTACGCGTTAAGAGAAATCCTAACACCGAGTGCACACGTGGTGTCTGAGCTTAGTGTTAGCTAGGAAGTGTGTTCCACCCCATGGTACGTTTTTGGTAGCCGACAGGTGGTGACAGCCATGTCCGTCCCTTGTAGTCCACCATGTTTGGGTGCTTTCATAGCAGTAGTAGGAGGTTGCCGTTGGACTCCCCTCTCACCCCTTTCTGCAGTCGCTCCTCTTCCGACCGCTGAAGTAAGCTCTAGGTTGCCGATAACTAGTTAGAAGCAAGGTTTAGTCTAGTGAGGCTAGCTCGATAGTCTAGAAGTGTTTTAGGAGTCTTTCTCGCTCATTGTCCTCCCAGCTGCTTAACGCTCTAAGGTTTAGAGTCTCTTGTGTCAGACGGTCATCGCTTGGCCTTTAACTTATCTATCTTATCTGGCTTACCCCTGCAAGTTTGTCAGTTGATATCTCTAGTAAAGTTTGTCATTCGATTCTTCGATACTCTTTATCCATAGTGCTTCCCCAAGGAAATTTACGATACCCTGGAATACTCCAAGATGAAGTGCTATAGCGGTAGTTCTATGCGCTTGCAGAATATCAATTGTATTGGAGCATAAGAAACACCAACAAGCATTTCTAGTGCCGTTGCCGGGGAAGCAATCGGCTAAAGATATCGTTGAATAGATTGACAAAATTTACTGATTTGTCACTGCTAATTTTAGCGAGATTAACATTGCTCTCTATTTCCTTTTGATTTATGTAGAGCGGTGCATGACCGGTTTTGATCTACCATGAAACTTCAACTCGAATCCAGAAAGAATTGGGACAATTATCCGGTGCAGAGTCGTCCCACCTCAGAAGAGACTATCCTTAGCTGTCTTGGACGGGTCGCCCTCTTGCAGTTGGATGGATTTTATGCCGACGTCGTTGGTGGGCTTCACCTTAGACTGGCTTGACTTCTTGGTCGGAATCACCATCTGCGACTGGGAGAGTAGCTGCGCGGCCACGAATACTTCAACTGAAGCATCTAGCACATGTGTAGTCGAGGCGACTCGATTGCCTCTTGGTCACAGTCATACGACTTCTTGAAGTCGCCGCGAAAGGAGAGCACCCCAATCTTTCATGGTATCTTGAGTAGCATGTAGACGTAGTGGGGTACGGCCATGAACTTGGCCAGAGTTGGTCTTCCAAGGATGGTGTGGTATGACGACTTGAAGTTTGCCACCTCGAACTTGACGTACTCGGTGCGGTAGTTTTCTTTTTTCCCAAAGGTAACTGGCAGGGTCACCGAGCCAATTGGTGTGGCCGAGTTCCCTGGGATGATGCCATAAAAAGGAGACTTGCTGGGGGTGAGCACTTGGAGATGTCCAACCCCATCTTCTTCAGTGTACCCGCGAAGAGCAGGTTGAGGCTGCTCCTGCCGTCGGTAAGTACACGAGTGAGTTGTGAGCCTACTGTTGGTATTTCTTAACGTTCATAGAATAATCCACAAGCTACGGAGATACCGTTGTAGCACTTCACCCATGAGTATTCAAGGGTATCGTATTTCCATAGGGAACGGAGGTACTAGCCTTCTAACTGGTTCATCCAAGGACAAACAAGAGTAAAGTAGGCAAGGAAAGAGAGGATTCCTATGGCTTTAGAGTTCTGGTAAAGATAGGTTGAACCTCTACTTGCTTGCTTCGGGCACCGGCTTACACCTGGTATGCCAAGTGTATCCGGCTATTAGCTCTACTCCCAACTCGAATGTGAAGGGATAGGGACGGACATGGCTGTCACCACTTGCCGCCTACCTCTCAGAACATAGAGAAGGGTAGCAAACAAAGGTAACTTCAAGCTGAGACATCACGTCTACGCTATGGATTACTGCTTCTAGCCCTAGCCAGACTCCATCTTAAGAGTCAAGTCCTTAAGCTAGAAACAACCGCTCAAGAGCGGACAATGATCCCGCAAGCAAGTAAAGAGTAGAACATAACCAAGAGGCTCAGTACCATAGGGGATCACGAATACATACTTAAGAAAGGAAGCATCCATCGAGGTACAAGGTCGGGGAAGAGTGTCGATAGGCCGGCGCTTCCCCCGAAGTACCCCTCACTCTCTCCCTATTTTCTAAGCACGACGGAGGTAGGGCTTCGCCTTGGAGTGGAGCCCTTCTCTTCTCTCTTGTTGTGTGTTTGTGGGGGGTCTCTTCTCCTCCTTTTATAGTCCTCCAAGGGCGGTTCCCATGAGAATTGTGTATGGAAACACTGTGAATTGCCTTGGGGAAGCGTGGGGCTTATTTCCACCAAAAATGAGCGAGACGGGATGCCGTCCAGGTTCGGCCGACCCCTGGATGCCCCCTCTCGCACCGCCTGTGAACTGCCTTGGGAAAGCGTGGGGGTTATTCCCGCCAAAACTGAGCGAGATGGAATGCCGTTCAGGTTTGGTCGACCCCTGGATGCCCCCTCTCGCACTGCCTTTCGTCCGGAACACTGCCAGGTGGGTCCCCAAGTGGGTACATAGTGGTTGGCGGTAAGTTTAGGCAGTTTCCTCATGTTTGTGGGCCTTTGAATCCGTGTGCCAGCCTCTGATTGGTCGAAGGTGTGTTTTTTGGCCTCTTGGGTTGATTTGCTTCAGGATGTGGGCCCTCCAATTCTTGTGCTCGCATAGAATGCATTGAAATCTACTTTTCCCTTTATTTGAGCACGGTTTTCCTCTGTATGCAAGCGTGGTCTCCTACAAGCAGTGATTCACCAAAACATGTGGAATGCTTAGATATAAACTCCTATCTCTAAGTTGGTGCTTGTTATTCCACTGCTTTTCTACAGGAGTTGACGGTCAGATATGACACTTAAGGACCATCAACAACCACCCCACACTTAGATCTTTGCTTGCCCTCGAGTAAAGGTTTAAGGTCTAATGTGGCCACCAAGGATGCCTGGGATGCTTTGAAATGGGTCATGCGGGCTAGATTTGTTCCTTCTTACTATGCGCGTGATCTGTTACATAGATTGCAAAAATTGAGACAGGGTAATAAATGTGTAGAAGAATACTATCAGGAATTACAAATGGGTGTGTTGCGTTGTAATTTAGTGGAGGATGAGGAACCTGCTAAGGCTAGATTTTTAGGAGGTTTGAACCGAGAAATTCAGGACATTCTTGCTTATAAAGATTATACTAACATAACCCGTTTGTTCCATCTTGCTTGTAAAGCTGAAAGGGAAGTGCTGGGACGCCGTGCTAGTACAAGAACTAATATTTCTGCAGGAAAACCTTCATCATGGCAGCCGCGCACATCTACCTCATTGACCGGATGAGCTCCTGCACCTTCTACATTCCCGAGTCGGTCGACAATACCCGCTCCATCCAACGATAAGACACGTGCTCCCCCGACAAATTCAGCAACCACGACTGTCCGGAAACCAGCCACGAGTGCATCTTCGGTTGCCTCCACGGGAAGGACAAGAGATGTTCAGTGCCATCGATGCAAGGGCTTTGGACACGTGCAACGTGACTGCCCTAACAAGCACGTTTTGGTGGTCAAAGGAGATGGTGGGTATTCCTCTGCTAGTGATTTTGATGAAGATAAACTTGTTTTGCTTGCTGCTGACCATGCAGGTACTGAGGAACAACCAGAAGAGCAGATTGGTGCAGAGGATGCAGATCATTATGAGAGCCTCATTGTGCAGCGTGTACTTAGTGCACAAATGGAAAAGGCGGAGCAAAATCAACGGCATACACTGTTCCAAACAAAGTGTGTTATTAAAGAGCGTTCATGCCGTTTGATAATTGATGAAGATAGCTGCAACAACTTGGCTAGTAGCGATATGGTCGAGAAGCTTGCACTTACAACAAAACCGCACCCACATCCATATCACATTCGGTGGCTCAACAATAGTGGTAAGGTCAAGGTAACGAGATTGGTACGAATTAATTTCGCTATTGGTTCATATCATGATGTTGTTGAATGCGATGTTGTGCTTATAGAAGCTTATCATATTCTGCTAGGTAGACCATGGCAATTTGATACCGATAGCATGCATCATAGTAGATCAAATCAATATTCTCTTATACATCATGATAAGAAAATTGTTTTGCTTCCTATGTCACCTGAATCTATTGTGCGTGATGATGTTGCTAAAGCTAAGAGAACTAAAACTGAGATCGATAAGAATGCCAAATCTGTTAGTAGCAGGGAAGATGAGATAAGATTGAAAGGACATTGCTTGCTTGCTACTAAGTCTGATATTAATGAATTGATTGCTTCCACTTCTGTTGCCTATGCTTTGGTGTGCAAGGATGCTTTGATTTCAGTTCACGATATGCAGCATTCTTTGCCCCCGGCTGTTGCTAACCTTTTGCAGGAGTATTCTGATGTGTTCCCAAGTGAGATACCAGCGGGGCTGCCACCAATACGAGGGATTGAGCACCAAATTGACCTTATTCCTGGTGCACCGTTGCCAAACCGTGCGCCATACAGGCCAAATCCGGAAGAAACTAAAGAAATTCAGCGACAAGTGCAAGAACTACTCGACAAAGGTTATGTGCGTGAGTCTCTTAGTCCTTGTGCTGTTCCGGTTATTTTAGTGCCTAAAAAGGATGGAACATGGCGTATGTGTGTTGATTGTAGGGCTATTAATAATATCACAATTCGATATCGACACCCTATCCCACGTTTGGATGATATGCTTGATGAATTGAGTGGTGCTGTTGTGTTTTCCAAAGTTGATTTGCGTAGTGGGTACCACCAGATTCGTATGAAATTGGGAGATGAATGGAAAACTGCTTTCAAAACTAAGTTCAGGTTATATGAGTGGTTAGTCATGCCTTTTGGGTTAACTAATGCACCGAGTACTTTCATGAGATTAATGAACGAGGTTCTGCATGCTTTCATTGGAAAATTTGTTGTTGTCTACTTTGATGATATATTGATTTACAGCAAATCTTTCGATGAACATCTTGATCACTTACGTGTTGTTTTTAATACTTTACGAGATGCACGTTTATTTGGTAACCTTGAGAAGTGCACCTTTTGCACCGATCGAGTGTCTTTTCTTGGCTATGTCATGACTCCACAGGGAATCGAGGTTGATCAAGCCAAGGTGGAAGCTATACAGGGATGGCCTATACCGAAGGCTATCACGCAAGTGCGGAGTTTCCTAGGACTTGCTGGTTTCTATCATCTTTTTGTGAAGGACTTCAGCACCATTGCCATGCCTTTGAATGAGCTTACAAAGAAGGGAGTGCCTTTTAGTTGGGGTAAAACACAAGAGAACTCCTTCAACACGCTGAAAGATAAGTTGACACATGCACCTCTCCTCCAAGTCCCTGATTTTAATAAAACCTTTGAGCTTGAATGTGATGCTAGTGGCATTGGTTTGGGTGGTGTTTTGTTACAAGAAGGCAAACCTGTTGCTTATTTCAGTGAAAAATTGAGCGGGCCTGTTCTGAATTATTCTACTTATGATAAGGAATTGTATGCTCTTGTTCGCACATTAGAAACATGGCAGCATTATCTATGGCCCAAAGAGTTTGTTATTCATTCAGATCATGAATCTTTAAAACATATTCGTAGTCAAGGAAAATTGAACCGTAGACATGCTAAGTGGGTTGAATTTATTGAATCTTTTCCTTATGTTATTAAGCACAAGAAAGTGAAAGAGAATATAATTGCTGATGCATTGTCTAGGAGGTACACCTTGCTGAACCAACTTGATTACAAAATATTTGGATTGGAAACGATTAAAGATCAATATGTTAATGATGCTGATTTTAAAGATGTGTTGCTGCATTGTAAAGAGGGGAAGGGATGGAACAAATTCATCGTTAGTGATGGGTTTGTCTTTAGAGCTAACATGCTATGCATTCCAGCTAGCTCCGTTCGCTTGTTATTGTTGCAGGAAGCACATCAAGGTGGCTTAATGGGGAATTTTGGAGCAAAGAAAACGGAAGATATACTTGCTGGTCATTTCTTTTGGCCAAAGATGAGAAGAGATGTGGAGAGATTTGTTGCTCATTGCACGACATGTCAAAAGGCTAAATCACGATTGAATCCACACGGTTTGTATTTGCCTCTACCTGTTCCTAGTGCTCCTTGGGAAGATATTTCTATGGATTTTGTGTTAGGATTGCCTAGGACTAGGAAGGGACGTGATAGTGTGTTTGTGGTTGTTGATAGATTTTCTAAGATGGCCCATTTCATACCATGTCATAAAACTGATGATGCTTCTCACATTGCTGATTTGTTCTTTCGGGAAATTGTTCGTTTGCATGGTGTGCCCAACACAATTATTTCTGATCGTGATGCTAAATTTCTTATTTATTTTTGGAAGACTTTATGGGCTAAATTGGGAACTAAGTTGTTGTTTTCTACTACATGTCATCAGCAAACTGATGGTCAAACTGAAGTGGTTAATAGAACTTTGTCTACTATGTTAAGGGCTGTTTTAAAGAAGAACATTAAGATGTGGGAAGATTGTTTGCCTCATATTGAATTCGCTTATAATCGATCGCTGCATTCTACTACAAAGATGTGCCCATTTCAGATTGTATATGGTTTCTTGCCTCGTGCTCCTATTGATTTAATGCCTTTGCCATTTTCGGAAAAACCAAATTTTGATGCTACTAAGCGTGCCGAATTGATGTTAAAACTGCATGAAACAACTAAAGAAAACATAGAGCGCATGAATACTAAATACAAGATTGCTGGTGATAAAGGTAGGAAGGAACTAAAGTTTGAACCTGGAGATTTAGTTTGGCTGCATTTGAGAAAGGAAAGGTTTCCTGAATTGAGAAAATCTAAATTGCTACCTCGGGCTGATACCATTTAAAGTGTTAGGGAAAGTCAATGATAATGCATATAAGCTCGATCTGCCTGCGGATTTTGGGGTTAGTCCCACATTTAACATTGCAGATTTGAAGTCATATTTGGGAGAGGAAGATGAGATTGAGTCGAGGACGACTCAAATGCAAGAAGGGGAGGATGATGAGGACATCAACACCAACAATACATCCACTCCGACACAAGTACCTATTGTTGTTCCTATTACTCATGCTCGTGCGCATCAACTTAATTATCAGGTGAGTTCAAATCTAAACTCATGTACATCATGTTTAGACCATGGAGACCCGTGTACTCTTGTTTTGCTTAGGAACCAAGAAGGTGACCGAAAGGGAAATGGATTCGCGCAGGCTGGATTCGGACTGCAGAATAGTACCAACTTGTGACGGACACCACGGTCGCATTTGAACTCGGATTAGGGCGTTCAAGTACTTCGTGGAAAGCTTATGAAGTCTTATTTCAAACGGATCCGGCCTCATATCCATATCTATTACGAGTCCGCCGCAATCGTAAAATTAATACAGAGTCCTTTTCTGCACATGGTGCTGCGTCACCCTGTTTTGGCCCATTGGGCCATGTATCAAGTTGAGTCCATTACGGACGCGTCCTAGGGTTGGAGTACGACCCCAGCACCCCTGTGGTCGTCCTCCCACGTACTTATACCCCTTAGCCGCCACCAAGGATGCTTGGATTTTGTTTAGATCAAGTTTAGCCTTCGCTACTTGCTTGCAAACGCGCGTGCTGGATCAGCCGCCCGTCTTCTTGTCTTCGGAACCCTACCATTATTGAGATTGCGTAGCTTACCGATTACCATATTCTCGGCATGTGGTTAGTACGTTTAACCACCACTACCACACACTGCGGCCTTAGCATTTTTCACTAAACAAATGGGGCCTCAATCATCAATATGAACATCGCACCATAGCCCCGTCTGTCGACCTTATGATTGCAGCATGCAGTAAACATTCAACTCCTATATTCTCACGAGTGACAGGAAATCACTCGACTTTTACCGAAGTCCTATTAGCATAGCATTCTATCGAACCTTATATCTAGTGTTCAGATCATAGGAACCTAAGATCATGCAACTAAATTTTCATTCAACTCCATAAACTTAATGCACAAGCAATATAGAGTAATAAGTTGCATAGTTTGAAAAATAGGGTTCATGCTCCGGGGCTTGCCTTCTTGAGCAAAGCTAGCGTTGGGCTCTTCCGAACTCTGGTTCGGGTCTTCGAAAACTTCAGTTAGACTCACTTGAGCTTCACGCTGCTCACTCTCGGACTCGGGCAACAGCTCGTACGTTCCGTCAGCGAGAGTAGTTGATTCTATATGAATGCACAAGTATGAGTTGTAGTGATGGTATATGACATTTATTTTCTTCACGATAAAGTTCCAGTCCACAAAAACATAGATTTGGTTGTAAATTTACTTAGTTAAGATTTCTTGGGCAATCGTTAATAGAGTACATCTTAAACTACTTAACTTCATTAAACGAGAAGGGATTGTGTTATATTGGAAACTTAATTTTCTAAGCACAAACATGGATTAAACACAATTACTGAACTAGGTAACTTCTGGTAATGAAACTTTTATTCAGAGTACCACATGCAGAGGCAAAACCACTGCAAAAATTTCAGGAATTTTTGTGTACCAGATTAAATATGAAAAATGTAATACACAACCACCATTAGAACCTAGTTATTTATATACAGAACCAACCATGCAAGTATTGATGCTAAAAATTTAGAGGGTGTTAATCTGTCCATATATGTGTTACTGTAAATTTTTCAGATTTTATGGTGCATGATACAGAGCATAATAAATAGGACAAGCTACACCTATTTTAATAGTGATTAATTTCTACAGGATGTTATACAAGGTTTCTGAGTATGAAACTTTTTTATACTGCATGTTCTCACCCAAAGTCTCCCATGGTAAGAAGATGAACATTTTCCAAGCACAAAAACTAATTATTTTGATTTAATGCATTTCTCCACCACAAAAATTATATAAGTAGGTTACAGAAAGATAAAAAGTCCCTAAATTTTTCTGTGGCATCTAGGTATCGATAAAACGGCACAGACAAAGCTTCATAACATGAATCACTATAGAATAGCAGGAAAAATTAGTTCTATCCCTTCATGGCATAAAACAAAGTCTAACAAAATGTTTAGCTAGAGATGGGTTCTGGTCATGAACTTTTTACACTGGTCTACACATCAAGAAACTAACCTACTGTCCAAAACTCAGGTTTAGCCTTTGTCCACAACAGTGGGTACAAATAAAGGCTATTAAACATTCCATTTAATCTAGAGCAAAATATAGCAAGCAACTGAAGAAAAATATGTAACAAAAGTTGTAGATCTTCTTCTAAGGATTACAGTACAGTATTTTTGTATTTTTCCTATTTTTCTACGATATTTAAAGCAATTTCAAAGTTCGCTGTTTTTGAATCTAGGGTCAAAACACTGGTTCGCAGATATGCCCATGGAAATTGCATGCAGACCCTTAGGAAGAATGAAATCACTGCAATTGGGTCCCTGGCTAGGCTGGCAAGGCGGCCGGCCAAATTCCGGCGAGGACGCTCGCCGGCAGCGAGGTGAATGGGTCAGCGGAGTACCAGGGAGGCGAGAGCTACCTCGTGGTGGCCTTGGTTGGGGTCGAGGACGGCCGGAGGTGGGTCTCCCACGGCGGACAGGGGGGCGGCGGCGGTGCTGTGTGGCGGTGACGGTGCTCCGGCAAGACAGGGAGGGCGTGGTCAGGTCGGGGAGCTGCAGTGGATGGTGGAGGACCGGTTCCCGCGCTTGGCTCGAGCGGAGGAGGGCCGGAGGGAGGGGCTCCACGGCGAGCTCCTTACGGTGGCGGCAATGGCATTGGGCGGCGGCGCTCTGGTGGTCTAGGCGCGCGTGGGCTCGGCCTCGCCTTTTAAAGGCTGTAGGAGGGAAGGAGAGGGCTGGGGAGGGGCGGCACGGCCCGGGCTTGCCATTGGGCGCGGCTGGCGGTGGCAGCGCCGGCGCGGTGTGCGTGCCAGCGACACAGGCACGGGTTGGGCGCCGGGGATTTGGCGTGGGGGAGGGGAAGATCGCGCGGACACGGGTTGGGCGAGCTGGGGCGGCAGCAGAGGCGCGCGCTGGTTGGCTTGGCGCAGTGCGGGCGGCAGGGATGCCCTGCCAGGTGGCCGGCAGCTTCTGCGCGGCGGTCGGGGCAGAGCAGGGGTGGGAGGTGAGGAAGGGACTGAATTCCGAGAATTTGAAGAAATTTAGGGGTCTGGTCGTAAAAGTGATATTTTCTCACATTTCTGTGTTGCAACTCAAAATTCTCTGAATACAAAAGTTGTTCAAATTGAAAGTTACACAAGTTTCGTTTCAGGCCAAAGTTCATTTGAGTTATAGTTCAAAAGTTATTTTAAAAACTCAAAAAGCATGATTCGGATGGCACGTCACTTCATGGGCAAAATTTCATATTCTCCCCTAGGCTTCAACTAGACTTTTGTTTATCATGTCACGGATGATGTGCCTATTCAATTTCATAGTCATATTTGCATCGATGTGAAAGTTATTTAATTTATCTGTTTAAAGTACATGTACTCATGCACATATACACATACTTTCAAAATAAATGCAAAACCAAATTATAATACATTTATTTTAACTTTTCTTAGTTAATTATGCATATTGTTATGCTAATGAGACTTGTTTAGCAAATTAAACACCTGATGTGTCACAGCCTTCCCCCCTTAAAAAGAATCTCGTCCCGAGATTCGGACAATAAGCTTAGTGTGGATAGTGTGTGTACCTTTGGTAGAGTTGAGAAAACCGGAGAAATTTTGGTTTAGATAGAGTTCAGTTTCCCATGTGGATTCTTCCTCAGTGTGATGATTCCATTGAATTTTTATACATTTTAATCACTTTCCTTCTAGTGCTTCTTTCTTTTTGATCCATGATTTTGATAGGGTACTGAACATATGAGAGGTCGAGTTCTACCAATATTTCTTGTTTTCAATAACCTCTGTAGGAACTCGAACACACTTCTTGAGTTGAGACACGTGAAAGACATCATGGACGGCTGCAAGCTGAGGGGGCAGTCATAGTCTATAGGCCACGGGTCCACAGTTCTAGATGATTTCATAGGGACCAACATATCGGGGAGCTAATTTTCCTTTGACTCTGAATCGTTGTATACCCATGGTTGGTGAAACCCGAAGGTAGACATGATCACCAACTTCAAATTTCAGTGGCTTTCTCCTTCTGTCGAAATAGCTCTTTTGCCTGGATTGTGCGGCTCTAAGATTTTCTTGTATTACTCTCACTTTTTCCTCTGCCTCGATTACCAAGTCTGGTCCAAATATTTTGCGTTCTCCGGTTTGTGACCAGCTCAAAGGAGTTTGACACCTTCGACCGTACAAGGCCTCAAATGGTGCCATTTTCAAACTCGCTTGATAGCTATTGTGGTATGAGAACTCTGCTAGGTATAGGCATTTGTCCCAACTCTTGTCATAGTGAATGACACAAGCTCTAAGCATGTCTTCAAGAATTTGGTTCACTCTTTCGGTTTGTCCGTCATATTGAGGATGATAGGCTGAGCTTCGAATCAAGTTAGTACCAAGAGATGCTTGCAATTGTTCCCAAAAGCGTGCTATAAATTGAGTACCACGATCGGAAATAATTGTCTTAGGTATTCCATGTAGGAAAACAATGCGGTCGAGATAAATCACGGCATATTTCTTTGCAGTATAGGTGGTGTGCACCGGAAGATAATGTGCCATCTTTGTGAGCCTATCAACGATAACCCATATGGAATCATGTTTCGAGGTGCTTGGCAACCCAACAATGAAATCCATACTTATGTCTTCCTATTTCCAGGAGGGTATAGGCAAAGATTGAAGTGTACCGGCTACTTTCAAGTGGCTAGCTTTTACTCTCTGACATGTGTCACATTCTGAGACATGTCTAGCAATTTCCCTTTTCATTCTAGTCCACCAGAAGTTTTGCCTAAGATCTTGATACATTTTGCTACTGCTGGGGTGAATAGAAAATTTAGAAAGATGTGCCTCCTCAAGAATTTTTTTGCGGAGCTCATGATTCTTCGAAACGACTATGCGACTTTCGAACCATAGAACTCCCTTATGGTCTTGGCGGAAACATTTATACTTCTCTTCTCCTAGAAAGAATTTTTGTTTGATGATCTTGACACCTTCATCATGTAGTTGTGCCATGATGATTTGATCATGGAGAGTAGGCTCAACTGAGATGTGATTCAGAGTGCCTGGGGGAATCATTTCCAAACTAAGCTTCCTCATTTGTAAACATAATGTTTCATTATAGAATTCCACTAAGGGGCAATGGCAATGAGCCTTGCGGCTTAGTGCATCTGCGGCTACATTAGCCTTGCCTGGGTGATAGTGCACCTCGAGGTCATAATGCTTGATTAATTCTATCCATCTTCTTTGTCTCATATTCAGATCGTCTTGGGTGAAGATATATTTGAGACTTTTTTGATCGGTGTAGATATTACAATGAGTTCCTATGAGATAATGTCTCGATATTTTTAGAGCATGAATGATAGCTGCTAATTCGAGATCATGGGTTGGATAATGCTCATGGGGCCGAAGAGCTCGTGAGGCATAGGCGATAACTCAATTTTCTTGCATAAGCACACATCCAAGACCGGTGCCAGATGCGTCACAGTAAACATCGAACGGCTTGGCGTTATCGGGTTTAGCTAACACAGGGGGTTGTAGTCAAATGTTCTTTAAGAGTGTGGAAAGCTTCTTCACATTTCTCATCCCACACAAACTTTACTCCCTTTTTCAATAGTTCAGTCATAGGCTTAGCAATTCTGGAGAAGTCCGGAATGAAACGGTGATAGTAATCGGCTAAACGAAGAAAACTGCGAATCTGATGAACAGAGGTAGGAGGCTTCCAATCCATCACCTCTTGTACCTTGCTGGGGTCAACGGCTATGCCTTCGCTGGAAATTGTGTGACCCAAGAATTTCACACTATTCAACCAGAATTTGCACTTACAAAATATAGCATAGAGCTGATGGTCCCTGAGACGCTGAAGAACAATGTGCAAGTGCTTAGCATGCTCTTCCTCATTCTTGGAATAAATAAGGATGTCGTCAATGATAACCACGACGAACTTGTCGAGCTCGGGCATGAATACCAAATTCATAAGATACATGAAGTAGGCAGGAGCATTTGTGAGACCAAAGGACATGACCAAAAATTCATATAGTCCATATCATGTGGAAAAAGGCTGTCTTACGAATATCGCATGGACAAATCTTTATCTGATGTTATCCAGAACGAAGATCAATCTTTGAGAAAACTCTAGCTCCAGATAATTGATCAAAGAGAACATCAATGCGGGGAAGTGGGTATTTATTTTTAATGGTCACCGCATTGAGAGGTCGGTAGTCAACACATAACCTCAAACTGTCATCCTTTTTCTTTACAAATAGGGCTGGACATCCCCAAGGTGATAGGCTAGGATGAATGAAGCCTTTGTCTAGCAGTTCTTGGAGTTGTATTTTTAGTTCGGCCAATTCTTTCGGTGGCATTCTCTAGGGTCTTTTTGAGATAGGTGCAGTGCCTGGTTGCAGTTCAATAACGAACTCAATATCCCTATCTGGTGGCATCCCTGGCAAGTCATCCGGAAAAAACATCGGCATACTCGCATACCACTGGAATATCTTCTAGTTTGATTCCTTCCATCGTGAAAGCACAAGACTTTATGCACTCTCAGAATGGTAAATAAAGAGTAGTGGCTCCATGAGTTGGGCAATTGATTTCAACGGCCCTTGAAAGAATATCCGTTGTCACTTCATGTTGAGCCATCCAATCCATTCCCAAAATAATGTCTATGCCTTCTAGTGCCAGAAGGATAAGGTTGGATATGATAGTTTTACTACCCAACTTGATTGGTACGTGCCTTATCATTTGATTTGAAGCAATTTTACCACCCGGTGTTGATATCATATACGACCCTTTTGTGTGACAAAAATCCAAGCCCACTTTTGCACCAAATTTTGCACTAATGAAACTCTGTGATGCACTAGAATCAAACAATATAACTATAGGCTTGTTGTTAAACAAAGAATGTATGTGTCATTATTGGTGCACCTTCAGGGAGCGCTTCAAGCTGATCAATCTGTCTTTTGCGCTTGTTCCTCTGTCTTTTACGCTTGTTCCTTTGTCTTTTGCGCTCGTTTTGATTGGTTTTGCTAGAACCCTGGCCCTGATTTTGCTGTCTAGCCTGGAGGCATTCTCGAGCAAAGTAGTTAGCACTTCTACAAATGAAGCAACGGTTTGTGTCACTTGGACGACCGGGCTATTTGTTATCTAAAGATGTCACTACTGGCATACCTACTGAACCTTTCTTGGGTGTGGTGCATGTAGCATGGTCTATCTTTTCCTGAACAGGCGAGCGAGTTCTTGTTCATAGGACTGTGCCGGCGTCAGTAGTTCTGCTAGCTTGACGTTGATCTCGTAGGATGAATTCTGTGCAGGTAATTTCCCATCCAGTCAGGTCTATGTCGCATGGGTCATGCTTGAGAGTCCGACACTTTACTTGGTGATCCTTAAGTTTCATCGGAAGTTGTGATGGGGGCAATAAGGAGTCTGAGTAAACGTCTCTTGTGTCCATCATCTTGTCATTGAGATCTGGATAGCCTGCAACCTGAGGTTGGTGGACATTACACCCACCCCCTTGATGGTGTTGCTGCTGCAGGAATTGAAAAATCGCTTACTGCCCCTTGACAAGCTGACGAAGCAACTCGGTTTGAGCGGCCATTACTTCCACTAAACTGGGTGGTGGCGGTGGTGCCTGTTGCGATCCGCTACCACTAGCACCAAAACTATCCAAGTTACCACGGGTTGCTCCAACCATCTCAAAAGATCAGGGATAGAATCATGGACAGAATATTGTTCGCTACAAGAAAATTCATATGTCTCAGTAGGTTCATCCAAAATAGCTCATATTTTAGCAGTGAGTAGGAAATTTAGAGATGTACAACTTTGGTATTCAACTCAGACGCTAAATCAATGGCCAAGAGGGTCGAAAGATTCATTCTTTGCTTCTCTGTTTCGGCTGCTTTTCAGCGGAATGAGTTATAGTATTTTGCCTATAACTCAAACTAGCAAAGTCCAATAGTGCTGAAATTTTGTGAGCTTTCAGGACATGAAATTATTGACAACTTTGGTATTTAACTTGCTGCCCAGAAGGATCCTCTTCAAAGGGTAAAAGTTTCGACAAAATCATGCCATAGGATATGAACTGGAGGATGAAAGTTCAATATTTTTGGAAGCAACTTCAAAACTCCATAACTCCAATTTGAGTTATCCAGAAATTCTCAATCTTCACTAAAGTGTTCCTAGGATAATTTTTCACAACTTTTCTATTCAACATTTTGGCTAGATCAGGCTCTAAGATGTTTTTTCTCTCAATGTTTTACTTTACTGTCTACCCAGAAATTTCAGTGAACAAAGAGCCAATTGTTTCGTGCACCAGTGAAAATCTACCAAGCGAAAAGTTACCAAATTTTAACATTATCTGCCTGAGTAAATTTACAATGAGTTTTGTGTTGGACACTTTTGCAGAAAACAGTAGTAAGCGGGCATAAAAATTTATGTGGCAGAAGCGCTCATTCTAGTCAGAAAACTGACATATCAAGGTTTCTGTTGTTTCTCCCTATCTACATGTCCAGAATTTTTGAAATTTAAACAGGAGGTAGAATATAAATTTTAGAACAAAACTTTCAACATGAACTTCTACAGAATGGATCATTTTCTATGCTCAATAAATGCATCTTTCCAGATATGATGGAAATGTGACAGATTTGCTAGATAATCCTTATGTAAAACAATCTTGTGCACGCATGAACCTTACCACTCTCAATCAACGCATTATCAATTTTAGATATATATGATCATGATGCATGCACGTCCTATTCATCCTCATAAAATAAAATAATTGTCAAATAGCTTTGGTCTTACGAAGTTAGTCTCGGTGTCATACACAATACGTCTCTCACTATAATAGCTAGTCGAAAATTCTCAATCCGTTCTTTAACTTATCGTAATCGCGGTTAGTGTACCTGCAGAAGTTTGATAGAGCATATATATATATCCATTAAACCTTTCATGCCAGCACTCATGAAAGCGTCCGCATTCATTACCGTTCATTATAGAAACGGCATCCGTACAATTCCCGCCGTACAGACGACGTTAACATACGCTATCAAGATAGCATATTCACGGGGGTACCGTCTTGAGATGGGGCATGAACAACGATCGCCATACCCTGCGCCAAACCTTCTACTCCCAATATAATCAACTAATAGTTGGTATATTGGCAGCACCTAAAGTAGGCCATTGCTTGAGGGCAGCATTCGGCTCGCATCACCGACAGGAAGGCCAAGCTCTCTCAGTTGGCTGAGGATTCTTACCTTCTTACCTTAGCGATGGGTGCGTAGTTACAGAAATTAAAGGTCGGTTGTGCATAAAAGTAAAGTAATGTGCTGGGAGTCAGTTGATAATATACATAAGTTAGATAGGCACCTAGTAACTTTCCCGTAATCCTCTAGGGCTTTACGAAATAGCTACCATCCTTAACAAACCAACGCATTTTGCAAACAAGATTTTTGTGGCCACATTTTATGAAACAAATTTTTAAGGCTTGCCACATTCTCTGGTGTATGCATTTCGGCTTTGATACCATCTGTGGCAGAACCACCTGAATTAATCCGGCTCAAGTGCGCTAACCATCACCACGAGGGCAATCAGGGCTAACTCGCACTTCAAACGGAGTAATCCATAGGTCTGTCGGGTAACCTCCTGATACAACCACGGGTTTGCTGATCGAAACCACACATAAAAAGTACTCACACGAAGGTGAGCCTAGAGAATACAACATTCCACAAATTTTACATCACAAAGTTCCACATAAACTTATTATTATAGACCAAGTTCGAATTCGTAAAATAGAGTACTTCCAAGTTTAAAAGTAAATGAGTTCTTCAGAGTTCAATGCAGCGGAAAAACAACGATAAACTACTCGTCGATACATGATGTCTCGATGAAGCCCGGACGAGACATCACTCGGCATTATCATCATTGGCTGGGGACGCATCCCATTCCACCGACCAACTAGGAGGAAGAGTACACGGCCATGTCAAACTAGCAACCATGTCCTCAAAAGTATCACCTGAAAACAAAGCCACAAGTAAGGCTGAGTAGGCTTACCCGACTAGTGGAATATACTTAGCCGACTCCTAGACATGTAAGGCTTTTAGCATGAGGGGTTTATTTTGCCGAAAAGCATATACGAGTAGGTCCTTACTTTCAACTTTTAGCTCCAGATTCTAGTTTCCTTAACTATTCTAGCTAAGCAACTATCCAATATCATACATGGTGAAAGAATTAATTTGCATCCAACAAGATTAATCATCATCATTGTTCCATTTCTTACTCTATGTGGTAAAAGGGTCAAGCAGTCTCAATACTGCGAGAAACAAATGATTCGAATCGAATTTCTTAACCTAGCAAGGCAGACATAAACACACGTCACATGGTTACTCCCAGTCACACATGCAACCTTTCCCCTTTCTTCCCGGGTTGTGGATCAGGGCCACCATCCGAGACTACAGAGCCTAGCTCTGCACCCACCATGTGCGCGCAAGGAACCAAAGTTAGGAGGGTGAGGGTGCTGTCCACTTGCCGGTCCAATTAGGTACTTAAGCTTACCGATTACCATATTCTCGGCATGTGGTTAGTACGTTTAACCACCACTACCACACAATGCGGCCTTAGCATTTTTCACTAAACAGACGGGGCCTCAATCATCAATATGAACATCGCACCATAGCCCCGTCCGTCTACCTTATGATTGCAGCATGCAGTAAACATTCAACTCCTATATTCTCACGAGTGACAGGAAATCACTGGACTTTTACCGAAGTCCTATTAGCATAGCATTCTATCGAACCTTATATCTAGTGTTCAGATCATAGGAACCTAAGATCATGCAACTAAATTTTCATTCAACTCCTATAAACTTAATGCACAAGCAATATAGAGTAATAAGTTGCATAGTTTGAAAAATAGGGTTCATGGTCCGGGGCTTGCCTTCTTGAGCAAAGCTAGCCTTGGGCTCTTCCAAACTCTGGTTCGGGTCTTCGAAAACTTCAGTTAGACTCACTTGAGCTTCACGCTGCTCACTCTCGGACTCGGGCACCAGCTCGTACGTTCCGTCAGCGAGAGTAGTTGATTCTATATCAATGCATAAGTATGAGTTGTAGTGATGGTATATGACATTTATTTTCTTCACGATAAAGTTCCAGTCCACAAAAACATAGATTTGGTTGTAAATTTACTTAGTTAAGATTTCTTGGGCAATCGTTAATAGAGTACATCTTAAACTACTTAACTTCATTAAACGAGAAGGGGTTGTGTTATATTGGAAACTTAATTTTCTAAGCACAAACATGGATTAAACACAATTACTGAACTAGGTAACTTCTGGTGATGAAACTTTTATTCAGAGTACCACATGCAGAGGCAAAACCACTGCAAAAATTTCAGGAATTTTTGTGTACC
Source organism: Panicum miliaceum (assembly GCA_032594955.1). Lineage (NCBI taxonomy): Eukaryota > Viridiplantae > Streptophyta > Magnoliopsida > Poales > Poaceae > Panicum > Panicum miliaceum. Next base: position 6,264,175 of record CM064070.1, on the reverse strand, counting down.
AGATTAAATATGAAAAATGTAATACACAACCACCATTAGAACCTAGTTATTTATATACAGAACGAACCATGCAAGTATTGATGCTAAAAATTTACAGGGTGTTAATCTGTCCATATATGTGTTACTGTAAATTTTTCAGATTTTATGGTGCATGATACAGAGCATAATAAATAGGACAAGATACACCTATTTTAATAGTGATTAATTTCTACAGGATGTTATACAAAGTTTCTGAGTATGAAACTTTTTTATACTGCATGTTCTAACCCAAAGTCTCCCATAGTAAGAAGATGAACATTTTCCAAGCACAAAAACTAATTATTTTGATTTAATGCATTTCTCCACCACAAAAATTATATAAGTAGGTTACAGAAAGATAAAAAGTCCCTAAATTTTTCTGTGGCATCTAGGTATCGATAAAACGGCACAGACAAAGCTTCATAACATGAATCACTATAGAATAGCAGGAAAAATTAGTTCTATCCCTTCATGGCATAAAACAAAGTCTAACAAAATGTTTAGCTAGAGATGGGTTCTGGTCCTGAACTTTTTACACTGGTCTACACATCAAGAAACTAACCTACTGTCCAAAACTCAGGTTCAGCCTTTGTCCACAACAGTGGGTACAAATAAAGGCTATTAAACATTCCATTTAATCTAGAGAAAAATATAGCAAGCAACTGAAGAAAAGCATGCAACAAAAGTTGTATATCTTCTTCTAAGGATTCCAAAACAGTTGAGCTTGTATTTTTCCGATTTTTCTATGATTTTTAAAGCTATTTCAAAGTTCGCTGTTTTTGAATCTAGGGTCAAAACACTAGTTCGCAGATATGCCCCTAGAAACTTGCGTGCAAACCCTTAGAAAGATTGAAATCACTGCAATTGGGTCCCTAGCAGGGCTGGCATGGCGGCCGGCCAAATTCTGGCGAGGAGGCTCACCGGCGGCGAGGGGAAAGGGTCAGGGGAGTACCAGGGAGGCGAGAGCTACCTCGTGGTGGCCTTGGTCGGGGTCGGGGACGGCCGGAGGTGGGTCTCCCACGGCGGACAGGGAGCGGCGGCGGTGCTGTGCAGCGGCGATGGTGCTCCGGTGATACTGGGAGGGCGTGGTCAGGTCGGGGAGCTGCGGTGGGTGGTGGAGGACCGGTTCCCGCGCATGGCTTAGGGAGGGCCGGAGGGAGGGGCTCCACGACGAGCTCCTTACGGTGGCGGCAATGGCAGTGGGCGTCGGCGCTCTGGTGGTCTGGGCGCGCGCAGGCTCGGCCTCGCCTTTTAAAGGCTGCAGGAGGGAAGGAGAGGGCTGGGGAGGGGCGGCACGGCCCGGCCGTTGGGTCGATGAGGACACAACGCAAATAAGCCACTCCTATGTTTCCTTCAATATAAAGTGTACGATTATGATTATCATCATCCACTAACTTGTCCTCATTTGTGAAGGTAATTTCGTTGGTCTCACAAGAATTGCATAGGAGTTGATGTTTCTCCATAGCAACTTCATATACTTCTGGCACCTGTAGTGCTTTCATGAGAGCATGGCGGAGTTCAGGAACTAGCAGCAATGCATCATAAACACTCAATGATGCTGGGTTGCATTTCAAGTGTGCAACCACATTATAATCAATTTTGCAGGGATCTTGTTCACCAGTGTCGGGTATGTTTTGTTTATCTTGTTGACAACAAGATCACCCGCAGGAGGAGTGCCTTCCTTGCTGCCTTTTCTTGGTGGAGGTTTTGGAAGATCGGGCAAAACCTTTCTAGTTCATAGATTCATGTTAGCTTCTAGTAGCTCAGAATCTTCCGAAGTTGCTTCAGCTAGAAGTGCTTCTCGCGCGAATGGTGTAAGTGCCTCATCTGAATCTGTGCTGGCATTATCTTTATAGTTAAGGATTACGTTACACATGGTAACATTATCCTAAGGTTCTTGTACCTCTTTCTTTTCCATATCTTGCTGATTTTCATCAGCACATTCAGATTGGTACCCCTAGTTTTGGGGCATGAATTGTGCTAGAGTAAGAAGAAACCGACTCCGCCGCGGGAATGATTCATTCGCTTCTATCTTGGGCACAAACCTAGGTGGCATACGACGACGACTTGGGTCATACCCTCTGCCTGAGGCTGTATTTACGGGATGAGCTATTTGAGGATATGTACCTGGCACATGGTTATTTCTTGCTAGAACTTTGTGATGTCTCACATCTTGCCAAGGATTAGAATCCAGCGTGGGCCTTTCCTTTTCAAACCTTAGACTTGAGAATTGGCGTTCAACTTGTGCTAGTGGAACCCAACTTTCTTCATTGTTTTCCTATGAGGCACTTGTCCTCATGGTCACCATGTTCACCATGTGAAAATCCGAATTAACGGCATCAGGCGGGATAACCAATCTTTTTTCATCAATGGCTCTTTGCAGCCATTCTTTAAAGGTGACACAATCCTCAATGACATGCCCAACATACCGGTGTTAAGGGCGGTATAAAGGATTGTCTGTCATTCCGACTTGTCCTGGCCTCTTGGGCTCCGGGAGAGTAATATAGTTGTGATCCACAACTTGTTGGACAAAAGATTTCAATACCACTCGACGGATTGCTTTTTGAGGAGCTCTTGAATAGATGGTCGTGACTTCCCTCCTGCACCTTCGTTTCTCATGCCTAACATGGGCACGTTATTTTGAGGAGTTGTGGATCCAACTCTCGCGGTATTAGCTTCTGTCGCCTTCTATTTACCATTATTGTTGTAGGGCATGGCATTTGTATTGAATTGTTTGGCATTATCCAAGGTTCCAGCATTCTTGTAGAGTTCCATAATCTGAGGCGACTTCTCGAACTCTAGCTTGGTAGCCGCCACTGCGGCACTCAGGGCATTGAAGGTTTTTGGTTGTCGTCGAGACACCTCAAACGACCAATGTTGTTGCATACCATCGACACACATGTCAATTGCATCCTCAGGGTCCATCTCTCTTGCGAGTCTTACATAGCTGTTGTGGAAACAAACTATGAAGTCATCAATCTTTTCATCTAGCTTTTGTTTAACTTGTGCCAGTTGGACAACCAAGAAGTCTTTCTTCATAGAGACAAAGTGTGCCTTAAACAATTCCTTCATGGTTTTCCAATTAGGTATGGAACCAACAGGCAAGCGGCTCTACCAATGAAAGGCAACACTAGTCAAGGATCCTGAGAACTATCGCAACAAAAGAGAGGGTGTTCGAGCAGTATCCCCACATATCGCCTCAAAGTACACCAAGTGTTCTTTTGCATCACCAGTCCCATCAAATTCACGGAACTTTTGTGGGTGCCATCTAGCTGGGAATGGCACTAAGTCATGCCAAGATTCATAGGGTTTGTCAAGTTCACTGTCAGATGTTTGTGGAGCTTGATCAGAACTCATTTGTTTCATCTTTTTATTGATCACATCCTCAATCACGTTGTGATAATCTTTTAGCGCGTTCGGCGGAGGTATGACATTAGCCGCTTCTGGCATAGTGAGACGTATTTGAGGAGAAGGCCTTGGTGTATCACCTGATTTATGAACAAGCCCGAAAGCCTGTAGCTCGGCTATCTGCGGATCATCATTTGATCTCAGTGGAGTTTGGGGAATACCACATCCAGCTCCAGTCAACAGATCAAAGTGTTGATCAAACTTTGAAGACAAGTGGTTTATTTGCTCTTGTTGCACGCGCAACCTTTTCTCCAATTGAGGATTCTGTGTCCCTGATGTACCAGTATCAGTTGCCAAAAAATTCAGGGGCATTCCGTACGATGGATCTTCAAGTGGTTTTTTACTCAAATCATTTGCTGCACCAGGAGGCACTTGTTTGTCTTTATTTTGAGGGTCTTGTGGATTGGTTGATTTCTGAGTTTGATCAGTAGCCACATTAGCCGGTGCAATATTTCATCTATAATCTTCGCTCTAATCTTCCGAGGCTACGGAATGAGCAAGATCAGAGTAACGAGGAGCATTGGTATGTTCTTCTAGTGATGAGCTAGATTCCCCATCTGTTTTGACATCTTCGTGGTCTCCTTCAACTTGAGTTAAAGTGCCTTCCATCTTTTTGGAAGTGATCTTCTTGAAACGAGTACTAGCCCCAAAGCTTTCTGCAACTTTTTGCAAATCGGCTGGATTTTGCGGGAGTTGAGACTCCAAGTTGGCAAATGCACGGAGCGATATTTCCCTTTTTGCGGATGTAGAAGTAATTGGAAGACAAGGGGCTGTCGAGGATGATGACATACCCCCAGGTCCTTGATTTCTGGATCACTTGAGCCAGCTGCGTACTTTTCCCAATTTTGGGAAGAGTGTGGCAGAACCACCTGAATTAATCCGGCTCAAGCTCGCTAAACATCACCACAAGGGCAATCAGGGCTAACTCGCACTTCAAACGGAGTAATCCACTGGTCTGTCAGGTAACCTCCCGATACAACCACGGTTTTGCCGATCAAAACCACACATACAAAGTACTCACACGAAGGTGAGCCCAGAGGATACAACATTCCAGAAATTTTACATCACAGGATTCATCATAAATTATTATTACAACTGAGTTTGAATTCGTAAAACAAGGTACTTCAGAGTTCAAAGTAATTGAGTTCTTCAGAGTCAATGCAGAGGGAAATCAACAATAAACTACTCGACGATACATGATGTCTCGATGAAGCCCGTACGAGACATCACTCGGCATTATCATCATTGGCCAGGGACGCATCCCATTCCACCGACCAACCAGGAGGAAGGGTACACGTCCAAGTCAAAATAGCGATCATGTCCTCAAAAGTATCACCTGAAAATAAGCCACAAGCAAGGCTGAGTATACTAATACTCAGCAAGGCTTACCCGACTAGTGGAATATACTTAGCCGACTCCTAGACATGCAAGGCTTTTGGCTTGAGGGGTTTGTTTTGCCGAAAAGCATATACAAGTAGGTCCTTACTTTCATATTTTAGCTCCAGGTTCTAGATTTTTTTATCCATTCTAAGTAAGCAACTATCCAATATCATACATGGTGAAAGAATTAATTTGCATCCAACAAGATTAATCATCATCATTGTTCCATTTCTTACTCTATGTGGTAAAAGGGTCAAGCAGTCTCAATAACCGCGAGATACAGACGATTCGAATCGAATTTCTTAACCTTGCAAGGCAGACCTAAACACACGTCACGTGGTTACTCCCAAAGTCACACGTGCAACTTTTCCCTTCAATTCCCGCTTCACGGAACAGGCCCACCGCCCTCGACTACACGTCCCCATGGACCACGGACCCGGCCGGGCCATGGCAGCACATGCACCCGCCATTAGCTAGATGTGAACGAATTCAAGACGGTGGGGAGTATATTCCGGTCTCGGTTCAATCAAGTACTTAAGCTTACCGATTACCATATTCTCGGCATGTGGTTAGTACGTTCAAAGACTTAACCACCACTACCACACACTGTGATCTTAGCATTTTTCACTAAATAGACGGGGCCACAATCATCAACACGAACATCGTACCATAGCCCCATCCGTTGACCTTATGATTGCAGCATGTAGTAAACATTCAACTCCTATATTCTCGCGAGTGACAGGAAATCACTCGACTTTTGCCGGAGTGCTATTAGCATAGCATTCTATCGAACCTTACATCTTGTGTTCAGAGCATGGGTACCTAGGATCATGCAACTAAGTTTTCATCCAACTCCTATAAACTTAAGGCACAAGTATAATAGAGTAATAAGTTGCATAATTTGAAAAATAGGGTCATGCTCCGGGGCTTGCCTTCTTGAGCTAAGCTAGCCTTGGGCTCTTCCGAACTCGGGTTCGAGTCTTTGAAAGCTTCAGTTAGATTCACTTGAGCTCACGCTGCTCACTCTCGGACTCGGGCACCAGCTTGTACGTTCCGTCAGCGAGAGTAGTCGATTCTATATGAATGCACAAGTATGAGTTGTAGTGATTGTATATGACATTTAATTTCTTCACGATAAAGTTGCAGTCCACAAAATATAGATTTGGTTGTAAAGTTACTTAGTTAAGATTTCTTAGGCAATCATTAATAGAGTATAACTTAAACTAATTAACTCCATGAAACAAGAGGGGTTGGGGGTTGTGTTCTTTTCGAAACTAATTTTTCTAAGCACAACATGGATTAAACACAACTTCTGGACTAGGTAACTTCTGGTGATGAAATGTTTATTTAGAGTACATTATGCAGAGCCAACAACATTGTAAAAATTGCAGAAATTTCTGTGTAGCAGATTAATTTTGAAAAATTTAATACACAGCCACTGCTAGAACGTAGTTATTTCTATATAGGACAAACCATGCAAGTATTGATGCTAAAAATTTTACAGGGTCTTAATCTATCCATATATGTGTTACTGTAAATTTTTTATATTTTATTGTGCATGATACAGAGCATAATAAATAGGACAAGATACACCTATTTTAATAAAGATTAACTTCTACAAGGTGTTTTATAGGGTTTCTATGTATGAGAATTTTTATATAGCATTTCCTAACCAAAAGTATCCTATAGTAAAAAGATGAACATTTTTCAAGCTTAAAAACTAATTACTTTTGATTTAATGCTTTTTTCAACCTCAAAATCATAGAAGTGGCTACAGGCACGTAAAAAGTCTCTAATTATTTTTGTGGGATCTAGACGTCGATACAACAGCACATAAAAAGTTTCACCACATAAATCGCACTATAACAGCAGGAATAATTTGATTTATTTCTCTATGGCATAAAATAATTTTAACCAAAAGTTTCAATCGTTGCAATGTGGTCCCTGGGAGGCGCTGGCACGGCGGCCGGCTGTAACACCCAAAAATATAGGAGTTGAAACTTTTAAAAGTATTTTCATAAAAATTATAAATTAAAATTATACATGCATCTTTATTTCTTTTCTTCTCCTATTCTTTCTTTCAGCCAGCCCAATTCCTTTTTCCTCTTCTTCTTTTCTTTTTCCGCGGCCAACTCCAGGGCCGATTCCCTCACCCGACCCTTGCTTTCACCGACAGCTAGGACCCACCTGTCGGCGCCTTCTTCTTCTTTCTTCTTTCCTTGCCCAGACTCCGGAACGACTCCGTGCTATCGTTCGCGCCCTTCTTTCTTTCTTTTTACCCCGAGTCCTGATCGATTCCGCAGCACCGCCTTCCTACTATCGGCCGATCCGCCCCTATAAAATCCTGCCAAAGCCCCGCTTTGCAACCAGAACCAAGCTCAAATCTTTTCCTCTACACAACATTGTTGCACGCCGCTGGAAGTTGCACATCGGAGGAACGCCGCCGTCCCGTGTCGCCGATTCTCCGTCGACTCGCCGATCCGCAGTTTCTCCGCCGTCTTCAACTCTCGCCAGAGCTCCACGAGTTGGTGAGTATCAAGCCGCACCAGATTCCCCTCTCTCTTTTGCTCCACCGCACACCCAATTTCTCGCCGGACCCCTGTTTCCGCCCACTGCCGTGGCCGTCAGTTTACAGCCGCCGCACAGCCAACCCGTGATCACCCTCACCTTCACCGTACCGCCCACTCACTTCCCATCATGAACCCAGCTTGAATTGAGCCTCGGAACACCAGATTTGGTGAAGCTCCGGCTGTCCCGCCGCACTCGCTCACCGCCGATGCCCAGTAAAACTCCGCTTCGCCCGACCCCTTTTTGTTCTGTCGAGCCGACCCTTCCTTTGCCGCTCGATCTAGATCTAACGGCCAGAATCGATCTTCACTATACCCGGCCGATTTACCTGACCTTTTCCTTACTCAGTCGATTCGCCCGACCCTTACTCCGCCGATTCGTCGCCGATTCTGATCCAACGGATTAGATTCACCCGACCCTAGCCGTTCCCAGAAACTTTTGCAGGAAGATCCCTAAGTTTTCCAGGAATTAACCCGCAGTCCAGATCAGTAGGAAATAATTAGAGTTGAGCCCTTTCTTTTTCTATTCCGACCCCTGACTTTTCAAGATTTAGTAACCGCCGTCCAAAACTTACAGTTTTGCACCCCGACCCTCTGTATAAGGTTTAATTATGTTTTGGCCCCTGAATCCTTCAGATCTAGCCTCGGGAGACTTAAAACTCTAGCAGTTAGGTCCCCAGATCGTTGTCTTAGCCATATCATCATCGTTTCAATTCCGATTTCAGCGATTCTTGAGCCCACACGATCTTTGCATGAACTACAACTTTAGCATCTTTTCACCTTCTGTTTGTACTATTTGTTGTATTGTTTCTTATTTGTTTGTGTATGCTTGTTTGTGTGATCGCGTAGACAACGTGACGTTCGAGCCAAATCAAGAGCAAGCTTACGAGGAAGAGAATCAGCAGTTGCTTGAAGAAGGCAAGTGGATTTCCCCCTCTGCATATTCTATTTGAACCCAACAACAGCATGATAATTCACTTTACTTTACTGTTGCTTGCATAAACTTGATGGGTTACCTATGCTAAGGACATACCTAGTCTTTTACCCCAAACCTTGAAATACCTAGGTTTACTACTTTGTTGGGTAGTTACGCTTAGCTGCAAACTTTGGGATTGGTATTGGTTTACTCTTTTAACCACGTTGGTCACGTTCCATCCTGTTGTTATCGCTTAAGTTCAAGATCAACTTTGCTTAATGGGAACATGGAGAACCACCCAAGTGAACAGTGCAACCACAAAGTCATATGGCTCTAACCTTAGCCAATTAATTAGATGTGTAGTTTGCTGGTGGCCTTACCGAAAGGGCAAGGAGGGGGTCGGTGATAGGGGTCATAGCCCGGTCCTCTTGGGGTAGCTGCCTTTGCTAAGGAGCTGACCATTAGGGAGGTTTATGGACCACACCGCTACTGAAACTCTAGCGGGCTGCCTAGCTCTCGACATGTCTTTGTAAAGGCTTCGTAATGTACCCTCGCCACTCACCTCGGAAGTGTTTAAGGGCCTTGCAAACCCGGGCGATTCAGGGAAACACGATTTGTGGGTAAAGTGTACAACCTCTGCAGAGTGTAAAACTGTTATAACAGTCGTACTCACGGTTAAGAGTGGTTTGGACCCTCACATGATAATGAAACTTGAAGATTAATTAAATTGTGGTTCGTGGTTTGTGTTATTGTTGATGGTATCGTATTGTTTCTACTAAAGTGGGTTGGTATAAACTTAAACCTAGTTAATAGGTGCTTGATAATAAATATTTGACCAACTAAAAGCACCCGCCGCTGCAAACCTAAGCCTATCCTTGATAGCCTTGCATTTTCACCCCACTTGCTGAGTACCAACCATAAGAGTACTCACCCTTGCCCCCTGCTGTTCAGAAGAGAACTTTGAAGAGGAGATCTTCGACGACTTCGAGGAGTTCTAGGTCCTGCGTTCACCAGTCATTGTCTGTGGAAGACGGAGTTGTTGAAGGGTATAACGGTTTATCGTTTAAAGACATTTGTGTCTCTTTTATACGGAGTGTAATATTGTTAAATACTTTATTTAGTTACTTTTTGAGCATTGTCTTTGATATATTACACTTTCCATCTACCATATGTGTGTGAACGAGATCCTGGCGCACATATGAGATACATCTGGTTCTTTCTAGAATCGGGTGTGACACCGGCCAAATTCCGGAGAGGGGGCTCGTCGGCGGCAAGGGGAAAAGGGTTGGGGAGATCCAGGGAGGCAAGAGCTACCTTGTGGGGCCTTGGTCGGGGTTGGGGGTGGCCGGAAAGGGCTCGTCGGCGTGGAGCAGGGGGTGGTGGTGGTGCTCCGCGCACGGTTGGGGCAGCACTGGTGGGTCGGGAAGCTCCGGTGGGGTGATGTAGTCCCGTTCCGAGCCTTGGTTCGGGCGGAGGAGGGCCGGAGGTGGGGTGTCCACGGCGGTCAGGGGCAGTGGCGTTGAGGCAGCGCTGGCAACAGTGCTCCAGCGGTTCTGGGCGACGATGGGTGGGGCCGTGAGCGTCAGTGGGATGCTGTGGTGGTGGTTGGGGGCTCAGCTTGGGCGGTGGATGACCGGAGGGGTGAGCTCCATGGTGAGCTGGGCACGATGGCGGTAATGGCGATGGTGGCGGCGTCTTGGTGGCTGGGCGCGCGAGCAGGGCTCGGGGCGGCTTTTATAGGGATAGGAGGGAGGAAGAGGGCCGGGCGAAGCTGAGGCCGGGACGGCATGACGGGGGCATGCCATTGGGCGCCGGGGCGGCAGCCAGAGGCTCGACGCGGCGGGCGGCGGCAAGGACGGCCGATTGGGCGTGCTGGATTTGGCGTAGGGGAGCGGAAGATCTCACGGCGCGCGGTTGGGCGAGCAGCTGGCATGCCGGGCGGCGAGCGCTGGGGTTGGCGGGGAGCGGTGGAGGCTCGGGCATGGCGCGGCCTGGCCATTGGGCGCAGCGGCGGCGAGCAGAGGCTACGATGGCGTCGCGCGCGTGGCACACACGGGCTGGGCAGGGTCGCGGCATGGGGAGCAGCGCAGCTGGTCGGGCGGGGCTTGGCCGGCCATTGGCTTGGTGCCTAGCGCCGGTCAGGCATCGCCGGCCAGGTGGCCAGCGGCGCCTTGGTGGCCGGGGCAGAGCAAAGGGGAAGGGAGGGACTGGAAAAGTAAATAGAAGAAAAAGCAGGGGCTGGTTTGCAAAGTCAAGTGTTTCTCAAATTTTTGTGTTGCAATTCAAAAATCTCTGAACATGAAAGTTGTTCAAAATGAAAAGTTATAGAAGTTTTGTCTCAGGCCAAGGTTCATTTGAGCTCTAGTTTGAGAGTTAAATTGAAGACTCAAAAATTTATGATTCGGAGGGCACGGCATTTTGTGGGCAAAATTTCCTATTCTTTCCGAGGTCTCAACTAGACTTTTGTTTATCGCCACCGATGATGTGCCTATTTGATTTCGTAGCCATAAGTGCTTTGATGTGAAAGTTATTCAATTTGTTCGATTAAGTACATGTACTTGTGCACATATATACATCTATTTTCAATTCAAAGCAAAACCAATTTATAATTCATTTCTTTTAAACTTTTCTTAGTTATTTATGCATCTTGTTAAGCTAATAAGGCTTGTTTCATAATTTAAACACCTGAGGTGTTACAGCCTTCCCCCCATAAAAAGAATCTCGTCCTGAGATTCGGACAATAAGTTTAGTGTGGACAGTGTGTGTACCTTTGGTAGAGTTGAGAAAACCAGAGAAATTTTGGTTTAGATAGCTTTCAGTTTCCGATGTGGCTTCTTCCTCAGTGTGATGATTCCATTGAATTTTATACATTTTAATCACTTTCCTTCTAGTGCTTCTTTCTTTTTGATCCATGATTTTGATAGGGTACTCGACATATGAGAGGTCGGGTTCTACAAATATTTCTTGTTGTTCCACAACCTCGGTAGGAACTCGAACACACTTCTTGAGTTGAGACACGTGAAAGACATCATGGATGGCTGCAAGCTGAGGGGGCAATCATACTCTATAGGCTACGGGTCCACAGTTCTCGATGATTTCATAGGGACCAACATATCGGGGAGCTAATTTTCCTTTGACTCTGAATCATTGTACACCCTTGGTTGGTGAAATTCAAAGGTAGACGTGGTCACCAACTTCAAATCTCAGAGGCTTTCTCCTTCTGTCGAAATAGCTCTTCTGCCTGGATTGTGCGGCTCTAAGGATTTCTTGTATTACTCTCACTTTTTCTTCGGCCTTGATTGCCAAGTCTGATCCAAATATTTTGCGTTCTCCGGTCTGTGACCAGCTCAAAGGAGTTTGACACCTTCGTCTGTATAAGGCCTCAAATGGTGCCATTTTCAAACTCGCTTGATAGCTATTGTTATATGAGAACTCTGTTAGGGATAGGCATTTGTCCCAATTCTTGTCATAGTGAATGACGCAAGCTCTAAGCATGTCTTCAAGAATTTGGTTCACTCTTTCAGTTTGTGCGTCAGTCTGAGGATGATAGGCTGAGCTTCGAATCAATTTAGTACCAAGAGATGCTTGCAATTGTTCCCAAAAGTGTGCTACAAACTGAGTAACACGATCGGAAATAATAGTCTTCGGTACTCCATGTAGGCAAACAATGCGGTCGAGATAAATCTCGGCATATTTCTGGGCAGTATAGGTGGTGTGCACCGGAAGAAAACGTGCCGTCTTTGTGAGCCTATCAACGATAACCCATATGGAATCATGTTTCTTTGTGGTGCTTGGCAATCCAACAATGAAATCCATACTTATGTCTTCCCATTTCCAGGAGGGTATAGGCAAAGGTTGAAGTGTACCGGCTACTTTCAAGTGGCTAGCTTTTACTCTCTGATATGTGTCGCATTCTGAGATATATTTAGCAATTTCCCTTTTCATTCTAGTCCACCAGAAGTTTTGCCTAAGATCTTGATACATTTTGCTGCTGCCGGGTTGAATAGAAAATTTTGAAAGATGTGCCTCATCAAGAATTTGTTTGCGGAGCTCATGATTCTTCGGAACGACTATGCGAATTTCGAACCATAGAACTCCCTTATGGTCCTGACGGAAACATTTATACTTCTCTTCTCCTAGAGAGAGTTTTTGTTTGATGATCTTGACTCCTTCATCGTGTAGTTGTGCCATGATGATCTGGTCATGAAGAGTGGGCTTAACCGAGATGTGATGCAAGGTGCCTTGAGGAATCATTTCCAAACTAAGATTTCTCATTTCCGAACATAATGTCTCATTATAGAACTCCACTGATAGGCAATGGCAATGGGCCTTACGGCTTAGTGCATCCGCGACTACATTAGCCTTGCCGGGGTGATAGTGCACCTCGAGGTCATAATCCTTGATTAATTTTAGCCATCTTCTTTGTCTCATATTCAGATCGGCTTGGGTGAAGATATATTTGAGACTTTTGTGATCGGTGTAGATATTACAATGAGTGCCCATGAGATAATGTCTCCATATTTTTAGAGCGTGAATGACTGCTGCTAATTCGAGATCATGGGTCGGATAATTTTGCTCATGGGGCCGAAGGGCTCATGAGGCATAGGCGATAACTCGATTTTCTTGCATAAGCACACAACCAAGATCAGTGCCAGATGCATCACGATAAACATCGAACGGCTTGGTGTTATCGGGTTGAGCTAACACAGGGGCTGTAGTCAAACGTTCTCTGAGAGTGTGGAAAGCTTCTTCACATCTCTCATCCCATACAAACTTTACTTCCTTCTTCAATAGTGTCGTCATAGGCTTAGCAATTCTGGAGAAATCCAGAATGAAATGGCGATAGTAACCGGCTAAACCAAGAAAACTGCGAATCTGATGAACCGAGGTAGGAGGTTTCCAATCCATCACCTCTTGTACCTTGCTGGGGTCAACGGCTATGCCTTTGCTGGAAATTGTGTGACCCGAAAATTTCACACTATCCAACCAGAATTCGCACTTAGAAAACTTAGCATAGAGTTGATGGTCTCTGAGACGCTGAAGAAATATGTGCAAGTGCTTCGCATGCTCTTCCTCATTCTTGGAATAAATAAGGATGTCGTCAATGAAAACTACAACGAATTTGTCGAGCTCGGGCTTGAATACCGAATTAATGAGATACATGAAATAGGCAGGGGCATTTGTGAGACCAAAGGACATGACCAAGAATTCATATAGTCCAAATCGTGTGGAAAAGGCGGTCTTAGGAATATCGCATGGACGAATCTTTATCTGATGATATCCAGATCGAAGATCAATCTTTGAGAAAACTCTCGCTCCAGATAATTGATCAAAGAGAACGTTGATGCGGGGAAGTGGGTATTTATTTTTAACGGTCACCGCATTGAGAGGTCGGTAGTCCACACATAATCTTAAACTATCATCCTTTTTCTTTACAAAAAGGGCTTGACACCCCCAAGGTGATGCGCTAGGGCGAATGAAACCCTTGTCCAGCAGTTGTTGGAGTTGTGTTTTTAGTTCGGCCAATTCTTTAGGTGGCATTCTATAGGGTCTTTTGGAGATAGGTGCAGTGCGTGGTTGCAGTTCAATAACGAACTCAATATCCCTATCTGGTGGCATTCCTGGCAAATCGTCCGGAAAAACATCGGCATACTCGCATACCACTGGAATATCCTCTAGTTCGATTCCTTCCATCACGAAAGCACAAGAATTGGTGTACTTTCGGAATGACAAATAAAGAGTAGTGGCTCCGTGACTAGGCGAATTTATTTCAACCGCTCGGGAAGAAAGGTCCAGTATGACTCCATGCATAGCCATCCAATTCATACCCAAAATAATATCCATGCCTTCAAGGGGTAAGAGAACAAGGTCCGTGTTGATGATTTTACTACCCAATTTTATCAGTACTAGTCTTATTATTTGGTTGGAAGCAATTTTTCCACCCGGTGTTCATATCATATATGACCCTTTTGTGTGACAAAAATCCAAGCCTACTTTTGCACCAAATTTTGCACTAATGAAACTATGTGATGCACCCGAATCAAACAATATAACTGCAGGCTTGTTATGGATGGAGAATGTACCCGTCATCACTGGTGCTCCTTCAGGAAGTTCTGCAAGAGTGGTGAAATTGATCCGCCCTTGTTTGACTAGAATGGTTTGCCTCTTGCCTTTGTTCTTATTGTTCTGGTTAGAGCCTTGGCCCTAATTTGGCTGCCTAGGCTGAGGACATTTTCGAGCAAAATGACTGGTACTCCCACAATTGAAAAAACGATTGGTGATGCTCAGATGAAGAAATTGTGGAGTAGCAGGCCTTGGACCAGTTTGCTGAGTCATAGGGGGTTGTACAACACCTTGTTGCTGCGGGGGCCTGACAATCCAACGTCCTGCCTGAAGGGCCTTTTGTGGAGCTGTAGGCGCAACATTTTTCACTAATCGATACCTCGGTGGCTGAGCTCCCGAGGGTCCAGTTGGCACCTTCCTCTTCTTTTCAGCATGATGAGCCACAATACAATCCTCTTGAGTGATTGCCATATTGCTTCCTCGATTCAAAAGGATTAGAGCGGAAAAGAGTAGACTTCCGAAAGATCATGGATAGAATCGTGGACAGAATACTGTCTGCCATAAGAAACTTATAACTCCTGGTAGGTTCATCCAAAATAGCTCATATTTTGGCAGTGGGTAGGGAATTCAGAGATTTACAACTTTGGTATTCAATTCAGATGCTAAATCGATGGCCAAGATGGTTGAAAGATTCACTCTTTGCTTCGCCGCTTTGGTTGTTTTTCAGCAGAACGAGTTATAGTATCTTGCCTATAACTCCAACTAGCAAGATCCAATAGTGCTGAAATTTTGTGGGGACCCAGATCACAAAATTTAGGACAAGTTTGGTATTCAACACTCAGTCCAAAAATATAAGGAGATATGGATAAAAATTCCGACCAATTTCTGCAATCGCAGATTCAACTGTTTTCCAACATCACAATCAAACCACCAAGTTTTTAGCCATGGCCTACACGATTAGAGTATCCAATAGTTGAGATGCACTCATCTCAAAAGAGGTACTCAACTCTCAGTTAGCCTATTACAACACTTGCCAAATGTTAGGCTACACTATCGAGGAATATATGCAAAAGTTCTCATAGGTCATCAACTAGAAATCGTCGAGGTCGTTGACGGATGACCCGCTGCTAGTAGGAGAGTGAGCTCCCATCAGAGGTGGCTGCGGTGCTTCACCCTCAAAGTCCATGCCTGAAACACAGTCAATCTCCTGTGGCTCCTCAACATCTTCCTCCATAGCCACCACCTCGGGAGGGGCATTCTGATCATGGTGCCACTGAATGTGCTCATTAGCATCCTCCAACTTAAGGTTCAAATCATGCAGCTGCTCCTCCAAGTGCGCTATCATGTCATCCCTCTCACCCATGAGAGTGTTGTGCTCCTGAACTTGGCCCTCAAGTTGGCCAATCCAGGTGTCTCTGTCCTCAAGTTCCTCACTGAGCTCCTGAATCTGCTCATCTCTGTTGTTTGACATTATGTGGTAGGCCTGCGCAAGGTCGGCTAGCTGCGCAAGCGCCTGACTCTGGAGAGTCTGAAGTCGGCATAATGCATTCATGCACCGCACGGAGGTCTCTATGGTCTCCTGGGCATGAAAGTCCACTAAATACTGTGAGTGCTGCACCCTGTTGAGCCAGAAGGGGTCGTTGTCTTGGGCAGCAGGAAACAAACCAATATGAGTGAGCGTGACGGCCTCGGGGCACTGCGCACAGAAAGTGGTGAGCTCCCACATGGCAGCAAGCTCCCAAGTATCGGCCAAATGGTGACCAACAGCCTCAATCTCCAAGGCGGGCCACTCCGGGTGTAGTGGGTGCGGAAAGATGGTCACGTTAACACGGCACTGGGTAACTCCATTCTCTGCAAACTCCAGTCCCGCGTAACGTGGGGGAATTTGATAGCGCGCGGTGCTCAGAATATCCCACAAGATAGAGGGAAAGCCCTCCCAGTGGAGACACTATGAGTGAACACGTCCATTCTCATCCATCATCATGGCAATAGGCTCGGCCATCTGAACAAAAGATCGAATGGGTGAGATAGTGAAAAACTGTGAACAACATAGTGGACAGGTTCTGGATATTGCGCTAAAATAGCCATAGCTTCAACAGTTCTTGTCCAAAAATTCTCAACTTTTTCCAGAATATTCCTAAGGTATTTGTGCACAACTTTGCTAGTCAACTCCAGAGCTAAATCAGGCTCTAAGATGGTTTTTCTCTTAAGGTTTTACTTTACTGTCTACCCAGAAAATTCAGTGAACAGTGAGCCAATGTTTCGTGCACCAAGGAAAATCTACCCAGCCAAATATTACCAACTTTTAACAGTAGCTGCCTGAGTAAATTTACAACAAGTTTTGTGTTGAACACTTTTTCAGAAAACTGTAGTAAGAGGGCATAAAAATTTATGTGGCAGAAGTGCTCATTTTGGACAGAAATCTGACATCTCAAGGTTTCTGTTGTTTCTCGCTATCTATATGTCCAAAATTTTTCAAATTTAGACAGGAGGTAGAATACAAATTTTGGAACAAAACTTTCAACATGAGCTTCTTCAGAAGGGATCATTTTCTATGCTCAACAAGTTCATCTGTCCAGATGTGACAGAAAGAGACAAATTTCAAGATAATCCTTATGCAAGACAATCTTGTGCACGCATGAACCTTACCACTCTCAATCAATGTATTTTCAATTTCAGATATATATGATCATGATGCATGCACGTCCTATTCGTCCTCACAAAATAAAATAATTGCCAAATACCCCCAGCGTGTGCAGTCGGTTCGCAACCTTGCAATTGCTTTTCTAGCTGCCTCATCTCAGCTTGCACCTACTGGAATTGTTGCTTGAGTTGGTTCGTATGAGGTGCTGGAACCTTGTTTGGTAGTCCATCGAATTTATTTTCCTCCGGTTTGTCATCCACTGTGGTATGGCACACGGAGACGATGACCCAAGGGCGGGGATAATTATTTCCGGTGCGACCAAATTGGTTGCACCTAGGGACTTGGCCGCACGTTTTAAGGTGCATGTCGAGAACTCATTCATTATTGATTGCCTAACAAGGGTCTTCTCCTCATTAGGCCGTTTCGCCTTAACAGAAAGCACATAAGGCTCAGAAATAGTATTCAGAACCGATTTTTTCTTTCTCAATGATGTGTTTTGAGAAACACGAGCACTAAGTTCAGCATGAAGCTTCTTCAATTGGCTTCTCTTCCTCCGATAATTACGGAGAGCGTTTTTATTGTTCCCTCATCGGGCTTTGAAGACCGACCAGGATAGGTGGTAAGACGTATCATTGAGTGCCTCCAACACTTCAGCTTGGGCCGGTGGTACGGCCTTTGGAGAGCGCGCTCTGTTTGAGCTAGCAACCGGAAGCATCTCCGGTGCTTTTAGTAGTTCATGAGCCTTAGTAACAATGGCCTTTCTAGCCTTAGCGGTTGCGCGCTTCTGCGCCCTCTTCGACTCCACAGCTTGGACATGGGTGAGGTCTTGCATCATGTGGTAGTATGTTTTATTTCCGTACTCGAAGATCGCCATTGGCGGATGGTGCCAAATTGAATCAAGGTCGGAGCAGGAGAGAACTTCATTGCTTCCTCGATGGTGATGGTGGGGAAGGACATACCAACAAGAGGGAATCCTTTGATTAGTTCACCATATTATTAGACAATGTATTTATAAAAACCTGCTTAGTAAACTTCATAATACTATGCCGGTTCCTTTCTTTTTTAAAAAAAAGCCACGCAACGCGCAGGAGAAAACCATCTCAGCATGTTTTTTTTCTTTCGGACTCGCCGTGCGTAAGTACATTGCAACCTGCCGCCTTCGTTTGCTATTATTTTTTTATAGCTCATCGGGCATTCAATAACCCCTTGTATTTTTTCTGGTTACACCTCCACACGCTTGGGCCATCAGCCCCTTTTTTATTCTCAATCATACAGGTGTGACGGACTATTTTCCCATCTTAAAAATATTGTGTCTAGCCGAAAATCTTCATCAATGAGCATCGCACATCAGGCTACCTTTTTAGCCTTTTTTTTGCATATTTCATCTCGGAACGGCCAGAAGTTCATAGCCTCTTTTTTATTAGCAAGCATCATCCAAGCGTGATGCACGAGACGAGTGAGGGATCTTTTTTTTTACGACGACCATTAAAGCGCAGCAAAGATGGGAGGAGAATCATGTCCCACTCGGCGTGCCATTTTGTTGGTGAAAACAAAACAAGGACGAGGAAATAATAAATATTGTACACAAAGAACACATGCGCACATTTGCGAGAACATATATTTGATTAATTTCGATCTTTTACAAAATTCATGAATACATGACCTGCGACAGCTCGTCTTCTTCTGTCTTCTGTGTTGATGCTTAAGGAGAGATCTAACTTGCAGAGATTGCGTAGTTTGCCTATTAGACGCATCCGGTTAATTACATCTGTGTAACGAGTCTACAGAAAATCTCCGATTAACCTGTGCTTTTATGGTCATCATCAAATCATATGCTCGTCATCAGTGCTGAAATCCGGTCACGACAATGTCGTCGCCACGTCGGTAGTAAACGAAAAATGTTGATGAATGGGTGACTTTCATCTTGTTGGTGCCCAGTCATATGGCCCAGCTTCAATAACATGGACGTGTGTGTTGCCTTCGCCTCGTTGGTACCCAACAAAATCGTATCCAATCCCGTTATTTCGGACGTGTTGATGAATCGTGGCCTCGCCTCATCGGCACTTAGCCAAAAAAAATTATTCATCTAGCCTCGTCGGTACTAGACATGTAGGTACTAGACATGTAGAAGTTGATCGCGAATACGGTGTTAGAAATGCTTCAACGATGCTCGCAAGATGAACTAATTGACAATCTTCCAGCGTCTTACTTTTTTTATTTCAGCTCATTACTCTCGGACTAAATTAGTCCTTGGCCACGGAAAGGGCGTAAACAGAGCAACTGCTCTTCTTCAGGGATGAACGGCTTGCATGTACATGCAGTTTATCCAGAACTTCTATTTTTTATTTACTTCTCGGCACATCTTGTGTGTATGTCAGGCTGGAGAACAAGAACTTTTTTTTTATTTTATTCGTTTCTCTCGCAACAGGTATGGACAGCCAGGAGAGCCATTTGCTTCTCTGGCACTTCTCTTTATTTGTTTCACTTTGATCCATTACGGGATAATCAAGGCCTTTGCCCAAAGCAAATACTCCTCTTCTTGAAACGAATCACAAGCATGCATGCAGGGCTGGAGCTTCTGCATTTTAATTTGCTTCTCTGCACTTCTCGTGCAAACGTGCCATGAACTTTCAGCCGTTAAGTTTATTATCAAGCCGCTAATTTGATCACAGCCAATGCTCATGTAGCATTACCCGTAATTGTTTATACATTACTTATACACTTATACAGAGATCTTTTCCATACTTGCTCCTGTGCAAGGGGCAGGAAATACTATTAGTTTTCCGGATCGGAGATCACCTTCAACATAATGATATCCTTCCTACTCAGGGGCATGGATACTGCTGTCGGGTTGTAAAATTTTAATCTCCCCGCTCAGGGGCACGCATACAGCCGTCGGCATTGTAAAATTTTATCCTTCCCACTTAGGGGCACGGATAAAGCCGGCGATTGTAGGATTTTATCCTTCCCACTCAGGGGCACGGATACAGCCGCTGATTGTAGAATTTTATCCTTCCCACTCAGGTGCACGGATACAGCCACCAATCGTTGTAGATTGATCACCAAGCGGTGGCTCCCACGTCCTTGAACTTGAGCAACAGATCTAAGTCCTCCTCCAAGTCAGAGAGGGACTTAGGTCGTGTGGTCCCCTCAAATCGGTTTGAGTCTGATCAGGCTAGTCTGGTGCATCACGAGTGGAAGTCGCGTCGAAAACGGACATCTTTGCGATCTGCAGGGTCAGATCGGGGAGCTGCAACTCGTCGAGGTTGTTGCTTCGAGTTGGTGTAGAGGCCTCTGGCTTCCTGGAATCGACTAGGTGGTTGTTGAAGCCACCCAAACCGTTGGCGATGCAGATCCAGGAACCGAAGATGAAGGTTCTACCCTCGTCGAGCACGGCGCTGGTGAAGTTGAATGATGCCATCGAGTTCTCCAGTGGATGCTCGATGAACACCCCTATCTGGCGCGCCAGCTGTCGATGTTTTACCGCCACGCTCACTGAGGGATACCCCTGAGGTGGTGAGTTTGTAGGTAGGGTGTCGCCGAGATCAGGAACTCGAAGGTGCAACGAACACAAGGTTTAGACAGGTTCGGGCCGCTGAGAGCGTAATACCCTACGTCCTGTGTGGTTTGTATTGCCTTAGGTGGTGATCGGGTGATCTTCTGCTTGGAGGGGGTCCCTGTCCGCCCTTATATAGTCCGAGGGACAGGTTTAAATGGAAGTCCTAGTCGGGTACAAGCCCAAGAGTCCTACCCGAGTACTTTTCAGGTAGTTTCCTACCGTGTCCGACTAGATTCACTACTGTATGAGTAGTCCTACTACACAACAAGTAGTTACAACAGATGTAGGACGTGGGCCATATCTCATCCCATATCCTACGAAAAGTACGCCATGTGCACAGTCCTGTAGGCCCAGGTCTGACACCTACTGCTATACTTGTTTTTTTTATTAACTATTGAACTCTTTAGACCAACTGGCTGCGTACAATGAACCAATCTTAAGAAAGGAAATAAAGAATCTCACCATAAGTATGAGCGGCCATTTCGTCGACAGCGAGATCAGACGGCGACGAGGTGTTCAGCGAAGTGACCGGCGGTGTCGTTGACGCTTCTGCCGAGATCACCATGGGCTTCACGAGGTCTGCCCGTGATGGAGCTGGGATGCGCCTCTGGTGTTTAGGTGGGCGTCTACGCGTGCGTCCGGAACCCCTCAGCCAGGGGTCTCGGGTGGTTTATATAGGCAGGGGAGGCCAGCACTTTGACCCTCGGTCAAGTTAAGGATTTGCATGCGTTTAGACTAATCTGCTGGATTTTATCTCCAAGCCGACGTATATCTCGGATATCCCCACCAAATACTGTTGAACCAATGCAAGTCAGGTCTATCTCCAAGCTAAAAACCAACGTACGGCTCCAGTTAAGCACCTGGACGTGCTAGCTTTCTCTCCACAACGTGAACTGCTTATCTCAAGTAACCAACTTGGATACGGATCGAAACTAATTAACCAGTATAGATACGTGACATATATCTCAAGTTAACTTGCATCGATGCTTACAGGTGGGCCAGCTTCTGGAGAACCCAAACTGAATTAACTCATAATACATACACATGCCTGATCAGAGCTCATCCAATGGCGTGTAGCTTTTCTTTCAAGTCTCATGTTTTGTCACTAATAAGCTCGTGGATGCTCTTTATTAAGAAACTAGGCTATGCAAGAGTTTGACTAAAGTCTTCTAGAATCATGAAGAGGTGGGGCCCACGTGTAACGGGCTCAACCATAATTTATGTAATAATATATGTCGTCACATATTTTCTTTAATTTTACCATATCTCATTGTATTATTTTTTTATCATCAAACACTCTCTTCCTGGTTCGTCATCGTCATCATGCACGTGGAGGGAGGCCATGTAGACGTGACGTTACGGGGAAAACTCTCCGCTGGAGCTGTACTCGACTAGTATTGTCCCGCCCTCTTCCTCCTCAATGATGAGAGAGAGGGGCTTGCCTTCCGGAAAAGGTAGTTCTTTTGTGAAGATCACAAGGCGGGAGTCAAATTCAAGTAGCTCAGAGGGCTCCATGCTCTTCCAGTATATGAACCGGCCCTGTGGCGTCGAGATTATAGTCAGGCCTAGATGACAACCCAGAAAGGTTTCGGAGTCATCATCCGAGTCTGGGTACTTGTCAAAAACGGGGGCCTCCCGACAGGCGGTGGCTCCCGTGTCCCCCAGCTTGAGTAGATTATCCAAGTCCTCTTCCAATACGGAGAGGAACTCGGATTGAGCGAGCTCTTGGTAGACGGAAGCTGCATGTGTAGCCCGAGTAGGAGTCGGGTACGCTCTTCCTTAGATCGGATTGAATCCGACCCGAGAAGTCTCGGTGCAGCACAAGTCGAAGTCGCGTCGACAGCGGACTTCTCCTCGATCTCCCTGGCTAGGTCAGGGAACAGCGTTTCATTGAGGTTGTCGATGAAGTCGTCGAGATCGCTGCTTTGAGCTGCTGCAGATGCCTCTGGCTTCATTTTGTCAATGAGATGCCGATGAAAACTGCCCGTGCCGTCTGCGACGCAGATCCATGAGCCGAAGATGAAAGTTGTGCCCTTGTAGAGCACGGCGCTGGTGAAATTGAAAAATATCATCGAGTTCACCGGTGGATGCTCGATGAACAGCCCTACCTAGCGCGCCAGTTGTCGGTGTTTAACCTCCAAGCCCACCGAGGGATACCCCCGAGGTGGTAGATTGTAGTTGGGGTGTCGCCGAGATTAGGAACTCGAAGGTGCAAGGAACACAAAACTTTAGACAGGTTCGGGCCAATGAGAGCGTAATACCCTACGTCCTGTGTGGTGGTTTGTATTGCCTTAGATGATGTTATGTTTGCAGGGGGTCCTTGCCCGCCCTTATATAGTCTGGGGGACAGGGTTACATGGAAATCTTAGACCGGTATTAGCTTAGGAGTCCTACCCGAGTACTACTCGAGTAGTTTCCTTCTGTTCCGACTAGCCCTACTCCTATACGAGTAGTTACAACTGGTGTAGGGTGTGGGACATGTCCCATCCCTTATCCTAGAATATGTACGCCATCTGTGCAGTCCCGTGGCCTGGGTCTGACATGGGTTTTTGAATGATTTTTCAAAACAAACTTAGATTTGCCCCTCGAATGATTTTCTTAGATCGCTCAATGTGTTTGGTTCCTCACCAAGGCATCGATTTGCCTCTTTTTCATCCTACTTCTAATAAGACTTTTGTGGAGCTTAAGGTAGGGTATGAAAAGAAGGCATACTTGCATTACATATATTACTAAGTCAAAAACCGGATCCAAGGAGAAAACAAGTTATACAATCAGATCAAGATGTGCTTGTGTGTGGATATGTGGATGGTAGATGGAAGATGTATGAGAGACTCTCTTTTATGTGATCTCTCTCTCTTTGAATCTATTATGAGAACATGGCTATATTTTTATTTTCTCCCTTTCTCTTTTTTTGCATACTTGGACCTTGATGTGTCCAACTCATTTTATTTGTTCTTCTCTTTCTCTCTCTTTTTTAAATAGCCCATATCTCTTTTGTAATGTTAACTGGAGAGATCAACATAAATGATGGAGCATTTATTTCGCGGAATCGATGGATGGGCGAGTGAAATATTTCCAACTCACAGTGTAGGAGTTTAGCATATTTAGGTGGCGTGTACGTGTTCTCGATCATAAAAGCATGAAATGAATCTCTCGCTCCGCAGATCAAAGCTTGTCATTCTTCAAAGTCCTTCGCAACGCTAGCAAGTTTGATTGGGGAGAAGAACAAAGGGAGACCTTCAATTCCCTCAAAGACTATCTCACCAAAATGACCAAGATGACAGCACTAGATCAAAAAGACACACTCTTACTATACATTTCAGCTTCACACTCAGCAGTCAGTGCAGCCCTTGTGCTGGAAAAAGAGATCCAAGGATCCGTCAGACAAGTGCCGTTATACTTTGTTTCGGAGGCACTCGTGGGCTCCAAACTCTTCTACTCAGAGCTCAAAAAAATTGCATATGCTGTCATCATGTCATCAAGGAAGCTTCACCGTTACTTCGAAGCTCATAGAATCGTGGTAGTCACCAGTCAACCACTACATGATCTCTTCAACAATAGAGAAGCTTCGAGTATAATAAGCAAATGGGCTTTGGAGCTCTCAGAGTACTATGTTGATTTTGAAAGAAGAAGCGCAGTCAAGTATCAAGTCCTGGCAGATTTCATTGCAGACTGGACATCACCAACCTACAAAGCAGAAGCACCTATAGAGCACTGGGTCATATACTGCGACAGAGCTTGGTGCAAAGATGGTGTAGGTGTCTCAGACATTATCGAGTCACCTTTGGGGGTCAAGTTGAGGTATGCAGCTCGCCTAAACTTCTCCAAGCCACATTCAAGCACAAACAACACAACCAAGTATGAAGCTCTACTGCTGGGGCTCGCAAGATGAAGGCTCTCGGCCACCCAAACTTTAGAGTAAAGTCTTACTTGAAGGTCATTACAGATCATGTCGAGAAAGAGTCCGAAGCCCAAGGCTCAGGAATGATACAATACTTGGAGGCAGTACGGGTCATGGAGAAACACTTCAACGGCTTTACAGTCGAGCACATACCAAGGGCACTGAATGGCGAAGCTGACAAACTGGCGAAGTCAGTAACCAAAAATCAACCATTGCCACCGGATGTTTTCTATGAAGAAATAACACAACCTTCGATAAAGCAAAAGAAAGAACCTTCGACACAAATAAATGCAATTTTCAGCGAAGACTGGAGGTCACCAATAATGGCATACCTCCACGGCCACTTTGAGCCAGTAGATGAAACAGGAGAAAAAAGAATGGCTCAACAGGCCAGGGGCTACAACGTATCCGAGGGAGAACTCTACAAATATGGTGTCACAGCACCATGGCTAAAATGCATCTCCACAACACAAGGCAAAGAGCCGCTGAATGAAATTCACTTGGGGCTGTGCGGCTCCCACATCGGGGTGAGACCCCTTGTGGCGAAGGCTTTTAGGCAGGGGTTCTTCTAGCCTTCGGCATTAAAAGCCCTATGAAGCTTGCCAGATGATGGGGCCAAAATCCAACAGACCCTTACAACCTTCGCAGCTCATACCTCCGGCATGGCCACTTCAGAGATGGGGCATGGACCTCGTTGGTCCTCTACCCACAGCACAAGAAAACTACAAGTATGCCGTAGTAGCAGTAGTATATTCACGAAGTGGATAGAAGCCAAGCCGCTAATCCACATAACCTCCAAAGCTGTCAAAAAGTTCTTCTGGCAAAATATCATATGTAGATTTGGGGTACCCAAAGAACTAACTGTTGAAAATGGCAAACAATTCGACTCAGATCTTTTCAAGGAATTCTGCCACTGTATTGGCATGAAGGTCATGTTCGCCTCCGTCTACCATCCACAATCCAACGGAGTAGTCGAAAGAGCAAATGGGCTAATATTCTCTAGCATCAAAAAATGCCTATTCGATCAAAAGAAGGGCAAATAGGTAGATGAACTCCCGAAGGTCATATGGTCACACAATACGTCCGAGTCAAGAATAACAAGGTTCACTCCATTTAGACAACTCTACGGAGCAGAAGCTATGAGCCTAGAAGAGCTCGAAAACAAAAAGCCTAAGTTGTAGCACATGCTTCGAACAAAGCTGACCTAATTGAACTCGATATCTTACAAGCAGCAAACAACCTAAGAAAGTACCAACAAGAAACCAAAGAATGGAGGGACAAGAAGGTAGTTAGAAGAGACATATCAGTGGGTGATTGGATGCTCAAGAGGAAGCCCAACACTAAAACCATCGGGAAGCTACACTCCAAGTGGGACGGTCCATTCCCGTGGTGCGAAGCAACAGGCCAGGCTCCTTCTGGTTGGCAGACAACGATGGTCACGAGCTGCAGCATTCTTGGAATGTTGACAGCCTAAATAAATACTACATTTAGGAACCTTGTAACAAGCTTGGGCTATAGAACTATAAACAGACCCAGACATGGTAGTGTACTTACTTTTCCTTGTAAACTTTTAAGCACCGTACTCTTTTTCTCACAAAGGGGACTCCACATCGGAGGTGAGGTTTTTTACGAGGCGTATCCTATGTAATAACTCTCCACATGAATAAAGAGTTACTTTCCCCAAACCTTTATTAAGGGTCAATGCAGCAGCGCTGCGAATATCAGCCAAAGCCTCACGAAGGCTATAGCTATGTAAGTTAGCAAAGCTCGCATGCCTTGCAAGCTTTGCATACTTACCTAAGAGGTGCATTGTTCACTGGAAAGCCAAGGGGCTATCAAACCTAAGGGTATCGAAGCCAAAACACATTCGGCTCAAAAATTAAAAGTGCAACAAGCACTAAGAAAGCCAAGGGGCTATCAAACCTAATGGTATCGAAGCCAAAACACCTTTGGCTCAAAAAAAATGAAAAGTGCAACAAGCACTTAGAAAGCCAAGGGGCTATCGAACCTAAGGGTATCGAAGCCAAAACACCTTAGGCTCAAAAAAATGAAAAGTGCAACAAGCACTAAGAAATCCAAGGGGCTGTCGAACCTAAGGGTATTGAAGCCAAAACACCTTTGGCTCAAACAAACGAAAAGTGCAACAAGCACTAAAAAAGCCAAGGGGCTATCGAGCCTAAGGGTATCGAAGCTAGAACACCTTCGGCTCAAAAAATGAAAAGTGCAACAAGCAATAAAAAGGCCAAGGGGCCATCGAAGCTAAGGGTATCAAAGCCAAAACACTTGCGTCTGAAAAATAAACAAAATGCAATAAGAGCAAAAAGCCAAAGGGCTATCAACCCTAAGGGGCTTCCAAGCCAGAATATCTTTGGCAAAATAAACAAGGGCCGTCGATCCCAATACAGGGAGACGTTTTCCACACCAATAACATATACCCAAACCCAATAATATCAACAGACGCCACTCACAAAACTCATGCATGGCACCCCTCCCTCTCAACTAGGACTAGGGAGGGGGGAGACGTTTTTTAAGAATATATCAAGTCCTAGTTGTAGCGATAGGCACCACGGAAAGCCCTCACAAAATTTAACCTTCGACCCACAAAGCCTAGGGAGGGGGGAGACATTTTCAACAAAAATAACTAGCCTTTATGACTCGAAGCCAAAAATCTTCGGCCAGAAAAACAAAAATGCAAAAAGCTCTTACCTTAGGCGACATAGACAAGGGAGAGGGGGGACATAATTAAAAAATTGTCTCTACCAAGCCCCCTCTCACTACTACCTTTGAAAAACAAAGGCTGGGACAAGGGACGTTTTATTTTTAAAAAAAAATTTAAATAAATAAAAAATCAATCGAAAGGATATACACCTACAGTCTCTGATATCCGAAGCTTCGATATCAATATATTCTGACATCCAATCAGAAGCATCCATGTTCCGACCAAGCGCTACCCGAAAACAAACCGATTCCTCAAAGGATATAATCGAAAGCAAACACCTTCAGTCAAAACCGGCACACAGCGCGGATCCTGCAAACACATAAGTAAAACATTCACATTTTTTAGCTACAACCACATTGGTATCGATCATTCAATACCACCACACTCACATGCCAATAGAAATTCGCTAACACTAGGTCCCGGATGAGCATGGTTGTATCTTTCCCACGCCATCCCAGACATCAACACACCTTCGCAAGCAATGCGCAACGGAGCTATGTTTAACGTCGGCCTCACAGACATGAGTGCCTGACCAAAAGTTTTGAATATTTACATCAAATGTTTGTCAAGACGTAACACACAAAGTCCCCCCACGTAAAGTTCTGTGTTATAGCTTCAAGTCTCAACCTTCATCGTCAACATCAGCCTTGCCCGTTCCGGAGCTTCCAGCAACATCGGCAATCTTCATTTCCATTTTTATTGACGTCTTTGCAGCATCCCGAACCCTTTTCACCTGCTTAAAACAAAGAGTTACGATCAGAGTCTAACAAGGATCAAACAAAAAGGGACCGGGCATGCTGAAAGCTAACCTCTTCAAGTCGCCTCTGAGCTACTTCTCGAACAATCTCCCTACTAGAAACCTTCCAAAACTTTTGCACAAATGACTTCTTCACAGCTTGAATGTTTGATATGTTCACACAAAGATCTGAACGTGACGGGAAAACATAATCTCCAGCACTCATTTTTTGTAGGTCCTGGCGACCTTCGCGGTCCAGAATTGCTAGAACACTCTCACTCGAGATGACGGCAGAGTTGTCTAAAGTCATGGTCAGTATCTCCACCAGCGAGGTGAACTCATTTAGTATCCAATTTAGCAGGCCGGTCGCACCACCCTCAGGATCCTGAGGAAGTGGTGCAGGTTCGGCCCCAAAAATCGCTAGAGCCTTCTTATACTCAAGATAAATCCGATCTCTCTTCTCGACAATCTCTCTGATAGCCTAATTCTTCAGATTCTGGTTGTCCTCTGCCTCCTTCAACAACTTCTCAATCAACTTACCTTTCTTGGTACCTTCAGCTTTAAGTTGCTTGTTCTCAACTTCTAGGTCATTGATCGTGACAACATCTTTTTCCACAACAACACGAAGGTTTTCTAGAGTCTCATCATTCTGATCAATGGTCTTTTGCATCCTTTGAATAAGCTTTTCTTGATCATCTGCCTTCTGTGTCAGACCAGCCTTAACCTTCGAAAAAGATTTGGCTGCCCAGCCAGGGGTCAACGGCCAAATCTTAGCTGCCAGGTACTCTTCCACAAGGTTGCCTTAGCCACCTCTCTGAATGCAGTGCAGCAATCCTTGAACTCCTTAGAAAATCTGTCGAAGTCGGCCTGATTGATATGCTGAAAAGGAAGGACCTTTGATGTGAGAAGAAAGGTCTCTTCTTGAGAAGAATTCACAATGCCAATCTTGGCATAAAACCAGTATCGGGCCCAGTCATCATCCCACTTGTTCTTTTGACTAAAAGATATCTCAACACGATCAACCTTCAAAACTTTATTGTTCCTTCGTGGAATGAAGGTGCAACAACCATTTTGTGCGTGGAAGACTTCCTCCTCTCCCTCAAATGAAATCTTCCTTTCTTGAGGATGAAGCTCATAAAATCTATAGAAGGTGTCCGGCGATACCGGAGTACCAAAGGTCTTCACAGCCTAGAAAAATTTTCACAGCTGGTTTATGGCATTTTGTGTCAAATTTTGTATCTTGATATTGAATCTTGACAAAATATCCGGAAGCACGGGTCAAGAGGAAATCAGAGGCCAGTAGTGAAAAGATCTCAAAACATGACAGTTTCACCTTCACGTGGAACCGGGGTGTCTTCACCCTCTGAGGGACGGCAATCTCCTGCCTTGAAGTGACCCTTATCAACATGAACTTGATAAGGTTCTGAGACACTAGCGACGGGCCAAATGGAAGGGTCAGCTCTGGTTTTTCTCGACCCATCAACCCAGAAGGATCCGTGTTCACTTGAGACAAATCCACCTCTCCCTCTGAGTGCTGAGCAATGTTTTCAACCTCCGTGTTGGCCTCTTCACCTTAGATGGGCTTCGCAGTCTCCTTGATATGAGCCATCCCTAAACAAAGCAACAAAATTAAAACCAGATATACAAACAACGAAAGCAGAAGCAATAAAATTCTTCGATCAACTCACACTGCGCTATCAGTGAAAAGAGATTCCTCGTGACGGTTGCTACCAATCAGCTTGCAACACGTGTCACAAAGGAATAGAAGAGCGAAGGTTGCAAGAGTAAGAGAGCGTGAAAGTGACGCAGCCCCCCCTTTCATAGGGGGGTAAAAAACACAGTATCGGTCGGCGGTAATAACCAAGAAGAAGTTCAACTGTCAGCCAATCAAAAACGGGCACATGTAAAAAGACCACACATAACCTTCGGCTCGTACCAACCTCCGACGTTCGGGGAGACATATTTTATCGGTTGGCGGGCAATTTTTTTCGAGGGCTGTCCAGAGTCGGCCCTCGCCCGCAAGGGGCTACTATTGGGGATCGCCACCCAACAGGAGGCCTCGCCAAAGGTTATGCCAAAGGTTTTGAGTAACCTTCAGGCAATACAAAAGGCATTTCACGGTTCTCTTGATTTGATTCATAGCACTGACCCTCTTTGTGACGGTCGATTTCAGTGATGGTTGAAGGTTTGCGCCTAGCCGAACGAGCGAAGGCTGCACCATGACCTTCATGCTAGGATGAACCACTCGCTTGGGCTCGTGATCAACACGTCGGAGGTTAAGACCAACCTCCAACGATGATTAAGGAATCAGTTGTACAATCTTCGACGACGCCAAGACCCTAGGCGGATGATCAAAGGTTGACCGGACCCTTCGCTATCACATGTGTAGCGTGATCACCTTGTAGTGAACAATTTGTACACACCAACGTCCAAAAATGACCTAGGAACCGGAATATTCTGGGTAGGTAGGGGCATAACGAAACTATGTAACGAAGGTAGGGGTATAAATACCCCCGCCTTTTACTGTAATCGGGATGATCTTTTAAGATCTTGAGAGTGCATATAAGGTTATTCCTGTTGAGTCAGAACACCATTTTCTACTTTTCTGTTTGGGGAAATATCCTTCGAATCCCAACACTGAGTAGTCCCGCTCGCTTTTGTCGTTGCGGTGGTCATTGCCCTGCTT
Source organism: Panicum miliaceum (assembly GCA_032594955.1). Classification (NCBI taxonomy): domain Eukaryota; kingdom Viridiplantae; phylum Streptophyta; class Magnoliopsida; order Poales; family Poaceae; genus Panicum; species Panicum miliaceum. The sequence goes on along the minus strand of CM064070.1, from coordinate 6,233,578 downwards.
GTTGTTCTTGTAGTCGCAGCCGCACCTCGAGAAGTGTTCATGCTCCTGCTCCCCTTGATTCACCCAGGTCTGCATCATATCGCAAAGCCATGTGACGATCTTGGGCGGTTGCGACCTAAGTCCCTAAAGAGGGCTTGGTCAGTGATGCCGTTGTGGTAGCAGTCAATGACGTCTTCCTCGGAGATGTTAGCGATGGTGGCGCGCGTGTTGAAGAAGCAGCGTGTGTAGGAGCACAGGAGCTTGTTACGTTCCTGCTAGCACTGAGACAAGTCATGATGAGTACCTGCCCGAGTGATCGATCCCTAGAAGTTGTCGATGAAGATCCGCTTCAGATCGTCCAGGAGTGGATGGAGTCTTGCTTGAGGCTCTCCAGCCACGTGAGTGGGGCTGTCTCCAAAGCCATCGCAAAGTAGACAACCTTGGTGGTGTTGGAGCCACCCATGATTTCTATGGCCATGGAGTAACACTTGATCCACTACTGAGGAGCCTGCTTGCCGTCGTACTTGGTGATGCTGACCGGTTTGAAGCCCTCCGGGTACGCGTACAGACTGAAGTGACGCGGGAATGCCGGAAGCGGTCGCTATCATCCGGGACACGGTAGCCCTCAGCCATAGCTCGGTCCTCTCGCTTAGAGTTGATGATGGTGCGGGTGTCTTTGATGCATTGGCGAAGGTTCTCAGTAGGGAGCTCGGCGTCTCTTCCGATAGGTATGATAGAATCGATTGGTGGAGAACTCGATGTTGGTGATCCGGGCTTCTAATCAGACATGATTCGAACCTTTGCAACCGTTACACCGCTGCTCCGTTGGTTATCAACCAAGCACAACTCGATTGACCTCACCAAGAAGGCTTTTTCCCTACAAGCAAATCGAAGAACACAAGCAAGAAAGGATAAACACGCAATCTGAAATTGCAGATGTGTATGAAGCAAAGATGAATATGGGGTTCAAGCTCTAAACACAAAATGACTAATCACCACAGTGGTGTAGAAGAAGAACAGGGCCCTATATCACAGCAAAAAAGACTTGGCGTCACAGTTACAATGAAAGATATCTGTTTCTTGATGGAAAACTAGAACTAAACAAAAGACAAACCCTAATGTGGTGGTTGCTACTAAGTTTATACCCAGGAAGGATGAAGCTAGGGTTGGGGGCGACCAGGGGGGCGCCCACAACATGGGCTTAAGGCCCAACATGGTACAAAGACCGTTAAGGCCCAAAACTGGTGACGCAGCACCTTGTCATGGTCACACAGGATGATCCATGAACCTTCTGTACGTAGGACCAGAACCAAAAGTAAGCTATCTTCATTAACTTTCCAATGCATCAAATAATGCCTCGTTTCGATGTCGTATGAGGGAGATGCCGATTCCATCTAGGGCGGTCTGCTGAATCTGAACCGAACGTGGAGTCCAAGTTGACGCGACTTGTAATTTGGCGATGGGCATGGCTTGTGCGTATCCACCTTGGTGATGTCCTCATCATGTTGCTACTTGTTGGACGTGCTAGGGTGGCGGTTAATGAGGCCTCTCCGGTTGTCTCAGTCTTCCGCTAGCGGTGCGACTTCCCTCGGTGGTGGCGTTGCCACCGTGGTTGCCGCCTGCAAGTTGTCGTGGTCGACCGCCAGCGGTGCGACTACCCTTAATGGTGTGGTTGTTGGCTCCCGTAGGTTGTCGCGGTCGTCCGCCAGCAATCCAACTAGCCTAGGGGTGACTGTCGCCAACCTACTCTTGACTTGTATGGATGGATGGAGTTGGATTCTGCAGGTCAAGTTGGAGCGAGGCCCGCTGGGTAAGCCATATGGCTTGCTGCACGGCCGGGTCTTGGATGGAGGCGATTAGGGCAGTGGCAGACGCGATGTTAGCGATCGGGGTGCACAAACCCCGCTCTTCGGCTGCCGCTAACTCGGCATCCAGATTGCACTGCACTTGCCGCTGTCGCTCCTTTGCGTTCTTTCTGCGTTGGGTGCGCCTCTGGTTCTTTAATCTATAGGCAGCGTGTTGGGCATCGTCCTCATTGCAGGCGTTGGCCTTGACCTCATCCTTAGAGATCTGTTCGAGTAGTTCATTGTTGTCTTGCCCCTGCCCCCCCCCCCCCCCCCCCCCCCCCCAAGTTCTACCATGTACACATGGCGGTGCGAGGTGTGCTCATTGGAGCTGTAGTCGACCAGCATGGTGTCTTCTTCACGGATGGGCGAGAGGGGCCTACCTCCTTGGTAAGGCAACACCGAGGTGAGCCACAAGGCAGGCGTCATTGTCGAGTAGCTTAGACGGTTTCATGCCATTCCAGTACATCAACCGACCTTGTGGTGTTGATGTGATCATTAGACCCTAGTGACCACCCGTGAATGGCTTGACGCTGTCATCAGAGTTTGACTCGTAAACATCGTAGATCGGAGCCTCCCGACATGCGGTGGCATCCCTCTCTCCAATCTTGTGTAGGCGATCTACATCCTCCTCCAATGCGGAGAGGGACTTGGCCTGAATGGCTTCCCGGTAGATGGTGCAGCACGCCGATCCTCAGACCGGATCAAATCCGATCTAAGGACTCTTGGTGCAGCACAAGTAGAGATCGGGTTGAACTCGGGCTCGAGTTCCCTAACAAGAGGTTGTCGATGAAGTCGTCAAGGTCGCTGTGAAAAATTTGCTGCTAAGGACTCCTGCTTGATGGTGTCGACGAGGGGGCTGTTGAAACCACTAGAGCCGTTGGCGATGCTAACGTAGGAGTCAAAGGTGAAAGTCGTGCCCTCATCAAGCCCAGCGTTGGTGAAGTAGAATATTGCCATCGAGTTCGCTACGGGATCTTCGATGAGTACCCCTACCTGGCGCGCCACGTATCGGTATATTACCGCCAAGCCTACCTACTTGTCGGTGTTTTACTTCCACTCCCACCGAGGGATACCCCTGAGGTGGTGAGTTTGTAGGTAGGGTGTCGCCGAGATCTGGAACTCGAAGGTGCAAGGAACACAAAGTTTAGACAGGTTCAGGCCGCCAAGAGCTTAATACCCTGTGTGGTTTGTATTGCCTTAGGTGATGATCGGGTGATCTCCTATTTGGAGGGGTTCCCTGCCCGCCCTTATATAATTTGGCGGATTAGGTTTAGATGAAAGTCTTAGTCGGGTACGAGCCCAGGAGTCCTACCCGAGTACTTTTCGGGTAGTTTTCTATTATCTCTAACTAGTTTTACTATTGTATGAGTAGTCCTACCACGCTACGAGTAGTTACAGCAAATGTAGGGCATGGGCCATGTCTCATCCCTTATCTTAGGAAATGTACGCTATGTGCACAGTCCCGTGGGCCCGGGTCTGATAAGCCCCCGAGCTCTTTGTAGTCGAGTACTGTAGGCGTCCGAGTACTTCTAAAGGCGTCTTCGAGTTCCCCCGAACTCCATCTTGAAGGTGTCTTCCGAGTACTTCCTTGGCTACATCGAGGCTGTAAGCTGCTCATGCCCCGAGTAGTTGTCAAGTCTTATTTTATATGGGGTGCGATTGAACTCGCACTCCATATGGACTAGCCCCCGAGCCTTAGGTTGACTCATAGAATCAGGCTAAGGGTCAATTTAGTCTTGAATCTTCTGTCTATGACACCCTAGATGTCTAAAAGACTAAACAAAGATCTATAACATGAAATCAGTCATGAAAGAGCAAGAAGGATATAAAACAACCTATCAAAATCTACCTTTCAAGCAAATGAATATGTGTATATGTATATATGCATATACATGTGAACTCTTGCAAACAAACCCTTGTAACTTTCAAAATTGATCACAAATGACTCTAAAAGTTTAAGGGCACATCTGTCATAATAAGAGCAACAAAAGTCTAGTTGAACTCAAGGGCTAACAGTGCAAAAACTCACATGAAATGACGTGTCTTTTAAATACTTATTTTTGGAATTTCAAAATAACTTTTTATGCATTGCTTAAATGAATATAGTCATAAAAGACAAAATGTTTGTCTTGAAAATTTGAACAAAAATGGTATTCAAATGTTTTTGTTTTGACCTCAGAAAGAATGAGTTTTAGCTCCTTTTTCACCCAGGCCCCCTGCTATTTTTGCTTCTTGCGCTTAAGTCCCATCACCTTCTTCCTCCTCTCTCCTCCATAGCCCCCTTGCCTCCCTGTCGCACGACCATGGCGCCACCTGGCTGCCGGCGCCAGTAGGGTAGCTGCGCCCCCGATTTTGCCCCTGGTTTCACCTTCCCTGCAGCCGGAGCCCAGGCCACCATCCCTCCCCTCGCTCCTATAAAAGCCCCACCAGAAGCCCCTGAGCTCGTCACCCCCCAACCCCAACTTTGGCGAGTCACCACCCGCGCGTGGATGCACCACTCCGCCCCCACATTGCCCAAACCAACCCTCCCACCACCTTTTCGACCTGACCCCGAAGCTGCACAGCAGCTCCGTGTGTCCTCTTGCTCACCGGAGCGCCGCCTCCACCACCCGCACCCGCTACCGGTTCTGTGCCACCGCGGGCAAGCCGCCTCGGTCCACCCCTTCCCCACCTAAGGGCTCAAACAGGTACGGTTTGTTCCCCTCTTTCATCTCCCACCTTCACGGTGGCACAGGACCCAATTGCTTGGATTTCAATCTTTCCGAGAAGCTTTGTGTAAATCTCAGGGACTCATCTATAAACCAGGAACAATAACTTTGAAAACCAACCTATTAACCTTGAAGATGCAAACAACTCATAGAAAAATCCTAAGAACACAAACTAAGACGTTCTGGACTAATTAAGTTAAGATCTACAACTTTGTAAAAGGACCTTGGATCTGTTTCCACATAATTTTAGCTGTAGGTTTAAATCAAGTGTAAATGTCTTTTAGTTGTTCCAAGAGTTTCAGGAAAGAACTGCTCATGAATTTTTTATGGTAGCTTCTGTGCTAGGAGTAAAATCTTTCATAAAAATTTCATGCACTGAATCCAATCACAGCTAGTTGTTTCGAGTACTTTTGTATATGCTAGATCCAGTTTAAACTAAAATGTTAACCTCCCTTTCTTGCATAAGAAAAATCTACAAATTATACAGTAGCCTTCTCATGCAAGTATGTTTGTTTAGTAAAAAGTTGAGCACAAGTTCTTGTATGAGTTGTTCTGTACAAATAGATCTTGATCCTAGCAGTAGACGTTTAAAATATTTTCATGATTAACCTGTTGAATAAAAATGGCTGAAACTTTTACAGTGAGTTTGTACTTAAGTAACGAGCTCTGCATAAAAATTTCAACCCCAGAAACTACCTCTACGAGTAGTTTTGCATAAAAATCTCAACCCAGAAACTATCTTTTCGAGTAGTTTTGCAACCCAAAAACTACCTTTACGAGTAGTTTTGCTTAAACAAAACTTACTGGGGAAATGACCATTTACAACATACAAAACCACTCGCTCACTTTTTGATGTCAGTTAATCTAGTAAAGTACTCAATAAATGACCGCCCAAGGACAAGAAAATGCAGTACTTGACTACTTAACTTAAGTTATGACTACTTTATAGTGAAATAGTTGCTTATCTGTATCATTTTTAAAATCACTCATACATGTGTATTCATATAGAATCGACTACTCTCACGGACAGAATATACGATCTGGTGCTCGAGTCTGAGAGTGAGCAGCGCGAAGCTCAGGTTAATCTAACAGAAGTCGCTGAAGACCCGAACCAACGTTCGAAAGAACTCTCGACTAGTTTTGCTCAAGAAGGCAAGCCCGGCGCATGATCCTAGTGTTTTCATTTATGCAACTACTGTTCCTTTTTACCTGTGCAATTAAGTTTATAGGAGTTGATTGGAACCCAAGCTGCATGATCCTAGGCACCTTTGTCATGACTACTAGAATAGGAAGTTTGAGTAGTTGCTCTGCTAATAGGTACGGTAAAAGTCGAGTGGTTTCCTGCCACTCACGAGAATTTTAGGAGTTGAATATTTTACCGCATACTACAACTATAAGGTCGACGGGCGGTGCTGTGGTAAAGTACTCATGGTTGAGGCCCCGTCTGAGTAGAGAAAAATGCTAAGGCTTAAGTGTGTGGTAGCGGTGGTTAAGCGTTTGAACGTACTAACCACATGTCGAAAATATGGTACTCGATAAGCTAAGTACTCGATTGGCCCGGCAAGTGGACTTTACTTGCACCCTACTTGAACGAAGTTCAGATGGGTATACACATGCGAGTGCAGAGCGTGGCTCTGTAGATGGGGAGGGTGACCCTGATCCATAACTCGGAAAGAAAGGGGAAATGTTGCTCGGGGTGACCCTTTCGGTACTCCAGGCGTGTGTGTTAGATTTACCTTGCAAGGTTAAGAAATTTGATTCAAATCGTCCGTTTCTCACGGTAATTGAGACTGCTTAATACCCTTGCCACATGTTTGCTTAGAGATATGATGAAACTTGTTGGATGATTAAATGTTTTCCACCATGTTTTCTTAGAGATAGATGCTCACTTAGAATGGTTAAATGAACTAGAATATTGAAAGCTGAAATATGAAATTAAGGACTTACTCCTCGTTGCTTTTCAGCAAAAAGAAACCCAAGAACCTTAGGGCCATGCATGCTTAGTAGTCGGTATTTACATACCACTAGTCGGGTAAGCCTTGCTAAGTATTAGTATACTCAGCCTTGCTTGTGGAAAATGTTTTCAGGTGTGCCTTTTGAAGATATGATAGCTGGTTTGGCTTGGCCGAGTACTTTTCCGACTAGTTGGTCCATGGAGTGGGATCCGTCCCCAGCCAACAATGACTCTGCCGAGTGATGCCACGTATGGGCTTCACCGTGGTATCCAGATCGATGATAGATGATTGTGTTTTCTTTCCACTGCTGTTAAACTCTAAATAAAGTTTCTATGTTTGAACTTAAAAGTACTTGTTTGGTGAACTCGACTTGTAATAATTGATGTCCGACTTGTGAAGATAAAAGCTATGGAATGTTGTAATCTCTGGACTTGCCTTTGTGCGAGTTATGCGTACGCTTTGTTTCGATCAAAATATTAAGTGGTCATATTGGGATTTACCCGACAGACTGTCAGATTACTCCGTTTGAAGTGCATGGTAGCCGGTTCATCTTTATGGATGATGGTTAGTGCACTTGAGCCGGGTTAACTCGGGCGGTTCTGCCACACTGTCCTTATCTCCTAAAAGATTTGAAAAATAATTCGCTGATGACACGTGTCCCTGTAGCCCCTGAGCCTTGAATCCAAATCCTCAAGGATTTGAATAAAGGATCCAAAGAATCGTGACATGCAATATGTGACAGTGAAAATTTGATGGTTGAGATGGGCAAGTTGGTTCAGGAATTCGAAAACCGCTCTTTTCGGGATGAATTTCCTGAAAAAATGGTTGAGCAAATAACTTCACCAAAAAGCACCCGAAATTACTGCTCAAATCAATCTGTGGTCGCTGAGAGCCGTGTCGTATCAAGCCTCTAAGCCTGGGAGTTAGATGAGTCGCATAGTATATTCCTAGTAGTCTGTGGCGACAGCCCCCGAGCCTAGGTATTTGGCCAAGTTGACGCTAGATCTTGAACAGTCAATGAAGCCATCTGGTCGGAGTTGAATCCGACTAGATTTGTAGGCGAGATGAGTAGTCGAAGTAGTCAACCACGCGTAAAACTAGTCGGGAACTAGTAAACGCCTTGTCCTGGGATCGAGGCCCCTTCAGTAACATATGATACTATTTGAAACTAGTACTCTGTTACTGGAAGTATGGGAGTGAGGCCCCTTCAGCAAACTTGCGCGTAATACTAGTTGTAAACCAGTAAAACGGAGTTGTATTGGAAGTATGGGAGCGAGGCCCCTTCAGTAACATAGGATACTAGTCGGAAACTAGTAATCTATTACTGGAAGTATGGGAGCGAGCCTCCTTCAGCAAACTTGCGCGTGATACCAATCGTAAACCAGTAGAACGAAGTTCTACTGGATGTATGGGAGCGAGGCCCCTTCAGTAACATAGGATACTAGTCGAAAACTAGTACTATGTTACTGGAAGTATGAGAGCTTCGCCCCTTCAGCAAACTTGCACGTAATACTAGTCGTAAACCAGTAAAACGGAGTTGTACTAGAAGTATGGGAGCGAGGCCCCTTCAGTAACATAGGATACTAGTCGGAAACTAGTAATCTGTTACTGGAAGTATGGGAGCAAGGCCCCTTCAGCAAACTTGCATGTAATACCAGCCGTAAACCAGTAAAACGGAGTTGTACTGAAAGTTTGATAGCGAGGCCCCTTCAGTAACATAGGATACTAGTCGGAAACTAGCAATCTGTTACTAGAAGTATGGGAGCGAGGCCCCTTCAGCAAACTTGCACGTAATACCAGTCGTAAACCAGTAAAACAGAGTTGTACTGAAAGTTTTGATCTCCAAGCGCTGACAGAAGATGCCTTGGTTGGCTAAGGATGGAAACATCATAAATGCTCGATATTCCAGGAGTTCGGAACCTCCTAGCCATCAGGGTACTGTAAGTGATACGACCCTGGTCTTGTAACCTCATGCACGATAAAAGGCCCCTCCCATTGCGAATGAAGCTTGTGCACCACTGGTTTCATCCTGGATTCGTCGAAGAACCATATCTCCAACATTGAAAAAGTGTCGTTGAACGTCTGGTCGTGGTAACGACAGACTCCTCGTAAGTAGCGGGATGACTGGAGCAAGACGTTGCATTTGATTTCTTGTGCTGAATCAAGTTCGAGAAGTCTTGCGCTGTCAGCTTCGCCTTCTTCATACATCTCTAGTCGAGGAGACTTCCACATGACATCAGCAGGTAATATAGCTTCAGACCCGTATACGAGGAAGAAAGGTGACTGTCCTGTGGCTTTGCTTGGTTGTGTGCGAAGCCCTCAGATTACTAACAAGATCTTGTCGATCCACTTGACGCCCTTTTTGTTGTTCTCGCCGTAGAGTCTTTTCTTCAAGCCATCAAGAATCAAGCCATTGGCGCCCTCAACCTGGCCGTTGGCCCGCGGGTGAGCCACTGAAACGTACTTGACCTTAATGGAACTGTGTTCACAAAAATTCCAGAAATGATGCGAGTGAAAATTGGATCCCAAGTCCTTGATGATGGTGTTGGGGAAGCCAAAACGACGCAAGATGTCGCAAATGAAGGTAACCACTCGATATGCAGAGAGCGTTGTGATTGGCTTGTACTTGATCCACTTGGTAAACTTGTAGATGGCCACCAACACGTGAGTAAAACCTCCCGGCGCAGTTGTCAGAGGCCCTATGATGTCCAGGCGCCAGAATGCAAATGGCCATGAAGGTGGTATGGTGATGAAGTTGTGAGCCAGGGCATGGGGCTGTTTGATGAAGAATTGGCAGTTTATGCACCAGCGAACGAGTGCTTCGGCGTCTTCCAAAGCAGTCAGCCAGTAGAAACCAGATCTAAAAGCCTTGCCAACTGGTGTGCAAGAAGCAGCATGGTTCCCACACACGGCTTCATGAATCTCTTGGAGTATTTCTGTGCCTTCCTCCGTACGGACACACTTCATGAGTATGCCTGATGCTGATCAACGCTTGTACAAGTTGTCCCCGACTAGAACGTACCCTTTGCTGCGCCTTAGAATACGTGTTGCCTCAGCGCATTTTGGGTTGATGTCGGGGGGCAGTTTGTGCTCCTGGATGTAGTCGATGAAGGTCACCCGCCAGTCGACCTCGATCATCAAGACCTCTTGGTTGGGTTCCTTTGGACCCTGAGCGATGGTACTTGAATATGGTGTCTTGATGCATGGATAATGCAACTCGTGAATGAAAACTCCCGGTGGGACATTAGCTCGATCAGAGCCCAGTTTTGAGAGCACATCTGCTCCCACATTGTTGTCGCGAATCACATAATGGATTTCCAGCCCTGAGAACTTGTTCTCAAGCTTGCATATTTCCTCAACGTACGCGTCCATGGTGTCCTTGTTGACGTCCCACTCTTTGTTAACTTATTGGACCACCAACAAGGAGTCGCCATAGACAAGCAGTCGCTTGATGCCCAGAGAGACTGCCACGCGTAGCTCGTGCAATAGTGCCTCGTACTCAGCTTCGTTGTTGGAGACCTCAAATAGTACTTGGAACACATACTTGAGTTGTTCTCCACTCGGACTGATGAAGAGTACTCCCGCGCCACTGCCTCCAAGCTTGAGTGAGCCATCGAAGTACATGACCCAATGCACTAGCTGGTTGGCTGGGGCTTCCACTTGGTTTTCTTGCCACTCCGCCATGAAATCGACTAGTGCCTGTGACTTGATGGCCGTCCGGGGCTTGAAGTCGAGGGTGAGACCCCAGTTCCACTAGCCACTTGGAGATGCGTCCGGTGGCATCCCGATTGTGCAGGATATCCGCCAATGAAAATTCAGTGACCACCGAGATGTTGTATGCATCAAAATAATGGCAAAGCTTCCTGTAAGTGATGAGTATACCGTAGAGTCGTTTCTGAATTGTCAGGTGACGAACCTTGGATTCAGAAAGGACTTCGCTAATGAAGTAGACTGGCCGCTGCACACCAAAAGCATGGCCTTCCTCTTGGCGCTCCACCATGATTGTTGTGCTGACAACGTGAGTAGTTGCGGTGATTAGAAAAAAAGTTTCTCGCCTGGTTGTGGAGCTGTTAGGATGGGGGGCGACAGCAAATGACGCTTGAGATCTTCCAACGCCTGCTTTGCCTCCTCAGTCCACTGGAACTTGTCGTGGTGCTTGATCAATTTGAAGAAGTGTAGCCCACATTCCCCAATTTGCAAGATAAATCTGTTCAAGGCCGCCATACAACCTGTGAGCTTCTTGACATCTTTGATCGTCTGTGGAGCGTCCATGGCTATGATGGTAGTGATCTTCTCCAGGTTTGCTTCAATTCCTTGGTGACTAACGATGAAACCAAGTAGTTTTCCTTGTGGCACACCAAAGATGCACTTGGTTGTGTTAAGCTTCCATCAAAACTTGCGTAAGCTGTTGATGGTTTCCTCGAGATCAGGGATGAACTCGTCGTGGGATGTGGTCTTGATGACCACGTCGTCCACATAGGCTTCAACGTTGCGATGTAGCTTATCAGCAAGGCATAGTTGGATGGCTCGCTGATAGGTGGCTCCTGCATTCTTCAACCCGAAGGACATGGTTTTGTATGCATATGCTCCAAAGGGGGTGATGAATGCTATCTTGATCTGCTCTTCTTCCTTGAGAGTGATTGGGTGATAACCCGAATAGCAGTCGAGGAAGGAGAGCAGGACGCATCCAGCCGTACAGTCGACGTCTTGGTCGATGCGTGGGAGCGCGAAGGGATCCTTCGGGCAGTGTTTGTTGAGATCAGTGTAATCCACACACATCCTCCATTCACTATTATTCTTTTTCAAGACTAGTACAGGGTTAGCTAACCACTCGGGGTGGTAATAAAACCAACCATCAGTAGTTTTGCTAGCTCCTTCTTGATGGCCTCCCTCTTGTCGGGAGCAAAGCGTCGTAGACGCTGCTTCTTCGGAGTGGCTTTAGGGTCAACTTTCAGGCAATGCTCGATCAACTCCTTGGGCCCTGGCATATCCACTGGTTTCCATGCGAATATGTCTCGCTTAGCCCTAAGGAAGCTGACGAGCGTGCTTTCCTATTTGTCACTCAAGCTACCTCCGATCAAAGCAGTCTTGGACGGGTTGCCTTCTTGCAGCTGGATGGCCTTGATGCTGACGTCGTTGCGGTTGGGTTTAACCCTCGACTGGCTAGGCCTCTTGCTGGAGATCTCCATCTCTGAGTCGGTGAGCTTTTGCGCAGCCATGAGCTCTTGCTGGAGGCCTCTGGCACGCGTGATGTCACGGCGTACTTGATCGCCTCCTGGTCGCAGTCGTACGACTTCTTCAGGTCACCGCAGAATGTGAGTACGCCTGTCTTGCCTGGCATCTTGAGTAGTAGGTAGACGTAGTGGGGCACAGCCATGAACTTGGCCAGTGCTGGTCTGCCAAGGATGGCATGGTATGACGACTTGAAGTAAGCCACCTCGAACTTGATGTAGTCCGTGCTGTAGTTGTCCTTCGTCCCAAAGGTAACTGGCAGGACCACCGAACTGAGTGGTGTAGCCGCATTTCTCGAGACAATGCCATAGAACGGAGCTCTGCCAGGGGTGAGCATCTTGGAGATGTCAAGACCCAGCTTCTTTAGAGTACTCGCGAAGAGCAGGTTGAGGCCGCTCCCGCCATCGATGAGTACTCGGGTCAGCTGTGAGCCAGCCATGACAGAATCTAGGACGAGCAGTGTCACACCCGATTGTAGAAAGAACCAGATGCATCTCATATGTGCGCCAGGATCTCGTTCACACACATATGGTAGACGGAAAGTGTAATATATCAAAGACAATGCTCAAAAAGTAACTAAATAGAGTATTTAACAATATTACACTCCGTATAAAAGAGACACAAATGTCTTTAAACGATAAACCGTTATACCCTATACGAAGTCTCCAACAACTCCGTCTTCCACAGGCGATGACTGGTGAACGCAGGACCTAGAACTCCTCGAAGTCGTCGAAGTGCTCCTCTTCAAAGTTCTCTTCTGAATAGCAGGGGGGCAAGGGTGAGTACTCTTATGGTTGGTACTCAGCAAGTGGGGTGAATATGCAAGGCCATCAAGGATAGGCTAGGGTTTGCAGCAGCGGTTGCTTTTAGTTGGTCAAATATTTATTATCAAGCACCTATTAACTAGGTTTAGGTTTATACCAACCCACTTTAGTAAAAACATAACAGTTCCATCAACCATGACATAAACCACGAACCACAATTTATTTAATCTTCAAGTTTCATTATCATGTGAGGGTCCAAGCCACTCATAACCGTGAGTACGGCTGTTATAACAGTTTTACACTCTGCAGAGGTTGTACACTTTACCCACAAATCGTGTTTCCCTGAGTCGCCCGGGTTTGCAAAGCCCTTAAACACTTCCGTGGTGAGTGGCGAGGGTACACTACGAAGCCTTTACAAAGACATGTCGAGAGCTAGGCAGCCCGCTAGAGTTTCAGTAGCGGCGTGGTCCATAAACCTCCCTAATGGTCAGCTCCTTAGCAAAGGCAGCTACCCCAAGAGGACCGGGCTATGACCCCTATCACTGACCCCCTCCTTGCCCTTTCGGTAAGGCCACCAGCAAACTACACATCTAATTAATTGGCTAAGGTCAGAGCCATATGACTTTGTGGTTGCACTGTTCACTTGGGTGGTTCTCCATGTTCCCATTAAACAAAGTTGATCTTGAACTTACGCGATAAAACCACAATACGAAACGTGACCAACGTTGTTAAAAGAGTAAACCAATACCAATCCCAAAGTTTGCAACTAAGCGTAACTACCCAACAAAGTAGTAAACCCGGGTGTTTCAAGGTTTGGGGTAAAAGACTAGGTATATCCTTAGCATAGGTAATCCCATCAAGTTTATGCAAGCAACAGTAAAGTAAGGTGAATTTTCATGCTGTTGTTGGGTTCAAATAGAATATGCAGGGGAGGAAAACCACTTGCCTTCGTCAAGCAACTGCTGATTCTCTTCCTCGTAAGCTTGCTCTTGATTTGGCTCGAACGTCACGTCGTCTACGCGATCACACAAACAAGCATACACAAACAAATAAGAAACAACACAACAAATAGTACAAACAGAAGGTAAGAAGATACTAAAGTTGTAGGTCATGATGCAAAGATCGTGTGGGCTCAAGAATCGCTGAAATCGGAATTGAAACGATGAAGCTATGGCTGAAACAGTGATCTGGGGACCTAACTGCTAAAGTTTTGAATCTCCCGAGGCTAGATCTGAAGAATTCAGGGGCCAAAACATAATTAAACCTTATACAGAGGGTCGGGGTGCAAAACTATAGATTCTGGACGGCGGGTTCTAATTCTGGAAAAGTCAGGGGTCGGGTTAGAAAAAAAGAAAGGGCTCAGCTCTAATTATTTTCTACTGATTTGGACTGCGGGTTGATTCCTGGAAAACTTAGGGATCTTTTTGCAAAAGTTTCAGGAACGGCTAGGGTCGGGTGAATCTGGTCCGTTGGATCAGAATCGGCGGCGGATCAGACTAATCGGCGAGGTGAGGGTCGGGCGAATCGGCGGTATGAAGGGTGGGTCGGGTAAATTGGCTGAGTAAGGAAAAGGTCGGGTAAATCGGCCGGGTAAAGTGAAGATTGATTCTGGCCGTTAGATCTAGATCGAGTGGCAGAGGAAGGGTCGGCTCGACAGAACGAAAAGGGTCGGGCGAGGCGGAGTTTTACTGGGCGTCGGCGGTGAGCGATTGCGGCGGCGGACGGCCGGAGCTTCACCAAATCTGGTGTTCCGGGGCTCGATTCAAGTTGGGTTCATGCCGGGGAGTGAGTGGGCGGTACGGTGAAGGTGAGGGTGATCACGGGTTGGCTGTGCGGCGGCTGTAAACTGGCGACCACGGCGGTGGGCGGAAACAGGGGTCCGGCGAGAAATCTGGTTGACGGCGGAGCAAGAGAGAGAGGGGATTCTGGTGCAGCTTGATACTCACCAATTCGTGGAGCTCTGGCGAGAGTTGATGATGGCGGGGAAGCTGCGGAACAGCGAATCGATGAAAAATCGGCGACTCAGGATGGCGGCGTTCCTCTGATGTGCACTTCCAGCGGCGCGCGACAATGTTGTGTAGAGGAAAAGATTTGAGTTTGGCTTGGGTTGCAAAGCGGGGCTTTGGCAGGATTTTATAGGGGCAGATCGGCCGAGATTAGGAAGGCGGTGCTGCGGAATCGATCAGGACTCGGGTAAGAAGAAAGAAAGAGAACGGGACACGAACGACAGCACGGAGACGTTCTGGACTCTGGGTAAGGAAAGAAGAGAGAAGAAGAAGAAGAAGAAGAAGGCGCCGACAGGTGGGTCCTAGCTGTCGGTGGAAGCAAAGGGCGGGTGAGGAAATTGGCCACGGAGTTGGCCGCGGGAAAAGAAAAAGAAGAACAAGAGAAGAAGGATTGGGCTGGCTGTAAGAAGGAATAGGAGAAGAAAGAAATAAAGATGCATGCACAATTTTAATTTATGATTTTTTTTATGAAAATACTTTCAAAAGTTTCAATTCCTATATTTTGGGTGTTACAAGCAGGAATTTTCCTGGCTTAGAGAAGCTGGTCCATTGATCATCCCTGGAGAAGGAGATTGAGACCTCGTTGTATCTCAGAGGCTTTTGCGTGGCAGGCTCTACAGAAAGGATATCGTGTAGGGTCAACTTCTGCGCGCACTTGGAGGGGAAGCCGCCGTCTCCACCGAAGATGACGTTGACGACATTCTTCAGGTCTTGGAAATCTTGAGCCCCCGACTTGTCACCCTCATCATCGTCCACTTGGTCCTTTCGCTTTCCTGCTTGGGGAAGAGGTGGAGCGTTGAGTGACTTGTGGAGGCTGACGCACGCAAAGAGCGTATGTCGTGACTTTGGGTGCATCAGAAATTGTTTGTGCAGGACTTTCTCAAACTGTGCTTCATTGCTCCCTGACTTCTTGCCACGTGGATTGCGCTCGATAGCCGCAACTTCTTAGTCTAGCTTGCGCTTTCCCGGGTTCCCCGAGTGGTTCCGCTGGCCCTTGTCTAAGTGGTTGTTGTCGTTGCCTTGCTTGTCGCTGTTGCGCTTGGGGAAGCGGTTGTTCTCCTCGTCCTCCTGGTCGGCCCACCATGCCATCATGTCACGTAGCTCCACGGCAGTAGGCGGGCGGTTGCGTCCGAAGTCGTGGTATGTGTGCTTCGAGAAGAATCCGTTCTGAAAGCAGCGGATGACGTCCTTGTCAGTGATGTTGGCGATGGTGGCACGCATCTCGAATAAACACTGGGTGTAGGACCTCAGGGTCTCGTTCATCTCCTGCTTGACTTGGGACAGATCATGGTGAGTGCTTGCTCTGATCATGGATCCCTGGAAGTTGTTGATGAAGGCCCGCTTGAGGTCCTCCCAAGAGTCAAGCCAAGTGAGGGGTGCGGATTCCAAGGCTACCGGGAAGTAGAGTGCCTTGGTGGAGTTGGATCCCTCGGAAACCTCGATGGCAACAAAGTAACATCGAATCCATTGGCACGGGTCTTGCTTGTCATCATACTTGGGGATCCCGACTAGTTTAAAATCCTTGGGGTAGGATTTTTCAGCAATGTTGGAGGTGAAGGCAGAGAAGCGGTCGTTGTCGTCATCATCGTGGTACCTGTCGGGACGGTCCCTTCTCATTGCCTCAATGATGCGCTGCGCATCGCGGCCATCATTGATCTTCTGCCTGAGATCGATCGTGGGAGCGTCGTGAAGGCTGTCATCGGCTGGAGCTTGGCCTTGAGGCCTTGCTTCACGCTGGTTGCGAGGTTGGCGAGTGGATTGTTGTACTTCCTGTTCAACGTTGCCACACGTGGACTGGTGGCATTCGTTGCGCTGGCGATTGTCGTTCCTCCGGTTTCCGGGGCCTCCTCCAGGGGTGCGACTAATCTATGCCGTGTCACCATTGCGCTCAGACCTCGAGGGCAAGTTCCGAGTGGAAGACACTGGATGTTGCCCATCGAGTTGCAGGAGCGCGCGCTGGGTTAGATACTACCGCCTTTGTATCTAGGGGTTAGGTGGTAATTGTTGAGCCAGGAGCGCTGCTTCTGCAATGGCGCCAATCGGTGTACGATACTCCCGATCCGCAGCTGCTGCAAAAGCATTGTTGAGGTTCCTTTTGTACATTGGATTGCGAGGGCGGTTTTTCGCGTTCCACCTGCGCTGGGCGCGCTTGGCGTTCTTCAACTGCCGGATCCTTCTGTGCTCCTCATTCTCATCCTGAGAGCCATCCATCGTACACTCGTCGGCAGACACGTCAGCGAGTAGTTCATTGTCGTACTCGGGACCCGGCTCGTCGTCATCCGCATTGCGAAGGGAAGCCATGTAGACTTGATGATCCGGCGAGTTGTCAGCCGTATGGCTGTACTCGAGTAGCTCTGTGCTACCGTCTCCTTCTTCTGAGATGGGAGAGAGAGGTTTGCCCTCCTGGAAGGGTAGTTCCTGCGTGGAGGCCACAAGGAGGGAGTCGTAGTCGAGTAGTTCAGAGGGCTCTAAGCCCTTCCAGTACACAAAATGGCCTTGCGTCGTAGATATTATGGTTAAACCCAGATGATTGCCCGAAAATTATTCGGGGTAGTCATCGGGTTGTGAGTGGGTGTCGAGAGCGGGGGCCACCCGACAAGCGGTGGCCCCCTCGTCTCCGAGTCTTCCTCGGTTCTGGCTTGAAGGTGTAGTACTGAACGACGAGTACTCTTTGTTGGAGTCCGAGTAGTTGTCAAAAATGGGGCCCCCCCGACAGGCGGTGGCTCCCACGTCCTTGAGCTTGAGCAAAAGATCTAAGTCCTCCTCCAAGTCGGAGGAACTTAGATTGTGTGGTCCCCTCAGATTGGTTTGAGTCCGATCCAACTAGTTCTGGTGCAGCACGAGTGGAAGTCACGTTGAAAATGGACATCTTTTCGATCAGCAGGACCAGATCGGGGAGCAGCAACTCGTCGAGGTTGTCGATGAACTCGTCGAGGTCGCTGTGTGTAGAAGCCTCGGTCTCCTTGGAGTCGACTAGGTGGCTATTGAAGCCACCTGAGCCATTGGCGATGCATATCCAGGAGCAAAGATGAAAGTTCTGCCCTCGTCGAGCACGGTGTTGCTGAAGCTGAGACATGCCATCGAGTTGTCCGGTGGATGCTCGATGAACACCCCTTCCTGGCGCGCCAACTTTCAGTGTTTTGCCACCATGCCCACCGAGGGATACCCCTGAGGTGGAGTTTGTAGGTAGGGTGTCACTGAGATCAAGAACTCGAAGGTGCAAGGAACACAAACTTTAGACAGGTTCGGGCCACCGAGAGCGCAATACCCTACGTCATGTGTGGTTTGTCTTGCCTTAGGTGGTGATCGAGTGATCTCCTGTTTGGAGGGGTTCTCCGCCCGTCCTTATATAGTTTGGGGGTACAGGGTTACATGGAAGTCTTAGTCGAATACGAGCCCAGGAGTCCTACCTGAGTACTTTTTGGGAGTCTCCTATCGTCTTCGACTAGTTTTACTACTTTATGAGTAGTCCTACTACACTACGCGTAGTTACAACAGATATAGGGTGTGGGCCATGTCCCATCCCTTATCGTAGGAAATGTACGCTATGTGCACAGTCCCGTGAGCCTAGGTCTGACACTAGGGATACCCTAAGATATTAGGGTTGTAGGGAGGGTGTTGCCGAGATCAGGAACTCGAAGCAACACAAGGTTTATACAAGTTCGGGCCATGAGTTGCGTAACACTCTATGTCCTATATGGTGGTTTGTGTTGCCTTTGGTGTAGATTATTTGGAAGAGGTTCCTACCCGCCCTTATATAGTCTGGGGGATAGGGTTACATGGGATATTAGCCCGATACTAACTTAGGAGTCCTACCCGAGTACTACTCGGGTAGTTGCCTTCCGTACTAACTAGTCTTACTCATATCCGAGTACTTTACAACAGACATAAGGTATGGGACATGCCCCATCCTTACTCTAGAATATTCTATGCCTTATAAATAGCCTTGTTGCCCCAGGTCTGACAAATGACGTTTTGTTGGAGCTGCACTATGTCTCGCAAGTAAGTTTACCGCAGATGCAATATCAGACCTGGTGCAATTTGCGACATACACTAGCGCTCCAATCTCACTAAGATATGGAACTTCAGGTCCCAATAATTCTTCATCCTGATCCTTAGGTTTGAATTGATCCTTATTCATATCAAGAGATTGAACGACCATAGGTGTCTTTGATGGATATGATTTATCCATGCTGAATTTCTAAAGAATTTTCTGGATATACGCAGACTAATGTACTAATACCCTGATGGGAGATATCCAAGCTGAAAGCCTAAAAAAATTTGGTTTTACCCAAATCTTTCATTTCAAATTCCGTCTTTAGATGGTTGCATGCTTCATCTATATCTCATGTATTTCCAATGATATTAAGATCATCCACATACATTTATATGATACAAAATCCACTTAAGGATTTCTTGATAAATACACATGGACAATCATCATTATTCGATAAACCTTTATGTAGAAGGAATTCCTTTAGTCGGTTGTACCACATTCTTCCCGACTGCTTCAAGCCGTATAATGACTTTTGAAGCTTTACACAATACATGGTGCGAGAATGATTCCCGTTCAGAATATCAAGCCCTTTAGAAACTTTCATATAAATATCCCAATCTAGACCTATAAAGATATGCTGTCACTACATCGATGCATGGATAGACCTTTCTGAGCTGCAAATGATATTAAGTATAGGAATGTGATACCACTCATAGCTGGAGAATATATTTCATCAAAATTGATGTCGGGTCTCTGCGTGAACCCTTATGCTACAAGCCTCGCTTTATATCTCACCACCTCATTATTTTCATTCCTTTTACGGACGAAAACCCATTTTTATCCCACGGAACAAATATTACGAGGAGTAGGTATAACCGATGAGAATTCCTCTCATTTTTTGAGTGAGCGCAATTCTACCTCGATTGCTTCCTTCCATTTGATCCAGTCGGAGTGCTTGATGCACTCTGCCATGTTCTTAGGTTCTGGATCAGGTTGAAGGTCACTTGCAATCTTACAGGAGAAATTAATGTCAACAATTGTAGTTTTTCTATTGAACGATTCTCCAGAATCAATATAATTTGTCGAAATTTCATTTACCCTATGTGATTCTTCAATATTTTCCAAAGTATTAGAGTCAAGGTTTTCCGATGTCCTAGCACTTATATTTGTGACACCTCATGTGTTTAATTTGCTAAACAAATCTCATTAGCATAACAATATGCATAAATAACTAGGAAAAGTTTAAAAGAAATGTATTATAATTTGGTTTTGCATTTCTATTGAAAGTATGTGTATATGTGCATGAGTACATCTACTTTAAATAAAAAATTAAATAACTTTCACATCGATGCAAATATGACTACAAAATTGAATAGGCACATCATCAGTGACATGATAAATAAAAGTCTAGTTGAAGCCTAGGGGAGAATATGAAGTTTTGCCCATCAAATGATGTGCCATCCGAATCAAGCTTTTTGAGGTTTTAAAATAACTTTTGAAATATAACTCAAATGAACTTTGGCCTGAAATAAAACTTGTGTAACTTTTCATTTTGAACAACTTTTGTGTTCAGAGAATTTTGAGTCGAAACACAGAAATGTGAGAAAATATTATTTTTACGACCAGACCCCAAAATTTCTTCAAATTCTCGCAGTTCAGTCCCTCCCTCATCTTCCCTCCCCTGCTCTGCCCGACCGCCGCGCAGACGCCGCTGGCCACCTGGCCGGCGATGCCTGACCGGCGCTAGGGGCCAAGCCAACCAGGGTCGACCTCGCTGACCCGCGCCCACCACATGGAACCCTCCCCTGCTTGCCTCCCTCGCCCAGCTCCCGCACGCCACGCGCCGTGCGATGCCTGCGCGCCACGCCACGCCAAGCCAGTCCGTGCGCTCGCCGCCCGGCATGGCAGCAGCTGCGACTGCTCACCAACCGCGCCGCGCACGATCCCCCTCCCCCCACGCCAAAGCCCTCGCGCCCAATCGGCCACTCGGTTTGCCGCACGCCGCGCCGGCGCTGCCACTACCCCCGACGGCCTAATGGCGTGCCCCCGTCGTGTCGCCCCTCCCCAGCCTCGCAGTCCCGCCCCGCCCCTCCTCCTCCCTCCCTTGCACCTATAAGTGCCGAACTGAGCCCTCTCGCGTGCCCAGAACCCCGCCGGAGCAAGGCTACTGCTAGCAACCACCGCCGCCGCCCCTGTCCGCCATGGGCACGCCGCCTCCGGTCTCCCTTCCCTGGAGCCGACGCTCGGAATCGGTCCTCCACCGTCCACCGCAGCTCCTCGACTCGACCACGCCATCCCAGCCTCATCGGAGCACCGTCACCGCCGCATAGCACCGCCGCTGCCCCCTCTCCGTCGTGGGAGACGCACCTCTGGCCATCCCCGACCCCGACCAAGGCCACCACGAGGTAGCTCTCACCTCCCTGGTACTCCCCTGACCCTTTCCCCTCGCTGCCGGCGAGCCTCCTCGCCGGAATTCGGCCGGCCACCATGCCAACCCCACCAGAGACCTAATTGCTTTATTTTTAATCTTTCTAAGGGTCTGCACGCAAGTTTCCAGGGCATATCTGCAAACCAGTGTTTTGACCCTAGATTCAAAAACAACAAATTTTGAAATTGCTTTAAAAAATGTAGAAAAATTCAAACTCAACTGTTCTGTAATCCTTAGAAGACGATCTAAAACTTTTGTTACATGCATTTCTGCAGTTCCTTGCTATATTTTGCCCTAGATTAAATGGAAGGTTTAATAGCCTTTATTTGTACCCACTATTGTAGACAAAGGCTGAACCTAATTTTTG
Source organism: Panicum miliaceum (assembly GCA_032594955.1). Lineage (NCBI taxonomy): Eukaryota > Viridiplantae > Streptophyta > Magnoliopsida > Poales > Poaceae > Panicum > Panicum miliaceum. The sequence continues at coordinate 6,212,295 of CM064070.1, read as the reverse complement.
GACATTGGATTAGTTTCTTGATGTGTAGGCCAGTGTAAAAAGTTCAAGACCAGAACCCATCTCTAGCTAAACTTTTTGTTAGACTTTGTTTTATGCCATGAAGGGATAGAGCTAATTTTTTCTACTGTTCTATAGTGATTTATGTTATGAAACTTTGTCTGTGCTTTTATAGTGATACCTAGATGCCACAGAAAAATTTGGGGACTTTTTACCTTTCTGTAACCTACTTATATAATTTTTATTGTGGAAAAATACATTAAAACAAAGTAATTAGTTTTTGTCCTTGAAAAATGTTCATAATTTTACTATGTGATACTTTTGGTTAGAACATGCTGTATAAAAAGTTTCATACTCAGAAACCATGTATAAAATCCTGTAGAAATTAATCTATATTAAAATAGGTGTATCTTATCCTATTAATTATGCTCTGTATCATGCACAATAAAATCTGAAACATTTACAGTTACACATATATGGATAGATTAACACTCTGTAAAGTTTTAGCATCAATACTTGCATGGTTTGTTCTGTATAAAAATAACTAGGTTCTAGTAGTGGTTGTGTATTACTTTTTTCATATTTAATCTGCTACACAAAAATACCTGAAATTTTTGCAGTGGTTTTGCCTCTGCATGTGGTACTCTAAATAAAAGTTTCATCACTAGATGTTACCTAGTTCAGTAATTGTGTTTAATCCATGTTTGTGCTTAGAAAATTAAGTTTCCAATATAACACAATCCCTTCTTGTTTAATGAAGTTAAGTAGTTTAAGACGTACTCTATTAAAGATTGCCCAAGAAATCTTAACTAGGTAACTTTACAACCAAATCTATATTTTTGTGGACTACAACTTTATTGTGAAGAAAAAATAAATGTCATATACCATCACTACAACTCATACTCTAGCTGACGGAACGTACGAGCTGGTGCCCGAGTCCGAGAGTGAGCAGCGTGAAGCTCAAGTGAATCTAACTGAAGTTTTCAAAGACCCGAACCAAAGTTCGGAAGAGCCCAAGGCTAGCTTTTCTCAAGAAGTCAAGCCCCGGAGCATGAACCCTGTTTTTCAAATTATGCAACTTATTACTCTATATTTCTTGTGCATTAAGTTTATAGGAGTTGAATGAAAACTTAGTTGCATGATCTTCGGTTCCTATGATCTGAACACTAGATATAAGGTTCGATAGAATGCTATGCTAATAGGACTTCGGTAAAAGTCGAGTGATTTCCTGTCACTCGTGAGAATATAGGAGTTGAATGATTACTACATGCTGCAATCATAAGGTCGACGGACGGGGCTATGGTGCGATGTTCATGTTGATGATTGAGGCTCCGTCTGTTTAGTGAAAAATGCTAAGGCTGCAGTGTGTGGTAGTGGTGGTTAAACCTTTGAACTTACTAACCACATGCCGAGAATATGGTAATCGGTAAGCTTACGTACTGGATTGAACCGAGGCCGGAATATACTCCCCACCGTCTTGGATTTGTTCTAATCTAGCTAATGGCGAGTGCATGTGCCGCCATGGCCCGTCTTCGTTCCGTGGTCTATGGGGACGTGTAGTCGAGGGCGGTGAGCCTGTTCCGTGAAGCGACAATTGAAGGGAAAAGTTGCACGTGTGATTCTGGGAGTAACCACGTGACGTGTGTTTAGGTCTTCCTTGCAAGGTTAAGAAATTCAATTCGAATCGTCCATTTCTCACGGTATTGAGATTGCTTGACCCTTTTACCACATAGAGTAAGAAATGGAACAATGATGATGATTAATCTTGTTGCATGCAAATTAATTTTTTCACCGTATATGATATTGAATAGTTGCTTACCTAGAATGGTTAAAGAAAACTAGAATCTCGAGCTAAAATGTGAAAGTAAGGACCTACTTGTATATGCTTTTCGGCAAAACAAACCCCTCAAGCAAAAAGCCTTGCATGTCTAGGAGTCGGCTAAGTATATTCCACTAGTCGGGTATGCCTTGCTGAGTATTAGAATACTCAGCTTGCTTGTGGCTTCTTTTCAGGTGATACTTTTGAGGACATGGTTGCTAGTTTGACTTGGGCATGTACTTTTCCTCCTGGTTGGTCGGTGGAATGGGATGCGTCCCCGCCCAATGATGATAATGCCGAGTGATGTCTCGTACGGGCTTCATCGAGACATCATGTATCGTCAACTAGTTTATCGTTGTTTTTCCGCTGCAATGAACTCTGAAGAACCCTTTTACTTTTAAACTCGGAAGTACTTTGTTTTACGAATTCGAACTTGGTCTGTAATAATAAATTTATGTTGAACCATGTGATGTAAAATTTGTGGAATGTTGTATTCTCTGGGCTCACCTTCGTGTGAGTACTTTGTATGTGTTGTTTCGATCGGCAAACCCGTGGTTGTATCGGGAGGTTACTCGACAGACCTATGGATTACTCCGTTTGAAGTGCGAGTTAGCCCTGATTGCCCTCGTGGCGATGGTTAGCGCACTTGAGCCGGGTTAATTCAGGTGGTTCTGCCACGACTGGCATCAGAGCCGAAATGCATACACCAGAGAATACGGCTAGCCTTAAAAATTTGTTTCATAAAACGTGGCCAGAAAAATCTTGTTTGCAAAATGCGTTGGTTCGTTAAGGATGGTACCTAGTTCGTAAAGCCCTAGGGGATTACGGGAAAGTTACTAGGTGGCTATCTAACTTATGTATATTATCAACTGACTTCCTGCATATATTACTTTATGTCAAAACTTACATTTATGCACAACCGACCTTTAATTTCTGTAACGACGCACTCATCGCTATGGTAAGAAGGTAAGAATCCTCAGCCAACTGAGAGAGCCTGGCGTTCCTGTCGGTGATGCGAACCGAACACTGCCCTCAAGCAGGGGCCTACTTGAGGTGCTGCCAATATACCAACTATTAGTTGATTATATTGGGAGTAGAAGGTTTGGCGTAGGGCATGGTGATCGCTGTTCATGCCCCCTCCTCAAGACGGTACCCCCGTGAATACGCTATCTTGATAGCGTATGTTAACGTCGTCTGTACGGCGGGAATTGTACGGATGCCGTTTCTATAGTGAATGGTAATTAATCCGAACGCCATAATGAGTGCTGGCATGAAAGGTTCAATGGATATATTTCTTCTCTATCAAACTTCTGCAGGTACACAATCCGCAATTACGATAAGTTAAAGGACGGTTATAGAATTTTCGACTAGCTATTATAGTGAGAGACGTATTGTATATGCCACTGAAACTAACTTCATAAGACCAAAGTTATTTGGCAATTATTTTATTTTGTGAGGATGAATAGGTCATGCATGCATCATGACCATATATATCTGAAATTGAAAATGCGTTGATTGAGAGTGGTAAGGTTCATGTGTGCACAAGATTATCTTACATAAGGATTATCTAGCAAATCTGCCGCATTTCTGTCATATCTGGAATGATGAATTTATTGAGCATAGAAAATGATCCATTCTGTAGAAGTTCATGTTGAAAGCTTTGCTCCAAAATTTATATTCTACCTCCTGTTTAAATTTGAAAAATTCTGGACATGTAGATAGTGAGAAACAACAGAAACCTTGATATGTCACTTTTCTGTCTAGAATGATCACTTCTGCCACATAAATTTTTATGCCCATTTACTACAGTTTTCTGCAAACGTGTCCAACACAAAACTCGTGGTAAATTTACTCAGGCAGCTACTGTTAAAATTTGATAATTTTTGGCTGGGTGGATTTTCCCTGGTGCACAAAATATTGGCTCTCTATACACTGAAATTTCTGGGTAGACAGTAAAGTAAAACATTAAGAGAAAAACCATCTTAGAGCCTGATCTAGCCAAAATGTTGAATACAAAAGTTGTGCAGAAATACCTTAGGAACTGTTTAAGTTACGGCTATTTTAGCACACTATCCACACTAAGCTTATTGTCCGAATCTCGGGACGAGATTCTTTTTAAGGGGGGAAGGCTGTGACACCTCATGTGTTTAATTTGCTAAACAAATCTCATTAGCATAACAATATGCACAAATAACTAAGAAAAGTTTAAAAGAAATATATTATAATTTGGTTTTGCATTTCTATTAAAAGTATGTGTATATGTGCATGAGTACATGTACTTTAAACAAACAAATTAAATAACTTTCACATCGATGCAAATATGACTACAAAATTGAATAGGCAAATCATCAGTGACATGATAAATAAAAGTCTAGTTGAAGCCTAAGGGAGAATATGAAGTTTTGCCCATCAAATGACGTGCCATCCGAATCAACCTTTTTGAGTTTTTAAAATAACTTTTGAAATATAACTGAAATGAACTTTAGTCTGAAACAAAACTTGTGTAACTTTTCATTTTGAACAACTTTCGTGTTCAGAGAATTTTGAGTTGCAACACAGAAATGTGAGAAAATATTATTTTTACGATCAGACCCCTAAATTTCTTCAAATTCTCGCAATTCAGTCCCTCCCTCATCTTCCCTCCCCTGCTCTGCCCGACCTCCGCGCAGACGCCGCTGGCCACCTGGCCGGCGATGCGTGACTGGTGCTAGGGGCCAATCCAACCAGGGCCGAGCTCGCTGACCCGCGCCCACCGCACGGCACCCTCCCCTGCTTGCCTCCCTCGCCCGGCTCCCGCACGCAACGCGCCGTGCGATACCTGCGTGCCGCGCCACGCCAAGCCAGTCCGTGCGCTCGCCGCCCGGCAAGGCAGCAGCTGCGGCTGCTCACCAATCGCGCAGCGCGGGGTTCCCCTTCCCCCACGCCAAATCCCCCACGCCCAATCGGCCACTCTGGTTCGCCGCACGCCGCGCCGGCGCTGCCACCGCCCCGACGGCCAAATGGCGCCCCCCTGTCATGCCACCCCTCCACAGCCTCGCAGTCCAGCCCCGCCCCTCCTCCTCCCGCCCTTGCACCTATAAATGCCGAACTGAGCCCTCTCGCGCGCCCAGAACCCCGCTGGAGCAAGGCCGCCGCTAGCAACCACAACTGTCGCCCCTGTCCGCCGTGGGCACGCCGCGTCCGGTCTCCCTTCCCTAGAGCCAACCCTCGGAATTGGTCCTCCACCGTCCACCGCAGCTCCCCGACCTGACCACGCCATCGTAGCCTCGCCGGAGCACCGTCGCAGCCGCACAGCACCGCCGCCGCCCCCTGTGCGCCGTGGGAGACCCACCTCCGGCCGTCCCCAACCCCGACCAAGGCCACCATGAGGTAGCTCTCGCCTCCCTGGTACTCCCCTGACCCTTTCCCCTCGCCGCCGCGAGCCTCCATGCCAGCCCCACCAGGGACCCAATTACTTTGTTTTCAATCTTTCTAAGGGTCTGCACGCAAGTTTCCAGGGGCATATCTGCGAATCAATGTGTTGACCCTAGATTCAAAAATAGCGAACTTTGAAATTGCTTTAAGAATCATAGAAAAATCAGAAAAATACAATCTCAATTGTTCTGTAATCCTTAGAAAAAGATCTAAAACTTTTGTTACATGCATTGCTTCAGTTGCTGGCTATATTTTGCCCTAGATTAAATGGAAGGTTTAATAGCCTTTATTTGTACCTACTATTGTAGACAAAGGCTGAACCTAATTTTTGGACAGTGGATTAGTTTCTTGATGTGTAGGCTAGTGTAAAAAGTTCAAGACCAGAACCCATCTCTAGCTAAACTTTTTGTTAGACTTTGTTTTATGCCATGAAGGGATAGAACTAATTTTTCCTACTGTTCTATAGTGATTCATGTTATGAAACTTTTTTGTGCTTAGAAAATAAAATTTCCAATATAACACAACCCCTTCTTGTGGAACGAAGTTAAGTAGTTTAAGATGTACTCTATTAACGATTGCCCAAGAAATCTTAACTAAGTAACTTTACAATCAAATCTATGTTTTTGTGGACTGCAACTTTATCGTGAAGAAAATAAATATCATATACCATCACTACAACTCATACTTGTGCATTCATATAGAATCGACTACTCTCGCTGATGGAACGTACGAGCTGGTGCCCGAGTCCGAGAGTGAGCAGCGTGAAGCTCAAGTGAATCTAACTGAAGTTTTCGAAGACCCGAACCAAAGCTCCGAAGAGCCCAAGGCTAGCTTTCCTCAAAAAGGCAATCCCCGGAGTATGAACCCTATTTTTCAAATTATGCAACTTATTTCTCTATATTGCTTGTGCATTAAGTTTATAGGAGTTGAATGAAAACTTAGTTGCATGATCTTAGCTTCCTATGATCTGAACACTAGATATAAGGTTCGATAGATTGCTATGCTAATAGGACTCCGGTAAAAGTCGAGTGATTTCCTGTCACTCGCGAGAATATAGGAGTTGAATGTTTACTACATGCTGCAATCATAAGGTTGACGGACGGGGCTATGGTGCGATGTTCATGTTGATGATTGAGGCCCCGTTTGTTTAGTGAAAAATGCTAAGGCTGCAGTGTGTCGTAGTGGTGGTTAAGTCTTTGAACGTACTAACCACATGCCGAGAATATGGTAATCGGTAAGCTTACGTACTGGATTGAACCGAGGCCGGAATATACTCCCCACCGTCTTGAATTTGTTCACATCTAGCTAATGGCGGGTGCATGTGCCGCCATGGCCCGGCTTCGTTCCGTGGTCCATGGGGACGTGTAGTCGAGGGCGGTGGGACTGTTGCGTGAAGTGGCAATTGAAGGGAAAAGTTGCACGTGTGACTCTGGGAGTAACCACGTGAAGTGTCTTTAGGTCTGCCTTGCAAGGTTAAGAAATTCGATTTGAATCGTCCGTTTCTTGCAGTATTGAGACTGCTTGACCCTTTTACCACATAGAGTAAGAAATGGAACAATGATGATGATTAATCTTGTTGGATGCAAATTAATTCTTTCACCATGTATTATATTTGATAGTTGGTTACCTAGAATGGTTAAAGAAAACTAGAATCTGGAGCTAAAATGTGAAAGTAAGGACCTACTTGTATATGCTTTTCGACAAAACAAACTCCTCACGCCAAAAGCCTTGCATGTCTAGGAGTCGGCTAAGTATATTCCACTAGTCGGGTAAGCCTTGCTGAGTATTAGTATACTCAGCCTTGCTTGTGGCTTGTTTTCAGGTGATACTTTTGAGGACATGGTTGCTAGTTTGACTGTGCCGTGTACTCTTCCTCCTGGTTGGTCGGTGGACTAGGATGTGTCCCCGGCCAATAATGATAATGCCTAGTGATATCTCGTACGGGCTTCATCGAGACATCATGTATTGTCGAGTAGTTTATCGTTGTTTTTCCGCTGCAATGAACTCTGAAGAACCCGTTTACTTTTAAATTCGGTAGTACTTTATTTTACGAATTCGAACTTGGTCTGTAATAATAAATTTATGTTGAACCCTGTGATGTAAAATTTGTGGAATGTTGTATTCTCTGGGCTCATCTTCGTGTGAGTACTTTGTATGTGTTGTTTCGATCGACAAACCCGTGGTTGTATCGCGAGGTTACCCGACAGACCTATGGATTACTCCGTTTGAAGTGCGAGTTAGCCCTGATTGCCCTCGTGGTGATGGTTAGCACACTTGAGCCGGATTAATTCAGGTGGTTCTGCCACAATATTTATGTGCACATTTATGCTAGATATATGGTATATCTGTTGAACCTGCATATTATATGGATTTTCAATATCCAGTTGGTGTCTATCAACTTGATCTTGATTTGCATTTACCGTTTTGGAAGTAGTCTTCCTTTGTTTCCACAGATGCTATTTTGGAGTTTTATCCTTAGTTACCATACGTCTCCCCCTCTTATTTTCATTTGGGAGATTTTGAGTAGGAATCTCTACTCTTTCTGGTACATTAATAGCAGGATTGTGTGATTTTGTGACACTTTTGTAATCAGTAAATGCTTCTGATAGTTTATTTGCAATGTTTTGCGAATTGATAATATCTTGAATTTCATGTTCAAATTCTATAGTACGTGGATCATAGGACTAAATACCTGAGGCATTCCAATTTATTTCCTGGCATTCGTTATGGTACATATTGTCTCCCCCTAATGCCGGAAAATAGTCCTCATCGAAGATGTAATCAGCATAACGGGTAGTGAATTAGTTTCCTATAAGAGGCTCGAGGTATTCTATAATTAACGGTGATTTATATCCCACATATATCCCCAATTTTCTATGCGGGCCCACTGATGCACGCTGCTGTGGTGAAATCAGTACATATACAGCGCAACCGAATTTTCACAGATGGGAAATACTTGGTTGATTCCCACGTATTAATTGCAATGTGGAAGCCGTATGGTATGCAGTAGGTCTTATTTGAATCAAGTCTGCGGCGTGTAAGACCGCATGACCCCAACAAGATGTTGGTAATTTGCAATTCTGTACTAATGGTCTTGCAATTAATTTTACTCTCTTGATAAGAGATTCGGCTAATCCATTTTGTGTATGCACATTAGGTTTAGAATGTTCCACATTAATGCCTAGGGCCATACAATAGCCATAGAAGGCTTTCGAGGAAAACTCGGAGGCATTATCCATCCTGATGGATTTTATTGGATTGTCTAGATAATGTGCTCTTAATTTGATAATTTGAGCAATGAACCTTGCAAAAGCATGGTTTTTGGTGGATAATAAACATACATGGGACCATCTTGTTGATGCATCAATAAGTTCCATGAAATACCTAAATGGCCCAGTTAATGGATGAATTGGAGCACAAATATCTCCTTGAATGCATTCAAGTAATATTAGTGGTTCAGTCTTGATTTTAATCTTAAGATTAAGAGGGTCTTAAGATTAATTTCCCTAGTGGCACATGCAGTGCACACTTGGTTAATTTTGAAGTGTTCATGTGATGACCAATTGAATTGCCGATAATTTTTCTCATCATCCCAATTCCAGCATGACCTAGGCGATTATGCCAAGTCTTGAAGGCATCAAGATTTTGAAAAATTATCTTATATGCAACATGTTGTAAGGGTTTGATGTATGTGAAATACAATCCAGTTGATAGTGAAGAAATTTTCTCAAGCAGTTGCTTGGTATATCCATCATTTTTGGTGATGAATAGATATTCATCTTTGTTGTCATTATGTGTTTCTATATGGAAACTATTACGATGGATATCTTTATAACTCAATAGGATACGAATTGAATCGGGATATAGGAGTGCATCCTCGATTACTAGTTGAGTACCCATAAGGAGAATTATTATAGCTCTTCTTGAACCAACAATCACGGCATCACGGCCCGCAATAGTTTTGATATTTCCTTTACTCTTTGTGAGAGTTTGAAAATATTTAATTCTCTGAATATAGTGTTAGTTGTAGCACTATCCACTAATCAAAATTCTTCCTCCATTTGGATTGTCCCTGTAGGATAATCTATAATGATTGAGTCAAAATATATTAATATTAGCTCAAAATATTATGTAATACATACTTTATTGATCAAGTATCATATGTCTTTACAATACTTTGTTGTATATCTTACAATACTTTTGACAACGATTATTTACAACACAACATAATATTACATGAGTATGGCTAGATAATCAAGTTTTAGGGTAATGTAGATTATCCAAATATGTCGTTGGATTGGAACTCCACGCGCATATCATTAGTGCTGAATAACTCATCCAACTACTGTGGGATCTTCTCATCATTATTTTTCATAGGAGTATCCTTGGAGCAACTAGCGTCAGTAGGTTGAGCAGTGAAGTGTGCTTCATACTTGTCCCTTTGAACTTGTTTGCCAACAGATTTCTGGTAGAGTTCAACCAAATGCTTGGCAGTGTGGCACTTCTTAGTGATGTGGTTGTTACACCCACACCTTTGACAAACTTGTGAGTTCTCATGGCAAAAAAATTTCTTGGAAGAGCCTTTGCCTTGGTGAGAACCCTTGTTTTTCTAATAATGATGCTTGTTTTTGTTGTTCCATTTTCCCTTGAAATTATTTTTAAATTTCTTACCACCAAACTTCTTTTGAGTGTTCTGACTATTGTAATGAACTTCAGGCAGAGGTGTGTGCCCACGGGGCACATTTGATGATTCTTTGTTAAGAGTTCATCATGTTTTTCTACCTGGAGTACGTCGCATATCTAGTCAAAGTATTGGCATTGTTGTGGTAGCAGTATTGCTGTTGCAATAACCTATTTGTAGGGAGAAATGTAGACAATGTCTTTTCAATCTTTTCTGTATCATTAACCGGTTGATCAAAAAAACAAAGCATGGAAAAAATCTTGTGAACCGCAAAGTTATATTCTGCAGCAGATTTCAAATCCATAAGACCAAGTAGAGACCACTCTCGTCTTGCTTCGGGCAAAATAATTGCCTTTTGTTGATCATAGCGTTCTTTGAGTGCAACCTAAAGTGCTCTAGGGTTCTCTTCCATCATATATTCATTCTTGAGATCTGGGTGAAGATGGTGTCTCCAAAAATATAATGCAGTATATTTGGCTTCATCTGAAACCGGGGCTTGTCGATTTGGCTCTTCAATTGTATTATTGAAGCCTTTTGCACTTAGCATGATTTTTACATCCATAGCCCAAGTCAGACAATTGCTGCCCAAGTCAGACAATTGCTACCATCTGCTGCTAGTTCAGCGAAATCTTTGTTGACTAAGTAAGCTATTTTCCTACATGAGAGATCATGCATAGGATTAATTTACTACGGTAAATTAAATAATATGTGGTGTGTAAATTTATGCAAAATAATGAAGTCAAGATGATTCTTGCAACATAATGTAAGGTATATTGAATTGAATAATGTAACTATTTTGTTTGTATTCTTGCGAGAATAATGACTTGACAGTCATATTTTAAATAAATTTCTTTGTATAGAATATTTTGGATATACATATTGTAGGTAATCATCGTAAGATGTAGACCTCTTAGTAATGGGCAAGTAACTTGCGGCCTAAAAGCATGGTCTCAAGACAAATAAATTCTTAAAGAATTTATTGCAACCAATGCCTATGTCTCCATCACCTTGTGTTTTTTTTTTCCAAATATTCAGATTTTTATACCTTAGAATTAATTTTCCATATTACTACATGATGTAGAATATAAATCAAGTGCCATATTTGTAAAGATACAAATAAAATAAATAGCACATGAAAAATTTGTTCTAAAATGATATTTGCATAACCAATGTGAGATCCACGGATCACACAACGAACAATTACTATGGCAATCAAAGCATCCATATTACATTGGTGCTGTCTTCCAAACCTGATGGTGTAGATAGCTATTTACAACATTTATGCAAATCTAGAATAGTCGGAGGACTAAAACAAAACAATCTAAGGCCTCAAATATAAACATGCATAACTTGATAGTTAAAAATATGTAAATAGATAAAAGTTTCGGGGCCTTCCAGCAATACTGCAGAGGAGGAAAGGGGGGTCAGCTCGGTTGGTGGCCTAGCTTGGCTTGCCGTGGCCCGGCTCGGCCTTTTGGCGGCCTGGCCTAGCTACGGTGGCCCGGCTCGGCTTGCTGGGAAGGCCGTGGACCGGCCTGCAGGCGGCCCAAGCCGGCCCAACCGTGGCTGGCTCGTATAAAAGGCCTGGAGGGGGAGCGGTTAGGGTTTTCAACCCTAAGCCGCCTTCACCCCATGTGCCGCCGCCGCCGGGTGCCTGATGCGCCACCAACGCCGTTGTGTGCCGCCGCGGCCGGTGTGCGACACTGGCTCCCCTTCCCCTTCTTGCTTCCGTCCAGCCCTCTGTGCATTCGCCGGTCGTTCATGACTCGGTGGAGAGCCCGGGGCGGCGGGGCTCCAGTTGCCGCGCCTGAGGCCCGGGCGGCTGTCCGTGGCCGCCATGCGGCCAAAGAGGTGGGCGTGGACACGTGTACCTTTGAGATCGAGGCCGCTGCGGGTGCGGCCATGGAGGGGCCGCCTGAGTTGTAGAAGGGTTGAGCACCCCGACGAGCCGCCCTCATCCCGATGGTGAAACTCGGGTGCACCGCCATGCGGTACTTGCGGTGGTAAATTAAGTGATGGGGTGGCGTCCGCCGGTGTTGGAGGGGCCGGTGGCCATCTCTGGCGTCGATGTGTTGGCATTAGGGATGACCCCGATGCCAAAAGATGTGCATCCCGGATGGCAAAGGCGGAAGACCAAACGATGGCGAGGGGGCTCCTTTGGTGGTGTGGGTGTCGGAAGACTTGGTGCCGCTGGTGGCGTCGCCATCCTGGTGTGCTAGGAGGAGCCACTGGTGGTGCTGCTCAAGGGCGCTGCGGCGAGCATGGAGGGGCCAGGCTGATGGCCTTCGTTCAGTGATGGAGTACGGGGCCCTTGTCAACGGCGCCCCTGTCCATTGGTGAAGCGCCATCCTCGACCACCGCGGAAACAACGGCATGGTGGTGACAGCATCCTGCGAGTCTGTCACCGAAGTGAGGACCGCGACGACGTCCAGTGTTGACCAGTGGAAATAGGAGGAAACCGTCGTCGATTGCAAAGAAACGTAGGTTCAGTGGGGTCCATCTCCAGGGTGTGAAGCTGATAGGCCTCTGTCTTGTTTCTTGCGCTCAGTAGTGGAGCAAAAGTGTGTGGTTACGTGTTGTAGTAGAAAAGTGAGACAAAAGATGGACTGAATGAATCTGTATTCCATTGAGGGGAACCACTTGTTTATATACATGCCTAATTGGCCAAACCACCGAAAGGCACACCCCTTCAGGATTGGACCTTCAGTTATTAATGATGTCATTAATCATTAACTAATTACAAATTGAGCACTAACCTAATTAATCTATTTTCTACATAACATAGATATCTTAGACAATCCTCACGAAGAGTTTACCTTTCTTGGCAAACGAACCAAACACGCCGTATCATTACTGGCTAGAGTGATCAGAACAACATGGAGTAACTCATTTTTTTTAAAAAAATAATTCGATGCCCTTCAAATGAAATATTTAGAAAAGAGACTGACATGGTTATATTCATAAGCAAGAACAAAGTTTCTTTTCTTATGTTGATTGATAGCTTATGGGCTTTCTGGCCTATCCTATGTTCCTAAAGTTATGTGGAGTACAATTGAATAAATCACGCTTAGAGACCATGCCACATATAAAATTAATTGTGGTAAAAAATGTATCAATGAATTACATATATTCATTTTCGCTAGTACGTGACATAATTTTAATACCTGTTTAGAAATCAATACATCATCTAATTATCATTGATTATATGGTTCTCGGTAATCTATATGAGCTAATAGCTTTATTATCAGCTACATTTACGAATTCATCCTTCCAGCAGCTAAAACAAATTACTTCAACTGAATATGGATAGTTCCTTTCACCGAAAGAGTGCAAAACATAAGCACAAAACTCAACTGTGACTGTGACGTGCATGCATGTTCCCAGCACATTAGTGAATTGAAAATACCAAGGATCTCCCGCAGGTGCTACTACTGTGACGTGCCACCTCCACCGGCTGGCACGCTCGACATAGGCCCGTGCACCAAGAATTCTATGATCTAGATACCAAAGCTAAAGCCCTTCGTCGATATAGGTCGGATCCCAGTGCTAACAGGTAAAATTGTTAACTTTAGCACTCATGCACTAGCTTATCTAAATGGCTGTGAAAATGGGGTCGTCTAAACTTTAGTCAAGACTTAAACATTTTAGCATGTGCATGAGTGCTAATATATGCTAAAGTTTAGTAAGAAACTTTAGCTCCTCCAAAAGGCCCATAGTCTCCTTGGCCCTGTGCCCAAACTGGGGACAAGCATGTGTGCTCGTAACGTCTCTTACATTTTTGCCACTGCTTATTAGTGTAGTAGAGGGTTTATACATCGGTGCAGCATTTGGATAGTAAAATCTTATATTAGGCTTGCCCCTGGTACTATGCTGACAAATTATTCAGGTAATACATAATGGTCCCACCACACAAACACGTGATAATAACATGGATCAAAACCAGAACACGCCAATGGACTGGGGTATTACAATACTGTTCCTCCGCTTCAAAGTATGAGTCAGCATTAACTAAGCACAACCGTTATTGGTAGACTTTGAACATATCTTTCCATTAGATTCCATTTGAGAGCCGGCAGGGTGTGCTAGGACAATTCATGATTTCTTCGTGGAAATCCATGATTTCTTTGTGGAAAATACATGATTTCATTTGCAAGTCAAGAACGCAACTAGGTAATGAAGAAGTTGCCTACAAGAAAAAAATAATTTGAAATGGCCATGTTTTGCTTTAATAAATATCATCATGGTACAATTGCAACCACCTGACCTCTTTCACATCATCAAATTGAGAGACTCAGAACGAATTATAATTCTAAAACTGCCATCTTCGTAAATTTTACAATGTTGCAAAACAATATATAATATAAATCATTATGTTTAAAAGGTTATAATTGTGTGAAGAGTAAACTTATCAATATATTCCAGTTTTTAGTTTGTTGAATTGGGTGCAATTATATATTGTATCATCAAGCAGGTCATTGTCTACATATGGCAGGCGCTCCTTTCTGCCATCCATGCATCTTTTCCGACAACACCACATATATATAAATCAGCGGCCAAATCAAGCCAACAATCTAATTGGTGCATTGGCTAGGGCAAATGTATTGCTATAATAATATAGTTAGAATAAAGTAAAAGATCTACTTTACATATATGCCTTTCATCAGTAATCCAATGAGATGAACATGAACACCTTTTCAAATTTTCCACTCATGTAACTTGTCCATGTAGAAGTTTCAGTATGTAAAGTAAAGTGGAAACTAGTTTTTTTTATTCCATTAACATATTCTTTTGTCTCCCACTATTTTTTTTTGGATTCATGTTTCCTAAAATACCCAGCTACTGATATTCCTGAAGGCTTGAGATTCTTTAAGCATGATGAGTAATGTTGCGAATGGATTGAGCGAGAGAGAGACAGAAAAGAGAGGAATCAAATCTTGTATGCCCCTGAGCCGTGCATCCAATGTCCGTTTGATCAGATGGACTGAAAGACCTCTCCCTTGGATTTAATGGCCCACACTCAAGAGGAACGCGCGCTAACTTTACCAATTCAGCTAGTCGGTAATCAATCCTAGGTGTACAAGTGCAGAGACGGTGGATCATATGACCTGGTGGGGCCGGCTGGCCTACAACTTCACTCAAAAGACCCAAGCTCAACGAAATATTTGCATGGCAAAAGAACCAATCACAACAAAATTTTCACGTGGCAAAAGATTCAATCGAACAGAATATTCGTGTGCAAAAGGACCAATCGCAACGAAATTTTTGCGTGGTAAAAGAACAAATCACAACAAAAATTTTGCGTGGCAATAGAGGCTATCCCTACGGTGTCAATCCATTGCAAGTGATGACTAATGCAGTGCCTATGTACGTGGCAATACAAAGTGTTGCCATGACATCGGTGGTTGCAAATGTTATCTAATGCAACGCTTCATTGCGTGGCAAAAACTATATCTTTTGCAACCAAACCAGAAATCGTTCCCAAACTTTAAACCACGTTCGCACTTGCAATGTCTTGCAACGAACATGGTATTGTGGCAATTTTTAGCTATTGCCACGATTTAGACCCTAATGCCACGATTTTTCACCATTGCAAAAGGGGCAAAATCTTGTAGTACATCGAAGAAATAGCAAAGGCTGGAAAAACTCTAGCCCAGATGGACTCGCAAATACAATCCCTAAGCAGCACCACTAATTCGTCAAATGAAGGACCACGCTACCAACAAGTCACTGCACCAGAACCTTCGCATTTTCAGGTGATAGACTACAGGTCTCCCTTTTCTGCAGAACTACAAGGTCACCCATGGACACTTGGATACAAGCCTGTGAAGATACCTTTGTCCGATGCGTAGTCCGATCCTAGACACTTCTTGATGAGTTATGAGGCAGCTGTCGCATCGGCTAGTGGGAATGAGGTTGTCTTGGCCAAATCCTTCGCCATTGTTGGCATTTCTTAGCGTCATCACCAGGATTGTTAGTACCTAACAACGACGCTAGAAATGCGTGTTGATATGTCTTAAATTTTACAAAATAAATCTGCAAGCGCACGGATATACCGTTGTAGCATTTCACCCGGAGAGTATCAGGGTATCGTATTTATATTTTTCCAAAGGACGGCATGGTGTAAAAGAGTTTATTAGGTACATAATCAGGACTATATGCTTAAGCTATAGACTATATTTCATACAGGAGTAAGTTATGATATATGATGTAAAAAGATATTGTGACACACACAAGCCAATCTCAAGAATAAAGAATAATAAATAGACCAAAGGTTAGTGGGAACATAGGCATACAAGGTTGTCCAAGTGATATCTACTCAAGTTAGCAAGGGTTATACAAGACATGGTTAGAACTAGATTTAAGCGTTCAACATTACCGGGAGACTATCTAGTACTGGTCTGCCAACAACTTGGAATAGCACTTTAAACTCCTACAGCACATCCAAACATTGGGGACTACAAGGGACAGATAGGGTTGTCACCACCTGCCGCCTACCCCGATAGACCGTGGGATGCAGTCATATTCGATGGATCCTACGTGCCTTGGGCACCATGCCGGTGCACATGATCACTACTCTAGCCCCTTCAGAACCCCAACCATAATGATCGATAGGCATAGTACTAGAGCAAGCCTGAAAGCACACCAAACCGATGTTGAAACTTAAAGCTAAGCTAATCATGGTTATATAACTTAAGGAAGCATAAGACATGGTATAACATACTATCAAGATAGCAAGATGACCATGAGTCGACTCTATATTATAAGTAGAGTACCGACGAGTTGGATACAAAGCCATACCAAGAGCCGAAGGTTGCTCAACGACCCCGAGGATGACTTGGATTCGCTAAGAGAGAAAACTAGCCTAAGGATTACAAGTCACAACTAGAGAGAGGGAGAGAGGCTTTAAGTGTGGTGTGTGGACTGAGGGCTTCATCTCCACCTTTTATAGCTTCCAAGGGCGGTTCCTAGTGGAGGTATGTATGCAAACTAGGCAAACCGACTTGAGGAGGATAAGAGAAAATCTCCCGCCAAGCTGCACCTAGATGGGAGTCAGGCCAGGTTCGGCGGACCTTGGGGGTCGGCCGACCCCGTAGTGTCAAACCCGGGGAAGCGGGACTGCTCACTTGGCGTACATATACATGTAGTATGGGATGGCAGATGGGCCATACCTTATCCTCATTGTAACTAGTCGTGTAGCACTAGGACTAGTCGGACGTAAGGAAACTATGCGAGCCGTACTTGGGTAGGACTCCTCAGGCCGTCCTGACTAGGACTTCCATGTAACCCTATCCCCCAGACAATATAAGAGCAAGCAGGGACCCCTCCAAAGAATAACCAACAATCTCATAACTTCTAAGATAATACAAACCACATAGGACGTAGGGTATTACGCTCTCGGCGGCCCGAACCTGTCTAAACTTTGTGTTCCTTGCACCTTCGAGTTTCTGATCTCAACGACACCCTACCTAAAACTTACCACCTCAGGGGTATCCCTCGGTGGGCTTGACGGTAAAACACCGACAGCTGGCGCGCCAGGTAGGGGTGTTCATCGAGCATCCACCTGAGAACTTGATGGAATCCACCAACGTCACTAGTGTCATGCTCGATAAGGGCACAACTTTCGCCTTCGGCTCGTGATCTGCATCGCCAACAGCTCGGGTGGTTTCGATAGCCACCTAACCAATTCCGCGGTGATCGAAGCTTCGAGCTACTTGAGCGAACTCGACGAGTTCATCGACAACCACAACGAGATGCATCCGCTTCTCACCAGCGAGACCGAGGAGAATTCCGTCACCGACGCATTTTCGACTCGTGTCCAAACATGACTCTCCGGGTCAGGCTCAAGCCGATCTGGGGGGGAGCGTACCCGATTCCACTTCGGATTACGCAACGCGGCTTCTTCTTACGAGGAGGCCCTACGGTCTAAGTCCTTCTCCGACCTGGAAGCAGACTTAGATCTCCTACTCAAGCTCGGAGATGAGGACGCCACCGCTAGCCGGGAGGCTCCCATTTTTGACGCCTACTCGGATCAGATGACGAGCCCGACTCCTCTGCGGTCAGTCATCTGGGTCTGACCATTACAACTACTGAGCAGGGTAGATTCATATATTGGAAGGGCATGGAGCCCTCCGAACTACTCAACGATGATGCCCGCTTAGTAGCCACCATCCAGCAGTTGCCTTTTCAAGAGGGCAGACATCTCGCTCCTATCCAGGAGGAGACTACCAGGACATCCACCACAACGGTCCTGGCCACCGATTATTCAGGCGACTACACGCTAGAGCGCAAAGTTTACATGGCTTCCATCCGCGAGGTCGACGACGACGAGCCTGGCATCGCGTTCGACAATGAACTCGTGGACGCAATCTCCGGCGATGAGTTCACCGCTGACGCCCCTCAAGGTGAAGACGAAGAGCAAAAGTGATGCCGTCGCCTGAGGAACTATAAACGCAACAAAGGCAGGCGCAATGCTCAAGAGCGCGCCCACAACCCGCATTGGCAAAGGGACCTGCGACGGGATTTTGATGTTGCTGCAGAAGATGAATTTGTTACCCCCATGGGCAACATCTACGAAGCTTCACTGCTCCTACAGCGGATCCCACAAATAGATGAAACTCAGCGGATCATGCGACTTGTTAAGAAAGCCACAGTCCAACTCGACAGGATGAATTTGCTGCAGTCTATCCAACGTACTTGCTCCAGATCAGAACGACACGGCAGCTCTGCCCCCCAGGATAGTCGTGCCGTCACAGGACACCGCAACCCTCGCAACAACCAACAAGTTGAGCATGAGGCTCAACAAAACTGCCCCAGGCCCAAGGGTGGAGGACAACCCGCGGGAGGCCAAGGCCACCAGGGCAACCAGCTTCCACCACCTGTCGGCGACCTGAATCAGCACATCAACATCAACCGTGACGCGTGTACCATCATCTCCAATAGGCAGCGCGAGCGGTTGGAAAACGGCCCTCGCAATGACAGTGATCGCTTCCCGGCTTTTACTAAAAACCTCACCAACCACGAGATTCCAAGGAACTTCAAGCCCTCAAACATCCCGATGTATGACGGGAAGCAGGATCCGTGGCAATGGCTATGATACTACTCTATGGCCATCGAAGTGTGCGAGGGCTCTAAGTCGACTAAAGCCCTCTACTTCCCTATGGCCCTGGAGACTGCACTGCTCACATGGTTGGAAACCCTCCGGCCGAACTCCATTGACTCCTAGGAGGCCCTGAAGCAGGTCTTCGTCAACAACTTCCAAGGCTCCATGACCCCGGCAGGTACCCGCCATGACTTGTCGCAGGTCAAACAGGAGGAGAACGAGACCCTGAGGTCGTACACGCGTCTTTTCTTCGACACCCGTGCCACCATCGCCAACATCGCCGACGAAGAAGTCATCCGCTGCTTCCGCAACGGGTTGGCCGCGAAGCAAACGTACCGCGAGTTCGGGAGAAACCTCCCTACTACCGTACTCGAGCTCCGCGACATGATGCAGCGATGGGCGGATCAAGAAGACGAGGAGAACGAACGCTTCCGCAAGCGCAAGACCGACAAGGGCAACGACAACAACCACCCCGACAAAGGCCAGTGCAGTAACTCGGGCGCCGCCCATAAGCGGAAGCCGGAGGACCAAGTGGCCAGCGTCGAGACCAGTCATCGCAACAAGAAGTCGGGCAAGCTGCAGGAGCAATACAAGAAAATTCTTCACAAGCAATGCCCGATACACCTGAAGGCAAAGCATACCATGTTCCAGTGTACCGTCCTCCGCAAGAGCGTCAATGCACCACTCCCCGATGACGAGGAAACGGACAAGGACAAGGCGGACGACGGCAACAACAAGTCAGGGCCTCCAGGTTTCCAACACCCGACTAATACCGTCAACGTCATCTTCGGAGGCGACGATGGTATTCTCACCAAACGCGCGCAGAAACACTTTCGGCGCGAAGTCATGTCAGTTGAGCCAGCAGTGCTGCGTCCTTTGAGACACAGCGAGGTCCCGATCTTTTTCTCCAGAAAGGATCAATGGACCGGCTTCTCCAAGACGGGAAAACTCCCGCTCGTACTGGACCCGGTAGTCGCGGGCTCTACACTGACCCGGGTACTCATCGACGGGGGGAACGGTTTGAACCTGCTCTTCTCGATTACTCTGAAGAAAATGAGGTTGGACATCGGCAAGATGCTCACCCCAAGCAAGGCTCCATTTTACGGGATCGTTCCGGGTAACGCGGCTACACCGATTGGCTCGGTCACCCTACCAGTTACTTTCGGGACAGCTGACAACTTCCGAAAGGAGTACATCAAATTCGAAGTCACAAACATCGAATCATCATACCACGCCATCCTCGACAGGCCCACCTTGGCCAAGTTCATGGTGGTAGCCCATTACGTCTACTTGGTTTTGAAAATGCCAGGTACCAACGGTGTGCTATCTCTCTGCGGCGACGTCGAGAACTCCTATGACTGCGACCAGGAGGCGATCAAGTACGCCGCATCACCTCGTGTGCCAGAGTCTTCTTCGGAAGTACTCGCGGCCGCGCAACAACTCTCCGAGACAGAGCTGGAGGTGGAGAACAAGAGGCCAAATTTGTCGAGTGTCAAGCCGAAATCCGACGTTGGCATCAAGACCATCTAGCTCCAGGAGGGCGATTCATCCAAGACCGCTCTGATCGGCGGGAACCTGGACAGCAAATAGGAACTCGCGCTCGTCAACTTTCTTCGGGCTAACCAGCGGACATGCCAGGTGTGCCCAAGGAGTTGATCAAGCATGCCCTAAAAGTTGATCCCAAAGCCACTCCGAGGAAGCAACGACTACGCCGTTTCTCTCCAAAAAAGAGGCAGGCTATCAAAAAATTGCTAGCTAAACTACTCGCGGCTGATTTCATCAAAGAGGTGTACCACTCAGAATGGCTAGTCAATCCTGTACATGTTCTGAAAAAGAATAATAATGAATGGAGGATGTGTGTCGACTATACCGAACTCAATAGGCACTGCCCGAAAGATCCTTTCGCGTTACCCCGTATTGATCAGGTTATCGACTCCACCGCTGGCTGCGTCCTGCTCTCCGTCCTTGATTGCTACTCGGGTTATCATCAGATTTCCCTCAAGGAAGAACACCAGATCAAAACTGTTTTCATCACCCCGTTTGGTGCCTACGCATACACGACTATGTCGTTCGGGCTAAAGAACGTGGGTGCGGCCTATTAGCGGGCCATCCCTCTATGCATTGCTTATCAACTACACCGCAACGTTGAAGCATACGTGGATGACGTGGTTGTTAAAACCAGAAATCCTGACGAGTTCATCTCTGATCTCGAGGAAACCTTCAACAGCCTGCGAAGATTTCAGTGGAATCTCAACCCGACTAAGTGCGTCTTTGGCATACCACAAGGGAAACTCCTCGGTTTCATCGTCAGTCACCGAGGCATTGAGGCTAACCCTGAGAAGATAACCGCCATTACAAGCATGGGGGCCCCTCAGAAGATTAAAGATGTGCAGAAGCTCACAGGTTGTATGGCAGCGTTAAACAGATTCATCTCCCGACTCGGAGAACAGGGTCTACCCTTCTTCAAGCTCCTCAAGCGGTAGGACAACTTCGTTTGGACCAAGGAGGCGGCTCAGGCATTGGAGGATCTCAAGGACCACCTTCAATCGCCCCCCATCCTTACGGCTCCGAACCCAGGCGAAAACCTGCTACTCTACATCGCTGCGACTACTCACGCAGTCAGCATGGCTATTGTGGTGGAGCGATCCGAGGAAGGCCATGCCTTTGGTGTGCAGCGGCCAGTGTATTTTGTTAGAAAAATCCTTTCTGAGTCGAAGGTCCGTTATCCTTCGATCCAGAAACTTCTCTACGCTATACACATTACCTCGAGAAAGCTTCGCCACTACTTCGACGAGTACAAGATCACAGTTGTCACTGATTTCCCGTTAGCGGATATACTCCACAAACGGGATGCCACTGGACGTATCTCCAAGTGGGCAGTGGAACTGGGGGCTCTCAGTATCGACTTCAAGCCACGCACGGCCATCAAGTCACAAGCCCTAGTTGACTTCTGGGCAGAGTGGCAAGAAAACCAAATACCAACTCCATCTAAGCAGCCAGAACATTGGGTCATGTACTTTGATGGTTCACTCAAGCTCGAAGGCGGTGGTGCAGAAGTACTCTTCATCAGCCCGACTGGTGAGCAACTTAAATATGTATTCCAAATACTATTTAAGGCCTGCAACAACGAGGCCAAGTACGAGGCATTATTGCATGGGCTACGCCTGGCTATCTCTCTTGGCATCGAACGACTACTCGTCTTTGGCGACTCGCTGATGGTGGTGCAACAATGCAACAAGGAGTGGGACACCAACAAAGAAACCATGGACACGTATGTTGCGGAAATCCGCAAGCTCGAGAATATGTTCTCAGGGCTCGAGATTTGTCATGTGCTCTGCGACAACAATGTCGGGGCAGACGTACTCTCAAAGCTTGGCTCCGAGCGAGCCAAAGTACCGGCTGAAGTCTTCGTTCATGAACTCTACCACCACTCTATTCCAAGAGTAGAGCGAGGAACCATCGACGAAGGCCCTATGGAGCCTGGTCGAGAGCTCCTCATGATCGCGGAGGATTGGCGTACACAGTTCATCGACTTGTTTAAAGAAAAGAAGCTACCTCCCAACCTTGATCCCAGGAGTGCCGAGGCTATCCGACTAGTCAGGTGCGGCAAAGGTTATGCCTGGTCGGAGATAAGCTCTACAAGCGCGGATCAGTGTCAGGAGTACTCATGAAGTGTGTAACTACCGAAGTAGGGCGGGAAATCCTGGAAGAAATCCATGAAGGCGCGTGCGGCAATCATGCGGCTTCCCGAACTCTAGTTGGGAAGGCCTTTAGGTCTGGGTTCTATTAGCCTACGGCTTTGGCAGACGCCGAAAATCTCATTCGCCGATGCACCAACTACCAATTCTTCGGTACACAAGCTCATGTCCCTGCTCACAAGCTAATCGCCATTCCACCATCGTGGCCGTTTGGATGTTGGGGTCTCAACATGATTGGTCCACTGACAATGGCACGAGGAAGCTTTACCCACATATTGGTGGCCATCGACAAATTCACCAAGTGGATAGAGTACAGGACCATAACAACCTTGACGGCCGATAGGGTTGTTACCTTCATCTGTGACATACTCCACTGTTTTGGTTTCCCTCATACGATCATCACCGACCTGGAATCCAACTTTACATCACACAAGTTCTGGGAGTTCTGTGAATGAAGCGGCATCGAGGTCAAGTATGTCTCGGTGGCTCACCCGAGGGCCAATGGCCAGGTGGAGCGCGCCAACGGCATGATCCTCGACGAGCTCAAGAAAAGACTCTACGACGAGAACAACAAAAAGGGAGGCAAGTGGATTGACGAATTACCCACGGTTGTCTGGGGGCTTCGTACTCAACCGAGTAAAGCCACAGGACAGTCACCTTTCTTTCTCGTCTACGGGTCAAAAGCTATTCTCCCAACAGATATTATGTGGAATTCCCCAAAGTTAGAGATGTACGAGGAACGCGAAGCTAATGAGGCAAGGCACTCGGAACTCGACTGCGCTGAAGAGGTTAGATGCAATGCTTTGCTTCAATCAGCAAGATATCTACAAGGCGTTCGACGGTATCATGACCGCAACATCCAAGAAAGATCCTTCAACGTTGGGGACCTGGTCTTACGCCGCATCCAAGATTAGATTGGGCTTCACAAGCTCAACTCTAGATGGGAAGGACTCCTCATCGTCACGAAGGTAACCAGCCGAGGGTCGTATCGACTACAATACCCTGATGGCCTGGTGTAACACCTCAGGTGTTTAAATTACGAAATAAGCCTCATTAGCTTAACACGATGCATAAATAACGAAGAAAAGTTTAAAAGAAATGAATTATAAATTGGTTTTCCTTTGAATTGAAAATAGTTGGGTATATGTGCATAAGTACATGTACGTTAATCAAACAAATTAAATAACTTTCACATTGATGCAAACATGGCTACGAAATTTGAATAGGCACATCGTTTTTGATATGATAAACAAAAGTCTAGTTGAAGCCTAGGAGTGAATGCAAATTTTTGCCCAGGAAATGACGTGCCCTCCGAGTCATACTTTTTGAGTTTTTAATATAACTGCTAAACTAAAACTCAAATGAACTTGAGCCTCAAACAAAACTTGTGTAACTGTTCATTTTGAACAAACTTTCATGTTCAAAGATTTTTGAGTTGCAACACAAAAATTTGAGAAACACTTGAATTTGCAAACCAGCCCCTGCCTTTTCTTCTATTTTCACTTCCAGTCCCTCCCCTCTCCTCTGTTTCGCCCGCCGCCCGCCGCCAGTCACCGCTGGCCACCTGGCCGGCGATGCCAGTCGCCGGCCTTCCTCCCCACTCCCCCGATCTAGCCCTGCCGCGCCCAATCACGGGCCGCGCAATCCCTCCCTCTCCACGCCAGGATCTCCAGCCGCCAACCGCGACGCGCCGCTGGCCGCACGCGACGCCGCCGCCCGGCCACCGCACGCCGTGCCCAATGGACAAGCCGCGCCGTGCCCGAGCCTCGCTCTATTCCGCCACTCCCCGTGCTCGCTGCCCGACAAGCCGTTGTGCCGCAACACGCCCAATCGGCCGTTCCCGCCTGCCGCTCGCCACGCCGAGCCTCTGGTCGCCGCCCCGACGCCCAATGGCACGCCCCCGTCATGCCGCCCGCGCCCACGCCTCGCAGTCCAGCCCCGCCCCTCCTCCCGCCTCTCTGCTGCCTACAAAAAGCCGCACTGAGCCCCCCTCACGAGCCCAGACACCAGAACGCCACCGCCGCCACCATTACCGCCGTCGTGCCCAGCTCACCGTGGAGCTCACCTCTGCGGCCACCCATTGCCAGAGCTGAGTCTCCAACCACCACCACAGCACCCCACCGCAGCTCACTGCCCCGCCCATCACCGCCCAGACCTGCCGGAACGCTGCCAGCGCTGCCTCCACCGCTGCCGCCCCTGACCGCTGTGGACACCCCACCTCCAGCCCTCCTTCGCCCGAACCAAGGCTCAGAACGGGACTACATCACCCCACCGGAGCTTCCCGACCCGCCAGCGCTACCCCAACCCTGCCGGAGCACCGTCGCCGCCGCTCCACACCGCCGTCGCCCCCTGTTCCACGCCAACGAGCCCTTTCCGGCCACCCCCAACCCCGACCAAGGCCACCCGAAGGTAGCTCTCACCTCCCTGGATCTCCCCGACCCTTTTCCCCTCGCCGCCGACGAGCCCCCTCGCCGGAATTTGGCCGGCCGCCGTGCCAGCGCCGCCTAGGGACCCAATTGCAACGATTAAAATCTTTAAAAGGGTTTGCACGCAAGTTTCCAGGGGGATATCTGTAAATCTGTGTTTAAACTTTGATTTCAAAAACAGCAAACTTGTAAAATTCATATAAAATCGTAGAAAAATAGGAAAAATACAAACTCAACTGTTCTGGAATTGTTAGAAGAAAATCTACAACTTTGGTTACATGCATTTCTTCAGATGTTTGCTATATTTTGTTCTGAATTAAATGAAAGTTTTAATAGACTTTAATTGTACCCACTGTTGTAGACCAGTTCTGAATCTGATTTTTGGACAGTAGATTGGTTGGTTGATGTGTAGGCTAGTGTAAAAATATTAGGACCAGAACCCATCTCTAGCTAAACTTTTTGTTAAACCTTGTTTATGTCATGAAATTATAAAAATAATTTGTAATTGTTGTTAAATTGTGATTCATGTTGTGAAACTTTTCCAGAGCTATTATATTGATACCGAAAAAGTTTAGAACCTTTTTCCTCGCTGTAACCTATTCATATAATTTTGTGGTAGAAACATGCACTAATTCTAATAATTAGTTTCTGTGCTTGGAAAATGTTCAACTTTTTACTGTAGGACACTTTGGAGTAGCCCTTGCTGTATAAAAAGTCTCATACACAGAAACCCCGTAAAAATTCATGTAGAAATTAATCTTTATTGACATAAGTGTATCTTGTCCTATTTATTATGCTCTGTATCCTGCACATTAAAATATAAAAATTTACAGTAACACACATATAGTTAGATTGACACACTGTAAAATTTTTGGCATCAACACTTGCATGGTTTGTTTCATATAAATATAACTAGGTTCTAGCAGTGGCTGTGTATTACATTTTTCATAATTATTCTGCTGCATGAAAATATCTGAAATTTTTATAGTAGTCTTATCTCTGCATAATGTACTCTGAATACAAATTTCATCACCAGAAGTGTTTGTGCTTAACCCATGCTTATACTGCGAAAATTAAAATTTCAATACAACACAACCCCTTCTATTAACGATTGCCCAAAGAAATCTAACTGAAGCAGCGTGAAGCTCAAGTGAATCTAACTGAAGCTTTCGAAGACCCGAACCCGAGTTCGGACGAGCCCCGAACTAACTTTACCAAAGAAGGCAAGCCCCGGAGCATGAACCCTATTTTTCTAAATTATGCAACTTATTACTCTATTTTTACTTGTGCATTAAGTTTATAGGAGTTGAATGAAAACTTAGTTGCATGATTCTAGGTACCCATGTTCTGAACACTAGATGTAAGGTTCGATAGAAAGCTATGCTAATAGGACTCCAGTAAAAGCCGAGTGATTTCCTGTCACTTGCAAGAATATAGGAGTTGAATGTTTACTACATGCTGCAATCATAAGGTCGACGGACGGGGCTATGGTACGATGTTGATGTTGATGATTGAGGCCCCGTCTATTTAGTGAAAAATGCTAAGGCCGTAGTGTGTGGTAGTGGTGGTTAAGTCTTTGAATGTACTAACCATATGCCGAGAATATGGTAATCGGTAAGCTTAAGTACCGGATTGAACCGAGGCCGGAATATACTCCCCACCGTCTTGAATTCGTTCACATCTAGCTAATGGCGGGTGCATGTGCCGCCATGGCCGGGTCCATGGGGACGTGTAGTCGAGGGCGGTGGGCCTGTTCCGTGAAGCGGAAATTGAAGGGAAAAGTTGCACGTGTGACTCTAGGAGTAACCACGTGATGTGTGTTTAGGTTTCCCTTGCAAGGTTAAGAAATTCGATTCGAATCGTCTGTTTCTCGCGGTTATTGAGACTGCTTAACCCTTTTACCACATAGAGTAAGAAGAGGAACAATGATGATGATTAATCTTGTTGGATGCAAATTAATTCTTCCACCATGTATGATCTTGGATAGTTGCTTACCTACAATGGTTAAAGAAAACTAGAACTTGGAGCTAAAATTTGAAAGTAAGGACCTACTTGTATATGCTTTTCGGCAAAACAAACCCTCAAGCCAAAAGCCTTGCATGTCTAGGAGTCGGCTAAGTATATTCCACTAGTCGGGTAAGCTTTGCTGAGTATTAGTATACTCAGCCTTGCTTGTGGCTCGTTTTCAGGTGATACTTTCGAGGATATGATCGCTAGTTTGACTTGGCCGTGTACCCTTCCTCCTGGTTGGTCGGTGGAATGGGATGCGCCCCCGGCCAACGATGATAATGCCGAGTGATGTCTCGTACGGGCTTCATCGAGACATCGTGTATCGTCGAGTAGTTTATCATTATTTTTTCGCTGCATTGAACTCTGAAGAACTCAATTATTTTTAACTCTGAAGTACCTTGTTGTACGAATCCGAACTCAGTTGTAATAATGATTTATGATGAACCTGTGATGTAAAATTTGTGGAATGTTGTATCCTCTGGGCTCACCTTGGTGTGAGTACATGTATGTGTGGTTTCGATCAGCAAAAACCGTGGTTGTATCGGGAGGTTACTCGATAGACCAATGGATTACTCCATTTGAAGTGCGAGTTAGCCCTGATTGCCTTTGTGGTGATGGTTAGCGCGCTTGAGCCGGATTAATTCAGGTGGTTATTCCACACCTGGAGGTTCCAAATTCTTGGAACATCGAGCACCTACGCCGTTTTAATGCTTAAGAAGTTTATACAAACCCCGTCAGCTGTAGAGCAGCTTAGTATATAAATTCATGGTTATTTTGGTTCCCCAAATGACTACTACATTTTTATTCTTTTATGCAACACTGAGTACACTCGGGGCTGTCGCCACGAGTTATCTCAATACGCTACTATTGACTAATCCTTAGAATACTCGGGGGCTAGCGCCACGAGTACTTTCCATCATGATTACAGTCTATTACCTGCCTCTCAGGCTAACCCATTCAAACGAGTTATGGGACTTATTTCCGACCACCTTGCTCTATGGCTTATTCAAGCTAAGGGGCAAGGCCTCTTAAGGTAAAATCGAAGGGGTCATCACACCTACACACAGAGGTTCTATGAACTCAACTCTGTATAAAAGTACAAGTCTAGTACATAGTTCACCAGCTGAAGTGATGCCTTCAGGGTAACCATACACTGGCATTAACGTACTAAGTTGCTTAATGATTACGTCTCATACACGCCACTTCATAAGTCTAGCGTAGCAAACAAACAATCAAACAAACATAAATATATTACATGAGCAAACTGTTGTTTTCAACAAAACATACACAGTTCATTACAAAGCACAAAATAGCGGGAGGTCATCAACTATCTGATGGGCAACATCTTGCACCTCAACCCGGTACTCCTTGAATCGCTCCTCGGTACACTCCCCGGAGACGCCCTCAACGAAAGGACTGACGTCCATACTCGGGTAGTATGACTTCACCACAGCTAAAGTGTGGGTTAAGACCAGCTTGGCGGTGCTGGATGCATAGCCTGCGATCCTTACTGGAGCATCCACAAGGCGTTGTACCAACGAGCGACCACTTGGTGTCGAGTCGACAACCTCACACAGCTGATAAGCAGCCGTTGCGAGTTCTTCCATCTCCTTCTCATGGCACTGTTTGTCCCAAGCCATGGACTGGATCCTCGTCAGGTCCGCTGCGAGTTGCTTGTCAGCATCCTTTAGCTGGCGAGTCACAGTCTTGTGCTCCTCGTCCAGATCCGAGTATTTCAGTTGAAGCTCTTCCAGGGCCTTCTTCAGTTGTTCCTTTTCTTCTATAAGTTCGTATATATCACACTTCTAGTCAGTTAGCGCTCTTTCAATATGAGCATAGTCTAGGACAAGCATACATATATACACCTCAGAAAGACAGAGGCATAATAAAACTCGAGTCGGGGGAAAAGGCTACTTACTCTCCTTCTGGGCGGTCAAGTCCTTCACTTTCCTGAGGGCCAGATCATGCTTTTGTTGCTGATCAATCATAGCGTCCTGGTGCACGGTCTTTAGGGCAGCCAGCTCTTGCTCGAGCCTGGTATTCTTGTCCTTTTCGACCATCAGGCTGTCCTCGACTTCATGGGTACGCGGAACCACGTCCCCAATCCTGGACAGCAAGATTGATTTCTGCCTGGAATGCTTGACAAGGTCCTGCATGGAACAAGTCAGTACACTTCTATAACAGCAACGTCAAAGGAGGTACTCGACTACATACTTTTGCGTAATCAGTAAAGCGGCATCCAAGCTCCATCATTAGCGTCACGGTCTCCGGCTTCACAAGGGGGTCCTCCAGGATCTCGTCACGAGACAGCGAGATTTCCTCCTCCTGCCGCTCAGGTACTCAGGAGTCTTCTGGGACCTCCTCTTGGCGCTGAGCTCGGGAACCCTCCGGGACCTCGTGCTGGCCTGGAGTACTCGTGATCGCCTGCTTGCCAACTTGAGCACTATCTTCAGTATTCGCCCCGGGAATATTCCCACGGGGTTCCTTTCCCGGTTGCGCCCCCTCATCTGTCGGGGGCTTAAGATCTCTTCCTCCATTACTCGTCGGCACGTCCTTATCGACGGACGGCTCGGCGGTGCTCGCGGTGACAGGCTCCTTCGGCTGCGAGCTCACGCTCGTGCCTACCTGGATTGTACTAGAGGAAGCCGCGGCAGGGGTCTCTGACTTCTTGCAAAGATGTGTTAGTACTCAATAATAACACCACATTACCAAGAAAAAAGAAGAACATCTTGGTTGCTAACCTTGGCGGCTTCCTGAGGGGGAGTGTCGTGGGCACGACCAGCCCTCGTGGCGTGGTCTTGTTATCCGTTCGGGTTAAAAGTCGCGGAACAGTCGCGGGCGATGTCTGCCCCGACATTGGTATCCTCTCCCCGGCCAAATCAACTACCCCTTGCCATGGGAGCTCGGGTTTCTCCTCAGTGTCACTAAAGGGACAAATCAGCCAAGAACTCGCAGAACAAAGGCGAAATCAAACAAGTCAGAACAAAAGGCTACTTACATCGCTTCGCGACTGCTTGGTGTTGCCGCTGCTGCGGCAACGCTCTGCTTGCGAGTTGCTACCCGCTTCATGTGCGGTGGCCTCGCAGCAACGTCACTCACGTCTCCTGCGGCAGGCGTGTCTTGGGCCGGCTCCTCGAAGATGGGTTCAGGCGGGTCAGAACTGAACCGCTCCATGTCGCCCTATAGACAAAAACAAGTCTGCAAATGACTACTCAGCTCAAGAACACAGCAAAGGTACTTGGGTTAGTGCTTACCGGGTTTGGCGAGTAATCTGCTCCGAAGAGCCTCGCCACGTACGGCTCCGAGGTCACCCCCGTGAACAGACGGGTGACCTGGCGCATTACCTCCTCGGCAGAAGGCACATCCGGCGCCATCCATGACGGGTCCTGAGTACCCTCGTACTCAAAACCAAGGTGGACGCGCTGCTGGAGAGGCTGGATGCGACGCTCGATGAACGAGTACGCCACAGACTCTCCAGTGACGCCCTGATCATTGAGGTGCTGGATCCGCTTCATCTACTCGGGGATATCGCGGGATTCCTCCTTCGTTGGCTTCTTCAGCCAACACTCCTGGCGCTGCGGCGGGGCATTATCCCATTCGGGGAGGCTAGGCTTGTGGTTCCCGATGTAGAACCACTGAGCGTGCCACCCGGACAGGCTACTCAGGGTTGAGAACTCGAGGTACAATGCCTAATCACGCAGCTGTACCCCTGCTCCCCCGACTAGTGCGGGGTTGTCCTCATCTAGCTGGGGCTTGAGGCGGAAGAGATGACGAAAAAGATAAAAATGCGGGCGAATTCCTAGTAATGCCTCGCAAAGATGAAGAAAAATAGAAATGTGCAGAATCGAGTTGGGGGGAAGATGGTAATGCTTGATTTTGTAAAATCCAAGCAAACCGCGAAAGAAATCGGAAGACGGAAGGGCAAGTCCGCGATCGGCAGAAGAGGCGAACATTATGGTCTCACCTGTGTTCTCCCAAGGCAATGAATCGGTGCCGGCGACCCGTCACTGGACGACGCCCTCCTCTTGCAAGACCCGCGCAGCTACAAGCCAGAGCAGATCCCTCTCCTTGATCATGGAGGCCCTCCACGACGACCCCTTGACCGTCGTCCTGGCGACCTTCGCCGACAGCGGCGATGATCCACCTTCTCCATCGGCTACCCGTTTCTTCCCGCGACCGGTGGCTTCCTTTATTGGCGCCATGGGTCAAAATGTCACTGGGATCTTCGTGCGCATGCCATGTAGAACTCACACAAGCATGGGTGAACCCAGGAATCGAGGATTCAAGCTGTTCTAGCCTTGGATTGAGGTGGAGAAGTGCTCGGATTTGGGGCGGCGGCGGCTAGGGTTCTTGGCTAAAGTAAATCTGTTTTTACTGTAGTGAGAACAGAGTAGGGTGAAAACCCTAAAGGGTACCGCGGGGTTATTTATAACCAGCAGTTCCCCATTTTTCCTTGGAAGCCGAAGAGTTTTTGTTGGGATAACGATTCGATTAAAAGGATTTTACGGGTTCTGTGCAACGGATAAGGGAGACTAGCCATTTTCAAAAATTCTTGGAAGATACAAACCAAAGATTCAAGATTAATTTGACCCTCAGCCTGATTCTTTGATTCAACCTAAGGCTCGGCGGCTACTCCATATGGAGTGTGAGTTGATCGCACCCCATATAAAAGAAGACTTGAAGACTACTCGGGGCTTGAGCACCTCATAGCCTCAATGCCGCCAAGAAAGTACTCGGAAGGCACCTTCTCAAGGGGACTCAGCAGGGACCTGAGGACACCTTCCAGAAGTACTCGGCTGCGAAGAGCTCGGGGGCTTGTCAGACCCGGGGCAACGGGACTGCTCACTTGGCGTACATATACATGTAGTATGGGATGGCACATGGTCCATACCTTATCCTCATTGTAACTAGTCGTGTAGCACTAGGACTAGTCGGACGTAAGGAAACTACCCGAGCCATACTCGGGTAGGACTCCTCAGGCCATCCCGACTAGGACTTCCATGTAACCCTGTCCCCCCAGACTATATAAGGGCAGGCAGGGACCCCTCCAAAGAATAACCATCAATCTCATAACTTCTAAGGCAATACAAACCACACAGGACGTAGGATATTACGCTCTCGGCGGCCCGAACCTGTCTAAACTTTGTGTTCCTTGCACCTTCGAGTTTCTGATCTCGATGACACCCTACCTACAACTTACCACCTCAGGGGTATCCCTCGGTGGGCTTGATGGTAAAACACCGACACGTAGTGGCCCCCTTGGCCACCGCCTTCGGGTGGCTGGGTGACTGGTGGGTCCTCTGCTTTGACCCTTGGTGCTTGTCACCTTTGTACATCAGTTTGCCCGGCCATGTGGGCCCTCTTTATAAGTGTGACGCAGGATGGGATCTTCCGTGTACTTCCTTTGCATCCTCTGCGTGTTTTCATCTTATTTTGGACGTGCATATTTGAAATAGCTTGCTAGACAATATATCTATGGAACTAGGTTAGTGATACGAATATGCAAGTAAGTAACGTAGTTCTTCTTTATTCCTGAGTATAGTTGATGGTTGAATTTTGCAATTAAGGACCGCCAATAGCCATCGCAGTAAAAGTCGGTTGGGCTAGTTTTTGCCGATTTTGCCACCATTGCAAATATCAGTCAAAAGTCCCATCCGAGATGGGACCGATAGAGGCTATAATACCTCCAGAGGGTATTGGTGGTATTCTATGCACAAACTATGATACGAAGGTACAAAATTAGCAAGCTCGCTCATTAGTTTAGCAAATGTTGGCCAAACCGGGATGCTTGTAAAAAGTTTGGGGTATGAAGGCTGAACCACCAACACATTAGTAGGTGTTATAGTTTCACCACTTAAAAAAATTCAATGGTATTCCAAAATGTGCTTGGTCCATAGGTAATGTTGCCAATGGTTTAGGAACAAGAACTTCAGAAGTAACACTAGATATAATTGGTTACTATTGGTTGTTTGCTAGCTTTTTCTTATTCTCTAGAACTAAGCCAATTAACCAAATAAACATCATACTCAGCTAACATACTCCTAACGTGATGAAGGGTAACACTAGAAGATGGATCACTCACATTGGGTATTACTTTATGTGAATCTTTAGAAGTGGAGAGGAAGGCGACTTCCTTGATCTTGACAAATAGTGCCTCTATGATCTATGGCAAAGCTTGCAATAACCACTTGTGTCGGTTCTGGAAATGGCCGGCAGCTAAACCTACTCGAAGTGTGTATCGCGCGTCGTGATTGGATATGGCCTAGCAAAATCCCAACGTCCAGTTGGAGGTCAGTCGGTTTTATTGCTTGAGCTCTGGTGCTCGAGAGAGTTTGGGGAGTCACAAGCTTTTGAGTGGAGGAGGTGATGAGTTGCCTCTCTTTTCCTAGGTGGAAGACCCTCCCTTTTATAGTCCAAGGGAGGCTCCATTACAGGAGATCTAAGGGTGTGAGGATACAAAGAAAGGACTCCCAACCCCGTCGGTCGGGGTCGTCAGCTTCGTCATTCGGGCCTTCCCATCCCCGTCAATCGGAGTCTTCCGGTGACCACCGTCCAAGTCCTGCATCGTGGGGCAAGCGTCTTTTCTTGTCCCTGCGCGTCATGCTCCGTCGGTCAGTGGTCGTGGAGGCGTCGATAGGTACGGTACGGCTATCACGCCCCATCCCTGGCTCCTCGCCCGGCCACTTCATCGTGATGGGGGGCATTCCGCCCGTATCATGAGGATGTTTCGCACCGTCCTTTCGCGAGGATGGGCAGGTAGAATAGTGGTGCCCTGCTGCCACAGCAGAGGGGACTGTAACCCCCTGTGGAGGGAGTGGTTGGCCATATATGATAGGTTGACCCCGAGGCTCATCCTTATCCTTTATATCTACTCCCGGGGCCCGCTGGTAAGCCGGGCCTGGCCTCCCGACCAGCCTGTCGGTCAAGGAGGCTGGCACATGTAAGGCGGAGCCCAGTTAGATCACTCGGTCGGCGCCTTGGTACGGACTCAGCCTCTAACCATTCCAACAGTCAAGGATATGGGCCTTGGTCGTCCCAACCGAGTTGTGACTCGTGGTTGTGGACTGAGTTGTTAGTCGGGGTTGTGGGCCGAGATAGCCCAGATGAAGTTGTCGCCTTATACGAGAAGTGAGCCCACTGGGGACCCCGGGTCCCTGGACCCGTCAGAGGTCCTCGAGCAGCTTCATGATTTTTATTAATAGTGAAGGTGCTATTTCTCGCTGCGCTGTACCTTCGTTTGGGGTGAGGAACTGCATCGCTCTATCTCACCTACAGAGAGACGCAGCGTTCAAGGGAGCCCCCCTTATGACCGCGAGTCAACTGAGGTTGCGAGGGTCAGTCCGCATAATAAGTGCACCGCAGCGGCGCCGGTTGCACATCTGCAGCGCGGAATATCAAGGGCCGCGTGACCCGTCACGTTGGCTCGCTGCGGTGGAGCTTCCCTTCTTTTGAGGCTGAGCCGTGCGTCACATGGCGAAATCGGCTCGCCGGAGAAGAGGGTACCTGACCGTCTATAAATGGAGGCATCTAGAACCTCGTTTTGAACTCATCCCCAACCTGAGTTCTGAGCAAGCCCTGCCTTGAATAATGGAGTTGCTTTTAGCCTATGTGTGTTCGCCTGATAGAGCCTGTGGTTCCTTCAGCATCCGGTGCTAGAAGAATTCTTGCGAGTGGCAGGGGATAGCACGTGAGCAACACCGTCCACCCGGGCTTTCTGCAAGCTCGATCCTCCAAGCGTTCTGCTCGGGTGATTGGGCTAAGCGGGTGCGCATGTAGGGCACCGTCTCTGTCGGGCAGGTGCGCAGATTCCCTAGGCGCCTTGGGCGACCAAGGGCGAGGCGTCGGCTCCTGGCGGTGGATGTGTCAGTGCTTCCACCGGCCGGGTACGAGTACGGGGAGGAACTCCTCGACCCTTCCTAGCGCGACGCGTGCCCGTGAGAACTGCCTAGGCCCCGAGTGGGTTTGGCTTCCCCGTGTGCCTCAGCCTCAGCTCGCATCGTTGGAAGGCTCGTTCTTCCTAGGTGGCTGAGGCTGAGATAGAGCTCCTCGCTATTGTCTGAGATGGTGAGGGAGTTTGGCCAGCGGCGGCGGCGGATCGGCTGCTTGCCGTTATCCCCTGCCAGGATGTCCTCAAGGAAGGGGTGCAAGAAGAAGGCTTGTGAGGAAGATGTTGCTACCAAGCTTCCCGCACTTGTAGCAGTCCTCCTCGAGGTTCCAGCGTTACCATCCTTGCGGTGGTAACGGATTTTTGTGCTTTGCAACAGCCATGGGCTGATTGTACTTTGTAACACTTATTTGCCAAGAATAAAATCCGTTTATTCGGGAGTGTTTTGTTTCTTCTGCGCCTGACCGGGAGTCCGGTCGGGGGCTGGCATGTTGTCATTTTTCCCGAGCGGGAAATGTGGTACCCTGACCCACAGACGTCCTTGTCATGAAGGAGGGCGGTCAGATCGGTGACGTCACGACTCTGCACGCATAGAGGTGGCCCCGTCCACGGTCTCCGCGACTGGAGGGGTTCAGTCGGTGTCACTTGCCTCGACGGCCCGAGTGACGTGCCTGGGTAAAAATTCCGGGCGTCCGAGTGGAATCCGGGTTCGTCTTTCATGACGGGGTCCGCATAGCCCGCAGGTGGCATTCCACTGCTCCGTGACCCACCTCCCGGCAGATGCCCGAGTCGTCCGACTGACTCAAGTGGCCCGCTGGCCTCTCCTCGATGGAGATTCTGTGGGCATGCCTTGAGGTCCAGATCGGACGAGAAGGTTGAGATGGTCTGAATTTCTGCTTGAGCAGACTGGGCGAGGGTCGCTGGGGTTCATCTATGTTTTCTCCCCTGGCTTAGTTCGACGTGAGGCGGCCTTGAGTCCTCCGCGAACCGGGCTTCAAACCTCGGTCAGTCGGATTCCCGAGTCAGGACCCAACGGCGTTCGTTTTGGTTTTTAAGTATTTCGAAAACTGAGCAATCAAACGCATATATCGAATGAGGGCGTGGCCTATTGAGGCTTACCTGGGGAGTTGGAGTACCGGTGCATTTTTTTTGGGGGTGCGCGTCGAGAGTGACCCTGCCATGTCATGGAAGATAATGGGGTGCCAGATCCACCATGATTTCCAACATCGATGGATGAGCGGGTTGGTCCTCGTCTCCAGTCTGTCCGGCTCGATGAGCGGGTTGGTATGAGAGTCGGTGTGGCCCGACCCTAGCAAGCCAGGTGTGGCTCGATTTGTCCCACGCGATGAGCGAGAGGTGAAGCTTTGGGATCTTCTCGAGTGAAGCGGGCAGTCGGCCTATGGTGAGCTCACCGTCGTGGAGTCGGGACTCAAGGAAGCCCTTCATAGGGTCAAGGTCACTCGGCGGACCACGTCCGACGAATTGTTGAGTATTGCTCAGGTAAGTCTTAATGGCCCCTTCCTAGTTTTTGGTGGGTAGCCTGACTTGGCATTTCTGACTTCTTGTTTTGAAGAACTTGGAGAGGATTTTGTTGAAAAAATCCCGGTTCCTCCGGGAGGAGCACACTTGGCTTGGGCAGGAGGCGGCAGCGCAGCGACGGGTCGTGGAGCTGACCCACGAATTAGAGGCTGCTCGGGAGTCAGTGCTCCACGAGCGTGGCCGCGAGACTGCTGCTGAGCAGGAGCTTGCCACGTCCTGGTTAGCTCTGGAAGTGAAACAGGTGGCGCTGGGAGTGGAGAGGGCAGCTCGAGCATTTGCTGAAGGGCAGGCTCAGTCCAGGCATGTGTAAGGCAGAGCCCAGTCGGAGCCCTCGGTCGGCGCCTTGCTATGGACTCAGCCTCCGACTGTTCCCACAGTCGAGGATATGGACCTTGGTCATCCCAAACGAGTTGTAAGTTTGGGTTGTGGGTCGAGACGGCCCAGATGAAGTTGTCGCCTTATACGAGAAGTGAGTCCGCTGGGGACCCCGGGTCCCTAGACCCGTCAACTTGCAAGTCCTCCTCATCACGCTTCTCTCATTCCTCCAGCATCTGGCGTATCTCTTCAGGAAGTTACTTGAATGTCAGGTTCATGACATTTTTGTTGTTGACCTTGTTAAGATTATCTTCACTCGCCATCGTAGCCAATGTATCCTTCTTCTTCTTCTTCTTCCTCCCCAATTGAGTCACGAAAATTGTGTTTACACAAAATCTGGTCACACACCAAAAGCACTAAAACATGTGGATCGCAAATGGATCTTGTTATGGTGAATCTACCAAAATAGGTATGGCCGGTTTGGAACAGGTCTAACAGGTTTTCTAGGTTTCACTATGAAAACCAACGAACACCTACTTGAGAGGAACCACGTGATGGCTAGTGCCTCTAGATTTGTTCTAGGATTGTTGGTCCAGTGAATGTCCTGAAACACCGTAGAAACATAGGAAGAAAAATGGGTATTGGGTTGGAAAACCAAGGGTTTGGAGAAGATAAAATGCAGCAGATTTGTTGTGTTTAATCAATTAGAATACCCTCAATCGGTTGTGCGCTTTATGTTTATAGGGAGCCAAGGTCTTGCCTCAGCAGGAGTCGAAAGTCTAACGAATTCCATATCCAAATACAATGCCTATTTGGATTAGACATGCAAAAATTGTGTGCCCGGTTTTGTAACCCAGTCTGACATGTTTCTTTCGATGAAGATATTTCTGAAGTCATAACTCTCTCATCCGAACTCTAAACTGGTGTTCTATATATGCATTTTGATCATGTGGACGAGACCTACGCAATGGTTAAGTCCAATTTGCACTTGGACAAAGTAACCAATTCCTGTCGGGCCAGTTTTCACTACTGGAAAGCTGAGCATTCGTCCAACGCGTTAGTATCGGATGCATTTTTGTCCGGTACTAACGTACAAAATTAGTACTGGGTAGAAATTTCCGGCCCTCGAAAGACATTTAGTACCGGTCGATAAGACCAACCGGTACTTGCATTTTAGTACCGGTTGATGTTTTAGCCCGGTACTAAAATGGTGCGGCCATTTAGTACCGGGCCATGACATCTGCCGGTACTAAATGTCATTTAGTACCGGACGGTGTCATGGCCGGGTACTAAATGGTTCTCCACGGGTTACTTTAAAAGGAAAGGAAAGCATCTCCTATCCAGTCACATGTGATACATAGGTGGGATGGTAAGGAATGTTCGCGCGAGGCTTGAGGTTGTGAGTTCGATTTCCACAGACCGCGCATGCGCATATTACGCGTGAAATTCGCGTGACTAGTGATGCGCGTGTGTGGGAGGCCTGACTAGTGATGCGCGTGTGCGGGGGCCTCCCAGGGGTTCATCAATTTTTTTCTTTATTTTTTGGGCGCAAAGCTATTTAGTACCGGTCTGTGTTACCGACCGGTACTAAATGTGTCATTTAGTAGTACCGGGCATTTGGCCGGTACTAAATGACATCTCGTTTAGTACCAAGCAATTGGTACCGGTCGGGCGCCTGGAACTAAACAGGGGTTCACGACCGGTACTAAAGCTCAATCCTCTAACAGTGTTTATAACCCGATTAGGCTGGTTTTCCTAGTTACACAAAATTTAATCATCAATAATATGTATCATTAAATGGTAGATAATGTTGTTAAACAGAAATTAATGAAACTCCTGGTCGGAGTTGTGCCATATCAGTTGTAGGGCTGGCGCGAATAAGCCTTCGGTACATGTCCACTTTGGACTAGCATGGATGGGCCAACAAAGATTATGTGTTTTGCGGTAGTGGATGTTCAATGTCCAGCTAATCAATTACCTCCTAACTACAGGTCTTCGTGAAGGTAATGTTAACCCACCCTAATAGAAGGATTACTGGACCTTTACGCGAGCAACAGTTGTAGGAAATAAATTAGTAGAGATACATTTGTGCTAAACAATGCATTTTCAGTCCATCTAGCTTGCAATAAAAATTGACTTAAAATTACATCAAGGAACTGATACTTTTATGTTGTAGATATTACGGCATTTATTTGTTAACATTTACCTTAAGTACAAGACAAACTTTCAATACATTTGGCGACAAACCCAGCAAAAGATAGTAGAAATTATGATATGAGCACAGAGGCAATACATTTTTCAGACGTACACAATACAGTACACTAACATCTTCATCGTCTTATTTACCATGATACCATTCAATATCCACCAAGATCATGTGTGGTATCCTGAGAAGTCTGGATCATGGACCGGCATGGATAGCTCCCAAGTGGACACACATGATCTACGGCATCACCAGTTGGGGCAGCCCTTCCATCAGTATTGATGAGTTTGCGCACCTCCTTGTACATTGTATCCCCTTCTAATTTATTTGCAATACATTTGCATGAATTGATGACAACAATCCCGATGACCACCAACACTATGACCTTCATTTGCAGGTGTTTTACTTTACTGGACAACAAATAATTTACGTGTATAAATCAGTCAATGCATTGCTCCATGAATAACTGAAAATTATAATGATTATATTTCAACATTGAAAAGATTCGCGGGTAATGAAGATTCACTAGAAAAATATTTCAATCATTTACCAAATGGTGAAATAGTTGGAGGAGCTTCCTAAATGCTCTCACTTGCAGCCTTCTCTTCTGTACAATGAAATCTGATATGAGGTTCTGCTACTTATAGGAGAGAAAAGTGGTATCCTTTCATTTGAACTGTTGAAAGTAAATATCAAAATATGAGGATTCACCACCAATAAAGTTATGAGACAGCTGAAAGTGGGCTGGGTTAATTTTTGGGACATGATGTTTGATGTGGTTCACATAAATATTACACTTTATATCGTGGTTTGAGACACTGAGTGAGAATTTGGTACTTTTCCAAATGTTCTTATAGGAGTGAGAAACCAATTTGGTAAAAGAAATTATTCTTTTACTAATCGGTTGTCTTGTCAGAATAATTTATAACGAAAGTAAGGTGTTTGTTTTCCATATTTTATCTAGTCCAAGGCATATATCTGGAGGTACTCCTTTTATTTTCCAAAATAATTTTCATTGACATTTGATGCAAATTAAAATGTCCAAAGATAAGGTAGAATCTTTAATATTCCTTCATATTTTGGCAACAATATATGGCTACGACCCATATTGGTTATTTGAGTGCCCCAGCCTTTGGCCGATATGATCAATGTTTTATCCAATTACCAAACAAATGAATACATGCAGCAATATGAAAGATGTAATAAATAAGATTATTTGCCCTCCGTGATGAGGTACATTTCTTGTTAGAAACTAATGCTAATATTAGCGGTCTCAACTTACAGATCTCATATCACTCTTTCTCAAAGGTTATAAAAATCAATGTGTGGCAAAACTATTTTGAATAGTTTATTTTGTATAGTATAAATGCTCCAAACTACATGTTTTGTGCCTGCTGTATATTTTACCTGATTATATTTGATGCATGTCAATATCTGTGTATCTAGATTCTTTAGCTATCATGGTTTTGCACCTGACACACTAAACCAAAGTATAATTAATGGAATATTAATTTTATTTGTTAAACTATACGCTGCTGTTTTGGAGAATAATTATCTACTGCTGCTGGGATTATTTAGTGCAAATATTGACTTCCATCTGCCTGCAACACGGACATGGATGGGTCGGAGTTTCTGTCCGGCACTCCAATCCCTTTCCCCAAACCATTGCAGGTTCATCCAAACCTTCTCATAGAATGCTTTAAATAGACATGTCAATACTTTAGGGCATCCATGGCTTATAGGACTTGAGATAATATGGCAGCAGTGTTAATAAGGGGAGAGGAAAAACGGAGGAAACCATATTGTCTCATGCAATACCTAGTGTCCAGCATCAAAATCAAAGTACAAGACACCATAATAAACCCATTTGAATTAGTGTCGGTATTTTTAAGGCATTCAACTCAATGTTTCATAGGATGACCAATAGCGGACCTAAATAAAATATTTATTTTGTACATTTATCATAGAATTCATACATTGCCGAGACAATGTCTACATATATATCTATTGTACTCGATCTCCTCCAGACAGTACCAATACACACTATGCCTCGGAAATGCCGTTATTTGTTGTTTTTTTAGGAGAACGTAGGAGAGAATCCCCATCTTTGGCCAATATCAATGGGAGTACCATAAGCATTAAATGTCATGCCACATCAGCAAATTAGTGCCACATCAGCAAATTAGATAGTATGGCAGAGTCATTTATGAGGAGAGAGGAGGGGGAGTTTCATGGAATGAGAGAGGAGGAGTGCCATGACACTCCTCCGGTATAGTTACCAAGTTTTCAGTCTTGGTAACTGTACGATGACACTCCCCACTGGGACTGGCTTTAAAATCCATTAAGGAAGCTTCTTTCAAGCTCATAAAAGCATGCCATTTTACAATTTTACAAACACACACAACACCTAGAAAGCAAGAGAGAGGACATGAGAAAAACACACACCACTACAAGAAAAATGACCTTTCATTGCGCACATTAGTACCAGACACAATTTGGTCCAAATTTGACCGGGTCCAAATTTGAAAGCCTCCGGAACCATTTTAGTACCGGGTCCAAATTTGAAAGCCTTCGCAGCCATTTTAGTACCGGGCCAAGGCACCACCCGGTACTCCATTTAGTACCAGTTGGTGTCTTGGCCCGGTACTAAAATAGCACGGGCATTTAGTACCGGTCAATGACACCACCCGGTACTAAATGGCTAGCTGGTGTCTTGGCCTGGTACTAAATGGTTCTCTACGGGTTACTTCAAATGGAAAGCATCTCCCATCCTACCACATATGATGCATAGGTGGGATGGTAAGGAAGCTACACGCGAGGCTGGAGGTTGTGGGTTCGAATCCTTGCAGCCACGCATTTACGCGTGACTTGTGACTCGTAACATTTTTTTGGTTTTTCTGGATGGCGCGTTAAGTACCGGACAGGCGGTACCGCCGGTCAGGTCAGCCCGACCGGTACTAAACGCGCCATATGCCTGATACTAATGCTAGCTTGTCTAGTAGTGCACATAGAGCAAGCCTCGCCAACACAAGCAACCAAAAGAGTGCAGGTCCCATTTCACAGGGGCTATTGTTGCCACCAAGCTAAACTATACTCTCCTAGTTCCAATCCCACAACCGTGAAGTGCTGAGTCGAAGCCGACAGATGACAGTCTTGATTGCAATGCCTTAGAAGGCCATTCGGGATCCGGTCGACGCCCTCTTGCGCCCCTTGAACGGAGGAAGCCACAAAGGAGGTACGACCATCAAGGGGAGAGCAGGGTAGTGGCGGATCTAAGATTTGAACTTAGGGTGGTCCAACAAGATAATTTTTTTTAATAAAACAAAAGCTTAATAAAGTACTTTTCAAACATCATCTTTTTTATTTGAAACAAACTAGGAGGAGAGCTGCCTGTTATATTAATTAGAGAGAAAAAAAGCCAGAAGGTTTCAAATATCTTCTAATCCTATTTATAAAACTTGTCTCAAAGACTTATACTTGAAATAAGATTACAAAATGATTGCTGCAAGTAGCAAGCTACATCACTACTACAGAGAAACCTATCACCGCCGGGTTGAAAACAGCATCACCGTCGGTTCGGTGATGCGTTGTCCCCGGTGATGAGGGAGGCCTTCACCGCCGCTTCTAGACCCGGCCGTGATGCCCTTTTTCACAAACAAAAAAAAATGCGCAGCGCCGCCCGTCCCGCTCGAGTTGGCCCGCTCACACAGAGCCG
Organism: Panicum miliaceum; assembly: GCA_032594955.1. Taxonomy (NCBI): domain Eukaryota; kingdom Viridiplantae; phylum Streptophyta; class Magnoliopsida; order Poales; family Poaceae; genus Panicum; species Panicum miliaceum. The sequence continues at coordinate 6,169,493 of CM064070.1, read as the reverse complement.
CCCGCGCCGCGCCCATCCACCCGCGGCCGCTCGCGCCTTACGGGCAGCTCACTCTCTCGCGGCCGCACCAGCTCTGCCCTCAAGGTAGCTCACCCCGCGGCCGCGTGCCGCTCTTCTAGGTCCACTGTTGGCATTCCTTAGCCTTAAAGAACTAATCCGCAAGCGCACGGACACCGAAGTAGCTTTCACTAGGGAGTTTGCCTAGGATATCGAATCCAAGGAACAATAAGCGCAACCAGACCTAGAACTAGTTCAACCAGACCCACTAGGGGAAGAGAGGTACGCTGGTAGGGGGTCTAACGACAGTTAGCCAACTCACTACCTAGAAGACTTGCTACTAACTAACTTGATCTATTTCGTCGGCTGGAAGAGGAAGGACTTCAGAAAGGGGTGAGAGGGAAGTCCAACAGCAACCTGCTACCACTGCTATGAAAGCACCAGAACGTGGTGGACTAGGAAGGATGGATAGGGTTGTCACCACCTGCAGCCTACCACACTGTTTCCTGGGATGGAACACAACCCAAGGCAACTACCCAAGTCTAAGCACCACGCCTAAACTATCGAGTCACTTACTCCTACCTCCTAGCAAGGTAAAGAGCACACGCAAATAAGTAGAACTTGCTACTTACACCGTCTAGGGATCCCGCAGATCAAAGAAAGCAAGTAAACAAGTAACTCAAGTAAAGAGAAAGACTAGCGAGATACCAACGAGAGACGAGGAACTTCACTTCAAATATGCTTCATTCCACCGAGGCTACAAAGTTGGAGGTGAACCGAAGAACTCAGCTCACCTCCAGACACTCGCCTCACACTCTCCCCATTCTACTCTAAGGATGAACAACTCTTGCTTGAGACTCTTCTTCTCTCCAAAATGGTATGTGTTTGAGTGGAGTTATGGGCAGCTATTTATAGCTCTCCGAGGTTGGTTCTTGGGTAGATGCTTATCTTGTACACATGTATGACGGTTGACGCAACTGCTAGCCGAAGAGGGGCACGTGGCGTGCAAGTTGGAGGCCGGCCGACCTGGGATTTTGGCCACTTGGCACCACCTTTGGCGTGGACATCTCAGAGGCCTTCCTGATGGCGGTTATGGTTGCACACCAACCGTTTCCTCAGTTGCAAGGCTGGTCGGCCTTGACTAAGCCAGTCGTCCTGGTCCTGGCGCGTCTTGGCCCTCCGTTCCACCGCCTTGTTTATTGACGCGTGGGATTCACCGAGAGAGGTGGTTCGGAGGCTGAAGTTATGCTGATTCGCTGCATGTGGACCCATGGATCCAAGGCACATGCCTTCCGATCGTAGGATGCATTTCCTCGAAGGTTTTTGGTCAGGATACCTTCTATATTAGTTTGTTTGCATGCAAGTCGAAGTTGGGCCTCGTTGGCTGTTGGTATTTCTTAATGTTCACGAATAGGATCCGCAACTGCACGGATATACTACTGTAGCACTTCACCCAGAGAGTATTCATGGTATCGTATATTTCTCAAGGAATGGAGGTGTAAAGGTCTTCTAGCTAGTTTACCTAAAGAAAAGAGAGAAGATTGGATGGTTCTAGGTAGTGTGGTTGACTAAGGATAGAGACTCTTAGGAAAGATAAGCTTAGCTATTACTCACTTGCTTCGGGCACCGGTTTACACCTGGTCTGCCAAGTGCCTCCGGCTATTAGTTCTACACCCAACCCGAACATGGAGGGATACGAATGATCCCGCAAGCGAATGATCTCGCAAGCGAATGATAACAAAGACTTAGCTTTAATAAGAACTCACCACCGTACACAAACCCAAATACTTACTCAAGAGAGGTTCGTATCAGCCGAGATACAAGTAGAGAGAGGGTGACAACTCGAGCTCTCCTCCTGGACTTCTCCTCCACACACTCCTTAACCTACTCTACTAAGTAGCTCTAGAAGGTGGAGTGCACCCTTCTCTTCCTCTTCTAAAAAATGGTGTGTGTGAATGAGGGGGTGGAAGGCCTCCTTTTATAGCTTGAGATGTCGGTCCCCACCATCTCTTCATATGGAAACATTGGCCACCGTCATCAAGAAGATAAGGATGATCTTCTCACCAAAGATTGGGCAGCTAGGAAGGCGTCCAGGTTCGACCGACCCTGGGGTTTGGCCGACCCCAGGTCGTGCGTCCCCGGCTCCACCTTCCTTTGGGCAGTTGACATGTGGGTCCTAGCGTTGATCCTTGGTGATTTGTGCCTTGGCGCGCCTGTTTGGTCTGATTTGTGGGCCCTTCGATCCTATGTAACACATGAGATGATCTTCTGTGCATTTCTTGTGTGTCATGTGTGTTTTCCTTATTTTCTGTATGTGAGTACCTGCATATCACAATTCACCAAAACTTGTGGAGTTGGTTAGAATAAAGCCTTGTAGCTAAGTTTGGTGATTAATTTTATATTAAATGATGCAGAGGTTGACGGTTGATTTTCTGATTTAAGCACCATCAACAACACCCCCGCACTTAGCCCTCTACTTGTCCTCGAGTAAAGGTTGAAGTCATCACAATTCTGGAGTAATGTTGGTGGTCAAAATCATCGAAAATCGACCGTCAACACGCCCCCACAACTAGGATTTGCTCATCCCGAGCAAAGGGTAAACTTAGATCCAAAGGATCAAGCAAAGTCTGGGCTCATGAAATAAAAGTATGCATAAGGTTTATTTCTAAGCTTTCGTGATACCTTGGATTCCTGGTGGCTAACACCTTCACCTTCGGATATTGATCCCCAGAACAATTCAACAGAGAGCATGATTCATTTCCTTTTCTTAGTACTTGGAGATTTTAAAAGATTTTTGAAAGAAGAGGCATGCTCTCATCCTTCTCAAGCCAGTCTTAGTCACTCTTATGTGTTTGATCCTCCTAAGGCTTTTCATGAAACCTCTCCTACTTCTAGATAGGCCTTTGTGTAGCTAATGGTAGGGATGGAAATGCATATCTTCCTCATTTATTTTGCAAGATCAAAAAATACTATTTTTGAGGGATCATGTCATCTTTAGAACTTGGTCAAGTGCATGTTTGTGTGAGGTATGAATATCCTTGAGTGGTGTTTGATCTTGGCTCCTCCATCTTTCCCCTTCACCTCTTTTTTTTTGCTTGAGTAAGATTATTTCTCACTCGCCTTTTTTTTATTTTAGGGGGGTGGAGAGCTTCTGATAGACCACTTTTGATGGACTCTATTGATGAGTGTGTGTGGTGGTTGACCGAAGTACTAGATGATCATGACATACCTCTAAAGGCAACGATATTTGATCAAGCTCAAAATATCAAAAGATAGATGTGTGGGTTCAAATCTAGACTATGTATGGCTCTGGATAGGACTTGGCAAAATGAGCGTCAATGAGAGTTTGCCTCACTTTATTATTTTCAAAATAAATCTCCAAGAGGTCAATAAACAAAAGTTCAAGTGACCCTATTATGTAGTTCCAAAGGTAACAAGTACTTGCATTAGAAGTAAAACTTAGGCACCTTTGAAAAATCATGTATGAACTAATCTCTTTCAAGGACTTCATTCAAATTTTAATTACATTTAGTCAGGAACGAATTTGAATGAAAACCAGGAAAGGAAAGGAACATGGGGTCGCAAACCTCCATGACGAGTTGTAGTGCAGCAAGTGGCTGACAAATGGGGCCAGCCAGCCTAACCTAGGCCGGCCAGCTTGCCTTTGTGGCCTGAACATTGAGTTCAGGTTCCATGCGTGCAGGCTTGGCTCCATGTAACTGTTGCACCTGGCGATGTTCTGATTTGGCATGGGTGTAGGCTGGCCGGCCGGAAGGAGGCCGCCCGACCCTGAGTTGCGTCAGATCATGCTCGGTTTCATCTAGGGGTTCGTCTCAGTGATGTTCATGCTGTTCCTCTGCGCACTTGGTAAAAATTTAAAACAGGGGGTCTGTTGGCACACAATGTGCAGCAACCAACAATACAAAGCATGAAGCAAATTTTATTTTTTTTCTTTATTCAATTTAAAGTCAACTAGGTGCTGTTGAAAACAAAATTTTGGGAAAAGTAAATTTGAGGGAAATAAATTTGTGCCTAAACATGAACTATCCTACATAACTGCATAGTTAAGGTCCGGCCATGACCGTAGACTGGGGCTCTAGCTCAGATTACTCAGAGACGCCTATCTCTTCGAGTTCCGGTATTCAGGGTTGAGAAATATTTTCAAACGTTGGCCATTGGCCTTGAAAACATTCCCGTCATCGTCCTGGAGGGTTATAACGCCGTGATCGGCAGCATTAAGCACTAGATAAGGCCCTTCCCACTTACTTCTATACTTACCATGACCAAACAAACTAATGCGGGAGTTAAAGAGTAGTACCTTATCTCCCGTTTTGAAGTGCTTGATCTTGATTCGCTTGTCGTTCCATCTTTTCGTCCACTCCATGTAGAGCTTGGAGCTGTGTTAGGCCTTCTCCCTCCATTCTTCCAATTCAGTCAATTGGATTTGCCTTTTAAGTCTGGCTGATCCGAGATCCATGTTCCACCTCTTGATCGTCCAGTGGGATTTGAACTCAAGTTCAACTAGTAGATGGCAGGTCTTGCCATAGACTAGCTGGTACAGTGTTATTCCTATTGGCGTCTTTAATGTTGTTCGATATGCCCAAAGTGCCTCGGGTAATTTGCGCCTCCATCCTTTCCCATGGCATTCCCTGTTTTCTGCAGAATATTCTTGATCTGTTGGTTGACATTTCTGCTTAGCCATTCGTCTAGGGATGGTATGGAGTTGCAATCCGGTGATCTACTCCCAACTCGCTGAGACACTTCCTGAAGATCTTGTCTATAAAGTGTGAGCCTCCATCACCCATCCACCCGCGGCCGCTCGCGCCTTACGGCAGCTCACTCTCTCGCGGCCGCACCAGCTCTGCCCTCTCGGTAGCTCGCCCCGAGGCCGCGTGCCGCTCTTCTAGGTCCACTGTTGGAATTCCTTAGCCTATACGAACTAATCCTCAACCGCACGGATACCAAAGTAGCTTTTACCATGGAGTTTACCTGGGATATTGAATCCAAGGAATGATAAGCGCAACCAGACCTAGAACTAGTTCAACCGAACCACCAGGGGAAGAGATGTACACGAGCAGAGGGTCTAACGACGGTTAGCCAACTCGTTACCCAGAAGACTTGCTACTAACTAACTTGATCTACTTTGGCAGCTGGAAGAGCAAGGAATTCAGAAAGGGGTGAGAGGGGAGTCCAACGGCAACCTGCTACTACTGCTATGAAAGCACACGAATGTGGTCGACTACAAAGGAAGGATAGGGCTGTCATCACCTGCAGTCTACCACACTGTTACGTGGGGTGGAAGACAACCCAAGGCAACTAACCAAGTCTAAGCACCACGCCTAAACTATCGGTTCACTTACTCCTACCTCCCAGCAAGGTAAAGAGCACACGCAAATAAGTAGAACTTACTACTTACACTGTCTAGGGATCCCGCAGATCAAAGAAATCAAGTAAACAAGTAACTGAAGTAAAGAGAAAGACTAGTGAGATACCGATGAGAGATGAGGAACTTCACTTCAAATATGCTCATTCCTCCAAGGCTACAAAGTTGGAGATGAGCCGAAGAACATGGCTCGCCCCGGACTCTCACCTCACACTCTCCCCATTCTACTCTAAGGATGAACAACTCTTGCTTGAGACTCTTCTTCTCTCCAAAATGGTGTGTGTTTGAGTGGAGCTATGGGCAGCTATTTATAGCTTTCCGAGGTTGGTTCTTGGGTAGATGCTTATATTGTACGCATATATGACGATTGACGCAACTGCCAGCCGAAGGGGGATGTGTGGCGTGCCAGTTGGAGGGCGACCAGCCTCTCCTAGGCCGGCTGGCCTGGGATTGTCACCACTTGGCACCGCCTTTGGCGTGGATGTCTCAGATGCCTTCCTGATGGCGGTTATGGTTGCACACCAACTGTTTCTTCAGTTGCAAGGCCGACCGGCCTTGACTGAGCCTATCGGCCTGTCCTGGCGCGTCTCGGCCCTCCGTTCCACCACCTTATTGATTGACACGTGGGATTGACCCAGAGAGGTGGTTCAGATCCTGAAATTGTGTTGTCGCTGCATGTGGACCCATGGATCCAAAGCACATGCCTTTCGACCATAGGATGCATTTCCTCGAGGGTTGCCAGTCAGGATCCCTTCTAGATGTGCTTGTTTGCATGCTGGACGAAGTTGGGCCTTATTGGCCATAGTGCAAGGCTGCCCAGCCTGAGGGAGGCCGGCCGGCCTGGGTTTTCTCCAAAATGAGCCCAAATTTATACCATGAGTTCCTATAGTCACATATGCACCAAAACTAGTGGAACTCTTTAGTTTAAATCAAATTAGCTTGGTGTAGGCTTTGTAACCATGAACTCTGGAGTAATGTTGGTGGTCAAAATCATCGGAAATCAACCGCCAACATCCGCTCGCCCGCAGCCATGTGCGACGCTCTGCCTGCTCCTCCCGCTCGTGCCGTGCGCGCCTCTCCGCGTCGTACGGGAGGAGAGGGGAGGGGAGGTAGCGGGGATGGGGGAGGACAGGAGCCAACTAGGGTGGGGGAGGAGGGGAGCCGACAGTGGCAAAGGAGGGGAGGAGGCCGCTCTGCCAGCTCCGCCCTCCCGCAACCGTGCGCGCCGCTCTACCACGTCGCGGCCACCTGCACCGCTCCGCGTGGGAATGGAGCGGAAGGGAGCCAACCACGGCCATCAGAGTGAGAGAGAAGGACCGGGGGGGAGAGAGGGACCGGGATAGGAAATGTGGGAGAGTGAGAGAGGAAGAGAGAAATAGGGGGTAATTGCATCACCGCTAGGTCATATTACTGACCGATGGTGATGCGTAGGCATCACTGCTGGTTCGTAATACGATCCGGTGATGATGCCTTTTGAACCTATCACCACCGACATCATTTGGATCCATTAGTGATAGATTGTCACCGCCGATTTGAACCACCGGTTTGATTTAAACCGGCGGTGATAAGGCATTTGCAATGACATGTTTTGTAGCAGTGCATCAGTACAATTCTGATTTCTACTATACAAGCTATAAATCTAAATTACATATCCCTAGCATTCCTAATTGCCTACCAATCTGGACGGTACCAAATCAAAAGCGAATTAGTTAATTACCTTGGAGGTGCAAGCTTGCTTAACCTATAAATTGCAATGGGAATGTGCTATGTGTCGTGGACTTGGAGTGAAGAAGGTGGTTCCTATTATCTGTTGCTGCATCCTTTTATGCTAGGTGCTAGCAGCTGTGCTGTGATGTGCCAAGCCAGCCAAGGGCGCATGCGCCTGCAAGGGGCCTGTCGCACGTGCGTCACGTGGGGCGATGGCCAGCCACCAGACGAGCGATGTCGGATCCTCACTATCACAAGCACGCAGCTCACACACGCGCCTCCCATCTGGTTGCCAGCCGCCGCTTGCCACACCGCAAGCATCGCTGACCTCGCTCTCAGCCTCGTGGGGAGTCGAAGGATTGAGGGGTAAGAATATTTGGTCTAATTTGGCCCACCCTCTACGTGGGGAGTCGAAGGATTGAGGGGTAAGAATATTTGGTCTAATTTGGCCCACCCTCTAGATCCGCCCATGGAACTAGGAGATCCAGTAGAGTCGATCATAGCCCCGCTAACCTGGCATTTGATGAGACATGCATGACAACCAGGGAAGGATGACAAAGGTAGAGGTGTCACAATAAATACTTCCTTTGCTCCTGGGTGATGCAATTAGTAGGGTGCAGGGGAGGAGACTTTAGAGCAAGAAAAGCAGCTTCACAGTCGGGAGTGAATCTCGACATTGCCTCCACAGAGGGGAGCGGAACCCAATGGTGTTACCAATGTCAACACTGACGTAATGCCAGATTAGGATTTCGCCAAGCGGTTTCCCACCCCACCTGTCATCGTTGTGGATGGATGGAGGGGAATTGAGGCTGCCTGATAGAACCCACTAGAGTTTGTTCCTGACTTCAATTTAGGGGTGGATTAGATGTTGGTTGTCCGAGTACAAAACCACAATGTCAGAACCAGGACCACGGGACTGCTTAAGTGGAATAGATACTTCTAGGAAAGGGACGAGGCATGTCCCATACCTTATACCTATTGTGATATACTCGGACTCGAGTAGGACTAGTCGGTATAGATGGGAGGGTGTCAACCATAACATAGAATGGGCCCCTCGCAGGCTTAACTTGATGCAGGGTTGTTAGCCCATGAATAGAGGTTTGAACATCTCTCTATAGTTTTTGAGTGACTCCTATGTAATCTAATAGTGTTTCTTGATCCATCTGAAAGTAAACTGCATGAGCTTTCCAGCAAATGCTCATGGGCCTCCAACACCCTTTGGAGTAAAGAGTTATGTTCCGTGGAAGTTGTCAGTTCCAACATCCTTTGTCCGAACATGCAATCTGATTCTTTGGTCCATTCCTTCCTTTCCTCATGCCTCCTTCCACTTTTTTGTTGTCGTTGTAGTCCATTCTCTAATCTGGTTTGTGTTCCAAGTTCCTGATCATAAGAAAATTATCACAAGGCTTTAGTAGTACCCCATTCGGAGGATAGCTTGTTTGGACAACGAGAAACAACTTTACCTGATACTTGAGTTGTCATGCACAAGCTCGAGTCACTGATCTTTGCTATGAAATAGGCATGGTTGTACCAGTGGAAGGGATGTCATCATCCTCCCCTTCTTGCATTTGAGTCATCCTTGACTCAAGCTCATCAACGTCTCCCAAATAAGGCTTTAAATCTATAAAGTTAAATGTGGGACTAACCGCAAAATCTGCAGGTAGCTCAAATCTATATATTATCATTAATCATTTCCAACACTTTGAAAGGACCATCAGCTCTAGGTAGCAACTTAGATCTTCTGAAATCAGGGAACCTATCCTTTCTTAAATGTAGCCAAACTAGATCACTAGGTTCAAAAATAGCATGTTTCTTTCCTCTGCTACTAGCAAGTTTGTACTTTGCATTCATGCACTCTATGTTATCTTTAGTAGTTTCATGCAATTTTAAGATCAGATCAGCACGTTTTTGGCATGAAAATTCACTTGCTCCGAGGTTAGAAGATGCAACAGATCAATAGGAGCACGAGGTAAAAACCCGTAAACAATCTCAAAAGGGCATTTCTTGGTAGTAGAATGTTGTGAACAATTGTAAGCAAACTCAACATGAGGCAAGCACTCTTCCCATATTTAAATGTTCTATTTTAAAACAGCCCTAAGCATAGTAGATAAAGGTCTATTCACAATTTTAGTTTGCCCATCAGTTTGTGGATGACATGGTATGGAAAATACAAGATTAGTACCCAACTTAGCCCACAAAGTTCTCCAAAAATGGCTAAGAAATTTTGCATCACGATCAGAAATAATGGTATTTGGTACACCTTGCAAGCAAACAATGGCACGAAAGAATAGATCAGAAACATGTGTAGCATCATCAGTCTTATGGCATGGTATGAAATCAGCCATCTTAGAAAATCTAGCTGTAACACCTCAGGTATTTAAATTAGGAAACAAGTCTCATTAGCTTAACAATATGCTTAACTAACTAAGAAAAGTTTAAAAGAAACGAATTATACTTGGTTTTGCATGTGATTTTGAATTTCTGTGTATATGTGCATAAGTACATGTACGTTAATCAAACAAATTAAATAACTTTCACATTGATGCAAACATGGCTACGAAATTGAATAGGCACATTGTTATTGATAGGATAAACAAAAGTCTAGTTGAACCCTATGAGAGAATACAAATTTTTGCCCAGGAAATGACGTGCCCTCTGAATCATACTTTTTGAGTTTTTTTAAAATAACTTCTAAAGTAGAACTCAAATGAACTTTGGCCAGAAACAAAACTTGTGTAACTTTTCATTTTGAACAACTTTCATGTTCAGAGATTTTTGAGTTGCAGCACAAAAATTTGAGAAACATTGAATTTCAAGCCAGCCCCTGCCTTTTCTTCTATTTCCACTTTCAGTCCCTCCCTTCTCTCCTCTGCTTCACCCGACGCCCGCTGCCAGTCACCGCTGGCCACCTGGCCGGCGATGCCTGCCGCCCAGGCCGCGACAAGCCAGTCACCGGCCGTCCTCCCCACTCCCCCGACCAAGCCCTGCCGCGCCCAATCACGTGCCGTGCAATCCCTCCCTCCCCACGCCAGGATCTCCGGCCGCCAACCGTGACGCACCGCTGGCCGCACGCGACGCCGCCGCCCGGCCACCGCACGCCGCGCCCAATGGCGAGCCCACGCCGTGCCCGAGCCTCCGCTCTGTCCCGCCACTCCCCGCGCTCGCCGCCCGACAAGCCGCTATGCTGCAGCATGCCCAATCCCCTGCTCCCGCCCGCCGCTTGCCGCGCCGAGCCTCTAGCCGCTGCCCCGACGCCCAATGGCACGCCCCCGTCGTGCCACCCGCGCCCGAGCCTCACAGTCCAGCCCCGCCCCTCCTCCCGCCTCTCGCGCGCTGAGCCTCCTCGCGCGCCCAGACACCAGTACGCCGCCGCCGCCACCATTACCGTCGTCGTGCCCAGCTCACCGTGGAGCTCACCTCTCCGGCCACCCATTGCCAGAGCTGAGTCTCCAACCACCACCACACCGCCCCACCGCAGCTCACACCCCCCGCCCATCACCGCCCAGACCCGCCGGAGCGCTGCCAGCGCCGCCTCCACCGCCGCCGCCCCTGACCGCCGTGGACACCCCAACCCCATCGGAGCACCATCGCCGACACGCCGCACCGCCACCGTCCCCTGCTCCACACCGACGAGCCCTTTCCGGCCACCCCCAACCCCACCCACAAGGTAGCTCTCGCCTCCCTGGTACTCCCCTGACCCTTTCCCCTCGCCGGAATTTGGCCGGCCGCCGTGCCAGTGCCGCCTAGGGACCCAATTGCAACGATTGAAATCTTTACAAGGGTCTACACACAAGTTTCCAGGGGCATATCTGTAACCTATGTTTAAACTTTGAATTCAAAAACAGCGAACTTGTAAAATTCATATAAAATCGTAGAAAAATCAAAAAAAATACAAACTCAACTATTCTGGAATCGCTAGAAGAAAATCTACAACTTTGGTTACATGCTTTTCTTGAGTTGCTTGCTAAATCTTGCTCTAAATTAAATGGAAAGTTTAATAGACTTTAATTGTACCCACTGTTGTAGACCAGTGCTGCATCTGATTTTTGGACAGTAGATTGATTGCTTGATGTGTAGTCCAGTGGGAAAAGTTTAGGATTAGAACCCACTTGTAGCTAAACTTTTTGTTAAACTTTGTTTATACCATGAAATAATAAAACTAATTTGTAACTGTTGTTATATTGTGATTCATGTTGTGAAACTTTTCCAGAGCTGTTATAGTGATGCCTAAATACCACAGAAAAAGTTTAGAACCTTTTTCCTTTTTGTAACCTATTTATATAATTTTGTGGTGGGAAAAATGCACTAAATAACAATAATTAGTTTCTGTGCTTGGAAAATATTCAACTTTTTACTGTGGGACACTTTGGATTAGTTTATGCTATAAAAAAATGTTTCTTAAACAGAAACCCTGTAGAACATCTTGTAGAAATTAATCTTTATTAACATAAGTGTAGCCTGTCCTATTTATTATGCTCTGTATTATGCGAAATAAAATCCAAAAAATTTGAAGTTGGTGACCACGTCTACCTTCGAGTTTCACCAACCAAGGGTGTACAACGATTCGGAGTCAAAGGAAAACTATCTCCCAATTATGTTGGTCCCTAAATCATCGAGAGCTATGGATCTGTAGCCTATAGAATACGACTGCCCCCTTAGCTTGCAGCCATCCATGATGTCTTTCACGTGTTTCAGCTCAAGAAGTGTGTTGGAGTCCCTACCGAGGTTATTAAACAACAAGAAGTAGGGGTAGAGCCCGACCTCTCATATGTTGAGTACCCTATCAAAATCATGGATCAAAAAGAAAGAAGCACTAGGAGGAAAGTGATTAAAATGTATAAAATTCAATGGAATCATCACACTGAGGAAGAAGGCATATGGGAAACTGAAAGCTTTCTAAACCAAAATTTCCCTGGTTTTCTCAACTCTACCGAAGGTACACACACTATCCACACTAAGCCTATTGCTCGAATCTCGGGGCGAGATTCTTTTTAAGGGGGGAAGGCTGTAACACCTCGGGTGTTTAAATTACGAAATAAGCCTCATTAGCTTAACATGATTAGATAACTAAGAAAAGTTTAAAAGAAATGAATTATAAATTGGTTTTTCCTTGAATTAAAAATAGACGTGTATATGTGCATAAATACATGTACTTTAATCAAACAAATTAAATAACACTCACCTCAATGCACTTGGCGGCGAAATTTAATAGACACACAATCGATTACAGGATAAACAAATGTCTAGTTGAAGCCCAGGAGAGAATACAAATTTTTGCCCATGAAATGACGTGCTCTCCGAATCATACTTTTTGAGTTTTTAAATAACTTCTAAATGAGAACTCAAATGAACTTTGGCCTGAAACAAAACTTGTGTAACTTTTCATTTTGAACAACTTTCATGTTCAGAGAATTTTGAGTTGCAACACAAAAATTTGAGTAACACTTGACTTTGCAAACCAGCCCCTGCTTTTCTTCTATTTTCACTTCCGACCCTACGCTTCGCCCGACCCACCGCTTCGCCCGACCCTCAGCGTCGCCCGACCCTACGCTTTGCCCGACCCTACGCTTCGCCTGACCCTCCGCTTCGCCCGACCCTCTGCCCGCCGCGCAGTCGCTGCTGGCCACTTGGCCAGCGATGCCTGACCGGCGCTAGGCGCCAAGCCAATGCCTGGCTGCGCTCCGCTCGCACGCGCACCTCCCCACGCTGCGACCATGCCCAATCCGCACACGCCACGTGCACGCCGGCGACGCGCGCCTCTGCTCGCCGCCCACCGAGCCCAATGGACAAGCCGCGCCGTGCCCATGTCCCCGCCGCATCCCACTAGTCGCCGCGCTCACCTCCCGGCAAGCCAGCTGCTGCAGCTCCTCGCCCAACCCGCGCACCGCGTGATCTCCCGCTCCCCCACACCAAATCCCCGGCGGCCAATCCCCTGCCCGCGCCCGCCGCACGCCGCGTCGGCTCTACTCGCCGTCCACCGCGACCAGTAATGCGCCCCCGTCGTGCCGCCCCTCCCCAGCGTTGCCCGGTCCTCTCCCTCCCTCCTGCAGCCTATAAAAGGCAACACAAGGCCACTCGCGCGCACCTCAACCCACCAGAACGCTGCCGCCACTGCCATTGCCGTTGTCGTGCACCACCCGCCCACGGAGCCCCATCCTCCAGCCTTCCACTGCCCAAACCCATCACCCAGCGAGCTTGCCCTCCCTCCACTGAAGCTCACCGGCCTCTTCCCCAACCATCTCGACCGCCGGAGCACCGCCAGCGCCGCCCGCGCCGCCGCCGCTCCCTTGCTGCTCCATGGACAGCCCACTCCGAAGCTCCTCCGTCCAAGCCAAGCCTCGAAACAGTTTCCCCTCCGCACCGCCGCCGCCCCTCTGCTCCGCGCTGACGAGCCACCTCCGGCCACCCCCAACCCCGACCAAGGCCACCCCAAGGTAGCTCTCACCTCTCTGGATCTCCCCAACCCTTTTCCCCTCGCTGCCGACGAGGCCCCTCGCCGGAATCTGGCCGGCCACCGTGCCAGCGCCACCCAGGGACCCAATTGCAACTATTGAAATCTTTAAAAGAGTCTGCACGCAAGTTTTCAGGGGCATAACTGTAAACCTGTGTTTAAACTTTGAATTCAAAAATAGCAAATTTGTAAAATTCATATAAAATCGTAGAAAAATCAGAAAAATACAAACTCAACTGTTCTGGAATCTTTAGAAGAAAATCTACAACTTTTGTGACATGCTTTTCTTTAGTTTTTTGCTAATCTTGCTCTAAATTAAATGGAAAGTTTAATAGATTTTAATTGCACCCACTGTTGTAGACTAGTTCTGAATCTGATTTTTGGACAGTAGATTGATTGCTTGATGTGTAAGCTAGTGTAAAAATATTAGGACCAGAACCTATCTCTAGCTAAACTTTTTGTTAAACTTTGTTCATGCCATGAAATAATAGAACTAATTTGTACCTGCTGTTATATTGTGATTCATGTTGTGAAACTTTTCCAGAGCTGTTATAGTGATGCCTAAATACCACAAAAATAGTTTAGAACCTTTTTTCTTTATGTAACCTATTTATATAATTTTGTGGTGGAAAAAATGCACTAAATAACAATAATTAGTTTCTGTGCTTGGAAAATATTCAACTTTTTACTGTGGGACACTTTGGATTAGTTTATGCTGTAAAAAAGGTTCTTAAATAGAAACCCTGTAGAACATCCTGTAGAAATTAATCTTTATTAAGATAAGTGTAGTTTATCCTATTTATTATGCTCTGTATCTTGCGAAATAAAATCCAAAAAATTTACAGTAACATATATATGGATAGGTTAACCCCCTATAAAACTTTTGGAATCAATACTTGCATGGTTTGTTCTATATAAGAATAACTAGGTTCTAGCAGTGGTTGTGTATTACATTTTTTGAAATTAATCTGCTACACAGAAATTTCTGAAATTTTTACAGTGTTGTTGTCTTTGCATAATGTGCTCTAAATAAAAATTTCATCACCAGAAGTTACCTAGTCCAGAAGTTGTGCTTACAAAATTTAGTTTCCAAAAGAACACAACCCCCCGCCCCCTTCTTGTTTAATGGAGTTAATCAGTTTAAGTTATACTCTATTAATGATTTCCCAAGAAATCTTAACTAAGTAACTTCACAACCAAATCTATATTTTTGTGGACTGTAACTTTATCGTGAAGAAAATAAATGTCATATACCATCACTACAACTCAAACTTGTGCATTCATATAGAATCGACTACTCTCGCCGACGGAACGTACGAGCTGGTGCCCGAGTCCGACAGTGAGCAGCGTGAAGCTCAAGTGAATCTAATGGAAGCTTTCGAAGATCCGAACCCGAGTTCGGATGAGCCCCAAACTAACTTTACCCAAGAAGGCAAGCCCCGGAACATGAACCCTATTTTTCTAAATTAAACAACTTATTACTCTATTTTGCTTGTGCATTAAGTTTATAGGAGTTGAAACATAGAACTATATGCTTAATTTATTTTATTATGAAAATACATGTAAATGATATATTAGAATTAATTCCTATATTTTTAAAGAAGAGATTAATTTAGTTAAGTTTTATTTATCAAGTTTATGTATAAATTAAACCAATTAAATACTTAACGAGCAAATAAAAGACATGTGAGAGCGGTTAGCGCCAAATTTATGATTCGTGTTGCACTAAACAAGTAATACCAAAAGATACATTTATATTGGTATTTGATTATATTATATTAATTATGAAAACAGGTGTTTAACTCTAATTTGCTTTTAATTAGAAACACTAGTTTAAATAATCATTAATAAATTGATTCTAAATTTATTAGAAAACAAGAGCTATTGTACAACAACACTACTAAACAATAGCTATGCTAAAACAAAAACAACACAACAAAAACGGATTAAAAAAGAGCTAAAACGTGCAAACCGTGGAAGAAACAAGGTTGTAGGGATCTATTAAAAATAAACTGCAGATTTCAGGGGCTAGCAGAAGAGATCATCGAGACACATAAAACAGTGCTCGTGAAAAAGGTAAAAGACAGGGCTGGATCTGCAAAAAGATGGGTTCGGGCTGCACTGGAAAACTGCTAATAGTTCTAGGGAGTTTTCTGTGAATTAAACAAGACACAAGAAATAAACCAAAGATTGCAAGGTTCTTGAGGGGGTTTTCTGCAAGAACTCAAAGAGCATCTGGTGGCCTAGGGACTCGATTGGAGTGGGGAAAAGGAAGAGCAGGGTGAGGGAAACTCACGGAGTACTCATCCGCGGCGGAGAAGAACAGGGACGGCCGGAATCTGGCCGGGGGCGGCCGGTTTAGGGTTGCTCCACGGAAGCGGTGCCCTGGCGATGGAGGGCGACGGGGAGTGGCAAAATGGAGTCGTCTCGTCAAGGGGATCGTCGTGGCGGTGCTGGATTGGTCCGACGGCCGACGAAAGTGGCGAATTGGAGCGGCGAAGGCTAGTGGCGGCGCTGCTTGTCATGGACGAGCAGCAGGCCGCAGGATTACAGTTCGTTCGCGACGAGAAGCGGCGCTGCGCAAGCGAGGGAGAGCAGGGGAGGTGCGCGTAGGGGTGCAGGGGGCGAGACGCATGCGGCAGGGCAGGGCACTGAGGCCTGGAGTCGCGCGGCAGGGAGGCAGGCACGAGGCGGCTGGGCAAATAGGCGGCGGGTAGGGAGGAGGGTTTGGGGGACCGGGTCGACGGGGTCTAGAGGGGGCGCGAGCGGCTCTGGTCCGCCTAGGCGTGCGGCTAGAGGTGCTGGTCGGACCGAGTTCGGGTCATGCCCAGCTCAGCCGCAGGAGGGGGATGACGAGTCGGACCCTCGTGTAAGAGAGAGGAAGAGGTGAGGGAGAGAGGGGGAGACGGTTGCGAGATGTCGCGGAGAAGCTCCAGGCCATGTCGGCTTCAACCAACGTCGACCGGGGCGGCCGCATCGGTGACTCCGCGAAGAAGGCGATGAAACGGGGCGGCGGTGGCGCATAGGAGCGAGCGTCGCGCGACCCAGCGGAGGCGCGGAAGAGAGAAGTAGGGCGGCGCTGGCGGCGGACGGGTGCGAGGGTAGAGCACCACGGACGTGTGCGCTCGGTTCAAGAAGGGCCCGACTCAGGTTCGCTCGGAGGAGGCAAATGTGGACCCGACAAGCGGGGCCCACCTATCTGTGGCGCGCGGGGAGCACGCCTGACGCGCGAAGCTGGGCAGCGTACGGCCGGCGTAGGAGAAAAAGAGAGAAAAAATAGATTAACAGCTTGGGAGGAAAAAGAAATGAGGTACAAGCAAAGGAGAAAGAGAAATAGAGGAGAAAAGATTATATACAAGAGGGGAAAAAATAATAAGTTTAGAAAGAGAATTTTGAACGAGAAAATCTCGGAAAAAAATTCTCAGATAATGTTTGGGACACGAGGAGCTCGAGCAAAATATTCAGAGCTCGCGAAAAGAAATCTAGAAGCTTCCAAAAATTGAATATGCTTTAGAAAATTGAGAATAAAAGCCAGCAAAATCTAGGTAATTCTTAGAAAGTAGACATAGTATTAAAAACTGATTATCAGCGGTGCTCATGGTCAAAAGCGATATGTACATTCACATCATACCTTAATTGAATATGTGCTTTAGTTCAATTAGTTATTGTTCTCGTTCTTGCTTTATTATTGTTTATCTCTTTTATCATAAATGTGTGATGGAAAACACTTATCTCATAGTAAATAGGTTACTAATAACTCAATGTAAATTAAAATGCTACTGCAGTGAGTCAGCCAACATTTATCCTTATTTACGCTTTGGATATCATTTATTTGTTCATACACTTGCTGGTAACAATCATAAGTATACTCATCCTGGTCAAATCAACACTGCTCGGAAGAGGATGTTATTGTGAAGATTGCTGAGTTCTAAGCGTACGCGACCCCCAGTCGATCGTCTGTGAAGTTCGGAGCGTGTTGACGGTCCTTAAGTTACAAATCCGACCGTCAACCTCTGCTTCATTCAAAGATAAATAATCACCAAAACCTAGAGATAGAGGTTTAAGTCTAACCATTTCCATAAGCTTTGGTGTATAATTGTTTACAGGAGACTGTGTCTGCATACGGAGGAAAAACATGCTCAAACAAAAGAAAAAAAGTATATTTTAGAGCATTCTATGAGAGCACATGAATTGGAGGGCCCACATCCTGAAGCAAATCAACCCTAGAGGTCAGAAAACGCACCTCCAACCAATCAGAGGCAGGCACACAAATTCAACGGCCCATCTGGCAGATCAAACCGACGTAACTTTGTGGGAAACCTTGAGAATCAAGCCAAGGGTCCACCTACCAATCTCACAGCCAAAGGCGGTGCCACGAGGGCCCACCTAGGGGTCGGCCGAACCCCTGTGTCGGCAAAACCTGGACGGGTTCCTGGCCTGCTCAATCTTGGCGGGAAGATCGATCTTATCGTCCTAAAGGCAGTTCCTGGGTTTTCAATACAAACCTCTCCTAGGAACCGACCTATCCAAGCTATAAAAGGAGGAGAGGAGACCCCCACAATACACACCAATTTGGAGAAGAAGAAAAGAAGGGAGGACTCCACCTTTTAGAGCTACCTAGTAGAGTAGGTTAGGGAGTTTGTGGAGGAGAAGTCCAGGAGGAGAGCCGGAGTTGTCGGCCTCCCTCTACTTGTACCTCGGCGGATACGAACCTCTTTTGAGTAAGTATTTGGGTTCGTCTACGGTGGTGAGTTCTTATTAAAGCTATTTCTTTGTTATCATTTGCTTGCGGGATGATTGTCCGTTCTTGAACAGTTGCTTCTAGCTTAAGGACTTGAGTCTTAAGACAGAGTCTGGCCAGGGCTAGAAGTAATAATCGATAGCGTAGACGTGTTGTCTAGGCTTAAAGTTACCTTTGTTTGCTACCCTTCCCCACAGTCTGTCGGGGTAGGTGGCAGGTGGTGACAGCCCTGACCGTCCCTTGTAGTCCTCCACGTTCGGGTTGGGCGTACAGTTAATAGCCGGATACGCTTGGCATACCAGGTGTGGGCCGGTGCCCAAAGCAAGCGAGTAGTAGCTAAGCTTATCTTTCCTAAGTATCTCTATTCTTATACAACCACACTACCCAGGACCATCCTATCTTCTTCCTCTTCCTTGGGTAAATTAGCTAGAAGACTGTTACAACTCCGTTCCCTGAGAAATATACGATACTCGGAATACTCTCCAGGTGAAGTGCCATAGCGGTATAACTGTGCGCTTGCGGATTTATTCGTGAATGTTAAGAAATACCAACAAGCATTTCTGGTGCCGTTCCCGGGGAATGGTTGTTGTAGTTGTCTTTGAACCTAGTTTGCCCATGTATCCTTTCTTTTTACCTTTCTCTTTCTTTTATCCTTTTGTTACCATGGATCACACTTTATCCATCAACTCTCTGTTCCTGAGGATGAGTTCTTAGAGCCATCACCCTCTCCAAAGCCTATCATAGCTTCTGGCTATGAACTCCATCCTGGCACCATTGCCATAGTTCAGGGACAAACCTTATCTGGATTAGAAAATGAAGATCACCACCGTCATTTGCAAGAGTTCGAGGAACCTGTTCGTGCTTGGTAATCCCAGGCATGATGCAGAAAACCTTGAGGTGGAAGTTGTTCCCTTTTTCTCTCGTGGAGAAGGCAAAACAATGGTACACTCACAACGTGAGGAGTGTGAACGGTGATTGGGAAGAGCTCCAAAATGACTTTTGTCACTTGTTCTCTTCTTTATCCTACCTAGCCTCTCCCTGAAGTGTCATCCTTGCATTTGAACAATTAGAGAAGGAAACGATAAGTGCAGCATGCGCTAGCTTCTCACACCTTTTGGCATCAAGCCCGGACTGATCTATACCTGATGACATATCTTTGCACATCTTTTACACGGGTTTAGACATGGACTCTGCCGAAGATCTTGGCACTGCCGCTAGAGGTTCGTTTGCACATAAAACTCCAACAGAAGGAAAGAAGATCCTAGATCACATCTTAGGAAACTCTTCTTTTCTCACCTATCCTTGCGAGCCCCAGCAGGAGTCCAAGTTGCACCATGAGAGCCCCTCATCAGCCAAAACCAACCCTCTACCTTCCACATCCTAAGATTTATCTGTTGACCCCTCTCCCGAACCACGAACAATGAAGGAAGAAGAAATTCAACCGTTGAAGTTCTCTTCCCCATTCGAGGATGACCCTTTTGAATTCTTTAGACACACCTCGAGTTACCTTTGTGAGAGGCTACCTACGGTACCTCCATCTTCTCCCAACAATGCACCTCTTGAGAAGGCCTTGAAGGAGGAACGGCCAAAGGAAGTAAGACGCTCTTCCGAAGCAATTCGGATTAGCTCATCTTCCACAACCATTCGTTGCTCCATGAGGGGAATTGCCATAGAAGCCCTTCACGACCCCACAGCCGAGGCTTGCATCATATCCGAATTCCTCACGGACACGTTCAGAGGAAGCATGCCTCTAGTCCCGACCGAAAGACTCTTAAAAAGTCCCTCGGGACTTACCTTTGAATGTCGGGGGATCGCAAGGGCAGTGCAGATCAAGATAGTCAAAATCGAGGTTCAGCTAGACTTCCACATCTATCCCATCCTTGATTTTGATCTTCTCATAGGCTACCCTATAGAAAAACTTCTTCAAGAAAAATCATCACAAGAGAGCCTTTATAATGAATTTGGGAAAACTGCTTTCGCCATTCCTGTCTAATGCCCAAAAATTCCGATGGCAAAGCACTATCTTGACCATGACCTACCCGAGGAGGTGAAGTTCGTATCCCCCTTCATTTCACCTAAGCCTATTTTTCATCCTTATGAAACAAAACGACCTTCATCTCCCTCGTTTAAGTTTAAGCCTTGTCCCTCTGGTCCGATCTTTGATGATGAATCTCTTGAGAAGGAGAACTTTTGTGCCATAGACCCTCCTAATACATCAACTCTGGAGGATGAGCAAAAGATTTCCACAAACAAGCATGAAAACTTCTTTTTCGAATTTCCTCAAGATTCGTGCTCGCATAAGGAGTCTCTAGAGTCCATCTTGCCATGCACCACGTGCTCTCACAAGGATCACAACCTCCTCTCAGATCTTTCTAGCAAAACGTTTAGAAGGATGGTTGTAGATGCATTTGTTTATAATAATTATTGCAAATTTTGTGGATGCAATGTGGCACTAACCTTGCAGCTTGAACAATGATGGTAAATCAACAAATGGTGATGAAGCCGGGAACTACATTACCATTAATAGCTGCAGGATGAATCCCCCATGGTCGAGCTTGCGAGCATAACCAAGCACTGCCGGGAGATAGCCTGAATTATCATAAAAAAATCCTTCCTTCTCAATAAGAGCATGACATCCTTCAAGGAGGGTATGCACCTTCGGGTATTCTTGGCCCTAACCAGTGCATGTTAAGATTGAAAAGAACAAGGGACATACAATGCCTAAAAATATGGGAGTTGCATCAACTATACACCTTGATGCTCTTTGGTGATGGAACACACTCGAAGGGAGACCCCGACATTGCGCACTTGACTTTTACACAAAATTCCAAGTGTGGGGGAGGATGGGGTGAGTCTCACCAAAAAGTTCCACTAAAACCAAACTTTATCCTAGTTTAAAGATGGTGCCAGTTCTGCTTTATCAAAAAAAAGAGGGACAAAGAAAAAAAGAAGAAGAAAAAGGAAAATGAAAAAAAAAGAGAGAGATAAAAAAAGGGGGAGGAAAGGAACACGAGGAGAGTGAAGGTGAGCCAGCATGCTCCACACGGATCAAAGGCCGCATCAAGCGTGCCTCCAAGCCATGGGATTGCACCCTAATAGAAATCATTTTGCCGCCTGGCTCCTCTCAGCGTTGCTCTCACTTTCGCTTGCAAAGCCTTGGTATAATCCTCATCCGCTCCCAACCTTTCATAGCTTCACTCTAGCAGCTCCTACGCGCATACAAACAAGAGGAATACTCCTCTTTCTTTCTAGGCCTTTGTTGCTCCACTCTTATTGGCACTTGCTCGCATGCACGAAAGGAGATGTACTTTGCGCCTCCAATCTAAAGCATTGTGCTAACGGATCATGCCACCAAGCCCCATGGTTCCTACACACTAGCCGTGTGTACAACCTAGCCTTGTTGTTCACCTGAGTCGGCATGGTCTAAGTGCCCTCCTTCGATTCAGCCCGCATCAAAAAGGAGGAGTCATCAACAAACATATGGGACTATGCCACCGTTGCAGCAACTTCAAAACTTCCATCCACATACGCTATCGGTACGTACACTCAGGTGCGTGCCAAGGTAACTCAATGTTCACCAATCATTTGGTCAAATTTATCTCAATATGAACTTATCTTGATCTTACAAATGCATGCTTCCTTTGTTTATATTTGTATGCTCTGGTTTGGATTTCTCTTAAGCTTGAGACATCCATAGGCTTTTTAAATTAAGCATGGTGCTTAGGTTAAACAACCTTCTTTAATCAAATTAGACATGGTGTTGAGTTTGATTAATGAACTGATGAGTTAATACTATCATAGACTTTGGATGTATATCTTTTGCGGACTAAACCCTGCAGGAAATATTTCAAATAAGATGGGTAAGTCCTCAAGCTAAATTCATAATGAAGATAAACTAAGGCCCGGGACGCACTTCAACAAAAATTGCACAACATACAAAGAAGGCACACATCATCTTTCAAGGTGCACCGTGAGTATATTTTCAAAATGCCCCTTTGTTACGTTCATGCAATTTTATCTCAGCCTAGTTTGAGTTATGCTGAAAAGATAAAAATTTGGTGAACAATAATAAAAAAAAATTGAAATAAAAGAATCTCTCTCGAAAAAAATGATGAAACCAAATGATGGCAAACATTTTGGGATCCATGCTATTTGAATCTGATTTCTCTTAAGCATGGATGGGAACAACTAATCTCAAGGAAATAATGAAATACTTTCAAAATTCTTTAAAGCGTCCCTCGAGTACTTGTTGTCCACTAACCTTTTGCAGGGAATAAAAAAACCAAAGGAGTGATACATAATAAACTCCAACACTTCCACAAACGCTCCTTGGCCGCACAGGGAGAAATATGCGAGGAAGCAAGTAGAACAGATGCAAGGCTTCGTTGCATCTGCAATCTTTGCATTTTGTTCTGAGCTTGGGGAGATCTATTACGTAAGTATTCAAAAACCTTACGCATCCTTTCCCATGTTTCCACCCTGCTAGGTTACCCATCATGCCAAATTTGCCATGATAAAAATAATAAAAAAATAAATAAACAATTTTAACAAAAAAATTCAAGCATTTCAAACACATATTCAATAAACCCAAAGGCCCCAAGCTCCCTCCAACACGCTGGTTTGCACTTCAAACTCGCACACCTCCCTATTTAAATTAAAATTTTACTCTAATTAATTTGATATAAAAAAATAATAAAGAAGCCTTACACCATACACTTCATGATAAACATGCATACTCTTTATTCCTAGCCTTTCACCTTGTGCTTGTGAACAAAAATTTTATAGGGAACCCATGCTATCTAATGATTGAATTTTGTGATATGGTTGGATGAATGGAACCAAAACTCTTCCTTGCAAAGTACTTGGATTATTTTTGTAAAAAGTTTTCAAAATTCTCTAACTTGGCTCATCAGTTGTTAAATTCGTAGCAAAGCTAAAGAATGATCACCTTGCAAAAACCTTAAGATCATGCTGCTTGTCTTTGATTTGAGCTTTGACAAATTTTGTGACCCTTGCTAGAAATCTTTCAAGCTTTCATGATCAGGATCACGTATACTCCACTAATATATATGTTGACTTCTACATTGGAAGTTGCGCAAAAACATGCCATCCATTTATCTCTTAAATAAAGGCTCCATGAGCAATATGACTTTCTCCAAAGTACAAAACAAAGGTATGGGCTATGCAAAAGAAGAAGAAAAAAATGTTGGAGAAATAAAAGCATGCTCAAAAGCATGGTTTGGACATTTGAAAGTCCAAGAAAAAAGGATAAAAAGAAAAGATAGCCCGTATCCAAAAAAAGAGAGAAGAGTCTGTTGACGCCAGATTTTGACACATGTTAAATCGGCGTCAGGAGGAGAAGATTGGCCGATGCGGCAGATCTGAAGTCTACAGTAAGGAATCGGCCGATTGAGGTAACAGTTGAAAATCGGCCGATTGGTGATACAGCTTGCGCCAACAAGACGGGGCTACTTTGGAGGGTCCCGGTCTAAAGTTGGTCAACAGAGCAACGCTAGGTCAGTCAGGAAGCAATTGAAAAAGTCCTGATTGGATTAGGAGACGGCGGTGGAAGATTCTGCGGAAGTCCGTTTCCTTTTTAAAAGATATTATAGATATAGTAGTTTTTCTATTTTTAAATAAGGTTGTAACAAGTCGTAATCGACCAGGAGTCCTAGTTTTAGGGTATAAATAGGAGTCGTCAGGGCTTTGCAAGGACATCAACACATCAATCAACAACAATACTTCTACTTTTTCCAGCAATTTACTTTTAAGTCGGCGACTTCGCCAACACTTTTTCTTCTTTCATGAGTTCGTACGGATTGGCAGGGCTGCATCAACCTGATCTCCGGCCAGTTGGTAGGTTCCGCTTATCGAGTAATATCCGAGCTTTAACTACGGGCGCATCGCTGTAGTTTCGTTTGGATTTATTCACCAGTTATCGATATTTACTAGAATTGCAAGTTTTACCTGTTGTTGCCTATGACTTGTTGCCATTCCCACACCGCTACAAGGTACCCGATTTCACCAAGTTTTCGGGGTCGGACGACACATCCACCGTAGAGCACATCAACAGATTCATCATCCAGTGCGGAGAGGCTGCCACGCAAGATGCTCTGAGGGTGCATCTATTTTCATCGTCTCTGTCCGGATCGGCCTTCCAGTGGTTCACCACTTTGCCACCAAATTCTATTGTTACGTGGGCCGATCTAGAATGGAAGTTCCACAAGTACTTCTACGCGGGGGTACATGAGATGAAACTCTCAGATTTGACCAGCCTCAGGCAGAGGAGCGATGAATCAGTAATTGGATATATACAGAGGTTTAGAGAAGTCAGAAACAAATGCTACAGTCTGGCTCTGACCGATGCACAGTTGGCCAATATCGCTTTCCAAGGCCTCCTACCACAAATCAAGGAAAGGTATGCTTCACAAGAATTTGAAAGCCTAAGCCAGATCGTGCATCGATTGGCAGGGCAGGAAATCCGTCCGTTTGAGCAGCGGAGGAATTTCCAGAAGAAGGTGGCATACCTAGAAGGGTCTGAATCTGATGGGGAGGAGGAAATCGGCCTGGCAGAGTGGGTGAAAGGCAAAAAACCAATATCATGCCCTTTCGGAAAGAAAGAGCCAGAGACATTCGGCTTTGACACATCAAATGCCGATAAAATTTTCGACTTATTACTCCAGGAAGGGCAGATTAAACTTTCTCAGTATCATACCATCCCTACGGCCGATCAGCTCAAGAAGATGAAGTACTGCAAGTGGCACAATGCCACGTCTCATGATACGAATGAATGAAAAGTCTTCCGTCAGCAGATACAATCGGCCATCGAGCAGGGGAGGCTCAAATTTGAAATCCCGGCTAAATCGGCAAATCCGATGCAGATAGATCTGCATCCCTTCCCGGCTAACATGGTTGACACAGGAGAAAATTCACGTCAAACCAAGGTGCTGACGTCAGAATCGGCAAGAAGGGGCAGTGCCGTCAATCCAGGAGGCAGATTACAGCGGACGAGATCAAAAGTAACAGGCGGGGGCGAGAACGACCACGCAAACCCGTCACCACCCAGTTCTTGCTCAACAAATATCGGCAGCAGCAGGAACAATCAAGATACCACGACGAGATGATACGCCGGCATGAGGATCACTAGCAATGTCCGTTCTTCATCCATTGCTGGGAGAACGACATCAGATTGCCGTCAGCCGATAACTGTCCTGAGTGTAACGGATTAAGTTGCCACGATCGCCTAAGGTCACGCTCTAAGGACAGAGGATCAAAGCCGATCAGCAGAAATCGGCACGAACAAGAGGGACAGAGCATTTCAGTGCATGATCGGTTGGGGGGCAGAGTTGACCAGTACCACCGGTCAAAAGGTAGGATCAACCAACAGGATGGACTGGGGGGCAGAATCAGCGTGCACGATCGGCTGGAAGAGATGGCTGATGATAGGGTGTCAGATGAAAACCCCTTAGGAAGGGAACCAGATTGGGAACACGCCAGATCATCGGCCAAACCAGTAAACCCCAGGTGGTGTCCCGATGGCCTATCCAGATCCCAGAAACGGAGGATCCAACGCTTGCGCCAGTGGGAGCAACAAAAAGAAGAACAGAAGCAGGTGCCGGAGAAAAGAAACGTTAAGTCCCGGGTGTGGCGCCCAAAGAAAAACAACAGTCAAGAAGCAGACAATCAAGAATCGGCAGCTGACATCAACATGGTGTTCATATTGCCGATGGAATTCATGACGCCTGATGATCGAGACAAAGCGACAAGAATGGAAGAGAAAATGGCACAACTGGTGTTAGAGCCAATGACGGCTACTTTTGAGAAACCAGAAGAAGAAAATGGCAACATCTCAAGGCGCTGTTTCTCAAAGGCTACGTTGACGGGCGACCCGTCACTAGACTACTAGTAGACGGAGGCGCCGCAGTCAACATCATGCCGTATGCCATGTTCCGCAAGCTAGGCAAGAGCGATGAGGATCTCACCAAGACAGATATGATGCTAAAGGATTTCGAAGAAAACGTGTCTCCCGCCCGCGGAGCGCTCTGCGTCGACCTCACCATCGGCAGTAAGACCCTTCCTACTACCTTTTTCGTTATTAATGGTAAGGGATCCTACAACATGCTGCTCGGTCATGACTGGATACACGCAAACTGCTGTGTCCCATCTACAATGCATCAATGCCTCGTGCAATGGGTCGGCGACAGCACAGAGATAGTCACCGGCGATTCCGCCTACAGCGTCGCAGCGGCCGACACGCAATAGTGGAGCTGCGAGCACGTCAAATCTATTTCTGGTAGGACTTGGGACACTGACTTCCTAAAAGTGTCCGATTTCGGTCTACAGCCGATCCAAGCAGTCGGCTCTGAAGATTCAGAATAGATGGATCAGCTCGTCCGAGAAGACGGGAAGCTTGGGCATGGATTCACATCGGCCGATTTATTGGAGATGGTAGATTTGGGAGATAGCAGCAAATCAAGGCCGACGTATATTAGTGCTAATTTGGATCCTGAGTATAAGTGTAAACTGATAAGTTTATTAAAAGAATTCAAGGATTGCTTTGCTTGGGAATATCATGAGATGCCAGGTCTAGACCGGTCCATTGTTAAACACCGGTTACCTATAAAATCAGGATATCGGCCATATCAGCAACCTGCACGACGATGCAACCCCATGATTCTACCTGATATAAAGGCCGAGATTGTGACAACCCTGGTAATTACATTTCCAAAATCAATGTCATTAGCCTAACTCTATGCTTAAACCAACTAATGAAAGGGTGGAAAGAATTAGAACGAGTTCAGTTGGAATTCAAATTTAATTTGAGCACATTTGGTTACTTTTGAACTTTTAAATTTAACATTCAAACCATAAGACAAATGAGATTTTGCCTGAAACCAAAGTTGTAGAACTTTTTATTTTGAACAACTTTCGTGTTCAAAAGTTTTTGAAATTCAAATCAGAAAGAGAAGAAAACGCCCTGTTTGCACCCAGCCCCCTGAAGTTTGCCAAATTTTCGCATTCAGGCCCTCGCGCCCCCCCCCCCCCCCCCTCTCTCTCCTCCCCGCCCGACCGCCGCGCGCCAGGTGGCCGGCGACGCCTGACCGGCGCGAGGCGCCAGGCCAGTGGCCGCCGCACCACCCCGCCACGGCCGGCTTTGCCCCCCTCCCCACGCCGCGCGTGCACGCGACGCTGCCGCGCCCAGCCCGCCGCCCGTCGCGCCTAGTCGCCGCGCTCCGCCGTGCCGCCCCGGCCCCCGCGCCCCGCCAGTCGCCGTGCCCGCCCTCCGCCCGAGCCGCTGCAGCTGCTGCTCCACCACTCCACGCCCAGCGCTATCTCTCGCGCCCACGCCATATCTCCGGCCGCCCAGTCACCGCGCCCGCGCTGCCGCACGCCGCGCCGGCGTTCCGCTGCCGCCCGCCGTGGCCAGTGCGCGCCGTGCCGTGCCTCCGCCCCGCGCGCTGCCCAGGCCCCTCCGCTCCCCCTCCGGCCCCTATAAAAGCCCCGCCCGGCCACGCGCGCGAGCCCCAGCGCCCAGAACGCACTCGCCGTCGCCATTGCCGCCGCCGAGCGCCGCCCGCCCGTGGACAGCCCTCCGCCGTCGCCCACCGCCCAAACTGAGCCCCCAGCCACCACTACATCACCCCACCGAAGCTCGCCGACCCACCCAACGCCGCCCAGGACCGCCGGAGCACCGCCGCCCGCGCTGCCGCCGCCGCCGCCGCCCCTGCTCGCCGTGGACAGCACGACCCCGACCTCCTCCGTCCAAGCCGAGCCCCTGAGCAGCTTCCCCACGCGCCACTGAAGCTCGCCGACCGGACCACACCGCCCCAAGCCCGCCGGAGCACCGCCGTCGACGCGTGCCGCGCCGCCGCCGCCTCTGCTCAAACGCCGGCGAGCCCTTCCCGGCCGTCCCCCACCTGAACAACACCCCCACAAGGTAGCCCTCGCACCCCTGAACCTTCCCCGACCCTCACCCCTTGCCGCCGGCGAGCCCCTCGCCGGAATTTTGGCCGGCCGCCGTACCCGAGCCGCCCGAGGACCCAATTGCAAGAATTTAAATCTTTAGAAGGGTCTGCGCGTAAGATTCAAGGACCTAGTTGTAAAAGAAAGTTTCAAACCTAGATTCAAATTCAGTGAACTTGCAAAATTCGAATAAAATCGTAGAAAATTCAGAAAAATGCAAACTCAACTGTTCTGGAATCGTCAGAACAAACTCTACCACTTTTGTTACAAAAGGTTTCTCAGAATCTCAACATATTTTGCTCTACATTAAATAGAAGCTTTAATGGACTTATTTTGT
This sequence comes from Panicum miliaceum, assembly GCA_032594955.1. Taxonomy (NCBI): domain Eukaryota; kingdom Viridiplantae; phylum Streptophyta; class Magnoliopsida; order Poales; family Poaceae; genus Panicum; species Panicum miliaceum. Next base: position 6,140,914 of record CM064070.1, on the reverse strand, counting down.
ACCCACTGTTGTAGAGCAATGCTGACCCTAAATTTTGGTCAGTGAGTTAGTTGCTTGATGTTTAGGACTGTGTAAAAAGATCAGGCCCAAATTCCATCTCTAGCTTTACTGTTTATTAAACTTAGTTCCATACCATGTTTAAGTAAAATATTTTACCCCTGCAGTTAGGTGGTGAATCACCCAATGAAACTTTTTCTATTCTAATGTATTGGTACCTAGAAGCCAGAGAAAAATATTAGGAGACTTTTATCTCACAGTAACCTATTTATTTGATTTATGTGCTAATAACATACATTAAATCAAGAAAATAGTATCTTAGCTTGGAAAATTCTCGAATTTTTACTAGGAGATACACTGTGGTAGAGGTTGTTGTGTAAAAAGTTCCAGGGACAAACACCCTGTGTAGGGTCCTGTAAAGATGAATCCTTGAATAGCCTAGGCGTAGAATGTCATATGTTCTATGCTCTGAATACTGCACGATAAATCCTACAAAAATTACAGTAGCTTCTGCATGCTTAAGTGAAAGCTCTGTAAAAATCTTAGACTCAGTTGTTGCACCATTTGTTCTGTACAAAAAGAACAAGTATCTAACAGCGACTATGTAATATATTTTTCATAATTAATCTGTTACATAAAATTGGCTAAAAATTTTACAGTAAGCACATCTTTCCCTGATGTGCCTAAATCAAAAAGTTCATGACCAGAAACTATCCATTATAGTAATTACTCTTAAATCGTATCGATTGCCATTTCCACGACTTAAACTTGTGCATTCATGTAGAATCGACGACTCTCGCCGACGGAACTTATGAGCTGGTGCCCGCGTCTGAGAGTGAGCAGCATGAAGCTCAAGCAAATCTAACTGAAGCTCTTGAAGACCCGAGCCCAAGTTCGGAAGAGCCCCAAGCGAACTGCGAAGGCAAGCCCCGGAGCATAACCCATTCTTTCCGAAATTATGCAACTCATTACTCTTTGCTTGTGCATTAAGTTTATAGGAGTTGGATGAAAACTTAGTTGCATGATATCAGGAACCCTTGCTTGAAAACTAGACGTAAGGTTTGATAGAATGCTGTGCTAATAGGACCCCGGTAAAAGTCGAGTGATTTCCTGTCACTCGCGAGAAAATAGGAGTTGAATGACTACTACACGCTGCAATCATAAGGACACGGACGGGTTATGTAACGATGGTTACGATTGAGGCCCGTCTGTCTAGTGAAAAATGCTAAGGCCGCAGAGTGTGGTAGTGATGGTTAAGTCTTTGAACGTACTAAACACATGCCGAGATTATGGGAATCGGTAAGCTTAAGTACCTGATTGGCCCGGCAAGGGGACGGCATCCTACCCTTTGAACTTCGGTCCCATGTGCATATGGCGAGTGCAGAGAGTGGTCACGACCCGGCGCCGAACCGTGGCGTGGGGCTCTTGTACTCTCGGAGGGTAGCCCCGATCCACGACCCGGAAAGAAAGGGGAAAAGTTGCACGTGTGACTCTAGGGAGTAACCACGTGACGTGTGTTTGGGTTTCCTTTGCAAGGTTAAGAAATTCAATTCGAATCGTCCGTTTCTCACGGCTATTGAGACTGCTTAACCATTTTTACCCACAGAGTAAGAAGAGGAACAATGATGATGGATGAACTGGTTGGATGAAAAATTTAATGCTTCACCATGTATGCTTTTAGATAGCTGCTTATCTAGACTGGCTAACGAAACTAGAATCTTGAGCTAAAAGTTGAAAGTAAGGACCCACTTGTAGATGCTTTTCGGCAAAACAAACCCCTGAGCCAAAAAGCCTTGCATGTCTAGAGTCGGTGGAGTAGATTCCACTACGCGGGTAAGTCTTGCTGAGTATTAGTATACTCAGCCTTGCTTGTGGCTCATTTCAGGTGAGACCTTCGAAGATATGATTGCTAGCTTGACTTGGCCCTGCACTCTTCCCCCTGGTTGGTCGGTGGAATGGGATGCGCCCCCATCCAATGGAGATAATGCCGAGTGATGTCTCGTACGGGCTTCATCGAGACATCCTGTATCGTCGAGTAGCTATCATTGTTTTATTTCCGCTGCAACTTAAACTCTGAAGAACTTATTTATGATAATTGAAGTACTTGGTTTCTAAACTCAAAACTTGGTCTGTAATATTCACTTACTAATGTTGTAATAATTGCTGGAATGTGGTATTCTCTGGGCTCAGCGTCGCATGAGCATTTGTATGTATGGCGCTCGATCCGTTCACCGTGGTTGTATCGGGAGGTTATACCCGACAGACCAGTGGATTACTCCGTTTGAAGTGTACGGTTAACCGAGAATGCCTTAATGGTGATGGTTAATACACTTGAGCCGGATTAATTCAGGTGGTTCTCCCACAGCTGGTATCAGAGCCGTAGCTGGTGCCACAGCTGGCAACAGCTGGCGCCAGAGCCAAAATACATACGCCAGAGAATGCGACAAGCCGTAAAAACCTATTTTTATAAAACTGGACTAGAAGGTGTGTTGCGAAATACGTTGGTACGTTAAGGATGGTGCCTAGTTCGTAAAGCCCTAAGGGATTATGGGAAAGTTACTAGGTGGCTATCTAACTTATGAAATATATTATCAACTGACTTCCAGCACATTACTTTCTGTCAAAACTTACTTTCATGCACAACCGACCTTAAATTCTGTAACGACGCACTCGTCGCTATGGTAAGAAGGTAAGGATCCTCAGCCAACTGAGAGAGCTTGGCCTTCCTGTCGGTGATGCGAACCGAACGCTGCCCTCAAGGAGTGGCTTACTTGAGGTGCTGCCAATATGCCAACTGTTAGTTGAACATATTGGGAGTAGAAGGTTTGGCGCAGGGTATGGTGATCGCTGTTCATACCCCCGTCTCATGACGGTACCCCCGTGAATACGCTATCTCGATAGCGTATGTTAGCGTCGTCTGTACGGCGGAAATTGTACAGATATCGTTTCTATAAGTAAACGGTAATGAATACGGACGCTTTCATGAGTGCTGGCATGAAAGGTTCATGAAATATATATATATATGCTTTGTCAATCTTCTGCAGGTACACTAACCGCGATTACGATAAGTTAAGGAACGAGTAGAAAGACTCGACTAGCTATTATAGTGAGAGCCGTATCATGTATGCCACCGAAACTATCTTCGTAAGACCAAAAGTATTTGGCAGTTATTTTATTTTGTGAAGACGAATAGGACATGCATGCATCATGACCATATGTATCTGAAATCGAAAATGCGTTGTATGAGAGTGGTAAGGTTCTTGCGTATCTAAGCGTGGTTTGCATAAGGACTATCTAGCGAATCTGTCACAAATCTGCCACGACCGAAAAGAGCGATTTATTGACCCAAGAAAATGACCCTTCCTGGAGAAGTTCATGTTGAAAGAATTGTTCCAAATTTCGTGTTCTATTCCCTGTTCGAAAATCAAAAATTCTGAACTTATGGATAGTGAGAAATAACAGAAACCTTGGAATGCCAGAATTCTATCCAGAATAAGCCCTTCTGCCTCTTAAATTTTTAGGCCCCCATTCCTGCGGTTTTCTGCAAAAGATCACAACACGAAACTTGTTCCAAATTTACCCAGGTAGCTTCTGTTAAAATTGGGTAAATTTTGGCTGGATAGATTTTCCCTGGTGCACGAAACTCTAGCCCTCTGTTCACTGAAAATTCTGGGTAGACAGTAAGGTAAAACCTGAAGAGAAAGACCAACTTAGAGACCTATCTAGCTCTGGAGTTGACTAGCAAAGTTGTTCAAAAATACCTTAGGAGTGATCTGGTGAAATTTGAGAATTTTTGGATTAGAACTGTGGAAGCTATGGTTATTTTTGCACACTATACCGAATCTGTCCTTGTGCTGTTCACAGTTTTTCGCTATCTCACTCCATTTGATCTTTTGTTCAGATGGCCGAGCCTGTTGCTATGATGGTGGATGAGGATGGACGCGTACACTCGCAGTGTCTCCACTGGGAGGGCTTTCCCTCCATTTTGTGGGATGTTCTGCGTACCGCGGGCTATCTAATTCCCCCACGTTACGCCGGACTGGAGTTTGCAGAAAATGGAGTTACCCAGTGCCGTGTCAACGTGACTATCTTTCAGCACCCGCTACACCCGGAGTGGCCCGCCTTGGAGCTTGAGGTTGTTGGTCGCCGTTTGGCCGATACTTGGGAGCTTGCAGCCATGAGGGCGCTCACCACTTTTTGTGCGCAGCGTCCCGAGGTTGTCACACTCGCTCCCATTGGATTGTTTCCTGCTGCCCAGGACAACGACCCCTTTTGGCTCAACAGGGTCCAGCACGCACAGTACTTGGTAGACTTTCACGCCCAAGAAACTATTCATACCTCCGTGCGGTGCATGAGTGCACTCTACCGGCTTCAGACTCTCCAGAGTCAGGCACTGGAGCAGCTCACTGATCTTGCTCAGGCCTACCACATGATGGCAGATACCAGGGATGAGCAGATTAAGGAGCTCAGTCAGGATCTTGAGGACAGAGATGCTCAGATTGGCCAACTTGAGGGCCAAATTCAGGAGCAGGACACTCTCATGGGTGAGAGAGATGCCATGATAGCACAGTTGGAGGAGCAGCTCCATGATCTGAGCCTTGAGTTGGAGGATGCTAATGAGCACATTCAGTGGCACCATGATCAGAATGACCATCCCCATGAGGAGGACATGGAGGAGGATGAGGAGGAGCCACAGGAGATTGATGGTATCTCCGGTATGGATTTCGAGGGTGAGGTACCACAGGCACCTCAGATGGGAGCTCACTCTCCTGCTCACAGCGAGTCGTCCGTCAACGACTTGGATGATTTCTAGAGGACGACCTAGGAGGACTTTTGCACATACTCCTCGATAGGGTAGCCTAACTTTTGGCAAGTGTTGTAATAGGCTAAGTAGGAGTTGAGTAACTCTTTTGTGTTGGGTACACCTGAACCATGTGGATACCCTCAGCATGTAAGGAACGGCGATAAACTTGGGTGATTTCGTTGTAATTTGGTAAACGATGAAATCCACAATCGCTGAGACTTGTCGGAATTTTTACCCATGTCTCCTTACATTTCTTGGCTGAGTGTTGAATACCAAACTTGTGCTAAATTTTGTGATCTAGGTTCTCACAAACATTCAGCATCATTGGACCTCGCTAGTTTAAGATATAGGCGAAACTGTGCCGATCAATCTGCTGAAAAACAGCTAAGACAGTAAGGCAAAGGACGAGCTTTTCGACCACCTTAGCTATAGTTCTAGCACCGAAGTTAAATACCAAGGTGGTGCATTCCTAAATCCTCTGACTACTGCGAAAGTTTGAGATGTTTTGGATGGACCCACAGCAAGCTATGATTTTTCTCGTAGCAAGCTACAGAGATTCTGTCCATACTTCTAGCTGTAATGTCGGAAGTCTATGACTACACCAATCACTTATGAATCAAGGAAGTAATATGGATCGCGTTACTAACGGTAACCTTTCACGTTTCAGATGGTTGGATCAACACGTGGCAACCCCGAGGGTTTTGGTGCCGGTGGCAGCCGCTCGCGACAATCGCCACCACCCCCGCCCAGTTTGGTGGAAGTGATGGCCGCTCAAACCGAGCTGCTGCGTCAGATTGTGCAAGGACAACACCAGCAGAGGGGTGGGCACAATGCTCACCAACCCCAAGCTGCAGGATACACGGATTTCCTAGGGACCCAGCCGCCCTTGTTCCATAAGACCGAGGAACCCCTGGACGCAGATGCATGGATTCGCACCATCGAATCCAAGTTCACCTTACTTGTGGCCCCATGCTCAGAGGCCAACAAAGCTCGTTTTGCCGCGCAACAGCTTCGCGGTACCGCTCGCCTATGGTGGGACCACTATTCTGCGATGCTCCCGGCTGACCATGTGGTCGACTGGGATGAATTCAAGACCGCGTTCCGGGCACATCATATCCCCGAGGGTCTCATGGAGAGGAAGTTGAATGAGTTTCTGGCACTCACCCAGGGCACCCACACCGTGCTGCAGTACGCCCAGGCATTCAACAACCTATGCCAGTATGCGGGCTATCATGCCGATACGGATGCCAAGAAGCGTGATCGTTTCCGCCGAGGTCTGAATACCAAGCTCAAGGAACGTCTGAACCTAGCCAGGGCTGACACCGACAACGAGTTGGTCAATATGGCCATTACCCAGGAAGACTGTATCATGGCGCACCGGGCAAAGAAGAAGAGAAAGGCACCCGCAGGACCATCAAGTGTCCAACCACCAAGGTATCGCATCGTGCAAAATACCGCACCCACAGCTCCACCAAGGGCCCCGCAGCCAGGAAGATGGATTGCCAGACCCCCACAGCAGGCAGGCATGGTACGACCCCCGATGCCTCCACAGAATGGTCCGAGGCCCATTCTTCAGCAGTCTCTTCGACCTAGCCCCGCGAATCGCTGTTTCAAATGCGGGAGTTCCAGCCACTTCGCACGAGAATGCCCTCAGTCGGGACAGCCCAACCAAGGTCAAGGATCCAACCCGAACACCAAGAACAGGGGCAAGAGACAGACCCTGCAAGTCAAGCAAGGACGGATTAACTTCACCACGCTTGCAGAGCTTCCTGAAGGAGCCCCAGTGATGTCGGGTACATTCTCTATCCATAACAAGCCTGCAGTTATATTATTTGATTCTGGTGCATCGCATAGTTTCATAAGTGCAAAATTCGGTGCAAAAGTAGGCTTGGATGTTTGTCACACAAAAGGGTCATACATGATATCAACACCGGGTGGTAAAATTGCTTCAAACCAAATGGTCAGACAAGTACCGGTCAAATTGGGTAGTAAAACCATCGACACGGACCTTGTCCTTTTACCTCTTGACGGCATGGACATTATTTTGGGAATGAACTGGATGGCTATGCATGGAGTCACACTGGACCTTTCTTCCCGAGCCGTTGAGATAAATTCACCTAGTCACGGAGCCACTACCCTCTACCTACCGTTCCTAGATTGTACGAATTCCTGTGCTTATAAGATGGAAGGACTTAAGCTAGATGATATTCCTGTGGTAAACGAGTATGCCGATGTTTTCCCGGATGACTTACCAGGAATGCCACCAGATAGGGACATTGAGTTCGTTATTGAACTACAGCCAGACACTGCACCTATATCCAAAAGACCATATAGGATGCCCCCTAAAGAATTGGCAGAACTGAAAATTCAACTCCAAGAACTACTGGACAAAGGTTTCATTCGCCCTAGCACGTCACCTTGGGGATGTCCAGCCCTATTCGTAAAGAAGAAGGATGACAGTGTAAGATTATGTGTGGACTACCGACCTCTCAATGCGGTAACTGTTAAAAATAAATACCCACTTCCTCGTATCGATGTACTCTTCGATCAATTAGCTGGAGCCAGAGTCTTCTCAAAGATTGATCTTCATTCGGGATATCATCAGATCAAGATTCGCCCCTGCGATATTCCTAAGACTGCCTTCTCCACACGATATGGACTATATGAATTCTTGGTCATGTCCTTTGGACTCACCAATGCCCCTGCCTACTTCATGTATCTCATGAATTCGGTATTCATGCCCGAACTTGACAAATTCGTCGTAGTGTTCATCGACGACATCCTTATCTATTCCAAGGATGAGGAAGAGCATGCCAAGCACCTTCGCATTGTTCTTCAGCGACTCAGAGACCATCACCTCCATGCTAAGTTTTCTAAGTGTGAGTTTTGGTTGGATACTGTAAAGTTCTTAGGTCACACGATCTCCAGCGAAGGCATAGCTGTTGACCCCAGCAAGGTACAAGAGGTGATGGATTGGAAACCCCCTACCTCCGTTCATCAAATTCGCAGTTTTCTCGGCTTGGCCGGTTACTACCGTCGCTTCATCCCGGATTTCTCTCGAATTGCTAATCCCATGACGGAACTATTGAAGAAGGAAGTAAAGTTTGTATGGAATGAGAAATGTGAAGAAGCTTTCCACACTCTCAGAGAGCATCTGACTACTGCACCTGTGTTAGCTCAACCCGATAATACCAAGTCATTCGATGTGTATTGTGACGCATCGGGTACTGGTCTAGGATGTGTGCTTATGCAAGAGAATCGAGTGATTGCATATGCCTCACGAGCCCTTCGGCCCCACGAACAGAATTATCCCACTCATGATCTTGAGCTTGCAGCCGTCATTCACGCTCTGAAGATATGGAGGCACTATCTCATGGGTACACAGTGCAATATCTACACGGATCATAAGAGTCTCAAGTATATCTTCACACAAGCCGATCTGAATATGAGACAACGGAGATGGCTAGAATTAATCAAGGATTATGACCTTGAAGTGCACTATCACTCCGGTAAGGCTAATGTAGTCGCGGATGCACTAAGCCGCAAGTCCCATTGCCATTGCTTATCCATGGAGTCCTACCATGAGACATTGTGTGCAGAAATGAGGAAGCTTAACATGGAAATGGTTTCCCAAGGCACTCTAAATCACATCTCAGTTGAGCCCACTCTTCACGACCAAATCGTCATGGCACAACTACATGATGAAGGAAGTAAGATCATCAAACAAAAACTCTCCCTAGGTGAGGAGAAGTACAAATGTTTCCGCCAGGACCATAAGGGAGTTCTATGGTTCGAAGGTCGTATAGTCGTTCCGAAGAATCGTGAACTCCGCAAGCAAATTCTCGATGAGGCACACCTTTCCAAATTCTCTATCCACCCCGGCAGTAGCAAAATGTATCAAGATCTAAGGCAAAACTTCTGGTGGACTAGGATGAAAAGAGAAATTGCTGCGTATGTCTCGGAATGTGACACGTGCCAGAGAGTAAAAGCTAGCCACTTGAAGGTAGCAGGTACACTACAACCGTTACCTATACCATCCTGGAAATGGGAAGACATAAGTATGGACTTCATCGTTGGACTACCAAACACTTCCCAGAAACATGATTCCATATGGGTTATCGTGGATAGACTCACAAAGACGGCACATTTTCTTCCGGTACACACCACCTATTCTACCAAGAAATATGCCGAGATTTACCTCGATCGTATTGTTTGCCTGCGTGGAATACCTAAGACAATTATTTCCGATCATGGTCCTCAGTTTGTAGCACGCTTTTGGGAACAACTGCAAACGTCTCTTGGGACTAAACTGATTCGCAGCTCAGCATACCATCCTCAGACTGACGGACAAACAGAAAGAGTAAACCAAATTCTTGAAGACATGCTGAGAGCTTGCGTCATACACTATGACAAGAATTGGGACAAATGCCTACCCCTAGCAGAGTTCTCATACAACAACAGCTATCAAACGAGCTTGAAAATGGCACCATTTGAGGCCCTGTACGGACGAAGGTGTCGAACCCCTTTGAACTGGTCACAAACCGGAGAACGTAAGATAATTGGACCCGACCTGGTAATCGAGGCAGAGGAGAAAGTAAAAGTAATACAAGCAAATCTTAGAGCCGCACAAGCCCGACAAAAGAGCTATTCTGACAAAAGGAGAAAGCCCCTAAAATTCGAAGTTGGCGATCATGTCTATCTTCGAGTTTCACCAACCAAGGGAGTGCGAAGATTCGGAATCAAAGGCAAACTAGCTCCCCGTTATGATGGTCCTTACGAAATCATTGAGAGCTGCGGACCCGTAGCCTATAGATTACGACTGCCCCCTCAGCTCACGGCCACCCATGATGTCTTCCACGTATCTCAACTCAAGAAGTGTATTCGAGTCCCTACTGAGATTGTGGAACAACAAGAAATATCGTTGGAACCCGACCTCTCATATGTCGAACACCCAGTTAAGATTTTGGATCAAAAAGAAAGAGAGACCAGGAGGAAAGTGATTAGAATGTATAAAGTATAATGGAATCACCACACGGAAGAAGAAGCCACCTGGGAAACCGAGAGCTACCTAAACCAACATTTCCCTGAGTTTCTTATCTCAACCACTGGTATGTGCACCCACGCCCACACTAAGAATTACCGAATCTCGGGGCGAGATTCTTGTTAAGGGGGGAAGGCTGTGACAACCCTGGTAATTACATTTCCAAAATCAATGTCATTAGCCTAACTCTATGCTTAAACCAACTAATGAAAGGGTGGAAAGAATTAGAACGAGTTCAGTTGGAATTCAAATTTAATTTGAGCACATTTGGTTACTTTTGAACTTTTAAATTTAACTTTCAAACCATAAGCCAAATGAGATTTTGCCTGAAACCAAAGTTGTAGACCTTTTTATTTTGAACAACTTTCGTGTTCAAAAGTTTTTGAAATTCAAATCAGAAAGAGGAGAAAACGCCCTGTTTGCACCCAGCCCCCTGAAGTTTTCCAAATTTTCGCATTCAGGCCCTCGCGCCCCCCCCCCCCTCTCTCCTCCCCGCCCGACCGCCGCGCGCCAGGTGGCTGGCGACGCCTGACCGGCGCGAGGCGCCAGGCCAGTGGCCGCCGCACCACCCCGCCACGGCCGGCTTTGCCCCCCTCCCCACGCCGCGCGGCCAGTGAGCGCCCGCGCGTGCACGCGACGCTGCCGCGCCCAGCCCGCCGCCCGTCGCGCCCAGTTGCCGCGCTCCGCCGTGCCGCCCCGGCCCCCGCGCCCCGCCAGTCGCCGCGCCCGCCCTCCGCCCGAGCCGCTGCAGCTGCTGCTCCACCACTCCACGCCCAGCGCTATCTCTCGCGCCCACGCCATATCTCCGGCCGCCCAGTCACCGCGCCCGCGCTGCCGCACGCCGCGCCGGCGTTCCGCTGCCGCCCGCCGTGGCCAGTGCGCGCCGTGCCGTGCCTCCGCCCCGCGCGCTGCCCAGGCCCCTCCGCTCCCCCTCCGGCCCCTATAAAAGCCCCACCCGGCCACGCGCGCGAGCCCCAGCGCCCAGAACGCACTCGCCGTCGCCATTGCCGCCGCCGAGCGCCGCCCGCCCGTGGACAGCCCTCCGCCGCTGCCCACCGCCCAAACTGAGCCCCCAGCCACCACTACATCACCCCACCGAAGCTCGCCGACCCACCCAACGCCGCCCATGACCGCCGGAGCACCGCCGCCCGCGCTGCCGCCGCCGCCGCCGCCCCTGCTCGTCGTGGACAGCACGACCCCGACCTCCTCCGTCCAAGCCGAGCCCCTGAGCAGCTTCCCCACGCGCCACTGAAGCTCGCCGACTGGACCACACCGCCCCAAGCCCGCCGGAGCACCGCCGTCGACGCGTGTCGCGCCGCCGCCGCCTCTGCTCAAACGCCGGCGAGCCCTTTCCGGCCGTCCCCCACCTGAACAACACCCCCACAAGGTAGCCCTCGCACCCCTGAACCTTCCCCGACACTCACCCCTCGCCACCGGCGAGCCCCTCGCCGGAATTTCGGCCGGCCACCGTACCCGAGCCACCCGAGGACCCAATTGCAAGAATTTAAATCTTTAGAAGGGTCTGCGCGTAAGATTAAAGGACCTAGTTGTAAAAGAAAGTTTCAAACCTAGATTCAAATTCAGTGAACTTGTAAAATTCGAATAAAATCGTAGAAAATTCAGAAAAATGCAAACTCAACTGTTCTGGAATCCTCAGAACAAACTCTACCACTTTTGTTACAAAAGGTTTCTCAGAATCTCAACATATTTTGCTCTACATTAAATAGAAGCTTTAATGGACTTATTTTGTACCCACTGTTGTAGAGCAATGCTGACCCTAAATTTTGGTCAGTGAGTTAGTTGCTTGATTTTTAGGAGTGTGTAAAAGGATCAGGCCCAAATTCCATCTCTAGCTTTACTGTTTATTAAACTTAGTTCCATACCATGTTTAAGTAAAATATTTTACCCCTGCAGTTAGGTGGTGAATCACCCAATGAAACTTTTTCTATTCTAATGTATTGGTACTAGAAGCCAGAGAAAAATATTAGGAGACTTTTATCTCACAGTAACCTATTTATTTGATTTATGTGCTAATAAAATACATTAAATCAAGAAAATAGTATCTTAGCTTGGAAAATTCTCGAATTTTTACTAGGAGATGCACTGTGGTAGAGGATGTTGTGTAAAAAGTTCCAGGGACAAACACCCTGTGTAGGGTCCTGTAAAGATGAATCCTTGAATAGCCTAGGCGTAGAATGTCATATGTTCTATGCTCTGAATACTGCACGATAAATCCTACAAAAATTACAGTAGCTTCTGCATGCTTAAGTGAAAGCTCTGTAAAAATCTTAGACTCAGTTGTTGCACCATTTGTTCTGTACAAAAAGAACAAGGATCTAACAGCGACTATGTAATATATTTTTCATAATTAATCTGTTACATAAAATTGGCTAAAAATTTTACAGTAAGCACATCTTTCCCTGATGTGCCTAAATCAAAAAGTTTATAACCAGAAACTATCCATTGTAGTAATTACTCTTAAATCGTATCGATTGCCATTTCCACGACTTAAACTTGTGCATTCATGTAGAATCGACGACTCTCGCCGACGGAACTTACGAGCTGGTGCCCGCGTCCGAGATTGAGCAGCGTGAAACTCAAGCGAATCTAACTGAAGCTCTTGAAGACCCGAGCCCAAGTTCGGAAGAGCCCCAAGCGAACTGCGAAGGCAAGCCCCGGAGCATAACCCATTCTTTCCGAAATTATGCAACTCATTACTCTTTGCTTGTGCATTAAGTTTATAGGAGTTGGATGAAAACTTAGTTGCATGATATCAGGAACCCTTGCTTGAAAACTAGACGTAAGGTTCGATAGAATGCTGTGCTAATAGGCCCCCGGTAAAAGTCGAGTGATTTCCTGTCACTCGCGAGAAAATAGGAGTTGAATGACTACTACACGCTGCAATCATAAGAACACAGACGGGTTATGTAACGATGGTTACGATTGAGGCTCGTCTGTCTAGTGAAAAATGCTAAGGCCGCAGAGTGTGGTAGTGATGGTTAAGTCTTTGAACGTACTAAACACATGCCGAGATTATGGGAATCGGTAAGCTTAAGTACCTGATTGGCCCGGCAAGGGGACGACATCCTACCCTTTGAACTTCGGTCCCATGTGCATATGGCGAGTGCAGAGAGTGGTCACGACCCGGCGCCGAACCGTGGCGTGGGGCTCTTGTACTCTCGGAGGGTAGCCCCGATCCACGACCCGGAAAGAAAGGGGAAAAGTTGCACGTGTGACTCTAGGGAGTAACCACGTGACGTGTGTTTGGGTTTCCTTTGCAAGGTTAAGAAATTCGATTCGAATCGTCCGTTTCTCACGGCTATTGAGACTGCTTAACCATTTTTACCCACAGAGTAAGAAGAGGAACAATGATGATGAATGAACTGGTTGGATGAAAAATTTAATGCTTCACCATGTATGCTTTTAGATAGCTGCTTATCTAGACTGGCTAACGAAACTAGAATCTTGAGCTAAAAGTTGAAAGTAAGGACCCACTTGTAGATGTTTTTCGGCAAAACAAACCCCTGAGCCAAAAAGCCTTGCATGTCTAGAGTCGGTGGAGTAGATTCCACTACGCGGGTAAGTCTTGCTGAGTATTAGTATACTCAGCCTTGCTTGTGGCTCATTTCAGGTGAGACCTTCGAAGATATGATTGCTAGCTTGACTTGGCCCTGCACTCTTCCCCCTGGTTGGTCGGTGGAATGGGATGCGCCCCCGTCCAATGGAGATAATGCCGAGTGATGTCTCGTACGGGCTTCATCGAGACATCTTGTATCGTCGAGTAGCTATCGTTGTTTTATTTCCGCTGCAACTTAAACTCTGAAGAACTTATTTATGATAATTGAAGTACTTGGTTTCTAAACTCAAAACTTGGTCTGTAATATTCACTTACTAATGTTGTAATAATTGCTGGAATGTGGTATTCTCTGGGCTCATCGTTGCATGAGCATTTGTATGTATGGCGCTCGATCCGTTCACCGTGGTTGTATCGGGAGGTTATACCCGACAGACCAGTGGATTACTCCGTTTGAAGTGTACGGTTAACCGAGAATGCCTTAATGGTGATGGTTAATACACTTGAGCCGGATTAATTCAGGTGGTTCTGCCACAGAGATCACAAAGTTAATTGAAGTAGGATTTATTCGGCAGTGCCGCTACGCCGAATGGATTTCTAATATTGTGCCTGTGTATAAAAAGAATGGAAAGTTGCGTGTGTGCATCGATTTCAGGAATTTAAATCAGGCCACACCAATGGATGGATATCCGATGCCAACGGCCGATATCTTGATAGATGCTGCCGCAGACACAAAGTCATCAGTTTCATAGATGGTAATGCAGGGTACAATCAGATATTAATGGCCGAAGAAGATATCTCGAAAACAGCTTTCTGGTGTCCAGGTCATCTTGGTTTATTCGAATAGGTTGTGATGACTTTTGGGTTGAAGAACGCCGGTGCTACATATCAGCGGGCCATGAACTACATCTTCCACAAGTCGTGGTCAAGTCAAAGGCTCACCAAGAACATCTGGCTGATTTACAAGAAGTACTGGAATGCACAAGAAAGCATGGGCTGAAGATGAACCCGAACAAGTGTGCATTTGGTGTATCGGCCGGACAATTCTTAGGATTCATGGTTCACGAGCGCGGAATAGAAGTTAATCGGAAGACCATAGACGCCATCAACAAAGTTGTGGCCCCACAGAATAAGACTGAGCTACAGTCCCTCATCGGCAAGGTCAATTTTATCAGAAGGTTCATATCCAACCTGTCAGGGCGAATTCGAGCTTTTACCCCTCTGTTGAAATTGAAGCCCAATCAAGAATTTATATGGGGAGAAGAACAACGCAGGGCATTGGAAGATATTAAGCAATACCTAGTTTCACCTCCGGTGTTAGTCCCACCACAGCCTGGTAAGCCGTTCAAATTATATTTATCGGCTGATGAACAGGCCATTGGATCGGCGTTGGTACAGGAGTTCGAAGGAAAAGAACGAGTGGTATATTACGTCAGTAGAAGACTCCTGGACGCTGAAACAAGATATTCCCCGGTAGAGCGGCTGTGCTTGTGTTTATACTTCTCGTGTACCAAGCTCAGGCATTATTTGTTATCGGCAGAATGCATAGTTATATGCAAGGATGATGTGGTAAAGTATATGCTATCTTTACCAATTTTGAAAGGATGGATTGGAAAATGGATCCTGGCTCTGTCAGAATTCGATTTAAGGTACGAATCGGCCAAAGCTGTCAAAGGTCAAGTCATGGCCGATTTCGTAGCTCAGCATTGTGGACCGGAGATTGCCGTGGTTGAAACGGTTCCATGGACTCTGTATTTTGATGGTTCTTCGTGTGGGGCCAGATCAGAAATCAGGATTATTCTTGTGTCACCTCGGGGGGGCAAGTTATGATTTCTCTCTGCCGATAGAAGCTTCCGCAACCAATAATCAGGCGGAATATCGAGCCGTTCTGAAGGGCATCCAATTATTAAGGGAAGTCAAAGCTGATGCAGTCGAAATTTTTGGAGATTCCATGCTCATTGTGGATCAATTAACGGGGCGATCTGAGTGCAAGGACGATATCTTGAGGATTTATTATGAAGATTGCCTTCAGCTTTTAAAAGAGTTCAAGTCTGCAATAATTGAGCATATCCCCAGAAATTATGATGAAGAGGCCAACAGGCTGGCCCAACATGCCTCCGGGTATCGGCCGATTTAGGGAGCGATGATGCTAGAGCTCACGGCCGATGACTGGCGAAAGCAAATCGCCGATTACTTGAAAGATCCATCCCGAAAAGTGGATCGGCGAATACGTTTTCAAGCTACAAAATATGTGTTGCTTGAGGATGATTTATTTTACCGGACGATTGATGGAGTTCTTCTCAAGTGCCTGGGAACAGAAGAGGCAAAGGTTCTGATGGGAGAAATCCAGGAAGGCGTATGTGGAGCCCATCAATCAGCTCACAAAATGAAGTGGATGATCCGGAACAATGGGTATTACTGGCCGACTATTCTTGAGGATTGTTTCAAATATTACAAAGGATGCCGAGATTGTCAGAGGTTTGGCAATGTTTGGGTTGATGTTTTCTGGGTCCAGAATGTTGCAATAAGTTGATGGAGATTTGCAGAAAAGGTATTGCTTCCATTCTGCCCACCATAATTTAAATTGCTGAGTGGCAAAAGGGGCCACTGACCAGTTGTTCAGGTCAATAGTGCTAGAATCTGGCACTAGATCGCACAGCCGATTGTAGTCAAGACTTGTAGTCAGTCCATCTCTGAATTTTGCTTGACCGGCGTAGTTGACCCGAATCGGCAGTTGGCCAAAGCCCAGTTGCCTTGCTGCAGCCGATGGATTGTAGAACTCATATGTGGGAGAGTCCTTTCCAAAGAAGAAATTGGCTGGCAGAATCCCTGGCTTGATCAAAATATCCATAAGCTCCCTGTCAAAAGTATGAGTGGAGAAGTCATAGATGATGGGTAGTTCGAAAATCGGCTCCACTGCCTGATACGGATGCCAGCTGACAGTTTCTTCACTAAGGCCATTATAGAGGCATCTGAAATATTCAACTGTACGGGTAGCTGTAAACTGACAGCCAGGGAAGGCCGATGCCGCCTCTCCAAAGGATCTGCAGCATCGTCGGACAGTTGGATTCTCCTCTGACTCGATATTGGGGAAAGTTTTGGTCTCTATCCGTTGCTGAGAGACCTTGCTCATATATAAATTGAGCCAGAGGGTAATGAACCACCAGGGTCCGCCAGGGTTCCCAATCGGCTCCCCCTTTGACAGCTTAGTGCCAATTTGGTGCATCAGGTGGTAGGCCGATCCCAGCAGATGTTTTCCAAGAGGGATGGCCGATCCTTGTGACAGAGCTTCCGCTAAAGCCTGGGTGTTAGAAGAAGGTCCAACTGCTCTGCCACAGAAAAAGTGCTTTTCCAGCCACATCATCAGGAATGCAGTATGCTCTCTCTCTGAAATTGTCCCAGTCTTCATGTTTTTGCTGATGTACCCCTTCCATCCGCCGATTCCTTTGGTTTCCAGCCGATGTGATGGCTTAATCAGATAGTTAAAAGGGACATCGGCGGAGGAGATGTCAAGGCCGGTAAATAGCAGGACATCGACCAAAGTTGGGGTCATGGGTCCATGTCCAAAAAGAAACGCATTGAGTGCGTCAGACAAAAAAATAAGAAGCTGCTATGACCAGAGGTTCATTTTTCTCCATCTGGGACAGAGAGAGGTCTATGCATTGGCCGATTTTTTGTTCATCCCACTGAACCATCCTAGACCTGGCTATTCTTTGGTACCATTCTCTCCAGCCGGGGGTCTCATTTGGCCAGGATCTAAAGGTACCTACCCACTGATCTAGGTCCATGGGTGATTGCTTGAATGGGACTCTATGAGTCTCTAGATTGATCAGGTCAGTTGGATCGGGGTTCCCCATGGGGCCTAAGCAGATAAGATCAGGGGATTCTGAAAGAGGGATGGTGATCTGGTGCCTAAGTGCCTAAAAAAGGAAGAAAAGGGGAAAAACTGAGAAAGGATCCGGAAAATACTGGAGCAGTAGAAAAGCAAGAGGGGAAAATTTCAAGTATTTACCTCTGGGATGAAGATCATCGTTGCCGATGGGGCTGCCAGTGGAGCCGCCGATTGGGCCGCCGCCGTTGAGGGGATCGCCGATAGAGCCTCCGTGGTTGGAGCGGTCGCCGATGGTGACGCCATTGGGAGGTTGGGGCAGGTCGCGAGTGAGATTGCCGGAGGGGGCGGTTGGAGATCGAGAGGGCTCGGAGGAAGACGAACAGTGGTTCGCTGGAAGGAAATGCTAGAGTTGTGGGGAAGAGTAGGCGGAGAATGCCAATACTTAAGGAAAAACTGGGAGAACAGGGGTAAAGATGGTATTCTTGCCGCGCCGTCTACACGAATTCCAGGGGAGCGGTCGTTTCGCGCGCTCGGTCCGAGGAGATGGCAATCATTGTGCGGGAGACCGCGGAACGGAAAGAGATTTTTACTGCGCCCGTTTCGGAGAAAAGGATTAAAGAAAGAGTTTCGAAGAAAAAGTTATGTTTTACTCCGAAACTGGGGGGCATGTGTTGACGCCTGATTTTGACACGTGTTAAATCGGCGTCAGGAGGAGAAGACTGGCCGATGCGGCAGATCTGAAGGCTACAGTAAGGAATCGGCCGATTGAGGTAACAGTTGAAAATCGGCCGATTGGTGATACAGCTTGCGCCAACAGGACGGGGCTACTTCGGAGGGTCCCGGTCAAAAGTTGGTCAACAGAGCAACGCTAATTCGGTCAGGAAGCAATTGAAAAAGTCCTGATTGGATTAGGAGACGGCGGCGGAAGATTCTACGGAAGTCCGTTTCCTTTTTAAAAGATATTATAGATATAGTAGTTTTCCTGTTTTTAAATAAGGTTGTAACAAGTCGTAATCGACCAGGAGTCCTAGTTTTAGGGTATAAATAGGAGTCGTCAGGGCTTTGCAAGGACTTGAACACATCAATCAACAACAATACTTCTACTTTTTCCAGCAATTTACTTTCAAGTCGGCGACTTCGCCAACACTTTTTCTTCTTTCACGAGTTCGTACGGATTGGCAGGGCTGCATCAACTTGATCTCCGGCCAGTTGGTAGGTTCCGCTTATCGAGTAATATCCGAGCTTTAACTACGGGCTCATCGCGGTGGTTTCGTTTGGATTTATTCACCAGTTATCGATATTTACTAGAATTGCAAGTTTTACCTGTTGTTCTAGTATTATCACTAGTTATCCAGCTTGAGATCAGAGTAATCGGCTTCGTCATCATTCTTCTTCGATTTTTCACCTTACAGCCGATTAGATCTATTTCAAGTGTTGCCTTTGTAATAATTGTTTAGATCGCTCCAGCAGTCTTCTTTACAATTATTACGTGATTATCGGCTGATCCATAGCCGATCATCTTTACAGCAAATCGGCCAATTCGCCGACGCGCTCTTCAGGACAGATCGGAACTCCAGCCGATCGGAGCGCCTGGAATTTAATACTCTTATTTCCTTGTCAATCAACAGGTCAGATTGACTGGCACGCTGTGTGAACCGCACCAGGGCGATAACCCAAACAGGAGCTAAGCAGATTCTCCCGGGTCGTGTGTCCGACGCTGAAGACCATCGGCCGATTCCTGTCTGGCCAATTTTAGCGCCAACAGAGTCATACAAAAAAAATCACAAAAATTCCACGCACTTGCACATCCTGATCAGATTGCATGACTTGTTTCTTCTCGGATCCAGCTTTTGACTTAGCAACATATGAAAAGAAAGTATGCCTCTTCATCCCTATCCTAAGCTCCACATAAGCCTGATTAGAGGTAGGTGAAAAAAAAAGGGCATCACTTTGCTTTGGTGAGAATTTCAAACACAAGAGAGGTCCGAGAGAACAATTTTAGGAGCTAGGCTATACTTGGTTTTGAAAAGTAAACAAAACCCAAGTTTCTAAGCGAAGGAAAGTGAACGGACCTGAAGTATGCACCATTCCAAACTTCAATCACCAAGATAAGCTTGGTAGACACTCAAAAAGTTCACAGGTTTAGGAGAAGCTTGGAATAGCTTGTATGCAGGTTACATTCAAGGGAGTTGCATCCATCATAGTCCTTCAACCTTTACTCGAGGATGAGCAAAGGGCTAAGCGTGGCGGTGTTGTTGACGGTCCTTAAGTTACAAATCCGACCGTCAATCTCTGCTTCATTCAAAGGTAAATAATCACCAAAGCCTAAAGATAGAGGTTTAACTCTAACCATTTCCACAAGCTTCAGTGAATAATTGTTTACAGGACACCGTGTCTGCATACGGAGGAAAAACATGCTCAAACAAAGGAAAAAAGTATATTTTAGAGCATTTTATGAGAGCATGTGAATTGGAGGGCCCACATCCCGAAGCAAATAAAGCCAAGAGGCCAGGAAACACAGCTTGAACCAATCAGAGGTAGGCACACGGATTCAAGGGCCCATCTGGCAGAGCAAACCGACGTAACTTTGAGGGAAACCTTAAGAATCAAGCCAAGGGTCCACCTACCAGTCTCATAGCCAAAGATGGTGCCAGGAGGGCCCACTCAGGGGTCGACCGAACCCTAGGGTCGGCCGAACCTGGATGGGTTCCGAGCCTGCTCAATCTTGGCAGAAAGATCTATCTTATCCTCCTAAAGGTGGTTCCTGGTGTTTCCATACAAACCTCCCCTAGGAACCGACCTATCCAAGCTATAAAAGGAGGAGAGGAGACCCCCACAACACACACCAATTTGGAGAAGAAGAAGAGAAGGGACGACTCTACCTTTTAGAGCTACTTAGTAGAGTAGGTTAGGGAGTCTCTGGATGAGAAGTCCAGGAGGAGAGCTAGAGTTGTCAGCCTTCCTCTATTTGTACCTCGGCGAATACGAACCACTTTTGAGTAAGTATTCAAGTTGGTCTACGGTGGTGAGTTCTTATTAAAGCTATGTCTTTCTTATCATTCACTTGAAGGATCAGTGTCCGTTCTTGAAAGGTTGCTTCTAGCTTAAGGACTTGCATCTTAAGATGGAGTTTGGCTGGGGCTAGAAGTAGTAATCAATAGTGTAGATGTGGTGTCTAGGCTTGAAGTTACCTTTGTTTGCTACCCTTCCCCACGGTCTGTTGGGGTAAGTGGCAAGTGGTGACAGCCCTGTCCGTCCCTTGTAGTCCCCCACGTTCGTGTTGGGCGTAGAGCTAATAGCCGGATACGCTTGGTAGACAGGGTGTAAGCCGATGCCCAAAGCAAGTGAGTAGTAACTAAGCTTATCATTCCTAAGTATCTCTATCCTTAGTCAACCACACTGTTGACGGTCCTTAAGTGCAAAATCCGACCGTCAACTATACTTGAATTACTAACCTTATTTACTCACATACTTGAATTACTAACCTAGCTCCATAGATGTATTGTCCACTAAGCCATTTCAGGGATGCAAGTCTAAAATAAGAGGAAAACATGCAGAGGACGCAGAAAAAGTACACAAAAGATCCCATCCTGCGTCACACGAATAAAGAGGGGCCCACATGACATGCTAAACCAACTAAACTTCAGGCGAAACACCTAGAATCACATAAGGAGCCCAAAGGAGTGCACCGACCAAAGATGTGGCCAAAGGGCCTCAGACAGGGGTTGGCTGAACCCCTGGACCGGCCAACCCCCCACTGAGCCCAATCAAGCCCATCTTTCTCCTGGAGTCTCCCGCCGCTTTCCCTACGCCGGTTCTGGATGGTACCACCCCGAATGCTCCCCCTGGGATCCACCCTTGGACGACTATATAAGGAGGAGGAGAGCCCCCCATTCAACACACCACAAGAGAAGAGAAGAGCTCCACTCCAAGGCGAAGCCCTACCTCCGTAATGCTTAGAAAATAGGGAGAGAGTGAGGGGTGGTTCGGGGTGAAGTGCCGGCCTGTCGGCACTCTCCCACGGCCTTGTACCTCAACGGATGCTTCCTTTCTTAAGTAAGTATTCATGATCTCATATGGTGATCAGTCTCTTGGTTATGTAAGTTTTACTCTTTACTTGCTTGTGGGATCATTGTCCGCTCTTGAGCGGTTGTTTCTAGCTTAAGGACTTGAGTCTTAAGATGGAGTCTGGCCGGGGCTAGAAGCAGTAAACGATAGCATAGACGTGGTGTCTAGGCTTGAAGTTACGTTTGTTTGCTACCCTTCCCCACGGTCTGTCGGGGTAGGCGGCAGGTGGTGATAGCTCTGTTCGCCCCTTGTAGTCCCCCACGTTCTGGTTGGGCGTAGAGCTAATAGCCAGATACTTTTGGCAGGCCAGGAGTAAGCCGATGCCTGAAGTAAGCAAGTAGGGGTTGAACCTATCTTCACCAGAACTCTAAAGCCATAGGAATCCTCTCTATCCTCGCCTACTTACCTCTTGTTTGTCTTTGGATGAACCAGTTAGAAGGCTAGCACCTCCGTTCCTCGTGGAAATACAATACCCTTGAATACTCATGGGTGAAGTACTACAGTAGTATCTCCATGCGCTTGCAGATTATTCTGTGAACGTTAAGAAATACCAACAAGCATTTCTGGCGTTGTTGCCAGGGAACGGTTGCTGTATTGGCTTTGAACCTAGTTTGTCCCCGTATCTTTATAAAAAAATCATATCCTTTATTTTTCCTTACCTCTATTTTCACCCCCGCTACCTAGTTCACCCTCATATTTTTTTGCTTTACTTTATCTGTACCTTTACCCCTGCTAACCAAGATAGGTTATCCTTGTCCATACATTTTGACCCTTTAGGGTGAGTCTTTAGAGCCATTTTTTCTGGAGCCCAATTTATCATCCGTCTACGAGATTCATGCTCACTCATAGTGCTAGTTCAGGAAAATTCCTTCTTAGGGGTCAAGCTATGAGAACCCCCACCACCACATATGAGAGAAGGAATCGCTAGGCAAAGCATGGGCTCTACTCTTACGTAGATTTGCCCAGTCCTGTCCATTCCCGAGCAAGTGCTGCTTGAATACTTTTGGTTTGGACTTTCTGAGGATGCTGGCCTACAGCTTGACGCCCTCTCCGAAGGCTCATTTTTGCTTAAGGATCCAACAAAAGGGAAGGAACTCTTGGATCTTATCCGAGAAACTACTTCACTGGTTAGTCTGCATAACACTGCTTCGTCAGGAGGAGAGTACATTGAGCGACTGAGGACTATCATCAGCGAATTTGAGCTTTCATCTTGATTATATTGAAAATTTTGCCGAAGGTACCTCTCCTGAATAGCAAGAATCTTGGGGGAAAGAGCACTTCATGCGAATCCTACCCCCAGATTCCCTTATGGTGCTTTCTTCTAAATTTTCCTCAAGACCATGTTTCGAGGGAGCTTGAGGAAGGGGTAGTTGGAATAAGAGGATCATTCTTAATGACTTATTTGTTTCCACCACAACTTCCCGGAAGAGGTACCGTAGGAAGCCCATCGTGTTCCATGTCATGGTAACATTCAAGGTGTTTCGTATACACCAAGGAACATGCCTTGACATTGACCGCCGTATCATAGTCCGTAGAGATCATCCATTTTTGTCAAGGGATCATAGGGGCCATACTGATCGAATCGAGTGAAACAAACTCATACCCTTATCCTCAATGACTGATCGATGCCAATCAAATCAATTGATTCAAAACTCACATCTTATTCCTTGATTTTGATTGATGCCCAATAGAAGTTATTTCCACCTTCATATCAAATAAGCTTTTATTGGAAGCTTAGGTTGGGTTGCTTTTCCACCATAATCTCCTTTGAATGCGAAGCTCTCCTACCTAAGGAGGGGATGAGTTGAAAGAAACTCATTTCCCTCGTGATCTGAACTCGGAATCGTTCCTATGGCCCATATAGTTACACATCCTCTTTCACTATGGGGCCATGAACGTACTTGAGTTTCTTTATCCGGTGATCAAGCCACTCACTCCACGAGCTTGAAGTTTCATCCCGATTCATCACAAGGATCATACTCATCCTAGATATCTCCAAGATCTATCGTCCGTTGTGCCGAGTCACTGCGAGTCATATGATCATCTTAGGGTTTCTAGTCATAGACACCCTTTAGGATGGTTGTATTTGGTTCTGCTTATCATAATATCTATGCAGGATTCGTAGTTGTATTTGTGCACTAACCTTGCAGCTTGAACGACGATAAATCAACAAATGGTGGTGAAGCTAGGAACTACATCACCCTTGATAACTGCAGGATGAATCCCCCATGGTTGAGCTTGTGACCATAAACAAAGCACTGCTGTGAGATAGCCTGAATTATCTTTACAAAAAAATAATTATATATATATATATAAAACTTTCTTTTGAACAATAACATGTTTTAGGATAGTGTGTACCTTCGGGTATTTTGAGTCGCTAACCATTTTAGGTCAAGATTGAAAAGAACGAGGGACATGCGACGCCCGAGAGCATGGGAGCTGTTTCAGGTGTACACTTGGTATTCCTTGGTGATGGAACACAATCTAAAGGGACCGACACCGGCACGCTTGACTCTTGGTGTCTTGACACATGAAAGTCCAACTGTGGGGGAAATTGGTGAGCATCTCATTGAGAGTTCTATTTGTACCAAGGAGTATCCTGGTTTAAAATAGGATCAGCTCAGGGTTGCTTATAAAAAAAAGAGAAATGAAAAATATATATAAGGAGAGAGATGAAAAAAAGAAGGGAGAGGAAAAAAGAGAGATGAAAAAAATAAAGAGAGAGATGAAAAAAAGAGAAAGACAAAAAGAGAGAGAGAGAGAGGAACAAGAAGAGAGGAGTGTGAGCGAGCATGCTCCATCAAAGGCTGCATTAAGCGTGCCTCCAAGCCATGGCATCGCACCTTGAAAGATATCATTTCGCTGCCTGGCTTCACCTAACCTTGATCTCGCTTACGCTTGCAAAGCCTTAGTATAATCTTCATCCGCTCCCGACTTTGCGCAGCTTCACTCTAGTAGCTCCTGCATGCAAACAAGCAAGAGGAATGCTCCTCTTCCTTTCTAGGCCTTCGAGGCTCCACTCCGATTGGCACTTGCTCACATGCACGAGGGGAAACGTATTTTGCGTCTCCAATCCTACGGTATCGTGCCAACGGATTGTTGACGGCCATTAAAACACATTGTGACCGTCAACTTCTCGGGAATAAATAGAGCTTTGCACTATGTTCCATACATAATTTACTTATTTTTGACAAGTTCCATAAGTTTTGGGTGAGTTGTGAATGCAGGAATAGATGAACCAAAAATGAGGCAAATTGGGGAAAATCTCGGGCCGAACAACCTCCCCTAGGCCGGCCGGCCTGGCACTGAACCCAAATGCCATGTCACTGATCCATGGGCAAGGAAACACACCCATAATGCCCCTGAGCCGTGCACTTCAAGTCAGTTTGATCCAATGTCCCGAAAGGCTTCACCCATGGACTGAAGGGCGCACTTGCATGCAAGACTCGGGCAAATATCTGAGGTCTCCACCGACACTAGGAGAGCTTCAGGATCGTCCAGGAGAAAGGCGGTGCCACGCGGCCACCATCCCAGGCCGGCTAGCTTCTTCTTTCGCGCCAAGACAGAGATGCCACCTCGGGAGTTATCACAACCACCTCCAGAACTCAATCCAAGCCGCAAGATCAAAGTCGGTGCAGATCAAAGGCCGGCCGGCCTGAAAGTCACGCAACTTCCACAACCATTTCACCAATGCTATCCTCAGCCTTCCTACACTATAAATAGAGGGGCATCCATCACTTGTAAACACACACAAAGGAGTTCTCTTCTCTCTTTTCACTTTCTAGTGTTTGGTTTAGTAGTCCAGGAGTTAGAGTCGAGTCGAGCTTGTCTCAGGATTTCGGAGTCGTCATCGGAAGTCTGGTATAGGTCTTGTATCTTTCCCTTCGTCAGTTATCAATATAATTTACCTTCTTTACTTTTCGAGTCAGCTTTACTTTCCGCATTTATTTATCCTTTCCAAGTTATCCAACTTGTGTGCGGAAATATCTTTCCTCTAGCTTAGGCTTTGTTAGCTTTCTTGTTTATCGGGATCTTACCTTGCGGGTTTTCTTACCTGGACTAGGGAGCTCAAGTCAGTCCCCTAGGTTGAGGGGGATTTCTCTTGTACGCGTTAAGAGAAATCCTAACACCGAGTGCACACATGGTGTCTGAGCTTAGTGTTAGCTAGGAAGTGTGTTCCACCCCATGGTACGTTTGTGGTAGCCGACAGGTGGCGACAGCCATGTCCGTCCTTTATAGTCCACCATGTTTGGGTGCTTTCATAGCAGTAGTAGCAGGTTGCCGTTGGACTCCCCTCTCACCCCTTTCTGAGGTCCTTTCTCTTCTAGCCGCTGAAGTAAGATCTAGGTTCCCGATAACTAGTGAGGAGCAAGGTTTAGTCTAGTGAGGCTAGCTCAATAGTCTAGAAGTGTTTAGGAGTCTTTCTCGCTCATTGTCCTCCCAGCTGCTTACCGCTCTAAGGTTTAGAGTCTCCTGCGTTAGACGGTCATCACTTGGCCATTACCTTATCTATCTTATCTAGCTTACCCCTGCTAGTTAGTCGGTTGATATCTCTAGTAAAGTTTGTCATTCGATTCTTCGATACTCTTTATCCATAGTGCTTCCCCGAGGAAATTCACGATACCCTGGAATACTCCAAGGTGAAATGCTACAGCTGTAATTTTGTGCGCTTGTAGAATATCAATTCTATTGGAGCATAAGAAACACCAACACGGATCGTGCCTCCAAGGAACATGGTTCCCACACACGGGGAATGAGTACCACTCGCCTCAGCTGGCGTGGCCAAAGTACCTTCCTGCGCTACAATCCAAATCAAAATGGAGGAGCGATTATCACCGCTGCAGCAATTTTGAGATATCCAACTTATATGCTAGCAGTGAGTACACTCATGTATGTTGAAGGTATCCCAAAGTTCACCACTCATTTACTCAATTTTATCTCCATGCGAACATAGCTTGATCATACACGTTCATGCTTCTTTTGTTTATCACGCATGCTCTGGTTTGGATGTACCAACAGTAGTGCATCCATAGGCTGTTTGAATTAAGCATGGTGCTTAGGTTAAATAGTCTTTTTTAATCAAATTAGGCATGGTGTCGAGTTTGATTAATGTACCGTCAGAGCTTATGCTTGAAAGATTTTGGACGCATACTCTTGTTTATGGACTAACCCCCGTAGGGAATTGTTGAAATTTGATGGGACAGTCCTCAAGTTCATGCTGGAGATGCACCAAGGACTGAGGTACACTTCAACAATAAAATTTGCACGACATGCAAAGGAGGCATAAGTCAAATTTCAAAGTGCACTGTGTGCAAATTGCCAAATTCCTTTTGTTATGTTCATGCAAATTTTTTTCCCATCCTTGCTTGAGTCCTGCTGAAAAGATAAAATTGGTGATTAAACATTTTTAAACAAAAGAGTCTCCTAAAGAAATGATGGCAAGTATTTTGTATCCGTGCTAATTGAATCTTTGAATTTGATTTTCCTTAAGCATGGATGTGAACAGCTAATCTCGAGGCAATAGTGGAATCCTTTAAAAATTCCTTAAACGTTCCTCGAGTATTTGTGGTCCACTAACCCTTTACAGGGAATAAAATAAACAACCAAGGAGCAGCATACAATAACCCCAACACTCATACAACGCTCCTTGGTCCCATGGGAAGATAGATGCACGAGGAACCAAGAAGAACAAATGCAAAGCTTTGCTCCAAGCATGAACAACTCAACTCTTGCATTTTTCTTCAACACTTGGGAAGATCGGTCAGGTAAGTATACCACACAATTCGTGCATCATCGCCTCATGTTTCCACCATGCTAAGATACCCATCATGCCAAGTTTGCCTGATAAAAATAATATAAAAAATATAATAACAAAAATAATAATAAAAAGGAATTGAGGCGCCACACTCACTCCATGCGCCTTGAGTTAATAAAAGTTTGACCTCCCCGATATTCAAACCGGTAGAGTTTTTTGTTTCCACCCTTTGTTTGTTACGTTGAATAAGAACAGGTACATGAATAAGAGTGGGGGAGTTCTCTCAAGCTCACCAAGTGCACACTCATTAAAGATTCTCCCCCAACATATTGCACAACATCGGACGGTCTAGCACACTTAAGAACGGGACAGATGAGATCCAGAAAGGGATGGCCGAACCTCTAGTTTGACCAACCCAACTCTGACTCCCCTCAGTTTTCTCTTCTTCCTCTTAAATGATGGTTTGTGCAACATAACCCTCAACTCCCTAATTTCTCGAGTTTTAAACAAAATTTTTGATGACCACTAAAATTAAACTCAACGAACCTTTCCAATCTCCTCATATTAAACATGCCTTTTCCTATGGTTAGCTTGCATATTCTTTATTCCTCGCTTATATTCCTTTTACTTGTGAACAATCTGTCATAGGGAAAGCATGTCATCTAAGTAGTTGATGAATGAGATATGGTATGACGAAAGGAACCTTGGTTCTCCCTGCAAAGTACTTGGAAACTTTATCTTTCAAAAAAAAATCAAAATCAATAGCTTGACTCCTCGATGATTCTAAATTCCTACCAAAGCCATATGTTGATCTCATTGAAAACCTTATACATATGCTACTTGATTTTGCATTGAGCTTTGTCAAATTGTTTGTGACCTTTGTGAGAAACTTTTCATACTCTCATGATCAGGATCACGTACTCTCCACCCATACATGCCGACTTCTACACTGGAAATTGCACAAAAGAATTCGCCCATCCATCCATTTCATTCCACAAAATAAAAACTCCATCATATGTGTTGGTCTCTCTCTCCATCTTTTGTTACAAAAGAGACATGGGCTATCTAAAAGAAAGAAAGGGAAAAAAGGGTTGGACACATGAAGGTCCAAGCATAGAAAAAAAACAATTGGACACAAGAAGGTCCAAATATATATGAAAAAAATGAGATCATATAAAGAAGAGTTTCCGTATATCACCGTATAAAGAGGAGTTTCCATACATCACCGTATTTTCCACACACCTGCACATCTTGATCAGAGTGTATGATTTGCTTCTCCTTGGGTCCAGTTTTTGACTTCGTAACATATGCAATGCAAATATGCCTTTTTTTCATTCCCTACCCTGAGCTCCACAAAAGCCTTATTAGAAGTAGGATAAAAAGAGCCAAAACACTGCCTTGGTGAGGCTTGGAATAACTTATATGCAGGTATGATACCAGTTGAGGAGATGGACCACCTTAGTCCTGAAACCTTTACTCGGGGACGAGTCTAAGGGCTAAGTGTGGGGGTGTTGTTGACGGTCCTTAAGTGCAAAATTCGACCGTCAACTGTACTAAGGAATAAAGAAGAATGTCCTTATTTACTCACATCCTTGTATCACTAACCTAGCTCCACAGATGTGTGTCCACTAAGCCATTTTAGGGATGCAAGTTTGAAATAAGAGGAAAACATGCAGAGGACATAGTAGAAGTACACAAAAGATTCGTTCCTGCGTCACACGAATAAAGAACGGCCCACATGACATGCTAAACAAACTAAACTTCAGGAGAAACACCCAGAATCCAAATATGGAGCCCACAAGGAGTGCATCGACCAAAGATGGGGCCAAAGGGCCTCAGAAAGGGGTTGGCCGAACCCCTGGGTCGGTCGACCCCCCACTGAGCCCAATCAGGCCCATCTTTCTCCTGGAGTCTCCCACCGCTTTCCCTACGCCAGTTCCGGATGGTACCACCTTGAATGCTCCCCCTCGGATCCGCCCTTGGAGGGCTATATAAGGAGGAGGAGAGCCCCCCCATTCAACACATCACAAGAGAAGAGAAGAGCTCCACTCCAAGGTGAAGCTCTACCTCCGTAGTGCTTAGAAAATAGGGAGAGAGTGAGGGGTGGTTCGGGGGAAGTGCCGGCCTGTCGGCAGTCTCCCCCGGCCTTGTACCTTGATGGATGCTTCCTTTCTTAAGTAAGTATTCATGATCTCCTATGGTGATAAGTCTCTTGGTTAAGTAAGTTTTATTCTTTACTTGCTTGCGGGATCATTGTCTGCTCTTGAGCGGTTGTTTCTAGCTTAAGGACTTGAGTCTTAAGATGGAGTCTGGCCAGGGCTAGAAGCAGTAATTGATAGCGTAGACGAGGTGTCTAGGCTTGAAGTTACCTTGTTTGCTACCCTTCCCCATGGTCTATCGGGGTAGGCGGCAGGTGGTCACAGCCTTGTCCGTCCCTTGTAGTACCCCACGTTCGGGTTGGGCGTAGAGCTAATAGCCGAATACTCTTGGCAGACGAGGAGTAAGCCGGTGCCCGAAGTAAGCAAGTAGGGGTTGAACCCTATCTTTACTAGAACTCAAAAGCCATAGAAATCCTGTCTATCCTCGCCTACTTACCTCTTGTTTGTCCTTGAATGAACCAGTTAGAAGACTTGTTGTTTGTCTTTGGATGAACTAGTTGGAAGGCTGGTACTCCGTTCCTCGTGGAAATACGATACACTTGAATACTTAAGGGTGAAGTGCTATAGCGGTATCTCCATGCGCTTGCGGATTATTCTGTGAACGTTAAGAAATACCTAGGATCATGCTATCTTCTTCCTCTTCCTTTGGTAAATTAGCTAGCAGACCTGTCGGTGTTTTAACGCCAAGCCCACCGAGGGATACCCCCGAGGTGGTGAGTTGTAGGTCGGGTGTCACCGAGGTCAGGAACACGAAGGTGCATGAAACACAAAGTTTAGACAAGTTCGAGCCGCCGAGAGCGTAATACCCTACGTCCTATGTGGTGGTTTGTATTGCCTTAGATGTTGATCTGGTTGATCTTGTGTGGAGGGCGTCCCTGCCTGCCCTTATATAGTTTGGGGGGACAGGGTTACATGGAAATCCTAGACAGATACGAGCTCAGGAGTTGCCCTGATATGGCTCGTGTAGCTTCCGATAAGGTCGGAAAGTTGAATTCTGTCAAGATCATCGGCAAGGTGGTCGACATTGCGGCTGGATGCTGAAGAGCACGCCTCCGGTTTCCTGGAGTCAACTAGGCGGCCGCTGAAACCGCTCGAGCCATTGGTGACGCAGATCCAGGAGCTAAAGGTGATCGTTGTGCCCTCATCGAGCACGGTGTAGTACTGGTCGATGAGTACTTTTCATCCTTGGGTACTTTTCGTCAATGAGTACTTGTCATCTGAGTCCGAGTAGCTGTCGAAAATAGGGGCCCCACGATAGGCGGTGGCTCCCTCATCCCCGAGCTTGAGCAGACGATCTAAGTCCTCCTCCAAGTCAGAGAGGGACTCAGACCGTGTAGCCTCCTCGTTGATCAAAGCAGCATTACGTAACCTGAAAGGGAATAGAGTACGCACCTCCTCAGATTGGTTTGAGTCCGATCTGAGAAGTCCTGGTGCAGCACGAGTTGAAGTCGCGTCGAAAACGGGCATCCTCTCGATCTTCCCGGCGAGATCGGGGAGCAACAACTCATCGAGGTTGCTGCATCGACTTGCTGCAGAGGCCTCCGGCTTCCTGGATTCGGCTAGGTGGCCGTTGAAACCACCCGAGCCGTTGGCGACGCAAATCTAGGAGCCAAAAATGAACATTGTGCCCTTATCGAGCATGGTGCTGGTGAAGCTGAAAAGTGCCATCGAGTTCTCCGGTGGATGCTCGATGAACACCCCTACCTGGCGCGCAAGCTGTTGGTATTTTACCGCCAAGCCTACCGAGGGATACCCCCGAGGTGGTGAGTTGTAGGTAGGGTGTCGCCGAGATCAGGAACTCGAAGGTGCAAGGAACACAAAGTTTAGATAGGTTCGGGCCGCCAAGAGCATAATACCCTACGTCCTGTGTAGTCATTTGTATTGCCTTAGGTGTTGATCTGGTTGATCTTGTTTGGAGGGGGTCCCTCCCCGCCCTTATATAGTTTGGGGGGACAGGGTTACGTGGAAATCCTAGCCAAATACGAGCTTAGGAGTCCTACCCGAGTACTTTTCTAGTAGTTTCCTTCTGTTCTGACTAGTTCTACTACGGTACGAGTAGTTACAATTGGTGTAGGATGTGGGCCATGTCCCACCCCCTATCCTAGAATATGTATGCCATGTGCACAGTCCCGTGGCCCCGGGTCTGACAAGACCGTTACACATCCGTTCACTAAGAAATATACGATACCCTGAATATTCTCCGGGTGAAGTGTTACAACGGTATATTCGTACGCTTGCGGATTTATTCGTGAACATTAAGAAATACCAATAGAGCCTTCACTTCTAAGATAAGTTGCGCATCTCTAGTAGACTTGAAGTCATTGTAATTCTTTTTTCCATGACACTGATGGTGATTATTCACTTATGATGTCGCTATATGACTTTGATCCTAGCATACATAGACTAATGTATTTGGTTTTATTTTTAAACCCGTGTGTGAAAAAGTTGTATCAGAGCCGACCCTCGCGGTTGTGCGTATGGGATAGTATGCGGGCATATGGCGCATGATGCCTGTTGGCCTAGATGGGACACATAGCATGGCATATGGCGCTAGCCCTATACACATGATCGTGGACTAAGACGGCACCTTGCTAGATATGGCTGTGTGTACGCTTGATTGGAGAGGAAGGAGCTGGTATGGACGCTACATGCATGTCTTGTGTGCACTTGCATTGATGGCGCATGCATGCATGTGCCTAGCTTTCTCGATCCACGCGTGGAGAGAAATTGAATCTTCTCCTGCACAAGCAGCTGCAACCGCGCGTAGGGGTCGTTGGAGCCACTGAGGCAGATCGCCAGCAGGCCCCGCACCTGCATCACGTGCACATGCAGCAGCATTAGCGCGTTGTGGTGGCCGGGCTCCGCACGACCGGGAGGGTCTGCTGCCGTCTGCCTCGCCATCCATGGCCGTTTGAGTTCGAGACTTGTTTATCCTGTGCATACGGATCGGAAAAAGGAAAGAGAAAAATAAATTGTAATTTGTCGCTGAGGAAACTAGATTGATGTAGTAATAACTTTTGGAGCGACTCACCCGGTTGAATGATTACTGCAATCGAGCTCGCCAGGGGATCTTCGATGAGCGCCCTGAGATGACTTGCATAGTTCCCGATTAGATCGGAAAGTCGAATTTTGCCGAGATCATCGGTGAGGTTGTCGATGTCGCGGCAGGACTCTGGAGCAGATGCCTCTGACTCCCTAGAGTCAGCGAGATGGCTGTTGAAGCCGCCACAGCCGTTGGCGATGCAGACCTAGGAGCTAAAGGTGAACGTCGTGCCCTCGTTTGGCACAGCGTTGGTGAAGTTGAACGATGCCATCGTGTTCGCTGGTGGATCGTCGATGAGCACGCATACCTAGCGCGCTAGCTGTCGGTGTTTAACCTCTATGCCCACCGAGGGATACCCCCGAGGTGGTAGATTGTAGGTGGGGTGTCGCCGAGATCAGGACCTCGTAGGTGCAAGGAACACGAAACTTTAGACAGGTTTGGGCCGTCGAGAGCGTAATACCCTATGTCCTGTGTCGTGGTTTGTATTGCCTTAGATGATGTTATGTATGGAGGGGGTCACTGCCCGCCCTAATATAGTCTAGGAGGACAGGGTTACATGGAAATCCTAGACCGGTACTAGCTTAAAAGTCCTACCCGAGTACTACTCTGAAGTACTCGGGTAGTTTCCTTCTCTTTCGACTAGTCCTACTACAGTACAAGTAGTTACAACTGGTAGGGCATGAGCCATATCCCATCCCTTATCCTAGAATATGTAGGCCATCCGCGCAGTCCCGTGGCACCGGGTCTGACAGGCATATAACGCATGGCAAGTGTGGGTCGAAATGGGATATAAGTCATGGTATATGGTGTCGGTACTGGACGTATGTTTGTGGAGTTGGACCGACGAGGACGTCGGGTCCTTTGAGGTTGGGGAGGGGGGGTTGCATGTGACACCAGATCCAATTTGGATGTAATCCAGTGGTGGCCCATGAGTGCTACGTGCATATATTTAGTGCTGGTTGAGCTAAGGGAGGAGCTAACAACTTATAAGGCTTTGTCTTCCATGTATAGCACCTTTGGGTTAATCCTTTTACACGAAACGAGGGCCAGAGTGTAAGTAGGATGATATGTACATTGGGCCCACCCCTTGGAAGGGATGGCCGTGCGGCTAAGGAGGACGGGGTGTTATATTTTGCTGTTAAAATAAACTTTAAACTTTAGTTTTGTCTGCATCTTAGCCTGTTAGCACTACTATGGCAACAAAGAACTATAGGGAGCCTATGTGTGGTAGGAGTTCACTGTTGCAAAATTGAGTTCTAATGCTAACATAAACCGGGTCCCTAGACTAGTAGGCCAACAAGAATCCTGAACAACAGAACTTCCCTAGGTCATGAGATTTTGGGACATTCATTTATACTATTTACGTGGGTGGTGTACATCTACTACGCAAGAACCAGTCTTGGCTATGTTCATTTATGAAAATAATGTGTACTGTGTTTTGCTTTCCTATATTATTTTGTGAATAAATCTTCATTGATTTATAAACAAATCAGTATAATTGGCTATATGATGTGGTGGAAGCACCTTTTCCACTATATTAGTTCGACAAGACATTTGAAAATACATAGCATTATGACAGTAGTTGAATTGCATTCTGCTTTTCTGTAGAGATTAACGGCCACTGAAAATGACGGATTTAATTTTAGTAGGTTAATTGGTTACCAGAGGAAAAAGTAAGTCCTATGTATAATATCTGAATTTTGGTCAATTTTCAGTTTGTTACAATTATTTTCCGAAATATATCTGAATGACTCACCAATAACACAATATAAAATTATTTTCAGGAGGTGAGGTAATTCTGACTCTGCAACCTCTTATTTTTCAGATCTATGTTGGTAACTAGAATCCTCCTACTACGTATAGTGGTAACTCAAATCCTCATACTAAGCACTTTCCCTTGCTTGTGCCATAAACAGGGAAATAAGTGCATCCATTTACCTCAGCTTTCAAGTCATGAGGGGTGTATTTTTACCGCACCTCCCTTTGTCGACACAATCTTTATTAGTGGAGAATCCATTTTCCACAGTAGAATTTATATACTATCAAACTTTTGAAAGCCAAAAATCCACTTTTACCCCCATATAAGTAGCCCATCACTTCTTGTTCAACAAAACAAAGTTGCACAATAACCACTCAATTCAAGCTCTTAGCTCAGATCTCGGTAAGTACCTACACTTGCATTTAGAAGTGTTTCTTTTCTATTTCTGAGTGTAATACTTATCTTACTTATGTGTACTGATTACCTTTGTATGTTTCATAAATTGAAGTCACAATGAAGCTGGGTGTTTTCCTCATTGCTGGCCTTATTTTTATCAACTTGTGCACCTGCATGCCAAGGGTCATGGCGGCGGATGCATCTCACGGTACCACTGTGCCACAGAGGGAAATTCGCAGACTGATTGTCGGAACTGACGGAAGAAACGGTCCTCCCAGCAATGATCACCAGTGCCCGCTTGGGACCTTCCCCAATTGTCAAGGCATGTCTCAGAACACTGAGGAAGTAGCACAAGATGTTCGTGGAAATTGAGCCCATGTCTGCTGATCACGGAGGATGAAGATTCATGAAAGAGATATTTATAGCCCCTAAATCCATGACGGATGTGTACTTATCATGCTACTTTGTTGCCACGTGGATGGCTGTATAGCCATGCTAACAGGACTAGCGTTTTTATGCTCAATTTGCCAGTATTATTTCAATGTTTATATTTATATAGAAACCTAGATAAATCATTATATTTCCTCAAGCTCAATAATTTGTATATGTGCTATCGCCTTGTCAAGTTCAATAATTGTATATAAATATATGTTGCTCCATGCCCATATAATTTATTAGTATTTAGATGTGAATCATGACCGCTTAGATGTCTAGCAAGTTTTGTGTGTCGTGTCAAGAGCCGATTATTATAAGTCGCCGGAAACACTAGTATTCTTTGGTTTTCTATTTCCTATGTCTGATATGCAATTTTTCTCCTTGCTCTATTTGCTATTATATTTTTTTCCTTGCGTGCTCTGAATCCGTGTTCTACAAAATTTGTTGATAGGATTATAAGACAAATGAAGAATGTGTTATATAACAACGCTCGATGTAATTATACATTGTGACTACCGAATCACTTGTTTTATTAGTTCATTACAATATTACATGTGAGCAGTATAAAATGATGTGCTGATATAAAACAAAAACTAAATTTTGTATTGTTAGTTCAGCATGTAATTTCCACACTTGTACTTTAATTTTGTGGAAGATGCACACAAAAACTACACATTAATCATAGATTCGTGCATGCATCACCTATAAGATGCATGCAAGATTTGACCATTGAAATATTCATGCATACGGGTAAAGATGACCACCAGGATTTAAACCTTATCGTGGGTGCAGTCAATCTCAAATTAAAAACTCAGACCCCTCAGATGAAAAAACTCAGTTATTAGACTAACGGAAGCCATGATATTCTGCAGTGTCAGATATATGCTCTATGATTAGTTTATATTCGTATCTTATGCCTTGCATGATTAGATGAGTAAATCTAGTGCCACGCCACCAGTTTCAGTATTCAATTATTTGCTCTAGTATGATGTCTATCGATCCGAAGGGTCGGGGCTCCGCGCGGGATACTAGAGTATCACTTATTAATGCAGGCATGATGACTGGGTTAATCAAGTGTTGCTCGATGTCGCTTTATCTCACTGTTTGTAGAGGTTGGCAGCAGGTGGTGGTAGCCATGTTTGTCCTCCATAATCCTCCACGTTCAGATAGAGGGGTAGGAGGTCCATAAAGTATCCGAGTTGGCTGGTAGTTCCTCTGCCAGTCATGCGCGGTTCTCCCGGTAGTGCCTGGGAGCCTAGAGCTGAAGATTAATCATGTGTATTTGTGTATGTGTACAGTATAAGTCATATGTTTAGATAGAAGTACATAAGTCCTGATTAGTTTTGTTCTTCCTTTCTCTCTGCTTATGCCTATTCATGAGTATGAGCTTGAGTTAACTTGTGTCACACTACCTGGGTATCCATATATATTACTAACCCCTGTTTGTACAATTGAATATTCATTTAAGAATTAATCATTAACTTATCTATTCTATAACCGTCGCCTTCCGCATCCTGGAATACTCCTCGATAAAATTCTACAGCGGTATTCCATGCACTTACGGATTTATCTGTGACCGTAACAAATACTAATGAACATGTAGAAGTATTTGGTGATTCATTGCTGGTGGTATAACAGGTATCTAAGGTATATCAATGCTTTGATGGTTCTATAAATGCTTATCTTGATAAATGCCTAGATATAATATCTTGCTTTGACGATTTTGTTATATTTCTCCAAGGCATGAGAATAGCAGAGCTAATATTCTGGCGCAATAAGCATCAGATTATAAAGTCATGAAGAGACATTTTCATGTCAAGAAACTGATGTTTTCAAATGCTGATGTGCAGGTTCTGGAAAAACCAATCTTACCGCTTTGGAAACCGGATGGCCGGTCTGGAAACCAGTCATACTTAATTTTTCTGCTGGAGAAACTTTCTCGACCATGAAAATTCCAAAAATCGATAAGTCTGAGATTAGTGATTGCAGAAAACCTATTGCAGATTATTGAGGGATCCTGGTCAAAATGTTGATAAAGTATGCTTTGATTGGTGATGAGTTGTATTGCGGAACTGCCGAAGATTTACTTCTCCAATGTTTGGATCTAGATCAAGCTAGAGTGGCTTTAGGAGAAGTTCATGGAGGCATCTGTGGAATGCATCAATCGGCACCTAAAATGAAGTGGTTGCTAAGGAGGGACGGATTTTGGTCTAGTGTGATTGCCGATTGTTTTCATTACCATAACGGATATGAGGAGTGTCAACGGTTTGGTAATTTGCAATTGGTGCCTGCTGCATGGATGCCTCCTATTATTAAGCCATGGACATTCAAAGTTGGGGATTGGATTTTATTGGGTAAATACATCTCCTACATAAAAAGGTCATTGCTTCGTGTTGGTGGCTACGGATTACGCACTAAGTGGACCGAAGCAATTTTCCTAAAAAACAAGACACACTGGGAGGTATTGAGTCCATTACTGAGCATATTATTCATAGATTCAGAATTCCACAAACATTAACGATGGATCAAGGTACTTCATTTATATCTCAGGAACTAGGTGATTTTACTGAAACTTATAGAATTAAATTGCTGAATTCATCTCCTTATTATGCTCAGGCTAATGGATACGTCAAGTCTGGTAATAAAATTTTGATTAAACGCATCAAGAAGAAAATACAACCTAATCCTCAGAGATGGCATGAGGTTTTGTCTAAAACTATATGGGTTCATCACATATCTAGACATGGTGCTATTAAAAGATTACTCCATTTGAACTCATGTATGGTGAAGGGGCTGTTTTACCTATCGAGGTGAATCTAGACACATATAGATTGGCAAGCAAAATGATATTGCTGGTGTTGATTACCATAACTTGAAGATGGATAACGTTGATGAGGTGACCGGCAAGCGTTTGAGAGCTTCGAAGGAGATTGAAATGGAAAAAAATTGAGCTGCTAGAGCCTACAATAAAAAAGGTAAAAGAGAAGCCGTCTCATGTGAATGATTTAGTTTGGATCACAATTCTACCTCTTGGGATGAAGAATAGCAAGTTCGACAAATGGTATCCAAGTTGCGAAGGTCCTTACAAAATTGTCAGAGTGATATTTGGGAATTCTTATATGGTGGATGTCAAGCCCGGGGCAACGGGACTACGCACATGGCATAGACTTTCTAGATTAAGGGATGGGGCATGTCCCATACCTTATCCCTGTTGTAACTACTCAGGCACGAGTAGGACTAGTCGGAACAAAAGAAAACTACCTGAGTGATAGTCAGGTAGGACTCCAAAGCTAGTATCAGGCTAGGATTCCATGTAACCCTGTCCCCAAGACTATATAAGGGCGGGCAGAGACCCCTCCAACATATAATCATCTAAGGCAATACAAACCACCACACAAGACATAAGGTATTACGCTTCTTGCGGTCCAAATCTGTCTAAATCTTTATGTTCCTTACACGTTTGAGTTCCTGATCTCGGCGACACCTCACCTACAACCTACCACCTTGGGGGTATCCCTCGGTGGGCTTGGCAGTAAAACACCGACAGCTGGCGAGCCAGGTAGGGGTGCTCATCGATGATCCCCAGGAGAACTCGATGGCAACTTTCAACTTCACCAGCACTGTGCTTGACAAGGGCACAATGTTCCTCTTCGGCTCGTGGGTTTGCCTCGCTGACAGCGCAGGCGACTTTCGACAGCACCTCGTCGACAACGTGAAGTCGGAGGCTCCGTTAGCAACCCCACACATCGATCTCGATGAGTTCAATAACAACCTCGGCGAGATGCTGCTCCCTAACCTAGCCAGAGACCTCGAGAAACTGTCCATTTCTGATGCGACTTTGACTCGTCCTGCACCAGGACTCCTCGGATCGGATCTAATTTGGTCTGAGGTTCAGCGTACCCGACTCCTGTTTCGGCTACGCGATTCGGCCACTGCTTACCAGGACATCGACTTAGTCGACTACTGCACTGACGAATACGACTCTGGTACATCTGACCAACTCGCGCGCACGGCGGGCAAAGGGAGCGGCTTCAGCGAAAACGTACTACTCGAGGATGTCCTCGACGAAGCTGGTACCGCAAAAACTAGGGACGAAGATGATGCTTAGGAAGAATGTCGTAGGATCAAGAACGCCAAGCGTGCCAAGTGCAGGCAGCGCCTGGTGGAGCGACAGTGTAACACCTCAGGTGTTTAAATTACAAAATAAGCCTCATTAGCTTAACACGACGCATAAATAACTAAGAAAAGTTTAAAAGAAATTAATTATAAATTGGTTTTGCTTTGAATTAAAAATAGATGTGTATATGTGCACAAGTACATGTACTTTAATCGAACAAATTGAATAACTCTCACCTCAAAACACTTATGGCTGCGAAATTTAATAGGAATACCATTGATGGCAGGATAAACAAAAGTCTAGTTGAAGCCTAGGAGAGAATACAAATTTTTGCCCAGGAAATGACGTGCCCTCCAAATCATATTTTTGAGTTTTTAAAATAACTTCTAAACTAGAACTCAAATGAACTTTGGCCTGAAATAAAACTTGTGTAACTTTTCATTTTGAACAACTTTCATGTTCAGAGATTTTCGAGTTACAACACGAAAATTTGAGAAACACTTGAATTTGCAAATCAGCCACTGCCTTTTCTTTCTCCGCCCCGCCCGACCCTCCGACGCGCCGTCGCTGCAGACCCTTCCTTCTCCATTCCGCCCGACCCTCCGACGCGCAGCCGCTTCGCCCGACACTACGCTTCGCCCGACTCTCCGACGCGCAGCCGCTTCGCCCGACCCTACGCTTCGCCCGACCCTCCGACGCGCAGTCGCTTCGCCCGACTCTACGCTTCGCCCGACCCTCCGCCCGCCGCGCAGTCGCCGTTGGCCACTTGACCGGCGATGCCTGACCGGAGCTAGGCACCAAGCCAATGCCTGGCCGCGCCCCGCTCGCACACGCTCCTCCCCATGCCGCGCTCCTCCCCAGTCCGCGCACGCCACGCGCACGCCGGCGACGCGCGCCTCAGCTCGCCGCTCGCCGCACCCAATGGACAGTCCGCACCATGCCCGTGTCCCCGCCGCGTCCCGCCAGTCGCCGCGCTCGCCGCCCGGCAAGCTAGCTGCTGCCGCTCCTCGCCCAACCCGCGCACCGCGTGATCTCCCGCTCCCCATGCCAAATCCTCAGCGCCCAATCCCCTGTCCGCGCCCGCCGCACGCCGCGCCGGCTCTGCTCGCCGCCCACCGCAACCAGTAACGCGCCCCCGTCGTGCCGCCCCTCCCCAGCGTCGCCCGGTTCTCTCCCTCCCTCTTATAGCCTATAAATGGCGACACAAGGCCACTCGCGCGCGCCTGAACCCCCAGAACACCGCCGCCGCTGCCGTGCACCACCCGCCCGTGGAGTCCCATCCTCCAGCCTCCCACTGCCCAAACCCATCAACCAGTGAGCTTGCCCTCCCTCCTCGGAAGCTCACCGGCCTCTTCCCCGGCCATCTCGACCGCCGGAGCACCGCCAGCGCCGCCCGCGCCGCCGCCGGTTCCCTGCTGCTCCGCGGACAGCCCACTCCGAAGCTCCTCCGTCCAAGCCAAGCCTCGAAACGGTTTCCCTTCGACGCCGCGAAGCTCATCGACCAGCCCACGTCCTTCCCTCCTCGCCGGAGCACCATCGCCGACGCTCCGCACCGCCGCCGCCCCTTTGCTCCAAGCCGACGAGCCGCCTCCGGCCACCCCCAACCCGGACCAATGCCACCCCAAGGTAGCTCTCACCTCCCTAGATCTCCCCGACCCTTTTTCCCTCGCCGCTGACGAGCCCCCTCGCCGGAATCTGGCCGGCCGCCATGCCAGCGCCGCCCAGGGACCCAATTGCAATGATTGAAATGTTTAAAAGAGTCTGCACGCAAGTTTCCAGGGGCATATCTGTAAACCTGTGTTTAAACTTTGAATTCAAAAATGGTGAATTTGTAAAATTCATATAAAATCGTAGAAAAGTCTGAAAAATACAAAATCAACTGTTCTGGAATCCTTAGAAGAAAATCTACAACTTTTGTTAGATGCTTTTCTTCATTTGCTTGCTAAATCTTGCTCTAAAGTAAATGGAATGTTTAATAGCTTTTAAATGAACCCACTATTGTAGACCAGTGCTGCATCTGATTTTTGGAAAGTAGATTAGTTGCTTGATGTTTAAGCAAGTGTAAAAATATTAGGACTAGAACCCATCTCTAGCTAAACTTTTTCTTAAACTTTGTTCATGCCATGAAATAATAGAATTAATTTGTACCTGTTGTTATATTGTTATTCATCTTGTGAAACTTTGCCAAAGCTGTTATAGTGATGCCTAAATACCACGGAAAAAGTTTAGAACATTTTTCCTTTCTGTAACCTATTTATATAATTTTGTGGTAGGAAAAAATGCACTAATTCAAATAATTATTTCTATGCTTGGAAAATATTCAAATTTTTACTGTATGACTCTTTAGAGTAGCTCTTGTTGTATAAAAAGTTTCATGCACAGAAACCCTATAGAACATCCTGTAGAAATTAATCTTTATTAAAATAAGTGTATATTGTCCTATTTATTATGCTCCGTATCATGCACAATAAAATCTGAAAAATTTACAGTAACACATATATGGATAGTTCAACACCCTGTAAAATGTTTGGCTTCAATGCTTGCATGGTTTGTCCTGTATAAAAATAACTAGGTTCTAGTAGTGGCTGTGTATTACATTTTTCAAAATTAATCTACTGCACAGAAATTTGTAAAATTTTTACAGTGCTATTGTATCTGAAAATTGTACTCTAAATCAAAATATCATCACCAGAAATTACCTAGATCAGTGTTTGTGCTTAATCCATGCTTATAGTGCAAAAATTAAATTTCCAATACAACACCACCCCTTCTGTTAAAGATTGCCCAAGACATCGTAACTAAGTAACTTTACAACCAAATCTATGTTATTGTGGACTGCAACTTTATCGTGAAGGAAAATAATCGTCAGATGCCATCACTACAACTTACACTTGTGCATTCATATAGAATCGACTACTCTCGCCGACGGAACGTACGAGCTAGTGCCCACGTCCGAGAGTAAGCAGTGTGAAGCTCAAGCGAATCTAAATGAGGTTTTCGAAGACCCGAACCAAAGTTCGGACGAGCCACAAACTAACTTTACCCAAGAAGGTAAGCCCCAGAGTATGAACCCTATTTTTCTAAATTATGCAACTTATTACTCTATTTTTACTTGTGCATTAAGTTTATAGGAGTTGAATGAAAACTTAGTTGCATGATCCTAGGTACCCATGCTCTGAACACTAGATATAAGGTTCGATATAATGCTATGCTAATAGGACTCCGGTAAAAGTCGAGTGATTTCCTGTCACTCGCGAGAATATAGGAGTTGAATGTTTACTACATGCTGCAATCACAAGGTCGATGGACGGGGCTATGGTGCGATGTTCGTGTTGGTGATTGAGGCCCCGTCTGTTTAGTGAAAAATGCTAAGGCCGCAGTGTGAGGTAGTGTTGGTTAAGTCTTTGAACGTACTAACCACATGCCAAGAATATGGTAATCGGTAAGCTTAAGTACCTAATCGGACCGGCAAGTGGACAACATCCCACCCTCTCAACTTCGGTTCCATGCGCGCACATGGTGGGTGCAGAGCTAGGCTCTGTAGTCTCGTAGGGTGGCCCTGATCCACAACCCAGGAAGAAAGGGGAAAAGTTGCACGTGTGACTCTTGGAGTAACCACGTGACGTGTGTTTAGGTTTCCCTTGCAAGGTTAAGAAATTCGATTCGAATCGTCCGTTTCTCGCGGTTATTGAGACTGCTTGACCCTTTTACCACATAGAGTAAGAAATGGAACAATGATGATGATAAATCTTGTTGGATGCAAATTAATTCTTTCACCATGTATGATATTGGATAGTTGCTTACCTAGAATGGTTAAAGAAAACTAGAACTTGGAGCTAAAATTTGAATGTATGGACCTACTTGTATATGCTTTTCGGCAAAACAAACCCCTCAAGCCAAAAAGCCCTGCATGTCTAGGAGTCGGCTAAGTATATTCCACTAGTCGGGTAAGCCTTGCTGAGTATTAGTATACTCAGGCTTGCTTGTGGCTTGTTTTCAGGTGATACTTTCGAGGATATGATCACTAGTTTGACTTGGCCGTGTACCCTTCCTCCTGGTTGGTCAGTGGAATGGGATGCGCCCCCGGCCAACGATGATAATGCCGAGTGATGTCTCGTACAGGCTTCATCGAGACATCATGTATCGTCGAGTAGTTTATCGTTATTTTTTCGCTGCATTGAACTCTGAAGAACTCAATTATTTTGAACTTTGAAGTACCTTGTTTTACGAATTTGAAATCCGTTGTAATAATAATTTATGATGAACCGTGTGGTGTAAAATCTTGTGGAATGTTGTATCCTCTGGGCTCACCTTCGTGTGAGTACATGTATGTGTGGTTTCGATCGGCAAAAACTGTGGTTGTATCGGGAGGTTACCCGACGGACCAATGGATTATTCCGTTTGAAGTGCGAGTTAGCCCTGATTGCCCTCGTGGTGATGGTTAGCGTGCTT
Organism: Panicum miliaceum; assembly: GCA_032594955.1. Classification (NCBI taxonomy): domain Eukaryota; kingdom Viridiplantae; phylum Streptophyta; class Magnoliopsida; order Poales; family Poaceae; genus Panicum; species Panicum miliaceum. The sequence continues at coordinate 6,097,482 of CM064070.1, read as the reverse complement.
GAGCCGGATTAATTCTGGTGGTTCTGCCACACATACATGTTTTTTGCCGATCGAAACCACACATACATGTACTCACACGAAGGTGAGCCGAGAGGATACAACATTCCACAAATTTTACATCACAGGTCCACCATAAATTATTATTTACAATGGAGTTCAAATTTGTAAAACAAGATACTTCAGAGTTCAAAATAATTGAGTTCTTCAGAGTTCAATGCAGCGGAAAAAAATGATAACTACTCGACGATACAGGATGTCTTGATGAAGCCCGTACGAGACATCACTCGGCATTATCACCGTTGGCCGGGGGCGTATCCCATTCCACCGACCAACCAGGAGGAAGGGTACAAGGCCAAATCAAACTAGCAATCATATCCTCGAAAGTTTCACCTAAAAACAAGCCACAAGCAAGGCTGAGTATACTAATACTCAGCAAGGCTTACCCGACAAGTGGAATATACTTAGCCGACTCCTAGACATGCAAGGCTTTTGGCTTGAGGGGTTTGTTTTGCTGAAAAGCATATATAAGTAGGTCCTTACTTTCAAATTTTAGCTCCAAGTTCTAGTCTTCTTTAACCATTCTAGGTAAGCAACTATCCAATATCATACATGGTGGAAGGATTAATTTTTCATCCAACAAGATTAATCATCATCATTGTTCCTCTTCTTACTCTATGTGGTAAAAGGGTCAAGCAGTCTCAATAACCGCGAGAAACAGACGATTCAAATCGAATTTCTTAACCTTGCAAGGGAAACCTAAACACACGTCACGTGGTTACTCATAGAGTCACACATGCAACTTTTTCCCTTTTTTCCTGGGTTGTGGATCAGGGCCACCATCCGAGACTACACAGCCTAGCTCTGCACCCACCATGTGCGCGCATGGAACCGAAGTTGAGATGGTGGGATGCTGTCCACTTGCCGGTCCGATTAGGTACTTAAGCTTACTGATTAGCATATTCTCGGCATGTGGTTAGTACGTTCAAAAACTTAACCACCACTACCATACACTGCGGCCTTAGCATTTTTCACTAAACAGATGGAGCCTCAATCATCAACATAAACATCGTACCATAGCCCCGTCCGTCGACCTTATGATTGCAGCATGTAGTAAACATTCAACTCCTAAATTCTCGCGAGTGACAGGAAATCACTCGGCTTTTACCGGAGTCCTATTAGCATAGCATTCTATCGAACCTTACATCTAGTGTTCAGAGCATGGGTACCTAGGATCATGCGACTAAGTTTTCATTCAACTCCTATAAACTTAATGCACAAGTAAAGTAGAGTAATAAGTTGCATAAGTTTAGGAAAATAGGGTTCATGCTCCGGGGCTTGCTTTCTTGGGTAAAGCTAGCCTGGGGCTCGTCCGAACTTGGGCTCGGGTCTTTGAAAGCTTCAGTTAGCTTTACTTGAGCTTCACGCTGCTCACTCTCGGACGCGGGCAATAGCTCGTACGTTCCATCGGCGAGAGTAGTCGATTCTATATGAATGCACAAGCGTAAGTTGTGATGGTATATGACGATTATTTTCCTTCACGATAAAGTTGCAGTCCACAAAATATCAATTTGGTTGTGAAGTTACTTTAGTTAAGATTCCTTTGGGCATTTGTTAATAGAGTATAACTTAAACTGTTAACTTCTTTTAACAAGAAGGGGTTGTGTTGTATTGGAAATTTTAATTTTCGCAGTATAAGCATGGATTAATCACAACTTCAGGACTAGGTAACTTTTAGTGATAAAATTTTTATTTAGAGCACATTATGTAGAGATAAAAGCACTGTAAAGATTACAGACATTTTCATGCAGCAGAAAAATTATGAAAAAGGTAATACACAGCCACTACTAGAACCTAGTTACTTTTATACAGGACAAACCATGCAAGTATTGACACCAAAAATTGTACAAGGGATTAATCTATCCATAAATGTGTTACTATAAATTATTCAGATTTTACGGTGCACGATACAAAGCATAATAAATAGGACATGATACGCCTAGTTTAATAAAGATTAATTTCTACAGGATGTTTTAAAGGGTTTCTATGTATGAAAATTTTGATACAGCAAGAGCTACTCTAAAGTGTGCTACAGTAAAAAGTTGAACATTTTCCAAGCACAGAAACTAATTATTTGAATTAGTGCATTTTTCCTACCACAAAAAGGTTCTAAACTTTTTCCGTGGTATTTAAGCATCAATATAACAGCTCTAGAAAAGTTTCACAATAGAAAACACAATACAACAACAGTTATAAATTAGTTTTATTATTTCATAGCATAAATAAGGTTTAACAAAAAGTTTAGCTAGAGATGGGTTCTGGTCCTAAACTTTTTCCATTGGACTATACATCAAGTGCCTACGACAGTGGGTACAATTAAAGTCTATTAAACCTTCCATTTAATTTATAGCAAGATTTAGCAAGCAACTGAAGAAATGCATGTAACAAACATTGTAGATTTTCTTATAAAGATTCCATAACAGTTGAGTTTGTATTTTTCCAATTTTTTTATGATTTTATATGAATTCTACAAGTTCGCTGTTTTTTAATTCAAAGTTTAAACATAGATTTACAGATATGCCCCTAGAAACTTGCGTGCAGGCCCCTGGGAAGATTGCAATCAAAGAGATGTGGTCCCTGGAGGCGCTGGCATGGCGGCCGGCCAGATTCCGGCGAGGGGGCCCATCGGCGGCATGGGGAAAAGGGTCGTGGAGATCCAGGAAGGTGAGAGCTACCTTGGGATGGCCTTGGTCGGGGTTGGGGGTGGCCGGAGGTGGCTCATCGGCGCGGAGCAGAGGGGCGGCGGCGGGGCGGAGCGTCGGCGACGATGCTCCGGCGAGGAGGGGAGAGCGTGGGCTGGTCGATGAGCTTCGCGGCGTCGAGGGGAACCCATTTCGAGGCTTGGCTTGGGCGGAGGAGCTTCAGAGTGAGCTATCCACGGAGCAGCAGGAAGCGGCGGCGGCGTGGGTGGCGCTGGCGGTGCTCCGGCGGTTGAGCTGGCTGGGGAAGAGGCCGGTGACCTTCAGTGGAGGGAGGGCAAGCTCGCTGGGTGATGGGTTTGGGCAGTGGGAGGCTGGAGAGTGGGATTCCACGGGCGGGTGGTGCACGGCGGCGGTAATGGTAGCGGTGGCGGCGTTCTGGTGTCTGGGCGCGCGAGGGGGACTCAGTGCGGCCTTTTGTAGGCAGCAGAGAGGCTGGAGGAGGGACGGGACTGGACTGCGAGGCGCAGGCGCGAGCGGCACGACGGGGGTGCATTACTGGTCGCGGCGGGCGGCGAGCAGAGCCGGCGCGGCGTGCAGCGGGCGCGGGCAGTGGATTGGGCGCTGAGGATTTTGCGTGGGGAGCGAGAGATCACGCGGCGCGCGGGTTGGGCGAGGAGCTGCAGCAGCTGGCTTGCCGGGCGGCGAGCGCGGCGACTTGCGGGACGCGACGGGGACACCGGCACGGCGCGACTTGCCCATTGGGCGTGGCGGGCGGCGAGCAGAGGCACGCGTCGCCGGCGCGCGCGTGGCATGCGCGGACTGGGGAGGAGCGCGGCGTGCGGGCGCGGCCAAGGATTGGCTTGGCGCCTAGCACCGGTCAGGCATCGCCGGCCAAGTGGCCTGCAGCAACTGCGCGGCGGCGGAGGTTCGGGCAAAGCGAGGGTCGGGTGAAAGAAAGGGTCGGGCGAAGCGAAAGGGTCGGCGAAGCGGCTGCGCGTTGGAGGGTCGGGCGAAGCCGAGGGTCGGGCGAGTGGAGGGTCAGGCGAGTGAAGGGTCGGACGAGCAAAGGGTCGGGTGAGTGAAGGGTTGGGCGAGAGTAGGAAGAAGGGTCTGTAGTGTAAATAGAAGAAAAGGCAGGGGCTGGTTTGCAAATCCAAGTGTTTCTCAAATTTTTGTGTTGTAACTCAAAAATTCTTGAACACGAAAGTTGTTCAAAATAAAAAGTTACACAAGTTTTGTTTCAGGTTAAAGTTCATTTGAGTTCTAGTTTAGAAGTTATTTTAAAAACTCAAAAAGTATAATTCGGAGGGCACGTCATTTCCTGGGCAAAACTTTGCATTCTCTCCTAGGCTTCAACTAGACTTTTATTTATGATATCGGAAAAGATGTGCCTAATCGGTTTTGTAGCCATGGTAGCATCGATGTGAAAGTTATTTAATTTGTTTGATTAACGTACATGTACTTATGCACATATACCCAACTATTTCTAATTCAACGCAAAACCAATTTATAATTCACTTCTTTTAAACTTTTCTTAGTTATTTATGCATCGTGTTAAGCTAATGAGGCTTATTACGTAATTTAAACACCTGAGGTGTTACAAAAGCGCAAGTCGAACAACTTTGTTATGGCTGCAGAATGTCCACCGCAAGACAGAAAGCTAGGCAACACGCAAGAGCATTTTGAAAAGCTCCTCCACAAGTACTGCCTGTAGCACCCCACTTCCAAACACTCAACGATCGAATGCTACAAACTCCGAAGGGCTTTGGGCGCTCCACGACTTGCCAAGGACACTGCAAAGCCACTTGGATGATGATTCATGTCAAAGATTTAAGAAATGATTTAAGGGTTTTTTTAAAAAAATTTTAGGGTTTCTCTTGTGTAACCATTGCTTCGGGGATTCTATCCTAGAACAGGGGATTCCTCAAAATTTAAACCCCAAAGTTCTCATTTAACCATTGTTGGCGTTGGTTAGCATCATCACTAGGATTGCTAGAACCCGGTGACGGCGCCACAAATACTTATGGGTATTTCTTACGTCACAGATAAATCTGCAAGCGCACGGAACTCTGTTGTAGCATTTTACCCGTGAGTATTCTCGGGTGTCGTATTTATATTTCCGCAGGGAAGACAACGGTTATTGAATAGGTAAGTTGATGACCAATTCTTGGTTGAATATTAAATTCATAAACAGGGGTATGATAATATATGGATAAGGAGGTAATATGACACACAAGTTACTCAAGCTCAAACTCAAGCAAATGTATAGGCAGGGAGAAAGGAAGAAGAAAGCTACTCGGGACTTATATACTTCTATATATATATATATACAACTCATACTATACACTCATCAACATACACATGATTATCTCCAACTATAGGCTCCCAGGCACTACCGGGAGAACCGCACATGACTGGCAGAGGAGCCACAAGCCAACTCGGCTACTTTATGGACCTTTTACCGCAACTACCCGAATGGGGAGGGTTACGCTGGACGGACAGGGCTGTCACCACCTGCTGCCTACCTCAACTAACCATGGGATAGGACCGCATCCGGCAACACTAACTAAACCAGACACCACGTCTGCATTAATCAGCAATACAATAGTGCCCCGCGCGGAGCCCCCACCCTCCGGATGGGCATCCATCACACTAGAGCAAACATACGAAAACTGGAACCGTTGCCGTGGCACTAGATTTAGTCTTCCAATCATGCAAGGTATAAGGTACAAGTATAAACTAATCATAGCATACATGTCTGACACTGCAGAATATAAACTATGTGAATATATAAATCTAGAAGATAACTCTATTAAAGATATCCGAGAATTACAAAGGAGAGGAAGAGCTAAACACATATCGAATACTCCTAGGCAACCTTAGGAACATGAAGAAGAGCTACTTCAGCCTGAACTCCACTAACCTATGGACTAAGCAAGAGAGGAATGTGAGACTGAGCAACTTGAGGTGTGTCCTTTAAGAGCCCCTCCCCTCATATTTATAGATGTATCCAAGGGGTGCTTCGGCCGACAATTGAGGGGAGCTCACTTGGAACCGACCTTGAGGAGGAAGGAGGAGCTGCCATGTGCAAGAGGTAAGTCGTTCGGCCGAACCAGCCAGGCAATCAACAGACTTCAGCCTTTGCTGAGTGGTTGGCATGTGGGCTTTGGCGACTCCTGTGCAAGGCTTGGAGTTGTTCTAAGGCGGTTGCTTGCTCTGGTGGGCCCTTTGATCCATGTGAGGCTGAACAGTGTATTCTGATTGGTCGATAAATTTTTCCTTGGATTTAAGGGTGTGTTTTCCCTCCATTTTCTACTCAAATTGCTGCATAGCACTATTTTTCAAGGGATATGTGGAAATGACATTATTCTAGCTAAATATGCATATAAGAAATGTTAGTTCTCCTAGATTTCTGATCAAGTTGATGATCGAAATTTCCGTAATGAGTGTCAACAAGGTCCCCCAAGTTGTCCTTTACTCGTCCTGAGTAAAGCAAGACATTTTAGGTTGTTGATCAGAAAATTGCTATTACTCAATACCTGTCGATGTACCATGTCTTGCAACTTAGATATCTTCCATGAGACTGAGTAAATCAGCGTGAGTACCTTGCTCTTGTTACCTTAATCATCTGTGGGGCTTATTAGCTTCTCCTTGTCTTGAGCTGTTGAGAGTTAGAACGGTTGATAGAGCAATACTTACCTCTTCTTCGTTCAACAATACATCTATAGGTTTTCATTTGAATTTTTCAAATCAAGCCAAGTTCCTCAAATGAATCTCTTTGATCGTTCGATGGGTATAGATCCTCACTAGGGCATTCCTTGTCTCCTCACATCTAAAGCTTTTGTAGGGCTCAAGGTATGAAGAGGACAAGGCGTACCTTTATTTTATATATTGGAGAGACAAAGAGTGGATCCATGGAGAAACAAGTCATAAACCAAGATCAAGATGTGCACGTGTGTGGATGGATGATGGTATGATTACTCCTTTTTGTATGATATCTCTCCCTCCACTTATTTTTGTTTTCTCTCTTTTTTTTTCCTTTTGGACATGGTCATCCCTTTTCACTTTTTTCTTAGGCCATGCTTCTTGGCATGCCTTTCTTTTTCTTTATGATAACCATATCTTCATTTCATTTTTTATAGAAGTACATGGAGAGAGATTTTATAGTCACATGGAGTATTTATTTGGTGGATGAATGGATTGTGCTAATTCCTGGTGTAGGAATTTCGCAATGGATGTTGAGTGTGCGTGATCTTAATCAAGAGGATACAAAAAGCATCTCACCAGGGTCACAACAATTTGACAAAGCTCAATGAAATAGCAAGTAGCATATGTATATGATTTTCAATGTGTAAGACATATGGCTCTGGTAGGACTTGTAGCATCATTGAGGAACTTGTCTTCAATTTTATTTTGAAAACAAAGACTCCAGATATCATGTTGCACTCAGAAAGAGATTGTAAAGCTCCTTCTACCATATCTAATCTCACAACAACCTAGACATGGATGAAGCATGTGCAACCCACAAGATTTTCAGGTTCATGGCAAAGCTTTAAACAACCAACAAACTCAAACACAGGAAAACACTAATCTAGAGATTAGGCAAACAAACGGGCAAGAGAGCAGCAATTATTCATCCTTTCAACTTAGGAAAACTAAAGCATTCTTACCGTGAATATAAAAGGGAAATTTAAGCAGAAAATATGTTTGTTGTTTTTATGGTTTTCATTTCTATTGAAACCATTAAAGATACAATTCACTTGGTTGAGAACCTCCCCCAAGCTAGCGTTGGTGTTTCTTAGCATCATCACTAGGATCATCATTCCCTAGCTACGGTGCCGAAAACGTCGTGTGATATTCCTTACGTCATAGATAAATCCGCAAGCGTATGGAATACCGTTGTAGCATTTTACCCATGAATAATCTTGGGTGTTGTATCTATATTTCCGCAAGGAAGGCGGCAGTTGTAGAATAGGTAAGTTGATGATCAAATCTTGGTTGAATAATCAATTCGATAAACAGGGGTAAGATAATATATGGATAATGAGGTAGTGTAACACACAAGTTACTCAAGCTCAAACTCAAGCAAAGACATAGGTAGGGAGAAAGGAAGAAGAAAGCTAGCTACTCGGGATTTCTATACTTCTATCTAGATATAAAGCTCATACTGTACACTCATACACATGCACAAGGTTATCCTCAGCTCTAGGCTCCCAAGCACATACATATACACATGACTGGCAGAGGAGCGGCCAGCCAACTCGGCTACTTTATGGACCTTTTACCGCAACTACCCGAATGGGGAGGGTTACGCTGGACGGACAGGGCTGTCACCACCTGCTGCCTACCTCATCTAACCATGGGATAGAGCCGCATGCAGCAACACTAACTGAACCAGACACCACGTCCACATTAATTAGCGATACTCTAGTGCCCCGCGCGGAGCCCCCACCCTCCGGATAGACAGACATCACACTACAGTAAACATAAGAATATCGGAACCATTGCCATGGCACTAGATTTACTCTTCTAATCATGCAAGGCATAAGGTACAAGTATAAACTAATCATAGCATACACGTCTAACACCACAGAATATAAACTATGCGAAAATATATAAATCTAGAAGATAACTCTATTAATGATATCTGAGAATTACAAAGGAGAGGAAGAGGTAAAACCATTCGAAACACTCCTAGGCAACCTCGAGAACCCGAAGAAGAGCTACTTCAGCCCAAACTCCACTAGCCTATGGATTAAGCAAGTGAGGAATGAGAGAATGAGAAACTTGAGAGAGAGAAACTTGAGGTGTTGTCGGTGTTTAACCTCCAAGCCCACCGAGGGATACCCCCGAGGCGGTAGATTGTAGGTGGGTTGTCGCCGAGATCAGGAACTCAAAGGTGCAAGGAACATGAAACTTTACACAGGATCGGGCCACCGAGAGCGTAATACCCTACGTCCTGTGTGGTGGTTGGTATTCCCTTAGATGATGTAATGTTTGGAGGGGGGTCCCTGCCTGCCCTTATATATTCTGGGGGGACAGGGTTACATAGAAGTCCTATCCCAATACTAGCTTAGGAGTCCTACCCGAGTACTCCTGTACGAGTAGTTACAAATGGTGTAGGGTGTGGGCATATCCCATCCCATGTCCTAGAATATTTACGCATGTGCGTAGTCCCGTACCTCCGGTTCTGAGAAACCCCCAAGCTCTTCATTGTCGAGTACTGCAGGCTGAATATGTACGCCATGTGCGCAGTCCCGTACCTCCGGGTCTGAGAAACCCCCGAGCTCTTCATTGTTGAGTACTGTAGGCTTCCGAGTACTTCTGAAGATGTCTTCGAGTTCTTCCAAACTTCGTCTTGAAGGTGTCATCCAAGTACTTCCTTGGCTATATCGAGGCTATGAGGTGCTCAAGCCCCGAGTAGTTTTCAAGTCTTATTTTATATGGGGTGCGATTAAACTTGCACTCCATATGGAGTAGCCCCCGAGCCTTAGATTGAATCGAAGAATCACGCTGAGGCTCAAATTAGTCTTAAATCTTCTTTCCATATCTTCCAAAAATTTCAAAAAATAAGCCGTCGATGACACGTGTCCCGCAGCCCCCGAGCCTTGAATCGAAATCCCAAGGTTTGGCAAAAGGATCAAAAGAGTCGTGGCATAGGTTGTGAAAAAATAAGAATGTGATTTGATAGTTAAAATTCGAAAACCCCTTTTTTCAGGATAATGCCCCTGAAGAAATGGTTAAGAAAATATCTTTCCCAAAGTAACCTGAAATTACCGCTCAAAACAAATCTTATCCTGAGGGAAAAAACCCTTCGCATTCCACACGGTAATTGCGGGGCCACCGCTGGTTATTTAACCGCGTGGTAACTTAGGGTTTACTCACACTTTCGCTTGCATTCTCATTCCTTGGCCTTTCATCTTCCTTTGCCTGTAGCAGCCGCTGCTCCTAGAATTAGATCTAGGTTATTCCCAGCTCCTGTGCGGAAAGTAGTCGCTGAGAGCCCCTGCTTCCCCCGAGCACGTCTCCGCCACCTCTATCCTCAGCTGCCAAGCGTATGCGAGTGAAAAAGCTCATGACATCAAGAATGGTGGGTAAGAAAGGCGCCTCCATGGATAAAAGGAAAAGACTCCAAGCCCACTGCCACCTCTGGGGATGGGTGGAGAACAAGTAAGTTGTCCGAAGCAGATTTGCAAACAATGCTAGATGAATGCCTCCTGGAGCCTAAGGAGATAATCCAATGGGACTCTGCCACTAGTGACAAGAGACCATATGAAGGGGCTGAGGACATTGTTCTTTTTTAATATTTTGTTGAGCGTGGATTGGCCCTTCCTGCATCTGATTTCTTTTGTGGCCTTCTCTTCTACTATGGAATCCAACTCCATCATCTCAACCCCAATTATGTTCTCCATATTTCCATCTTTGTTCATTTCTGTGAAGCCTTCTTGGGGATAGAACCCCACCTCGACCTCTTTTGCTACCTCTTCCATCTCAAACCACAACCCAGCAGAAGTTCCATGTATGAAGTCTGTGGTGCTAGATTGCAACTTAGGCGGGTGATGGAAAAGAAGTACTCCCCTATAAGTTCGCGGCTAGTTTGTATGGGTGGAGGGAGCGGTGGTTCTACATTGGAAACCATCATCCCTCACTGCCCGAAAAGACCGTCGGGCACTCAGGATCCGTGGCGAGTGGACAATGTCGTGCCATGATATGAGCTAGATCGAGGAGCTTCTCGGAATGATCAAGAAGCACAGAGATGCTGGTGTTACTAGAGTATCAGTGATATACACATGGCTAGGCAGGCGGATCCAACCTCTGCGAAAATGGACACGCTTTGGCTTCGAGTACCTTGGCATCTCATATCGTCTTGATTTTCTGCAGAGCACATTGAAAAAGGTGAAGCCTTGCTATGAGTAAGTCGGGTGCTCATGGGCACTGAAACCGTCCCATATGTGCCAAGCCTGTACTCGGCGAAAAAACCTCCCAAACAGGTAGGGGTAAGTAGTCGTATCATTCTGTCGAGTACTTCTGATATCCTTTAATATGTTTTTGCACATTCAAATCATGGAATATTACTAAATGTTTATAGGAGTATGCCTCCTATGCCACTTGATGCCTTGCACCTGTCCTCTTGCCAATGATGCATCGAGCGAGGAAGAGGACGTTGATGAAACTGAATTTGACTGCACCCTGGCTGAGGTGATCAAGGGCAAATCCTAGAAGGCCTCCCAAGAAGGCGCAAGCTCTCCTGGTGGTGATCTTTTGTCGAATCACCCAAAGAAGTCGTGGGTTACTACCAGGAATCGCAGAGCAAGCGCTTCGCCAGGTGGCGATGATGAAGAAACACCTAGGTAAGAGCTTTTCCTGAACTTGCAAGTACTTTTGTGCAATTTGCGGTTCCTGAGTTTGGTTGACATCTCCCTGTTTCTTGGTTCTGCTCTGCTAGCTCCTCAAACCCCAAGCACTCGAATCGAAGGGTCGAGGATGCTGCCGGGGATGATACTGTGAGGGAGTAGAGCGTGCCCTCCATCACAGTGGACCCGTCATTAGGTTCCGCTAGGGCCATGGCGGGGCAATCACCGCCCGCGGCTAGCCAGAGTTTATTGGTGACCGTCGCGGTTGCCCCACCGAAGCGGACTCTGCCCTCGGCTGGCGAAGTCGCGCTGGCGAGTGGTTTAGGTGCTGTCCTAGAACCAAGACCACTCAAAGGGAAAAAGTTAGGAATAAAGAAGTCCGCACTGTGAGTATCCGAGTGCTTTCATTTGTAAATTTTAGATTCGTTTTCGTAAAACATGTTGCTGCTTCTTGTATGTAGCCCTTCCTCTGCTCTGGACTTGGAAGAGCCTGGCAATGCCACGGAAACTCCAGCCCCCGAGCCAGAAAAGGAGTCGGATGTCGCAGCGTTGAGTGCAGTACCGGCGAAAACCATGCTCGTCGAGTTGTTGGTGCCTAGGAGCCCCCAGTACTAGTCATCGCAGAGGCTAGAGGAGCCGACCTTGGATTCAAACCACCCATGAGGGAGAGGACTGAAGTCGAAGAGGAGTCCCCAGAGATTCCCACGGGTAAGTTGATGTAGCCGCCCTCGCCCGTATGATCTACTTTGCCTGAATTCTTCTGATCGTTATGGATGAGGTAACAGATATCCAGCAGCAGCATCCTGCACCTCAACAACAAGGTGTTGCGAGTACTTCTTCAGACAGCATTTTGGTCACTCCGCCAAAGTGGCAGTATGTCGTTCCGCGTGAGCTGATTGAAGATCCGATACTTACATCGGCAACCCTGAAGTAGTTCCAGGATACATTTAAGGATCTATATATGTTTTCCACGGTAAGCTTCCTGGACTGGAGATGACTGCCTTTATCAACATCTTGATCATGTCTAATTGTTTCCTTTTGTTGGGCATAAACTGGCTAACCGCTTTAGGAAAAGTCGGACAAGTTCCAAGGTGTCGAAGATGGATTCCACCAGTTGCAGGGGAAAGATCGCTAGATTGGCGAGCAAATTTACAACAACATCTCGACACCATCAAATAGGAGCATACCCAAGAGGTCTGGCTGCTGAAGAAGGAGATTGAAGATCTCAAGAACAAGAACAAACTGCAAACCAAGACACACCAAGGTGATACTCTGTTGACTGCTTTATCTTGTTTTGCCATATGTGAAAAGTAGTATCTAAACTCGTACGAGTACTTCATCATCTCCTTTTGCTTGCAGAACTTAATAATATCATAAGAAATAAGGATGACAAGATCATTGACGCAGAGGAGCTGATCAAAGCGCTCCAAGATGCTAATGCTAAACTCATAGAGTGCATGACATAGATCAGGGTCATGGCCGCTGAGAAGGAGCTTAAAGATAAAGAACTTGAAGAGCTCAAGGGTGCAACGCAAGTAGTCGTAGACATGGTGGATCTTCCAGAAGAGGGAGTAATTAGTGAGAGGATGTTGCTGGAGAGACTCCGTGAAGCCCCACAGAAGATTTTGGGATACAACTCAGAGACCACCAGAACTTATGTAGCGCACATCCTTGGGCTTGTAAAGTCCTACTTGCCAAAAGCCAGTCTGAGTCCACTGGCAGATGGCATGGCAGCCAACTGCTCCGAGGAGAAGTTCTTAGAGTTTGTCGAGGAAGCAAAGCGAGTGGCTCAAAAGTTAATAGATAGCCTGGAGCAGGAATGAGCATGGTGTGTAATCGCTGAACAACCTGTCTGTGTCTGTAATCATGTATATATGTTTTATTTGTCGTTGCCTGTTAATGTGTTCGGTGTGCTTACTCGTAGAGTAATACCAAAAAATCGTAGGACTTAGATAAAGAATGTGGGACGCCCAATGCTTCTGGAGGTAGTTGAAGACTTGGCGTCCAGCGTAAAGTCCCATACAGGGAGAATAAGCGAATAAGGATTTACTCGCACCATCCGATACGCTGGATTGCTTTTATAGGCATGGGAGCCTCTTTGACTTTCTCGCAGTGACTCATGTCGTTGGTTCCTACATACCGTAGGCTAGTACTCGAAGTAGTCAGAGTCGATCGCAAGTAGTCTTTGTGTTTTGGCCCGTAGGGCAAGTGTAAAAGTAGTCATGCAGAAAGGACTCGTGGCGACAGCCTCCCGAGTACTTCTGGTGACTTGGAATAGTTAACACATTGTTTAGTACTCATGGCCGAAACCTCCGAGTTATCTAGTCTAGCTTAGAGACAAAAAGTAGTTGTTTGGAGAGATAACCAACTCTTTATTGCTAAACATGTTGCACTACAGCTGACAACTTTGAGTACAAGTTATCTAGGGATACAAACAACATAGGTGCTCGATGTTCCAGGAGTTTGGTATCTCTTGGCTGTCGGAGCCTAGCAGTCGGTACAACCCCGTCGTGTAACTTTGGTAACAATGAAGGGCCCTTCCCATCGCGAGTTGAGCTTGTGAAGTCCTATCTCATCTTGGATGCAACGGAGGACCAAATCACCAATGCTGAAGGATTTCTCTTGCACGTTGCAGTCGTGGTAGCGTCGGATGTCTTGTAGCAAGCTGACTGTAACAAGCCATTGCATCTGAGTTCTTCTGTTGAATCAAGCTCCAGATGTCTTGCCTGACCAGGTTCTCCTTCTTCATACATCTCCAGTCTTGGTGACTTCCACATTATGTCCGTAGGAAGGATAGCTTCTGATCCATAGACGAGGAAAAATGGCGATTGACCTGTGGCTTTGCTTGGTTGAGCGTGAAGCCCCTAGACAACTGAGGAGAGCTCATGAATCCACTTGCCCCCTTTTTTGTTGTTTTCATCGTAGAGTCTTTTCTCCAGCCCATCAAGGATTAAGCCGTTGGCGCACTCAACCTGGCCATTGGCCCGTGGGTGAGCAACCGAGACATACTTTACTTCAATAGAGGTATTCTCGTAGAATTCCCAGAACTTGTGCGAGGGAAATTAGATCCTAGATCTATGATGATAGTGTTGGGGAAGCCAAAGCGGTGCAGGATGTCGCAGATGAAGCTGACTACTCGATCGGCGGAGATCTTTGTAATCGGCTTGTACTTGATCCACTTTGTAAACTTGTTGATGGCCACCAACACATGGGTAAAACCTCCTAGCGCCGTAGTCAAAGGCCCAATCATGTCTGGGCCCCAACAAGAGAAAGGCTAGGATGATGGTATGGTGATGAGGTTGTGCGTTGGGATGTGAGCCTGCCTGCCGAAGAACTTGCAATTGGTACACCGACAAACGAGATCTTCGGCGTTAGCCAAAGCTTTTGGCCAGTAAGACCCAGACCTGAATGCTTTCCCTACATGTGTCCTTCACGCTGCTTGATTGCCACAAACTACTTCATGAATTTCTTGCAATATTTCTTTGCCTTCCTCAACGAGAACGCACTTCATAAGGATGCTTGTTGCTAAACCACGTTTGTATAACTTGTCACCGATCAGAATATACCCTTTGCTCCACCGGATGATGCGTGCAGCCTTGGCGCTCTTTTCGTCAACGCCTAAGGGTGGCTTTTGGCCTTTGATGAAGTCGATGAATGGTACCCGCTAGTCGACCTCGATCATCATGACCTCTCGACTAGGTTTGGATGAACCTGAATCGATGATCATAGGATCTGGTTGCCTGATGGATGGGTGATATGACTCATGGACGAATACACCTGGTGGGACTTTTGCTCGATCGGAGCCCAACTTCGAGAGCACGTCCGCCCTTGTCAGAATCGGGACCACGGGACTGCGCAGATGGCCTACATCTTACAGGATAAGGGGTGGGATATGGCCCACGCCCTACACCAGTTGTAACTACTCGTAGCCTAGTAGAACTACTCATACAGTAGTAAAACTAGTCGGATACAGTAGGGAACTACCAGAAAAGTACTCGGGTAGGACTTTAGGGTTTGTATCCTACTAGGACTTCCATGTAAATCTGTCCCCCCGGACTATATAAGGGCGGACAGGGATCCCCTCCAAACAGGGAATCACCAAGGAGATCACCCGATCACCACCTAAGGCAATACAAACTACACAGGACGTAGGGTATTACGCTCTCGGCAGCCTGAACCTGTCTAACCCTTGTGTTCCTTGAACTTTCGAGTTCCTGATCTCGGCGACACCCTACCTACAAACTCACCACATCGGGGGTATCCCTCAGTGGGCGTGGCGGTAAAACACTGACAGCCCCCACGTTATTATCCTGGATCACATGGATGATTTCCAGGCCCAAGAACTTGTTCTCCAACTTGCGTATCTCAGCAACATACGCATCCATGGTTTCTTTGTTGATATCCCACTCTTCGTTGACTTGTTGAACTATCAGCAAGGAGTCGCCATAGACGAGTAGTCGCTTGATGCCAAGAGAGACTGCCAGGCGGAGCCCATGCAGTAATGCCTCATACTCGACTTCGTTGTTGGAGAGCTCAAATAGTATTTGGAAAACGTATTTGATTTGTTCACCTGTTGGAGATATGAAGAGAACTCTTATGCCGCCGCCTCCGAGCTTGAGAGAACCATCAAAGTACATGACCCAATGCTCCGGCATGCTGGCTGGAGCTGCAACTTGATTTTCTGGCCACTCGGCCATGAAATTGACTAGTGCTTGCGATTTGATGGCGGTGCGAGGCTTGAAGTCAATGCTAAGAGCCCCATAGTTCTACTACCCACTTGGAGATGCATCTAGTGGCATCCCGATTGTGGAGTATATCTGCCAATGGGAAATTAGTGACAACTAAGATCTTGTATTTATCGAAGTAGTGGCGAAGCTTCCTGGAAGTGATGAGTATAGCGTAGAGAAGTTTCTGAATTGACAGATACGAACCTTGGATTTAGAGAGGTGTTCGCCGACAAAATATACCAGCACTTGCACACCAAATGCATGGCCTTCCTAGTGGTGCTCCACCATGATGGCTGTGTTGGTGACATGAGTAGTCGTGGCAATGTATAGTAGTAGGTTCACGCCTGGTAATGGAGTCGTGACTATGGGGGGCGACTGAAGATGATGCTTGAGATCTTCCAGCGCCTGCGCCGCCTCCTCTGTCCACTAGAACTTGTCTTGCCGCTTGAGAAGCTTGAAGAAAGGTAATCCTCTTTCCCCAAGTCGTGAGATGAATCTGTTAAGGGCCGCCATGCACCCAGTGAGCTTCTGGACGTCCTTGATGAAGGGATATGAGGTGGGCTACGCTAGCGATAAACAAAAACTTCCATCGCATAAACTAGGAAAACTGCTGTTATAGATCATGGAATTACCACTAGACGCGTGGGTGCGGAACTTCTATAGCACGTTGAGGTAGTGCAGTCGGTCGGCAGTAGTGCAGTTGGGAGACCTCCTCACGTGCGGCTCATCCTCGTGCAGCAGATGCAGCACCTCAAAGGTATCCACATGTATGGGGAAGAAGCGTCGCACCACGGACTGCTAGGTCCGTGAGGGCAACCGTGGGCGCGGGCGTGGGAACAGGCGGCTGCCAGCAGGCGTGGAATTCGGGTTAGCCCCTCCATGCACCCCCACCCCTCCTTTTCTAGGCGCCCACTAATGGGCTTCCTAACCAAGGCCCATTAGTGCACATAAGCCCAGTCTAATTCGGATCATATCCTCATTAGGCTTCTAGACCCTTAAGTGTGTGACCCTCTGGGCTCACGCGTGAACAGAGATGGCCCGAGTACTCCTACTCGACCAATAGTTGACAGCGGCCTCTAGTAAGACGTGTCAACTCCTATGTGCGCGCAAAGATCATGTCAGACGAGCCGTCACAATATCATATACATGTTATTCCCTTCCTCCCATGATATTTGGTCTAGCTCCAAGCTGATCTCTCTTTCTCGATGCCGTGATCCGGAATCCTTGGTTAACACTTAACCCTAGCACAGTCATGCATTTCTTGATCCGATCACTCGAGGGGCCCAGAGATATCTCTCTTAAGAAGAGAGGGGCAAATCCAATCCTGACTGACCATGTCTCACAACATGCTTCTTGACAAACCCGAGAACCACCTTTATGACTACTCAGTCACGGAGTAGCGTTTGATGGCTCCTAATTAGGTCGATTCACATCTTGAGTACATGTGACAATCTTAGGTCTAAAGACACAGCGTACACATTGTGTAATGAGAAATCACTATTTCTCGAGTTGGGTCGGTCCAGCCTCATGTCATACAAGCGCCCACATTATTAGTTTGACATCTCCATGTCATATGACTTGTGAAACACAGTCATCAACTAATACATGTGCTAGTCTAATATTCATGTGTGTCCATACATAAACTTTCGACTAGGAACAACTTTAGAATAACCATAGTAAAGAGTCTCACAATAATTCACATAATTGCCAATCAATACAAGTTGCCTTTCATGGATATTCAATGAACACATAATACATCATAGATACAACGAAATATGATCATCTCTATGATTACCTCTAGGGCATATTTCTAACATTTTCCCACTTGCACTAGAGTCTAATCTAGAAGATATCTAATACCCATAGCTCTTATGTGCGCTTCATGCTTAGGCTGTGGCAGAGGCTTTGTGAAGGGATCAGCAACATTCAGATCCGTGTGTATCTTGCATATCTTGATCTCACCCCCTCTAACGAACTCTCGTATGAGGTGAAACTTCCGCAGTACATGTTTGTTCTTCCGGTGATTCCTTGGCTCCTTAGCTTGTGCTATCGCCCCATTGTTATCACAGTAGAGGTTCAATGGGCTGGACATATTCGGAAACACACCAAGCTCTATGAGGAACTTCCTCATCGAAACCCCTTCCTTTGCAGCTTCCAAAGCTGCAATGTACTCGGCTTCCGTTGTAGAATCAGCTACCGTATCCTGCTTGGAACTTTTCCAACTTACAGCACCACCATTCAATGTGAACACAAATTCTAATTGCAACTTTGAATCATCTTTGTCGGTTTGGAAGCTAGCATGAGTGTAACCCGTTAGAGTGAGCTCCTCCTCACCTCCATAGACTAGGAACACATCTTTAATCCTTCTGAAGTACTTAAGAATGTTTTTCACCGCTGTCCAGTAACTCTCTCCTGGATCAAACTGGTACCTGCTCGTAGCACTTAGAGCATATGAGACATCCGGGCGTGTACTTATCATCGCGTACATGATAGATCCAATTGCCGAAGCGTATGGAACCTTGCTCATGCGATCCAGCTCATCAGTCGTCAAAGGACACTGAGTCTTGCTGAGATGTATACCGTGTGACATAGGCAAGAACCCTTTCTTTGATTGTTCCATGCCGTTTCAACACCTTTTTAATGTGAGTATCTTGGCTTAATCCAATAAGCCTTCTCAATCTATCTCTATAGATTCTTATGCCCAGAATGTATGTGGCTTCCCCTAAGTCCTTCATAGAAAAACTATTTTTCAGTGAAGTCTTTACGGATTCCAGCATAGGAATATCATTCCCAATCAGCAATATATCATCAACATACAGGATCAAAAATACAACAAAGCTCCCACTTTCCTTCTTGTAAACACAAGCTTCTTCTTCGTTCTGAAGAAAACCACACCCTTTGACTACTTGATCAAAACGAATATTCCAACTCCGAGATGCTTGCTTCAACCCATAAATGGATTTCTGAAGTTTGCATACCTTTACAGCATTGGTCGGATCGACAAAACCTTCGGGCTGTATCATATACACGTCCTCATCCAAGTTTCCGTTCAGGAAAGCTGTATTGACATCCATTTGCCATATCTCATAATTGAAATACGCGGCTATTGCTAGAATGATCCGAATAGATTTAAGCATCGCTACGGGAGAGAATGTCTCGTCGTAGTCAACTCCTTGAACTTGTCTAAACCCTTTTGCGACAAGTCGAGCCTTATAGATGTGAACATTTCCATCCATATCTTTCTTCTTCTTATAGATCCATTTGCACTCTATGGCTTTAACACCATCATGCGGGTCAACCAAGTTCCAAACTTGATCGTCTCCCATGGAATCTATCTCGGATCTCATGGCACTCTACCATTTCGCGGAATCTAGGTCCATCATCGCTTCTGCATATGTCGCAGGCTCATCACTGCCCAACAATAATATCTTGCGTGCTGCGTGGAGCCTTGCCGACCTTCGTGGCTGTGGTGGTGCTTCTCTTGCCATGGGTATCTCAACTAGTTCTGCTACATTAGCATCACTTGTTGAATCTTGCCCAATTGGATCATCTTGAACCTCTTCAAGATACACCTTCTGTCCACTTTTCTCCTTCTTGAGAAACTCCTTCTCTAAGAAAACACTGTTCCGAGCAACAAACACTTTGCCCTCTGATTGGTTGCAGAAGTAATACCCTAAAGTTTCCTTTGGATATCCCACGAATATGCACTTATCCGATTTGGGAGTTAGCTTGTCTGACTGAAGTCGCTTGACAAAAACTTCACATCCCCAAATTTTTAGAAAAGACAAGCTGGGAGTCTTCCCAGTCCATATCTCATATGGTGTCTTAACTACGAATTTAGATGGTACACTGTTTAGTCTGAAAGCTGCTGTTTCTAGAGCGTAACCCCAAAACGATAACGGTAGGTCTGACTGGCTCATCATCGACCGAACCATGTCCAACAAGGTTCGATTACGTTGCTCGGACACACCGTTTCTCTGAGGTGTTCCAAGTAGCGTGAGTTGTCGAACAATTCCACAACTCTTCAGATGATTGCTAAACTCATGACTCAAATACTTGCCTCCTCGATCAGATCGCAAGGCCTTAATTTTCTTGCCACGTTGATTTTCAACCTCATTCTAAAATTCCTTGAACTTTTCAAAGGTTTCGGACTTATGCTTCATCAAATAGATATAGCCATATCTACTCAAATCATCAGTGAAAGTTATGAAGTATTGGAATCCTCCTCTAGCCATCGTGCTCATTGGTCCGCACACATCAGTATGTATGAGTTCCAGCAAGTCTGATGCTCTCTTGGGAAAACCTATGAATGGTGTCTTGGTCATCTTGCCTAGCAAACAATATTCGCATGTCCCATATGATTCAAAATCAAACGAAGTTAGAAGCCCATCCGAATGGAGCTTCTTCGTGCGCTTCTCACTTATATGACCCAAATGACAATGCCACATATAGATAGGACTTAAATCATTAGGCCGAAGCCTTTTAGCACTTACATTATAGATAGGTGAATCATTAAGATTTAAAACAAACAACCCTTTCTTAATAGGCGCAGAAGCCACAAACATATCATTCTTAGAGATCACACAACCATTGTTTTCACTCGCAAACGAATAACCATCCATCATCAAACATGAACGAGATATAATGTTCGACTCAAACTAGGAACAAAATAACAATTATTCAACTCCATAATAAATCCTGACGGGAGGTGGAGTTGCATCGTCCCGACGCTCAGCACAACAACTCTTGCATTATTGCCCACGCTGAAATCAACTTCTCCTCTTGCCACGCTTCTACTTGTTGTCAGCCCCTGCATCGAATTGCAAATTTGAGCAAATGATCTGGTATCAAATACCCAAGAATTGACGAAAGAATCGGCAACTAAAATATCCACAACATAAACAGTAAGGGTACCTAATTTGGAAGTACTCTTACTTCCACGGTTCTTCAAAGAAGCCAAGTGCACCTTGCAGTTTCTCTTCCAGTGACCCTTTTCATGACAGTGAAAGCACTCAGTGTCAGCAGCTGGTCCAGTTTTAGCCTTAGGATCTGGGTTCGGCATGGGGTTCTCAACCTTAGCCTTGCCCTTCTTCTTCTACGAAGTACCCTTCTTCTTGAAGTGAGGCTTGTTCTAGACCACCATCACATGACCGCAGCCCGTGCTCTTCTTGATGTCACTTTCTGCTGTCTTGAGCCACATAGCTCATTGAAGCCCTTTTCAGCCCCGTGCATGTGGTAGTTCGAGATGAAGTTCCCATAGCTCGGCGGTAAACACACTTTTGGCACGCCCAGTGGGACAAACTTCAAGATCCAATATGTCGAAGAACGCAGAAATTTCCGACGGCAACATCATTGAGGTCACAGAAGCGGATCTCAAGGACGACCAGAGGGAAGAGTTAGCTAAACATCTAGAAGATTACAAGAAGATGTATTTGCAGTCGTTCAGTCGTACCAGAAGCGGGGAAGCTGTCAAGAAAGCTCCTATTCCAGTTCCCCGCCATATCACCATTGCTGAGGATTCGGGCAAGATGTCCGATATGATCCAACAGTCCGTCTACCAGGCGTTCATCGACTAGTCCTCGGTGATGACCAACACGGTGTACAACGCCGTCATCAGCTCTCTGCCCAGCAGAGCAGTTCAAGGCTATCAGGGGCCGGTGTATGCCCCGCCGATTACGCTTCCAGTCAGGAGTTTACCAAGCACGTCCCAATCGGCTCCTCAGCCGATATTGACACAATGCGATGGGTACAACACTCCGTTGCCTCCGGCGTCTCCAAGATACAGCGGCGCACCATGTTTCCCATCACAGGCACCGCTTCAACCCGTCCAGATTGCTTCTGTGCAATCGCTATCCACGAGTTCAGTGCCGTGGGGGACATCAGTGACAATGGTTTTTCCCGATCCAACAACCGGATACGGGAGCTATCCAATCCAGGCGCCGCACCAATCGGCCGTCCGGCCGATGGTCCCTCAGTATCGGCCAATCTCATCGGAAATCTGTAGGGGGGCGAGTGCTGTAGAAGCACTCAGGAGCACGACGCCAATGATGACATACGACGGAGCAGCGGATTCACTTCGCCATCAACTATCAGCTGCTCAGCAAAATTCGCCGCATGCTTCGATTCATCACCCAGCCGTACCAGCCCTTCAACATATGCTGGCACCGCGAACAGTCGTTCATCAGCAGCAGGTGGGCTAGACGGCAAGAATAGCAGAAGTGATTCAGGACCAGTTTGGATTGAAGCCAAAAGTGCAGACTTACACCTACAAGACGCCATACCCATCGGCCTATGACTTGCTGCCGTTCCCACACCGCTACAAAGTTCCCGATTTCACCAAATTTTCGGGGACGAACGACACATCCACCGTAGAGCACATCAACCGATTCATCATCCAGTGCGGGGAGGCTGCGTCTATTTTCATCATCTCTGTCCGGATCGGCCTTCCAGTGGTTCACCACCTTGCCACCAAATTCTATTGTTACGTGGGCTGATCTGGAAAAGCAGTTCCACAAGTACTTCTACGCAGGAGTACATGAGATGAAGCTCTCAGATTTGACCACCCTCAGGCAGAGGAGCGATGAACCAGTGACTGGATATATACAGAGGTTCAGAGAGGTCAGGAATAAATGCTACAGCCTGGTTCTGACCGATGCACTGTTGGCCGATATCACTTTCCAAGGCCTCCTGCCACAAATCAAGGAGAGGTATGCTTCACAGGAGTTTGAAAGCCTAAGCCAGATCGTGCACCGATTGGCAGGACAGGAAGTCCGTCCGTTTGAGCAGCGGAGGAATTTCCAGAAGAAGGTAGCATACTTAGAAGGATCTGAATTTGATGGGGAGGAGGAAATCGGCCTGGCAGAGTGGGTGAAAGGCAAAAAACCAATATCATGCCCTTTCGGAAAGAAAGAGCCAGAAACATTCGGCTTTGACACATCAAAAGCCGATAAGATTTTCGATTTATTACTCCAGGAAGGGCAGATTAAACTTTCTCAGTATCATACCATCCCTACGGCCGATCAGCTCAAAAAAATGAAGTACTGCAAGTGGCACAACGCCACATCTCATGATACGAATGAATGCAAAGTCTTCCGACAGCAGATACAATCAGCCATCGAGCAGGGGAGGCTCAAATTTGAAGCCCCGGCTAAATCGGCAAAACCGATGAAGATAGATCAGCATCCCTTCCCGGCTAACATGGTTGACACCGGAGCAAATTCACGTCAAACCAAGGTGCTGACGTCAGATTCGGCAAGAAGGGGCGGCGCCGTCGATCCCAGGAGGCAGATTACGGTGGAAGAGATCAAAAGGAACAGGCGGGGGCCAGAACGACCACGCAAACCCGTCACCTCCCAGTTCTTGCTCAGCAAATATCGGCAGCAGCAAGAACAATCAAGATACCACGACGAGATGATACGCCGGCATGAAGATCACTGGAAATGTCCGTTCTTCATCCATTGCTGGGAGAACGACATCAGATTGCCGTCTGCCGATAACTGTCCGGAGTGTAACGGATTGAGTTGCAACGATCGCCTGAGGTCACACTCTAGGGACAGAGGATCAGAGCCGATCAGCAGAAATCGGCGCGGACGAGAGGAGCACAACATTTCGGTGCATGATCGGCTGGGGGGCAGAGTTGACCAGTACCACCGGTCAAAAGGCAGGATCAACCAACAGAATGGATTGGGGGGTAGGATCAGCGTGCATGATCGGCTGGAAGAGATGGCCGATGACAGGGTGTCAGACAAGAACCCCCTAGTAAGGGAACCGGATTGGGAACACGCCAGATCATCGGCCAAACCAGTGAACCCCAGGTGGTGTCCCGATGGCCTATCCAGATCCTAGTAACGGAGGATCCAACGCCTGCGCCAGTGGGAGCATCAAGACGAAGAACAGAGGCAGGTGCTAGAGAAAAGAAATGTTAAGTCTCGAGTGTGGCGCCCAAAGAAAAACAACGGTCAAGAAGCAGACAATCAAGAATCGGCAGTCGACATCAACATGGTGTTCATATTGCCGATGGAATTCATGGCGCCTGACGATCGAGACAAAGCGACAAGGATGGAAGAACAAATGGCGCAACTGGTATTAGAGCCGATGATGGCTACTTTTGAGAAACCAGAAGAAGAAAAACGGCAACATCTTAAAGCGCTGTTTCTCAAAGGCTATGTTAACGGACGACCCGTCACCAGATTGCTAGTAGATGGAGGTGCCGCGGTTAACATCATGCCGTACGCCATGTTTCGCAAGCTAGGCAAGAGCGATGAAGATCTCACCAAGATGGACATGATGCTGAAGGATTTCGAAGGCAACGTGTCTCCCGCCCGTGGAGCGCTCTGCGTCGACCTCACCATCGGCAGTAACACCCTTCCTACCACCTTTTTCGTTATTAATGGTAAGGGATCCTACAACATGCTGCTTGGTCGCGACTGGATACATGCAAACTGCTGTCTCCCATCCACAATGCATCAATGCCTCGTGCAATGGGTCAGCGACAGCACAGAGATAGTCACCGCCGATTCCGCCTACAGCGTTGCAGTGGCCGACACGCAACAGTGGAGCTGCGAGCACGTCAAATGTATACCTGGCAGGACTTGGGACACTGACTTCCTGAAAGTGTCCGATTTCGGTCTACAGCCGATCCAAGCAGTCGGCTCTGAAGATTCAGAATAGATGGATCAGCTCGTCCGAGAAGATGGGAAGCTTGGGCATGGATTTACGTCGGCCGATTTATTGGAGATGGTAGATTTGGAAGATTGTGGCAGAACCACCTGAATTAATCCGGCTCAAGTGTATTAACCATCACCATTAGGGCAATCTCGGTTCACCTTACACTTCAAACGGAATAATCCATTGGTCTGTCGGGTAACCTCCCGATACAACCACGGTAAAGCGGATCGAAGCCATACATACAAATGCTCATGCGAAGATGAGCCTAGAGAATACCACATTCCAGCAGATATTACACAAAAATTATCATGAGTGAATATTACAAACCATGTTTGAGTTTAGTAACCAAGTACTTCAGTGATCATAACCAATAAGTTCTTCAGAGTTTAAGTTGCAGCGGAAATAAAATAACGAAAGCTACTCGACGATACAGGATGTCTCGGTGAAGCCCGTATGAGACATCACTCGACATTATCTCCACCGTTGGCCGGGGGCGTATCCCATTCCACCGACCAACCAGGAGGAAGGGTACAAGGCCAAGTCAAACTAGCAATCATGTCCTCGAAAGTTTTACCTAAAAACAAGCCACAAGCAAGGCTGAGTATACTAATACTCAGCAAGACTTACCCGTGTAGTGGAATCTACTCCACCGACTCTAGACATGCAAGGCTTTTTGGCTCAGGGGTTTGTTTTGCCGAAAAGCATATACGAGTGGGTCCTTACTTTCAACTTTTAGCTCAAGATTCTAGTTTCATTAACTATTCTAGATAAGCAGCTATCCAATATCATTCATGGTGAAGCATTAAATTGCATCCAACAAGTTTATTCATCATCATTGTTCCTCTTCTTACTCTGTGTGGTAAAAGGGATTAAGCAGTCTCAATAGCCGTGAGAAACGGACGATTCGAATCGAATTTCTTAACCTTGCAAGGAAAACCTAAACACACGTCACGTGGTTACTCCCAGAGTCACACGTGCAACTTTTCCCCTTTCTTTCCGGGTCGTGGATCGGAGCTACCCTCCGAGAGTACAAGAGCCCCACGCCACGGTTCGGCGCCGGGTCGTGACCACTCGTGCACTCGCCATATGCACATGGATCGGAGCTACCCTCCGAGAGTATAAGATCCCCACGCCACGGTTCGGCGCCGGGTCGTGACCACTCGTGCACTCGCCATATGCACATGGGACCGAAGTTCAAAGGGTAGGTTGTCGTCCACTTGCCGGGCCAATCAGGTACTTAAGCTTACCGATTACCATATTCTCGGCATGTGGTTAGTACGTTCAAAGACTTAACCACCACTACCACACACTGCGGCCTTAGCATTTTTCACTAAACAGACGGGCCTCAATCGTAAACATCGTACCATAGCCCGTCCGTTGTTCTTATGATTGCAGCGTGTAGTAAACATTCAACTCCTATTTTCTCGCGAGTGACAGGAAATCACTCGGCTTTTACCGGAATCCTATTAGCACAGCATTCTATCGAACCTTACATCTAGTTTTCAAGCATGGGTTCCTAACATCATGCAACTAAGTTTTCATTCAACTCCTATAAACTTAATGCACAAGCAAGAGAGTAATGAGTTGCTTAATTTAGGAAAGGAATAGGGTTATGCTCCGGGGCTTGCCTTCTTGTGCAAAGTTAGTCCGGGGATCGTCTGAACGTTGACCCGGGTCTTCAACTGCTTCAGTTAAATTTACCTGGGCTTCTCGCTGCTCACTCTCGGACTCGGGCACCAGCTCGTAAGTCCCGTCGGCGAGAGTAGTCGTTTCTACATGAATGCACAAGTGTAAATAGTGGTGATGGTAAACGACATGATTTCCTTCACGATAAAGTTACAGTCTGTAAAACATGAGTTTTGTTGTGAAGTGAGTTACTTTATCATTCGTGGGCAATTGTTAATAGAGTAGATTAGTACAATAAGTAACTTCGTTAAGCAAGGTGGGGTGGGTGTTCATGGGAACTTATGTTCCTCATGGAAACATGATTTAAGTGCAACTACTACAACGAGTAGTTTCTGGTCATGAAACCTTGGATCTAGGCACATCAGGGAAAGATAAGCTTACTGTAAAATTTTCAGATATTTTCATGCAGCAGATTAATTATGAAAAATATAATACATGGTTGCTGCTAGATTCTTGTTCTTTTTGTACAGAACAAATGGTGCAAAAACTGAGACTAAGATTTTTACAGGGCTTTCATTTAATCATGCAGGAGCTACTGTAATTGTTATAGGATTTATTATGCAGTTTTCAGAGCATAGTAAATATGACATTACACACCTAGGTTATTCAAGGATTTATTTTTTACAGGATCCTAAACAAAGTTTTTGTCAATGAAACTTCTTACACAGCATCCTCTACCACTGAGTATCTTCTAGTAAAAATATGAGAATTTTCCAAGCTAAGATACTATTTTCTTAATTTAATGTATGTTATTAGCACATAAATCAAATAAATAGGTTCCTGCGAGATAAAAAGTCTCTAAATTTTTCTATGGCATCTAGGTACCATTACACCAGTATAGGAAAAGTTTCATTAGGTGAATACAAATCTAACAACAGAGATAAAAATATTTAGCCAATCATGGCATGAAACTAAACTTACCAAGAAATATATCTAGAAGTAGATTCTGAGCTTGATATTTTTAGGGTGGCCTATTTATCAGGTAATTTCCTCACTGTAAATTTTTCAGGGCCAGCACTTGTCTCAAGACAAGTCTATGAATAAAAGCCATTAATCTTTCCATTTTATTTAAAGCATGATTTAGCTAGAATCTGAGGTGATGCAAGTAACAAAAGTTGTGAAGCTTAACCTAAGGTCTCCAGAGCAGTTGAGTTTGCATTTTTCTGAATTTTCTACGATTTTATACGAATTTTACAAGTTCACTGATTTTGAATCTATGTTTGAATCTTTCTCTTACATCTGGGTCCTTGAAATCTTACGGGCAGAACCTTCTAAAGAATTCAATCGATGCAATTGGGTCCTTAGGCGGCTCGGGTGCGGTGGCCGGCCAAAATTCCGGCGAGGGGTGAGGGCCGGGGAAGGACCAGGGGTGCGAGGGCTACCTCGTGGAGGTCTTGGTCGGGTGGGGGATGGCCGGGAGTAGCTCGTCGGCGTTGGAGCAGGGGCGGCAGCGGCGGTATGCGTTGATGGCGGTGCTCTGGCGGGCTTGGGGCGGTCTGGTCTGGACGGGGAGCTTCAGTGGCGCGTGGGGAAGCTGCTCCGGTACTTGGCTTGGGTGGAGGAGGTCGGAGTCGAGCTGTCGGCGGTGACCAGGGGCGGCGGCGGCGGCGACAGCGCGGGCGGTGGTGCTCCGGCGGTCCTGGGCGGCGTTGAGCGGGTCGGTGAGCTCCGGTGGGATGATGTGGTGGTGGCTGGAACTTCAATTTGGGCAGGGGGCGGCTGTGGAAGGCTGTCCACGGCGGTGGAGCTCGGCGGCGACAATGGCGGCGGCGGGTGTTCTCTGGTTGCTGGTAGCTCGCGCGGGCGGCCTGGGGCGGCTTTTATAGGGACAGGAGGGAGGGAGGAGTGCCAGGCGACGCGCGGGGGTAATGGCACGGCAATGGCGTGCCACTTGCCACGGTGGGCGGCGTCTGGACACCGGCGCGGCGTGCGGAGGGCGGGAGCGCGCGACTGGGCACCGGGGATTTTGCGTGGGGGAGCGAGGAGATAGCGCGGCACGGGGTTGGAGGGCAGCTGCAGCAGCGGCTCGGGCGGGCGGCAAGCTCAGCGACGGGCGGGTCGCGGCGAGCGGTGCGGCACGGCGCGGCGCGGCCGTTGGGCGCGGCGGGCGGCGAGCAGAGGCGCGGCTGGCGTGGCGCGCGTGGCGAGCTGGGGCTGGGCAGCGCGGCGGTGGGGGGGGCAAAGCCGCGGTTGGGGCGAGGGTCGACAGCCACTGGCCTGGCGGCTTGCGCCGGTCAGGCATCGCCGGCCACCTGGCCGGGATGTCGGCGGGGAGGGGAGAGAGAGGAGGGGGAAGAAGGGTCTATTTGCGAGATTTGAAAAGTTCCAAGGGGCTGGTTGCAAACAGGATGTTTTCTCCACTTTCTAATTTGAATTTCAAAAACTTTTGAACATGAAAGTTGTTCAGAATAAAAAGTTCTACAAGTTTGGTTTCAGGCAACACCTCATTTGGCTTGTGGTTTGAAAGTTAAATTTAAAAATTCAAAGGTATTCATATGTGCCCAATTTCAATTTGAATTTCAACTTAACTTGTTCTAATTCTTTTCACCCTTTTATTAGTTGGTTAAGCATAGGGTTGGGCTAATGACTTTGCTTTAGAAATGTAATTTATCAGGATTGTTACAGAGATAGCAGCAAATCAAGGCCGATGTATATTAGTGCTAATTTGGATCCTGAGTATAAGTGTAAACTGATAAGTTTATTAAAAGAATTCAAGGATTGCTTTGCTTGGGAGTATCATGAGATGCCAGGTCTAGACCGGTCCATTGTTGAACACCGGTTACTTACAAAATCAGGATATCAGCCATATCAACAACCTGCACGACGGTGTAACCCCAAGATTCTACCTGATATAAAGGCCGAGATTACAAAGTTAATTGAAGCAGGATTTATTCGGCAGTGCCGCTACGCCGAATGGATTTCTAATATTGTGCCCGTGTATAAAAAGAATGGAAAGTTGCGCGTGTGCATCGATTTCAGGAACTTAAATCAGGCCACGCCAATGGATGGATATCCGATGCCAACGGCCGACATCTTGATAGATGCTGCCGCAGGACACAAAGTCATAAGTTTCATGGATGGGAATGCAGGGTACAATTAGATATTAATGGCCGAAGAAGATATCTCGAAAACGGCTTTCAGGTGTCCAGGTCATCTTGGTTTATTCGAATGGGTTGTGATGACTTTTGGGTTGAAGAACGCCGGTGCTACGTATCAGCGGGCCATGAACTATATCTTCCACAAGCTTATTGGTACATCGGTGGAGATTTATATAGATGACGTCGTGGTTAAATCAAAAAGTCACCAAGAACATCTGGCCGATTTACAAGAAGTACTGGAGTGCACAAGGAAGCATGGGTTGAAGATGAACCCGAACAAGTGTGCATTTGGTGTATCAGCCAGGCAATTCTTAGGATTCATGGTTCATGAGCGTGGGATAGAAGTCAACCGGAAGACCATAGACGCCATCAACAAAGTTGTGGCCCCCACAAAATAAAACTGAGCTACAGTCCCTCATCGGCAAGGTCAATTTTATCAGAAGGTTCATATCCAACCTGTTAGGGCGCATTCGGACTTTTACTCCTCTGTTGAAATTAAAGCCTGATCAAGAATTTATATGGGGAGAAGAGCAACGCAAAGCATTGGAAGATATTAAGCAATATTTAGTTGCACCTCCGGTGTTAGTCCCGCCACAGTCTGGTAAGCCATTCAAATTATATTTATCGGCTGATGAACATGCTATTGGATCGGCGTTGGTATAGGAGTTCGAAGGAAAAGAACGAGTGGTATATTACGTCAGCAGAAGACTCCTAGATGCCAAAACAAGATATTCCCCGGTGGAGCGGCTGTGCTTGTGTTTATACTTCTCGTGTACCAAGCTCAGGCACTATTTTTTATCGGCAGAATGCATAGTTATATGCAAGGATGATGTGGTGAAGTATATGCTATCATTGCCGATTTTGAAAGGATGGATTGGAAAATGGATCCTGACTCTGTCAGAATTCGACTTAAGGTACGAATCAGCCAAAGCTGTCAAAGGTCAAGTAATGGCCGATTTCGTGGCTCAGCATTGTGGACCAGAAATTGCCGCTGTTGAACCGGTTCCATGGACTCTCTATATTGATGGTTCTTCGTGTGGGGTCGGATCAGGAATCGGCATTGTTCTTGTGTCGCCTCGGGGGGCAAGTTATGATTTTTCTCTGCCGATAGAAGCTTCCGCAACTAATAATCAGGCGGAATATCGAGCAGTCCTAAAGGGCATGCAATTGTTAAGGGAAGTCAAAGCTAATGCAGTCAAAATTTTTGGAGATTCCATGCTCATTGTGGATCAATTAACGGGGCAATCTGAGTGCAAGGATGATATCTTGAGGATTTATTATGAAGATTGCCTTCAGCTTTTAAAAGAATTCAAGTCTGCAATAATTGAGCATATCCCCAGAAATTGTAATGAAGAGGCCAACAGGCTGGCCCAACATGCCTCCGAGTATCGGCCGATTCAGGGAGCAATGATGCTAGAGCTCGCGGCCGATGACTGGCGAAAGGAAATCGCCGATTACTTGAAAGATCCATCCCGAAAGGTGGATCAGCGAATATGTTTTCAAGCTACAAAATACGTGTTGCTTGAGGATGATTTATTTTACCGGTCGATTGATGGAGTTCTTCTCAAGTGCCTGGGAACAGAAGAGGCGAAGGTTCTGATGGGAGAAATCCATGAAGGCGTGTGTGGAGCCCATCAATCGGCTCACAAAATGAAATGGATGATCCGGAACAATGGGTATTATTGGCCAACTATTCTTGAGGATTGTTTCAAATATTACAAAGGATGCCAAGACTGTCAGAGGTTTGGCAACGTACAGCGCGCGTCAGCATCGGCTATGAATCCAATAATTAAGCCGTGGCCGTTCAGAGGTTGGGGAATAGATCTCATTGGACAGATTCATCTTCCATCGAGCAAAGGGCATAAGTTCATATTGGTAACTATAGATTATTTTACTAAGTGGGTGGAGTCAGTTCCTTTAAGGAACGTGACATCGGCCGATATGATTGAATTTGTTAAAAGCCATATTATCTATCGATTTGGTATTCGTCAAACCTTCACAACTGACCAAGGAACAATGTTTACTTCTGGAGAATTCGGAGAGTTTGCCGCCGATATGGGGATTAAATTATTAAATTCTTCTCCGTATTATGCTCAAGCCAATGGCCAAGCAGAATCTTCCAATAAAGGGATAATCAAGATAATCAAGAGGAAGATAGAAGAACAACCCAAAAAGTGGCATATGTCTTTGGCTGAATCTTTATGGGCCTATAGGATGGCTTGTCATGGAACCACTAAGATATCCCCTTATCAGTTGGTTTATGGTCATGAGGCAGTCTTGCCTTGGGAGGTAAGGACGGGGTCAAGACGTATATCATTTCAAGATCAGTTAACGGCCGATGACTATTCCTTCCTCATGAAGGACGAACTTGATGATTCGGCAGGTTTACGGTTGAGAGCCCTGATTAGTATAGAAGAGAACAAGAAAAGGGTGGCCAGATGGTATGACAAAAAGGTCAAAGTTAAACAATTCTCTCAGGGAGATTTGGTGTGGAAGTTGGTGCTGCCGATAGGATCCAAAGATCCCAAATTCGGTAAATGGTCACCCACTTGGGAAGGGTCGTACAGAATCTGCCGATGTGCCCCTGGAAATGCATATATTTAGGAAACAATTGAAGGGGAGGAATTCCCAAGAGCTTTAAACGGACGATATCTGAAGAGGTACTATCCAAGCATTTGGGTAGATGCATAACTTGCAGTAAAATATATCAAGACAATATGGCCGATTTTCCATCGGTTTTCGTCTGCATATCTGATGCAGAGATGACGTCGCCTGAAGGAAAAAACATTGGGATTCATTTCGACTAGTTCACTATTGGATGAAAATGACAGAGTACATGGCCGACATGGTACAAGTCGCCCTTAGAATAAAAATACTGAGGCATCTATTGATTGTGCCTACTCTGGATTTCTCTCTCGACTCGACCCAGCTCTATCATAAGGCAGATCCTATTCTCCTTCGGATCCTCTATGGTGGCTCCAGTCTCAGCTTGATTGCAAAGTTCTATCAGGAGGCGGTTCTTCTTCTCCTCCAAACTCTCCATGGCAGTTTCAGTCTTGACTTTACAAGGGAGTGGAGGACTCTTTTCAGAAGATGGTCGTTTACGGACCAAACAGTGAGCATCTATAAGGTCCCAATATTCCTGAAGAACAGCGGGAACATGATCTCTGAGTTCCTCAGCATGAGCTCTTATCAGATCTTTGTCTGCTTGTGACAGTGGTTCATCTGAATGCATGATTTCAATCGCTCGTTCTAGACCAGGGCTGAGACGTTTTGGCTAAATAGAGGTAAAGAGATTACCCAACATCAGAGCGATTAAGGTGCTTAGGGAAAAGGCAGAGGAGAGTTCATACCTGGTTGACAGAGGAAGAAGATGAAGAGGACGAAGAAGACATCTTGCTGTTCGGTTTAGGACGGTAAAGAGAGAAAGAGAAGATAAGTAATGCATGTGCCTCTGGAGACGGTGAAGGGTCTACTTATAAAGGAAAGAGAGGTAGATAGATGGTGAGACACGTCATATCAGAGTAAAAGCGTACATAAATGCAAAGCTGGCTAAAGAAACAGTTCAAGATCAAGTCGGCGCAGTGACATTGAAGGAGCAAATCGGCGCAGTAGCATTAAAGGAGCAATAAATGTTTACATTATTCTTTACAGCCCAAGAAAAGCATCTATGGCCACAATAGCTTGCCGCCTAATTTGATCGGCCGAGTCTAGTACTCTCTGGTCATCATCGGTCGATCCTCGAACTTCTGACATATGGCGACGAAGCCTTATCGTTTCACGGGCCAAGTGCTGTCTTTCTTGCTTCAGCTCACTGATGATGGATGGGAGTTCTTGAAGCTTCTTTTCTTCAGCAACTATATCTTTGGTTATCTGCTCCATCTCCTTGGCCAGCTCTGCTCTTCTCCGTTTGAGCCGATCTATCGTGCCGACGATGTCCGGGCGACAGCTTTCGAGGAAGTTGATCTTTCGGTGTACCTCTTGAGTCCGGTGCTTGTATGAATCGGCCTCTTCCCGGGTTTTTGCCATCTGGGCGCAATCGGACATGTGGCGCAGCGCCCTGGAAACCAGAATATGCATATGCTCTATATAAGCAACATGCGCCAAGTTTTCTGTTGTTTCTTCCGGGATTCGACCCTTGATATCGTTGAAAAGTCGTCGAATCGGCAAAGCGTCTTCTACCAATCGGTCGATGTCGTCTTGAAGGAGAATACGCATGCTTTCAAGCTTGGCACGGACATCATCGGAGGCAGAGCTCGACGAAATTGGGTGTGAAGCGATTTCTTCGTCATCAGGCAAAGAGACAGCAAAGGAGAAAATGCTGTTGTTCGGGGTATCTTGCTCCTGTGGGAAATATAGAGAAGGGTTGGCAAGCAGTAAAGGGGAATCGGCCGATTCCAATGGTAAGTTTGTTACCTCCTTAAAACGAATTTCTCTTGCTTGCGCTGGTGGAAGCGTCTCCCTTGTCTCAGGGGCTGGTGCAATTGGCTCGTCAGAGGAAGATGTCACACCCGATTCTAGAAAGAACCAGATGCATCTCATATGTGTGCCAGGATCTCGTTCACACACATATGATAGACGGAAAGTGTAATATATCAAAGACAATGCTCAAAGTAACTAAATAAAGTATTTAACAATATTACACTCCGTATAAAAGAGACACAATTGTCTTTAAACGATAAACTGTTATACCCTATACGAAGTCTCCAACAACTCCGTCTTCCACAGGCGATGACTGGTGAACGCAGGACCTAGAACTCCTCGAAGTCGTCGAAGATCTCCACTTCGAAGTTCTCTTCTGAACAACAGGGGGCAAGGGTGAGTACTCTTATGGTTGGTACTCAGCAAGTGGGGTGAAAATGCAAGGCCATCAGGGATAGGCTAAGGTTTGCAGCAGCGGTTGCTTTTAGTTGGTCAAGTATTTATGAACAAGCACCTATTAACTAGGTTTAAGTTTATACCAACCCACTTTATCAAAAACACAAAGATTCCATCAACATAAGTATTAACCACGAACCACAACTTATTTAATCTTCAAGTTTCATTATCATGTGAGGGTCCAAGCTACTCATAACCGTCAGTACGGCTGTTATAACAGTTTAACACTTTGCAGAGGTTGTACACTTTACCCACAAATCGTGTTTCCCTGAATCGCCCGGGTTTGCAAGGCCCTTAAACACTTCCGAGGTGAGTGGCGAGGGTACACTACGAAGCCTTTACAAAGACATGTCGAGAGCTAGGCAGCCCGCTAGAGTTTCAGTAGCGGCGTGGTCCATAAACCTCCCTAATGGTCAGCTCCTTAGCAAAGGCAGCTACCCCAAGAGGACCGGGCTATGACCCCTATCACCGACCCCCTCCTTGCCCTTTCGGTAAGGCCACCAGCAAACTACACATCTAATTAATTGGCTAAGGTCAGAGCCATATGACTTTGTGGTTGCACTGTTCACTTGGGTGGTTCTCCATGTTCCCATTAAACAAAGTTGATCTTGAAATTACGCGATAACAACGGTATGAAACATGACCAACGTTGTTAAAAGAGTAAACCAATACCAATCCCAAAGTTTGCAACTAAGCGTAACTACCCAACAAAGTAGTAAACCCAGGTGTTTCAAGGTTTGGGGTAAAAGACTAGGTATGTCCTTAGCATAGGTAACCCATCAAGTTTATGCAAGCAACATTGAAGTAAAGTGAAATTTTCATGCTGTTGTTGGGATCAAATAGAATATGCAGAGGCGGAAATCCACTTGCCTTCTTCAAGCAACTGCTGATTCTCTTCCTCGTAAGCTTGCTCTTGATTTGGCTCGAACGTCACATTGTCTACGCGATCACACAAATAAGTGTTGATGCCAGATTTTGACACGTGTTGAATCGGCGTCAGGAGGAGAAGATTGGCCGATGCAGCAGATCTGAAAGCTACAGTAAGGAATCGGCCGATTGAGGTAACAGTTGAAAATCGGCCGATTGGTGGCGCAGCCTATGCCAACAAGATGGGATTATTCTAGAAGATCCTGGTCAAAAGATGGTCAACAGGGCACGTCAAATCGGTCAAGGGGCAATTGAAGAGAATCCTGATTGGATTAGGGAACGGCGGCGGAAGATTCTGCGGGAGTCCGTTTCCTTTAAAAGTTCTTATAGATATAGTAGTTTTCCTGTTTTAAATAAGGTTGTAACAAGTCGTAATCGACCAGGAGTCCTAGTTTTAGAGTATAAATAGGAGTCGTCAGGGCTTTGCGAGACATCAATCAACACATCAATCAACAAAATACTTCTACTTTTTACCAGTACTTTACTTTCAAGTCGGTGACTTCGCCAATATTTTCTTCTTCCACGAGTTCGTACGGATTGGCAGGGCTGCATCAACCTGATCTCCGGCCAATTGGTAGGTTCCGCTTATCGAGTAATATCTGAGCTTTAACTACGGGCGCATCGCTGTGGTTTCGTTTGGATTTATTCACAAGTTATCGATATTTACTAGAATTGCAAGTTTTACCTGTTATTCTAGTATTATCACCAGTTATCCAGCTTGA
The DNA here is from genome assembly GCA_032594955.1 of Panicum miliaceum. NCBI lineage: Eukaryota > Viridiplantae > Streptophyta > Magnoliopsida > Poales > Poaceae > Panicum > Panicum miliaceum. The sequence continues at coordinate 6,061,724 of CM064070.1, read as the reverse complement.
GATCAGAGTAATCGGCTTCGTCATTGTTCTCCTTCGATTCATCGCCATACAGCCGATTAGATCTATTTCAAGTGTTGCTTCTATAGTAATTGTTTAGATTGCTCTAGCAGTTCTCTTTACAATTACTATACGATCATCGGCTGACCCATAGCCGATCATCTCTACAGCAAATCGGCCGATTTGCCGCTGACGCGCTCCTCAGGACAGATCGGAAATCCAGCCGATCGACGCGCCTGGAATTTAATACTCTATTTCCTTGTCAATCAGCAGGTCAGATTGACTGGCACGCCGCGCGAACCGCACCAGGGCGATAACCCGAACACGAGCTAAGCAGATTCTCCCGGGTCGTGTGTCCGACGCTGAAGACCCATCGGCCGATTCCTATCCGGTCGATTTTAGCGCCAACACACTTTTGGCACGCCTGGTGGGACAATCCAAGATCTGATATGTCGAAGAACGCAGAAATCTCCGACAGCAACATCATTGAGGTCACAGAAGCGGATCTCAAGGACGACCAGATGGAAGAATTGGCCAAACATCTGGAAGATTACAAGAAGATGTACCTCCAGTCGTTCAGTCATACCAGAAGCGGGGAGACAGTCAAGAAGGCTCCTATTCTAGCACCTCGCCACATCACCATTGCTGAGGACTCGGGCAAGATGTCAGAGATGATTCAACAGTCCGTGTATCAGGCATTCATCGACCAATCCTCAGTGATGACCAACACGGTATATAACGCCGTCATCAGCTCTCTGGCCAGCAGAGGAGTCCAAGGCTATCAGGGACCTGCATATGCCCCGCCGACCACTCTGCCAGCCAGAAGCTTACCATACACGTCCCAATCGGCTCCTCAGCCGATATTGACGCAGCGCGAGGGGTACAACTCTCCATTGCCCCCGGCGCCTCCAAGATACAGCGGTGCACCATGTCTCCCATCACAGACACCGCTTCAACCCATTCAGATTGCTTCTGTGCAGTCACTGCCTACAAGCTCAGCACCTTGGGGAACATCAGCGACAACGTATTTTCCCGAGCCAGCGAACGGGTATGGAAGTTATTCAATCCAGGTGCCATACCAATCGGCCGCCCGGCCGACGGTTCCCCAATATCAGCCGATCTCATCAGAAATCGGCAGGGGGGCAAGCACTGTAGAAGCATTTAGAGGCACGGCGCCAGCGATGACATACGATGGGGGTGCGGAATCGATTCGCCATCAACTATCGGCCGCTCAGCAAAGTTCGCCGATTCATCACCCAGTCGTGCCAGCTCTTCAGCACATGCCTGCACCGCGAACAGCTGTTCATCAGCAGCAGGTGGACTGGACGGCAAGAATAGCAGAAATCCAGGATCAATTTGGATTGAAGCCGGAAGTGCAAACTTACACCTACAAGACGCCATATCCATCAGCCTATGACTTGCTGCCGTTCCCACACCGCTACAAAGTTCCTGATTTCACCAAGTTTTCAGGAACGGACGATACATCCACTGTGGAGCATATCAACCGATTCATCATCCAGTGCGGGGAGGCTGCCACACAAGATGCTCTGAGGGTGCGTTTATTTTCGTCATCTCTGTCCGGATCGGCCTTCCAGTGGTTCACCACCTTGCCGCCAAATTCCATTGTTACTTGGGCCGATCTGGAGAAACAGTTCCACAAGTACTTCTATGCAGGAGTACACGAGATGAAGCTCTCGGATTTGACCAGCCTCAGGCAGAGGAGCGACGAACCAGTGATGGGATATATACAGAGGTTCAGAGAAGTCAGGAACAAATGCTACAGTCTGGCTCTGACCGATGCCCAGTTGGCCGATATTGCTTTCCAAGGCCTCTTGCCACAACTCAAGGAAAGATATGCCTCGCAAGAATTTGAAAGCTTAAGTCAGATCGTTCACCGGTTGGCCGGTCAGGAGGTACATCTGTTTGATCAGCAGAGGAATTTGGAAGGGTCTGAATCTGAGGAAGGAGAAGAAATTGGCCTAGTAGAATGGGTCAAAGGGAAGAAAGAACCGGAAGCATTCAGCTTTGACACATCAAAAGCCGATAAGATTTTCGACTTACTACCCCAGGAAGGGCAGATCAAGCTATCATCATACCATGCCATTCCTTCGGCCGATCAGCCCAAAAAGATGAAGTACTACAAATGGCACAACGCTACATCTCATGACACAAATGAGTGCAAGATCTTCCGTCAGTGAATACAGTCGGCCATCGAGCAGGGAAGACTCAAGCTCAAAGTCCAGGCGAAGCCAGTAGAGCCAATGAAGATTGATCAGCATCCTTTCCCTGCTAACATGGTTGAAACGGGAAAGAACTCACTTCAAACTAAGGCGCTGACATCGGAATCGGCTAGAAGAAGCGGCGCCGTGGATCCCAGAAAGCAGGTCACGGTGGATGGTGTTAAAGGGAAAAGACGGACGGAAGGCGAAGGCGAAGGATCAGAGCGATCGCGTAGACCCGTTACTTCCCAATTCTTACTCAGCAAATATCGACGACAGCAGGAAAGGACGAGACACCATGATGAGATGATACGCCGACACAAAGATCATTGGCGATGTCCATTTTTTATTCATTGCTGGGAAAATGACATTAAATTGCCATCAGCCGATAATTGCCCTGAGTGCAGCGGGTCAAGTTGCGGCGATCGCTCGCTCAAAAGATCGCGCTCCAGAGATAGAGGATCAGAGCCGATCAGCAGAAACTGGCGTGAACAAGAGGGTCGGCGCCTTTAAGTGCATGTTCGGTTGGAGGGTAAAGCTGACCGGTATGATCGGTCGAAAGGCAGGATCGACCAACAGGATCGACTGGGGGGCAGAATCAGCGTACACGATCGGCTGGAAGAGATGGCTGATGGCAGGATGTCAGATGAAAACCCCCTAGGAAGGGAATTAGATTGGGAGCACGCCAAATCATTGGCCAAACCAATAAACCCCAGGTGGTGCCCTGATAGACTATCCAAATCGCAGAAACAGAGGATCCAACGCCTGCGCCAATGGGGGCAACAAGAAGAAGAGCAGAGGCAGGCGCTGGAAAAGAGAAACGTCAAGTGTCGGGTCTGGCGCCCCAAGCAAAATAACAGCAAGGAGATAGAAAATCAAGAATCGGCAGCTAATGTCAAGAAAAAGGGTGGCCAGGTGGTATGATAAGAAAGTCAAGATTAAACAGTTCTCCCAAGGAGATTTGGTATGGAAGTTGGTACTGCCGATAGGGGCTAAGGATCCCAAATTCGGTAAATGGCCGCCCACCTGGGAAAGGCCGTATAAAATCGGCCGATGTGCTCCGGGAAATGCATATATCGAAGGGGAAGAGTTCACAAGAGCTTTGAACGAAAGGAGATTTTTACTGCGCTCGTTTCGGAGGAGAGGATTAAAGAAAAGAGTTTCGAAGGAAAAGTTATATTTTACTCCGAAACTGGGGGGCATGTGTTGACGCCAGATTTTGACACGTGTTGAATCGGCGTCAGGAGGAGAAGATTGGCCGATGCAGCAGATCTGAAAGCTACAGTAAGGAATCGGCCGATTGAGGTAACAGTTGAAAATCGGCCGATTGGTGGCACAGCCTATGCCAACAGGATGGGATTATTCCAGAAGATCCTGGTCAAAAGATGGTCAACAGGGCATGTCAAATCGGCCAAGGGGCAATTGAAGAGAATCCTGATTGGATTAGGGAATGGCGGCGGAAGATTCTGCGGGAGTCCGTTTCCTTTAAAAGTTCTTATAGATATAGTAGTTTTCCTGTTTTAAATAAGGTTGTAACAAGTCGTAATCGACCAGGAGTCCTAGTTTTAGAGTATAAATAGGAGTCGTCAGGGCTTTGCGAGACATCAATCAACACATCAATCAACAAAATACTTCTACTTTTTACCAGTACTTTACTTTCAAGTCGGCGACTTCGCCAATATTTTCTTCTTCCACGAGTTCGTACGGATTGGCAGGGCTGCATCAACCTGATCTCCGGCCAATTGGTAGGTTCCGCTTATCGAGTAATATCCGAGCTTTAACTACGGGCGCATCGTTGTGGTTTCGTTTGGATTTATTCACAAGTTATCGATATTTACTAGAATTGCATGTTTTACCTGTTATTCTAGTATTATCACCAGTTATCCAGCTTGAGATCAGAGTAATCGGCTTCGTCATTGTTCTCCTTCGATTCATCGCCATACAGCCGATTAGATCTGTTTCAAGTGTTGCTTCTATAGTAATTGTTTAGATTGCTCTAGCAGTTCTATTTACAATTACTATACGATCATCGGCTGACCCATAGCCGATCATCTCTACAGCAAATCGGCCGATTTGCCGCCGACGCGCTCCTCAGGACAGATCGGAAATCCAGCCGATCGACGCGCCTGGAATTTAATACTCTATTTCCTTGTCAATCAACAGGTCAGATTGACTGGCACGCCGCGCGAACCGCACCAGGGCGATAACCCGAACAGGAGCTAAGCAGATTCTCCCGGGTCGTGTGTCCGACGCTGAAGACCCATCGGCCGATTTTAGCGCCAACAATAAGCATACACAACCAAATAAGAAACAATACAACAAACAGTATAAACAGAGGGTGAAAAGATGCTAAAGTTGTAGTTCATGATGCAAGGATCGGGTGGGCTCAAGAATCGCTGAAATCGGAATTGAAACGATGAAGATATGGCTAAAACAGTGATCTAGGGACCTAACTGCTAGAGTTTTGAGTCTCCAAGGCTAGATCTGAAGGATTCAGGGGCCAAAACATAATTAAACCTTATACAGAGGGTCGGGGTGCAAAACTATAAGTTCTGGACGGCGGGTATTATTTCTAGAAAAGTCAGGGGTCGGGATAAAAAAAAGAAAGGGCTCAACTCTAATTATTTTCTACTGATCTGGACTGTGGGTTGATTCCTGGAAAACTTAGGGATCTTCCTGCAAAAGTTTCAGGAACGGCTAGGGTCGGGTGAATCTGGTCCGTTGGATCAGAATCGGCGGCGGATCGGACGAATCGGCGGAGTAAGGGTCGGGCAAATCGGCTGAGTAAGGAAAAGGTCGGGTAAATCGGCCGTGTAAAGTGAAGATTGATTCTGGCCGTTAGATCTAGATCGAGCGGCAGAGGAAGGGTTGGCTCAATGGGACGAAAAGGGGTCGGGCGAAGCGGAGTTTTACTGGGCGTCGGCGGCGAGCGAGTGCGGCGGCGGACGGCCGGAGCTTCACCGAATCCGGTGTTCCGGGGCTCAATTCAAGCTGGGTTCATGATGGGAAGTGAGTGGGCGGTACGGCGAAGGTGAGGGTGATCACGGGTTGGCTGTGCGGCGGCTGTAAACTGACGGCCACGGCGGCGGGCGGAAACAGGGGTCCGGCGAGGAATCTGGTTTGAGGCGGAGCAAAAGAGAGAGGGGAATCTGGTGCGGCTTGATACTCACCAACTCGTGGAGCTCTGGCGAGAGTTGAAGACGGCGGAGAAACTGCAGATCGGCGAGTTCACGGAGAATCAGCGACACGGGACGGCGGTGTTCCTCCGAGGTGCAACTTCCAGCGGCGTGCGACAATGTTGTGTAGAGGAAAAGATTGGAGCTTGGTTCTGGTTGCAAGCGGGGTTTCAGCGGGATTTTATAGGGGCGGATCGACCGGGAGTAGGAAGGCGGTGCTGCGGAGTCGATCAGGACTCGGGGTAAAAGAAAGAAGGGGCGCGAACGACGGCGCGGGATCGATCCGGACTCTGGGTAAGGAAAGAAGAAAGAAGAAGAAGGCGCCGACAAGTGGGTCCTAGCTGTCGGTGGAAGAAAGAGTCGGGTGAGGGAATCGGCCACTGAGTGGGCCGCGGAAAAAGAAAAGAAGAAGAGGAAAAGGAACTGGGCTGGCTGGAAGAAAGAATAGGAGAAGAAAAGAAATAAAGATGCATGCACAAATTTTAACTTATGATTTTTATGAAAATACTTTTAACAGTTTCAACTCCTATATTTTGGGTGTTACAAAACCTACCCCCCTTAAAAAGAATCTCGTCCTCGAGATTAAGATGGATTAGGGAACAGCTGAGGGAATTTTGCAATCAGTTCATCTTCTGTTTCCCAAGTAGCCTCATCCTCTTAGTGGTGACTCCACTGTACTCTGCACATTTTGATCACCTTGTTCCGTGTAACCCTCTGAGATGTTTCCAAAATTCTAATCGGATGCTCTGTATAAGTTAAATCTTCTTGCACATCAAAGTTCCTCCAACGGTAATTGCTCCTCTGGCACTCTCAAACATTTCTTTAACTGTGATACGTGAAACACATCATGGACATCAGACAATCTTGCCGGTAACTTCAATTGGTATGCCACTTCACCTTTCCTTTTCAGGATCTGAAAAGGACCAATATAACGTGGTGACAACTTTCCTTTCACTTTGAATCTACGTAAACCTCTGATGGGTGATACCTTCAAATACACAAAGTCTCCAACTTCAAATGTCAATTCCCTTCTTCGTGTATCAGCATAACTTTTCTGTCGTGACTGGGCAGTCTTGAGATTATCCCAAATTATCTGGACTTGTCTATCCGCTTCTTGAAGAATCTCTGGTCCAAAAACCTGACTTTCTCCTGTCTGATTCCAATATTAGGGTGTCCTGCATTTTCTTCCATATAATGCTTCAAATGGGGCCATCTTGAGACTTGCTTGATAACTGTTGTTGTAGGAGAATTCTGCATATGGCAAACTTTTATCCCAACTACCTCCATGCTTTAGGGCACATGCTCTCAACATGTCTTCCAATACTTGATTCGTTCGCGCAGTCTGACCGTCTGTTTGCGGATGGTATGCAGACCTGAAATTGAGCTTTGTATCCATGGATTCATGTAATCTCTGCCAGAAACGCGACATGAACTGAGTACCTCGATCAGACACTATCTTCTTTGGAACACCGTGCAGACACACAATTCGTGACATGTACAGTTCTGCTAACTTGGCTCCAGTGTAGGTTGTTTTGACTGGGATGAAATGTGCGACTTTTGTCAATCTGTCCACAATAACCCATATCGAGTCGTAACCATCACGAGTACGAGGTAACCCTACAATGAAATCCATACCAATCTCTTCCCATTTCCATTCAGGTACTTTCAAAGGCTGGAGTAAACCTGCTGGTCTCTGGTGTTCTGCTTTTACTCTCTGGCACACATCACACAAAGCTACGTGAGTTGCTATGTCTCTTTTCAAACCATACCACCAGTACCTTTCTTTCATGTCTTGATACATTTTGGGTACACAGATCCTCTTTCTGAACCAAACAGTTCCTTGTTCATCTTCGGTGAAATCCTTAGTCTTGCCTAAACCAATTTGAATCTTGATCTCTTTGATCTTAGCATCTGTCAACTGTCCTTTTCTGATCTCCTGTTCTAATGTCGGTTCCATCTCCATAATCATGGCTCCCGCCTGAGTGACAATTCCCAAATTCAAACGTGCCATCTCCCAACATAATTCCTGAGGCATCAATCGAGCAATCATCATATTAGCTTGTCCTTTCCGGCTTAGGGCGTCTGCCACAACATTAGCCTTGCCCGGATGATACTGGATATCCAAATCATAGTCCTTGATTAGTTCTAGCCATCTGCGCTGTCTTAGGTTAAGATCCTGTTGCGTGAAGATGTACTTCAGACTCTTATGGTCCGTGAAGATCTGACACTTGTTTCCGATCATGTTGTGCCTCCAAATCTTCAATGCGTGCACGACGGCAGCCAATTCCATGTCATGGGTAGGATAGTTCTGCACATGTTTTCTCAGCTGTTTTGAAGCATAGGCCACAACCTTGCCTTCTTGCATTAACACACATCCAAGACCCATCCGCGAAGCATCGCAATACACGTCAAACCCTTTGTGGATATCTGGCATTATCAACACAGGGGCCGTGGTCAATCTTGTCTTCAGTTCTTCAAAACACTTCTGACACGTATCATCCCACTTAAATTCTTTCCCTTTTTCCAGCAGAGAAGTCATAGGTTTCACGATCATTGAGAAGCCTTTAATAAATCTGCGGTACTAGCCTGCAAGTCCGAGAAAACATCTGATTTCCGGCACAGTCTTCGGTGGATTCCAATTCAGAACATCTTGAACTTTACTTGGGTCTACTGCAATTCCTCCATCTGTGATAACATGTCCAAGGAAAGAAACTTCTCTCAACCAAAAATCACATTTACTCAGCTTGGCATATAACTGATTCTCTCGGAGTTTCTGTAACACTATCCTCAAGTGCTCTTCATGTTCTTCCTCGTTCTGCGAATACACCAAGATGTCATCAATGAACACAACCACAAACTTGTCAAGATATTCCATGAAAACCTTGTTCATCAGGTACATGAAGTATGCTGGTGCGTTGGTCAATCCAAACGACATCACAATAAACTCGTACAGACCATATCTGGTGGTGAAGGCTGTCTTGGGTATATCCTCCGGTCGGATCCTCAGCTGATGATATCCTGATCTCAGATCAATCTTGGAGAAAACCTTGGCACCTCTCATCTGATCAAACAAATCTTCAATCCTGGGCAGTGGATACTTATTCTTGATTGTCACATCGTTCAGCGACCTGTAGTCTACACACATCCTTCTGCTGCCATCTTTGTTATCGACAAAGATCACGGGTGCTCCCCACGGGGATGAGCTAGGACGGATAAATCCCTTAGCTAACATTTCTTCTATTTGTTTCTTTAGTTCGTTTAGGTCCTTAACATCCATTCTATAGGGTCTTTTAGAGATAGGTGCAGTACCAGGTAAAAGATCAATACTTAACTCAATGTCACGAACAGGTGGCATACCTGGTAAATCTTCCGGGAAGACGTCAGGATACTCACTGATAACTCTGATATCTTCTAGAGGCATTCCCTTCATTTGGTTCACTGTCCCAACTCTATTGGGTGAAACTGATGCCACAAACTCTATTTTTTCTCCTTGAGGGCTGGTCAAGAGCACTGATCTCTTGCGACACTGAATAACACCATCACATCCTGATAACCAATCCATTCCGAGGATCACATCGATGCCGTTAGTCTTTAGGACTATTAGATTGGCTAGGAATTCTATCCCCATAATATTCATGCTGACCCTTGGGCATAAGTGGCTGGCTTTCAATTCCTTGCCCGGGGAGCTTACTAGTAATATTTGTTTCATAGGACTCGTTGGTAAATTATGTTTTGCAGCAAATTACTCAGTAATGAATGAATGCGATGCTCCCGAATCAAATAAAACTGATGCAGGTTCAGAATTGACAAGGAACGTACCGAGCACGACGTCGGGAGCCTCTTCAGCGGTTTCTGCAGCCACATGATTCACCTTTCCGCGCACGCAGTTTTGTTGTCCTTTGTCGCCCAGTGGTGTCTGGTTGCTGTTGCGCGGCTGCTACTGCTGAGGAGTCTGCCTCTGTCCACTATTCCTCTGATTCTGAGTTTGCGCATTACGCCTCGGACAGTTGTTAGCGTAATGACCCAGTTCTCCACATTTGAAACATCCGTTAGGTTGGACCGGGGTGACTGGATTGTTGGACCGCACTGGTGCACCTGTGGTATAGCCTGGATGGTACGGTTGCGGGTTGGAGTGGCGCTGAGTCTGCTGGTTGTAGCGTTGAGGCTGTTGTGGAGTTCGTTGATTCTGTTGGCTCTGCTGATATCCTCCACCTTGTCCTTCAAGGCGCGACTGAAATCCCTGGGTGTGTTGTAGCGGGGACGGGTGTTGCTGCTGGTTTGTCCCTGGGACTGAAGTTTTCGCTTATGTTTCCCAAGCTCCTTGCGCTTGCTCTCCAGACCAATGGCTTTGTCTAGTAGAGTCTGGAAATTTGGGAAAGTGTGACTGTGCAGCTGATAGTTGAGCGGCCCTATCAGGCCTTCCAAGAAGCGCTCCTGCCTCTTTGCGTCACTATCCACCTCATGAGGCGCGTAACGAGACAATTGAGTGAATTTATCCCGATACTCACTGACAGTCATGCTACCTTGCTTCAGGTTCAGGAACTAATTCTGCTTGAGCTTCATTAGTCCTGCTGGAATATGGTGGCTGCGGAAGTTGGTTCTGAACTCCTCCCAGGTGATAGTGTTGGCATTGGCGTGGGCAGCAGTGAAAGCATCCCACCAATCAGCGGCTGCACCTTCCAGATGTCCTGCAGCATACAGGACCCTTTCACGGTCACTGCATTGTGTGATGTCCAGCTTCTTAGTAATGACCTTCAACCAATCATCAGCGTCCAAGGGGTCCACAGAGTGAGAAAAGGTAGGAGGGTGGTGGCTCATGAATTATCTGTGTTTGTCTCTTGGTGGCGGGTTTTGCTGTGGTGCTTGCTGATTCTGCTGAGCTTGTATGTTCTGTATGGTGGCAGTAAGGTTCTGCAACACCTGCATCTGTGCTTCTAGGAATTGTTCCATTGTTGGATTGGGCGGTGGTGGCAACTGACTCTGTCGGTTGACTATGCGAGCACGCGTAGTGCTAGAGGTATCCTGCCTTCCACCTGTCCTGGTGTTTACCATCTGACCATTAGGGAATAAACCCAGGATAAGACAGGTGTACTAGATATAGGTGGATAGAAAATAATATCTTAACAAAATATGGATTTATAAGACTCCACATAATATTAATGGATAGATTATATCAAGCAATTCTTATAGCACTCAAAGCAAACATTTGTTCTCAAGCATTCATCATTACATCATCGTCCTCTCAAGTAAAAATGATTCTAACGAGAATTTTAAGAGGTACTAGCCTGAGAGCCTAAGTGCCTATTCCTCGGGGCGAGTTATGGAGCTGGGTTCGCCACGACGAAGCTTCTTGCGGGGTGGTGACAAAGCGGGGAAGCGGGGTTCATCCATCTGTGGGGGTGGTGGCGATCTTCCTTCAAGTCGAGCTTCCAGTATGCGGATCTTTTCATAGGCCTCCAGTAGCTTGTCCTGAGCATCGTCCAGCTCAGTGATGACGCTTTCCAGCTCAGTGTTGAGAGCGGCGGTGGCTCGAGCAAGAGTGTTGAGGTGGTCTTCATTATCTTCACCCAGAGTAATCACAGTCTCTTCAGTTCCACTGAGGCGGCGGGGAAGGTGGCGATACTCCGTGTTTTGAAGCTCCTGACGGTAGGTATGGCAGATGGACCATAGAGCTCTCCTGGCGGCACTACTGACGGCGGCGTCGTAAGTAGCGTGGGGTGTGGTGGAGTCGTGTGCTGTGAGAGTTCTCAGGCCTCTGGCACTTTCCATCCTGATGTGGACGCGAGAGAGGTAGTAGTCGCCGAGCGCGGGGTCGGTGTAGTGGTGCGTGTGGTAGTGAGGTCTCACGCGGTTGCCCAATTCTTGAAGAACACCTTGTAACACCAGAGACAAGTGGCCGGGTTCTCTGTCCGAAATGCGAACACAGCAAAGTTGCCTCATCCCTGGAGTCTCATCACTCTGATCGTCGTTGTCTTCATCGTTGTTGTTGTCCTCGTCACCGTCTCTTCTAATATCTGCGAAGTTACTCGGGCTTCCTTCAGCGACGTCCGGTGTTGGGGAGGGGGCTGGAGCAGGGACAACTGAGGGTGGTGGCGATGTCTCAATGACTGGTGATGCCGGTGGTGTGAACTGGTTTCCTTCCTCATCAATTGCCATGATGCGACCATCTTCACCATCCACGAAATAATAGACTTCCTCGGGTTCTTCTTCCGTAGCTTCCTCCTCTTCAACAGGGGCTGGAACTGGGGTAGGAAAAGTTGGTTCAGCTGGGGCAATGCGAACTTGGCGACCTCCGGTGTGCTTACGAGCAGTTTGGTAAATTCTGACCATCTGGCAGAGCGGGAGTAAAATTCAGGATGTTGTTCTTTAAGAAAGAAAATGATAGAAGTTTTATGTAAACATAGGTTTTTATGCGAAAATATAAGGTAAACCGGAATTTTTGATGCTGATATGGCTTTCTAGAAGATAAGTCCTTAATTTCGACCATTTCTATCTACGCTAGCGTCCTACAGTCAACATAGCTTTGATACCACTTCTGTCACACCCGATTCTAGAAAGAACCAGATGCATCTCATATGTGTGCCAGGATCTCGTTCACACACATATGGTAGATGGAAAGTGTAATATATCAAAGACAATGCTCAAAGTAACTAAATAAAGTATTTAACAATATTACACTCCGTATAAAAGAGACACAATTGTCTTTAAACGATAAACTGTTATACCCTATACGAAGTCTCCAACAACTCCGTCTTCCACAGGCGATGACTGGTGAACGCAGGACCTAGAACTCCTCGAAGTCGTCGAAGATCTCCTCTTCGAAGTTCACTTCTGAACAATAGGGGGCAAGGGTGAGTACTCTTATGGTTGGTACTCAGCAAGTGGGGTGAAAATGCAAGGCCATCAGGGATAAACTAAGGTTTGCAGCAGCGGTTGCTTTTAGTTGGTCAAGTATTTATGAACAAGCACCTATTAACTAGGTTTAAGTTTATACCAACCCACTTTAGCAAAAACACAAAGATTCCATCAACATAAGTATTAACCATGAACCACAATTTATTTAATCTTCAAGTTTCATTATCATGTGAGGGTCCAAGCCACTCATAACCGTGAGTACGACTGTTATAACAGTTTTACACTCTGCAGAGGTTGTACACTTTACCCACAAATCGTGTTTCCCTGAATCGCCCGGGTTTGCAAGGCCCTTAAACACTTCCGAGGTGAGTGGCGAGGGTACACTACGAAGCCTTTACAAAGACATATCGAGAGCTAGGCAGCCCGCTAGAGTTTTAGTAGCGGCGTGGTCCATAAACCTCCCTAATGGTCAGCTCCTTAGCAAAGGCAGCTACCCCAAGAGGACCGGGCTATGACCCCTATCACCGACCCCCTCCTTGCCCTTTCGATAAGGCCACAAGCAAACTACACATCTAATTAATTGGCTAAGGTCAGAGCCATATGACTTTGTGGTTGCACTGTTCACTTGGGTGGTTCTCCATGTTCCCATTAAACAAAGTTGATCTTGAAATTACGCGATAACAACGATATGAAACGTGACCAACGTTGTTAAAAGAGTAAACCAATACCAATCCCAAAGTTTGCAACTAAGCGTAACTACCCAACAAAGTAGTAAACCCAGGTGTTTCAAGGTTTGGGGTAAAAGACTAGGTATGTCCTTAGCATAGGTAACCCATCAAGTTTATGCAAGCAACATTGAAGTAAAGTGAATTTTCATGCTGTTGTTGGGATCAAATAGAATATGCAGAGGGGGAAATCCACTTGCCTTCTTCAAGCAACTGCTGATTCTCTTCCTCGTAAGCTTGCTCTTGATTTGGCTCGAACGTCACGTTGTCTACGCGATCACACAAACAAGCATACACAACCAAATAAGAAACAATACAACAAATAGTATAAACAGAGGGTGAAAAGATGCTAAAGTTGTAGTTAATGATGCAAGGATCGGGTGGGCTCAAGAATCGTTGAAATCGGAATTGAAACGATGAAGATATGGCTAAAACAATGATCTAGGGACCTAACTGCTAGAGTTTTGAGTCTCCAAGGCTAGATCTGAAGGATTCAGGGGCCAAAACATAATTAAACCTTATACAGAGGGTCGGGGTGCAAAACTATAGGTTCTGGATGGCGGGTATTATTTCTAGAAAAGTCAGGGGTCGGGATAGAAAAAAGAAAGGGCTCAACTCTAATTATTTTCTACTGATCTGGACTGTGGGTTGATTCCTGGAAAACTTAGGGATCTTCCTGCAAAAGTTTCGGGAACGGCTAGGGTCGGGTGAATCTGGTCCGTTGGATCAGAATCGGCGGCGGATCGGACGAATCGACGGAGTAAGGGTCGGGCGAATCGGCTGAGTAAGGAAAAGGTCGGGTAAATCGGCCGTGTAAAGTGAAGATTGATTCTGGCCGTTAGATCTAGATCGAGCGGCAGAGGAAGGGTCGGCTCGACGGGACGAAAAGGGGTCGGGCGAAGCGGAGTTTTCCTGGGCGTCGGCGGCGAGCGAGTGCGGCGGCGGACGGCCGGAGCTTCACCGAATCCGGTGTTCCGGGGCTCAATTCAAGCTGGGTTCATGACGGGAAGTGAGTGGGCGGTACGGCGAAGGTGAGGGTGATCACGGGTTGGCTGTGCGGCGGCTGTAAACTGACGGCCACGGCGGCGGGCGGAAACAGGGGTCCGGCGAGGAATTTGGTTTGCGGCGGAGCAAAAGAGAGAGGGGAATCTGGTGCAGCTTGATACTCACCAACTCGTGGAGCTCTGGCGAGAGTTGAAGACGGCGGAGAAACTGCAGATCGGCGAGTTCACGGAGAATCGGCGACACGGGACGGCAGCGTTCCTCCGAGGTGCAACTTCCAGCGGCGTGCGACAATGTTGTGTAGAGGAAAAGATTGGAGCTTGGTTCTGGTTGCAAAGCGGGGTTCCAGCGGGATTTTATAGGGACGGATCGGCCGGGAGTAGGAAGGCGGTGCTGCGGAGTCAATCAGGACTAGGGGTAAAAGAAAGAAGGGGCGCGAACGACGGCGCTGGATCGATCCGGACTCTGGGTAAGGAAAGAAGAAAGAAGAAGAAGGCGCCGACAAGTGGGTCCTAGCTGTCGGTGGAAGAAAGAGTCGGGTGAGGGAATCGGCCACTGAGTGGGCCGCGGAAAAAGAAAAGAAGAAGAGGAAAAGGAACTGGGCTGGCTGGAAGAAAGAATAGGAGAAGAAAAGAAATAAAGATGCATGCACAAATTTTAACTTATGATTTTTATGAAAATACTTTTAACAGTTTCAACTCCTATATTTTGGGTGTTACAGAAGAAGATTCAACAATTATCAGTGCTCCGCTTGGACCAGCTTCCTGAAAAGACACGAAAAACAGATCCTGTAAGTATGCTATGGGAAATTGAAATAAGATGGTGTGAGAAATTTGCCATGCCTCTGTTGATCTTCCGGCCGATGTTTGTTGTGGGGTTATAGCTCGCATACCCAAATCGGCCTGCATCAGGATCGGTTAAGTCTTCTGAATATCAAGGGATTAAGGTAAGAGATCATTTACCTCGACGGGAGGAGCTGCTGGAGTTTCGGCTTCCACTTGGGACGTAGCCGATTGCTGCGGAGACTGCGGTGGAATAGCTTTTGCAGCCTGGCAGAAGGAGAGAGTTAATGTTAGTGAAACACTTGAAGAATATATGAGATAAGCAAGATCACCTGAACAGCTTCTACTAGTAGTGATGCCGCAGCTGCCCCGACTTCGGCGGTGACTTGAGGATCGGCTATCTCGGTAGCTGGCAAGGATAAAGGGATCGGAATCTCGGCCGATGCCACCGCCGTCTGGTCGGCCGATCCGATGCGGGGAGTCTCGGCCGATGCCACCGCCGTCTGGTCGGCCGATGCGGGGAGTCTCGGCCGATGCTACCACCGTCTGGTCGGCCGATCCGATGCGGGCTCGCACTCGACGGCTTGTTATCTTCGAGGTTGGCCTTTTTGGCGCTTGTTTCGATCGGCCAGTGGAGATGTCCTTGATGGTTGGAGCATGAAAGCCAATGAGTGGATATGGTGTATATGGTTGATGATTATCTATCGGCCTGCCGCTTCGGCTCCGCATCGGAGGGACCTGGCTTTCAGACTAAGAAGATAAATGCGAGTTAGTGATAAAATGAAAGTGTGGAAAGAAATGGTATTGGAATCGGCTGGGAGAAAGGACATACCGCTGCATTTGGGTCGATATTTTCTGGATCCAGAATGTTGCAATAAGTTGATGGAGATTTGCAGAAAAGGTATTGCTTCCATTCTGCCCACCATAATTTAAATTGCTGGGTGGCAAAAGAGGCCACTGACCAATTATTCAGGTCAATAGTGCTAGAATCTGGCACTAGATCGCACAACCGATTGTAATCAAGACTTGAAGTCAGTCCATCTTTGAATTTCGCTTGACCGGCGAAGTAGACCCGAATCGGCAGTTGGCCAAAACCCAGTTGCCTTGCTGCAGCCGATGGATTGTAGAACTCATATGTGGGAGAGTCTTTTCCAGAGAAGAAATTGGCTGGCAGAATTCCTGGCTTGATCAAGATGTCCATAAGCCCCCTGTCAAAAGTATGAGTGGAGAAGTTCTAGTTGATGGGTAATTCGAAAATCGGCTCTACTGCTTGATACGGATGCCAGCTGACAGTCTCTTCACTAAGGCCATTGTAAAGGCATCTGAAGTACTCAGCTGTACGGGTAGCAGTAAACTGACAGCCAGGGAAGGCCGATGTCGCCTCTCCAAAGGATCTGCAGCGTCGTCGGACAGTTGGATTCTCCTCTGACTTGATGTTAGGGAAAGTTTTGGTCTCTATCCGTTGCTGAGAGACCTTGCTCATATATAAATTGAGCCAGAGGGTGATGAACCACCAGGGACCGCCAGGGTTCCCAATCGGCTCCCCCTTTGACAGCTTAATGCCGATTTGGTGCATCAGGTGATAGGCCGATCCCAGCAGATGTTTTCCAAGGGGGATGGCCGATCCTTGTGACAGAGCTTCCGCTAAAGCCTGAGTGTTAGAAGAGGGTCCAACTGCTCTGCCACAGAAAAAGTCCTTTTCTAGCCACATCATCAGAAAAGCAGTATGCTCCCTCTCTGAAACTGTCCCGGTCTTCATATTTTTGCTAATATACCCCTTCCACCCGCCGATTCCTTTGGTCTCTAGCCGATGTGATGGCTTAATCAGATAGTTAAAAGGGATATCGGCGGAGGAGATGTCGAGGTTGGTCAACAGTAGGACATCGGCCAAAGTTGGGGTCATGGGTCCATGTCCAAAAAGAAACGCATTGAGTGCGTCGGACCAAAACTAAGAAGCTGCTGTGACCAGAGGTTCATTTTTCTCCATCTGGGACAGAGAGAGGTCTATGCATTGGCCAGTTTTTTTTCATCCCACTGAACCCTCCTAGACCTGGCTATTCTCTGGTACAATTCTCTCCAGCCGGGGGTCTCATTTGGCCAGGATCTAAAGGTACCTACCCACTGATCTAGGTCCATGGGTGACTGCTTGAACGGGATTCTGCGAGTCTCTAGATTGATCAGGTCTGTTGGATCGGGGTTCCCCATGGGGCCTAAGCAGATTAGATCAGGGGATTCTGAAAGAGGGATGGTGATCTGGTGCCTAAGTGCCTAAAAAAAGGGAGAAAAGGGGAGGAAACTGAGAAGGGATTCGGAAAGTACTAGAGCAGTAGAAAAGCAAGAGGGGAAAATTTCAAGTATTTACCTCTGGGATGAAGATCATCGTTGCCGATGGGGCTGCCAGCGGAGCCGCCGATTGGACCGCCGCCGCTGAAGGGGTCACCGATAGAGCTTCCGTGGATGGAGCGGTAGCAGATGGTGACGCCATTAGAAGCTTGGAGCAGGTCGCGAATGAGATTGCCGGAGGGGGGGCCTTCGGAGATCGAGAGGGCTCGGAGGAAGACGAACAGTGGTTCGCTGGAAGGGAATGCTAGATTTGTGGGGAAGAGTAGGCGGAGAATGCCAATACTTAAGAAAAAAAACTGGGAGGGCAAGGGTAAAGACGGTATTCTTGCCGCGCCGTCTACACGAATTCCAGGGAGCGGTCGTTTCGCGCGCTCGGTCCGAGAAAAATTGCAATCATTGTGCGGAAGACCGCGGAACGGAAGGAGATTTTCACTGCGCCCGTTTCAGAGAAAAGGATTAAAGAAAGAGTTTCGAAGAAAAGGTTATGTTTTACTCCGAAACTGGGGGGCATGTGTTGACGCCAGATTTTGACACGTGTTGAATCGGCGTCAAGAGGAGAAGATTGGCCGATGCGGCAGATCTGAGGGTTACAGTGAGGAATCGGCCGATTGAGATAACAGTTGGAAATTGGCCGATTAGTGATGCAGCTTGCGCCAACAGGATGGGACTACTTTAGAGGGTCCCGGTCAAAAGTTGGTCAACCAAATGACGCTAAGTCGGTCAAAAAGCAATTAAAAAAGTCCTGGTTGGATTAGGAGACGGCGGTGGAAGATTCTGCGGGAGTCCATTTCCTTTAAAAGATATTATAGATATAGTAGGTTTCCTATTTTTTAAATAAGGTTGTAACAAGTCGTAATCGACCAAGAGACCTAATCTTAGGGTATAAATAGGAGTCGTCAGGGTCTTGCAAAAAACAACACATCAATCAACAACAATACTTCTACTTTTTCCAGCAATTTACTTTCAAGTCGGCGACTTCGCCAATACTTTTCTTCTTTCACGAGTTCGTATGGATTGGCAGGGCTGCATCAACTTGATCTCCAGCCAATTGGTAGGTTTCGCTTATTGAGTAATATCCGAGTTTTAACTACGGGTGCATCCTGTGGTTTCGTTTGGATTTATTCACCAGCTATTGATATTTACTAGAATTGCAAGTTTTACCTGTTGTTCTAGTATTATCACCAGTTATCCAGCTTGAGATCAGAATAATCGGCTTCGTTATCGTTCTTCTTCGATTTATCATCTTGCAGCCGATTAGATCTATTTCAACTGCTGCATCCGTAATAATTGTTTAGATCGCTCCAGAAGTCTTCTTTACAATTATTACGCGATTATCGGCTGATCCATAGCCGATCATCTTTACAGCAAATCGGTCGATTCGCCGACGCGCTCTTCAGGACAGATCAGAACTCCAGCCGATCGGAGCGCCTGGAATTTAATACTCTTATTTCCTTGTCAATCAACAGGTCAGATTGACTGGCACGCCACGCGAACCGTACCAGGGCGATAACCCGAACAGGAGCTAAGCAGATTCTCCCGGGTCGTGTGTCCGACGCTGAAGACCATCGGCCGATTCTCATCTGGCCGATTTTAGCGCCAACACAAGCCAATTTTGGGAAATCTAATTTCAGCAAAACGTTGTTGGCGTTGAATTTCATGTGTAAAAATTTCGTATTCAAAAGCTATGGCTGTTTTATCGAACAACATGTTTCTGCAACTCCCTCAATCCGATAGTAGATCCAATCTGCCACCTCACGCATCATATGCATCTGGTGATTCATCCTCGGTTTCGATTCGACCAATCCCATTGATCTCCGCCTACTTTGACTGGGTTTACATGTATCACTTAACTCCGATGGCAGATGCCCGACAGGTAGGAGTATGTCGTTACACGACCATCGCAGCGAGGACACGAAATAGGAGTAGGATTTCATCTACATCCACGCATATCTCCATATGCACACATCCGAACCTATAACGAAGAAGCTACGGCTCTGATACCACTGAAGGGATATGAGGTGGACTACGCTAGCGATCAACAAAAATTTCTACCGCATAAACCAGGAAAACTGCTGTTATAGATCACTGAATTACCACTAGACGAGCGGGTGCGGAACTTCTGTAGTGCGTCGGGGTAGTGTAGTCGGTCGCCAGAAGTGCAGTTGCGAGACCTCCTCACGTGCGGCTCGTACTCGTGCAGCAGATGCAGCACCTTCAAGGTATCAACGTGTACAGGGAAGAAGCATAGCACTCCGGATTGCTAGGTCCACGAGGGCAACCGTGGGCGCGGGCGTGGGAACAAGCGGCTGCCAGCAGGCGTGGAATTACGGTTAGCCCCTCCACGCACCCCCACCCCTCCTTTTATAGGCGCCCACTAATGGGCTTCCTAATCGAGGCCCATTAGTGCACCTAAGCCCAGTCTAATTTGGATCATATCCTCATTAGGCTTCCAGCCCCTTAACTGTGTGACCCTTTGTGCTCACGCGCGAACAAACATGGCCCGAGTACTCCTACTCGACCAATAGTTAACAGCGGCCTCTAGCAAGACGCGCAAAGGTCATATCAGACGAGCCATCACAATCTCATATACATGCTATTCCCTTTGTCTCACGATATTTGGTCTAGCTCCAAGCTGACCTCTCTTTCTTGATGTTGTGATCCGGAATCCTTGGTTAATTCTTAACCCTAGCACGGCCATGCATTTCTTGATCCGATCACTCGAGGGGCCCAGAGATATCTCTCTCAAGTAGAGAGGGGCAAATCCCATCTTGACTGACCATGTCTCACAGCATGCTTCTAGACAAACCTGAGAACCACCTTTATGACTACCTAGTTACGGAGTAGCGTTTGATGGCAACTAAGTAGGTCAGTTCACATCTTGAGTACATGCGACTATCTCAGGTCTAAGGACTTAGCATACACATTGTGTAATGAGAAATCACTATTTATCGAGTTGGGTCGGTCGAGCCTCATATCATGCATGCGCGCACATTATTAGTTTGACATCTCCATGTCATATGACTTCTGAAACATAGTCATCGACTAATACATGTGCTAGTCTAATATTCATGTGTGTCCATACATGAACTTCCGACTAGGAACAACTTTAGAATAACAATACAAGTAAAGGGTCTCACAAACAATTCACATAATTGCCAATCAATACAAGTTGCTATTTCATGAATATTCAATGAACAATTAATACATCATGGATACAACAAAATATGATCATCTCTATGATTACCACTAGGGCATATTTCAAAAAACTTGATCATCTGTGGAGCTCCCATGTCTGTGATGGCAGTAATCTTCTCCGGGTCGGCTTCAATTCCTCGGTGATTGATGATGAAGTCGAGTAGTTTCCTTGCAGTATGCTGAAGACGCACATAGTTGGGTTGAGCTTCCATTGGAACTTGTGCAAGCTGTTGAAGGTTTCCTCGAGGTCAGAGATGAACTCGTCGTGGTTTCTATTCTTAACGAGCACGTCATCCACATAAGCTTCAACATTGTGATATAGCTGATCAGCGAGGCAAAGCTGGATGGCTTGCTAGTATGTAGCCCCTGTGTTCTTGAGGCCGAAGGACATAGTCTTGTAGGCGTATGCTCCAAATAGGGTGATGAACGCTGTCTTGATTTGGTCTTCTTCCTTGAGGGTGATCTGATGTAGCCCTAGTAGCAATCATGGAAAGAGAGAAGGACACAGCCAGCCATGGAGTTGATGACTTGGTCTATGCGTGGCAGCACGAAAGGATCTTTTCGGCATTATCTGTTGAGATCGGTATAATCCACACACATCATCCATTCATTATTATTCTTTTTCAAAACAAGTAGATGGTTAGCTAGCCACTCGAGGTGGTAGACTTCTTTAATGAATCCATCCGCGAGTAGTTTTGCTAACTCCTTTTTGATGGCCTCCCTCTTGTCGGGGGAGAACTGGCGTAGTCGTTGCTTCTTGCGGGTGGCTTTCGGATCGACTTTTAGGCAATGCTCCATCAACTCCTTGGGCACCCCTAGCATATCTGCTGGTTTCTACGCAAATATGTCCCGATTATCCCTAAGGATGTTGACGAGCGTGAGTTCTTATTTGTCATCCATCCCAACACTGATGAGTGTTGTTTTAGATGAGTTGCGCTCTTGCAGTTTGATGATCTTCATGCCGACGTCGCTGGTGTTGGGCTTCACCATCGACTGGCCCATCTTCTTCTGTGTCGGTACAGCTGGAGTTACCATCTCCGGCTGAGAGAGCTGCTGCGTGGCTGTGAAGACTTCAGATGAAGGTTCTAGCACGCATGTAGTCGAGGCGTACTTGATTGCCTCTTGATCGCTGCCGTACGACTTCTTCAAGTTGCCGCGGAAGGTGAGGACCTCTATCTTGCCCGGCATCATGAGAAGCAGGTAGGCGTAATGGGGTACGACCATGAATTTGGCCAGAGCAGGTCTGCCGAGGATGGCGTGGTATGAGGATTCGAAGTTCACCACCTCGAACTTGATGTACTCCGCACGGTAGTTTTCCTGGAACGATGCCGTAGAACAGAGCCTTGATTGGGGTGAGCATCTTGGAGATGTCAAGCCCCAGCTTCTTCAAACTACTCGCGAAGAGCAGGTCGAGGCCGCTCCCGCTATCGACGAGTACTAGGGTGAGCTCTAAGCCGGCCACTACAGGATCCAAAATGAGCTGGAATTTTCCCAGCTCGGAGAAGCTGGTCCACTGATCCTCTCGATAGAAGGAAATCGGGACCTCGCTGTATCTCAAGGGCTGCTATATGGCTGGCTCGATAGATAAGATCTCGCGCAGAGTAAGCTTCTATGCGCGCTTGGTTGGGAAGCCACCATCGCCGCCGAAGATAACATTGACGACACTCTTGGGATCTTGATATCCCTGGGCCCCCAACTTGACTCCCTCCTCATCATCCTTGTCCTTCCCCTTTTCGTCCTGATTAGGGAGAGGTGCGTTGAGAGACCTGCGGAGGCTGATGCACTGGAAGAGTGTGTGCTTGGACTTTGGGTGCATCGGGCATTGCTTGTGCAGGATCTTCTCGAACTAATCATGCTGGTTCCCCCAACTTCTTGCCACGCAAGTTGCACTCTACAACCGCGACTTCATGGTCTAGCTTGTGCTTTCGGGAGGGTTCTGAGTAGTTCCACTAGCTTTTGTCGGAGCGGTTGCTGTTGTTGTGCTTGGGGAAGCGCTCGTTCTCCTCGTCCTCCTGGTTATCCCATCGCTACATCATGTCACAAAGTTCCACAACAGTCTTGGGGCGATTGCAGCCAAAGTCGCGGTAGATGTTCTTCGAGCTGAGGCTGTTTTGGAAGCAGTGGATGACATCCTCATCACTGATGTTGGTGATGGTGGCGTGCATCTCGAAGAGGCGCCTGGTGTAGGACCTCAGGGTCTTGTTCTCCTCCTGCTTGACTTGTGACAAGTCATGGCGAGTACATGCATGGAGCATGGAGCCCTGGAAGTTGTCGATGAAGGTTTTCTTCAGATCCTCCTAAGAGTCGATGGAGTCTGGCTTGAGCCTTTTGAGCCAAGGTGAGCAGTGCGGATTCCAGCGCCATCGGGAAGTAGACAACCTTGGTCGTATTGGAGCCACCCGATACTTCAATGGCGGTGGAGTAGCAGCGAATTCACTACCGTGGGTCTTGTTTGCTGTCGTACTTGGTGACGCCGACTGGCTTGAACTCCCTTGGGCAGTCACGGGTGGTGATGTGGCCGGTGAAAGCTAGGAAGCGATCACTATCGTTGATGTTGCGAGGATCACCACCGCGTTCACGGCGTCTCGATTCGATGATGTCTCGTGCGTCACGGCCTTCATTGATGTTCTACCTTAGGTCGACTGTAGGCAAGTCATGGAGATTTCCACGGTGGTCATGGCCTCGCGCAGAGTGACCGCCGGCTTGAGGCCTTGCGACCTGGTGGTTGCCCGATTGACGTGGAGGCTATTGGACTTCTTGGTCAGCGTGGCCGCGTGCGGATTGCTGGGCATGCTGGTGTCCGTGGCCACCCCGATTGTCTTGGTTGTGGTGGCGGTTGTCATTCCGTCGAGGGTTGGGTCCTCCTCTTGGGGTGCGACTAACCTGAGGGATGGAGCTCGTGTGACACTCCGATCTTGAGCGGCTGCGCTGCAGCGATGGCATGGGATCCTGCTGGTCCATTTGAACGATGGTGCGCTGCGTCAGATGCAGCAGCCTCTCGGTCTCCGAGTTTTCAGGTAACCTCTGAATTAACAAAGTTGCTTTAGCAATGTTCCCGATTGGAGTGTTGTACTAGCAATCATCGGCTGCAGCGAAGGCACTGTTCAGGTTTCTGCGGTGAGGTGGGTTCCGTGCGCAGGCTTCCGTGTTCCGCCTACGCTTGGCATGCTCGGCACGCTTGATCCTCCGGATTCTTCTGTGCTCCTCATCTTCATCTTGAAGGGCATCTGCTCTGCGCTCGTCGATGGAGGCGTCCGCAAGTAGTTCGTCATCGTACTCTCTTCCTGGTGAGTACTCTAAGTGATGGGCAGTGTTGGCGATCGATTTGTATGACTTTTACTGCCAACATTTCTCTGGATTTCATACTTTTATGGTCAAAATCATGCTAAGATCATTTACCCTGATGAGTTCCACTAGTTTTGGTGATTATTTGATTGCAGGAGCTCAATGTACAAAATATGGCCAAAAAGGGGAAAATCCCAGGCCGGCCGGCCTCTCCTAGGACGGCTGGCCTGACACTGAGGAAAACAAGTCTCAAACTTCATCATCAAGTGCAAAAACTCAAGTCCAAGCCATCCAAACCAGCATATCATCAAGCAAAAAATCCTACGGTCGAAAGAGGCTTGAGCCATGGCTTGATGGACCCACATGCAGCGTCTACTTGGTCTTCAGACTCAAATTTACCTTCATTGAGTACATGCACGCAGTGATCAAGATGTTGGTGCATCGAAGGGCTGGGAGGAGCCAGAGCCAAGCCGACCGGCCCTATCTAGGCCGGCGGCCTCTACCAATCCAGCCTCAAAGAGATGCAGCAGTTACCGACCTCTAGGAGTGATCAAGAGCGTCCACAAGAAGGATGGTTACACGTGGCAAGAGTCCTAGGCCGGCCGGCCTAGGAGAGGCCAGCCGGCCTGGCCCTATAGCACCACATGTCCAGCTTCACGTGAAAGTTAAGTCAACCGACTTACCTGCTTACAAGCTAAGCTACGTAGCAAGCACCGTCCTTGAAGCCCTATAAAAGGCTACACATACCTCCACTCTCAACACACCATCTTTGGAGAAGAAGAGTTCTTAGCCTTGTTGTTGTACCTTAAGTGTAGAATAGGGAGAGTGTGAGGTGAGAGCTTGGGTGAAAGCCAAGCTAGGAGCAGAGCCGAGTTCCCTCGGCCTTACTCCAACTCTATTGCCACCTCAGAGGAATAATGTTTACTTAAGTAAGTTCCTCATTTTTCTTCAGTATCTCACTAGTTCTTTGTTTTACCTTCAGTAATTTGTTTAGTTACTTCCTTTGATCTGCGAAATCCCTAGTCTGCGTAGGTAGCAAAGTTCTACCTATTTGAGTATGCTCTCCGGCTAAGTACACGGTAGGAGTAAGTAACTCGATAGTTTTAGACGTGGTGCCTAGGTTTGGTTAGTTACCTTGGGTTATGTTCCACCCCACGGAATAGTGTGGTAGTCGGCAGGTGGTGACAGCCCAATCCATCCCTCGTAGTCCACCACATTCGGGTGCTTTAATAGTAGTAGTTGCAGGTTGCCGTTGGACTCCCCTCTCATCCCTTTTTGAAGTCTTTCTCTTCCAGCCGCCGAAGCAGATCAAGTTAGTAAGTAGCAAGTTATCTGGGTAATGAGTCAGCTATCTGAAGTTAGAAGGTCACGCTTACTGTGCTCCCCTGGTGGGTCCAGTTGAATAGTTCTAGTTCTGGTCACGCTTACTGTTCCTTGGATTCGATATCCCAGGTAAACTCCCTGGTGAAAGCTACATCGTTATCCATGCGCTTATGGATTAGTTCGTATAGGCTAAGGAGTGCCAACAAGCAGCATCTAAAGCACTTGCGACACCGTTGTGCCAGTAGTGGGCGGGGTCTGCCTCGACGAGGCAACTGTGACGGCCACCATCGTTGTGGTGCCAACCGAGGGCGGTGTTTGCCCTGGCTTGGCTTCATCAAGACCTGTTGATGGGTCCAGTGTGACGGAGGGTATATCTTGTCCGTTCACGGTATCATCCCCCACTGCTTCCCCGACGTTTTGCTTGGCATGCTTGGGGTTCGGAGAGATAGAATTAAAGATTCAAGGAAAGGAAGAACTTAGTCAAAATCACCACGAGAAAGCAACCAAAAACACTCATAAGGTCGAGAAAGGGCACTCACCTGGGTGTCTCATCTTCATTGCCACCTTGCAGAGCACTAGCCTTGCGCTTCCTAGTGGCGGCCCTCGGCCCCTTAGGGTGACTGGGCAAGGGCTCACCTCCAGGAGAGCTCTTGCCTTCCTGGGAGGTCTTCGCCCTTTTGCCCTTCATCACCTCCGTCAAGGTGCAGTCATCATCGGTGCCCTCGTCATCCTCCCCGCTCACTGAATCAACAGTAGGTCGAGACGGCATTAGTGGCTCGGACGTTTAATGTTCGGCATCAGAGGCATGCTCCTATATACATTTATATCATCCTGCAGTAATATTCCAAGATCTGTTAGTACCAAAATAGATTAAATGATATCAGAAGTACTCGACAGAATGATACGATTACTTACTCCTACCTGTTTGGGAGGATTCTTCGTTGAGTACAGGCTCGGCACATATGGGACAATTGGAGTGCCCATGAGCACCTGGCTTACTCGCAGCAAGGCTTCACCTTTCTCAATACGCTTTGTAGAAAACCGAGATGGATCTAAGACGCCAAGGTACTCGAAGCCAAAGTGCGAGCACTTCTGCAGCGGCTGGATCCGCCTACCCAGCCATGTATACATCACCGATACTCCGGTAACTCCTGCATCTCTATGCTCCTTTATCATTCTAAGTAGATCCTCGATTTGGCTCATATCACGGCATGGCATCATCCACTTGCCGCGGATCTTGAGTGCGTCGGCGGTCCTTTCGGGAAGTTAGGGCTGATGGTTTCCAATGTAGAACCACCACTCTCTCCATCCTGACAAACTAGTAAGGAATTTGTAGAGGATGTACTTATTGTCCATCCCCTTCCTCAACTAGAACCCGACATCACCAACTTCATACATGGTACTCTCGCTGGGTTGTGGCTTGAGATGGAAGAGGTAGCAGAAGAGGTCGAAGTGGGGTTCTATCCCCAAGAAGGCTTCACAGAAATGGACAAAGATGGAAATGTGGAGAATAGAGTTGGGGTTGAGGTGATGGAGTTGAAAGCCATAATAGAAAAGAAGACCGCAAAAGAAATCAGAAGCCGGGAGGACCAATCCGCGCTTGACAAAATATTGAAACAAAACAATTTCCTCAGCCTTTTCATATGGTCTCTTATCACCAATGGCAGGGCGCCACTGGTTAATCTCCTTGGGCTGCAGGAGGCATTCATCTACCAGCGTTTTGAGGTCCGCCTCAGAACACTAACTTGTTCTCCACCCATCACCAGCGGTGACGGTGGGTTTTGAATCCTTCCCCTTCAATTTAGTGGCGCCTTTCTTGCTAACCATCGTTGTTATCACGAGCCGCTTCACTCGCATAGCGCTCTAGAGGAGGACGGAGGTCTCGTCGACTAGTCCTAACAGGAGAGGATCAACTATGATTGGCCTAGATCTGAATCTAGAGACTGTGGCGGCTGCGAGATGGAGGAAGACGAAAGGCCAAGGCAGTGAGACCACAAGCGAAAGGGTGAGTAAACCCTAAGTTATCGCGGGTTAAATAACCAGTGGTGGCCCCGTAATTACTATGTGGAATGCAAAGGGTTTTCCCTCGGAATAAGATTTGTTTTGCGCAGTAATTTTGGGTTACTTTGGGAAACTTATTTGCTGAACCATTTTTACAGGGATGCTATCCCGAAAAAAGGGGTTTTCAAATTTCTAAACCAATTTACTTATTTTAACCATCAACTGAAATTCCTAATTTTTTACACAATCCATGCCACAACTCTTTGGATCCTTATTTCCAAAACTTGGGATTTGGATTCAATGCTCGGGGGCTGCGGGACACATGTCATCGATGGTTTATTTTTCAAATTTTTGGAAGATAAGAGTAGAAGATTCAAGACTAATTTGACACTGAGCCTGATTCTTCGATTTAACCTAAGGCTCGAGGGCTACTCCATATGGAGTGCGAGTTTCATCGCACCCCATATAAAAGAAGACTTGAAAACTACTTGGGGTATGAGCACCTCACAGCCTCGATGTAGCTAAGGAAGTACTCGGAAGACACCTTCAAGATGGAGTTCGGAAGAACTCGTAGACGCCTTTAGAAGTACTCGGAAGCCTGCAGTATTCGACTACGAAGAGCTCGGGGGCTTGACAGACCCGGGGCCACGGGACTGCGCACATGGCGTACATATTCTAGGATAAGGGATGGGACATAGCCCACATCCTACACCAGTTGTAACTTCTCATACAGGAGTAGGACTAGTCGGAACAGAAGGAAACTACCCGGGTAGTACTCGGGTAGGACTCCTAAGCTAGTATCGGGCTAGGATTTCCATGTAACCCTGTCCCCCTAGACTATATAAGGGCGGGCAGGACCCCCTCCACATCAATCCACATATAAGGCAATACAAACCACTACACAGGACGTAGAGTATTACGCATACTGCGGCCCGGACCCTCCTAAAGTTTCGTGTTCCTTGCACCTTCAAGTTCCTGATCCTGGGAACACCCTACCTAAAATCTACCACCTCGGGTGTATCCCTCGGTGGGCTTGGAGGTTAAACACCGACAAAGGGACCCCCCGAGACCAACGGAAGTCGGGAGGTAGCGACGGTCCAGCCCGACTAGATTGCGGCCATCCAAGGATACCTCACGAAGGGAATCCTACCCCCTGACACGACGGAGGCACGATGCCTCGCCCGCCAAGCCAAGGCATACGTCTTGGTCAGGGATGCCCTCTACAAGAGAAGGACGTCGGGGATTCTGCAGAAATGCATCCCACACGAGCAAGGGCAGCAGATGCGTCGTAAAATCCATGGGGGCATCTGCGGCCACCACGTGGCGCCAAGATCGTTGGTCGAGAAAACCTTCAGACAAGGCTTGTACTGACTGACCGCAGTCACCGATGTGCAGCACATCGTGCGCACTTGTGAAGGGTGCCAATACTACACGTTGGAGACCCACTTGCCCGTGCAATAGCTCCAGACCATCCCAACCACGTGGCCGTTCGTGGTTTGGGAACTTGATATGGTCGGACCCTTCCGGAAGGCGCCCGGGGGCTACGACCACCTGCTCATCGTAGTTGACAAGTTCACCAAGTGGATCGAGGTGAAGCCGGTCGCCCAGATTCACTCCGACAACGCAGTCGGGTTCTTCCTCGATATCGTTTACTGCTTCGGGGTCCCAATCTGCATCATGACCGACAACGGGACCCAGTTCATGGGGAAGAGTTCTTTTGCTTCTGTGACGACTACCACATCCAATTCAATGGGGCCTCGGTTTCACACCCTCAGACCAACGGGCAGGTTGAGCATGTCGGTGATGCGGACCCACGCATCTTTGACCGCCTCAACAAGTTCGCGGGGCTGTGGGCCGGGGAGGTGCCGGCAGTACTGTGGAGCCTCCGCACCAGCCCAAATTGATCCACAGGGATCACCCCCTTCTTCATGGTGTACGGTGTCAAGGCCGTGCTCCCGACCGACCTCGTACGCCAAGGGTAAAGCGTACAACGAGGACAGGTTGAAGGAGTCGCGCCAAGATGCGGTCAACTAGCTCGACAAAGCACGCGATGTGGCGCTCCTCCGATCTGACAAGCACATGCTGGGAAGGCCCCTTCATCATCGCGCAAGTCCTACGCCCGGGGCTTACAAGCTGAAGAACGAGAAAGGCGAGGTCTACACCAACACCTGGAACATCGAACAACTACGTCATTTCTATACTTAGCTCGTTATTTTTTGTCATTAGATCCACTTTAAGCTGGGACTCGTCCGGCTCGGCGCTCGGACGCCGCTAAGATGTTAAGAAGCAACCCTGTGTGCATCTCCTTATCGAATCGTGCCGACCCGCGCGTGCAGTCTGCACGACCCACCCGCGGGGGCTACATACATGCACATGTACATACATTCTCATGTCGCATGTTAAACAACTTGTTTTTTCGCAAACAATTCGCTCAAAGTCTGAGCCGTGTGATCTTTATCTCAAGTTGTTCGCGGCCGACCCGCGTTGCCATCGCATGAAAGCGAGTCCAGCAGCCTCAAACTCTAGCATGCGCACAATAAAGGAAAACGCAACAACAAAAGATAATGAAGCACGCTCGGAAAGCATGCAAAAACAATGTTAACAGAATAATAAAACATTGTCTCAGACGCCCCGTGCAAGGCGCCACATCAGTCTCGACGCCCAGCACGTGGCTGCAGAGCACGCCAGTTGGACCCCGGAGGGAGGTCAGCTCCCGATCCGAGTCCAAAAGCTTCTCTTCCAGCACTACCTTGTCACGGTGCATCAAGCACACCTCCAGTCGAAGATCTGATAAGCAGAATAAGAAGGATGAGCAGGGAAAAATGTGGGCGGCGCCATCCCGGCGCACGCCTGAAGGGAAAATGACAGATAGTTACCTTCGTAGTCCGCCCTCGCGGACTGAAGCTGACCTTCCAACACTTCCACCAGCCGCTCCAACTCCTCGAGTCGCTTCGCTCGGGCCTCGGCGAGGCCCTTCTCCAAGGCCTCCACCTCTACAGCCTCTTTCATCGTGGTGTCAGCCGCCCGCACGGCCTCCTCCGCGGCCTCGCAGGTGACTTTTACCATGGATGCCTTGGCCGCGCCGACCTTTGCGCGGGCAGAGCATGCCTCGGAACGGACGTTCGCGAGAGCTTCCTAGAGCGACTGAGCCTCAGCGCGCGCGTGCTTGGCCTCCTCCAGGGCATCGACCAGCTCTCACCACCCGACGGGCTCTTGGACCTCGCAAAGATGGAGGAACCGTTGGAAGCGAGACTTTCGCGTGGACGCCTCACATAGTAGCTGAAGCAAAGGGTCAAAGCTGCAAGTCAGGAGAGTGCCGCGCAGAGGCTCAACAACGCATTTTGGCAAAAAGACAGGGCAAGCGACTCAAGTGCTTCATAGAGATGACCTCCTACGAGACCGACCGGAGAGCCGCAACGATCGCCGTCGATGCCGCCGCAACCGAAGACTGCACCTTCCCCATCGAGGACTGGGAAGAGACCGAGTGGCCAACAAGGCTCCTCTTCGCTCTCTTGTGGAGCTAAAAGAAGGCCTTGTACGGGTTGTCGGGGCTCTGCCAGGTAAGAGGGGAGGGCTCAGCGGGCCACGCCGTCGAACCAACGAGCACCAGTTCGAGGCCGATGATCACGGGTGGAGGGGAGGCAATAGGCGTGATGGTGGCATCCACCCGAGGGGAGGCCAGCCCTTGCCCAAGAGATTCTCCTGCGTTCGCCGATGACTCCGACGTCAGAGGAGGCGAGGACAGCGCATCAACCGCCGCTGCGTCTGACACGACCAGTGTCGACATGGCATCCCTCTACTCTATCGTGGCGGTGGTGCCTAGGGTCACGTCCGAAGGAAGCATAGAGACGGCGGGAGAAGACACTAGGGGACCACCCCTAGCAATGGCACGAGAGGCTACTGACGGTGTTAAGTACCATGGGTACCCCTAAGCACAGTCCTTAGGGACCTAAACGCGGGTCAGCCCATCTCATCCAGACGGCCTGACCCATGACACGATGGAAGAGGTCGGGGGACCAGGCCAGCCCCAGAGCCAGACCCAGGCCCAAGGAGACGTGGGGAAGGTGCGGGGCAGCATTAAATGCACTAGCCTTGACATGATGTGCATGCCCCCCCCCCCCCCCCCCCCCCGCCCAACAGCCGGGGCAAGGGCACTGCCCACGAACCGGAGGAACAATGGGCACCCCCCGGTTAGCCGGGTTATCATAACGTAGTGACCGGCGCTCACGCCGGTCACGCTCCCTCCATAGAGTGACGGCACAGCCCGTAACAAGTCACCCTCCGCCGTCAGGCATAGGAAGAGGGGGGGCGCCGCGCTAGCGGGCCCCACCGGGGACCAAGCAACAAGAAGAGGAGCAGGGCACCCGACCTCCCGAGCTCCATAGAGTCGATAAGAAGAGGGAGGCCCGCCGCATCAGGATGGGGGTGTGCCGCAAGTACAATGGCGCCATCCCCTGCAGCAGGGAGGGGTGCACGGACCAAAAGATGTGTCAGGCGGCGTCGCGATCTGGGCGGACAGGTCGCGATACGGGAAGCGGCAGAGCACATTCCACCGGAGGGGCCCCCAGATGGACACGTGTAGATCAGTTGACCTCGCTCCAGGGGCGTCAGCCCTAGGGCTTGGGATACCCCCTTCTCTCAAGCAATGTAGCCTAGCCCACCAGTATATAAGGTGAATCTGGGCCTTCTCTCTAGAAAAAAGAAAGAGAGGACGAGGCAATAGACACGACACATGAAAACACACACACGCACACCGCTTGCAAGCACCCCGTTGTAAGCACCCAAGATTCGAACGTGAGGAATACGAAGAGGACCACCCCGTACTAGACGTAGGGCAATTGCCTGAACCAGTCTAAATCCTTGTCTTCGATTGTTAGCCATCGAGCCACGGAGAAGCGCGGCACTAAATTTACTAGATGGTGAACGAAACACCAACCGGACCGCATCCGGCAACACTAATTAACACAGACACCATGCCTACGTTAATGAGCGATAATCTAGTATTCCGCGCGGAACCCCCCCTCCGGATGGACAAACATCATACTAGAGAAAATATAAGAATACTGGAACTGATGCTGTGGCACTAGATTTGCTCTTCTAATCACGCAAGGTATAAGGTATAAATACAAACTAATCATAGCATACATGTCTGACACCGCAGAAGATAAACTATGCAAGTATATAAATCCAGAAGATAACTCTATTAAAGATATTCGAGAATTACAAAGGAGAGGAAGAGCTAACTCATACTGAATACTCCTAGGCAACCTCGGGAACCCGAAGAAGAGCTACTTCAACCTAAACTCCACTAGCCTATGGACTAAGCTAGAGAGGAATGAGAGAATGAGCAACTTGCGGTGTGTTCTAATTCTACCCTCCTCCCCTCATATTTATAGGTGTATCCAGGGGGTGCTCCTGCTGTGCAAATAGGTGAAGCCTTGGAGAACCGACATGGAGGAGCAATGGGGAGGCGCCACGTGGAAAAGGTAAGTCGGTGGAGCTGGTTTTGGTTCGGCCCAACCAGGCCTGGCTACAGCCAGCCTCAGCCTTTGATGAGTGGCTGACAGGTGAGCCCTCAGGTCAGTGGTGCACGTGTTGGCGTTGTCCTAAGGCGGTTGCATGTCTTGTTGGGCCCTTTGATCCATGTGAGGCTGAACGGTGCGTTCTGATTGGTTGGTGCTTTTTACCTTGGATTCAAGGGTGTGTTTTCCCTCAAATTCTGCTTAAATTTCTACATAGCACAACTTTCCAAGGGACATGTGAAAATGGCATTATTCTAGATAAATATGCGTGTAAGAAATGCTAGTTCTCCCAATTTTCTAAACAAATTGACGGTCAAAATTAGTCGAGCGTCAACAATCAGTCAGACTCGTTTTCACCAGGTACATTGAGAGGTGATTCGTTGTGATCCATGCATTCTAGCACATTCGGTATGTTGATTAGATTTTGTGTAAACAGTAACCATCTTTCAAATGTTCACTTATATTTTAATCTTCTGGATATGAAATTCTTAGAATTTTTCTAATAGGTAAAAATCTAATCGTTTAGTGCAAAGAAATATTTCTCCATTGCATCACCCTGCAAAATTTTTGATGTGATTTATATGGATGCTCCACTTTGTTCTATAGTTGGTAGAAGCTACTCAGACAATTTCATGCTTTTGGCAGCAATGTTAATTTGTGATCATTAATTTTTTCCTCATTATATAAATCTGGGAATTTTCACTACTAGATAAAGCATTTGCAGGGGTGGTCAAAGAAGCATTTCTACAGCCGGTCTGATGGCCTGCAGTTGCTTCCATTTGTAGGGACGGCTTCAATCGTAACCCGGCGCTAGAAATTCATGATCAGCCGGCCGTCGTCTCTATGGATACGCGCCTGCACTACCAGGCCTTGCTGCGCCGCAGCTGTGTTGACGCCACCAGGCCCACCGCTCGCTGTAGCCACGCACGCGTTGGGGTTGGCTCTTGCCCCTGCTTTGCTACAGCCACCCCCATGCTAGGGCTGCTTGTCGTCTGCCCACCGCGCATGCTTGGAGGAAGGACAGAGCGAAGGGACAAGAGGGAGTTCTGTGGTTGAGAAGCGAGAAGGTAAGAGAGAAGATAAGGGAGGAAGAGAGAGGCCAGATGGGTGGACTGAGGAGAGGGGAAAAGATAAGGGATGAATAGTGAGGTGGGGTGGGATCAACATGTGTCCGGCCATTCTCTGCATACGCCCTCTCGATGATTTCTAGGAAACGTTCATGGGTTAAGCCGCCTCTAGAAATCCCCTCTATTTCTAAGGGCAGCTCAAGCCCATGAGCCGCCCCCTAGAAATGTATATTTTCAGATGTGGCTCCTGGGATGAGCCACCTCTAGAAATCAAGCCGATTTGTAGGTAATTCACCTGAAATTTGATTTGTGAACGAAGGTTGGCTCCTTTTCATTTGTAAGAGCGTTTATATTTTCGTCTTCTTCTGAGAAAAAGATGCTCTTAGAAATCTTTTTTAGTAGTTTTTTCCAATCTTATACTTGGTATATTTATTATAAGATAATATCCTGGAAGAAGCACCTACAGAATGTTCCATGTTGCTCGTTGTCATCACCTTGCATAGGCACCAGTAACCTAATAACAAGTTGCTCTTTAGGTCACCAGATGGCAATACATTGACATATTCCATCAGATCATCTGTCATTTCTGCAATCAATTGAGCCAAATAATCCTCACCCACTTCCTATTGTCGATCATGCACAATCTACCAAGTGGTAATTACACTCCATGATGCTAAATAATCCCACCAGGCTTTGAACAAGACGTAGGTAATATCAATCCCATATAAATGTAACATCCAGGTCCCATGAAAGAATATACCTAACAAAGAGTAAAATAAGTACAAAAGAAGATACTTCAGCTTCCATATCAGTTTTGTATCATCGTCATTTGTTTTTATTCAGTTCTCATGTGCTTATTTTCATTAATTATCTTACAGGTGAAAATCAACAACTTCTGAAGAATGAAGGAAATAATAGTTCCTGCCATTCTTTGCGTCTTTTTGATGACTACCACCTCCACTGATGCTCTGACGAGGAAACTGTTGTCTGGAGATGGTGAACAGCAGGCAGGCCAAGTGCAGGAGGAAACAGCGATTCGCGTTGATGGAAGGCCCTCTACTGGCTATGGTGACCATGTCTGCCCCAGAAGCTTGTTTCCTAACTGCTCAAAACGGCTGGATCAGCCCTCTTCAAACAATCTTGGCTGAATCACTGACGCCATGTGTGAGGTTCAGTTTACATATAGATAACTGACGCTAAAAGATTGTCACTATAAGCGTCTATATTTCCACATGTCTACTGCAACTTACGAGATATATGCAGACTATTTTTAGTAGTTTCCGCACGACCAAGTTATAGTTCCCTTGCATGTGTGCTGTCAATATAATGTAAACACCTACACCTCTGATCTTATTCAGAAGAATTTCCTGGCCATCTGTTAGATAGATTTGTGTATTTTTGTAGCTCGCAGTAGCTTTTTATCGTCTTCTGGCCCTTCTGGGTAAAAATTCCCGGTCATTATCGATAACTTTTGATTACCGGTAAGATGGGAAGCTTATAACATTGATAGATAATGCTACTGGATTTGTTACATCTATTTGCTGAGACCTAAAGATAAGACATTAGATTAATTTACTGCTTCTAGAGCTGAGGAGGAGAACCAAGAAGAAAGAAAAATAAAATGTGTCAGGTCTGGTCATTGGTGGAGGAATTTTTAACGGGTTCACCCTTTTCTGTATGTATGATGAAATTATCAGATGAATCTCCATTCCCTACTTTGTTGAAATCATGTACGACATATGTTATTTCATTTTTTAGGGTTGTGAAATTTGTTTGAAGTTTGATATGTTACAAGGAGAGACCCAATGGATTAAAACTAATAAAGTAAAATGTTTTCTTTATCAAAAAAGGTAAAATGTTTCACCAGGTTAACGCGTTGAACGACAATGGAAAATTATACGTACGAATTGTTTGGCTGGGTTGGGGCATATAAAATTCTTGAGGTTGTTAAGTTCTTGTACTAGTAACTTTATTCATATTCAATACTTCTCAATTTTGAAAGAACATCTAGGCCTGATTAGTGGGTTTTTGGTTGATTAATGACGCACGCTTGTGGGATTAATCTTTTATTGAGAATGATGAGCAAGTATCACGGGTGATTGATGAGCTAAGTCACGGAGATGACTACCAAAAAGGAAATGAAAGTTGCAAAGCGAAAACTCATGAAGATTTAAATATTTTATCTTTTGAAATTGAGTATAGGTGTAAAATCAAGAGGGACATGATATTTACTAGCTTTGCTTAGAATAAGGTGCTCAAGATGATCTAACAAATCTATAAGAGATATATTTGCACTCACACATCGCTTGAGATAACTCTAGACTGCTTCCTGCAGAAAGTTCAGAGTTTTCGGAGTCTCCGGGCATTGGGTTTTTCTGCGGAGTTTTGTCCAGGGTTCTAACATATGCGGAGTCTCCGCACATTTCCGGAGTCTCCGGAGGAAAGTTGTTCGGATTCTCCGCAAAATTCTTTGGAATCTACGAAACTTAACCTTGTAACGGCTAGATTTGGGTGAAGGTGTATAAATACCCCTTCAAACTCAAGCTGCCTTCTTCCCTGAGCATTCAAAAGCCTTGATTTACTCCCCCTTGACTTCCAAGTGAGATTTGGTAAGGGGTTGAAGGGAAATTAAAGGAAGAGCAAGTGAGAGTGCTAGTGAGCTGATTTCCCATCTCTTGAGCACCTCATTCTTCATCAAGCGGGTGCATTTCGTGTTTGTTACTCTTGGAGCTTCAAGCTCCTAGTCGGCTATGCATTGCCTGTCAAGCACCCAAGCTGTCCCGGGAAGTTTGTACGACCTCGACATTCTAGTAAGTGACCCTAGCTAGACCTTGGGGTCGCTAAGGGGAAGTTTGTACGACCTCGACATTCTAGTAAGTGACCCTAGCTAGACCTTGGGGTCGCTAAGGGGAGGCTTCATAGCTCAAGAAGAGAGTGGTCTTTTTGGGTGCCTCAACGGAGATGTAGGTTCCTCTTATGGAGCTGAACTTTGGGAAACAAATCCTTGTGCTTGTGTGCTTATTTCTTTATGATTTGTTGAAGTTTGTGTATTGTGCTAGAATTCTAGGGTTTGCTCTCGGTCTACTTGTTGGAAAGGTTTTGGGTGTAGGTAGTTGGTGCAATGGAGTGGAAACAAGTCCATAAACCTTGAAAATTCACTCGATCTACTTTTGGTTGAGGTTTCAGTAGTCGTTTGTGATTACAGCAAAGTTTCCGGATATTTCTTCAGAATCTTCGGAAGTTGCGGATACTCCAAAAGTTACTAACAGAATTATATTAAGCGGATACTATTCACCTCCCTCTAGTCGACTTCTAGATCCTTTCAATTGGTATCAGAGCTTTGGTCTCCGGATTGAAGCATAACCGCTTGGAGAATCGACATGTCGACGTCACATGGGGAAGTCCCAACCACTGAAGTTGAGGATGAGCCAAAGGAGCAAAATGTTAGCAACAAGAAGGATGAGAAGCAGGAGGAATCATCCGAATTGGACTCCAACTATGACAAAAAGTCGTTGAAGGTAACAAAGAAGG
Organism: Panicum miliaceum; assembly: GCA_032594955.1. Lineage (NCBI taxonomy): Eukaryota > Viridiplantae > Streptophyta > Magnoliopsida > Poales > Poaceae > Panicum > Panicum miliaceum. The sequence goes on along the minus strand of CM064070.1, from coordinate 6,024,701 downwards.
GAAGTGGTAAATCTTTTACTAAAATCCCTTTCAATTATGATCACTTAAGTGGCTCCACCCAAAGCGCATCGGTCAACCTAGGGAAGCCACCTTGTTTCGATGGAACGGGGTATTCCTCATGGCGGCACTCGATGCGTGTGTAGTGACTGGGTCAATCTGGCCTTTTGGAAGATTGTGTGTGTAGGTGTCAACATTCCCGAAGAAGATGAACCTATCACACAAGAGCAAGAACATGAAATTCAACGCAACATGCAAGCCGCTTTCTGTGACACCCTATGTGTCTAAAAGATTAAACAAAGATCCAAACCTTGAAATCAGTCACAAGAGAGCAAGAGAAGTATGAAACAACCTCTCAAAAATATACCTTTCAGCCAAATGAATTTGTGTATGTGTATGTATGCATAAAACAATTGAACCCGTACAACCAAACTCTTGTAACTTTCAAAATCGATCAAAGTTGAACCTGCAAATTCAATGGCACCTCTGCCAAAATAGGAGAAACAAAAGTCTAGTTGAACTCAAAAGCTAACGGTACAAAAATCCATATTAAATGACGTGCCATCTAAATACCTATTTTCAGAAATTCAAAATAACTTTTTATACCTTGCTCATCTCAACTTAGTCATAACAGAGGAATAGTTGGTCTTGAAAAGCTGAACAATTTTGGTATTCAAATGTTTTTGTTTTGACCTTGGGAAGGATGAGTTTTAGCTTCTTTGTCCACCAAGACCCCTGCTGTTTGGTTTTTCACACATCAGTCCCATCATCTTCTCCCTCCTCTCTTCTCCCCTGCCCTATCCCATTGCCGGTAGGCCAGCTGGCCGGCGCGCCCCGGTGCAGCTGAGGCCGCCCAGCCAAGTAGGCCTGCCAGCGCATCCGAAATCTTCCGAAGCCCCATAAAATCTTGCGCTACCCCCTCAGGAAGCCTCCACGCGGCACCCTTCCTCTGCCGCAGGCGCTGCTGGCGCCACGGCGAGCCCCCGCCGGTGCCAGCTAGGCCATGTGCCCCCGGTTTTTCCCCCTATCTCGCCTTCCCTCTGCAGCTCGAGCCCAGGCCGCCATTTCCCCCTCCAGCGCCTATAAAAGCCCACCCCGAGGCACCTGAATTCGCCGCCCCCAGCCTCCGACCCCGGCGAGCAGTTTCCCGTGCGTGGACGCACCACTCCGCCCCCACATTTCCCAAAGCAACCCTTCCACCGCCTTCTCCGCCTCAACCCGAGGCTACACAGTCGTTCCCCGCGCCGTCTTCCTCATCAGACCGTCGCCCCCACCATCCGCCCCCGCCGCCGGCTCTGTGACACCGTCGGCAGGCCGCCTCGGTCCATCCCTTCCCCACCCAAGACCTCAAACAGGTGCGGTTTGTCTCTCTCTCCCACCTTCACCCCTCCGCATCGGCAACCCTAGTCGCCGGATTTTGGTCGGCAGTAGCCGTTCCCCAATACCAAGGACCCATCTGCGTCGATTGCAATCTTTCTAATAAGTTTTCTGTAAATCTCAGGGACTCATCTGTAAACCTAAAACAAGAACTTGAAAACCAATGTATTAACTTTGAAGATGCATAAAAACTCACAGAAAAATCCTAAAAATACAAGCTATGATGTTCTGGAATCCTTAAGTGGAGATCTACAACTTTGTAATAGGACCTTGGAACTGTTTCCACATGTTTTTAGATGTGGATTTAAATCAAGTATATTTGGCTTTTAATTGTTCCAAGAGTTTTAGGAAAGAGCTGCTCATGAAATTTTGGATGGTAGCTTCAGAACTAGGAGTGAAGTCTCTCATAAAAATTTCATGCTCTGAATCCAAGCACAACTAGTGGTTTCAAGTGCTTTTGTTATAAGCTAGATCCCTTTTAAAACTAAATTGTTAACCTCTGTTTCTTGCACAAGAAAAATCTACAAAAAGGTGAAGTAAACTACTCATGCGAGTAGGTTTGAAGTAAAAACTTGCGCACCAGTTTCTTGCATGGTTGTTCTGTGCAAGTAGATCTTGATCATAGCAATAGCTGTTTAATAAGTTTTTCATGAGTAACCTGCTGAATAAAAATGGATAAATCTATTTTAGTAAGGTTATACTTAAGTAACAAGCTCTACATAAAAAAATCTCAACTCAGGAGCTACCTTTACGAGTAGTTCTGCAACTCAGAAACTACCCCTGCGAGTAGTTTTGGTTAACCAATGCTTCCTGTTAAACATGACTGTACAACTTGCAAAACCACTCGGTCACTTAATGAAGTCAGTTAATACAGATAAGTACTCGATAAATGACTGCCCAGGGAAAAGAAAATGAAGTACTCAGGCTACTTAATTTAAGTTTTGACTACTTTATAAAGCAATATTGCACCAGTAAAATGACTCATACATATGCATTCATATAGACTCGACTACTCTCGCCGACGGGATCTACAATCTGGTGCCCGAGTCCGAGAGTGAGCAGCACGAAGCTCAGGTGAATCTAACAGCAGTTGCTGAAAACCCGAACCAACGTTCGGAGGAAGCCCCGGCTAGTTTTACACAAGAAGGCAAGCCCCGGTGCATGATCCCAGTATTTAAATTATGCAACTGCTGTTCCTTTTTGCCTGTGCATTTAAAGTTGATAGGAGTTGATTGGAACCCTAGTTGCATGATCCTAGGTACCTTTGTAATGACTACTAGAACAGGAAGTTCGAGTAGATGCCATGCTAATAGGAACGGTAAAAGTCGAGTAGTTTCCTGCTACTCGCGAGAACTATAGGAGTTTAATGTTTTACCGCATACTGCAACTATAAGGTTGATAGGCGGGGCTGTGGTAAAGTACTCATGGTTGAGGCCCCGTCTGAGTAGTGAAAAATGCTAAGGTCGAAGTGTGTGGTAGTGGTGGTTAAGCTTTTGAAGGTACTAACCACATGTCGAGAATATGGTAATCGGTAAGCTTAAGTACTCGATTGAACCGGTGCGTGGACAGGTTCCACTGTCTTGATGTTGTCCCATGGGCCCAATGGTGAGTGCAAGAAGGGTCATGTTCCGGCATCATCCGTGGTTCATGGACCTTTGTACTCGAGGCCGGTGGTCCTGATATATAAAACGGGAATAAAGAGGAAAAGTTGCATGTGTGACTCTTGGAGTAACCACGTGACGTGTGTTTAGGTTTCCCTTGCAAGGTTAAGAAATTCGATTCGAATCGTCCGTTTCTCGCGGTAATTGTGACTGCTTAATTCTTCTGCCATAGAGTAACAAGAGGAACTATGGATATGATGAAACTTGTTGGATGATTAATTTTTTTCCATCATGTTTGACTAGAGTTAGAAGCTCATCTAGACTGGTTAAATGAACTAGACTATTGAAAGCTAAAATATGAAGTTAAGGACCTACTCTTTGTTGCTTTTCAGCAAAAAGAAAACCCTAGAACCTTAGAGCCTTGCATGATTAGTAGTCGGTACTCATATACCACTAGTACACAGCCTTGCTGAGTATTACTATACTCAGCCTTGCTTGTGGCAATGTTTTCAAGTATGTCGGTTGAAGATATGGTAGCTGGTTTGGCTTGGCCGAGTGCTTTGCCAATTGGTTGGACAGTGGAATGGGATCTGTCCCCGGCCAGCGATGACTCTGCCGACGCTAATTGATCATGTCTTTCTTTCCGCTGCAGTAAAACTCTGAATAAAGTTTTTATGTTGAACTTTAAAATTACTTGAGTGGTGATTTTTGACTTGTAATAATTAATGTCCGGCTTGTGCTTATAAAATCTGTGCAATGTTGTAATCTCTAGACTTGCCTTCGTGTGAGTTATGTGTACACTTTGTTTCGATCAAAATATTAAGTGGTCGCATCGGGATTTACCCGACAGACTGTTGGATTACTCCGTTTGAAGTGCATGGTAGCCGGTTCACCTTCAAGGATGATGGTTAGTGCACTTGAGCCGGGTTAATTCAGGCGGTTCTGCCACACTTTCATACTTCTTAGCTCCTTGAGTCCGGAGGAGTTTGACAAAGTAGATGGAATTGACTCGGCTAAGCAAATATGGGATACACTTCAAGTCAACCATGAGGGTACAAAAAAGGTGTGTGAGGGAAGAATTGTGCACTAGAAGGAGAGATCAACTGATTCATCATTTGTGAGAATGAGACACCACATGAGTTGTACAGCCGGTTGAACAAGATCGTGAACAAGATTAGGGCACGTGGAGGAGAGAATGAAGTGACAAAGATGTGGTTGACAAGATCTTAACTACTTACATGGATAGAGATGCCAACCTACCTACATTGATTAGAGAAAAGAGAAGCTTCAAGAGGTTCACTCCCACCGACGTCATTGGAAGAATAGAAGAGCACCTCATCGCCGTCAAGGAAGCAAAGATCTCTCAAGAAATGTCCAAGACTCATGAACAACTCGAGAAGAAGAATGGTGTTCCTCTCAAAGCAAGCAAGAAGGAGAAGTGCAAAACTATTTTTGAGAGAACATCATCAAGAAAAGAAGAAAGTGATAGTGATAAGGACATGGCATTATTCATCAAAAGATTCAAGAGAGTCATGATGAAGGATGGATACTTCATCCAGGACAAGAGAAGAAGCAAGATCAAGCGGAAGTCCAACAAGCCATGCTTTCGGTGTGGGGAAGTTGGTCACTTTATTGCCGATTGTCCCAACCCAAAGAACATGAACAAGAGTGAGAAGAAAGAATATAGCAAAGGCAAGAAGAAGTACTCGGGTCAAGTTCATCTTGGTCAAGAGTGGGACTCAAGTGAAGAATCCTCTGATGAGGAAGGCGTAGCAACCATGGCCGTGGAAGTTAACACCATCAAGTCATCACTCTTTGGAGACCTCACCCAATGATGAAGATGACTTCACTCCCACATGCCTCATGGAAAAAGGGGCCAAGGTATATCCAAAGTCCTCTCCAAATAATAATGATGATGATCTTGTGATAATGAATGTGAAAACATGATAAAGGAACTTGGTAAAAAGGCAACAAACAAAATAATGAAGCTTATGATAGAGATAGAGGATAGGGATGAGACTCTTGAGGCACAAGAAGAATTAATTAGGCTTGAGCGGAAGAAAACCCTAGGCCTTGAGAAATCTCTCTCCAAAGAAAGGAAGAGTTTTAAGGTGAAAGCAATGCCAAAATTAACAAAATTCTTAAACTTGAGAAGTCTCTAGCTAAGGAGAAGGAAAATGTTGAAACATTGACTAGAGAGCTATCGTTAGTTAATGAATCAAATGTTTACTTTAAGAGTGTCAATGAAACACTTCAAGAAAACTTCTCATGTTTACATGCCAAACACACGGCTCTTGAAGTAGAACATACCACTCTTTTGGAAAACACCACCATGGACTCCAATGATGCAACCAAATCCTCTATTCCTACCACTAGCAACGGTTGTGCAAGATGCTATAATGTGAATGTTGAATCTTGTGCCACTAACCTTGCGGAGATTCATGTGATGAAGAGTGAGATCACTAGACTCACAAGCTTTCCCAAGGAAGACAACACTGCTCCGAAGATAAGGTGAGTTTGAGAAGCACACCAAGGGATTTGGTAGTGGCTACATGAGGAAGTATGGTTTTGAGAAAGGAAAGGGTATAGGTAAGAATGGTCAAGGTCGGCAAGAACCCATTCCTTTCATCAAGAACAACAAGAAGGCCGGTGTTAGTGCAAATGGGGCCATTCTTGGTGGGATGGTACCAATTCGTTCAAAGGTTGATGGTAAGCATCCTAAGGCAAGCTCACATCAAGTCAAGGAGAGCAACATCAACGTCCAATGCACAAGCAAGGCCAAGCCACATGCTTCACAAAGTTCATTCTATGCCTATTATGTGTTGAGTTCGGACCGCAAGGGTAAGGTGGTTGCCAAGTATGTTGGGTACGGCACAAAGGACACATTGATCAAAAGGAATGTGTCGGTGCCCAAGGTTCTTGTTACTAACACTCTAGGACCCAAATCTTTTTGGGTACCTAAAACTAGAGGTTAATCTTGTTTTGTAAGCATACTCTTCCGATGGATCAAAATGGGCTGCTTGATAGTGGATGCACCAATCATATAACCAGAGAGAAGAGGATGTTCACATTCTTTGTGCAAAATGACAACGCTAGTGACAACATTGTGTTTTACCGACAATATCCAAGGTGTTGACGCCAGATTTTGACACGTGTTAAATCGGCGTCGGGAGGAGAAGGTTGGCCGATGCGGCAAATCTAAAGGCTACAGTAAGGAATCGGCCGACTGAGGTAACAGTTGGAAATCGGCCGATTGGTGATGCAGCTTTCGCCAACAGGATGGGACTATTTCGGAGGGTTCTGGTCAAAAGTTGGTCAACAGAGCAACGCTAAGTCGGTCAAGGAGCAATTGAAAAGAGTCCTGATTGGATTAGGAAACGGCGGCGGAAGATTCTGCGGGAGTCTGTTTCCTTTAAAAGATATTATAGATATAGTTGTTTTCCCATTTTTTAAATAAGGTTATAATAAGTCGTAATCGATCAGGAGTCCTAGTCTTAGGGTATAAATAGGAGTCATCAGGGTCTTGCAAAAAAAAATATCAATCAACAACAATATTTCTACTTTTCTCAGCAATTTACTTTCAAGTCGGCGACTTCGCCAATACTTTTCTTCTTTCACGAGTTCGTACGGATTGGCAGGGCTGCATCAACTTCATCTCCGGCCAATTGGTAGGTTCCGCTTATCGAGTAATATCCGAGCTTCAACTACGGGCGCATCGCTGTGGTTTCATTTGGATTTATTCACCAGTTATCGATATTTACTAGAATTGCAAGTTTTACCTGTTATTCTAGTATTATAACCAGTTATCCAGCTTGAGATCAGAGTAATCGGCTTCGTCATCGTTCTTCGTCGATTTATCATCCCACAGCCGATTAGTTCTATTTCAAGTGTTGCATCCGTAATAATTGTTTAGATCGCTCCAGCAGTCTTCTTTACAATTATTACGCGATTATCGGCCGATCATCTTTACAGCAAATCGGCCGATTCGCCGACGCGCTCTTCAGGACAAATCGGAACTCCAGCCGATCGGAGCGCCTGGAATTTAATACTCTTATTTCCTTGTCAATCAACAAGTCAGATTGACTGGCACGCCGCGCGAACCGTACCAGGGCGATAACCCGAACAGGAGCTAAGCAGATACTCCCGGGTCGTGTGTCCGACGCTGAAGACCATCGGCCGATTCCTGTCTGGCCGATTTTTGCGCCAACACACTTTTGGCACGCCCGGTGGGACCAATTCAAGATCTGACATGTCGAAGAACGCAGAGATCTCCGATAGCAACATCATTGAGGTCACAGAAGCGGATCTCAAGGACGACCAGAGGGAAGAATTAGCCAAACATCTGGAAGAATACAAGAAGATGTATCTGCAGTTGTTCGGTCGTACCAGAAGCGGCGAAGCTGTCAAGAAAGCTCCTATCCCAGTTCCTCGCCACATCACCATTGCTGAGGACTCGGGCAAGATGCTCGATATGATTCAACAGTCCGTCTACCAGGCGTTCATCGATCAGTCCTCTGTGATGACCAACACGGTGTACAACGCCGTCATCAGCTCTCTGGCCAGCGGAGCGGTTCAAGGCTATCAGGGGCCAGCGTATACCCCATCAATTACGCTGCCAGCCAGGAGCTTACCAGGCGCGTCCCAATCGGCTTCTCAGCCGATATTAACGCAACGCGAGGGGTACAAAACTCCGTTGCCTCCAGCGTCTCCAAGATACAGCGGTGCACCATGTTTCCCATCACAGACACCGCTTCAACCTGTCCAGATTGCTTCTGTGCAATCGCTGCCCACAAGCTCAGTACCCTGGGGGACGTCGGCAACAACGGTTTTTCCTGAGCCAACAATCGGATATAGGAGCTATCCAATCCAGGCGCCGCACCAATCGGCCGTCCGGCCGACGGTCCCTCAGTATCAGCCAACCTTATCAGAAATCGGCAGGGGGGCAGGCGCTGAAGAATCACTCATAAGCACGGTGCCGATGATGACGTACAACGGGGCGGTGGATTCACTTCGCCATCAACTGTCAGCTGATCAGCAAAATTCGCCGCATGCTTTGATTCATCACCCAGCTGTACCACCACCAACCCTTCAACATGTGCCGGCACCGCGAACGGTCGTTTATCAGCAGCAGGTGGACTGGACGGCAAGAATTGCAGAGGTGATCCAGGACCAATTTGGGTTGAAGCCGAAAGTGCAGACTTACACATATAAGACGCCATACCCATCGGCCTATGACCTGCTGCCGTTACCACACCGCTACAAGGTACCTGATTTCACCAAGTTTTCGGGGCTGGACGACACATCCGCCGTTGAGCACGTCAACAGATTCATCTTCCAGTGCGGAGAGGCCGCCATGCAAGATGCTCTGAGGGTGCGGCTATTTTCATCGTCTCTCTCCGGATCGGCCTTCCAGTGGTTTACCACTTTGCCGCCAAATTCTATTGTTACTTGGGCCGATCTGGAGAAACAGTTCCACAAATACTTCTACGCAGGAGTACATGAGATGAAGCTCTCAGATCTGACCAGCCTCAGGCAAAGGAGCGATGAACCAGTAACTGGATATATACAGAGGTTCAGAGAAGTCAGGAACAAATGCTACAGTCTGGCTTTGACCGATGCACAGCTGGCCGATATCGCTTTCCAAGGCCTCCTGCCACAAATCAAAGAAAGGTATGCTTCGCAAGAATTCGAAAGCCTAAGTCAGATCGTTCACCGATTGGCAGGATAGGAAGTCCGTCCGTTTGAGCAGCGGAGGAATTTCCAGAAGAAGGTAGCATACTTAGAAAGATCTGAATCTGATGGGGAGGAAGAAATCGGCCTGGCAGAGTGGGTAAAGGGCAAAAAACCAATATCATGCCCTTTCGGAAAGAAAGAGCCAGAGACATTCGGCTTTGACACATCAAAAGCCGATAAAATTTTTGACTTATTACTCCAGGAAGGGCAGATTAAAATTTCTCAGTATCATACCATCCCTACGGCCGATCAGCTCAAAAAGATGAAGTACTGCAAGTGGCACAACGCCACATCTCACGATACGAATGAATGCAAAGTCTTCCGACAGCAGATACAATCGGCCATCGAGCAGGGGAGACTCAAATTTGAAGTCCCGGCTAAATCGGCAAAACCGATGAAGATAGATCAGCATCCCTTCCCGGCTAACATGGTTGACACTGGAAGAAATTCACGTCAAACCAAGGTGCTGACGTCAGAATCGGCAAGAAGGGGCGGCGCCGTCGATCCCAGGAGGCAGATTACGGCGGAAGAGATCAAAAGGAATAGGCGAGGGCCAGAACGACCACGCATACCCGTCACCTCCCAGTTCTTGCTCAGCAAATATCGGCAGCAGCAAGAACAATCAAGATACCACGACGAAGTGATATGCCGGCATGAGGATCACTGGCAATGTCCGTTCTTCATCCATTGCTGGGAGAACGACATCAGATTGCCTTCTGCCGATAACTGTCCGGAGTGTAACGGGTTGAGTTGCAATGATCGCCCAAGGTCACACTCCAAGGATAGAGGATCAGAGCCGATCAGCAGAAATCGGCGCGAACGAGAGGAACAGCGCATTTCGGTGCATGATCGGCAGGGGGCAGAGTTGACCAATACCACCGGTCAAAAGGCAGGATCAACCAACAGGATGGACTGGGGGGCAGGATCAGCATGCACGATCGGCTCGAAGAGATGGCCGATGACAGGGTGTCAGACGAGGGCCCCCTAGGAAGGGAACCGGATTGGGAACACGCCAGATCATCGGCCAAACCAGTAAATCCCAGGTGGTGTCCCGATGGCCTATCCAGGTCCCAGAAACGGAGGATCCAACGCCTACGCTAGTGGGAGCATCAAGAGGAAGAACAGAGACAGGTGCCAGAGAAAAGAAATGTTAAGTCTCGGGTGTGGCGCCCAAAGAAAAATGGTCAAGAAGCAGACAATCAAGAATCGGCAGCTGAAATCAACATGGTGTTCATATTGCTGATGGAATTCATGGCGCCTGACGATCGAGACAAAGCAACAAGAATGGAAGAACAAATGGCACAACTGGTGTTAGAACCGATGACGGCTACTTTTGAGAAACCAGAAGAAGAAAAACGGCAACATCTTAAAGCGCTGTTTCTCAAAGGCTATGTTAATGGACGACCCGTCACCAGATTACTAGTAGATGGAGGAGCCGCAGTTAACATCATGCCGTATGCCATGTTCCGCAAGCTAGGCAAGGGCAATGAAGATCTCACTAAGACGGACATGATGCTAAAGGATTTCGAAGGCAACGTGTCTCCCGCCCGTGGAGCGCTCAGCGTCGACCTCACCATCGGCAGTAAGACCCTTCCTACCACCTTTTTCGTTATTAATGGCAAGGGATCCTACAACATGCTGCTTGGTCGCGGCTGGATACATGCGAACTGCTGTGTCCCATCTACAATGCATCAATGCCTCGTGCAATGGGTCGGCGACAGCACAGAGATAGTCACTGCCGATTCCGCCTACAGCGTTGCAGCGGCCGACACGCAACAGTGGAGCTGCGAGCACGTCAAATGTATATCTGGCAGGACTTGGGATACTGAGTTCCTAAAAGTGTCCCATTTCGGTCTACAGCCGATCCAAGCAGTCGGCTCTGAAAATTCAGAATAGATGGATCAGCTCGTCCGAGAAGACGGGAAGCTTGGGCATGGATTTACGTCGGCCGATTTATTGGAGATGGTAGATTTGGGAGATAGCAGCAAATCAAGGCCAACATATATTAGTGCTAATTTGGATCCTGAGTATAAGTGTAAACTGATAAGTTTATTAAAAGAATTCAAGGATTGCTTTGCTTGGGAATATCATGAGATGCCAGGTCTAGACCGGTCCATTATTGAACACCGGTTACCTATAAAATCAGGATATCGGCCATATCAGCAACCTGCACGACGGTGTAACCCCAAGATTCTACCTGATATAAAGGCCGAGATTACAAAGCTAATTGAAGCAGGATTTATTCGGCAGTGCCGCTACGCCGAATGGATTTCTAATATTGTGCCCGTGTATAAAAATAATGGAAAGTTGCGCGTGTGCATCGATTTCAGGAACTTAAATCAAGCCACGCCAATGGATGGATATCCGATGCCAACGGCCTATATCTTGATAGATGCTGCTACAGGACACAAAGTCATAAGTTTCATGGATGGGAATGCAGGGTACAATCAGATATTAATGGCCCAAGAAGATATCTCAAAAACGGCTTTCAGGTGTCCAGGTCATCTTGGTTTATTCGAATGGGTTGTGATGACTTTTGGGTTGAAGAACGCCGGTGCTACGTATCAGCGGGCCATGAACTATATCTTCCACAAGCTTATTGGTACATCGGTGGAAATTTATATAGATGACGTTGTGGTCAAGTCAAAAGATCACCAAGAACATCTGGCCGATTTACAAGAAGTACTGGAGTGCACAAGGAAGCATGGGTTGAAGATGAACCCAAACAAGTGTGCATTTGGTGTATCGGCTGGGCAATTCTTAGGATTCATGGTTCATGAGCGCGGGATAGAAGTCAACCGGAAGACTATAGACGCCATCAACAAAGTTGTGGCCCCACAAAATAAAACTGAGCTACAGTCCCTCATCGGCAAGGTCAATTTTATCAGAAGGTTCATATCCAACCTGTCAGGGCGTATTCGGGCTTTTACTCCTCTGTTGAAATTAAAGCCCGATCAAGAATTTATATGGGGAAAAGAACAACGCAAAGCATTGGAAGATATTAAGCAATATCTAGTTTCACCTCCGGTGTTAGTCCCGCCACAGTCTGGTAAGCTGTTTAAATTATATTTATCGGCTGATGAACAGGCTATTGGATCGGCGTTGGTACAGGACCTCGAAGGAAAAGAACGAGTGGTATATTACGTCAGCAGAAGACTCTTAGACGCCGAAACAAGATATTCCCCGGTGGAGCGGCTATGCTTGTGTTTATACTTCTCGTGTACCAAGCTCAGGCACTATTTGTTATCGGCAGAATGCATAGTCATAGGCAAGGATGATGTGGTGAAGTATATGCTATCATTGCCGATTTTGAAAGAACGGATTGGAAAATGGATCCTGGCTCTATCAGAATTCGACTTAAGGTACGAATCGGCCAAAGCTGTCAAAGGTCAAGTAATGGCCGATTTCGTAGCTCAGCATTGTGGACCAGAAATTGCCGCCGTCGAGCCGGTTCCATGGACTCTATATTTTGATGGTTCTTCGTGTGGGGTCGGATCAGGAATCGGCATTGTTCTTGTGTCGCCTCGGGGGGCAAGTTATAATTTCTCTCTGCCGATAGTAGCTTCCGCAACTAATAATCAGGCAGAATATCGAGCCGTTCTGAAGGGCATCCAATTATTAAGGGAAGTCAAAGCTGACGCAGTCGAAATTTTTGGAGATTCCATGCTCATTGTGGATCAATTGACGGGGCGATCTGAGTGCAAGGATGATATCTTAAGGATTTATTATGAAGATTGCCTTCAGCTTTTAAAAGAGTTCAAGTCTGCAATAATTGAGCATATCCCCAGGAATTATAATGAAGAGGCCAACAGGCTGGCCCAACATGCCTCCGGCTATCGGCCGATTCAGGGAGCGATGATGCTAGAGCTCGCGGCCGATGACTGGCGAAAGGAAATTGCCGATTACTTGAAAGATCCATCCCAAAAAGTGGATCGGCGAATACGTTTTCAAGCTACAAAATATGTGTTGCTTGAGGATGATTTATTTTACCGGACGATTGATGGAGTTCTTCTTAAGTGCCTTGGAACAGAAGAGGCAAAGGTTTTGATGGGAGAAATCCATGAGGGCGTGTGTGCAGCTCATCAATCGGCTCACAAAATGAAATGGATGATCCGGAACAATAGGTATTATTGGCCAACTATTCTTGAAGATTGTTTCAAGTATTACAAAGGGTGCCAAGACTGTCAGAAGTTTTGTAATGTACAGCGCGCACCAGCATCGGCTATGAATCCAATAATTAAGCCGTGGCCGTTCAGAGGTTGGGGAATAGATCTCATCGGACAGATTCATCCTCCATCAAGCAAAGGGCATAAGTTCATATTGGTAGCCACAAATTATTTTACTAAGTGGGTGGAGGCAGTTCCTTTAAGGAACGTGACATCGGCCGATATGATTGAATTTGTTAAAAGCCATATTATCTATCGATTTGGTATTCCTCAAACCATCACAACTGACCAAGGAACAATGTTTACTTCTGGAGAATTCGGAGAGTTTGCCGCCGATATGGGGATTAAATTATTAAATTCTTCTCCATATTATGCTCAAGCCAATGGCCAAGCAGAATCATCCAATAAAGGGATAATCAAACTAATCAAGAGGAAGATAGAAGAACAACCCAAAAAGTGGCATCTGTCTTTGGCTGAATCTTTATGGGCTTATAGGATGGCTTGTCATGGAACCACTAAGATATCCCCTTATCAGCTGGTTTATTGTCATGAGGCGGTCTTGCCTTGGGAGGTAAGGACAGGGTCAAGACGTATATTGTTTCAAGATCAGTTAACGGCCGATGACTATTCCTTCCTCATGAAGAACGGACTTGATGATTCGGTAGGTTTACGGTTGAGAGCCCTGATTAGTATAGAAGAGAACAAGAAAAGGGTGGCCAGATGGTATGACAAAAAGGTCAAAGTTAAACAATTCTCTCAGGGAGATTTGGTGTGGAAGTTGGTGCTGCCGATAGGATCCAAAGATCCCAAATTCGGTAAATGGTCACCCAAATTGAAGGGGAGGAATTCCCAAGAGCTTTAAACGGATGATATCTGAAGAGGTACTATCCAAGCATTTGGGTAGATGCATAACTTGCAGTAAAATATATCAAGACAATATGGCCGATTTTTCCATCGGTTTCCGTTTGCATATCCGATACAAAAATGACATCGCCTGGAGAAAGAAATATTGGGGTTCATTTCGATTAGTTCACTATTGGATGAAAATGACAGAGTACATGGCCGACATGGTACAAGTCACCCTTAGAATAAAAATACTGATACGACTATTTATTACGCCTACTCTGGATTTCTCTCTCTATGCGACCCAACTCTATCATAAGGCGGAGCCTATTCTCCTTCGGGTTTTCTACAGTGGCTCCAGTCTCGGCTTGGTTGCAAAGTTCTATCAGGAGGCGGGTCTTCTTCTCTTCCAGATCCTCCATGGCAATTTTGGTCTTATCTTTACAAGGAAGTGGAGGACCTTTTTCAGAAGATGGTCGCTTACGGACCAAATAGTGAGCATCTATAAGGTCCCAACATTCTTGGACAGCAGCGGGAACATGATCTCTGAGTTCCTCGGCATGAGCTCTTATCAGATCTTTGTCTGCCTGCGACAGTGGTTCATCTGAATGCATGACTTCAATCGCTCGTTCTAGACCAGGGCTGAGACGTTTTGGCTAAATGGAAATAAAAGAGATTACCCAACATCAGAGCGATTGAGATGTTTAGGGGAAAGGCAGAGGAGAGTTCATACCTGGTTGACAGAGGAAGAAGATGAAGAGGACGAAGAAGACATCTTGCTGTTCAGTTTGGGACGGTGGAGAGAGAAAGAGAAGGTAAGTAATGCGTGTGCCTCTGGAGACGGTGAAGGGTCTACTTTCAAAGGAAAGAGAGGTAGATGGATGGTGAGACACGTCCTATCAGAGTAAAAGCGTACATAAATGCAAAGCTGACTAAAGAAATAATTCAAGATCAAATCGGCGCAGTAGCATTGAAAGAGCAATAAATGTTTACAGTATCCTTTACAGCCCAAGAAAAGCATCTATGGCCGCAATAGCTTGTCGCCTAATTTGATCGGCCGAGTCTAGTACTCTCTGGTCATCATCGGTCGATCCTGGAACTTCTAACACATGGCGATGAAGCCTTATCGTTTCACGAGCCAAGTGCTGTCTCTCTTGCTTCAGCTCACTGATGATGGATGGGAGTTCTTGAAGTTTCTTTTCTTCAGCGGCTATCTCTTTGGTTATTTGCTCCATCTCCTTGGCCAGCTCTGCTCTTCTCCGTTTGAGCCGATCTATCGTGCCGACGATGTCCGGGCGGTAGCTTTCGAGGAAGTTGATCTTTCGGTGTACCTCTTGAGTCCGGTGCTTGTATGAATCGACCTCTTCCCGGGTTTTTGCCATCTGGGCGCGATCGGCCATGTGACGCAGCGCCCTAGAAACCGGAATCTGCATATGCTCTATG
This sequence comes from Panicum miliaceum, assembly GCA_032594955.1. Taxonomy (NCBI): domain Eukaryota; kingdom Viridiplantae; phylum Streptophyta; class Magnoliopsida; order Poales; family Poaceae; genus Panicum; species Panicum miliaceum. Next base: position 6,009,541 of record CM064070.1, on the reverse strand, counting down.
TAAGCAGCATGCTCCAAGTTTTCTACTGTTTCTTCCGGGATTCGACCCTTGATATTGTTGAAAAGTCGTCGAATCGGCAAAGCGTCTTCTACCAATCGGCCGATGTCGTCTTGAAGGAGAACGCGCATGCTTTCAAGCTTGGCGCGGACACCATCGGAGGCAGAGCTCGACGAAATTGGGTGTGAAGCGATTTCTTCGTCATCAGGCAAAGAGACAGCAAAGGAGAAAATGCTGTTGTTCGGGGTATCTTGCTCCTGTGGGAAATAAAGAGAGGGGTTGGCAAGCAGTAAAGGAGAATCGGCCAATTCCAATGGTAAGTTTGTTACCTCCTTAAAATGAATTTCTCTTGCTTGCGCCGGTGGAAGCGTCTCCCTTGTCTCAGGGGCTGGTGCAATTGGCTCGTTAGAGGAAGAAGACTCAACAATTATCAGTGCTCCGCTTGGACCAGCTTCCTGAAAAGACATGGAAAACAGATCCTGTAAGTATGCTATGGGAAATTGAAATAAGACGGTGTGAGAAATTTTCCATGCCTCTGTGGATCTTTCGGCCGATGTCTGTTGTGGGGTTGTAGCTAGCATACCCAAATCGGCCTGCATCAGGATCGGTTAAGTCTTCTGAATATCAAGGGATTAAGGTAAGAGATCATTTACCTCGACGAGAGGAGCCGCTGGAGTTTCGGCTTCCACTTGGGACGAAGCCGATTGCTGCGGAGACTGCGGTGGAATAACTTGTGCAGCCTGGCAGAGGGAGAGATTAATATCAGTGGAAGACTTGAAGAATATATGAGATAAGTAAAATCACCTGAACAGCTTCTACTAGTAGCAATGCCGCAACTGCGCCGACTTCGACGGTAACTTGAGGATCGGCTATCTCGGCAGCTGGCAAGGATAAAGGGATTGGAGTCTCAGCCGATGCCACCGCCGTCTGGTCGGCCGATCCGATGTGGGGAGTCTCAGCCGATGCTACCGCCGTTTGGTCGGCCGATCCGATACGGGCTCGCACTCGATGACTTGTTATCTTCGAGGTTGGCCTTTTCGGTGCTCGTTTCGATCGGCCGGTGGAAATGTCCTTGATGGTTGGAGCATGGAAGCCGATAAGTGGATATGGTGTATATGGATGATGACTATCTATCGGCCTGCCGCTTCAGCTCCGCATCGGAGGGACCTGACTTTCAGACTAAGAAGATAAATGCGAGTTAATGATAAAATGAAAGTGTGGAAAGAAATGGTGTTGGAATCGGCTGGGAGAAAGGACATACCGCTGCATTTGGGTCGACATTTTCTGGATCCAGAATGTTGCAATAAGTTGATGGAGATTTGCAGAAAAGGTATTGCTTCCATTCTGCCCACCATAATTTAAATTGCTGAGTGGCAAAAGAGGCCGCTGACCAATTATTCAGGTTAATAGTACTAGAATCTAGCACTAGATCGCACAGCCGATTGTAGTCAAGACTTGAAGTCAGTCTGTCTCTGAATTTCGCTTGACCGGCGAAGTAGACCCGAATCGGCAGTTGGCCAAAACCCAGTTGCCTTGCTGCAGCCGATGGATTGTAGAACTCATAGGTGGGAGAGTCCTTTCCTGAAAAGAAATTAGCTGGCAGAATCCCTGGCTTGATCAAGATATCCATAAGCTCCCTGTCAAAGGTGTGAGTGGAGAAGTCATAGCTCATGGGTAATTCGAAAATCGGCTCCACTGCCTAATACGGATGCCAGCTGACAGTTTCTTCACTAAGGCCATTGTAAAGACATCTGAAGTACTCAGCTGTACGGGTAGCAGTAAACTGATAGCCAGGGAAGGCCGATGCCGCCTCTCCAAAAGATCTGCAGCGTCGTCGGACGGTTGGATTCTCCTCTGACTCGATGTTAGGGAAAGTTTTGGTCTCTATCCATTGCTGAGAGACCTTGCTCATATATAAATTGAGCCAGAGGGTGATGAACCACCAGGGACCGCTAGGGTTCCCAATCGGCTCCCCTTTCGACAGCTTGGTGCCGATTTGGTGCATCAGGTGATAGGCCGATCCCAGCAAATGTTTTCCAAGGGTGATGGCCGATCCTTGTGACAAAGCTTCCACCTGAGTGTTAGAAGAGGGTCCAACTGCTCTGCCATAGAAAAAGTGCTTTTCTAGCCACATCATCAGAAAAGCAGTATGCTCCCTCTCTGAAACTGTCCCGGTCTTCATATTTTTGCTAATATACCCCTTCCATCCGCCGATTCCTTTGGTCTCTAGCCGATGTAATGGCTTAAAAAGATAGCTAAAAGGGATATCGGCGGAGGAGATGTCGAGGCCGGTCAACAGTAGAACATCAGCCAAAGTCGGGGTCATGGGTCCATGTCCAAAAAGGAAAGCATTAAGTGCATCGGACCAAAAATAAGAAGCTGCCATGACCAGAGGTTCATTTTTTTCCATCTGAGACAGAGATAGGTCTATGCACTGGCCGATATTTTGTTCATCCCACTGAACCCTCCTAGACCTGGCTATCCTCTGGTACCATTCTCTCCAGCCGGGGGTTTCATTTGGCCAGGATCTAAAAGTGGCCACCCAATGATCTAGGTCCATGGGTGACTGCTTGAATGGGATTCTATGAGTTTCTAGACTGATCAGGTCTGTTGGATCGGGGTTCCCCATAGGGCCCAAGCAGATAAGGTTAGGGGATTCTGAGAGAGGGATGGTGATTCGGTGCCTAAGTGTCTAAAAAGGGAGAAAAAGGGAAGAAACTGAGAAAAGATCCGGAAAGTACTGAAGCAGTAGAGAAGCGAAAGGGGAAAAATTTCAAGCATTTACCTCTGGGATAAAGATCATCGTCGCCGATTGGGCTGCCAGAGGAGCCGCTGATTGGGCCGCCGCCGCTGAAGGAATCGGCGATAGAGCTTCCGTGGATGGAGCGGTCGCCGATGGTGACGCCATTGGAAGGTTGGAGCAGGTTGCGAATGAGATCGCCGGAGGGGGGGGGGGGGGAAGCGTTTGGAAATCGAGAGAGCTCGGAGGAAGACGAAAAGTGGTTCGCTGGAAGGAAATGCTAGATTTGTGGGGAAGAGTAGGCGAAGAATGCCAATACTTAAAGAAAACCGGGAGGGCAAGGGTAAAGACGGTATTCTTGTCGCGCCGTCTACACGAATTCCAGGGGAGCGGTCGTTTCGCGCGCTCGGTCTGAGGAAATTGTAATCATTGTGCCGCGGAATGGAAAGAGATTTTTACTGCGCCCGTTTCGGAGGAAAGGGTTAAAGAAAGAGTTTCGAAGAAAAAGTTATGTTTTACTTCGAAACTGGGGGGCATGTGTTGACGCCAGATTTTGACACGTGTTAAATCGGCGTCGGGAGGAGAAGGTTGGCCGATGTGGCAGATCTAAAGGCTACAGTAAGGAATCGGCCGATTGAGGTAACAGTTGGAAATCGGCCGATTGGTGATGCAGCTTTCGCCAACAGGATGGGACTATTTCGGAGGGTCCTGGTCAAAAGTTGGTCAATAGAGCAACGCTAAGTCAGTCAAGGAGCAATTGAAAAGAGTCCTGATTGGATTAGGAGACGGCGGCGGAAGATTCTGCGGGAGTCCGTTTCCTTTAAAAGATATTATAGATATAGTAGTTTTCCCATTTTTTAAATAAGGTTATAATAAGTCGTAATCGATCAGGAGTCCTAGTCTTAGGGTATAAATAGGAGTCGTCAGGGTCTTGCAAAAAAAAAATCAATCAACAACAATATTTCTACTTTTCTCAGCAATTTACTTTCAAGTCGGCGACTTCGCCAATACTTTTCTTCTTTCACGAGTTCGTACGGATTGGCAGGGCTGCATCAACTTGATCTCCGGCCAATTGGTAGGTTCCGCTTATCGAGTAATATCCGAGCTTTAACTACGGGCGCATCGCTGTGGTTTCGTTTGGATTTATTCACCAGTTATCGATATTTACTAGAATTGCAAGTTTTACCTGTTATTCTAGTATTATCACCAGTTATCCAGCTTGAGATCAGAGTAATCGGCTTCGTCATCGTTCTTCGTCGATTTATCATCCCACAGCTGATTAGTTCTATTTCAAGTGTTGCATCCGTAATAATTGTTTAGATCGCTCCAGCAGTCTTCTTTACAATTATTACGCGATTATCGGCTGATCCATAGCCGATCATCTTTACAGCAAATCGGCCGATTCGCCGACGCGCTCTTCAGGACAGATCGGAACTCCAGCCGATCGGATTGACTGGCACGCCGCGCGAACCATACCAGAGCGATAACCCGAACAGGAGCTAAGCAGATTCTCCCGGGTCGTGTGTCCAACGCTGAAGACCATCGGCCGATTCCTGTCTGGCCTTTTTTAGTGCCAACACAAGGAAAGGTAATTGGACTATGTAAAATTGCCATCTCTACCGATCATTTAATTTCAAATGTTTTCTTGTTGATTCCTTGGACTACAATTTGTTGTCCGTAGAGATGGCAATTTTACAAGCCAAACACACGGATCCTTAAATGGAACACGATCTCCTTAAGGAAAGCACCTCCTCTAGCGCTAATGATGCAACCAAATCCTTTATTTGTATCAGTAGCAATGGTTGTACAAGGTGTAGTAATATAAATGTTGAATCTTGTGCTACTAACCTTACGGAGATGCATGTCATGAAGAATAAGATCACTAGACTCACAAGGTTGATCAATGAAGACAACACTTCTCAAAAGATTGGGGAGTTTGAGAAGCACACCAAGGGCTTTGGTAGTGGCTACATGAGGAAATATGGTTTTGAGAAAGGAAAGGGGAGAGGTAAGAATAACCAAGGTAGACAAGAACTCATTCCTTTCATCAAGATACTAGTGCGTAATAACAATTATTTCATAAATTGGTGAGTTTGAAAAGCACACCAAGGGCTTTGTAGTTGAACTATGGTATACAGTAGCGTAATAACAATTATTTCATAAATTAGACTTTCATAAATTAGTACTATAGTTATGTGGAGACAATTCAAACGACAAAGTTAAATTATGAAAACTACAAACGCTATGTTTATCCTAACTAAATGGACTCACTATTTTTCCTATACTAGTGCCAGATTGCAGAAGCAGTGTCTACCAACAAATTAGAAGCAGCTGGTGCTTTTCTAGGATCACAAACCTTGCTGAGGCCGCCAAGCATGTGTGGCAAGGCGGTGCACTAGATCTCCACTACTACAGAACGGAACATCCATCCCTCACATTTGTCCTGTTCACATTTGAACCCGGGACTAATGCTAGATTAGTCCCGGATCCAATGACTAGGGGACGGGAGGGATCTTTAGTCTCGGTTGGAGCCTCCAATAGGGATTAAAAGTCTCTCTTTAGTCCTGGTTGGTGTTACAAACCGGGACTAAAGGGTCCTCCGCATGTTAGTTTAAAATGAAAGCATCTCATGTAAAGTCAAATGTGCTATGTAGGTGGGGTGGTAAGGAAACTATGTGTGAAGCAAGAGGTCTTGGGTTCGAATCTCGTGGACCGCGCATGGCTCAAATTGTGAGCTTCTCGCCAGTTAATTTTTTGAACTTTCAGACCCCTTGGCTCCGGTTGTAGCAACCGGGGCTAAAGGCTATTTTTGTAGTAGTGCTCGTTCATACTAGCAAACCATGTCTTACGCAGCCGGTCTTCCCAAATGCAATGTTCAATCTAAAAGAAAGTAGGAACTCACAGATATTGCATAAATTATCGTTATCCTATGTGCCAAGCTTGTCGCTAGAGGTGGACCACTACGGTAGGTGCATATCTTGGCAATACATCATCCGCTGACCCTATCTCTGCTGTCGCCGCCACCACCAAATAGATGATTGGATCAACGCCCCTCAAGTCACTATTTCTACTGGGCGGTGCTTGGGCGGAGGGGGGTGGCTATACTCCACATGCGCTCCGTCTCCCTCTCCGACGCTTAGCCACTCCCACCTGCAATGTGCCTTCCCATCGCAGCTCTAAAGAAGGAGGATAGGAAGCTCGTAGGAGAGGAGACGACATGCGCTCCTCGGGAATTGCCATGCTGATGAGAGTTGGTAAAGTAGGAATCTAGAGAGAGGAGAGTGGTACATACTAGTGAAAGTGCATTAGGTCCCCTAACTAGGTTTTGGTGTTGATGACATGCATAATTAAGGAGCTAATGTGTTTATCGAGCTATGGATAGGTTAAAGTTCAATGAAATGAAATATTTGCATGAAAAGATGCCAATCTACTTGATAGATGGTGATGGAGCTCAAAAGAAGATCTTTATTTATTTTCCATTTTGAATTTGAGTATAGGGAACATCGTACTATTAAGAGGGATGCGAATGGATAGCTTGAAGATGTCAAAGCGCTTAATTCAGATGGTAACTACCCACGAGATACACAAAATCACACACTTGTGCACTTAGTTTTCTCACTGACTCAGAGTGTGTCGAAAGTTACGACCATGGGTCGGATGTTCCGACTCCTACTGGAAGTTGCTTGATAGTTCCGACAGGGGGTCCTCAGCCGGTTGTTTTTAATAGGGTCGGAAGTTCCGACCCCGGGTCGGAAGTTCCAACAATCACTTGACCAGCACACTAACGGCTAGTTTTTGGGGCTCGGATATTTATACCCCCTCAGCCCCTCCTTCATTTGCTGCTGACCTAACCCGAGACAAACACCTCCAAAAACATTCAATACTCCTCCCAATCCTTCCAAAAGCTAATCTTTGAGTTGATTCAAGCTAGGGCTTTGGTGAGAACAAGATTGAGGTGTGGGACTTGAGCATTTGAGTGAGTGTTGACGGCCATTAAAACACATTGTGACCATCAACTTCTTAGGAATAAATCAAAGCTTTGCACTAAGTTCTATACATAATTTGCTTACCTCTAACAAGTGGAACAAGTTATGGTTGAGTTGTGATTGCAGGAACACATGGTACAAAAATGAACCAAAATGGGATAAATCCCAGGCCGGCCAGCCTAGCACTACGACCTTTCGAGCCCAAACTTCACCAACATGCAAGAAACACACGCAAGTTGATCCTGGGATGTGCAAACAAACTCGGTTTGATCAAATGGACCGAAAGGCCTATCACTTGGATTGAAGGGCCCACATCGGATGCCACACGTGCAACTTTCACAAAACCGCCTCTTGGCGAGCAATCCAAGACGTCCAGAAGCAATGATGGTTGATCGGACGCCTGAGGACAAAGTCCCAGGCCGAACGGGCCGGCCGGCCTACACTTTTGTGCCAAGTCGAAGATGCAGGCTCGGCAGTTCTCTCCACCGCCTTCAGGACTCAATCCAAGCCGCAAGATCAAAGTCGGTGCAGATCAAAGGCTATCAGGCCTCCCCTAGGCCGGCCGGCCTCAAAGTTACGCAACTTATCCAACCATTTCACTGACCTTCCCCTAGGCATCTCTACACTATAAATATGGGTGCACACTCACTTGTAACACACATACGGAGTTCTCTTCTCTCTTTTCACTCTCTAGAGTAGGTTTAGTAGTCTAGGAGTTAGAGTCAAGTCGAACTTGTCTCGGGATTCTGGAGTCGTCATCGGAAGTCTGGTATAGCTCTTGTATCTTTCCCTTTGACATTTTAACAATATAATTTATCTTCTATACTTTTCGAGTCAGCTTTACTTTCCGCATTTATTTATCCTTTCAAGTTATGCAACTTGTGTGCAGTGTTACCTTTCCTCTAGCTTAGGCTTTGTTGTCTTTCTTGTTAATCGGGATCTTACCTTGCGGGTTTTCTCGCCCAGACTAGGGAGCTCAAGTCAGTTCCGTAGGTTGAGGGGGATTTCTCTTGAACGCATCAAGAGAAATCCTAACACCAAGTGCAGACGTGGTGTCTGAGCTTAGTGTTAGATAGGAAGTGTGTTCCACCCCACAGTACCGTTGTGGTAGCAGGAGTCTTTCTCGCTCATTGTCCTCCCAGTTGCTTACCAATCTAAGGTTTAGAGTCTCCTATGCCAGATGGTCATCGCTTGGCCTTTACCTTATCTATCTTATCTGGCTTACCCCTGCTAGTTAGTTGGTTGATATCTCTAGTAAGGTTTGTCATTCGATTCTTCGATACTCTTTATCCATAGTGCTTCCCTGAGAAAATTTACGATACCCTGGAATACTCCAAGGTGAACTGCTATAGTGGTAATTCTGTGCGCTTGCAGTATATTAATTCTATTGGAACATAAGAAACACCAACAAGCATTTTTGGCGCAGTTGCTGGGGAAGCAATCAGCTAAAGATATCGTTGAATAGTTTGATAAAATTTACTGATTTGTCATCGCTAATTTTAGCGGGATTACCATTGCTCACTTTTTTCCTTGTGATTTATGTAGAGAAATGCATGACCGGCTTCGATCTACCAAAAAGAATTGGGAGAATTGTCCGATGTAGAGTCGTCCCACCTCAGAAGAGACTTTCCTTAGGTCAAGGTTCGACAACACCACCTTCATCACCCATGGCTCAGAAGACACTCTGTCAGTTCTCAGCCCAGTTCACCAGCCATATCCCTAATGGATTGAACACCGACCAAGGCACTAAAGGCTTTGAGTTGAAGACTGGACTTGTCAACATGGTCCAAGCAAGTCCCTTTTGTGGTAAGGTATTGGAAGATGCCAACGCTCACCTTCAGAACTTTCTGGAAGTGAGTAGCATAATCAACTCCAAAGGCACTACAATGGATAACATTCGTCTTCGTCTGTTCCCATTCTCTTTGCTCAAAAAAGCAAAGATGTGGTTCTACACCACAAGGAAGCATTCAACAGTTGTAATGCCTGCTCCAATGCCTTCCTGACCAAGTACTTTCTGGTGCGCAAAACCAACACCCTGCGGAACAGGATTTCCAGTTTTCAACAACTCCAAGAGAGACAGTCCCGGAAGCCTGGGAACATCTCCAAGAATATATATCAGCATACCCACACCATGGCATGGAAGAATGTCTTATCATTCAGAACTTCTTCCATGGCCTGAGCCAGCGAGTGCAAGATCATATGGACGCAGCATCAGGAGGAACATTCCTCTCTCTCAATGTTGCAAGAGCTAAGGCGCTCGTCGACAAGATTGACTCCAACCAGAGTTGGAAGGGAGATACGCAACCGACCCGTGCTAAAGGAGTACACCAGACTGATGGTGTAGATATGCTGGCAGCCAAGATGGATCTTCTCATAAAAAGCTGGAATCTTCGCACCAAGATGTCAACCAGATCATGGAGTCTCGGATCACATGTAAGACATGTGGCAATACTGGGCATTCGGGCAATGATTGCCCGTCAACTCAAGAGGACGCAAATTTTATTGGGAATAGCAATCCCAACAACTCAGGCTACCATCCCCAGCAAGGTTGGAACTCCAAGGCCAACCTCCCCTTCGGCCAACAACAAGATAACAATTTTAAAACAATTTTCAGCCTTCTCTTAAAAACTTAGTGTATGGTCAAAAACAAATAAATGACAAACATTAGTAAGAAATTTCAAGCTAATGATAAAATTTTGGAGTCTTTGGCCACACAACTAGAGGGTTTTAACTCTATTATTAAAAATCAGCTGAGTTTCAATAAAATGATATAAACTCAAGTCGCTCAGCTGGCCTCATCTTGCCTTAACCATAACATGGGAAAGCTACCCGGGCAACCGGAAGTGAACCCGAAGGAAAGTGTGAATGCGGTGACTACGCGGGCTAGAAAGTCCACGCAGGAACCACTTTTTCCGCAGGATGCAGGTAAACGGCGGAAGACTGTAACCGCCAGGAATACTGATGCTGAAGATGAAGTGCAGGAGGAGGCCAACGAGTCCATCACTGCTACCCAGGGAGAAACCGAGGAAGTCCCATGGGCTTCCCGAGAGTACCACGATACAATCGCCTTACCGTTTCTGGAAAAGAGAAGGAGGCCGGTGGCCGACGAGCAATTCGGCAAGCTCGTCGAGGTAATTAGGAAGCTTTATGTCAACATACCGCTTCTTGATGCTATGCAGGTTCCCACATATGCCAAGTATCTAAAGGATATCCTTGGAAACAAGAGGGCCATGCCGACCACCGAGGTCGTACAGGTTACGGAGGAGTGTAGCATAGCTATACTCGATTCTCTCCTGGAGAAGAAGAAGGACCCAGGATGCCCCAACATCACATGTTCAATCGGAGCCCAACACTTTAACCACGCTCTTTTCGATCTAGAGGCAAGCGTCAGCGTCATGCCAAAGGTAGTTTATGACAAACTTAACCATCATGCGCTTGCTCCTACTTCTATGTGCTTGCAGCTAGCGGACCAATTGGTTCGTTACCCCGCGGTAATTGCTGAGAATATTCCAGTGAAAATACAGAATTTCTTCGTCCCCGTTGATTTTATCGTTCTCGACGTAGAAGTCAACACCAAGACCCCTCTCATTTTGGGAAGGCCATTCTTGAGCACGGCAAATGCGCACATTGATGTGAGAACTGGAGAAATTCAGCTCAACATCAATGGGTAGAAGGAGAGATTCTCCCTCAGACCGAAGGTCAAATAATGCTCTTAGGTCAAAACATTCAACCGGAAGAAATCCAAGAAAGAGCTGGAGAAGCCATCTACCTCATTACTCAACGCCCTCATCAAGTTCATGGAGAATCTTCGAATTCGAGAGGAGATCAAGCTGCATAACCAACGGAACATGAAGCGAAAAATCCAACGTAAGAAATTTCTGGAGCTCGAGTGGAAAGAGATCAAAGCAAGAAAGTCCACGAGAAAAAACGTGGCAAGTGTCATCACCAACGACATCTCCATCCGGTGACGACAATCGAACCCAAGGTATGGAGAGTCCCGCTCAGGACTCAAAACTCGAGCTCTCACCATGGGGTAACATGGTAGTAATCCATTCTTTGCACTAGCATATAGGATAGTTTATTTCCTTGCATAATTTCTTTTCAACTTCATCATAGCACATTTAATTTTTTGCAAGTGCATATTTGAAATTTCAAACTTTTTCTTTCATTTGCACTGCATAAAAAAAATCAACCAAATGTTAGGCCGATCGGCCTCACATGTCATTATTTGGTCAGGGTGCAACATGCAGGTGGAGCACTAACGTGCAGAGCAGAAATGATCACATCCATGCACTACTGAGCTTCATCTAAGCTTGGGGGAGGTCCCATGTATCCAGGTAAGTCGACCAACCTGTCCATTAGTTTCAAAGGTTCCATGCCATGCTAAGAATAAATAAATAAAAATAAATAAATAATAATAATATGCAAGAAACACACGCAAGTTGATCCTGAGCTGTGCAATCAAACTCGGTTTGATCAAATGGACCGAAAGGCCTAGCACTTGGATTGAAGGACCCACATTCGGATGCCACACGTGCAACTTCCACAAAACCACCTCTTGGCGAGCAATCCAAGACAACTAGAAGCAATGACCGGTTGATTGGACGCCTGAGGACAAAGTCCCAGGCTGGCCGGCCTATAATTTCGCGCCAAGTCAAAGAAGCAGCCTCGGCAGTTATCTCCACCGCCTTCAGGACTCAATCCAAGCCAAAAGATCGAAGTCGGTGCAGATCAAAGGCTAGCTAGCCTCCGCTAGGCCGGCCGGCCTCAAAGTTATGCCACTTGTGCAACCGTTTCACCGACCTTCCCATGGGCGGCTATACACTTTAAATAGGGGTGCGCACTCACTTGTAACACACACACCAAGGAGTTCTCTTCTCTCTTTTAACTTTCTAGAGTAGGTTTAGTAGTCTGGGAGTTAGAGTCGAGTCAAGCTTGTCTCGGGATTCCGGAGTCATCATCGGAAGTCTGGTATAGCTCTTGTATCTTTCCCTTTGACATTTTATCAATATAATTTATCTTCTTTACTTTTCAAGTCAGCTTTACTTTTTGCATTTATTTATCCTTTCTGAGTTATCCAACTTGTGTGCAGAAGTACCTTTCCTCTAGCTTAGGCTTTGTTATCTTTCATGTGTATCAGGATCTTACCTTGCGGGTTTTCTCGCCCGGACTAGGGAGCTCAAGTCAGTTCCCTAGGTTGAGGGGGATTTCTCTTCAACGCGTCATGAGTAATCCTAACGCCGAGTGCAGACGTGGAGTTTGAGCTTAGTGTTAGCTAGGAAGTGTGTTCCACCCCACAGTACCATTATGGTAGGTGGCAGGTGGTGACAGCACTGTTCGTCCCTTGTACTCCACCACATTCGGGTGCTTTCATAGCAGTAGTAGCAGGTTGCCATTGGACTCCCCTCTCACCCCTTTCTGCAGTCCTTCCTCTTCCAGTCGCCGAAGTAAGCTCTAGGGTCCCGATAACTAGTTAGAAGCAAGTTTAAGTCTAGTGAGGCTAGCTCGATAGTCTAGAAGTGTTTTAGGAGTCTTTCTCGCTCATTGTCCTCCCAGCTGCTTACTGCTCTAAGGTTTAGAGTCTCCTGTGTCAGACGGTCATCGCTTGGCCTTTACCTTATCTATCTTATCTGGCTTACCCCTGCTAGTTTGTCTAGAAGTTTGTCATTCGATACTCTTTATCCATAGTGCTTCCCCGAGGAAAATTACGGTACCCTGGAATACTCCAAGGTGAAGTGCTACAGCGGTAATGATGTGCGCTTGCAGAATATCAATTCTATTGGAGCATAAGAAACACCAATAGTGAGAAGGCAGCCAAGTTCATCTCAAGAGCACTTGAAGCATCCTCATCCATCGATTTGCGTTTGTTACTCTTGAAGCTTGCGTCTAGATGGTTCGGCGTCTCCCGGTTGAGTGTCCTCTCGAGTGCGTGCGCCCCGGGAAGTTGTATTACCCATCCTTTGTGGATTTCATAGTAAGTGACTCAATCCTCCTTTGTGGTTGATTGAGTGAGGTAAAGGGTTAGTGGAAGACCCTTAGTGGGAGAGAACTTCAGGAACAAATCTCTTGTATCTTGTGCTTATTGCATTTATTTAGTTCTTGTTGACCTAGAATTTGTTTTGTGCCAATCTACGTACTCATGTTGTTGTGCTTGCACAGATGACTAGCAGAAGTCTCCTAGTACCATTGCGCAACTTTTGATTCGGTCAGATTCTGTAGTTTCAAGTTTAATTTTGAATTTCGTATAAGAACTTTCCTTTTGTCGAAAATTCTGGTCCAGTGTCGGAAGTTCCGACCCATTGGAACTTCCTACACAGGGTCGGAAGTTCCGACAGGTTTATCGCTGCGAAGATTTTTCAGGAATTTTCAGATACGCCTATTCATCCCCCCTCTCTAGGCATCACCAAGATCCTTTTAATTGGTATCACAGCCTAATCTCTTGATTAAGGCTTAATCGCTAAGGTATGACAAGATGTCTCAAGTTGGGGATGGCACCGCCGACGTCACCGAAGCTGCCGCCGCTCAAGCCACTGCCGGTCTGGCCTTGGGGGAAGCACCGTGAACCCCTTTAGCCAAGCAAGTCATCCACCCTCCATCCATGGATCAATATCAAGTGAAGATTCAAGTTCAAGTGATGAAGGTGAGGGTGAGACTTGGAAGCAAGAAGAAGGTGAAAAGAGAAGATAAAGGCCAAGATTGCGAAGAAGGCAAAAAAATTGATGAAGAAGCGAATTAAGGAAGAAAGCGAGAAGCATCCTTTCTTCGGGTTACATAAAGTTTCTCATAACTATGCTTCATCTCAATATCCTTCTTCATAATTTCAGTCCATCCACTTGGGAAAACCTCCTTTCTTCGATGGGACGGATTATCCCAAGTGGTCGTATGACTTGAAAATGCATCTCTATGGGCTTCACCCCTCTATTTGAGAAGTTATGGTTGTAGGTGTGACTCCGCCTACGAATGGTGTACCCACGGCCGAACAAGCTCAAGACTACATCCGAAATGCGCAAGCCATAAGGGTCATCACAAGCTCTCTTTGTGCCTAAGAATTCAACAAAATCCACAATGTTGAAGTGGCCAAGAAAATTTGGGACACACTAAGAGAGGCTTATGAGGAGACTGATGAAGTTAGAGAAGGCAAGATGGACTTGTTGCAAGGAGAGTTGGAGCACTTTGTCATGCATGATGAAGAAACCATGAGACAAATGTATGATAGACTAATGGTCTTTGTGTCGCACATTAGATCTCTTGGAAGCATGGAGTGGGATGATCACAAAGTGACAAAGAAGTTGCTTAGGGCTTTCACACCAAGGAACCCAACCCTTGCAACAATGATCAGAAGAGATCCAAAATTCAAGACCAAGACACCCATTCAACTTCTTGGTGAAATTCTCCATCAAGAGTTGGTTGAGAGAGATGTAGCCAAGTCACTTAGCCACAAAATCAACAAGAATGTCGCACTCAATGCTAGCTCAAGTGACAAGGTTGAATCAAGGCCCAAGGCACTCAAGTCAAACAAGGAAGATTCAAGTGACGAAGGTTCCACCGATGAAGAAATGGCCTTGATCTTGAGAAACTTCAAGAAGTTCATGAAGAAGAAGTATTACAAGAAAGGGGGTGATAATAAGAAAAAGCCATGACAAAGAAGGTGCTATGAGTGCAAAGAAGTGGGCCATTACATTACCGATTGCCCACAATTGAAGAACAAAGAAAAGGAGAAGAGGTACAAGGAGAAGAGCAAGGACTACAAGAAGAAATATCAAGGTCATGCTCATGTTGGTCAAGAGTGGGAGTCTAGTCATGAAGACTCTGATCATGAAAGTATGACAACTCTAGCCATACCCAAGTCTTCAAAGGAAGCTCTTCAACAACATCTCCGATGATGAAGATGACGCTCCTTTTTATCTCATTGCAAGAGGGACTAAGGTACAATAATCATCAACCACTCCTTCTCATCCTTCCTCCACATCTAATAGTGCACAAAATGATTTGGAAGATGAGTAAGAACAACATAGAGCTTACATGATAAAAAAATTTGGGAAGAAAGGTTTTAAAGAAATTTAAAAGCTTATGGAGAAATTGGAGAAAAAGAGGGAGTGCCTCGATAGGCAAGAGAACTTGCTCATCCTTGATAAGGAGAGAAACCTTGCCTTAGAGAAAACTCTTGCTAAAGAAAAGGTGATGGTTCAAAAATTGGCTATTGACTTGTCTCTAGCTAATGATTCAAATGAGAGGATGTCAAAGGAGAACACTTTGATAAATAAATCTCTAGCTTCCCTAAAGGTCACTCATAGTGAACTTCAAGAAAGCTTCTCATGCTTAACGACCAAATACAATGGTCTTGAACTTAGCTATAATGCTCTTTGGAAAAGCACCAAAATCAATTCAAAAGCAACTCTTAACTCCAATGTCTCCACAAGTGAAGGTTGCTCCAAATGCTATAAAATTGACGTGCAAGCTTGTGTTACTAACATGGCAAAGCTAGAGAAGTTGATCCAAGTAAAGGATGCTCAACTTGAGAGAATGAACATGTTAGTCAAGAATGGATATAAAGGCAATGTCAAGCCCAAGCCTAAGGTTAACTACATCAATGGAAGATATTCTAACAAAAAGGATGGGCTTGGACATTATAAGGGAGAAAAGGTAAATGACCGGAAGGTGGGTCAAAGGTAAGGAATGTGTCATGTTCACAAAAGGAGCAAATCTTGAGGACTTGATGAACATTGCTCATGGTGTGACCACCACAATTCCGTCCCAAGTCAAGAAAAGTGTTGAGGCTCCCATCAAGGACAAGGTTGTCAAGCATGAGCCATCACCAAGATACACTACCGACTACATGGTGACAGTGGACCACAATGGTAAAATAGTGGTCAAGTATGTTGGAGCTTACACTAAGAAGGCCATTCTTAGAAGTGTGTGGGTTCCAAAAGTGTATCCATCTAACCCTCAAGGACTAGAATATTTTTGGTTACCTAAATTCCAAGCTTAATTTGCTTTGTAGGCCTACTTCTCCAGTGGCACCACATGGTTGCTTGATAGTGGATGCTCAAATCATATGACCGGGGAGAAGGATTTGTTCACTTCCCTAGAGCTTCATGACATACCAAAATAACTATTATCTTCGGAGACAATAGCAAAGGGGATGTAATTGGATTGGGTAAAATTACTCTCTCAAATGACAACTCAATTTCAAATGTTTACTTGGTTGAATCTTTACGGTACAATTTGTTGTCTATCTCACAACTTTTTAAAATGGGGTACAATTGTCTCTTTACTAATGTGGGTGTGACCGTCTTTAGAAGGGAGGATTCCTCTGTTGCTTTTGCGGGTCGCTTGAAGGGCAAACTTTATCTTGTTGATTTCTCAAAGGAGAAAGTTCAGCCCAAGAATTGTTTAGTGGCAAAATCTGATTTGGGTTAGCTTTGGCTCGGCGACTAGCCCATGTCGGGATGAGAAACTTGGCCAAACTTCAAAAAGGCGAGCATATCGTTGGACTAACCAATGTTATTTTTGAGAAAGATAGGTTGTGTAGTGCATGCCAAGCTGGGAAGCAAGTTGGTGCTCCACACCCCGCCAAGAACATCATGACCTCATCAAGACCTTTGAAGCTTGATGAGGACATCCCTATCATTAGTACAACCACGCCTACTACACAGCAAGGACCAATTACTCGAGCACGAGCACGACAACTAAATTATTAGGTAAAGTTGTTCCTTGCTGTCCAAACAAGTTATTCTCCGAATGGGGTGCTACTAAAGCCTTGTGATGACTTTCTTATGATTAGGAACTTGAAAGCCAAATCAGATTGGAGAAAGGACTACAATGACAACAAACAAGTGAAAGGAGGCATGAGGAAACGTAGGATCGGGCCAAAGGATCAGTCTGCAAGTTCAAGCCTTTTCGGACCACCAGGAACTAACAACTTCCACGGGACATAATTCTTTGCTCCGAAGGGTGTTGGAGGCTCATGAGCACTTGATGGAAAGCCCTTGAAGTCTACTTTCAGATTGATTAAGAAACATTGCTAGATTCCATCGGAGTCGCCTAGCAACTACAGAGAGATGTTCAGACCTTCAGTCTTGGGCTGACAATCTTGTATCAAGTTAAGCCCACTAGGGGCCCATTCTATGTTAGGGTTTACACCCTCCCACACCTCCTAGTTGTCCCCCATGTATAAATACATGCTCCAGCAGCCAGGAGAAGGTTGGGTTTTGTTTTGTTGTCAGTTTAGCTTCAGCTACTTCCTGGTGAGTGCGTGTGTTGATTAGACCACCCGTTTGCTTGATTTAAGACCCCAACTCGTGATTCAGTTTCAGCCTTTGGCTTGATTTTCGTGAGTTATTTGCTTGTTCATCTTGTTCCTGCTTGTTCTTGGTTGCTAGCAGGTTCAAAGGTATTCTTGGCACAACAAGAACATCACAATCGGAGACGGTGTACCTGTTGCTAAGGCGCAGCACTTGTGGGGGTTGTAGTCGGACAGCCAACATCGAATCCACCACCAAATCGAGTTATCCCCAGCTCTCATCGAAGATCAGGAACAAATCCTAGTGGGTTCTATCATGTGGTAATCAGAGCTAGGTTTTCGGTGAGAGTTTCTATACATACTTTACATTACCTACAGTCCAGAAATCCCAAAAACAGGTTAGATCCAAAAATCGCAACAACTAGTTTGAGCCTCTGCTGTTCTACCTAGTTCTTTGCTTGTTGAGTTTTTAGTTGCATTGTTTGGATTAGTTGCTGGTTCCTAGTGGTTAATTCTTTAGAGTTTTGAGTTCATTTTTAGTCACCACAAAATCCACCAGAACCATTCATATTTCCACTGCCATTTTGCCACCACGAATCCATCTTCCCCAATTAAGCACCAGGAGAAAATAGCCATATATTTTGTGTTTGATGTCCAATTCAAAAATACAATCTGAAAATCTTATCTTGTGATCCTTCCAACAGATCTGACCTCATCCCCAAATTCCTTTTGAGCGCTTTGCAATAGCGCTGGAGATTTGTAATCTGCTGTATGAGACTAGAGATGTCAATCTGATTTCAAAGGACTGTGTGCAGCAATCCCCTTATTTTGGTTGTTGCAATACTAAACAGAAGAGTTTATGCTTCTGAAGAAAAAGAAAGAAAGAAAGAAAGAAGTAAAGAAAAAAGAAGGAAAAAAAGAAAAGGAGCAAAAAAAAGAAAGAAAGAAAAAAGAGTAAAGTTGTTGTTTCATTGCACTCATTTGCTGCTTTGGTGTGTGACGACGCTTTTGTTCAGACGCACGTTTCTAGCATGATTTAGCCCTAGGACCAGCATAGGACCATCAGTGAACGCTTATTCAACTTGCATTGACTAACATGGTTCTAGCTATACCTTGCTTCATTTTCCTTGCAGTCACCTATAGCTCCGCAAATTATCTACTACATCATAGGGTTGTGCTTGTGTAACCGTTTGTGCTGTTCTTGCGGGCTGCCAACACCTTTTGCTTTGCATGGTAAGAACATGTAAGAACATGATTGCACAAGATTGAGAGGATGGAGTTTGCTGTTACCTAATTCCACTAGTTGATCCCATATATTTTCTTGTGAATTTATTGTTGCATACTAACCATGACAGGAGAAGACAAAAGGATCCCTTCCCAATCACCACGATCAAAGGCCTTGTTGCAGCACTTTGAGCGCAAAGTGAGGCTGCATACTAAACACATAGATGACGATGTCCGAGTCACCAATGATCGCATTGGTCAGATGGAAACAGCCCAAGTCGACACCAACACTAGGCTTGCCACACTAGAGAGGTCTATTGGGGATGTGAACACTTCTCTTGCAGCCATTTTGGACAAATTAGAGAAGATGGAATAGAATCAACGTGATGGCTCGGGGCAGCGCAATCACAACAGCAACAACACCAGGGGCACCTCTGCTGGTCGAGACGAAGAAGAATAATCAACAGACACTGAGCTTGAAGAGGAGGTGAATTGTCATCGTCGCACCAAACAGCGCCGTCACCGCCACGAGATAGGTCCTCGCCCACCATGACGAGAGGTACGTGCTGATGACTCTCTAGGCAAGATCAAATTCACTATGCCTTCTTTTGATGGAAAATACAACTGTGATGCATACCTTACTTGCGAACTAGCTGTTGATCAAAAATTTAGTTGCCATGATTTTCCTGAGGAGAAACGTGTTAGCGCTGCCACTAGTGAGTTTACTAACTTTGCCTCTATTTGGTGGTCTGAATAGCATCGTAAGAACCCAAATAGCACACCAAATTGGGATACCTTAAAAAGAATCAAGCTTGCCAGATTTGTTCCTTCTTATTATGCCCGTGATTTGTTACATAAATTGCAGCAACTAAAACAAGGAACTAAATCTATTGAAGAGTACTATCAAGAGTTTCAAATGGGCATGCTTAGATGTGGTTTAGAGGAAAGTGAGGATGGTGCTATTGCAAGATTTATGGGTGGGCTGAATCAGGAAATTCAGGGTATTTTAGCTTACACGGAATATAATTCTATTACTCATTTATTTCACCTTGCTTGTAAACCTGAAAGGGAAGTGCAGGGACACCGAGCTAGCATGAGAACTAACATTTCTTCAGGTCGTGCTAGCCCGTGGCCACTATCCAACACTGCTGCACCACCATCAGGAGCAACCCCACAACTTTCCTCGGGCAGCAAACCACGTCCCACAAAGAATTCTGCAGCATGCCCGAGTGAACCAACAAGAGGAGTAGCGGTTGGACCTTCCAAGAGCACATCCTCCGTAGCATCCACGGGAAGAACAAGGGATATTTAGTGCCTACGCTGCAAGGGCAATGGCCACGTGCGCAAGGACTGCCAAGCACATGAGTGATGGTTGTGCGAGCTCTTGGTGGGTATTCCTCTGCTAGTGATTTAGATGAAGAAACATATGCTTTGCTTGCTGCTAACAATGCAGGGGAAGGAGAAATCTCCCACCAAGATGAAGAGCACATTGGGGCTGAGGCTGCTGAACACTATGAGAGCCTCGTGGTGCAACGTGTGCTAAGTGCACAAATGGAGAAAGCTAAAAAAAGTCAGTGCCACACTCTTTTCCAAATGAAGTGTGTGATCAAGGAACACTCTTGTCGTGTGATCATAGATGGGGGAAGCTGCAACAACTTAGCAAGTGCTGAAATGGTGGACAAGCTTGCATTATGCACAAAGCCTCATCCGCAGCCCTACTTCATTCAATGGCTTAATAACAACGGTAAAGTGAAGGTAACACAGATGGTGAGAGTTAATTTTTCGATTGGTTCCTATCATGATTCTATTGGCTGTGATGTTGTGCCTATGCTAGCATGCTCGATGTTGTTAGGTAGACCATGGCAGTACAACATTGATTCTTTGCACCATGGTAGAACTAATCAATATTCTTTTGTGCATATTGGCAATAAACTTGTTTTGCATCCAATGTCTCCTGAAGCTATTTTAAAGGATCAAGAGCAAGCTAAGAGTGAAAATCAGATTGTGGCTAATGACTTTGGAAACCATAAAAAGAAAAACACCATATCTGTTCATGATAATAAAATGAGATTAAGCTGAAAGGGTCATGTTACATTGCTACCAAATCTGATTTGGATGATATTGATGCTAGAACTACTGTTTGCTATGCTTTAGTTTGCAAAGAAACTTTGTTCTCACTTTAAAATACGTCTATTGATTTGCCTCTTATTATCACTAATCTTTTGCAGGAGTACACCGATATTTTTTCAAAGGAGGTGCCACCAGGGCTGCCACCAATTCGAAGGATTGAGCACCAAATTGACCTTATTCCTAGGGCCTCCTTGCCTAATCGTGCACCATACAGGACCAACCTAGAAGAGACAAAAGAGATTCAGCGGCAAGTGCAAGAATTACTCAACAAAGGTTATGTGCATGAGTCCCTTAGCCCTTGTGTTGTTCCTGTGCTTTTAGTTCCTAAGAAAGATGGGTCGTGGCGCATGTGTGTGGATTGTAGAGCGAACAACATCACAATCAGATATAGCCATCCTATTCCTAGGTTAGATGATATGCTTGATGAATTGAGTGGCTCAATTATGTTCTCTAAAATTGATTTGCGTAGCGGTTACTACCAGATTCGCATGAAGCTAGAAGATGAATGCAAAACAGAGTTTAAAACAAAGTTTGGCTTGTATGAATGGTTAGTCATGCCATTTGGCCTCAATAATGCACCCAGCACTTTCATGAGATTTGTCGCAAATTTGTGGGAGTATATTTTGACGATATTTTGATCTATAGCAAATCACTAGAAGATCATCTTGATCATTTGCGTGCTGTTTTTGATGCTCTACGTGATGCACACTTGTTTGGTAACCTTGAGAAGTGCAGCTTTTGCATAGATCGAGTCTCTTTTCTTGGCTATGTTGTGACACCACGTTGAATTGAAGTTGATCAAGACAAGGTTGATGCCATTCATAGCTGGCCGGTTCGTGCAACAGTCTCCCAAGTGCGAAGCTTTCTAGGACTTGCTAGTTTTTACGGTCACTTTGTGAAGGACTTCAGCACCATTGCAGCCCTGCTGCATGAACTCACCAAGAACAGTGCAACATTCACTTGGGCTGCATCACATCAGAATGCTTTCAACATGCTAAAAGATAAGTTAACACATGCCCCATTACTCCAACTTCAAAAATTCAGCAAAACCTGAGCTTGAATGTGATGCTAGTGGAATTGGTTTGGGTAGTGTGCTGCTACAAGAGGGCAAACCTATAGCGTTTTTCAGCGAGAAATTGACTGGGCCAACTTTGAACTATTCAACTTATGATTAGGAATTACTTGCTCTAGTTCAAACTTTGGAAACATGGCTGCATTATTTATGGCCCAAAGAATTTGTTATATATTCTGATCATGAGTCCTTAAAACACATTCGAAGTCAAGCAAAACTAAATTGTAGGCATGAGAAATGGGTTGAATTCATTGAGTATTTTTCCTTATGTCATAAAACACAAAAAGGATAAAGAAAATGTCATTGTTGATACTTTGTCTAGACGTTACACCATGCTGTCCCAACTTGATTTCAAAATATTTGGCTTGGAAATAATTAAAGCACAATATACTCATGATGATGATTTCAAGGATGTGTTGCTGAATTGCAAGGAGGAAAAAACTTGGAACAAATTTGTCCTAGCTGATGGGTTTGTTTTTAGAGCTAACAAGCTATGCATTTCAGCTAGCTCCGTGCGTTTGTTATTGCTGCAGGAAGCACATGGAGGAGGGCTGATGGGACATTTTGGAGCGAAGAAGACTGAGGACATGCTTGCTGGTCATTTTTTTTGTCCAAGATAAGGAGAGATGTGGAGAGGTTCGTTGCTCGCTGCACAACATGCCAAAAAGCTAAGTCAGGCCTTAATCCTCACAGTTTATACATGCCTCTTCTTGTTCCAAGTGCACCTTGGGATGATATTTCTATGGACTTTATTTTAGGACTGCCTATGTTAGACCCGGGCCCAGGGGACTGCGCACATGGCCTACATCTTACAGGATAAGGGGTGGGACATGGCCCACGCCCTACACCAGTTGTAACTACTCATAGCGTAGTAGAACTACTCATACAGTAGTAAAACTAGTCGAAGACAGTAGGAAACTACCCAAAAAGTACTCGGGTAGGACTCTAGGGCTCGTATCCGACTAGGACCCCTCCAAACAGGAGATCACCAGATCACCACCTAAGGCAATACAAACCACACAGGATGTAGGGTATTACGCTCTCGGTGGCTCGAAACTGTCTAAACTTTGTGTTCCTTGCACCTTCGAGTTTCTGATCTCGGCGACACCCTACCTACAAACTCACCACCTCAGGGGTATCTCTCGGTGGGCGTGGCAGTAAAATATCGACAGCTGGCGCGCCAGGTAGGGGTGTTCATCGAGCATCCACCAGAGAACTCGATGGCATCTCTCAGCTTCACGAGCACTATGCTCGATGAGGGCACAGCTTTCATCTTCGGCTCCTGGATCTGCGTCGCCCACGGCTTGGGTGGCTTCAACAGCCACCTAGTTGACTCCAAAAAGCCGGAGGCCTCTGCACCCACTTGACGCAGCGACCTTGACGAGTTCATCGACAACCTCGACGAGTTGCTACTCCCCGATCTAGCCAGGCAGATCAAGATGATGTCCGTTTTCTATGCGACTTCAACTCGCGCTGCACTAGGACTACTCGGATCGGATTCAAACCGATCTGAGGAGGCTACACAGTCCAAGTCCCTCTCCTACTTGGAGGAGGACTTGGATCATCTTCACAAGATTCGAGACGAGGGAGCCACCGCCGGTCGGGGACCCCCATTTTTGACAACTACTCGGTCTCCAACAAAGAGCACTCGTCGACTAGTACTACACATTCAAGCCAGAGCCAAGGAGGACTCGAGGACGAGGGAGCCACTGCTTGTCAAGAGGCCCCCGTTCTTGACAACCACTCACAACCTGATGACCACCCCAAATCTTTTTTAGGTAGTTACCTAGGTTTGACCATAACATCTACGCCGCTCGTGTACTGTAGGGCTTAGAGCCCTCTGAACTACTCGAATACGACTCCTGCCCTGTGGCCTTCACACAGGAACTGCCCTTCCAGGAGGGAAAACCCCTCTCTCCCATCTCGGACGAGGGAGAGGGTAGCACAGAGCTACTCGAGTACAGCCATACGGCTGACAACTCGCTGGATCGTCAAGTCTACATGGTTTCCCTTCATAATGCGGATGACGACGAGCGGGGTCCCGAGTATGATGCTGAACTACTCGTGGACGTGTCTGCCGATGAGCGTACGGAGGACGCCCCCTAGGATGAGAACAAGGAGCACAGAAGGATCCAGCGGTTGAAGAACGCAAAGTGCGCCTAGTGCAGGCGGAACGTGGAAAACCGCGCTCACAAGCCAATGCACCAAAGGAACCTCAACAACGCTTTTGCAGCAGCTGCGGATCGGGAGTATCGTACTCCGATTGGCGCCATTGCAGAAGCAACGCTCCTAGCTCAACAATTACCACCCAACCTCCAGATACAAAGGCTGCAGTATCTAACCCAGCGCACTCTCGTGCAACTCGATAGGCAACACCCAGTGTCCTCCACTTGAAACATGCCCTCGAGATCTGAGCGCCATGGTGACACTGCGCGGATTAGTCGCACCCTTGGAGGATGCCACGGGTATCGGAGGAACGACAATCGCCAGTGCAACTAGGAAAATCTAGTCGGCCATGGCAATCCCTAGGGCCAGCAGTCCGCGCGTGGCAACGTCAAACAAGAGGTGCAGCAATCCACTCGCCCACCTTGCAACCGGCGCAATGCAAGGCCTCAAGGCGAAGCTCCACTCGAGGCCAGCCTCCAGGACGCACCCACGATTGATCTTAGGAAGAAGATCAATGATGGCCGTGACGCGTGGCACATCATCGAGGCAAGAAGAAGGGACCATCCCGATAGGTACCATGACGATGACGATAACGACCGCTTCCCCGCCTTCACCTCCAACATCACCAAGAAATCCTACCCCAAAGATTCTAAACCAGTCGGGATCCCCAAGTATGACGGCAAGCAAGACCCGCGCCAATGAATTCGATGCTACTCCGTTGCCATCGAGGTCTCACGGGGATCCAACTCCACCAAGGCACTCTACTTTCTAGTAGCCTTGGAATCTGTGCCCCTCACTTTGCTTGAAAGCCTCAAACCAAACTCCATCGACTCCTGGGAGGACCTCAAATGGGCCATCATCGACAACTTCCAGGGATCCATGATCTGAGCAGGTACTCACCATGATCTGTCCCAGGTCAAGCAGGAGATGAACGAGATCCTAAGATCCTAGACCCGGTCTCTTCGAGATGCGAGCCACCATCACCAACATCACCGACGAGGACATCATCCGCTTCTTCTAGAACGGCCTCTTCTCGAAGCACACGTACCACAACTTCGGACGCAACCGCCCGACTACTGCCGTGGAACTGTGCGACATGATGGCATGGTGGGCTGATTAGGAGGGCGAGGAGAACGATGGCTTCCCCAAATGTAACAACAACAAGCAGGGCAACGACAATAAACACTTCGATAAGGGCCAGCGGAACAACTCAGAGAATCCCCAAAAGCGCCAGCCAGACCAAGAAGTCGTGGCTGTTGAGCGCAATACGCGGGGCAAGAAGCCGAGGAGCAATCAAGCTCATTTTGTAAAAGTCCTGGATAATCGATGCCCGATGCACCCAAAGGCCCAGCACACGCTCTTCGAGCGCGTTAGCCTCCGCAAGTCACTCAACGCTCCAATCCTCCCTCAAGACGGAAAACGGAAGTATCAAGAGGAAGACGACGAGGGTGACAAGTCGGGGGCTCAAGATTTCCAAGACCCGAAGAATGTCGTCAACGTCATCTTCGGCGGAGACAGCGGCTTCCCCTCCAAGCGCGCGCAGAAGCTGACCCTGCACAAAATCCTCTCTGTCAAGCCCGCCATATAAAAGCCTCTGAGATACAGCAAAGTCCGAGATCTCCTTTTCTAGGGATGATCAGTGGACCAGCTTCTCCAAGCCATGAAAATTACCGCTCGTCCTAAATCCTATCGTGGCGGGCTCACAGTTGACTCGAGTATTCATCTACAGCGGGAGCGGCCTCAACCTGCTCTTTGCGAGTACATTGAAGAAGATGGGGCTGGACATTTCCAAGATGCTCACCCCTAACAGAGCTCCGTTCTATGGCATCATCCCGGGAAACGCGGCTACACCACTCAGTTCAGTGGTCCTGCCAATCACCTTTGGGACAAAGGACAACTACTGCATGGAGTACATCAAGTTGGAGGTGGCTAACTTCGAGTCGTCATACCACGCCATCCTCGGCAGACCGGCATTGGCCAAATTCATGGTCGTGCCTCACTACGTCTACCTACTACTCAAGATGCCAAGCAAGACAGGCATAGTCACGTTCCGCGGCAACCTGAAGAAGTCGTACGACTGCTACCAAGAGAAGATCGAGTACGCCGCAACATCACGCGTGCCAGAACCTTTAGTGGAAGTCTCCGCGGCCACGCAAAATCTCACCGACGCAGACATGGAGATCTCCAGCCAGAGACCTAGCCAGTCGACAGTCAAACCCAACCCCAACGACGTTCAAGAGGGCGACTTGTCCAAGACTGCTTTGATCGGAGGTGGCTTGAGTGACAAATAGGAAAGCGTGCTCGTCAGCTTCCTTTGGCCTAACCGAGACATATTCGCGTGGAATTCAGCAGTTATGCCAGAGGTGCCCAAGGAGTTGATCGAGCATTGCCTAAAAGTGCACCCCAAAGCCACTCCGAAGAAGCAACGACTATGATGCTTCGCTTCCGACAAGAGGGAGGCCATCAAGAAGGAGCTAGCAAAACTACTCGCGGCTGGTTTCATTGAAGAAATCTACCATCCCGAGTGGTTAGCCAACCCTGTACTAGTCTTGAAAAGAACAATAATGAATGGAGGATGTGTGTGGACTACACTGATCTCAACAAACACTAACGAAGGATCCCTTCGCTCTCTCACGCATCGACCAAGTCATCAACTCTAAGGCTCGCTGCGTCCTGCTCTCTTTCCTCGACTGCTACTCAGGTTAGCACCAGATCGCTCTCAAGGAAGAAGACCAGATCAAGACAGCATTCTTCACCCCCTTCGGAGCATATGCCTACACAACCATGTCCTTCAGGTTGAAGAATGCAGGAGCCACCTATCAGCGGACCATCCAGTTATGCCTTGCTAATCAGCTACATCGCAACGTTGAAGCCTACGTGGACAACGTGGTCATCAAGACCAGATCCCATGATGAGTTCATCCCTGATCTTGAGGAAACCTTCAACAGCTTACACAAGTTTTGATGGAAGCTTAACCCAACCAAGTGCATCTTCAGTGTGCCACAAGGAAAACTACTTGGTTTCATCGTTAGTCACCGAGGAATTGAAGCAAACCCAGAGAAGAACACCGCCATCACAGACACGGATGCTCCACGGACGATCAAGGATGTCCAGAAGCTCACAGGCTGTATGGCGGCCCTGAATAGATTTATCTCGCGACTTGGAGAATGGGGACTACCCTTCTTCAAATTGCTCAAGCGCAACGACAAGTTCCAGTGGACCAAGGAGGCGAAGCAGGCATTGGAAGATCTTAAGCATCATTTGCAGTCGCCCCCCATCCTAACGGCCCCACAACCAGGCGAGAACATTCTACTCTACATCGCCGCGACTAGTCACGTCGTCAGCACGGCAATCATGGTGGAACGCCAAGAGGAAGGCCATGCCTTCGGTGTGCAGCGGCCAGTCTTCTTCATCAGCGAAGTTCTTTCTGAATCCAAGGTTCGTTACCTGATAATTCAGAAACTACTATGTGGTATACTGATCACCTCCAGGAAGCTTCACCACTACTTCGACGCATACAACATCTCGGTGGTCACTGATTTCCCATTGACGGATATCCTCCACAATCGAGACGCCACCGGGCGCATCTCCAAGTGGGCAGTTGAACTGGGGGCTCTCACCCTCGACTTCAAGCCTCGGACGGCCATCAAGTCACAGGCACTAGTCGATTTCATGGCGGAATGGCGAGAAAACCAAGTGGAAGCCCCAGCCAACCAGCCAGAGCATTGGGTCATGTACTTCGACGGCTCACTCAAGCTCGGAGCCGGTGGCGCGGGAGTACTCTTCATTAGTCCAAAAGGAAAACAACTCAAGTATGTGTTCCAAATACTATTTGAGGTCTCCAACAACGAAGCCAAGTACGAGGCACTATTGCACGGGCTACGCCTGGCAGTCTCTCTGGGCATCAAGCGACTACTTGTCTACGATGATTCCTTGCTGGTGGTCCAACAAGTCAACAAAGAGTGGGACATCAATAAGGACACTATGGATGTTTACGTCGAGGAAATACACAAGCTCAAGAACAAGTCCTCAGGGCTGGAAATCCATCATGTGATTTGCGACAACAATGTGGGAGCGGATGTGCTCTCGAAATTGGGTTCCGATCGAGCTAACGTCCCACCGGGAGTTTTCGTTCACGAGCTACATCACCCATTCATCAAGACTCTAGATCCAAGTACCATCGCTTAGGGTCCAACAGAACCCGACCGAGAGGTCTTGATGATCGAGGTCCACTGGCGAGTGACGTTCATCGACTATATCCAGGAGCACAAACTACCCCCCGGCGTCAACCCAAAAAGCGCTGAGGCCGCACACATTCTAAGGCGCAGCAAAGGGTATGTTCTAGTTGGGAACAACTTGTACAAGCGTGGATCAGCATTAGGCATACTCATGAAGTGTGTCCGTACAGAGGAAGGCAGAGAAATACTCTAGGAGATTCACAAAGGCGTGTGCGGGAACCATGTTGCTTCTCGCATACTAGTCGGCAAGGCTTTTAGAACTGGTTTCTACTAGCCGACCACTTTGGCAGACGCCAAAGCACTCGTTCGCCGGTCCACAAACTGCCAGTTCTTTAGCAAACAGCCCCATGTCCCGGCTCACAATCTTATCAGCATACCACCTTCATGGCCGTTTGCATGCTGGGGCCTGGACATGATAGGGCCTTTGACAACTGCACCAGGTGGTTTTACTCACGTGTAGGTGGTCATCAACAAGTTTACGAAGTGGATCGAGTACAACCCAATCAAAAGCTCTCTGCAGATCGAGTGGTTAACTTCATTTGCGACATCTTGCACCGATTCGGCTTCCCCAACACTATCATCACGGACCCGGGATCCAATTTCCACTCGCATCAGTTCTGGGATTTCTATGAACACAGCGCCATTGAGGTCAAGTGCATTTTAGTGGCTCAGCCGCGGGCCAACGGCTAGGTTGAGGGCGCCAACGGCTTGATTCTTGATGGCTTGAAGAAAAGACTCTACGACGAGAACAGCAAAAAGGGCGGCAAGTGGATCAACGAGATCTCGTCAGTAATCTGGGGGCTTCACCAACAACCAAGCAAAGCCACACGACAGTCACCTTTCTTCCTCGTATACATGTCTGAAGCTATATTACCGGCTGACGTTATGTGGAAATCTCCTCGACTGAAGATGTATGAAGAAGGCGAGGCTGATAACGCAAGACATCTCAAACTTGACTCGGCAGTGGAAATCAGATGCAATGTCTTGCTCTAGTCGGCCCGCTACTTACAAGGAGTCTGTCGTTACCACGACCGGAACGTTCAACAACGTTCTTTCAACGTTGGAGATATGGTCCTTCATCGCATCCAGGACAAAACTGGGCTGCACAACCTTAATTCGCAATTGGAGGGACCCTTCCTCGTGCATAAGGTTACAAGACCATGGTCATATCGCTTATAGTACCCTGATGGCCAGGAGGTCCCAAACTTCTAGAATATCGAGCACCTACTCCGTTTTCACCCTTAGTTAACTAGTTCCCGACTAGTACTACATGGAGTTTATGGCATGGGCCTTGCTCCCATACTTCCAGTACTCCGTCTACTAGTTCACGACTGGTACTACGTGGAGTTTACTGCATGGGTTTGGCTCCCATACTTCCAGTACTACTCCGTCTACTAGTTCAAGATTGGTACTACGTGGAGTTTACTGCATGGGCCTTGCTCCCATACTTCCATTACTACTCCGTCTACTAGTTCACGACTGGTACTACATGGAGTTTACTGCATGGGCCTCGCTCCCATACTTCTAGTACTACTCCGTCTACTGGTTCACAACTGGTACTACGTGGAGTTTACTGCATGGGTATTGCTCCCATACTTCCAATACTACTCCGTCTAACTGGTTCACAACTGGTACTATGTGCAGTTTACTCCATGGCCTCGCTCCCATATTTCCAATTCTACTCCGTTTACTGGTTCACGTCTAGTACTACATGGAGTTTACTGCATGGGCCTTGCTCCCATACTTCCGGTACTACTCCGTCTAACTAGTTCACGACTAGTAGTACGTGGAGTTTACTGCATGGGCCTCGCTCCCATAGTTCCAGTGCTACTCCGTCTACTAGTTCACGACTGGTATAACGTGGAGTTTACTGCATGGGCCTTGCTCCCATACTTCCACACTACTCCGTCTACTGGTTCACGACTTGTACTACGTGGAGTTTACTGCATGGGCCTGGCTCCCATACTTCCAGTACTACTGTTGACGCCAGATTTTGACACGTGTTGAATCAGCGTCAGGAGGAGAAGATTGGCCGACGCGGCAGATCTGAAGGCTACAGTAAGGAATCGGTCGATTGAGGTACCAGTTGAAAATCGGCCGATTGGTGATACAGCCTGCGCCAACAGGATGGGACTATTTCGGAGGGTCCTGGTCAAAAGTTGGTCAACAGGGCACGCTAAGTCGGTCAAGGAGCAATTGAAGGGAATCCTGATTGGATTAGGGAACGGCGGCGGAAGATTCTGCGGGAGTCCATTTCCTTTAAAAGTTCTTATAGATATAGTAGTTTTCCTGTTTTTTAAATAAGGTTGTAACAAGTCGTGATCGACCAGGAGTCCTAGTTTTAGGGTATAAATAGGTTCGTCAGGGTCTTGCAAAGGACATCAACACATCAATCAACAACAATACTTCTACTTTTTCAGCAATTTACTTTCAAGTCGGCGACTTCGCCAATACTTTTCTTCTTTCACGAGTTCGTACGGATTGACAGGGCTGCATCAACTTGATCTCCGGCCAATTGGTAGGTTCCGCTTATCGAATAGTATCCGAGCTTTAACTACGGGCGCATCGCTGTGGTTTCGTTTGGATTTATTCACCAGTTATCGATATTTATTAGAACTGCAAGTTTTACCTGTTGTTCTAGTATTATCACCAGTTATCCAGCTTGAAATCAGAGTAATCGGCTTTGTCATCGTTCTTCCTCGATTCATCATCTTACAGCCAATTAGATCTATTTCAAGTGTTGCCTCTGTAGTAATTGTTTAGATCGCTTCAGCAGTCTTCTTTACAATTACTACACGATTATCGGCTGATCCATAGCCGATCATCTCTACAGCAAATCGGCCGATTTGCTGCCAACGCGCCCTTCAGGACAGATCGGAACTCCTGCCGATCGGAGCGCCTGGAATTTAATACTTTATTTCCTTGTCAATCAACAGGTCAGATTGACTGGCACGCCGCGCGAACCGTACAAGGGCGATAACCTGAACAGGAGCTAAGCAGATTCTCCCGGGTCGTGTGTCCGACGCTGAAGACCATTGGCCGATTCCTGTCTGGCCGATTTTAGCGCCAACAACTACTCCATCTAACTGGTTCACGACTGGTACTATGTGGAGTTTACTGCATGGGCCTCGCTCCCATACTTCCAATACTACTCCATCTACTAGTTCAAGACTGGTACTACGTCGAGTTTACTGCATGGGCCTTGCTCCCGTACTTCCATTACTACTCCGTCTACTGGTTCACGACTGGTAGTACGTGGAGTTTACTGCATGGGCCTCCCTTCCATACTTCCAGTTCTACTCCGTCTACTGGTTCACGACTTGTACTACGTGAAGTTTACTGCATGGGCCTTACTCCCATACAATACTACTCCATCTAACTGGTTCACGTCTGGTACTATGTGAAGTTTACTGCATGGGCCTCGCTCCCATACTTCCAGTACTACTCTGTCTACTAGTTCACGACTGGTACTATGTGGAGTTTACTGCGTGGGCCTTGCTCCCGTACTTCCAGTACTACTCCGCCTACTGGTTCTCGACTAGTACTACGTGGAGTTTACTGCATGGGCCTCACTCCCATACTTCCAGTACCTACTCCGTCTACTGGTTCACGACTAGTACTACGTGGACTTTACTAAAGGTGCATCGCTCCCATGACACTGCGTTTACTAGTTCCTGACTAGTTTTATGCGTGTTCGACTACTTCGACTACTCGTCTCACCTACAAAACTAGTCGGAATCAACTCCGACTAGTCGGCTTCATCGACAGTTCAAGATCCAACGGCAACTTGGCCAATGTCTAGGCTCGGGGGCTTGCGCCACCGACTACTAGGTGTGTCTTGTGCGAGTCATTTTGCTCCCATGCTCGAGGGCTGGATACAACACGGCTCTCAATGAACAAGGTTTGATTTGAGCGGTAATTTTGGGTGCTTTTTGGAGAAGTTATTTGTTTAACCATTTTTTCAGGGAATTCATCCCGACAAAAGCGGTTTTCAAATTTCTGAACCACTTTTCCCATCTTAACCATCAAATCTTTACCGTCATATATTGCTGGCCACGATTCTTTGGATCCTTTATTCAAAACCTTGAGGATTTGGATTCAAGGCTCGGGGGCTGCAGGGACATGTGTCATCAGCAACTTATTTTTCAAAAATCTTTTGGAAGATAAGGATAGAAGACTCAAGACTAAATTGACCCTCAGCCTTAATCTACGAGTCAACCTAAGGTTCCGGGGGTACTCCATATGGAATGCGAGTTCAATTGCAACCCATATAAAAGAAGACTTGACAACTACTCAGGGCATGAGCACCTCACAGCCTCGATGCAGCCAAGGAAGTACTCGGAAGACACCTTCAAGATGGAGTTCGGGAGGACACGAAGACGCCTTCGGAAGTATTCAGAAGCCTGTAGTACTCGACTACGAAGAGCTCGGGGGCTTGTTAGACCCGGGCCCACGGGACTGCGCACATGGCCTACATCTTACAGGATAAGGGGTGGGATATGGCCCTCATCCTACACCAGTTGTAACTACTCGTAGTGTAGTAGAACTACTCATACAGTAGTAAAACTAGTCGGAGACAGTAGGAAACTACCCAAAAAGTACTTCAGTAGGACTCCTGGGCTCGTATCCGACTAGGACTTCCATGTAACCATGTCCCCCATACTATATAAGGGCGGACAGGGACCCCCTCCAAACAGGAGATCACCCGATCACCACCTAAGGCAATACAAACCACACAGGACATAGGGTATTACGCTCTCGGCGGCCCGAACCTATCTAAACTTTGTTTCCCTTCCACCTTCGAGTTACTAATCCCGGCGACACCCTACATACAAACTCACCACCTCGGGGGTATCCCTCAGTGGGCGTGGCAGTAAAATACTGACAGCCTAGAACAAAGAAGGGGAGGGATAGTGTCTTTGTTGTAGTGGACAGGTTTTCTAAGATGGCTCATTTCATACCATGCCAAAAGAGTGATGATGCTACAAATGTTGCTAATTTGTTCTTTCGTGAGATTGTTCGCTTGCATGGCGTACCAAATACCATTGTTTCTAATTGCGATGCAAAATTTCTTATTCATTTTTGGAGAACTTTGTGGGCTAAGTTGGGTACTAATCTTTTATTTTCCACTACATGTCATCCACAAACTGATGGCGAACTGAAGTTGTGAATAGAACTTTATCTGCCATGCTTATGGCTATTTTAAAAAAGAACATTAAAATATGGGAAGAGTGCTTGCCTCATGTTGAGTTTGCTTATAATCGTTCGCTACATTCTACTACTAAGAAATGCCCTTTTGAGACTGTGTGCAGTTTTGTCCCTCATGCTCCTATTGATCTTTTACCTCTTCCAACTTCAGAGAGGATGAATTTTGATGCTGGACAACGTGCTTTAATGATCCTAAAACTGCATGAGACCACTAAAGAAAACATAGAGAGTATGAATGCCAAATATAAATTTGCTGGTACAAAGGGAAGAAACCTGTCATATTTGAACTAGGCGAGTTGGTTTGGTTGCATTTGAGAAAGGATAGATTTCCTGATTTGAGAAAGTCTAAGTTGCTTCCTAGAGTTGATGGTCCCTTTAAAGTGTTAGAAAGGATCAATGAAAATGCATACAAACTTGAGTTACCTAAAGATTTTGGGGTTAGCCCTACATTTAACATTCCAGATTTGAAATCTTATTTGGGAGAAGAAAATGAACTTGAGTCGAGTATGACTCAAATGCAAGATGGGGAGGATGATGAGGACATCCCTATCATTGGTACAACCACGCCTACTACACAGCAAGGACCAATTACTCAAGCACGAGCATGAGCACGACAACTAAATTATCAGGTAAAGTCGTTCCTTGCTGTCCAAACAAGTTATTCTCCAAATGGGTGCTACTAAAGCCTTGTGATGACTTTCTTATGATTAGGAACATGAAAGCCAAATCAGAGTGGAGAAAGGACTACAATGACAACAAACAAGTGGAAGGAGGCATGAGGAAACGAAGGATCAGACCAAAGAATCAAACTGCAAGTTCGGATAGCTTGTTCGGACCTCCAGGAACTGACAACTTCCACAGGACATAATTGTTTGCTCCGAAGGGTGTTGGAGGATCATGAGCACTTGATGGAAAGCCCTTAAAGCCTACTTTCAGATGGAGTCGCCAGCAACTATAGAGAGATGTTGGGACCTCCAGTCTTGGGCTGACAGCCTTGTATCAAGTTAAGCCCACTAGAGGCCCATTCTATGTTAGGGTTTACACCCTCCCATGCCTCCTGGCTGTCTCCCATGTATAAATACATGCTCCAGCAGCCAGGAGAAGGTTGGGTTTTATTTTTTTGTAAGTTTAGCTTTGGCTACTTCCTGGTGAGCGCGTGTGTCGATTAGACCACCCGTTTGCTTGGTTCAAGACCCCAACTCGTGATTCAGTTTCAGCCTTTGGCTTGATTTTCGTGAGTTATTTGCTTGTTCATCTTGTTCTTGCTTGTTCTCTGTTGCTAGCAGGTTCAAAGGTGTTCTTGGCACAGCAAGAACATCACAATTAGAGATGGTGTACCTATTGCTAAGGCGCAGCCCCTGTGGGGGTTGTAGTCGGACAACCAACGTCGAATCCACCACCAAATCGAGTTATCCCCAGCTCTCATCGAAGATCGGGAACAAACCCTGGCGGGTTCTATCAAAGCTTCTACACATGGATTTGTTTGGACCAATTGCCTATATTAGCATTGGCGGTAACAAATATGGTCTTGTCATTGTTGATGATTTTTCTCGATTCATTTGTGTATTCCTTTTTGTAAGATAAAAGTGGAGCTCAAGGAGTCGTCAAGAAATTCATTAGAAGAGCTCAAAATGAGTATGAGTTGACAATCAAGAACATAAGATGTAACAATGGCTCGGAATTCCAAAACACCAATATTGAGGAATTTCTTGATGAAGAAGGGATCAAGCATGAATTCTCCGCTGCATACACTCCTCAACAAAATGGTATAGTGGAGAGGAAGAATAGGGCATTGATTGAAGCCACAAGAACCATGCTTGATGAGTACAAGACTCCGGATATTTTTTTGGCCAAAGCAATCAACCCGGCTTTCTATGCAATCAACCGCCTCTACCTCCACAAATACTTGGGCAAGACACCCTAGGAGATAATCACCGGTAACAAACCCAAGGTGCACTATTTTAGAGTTTTTGGGAGTAAGTATTTCATACTTAACAAGAAGACCAAATGCTCAAAGTTTGCACCAAAGGTTGATGAAGGCTTTCTACTTGGTTATGGTACCAGCGAACACGCCTATCATGTCTTCAACAAAACCACCCGTTGTGTTGAGGTCACGGTAGACGTAACTTTTGATGAATCCAACAGCTCTCAAGTAGAGCAAGTTGATAAAAACCTTGTAGATGAGGAGGAACCCCCAAGTCTATCAATCATGAGGATGGGTTTGAGTGATGTGAGGCCTCATGAAGTTCAAGCTCAAACTCCGGCTGAAGAAATAAACAATGATCCATCATCATCCACAAGAGTTGAACCACCAAGCTCTCAAGAACCTCAAAATCAAAGTCAAGTTCATGGTGACGATCAAGTCCATGGCATTAATCAAGGGGGAGAACAAGGTGGAGAAGCTCAAGTAGATGCACCACAAGTTGAAGATGATGATGTTGTACCAATTCAACCCCAATCACAAGTGCCTCATCCAAGAGTTCATCAAAGTATTCAACGGGATCATCCCGTTGACAACATCCTTGGGAATATTCGAAGAGGGATCACTACTCGTTTACATTTAGCAACTTTTTATGGACATTACTCGTTTATTTCCTCTTTGGAACCTCTCAAGGTAGAAGAAGCACTTGATGATCCGGACTGGGTGAGTGCCATTCAAGAAGAACTAAACAACTTCACAAGAATGAGGTATGGGAGTTGGTTGAAAGACCAAGGCAAAATGTGATTGGCACCAAGTGGGTTTTTCGGAACAAGCAAGATGAACATGATGTCGTCACAAGGAACAAGGCAAGGTTAGTTGCACAAGGTTTCACCCAAATTGAAGGTTTGGATTTTGGTGAAACCTATGCACCTGTAGCTAGGCTTGAGTGAATTCGGATTTTATTACCCTATGCTACTCACCATGATTTCAAGCTTTATCAAATGGATGTGAAGAGTGCATTTCTGAACGGCCCCTATCCGAGTTGGTGTATGTAGAACAACCGCCGGGCTTTGAAGATCCAAAATTTCCAAACCATGTGTACAAGCTCCATAACACGCTCTATGGGCGTAAGCAAGCTCCTAGAGCATGGTATGAATGCCTTAAGGATTTTCTTCTCAAGAACGAGTTTGTAATAGGCAAAGCCGATTCTACTCTCTTCACTCACAAAGTTGTTAAGATATTTTTGTTTGCCAAATATATGTCGATGACCTTGTTGACGCTCATTACAAACCATTTTCGATCGTCAATTTGATCTGAAAATCATGAGAACTAACATTCCCTGCATGCATATTTATTCAAAATAATGTCAATTCCACATGTCCCCTAGAAAATATAGCTATGCAGGAATTTAAACTAAAATGGAGGGAAAACACACCTTTGAATCCAAGGCACAAAACACCGAGCAATCACGAGAAAGTACGAGGATTGAAGGACCCACATGACAGCCTCAACAGCAAGGAAACACACACTCAATCCAAGGCAACACCTCTTCGGCCAATCAGAATGCGCCGTTCAGCCTCCCATGGATCAAAAGGCCCACCAGAGCATGCAACCGACTTAGGACAGTGCCAGCTCATCGACCAGGGACCGGGGGCCCACTTGTCAGCCACATGTCCAAAGCTGAGGTCGGTTGGGGCTCATCCTGGTTCGGCCAAACTAGAACCAGCTCCACCGCCTTACTTCTTTGACGTGGCACCTTCCCATTGGTCCTCAACGTCGGTTCTGCAGAGCTTCAGCTAGTTGCACGGCAGGAGCACCCCATGTACACACCTATATATATGAGGGGAGGGGCTTCTAAATGAGACACACCAACAAACCATTCAATCTCCTCTCTTGTGCTTACACTCTCATTCTTGAGCTTTAGGCTCACCTTAGAGGTTTAGTGCAGCCTAGGTAGTGCTTAGAAAATAGGGAGAGAGTGAGGGGAAGTCGGGTGGTGCCAGTCGGCCCCCGGCGCTCTTCCCAAGCTTGTACCTCGACGGATGCTTATCAATCATAGTAAGTGTTTGTGATTTCCTTTGTGCTTTACTCTCTTAGTTAAGTAATCATTCTAGTCCCCTAGTTGTTTACTAGATCAATAGTTCACTAGTGTAGTGGATGCTCTAGAGTAAGATCGATTCTGGAGTTAGTAAAGGACGGTATAGACGTGGTGTCTAGATCAGACTTTACTTGTTGATTGTGGAATATCCCATGGTTAGATGAGGTAGGTAGCAGGTAGTGACAGCCCTGTCTATCCAGCGTAACCCTCCCCGTTTGGGTATATCCCTGTGTCGTATTACAGGAGCTCACCAGGTTTTGTCCTGTGGGAAGCCAGTAGCCCGACATGAACAACTAGGACAGATCTATCTTACCTCTGATTCTTAGCCTTAGGAATCCTCTCTACCCATTTCCTCTATCCAGTGTGGTGTCCTTGGATGAACTTGAGCCTTAGATAATATACACACGGTTCTTAGTCGATACGATACCCCGGAATACTCCTGGGTGAAAGCTACAACGGTATCTGTGTGCTTGCAGATTAATTTGTGATCGTAAAAATACCCAACAAGCTTTCTGGCGTCGTTGCCAGGGAACGGTTGCTATATTCCCTTCGGACCTAGTTCGCCCTCGTATCTTTTTCGTTTTCTTTTATTCTACCTTTACCCCCACTACCCATGGAGCAGCTATCCATTCAACAGCTCTCTACCACAAAGTGCAAGTTCTCTGAGCCATCACAATCTTCAAAATAAATCCTTTCATCTAGTTACGAACTCCTTCCTGGCTTTATAGCCGTGGTTCAAAATCCACCCTTCTCTGGAGCAATTAACGAAGATCCCTTTGATCATTTGCAAGAGTTCGAGAAACTGTGTTCGTGCTAGGTAATCCCAGGCATGACACAGGAAACCTTGCAGTGGAAGTTGTTTCCTTTATCTCTCATAGAGAGGGCAGAGCAATGGTACACCCGCACGATGGGAGTATGAGCGGTGATTGGGAAGAACTTCGAGTTGACTTTTGTTATTCATTCTCCCTTACGGAACGCATAGACTTGTTAGAAATATGCCCTAGAGGTAATCATAGAGATGATCATATTTCGTTGTATCCATGATGTATTATGTGTTCATTGAATATCCATTAACGGCAACTTGTATTGATTGGCAATTATGTGAATTGTTTGTGAGACTCTTTACTTGTATGGTTATTCTAAAATTGTTCCTAGTCGGAGTTTATGTATGGACACACATTAATATTACACTAGCACATGTATTAGTTGATGACTGTGTTTCAGAAGTCGTATGACATGGAGATATCAAACTAATAATGTGGGCGCATGTATGACATGAGGCTGGACTGACCCAACTCGAGAAATAGTGATTTCTCATTACACAATGTGTACGTTGTGTCCTTAGACCTGAGATTGTCGCATGCACTCAAGATGTGAACCGACCTACTTAGGAGCCATCAAACGCTACTCCGTAACTGGGTAGTCATAAAGGTGGTTCTCGGGTTTGTCAAAAAAGCATTTTGTGAGACATGGTCAGTCAAGATGGGATTTGCCCCTCTCTGCTTGAGAGAGATATCTCTGGGCCCCTCAATTGATTGGATCAAGAAATGCATGGCCGTGCTAGGGTTAAGTGTTAACCAAGGATTCCGGATCACAGCATTGACAAAGAGAGGTCAGCTTGGAGCTAGACCAAATATCGTGAGGCAAAGGGAATAGCATGTATATGAGATTGTGACGGCTCGTCTAATATGATCTTTGCACGTGCATAGGAGTTGACACGTCTTGCTAGAGGACACTGTCAACTATTGGTCGAGTTGGAGTACTCGGGCCATGTCTGTTCACGTGTGAGCCCAAAGGGTCACACACTTAAGGGGTTGGAAGCCTAATGAGGATATGATCCGAATTAGACTTGGCTTAGGTGCATTAATGGGCCTCGGTTAGGAAGCCCATTAGTGGGCGCCTATAAAAGAAGGGGTGGGGGCGCATGGAGGGGCTAACCCTAATTCCACGCCTGCTGGCAGCCGCCTATTCCCACGCCCGCGCCCACGGTTGCCCTCGCGGACCTAGCAGTCCAGAGTGCGACACTTCTTCCCCGTACGTGTGGATATCTTGGAGGTGCTGCATCTACTGCACTAGGACGTGCCGCACATGAGGAGGTCTTGCAACTGCATTGCTGGCGACCGACTGCACTACCCCGACGCGTTACAGAAGTTCCGCACCCGCACGTCTAGTGGTAATTCTGTGATCTATAACAGCAGTTTTCCTGGTTTATGCGGTGGAAATTTTTGTTTATCACTAGCGTAGCCCATCTCATATCCCTACAGTGGTATCAGAGCCATAGTTGCTTCGTTATAGGTTCGGATGTGTGCATATGGAGATATACGTGGATGTAGATGAAACCCTACTCCTGTTTTGTGTCCTCGCTGCGATGGTCGTGTAACGATATACTCCTACCAGTCGGGTGTCCACCATCGGAGTTAAGTGATACACGTAAACTCAGTCAAAGCAGGTGGAGATCAATCGGATTGGTCGAATCGAAACCAAGAATGAATCACCAGATGCATATGATGCGTGGGATGGCAGATTAGATCTGCTATCGGGTTGAGGGAGTTGCAGAAACATGTTGTTCAGTAAAATAGCCAAAACTTTTGCATACAAACTCAGATTGAGGCGAATTTTATATGAAAATTCATCTACAGAAAATTTTACACATGAAATTTAACGCTCATTGCATTTTCACTGAAATTATATTTCCCAAAATCGGCTTGGAAGATGGAGTTTCGGGCGTTCGAAGTTTAGACGTCGTTGCGCCTAACTTGGTTTTGCAGGATCATGTGTGATTGGTATGGCCCTTATGTGTATGTGATGCATGTATGTAATTTTCATGACCCGCGTGTCACGAGTATTGCAATACGATAGGAACCAAATCTATTGCCAATCTATGTAATGGCCTGCATGCCAACCTGTGATGATCTGACTAGACAATGTAACTAGATTTTGGTAGTTATAGTTCTTGGAGGACTCATCACCTGGAGGATGGCACACATGGAACATGGAGATGGAGATCAGGGTGGACAGACTCTATGGAGATGGAGATCACCATGTGAATATAGGCCATACTGATTCACAACTATGTGTTTGTTGTTCTTATCATTTTACTTCTACTTGCGATAATGTATTTTCTGCATATGGTAAAAGTAGACCGATCGATCCCTCGCAACGTTTAAGTTTAAATGCCCCCCCAACTAAACCTTGCTCCATCATGTGTCTTGTACAATTTGTGGTGGGTCTATGAAATTAGGGTGCCACTAGTTTTCCTTGACTTGATGAGTTGTATTAGATACTTACACGCATAAAGGGTTGGTGAACTTAAACAAGGTCATCTTAACAGTTAAGGACCTTGGGGCATAAAGGTTGGGAGCCGAAACATAGAGATGTCACCCAACAACAAGAGTCATATGTGATATGATTAGCAAAGAGTTGCTTACCGATTTACCTGTCTTCTAACGGTGAAGCTAAAGCTCACTAGTCGACTTGATAGTTGTGGGTCTTGAATCACTAAGTTTCAATGGAGGGATATTGATTTTAGTGGGAATAGATTCTGTTAAATGTTTAATGTGATTTACTCTATCATGGATACATTTGTTTTAGTGTTTTTTGCATTATTATTTTGTTGTAGATCAAAGGCACCTAGCACCACCACATCTTTTACTTTGCGTTCGATCCTTGACAAGGATAAGTTGAATGGCACTAACAATACAGATTGGATCCGTAACCTAAGAATTGTTCTCAGGGTTGAGAAAAAGGAAGATGTTCTAGATACCCCATTACTAGAAGAACCTGCTGAAGATGCAACTGTTGCTGTCAAGAATGCTTACAAGAAAGCATGCCACAACAATCTTGAAGTGAGTTTCCTTATGCACGCTTGCATGGAACCCGAACTGCAGATGCAGTTTGAGACAAACCATGAGGCACACGATATGATCGTGGCGCTTCAGGACATGTTCTAGACACAGGCCAGGACTGAAAGGTTCAATGTGTTCAAGGCCTTTGTTGAGAGCAAGCTGGCAGAAAGCGCAGCAGTGAGGCCGCATGTGATCAAGATGGTTGGTTACACGCAGAGGTTGGAGAAGCTAGGCTTCCCAGTCGGCCAAGAGTTGGCCACTGATTTCATTCTTGCGTCTTTACGGCCGAGCTATGGGAACTTCATCTTGAACTACCACATGCACGGGGCTGAAAAGGGCTTGAATGAGCTATGCAGCATGCTCAAGACAGCAGAAAGTGACATCAAGAAGAGCAGGGACGGTGGCCATGTGATGGCGGTTCAGAACAAGCCTAACTTCAAGAAGAA
Source organism: Panicum miliaceum (assembly GCA_032594955.1). Lineage (NCBI taxonomy): Eukaryota > Viridiplantae > Streptophyta > Magnoliopsida > Poales > Poaceae > Panicum > Panicum miliaceum. The sequence continues at coordinate 5,968,227 of CM064070.1, read as the reverse complement.
GGGTACTTCATGGAAGAAGAAGGGCAAGGCTAAGGTTGAGAACCCCACGTCGAACCCAGATCCTAAGGCTAAAACTGGACCAACTGCTGACACTGAGTGCTTTCACTATCATGAAAAGGGTCACTGGAAGAGAAACTGCAAGGTGTACTTGGCTTCTTTGAAGAACCGTGGAAGTAAGAGTACTTCCGAATCAGGTACCCTTACTATTTATGTTATGGATAATTTTATTGCTGATTCTTTCATCAATTCTTGGGTATTTGATACCAGATCGGTTGCTCACATTTACAATTCGATGCAGGGGCTAACAAGAAGTAGAAGCGTGGCAAGAGGAGAAGTTCATTTCTGCATGGGCAATAATGCAAGAGTTGCTGTGTTGAGCGTCGGGACGATGCAACTCCACCTCTCATCAGGATTTATAACGGAGTTGAATAATTGTTATTTTGTTCCTAGTTCGAGTCGAAACATTATATCTCCTTCATGTTGGATGATGGATGGTTATTCGTTTGCGAGTGAAAATAATGGTTGTGTGATCTCTATGAATGATATGTTTGTGGCTTCTGCGCCTATTAAGAATGGGTTGTTTGTTTTAAATCTTGATGATTCACCTATCTGTAATGTAAGTGCTAAAAGGCTTCGACCTAATTATTTGAGTCCTACCTATATGTGGCATTGTCGTTTGGGTCATATAAGTGAGAAGCGCATGATGAAGCTCCATTCGGATGGGCTTCTAACTTTGTTTGATTTTGAATCATACGAGACATGCGAAGCTTGTTTGCTATGCAAGATGACCAAGACACCATTCGTAGGTTCTCCCGAGAGAGCATCGGACTTGCTAGAACTCATACATACTGATGTGTGCGGACCAATGAGCACGACGGCTAGAGGAGGATTCCAATACTTCATAACTTTCATTGATGATTTGAGTAGATATGGCTATATCTATTTGATGAAACATAAGTCTGAAACCTTTGAAAAGTTCAAGAAATTTCAGAATGAGGTTGAAAATCAACATGGCAAGAAAATGAAGGCCTTGCAATTTGATCGAGGAGGCAAGTATTTGAGTCATGAGTTTAGCAATCATCTGAAGAGTTGCGGAATTGTTCCTCAACTCACGCCACCTGGAACACCTCAGAGAAACGGTATGTCCGAGCGACGTAATCGAACCTTGTTGGACATGGTTTGGTCGATGATGAGCCAGTCGGACCTACCGTTATCATTTTGGGGTTACGCTCTAGAAACAGCAGCTTTCACACTAAACAGGGTACCATCTAAAGACTTCACTGAAAAATAGTTTTTCTATGAAGGACTTAGGGGAAGCTGCATACATTCTGGGCATAAGAATCTATAGAGATAGATTGAGAAGGCCTATTGGATTAAGCCAACATACTCACATTGACAAGGTGTTGAAATGTTTCAGCATGGAACAATCAAAGAAAGGGTTCTTGCCTATGTCACACGGTATACATCTCAGCAAGACTCACTGTCCTTCGGCGACTGATGAGCTGGATCGCATGAGCAAGGTTCCATACGCTTTGGCAGTTGGATCTATCATGTACGTGATGATAAGTACACGCCCAGATGTCTCATATGCTCTAAGTGCTTCGAGTAGGTACCAGTCTGATCCAGGTGAGAGTCACTAGACAGCGGTGAAAAACATTCTTAAGTACTTCAGAAGGACTAAAGATGTGTTCCTAGTCTATGGAGGTGAGGAGGAGCTCACAGTAACGGGTAGCTTCCAAACCGACAAACATGATTCAAAGTCGCAATCAGAATTTGTGTTCACATTGAATGGTGGTGCTGTAAGTTGGAAAAGTTCCAAGCAGCATACGGTAGCTGATTCTACAACGGAAGCCGCGTACATTGCAGCTTCGGAAGCTGCAAAGGAAGGGGTTTGGATGAGGAAGTTCCTCATAGAGCTTGGTGTGTTTCCGAATGCGTCCAGCCCATTGAACCTCTACTGTGACAACAATGGGGCGATAGCGCAGGCTAAGGAGCCAAGGAATCACCAGAAGAACAAACATGTACTGCGGAAGTTTCACCTCATACGAGAGTTTGTTAGACGGGGTGAGATCAAGATATGCAAGATACACACGGATTTGAATGTTGCTGATCCTTTGACAAAGCCTCTTCCACAACCTAAACATGAAGCCACAAGAGCTATGGGTATTAGATATCTTCTAGATTAGAATCTAGTGCAAGTGGGAGACTGTTAGAAATATGCCCTAGTGGTAATCATAGAGAAGATCATATTTCGTTGTATCCATGATGTATTATGTGTTCATTAAATATCCATGAAAGACAACTTGTATTGATTGAAAATTATGTGAATTGTTTGTGAGACTCTTTACTTGTATGGTTATTCTAAAGTTGGTCCTAGTCGGAGTTTATGTATGGACACACATGAATATTAGACTAGCACATGTATTAGTTGATGACTGTGTTTCATAAGTCATATGACATGGAGATGTCAAACTAATAATGTGGGCGCATGTATGACATGAGGCTGGACCAACCCAACTCGAGAAATAGTTATTTCCCATTACACAATGTGTACGCTATGTCCTTAGGCCTGAGATTATCGCATGTACTGAGGATGTGAACCGACCAACTAGGAGCCATCAAACGCTACTCCGTAACTTGGTAGTCATAAAGGTTGTTCTTGGGTTTGTCAAAGAAGCATGCTTTGAGACATGGTCAGTCAAGATGGGATTTGCCCCTCTCTGGTTTAGAGAGATATCTCTGGGCCCCTCGAGTGATCGGATCAAGAAATGCATGGTTGTGCTAGGGTTAAGTTTTAACCAAGGATTCCGGATCACGGCATCGAGAAAGAGGGGTCAGCTTGGAGCTAGACCAAATATCGTGTGGAAAAGGGAATAGCATGTATATGAGATTGTGATAGCTCGTCCGATATGATATTTGCGCGTGCATAGGAGTTGACACGTCTTGCTAGAGGCCACTGTCAACTATTGGTTGAGTAGGAGTACTCGGGCCATGTCTATTCACGCGTGAGCCCAAAGGGTCATACACTTAAAAGGCTGGAAGCCTAATGAGGATATGATCCAAATTAGACTGGGCTTAGGTGCACTGATGAGCCTCGGTTAGGAAGCCCATTATTGGGCGCCTATAAAAGAAGGGGTGGGGACACATGGAGGGGCTAACCCTAATTCCACGCCTGCTGGCAGCCGCCTGTTCCCACACCCGCGCCCACGGTTACCCTCGCGGACCTAGCAGTCCGGAGTGCGACGCTTCTTCCTCGTACGTGTGGATACCTTGGAGGTGCTGCATCTGCTGCACGAGGACGAGCCGCACATGAGGAGGTCTTGCAACTGCACTGCCGGTGACCGACTGCACTACCCTGACACACTACAGAAGTTCCACACCCGTGCGTCTAGTGGTAATTCCATGATCTATAACAGCAGCTTTCCTGGTTTATGCGGTGGAAATTTTTGTTTATCGCTAGCGTAGCCCACCTCATATCCCTACAAGACTCCCTACCGATTGACATCCTCGACTTTAAGCAATTAGAGAAGGAGTCCATAGGTGCAACATGGGCTAGATTCTCATGCCTTTTGGCATCTAGCATAGACTTGTCTTTGCATGATGATGTATCATTAGACATCTTTTGCTCAGGGTTAGACATGAAATCTGCCCTAGACCTCGATGTCACCACCGGAGGTTTGTTTGCACACAAAACTCCGATGGAAGAAAGAGAGATCCTAGATCGCCTCTTAGAAAACTCTTTTTTCCCTACCGACCATAACGAACCCCGCCGATAGGAATCCGAGTTGAGGCATGTGAGTCTCTCAACAGCCAAATCTGAGTTTTCACCTTTCACATCCTGAGATTCATCTATTGATCCCTCTCCGGAACCACGAACACCGAAGGAAGAAGAAATTCAACCTTTAGAGTTCTCTTCCCGATTCAAGAATGATCCTTCAAGAAACATTAGAAACACCTCAAATCATCATAGGCACGAGAAGCTTACGGCATCATTCTGTCTTTATGAGATCCTCGATAAAGGACTCCACCATGCAACCATAGTGGATTGGTCGAAAAAGGTAAAGCATACTTCCGAAGCAATTCGGATTAGCTCAACTTCCATAACCATCCCTTGTACTATGAGGAGAAATGCGGTAGAAGCCCTTCATGACCCTACTGCTGAGGCTTGTATCTTATCCGAGTACCTCATAGACACTCTGGTAGGTCACAAACCTCTGACCTGGACTGACAAATACCTTAGAAGTCCCTCGGGACTCTTCTTCGAATGTCAGGGGATCGCAAGGAACGTGCCTATTACCATAGACAAAATCAAGGTGTGCTTAGATTTCCACATCTATAATGCCATCAATTTTGATCTCCTCTTAGGCTACCCTCTAGAAAAACTTCTTAGGAAAAATGTATCTCGTGGGAGCCTAGATGAAAAGCTTAGGGAAATTGCTTTTGCCACCACTACCGCTTGTTTAGAAAATCCTTCAGTGAAGCCTCATCCTGAGCAAAACCTGCTTGAGAAGATGATGTATGGATCCCCATTTGTATCGTCCGAGCCTGTTCTCTTTGAAGTTGCAAAATCTGCCACTTCCGAAGAGTACGACTCGGAAGAAATCCTTCACCTTTGTGAAGATGAAAGATCATCATCACCCTCGATCGAGTTTGAGCCTCTTCCCGCTATCCCGGAGTACGTTGTTCTCAACCATGATCGAGATCCAACAATAATCATTCATGATGAATCTCTTGAGATGGAGAATCCATGGGCCATGGAATTTTGTGAGGAGCCGACTCTGGAGTCCGAAGGAAAGGATTCCATGGATAAGTATGGGAGATTCATTCTAGAAATACCACAAGAACCATGCTCATTCAATGCCTCTCCAGAGCCAACCATGCTTTGTGCCCCGAGCATGTATGAGGAAAACAACCACCTTAAGGTCCTCTCTTGTAAAATCTTTGGAAGGTTGGTTGTAGATGCATATGTTTATCATAAACATTGCAAATTTCGTGGATGCTTTGTGGCACTAACCTTGCAGCTAAAGCTTCAACAATACATCAATAATTGGTAGTGAGAGGGGAACACATCACCAACGATAGCTGCAAGAGGATGTTCCCATGGTCGAGCTTGTGACCATAAAAAAAGCACTGTCGGGAGATAACCTGGGTGATCATTTGTTTTTCCTTTTGAATAAAAAGCAAGACCATGTTCTAGGATGAAGTTTCCCTTCGGGTATTTTTGATCGCTAACCAATTTAGGTGGAGACCGAAAAGAACGTCGGACAGGCGATGCCTAAGAACATGAGAGCTACATTGACTACAACACTATGGTAATTCTTAGTGAGGAAACGATTATGAAAGGGAACTTGAACTCTACACACTTGAAGTTGTGTTTCCCAACAATGCAAACTCCAAGTGTGGGGGAGGTATGTGAGTACCCCAAGTAAGTTCTTCTCGTACCAGTTCTTATCTTGGTTTGGAGACGGTGTTGGTTCTTGCATCTTGCTCCATAAAAAAAGAAAAAAAAAGAAAAAAAGGGGAGTTACCACAGCAACAATGCAGAATTCTCTAATGATAAAACGCCATGGTAAGCACGCTCAGGTATGTCCTGTTTTTGACTTTAAACAAAGCCCTTCCGAGAGGTAGCCCAAGGTTCACCGCTCTTATACTCAAGCTTGTCCCTATTTGAATATGGCTTGAACATGTTTTCATTATTCCTTTATCTAATCTCGTATGTGCTTGTTGAATGTGTGATGCATAACGCATTCATCCACTTTTCCAAATTAAGTGTGGTGCTTAGGTTAAAAAGTCTGCTTTAATCAAATTAGACATGGTGTCGAGTTTGATTGATGGACCCTAGAGTTACTGCTTGTATAGATCTTGGTTGTATATGTGGACTGACCCCTGTAGGAAAATCTTCAAAACCAAACGGGTGAGTCGTTAAGCTGAATTCAAATGGAAAGGTAAGCCAAGGCATTGGATTCATATTGCACAATATACGAAGGAGGTACATATCACCCTTCAAGGGTCACCGTAAGTATATCCTCTTTTGTTTATGTTAATGCAATTTTAATTCCGCCTTGTTTGAGTAAGACTTATGGTGAAATAAAATAAATATTTGAGTTCGAATAAAATAAGGATCCCTGGTTCTCAAACCATTAGAGTACCTTTTATTTCTATCTTTTGTCTTTGAATAAAGCACCAGGTACAAGAACAAGTGTGGGGGAGATCTCTTAGAGTTTTGACACACATACGCCCGAGATCACCCATAGACATGTGCACAAGACTGAAGAACCAGCACACAAAAGTCTTAGAACCTATCGCGATGGTTTGTGCACTCTACCCCTCAAATCTCCCTGGCCCATGAGTTTAAATGAAAACCTTTATTGTCAATCACTAAAATTAAACTCAAGGTTATCTTCTGATAATGTGCTCACACGATTAGCTTGCATATATTTTATTCCTTGCTAAACTTGAACTTGTGAATCATATCCTAGGGAACCCATAATTGTTAAGTAGTTGAAAAGTGAGATATGGTTTGATGAAGGAATCCTTGCTTTCTCTATCAGACCCGGGGTCACGGGACTGCGCACATGGCATACATATTCTAGGATAAGGGATGGGACATGGCCCACGCCCTACATCAGTCGTAACTACTCGTACTGCAGTAGAACTACTCGTACCGTAGTAGAACTAGTCGGAACTGAAGGAAACTACCCGAATAGTACTTGGGTAGGACTCCTGAGCTCGTATCAGGCTAGGATTTCCATGTAACCCTGTCCCCCCAAACTATATAAGGGCAGGCAGGGACCCCCTAAGGCAATACAAACCACACACAGGACGTAGGGTATTACGCTCTCGGCGGCCCGAACCTGTCTAAACATTCTGTTCCTTGCACCTTCGAGTTCCTGATCTCGGTGACACCCTACCTACAAACTCACCACCTTGGGGGTATCCCTCAGTGGGCGTGGTGGTAAAACACCGACAGCTGGCACGCCAAGTAGGGGTGTTCATCGAGCATCCATCAAAGAACTCGATGGCATTTCAGCTTCACCAGCACCATGCTCGATGAGGGCACAATGTTCATTTTTGGCTCCTGGATCTGCGTCGCCAATAGCTCAGGTGGTTTCAATGGCCACTTAGCCAACTCCAGGAAGTCGGAGGCCTTTCCAGCAAGTCGATGCAGCAACCTCGATGAGTTCGTCAACAATCTCGATGAGTTGCTGCACCCCGGTCTCACCGGCGAGATCGAGAGGATGTCTATTTTTGACATGACTTCAACTTGTGCTGCACCAGGACTTCTCAGATCAGACTCATGCAATCCCGCTTCGGTCAACGAGGAGGCCGCATGGTCTGAGTCCCTCTCTGACTTGGAGGAGGACTTAGATCGTCTGCTCAAGCTTGGAGATGAGGGAGCTACCACCGGTCGGGAGGCCCCTGCTTTTGACAACCACTCGGACTCAGATGACAACCCCGAGTTCTTTTTGGGTAGTCACCTAGGTTTGTCCATAACGCCTATGTTGCAAGGCTGGTTCATGTACTGGAAGGGCTTAGAGCCCTCTGAGCTACTCTAATATGACTCCCGCCTTCTGGCCTTCACGCAGGAACTGCCTTTTCAGGAAGGCAAACCCCTCTCTTGCATCTCTGAGAAGGGAGAGGGCAGCACAGAGCTAGTCGAGTACAGCCACATGGCTGAGAGCTCACCGGATCGTCAAGTCTATATGGCTTCCCTTCGCAATACGGATGACGATGAGCCGGGTCCCGAGTACGATGCCGAACTACTCGTGGACGTATCTGCCGATGAACGTACGGTGGACACGAGAACGAGGAGTATAGAAGGATCCGGCGTTTGAAGAACGCCAAGCGTGCCAAGCGCAGGTGGAACACGGAAAACTGCGCACGCAACCCACAGTACCAGAGGTACCTCAACAACGCTTTTGCAGTAGCTGAAGTGAAGGGATATGAGGTGGGCTACGCTAGCGATAAACAAAAATTTCCCCCGCATAAACAAAGAAAACTTCTGTTATAGATCACGGAATTACCACTAGATGCGCGGGTGCGGAACTTCTGTAGCGCGTCGGGGTAGTGCAGTCGGTCGCCAGCAGTGCAGTTGCGAGACCTCCTCACGTGCGGCTCATCCAAGTGCAGCAGATGCAGAACCTCCAAGGTATCCACATGTACGGGGAAGAAGCGTCGCAATCCGGACAGCTAGGTCCGCGAGGGCAACCGTGGGCGCGAGCGTGGGAACAGGCGGCTGCAAGCAGGCGTGGAATTAGGGTTCGCCCCTCCATGCGCCCCCACCCCTCCGTTTATAGGCGCCCACTAATGGGCTTCTCAACCGAGGCCCATTAGTGCACCTAAGCCCAGTCTAATTCGGATCGTATCCTCATTGGGCTTCCAGCCCCTTAAGTGTGTCACCCTTTGGGCTCACGAGCGAACAGACATGGCCCGAGTACTCCTACTCGACCAATAGTTGACAGCAGCCTCTAGCAAGACGTGTCAACTCGTATGCGCGCGCAAAGATCATATCAGACGAGCCGTCACAATGTCATATACATGCTATTCCCTTTGCCTCACGATATTTGGTCTAGCTCCAAGCTGACCTCTCTTTCTCGATGCCATGATCCAGAATCCTTGGTTAACACTTAACCCTAGCACGGCCATGCATTTCTTGGTCCGATCACACGAGGGGCCCAGAGATATCTCTCTCAAGCCGAGAGGGGCAAATCCCACCTTAACTGACCATGTCTCACAGCATGCTTCTTGACAAACCCGAGAACCACCTTTATGACTACCCAGTTACGGAGTAGCGTTTGATGGCTCCTAATTAGGTCGGTTCACATCTTGAGTACATGCCACAATCTCAGGTCTAAGGACACAGTGTACAGATTGTGTAATGAGAAATCACTATTTCTTGAGTTGGGTCAGGCCAGCCTCATGTCATACATGCGCCCACATTATTAGTTTGACATCTCCATGTCTTATGACTTGTGAAACACAGTCATCAACTAATACATGTGCTAGTCTAATTGTTGACGCCAGATTTTCACACGTGTTGAATCGGCGTCAGGAAAGGAAGAGGCTGGCCGATGCGGCACATTTAAAGGCTACAGTTGGGAATCGCCGATTGAGGCTACAGTTAGGGATCGGCCGATTGTCGATGTAGCTTGCGCCAACAAATAGGGGGATGAAGCCAATGGAATCTCAACAGAGGATTCCAGTCAAAAATGTCCTGACGTTGGCCAAAAGAACGATGCCGACTCGGTCGTGAAGCAATGGAAAGAATCCGGATTGGACTAGGAGATGGCGGCAGATGATTCTACGGGAGCCCGTTTCCTTTAGGAAAATATTATAGATATAGTAGTTTTCTATTTAAATCAAGTTTATAATAGATCGTAATTGATCAGGAATCTTAGTCCTAGGGTATAAATAGGAGCCGTCAGGGTTTTGTAGAAGAGACATCAATCAATCAATCAACAAAAACAATCTACTTTTTCATCGCACTTTACTTTCAAGTCGGCGACTTCGCCAATACTTCTTTTTTTTCACGAGTTCGTACGGATTGGCAGGGCTGCATCGACACGATCTCCGGCCAATTGGTAGATCCCGCTTATCGAATAACATCTAAGCTTTAACTTCAGGCGCATCGCCGTTGTTTCATTTGGATTTATTCACTAGTTATCGATATTTACCAGAATTATAGGTTTTACCTATTGTTCTAGTTTTATCACCAGTTATCCAACTTGAGATCAAAACTATCAGCTTTATTATTGCTTTCCCTCGTTTATTATCATACAGCCGATTAAATTTATTTCAAGTGTTGCATCTGTAGCGATTGTTTAAGTTGCTCCAGTAGTTTTCTTTGCAATCGTCACGTGATTATCGGCTGATCCATAGCCGGTCATCTTCATAGCAAATCGGCTGATTCGCTGATACGCTTTTCGGGACAGATCGGAACCTCAGCCGATCGGAACACCCGGAATTTAATACGTTTATTTCCTTGTCAATCAACAGGTCAGATTGACTGGCACGCCGCGCGAACCGCACCAGGGTAATCAACCGAACAGGAGTTAAGAAGATTCTCCTGGGTCGTGTGTCCGACGCTGAAGGTCATCGGCCGATTCCTGGCCGATTTTTAGCGCCAACACACTTTTGGCACGCTTGGTGCGATCACCTCAACATCCAATATGTCAAAGACCACCGAAGTCTCTGAGAACAACATCATTGAGGTCACGGAAGCAGATCTCAAGGACGACAAGAAAGAGGAACTGGCAAAACACCTAGAAGACTACAAAAGGGTGTATCTGCAATCTTTCAGTCGTACCAGAAGCGGGGAGGCAATCAAGAAAGCTCCTCTTCCAAATCCCCGCCACATCACCATCGCTGAGGATTCGGGCAAGATGTCCGATATGATTCAACAGTCCGTCTATCAGGCTTTCATCGACCAATCCTCAGTAATGACCAACACAGTGTAGAACGCCGTCATCAGTTCTCTGGTCAGCGGAGTAGGTCAGGGATATCAGGGGCCAGCATATGCCCCACCTATTGTACCTCCAGCCAGAAGCTTACCAGGCACGTCTCACTCGGCTCCTCAACCGATGTCGACGCAACACAAAGGATACAACACTTCGTTGCCTTCAATGCCTCCAGGGTATAATGGTGCACCATGTTTTCGATCGCAAGTGCCGCTTCAGCCTGTCCAGATTGCTTCCGTGCAATCGCTGCCCTCAAACTCAGTACATTGGGGGGCACCCGCAACGGCGGCTTTTCCTGATCAATCAACCGGACATGGGAGCTATCCGATCCAGGCACCGTTCCATTCGGCCATTCGGCCGACAGTCCCTCAGTATCAACCGGCCACGTCAGAAATTGGCAGGGGGGCAGATGCCGCAGAAGCACTCAGAAGCACGGCACCGATGACGATGTACGACGGGATGGCAGATTCGCTTCGCCATCAGCTGTCAACTGCTCAGACGGCCACGATGCAATAGAATCCGCCACATGCTCCGATCCATCACCCGGCTGTACCGCCGCCGATCCACCAACATACGCCGGCGCCCCGACCAGCTGTTCATCAGCAGCAAGTGGATTGGACAGCAAGAATAGCGGAGGTAATTCAAGACCAATTCGGGTTGAAGCCGAAAGTACAAACTTATACGTACAAGACGCCATACCCGTCGGCTTATGATCCACTGTCGTTTCCCCATCAGTACAAAGTTCTTGACTTTACCAAATTCTCGGGGCTGGATGACACCTCAACCGTGGAGCACATAAATAGGTTCATCATCCAGTGCGGGAAAGCCGCCACAAAAGATGCTCTGCGGGTGCGTCTGTTCTCGTCGTCTCTATCTGGGTCGGCCTTCCAGTGGTTCACTACCTTACCACCCAATTCCATCATCACTTGGGCCGATCTGGAAAAGCAGTTTCATAAGTACTTCTACGCGGGAGTCCACGAGATGAAGCTTTCTGATTTGACCAGCCTTAGGCAAAGGAGCGATGAACCAATAACTGGCTACATACAGAGGTTCAGAGAGGTCAGCAACAAATGCTATACCCTAACCCTGACCGATGCCCAGTTGGCCGATATCGCCTTCCAAGGCCTCCTGCCACATATCAAGGAGAGGTACGCCTCACAAGAATTTGAAAGCTTAAGTCAGATCGTTCACCGATTGGCCGGTCAGGAAGTACATCCGTTTGAGCAGCGGAAGAATTTCCAGAAAAAGGTGGCATATTTGGAAGGGCCTGAATCTGAGGAAGAAGAAGAAATCGGCCTAGCAGAATGGGTCAAAGGGAAAAAGCCGATATCGTGCCCTTTCGGCAAGAAAGAACCAGAGGCGTTCGGTTTTGACACGTCAAAGGCTGATAAAATCTTCGACTTACTTCTCCAGGAGGGGCAAATCAAGCTCTCACCTTACCATACCATTCCCTCGGCCGATCAGCTCAAAAAGATGAAATATTGCAAGTGGCACAATGCTACATTTCATGACACAAATGAGTGCAAGATCTTCCGTCAACAGATACAGTCGGCCATTGAGCAAGGCAGACTCAAGTTCGAAGTCCCGGCGAAGCCAGTAAAGCCGATGAAGATTGATCAGTATCCTTTCCCTGCTAACATGGTTGACACGGGAAAAAACTCACTCCAAACCAAGGTGCTGACGTCGGAATTGGCTAGAAGAAGCGGCGCCGTGGACCCTAGAAAGCATGTTACGATAAATGATGTCAAAGGGAAAAGACGGGCTGAAGACGAGGGCGAAGGATCAGAACGATCGTGTAGACCCGTCACTTCCCAATTCTTACTCAGCAAATATCAGCGGCAGCAGGAAAGGTCAAGGCACCACGATGAGATGATACGCCGACACGAAGATCATTGGCAATGTCCGTTCTTCATCCATTGCTGGGAAAATAACCTCAGATTGCCATTAGCCTATAATTGCCCTGAGTGCAGCGGATCAAGTCACAACGATCGCCTGTTCAAAAGATCACGCTCCAGAGATAGAGGATCGGAGCCGATCAGTAGAAACTGGCGCGAACAAGAAGGTCGGCGCCTTTCAGTGCATGATCGGCTGGGGGGCAGAGTTGACCGGTATGACCGGTCGAAGGGCAGGATCAACCAGCAGAAGCGACTGGGGGGCAGAACTAGCGTACACGATCGGCTAGAAGAAATGGCTGGTGCTAGGGTGTCAGATGAGAACCCCTCTAGGAAGGGAACCAGACTGGGAGCACGCCAAGCCGTCGGCCAAACCAGTAAACCCCAGGTGGTGCCCTGATGGACTGTCTAAATCTTAAAAACGAAGGATCCAACGTCTACGCCAATGGGAACAACAAGAGGAAGAGCAGAGGCAGGTGCTGGATAAGAAAAACGACGGGTCTCAGTTCTGGCACCCCAAGAGAAACAACAACAAGGAGGGCGACAATCAAGAATCGGCAGCTGATGTCAACATGGTGTTCATATTGCCGATAGAGCTCATGGCACCCGCTGATCGAGATAAAGCGACAAGTATGGGGGAGCAGATGGCGCAGTTGGTTTTGGAGCCGATGACAGCCACCTTTGAGAAACCGGAAGACGAAAAACGACAACATCTCAAGGCACTATTTCTCAAAGGACACGTTAACGGACGACCCGTTACCAGGCTACTAGTGGACGGAGGCGCTGCAGTCAATATCATGCCATATGCCATGTTCCGGAAGCTAGGCAAAAGCGATGAAGACCTGACCAAGACAGACATGATGCTCAAAGACTTCGAAGGCAACGTGTCTCCCACCCGCGGAGCGCTCTGCGTCGACCTCACCATCGGCAGTAAGACCCTTCCCACTACCTTCTTTATTATTAATGGTAAGGGGTCCTACAACATGTTTCTCGGTCGTGATTGGATACATGCGTATTGTTGTGTCCCATCTACAATGCACCAATGCCTCGTACAGTTGGTCGGCGACAGTACAGAGATAGTCACCGCCGATTCCACCTACAGTGTTGCGGCGGCCGACATGCAACAGTGGAGCTGTGAACACATCAAGTGTATATCTGGTAGAACTTGGGACACTGATTTCCTGAAAGTGTCCGATTTTGGTCTATAGCCGATCCAAGCAGTCGGCTCTAAAGATTCAGATTAGATGGATCAGTTCGTCCGAGAAGACGGGAAGCTTGGGGCATGGATTTACGTCGGCCGATTCATTGGAGATGGTGGATTTAGGAGATGGTAGCAAGCCAAGGCCGACGTATATTAGTGCTAGCTTAGATCTCGATTACAAATGTGGGTTGATAAGTTTGTTAAAAGAATTCAAAGATTGCTTTGCTTGGGAATACCATGAGATGCCTGGCCTAAACCGGTCTATTGTCGAACACTGGTTGCCTATAAAATCAGTATATCGGCCATATTAGCAGCCTGCACGACGGTGCAACCCTAAAATTCTACCTGATATAAAGGCCGAGATCACAAGATTGATTGAAGCAAGATTTATTCGGCAGTGCCGCTATGCCGAATGGATTTCTAATATTGTACCCGTATATAAGAAAAACAGAAAGTTGCGCGTATGCATCGACTTCAGGAACCTAAATCAGGCTACACCAATGGACATCCGATGCCGACAGCCGATGTCTTGATAGATGCTGCCGCAGGACATAAAGTCATCAGTTTCATGGATGGTAATGTTGGGTACAATCAAATATTAATGGCCGAAGAAGATATTTCGAAGACGGCTTTCAGGTGTCCCGGCCACCTCGGTTTATTCGAGTGGGTGGTAATGACCTTTCGGTTAAAGAACGCCGGCGCTACATACCAGCGGGCTATGAATTATATCTTTCACAAGCTCATTGGTGTATCGGTGGAAATCTACATCGACGATGTGGTGGTCAAGTCGAAAGGCCATCAGGAACATCTGGCCGATTTACAAGAGGTATTGGAGTGCACGAGGAAGCATGGGTTGAAAATGAACCCGAACAAGTGTGCATTTGGCGTGTCGGCCGGACAATTCTTAGGATTCATGGTCCATGAGCGCGGGATAGAGGTTAACTGGAAGACCATAGCTGCCATCAATAAGGTTGTAGCCCCGCAGAATAAAACTGAGCTGCAGTCCCTCATCGGCAAGGTCAATTTTATTAGAAGATTCATATCCAACTTGTCCGGGCGTATTCAAGCTTTCACTCCTTTGTTGAAATTGAAGCCCAATCAGGAATTCGTGTGGGGAGAAGAACAACGCAAGGCGTTAGAAGATATCAAGCAATATCTAATTTCACCACCGGTGTTAGTCCCGCCACAGCCCGGTAAGCCGTTCAAATTATACTTATCGGCTGACGAACAGGCTATTGGATTGGCGCTGGTACAGGAGTTTGAAGGAAAAGAACGGGTGGTATATTATGTCAGCAGAAGACTCCTGGACACCGAAACAAGATATTCCCCGGTGGAACGGTTGTGCCTGTGTCTATACTTCTCGTGTACCAAGCTCAGGCACTATTTGTTATCGGCAGAGTGCATAGTCGTATGCAAGGATGATGTGGTAAAATATATGCTATCACTGCCAATTTTGAAAGGACGGATTGGAAAGTGGATCCTGGCTCTGTCAGAGTTTGACTTAAGGTACGAATCGGCCAAGGTTATCAAGGGTCAAGTCATGGCCGATTTCGTGGCTCAACATTGTGGACCGAAAATTGCTGTCGTTGAACTGGTTCTATGGACTCTATACTTCGATGGTTCTTCGTGTGGAGTTGGATCGGGAATCGGCATCGTTCTTGTATCGCCTCGGGGGACAAGCTATGATTTCTCTCTGCCGATAGAAGCATCCGCAACCAACAACCAGGCGGAATACCGAGCCATCCTAAAAGGTATCCAATTGTTAAGGGAAGTCAAAGCTGATGCAGTCAAAATTTTTGGGGATTCCATGCTCATTGTAGATCAATTGACGGGGAGATCTGAATGCAAAGATGATATCTTAAGGATTTACTATGAAGATTGCCTCCTGCTGTTAAAGGAATTCAAGTCTGCGGTGATTGAGCACATTCCCAGAATTACAACGAAGAGGCCAATAGGCTTGCCCAACACGCATCCGGATATCAGCCGATTCAAGGGGCCATGATTCTGGAACTCGCGGCCGACGATTGGCGAAAGGAGATTGCCGATTACTTGAAAGATCCATCCCAGAAGGTGGATCGGCGAGTGCGTTTTCAGGCCACGAAATATGTGTTACTCGAAGACGATTTGTTTTACCGGAAGATTGATGGGGTTCTTCTCAAATGCCTGGGAACGGAAGAAGCGAAGGTCCTGATGGGGGAAATCCATGAAGGTGTATGCGGAGCCCATCAATCGGCTCACAAGATGAAGTGGATGATCAGAAACAATGGGTATTATTGGTTGATGATTCTCGAAGATTGTTTCAAATATTATAAAGGTTGTCAAGACTGTTAGAAGTTTGGCAATGTGCAGCGCGCGCCAGCTTCGGCTATGAATCCGGTAATCAAGCCATGGCCGTTCAGAGGTTGGGGAATTGATCTCATCGGGCAGATTCACCCTCCATCAAGTAAAGAGCACAAGTTTATATTAGTAGCCATTGATTATTTTATCAAATGGGTGGAGGCAGTTCTGTTGAAGACCGTGACATCGGCCGATATGATCGATTTCGTTAAGAACCATATTGTTTATCGGTTCGGTATTCCTCAGACTATCACAACTGATCAAGGAACGATGTTCACCTCAGGGGAGTTCGGAGAATTTGCCGCCAATATGGGGATTAAATTGTTGAATTCTTCCCCGTACTATGCTCAAGCCAACGGCCAGGCCGAATCATCCAATAAGGTGATAATCAAGTTGATGAAAAGGAAGAGAGAGGAACAACCCAAGAAGTGGCACACGTCTTTGGCTGAATCTCTATGGGCTTATAGGATGGCTTGCCACGGGGCCACTAAGATATCTCCTTATCAGGTGGTATATGGTCACGAGGCATTCTTGCCTTGGGAATTAAGGACAGGGTCAAGGCGCACATCGCTTCAAGATCAGTTGACGGCCGATGACTATTCCTTCCTCATGAAGGAAGAGCTCGATGATTCGGCGGGTCAGCGATTGAGGGCCCTGATTAGCATCAAAGAAAACAAGAAAAGGGTGGCCAAGTGGTATGACAAGAAGGTCAAGGTTAAACAATTCTCCCAAGGAGATTTGGTATGGAAGTTGGTGCTACCGATAGGGTCTAAGGATCCCAAATTCGGTAAATGGTCGCCCACTTGGGAGGAGCCGTATAAAATCGGCCAATGTGCTCCGGGAAATGCATATATACTAGAAACTATTGAAGAGGAAGAATTCACAAGAGCCTTAAACGGGAGATATCTGAAGAGGTATTATCCAAGTATATGGGTGGGTGCATGACTTGTGATAGGGTGTGTCAAGACAATGTGGCCAACTCCCATTGGCTCCTGTCTATATAGCCGATGTAGAAATGACATCGCCTTAAGGAAGAAACATTTTGATTTAGTCTGACCAATTCATTATTCGGTGAAAACAACAGAGTACATGGCCGACATGGTACAAGTCGCCCTTAGAATAAAAGTACCAATATATCTATTGATCACGCTTTTTCTTGATCTCTCTCTCAATCCGGCCTAATTTTATCAAAAGGCGGATGCTCTTCTCCTCCAGATCCTCCATGGTGGCTTCAGCCTTGACTTGACGAGGGAGTGGATGGCTCCTATCAAGAGGTGGTTGGGATGTTCCCGCCGCAGCATCTTCAAAGGCAACTGAGCGAGGGAGTGGATGACTCCTTTCAGTTGGCGGTCGCCTGGAGCAGTTAGCGTCTATATGGTCCCAGACTTTCTGGACGTCAGCAGGAACATGACCTTTGAGTTCTTCAAAATGAGCTTTTATCAGATCTATGTCCGCCTGCGACAATGGTTCGTCTGAATGCATAACTTCAATCGCTCGTTCCAGACTGGGACTAAGGCGTTTCGGCTAAAGAGAGAGCAAACAACTACCCAGTGTCAGAGCGATTGAGATGTCAAGGGAGGAAATAGAAGAGGGTTCGTACCTGGTTGACAGAGAAGGAGGAAGATGAGGAAGACATCTTGATGTCTAGCCTGGGAGGACAAAGATCGAATTATTGGAGGGGATCAAGATGGGTAATACAGACGCCTTTGAAAACGATATGGGATCTCATACTTATAGAAGGAAGGGGGTAAAGAGATGGTAGGATGCGTCCCATCGGAGTAAAAGTGTTAATAAATGAAAAGTTGCCAAAGAGGACGGTCCAAGTTTGAATCTGCGCGTCAACAGTAAGAGGGCATTAAATGTTTATAGGATTTTTTTACAGTTCACCCAAGGAGGGCATCAATAGCTGCAATCACTCGTTGCCTACTTTGATCGGCCGAGTCTACAATTCTTTGGTCGTCATCAGCCGATCCGGGGACTTCTAGCATATGACGATGGATTTTTATTGCTTCACGGGCCAGGTTATGTCTTTCTTGCTTCAGTTCGGCAATGACAGATGGAAGGTCTTGGAGTCTTTTTTCTTCAGCAGCTATGGCCTTGGTCACCTGCTCCATCTCTTTGGCTAGCTCTGCCCTTCGCTGTTTGAGACGATCTATGGCACCGACGATATCTGGATGAGAGTTCTCAAGGAAGTTGATTCGCTGATGCACCTCTTGGGCTCGATGTTTGTAGGAGTCTTCTTCCTCGCGGGCTTTCGCTAGCTTGGCGCGATCGGCCATATGGCGCAAGGCCCTGAACACTGAAATCTGCATTGACTCCATATATGCAGCAGGATCCAGAGCCTATGTCGCTTCCTCTGGAATTCGGCCTCTGACTTCATTGAGAAGTTGCCGAATCGACGAGGCATCTCCCACTAATCGGCCGATATCGTCTTGGAGGAGGGTCCGCATACTCTCGAGCTTGGCACGGACGTCATCAGGGATTGAGCTCGGCGTGACTTGGTGTGAAGCGACCTCTTCATCGTTAGAAAGGGGAACCGCAAAAGAGAAAAGACTGTTATTGGGGGTGTCCTGCTCCTGCGAAAGAATAAAAGAAGTAAAGATACGGATTAGCAGACAGTAAGGGGGAGTCGGCCGATTTGGGTGATAAGTTCCTTACCTCTTTGAAACGGATTTCTCTTGCTTGCGCCGGCGGAAGTGCCACCCTCGTCTCGGGAACCGGCGCGATCGGCTCGTCAGAAGAAGAAGACTCGACGACTATCAGTGCCCTGCTTGGGCCAGCCTCCTGAAAAGGTATGGGAAGCAGTTTTTATGAGTATACTGCGAATAATTAAGTCTGATGATATATGATGCCTGCCATACCTCTGTGAGTCTTCCGGCCGATGTTTGTTGGGGAGGTACAATCGATGCACCCAGATTGGCCTGCATCAAAAATCGGTTAGTTTTTTGTTAAGGGTCAAGAAATTGAGTTAAGAAACTCTCTACCTCGGCGTGGGAAATCGCTGGCGTTTCGGCTTCCGCTTGGGATGTAGCCGATTGCTGCGGAGACTGCGCTGAGGCGATTCGTGCAGCCTGGCAGAAGGAAGAGGTTAATGTTGATAGAGTACTTAGAAGTATGTGAAATGTGCGGAATTACCTGAACAGCTTCTACCAGCAATGATGCAGCGGCCGCTCCAACTTCTATAGCAGTCTGGAGATCGACCTCCTCAGCAATCGGCAAAGTTGGTGCAGTTGAAGGTTCGGCCGATGCCGCCGCCGATTGATCAACCGGTTCTATGCGGGCACGCACTTGGCGGCTTGTCTTCTTTAAAGTGGGCCTCTTCAGTGTTTACTTCCATCGGCCGCTGGTGATGTCTTTGATGGTCGGGGCATGATGGCCGATAAGTGGGAATGGTGTGTATGGGCGGTTGCTCTCTATCGGCCTACCACTTCGGCTCCGCATCGGGGGAAGTTGATTTTCGGACTGAAAAGGGAAATACGAGTTAGCGGCAAGAATGTAGCATGAAAAGGGATAATGTTGAAATCGGCTAGGAGAAGGGCAGTACCGCTGCACTTAAGTCGATGTTGTCGGGGTCTAGATTGTTACAATATGTTGAAGGAGATGAACAGAAGAGATGTTGCTTCCATTCTGCCCACCATAATTTGAATTGTTGGACGGCGAAGGGAGCCACTATCCAGTTGTTTAGATCGATGGTACTGGAGTCTGGCACTAGATTGCACAGCCGATTGTAGTCGAGGCTCTTGGTGAGTTCATCTCGGAATTTTGCACGGCCGGCAAAATAAACTTGAATCGGCAGCTGACCAAAGCCGAATTGCCGTGCTGTGACTGATGGGTTGTAAAATTCATAAGTTGGAAAGTCTTTCCCAGAGAAGATGTTTGCCGGTAAAATCCCTGGCTTGATCAAAATATCCATGAGATCACCATCAAAAGAGTTGGACGATGAATCATAACAGACCGGAAGCTCAAAGATCGGCTGTGTCATCTGATATGGATACCAGCTGGTGGTCTCTTCACTGAAGCCATTGTAAAAACATCTGAAATATTTGGCCATTCGGGTGGTAGTGAACTAGCAACCAGGGAAGACTGATGCTGCTTCTCCAAAAGAGGTGCACCGTCGTCGTATGGTGGGATTCTCCTCTGACTCGATATTGGGAAATATTTTGGTCTCTATCTGCTGCTGGGAGACCTTGCTCATGTACAAGTTAAGCCAGAGGGTGATGAACCACCAAGGACCACCAGGATTACCAATCGGCTCCCCTTTTGATAATTTGACGCCGATTTGGTGCATCATATGGTAGGCCGATCCTAACAGATGCTTCCCAAGGGGGATGGCGGATCCTATTGACAGGGCTTCTGCCAGAGCTTGAGTATTGGAGGAAGGACCAACTGCTCTGCCACAGAAGAAATGCTTCTCTAGCCACATCATTAAGAACGTTGTATGTTCTCTCTCTGAAATCGTCCCGGTCCTCATGTTTTTGCTGATATACCCCTTCCACCCGCCGATTCCTTTTGTCTCTAGCCGATGGGTTGGTTTGGTCAGATAATCAAAGGGTGTATCAGGGGAGGAAATGTCAAGGCCGGTCAGCATCAGGACATCGGCCAGGGTTGGAGTCATAGGTCCGTGCCCAAAGAGAAACGCGTTGAGCGCGTCGGACAAGAAATAGGAGGCCGCTATTACCAAGGGTTCATTTTTCTCCATTTGGGATAAAGAGAGATTGATGCACTGGCCGATTTTTAACTCATCCCACTGAACTCTCTTGGAGTTGGCTAATCTTTGGTACCATTCTTTCCAGCCAGGGGTTTCATTCAGCCAAGATCTAACAGCACCTGACCACTAACCCAAATCCATAGGTGATTGCTTGAAAGGGATTCTATGGGTTTCTAAGTTGATCAAATCAGTTGGGTCTGGATTCCCCATAGGACCTAAGCAGATGAGACCGGGGGCTTCAGAAAGGGGAATAGTGATTTGGTGCCTAAATGCCTAAAAAAGGGGGAAAAGGAAAAAACTGAGAATGGATCTGAAAAGTGCTTGAGCAGTAAAAAGTAACAGAGGAAAGTTTTGGATAATTACCTCCGGAATGAAACTCATCATCGCCGATGGAGTCACCAATGGAGTCGCCGATGGGACCGCCGTCGCCGAGGGAGTTGCTGGTCGAACCTCCGCGGTTGGTGGAGTTGCTGATGGCGCCGCCATTGGAGGGATGAAGCAGATCGCAGGCGTGAGAAAGATCGCCGGAGAATACGGTTGGAGACCGAGAAGGCGCTTGGGGAAGATGAACAGTGATTCGCTGGGGAGGAGATTACAAGGCTCGTGGGGAAGGAGTGGCGGAGAACGCCGGTACTTAAAAACAGTCCAAGAAAGAGAGGGTAAAGGCGGGATTTTTGCCGCGCCGTCTTCACGAATTCCAGGGGAATAGTTGTCTCAAGCGCCCGGTTCGAGAAGATTGCAATCATCATGTAGAAGACCGCGAAACGGAGGGAGATTTTTTGCTGCGTTTGTTTTGGAGGAGAGATTAAAAAAGAATTTCGAAGTAAAAGTCATGTTTTACTCCGAAACTGGGCGGCATGTGTTGACGCCAGATTTTGACACGTGTTGAATCAGCGTCAGGAAAGGAAGAGACTGGCCGATGCGGCAGACTTAAAGGCTACAGTTGGGAATCAGCCGATTGAGGCTACAGTTAGGGATCGGCCGATTGGCGATGTAGCTTGCGCCAACAGATAGGGGGATGAAGCCAATGGAATCTCAACAGAGGATCCCAGTCAAAAATGACCTGACGTTGGTCAAAAGAACGATGCCGACTCGGTCGTGAAGCAATGGAAAGAATCCGGATTGGACTAGGAGATGGCGGCAGAAGATTCTGCGGGAGCCCGTTTCCTTTAGGAAAATATTATAGATATAGTAGTTTTCTATTTAAATCAAGTTTATAACAGATCGTAATTGATCAGGAATCTTAGTCTTAGGATATAAATATGAGCCGTCAGGGTTTTGTAGAAGAGACATCAATCAATCAATCAACAAAAACAATCTACTTTTTCATCGCATTTTACTTTCAAGTCGGCGACTTTGCCAATATTTCTTTTTTTTCACGAGTTCGTACGGTTTGGCAGGGCTGCATCAACACGATCTCTGACCAATTGGTAGGTTCCGCTTATCGAATAACATCTAAGCTTTAACTTCGGGCGCATCGCCGTTGTTTCGTTTAGATTTATTCTCTAGTTATCGATATTTACCAGAATTATAGGTTTTACCTATTGTTCTAGTTTTATCACTAGTTATCCAGCTTGAGATCGAAACTATCGGCTTTATCATTGCTTTCCCACGTTTATTATCATACAGCCGATTAAATTTATTTCAAGTGTTGCATCCTTAGCGATTGTTTAAGTTGCTCTAGTAGTTTTCTTTGCAATCGTCACGTGATTATCGGCTGATCCATAGCCGGTCATCTTCATAGCAAATCGGCCGATTTGCTGATACGCTTTTCAGGACAGATCGGAACCTCAGCTGATCGGAACACCCGTAATTTAATGCGTTTATTTCCTTGTCAATCAACAGGTCAGATTGACTAGCACGCCGAGTGAACCGCACCAGGGCAATCACCCGAACAGAAGTTAAGCAGATTCTCCCGGGTCGTGTGTCCAACGGTGAAGGTCATCGGCCGATTCTTGGCCGATTTTTAGCGCCAACACTAATATTCATGTGTGTCCCTACATGAACTTCCGACTAGGAACAACTTTAGAATAACCATACAAGTAAAGAGTCTCACAAACAATTCACATAATTGCCAACCAATACAAGTTGCCTTTCATGGATATTCAATGAACACATAATACATCATGGATACAACGAAATATGATCAGCTCTATGATTTCCTCTAGGGTACATTTCTAACAGTCTCTCACTTGCACTAGAGTCTAATCTAGAAGATATCTAATATCCATATCTCTTGTGTGCGCTTCATGCTTAGGCTGTGGAAGAGGCTTTGTTAAAGGATCAACAACATTCAAATCCGTGTGTATCTTGCATATCTTGATCTCACCCCGTCTAACGAACTCTCGTATAAGGTGAAACTTCCGTAGTACATGTTTGTTCTTCTGGTGATTCCTTCGCTCCTTAGCTTGCGCTATCGCCCCATAGTTGTCACAGTAGAGGTTCAATGGGCTGGACGCATTCGGAAACACACCAAGCTCTATGAGAAACTTCCTCATCCAAACTCCTTCCTTTGCAGCTTCCGAAGCTGCAATGTACTCGGCTTCCATTGTAGAATCAGATACCGTATCCTGCTTGGAACTTTTCCAACTTACAGCACCACCATTCAATGTGAACACAAATCTTGATTGCGACTTTGAATCAACTTTGTCGGTTTGGAAGCTAGCATCAGTGTAACCCGTTACAGTGAGCTCCTCCTCACCTCCATAGACTAGGAACACATCTTTAGTCCTTCAGAAGTACTTAAGAATATTTTTCACCGTTGTCCAGTGACTCTCACCTAGATCAGACTGGTGCCTACTTGTAGCACTTAGAGCATATGAGACATCTGGGCATGTACTTATCATCGCGTACATGATAGATCCAATCGCCGAAACGTATGGAACCTTGTTCATGCGATCCAGCTCATCAGTCGTCAAAGGACACTCAGTCTTGCTGAGATGTATACTGTGTGACATAGGCAAGAACCCTTTCTTTGATTGTTCCATGCTGAAACATTTCAACACCTTGTCAATGTAAGTATCTTGGCTTAATCCAATAAGCCTCCTCGATCTATCTCTATAGATTCTTATGCCCAGAATGTATGCGGCTTCCCCTAAGTCCTACATAGAAAACTATTTTTCAGTGAAGTCTTTACGGATTCCAGCATAGGAATATCATTCGCAATCAGCAATATGTCATCTACATACAGGATCAGAAATACAATAGAGCTCCCACTTTCCTTCTTGTAAACACAAGCTTCTTCTTCGTTCTTAAGAAAACCAAACCCTTTGACTACTTGATCTAAACGAATATTTCAACTCCGAGATGCTTGCTTCAACCCATAAATGGATTTCTGAAGTTTGCATACCTTTCCAGCATTGGTCGGATCGACAAAACCTATGGGCTGTATCATATACACGTCCTCATCCAGGTTTCTGTTCAGGAAAGCTGTTTTGACATCCATCTTCCATATCTCATAATCGAAATACGCGGCTACTGCTAGAATGATCCGAATAGATTTAAGCATTGCTACGGGAGAGAATGTCTCGTCGTTGTCAACTCCTTAAACTTGTCTAACCCTTTTGCGACAAGTCGAGCCTTATAGATGCGAACATTTCCATCCATATTTTTCTTCTTCTTATAGAACCATTTGCACTCTATGGCTTTAACACCATCAGGCGGGTCAGCCAAGTTCCAAACTTGATTGTCTCCCATGGAATCTATCTCGGATCTCATGGTACTCTGCCATTTCTCGGAATCTGGGTTCATCATCGCTTCTGCATATGTCGCAGGCTCATCACTGTCCAACAATAATATCTCGCGCGCCGCGCGGAGCCTTGCCGACCTTCGTGGTTGCAGTGGTGCTTCTCTTGCCACGGATATCTCAACTTGTTCTGCTAAATTAGAATCACTTGTTGAATCTTGCCCGATTGGCTCATGTTGAACCTCTTCGAGATACACCTTCTATCCACTTTTCTCCTTCTTGAGAAACTCCTTCTCTAAGAAAACACCGTTCCGAGCAACAAACACTTTGCCCTCTAATCGGTTGTAGAAATAATACCCTAAAGTTTCCTTTGGATATCCCACGAATATGCACTTATCCGATTTGCGAGTTAGCTTGTCCGACTGAAGTCGCTTGACAAAAACTTCACATCCCCAAATTTTCAGAAAAGACAAGCTGGGAGTCTTCCCAGTCCATATCTCATATAGTGTCTTAACTACGGATTTAAATGGTACCCTGTTTAGTGTGAAAGCTGTTGTTTCTAGAGCATAACCCCAAAACGATAACGGTAGGTCCGACTGGCTCATCATCGACCGAACCATGTCCAACAAGGTTCGATTACGTCGCTCGGACATACCGTTTCTCTAAGGTGTTCCAGGTGGCGTGAGTTGTGGAACAATTCCGCAACTCTTCAGATAATTGCTAAACTCATGACTCAAATACTTGCCTCCTCGATCAAATCGCAAGGCCTTATTTTCTTGCCATGTTGATTTTCAACCTCATTCTGAAATTTCTTGAACTTTTCAAAGGTTTCAGACTTATGTTTCATCAAATAGATATAGCCATATCTACTCAAATCATCAGTGAAAGTTATGAAGTATTGGAATCCTCCTCTAGCCGTCGTGCTCATTGGTCCGCACACATCAGTATGTATGAGTTCCAGCAAGTCTGATGCTCTCTCGGGAGAACCTATGAATGGTGTCTTGGTCATCTTGCCTAGCAAACAAGCTTCGCATGTCTCGTATGATTCAAAATCAAACGAAGTTAGAAGCCCATCCGAATGGAGCTTCTTCATGCGCTTCTCACTTATATGACCCAAACAACAATGCCACATATAGGTAGGACTCAAATCATTAGGCCGAAGCCTTTTAGCACTTACATTACAGATAGGTGAATCATCAAGATTTAAAACAAACAACCCATTCTTAATAGGCGTAGAAACCACAAACATATCATTCTTAGAGATCACACAACCATTGTTTTCACTCGCAAACGAATAACCATCCATCATCAAACATGAAGGAGATATAATGTTTTGACTCAAACTAGGAACAAAATAACAATTATTCAACTCCATAATAAATCCTGACGGGAGTTGGAGTTGCATCATCCCAACGCTCAACGCAGCAACTCTTGCATTATTGCCCATGCGGAAATCAACTTCTCCTCTTGCCACGCTTCTACTTCTTGTCAGCCCCTACATCGAATTGCAAATGTTGGTGGGGCATTTAAACTTAAACATTGCGAGGGATCGATCGGTCTACTTCTACCTTATGCAGAAAACACATTATCGCAAGTAGAAGTAAAATGATAAGAACGGCAAACACATAGTTACGAATTAGTATGGCCCATATTCACATGGTGATCTCCATCTCCATAGAATTTGTCCTCCAAGGTGATCTCCATCTCCATGTTCCATGTGCGCCATCCTCTAGGTGACGAGTCCTCCACGAACTATAACCACCAAAAACTAGTTACATTGTCTGGTCGGATCATCACAGGTTGGCATGCAGGCCATTACACAGATTGGCAATACATTTGGCTCCTGCTGTATTGCATTACTCACGACACGCAGGTCATGAAAATTACACACATGCATCACATACATATAAGGCCATACCGATCACACATGATCCTACAAAACCAAGTTAAGTGCAACGATGTCTTAAACTTCGAACGCCCGAAACTTCATCTTCCAGGTCGGTTCACATCTTGAGTACATGCGACAATCTCAGGTCTAAGGACACATTGTACACATTGTGTAATGAGAAATCACTATTTCTCGAGTTGCGTCGGTCCAACCTCATGTCATACATGCGCCCACATTATTAGTTTGACATCTCCATGTCATATGACTTGTGAAACACAGTCATCAACTAATACATGTGCAAGTCTAATATTCATGTGTGTCCATACATGAACTTCCAACTAGGAACAACTTTAGAATAACCATACAAGTAAAGAGTCTCACAAACAATTCAAATAATTGCCAATCAATACAAGTTGCCTTTCATGGATATTCAATGAACACATAATACATCATGGATACAACGAAATATGATCATCTCTATGATTACCTCTATGGCATATTTCTAACATGAAGATCGGGAGTATGGCACCTCGATCGGCGCCATTGCAGAAGCAGCGCTTCTAGCTCAACAACTACCACCAAACCCCCAAATACAAAGGCTGCAATATCTAACCCAGCACGCGCTCGTGCAACTCAATGGGCAACACCCAATGTCCTCAACTCGGAACATGCTCTCGAGATCTGAGCGCCGTGGTGACTCTGCGCAGGTTAGTCGCACCCCTAGACGAGGTTTTGAATATCAGGGGAACGACAATCGCCAGCGCAACCAGGACAATCCAGTCAGCCATGGCAACCTCCGGGGCCAACGACCACGCGTGGTAACATCGAACAAGAGGTGCAACAATCAATGCGCCCAACCCGCAACCAGCACGATGCAAGGCCTTAGGACGAATGTCCACCCGAGGCCATCCTTCAGGACGCTCCTACAATTGATCTAAGGTAGAAGATCAACGACATTCGCGACGCACGGCGCATCATTGAGGCAAGGAGAAGGGACCGACCTGACAAATATCACGACGCCGATGATAGTGACTACTTCCCCGCGTTCACCTCCAACATCAACGACCAGTCCTACCCCATGGACTTCAAACCAGTCGGCATCCCCAAGTACAACGGAAAGAAAGAACCCGCGCCAGTGGATTCGTTGCTACCCCATCTCCATCGAGGTATCTGGCGAATCCAAATCCAGTAAGGCACTCTACTTCCCAGTAGCCTTGGAATCCGCACCTCTCACTTGGCTCGAAAGCCTTAAACCAAACTCCATCGACTCCTGGGAGGACCCCAAGAGGGCCTTCATCGACAACTTTCAGGGATCCATGATCGAAGCAGGTACTCATCATAATCTATCCCAGGTTAAGCAGGAGTTGAACGAGACCCTGAGGTCCTACACCCGGCGTTTCTTCGAGATGCGAGCCACCATCGCCAACATCACCGACGAGGACGTCATCCGCTGCTTCCAGAACGGCCTCTTCTCGAAGCACAACTACCATGACTTCAGATGCAACTGCCCGACTACTTCCGTGGAGCTGCGCGACATGATGGCATGGTGGGCTGACCAGAGGATGAGGAGAATGATCATTTCCCTAAGCGCAACAATGACAAGCAGGGCAACAGCAACAACCACTTCGATAATGGCCAGCGGAAAAACTCGGGGAATCCCTGAAAACGCAAGCCAGACCAAGAAATTGCGACTGTTGAGCGCAATCCGCGGGGCAAGAAGTCAGGGAGCAATCAAGCACAATTTGAGAAAGTCCTACACAAATGATGCCCGATGCACCCGTAGTCACAGCATACGCTCTTCGAGTGTGTCAGCCTTCGCTAGTCACTCAATGCCCCGCTCCTTCCTCAAGATGGAAAGCGGAAGGATCAGGGGGATGACAACGAGGGTGACAAGTGGAGGGCCCAAGACTTCTAAGACCCAAAGAATGTCGTCAACGTCATCTTCGGTGGAGACAGTAGCTTCCCCTTGAAGCATGCGTAGAAGCTGACCCTGCACGAAATTCTCTCTATCGAGCCCGCCATACAGAAACCTCTAAGATACAACGAGGTCCCAATCTCCTTCTCCAGAGACAACCAGTGGACCAGCTTCTCCGAGCCGGGAAAATTCCCGCTCGTCCTAGATCCTGTTGTGGCGGGCTCACAGTTGACTCGAGTACTCATCGACGGCGGGGCGGCCTCAACCTACTCTTTGCGAGTGCATTGAAGAAGATGGGGCTGAACATCTCCAAGATGCTTACCCCTAGTAGAGCTTAGTTCTATGGCATCGTCCCGAGAAACGCGGCTACACCACCCGGTTCAGTGGTCCTGCAAGTTACCTTTGCGACGAAAGACAACTACCGCACGGAGTACATCAAGTTCGAGGTGGCTGACTTCGAGTCGTCATACCACTACATCCTCGGTAGACCATCTTTGGCCAAATTCATGGCCGTGCCTCACTACGTCTACTTACTACTCAAGATGTCAGGCAAGACAGGTGTACTCACATTCCGTGGTGACTTGAAGAAGTCGTACGACTGCGACCAAGACGCGATCGAGTACGCCGCGACATCACGCGTGCCATAACCTTCTGCGGAAGTCTTCGCGGCCGTGCAAAAGCTCAATGACTCAAAGATGGAGATCCCCAATCAGAGGCCTAGCCAGTCCAGGGTAAAACCCAACCCCAGCGACGTTGGCATCAAGGCCATCCAGCTGCAAGAAGGCGACTCATCCAAGACTGTTTTGATCAAAGGCGGCTTGAAAGACAAATAGGAAAGCACGCTCATCAGCTTCCTTCGTGTCAGACCCAGGCACACGGGACTGTGCATGTGGCGTACTTTTCTTAGGATAAGGGATGGGACATAGCCCACGCCCTAAATCTGTTGTAACTACTCGTAGCCTAGTAGAACTACTCCTACAGTAGTAAAACTAGTCGGATACAGTAGGGAACTACCAGAAAAGTACTCGAGTAGGACTCTAGGGCATGTATCCGACTAGGACTTCCATGTAAACCTGTCCTCCCAGACTATATAAGGGCGGAAAGGACCCCTCCAAATGGGGGCAATCACCCAGGAGATCACACGATCACCATAAGGCAATACAAACCACACAGGATGTAGGGTATTAAGCTCTCGGCGGCCCGAACCTGTCTAAACCTTGTGTTCCTTGTACCTTTGAGTTCCTGATCTCGGCGACACCCTACCTACAAACTCACCACCTCGGGGGTATCCCTCGGTGGGCGTGGTGGTAAAACACCGACACTTTGGGCCAACTGTGACATATTCACTTGGAAACCAGCGGATATGTCGGGCGTGCCCAAGAAGTTTATTGAGGATTGCCTAAAAGTCGACCCCAAAGCCACTCCGAAGAAGCAGCGACTACGGCGCTTCGCCCCAGACAAGAGGGAGGCCATCAAGAAGGAGTTAGCAAAACTACTCGCGGCTGGTTTCATTAAAGAAGTCCACCACCCCGAGTGGTTAGCCAACCCTGTACTAGTTCTGAAAAAGAACAATAATGAATGGAGGATGTGTGTGGATTACACTGATCTCAACAAACACTACCCGAAGGATCCCTTCGCGCTCCAGAGCATCGATCAAGTCATTGACTCTAGGACTGGCTGCATCTTGCTTCCTTTCCTTGATTGCTACTCGGGTTACCATCAAATTTCTCTCAAGGATGAAGATCAGATCAAGACTGCATTCATCACCCCTTTTGGAGCATATGCCTACACAACTATGTCCTTCGGGTTGAAGAACGTAGGAGCCACCTATCAGCGGGCTATCCAATTATGCCTTGCCGATCAGCTACATTGCAATTTCGAAGCCTACGTGGATGACGTGGTCATCAAGACCAGAGCCCACGACGAGTTCATCCCTGATCTCGAGGAAACCTTCAACAGCTTACGTAAGTTCCAATGGAAGCTCAACCCAACCAATTGTGTCTTCGGTGTACCACAAGGGAAACTACTCGGGTTCATCGCTAGCCACTGAGGAATTGAAGCCAACCCGGAGAAGATCATCACCATTACAGACATGGACGCCCCACGGATGATAAAGGATGTCCAGAAGCTCACAGGTTGTATGGCAGCACTGAATAGATTTATCTCGTGTCAGTGTTTTACTGCCACACCCACCGAGGGGTACCCTCAAGGTGGTGAGTTTGTAGGTAGGGTGTCATCGAGATCAGGAACTTGAAGTTGCAAGGAACATATAGTTTAGTCAGGTTCGGACCGCCGAGAACGTAATACCCTATGTCCTGTGTGGTTTGTATTGCCTTAGGTGTTGATCGGGTGATCTCCTACAATGAGGCGCGAGTTGTCCCTCATGCTCCTTTTCGAGGAGGGTCCCTGTCCGCCTTTATATAGTCTAGGGGGACAGGGTTACATGGAAATCCTAGCCAAATACGAGCTTAGGAGTCCTACCCGAGTACTTTTCGAGTAGTTTTCTACCGTTTCCGACTAGTTCTACTACTGCTCGAGTAGTTCTACTACAGTACAAGTAGTTACAACTGTTGTAGGGCGTGGGCCATATCCCACCCCTTATCCTGTAAGATGTACGCCATGTGCACAGTCCCGTGGGCCTGGGTCTGACAAGACCCCGAGCTCTTCGTTAGTCGAGTACTGCAGGCTTCCGAATACTCCTAATGGCGTCTTCGAGTTCTCCCGAACTCCATCTTGAAGGTGTCTTCCGAGTACTTCCTTGGTTGCATCGAGGTTGTGAGGTGGTCATGCCCCGAGTAGTTGTCAAGTCTTCTTTTATATGGGGTGCGATTGAACTCGCACTCCACATGGAGTAGCCCCCGAGCCTTAGGTTGACTTGTAGAATCGGACTGAGGGTCAATTTAGTCTAGAGCTTTTTGTCCTTATCTTCCAAAAGTTCTAAAAAATAAGTCGCTGATAACACATGTCCCGCAGCCCCCGAGCCTTGAATTCAAATCCCCAAGGTTTGGAATAAAGGATCCAAAGAATCGTGGCATGCAATATCTGACGGTAAAGATTTGATGGTTAAGATGGGCAAATTGGTTCAGAAATTCAAAAACCGCTTTTTCGGAATGAATTCCCTGAAAAAATGGTTAAACAAATAACTTCTCCAAAAAACGCCCTAAATTACCACTCAAATCAAACTCTTTTCCTTGAGTGTCGTGTCGCATCCAGCCCCCGAGCCTGGGAGCTAGATGAGTCACATGAGATACACCTAGTAGACGGTGGCGCCAGCCCCCGAGCCTAGGCATTGGCCAAGTTGCCGCTAGATCTTGAACTGTGGATGAAGCCGACTAGTCGGAGTCGATTCCGACTAGTTTTATAGGTGAGATAAGTAGTCGAAGTAGTCGCCAACGTGTCACTGAGCAGAGTCGATTAAGACTAGTTTTGTAGGCGAGACGAGTAGTCGAAGTAGTCACCAGCGTGTCGCCAAGCGTAGTCATTTCCGACTAGTTTTGTAGGCGAGACGAGTAGTCGAAGTAGTCGCCGGCGTGTCGCTGAGCATACCCCCGAGTTGGTGAGTTTGTAGGTAGGGTGTCGCCAAGATCAGGAACTCGAAGGTTCAAGGAACACAAAGTTTAGACAGGTTCGGGCCGCCGAGAGCGTAATACCCTACATCCTGTGTGGTTTGTATTGCCTTAGATGTTGATCGGGTGATCTTCTGCATGAGGCACGAGTTGTCCCTCATGCTCCTATTCGAGGAGGGTCCCTGTCCGCCCTTATATAGTCTGGGGGACAGGGTTACATGGAAATCCTAGCCAGATACGAGCTTAGGAGTCCTACCCGAGTACATTTCGGATAGTTTCCTACCGTTTCCGACTAGTTCTACTACTGCTCGAGTAGTTCTACTACAGTACAAGTAGTTACAACTGTTGTACGGTGTGGGCCATGTCCCACCCCTTATCCTGTAATATGTACGCCATGTACACAGTCCCGTGGGCTCGGGTCTGACATCTCGCGACTTGGAGAACGGGGATTGCCCTTCTTCCAATTGCTCAAACGACATGACAAGTTTCAGTGGACCGAGGAGGCAAAGCAGGCGCTGGAAAATCTCAAGCATCATCTGCAATCGCCCCCCATCTTGACGGCTCCACAGCCAGGCGAGAACCTATTACTCTACATCACCGCGACTACTCACGTCATCAGCACGGCAATCGTGGTGGAATGCCAGGAGGGAGGCCATGCCTCGGTGTGCAGCGGCCAGTCTACTTTGTTAGCAACGTTCTTTCTGCATCCAAGGTTCGTTACCCGACAATTCAAAAACTACTCTACGCTATACTCATCACCTCCAGGAAGCTTCACCACTATTTCGACGCATACAACGTCTCGGTGGTCACTGATTTCCCATTGGCGGATATTCTCCACAATCGGGAAGGCACTAGGCCCATCTCCAAGTGGGTAGTGGAACTGAGGGCTCTTACTCTTGACTTCAAGCCCCGAACTGCCATCAAGTCGAAGGAACAAGTCAACTTTATGGCAGAATGGCGAGAAAACCAAGTAAAGCCTCAACCAACCTGCCAGAGCATTGGGTGATGTACTTCGACGGCTCACTCAAGATCGGAGGTGTGGCGCGGGAGTACTCTTCATTAGTCCAAAAGGAGAACAACTCAAATATATTTTTGTTTGCCAAATATATGTCGATGACATTGTTGACGGTCGTTACAGACCATTTTCGATCATCAATTTGATCTGAAAATCATGAGAACTAACATTCCTTGCATGCATATTTATTCAAAATATTGTCAATTCCGCATATCCCCTAGAAAATATAGATATGCAGGAATTTGAGCTAAAATGGAGGCAAAACACACCTTCGAATCCAAGGCACAAAACACCGAGCAATCACGAGAAAGCACGAGGATTGAAGGACCCACATGACAGCCTCAAGAGCAAGGAAACACACTCTCAATCCAAGGCAACACCTCTCCGTCCAATCAGAACGCGTCGTTCAGCCTCCCATGGATCAAAGGGCCCACCAGAGCATGCAATCGACTTAGGACAGTGCCAGCTCATCGACCAGGGACCAGGGGACCAACTTGTCAGCCACATGTCCAAAGCTGAGGTCGGTTGGGGCTCATCCTGGTTCGGCCAAACTAGAACCAACTCCACCGCCTTACTTCTTTGACGTGGCACCTTCCCATTGGTCCTCAACGTCGGTTCTGCAGAGCTTCAGCTAGTTGCACGGCAGGAGCACCCCATGTACACACCTATATATATGAGGGGAGGGGCTTCTAAATGAGACACACCAACAAACCATTCAATCTCCTCTCTTGTGCTTACACTCTCATTCTTGAGCTTTAGGCTCACCTTAGAGGTTTAGTGCAGCCTAGGTAGTGCTTAGAAAATAGGGAGAGAGTGAGGGGAAGTCGGGTGGTGCTAGTCGGCCCCCGGCGCTCTTCTCAAGCTTGTACCTCGACGGATGCTTATCAATCATAGTAAGTGTTTATGATTTCCTTTGTGCTTTACTCTCTTAGTTAAGTAATCATTCTAGTCCCCTAGTTGTTTACTGGATCAATAGTTCACTAGTGTAGTGGATGCTCTAGAGTAAGATCGATTCTGGAGTTAGTAAAGGACGGTATAGACGTGGTGTCTAGATCAGACTTTACTTGTTGATTATGGTATATCCCATGGTTAGATGAGGTAGGTAGCAGGTGGTGACAGCCCTATCCTCCAGCATAACCCTCCCCGTTCGGGTATATCCCAGTGCCGTATTACAGGAGCTCACCAAGTTTTGTCCTGTGGGAAGCCAGTAGCCCGACATGAACAACTAGGACAGATCTATCTTACCTCTGACTCTTAGCCTTAGCAATTTCTCTCTACCCCTTTCCTCTATCCAATGTGGTGTCCTTGGACGAACCTGAGCCTTAGATAATATACACATGTTGTTGGTGTTTTACCGCCACGCCCACCGAGGGATACCCCCGAGGTGGTGAGTTTGTAGGTAGGGTGTCGCCGAGATTAGGAACTCAAAAGTGCAAGGAGCACAAAGTTTAGACAGGTTCGGGCCGCTGAGAGCGTAATACCCTACGTCTTGTGTGGTTTGTATTGCCTTAGGTGGTGATCGGGTGATCTCCTGGGTGATCTGTTGCACGAGGCATGAGTTGTACCTCATGCTCCCTGCTTGAGGAGGGTCCCTGTCCGCCCTTATATTGTCTGAGGGAACAGGGTTACATGGAAGTCCTAGTCGGATACAAGCCCTAGAGTCCTACCCGGGTACATTTCTGGTAGTTCCCTACTGCATCCGACTAGTTTTACTACTGTACGAGTAGTTCTACTAGTTACAACTGGTGTACAGCGTGGGTCATGCCCCACCCCTTATCCTGTAAGATGTAGGCCATGTGCGCAGTCCTGTAGGCCCGGATCTGACAAGCCCCCGAGCTCTTCGTAGTCGAGTACTGCAGGCTTCCGAGTACTTCTGAAGGTGTCTTCGTGTTCTTCTGAACTCCATCTTGAAGGTGTCTTCCAAGTACTTCCTTAGCTGCATCAAGGCTGTGAGGTACTCATGCCCCAAGTAGTGGTCAAGTCTTCTTTTATATGGAGTGCGATTGAACTCGCACTCGTAGAATCAGGCTGAGGGTCAATTTAGTCTTGATTCTTCTGTCCTTATCTTTCAAATGATTTGCAAAATAAGTCGCTGATCACACGTGTCCCTGCAGGCCCCGAGCCTTAAATACAAACCCTTAAGGTTTTGAATAAAGGATCCAAAGAATCGTGGCATGCAATATATGATGGTAAAGATTTGATGGTCAAGATGGGCAAGTTGGTATAGAAATTCAAAAAACCGCTTTTTGGGGATGAATTCCCTGAAAAAATGGTTAAACAAATATCTTTACCAAAAAGCGCCCTAAATTACCACTTAAATCAAACCTTGGTTGCTGAGAGCTGTGTTGTATCCAGCCCCCAAGCCTGGGAGCTAGATGAGTCGCATAGTATATGCCTAGTAGTCGGTGGCACCAGCCCCTGAGCCTAGGCATCAGCCAAATTGCTGCTGAATCTTGAACTAACAATGAAGCCGACTAGTCGGAGCAAATTCTGACTAGTTTTGTAGGTCAGACGAGTAGTCGAAGTACTCGCCAACGTGTCGCCACGCATTCTTCATGAAGTCAAAGTAGTCGTTGGCAATTGTTGATGAAGCCAACTAGTCGTAGTTGAATCCGACTCGCCCAGCAGCACGGTCCAGATCAGGTCCCCTGCAAGGTAAACATAAAAGTATGTTGTAACTGATATACATGAGACCGTGTTGAGAGAAATGCCCTTGCAGTAAACTCCATATATAACTAGTCGAGAACTAGTAAACGGAGTAGTACTGGAAGTATGGGAGTGAGGCCCCTTCAGTAACATAGAGTACTAGTCGGACACTAGTAGTCTGAACATTACTGGAAATATGGGAGCGAGACCCCTTGAGTAAACTTGCACGCAGTACCAGTCGTGAACCAGTAGAACGGAGTAGTACTGGAAGTATGGGAGCGAGGCCCCTTCAGTAACATAGCATACTAGTCGAAAACTAGTAATCTGTTACTGGAAGTATGGGAGCGAGGCCCCTTCAGCAAACTTGCACGTAATACCGGTCGTAAACCAGTAAACGGAGTTGTACTGGAAGTATGGGAGCGAGTCCCCTTCAGTAACATAGCATACTAGTCGAAAACTAGTAATCTGTTACTGGAAGTATGGGAGCGAGACCCCTTCAGTAACATAGCATACTAGTCGAAAACTAGTAATCTGTTACTGGAAGTATGGGAGCGAGGCCTCTTCAGCAAACTTGCATGTAATACCGGTTGTAAACCAGTAAACGAAGTTGTACTAGAAATATGGGAGTGAGGCCCCTTCAGTAACATACCATACTAGTCGGAAACTAGTAATCTGTTACTGGAAGTATGGGAGCGAGGCCCCTTTAGTAACATAGCATACTAGTTGGAAACTAGTAATCTATTACTGGAATTATGGGAGCGAGGCCCCTTCAGCAAACTTGCACGTAATACCGGTCGTAAACCAGTAAACGGAATTGTACTGGAAGTATGTGAAGGTGACTGGAAGTCAATTAGGAAGGGAGAAATAAATCTTGCTGGTAGGTTCAGTCCATTCCTTGGGCGGACCATGAGAATTCACATGTTGACTTACGAAAACGTCACGATTGGCCCGAAGGGATTGATCACGAGGTCCTTCACGTGGGGTGATCAGTTCCTTGGGCAGGCCAAGACAAGTCGTATGGTGCCATGCAAAGATGTCTCGGTTGGCCCAAAGGAGGTAGCGACGAGGTTCTGCACTTGATCTTGACCAGTTCCTTGGGCGAGCCAAGACAAGTCGTATGTCGCCATGCGAAGATATCTTGGTTACCCCAATGGAATTCCTTGGGTGGGCCAAGACAGTTCGTACGGCGCTGAAATATGGATGAACGAACAAGCCCTATTTTGGGTAAACTCCTTGATTCCCTGACCGAGTGGTTGAACAAATTCTTTGGGAAAAACCCCCTTGTGTCAAGATAAAACTCAAGACAATGGTTTAAGTTCCCTAAAGATCTCCGTAAAACCTCCTTGAATCGGGTCTTAGTCTTCATGCGGGCAGCCGCCTTGTTGCACCCAGCCCCAGAGCATAGAAACCAGACGAGCATGGACAGTTGTTGATCTTGATTCGTGGGTAATTGCCGACGAAGCCGTATCGTTCGTTGATGGAAACACAACAGTTTGTTGATGGAAGCTACCTGGCTCAGCCCACCTTTCTGCACCTCCAATTTGGTCGAGCGGGCCCGAGCATCGGAAGGGCACAGAGTCCTCCAAGCTACCTGGCTCAGCCCACCTTTCTGCGCCTCCAACTTGGTCGGGCGGGTTGGGCATCAGAAGGGCATGGAGTCCTCCAAGCTACCCGGCTCTGCCCACCTTTCTGTGTTTTCAACTTGGTCGGGCGGGCTCGGCATCAAACGGAGTTGGCCCTGGAGGCCGCTTGATAAGGGAAGTACGTCGTTGATGAACTTCGAGTAGTCAGAGGAAACGGGAGCCCTTTGATGGACGGTGGCTGGTCCTCCTCCGACTTGTAGTAAACGATCAAAATCCTCCTCTGATTGTAGTAAATGATCCAAATCCTCCTCCGACTTATGGTAGACGATCCAAATCCTCCTTCGACTAAGAGAAGAACTTGTGGTGCAGGACCTCGGACCGAGGTGGATTCGGTACGGGTTCCAGATTGAGGATCAAGTTGTCAATTGCACGGTTGACATCCATGCGGGTGGTACGGGTGCTTCAAGCTGCTTCTAGTTGGAAAAATTGATTTCCGGCGAGACCATTGGCAACGTTGTGCGGGTGCAAGGTCCCTTCAGTAAACTACGCGTAATGCTAGTCGAAAACTAGTAGAAGGAGTGTTACTGGAAGTTTGGGGTCAAGGCCCCTTCAGTAACATAGAAAACTAGTCGGGAACTAGTAATCCAAGCATTACTAGGAGTTTGGGAGCAAGGCCCCTTTAGTAACATAGAAAACTAGTCGTGGGCTAGTAATCTGAGCGTTACTGGAAGTGTTTGATAGATAATCGCGTAGGTGCTTTATTTGACTAATTAACGGGTTTTACTAGTCATTGCCAAACAAGGCGACCACTTTTGGCAGTTGCATGGCTTGGCTGTGACAGGGTTCCCTGAGTTTAGCGAGGGAGTCGTTATTAGCCCGAATAATAAACATAAATGGCTACCCTGACTAAGTGGTAAAAAGGGGTGCTTTTAGGTGTACGGAACCCCTTGTTTCGAGATATAGTCCCAAAACAATGGTTTAAACAAACGAAACACCTAAAAGACCCTCAGAAAACCTCCTTGAATCGGGTACTTAATTTATGTATAAATCATTATTCGGGTAGCTCCGTCACCTTTCGTCGGAGTTGTGGTGGAGCTCCTAGGGCCCTCCGAAGGGTTTGACATTCAAACACGAAATGCTTGCTCTTCGGGTGCCACAGGCATTGCCCGTGGAGGGCTTACTCGAATAGTTTCTTCGAACTGAAAGTCTTCCTTCTACGGGTGGATTGTTCCCCAGCTTTTGGCTTGGGCTTCCGAGTTGTCTCCAGGTAGTCGTGAGGGAGTTGATAGTGGGTGGGGCTGTAGACTTCCAC
Organism: Panicum miliaceum; assembly: GCA_032594955.1. Classification (NCBI taxonomy): domain Eukaryota; kingdom Viridiplantae; phylum Streptophyta; class Magnoliopsida; order Poales; family Poaceae; genus Panicum; species Panicum miliaceum. Next base: position 5,930,022 of record CM064070.1, on the reverse strand, counting down.
TTCTTCGCGCTCCTGCTGCCTGGCAATGATGACATTGCGGGCGTACCGGCCAGCGTTGATGATGGCGCGAAGGTCACCCGTGGAGGATTCGTGGAGGTTCCTGCTCCCCTGCTGGTTTGTCTCGACCGCGCGGTGCCTGCGTTGGGCGTGCTTCCCATTGATGAGCCTACGGCATTCCTTCTGAATGTCGTCTGCGTCTTCTACCTTGATGTTGTCTGGGGATCAAGGAGGTAGTTGTCGTAGTCGTCAAGCTAGACGCACTCCAGGCCTTCACAGTCCTCGTCGGTGTGAATCATGAACACTTCTCGATTGGGGGCGAAGCGTTTAGTACTTCGCATCACCTGGCCCTCGCTTTCATCGTTGGAAGGAGGGAGGGGTCTGCCTTCTTGAAAAGGGAGTTCGCCGGGGGTGGTTATGGATCGTGGTGGACTTGATTTTAGAAACCCGGAGGGTTTCATGCCCTTCCGATGCCCAAACCTGCCCGACCAATCAGATCCCCTTACCAAACCCCGAGTCACATGAGTAGCTGAATCCGAGGAGTTGTCGAAAACAATAGCCCCCCGCGATGGCTTCTCCTTCTCCGAGTGGTGGTAGATGATCAAAATCCTCATCCAATGCGAAGAGGGTCCTGGGTTGAACCGCTCAAAACAATCTAGACATGGTTTGGGGGTTTCAAGATTGCCGATGGACAGAGTGTGCGTTGCGCAAAAAGTAGGCGGCGAAGTGTAGCTTTGATCCATGGGCAATTTGTTGGAGCTGATTCTGACTAGTTGTTGACTGTGCGGAGCTAATCGCCGAGTAGTATGAGACTCGTTCCCGACTAGTTTCTAGTCGAGATGAGTTGTTGAAGTTGACATTGGCGCAGCCGATTTGTCGAAGCAGTCGTAAGTGCGGCGCGATTCGAGTAGTCGAGGTCGTCGCTGCAACACATCGATGTCATGACGCGAGCTTAAGATGACTGGAGTAGTCGAAATGTTTCGGATCCCTGGGGTTGATACGCCGAAGGGTGGATTCTGCCACAAGGTGTGAGTCGTATTCGAGTAACTCAGAGGGCTCTAGACCCTTCCAGTACACGAAACGGCCTTGCGGCATAGACGTTAAGGTTAAACCCAGGTGATTACTCGAAAACGATTTCGGGTAATCATCGGGTTGCGAGTGGTTGTCAAGAACTGGGGCCTCCCGACGAGCGGTGGCTCCCTCATCCTCGAGTCCTCCTTGACTCCAACTTGTAGTTAACTGGTACTCTTCGTTTGAGTCTGGGTAGTTGTCGAAAATGGCGGTGGCTCCCTCGTCTCGAATCTTGAGAAGACGATTCAAGTCCTCCTCAGGAGAGGGACCTGGATTGTGTAGCCTCCTCAGATCGGTTTGAATCCGATCTGAGTAGTCCTAGTGCAGAACGAGTTGAAGTCGCGTCGAAAATGGAGATCCTCTCGATCTGCCTGGCTAGATCGGGGAGCAGCAACTCGTCGAGGTTGTCGCTGAACTCGTCAAGGTCGATGCGTCGAGTTCCTACAGAGGCCTCCGGCTTCCTAGAGTCAACTAGGTGGCTGTTGAAGCCACCCAAGCCATTGGCGATGTAGATCCAGGAGCCAAATACGAAAGTTGTGCCCTCATCGAGCACGGTGCTGTTGAAGCTAAGAGATGCCATCGAGTTCTCCGGTGGATCCTCGGTCATTAAGATACCTCGGAATACTCCTGGGTGAAAGCTACAACGGTATCTATGCGCTTGCAGATTAATTTGTGATCATAAAAATACCCAACAGGCATTATATTTGGTTCTACTGATAAAAGGTTTTGTGAGGATTTTAGTAGGATCATGACCAAGAGGTTTGAGATATCTATGATGGGTGAATTGAAGTTCTTCCTTGGATTTCAAGTCAAGCAAATGAAGGAAGGGACTTTCATATGTCAAACCAAGTATGTGAAGGATATGCTTAAGAAGTTTGACATGACCGATGTCAAGCCCATCAAGACACCCATGGCATTAAATGGTCATCTTAATCTTAATGAAGAATGGAAGTCAGTTGATCAAAAGGTACATCGCTCCATGATTGGCTCTCTTCTCTATCTTTGTGCATCTAGACCGGATATTATGCTTAGTGTGTGCATGTGTGCAAGATTTCAAAACAATCCTAAGGAATGTCATCTAATGGCTGTTAAGAGAATTTTGAGATATTTAGTACACACTTCTAACCTTGGCTTGTGGTATCCCAAAGGCTCCACTTTCGATCTACTTGGCTATTCCGATTCGGATTATGCCGGTTGCAAGGTAGATAGAAAGAGTACCACGGGGACTTGCCAATTTCTTGGAAGGTCCCTAGTGTCTTGGAGCTCTAAGAAACAGAACTCCGTTGCTTTATCCACTGCGGAAGCGAAATATGTTGCAGCGGGTGCTTGTTATACCAAATTTTATGGATGAAGCAAACCTTGAGTGACTTTGGTTGTGAGTTTAGTAAGATTCCACTCTTGTATGACAATGGGAGTGCTATTAAGCTAGCTAACAATCTGGTGCAACACTCCTGAACAAAGCACATAAATATACGACATCACTTTTTACGGGATCATGAGGCTAAGGGAGATATTGTTTTACGTCATGTGAGCACCGAACGGCAACTTGCTGATATCTTCACTAAGCCTCTAGATGAGCAAAGGTTTTGTGCTTTGAGGAATGAACTAAATATCTTGGATTCTCGTAACTTGGCTTGACTTGTTGCACATACTTGATTGTTGCCTAGATAGGAAAAATGACTTTACTTGTGTTGAGTTGTTTTAAAATATTTGGATTTTGATCTTTAGATCAAAACTTGACTCTTTTGATCATAGTTATGTATTGTTGATTGTAGCTGATCACTAAGTGTCAAGTTGTCTCATATGTCTACAAGCCATATCTCTAAAAATCTCCAAATTTATTCAATCTCAAAATCTATCTTTTTGGAGAAAGAAAGCTACCGTCGGATCTTCCGACGCCCATCGGAAGTTTCACCAAAGTTCCGATAAAAGGTTCTCGGGAGGCCAGATCAATTTTCATCGGAACTTCTGACGACGCTCGGAAGTTTCAGCATTCTTCTGACCAAGGGTCCTCGGGTTTGAATTTTATTCTCATCGGAACTTCCGATGCCCCATCGAAACTTCCGATAATGCACTTGAACCTATATATACCCGTTGACAGCCCCTCAAACCCTAACTCTTTCTTCCAAAAGCCATCGACGCCCCCAACACTCTCCACTCAATTCCTCAAGGGGAATTCAAGATTTGACCTTGGGATTTTGTTGCCATTGAGTTCTTTGGATTCTTCCGATTCGCATGGAAAATCTTCAAGGTAAATCATTCAAAAATCCCATCGCCCGATCTCTCAATGTAGAAGGAGTTAGATGATTTCCTTTAGGGGATAGCTTCCATATACTTCCTAGAACTCATGACTAAGATCTTGTCAAATTTGATCAGCTAAACCTCTCGATTCATGGTTCCTTGGTCCGGCTTGGGCTCTGTCAGAACTTCCGACCAGGGGTCGAAACTTCCGACAGGCGCCCGAGTTGCCCAGTTCTGCCTTATTTGATTCCATCCATCCATGCCATCCTAATTCCTTTCATTTATCCATCAGATGACTCATGGAAAGAGAGGAAAACAAAGGGCAGCCTCTCCAGAAATTGAATCATCACCCTCATCCGATTCAAAGGCAACCGAAGAAGCATCTCCCATTGCTCGACGCACGGGAAAGATAAAAGGCAATTGCTAAAGTTACTCAGCGCTCTCGTGGTCGTGGGAGGCAAAACCCACAAGGAACTTCAGTCAAGGCACCCGTCCTCGCATAAAGTGTGCCTATGCTCCAGGTTCTCATATGGCACACGCAGGGGAGTCATTAGAATATCTTGAGTGGATCATCATTCAGATGCAGCCACCAATTAGGCAAACTCATCATCAGTACAATGGGACTTGTCCAGTAGACTACACAAAGGGCAAGCATAATCTATATGCATTGAGGTATGAAGATCCCTCTAGGTATGGTAAAGAGCAACAAGGGGACGTTCGTTTTTGGTTGAACTTTCATGCAGATTGGTATGCCTCTGTGATCCTTTGCAAATCTCATCCCACCACCGAGATGAAATCCATCAAATGGGATTATTTGTTTGAAATTGATTTGCCGGTGGTAAGGGAAGTAAAACATGCTTGTAGAAGAATGAATCTCTCCTCAATCATGTCCTTCAACTGTGATTGGAATGAGGAGGTCATTGCTCAGTTCTATGCAACTTTTTATGTTGACAGCTCAACTAAGACCTTTCATTGGACCAATGAAGGCAAGCCCTTCTCCGTTGAGTATGCACACTTTGCTAGCATTCTTATATTCTCTTATGCTGATCTCACGAGGGAGAAGATACATGAGATGGAGAATGTGTTAGAGGATGGCGAGCTCCACTACATGTATGATCGTGCTTATGGTGACATCAAGTTTGGGACGATACATGGGTTGACACCGTACTACAAGCTTCTCAACCAACTCTTCTGCTACACTCTGTATCCCAAAGGAGGTGATTCGGACAACATCTCAAATATGTCCAAGAACTTGATTGCAAGAATGGCTCCCGGGCAACATGAATTCAGTGTTTTTGACTTCATTTGGGAGGAGATTATCATTTGTTCCGTGTCACCCAGAGCTGTCACTATGCACCTTACATATTTTCTATGATCAAAGAAGTGACAGGTGTTGAGATCTTGACCGACAAGGGTCATCAAGTATACAAACCAAAGAAGCGACATCTCGAGCGTCTTCTCAAGATTGGATCACATGCACCTCGCCGCTCCACTCAAAAGTCATCTCAAGCTTCGTCTAGTTCTCATGGTCCTTCTACATCTCATGGTTCTTCAAGCTCCCGTGCTCCTCCTCCTCATGCCCCAAAGAAAAAAGGGATTCTCAATTTCATATCTCAAGGGTTATTTGCATGCTTCAATGTGGGTCACCACAATGCGGAGGAGATCCATGCCCACAAGAAGTATGTCGATGAGCAGCTCCTCAAGATTGAGGCACGACAAAAGGAGATAATGGCCAAGAGTGATATTCCACATTCTCCTGTTCGTGCTCCTATGGACTTTCCTCCTCCACCAACCTTCTACAATCCTTGGGAGGAGATGGGAGGCCCCTCCATGATGTTTGGTGCTCCCCAAGTGGATGATGATGATATTGAAGAATACTTGGGTGGGCGTGAGGATTCGAATGAAGAAGAAGAAGAGGAAGTGCCAGCGGCCAACACACCCACGGACGAAGAAGAAGATGATGATGAAGATGATGAGGACGATGAGTAGTGGCTATGGAAGGGCCTCTCCTTTTTGGCGCTTGATGCCAAAGGGGGGGTGAGCTCACCATAGGCCATATGTGGATGTTGGGTTTTATCTATCTATCTATCTATCTATCTATCTATCTATCTATCTATCTATCTATCTATCTATCTAGCATCTAGTAGCTTTGAACATTGAACCCTTGTGCTTGTGAACAAATGAGACTTGTATTTGTGTTATGTGTGGTGGTGTGCCAAGTGAGACTTTTAAATTTGTAAGACTTATTTATGTTTATCTATGCTGGTGTGATCTTAGAACTTATTGCCTTTGTGATGATCATGACTTGATGTAATGTTTATTTCCACTTTGTTTTTCTGATATATCTTGTCATATGCATCACGATTATACTTCTCACACTATGCACCCCACGAATGCAATGGTATAGGGGGAGCTCTTTTAATATGTGCAAATGGCATTTGAGGCCATTTTTTATTCTATCTCAAAAAATGCACATATTAAGGGGGAGTTCAACTATATGATTGAATTCAAAATGGTTTATGGTATTACTTGTGAGCCTTAATTGTGTTGTCATCAATCACCAAAAAGGGGGAGATTGAAAGTGCATTTGGCCCCCTAAGTGGATTTTGGTGTTGATGACATGCATAATTAAGGCGCTAATGTAATTATCGAGCTATGGACAGGTTAAAGTTCAATGAAATAAAATATTTGCGTGAAAAAGACGCCAATCTACTTGATAGACTGTGATGGAGCTCAAAAGAAGATCTTTATTTATTTTCTATTTTGAATTCGAGTATAGGAAACACCGTACTATTAAGAGGGATGCCAATGGATAGCTTGAAGATGTCAAAGCGCTTAATTGAGATGGTAACTACCCAAGAGAGACAAAAAATCACACACTCGTGCACTTAGTTTTCTCACTGACTCAGTGTGTGTCGGAAGTTCCGACCCCTGCCGGAAGTTGCTTGATTGTTCTGACAGGGGGTCCTCGGCCGGCTATTTTTAATAGGGTCGGAAGTTTCGACAATTACTTGACCAGCACACTAACGGCTAGTTTTCGAGGCTCGGGTATTTATACCCCCTCGGCCCCTCCTTCATTTGCTTCTGACCTAACCCGAGACAAACACCTCCAAGAACATTCAATACTCCTCTCAATCCTTCCAAGAGCTAATCCTTGAGTTGATTCAAGCTAGGGCTTTGGTGAGAACAATATTGAGGTGTGAGACTTGAGCATTTGAGTGAGAAGGCAGCCACGTTCATCTCAAGAGCACTTGAAGCATCCTTATCCATCGATTCGTGTTTGTTACTCTTGAATCTTGCTTCTAGACAGTTAGGCATCGCCCGGTTGAGCATCCTCTCATGTGTGTGCGCCCTAGGAAGCTTGTATTACCCATCCTTTATGGATTTCATAGTAAGTGACTCAATCCTCCTATGTGGTTGATTGAGTGAGGTAAAGGGTTAGTGGAAGATCCAGCTCTTTGTGAGCTCCTCAACGAAGATGTAGCTTCCTTAGTGGGAGTGAACTTCGGGAACAAATCTCTTGTATCTTGTGCTTATTGCATTTATTTAGTTCTTTTTGACCTAGAATTTGTTTTATGTCGATCTACATACTCAAGTTGTTGTGCTTGCAAAGATCACTTGCAAAAGTCTCCTAGTATCATTGCGCAACTTTTGATTCAGCCAAGTTCTGCAGTTTCAAGTTTAATTTTGAATTTCGTACAAGAACTTTCCTTTTGTCGGAAGTTCCAGTCCAGTGTTGGAAGTTCCGACAGGTTTAACCGCTGTAAAGATTTTTCAAAAATTTTCAGATACGCCTATTCACCCCCCCCCCCCCTTCCCCTCTAGGCATCACCAAGATCCTTTCAACTAGGCAAGGTAAGCGCGTTGGTGAGGAATTCGATCCCAACTCGGCACGGACTGCTCCATCTGCTTCGGATTCCAATGGGAGGCAAAGGCTTCTGGATCCGACAAGAAGAATAGGAGATGAAGGAGAAAGCCATAGCTATAAGTCACACCGGGTTTTAAAGGCAAAACCAGCTATATCTCATATGTGTGTCAGGATCAAGTTTAAACACCTATGATGACATCTTCAGTTAATATCAAATAATAATGTCATAACAAAAGAAAGTATTAAATACTTTACTACAAGATCAAAAGTCTCAACTTAAGCACACAATTGACATCTGATTCTAGCAGCGGAACTTCGTTCTTCACATGCAAATGACTGAGAGATACGCCTAGTAATCCTCGAAGTCTTCTAGAAACTCCAAACAATAATCTCGTTCTGAGCAGCATTTGTTTATAAAGCAAGGGTGAGTACACTTATGGTTGGTACTAGCAAGTCTTGTAAATTATATGGCATGCAAGGCTTAACCAAGGATAAAACTGATATGGTTTAACTGCGGTAAGTACTTTTAAATTGGTAATTTTTTATTAGCAATTCATTACTAATTATAAGTTTATAGCAAACTCATAATCAATTAGTAGAGTATAAATATCAGCATAAACATGAATTAAGAATAATAATTTAAGTCATCTTCAAGTTCGTGAGGCTCCAAGCCGCTCTTACCGTGAGCACGGTTGATATATTAGTTTTCACTCTGCATACGTCGCACACTTCACCCACAATTCGTGTTTTCCTTAATGCCCAGGTTTGCAAGACTCTTAAACACTTTCGAGGTAAGTGGCAGGCATAAACTACGATACCTTTATAAAGATTCCCCAACCTGTGATAATCCGCTAAGGTTTCAGGCCGAGTGATCATAACCCTTTCTAGTGAGACAACACCTTAGCCATGGACTACTCTCCTAGGAGGACCAGGCTGTACCGTATCAACGTGCTCTCTGTTTCCCATTTGGTAAGGCCATCACAAGCTAGAGTTTCTAATTAGTTAGCTAAGACCAGATGCATATATAGTATTGTGGTTGCACTATTTTTTTAGGTGGTTCTCCATGTTCTAATTGAACAGATAATCTTGTACTTAAGCATGAACATGAATAAAACAAGTGTAGCATTGATTAAAGGTAACTGTTCATAGCCCAAGAGTATTAGCAAGTAGTGTAGCTACCCAACAGGAATTAAATAAACCCAGATTAACAAGGAGTGATCATAAAGACTAGACATATCATTAGTTTGGGATCCATCATGTTAAGACACATGGGTGCACAAAGAAAGTTGTATTTATTGTGATTATTAGGACCAAGCGCATGATCGTGGACGCTTGCTTTCCACAAAGTCCTGTTGCCGCTGCTCAGCGTCTTCAAAACCTTGCTCTTGTGGAACCTCGAACTGCACACCATGTATCGCATCAAACAATTACATTCAAGCAAACAAGTGCAAAATATAAGAAACAATATACCAAACAAGGAAAACAGAACAAAACAAGATTATAAAGCCATTGTACTCATCAGAAGGATCGCATGAGCGTAAGAGTCAACTAAATCAGAGCTAAAACGAAGAAGTTATGGCTAAAGCAAGGTTCTAGAGGCTTATCGGCTAAGGATTTGAACTAACAGGGGCTAAAAACGAAGAAACCGAAGGCTAAAACCTAATTTTGTTTCAGAGCCGGAGGGCTAATGCGTATAAAGACAGGTTAGGGCGGCGAGCACTAATTTCCTAAAGCTCCAGGGCTAAACCAACAAAAACTGGATCTAATTTCTTTTGGATGGAAGTGGACCTCGAGTTGATTTCAATAAACAAAGGGGCTCTTTTGCAAAAGAACCAAGGCTGATTGGTAAGGGGAGGGGTTTGACTTGGGTCGAACGAATCTGCTGCGTATGATCTTGATCCGACGGCTGGGATTAGGATGCGAAGCAGGCGGCAGTGCTCAGTTGCCAAAGCAGGTGATGCACGACGGCGACTCTCGCTGGAATAATGCGAAAACGCTTCCGGCTGAAGTTTTGGATGGGGTTTGGATGGGGAATAGGTTTCTGCAATGGGGAAGTTGATAGGGTGGGTCGGAGCGGCTGAAACAGGAGAGGGGCACACGACGACGCCAATGAACAATTTCGTGCGGCTGAAGGGGCAAAGGAAAGGGAAATAGATCGACAGGGAACCTTACCACGTCGCGAATATATTAAAGCTTCATGACAGATGATTGTATCTACTGTGTGTATGAGCTACATAATTTTTAACCTTTGTTTATGCACTATTAGCTCCGCCATATCTTAATATTTTTCGATCCTCCGCCGCCGCCTCTACCTTGTGGTTGAAAACATATATATAGCTAAGCACTCGCACGACAGGTTGGTAATTTCAACGACCCATCTCCGGGATTCCTATATGTCTTCCGGAAGATGAATAGCGAATCCATCTTCTGGCCCATTAGGTCCATGACGCCTCATCTTCTTCCCCACCCCTGCCGCCTCCTCCGCTACTTCGGTCGGCAGCAACGACGCCGCCGTGCCACGCGCCCTTCATCCACCCACCGTCGGCGCATCCCCGCCCTCCCCTGATCTCTTCGACACCACGATCCCACCGGGGACCTTGCCCTGCCGCCGGCAACAATCACCCTGGCCGCCGGCCACCGCCCGCCCACACACCACCATCCACCGTCGATTCCTCCCCTAAACTTTCTCTTCTAACAACGGTGACCATTAGAGCTCATGTGCCCTGTTAACCCTAGAACCCTAACCTCGCCACCAGCCTCCACCACCACCCCGACCGCCGGCTGCTCCCCCCACCTCCCACTACCTCGCCAGCGCACGCGCGAGCGGCGGCTAAAGGAGATCGTGCGGCCCGTAGGCCACACAAATCTGAAGGTGGATGGTCCTTCCGGAAGATGCGTGGGATTGGCTCTCCCCGGTGCGCAGATTGATTGGTTATGGTGTTTTGGTATGGCCCATTAACATTTTACATCCAGTTTCAGCCCACGAGACCAGTCGGTCACTCCCCCATTGAGCAGGCAGCAAACCGGATCCCCGTGTGGTTAGTAGAGCAGCAAAGGCCACTCCGCCCTCCGGTGACAAGGTCACAAGGGGACCGGCCCCTCCGCCGGCAAGCCGCCGTGCTGGGTCCCCGCCGTCGACGCGCTCGAGCAGCGACCGAGTTACGAGGTACTCACTCGCCTCCCTCCCTCCCTTCCTGTCATGCCCCGTTCCGTCGCTCGTTGGTTAGGAAACCCTATCTAGCGTGTCCGCTTCCGCGTCTGGTGTTGACGGTAATCTTGCCGCCGTCTTATGGGATCCGTATGGGCTAGAGATGATTAGCGCCGCCTTTACTAGTTTGGAAGCCGTTGTAGCTTTGCATCGCGCTCACACTGACAGATTGCTATGTTTTTTGGACTTTTCTTTTATTTGGTGCTGCGACTGACCTGTGAAACACGAATCCATGTTTCTGCAATTTATGTACTACTCGCATTTGTCATATGTATTACTCCTCTCCTTGTGCTTCTGATTGCTTCAATCCCCCGCTGCGAGCCATCCCTACAGGAAAAGCCTAACAAACCCTGAATTGCAACTCTAGTGAGTGCCATACCCCAAGGGAAAGGGGATTGATTTCATCTGATCCGCTGTGCATTGCTGGAGTCTGAGCGAGATGGGTGGCTGGTGAGGTTGTGGGGAGGTGGAGGGCCTGGCTGGCTGCCACACTGGTAGGCACCAACCACCACCTGTTGAGATGAGACTCTCTATGTGCCGTTAGGATGTGATAAAATGGAAGATTAGGTTCAGCACAGCATGTCTGTAGTGGTTTCGTGTTTGTGCGTGCCTCTTGAGGTGGGAATCATTCAGTAGGTCTAGTTCAAGATGAAGTAGCTTGCAGATTTTGAATTCCATTCGCTGGGCTAGGTCAATTATCATGGTTACTGCAGCATGCGGGAACATGTATTAAGTTTGATTATGGACAAAATATGCAATTTTAGTCCAATGTAGCCTCCTTTATGACTTTTATTTCTAGCTTTGCGCATAGTGGAACTGCTTTTGTTTCTTACTTTGACTGTGAACTATTTATTCTCACCTGTTGTTGTTTATGAAAGATGAATCCGAAATTATGCTAAGAAAATAACCTTGCAGGTCTGTGGCCATAGAAATGGAATCTTATATGGCAGTGATAGCAGAGAAGGTAAGAAAAATGCATGACCTCAAGCATTTCGCTGTTGACTAGTATGAAATTTAGTAGTTACCTGAGATGCCTGCAACGAGATGTGCAAATGTTCCATGTCTCTGTTTGCATTGTTCCAAATAAATGTATTGAATTATTCTACTTAATTCATCGAAACGCCCCCTTCCATGTTTCATTGGAAATATTCTACATAAGAAAGTAAAGGCTAGATCATTTTAATCAAGGATCCACAGAATGAAAATGATGAAATTAGCAAAAAACTTGACATTTTGACATATGCAGAAAACAAACATAAATGAGAAAAATTTAGAAGAAAGATATGAAATAATAGTTACTTCTGAACATGCGGCTGGAAAATTTGGAAATCATTCAGCCAATGAAAGCTTGCAGATACGGTTGAACAAATACTCTTAAGCACATAATTTTTACCACTATGAAATTCGATTAAAAAAACAATGTACATTAAAGTCCTGTGACACTGTTTTCTACAGGCACCTCCTTTGCAGTTGAGTGGTGCTGGTACAAGTATGCTATCTGAAATACAGACTGCTGATGGTGATGAAGCTTTTATTCAGGTAAACTAAATGCAAAAAAATTATTGCATGTTTTAAATTGTTGAAGATTAGTTCTCATTGGGTTGAAATTACAGGAACTTGAGCAAGATAATGGGAACCATATCCTCAACAATGAACCAGATGATGACCTCAATGAATGCCAGGAAGACACAGCTGAAGCAGAAGTTGATTGTGATGAAGACTACTTTTTCCCGAGTCCAGATGAAGTGGAACAGGCTAGGCCTCCAGAGGTTGGCATGGTATTTGCTACGCTAGAAGATGCTCATCGTTTTGTCAATGTCTATGGGCAAGTTACTGGTTTTGTGGTGTTCAAAGGAAGAAACTACAAGCACAAGAAAATAACGTTGCAGTGCAATAAAAGCAAGAAGGCAAAAGAGAATGAAATACGGCAAAGGAAAAGGAAAAGAAATGCCATTGAGAGAACTGGCTGCCCCATGAGTCTGACTGTGAAACTTGTTGCAGGAAAATGGGAGATTACGGCAGTTCAAAATGAACATAACCATCCACTTTCAAATTCACCTTCGTTAACAAGATTTTTTCTCAGCCACAAGTACATGTCCGAGGAAGAGAGAAACTTCTCTAGAATATTGCAAGAAACCAAAATTAAACCGGCAAAGATACTGCAAATTTTCAGGAAACTAAGGGGCAAATTCAAGAATATACCTGTCAGCAAAATGGCTGTCAGCAATTTGGAACAGTTTGACAGGCTAATGAAGACAGAAAATACAGATATAGAAAGCACACTGGAACATGTCAGAAGATTGCAGAAGGAGCAACCTGGGTTCTACTACACTATAAAAACTGATGGAGATAACACTGTAAGAAGTATCTTTTGGACAGATGCGCGAGCTAGACTTGATTATGCATTATATGGAGATTTCATTTCTTTTGATACGTCTTATAGCACTATTGAATATGACATGCTGTTTGCACTGTTAATTGGAATGAATGGCCACGGCAAGACAACTGTATTTGGTTGGGCCTTACTTGAAGATGGGAGGGCAGAGACATTCTCTTGGTTATTCAGGACATTCTTGGATGTAATGGATGGCAAGAAACCAAATACAATATTGACACATCAGGATTCAGATATAACGAAATCAATTGCAGAGGTATTCCATACAGCTTTTCACAGATTCGACATGTGGCATGTGATGAGGAAAGCTACAGATGAATTGGGAAGTTTTATGGCTCACAGAGTTGGAATGGAAACTGAGGTAACACACCTAGTTACGAATTCTGTAGCTACTGAAGAATTTGAGAATGGTTGGCAAGCAATGCTTGAGAAATATGACGCAGCATCAAATGCACACTTGGATCTCATGTATCAGACAAGACTAATGTGGGTGCCAGTTTACTTCAAACATGTGTTTAGTCCATTTACACGATCTACTGGATGTAGCATGAGCAAAAATTCAATCTTCAAAGACTATGTCCAACAAAATGATACCATAGAAACTTTCATCAGCCAATATGACATCTTCCAGGAGGAGGCTGTTAGCATTGAAGATGGAGACAGATTTGAGTCAACCCTAAAAAAGCCAACATACAGTACAAGGCATCCAATCGAAAGGCATGCTGCAGAAATATACACGATGGGGATGTTCTTGAGATTTCAGAAGGAGCTACTTGATGCATCAGCTTTCAATGCTTTTGAAAAAGAAAAGGACGTCATGTATACAGTGAAAAAAGCACTGGACTATGAGGATGCTGAATTTCTTAGAGACTCCTTCTCTGTTGAAGTTGACTTGAAAACCAACACGTTTAATTGCATATGTTCAAAGTTTGAGCGAGACGGGATAGTTTGTTGCCATGTTCTGAGACTTTTCACACAGTTCAGCATCAACAAGATACCTGAACACTACATTAAACCAAGGTGGACCAAGAAGTTGAGAGAGCAGGAATTACAGAAGTACTGCTCAGAAAAGATAGTATCAGCTGTTTCGCAAAGCACCCTGAGATATGCTATGATAATGAACAGGATGGCAGATAGTTGTGCTACTGTAAGCAAGGATCCGGATCGAAGTAAAATATTCTTGGAAGAGCATGAAAGAATTTTGCAGAAGCTGACAGAGAATAGGAGGCTTCATGAGATAAATTAAAGTGCAACTACACAAGAAGACAATATTGTGTTTCTGCGAATTAATTTTCTGTAAAGTTGGGTTGTACAAGGGATAAGACAGTTTTATCTTCCTTAGGTGGTCATAAGTAGTTTTCTCTAGTCCCAATCTGTTTTAGCCCATTGTAAATTGTCATCGTGACCTTTTCCCCTAGGCAAGGAGAAATGTCAATCTAGTACAGCTCTCTTTCCCATCCTTTGTGCGCGTGGCTGCCTTTCGTCGGAATTTATACCATCTAATCCTACTCCATGGCATTTTGATATAGCTTCATAGTTTACTAGATCGGATTCCCTGAGGACATGAAGTGGAAGAGTCTGATATTCAGGTTAATCATGGGTTTAATCCGTGTGATGCTTATTTTTGTTGGGTACGCATCTGCGCTACAGATATAATATGCATGTCTACTAGATTTTCTATAAATAAATTTTTTATTACTAGAAGTTTTGAAAACAAGTTTTGGTGGCACTTGCACTCTACTAATATTTAATAAAGATTATGTAGGTATGATTTTAGCCATACCAATCGTGGAAAATGGATTTCCTGTCATGTCGCCTGATCCTTAATGTATTTTCCTGGTTAAGTTGGATTTTTAATAATTCAAATATGTAATTACTAGGAGTAGTTACTAAAATGGTAGCATGTCACGCTCCCGCTTCATGTCCTGCGCCGTACTGCGGCGGTTTGCCAGTATCATGCGAGCGGGCGCAAGCGTTCATTCGAGGGATGAAAACGGTTAGAAATGATTGGCAAAATGCTCCATACTTTCATTTTTTATTGAAAACATAAATGGCCTCAGTATTATAGTAATTTTATAAACGAAAATATAAGATCGAGAACACATCCATAATGATCGAAACCCATCAAAATAATATTTAAAAAATAATAAATATGTCAATCCATAAAGCACAACACTAGACATATGACTTACACATCTCATGCACAAGTACATGATTAAGATATTAATCCAAGTATCCAACCATCCATAATACATATCTTTTTTTATAGTACTAAAAATTTATAAATTAATCACATGATCCATAAAACTATCTATAGTCACCGTGAATTTAGGTCGCTAGGTTATGTTTTAGGGTTAGGATACATGAGTCATGATTCTCTAAAAATATAGATAGCAGGTGTGTTGGCACTGTACGTGAATACGACATTTCTGTTGGCAAAATACAGTGAATACCGTAAAAATACGATATTTTTCAAAAACGACCGAAACACGCTCAAATCATTTCCATTTTTATTTCCATATTTTTATTACCATTTTTATTTTTGTTGTTCGATAATTGTTTTTATTTTTGTTTAACCTTTAAAAGTCAATAAAATTTTGACAATGATTCTCGAAAATTGGGAATTACCGTTTTATGCATCCGAGTCTCACGACTTGAGAAAATCAGGCTTATGGAAAAAATCCTATCATCCCTGCCACGTTTTGCATGAAAACCCTTTCCCTTTCTATAAATTGACCCCTCAATCCTTCGTTTTATAGGAATTTAACCCATTAGGGTGACCTTTAAAAGTCCATAATTACATATTTTAGCTAAGATTTTGTATATTCTTACACTCACGTGATCGTAACGAGGATACCACAATTATTACTCTTCTAATTGATAAAAATATAATAAAATACATGTAATCTTTGTAATATATTGCACTAAATTATTTTTAGCTTTTATAACATAAAAAATATAAATATAATAAAAAGTCCAAATTACTTCTCTCAAGTATGAGAAAAGTCCGGATAGCCCCTTAACTATCTCTTAGTTCAATTTAGCCCTTAAACTATGTCATTTGATTTGATTTACCTTCTAATACAATTTACCTATTTTATTTCTCCACGTACAAGTGGAATCTTAATTTAATGTGCAAAGTTCAAGTGGGCATCATGATGTATGTAAAAAAAAATATATATTATAAATTTTTCATCATTATATTTTCTATAATTTGTATCATAAGAATTAATTTATTATTAAATATTGTACCCTATTAAAATAATGATGAAAAATTCTTGACATATTTTTTAAAAATATGTTATGATATCCTATATCATCCTGCAAAATTTTAACTCAAAACTTTGCTTGTGCATAGGTAAATAAAAAAAATAAATCTTATTAAGAGGTAAATTGGACCAACTGACATAGTTTAGAGGGTAAATCGAACCAAAAATAGTTTAAAGGGTTATCTGGACTTTGACGATACTTAAAGGGAGTAATCTTAGACTTTTTCCAAAAATATATACACATGGCATTCACCCATAACAACATATGATCATATTTACAACTCATGATGGACCAGCGTTCTGCAGCAACCTAGCGCGTGGATGGTGCCCAGGTCGGGAGAGTCGACTCGGTGCTCAAGCCGTCAGGCGGTTTCGCAGCCCCAACCCATTATCTCACAACCACAACAGGTAAGTGAATCCTTAATCCTCAAGTACCCAAATCTACTTTGCAGACATTCTCTTGAATGATTATTCACGGCATTCTTGGATGTGATAGATGGTAAGAAACCAAGTATAATAATCACACACCAGGATTCATCTACGACAAAATCAATTGCCGAGGTATTTGTTTTTTGAAAAAAATGGGGTTCTAAACCCTACATAGAGATTCGAACCATGGTTGCTAGCTCCACTCTACAATATGCTAGCCAACCAAGCTAGAGTCGGCTTGCAATTACCGAGGTATTCCCTACTATTTTTATAGGATCAGCATGTGGCATGTGATGAGGAAACCTAGAAAAGATTTGATGACTTTATGGAAAAAGGACCTGTAATGGAAGCTGTGCTGACACGTCTGATTACAAATTGTCTAACTATAGAAGAATTTGAGAATGGTTGAAAAGCAATGCTCGAAATATCATTCACCACCAAATGAAGACTTAAGCTCATGTATGAGACAAGATTAATGTGGGTGCCAATTTACTTCAAACATGTCTTTTGTCCATTTTTACTATCCACTAGACATAGTGAGAGCACAGATATAATATTCAAGGAGTAATGTCTGCTCAAGGATGCCATAGCAAACTTCTTCTGTCAGTACATCTTCCAGGTTGCTAGCACTGAAGATGAATATAGATTTGAGTCTACACTAGGCACAAAAAGCCAACTGTACTGCACAAGGCTCCGACAGAAAGGTTTGAAGCTACCGTAGGAAAAAAAAATAGAACTGACCAAGATGATCATTGATTGTCGCTATTTATCGCGTTGCCGAGATGTATATGGAAAGAAAACAAGCTAGAACGTATATGGAAAGATATCATATGATTGATGCCATTAGAAAATAAAATCGATGATTGATTAATGTTTGCAAAAGAAAATTGATTAGCGTCCAAGGATACTTGATTGGCGTCAACATAAGGAAAGTGAAAATCTGATTGGTGCGCGCTTAAGTAAATAGGAGACATGTACACTAGATGAGCTGGTAAAAAAAATTAGGATTTCGATTAGAACATTTTAGATTCGCTAAAATATAGATATCCATTCCTTTTGTCAAACCTCTAAATCTGACATATAAATTAACCAAAAATATGAATCTTCATCACTTTCGTCAGACCTCGAGATCTGATATATAGGCTATCCGCAAGGGGTACGGTCGGTCTAATATAGGTATTTCAATTTTTATAGTAATAATATAGATTAAGCTATATTTTTAAGTAAAATTTTGGTGAAGCAGTATGTGATGTTTTTGTCAAAAAAAAGTATGTGCTATTTTTAAATGAAATGGCACAAACACGAACCAGAGAGAGAGAGACGTGGGCAAAGCCCAACCCGGCCCGCATCTGCACGCACGAAACCTAACTCTCCCATCCACAACTCCTCCCGAGCGAGCGCGGCGCAGCGATCCAGCGCCCGGGCGGCGTCTGGGGCTCCGGGTGGCGGCTCGGTGCTCGGGGCAGTCTGACGCGGCGACAGGCGCAACCCGCAGCTAACTCGTAGCCGGCAGAGGTTAATAAATTCCTCATCCCCAAATCTCCATTGTTACTTTGTTTTGAACAGGGAACTCGAAAACCACATATCTTATCCCTGCGACTCATCTTCAGTTGCACAGCATTAGATCAGTCCAAGCTCTTTCAATCTTGTCACAACATGCGAAACTTGTTGATATCCAATGTTGTCCCTGCTACCACTAACACACAAATCTGGGATTGTTATTCAAGGATTCCTTTTTTGTACATCGCTTGTCAATTAATCTGCATCACCAATCTTCGCTTCGGTGTCTTTAGTCGGTGCTGTGCAGAGTGTTGCCCATGTGATGGCCAATTGCCCTTGCCTCTTCTCGAACTCACCTCTGTGGCCTCACTTAAAAGGGTTGATTAATTGGCTAGGAACGAAATTTGAGGTAGAAAATAATTAGCAAAGGATTTAATTGTTCGCGGTGAGTGGGAGTCTCTTTTTTTCTGTTGGGGTTGGACATTATGGTGCTGCAAAGGAGCATGACTTTTTGTGGGTTACTGACTTCCTACGGCGAGGATCGTTCAGCAGATGTAGTTCTAGATCGAGTGCTGGTTGGTTGCTTTGAATTACATTTCCCTGGTTTGGTAAAGAAGCCAATTATTGTGGTCATTGAGGGTGAAATGTATCCCTGGTTAGTTGGTTCCATTTCAGGCTAAACGTGGTTTTCAGACAATTCAGTACTTCTTTACGTCTTGCTTTCCAAGCTTCTGAGTGTGAAGGGTGTGCTTTTGTTTTGTTGCCTGGTCTCCGAAGTGCGGCTCTAGCATGCTAAATAACTTGCGGTGAATTCACTCGTTATCTACCAATATGACTACTGTTGCTGCTGTATACATGTCTGACAGTTTATATTTGCATCAATAGCTTTATGTGTTTGCTTTGATGCATGTCAACTCACAATGCCTATCTTCCTGATAGAAAGCTAAAAACAATGGCCTAAACCTATGTATAGAGGGAGAGACAGAAGAAAAGATGGATCTGCATGCGGTTGAGATCAGCAAGAAAAAGATGGAGAGAGGTGCAGAATCAAGCCCCTTGCTGCCTGCTCAAACTTTGGCTGAGGAATTTGAAATCTTACCAGGTAGGTAAACTGAAATTTCTACTGCACACTCTGTGATCCTTGAAGCAATCTTAAAATTTAGATTTGTCTCATCAAAAGTAATAAATTAAGCATTCTTGCTAATATTTTCAGGAAACAAGTGGTGCTAATGGAGATTCGGGAATGCGTCAAGGGAATGAATCAGCAAATAGAGAACCTTATGGCCTCGTGGCATCTGCTATGAATAAGGTCAGCTGATCTCCAAACAAAAAATAACAAAACTCACCAGTCTTTAGATGTAGTTATTGTGAACCTAGAACATTGACCTGTTGTGATTTATCAAGATAATAATGAGGGAATCCATATTCTGATGATAATTTGTACTGCTGAACATAAGGAAAATAAAAATGGATTTGCAACTATCTTATTCAACCTGACATTGCAGGTCCATGAAGCACGGAAAGAAGCAGAAGAGGAATCAGACATGGCAATGGTAGAAACGGAGGTATGTGAAAAAGGAATGCGCTCATGATGTTAACTAGCTATGAACTTAAAGTACTTATGACAGATGAGATGTGCAAATCTTCCATGTATATTTTTGCATTTTTCCAGATAATGCGTTGAATCGTTCCATTTTTTTCACCAAATTGTTCCCTTCCATTATATAACAAAAACATTGCAGCATAGGAAGCTATTCAGAGGTCACATCATTTTCATTTGAATAAAACACTACAGAAGTATGAAATACCAAAAGCTTGATATTTTAATATATGCAGAATACAAGCAGAGGGGACACAGATTTGGAAGAAAGATATGGAATCATGCTTGCTCCTGAACATGAGGTTAGAGAACATGGAAATCTTACAACTCGAGAAAGCTTGCAGGTATGATCAAAACATTCATTGCCACATAGTTTACAAGGCCAAAGAAATTGTATGAAATAAATATTAAAGACTAAATTTCAGTGGTGTTGCATTTCAACAGTCACCTATTTTCCTATGGAATGATACCGAAATGAACAGGCGGTCAGAAATACAGGTCCCAGGAGCTGGAGAGACATTTGTTCAGGTATGTATATGCCAAAATTCTATTGCATGGTTAAATTTGTTGAACATTACTTTTCTTAGGAAGGTATAAACATTTTTTAAATTGCAGGAGCTGGGCCAAGAGAATGGGAATGTCGTCCTAAATGAAGGAGATGAAGACCTCAATGAATGCCAAAAAGATCAAGCTGAAGCAGATGCTGATGGTGATGAAGACTATATGTTTCCAAGTCCAGAAGAAATGGAAAAGGCTAGGCCTCCAGAGGTTGGCATGGTATTTTCCACACTACAAGATGCTCATCGTTTTATCAATGTCTATGGGCAAGTTACTGGATTCGCTGTGATTAAAGGAACGAATTACAAGCACAAGAAGATAACATTTGTGTGCAACAAAAGTAGGAAAGCAAGAGAGACTGATACAAGACAGAGGAAGAGGAGAAGAGATGCCGTTGAACACACTCAATGTCGCATGAAAGTGACTGTGAAACTTGTTGCTGATAGATGGGAAGTTACAGCAGCTATGAATGAGCATAATCACCCACTTTGGTGTTCGCCCTTGTTGACCAGATTTTTCATGAGCCACAAGGACATGTCGGATGAAGAGAGACACTTCTCAAGAATATTGCAGGAAAGCAGAATTAAGCCGGCAAAGATAATGGAAATTTTCAGGAAATTACAGGGGAGACTCAAGAATGTACCTGTCAGGAAAGTTGATGTCAACAACTTGAAACAGTCTGACAGACTGATGAAGACTAGGAATACAGATATTGGAAGCACACTAGAGCATGTGAGAAGATTGCAAAAGGAGCAACCTGGGTTCTACTATGCTATGAAGACTGATGAAGATAGCACTATAAGAAGTATCTTTTGGACAGATGTGCGAGCTAGACTTGATTATGCTTTATACGGAGATTTCATTCATTTTAATACAACTTATAGAACCAATGCATACCACATGCCGTTTGCGTCATTAATTGGAATTAATGGGCATGGTAAGCCAACTGTATTTGGTTGGGCTTTGCTTGAAAATGATGAGGCAGAGACATTCTCTTGGTTATTCAGGACATTCTTAGATGTGATGGATGGCAAGAAACCAAGTATTATAATTACACATCAGGATTCAGCTATACAGAAATCAATTGCGGAGGTATTCCCTACAGTTTTTCATCGGTTCAGCATGTGGCATGTGGTGAAGGAAGCTGCAGCTGAAGTTGGAGGTTTTATGGTTAACAGACCTGGAATGGAAGCTGAGCTGATATGTCTTATTACAAATTCTTTAACTACTGAAGAATTTGGGAATGGTTGGAAAGGAATGCTTGAGAAATATACTGCAGAATTCAATGAACACTTGAAGCACATGTATTGGACAAGGTCTATGTGGGTGCCAGTTTACTTCAGACATGTATTTTGCCCGTTTATACGTTCCTTTGGACGTTGTGAGAGCACACATTCAATTTTCAAGAACTATGTTCTGCAAGAGGATACCATAGAAACCTTCATCAGTCAGTATAACATTTTCCAAGAGGAGTCTGTTAGCATTGATAGATTTGAGTCAACCCTGCAAAAGCCAATATACTGTACTAGGCAACTAATAGAAAGGCGTGCGGCAGAAATTTACACGATGGGTCTGTTCTTGAAATTTCAGAAAGAGCTACTTGATGCATCAGCTTTCAATGTTTTTGAAAAGGAGAAGGACAGAATCTATACAGTGCAAAGAGTCGTAGACTATGAGGATGCTGAATTTCCCAACTATTCCTTCACTATTGAAGTTGACATGAAAAATAAGACATTTAACTGCATATGTTCAAAGTTTGAGCGAGATGGAATACTTTGTTGCCATGTTCTGAGGCTCTTCACTCAGTTTGGAATTAACGAGATACCTGAACACTACATCAAGCAGAGGTGGACAAAAAAGTTCAGGGAGCAGGAGTTACAAAAACTTTACATAGAAAAGACAGGATCAATTGCTTCACAAAATTCACTAAGATAAGCTATGCTTATGAATAGGATGGCCGATACTTGTGCTTCTGTAAGCAAGGATCCAAATCGAAGTCAAATATTCTTGGAAGAGCTCGAAAGGATCCAGCAGATGTCAAGCAGAGCATAGCTCGCTGAGGGCACGGATGAAAGAACTACACAAGAAGATGAATGCAAGCAACGCAAATGAATAGTGAGGAAAAGAGGGAGCACAAGAGATGTTGTGCATGATCAGTACATGAAGTACTGTAGCACATAGCTTTAGATCAGTTGTTTTATTAGCTGGTTTGTTTAGGGACAAGTCATTAGTTTTGTGACTTTTTAGATGACAAGCCATTAGTTTGAGATGAGTAGTTTTTTCTAGTAAGATGCACCGGCGGTCCCTAAATTTGTAAGGGTGTGTCATTTAGGTCCGTCAACTTCGAAAAGTGCAATTTTGGATCCACAAACTTGTAAGGAGGTCCGTTAACTCCGAAAGTGCATTTCTAGGTCCACAAACATTTAAAGTGTTCACCGCAGGTCTATACTTATCCATATATGCACGTAACGCTGCTATGACATGTTGAATATACATTGTCGAGATTGCTAACGTGGATTATGATGAGAATGGATAGTGTGCCCTAATTTTCTTCTTCACCATACCATCTCCCTCCTCTTGGCCAACGGGTCGTTTGTCGATCTCGCCACTTGCTGCCAGCGGGTCGTTTGTCGATCTCGCCACTTGCTGGGGCCGCTTAAGGCCGCCGCTCCGCTCGGGGTGCCTCATGCAGTGATGGCGCTGGTGTGTGCCATGTGTGGTCATTCGATGGACGCATTAGTGGACGCGGTGGGCGTGTCAGAGAGCAGCTCGGATGGCACGACAACCTGTGCGGGGTTGAATCAGAGAGATTGAGAGAAGAGGGAGATAAATGAGACGGGCAGTCAACGCGTCATGGTAGCATTATGTGCATATGTGGATATATATAGATCTGTGGTGAACAATTTAAAAAGTTTGTGGTCAGTGGCGGAGCCGGGGAGGAGCCAACAGGGGCCATGGCCCCTCCCAAGATCCGTGTCTGTTTTTTTCATGTGTTATAAGTATACATGGATCATGAATACTATTTACAATGTGCACCTAAGTTGTCAAGAGACAAAAATCAACTATGACCCTACAACTAAATCTTGGAACCTCCATTTCTCCAAGGAAGAATAAAACTGCTCCAATTCGGGCTTCCCATTATCATTCGTATTGTAGCGACCTCTCTCTCACCGTAAAATTAGCCGGCTTCTGTGGCAGCTGTAGTAGAAAGCCGCAATAGCTAGGACAAGTCATCCCAAACATGCTCGTAGTTGTGGCTGGGTAGTATACATATAAAGTTTGTTGAACATTTACAATGGGTAGTATACATGTAAAGTTTGTTGAACATTTACAAAAGTACCAGTAGAAATAGCTTTCTTCTAATTTTTCTCACGTTTTGTATTCCACGATATTTTGAAGCAAATTGACACAACTCAATTTTCTTTATGTCAACAAACGCATCTACATGCTCAATCAGTAATAGCACCTAATAGCATCACTAGTACACTATTTATATAATATTTTTTGTCCATACTAAATTGGAGTCTATATACTCTATTGCTTGAAATTTTTTGTTTATGAGTTCATTTTCTACTCAGTCTCTTGGCCCCTCCTATGGTTAAATCCTAGCTCCACCTCTGTTTGTGGATCTAGAAATACATTTTCGGAGGTGACGGACCTAAGTGACACACCCTTATAAATTTAGGAACCTCCGATACATTTTATTTTTTTTTCTGGTAAGAAACTAGATGTGACAACCCTGGTAATTACGAATCCAAAATCAATGACATAAGCCTAACTCCATGTGTTAAGCCAACTAATGAGAGGGTGGAAAGAATTTAAAACGGGTTCAGTTGGAATTCAAATTAAATTTGGGCACATTGGACACATTTGAAACTTTTTAAATAACTTTAAAACCATAAGCCAAATGAAATTTTGCCTGAAACCAAAGTTGTAGAACTTTTTATTTTGAACAACTTTCGTGTTCAAAAGTTTTTAAAATTCAAAACAGAAAGAGGAGAAAACACCCTGTTTGCACCCAGCCCCCTGAACTTTTTCGAATTTTTGCATTTCGGTCCCTGGGCATTAAGTTTATAGGAGTTGAATGAAAACTTAGTTGCATGATGTTAGGAACCCTTGCTTGAAAACTAGAAGTAAGGTTCGATAGAATGCTGTGCTAATAGGACTCCGGTAAAAGTCGAGTGATTTCCTGTCACTCGCGAGAAAATAGGAGTTGAATGACTACTACACGCTGCAATCATAAGGACACGGACGGGTTATGTAACGATGGTTACGATTGAGGCCCGTCTGTCTAGTGAAAAATGCTAAGGCCGCAGGGTGTGGTAGTGATGGTTAAGTCTTTGAACGTACTAAACACATGCCGAGATTATGGGAATCGGTAAGCTTAAGTACCTGATTGGCCCGGCAAGGGGACGGCATCCTACCCTTTGAACTTCGGTCCCATGTGCATATGGCGAGTGCAGAGAGTGGTCACGACCCGGCGCCGAACCGTGGCGTGGGGCTTTTGTACTCTCGGAGGGTAGCCCCGATCCACGACCCGGAAAGAAAGGGGAAAAGTTGCACGTGTGACTCTAGGGAGTAACCACGTGACGTGTGTTTGGGTTTCCCTTGCAAGGTTAAGAAATTCGATTCGAATCGTCCGTTTCTCACGGCTATTGAGACTGCTTAACCATTTTTACCCACAGAGTAAGAAGAGGAACAATGATGATGAATGAACTGGTTGGATGGAAAATTTAATGCTTCACCATGTATGCTTTAGATAGCTGCTTACCTAGACTGGCTAACGAGACTAGAATCTTGAGCTAAAAGTTGAAAGTAAGGACCCACTTGTAGATGCTGTTCGGCAAAACAAACCCCTGAGCCAAAAAGCCTGGCATGTCTAGAGTCGGTGGAGTAGTTTCCACTACACGGGTAAGTCTTGCTGAGTATTAGTATACTCAGTCTTGCTTGTGACTCGTTTTCAGGTGAGCCCTTTGAAGACATGATTGCTAGCTTGACTTGGCCCTGCACTCTTCCCCCTGGTTGGTCGGTGGAATGGGATGCGCCCCCGTCCAACGGAGATAAGGCCGAGTGATGTCTCGTACGGGCTTCATCGAGACATCCTGTATCGTCGAGTAGTTTCCGTTATTTATTTCTGCTGCAATTTAACTCTGAAGAACTTATTTATGTTAATTGAAGTACTTGTTTTCTAAACTCAGAATTAGGTCTGTAATATTTACTTATGCTAATGATGTAATATTTGCTGGAATGTGGTATTCTCTGGGCTCATCGTCGCATGAGCATTTGTATGTACGGCGCTCGATCCGTTCACCGTGGTTGTATCGGGAGGTTATACCCGACAGACCAGTGGATTACTCCGTTTGAAGTGTAAGGAGGCGCCAGGGACCGAAATGCAAAAATTCGAAAAAGTTCAGGGGGCTGGGTGCAAACAGGGCGTTTTCTCCTCTTTCTGTTTTGAATTTTAAAAACTTTTGAACACGAAAGTTGTTCAAAATAAAAAGTTCTACAACTTTGGTTTCAGGCAAAATTTCATTTGGCTTATGGTTTTAAAGTTATTTAAAAAGTTTCAAATGTGTCCAATGTGCCCAAATTTAATTTGAATTCCAACTGAACCCGTTTTAAATTCTCGTCGACGGCGGTGCTCCAACGCCGGCGAGCCCTTCCCGGGCGTCCCCCACCTGAACAACACCCCCACAAGGTAGCCCTCGCACCCCTGAACCTTCCCCGACCCCCGCCCCTCGCCGCCGGCGAGCCCCCTCGCCGGAATTTCGGCCGGCCGCCGCACCCGAGCCGCCGAGGACCCAATTGCAAGGATTTAAATCTTTAGAAGGGTCTGAGCGTAAGATTCAAGGACCTAGTTGTAAAAGAAAATTTCAAACCTAGATTCAAATTCAGTGAACTTGTAAAATTCGTATAAAATCGTAGAAAATTCAGAAAAATGCAAACTCAACTGTTCTGGAATCCTAAGAACAAACTCTACCACTTTTGTTACAAAAATTTTCTCAGAATCTCAAGATATTTTGCTCTACATTAAATAGAAGCTTTAATGGACATATTTTATACCCACTGACAGCATTCTATCGAACCTTACTTCTAGTTTTCAAGCAAGGGTTCCTAACATCATGCAACTAAGTTTTCATTCAACTCCTATAAACTTAATGCACAAGCAAAGAGTAATGAGTTGCATAATTAGGAAAGAAATAGGTTATGCTCCTCGTTTGAAGTGTAAGGTTAACCGAGGATGCCTTAATGGTGATGGTTAATACACTTGAGCCGGATTAATTCAGGTGGTTCTGCCACACTAGATATTAGTAGTTTGAGATGGAATATGTCTTGGTCTCAAGTGGTTCTGTCCACCCTACCCCGTTTTGGGATGAATGTCGATGTGAATGTGATGACGTATCACTGCTTATGCGGTACTTTACTGGATATGCTAGTTCCAAGTTGGCATATCAGGTCACGGCTTGGTTACAGGTTGGATGAATTTAGTATGGAACCAACTGGGCATCTAGCTACATGTACTCTATGCTTATCATCTAGCTCCTTAGGTGGGGGGCTCGATGGGACAAGGCACTCAGCGTGCTTCAAGGGACAACTCTCATGCTTACATGCTGGACGATGAAAAACTACTCGACAATACCCGATCCAAGAGATTTTTTAAGATTTATCTTGGGTAGATATTTGTTAACCATTATTTCAGAGATTTTATTCCGAAATAAGGGGTTTGTTCAGATTATTACCCAGAGGTCTTATTTAATCATTGGCTCAGGGCACAGAGATTGATTTGAGAGGTAATTTTGGGTGTTTGTTGGAGATATTATTTGTTTAACCATTTTTTCAGGGAATTCATCCCAAAAAAGAGGTTTTTAATTTTACTAAACAGATTTACCCATGTTCACCATCAAATTTTACCGTCATATATTGCATACCATAATTCTTTGGATCCTTAATTCCAAACCTTGGAGATTTGAATTCAAGGCTCGGGGGCTGCGGGACACGTGTCATCAGCGACTTATTTTTCAAATCTGCTGGAAGATAAGGACAGAAGACTCAAGATTAAATTGACCCTCAGCCTGGTTCTATGAGTCAACCTAAGGCTTGGGGGCTACTTCATATGGAGTGCGAGTTTAATCGCACCCCATATAAAAGAAGACTGGACAACTACTCGGGGCATGAGCACCTCACAGCCTCGACGCAGCCAAGAAAGTACTCGGAGGACACCTTCAGGATGAAGTTCGAGAGAACTCGAAGACACCTCCAGAAGTACTCGGACGCCTGCAGTACTTGGCTACGACGAGCTCGGTTGCTTGTTAGACCCGGGCACACGGGACTATCCACTTGGCGTACTTCTCCTAGGATACGGGATGGGATATGGCCCACGCCCCACATCTATTGTAACTACTCGTAGTGCAATAGGACTACTCATACAGTAGCGAAACTAGTCGGACACGGTAGGAAACTACCCAAGAAGTACTCGGGTAGGAGTTCAGGGCTTGTACCCGACTAGGACTTCCATGTAAACCTGCCCCCCCAGACTATATAAGGGCGGACAGGGACCCCCAAAGGGACAACACCATCAAAGGCAATACAAACCACACAGGATATAGGGTATTACGCTCTCGGCGGCCCGAACCTGTCTAAACTTTGTGTTCCTTGCACCTTCGAGTTCCTGATCTCGGCGACACCCTACCTACAAACTCACCACCTCGGGGGTATCCCTCGGTGGGCGTGGCGGTAAAACACCGACACCCAAGGCTAGCTTTGCTTAGGAAGGCAAGCCCCGGAGCATAACCCCTACTTTTAAACTTATGCAACTTTTATTTATATATGGTATTGTGCATTAAGTTTGTAGGAGTTGATTGAAACCCTAGTTGCATAATCCTAGTACCTATGATATGAACACTAGTCTGTGTCGGTCGCTAGATTGCCATGCTAATAGGACTCCAGTAAAAGTCGAGTGATTTCCTGTCACTCGCGAGATATAGGAGTTACTTGTTTTACTTATGTTGGAATCATAAGGTCGAGGGACGGGGCTATGTTACGATATTCCTGTTGATGATTGAGGCCCCGTCTATTTAGCGAAAATGCTAAGGTCGCGGTGTGTGGTAGTGGTGGTTAAGTTTATGAACGTACTAACCACATGCCGAGAATATGGTAATCGGTAAGCTTAAGTACCTGATTGAACCGATGCGTGGACATACTTGCCACTGTCTTGACGCCGTTCCCATGGGCACATTGTGAGTGCAAGAGCAGTCACGCCCGGGACCATACCGTGGTTCGTGGAACTCTGTACTCGAGGACGGTGGCCCTGTTCTATGAAACTGGAATAAAGGGGAAATGTTGAACGTGTGACTCTGTGAGTAACCACGTGATGTGTGTTTAGGTTTTCCTTGCAAGGTTAAGAAATTCAATTGGAATCGTCCGTTTCTCGCGGCCATTGAGATTGCTTGACCGTTTTACCACATAGAGTAAGAAGATGAACAATGATGATGATTAATATGGTTGGACGCTCAGTTAATTATTTTCCACCATGCCTGACTTGGATAGTTGCTTAAGTAGAATGGTTAATCAACTAGAACTTGATGCTACAACTCGAAAGCAAGGACTCACTCTTAGATGCTTTTATGCAAAAACAACCCTCAGCCAAAAACCTTGCATGTCTAGGAGTCGGCTAAGTATATACCATTAGTGGGGTAAGACTTGCTGAGTATTAGTATACTCAGCCTTGCTTGTGGCTTTATTTTCAGGTGAGACCTTTGAGGACATGGTTGCTAGTTTGACTTGGCCGTGTACTCTTCCTCCCTGTTGGACAGTGGAATGGGATGCGTCCCCGGCCAACGATAATAACGCTGAATGATGTCATGTACGGGCTTCATCATGATATCTTGTATCGTTATTAGAACTATCGTTTATTTTCCGTTGCACTATTAAACTCTGAAAGTACTTGTCTATAAATATTTTTGAACTTGATTTGTAATAATAATTCCTATTGAACTCTGTGATGTAAAATTTGTGTATTGTTGTAATCTCTGGGCTCACCTTCGTGTGGGTGGTATGTATGCATTGTTTCGATCAAAATTCCACGGGTTGCATCGGGATGTTACCCGACAGACTGTCGTTTTACACCATTTTAAGTGCGTGTTAGCCTGGATTGCCTCTATGGTGAATTGTTAGTGCACTTTAGCCGGATTAATTTGGGCGGCTTGGCCACACCAGCGTTGCATGCAAAAGTGTTTTGCTGATCAGATCGACCCGCCCCGGCAGCCCAACCAGCCTAAGTCACTGAAATTATGGTGAAAGCACCTTGCGGAGGAGACCTGATCGCCATGCTAGACGCCACGTTTGCTAACCTCCGAAAAATGCAGTTTCAGGGTTTCGATGGGGAAGCTACTCGGATACATAGAGTCCGAGCGCGGCATCGAAGCCAACCCTGAAAAAATCACAGCCATTGCTAGGATGGGTCCCATACGCAATGTGAAAGGCATACAATGGCTCACTGGCTCACCGGCTGTTTGGCTGCCCTCAGTTGGTTCATATCCCGACTAGGCGAGCGGGGAATGCCCCTCTACAAATTCCTCAAGTCAGATATGTTTGTCTGGACAGAGGAGGCTCAGCAAGCCTTGGATAGCCTCAAAGCGCTGTTAACCGCGGCCCCGGTCCTCGTCACCCCTGAGCGACGTGAACCACTACTACTCTACCTCGCAACGACCACCCACGTGGTCAACGCTGCTCTTATAGTCGAAATGGAGGAACCGGGCCGTGCGCTGAAGGTTCAACGACCGGTGTACTTTGCCCGCGAGGTACTTACCGAGACCAAGGCCCGCTACACAGAGGTGCAGAAGCTCTTATACGCCGTTCTCATGGTGACTAAGAAGCTGCAGCACTATTTCACCGACCATGAGGTCACTGTCGTCACCTCGTTCCCACTCGGGTAGGTCATCCATAGCCGCGACACTACGGGACGAATCTCCAAATGGGCACTCGAGCTCATGGGCTACGACATCAAGTACGTCCCCCACATCGCCGACAAGTCGCAGGCCCTAACCGACTTCATCACCGAATGGATGGAGGTCCAAACCCCAACTCCAGACGTCGCCCACGAATACCGGACCCTGTACTTCGATGGGTCGGTTATGGTACCCGGCACGGGGGCCAGCATGGTGCTGATATCGCCTGAGGGGAACGAGCTCCGCTACGCGATCCATCTCCACTTTCCAGCCTCAAACAACATCGCCAAATACAAGGGCCTTATCAATGGCCTCCACATCGCCATTGAGCTCGGAGCAACCTGGCTCTATGCCTCACGATGGAGGTTGCGACTCCAATAGCCGGCGCAGCGGTAAATGACCCCGATTGGAGGACGCCCCTCCTGGCCTACCTCCTTGATGAGGTCCTCCCCGCCAACAGAACTAAGACGCGAAGGATTGCTCGACGCGCCAAGATGTATGTCGCCATCGACGATGAGCTTTACAAGCACAGACCATCGGCGGTGGGAATGATGATGAAATGCATCCCGACCCATCAAGGCAAGGAACTCCTCCTGGAGATCCATGTTGGCATCTGTGGACACCACACGGCCCCGCGGTCACTAGTCGGCAAGGCCTTCCGCCAAGGTTTTTACTAGCCGACAGTACTGCGTGATGCGGAGGAGGTCGTCCGCACGTGCGAGGGGTGTCAGTTCTACGCTCGGCAGACCCACTTGCCAATGCAGGCGCTTCAGACCATCCCCCTCACATGGCCGTTCGCGGTCTGGGGTCTCGACATGGTCGGGCCTCTTAGGAAGGCCCCTGGCGGTTTCACTCACCTGCTTGTCGCGGTGGAAAAGTTCACCAAGTGCATTGAGGTGAAACCCATCACCAAAACCGACTCCCAAGGAGCCGTCAAGTTCTTCCTGGACATCATCTACCAATTTGGTGTGCTAAACACCATCATCACTGACAACGGGACCAAATTCACAGGCAAGAAGTTCTTGGAGTTCGCCAACGGATAAGAGATCAGGATCGGCTGGGCGTCGGTCGGACACCCTCGCACCAATGAGTAGTGTGGAGAGGGCGAATGGCATGGTCCTCCAAGGACATAAGCCTCCCATCTTCGACCGGCTCAAAAAGTATGCTGGGCGCTGGGTCGAAGAACTCCCGGCTATCTTTTGGAGCCTGAGAACAATCCCCAATCAATCCACTAGCTTCACCCCATTTTTTCTAACATACAGGTCAGAAGCGGTGCTCCCCTCAGACCTAGACTACGGCGCCCCAAGGGTCAAAGCCTTTGACCCCGACCAAGCCGCGGAGGCTCAGCAGGACACAGTCGACTTGTTGGAGGAGTCCCGGGAGGCGGCCTTGGCCGCTCGGCTCGTTACCAGCAAACCCTTCGCAGGTACCACAAAAGGAAGATCTGGGGAAGAACCTTTTGAATTCGGTGACTTGGTACTACGGAGAGCGCAACCGACAAAGGACACAAACAAGCTCACTCCACCCTGGGAAGGACCATACACCATCGCGGAGGTGGTTCGGCCAGGAACCTACCGACTGAAGGACAGCGACGGCAACATCCTCACCAACACTTGGAACATTGAGTAGTTACATCCTTTCTTACCCTAAGCTCAGTTCCTTTGCATGCTTTAATACAAATACCGACTCCTATAGCACCCCGGCCCGAGCACTCTTGGCCCGGGTCCCTCAGGGGCCCTACGAGGGTACACCGCCACGCGCACTGCTACCCTTTCTTTCCTTTTTCAAACCACACACAAAAAGGCAACCTTTTTCGCCCGAGCGAAAGGGCAACTCGTTGCCCCATCACAACCTAAGTGATTTTTGTCGAGCCATTTGACCTACTGAACTCTTGTCACAACCTACGGCGAACTAGCAGCTGATGCCACTCGGGCCAGCCCCAGGCTATACGTTGCAGCCCACGGTTAGCGAGCAGGTTCTAAAGGAAAGTGCGAGGGAAAGAGTCGCTCCAGGAAACAAAGGGATACGGGTGGGACAGGCTTCCCAAACATCACTAAAAACAAGAATGATTACAAGTATTTAAAGTTGTCCGCTCGGGGGCCCCTTCAGGTCCCTCGTACCAAGTGTCCAAAAAGAAAAGCTAACTATGAATCTTTCTACTATGGCACCTCGTTCGCGTTGGCCGACGATGTGGACAGGAGGAGCCGCATTGCAGGGTCGACCGAAGGATTTCCCTGATCAGGAGCTGGCTCGGTCGGGGCGGCACTCGACTCGGTTTCTGTAGACTGGCCGCCGCCTCTGCCCTGAGTCGCTTCCCTCTCTGTGCGACAAGGCTCCTTCAACCACTCAGTGGTACTTACCTCCGCAATTGCCGCAGCAACTGGCACCAAGCTCTGTCCAAGTTCACGGAGCTGGTCGGCTAACAACCCGGCGGAATAGCCCCTCCCAACTGCCTCAAAATCCAGAGTCGGGTAGTGTGACACCACTAACGTCAACACTCCCGAGGTGCCGTGGAAGACTCCATCAGTGATGAGCCCTGCCACCTCGCCCAGGATCTCTGAGAGGTCAGCGACGAGCGCGCTCGACCCCGTGCGAGGCCGGAGCACCTCCGTGACCACTGACCATGCCACGCCCCCGAAGCTGACCAAGTTCCTCTTCGAGGGCCTTGCTCCTCCCTAAGAAATCCGCCAGCGCTTGCGCGTTCTGCACCACTAGCTCTTTGGTGGCCGCCAGCTCGGACTCTGCGGTGCGGCGGCCTTCCTCTGACCACTTCAATCCATCCAGCAGGAGCTTGTTCCTTCCTCCTAGCTCTGGACACAAACAAAGTGGAAGTTAGAGGCCACACAATGTGAAAAAAGAATCAACGGGACAAAGAAGAGGAGCTACTTACAGGCCATGGCATCCTCAGCGATCTTGAGCCCTTCCTCTCTTTTTGCCAGCGTCGTCTCTAGCTGGGTGATCCGCTATCCCTTGAACTGAGCATGCCTCAGCAAGGGCTCGGGCCTCCCGCTCTGCCTCCAGCGCCAACCGTTCTCTGCTCATGGCAAGCACCTTCTTAGCAACGGTTGTGCGGTCGCGCTCACGAAGTTCCGATGCCCAGGCGGCTTCCAATTCATAGGTCAACTCCCCGACCCACCGCTGCGCTGCCACCTCCTGACCCAGTCGGGCATGCTCTTCCAGGAGAAACCGGGACTTGTCCAGCGAGATCCCCTCAAGGCTCTTCAAAGCAGGAGAGAGTCATAAACATCAAGACAAATCGCCCCTTACCAGTGAGACAGATGCAAAGGGAAGCCACGAAATTTGGCAGCTCGACGGGCGCACTCCGCCGGCCGAGCCTGATTTTCTTCAGGATCTCCACGAGCCCAGCCTCCGCGGCGATGAGGTCGTCGCCAGCCGATACTTCGCTTTGCTCAAGACAACCCTAAAGCTCTTCCTCGTGCCGGTTGTGGAGGACGAACCGAGCCTCGCCAGGCTTGCTAGTGTCGGGCAAGACCCACTCACCAACCGACCAGCTCGTAGATGCGGACGGCCTGGAGGCCAGGACCATCGGTCACTCCTAGTTCCCCTCCAGCAATACCTCCGGCTCCGGAGGATTGCCCACCTGGTCGAGGTGTTCGTCCCCCCGAGCCCGGGCCTCCTCGAGCTCGGCAAGCAGCCCGGCCTTGGTCTCCAAGTCCACAGGCGCTAGAGCGGCCCCCTCGTCCTCCTCCAGCCCGAACCGCGCGGGTGAACCGAGCGCCCCTCTGCCTGGGACATGCATGATGTCCTCCTCCCTTCCCACACTCAACAGAGGAAGCATCACCATAGTCACCCCCGCACCAGACTGCGGGGGGATCGCCGTCATTACTGCCGGCCCACTCGTAGAGGCCACATTCCGGCTCCCTCCTCGAGTTGGAGCGAGCAGCGCCGGGTTAGGCCTCCACGGCACCAGTTCGGCGCAAGACTGGAGGCCGGTCGACATCAAGACGCTGCAAAGGAAAGCGAAATGAACAAAAACATCTGGGAATGAGGTCGAAACCCTAGGATGATTCCCTTACCTCGAAGTCCGGCCGAGTGGGGGAAGTCTGAAGCTCCGGATGCCCGGTGGCAGCCGCAAGACAAGTCCCGGCACATTAGCAGAGGCGGGGATCGGTTCTGCTAATCCTCGACCAGCCTACAGAACACCATGGCCGGAGCCTGCCGTCAGGGAGGACGCCCCGAGGCCTTCATGATTCCCGTACTCCGACTCCACTTCCTCCAATTCTAGCTCACTGTCGGAGTCGGTCGGGGGCTCCGACTGGAGCTCCTCCTGAACGGCGTCGCGATCCTCCCCCATCCGGACCCGTCGCGACCTCCATCTCCTTCTTTGTCCACCTCTCAGCCTTCTCGGCTTTCTTCTTCTTCCTAGCTCGGGAAGCCTCTACCTAGGCGGCCTGCTTGGCCATGCCTTCTGCTCCCTTCGGGAGGTGAGGGCTATTGTAACACCCAAAAATATAGGAGCTAAAATTTCTAAAAGTATTTTCATAAAAATCATAAATTGTGCATGCATCTTTATTTCTTTTCTTCTCCTATTCTTTCTTTCAGCCCAGCCCAATTCTTCTCTTCTCCTTCTTTTCTTTTTCCGCGGCCAACCCAGCGGCCGATTCCCTCAGCCGACCCTTGCTTTCACCGACAGCTAGGACCCACCTGTCGGCGCCTTCTTCTTCTCTCTTCTTTCCTTACCCAGAGTCCAGAACGACTCTGTGCTGTCGTTTGTGTCCCGTTCTCTTTCTTTCTTCTTACCCGAGTCCTGATCGACTCTGCAGCACCGCCTTCCTAATCCCGGCCGATCTGCCCCTATAAAATCCTGCCAAAGCCCCGCTTTGCAACCCAAGCCAAACTCAAATCTTTTCCTCTACACAACATTGTCGCGCGCCGCTGGAAGTTGCACATCAGAGGAACGCCGCTGTCCTGAGTCGCCGATTTTTCGTCGATTCGCCGTTCCGCAGCTTCCCCGCCATCATCAACTCTCACCAGAGCTCCACGAGTTGGTGAGTATCAAGCTGCACCAGAATCCCCTCTCTCTTTTGCTCCGCCGCAAACCAGATTTCTTGCCGGACCCCTGTTTCCGCCCGCCGTCGTGGCCGCCAGTTTACAGTCGCCGCACAACCAACCCGTACCCACCCTCACCTTCACCGTACCGCCCACTCACTCCCCGGCATAAACCCCGCTAGAATTGAGCCCCGGAACACCGGATTTGGTGAAGCTCCGGCCGTCAGCCGCCGCAATCGCTCACCGCCGATGCCCAGTTAAAACTCCGCTTCGCCCGACCCCTTTTCGTTCTGTCGAACCGACCCTTCCTCTGCCGCTCGATCTAGATCTAACGGCCAGAATCGATCTTCACTCTACACGGCCGATTTACCCGACCTTTTCCTTACTCAGCCGATTTACCGACCCACTCTTCATACCGCCGATTCGCCCGACCCTTACCCGCCGATTCTGATCCAACAGACCAGATTCACCCGACCCTAGCCGTTCCTGAAACTTTTGCAGAAAGATCCCTAAGTTTTCCAGGAATCAACCCGCAGTTCAGATCAGTAGAAAATAATTAGAGCTGAGCCCTTTCTTTTTCTAACCCGACCCCTGACTTTTCTAGATTTAGTACCCGCCGACCAGGACCTAAAGTTTTGTACCCCGACCCTCTGTTTAAGGTTTAATTATGCTTTAGCCCTGAATTCTTCAGATTTAGCCTCGGGAGACTCAAAACTCTAGCAGTTAGGTCCCCAGATCACTGTTTTAACCATATCATCATCGTTTCAACTCCGATTTCAGCGATTCTTGAGCCCACACGATCTTTGCATCATGAACTACAACTTTAGCATCTTTTCACTTTCTGTTTGTATTGTTTGATGTATTGTTTCTTATTTGTTTGTGTATGCTTGTTTGTGTGATCGCGTAGACAACGTGACGTTCGAGCCAAATCAAGAGCAAGCTTATGAGGAAGAGAATCAGTAGTTGCTTGACGAAGGCAAGTGGATTTCCCCCTCTGCATATTGTATTTGAACCCAACAACAGCATGAAAATTCACTTTACTTTACTGTTGCTTGCATGAACTTGATGGGTTACCTATGCTAAGGACATACCTAGTCTTTTACCCCAAACCTTGAAACACCTGGGTTTACTATTTATGTTGGGTAGTCAAGCTTAGTTGCAAACTTTAGGATTGGTATTGGTTTACTCTTTTGGCAATGTTGATCACGTTTCATATTGTGGTTTTATCGCGTAATTTCAAGATCAATTTTGATTAATGGGAACATGGAGAACCACCCAAGTGAACAGTGCAACCACAAAGTCATATGGCTCTGACCTTAGTCGATTAATTAGATGTGTAGTTTGCTGGTGGCCTTACCGAAAGGGCAAGGAGGGGGTCGGTGATAGGGGTCATAGCCCGGTCCTCTTGGGGTAGCTGCCTTTGCTAAGGAGCTGACCATTAGGGAGGTTTATGGACCATGCCGCTACTGAAACTCTAGCGGGCTGCTTAGCTCTCGACATGTCTTTGTAAAGGCTTCGTAGTGTACCCTCGCCACTCACCTCGGAAGTGTTTAAGGGCCTTGCAAACCCGGGCGACTCAGGGAAACATGATTTGTGGGTAAAGTGTACAACTTCTGCAGAGTGTAAAACTGTTATAACAGCCGTACTCACGGTTAAGAGTGGCTTGGACCCTCACATGATAATGAAACTTGAAGATTAATTAAATTGTGGTTCGTGGTTTATGTTATGGTTGATGGTACCATTAGGATTTTGCTAAAGTGGGATTGGTATAAACTTAAACCTAGTTAATAGATGCTTGTTAATAAATATTTGACCAACTAAAAGCAACCGCTGCTGAAAAACCTCAGCCTATCCTTGATGGCCTTGCATATTCACCCCACTTGCTGAGTACCAACCATAAGAGTACTCACCCTTGCCCCCTGCTGTTCAGAAGAGAACTTTGAAGAGGAGATCTTCGACGACTTCGAGGAGTTCTAGGTCCTGCGTTCACCAGTCATCGCCTGTGGAAGACGGAGTTGTTGAAGACTTCGTATAGGGTATAACGGTTTATCATTTAAAGACATTTGTGTCCCTTTTATACGGAGTGTAATACTTTATTTAGTTACTTTGAGCATTGTCTTTGATATATTACACTTTCCGTCTACCATATGTGTGTGAACGAGATCCTGACGCACATATGAGATGCATCTGGTTCTTTCTAGAATCGGGTGTGACAGCTGTATTGGGGATGAATGAGCCCCTGGAAAAAGCAAGCTAAGGTCAGGAGCTGGTTGGGAGCCCGAGGACCAGTAGGAAGAAGGA
This sequence comes from Panicum miliaceum, assembly GCA_032594955.1. Taxonomy (NCBI): domain Eukaryota; kingdom Viridiplantae; phylum Streptophyta; class Magnoliopsida; order Poales; family Poaceae; genus Panicum; species Panicum miliaceum. The sequence goes on along the minus strand of CM064070.1, from coordinate 5,892,628 downwards.
GAGGGGAAAAGACTTACCAGATCCGGCGGGTGTTCCGTGTCGAAGGCCTGCGGACCACCAACAATTTGCTGATTCCCCACCTTGAGGACCATGTCGAGCCATGACCCCACCTCCTCGTTGGACACCACCACTGGTGACACCCGGTTGGGATCTGCGGGGCCGGTTTAGTCCATATCTTGGTTGTCCTGATGGCCAAATGGACGACCCGGCAGGACAACACGGTGCCGAAGAGCCGCACACCATCGAGGCCCTCCTCCACGACGCGCTTCCGCAGCACCGTCTCGAGGACCCGCATGTGCGGCTTCTCCGGGGTAGGGGACCCCATGTCCAGCTCTCCTTCCTCACAGGGCACACCCCCATGAACGATGGGAATGGGTTCCCGGCCAGGTTTCTGATGTAGAACCACTCTTCATGCCACCCTCGGTTCGAGTCCGCGGGGGTGTACGCAGGGTAGTCTCCCGGCCGGCGAGCCCTCTTCTGCAGGCTGAAGCCCCCGACCGGCGCGAGCTCCGGGTCCCCCTTCGCCAACAGGGCCCAACCATAGAAGAAGGCCTGGAATAGATTCGCATGCAGATCTATTCCGAGAAACCCCTCTGTTGGCGCTAAAATCGGCCGGATAGGAATCGACCGATGGTCTTCAGCGTCGGACACACGACCCGGGAGAATCTGCTTAGCTCCTGTTCGGGTTATCGCCCTGGTGCAGTTCGCGCGGCGTGCCAGTCAATCTGACCTGTTGATTGACAAGGAAATAGAGTATTAAATTCTAGGCGCATCGATCGGCTGGGATTCCGATCTGCCCTGAGGAGCGCGTCGGCAGCGAATCGGCCGATTTGCTGTAGAGATGATCGGCTATGGATCAGCCGATAATCGGGTAGTAATTGTAAAGAAAACCACCGGAACGGTCTTAAACAATTACTACAGAAGCAACACTTGAAATAGATCTAATCGGCTGTATGATGATAAATCGAAGAAAAACAATGACGAAGCCGATTACTCTGATCTCAAGCTGGATAACTGGTGATAATACTAAAATAACAAATAAAACTTGCAATTCTAGTAAATATCGATAACTGGTGAATAAATCCAAACGAAACCATAGCGATGCGCCCGTAGTTAAGGGTCGGATATTACTCGATAAGCGGAACCTACCAATTGGCCGGAGATCAAGTTGATGCAGCCCTGCCAATCCGTACGAACTCGTGGAAGAAGAAAATATTGGCGAAGTCGCCGACTTGAAAGTAAATTGCTAGAAAAGTAGAAGTACTGTTGTTGATTGATGTGTTGATATCTTTTCAAGACCCTGACGACTCCTATTTATACCCTAAAGCTAGGACTCCTGGTCGATCACGACTTGTTACAACCTTATTTAAATTACTATATCTATACGAACTTTAAGAAGGAAACGGACTCCCGCAGAATCTTTCGCCGCCGCTCCCTAATCCAATCAGGATTTCCTTCAATTGCTCCCCGACCGACTTAGCCTGCCCCCTTTGACCAACTTTTGACCAGGATCCTCTGAAATAATCCCATCCTGTTGGCGTAAGCTGTGCCACCAATCGGCCGATTTCCAACTGTTACCACAATCGGCCGATTCCTTTCTGTAGCCTTCAGATCTGCCGCATCGGCCAATCTTCTCCTCCTGACGCCGATTCAACACGTGTCAAAATCTGGCGTCAACACATGCCCCCCAGTTTCGGAGTAAAATATAACTTTTTCTTCGAAACTCTTTCTTTAATCCTTTCCTCCGAAACGGGCGCAGTAAAAATCTCCTTTCGTTCCGCGGCACAATGATTGCAATTTCCTCGAACCAAGCGCGCGAAACGACCGCTCCTCTGGAACTCGTGTAGACGGCGCGGTAAAAATACCATCTTTGCCATCGCTTCCCTGATTTCTCTTAAGTACTGGCTTTCTCCGCCTATCCTTCCCCACGAATCTAGCATTCTTTTCAATCGCACCACTGTTCGTCTTCCTCCAAGCTCTTTCGATTTCCAAGTGCTTCCCCCTTTCCGGCGATCTCATCCGCGGCTTGCTCCGACCCCCAATGGTGTCTCCATCAGCGACCACTCCATCTACAGAGGCTCCATCGGCTACTCCTTCGGCGGCGGCGGCCCAATCGGCGGCTTCCCCAGCGGTGTCATCGGCGACGATGGCCTCCATCCCAGAGGTAAATGCTCGAAATTTTTTCCTTTTCGCCTTTTTACTGCTCCTGTATTTCCCGGACCCTCTCTCAGTTTCTTCCCTTTTCCCCTTTTTTAGGCACTTAGGCACCGAATCACTATTCCTCTCTCAGAATCCCCTGACCTCATCTGTTTGGGCCCTATGGGGAACCCTGATCCAACGGATCTGATCAATTTAGAAACCCATAGGATCCCTTTTAAGCAGTCATCTATGGATTTAGATCATTGGGTAGGCACTTTCAGATCCTGGCCAAATGAAACACCCGGGTGGAGAGAATGGTACCAGAGGGTAGCCGGATCTTGGAAGGTTCAGTGGGAAGAACTCAAAATCGGCCAGTGCATAGACTTATCCCTGTCTTAGATGGAAAGGAACGAACCTCTGGTTATGGCAGCCTCTTATTTTTGGTCCGATGCACTTAACGCGTTCCTTTTCGGACACGAACCTATGACCCCGACCTTGGCTGATGTTCTGTTGCTGACCGGCCTCGATGTTTCCTCCGCCGATACCCCTTTCAATTATCTGTTCAAGCCATCTCATCAGTAAAAACATGAAGACCGGGATAGTCTCGCAGAGGGAGCATACTGCCTTCTTGATGATGTGGCTGGAGAAGCATTTCTTCTGTGGCAGAGCAGTCGGCCCCTCTTCCAACACTCAAGCTTTGGCAGAGGCTCTTTCACAAGGATCGGTCATGCCCCTTAGAAAACATTTGCTGGGATCGGTGTACCATCTGATGCACCAAATCGGCGTCAAGCTGTCGAAGGGGGAGCCGATAGGGAACCCAGGTGGTCCTTGGTGGTTCATCACCCTCTGGCTCAATTTACACATGAGCAAGGTTTCTCAGCAGCGGATAGAGACAAAGACCTTTCCCAACATCGAGTCAGAGGAGAATCCATCGGTTCGTCGCCGCTGCAGATCTTTTGGAGAAGCGGTATCGGCCTTTCCCGGCTGCCAATTCACTGCCACCCGCACAGTTGAATACTTCAGATGTTTCTACAATGGCCTTAGTGAAGAGATGATCAGCTGGCACCCATATCAGGCAGTAGAGCCGATTTTTGAATTGCCCGTATGCTTTGATTTCTCCACTCATACCTTTGACAGAGAGTTAATGGACGTCTTGATCAAGCCGGGGATTCTGCCGGCTAACTTCTTCTCAGGAAAGGACTCACCCACCTACGAGTTCTACAGTCCATCGGCTGCGGCAAGGAAACTAGGTTTTGGCCAACTGCCGATTCGAGTCTATTTCGCCGGCCAGCCAAAATTCAGAGATGGACTAACCTCAAGTCTTGATTACAGCTGGCTGTGCGATCTAGTACCCGACTCCAGTACCATTGACTTGAATGGTTGGTCAGTTGCCTCTTTTGCCACCCAGTAGTTTAAATTATGGTGGGCAGAATGGAAGCAGCACCTTTTTTGTAAATCTCCATCATCTTACTACAACATTCTGGACCCAGAGAACATCGACCCAAATGCAGCGGTATGTCCTGTTTCCTTAGCCGATTCCAATGTTATATTATCATCTTGTTGTTAACTCATGTTCATCTCTTCAGTCTGACAGCCATGTTCCCCCGATGCGGAGCCGAAGCGGCCGGCCGATTGATAGCCATCACCAATACATGCCGTATCCACTTATCGGTTTCCATGCTCCAACTGTCAGAGATATCTCCACCGGCCGATCAAGGCGAGCACCAAAAAGGCCAATATCAAAGATAACCAGCCGTCGGGTGCGAGCTCGCATTGGATCGGCCGATCAGACGGCAATAGCATAGGCTGAAGTCTCCCGCATCGGATCGGCCAGCCAGATGGCAGTGGTATCGGCCGAGACTCCCCGCGTCGGATCGGCCGATCAAGTAGTGGTGACACCCACCGAGACTCCAGGTCCTTTACCTTTGCCGTTTGTCGAGATGGCCGATCCCCAAGTTACCGCTGAAGTCGGGGCTGCTGCAGCATCACTATTAGTAGAAGCTGTTCAGGTAATCTTTTCTATCTTATATATTCTCCAAATCTTCTACTGACATCAATTCTATTCCTCTGCCAGGCTGCACAAGTTATCCCACCGCAGTCTCCGCAACAATCGGCCACGTCTCAAGTGGGAACCGAGATTCCAGCAGCTCCTGCCGCCGAGGTAAACGATCTCTTACCTTGAATCCTTAATATTCAGAAAACTTAACCAATTTTGATGCAGGCCGATTTGGGTACGCCGATTATAACTCCACAATAGGCATCGGCCGGGAGGCCCACAGAGGCATGGCAAATTTCTGTTACTATCTTATTTCAATTTCCCATAGCATTTTCACGGGAATCTTCTTTCATGTCTTTTTCAGGAAGCTGGTCCAAGCGGAGCGCTAATAACCATAGAATCTTCTTCTTCCGATGAACCAAATGTACCCGTCCCTGAGACAAGGGAAACACTTCCACCGGCGCAGGCAAGAGAGATTCGCTTCAAAGAGGTAATAGTCTTACCATTAGAATCGGCCGATTTCCTTTCACCGCTTGCTTACCCTTTACTTCGTTTCCTTACAGGAGCAAGATACCCCCAACAATAGCATCTTTTCTTTTACTATCTCCTTGGCCGATGACGAAGAAATCGCTTCACACCCAATTCCATCGAGCTCCACCTCCGACGATGTCCGCTCCAAGCTCAAAAGCATTCGTACTCTCCTCCAAGATGATATCGGCCGATTGGTCGAAGATGCATCGCCGATTCGACGACTTTTCAACGAGGTCAAAGATCACATCCCAGATGAAGTGTCGAAAAATTTGGGGTATGCTGCCTATATAGAGGGCATTCAGATTCCGGTTTCCAGGGCGCTGCAACGTATGGCCGATCGTGCTCAGATGGCCAAAACTCAGGAGGAGGTCGACTCGTACAAGCACCGGACTTAGGAAGTACACCACAGGATCAACTTCCTCGAGAATTGCCGTCCGGACATCATCGGCGCAATAGATCGTCTGAAACGGAGGAGAGCAGAACTAGCCAAGGAGATGGAACAGATAACCAAAGAGATAGCCGCTGAAGAGAAGAAGCTCCAAGAACTCCCATCCATCATCAGCGAGCTGAAGCAAGAAAGACAACATCTGGCCCGTGAAACAATAAGGCTCCGTCGCCGCGTGTCAGAAGTACCAGGATCGACCGATAATGATCAGAGAATAGTAGACTCGGCCGATCAAATTAGACGACGAGCGATTGTAGCCATAGATGCTTTCCTTGGGTTGTAAAAAAAAATATGTTAAACATTATTGCTCCTTTAATGTCACTGCGTCGATTTGGTTTTGAACTGCTCCTTCAGTCTGCCTTGCATTTATGTATGTACTTACTCCGATAGGATGTGTCTTACCATCCATCTACCTCCTCTTCATTTATACGCAGACCGTTCACCATCTCTAGAGGTACACGCATTACTTATCTCCTCTCCTTCTCTTACTGTCCCAAACTGAGCGGCAAGATGTCTTGTTCGTCCTCGTCATCCTCTTCCTCTGTCAACCAGGTATGAACTCCCCATATGAATTCCTGGTCGGGCTTTAATTTCAACAGAGGGGTAAAAGCCTGAATACGTCCTGACAGATTGGATATGAATCTTCCGATGAAATTGACCTTGCCGATGAGGGACTGTAGTTCAGTTTTATTTTGTGGGGCCACCACTTTGTTGATGGCGTCTATGGTCTTGCGGTTGACTTCTATCCCGCGCTCATGGACCATAAATCCTAAGAATTGCCCGCCGATACACCAAATGCACACTTGTTTGGGTTCATCTTCAGCCCATGTTTCCTTGTGCACTCCAGTACTTCCTGTAAATCGGCCAGATGATCTTGGTGACCTTTTGACTTGACCACGACGTCATCTATATAAATTTCCACCGATGAACCAATGAGCTTGTGAAAGATGTAGTTCATGGCCCGTTGATATGTAGCGCCGGCGTTCTTCAACCCGAAAGTCATAACCACCCATTCAAATAAACCAAGATGACCTGGGCACCTAAAAGCCGTTTTCGAAATATCTTCCTCGGCCATTAATATCTGATTGTACCTGGCATTCCCATCCATGAAACTTATGACTTTGTGGCCTGCGGCAGCATCCACCAAGATATCGACCGTCGGCATCGGATATCCATCCATCGGTGTAGCCTGATTTAAGTTCCTGAAATCGATGCACACACGTAATTTTCCATTCTTTTTGTATACAGGCACAATGTTAGAAATCCATTCGGCGTAGCGGCACTGCCGAATAAATCCTGCCTCAATCAACTTTGTAATCTCGGCCTTTATGTCAGGTAGAATCTTGGGGTTACACTGTCGTGCAGGTTGCTGATATGGCCGATATCCTGATTTTATAGGTAACTGGTGTTCAACAATAGACCGGTCTAGTCCTGGCATCTCATGGTATTCCCAAGCAAAGCAATCCTTGAACTCTTTTAATAAACTTATCAATTTACATTTGTACTCAGGATCCAAATTGGCACTAATGTACGTCGGCCTTGATTTGCTGCTATCTCCCAAATCTACCATCTCTAATAAATCGGTCGACGTAAACCCATGCCCAAGCTTCCCATCTTCTCGGACGAGCTGATCCATTTATTCCGAATTTTCAGAGCCGACTGCTTGGATCGGCTGTAGACCGAAGTCGGAGACTTTCAGGAAGTCAGTGTCCCAAGTCCTGCCAGATATACACTTGACGTGCTCGCAGCTCCACTGTTGCGTGTCGGCCGCTGCAACGCTGTAGACGGAATCGGCAGCGACTATCTCTGTACTGTCGCCGACCCATTGCACAAGGCATTGATGCATTGTAGATGGGACACAGTAGTTTGCGTGTATCCAGTCGCGACCAAGCAGCATATTGTAGGACCCCTTGCCATTAATAACGAAAAAGGTGGTAGGGAGGGTCTTACTGCCGATGGTGAGGTCGACGCAGAGTGCTCCGCGGGCGGGTGACACGTTGCCTTCGAAATCCTTCAGCATCATGTCCGTCTTGGTGAGGTCTTCATCGCCCTTGCCCAGCTTGCGGTACATGGCATACGGCATGATGTTAACTGCAGCGCCTCCATCTACCAGTAATCTGGTGACGAGTCTTCCGTTGACATAGCCTTTGAGAAACAGCGCTTTAAGATGCCGTCGTTTTTTCTCTTCTGGTTTCTCAAACGTAGCCGTCATTGGCTCTAACACTAGTTGTGCCATTTGTTCCTCCTCTGTTCTTGTTACTTTATCCCGATCGTCGGGCGCCATGAACTCCATCGGCAGTATGAACACCATATCAATTTCGGCTGCCGATTCTTGGTTGCTTGTTTCTTGATCGTTTTTCTTTTGGCGCCAAACTCGAGATTTAACATTCCTTCTCTCTGGCACTTGTCTCTGTTCTTCTTCTTGATGCTCCCACTGGCGTAGGCGTTGGATCCTTCGCTTCTGGGATCTGGATAGGCCATCGGGACACCACCTGGGATTTGCTGGTTTGGCTGATGATCTGGCGTGTTCCCAATCTGGTTCCCTTCCTAGGGGATCCTCGTCTGATACCCTATCATCGGCCATCTCTTCCAGCCGATCGTGCGCGCTGATCCTACCCCCCAGTCCATCCCGCTGGCCGATCTTGCTTTTTGACCTGTTGTACTGGTCAACTCTGCCTCGCTGCCGATCATGCACCGAAACGCGCCGTTCCTCGTGCCGATTTCTGCTGATCGGCTCTGATCCTCTGTCCCTAGAGTGTGGCCTCACGCGATCGTTGCAGCTCAATCCGTTACACTCCGGACAGTTATCGGCAGACGGCAATCTGATATCGTTCTCCCAGCAGTGGATGAAGAACGGACATTGCCAGTGATCTTCATGCCGGCGTATCATCTCTTCCTGGTATCTTGCTTGTTCTTGCTGCTGCCGATACTTACTGAGTAAGAAACGGGAGGTGACGGGCTTGCGTGGTCGTTCTTGTCCCCGCCTGTTCCTTCTGATTTCTTCCGTCGTGATCTGCCTCCTGGGATCGACGGCGCCGCCTCTTTTCGCCGATTCTGACGTCAGCACCTTAGTTTGACTTGAGTCCCCTCCAGCGTTAACCATGTTGGCCGGGAAGGGATGCTGATCTATCTTCATCGGTTTTGCCGATTTAGCTGGAGTTTCAAATTTAAGCCGTCCCTGCTCGATGGCCGATTGGATCTGCTGACGGAAGACTTTACATTCATTTGTTTCATGAGAAGTAGCGTTGTGCCACTTGCAGTATTTCATCTTCTTAAGTTGATCGGCCGTAGGGATGGTGTGATGCTGAGATAGCTTAATCTGCCCTTCCTGAAGCAATAGATCAAAAATTTTATCGGCCTTTGACGTGTCAAAGCCAAATGTCTCTGGCTCCTTCTTGCCAAAGGGGCACGATATCGGTTTTTTCCCTTTGACCCATTCTGCCAGGCCGATTTCCTCTTCCGCATCTGATTCAGATCCTTCCAAGTATGCCACCTTCTTTTGGAAGTTCCTCCGCTGTTCAAATGGTCGGACCTCTTGTCTTGACAATCGGTGAACGATCTGGCTCAGGCATTCAAACTCTTGGGCAGCATATCTTTCTTTGATTTGTGGCAGGAGGCCTTGGAAGGCGATATCGGCCAGCTGTGCGTCGGTCAAAGCCAGACTGTAGCATTTGTTCCTGATTTCTCTGAACCTCTGTATATATCCCATCACTGGTTCATCGCTCCTCTGCCTGAGGCTGGTCAAATCCGAGAGCTTCATCTCGTGTACTCCTGCGTAGAAGTACTTGTGGAATTGTTTCTCCAGATCGGCCCATGTAACGATGGAATTTGGCGGCAAGGTGGTGAACCACTGGAAGGCCGACCCGGACAGGGACGATGAAAATAAACGCACCCTCAGAGCATCTTGCGTGGCAGCTTCTCCGCACTGGATGATGAATCGGTTGATATGCTCCACAGTGGATGTGTCGTCCGTCCCCGAGAACTTGGTGAAATCAGGAACTTTGTAGCGGTGTGGGAACGACAGCAAGTCATAGGCCGATGGATATGGCGTCTTGTAGGTATAAGTTTGAACTTTCGGCTTCAATCCAAACTGATCCTGGATTACTTCTGCTATTCTTGCCGTCCAGTCCACCTGCTGCTGATGAACAGCTGTTTGCGGCGCGGGCATGTGCTGAAGGGCTGGTACGGCCGGGTGATGAATCGGCGAATTTTGCTGAACGGCCGATAGTTGATGGCGAAACGAGTCCGCACCCCCATCGTATGTCATCGCTGGCGCCGTGCCTCTGAATGCTTCTACAGTGCTTGGCCCCCTGCCGATTTCTGATAAGATCGGCTGATACTGGGGAACCGTCGGCCGGGCGGCCGATTGGTATGGCACCTGGGTTGAATAACTTCCATACGCGTTCGCTGGCTCGGGAAAATACGCTGTCGCTGATGTTCCCCAAGGCGCTGAGCTTGTAGGCAGTGACTGCACAGAAGCAATCTGAACGGGTTGAAACGGTGTCTGTGATGGGAGACATGGTGCACCGCTGTGTCTTGGAGACGCTGGGGGCGGTGGAGAGTTGTACCCCTCACGTTGCGTCAATATCGGCTGAGGAGCCGATTGGGACGTATGTGACAAGCTTCTGGCTGGCAGAGTGGTCGGCGGGGCATATGCCGGTCCCTGATAGCCTTGGACTACTCCGCTGGCCAGAGAGCTGACGACGGCGTTGTACACCGTGTTGGTCATCACTGAGGATTGGTCGATGAATGCCTGATACACGGATTGTTGAATCATCTCTGACATCTTGCTCGAGTCCTCAGCAATGGTGATGTGGCGGGGAGCTAGAATAGGAGCCTTCTTGACCACCTCCCCGTTTCTGGTACGACTGAACGACTGGAGGTACATCTTCTTGTAATCTTCTAGATGTTTGGCCAATTCTTCCCTCTGGTCGTCCTTGAGATATGCTTCTGTGACCTCAATGATGTTGCTGTCAGAGATTTCTGCGTTTTTCGACATATCAGATCTTGTATCGTCCCACCAGGCGTGCCAAAAGTGTGTTGGCGCTAAAATCGGCCGGATAGGAATCGGCCGATGGTCTTCAGCGTCGGACACACGACCCGGGAGAATCTGCTTAGCTCCTGTTCGGGTTATCGCCCTGGTGCGGTTCGCGCGGCGTGCCAGTCAATCTGACCTGTTGATTGACAAGGAAATAGAGTATTAAATTCCAGGCGCGTCGATCGGCTGGGATTCCGATCTGCACTGAGGAGCGCGTCGGCAGCGAATCGGCCGATTTGCTGTAGAGATGATTGGCTATGGATCAGCCGATAATCGGGTAGTAATTGTAAAGAAAACCACCGGAACGGTCTTAAACAATTACTACAGAAGCAACACTTGAAATAGATCTAATCGGCTGTATGATGATAAATCGAAGAAAAACAATGACGAAGCCGATTACTCTGATCTCAAGCTGGATAACTGGTGATAATACTAAAATAACAAATAAAACTTGCAATTCTAGTAAATATCAATAACTGGTCGTAGTTAAGGCTCGGATATTACTCGATAAGCGGAACCTACCAATTGGCCGGAGATCAAGTTGATGCAGCCCTGCCAATCCGTACGAACTCGTGGAAGAATAAAATATTAGCGAAGTCGCCGACTTGAAAGTAAATTGCTAGAAAAGTAGAAGTACTGTTGTTGATTGATGTGTTGATATCTTTTCAAGACCCTGACGACTCCTATTTATACCCTAAAGCTAGGACTCCTGGTCGATCACGACTTGTTACAACCTTATTTAAATTACTATATCTATACGAACTTTAAAAAGGAAACGGAGTCCCGCAGAATCTTCCGCCGCCGCTCCCTAATCCAATCAGGATTTCCTTCAATTGCTCCCCGACCGACTTAGCATGCCCCCTTTGACCAACTTTTGACCAGGATCCTCTGAAATAATCCCATCGTGTTGGCGTGAGCTGTGCCACCAATCGGCCGATTTCCAACTGTTACCTCAATCGGCCGATTCCTTTCTGTAGCCTTCAGATCTGCCGCATCGGCCAATCTTCTCCTCCTGATGCCGATTCAACACGTGTCAAAATCTGGCGTCAACACCCTCGTAGAGCGTCACGAAGCCATCAATGTGTAGCACCCCATTCAGGTTGAGGTGCTGCAGCTCTACCTCCCACTAGTTCAGCATCCCGAGCAGGAACGGGTGCGCCGGGTACCCGAGTCCGCGCTCGTGGAACGCGAGGAAGATCACGATCTCGCCGGCTTTGGGTTGTGGCTGCTCATGCTTCATCGGAGGAGCCCTCCAGTGTGCCACCGCCCTTGGTGGCAGCAACCCCTTCACCGCGAAGTCTTCAAGTTGAGCTTCCTCAATGGTCGACGGCCTCCAATGCGACATCGCGCCTATGGGAGGGGAATGCGGAACGACTTTTCCTTTCTCTCTCCCTCTTTCTCTCTTTCTATCCTCAGACACGATGGGGGTTAGAGAACAAAGTAGGGGGAGGTGGACGCCGACAGCGGGAATAAGGCAAGGGCGAGACGGAGGAGGATGATGACCTTCGGCCCTTCCCTTTTAAAGAGGCACCTCACGGAAGCCCAGCCGATGGGGCGTAACATGCAGCACAGGGGTGATGTTTTGACTTCCCGGGTAAGCCTCAACGTGCCGCGTCCTCATTCAATACTCGCGTTTAAATTTCTCGAATCTCTTAAAGGCATCAAAACCAAAACGACACAAAAAGTGTGCTGACGGATCCCAACTCGGGAACCCGATCGACCGAGGTTCGAAGGCTGGTTCGCGGAGGACTCAAGGCTGCCTCGCGTCAAACAAAGCCAGGGGAGAAAATGTAGATGATCCCCAGTGGCCCTCGCCCGACCTGCTCAGGCAGAAATTCAGGTCATCTCAACCTTCTCGTCCGGTCCGGACCTCGAGCCATGCCCACAGAATCTCCATCGAGGAGAGGCCAGTGGGCCACCTGAGTCGGTTGGACGACTCGGGCATCTGCCGGGAGGCGGGTCGTGGAGCAGTGGAATGACACCTGTGTGCTATGCCGACCCCGTCATGAATGATGAACTCGGATTCCATTCGGATGCCCGAAATTTTGCCCGGGCACACCCGTTAGGAGGTCACCGAGCCCGTCACTCGAGCCATCGAAGCAAGTGATGCCGGCTCAACCCCTCCGGTCGTGGAGACCGCGGATGGGGTAACCTCCACACGTATTCGCTCGTGATGCCGCCGACCAGACCGCCTTCCTTTGCGGTGAAGACGCGGCGAGTCAGGGTACCGTATTCTCAACCACGGGGGACGACACAATTCCAGCCCCCGACTGGACTCGCGGTTGGACGCGGTAGATACAAAGCACTCCAGAATAAATGAGTTTTATTCCTGGCGAATAAATATTGCAAAAAGTACAGTCGGCCCATCCGTTACCAAGTACAAAAACCTGTTACCAGGGGTGGTAACACTGGAAGCCTTGAGGGGGGCTGCTACAAGTGCGGGAAGACTGGGAGGAGCATCTTCCTCACAAGCCTTCTTCTTGCACCTCTTTCCTCAAGGGCAACTTGGTGGGGGATGACGACGAGCAGTCCATCTGCCGCCGCCACCAACCGAACTTCCTCGCCGTCTCAAATGACAGCGAGGAGCTCTTCCCCATCTCCAATCGCCTAGGAAGGACAAGCCTCCTCATAAAGCAAACTGGGGGTGAGGAACACGGGGGCGAGGAGCAGGCATGAACAAGGAGTTCCTCCCCATTTTGAGGCCCGGCCGGTGGAAACACTAACACATCCACCGCCTGAGGCCGACTCTCCCCCCGTAGTCACCCAAGGCGCCTGGGGAAACGGCGTCGACTGCCAGCCGGAAAAGGGTGGCCTACCTACGCACCCGCTCCCCTCAATCATCCGAGACGAGCACTCGGAGGACCCAGCTTGGGAGAGGCCCGAGCGTACGACGTTGCCCGCGTGCTATCCCCTGCCGCTCGCAAGCGTTCTTGAAGCACGAGATATTGAAAGGAGCCACCGGCTCTGTCAGGTGGATGCTCGCGGGCTAAGGTCCATTATACAAGACAAGGCTAACCCACGACTCAGGTTCTGGATGAGTTCAAAAACGGAGCCCTGGAGGCTTCCATTTATAGCCACCCAGGCACCTCCCTATCTCGCGAGCTGGCTTCGCCGCGTGGCGCACAGCTCCACCTCCAAAGGGATATCCTCCTGGGGGAAGTAGGGAGGAGCTCCTCCGCGGTGGGCCAGCGTGACGGATCAGACAGGTCTCGATTTTCCGCACCGAGAGCAAGCGGCTAGTACCGCCACGGTGCACTCAATACACGGTCAAGACCGAGGCACCGCTGGTTGACTCGCGGTCACAAGGGGTAGCCTCCCCTGTGTTGTGTCTCTCTGCGGCTGAGGCGGAGCGATGTGACCTCTCACTCTAAGCATAAGCACGGTGCAGTGAGGATAGCGCCTTCGCGATTAAACAAATTGCAAAGCTGCTCGGGGGCCTCTGATGGGTCCAAGGACCCGGGGTCCCCACCGGGCCCACTTCCTCCTGGCACTCTAGATAGCCTGAGACCGCGCATGGATCAAACGACCGCCCTCCAAGGCCATGACTTCCTCCAGGTTGCCCAGGCCCACGGTCCCAACCGGCCGACTGGCTGGTCGGCGGGAGCCTCGACCCGTGTCCCCGACTAAGGGGATGACTAGGGCCTCAGTCCGTACCATGTTCCTGAATTAAGGGGTCGATCGGATTCTGCCGTACACGTATCACTACCCCTGACTGATACTGTCGGGGCCAGCCAGGCCTTGCGCACTTACGGTCCTCAGGAGTAGCTGCTGAGGATAAGGGCAGACGCAGGAGTTACCTTGACGTACATGGCCAACCACTCCCTCCACGGGGGCTACAGTCTCCCTTGCTGCCACAGAAGAGGTACGCTATTTAACCCACCCGACCTCACGAAGGGACGGAACACAACGTCATCATGACACGACGGACACGCCTCCGTCACGACGGAGTGACAGGGCGTGGCGCCAGGGATGGGGCGTGACTGCTGTACCGTACTTATTGGCGCATGCCCGCCCCCCGACTGATGAAACACGACGTACTGGGACGGAACGAGATGGCCACTCTGCGAGACAGGATTTGGACGGTGGCTACCCGAGGACTCCTACTGATAGAGCTGACAACCTTGATCGGGAAGGCTAGGAACGCTCTCTACCTCTCTTTTTCTACCCTTAGTTCCCCTGTAAAGGAAACCCCCCTAGGACTACTAAAGGGAGGGTCAGCCGCCTAGGAAAAAAATGCAAACTTAAATCCAAGAGATTCATCCTCCACTCGAAAGCTTGTAACTCCCCAACTCTCACGAGCACCTAGGATCAAGCAATACATCCAACCGACCCCCTACTGGACGTAGGGCACATTTGCCTGAACGAGTATAAATCTTGAGTCATTGCGTGTTAGGCCACCTCCGATCACGACGCACGATACATACTTCGAGTAGGTTTAGCTGCCGGCCATTTCCGGAACCGACACCATGCGACTGTAAACTACATGACACGAGGAATTGGTAACACAAAAAAGCCGGAAAAAGTCTACATAACCCCCCAACTATTCGTGGTGGACTACTTCACCCCCAAACTATAAAACCAGATATTCTACCCCTTGAACTTTTCAAAACTGGTCAAATAACACCGCCAAGTGGTTTTGGACAGTGGTTTTGCTACAGTGGGGCGGTTTTGTCTTTTTCTTTTTTATTTATTTTCGCTGAATCTTTGAAAAATTATAGTAAATCACAGAAAAATCATAAAATAAAAAATCCAATTTTGTTGGACTTTACATGAGTAGATTTAAACAGTGAAGATATAATATGGTATGGTTTAGTACAAAGTTTTTGTTGTAGCTTTAGATCTATACTTTTTTATAATTAATTGAAATAATTCATAGCTGCAGCTTCTATGGTCCAATTGTGGTGAAATTTTTATGGTTGGCAAGTTATTGTATGCTTGATTTGTTGTAAAAATTTAATACTCAATGGATCATGTATAACTTAATTATAGATAAAGCATAGATTCGGAGCATAGATTTAACAAGCATAAACCTAAATAAATTTATAACTAAGTTAGACATGATCCATTGAGTATGAAATTTTTACTACAGTTCAAGCATACAATAATTTTTCCAGCATAAAAATTTTACCATAATTGTACCATAGAAGCTGTAGTTATGAATTATTCCAATTAATTACAGAAAAGCATAGTTCTAAAGCTATAGAAAAACTTTGTACTAAAGAATACCATATTATATATTCACTGCGTAGATCTACTCATGTGGAGTCCAACAAAATTGGATTTTCCATTTTATGATTTTTTTGTAATTTACTATAATTTTTCAAACATTCAGCGGAAACAAATAAAAAAAGACAAACTGTGCCACTGTAGCAAAACCACTGTCCAAAATCACTTGGGGAGTTATTTGACCGGTTTTAAAAAATTTAGAAGGTAGAATATCCGATTTTATAGTTTGGGGCTGAAGTAGTGCACCATAAATAGTTGTGGGGGTTATATAGACTTTTTTTTTCCAAAAGAGCCCGTCACGTGAAACCTCAAAGGCAACGTATGTCACCAATGAGCCTCAAGGTCGGGGCCCAGCTTGGGCACGGCAAATGCCCGCCACCATTGATTTGATAAGGTAACAGACATTATTAGGGTCCGTTACCAGTAGCAAAGGTAATTGGCATTACGAACGTCTGTTATTTGTTGCAGCACATTACCTATATTATTGCCCCCTGATGTAATCTTTTCCTCTATTCCGAAATAGTTAACTCGTCAGGAGCCGCTGCCACTGCTGCTCGGCTATAGGGTTTCCGGACTGCCTCGCGTGGTCAGCCTTCTCATTGTCCGTGTCGCACACGTGCATAAGGGGCCTCCTCCACTAGATGACGACCTCGTGTGGCACCGCCCCTCAACTCATCCATCTCGCCTCCCTCAAGATGCTGAGCTTGAGCCGGCAGGACTGTCGTTTATGGTCCTTAACAGAAATATAATCCGCATGTGTATGAATACCGATATAGATTTCACCTAAAAGTATTTTAAGGTGTTGTATCCACAAGAAATAGAGCAAACTAGTAGCAAATCTGACTATATCTGTGGGGTATGATGGAAGTTAACAACCAAATATGATTGGTGGAAATGTCTTGTGTTGTTGGGTTATGGTACCGATTCCCTGCTAACCAGCACTTGATTCTAACTATCCCCAATTACTTCGGGATCTAGTTCAACATTCTCGGAAAGTGGTGTGTTGGTGGTTATTAAAGTAATCTATCGCTTATTAGTTATTACAGGCTTTGCAGTGGCTCAGTATTTTGTGTTTGTGATGACCTATGTAGACACAATAGCTGACAACTGAACATCACACCCTTTTCCCACAGGCAAGCTGACAGGCACAAAAGTGAATTATGTCATAACGAGCAGAGAGTAGGGAAGGGTGTGTATATATGCTGATTACTCAACACAAGGAAACCAGAAGCTGTAATCTAGAGACAAGAATGACAGAGTTGTCAGCATACCGGCCATTGTACCTCGGTGAACGTGACAGGTTGGCATGCGATGGTTGTCACGCTAATAAATCCAATTGCATGCTTACATCGTATGGTATTCAGTGACAAAAGGTAAACAGATATGTAGTCTATGACAAAAGAACTGCCGTCGTCTCCATCTTTCATCTAACTTTTTCCTCCACTTACTTGCAGGATCATCAACTGCTAATGTATCACCGCAAACGAATCACAGCACTACATTTCCATCGGTACACATGCTTCACTTCCACGTTTAAATACACAGCTGGAAACCATCTCCAGGGTAACTGCAAATTAGGATTCAAGTATACCCACGAAGTGGTAACGCGATAATAATACAACCAAACATCGAGATGGAAATGTCCCAGAAGTACTACTACAGAAACGATCTTTCATCTTTCTCATTTGTCTCAGGCAGTTTTGGGCCTTGGACAATGAAAGTATTAGTCCCGGATCCAACGGCTAGAGGCCTGTCGGGAGGGTGGGGGACATTTAGTCACGGTAGGAGCATCCAACCGGGACTAAAAGTCCTTCATTTGTCCCGGTTGGTGGCTCCAGCCAGGACTAGAGGCCCACGGGCCCATTTGTCCCGGCTAGAGCCACCAACCAGAACAAATGAGGGACTTTTAGTCCCGGTTGGTGGCTCCAACCGGAACTAAATTCCCCAGGCCCTTTTATCCCCTTCCTCCTACCCTACCCGAGCCATTCCTCCATTCTTGTTCTTCCTGTTCTTAGCTCTCGGGTGAGGGGAGGTCATGCCAATTTTCTCCATGATTTGTGAAGGATTTTGATTCCCCTATCCATCAAACGATTTAAAGGTTAGAAACTTCATTCTCTCATCTTCCATTGCTATTGTAGCTTGTTTTATGGTTTAGAAATAGAGATTTTGAGGTTTTTTAGATTGGGAAATTTGTTGGAGTTTCTTCGATTTATACACCATTTGAGCTAAAATTACTTAAGGTTTGCATAGAGTAGAATGTTATTTGTTGGAAAGGGAGTATATTCATAGAGAGAGAGGAATACTTTTTAGAAAAAATATGGATATCAAAATGAGTATAGTAGGATTTTTTATTTTTAGAATGAGAGTACGTATATATGACCATATGTGGATTTGAATGTGAAATGTGAAATGTGTGAACTTGAAATTTCAAATTGAATGTTTATGTGCAATATCAAATGTCAAATTGAATAATTATTGAAAGTTAAAAAAAGATGTATACTTGGTATTTATTTTGTACTATGTGACGGGTCCAGGGACCCGAGGTCCCCAACGGGCCCACTTCTTGCTGACAAGCCCAAGGAAGCGCCAAGAACGAGCATCCACCCACATGGGCAGCGGCTCCATCCAAGCCACCTTGGCCCACAACCCCAACCGACAGCTCGGTCGGTATGGCCCGGGCCCATGTCCCCGACTGGAACGCGATCGGAGGCCGGGGCCATACCGCTGCTCCGACTGAGGGCTCTGACCGGTCTCCGCCTTACACGAGCCAACCACCTTGACTAGAACAGCCGGTCCGATTGCCGACCCTGCATACCCGCGGGTCCCAGGAGTAGGGGCGGAGGATAAGGACGAGCCCCGGAGTCAACTTGTCATACAAAGCCAACCACTCCCGACACAACGGTCACAGTGCCCACTGCTGTGGCAGCAGGGGGGCACTATTCCACCTGCCCGTCCTCGCGAGGGGACAGGGCACGATGCAATCATGATCCAGTAGGCACGCCTCCTACATAGTGACAGGGCGTGGCGCCAGGGACAGAGCGTGACTATCGTACAGTACTTATGACACGCTTCCTCCCCCCGACAGGGGGAGGACTCGGCGCATAGGAACAAGACAAGACAGCTGCTCCACGACGGCGGACTTGGACGGTGGTCACCGGAAAGCTCCGACTGACAGGGTTGGCAGCCCCGACTGATGGAGTTGACGACCCCGATCAGCGGAGCGAGGAAAACTCTCTCTCTCTCTTTCTCTTTCTCTCTCACCTTTCTTCTACATTTAGATACCCTGTAATGGAGACCCCCCTGCACTATAGAAGGGAGGGTCCCCCGTAGGGCGAGAGGAGGAGATCTGATTCAATCCCACTAGAGCAATCTCCCACTCGAAAGCTCGTAACTCACCAAATTTTCTTGAACACCTGGGCTCAAGCAATACAACCGACCGACCCCCGACTGGATGTAGGGCACTTTGCCCAAACCAGTATAAATCTTGAGTCATTGTGTGCTAGGCCAAATCCAATCACAACGCATGACATACACCTTCGAGTAGGTTTAGCACTCAGCCATTTCTGGAACCGACAGTTTGGCACCGTCCACGTGGAGGAAGTCGTGCGTTCATCATCTCGGCGATCGGATGGCCTTCGTCTCTGACACCTCCAGCATCGTGAGCCTGGGTGACACGGTTTGCTTTGGCTCGCTAAATTTTCCCATGGCCCCATGCGCTGGGTTGTGGGTGCCTCCCATCTTCGCTCCCTTTTAGGCTTTCCGCTTCGGAAGCTTGGAATTCATCGCTGAGGCTCTCGGCACACTGCACCTCTGATGTTGCTCAAGGGAGACACTCCCTCGGCCAACCCGCTGGGCGACCTTGACGCCGAGGCACTCGCGCGTTGCATTGAGTTCATGCTCGGTGCCAACCCCTCAGCGAGCGATGTGGACTTGGTCCTGTTCTCGTTGAGCAACATCTTCCGTCAGCTCTCCGGAGGGACCCCGCTGTGACAACCCTGGTAATTAAAATTCCAAAATCAATGTCATTAGCCTAACTCTATGTTTTAAACCAACTAATGAGAGGGTGGAAAGAATTAAAACGAGTTCAGTTGGAATTCAAATTTAATTTGAGCACTTTGGGTTACTTTTGAACTTTTAAATTTAACTTTCAAACCATAAGCCAAATGAGATTTTGCCTGAAACCAAAATTGTAGAACTTTTTATTTTGAACAACTTTCGTGTTCAAAAGTTTTTGAAATTCAAATCAGAAAGAGGAGAAAACGCCCTGTTTGCACCCAGCCCCCTGAAGTTTTTCAAATTCTTGCACTTCGGTCCCTCGCTCACCCCTCCCTCCTCTGTTGTGCCGCGCGCTCGCCCGACCGCCGCCGGCCACCTGTCCCCCAACGCCTGCGCGGCACCAGGCGCCGAGCCAACCCACGGCGTCCTGCTGCACCGCCCCCGCTCGCCCAACCGCGGCCGCGCCTTCTTCTCCTCCCCCCACGCCGTGTCTCTGCCCAATCCCCGGTGCGCCACCGTGATGCCCAGTCGCTGGCCGCCGCCCCCCTCCACCAGTGCCCCGTCGTGCCGCCCCAGCTCGCCAGTAGCACGCCCACGCCGCTATCTCGCTCGCCCAGTCGCCTGCCCGCGTAGTCGCACGCGACACAGCACCCCGTGCACCGCCGCCTGCCCAATAGCGCCGCTGGTCACCGCCGGCCGCCCCCAATGGCGCCCAGCCTCGCCGGTCCCTCCACCTCGCGCCCCGGCCGTGCCACGCCCACCCCCACGAGCTCCACCGGCTATAAAGCCCGGCGCAGCGCCCCTCCCTCCTCTCCCTGTTCCTCCTTCTTCCCCGCAGAGCAGAGCCGAGCTCCGCCCCACGCCGCCGCCGTGGAACTCCCTCCTCCGCCCCTCCTCGACCCGAGCTACGCCCCAAAATCGCTCTCCTACCTCCGCGCGAAGCTTCCCAGCCCAAGCCCCGCCGCCCAGCTCGCCGGAGCAGAGCTCCACCCGCCGCCGCCCCCCCGGTAGCCGTGGGCAGCCCTGCTCAGGCCGCCTCCGCCCCAACCGTGACCACCCAAAGGTAGCCCCCAACCTCCTCTTGCCCCTCCCCCACCTTGCCCTCGCCGCCGGCGACCCAGCTCGCCGGAATTCGGCCGGACAGGATGCTCCCCGCCGTGATTTGCGACCAGGGACTACATTGCAAACGCCCAAATCTTCCCAGGGGGTTTTCTGCTAATTTTCAGGGACCCCTCTGTAAAGAAAGTTTTAACCAAATCAGTGAACTTGTAAAATTCGTATAAAATCGTAGAAAATTCAGAAAAATGCAAACTCAACTGTTCTGGAATCCTTATAAGAAACTCTACAACTTTTGTTACATAAAGTTTCTCAGATTCTCAATATATTTTGCTCTAGATTAAATGGAAGGTTTAATGGACTTCTTTTGTACCCACTGTTGTAGATCATTGCTGACCCTAATTTTTGGGCAGTGAGTTATTTGCTTAATGTTTAGGGCTGTGTAAAAAGATCAGGACAAAAAGCCATCTCTAGATACACGTTTTGTCCAACATTGCTTTATGCCATAAAGTGATAGAACTAATTATTCCTGCTTTTCTGTGATGTTTAATGTCATGAAACTTTTTCTGTGTTGTTGTAGTGATACCTAGAAGCCATAGAAAAATTTAGAAACATTTTTACTATATGTAACCTGTTCATATGAATTTGTGGTAGGAAAACTTCACTAATCCAAAATAATTAGTAAAGCCCTTATAAAATGTTCATCTTTTTACTATGAAACACAATAGAGTAGCTCAACATGTACAAAAAGTTTCAAACATAGAAACCCTGTATAACATCCTGTAGAAAATAATCTTTAATAACATGAGCGTAGCTTGTCCCATTTATTATGCTCTAAATCATGTACAATAAAATCTGAAAAATTTACAGTAGCACAAATATGGTTATAGCAACACCCTGTAAAATTTGCAGCATCAATAATTGCATGGTTTGTTCTGTATAAAAATAACTAAATTCTAGCAGTGGCTGTGTATTACATTTTTCATATTTAACATGCTACACAAAAATGTCTGAAATTTTTACAGTGATCTTATCTCTGCATAATGTACTTTGAATAAAAATTTTATTACCAGAAGCTAACTAGATTAGTAATTGTGTTCAACTCATGTTTGTGTTTAAAAAGAAACTAAGTTTTCAATATAACACAACCCCTTCTTCTTTAATAAAGTTAAATAGATGAAGATAAACTCTATTAACGATTACCCACGATTGATGAAGTAACTCACTCCACAACAAACTCATGTTTTACAAACTGCAACTTTATCGTGAAGGAAATCATGTCGTTTAACATCACCACTACTTAAACTTGTGCATTCATGTAGAAACAACGACTCTCGCCGACGGAACGTACGAGTTGGTGCCCGCGTCCGAGAGTGAGCAGCGTGAAGCTCAAGTGAATCTAACTGAAGTTGCCGAAGACCCGAGCCCAAGTTCGGAAGAGCCCCGGACTAACTTTTCGCAAGAAGGCAAGCCCCGGAGCATGAACCCTATTTTCTAAACTTATGCAACTTATTACTCTACTTTACTTGTGCATTAAGTTTATAGGAGTTGGATGAAAATTTAGTTGCATGATCCTAGGTACCCATGCTCTGAACACTAGATGCAAGGTCCGATAGAATGCTATGCTAATAGGACTCGGTAAAAGTCGAGTGATTTCCTGTCACTCGCGAGAAATTAGGAGTTGATTGTTTACTACACGCTGCAATCATAAGGACGACGGACGGGCTGTGGTACGATGCTTATGTTGATGATTGAGGCCCGTCTGTCTAGTGAAAAATGCTAAGGCCGCAGTGTGTGGTAAGTGATGGTTAAGTCTTTGAACGTACTAACCACATGCCGAGAATATGGTAATCGGTAAGCTTAGTACTGGATTGAACCGGGGCCGGAATATACTCCCCACTGTCTTGAATTCGTTCACATCTAGCTAATGGCGGGTGCATCGGCCGCCATGGCCCGGCTGCGTCCGTGGTCCATGGGGAGGTGTAGTCGAGGGCGGTGGGCCTGTTCCGTGAAGCGGGAATTGAAGGGAAAAGTTGCACGTGTGACTCTAGGGAGTAACCACGTGACGTGTGTTTAGGTTTCCCTTGCAAGGTTAAGAAATTCGATTCGAATCGTCCGTTTCTCACGGCTATTGAGACTGCTTAACCACTTTTACCCACAGAGTAAGAAGAGGAACAATGATGGTGAATAAACTTGTTGGATGAAAATTAATGCTTCACCATGAATGCTAGGGAATAGCCGCATATCTAGAATGGTTAATGAAACTAGAATTTTGAGCTAAAAGTTGAAAGTAAGGACCCACTTGTAGATGCTTTTTGGCAAAACAAACCCCTCAAGCCAAAAGCCTCGCATGTCTAGGAGTCGGCTAAGTATACCCCATTAGTCGGGTAAGCCTTGCTGAGTATTAGTATACTCAGCCTTGCTTGTGGCTTGTTTTCAGGTGAAACCTTCGAAGATTTGATTGCTAGGTTGACTTGGCCTTGTACTCTTCCCCCTGGTTGGTCGGTGGAATGGGATACGCCCCCGTCCAACGAAGATAATACCGAGTGACGTCTCGTACGGGCTTCATCGAGACATCCCTTATCGTCGAGTAGCTTTCGTTATTTTATTTTCCGCTGCAACTTAAACTCTGAAGAACTTCTTAGTTATGATCACTGAAGTACTTGTTTCTAAACTCAAACTTGGTCTGTAATATTCACTTATGGTAATTTTGTAATATTTGCTGGAATGTGGTATTCTCTGGGCTCATCGTCGCGTGAGCATTTGTATGTATGGCGCTCGATCCGATTACCGTGGTGTATCGGGAGGTTATACCCGACAGACCAGTGGATTACTCCGTTTGAAGTGTAAGGTTAACCGAAATTGCCCTAATGGTGATGGTTAATACACTTGAGCCGGATTAATTCAGGTGGTTCTGCCACAGCTGGTATCAGAGCCGTAGCTGGTGCCACAGCTGGCAACAGCTGGCGCCAGAGCCAAAATACATACGCCAGAGAATGCGACAAGCCTTAAAAACTCGATTTACTAAAACTTGACTAGAAGGATGTGTTGCGAAATACGTTGGTACGTTAAGGATGGTGCATAGTTCGTAAAGCCCTAAGGGAGTATGGGAAAGTTTACTAGGTGGCTATCTAACTTCTATATATATTATCAACTGACTTCCAGCACATTACTTTCTGTCAAAACTTACTTTAATGCACAACCGACTTTAAATTCTGTAACGACGCACTCGTCGCTAAGGTAAGAAGGTAAGGATCCTCAGCCAACTGAGAGAGCTTGGCCTTCCTGTCGGTGATGCGAACCGAACGCTGCCCTCAAGCAGTGGTTTACTTGAGGTGCTGCCAATATGCCAACTGTTAGTTGAACATATTGGGAGTAGAAGGTTCGGCGCAGGGTATGGCGATCGCTGTTCATACCCCCGTCTGATGACGGTACCCCCGTGAATACGCTATCTCGATAGCGTATGTTAACGTCGTCTGTACGACGGAAATTGTACAGATATCGTTTCTATAAGTAAACGGTAATGATTACGGACGCTTTCATGAGTGCTGGCATGAAAGGTTCATGATATATATATGCTTGTCGATTTTCTGCAGGTACACTAACCGCGATTACGATAAGTTAAGGGACGAGTAGAAAGACTCGACTAGATATTATAGGAGAGCCGTATTGTGTATGCCACCGAAACTATCTTCGTAAGACCAAAAGTATTTGGCGATTATTTTATTTTGTGAGGACGAATAGGACGTGCATGCATCATGGATATATATATCGGAAATTGAAAATACGTTGTATAAGAGTGGTAAGGTTCTTGCGTATCTAAGGGAGGTTTGCATAAGGACTATCTAGCGAATCTATCACAAATCTGCCATGACCGAAAAGAAAGATTTATTGACCCAAGAAAATGACCTTTTCTGGTAAAGTTCATGTGGAAAGAATTGTTCAAAATTTCGTGTTCTATCCCCTGTTCAAAAATCAAAAATTCTGAACTCATGGATAGTAAGAAATAACAGAAACCACGGAATGTCAGAATTCTGCCCAGAATAAGCACTTCTGCCTCTTAAATTTTTAGGCCCCCTTCCTACAGTCTTCTGCAAAAGAGTACAACACAAAACTTGTTCCAAATTTACCCAAGTAGCTGCTGTTAAAATTTGGTAAATTTTGGCTGGGTAGATTTTCCCTGGTGCACGAAATATTGGCCCCCTGTTCACTGAAAATTCTGGGTAGACCGAGAAGTAAGACCTTAAGGGAACAGCCATCTTAGAGCCTAATCCAGCCAAAGTGTTGAATAGAAAAGTGGTGCACAAATACCTTAGAAATGCTCTGGTAAAAGTTGAGAATTTTTGGACCAGAACTTTTGAAGTTATAGGCCAGATACTATAACTCGTTCTGCTGAAAAACAGCCAACCAGCGAAGCGAAGAGCGGATCGTTTGACCATCTTAGCCATCAATTGAGCATCTTAACTGAATATCAAAGTTGTACATCCCTAAATTCCCTATCCACTGCCAAAATATGAGGAACTTTGGATGAACCTACCAGGAGTTATAAGGTTCTTATGGCAGACAGTTTTTATGCCCGTGATTCCATCCAGGACCTTTTGGAAGTCTACTATTCCGCGTTAGATCTTTTTGGAGTCATGGAAGCAATATGGATCACGTTGCTAATGAAGAACATTCGCCTTTTCAGATGGTTGGAGCAACCCGTGGTAACCCGGATGGTTTTGGTGCTAGCGCAAGTGGATCACAACCACAGCCGCCGCCACCACCCAGTTTGGTTGAAGTAATGGCCGCTCAAACCGAGTTGCTTCGCCAGCTCGTGCAAGGACAGCAACACCACCAGCGGGGTGGGCAAAATGCTCCCCAACCCCAAGTTGCAGGATACACGGATTTCCTAGGGACCCAGCCTCCCTTGTTTCACGAGACGGAGGAACCCTTGGATGCGGACGCTTGGATTCGCACAATCGAGTCCAAGTTTTCTCTACTTGTGGCCCCATGTTCGGATGAAAACAAGGCCCGCTTTGCCGCGCAGCAGCTTCGCGGTACGGCTCGTCTATGGTGGGACCACTATTTTGCTATGCTCCCCGCTGATCACATTGTCACCTGGGATGAATTCAAGACTGCGTTCCGGGCACACCATATTCCCGAAGGTCTCATAGAAAGAAAGCTAAACGAGTTTTTAGCTCTCACTCAGGATAACCACACTGTACTTCAGTATGCTCAGGCCTTCAACAATCTGTGCCAATACGCGGGCTATCACGCAGACACAGATGCCAAGAAGCGTGATCATTTCCGTAGAGGTCTGAGTACTAAACTCAAGGAACGACTGAATCTTGTCAAAGCCGACACATATAATGAGCTAGTCAACATGGCCATCACTCAAGAGGACTGTATTGAGGCTCATCGTGCTGAAAAGAAGAGGAAGGCTCTAGCTGGACCCTCGGGCGCTCAGCCACTGAGGTATCGCTTGGTGCGAAATACTGCGCCTACAGCTCCACCGAAGGCCCCTCAGCCAGGGCGTTGGATTATCAGGCCCCCACAACAGCCAGGCATGGTACGACCCCCGATGCCTCCACAGAATGGTCCGAGGCCCACTCTGCAACAGCCTCTTCGACCCAGCCCCGCGAATCGTTGTTTCAAATGCGGGAGTTCCGGTCATTTCGCTCGTGAATGCCCTCAACCCAGGCTGCCAAATCAGGGCCAGGACTCTAACCAGAACAATAAGAACAAAGGCAAGAAGCAGACCCTCCAGGTCAAACAAGGACGGATCAACTTCACCACCCTTGCAGAACTTCCTGAAGGAGCACCTGTAATGACGGGTACATTCTCCATCCATAACAAGCCTGCAGTCATATTGTTTGATTCTGGTGCATCACATAGTTTCATTAGTGCAAAGTTTGGTGCAAAAGTAGGCTTGAATGTTTGGCACACCAAAGGGTCGTATATGATATCAACACCGGGTGGAAAAATTGCTTCCAACCAAATAATAAGGCTGGTACCGATAAAATTGGGAAGTAAAGTCATCAACACAGATCTCGTACTTTTACCCCTTGACGGCATGGATATTATTTTGGGAATGAACTGGATGACTAGGCATGGAGTCACACTGGACCTTTCTTCCCGAGCCGTTGAGATAAATTCACCTAGTCACGGAGCCACTACCCTTTACCTACCGTTACGGGAGTGCACAAGTTCTTGCGCTTTCGTGATGGAAGGGACCAACCTAGAGAATATTCCTGTGGTATGCGAGTATGCCGATGTCTTTCCGGATGACTTACCCGGAATGCCACCAGATAGGGACATTGAGTTCGTTATTGAACTATAACCAGGCACTGCACCTATATCCAAAAGACCATATAGGATGCCCCCTAAAGAATTGGCCGAGCTGAAACTTCAACTCCAAGAACTATTGGACAAAGGTTTCATTCGCCCTAGCGCGTCACCTTGGGGATGTCCAGCCCTATTCGTAAAGAAGAAGGATGACAATTTGAGATTATGTGTGGACTACCGACCTCTCAATGCGGTAACAGTTAAAAATAAATACCCACTTCCTCGCATCGATGTACTCTTCGATCAATTAGCTGGAGCCAGAATCTTCTCAAAGATTGATCTTCGTTCGGGATATCATCAGATCAAGATTCGCCCGTGCGATATTCCTAAGACTGCCTTCTCCACAAGATATGGACTATATGAATTTTTGGTCATGTCCTTTGGACTCACCAATGCCCCCGCCTACTTCATGTATCTCATGAATTCGGTATTCATGCCCGAACTTGACAAATTCGTCGTAGCGTTCATCGACGACATTCTTATCTATTCCAAGGATGAGGAAGAGCATGCCAAGCACCTTCGCATTGTTCTTCAGCGACTTAGAGACCATCAGCTCTATGCTAAGTTTTCCAAGTGTGAATTCTGGTTGGATACTGTAAAGTTCTTAGGTCACACGATCTCCAGCGAAGGCATTGCTGTTGACCCCAGCAAGGTACAAGAGGTGATGGATTGGAAACCCCCTACCTCTGTTCATCAGATTCGCAGTTTTCTCGGCTTAGCCGGTTACTACCGTCGCTTCATCCCGGATTTCTCTCGAATTGCTAAGCCCATGACCGAACTGTTAAAGAAGGAAGTAAAGTTCGTATGGAATGAGAAGTGTGAAGAAGCCTTCCACACTCTCAGAGAGCGTCTGACTACTGCACCTGTGTTAGCTCAACCCGATAATACCAAGCCATTCGATGTGTATTGTGACGCATCAGGTACTGGTCTAGGATGTGTGCTTATGCAAGAGAATCGAGTGATTGCATATGCCTCACGAGCCCTTCGGCCCCACGAACAGAATTATCCCACGCATGACCTTGAGCTCGCAGCCGTCATTCACGCTCTAAAGATATGGAGGCACTATCTCATGGGTACACAGTGCAATATCTACACGGATCATAAGAGTCTCAAGTACATCTTCACACAAGCCGATCTGAATATGAGACAACGAAGATGGCTAGAATTAATCAAAGATTATGACCTGGAAATGCACTATCACCCCGGTAAGGCTAATGTAGTCGCGGATGCACTAAGCCGCAAGTCCCATTGCCATTGCTTATCCATGGAGTCCTACCATGGGACATTATGTGCAGACATGAGGAAGCTTAACTTGGAAATGGTTTCCCAAGGCGCTCTAAATCACACCTCAGTTGAGCCCACTCTTCACGACCAAATCGTCATGGCACAACTACATGATGAAGGAATCAAGATCATCAAACAAAAACTCTCTCTAGGTGAGGAGAAGTATAAGTGTTTCCGCCAGGACCATAAGGGAGTTCTATGGTTCGAAAGTCGTATAGTCGTTCCGAAGAATCGTGAACTCCGCAAGCAAATTCTTGATGAGGCACACCTTTCCAAATTCTCTATCCACCCCGGCAGTAGCAAAATGTATCAAGACCTAAGGCAAAACTTCTGGTGGACTAGAATGAAAAGGGAAATTGCTACGTATGTCTCGGAATGTGACACGTGCCAGAGAGTAAAAGCTAGCCACTTGAAAGTAGCCGGTACACTTCAACCATTACCTATACCATCATGGAAATGGGAAGACATAAGTATGGACTTCATCGTTGGACTACCAAACACTTCCCAGAAACATGATTCCATATGGGTTATCGTGGACAGACTCACGAAGACGGCACATTTTCTTCCGGTACACACCACCTATACCGCCAAGAAATATGCCGAGATCTACCTCGATCGTATTGTTTGCCTACATGGAATACCTAAGACAATTATTTCTGATCGTGGTCCTCAGTTTGTAGCACGCTTTTGGGAACAACTACAAACGTCTCTTGGTACTAAACTGATTCGCAGCTCAGCATACCATCCTCAGACTGATGGACAAACGGAAAGAGTAAACCAAATCCTTGAAGACATACTGAGAGCTTGCGTCATCCACTATGACAAGAATTGGGACAAATGCCTACCCCTAGCAGAGTTCTCGTACAACAACAGCTATCAAACGAGTTTGAAAATGGCACCATTTGAGGCCCTGTACGGACGAAGGTGTCGAACTCCTTTGAGCTGGTCACAAACCGGAGAACGTCAAATAATTGGACCCGACCTGGTAATCGAGGCAGAGGAGAAAGTAAAAGTAATACAAGCAAATCTTAGAACCGCACAAGCTCGACAAAAGAGCTATTCTGACAAAAGGAGAAAGCCCCTAAAGTTCGAAGTTGGCGATCATGTCTATCTTCGAGTATCACCCACCAAGGGAGTGCGAAGATTTGGAATCAAAGGCAAACTAGCTCCCCGTTATATTGGTCCTTACGAAATCATTGAGAGCTGCGGACCCGTAGCCTACAAACTACGACTGCCCCCTCAGCTCACGGCCACCCATGATGTCTTCCACGTATCTCAACTCAAGAAGTGTATTCGAGTCCCTACTGAGATTGTGGAACAACAAGAAATATCGTTGGAACCCGACCTCTCGTATGTCGAACACCCAGTTAAGATTTTGGATCAAAAAGAAAGAGAGACCAGGAGGAAAGTGATTAGAATGTATAAAATACAATGGAATCGCCACACGGAAGAAGAAGCCACCTGGGAAACGGAGAGCTACCTGGACCAACATTTCCCGGGTTTCTTATCTCAACCACTGGTAGGTGCACCCACGCCCACACTAAGAATTACCGAATCTCGGGGCGAGATTCTTGTTAAGGGGGGAAGGCTGTGACAACCCTGGTAATTAAAATTCCAAAATCAATGTCATTAGCCTAACTCTATGTTTTAAACCAACTAATGAGAGGGTGGAAAGAATTAAAACGAGTTCAGTTGGAATTCAAATTTAATTTGAGCACTTTGGGTTACTTTTGAACTTTTCAATTTAACTTTCAAACCATAAGCCAAATGAGATTTTGCCTGAAACCAAAATTGTAGAACTTTTTATTTTGAACAACTTTCGTGTTCAAAAGTTTTTGAAATTCAAATCAGAAAGAGGAGAAAACGCCCTGTTTGCACCCAGCCCCCTGAAGTTTTTCAAATTCTTGCACTTCGGTCCCTCGCTCACCCCTCCCTCCTCTGCTCCGCCGCGCGCTCGCCCGACCGCCGCCGGCCACCTGTCCCCCAACGCCTGCGCGGCACCAGGCGCCGAGCCAACCCACGGCGTCCTGCTGCACCGCCCCCCGCTCGCCCAACCGCGGCCGCGCCTTCTTCTCCTCCCCCCACGCCGTGTCTCTGCCCAATCCCCGGTGCGCCACCGTGCTGCCCAGTCGCTGGCCGCCGCCCCCCTCCACCAGTGCCCCGTCGTGCCGCCCCAGCTCGCCAGTAGCACGCCCACGCCGCTATCTCGCTCGCCCAGTCGCCTGCCCGCGTAGTCGCACGCGACACAGCACCCCGTGCACCGCCGCCTGCCCAATAGCGCCGCTGGTCACCGCCGGCCGCCCCCAATGGCGCCCAGCCTCGCCGGTCCCTCCACCTCGCGCCCCGGCCGTGCCACGCCCACCCCCACGAGCTCCACCGGCTATAAAGCCCGGCGCAGCGCCCCTCCCTCCTCTCCCTGTTCCTCCTTCTTCCCCGCAGAGCAGAGCCGAGCTCCGCCCCACGCCGCCGCCGTGGAACTCCCTCCTCCGCCCCTCCTCGACCCGAGCTACGCCCCAAAATCGCTCTCCTACCTCCGCGCGAAGCTTCCCAGCCCAAGCCCCGCCGCCCAGCTCGCCGGAGCAGAGCTCCACCCGCCGCCGCCCCCCCCGGTAGCCGTGGGCAGCCCTGCTCAGGCCGCCTCCGCCCCAACCGTGACCACCCAAAGGTAGCCCCCAACCTCCTCTTGCCCCTCCCCCACCTTGCCCTCGCCGCCGGCGACCCAGCTCGCCGGAATTCGGCCGGACAGGATGCTCCCCGCCGTGATTTGCGACCAGGGACTACATTGCAAACGCCCAAATCTTCCCAGGGGGTTTTCTGCTAATTTTCAGGGACCCCTCTGTAAAGAAAGTTTTAACCAAATCAGTGAACTTGTAAAATTCGTATAAAATCGTAGAAAATTCAGAAAAATGCAAACTCAACTGTTCTGGAATCCTTATAAGAAACTCTACAACTTTTGTTACATAAAGTTTCTCAGATTCTCAATATATTTTGCTCTAGATTAAATGGAAGGTTTAATGGACTTCTTTTGTACCCACTGTTGTAGATCATTGCTGACCCTAATTTTTGGGCAGTGAGTTATTTGCTTAATGTTTAGGGCTGTGTAAAAAGATCAGGACAAAAAGCCATCTCTAGATACACGTTTTGTCCAACATTGCTTTATGCCATAAAGTGATAGAACTAATTATTCCTGCTTTTCTGTGATGTTTAATGTCATGAAACTTTTTCTGTGTTGTTGTAGTGATACCTAGAAGCCATAGAAAAATTTAGAAACATTTTTACTATATGTAACCTGTTCATATGAATTTGTGGTAGGAAAACTTCACTAATCCAAAATAATTAGTAAAGCCCTTATAAAATGTTCATCTTTTTACTATGAAACACAATAGAGTAGCTCAACATGTACAAAAAGTTTCAAACATAGAAACCCTGTATAACATCCTGTAGAAAATAATCTTTAATAACATGAGCGTAGCTTGTCCCATTTATTATGCTCTAAATCATGTACAATAAAATCTGAAAAATTTACAGTAGCACAAATATGGTTATAGCAACACCCTGTAAAATTTGCAGCATCAATAATTGCATGGTTTGTTCTGTATAAAAATAACTAAATTCTAGCAGTGGCTGTGTATTACATTTTTCATATTTAACATGCTACACAAAAATGTCTGAAATTTTTACAGTGATCTTATCTCTGCATAATGTACTTTGAATAAAAATTTTATTACCAGAAGCTAACTAGATTAGTAATTGTGTTCAACTCATGTTTGTGTTTAAAAAGAAACTAAGTTTTCAATATAACACAACCCCTTCTTCTTTAATAAAGTTAAATAGATGAAGATAAACTCTATTAACGATTACCCACGATTGATGAAGTAACTCACTCCACAACAAACTCATGTTTTACAAACTGCAACTTTATCGTGAAGGAAATCATGTCGTTTAACATCACCACTACTTAAACTTGTGCATTCATGTAGAAACAACGACTCTCGCCGACGGAACGTACGAGTTGGTGCCCGCGTCCGAGAGTGAGCAGCGTGAAGCTCAAGTGAATCTAACTGAAGTTGCCGAAGACCCGAGCCCAAGTTCGGAAGAGCCCCGGACTAACTTTTCGCAAGAAGGCAAGCCCCGGAGCATGAACCCTATTTTCTAAACTTATGCAACTTATTACTCTACTTTACTTGTGCATTAAGTTTATAGGAGTTGGATGAAAATTTAGTTGCATGATCCTAGGTACCCATGCTCTGAACACTAGATGCAAGGTCCGATAGAATGCTATGCTAATAGGACTCGGTAAAAGTCGAGTGATTTCCTGTCACTCGCGAGAAATTAGGAGTTGATTGTTTACTACACGCTGCAATCATAAGGACGACGGACGGGCTGTGGTACGATGCTTATGTTGATGATTGAGGCCCGTCTGTCTAGTGAAAAATGCTAAGGCCGCAGTGTGTGGTAAGTGATGGTTAAGTCTTTGAACGTACTAACCACATGCCGAGAATATGGTAATCGGTAAGCTTAGTACTGGATTGAACCGGGGCCGGAATATACTCCCCACTGTCTTGAATTCGTTCACATCTAGCTAATGGCGGGTGCATCGGCCGCCATGGCCCGGCTGCGTCCGTGGTCCATGGGGAGGTGTAGTCGAGGGCGGTGGGCCTGTTCCGTGAAGCGGGAATTGAAGGGAAAAGTTGCACGTGTGACTCTAGGGAGTAACCACGTGACGTGTGTTTAGGTTTCCCTTGCAAGGTTAAGAAATTCGATTCGAATCGTCCGTTTCTCACGGCTATTGAGACTGCTTAACCACTTTTACCCACAGAGTAAGAAGAGGAACAATGATGGTGAATAAACTTGTTGGATGAAAATTAATGCTTCACCATGAATGCTAGGGAATAGCCGCATATCTAGAATGGTTAATGAAACTAGAATTTTGAGCTAAAAGTTGAAAGTAAGGACCCACTTGTAGATGCTTTTTGGCAAAACAAACCCCTCAAGCCAAAAGCCTCGCATGTCTAGGAGTCGGCTAAGTATACCCCATTAGTCGGGTAAGCCTTGCTGAGTATTAGTATACTCAGCCTTGCTTGTGGCTTGTTTTCAGGTGAAACCTTCGAAGATTTGATTGCTAGGTTGACTTGGCCTTGTACTCTTCCCCCTGGTTGGTCGGTGGAATGGGATACGCCCCCGTCCAACGAAGATAATACCGAGTGACGTCTCGTACGGGCTTCATCGAGACATCCCTTATCGTCGAGTAGCTTTCGTTATTTTATTTTCCGCTGCAACTTAAACTCTGAAGAACTTCTTAGTTATGATCACTGAAGTACTTGTTTCTAAACTCAAACTTGGTCTGTAATATTCACTTATGGTAATTTTGTAATATTTGCTGGAATGTGGTATTCTCTGGGCTCATCGTCGCGTGAGCATTTGTATGTATGGCGCTCGATCCGATTACCGTGGTGTATCAGGAGGTTATACCCGACAGACCAGTGGATTACTCCGTTTGAAGTGTAAGGTTAACCGAAATTGCCCTAATGGTGATGGTTAATACACTTGAGCCGGATTAATTCAGGTGGTTCTGCCACAGCTGGTATCAGAGCCGTAGCTGGTGCCACAGCTGGCAACAGCTGGCGCCAGAGCCAAAATACATACGCCAGAGAATGCGACAAGCCTTAAAAACTCGATTTACTAAAACTTGACTAGAAGGATGTGTTGCGAAATACGTTGGTACGTTAAGGATGGTGCATAGTTCGTAAAGCCCTAAGGGAGTATGGGAAAGTTTACTAGGTGGCTATCTAACTTCTATATATATTATCAACTGACTTCCAGCACATTACTTTCTGTCAAAACTTACTTTAATGCACAACCGACTTTAAATTCTGTAACGACGCACTCGTCGCTAAGGTAAGAAGGTAAGGATCCTCAGCCAACTGAGAGAGCTTGGCCTTCCTGTCGGTGATGCGAACCGAACGCTGCCCTCAAGCAGTGGCTTACTTGAGGTGCTGCCAATATGCCAACTGTTAGTTGAACATATTGGGAGTAGAAGGTTCGGCGCAGGGTATGGCGATCGCTGTTCATACCCCCGTCTCATGACGGTACCCCCGTGAATACGCTATCTCGATAGCGTATGTTAACGTCGTCTGTACGACGGAAATTGTACAGATATCGTTTCTATAAGTAAACGGTAATGATTACGGACGCTTTCATGAGTGCTGGCATGAAAGGTTCATGATATATATATGCTTGTCGATTTTCTGCAGGTACACTAACCGCGATTACGATAAGTTAAGGGACGAGTAGAAAGACTCGACTAGATATTATAGGAGAGCCGTATTGTGTATGCCACCGAAACTATCTTCGTAAGACCAAAAGTATTTGGCGATTATTTTATTTTGTGAGGACGAATAGGACGTGCATGCATCATGGATATATATATCGGAAATTGAAAATACGTTGTATAAGAGTGGTAAGGTTCTTGCGTATCTAAGGGAGGTTTGCATAAGGACTATCTAGCGAATCTATCACAAATCTGCCATGACCGAAAAGAAAGATTTATTGACCCAAGAAAATGACCTTTTCTGGTAAAGTTCATGTGGAAAGAATTGTTCAAAATTTCGTGTTCTATCCCCTGTTCAAAAATCAAAAATTCTGAACTCATGGATAGTAAGAAATAACAGAAACCACGGAATGTCAGAATTCTGCCCAGAATAAGCACTTCTGCCTCTTAAATTTTTAGGCCCCCTTCCTACAGTCTTCTGCAAAAGAGTACAACACAAAACTTGTTCCAAATTTATCCCAGTAGCTGCTGTTAAAATTTGGTAAATTTTGGCTGGGTAGATTTTTCCTGGTGCACGAAATATTGGCCCCCTGTTCACTGAAAATTCTGGGTAGACCGAGAAGTAAGACCTTAAGGGAACAGCCATCTTAGAGCCTAATCCAGCCAAAGTGTTGAATAGAAAAGTGGTGCACAAATACCTTAGAAATGCTCTGGTAAAAGTTGAGAATTTTTGGACCAGAACCTTTGAAGTTATAGGCCAGATACTATAACTCGTTCTGCTGAAAAACAGCCAACCAGCGAAGTGAAGAGCGGATCGTTTGACCATCTTAGCCATCAATTGAGCATCTTAACTGAATATCAAAGTTGTACATCCCTAAATTCCCTATCCACTGCCAAAATATGAGGAACTTTGGATGAACCTACCAGGAGTTATAAGGTTCTTATGGCAGACAGTTTTTATGCCCGTGATTCCATCCAGGACCTTTTGGAAGTCTACTATTCCGCGTTAGATCTTTTTGGAGTCATGGAAGCAATATGGATCACGTTGCTAATGAAGAACATTCGCCTTTTCAGATGGTTGGAGCAACCCGTGGTAACCCGGATGGTTTTGGTGCTAGCGCAAGTGGATCACAACCACAGCCGCCACCACCACCCAGTTTGGTTGAAGTAATGGCCGCTCAAACCGAGTTGCTTCGCCAGCTCGTGCAAGGACAGCAACACCACCAGCGGGGTGGGCAAAATGCTCCCCAACCCCAAGTTGCAGGATACACGGATTTCCTAGGGACCCAGCCTCCCTTGTTTCACGAGACGGAGGAACCCTTGGATGCGGACGCTTGGATTCGCACAATCGAGTCCAAGTTTTCTCTACTTGTGGCCCCATGTTCGGATGAAAACAAGGCCCGCTTTGCCGCGCAGCAGCTTCGCGGTACGGCTCGTCTATGGTGGGACCACTATTTTGCTATGCTCCCCGCTGATCACATTGTCACCTGGGATGAATTCAAGACTGCGTTCCGGGCACACCATATTCCCGAAGGTCTCATAGAAAGAAAGCTAAACGAGTTTTTAGCTCTCACTCAGGATAACCACACTGTACTTCAGTATGCTTAGGCCTTCAACAATCTGTGCCAATACGCGGGCTATCACGCAGACACAGATGCCAAGAAGCGTGATCGTTTCCGTAGAGGTCTGAGTACTAAACTCAAGGAACGACTGAATCTTGTCAAAGCCGACACATATAATGAGCTAGTCAACATGGCCATCACTCAAGAGGACTGTATTGAGGCTCATCGTGCTGAAAAGAAGAGGAAGGCTCTAGCTGGACCCTCGAGCGCTCAGCCACTGAGGTATCGCTTGGTGCGAAATACTGCGCCTACAGCTCCACCGAAGGCCCCTCAGCCAGGGCATTGGATTATCAGGCCCCCACAACAGCCAGGCATGGTACGACCCCCGATGCCTCCACAGAATGGTCCGAGGCCCACTCTGCAACAGCCTCTTCGACCCAGCCCCGCGAATCGTTGTTTCAAATGCGGGAGTTCCGGTCATTTCGCTCGCGAATGCCCTCAACCCAGGCTGCCAAATCAGGGCCAGGACTCTAACCAGAACAATAAGAACAAAGGCAAGAAGCAGACCCTCCAGGTCAAACAAGGACGGATCAACTTCACCACCCTTGCAGAACTTCCTGAAGGAGCACCTGTAATGACGGGTACATTCTCCATCCATAACAAGCCTGCAGTCATATTGTTTGATTCTGGTGCATCACATAGTTTCATTAGTGCAAAGTTTGGTGCAAAAGTAGGCTTGAATGTTTGGCACACCAAAGGGTCGTATATGATATCAACACCGGGTGGAAAAATTGCTTCCAACCAAATAATAAGGCTGGTACCGATAAAATTGGGAAGTAAAGTCATCAACACAGATCTCGTACTTTTACCCCTTGACGGCATGGATATTATTTTGGGAATGAACTGGATGACTAGGCATGGAGTCACACTGGACCTTTCTTCCCGAGCCGTTGAGATAAATTCACCTAGTCACGGAGCCACTACCCTTTACCTACCGTTACGGGAGTGCACAAGTTCTTGCGCTTTCGTGATGGAAGGGACCAACCTAGAGAATATTCCTGTGGTATGCGAGTATGCCGATGTCTTTCCGGATGACTTACCCGGAATGCCACCAGATAGGGACATTGAGTTCGTTATTGAACTACAACCAGGCACTGCACCTATATCCAAAAGACCATATAGGATGCCCCCTAAAGAATTGGCCGAGCTGAAACTTCAACTCCAAGAACTATTGGACAAAGGTTTCATTCGCCCTAGCGCGTCACCTTGGGGATGTCCAGCCCTATTCGTAAAGAAGAAGGATGACAGTTTGAGATTATGTGTGGACTACCGACCTCTCAATGCGGTAACAGTTAAAAATAAATACCCACTTCCTCGCATCGATGTACTCTTCGATCAATTAGCTGGAGCCAGAATCTTCTCAAAGATTGATCTTCGTTCGGGATATCATCAGATCAAGATTCGCCCGTGCGATATTCCTAAGACTGCCTTCTCCACAAGATATGGACTATATGAATTTTTGGTCATGTCCTTTGGACTCACCAATGCCCCCGCCTACTTCATGTATCTCATGAATTCGGTATTCATGCCCGAACTTGACAAATTCGTCGTAGCGTTCATCGACGACATTCTTATCTATTCCAAGGATGAGGAAGAGCATGCCAAGCACCTTCGCATTGTTCTTCAGCGACTTAGAGACCATCAGCTCTATGCTAAGTTTTCCAAGTGTGAATTCTGGTTGGATACTGTAAAGTTCTTAGGTCACACGATCTCCAGCGAAGGCATTGCTGTTGACCCCAGCAAGGTACAAGAGGTGATGGATTGGAAACCCCCTACCTCTGTTCATCAGATTCGCAGTTTTCTCGGCTTAGCCGGTTACTACCGTCGCTTCATCCCGGATTTCTCTCGAATTGCTAAGCCCATGACCGAACTGTTAAAGAAGGAAGTAAAGTTCGTATGGAATGAGAAGTGTGAAGAAGCCTTCCACACTCTCAGAGAGCGTCTGACTACTGCACCTGTGTTAGCTCAACCCGATAATACCAAGCCATTCGATGTGTATTGTGACGCATCAGGTACTGGTCTAGGATGTGTGCTTATGCAAGAGAATCGAGTGATTGCATATGCCTCACGAGCCCTTCGGCCCCACGAACAGAATTATCCCACGCATGACCTTGAGCTCGCAGCCGTCATTCACGCTCTAAAGATATGGAGGCACTATCTCATGGGTACACAGTGCAATATCTACACGGATCATAAGAGTCTCAAGTACATCTTCACACAAGCCGATCTGAATATGAGACAACGAAGATGGCTAGAATTAATCAAAGATTATGACCTGGAAATGCACTATCACCCCGGTAAGGCTAATGTAGTCGCGGATGCACTAAGCCGCAAGTCCCATTGCCATTGCTTATCCATGGAGTCCTACCATGGGACATTATGTGCAGACATGAGGAAGCTTAACTTGGAAATGGTTTCCCAAGGCGCTCTAAATCACACCTCAGTTGAGCCCACTCTTCACGACCAAATCGTCATGGCACAACTACATGATGAAGGAATCAAGATCATCAAACAAAAACTCTCTCTAGGTGAGGAGAAGTATAAGTGTTTCCGCCAGGACCATAAGGGAGTTCTATGGTTCGAAAGTCGTATAGTCGTTCCGAAGAATCGTGAACTCCGCAAGCAAATTCTTGATGAGGCACACCTTTCCAAATTCTCTATCCACCCCGGCAGTAGCAAAATGTATCAAGACCTAAGGCAAAACTTCTGGTGGACTAGAATGAAAAGGGAAATTGCTACGTATGTCTCGGAATGTGACACGTGCCAGAGAGTAAAAGCTAGCCACTTGAAAGTAGCCGGTACACTTCAACCATTACCTATACCATCATGGAAATGGGAAGACATAAGTATGGACTTCATCGTTGGACTACCAAACACTTCCCAGAAACATGATTCCATATGGGTTATCGTGGACAGACTCACGAAGACGGCACATTTTCTTCCGGTACACACCACCTATACCGCCAAGAAATATGCCGAGATCTACCTCGATCGTATTGTTTGCCTACATGGAATACCTAAGACAATTATTTCTGAT
The DNA here is from genome assembly GCA_032594955.1 of Panicum miliaceum. Taxonomy (NCBI): domain Eukaryota; kingdom Viridiplantae; phylum Streptophyta; class Magnoliopsida; order Poales; family Poaceae; genus Panicum; species Panicum miliaceum. The sequence goes on along the minus strand of CM064070.1, from coordinate 5,853,660 downwards.
CGTGGTCCTCAGTTTGTAGCACGCTTTTGGGAACAACTACAAACGTCTCTTGGTACTAAACTGATTCGCAGCTCAGCATACCATCCTCAGACTGATGGACAAACGGAAAGAGTAAACCAAATCCTTGAAGACATACTGAGAGCTTGCGTCATCCACTATGACAAGAATTGGGACAAATGCCTACCCCTAGCAGAGTTCTCGTACAACAACAGCTATCAAACGAGTTTGAAAATGGCACCATTTGAGGCCCTGTACGGACGAAGGTGTCGAACTCCTTTGAGCTGGTCACAAACCGGAGAACGTCAAATAATTGGACCCGACCTGGTAATCGAGGCAGAGGAGAAAGTAAAAGTAATACAAGCAAATCTTAGAACCGCACAAGCTCGACAAAAGAGCTATTCTGACAAAAGGAGAAAGCCCCTAAAGTTCGAAGTTGGCGATCATGTCTATCTTCGAGTATCACCCACCAAGGGAGTGCGAAGATTTGGAATCAAAGGCAAACTAGCTCCCCGTTATATTGGTCCTTACGAAATCATTGAGAGCTGCGGACCCGTAGCCTACAAACTACGACTGCCCCCTCAGCTCACGGCCACCCATGATGTCTTCCACGTATCTCAACTCAAGAAGTGTATTCGAGTCCCTACTGAGATTGTGGAACAACAAGAAATATCGTTGGAACCCGACCTCTCGTATGTCGAACACCCAGTTAAGATTTTGGATCAAAAAGAAAGAGAGACCAGGAGGAAAGTGATTAGAATGTATAAAATACAATGGAATCGCCACACGGAAGAAGAAGCCACCTGGGAAACGGAGAGCTACCTGGACCAACATTTCCCGGGTTTCTTATCTCAACCACTGGTAGGTGCACCCACGCCCACACTAAGAATTACCGAATCTCGGGGCGAGATTCTTGTTAAGGGGGGAAGGCTGTGACAACCCTGGTAATTAAAATTCCAAAATCAATGTCATTAGCCTAACTCTATGTTTTAAACCAACTAATGAGAGGGTGGAAAGAATTAAAACGAGTTCAGTTGGAATTCAAATTTAATTTGAGCACTTTGGGTTACTTTTGAACTTTTCAATTTAACTTTCAAACCATAAGCCAAATGAGATTTTGCCTGAAACCAAAATTGTAGAACTTTTTATTTTGAACAACTTTCGTGTTCAAAAGTTTTTGAAATTCAAATCAGAAAGAGGAGAAAACGCCCTGTTTGCACCCAGCCCCCTGAAGTTTTTCAAATTCTTGCACTTCGGTCCCTCGCTCACCCCTCCCTCCTCTGCTCCGCCGCGCGCTCGCCCGACCGCCGCCGGCCACCTGTCCCCCAACGCCTGCGCGGCACCAGGCGCCGAGCCAACCCACGGCGTCCTGCTGCACCGCCCCCGCTCGCCCAACCGCGGCCGCGCCTTCTTCTCCTCCCCCCACGCCGTGTCTCTGCCCAATCCCCGGTGCGCCACCGTGCTGCCCAGTCGCTGGCCGCCGCCCCCCTCCACCAGTGCCCCGTCGTGCCGCCCCAGCTCGCCAGTAGCACGCCCACGCCGCTATCTCGCTCGCCCAGTCGCCTGCCCGCGTAGTCGCACGCGACACAGCACCCCGTGCACCGCCGCCTGCCCAATAGCGCCGCTGGTCACCGCCGGCCGCCCCCAATGGCGCCCAGCCTCGCCGGTCCCTCCACCTCGCGCCCCGGCCGTGCCACGCCCACCCCCACGAGCTCCACCGGCTATAAAGCCCGGCGCAGCGCCCCTCCCTCCTCTCCCTGTTCCTCCTTCTTCCCCGCAGAGCAGAGCCGAGCTCCGCCCCACGCCGCCGCCGTGGAACTCCCTCCTCCGCCCCTCCTCGACCCGAGCTACGCCCCAAAATCGCTCTCCTACCTCCGCGCGAAGCTTCCCAGCCCAAGCCCCGCCGCCCAGCTCGCCGGAGCAGAGCTCCACCCGCCGCCGCCCCCCCGGTAGCCGTGGGCAGCCCTGCTCAGGCCGCCTCCGCCCCAACCGTGACCACCCAAAGGTAGCCCCCAACCTCCTCTTGCCCCTCCCCCCACCTTGCCCTCGCCGCCGGCGACCCAGCTCGCCGGAATTCGGCCGGACAGGATGCTCCCCGCCGTGATTTGCGACCAGGGACTACATTGCAAACGCCCAAATCTTCCCAGGGGGTTTTCTGCTAATTTTCAGGGACCCCTCTGTAAAGAAAGTTTTAACCAAATCAGTGAACTTATAAAATTCGTATAAAATCGTAGAAAATTCAGAAAAATGCAAACTCAACTGTTCTGGAATCCTTATAAGAAACTCTACAACTTTTGTTACATAAAGTTTCTCAGATTCTCAATATATTTTGCTCTAGATTAAATGGAAGGTTTAATGGACTTCTTTTGTACCCACTGTTGTAGATCATTGCTGACCCTAATTTTTGGGCAGTGAGTTACTTGCTTAATGTTTAGGGCTGTGTAAAAATATCAGGACCAAAAGCCATCTCTAGATACACGTTTTGTCCAACATTGCTTTATGCCATAAAGTGATAGAACTAATTATTCCTGCTGTTCTGTGATGTTTAATGTCATGAAACTTTTTCTGTGTTGTTGTAGTGATACCTAGAAGCCACAGAAAAATTTAGAAACATTTTTACTATATGTAACCTGTTCATATGAATTTGTGGTAGGAAAACTTCACTAATCCAAAATAATTAGTAAAGCCCTTATAAAATGTTCATCTTTTTACTATGAAACACAATAGGGTAGCTCAACATGTACAAAAAGTTTCAAACATAGAAACCCTGTATAACATCCTGTAGAAAATAATCTTTAATAACATGAGCGTAGCTTGTCCCATTTATTATGCTCTAAATCATCTACAATAAAATCTGAAAAATTTACAGTAGCACAAATATGGTTATAGCAACACCCTGTAAAATTTGCAGCATCAATAATTGCATGGTTTGTTCTGTATAAAAATAACTAGATTCTAGCAGTGGCTGTGTATTACATTTTTCATATTTAACATGCTACACAAAAATGTCTGAAATTTTTACAGTGATCTTATCTCTGCATAATGTACTTTGAATAAAAATTTCATTACCAGAAGCTAACTAGATTAGTAATTGTGTTCAACTCATGTTTGTGTTTAAAAAGAAACTAAGTTTTCAATATAACACAACCCCTTCTTCTTTAATAAAGTTAAATAGATGAAGATAAACTCTATTAACGATTACCCACGATTGATGAAGTAACTCACTCCACAACAAACTCATGTTTTACAAACTGCAACTTTATCGTGAAGGAAATCATGTCGTTTAACATCACCACTACTTAAACTTGTGCATTCATGTAGAAACAACGACTCTCGCCGACGGAACGTACGAGTTGGTGCCCGCGTCCGAGAGTGAGCAGCGTGAAGCTCAAGTGAATCTAACTGAAGTTGCCGAAGACCCGAGCCCAAGTTCGGAAGAGCCCCGGACTAACTTTTCGCAAGAAGGCAAGCCCCGGAGCATGAACCCTATTTTCTAAACTTATGCAACTTATTACTCTACTTTACTTGTGCATTAAGTTTATAGGAGTTGGATGAAAATTTAGTTGCATGATCCTAGGTACCCATGCTCTGAACACTAGATGCAAGGTCCGATAGAATGCTATGCTAATAGGACTCGGTAAAAGTCGAGTGATTTCCTGTCACTCGCGAGAAATTAGGAGTTGATTGTTTACTACACGCTGCAATCATAAGGACGACGGACGGGCTGTGGTACGATGCTTATGTTGATGATTGAGGCCCGTCTGTCTAGTGAAAAATGCTAAGGCCGCAGTGTGTGGTAAGTGATGGTTAAGTCTTTGAACGTACTAACCACATGCCGAGAATATGGTAATCGGTAAGCTTAGTACTGGATTGAACCGGGGCCGGAATATACTCCCCACTGTCTTGAATTCGTTCACATCTAGCTAATGGCGGGTGCATCGGCCGCCATGGCCCGGCTGCGTCCGTGGTCCATGGGGAGGTGTAGTCGAGGGCGGTGGGCCTGTTCCGTGAAGCGGGAATTGAAGGGAAAAGTTGCACGTGTGACTCTAGGGAGTAACCACGTGACGTGTGTTTAGGTTTCCCTTGCAAGGTTAAGAAATTCGATTCGAATCGTCCGTTTCTCACGGCTATTGAGACTGCTTAACCACTTTTACCCACAGAGTAAGAAGAGGAACAATGATGGTGAATAAACTTGTTGGATGAAAATTAATGCTTCACCATGAATGCTAGGGAATAGCCGCATATCTAGAATGGTTAATGAAACTAGAATTTTGAGCTAAAAGTTGAAAGTAAGGACCCACTTGTAGATGCTTTTTGGCAAAACAAACCCCTCAAGCCAAAAGCCTCGCATGTCTAGGAGTCGGCTAAGTATACCCCATTAGTCGGGTAAGCCTTGCTGAGTATTAGTATACTCAGCCTTGCTTGTGGCTTGTTTTCAGGTGAAACCTTCGAAGATTTGATTGCTAGGTTGACTTGGCCTTGTACTCTTCCCCCTGGTTGGTCGGTGGAATGGGATACGCCCCCGTCCAACGAAGATAATACCGAGTGACGTCTCGTACGGGCTTCATCGAGACATCCCTTATCGTCGAGTAGCTTTCGTTATTTTATTTTCCGCTGCAACTTAAACTCTGAAGAACTTCTTAGTTATGATCACTGAAGTACTTGTTTCTAAACTCAAACTTGGTCTGTAATATTCACTTATGGTAATTTTGTAATATTTGCTGGAATGTGGTATTCTCTGGGCTCATCGTCGCGTGAGCATTTGTATGTATGGCGCTCGATCCGATTACCGTGGTGTATCGGGAGGTTATACCCGACAGACCAGTGGATTACTCCGTTTGAAGTGTAAGGTTAACCGAAATTGCCCTAATGGTGATGGTTAATACACTTGAGCCGGATTAATTCAGGTGGTTCTGCCACACCCGCCATCCCCACCGCGCTCGCCGCACGGCCAGTTCCCATTTGGCCTCGCAAATGCTGCAAGTGCATGCACCAGGGAGCCCAGGAAGGCCATGCCGATGCCACTGTGTGTGCCTGAGTTCGTGGGCATGGCAGGGTACGGCCCTGCCTCGTTCCATGACCTCTTTTCTGACAACGACCTCTTGAGCGAGGGCTCCAGCGTTGGTGAGCTATCGTCCCCTGGCTGTCCCGCGCTGCAAGAATGTGCCATGGCAGATGTGCAGGGGCAACTGCCGGCCCCTGTGGAAACCAAGGACACGGACACCCTGCTGGACTCGAGTGCGCAGGCCATGGCCAACGCTGAGGCGCATGCCAAGGACTTACGCCAATGGTGGCAACACCAGCCACCACTCGTGTCAGGGCGCCACCACCGCCTCCCCGAGCCGAATGCTCATGATGCTGCGAGCGCGCACCAGATAGGTTCAACAGGCCATTGTCACGGATGCCGATGGTCCCTTGCAGTTTGCACGGGCTGGCCTGAACATCGCCGCCATAGCCATGCTCCTCTGCAATCTGCCTGGGCCTGCGGATCCTCATCAGCAGGAGCTCCACCGCAACATCCGGATGCTGGTGGAGCGCGCGGCCGTGCAGCAGGCGGAGAGCTCTGCCTCGTGCCATCGACAGGCGGCCTCCTGCCAGGTTGGGGGAGCAGGCTCGCGGCAGCTAAAACTTTTGGTCCACTAGTGACAGGGACGTCAGGGCCAGGCAGGCCGCAGCGCCGTGGCTGCGCCTCTCCCTAATCCGGCGTCTGCCCCGTAGCGCTAGCTGGTACGCGGCCGAGTCGGCCCCAACTACGACGCACGCAACATCATCCACTCGCGGCAACAAGCCCGACATAATGCCGATATCAGCCGAATGGCCGCAAACGCGGCCGACGCCCATCGATCGGAAGAAGAGTGCGTCGAGGCACCCTCCAGGCATGGCGGCTGACCGTGAGATCGGGTTGGCGACCAAAGCCCCAGTTCGGACGGCCTAGTCTAACGGGCTTTCGGTCATCACATCCAGAAAGCACCCTTGCCGCCGCGTTTCCGACCACCCACCAACATCACCAAGCACACTGGGAAAACAAGCCCCGCTGTATGTTTAGAAGACTTCCAGCTCGCCTGTCGGGCCGGAGAGGCGAACGATGACTACTTCATCATGAAGTATCTCCCCATCTATGTGAGGGAGCATCTTCATGCGTGGCTCGAATTCCTGCCGCTCAACAGCATCCGTAGTTGGGCGGAGCTCAAGCAGGTCTTCATCGGGAACTTCCAGGGGATGTATGTGCACCCCGAAAACTCCTGGGACCTCAAGAGCTGCAAGCAGGAGCCCGGCGAGTCCCTGCGAGACTACATTCATAGGTTCTCCAAGAAGTGCAACTCGCTCCCTGACATCGTTGACGCGGACGTCGTCGGCACGTTCCTCATATGGACCACCTGCAAGTCCCTCGTTCACAAGCTCAGCTATCGAAAGCCGCGCACCACCCGTGAGCTCCTGGACATCACCACGAATGACGCCTCCGGCGAGGAGGCGGTCGGGGCGGTCTTAACCGATGGCTGAACCATGGGCAAGGCCAAGCGGGAGGTACAAGATGAGGGCCCCACCTCAAGGCAGGAGAGGAAGAAAAAGAAGGACCGACATCACCCCAACCCCAACACGGTCGCGGCGGACGACCGTGCAGGCAAGGGATAGCGCAACGACCACTTCGAGCAACTCTTGGAGAAGCCGTGCACCAACCACGGCTATCCTGTCAAGCACAAGCTCAAGGATTGCAAGCTCCTCAAGTACGTACTGGGCCAGCCCAACAAGTGCAAGGGTGGGGACCGCGACATGAAGCGCCCAAGGACCATGAAGAACTAGCCAAGGACGTGAGCGGCTTCCCCGACCTGGACGGCTGCCTCATGATCTTTGGAGGTCCGGAAGACGACTGCACCAAGCGTCAGCACAAGGTCCAACTCCGAGAGGTATGCGCCGCCAAAATCTCCATCCCCAAATTTCTTCGTTGGTCGAGCACTCCAATCACTTTCGATCGGGCTGACCACCCACCCAATGTTCCACGACCTGGGAGCTACCCCCTCCTCGTCGACCCCATCATCGGCAACAAGCGCTTAACCAAGGTGCTTATGGACGGGGGTAGCAGTCTCAACATCCTGTATGTTGAGACCATCGACGCCATGGGAATATCGTGGTCCAAGCTCCGCACCTCCATCTTCCCCTTCCTTAGGATCGTCCTGGGCATGAGGGCATAACCCCCAGGGAACATTGAGCTGCCGGTCACATTCGGCGACTGCTGCAACTTCCGCACCGAGAACCTTATCTTTGAGGTGGTGGATTTTGAGGGATCGTACCGCGCTATCCTCGGGTGTTCGTGCTACGCCAAGTTCTTGGCAGTCCCCTACTACACCTACCTCAAGCTGAAGATGCCGGGGCTGAACGGCGTCATCACAGTGAGTGGCTCCTTCGAGCAGGCATACGCCTGTGGTCGCGAGCACTTTGAGCTCGCCTCTGCCATCACCAACTCTGTCGAGCTCCAGAAGCTTCGCCAGATGGTGACAGAGGACGCTCCCGACGCCAACGGGCAAACTTCATCCAGCGCCTTCCGCCCAACCGAGGACACCAAGGCGATCGGAGTCGACCCCAACGACCCAACCAATACCATGCGGATTGGGGCCTAGCTCCCGGCCAAATAGGAAAGCGTGCTCATTGACTTCCTACGTGCCAGTCGGGATGCCTTCGCATGGAAGCCCTTTGACATGCCAGGCCTTCCGAGGGAGGTTGCCGAGCACAAGCTCCGCATCAGGCCGGGTTCCAAGCCCATGCACCAACGCCTGCGCCATTTCGATGACGAGCAAGGCCATAGGCGACGAGATTGCCAAGCTCTTGGCAGCCAGCTTCAGCAAGAAAGTGTATCACTCTGACTATCTTGCCAATCCCATCCTTGTAAAAAAGAAGAATGGGAAATGGAGAATGTGTGTTGACTATACTATCCTTAACAAGGCATGTCCTAAGGATCCTTTCCATTTGCCGCGTACAGACAAGATAATCGATTCCACGTTGGGATGTGAAATCCTCTGTTTTCTGGATGCCTACTCGGGCTATCACTAGATCATGATGAAAGAGTCCGACCAGCTCGCGACCTCTTCCATCACCCCATTTGGCATGTACTACTACGTCACTATGCTGCTCGGCTTAAAAAATGTTGGCGTCACCTACCAACGTTGCATGCAGAAATGCTGTTGGCGCTAAAATCGGCCGGATAGGAATCGGCCGATGGGTCTTCAGCGTCGGACACACGACCCGGGAGAATCTGCTTAGCTCCTGTTCGGGTTATCGCCCTGGTGCGGTTCGCGCGGCGTGCCAGTCAATCTGACCTGTTGATTGACAAGGAATTAGAGTATTAAATTCCAGGCGCGTCGATCGGCTGGATTTCCGATCTGTCCTGAGGAGCGCGTCGGCGGTGAATCGGCCGATTTGCTGTAGAGATGATCGGCTATGAGTCAGCCGATGATCGTATGGTAATTGTAAAAACTGCTGGAGCAATCTAAACAATTACTATAGAGGCAACACTTGAAACAGATCTAATCGGCTATATGGCGATGAATCGAAGGAGAACGATGACGAAGCCGATTACCCTGATCTCAAGCTGGATAACTGGTGATAATACTAGAATAACAGGTGGAACTTGCAATTCTAGTAAATATCGATAACTTGTGAATAAATCCAAACGAAACCACAGCGATGCGCCCGTAGTTAAAGCTCGGATATTACTCGATAATCGGAACCTACCAATTGGCCGGAGATCAGGTTGATGCAGCCCTGCCAATCCGTACGAACTCGTGAAAGAAGAAAATATTGGCGAAGTCGCCGACTTGAAAGGTAAAGTACTGGTAAAAAGTAGAAGTATTTTGTTGATTGATGTTGGTTCTTTCTGCAAAACCCTAGCGACTCCTATTTATACCCTGAAACTAGGACTCCTGGTCGATTACGACTTGTTACAACCTTATTTAAAATAGGAAAACTACTATATCTATAATAACTTTAAAAAGGAAACGGACTCCCGCAGAATCTTCCGCCGCCGCTTCCTAATCCAATCAGGGCCTCTTCAATTGCTTTCCGACCGACTTAGCATGCCGCGTTGACCAGCTTTTGACTAGGATCTTCTGGAATAATCCTATCCTGTTGGCATAGGCGACGCCACCAATCGGCCGATTTTCAACTGTTACCCCGATCGGCCGATTCCTTACTGTAGTTCCCAGATCTGCCGCATCGGCCAATCTTCTTCTCCTGACGCCGATTCAAGACGTGTCAAAATCCGGCGTCAACAAATGCTTCGCCGATCAGATCGATCCGCCTCGGCAGCCCGACCAGCTCAAGCCGACGAAACCCACATTCGCTGGCTACGTGGATGACGTTGTGGTGAAAGTGCCTGGCGCGGATGATTTGATCACTACGTTTGCTAACCTCAGGAGGTTTATCATCAAATTGAATCCTGAAAAGACACATTCGGGGTTCCAAAGGCGAAGCTACTCGGATACATAGTGTCCGAGCGAGGCATCAAAGCCAACCCTGAAAAAATCACGGCCATCACCAAGATGGGCCTCATACGTAACGTGAATGGCGTAGAATGGCTCACTGGCTGTTTGTCTGCCGTCAGTCGGTTCATCTCCCGACTGGGCGAGTGGGGAATGGCCCTCTATAAGCTCCTCAAGAAGTCGGACACGTTCGTCTGGACAACGGAGGACCAGCAAGCCTTGGACAGCCTTAAGGTGTTACTGACCTCGGTTCCAGTTCTCGTCGCTCCTGAGTGACACGAACCGCTCCTACTTTACCTCGCAGCGACCACCCACGTGGTCAGCGCCGCCCTCATAGTCGAAAGAGAGGAGTCGGGTCGGCGCTGAAGGTTCAGCAATCGGTGTACTTTGTTAGCGAAGTACTCACCGAGACCAAGGCACGCTACATGCAGGTGCAGAAGCTCTTGTACACTGTGCGCATGGCGACTGAGAAGCTGCAGCACTATTTAACCGATCACGAGGTCACCATCGTCACCTCGTTCCCACTTGGGGAGATCATCCACAGCCTCGACGCCACGGGGCGGATCTCCAAATGGGTGCTCAAGCTCATGGGCTATGACATCAAGTATGCCCCCTGCACCACCATCAAGTCGCATGCCTTGGCTGATTTCATCGCCGAGTGGTTGGAAGTCCAAACTCTGACACCGAACATCATCCATGAGTACTGGACCCTGTACTTCGACGGGTTGGTGATGGGACCAGGCGTGGGGGCCGGAGTGGTGCTGATCTCACCAGAAGGGAACAAGCTCCACTACACGATCCGCCTCCACATCCCTGCCTCGAACAATGTCGCCGAGTACGAGAGCCTTATCAACAGCCTCTGCATCGCCATCAAGCTCGGTGCGACTTGGCACATCACCTACGGTGACACCAAGCTGGTGGTCAATCAAGTCATGAAGGAGTCCAACTGCGAAAGCCCCCTCATGGACGCCTACTGCCAAGAGCTGCGTCACATCCCGCCGATTAACTCGCTAATATGGCGGCCCAGCGGGACCCATCTCCCAGCAGGGTCTTCGTCAATGACCTCCACGTGCCCTCAATCTGGGTCAAGCATGACCCGCCTCAGAAATAGTGAGACTCGGCACCCGGGTGTCCTGTGGCAACCCTGGTAATTACAAATCCAAAATCAATGACATAAGCCTAACTCCATGTGTTAAACCAACTAATGAGAGGGTGGAAAGAATTTAAACCGGGTTCAGTTGGAATTCAAATTAAATTTGGGCACATTTGGACACATTTGAAACTTTTAAATTAACTTTAAAACCATAAGCCAAATGAGGTTTTGCCTGAAACCAAAGTTGTAGAACTTTTTATTTTGAGCAACTTTCGTGTTCAAAAGTTTTTGAAATTCAAATCAGAAAGAGGAGAAAACGCCCTGTTTGCACGCAGCCCCCTGAACTTTTTCGAATTTTTGCATTTCAGTCCCTCGCTTCTCCCCCTCCTCTGCCGCGCCGCGCGCGCTCGCCCGCCCGCCGCGCGCCAGGTGGCCGGCGTCGCCTGACCGGCGCGAAGCGCCAGGCCAGTGGCCGCCGCACCACCCCGCCACGGCCGGCTTTGCCCCGCCCCGACGCCGCGCCGCCCAGTCCGCGCCCGCGCGTGCCTGCGACGCAGCCGCGTCCAGACCCGCCGCCCGTCGCGCCCAGTAGCCGCGCTCCGCCGTGCCGCCCCGGCCCCCGCGCCCCACCAGTCGTCGCGCCCGCCCTCCGCCCGAGCCGCTGCCGCTGCTGCCTCCCCACTCCGCGCCCGGCACTATCTCACCGCGCTCACGCCGTATCTCGGCCGCCCAGTCGCCGCGCCCGCGTGCCGCACGACGCGCCGGCGTTCTGCCGCCGCCCGCCGCGGCCAGTGCACGCCGTGCCGTGCCTCCGCCCCGCACGCTAACCAGGCCCCTCCTGTCCCTATAAAAGCCCCGCCCCGACCGCCCGCGCGAGCCCCCGGCCACCAGAACGCCTCGCCGTCGCCATCGCCGCCGCCGAGCACCACCCGCCCGTGGACAGCCCACTGCCGCCGCCCACTGCCCAAACTGAGCACCCAGCCACCACTACATCACCTCACCGCAGCTCGCCGACCCACCCAACGCCACCCAGAGCCACCGGAGCGCCGCCGCCCGCGCTGCCGTCGCCGCCGCCGCCCCTGCTCGCCGTGGACAGCACGACCCCGACCCCCTCCGTCCAAGCCGAGCCCTTGAGTGGCTTCCCCACGCGTCACTGAAGCTCGCCGACCGGACCACGCCGCCCCAAGCCCGCCGGAGCACCACCGTCGACGCGAGCCGCGCCGCCGCCGCCTCTGCTCCAACGCCGGCGAGCCCTTCCCGGCCGTCCCCCACCTGAACAACACCCCCACAAGGTAGCCCTCGCACCCCTGAACCTTCCCCGACCCTCGCCCCTCGCCGCCGGCGAGGCCCCTCGCCGGAATTTCGGCCGGCCGCCGTACCCGAGCCGCCGAGGACCCAATTGCAAAAATTTAAATCTTTAGAAGGGTCTGAGCGCAAGATTCAAGGACCTAGTTGTAAAAGAAAATTTCAAACCTAGATTCAAATTCAGTGAACTTGTAAAATTCGTATAAAATCGTAGAAAATTCAGAAAAATGCAAACTCAACTGTTCTGGAATCCTCAGAACAAACTCTACCACTTTTGTTACAAAAATTTTCTCAGAATCTCAAAATATTTTGATCTACATTAAATAGAAGCTTTAATGGACATATTTTATACCCACTGTTCTAGAACAATGCTGACCCTGAATTTTGGGCAGTGAATTAGTTGCTGGATGATTAGGACTGTGTAAAAAGATCAGGCCCAAATTCCATCTCTAGATTTACTGTTTGTTAAACTTAGTTTTATATCATGTGTAAGAAGAATGTTTTATCCCTGCAGTTAGGTGGTGAGTCACCCATTGAAATTTTTCCTATGCTAATGTATTGGTAGCTAGAAGCCAGAGAAAAATTAGGAGACTTTTTATCTCACAGTAACCTATTTATTTGATTTATGTGCTAATAACATACATTAAAACAAGAAAATAGTATCTTAGCTTGGAAAATCCCCAAATTATTACTGGGAGTTACGCTGTGGTAGAGGTTGCTGTGTAAAAAGTTTCATGGACAAAAACCCTGTGTAGGGTCCTGTAAAAATGAATCTTTAAAAAGCCTAGGTGTAGAATGTCATATTTTCTATGCTCTGGATACTGCATGATAAATCCTACAAAAATTACAGTAGCTTCTGCATGCTCAAGTGAGAGCTCTGTAAAAATCTTAGCCACAATTGTTGCACCCATTGATCTGTACAAAAAGAACAAGTATCTAACAGCAACAATGAAATATATTTTTCAGAATTAATCTGTTACATAAAATTGGCTGAAAATTTTACAGTAAGCACACCTTTCCTTGTTGTGCCTAAATCCAAAATTTCATGACCAGAAACTACCCTTTGTAGTAATGACTCTCAAATCGTAATCAAGTGCTATTTCCACGACTTAAACTTGTGCACTCATGTAGAATCGACGACTCTCGCCGACGGAACCTACGAGCTGGTGCCCACGTCCGAGAGTGAGCAGCGTGAAGCTCAAGCAAATCTAACTGAAGCTCTTGAAGACCCGAGCCCAAGTTCGGAAGATCCCCACGCGAACTGCGAAGGCAAGCCCCGGAGCATAACCCATTCTTTCCGAAATTATGCAACTCATTACTCTTTGCTTGTGCATTAAGTTTATAGGAGTTGGATGAAAACTTAGTTGCATGATGTCAGGAACCCTTGCTTGGAAAACTAGATGTAAGGTTCGATAGAATGCTGTGCTAATAGGACTCCGGTAAAAGTCGAGTGATTTCCTGTCACTCGCGAGAAAATAGGAGTTGAATGACTACTACACGCTGCAATCATAAGGACACGGACGGGTTATGTAACGATGGTTACGATTGAGGCCCGTCTGTCTAGTGAAAAATGCTAAGGCCGCAGGGTGTGGTAGTGATGGTTAAGTCTTTGAACGTACTAAACACATGCCGAGATTATGGGAATCGGTAAGCTTAAGTACCTGATTGGCCCGGCAAGGGGACGGCATCCTACCCTTTGAACTTCGGTCCCATGTGCATATGGCGAGTGCAGAGAGTGGTCACGACCCGGCGCCGAACCGTGGCGTGGAGCTCTTGTACTCTCGGAGGGTAGCCCCGATCCACGACCCGGAAAGAAAGGGGAACAGTTGCACGTGTGACTCTAGGGAGTAACCACGTGACGTGTGTTTGGGTTTCCCTTGCAAGGTTAAGAAATTCGATTCGAATCGTCCGTTTCTCACGGCTATTGAGACTGCTTAACCATTTTTACCCACAGAGTAAGAAGAGGAACAATGATGATGAATGAACTGGTTGGATGGAAAATTTAATGCTTCACCATGTATGCTTTAGATGGCTGCTTACCTAGACTGGCTAACGAAACTAGAATCTTGAGCTAAAAGTTGAAAGTAAGGACCCACTTGTAGATGCTTTTTCGGCAAAACAAACCCCTGAGCCAAACAGCCTTGCATGTCTAGAGTCGGTGGAGTAGTTCCCACTACACGGGTAAGACTTGCTGAGTATTAGTATACTCAGTCTTGCTTGTGACTCGATTTCAGGTGAGCCCTTCGAAGACATGGTTGCTAGCTTGACTTGGCCCTGCACTCTTCCCCCTGGTTGGTCGGTGGAATGGGATGCGCCCCCGTCCAACGGAGATAAGGCCGAGTGATGTCTCGTACGGGCTTCATCGAGACATCCTGTATCGTCGAGTAGTTTCCGTTGTTTATTTCCGCTGCAATTTAACTCTGAAGAACTTATTTATGTTAATTGAAGTACTTGTTTTCTAAACTCAGAACTAGGTCTGTAATATTGAATTATGCAAATGATGTAATACTTGCTGGAATGTGATATTCTCTGGGCTCATCGTCGCATGAGCATTTGTATGTACGGCGCTCGATCCGTTCACCGTGGTTGTATCGGGAGGTTATACCCGACAGACCAGTGGATTACTCCGTTTGAAGTGTAAGGTTAACCGAGGATGCCTTAATGGTGATGGTTAATACACTTGAGCCGGATTAATTCAGGTGGTTCTGCCACATGTCCCGGACTTGTGCCTCCCGACCGGGCGCCCCCTGTCCAAGGGCTCGGGGGCCCCGATTGCCTCGCCATTTAGACCGCACCTCCCGCAGCTAATGCAGCGGCTGCTGACTCTGCCGATTGGAGGGCACCCCTTCTTGCTTACCTCCTAGATGAGGTCCTACCGGCTAATCAAACCGAGGCCCGGAGAATTGCCCGACACGCCAAGACATATGTTGTCGTCAACGGCGAGCTTTACAAGCGAAGCTCATCGACGGTGGGAATGCTGATGAAATGCATCCCAATGCTCATGGAGATCCACGCTGGCATCAGCGGGCACCATGCAGCCCCGCGGTCGCTGGTTAGAAAGGACATTCATCAGGGTTTTTACTGGCCAACTGCATTACACGTTGCAGAGGAGGTCGTTTGCACATGCAATGGGTGCCAGTTTTATGCCCAGCAGACCCATTTGCCAGCACAGGCGCTTTAGACCATCGCCTTCACCTGGCCATTCGCGGTCTGGGGTCTTGACATGGTCGGGCCTTTCAAGAAAGCCCCTGGTGGCTTAACCCGCCTTCTTATCGCGGTGGACAAATTCATCAAGTGGATTGAGGAAAAACCGATCGTCAAGCCCAGCTCCCAAGAAGCCGTCAAGTTTTTCTTGGACATCGTTTATCGATTTGGTGTGCCCAACACCATCATCATAGACAACGGGACCAACTTTACAGGCAAGAAGTTCTTGGATTTTGTTGACGGGTACGGGATTAGGATTGACTAGGCATCGATCGGACATCCGCGCACCAATGGGCAGGTGGAGAGGGAAAATGGCATGGTCCTCTAGGGACTCAACCCTCGCATCTTCGATCAACTTAACAAGTTTGCTGGGCGGTGGGTCCAGGAGCTCCCGGCTATCTTCTGGAGCCTAAGGACAACCCCCAATCGGTCCACAGGATTCACCCCATTCTTCATAACATATGGGGCGGACGTCGTGCTACCCTTCGACTTGGACCATGGTGCCCCAAGGGTTAAGGCCTTCAACCACGACCGAGCCACGGTCGACCTGTTGGAGGAGGCGTGTGAGACAGCCTTGGTCCACTCCGCTCGCTACCAGCAAATCCTTCGCAGGTACCACGAAAGGAAGATCTGAGGAAGAACCCTCGAAGTCGGTGACTTAGTGCTACAGAGGGCACAATCAATGAAAGGCAAGCACAAGCTCACTCCGCCCAGGGAGGGACCCTACACCATCGTGGAGGTGGTCCGACCAGGCACCTACCGACTGAAGGACAGCGATGACAACTGAGAAGCTGCAGAAGCTCTTGTACACTGTGCGCATGGTGACTGAGAAGCTGCAGCACTATTTAACCGATCACGAGGTCACCATCGTCACTTTGTTCCCACTCGGGGAGATCATCCACAGCCGCGACACCACGGGGCGGATCACCAAATGGGTGCTCGAGCTCATGGGCTATGACATCAAGTATGCCCCCCACACCACCATCAAGTCGCATGCCTTGGCTGATTTCATCGCCAAGTGGTTGGAAGTCCAAACTCTGACATCGAACATCATCCATGAGTACTGGACCTTGTACTTCGATGGGTCGGTGATGGGACCAGGCGTGGGGTCGGAGTGGTGCTGATCTCACCAGAAGGGAACAAGCTCCGCTACACGATCCACCTCCACATCCCTGCCTCGAACAACATCGCCGAGTACGAGGGCCTTATCAACAGCCTCTGCATCGCCATCAAGCTCGGTGCGACTTGGAACTTCACCAACGGTGGCACCAAGCTGGTGGTCAATCAAGTCATGAAGGACTCTGTTGACGCCGGATTTTGACACGTGTTGAATCGGCGTCAGGAGGAGAAGATTGGCCGATGCGGCAGATCTGAAGGCTACAGTAAGGAATCGGCCGATTGAGATAACAGTTGGAAATCGGCCGATTGGTGATTCTAGTATTATCACCAGTTATCCAGCTTGAGATCAGAGTAATCGGCTTCGTCCTTATTCTTCTTCGATTCATCATCTTACAGCCGATTAGATCTATTTCAAGTGTTTTCTTTGTAGTAATCGTTTAGATCGCTCCAGTAGTTTTCTTTACAATTACTACACGATTATCGGCTGATCCATATCCGATCATCCCTACAGCAAATCGGCCGATTCACCGCCGACACGCTCCTCAGGACAGATCGGAACTCCAGCCGATCGACGCGCCTGGAATTTAATACTCTATTTCCTTGTCAATCAACAGGTCAGATTGACTGGCACGCCGCACGAACCGCACCAGGGCGATAAACCGAACAGGAGCTAAGCAGATTCTCTCGGGTCGTGTGTCCGACGCTGAAGACCATCGGCCGATTCCTACCCGGCCGATTTTAGCGCCAACACACTTTTGGCACGCCCAGTGGGACCATCCAAGATCTGATATGTCAAAGAACGCAGAAATCTTCGACAGCAACATCATTGAGGTCACAGAAGCGGATCTCAAGGACGACCAGAGGGAAGAATTGGCCAAAAATCTAGAAGATTACAAGAAGATGTACCTCCAGTCGTTCAGTCGTACCAGAAGCGGGGAGGCGGTCAAGAAGGCTCCTATTCTAGTTCCCCGCCACATCACCATTGCTGAGGACTCGGGCAAGATGTCAGAGATGATCCAACAATCCGTTTATCAGGCATTCATCGACCAATCCTCAGTGATGACCAACACGGTGTATAACGCTGTCGTCAGCTCTCTGGCCAACGGAGCAGTCCAAGGCTATCAGGGACCAGCATATGCCCCGCCAACCACTCTGCCACCCAGAAGCTTACCGTGTACGTCCCAATCGGCTCCTCAGCCGATACTGATGCAACGCGAGGGATACAACTCTCCATTGCCCCCAGCGTCTCCAAGATACAGCGGTGCACCATGTCTCCCATCACAGGCACCGCTTCAACCCGTCCAGATTGCTTCTGTGCAATCGCTGCCCACAAACTCAGCACCTTGGGGAGCACCGGCGGCGACGTATTTTCCCGAGCCGGCGAACGGGTATGGGAGTTATTCAATCCAGGTGCCACATCAATCGGCCGCTCGGCCGACGATTCCCCGGTATCAGCCGATCTCATCAGAAATCGGCAGGGGGGCAAGCACTGTGGAAGCATTCAGAGGCGCGGCGCCAATGACGACATACGATGGGGGTGCGGACTCACTTCGCCATCAACTATCGGCTGCTCAACAAAATTCGCCAATTCATCACCCAGCCGTGCCAGCTCTTCAGCACATGCCCGCACCGCGAACGGTCGTTCATCAGCAGTAGGTGGACTGGACAGAAAGAATAGCGGAAGTAATCCAAGATCAGTTTGGATTGAAGCCAAAAGTGCAAACTTACACCTACAAGACGCCATATCCATCGGCCTATGACTTGCTGCCGTTCCCACACCGCTACAAAGTTCCTGACTTCACCAAGTTTTCAGGGATGGACGAAACATCCACTGTGGAGCATATCAACCGATTCATCATCCAGTGCGGGGAGACTGCCACGCAAGATGCTCTGAAGGTGCGCTTGTTTTCGTCGTCTTTGTCCGGATCGGCCTTCCAGTGGTTCACCACCTTGCCGCCAAATTCTATTGTTACGTGGGCCGATCTGGAGAAACAGTTCCACAAGTACTTCTATGCAGGAGTACATGAGATGAAGCTCTCGGATTTGACTAGCCTCAGGCAGAGGAGCGATGAACCAGTGATGGGGTATATACAGAGGTTCAGAGAAGTCAGGAACAAATGCTACAGTCTGGCTCTGACCGATGCACAGTTGGCCGATATCGCTTTCCAAGGCCTCTTGCCACAGATCAAAGAAAGATATGATGCCCAAGAGTTTGAAAGCCTGAGCCAAATCGTCCACCGATTGTCAGGACAAGAGGTCCGACCGTTTGAACAGCGGAGGAACTTCCAAAAGAAGGTGGCATACTTGGAAGGATCAGAATCCGATGGGGAAGAGGAAATCGGTCTGGCAGAGTGGGTTAAAGGGAAAAAACCGATATCATGCCCTTTTGGGAAGAAGGAGCCAGAAACATTCGGCTTTGACACGTCAAAAGCCGATAAAATTTTCGATTTATTGCTTCAGGAAGGACAGATTAAGCTATCTCAGCATCACACCATTCCTTCGGCCGATCAACTTAAGAAGATGAAATACTGCAAGTGGCACAACGCTACTTCTCATGATACAAATGAATGCAAAGTCTTCCGTCAGCAGATACAGTCGGCCATCGAGCAGGGGCGGCTTAAATTTGAGACTCCAGCTACATCGGCAAAACCGATGAAGACAGATCAGCATCCCTTCCCGGCCAACATGGTTAATGCTGAAGGAAATTCAAGTCAAACCAGGGTGCTGACGTCAGAATCGGCGAGAAGAGGCGGCGCCGTCGATCCCAGGAGGCAGATCACGACGGAAGAAATCAGAAGGAACAGGCGGGGGCCAGAACGACCACACAAGCCCGTCACCTCCCAATTCTTACTCAGTAAGTATCGGCAGCAGCAAGAACAAGCAAGATACCAGAAAGAGGTGATACGCCGGCATGAAGATCACTGGCAATGTCCGTTCTTCATCCATTGCTGGGAGAACGACATCAGATTGCCGTCTGCCGATAACTGCCCGGAGTGTAACGGATTGAGCTGCAACAATTGCCCGAAGCCACACTCTAGGGACAGAGGATCAGAGCCGATCAGCAGAAATCGGCGTGGACGAGAGGAACAACGCGTTTCGGTACAAGATCGGCTGGGGGGCAGAGTTGACTAGTACCACCGGTCAAAAAGCAAGATCGGCCAGCGGGATGGACTGGGGGGCAGGATCAGCGCGCACGATCGGCTGGAAGAGATGGCCGATGACAGGGTATCAGACGAGGATCCCCTAGGAAGGGAACCAGATTGGGAACACTCCAGATCATCGGCCAAACCAGCAAATCCCAGGTGGTGTCCCGATGGCTTATCCAGATCCCAGAAGCGGAGGATCCAACGCCTACGCCAGTGGGAGCATCAAGAAGAAGAACAGAGACAGGTGCCAGAAAAAAGAAATGTCAAGTCTCGAGTGTGGCGCCCAAAGAAAAGCGATCAAGAAGCAAACAACCAAGAATCAGCTGCCGAAATTGATATGGTGTTCATACTGCCGATGGAGTTCATGGCGCCCAACGATCGGGATAAAGTAACAAGAACAGAAGAAGAACAAATGGCACAACTTGTGTTGGAGCCGATGACGGCTACGTTTGAGAAACTAGAAGAGGAAAAACGACAGCATCTTAAAGCGCTGTTTCTCAAAGGCTATGTCAACGGAAGACCCATCACCAGATTACTAGCAGATGGAGGCGCTGCAGTTAACATCATGCCGTATGCCATGTTCCGCAAGCTAGGCAAGGGCGATGAAGACCTCACCAAGACGGACATGATGCTGAAGGATTTCGAAGGCAACGTGTCACCCGCCCGTGGAGCGCTCTGCGTCGACCTCACCATCGGCAGTAAGACCCTCCCTACCACTTTTTTCATTATTAATAGCAAGGGGTCCTACAACATGCTGCTTGGTCGCGATTGGATACACGCAAACTGTTGTGTCCCATCTACAATGCATCAATGCCTTGTGCAATGGGTCGGCGACAGCACAGAGATAGTCGCTGCCGATTCCGTCTACAGCGTTGCAGCGGCCGACACGCAACAGTGGAGCTGCGAGCACGTCAAGTGTATATCTGGCAGGACTTGGGACACGGACTTCTTGAAAGTGTCTGATTTCGGTCTACAGCCGATCCAAGCAGTCGGCTCCGAAGATTCAGAATAAATGGATCAGCTCGTCAGAGAAGATGGGAAGCTTGGGCATGGGTTTACGTCGGCCGATTTATTGGAGATGGTAGATTTGGGAAATAGCAGCAAATCAAGGCCGACGAACATTAGTGCTAATTTGGATCCTGAGTGCAAATGTAAATTGATTAGTTTATTAAAAGAATTCAAGGATTGCTTTGCTTGGGAATATCATGAGATGCCAGGACTAGACCGGTCTATTGTTGAACACCGGTTACCCATAAAATCAGGATATCGGCCATATCAGCAACCTGCACGACGGTGTAACCCCAAGATTCTACCTGATATAAAGGCCGAAATTACAAAGTTGATTGAAGCAGGATTTATTCGGCAGTGCCGCTACGCCGAATGGATTTCTAATATTGTGCCCGTATACAAAAAGAATGGAAAGTTGCGTGTGTGCATCGATTTCAGGAACTTGAATCAGGCTACGCCAATGGATGGATATCCGATGCCAACGGCCGATATCTTGGTAGATGCTGCCACAGGACACAAAGTCATAAGTTTCATGGATGGGAATGCAGGGTACAATCAGATATTAATGGCCGAAGAAGATATCTCGAACACGGCTTTCAGGTGCCCAGGTCATCTTGGTTTATTTGAATGGGTTGTTATGACTTTCGGGTTGAAGAACGCCGGCGCTACGTATCAACAGGCCATGAATTACATCTTCCACAACCTCATTGGTTCATCGGTGGAAATTTATATAGATGACGTCGTGGTCAAGTCAAAAGGTCGCCAAGATCATCTGGCCGATTTACAGGAAGTACTGGAGTGCACAAGGAAACATGGGTTGAAGATGAACCCAAACAAGTGTGCATTTGGTGTATCGACTGGGCAATTCTTAGGGTTCATGGTCCATGAGCGCGGGATAGAAGTTAACCGCAAGACCATAGACGCCATCAACAAAGTGGTGGCCCCACAAAATAAAACTGAACTACAGTCCCTCATCGGCAAGGTCAATTTCATCAGAAGATTCATATCCAACCTGTCAGGCCGTATTCAGGCTTTTACCCCTTTGTTGAGATTAAAGCCCGACCAAGAATTCATATGGGGAGAAGGACAGCGCAAGGCACTGGAGAATATCAAGCAGTATCTGGTTTTGCCTCCGGTATTGGTTCCACCACGGCCTGGTAAGCCGTTCAAGTTATATTTATCGGCTGATGAACAAGCTATTGGATCGGCGTTGGTACAAGAGTTTGAGGGGAAAAAACGAGTGGTATACTACGTCAGTAGAAGACTCTTAGACGCCAAAACAAGATATTCCCTGGTTGAGCGACTATGCTTGTGTTTATACTTCTCATGTACCAAGCTCAGGCACTATTTGTTATCTGCAGAATGCATAGTCGTATGCAAGGATGATGTGGTGAAGTATATTCTATCACTGCCGATTTTGAAAGGACGGATTGGAAAATGGATCCTGGCTTTGTCAGAATTCGACTTAAGGTACGAATCGGCCAAAGCCGTCAAAGGTCAAGTGATGGCCGATTTCGTAGTTCAGCATTGTGGACCAGAAATCGCCATTATTGAACCAGTTCCATGGACTCTATATTTTGATGGTTCTTCGTGTGGGGTCGGATCAGGAATCAGCATTGTTCTTGTGTCGCCTCGGGGGGCAAGTTATAATTTCTCTCTGCCGATAGAAGCCTCTGCGACTAATAATCAGGCGGAATATCGAGCTGTTCTGAAAGGCATCCAATTATTAAGGGAAGTCAGAGCTGATGCAGTCAAAATTTTTGGAGTCTCCATGGTCATTGTGGATCAGTTGGCGGGGCGATCTGAGTGCAAGGATGATATCTTGAGGATTTATTATGAGGATTGCCTTCAGCTTTTAAAAGAGTTCAAGTCTGCAATAATCGAGCATATCCCCAGGAATTATAATGAAGAGGCCAACAGACTGGCCCAACATGCTTCTGGGTATCGGCCGATTCAGGGAGCGATGACGCTAGAGTTCGCGGCCGATGACTGGCGAAAGGAAATCGCCGATTACTTGAGAAATCCATCCCAAAAAGTGGATCGGCGAACACGTTTTCAGGCTACAAAATATGTGTTGCTTGAGGATGATTTGTTTTACCGGACGATTGATGGAGTTCTTCTCAAATGCTTGGGAACAGAAGAGGCAAAGATTCTGATGGGAGAAATCCATGAGGGTGTGTGCGGAGCCCATCAATCGGCTCATAAGATGAAATGGATGATCCGGAACAATGGGTATTACTGGCCGACCATCCTTGAGGATTGTTTCAAGTACTACAAAGGATGCCAAGACTGTCAGAAGTTTGGCAATGTACAGCGCGCGCCAGCATCGGCTATGAATCCAATAATTAATCTGTGGCCGTTCAGAGGTTGGGGAATAGATCTCATCGGACAGATTCATCCTCCATCAAGCAAAGGGCATAAGTTCATATTGGTGGCTACAGATTATTTTACTAAGTGGGTGGAGGTAGTTCCTTTAAGGAACGTGACATCGGCCGATATGATTGAATTTGTTAAAAGCCATATTATTTATCGATTTGGTATTCCTCAAACCATCACAACTGATCAAGGGACAATGTTTACTTCTGGAGAATTCGGAGAGTTCGCCGCCGATATGGTGATTAAATTATTGAACTCTTCTCCATATTATGCTCAAGCTAATGGCCAAGCAGAATCGTCAAATAAAGGGATAATCAAACTAATCAAGAGAAAGATAGAAGAGCAACCCAAGAAATGGCATATGTCTTTGGCTGAATCTTTATGGGCATATAGGATGGCTTGTCATGGAGCCACTAAAATATCCCCTTATCAGTTGGTTTATGGTCATGAAGCGGTCTTGCCATGGGAGATAAGGACAGGGTCAAGACGTATATCATTACAAGATCAGTTAACGGCCGCTGACTATTCCTTTCTCATGAAAGATGAACTTGACGATTCGACGGGTTTACGGTTGAGAGCCCTGATCAGTATAGAAGAGAACAAGAAAAGGGTGGCCAGATGGTATGACAAAAAGGTCAAAGTTAAACAGTTCTCTCAGGGAGATTTGGTATGGAAATTGGTGTTGCCGATAGGATCCAAAGATCCCAAATTCGGTAAATGGTCACCCACTTGGGAAGGGCCGTATAGAATCGGCCGATGTGCCCCTGGGAATGCATATATTCTGGAGACAGTCGATGGGGAGGAATTCTTAAGAGCTTTAAAAGGACGATATCTGAAGGGGTACTATCCAAGCATTTGGGTAGATGCATAACTTGCAGCAAAATATATCAAGATAACATGGCCGATTTCTCATCGGTTTTTGTCTACACATCTGGTGAAGGAAACATTGGGATTCATTATTGGATGGAAATGACAGATTACATGGCCGACATGGTACAAGTCGCCCTTAGAATAAAAATACCGATGTGTCTACTGATTACGCCTACGCTGGATTTCTCTCTCGATGCGACCCAGTTTTATCATGAGGGTAAGCCTTTTTTCCTTCAGGTCCTCTGCAGTGGCTCCAGTTTCAGCTTGGTTGCAAAGATCTTTCAGCAGGCGGGTCTTCTTCTCCTCCAGATCTTCCATGGCGACTTCGGTTTTAGCTTTACCAGGAAGAGGAGGACTTTTTTCAGAAGATGGTCGCTTGCGGACTAAAAAGTGAGCATCTATAAGGTCCGAGTATTCCTGAACAGCAGCAGGGACATGATCTCTGAGTTCCTCAGCATGAGCTCTTATCAGATCCCTATCTGCCCGTGATAGTGGCTCTTCTGAATGTATGATTTCTATCGCTCGTTCTAGACCAGGGCTGAGACGTTTCGGCTAAACAGAGATAAAAGGGGTTACCCAACATCAGAGCGATTGAGATGCTTAGGAGAAAGGCAGAGGAGGAGTTCATACCTGGTTGACAGAGGAAGAAGATGAGGAGGACGAAGAAGACATCTTGCCGTTCAATTTGGGACAGTAGAAGAGGGAGAAAAGATAAGTAATATGTATGCCTCTGGAGATGGTGAATGGTCTACTTATAAATGAAGAGGAGGTAGATGGATGGTGAGACACGTCCTATCGGAGTAAATACATACATAAATGCAAAGCAGATTGAAGGAGCAGTTCAGAACCAAATCGGCGCAGTAACATTGAAGGAGCAATAATGTTTAACATATTCTTTACAACCCAAGGAAAGCGTCTATGGCTACAATAGCTCGTCATCTAATTTGATCGGCCGAGTCTAGTACTCTCTGATCATCATCGGCCGATCCTGGTACTTCTGACACACGGCGACGGAGCCTTATTGTTTCGCGGGCCAGACGCTGTCTTTCTTGCTTCAGCTCGCTGATGATGGATGGGAGTTCTTGGAGCCTCTTCTCTTCAGCGGCTATCTCTTTGGTTATCTGTTCCATCTCCTTGGCCAGTTCTGTTCTCGTCCGTTTCAGCCGATCTATTGCACCGACGATGTCCGGACGGCAGTTTTCAAGGAAGTTGATCCTGTGGTGTACTTCCTGAGTCTGGTGCTTGTATGAGTCGACCTCCTCCTGAGTTTTTGCCATCTGAGCACGATCGGCCATATGGCGCAGCGCCCTGGAAACCGGAATCTGCATGCCCTCTATATAGGCAGCATACGCTAAATTTTCTGATACTTCTTCCGGGATTCGACCTTTGATCTCGTTGAAAAGTCGTCGAATCGGCGATGCATCTTCTACCAATCGGCCGATGTCATCTTGGAGGAGAGTGCGCATGCTTTCGAGCTTGGCGTGGACATCGTCGGAGGTGGAGCTCGATGGAATTGGATGTGAAGCAATTTCTTCGTCGTCGGCCAAGGAGACGGCAAAAGAGAAGATGCTGTTGTTGGGGGTATCTTGCTCCTGTGAGGAAATAAAGTAAAGGGTAAGCAAGCAGTGAAAGGAAATCAGCCGATTCTAATGGTAAGATTGTTACCTCTTTAAAGCGAATTTCTCTTGCCTGCGCCGGTGGGAGTGTTCCCTTGTCTCAGGGACTGGTGCATTTGGCTCGTCGGAAGAGGAAGATTCAATGGTTATTAGCGCTCCGCTTGGACCAGCTTCCTGAAAAAGACATAAAAGAAGATCATGTGAATATGCTATGGGAAATTGAAATAAGATGGTGACAGGAATTTGCCATGCCTCTGTGGGTTTCCCGGCCGATGCCTGTTGTGGGGTTGAAGTTGGCATACCCAAATCGGCCTGCATCAAGATTGGTTAAGTTTTCTGAGAATTAAGAATTTAAGGTGAGAGATCGTTTACCTCGATGATAGGAACTGCTGGAGTCTCGGTTCTCACTTGAGACGTGGCCGATTGTTGCGGAGATGGCGGTGGGATAGCTTGTGCAGCCTGGCAGAAGAATAGAATTGATGTCAGTGGAAGATTTGGAGAAATATATGAGATAGATAAGATTACCTGAACAGCTTCTACTAATAGTGATGCTGCAGCTGCCCCAACCTCAGCAGTGACTTGGGGATCGGCCATCTCGACAACCGGCAAAGATAAAGGAATTGGAGTCTCGGCTGGTGTCACCGGTCGGCCGATCCGATGCGGGAAGTCTCGGCCGATACCACTGCCATTTGGCTGGCCGATCCAATACGGGGAACTTCAGCCGATGCTATTGCAGTTTGATCGGCCGATCCAATGCGAACTCGCACCCGACGGCTGGTTATCTTTGATATTGGCCTTTTTGGTGCTCGCTTCGATCGGCCGGTGGAGATATCTTTGACAGTTGGAGCATGGAAGCCGATAAGTGGATACGGCGTATATTGGTGATGACTATCAATCGGCCAACCGCTTCGGCTCCACATCGGAGGGACATGACTTTCAGACTGAAGAGATGAACATGAGTTAATAACAAGATGACAATGTAGAAGGAAATAGCATTGGAATCAGCTGAGAAAAAGGACATACCGCTGCATTTGGATCAATGTTCTCTGGGTCTAGAATGTTGCAGTAAGACGATGGAGATTTACAGAAAAGGTGTTGCTTCCATTCTGCCCACCATAATTTGAATTGCTGAGTGGCAAAAGAGGCAATTGACCAATTATTCAGGTCAATAGTACTGGAATCGGGTACTAGATCGCACAGCCGACTGTAATCAAGACTTGAGGTCAGACTATCTCTGAATTTCGCCTGACCGGCGAAGTAGACCCGAATCGGCAGTTGGCCGAAACCCAGTTGCCTTGCCGCAGCCGATGGATTGTAGAATTCGTAGGTGGGAGAATCCTTTCCTGAGAAGAAGTTGGCTGGCAGAATCCCCGGCTTGATCAAGACTTCCATAAGCTCTCTGTCAAAGGTATGAGTGGAGAAATCGTAGCATATGGGCAATTCGAAAATCGGCTCTACTGCCTGATATGGATGCCAGCTGATCATCTCTTCACTAAGGCCATTGTAAAAACATCTGAAATACTCAGCTATGCGGGCAGCAGTAAACTGGCAGCCGGGGAAGGCCGATACCACTTCTCCAAAAGATCTGCAGCGGCGACGGACTGATGGATTCTCCTCTGACTCGATATTGGGGAAAGTTTTTGTCTCTATCCGTTGTTGAGAGACCTTGCTCATGTGTAAATTGAGCCAGAGGGTGATGAACCACCAAGGACCACCAGGGTTCCCTATCGGCTCCCCCTTCGATAACTTGATGCCGATTTGGTGCATCAGGTAATACGCCGATCCCAGCAAATGTTTTCCAAGGGGGATGGCCGATCCTTGTGATAAAGCCTCTGCCAAAGCTTGAGTGTTTGAAGAGGGGCCGACTGCTCTGCCACAGAAGAAATGCTTTTCCAGCCACATCATCAAAAAGGCAGTATGCTCCCTCTGCGAGACTGTCCCGGTCTTCATGTGTTTGCTAATATATCCTTTCCACCCGTCGATTCCTTTGGTCTCCAGCCGATGAGATGGCTTGAACAGATAATTGAAAGGGGTATCGGCGGAGGAGACATCGAGGCCGGTCAACAGCAGAACATCGGCCAAGGTCGGGGTCATAGGTCCGTGTCCAAAAAGGAACGCATTAAGTGCATCGGACCAAAAATAAGAGGCTGCCATGACCAGAGGTTCGTTTCTTTCCATCTGAGACAAAGATAAGTCTATGCATTGGCCGATTTTTAGTTCTTCCCACTAAACCTTCCAAGATCCGGCTACCCTCTGGTACCACTCTCTCCAGCTGGGTGTTTCATTTGGCCAGGATCTGAAAGTGCCTACCCAGTGATCTAAATCCATAGATGATTGCTTAAAAGGGACCCTATGGGTTTCTAAGCTGATCAGGTCCGTTGGATCGGGGTTCCCCATAGGGCCCAAACAGATGAGGTCAGGGGATTCTGAGAGAGGAATAGTGATTTGGTGCCTAAGTGCCTAAAAAAGGGGAAAGGGGAAGAAACTGAGAGAGGGTCCGGAAAATACTGAAGCAGTAAAAAGGCGAAAAGGAGATCATCGTCGCCGATGAGACCGCTGGGGAAGCCGCCGATTGGGCCGCCGCCGCTGAAGAAGTAGCCGATGGAGCCTTTGTAGATGGAGCGGTCGCCGATGGTGACGCCATTGGGGGGTTGGAGCAGGCCGCGGATGAAATCGCCGGAAAGGGGGAGGCGCTTGGAGATCGAGAGAGCTTGGAGGAAGATGAACAACGGTTCGTCGGAAGAGAATGCTAGATTCGTGGGGAAGGATAAGCGGAGAAGGCCAGTACTTAAGAAAAATCAGGGGAGCGAGGGCAAAGATGGTATTTTTACTGCGCCGTCTACACAAGTTCCAGAGGAGCGGTCGTTTCGCGCGCTCGGTTCGAGGAAATTGCAATCATTGTGCCGTGGAATGGAAGAAGATTTTACTGCGCCCGTTTCGAAGGAAAGGATTAAAGAAAGAGTTTCGAAGAAAAAGTTATATTTTACTCCGAAACTGGGGGGCATGTGTTGACGCCGGATTTTGACACGTGTTGAATCAACGTCAGGAGGAGAAGATTGGCCGATGCGGCAGATCTGAAGGCTATAGTAAGGAATCGGCCGATTGAGGTAACAGTTGGAAATCGGCCAATTGGTGATACAGCCTGCGCCAACAGGATGGGACTATTTCGGAGGGTCCTGGTCAAAAGTTGGTCAAAGGGGGCCACGCTAAGTCGGTCAAGGAGCAATTGAAGGAAATCCTGATTGGATTAGGGAACGGCGGCGGAAGATTCTACGGGAATCCGTTTCCTTTTAAAGTTCTTATAGATATAGTAGTTTAAATAAGGTTGTAACAAGTCGTGATCGACCAGGAGTCCTAGCTTTCGGGTATAAATAGGAGTCGTCAGGGTCTTGAAAAGATCATCAACACATCAATCAACAACAATATTTCTACTTTTCCAGCAATTTACTTTCAAGTCGGCGACTTCGCCAATATTTTTTCTTCTTTCACGAGTTCGTGCAAGTTGGCAGGGCTGCATCAACCTGATCTCCGGCCAATTGGTAGGTTCCGTTTACCGAGTAATATCCGAGCTTTAACTACGGGCGCATCGCTGTGGTTTCGTTTGGATTTATTCACCAGTTATCAATATTTACTAGAATTGCAAGTTTTACCTGTTATTCTAGTATTATCACCAGTTATCCAGCTTGAGATCAGAATAATCGGCTTCGTCATCGTTCTTCTTCGATTCATCATCTTACAGCCGATTAGATCTGTTTCAAGTGTTGTCTCTGTAGTAATCGTTTAGATCGCTCCAACAGTTTTCTTTACAATTACTACACGATTATTGGCTGATCTATAGCCGATCATCTCTACAGCAAATCGGCCGATTCGCCGCCGACGCGCTCTTCAGGACAGATCGGAACTCCAGCCGATCGACGCACCTGGAATTTAATACTCTATTTCCTTGTCAATCAACAGGTCAGATTGACTGGCACGCCGCGCAAACCGCACCAGGGCGATAACCCGAACAGGAGCTAAGCAGATTCTCCCGGGTCATGTATCCGACGCTGAAGACCATCGACCGATTCCTGTCTGGCCGATTTTAGCGCCAACAGACTCCAACTGCGAAAGCCCCCTCATGGACGGCTACTGCCAAGAGCTGCGTCACATCCCGCAGAAGGACAACAACAACGCCGATTCACTCACTAATATGGCGGCCCAGCGGGACCCATCTCCCAGCAGGGTCTTCATCAATGACCTCCACGCGCCCTCGATCTGGGTCAAGCAAGACCCGCCTCAGAAATAGTGAGACTCGGCACCCGGGGGTCCCGGACCGGTGCCTCCCGACCGGGCGCCCCCTGTCCAAGGGCTCGGGGGCCCCGATTGCCTCGCCGTTTAGACCGCGGCTCCCGCAGCTAATGCAGCGGCCGCTGACTCCGCCGATTGGAGGGCACCCCTTCTTGCTTACCTCCTAGATGAGGTCATACCGGCTAATCAAACCGAGGCCCGGAGAATTGCCCGACAAGCCAAGACATATGTTGTCGTCGACGGCGAGCTTTACAAGCGAAGCTCATCGGCGGTAGGAATGTTGATGAAATGCATCCCAATGCTCATGGAGATCTACGCTGGCATCAGCGGGCACCATGCAGCCCCGCAGTCGCTGGTCGGAAAGGACGTTCGTCAGGGTTTTTACTGGTCAACTGCATTACACGTTGCAGAGGAGGTCGACTGCACATGCAATGGGTGCCAAATCTACGCCCTGCAGACCCATTTGCCAGCACAGGCGCTTCAGACCATCGCCTTCACCTGGCCATTCGCGGTCTGGGGTCTTGACATGGTCGGGCCTTTCAAGAAAGCCCCTGGTGGCTTAACCTGCCTTCTTATCGCGGTGGACAAATTCACCAAGTGGATTGAGGCAAAACCGATCGTCGAGCCCAGTTCCCAAGAAGCCGTCAAGTTTTTCTTGGACATCGTTTATCGATTTGGTGTGCCCAACACCATCATCATAAACAACGGGACCAACTTTATAGGGAAGAAGTTCTTGGTTTTGTTGACGGGTACGGGATTAGGATTGACTAGGCGTCGATCGGACATCCGCGCACCAATGGGCAGGTGGAGAGGGAAAATGGCATGGTCCTCTAGGGACTCAACCCTCGCATCTTCGATCAACTTAACAAGTTTGCTGGGCGGTGGGTCCAGGAGCTCTCGGCCGTCTGCTGGAGCCTAAGGACAACTCCCAATCGGTCCACAGGATTCACACCATTCTTCATAACATACGGGGCGGACGTCGTGCTACCCTCCTACTTGGACCATGGTGCCGCATGGGTTAAGGCCTTCAACCTCGACCGAGCCACGGTCGACCTGTTGGAGGAGGTGTGTGAGACGGCCTTGGTCCGCTCCGCTCGCTACCAGCAAACCCTTCGCAGGTACCACGAAAGGAAGATCCGAGGAAGAACCCTCGAAGTCGGTGACTTAGTGCTACGGAGGGCACAGTCAACGAAAGACAAGCACAAGCTCACTCCGCCCAGGGAGGGACCCTACACCATCGTGGCGGTGGTCCGACCAGGCACCTACCGACTGAAGGAAAGCGATGGCAACATCCTCACCAACACGTTGAACATCGAGCAGTTACATCACTTTTTTCCCTAAACTCGGTCCATTCCCGCATTTCCATTCGAGTTCCGGCTCCTACAGTGCCCCGACCCGAGCACTCTAGGCCCGGGTCGCTCTAGGGCCCCACGGGTGTACACTACTACGCGCACAGTGACCTCCTTTTACCTTTTGTAAACCACGCATAAAAAGAAAAACACTTTTTTTTCACCCGAACGAAAGGGCTACCCGTTCTCCTGATGCAACCTAAGTGATGTCTGCTAGGCCACCGAACTTACTAGACCCTCGTCACAACCTACGGTAAACTAGTAGCTGACGCCACTTGGGCCAGCCCCACGGCTACACACTGCGGTTAACGAGCAGGTTCAAAAGGAAAACTACAAAAGCAGAAGTCACTCAAGGAAATGAAAGGGTACGGGCAGAACCAGCTTCCCAAAAACCGTAAAACAAAAAGTGATCACAAGCACTTGTTTTGTTCACTCGGGGGCCTTCTAGGACCCCCGCACAAACTGTTCTAGAAATAGAAAGCTAATCACATGACAAATGTTTCTACTACAGTACCG
Source organism: Panicum miliaceum (assembly GCA_032594955.1). Taxonomy (NCBI): domain Eukaryota; kingdom Viridiplantae; phylum Streptophyta; class Magnoliopsida; order Poales; family Poaceae; genus Panicum; species Panicum miliaceum. Next base: position 5,822,301 of record CM064070.1, on the reverse strand, counting down.
TGTCTACGTTGCCGGACGACAAGGATGGGAGAGGCCGCATTGCAGGTTCTGCCGAAGAAGTCCCTTGGTCAGGGCAGCGCTCGACCCGACTTCTGTAGCTTGGACACTGCCCTCGCCTAGAGTCACTTCCCTTTCCACTTGACGAGCTTCCTTCACCCACTCCGCGGTGACCTGTTCCGCAATCACCGTTGCAATTGGCTCCAGGCTACAGCCGAGTTCGCAGATCTGGTAAGAAGACCTCCCCTGAGGCCCCATGGAAAACTCCGTCGGTGATGAGCCCCGACACCTTGCCCAGGATTACAGAGAGGTCGGCGGCGAGCGCGCTCAACCCTAAATCTGGGCGAAGCCCGAGGATCTCCATGACAACCAACTGTGCCGCACCCCGTAGTTGGCAATGTTCTCCTCGCAGCCGGCCAAGCTCCTGTTCGAGGACCCTATTTTTCCCTAGGGAATCCGCCAGTGCTTGCATGTTCCACGTCACCACCTCCTCGGTGGACACCAGCCTGGACTCAGCGGCATGGCAATCATCATCCGATCGCTTCAGCTCATGCCGCAAGAGCCTAACCTTCTTCTCCAGCTCTGAATAAGAGCAAGGAGGGAATCAGAGATCGCAAAGCATGAAAAGGAGACCAATGGAACGACGAAGCCACTCATCGTCCATGGCATCGTTATCAATCCTGAGCCCCTCCTTCTGGGATAGCTCCGCCTCCAGCTGGTCGATTTGCTGCGCCCTGGATTGGGCTTGCCTCTCAGCGACGGCTCGGGCTGACCGCTCTGCTCCTAGCTCCAGCTGCTCTGAGCTCAGAGTTGACCGAGCAGAGGTGAGCCGCAGCTCGGCAGCAGCCGCATGGTGTCGCTTGTAAAGCTCTGACAAGCAAGCGGCCTCCAGCTTGTGGGTCAGCTCCTTGACCCGTCGTTTTGCCGCCGTCTCTTGTTCCAACCGAGTGTGCTCCTGTCACAGGAACCAAGACTTGTTCAGCGAGATCCCTTCCAGGCTCTTCGATGCAAAAGAGTCAAAAGTGTCAGATCAAGCCATCCGCTAAGGAGAAAAGGAAATGGCAAGAGCTTACCTGAGCAGAATTCAGAATCTCGACGGATGCAGTCCTCTGGGTGAGCCTGACCTTCTTGTGGGCCTCCACAAGCCCTGCCTGCGCTGCGGTGAGATCTTTACAGGCCGACACCTTGTGCTGCTCGAGATGATCCCAGAGTTCCCCTTCCTGCCGGTCCCGCAGGATGAACCGGGCCTTTCCCGGCATACTAGGGTCGGGCCACACCCACTCACCGACCGACCTGCTAGCGGACCCGAATGGCCTGGAAGTCAGGACCATCGCTAACTCCTAGTTCCCCTCCAGCGCCGCCTATAGCGCCGAGCGATCGCCCACCCAATCAGGGCGGTCATCCTCCCGAGCCTGGATCTGGTCGAGCTCGGCGAATGGCCGGGTCTCGGTTTCCACATCTGTCATGATGCCCTCATTCTCCCTCGGCTCGAGCTGCACGGGCGAACCGTACGGCCCTCCGCCTGGGGATTCGGGGGCGACGATCTCGTCCTCCTCCTCTCGTAGACTCAACGGGGACGGCATTGTCACGGTCACCCCCACGCCGGGCTGTAGGGTAATCACCTCCATCGCTGGCAGCAAGCTTGTGGAACCTAATCCCCGACTCCCTCCTTGGGTCGGAATGTACCGCGTCAGGCTGGGCCTCCAAAGCACGTGTTCAATATCAGCCCCAAGGGTAATCGTTGTCCTATCGCTGCGAAGAAAAACAGAATAAACAAAAATTCCTAGAAATAAAGGCCAAAACCACAAAGCGGTCCGTTACCTTGACGCTCGACCGATCGAAGGAGGTCCAAGCTTCACGAACCTCCGGGAAGCTTCCACCTGGGCGGCCTACCTGGCCACGCTCTCTGCTCCCTTTGGGAGGTGAGGGCGGGATTTAGGATGACCGAGCCCCTGGAAAATTTGGAAGAAGTTAGGGGCCGATCGGGCGCATGAGGACCAACAGAATGAAAGAAAGGGGAAAAACACAACAAATTCGGTGGGTGCCCCTCATCAAAGGTGGCTGGACTGACGATGGTCTGCTTGTTCCCCATCTTTAGAACACATCATCATCAGGTATCTCCTCTGGTGACACCCGGTCGCGATCCGCGTGACCCGAGTATTCCCACATCCTGGTTGACCTTTTGGCTAGAGAGACGACTCGGCGGGAGAGAAAGGTGTTGAAGAGCAGTGCCCTGTCAAGGCCCCCCTCCGTGACACGCTTATGCAACGTCGCCTCGTGACACACCACCCAAACCTTCTCCGCGGTTGGGCCCCCCCATGACCAGCCCTTCTTCTTCACGGGGCGTGTCCCCGTGAATGCTGGGAACCGCAGCTGCTCCGGGTTCCTGATGTAGAACCACTCCTCGTGCCACCCCCAGTTCAAATCTGCAGGGGTGTATGCCGAGTAGTCCCCTGACTGGCGGGGATTCTTTTGCAAACTAAAGCCTCCGACCGGTGCGACCTCCGGACCCCCATCGCTGCCAGGTTGCGGGCGTGGAAGAAGGCTCGAAATAGATTCGCGTGTGGATCTATCCCGAGGTAGCCCTCGCAGAGTGTGATGAAGCCCGCGATATGCAACACCCCATTCAGATTGAGGTGCTACAACTCCATTTCCTACTCATTCAGCAGACTGAGCAGGAATGGATGCACCGGGTACCCGAGGCCTCGCTCGGGGAATGCGGGAAAACACACAATCTCACCAGGCTCAAGCATTGGCTCCTCGTGTTCCACCAGGGGAGCCCTCTAGTGCATCACCGCCCTCGGCGGCAGCAACCCCTTCGCCGCAACATCCTCCAGTTGCAACTCCTCCATGGTCGACGACCTCCACAGTGACATTGCGGTTGTTGGAGGGTGAAGTGGGGCAAATCCTCTCCTTTCTCTCTCTCTTCCTCCGTTCCACTCCTTCTGGCATGGCAAGGGTGGAAAAGGGGGGGGCGGGCGGCAGACAAGTGGGCCAACACCCCCCGAACGACAACGGCATTCAGCAGCAAGTGGGGGCGAGCCCCCCAAACATCATTAAAGCTACAATGATTACAAACGATCGGAATTTTCTGCTCGGGATCCCTTCTAGTCCCCCATGTACATTGTTCCAGGAAAAACATACAAAATGGCCTCAAGGCTAACACGACCGCCACTACGCCCGCTGCAAGAGCCACCTAAGCATCATCTTGGCTTCGGGCGACGCCCCTTGCGAGGATGTCATCGACGTCGACCTCCGCGGCAATGATGGTGACAGCTCCAACGAACCCGGTGATGTGCGTCCTTCGTTTCTGGGAGCTGGTCTCTGCTGGGAACCCGAGCACCAGCTGGCGCCAAGGCTAGCGCATTGGCGGCCCCCCGATGAATGCCCAACGCCACCGCGTCCCTGACCTGGCGCGGCATGGAGCAGAGACGGACGGGCAGCAGGAGCCCTCCAGCCTCAACACCCGCACTGCGTCTAGCACCACGGGGAGAGAGCCTCGTCGCGGTCCTCCAAGTCATTCAGGTGGCAGCGCAGCTCGTCCGCCTCAAGACGAGAAGCGGCCACATCCTCTTCCAAGCCTGAGACACGGAGGGCTGAGCGTGCTGCAACCACATCGGAACTAAAACAAATAGAAATCCTCGGCACAAGGGATGCACCTGCTGCCGGGCGTGGACATCCGCATCCTCAGCCTGTGCCGAAGTTGTGTCCTCTTCTGAGGCGCGAAGGGTGGCCTGGACTGCGGCGAGGTCGGACTCCAGCCTGCCCACCTCTTGTGTCATGTTCGAGTACTGGCCACTGGCCTCACACGCCTCATGGACAAGGTCCCGTATCTCCCTGCGCCACCCCGAATTGGAGAAAGAATACGACCCGACGACGCATGGCGAAGAAGTCCCAAGTACCCGTAGAGGCAGCTCTGCACGAACGCGGGGCAAAACATCACCAATCACGACCAAGAGCACGGTGACAAAATGGACAATGCTTACCCCTGCTGGCGCAGAATCTCCCAGAGGAGCGGCAGCCCCTAAGGCGAAGCGCTGGAGCCCTCGCCCGCCGAGCACTTCTCTTCTACCATCTCGCAAGAGGGGAAGGGAAGCAGGAGAATCTTTTCTTCTCCTCTAAGCGAAGAAACTAACTTACACTGGTGGGAGCGTTTGGCTGGGACGATGGAGCCTTATAATGGGATCCCAAGTGCCATCCAGCACACGACCCCTCGATCTCTGTGAGGAAAGGAAAAGGTACGAACCATCTCCCCTCCTATTTGATTATAATAAAAATAGGGGAAGATGGCAGGCGCGGTTACTCTCCGCCGACCTCAAAAATCATGATGGACCGGGCGTCCCATCATCATCTGAGACTTGGCAGGGCCATCTCCGGTGCACATCCCTAAAAAAGCTGCACCGAAGTTTCGACTTCCCCGGTGAGCTTCCGTAGGCCACGTCCTCGTTCAATAATTGCATTTCAATTATTTGAATTTCGAAATATCTTAAGACTCAAAAGGGCGCACGCCGTTGGGTCCCGACTCAGGAACCCAACCGACCGAGGTTCGAAGGCCGGTCCACGGAGGACTCGAGGCTGCCTCGCATCAAACGGAGCCAGTGGAGAAAACGTAGATGAGCCCCAGCGGCCCTCACTCGACCGGCTCTAGCAGCGACTCAGGTCATCTCGACCTTTTCGTCTGATCCGGACCTCGAGCCATGCCCACAGAATCTCCATCGAGGAGAGGTCATCGGGCCACCAGAGTCGGTCGGACGACTCGGGCATTTGCCCAGAGGCGGGTCATCGAGCAGTGGAATGCCACCTGCGGGCTATGCTGACCCCATCACGAATGATGGAACCGGATTCCGCTAGGAGCTCACCGAGCCTGTCACTCGAGCCATCGAGGTAAGATATGCCTGCTCAGACCCTCCTATCGCGGAGACCACGGACGGGGTCACCCTTACGAATGCACACATTTAAATGCCCCCGACACAACCGCTTCCTTTGTAAGAAGGATAAAAAGTTTCCGCCCCCGACCGGGCTCGCTGTCAGGCGCGGCAGAACACGAGGATCACACTCCGGGATTAATACGCTTTATTCCTGGCAATTAAATATTACAAAGTACAGTCGGCCCATAGCCGTTACAAAGTACAAAAACCTGTTACCACCACAAGGGTGGTAACACTGTAACCCTAGGAAGGGCTGCTTCAAGTGTGAGAAGACTAGGAGGGTTATCTTCCTCATAAGCCTTCTTCTTGCACCTCCTTCCCCAAGGCTAACGTGGCACGGGATGTCGACGAGCAGTACATCTGCCGTCGCCACCGACTGAACTCCCTCGCTGCCCAGGCGACAACGAGGAGCTCTTTCCCAACTTCATTTGCCTAGGAAGGACGAGCCTTCCGACAATGAAGGCTGGAGTTGGGGAATGTGGGGAAGCTGAGGACGCACGCGGGTATGGGCAGCAACGAGGAGTTCCACCCCGTATCCAGACCTGGCTAGTGGAAGCACTGACACAACCACTGCTAGCGGACGACACTGTGCCCCTAGTCGTCCAGAACGACAAGGGAAGCAGCATCGACCTATAGCCAGGGACGGTGACCCACCTGCGCACCCGCTCCTCGCGATCGTCTGAGCATGACGCTTGGGGGATCGAGCATGGGAAAGGTCTGGGCGCATGATGTCGCCCGCGTGCTACCGGGCGGCACCCGCCTGCTATCCCCTGACGCTCACAAGCGTTCTTCTAGCACCAGATGTTGGAGGAACCACCAGCCCTGTTAGGAGGGCGCACTTGGGCTAGGAGCAACTCCATTATACAAGGCAAAACTCGCTCGCAACGCAAGCTTAGGATGAGTTCAAAAAATAAGGTCCCAAGGGCCTCCATTTATAGCCGCTCGGGCGTCATTGTACACCACATGCACGTGGTGCGCCGCTCTGCCTCAAAAGGACAGAAACCTTCACGGGGAGAACAGGGAGGAATCCCTCTGCGGCGGGCCGACGTGACGGGTGGAGCAGGCCTCAATATTCCGTGCTAAAGACACGCGGCTGGCTCCGCTGCGGCACGCTTAATACGCGGTTAGACGGAGGCAACCCCAATTGACTCGCGGTCACAAGGGGGAGCCTCTTGGACACCGTGTCTCCCCATGACCGAGACAGTGTGATGCGACTTCTCGCTCAAAGAAAAAACACAGTGCAACAGGAATAGTGCCTTCACGATTAAACAAATTGCGAAGCCGCTCGAGGATCTCTAACGGGTCCAGGGACTCGGGGTCCCCAGCGGGCCTACTTCCTGCTGACCAGCCCAAGGAAGCACCAGGAACGAGCGTCCACACGCATGGGTAGCGGCTCCATCCAGGCCATCTTGGCCAATAACCCTGACCAACAGCTCGGTCGGGATGGCCCGGGCCCATGTCCCCGACTGGAACACGATCGGAGGCTGGGGCCATACCGCGGCACTGACCGGGCTCTGGCTTACACATGCTAACCTCTCCGACTGGAACGGCCGGTCGGACTGCCGACCCTGGCATACCCGCGAGTCCCAGGAGTAGGGCCGAAGGATAAGGATGAACCCCGGAGTCAACTTGTTGTACAAAGCCAACCACTCCCATCATAAGGGTCATAGTCCCCACTGCTGTGGCAGCAGGGGGGCACTATTCCACCTGCTCGTCCTCGCGTGGGGACGGGGCATGACACCATCATGATCCAGCAGGCACATCTCTGCCACAGTGATGGGGCATGGCGCCAAGGACAGAGCGTGACTGCCATACCGTACTCATCGATATGCGCCCTCCCCCCAATTGGGGGAGGACTCAACGCACAGGAACAGGACAAGACGGTCGCTCCACGACGGCGGACTTGGACAGTGGTCACCGAAAAGCTCCGACTGATGGAGTTGACCACCCCGATCGGCGGAGCGTGTAGGTGTTTTACCACCACGCCCACTAAGGGATACCCCCGAGGTGGTGAGTTTGTAGGTAGGGTGTCGCCGAGATTAGGAACTCGAAGGTGCAAAGGAACACAAGGTTTAGACAGGTTCGGGCCACCGAGAGTGTAATACCCTACGTCCTGTGTGGTTTGTATTGCCTTTGATGGTTATTGGGTGATCTTCTGGGTGATTCCCTGGATGATCGTCGCGTTCTCCCCTGGAGGGGGTCCTGTCCGCCCTTATATAGTCTGGGGGACGGGTTTACATGGAAGTCCGAGTCGGATACATGCCCTAGAGTACTACCCGAGTACTTTTCTGGAAGTTCCCTACTGTATCCAATAAGTTTTAGTACTGTAGGAGAAGTTATACTAGCCTACGAGTAGTTACAATAGATGTAGGGTGTGGCCCATGTCCCAACCCTTATCCTAGGAAGAATATGCCACGTGTACAGTCCCGTGTACCCGGGTCTGACAAGCCCCTGAGCTCTTCGTAGCCGAGTACTGCAGGTGTCCGAGTAGTTCTGAAGGTGTCTTTGAGTTCTCCCGAACTTCGTCTTTAGGTGTCCTCCGAGTACTTCCTTGATTGCATCGAGGCTGTGAGGTGCTCATGCCCCGAGTAGTTGTCTTCTTTTATATGGGGTGCGATTAAACTCGCACTCCATATGAAGTAGCCCTCGAGCCTTAGGTTGACTCGCAGAATCAGGCTGAGGGTCAATTCAATCTTGAGTCTTCTATCCTTATCTTCCAGCAGATTTGAAAAGTAAGTCGCTGATGACACGTGTTCCGCAGTCCTCGAGCCTTGAATCCAAATCCCCAAGATTTGGAATAAAGGGTCCAAAGAATCGTGGCATGCAATCCTGCACTGCTGAGAACCGTGTCGTATCCAGCCCCCGAGCTTGGGAGCTAGATGAGTCGCATAATATACGCCTTCTAGTCGGTGGCGCCAGCCCCCGAGTCTATGTATTGGCCAAGTTGCCTTGAATCTTGAACTATCGATGAAGCCAACTAGTCGGAGTCGATTCCGACTAGTTTTATAGGCGAGACGAGTAGTTAAAGTAGTCGCCAGCGTAACGCCAAGCCGAGTCGATTTTGACTAGCTTGTAGGCAAAACGAGTAGTCAAAGTAGTCGCCAACGTGTCACCATGCAATCTTCAAGAAGTCAAGTAGTCGCCGACAGTTGGCAATGAGCCCAACTAGTTAGAGTCGGATCTGGCGAGTAGTCGTTGTAGTCTGCGATGTGTAGTTGAACGTTTTCGCGAAGTAGAAGTAATCGTGGGTGATTGTTGATGAAGTCAACTAGTCGGAGTGGAATCCGACTTGCCCAACAGCACGGTCCAGATCAGGTCCCTGCAAGGTAAACATAAGAGTATGTTGTAACTGATATACATGATATCGTGTTGGGAGCAAATCCCAGCATTGTAAAATGCATGTAAAATTTTTCGCGTTGTACTCTTGCTGGGTTGCATAGTGACACCGGGTAGGTAGCCTGTTACGCTAAGCACCTGATCCCAGATTACCGTAAACCGTTGCGCGGGGAGCTTGGCCGCGTGCACGCGTAGTTGCATAGGCGTACAGAAGAGTCGAGGTGTCACGATAAGCGTACGCTACCCGGGTATTGTAGCAACCGCTGAGAGGAAACTAAAGCAGTCGATGCTGCGCGAAAAAAAAGAACGCTCGTGAAGCACAATTATAGAGTGTAACCTGATCACCTGTGTTGCAGGGTAGACCGTGCAGGCAATCGGGAACAGGCATGAGTGACTTAGCTTGTGAAGAACAAGTCGGAAAAGGTATAAGTGACTTAGCTTGATTCGTGGACGATTGTCGACGAGCTGCAGCGGGTGTTAGTGGAGCCGCGACGGTTAGTTGATAATGCCGATTAGTCAGCGTCGATTCCGACTAGTTGTTGACGGTGTGAAGCCCACTCCCGACAAGTTTTCTTGCTGAAACAAGTAGCCGGAGTAGTCGAAACACGCCCAGTCGTGGACGATTGTTGACAAAACTGCAGCAGTCGTCGATGGAGCCACAATGATATTTTGATGAAGCCAACTAGTCGGATTTGATCCCGACCAGTTGTTGACCATGCAGAACTAGTCGCCAAGTAGTTTAGGGCTTGTCCACGACCAGTTTCTAGTCAAGACGAGTAGTTGAAGTAATCGTTGCCGATGCAGATTTGTCGAAGTAGTCATAGCCAGTGACAGCAGCGCGTCTGCGCTGTGGCGTTAGCTGAAGTCGAGCCGCATCGTCAGGGTGGGCGGCGATGGCGCATCGTCGCTGTGGCACGGGCTGAAGTCGAGTCGATCACGAGTAGGAGCTGGGTTGGATCCACACTTGTCCTCACGGTTTCTGATTATATTGGAAAATCAAATTCCGCCGAGATCTTTGGCGAGGTCATCAATGTCGCGGCAGGATGCTGGAGCAAATGTCGTTGGCCGCCTGCTTTCAGCGAGGTGGTAGTTGAAGCCACCACCTCGCCGGCGATGCAGACCCAGAAGCCGAGGATGGACGCCGGCGAGGTGGCCGACTCTTCATTGGAATCCGAGTCGTAGTCGAGAACGGGGGGGCCCCGACGCGCGGTGGCTCCCTCATCTGGAATCATGAAGAGGCGATCCATGTCCTCCTCCAAGTCGGGGAGGGACTTGGATCGCGAAGCCTTCTCAGATCGGTTTGAATCCGATCCGGGTAGTCTTGGTACAGTACGACTTGAAGTCGCGTCAAAAATGGACGTCTTTTCGATCTGCCTGGGCAGATCTAGTAGCAGCAACTCATCGAGATCAACGGCGAAGGAGTCGAGGCTGCTGCGTCGAGTTGCTGCAGAGGCCTCCGGGTTCTTGGAATCGACTAGGTGGTTGATGAAGCCACCCAAGCCGTTGGCGACGCAGATCCAGGAGCCGAAGATGAAGGTTGTGCCCTCGTCGAGCATGTTGCTGGTGAAGCTGAGAGATGCCATCGAGTTCTCCAGTGGATGCTCGATGAACACCCCTACCCGGCGTGCCAGCTGTCGGTGTTTTACCACCACGCCCACTAAGGAATACCCCCGAGGTGGTGAGTTTGTAGGTAGGGTGTCGCCGAGATTAGGAACTCGAGGTGCAACACAAGGTTTAGATAGGTTCGGGCCGCCGAGAGTGTAATACCCTACGTCCTATGTGATTTGTATTGCCTTTGATGGTTATTGGGTGATCTCCTGGGTGATTCCCTGGATGATCGCCGCGTTCTCCCCTGGAGGGGGTCCTGTCCGCCCTTATATAGTCTTGGGGATGGGTTTACATGGAAGTCCTAGTTGGACACATGCCCTAGAGTCCTACCCGAGTACTTTTCTGGTAGTTCCCTACTGTATCCGACTAGTTTTACTTCTGTAGGAGTAGTTCTACTAGCCTACGAGTAGTTACAACCGATGTAGGGCGTCGGCCATGTCCCAACCCTTATCCTAGAAAGAATATGCCACGTGTACAGTCCCGTGTACCCGGGTCTGACAGAGCGAGGAACTCTCTCTTTCTCTCTCACCTTTCTTCTACCTTTAGATACCATGTAATGGAGACCCCCTTGGACTATAAAAGGGAGGGTCCCCCATAGGATGAGACGAGGAGATCTGATCCGATCCGACTAGAGCAATCTCAAAAAAAAAAAACGCAGACTGAAATACAAGAGATTCATCCTCCACTCGAAAGTTTGTAACTCCCCAAACTCTCTCGAGCACCCGGGCTGAAGCAATACAGCCGACCGACCCCAGACTGGGACGTAGGGCACTTTGCCCGAACCAGTATAAATCTTGAATCATTGTGTCCTAGGCTAGATACGATCACAAAGCACGACATACATGTTCGAGAAGGTTTAGCTGTCAGCCATTTACGGAATCGACACTATGAATGAATTACTTTGACACTTTAATGATATATTTATTCAGGCTCATATTGAAACCGTTGAGAAGTAAAACAAGAAATCTTTGTTTCGGAACATGTATCAGTCGTTAACCTTGACCATGCGCTGATGACATTGCCATTCGGGGCCAACATGATATTCGCGACACGGTGCGGTATACGGACGTGATGAAGGAGTACGACCTTGGTCTCAATGAAGAAATCCTCACCTTTGAGCGAGGTGAGGATGCCACCATTCGAACCAAGACCATACTCTTTCATCACGTCCCTATACCTCACCATGATGCGAATATCAATGTTGGCCCCGAATGGTAGTGTCATCACCGCATGGTCAAGGTTAATGGCAGATACATGTTCCTAAACAAAGATTTTTTCTTCTTGATTGTTTTTGCATATATAGTCAGAAACAAAGTTGTGAACCATGATTGCATCCCATATGACATGGGATGATGAGTGTTCTCTTCAAACTCAAGAGTGTCAAAATAATTAGTGTTCGCCTCTAAAAAATTATTCAGTTTTTTACATTTATTTGATAAGTGTAGTGAGATTAGTTTTATTTTTGAAAATACTGTAGTTGAGTGCTTCACCCAACATGATGAGTAACTAATGTTTAATCCATAGAAATGGCTTTGCAACATGATGCATTGGAGCGCCGTGCGTCCACTCGGGCATCGGTACGCAATCATTTTAAGCGCACCAGACATTCCCTTAAGTTCCTCCCTGAAGAGCGCCTCGGAATTGTTAGCGGTCGTATTCGTTGTTGGATTAAGAAAGCATTTTATTGCCTCACGCTTGGAAATGCAAGTCTCATATTTGATCGTGAATTTGATGTCAAGTTGCATTGTATGGATGATGATCGCGAGTTGATGGCTTGACGTAAATTAAGGTGCGATGCGTCGGGAATGACAGAAATATACCGTTTGGTGCCGAGAGTTGGCGCGGCGGTTCCCGGGCATCAGTCAATAGGTCTCGTGAGTAGTTTGTATTAGCATGTAGCTTATTCGGTATTTCAGACTTTTTAATTAATCGTGTTGTGTAATGGATCATGTAGACCTTTTAATTATTAATCATATAGTGTGATGGATATTTCAGACCTTTTAATTATTGATGTTATTGTAATTATGAGAATTTATTCATTTTTTACATTTATTTGCTACGTGTAACAAATTGATATTTTTGATGTTTTAATTAATCATGTTGTGTAATTGTTCATGTTATGTAAAATACCATATTGTGCAATGCATATGGACCGACAATGGATGTACAATGCTAATCGACGTTCCAAGGAGTTCATTACTAGCCTCCATTATTTTTTGGATGTGGCCGATGTAAACAAGCGGAATGGTTTCATGTGCTGCCCGTGCATCCATTGCTGGAACAAGAAGGATTACTCCTCTTCAAGGACCCTTCACAGCCATATTTTTGCTATGGTTTCATGTCCAATTACATTTGTTGGACCAGTCATGGAGAAAAAAGAGGTTATCATGGAGGATAATGAAGAAGAAATTTTAAACGGCAACTTTCCTAGCCACACTGGATTCGATGTCTGATGATGATGCTGCAATGGAAGAGCTTGAAGGAGAGGCGGCAGATGATGATCCCACAGACGATCTTGGGCAGGCGCTGCGCGGTGCGCGTGAAGATTGTGAAAGTGAGAATGAGAGGATGAAGTTCCAGCAGATGTTAGCGGACCAACGGAACTTGTTGTACCCAGGATGCGCAGATGGCTTGAAGAATCTTGACATCACTTTGGAGTTGCTACAATGGAAGGCAACGCATGGTGTATCCGACAAGGGATTTGGTGAATTACTGAAACTTTTAAAAAATGCTTCCTAAGGATTACGAGTTGCCTGCCACAACATACCAAGCAAAACAACTTGTTTAGGTTTGGAGGTACAGAAGATACACGCATGTCCCAATGACTGCATCCTGTTCCGCGATGATGAGTACGAGAATTTGGATGCAAGCCCCATATGCGGTGCATTGAGTTATAAGATCAGGAGAGACGACCCTGGAGAAGTCGAGGGGGAGTGTCCTATAAAGAGAGTTCCTTCCAAGGTCATGTGGTACTCGCCTATAATACCACATTTGAAGCGTTTGTTTAGGAACAAACATCATGCTAAGTTGATGCGATGGCACAAAGGAGAATGAAAGCAAGACACAATGTTGAGACACCCGGCTGATGGATACCAGGGAGAAAAATAGATAGAACTTACCCAGACTTTGCACTGGATGCAAGGACCATAAGGTTCACTTTGAGTACGGATGACATGAATCCTTTCGGTGAAATGAGCAGTAGCCACAACACTTGGCCTGTGACTCTATGTATATACAATCTCCCACCATGGCTCTGCATGAAGCGAAAATTCATCATGATGCCAGTGCTTTTCCCGGGCCCAAAGCAACCTGGTAACGACATTCATGTGTACCTAAGACCATTGGTCGAAGAACTGTTATTGCTGTGGCATGAAGAAGGTGTACGGATGTGGGATGAATACTGACAGGAGAACTTTAACCTACGAGCCTTGTTATTGGAAACCATCAATGACTGGCCTGCTCTTAGTAACCTGTTAGGACAAACGAACAAGGAATATAGAGCCTGCACACACTGCTTAGATGAAACTGATAGCGTATACTTGACTCGCTGCAAAAAGGTTGTGTACAGGGGTCATCATTGGTTTCTCCCTGTGGCAGAACCACCTGAATTAATCCGGCTCAAGCGCGCTAACCATCACCACAAGGGCAATCAGGGCTAACTCGCACTTCAAACGGAATAATCCACTGGTCTGTCGGGTAACCTCCCGATACAACCACGGTTTTTGCCGATTGAAACCACACATACATGTACTCACACGAAGGTGAGCCCAGAGGATACAACATTCCACAAATTTTACATCACAGGTTCATCACAAATTATTATTACAACGGAGCTCAAATTTGTAAAACAACGTACTTCAGAGTTCAAAATAATTGAGTTCTTCAGAGTTCAAAGCAGCGGAAAAATAACGACAACTACTCGACGATACAGGATGTCTCGATCAAGCCCGTACGAGACATCACTCGGCATTATCACCGTTGGACGGGGGCGTATCCCATTCCACCCACCAACCAGGAGGAAGGGTACAAGGCCAAGTCAAACTAGCGATCATATCCTTGAAAGTTTCACCTGAAAACAAGCCACAAGCAAGGCTGAGTATACTAATACTCAGCGAGGCTTACCCGACTAGTGGAATATACTTAGCCGACTCCTAGACATGCAAGGCTTTTGGCTTGAGGGGTTTGTTTTGCCTAAAAGCATATATAAGTAGGTCCTTAATTTCAGATTTTAGCTCCAAGTTCTAGCTTTCTTTAACCATTCTAGGTAAGCAACTATCCAATATCATACATGGTGGAAGAATTATTTTGCATCCAACAAGATTAATCATCATCATTGTTCCTCTTCTTACTCTATGTGGTAAAAGGGTCAAGCAGTCTCAATAACCGCGAGAAACGGAAGATTCGAATCGAATTTTTTAACCTTGCAAGGGAAACCTAAACACACGTCACGTGGTTACTCACAGAGTCGCACGTGCAACTTTTCCCTTCAATTCCCGCCCCACGGACCACGGTACGTCAGGCCGTCGCGGCAAATGCACCCGCCATTAGCTAGATGTGAACGAATTCAAGACGGTGGGGAGTATATTTCGGCCTTGGTTCAATCCAGTACTTAAGCTTACCGATTACCATATTCTCGGCATGTGGTTAGTACGTTCAAAGACTTAACCACCACTACCACACACCGCGGCCTTAGCATTTTTCACTAAACAGACGGGGCCTCAATCATCAACATAAACATCGTACCATAGCCCTGTCCGTCGACCTTATGATTGCAGCATGTAGTAAACATTCAACTCCTATATTCTCGCGAGTGACAGGAAATCACTCGACTTTTACCGAGTCCTATTAGCATAGCATTCTATCGAACCTTACTTCTAGTGTTCAGAGCAGGGGTACCTAGGATCATGTGACTAAGTTTTCATTCAACTCCTATAAACTTAATGCACAAGTAAAGTAGAGTAATAAGTTGCATAAGTTTAGGAAAACAGGGTTCATGCTCCGGGGCTTGCCTTCTTGGGAAAAGCTAGCTTGGGGCTCGTCCGAACTTGGGCTCGGGTCTTCGAGAGCTTCAGTTAGATTTACTTGAGCTTCACGCTGCTCACTCTCGGACGCGGGCACCAGCTCGTACGTTCCGTTGGCGAGAGTAGTCGATTCTATATGAATGCACAAGTGTAAGTTATAGTGATGGTAATGACGATTATTTTCCTTCACGATAAAGTTGCAGTTCACAAAACATCGATTTGGTTGTGAGGTTACTTAGTTGAGATTTCTTTGGGCAATTGTTAAAAGAGTATAACTTAAACTATGAACTTCATTAAACAAGAAGGGGTTGTGTTATATTGGAAACTTAATTTTCTAAGCACAACATGGATTAAACACAACTTTTGGACTAGGTAACTTCTGGTGATGAATTTTTTATTTAGAGCACAATATGCAGGGACAAAAGCACTGTAAAGATTTCAGATATTTTCACGCAACAGAATAATTATGAAAAATGTAATACACAACCACTGCTAGAACCTAGTTATTTTTATACAAAACAAACCATTCAAGTATTGACACCAAAAATTTTACAGGGAATTAATCAATCCATATGTGTGTTACTGTAAATTTTTCAGATTTTACTGTGCAAGATACAAAGCATAATAAATAGGACAAGAAACACCTAGTTTAATAAAGATTAATTTCTACAGGATGTTTTACAGGGTTTCTATGTATGAAACTTTTTACACAGCAAGAGTTACTCTAAAGTGTTCTACAGCGAAAAGTTGAACATTTTCCAAGCACAGAAACTAATTATTTGAATTAGTGCATTTCTCCTACCGCAAAATTATATAATTAGGTTACAGGAAGGAAAAAGATTCTAAACTTTTTCTGTGGTATTTAGGCCCTAATACAACAGTTCTGAAAAAGTTTCACCATATGAATCACAATATAACAGCAGTTACAAATTAGTTTTATTACTTCATGCCATAAACAAGTTTTATTAAGAAGTTTAGTTAGTTTCACCACATGAATCACAACATAACAGCGGCGGCGGCGCGGGCGGTGCTGGCGGTGCTCTGGCGGTTCTAGGCGACGATGGGTGGGGCAGTGAGCTGCGGTGGGGTGCTGTGGTGGTGCTGGGAGACACAGCTCTGGCAAGGGGTGGCCAGGGAGGGGAGCTCCACGGGGAGCTGGGCACGACGACGGTAATGGTGGCGGCGGCGGCGTTCTGGTGTCTAGGCGCGCGAGGGGGACTCAGTGTGGCCTTTTGTAGGCAGCAGAGAGGCGGGAGGAGGGGCGGGACTTGGACTGCGAGGCGCGGGCGCGGGCGGCACGATGGAAGCGCGTGCGGCGGGCGCGGGCAGGGAATTGGGTGCTGAGGATTTGGCGTGTGGAGCTGGAGATCACGCGGCGCGCGGGTTGGGCGACGAGCTGCAGCAGCTATCTTGCCGGGCGGTGAGCGCGGCGACTGACGGGACGCGGTGGAGACACGGGCATGGCGCGACTTGCCCATTGGGCGCGGCGGGCGGTGAGCAGGGGCGCGCATCGCCGGCGCGCGCGTGGCGTGCGCAGACTGGGGAGGAACGCGGTGTGCGGGCGCGCGTGCGGGCGCGGCCAGGCATTGGCTTGGCGCCTAGCGCTGTCAGGCATTGCCGGCCAAGTGGCCTGCGACAACTGCGCGGCGGGAGAGGATCGGGCGAAGCGAGGGCCGCAGCGAAGCCGAGGGTCGGGCGAACGAAAGGGTTGGGCGAATGAAAGGGTCGGGCGACACGAAAGGGTCGGGCGACGCGAGGGTCGGGCGAGCAGTTGCGCGTCGGAGGGTCGGGCGAGGCGGAGAAGAAGGGTCTGCAACGAAATAGAAAAAAAAGGCAGGGACTGGTTTGCAAATCCAAGTGTTTCTCAAATTTTTGTGTTGCAACTCGAAAATCCTTCAACATGAAAGTTGTTCAAAATGAAAAGTTACACAAGTTTTGATTCAGGCCAAAGTTCATTAGGGTTCTAGTTTAGAAGTTATTTTAAAATTCATTTCGTTGAAACTTCTCTTAATTATTTATGCACCGTTTTAAGCTAAAGAGGCTTACTTCATAATTTAAACACCTGAGGTGTTACACTCCCCATCAAACATCAGGTACGAAGGAGAGGCAAGCATTTCAAAGGGCAAGCAGACTACCGTACAAAGCCAATGCACTGAAGTGGTATGCAAGTCTTTGATATGGTAAAGGATATAGAAGTAGTATTTGGCAAGGGACCTAGTAGCCAACCTGTCCGAGCGAAAACGGAATGGTGCCCACATGGAAGAAGAAGTCTATTTTTTGGGAGCTACCATATTGGGAAGTCTTAGATGTTCGCAGTTCAATTGATGTGATTCACGTCACAAAGAATCTTTGCGTCAACCTGATAGGATTCCTAGGAGTGTACGAAAAGACAAAAGATACACTAGAAGCACGGTAGAAATTGCAACATATGGATGTTTGAATGCTTGAGCAGTCCTGCCAGCTATACTCTTAGCAAAGAAGAGAAGGAAAGCATGTTTGAATGCTTGAGCAGTATCTAGGTCCCATCTGGATACTCCTCGAACATAAAAGGAATCCTAAATATACAAGAGAAGAAATTCACAGGCCTAAAGTCTCATGACTGTCATGTGCTTATGACTCAACTTCTTCCGGTTGCGTTGCATGGGATTCTGCCTGAGAATGTTCGATTAACCATCGTAAAGCTGTGTGCTTTCCTCAACACAATTTCTCAGAAGGTAATTGATCTAGACAATCTTATAAAGCTGCAGAACGATGTGGTACAATGTCTAGTTGGCTTTGAGTTGATATGTCCACCATCATTCTTCAACATTATGACACATATCCTAGTTCACCTTGTCAAAGAGATTGATATTCTCGGATGTATTCCTACATAATATGTTCCCTTTCAAAAGGTTCATGGACGTACTAAAGAAATTTGTTCGTAATCATGCTCCTCCTGAAGGAAGCATCGCTAGTGGCTATGGAATAGAGGAAGTCATTGAGTTTTGTGTTGACTTTATTTGATGACCTTAAACCGATTGGCATTCCGGAATCGCGGTATGAGGGGAGAATACGTGGAAAGGGCACTCTAGGAAAGAAAGCATATATCTGTACGGATGCTTTCTCGTTCAAAAATGCACATTACACAGTTCTGCAAGCATCCTCTTTGGTGGATCCATACATCAAGGAACATAAGAAAATTCTATGCTCCGAATTCCCATAAAAGTTTGAGGCCTGGATTACACGTCGACACATGGAATCTTTCGCCAGTTGGTTGCAGAAGCATCTAATGCATAACATGGATATACGAGAACAGCTGGCATGGTTTGCTAGGGGAGCATCTTGGAGTATCCTAACATTCCAAGGGTACGAGATAAATGGGAACACATTTTAGACCAGAGCCCAAGATAAAGAGAGCACCAACCAAAAATAGCGGTGTCCGTATGGATGCCATAGACAACAACGGTAAAAAGGAGACATATTATGGTTACATAGAGGAGATATGGGAACTGGATTATGGACCCATTTTGAAGATACCTATGTTTCAATGCCAATGTGTGAAGCTGACTGGAGGAGGGGTAAAAAAAGATCAGTACGGGATGACAATAGTGGACCTCAACAATCTTGGGTACAGAGATGAGCTATTCATCCTAGCCCAGGATGTCGCTCAGGTTTTCTACGTGAAGGACATGTCCAACAAGCCAAAGAAGGGGATAAACAAGCAAACAGATGAGCCAAAGCGGCACATAGTTCTTTCAGGAAAATGAAACATTGTTGGAGTCGAGGACATGACAGACCTATCGGAGGATTGTAATAAGTTTGTTGAGATTCCTCCTTTCGCGGTGAATGCTGATCCATGCATCTTGTTAGCCAATGAGGATGCTCCATACTTGCGCCGCGATCATAATCAAAGGACATGCTATTCTTTCATGTTAACTCTAAAATTAATTTTTAGGGGTGGGTGACGCCATCACCCGCCTTTAGAAATCCGTTTCTAGGGGCAGGTGACGCCACCACCCGCTCTTAAAAATGATTTTCAATTTTATTCCAAAAATTCATTTAAATCTTTAAATATAGAAAAAAATCAAAAAAGTGAAACTTCTACGTTATGCTTATTGCGAACTATAGATAAAAAAATATGCCAAGTATATTTCAGCGTATATAAAGGTTAAGATTGTGTAAACCTTGAGGTACGACTTAAGTTGTATGAGTTACTATATAGCCATAGCCATATATAGGGTACAACAATTAAATTATCTTGTGATTCTAAAAGATCTTAAATGAATAATGTAGAAACTATAAAATTTTAGATCTTACCACTACAACTTTGATATGGAGCTACTCTATATCCGAGGTTGTTTGAAAAAAATCAAAACTTCTAGATTTTAATTTTAAAAACATTATAATAATATTTAGAAACATTAGATCTCGTCATTCCCTACAATTTTGATATAAAGTTTTACTTCATATGAGATCATATAAAAAGTTTTATTTTTTTTGCGTGGGACCATTTTTAGGGGCGGGTCATGCCATCACCCGCTCCAGAAAATGCATTTTTAGGGCGGTGACGCCATCACCCGTCCCTATAAATGCCACCATTTATAGGGCGGGTGATGGCATCACCCGCCCCTCAAAATGCCATTTTCAGGGGCCATCACCCGCCCCTTGAAATGATACCCATTTGTAGTGGCGAGTGATGGTGTAACAGCGCTCAATTGTAGAAGTGGGTTACCTTTTGACCCACCCCTAAAAAAAATGGGCGTCCATACAAATCATTTTTGTAGTAGTGTTGGAGACGTGGTTTTACAAACCAGCGTCTCTAATGACCCTCACATAGGAGATGTGGGTTGTTAACCCGCGTCTCCTGTGACTTTACATAGGAGATGCTGGTTGCCAACCCGCGTCTCCTATGATGAATTAAAATAACAAAAAAGAAAAAGTAAAAAGAGGATAGAATATACCCATATATACATCACAAATACACATGTTTTATCCATTCTTTATATCACAAATTTACATGCTTTATCCACTGTATACTTTACAAATGCAGTCCTAATCTATTGAACTCATACAAATGCACTATTATCTTGTGCAGAAACGAAAATAAGACAACATATCACTCGATGCCCAGTTCAGCTGAAAGCCAAGTCCAAGAAATCCTATTTCCATTTCCTCTGCAACTGCTTTGACCTATAAGAACATATGAACAGCTTGTTGTTAGCACCATCAAGCATGCTACCTCACACCTCCTATCGGTTCCGGAAATGGCCGGCAGCTAAACCTATTCGAAGTGTGTATCGTGCGTCATAATCGAAGGGGGCCTAACACAAAATGAATCTCTTGGATTTCAGTCTAGTTGTGGTCCCTTTTCCTAGGTTGCTGACCCTCCCTTTTATAGTCCAAGGGGGTCCTCCTTACATGGGGACTAAGTGTAGAGAAAGAGAGATAGAGAGAGGGAGTTCGTTACCCCGTCGATCGGGGCTGTCAACCCTATCAGTCGGAGTCCCTGGGCGGCCAACGTCCAGATCCTGTGTTGTGGAGTGGCCGTCCCTGTGCGTCGTACTTCGCCAGTCGGAGGGGCAGGCGTGCACTCATAAGCGCGGTGTGGCAGTCACGCTCCATCCTCAATGTTACGCCCCATCATTCCGCCATGATGGATGCATGCCCGTCATGTCGTGATGATGTCGTTGTGTTATGTCCACTCATAAGGACCGCCAGATGTAATAGTGCCTTCCCGCTGTGGCAGCAAGGGGCATGGCAACACCCGTGGGGTGAGTGGTTGGCCTGTACGGCAAGTTGACTCCGGCATGCATCCTTATCTGCCACACCTACTCCCGGGGCCCATCAGTACGCAGGGTCTGGCTGTCCTCGGTCTTGCCGGTCGAGGATAGTGACATGCGTAAGGCAAAGCCTGGTCCGGCATCTCAATCAGAGCCATGGTACGGACCCAGTCCCCGAGCGTCTCCTCAGTCGCGGACATGAATCAGGTTCTCCCGACCGGGCCGCCAGTCGGATTCATGGGCTCAGGCGGCCTGGACGGAGTCGCGGCCCACGAGGACGCTTGTCCGTTCCTGGCACGGTCTTGGGCTAGCTAGAATGCCAGTAGAAAGTGGGCCCGCTGGGGACCACGGGTCACTGGACCCGTCAGAGGCCCCCGAGCGGCTTTGCGATTTGTTTAATCATGAAAGCGCTTCTTTCATCGCGCTGTGTCTTAGCCCAAAATGAGGAGTCGCATCGTGCTGCTTCAATTGCAGGGAGGCATGACCTCTGATTGACTCCCCTTTGTGACCGCGGGTTTATTGGGGTCGCTCTGATCTGCCCTTGTAATGAATGCGCCATAGTGGCACCAGCCGCCGATCTTAGAAGCGGAATATCAAGGCCTGCCCGATCCGTCCCGTCGGCCCACCGCAAAGGAGTTCTTCCCTATTTCCCCTATGAGGCTTTCCATCCTTTTGAGGCCGAGCTGTGTACCGTGCGGCAAAGCCGGTCTGTGGGACATGAAGGTGCCCGACGGGCTATAAATGGGGCCTCCAGGCCCCAGCCTTTCGAACTCATCCAGAACTTGAGTCATAGGTGAGCCTGGGCTTATATAATCGAGCTGCTCTTAGCCCGTGTTCGACCTCCTGACGGAGCAGGTTGCTCTTTTCAGCGTCTGGTGCTAGAAGAACGCTTGCGAGCGGTAGGGGATAGCATGTGGGCAATGCTGTACGCTCGGGCCTCTCCCAGGCTCGGTCCTCCGAGTGCTCCGCTCGGATGATTGAGGAGGATGGGTGCGCAGGCGGGCCACCGTTTCTTGCCGGCGGTCGATGCCATTTTACTAGGCGCCTTGGGTAACTACGGGGGGAGCGTCGGCCTCGGGCGGTGGATGTGTTAGTGTTTCCACCAGCCAGGCCCTAAAATAGGAAGGAACTCCTCATTCTTTCCTACTGCCGAGCACGCCCCCGAGGGCCGCCGGGGTCCCGAGCAGGTTTGGATTCCCCGTGTTCCTCACCCTAGTTCGCTTTATGAGGAGGCATGTCCTTCCTAGGTAACTGGAGATGGGGAAGAGCTCCTCGCTGTCGTTCGAGACTGCGAGGGAGTTTGGTTGGCGGCGGCGGTAGATAGACTGCTTGCTGTCATCCCCTACCAAGTTGCCCTTGAGAAACAGGGTGCAAGAAGAAGGCTTGTGAGGAAGATGCTCCTCCCAGTTTTCCCGCACTTGTAGCAGCCCCCCTCATGGCTTTCAGCGTTACCACCCTTGTGGTGGTAACAGGTTTTTGTACTATTGTAACGGCCATGGGATAACTATACTTTGTAATATTTATTTGCCAGGAATAAAACACATTTATTCTGGAGTTCTTTGCATCTGCCGCGCCCAACCGCGTGTCCGGTCGGGGGATGGAATTTTGTCATCCCTTGTGGGTGAGAACGCGGTACCCCGACTCGTCGCTGCTTTGCCGCAAAGGAATGCAGTCGGGTCGGCAGCGTTGCGTGCGAATACGTGTGGAGGTGACCTCGTCCGTGGTCTTTGCGACTGTAGGGGTTGAGCCGGCATCACTTGCCTCGATGGCTCGAGTGACGGGCTCGGTGAGCTCCTAACGGGTGTCCCCGGGAAAAATTTCGAGCGCCCTAGTGGAATCCGGGTCCATCATTCGTGAAAGGGTCGACATAGCCCGCATGTGGCATTCCACTGCTCCACGACTTGAGTCCCGCAGATGCCCAAGCCGTCTGACCGGCTCAGGTGGCCCACTGGCCTCTCCTCGATGGAGATTCTATGGGCATAGCTCGAGGTACGAATTGGACGAGAAGGTTGAGATGACGCGAATCGCTGCTTGAGCAGGTCGGGCGAGGCCCGCTGGGGCTCATGTGCATTTTCACCCCTGGCTCTGTTTGATGCAAGGCAGCCTCGAGTCCTCCATGGATCGAGCTTCGAACCTCGGTCGGTCGGGTTCATGAGTTGGGATCTGTCAGCACACTTTTTGCGCCTTTTTGGTTTTGATGCCTTTATGAAATTTGAGAAATTTAAACACAAGAATTGAATGAGGACGCAGCCCGTTGAGGCTTACACGGGAAGTCGGAACGTCACCCCGTTTTTCATGCCCACGCCGCGGTCGTGGTGGCCCCTTGAGCCGCGTGCTGCATCCCGTCGGTTGGGCTTCCGCGAGGCGCCCCTTAAAAGGGGGAAGGGCCGGAGGCCGTCCTCCTCCTCTGTCTCGCCCTTGCCTTTGCCCCTAAGTGGGTTTCGGTGTTTAGATGACAAAACACATATACGCTTAATCTCGTTATCTAGCATGTGTGCAGGTGCTAAGGTTGAACAAGCAAAACATATGATGAAGTATGACCCCTCAAAAGGAAATGAAAAAGCGGTGGTTGGTTGACATTACTCGAAGAGTAGACTTTTGTTTTGTTTTTGAGTATTGTAACCCCGTACTATCAAGAGGGACTTTGATCTGCAGGTTTGGACTAAGAACTAGTGCTCAAGAAAATCCATAAAAATACTTGTGAGCCACAAAAACCACTTTAAAATGATATTTTGAGAGTGTCTCTGCCAAAACTGGAGTCTCTTGGTTTCTGTTCGGAATGTCCGGAAACAATGTCCAGGGTATCCGGACATATACCCAGAGTATCCAGGTTCGATTTCACCAACGGCAGATCTCCGGGTCTCTGTCTAGAATGTCCGGAGTATCCGGACATATACTTGGAGTATCCGGATACCCTTTCACCAATGGCTAGTTTTTGTGAGTGAGGGTATAAATACCACCCCATACCCCTTCATCCAGCTCTCTCTTGCCCATTTTTGAGCTGAATAGCCTAATAAGCTTTTCAAGCGCTCTCTCACTCCCCTTCTTCATTTCTTGAGATATTCCTTTGAGGGATTCAAGTTAGAGTGTTGCAAGAGTATTAATCCGTGCTAGTGAGCTGCCATTCCATTCTCTTGAGCACTTAGTATTCATCAAGCCGGTGGATTCAAGTTTGTTCCTCTTGGAGCTTTGAGCTCCTAGACGGCTAGGCGTGCTCGTGAATGCTCAGATGAAGTTGTGAGCATCACGGGAAGTTTGTAATCATCTTTCCTCTTTGAGGAACTCATAGTAAGTGACCTTGGGATTGAGCGTTGGTCTCGCCCTTGGGTGAGGAGCATAGGAGTTCTTGAGCACCATCTCTTGAACTCTTCCTCAATGGAGACGTAGCTCCTTTGGGAGTGAACTTCGGGAAACAAATTTCTATCTCTCTATGTGCTCTTTACTTAAGTTGTCATCTATTTGCTTGTGAGACTAACTTTCTAGGATTGAGTTTGATCTACTTATTTACAAGCTTCTAACTTGAACTAGTTGGTGAGAAACACTTAGAAGGAACCCCGGTAATTGCAAATTTACTCGATCTAAACTTCCTACAGCTGTACTGTAGTTTGTAACTGAAATTTCGTACCCGGACATTCGGATATAATATCCAGAAACTCCGGATCTCAAGTCCGGAGTATCTGAACATATATCCGGAGTATCCGGACATTTGGGTTACTGACTATTTGAAAAGTGTTTTAATGTTGCAGATTAGCCTATTCACCCACGCCCCCCTCTAGGCATCTTGAGTTCCTTTCACCACCGTTGTCGTGCCTGAGGAGGAAGAAGGGGAGAAAGGGAGGAAAAGAGAGAGAAAAGTTGTTGCGCTCCCCCCTCTTGTGGTCGCAATGTTGATATGGAGGTCGTCGACGTGGAGGAGATGCAACTCGACGTCTTTGCGGCAAATGGATTGCTGTCGCCGAAAGCAGTGGCGCACTGGAGGGCTCCCCCGGTAGAACACGAGGATCCGCAACCCGAAGCTGGCAAGATCGTGAGTTTTCTCGCGTTCCACGAGTGCGATCTCGGGTACCCGGCGCACCCGTTCCTGCTCGGTCTGCTGAACGAGTGGAAGCTGGAGCTGCAGCATCTCAACCCAAATGGGATGCTGCACATCGCGGGCTTCATCACACTCTGCGAGGGTTTTCTTGGAATAGATCCGCACACGAATCTATTCCGAGCCTTCTTCCACGGTCGAGGCCCGACTGTGAATGGGGACCCGAAACTCGCACCAGTTGGGGGCTTCAGCCTGCAAAAGAGGCCTCACCCATTGGGGGACTACGCGGCATACACCCCCGCGGATTCGAACCAGGGGTGGCATGAAGAATGGTTCTACATCAGGAACCCGGCGGAGATGCCATTCCAAGCGTTCACGGGAGAGCACCCCATAAAAAAAGAACAGTTGGACATGGGGGCCGGTCACCACGGAGAAGGCCCGTGTGGAGTTTCTCGAGGTCGCGCTGCAGAAGCGTGTCACGAAGGAGGGTCTCGAAGGGGTGCATCTTTTCGGCACCATATACCACCGTCGCATCATCCCGTTGGCCGTTAGGACGACCAAGATGTGGGAGTGCACTGGCATCACGGATCCCGATCGGGTGTCGACGGCGTTGGTGACCAATGGCGAGGTGTGGTCATGGCTTGACGTGGTGCTGAAGGTGGGGAATCAGCGGACGTCAGCGGTCCGCAGGCCTTCCACAAGGAACACCCGCCGGATCTCGTAAGCTTTTCCCCGTCTCCTTCTTCCTGCTGGTCCTCGTGCACCTGACAGGCTCCTAACCTTAGCTTGCTTTTCCAGGGACTCGTGTAACACCTCAGGTGTTTAAATTACGAAATAAGCCTCTTTAGCTTAACATAGTGCATAAATAATTAAGAGAAGTTTCAATGAAATGAGTTTTTAAAAATAACTTCTAAACTAGACCTCAAATAAACTTTGGCCTGAAACCAAACTTGTGTAACATTTCATTTTGAACAACTTTCATGTTCAGAGATTTTTGAGTTGCAACACGAAAATTTGAGAAACACTTGGATTTGCAAACCAGTCCCTGCCTTTTCTTCTATTTTCGCTGCAGACCCTTCTTCTCCGCCTCACACGACCCTGCGTTCGCCCGACCCTCGGTTCGCCCGACCATTTCGTTTGCCCGACCCTTACGCTCGCCCGACCCTCGGCTTCGCCCGACACATCGCCTCGACTCTCCGCCGACACGCAGTCGCCACAGGCCACTTGGCCGGCGATGCCTGACAGCGCTAGGCGCCAAGCCAATGCCTGGCCGCACCTGCATGCCGCGTTCCTCCCCAGTCCGCGCACGCCACGCGCGCGCCGGCGACCCGCGCCCCTGCTCGCCGCCCACCGCGCCCAATGGGCAAGTCGCGCCATGCCCGTGTCTCCGCCGCGTCCTGCCAGTCGCCGCGCTCGCCGCCCTGCAAGGCAGGTGCTGCAGCTCCTCGCCCAACCCGCGCGCCGCGTGATCTCCAGCTCCACACGCCAAATCCTCAGCGCCCAGTCCCCTGCCCGCGCCTGCCGCACGCCGCGCCGGCTCTGTTCGCCGCCCACCGCGGCCAGTCACGCGCCCCCATCGTGTCGCCCGCACCCGCGTCTCACCGTCAAAAGGCCCTCCTCCTCCCGCCTCTCTGCTGCCTACAAAAGGCCGCACTAAGTCCCCCTCGCGCGCCTAGACACCAGAATGCCACCGCCGCCACCATTACCGCCGTCGTGCCCAGCTTCCCGTGGAGCTCACCTCTCCGGTCACCCCTTGCCAGAGCTGAGTCTCCCACCACCACCGCAGCACCCGACCGCAGCTCACTGCCCCACCCATCGTCGCCCAGAGCCGCCGGAGGACCGCCAGCGCCGCCCGCGCCGCCGCCGCTCCCTGCTGCTCCGTCGACAGCCCACTCCGAAGCTCCGCTGTCGAAGCCAAGCTTCGAAACGGGTTCCCCTCGACGCCACGAAGCTCCTCAACTAGCCCACACTCTCCCCTTCTCGCCGGAGCACTGTCACCGACGCTCCGCCCCGCCGCCGCCCCTCTGCTCCATGCCGACGAGCCACCGCCGGCAAGTCCCAACCCCGACCGAGGCCACCCCAAGGTAGCTCTCACCTCCCTGGATCTCCCCGACCCTTTTTCCCTCACCGCCGACGAGCCCTCTCGCCGGAATCTGGCCGGCCGCCATGCCAGCGCCACCTGGGGACCACATTGCAACGATTGAAATCTTTAAAAGAGTCTGCATGCAAGTTTTCAGGGGCATATCTGTAAACCTGTGTTTAAAACTTTGAATTCAAAAATAGCGAACTTGTAAAAATTCATATAAAATCGTAGAAAAATCGGAAAAATACAAACTCAACTATTCTGGAATCTTTAGATGAAAATCTACAACTTTTGTTACATGCTTTTGTTCGGTTTCTTGCAAAATCTTACTATAAATTAAATAGAAGGCTTAATAGACTTTAAATGTACCCCCTGTTGTAGACAAAGTCTAAACCTGAAAATTTAGCAGTAGTTTGGTTGCTTGATTTGTAGGCTAGTGTAAAAATATTAGGGCCAAAACCCATCTCGAGCTAAACTTCTTAATAAATCTTTTTTGTTGCATGAAATAATAAAACTAATTTATAACTGATGTTCTGTTGTGATTCATATGGTGAAACTTTTCCAGAACTGTTGTATTAATGCCTAAGTACCACAGAAAAAGTGAAAATGTCTAAACTTTTTGCAATGCTTTTGTCTCTACATAATGTGCTCGAAATAAAAATTTCATCACCAGAAGTTACCTAATCCAGAAGTTGTGTTTAATCCATGTTGTGGTAAAAAAAAATTAAGTTTCCAATATAACACAACCCCTTCTTGTTTAGTGAAGTTAATAGTTAAGTTATACTCTGTTAACAAATTGCCCAAAGAAATTTTAACTAAGTAACTTCCCAACAAAGTCGATGTTTTGTGAACTGCACTTTGTCGTGAAGAAAAATAATCATCTTATATCATCACTATAACTTATATTTGTGCATTCATATAGAATCGATGACTCTCGCCGACGGAATGTACGAGCTGGTGCCCGCGTCCGAGAGAGAGAAGCGTGAAGCTCAAGTAAATCTAACTGAAGCTCTCGAAGCCCCGAGCCCAAGTTTGGACGAGCCCCAAGCTAGTTTTTCCCAAGAAGGCAAGCCCCGGAGCATGAACCCTATTTTTCTAAACTTATGCAACTTATTACTCTACTTTACTTATGCATTAAGTTTGTAGAATGGAAACTTAGTCGCATGATCCTAGGTACCCATGTTCTGAACACTAGATGTAAGGTTCGATAGAATGCTATGGTAATAGGACTCGATAAAAGTCGAGTGATTTCCTGTCACTCGCGAGAATATAGGAGTTGAATGTTTACTACATGCTGCAATCATAAGGTCGACGGACGGGGCTATGATACAATGTTTATGTTAATGATCGAGGCCCCGTCTGTTTAGTGAAAAATGCTAAGGCCACAGTGTGTGGTAGTGGTGGTTAAGTCTTTAAACGTACTAACCACATGCCGAGAATATGGTAATCGGTAAGCTTAAGTACTGGATTGAACCGAGGCCGGAATATACTCCCCACCGTCTTGAATTCGTTCACATCTAGCTAATGGCGGGTGCATTTGCCGCCACGGCCCGATGTACCGTGCTCTGTGGGGAGGTGTAGTCGAGGGCGGTGGGCCTGTTCCGTGAAGCGGGAATTGAAGGGAAAAGTTGCACGTGTGACTCTTGGAGTAACCACGTGACGTGTGTTTAGATTTCCCTTGCAAGGTTAAGAAATTCGATTCGAATCGTCCGTTTCTCACGGTTATTGAGACTGCTTGACCCTTTTACCACATAGAGTAAGAAGAGGAACAATGATGATGATTAATCTTGTTGGATGCAAAATAATTCTTCCACCATGTATGATATTGGATAGTTGCTTAACTAGAATGGTTAAAGAAAGCTAGAACTTGGAGCTAAAATCTGAAAGTAAGGACCTACTTATATATGCTTTTCGGCAAAACAAGCCCCTCAAGCCAAAAGACATGCATGTCTAGGAGTCGGCTAAGTATATTCCACTAGTCGGGTAAGCCTTGCTAAGTATTAGTATACTCAGCCTTGCTTGTGGCTTGTATTCAGGTGAAACTTTCGAGGATATGATTGCTAGTTTGACTTGGCCTTGTACCCTTCCTCTTGGTTGGTCGGTGGAATGGGATACGCCCCCGGCCAACGGTGGTGATGCCGAGTGATGTCTCGTATGGGCTTCATCGAGACATCCTGTATCGTCGAGTAGTTATCGTTATCTTTTCCGCTGCATTGAACTTTGAAGAACTCATTTATTTCGAACTCTGAAGTACCTTGTTTTATGAATTTGAACTCCGTGTAACAATAATTTGTGATGAACCCTGAGGTGTAAAATTTGTGGAATGTTGTATCCTCTGGGCTCACCTTCGTGTGAGTACATGTATGTGTGGTTTCGATCGGCAAAAACCGTGGTTGTATCGGCAGGTTACCCGATAGACCAGTGGATTATTCCGTTTGAAGTGCGAGTTAGCCCTGATTGCCCTTGTGGTGATGATTAGCGCGCTTGAGCCGGATTAATTCAGGTAGTTCTGCTACAACTCGGTCATCCCCAATCCCACCCTCATCTCCCGAAGGGGGCAGCGAGCGTGGCCAAATAGGCCGCTCACGTAGAGGCCACCCCGGGCACGAAGAAAAAGAAGGCCGAGAAGGCAGACAAAAGGCAGAAGGAGATGGAGATCGCGCATCAGGTCAGGATTGGGGAGGACCATGATATCGTCCAAGAAGAGCTCGAGTCGGAGCCCTTGTTCGACCCCGATGTTGGTGAAGAATCGGAGGAGGTGGAGTCGGACGACTCCGTGTCCGTGATTGCACCCAATGACATTGTGGCGTCGGGAATCACGAAGGACCCCAGGGCATCTTCCAGTGCCCCTGAGGCAAGAAAGGGCGCCGCTGATGAGAGCGCAACTCAGGAGGAGGCAAAGCGAGCCCGAGTGGGGCAATGCTCAAAAGTGGCAGAGGAGGAGCGGTCGGAGGAGTGCACTCACCCGTAGGCGCGTTTAAGTGCGGCCGGCTGAACGAGTGGTCAGGAGGAGGCCGTGCCAAGCTCCCTAACTGAGGGCGTCAGCCATGGCGCTCCACAGACTAGTCGGGGAACAGCGAGGTTGGTTCCCGCCATGGCTGATGCGCCGGGGCTCGGCTTGCGGCCGCTGTCGGGCGTCCGGGTAAGGGAATTGCTTCGCGGCTTCGGTCCTATTTCCTGATATTTTTGCTTACTCTGCTTCTTCTCACAGTGCGTTGATGTCGACCGGCCTACAGCCTAGTGTTGAGCAGGTGCCATGGAGGCCGAACCCGACACTATTTGCTCTAACCCAAGGAGGGGGCCGGGGTTTAGCTTCTACGAGCCGGCCGCCGGTGATGGTGGCGATCCCCGTACAATCTGTTGTGTGGGTGACTGTGGCGATGCTTCCCCCGTTGAGTGCAGGAATGAAGGAGGAAATCGTGGCCCTCGAGTCCCCAGGCAGAGGTGGAGTTGGTTCCCCCGCATGGACAGCGCCTCCTTGGTTCATAGTGGCCCGGTCGACATCGGCGCCGCGGCGGGCCAGTTGTCGTGAGTGGATGACGCTGCGCGCGTTGTAGTTGGGCCCGAGCCGGCCACGCACCGGGGGGCGCTGCGAGGCGGGTGCCAGGTCAGGGCACGGCGTAGCCGCGGCGTTGCAATCCGCCTGGGGTGGAAGCCCTTGCTACTGGTAGACTGAGGAGTTTGTCTGCTGCGAGCCTGCCCCCCGTCTGGATAGGAAGCCATGTGCCGGTGGCGTGACGTGGAGCTTTCCGCATGCTGCAGGGTGTCATGCTACACCAGCATCCGGATGTTGCGGTGGAGCTCCTGCTATTGTGGGTCCGTATGCTCGGGAAGGTTGCACAGGAGCATCGCTGTGGTGGTGAAGTTTTGCCGGGCCCGCGCAAACTGCATGGGGCTCTTGGCGTTTGCGATGTTGAACTGCTGGACATGACGAGCACGTGCCTGCGTGCCGCCCGCAATATTATGAGCATTTGGCTTGGAGTTGCGCCACGGGTGCACTGACGTAGGCGGCGGCTGGTGCTGCCTCCGCTATCCTATGTCCTCGCCATGCGCCTGGGCATTAGCCATGGCCTGCACGCGATGGTATGGCAGGGTGTGCGTATCCTCGATCTCCACCGGGACCGGCTGTCGTCCCTACACGTCCGCCATGGCGCATTCCCACAGCGTGGGATAGTCAAGGGGCGACAGGTCGCTGACGCTTGACCCTTTGCTCAGAAGGTCGTCGTCGGAGAAGATATCATGGAATGAGGCGGGACCATACCCCGTCTTGCCCATGAACTCGGCCGCGCGTGGGGGCTGCGATAGGGCCCTCCCGAGCTCCCTGGCGCTCGTGGCATATGTGAGGCCAAACAAGTACCGACCGTGCGTTGAGCGCGGTGGGGACAGCGGGGTTGCTCCGAAGAGCTGGTGGAAGACATTGCACAGTGAGAACAGAAGCAAATCCACATGACTCACTGGGGGTTGGCACCGAGCATGAGCTCGATGTGGTGCGCGAGCGCCTCAGTGTCGAGGTCAGCCAGCAGCCCGTTCGAGGGAGTGTCTCAATGTTAGAGGGGTGGTCTCCTCGCGGAGGCAAAGCGTGCCGAGATGATCGGCAACGAAGTCCAAGCTTCCAAAGCGGAAGGCCTAGAAGCGCGCGAAGACGGGAGGTGCCCACAGCCCAGCGCGCGGGGCTATGGAAAACTCCAACGAGCCGAAGTGAATCGCATCGCACAGGCTCATGAGGCTGGAGGTGTCAAACTGTCAGTTCCGGAAATGGCCGGCAGCTAAACCAACTCGAAGTGTGTATCGTGCGTCGTGATCGGAAATAGCCTAGCATACAGTGACTCAAGATTTATACTGGTTCACGCAAACATGCCGTACGTCCAGTTGGGGGTCGGTCGGATGTATTGCTTGAGCCCAGGTGCTCGTGAGAGTTGAGGAGTTACAAGCTTTCGAGTGGAGAAGAATCTCTTGGATTTCGGTCTTGTCCTAGTCCCCTTTCCTAGGCGGCTAATGCACCCTTTTATAGTCCAAGGGGGTCCTCCTTACAAGGGGCCTAAGTGTAGAGAAAGAGAGATAGAGAGAGAGAGAGAGAGAGTTCCTTGCCCCGTCGATTGGGGTCATCAACCCTGTCAGTCGGAGTCCTCGGGCGACCACTGTCCAGGTCCTGTGTCACGGAGTGGCCGTCTTGATCTGTCCCTGTGCGTCGTACTTCACCGGTCAGAGGGGCAGGCGTGCACTGATAAGTGCGGTATGGAAGTCACGCTCCATCCTCAAGATTACACCCCATCATTCTGCCATAATGGAGGCATGCCCACCACGTCGTGATGATGTCGTTGTGTTCCGTCCACTCATAAGGATGGTCAAGTGAAACAGTGCCTCCCCGCTGTCGCAGCGAGGGGCACTGCAATCCCCATGGGGGGAGTGGTTGGCCTGTACGGCAAGTTGAGTATGGCGTGCATCCTTATCTGCCACACTTGCTCCCGAGGCCCATCGGTACGCAGGGTCCGGCTGTCCTCGGCCTCGCTGGTCGGGGATAGCGACACGCATAAGGCGGAGCCTGGTCGGAGATCTGAGTCGGAGCCATGGTACGGACCCAGTCCACGAGCGTCTCCTCATTCGGGGACGCGAACCAAATTCTCCCTGACCAGGTGGCTGGTCGGGGTCACGGGCCCAGGTGGTTTGGAAAGAGTCACGGGCCACGAGGACGGTCATTCATTCCAGGCGCGATCTTGGGCTAGCCAAAATGCCAGTGGAAAATGGACCCGCTGGGGACCCTGGGTCCCTGGACCTGTCACCTCCAATAACAGCAAGTCTGCAAAGCCTATCACATGTTAAATCACTATATCTGATAATTCACAACAATAATAAAAGATGCATAACCTTATCCTTAAACATAAAGCCAGTTGATGCGTGGACGTCCTAAAGCTTTTACAATGATTCAAGACATAATTTATAGCCATCTATAAAAATTGCAAGGGATAAAAATAAGAAAACCATAATTTATAGCCTGAAAATCTACCAGCATGAGTTAGAAATTAATGTTGCAACCTTAATATAGTTGGCACAGTCCTAAGTAATTT
Source organism: Panicum miliaceum (assembly GCA_032594955.1). NCBI lineage: Eukaryota > Viridiplantae > Streptophyta > Magnoliopsida > Poales > Poaceae > Panicum > Panicum miliaceum. The sequence goes on along the minus strand of CM064070.1, from coordinate 5,789,474 downwards.
TCAGTTAACTAGCATGTTAACATTGGAGACGCGGATTGTTAACCCGCATCTCCTATAACACACATATAATAGAAGACGCGGGTTAAACGTATATAAGTGACGCGGGTCATCCTTAGGCGCTGGGAGCAAACTCATAGGAGATTCGGCTTATTAACCCGCGTCTCCTATATGTTATCGGAGACGCGGTTTAATTCCGCGTCTCCTATAAAGGTATTTCCTTTGATAGTTTTCTACATAGTGTCACTCAACACAAACTTCATTTTGATGATTTACCGAAATGAGTTAACCAAAACACATCATTTCATATAACAAGTACAAATACAATGCCCAAATATTTGGCATCAATAACAGTCATCACATGCATTCCAAAAAGCTACAAAGTGAGATGTCCGAATGTTTGGCATCAATATACACAGCTAGAAAAATGACCTTTCATAGAACAAGGTTAGTACGGGTCACTCTTTACCTGATACAAAGGTGCCACAGGTGCCACAGATCCATTTTAGTATTGGGTCCAAATTTGAAAGCCTCCAGAGCTATTTTAGTACCGGGCCAAAACACCATCCGGTACTAAATGTCACCCTTTAGTACCGGGTGGTGTTTCGCCTTGGTACTAAATGGTCTTCCATGGGTTACTTCAAAAAGAAAGCATTTCCCACTCAGACACATGTGATGCGTAGGTGGGATGGTAAGAAAGCTACGCGCGAGGCCAGAGGTCGTGGGTTCGAATCCTTGCGGCCGTTCATGCGCATTTACGCGTGAAAAATTTGCGTGACCGGCCTTCCGGGTGTTCGTAATATTTTGTTTCATTCTTCTGGATGGCGCATTTAGTATTGGTCGCTGCAAACGGTACTAAGTACTAAACACGCCATATGCCTGGTACTAGTGCTAGTTTTCTAGCAGTGATAGCAGTCACATGCTATCAAACTGAGTATAGTTCAGCTAGTTAGATTCTTGTAGCGGCACCCAGACACCCAAGTTCCAATTCTTAACTCAGCATGAGTGCTTGTAGTTTCATTAGGGTGTGTTTGGTTGGGCTGTGGCTTTTGGAAAAGCTGCTGTGAGCTGTGGGCTGTGGAAAAGTTGTTGTGGCAAAAGCAGAAGACCGTTTGGTTAGAGAAGCTGTGAGCTGTGGGAAACTGTGTGCTGTGGGTGAAATACCTGTAATACCTCTGAAGGTTTGTGGGGCTGTCTATATACCAAAATACTCGTACAAACCTAATATGTTCACTATTTCGCATGTAAATGTATCTTTTAGAAAGGAAAACATTAAATTTTCTAACTTTTTCATCCATATGGTCCACATAAATAGAACTGTAGCAATTACACAAGATAAATGGCTCATAATATTATGATATATGTCAACATAACTATCCTCCTCTCGCACTAACCAAATCATCAGCGATCTTGTCACGAATGGTATTCATGGTATCCTCATTCTCTACATCTTCACTCCCATCTTCTTGTGTTTGTGCCGTGCCACTTATAGATGGTACCAAGTACTGCTCATCAGCATCACATCTCTCAAACTCCTTATCACGCAAATTGCTATCATGGATAAAATTATGCAAAGAAAAACAAGCCATGATTATATGCTTCTGAGTACGAGGTGAGAAACTTGGCATGCTCTTCAAAATATGCCACTTCTGCTTCAAGACTCCAAAAGACCTTTCAATCACATTTCGAAGGGACGAATGCAAGAAATTGAACACCTCATACTTTCCTTGAGGAGTGCCTGTACATGTCGAAATTCGGGTATGTGATATGTGCTTCCTTTGTAAGGTGCAAGACACCCTATTCGGTTTGGATAACCCGAATCCACGAGATAATATTTTCCTATAAAAGTAAGCAAGTGAGGCAAAATAAATAATACAAGCACAACTAAAGTAAAATGAAGGAAATGATGTACCATGCATACCTTTAGGAGGCACGGAAAATGAAGGAAAATTTGCCAATGCATGACTGAGGATACGCGTGTCATGTGCAGCACCTGGCCAACCAGCAACAACAAAGGTAAAACTCATGTCAAAGTGACAAATTGCTAGCACATTCTGAGATGTATATCCGTGACGACATGTGTGGTTAACCACTTCGTCCACTAGCACTACCACTTTCACATGTGAACCATCTATTGCTCCAATTGCACCTTTGAAGTATGGCCAAAAACGGTTCTCTCTCATCCTTGCATGGTCTGTAGAAAATGTAGGATCTCTCGGAATAATATTGTCTTTACCTAACTTGCACATACACTTCAACACTTCATGAAACTTCATGTGAACCGTCCAAAGCGACTGAGTGAAACGATTTTTAACTTGTGAAAATGATTGTGGTCCTCCGACAATCCATAAGAACATCGCCAATGACTCAATAGATGAAACATTGTTGGTAGAGGTCAATCCGTTGGTAGAGACTAGCAAGTCATGATGTGCCATAAAGATCTCGACGCTCATCCGAAACATCTTATAAAAATACCTTGGACGACCCATGCACCTCATCACCCATTGAATTCCAATTTTTGTCGTTTCCCTGTAATCACCTTTGTGTAAATACTGTTCATTGTACAAATCCCCCATTTCTCCCATAATAGCAGCATGTTGGGCTAGTTCAGCTAGCATCAACAATCCCTTTTGCCCTTCTTTGGCGACATCTGCCAATTTTCCATCCATCTACAGAAGAACAACAACATTTTTGGTTCAACACAGCATAATAATAACATAATAATAAAAACTAGTATTTTACATGCCAAATTGGTTCAGATCTTTGAAACATGATAATGGTACATAACCTTGATACAATAAAATGGTTCAGAACATGCAAACATTAAAACATGAAAACATGAAAACAAGAAATCAATGGCGTCCATCATGCTCCCTCTTAATCAAATCGAGCCTTCCCTCAATTGTTTCTAGAGAGCTAAAAACCTCCCTAAAATCTGGCTTCACAAGAAGTGAGGTTGTTGTATACATTAGAGCAGTTCCTTCTTCCACCCCACATTCTTTCACCATCTTCATAGTCATTGCTATGGTAGGAACATGGTTGGTTGGAGGAGTGGATGATGCTTCAACACTTGTGGAGATCTTCTCTGCGGCAATTTCTATCTTCTGACAAGTGTTCTTATACAAACGAAAGAAAGGGCTCTTCTCATCCTTCTCCTCAGCACCAGTGGATGCCCCCTTGCATTTCCTTTTTCCTGTGTTCCTTGTCTTCTCAACATTCTCTACAGGTTTTGGTACCATATCCTCATCCTCATCACTTGCATCATTTGACGATATATCTCCAGGACATCATGCAGAAGACCCACTAACATGTGCCTTGCCAAACACATAATGTATATCATCAAGAAACTTTGGGCCTTGTTTCCGGAACTTCGAACGAGGGCATTTGATTGCTTTCTCTTTATTGTTGCACCTCTGAAATTAAATAAAAAATAAAATTATTAAGGCACAGTATATAAAAAATATTAGTGAAAAAATACTAAAGTCAGATTATTCCACTTACAGCAAGGTGTTCATCCCACCATTAATTCGAGCAGTCCACAGTTTGTTTAACCTCATCCCATCCAAGCCCAGTGGCAAGATTCTTGAACTCCATAAAAAATGTATAATCCTTTTTCAAAGCATCTATCTTGTTCTTCAATTGTTTTTTCGTACGTTCATCACCAGATTTTTCTGCCAACTTGAATACAAGATTCTTCCAACCGGTAGTAGTGAAAATTCCCAACGGCCTATTCCCAGCTTCTATCTCTTCTTTGCATGCATCATACAAATGCCTCAAAAAAACATCACCCCAATCTGCCTTGTCACCCATTCTTGAGCTAAAAAAAAAATTTTCCAATCAATTTGCATACAACAAGTACTAATCACACCTCCTCCAATTCATCAAACAATTATACATTCTTGAATCAAACTTTCTCTCCTATTCTCCAATGGACAGAGCAACAATTTTGAATAAAGCGGGCAAATACAGAGGAGGAAAGACTACCTGCAGTGGCGGCGACCGGCCTGGAGACGCGAAGGGGCAGAGGCGGGCGGGCCGGGGCGGAGGCGGGCGGGGTGGGGTGGGGCGGCACCGGGCGGAGGCGGGCGGGGCGGGGCGGCGCCGGGGTGGGGCGGGGCGGCGCCGGGGTAAAGGCGGGTGGGGCGGGGCGGGGCGGGGCGGCGCTGGGGTGGAGGCGGCGCAAGGCGGGGCGACGCCGGGGCGGAGGCGGGCATGGCGGGGCGGGGCAGGGCGGGGCGGGGGCTGCGGGGGTGGCGGCGGGCAGAGGCGGCGGGGCGGGACGGGAGGCGATCTGCGCGGAGGAGCGGGTGGGAGTCGGACGGGTGGGAGAGAATAGAAGCGAACTATTTTTTTCATAACCAGTGGCAGGTGGGTAATTTTTTACCCCAAAAGCCATTAAAAGCAGGGGGAGAGGTGCTTTTGTATTTATATTATAGTGAAAGCTGCTTTTGGTCAAAAGCACCTAGAGCTTTTATGCCCTTTGGTTGGATTTTGGCTTTTCCAAAAGCAAAAGCAGGTTGAAATTAACAGTGTTATTCTTTCAATAGTAGGTGGCATGCATGTTGATAGCCAGTGGTGGACCCATGAATTGGTTAAGTCTAGGACCAAAATTCAGTGGCAAAAACGAACCAATATATATCATATAGAAAAATTAGCAAAAGTTTAGGTAATGATTCGAATGTAACATACCACAAGTAATAGTTCAACTGGTAGGAAGTTTAGATGGGTTTATCGACTTCATTCAGTGGTGTAGCAGGAACACGAGGGGAGTAAGATGTCAAAGTCCTACTCTTCATTTTCTAGTACTACTTTCAAATGTACCTATGAAATTTCAGTACAGAATAGGCGCAAATGATTCAACTCTCAGTTCAATTATCGAATAGAATAGAAACTCAAACGGGAAAGGATGCAGAGACTAGGGAGAAGATAAACACCACGAAAAAGGGCAGCTGGTGGCTCCTGACGCCTTCACACAATTGGCGTGCAACTCGACGTGCACTTACCGCAGCCCGCAAGCGATGAAAGAGCCGAGGAGAACCATTCAACGAGCTGAGGTACTACAGTATAAGGCTCAACCCAACTAAGATAAAAGAATGGTTTAATACTCTATATTTGCAAATAATATTAATTCCAACTAAAAGCTGGTAGCCTAAAGACCTATAATTTGTACAAAAACACATTTTTTGCCACCATATTTACTACTCGGTCTTAACCAACAATTGATCTTGCATGCATGTAATCGTCGATTTTTTTTATTAACGTAATTCCATGCTATTGCCCTTCTAGATGTAGTCAAGGGATTTGTATTTGATGAATTTGACCCAAATGTTTCAGCACACATTATTATTATCTTTAACATGTGTCGATATGATATGCTTTAGAAAACACTGAAATTGATGGATGCCATGGCTCGGGTACTAAAGGTCAACTATGCTTCGACTAGCCTCTTCAGATTTCACTGCTAATCTTAGTAATGTCATCACACTGACGTTATATAGCTCTGCTCAATAATTTAAATCTACACTACAGCCACAACTCTCATAGCTCCAATAGACTGGGAATGTAAATCCTCTACATAACTACGTACCTCCTTCATTGTCACTATTTCCTTGATTTTGCAAAGTTCAAAACTTTATTCATCAAATAAGGACCCTCAGTTTGACATACGGAAATTTAAAATAAATAGATAAATATGTATGCTCTTTCACAAAGGTATTATCTTTTTGCCATTTCAATCTGTCTCAGATTTTGTTCATTCATTTGCCAGCACCATGAGATATTTTGAGGATGAGTCAAGATTATCGACTGATCAATCTTTTCCTGAATGACTTCACTTTGATGCATCAAGTAAAAGCCTTCTTCTTTCCATAATATTAATTCTTATATCTGACACTTTGGTCAACTCAATACCTATTGCCTAAAAGCTTTCAAATGATTTCCCCTTCAGTGCATAAAGCCTACTGAAACATTCTTACAGACGTATCAATCTCAACTCTAAATTTTATGGTTTAAGCAATCCATTAAGACATTAATTAAGGACATATTATTAAACTTTTCATATAATTATGTATTCAAAGTATTACATCTACATGAATATGTACATGGTATATCATCGTCATCCTGAAAGCTCAAAGATGCCGCGACATCGCACCCAACATTTTCTATTATTTTTTCTAAAACTTATCAGCTGAGATCTGAAACAATGGAAGAGGTTTAATAAAAAAAACTAGTCAAAAAATGCAGGAAAATTACAAGCATTTTGGTGCACATCCCCTAGCTTGGAAGTATATATGGGCTACAATTATAGGAGAATGATCTCGCAACTAAGGTAGTGGTTTTTGTGCACGCGCACTTCTCCACGAGAAACAATCATAAGGGACACATCGAATATTTTGACACATTGGGCACACGGATAAAGTGAATGGTGTAATTACGTCACCAGTATCAAGAAAATGACTGAATGACACCCGCAACAAATTTGGATGTCTAAAACTATATAGAAAATATTTCAGTTAACATGAAAATGACTGAACAGGCACAGCGAAGTTATGCACTACTCTCTCCATTTCAAAATAAAGCCATGGTGTTTGATTTGGCATGTTCGATCATAAGAACTCGTTGATACTTAATTTCTTAAATACTCCAAATTAAAGCCTGTAGAAATAATCATAACAGCAAGAAAGTATATTGAAATGTGAACCCACTGAATCATGTCATATACCAAAACATATACCATGTGCGTCTAATGTTTGATTTGAGTGTTATGAGGTCTGTGTGTTAAATTATATGCATGCCTTAGAATACGACGGGAGACACTCACTACTGAAACCATCTTTTGTCCTCCTCATTTATCCAGGCCAGCTTTGGACCCGGGACTAATGGCTAGGGATCCAACGGCTAGGGACAGCGGGGAGCTTTAGTCCCAGTTGTGTTGGGGGAAAATATTAACGACCTCCTAATGACCATCAAAACAACGATCATGAAGGCCCGGGCCCACCTGCAGCAACGGCGGCCGCCGTCGGCCCAACAGGGGAGAGGAGCGCCCCGCTCCGCCTCGCCCGACCAAGTGCGTCGGGGTTGGACGCCCCCGACCCCTCGACGGCCGGACTCCGCCTCGCCCGACCAAGTGCCTCGGGGTCGGACGCTCCCGACCCCTCGACGGCCCGACTCCGCCTCGCCCGATCAAGTGCCTCGGGGTCAGACGCTCCTGACCCCTCGCCACAAGGCTCCGCCTCACCCGACCGGGGGCGTAGGAGGTCTGACTCACCCGGGCCCACAAGGCGAGTATCCGCCTCGGGCGCAGACTGGAAGATGCGAGCGCGGATCTCGTGGGCCCCCTGCCGGTCTTGCCATAAATGCGCCGCAACTCTGGCACGCAGAAAGGCGCTCGCACCCCCGACGTGACCCATCACAACTACCCAAGCGCGACCGCACAGCGCAGGCCACAGTGGCGTAGTTTTCCCCGATTCGCCACCAGGCACTCATGACCTGCGCCGCCCGGCATAGGAGGAAGCCCGCCCGTCCTCGCGCCCCACGAATCCGGCGATAGGGACAGGACGTCCGAGTCCCACGGCCGTCAGCAAGGTAACAGGGTCACCCGCTTTCCCCCGACGGGCACGGATGCCGCGACCAAACGCCATCATCACGCCTGGCGGCACCGGCCCCCAAGGAGATCGATGACAGGATCCGGAGGAAGCCGTCCTCTCCCGGCGGACGAACTGACAGGAGCCGAAAGCCAGAGCCGGGGACGGCGACCCAGGGACTGGGACCTTCCCCTTGTGTTCTATTTTTCACTCTCTCCTCACGCCTGGCTCATCGGTAACCCGGAGCCCCCTTGCGCTATAAAGGGAAGGCCGGGGGCCCTGAGACAGGGGACAAAGGAACTCAGACTCTCTCTCGCACACTCTCTCTGACTCTCGGACGGACTCCTTCTTCCCGGGCGAGAAGAACACACTCTCACCATTAGAGCTTCAGTGCACACCCAAGAGACTTGGGACCAGCTCCCTCTCTCGCCCTCCTGTAACCCCTACTACAGACCCCGCGTGGGTAACACGAGCAGCTCCTCATACTGGACGTAGGGCTTCTTCCTGCCCGAATCAGTCTAAACCCCGTGTCTCCCACGCAACCATCTGAAGCCTTACGCGCATAAAAGAAGTTTACTAGTCTTAGTCTTGATCCGCTAATCTTGATGATGACAGTTGGCGCGCCAGGTAGGGGACCTTTGCGCATACATCACCGGCTTCGGATGGCCAACCACGACGCCAGCTTCGCTCCAGGCTCCCTGGTCCGCTTCGGGAGTCTGGACTTCCTCGCCACCGGGGAGGGGATCGAGTTGATCCCTCTCCTCGTCTTGCCCGCTCGCCTCATCATCTTTGGCTCCGCCGCCGGGGTGGTGGCGAGCGGCCGGACGCGCGCCGAGGGGCCTCCTTCGGAGGGGTGGCTCTTCGGGCTGTGCAGTGCCGCGATGACCTACGATCGTTCCTTGGCGCGGTCCATGACCGTGCCGCCCGCGAGCAACGAGCTCGCGGGCGTGGCGGGGACGACCTCCTACGCCGGCTCCAGCAACGGGAGCCACCACCCCTCGCGCGAGTGCCTCATGGCTGACGTGCACTTTGAGGGGTCCAATGGCAACGGCGTCGAAAGGAGGCAGCGGACTCCCCCACCGCGCGCTGCGGCCACGACTGGAGCCCTTGCCCGGGCCCCGGCGCGACTATGACAGATAGAGGCGCGCGCGACGCCCCGTCAGGAGGTCGAGTGCCCCCGCAACGAAGATCGCCCTCAGCTCTTCGCCCGCGCCAGCTAAAACATCGCCGCAGCGGCGGCCCTACTCCGATGACTCCCCGAGCCGGCGACGCCCGAGGAACGTCAGGCGCACCGAGAGGTGCGCGACCTGCTCGAGTGCGCCGCCGTCCAGCAGGTGGAGAGCTCCGCGTCCCGACGATACGGGCAAAACGCCAGCGGGGCAGCGCCCACCGCACCCTCCGAGAGGTGGGGGGAGTTTGTCCACCAGCCTCCTCCTAGGGCGAACCAGGCCGCGCCCGCTCGATGGACGCCGCCACCCGTAGGAGGCGGGGCTCAGTCCGTTCACCGGCGCGTCGGTCCCATTCGCAAGGCCCACGACACCCTAGACGCGCGGAGGCGCTCCCGCGCGGACAGGGAGGAGGGGGTGGACTGTGGCTACCACATCCACCGTGGCGGCCACTACGACAGCGAAGGAGACCGCAGCCTGAGCCCCGACCCGGCGGGGCCCCGGACCTTCTCTGCGCGTATCCTGAACGCGCCGTTCCCGCCACGCTTCAGGCAGCCAACAAACGTAGCCAAGTACTCTGGGGAGACGAACCCCGGGCTATGGCTCATCAATTACCGGCTTGCATGTCAGGCCGGTGGGGTGGACGATGACCTGTTCATCATCCACAATCTTCCACTCTTTCTGGCCGACTCGGCGCGAGCCTGGCTGGAACATATCCCTTCGGGTCGGATCCTCAACTGGAACGACCTGAAGGAGATATTCGTGGGAAACTTCCAGGGCACGTACATGCGCCCTAGAAATTCCTGGGACCTCCGGAGCTACCGCCAGGCGTCGGACAAGTCCCTCCGAGACTACATCCGACGCTTCTCCCGGAAGCGCACCGAGCTCTCCAACGTCGAGGATGCCAACGTCATAGGGGCTTTCCAGGCAGGAACTTCCTGCTGGCCCCTCATCCACGAGCTGGGGCGCCGAGGCCCGCGGACCACGGAGGAGCTCCTCAACATCGCCACCAGCTTCGCCTCGGTCGGGGAGGCCGTCGGAGCAATCTTCGACCGCTCCAAGGGCGAGGCAAAGCGGAAGGAGGACGCCGACGAGGGCACCTCCAACCGTCCACAGAAGAAGAAGAACAAGCAACAGCGCGAGGCCCCCCTCATGGCTGCTGCTGAGCGCAAGCGGGGACAGCCGCCCCCGGAGGGCACCCCCGGTTTCTTCGACAAGCTGCTCGAGGGACCGTGCCCGAACCACGAGTTCCCCGCGAAGCACGTCTACAAAGACTGCAACCTCATGAAGAGGTATTTTGTAGGCAGCCCGCTGCTGGCTCCCTCTCCTCTCGGTCTTCTGGTACAGGCTGACCGTGAAGAAGTACTTCCAAAGCGAGAAGTTGGGCTCGATGCCGAGGAACCCCTCGCACTGCGCGACGAACGCCGCGATGTGTTGGATCCCGTTAGGATTGAGGTGCTGCAGCTCGAGCCTGTAGTAGTGCAGCAACCCGCGGAAGAAAGGGCTCGGCGGGGTCGCGAACCCTCTCTCATGGAAGTGGGCGAACGACACGACGTAGCCGGCGGGCGGACTCGGCACTTCCTCCATTCCGGGGAACCGCCATTCGCCCCTTTCGGTCCTCTCACAGAGGAGGCCCTTCCTCGTGAGGCCGTCGGCGCGCGAGGCGCCAAAGCTGGTGCGCTCCCAAGTTCCCATCGCGAAGGGATGAGAAGCTCGATGGTGGAAAGCGAGGAAGGTTGGAGCGCTGGGCGGAGGAAGACGAGCGGCACGCAAGAAAGCTAAGGGTGCGCGAGGAGGTGAAAGAACTTGGGACAGGTTGCGGGCGGAACCAGTGAGGCGGACCCCCCGCCTTATAGGAGGACACGTGGGAAGCAGAACAGACGCTCCATCCGCAAATGAATGCGGCGCTAGGTACGCCCCATCACGCCCGCCCCTTTCTTGGAAATCGTGTGCACGACCCTGCAGGAAACATCCACTCCTCCCTCGTTTCGCGGGTCGGCGCCTTCCGCCACTTCGCCTCCTAGGAAGTACGCGCGCACAACCTCCTCCGCACCCGGCCCGAGGCTCAACAAAAAGGTAAAAAGGGATACGGGGCTGAAAACGCCCCTACGGCCCGTTATGATCCAGGGGTTCGAAGGCTGGCCCACTGTGGGTTCGACAGCCGCCCCAGGATGACCCCGAGCGAGGGGTGAGAAGGGACGGGTCCGCTAGCGGCCATCACCCAGGCGCACGACAGCCCAGGGCGTCCCGACCTCACATTCGAGTCCGGACCGGCATCAGAGTTCATGGTTTTTCCCCGAAGAAAGACAACGAGCCACCGAATCCGATCGAACGGACTCAGGAACTATATGAACTGGCCGGCCGGAATCTGGGGTACGCCACCAGCTTGGCCCGAGCCAGACCCCCCCGAACGGGGACTGGGACCCCAATCGAATCGACCCGTTTGCAGCTCAACGAGCACCACGGTTCGTCCGACGAGGATAGCGTGGCACGGCTCACCCCCTCCGTCCCATCGAACGGGCGCTTGAGGGGTAACATTCAAAAGTTGATCTGGCCTCCCGACCGGTCTCCTGCAACGCGCGGGAGCTCGGGGGCTGGCTTCGCAACCAATGACCGGATGGTCACGACCTGAGGTCTCCGGACGGAAGGCGTCATACGGAACAACGAGAATCTTCTCGCCCCAAGACATCCACAGGGCTCTCCGTCTGGTCAACTTCCCCGGCCAAGCCGAACAAATAACACTTCCTGCCCCAACTTACTGCAGTTTGCACGACGAGCAGAGATTTCCGACGAACGATGATAGCCTCCAGAGGAGCGTCCCCGCTCCACCACCGGCTCGGGGGCTACTGTTGGGGGGAAATATTAACGACCTCCTAATGACCATCAAAACAACGATCATGAAGGCCCGGGCCCACCTGCGGCAACGGCGGCCGCCGTCAGCCCAACATGGGAGAGGAGCACTCCGCTCCGCCTCGCCCGACCAAGTGCCTCGGGGTAGGACGCCCCCAACTCCTCGACGGCTGGACTCCGCCTCGCCCGACCAAGTGCCTCGGGGTCGGACGCTCCCGACCCCTCGACAGACAGACTCCGCCTCGCCCGATCAAGTGCCTCGGGGTCCGACGCTCCCGACCCCTCGCCACAAGGCTCCGCCTCGCCCGACCGGGGGCGTAGGAGGTCTGACTCACCTGGGCCCACAAGGTCAGTATCCGCCTCGGGCGCAGACTGGAAGATGCGAGCGCGGATCTCGTGGGCCCCCTACCGGTCTTGCCATAAATGCGCCATGGCTCTGGCACGCAGAAAGGCGCCCGCGCCCCCGACGTGACCCGTCACAACTACCCAAGCGCGACCACACAGCACAGGCCACAGTGGCGTAGTTTTCTCCGATTTGCCACCAGGCACTCATGACCTGCGCCGCCCGGCACAGGAGGAAGCCCGCCCGTCCTCACGCCCCGCGAATCCGGCGACAGGGACGCGACGTCCGCGTCCCATGGGCCATCAGCAAGGTAACAGGGTCAGCCGCTTCCCCCAACGGGCACGGATGCCACGACCAAACGCCATCATCACGCCTGGCGGCACCGGCCCCCAAGGAGATCGACGACAGGATCCGGAGGAAGCCGTCCTCTCCTGGCGGACGCACTGACAGGAGCCAAAAGCCGGAGCCGGGGACGGCGACCCGGGGACTGGGACCTTCCCCTTGTGTTCTATTTTTCACTCTCTCCTCACGCCTGGCTCATCGGTAACCCGGAGCCCCCCTTGCGCTATAAAGGGAAGGCCGGGGGCCCTGAGACAGGGGACAGAGGAACTCAGACTCTCTCTCGCACACTCTCTCTAACTCTCGGACGGACTCCTTCTTCTCCGGTGAGAAGAACACACTCTCACCATTAGAGCTTCAGTGCACACCCAAGAGACTTGGGACCAGCTCCCTCTCTCGCCCTCCTGTAACCCCTACTACAAACCCTGCGTGGGTAACACAAGCAGCTCCTCATACTGGACGTAGGGCTTCTTCCTGCCCGAACCAGTCTAAACCCCGTGTCTCCCACGCAACCATCTGAAGCCTTACGCGCCTAAAAGAAATTTACTAGTCTTAGTCTTGATTCTCTAATCTTGATGACTACAGGTTGGAGCCACCAACCGGGACTAAAGGATGGCCCTTTAGTCCCTGTTGGTGGCTCCACCCTGGACTAAAGAGTTCTTGACGAGTTAGTTTAAAAGGAAGGCATTCCATTTAAAGTCACATGTGCTATGTAGGTGGGGTGGTAAAGAAGTTGTGCACGAGGCAAGAGGTTTTGAGTTCGAATACTGTGGACTGTAGGGTTGGTTGTGCTTGCGCCAATTAATTTTTTGGGCTGGCAGACCCTTTAGTCTCGGTTGCTGAACCCGGGACTAAAGACCCAGGAGCTTTAGTCCCGGATTCATAGTCCCGATTGAGAAACCAGGACTAAAGAGTTTTAAGAACCGGTACTATTGAGCATTTCTCTACTAGTGACTATTAAATACTTTATCAGACATTCTTTGCTCAAAGAATCATGAGCCCAAGATCATACAAATTTGTTATCAACCTTCTCGATGCAGGCCAACTATGTCCCAAACAATCTAGTTCGATCATGAAGTACTCCTAGAACATTAATTTGTTTGATATGCTCGACATATGTTGATATCTTGCAGGCAATCATCACTTTGGAGCAACTTTGTTGCCCCTCTACGCCATGTAAGGATTCACAGGACTTGAAATCGAAGGACCTCTGCATGCAGAAAAAGCAGATCGCGCAGACTTTATTGTTCAGACAACTTTGCCGCTTTTGCAGATTAGAGGTTGTTTGTACATGTAGCCCGTAAAGTAGATCAAAGGTTGCCATGATTCAATCTAAGTTTCTAGTTGGTAAAGCTCTCGCCCAAGAGCTTTTACTAATACAAATAACACATCATGGTTTTCACAAACCTAGCTATATATATTGCGATACTTTGCTACAGGTTCAAAAGAATTATTTCTTTTAGTGAAATATGCTTCATAAAAATTGAGACCATCATTTGGCTTGATAGTTAAAGTAGATAAAGTACTAGACAGCTGACATCTCCTATCAGAAACACTCTAAATATGTATCATATTGAGGAGCTTCCAAAATAAAAGTATGCCTACTTTGCTATGCTTTGAACATTCACTTCAAGCTTTGTTCTCTGTCCAAGGATAACATTATATATATGTTTCATTCTTGGCATTTCGAATATAGAAGAATTCAGATTCATCTAGCCATCCAGCAAGTATGTTAGCTCTAAGCAGTTATACTGTATGTTTGAACTCATAAACAAGTATGATTTGGTTAGATACTGCATCGCGTACAATAAACATATAGTTTTAGGCAAAGGGAAAATAACACATAGTCCATGCAACAATGAGCAGCGCTATTTTACACCTTAGGTGTGGTGATTGTTGTACACTTAGCACTCAAATTACCGATTAAACTAACCAAATATTAGTGAACCAAATTACTGTATTAATGAATTATGCTGAGTAAAAGGGTGTCTGAAAAATTATTGAAAATTTGTTTATGCACAGTAGTTATTACTGAAATTTTCTTATTAAATAATTAGGTGCAGCTACACTTACGGTGTAGAATAGCACATGTGTGTAATACTGATGACAATGTTCTCTACAATATTGTCCCATAATATTAGATATCGAGAAAATGAAATTTGCTATATATTCACAGGTGAACTATAATTTGAATATTAAACAACAACAACTAACTTGGGATACAATTAGTATTATACAAATTTCTGAACATATTATTATATATGCGACCATAACGCCAGCATGTTTCGCTTTTCATGTCTAACGTTTTAGATTCTTTGTCACTACTATTATTAATTCATACTTCCAGAATTGATTATTTCAAAATGTTATATAGTTTTTTGCATTTTCATTATTCTGAGGAATAGCTATTCTGAAATCATTCTGAAATTCTATATGATCCTAAGTGCTAGTATAACTAAACCTTCACTTAACAATATGGTAAGTAAGGTAGCATCTGCTTCTTCGTGACATAATAAAACGTGTTTTGCCAATAAAGAATATATAGTTTGCTTCTTCTTCAGTTTGATCTGTTTGCTACTTGACATGGCAATGGATATTTACTATATCTACTCTCAACATATATGTATAAGAATAGCATTTTTGACATATATGCAAGTATACCAAAAAGTCACATACAAGTATAAAATATGTGCCATTTTTTCTTGCAGAATGCGATTTCGCTTGCTAAAATACAACACCAAGATGTTTTGAAGGCCAAGACTTGAATAAAACAACTATTTTAAATACACTTTTTTGGCACTCATTAAACTGTTGAAGTTACACATTAATATTGGTTCGAAACACAAAAATAACATATATTTTTCATGCAAAAATATAAGAAAATATTAAGTGTTTCCTGTCATGGATAAAGATTAAGCAGTCTTCAAACTCGTTTAGTTTTAATATTTGAGTCTTAATCTTGTTAATTGTGCCACTTGAGGTTTCTCTCTTGCAGCAATTGCTGCAGGGTCCCTAACTACAAAAAAAATGCATCCGTAGAAAAATCACAGAATTAAGGATATATAGTCATGCCGGGGCAGAAGGGAGCAAGAACCCTCAATGTCGTGCCTAAGTTATCCCGGACTGGTAACTGCTACGGCACAGCTTCATTGCCAGCGTAGCTCGTCTGCCATGAAGCCCACACACCACAGCTGTGGTGGACTCTGATCTGTTACAATTTGCACCTAGAAGGCATTCGGGTGGAGCTTTGCCAAGTAACTTGACTGTACGTCTGTACCTCAGTGGTCCTCTTCCCTTACCTGCTCGGAATCCTATCCTGATCCAGGCGTGTGAACTGCAAAGCCCATTACAGTTGGTGAATGGCAACAGCAAGGAGGAGCTTGCTGCTAGTAGGGGAGGCAACATAGATTGGTCGTCCCTCGTCCATCGCAGCTGAACAATGCAGTGTGACAGGCAGCGCCACTAGGTCTAGGATGGAGGTATAAAGGAACAGGCAGCGGTGCTGAGGTGACGGTCGATCTGGCCTGTGGTTAGGAGCTGTGAAGCTTGTTAGTTTTGCCTAATCAACAAGAGCAGCACATAATAAACAAGGATCTTTACATAACCTAGTTCATGACAGATCAAATAATGCGGAATAAAAACATTGGCAGATCATTATTCCAGTGTTAGCAGCAGCCATTGATGTCTTAGTTGTAGAGGAAGTAGTCGTACGTATAGATGGCCAAACAGGCCGCCCAGCCCAGCACGGAACTGGCCTGTCTTGGCACGCCTCGTTCGCGGCACGGCCCAGTCCGGCACGGGCACATTAACGGGCTGTGCCGGGCCGCCCAACATGCTGCTCCAATGGCCTAGGCACGGCCTGAAGGCAGGTTAATCGTGCCGGGCCGTGCCAACGAGCACAACAAGCTGTGCCAACGAGCACAACAAACTGGTTTGACTCCATCAGGAATATATACTAAATCCCATCCATCACTAGAACACATGGACTTAAGCTCTTCTTCCATAGCCTCAACCCATTTAGCAGAGTCTCACAAGATACTGCTTCCCTGAATGAGTTAGGATCTTCAACCTTCCCAACATCATATATGTCCTCACATAAGTATGTCTCATAACATGAGGGAAGTGCTAGTTTCCTGACCCGCTGTGATCTTCTTAAGGGTACAACAGGCTGAGGTTCTGGTTGAGGTAACTCGACTGTGTTTTCAACTTCAACATTAGGCACCTCTTGCTCAACTAGTGGTTCACTCGCAGGCTCATGAGCTACTTCAGCTGGAGGAGCAGTGCTAGTAGTCTGATCAGAATATGTAATCTGATAGGAGGTGTACTCTGAAAAGAGGGTATAAACAGCAACACTAACTGAGGTGTTAGTGTCTCATGAATCACCGGATGCGAAAATCAGCCAGTATTTCTTCAAGATTAATTACCCTCCTTCGTAAGCTCCCAGTGTCGGTGTTTTACCGCCACGCCCACCAAGGGATACCCCCGAGGTAGTGAGTTTGTAGGTAGGGTATCGCCGAGATCAGGAAATCGAAGGTGCAAGGAACACAAAGTTTAGACAAGTTCGGGTCGCCAAGAGCGTAATACCCTAAGTCCTATGTGTGGTTTGTATTGCCTTAGGTGTTGATCGGGGTGATCTCCTATTTGGAGGGGGTCCCTGCCCTCCCTTATATAGTTTGGGGGGACAGGGTTACATGAAAGTCCTAGTCGGATACGAGCCCAGAAGTCCTACCCGAGTACTTTTCATGTAGTTTCCTTCTGTTCCGACTAGTTCTACTAATGTTCCAGTAGTCCTACTACGGTACGAGTAGTTAAAACGGATGTAGGGCATGGGCCATGCCCCATCCCTTATCCTAGGATATGTACGCTATGTGTACAATCCCGTGGGCACAGGTCTGACAAGCCCCCGAGCTCTTTGTAGTCGAGTACTGTAGGTGTCCGTGTACTTCTGAAGGCGTCTTCGAGTTCTCCCAAACTCCATCTTGAAGCTGTCTTCCGAGTACTTCTTTGGCTGCATAGAGGCTGTGAGGTGCTCATGCCCTGAGTAGTTGTCAAGTCTTCTTTTATATGGGGTGCGATTAAACTCATCTTCCATATGGAGTAGCCCCCGAGCCTTAGGTTGACTCATAGAATCAGGCTGAGTGTCAATTTAGTCTTAAGTCTTCTATACTTATCTTCCAAAAGATTTGAAAAATAAGTCGCTGATGACATGTGTCCCTGCAGCCCCCGAGCCTTGAATCCAAATTCCCAAGGTTTTGGTAAAAAGGATCCAAAGAATCGTGGCATGCAATATATGACGGTAAGAATTTGATGGTTAAGATGGGCAAATTGGTTTAGAAATTCGAAAACCGCTTTTTTCGGGATGAATTCCCTGAAAAAATGGTTAAACAAATAACTTCTCCAAAAAGAACCCTAAATTACCTCTCCAAAACGAGCTAGATGAGTCGCACAAGATACACCTAGTAGTCGGTGGCGCTAGCCCCCGAGCCTAGGCATTGGCCAAGTTGCCGCTGGATCTTGAACTGTCGATGAAGCCGACTAGTCGGAGTCGATTCCGACTAGTTTTGTAGGCGAGACGAGTAGTCAAAGTAGCTGACGATGCGTAAAAACTAGTCGGGAACTAGTAAACGCGGTGTTATGGGAGCGAGGCCCCTTCAGTAAACTTGCACGTAGTACCAGTCGTGAACCAGTAAACAGAGTAGTACTGGAAGTGTGGGAGCGAGGCCCATGCAGTAAACTACACGTAGTACTAGTCGTAAACTAGTAAACAGAGGATTACTGGAAGTATGGGAGCGAGGCCACTTCAGTAAACTTGCACGTAATACCAGTCGTGAACAAGTAAACAGAGTGTTACTGGAAGTATGGGAGCAAGGCCCCTTTAGTAAACTTGCATGTAATACCGGTCATGAACCAGTAAATGGAGGGTTACTGGAAGTATGGGAGTGAGGCCCCTTCAGTAACATAGAATACTAGTCGAAAACTAGTAGTCCGAGCGTTACTGGAAATATGGGAGCGAGGCCCCTTCAGTAACATAGAATCCTAGTCGGAAACTAGTAGTCTGAACATTACCAGAAGTATGGGAGCAAGGTCCCTTCAGTAACAGAGAATACTAGTTGGGAACTTGTAGTCTGAGCGTTACAGGAAGTATGGGAGCGAGGCCCCTTCAGTAAACTTGCACATAGTATGAGTCATGAACCAGTAAACGGAGTAGTATTGGAAGTATGGGAGCGAGGCCCATGCAGTAAACTCCATGTAGTACAAGTCATAAACCAGTAAACGGAGTGTTACTGGAAGTGTGGGAGCGATGCCCTTGTAGTAAACTCCATGTGTAACTAGTCGAGAACTAGTAAAGTAGTACTGGAAGTATGGAAGCGAGGCCCCTTCAGTAACATAGAATAGTAGTCGAAAACTAGTAGTCTGAGCATTACTGGAAGTATGGGAGCGAGGCACCATCAGTTACATAGAATACTAGTCGGAAACTAGTAGTCTGAGTGTTACTGGAAGTATGGTAGCGAGGCCCCTTCAGTAACATAGAATACTAGTCGGAAACTAGTAGTATGAGCGTTACTAGAAGTATGGGAGCGAGGCCCCTTCAGTAAACTTGCACGTAGTACCAGTCGTGAACTAGTAAACGGAGTAGTACTGGAAGTATGGAAGCAAGGCCCCTTCAGTAACATAGAATACTAGTCGAAAACTAGTAATTTGAGTGTTACTGGAAGTAGAGATAGGTGACTGGAGATCAACTGGCCAAGGAGAGAAACAAAATCTTGCTGGTAGCTTAGTTGATTCCTTGGGTGGGCCATGAAAATTCACATGTTGCCATGCGAAAACGTCATAGTTGGCCCGAAGGAAGTGACGATGAGGTCCTTCACTTGATTTTGATCAGTTCCTTGGGCGGGCCAAGACAAGTCGTATGTTGCCACGCGAAGATGTCTCAGTTGGCTCAAAGGAAGTGACGATGAGGTCTTTCACTTGATCGTGATCAGTTCCTTGGGCGGGCCAAGACAAGTCGTATGTTGCCATGCGAAGATGTCTCGGTTGGCCCGAACGAAGTGACGACAAGGTCCTTCACTTGATTTTGATCAGTTCCTTGGGCGGGCCAAGACAAGTCGTATGTTGCCATGCGAAGATGCCTCAGTTGGCCCAAAGGAAGTGACGACGCAATCCTTCACATGCATTGTTACGAAAGTGGTCGTCGTGCGAAGATGACTCGGCTAGCCCGAAGGAATTCCTTGGGCGGGCCAAGATGGCGTTGAAATGTGGATGAACAGACAAAAACCCTATTTTGGGTAAATCATTGATTCCCTGACCGTGTGGTTGAACGAATTCTTTGGGAAAAAACCCCTTTTTTTG
Source organism: Panicum miliaceum (assembly GCA_032594955.1). Lineage (NCBI taxonomy): Eukaryota > Viridiplantae > Streptophyta > Magnoliopsida > Poales > Poaceae > Panicum > Panicum miliaceum. Next base: position 5,769,846 of record CM064070.1, on the reverse strand, counting down.
AGATAAAACTCAAGACAATAGTTAAATAAGTTCCCTAAAGATATCCGTAAAACCTCCTTGAATCGGGTCTTAGTCTTCACGTGGGTAGCCGTCCAGGTTGCACCCGGCCCCCGAGCGTAGAAACCAGACGAGCATGGATAGTTGTCGATCTTGATTCGTGGGTGATTGCCGATGAAGCCGTGTCGCTCCTCAATGGAGCCGCGACGGTTTGTTGATGAGACTCGACTAGTTGGAATCAATTCCAACAAGTCACTGACGGAGTGAGTCCTGCCCCTGACTAGTTTTGGAGTCGAAGTAGTCATTTGTGAGTCGCCGAGTGCCCTCGCAAAAGCGAAGTAGTCATCGAGTTTGACGCGATCCGATGCGTCTGCCTCCATGAATGGGATTTCTTCAATGAAAACCATAAAGATCTCGCAATCTGGTGAGGAGCTTTTGGCGATCCACCCCTCTTCTTCGTCAGAGTAATCGAGGGGCCTACCTTCCTAGAACGGTTCTATGCCCGAAAGTTTGTTGGGGTTGATGGCACAGAAAAGTGGGCTGGGCTCGGGTAGCTTCGAGGACTCTGTTCCCTTCGCATGCCCGAGCCCGCCCGACCAAGTTGAAAGCGTAGAAAGGTGGTCTGAGTCGTGTAGCTTGGAGGACTCCGTGCCCTTCTGATGCCCGGGCCCGCCCGACCAAGTTGAAGGTGTAGAAAGGTGGGCTGAGGTCGGGTAGCTTGGAGGACTCCGTGCCTTTCCGATGCCCGAGCCCGCCTGACCAAGTTGAAGGCGCAGAAAGGTGGGCTAAGGTCGGGTAGCTTGGAGGGCTCCGTGCCCTTCCGATGCCCAAGCCCGCCTGACCAAGTTGAAGGCGCCCTCAGGCCCTGGTGGCTATTTGATAAGGACGATGAGTCGTTGATGAAGTCCGAGTAGTCAGCGGAGAGGGGAGCTCTTCAATGGACGGTGGCTAGTCCTCCTCCAACTTGTGGTAGACGATCCAAATCCTCCTCCGACTTGTGGTAGACGATCCAAATCCTTCTCCAACTCAGAGAAGGACTTGTGGTACAGGACCTCGGACCGAGGTGGACTCGGTTCGAGGGGTTCTAGGTTGTCGATCAAGTCATCGATTGCACGGTTGACATCCATGGCGGGTGGTACAGGTGCTTCAGGCTGCTTCCGGTCGGTCACTTGGTTTCCACCGAGACCGTTGGCGAGGTCGTACGGGAGCAAGGCCCCTTCAGTAAACTACGCATAATACTAGTCGAAAACTAGTAAACGGAGTGTTTCTGGAATTTTAGGAGCAAGGCCCCTTCAGTAACATAGAAAACTAGTCGGGAATTAGTAATCTGAGCGTTACTGGAAGTATTTGATAGATAATCACGTAGGTGCTTTATTTGGCTAATTAACGGGTTCCACTAGTCATTGCCAAACGAGGCGACCACTTTTGGCAGTCGCATGGCTCGGCTGTGACAGGGTTCCCTGAGCTTAGCCTTGAAGAAATTGAATCATTCTCCTCTTTCCCAAGCCCATCCCCACTGGCTCTATCCTTAGCCCCTGAGCGTTGGTAAAAAAAGGCTCGTGACATGAGGAATAGGAGATAGGAGATCGGCTGGAAAAAGGTTGCACTAATTAGGCTGGACGTTCATTGGGCATGTCTCAAAGTAGTATAGCGAGGAAGTCATGATTAACCCGAATAATAAACATAAATGGCGACCCTGACTAAGTGGTAAAAAAGGGGTGCTTTCAGGTTTACGGAACCCCTTGTTTCGAGATATAGTCCCAAAATAATGGTTTAAACAAACGAAACACCTAAAAGACCCTCAGAAAACCTCCTTGAATCGGGTACTTAATTTATGAATAATTCATTATTCAGGTAGTCCTATCGTCTTTCTTCGTAATCTTTGTTGAGCGGCGGAGCTCCCAGGGCCCTTCGGAGAGTTTGACATTCAAACGCGGAATGCTTGCTCTTCGGGTGCCACGGGCATTGCCCGTGGAGGGCTTCCTTGAATTGTTCCTTCGGACCGAGAGTCTTCTTTCTATGGGTGGATTGTTCTCCAGCTTCTGGTTTGCGCTTCCGAGTTGTCTTCGGGTAGTCGAGAGGGATTTGATAATGGGTAGGGCTGTAGGCTTCCACTTCTTCATGCTCCTGCTGCTTGGCGATGATGACATTGCGGGCGTCTCGTCCAGCATTGATGATAGTGCGGATCGTCCGTGGAGGAGTCGTAGAGGTTGCCTCTCCCCCGCTAATTCATCTCGACCGCGCGGTGCCTGCGTTCGGCGCGCTTCGCATTGATGAGCTTACGACGTTCCTTCTGGATGTCATCTACAACATCTATCTTGATGTTGTCTAGGAATTCCACTACCATTGTTATGTCCACATCTTTGTCAGGTGGATCAAGGAGGTAGTCATCGTAGTCTTCTAGCTGGACCCACTCTAGGCCTTCATAGTCGTCGCCGACGTGAATCATGAGCACTTCTCGATTAGGCGCGAAGTGTTTGGCACTCCGCGCCACCAGGCCCTCGTCCTCATCGTCGGAAGGAGGGAGGGATCTGCCTTCTTGAAAAGGGAGTTCGCCGGGTGTGGTAATGGATCATGGTGGACTTGATTTGAGGAACCTGGAGGGTTTCATGCCCTTCCTATGCTCAAACCCGCCCGACCAATCTGATCCCCTTGCTAGACCCCGGAGGTTACTTATTATAGGTGTCATATGAGCAGCCGAATCCGAGTTGTCGGAAACAGTAGCCCCCCGACGCGCGGTGGCTTCTCCTTCTTCGAGTGGTAGTTGATGATCCAAATCCTCTTCCGATGCGGAGAGGGTCCTGGATAGAACCGCCTCAGACCGGACTGACATGGCTTGGCGGTTTCAAGTTTGCCAATGGAGAGAATGTGCGTTGCGCAAAAAGTAGGCGGTGATGCGTAGCTTTGATTTGTGGGCGATTTGTCAACGAAGCTGACTAGTCGGAGCTGATTCCAACTAGTTGTTGACCGTGCGGAGCTAGTCGCCGAGTGGTTTAAGACTCATCCCCGACTAGTTTCTAGTCGAGACGAGTAGTTGAAGTAATCGTTGGCGTTGCCAATTTGTCGAAGTAGTCATAACTGCGACGCGAGCCGAGTAGTCGAGGTCGTCGCTGCAGCGCGTCGATGTTGTGACGCGAGATGAAGTTGAGCGGAGTAGTCGAAATCTTCCGACTCCCTGGGGTTGATACGCCAAAGGGTGGATTCAGCTAGAGTAATGCAATCCGCAATACCTTTTTCTTCCTGAAAACATATTTCCTGCGTGAAGGACATAAGGAAGGGTCGTACTCAAGTAGTTCAGAGGGCTCTAAGCCCTTCCAGTACATGAAACGGCCTTGCGCCGAAGACGTTATGGTCAAACCCAGGTGATTACCCAGAAAGGATTCGGGATCGTCACCCGATTCCGAGTCATTGCTGGGAACAGGGGCCTCCCGATAGGCAGTGGCTCCGTTGTCCCAAAGTCCTCCCAAGCTCCAACTTAAAGGTATAGTACTAGTTAACGAGTACTTTTTGTCGGAGTCCGAATAGTTGTCAAAAATGGGGGCCCCCGATAGGCGGTGGCTCCCTCGTCTCCAAACTTGAGAAGACGATCCAAGTCCTCCTCCAAGTCGGATAGGGACTTGGACTATGTAGCCTCCTTAGATCGGTTTGAATCCAATCCGAGTAGTAATACTGCCACGCCCACCGAGGGATACCCCCGAGGTGGTGAGTTTATAGGTAGGGTATCACCGAGATCAAGAACTCGAAGGTGCAAGGAACATAAAGTTTAGATAGGTTCGGGCCGCCGAGAGCGTAATACCCTAAGTCCTGTGTGTGGTTTGTATTGCCTTAGTTGTTGATCGGGGTGATCTCCTATTTGGCGGGGCTCTCTGCGCGCCCTTATATAGTTTGGGGGGACAGGGTTACATGGAAGTCCTAGTTGGATGCGAGCCCAGGAGTCCTACCCAAGTACTTTTCTGGTAGTTTCCTTCTGTTCCCACTAGTTCTACTACTGTTCGAGTAGTCCTACTACGGTACGAGTAGTTACAACTGATGTAGGGCGTGGGCCATGCCCCATCCCTTATCCTAGGATATGTACGCTATATGCATAGTCTCATAGTCCCGGGTCTGACACCCCCTTATTCTTGCATCCTCCAACAACACATCCTGCCTGGTCTCAACAAACATAATGAAGCGATCAGGACAGTAGAAGCGATATCCCTTAGACTTATCAGGGTATTCGATGAAATGGTAGCTCACCGTCTTATAATCTAATTTCTTTTGCAGTGAATTAAATAACTTAGCTTCAGGATAGCCCCATACAGGTACGTAGTTAAGCGTTGGTTTCTTCCCAAACCACAATTCATAAGGTGTCTTTGGTACTGGATAGTAGGAACCCGATTAAGTATATGCGCAGTTGTCTTTAACGCTTCCATCCACAGTTCCACAGGTAAGGTAGAATAACTAAGAATACTACATACCATGTCCATAAGTTTACGATTACTACGCTCAGCCACTCCATTTTGTTGTGGCTCGCCCGGCACTCTGTATTGGGCTTTTATACCATTCTCTTCAAGGTAATTAACGAATGGTCCAGGTATCTGGCCGAATGGAGCATGTCTTCCATAATATTCACCACCTCGATCCGATCTCACTAATTTAGTAGTGACATTTTGCTTATTTTCCACTTCCGCCTTGAATATTTTAAACTTATCTAATGACTCGGACTGATCACGAATGGGATAAATATAACCATAATGAGAGAATTCATAAGTGAAAATAATGAACAAGTCAAAACCAAAGATAGACTTTACTAGGAACGGACCACAAATATCAGTATGAATAATTTCTAATAGGCCCGAACTCCGAGTTGCTCCTTTCTTAGTAGTCTTATTGAATTTTCCCTTAATCAATCGATGGACTGTTGATCTTAGTCTAAAAGATCTAGCAAATTGAGTATCTCTTCTCTTATGAGACGCTCAATTCGCCCTCTTCAAATGTAGCCTAAACAACAGTGCCACAATTTCGTAGAAGTCTCATCATCACGCTTACGCTTATTTCTCACAGCACACACATTCATCGCAGAATAATCTTTATCAAGAGAGAGCAAATAAAGTTGACCTTGCAAATGACCAAGGCCAACACGAATATTATGAAACTTAATATTGCACTTTGAGTCGCCAAACTCATAAATATGTCTTGAATTATCTAAGCGTGAAATAGAAATAAGGTTTCTCTTTAAGCTAGGAACATAAACAACATCTTGCAAATGAAGGTTGAAGTCCCCGGTAACTCCAAGATGAAGCTCCCAATGCCTTCAACCTTGACTTCATTGCCATCATCCACTCTTAGACTTTGCTCCCCCTCTCTTATAGTTCGCATCGAACTGTATCCCTGCAATGAAATGGAAATATCAACAGTGGCACCTAAGTCAATGCACCAGGTATTAGGTGAAAATTTCACTAAGAATGATTCATCAATAAATGAATCATAATCAATAATAGTACCTTTGTTCTTCAGCCACTCCTTAAATCCTGGGCATTCCTTCTGCAGGTGCTTAGGTGACTTGCAAAACTTGCACAACTTCTCATAAGAAGTCTTCTTGTACGGCACGACCTTGCTCATCTTATGCTTCTTGAACTTCTTCTTATGCTGCTTGCTGCTTCCTGATCTGATTCAGCCAGATGCTTGGGAGGATGGCTGAAACTGACTCACACAAGGTGTTGACTAACAACATTCACAGCATCCTTCATCCTCTCAGCCTTCTACCTTTCTTCTGCCTTAACATAGTAACTAATGAGCTCAGCCATGCTCCAAATCACCTACTGAGTGTTATAACTTATCTTTAAGGGACTATACTATGTAGGCAGCAAAGTCATAATAAAATGCACCAGAAAACAATAAGAGATGGACATATCCAGTGTCTTGCGCTTATTTGCCATGTCACATGCTCCTCCCTGATTCCACTTTGCCCATTATACTATGAAGTCAGCATCTTCATGATGAGGGTGCTAGCATAAGTCGTGGAAGAGCTCTTAAAGTTCTCCAACTTCTCAAGGTAAGCTTTGGCACTAACCTCTTTGCAATCCTGGTCCTTATCAAGAATAGCACCATGAATGGTAGCTAAGATCGTCTGCTTAATGATCATGCTGGCCATCCTATCACATCTCTCCCACTTCTCAATGGCAGAACAATCACCATTTGCTTCAGTGGGCTCTGCTGGCTTGTCATCACGTAAGGCGAGATCATACTCGCACACAGCACTAGCCACCTGCACCGTGTTGTACCAGCCGGGATAGTTGGTGCCATTGAGAGGCTCAATGGAGTTCAGGTAGCCCGTCACAGTATTCACTAAAAATTATGAAAATAATAACTCAGTTAAACTCACAATTAAGATGCTCATAAAAAGTATGAAATTAACCCTAGGATTGTCTGATTAAAATCACACTTATAAATTTCAATTTGCATAACCAATGGGGAAACAAACAAAATTTATCATCAAAACTCATAACTAAAACAACGACGGTCAGGATTCATTACAAGTAATCAAAATAAAATTCCCGATAGTTCCATTTAAATAGAGCGCATCTTAATCGCATGCGGTGGAAAAGCATAATTTCCAGTTTGTAAATGAATTAAAACATAATGAAAAGTATTTAAATAAGTCATGGAAATTAAATAAACATTTTGGTGGAATTTAAGGTGCAACAGAAAATAGATGAAGCTTAAAACAGTAAATAAGAACAGAATAAAGGCTTTAAAACATAAAACTGGCCAAAACTTTGCAACTAGACCGAGAACTAAAATTGGCACGACTCCCCGTGCTCGGACGCTCAGCCGGCCCGCGGGACGTGCAGCAAATCAGCTCGTCGCAGCCCATGACGCACGCGGCTTGCCCTCCTGAGTGTGGCTCGGAGCAGCCTGCTTGGCGCGGCTCGCATCAGCCGGCCTAACTCTGCCCAATAGCAGCTCATGCGTGATCCACTACCAGCTTTCAGACCGCAACGGCTTGGCTAGCCCAGCTGACCGCAAACCCTACCGCATCTAGATCTCTGCCGCTCGTTTCCATCCAACGACAGGGAACTGATCGCGTGATGCATAAAGGGGCTAAGGGCAGTTGGAACCCTCACCACTTGTCCCTTTCCTTTTCCAGCCTGAGCCACAACCACTAATTCTGCCGTCGCCGCTCATGCGCAACTCCGCTGCCAGCAGACCTCATGCGCCGCCGCCGGCCACCCGAGACGACGGTACCGCATCCGCCCCTGTGGAACGCGCGCATCCTCATGCGCTGCAGCGGGCCTCGCCAGCCCCGCGTGTCCTCCGCACCGCCGCGGGCGCTCGGGTCCTAGGGCCATTGCTGTGGGTGCCGCGTAGGCACCGCATCGGGGCGCACGCATGCTCATGCCCAGCGGCCCGGTGTCGCCCCGCCCGGCCGCCACCTGTTGCGCCTCCGCAGGCCCTCCCGCCGCGTGTGACCAAGTCGGGGGGGGGGGGGGGGGGGGGGGGCTGTTGTTGGTGCTTGCTCATGGAGGCAAGCACGGTTGTACCTGCAGTGAGCCAATCTCACGGCCACGACACAGGTAATAATGGATCTTTAGTTAGGGTTAGGGTTCGGCTCATGAGTATATTTTGGGAATTTCTTGATGCATTGTGTAAATTTGGCTTTCCCCTTCTTCTATTTTGCTTACTCACTGAGTATACTAATTGCATGATTCGAGCGCTAATTTGCGGAACTCAGGTTAATAGGGAATAAATTTGGAGAAAAATAGTAAGCCACTGAAACCCTAATTATTTAATTACTACATTTGATAATGAACATTAACCTAAATTGCCTCGGTTTACTTAAGCATTGCATTACTTAGGCATGATTGCATCTAATCCAGTACTTAATTCTTAAATAGATCAAGATTTTTATTAAAACTTGACTTAATCTGAATTAGGTTAGATCTAATCTCACATTGAGAACCTTAATTAAACATGATTTAGGTCTAATTGCATCATTTCACTCTGCAGGGACTAATTGCATATAAAACTTGATCCATTACTTATTGTGCAATAAGATCTAGATCTTCACATCGCTAGCCTACTAAACCGACAGATCTGAGGCATGAAAATGGCTTAGACAATAGGTCGGACATGACTAGGTTAAGGTAGCCCTGATACCAATTGATAGGTTTTGCCTAATCAACATGAGCAGCAATTAAACAAGGATCTTTACATAACCTAGTTCATGACAGATCAACTAATGCGGAATAAAAACATTGGCAGATCATTATACCAGTGTTAGCAGCAGCTATTGATGCCTCAACCGTAAAGGAAGTACTCGTACGTGTCGGTGTTGATGCATTAGCAGGGTAGCGACGACCCTCGGGATGCCAACGGCACTGCCCTAGGCGAGATCTTGTACTTCTGCACACCTCTAGGGCCCTTAGTGACTAGACTTAAGAATAGTGGCTAGCACTAGGGTTCTGGACGTGAAGTAATGGCTAGCCACGTCCTTTAGCTTTATAGGCACTGCCGCGGCAGGGCCGAGCTCAGTTTGGAAGGAACTTAATGGGTCTGCCGATCACAGCCCATCAATTTCATTTATTTCCTTAATTTTGTTTTGGGTGGTTTGAACATTTTCCATATTGTTTTATTGCTTTAACTGTGAAGATCACATTCCTAATAAAATTTTTGCCAACATAGCTAAGGGGAGCTGGAGATTTGTTGATCCGTGACTATCCATGTATTCGTTAAATGGCTTAGCCCACTATTTCGAACATCCATGTATTCGTTCTTTTGTAGTAATAATAACAAATTGCACATACAGTAACAAAAGATATTTATTTTCAAACTAAGTTTTGGTCGCCAGAGCCATTATATGGAGACAGAAATAAACAAAGTATAAGCAAAGTTTCATGCCCATTTCATTTTAATTAATAAAGTTCCATGACCTTTGGTGTATATTTGAGTCAAGGTACAAAAGAAGAAAAATGGGCCAAAACAAAGAGAAAAAAGGGTTCGGACCCCCAGGGGGTTGTACAACCCTGACTAAGCCCAGCCGACCAGCCATAGGGTTGGCCTATCCTAGCCCAATGCCAATCTCTGGTTCAACTTCGCCCACATGCAAGAAAACACACCCAAGGCGAACCGTAGGTGTTGGATGAAGGTCGGGTTTGATCTCGGGGACGTGGTGTACCCATGTGTACCACTCTTGGATCCATGTACCACGAAAGAAACACAAAGTTATCAAACATACCTAACAACTAACCCAAGAAGCAATCCTGATTGTCCACAATCCGAGGCAGTGCAACGGATGATTCTGGAGGTCTGAGTGGGGTCGGCTGACTCTACAGGTATGGACAACCCTACCATCTTGCCTCCCACACCTCCATACCATCTCTCCCATTATTCAATGGATGCAAAAGAGTGAATGTGGAGTGTTGTAGGCAAAGGCGGCGCATTGGAGGGTCGTCTGACCCAACGCTGGACCCACTGCCCAACCACCTCTGCTTGCCTCTACATGTATCCACCTACTCATGGATACTATAAGTAGGGGTTATTGGTGCCAAAGCTGAACACACCATCAAGGAAACTCTCTACTTTACTTAGTTAGGCTAGTTTAGTTCGGGAGTTACAGTAGAGTTGAGCTTAGCACCGGATTCCAGAGTTGTCTTCGTGAGTTCTAGTACAGGCTCTTGTATCTTTTACTGTATCTCTTGTACGACTTTGAGTTATAAATATAGAATATCTTTTGTCTCGCTTGAGTCATTTACATTTCAGCATTACTTTCCTCTACTGCTGGATTTCTTGTTTAGACTATAGTAGCATGGGTATAAGCCAGCGTGCAGTGCTTTTACCCCTAGCCCTTTGTTTACTCGTTTCTCGCTCTTATGAAAGGTGCTTGCTCCTCAGATCCAGGGGTAAATGCTAGGAGACTTTATAAGCAAGATCCTTAAAGTCGTAGCCTAACTAGAATTACACCCAGCCGCATAGAGTGCTTGTTGTAGTTGGTAGGTGGTGACAGCCCTAGCTGGCCTACATATTCCACCACGTGAGAGGGCTGGACCTGTAGGCAACCATAAGAGCGAGGCAGAAATAGGCCCCCTTCTCATCCCTTTATGTGGATGGTGCGTCTGTTTGCCCCGACGTAAGCAAAGAGCAACTCCTCAGACTAGCTAACCATTTGCCCATATCAATAATTTTAGCTCACGCTTCCCAGTGGAAAATATAAATACCATACCCTAAAATACTCTCCGGTGAAGTGCTATGACAGTAATTCTGTACGCTTGCTGAATTAATCTTGAATTAATCTTGGGAGCAAAAGAAATACCAACATTAGCATGCAGATTGGTTGACAATTCTTTGTTATACATGACCAAAGAATGTTATCCATATATCTATACCTCCTGGAAATATCCATCGACATAAATATGCTTTAAAAAGCTTTCCTAAGTATTTGTGTAGTCCATAAAAAGGATGCTATCTTTCTCCTCGCATCTCGGATATTCGGCAAATTCATTTATATCGTTGCAGGAAGAAAAATAAAGGTGGATGGTATTCGTTATCATTAACACCATCAATTAGCCTGTCAGCCATGTAGTTAGTCATAAAATTTAACAAAACCACTTATACCAATAGATTGCCCTGATTGGCATAACTGTTTCTATATTTTTCGACAAAAAAGTACAGGTGGATCAAACTCACTCAATTGGAATTTTGTAGCAATCTCCAATGTTTTTCCTTTAATGCAACAATGTGTATGAAGTGACATTTTCCTCACAAAAAAAATGTATCAAGTGACATTCAAATACAAAAATACCAACACATTTTAATGACACAAGGACCAGAAATCCAAAATCCTCTTTTTTTTACTGTATGGAAATGGAAAACCTTGAACCAGGATGAGATAGCTATGTAGGATATGGTTTTTATTTTTTTTTGGGCAAGCAGTAGTATAATTTTTCGACTCTCATAGAAATCTGACTACCAACTTTTTAGAATAAAATTAACTCCAACATAGTTTGATCCAAATCCACTAGAATCCTTGTGGGTTAGTCAACTGCCCCATTTCCAAGGGATACCTGTTGAAAACAGTTTCAGCAAAACCCTCCAAAAACTGGTTAGTTAATCTTCAAAAGTTTTGGACTCGAAATTTTTTCCAAAATATGCCTGATAAAAACTGTTTCCATATCTCACCAAAGCAAATAGGAAGTATATCACTGAAAATTAATACCCAGCCATATGGGTATATGAAGAGGGAAAATTCCTTTATACTTCACCCAATTAGAAATAGGGGAAATAAAACATATATAAATGGAGAAAGTTTTGATCATATCATATGATCGGACAATAGAAGAAAAACGTCCCTAATTATGCAGAACATTCTAAACATGTGAAAAGTGAATATGCGTTTAAATGTGTTTGTTTGAGCTGGAATTTTATGTGCAGGATTGTTTGACTTTACACTTGAAAGCACACAGAAGACAGCTTTATTTATTTTGAAGCTTACATTCGGTACAATTTAATAGCATTCCGATGAGGCCCTAGACATTATTTTTTAAGAGTATAAACTTAGATCAAATAAGGGCCTTACAGCCTGATACAACTTACCAAGTATGATGGCGATATACTATAACCACATACAACAAGAACATTAGAGAACAATACAGTAAGACAAAAGGTAATAACATGCATATCAATCATGCAGCTGGAAACACCCATACATCAATCAGGGATGGCGGCCAAACTGACCCATGAAGTCCCTGTACTGTTGGACAGACATCATGTGGTTGGAATCAGTAGTGGAGATACTCGCTGAATCAATAATGGTTGAACCTGCCATCAGCTTCCTTCCTAGAGTCATTCCACTTGCAGATCCGGTTCCATCATTGTTTGCATAAGACTTTGCAAGCAAGGTGGTTTCTTCAGCCTCAGTTCCATGAGAACTTGCATGTGTGCACATCATGGTGATCAAAAGGAGCAGTGCTACTGTTGCAGACTTCATCTGCACATATATATGATGGATGAACGTGGTTATGGTGAAGTCTTTTTAATTATGAAATGGTAATTACTTCGAACTATATTGAGCAACGTGATGGAGCTCATATGGAAAGTAATCATCAGGACTCACCTGATGAGTAAATCTTGATGAACTGAAGGCTTGTGTTGATGCTAAGCAAGGACCAGCTTGCTGGGTTATATATAGCCATATCAATAGCATTATGTACCTTTTTGGAAGGCGACACTCATGATATTATACAATTATGCAATGGATAACAGCCATAAGATAACAGTTAGTGCACTATGTCCAAAGAACTTCAGCGAATGGTAATGTTTTAGATAAAGGATAAAACCAGTCTAATGTAAATGAACCAAATGAATCATAGGCTACATAGTTGATTGTTGTACTCATGCCCATGAATCTTATATATTTGTTTGAGTGTGGTTGCGTGCCCAAACCTTCCCCGAATTTTTCCCGAATTCGCAAGAACTTGGGCTCTAATCTTAGCTAAGTAATTAGATATATCTTTTTTTTTGGTCGTTCCCACGCAAGAGGGGGCATGTTTGCCAAGGTTGTATGCATTTTTTTTGTTTTTGTCACACATTGCAGGAGGTTCACTCACGCAGCTGCTAAAACCTTAGTGGGCTACTAACTTATTATGCAGTCTTTAGAATGGCTTTGTAATGGATCCTTGTCACTCAACTTGGAAGTGTTTAAGGATTTGCAAACCTGAGGATTAAGCGAAACATGACTTGTGGGTAAACATATACAACCTCTTCAAAGTGTTAAAAACTGATCTATTAGCCATGCTCGCAGTGAAGAGTGTCCGGACCCTCGTATAAAAACTTAATTTGATCTTGTGTTTAATTCAGTTATTTATTATTCTAGTACTTACTTTATTGTTGTCTATCTCTTTTATTCATATCTCTGGGATGGAAAACACTCATTCTATGTCAAATAGGTTGCTAATGTTTCAATGTTAATTAAAATGGTAACGGCAGTCAATCAGCCAACCTTTATTCTTATTTAACCCTTGCATGTCATTTAATTTCTTTATATACTTGCTGATTACCAACAATAAGTGTACCCACTCTTGCCAAATCAACACTGCTTATAATAAGAAGCATTTGTACTTGCTAATTATCAACAATAAGTGTACTCACCCTTGCTAAATCAGCACTGCTTAGAATAAGAAGCATTTGAGGTGTGTCAAGGGGAATATTTTGTTCCCCTAGTCAGCTACCTATGGAGTCTGGTTGTTCTGCTGGTAGACTAAATGCGATACTCGAATGCTTATTTATTTACTTCTTTATGACTTCAGTCAATTTGTAATGATTAAATTTGGTACTATTCATGACATTACTATTATTATTCACTATTTGTTGCTATATGTGTATCTTGGTCCTGACGTACATATCGTTTACTACACGATCTATTCCTTCAAAATAGGGTCTGACACTGGTTGACCTCGCCACAAAGCCTAATCCTTGTCTGTGAATCAAAGAACCCAAATAACAAAGAAGAATGCAACAAAGATTGCAGATGACTGGTTAAGCTCATGAATTAAACCGATGACAGTGAAAGTATTCTTGATACATTAACTTAAGCAAAATTCAACTGTAATTTAGGCAATGCCTACTGAATATAAAGGGGTAGGGTCAGCCAAGAAACTCGAGATACGTCAATAATGGGCTCCAATGGGCTCCAATACAATACATGACCTAACAGTCCAAAAGATGGTGCAGCAGCATGGAAGCTTCTGGACATCCAGTTGTGTCGATGATTCCCATTGACTCAGACCTAATATTGATGCGGGACTAGTGGTATTAGAAAGCTTATCTTCCTAGCTTTCCACACATATTGAACATAAAAAATAGACTATATGTGGCCTGGGTGTTGATTTCAAGGCGGACTAGGCCAGAGCTTCGAGTTGGATTTGAATTTGACATGTTGTGGTCCTCCAACTTGGCTTGGATGCCCTTGCTGTGCCTCCATGCCTCTCTTCAATTACTACTTGGGCATCTTCATTGTTGCTAATACATGTGTTTGCCCTTCAGCAACGTCGCTGTGCCTAGACCTCGTGCGATCCTTTTCTGGCTTGCGCTGGTCACATCACGCACCTGGCTTTGTGATGGCGTGGCTAGGGCACTATACGGTGATGCTAGGTCTTCAGCCAGGGCATGATCTCACATGTCGATATGACACAACATTAGCAAGGGCCAACCAAGAGTACGATCGCATAGTATTTACAACATTCGGGGCCTTCGACTATGGCAGTGCATGGGCATATTTGCTAGTCATAATAAATTCATTAGGTAGAAAACCATTATTAAAATTATTAAAAGTGTATGTAATATTTGATTTTGGATCTAGCTTCTTGTTTGTCTAGGAGGGTTTTGTTGTTCGTACAAATATCTCTGTATAGCATATTAGTCAAGCTGTTATGGTCAATTTTGCTAAGGGACCGATCTCTAGTGCATGTGTTTCTCATTGTTGTCATACTCCCTAGGAGATGAGAAGTTTGTGGCTAATCTAGTGATTATACAGCTGAATATATTTGATGTTATACTTGTGATGGATCGGCTTTCTCACTTGCACCAAGATCATATGAGGCTTGGTCGAAGTTCTGTGTCCCAATTGAGCAACTGATCGTGGGACACCCTGAATCCTTCTTCTTTTCCGGAAGTTGCTGGAGTATAGCCGCACTACACTTCTCGGTGAGCTTGATCACTTCAGTGATCGGTAACGGCCGCCTGTTGCTTATGATGTCCTTGAGGTAGCGAGCATAACTCAGAACTTGCATCACGTCCAGCAAGGGCACATTGATGTTAATCCACTAGATCATGTCCACAAAGCGGCTAAGTTGCTCATCCGGTATGGGTTTTTTGATTGTGGTGGGAAACGACAGCAATTGCATGTCAAAGAACTCATAGGGCGCCGTTTTCCCATCATGCACCTTGTCAGTATCATTGGTGCTTGTCAGTTGTAACACCCTAATTTTCAATTTAGGAGCCTAAAATAATTTTTCTAGATTCATTGCAAGCTCGTTAAGGTTTTACTTAATTTATCTTGAATTTAGAACCTTTATCGTGAATGATAAATTAATGTACTTAGCCATAAAAAGAAATATAAGGAAATATAGGTCTTGTGCATTTCATGTCGTATTGCATTGTTTCACTGCTTGTCTTTCAGTTGAATTTAAATTCAAATTTAAGTTCAAATGAATTTGTTTGTATCTCCTTATTTCAAAAACATTTCTCTTTTTCCCTCTCCTTTCTCCTTTTCTCTCCGGCGCGGCCTAATCTGCTTGACCAGGCTGGCCCAGCCGCCCCCCTCTCCCGGCCTACCCGCCTCTCCTCCCCTCTCTCTCTGCCGCCAACAGGCGGGCCTCACCTGTCGGGGCCTTCCCCCCCCCCCCCCCCCCCCCCGAACAAGCCGGACTCGAGCTCAAGTCCGACCCGGCTGTGCCGCCTCCCGTGCTGCCTTGGCACGCACGCCAAGAGCCCCCGCGGCCGCCCCATAAATACGCCGCCCCGTACCCTTGAGCCCCCATCGACCCGCGCCGCCTCTGCCTCACGAAACCCTAGCCCTAGCCCGTCGCTACCTATGCGGAGCTCAGAGGCACCGCCCCTCCGCCGTTTTGCCGCTTCCCTTCGACGCCCAGCAGCCGTCGCGTGGTAAGGAACCCCGGCCACCTTCTCTCTCTCTTCTCGCAGCCAGGCGCCCGGGATTTCTTGCCGGGGCACCCTGTCTGCCCCTCACCGCTGTGCGCCCTTCTTCGGTCGCCGCACCGCCCTCTCGACCTCCCCATCGAGTTCCCCATCGTCCCCTCATTCTCCCCGTGCAAACCGCGCTCAAAACTAGCCCCTGACGGTCGTTTCCGGCCAAGTCCGGTGATCCCGCCGTCGTGCGCCGCCGACATCCAACCCCGCACCGCCACCCGAGCCGCCTCGCCTGTCGTCTGCCGTTAGATCTAGATCCGGCGGTCTAGATCCGATCTACCCAGAGTCAGCCCAACCCCCGTACCGATCAGCCCTAGGCTCTTTTGCAAAATAGCCCCTCTATTTTATGAAAATCATCTCGCAGTCTGCCCTAGTTCAAAAGTAGTTAGATCTAGGTCCTTTTTCTTCTGTTTTAGCCTCTGGACTTTTCTGAAATAGAACCCGCCGTCCAAACCTCTCTATTTTCCAATCTAAACCCTAGATTTTAGGTTTATTTATGTTTAAGCCCTCGATTTCTTCGGTCAGAGCCCTTTTCAATTTCAAATCTTTTACAAATAAGCCCTTGGAATCTTTTTTTAGCCATAACTTCTTAGTTTTAACTCCGTTTTGATCGATTCTTGCGCTCACGCGATCCTTGCAACATGTACAGTAGCTTTATAACCTTGTTTTGTTCTATTTACATTGTTTGGTGTACTATTTCTTATTCTTTATACTTGTTTGGTCGTATGAACTTGTGTGTTGCGATAGATGGTGTATAGTTCGAGGATCCGCAAGAGCAAGGCTTTGAAGATGCCCCTGACCAGCAACAGTGCTTTGAGGAAGGCAAGTGGTCCTTGATCATATTCTGGTCCCAATAATTCTCAATATACACACATTAACTTTATATGCATGCATGAGTCTATAACATGATGGATCCCAAACTAAGGATGTGCCTAGTTTCTATTGTACTTCCTTGATTAAACCTTGGTTGTTTTACTTTATGTTGTAGTTATGCTAGTTGCTCATTATGCTAGTTGCTCATCTACTTAGACTATGGTTGGTTAACTTGAAAACAATGCTACACTTATTTTTACTTCATGTTCTGGAGTACCTTTATGGTGATGACTATAAGATTATTGCATTAATTGGAACATGGAGAACCACCTAGGAAAATAGTGCAACCACAATACTACATGGCTCTGGTCTTGGCTAATTAATTAAAAGCTTTAGCTTGTAATGGTCTTACCGAAAGGGGCAAGAAGGGAGTGCATTGATGGGGTATAGCTCGATCCTCTTGAGGCTTAGATATGATTCTAGTTAAGGCGTCTTTCTCATTAGGGAGGGTTATGACCACTGCGGCCTGAAACCTTAGTGGACCATTGTAAGTTAGGGAACCTTTGTAAAGGCGTCATAGTGAATCCCTGCCACTCACATCGAAAGTGTTTAAGGGCCTTGGAAACCCGTGCATCAAGGGAAACACGAGTTGTGGGTAAAGTGTACAACCTCTACAGAGTGAAAACTGATATATCAGCCGTGCTCACGGTTAAGAGCGGCTTGGATCCTCACATGATAATTGAACTTGAAGATGATCTAAATTGATGTTCTTCATTTATGTTGTTGTTACTTGTCTCTTTTACTTAATTAAGGGTTTATGGTATATACTTACACTTAGTTAATGCTTGCTAAATAAAACTTGACCAACTAAAAGTGCTTATCGCAGTCAAACCATGTCAGCTATTGCTTGAAATTAGCTTTGCATGTCATATAATTTACTCCATTTGCTGAGTACCAACCATAAGTGTACTCACAGTTGCTTTATTAAACCAATGCTGCTCAGAACAAGATAATTGTCCGGAGCTCCCTGAAGACATCGAGGAGTTCTAGGCGTATGTCTCCCAGTCATCTGCCTGTGAAGTTGAAGTTCCGCTGCTAGTTAAAGACATTCATTTGTTGCTTAAGATTAAGACATTCAGTCATGTAATAAAGTACTCTAATACTCTCTTTTCGTTATGATATTGTTTTGAATATACACTTGTATCGTCTATCATATGTGTGTGAACTTGATCCTGTCGCACATATAAGATGCATCTAGTTTCTTCTTAAAATCAGGTGTGACAGAAGTGGTATCAGAGCAGTGTTGACTGTAGAACATTACACAAGTTAGTAATGGTCAAAATTTAAGGCTTATCTTGCTTAGTAACCTAGCTTCTACTTGCTTGCTTTTGAAAATTGCTTATTTCTTGATTACATCAGTATCATCTAACCCTTATTTTCATGCTTGCCTCACAAGTGTGTTTGCCTATTTCTTTCCAAACTCCTTGCTTTAAGGTCACTCATAGCCTCTTTCTAAATATCCTCTATCTTGCACTGTCCTCATTTTTTACAGATGCCTGAACTAGGGAGACCGCCCGGAAGAGCACCTGTGGACCGCCCCGTCAGATCCAGCACCCTTAGGAGGTGCATGTGCAGCAGCAAGAGCAGGAGGTGCCCGCACCTCAGGAGGTGCCCGCCCCGTTAGATCCAGCACCCTCAGGAGGTGCACTATGATGACGTGCCCAGGAAGACCATGGATGCAGGGACCAGTGAAGCTGCCAGAAGGACTCTCTATTCACTCCGCCATGCCTACTGGGATGAGCTACAGGGCACAGATTTCCAATAGTTCCCTTGCCGCAGTAAAGGTGCCACCAGTGCACAGATTTCTGTTCCACCCCCTGGGGAGGGAAGCCTGCTCATAGACACCACATAGGAGTTGGTCGCCGCCCTCAGCACTAACTTGGATGCCATCGGGTCAGACATCCAAGAGGTCAAGAGGAAGCTGAGGAAGATGCTCAGGGAGAAGGCGATTCTAGAGGCCCAGTTGAGGGGAGATCAGGAGCTACCTTCAGAGTGCGACAGCGACGAGTCTGCATACTACTAGGCAGAGTCACCTCCCCGCAAGCGCGTCCACTACGGAGAGCCCGGCTACCGCACCCGCTACCATTAGAGATGCTAGATCTAGGAGTTTAAGTTAGGAGTGTCCTTAAGAGTCTTTTTGTAATCGCTAGTTCGAATGTTCTTTAGAATTTGCTTAGTCTTAGACAGTGTGCTTGTGTGCTTGGTTTATTGAGAACAGTTTGATTTGGGTCTTTGTAATGATTGCAATGAATTTTGGTGTGATTACCACAATTATATCAAGTTTTTAATAAAGTTAGATAGTTTAATAAAGCTTGGGGTTATCCTATTTTATTTTACTGCCTCTATCTCACCCTTGTTTCTATCCTTTTTCCATGATTTATTTCATGAGTCTCATTCCTCTAACCGATCAGATGGTGAACACCAGGTCCGGATCAGGGGTTTATCAGCCCGTCATGCCACGTTAGGGATGAAGCAACAACTCCAACCCAGATCCTCAGGAGAGTTAGCAGCACTAGGTGCCACCAGCAAGGATAGAGCAGTTCCTCGTTGCCCAGACTCAGTTGCTGACCAACATGGCAAACACTATCGCCAACATGCAGGCTTATAAGAACCAAGCTCCACCACTGCCACCGCCACTTGCTAGAGACAGACACAGGGAATTCATGAGTCACAAGCCCCCTTCATTCTCTCACTTTCCTTATTCATGAGAAGATGTTGTACATAGTCCAGTGTACTGACAGGGAGAAGGTCCGGTATGCTTCAGGAAGACTGGAAGGAACCGCTACAGATTGGTGGGACACTTACACCGCAGCTCATGACACCCCCAACACCATCAACTGGAAGGAATTCAAGAACAAGTTCAGAGAGGAACACATACCCAAGGGTTTGATGAAGCTCAAGAAGCAGGGAGCGATGTCTGCGAGTGAGTATCGGGACAAGTTCATTCAGTTGTCCCGCTATGCCCCCGCAGACGTGGCAGATGATGAAGAGAAGCAGGATCACCTCAGGGATGGGCTGATTGGTCCTATCAAGTATCAGCCAATGGTGCACACCTTTGAGAACTTCCAGAAGATGGTAGACACGCTACTATGGTGGAGCATGCTCGCAGGGAGATGGGTGAGCAGAAGAGGAAATTTGAGTCGCCGGGGCAGTTCAGCAACAACTTACGCCCCCACTTTGCAGGCCCCCAAGGGACACCTTTCCGCACTGGAGTACAGAATGTCAACTTCGGGCAGAATCAGTACCAGCGCCCCAATCAGCAGAACCAGCAACATCAGCAGACTCAGCGTGTTGGTCAGTTAGTGCAGCGCCCCAATTTCCCGCAGAATCGCCAGAACACCCCCACTAAAACACCTGTGAGGAACAACACCCCTGTTCCCACTTGTGGTAAGACATGCTTCAGGTGTGGTGAGACTGGTCACTACGCCAACTGTTGCCCAAAGGGAAATGCCCAGAACACTCTAGGTAAGTTCAACAATAGTAGATAGAGGAAGACTCCACAACAGCAGCAGCCTAGAAACAACAGCCAGACACCGTAGAACAACAAGGGCCAGCAGAACTACGTCCACGGGCGTGTGAACCATTTGGCCGCGGAGACCGCTCAGGAGGCTCAGGACATTTTGTTCGGTATGTTCCTAGTCAACTCAGCCCCTGCATCAGTATTATTTGATTCTAGAGCATCGCATTCCTTTATTTCTGCCGAGTACATTGCTACGTACTCTATTCCTGTATGCACCATGCCTAATTCCATGCTAGTAAACTCAGCTGGGGGAAATATGAGGGCTATGTATCAGTGTCTTGGGGTGAAAATACAGACTATGGGTAGAGAATCCGGTGCAAATCCAATAGTCTTGGAGTCCAATGGTATTGACATCATTCTTGGAATGGGATGGTTGACAAAGTATGATGCAGTCATTCACTGTGCGAAGAGGTCAGTGCTTCTCACTAGTTCAGAAGGTGATCGGTTTGGTTCGTTGCAACGCTTCCATCTGCAGAAGACTGTGCAGTGAACTAGCTGAAGGAAGATTTGATTGAGGACATCAGTGTGGTGTGCGAGTACCCGGACGTCTTCCCCGAATATTTGCCAGGTATGCCACCTAACGTCTTCATAGATCTTTTACCTGGTACTGCGCCTATTGCTAAGAGGCCATATAGAATGTCCATTGGAGAATTAGAGGAACTTAAGAAACAGTTAAAAGAATTGTTAGATAAATGGTTCATCCGTGCTAGCTCTTCACCTTAGGGAGCACCTGTGATATTCGTTGAGAAGGATGGTACACAAAGGATATGTGTTGACCACCGAGCATTGAATGAGGTTACTATCAAGAATAAGTATCTATTGCCTCGCATTGAAGATCTGTTTGACCAGTTGAAGGGAGCCAGACTTTTCTCGAAGACTGATTTGAGATCAGGGTATCATCAGCTGAGAATACAACCTTCAGATATTGCCAAGACAGCTTTCACTACCAGATATGGGATATATGAGTACACAGTGATATCTTTTGGGTTGACAAATGCTCCAGCCTACTTCATGTACGTGATGAACAAGGTATTTATGGAATATCTTGACAAGTTCATAGTGGTATTCGTTGATGATATTCTGGTGTACTCCAGGAATGAGGAGGAACATGAGGAACATTTGAGGCTTGTTCTATAGAAACTCAGGGAGAATCAGTTGTATGCCAAGCTCAGCAAGTGTGAATTCTGGTTGAATGAGGTCTTGTTTCTTGGTCATGTCATCACAGATGAGGTATTGACAGGATCTTGGTGATGCCTAAAGGGGGGTGAATAGGCGTATCTGAAAAACCTGAAAAATTCTTCACAGCAGTTACATCTATCGGAACTTCTGAAACTATGTAAGAAGATCCAATGGACTGAAATTTCCGACATTGGATCGGAACTTCCGACGAAATTAAATTCTTTTTGCGAAATTCAAAAGTAAGCTCGAAATTGCAGAACCTAGCTGCATCAAAGGTTGCATAGTGATGCTAGGAGCCTTCTGCAAGTGGTCTTCGCAAGCACAACAACTCGAGTACGTAGATGGGCACAAAACAAACTCTAGATAAACAAGAACTAAATAAATGGAACGAGCACAAGACACAAGAGATTTGTTCACCAAAGTTCACTCCCACTAAGGAAGCTACGTCTCCATTGAGGAGCTCACAAAGAGTCGGGTCTTCCACTAACCCTTTACCTCACTCAATCAAACACAGAGGAGGATTGAGTCACTTACTATGAAATCCACAAAGGATGGGTAATACAAACTTCCCGGGGTGCACACACACGAGAGGACGCTCAACCAGGCGACGCCGAACCATCTAGAAGCAAGCTTCAAGAGTAACAAATGCGAATTGAGTCAATGAAGATGCTTCAAGTGCCCTTGAGAAGAACGTGGCTGCCTATTCACTTAAAAGCTCTAGCCTCACACCTCAATCTTGCTCTCACCCAAGCCCTAGCTCGAATCAACTCAATGATTAGCTTTTGGAGGGATTGGGGAAGTGTTTTGGAAGCTCAAGGAGGTGTTTTTCTCAGTAGGTCAGCAGCAAATGAAGGAGGGGCTGAGGGGGTATCAATACCCGAGCCCCAAAAACTAGCCGTTAGTGTGGTGGTTAAGTGGTTGTTGGAACTTCCGACACGGGGTCGGAACTTCCGACCCTAATTAAAACAGCCGGCCGAGGACCCCCTGTCGGAACTATCTGGCAACTTCCGACACACACTAAGACAATGATAAAACTAGTTGCACAAGTGTGTGTTGTGTCTCTCTTGGGAAGTTAGCATCTGAATTAAGCACTTTGACATCTTCAAGCTATCCATTCGCATCCCTCTTAATAGTACAGTGTTTCTATACTCAAATTCAAAAATAGAAAATAAATAAAGATCTTCTTTTGAGCTCCATCACCGTCTATCAAGTAAATTGGCGTCTTCTTATGCATATAATTCATTTTATTGAATTTTAACCTGTCCATAGCTCGATAAACACATTAGCTCCTTAATTATGCATGTCATCAACACCAGAACCCACTTAGGGGGCCAAATGAACTTTCAATCTCCCCCTTTTTGATGATTGATGACAACACAATTAAGCTTCACAAGTAATACCATAAACCATTTTGAATTCAATCATATAGTTGAACTCCTCCTTAATATGTGCATTTTTCAAGATAGAATAAAAAATGGCCTCGAATGCCATTTGCACATATTAAAAGAGCTCCCCCTATATCATTGCATTCGTGGGGTGCATAGTGTGAGAAATATCATCGGATGCATATGACAAGATATATCACAACAACAAAGTGGAAATAAACATTACATCAAGTCATGATCATCGCACGGGTAATAAGTTCTAAGATCACACTAACATAGCAAGTCATGAATAAGTCTAAAATTCTCACTTAGCACACCACACATAACACATACAAGTTTCTCACATGTCCACAAGCACAAGAGTTCAAGGTTCTAAGCTACTAGATGCTAAGATAGATAGATAAAGCCCAACGTCAACCAAATGGCCTATGGTGAGCTCACTCCCCCTTTGACATCTAACGCCAAAAAGGAGAGGCCCTTCCATAGCCATCACTCGTCGTCCTCATCGTTTTCATCATCATCATCTTCTTCATCCGTGGGTGTGTCAGCAGCGGGTACTTCCTCTCTTCTTCGTCATCCGACTCCTCACACCCACCCAAATCTTCTTCAATATCATCATCATCCATTTGAGGAGCATTAAACATCATAGATGAGCTGCCAAGCTCCTCCCAAGGGTTGTAGAAAGTTGCAGGGGGAGGGAAGTCCATTGGAGCACGAATCGGAGCGTGAGGCGTGTCATTCTTTACCATAAGACCTTTTGCCTTTCCTCCATCTTCAAGAGTTTCTCATCCACATACTTCCTATGAGCATGAATTTCTTGGGCATTGGGACAGCCCACGTTGAAGCATGCAAACAAGTCTTGAGAGATGAAACTTAGAATTCCTTTCTTCTTTGGGACACGAGGAGGCGGACCATGTGAGCTTGAGGGACCTTGGGAGCTAGATGGGGCATGTGATGGTCCCTAAGCGGAGCAGCGAGGTGCATGACCTCCAAGCCTTAGAAGACGCTAATGTTGACCTTTCTTTGGCTTATAAACTTGATGGCCCTTATCGGTCAAGATTTCAACACCTGTCACTTCTTTGATCATAGCAAAGATATATGGAGCATAGTGACAACTCTTCTTGGGTGACACTAAACATATGATAATTTCCTCCCAAATGAAGTCAAAGACTCTAAACTCATTTTGATTTGGAGCCATCTTTGCTGGCAAATTTTTGGACATGTTAGAGATGTTGTCCGAGTCACCTCTTTTGGGACACAGAGTGTAGAAGAAGAGTTGGTTGAGCAGCTTATAATAAGGTGTCAACCCATGTATAGACCCAAACTTGATGTCACCATAAGCGTTATCATACATGAAGTGAAGGTCTCCATCATCAAGCACATTTTCCAACTCATGTATTCTTTCCCTTGTAAGATCACTGCTTGGAAATCCAAGAATGTTAGCAAAATCAGCATATCCAACCGAGAAAGGCTTGCCTTGAATTGTCCAATGAAAGGTCTTGGTTGTGCGGCTGACATAGAGAGTTGCAAGAATTGTGCTACAACCTCCTCATTCCAATCATAGTTGAAGGATATAATTGAGGAGAGATTCATTCTTGTACAAGCATCTTCTACTTCCCTTACCACCGGCCAATCAATTTCAAACAAATAATCCCATTTAATGGATTTCATCTCGGTGGTGGGATGAGATTTGCAAAGGATCACGGAGGCATACCAATCTGCATGAAAATTCATTCAAAAGCGGACATCCCCTTGCTGCTCCTTGGCAAATCCGGATGGATCTTCATATCTTTTAGCATATAGACCATGCTTGCCCTTTGTGTAATCCACCGGACGAGTCCCATTGTACTGTGGATCAATTTGTCTAATTGGGGGCTGCATCCGGATGATGATCCTCTCAAGATACTCCAAAGACTCTCCTGCATCTGCCATGTGAGAGCCCAGAGCTAAGGCACGCTTAATGCAAGGGCGATTGCCATGACCTTATGTGCCTTGAGGGTTTGGCCTCCCTCGTCCACGAGAGTGCAAAGGAGCCTTAGCAACGACCTTTCTTTTGCCCGTGTGGTGAGCAATCGGTGAATCTTCAGTTGCCTCGGAATCAGATGATTGTGGTGACTTAATTTATGATGAAGCTACCCTATGTTTCCCTCTCTTTTCACGTGCCATCTTGAAGATTTTCCGCGTGAATTGGCGGAAAGATGGAGGGGATCGGATCTTCCGAGGAGTGGAGAATCCAAAGAACTTGACGCCAACGAAATCCCACGGATAGAACTCAAGTTCCCCTCAAAAGATTTAGAGGAGAGAGGTGGAGGCGCCGGCGGTATAGAATGGAGGAGATAGGGTTTTGAAGGGGTATCCAACGGGTAAATATAGGTCTGAAGGAATTGTCGGAAGTTCTGACCAGGCGTTGGAAGTTCCTACGGGAATTTAATTGGAACCCGAGAACCCTCGGTCCGAAGATTGCTGAAACTTTCGAGGGACGTCGGAAGTTCCGACCTAGTGTTGGAAGTTCCAATGAATATTAACCTGCTTCCCGAGAGCCCCTTGTCGGGACTTTCCTCAAACTTCCGAAGGGGATCGGAAGTTCTGACCTAGTGTCGGAAGTTCCGATGGTGGCTTAACTTCTCCAAAATGATAGATTTAGAGATGAATGATTTTGGAGATTTTAAGAGATATGGCTATAGACATATGAGATAACTTGACGCTTATTGATCAGCAAACAAACAACATTACATAACAATGACCAAAGAATCAAGCTTTGATCCAAAGATCAAAACCAAACATTTTGAAAACGATTCAACACAAATAAATTCATTTTTCCTATCTAGGCAACAATCAAGTATGTGCAACAAGTCAAGCCAAGTTACGAGAATCCAAGATATTTAGTCCACTCCTCAAAGCACAAAACTTTTGCTCATCTAGAGGTTTAGTGAAGATATCGGCAAGTTGTCGTTCAGTGCGCACATGACGTAAAGCAATATCTCCCTTAGCCTCATGATCCCTTAAGGAATGATGTCTTATATCTATATGCTTTGTTCTGGAGTGTTGCACCGGATTGTTTGCTAGCTTGATAGCACTGATTGTCATACAAGAGCGGAATCTTGCTAAACATACAACCGAAGTCACTCAACATTTGCTTCATCCACAAGAGTGGGCCACAACAAGCAGCCGGTGCAACATATTCAGCTTCGACGGTGGATAAAGCAACCGAATTTTATTTCTTAGAGCTCCAAGACACTAGGGACCTTCCAAGAAATTGGCAAGTCCCCGTGGGGTCCTTTTATCTACCTTGAAACCGGCATAATCCGAATCGGAATAGCCAAGTAGATCGAAAGTGGAGCCTTTGGGATACCACGAGCCAAGGTTAGGAGTGTGTACCAAATATCTCAAAATTCTCTTAACAGCTATTAAGTGACATTCCTTGAAATTGGCTTGAAATCTTGCACACATGCATACACTAAGCATAGTATCGGGCCTAGATGCACAAAGGTAAAGAAGAGAGCCGAGCATGGAGTGATATACCTTTTTATCAACCGACTTCCCTTCTTCATTGAGATCAAGATGACCATTTAATGCCATGGGTGTCTTGATGGGCTTGGCATTGGCCATGTCAAACTTCTTGAGCATATCCCTCACATACTTGGTTTGACTTATGAAAGTCCCTTCCTTCATTTGCTTGACTCTAAATCCAAGGAAGAACTTCAATTCACCCATCATGGACATCTCAAACCTCTTGGTCATGATCCTACTAAACTCCTCACAAAATTTCTTATCAGTAGAACCAAATATAATGTCATATATTTGGCAAAAAAAGATATCCTTATCAACTTTGTGAGTAAAGAGAGTAGAATCGGCTTTGCCCATTACAAAGTCATTCTTGAGAAGAAAATCCTTGAGGCATTCATACCATGCTCTAGGAGCTTGCTTTAGCCCATAGAGCGCCTTATGGAGCTTGTACACATGATTTGGAAATCTTGGATCTTCAAAGCTCGGCGGTTGTTCTACATACACCAACTCGGATAGGTGGCCATTCAAGAATGCACTTTTCACATCCATTTGATAAAGCTTGAAATCATGGTGAGTAGCATAGGCTAATAGTATGCGAATTGACTCAAGCCTAGCTATGGATGCATAGGTTTCACCAAAATCCAAACCTTCAATTTGGATGAAACCTTGTGCAACTAACCTTGCCTTATTTCTATTGATGACACCATCCTCATCTTGCTTGTTTCGAAATACCCACTTGGTGCCAATCACATTTTGCTTGGATCTTTCAACCAACTCCCATGCTTCATTTCTTGTGAAGTTGTTCAACTCCTCTTGCATGGCAATTACTCAATCTGGATCATCAAGTGCTTCATCTACCTTGAGAGGTTCCAAAGAGGAAACAAACGAGTAATGTCCACAAAAAGTTGCTAAATGTGAACGAGTAGTTACCCCTCTTTGAATACTTCCAAGGATATTGTCAACGGGATGATCCCGTTGAACACTTTGATCCACCCTTGTATGAGGCACTTGTGATTGAGGTTGAATGGGTCCATCATCATCACCTTCAACTTGTGGAGCATCTTCTTGAGCTTCCCCACCTTGTTCTCCCCCTTGATCAATGCCATGAACTTGATCGTCACCACGAACTTGACTTTGATCTTCAGGTTGTTGAGATCTTGGTGGTTCAACTCTTGTGGATGATGATGGATCATTGTTTCTTTCTTCAACCAGAGTTTGAGCTTGAACTTCGCGAGGCCTCACTTCTCCCAAGCCCATCCTCACGATTGATAGACTTGGGGGTTCCTCCTCATCTACAAGGTTTTTATCAACTTGCTCTACTGGAGAGCCGTTGGATTCATCAAAAGTTACGTCTACCGTAATCTCAACACAACCGGTGGTTTTGTTGAAGACATGATAGGCGTGTTTGTTAGTACCAGAACCAAGTAGCAAGCCTTCATCAACCTTTGGTGAAAACTTTGAGCTTTTGGTTTTCTTGTTAAGTATGGAACCGGTTTTGTTATTACCTTGGGTTTGTTACCGGTGATTATCTCATAAGGTGTCTTGCCTAAGTATTTGTGAAGGTAGAGGCGGTTGATTGCATGGCAAGCAATGTTGATTGCTTCGGCCCAAAAGATATCCTAAGTTTTGTACTCATCAAGCATGGTTCTTGCGGCTTCAATCAATGTCCTATTCTTCCTCTCCACAATGCCATTTTGTTGAGGAGTGTATGGAGCGGAGAATTCATGCTTGATCCCTTCTTCATCAAGAAATTCCTCGACATTGGTGTTTCGGAATTCCGAGCCATTGTCAGTGCTTATGTTCTTGATTGTCAACTCAAATTCATTTTGAGCTCTTCTAATGAACTTCTTGACTATTCCTTTAGTCTCACATTTATCTTACAAAAAGAATACCCAAGTGAATCAAGAAAAATCATCAACAATGACAAGACCATATTCGTTACCGCCAATGCTTATGTATGCAATAGGTCCAAACAAATCCATGTGTAGAAGCTTCAATGGTATTGATGATGTCATGATGTTCTTGGTGGGGTGTGGACCACCAACTTGCTTCCCGGCTTGGCAAGCGCTGCACGACCTATTTTTCTGAAAGACAACATTGGTTAGTCCTAGGATGTGCTCGCCCTTTTGAAGTTTGGCCAAGGTCCTCATCCCAACATGGGCTAGTCGGCGATGCCAAAGCCAACCCAAGTCAGATTTTGCCACTAAACAAGTCTTGGGCTCAACCTTCTCCTTAGAGAAATCAACAAGATAGACTTTGCCCTTCAAGCGACCCGTAAAAGCAATAAAGGAATCCTCCCTTCTAAAGACGGTGACACCCTCATTAGTAAAGAGACAATTGTAGCCCATCTCACAAAGTTGCGAGACCGACAACAAATTGTACCCCAAAGTTTCAACCAAATAAACATTTGAAATAGAGTTGTCATTTGAGAGAGCAATTTTACCCAAACCAATCGCATCTCCTTTGCTATTGTCTCCAAAGACAATAGTTTCTTTAGGTATGTCATGAAGCTCTAGGGAT
This sequence comes from Panicum miliaceum, assembly GCA_032594955.1. Classification (NCBI taxonomy): domain Eukaryota; kingdom Viridiplantae; phylum Streptophyta; class Magnoliopsida; order Poales; family Poaceae; genus Panicum; species Panicum miliaceum. Next base: position 5,741,181 of record CM064070.1, on the reverse strand, counting down.
GTGAACAAGTCCGTCTCCTCAGTCATATGATTTGAGCATCCACTATCAAGCAACCATGCGGTGCCGCCCAAGGAGTAGGCCTACAAAACAAGTTAAGCTTTGAATTTAGGTACCCAAAAAGATTTGGGTCCTTGAGGGTTATATGGATACACTTTTGGAATCCACACACTTATAAAGATGGCCTTCTTAGTGTAAGCTCCAACATACTTAACCACTATTTTACCATTGTGGTCCATTGTCACCATGTAGTCGCTAGTGAAGCTCGGTGATGGCTCATGCTTCACAACATTTGTCTTGATTGGAACCTCAACCTTCTTCTTGACTTGAGAGGGAGTTGTGTTAGTCACACCATGTGGAATGTTCATCAAGTCCTCAAGCTCTGCTCCTTTGGTGAACATTACACATTCCTTTCCTTTGATTATCTTGCGGTCATTTGCCTCGACTCCATTATAGTGACCAAGCCCATCCTTTTTGTGGGAACATCTCCCTTCCTTGTATATAACCTTAGGCTCAGGCTTGGTATCACCTTCATATCCATTTCTTACCAACTTATTCAACCTCTCAAGTTGAGCATCCTTTGCTTTGATCAACTTCTCTAACTTTACCAAGTTAGTAACACAAGCTTGTACATAAATTTTATAACACTTTGAGCAACCTACACTTGTAGAGGCTTTAGAGTCAAGAGTTGCCATAGAATTGGTTTTGGAGCTTTCCCAAAGGGCATTATAGTTAACTTAAGGTCATTGTATTTGTTGGTTAAGCATGAAAAGCTTTCTTGAAGTTCACTATGAGTGGCCTTGAGAGAAGCTAGAGATTCATTTATCAAAGTGTTTTCCTTTGACATCCTCTCATTTGAATCATTAGCTAGGGACAAGTCAATAGCTAATTTTTCAACCTTAACCTTTTCTTCGGCAGGAGCCTTCTCTAAGGCAAGGTTTCTCTCCTTTTCAAGGATGAGCAAGTCTTCTTGCCTATCGAGACACTCTTTCTTTTTATTTAATTTCTCCATAAGTTTTTTTAGTTTCTTTAAAACCTTTCTTTCCAAATTATTTTATCATATAAGCTCTATGTTGTTCTTTCTCATCATCAAAATCATTTTGTGTACTACTAGATGTGGTGGAAAGATGGGAGGAAGAGGTGGATGATTCTTGTACCTTGGTGTTTCTTGCCATGAGGCAAAAAGGAGTGTCATCTTCTTCATCGGAGATGTTGTTGAAGAGCTGCCTTGATGACTTGGGTATGGCAAGAGTTGCCATACCTTCATGATCAGAGTCTTCATGACTAGACTCCCATTCTTGACCAATATGAGCATGACCTTGATATTTCTTCTTGTACCTCTTCTCCTCCTTTTCCTTGTTCTTCAGTTGTGGGCAATTGGCAATGTAATGGCTCACTTCCTTGCACTCATAGCATCTTCTTTATGATGGCTTCTTCTTGTCATCACCACCTTTCTTGTAGTACTTCTTCTTAATAAACTTCTTGAAGTTTCTCAACACCAAGGCCATCTCTTCATCGGTGGAACCTTCATCACTTGAATCTTCCTTCCTTGACTTTAGGGCCTTGGGGCTTGATTCAACCTTGTCACTTGAGCTAGCATTGAGTGCTATATTCTTGTTCACCTTGTGGCTAAGTGACTTGGCTACATCCCTCTCAACCAACTCTTTATGAAGAATTTCACCGAGAAGTTGATTAGGTGTGTTGATCTTGAATTTGGGATCTCTTCTAATCATTGTTGCAAGATTAGGGTTCCTTGGTGTGAAAGCCCTAAGCAACTTCTTTATCACCTTGTGATCTTCCTACTCCATGCTTCCAAGAGATCTAATGTCTGACACAAGGATCATTAGTCTATCATACATTTGCCTCATAGTTTCTTCATCATGCATAACAAATTGCTCTAGCTCTCCTTGCAACAAATCCATCTTGCCTTCTCTAACTTCATCGGTCCCCTCATGAGCTTCTCTCAACGTGTCCCAAATTTTTTTGGCTACTTCAACATTGCGGACCTTGTTGAATTCTTGGGCACAAAGGGAACTTGTGATGACCCTCACGGCTTGCGCATTGCGGAAGTAATCTTGAGCTTGTTCGGTCGTGGGTACACCTTTCGTAAGAGGGGTCACACCTACAACCAAAACTTCCGAAATAGAGTGGTGAAGCCTGTAGAGATGCATTTTCATGTCATAAGACCACTAGGGATAATCCATCCCATCAAAGAAAAGAGGTTTTCCCAAGTGGACCGATCGAAATTGAGAAGTAGGATATTGAGATGATGCATAGTTATGAGAAACTTGATGTAACCCGAAGAAAAGATGCTTCTCGCTTTCTTCCTTGATTTGCTTCCTCATCAACTTCTCAGCCTTCTTCTTAATTTTGGCCTTCATCTTCTCTTTTCTCCTTCTTCTTGCTTTTGATGTCTCACCCTCTCTTTCATCACTTGAACTTGAGTAGGCATCATGAATGGAGGGTGAACGACTTGTCCGGCCTGCGGGAATCACAGGATTTCCCCCATGGCCTTGACCGGCAGCGGCTTGAGCGGTGGCCTCTTCGGCAGTGGTGGTGGTGCCATCCCCAACTTGAGACATCTCGTTATCCCTTAACGGTTAAGCCTTAATCAAGAGATTAGGCTCTGATACCAATTGAAAGGATCTTGGTGATGCCTAGAGGGGGGTGAATAGACGTATCCGAAAAACCTGAAAAATTCTTCGCAACAACTAAATCTGTTGCAACTTCTAACACTGTTTAGGAAGTTCCGATGGACTGAAATTTCCGACATTGGATCAAAACTTCAAACAAAATGAAATTCTTTTTGCGAAATTCAAAAGTAAGCTCGAAATTGCAGAACCTGGCCGAATCAAAGGTTGCATAGTGATGCTAGGAGCCTTCTGCAAGTGGTCTTCGCAAGCACAACAACGCGAGTACGTAGATGGGTACAAAACAAACTCTAGATCAACAAGAACTAAATAAATGGAATGAGCAGAAGACATAAGAGATTTGTTCACCAAAGTTCACTCCCACTAAGGAAGCTACGTCTCCATTGAGGAGCTCACAAAGAGTCGGGTCTTCCACTAACCCTTTACCTCACTCAATCAAACACAGAGGTGGATTCAGTCACTTACTATGAAATCCAAAAAGGATGGGTAATACAAAGTTTCCGGGGCGCAGACACACGAGAGGACGCTCAACCGGGCGACGCCAAACCGTCTAGAAGTAAGCTTCAAGAGTAACAATTGCAAATCGAGTCAATGAAGATGCTTCAAGTGCCCTTGAGATGAACGTGGCTGCCTTTTCACTTAAAAGCTCTAGCCTCACACCTCAATCTCGCTCTCACCCAAGCCCTAGCTCGAATCAACTCAAGGATTAGCTCTTGGAGGGATTAGGGAAGTGTTTTGGAAGCTCACGGAGGTGTTTTTCTTGTGTAGGTCAGCAGCAAATGAAGGAGGGGCTGAGAGGGTATAAATACCCGAGCCCCAAAAACTAGCCGTTAGTGTCTTGGTTAAGTGGTTGTTGGAACTTCCGACACGGGGTTAGAACTTCCGACGCTAATTAAAACAGCCGGCCGAGGACCCCCTGTTGGAACTCTCTGGCAACTTCCGACCCATGATCGGAACTTCCGACACACACTGAGACAGTGATAAAACTAGGTGCACAAGTGTGTGATTTGTGTCTCTCTTGGGTAGTCAGGGATGTGTTGATACAGGGAAAGTCAGAGATGTGTTGAAGTGGGAGGCACCATAGAAAGTGTCAGAGATCCGGAGCTTCCTAGGACTCGCAGGATATTACAGGAGGTTTATAGAAGGCTTCTCGAAGATAGTGAAACCCCTTACTTCACTACTAGAGAAAGGAAAGGAGTTTGTATGGTCAGAGGCATGTCAGGATAGTTTTCATGAGTTGAGGAAAAGGTTGACTACTGCACCAGTATTGGTTATGTCTGATATTCACAAGAGTTTCAACATCTATTGTGATGCTTCTAAACAAGGTCTTGGTTGTGTATTGATGCAAGAGGGACATGTAATTTCATATGCGTCTCGCCAGTTGAGGAAGCACGAGTAGAATTACCCCACTCATGATCTGTAGTTAGTAGCAGTGGTACATGCTTTGAAGGTATGGAGACCCTATTTGTTGGGTCACAGATGTCAGATATACACCGACCACAAGAGTTTGAAGTATATTTTCAGTCAGAATGACCTCAACCTAAGACAATGAAGATGGTTAGAGCTCATCAAGGACTATGACATGGAAATACACTATCATCCAGGGAAGGCCAATGTGGTTGCCGATGCCTTGAGTCGCAAGAGTTATTTGAATGCCACAATGGCTAGTCAGATGCCTCGGGAATTGTATAAGGAGTTTCAGCAACTCAACCTTGGGTTCGTTGCTCATACTGAAGGGATCATTATAGAAGTAGAGCCGACTCTCGAACAAGATATATGGAAAGGTCAGCTTGAAGATGCTAAGATTCAAGAGATAAAGGATATGATAGAAGCAAGAAAGGCACCTAACTTCACCGAGGATGAACAAGGGACTATATGATTCCAAAAGAGGATATGTGTACCAGATGTGGATCACTTTCATGAGAAAATTCTGCAGGAAGCTCATGATTCAGCATATTCAATCCATCTTAGCAGTACCAAGATGTACCAGGACTTGAAGGAGAGATATTGGTGGTATGGCATGAAGTGTGATGTTGCAACTCATGTGGCACTGTGTGGTGTGTGTCAGAGAGTCAAGGCAGAACATCAGAGACCAGCCATTGAAAGTGCCAAAATAGAAATGGTAAGGAATTGGTATGGATTTCATTATGGGATTGCCATGTACACGGGATGGTTATGATTCGATATGAGTCATAGTGGATCGATTGACCAAGGTAGCTCACTTCATTCCAGTGAAGACCACTTACATACAGGAGCGTGATTGGCAGAGCTCTATATCTCCATGATTGTGTGTTTGCATGGGGTACTTAGTTCACGTCTCAATTTTGGCAGAAGTTGCATGAGTCAATGGACAGGAAGTTGAATTTCAGCTCAGCATATCATCCACAGATAGATGGTCAGACAGAGAGGACGAATCAGGTATTAGAGGATATGCTTAGGGCTTGTGCCCCGAAGCACGGAGGCGGTTGGGATAAGAGCTTGCCGTTTGCAGAGTTCTCTTACAACAACAGTTATCAGGCCAGTTTGAAGATGGCACCTGTAACACCCTAGGTGTTTAAAATTGCTAAGCAAAAGACCTTGAAAAAAGCATCATGCATCCTTGACCATGAGAAATATAACCAAAAGTATTTTAATTGAACTATACATATGTACGTGTGAATGAGTGCATATGCATGTGTATGTGTGTACAAAGTACCTGTTTATAACTTTCAAATCAAACCAACAATGCATAATAAAATGGTTAGACACCTCCCTCTTGTCATGTTCAATCAATGTCTAGTTGAGATCATGATGAAAATTTGAAATTTTGAACATGAAATGACAAGTCATTCAAATCCTAGTTTTCAAAAATTTAAAATATCTTTAACACTATAGCTCAAATGAACTTTTGCCTAAAACAAAAGTTTTAGAGTTTCAAATTCTCTACAACTTTCATGTTGGCAGATTTCAAAGTTTTCTGGCAAACTTTTGAGAAAAGTTAGTTTGAAACCGGGCCCTCACTCTTTCTCTCCCTTCCTTCACTCTCCTTCTCTCTCCCTTTCTCCCCTGTTCTCGCACGACCAGGGCAGAGCTCGCCCTCCATGTCGCTGTGGATTCCTGACCACCACATCGGGCCAACCCAATCCCCGGCCACGCCTCCGACCAGCCCCCGACCATGCCATCTCCCATCCCCGACACATCCCGTCACTGCCCCTCGTCGCCCGTCGGCCTGCGCCACGCTGCGTCGGGCCTCCGACGGCACCCCACCGCACCGTGTCGTCCCATCCGCTTTGCCGAGCCTTCCCACAACCCTCTACAAAGCACCAGCCCGAGCTCCTCCCTCTTTCCCCTCCCTTCTTCTTCCTTCATTGCCAGCCGAGCAGAACATGGCACCGCCGGCAGTCTCCTCTAATGCAGCTGGCAACCCCCACGCCGAGCCCCTCCTCCACGCCACCACCGCCCCAAGCCAGCTCAGAGCAGCATCCCACTTGGCCCAGGGCACCTCGCCGGCCCGACCCCGGCCGCCTTGCCTTGCCGGAGTGCCACCGTGCCTCGTTTTCTCGTTGCCCGGGCTGCTGCTCCGTGGACAGCCCCTCCCGACCACCTCCGGCACCAACTCTTGTATCAAACCGGTCGTAGGTGAGCCCATCGTGCTTCCCTACTGCTTCCCCACCACCGGCGAGCCCTCCCTCGTTGGGAATTTCACCTCAACCATGGCAGCCACACCTAGGGACTACATTACAAATTCCCAGATTATTTAGGGTGTTTTGTGGAAAATACAGGGACTTGTTCATAAGACTAAAGCTTGGTATATGTGGTTTGAATCTATGAACTTGTAAAAATTGTATAAACCTGTAACAGGACCTAAAACTGTCATTCCAGGCACATCTTGATTTTCTTCAAAAATCTTGCTCTAGAATAAATATTAGTTTATTTAACTCATGAATGTATCTTTTAATCTAGGAAAGTACTGATGGTAATTTTTGAGCAGTGGCTTAGTGTTTAGATGAGTAGCCTTGAGTAGGAAGTTTAAGACCAGAACAGAACCCTAGCTATAGTTTCTACTAAATCTGGATTCATGCACTAGTTTGGTAGATTTATTTATTTACCATGTTCTAGAGTCAGGCAAAGAATGCAACTTCTACGTATTGTTACTTTACTGTATAGATGCTACAAAAAAAGTTTGGAACTTTTTAATTCTGTCTAGCATGCACATTTGATTTTGTCCATGAATACATGCATTAAATCACTATAAATAGTTCTTGTGCTTCGAAAAGTATGAAACTTTTACCAGAGGCTATATGTGAGTAGATAATCATGTTAGGAAAGTCTGATGTTCAGATGCTCAGTAGAACTGCCAATAAAAATGAATCTTGAGTAATGTGGATCTGTTTTGTTCTATTTTGTGTACTCTGATAATTGCTCAATAAAATCTGAAATGTTCACAGTAGAGTATCTGCAGGTTGCTAAGTTCTGTGTAAAATTTTGAGCACCATTACTTGTATGGTTTGATCGTCATAAATGAATCCATGTTCTAGCAGTAGCTGTTTACATTATTTTTTCATGACTTTTCTATTGCATATAAATGACTGAAAATTTTTACGGTAAATTTGTCAGTATGAAATGTACTCTGTATAAAACTTCAACATCAGAAACTTTATCTAACTTCAAATATGAATCCCACATGATGTCTTGTGTCTAAATATGAAAACAGAAAATTTCTGCATGTAAATGAACTAAGAAAAACCCCCACTTACTTAAGGGAGTTAGTTAACCTAAATGGTACATGGTAAACGACTGCTCAAGGAATTGTAAATAAATGCTTTATAACTTAACTTGAGTTTTGTTGGATTACAACTTTATAGTGAAATAAACTATAAATCTTACCATCAAAATAACGCAAACCTATGCATTCATATAGGATCGATGACTCTCGCCGACAGAACCTACGAGCTGGTGCCGGAGCCCGAGAGTGAGCAGCGCGAAGCTCAGATGAATCTAACTGAAGTCATCGAAGACCCGAACCGAAGTTCGGAAGAGCCCAAGGCTAGCAGTGCTCAGGAAGGCAAGCCCCGGAGCATAAGCCCTACTATTAAACTTATGCAACTTTTACTTATATATGGTATTGTGCATTAAGTTTGTAGGAGTGGATTGAAACTCTAGATGAATGATCCTAGGTACCTATGATATGAACACTAGTCTGTGTCGGTCGCTAGATTGTTATGCTAATAGGACTCCGGTAAAACTCGAGTGATTTCCTGTCACTCGCGAGATATAGGAGTTGTTTCTTTACTTATGTTGGAATCATAAGGTCAACGGACGGGACTACATTATGATATTCCTGTTGATGATTGAGGCCTCGTCTGTTTAGCGAAAATGCTAAGGTCGCGGAGTGTGGTAGTGATGGTTATATTTTTGAACGTACTAACCACATGCCGAGAATATGGTAATCGGTAAGCTACCTGATTGGACCGGCGAGTGGACTTTACCCTCACCCCTCTTGACTTTGTTCTCATGGGCACATGGTGAGTGCAAGAGCAACCATGGCCCGGCTTCGTTTCGTGGTTCGTGGACCTCTACACTCGAGGGGGTGGCTCTGATCCACAACCCGGGAAGAAAGGGGAAAAGTTGTATGGGTGACTCGTCTGGGCCCCATGCGTGCGTTAAGGTTTCCCCATGCCAGGTTAACAAATTTGATTCAAATCATTTATTTCTCGCAGCCATTGAGATTGCTTAAACTTTTTACCACATAGAGTAAGAAGAGGAACAATGATGATAATTAGTCTTGTTGGATGATTAATTTAATTCTTTCCACCATGCGTGATTTGGATAGTTCCTTACCTAGAATGGTTAATCAACTAGAAATTGATGCCGAAACTTGAAAGGAAGGATGTCACACCCTAAAATTAATGAATTTTAGGATGTGATTAATAATAATAATAATAATAAAGCAATGATTTTCTCATAATTATAAAAATTTTAACGTTTAATTTCTTTACAGAGAATTTAGTCTAGGAAAAATAAATGATTGTCTTTCTGAATTAAATAAAATGCTTTCTATGTATGTTGCATTCATGTCGTTGCATTGGTTTTGTTTGTTTGCGTGTTTGAGGTTGCAAATAAAAATACCCATAAACTACCCTAAAATCTCTCTTTCTCTTCTTCTCTTCTTTTTCTCCACGCGACCCAAAACTGCACGGCAGCCCAGCCCGCAGCGCCCTCCCTCTCTCTTCCCCTCCCTCTCTCACTGCCGCCAGGCCCACCTGTTGGCGTCGTCTGCTCTCTCCCGCTCCCTCTTTCCTTTCTTTCTCCTTCCGCGTCTCTCCTTCCTTTCCTTTTCCTTCCCTTCCTTTCCTTTTCCTTCCTCACCGCGTATCCCGGCCGCGCCCATCACCGTCGTCTTCGACCGAACTCCACCCCTCCTTCCTTCCTGTGTCAGCGCCTCCTCTTCCTCCCTCGCCTATAAAGGATGAGCACCCAAGCTCCTGTGCCCCTACTGCCCCGGCGCCCCCAACCCCGCGCGTTCCCTGTGCAGCTCTCTCCTCCCGTGCTCCTCTGCAGCTGCCCCTGCGCCACTACTACCCACGCACGAGCGCCTTAGCCTCTCTCGTTGCCCTACCCCCTGACGTGCCGCATCCCCTTGCTGCTGCCGTCGCACCTCAACCAGCACCGCCGCCCAGTTCTGTACGCGAAGGAAACAGAGGTCGCCGCTGCTTCTTGCACAGTTGACTCCGGCCGCCACGGTGCATCTCCGCCAAGGGTAAGCGGCGGAACGGACTCCCCTCGACCACCTCTCCCTTTTCCCCATCTTTCCCTGCTTCCCCAAGGTCTAAATCACGGCAATTTTGGCCAACAGAGAGCTTTCCGTGCACCAGCCATGGAGAAGATGGAGCTTTTGCGATCTAGCCCCTGCCGAATAGGGTAATTTCTGTTCTTTTCTTGTGTCTTCAGAAATCTGCAGAAAACCCCCTATAGTTAATACATCTTTTCAATCCAGCCCTACTCGTGACCTTTTACAGATCTAACCCTAATTGTTTGCTGTTTCGCCGTACCGCCCACTCACTCCCCGGCATAAAACCAGCTTGAATCGAAGCCAGGAACACCGGATTCAGTGAAGCTCCGGCCGTCTGCCGCCGCACTCGCTCGCCGCCGACGCCCAGCGCAGCTCCACTTCGCCCGACCCTAGCTCCGATTCGTCGATCCGCCGCATGATTCTGATCTAACGGATTAGATTCACCCGACCCTAGCCCGAAACTTTTGCAGGAAGATCCCTAGGTTTTCCAGGAATCAACCCGCAGTCCAGATCAGTAGAAAATAATTAGAGTTGAGCCCTTTCTTTTTCTGTCCCGACCCCTGACCTTTCCAGAATTAGTACCCGCCGTCCAGGACCTATAGTTTTGCACCCCGACCCTCTGTTTAAGGTTTAATTATGTTTTAGGCTCTGATTTCTTCAATTTAACCCCTAGAAGTTCAGTTTCTTTGCAGATAAGTCCCTAGAGCCTTTTAGCCATATCTTCGTCGTTTTAGCTCCGTTTTCCGTGTTTCTTGTAATCGTAGCAGCAAGCCTTATCCTTTAGCACTCTCTTTTAAAAGCTTTTGTTTTGTGATTGGTGTATTGTTCTTAGCTGTACTTGTTTGTTATTTTGTATGTTTGTGCTTGTTGTTTGCTTCGAGTAGAATGATCGCTGACGAAGCTTGAAGAACAAGGTTTCCAAGTAAGCAAGAGCTGAAGAGCAGTAAGAGTAGCTTTTCGTTGGAAAAAGGCAAGTGACCCTAACCATCCTCTTATCTGTGCTTATTTACAAGAATACCATGTATTAATTGGAACATGGAGAACCACCCAGGAAAACAGTACAACCATGAGGACCATATGGCTCTGGTCTTGGCTAATTAATTAGAGACTCTAGTTTGAAGCGGTCTTACCGAAAGGGCAAGGAGGGGGTCGGTGATAGGGGTCATAGCCCGGTCCTCTTGGGGTAGCAGCCTTCGCTAAGGTGCTGACCATTAGGGAGGTTTATGGACCACGCCGCTACCGAAACTCTAGCGGACTACTTCTTATTAGGGAATCTTTGTAAAGGCCTCGTAGCGTCCCTATGCAATCACACCTTGGAAGTGTGGTATTGTGCCTAGCTAGCACAGCATGGTTGGGTCCAAAGTTCTTTTGAACTTTTACGCGACTTGTGGTGAAAGTGTACAACCTCTGCAGAGTGTAAAACTGTTATAACAGCCATGCTCACGGTTAAGAGTGGCCTGGACCCTCACATGATTAATAAACTTAAAGATGGATATAAATCGTTACTCTGGTTATTTCTTGTGGCCTTGCTGAGTACCAACCATAAGTGTACTCACCCTTGCCAACTGCTGCTCAGAAGAAAAAGGTGTGAAGTCTACTGAAGATGATGAAGAGTTCTAGGCGTACGCAACCCCCAGTCGTCTGCCTGTGAAGTTTGGAGCCTTCGTTTCCATTATAAGCACATATCTCTGATAGTCTTGTAAGTCTTTATTTATATTTCTTTACGTGATACTGTTGCTGTTATTCACTAATGATGTCACTATATGTATGGAACTTGATCCTGGCATACATATAGTCATGCATTCGGTTTTATCCTTAAACCGGGTGTGACAGAAGTGGTATCAGAGCTGTATCGACTGTAGGACGTAAGCCTAGATAGCAATGGTCGCTCCTTAAGGTCTATTTTATTATACAACTTATTCCTGTCTTACCCTTGACCTTCCCGATAAATATTCTCGCTCCTTGACCATTTTCTTTTCTCAACCCGCCTTGATAACTCACCTTTCTCACCTGACCTTCTTTTTCATTTGCACATCCTTGTTTTGCAAATGTAAAACCCCCATCCTTATCTATTGACTTACTCTTTCCTTGATAACTTACTTTGATACTCGACCCCCTTGACAATTACACTTTCTAGTTTTTGCTAAACCCACAACCATCATCTATTTCCTCTCTCCTGGATGACTTCTTGCTCTTAATCATACATCTCATTTGATGAATGATTTTCCTATCTCTTGCATCTGACCTCCTTTTGATTAGTTGGTGATATTGTTTACCCCTACTCCTTAATATTTTCTTATTCCTATATATCTTTTCAAACATATCCCCTCCTTGATTTTATCTATCCTCCACATTGTACCTCCGACCCCCTTGCATCTTAAGCACGACCATTTTGGATTCTTTCCGTTGCCTTTTTCATTCCAAGATGACCTTCTACTCTCCTTTTATTCAAAATGTTTAGATCATTCGTGCCACCTGACCCGAAGCCTACTCAAGACAGCTGAAGAAAGGAGTGATCACCTCACATCCAAAGAAGACAAAATCGGCAGCGAAAGCCTATGTCACCCTCACCAGAAGAGCAAGATTCCACACTGCACAAGCTGAAGGATGCCTCTATCAAGAATGTTGAACCTGAAGAGACGACCCATGCCTAGGAGTACCCCTTGGAGCCCTATTAACAACGTTTAGCATCGTTCCTTGACTATGTGTTGACTAGTGTAGTTCAATGTTTGCGTGATGTTGCTTTTCTTTATGACCTTGCCTGATTCGCTTCTTTGTAATGATTGTTGGTGTATTGTGGGTCTTCCACCTACAATGACATCAGTTGCTTAGTTGGGTTCTTCTCTTGTATCTCCCACATCCTTGTTCTTTTCCTTTCTTTCTCCCTATTCCAAAAGAGGATGATGAGAAGGAAGCTAAAAATGTCAACAAGCAGAAGTTATTGTCACCACCATCGTCTGGATAGAAGCAAGTCAAAGAAAAGAAGACCCTACTCTAGTTCCTTTACCACCTTGCAGCTTGCTATTCTTCAGTCTACCTTACTTCGATGTTGACCTCAATAACCCAGTAGGAAGTTGAAGGCAACACCGACATCATCAGTAGAAACCTACAAACATCTGCCGTGGTCGACAAATTAAAGAAGCTGATGCCAAGAATGCTCTTTTTCCTTTTGTCACCTCTGTGTTATTCTCCTCTCTATCTTGATTTATTTGCTTGATTTTTTGAGACGATAGCAAATGAAGATGATATCATGGACTCTACCCTATTCCTCAATCATTCTTTATCATTTTAGTTATTCTCCTTCTCCTCTAATTTCACCCTTACCACCCAACCAGATGGCGAGTCCCAACGGAAATCATGAAGAAAGAGCTAATAAAGGTGACCTCAACATTCCACCTGTAGCCTCATCATTTGAGCATAGGATGCTAGAGTATATGGCAGCACAAACTCAAAGTCTACAAGCAATGGCTCAAACCATGATCAATATCCATCAGTATATTACAGAGCAAGCCGCAGCTCCTATGAACCACAACTCCCTTAGTAGTGGTAACCATCAGAATTCACCAATTCTGCCACCATTTGATAAAAGGAAGCTATTAGCCATGCAGGCTCAAGTCTTACGAGGAAGGATGCAGCCCAAAACATCATCCCCTCATAACATGAAGTTGACCAAACTAGACATTCCTACCGGACCAGTGAAGAGGCAAGTCGATGAAGCCTGGAACCGTCAAAGGAATAAGAAAAGTCGTGGAGCGCTAGAAATTGAGAGACAATATAAAGATATCAGGACCCCAGGAACATGTCAATGTTGTGAGCATTATGGTCAGCCATATCTTCAAGAGGATGCTAGCCTAATGACAGCTGAAGCCAGACAAAGTTACTATTTAGATATTAATAAGGATTTATCTACCCAAGAGACTTTCCAAGAGGGAGTTACCCAATATCAAGATGGTACTCAGACTATGAACCTTGAGGATTGGAGTATTTCTTTCAAGGAATTTGAGCCTACTAGAATCAAGCAACGCAAGAAACAAGCAAGCGAAGAAAGCCAAGAGAAGATGGAGTTACCAGAACCATTGGTACATAGCAGTACTCAACCCTGTTCCAACCAACTACAACCTAAAGTTGTTCAACCTCCTCATGACAACTCTATCAAGAAGAATCCTGATGCCCAGATTGCTTCACGAGCTATGGTGGAGCAGAAAGGAAGCCAGAATGGATATGTTAAAAGAGTGTGCTTCAAATGTGGTGAAAAAGGTCACTATGTTAATAAATGTCCAACAAAGCGCAAGGTGACTAGGTCGTGTGATACTGGATTATATTGCCTCAAGTGTGGAGAAGAGAGACATCTTGCCAGTTCGTGTGCAAAAGAGGATGATAATCAACCCCTGGACCAAAGTTCTAATAGCCCTGCTGTGGCAGAACCACCTGAATTATTCCGGCTCAAGTGTATTAACCATCACCATTAGGGCAATCTCGGTTAACCCTACACTTCAACGGAGTAATCCATTGGTCTGTCGGGTAACCTCCCGATACAACCACGGTAAAGCGGATCGAAAGCCATACATACAAATGCTCATGCGACGATAAGCCCAGAGAATACCACATTCCAACAGATATTATAAAAATTATCATAAGTGAATATTACAAACCAAGTTTGGGTTTAGTAACCAAGTACTTCAATGATCATATCCAATAAGTTCTTCAGAGTTTAAGTTGCAGCGGAAATAAAATAATGAAAGCTACTCGACGATACAGGATATCTCGGTGAAGCCCGTACGAGACATCACTCGGCATTATCTCCATTGGCCGGGGGCGTATCCCATTCCACCGACCAACCAGGAGGGAGGGTACAAGGCCAAATCAAACTAGCAATCATGTCTTCGAAGGTCTCACTTGAAAACAAGCCACAGGCAAGGCTGAGTATACTAATACTCAGCAAGGCTTACCCGACTAGTGGGGTATACTTAGCCGACTCCTAGACATGCGAGGCTTTTGGCTTGAGGGGTTTGTTTTGCCGAAAAGCATATATAGTAGGTCCTTACTTTAAGATTTTAGCTCCAGGTTCTAGCTTTCTTTAACCATTCTAGGTAAGCAACTATCCAATATCATTCATGGTGAAGTATTAAATTTCATCCAACAAGTTTATTCATCATCATTGTTCCTCTTCTTACTCTGTGGGTAAAAGGGGTTAAGCAGTCTCAATAGCCGTGAGAAACGGACGATTCGAATCGAATTTCTTAACCTTGCAAGGGAAACCTAAACACACGTCACGTGGTTACTCACAGAGTCACATGTGCAACTTTTCCCTTCAATTCCCGCTTCACGGAACAGGCCCACCGCCCTCGACTACACGTCCCCACAGACCACGGTACGTCGGGCTGTGGCGGCCGATGCACCCGCCATTAGCTAGATGTGAACGAATTCAAGACAGTGGGGAGTATATTCCGGCCTCGGTTCAATCCAGTACTTAAGCTTACCGATTACCATATTCTCGGCATGTGGTTAGTACGTTCAAAGACTTAACCACCACTACCACACACTGCGGCCTTAGCATTTTTCACTAAACAGACGGGGCCTCAATCATAAACATCGTACCATAGCCCCGTCCGTCGACCTTATGATTGCAGCATGTAGTAAACAATCAACTCCTAATTTCTCGCGAGTGACAGGAAATCACTCGACTTTTACCGAGTCCTATTAGCATAGCATTCTATCGAACCTGGCATGTAGTGTTCAGAGCATGGGTATCTAGGGTCATGCAACTAAGTTTTCATTCAACTCCTATAAACTTAATGCACAAGTAAAAGTAGAGTAATAAGTTGCAAAAGTTTAGAAAATAGGGTTCATGCTCCGGGGCTTGCCTTCTTGTGAACAGTTAGCTTGGGGCTCTTCCGAACTTGGGCTCGGGCCTTCAAGAGCTTCAGTTAGATTTACTTGAGCTTCACGCTGCTCACTCTCGGACGCGGGTACCAGCTCATACGTTCCGTCAGCGAGAGTAGTCGTTTCTACATGAATGCACAAGTTTAAGTAGTGGTGATAGTAAATGACATGATTTCCTTCACGATAAAGTTGCAGTCTGTAAAACATGAGTTTTGTTGTGAAGTGAGTTACTTTATCATTCATGGGCAATCGTTAATAGAGTAGAATAGTACAATAAGTAACTTCGTTAAGCAAGGTGGGGTGGGTGTTCATGGGAACATACGTTCCTCATGGAAACATGATTTAAGTGTAATTACTACAGAGAGTAGTTCCTGGTCATGAAATCTTGGATCTAGGCACATCAGGGAAAGGTAAGCTTACTGTAAAATTTTCAGATATTTTCATGCAGCAGATTAATTATGAAAAATATAATACATGGTTGCTGCTAGATTCTTATTCTTTTTGTACAGGACAAATGGTGCAAAAACTGAGACTAAGATTTTTACAGGGCTTTCATTTAATCATGCAGGAGCTACTGTAATTTTTATAGGATTTATTATGCTGTTTTCAGAGCATAGTAAATATGACATTACACACCTAGGTTATTCAAGGATTTATTTTTACAGGATCCAACACAAAGTTTTTGTCCATGAAACTTTTTGCACAGCATCACCTACCACTGAATATTTTCTAGTAAAAATATGAGAATTTTCCAAGCTAAGATACTATTTTCTTGATTTAATGTATGTTATAAGCACATAAATCAAATAAATAGGTTCCTGTGAGATACAAAGTCTCTAAATTTTTCTATGGCATCTAGGTACCATTATACAAGTACAGCAAAAGTTCCATTAGGTGATTCATAACCTAACTGCAGGGAAAATTAATTCTATCCAAACATGGTATGACACTAAGTTTAATAAATAGCGCAGATAGAGATGGAGTTTGGGCCTAATCTTTTTACACAGTCCTAAACATCAAGCAACTAACTCACTGCCCAAAATTTAGGGTCAGCATTGATCTACAACAGTGGGTACAAAAGAAGTCTA
The DNA here is from genome assembly GCA_032594955.1 of Panicum miliaceum. Lineage (NCBI taxonomy): Eukaryota > Viridiplantae > Streptophyta > Magnoliopsida > Poales > Poaceae > Panicum > Panicum miliaceum. The sequence goes on along the minus strand of CM064070.1, from coordinate 5,724,790 downwards.
TTAAAACTTCCATTTAATGTAGAGCAAAATATATTGAGAATCTGAGAAACTTTACGTCACAAAAGTTGTAGCGTTTCTTCTAAGGATTCCAGAACAGTTCAGTTTTCATTTTTCTGAATTTTCTACGATTTTATACAAATTTTGCAAGCTCACTGATTTGGTTAAAACTTTCTTTACAGAGGGGTCCCTGAAAACTAGCAGAAAACCCCCTAGGAAGATTTGGGCGATTGCAATGTGGTCCCTAGTCGCGATTCATGGCGGGGAACATCAAATCCGGCCGAAATCCGGCGGGCTTGGTCGCCGGCGGCGAGGGCAAGGTGGGGGAGGAGCAAGAGGAGGTTGGGGGCTACCTTTGGGTGGTCACGGTTGGGGCGGAGGCGGTCTGAGCGGGGCTGCCCGCGGCTACCAGGGGGCGGCGACGGGTGGAGCTCGGCTCCGGCGAGCTCCGGCGAGGAGGAAGAAAGGGGCTGGGTTGGGAGGCTTCGTGGGGAGGTAGGAGGGCGATTTTGGGGCCTAGCTTGGGTCGAGGAGGGGCGGAGGAGAGGGTTCCACGGCGGCGACGTGGGGCGGCAACTGGTTCTGCTCTGCTCTGTTCTGGCGGGGAAGAAGAAGGAATAGGGAGAGGAGGGAGGGACGCTGTGCCGGCTTTATAGCCAGTGGAGCTCATGGGGGCGAGCTTGGCACGGCCGGGACACTAGGTGGAGGGGGCGGCAAGGCTGGGGCGCCATTGGTTGGCGGGGCGGCGGCCAGAGGCGCTCCCCTGCGAGTGGCCGGCGTGCTGGGCGGCCCGCGGTTGGGCGAGCGGGGGCGGTGCAGCAGGGCGCCGGGGGTTGGCTTGGCGCCTAGTGCCGCGCAGGCATCGATGGCCAGGTGGCCGGCGGCTATCGGGCGAGGGGGCGGTGCAGCAGAGGAGGGGGAGGTGAGGGAGGGACCTATGTGCGAGAATTTGAAAAGTTCAAGGGGGCTGGTTGCAAACAGGATGTTTTCTCCACTTTCTAATTTGAATTTCAAAAACTTTTGAACATGTAAGTTGTTCAGAATAAAAAGTTCTACAAGTTTGGTTTCAGGCAACACCTCATTTGGCTTGTGGTTTGAAAATTAATTTAAAAATTCAAAGGTATTCATATGTGCCCAACTTAAATTTGAATTTCAACTTAACTTGTTCTAATTCTTTTCACCTTTTTGTTAGTTGGTTAAGCATAGGGTTGGCTAATGACATTGTTTTAGAAATGTAATTTATCAGGGTTGTTACACCTGCACTCAGTCAGATGTCATCAGTTTGCCCCCTTAGCAGGATAGATGATCAGGAAACCTCAGCTAGACAAGAATGCCATCAATTCCCAATGCCCATTTTTCATACCACATCGAGTCGCCAAGATACCAAAGCAAGTAAAAGTTAGGCTGAGAAGAAGTGAGGATATCTTGGAAGAAGACAGTCAAGCCAAGGAAAAGCGATCATGGAATCAATCCAGCTCTATTCAAATCACTTTATCAATATATGAAGAAGGTTCTTCAAAAGATGGGCCAACGAAGCTGAGGAAGGAACGGATAGTTAAAAGTGGAATTAGACTAAGTATTCAAGAAATATTTTATGTGGTAGTGGAGCATTAACAAGTGTGATCGAGGAGCTATTGTAAGAATGAACGATGTGGAAGAAAATTGGATGCCACTCACCTAAACCTTTGTCTCTTGCTAGCCTTTGCGAATCTCGGGACGAGATTCCTTTTAAGGGGGGTAGATTTTTCACACCCTAAAATTAATGAATTTTAGGATGTGATTAATAATAATAATAATAATAAAGCAATGATTTTCTCATAATTATAAAAATTTTAACGTTTAATTTCTTTACAGAGAATTTAGTCTAGGAAAAATAAATGATTGTCTTTCTGAATTAAATAAAATGCTTTCTATGTATGTTGCATTCATGTCGTTGCATTGGTTTTGTTTGTTTGCGTGTTTGAGGTTGCAAATAAAAATACCCACAAACTACCCTAAAATCTCTCTTTCTCTTCTTCTCTTCTTTTTCTCCACGCGACCCAAAACTGCACGGCAGCCCAGCCCGCAGCGCACTCCCTCTCTCTTCCCCTCCCTCTCTCACTGCCGCCAGGCCCACCTGTTGGCGTCGTCTGCTCTCTCCCGCTCCCTCTTTCCTTTCTTTCTCCTTCCGCGTCTCTCCTCCTTTCCTTTTTCTTCCCTTCCTTTCCTTTTCCTTCCTCACCACGTATCCCGGCCGCGCCCGTCGCCGTCGTCTTCGATCGAACTCCGCCCCTCCTTCCTTCCTGTGTCAGCGTCTCCTCTTCCTCCCTCGCCTATAAAGGATGAGCACCCAAGCTCCTGTGCCCCTACTGCCCCGGCGCCCCCAACCCCGCGCGTTCCCTGTGCAGCTCTCTCCTCCCGTGCTCCTCTGCAGCTGCCCCTGCGCCACTACTACCCACGCACGAGCGCCTTAGCCTCTCTCGTTGCCCTACCCCCTGACGTGCCGCGTCCCCTTGCTGCAGCCGTCGCACCTCAACCAGCGCGGCCGCCCAGTTCTGTACGCGAAGGAAACAGAGGTCGCCGCTGCTTCTTGCACAGTTGACTCCGGCCGCCACGGTGCATCTCCGCCAAGGGTAAGCGGCGGAACGGACTCCCCTCGACCTCCTCTCCCTTTTCCCCATCTTTCCGTGCTTCCCCAAGGTCTAAATCACGGCAATTTTGGCCAACAGGGAGCTTTCCGTGCACCAGCCATGGAGAAGATGGAGCTTTTGCGATCTAGCCCCTGCCGAATAGGGTAATTTCTGTTCTTTTCTTGTGTCTTCTGAAATCTGCAGAAAACCCCCTATAGTTAATACATCTTTTCAATCCAGCCCTACCCGTGACCTTTTACAGATCTAACCCTAACTGTTTGCTGTTTTGCGACCACTATTTTCTGTGTCTAGCGAAAACCAACAGCTAGCCCTTGCACCCTGCGGTTAATCGCGTATAGGTCCCTGTAGTTTCGTTACTTGCGTAGTTTCCGCGTTTTAGATCCGTTTAAGCTTGTCCTTGTTGTGTTAGTCTTGTTTTAACGAAAGCTATCATTTAATCGTATTATTGTGCCATAATTCCTGATTTTATTTAATTTAGATTTAATTTATTAATGACTATTTTTACTAGCTTTTCAAATTAAAAGCTAATTAGACTTACTCCGATTTTTATAATTCATGTTAATTTGATTAATGAATGTGTTTTAGTTATAATTGTTTAGTTCACCCTGAATCCAGATCGACCCCGCGCCGTCGTTCGCGCCCTTTCTCTTTCTTTCTTCTTCCTTCCTTACCCCGAGTCCTGATCGACTCCGCGCCGCCTCCTTCCTAGTCCCGGCCAAACCGCCCCTATAAAATCCCGCCGAAGCCCCGCTTTGCACCAGAGCCATCTTCAACCCCTTCCTCTACTCAACACCGTCGCACGCTGCTGGAGACCGCACACCGGAGGAACTCCGCCGCCCCGTGTCGCCGCCTCTCCGTCGACTCGCCGTCCCGCTGCTTCTCCGCCGCCTTCAACTCTCGCCGGAGTTCCGCGAGTTGGTGAGCATCAAGCTGCACCACTTTCCCATCTCTCTCTTGCCCCGCTGCAAACCCAATTCCTCGCCGGAGATCTGGTTCCGCCCGCCGCTGTGGCTGCCAGTCTACAGCCGCCGCACAGCCATCCCGTGACCACCCTCACCTTCGCCGTACCGCCCACTCACTCCCCGGCATAAAACCACCTTGAATCGAGGCCAGGAACACCGGATTCAGTGAAGCTCCGGCCGTCCGCCGCCGCACTCGCTCGCCGTCGACGCCCAGCGCAGCTCCGCTTCGCCCGACCCTTTTCGTCCCATCGAGCCGACCCTTCCTCTGCCGCTCGATCTAGATCTAACCGCCAGAATCGACCTTTATTTTACACTGCCGATTTACCCGACCTTTTCCTTACTCGGCCGATTCGCCCGACCCTTACCCCGCCGATTCGTCCGATCCGCCGCACAATTCTGATCTAACGGATTAGATTCACCCGACCCTAGCCTGAAACTTTTGCAGGAAGATCCCTAGGTTTTCCAGGAATCAGCCCGCAGTCCAGATCAGTAGAAAATAATTAGAGTTGAGCCCTTTCTTTTTCTGTTCCGACCTCTGACCTTTCCAGAATTAGTACCCGCCGTCCAGGACCTATAGTTTTGCACCCCTAGAAGTTCAGTTTCTTCGCAGATAAGTCCCTAGAGCCTTTTAGCCATATCTTCGTCGTTTTAGCTCCATTTTCCGTGTTTCTTGTAATCGTAGCAGCAAGCCTTATCCTTTAGCACGCTCTTTTAAAAGCTTTTGTTTTGTGATTGGTGTATTGTTCTTAGCTGTACTTGTTTGATATTTTGTATGTTTGTGCTCGTTGTTTGCTTCGAGTAGAATGATCGCTGACAAAGCTTGAAGAACAAGGTTTCCAAGTAAGCAAGAGCTGAAGAGCAGTAAGAGTAGCTTTTCATTGGAAAAAGGCAAGTGACCCTAACCATCCTCCTATCTGTGCTTATTTACAAGAATACCATGTATTAATTGGAACATGGAGAACCACCCAGGAAAACAGTACAACCATGAGGACCATATGGCTCTGGTCTTGGCTAATTAATTAGAGACTCTAGTTTGAAGCGGTCTTACCGAAAGGGCAAGGAGGGTGTCGGTGATAGGGGTCATAGCCCGGTCCTCTTGGGGTAGCAGCCTTCGCTAAGGTGCTGACCATTAGGGAGGTTTATGGACCACGCCGCTATCGAAACTCTAACGGACTACTTCTTATTAGGGAATCTTTGTAAAGGCCTCGTAGCGTCCCTATGCAATCACACCTCGGAAGTGTGGTATTGTGCCTACCTAGCACAGCATGGTTGGGTCCAAAGTTCTTTTGAACTTTTACGCGACTTGTGGTGAAAGTGTACAACCTCTGCAGAGTGTAAAACTGTTATAACAGCCATGCTCACGGTTAAGAGTGGCCTGGACCCTCACATGATTAATAAACTTAAAGATGGATATAAATCATAAGTGTACTCACCCTTGCCAACTGCTGCTCAGAAGAAAAAGGTGTGAAGTCTACTGAAGATGATGAAGAGTTCTAGGCGTACGCAACCCCCAGTCGTCTGCCTGTGAAGTTTGGAGCCTTCGTTTCCATTATAAGCGCATATCTCTGATAGTCTTGTAAGTCTTTATTTATATTTCTTTACTTGATACTGTTGCTGTTATTCACTAATGATGTCACTATATGTATGGAACTTGATCCTGGCATACATATAGTCATGCATTCGGTTTTATCCTTAAACCGGGTGTGACAAAGGACTCACTCTTAGATGCTTTTTTGGCAAAAACAACCCTCAACCAAAAGCCTTGCATATCTAGGAGTCGGCTAAGTATATACCACTAGTCGGATAAGCTTTTCTGAGTATTAGTATACTCATCCTTGCTTGTGGTTTTGTTTTCAGATGAGACCTTTGAGGACATGGTTGCTAGTTTGACTTGGCCGTGTACTCTTCCTCCTGGTTGGTCGGTGGAATGGGATGCGTCCCCGGCCAACGATGATAACGCTGAATGATGTCATGTACGGGCTTCATCATGATATCTTGTATCGTTGTTATAACTATCGTTTATTTTCTGCGGCACCGTTAAACTCTGAAAGTACTTGTTTATGAATTCCTGTTGAACTCTGGAATGTAAAATTTATGGATTGTTGTAATCTCTAGGCTCGCCTTCATGTGGGTTGTATGTATGCATTGTTTCAATCGAAATTCCAGTGGTTGCATCGGGATGTTACCCGACAGACGGTCGTTTTACTCCGTTTTAAGTGCGTGTTAGCCCGGATTGCCTCTTTGGTGATGGTTAGCGCACTTAAGCCGAATTAATTCAGGCGGTTCTACCACAACACCGTTTGAGGCATTGTATGGCAGGAAGTGCATGACTCCATTGTATTGGAGTGAGACAGGCGAAAGCCAGTTGTTCGGTCCTGAGATCATTAAAGAGGCCGAACGACAGGTGCAGGTTGTCCACGAGAATCTGAAAGTTGCATTGTCAAGGCAGAAGAGTTATGCAGATACTCGACGACGGGAGTTGACTTTTGAAGAAGGAGAGTTCGTGTATCTAAAAGTGTCACCTATCAAAGGTTTGCGCAAATTCAAAGTCAAAGGAAAGTTGTCACCTCGTTACATTGGCCCGTTCAAGATCTTAGAACAGAAGGGCGAGGTAGCTTACCAGCTTGAGCTACCTGCGCGACTGTCAGATGTGAACAACGTGTTCCACATATTGTAGTTGAAGAAGTGCTTGAGAGTACCTGAGGAACAGTTGCCACTAGAGGAGTTGAATGTGCAGGATGATTTGACCTACACTAAGTACCCGGTCAAAATCCAGGACACATTGGAAATGATCACCTGAAGTAAGAGGATTCGGATGTGTAAGGTTCAGTGGAGTCACTCGGCGGTCTTGATCCGATCTACCCCGAGTCAGCCCAACCCCCGCACCGGTCAACTCTAGGCTCTTTTGCAGAATAGCCCCTCTATTTTATGAAAATCAACCTGCAGTCCGCCCTAGTTCAAAAGTAATTAGATCTAGGTCCTTTTTCTTCTATTTTAGCCACTAGACTTTTCTGAAATAGAACCCGCCGTCCAAACCTCTTTGTTTTCCAATCTAAACCCTAGATTTTAGGTTTATTTATATTTTAGCCCTCAGTTTCTTCGGTCAGAGCCCTTTTTAATTTCAAATCTTTTACAAATAAGCCCCTCGAATCATGTTTTAGCCATAACTTCTCCATTTTCATCGATTCTTGCGCTCACGCGATCATTGCAACGTGTACAATAGCTTTATAACCTTGTTTTGTTCTTTTTACATTGTTTGGTGTACTGTTTCTTATTTGTTGTACTTATTTGCTTGTATGAACTTGTGTGGTGCGATACATGGTGCACAGTTCAAGGATCCGCGAGAGCAAGGCTTTGAAGACGCCCCTAAGCAGCAGAAGTGCTTTGAGGAAGGCAAGTGGTCCTTGATCATATTCCGGTCCCAATAATTCTCAATATACACACATTTACTTTATATGCATGCATGAGTCTATAACATGATGGATCCCAAATTAAGGATGTGCCTAGTTTCTATTGTACTTCCTTGATTAAACCTTGGTTGTTTTACTTTATGTTGTAGCTATGCAAGTTGCTCATCTACTCAAGACTATGGTTGGTTAACATGGAAAAAATGCTACACTTGTTTTTACTTCATGTTATGGAATACCTTTATGGTGATGACTATAAGATCATTGTATTAATTGGAACATGGAGAACCATCCAGGAAAACAGTGCAACCACAATACTACATGGCTCTGGTCTTGGCTAATTAATTAGAAACTTTAGCTTGTAATGGTCTTACCGAAAGGGGCAAGAGGGGAGTGTGTTGATGGGGTATAGCTCGGTCCTCTTGAGGCTTAGATATGATCCTGGTTAGGGCGTCTTCCTCATTAGGGAGGATTATGACCACTGCGGCCTAAAACCTTAGCGGATCATTGTAAGTTAGGGAATCTTTGTAAAGGCCTCATAGTGAATCCCTACCACTCACCTCAGAAGTGTTTAAGGGCCTTGCAAACCCGAGCATCATGGGAAACCTGAGTTGAGGGTGAAGTGTACAACCTCTGCAGAGTGAAAACTGATATATTAGTCGTGCTCACGGTTAAGAGCGGCTTGGATCCTCATATGATAATTGAACTTGAAGATGACCTAAATTGATGTTCTTTATTTATGTTGTTGTTACTTGTCTCTTTTAATTAATTAAGGGATTATGGTATATACTTACACTTAGTTAATACTTGCTAAATAAAACTTGAACAACTAAAAGTGCATATCACAGTCAAACCATGTCAGCTATTCCTTGAAATTGGCCTTGCATGTCATATAATTTACTTCATTTGCTGAGTACCAACTATAAGTTTACTCATACTTGCTTTATTAAAACCATGCTGCTCAAAACAAGATAAGTGTCCGGAGTTTCCTGAAGACTTCAAGGAGTTCTAGGCGTATGACTCCCAGTCATCTGCCTATGAAGTTGAAGTTCCGCTAGTAGTTAAAGATGTTCATTTGTTGCTTAAGATTAAGACTTTCGGTCATGTAATAAATTACTCTAATACTCTCTTTCGTTATGACATTGTTTCAGATATACACTTGTATCATCTATCATATGTGTGTGAACTTCATTGTGGCGCACATATGAGATGCATCTGGTTTCTTCTTAAAATCGGGTGTGACAGTAGTTCTTCCGCCATTCTGTGTTCCTCCTCCCTGCTAGCATTGTTTGTATAAGGTGGATCTCGAGTGGTCTTACCCCCTCTCGTGGTCACCGCATTAACATTTTCCAAGGTAGGTTCGGGTTGCCCGGGAATCTTCCCTGTCTCAGCAGAAGAAACAGTGGTAGCCAGCTGAGCTAATTGAGTCTCCAACGTCTTGTTGAAGCTCAACTGGTTCTTGATAGCAGAGGAGATGCCATCCATCTTGGCATGGATGGTTTCCAAAGACCTATCGTTGGCGGCCAACTCCTTTTGCAATGATTTGTTGATCTTTGCTTGGCTTAAGACAAAGTCTCTCAAGGAAGGTTGGTTAGAAATGTATGAGTTGGGGTTACCATTACGTCCTTGGTAGTAGGGGCGTGGTTGATTCCACACTTGACCTCCTTGACATCTTCACGGGTTTCGACAGTCATTACCCCAATGTTCGATGTTTTCGCACACCTCGCAAGTCATGCAAGCATCAATGGCTTGGAGTGCATGTGTTGAGGCCTTGTCCTGGGGACGATCATCCATCTTGAGGAGCAAGATAAGCTTTGCGGCCAGCATGTCCATGTCCTTGACGGTATGTATGCCCTGCTGACGTGGTTGGAGACGCTCTTTGTTCCAACCTAGTTTGGACACCATCTTCTCGATCAACGTAGTAGCCCTATCAATGGTTAGCGAGAAGAAGGCTCCATCTGCACAAGTGTCGATGTGGTCATAGGCTGTTGGCGTCAGCCCATTGTAGAAGTTCTAGAGAATGAGCTAGTTGTCCATCCCATGGTGAGGACACACTAGGATGTACTTCTAGAGCCTCTCCCACACTTTGAGGATTCACTCATTTAACACCTGCTGGAAGCTCGATATTCTCCCACGAAGTGTGTTGGTTTTTCCCATCGGGAAGAACTTGGCAAGGAACACCTTGGAACAGTTGGCAGAGGTGTCTACAACACTTCGGTTGGCATAGAAACACTGTTTCTCCCTCCCCAAAAGAGACAACCGGAACAGTCGGAGTTGGATCGCATCCTGCGTGACTCCCTTGTAATGAAGGTGTTGAAGAGCTCCAAGAACTTGGACGTGCGCGCTGGCATCCTCATTGGCCTTGCCGCAAAAAGGGCTGGCCAGCTTGCACCATCACGATGAGACTCGTCTTAATCTCGAAGTTCACCTCCCCAGCGTTGACAGCTGGCCCAACAGGGACATTGTCAACAGAAGGAGCTGAGAACTCAGAGAGTGTCTTCTAGGCTATGGCGTTGGTGGTTGATGGTGCGATGGCGGCTGGTTCGGTTGTCAATAGTCAGATCTAAAGAGGTACTACGCGGGGTTGATTTCTTCTCAAAAGTGACTCCGGATCCTCTGTGCAATTTTGCGGTGGGTCAAAACCAGTCATACACTATCCTATTTTCACATCAAAGAGAAAATAAAGTCAAGTTAGCCTGTTTGGGCAATGGGCACCAATTAAGAATATAATCAAGAACATTAACTATTATGTGAACCAGTGCCTTCCCTGACAACGGTGGCAAAAATATTTATTGGTATTTGTAGCATTTTGCCCGTGAATATTTTGGTGTTGTATTTATATTTCCCTAGGGAAGATGACAATTATAGAATAGATAAGTAAATGATTAATTCTTGACTGAATATCCAATGTACAAATAGGGGTAAGGATAATATGGGATAGAGAGGTAGTGTGACATACAAGTTTCACTCAAGCTCATTAAACAGATATAGGCAGAGAGATGGAAGAAGAGAACTACTAGGGACTTACGTACATCTAATCTAAATATACAGCTTATACTGTACACAAATACACATACACATGATGTCAACTCTAGGTACCCAGGCACTACGGGGGGAACCGCACATGACTGGCAGTGGAGCCACCAGCCAACTCGATTACTTTATAGACCTCCTGCCGCTCGACCCGAACGTGAAGGATTACGGAGGACAGACAGAGCTTTCACCACCTGCCACCTACCTCTACAAACCGTGGGGTAAAGCCGCATCCAGCAACACTTGACCAACCCAGGCCCCATGCCTGCATTGATAAGTGATACTCTAGTACTCCATGCGGAGCCCCGACCCTCCAGATCAATAGACATTGCACTGAAGCAAACATATGAATACTGGAGGCGATGTCGTGCCACTAGATTTACTCGTCTAATCATGCAAGGTATATTATACACATGTAAACTAAGAAAAGAGCATACATCAAAGCAGTATATGAACCATGCATACATAAGGATAAAGAAGATAATTCTATTAAGGATATCCGAGTATTACAAAGAGAAGAGAGTACTAAAGCCATACCGAGCATTTCTCCTTTAGTTTGCTCAATTCTGTACATACAACTAAAATCTAGAGGACATGTGGAAAAAGAATTATTCTAATATGTGTGTATGAAAAGTTAGCTTTCCTTATTTGATTAATTTTCTAATCAAATTGATGGTCGATTTATGTACTTAACGAGCATAAACAGTAACATCTAATCTATGCATGTTTTTGAAATTATATTTTTACCAATTTTCTTCTTGAACCCTAACTCAAAGAGGGCTGAATTAAATTTGCATCGACATAAGCACAATAGGGTTTTTTCAATGTACTCACGGTGATATAGGCCTCCTTTGTATGTTGTGCAATATTGTTGCAGGGCATCCGATACGTTGGTGTATCTCTAAAGGGAGACTTACCCGCTCAAATTTGAAAATTTTCCTGTAGGGGTCAGTCAATAGATACAACCAAGATCTATAAAAATAAATTCTAAGGTTCATTAATCAAACTCAACAACATGTCTAATTTGATTAAAGAAGACTTTTCGATATAAGCACCATTACTAATTTAAAAATCCTATGAATGCACTTCGAACATACATTTGTACCAGAGCATATGAGAATAGATAAAGGAAGGATGAAAATATGGTCGAGCTATATCCAAATGGAGAAAAACATGAGTATAAGAGTGGTAAACTTTGTGCTGCCTCCCGACAGGGCTTTGTTTAAAGTTGAAAGCTCGACCATGGAGGATCTTCATGTTGCAGCTACCATTGTGATGTGGGTATCAACGCATGGATATGACCTTTCAAGAAGAACATATGGTGAGCTTGTTCCTATGCACCATTTTGAAATATATTGTTACCTAATGAAATTGTTTAGGCCCGCAAAATATCAAATTCGAGTCCAACTCGGAATCCTGGACCAGGCCGCTTTAAAAACGTCGCCCAGGTCATATAGGGAGTCCAAATTTGATGTTCTAGATATGTACGTAGAGCTAAGGAGTTAAGATTTCCAATGCCACCATTCCCACATCATTATCAGATCTGAGTCAACGGGAATAGTCGAAATAAATGGATGTACAGAATCTATCAGGGTGCTACACCACCATCTTATGGGTCGTTAGGCTGTGTATTGTATTGGAGTCCAATAGGGACATGTTTAGGGTTTCTTGGTCGGCTCTAAGACCTTTATATTCAGTAGCTACTACCCAAGAAAACTTGGTTTTTGCTTAGATTAATCTATCAAGAACAGTTTCACCGTCATCGGTTTGTAAGACCCCAAATTGTGAGCTTAATCATTCATTTGCAATCATTGTTGCATTTTTCTTCATTCTTGCTTGTGTTCTTTGATTCACAGGCAAGGATTAGCTTTCATAGCGAGGTCAACTAGGAAGCGCATGGTCGATAACCAAGAGATGATGTGGTGCTTCGATTGCGGGCTCGGATCTTGTTGATCAAAAGCCGGATCGCTAGTGTCGTGTTGTTGACCAATCGATGGTTATCCTCCTGACGGAAGATAGGGCACCCTCATGTTCCCATCATCTTTGTAGTCCGATGGGAAAGTACGATCAAGGAGGCTCTGGCCAATAGCCTTGTGAGTATACATGTTGAGCCATAATAGAATGAACCACCAAGGGCCTCCGGTATTACCGATCGGCTGGCTAGACGATAGTTTAGCCGATACCGAATGAAGCAACTGGTATACGGCTGTGAGCAGATGCTTGCCCACAGGAATCAGGTCGCCACCAGCTAATTTCTCAGCTATGCATTGCATGTTCGTCGTCGAACTGCAAGTTTACCCACAAAAGACGTATCTCTCCAGCCACAATTTAGAAACGCCACATGCTCTCTATCAGTGGTGGTCCCTGTCCTAGCATGTTCGGTGATGCAATCGTTCCAGCCTCCCACTTTTATCTTCAGTTTATGGGTAGCCAATATATTGAGACCGGTAAGCATTACCAAATCTACGAAAGTTGGCATCATCGTCCCATGACCAAACATGAAAGCGTTGAGTGCATCGGACTAGAAATGTGAAGCGGCAATGAGTATATTCTCATTCTTGTCCATATCGGCTAAGGAAAGATTTATGCATTGTTCGATCTGGGTCTCATCCCACAAATGCCCCTTGGCAGACGACATGCGACAGTGCCAATTTAATTTCTCCATCCTGGTAAATGATTGGGCCATGAACGAAAGCTGTGATGCCAATCGGACAATTGTATGCAGGAGTTCTTGTAACGGATCCAATTGGTTTCTAGGTTGATGAATTCTAAGGGATCTGGGTTGCCCATCAGCCTTAAATAGTACACAGCTGGGTTGCTTTCGGCTCGGATCAAGACCTTATCTTTCATATTGTACAAGTATGAAAACAAAACAGATCTAAGTTACTAACAGAATAGATCGAAGGGGCATCGCAAAATGCTATAAAAAGGATAAAAAAGCCTAAGGGATGGTGTAGTAGGTTACCGCTGGCACGAAGGTGGAGGAAGCCATTGATGAAAACTAGATCTGCACCAGAGATCACGAAGCAAGTTGATGAAGACCAGTCGGAGCTTGTTGCTAGCAGAGGGCGGAGGAGGAACACACGTCAAAGATGGAAACACCGGTGCAAATAGAGGCCGAGCTTGAGCAGAATCATCGGTTGGAAGCTACGATCTATGGTGGAGCTGTAACTTTGGAGGAAGATGAGAACAAAGTGGCAAAAAGTTGAAGATGACGGCGCGTGAAGACGTATTTATGAAGATAGACGTAGGGTTCAGCCCGAGAATCGAGGAGCATGTGTTGACATCAAATTTTTGCAAATATATTTATTGAAGTCACTAGAGGAGAAGAAAGCTGATGAAGAATTCTAGATAAGGCCGATGAAGAATTCTGGTCAAAGCCGACGAAGTCCGAAATCAAAGGCAGTAAAGGCAACAGTGCATATTGGACAAGGACTGTGACGTCAGCAGAAGATTTTAATTGAGTCTGATTCTATTAAGAGTTTTGTAAATATAGTACTGTTCCTTTCTTTTTTGTCAAGTCTTTAGTTTGTGGTGATCGAGTAGGAGTCCTTAGTTTCAAGGTAAAAATAGTTGCAGTTAGGGTTTTTAAAACACACAATCATCAATACAACTTTTCTTGGCTAATTGCCAGAAAACCTTAGGGGTAGAAGTAATGTAGTTTTTCCGGCGATTTCTTCAGTCAACAGGGCTACATCATCTCGACATCTAGTTTTCTTCCAAGCATCGTTATTTATTGAATAATTTAGATTTCAACTTACCACGAATCGCTTTTGTTTGAATTTGTTTTATTCACCCATTATCGATGTCTATCAAGTTCCTATAAGGCTACATCGCTTGACCTCTTGCTAGTTCTTAATAGATCTCACAATTTATCCAACAACGATCAAAGATCTATCATCTTTTGCCTTTGCTTTAATCTCTATCTGTACAAATCTATTTTAACTGATATCATCTCTAATCTTTGTTTTATCTTGAATCGTCTTAATCTTGTTTCTCAGCATTAATAGATTTATTGGCAGGTTTATTTACTTTATCACCCTACTATCACAAGCTATCTCTGTTAAGTTCGATCCTTTGATAGTGATGCTAGAATAAATTCTACCAGATAATTTATCTTTTTGTAAAAAGGGATTTGATTGCTACGATTCATGACTTTAATTGGCTATTTTAGCCGATGCTATCGTCACAATTTATCATCATAATTCGGAATTATAGTCGATGGTTCTTTTCTGTAGTATCGGATTCCCTAGCCGATACCATGTTGGAACTCCTCAAAATTCCAGCCGATGCGTTCCTTTTGCTTAATAATATATTTTTCGCTTGTCAATTACAAGTTAAATTGACAGGCACGCCACAAACCTCGAGATTAAGACCTGCACTGGAGTTAAGCAGATCTCTCAGGCCTTAGCATGTTCGGTATGTAAGGATTATCGTTCGATTTTTGCATTTGCATCAACGGATGGAAGATCAGGCATTCCTGTTCCCATCACATAGTCCATAAAAGAAAGTTTTCGGTTGTTTTTACAAGTAGGAGATGCTGAGATCAGGGTTGATATATCATTAGGATCAAGAAAATTTTTTGATGGATAAATACAACTTATGGATCATGATACAAAGAAGGTTTAACTTAGTCTTGGAATTTGAAACAAATTGAGTTGATATGAAGTTTTGAAATGCATAATTATTCATCACAGACAATTAAGTTGCTTCATAATTTACACACGTTAAATGACTTTCTGCTACATATATAGATTTATCATGTAGTATTCCAGGAACATTAATTATCGCAAGCTTGACATTATCGTCATGTTGCAGGGTACCATCATTTTGGAGAAAAGTACTTGTCTCTGGGCAATTTGCAGAAGCAACAGACCAAAGTTCATCAGATAACCTTTGCCTGTGTTACAGAAAAGGATGCTTGTACAACTAACGCCAAAAGTAGACCAAATTAAAGTTCTTTACCATCATTCTCTCTAAAATTATAGCTTCTAAAGTTCCAGTCTATGAGCTTTCACTAATACCAACAACACATCATGGGTTTCACAACCTAGCTATCGCTATGCTACTAAAGGTTTAAAAGAATTATTTGTTTTTGAGATATATCCCACCTGAAGAAAGATCAGCCGCTGTAACTGCTTCATTAGATATGAGACGATCATTTGCTTGGATAGTGTATAGTAATATAAATCAAGTACTAGCCAACGGTTTTTGCTCTTATGAGTGCAATTAATATAGATCAGTCGAGCAGCTTCCAAAATACTAACTAAATTTATCTTACAATATGTTGAACAGCTTATCTACTTTGATGTGTTTTGGTTCATTAACTTTATAGAAATTCTCATGAACTATAATTCAAGTATTTAGGATTTATATACATCAATAGGAAATAAGGGTATATTGATATGCAACTGTTGGAAGCTATTGTGGTATATAACCTTACTAACATAAAGCTGTTTCATATCCAATTCATAATGATGCATGCTCATCACATAATATATATTTTTTGTGTTGTTTGTGTTATGATGAATACTCATTTCAGCAACAGAAAATTTCTTGAAAAAAATCTCAATTAATGCTTGTTGTTCCATTTTTTCCCATAAAGTGTAGTGGATCCCGATCATGCGCATTATGAAGAGATAAGAATCATGGCAGTCAAAAAAATTAGTATCATAGTAAGGGATACGCATAACTTTTGGCACATCTAGCGTACAATAAAGTGAAACAAAATTGAATGGCACATTTTGTGCATTGGCTAAAAGAGCAGTGAAGAAACGTGTACTGTACCCTAGGATAAGGAGAAATCGCCAGCACCATTGGCTAAAAGAGCAGCGAAGAAATAAATGATCCATGGTCTCTTAACTTGGGTATTGCATATCACATACCAATAACTTAGCGAATCCCTGTTATTTTTCCATTTGTAATAGATTGCGAGTGCTTAATTTATATATATCCTGGAAACAAATTTTATGTCTGTTCCTGCAGCAAGACGTCCCCTTGAAGAGAGAGTGTGACCATTGAGGAAATGAAGTATCAGTGTTCCAAGTGTATGGCCACTGATACACATGTGGATTCATCAATGTTAAGAAAGCCCATGAGGAAAGTGACACTATATCATAGTAGCCGCATAGAACAAGAACAAAGTTGATCAGTTGCTTTGCTTTTCTGTTTTGTTAAAAAATATTGCATACGATAATTCCACAAGTCACGAACACCTGAACATTTTTATTATACATAAATTTTTAAATATTTCATAGTATAATTCCACATGTACATAAGACTGGAAACCCAAGTGACGGCATAACAAACACAGCTCTACAAGAAAGTACTGCATTATAAAGGGAGATTAAATGCCCAAAAGATACTTTGCACTGCTCTTGTAGGATTCAACAAAAAAATTGAAGTGACAATAAAAATTATCCTCTAATGTTTCTTTTCTCGTTCCAATTTTAATATGCAGCACAAATTTAATCTAGCTTTGTACTTACAAAACAAAAATGTTGGGAATTCCTACACCTGAATTTTAGATTTCCATCAACAGTGCTGAATATACTTATGAAAGCATAAGTGGGTTACTGACAATGTGCGGTACCCACTTTCAGTAACGGGCATTAAAGTTTAGCCAATGCCATGTGGGCCAATGATATCACCGAGAAAGAGAGCAATCAAATAGAAATGGGCTGAGTAGGTTGTGTTAGAAAAAATGGGCATTGGTGAGGCGGCTAGTCTGGGGTGTTACTGGGCTTAAATTGGGGATGGAAAGAAGCAAATGGGCATTCTATGGTTTTCAATCTGCAACGATGAACAATTGTTTTGGCCTTCTGTTTTCATCGATTCTAGAAATTCAGATGAGTTCAAGAATTATATTTTCATTTGGGCTTAAAAAAATTCAAGGAAAATTTGTAAATATTTTGGGAATTTACAACTGTATACAGAGTCAGAAAAGTTTGTTGGTGTCAAGTAAGGACATCAATTTGTGAACCGCAAGTGCACCGATAAGTTGTTGTTTTTTCCTTATAGTATTCCCCAAGATTTATCAGTCCGTGGAACAAGTGGATATTGGCTATCATTTTATACTAATCTTACTAACCAAACAAGGGATTTTTATAGATTAATTGTTAGGATTGATTTCGCCAACTCGGACCTTGACTCGCGCCCTGGTCAGGGCGCACAACCAACTTGTGGTTGCAGCCCCCGTCACACAACCCTATATATAGAAGAAGTGGGGGCTGGGGCACAAGGTTCGAGGTTCACTTGCAGCCGCCAAACCCCACCTACATAGCCGATCTAATCGGTGTTGGAGTGACGGAAAGCGCCGCCTCCATCCTCGACTCGCCATTGCCGTTGCCCCCTGCACCAAGCCGACGCCGCCATGAGTTCGTCATCCACTACTCCGGCTCACCTCGGCCACGTCATCGTCGACCTCGGACGCCGCCCTCTGCTTCTCCACGCCACCGCTGCCGCCATCGCCATGGAGGCCTCATCGAACACCACGGCCTCTCACATTTTCACTCCCTCTCTTTCTCTCTATGTATCCTAAACCATCTTGTTTATCACAAATTAATGAAAGAACCCGAAGATCTATTCCTAGATGGTCTTGGGTAATCTATCAATGGTATTATTCGCTGGATCTAGCGAGTAGATCTACTTTGTGGTAGAAAAGAAAGAAGAAGGAGGTGATTTCAAATTGAATCAAAGAATGGAAGAAAGAAATTCGATGTAAATCGAAACAAAAAAGTCAAACCCTAACCCTAGCCGGCGGGGCTTACCTCAGTTTCCCCATGTCGTCACTGCCACTCACCATCGCCATGGCCGGTGTGCGGGAAGACAGCTGCCCGCCGGTGCTCCACCGGCGTGCAGGAAGAAAGCCGAGCTGCCGCTCGTCAACGCGCGCGCGAGCTCGGGCTCAGGGCACCATCGCGCAGCCCTCGATGGTGGCGCACTCCCTCTCTAGTGGGCATGCACGCTAGCGAGGGGGCCCGTGGCGGCACCGCCATCTCCTCCGGCCACCCAGTGGCCACCGCCGCTCGGTGTGCGAAGAGATGGGGGGAGAGAGGAAAGAAAGCTAGGGTTTCGGGGGAAGAGCGGCCGGCACCATTTTTGATCCGCCGAAATGGCCAGATGGTCGTTGGATCAGATTCGACAGCCATTTTTGATCCGCCGAAATGGCCAGATGGTCGTTGGATCAGATTCGACAGCCAGCAGCGCCCGAGCGGCTGTCGGGCCGGTTTTGGCCCAGGCGGGTGGTAGATTTCCCAGCCCAGGTTGCGGCCTGGGACGCGGGAGCGCACAATGCGCAAGGGGGCCGTGGGCCAAATCAGCTGCTTGCTGAACATCCCGTGAGAGCACAGGCGCGCGGAGGTGCGCACAGCTGGGCCGTGGGCCCATTTGCCTGCTGGGCTGCATAAAGAGCACTATTTAGCTTTAAGTATTATTCTTTTCAAAAGCTTTCCTTGTTGTTTTTTAGTCTAGTTTTTATCTCTAATCAATTTAGAACCAACGTGATAAATTTTTTTAGAGAGTGGATGAGTTCATAGTATGTCTTCTGAATAAGAATATTTTTTAATGTTTCCGCTGCTATAATGTCTATGTTTAATTTCTAATTAAATTAGAACCAACGGGACAATTTAATTGGAAGAGTTGTTATAATTTTCAAGAAAATTATGATCTTGTTATTTTCTGACCAAAGTTGGTGATAGCAATATTATAATTTTATTCATGATTTTTTTCATGCATTATTTCAATTTTTGCGAAAGGTGATGTAGAATAATGTAGTAGTGAACATTGTCTGTTTTCATTTTGACAAACATTAAATTAAAGCATGCAAGTGTTATCTTTTAAAAGTTCTCAATCTTTTCTGAATTTTATTTTTAGGCTCCAACCCACTGACGTTTATCTCATCCATCAAGCCCCTCAATGGATGGAACTATGGCTCATGGCGAGAGAAGGTTGAGATGGCATGTGCGCTATCTGACATTGATCTAGCACTGACCTCACCCTATCCCACTAAACCTATGGACGTGGTGAGGAAAGAAAATGAGACGGATGCCGCGTGGACCGCTCGGACGCGTGAGCATGCACCGATAATAATGAAGTACAACCTTGATAAGGAAAATGGGATCAGTCGAACCGCAAGTGCTTGATGCTGATCAAGAGCTCCATTGTGGGGGCAATAATTGGAGCAATCCTAGAAAGTGCCACCGCAGTTGAGTATCTCAGGAAGGTGGAGAGTCAGTTCACTGGCTCTTCAAAGGCTTATGCAAGCACTCTAATTAAGAGGTTGGTCACTGAGAAATACACTGGTGGAGCGATAAGAGAGCAAATATTGAGGATGAGCAACATGGCATCTAAGCTCATGCCTATGGACATGGACCGAGTTCCTAGTTCACTTGGTTTTTGCCTCTTTGCCTAAAGAGTACGATTCTTTTGAAGTTAATTACAACTTACATCCAGAGAAGTGGGACATCAAGAAGCTCATTGCCACATGGTGATTCCATTCACTATGTGAAGCAAAACAAGAAGACGAGCTATCATGACAAGAATGCTAAACCACAAGGGAAACCTCAGTGGGACAGAGGCTCCTCTTCTATGCCACAGGCAAGGATCCCACAATATGATCACCATCCCAAACAGAACCATAATGAAAAGGTGGTGGACAAGGACCAATGCAAGTGGTGCGGGAAGACGGGACACTACCAGAAGGACTGTCAGGAGTTCCTGAAGCATCTAAAGAGAAAGGGTAAGGATATTATTATGTTCGTAAAAGATTCCTTGTATTTAAGTACATGGTGGATTGATTCTGGTGCAACTATTCATGTTGCTAATTCTTTACAAGGATTCCATACGAGGAGGACCCTTTAAAGAGGAGAAAGAAGGCTTAGAGCCGCCAACAGCGTCGAGGCCGAAGTTGAAGCGATAGCAGAACTCCTATTACATTTGAATAATAGCTGCATACTTCATTTGCACAATGTGCTCTATGTACCCTCTTTGAGTAGAAACTTGATTTCAGTTTCACGCTTATAGCTGATGATGGATTTGGTTGCCATTTTGGCAAGAAACAATGTTTGATTAAGTTTAATGATAAGTGTGTTGGTCTTGCCTTCCGACAAGACGAGCTTTATATGTTATCTATGCATAAGAATGTGAATGTTGTATGCAATGAAGAAAAGAATGAGTCTTCCTCGACTACGAATGTACAAAACAAACGCAAACGATGCGATGATGGAACATCTATGAAATTATGGCACTATCGTTCACGCTATATTTCGAGCGGAAGAATTGAATGATTAATCAAAGAGGAAATTCTACATCCTCTAGATTTTTTAGATACAAAATATTGCATTGATTGCATTAAAGGAAAGTACGTTAAATAAATTAAGAAAGGAGCCAAGCGAAGTATAAGGGTTTTGGAAATAATACACACAAATATTTGTGGTCCATTTCCCGTAAAAGACTGTGGACGGTTATGATTCATTCATAACGTCTATAGATGATTATTCGCGTTATGGCTATATTTATGCAATTAAAGAATGATCGGAAGCGTTGGATAAATTTAAGATATTCAAGGCTAAAGTAGAAAATCAGCACAGTTTAAAGATAAAGATAGTTAGCTCTGACCGTGGGGGGGAGTACTATGGTCAACATACCCCATATGGACAAGTTACAGGACCTTTTGCAAGGTTTCTACAAGAAAATGATATAGTCGCCCGGTACTCTGCACCGGGTGAGCCTCAGCAGAAAGGAGTAGCTGAAATACGCAACCGTACCTTAATGGATACGGTGAGAAGTATGATAAGTTACTCCACTTTACTGATAAGTTTGTGGATGAGACTTTAAAAACCGTCGTTCACATTCTTAATCGAGTACCAAGCAAGTCGGGAGTTATAGACAGGAAGAAAACCCACATTAAATTATCTACATGTGTGTGGTTGTCCGACTGAGGTATCCAGATAAGTCAAAAGGTTATCCAGATAAGTCAAAAGGTTATTGTTTCTATTGTCTTGACAAACATACAAAGTTCATAGAAACGAGACACGTTGTCTTCTTGGAGGACGAGATGGTAAGGGGGAGCATGGTAGCATGAGAAATTAGTCTTGAGGAGAAGCGGGTGCATGTACCTACTCCGATGACTCAGGAACCATTTTTCTCGATACATGTTGCTGCTACGGTGATAGTACAAGACACTGCGGTGACAACACCTGTTGTTAGTTCTCCTATGGAAACAATGAATAAAAATGAGGAACCTGTCGCTCAGGATCTTATAGAACCCGTTATCGCATATGAGAAAGAGCAACAATAGCCCCAAGTAGAAGAAGTGCCAATTGATGAAGGCCCATAAGGTCTCAAAGAACTAGAAAACCATCTATCTCTAAAGACTATGAAGTCTACGTTAGCGAAGAAATTCAAATGAAAGGTGATTCCACCTCATTTGAAGAAGCCATGAGAAGCCCTCACTCATCGAAGTGGCTTGAAGCCATGCAAGATGAGATGAAATCAGTGAGTACCAGTAAAGTTTGGAACTTAGAAGAAATTCCTAAAGGAGACAAGACAGTAGGCTGTAAATGGGTCTGCAAAACAAAATGTGACTCCAAAGGGAATGTAGAAAGATATAAAGCGCGACTTGTGGAGAAGGACTTCACGCAAAGAGAAGGAATAGATTATAATGAGACATTTCTCCAGTCTCATGCAAGGATTCTTTTAGAATCATAATGGCGTTAGTGGCACATTATGATTTAGAGTTACATTTGATGATGTAAAGACGGCATTCCTAAACGGGGATTTGTATGAAAACGTTTACATGGCACAAGCCAAAGGTTTTTTCATGGAAGGAAAAGAACGTATGGGATGCCACCTAAAGTAATACATTTTTGGATTAAAACAAGCCTCTAGACAGTGGTATTAGAAGTTTGATGAAACAGTAAGAAAGTTTGGGCTTAAAGAGAATGAGGAGGACAATTGCGTTTATGCAAAGTTTAAGAATGGGAAATTTATTTTCCTAATCCTATATATGGAGGACACATGGCTCGCTAGTAGTGATGTTAAATGCTATTGGAGACGAAGAAGTTCTTGTCCTCAAATTTTGATATGAAAGATATTGGTGAAGCTTCATTCATTTTAGGAATAGAAATTCATCGAGATAGAAAAAAGGGGGTTTTAGGATTATCACAAAAAGCATACTTAGAAAAAGTTCTTATGCATGTGAGTAAGCCTACACCTGCTCTTATAGTCAAGGGCGATAGTTTTGGAAAATTCCAATATCCAAGAACAAATATGAGATCGATCAAATGAAAGCAGTTTCATATGCTTCAGCTGTCGGAAGCTTTAAGTATGCTCAAGTATGCACACGCCCTGACTTAGAATTTTTTACCGGGATACTTGGTAGATATCAGGATAATCTAGGAATAGAGCACTTGAGAATGGTAAAGAAAGCTTTACGCTATGTGCAAGGCACAAACGGCCTCATGCTAACGTACGGAAGATTTGAATCCCTAGAGATAGAAGGGTAGTTAGATTCAGATTTTGCGGGAGACGTAGATGACAGAAAGTCCACATCAAGGTATGTTTTAACTCTTGCAAAAGGAGCAATATCGTGGAGAAGCTCCAAGCAAACCGTCACTGCATCGTCGATGATGTATGCTGAGTTTGTAGCTTGTTATGAGGCCACGGTGCAGGTAAAATGTTAAAGAAATTTGTACCCAGGTTGAAAGTGGTAGACAACATTGAAAGACCACTTAAGGTGTACTGCGATAATGAGCCAGCAGCGTTTTATGCTCACAACAACAAGTCAAGTGGTGTTGCCAAACATATTGACATAAAGTTTTATGTTGTGAAAGAGAAAATCCATGATCATACCATTAGTCTCGAGCATGTAAGAACAAAGGAAATGCTTGCGGATCCGCTTACAAAAGGCTTACCACCCAATATGTTCAGAGAACACTTAGCCGGCATGTGTTTACGGGGAAAGCCTATGATCTCTAGACAGTAAGGGCCCAGTTGAGAATCTGTTTCAAAATAGAAAGATGTATTATAGACGAGGCATGCTCTATACATTTATCTGTGATGGAATGGGTTAAGTTAAAGAATATGAGTAGTAAGTAAAGTGAGATAAGGGGGAGAATGTTAGGATTGATCTCCCCGGCTCGGTCCAACGACCGAGTCGGACCTTGACTCGCGCCTTGATCAGGGGCGCACAACTATCTCGTGGTTGCGACCCCCCATCACACAGTGTTATATACATAGAAGAGGTGGGGGCCGGGGCATGAGGTACAAGGTTCACCTGCAGCCGCCAAACCCCACCTACATACCTGATCTAATTGGCGCTAGAGTGACGGGAAGCGCCGCCGCCATCCTCGACTCACCATCGCCGTCGGACCCCTCCACCGAGCTGACACCATCACGAGCTCGTCGTCCACTACTCCGGCTCACCTCGGCCACATCATCGTCAACCTCGGACGCCGCCCTCTGCTCCTCCACGCCGCCGCTGCCGCCATCGCCATGGCGGCCTCATCGAACACCATCGACCCTCTCTCACCTTTTCACTCCCTCTATTTCTCTCTGTGTATTCTAAACCATCTTGTTTATGACAAATCTATGAAAAGAACCCGAAGATCTATTCCTAGATGGTCCCGTGTAATCTATCAGTAATGACACAGACTAAACTAAAATGCAAAGATTAACACAAGGGAGCAAATAAAGACAGATAGACGTTCCCTCTCTAAAATCTAGGTTCACATGAATATGCATCACAAAAGGTTGCTGCCCTCACTAGCTGTCTCAGTGGTTACTAGCTGGCTTGGCCTTTTCACTCCCGCATATTGTCAATACACAAGGATAATCAACCACCTCGCTCCCACACACTATATCAAAGCATCCACAAAGTTAATCCTATTGAGAACACATGTCAATCCTACATACGTAAGTAAGCATTGTGAAGACATAGACCATGAAGCATTGATAGGCATAAAGTATATGAAGTAGTTAAATATCAAGGATCCAATTATCCCACGGGAAGAACAAAATATTTACCCCCATCATCTTATAGATCTTGACATAGAAAGGGGTTATGTTGACTCTAAAGAACATCATGACCGAACATGGCAGCAAGACGACACTAGAAGAGCCTAGGCCGATCGGCCTAAGCACCCTAGTCCAGTCAGCCTACAGTGTTCCTTTGCCTTCTCATCATCTCCTTTAATGCATGGTGCGATCCGTTCCTCTACTTGTGGCGGCGGTGATTTGGCCAAAAAGCAATCTACTCACGGAACCATAACCACCCCCCCCCCCCTCTTCATTAGATCCTTGAAGTGGTATTTATGCTACTTCTTAACATCAGTTGGGGTGCCTTATATGCAAAGTATATGCATGGAAACACTAGAATTGTGGATAACTTCCATTTGGAAACACGGGACGTCAGTTTGAGCTGTTTTGGGCCTATCCTCAATGCCCAAGTGGTCTACATAAAAGTTGTAGATCTTTAGAAGCTGATCAGTTTAGACACCAAATTCACCCCAATCGAAGTCTCCATATGAAGGAGATATGTTCCGTACAAATTCGCCTACTCCTGTAGGACTACGGGCCTAATGTTCGTAGTTGCACTTTCTTTGTCCGATGTCCGGCCCAAATCTAACATGTACAAATGCCCTCTATTTATATTGTAGTTTCTATGACTTTCTGCTACATATATAGCAACACACATGCGAATATGGTGTAATTTCAGAAGTCGAGTGGCGGGTTAGTATAAGAATTAGTTCAATAATGCCACTACAATGGTACCAAAAAGGTGTCATAATAACAAACCCCTATGGTTAAATCTTGCTCGGCCTTGAGTATGTCAAAACATGCTTACAGGAAATCAACATTGTCCTCAAATGTCCTCCTTGCACTCAGTTATACATAACAAGACACATTGCTCTCTTTCAAGTGTTTAGCATTATGTTCAAGTTGTCGCTGGCTACTTTTTCATTATGAAAGATAAACTAGCAATAAAGAATAAGCCACAATAAAATAAATACAATGCTCTTGAACTTAAGTGAACTTCACACCCTTACCTTTTCGGAAAGATGTTAATACAATAGAAATGAGATTCTCATACAAAAGTTTGTAGAAACACTCATCTTATGTGGTGAAATGTAACACCCTAAATTTCACTTTCATAATAGTCAAGATTTGTTTACTTGATTAGTTCTTGCTCATTTACATTTTAGGTTAAGCAATGAATTATTTTCTAAATAAAAGAATGAATCTTAAGCTAAATAATTGTTTGTTGCACTCATGATGATATATTTTATACTTTTTATTCTGTTGCATGCCGTAGCCTCCCTAGAATTTTTCCTTAGTTTACTTGGGTTAAATTCTATTTTCTAGAACTTTTCCTATTTTTCTAAAGAAAGGAAAAACCTTATTTTCCTTTCCTTCCTCTTTTCTTCTTTTCTTCTTTTTCCTTCATCATCTTCTTTTTTTCCCATACGGCCTGCCTTCAAAGGCGCCTTCCTTTCCCCACCAGCTTTTCCTCCGGTCCACCTCTTTTAGCTGTCCCAACTTATCTCCCGCGTGCCCTGTCATTCGTGGGCCATGAACTGCAGGCTGGCAGCACAACCTCAACCGCCCTGCTGCTCTTCCCCTCCCTCCTTCCATCGAGGGCCACACCTGTCATCTCTTTCTAGCCCGCCCGAACCGAGCCCGATCGGCGCCAAGCCGTATCAGGCCCGCACAGCGAGGCCAACACGGCTGCCCCTATGTAACCTGCACGCCGCCTTTTCCTCGCAGGGAACCCGTCAAGCCCTAGACCATCGCCGCTGCCATGCCTGGACCTCGCAACCGTTGATCCCCTCCATCCATGCCGCTCCGCGCGTGTTGAGCTGCCGATGAGCATCCTCTAGCCTTGGCGGCGCTTAGTGGCTATTTCCTGTGCTGATTTGGCTCGGTTACAACAACGCTCGTAGCTTCTTGGAGTATCCGGCCACGCCTCTGTTGGGTATTTTAACAATCGCAAATAAATCTGCAAGCGTACAAATATCGTTGTAGCTTTCACCCAGAAGTATTCCAGGGTATCGTATTACACTGGGAAACGTGAGTATATTATCTGAGGTTTAAGTTCATCCAAGAACACCACACAGGATAGAGGTAAGGGATAGAGAGGATTTCTAAGGCTAGAATCTAAGATAAGATAGAACTATCCTAAGCATGTATATTTTATTTTATTTTCTCTTTTTTCATATAGCCCATGTCTCTTTTGCAGGAATACGGGAGAGAGAGACCATTACACATGGAGTTTTACTTTGTGGATGGATACAGTGGAATGGTTAACTTCTAGTGTAGAAGTTTAGCCTGTGGAGTGTACGTGATCTTGATCAAGCAAGTACGAAAAGTATCTCACTAGGGTCACAACATTTGAGTAAGCTCAAAGTGACAACAAGGCACATATGTATACGGTTTCTTTCATGAAGATCGGCATATGACTTTGGTAGGACAAACACGAGAAGTTTGTAAAGCTATGGAGGGTTCTCTTTCTGATATATAATTTCCCAGACACATAACAGAGGAAGCACGGATTCTTTCATCAAACCATATCTCACTTTTCAACAACTTAAACATTATGGGTTCCCTAGGATATGATTCACAAGTTCATGTTTAGCAGGGAATAAAACATATGCAAGCCAATCAAACTTGAAGTATGTGATCACAGAGCACCATTGAGTTTAATTTTAGTAATTAGTAACAAATTTCATTTAAACTCATGGATCAGGCCTTTTGCGTGATGGTTCTTTTTATCTTTTGCACATGTCTGTGGATGGTCTCATGCGGATGTGCGTCAAAACTCTAAGAGATCTCCCCCACACTTGTTCTTGTACCTGGTGCTTTATTAAAAAAACAAAAAGGTGGAAACAAAAGGGACTCTACTGGTTCGAGAACCAGAGAGCCTTTCTTTCTTTGAACTCAAATATTTTTGGGTTTTTTTTATTTTCACCATGAGATTTACTCATACAAGGCTGAATTAAAATTGAATCAATATAAGCGAAAGAGGATATACTTAAGATGGACCCTAGAAGGATGATATGTACCACCTTCATATATTGCGCAACATGAATCCAATGCCTTGGCTTACCTTTCCATTTGAATTCAGCTCAACGACTCACCCGTTTGGACTTGAAGATTTTCCTAAAGGGGTTAGTCCATATATACCACCAAGATCTATACAAGCATTGACTCTATGGCTCATTAATTAAACTTGACACCATGTCTAATTTGATTAAAGAAGACTTTTCAACCTAAGCACCATGCTTAAATTAAAAAGCCTATGAATCTATGCTGCAGCAAATATTCAAACTAGAGCAGACGAGCACAGATAAAGGAAGCATGAAAGCATGATCAAGCTATATTCAAAGGGAGAGATAAGCATGAGTATAGGATTGGTGAACCTCGGGCTACCTCCCGGAAGGGCTTTGTTTAAAGTCAAAAGTAGGACATACCTGAGGGTACTTACCATGGCTTTTTGTTTGATGGAAAATTCTGAGTTGCCGCCGTGGTAACTCCTCTTCTTTTTTTCCTTTTTTTTCTATTTATGGAGCAACATGCAAGAACCAACACCATTTCCCAACCAAGATAAGATTTGGCATGATAGGAACTTACTTGGGATCCTTACATACCTGCCCCACACGTGGAGTTTGTATTGCCGAGCGACACAACTCAAGTGTGTGGAGTTCAAGCTTCCCTCATAATCGTTTCCTCACATAGAATTACCATGGTGTTGTAGTCAGTGTAGCTCTCATGTTCTTAGGCATCACCTGTCCTTCGTTCTTTTTTATCTCCACCTGAAATGGTAAGTGACCAAAAATACCCGAAGGATATTTATCCTAGAGACATAATCTTGCTTTTATTTGAAAGGGAAATGACAATCCGGGCTATCTCCCAGTAGTGATTTATTTATGGTCACAAGCTCGACCATAAGAACGTCCTCTTGCAGCTATTATTGGTGATGTGTTCCCCTCTCACCACCAATTGTCGATGTATTATTGAAGCTTTAGCTGCAAGGTTAGTGCCACAATGCATCCACAAAATTTACAATATTTATGATAAACATATGCATCTACAACCATCCTTCTAAAAATTTTGCAAGAGAGGATCTTAAGGTGGTTGCAGTCCTCGTGCGTGCTCGGGACACAAAGCGTGCCTAACTCTGGAGAGGCATTGAATGAGCATGGTTTTTGTGGTATTTCAAGAATGAAGCTGTGGCAGAACCACCTGAATTAATCCGGCTCAAGTGTATTAACCATCACCATTAGGGCAATCTCGGTTAACCTTACACTTCAAACGGAGTAATCCACTGGTCTGTCGGGTATAACCTCCCGATACAACCACGGTAAGCAGATCGAGCGCCATACATACAAACGCTCATGCGACGATGAGCCCAGAGAATACCACATTCCAGCAAATATTACAACATTATCATAAGTGGATATTACAGACCAAGTTTTGAGTTTAGAAACCAAGTACTTCAGTGATCATAACTAATAAGTCCTTCAGAGTTTAAGTTGCAGCGGAAAAATAAAATAACGAAAGCTACTTGACGATACAGGATGTCTCGATGAAGCCCGTACGAGACATCACTCGGCATCATCACCGTTGGCCGGGGGCGCATCCCATTCCACCGACCAACCAGGGGGAAGAGTGCAGGGCCAAGTCAAGCTAGCAATCATATCTTCGAAAGTCTCACCTGAAAACGAGCCACAAGCAAGGCTGAGTATACTAATACTCAGCAAGGCTTACCCGACTAATGGGGTATACTTAGCCGACTCCTAGACATGCGAGGCTTTTGGCTTGAGGGGTTTATTTTGCCGAAAAGCATCTACGAGTGGGTCCTTACTTTCAACTTTTAGCTCAAGATTCTAGTTTCATTAACCATTCTAGATAAGCAGCTATCCAATAGCATTCATGGTGAAGCATTAATTTTCATCCAACTAGTTCATTCATCATCATTGTTCCTCTTCTTACTCTGTGGGTAAAAGTGGTTAAGCAGTCTCAATAGCCGTGAGAAACGGACGATTCGAATCGAATTTCTTAACCTTGCAAGAGAAACCTAAACACACGTCACGTGGTTACTCACAGAGTCATACGTGCAACTTTTCCCTTCAATTCCCGCTTCGCGGAACAGGCCCACCGCCCTCGACTACACGTCCCCATGGACCACGGACGCAGCCGGGCCATGGCGGCACATGCACCCGCCATTAGCTAGATGTGAACGAATTCAAGACAGTGGGGAGTATATTCCGGCCTCGGTTCAATCCAGTACTTAAGCTTACCGATTACCATATTCTCGGCATGTGGTTAGTACGTTCAAAGACTTAACCACCACTACCACACACTGCGGCCTTAGCATTTTTCACTAAACAGACGGGCCTCAACCGTAAACATCGTACCATAGCCCGTCCGTGTCCTTATGATTGCAGCGTGTAGTAAACAATCAACTCCTAATTTCTCGCGAGTGACAGGAAATCACTCGACTTTTACCGAGTCCTATTAGCATAGCATTCTATCGAACCTGGCATCTAGTGTTCAGAGCATGGGTATCTAGTATCATGCAACTAAGTTTTCATCCAACTCCTATAAACTTAATGCACAAGTAAAGTAGAGTAATAAGTTGCATAAGTTTAGAAAATAGGGTTCATGCTCCTGGGCTTGCCTTCTTGTGATCAGTTAGCTTGGGGCTCTTCCGAACATGGGTTCGGGTCTTCGGCAACTTCAGTTAGATTCACTTGAGCTTCACGCTGCTCACTCTCGGACGCGGGCACCAACTCATACGTTCCGTCGGCGAGAGTCGTCGTTTCTACATGAATGCACAAGTTTAAGTAGTGGTGATGGTAAACGACATGATTTCCTTCACGATAAAGTTGCAGTTCATAAGACATAAGTTTTGCTGTGAAGTTATTTACTTTAACATTTCCTGGGCAATCGTTAATAGAGTTTATCTTAATCTATTTAACTTCATTAAAGAAGAAGGGGTTGTGTTATATTGAAAACTTAGTTTCTTTTTAAACACAAACATGAGTTGAACACAATTTTTTTGTACAGCTTGAGCTACTCTAATGTGTTTTATAGCAAAAAGATGAACATTTTCCAAGCGCTTTACTAATTATTTTGAATTAGTGAAGTTTTCCTACCACAAATTCATATGAACAGGTTACATATAGTAAAAATGTTTCTAAATTTTTCTATGGCCTCTAGGTATTACTACAACAACACAGAAAAAGTTTCATGACATTAAACATCACAGAACAGCAGGAAAAATTAGTTCTATCACTTTATGGCATAAAACAAGGTTGGACAAAAGGTGTATCTAGAGATGGCTTTTGGTCCTAATCCTTTTACACAGTCCTAAACATCAAGCAACTACTGCCCAAAATTTAGGGTCAGCAATGATCTACAACAGTGGGTACAAAAGAAGTACATTAAACCTTCCATTTAATCTAGAGCAAAATATGTTGAGAAACTGAGAAACTTTATGTAACAAAAGTTGTAGAATTTCTTCTATGGATTCCAGAACAGTTGAGTTTGCATTTTTGTGAATTTTCTACGATTTTATACGAATTTTACAAGTTCACTGATTTGGTTAAAACTTTCTTTACAGAGGGGTCCCTGAAAACTAGCAGAAAACCCCCTACGAAGATTTGGGCTTTTGCAATGTGGTCCCTGGTCGCGATTCACAGTGGGGGAACATCTGTCCGGCCGAATTCCGGCGAGCTGTGTCGCCGGCGGCGAGGGCAAGGTGGGGGAGCACGGAGAGGGAACCAGGGCGCACCTATTGGTGGTCTTGGAGTGGCTCGGGGCGGTTGGTGGCGGGCTGGCCGCGGAGAGCAGGGGCGGCGGCGGTGGGGCGGCGCGGACGGCGGTGCTCCGGCGATGAGGGCGGCGGGGCTCGGGCTGGGAAGCTTCAGCGCATTGAGGAGGACCCATTTCAGCGCTTGTCTCAGGCGGAGGTGGGCCGGAGCAAGGGGTTCCACGGCGAGGTGGGGGCGCCGGCGGCAATGGAGCTCTGCTCTGTTCTGTTCTGGCGGGGAAGAAGAAAGGAGAGGAGGGAGGGGCACTGCGCCGGGCTTTATAGCCGGTGGAGCTCATGGGGGCGGGCTTGGCACGGCCGGGCGCTGGGTGGAGGGGGCGGCAAGGCTGGGCGCCATTGGTGTGGGGCGGCGGTGACCAGAGGCGCGCCATGCGTGGCGTGCGTGCGCTGGGCGCGCACCGGGGCACGACGTCGCGTGCGGGCGACGCGGCGTGCGACTGGCGAGCTGGGGCGGCACGACGTGGGCACGCCGTTGGGTGGCGGGGCGGCGGCCAGCGACTGGGCGGCTGTAGCGGCCGGGGCGCTCGGATTGGGCAGGGGCAAGGCGTGCGGGAGGGAGAAGGAGGCGCAGCCGCGGTTGGGCGAGCGGGGGCGGTGCAGCAGGGCGTCGGGGGTTGGCTCGGCGCCTGGTGCCGCGCAGGCATCGAGGGCCAGGTGGCCGGCGGCGGTCGGGCGAGCTGGGCGGTGCAGCAGAGGAGGGAGAGGTGAGGGAGGGACCTAAGTGCGAAAATTCAAAAATTTCCAGGGGGCTGGTTGCAAACAGGACGTTTTCTCCACTTTCTAATTCGAATTTCAAAATCTTTTGAATATGAAAGTTGTTCAGAATAAAAAGTTCTACAAGTTTTGTTTCAGGCCAAAGTTCATTTGAGCTTTAGTTCCAAAGTTATTTTAAAAACTTAAAGAAAACTCTATTCGGAGGGCGCGTCATTTTATTTCAAAATTTTATTTTCTTCCCTAGGCTTCAACTAAACTTTTATTGGTCATGCTAATACTGGTGTGCTCATTTAATTTCATAGCCATATTTGCTTTGATGTGAAAGTTATCCAATTTGATTCATTAAAGTATATGCATTTATGCACATACAAACTTTTAAAGGTAAAAGCAAAACCAAACTTAATCCATTCCTTTTATTTTCTTAGTTAGTGATGCATTTTATTATGCTAATAAGACTTGTTTAACAATTAAAACACCTGAGGTGTTACAGCCTTCCCCCCTTAAAAAGAATCTCACCCCGAGATTCGGACAATAAGCTTAGTGTGGGCAGTGTGTGTACATACCCGTGGTTGAGATAAGAAAACGAGGGAAATTTTGGTTTAGGTAGCTCTCGGTTTCCCAGGTGGCTTCTTCTTCGGTGTGATGATTCCATTGAACTTTATACATTTTAATCACTTTCCTCCTGGTCCCTCTTTCTTTTTGATCCAAAATTTTAACCGGGTGTTCGACATACGAGAGGTCGGGTTCTAACAATATTTCTTGCTGTTCCACAATCTCGGTAGGGACTCGAATACACTTCTTGAGTTGAGATACGTGGAAGACATCATGGGTGGCCGTGAGCTGAGGGGGCAGTTGTAATTTGTAGGCTACGGGTCCGCAGCTCTCAATGATTTCGTAAGGACCAATATAACGGGGAGCTAGTTTGCCTTTGATTCCGAATCTTTGCACTCCCTTGGTTGGCGAAACTCGAAGATAGACATGATCGCCAACTTTGAACTTTAGGGGCTTTCTCCTTTTGTCAGAATAGCTCTTTTGTCGGGCTTGTGCGGCTTTAAGATTTGCTTGTATTACTTTTACTTTCTCCTCTGCCTCGATTACCAGGTCGGGTCCAATTATTTTACGTTCTCCGGTTTGTGACCAGCTCAAAGGAGTTCGACACCTTCGTCCGTACAGGGCCTCAAATGGTGCCATTTTCAAACTCGTTTGATAGCTATTGTTGTACGAGAACTCTGCTAGGGCTAGGCATTTGTCCCAATTCTTGTCATAGTGAACGACGCAAGCTCTCAGCATGTCTTCAAGAATTTGGTTTACTCTTTCCGTTTGTCCGTCAGTCTGAGGATGGTATGCTGAGCTGCGAATCAGTTTGGTACCAAGAGAAGTTTGTAGTTGTTCCCAAAAGCGTGCTACAAACTGAGGACCACGATCAGAAATAATGGTCTTAGGTATTCCATGTAAGCAAACAATACGATCGAGGTAAATCTCGGCATATTTCTTGGCGGTATAGGTGGTGTGTACCGGAAGAAAATGTGCCGTCTTTGTGAGTCTATCAACGATAACCCATATGGAATCATGTTTCTGGGAAGTGTTTGGTAGTCCAATGATGAAGTCCATACTTATGTCTTCCCATTTCCAGGATGGTATAGGTAACGGTTGAAGTGTACCGGCTACCTTCAAGTGGCTAGCTTTCACTCTCTGGCACGTGTCACATTCTGAGACATACGTAGCAATTTCTCTTTTCATTCTAGTCCACCAGAAGTTTTGCCTTAGGTCTTGATACATTTTGCTACTACCGGGGTGGATAGAGAATTTGGAAAGGTGTGCCTCATCGAGAATTTGCTTGCGGAGTTCATGATTCTTCGGAATGACTATGCGACTTTCGAACCATAAAACTCCCTTATGGTCCTGGCGGAAACATTTATACTTCTCCTCACCTAGAGAGAGTTTTTGTTTGATGATCTTAATTCCTTCATCATGTAGTTGTGCCATGACGATTTGGTCGTGAAGAGTGGGTTCAACTGAGATGAGATTTAGAGTGCCTTGGGAAACCATTTCCATGTTAAGCTTCCTCATTTCTGCACACAAGGTCTCGTTGTAGGACTCCATGGATAAGCAATAGCAATGGGACTTGCGGCTTAGTGCATCCGCGACTACATTAGCCTTGCCGGGGTGATAGTGCACTTCAAGGTCATAATCCTTGATTAATTCTAGCCATCTCCGTTGTCTCATATTCAAATCGGCTTATGTGAAGATATACTTGAGACTCTTATGATCCGTGTAGATATTGCACTGTGTACCCATGAGATAATGCCTCCATATTTTCAGAGCGTGAATGACCGCTGCAAGCTCAAGATCATGAGTGGGATAATTCTGTTCGTGGGGCCGAAGGGCTCGTGAGGCATATGCAATCACTCGATTCTCTTGCATAAGCACACATCCTAGACCAGTACCCGATGCGTCACAATACACATCAAACGACTTGGTGTTATCGGGTTGAGCTAACACAGGTGCAGTGGTCAGATGCTCTCTGAGAGTGTGGAAAGCTTCTTCACATTTCTCATTCCATACAAACTTTACTTCCTTCTTTAACAGTTCAGTCATGGGCTTAGCAATTCGAGAGAAATCCGGGATGAAGCGACGGTAGTAACCGGCTAAGCCGAGAAAACTGCGAATCTGATGAACAGAGTTAGGGGGTTTCCAATCCATCACCTCTTGTACCTTGCTGGGGTCAACAGCTATTCCTTCGCTGGAGATGGTGTGGCCCAAGAACTTTACAGTATCCAACCAGAATTCACACTTCGAAAACTTAGCATAGAGCTGATGGTCTCTGAGTCGCTGAAGAACAATGCGAAGGTGCTTGGCATGCTCTTCCTCATCCTTGGAATAGATAAGGATGTCGTCGATGAACACTACGACGAATTTGTCAAGTTCAGGCATGAATACCGAATTCATGAGATACATGAAGTAGGCAGGGGCATTTGTGAGTCCAAAGGACATGACCAAGAATTCATATAGTCCATATTGTGTGGAGAAAGCGGTCTTAGGAACATCGCACGGGCGAATCTTGATCTGATGATATCTCGAACGAAGATCAATTTTTGAGAGGACTCTGGCTCCAGCTAATTGATCGAAAAATACATCGATACGGGGAAGTGGGTATTTATTTTTAACAGTTACCGCATTGAGAGGTCGGTAGTCAACGCATAACCTCAAACTGTCATCCTTCTTCTTTACGAATAGGGCTGGACATCCCCAAGGTGACGCGCTAGGGCGAATGAAACCTTTGTCCAGTAGTTCTTGGAGTTGAATTTTCAGCTCTGCCAATTCTTTAGGGGCCATCCTATATGGTCTCTTGGATATAGGTGCAGTGCCTGGCTGTAGTTCAATAACGAACTCAATGTCCCTATCTGGTGGCATTCCGGGTAAGTCGTCCGGAAAGACATCGGCATACTCGCATACCACTGGAATATTCTCTAGGTTGATCCCTTCCATCACGAAAGCACAAGAATTTGTGCACTCCCGTAATGGTAGGTAAAGGGTAGTGGCTCCGTGACTAGGTGAATTTATCTCAACGGCTCGGGAAGAAAGGTCCAGTGTGACTCCATGCCTAGTCATCCAGTTCATTCCCAAAATAATATCCATGCCGTCAAGGGGTAAAAGAACAAGGTCTGTGTTGATGACTTTACTTCCCAATTTTATCGGTACCAGCCTTATTATTTGTTTGGAAGCAATTTTTCCACCCGGTGTTGATATCATATACGACCCTTTGGTGTGACAAACATTCAAGCCTACTTTTGCACCAAACTTTGCACTAATGAAACTATGTGATGCACCAGAATCAAACAATACGACTGCAGGCTTGTTATGGATAGAGAATGTACCCGTCATCACTGGTGCTCCTTCAGGAAGTTCTGCAAGGGTGGTGAAGTTGATCCGTCCTTGTTTGACCTGGAGGGTCTGCTTCTTGCCTTTGTTCTTATTGTTCTGGTTAGAGTCCTGGCCCTGATTTGGCAGCCTGGGTTGAGGGCATTCTCGAGCGAAATGACCGGAACTCCCGCATTTGAAACAACGATTCGCGGGGCTGGGTCGAAGAGGCTGTTGCAGAGTGGGCCTCGGGCCATTCTGTGGAGGCATCGGGGGTCGTACCATGCCTGGCTGCTGTGGGGGCCTGATAATCCAACGTCCTGGCTGAGGGGCCTTCGGTGGAGCTGTAGGCGCAGCATTTCGCACCTAGCGATACCTCAGTGGCTGAGCGCCCGAGGGTCCAGCTAGCGCCTTTCTCTTCTTTTCAGCACGATGAGCCTCAATACAGTCCTCTTGAGTGATGGCCATGTTGACTAGCTCATTATATGTATCGGCTTTGACAAGATTCAATCGTTCCTTGAGTTTAGTACTCAGACCTCTACGGAAACGATCACGCTTCTTGGCATCTGTGTCTACGTGATAGCCCGCGTATTGGCACAGGTTGTTGAAGGCCTGAGCATACTGAAGTACAGTGCGGTTACCCTGAGTGAGAGCTAAAAACTCATTTAGCTTTCTTTCTATGAGACCTTCGGGAATATGGTGTGCCCGGAACGCAGTCTTGAATTCCTCCCAGGTGACAATGTGATCAGCGGGGAGCATAGCAAAATAGTGGTCCCACCATAGACGAGCTGTACCGCGAAGCTGCTGCGCGGCAAAACGAGCTTTGTTGGCCTCTGAGCATGGGGCCACAAGCAGTGTGAACTTGGATTCGATGGTGCGAATCCATGCGTCTGCGTCCAAGGGTTCCTCTGTCTTATGGAACAAAGGAGGCTGGGTCCATAGGAAATCCGTGTATCCTGCAGCTTGGGGGTGGGGGACATTTTGCCCACCCCGCTGGTTGTGTTGCTGTCCTTGCACCAGCTGACGAAGCAACTCGGTTTGAGCGGCCATTACTTCAACCAAGCTGGGTGGTGGCGGCGGCTGTGGTTGTGATCCTCTTGCGCTAGCACCAAAACCATCCGGGTTACCACGGGTTGCTCCAACCATCTGAAAAGGCGAATGTTCTTCATTAGCAACGTGATCCATATTGCTTCCATGACTCCAAAAAAAGATCTAACGCGGAATAGTAGACTTCCAAAAGGTCCTGGATGGAATCGCGGGCATAAAAACTGTCTGCCATAAGAATCTTATAACTCCTGGTAGGTTCATCCAAAGTTCCTCATATTTTGGCAGTGGATAGGGAATTTAGGGATGTACAACTTTGATATTCAGCCAAGATGCTAAATCGATGGATAAGATGGTCAAACGATTCACTCTTTGCTTCGCTGGTTGGCTGTTTTTCAGCAGAACGAGTTATAGTATCTGGCCTATAACTCAAACTAGCAAGCTCCAATAGGGTTGAAATTTTGTGAGAACCTAGATCACAGAATTTAGGACAAGTTTGGTATTCAACACTTTGGCTGGATTAGGCTCTACGATGGCTGTTTCCTTAAGGTCTCACTTCTCTGTCTACCCAGAAATTTTCAGTGAACAGGGGGCCAATATTTCGTGCACCAGGGAAAATCTACCCAGCCAAAATTTACCAAATTTTAACAGCAGCTACTTGGGTAAATTTGGAACAAGTTTTGTGTTGTACTCTTTCGCAGAAAACTGTAGGAAGGGGGCCTAAAAATTTAAGTGGCTGGACTGCTCATTTTGGACAGAAACCAACACACCAAGGTCTTTGTTGTTTCTCATTACCCATATGTCCAGAATTTTTTTTTCGTATTTAGACAGGAGGTAGAATACGGATTTTGGAACAAAAACTCTCAACCTGAGTTTCTTCCGAAAGGGTCATTTTCTCAGCTTAATAATTTCATCTTTTCGGATAAGGCGGAAAGTGACCGGTTTGCTAGATAATCCTTAGGCAAGTCAATCGTGTGGGCGCATGAACCTTGCCACTCTCACGCATCATGGTTTCAATTTCAGATATATATGGTCATGATGCATGCACGTCCTATTCGTCCTCACAAAGAAAAATAATTGCCAAATACTTTTGGTCTTACGAAGATAGTTTCGGTGGCATACACAATACGGCTCTCACTATAATAGCTAGTCGAGTCTTTCTAACCGTTCCTTAACTTATCGTAATCGCGGTTAGTGTACCTGTAGAAGATTGAAAAAGCATATATATTTCATGAACCTTTCATGCCAGCACTCATGAAAGCGTCCGTATTCATTACCGTTTACTTATAGAAACGATATCTGTACAATTTCCGCCGTACAGACAACGTTAACATACGCTATTGAGATAGCGTATTCACGGGGGTACCGTCATGAGACGGGGGTATGAACAGCGATCGCCATACCCTGCGCCAAACCTTCTACTCCCAATATGTTCAACTAACAGTTGGCATATTGGCAGCACCTCAAGTAAGCCACTGCTTGAGGGCAGCGTTCGGTTCGCATCACCGACAGGAAGGCCAAGCTCTCTCAGTTGGCTGAGGATTCTTACCTTCTTACCTTAGCGATGAGTGCGTCATTACAGAAATTAAGGTCGGTTGTGCATGAAAGTAAGTTTTGACAGAAAGTAATGTGCTGGAAGTCAGTTGATAATATTTCATAAGTTAGATAGCCACCTAGTAACTTTCCCAATAATCCCTTAGGGCTTTACGAACTAGACACCATCCTTAACGTACCAACGTATTTCGCAACACATCCTTCTAGTCAAGTTTTATGAAAATAAGTTTTTAAGGCTTGTCGCATTCTCTGGCGTATGCATTTCGGCTCTAGTGCCAGCCGTTACCAGCTGTGGCACCAGCTACGGCTCTGATACCAGCTGTGGCAGAACCACCTGAATTAATCCGGCTCAAGTGTATTAACCATCACCATTAGGGCAATTTCGGTTAACCTTACACTTCAAACGGAGTAATCCACTGGTCTGTCGGGTATAACCTCCCGATACACCACGGTAATCGGATCGAGCGCCATACATACAAATGCTCACGCGACGATGAGCCCAGAGAATACCACATTCCAGCAAATATTACAAAATTACCATAAGTGAATATTACAGACCAAGTTTGAGTTTAGAAACAAGTACTTCAGTGATCATAACTAAGAAGTTCTTCAGAGTTTAAGTTGCAGCGGAAAATAAAATAACGAAAGCTACTCGACGATAAGGGATGTCTCGATGAAGCCCGTACGAGACGTCACTCGGTATTATCTTCGTTGGACGGGGGCGTATCCCATTCCACCGACCAACCAGGGGGAAGAGTACAAGGCCAAGTCAACCTAGCAATCAAATCTTCGAAGGTTTCACCTGAAAACAAGCCACAAGCAAGGCTGAGTATACTAATACTCAGCAAGGCTTACCCGACTAATGGGGTATACTTAGCCGACTCCTAGACATGCGAGGCTTTTGGCTTGAGGGGTTTGTTTTGCCAAAAAGCATCTACAAGTGGGTCCTTACTTTCAACTTTTAGCTCAAAATTCTAGTTTCATTAACCATTCTAGATATGCGGCTATTCCCTAGCATTCATGGTGAAGCATTAATTTTCATCCAACAAGTTTATTCACCATCATTGTTCCTCTTCTTACTCTGTGGGTAAAAGTGGTTAAGCAGTCTCAATAGCCGTGAGAAACGGACGATTCGAATCGAATTTCTTAACCTTGCAAGGGAAACCTAAACACACGTCACGTGGTTACTCCCTAGAGTCACACGTGCAACTTTTCCCTTCAATTCCCGCTTCACGGAACAGGCCCACCGCCCTCGACTACACCTCCCCATGGACCACGGACGCAGCCGGGCCATGGCGGCCGATGCACCCGCCATTAGCTAGATGTGAACGAATTCAAGACAGTGGGGAGTATATTCCGGCCCCGGTTCAATCCAGTACTAAGCTTACCGATTACCATATTCTCGGCATGTGGTTAGTACGTTCAAAGACTTAACCATCACTTACCACACACTGCGGCCTTAGCATTTTTCACTAGACAGACGGGCCTCAATCATCAACATAAGCATCGTACCACAGCCCGTCCGTCGTCCTTATGATTGCAGCGTGTAGTAAACAATCAACTCCTAATTTCTCGCGAGTGACAGGAAATCACTCGACTTTTACCGAGTCCTATTAGCATAGCATTCTATCGAACCTGGCATCTAGTGTTCAGAGCATGGGTATCTAGTATCATGCAACTAAGTTTTCATCCAACTCCTATAAACTTAATGCACAAGTAAAGTAGAGTAATAAGTTGCATAAGTTTAGAAAATAGGGTTCATGCTCCTGGGCTTGCCTTCTTGTGATCAGTTAGCTTGGGGCTCTTCCGAACATGGGTTCGGGTCTTCGGCAACTTCAGTTAGATTCACTTGAGCTTCACGCTGCTCACTCTCGGACGCGGGCACCAACTCATACGTTCCGTTGGCGAGAGTCGTCGTTTCTACATGAATGCACAAGTTTAAGTAGTGGTGATGGTAAACGACATGATTTCCTTCACGATAAAGTTGCAGTTCATAAGACATAAGTTTTGCTGTGAAGTTATTTACTTTAACATTTCCTGGGCAATCGTTAATAGAGTTTATCTTAATCTATTTAACTTCATTAAAGAAGAAGGGGTTGTGTTATATTGAAAACTTAGTTTCTTTTTAAACACAAACATGAGTTGAACACAATTTTTTTGTACAGCTTGAGCTACTCTAATGTGTTTTATAGCAAAAAGATGAACATTTTCCAAGCGCTTTACTAATTATTTTGAATTAGTGAAGTTTTCCTACCACAAATTCATATGAACAGGTTACATATAGTAAAAATGTTTCTAAATTTTTCTATGGCCTCTAGGTATTACTACAACACAGAAAGAGTTTCATGACATTAAACATCACAGAACAGCAGGAAAAATTAGTTCTATCACTTTATGGCATAAAACAAGGTTGGACAAAAGGTGTATCTAGAGATGGCTTTTGGTCCTAATCCTTTTACACAGTCCTAAACATCAAGCAACTAACTCACTGCCCAAAATTTTGGGTCAGCAATGATCTACAACAGTGGGTACAAAAGAAGTACATTAAACCTTCCATTTAATCTAGAGCAAAATATGTTGAGAAACTGAGAAACTTTATGTAACAAAAGTTGTAGAATTTCTTCTATGGATTCCAGAACAGTTGAGTTTGCATTTTTCTGAATTTTCTACGATTTTATACGAATTTTACAAGTTCACTGATTTGGTTAAAACTTTCTTTACAGAGGGGTCCCTGAAAACTAGCAGAAAACCCCCTAGGAAGATTTGGGCTTTTGCAATGTGGTCCCTGGTCGCGATTCACGGCGGGGGAACATCTGTCCGGCCGAATTCCGGCGAGCTGGGTCGCCGGCGGCGAGGGCAAGGTGGGGGAGCACGGAGAGGGAACCAGGGCGCACCTATTGGTGGTCTTGGAGTGGCTCGGGGCGGTTGGTGGCGGGCTGGCCGCGGAGAGCAGGGGCGGCGGCGGTGGGGCGGCGCGGACGGCGGTGCTCCGGCGATGAGGGCGGCGGGGCTCGGGCTGGGAAGCTTCAGCGCATTGAGGAGGACCCATTTCAGCGCTTGTCTCAGGCGGAGGTGGGCCGGAGCAAGGGGTTCCACGGCGAGGTGGGGGCGCCGGCGGCAATGGAGCTCTGCTCTGTTCTGTTCTGGCGGGGAAGAAGAAAGGAGAGGAGGGAGGGGCACTGCGCCGGGCTTTATAGCCGGTGGAGCTCATGGGGGCGGGCTTGGCACGGCCGGGCGCTGGGTGGAGGGGGCGGCAAGGCTGGGCGCCATTGGTGTGGGGCGGCGGTGACCAGAGGCGCGCCATGCGTGGCGTGCGTGCGCTGGGCGCGCACCGGGGCACGACATCGCGTGCGGGCGACGCGGCGTGCGACTGGCGAGCTGGGGCGGCACGACG
The DNA here is from genome assembly GCA_032594955.1 of Panicum miliaceum. Lineage (NCBI taxonomy): Eukaryota > Viridiplantae > Streptophyta > Magnoliopsida > Poales > Poaceae > Panicum > Panicum miliaceum. The sequence continues at coordinate 5,683,361 of CM064070.1, read as the reverse complement.
TGGGCACGCCGTTGGGTGGCGGGGCGGCGGCCAGCGACTGGGCAGCTGTAGCGGCCGGGGCGCTCGGATTGGGCAGGGGCAAGGCGTGCGGGAGGGAGAAGGAGGCGCAGCCGCGGTTGGGCGAGCGGGGGCGGTGCAGCAGGGCGTCGGGGGTTGGATCGGCGCCTGGTGCCGCGCAGGCGTCGAGGGCCAGGTGGCCGGCGGCGGTCGGGCGAGCTGGGCGGTGCAGCAGAGGAGGGAGAGGTGAGGGAGGGACCTAGGTGCGAAAATTCAAAAATTTCCAGGGGGCTGGTTGCAAACAGGACGTTTTCTCCACTTTCTAATTCGAATTTCAAAATCTTTTGAATATGAAAGTTGTTCAGAATAAAAAGTTCTACAAGTTTCGTTTCAGGCCAAAGTTTATTTGAGCTTTAGTTCCAAAGTTATTTTAAAAACTTAAAGAAAACTCTATTCGGAGGGCGCGTCATTTTATTTCAAAATTTTATTTTCTTCCCTAGGCTTCAACTAAACTTTTATTGGTCATGCTAATACTGGTGTGCTCATTTAATTTCATAGCCATATTTGCTTTGATGTGAAAGTTATCCAATTTGATTCATTAAAGTATATGCATTTATGCACATACAAACTTTTAAAGGTAAAAGCAAAACCAAACTTAATCCATTCCTTTTATTTTCTTAGTTAGTGATGCATTTTATTATGCTAATAAGACTTGTTTATCAATTAAAACACCTGAGGTGTTACAGCCTTCCCCCCTTAAAAAGAATCTCACCCCGAGATTCGGACAATAAGCTTAGTGTGGGCAGTGTGTGTACATACCCGTGGTTGAGATAAGAAAACGAGGGAAATTTTGGTTTAGGTAGCTCTCGGTTTCCCAGGTGGCTTCTTCTTCGGTGTGATGATTCCATTGAACTTTATACATTTTAATCACTTTCCTCCTGGTCCCTCTTTCTTTTTGATCCAAAATTTTAACCGGGTGTTCGACATACGAGAGGTCGGGTTCTAACAATATTTCTTGCTGTTCCACAATCTCGGTAGGGACTCGAATACACTTCTTGAGTTGAGATACGTGGAAGACATCATGGGTGGCCGTGAGCTGAGGGGGCAGTTGTAATTTGTAGGCTACGGGTCCGCAGCTCTCAATGATTTCGTAAGGACCAATATAACGGGGAGCTAGTTTGCCTTTGATTCCGAATCTTTGCACTCCCTTGGTTGGCGAAACTCGAAGATAGACATGATCGCCAACTTTGAACTTTAGGGGCTTTCTCCTTTTGTCAGAATAGCTCTTTTGTCGGGCTTGTGCGGCTTTAAGATTTGCTTGTATTACTTTTACTTTCTCCTCTGCCTCGATTACCAGGTCGGGTCCAATTATTTTACGTTCTCCGGTTTGTGACCAGCTCAAAGGAGTTCGACACCTTCGTCCGTACAGGGCCTCAAATGGTGCCATTTTCAAACTCGTTTGATAGCTATTGTTGTACGAGAACTCTGCTAGGGCTAGGCATTTGTCCCAATTCTTGTCATAGTGAACGACGCAAGCTCTCAACATGTCTTCAAGAATTTGGTTTACTCTTTCCGTTTGTCCGTCAGTCTGAGGATGGTATGCTGAGCTGCGAATCAGTTTGGTACCAAGAGAAGTTTGTAGTTGTTCCCAAAAGCGTGCTACAAACTGAGGACCACGATCAGAAATAATGGTCTTAGGTATTCCATGTAAGCAAACAATACGATCGAGGTAAATCTCGGCATATTTCTTGGCGGTATAGGTGGTGTGTACCGGAAGAAAATGTGCCGTCTTTGTGAGTCTATCAACGATAACCCATATGGAATCATGTTTCTGGGAAGTGTTTGGTAGTCCAATGATGAAGTCCATACTTATGTCTTCCCATTTCCAGGATGGTATAGGTAACGGTTGAAGTGTACCGGCTACCTTCAAGTGGCTAGCTTTCACTCTCTGGCACGTGTCACATTCTGAGACATACGTAGCAATTTCTCTTTTCATTCTAGTCCACCAGAAGTTTTGCCTTAGGTCTTGATACATTTTGCTACTGCCGGGGTGGATAGAGAATTTGGAAAGGTGTGCCTCATCGAGAATTTGCTTGCGGAGTTCATGATTCTTCGGAATGACTATGCGACTTTCGAACCATAAAACTCCCTTATGGTCCTGGCGGAAATATTTATACTTCTCCTCACCTAGAGAGAGTTTTTGTTTGATGATCTTAATTCCTTCATCATGTAGTTGTGCCATGACGATTTGGTCGTGAAGAGTGGGTTCAACTGAGATGAGATTTAGAGTGCCTTGGGAAACCATTTCCATGTTAAGCTTCCTCATTTCTGCACACAAGGTCTCGTTGTAGGACTCCATGGATAAGCAATAGCAATGGGACTTGCGGCTTAGTGCATCCGCGACTACATTAGCCTTGCCGGGGTGATAGTGCACTTCAAGGTCATAATCCTTGATTAATTCTAGCCATCTCCGTTGTCTCATATTCAAATCGGCTTATGTGAAGATATACTTGAGACTCTTATGATCCGTGTAGATATTGCACTGTGTACCCATGAGATAATGCCTCCATATTTTCAGAGCGTGAATGACCGCTGCAAGCTCAAGATCATGAGTGGGATAATTCTGTTCGTGGGGCCGAAGGGCTCGTGAGGCATATGCAATCACTCGATTCTCTTGCATAAGCACACATCCTAGACCAGTACCCGATGCGTCACAATACACATCAAACGACTTGGTGTTATCGGGTTGAGCTAACACAGGTGCAGTGGTCAGATGCTCTCTGAGAGTGTGGAAAGCTTCTTCACATTTCTCATTCCATACAAACTTTACTTCCTTCTTTAACAGTTCAGTCATGGGCTTAGCAATTCGAGAGAAATCCGGGATGAAGCGACGGTAGTAACCGGCTAAGCCGAGAAAACTGCGAATCTGATGAACAGAGTTAGGGGGTTTCCAATCCATCACCTCTTGTACCTTGCTGGGGTCAACAGCTATTCCTTCGCTGGAGATGGTGTGGCCCAAGAACTTTACAGTATCCAACCAGAATTCACACTTCGAAAACTTAGCATAGAGCTGATGGTCTCTGAGTCGCTGAAGAACAATGCGAAGGTGCTTGGCATGCTCTTCCTCATCCTTGGAATAGATAAGGATGTCGTCGATGAACACTACGACGAATTTGTCAAGTTCAGGCATGAATACCGAATTCATGAGATACATGAAGTAGGCAGGGGCATTTGTGAGTCCAAAGGACATGACCAAGAATTCATATAGTCCATATCGTGTGGAGAAAGCGGTCTTAGGAACATCGCACGGGCGAATCTTGATCTGATGATATCTCGAACGAAGATCAATTTTTGAGAGGACTCTGGCTCCAGCTAATTGATCGAAGAATACATCGATACGGGGAAGTGGGTATTTATTTTTAACAGTTACCGCATTGAGAGGTCGGTAGTCAACGCATAACCTCAAACTGTCATCCTTCTTCTTTACGAATAGGGCTGGACATCCCCAAGGTGACGCGCTAGGGCGAATGAAACCTTTGTCCAGTAGTTCTTGGAGTTGAATTTTCAGCTCTGCCAATTCTTTAGGGGCCATCCTATATGGTCTCTTGGATATAGGTGCAGTGCCTGGCTGTAGTTCAATAACGAACTCAATGTCCCTATCTGGTATAGATTTATGTAATCCAATTTAGTTTACAGGACATGTACGTTTACGGCACAATATGTATTTTCAGGGAGATTAATGTACCATTGTGCTTAGGCAAAGAATTCCAGAACAATGGTACTTGATCATAGTGGTTGGCAATCAACGAATGTCACCACCACCACCAGGTGCTTCCAGTGAGAAGCAAAATTAAAGCTTTCTCAAAATATGCTCCTTTTACCTTTCTATTTAATTAGAAGCTAAACAATAAACAACAGGGCATAGAATGTAAACCTCACCTTGTATTTAGCCAATGGAGCTAACAGAAGCATGTACAAATCTACTAAAAGGAGAAGAACACAAATATATAGCCTCGAATGGACGCAACACACATATATAACCTGATTCGACCGACCTCGTCGCCACTGTGACACTTGTGCCATAAACCTATAAAGCACTTCTGTGTCATAGTCACCAAATACAATTCTCCAATAAGAATATTCTAAGAAGGATTCACATGTATAAAGAGAAAGCTCAGAATACCTAGATTTTTTATGACACTGCAAAGTCCCAATTTAGCTTATGTTGTTAAGTTGAATTTCGAACTGAATTTCCTGCATCTTGCACATAGATATAAATAGACCAAATGTTCAGGCAAATTTATTCACTGAACTATGGAAAAGCTACATTTTCTTTTAAAAATTGCTTTACCAACCATTTACCAAAAATTTCATGGACCAATTTTCAGACTATGAAAGAGCAAGTTGATATCCTCTATTTTGGTCAAACATGTTACAGATTTGGGGATCCTATTGTATCAGTGGAAGGTAGAAGTATGAATTGCAGGTATATATATCAAAGAAAATGATCTAATCAATGTTAAAATGAACTGTCTACCTCTAGAGACCGCTGAACAAACACATGTTCAAAAGGTAAGGAACTGGACATATGTGCAAAGCTAATATTACAACTATACACTGGGATGTACTCAGGCCATTGTGAGACCAAATCAACCAATGAGGGTGGAGGGAAAAAAAATCTGGACCTGATGGAGGAACATGCCTGGTCTTGATGTGGTTAGACAACAATGGTCAGACTAGACAGCCTCCATTCACCATCCTCTAACTAACACGTTGGTGTCCACAATCTCCTTGTGAGCATTCTGCCGAACACCTTGCGAGCTGTAGCCATGGTGCATCGGGTTTCTTAAACATAAGGTGCCCCCTCCGAACACAGGAGCCTTTTGCGGGTACGGCATGTATACGGCGTCGTTTCCAGCATGTCACCTCATCTTGGAAGCTTTGCTGCTAGCGCTTGTATAAAAAACAGGGAGCAGTGAAGGACATGATTCCTCATCCGGTCAAATCATGGAGCAGTTGTACGCTATGGACTTCCAGGAGCTGAAACGAGCAGCTGAGAGCGACAGCCGCGCGGCAGCTATTTCGTCTGCATGCTGACCCTCCACTTCCTCGCGATTGGTGAACGGTGGGCCTTGGATAAGCCTGGCTCGGCAGACAGTGATGGGGACGGTACCGGATGTGGTGCGGCTTCATCTGCCTATACAGCGTACAGCGTAGGCCCCTCGGCTCGCGTCCCACGCCCAAAAGTCAATCACGCTGGCCCGCTGCGGCAGTAGCAGGATTCCCCGGCAAGGACTCCGCTGGGCTCGTAAAAACCGAAAGAAAAACTGCTGGTTGACCGATGGACCCATAGATTTAGTGGCCCTACTGTCAGTCTCCTTAGGTGAAGGAGCAGGAGCGATGGCTGGGCTAAAGGGGATGGCGTCCCCCCCCCCCCCCCCCCCCGCTGTTTCACTATGCGCGCCGGCCCTATGCTGGCTCTACCTCGCTGAAAAGTGGGTCCTGGAAGAGCATGGCCCAATGGCCAGCTCCTAAAACATGTGCCTGTGAGAAAAAAAGGGAGACGAGAGGCCAATGGATAGGGTCACGAGTCCCTCGGCAGGCAATCAAGCGCCATCCTTGGATTCTCCTCCGCCTCGTCGGAGCATCCCATCTCGCGGAACAGGACGCGGGCGGTGCGACACAGCGCGGTGCGGCTCCCGTACGCGCGTGCGCTCCCATCCCTCTCTCTGCTGCGCCAGCGACACTCGTCTCCTGTACGTGTGTGCGTCCCTCACCCTCTCTCTGGTCATGTCGAGGCGGTCTCGTCGGAGCAGTTGGGGGAGGCCGTGCCATCCGTCGCCACAGGAAGCGTGCGTGCTGCCGGCCCTTGTCCTGCTCCTGCTCGGGTCACCGAGATAAGTTCCTCCCTTCGTTTATCTATCCGCTCCATCTGCTTCAGCTCGTCGGTCTCGCTGCAGCGGCAAACCCTAACCACAGCTCTAGGTTCCTCTATTCTTCCCTCTGGTTGTCGCCTTGCCTGTTTAGAACGTGTAATTCGTGAGCTCCAGCCCTTTGTTGTGCTTTCCTTCCTCTTTAGTGCATCTGATCTACTACATCTTTGCCTGATATGTGATTCTTGGATGTGCTTGTAGGCCCCAAACGAGCCATGGGGTCGGTGAGCTGAGATCCGGGAGTCTCTATCTACGAAGAAAGCTGACTGCAGTGATGTGAGTTTGTAGTTGTCTTCTATTTTTTTTCCCAATAGATACACAGGAGAAAAAAAAAGTTTCGTATTCATTAGCTGATATTTGATATTTGTTGATCTTATACATCTTTTTCATAGTGGTCTTCCTCTAGGCTAACTGCATTCATCTAGGCTATTAGTATGTACTTGAGCTGAGATGTTTGTTGTGCCATATCTACTGCAGGGTTGTGTTGGTTTTAAGATAGAAATTTCTAACTTATGTCTGCAAGAAATTGCTTAAGATAGCACTGTGTCCAGTCAATTGTTTTAAGATAGAAATTTCTAACTTATGTCTGCAAGAAATTGCTTAAGATAGCACTGTGTCCAGTCAATTGTTTTAAGATAGAAATTTCTAACTTATGTCTGCAAGAAATTGCTTAAGATAGCACTGTGTCAATTGTTTTGCACATAGAATTTATTCCCAGATATCTCTCTATTTTTAAGTCTGTTAGAATAGTGTCTGAATTTGGCAATAATTATAGTGAGTTTGGTGTAACATGCTTGAGCTTCTAAACCAACTAATACTTTATAATTTTATAACAAGATTGAATTTCTAAATCCTAATGATGACATATGCTCAACTGACTTATCTTGTAATGTATGCTGGAGTGATTGCTTGTCCTGAGGGGTGCTTAGTCTTTTGCCCTTCCAGCCATGTTTTCATATTTTGATGATCCATTCCAAAAAAAATGATATTTTTACTCTGGTTTTGTGGTGCTCAAAAGAACTATATTGATGAAGTTTGTGTTTGTTTTCAGATCATTTTCTGCTCAATCAAGAAAGGCACATTGCTGTAAAATTACTATTGATTTATGCTGCTGTTTTGCAACCATTTGCAAAGGTATTTGGGCATTTGGGCATATCTGGCTAAAATCTATCTATATGTTCTTTTGTTTCATTTTCATGCTCCATATTGGAGTCTTACTATGTAAGAAACCAACAAAGAACACACACTCATAGCAGACGTGGAATTAACCCGCGTCTTCTATAACAAATAGAAGATGCGGGTTGACAAGCCACGTCTCCTATAAATGCGCTCCCAGCGCCAGAGGACAACCCGCGTCTCCAGTATTATAGAAGACGCGGGTTAATGATACGCGTCTCCTATGTGTCCCGTAAAAGGAGACACGCCTCCTTTTACAATCCATGTCTCCAATGTCTCCTGTAATAGGAGATGCAGTTTTAGAACCCGCATCTCCTATAACATGTGAGGTAAAGGCGACGCAGCTTGTTAATCCCGGTCTCCTATATTTGTTTGAAAGGAGACGCGATTGTGTTTCTGCCGAAGATGACGTTGTACGGGTACTGTATGTCAACAATATCGAATGTTATGACTTATGTTCTCATCGTGGGACCTTCCCTGAAGGTCACATTCACATCGGCCTTGCCGACAGCTTGTATTCTCTTCCCCCCGAAGCCAATCAAGGGGTATTCGGTCTTCTTCAAGTCTTTCTCAGTGAATCCCATCTGGACGAAGCACCGCTAGAGGATGACATCTACCGAACTGCCATTATCCACCAGAATTCTTCCCACATCGTTTCCAAAGAAATGCACCGAATTTTTGCCTATATTTGCTCTGATGACGAGGGGGTCATTATGAGGATATTTCTTGAGTCTAAGATCAGCCTGAGTGAAGGTTATTGGAACATGAGACCACGGTGTTCTGAAGTGTTTTCCTTCGCACACATGATTGACCGCCCGAAGGTAGTCTTTCCTCTGCCTCTTCGATTCATGCACTGGTTCATTGGATCCACCCGAAATTGCGTTTATGACGTTCACCATCGTACCTCCGGAATTGTTCACCTTCGGGGACCCTCCCGTCGTCTCCGGTATCTGCCCTGGTTCCAGCTTCGGTGGAGGCGGTAAGTGATAGTTTACTGGATCATAGCCTTGGGTGCCTGAGCTTCAGGGCCACCCTTGGTTGTATGCCGAAGGCATCTGACTATGCTGCACTGGTGGTGGTAGTGGTGGTGGCAGGTACTGTGGTACATACGGCATTGGGTTGTAACTGAACGTTTGGTGGCGAGCTGGCCACTGAGGGGCCGAAGCTACTGACCCCGCTCTGTCTCCTCCGGAGGTGTGGTTTACTGACTTCGGTGGTTCTATGGGTTTTTCATCAAACTCCTTCTTCTTCTCTTTGGTGAAGTGGCATTCATTTGTCCAGTGCCCCTAGTCCCTGCCATGAAAATAGAAAAATGGGATCTTTTGAACTGAAGGTCCTCTGCCTCCTCAGCCCCTGTCACACCCGGTTTAAGGACAAAACCGAATGCATAACTATATGTATGCCAGGATCAAGTTCCATACATATAGTGACATCATCAGTGAATAACAACAATAGTATCACGTAAAGAAACATAAATAAGGACTTACAAGACTATCTCGCACTTATCATGGAAACGAAGGCTCCAAACTTCACAGGCAAACGACTGGGGGTTGCGTACGCCTAGAACTCTTCATCATCTTCAGTAGGCTTCACACCTTTTTCTTCTAAGCAGCAGTTAGCAAGGGTGAGTACACTTATGGTTGGTACTCAGCAAGGCCACAAGAAATAACCAGAATAACGATTTAAATCCATCTTTAAGTTTATTAATCATGTGAGGGTCCAGGCCGCTCTTGACCGTGAGCACGGCTGATATATCAGTTTTAGACACTCTGCAGAGGTTGTACACTTTCACCACAAGTCGCGTAAAAGTTCAAAAGAACTTTGAACCCAACCATGTTGTGCTAGCTAGGCACAATACCACACTTCCGAGGTGTGATTGCATAGGGACGCTACGAGGCCTTTACAAAGATTCCCTAATAAGAAGTAGTCCGCTAGAGTTTCGGTAGCGGCATGAACCATAACCCTTCCTAATGGTCAGCACCTTAGCGAAGGCTGCTACCCCAATCACCAACCCCCTCCTTGCCCTTTCGGTAAGACTGCTTCAAACTAGAGTCTCTAATTATTTAGCCAAGACCAGAGCCATATGGTCCTCGTGGTTCTACTGTTTTCTTGGGTGGTGATCCACGTTCGAATTAACACATGGTATTCTTGTAAATAAGCATAGATAGAAGGATGGTTAGGGTCACTTGCTTTTTCCAACGAAAAGCTACTCTTATTGCTCTTCAGCTCATGCTTACTTGGAAGCCATGGTCTTCAAGCTTCAACAGCGATCATTCTACTCGAAGCAAACATCGAGCACAAACATACAAAACAAAAAACAAGTACAACTAAGAACAATACACCAATCACAAAACAAAAGCTTTTAAAAGAGCGTGCTAAAGGATAAGGCTCGCTGCTACGGTTATAAGAGCACAGGAAACACGGAAAACGGAGCTAGGGTTGAAAAGACACAGCTATTGGAAGATTGGTATTATAAAAGAAACAAAAGAACTATGAGCTTTATTAATTTTATTTGGAAAACAAATGTAAAATATATTCAAAACAAAATATCCTTGATTATAATTAAATTATATTATATTTTTATTTACAAAAGCGAATACAACTTAGTCATATTTTATTTATGATTGTCTATGTACAAATTACACTAATTAACAATTAATTAGAAAGAAACTTGTGAGAGCATCTAAACGCATAACTTTATATTTGGTGTGCAACTAAACAAATTATATTTAGAACACATTTGAGTTGGTATTAATTGAATTGACATCAGTTTTGAAAACCGGAGGTAAAGACCTAGGTAGATTTTAATTAGAAAACTAGGTGAGAGAACTTTAATCAAATTAAATCTATTTTTAATTAAAAGACAGGAACTAAGGCACAACGACATGACTAAACGGTAGCTTAGGGTTTTATAAGACTTAACGCAACAAGAACGAGTTGAAACGGATCTAAAACGACGAAGGTAGGGCTAAAACAAGGCTATAGGGATTTATCTGCGAAGAAACTGAACTTCCAGGGGCTAAATTGAAGAAATCAGGGGCTAAAACATAATTAAACTTTAAACAAAGGGTCGGGGTGCAAAACTGGAGATCCTGGACGGCGGGTACTAATTCTAGAAAGGTCAGGGGTCGGGACAGAAAAGAAAGGGCTCAGCTCTAATTATTTTTCTACTGATCTGAACTGTGGGTTGATTTCTGGAAAACCTAGGGGCTTTTCTGCAAAAGTTCTGGGGTCGGCTAGGTTTTGGCTCAGTCGGGCGGATCTGGTCCGTTGGGTCAGGATCGGACGGCAGGGTGTGAGCCGGGTGATTTCGGACGCGGCTCGGCAGAGTAAGGGTCGAGTGATTACGCGGCTCAGCGGAGTAAGGGTCGGGCGTGGCTTGGCGGCTCGTGCGCGGCTCAGATCTATTCTGGCCGTTAGATCTAGATCGGGTGGCAAGACGAGGGTCGGGCGAATCGGACGCGGCTCGGGTCGACTCGCAGAGTTAGGGTCGGCCGAATCGGTAAGCGGCGCTGGGCGCCGGCGGCGAGCAGGCGCGGCGGCGGACGGCCAGAGCTCACCGAATCCGGGGCTCCGGGGCTCAGTTCAGGCCGAGGTTAGGCCGGGGAGAAAGAGGGCGGCACGGCGAAAGTGGTGGGGGTCACGGGACGGCCGTGCGGTGACCGTAGACCGGCGGCCACAGCGGCGGGCGGAGACAGAGCTCCAGCGAGCAATTGCTGGGGCAAGAGAGCGAGAGGGAGGGGGAAAACGGGAGCAGCGTGGTGCTTACTTCCTTGTGAGAGTCTTGCGGGGTTTGAAGACGGCGGAGTCGAGGCGAAACGGCGGGTCGAGGCGGCGGCGTTCACACCGGTGAGGGATTGCAGGCGTGATGCGTTGGCGCGGAGGGGAAGACGAGGCCGGTGACAGCGCGGGGTGGAAGAAGAGGAGCAGGGGTTCAGGCGCTAGTTTTATAGGGGAGGAGAGGAGGCGGAGCGGCCGGGGAAAGCAAGGTGGCGGCTCACGCGGCGGCCGGAATTGACGTGGCGGAATTGTTGCGGTCGCCCGCGAAGGAAAGGGGCGGGTCGCCCGGGGAAGCGTGTGCCACGGCATTATGGCAGGCCAGTGTCGCGGGGAAGGAAGGAGAGGAGACGCGGGCGACGGGCATGGGCGAACAGGATTCGGGGTGAAGAAGAAAAGGAAAGGGGCGGGTGGCGCGGACGACGGGCGACGGTGACGGACGCGTCTGGTGTTGCGGCGGAAAGGAAAGAGAGAGGAGCGGGAGGAAAAAGAAAGGAAGGTGGGGCGGGCGCGGGCGGCGAGATTCGCGGCGAGGTCTGGGGGGAGAAAGGAAAGCGCTGGCGACGCAAGAAGGAAGGTGGGAGCCGGAGGTAGGGGATGGTGCCGACAGGTGGGTCCACGGTGGCAGTGAGAGAGGGGGAGAGGGAGAGCGGGACGGGTTGGGCTGGCTTTTGGGCCGCGGGGGAGAAAAAGAAAAGGAGAAGAGAGAGAGGTTTGGGCCAGGCTGGAAGAAGGGAAATGAGAGAGAGAAAGATGGGATGAGCCAAAAGAGATAGGGAAGAGAGAAAAAAGATTTTAGGGTAGTTTTTGGGTATTTCTATTTTGCAAACTCAAACACGCAAACAAACAAAAACCAATGCAACAACATGAATGCAACATACATAAAACCATTTTATTTAATTCAGAAAGATAATTATTTATTTTTCCTATACTAGATTTTCTGTAAAGAAAATAAATGTTGAAATTTTTATATAATTATGAGAAAATCATTGCTTTATTATTATTTTTTTTCTAATCACATCCTGAAATCCAACAATTTCATGGTGTGACAGCCCCCGCGGCCTCCTCGACCTCTGCCGTTATGTGATACTTGTGGCTCTTGGTTTTGTTGACCACCCACGACTGTGTTGACAGGCTTATGATTCTGCTGCTTCGACTGATCAGCGTGCCACGGCTTCGATTGCGACCATTGATTTGACTTTCTCTTCTTCTCTTGATTGCGACCTTCAATTCTTCTCCTTCTTCCCCGATCTGACTTCAAGTATTCTTGCATGACATCAAACAATTCCTCCACAGTCCGAGGCTTGCGCCTGTCTAAGTACTAAAGATGTGGGGCCGGATCAGGAATCGGCATTGTTCTTGTATCGCCTCAGGGGGCAAGTTATGATTTCTCTCTGCCGATAGAAGCGTCCGCAACCAATAACCAGGCGGAATATCGAGCCATCCTAAAAGGTATCCAATTATTAAGGGAAGTCAAAGCCGATGCAGTCGAGATTTTTGGAGATTCCATGCTCATCATAGATCAATTAACGGGAAAATCTGAATGCAAGGATGATATCTTGAGGATTTATTATGAAAATTGTCTCCAGTTGTTAAAGGAATTAAAGTCTGCGATGATCGAGCATATCCCCAGAAATTATAATGAAGAGGCCAACAGGCTGGCCCAGCATGCATCCGGATATCGGCCGATTCAGGGGGCTATGATTTTAGAGCTCGCGGCCGATGATTGGCGAAAGGAAATCGCCGATTACTTGAAGGACCCCTCCCGGAAAGTGGATCGGCGAGTACGTTTTCAAGCCATAAAATATGTATTACTTGAAGATGATTTATTCTACCGGACGATTGATGGAGTTCTTCTCAAGTGCCTGGGAACGGAAGAAGCAAAGGTCCTGATGGGAGAAATCCATGAAGGCGTATGTGGTGCCCATCAATCGGCTCACAAAATGAAATGGATGATCAGAAACAATGGGTATTACTGGCCAACGATTCTTGAGGATTGTTTCGCATATTATAAAGGATGCCAAGATTGTCAGAAGTTTAGCAATGTACAACACGCGCCAGCATCGGCTATGAATCCAGTGATCAAGCCATGGCCGTTCAGAGGTTGGGGAATAGATCTCATCGGACAGATTCACCCTCCATCGAGTAAAGGGCATAAGTTCATATTGGTAGCCACAGATTATTTTACTAAGTGGGTGGAGGCAGTTCCTTTAAGGAACGTGACATCAGCCGATATGATTGAGTTCGTTAAGAACCATATTGTCTATCGATTCAGTATTCCTCAAACTATCACAACTGATCAGGGAACAATGTTCACTTCTGGAGAATTCGGAGAATTCGCCGCCGATATGGGGATTAAATTATTAAATTCTTCTCCATACTATGCTCAAGCCAATGGCCAGGCAGAATCGTCCAATAAAGGGATAATCAAACTGATCAAGAGGAAGATAGAGGAACAACCCAAAAAGTGGCACGTGTCTTTGGCTGAATCTCTATGGGCTTATAGGATGGCTTGCCATGGAGCCACTAAGATATCTCCTTATCAGCTGGTTTATGGTCATGAGGCAGTTCTGCCTTGGGAATTAAGGACACGGTCAAGGCGTATATCGCTTCAGGATCAGTTGACGGCCGATGGCTATTCCCTCCTGATGAAGGATGAGCTCGATGACTTGACAGGTCAGCGGTTGAGGGCCCTGATTAGCATAGAAGAAAATAAGAAAAGGGTGGCCAGGTGGTATGACAAAAAGGTCAAAGTTAAACAATTCTCCCAGGGAGATTTGGTATGGAAGTTGGTGCTGCCGATAGGGTCTAAGGATCCCAAATTCGGTAAATGGTCACCCACTTGGGAAGGGCCGTACATAATCGGCCGATGTGCCCCTGGAAATGCATATATTCTAGAAACTATTGAAGGGGAAGAATTCCCCAGAGCTTTAAATGGATGATATCTGAAGAGGTACTATCCAAGCATTTGGGTAGATGCATAACTTGCAGTAAGATATATCAAGACAACATGGCCGATTTCTATCGGTTTTCGTCTACATAGCCGATGCAGAAATGACATCGCCTGAAGAAAGAAACATTGTGATTCGTTTTGACCAGTTCATTATTGGGTGAAAACGACAGAGTACATGGCGGACATGGTACAAGTCGCCCTTAGAATAAAAATACCGATATATCTATTGATTACGCCTGCTCTGGATTTCTCTCTCGATCCGACCCAGTTCTATCAGAAGGCGGGTCCTATTCTCCTTCGGATTCTCCACGGTGGCTCCAGTCTCAGCTTGATGGCAAAGTTCTATCAGGAGGCGGGTCTTCTTCTCCTCCAGACTCTCCATGGCAGCTTCAGTCTCGACTTGATGAGGGAGTGGAGGACTCTTTTCAGAGGGTAGCCGCTTACGGACCAAGCAGTGAACATCTATAAGGTCCCAATACTTTTGGACAACAGCAGGAACATGATCTCTAAGTTCCTAAAATGAGCTCTTATCAGATCTTTGTCTGCCTGCGACAGTGGTTCGTCTGAATGCATAACTTCGATCGCTCGTTCCAGACTGGGGCTGAGACGTTTTGACTAAACAGAGATGAAAAGCTACCCAGCATCAGAGCGATTGAGATGTCTAGGGGAGAGGCAGAGGAGAGTTCGTACCTGATTGACAGAGGAAGAGGACTCAACAACTATTAATGCTCTGCTTGGACCAGCTTCCTGAAAAGGTATGGAAAACAGATCCTGTGAGTATACTATGGGTAATTGAAATAAGATGATATGAGATATTTGCCATGCCTCTGTTGATCTTCCGGCCGATGTTTGTTGTGGGGCCACAGTCAGCGTACCCAAATCGGCCTGCATCAGGATCAGTTAAGTCCTCTGAATATCGAGAAATTGAGGTAAGAGATTATCTACCTCAATGGGAAGAGTTGCTGGAGCTTCGGCTTCCGCTTGGGATGTGGCCGATTACTGTGGGGACTACAGTGGAACGGCCTGTGCAGCCTGGCAGAAAGAAAAAGTTAGTGTTAGTGGAGCACTTAAAAGATATATGAAATAAGCAAGATTACCTGAAGAGCTTCCACTAGCAGTGATGCCGCAGCTGCTACGACTTCTACGGTGACTTGAGGATCGGCCATCTCGGTAGTTGGCAAGGATAGAGGAATTGGAGTTTCGGCCGATACTACCGCCGTTTGATCAGTCGATCCGATGCGGGCACGCACTCGACGGCTTGTTGTCTTCAAGGTTGGCCTTTTCGGTGTTCGTTTCAATCGGCCAGTGGCAATGTCCTTGATGGTTGGAGCGTGAAAGCCGATGAGTGGATATGGCGTATACGGATGATTGTTCTCTATCGGCCTGCCGCTTCGGCTCCGCATCGGAGGGACTTGGCTTCCAGACTAAGAAGATAAATATAAGTTAACGGTAAGATGATAGTATGGAAAGAGACAACATTGAAATCGGCTGGGAGAAAGGACATACCGCTGCACTTGGGTCGATGTTTTCTGGATCCGGAATGTTGCAATATGTTGATGGGGATTTGCAAAAGAGGTATTGCTTCCATTCTGCCCACCATAGTTTGAATTTCTGAACAGCAAAAGAGGCTACTGTCCAATTGTTCAGGTCACCAGTGCTAGAATCTGGCACTATGCTGCGCAGCCGATTGTAGTCAAGACTCTTGGTCAGTTCATCTCTGAATTTTGCTTGACCGGCAAAGTAAACCTGAATCGGCAGTTGACCGAAGCCCAGTTGCCTTGCTGCAGCCGATGGATTATAGAACTCATATGTGGGACAGTCCTTTCCAGAGAAGAAGTTGGCTGGCAAAATCCCTGGCTTAATCAGGATATCCATAAGTTCCCTATCAAAAGTATGAGTGGAGAAGTCGTAGCTGATGGGAAGTTCGAAAATCGGCTCTACTGCCCGATATGGATGCCAACTGACAGTCTCTTCACTGAGGCCATTGTAGAAGCATCTGAAGTATTCAGCCGTACGGGCAGCAGTGAATTGACAGCCAGGGAAGGCCGATGTCGCCTCTCCAAAGGATCTGCAGCGTCGTCGGATGGTTGGGTTTTCCTCTAACTCAATGTTGGGAAAAGTTTTGGTCTCTATTCGTTGCTGAGAGACCTTGCTCATCTATAGGTTGAGCCAGAGAGTAATGAACCACCAAGGACCGCCAGGGTTCCCAATCGGCTCCCCTTTTGACAGCTTAGTGCCGATTTGGTGCATCATGTGGTAGGCCGATCCCAATAGATGCTTTCCAAGGGGAACGGCCGATCCTAGTGACAGAGCTTTTGCCAGGGCTTGGGTGTTAGAAGAAGGGCCAACTGCTCTGCCACAGAAAAGATGCTTTTCCAGCCACATCATCAAGAATGCAGTATGCTCTCTCTGTGAAACTGTCCCTGTCTTCATGTTTCTGTTGATATACCCCTTCCATCCGCCGATTCCTTTGGTTTCTAGCCGATGTGATGGCTTAATCAGATAGTCAAAGGGGGTATCAGAAGAGGAGATGTCAAGGCCGGTCAACAACAGGACATCGGCCAAAGTTGGAGTCATGGGTCCATGTCCAAAAAGGAACGCATTGAGTGTGTCGGACCAGAAGTAAGAAGCTTCTATGACTAAGGGCTCATTTTTCTCCATCTGGGACAGAGAGAGGTCTATGCATTGGCCGATTTTTAGTTCATCCCACTGAACTCTCCTAGACCTGGCTATTCTTTGGTACCATTCTCTCCAGCCAGGGGTCTCATTCGGCCAGGACCTAAAGGCACCTGCCCACTGATCTAAATTCATAGGCAATTGCTTGAATGAGACTCTGTGGGTTTCTAGGTTGATCAGGTCAGTTGGATCGGGATTCCCCATGGGGCCTAAGCAGATAAGATTGGGGGATTCTGAAAGAGGAATGGTAATCTGGTGCCTAAATGCCTAAAAAGGAGGAAAAAGAGGAAAAAACTGAGAATGGATCCAGAAAATGCTGGAGCAGTAGAAAAGCAAAAGGGGGAAAATTTCAAGTCATTACCTCCGGGATGAAGATCATCGTTGCCGATGGGGCTGCCAGTGGAGCCGCCGATTGGGCCGCCGCCGCTGAAGGGGTTGCCGACAGAGCCTCCGTGATTGGAGAGGTTGCTGATGGTGACGCCATTGGGAAGTTGAAGCAGATTGCAAGCAAGATTGCCGGAGGGAGCGGTTGGAGATCGAGAGGGCTCGGGAGAAAGATGAACAGTGGTTCGCTGGAAGAAAATGCTAGGTTCGTGGGGAAAAGTAGGCGGAGAATGCCAGTACTTAAGGATAATCCGGGAGAGCAAGGGTAAAGGCGGTATTTTTGCCGCGCCGTCTACACGAATTTCAGGGGAGCAGTCGTTTCGCGCGCTCGGTCCAAGGAAATTGCAATCATTATGCAGAAGACCGCGAGATGGAAGGAGATTTTTACTACGCCCGTTTCGAAGAAAAAGGTTGAAGAAAAGAGTTTCGAAGTAAAAATTATGTTTTACTCCGAAACTTGGGGGCATGTGTTGACGCCAGATTTTGACACGTGTTGAATCGGCGTTAGGAGGAGAAGTTGGCCGATACGGCAGATCTAAAGGCTACAGTAAAGAATCGGCCGATTAAGGTAACAGTTGGAAATCGGCCGATTGGTGATACAGCTTGCGCCAACAGATTGGGGCCACAACAGAGGATCCTGGTCAAAAGTAGCCTAATGTTGGTCAACAGAGCGATGTTAATTCGGTCAAGAAGCAATTGGAAAAGTCCTGATTGGATTAGGAGATGGCGGCGGAAGATTCTGCGGGAGTCCGTTTCCTTTTTTAAAAATATTATAGATATAGTAGTTTTCCTGTTTTAAATAAGGTTGTAACAAGTCGTAATCGACCAGGAGTCCTAGTTTTAGGGTATAAATAGGAGTCGCTAGGGCTTTGCAAATATAAACACATCAATCAACAAAACACTTGTACTTTTTACTAGTACTTTACTTTCAAGTCGGCGACTTCGCCAATACTTTTTATTCTTTCACGAGTTCGTACGGATTGGCAGGGCTGCATCAACTTGATCTCCGGCCAATTGGTAGGTTCCGTTTACTGAGTAACATCCGAGCTTTAACTACGGGCGCATCGCTGTGGTTTCGTTTGGATTTATTCACCAGTTATCGATATTTACTAGAATTGCAAGTTTTACCTGTTGTTCTAGTATTATCACCAGTTATCCAGCTTGAGATTAGAACTATCGGCTCTATCATCGCTTTTTCTCGTTCATCGTCATATAGCCGATTAGATCTATTTCAAGTGTTGCATCTGTAATAATTGTTTAGATCGCTCTAGCAGCTTACTTTGCAATTATTACGCGATTATCGGCTCATTCATAACCGATCATCTTCACAGCAAATCGGCCGATTCGCCGACGCGCTCTTCAGGATAGATCGGAACTCCAGCCGATCGGAGCGCCTGGAATTTAATACTTTTATTTCCTTGTCAATCAACAGGTCAGATTGACTGGCACGCCGCGCGAACCGTACCAGGGCGATAACCCGAACAGGAGCTAAGCAGATTCTCCCGGGTCGTGTGTCCGACGCTGAGGACCATCGGCCGATTCCTGTCTGGCCGATTTTAGCGCCAACAGTAAGATAATTTATGTATAATATATATGTACAATATGTTGCATGGGTGAAATATGTCTCAATATTGTAATTTGGCATGTATCTTATATTGATTGGTATCTAAAACTGAATATCACAGTAAGGTTCGAAGCAATTTGTAACTCTTGAGAGTAAATTCTGTAATCAGTCGTAGGAGACGTGGCTTTGTTGACCCACGTATCCTATGTGACATTGTGACATAGGAGACACGGATTTGTTGACCCGCGTCTCCTATGTGTTTCTCTAAAAATCAGATAAAACATCTCATCTCATGTCTGCTCTTCTGACCATTGCAAGGCATATCATCAGGCACATATACTCAGATGCAGCACATTAATATCATATAGCAGCAAGCAGCATATATATATATATATATATATATATATATATATATATATATAGCATATCAGATTAAATTTAGGAGGTAGATGCATCAACATAGGCGACATATATATAGATAACAGGTTCAGATCATTACACATTCAGTACACATCCACACCTAGTACATCATTCAGGTTCCATACTACCCAGTACAACATAAACCTACTTATTTACAAACCAAAAGATCTTATAATTTATGTTTGGCAAGCTCGGCCAGGTCCTTCATCTTCCATGCTTCAGATCTTCTTTTCTTTGGCAAGCTCGGCCGGGTCCTTCTCAAGTGAAGCCACCTTTGCTTCTAATTTTGCCGGTGCATCTGCCATGGCATTGATCTTATGTTTTGAAGTTCCAACCTCAATAGCCAGGGAACACCTTGGGTTCTCAATTGCATATACCTTGGCTTTTAATTTTGCCATTGCATCTTCCAGGGCACACACCCTCTGTCCTACTTTGGCCAGGTCCTTCTTGTCTTGTGCTTCTTCAATTGCCTCCACCTTTTTTTCCAATTCTTGAAGTCCATGTTCCATGGCGCCCATAGTCTCTTCTGCTCCGACAAACCCATTCTCCATCTGCTTCTTCCTCTTGTTTTGTGCTAATTCAAGTGCAGTAACCTTTGAGTGCACTTTTTCCTCTAGCTTTGCCATTTGTCCCTAGATTTCCTCAATGTCATCGTGCGATACAGCATTCCCTGGAACAAAGTTAAATTGAGCAATGTACTTCAATTTGCATTCAAACAGATGTAGTTTGAATAAACTCTGAAAACAGCATGAACCCTTATTCAAATAAAGGTAGCTGTGGCAACATAGGTCAGGACAGGCTATTAAACATCTTGCATCCCTGCCTACTGAGAACTACTGACTGGGTCTGTTCTCTGACTAATCTAAACAGAAACAAGCAAGCATAAGTATATGTTCTTTGACTGGGAACAGATCATCACTGGAGAATCAACATGTTTAATGTCATGTTAATTCAGAGTAAAGGAAGAAACTAATATTTATAAACCTGCAAGTTTCAACTGAGATAGCATGATATCAAGTAGATCCGAACAGAAAGAGGTCCATCAGACTGCCCGGTACTAGAAAAAAAGGTCCAATGGTACGGCGTTAGAACTGAAATTCTAGTGTAGTTCAATGGCATGACTGTCTGTTTGGACGTGCGAGGTCGTGAGTTTGATTCCGACTCACGCACTATTTTTGCTCCTTGTTTTGGGCCGGCGAGTCTGTTCATTTTTTTGGCCCGGTGAGAAAAGAGGCCCAAAAGGCCTAAGAGGAGAAGGACTACTAGGCTAGGGTTCTTGCACTCCCCGCCCGCCTCTTTCGCACTCCCCACCCGCCTCTCTTGCACTCCCGCCCGCCCGCCGCGCCGCACCCCTCCTCCCCGCCCATTGCACCTTCCCCTTGGGCCCCCCATGCCGTGCCCCTCATGTCGTGCCCCACCTTGCTCGCCTCCGCCGCTCTCCCCGCAAGCGAGGGCCCAGGCGACGACCACGGTGAAGACGACGACCCGGCCACCTCAGGCTCGGCGACAATGACCCGGCCACCTCAAGCCTGACGATGAGGAGCCGGCCACCTCAGGCCCAGCGATGACGACAAACGGGCCACCACAGGCACCGCTAGTGACTACTTCACCAAGCTGCTGCTCATCAGCGACAGAGGTCAGTGGCACCTTCTCTGTGGTTAGGGCAGTAGTCTAGGGTTTATACTAGTGCTTAGGGTAGTAGTCTTTTGCTGTTGGTTAGGGTTTAGATTATATGGACTGAATGGCTGAATGTGAAATTCTTAGGGTTTCGACTGAATGGCTGAATGTCACTTTTCTCTTCTCTAGCTCCTGCTGATGTGAAATGCATTGTTGTTCAAGTCTTGGTGGTGTTAAAATCAGTGTAATCATTGTTCTTGTTATAATGCTTGCATGAAAGTGTCTTCTTGGTCTGTTAACTTAGAGTCTTTTTGTTCAAGTTCAGTGTCAGGGAGTCTTTTGTTTAGTGTCTGTTAACATATATCTGTGGTAATGCATTTATTTTTTTGGAACAAAAATTGCAGCCAGTAACTTTATGTGGTGAGTGCTGAATGCATAAGTCTTTATTTGGGGTCGACGAAAATCCAAAGGAGCAGGTTTGTGGTATTCGGTCACTTCGGATACCCAGTAATCCCCCGTTTGGTGGCCCCCTTGATGCATGCAAGCTCAGCACCTACCATTGTTTTGTAGCTTGCTTAGATATTATATAATTTTTTCTCTGATAATCATAAACTAATAACGGATGCTCTTGTTGCATGTACCCATTATATGTACTTCATTCTTGTTGAAGCTGAACATCTTCTGCATCGACCTCCCAGCCTGCCAAATTCTACCTCATCAAAATGGAAGATCGCCTATCACCTACAAGTACATATCAATATTATTGGAGTTTCTTAATATTATGATGTTGGTCTAATTTCCTGATTGTTAATTCGCAGGCCTCATCCGATGGATGGTCACATTCTGGCAAAGACGGTTCTGAATCAGAGGAAGAAGCTAAGGATTGCAACACCAATGATGAAGAGATGCAGCAGGATGGGTCTGTGGGTCGCCACAAGAAAGCCAAGACATCAACAAAGTGACCAATGGACATGGTTATAGTAATCGGGATTGATCGAGGGGGGATGCCAAAAGAAAGGAGACAGAAGTTGAGGTTACGGACGCTTGCTGGTCTCATTGCTAGACAGAAGATCTCTCTAGTTATGCCAGGTTTCAAAGCCCTAAGTGAGAAAGACAAGTGATGGTTGTTCGATAAATGGGTATAGCTTTTTTTGAAGTTCCCGGCAGAGATGAAACCGTAAGGGTTTAGGCAAGCCATGAAGACAATAGCCAAGGCATGGAGAAACCATAAAATCAAGCTTAAGACAAATTATATCAAGAAAGGACTGACTCTATTTGGGAAGCACCCGTATATCGAACCGGATGACTGGCAAGAGTTCGTCAAGATGACGGAATCTGAAGACGCCTTAAAAGAGAGTGAAAGATTCAAGGCGCTTCGAGAGCAATACAAGCATGAGCACTGCATGGGTCCGACCAGTTATGAAGGGATGCAAGTACAATGGGATGAAGAGGATAGCCAGTTAACTGCTCTAAGGATTCCCAATCCATATGACGCCTTCCCTAAAGGGTGGCCTAGGTGTTGGCTGCAAGCAAGGAGTAAGCTGGAGATATCAGAAGGTGTTGCTCATATTCGGTGGAAGATAGAGGCAACTAGGAGACTTTCTGAAGAAATCAAAGAAAAGCAAGCCAATGCAGAATCTTCAGGCATCTCTTGGATCAGGGAGTAGGATGTGCTAACTCAATGCTTAGGCCATGAGCAACCCGGTTGCATGTGTGGCGTCTCCAGCTACAATGGCTGGAAGGATGCATGGCATGAGCACTCGAGTATGTACAGGAATAGGAGAAAGGCCAGCTCAGCAGACTTCAGGCGATAATGGAAGAACTAAGGGCTGAATTGACACAGGCCCTCATGTCCATGCTTGCATCACAAGGATTGTAGATAGTGCCAGTTTCCAGGAACACAAGCCCCGCACCCAGATGGAGGAGCAGTTGTGCATCCACCTCTGTAGCTAGACAGAACAATAATGGTCCTTTAATCAATGAAGATGAAGATCTAGAGCAGATGGTGGTAGATTATGATCAAGACCTTGACCATGATACTATAAGTGGCTTGAGTGAGCCCACATCGTGTGCCCTAATGCACACAGTTGGTGGTTACCAATCTGAGGTTGCATGGGGTCAGGTTTATCCAAGGCAATTTGACTACATACAATTCCGATTCACGAAGAATATGAAGTGGTCAAAGTGGAGCTTGTAAGTGAGTGGCCTGATATTGTGCTTCCATTCCCTCCTAATGATGAGATCACGAAACATGGTGAAGCTATCTTGCAAAGGATACAGTGGCGGCAGTGTGATATTGTTGTTAGGCCAAAGCAAGGTTCTTCACAAACTGTGGCAAACGACATCACAAAGAGTGCTTCAAATGCATCCAAGAACTTTGTTCCTTCAAAGGAACCTACTGCTGCAGCCAAGAGTGCTATTGTTAGTCCTCCAAAGGAACCTGCTGGTGCAAACAAGAGTGCTCCGATCACTGATGGAGCCAAGATCATTGTTCCTTCAAATGTACAACCAGCTGGTGCTGCTCCAATCACTGTTGCAGCCAAGAGTGCTCCCATTACTGTTGTAGCCAAGAGTCCAGCTGATGATGCAGCCAAGAGTGCAGCTGATGATAAGAAGGCTCCTGGTGAGGCTTCAAAGAAGCAGCAGCAGCCCATCAAAAGGTCTAAGCAGCAGCCCAAGAAGAAAGGTGAAGCCTCAGCATGGACTAAAGACAACCCACATTACAGATATGGACTGCCATTGTTGACTTAAGAGCGCCGGATCTGCAACCACTTCACTCCATATTGCGTTGCCATTTTCAATGATCGCAGGACACAGTGTTTATTTGTGGGTTTTAATGACTTATATGACTTTTTCAAAGGTCTTGCATTGGATGTGTCACTTATCCGTTGCTTCACACTGTAAGTTGCTCTAATGTGATTTTCAGTAATTATTTGTAGGATATAGCTTGATAAATGTGCTTTATTTTAGTTCATTTGTACCATGTAGTTGTCTTGACACTGGTTTTTTCTTCTTAACTTTAGGTCCATGATTGTGGAAATAGAGGCAAAGTCTGTGCCTGTGGGCTTCCTTGATCTGGAGTTGATGTCCTTGGCTACCATAAGTTCAGACAGATCTTACGTGGTGGGATATGTGACAAAGGCCTTGCAAAAATATGCTAAGAAGAAACTTATCATGTTTGCGCATAACACAATTGGCCACTGGATTTTAGTGGTTATCATTCCAAAGTGGAAAAAGGCCTTGTACTTTGATTCACAAAGGTCCAAGGCGCGTGATCATAACCTTCAACTAATTCCAAAAATAATCTTTGTACAATTCAATGGTTGCGTTGACAGTGAACTAACAATGTTCCATGGCTGTGTTGTCGTAGGGATTTTATTTCATACTGCACAGTGAAGAAGATGGACAACAGCAGCAGCTTGGAACATGTCACAAAGTTCCCGGTATGGTACATTGCTGTGAAAACTGGTAATGAAGCTGTGTAGTTTCTTTCTTCTCACTATTTCTGGTCTATTTATTTTTTGCAGTGCCACAAGCAACCTCTTGGCCATGCATGTGGCTTCTATAACGTCAATCATATGATCAAAGCAATGGAATTACTAATTATGGATGGTGATCCTGATGTATATTTCCTAATTTAAGACACATGCAATGATGGCTCCTTTTTTCCATCCCTAGGTTCTCTGTATTATTTAAAATATGGCATGTGCAAGTAGAGTTATGGATGTATTCTGAAATTATGGCATTAGTAATCTATAACATCACTTAGAACTGAATTTCTGATAGCTGTCTACTCTGAAATTCAGAAATATGGCATGAATATTCTATATTAGCCCTGAATTTCTGTTAGATGTCTACTCTAAAATTCAGAAATATGGCATGAACTGACTTATTAGATCTGAATTTCCGATAGCCCTCTAGCTACTTATTATGTGTCTTAAATACTATATGTTGGCAAGTTGGGGATTAGTTTTTGGAATTCTGCTGCTTTTTACCCAATAGTTAGAGGTTGCATCAGTTAGGACTGCTCCTTTTTTTGGCATTTTTATCTATGTTGGTATTTTTATCTCTAGAAGTTGCTAAGTTTCCTTACTTGTCAGTGTTTTTATCGCCAGCCTACCTAGGGATACCCTAAGGTAGGAGATTATTTGGTGAGGGATCACCGGATCTGGAACTGGAAGGTAAAAGCGAGGACACAAAACACAGATTTAGACATGTTCGGGCCGCCAGAGTAGTGTAATGCCCTACATCCTGTGTGGGGTATTGTATATTGCGCCCTGCGCTTGGGTGTTGAGTTGCTTGTTGGCTGCTCTGCCGATATAGGTATCCCTGCCCTCCTTTATATATTCCAAGGACGGGTTACTAGTCGGTTACAAGGTGGAAATCCTAGTAGGATTACAGGATAGAGTCCTAGTAGGACCACAGAGGAATCCTAGTAGGAGTCCGACTTTATTTTCCCTGCGGGTAGTTTCCTTGCGGGTACCTGGGGATTTATCCCTGACAAGCCCCCGAGCTCTTCATAGCCAAGTAGTGCAGGCTTTCGAGTACTTCTAGAGTCATCTTCGAGTTCTTCTGAAGTTCGCCTAGAATGTGTCTTCCCAAGTACTTTCCTGGCTGTTTCGAGGCTACGAGGTGCCCTTGCCCAAGTAGATTTCAAGTCTTCAAAAATTATCTTCTGTATGGGGTGCGATGAAAATCGCACTCCATATGGAGTAGCCCCCGAGCCTTAGGTTGAATCGAAGAATCAGGCTGAGGGTCCAATTAGTCTTGAATCTTCCAACAAGTCACTGATGACACATATCCTACAACCTCCGATCCTTGAATCCAAATCTCAAATTTGGAAAAAGGATCAGAAAGAACATGGCATGCATTGTAGAATTTTGTTGAATCTGAATTGATGGTTAAAATACCGCTCAAAACAGATCTTATCCCAAAGGACCCTTAGGCCGCCGCTAGTTTTTTAACCACGTAGTAACCTAGGGTTACCTTTTTCGCCTTCAGTCTTCACATGAGTTAGCATCCCAGTAGTTTTGCGGCATCCAACCCCCGAGCTTACGAGCTAGGCGAGCCGTAGAATCCACATCGAGTAATTATTGGTGTATAGCCCCCGAGCCTAAGAGCTAGCGAAGCCGTGATGGCGCGCCGAGTGGCCTGGAGAGTTGTCGCCTGAAAAAAGACAATGCATTGAATATACTGAAATTTATTTGATGTAAAAATAAATTTGCTGTGTCGAGCTCTTCTTTAGGCCATGTAAATCTCCTAAGTAGTTCGCATGTTACGTTTAAGCACATGGTCCTGTTTTAGTCGTTGCTCATAGCGTGTATGAGATATTTGTCCCGTGTACACGTAGAGGCATTACGCGTGACAGAAGAGCCGAGGTTTCACAGATTAAGGCATGTGCTACCCGAGAATATTAGCGACCATTAAGAGAAAACAACGTGCAGAAATAAGAAGTTAGCAGTGCGACAAAGAGAATGCTCGTTGGCATAAAGTAGTCGATGAGAGCGCGTGTTGCAGCGCGCATGTCCGTAGGGTGTAGCCGCTATGAGCCCGACACTACTCAGTATACCAAGCGCTTGGGCGGTGCCCTACAAACTCGATATACCAAGCGTGCGGGCTGCTAGTCAGCAAACCCTAAGTAGTCGATCATGGTGTAGCCCCTAAGGGTAATTCCCGTCGAGAGGTGTACCCAAAATAGTAGCCGATCTTGTGAAGAACAAGTCGGAAAAGGTATAAGTGACTTAGCTTGATTCGTGGGCGATTGTCGATGAAGCTGTGGCGGTCGTCGATGAAGCCGTGACAATTGTTGATGAAGCCTGACTAATCGGATTCGATTTCGACTAGTTATTGACGATGTGAGGCTCGTTCCCGACTAGTTTTCTAGTCGAGACGAGTAGTTGAAGCAGTCGCCCGCGTGTCAGCGGTGCGGCGCGAGCTGGACTCGAAACGAGTAGTCGAGGTTGATGTAGTCGTTCGCTCAAAGATCAGATCTCAAACTCGACGAATTGATCCGCCGCATGGAGTGGATAATCTTGATGAAGAGGTCCTTCAGGCTCGCCCGATGATCTCGACGATTTGCCCCACGGTGGGCGCCAACTGTCGGTGTTTTTCCTGCAAGCCTACCTATAGATACCCTAAGGTAGAAAATTATTTGGTGAGGGATCACCGGATCTGGAACATGAAGATAAAAGCGAGGACATAAGATACAGATTTAGACAGGTTCGGGCCGCCAAAGTATGGACCTCTTGGCAATGCATGTGGCTTCTATAACGTCAATCATATGATCAAAGCAATGGAATTACTAATTATGGATGGTGATCCTGAGGTATATTTCCTAATTTAAGACACATGTAGTGATGGCTCCTTTTTTCCATCCCTAGGTTCTCTGTATTATTTAAAATATGGCATGTGCAAGTAGAGTTATGGATGTATTCTGAAATTATGGCATTAGTAATCTATAACATCACTTAGAACTGAATTTCTGATAGCTGTCTACTCTGAAATTTAGAAATATGGCATGAATATTCTATATTAGCCCTGAATTTCTGTTAGATGTCTACTCTAAAATTCAGAAATATGGCATGAACTGACTTATTAGTTCTGAATTTCCGTTAGCCCTCTAGCTACTTATTATGTGTCTTAAATACTATATGTTGGCAAGTTGGGGATTAGTTTTTGGAATTCTGCTGCTTTTTACCCAATAGTTAGAGGTTGCATCAGTTAGGACTGCTCCTTTTTTTGGCATTTTTATCTATGTTGGTATTTTTATCTCTATAAGTTGCTAAGTTTCCTTGCTTGTCGGTGTTTTTATCGCCAGCCTACCTAGGGATACCCTAAGATAGGAGATTATTTGGTGAGGGATCCCAATCGTGCCCATTTCACCTGCCGGGACCATGTGGTCCGCTGTTGGTTTCTCGAAAAAGAACGAGTGAGTGGATTTTAGACCTGCCCACTCCATGGCGTTGATTAGAAAGACATAAGTTCTAATGTCCTGGCCTAAACAGGAGAGAGATCCTTGATGGACTTCCCTGCAGACATTGCTGCATCGAACCTAAGACGTCGTATCCATGTGCTGCGCTGTAAGAGATCCCCTAACCGTGATGTTCCTATGCCTATGACACTTCCTCTTGATAAAGCCCGCATAGAAGAAATGAAAGGTCCGCTTTTCCAACTTCCTAGGAGATTGTTTTTTTGTTTCTGGTATGCCTGCAGCCCTGATTTTTTTCTGCCCATCTGTAGAAGCCTACCCCGGACAGTCCTACTATGGTGGCCCAACACATGAGTGTCCATACTGCGGGGTTATCTTTTGGTTTCAAGAACGAGTCAAGAGCGCTTCTAATTTATCAAAAACAAAAATTGTGTACAACCTTTGTTGTAGGGGGGGCAAGATTAACCTGAGACCTTACAAGAAACCACCTACCCCCCTAGCAGACCTGTTCAGATTTGATGGCGATGCACGTTCAAAGCGATTTCTTAAGCAGATTCGATCGTATAATTCGTTATTTTTCGTTATTTGCATTCACCTCTATAGGTGCAGCGGTCGATAAGACGATAAATAATGGCACTGCTCCATATGTCTTCAAAATAAATGGAGTTGTTCACCATCGTATTGGTTCCCTCATGCCGCACCATGGCTCTCGACCCAAATTTGCATAGCTATATATATACGATACTGAACACGAGGCACAAAACCGTTTAGGCATGTTTGAGGCAGATGGTGCTGCTGCTAACCAGCCAGACCCAGAGGTGGCACTGTCCCTGTTAGAGATGCTAAATGAGCATAACAGCCTTGTGAAGGCATTCCGATATGCTAGGGAGCGTTTGGAACAAGAGGGTGAGCAAAAAGTGACACTAAGACTGTTGGGCTGTAACACTAGGCATGATGTTCAGTACAGTCTACCAACGAGTGGTGAGATTGCAGCGATAATAGTGGGTGACTACTCAGCTGATCAGCACACTTACGACGTACTTGTGCATGATAGAGAACATGGGCTAAAACGCGTTTCCTGTTTGCACCCATGCTACATGGCTCTGCAGTATCCACTGCTTTTCCCTTATGGTGACCGTGGCTACCATCTTGGCATTAGGTATTCAGATGCTCACGAGGAAGGTATTACCCGTAAATATGTCACTATGCTTGAGTTCGGTAGGTTTCATATGCATTATAGATTAAATGAAGCGAACCCATTTACTTGCTATGGCAGGTTAAGTGACCAAATAAATGTTGATTTCTACTCAACAGTCGAAGGGTCTAGGCTAAAGTTCATAGCTGATCACCAAAAAGAGCTAAGATACGAGTCTGTTTAGGGAATAGCCGATGCGATTGATAGGGGTTTTACTAATGCAGTTTCTGTTGGCAGTAGATTTGTTGTGCTTGCCAGTTTTACTGGTGGGAGAAGATATCATGTGATGAACTATCAGGATGCAATGGCCATATGCAGAGTATATGGCCCACCTGATCTTTTTGTGACGTTTACATGCAACACTAAGTGGAGAGAGATTGCCGATGCTTTGCGATATGAGCTAGGCCAGCAGCCTTGTGATCGATCTGATTTGATTGTGCGAGTGTTCCATATGAAAGTCGATGAATTCATAGATGATATCAAGGAGGGTAGGACCTTTGGTGCAGTACGTGCAAGTGAGATATAGAATATGGGCTAGCATCTCATGTTGTTCTTTAGCTTTTGTTGTTGGTGTGTCTGAGCTAAGTTGTTGCCTATGCAGTTCTCTACACTGTAGAGTTCCAAAAGCGTGGCCTGCCCCATATGCAGTGCCTTGTCTGGCTGGCTGATGCACGCTCAGAGTTTAGTCCTTCTACCATTGATGGTTTTATCTGCGCAGAAATCCCTGACATAAACATTGACCCACTAGGTTATGCTTTGGTTGATGAGTTCATGATACACGGTCCATGTGGCGATGACAACAAAAAATGCCCATGCATGAAAGATAACAAGTGTTCAAAGAACTTTCCTAAATCATTCCAAGATGAGACAATAATAGATGACTTTGGCTTTACTATCTACAGGCGTAGAAACGATGGTAGACATATTGTGAAGAATGGTGTCAGGCTAGATAACAGAAATGTTGTTCCTTATAACATGGAACTTCTAAAAAAATACAATGCACACATCAATGTTGAATGGTGTCATAAATCCAACATGATCAAATACCTGTTTAAATATGTTACAAAGGGGAGCGATAGGGCAAAAATTTACTTTGAGGTTGCTGCGAAGACAACTAATGCATCTCCTGGACCTCAATTAGCCCCGCGCAATGAAATCCAAGAATACATTGATGGCAGATTTCTATCTTCTTGTGAAGCTCTATGGCGTGCTTTTGAATTTGATATTCACTATAGAATGCCTCCGGAAGAACGATTGTGCGTTCATCTTCCAGGGATGAATCATGTGCGGTACGAGCCTGGGGCTGAACTAGAAGAGTTGCTTTCCAGCCCAGCAGCAAAAAGCACAATGCTGACCACATGGTTTGATGCAAATGAGAAACATGACGATGCTAGGCAGCTGACATACTGTGATTTTCCAAAACAATGGACTTGGGATGCTTCTAACTGATGCTGGAGAAAAAGAGCGCCTTGCAAAAAGATTGGCCGTATGTACTACGTTCATCCAACCGCAGATGAACTTTATTATCTGCGCATGCTCTTAATGATAGTTAAAGGCGCGACCAACTATGCTGGTGTGAGGACCTTCAACGATAGAGTATACAGTACATTCCGAGAAGCGTGTGAGGCAAGAGATTTGCTTGAAAGTGATAATGAATGGAACATTCTGTTTGATGAGGCCATAGAGTCTGCATCGGCACATCAGCTTAGGCATTTGTTTGTCACTGTGGTGCTTTACTGTTCTGTTAGTGATGTACGTGCTTTGTTTGATAAGTACTGGCTTTACTTCACGGATGACATACGGAAACAGTTAAGAAATGCGCATGCAAACCCAAATTATAAACCCAAATTATGTTGTTCCACACGAGCAATTGATGAACTTTCTTGTACAAAAGTTAACAGATCTATTTGCTAATAGTGGTGGCAACATAAATAACTACAACTTGCCAAAACTGGACGGGCAGGATTATAGCATGACCGATAATAGACTAATTAATGATGAGCTCGATCCCGAACCTTAATGTTGTCCATGCATGCTTCTTCTTTGGTGTCACAGTTGAACATTGACCAAAAAAAGTGTTTGATGCTATCACTGAACGTGTCCTTAGTGGATCTGCTGGTTTTTTCTTTGTGTGTGGCCATGGAGGAACTGGAAAAACGTTCTTATGGAATGCCATAATTTCAAGATTATGGTCTGAAAAGAAAATAGTGCTTGCAGTTGCATCATCTGGTGTAGCATCTCTGCTGTTACCTAGAGGACGAACTGCGCACTCTAGGTTCAAAATACCTTTCGACATAACTGAGACTGCCACATGTAGTGTAAAAAGAGGTACCACGCTTGCTGAGCTTTTACAAGTGGCAGCACTCATTATATGAGACGAAACTCCAATGACTCACTGTCGATGTTTTGAGGCGTTAGACAGAACTATGAGGGACATCCTTTCAGAGCATAACCCTGCCAATGCGATGCTTCCGTTTGGAGGCAAGCCTGTTGTTCTTGGTGGCGATTTCCGACAGATTCTACCCGTAGTGCGCAAGGGCTCACGGTCCGCTGTGGTTGGTGCATCTATCACGAACTCTAAACTATGGCAGCATGTAGTACTGTTAAAGCTGCATATAAACATGTGGCTCCTGAACCCTATGTTAGAAGGAAACCAGCGCGATGAGCTTGAGTGGTTTAGCAAGTGGGTCTTAGCTATTGGTGATGGTACTGCTCCTGTTGAAAAGAGGGGGGAGGAACGTGAAGCCTCCTGGGTTACCATTCTTGACAATCTACTAATCCTAACCGATGATGACAAAGTTGCTGCCCTTGTGCGTGAGGTGTACCCAAATTTGTTATCGAACTATCAGGATCCTACCTATTTAGCCTCACTAGCCATTGTCTGCCCAAATAATGTGACGGTTGATGAAATAAATGAATATGTTGTCTCAATGCTCCCTGGTGATAGTGTGCACTACATAAGCTGTGACACCATATCGAAAACATCTGAACACATTCCAGATTTTGATATACTCTACCCTACCGAGTTTCTTAACTCGATTGAAGCAAACAATTTTCCTTCTCATAAGCTTGTGCTTAAGAAGGGTGTTATAGTGATGCTTTTACGAAACCTTAACCAGAATATGGGCCTCTGCAATGGAACTAGACTGCTTATTACTGAACTTGGACAGCGCCTACTGCAATGTGTGGTGCTAACAGGATCAAATATTGGCGAAGCTGTCTTTATACCTAGGACAGCTCTTAACACAACAGATGTAAAATGGCCCTTCACATTGCAAAGAAGACAGTTTCCTGTACGAGTGTGCTATGCGATGACAATAAATAAAAGCCAGGGTCAGACCCTATCAAGGGTAGGCCTTTACCTGAAAAGACCTGTCTTTACACATGGGCAACTTTATGTTGCGGTTTCGAGAGCTACATCTAGAAGCGGCCTATAGATTTTGATTGAAAACGATGACGATTCATGTGACTCACAGACTCGAAACGTGGTGTACCGGGAGGTTCTTTTGTTGTACATATTTTTGTGTTCTTATATGCTTTGGATGTGCCTGCCTGCTGAGACTTTTATCGCTTTTAATTGTTGATTGGCTGATCTGCTTTGGTATATATTGTGTATTTTGATCTAAGGTGTCACCTCTTTCTTAGCTAATTCCTTTTACAGCAATTAAACTTAATATGTTCAGATTATTGATTTGAATTCTCACAGATTGGATAACTTTCTTGTATCTGCAGATGGGAGAAATGCTCCTTCCCAACCTTATGGTTGGAAACTGCCATCATCGCATTTGCGTACGCGTCTCTAGATTCTGGGACTTTTGTGATCCTGCAGATGAAATCAAGTTGCTGCACACTAATATGGTTCTTACTGATGAAGAGGTAGGAAAGCCCAATTTTAATTTTACTTTGCTGGGTTGATGGATGCATGCTGCCTTTCAAATTGAGCTTATTAGCTATGGTTTTATTCATTTGGACAGGGTAACACCATCCATGTCCAGATCTATCCTGGTGCTAGTGAGCGGTTCAAGCAGTGCATAAAGGAAGGAAATATTTATGTCTTCTTCTATTTTCGAGTCAAGAACTCCACTGACTACTACAAACCAGTTGAAAATGATCTGATGCTTATCTTTTCAAAATGGACAAAGTTTGAAGAAGTGGTTAATGTCCCCCCTGCTTTCCCAGTCTATGCCAACTCCCTTGCTTCCATGGAGCAATTACAGGCACGCCTAGACAACAGAGTGCTCTTTACAGGTGAGGAACATTCTTACTGTCTTATGAGTGTGCTTTGAACTTACTGTCTATGACAATAGCTTATGCATTGTTATTTCTTAAAATAGATGTCATTGGAGTGATAACTGCTATCTCAAATGTTGGGGCAATACGAACAACCATGAGGCAGGATGAAAGCGCAAGGAGAGCTATCACTATACGCCTCCCATGGTTAGATATATACTATTGCTGTTCATCGTGCCTTTTATCCCTATAATTGTACGCTATACTGCACACTAACATCTGGTTTTCCTGGTATAACAGCAATGCTATGTTGGATGTCGTGCTTTGGTCAGAGCGGGCAACTTCATTCCTAGCCGAGGACATCCATAGGGATGGGCAGGCTTCTCCACAGATAGTGATCTTTGTTGGTACTCTTGTGAAAAGCTTTGGAGGTATGTCACTCTCTGGCGGTTCATCATGCAAGTGGTACATAAACCCTGAAGTCCCCGAGGCAAAAAGGCTTATGGCCAGGTAACAAATTCATCTAAGCATTGCCTTCCTGCATGTGCTTTACCTTTAAGGATATTTTTATTATTTCTAACAAAGGATCTTCTCCTCACTTTCCTGGGCAGTGCTGAGGCCGTCCATGAGCCAATTACCTGGGTTGATAGTGCAGGCTCCTCTCAACAGAAAAAGCCTGCTGAAGAGAAGAGGGTGTCTGAAATCTTGAACCTCAATCCGTTTGAATGCCAGGTACTATTGTTACTACAGAATTTCATATGTGGTGTGCCTCTTATCATAGCATCGTTGCTTATAGTTTCTCTTGTGCAGAAAAATGGATTCTTGGTTACAGTTACAGTAAAGAAAATTGACAGTTCATGGTGGTACAATGCGTGGAAGAAATGTATGAAAATAGCTAAGCGTCATGGTGATTCATACAAGTGCACTAATTCTAAATGTGGTGCCATTGGAGTGCCATCTCAAAGGTCAGTTTGTGACTGTCACTGTTCGCTCCTTATTTAGCATATTCACTCCTTATTTAGCATGTGTTCAGGCTTGTTGACGCCAGATTTTGACACGTATTGAATCGGCGTCAGGAGGAGAAGATTGGCCGACGAAGCGGATCTGAAAGCTACAGTAAGGAATCGGCCGATCGGGGTAACAGTTGAAAATCGGCCGATTGGTGGCGCAGCCCATACCGACAGGATAGGATTATTTCAGAAGATCCTGGTCAAAAGCTGGTCAACGAGGTACGCTAAGACGGCCGAAAAGCAATTGAAGAGGTTCTGACTGGATTAGGAAGCGGCGGCGGAAGATTCTGCGGGAGTCCGTTTCCTTTTTAAAGTTATTATAGATATAGTAGTTTTCCTGTTTTAAATAAGGTTGTAACAAGTCGTAATCGACCAGGAGTCCTAGTTTCAGGGTATAAATAGGAGTCGCTAGGGTTTTGCAAACAACAACCAACATCAATCAACAAAAATACTTCTACTTTTTACCAGTACTTTACTTTTCAAGTCGGCGACTTCGCCAATATTTTCTTCTTTCACGAGTTCGTACGGATTGGCAGGGCTGCATCAACCTGATCTCCGGCCAATTGGTAGGTTCCGCTTATCGAGTAATATCCGAGCTTTAACTACGGGCGCATCACTGTGGTTTCGTTTGGATTTATTCACAAGTTATCGATATTTACTAGAATTGCAAGTTTTACCTGTTATTCTAGTATTATCACCAGTTATCCAGCTTGAGATCAGGGTAATCGGCTTCGTCATTGTTCTCCTTCAATTCATCGCCATATAGCCGATTAGATCTGTTTCAAGTGTTGCTTCTATAGTAATTGTTTAGATCGCTCCAGCAGTTCTCTTTACAATTACTATACGATCATCGGCTGACCCATAGCCGATCATCTCTACAGCAAATCGGCCGATTTGCCGCCGACGCGCTCCTCAGGACAGATCGGAAATCCAGCCGATCGACGCGCCTGGAATTTAATACTCTATTTCCTTGTCAATCAACAGGTCAGATTGACTGGCACGCCGCGCGAACCGCACCAGGGCGATAACCCGAACAGGAGCTAAGCAGATTCTCCCGGGTCGTGTGTCCGACGCTGAAGACCCATCGGCCGATTCCTATCCGGCCGATTTTAGCGCCAACACACTTTTGGCACGCCCGGTGGGACCATCCAAGACCTGATATGTCGAACAACGCAGAAATCTCTGACAGCAACATCATTGGGGTCACAGAAACTGATCTCAAGGACGACCAGAGGGAGGAATTGGCCAAATATCTGGAAGATTATAAGAAGATGTACCTCCAATCGTTTAGTCGTACCAGAAGCGGGGAAGCAGTTAAGAAAGCTCCTATTCCAGCACCTCGCCACATCACCATTGCTGAAGACTCAGGCAAGATTTCAGAGATGATTCAACAGTCCGTGTATCAAGCGATCATTGACCAATCCTCGGTGATGAGCAACACGGTGTACAACGCCGTCGTCAACTCTCTGGCCAGCAGAGCCGTTCAAGGTTATCAGGGACCGGCATATGCCCCTCGAACTACCTTGCCGGCCAGAAGCTTACCGTACACATCCCAATCGGCTTCTCAGCCGATATTGACGCAGCGCGAAGGATACAGCTCTCCACCACTTCCGGCGTCTCCAAGATACAGCGGTGCACCATGTCTCCCATCGCGAGCGCCGCTTCAACCCGTTCAAATGGCTTTTGTGCAAACACTGCCTACGAGCTCAGCGCCTTGGGGGGCATCAGCCACGACGTATTTCCACGAGCCAGCGAACCGGCATGGCACTTATCCGTTTCAGGTGCCGTACCAATCGGCCGCCCGGCCGGTGGTCTCTCAGTACCAGCCGATTTTACAAGAAATCGGCAAGGGGGCAAGCACTGTGGAGGCATTCAGAGGCACGGTGCCAGCAACGACGTACGAAAGGGGTGCGGATGCGTTTCGCCAGCAGTTATCGGCCGCTCAGCAAACTTCGCCGATTCATCACCTGGCCGAACCAGCCCTTCAACACGTGCCCGCGCCGCGAACAACTGTTCATCAGCAGCAGGTGGATTGGACGGCAAGAATAGCAGAAGTAATCCAAGATCAGTTTGGACTGAAGCCGAAAGCTCAAACTTATACTTACAAGATGCCGTATCCATCGGCCTATGACTCGTTGCTGTTCCCACACCGCTACAAGGTTCCTGATTTCACCAAGTTCTCAGGGACGGATGACACATCCACTGTGGAACACATCAATAGATTCATCATCCAGTGCGGTGAAGCTGCCACACAAGATGCTCTGAGGGTACGGTTATTTTCATCATCTCTATCCGGATCGGCCTTCCAATGGTTCACCACTTTACCGCCAAATTCTATCGTCACGTGGGCCGATCTGGAGAAACAATTCCACAAGTACTTCTATGCAGGAGTGCACGAGATGAAGATTTCGGATCTAACCAGCCTCAGGCAGAGGAACGAGGAGCTTCCAGAAGAAAGTGGCGTACTTGGAGGGATCTGAATCTGATGCGGAGGAGGAAATCGGCCTGGCGGAATGGGTAAAAGGGAAAAAACCAATATCCTGCCCCTTTGGCAAGAAGGAGCCAGAGACATTCGGCTTTGACACGTCCAAGGCCGATAAAATTTTTGATCTACTGCTTCAGGAGGGACAGATCAAGCTGTCGCAACATCACACCATCCCTACGGCCGATCAGCTGAAGAAGATGAAGTACTGCAAGTGGCACAACGCTACCTCTCATGACATCAATGAATGTAAAGTCTTCCGTCAGCAGATACAATTGGCCATTGAACAGGGGCGGCTCAGATTTGAGACTCCAACCAAATCGGCAATGCCGATGAAGATAGACCAGCACCCCTTCCCGGCCAACACGGTCAACGCTGGAGAAGAATCAAGTCAAACCAGGGCGCTGAAGCCAGAATCGGCAAGAAAAGACGGCGTTGTCGATCCCAGGAGGCAGATCACGACGGAAGAAATCAGAAGGAACAGGCGAGGACCAGAACGACCACACAGGCCTGTCACCTCCCGATTTCTACTCAGTAAATATCGGCGGCAGCAAGAACAAGCACAACACCAGGAAGAGACGATACGCCGGCGTGAAGATCACTGGCAGTGTCCCTTCTTCATCCACTGCTGGGAGAGCGATATCAGATTGCCATCTGCCGATAACTGTCCGGAGTGCAACGGATCAAACCGCAACGATCGACCGAAGCCGCACTCTAGGGACAGAGGATTAGAGCCGATCAACAGAAATCGGCGCGAAGAACGGCGCGTTTCGGTGCATGATCGGCTGGGGGGCAGAGTTGACCAGTACGGTAGGTCAAAAAGCAAGATCGGCCAGCAAGATGGACTGAGGGGCAGGATCAACGCGCACGATCGGCTGGAAGAGATGGCCGATGATAAGGTGTCAGACGAAGATCCCCTAGGAAGGGAACCAGATTGGGGACACGCTAAACCATCGGCCAAACTAGTGAATCCCAAGTGGTGTCCTGACGGCCTATCCAGATCCCAAAAGCGGAGGATCCAACGCCTACGCCAGTGGGAGCATCAAGAAGAAGAACGGAGACAGGTGCCAGAGAGAAGGAACGTGAAATCTCGAATTTGGCACCCAAAGAAAAGTGATCAAGAAACGGATAACCAAGAATCGGCAGCCGAGATTGATATGGTTTTCATACTGCCGATGGAGTTCATGGCGCCAAGCGATCGGGATAAAGTGACAAAAATAGAGGAAGAGCAAATGGCGCAACTGGTATTAGAGCCGATGACGGCTACGTTTGAGAAACCAGAAGAGGAAAAACGACAGCATCTCAAAGCGCTGTTTCTCAAGGGCTATGTCAACGGGAGACCCATCACCAGATTATTGGTAGATGGAGGAGCGGCGGTTAACATCATGCCGTATGCCATGTTCCGCAAGCTGGGCAAGGGCGATGACGACCTCACCAAGACGGACATGATGCTGAAGGATTTCAAAGGCAACGTGTCGCCTGCCCGCGGGGCATTCTGCGTCGACCTCACCATCGGCAGTAAGACCCTCCCCACTACTTTCTTCGTCATTAATGGCAAAGGGTCCTATAATATGCTGCTTGGTCGCGACTGGATACATGCAAACTGCTGTGTCCCATCTACTATGCATCAATGCCTTGTGCAATGGGTCGGCGACAGTACAGAGATAGTAGCTGCCGATTCTGTTTACAGCGTTGCAGCGGCCGACACACAACAGTGGAGCTGCGAACACGTCAAATGTATATCTGGCAGGACTTGGGACACTGACTTCCTGAAAGTGTCCGATTTCGGTCTACAGCCGATCCAAGCAGTCGGCTCTGAAGATTCAGCTCGTTCGAAAGGATGAGAAGCTGAGGCATGGGTTCACGTCGGCCAATTCATTAGAGATGGGAAATTCGAGGAATAGTATCAGATCAAGGCCAACGCACGTTGGTACCGATTGGGATTCTGAGCACAAAAGGAGATATTGGGATTCATTATTAAGTGGAAATTACGGATTACATGAAGCAGTTCAAAACCAGATCGGCGCGGTGGCATCAAGAAACAATAATGTTTAACATATTGATTACAGCCCAAGGAAAGTATCTATGGCTACAATCGCTCGTCGTCTAATTTGATCGGCCGATTCTACTATCCTCTGATCACTTTCGGCCGATCCTGACACTTCTGACACGCGGCGACGGAGTCTTATTGCTTCACGGGCCAGATGTTGTCTTTTTTGCTTCAGCTCGCTGATCATGGTTGGGAGTTCTTGGAGCTTTTTCTCTTCAGCGGCTATCTCTTTGGTTATCTGTTCCATCTCCTTGGCTAGTTCTGCTCTCCTCCGTTTCAGCCGATCTATTATGCCAACGATGTCCGGACGGCAGTTCTCGAGGAAGTTGATTTTGTGATGTACTTCCTGGGCCTGGTGCTTGTACGAGTCAACCTCCTCCTGAGTTTTGGCCATCTGAGCGTGATCGGCCATACGTCGCAACGCCCGCGAGACCGGAATCCGCATGCCCTCTATATAGGCAGCATACCCCAAGTCTTCCGACACTTCTTCTGGGATGTGATCTACAACCTCATTGAAAAGTTGTCGGATCGGCGATGCATCTTTCACCAGTCGGCCGCTGTCACCTTGGAGGAGAGTACGGATGCTCTCGAGCTTAGAGCGGACATCGTCGGAGGCAGAACTCGGTGGAACCACATGTGAGGCAGTTTCCTCTTCATCGGCCAAGGAGACAGCGAAAGAAAAGATACTATTGTTGGGAGAATCTTGCTCCTGTAAGGGAACGAAGCAAAGGGTAAGCAAGTAGTGAAAGGAAATCGGCCGATTCTGATGGTAAGATTGTTACCTCTTTGAAACGAATCTCTCTTGCCTGCGCCGGTGGAAGTATTTCCCTTGTTTCGGGGATTGGTGCACTGGGTTCACCAGAAGAAGAAGATTCGATCATTATTGGTGCTCCGCTTGGGCCAGCTTCCTGAGAAAGATATAAATGCTCGTGAGGATACTATGGGAAAATAAGATAAGATGGTAGTGGGAATTTGACATGCCTCTGCGGGTTCTCCGGCCGATTCCAGCTGTGGAGTTACAATCGGCGTACCCAAGTCAACCTGCATCAGAATTGGTTAAGTTTCCTGAATATTAAGGATGCAGGGTAAGAGATCATTTACCTCGGCAACAGGAGCTGCTATAGTTTCAGTCCCTTCTTGAGACGTGGCCGACAGCCGTGGAGATTGTGGTGGGACAACCTGTGCAGCCTGGCAAAGGGATTAAATTGATGTCAGCAGAAGACTTGGGGAGTACACGAGATAAATAAAGTTACCTAGACAGCTTCTACTAAGAGCGATGCTGCAGCAGCCCCGGCTTCGGCGGCGACTTGGGGATTGGCCGTCTCGACCACTGGTGGAGGTGAAGGATCTGGGGTCTCGGCGCGTATCACTCCCATCTGATCAGCCGATCCAACACGGGGAGTCTCGGCCGATGCTGCTGCCATCTGGCTAGCCGATCTGATACGGGAGACTTCAGCTGATGCTATTGTTGTCTGACCGGCCGATTCAATGCGAGCCCGCATCCGACGGCTGGATATCTTCGGTGTTGGTCTTTTGGGCGCTCGTCTTGATCGACCGGTGGAAATATCTCTGATAGATGGAGCATGGAAGCCGATGAGTGGGTACACTGTGTATTGATGATGGTTATCGATCGGCCGGCCGCTTCGGCTCCGTGTTGGGGGAGCATGGCTTTCAGACTGAAGAGGTAAACACAAGTTAACAGCGAGATGATAATGCAACATTGAAATCGGCTGAGAAGAAAAGGACATACCGCAGCATTTGGGTCGATGTTCTCTGGGTCCAGAAGATTACAGTAAATTGATGGGGATTTACAGAAAAGATGCTGCTTCCATTCTGCCCACCATAATTTATACTGTTGGGTGGCAAAAGAAGCGACTGACCAGCCGTTCAAGTCAATAGTGCTGGAGTCGGGTACTAAATCGCATAATCGGCTGTAGTCAAGACTTGAAGTTAATCCGTCTCTGAATTTTGCTTGGCCGGCGAAATAGACTCGAATCGGCAATTGGCCAAAACCTAGTTGCCTTGCTGCAGCTGACGGGCAGTAGAACTCATAAGTGGGTGAGTCCTTTCCCGAGAAGAAGTTAGCCGGCAGAATTCCCGGCTTAATCAAGATATCCATCAACTCTCTGTCAAATGTGTGGGTGGAGAAGTCAAAGCATACAGGCAACTCAAAAATTGGCTCCGCGGTTTGATATGGGTACCAGGTGATCATCTCCTCGCTAAGTCCATTATAGAAGCATCTAAAATATTCAGCTACGCGGGTAGTGGTGAACTGGCAGCCAGGAAAGGCCGATGCCGCCTCTCCAACAGATCTGCAGCGGCGACGGACCGAAGGATTCTCCTCTGACTCAATGTTGGGAAAGGTCTTTGTCTCTATCCTTTGCTGAGAGACCTTGCTCATGTGTAGATTGAGCCAGAGGGTGATAAACCACCAAGGACCGCCTGGATTCCCTATCGGCTCTCCTTTCGACAGCTTGGCGCCGATTTGATGCATCATATGGTATGCCGATCCCAGCAAATGTTTACCGAGGCGAACGGCCGATCCTTGTGCGAGAGACTCTGCCAAGGCTTGAGTATTGGAAGAGGGGCCGACCGCTCTGCCACAGAAGAGGTGTTTCTCCAGCCACATCATCAAGAAGGCGGTGTGCTCTCTCTGTGAGACTGTTCCTGTCTTCATGTTCTTACTGATGTATCCTTTCCACCCGCCGATTCCTTTGGTGTCTAGCCGATGAGATGGCTTGAACAGGTAATTGAAGGGGGTATCGGCGGAGGAGACATCTAGGCCGGTCAGCAGTAAGACATCGGCCAAGGTTGGGGTCATGGGTCCGTGTCCAAAAAGGAATGCGTTAAGTGCATCGGACCAGAAGTAAGAGGCTGCCATAACCAGAGGTTCGTTCTTTTCCATCTGAGACAGGGACAAATCTATGCACTGGCCGATTTTTAGTTCTTCCCATTGAACTTTCCAAGACCCGGCTACCCTCTGGTACCATTCTCTCCACCCGGGTGTTTCATTCGGCCAGGATCTGAATGCGCCTACCGAGTGATCTAAATCCATGGGTGACTGCTTAAAGGGGATTCTGTGAGTTTCTAAACTGATTAGATCCGTTGGATCAGGGCTCCCCATAGGGCCTAGACAGATGAGGTCAGGAGACTCTGAGAGAGGAATGGTGATCTTGTGCCTAAGGGCCTAAAAAGAAAGGGAAAGAGGGAAGAAACTAAGAAAGGGACCGGAAAATACTGAAGCAGCAAGGCGAAAAGGGAAAAATTTTCGGGCATTTACCTCTGGGATGGAAGCCCTCGTCGCCGATGACGCCGCTGGAGAAGCCGCCGATTGGGCCGCCGCCGCCAAAAGAGCAGCCGATGGAGCCTCTGTAGATGGGGTGGTCGCCGACGGAGACGCCATTGGGGGTCGGAGCAAGCTGCGGACGAGGTCGCCGGAGAAGGGGGAGCGCTTGGAAATCGA
Source organism: Panicum miliaceum (assembly GCA_032594955.1). Lineage (NCBI taxonomy): Eukaryota > Viridiplantae > Streptophyta > Magnoliopsida > Poales > Poaceae > Panicum > Panicum miliaceum. Next base: position 5,641,506 of record CM064070.1, on the reverse strand, counting down.
AAGAACTTGGAGGAAGATGAACAGTAATGCGGCAGAAAGGATGCTGGATTCGTGGAGGAGAGGCGGAGAAAACCAGTACTTAAGAGAGATAAGGGGGTAAGGGCAAAGATGGTATTTTTACCGCACCGTCTACGCGAGTTCCAGGGGAGCGGTCGTTTCGCGCGCTCGGGTCGAGGAAATTGCAATCATTGTGCCGCGGAACGGAAGGAGATTTTTACTGCGCCCGTTTCGGAGAAAAAGATTAAAGAGGGAGTTTCGAAGAAAAAGTTATATTTTACTCCAAAACTGGGGGGCATGTGTTGACGCCAGATTTTGACACGTATTGAATCGGCGTCAGGAGGAGAAGATTGGCCGACGAAGCGGATCTGAAAGCTACAGTAAGGAATCGGCCGATCGGGGTAACAGTTGAAAATCGGCCGATTGGTGGCGCAGCCCATACCGACAGGATAGGATTATTCCAGAAGATCCTGGTCAAAAGCTGGTCAAGGAGGTACGCTAAGACGGCCGAAAAGCAATTGAAGAGGTTCTGACTGGATTAGGAAGCGGCGGCGGAAGATTCTGCGGGAGTCCGTTTCCTTTTTAAAGTTATTATAGATATAGTAGTTTTCCTGTTTTAAATAAGGTTGTAACAAGTTGTAATCGACCAGGAGTCCTAGTTTCAGGGTATAAATAGGAGTCGCTAGGGTTTTGCAAACAACAACCAACATCAATCAACAAAAACACTTCTACTTTTTACCAGTACTTTACTTTTCAAGTCGGCGACTTCGCCAATATTTTCTTCTTTCACGAGTTCGTACGGATTGGCAGGGCTGCATCAACCTGATCTCCGGCCAATTGGTAGGTTCCGCTTATCGAGTAATATCCGAGCTTTAACTACGGGCGCATCGCTGTGGTTTCGTTTGGATTTATTCACAAGTTATCGATATTTACTAGAATTGCAAGTTTTACCTGTTATTCTAGTATTATCACCAGTTATCCAGCTTGAGATCAGGGTAATCGGCTTCGTCATTGTTCTCCTTCGATTCATCGCCATATAGCCGATTAGATCTGTTTCAAGTGTTGCTTCTATAGTAATTGTTTAGATCGCTCCAGCAGTTCTCTTTACAATTACTATACGATCCCATAGCCGATCATCTCTACAGCAAATCGGCCGATTTGCCGCCGACGCGCTCCTCAGGACAGATCGGAAATCCAGCCGATCGACGCGCTTGGAATTTAATACTCTATTTCCTTGTCAATCAACAGGTCAGATTGACTGGCACGCCGCGCGAACCACACCAGGGCGATAACCCGAACAGAAGCTAAGCAGATTCTCCCGGGTCGTGTGTCCGACGCTGAAGACCCATCGGCCGATTCCTATCCGGCCGATTTTAGCGCCAACAAGGCTATTTTCTAATAATTCTAACTTTGTAGGTTCAAGTTATCCATACTTGCTGGAGACGAGACGGGTGACACCAATTTCATTGTCCTTGGGCGTCAAGCTCAGCGGCTTGTCAAAAAAATAGCTGATACCCTTGTTGCTGATAACCCAGCTGGTTTTATCCCAGATGAACTTACAAGGCTTCTTGAAAGGACTTTCACATGGAGTGTTAGTTTTACAGATAGCACAACAGACTCGGACAATATCACCTTTCAAGTTAATGCAGTAGTGGGAGAGGTGAATGATGGTGGTGCTGCCATTCCAGCAACATCAGGAGCATCCCAAACATCATCTATCATGTTCTCAAGAGGTGCAGGCACCAGCTTGCAGAACACTGGTAATACCTTGACTGTATCCTCTTTGCCTGCTGCTCCTGAAGCTAGCCTTGCCTCAAGCACCACACCAAACAAAACAACATTTGGTGGTTCTGGTCCAGCGGACACTCCATTCAGTAAAAGGAACAATGCTCATGATCAGGTAATTAACTCTTTACTGTTATTACAGCTGCATCCCCACACTTATGTAGATTGAAATGTAGCAAGTGGATGATGTTGTTCTCTTCAGCAGCCTTGCTTCCTAATTTTGGTATATTTTGACACAGGACAAGACCTTGGCTGCTGCTGTAGATGCACTTGGTAATTCCTCTACAAAGACACGGAAAAGCACTACAAAGAAAAGGTTATCCCCACCAGCAACCCCTGTTTTTTACTTCTGCCAGTTGGTTATTCAACATAAAACTCAAATATGTACTTCTAGGTCCCGTCCATCCCCTAACAATAAAGTTGCTAAGAAGCTATTTACCGGTGAAGAAGTTGCAGATGGTAGTGGTGGCAGTGACAGTGGTGCAGCCACCTCTGATCAGAATAGGTATTTAGCTACTTTCATCAAGCTCCTGCATGTGACAGATCAGAGTAGTATAGAACTCTTGCAATAGGGATTTTTGTGGCATTCATACTTTCAAATAGGTTTGGTTTATACCAGTGCAAAGTGATACAACCTAGCTTCTGAGTATTTATTACCTTATCTTATATGTGAACTTTGAAAAGATTTGAGGGGTAAAATTATTCAAGCTGCATGATTACCTCAGAACATAATCTGAATAATACTTTGATTAGCTGAGAACATAATCTGAATAATACTTTCATTAGCTGAGAAAATACCTACATTGACTACATGATTCAACTCAGGTTAAGATTTTAACCTACCATCAGCTCCACCTCACTAGGTCCACTCCTAGATATTCTTGTCATAAGTGACAGAATCATGCTACCCTTCATGGACCTGAACATAGTAGATACCATTACAGCCTAAGATGATTGTTTGCCCATGATTAGCTTCCTTGTACCAGCGCAGCCACGTATTTTTTTGTTTGGCCTCCTTTGATATAGAATGTTACTATTTTGTTGCTCTTTTCTAATTAGCATCCTGCCATCCTCTTTTTAGAAACCATTGTTGCATCTCCATGACACATGCTAGACATTAAATTATTTTCCTTTTGCAGCCCAAACATGGATGCATGAGAAGTCAAGCTCATATTGATTTTGTCTCTGCCAGTTGCGACCGGCTTTTGTGTGCCCTTCGTCTCCGGCAAGAAGAATCTGATGCATGGGATCTAGAGTCTGCATCGACCTCCGCACGCAAACTGTGTAGCATGGTCAGTTAGTATTCAAAGCTGCCAGCTAGGTTGTTTGGTAGCTATGCATATTTGTTGTTGCATTTAGATTTATGGTGCTCGGACGTGCTGTAATATTGATGCCCCAAAGCCGGACAGACACCTAATGATAGGATAAATCGGTGCTCAGATGTAACATGGTAATCGGATGTACTATGATGTTGACGATTGAGATGCTGGACAGACAGCTGATGGATAGCATAGCCTGGTGCTCGGATGTGCTGTAATATTCATTATTCAGATGCCGGACAGACACCTAATGGCTAGGATAGCTTGGTGCTTGGATCTGCTGTAATATTTATTATTCAAATGGCGGATAGACACCTATATTAATATGTTCATGATGTGCTTGCTACCGAATGTGGTATTTTCGTATTACCATGCATATAGTTTAATTCTCACTCTTTATTATCTTATAGTTACTGACATTTGATTGTTCAAATGGTAGGACGCGCATCGCGCGCTGAATGTTCTAGGCATGCTGTTCGTGTTGGTTCTGCTTGTAGGCATGCTGCATCGGCGATCCGAGACCAGGAAGCGGGCTTTTCTGCGTGCTTCCTTGCATGTGACATCCGAAATGAACAGGTTCACATGTTTCTTGCTTCTGTATCTAATGTTTTGACTATTTTTTGTGTATGCAAAAAAAACTCTTTTTGTGATTAGAGCAATTCTTGCTTCAGTCTTAGAAACATGTGTTGTTGATTCAGACTTTCTATTTCCTTGTGCATGCAGGGAGGGTTGTGATCAGGAGCAGCAGGATTTAGGCCTTTTCAGGTGAGTTTATGCCATCTTCCTTAACTTGCTTGTGTTTTGACTTGTGCTGTTGAGGTTAGCTTTCCTTCTCTGGGTGTAGTCTTAGCTGAGAAGTAGAGAAGACTTCCTATTTCAGCAATGCATCTTCCTTGGATGGTATTAGTGAGATTGCAGATAGAAAACATTAATGAGTCAAGGTCACCAAAGACGATAGTCTTAGGTTTCTGTTTTTTGGGTTTTGTTAGGTGCTGTCTAGAAATGTGCTTGGACCTTGTTGTCTTTGATTTGTTTCCTTTGGTAGATTTAGATATGAAAACGTGGTTTAAATGCACGCGTTGAGAAAAGAAATGATTTGTGATTTCAAATATTAATTTTCTGCACCTTTCGTTTATTCTCAGTTATCGTAACGAGATCATGAAGGTTCTTATGCTTTGCCTTAGTTAACTTTGAATATGCTTCCTGAAGACCAAATGTTGTTTATTTTACTGATTCAGATAGCAAAAATAAAAATAAAATTTACTGTTTCAGATGACTGTCAACAAATCTCCAGGTTTTCCATAATGAGAAACAGAGGTCAGCCTCGCTATGAGCCTCCACGTCTCTGTCTCAGGTAGGCCCTGCTGTCAGCTGCCAGCAAATCGCTGCATCGGCTCCTATCACTCCGTGAAGGACGCCAAAGGACGGCATATAGGTATGCTGCATACATATTAAAATGATCACACATTTCATGTTCTGGTCTACTCTCTTTTTCTCCTATTAGTTAGTAGATTAGTAGATGAACTGAAAAGCTCACGGATTGCATTCCTGGTGTGAGTTTTTTCTTTGCTACTGGATTAGCACTAAAGGCATATAAGTATGAACATCAGTTATATTTTTGATATTTGTTTTGTGCAGCCGTTAATGGAAGTGGACGACGTGCTGGGGAAGGAGAGGTGAGACATTCAGTCATTCAGAGATGGAAAACCCCCTCCTGGCCTCCTCTATCAACTGTTGCTGAGGTACTTTTTTTAAAAAAAAATTGTTCTATCTTTTGGCCCAGTGGTAGAATAGAACAATAGTATGTTATGGCAGAGGGAAGTCTCCAATAGTATGTTGCATTAATTTTCAGTACATCATACTCCCTGTTTTAACTAACCTATTTATTTCATGGTTCTTGGATATATGGCATGTGAAACTAAAAAGCTCAAAAAAGAATGACAGAAATATGAAGAATAATCAGAAGGTCCATCTGGTTGGAGTCATGAAGTTCCACAACGGCTCCCCTTCCCTCGCTGACTACAAGTAGCGTACGTGCCTCGCATCTCATCAGAATGCTTTGTGGGTTAGATTTTGGGATCAAACATTTCGCTGAATGCTGATTGTAACAAAGGTACTATACATTTCCGTATAACCTCAGTTTATTGAGCATGAAAATAAATTGGATTTTCATTTTCTAATAATTGTGAATGCATTTTGTCAAACTTTGAATAGATCATTTCTTTGATGATCATACTTGAACTTTGCATCACTTTAGAAATATAAAATCTCTTTTGTTGTGTCGTGTACTCTACACAACCTGAAATGTTTTTATAAAATAGAGGTGGGGCGCGCAACGTGCACCGAATGTTCTAGTTACGTAGACGTCTTCACTTGTTATTAACAAGCTCTATAACAACTAACAGTTCTTCTCAATAACTATATTTATAGTTCCAACGCTGATGCTTAGGAGGAGGAAGATCAGCTCATTTTGTATTTACACAGTTGCCGCCACACCTCGCCTACATGAGCAGACTTGTTGCTTCATGCTATTTATTCAGCCCTTTTGTAACCTGATGCTCTCAGCATCAATTACCTCTCTTCTGGATACCTCATGACTGTTACAAATTGTGTTATCTCTTATCCTCTCTTTAGTATCTAGTACTCCACTCTTATTTGAATCAGCATTCTAAGCTACCTGCTAAAATATTTGGTAGCTACTGATGCTGATTATTAAATGACTTAACAGAATCTACGGACTGCATATGCCATAGTCAGCAGTACAAATGTTGTTAAGATATCTGCATGAGATGTGATAAATTTGTCATTCCAAACATTTCTTTTAGTATTTATTCAATTGCACTATACGCATGTTTGCATAGACAAAAAAAGCTGCTGATAGGGCGCGCAAAGCGTGCGTTATGTTATACTGCACTAGAATAGTACGGGGCGCTGCTCTGCAGCCTGGCACCAAGCCAGCAAAGAACAACGCAAGTGTGGGATCAAGGAGAGCGCTGGTGAGCATCATCTCTGCCCTCACTGTACAACTCATCTTATATATGCACTCATGACCGGGAGAACCAACGAGCGTTGCGCACAGCGGCAACCATCGGCACTCCCGAGAAACAGATCAGAGCAATCACGGGGAGCGAAGTCGCATGAAGGACGCAAGTAGGCGGGGGTGGCGAGCAACAGATGTGGGAGAAGGCACCTGAGCCCCGGTGGGAGGGGCGTAGAGCGGCGCAGAGCGCGCCGGCGGCGATGGAGCACGGCCTTCACGTACAGGCAGCAAAGATGGCGCCACCGGGACCGGAGGCCGCTCGGCGCTCGCCACCGCCTCGTCCCTGCTCCAGTCCATGCAAGATAGCAAGATAGGAGCGAGCGCAGGCAGCGGCGGCGCAGCGCAGGCCCGGACGTAGGAGGCAGCGACGCGGCGCAGTCCGGCGAGGGAGGGGCGGGGGAGCGTTGGCCCTCGCACACGGCGCCATCGCATAGTCCTGCACGCGGCAGCGGCTCCCTAGCTCCTCTCCGACAGCGCGCGGCGGTTCCTCCCATGTGCCGTGAAAGGGGAGGTGGAGGCGCGCGAGCGATTGCCGTCTCGCCGACCAGAAGAGGCGTGATTTTTTTCTTCTATCGAGAGGCGGAGGCTCTGGCGCTACCAGATCTTTCGTGAGAGGTCGAGAGGGAGATAATTTCTACCGCAGCAAGCTAACTAGTATGAGGCAACAGACGCAGTAAATCTATCGGACGGTGAAATTTTTTTACGCCGACGTGGACGGCCTGGCCTCCCGACTCCGCCGGGGGTTTGATATATAGAAATCAGTACACAAATTTAGCCTTTTATTGTATCTAAAGCAAAATTTGATTGTACAAGAGTGGCTAAGTGCATCTCCATCAGTTCCCCGACAAATCTTCCCCATAAGTGGATATTGGGTCAGACCTAATACCAGTTTTAGTATTATTGGGGAAGTTTCTTTAGTAGTTAGGGTGAAATATTAGGACAAACAAAAAAAAATTAAATGGGAGATGTATTGGAAGAGTGTTGGGATAGTCCAGAAAAACAAACCAAAATTTACTTCATTCAAGATGGGAGAGGCAAGGTCATCTTGCATAACAACTTTACAGCCATCTAACAAACAATGGAGGGAACATGAAGAGTACGCATTGCAAATTGTAAAGTGGCACGTGGCGGAAGTCAAGAATTCTAATGGCACGCAGAGGACCCATGGTATACAAAGAATTTATACTTATAAAAATAGTGTGTTAATTTCTGTCTTCCATATTGCATTGAAGAATAAAGATTGCCGATTAATTTTATTTCACGCAAATGCTTTCGCATACCTTATGTTCAATATGAGGGTTGAGGCAAATCCATACTCAATTCTTCATATGTCCCTTAGGTCTCTCAGTGTCTTGCTGCACGTGGGTCGTGGCAAAGTCTCTACTCCTAGAAAAATTAATTGGGGGACTTTTTTTTCATGCCATCCTACCAACCCCTCCCCCGACCTACCTCCCACCCCGCAGCCAGCCGACGGTTCCCATCTCTTCCGCCCCACCGCCCTCTCCCTTGCTCCGCCCCAACACCCTCCCCCTCGCCCACCTTCGCACCACCGCGGCCTGCCCGCCCTCCCCTCGCACCGGTCTGCGCCGCCGCCATCATGTCATCCAGCCATCCCTACCCCGCAGCGCCTACGTCTGCTATCCCGCCGCTGCGAGGTGCCCCTGTTTGCCGTCGCACCGCCCCCTACGTTGCGCCGCAGCGACCCGTCCTTCTCCAGTCATGTGCTTTGGCATCAAGATCCATCGTGAGCAAGAGCGAACGGCTCTGACGTGTCGTTCGACGCCGCTTCCTGCTCTCCGATCGGCCGTAGCACGCCACAACTACCCGCCTACCCCCCCGGAGATCATGCCAACCCCTGCACTCTAGCCGTCCCCGTCTCGCCGTGCCACCTCCGCGCTCCAGCCGTCCCCTTCCCGCCGTCCCTATCCCCTAGAGTTGTTGCTTTCGCGCCGTCCAGCCATCCCTGTCCAGTTGTTCAACAGCCCCCGCACATAATCGAACCCGAGGCCAAGCTCCAACCCTCGCTCCATGGATCATGTGGTGATAGCTGGGCGTCTGGGCCCCTTTGTCCTCGGCCCTGGAGCAAGGCGCGGTGACAAGGAGAAGGAGAGAGCTGACGTCAACATGTTCGTCTCCATCGATGGTGATTGGTTTCTTCCTCCCTCCACACTGGTAAGCAATCCATCCTAACGTTGTTTTCTGTTCCGGATGGAATCCAATTTTTTCCTTCACTCCCTTTCGTTCTTAGGAGATTGGTGGTGCGTCTCCCCTCTCTGCCATTGGCCGTGTGTCCCCTTCTCCTGCTGTCTAATGTGTTTACTTCCTGTTGCTGCTGGACACCAAGAAGCAAAGAGATGAGAGTGGGTGATGCTTGGATTTCTTCGCGAAACCCTAAATGAGTAGCAAAATCATCTTTTGCCCCTGAAATTGTATGTTTTGATGGCTATTAGTTGTGGGAATTAGAATGATGAGGGATGGATTAGAAGTTACCTTGAGGTTGCGGATAGAACACAAAAGTCTCTACAAATGCCATAGAGTTGCTAAAGGTATTTTCTTTTCCATTATTGCTTCTGTAGATTAAATGCTATGAAAGAGAGAAACAATCTCTGGTACAATATTGTTGCTAATAATTGGTACAGTGTCTACTTTGCCTGGTTTAGAATTTTAGAATTTAGATTTGGGAATAGGCTCTGATAATCACTAGATGGCAAAAATGACAGATTGGTTGATGTTGGTGAACAGTAAACAAGATTTTCCTTGTGATATTCTTTTCAAGTTCAGGTATAATATTTCCACTATTTATTTCTGCATTGATCATGCCCCTCTTGTCTATTTGCAAGTTGCCAACTAAACAGGGCATTCGAACGGGGTATTGCATTCAGCTATTTCCCTTGGTGGATTGGTGATCTTGGTGACATGTTTCCTCTTCTCTATGGTTTGTGTTACTGTTGTTCAGCATTTTTTTATTATCTCGGCTAAGGGTGTTGATGATTTTATTTCTTTCTTTTAGTTGATGTCACGTGATCCTGATAGAGACCAGGCTGGATTCATCCTTGATTGTACTGTCTAGCTGATGATGGAGTCAAGATAGATGTCAAACAAGATAATTCTTGCAAATTCTGCTTCAGCGGTGGTGGAATGGATGAAAGAAAACAGTCAGCAGTGTTCAATGCTCTCAGGTCACTCTGTTGCATGAAAAAAAAGCTTATGTTTATTCTCATTGATGCCTAACTTTCATGTTCGCAGTTTGAAATATTTTCTTATGAAATTCTGAGGCATGTGGCTTATCTGTTTCAAATTATTTCTTGGTCATTTAACATGTAAAGCTAATTAAGTTATATAGGTTCCTCTCCGTAATTTTATTTGGTTTATCGTCTGCCAAGTTAATCACTGGCTGAACTATGTCAGATGCTTAAGCACTATTAGAGCAATTGTTATTTGTGCTAAAACGTTAATCAATTGTTCCCAGACATATATGCACAGGTGTCTGTTGCGAAGCGCGGACAATAGCAAAGATGGCGGCCATGGTGCAGATCCGGGATGCTTGGTGGATGCGGAAGCTTGCGGTGGATCCCATGGCTTCGCTGCTGGTGCATGTGTTGTACGAATCCCTCCCCGACTGAGCTCCTTCCATGTCCAACCATGGTGCTTTTGAGTCAGGATGTTAGGTTGGGACGGGCTAATGATCATTCTCACAGGTGAGATGGTATTTAGCAAGTTAGAACAACAATTTATGTTTCAAAAAGTCCTCCAGTGAACCTCCGGTCTAATTGACAGCGTAGATTCATGACCAAGAACACCATTGTCCTGCTTGAAATGCCCTTTTCTTGCAAGAGATTTTTTTTGCTCTGGTATTGGATTGTTCATTGATTTATTGTATCCTTTGATATTACATCATGGTTAGCTGTAGGTTGCAGTGTTTCAATTTTTTGGGCCTTTACAATGAACAATCCCTGGGAGAATCGGGTGCAAGGCCAAGCAATTTAGGCTCTTGTGCTAAACCTTTACAAGCGCATTAGGCAGTCAGCAAGAAACGGTTAAACAGTGAGGGATGGACAATCACATCAGAGTTGGATCAGAGATGTCAAAGCAAGCTCTTTCAATGCAAGCCATGTATGAACTTGTCTAGCTCTGGTGTGTACTTGACCCTGCATATCAACTGTTTTTCCATAGTATTCTGATTAAACACCTGCATAACCATGAGAATTTTCCTACTGTTTGTTTTCTTTCATAAAAGATCCAGAGAATTCTCTTATACCCTAACCTACTCCATAAACTGCAGGTTTTTGAACTTTGTTTGCTCTCAATCAAGGTGTTTGCGTATATCTTTGTCTTATGTTTTTGTGTAGTCTCTATTAGGAAACTTGTTAGTGGTCTCTCATCTATCTAATATTGCAATTTTAATATCAACCTCTGGGCTAACAAGTGCTTGTTACTGTTTGAGCTTGCGCAGAGATTGAATATATTTGGAAGGATTTTACTCCTTTTTTTGCCATCATCATGTGGCTGCCTCTTGCTTTCTCTAATCCGTATCCATGCTGTGGCATTTCATTTTCATTACTACTTCTAGCATCACATAATGGAGCGTCCAAGCTTGAAATGCTTTTGTATCCCTGGCCATCTCAGGTTACATGTTGCAAAGTGGATGCTATTCTCATATTGTTTATCTTATCCATATCCCTATCCAATTTTATTTGCTTAAGAGTGAAGGCGCAACAGCAAGCGGCAACTCCCTCCATTGATCTGCAAAGACATTGATTTACATTGAAATAACCTTCCTCTTTCGTGGTGCTTGATATCTGGCTATTATTGTTATTAGAAATAGCTGAACTTATGTAGCTTTCACACAATATTACTGCTATAATTGCAATGCAGGAGCTTTTGGTTATAGATGATTTACTATCAGCTCTGATGGGTATCGATGGAGGATATATTTCTATTAAGAGATCTCAGGGAATGAAAGGTTATATTATCTTCAAGATTGATTCTTTGATGGACCTTGCTCTCTAGGTAACCCCTAAGTGTACAGCCCACTGAACCACAAATAGAAAAATAGTATGGTTGGCGTTTTAACTGATATTTCTCTTGCGGGAATTAACTCGACGAATCTTCCCTTTTGTGTGAGGACTATGTGTTGGTAAGCCAGTTTCTCGAGTCCAGATCCCATTTCAAAAATGGTCTAGGCAACCATGCTCTGGGTGCAGCTCTAAGAGCATTTCTACTAGTACAACCCCTATCTGTAGAACAAAAATTTGAATAATGCTTCTATGCTCTTGTGACAGCTAAGTTGTGCGGATGTTTCTACTCTTATTAGGAGAACGTCGAGTGGTTGCAAATCAGGCCCTCAATCTACTTTTCTTTTTGAAAACGTGATAGAACCAGAAAGAACATAAAAATAATTGTATCATGTTGCTAGAGTTCAGTTATATTCTAACATGGATTTTTTTCTTGAGTTGTATATATTCTCGCTGAGATAATTCGTTGATAAGACACCAACCTTCTTAAGTCACTATTATTGTCATCAGGAATTGTCTATGTCAGTATAGTTGTATTGGTGCTCATCAATAAAATTCAAGGATGGTCTACGTTAGTATAGCCATATTGGTGCTTATCAGTAAAGTTTGCACTTTGCACAAAAGTCATTTAGTGTTCTTTTCTCTTTCTTTATAAATGAAAACTATGATCAGGATTATAAAGTGTTGCTTGTCAGGTAAGTTTTCTTTTGTTGCATTTTCCTTCTATCAGTGATCTTACGATTAAAAGTCATGTTTGCTCTTTAGCAGATAATAATGAGATCATTCAAGCACGGCTGATCACGCCAATGTGGAGCAATGGGAGGCAAGGAGGTTGTTGCTGACAACTAGCCAACGTGGGGCTCTGGCAAGAGATTGGGGTAGTAGGAGGTAAAAAATAGAGGTGGTCATGGGGAGGCGAAAGTGGGGAGAGAGTGGAAAAGCGAGAGAGGAAAAGCGATAGAGTTGCACGATTTTGTACTTTTATTCTATTGTATCACGTATCTAACTATTTATTTGTGTACTTTGGAATACGAACATGCATGGTGCATGAATATTTTTTTATATCAAAGAGTATGTCTTTGTTGTTGTATGTAATTTACAAATATTTTATATGATGAAAATTGATGCTCATAAGAGAATGGGGACCTATTCTTTGAAATTAATATATGATTGTACTTAACTGAATTTCCACACGACTCATCAAGCTTCTCTGAATGTAAATACATTTGCAAGGTTTTTGTATTCAACAATAAGTAGTTTTATCCATGGCAACGCACGGGCACGAACCTAGTTATAAGATGAAATCAATCCGGTATGCAACCGATTATTGTATGTTTGTCATCTCATGAAGGAAAGGAAAATTGCCCCAAGGACATAGATCAAGATGAGCTCCCCCCGAGCCATCCCTGTCCGTCTGCCCGTGCGTCTGTCACGGAGGAGATAGCCATCTTGGAGATCCTCGTCCGTCTGCCCCCCAAACCCCTCCTTCATTGTCGAGCAGTTTGCCGGTCCTGGTGGCGCCTCACCGCATCCCGCGACTTCCTCCTCGCGCACCACCACCACCAGCCGGCACTCCCCCTCGTTTGCGGCTTGGACTATGACACCCAGTTCACCGGCTACCTCGACATGCTCCCCCTCGCCTGCGCCGACGCTCCCCTGAAAGGAATCAGTGCTTGTAGCCTAAGAGGGCGAGGGGGTGAATTAGGCAAACTTAAAACCTTAACCTATAGCTCGAACTAGATTGCACAAATATAAACTAGAATATGCTATCTAGATATGCAACTACGGTTCATCTAGTGTGAAACCCTCATCCCGAAACAAGTTTTGCAATCTATAGACAATCCTAGCAAGATACTACACTAAGAATGGGCGATCACCTTGTTGAGGAGATGATTTCGTGTCATGGTCTTGAGCTCTTTCTCATAGAGAATGGTGGTCACCAAATCATAGTCCAGCCTTTGGAGCGACTGAAGGATCTTGCGATTGAGTTCTGTCTCTTCAATTTGCTTGACACCTAGGAAATTAATCTCATTCACAAGAAAATTCAATCGTGAGTACATAGCTTCGGCATCTTCATCATCAAATTGCTTGAAGATATTAAGCTTTTCAACGAGAACATGATATCTTTCATTGGCCACATCCTTTGTGCCACCATGGTTCCCCGGTCACCTTGATGCCGCCTTCACTACAGAGCTTCCCGTGAAGGAGGGGTCTCCTTGTCCCCCGCACAAAGCCGTCGTCGCTGCTCCACATCAAGCCGGAGGGTCGAGGACTTGCCGACGAGCTAAAGACTCCAAGGGGCTGGCACACCAAGATTACAGTGGTGGTTCACTCTAGAACCGTGCACAAGGCAGCAACACCTTGCTCTCTCACTTTCTCTTAGCCTAATCTAGCACTAACACTCTCAAAGCTAAGGATATGATCACTAAACTATGGTGGCTTGGAGATGTTCTTCAGTGTGTGTATGCTTCCTCTGAACTCCAGCAACCTCAATTGGGCAAGAGAGGGAGGTATAAATAGCCCAACAACTCCAAGGAGTTGTTGCTCCAACGACGAGAAAAAGAACAGTAGTGTCGGATGAACTGATGCTCTATCAGGGTGCGTGTCGGTTCATCCGGTCACCCTCTTTTTACCACATAGCCGGCCACGCCTCTATAGTTTTTCACTATAACATGGACACCTTGATTATGGATTGGACTTCATCCATGGGACCTAGAAATACTACACTTGAGCTCACAAACTTGTTAGTCCCACTAACTATGTTATAACACAATCACCAAAATCACAATTATGGCCTAATGGGGCCATGTTTCTTACAATCTCTCCCTTTTTGGTGATTGATGACAACACAATCAAAGCGCATAAATTTGCAAGAATTCACAAATTGAACTAGTTACACTTGCTTGGATGCTTACCACCATCCAATCTTGGACTTGGCCTCCCCATAAGTCCATGGTTTCCTCTTTTGTTTCTCCCAAAAATTTGAATTTGGTATTGGGTTTATTTGTTGGATTTCTTGTACCCCCAGACCTTGCTTGACCACTAGCTCCTCCCCCATATTTGCTTTGATTCCACACTTCATCCCCTTTGGAATCAAATAACCTAAAAAGGCCTTGCAAAACAATATAGCTCAAAAAGAAAAGTTAGTAGCCTAGTGAGTTAGCTCCATGAATTATAATCCAAATAAGATGATATCAAGGAAGATACCATTTTGAAGCTCACTATGTTGCATCACAAAATCATGAAACTAGCATCGCGTTCCTAGGTCCTCGACTGACCTAGGAGGACTTGCATCACGTTCTCTTCTCGCTCGACAATGTTTTGACAACGTTCCCGTTCAGCCTGCACAATGCGGCCTAGGATGTACAACGCCTCATAGCGTTGCGTTTTGATTCGCTCCCCACGGACAGCGAGTTCGTGGGGATGATGGACTACGTCTTGGAGTCATTCCATGACCTCCTCGTAGGGGAATCAGAGGCGATCTCTGACCCCTCTGAGGGGCACATCGAAAGCGCCCACGATGGAAACACTCCCCCGGACGCCTCCAACGGCGAGTTCCGGGAGAGAAACCAAGCCCCGCCGCGCGTGCGGCTGGAACAGCTGCGGGAGTGGCAAAAGGAGCTCGAGGAGGCACGCCTCCAGCTAGAGCAGGAACATGCCAAACTCGAGTGCGAGATTGGACACCACGGAGATGGTGGGAGCGCACGTGCCAACACCCGCGACGTCAACTGGAGGATCCTCGAAGACGATGAGCGGCCCCCACTCTTCGCCAGGGCGAGCCAGGACCTGAGGTGCCCAAGGCGCGTCGTGCCCACCACAAGCTGCGCATGCTCCTTGAGCGCGCAACACGACAACAGGCAGAGAGCTCGATGTCTCGGCAATGCGGGCCCAACGCCAGCCAGCACCCCCTCCGATGCGGGGTGTCAAGGAAGTGTTCGTCCACTAAGCCTCGAGCGGGGGAGAAGGTCCCGCGAACGCACCCGTTTGGGGACGCTTTGGCGCCGACCGCGGCACACGCCTCACCCTCAACGCCCGGAAGCGTGGGAACGAGGATGAGCAAGCGGTTGCGAGCCGAGGGTATCACCCTCGCCGCGGCGAACGCCACAACAGCTCTGAGGACCGAAGCCCAAGCGCCGATCCACCGGGTCCTAAGGTTTTCAGCTCGTGCATTCGCAGCGCGGTGTTCTTGTCATGGTACCATCCCCCGGCGAACATCTCAAAGAATGCTGGGGCGACGAACCCGGACCTGTGGCTCGAGGATTACCTACTCGCCTGTCGGTCCGGTGCGCCGGATAGCAACTACTTCATCATCCGCAACCTGCCACTGTTCCTGGCCGACTCAGCGCGAACGTGGCTCAAACATCTCCCCTCCGATCGGATCCAATGCTGGTCGGACCTGAAGGAGATATTCATGGGGAATTTCCAGGGCACCTACGAACACCCCAAAAACCCATGGGACCTCAAGAACTGCCGATAGAAACCGGGAGAGACTCTCCGCGAGTACATTCGGCGCTTCTCTAGGGAGTGCAATGCGTTACCCAACATCGTCGATGCCGACGTTATCGAGGGTTCTTGTCTAGGACAACCTGTGATTCCCTGGTCCACAAGCTGGAAGCAAAGAGCCCGCGGACCACTAAGGAACTCCTCGACATCACGACGAGCCACGCCTCGGGCGAGGAGGCGGTTGGGGCGATCTTTCACCGTGCCAAGGGCACAGCGAAGCACGACGAGGGCGCCAGCGAGGGCACCTCGAACCGCCCGGGGAAGAAGAAGAACAGGAGGAACAATGGGGTTCCCTAGTAGCTGCCGCCGACCGTACGGGAGGTAAGGCGGCCGCCTGGGAAACCCACGATCATTTTGAGAAAATGCTGGAGAAGCCGTGCTCGAACCACGCCTTCCCCGTCAAGCACCTGTACAAGGACTGCGCCCTATTGAGGAAGTACCTGTCCGGGGGCTCCTAGAGGGGGGAGCAGAGGAAGAAGCCCGAGCCAGGGGAAGGCGACGCCGAGGGAAGGACAACAGCTTTTCCGCCACCGACAGCTACCTCATGATATTTGGCGGGCCGACCGCCTACGAGTCCAGGTGCCGCTAGAAGTTCACGCGCCGGGAGGTCTACGCCGGGATGGTTGGAGTCGACATCACCTTCGACCGGTCCGACCACCCAAGCAGCGTTCCGCAACAAGGGAGGTGCCCGCTCGTGGTCGACCCGATCGTCGGCACGAAGCGTCGCACCAAGGTACTGATGGACGGGGGCAGTGGCCTCAACATCATGTACGCCGAAACCCTGGATGCCATGGCATCGACCGGCCGCGCATTCAGCCGTCCAGAGCACCATTCCATGGCATCATGCCGGGGAAGCAGGCGATACCGCTTGGGCAGATCAACCTGCCCGTAACATTCGTGGATCCGACCAACTACAGGACGGAGACCCTCACCTTTGAGGTGGTCGGATTCCATGGATCCTACCATGCCATCTTGGGGTGGTCGTGCTACGCGAAGTTCATGGCCGTCCCCAACTACACGTACCTCAAGCTCAAGATGCCGAGCCCGCGTGGGGTCATCACTGTCGGCTCCTCTTTCCAGCGTGCCTACAAGTGCGAGGTGGAGAGCTGCGACCTCACCTCGGCGGTCATCGCTTTTCAGGAACTCGCAGTCATCCGGGAGGAAACCGTGGAGGAGGCGCGCGACTCCAACCGGAGTACCGGATCCTTTGAGCCTGCGGAGGGCGTCAAAGAGATCCTCATCGACCCCAACAACTTGGGGGACAAGAGGGTGCGGATCGGCACAGCACTCTCCTCTAAATAGGAAAGCGCGGTCATCGACTTCCTCCACACCAACAAAGACAACTTTGCGTGGAAGCCCTCGGATATGCCGGTCATACCGAGAGAAGTCACCAAGCATGCCATGAAGATCAGACCAGGCTCCAAGCCGGTCAAGCAATGTCTACGCCGTTTTGGCGAGGAGAAGCGCAGAGCCATCGGCGAGGAGACTGCAAGACTTTTGGCGGTCAGATTCATCAAGGAAGTGTATCATCTCGAGTGGTTAGCCAATCCTATTCTTGTATGAAAGAAGAGAGGGAAATGGAGGATGTGTGTCGACTACACGAGCCTCAAAAAGGCGTGCCCAAAGGATCCATTTCCTTTTCCCCACATAGACCAGGCAGTTGACTCAACTTCAGGGTGCGAAACCCTCTGCTTCCTCGATGCGTACTCCGGGTACCACCAAATCGCAATGAAGGAGTCCGACCAGCTCGCGACTTCTTTCATCACCCACTTTGGATCGTACTGTTACGTCACCATGTCATTCGGTCTAAAGAATGCGGGGGCTACGTATCAGCGTTGCATGGTCAGGTGTTTCGACGACCTCATCGGGCGAACCGTTAAGGTTTACGTAGATGACATCATGGTCAAGTCCCAACGGGTTGACCAGCTGGTGGGCGACCTAGAGCAAACCTTCGCCAGACTCCGAGTGAATAGCGTCAAACTCAACCCCAAGAAACATGTTTTTGGGGTTTCCAGGGGAATGCTTCTCGGTTTCATCATTTCCGAGCGTGGCATCAAAGCCAACCCGGAGAAGATTGTGTCCATCACCAAGATGGGCCCGATTCAGAACCTCAATGGGGTTCAGCGGGTAACAGGGTGCCTCACAGCACTCAACCGCTTCATCTCGTGCCTCGGCGAACGAGGCCTTCCCCTTTACCAGCTTCTAAGAAAGACCGACCGTCTTGCGTGGATCACCGAGGCTCAGGAGGTGCTTGACAAGTTTAAGGCCCTCCTAATGAAGGCCCCGATGTTGGCCCCGCCGACCGACGGAGAGCCACTCCTACTCTACATTGCAGCGACAATGCAGGTGGTCAGCGCCGCCCTTATCGTGGAGCGAGAGGAGGAGGGGCATGCTCTCAAGGTGCAACGCCCCGTATACTTCATAAGCGAAATCTTGGCTGATGCCAAGACTCACTACCCCCTAATCCAGAAGCTCCTGTACGCCATCATGATCGCCAAAAGGAAGCTGCGCCACTACTAAGAGTCACACCCGGTGATGGTGGTCACGTCATTCCATCTTGGTGAGGTTGTTCGCAACCCGGACACCACTGGGAGGATCGCGAAATGGGCCCCCGAGTTGATGGGTCAAGGGATCTCATACGCCTCTCGAACGGCCATCAAGTCCCAAGTGCTCGCTGATTTCATCGCGGAGTGCACCGAGACTCAGATGCCCCCGATAGCTGGCGACGAGGAGTACTGGACGATGTACTTTTACGGGTCACGGGTGAAGGAAGGAGCCGGCTTGGGGTTTGTCTTCGTCTCTCCCCTCGGCGTGCGCATGAGGTATGTGGTTCGTGTTCACTTTCCTGCTTCTACTAATGTGGCTGAGTACAAGGCACTCATCAACGACCTATGTATCGCCATCGAGCTAGGCATCCGACGACTTGAGGTCCGAGGCAACTCACGAATTGTCGTTGATCAAGTCATGAAAGAGTCAAGCTGCCTCTGCCCCAAGATGGCCACGTATTGCCAAGAGGTCCGTCGGCCTGAGGACAAGTTCGACGGTCTCGAACTTAACCACATTCCAAGACAGCTCAATGAAGCAGCCGACACATTGGCAAAAAAGGCGTCGAGCCGCTAGCCCATCCCGTCCGGAATCTTTGCTAGTGATCAGTACAAATCCTCGATCTGCTAGAGGAGCTGGAACAAGCCAGGGCCGAACCGCTAGCCTCGGACTTAGGGGCTTGCCAACCGCCAACCCTTTCCAACCACGAGGTCATGGAGCTCGACTTGGAACCAGTGACGGAAACTGACCCTCTGGCCGAATGGAGGGCGCTTTATCTTGACGACGTACTCCCGGCTGATAAGACGGAGGCCTGACGGCTTGCACGCTGCACTAAGTCCTTCGTCATCATCGAGAGAGAGCTCTATAAGCGGAGTCACACCAAGATCCTGCAGCGTTGTATCCTGATCGAACAGGGGAAATAGCTGCTGAAGGATATCCATGGTGGGGTCTTTGGGCACCACGCCGCGCCCAGGACCTTGGTCAGAATCGTGTTACAACAAGGCTTCTATTGGCTAACTACGGTGGAGGACGCCAAGCGGATCATGCGCACCTGCGAAGGGTGTCAATATTATGCGTAGCAAACCCACCTATTGGCGCAAGCACTCCAGATGATCCCCATCACGTAGCCATTTGCGGTTTGGGGGCTCGATCTGGTCGGGGCCCTCAAGAAAGCACCAGGGGCTAAACGCATCTGCTTGTTCCCAGTGATAAGTTCACGAAGTGGATTGAGGCTCGGTTGATCGCGATGATCGGATCCGAGCAGGCCGTGGAATTTTTCCTTGACAACATCCACCACTTTAGAGTTCCAAACTCCATCATCACGGATAACAGTATGAAGTTAACAGGGAAAAAATTCCTCAAATTCTGCGATGATTACCACATCCGCGTCGACTGGGCCTCCACGGCGCAACCCCGTACGAACAGGCAAGTTGAACGCGCGAACGACATGATCTTGCAGGGACTCAAGCCCAGGATCTTCAATCGATTAAAGAAGTTCATCGGGCGATGGGTTGCCGAGCTCCCCATAGTTCTCTGGATCCTCAGGACGACTCCTAGCCGAGCCACTGGCTTCACCCCCTTTTTCATGGTCTATGGTTCCGAGGCGGTCCTGACCGACCTAGACTATGGAGCACCAAGAGTTAGGGTGAATGACGAAAAGGGGTCCGAGGCATCCCTCGAAGACACGATGGACCAACTCGACAAAGCGCACGATGTCGCCCTGCTCCGATCAGCCAAGTACCAGCAAGCGCTGCGACGATATCATGGCCAACGGGTGCGGGGTCAGGCATTCAACGTCAGTGACCTAGTGTTACTCCTCGTTCAGAGCAATAAGGATCGCCATAAGCTCTCCCCGCTTTGGAAGGGGCCATTCATCATCGCCGACGTGCTCCGGTCAGGCACCTACAAGCTGGAGAACGCCGACAGTGAAGTCTTCACCAACACTAGGAACATCGAACAGCTACGTTGCTTTTACCCTTAGTCTTTCCAAGTTATGTGTATATTCACGTTAATTAACAAATTCTGGTTCGAAAACCTTCTTTTCTGCCCGCTCTATAGTGACGCCCGACCCCAGCCACAGCAGGGGGTCGGGCCTCACTCGGGGGAAGTTAAGGCCGTACCTACTTGAAACTCTTTTGCGCCCAACCCTTTTCTACGATTGAGGTGAGATGATAAAAGCTATGAAACAGCGCGCTCTGAGTAAAGTTGGTCGTACTGCAGGAAACCCATGCCCTAGCGGCTTCCCTCGCTCACCAGCATGATCAGAGTCCTCTCGTTCGCATCTTGCTTGTATCGCCTCAATGCTAGGAGCGGTCGGGCGTCCTTAACCTTCGTCGCCAAAAGGCCTCCCTGGCCGAAATCAAATGCTTAAAAGTTCACTTATACACATGTCCTTGGGCGCCGAGGCCTAGTTCATCATCTAAGCTCGCCAAATTACTCCTTGGAAACAACTTGCTCCTCCATGCTTGCAGCCAAGACCTGCGCGAGGGGGGCCACCTCTTCCTCAATCTGGTCCAGCTCGGTGTCGTCAGAGCCAGGCTCAAAGCCTTGGCTCATCACCTGCAGATTGATGTTCTCATAATGAGAGCGCACGATCGCAAACGATTGCTGCATGCCATGGCGCAGCGCCAGCCTCGCCATTCCGCGCGCCCGGTCCTTGAGGCTGATGACCTGGGTCACGATCGAGCATGTCCCCTGCTCTGACCTCATGCCAAGGTCGTCCAAAACAAATGCAACGGCACGCCGCAGGGTGTCATGGTCATCGGATTCCTTGAGGAGGGTGCTTTTCGCCTCGCCGAGCTCCCTCTTTAGGCGTCAGTGCTCCACCACCTCCTGCCCAAGCTTCTCGTCGAGAGCTGTCCAGACACGCATTTACATCGTCAAAGAGCCTGCCGAAAAACACAGAAAAGACCACGAAAGCAGGCAAAATCTTACCATCTACCTGGTCATGTAGCTTGCGCTCCTCGGTATTCAGGCGGACAATCTCAGCTTGTCTAGAAGCAACCTCTACGGTGAGGTCAGCCGCCAAAGCCTCGGCTTGGAGCTTTAGGCCCGCCTCGATGGCGAGCTCCTGCTGAATGGAAGCCACCTGCTGCTGGGCATCTGCAAGGGAGGACGATCAAACGCGCTGCGTCCAGAAAATCCAACAAAACTGAAGGAAGGAGGAGAAAGATCTTACTCGTAAGACTCCCTTGGGCCGATCGCGCCTGCTCCTCCCTCTCCTCGGTCAGACGAATGGCAGCGTCGTGCTCTTGGCCGGTTGCTTTGAGTTCGCCGTGGAGCCCCTCCACGATACGAACCAACTGGTCCCGCTCCTCTTGCAGCCGCTCGAACGCCATGGCGTCCGTGACCGCCTGGCTCCAGCATCAACCACTTTCCGGCGGGCGGCGGCTAGTTGCTCGGCCAACTCTTCGCGCTATCACGCCTCCTCGGCACGACGCTTCCAGCTATGATTCATGAGGAACTAACGAAAAGGGAACAAGTCAGGAATGCCCAAGAGGGAGGCGAGAATCGAAGACGTCGATATGTCGTACCTGACATGCCGGGGCAGCAACGTTGCGCAGCGCGCCTAGCACGGCGGACAAGGCCTCCGAGACGCTCCTCCACTCCCTACCCTCCATCTCGTCGCCAAAGCTGAGGATCGCCGCAATGGGATCCGGCGAGCCCGCTTCACGGTGGGCACCTCCCCGTCCTGGTAGATCGCCACCCGCCTGAGCCAAAGACGGCGAGGACCTCCCGCCGCGGTCGCCGTCAGCCACTCCCACCAATGCCAAGGTGGTGGGCACCTCCTACGGCACCATCCTGCTATGGCAGCCGTGGCCACCTCACTGTCGGCAGGTAAGGCCTCCCCCTGGACGACCGCCACGGCCTCGCGCGGCAGAGTCCCCTCCCGTGCTAGCTCTTCATCTGGGTCGCCATGTCCAACGTCAATGGCGGCTCCTCCTGCGCCATTTCCTCGCCCATCCGCCCCGCCTCGGATGCGTCGGCCTGCTGGTGTAGTAGCAACAGTTACGCCTCGGTCTCTAGGAGTGAATCGGGTACACCTCTTTCCAATCCCTCCTCGATGGGTGTCGCCGTCGGCAACATCTCCTCTGCAAGCGCGTCCCCCAGCGCTAGCTCCATGACTGCCGTCCGCGACACCTGCCCTGTTCGCGTCGCGATCACCTTGGCGCCTGCTGCACTCTCCCTCGGCGTGACGTCGGCCGTCCCCGAAGGTGCCCGCTGGAGTGCAAGGACCTTCCGTGGCGCCACCGCCAAGGGACCTGCTCGGCCTCCAACGTTACAGCAAAGGCCCGAGGGCAGTTAGCGCACCATTGGCAGAGAATCACCAAGATGAAGGGACAAAGTGATCATCGACTCACCGAGACGCCACTATGCGAGGGCGCTTCGAGGTTGGTCTCCCCAACCCTAGCTCCGCTTCTTCGACACGCTGCCATTTGGGACCCCCCACCTGCACGGGAGCCCCCAACGTGGTGTCGCGATCCACATTCGTCGCCTCCATGTGCGCATCCTTCCCCTGCTCCGTTGCGATCGTAGGGCTGGGGGAACCTACGCTGACATCGATGGTTGCGAGGACGACTCCTCATCGTCGCGTGCCAGCTCATCCCAGGGGATGTCATCCTCCTAATCCTTCTCCTCGTCGATGTCATCATCGTCGTCATCGTCATCATCCTCCATCGCTTCCTCTTCTGATCCCTGTGGCGCGCCCTGTGCTGCAGCTTTGCACACTCCCACGCTTCCTTCTTTGCCTTCTCCGCATCCTTCTTCTTCTTGTGCGCCTCATCGGCAGCACGGTTTGTCGCTCGTTCGGCCTCATCCTCCAGCAACGGCGCATGGGAGTCGCAGAAGGGGCTGAATTGTCCCTACAAACGCCGACCTGCGATGTCGAAAGCTCAAGAAAGGAGCGAGACATAAAGAGGAGGTCAGGAAGTACTCACCAGATCAATGAAGCCGGTGTCCAGCCGCATCGCCAGATGCCCCTCGACCGGGAACACCACGTCGGGCTCGTCCAACACCTCCCAGATGTGCTGTTGGATCTCCGAATTGTGGAGCAAACTCTGGGCAAGCACCGTGCACTCAAACCGTACGCCCGGTGCCATCCTGTACAGCGGAAGCGCGCGGTCCATCAGCGGCGCCACCCGCCTCGATTGGTAAGCTCCGATGACGCCGGTGCCTCAGAGGCCGTGGCCCTTTAGGTACGCTATGGCACCCAAGAGCAGGGTGAGCCTCTTCTTCTCCTTGTCCATAGGCCCCCATGACCACACCGGCGGAGCCGCCACAATCGTGCGGACGGTGAAGAGTGGAAGGGGGGCGGCGTCGTGGTTCTTGATGTAGAACCACCGTGAATGCAACCCCTTGTTGGACTTCGTGGTGGTGATGGCCATGTACTCAAGGGCCCAGGGTCCGAGAAGATGGATTCCAGCGCAGCCTATCAGGGCTGTCAACCCGTCCTTCTTCTTGACCAAGGAGACGGCGAAGAAGTACCTCCAGAGACTGAAGTGGGGTTCGATACCCAGGAATCCCTCGCACAACGCGAAGAAGGTCGCGATTTGCTGGATCCCGTTCGGGTTGAGGTGTTGCCGCTCGATCTGGTAGTGATGGAGGAGCCCCCAAAAGAAGGGATGAGGGGGCACCTCGAGCCCACGCTCATGGAAGTGCACGAAGGAGACAACGTGACCATTGCGCGGTGCCAACACCTCCTCATGTCCAGGTAAGAGCCACTCCCCTGCAGCGGACCACGGGCAGAGAAGCCCACGCTTGATGAGACCCCCAGACGCGCCTGGCCCACGTCCGAGCGGTACCACGATGCCATTGTTGGGCGGTGAAAAGGGATCAAGAGCTCTCATGGGGCAGGGGCGCAGATGGGGAACGGCTCGGGCTCCGGCAGCGGGGAAGTGACGAAGGCGGAAAGACAAGATTGGCAGGGCGACGACGGAGGGGTCGATAGCTCCAGTTATAGGCAGGGGGCGGAAGGCGAAATGCCGCCTCGACTCCCACGACCGCCGTAATAACCGCGTCCGCCATGTCAATTCGCCCCATATCATCGGGAGGAGTGCACACGCTACGCCCGAGCCTGACCCCTCGGGCGACGCGCCCGGCAGAAAGGGGGCCCAAAAGCCCTCGTAGGTAAGAAGGCTACGGGCTGAAAACGCCCCGACGGCCCATTAAGTTCCGAGGGTTCGAAGGTTGGCCCACCGACGTGTTCACAACCACCCTAGGGCACCACTAGAGTGAGGGGCGGAGACGGATGGGCCCACTAGTGGCCTGCACCCGGGCGCGCGCGCGCCATGGGCATCCCGACTGGCATCCGAGTCTTGACTAGAGCGTGATCCGTGGTTTTTCTTCGAAGAAAGGCAACGAGCCATCGGGACCGGTCAAACAGACCTGATAACAATACGGATCGGTTGTCGAGAATTTGGAGTCGGTCACCAGCTGACCCATCTCGGGTCTCCGCAAATGGGAACTGGGGCCCCACTCGAATCAGCCTGTTATCAGCTCACCGAGCACCACGTTTCGACCAACAAGGAAAACGTGGCACGGCTCAGCCCTTCTACCTCATCAAAAGAGACGCTTGATGGAAAACGGCTGCTAGATGAGACGGCCTCCCGACCGAACTCCCGCTAACGCACGCGAGCTCGGGGGTCGGACTCACAAGGAGACCAAATATGGTTGCATACGAAGTAGAGGTGAGAGCTGAAAGAGAGAAAGGGAGTCCTCTCCACCTTTCAGGTCCCTCCTGTAAAGAGAAACACCCAGAACAGCACCCGCCCCTCCTGCAGGCTCGGGGGCTGCTGCGGGGCGTCAGAATCAAGCACAGAAAAAACTCTCCTTTTATTCCAAAGTTACCAAGGGATACGATTACATAGTGCGCTCTTGGCGCATAACAAAAGACATAACCTAGATTTGCCAAAATGACCTACGCTTTGGACGAAAGGAGTGGCTAGCCATGGGCCGTGCACAAGTATAAACAACTTAAGCGCTACCACGCAGGGTAGCGCCGAGAGTTCCCCGTGGTCTGCTTTAGCAGGGGCTCGGAATAAAACGGACGACTGCGTCACAGTCCATCCCCTAACAGCGAGGCTGTCTAGGAAGTAGGAGCGGTACGCGGGGGTCGACGCGTATGTCTTGTGCTGCCTCGACGTATGCCTCTACCACCGTGAGGCGACCCCAGCAATGGCAGCGGGGAGGATGAGAAAGAGGGAAGCCCGGTGAGGCCGTACGGCATCGAGCGGAATCGGCGTTCTCGTGCCAAATCAAGGCAGGTGCGGCAAGGCTTGCCTCCGCCTCCCTACGGGAAGGAAGTAGGGAGCCATGGGCGGGTCACCACCTACCCAACGATTTCACGAACAGCGACTAATCCGCCTCCGCCCTCATGAGGAACCAGCACCTAAACAAAGACAACTGCCTCACGAAGGCGAAGCCAAGGACCTGGACGCTCGAGTTCTCCTTCTTCACGCTCCTCTACTTGCAGTCAATCCACTAACAGCAACCAATGAAGGATCGGGATCCAGCTTGAACGATCCGAACCCGGGCTCTAGGAGGCCTAGTTCTACCACCCATTGTTAGAGGCTTTGCGGTTAGTCTTGGTGCAACCAGAAGCCCAGCACCGCTATTTATAGCCGTGCTGGGGCACGGCGTTGCCGCGGGGCTAGACAGGCCGAAACCAAGTAACCAGCATTAAAAAACTTACCTGCCCCGATTCCCATCAACGACTGCTAATCTGACGGGACAGCGCGGGATAAGACGGGGCGGGAAGGCGCTGGTTGAGACAGGAGCCAGCGGTGGGCATTCCACGAGCCCCGAAGCAAGCAAGGATGGGTGCAGCTAGAGAACCCGTGTCGTACGACCCGACACCTGCAAAGACTGCTACCGGTCACGGTCAGCAGAAACAAGAACCGGCGAAGGGGTGCTTGGACCAAGGCATTACCCCGGTGTACCCTCCGAACACGCTAGCTGACCCTCTAGGCGAATCTCTAATTCACCCAGAGCCTCGGGGGCTACACCCACTGTGTGAGCGCACCCACGTGAGTCAAGCGGAGGGAGATCTCTCATTGGTCATGTCAATCAGGACGCGAAGGCAAGCATGCCAGCGGAACCCTCTGCGCGAAGGCAAGCAAAGGCTCGGGGGATACACCCAGTGGGTGCGCTCGCACGCACCCACATGAGTTGGATAGAAAGAGAACACACCCGAACCATGTAAGCCCGGATGCGAGGATGGGAACGTATTCGGCCTGGCGCAGGAGACGATGCCCGAGTAAAGCGAAGCCCCCACACAGTTTTCAAAATACGCGCAAGGGCTCGGGGGCTACTGATGGGGGTGAACATCATGGATTCCCCAAAGTACGGTCTTTAGGGAGCTAATCACGGATTAGTCCTCCTAAACTATGCAGCACGGCCTAACCAGGCAACCACGCGGCAGAGAATGGCCCACCGGCTGAAGGAGCATTGACGGCCCAGCATCAGGCCCGGACGCGGGGCGTGAGCCGCCTCACCTGACCCCGAGGGCGCGGGGCCTGTCTTGCCCAACCCCGAGGGCACGGACTCTGCCTCGCCCGGTCCTAGAGGCGCGGGCTCGGCCTCATCTGACCCATATGGGAGAGTTTTCCGCCTCGCCCGACCCCAAGGCACGAGCTCGGCCTCGCCCAACCCCGAGTGTACGGCTGCGGCCACGCCCGTCTCAGGGACGTGGGACCCCTAGGGCCCCGCAGGAGTAAAGGGCTCACGTTGGAGGTCAGGCCTCTGACACGAGAACAAGTGAAGGCACGCCTCGACATGACCTCCGGAGGTGACAGGCCATCATGGCGAGCCCCCATCGCCCGCCGCGCTGGGGTTAAGCCGCAAAACGCGTCGGGGGCTCACGCCGCCCGTCTTGTCAGAACGCACGTCGCCCGCCGTGCAAATCGGGGGTCCGCACCGCCTGTCTTTTTAAGGCTCACGTCGCACGTCGCGCCAGGGAGTGGCGCAGGGACACCCCAGCGTCATCAATAGGGCCCATGGGCCCACGTAAAGGGAAGGAGAGCAGCAGGATCCCAGCGACCCTCCTCTTTCTACTCTCTTTCTCTCTCTCTAATGTATCTGACCCTTCCCCTTGGCTTATAAAAGGGAAAGGGAAGACCCCCGTAGGGGGGATCGAACTCCCAAACACTCATGCACTCACATGACATTTTGCAACTAGAGACATGGGAGCTCGTTCCTTCTCTCGACCGTTTGTAACCCCTACTGCAAAACAGTGCAAGAACACAAGCAGCCCGAACTGGACGTAGGGATACTCCGCCCAAACTAGTATAAACTTTTGTGTCTTCTTTGCACACCATCCAAGCAAGACGCACAAGCACAAATTTACTAGTCGGCGGTCCGAAACACCGACAAGTGACGGAACTAAGGGGGCTGGCAGGGCCATGGCCGCCCAAACAAAAAGAAAATCAATGCATAGTATAAATTTTGTTAATAAAATTAGATCAAATTTCTATAGGAAATCCTTGCAAAACTAAAAGAAAGACATGCTTTTCTTTGGCAGAATACCCGATTTCATCCTAAAAATTTTAGTCGAGGGTCAACTTCGTCCCCTGAACTTCTAAAATTATCATTTCAATCCATCTTTTTCATGCAGCTCAATTTAATCCTTTGTTCTACATGTCTTGCCATATTGGCAATGCCATGTCAGCATCCAAATGCCATGTCAGCATCAAGGTGTTCCTATTTTTAGTAGCAACATATATTGGTTCACACATACTTAAAAATGACGCAGCATAGCTTTAACTTGTGTCTACATGATTTTTTTTTTAAAAAAGAAACTTTTACACACGTATAATTAATATGTTCGGGGTCAAACTCACTTCCTAAAAAATTGTACGTCATTTTAGTTTCGTCAAGGTGAACCGGATGGGGTCAACATTTATATCCACGTAGGACGAATGACTCAATTGAGCCGGATGGAGAAGTTTGAGATTGAAATGATCGTTTTGAAAGTTTAGTGACGAACTTGAGCTTCGGCTGAAAGTTTGAGGGCGAAATTGGCTATTCTATATGTTTGTCTGGCCCCCCTTTAATTTTCTCTC
Organism: Panicum miliaceum; assembly: GCA_032594955.1. Lineage (NCBI taxonomy): Eukaryota > Viridiplantae > Streptophyta > Magnoliopsida > Poales > Poaceae > Panicum > Panicum miliaceum. The sequence continues at coordinate 5,613,245 of CM064070.1, read as the reverse complement.
CAGTTCCGCCACAGCTCAGGTGTGGTCTGTCAGAGCTTCGGCCACTGTTCTTTTTTTGCGTACCCCTAGTGGGGCTGTCTTGAGATCATTTGGTACGAGATCCTCTAGGCTATTCCCAAATAGCAAACAATGCAGTGGTGTTCGAGTATACCGGTAGCTCCAGACCAGCCCACGGCCGATCAGGATTGGTTTTTTCAATCCATAGCCAGCGCATTTGAAGTGCCCAGCCCATGACCTCCAAATTGTGAATGCCCTGCCCTCCGAGATCAAATGGCCTCATGACTTTCTCCCAAGCCACTAAACAGCAGCCACCATTCACATCTTTCCGTCCTTTCCAGAGAAATCCTGTCCTAATTTTATCTATGGCACGGATAAACCATTTGGGAACCTTGAGCGCGATCAAAAGATAGATGGGGATGGCCGTGAGCACAAAACGGACCAACACCGCGTGACCAGCAAGGTTCATGAGGGAGGCCTTCCATCAAGGAGCTTATTAGCTATTTTTTCAATCCAAACCATTAAATCTCCTCTCCTTCTTATCAGAAATGGGAAGTCCAAGGTAAGTGTTGGGAAAGGAAGAGGTTGTGCACTGTAAATTATTACTGACCAATTCCTCAACTTCACCATTGCAATGGATAGGAATGGCGCAGCTCTTTTGCAGATTGGTCTGCAGGCCTGATGCCTCTCCAAGGGCTGCGACCTCTCCACTCTACTGGTCAGCGCCTCTCTTTATATGCAAATGCGAGGAAACCTCAAAAACAAGCTCCGGCAAATGGGATTTTCTGTTTCCACTTTCATAGCCAGATGTGTGCTAAAAAAAAGATGCCAAAAGGGATTTCCTAATCTTTATGCTGGTCAGCATACTAAAAGTTTACATAACTGATTTACAAATTTACAAATGAATGAAAAGATTAAGTATGAAAGAACGGAACGACTAGACTATGGTCATCGCTTCTTTAACAAAATCATGGCCGCGAATGCCACCATCCTGAAGAACAGACCATACATAAACAGAATCAAAATACAGAGCTTGTAGTTGTGGATATCGAAAGTATTGTTGAACAACAGGCCACAGCGAGTGATTAACCAAACTCCAGGATACCTGCATCAAAAGAGAACGCCATTACTTCTAGTTCAACATTACAGTAGGGCCTGTATGAAGCAAAAATTCTAGTCCCAAAAGAAACAGTGATGAACAAACACTAACTTTTTGGCGTTTACAATTATGAAGCCCTCCAATGCCCATTTTGAGTAGCACAATCTCTTCAGAAACATCGGAGTACTCTTTTGAGTGGATAATAAGGTTAGAACAACCGGTATAAGTGCCGAACACTGAGAAAAAGAATCAGAATTAGGCACAATATATGTGGCCAATCATGTAAAAGATGTTGACAAAAAATGTTTAATCATTATGATACATACCAGCTGTGCCGAGCCAGGGCTGAAGCAGATGGCGAAAGTGTATCCTATCCCCGTCACACAGTACACAAGTGCGAGGAGTACAATGTAGTTATCTGCCATTGTTGATCTCGGGTTGTTGAAGTAGTAGAACATAGAGAGGTAAATGATTGGCTTTACAACAGTGCTGAAATGATCAATTGTGTCCCTGGCAAGAAAGTACGCCAGCGAGCTCATTCCAGATTCTCTTTCCCTAAAGTACTGCAATCTTTCCAGAGAAAACGACCTCAATGCTGCAATCTTGCACAAAAGAGCTGCATGGTAGTAACTTATGTCAGTGAACTTTTCACCAAGCTCGTGGTGAAAATAAAGTGGTGCATGTATATCAGAGCTTACAAACTGCAATTATAGTGTATATGTAGCCAGGCATCCCGAATGTCTTGTCACTGAGCTTTGCTATCGTCCCTAAGCAAATACCAGCTAGGCCTAGTATCAGGAAATCAACCGCGAGCAGCTTAGCTTCACGCAACCTCTGTTTGGTAACCCTGCAATGGTATATATTCAGTAACAACTGATTAGTACCTGTTCAAGACTTTAGAACCAGATTGAAAAGGTTGATGAGCTTACCTTCCCAAGTAATATTTGTACTGCATAAAGATCCCTGGTGTTTTTCTGCTAGATAAGTCCTTTGGTTTTGACAGATGGTGTTCGAGATGATCACGTTCTTCTGTGAAAGCGTTTCTGAGGGGGAGGCAGTGAGGGGTTGAACCAGACATTGAAGGGCTAGAGCTTATTTGTGGGGTTTGTTCACCAATTTCCTTGAGATCATCTTGCATGTCACTTGGTACTTCATAGCCATTGTATAGCATCCAGTGCACTGGTAGGTGCTTCGCTTTGATGCCAGACTCAGGCTTCACAATGCCCTCCAGAATGTCAATGTAGTGGTCTGGCGGGTTTACGCGGTCAGGAACATGGATTCCAAGGGTTGTGAAGTAGTCCTCAACAGTCTTGACCGGACCATTGTAAACCATCAACCCTCCTTTTGCAAGAAGTATCAAGTCATCGAACATGTTGTACAATGTATAGCTCGGTTGGTGAACAACGGCGCACACATTCACGCCTTCAAGTGCCTCATGCCGAAGAGCTCTGAGGAGCAGTTGTGATGAGGAACTGTCCAGGCCAGAAGTTGGTTCATCGAGGATTAGAAGTGATGGCTCCATTACCATCTCAATGCCCACATTAACACGCTTCCTTTGCCCACCAGAAATCCCACGCTTTTCAACAGTCCCAACCAATGAATTTCTTATACCCTGGAGATCCAGAGAATCTATTACCCTCTCAACTATGAGGACCTTGTCGCGGTGCTTCATTCTCGCAGAGAGCCTGTAGGTTCACAATAGAAATGTTCAGAAACTGGTCAGCTAATTACTGGAGATGTAGTTAGTATGAAATAATTATTACCTGCACTTTGCACTGAACCAAAGGTTCTCCTCCACTGTTAAGTTCCCGTGAACAATGTCATCTTGTGGCACAAAACCTATGATCTTCTTGTAAGAACGGATATTAACGTTCTTCCCATTAACAAGGACCGAACCTGTCACCTTATAGCCATTCACCTTCCCAGTGACAGCATTGAGGAATGTGGTCTTGCCAGCTCCTGATGGGCCCATGACAGCAGTTACACGGCCTGGCCGGAGTTCACCATTGATAGATCTTAACAGCTTCTTCTTTCCAAGCATCAAAGTCAGGTCCCTGAATTCAACCTTGAGCAAAGGCCTAGTTATCTCCTTCTGCTGATCCTTCACCATGTCGATCACCCCAGTGAAGGTTAGATTCTTGTTCTCCTGCTGCTGGAACTTCTCCTTCTCGATCTCGCCATAAGCATACTTGAATACCTGTGTGTGAGTTGATCTGTGCTTTCCCTTTGACACAGGCTTTTCCTTTGCAGCAACTACTTCTCCTTCATCACTGACATCAACGATAACTGACGGCATCACTTCAGTTATCTCAGTTGTGCTCTCAGCTGCAAATACAGCAGAGTCTGACATTTCCTGCGTCTTGTCCTGACCCATCAGTGGTGCTTCCTGCACCCTACGGCTAGAATTATCTGGATCCACCTGCTGACGAAACGATTTCCTTCTTGAAAATGTGCGTGAAAGATGACTCTGCATGCCATTCACATGCCTCCTTGCAAACTGTCTTGCCGCCTTCCATCCCTCGTGTGCCTTCACCTGCTGCCGAGCCAGCTGAATGGCGTTCTCTCTTGATCTTGCCTTCCTCCGTTCACGAATACTGAGGAATTTGTCGGAGCAGTTGTATATGATCAGAAGCAACAGGCACAATGCACCCTGCATTGAATGGCAAAGTTTCAATCATGTGCAAACACAAGATTGCAGTGCGGTTACCTCATTTTATTTGTGACTGGAAGTGAAAATTTTACTCCCACCACCTAGATATATTGTTGTAAGAGAGAGAGAGAGAGAGAGAGTTTCTGAATTACAAAATTAGGCGAGATGGTTTACCACTATGCAAGCACCGAGAATGACTATGTTTTCATTGTCCTCGTTTTCATCACAGGAGCCCTTTATTATGCACTCTGCAAATTAAGCCCAATTAAGCTCATTGATCAAAAGTTTGTATGATTGTGTGATCAAAGTCATGTTCATGATGCTTACTTTCTTCAGCGGTGGAACCTAGTCTGCAATAGTGCCTGCAGAAGAAACAAGCAATTGTGACCAAATCAAACCACTTCTCTTGTTAAAGGTTTGACTTACAAGATAGAGAAAGCATAAAGTTAGATCAGTACCCACTGCTACAAGAATCTCTTTTTGTTGTGGTTGGACAGTAGTAACCAGCTGGGCAGAAGATTTCTTCAGTGCTCTGGATATCAGCCCACATGTCAGCACCTCCGCAGCTCTCCGTCGAACTTGAGTTTGGAGTTATTTGATACTTGTATCTGATCAAAGTTCCACAATTCAGATACATGGCATCCTGTATTTGTTTATCAAGAAACCTATTGCAATAGGAATACATCAAGAAAATCTTACGGGTCGCAAAGACCAGTTGTCTCATTCGCTGTGGCACGTGGGCAGTACGAGCCTAGTGGACAAGCTATAGCCAAAAGGAAAAAAAAACTTCAGGTCATTCACAGCCCAATAAAATGTGGATTTCTCTAAACAAATTAACTGACGTTTGAGAAAAAACATTAAAGTGTATAGGACTTGTTGGAGAAACTCACGGAGCATGCAAGTAAGACCGCGGGCGCAGAAGAAGCCCTCGCAGCATGCCTGGCAGTTCCTTCTTCTCAGCGGAATGTTGTTGCTATCATGTTTTCTGGGGTCAGGAACTGGATCGGTAGCGCATGCCCATCCTGGATCACACCCCTTCCCCCAGGAAGATATGTTGCAGTTTATGTTAGTCTTGAGGTTGATGTTCTTATCGCCGTCACGGTCATACAAACTTGAGAAGTAGAATTTGACTTCATTGGGTGTGCACAGACGCTGTGGCAGATCACCTGAATGTATCATTTAGATATTATGCACAACTCAGTAATGTGGCCTTGAACCTGATAACGAAATGGCATCCAAAACAATATTTTTTTCAAAAGTCAAGGAATTCGTTACATCCAAATTTCACTATATAGTACAATTGAACATTAGCATCTAATTTGATTAATGAAGCTTGCAGGTTCATCTGATACTAGAATGAGTCAAATTGCCTAACTTCTAAACATCACAAACAGCACTAGATACGATTAGTTGGAGTTGAGCTTGTCAAAACCAACTGTGCCCAAGTCTTATTCGGCTGCTGTTCACAATTCCTTTGTACTAAAGCATGGCAGAAATAAATGGTTATTATACGGTAGCGGTTCCACTTGTCACGAGTACATGTCACCAATTGTATCTGTCCACATCATGTTATCCAAGTTGTAACAAATGTTGAGGAACTGTGCAAGAGAACGACTCAAATTTACAAGGTACCAATCAGCCACTTGGCTGAATGACAACTATTCGGGGGCAGGCTAAAATAACAAGATAACCACATGTGAAACCGTGAAAGGGAAGGTCTTCGGTCTTGTACTCATGTAAAGTACTGTGTTAGGGAAAAACACAGCTGATTAGCCCTGTTTCGTCATCCTAGGAAATGGATTCTCATAATAATTATCTTATTACGTGGAAATAAGAAGTGGAAATAAAATAAAAACAGGGCAGTTTAGTCCAATGGGGATTAATAGGAGCATTTGGACATTGTCTACTGAAAAGTTGATCCAACAATGCACCTGTCCCCAAACTACAATATTTAATTCACCAAACAATCTGTACCGAGACGAGATTCTCCGATTCAGACTAAACAAATCGAGAAGACCCAACAAATCAACCGAGAACCCAGTCAAGAAGAGCAGAGGAAGCAAGCAAGCAAGCAGAGGAGCTGAATAGGAGCTGAATGAAGTATCCCGGAACATAATGGGGGATTGATTGACCAGCCAAACAACTGACAAGAGGGGTTGAACGGAAGACGACGAACTCGATCGAAGGCCATGGATTTACCTTGGCTGTCCTGGAGGCACTTATCCACGAAGGCGAGGTTGGATGTGTAGTTGAAGGCCTCGTTCCAATCCTCCTCCCTGAAACGCAACGCGGCAAAGGGGAACCGGATCAGAATCCGAAGCGAGCAAAGGCGCCGGCTTTCCTTTTTTTTCTCTCTCTCCCTCTCTTCCGCCGGCATCGCCGGCCGGCAAAGAAGTCGAAGAAGCAGCGGGGAGGCGAGGCGATCGAGCTTACGGGTCGGCGACGCAGAAGCTGAACTTGTCGGAGATGGTCCCGGTGACGTTGTTAGTCAGGATGTTGAGCTGCTTCTCGACGGCTGACAGCGGCGGCGCGAGCGGCGGCGCCGGGGGAACCGGGGGCAGCGGGCTCTGCTGGGCGCGTGCGACGCCGGCGAGGAGGAGGAGGAGGAAGCCGAGAGGCTGAAGCAGCACGGAGAGGCGCTGGGCGACGCCCCGGCCCCGCCGCTGGAGCCGGAGGGGCTTGGCATCGCGCATTCCGAGGCAGGGGAGGACCTAGCACCTAGCGGCGGCAGCAAGCGAGGGGGGAGGCTGGCTAGACGACGATGGAAAAGAAAGGCGTGCGAGGAAATGAGGAAGAGACGCTTGGTGTCGCCGATTTATATATGGCTGCGTGTGTGTATGCGTGTTTGTATGCGTAGCGGCGTACGGGTTGGAAAAAATCGTCGGAGACGGAGACGATGATTGATTTGGCTTCGGTTGGTGACCGGAGGGAGGAGCACGTTGAAGCTGGACAGGGCGCACGAGGAAGGACAGGAGAGGGAGAAAGAAATGCTCAAATGCAGGCGTTGATCCAGTAGTATTCTCGAGGCGCGTGGACTGCCTGCTAACATGGGCCTACCTGGCTGCTGCTTGAAGATTTCTTTTTCTTTCCTGTTCTCTCTCTTTTCTAATGTGGTTGTGCCCTCATTTCTTAACAATTTTTGCATAAACCTCAGAAAGCGGCAGAACAGGAAGGCTGGAACAATGTTGAAAGAAAATTTCCCTAATTTTTTAAGGGATTGCTAAGTTAGCACGCTTTTTTTGTGAATTGTGCATAGCTCAATTGGTTATATTTGTTATGGTGGAATATTTCTAGATAAGTGTAAGTCTTGATTCGATATAGATTTTTCTTAAATTTTTAAGAAAAAATAGCGTTATTTTTTCAGTGCTAGGCAACATACTCGTCCAAAGGAAGGCTTCTGTGATAAATTTGTCGATCTTAATAGCTGCCGGTCAAGTATCTTAAAGTTGAACATATGGGGCTAGTATGTGTATGTTCATTTATAGGGGTCGAGAGTTCATGCGGATATAACGTCTGTAGTGTGTTTTGGGGGAAAAACCTCTAGGTTCAAGAGAATGACCAATAGGAAAGGTTTCCTCTCAAGTTGGGCAGAAATTAGGGCCACTGAATTAGCTATGGTCCAAGCTTTTTGTGTTTTCCCTTTATCTTCTTATGCCATTCACATTTCACAGTGGAACTCTTCAACGCTCGTCTGATATTTTTATTTAGATGCGGGGAGGGGCACTCGCGTCCACCTCCTGTTTCCAATTGTCCAAGTCAAGCTGGAAGTCTTCAGGTGGGGTTCTACCACATGAATGGATGGTTAGCTGTGTCCGCTTTTGGAAGGCAGGCCACTAAGATTCACTAGTGACAAATAAAGGAGCAAGTTTCCTTAAACAACTTCATGTTTATTTGAAATCATCGAATTCACTTTAACGGTTTTTGGGGAAGGATGATGAACGTGGCAGCAGGGAAGTACTCCAATCAAAGTAATATAGTAATCATGCCAAAGACCTATTTATGAAAATCATCCTGGTTTGAGCACCAAGTCATTCTGAAATTTCTTCTAACAAGATGAAGAAGATATTACATGGAGTATTGCAGCACACTCTTCAACATACATTAACGTTTACAACATGACACATTTTAACGAATATTCAATGATTTTAGTTATTCTAGGGGTATAGTATTTAACTAGCAAATAAGCACGTGTGTTGCCACAGTTAAAGATCCTATACGAATCATGGCTGATTTTTTTTATGGATTTTTCTTCAACATGGATTTTATTATGTTTTTACGTTATTATTGAGTCCATTTAGGTTACATATAGTCTTGTTGTTCGATTCTCATTATATATGCTTCGGGTCCACCGTCAGCGGCACGTGTTAGACCAAACCAAAATTTCTGGTGGAAAGTGCTTTAGAAATAAGTAAGGATATATTTTCCAGCATTAACATTTACACCATGATACAATTTAACAAATATTCAATGATTTTAGTTTTACTGGTATTTAATATATTTTTGACGTAACGTACTCTACCTCCTCGTCCAGGGAAAAATTCTGCTACAGATCAACATCGGAATCCTTGTAAAAACTAATGCAAACAAATCAATTGCTGGAGGTTGCCGGCTACATGGATTCGATCAACACGCCCGAGGTGAGGTAGCGTCATTTGGAGACATTTCGAGAACCCATCTGCGTGATACCCGGTTGATCTGCTCAATTGTTTTGGGTGCTATATTGATCTCCAACACCGAAAAATCTTTTTCAACGCGGTTCAGGGGCGATTTGGCAACTTCTGTCAACCACTTAGTTCATACTTGGAGCTTCCTAGCAATTCTGACTGACTGAGCCTGTAATCTGTGCAGCAGGGAGAGGCATGTGGCGCAAAATCTGTGAAGGTAACCACCTGTTGACCGGGCCAAAGTGTTCAAATAAACAAAGGCGGCTTCTTGATGTTATTTAAGTCAAATACGTACTTCTTTACCACTCCAGCTCGATCATCTTGCATTTGGGGCTATTCGTGCTATGACATCTTGATTTTGTTCGAGGCACAGATACTGATGCTATCGGGCTAAGATATCTAATAAATACAAAGAAAATAGATAATATGTTTTGGGTAAGCCGTACAATAATACTAGAAAAACCAAATCGATCTTGGTATTGGGTTGCACAGCAACCCTAAAGAAAAACTCAGACAGCTCTTTTAAAAACAACGAGATAGACTTAAAAGTATTACGAATTGTTGGTTTTAAAAAAAATCGGTATGTTACAAATCCAAACACATCAATGTAGTGTAGCCCATTCTGAAAAGGAAAATGAGTACAATAACATCATTAGTGATGTGCCTACTTAGGGAGTGATGAAATTCAAATCATTGGAAATTTCTTAAAGGTAAAATATGAATAAAATCCAAGGAATCAAACAGATCTTCTTAATCTAAATAGACACATGCTAGTTGAAACGACGACTAATGTAAATTTACCCTATAGCATAAATTAGTGCACACGTACAATATACGTGTATACAAGATCATATCCATATGATGCTTTTTTATATATTTTGTAATATTTATCTATGGTACTACATCTGATCTGGATCTATTCCCAAGTGAAACTAATAATTATGTATGTCTTTGTTATACTAATCTGTCGCATGCGTGCATGTGATCGAGCTCGGAGCCCAGTCCCGGCCCAATTTGTCACATGGAGAAAGCTCAAAGCAACATCTCCCCATTATTATAAGGGGTCCCACGACGCAATCTTTGAAGGTTGACACAATGAACGTGAAGAACCACTAGGGCACTAGGTTATGCAAATGGACTTGAAAACAGTTGAGCTCTCAATAGGGTTTCTTGTGGACATGAAACTTACGAGGGGCATATTATATTATTAGAGCAGCTCCAGCAGTATCCCTCCTCTAAAAAATTATCAATATCGGAAAAAGATATGCTCTAGTAGTTCCTCAATAATTATTTACTTTGTCCCAATATTTCATCCAACTCTCCTCAAATAAAGCGAGAATTTTTCTCTTTCAATATGTTAGTTGTATTAGGATGAGATTATTGGAGAACTATACAAATATCTTCCCTAATAATGTATGAAAGTGGTATTTGGGTATCCTAATAATATTGTATTTGGAGATGTTATTGGAGACCATTAGAGATGTTCTAATCTCCTTTAATTTAGGATGAGATAGACAATGAAATGATCTATTATTTTTACAAATTCTTTTTGAACAGAACAGGAACGTTTGGTAGCATAATATGAGTGTAAGGAAATTGCTTCTCTGTTTTTAAGGAAAAGTCTAATTTTCACCCTTTAACTGTAATAAAGGTAATCTAATTATTAATCATGTACGGTTTGAACTAGACAATTTTGGTCCTCTACCTGAGTTTGAAGGTGGTTTTTCCATTTTATAAATATAATAAAATATTTTTTCATCTAAAAATTCATAACCAATTCATTTTAAATCAGAGAAATATGAGATTAGTACCAAATTTTTCTAAAAATATAACATATATGTTGATCCTCTATTTGGCGTTGAAATCTTACTTGTTCATGTTCCTAGTGTTTAATTTCTTGTAGTCATGCATGTTATATTTAAATTATAAATTGGACTTTCCCCCTATCTTTATACAAATAGTACTTGCTAGCTAGAATTATTGCCTTGATTTTCGTTTCTACGTATGACCTCAATTTTATTTTTTGAGAGGAACGGCTTGGACTTTATTGATAACTTAGAATTACATTCCATCCCTTCCCTTGCTACGAGGTCCATGACAAAATACAAAATTACATCGAAGCCTTTCACAGATCCTCCGTAGCTGTTAGATCCGGAGCCACGGGACTGCGCACATGGCGTACTTACTCTAGGATAAGGGGTGAGACATGGCCCACATCCTACACCAGTTGTAACTCCTCGTACATGAGTAGGACTAGTTGGAACAGAAGGATAGTGGTAGGACTAGTTGGAACAGAAGGAAACTATCCGAGAAGTACTCGGGTAGGATTCCTAAGCTCGTATTTGGCTAGGATTTCCATATAACCCTATCCCCCAGACTATATAAGGACGGGCAGGAACCCCCTCCAGAGCATCAACCAACAATAATCATCTAAGGCAATACAAACCACCACATAGGACGTAGGGTATTACACATACTGCAGCCCGAACCTATCTAAAGTTTCGTGTTCCTTGCACCTTTGAATTCCTAATCTCGGCGACACCCCACCTACAATCTACCACCTCGGGGGTATTTCTCGGTAGGCTTGGAGGTTAAACACCGTCAGCTAGCGCGCCAGGTAGGGGTGTTCATTGACGATCCCCAGACGAACTCGATAGCATCGTAAAACTTCACCAGCGCCGTGCTCGACGAGGGCACAACTTTCATCTTCGGCTCGTGGGTCTACGTCGCTGACGGAGCGGGCAGCAATCATCGGCACCTCATCGACGACATGAAGCCAGAGGCATCTGCAGCAAGCCAACGCAGCAGTCTCGATGATTTCATCGACAATCTTGATGAGACGCTGCTCCTTGATCTCGCTAGGGAGATCAAGGAGGAGTCCGTTTTAAATGTAACTTCAACTCGTGTGGCACCAGGACTCCTCAGATCGGATCTGATTCGGTCTGAGGATTTGCGTACCCGATGATCTTTCGGGCTATGCAACACGGCCACTGTTTACTAGGAGGCCATGCGATTCGAGACCCTCTCCGCATTGGAGGAGGACTTGGATCGCTTGCTCATGATCGGAGACGACTGCTCCGACTACTACACAGAAGCTGCCAGCAAGGATCATGCTACTACTACTTCGACTTCGCGAGGATGCTTGATGACCCGCCGACAACTACTTCGACTACTCGTCTCGACTAGAAAACTAGTCAGGAGTGGGCCTCACACCGTCAATAACTAGTCGGGATCTACTCTGACTAGTTGGGCATCATCAATAAACCGTCACATCTCCATCGACGAGCGCTACGACTTCGTCAGCAATCACCCGCGAATCAAGCTAAGTCATACTTTAATATTTTTCTAAATATTCTTTATATCTCTGGATATTAACCATGTGCCTCCGCGGCCACACCATAATTGTGTTCCCGACTACTCATGCAACTTCGGGCTTGTAGTCGGCCTACACCTAACGGGTGTATAATATGCGCTCCACGAGCATTCTCTTTTTTCACGCAACGCCAACTGCTCTAGTTTTCTCTTAACGGTCGCTAAAATACGCGGGTAGCACACGCTTTAATCCATGAGATCTCCTCTTCTGTACGCCTATGTTCCTACTCGTGCATGCGGCCATGCTCCCTACGCTATGGGCTACGGCTATCAGGGATCAGGTGCTTAAAAGTAATAGGCTACCTACCCGGGAAAATTATGTGACATAGCAAGAGCAAGACGCAAAAAATTTTACATGCATTTTACAATGCTGGGATTCGCTCCTGACTCGATATCATGTATATCAGTTACAACAAATTTTCATTTACCTTGCAGGAGACCAAACCTGGACCATGCCGCTAGGTGAGGTATGCTCCCGAGAGCTTCCTTACTCGGCCATCACTTCATCGGCACAGACCACTCGTCGTGCTAGCAACGACTCGACCGACTTCCAGGGCTGGTGCCGCCGACCATGTGGCATATCTCCTATGATTCGGCCGGTACCTACGATTCTCGGCGTACCTTCGGTGGCTCATCTAGCTCCCATGCTTGGGGGCTGGGAGTGACAAGGCACTCGGCGTACCTTTGGTGGCTCGTCTAGCTCCCATGCTCGGAGGCTGGACACGACAAAGCACTCGGTGTACATTCGGCGGCTCATCTAGCTCCCGTGCTCGGGGGCTGGGCGCAACAGGGCACTCAGAGTGTTTTCGGCGGCTCGTCTGGCTCCCATGCTTGGGGCTGGCCGCAGGAAATAACTCGACGTATCACTGTGCAGAAGCTGAAGAGTTCATATCGGGATAAGATTTGTTTTGAGCGGAAATTTCGGGTTAATTTGAGAAAATTATTTGCTTAACCATTTTTTCAGGGATGCTATCCCGAAAAAATAGGTTTTTGAATTTTTGAACCAATTTACTCATTTTAACCCTTAACTCAAATTCTTAATTTTTTACACAGTCCATACCACAACTCTTTGGATTTTTTTTCCAAACCTTAGGATTTGGATTCAAGGCTCGGGGGATGCGGGACACGTGTCATCGACGGCTTATTTTTTAAATTTTTGGAAGAAAAGAGCAGAAGATTCAAGACCAATTTGACCCTCAGCCTGATTCTTCGATTCAACCTAAGGCTCGGGGCTACTCCATATGGAGTGCGAGTTTCATCGCACCTCATATAAAGGAGACATTAAAACTACTCAGGGCATGAGCACCTCACAACCTCGAAGTAGCCAAGGAAGTACTCAAAAGACATCTTCAAGACGGAGTTCGGAAGAACTCGAAGACGCTTTCAGAAGTGCTTGGGAGCCTGCAATACTCGATTACGAAGAGCTCGGGGGCTTGTCAGACCCGGAGCCACGGGATTGCGCACATGGCGTACTTATTCTAGGATAAGGGGTGGGACTTGACCCACACCTTACACCAGTTGTAACTACTCGTACAGGAGTAGGACTAGTCGGAACAGAAGGAAACTACCCGAGTAGTACTCGGGTAGGGCTCCTAAGCTCGTATTTGGCAGGATTTTCATGTAACCCTATCCCTACATATTATATAAGAACGTGCAGGGACCCCCTCTAGATCATCAACCAACAATAATCATCTAAGACAATACAAAGCATCACACAGGATGTAGGGTATTACGCATGCTGCGGCCCGAACCTGTCTAAAGTTTCGTGTTCCTTGCACCTTCAAGTTCCTGATCTCGGCAAGACCCCACCAACAATCTACCGCCTCGAGGCTATCCCTCGGTGGCGTTAGAGGTTAAACACCGACAATAGCATCTTGCTCTTGAGCAATTTCATGGCCACCGAACGAACGCACTCCTCAATCCACCGCGCCGGAGTTTCCCGGAGAAGAGCATATAGAACAGAGCCGGAAGTTGAATCCCAAGCCGACGAAGACACATCGATTTTTTGAAACGCCACTGTAGACAGCACATCGAATGCATCAACGCACCTTTGAATCGTCGAACGCACAGGCAACGACAAACGACCATCGGCCGTTACTTCATCGGGAAAGACAGGATGTGGCACCTCCGGCTTGAGTTCCGTCGCCGGCGGTCCAGAAGTCTCCTCCCTTGCCGACAAATCGAAGACTGCCAACAAGGTAACAAAGGAACCCAAAAAGGGATGGAAATCCAACCTGTTCTCACCGAGTTGCAAAAGACTTGGAACTCACCGGCAACAAGCATCTGCATCAGAGAGAAACCAAGGCACAAACTACCCCAAACAACCACGAGCTGCGGGGGAGAAGAACCCTAACCTATCTAGAGCAAGGCTTAAAATACGTGGATATTTACAACACCAGCCAAACTCCCGGTTCCCCTCCGTCTCCAGCAACAAGAAGCTGCCGGAGAAGAAGAGGAACCAGGGAGGATGGTGCCAAATTGGGATAGCCTTCTTTTCGCCTGTCGCCGCTACAGTCGAGAGAAGAAGGAAGAAGAAGAGTGAGATGTATGGCCGTTGGATTCAAGACATGTATGGTGAGATTTACTGTCATCCGGGTGTCGTAGGAGGTGGAAAGGTCATGTAGACCTATCATTGTCAGTCAATTCGAATGACGCCGGTGATGAGGTGAGGTGATGCTCACCGTAGGCGGTGCTAGGATCACAGAAATGCATGTATACCATGGGCTTGGCAATCTCGGATAAGGTCAATACGTGGGAGTTTGACCAGCAATTGCACCAGGAAATTGCCACGAAACTCCAGCAGCGCCAAACATGATCCTCCCTCATTTGATATTTTTCTTCGACCACATTTCTACGTTAATGCACTTGTCAATGGCATCAGCCACACTGAGCATGGTCCCTGCAACGTACACGACGTTCCCACACACAGTGACATCACTTGCGCCACATACGCAACTTTATATGACGACTAAAATAACTAAATTAAATGTCCAGTTTAGTTGCTGACTGATTTAGAATCAAGAAAACACGTTTTTTAGATCCAAGAGCTTTGATCTTTATTAGTCCTTGTTTCTTTTAGATAAGACGAAAACCATGGACTAATATGAAAAACATGATATCCAGTATAAATGGGCCATACTAGGCTCATAGTCAACTGGGCTTGCTTTTTAATGGGCCTGGCCAAATATATGTATTGTGTTTAAGATTTTGGTACTCCATTTGTTTTTTTTTTCTGAATTTTCTATATATCTTCTTATGTACCTTTCAATGTTTGAGATTTGTGCAACTGTTGAGATGGCAAGGTGATGCAAGCGCGGTGCAGATTCACACGCGAGCTGGTGGGTAGAGTTGACTGGTAAAGTACATGTAAGCAATAAAGTCGAGGAGGTGTAGGAGAATCTAACATGACTTTCAAACTTAAAATACGAATTTCTCTTAGACTGTTGACCCATTTGATATCCGTTTAAACAACTGTTTTATTTAGAATTAATGCAAAAATAATAAGATACATTATGACTATATTTTTAATTTTTATATATTTTTTTAAGAACCAACATTTGGTATGTGCTATTTCAACATTTTGAATATACTACTTGAACATTTTGGACGTATTATCTAAATATTTGCACACAAACATGATTTAGTTTATCCAAATTGTTGAGTAAGTTTGAGAAAATGTTGAATCTAGTATTTAAAATTGTTAACTATATTAGCTCAACACTTCAAATATACGCATTTGACTTTTATGCGAAAATACCAAATAATATAATTGCAATGTTGAATTATGTTTTTCGAATTTTGAATAAAATCTTATGTAATGCTGAAAGTCACAACATCATAAATCTTAGTACTCCCTCTGTTCCATGAAGAGTACAATTCTAATTTTTTTCAAATACATTAGTCGTGGCGTGAAAAGACTCATATGCCCTCATTTGTTTGCCACTGTTAGTTTTGACATGCAAATCAAATCTGACCATTTAATTAGGCAGGCAGTTGAGATCTAATTTCTAAGTATTGCACTCTTTGTGAGATTTTTTTTTAAATGCAGGATTGCTCTTTTCATGGGACGGAGGACTACATCATTAATTAATTAATTGCTAAGAATATAAAATTGTTAGAAGAACAGAAAGGAAGCACTCCCGCAGCATGCTCTGTGCTGGGTGAGAAACAGAGTAGTGGGCCATTACGGGCCTATGCGGTTTCTAGGGTTAAACAGAACACACATAGGAGCGCCCCTTTTTTCCTTGCATTGTGCTCTGCTAAACTTGTGCAGATAAAGGTGTCACCATCATGAAGAATACTGCATCATCAAGTGAAGCTGAAGAAGTTGAGATGGCCCGACATCAAGATCGGCCCAAGAGAGTCATCAAGCCCAACCTGAAGTATCTGGGGCCCATGTGGGCTGTCCGTGGCTAGCCAGCAGAGGAGGCGTATCTATATGGCTTTGCTGAGGGGAATAGGGAACGGGGTTAGGAAGTAAGGATTGGTCGGCTGCGTCCGGATCGACGGCGAGCTTCCCCAGCTTGCTTGTATCTTGCTACAATTCCAATCCTGTACTCGTGAATTCAATTTGTCATTATAGTAGATCGTGACAATTGGTACCAAAGCCGCCACAAATTCCACCATTGGTTTGCTAATTCCACCAAAAATCTACTTGCCTGTCGCTGATCTACTTCGCTGAAGATCCTGGTGTTTGAGTGAAGCTGGCGGAGCTCCCTAATTACTTGCTACGAGGGAGCAGAAGAAGGCCGCGGAGATGGAGCAAAGTGTCACTGATCTGAAGATGTTGCTGAAGGAATTATAGCGGATCGCCGCCTTCTCGAGTCCTTCAAGCAATCTATGGATGCCAAAACCGCACCCGTGAAGGATATCGCGAGCTGGAGTCCCACCATCGATTCCATGGTGGATGACCTGCAGTCAAGTTTGAAGGATCTGGCAATCAGGGTGGAGAAAATTGCTCCGCGCCAAGAAGAGATCACCAATCCTGCATACAAGGTCTTCCAGACTGAGGACATCGACCTCACAAAGCTGGCGACCGCCGATTTGGCAGCACAATCATCTGAGGCTGCTTCAAGGCAATCTGGCCACTGCTCTGCTCTTCATAATCGGGGATTTGGCCATGGGGTGGTTACCACCTGTGACAACCCTGGTAATTAAAATTCCGAAATCAATGTCATTAGACTAACTCTATGTTTTAAACCACTAAGGAGAGGGTGGAAAGAATTAAAACGGGTTCAGTTGGAATTCAAATTTAATTTGGGCACATTTGGACACATTTGAAACTTTTAAATTAACTTTAAAACCATAAGCCAAATGAGATTTTGCCTGAAACCAAAGTTGTAGAACTTTTTATTTTGAACAACTTTCGTGTTCAAAAGTTTTTGAAATTCAAATCAGAAAGAGGAGAAAACGCCCTGTTTGCACCCAGCCCCCTGAAGTTTTTCGAATTTTTGCACTTCGGTCCCTCGTTTCTCCCCCTCCTCTGCCGCGCCGCGCGCGCTCGCCCGCCCGCCGCGCGCCAGGTGGCCGGCGTCGCCTGACCGGCGCAAAGCGCCAGGCCAGTGGCCGCCGCACCACCCCGCCACGGCCGGCTTTGCCCCGCCCCGACGCCGCGCCGCCCAGTCCGCGCCCGCGCGTGCCTGCGATGCAGCCGCGTCCAGCCCCGCCGCCCGTCGCGCCCAGTAGCCGCGCTCCGCCGTGCCGCCCCGGCCCCCGCGCCCCACCAGTCGCCGCGCCCGCCCTCCGCCCGAGCCGCTGCCGCCGCTGCTTCCCCACTCCGCGCCCGGCACTATCTCACCGCGCTCACGCCGTATCTCGGCCGCCCAGTCGCCGCGCCCGCGTGCCGCACGACGCGCCGGCGTTCTGCCGCCGCCCGCCGCGGCCAGTGCACGCCGTGCCGTGCCTCCGCCCCGCACGCTAACCAGACCCCTCCACACCCCCTCCTGCCCTTTTAAAAGCCCCGCCCCGACCGCCCGCGCGAGCCCCCAGCCACCAGAACGCTTCGCCGCGCCATCGCCGCCGCCGAGCACCACCCGCCCGTGGACAGCCCTCCGCCGCCGCCCATTGCCCAAACTGAGCTCCCAGCCACCACTACATCACCTCACCGCAGCTCGCCGACCCACCCAACGCCACCCAGAGCCACCGGAGCGCCGCCGCCCGCGCTGCCGTCGCCGCCGCCGCCCCTGCTCGCCGTGGACAGCACGACCCCGACCCCCTCCGTCCAAGCCGAGCCCCTGAGTAGCTTCCCCACGCGCCACTGAAGCTCACCGACCGGACCACGCCGCCCCAAGCCCGCCGGAGCACCGCCGTCGACGCGAGCCGCGCCGCCGCCGCCTCTGCTCCAACGCCGGCGAGCCCTTCCCGGCCGTCCCCCACTTGAACAACACCCCCACAAGGTAGCCCTCGCACCCCTGAACCTTCCCCGACCCTGGCCCCTCGCCGCCGGCGAGCCCCCTCGCCGGAATTTCGGCCGGCCGCCGTACCCGAGCCGCTGAGGACCCAATTGCAAGGAATTAAATATTTAGAAGGGTCTGAGCGTAAGATTCAAGGACCTAGTTGTAAAAGAAAGTTTCAAATCTAGATTCAAATTCAGTGAACTTGTAAAATTCGTATAAAATCGTAGAAAATTCAGAAAAATGCAAACTCAACTGTTCTGGAATCCTCAGAACAAACTCTACCACTTTTGTTACAAAAGTTTTCTCAGAATCTCAAAATATTTTGCTCTACTTTAAATAGAAGCTTTAATGGACTTATTTTGTACCCACTGTTCTAGAACAATGCTGACCCTGAATTTTGGGCAGTGAATTAGTTGCTTGATGGTTAGGACTGTGTAAAAAGATCGGACCCAAATTCCATCTCTAGATTTACTGTTTGTTAAACTTAGTTTTATATCATGTGTAAGAAGAATGTTTTATCCCTGCAGTTAGGTGGTGAGTCACCCATTGAAATTTTGCCTATGCTAATGTATTGGTACCTAGAAGCCAGAGAAAAATTAGGAGACTTTTTATCTCACAGTAACCTATTTATTTGATTTATGTGCTAATAACATACATTAAATCAAGAAAATAGTATCTTAGCTTGGAAAATTCCCAACTTATTACTGGGAGTTACACTGTGGTAGAGGTTGCTGTGTAAAAAGTTTCATGGACAAAAACCCTGTGTAGGGTCCTGTAAAAAATGAATCTTTGAAAAGCCTAGGTGTAGAATATCATATTTTCTATGCTCTGGATACTGCATAATAAATCCTACAAAAATTACAGTAGCTTCAGCATGCTTAAGTGAAAGCTCTGTAAAAATCTTAGACTCATTTGTTGCACCAATTGTTCTGTATAAAAAGAACAAGGATCTAACAGCAACTATGTAATATATTTTTCAGAAATAATCTGTTACATAAAATTGGCTGAAAATTTTACAGTAAGCACATCTTTCCTTGATGTGCCTAAATCCAAAATTTCATGACCAGAAACTATCCCTTGTAGTAATTACTCTCAAATCGTAATCAAGTGCTATTTCCACGACTTAAACTTGTGCACTCATGTAGAATCGACGACTCTCGCCGACGGAACTTACGAGCTGGTGCCCGCGTCCGAGAGTGAGCAGCGTGAAGCTCAAGCAAATCTAACTGAAGCTTTTGAAGACCCGGGCCCAAGTTCGGAAGATCCCCAAGCGAACTGCGAAGGCAAGCCCCGGAGCATAACCCATTCTTTCCGAAATTATGCAACTCATTACTCTTGCTTGTGCATTAAGTTTATAGGAGTTGAGTGAAAACTTAGTTGCATGATGTCAGGAACCCTTGCTTGAAAACTAGATGTAGGGTTCGATAGAATGCTGTGCTAATAGGACTCCGGTAAAAGTCGAGTGATTTCCTGTCACTCGCGAGAAAATAGGAGTTGAATGACTACTACACGCTGCAATCATAAGGACACGGACGGGTTATGTAACGATGGTTACGATTGAGGCCCGTCTGTCTAGTGAAAAATGCTAAGGCCGCAGGGTGTGGTAGTGATGGTTAAGTCTTTGAACGTACTAAACACATGCCGAGATTATGGGAATCGGTAAGCTTAAGTACCTGATTGGCCCGGCAAGGGGACGGCATCCTACCCTTTGAACTTCGGTCCCATGTGCATATGGCGAGTGCAGAGAGTGGTCACGACCCGGCGCCGAACCGTGGCGTGGAGCTCTTGTACTCTCGGAGGGTAGCGCCGATCCACGACCCGGAAAGAAAGGGGAAAAGTTGCACGTGTGACTCTAGGGAGTAACCACGTGACGTGTGTTTGGGTTTCCCTTGCAAGGTTAAGAAATTCGATTCGAATCGTCCGTTTCTCACGGCTATTGAGACTGCTTAACCATTTTTACCCACAGAGTAAGAAGAGGAACAATGATGATGAATGAACTGGTTGGATGGAAAATTTAATGCTTCACCATGTATGCTTTAGATAGCTGCTTACCTAGACTGGCTAACGAAACTAGAATCTTGAGCTAAAAGTTGAAAGTAAGGACCCACTTGTAGATGCTTTTCGGCAAAACAAACCCCTGAGCCAAAAAGCCTGGCATGTCTAGAGTCGGTGGAGTAGTTTCCACTACACGGGTAAGACTTGCTAAGTATTAGTATACTCAGTCTTGCTTGTGACTCGTTTTCAGGTGAGCCCTTCGAAGACATGATTGCTAGCTTGACTTGGCCCTGCACTCTTCCCCCTGGTTGGTCGGTGGAATGGGATGCGCCCCCGTCCAACGGAGATAAGACCGAGTGATGTCTCGTACGGGCTTCATCGAGACATCCTGTATCGTCGAGTAGTTTCCGTTGTTTATTTTCCGCTGCAACTTAACTCTGAAGAACTTATTTATGATTAATTGAAGTACTTGTTTTCTAAACTCAAAAGCTTGGCCTGTAATATTTACTTATGCTAACGATGTAATATTTGCTGGAATGTGGTATTCTCTGGGCTCATCGTCGCATGAGCATTTGTATGTACGGCGCTCGATCCGTTCACCGTGGTTGTATCGGGAGGTTATACCCGACAGACCAGTGGATTACTCCGTTTGAAGTGTAAGGTTAACCGAGGATGCCTTAATGGTGATGGTTAATACACTTAGCCGGATTAATTCAGGTGGTTCTGCCACAGCTGGTATCAGAGCCGTAGCTGGTGCCACAGCTGGCAACAGCGGACACCAGAGCCGAAATACATACGCCAGAGAATGCTACAAGCCTTAAAAACTCATTTTACTAAAACTTGACTAGAAGGTTGTGTTGCGAAATGCGTTGGTACGTTAAGGATGGTGCCTATTTCGTAAAGCCCTAAGGGATTATGGGAAAGTTTACTAGGTGGCTATCTAACTTCTATATATATTATCAACTGACTTCCAGCACATTACTTTCTGTCAAAACTTACTTTCATGCACAACCGACCTTAAATTCTGTAACGACGCACTCATCGCTAAGGTAAGAAGGTAAGGATCCTCAGCCAACTGAGAGAGCTTGGCCTTCCTGTCGGTGATGCGAACCGAACGCTGCCCTCAAGCAGTGGCTTACTTGAGGTGCTGCCAATATGCCAACTGTTAGTTGAACATATTGGGAGTAGAAGGTTCGGCGCAGGGTATGGCGATCGCTGTTCATACCCCCGTCTCATGACGGTACCCCCGTGAATACGCTATCTCGATAGCGTATGTTAACGTCGTCTGTACGGCGGGAATTGTACAGATATCGTTTCTATAAGTAAACGGTAATGAATACGGACGCTTTCATGAGTGCTGGCATGAAAGGTTCATGAAATATATATGCTTTGTCAGTCTTCTGCAGGTACACTAACCGCGATTTCGATAAGTTAAGGAACGATTAGAAAGACTCGACTAGCTATTATAGCGAGAGCCGTATTGTGTAAGCCACCGAAACTATCTTCGTAAGACCAAAGCTATTTGGCAATTGTTTTATTTTGAGAGGACGAATAGGACGTGCATACATCATAAACATATGTATCTGAAATCAAAAATGCGTTGTATGAGAGTGGTGAGGTTCTTGCGTATCTAAGCGTGGTTTGCATAAGGACTATCTAGCGAATCTGTCACAAATCTGCCATGACCAAAAAGAACGATTTATTGACCCAAGAAAATGACCTTTTCTGGAGAAGTTCATGTTGAAAGAATTGTTCCAAATTTTGTGTTCTATCTCCTGTTCAAAAATGAAAAATTCTGAACTTAGGGATAATAAGAAATAACAGAAACCTTGGAGCGTCAGATTTCTGTCCAGAATAAGCACTTCTGCCTCTTAAATTTTTAGGCCCCCTTCCTGCGGTTTTCTGCAAAAGAGCACAACACAAAACCTGTTCCAAATTTACCCAGGAAGCTTCTGTTAAAATTTGGTAAATTTTGGCTGGGTAGATTTTCCCTGGTGCACGAAACTCTAGCCCTCTGTTCACTGAAAATTCTGGGTAGACAGTAAGGTAAAGCCTGAAAAGAAAGACCATCTTAGAGACCTAATTAGCTCTGGAGTTGACTAGCAAAGTTGTTCACAAATATCTTAGGAGTGATCCGGTGAAATTTGGAAATTTTTGGATAAGAACTATGGGAGTTATGATTATTTTTGCACACTATACAGAATCTGTCCTTGTGCTGTTCACAGTTTTTCGCTATCTCACTCCATTTGATCTTTTGTTCAGATGGCCGAGCGTGTTGATATGATGGTGGATGAGGATGGACGCGTACACTCGCAGTGTCTCCACTGGGAGGGCTTTCCCTCCATTTTGTGGGATGTTCTGCGTACCGCGGGCTATCTAGTTCCCCCACGTTACGCCGGACTGGAATTTGCAGAAAATGGAGTTACCCAGTGCCGTGTCAACGTGACTATCTTTCCGCACCCGCTACACCCGGAGTGGCCCGCCTTGGAGCTTGAGGCTGTTGGTCGCCGTTTGGCCGATACTTGGGAGCTTGCAGCCATGAGGGCGCTCACCACGTTTTGTGCGCAGCGTCCCGAGGTTGTCACACTCACTCCCATTGGATTGTTTCCTGCTGCCCAGGACAACGACCCCTTTTGGCTCAACAGGGTGCAGCACGCACAGTACTTGGTAGACTTTCATGCCCAGGAGACTATCCATACCTCCGTGCGGTGCATGAGTGCACTCTACCGGCTTCAGACTCTCCAGAGTCAGGCACTCGAGAAACTCACTGATCTTGCTCAGGCCTACCACATGATGGCAGACACCAGGGATGAGCAGATAAAGGAGCTCAGTCAGGATCTTGAGGACAGAGATGCTCAGATTGGCCAACTTGAGGGCCAAATCCAGGAGCAGGACACTCTCATGGGCGAGAGAGATGCCACGATAGCACAGTTGGAGGAGCAGCTCCATGATCTGAACCTTGAGTTGGAGGATGCTAATGAGCACATTCAGTGGCACCATGATCAGAATGACCATCCCCATGAGGACGACATGGAGGAGGATGAGGAGGAGCCACAGGAGATTGATGGTATCTCAGGTATGGATTTCGAGGGTGAGGTACACCAGGCACCTCAGATGGGAGCCCACTCTCCGGCTCACAGCGAGTCGTCCGTCAACGACTTGGATGATTTCTAGAGGACGACCTAGGAGGACTTTTGCACATACTCCTCGATAGGGTAGCCTAACTTTTGGCAAGTGTTGTAATAGGCTAACTAGGAGTTGAGTAACTCTTTTGTGTTGGGTACACCTGAACCCTGTGGATACCCTCAGCATGTAAGGAACGGCGATAAACTTGGGTGATTTCGTTGTAATTTGGTAAACGATGAAATCCACAATCGCTGAGACTTGTCGGAATTTTTACCCATGTCTCCTTGCATTTCTTGGCTGAGTGTTGAATACCAGACTTGTGCTAAGTTTTGTGATCTAGGTTCTCACAAAAATTCAGCATCATTGGACCTCGCTAGTTTAAGATATAGGCGAAACAGTACCGATCAATCTGCTGAAAAACAACTAAGACAGCAAGGCAAAGGACGAGCTTTTCGACCACCTTAGCCATAGCTCTAGCACCGAAGTTAAATACCAAAGTGGTGCATTCCTAAATTCTCTGACTACTGCAAAAGTTTGAAATGTTTTGGATGGACCCACAGCAGGCTATGATTTTTCTCGTAGCAAACAGAGATTCTGTCCATACGTCTAGCTGTGACTTCAGAAGTCTACGACTACACCAATTATTTATGAATCAAGGGAGTAATATGGATCGCGTTGCTAATGGTAACCTTTCACGTTTCAGATGGTTGGATCAACACGTGGCAACCCCGAGGGTTTCGGTGCCGGTGGCAGCCGCTCGCGACAATCGCCACCACCCCCGCCCAGTTTGGTGGAAGTGATGGCCGCTCAAACCGAGCTGCTGCGACAGATTGTGCAAGGACAACACCAGCAGAGGGGTGGGCACAATGCTCACCAACCACAAGCTGCAGGATACACGGATTTCCTGGGGACCCAGCCTCCCTTGTTCCATAAGACAGAGGAACCCCTGGACGCAGATGCATGGATTCGCACCATAGAATCCAAGTTCACACTACTTGTGGCCCCATGCTCAGAAGCCAACAAAGCTCGTTTTGCCGCGCAACAGCTTCGCGGTACCGCTCGTCTGTGGTGGGACCACCATTTTGCGATGCTCCCGGTTGATCATGAGGTCGACTGGGATGAGTTCAAGACCGCGTTCCGGGCACATCATATCCCCGAGGGTCTCATGGAGAGGAAGTTGAACGAGTTCCTGGCACTCACCCAGGGCACCCGCACCGTGTTGCAGTACGCCCAGGCGTTCAACAACCTATGCCAGTATGCGGGCTATCACGCTGATACGGATGCCAAGAAGCGTGATCGTTTCCGCCGAGGTCTGAATACCAAGCTCAAGGAACGTCTGAACCTAGCCAGGGCTGACACCTACAACGAGTTGGTCAATATGGCCATCACCCAGGAAGACTGTATCATGGCACACCGGGCAGAGAAGAAGAGAAAGGCACCCACAGGACCATCAAGTGTCCAACCACCAAGGTATCGCATCGTGCAAAGTACCGCACCCACAGCTCCACCAAGGGCCCCGCAGCCAGGAAGATGGATTGCCAGACCCCCACAGCAGCCAGGCATGGTACGACCCCCGATGCCTTCACAGAATGGTCCGAGGCCCATTCTTCAACAGTCTCTTCGACCTAGCCCCGCGAATCGCTGTTTCAAATGCGGGAGTTCCAGCCACTTCGCACGAGAATGCCCTCAGCCTGGACAGCCCAACCAAGGTCAAGGATCCAACCCGAACACCAAGAACAGGGGCAAGAGACAGACCCTGCAAGTCAAGCAAGGACGGATTAACTTCACCACGCTTGCAGAGCTTCCTGAAGGAGCCTCAGTGATGTCGGGTACATTCTCTATCCATAACAAGCCTGCAGTTATATTATTTGATTCTGGTGCATCGCATAGTTTCATAAGTGCAAAATTCGGTGCAAAAGTAGGCTTGGATGTTTGTCACACCAAAGGGTCCTATATGATATCAACGCCGGGTGGTAAAATTGCTTCGAACCAAATGATCAGACAAGTACCAGTCAAATTGGGTAGTAAAACCATCGACACGGACCTTGTCCTTTTACCCCTTGACGGCATGGACATTATTTTGGGAATGAACTGGATGGCTATGCATGGAGTCACACTGGACCTTTCTTCCCGAACCGTTGAGATAAATTCACCTAGTCACGGAGCCACTACCCTTTACCTACCATTCATAGATTGCACGAATTCCTGTGCTTATAAGATGGAAGGACTTAAGCCAGATAATATTCCTGTGGTAAACGAGTATGCCGATGTTTTCCCGGAGGCCTTACCCGGAATGCCACCGGATAGGGACATTGAGTTCGTCATTGAACTACAACCAGGCACTGCACCTATATCCAAAAGACCATATAGGATGCCCCCTAAAGAATTGGCCGAGCTAAAAATTCAACTCCAAGAACTACTGGACAAAGGGTTCATTCGCCCTAGCGCGTCACCTTGGGGATGTCCAGCCCTATTCGTAAAGAAGAAGGATGACAGTCTGAGGTTATGTGTTGACTACCGACCTCTCAATGCGGTAACTGTTAAAAATAAATACCCACTTCCTCGCATCGATGTACTCTTCGATCAATTAGCTGGAGCCAGAATCTTCTCCAAGATTGATCTTCGTTCGGGATACCATCAGATCAAGATTCGCCCATGCGATATTCCTAAGACTGCCTTCTCCACACGATATGGACTATATGAATTCTTAGTCATGTCCTTTGGACTCACCAATGCCCCTGCTTACTTCATGTATCTCATGAATTCGGTATTCATGCCCGAACTTGACAAATTCGTCGTAGTGTTCATCGACGACATCCTTATCTATTCCAAGGATGAGGAAGAGCATACCAAGCACCTTCGCATTGTTCTTCAGCGACTCAGAGACCATCAGCTCTATGCTAAGTTTTCTAAGTGTGAATTCTGGTTGGATACTGTAAAGTTCTTAGGTCACACGATCTCCAGCGAAGGCATAGCTGTTGACCCCAGCAAGGTACAGGAGGTGATGGATTGGAAACCCCCTACCTCTGTTCATCAGATTCGCAGTTTTCTCGGCTTAGCCGGTTACTACCGTCGCTTCATCCCGGATTTCTCTCGAATTGCTAAGCCCATGACGGAACTATTGAAGAAGGAAGTAAAGTTTGTATGGAATGAGAAGTGTGAGGAAGCCTTCCACACTCTCAGAGAGCATCTGACTACTGCACCTGTGTTAGCTCAACCCGATAATACCAAGTCATTCGATGTGTATTGTGACGCATCAGGTACTGGTCTAGGATGTGTGCTTATGCAAGAGAATCGAGTGATTGCATATGCCTCACGAGCCCTTCGGCCCCACGAACAGAATTATCCCACGCATGACCTTGAGCTCGCAGCCGTCATTTACACTCTGAAGATATGGAGGCACTATCTCATGGGTACACAGTGCAATATCTACACGGATCATAAGAGTCTCAAGTACATCTTCACACAAGCCGATCTGAATATGAGGCAACGAAGATGGCTAGAATTAATCAAAGATTACGACCTTGAAGTGCACTATCACCCCGGTAAGGCTAATGTAGTCGCGGATGCACTAAGCCGCAAGTCCCATTGCCATTGCTTAACCATGGAGTCCTACCATGAGACATTATGTGCAGACATGAGGAAGCTTAACTTGGAAATGGTTTCCCAAGGCCCTCTAAATCACATCTCAGTTGAGCCCACTCTTCACGACCAAATCGTCATGGCACAACTACATGATGAAGGAATCAAGATCATCAAACAAAAACTCTCTCTAGGTGAGGAGAAGTATAAGTGTTTCCGCCAGGACCATAAGGGAGTTCTATGGTTCGAAAGTCGTATAGTCGTTCCGAAGAATCGTGAACTCCGCAAGCAAATTCTTGATGAGGCACACCTCCCCAAATTCTCTATCCACCCCGGCAGTAGCAAAATGTATCAGGACCTAAGGCAAAACTTCTGGTGGACTAGGATGAAAAGAGAAATTGCTACGTATGTCTCGGAGTGTGACACGTGCCAGAGAGTAAAAGCTAGCCACTTAAAGGTAGCCGGTATACTTCAACCGTTACCTATACCATCATGGAAATGGGAAGACATAAGTATGGACTTCATCGTGGGACTACCAAACACTTCCCAGAAACATGATTCCATATGGGTTATCGTTGATAGACTCACGAAGATGGCACATTTTCTTCCAGTGCACACCACCTATTCTACCAAGAAATATGCCGAGATTTACCTCGATCGTATTGTTTGCCTGCATGGAATACCTAAGACAATTATTTCCGATCGTGGTCCTCAGTTTGTAGCACGCTTTTGGGAACAACTGCAAACGTCTCTTAGCACTAAGCTAATTCGCAGCTCAGCATACCATCCTCAGACCGATGGACAAACGGAAAGAGTAAACCAAATTCTTGAGGACATGCTGAGAGCCTGTGTCATTCATTATGACAAGAATTGGGACAAATGCCTACCCCTGGCAGAGTTCTCGTACAACAACAGCTACCAAATGAGTTTGAAAATGGCACCATTTGAGGCCCTGTACGGACGAAGGTGTCGAACTCCTTTGAGCTGGTCGCAAACCGGAGAACGTAACATAATTGGACCCGACCTGGTGATCGAGGCAGAAGAGAAAGTAAAAGTAATACAAGCAAATCTTAAAGCCGCACAAGCCCGACAAAAGAGCTATTCTGACAAAAGGAGAAAGCCCCTAAAGTTCGAAGTTGGCGATCATGTCTATCTTCGAGTTTCACCGACCAAGGGAGTGCGAAGATTTGGAATCAAAGGCAAACTAGCTCCCCGTTATGTTGGTCCCTACGAAATCATTGAGAGCTGCGGACCCGTAGCCTACAAATTACGACTACCCCCTCAACTCACGGCCACCCATGATGTCTTCCACGTATCTCAACTCAAGAAGTGTATTCGAGTCCCTACCGAGATTGTGGAACAACAAGAAGTATCGTTGGAACCCGACCTCTCGTATGTCGAACACCCAGTTAAGATTCTGGATCAAAAAGAAAGAGAGACCAGGAGGAAAGTGATTAGAATGTATAAAATACAATGGAATCGCCACACGGAAGAAGAAGCCACCTGGGAAACGGAGAGCTACCAGAACCAACATTTCCCCGGATTTCTTGTCTCAACCACTGGTATGTGCACCCACGCCCACACTAAGAATTACCGAATCTCGGGGTGAGATTCTTGTTAAGGGGGGAAGGCTGTGACAACCCTGGTAATTAAAATTCCGAAATCAATGTCATTAGCCTAACTCTATGTTTTAAACCACTAAGGAGAGGGTGGAAAGAATTAAAACGGGTTCAGTTGGAATTCAAATTTAATTTGGGCACATTTGGACACATTTGAAACTTTTAAATTAACTTTAAAACCATAAGCCAAATGAGATTTTGCCTGAAACCAAAGTTGTAGAACTTTTTATTTTGAACAAGTTTCGTGTTCAAAAGTTTTTGAAATTCAAATCAAAAAGAGGAGAAAACGCCCTGTTTGCACCCAGCCCCCTGAAGTTTTTCGAATTTTTGCACTTCGGTCCCTCGTTTCTCCCCCTCCTCTGCCGCGCCGCGCGCGCTCGCCCGCCCGCCGCGCGCCAGGTGGCCGGCGTCGCCTGACCGGCGCGAAGCGCCAGGCCAGTGGCCGCCGCACCACCCCGCCACGGCCGGCTTTGCCCCGCCCCGACGCCGCGCCGCCCAGTCCGCGCCCGCGCGTGCCTGCGACGCAGCCGCGTCCAGCCCCGCCGCCCGTCGCGCCCAGTAGCCGCGCTCCGCCGTGCCGCCCCGGCCCCCGCGCCCCACCAGTCGCCGCGCCCGCCCTCCGCCCGAGCCGCTGCCGCTACTGCTTCCCCACTCCGCGCCCGGCACTATCTCACCGCGCTCAAGCCGTATCTCGGCCGCCCAGTCGCCGCGCCCGCGTGCCGCACGACGCGCCGGCGTTCTGCCGCCGCCCGCCGCGGCCAGTGCACGCCGTGCCGTGCCTCCGCCCCGCACGCTAACCAGACCCCTCCACACCCCTCCTGCCCTTTTAAAAGCCCCGCCCCGACCGCCCGCGCGAGCCCCCGGCCACCAGAACGCCTCGCCGCGCCATCGCCGCCGCCGAGCACCACCCGCCCGTGGACAGCCCTCCGCCGCCGCCCATTGCCCAAACTGAGCTCCCAGCCACCACTACATCACCTCACCGCAGCTCGCCGACCCACCCAACGCCACCCAGAGCCACCGGAGCGCCGCCGCCCGCGCTGCCGTCGCCGCCGCCGCCCCTGCTCGCCGTGGACAGCACGACCCCGACCCCCTCCGTCCAAGCCGAGCCCCTGAGTAGCTTCCCCACGCGCCACTGAAGCTCACCGACCGGACCACGCCGCCCCAAGCCCGCCGGAGCACCGCCGTCGACGCGAGCCGCGCCGCCGCCGCCTCTGCTCCAACGCCGGCGAGCCCTTCCCGGCCGTCCCCCACCTGAACAACACCCCCACAAGGTAGCCCTCGCACCCCTGAACCTTCCCCGACCCTGGCCCCTCGCCGCCGGCGAGCCCCCTCGCCGGAATTTCGGCCGGCCGCCGTACCCGAGCCGCCGAGGACCCAATTGCAAGGAATTAAATCTTTAGAAGGGTCTGAGCGTAAGATTCAAGGACCTAGTTGTAAAAGAAAGTTTCAAATCTAGATTCAAATTCAGTGAACTTGTAAAATTCGTATAAAATCGTAGAAAATTCAGAAAAATGCAAACTCAACTGTTCTGGAATCCTCAGAACAAACTCTACCACTTTTGTTACAAAAGTTTTCTCAGAATCTCAAAATATTTTGCTCTACTTTAAATAGAAGCTTTAATGGACTTATTTTGTACCCACTGTTCTAAAATAATGCTGACCCTGAATTTTGGGCAGTGAATTAGTTGCTTGATGATTAGGACTGTGTAAAAAGATCGGACCCAAATTCCATCTCTAGATTTACTGTTTGTTAAACTTAGTTTTATATCATGTGAGTCACCCATTGAAATTTTTCCTATGCTAATGTATTGGTACCTAGAAGCCAGAGAAAAATTAGGAGACTTTTTATCTCACAGTAACCTATTTATTTGATTTATGAGCTAATAACATACATTAAATCAAGAAAATAGTATCTTAGCTTGGAAAATTCCCAAATTATTACTGGGAGTTACACTGTGGTAGAGGTTGCTGTGTAAAAAGTTTCATGGACAAAAACCCTGTGTAGGGTCCTGTAAAAAATGAATCTTTGAAAAGCCTAGGTGTAGAATGTCATATTTTCTATGCTCTGGATACTGCATAATAAATCCTACAAAAATTATAGTAGCTTCTGCATGCTTAAGTAAAAGCTCTGTAAAAATCTTAGAATCATTTGTTGCACCAATTGTTCTGTATAAAAAGAACAAGGATCTAACAGCAACTATGTAATATATTTTTCAGAAATAATCTGTTACATAAAATTGGCTGAAAATTTTACAGTAAGCACATCTTTCCTTGATGTGCCTAAATCCAAAATTTCATGACCAGAAACTATCCCTTATAGTAATTACTCTCAAATCGTGATCAAGTGCTATTTCCACGACTTAAACTTGTGCACTCATGTAGAATCGACGACTCTCGCCGACGGAACTTACGAGCTGGTGCCCGCGTCCGAGAGTGAGCAGCGTGAAGCTCAAGCAAATCTAACTGAAGCTTTTGAAGACCCGGGCCCAAGTTCGGAAGATCCCCAAGCGAACTGCGAAGGCAAGCCCCGGAGCATAACCCATTCTTTCCGAAATTATGCAACTCATTACTCTTGCTTGTGCATTAAGTTTATAGGAGTTGGGTGAAAACTTAGTTGCATGATGTCAGGAACCCTTGCTTGAAAACTAGATGTAGGGTTCGATAGAATGCTGTGCTAATAGGACTCCGATAAAAGTCGAGTGATTTCCTGTCACTCGCGAGAAAATAGGAGTTGAATGACTACTACACGCTGCAATCATAAGGACACGGACGGGTTATGTAACGATGGTTACGATTGAGGCCCGTCTGTCTAGTGAAAAATGCTAAGGCCGCAGGGTGTGGTAGTGATGGTTAAGTCTTTGAACGTACTAAACACATGCCGAGATTATGGGAATCGGTAAGCTTAAGTACCTGATTGGCCCGGCAAGGGGACGGCATCCTACCCTTTGAACTTCGGTCCCATGTGCATATGGCGAGTGCAGAGAGTGGTCACGACCCGGCGCCGAACCGTGGCGTGGAGCTCTTGTACTCTCGGAGGGTAGCCCCGATCCACGACCCGGAAAGAAAGGGGAAAAGTTGCACGTGTGACTCTAGGGAGTAACCACGTGACGTGTGTTTGGGTTTCCCTTGCAAGGTTAAGAAATTCGATTCGAATCGTCCGTTTCTCACGGCTATTGAGACTGCTTAACCATTTTTACCCACAGAGTAAGAAGAGGAACAATGATGATGAATGAACTGGTTGGATGGAAAATTTAATGCTTCACCATGTATGCTTTAGATAGCTGCTTACCTAGACTGGCTAACGAAACTAGAATCTTGAGCTAAAAGTTGAAAGTAAGGACCCACTTGTAGATGCTTTTCGGCAAAACAAACCCCTGAGCCAAAAAGCCTGGCATGTCTAGAGTCGGTGGAGTAGTTTCCACTACACGGGTAAGTCTTGCTGAGTATTAGTATACTCAGTCTTGCTTGTGACTCGTTTTCAGGTGAGCCCTTCGAAGACATGATTGCTAGCTTGACTTGGCCCTGCACTCTTCCCCCTGGTTGGTCGGTGGAATGGGATGCGCCCCCGTCCAACGGAGATAAGACCGAGTGATGTCTCGTACGGGCTTCATCGAGACATCCTGTATCGTCGAGTAGTTTCCGTTGTTTATTTTCCGCTGCAACTTAACTCTGAAGAACTTATTTATGATTAATTGAAGTACTTGTTTTCTAAACTCAAAACCTTGGCCTGTAATATTTACTTATGCTAACGATGTAATATTTGCTGGAATGTGGTATTCTCTGGGCTCATCGTCGCATGAGCATTTGTATGTACGGCGCTCGATCCGTTCACCGTGGTTGTATCGGGAGGTTATACCCGACAGACCAGTGGATTACTCCGTTTGAAGTGTAAGGTTAACCGAGGATGCCTTAATGGTGATGGTTAATACACTTGAGCCGGATTAATTCAGGTGGTTCTGCCACACCACCCTCATGTCATCCCCAGTCAAAGGTACCAAGCCTCAGCATGATCTTACTCCAATTCTGTTTGGCTTGACTGGTTATGCTACCCCTGTTGTTCCTGCTTATACTACCAACCACAATGCTTCCTTGCCTCAAATTCCCTTCCTAGAATTTGATGGCAGTAATCCTAAACCGTGGAAGAAAAAGTGTGAAACTTATTTTGATATCTATAATGTTCCTGCTGTGATGTGGGTGAAACTGGGTACCATGTATTTCACTGGTCCAGCAGTTTTTGGTTGCAGTCTCTAGAGTCAACCCCCCCCCCCCCCCCCCCCCCAAGGATTTTGATTGGAGTGAGTTGTGTGAGATTGTGTGCAATAGGTTTGATAGGGATCAGCATAACCTGTTGCTTAGACATTTCTTTCATGTGAAGCAAATTAGCTCCGTGGATGAGTACATTAAGAAGTTTGATGACTTAGCTTATCAGCTTTTGTCTCATGACCCAAAATTTAATCCTGACACTATTACTAGTAGATTCATTGATGGCTTAAGAGATGACATTAAGGCTGTAGTTCTTATTCACATACCTGAAAACTTGGATACTGCTAGCTCTCTTGCACTTTTGAAGGAAGAATTGACAGTAGATCTATCAAGGAAGGAGGTCAGACTTCAGCAAGAGCAATTCTCGGTTAGCTCTTCTTTCAAAGAAATGATAATAGTTCAAACTTCAAGTTGTTAGACAAGAACATGTCTAGTTCTGCTTCTGGTAGTGGTTCATCAGCTATTCAGTCTGCTAAAGCTCAGATAAGTTATAGTTCACTTGAAGAAAATAGAGTTGTTGAGTCTCAGAAATCCAATATTTTGGAGGATAAACTGGCAGCTTTGATAGCTTATAGAAGAGCTAAGAGTCTTTGTTATAAATATGGGGTCAAATGGCATCAGGGTCACAGATGTGCCACCACTGTGTCCTTGCATGTGGTATCATGCTCATTGATTCTGGTAGCTCTCATAATTTATCAGTGAAACTTTGGCTTCCAATTGGCCTGGCTGGTCAGCTCTGCATACTCCTGTGCAGGTCAGAGTTGCCAATGGTCAAGTTCTGATGTGTACCCATGAGCTAGTGAATTTCCCTGTTTCCATCAATGGTTGTTGTTTTTACATCAATCTGAGAATTTTACCACTTAAATGCTATGATGTCATTCTGAGCATTGAGTGGTTGGAACAACATAGGCCCATGGAAGTGGACTAGAAAAGAAATAGTCTCAAGTTTGAGTACCAAGGAAGCGCAATAATCTTACAAGGAGTAAATGCTGAGTTGTGCTAAATGGAACTTATTGATACATTAGATTTGTTGAAAATGGGTGAAAGGGATGAACTCTGGTGTGTACTGGAACTTTATGTTACCAGCACTGATTAGGTGCAGATCAAATGGCCCCAAGAGATGCAAGAATTGGTGACATAATTTGCTAATTTGTTTGAAGAGCCTAAAGGATTGCCACCGAGCAGATCATGTTCTCATTCTATTCCTCTAATTCCTTGTGCACAACCTTTTCGTTTAAGGCCCTATAGGTATAATCCAGCTCAGGAGGATGAAATTGAATGACAAGTTGTTATGTTGCTAAAGAATGGGATGATCCAAGAGAGTGTGAGTCCTTTTGCCTCACCAGTATTACTTGCAAGAAGAAAATAGGGGATTGGAGGTATGTGTGGACTACAGGAGACTAAATGCTATGACTATAAAGAACAAGTTTCCTTTACCAGTTATTGATGAACTATTAGATGAGCTGGTGGGTGCCAAGTGGTTCACAACATTGGATATGGCTTCTGGTTATCATCAATTTCTGATGAAGATCATGGACAGATATAAAATAACCTTTCAAACTCACCATGGACACTATGAATATCTAGTGATGCCCTATGGTGTGATAGGTGGTCCAGCAACATTTCAGCATGAGATGAACACTATTCTAGCTCCTCGACTCAGAAAATTTGTAGTGATTTTTATTGATGATATCCTCATTTATAGCAGAAGTTGGGAAGAACACTTACAACACATCAAAGTGGTCTTTGAGATCCTACAGCATCAGTAGTTCAAAGTTAAATTATCCAAATGTGCATTTACTCAGGAGAAATTATCTTATTTGGAGCATGTCATCAGTGCACAGGGTGTGGCTACATATCCCAAGAAGGTATCTGATGTTCAAAAATGGCCTCCTTCCAAATCTTTGAAAGAGTTGAGAGGATTTTTGGGGTTAGCAGGACATTACATAAAGTTTGTCAAGAACTTTGGTCTCATTATCAAATCTCTCACTCAACTACTCAAGAAGGGAGTGTGTTTTCGATGGACTTTTGTGCAAGAAGAAGCTTTCCAAACTTTGAAATTGGCTTTAACCACAACACCTGTTTTATCCTTACCTGACTTCCAGAAGACCTTTGTGATTGAAACTGATGCATATGACAGAGGTATTGGAGATGTGCTACAACGAGAAGGGCACCCTATTGCTTATGTCAGTAGGGCTTTGGGGCTTAAGAATCAAGGCCTGTCAACATATGAAAAGGAGTTCTTAGCTATTGTTTTGGCTATTGATCAGTGGAGACCATAATTGATTCAAGGGGAATTCATTATCAGGACTGATCAAAGAAGTCTAGTGCATTTAGATGATCAAAGACTTCATACACCCTGGCAGCACAAAGCCCTGACCAAATTTTTGGGTTTACAATATAAGATCTGTTACGAAAAGGGAAATGAGAATAGAGCATCTGATGCTTTGTCAAGAAGGCATGTTGTAGAGCATCAACAATTGATGGCTGTTTCTGTGGTACAACAAATGTAGTTCCAAGATATCATGAACGGGTATTCCACCAATCAAGAGACCAAGAGACTATTAGCTGCTCTAGCTGTGAACAAGAAGTGTGAACATTTTTCTTTATCTGAAGGTCTGATCAGATACAAAAATAGAATTTGTGTGGGAGGTACTCAGTCCATGCAACTCAAAATCTATCAAGCACTCCACTCAAGTGCTGTGGGCGGTCACTCTGGATTCCAAGTAACTTATGTCAAGATTAAGAAGTTGTTTGCCTAGCCTAAAATGAAGCAAATGATCAAAGATTTTGTGGCCCAGTGCACTGTTTGTCAGCAGGCTAAATATGAAAGAGTGAAGTACCCTTGTCTACTGCAGCTTTTACCTATGCCTAAATATGGTTGGCAGGTGGTTACTCTTGATTTCATAGAAGGCCTCCCTAAATCAAAGAGTTTTAACCCTATTCTGGTAGTGGTTGACAAGCTGTCAAAATATGTCCATTTTATTGTATTAGTTCACCCTTTTACACCTATGCAAGTGGCCCTGAGTTACATGGATAATATTTCAAACCACATGGTCTGCCAGAAGTTATGATTTCTGACAGAGATAAAATATTCACCAACAATCTTTGACAGGAGCTGTTCAAACTCACTGGTACTGATTTGAGGAGGAGCACATCTTATCATCCTCGGACAGATGGGCAAACTGAACATGTAATCAATGCCTGGAAGCTTATTTGAGATGTTTTGTGCATGCTTGTCCTACAAAGTGGAAGATGTGGTTACCTTTGGCTGAATTCTGGTATAATACCAGTTATCATACTTCTTTGGGCAAGACACCATTTGAGGTTTTATATGGTCAAGAACCTAAAAATTTGGGCATAGATGTAGTGAGTCTTGTGCTATCCCTGATTTGAAAGTGTGGCTGAAGGAAAGAAAAATGATGACCCAGCTCTTACAACAGCAACTGCATAGAATCCAATAGAGACAAAAGTTTCAAGCTGACAAGAATAGATCTGAAAGATCATTCCAAGTGGGTGAAGAGGTGTATCTGAAGCTTCAACCTTATGTTCAGACCAGTGTTGCCTCCAGAGCACATCATAAGCTTGCATTTCGCTATTTTGGGCCATTCACTATTATGAGCAAGATAGGAGAAGTGGTGTACAAGCTGGACCTTCCGGATAATTCTTTAATCCATCCAGTTTTCCATGTTTCTCGGCTGAAAAGGCAGTGTCACCATCTGTACAGGTTAGTACTGACTTGCCTGATCCATCCATGGACAAATTTTGCACTCCTGTTCAAATCTTGCAGCGTCATCTTAGTCAATGTGGTGGAGAATTACTATCTGAAGTGTTGATTCAATGGTCTTCATGGCCGAGTTCTATGGCCACTTGGGAAGATGAAACAGAGATCAAGAAGCTGTTCCCCAGGTGCACCGGCTTGGGAGCGAGCTGTTTCTAAAGGGAGGGGAGAATGTCACGGAGAATGTCACCATCTTGAAGAAACTACATCATCAAGTGAAGCTGAAGGAGAAGTCGAGACGGCCCAACATCAAGATCGGCCCAAGAGAGTCATTAAGCTCAACTCGAAGTATCCAGAGCCTATGTAGGCTGCCCGTGGCTAACCAGCAGATCTATATATCTTTGCTGAGGGAAGAGGGAGCGGGGTTAGGAAGTAAGGATTGGCCGGCTGCATCCGGATTGGCGGCGAGCTTCTCCGGCTCGTTTGTATCTGGCTACGATTCCAATCCTACAGTCGTGAATTCGATCTGTCATTATAATAGATCGTGACAAAAGGTAGAATCATCCTAAATATTTTTCAGTAGAAATGCACACTTCGCCCATGCTTTTATATTTGAGTGCTAAAGGTGAAAAAACCATTGATTACCTTGAAAAACATGATATCCAGTATTGAATGTGCATTCGACAGAAAGAAACATGCAGATACACCGTTGCCTAAATAACTGATTCCCGTCGTTATACAAACTTATTTCCTCTAAACCTGAATCGATCGTACCGCCGCAGCCGTCCATGCGAAACCCGGCCGGACCATTTCTCCGACAGCGGCGGCGGAACCATTTCTCCGGCCGTTTCGTTCACGGTGCAGCTGCTCCTCCTCGCACTCGGCAGCAGCAGATGGGGTCCCGGAGTGCAGTACGTCTGGAAGTTCTTGTAATTATTCTTCTGACAGTACTCGAAGCACGTCGTCGCGTTGCACGGCACGACCGGGCTGCAGTGGTCTATCAGGTAATTAAATCACTGCCACCAGCAAAGGAAAGACGGCAAGCAGCAAACAAGCATGAACGCATGCCCGTATGTACCTGCTGCAGTGCAAGATGAGAAGACGAAGGCCATGGCCGCGACAAGAGCTGCAAACAGCAGGACGCCGATGCCCATCCTCACAAGCAGCGCCATGGCCAAGCAGTGAAGTGGTGTGGAGAGGGGCTCTCGCTGCTTATTCTTCTGGTTGGATCTGGACGTGTTGCTGTTATACATTGATAGATCCATCTTCGGCTCCGGTTATAAAGCGATGCGGGGCGAACAAAACTGATGGTGTCTTGATTGATAGGTTAACCATGTTTGGATGAAAATTGGATGCCATTAAGTTGCCGCCACTTTCTCCAAGACTCAATTTTTTGGCTGCTAATTAGAGAAGATTTGGTGTGATGGACCGACCAGTACCTGGGCTTTAAATGCCGTTGGTACTGGGTCTTGACAATGCTAGCCTAGGCCCATCCAAGGATAAATCCGTATCTCCATTTCATAAAACACAAACTAATTTGACATTTGGCAGCATATATGTCTAAAAACAAACCATAGGTGGCATTTACCAATTAAACCCGAGATAAATATACTGGTTATAAGGGGAAATCCATCTCTGGGTCAATTGCCATCCTTTGATCTGGTGTAAATATCAGAACCCTGCAATTGACTCTATATGTTGTATAAGTAACAACTTTTTCACCATATAGCTGAGCTGACATCGTGGGCCTACACAATACAAGCCATGGAGGCAGTGTACTTTTTTTGCAGCACTTGTAAAATAGTTGCAGGGTACTACAGAGGGCAAAAAGATTGTTTCTTCAACACATAAAAATAGCTGTATTCAACACATAAAAATAGTTGTACGTTTTTTAAATTTAATCTTTGATCTGGCTTCAATTTGTGTAAACACCACATCGTTCATTGGCATGCTTTGATCCAGAGTAACTCAAGTAGAGCAATCTCATCTCAAAACATGATATCCTCGCAAAGGGGCCATGCTGCGCTGAAGAAACCTAAACATCTAAGCACGACTGATCAACCTTAATAACTGGATATCTCAACCAATCAATAGTTGCATGGGAACTAAAGTTTCTAATAATCCACAAAGTTAGTACGCAGTGCCATATACATACGATATGCCATACCTATGTGTTAAGACAAACCTGTTCATCATACACGCTCTCAGAAAGAGAATTATACAGCAGAATGACCACACATATTAGATTGTTGTCCAAAACTCTGATGTCCTCTGCCTTCTAATCCACAAAGTTTCAGGAACATGTCACATCTGATTCCAAAATCCATCCAATCCTATCATTACAGAAAGAGAATGCAAGTCAGGGAAGAAGAATTCCATTGAAGTACACATAACACTATATAGAACAGAACTGATGCTATGTTTCTGTTAAATGCAGTCTCAATGTGAAATCCATTCCCTTGTTAGTATTAAGTTATGACTAAGATAGTACTAGGCAGTGCAGAATCGCGTCCAAAGAAGTACATGTCATCTAAATGGCAGACACATTGACACAGAAACAAGAGCTGGCAGGGATCCATCTGAATCTGTATTACCACTTAAGATGTGGCCAAACTTGCAGTTGCAGGCAACTCTAGTCAAAAGCAGGAAGCATCATGATTCATTAGTAGGATCCATGGGCACAAAAAGAGGTGGCCATGAGGATATCAGGTGCTGCCCCAAGTTGCTAGGAATTATTTAGTTAGGTTGTATGGGCGTAAAAGCAGGACAGGTGAAGCTCTTGTCTTTTAATGGTGTGGAGGCTCATTTGGTGGGAAAAAACACTTGTACTTCTTCTACCAACTTAATGGCAAAACATCTCTTTTGGTCAAAATTGTACCCATTATAAATTAATTTATTTTCAAAAGTTACAAAGAATTTGTTGCATGATTATTTTCTTTATGATGTGGAACTAGAAATGCAGGCAGCCATAAAATAAAGCTCCCAGTAAGTAACATTTGCAGTTTATTTGCAGATGTCTACAGCAGGCAATTTATGACTAAGTGAAATGTTTGCACAAGTATACATCTGTCATTGTCATAGATCAACCGCTCAGGGTAGAATTCCTAACCCTATGGTAGGATAATAAGATAATGTAACAACATTACCAAACAACAGGTAAATGCCTATAAAAACCTAACAAACATAACTTGTATAGTGATACAAGTTTTCTGTTGAAAAATTGATTCCTTAATACAAAAGAATACTGGGGAAATCCATGCTATCTCACATAATTAAAAGGGAAATTAATGCCAAAGCATCATATAAGAATCACGAAGTTCAGAGATTTCTCAAGCATGGAATTGCAGATAAGAAAACAGTTTTTGGCTGCAGTGTCATAATAATGTGTCATAAACCTCAGAATGATCACGTTTGCAACAAAAACAAAGCCTTTTAGTCCCAAGCAAGTCAGGGTAGGCTAGAGATGAAACCCTGAGCCACCAGAAAGTGCATAGAAAATTACTAGTAGTACCAATAATTAAGTAAAACATAATAAAGGGGTGCTGATAGTCTAGGTTATGGTTTGGGCAAGTTGGGGTAGGCTAGAGATGAAATCCTGAGCCACCAGAAAGTGCATAAAAAATTTCTAGTTGTACCAATGATTAAGTAAAACATAATAAAGGGGGGGCTGATAGTCTAGTTATGATTTGGGCACATGATTGCTAATTTCCACGCACCACTAGCCAAAGAAAGTTCTTTGGGTTCATTCCAGTCTCAAGTCAAGCAAGTTCTCAAAAATGTTATTTCATTAATATGACAAGTTAGATAAATCGCAGCTGCCAGCAACTGACAAACCCCAGAAAATCTTCTAGCCAAAGAAACAGACCCAAATATTCCAAAGGTACACTGAAATTAGCAAGTTCATGTGCCACCACTACATCAGAAGCTAATTCAAAAAGGAACTAAAATCAAACTTCACATTCATGAATATATCTACAGCCATATTGCTGAGTCCAAATCACACAGGCATTCATGTCAAGATACTAGCTGGATCATCAGGGAACACTTCACACCAAGTTGTTATATGGTCAATATGCAGAACAAATGTTACTGTTGTGCATGTCACTTCATATGATTCAAGAATATGAAATTGGAGGGTACATGTAGATAGGTAACAGCATACTTACAGTGAAAATACGGCTGTTAAGGTGTGCGTATAACTGATTGCGCAAACCTTTATGTGAAGTTTTCTTTAGAGAAGTACAGGAACTTTACCTGACATCCAGACAAGAAAAGTAAACATGCTAACACACATTTTCAATTAACACTGCCCTTTTGTTGGATGCAACAAAATATGACATGTAGCACCTATGACCTGACTACTGAAGCCCATCCAAACAGAACCGCAGGTAAATCTCACTCATTTACATTTGGAAAATGCACAGGACAAAATATAGATATCATGACAGTAAGCAATAGATAATTTGATATCTCTCAAACTTCCACTACCACGTGGCCCTCATCAGAACCATGATATGGACAAACCAAGCACCATGACAAATTCTTAGGCCGAATAACTAGATCCAGCTACTAGTCAGGACAAACACAGAAGCACTAACCATGCACTGAGAGAAAAGGAACATTCAAACACAAACTGAAGCACCACAAGATGTAGTATCTCAATCCGTTCTCTACCTAAATAACTGACAATCTAAGCAACGGAATCCATGGCATCCCCCCAAAGTAATATGTTAATTATTGAGGGGGGATGCCATTGCCATGGCTACAGAGCACACACACACACACATAAGAAAGCCTAAGCTAATAACTAACATTAGAGTCCTAACCATAGTAACCGCCGTCTTCTACCTAGCCTAGTTATTATTCTCCTGTGCGGCGGTGCCAGAGCCGGATGCAGAATCGGCGGTTGGCGGTGGCTGCATGAGGAGCGCAGTGTAGTATGGCACGGGCATCAGGGACGCGGTGGCCGCGACGGGGTGCGCGGGGGGCGCCTCCTCGGGCGTGACGCCCGTGCCGGTGGCGGCGATGATGGAGGGCTCGGCCTGGCGGAGCAGCCACTCGATGGTCTCGCCGTCCGTGCGGTGCCCGAGCTCCCGGGTGAGCTGGAAGACGCGCGCCGCCACCATGGCCGGGATGCGGACCCGGCGGCCGCGGCCGGCGACCTTGGCGTGACGGTCGGCGTTGGACCCCACCGGGTGGCGCACCCGGACGCGGAGAGGCTCCTGTGGCGGCGGCGCGACGGCGGTGGAGATGGAGAGGTCGCCGGAGACGGCGGCGGCGGCGTGGGGTTGGGGAGGGTTTAGGGTTTGGGGGGCGGGGACCAGGTTGTAGAGCACGAGCTCGGAGGAGGAAGACATTTGGAATCGGGAAGGGGGGATTTGGGGCTGCTAGGTGGGGCCGGCTCCTGCCTGCTGGTGGGGCTATGGGGACGGCACGGACGGAGTTATATAGGATGCCGGGTCCCGCTCTCTCCCTCTCCTCTCTGCCAGGTAGGGATTTCTGGGTAGTTGGAGATTGGGCCGTATTAATTTTTCATTCACCTCTTTCCTATCTCTACCGACAAGTACAGTAATTTTTATGTGGGTTTTTCCTGCTAGACTATGAGCAATGGCAGCTTAGCTTTTTTTTTATAATAGCAATGCCAGCTAGTTGATCGCAATGTTGGAAGAGGTCTGCTTGAGATTTTCTTTTTTATTTTGTAATGCAGTTTTTATGACGATTACAAAGACGTTCATGGAATATAGGAAATTTTAGGAATACACTACTGTGATCACTTGGCACGAAATTAAGCTTTACACCAATTTTGGGAGTATGAGAATTG
Source organism: Panicum miliaceum (assembly GCA_032594955.1). Lineage (NCBI taxonomy): Eukaryota > Viridiplantae > Streptophyta > Magnoliopsida > Poales > Poaceae > Panicum > Panicum miliaceum. The sequence goes on along the minus strand of CM064070.1, from coordinate 5,570,942 downwards.
CTTTTTGTCATATGCAAACAAGCTGTCATCCGTTTCGTCAGCTTACCAAAACAATATTTTCATTTTACGTCCTATGGAGTGACCAAAATGAGTATGTCAAGGGTGGCTACCATGTTGCTGCACAGGAATTCAATAACTTATAAAATTTATGAAAAATGCACTCGATGACACAAGCTTCGCTAGGTGCCTAGGTTTACAACGTTGCTAACATTGCTATCTCCCTGTTAAAAATATGTGAGCGGATGAATAATTATCTAATTTTCCAGAATGATAAAAATGTGTTTTAACTCCAAATATTGTGGACGGAGCATATAAAAAGGAAGCTAGCAAAATTGGCTTTATAATTTTTGATCAATTGAGAATTAAGTATATATTTAACAAGTTAAACACACATCTGTCTCCATGGCAAAAATCGTTCTCTTGTCTGATGAAAACAGATTTTCATACTCCCAACCCACGAAGCCTTAATTTCGTTGTATGATGCGATGACAAGTGTATTTCTAAAATTCCTGAATTCAAGTAATATTTTTATAATTATTATACGAAAACTTAGTAAAAACAAAAAAATCCATGTACTTGATGTTAAAGTGAATATAATTTTACCTTCTTTTTTTATTTGATCTCTTTGGTGTTGATATCCTCTCCAATTCGTATGTAAAGCTCAGCTAAGTCAAGTCATAGTCCAACATTTTTTATTTGAGTTACAAGTTCAGACTTGACATAGCTGATGGGGTTAAGTACCATGGGTATCCTAAAGTACGGTCCTTAGGGACCTAATCACGGGATTAACCAACCTCGAGCGGATGGTCCGGCCCAATCAGGCAGACGTGCCGCCACGACCAGTCCACAAGCGGAAGAAGCTTTGACGGCTCGGCAGCAACCGGGTCCGGGGCACGTGGCGCCTCCCGACCCATAACATCGCAGGAGAGGTCGGGAGGCCCGAGCCGACCCCAGAAGGCGGCCTCGACCCCGAGGCGACCTGGGAAGGTGCGGGGCAGTATTAACTGCACTTGACTCCGACAAGACGTGCATGTGCGCCCCTCGCCCGACAGCCAGGTAGGGACACCGCCCACGGACCGGGGGACCGGAGGGACATCTCCCGATCAGCCGGGCAATCATGAGGCCACAACCGGCCCTCACGCCGGCCACTCTCCCTCGACAGGGTTGATGGAACAGCCCGTACTGGGTCACCCTACACCGTCAGGCGTAGGGTGAGGGGGTGCGCCGTTCTAGCGGGCTCCGCCTTGGACCATGTGGCTAGGGGAGAAGGAGGCACCCGACCTCACGAGCCCAGCGAGGAAGGGCGGGCATGCCGACCAAACGAGAGGCCCGCCCCCGGCGCATTAGGACGGGGGCGTGCTGCAAGTACAACAGCGCCATCCCTTGCCACGGGGGTAGGGCGCAGGCCCGAGGACATGTCAGGCGGCGCCGCGATCCGGGCGAACATGACTTGGCTTGGGAGCGACACATGTAGAGCAGCCAACCTCGTCACAGGGATGCCGTATCCGAAAGGCGAGGGACCCTCTTCTCCCACACAATGTAGCTCAGCCCATCACATATATAAGGCGGAGCTGGGCCTTCTTTTCTTTCTCACACAACCACACACATGCACCGCTTGTAAGCACCCCGTTGTAAGCACCCATCATTCGAACATGAGGAACACGAAGAATACCACGCCATACTAGACGTAGGGCATTTGCCTGAACCAGTCTAAATCCTTACCTTCGATTATTAGCCATCGAGCCATAGAGAAGCGCAACGCAAATTACTAGCCGGTGATCAAAACATCGACAGTTGACGCGCTAGGTAGGGGAAGTCACGCACTCTCACCACCTCGTGATCGCTGGATGGCGACCCTCAGTGTCAACACAGCGACTGGAGTCCGCGAAGGATCCATCCGTTTCGGGAACCTGGAGTTCGCCGCCAGCAGCTCCGGCGGGCTTAGGTACGCCCCCACCTTCCACCCTGACCAGGCCATCCGCTTCGGAAGCCTGGAATTCGTGGCCCATCGATGCAGTATTGAATAATTAAACGCTGAAAATAAATAATTGAACTCGCTGATGCTTCATCAACGTGGCCCCAACGCGGGCAGGACATGCCCCAGCCCAGCAAGCGATTCTTAGGGATAACCCTTATCTCCATTGTGACTCTCACTATGTAAAAAGTCAACAAAGAAGACACCTAAACTAGGCTGTATTTGATTGGCTTTCCAACCTGCTTTTGCTTTTACAAAAGCCAAAAGCTAATCAAAGGGCTCAAAAGTCCTAGGTGCTTTTGCCCAAAAGCAGCTTTCACTACAGTACAAATGCAAAAGCACCTCTCCCCCTGCTTTTAGTGGTTTTTGGGGCAAAAAATTACCCACCTGCCACTGGTTATAAAAAAACGGTGAATACAAGAAAATGGGGGAGTTGTACAATGAGCGGTATTTGCATAAAGGTGAATACAGGGAAACGACAGAAACTGGAATTCAATGGGTGATGAGGTGCATGGGTCATCCAAGTTTTTATAAGATGTTTCGGATGAGTGTCGAGATTTTTATGGCACTTCATGACTTGCTAGTCTCTACCAACGGATTGACCTCTACCAACAATATACTGAGTCATTAGCGATGTTCTTGTGGATTGTCGGAGGACCACGATCATTTTCATAAGCTGAAAATCGTTTCACTCGGTCGCTTTGAACGGTTGACATGAAGTTTCATGAAGTGTTGAAGTGTATGCCCAAGTTAGGTAAAGACAATATTATTCGGAGAGATCCTACTTTTTCTACAGACCATGCAAGGGTGAGAGACAACCGTTTTTGGCCATACTTCAAAGGTGCAATTGGAGCAATAGATGGTTCACATGTGAAATTGGTAGTGCCAGTGGACGAAGTGGTTAACACACATGTCGTCACGGATATACATCTCAGAATGTGCTAGCAATTTGTGACTTTGACATGAGGTTTACCTTTGTTGTTGCTGATTGGCCAGGTGCTGCACATGACACGCGTATCCTCAATCATACATTGGCAAATTTTCCTTCATTTCCCATGCCTCCTAAAGGTATGCATGGTACATCATTTCCTTCATTTTACTTTAGTTGTACTTGTATTATTTATTTTGCCTCACTTGTTTACTTTTATAGGAAAATATTATCTCGTGGATTCGGGTTATCCAAACCGAATAGGGTATCTTGCACCTTACAAAGGAAGCACATATCATATACCCGAATTTCGGCATCGTACAGGCCCTCCTCAAAGAAAGTATGAGGTGTTCAATTTCTTGCATTCGTCCCTTCGAAATGTGATTGACATGTCTTTTGGAGTCTTGAAGCAAAAATGGCGTATTTTGAAGAGCATGCCAAGTTTCTCGCCTCATATTGAGAAGCATATAATCATGGCTTGTTTTGCTTTGCATAATTTTATCTGTGATAGCAATTTGCGTGATAAGGAGTTTGAAAGATGTGATGCTGATGAGTAGTACTTGGTACCATCTATAAGTGGCACGACACAAACACAAGGAGATGAGAGTGAAGATGTGGAGAATGAGGATACCATGAATACTATTCGTAACAAGATCGTTGATGATTTGGTTAGTGCGAGAGGAGGATAGTTATGTTGAGATATATCATAATTTTATGAGCCGTTTAGCTTGTGTAATTGCTAGAGTTCTATTTATGTGGACCAAATGAATGAAAAACTTAGAAAATTTAATGTTTTCTTCAAAAATACATTTACATGCGAAATAGTGAGCATTTTAGGTTTCTATGAGTATTTTGTACGTAGACAGTCTCACAAACCCTCAAGAGTATTACAAATATTTCACCCACAGCACATAGTTTCCCACAACTCACAGCTGCTCTAACCAAACGGTCTTCTGCTTTTTCTACAACAGATTTTTCACAACAGCTTTTCCACAGCCCACAGCTCACAACAGTTTTTTCAAAAACGACAGCCCAACCAAACACACCCTTAGAGACATGAAAACAAAACGTCGCTGATATAATATCAGTGACAGGTATAGTCAAAACGTGTCACTAATATCTTTGCTTGAGCCAGACATACCCTAGAACGGATATATTAGAGACACGCCTCAACAAAAAGCGTCACTAATAAGTTACTAGTGACGGTAAGTTAAACCACGTCTCTAATGTTGAAAGTTAGAAATGACCCTTTCCAGTGAACCGCGTCTCAGATTACTGCAGCCGGACCTGAGCATTTCGTCCAACGAAGCCAATACGGTTCGCATCCGTCCCTTGCCTCTCCCAACGCTATCCCCTGTCTCCTCTATTCTCTTCTCTCCCAACGCGACCTCCTCCCCCACGCGCCGCCACTGCCTCTCCCAACATCGTCGCCTCCTCCCGACCTCCTCCTCCAAACCTCCACGAGGCAGATCCATGGAGTCTGAACCCAACGAAGGTGCAGGCGTGGGAGACTCCCTTCTGCCTTCGCCCCATCCTCGACGGGCCTTGTACCTCCGCACGGTGGGGGTGATGAGAACGGGGAGCCACGCCTTCGACCGCCGGCCATGCAATGCCTCACCGGCTTCTCCGGCCTTCCCCAGCGAATTCCAGCCGCCAGCTGCTAGGTCAACGACGCGGCGGCAGCGACTGTGTAAGAGTGGGCCTAGGTTGCCGGCGAGGCAGCAGCGGCCCGTGGCGACGAAGCAGATCCGTATCATCGTGCAGGTGGGGCCGCTCTCCCAGATCTCTGGTGCAGCTGAACCAGGCTTTCTCCTCCTCTGCGCGCCATCAGGAAGGGCTCCGCGCCGTTGGGAAGGCCTCCTCCACTAGCCGCCAACAAGGGATCTGCAGGACCTGCACTGTCGAGAGATCGGGAAGGGCTCTGGGAAGGGCCTCCTTCGCGGGCGTCGTCCATGTGTGTCTGTCCGAGCATCACGCCATCACCTAAATCCGCTGGTAAGCAACTGACCAAGTTTCCATTCCCCACATCTGTGAAGTGTTTGATAGAATGTCGATACAATGATTTTGTATGAAATAAAATATGTGGCATCTCTGTTATTCTGCCAATTATATCGAATGGATCACCTAATTAACTTGCTAGTGTGGAACGTGCGGCATGTGATCCTGCAGGCGTCTTCCTTGTCTTGCATACTAACTGTAACTACAAGGTGATCGATATCGCCTTAGCTAGCAATTAGCAGGCTGGTGTTTCCCATGTTCACTTGTTAGGAGGAGGTTTGGTCACTGTGCAGGGTAATCTACACGGCAAATGTTGTTAAGTTGCTGGGGCACAAAATTATGAACATCCAGCTCCTAACAGCTCTTGTTGTTACTGTTAAGTCAAATTGGTAAGTGAGAATAGCTGCCAGTTAGTGATTGTTATTACGTATCACCAGTTAGTCATGAAGAAAATAAAGTTGTGTGATGGCACCTGTCGAATAATCATTTTTTTGGCACTCTTGTTGATCTGAATTAGTACATGTGGCTCGGGTTATTATTAAGACTGTTGTTTGTCTCCCAGCATTAACACCTTATATCAGTCATTCTTTGGGACTCGTCTCCCTGCAGCGATAGGTGGATCCTACGCTGCCATCGTGCCGACCATTTCCCCAGCCCCGAAGTATCAGCACAGTCAAAACAGGTGCGCTCGGCTACCTTTTCTCTGATGATGATGAATCGATGAATGGACTGCTGAGCTAGTGAACCAGTTTTGATCGAAACAGGGCAAGAAAAAGACTGGTGTGTGTTGGCAATGGTTTGCTAGGCATTTTCTGTCTTGTGCTAATGTGGGTAAAAATTTATTTAGACTGTGCATCAGGATTGAAGCAGAAAAATATAGATACACACTGGTAGTGATTAGCTATCAAGTTATAGTGTGCGTATTAGTTAGCTATCTAATAAAGTCATCAGATTGATTGGTTATGTAGTATAGTTTTCTTATCCTTCTTGTTTTTTTAGGATTGATGCTCGCTGTCCTGTTATGCTGACAGAATGGGGGTTAGCATAAGCTGAAAAATGCGCATTGCAGTGTTTTTGCGTTTCATATATTAGGGCTGATTTAAGCATATGCATTAGGAGATTCGTAGATGTACGCCCAGAACTGGAGTGCTACCAGTATGAAACTGTAGAATAATCAGCATTGCAGAAAGTGCTTAGGTACAGTTATGGTGTTAAACACATTACGAAAATGGTACAGTTCACATCTCTGCACTGTTCAACTAGCTCTAGAAATGGTACAGAGGAGAAAATGCACAATGCAAGAGCAGCTGCAATTCCTATAATTCAGGTTCTTTTTTGGAGAATTAAATATGCCTAGAAACCTGATATTACTTGAATGGGCATGAACTGAACTAATGGCCTTTGTAATAACACATGTGCCCTGTTAGTGTATCTTCCTAGTTCCTAGTGAGCGGTCATCCTCACTTTTGTTTACGACTAACTCTTTAATGCCTTAGGCCTTAGTGGTACTAATATGTTTGTGATTGGGGGATAAATGGTCTGGGCTTTGCCTTCTGCAGCAACTTACTCCATTACTTGATGATTTCCTTGAAATGATTATTTCTTTCATTTGTTTACATGCACAAGCATTGCCTCAAATCAGTGTGGAAAAAGAAGCAAGGAGGCAAGTTGGTTATTGTTCGTCCAGCTCCTACGAATCGAAATGGTAATTAAGCTATCACTGATCAAGTACTCCATATGATTAGGCCAGCTGAGATGATGTAAATTTCAACCACTTCTAGGAAATATTGGTACTGCTTCTAAATAATTGTTTGTACTCCATATGTTTCCTCTTGTCATTAACAACCAGATTGGTCAAATTAATAGTAAGTACAAATTACTAGTAAGTAATGAAATTTGACTTCCTTAAATGCTATGTTGATCGAACACGTGAATATATAGCTCAGTTATCACCTCATTAATTTTCGATGCAGTCAGTAACAAAAGTTTGATGCCTTATCTCCACGCTATCATATGGTACCTCTGGATTTTGCATTTCTGCTTTGCTTCTGTTTAGTGAACTGAATGTTTGAATTTATATTTCTCCTTTGTGGTCTTATAGGTTAGGTTATTTCATGCCTTTGCAGTTGCAGCTAACAAATCATCCAGAAAATTATTATTCTTTGGGCTTCCAGTTCGATAATCATTGAAGCTCATTTGAAGTTCTTCAATAGTCATTTAAGCACAAGTCCCTGGCTGGAAATAAGGCTGCAGATTAGATAATTGTGGTGACTTTAGAGATAGTAGTTGATAGGTATGATTTCAACAGATTGTGTATGTGTACCTGCAATGTATATATAAATAAGTTCTATTTCATATCCTATTTTTCTTTTTTTAGTTCATCATCACAGACGCGTTTTCAGCAGCCGCATCTCTGATGTTCAATATCATAGATGCGTCTTAGTTAGCCGCGTCTCTGATTTTGAACATCACAGACGCGTTTTTCCGCGTTTCTGATGTGGTCATATCAGAGACGCGGAAATCCGCGTCTGTGATGTGCTGTAATCACAGACGTGAACTCACACACGCGTGATTTCTAAGTCTGTGATAAGGCTTTAGATGCGTCTGTAATGAAGTGTTCTGACATAATGTCTACACGCGCGCACACACTGATTCCACCTACAACAAGCGTCTCTCTGCTGCGCTGTCGCCACTCCTCAGATCCAAGAGCTGCCAGCTCACCATTGCTGCTCCTCAGCTCAGATCGATGAGCCTGCGCAACCGCTGCTGCTGCTGCTTCCCGTCAATGTGAGTTACTTTCCTTTTCCTGCTGCTCCACTCTCCTGCTTTCCCATCGCTACTCCTTGTTGACTCCACCCACAATGTTTCTTAGTTCTTCATTTTTTCTTTGCAGTTAAGAATGGCATTGGGATGTCTGAACAAGACCCGGTAGAAGGGCACAGCAGTGTGGTTGCTGTGTGGTTGTCACTTGTTGCTGATGTGTTGTGCGGTTGTTTGAACCATGTTGGTATATGTTTTAAATTTAGTTTATGCGCTGGTAATTTTATTTGTCTAGATGTTTATATATATTTTTGTTATTATTAAATTATATTTTCGTGTCCCGTATCGGCATTTTGGGGAAAATGGCGCACCCTCGTGTCCAACACGCATGTAGAGTCGGTGTAATGTAGATGCATGCATCCTTGTGAATACACGCATGCTGCAACCTTACCCCTATAAGCACATTCGAAAGATTGAACCAACAGATCTTGAAATTGACGAATTCACCATAGGTCGTGCAGAGGCCATGTCGCCTTATACTAAATGAATAATACTAGCTAAATCTTAGAATAAATTCAAAAAAATATAAGCACCCGTGCCGAGTTGAGAACTCGAACCCAGGTGTGTAAGTTCCACTACAAGCAACCTTACCAGCTGAGCTATGTGCAGCTCATAACTTCAGTTACCTTTTATTTGACTTAGAGTTATATTGAGCTGTCTACAAGTTCACAAAACTAGCTAGGAGTCATGTATACAAGGAGTTATATATAGAATTTTATGCAATCTATCATATTATAAGTTCTCTTCAGATATGAAAAGATGTATATTTAGTGCAGTAGTCATTTTATGCAAATAACTTGATGAACGGCGATGTGGTTTGTATGTACAAATTGTAAAGGACATGTATATTGTTGACGGTCCTTAAGTGCCGAATCCGATTGTCAACTATACTCAGAAATAAAAAAAAACGATCTTACTTACTCACATATTTGTTATCACTAATCTAGTTCCACAATGTAATGTACACTAAATCATTTCAGGGACACAAGTCTTAATAAGAGCAAAAACAAGCGAAGAACGCAGAAGAAATGCACCAAAGATCATGTCTTGCGTCACACTAAGAAAAAAGGACCCACATGGCATAGCAAACCGACGTACCTTGGTCCTTGACGAGAATCACAAAGGTTCAGGGCAAGGACCCACCTGCCAGGGAGCCAGAGGAAGGTGGTGCTGGGGCAGTCCCACCAAGGGTCGGCCGAACTCTAGGTTCGGCCAAACCTGGACGGGATCCGAGCGCCCCCTGCTTTGGTGGGAAGGCCTCCCGCTCCCCTACGTCGGTTGTCAGTGTTTCCATGTATAAGCCAGCTAGGAACCATCCTTGGAGGACTATATAAGGAGGAGAAAATCATCCTCATTCACACACCACACATTTGTGCTTCTCTCCCTCTCTCTAGTTGTGACTTCTAATTCTTAGACTAGTGGAGTCTAGAATCTCTCTTAGCGAGTGCAAGTCATCTTCGGGGTTGTTGAGCAATCCTCAACCTCTGGTATGACTTTGTATTCAACTTATCGGTACTCTATCAATAATACATAGGTTATCCATGGTTGCCTTACTATCTAGATAGTTTGTCATGCCATGTCTTATGCTTCCTTTAGTTATATAACGATGTTTAGTTTGGCTTTAAGCTTCGGCATAGGTTCATTGTGCCTTCGGGCTTGCTCTAGTTCTATGCTTGTCCATCCACAGGGTGGGAGTCCCGAGAGAGCTAGGGTAGTTTTCTCATGCACTGAGTGTGGTGCTCAGGTATGATGATTACCTTCAGTTACGACTGTACCCCACGGTCTGTCGGGGTAGACGGCAGGTGGTGACATTCCTATCCGTCCATTGTAGTCCTCCACATTTGGATATATTGTAGGAGTCTAAAGTATTATTTCAGCTTACTAGCAGACCAATGCTGGATAGTCTCCCCGTAATATCGGAATGTTTAAGGCTAAGTTCTAACCATTTGCTCGTATAACCCTTGCTAACTTGAATAGAGACTGCTAGGACCCCTTTGTATGCCTTGCTCCTACTAACCTTAGGGTTATTTATTTATTCTTTATTCTTGAGATTGGCTTGTGTTTGTGTTAATTTTTAGCTGGTTTAAATGGTAATCATGGATGCGGATCTGAATGTGTGTATATATTATGTTTTTAGCTCTTTTAGCTGGTTTCCTGACTATTTATCACCAGGAATTGATCTTTAGGGCATCCTTAGGGAAGCCATCAAGAACTACCATTGGCCAACTGATAGGAGAAGTCGATCTTTCCTAACAACAGGTTCCGATCGACGCAATTCTGATGATGAGCCGTCGGGAATCGCATTCCTGATGGGATTTCGGCCTTTTCTGAAGGTTTTCGGCCATCAGGAGTTTTCTATTCCCTGGTAGTGATTAATATGCACTCATGGAAGATATTACAAAATTATATGTTGTTGTGGACATGAAGTTAGAATATTATAGGTTTTATGGATATGAAGCTAAGTGATGTGTTGAAGATTATGAGAACTATACTTTAATTTTTGTCATGCCATGATGGACCCTATGATTGTGCACTCAACCCACCTGTGATTTAATGGCCTGTTTGGATTGCAACCTAAGGTTGCCACACCTAAGCTTATTCAGCCACAGATTTTGTAGACAGCATTTAGTTGTTGCCACAACTTAGTCTATCTAATTTCTTAGCATCCTGACTCACTTTTCATAGATTCAAGTTTTTGCCTAACTTTGCCTAAGATTAGGTGGTCATTTTCAGCCACAAATGTGTGGCAAGACTAAAGGTAGTCAACCTAGTCAATTATGTGTGGCAAACTTAGTTACAAACCAAACATGCTCTAAATAACTTATCACAACAAGTTGAGGCATGTCTTGAGCAGATGGGAAGTAGCACCACATTCACTTAAAATATTTGCCTTATAATAATAAATATTTGTAGGATCAAGGATACCGAATAGAGGGGGTGAATAGGCGGTTTTAACTAAAATCACAAGCACTAAGCAAATTTAATTAGTAACACAAGTGAGCTTCTATTTCTACTAACTCCTATCACTAGTGGGGTTTTGCAACCTAGGGTGACAAGTAGCAAATCAAACTCCAGTAAGGTAAAATACTTAAAATAAAAATAAATTGAGCAAAGAAATAACCGGGCACGAGACAAGAATTTTCCTGTCGTGTCGATGACTTGCCGGTCACCCCTAATCCATGTTGAGGTGGATTCAAAGCTTCAATCGCTCTTCTATCAAGAACTTCTCTTGATCTTGAGCCAGCTTGAATCAATGAACCTCTCCAAATCTCGATTATACTAAAGTTGCTCTTCACCACTCCGGCGAGGTGAGCATAAGAACCTCTCACAAACCAAACCGGGGAACCTTCACAATCTTCTTGAAAGGCTCAACGGTTTCACCTTCTCCAAGCCGTCTAGGGAGTGGCAATTCCCAAGAGTAACAAATCGATAGCGCTTGCTTGAATACTCCCTAGTGCCACAAAGTCCAAACTCTAGATGCAATGCACTAGGATGCTCTCACACTCACAAGAATGCATCCCTAAGCAAAGAGTGAGAGAGAGTGAGGAGGTGGCTAGCTCAAGAATGTCAAGAATGCTTTCCAAAATGCCAAGAGACCTCACCCACGACCGAGCAAGGAGTATATATAGCTAGCCGCTCGAAATTCAACGGTTACACTCAAATCCCGTGGAAATAGGGTTTTCGCGGACTGTCCGCCTCATAGACCGGACCATCCGCTATTCAAATCCAACAGATAGAAATGCAATAAATATGTATTAGAGTCGACCATTTTAGTCCTGGCAGACTGTCCGCCTCACAAGTCGCGGACTGTCCACGGTTTAAAAAACTCGAACACACAGAACTTCCCAAGTTCTATCTGGTTTCTGGAAAAAGCTAGCACACGGTCCGCCATTCACCCTTTCAGCACAACCAGAACCAATAGAGGTTCTATCTAGAAAAATTGTTAGCCGGCGGACCATCTGCCCCCAAGGACTGGACTGTCCGCCATTCACCTTTCGGCTCCCACCAGAAACACAAAGTTTCTATCCTCAACTTTTGAAAGGCCACGGACCATCCGCCATCTTCGGCCGGACTGTCCGCCTCAACATGTCAGCACTCAATTTAAAATCTAAGTTGCCATTTTTCAAACTACCTTAGCCCACATGCATGCAATGCAAGTGTTTGAGCAAAATGACACTATAGAACTGTCAAGCAAATGCACATTGACCTCTCTTGATAGAACGGCTATCTATCCTATTAATCCGGTCATATCTCATCCACTAATTACCTCTTGACCGGCAAAAATAGAAAAACCCTATCATGTACCTTTGTCTTGAGTAATTCCTTTAACATCAATTCCAAGCTGTCTCATAGCATCGACGTACGCTCACTTTCTCTTGGACCAACCTATACTCATTTCTTCTCAAGAAACTGTTACTCCACAAACGTTATCATTAATTATCAAAACTTAAATTAGGGGTCCAGATACTTTCAATGTTTACTTATGATGTCCTTTAATTCTTTGTTAAAGCATGTCGGAGTTTTTTTAGCTTAAATATTTTATTCTTGATAATATTTACTACTACATAAACTATTTTCACTACCGGTATTTTCACCGCCGGCTGGCCCTAAGATAAGTGGCTATATGGACTGTAGGACTGACGGTGAAAACTATTTTCACCGCCGGCGCTAGCTATGGACCTTCAGTATAAAAATACAATCTATTTTCACCACCAGCTTCTGTTACGCGTCGGCGGTGAAAACGTTCATTTACAAACGGGCTGGCGGTGAAATCCTTTCATCCAAAACCCGACCCGAGCTTCTTCAATTTCTCGACCCCCTCCTCCCGCGCTCTCTGCGCCCCCGACGCCACCAACGACCTCCGCCCGCCTGCCTCCGCGCCGACGCCTCCCCCGACCTCCGCCCGCCCGCCTCCGCGCCGCCCCGATTCCGGCGGCGCCCCGGACCTCCCGCCCCTGACGCCCGCCGCCACGCCCCCCCCCCCCCGACCTCCGTCCGGACCGCCCGATCCGGCGCCGGCCCCTCCCTACACGGTTCGTGGATCTGGCAGCCGGATTTGCGCTGGCTGCACTACCGGCTCAATTTCTTCGTCTCATTCACTGCAGGTCTGCGAGGAAGTGCCGGCAAGCGGCGAGCTCCCCTCCAGCCCCCCTCCGGCGAGCTCCCGTTCTGTGGTACGCCTGCCCGATCCCTACCACCCTCGTAGGCTCCTGTAGATGTAGCTATGAAAATAAAGCTTGCAGTTGGTGATTGGAACGATGCAGCCAGAACTACAATGATCATACACTTTCTGATCACTATTAAACATGGATTTGTCTTCGCTTTCAATTAAAAAAACAAGCATCAGGGTGTTTTTTTTTGTTTTAGAGTTGTGCCTACAGCTTATAGAGTAGTTCTAATTAATAAAGTAGTAGTATTAGAAAGAAGAATCATGTCCACTACTGCTAACTTCGGCTTTGAAACATGGAGTAAGAGTTGCCAACATCTGTTTGTAGTTGCCATGATGACAATACTTATATTGTCATTAATTACCGAGTCACAGTACAACTAAGTACCCTACTTCTGCAAAGAAAGATTTATTATCAGTAACATTCCAGTGGTAAAATAGCGACCAGCCAATTAACCGGCCAGTTCGTAGACGCCATGTCACATTGACTAGTTGCACCACGCATACATACAACTAGCAAACAACCAAACCAAAATCATTTGAAATATGCAGAGAATGGTGTTCTATGTCCTAATGTCCAGCCATCCTATCTCCCATCTATAAAAAGGCCACCCCCACGAGCAGCACTTCATCACCTCTCCCATCTGCTCTGAGCTCTCTAGCGCTATTGGATAAAGTGCTTATGGTTAGTCGTCTGTCAATTTGAGTTTCATATGTGATCTGAAAAATTGCTTGTAGCCGGTGATTATAAGGATGCAGAACAAGAATAGTCATGTATATACTCACTAAAAACAATGGGTATTCAGACACTGTCCCCTGAAATAAACCAGGACCCTTATATCTGAATTGATCACGTTCATTGTGAAGAACAGGCCAAACAAAATGCATACTGTGTTCCATTGTAGTATTTTTCAGTAAACTGCCTCTGCTGCATACTGGGTGTGGTCACATAAATGAAAATTGTTGCTATCTTGACCCCCCATGACTGCAATAAAACTTACCCTGTTTAGGTGCTGTGCCTTAATTCTGTTTGGTGCATAAGCTTTACCTTTTGTACCATGCATTTGCATGTTCTGCATTTCATACTTGAGTACTTGTTATAAGGTGCAAATCATTGAATTTTGTCTTAGCTTTACTTATTCAGTTTTGTCTTAGCTTTACTTATTCAGTCCTGCACCACTGAATTTTGCATGCTGGTGATTTTTCCTTTGCCTAGCTGATTTAATTTTTTATACAGTCACACAAACATCGGCGTATCTTATACAGCTAGCCATTTTGTCTATGGTTAGCTTCATCTGTTTTTTTTCCTCCAGTATCTTGTGCTTGCCTGAATGTTTTGCTCTTCACTTACTTCAGCATTTTAATTCAGTAAACTGTACAGTTTCCTTTTGAGCAGAGACACATGATTGCCTCTTACTAGTAGCTTGTCATGGCCTCTTGGGTCTTTAGCTTTCTATAGCCTTTGAACACACTATATGTCCATGAGTGCTCATTACTGTATTTTCAGTTAAATTATTTTGGTTCAGCCATGGACTTATGTTGCATTTGATTGGTTCTTGCAGGCTGCTGGTGCATTGTCCATCAAGATAGGTCAATTTATCCTGAGCTGCTCCTTCCTCCCCAAGCCGTGCCAACCAAACATAATTATGTTGCTGCAACTATCTTGTTCTTGATGTGTTACTACAGATCCATGATGGTATATGATTTTTGTTCTTGATGTGTTGCTACTGATCCATATTGATGTAAAATGTGACTGATGAGCAGTAGAAGAGATATATATTGTTGCTCTGCGAGTGGGCAGGAGCGGGAGGGATTGGATTAATTAATTTCTCGGCAAAGGATTATCACTGCCAGCCCGTAACACGGACCGGCGGTGATATACACATTATCACTGCCAGTCTGTGCTACGGGTCGGTGGTGATAATCCATTTTCACCGCAGATATTTCACCACCGGCACGCAAAACCGGCGGTGAAAATAGGTTTAGGGCCGGCAGTGAAAATCGATCTGTAGTGGTGATTTATGACCATCTTAGTTACTTTGTTTTGCTTTACATACAATGTTTTTGCTTATGCGTTGCTTCCCAATGCTTTAGTACCGGTTTCAATGCCTACCGGTATATTTGGGGTGGACTGAAGGGTCTGGAGACAACCAATACATTAGTACCGGATGGTGTTACTACTGATACCATCCGGTACTAATGTATAGCTTTTAGTACTGGTTGTAACACCATCTGATACTGATGTATAGCCTTTAGTATCGGTTGGTAACACCATTCAGTACTAATGTATAGCCTTTAGTATCGGTTGGTAACACCACCCGTTACAAAAGTCCTCCATAGGTTAGTTCAAAAGAAAATCATCCGTTTCTTAATCACAACTGTTGTGTAAGCGAGGTGGTAAAGAAGGTACGTGCGAGGCAAGAGATCCTGAGTTCGAATCCTATCCATCGTACGAGCGCGTATTTCGCGTGAGCTGTGACTAAGTGACATTACCTGGTCTTTTAGTACTGGGTCATGCAACTGGTATTGATGCTCGAAAAAATCTAAGTTGCACGTTACCGGTTGCAGAACCAGTACTAACGGCCCATTTGACCCAGTCCTAATCAGTCTTTTTCTAGTAGTTTCAATAACAACCACTCCATCTTTCTATCTATCTTAAAACGTTCTGAAACCCCAAATTTCTTTTATTAATGGGTGGAAGTACTAGTTTATATAAAGTTCACACGGTCTAAGTTATTGAGGGCAAATAAACTTGAAAGTATGAGGACTTACACTGAAATGGGAGGAGAAATTAGATGATCCTTGTGAGAATAGAAATATCATTTTTTATAATTCTTGTCCTGAAGTATTCTACTTCCAGATCTGTTCCGAGTCAATAGTTCGCAGGGGCATTTTCGCACATACGATCTTCCTGAAACTGTCTACAATCTCAGCATTTGGTATTGCCAAAATAATGCTCCTTTGCATCACCTTGCAAATTCACAGTAAACTGACTCAAGCATCATGACTCCACCCTTGAGGGCAGACAAGAATTGATCGCATCCATCATCTCAAATTTATGAGATAATGTTTTTACAATCCACGATTGCATATCGTGTCAATTTCATGGACTAAAGAACAAGGAATAGGTCAGAAAGTACTAGACCCAAACAGTACCACACACCTTCTATAAATTGCGCGCCACGAATGTATACATATTGACGAAACCAAAGATCATAGCTAGCGGCTTACATAACTGCTGGTATGCATTTGAATTGAACAAACAGCTATTTTTTTTCGTCTCACTTCATAGTTTCTTCTATTTCAAGACAGTAGCTTGTGCGTAGGAGTATCATTCTTTTCTTAGTAATTTTTATTTTACTTATTAGTTGTGTATATTCCTAATTTTACATGAGCTTATTGTTTAAGCTTAATTACTGTCGATGATCTGTAAAGCAAAAAAATTGTGTGTTATCAGGTTACAGGTCATAGTTATGTGACCGAATCAAACAGGTACTTATCATCATGTCATTATTACTGATGACTTATTATACGCACTTTTGTATGCTATCAGGTTAATCAGGCTCGAAAGGAGCAATGAAGATTGTTGTGTGCGCCGTTCTCATGCTTCTTGTCATCACCAATTGCAGTGCAGAGATGCCTCCGATGATGGCTGCACAAATGGAGCATGCTGCTGAGCATGCAGGACAAGCAAAGGCATTTGCAAAATGCGATAAATCTTATGATCCTTGCAGTCCTGGAGACAGGAACCCTACTTATCCTTGAAATTGATTCGCGAACAAACTACACACTGCCGTACGTGCACGTATGCTATGTCTTGCTATCAGCTTAAATATGTATCAGCGTATAGTATATAGCTGCCACATGGGACGATGCTACGTGTGTACCTTGCGCTATAAATAAGAATGGATATGGACATATCTCTAGCCTTCAGTGCTTACTCCATGAGATTAGTTTTCACAGTAGATGGAAATCTGTTTATCATCGCATCCATGAAGTTTCTTTGCTTTGGAAAACACAGTGTAGGCATAAACGCACATGCACTCAGGCACACTTATCAGTACAAATCCATCATGCATACCGTATCTGTACGAGCATCTAAGAGAGACTGGGTTAGCTAAATCTTAAGATTAACAAAATTACCATAGGCATATCTTGCTATTACTGTCTACAATACTATAAATTTCTAAAATGAACCATAGAAACTTTAACTTTTTTACTAGCTAGCAGCATCAAATATTTCAATCTCTAACGTCCCTCATATAAATTTATCTACTTGGCAGAGTAGAGAAATTCATAGTAAAATATTTTGTATATCACAAAAGTATATTTTTAATATATATATATATATGATAATGCTATTCTACACTTTAGATGTAGCGATTAGCAAAGTTCAATAAATAAATTAGGATAATAAGAAAAGAACTCGGCCGGTAAAGAAATGACCGCCCCAGGGTATTGTTTGGAACAAGAAACATCAGTCTTCAACCGACTGAGACACGCCGCGGATAATAGTGCAAACCCCTCTAGCAGCGCACTGTAACCTAGGCCGGCTGTCACTGTCACACTGTAACCAGAAAACCTTATGATCTTAACGATGCTGAGCCGGCATCATGAATAGTTTCCCATTGTATTTGGAAATTCGTAACTTTTGCGTACATACCCGAACGAAGACAAACTTTATATAAAAATTCTACATTTTGAGAAGATATAGAACTTTGTTGTTGAAATTTTCACTACTACAACGCATTTTTAGGGATAGGTGCGGCATCCGCTCCTAATTCTCGTGGCTAGAAGGGGCGGGTAACACGCTTGCCCTTGAAAATCTATTTCTTCGGACGGGTCACGGCGTCACTCATATATAGAAATCAATTTCTAGGGCCGGGTCATGCCATGACCTGCCCCTACAAATCTATTTCCAGAAAATAAAAAAATAAAAAAAATCAAAAACAATAAAATAAAAAAGAAAAAATATTCCAGCCAACCAGCCACCACCACAAGCTCATGTACTATCAAGGTACAATTTTTTTGACGAAATATGCACACTTGCATCACCCGGGGTTCGAACCACATACATCAAGCCTCGCGTGTACCTTCCTCTCCACCACACTCACAGTCACTTGTGACTCTATGGGGTATGCTATTCTTTTATACTTCTAGGGGCGGCTGACGCGACCACCCGCCCCTAAAAATATTTTTCAGTTTTATTCCAAATTCATTTAAATCTTTACATATAGCGAAACAAATTTAAAAAAGTGAAACTTCTACACTATGGTTATTATGAACTATAAATAAAAAAATATGCCAAGTATATTTCAGCGGATATAAAGGTTAACATTATGGAAACCTCAAAGTATGACTTGAGTTGTATAAGATACTATAACCACATAACCATATGTAAGGTACAACTATTATAATAATTTTATGGACCATTAAATAACCTTAACTGAAAAAGTTATCAACTATAAATTTTTAGATCTCATCATTCTTTACAATTTTAATATAAGTTTGACTTCATCCGAGATCATATAAAAATATTATGAACTTTTTTGCGTGGGACTATTTGTATGGGCGGGTCATGCCACCACCCACCCCTAAAAATCATTTTTAAGAACGAGTCATGCCATCATACGCCCCTAGAAATGCCACCATTTCTAGAGGCGGGTGGTGACATCACCTGCCCCTAGAAATGCCATTTTCAGGGGCGAGTGATGCCTGCCGGCGTCACCGGCCCCTAAAAATATTTCTCTAGGGGCGGGTCGGATTGTGACACCCTAGGTGTCAGAATACTAAAAACCAGATCATTAGTGTAATAATATAATAATATAAATGAAGAGCTAAAAAAAATTTAAATAAATTCCTCATACCTTGCTTCTACACGATATTGATACATGTATATGTATATGTGCATGTGTACATTTGCTTTAATACAACGAGTTAAATAACTTTCACATCGATGCAAATATGGCTATGAAATTGAATAGACACATCATCAGTGATATGATAAACAAAAATCTAGTTAAAGCCTTTGGGAGAATATGAAGGTTTGCCTATGAAATGACGTGTCATCCGAATCAAGCATTTTGAGTTTTTTGAAATAACTTTTGAACTATAATTCAAATGAACTTTGGCCTGAAACAAAACTTATATAACTTTTCTTTTTGAAAATCTTTCATGTTAAGAGAATTTTGAGTTGCAACACAAAAATACGAGAAAAATATAGTTTTACAATCAAGCCCCTCGCCTTTTTTTTATTCTCCTCTCAGCCCCTCCCCTGCACCCGACCATGGCTGAGCGCGCCGGCGCCAGGTGGCCGGCGATTCCTGCCACCCGCGCCGCGCCAAGCCAATGTCCGGCCTTGCCCCGACCGACCAGCTGTGCTGCTCCCCATCGCGAGCTTGCCCAGCCCTCGCGCGCCACGCGGCTTGCGAACCTCTGCCACGCGCGTCCGGCCAAACCAGTGGCCGAGCCCGCCGCCCGGCAAGGCAGCAGCTGCAGCTGCTCGCCAATCGCGCCGCGCACGATCTCCCTTCACCCACGCCATGATCTCGCTCGCCCAGTCGCACAGCAGCCATGCGGCACCAGATTCCCGTCGCCCACGCCGCGACACCGCCTCCGTCGCTCGCCGCTGCACGCCGACCCTATCGACCGCCCTGCCGTGCCGACCCTCCCCCAGCCTCGCCCCAGCCCTCTCCTTCCCTCATGCAGCCTTTAAAAGGCGAGGCCGATGCCCTCTCACGCGCCCAGAACCTCGCCAGAGCTCCATTGCCGCCGCCGCCGGGACCTCCACGCCGCGCCCCACCCCCGGCCCTCCTCCGCCCGAGCCAAGCCTCTGAATCGGTTCCCCACGATGCTCTGATGCTCCCTGACCCATCCATGAAGCCTCTACCTCGCCGGACCACCGCCGCCAGCTCGCCCTCCCTCGCTGGAGCTCCTGCTCACACCGGCGAGCCCCCTCCGGCCATCCCCGACCCCAACTGAGCCACCTACAAGTAGGCCTCGTCGTCCTCTTGCTCCTCCCCCTCTTTCCCCTCGCAGGCTCGCCGGATTTTGGCCGGCAGCCATGGCAGCCCCACCAGGGACCCAATTGCAGCGATTGAATTCTTTTTAGGGTCCCTGGTGCGAAAAACCCGAGGACCTGGTTGTAAACCACATTTTTCAACCTAGATTGAAAAACAGTGAACTTGTAAAATTCATATAAAATCGTAGAAAAATCGTAAGAATGCAAACTCAACTGTTCTGCAATATTTAGAAGGAGATCTACAACGTTTGTTACATGCACTTGCTCAGTTTCTCAATATATTTTGCTCTAGATTAAATGGAAGGTTTAATAGCTTTTATTTGTACCCACTGTTGTAGACAAAGGCTGAACCTGAATTTTGGACAGTAGGTTAGTTCCTTGATGTATAGACCTGTGTAAAAAGTTCATGACCAGAACACACCTCTAGATAAAATTCTTGATAGATTTTGTTATATGACATGAAATGATAGAATTAGTTTTTCCTACTGTTATATCATGATTCCTACTATGATACTTTTATTGCCCTGTTACATGGATACCTAGATACCACAGGAAAAGTTTAGAACTTTTTACCTTTCTGTAACTTACTTATATAATTTGTGTTGTGGAGAAATGCATTGAATCAGAGTAATTAGTTCTTGTGCTTTGAAAATGTTAATATTTTTACTAGGGGACAATTTGGAGTAGCTCATGCTGTATAAAAAGTTTGATGCACAGAAACCCTGTAGAGCCTCCTGTAGAAATAGATCTTTATTAAAGTAGGTGTATATTGTCTTAATTCTTATGCTCTGTATCATGCACAATAAAATCTGAAAAATTTAAAGTAACACATATATGGATGTATTAACATCCTGTAAAATTTTTAGCATCAATACTTGCATTGTTTGTTCTGTATAAAAATAACTAGATTCTAGCAGTAGCTGTTTATTACATTTTATCTGCTGCATAAAAATATCTGAAATTTTTACAGTGCTTTTGTCTTTGCATGTTGTACTCTGCATAGAAGTGTCATCACTAGAAGTTAATTAGATCAGTAGTTGTATTTAATCCATGCTCGTGGTTAGAAAATAAAGTTTCCAATATAACACAACCCCTTCTTGTTGAATGAAGTTGAGTAGTTTAAGATGTACTCTATTAACGATTGCTCAAGAAATATTAAATAAGTAACTTTACAACAAAATCTATATTTTGTGGACTGCAACTTTATCGTGAAGAAAATAAATGTCATATACCATCACTACAACTCATACTTGTGATCTCATACTTGTGCATGCATTCATATAGAATCGACTACTCTCGCTGACGGAACGTACGAGCTGGTGCCCGCGTCTGAGAGTGAGCAGCGCGAAGCACAAGTTAACCTAACTGAAGTTGTCGAAGACCCGAACCAAAGTTCGGAGGAGCCCAAGGCTAGCTTTGCTCAAGAAAGCAAGCTTCGGAGCATGAACCCTATTTTCCAAATTATGCAACTTATTACTCTATTTTTACTTGTGCATTAAGTTTATAGGAGTTGAATGAAAACTTAGTTGCATGATTCTAAGTACCCATGCTCTGAACACTAGATGTAAGGTTCGATAGAATGCTATGCTAATAGGATCCGGTAGAAGTCGAGTGATTTCCTGTTACTCACGAGAATATAGGAGTTGAATGTTTACTACATGCTGCAATCATAAGGTCGATGAACGGGGCTATGGTGTGATGTTCATGTTGATGATTGAGGCCTCGTCTGTTTAGTAAAAAAATGCTAAGGCCGTAGTGTGTGGTGGTGGTGGTTAAATCTTTGAACGTACTAACCACATGCTGAGAATATGGTAATCGGTAAGCTGAGTAACTGATCGGCCCGGCAAGTGGACGACACCCTCACCCCTCGAACTTCGGTCCCATGTGCATATGGCGAGTGCATGAGTGGTTACGACCCGGCACCATACCGTGGCGTGGAGCTCTTGTACTCTCGGAGGGTGGCCCCGATCCACAACCCGGAAAGAAAGGAGAAAAGTTGTGTGTGTGGACTTTGGGAGTACTCACGTGCGTGTGTTTAGGTCTGCCTTGCAAGGTTAAGAAATTCGATTCGAATCGTCTGTCTCTCGCGGTATTGAGACTGCTTGACCCTTTTACCACATAGAGTAAGAAGAGGAATAATGATGATGATTAATCTTGTTGGATGCAAATAAGTCTTTCACCATGTATGATATTGGATAGTTGCTTGCCTAGAATGGCTAAGGAAACTACAACTTGGAGCTAAAATTTGAAAGTAAGGACCTACTTGTAGATGCTTTTCGGCAAAACAAACCCTTCAAGCCAAAAGCCTTGCATGTCTAGGAGTCGGCTAAGTATATTCCACTAGTCGGGTAAGCCTTGCTGAGTATTAGTATACTCAGCCTTGCTTGTGGCTTTATTTTCAGGTGATACTTTTGAGGACATGATTGCTAGTTTGACTTGACCGTGTACTCTTCCTCCTGGTTGGTCGGTGGAATGGATGCGTCCCCGACCAATGGTGATAATGCCGAGTGATGTCTCGTACGGGCTTCATCGAGACATCATGTATCGTCGAGTAGTTTATCATTGTTTTTCCGTTGCAATGAACTCTGCAGAACTCGTTTACTTCTAAACTCTCAAGTACTTTGTTTTACGAATTCGAACTTGGTCTGTAATAATAAATTATGTTGAACCTTGTGATGTAAAATTTGTGGAATGTTGTATTCTCTCGGCTCGCCTTCGTGTGAGTACTTTGTATGTGTTATTTCGATCAGCAAACCCGTGGTTGTATCGGGAGGTTACCCGACAGACCTATGGATTACTCTGTTTGAAGTGCGAGTTAGTCCTGATTGCCCTCGTGGTGATGGTTAGCGCACTTGAGCCGGATTAATTCAGGTGGTTCTGCCACACGGATGCTACAGTAAGCGCGCTATATTTATAGCAGCGGGTTATCTTTTGACCCACCCCTGAAAAAAAGTGGGACGTCCCTGCAAATCATTTTTATAGTAGTGTTTTTCAGATTTGAATTCATTTAGAAGCCCAAAAAATGGAATAAAATTTCAGACAATAAGGGTAAGAGGGGATAGAACTTCCCTATTGCGTGCAACAATGACGTATAGATGGGATGGTACGGAGGCATCACATGAGACTAGAGGTCGTGAGTTCAAAGGCAGGATCTCGCACGTGTGTATTTCACATGAAAAATATATGACTAATGGCGTGCGACCCTTTTCATTTGAAAATTCATGTTGCGACTATCCGTGTCTGCTCATAATAGGACCGACACATGTACTCGCTTTTCGTGCAAACACCGCCGCCGGCACGAATTAGGCGTTAGCTTCATGGTGCCCGCCCGCCCTATAACTGAGACGGATGAGGTTTTTGAGCATGAGGTGATCTGCAGTAGTGTGTGGGTGTATGCTCTTCTTTAGCACAATCTCCTTGTATGTATTAATTAGTGCATTAGCCCAATTGAACTCTTATCTCCCCAAATTACACTGAGTTTAGGTCATCATAGGGTCTCCTGTGTCATATCGCCGGAAGCCTTGGCTTAGCACCGCTGTCACTCCTCTTGTCGTCTCATATTTAAGGCTTCAAGGGTACATATGGGCATGTTTGTTTGTTTTTTTTTGCACGACGAAGGCACAAATTCACGACACACGAGGGGGTCCGTGAGCTCATGTCGTGGGTTTTGTGTGACATGGGTACTTACTTAGGATCTGTTTCGATCTGTCGGACTAAAGTTCAGTCCCATCACATCGGATATTTTCATACCAATTAGAAGTATTAAATAAAGATTAATTACAAAATCAATTATATAAATGGAGAGTAATTCACGAGATGAACTATTAAGCCTAATTAATCCATCATTAGCACATGTTTACTGTAGCACAACATGGTCAAATCATGGACTAATCAGGTTTAATGGATTCATCTCGTGAATTAGCCTCCATTTATGCAATTGGTTTTATAATTAGTCTAGATTTAATACTCCTAATTGGTGTCCAAACATCAGTTGTCACGGGGACTAAAGTTTAGTCCTCTTATCCAAACAGACCCTTAGTCTCCACGAATCAGTTGTCGAAGGGCATGTTTGGGTTTTTACATGCTTGCGCCCTACCAAACAACTTGCATGAGCTGCGCAAGCGTGGGCTTGACAAATACTGACCAATGGAATTGATTGGCGTCAATTTTTTGGAAGGGCAAGCTAAGGCTTCAAACCAAACCTACCCAACTCATTCTCCATGCTAATATGATATTAGGATAGAGAATGAGTCGATATGTTTGGTCAACACAAAGATGGTGTTTGGTTCGGCCGTTTTAGGGTGTGATCCGATTACATTGTAAACTGATTGCATTAGTGCTCTGTAATCAGATGTCGTGGGATCCGATAATAGTGTTGTACGGAGCTGATATCGGTCAAAATATCCCGTATCGCGGCGATGTAACAATTCAATCTCCATTTCATCCGGGCCGTCCTCTTGATAGACTTGGCATAGAAGGAGGCCTCTCGCGCATGATGCTCCAATTCGACTTTCATGGAGAGGAGCTGCTAGTGTGCTGCGCTGGTTCTAGGGTCCGGGCAGCGTGTACTTTTTGCAATTTGGTTCTTTTTCTAAAAAAATTTATGTTTGAACCTTTAGACGACGTAAATTCAACTTTGGACCCTGTGGATCGGCGACTCGGCGCCGTGACTCGTGACGCCCCCATGATCCTAGGGTCGAAAGATGAGTTTATGTCGCACATAGTGAAATATTTTTAAAAACAAGGCCGAAATGCAAAAAATTCGGCCGGGCAGTCCCACGTGCATCTGAGCTTGCGCGCGCTCAAGCCCCAAGCACCGCCGCAGAAGCTGAGACCGTAGACGTTAACCTGTCGAGTATGAAGGAGAAGCGGAGCTCAAGCTCGCGGCACTGGACCAAGTCGGCGGAACAGGCCCTACCACTGCCGGAGCCAGGGCTAGCACGAGAGCAAATATGGCGCGATAAAGAGGGCAGCGGCGACATGGAGTTGGACAAGTGTGGTCAGGCCATGGCGCTGGGAGCCACCTCTCGATGACCTGTGCCAGCGCCGCCACCGCTCCTAGCGTGAGCATCAGTTGAATCGAGGAGCGTTGAGCAAGCAAGGGTGAATTGGCCCCGCTGTTGATCGCCGGCGATGCGGAGGTTGCGGCCAGATTTGTTTACAGAGCTTTTATATACTCGAACCAAAAAAAGCGGGGGATCGCTTAATCTGTAACCAGTCCCGGTGCAATCACATCCCATTTACGTTTGCATTACAGTTTCTAAACCAAACAGCACCAAAGTTCTTTGGTCCAAGTGAGCAAACCATACATACATCACAGTGGACCAAAAGGACAGGTGCCAAAAGAGTTCTGCAACGAAAACCCTGCCCACATTCAGAAGAAAAACAAGTATATTACATAGCACCCTCCACATACCAACGCTTATCTACCAAAAACTAAAGCTCCAGCACAATGTACATCTATTATCCACTGTAAACTTGTACATGGCCAAAAGGATTTACAGTGCCGAAAACCTAATCCTCATCTAGCTACCCAAGCTCCTGAAAACATTTGATTATATACAGGAAACATAACTCCTAGAGTATCACCTAAGTACCCCCTATGAATCCATGTATCAAAACATAATCTCCACATTACCCGTACCACCTGCTGGTTATATCGACGTCGATGCTTAAAAAGGGATTAGCACGCATCTACAGCGCATCTACAGCTGTACAGATCGGAGATAGCTGTTGTTGGGAACTCTGGGACACCATCCTTGCACGTTTCTCTGAAATCAAGTACAAATATTAGAAACTGGAAAGCATCTGTTCCAGGAAAAGTTCATCGAATTTTTTTCATATTGTGATACAGCAAATTTGATATCTGAATACCTCCTGTAACAATTAGCTTCTCAACACGTGCAACAATATGCTTCCCGTATGTGTAATTCTTCAGCTCACTCAAGTGTAACTTGATGCTTGAAAGGATCATCTCTAGGTACTTGTCATCACAAGTCTGAAGGACTCTCTGTACAACATAGTTACCAAACTGATCTTTCATCAATTCCTGCAAAACAGATGGAAGTCTAGCAGTGTCAGTTGAAAACCTAGCAGCTAGCAGACCACACAGAAGGCTAGAACACATAATATCCAACAAGGCTCTTATGAAATCAGCGACAGATGTGAAATGAAGTTAATTAACCATCTTTTAGTGTGGTACAGAAAAGAATATAGGGGCTATCTAAAAATATGCAAATGTAATCTTAGTGTCTCAGAGCCACTGTGAATAAAATAAAGTAGGCTTAAAAGGTTGAATGGTTTGTCTATGTAATGCTGTGATGTACCAGCTTAGCAACTAGAACGAACCTGAAATGTTTGACCAGAAGAAATGATTTCTCCAATAACGCTATCACGTTCTTCAGGAGTTCCATTAGCCAAACATTTCTCAATGACATTGGAAGCAAACTTTTGCTTGCTCAAGATCACCACTTGTCCAGAGAGCTTTTGAATAATGGATGAACGCTCTTCTGGCTTCCCGTGGTCCAAAACATGCTAAAGAATTTTGAAATGAAATTCATCAAAAAACCAAACGAGTACAAAAGAGGCGAAGGCATCAGAATCATATGAGAACAACATAAAGTTCCAATGTTTAAGAACCTAAATGCTTACAATATAAAGTTCCATTGTTCCAACCGAAATGAAGGCTACAACTGGAAGCAGCTACTCTGTTCTTTATGTGGTAACAGTTCACAATCCATTTTCAAGAATTCACAACAACTCCATAGACAAAATGTACCACATTTGTGTTGCAGTTTTCTAATTCAAACCAATGATCAAAGTTATATGTCCAATACGGTGAAAACTACAAAATATCATTGGCAAAATTGTTTTAATTGTGATGTCATCCTTAAGTCTTACATGAACATATCTTTTAAGATCCATGCAACACAACATTGATTCAGAAATAGGATGTCACATAATACAGACCTGTGAAGTGAAAAGAACAAATATTTCCAAGAGATGGGACAAAACTACCAATACACCTGGTTACATTCTAGTGTCATTGAAATACCAGACCAGGTTGCTCAGACAGTCTTCTAGTCTTTCTCAAGTGACAGTATTTAATCTCACGTTAAGTTTTCCCTAATTATGCTTGTATTTCTTCAGGGTCAACTAGTATTTATAACCTTATAAAGCATAGATATAAATACCACTAACACCAGCTAACTCCTTGATACTACTACTATGGTGAGCAACCAAACATAATCAATAGCAAGTTAAATTCAAGTTGCAGACGCACATACAATTTCTTTTACAAACTTAGACAATCAACCTCGTGCAAGCGAATCAATGTCAAGAAAATTCACATTGGCTTAAACCATCATTCAAAATCTAATTTCAAAGTGAATATTCCAATACTAGCCATAGTGGGTTGCAAAAGTGACTGTACCAATGTTCCATGGAAAACGACAGACCAGACATTCAAATAAACACATACACAAATAGAAAGAAATAACATACTTGAACAACATAGTTCCCAAATTTATCATCTGTCAAATGGAAGGTTTGCTGCACAATTTCATTCATGATAGCACTTTGAGTCGCTGGATCATGGCAATGCTCCAGAACTCTCTGCAACAATCAAATTAGTAGTTACTACATGCAACCAATCTAACACTTCTTTAAGAAACATAATTATGCATTCTGTACCTGAATAACTCTGCAGCCATATTGATGGGTACAAAGAACAAGAATTTGTGAAAGAATAGGCTCAATAACAAACGGAATACGGTCTTCAGGAACACACTCAATGCATTTCTGGATGACATGGTTACCATTCTGATCACCAATACATTTCAGAACAGAATTCTTGAGCTCATGAACAATATTGATCTTCCGATCCATATCAACTACCTCCAAAACCTGTTAATATTGAACATCACAAATTATCTCATAAAGCGCCAAGGGGATAGATCAAATTTCACCGGAAGTGGCGCAGAAGATCATCAAAAGAAAATTTTAAAAAAATCAAAACCCATCAGGTCATAATATTTCAAAAGTAGGGCAACAATTTTTTGTGATGATAATAACCAACAGATAGGAAGAACAAGGCTAAGGAGATTCAAGCACATGCAGTAACTCATAAGATAACTTCCTTAAGATCAGAATTAATATAAATTAAGTTGCCAATGAAAACCATGTAGGCAGTGCAGCTGGAAGCAGAGATTTCCAAAAGTGATTAAAATTTTTTATTCCATGATTGTGTGTATTGCAAGTTCATTAATAAATCAACATAAACACAAAATAAGTGTATTGACCTGCAGCAGAAGTTCATACATTCATAGTTAAACAGGCACTAGTCACCAAAGTGACTGGAAAGAGTAATAAATGACATGAGAACACAACTGGAAGATCTAGGCCAGACTTAAGTTGAGAAATGTACAGGTTAGCCATCACCGTGCCATTCCACTTGGCCACAATGTCAATAGAACTTTGGGTGCCCTGTAGGGGATTTTCCAATAAAATACCTAGGTATCCCACTCCATCACCAAAAGCTTAAGAGGGAAGACCTACAACCTTTGGTTGACAAAATAATTAAAAGAATTGCTGGATGGAGGGGGAAACTCTCATCTTATGCTGGGAGACTAGTTCTGATCAAAACTTGCTTATCTAGCATTCCTGTATACTTGATGTCCTTTTTCAAGTTTCCAAAGTGGGCTTTAGAATTAATCAACTCTCACTTAGCTAACTGCCTGTGGAATGACTTTGAGGGGCATGGTAAGATTCATTTGGCTAATTGGGATATGGTGTGCATGCAAAAAGAACATGTAGAGGGTTGAGGGTTCCTAATCTTAGGGACCTCAATATGGTCCTGCTGGGATCATGGATAAAAAGGTATTTAAAGGGGGAGAATAAGCTGTGGTATGAAATTGTGAAACAAAAATACACTAGAAATGCTGTCAATATATTTTGTTTACCACATGCTCCTTCCTCTCAGTTCTGGAAAGGTATAATTTGGGCAGTAAAGGCCCTGAACTTTGGGTATAGGTGGCAAATTGGAGATGGGGTGAAGATTAGATTTTGGGAGGATATTTGGTTTAGAAACTCACCCCTAGCTGTGCAGTTCTGGGATCTGTACTGCATTTGTGATCAGATAGGCAAATCAATAGCTGAGGTGTGGGATGAGCAGGAGGTCAAGCTAACTTTTAGAAGGATTTTCAGTCAAACTATGTGGGAAAGATGGCTGGAGCTAGTTGAGGTAGTGTCCAGTATCAGGTATACCTCTGATGGGGATGCTTTGATCTGGGCATATGAGAGTAGAGGAGAATACACTATAAAATCTCTTTATGCTGTTATAAACTTTAGAGGGGTTCAGCCGGTTTTTGTGCCAGATGTGTGGAAAATAGTTGTCCCCCCTCGAATACAGGTCTTTCTTTGGCTGTTGGCCAACAATAAGGTGATGACAGTGGATAACCTCTTGAGGAGAGGGATAGCCAAGCCTTTAGAATGTCAATTTTGCAAAGAAAACGAATCTGTACAGCACCTCTTTTTTAACTGTGTGGTTGCAAAGTATGTGTGGAATTTAGCTTTTATGTTCACTGGAGTGAAAATTGATGACTACTTATCTTTAGCTAGTAAATGGCTGGATGAAAAGAAATTTGGTGCTGTCAATAGTATTGCTGCTGGGATCCTGTGGGGGAATCTGGCTAATAAGAAATGATTTTATCTTTCGGAAATTACAGTGGCAGGACATCAGGATGGTGCTCCGGAGAATCTGGATCTGCGTGATGGCATGGATACCAAGATGGTGCTCCGGAGAATCAGACAATGGTGCACCTTCTTGGAGGTTCAGCTAAGGATCCCCTTGGCAATTGCCTGACTGCAAGGAAGGTGCTCATGAGGAGGCTGGACAACGACTGGAAGGCGTACTGAAGAACAAGGAAGAAAAGAGCCGTTGTCTCTGTTTTCTCCTCCTGCAGTCTTTGTTCTGAACTCCTCTGTACTTCGGCATAGCAGCCGTCAGTCTGTCTGTGGGTTAGGCTGTCTCCTGCTATGTGGCTGGTTATCAGTTTCTGTAAGCGCTGAACATGCTACAAACATGCTGCTTTGTTTCGTTTGGAATGGAGCGGGGCAAATGTTGCCTGTTTTTCTAAAAAACAATGTCAATAGAAGATGAGTGAAGCAACAACGACCAAAATTGGATTGCCCTATGATGAACTGAACCATCCTAGATGAGGCCAATCCTCAAACCAAAAACCATCTAATGATCTGTTATACCCTTGATTTTTCCAATGATGAATCAGTAATTAAGGACATAAATCAGATCGAGCTTCAAGAAACAACTAAAGTTGTGACAAAACTTCCATAACAATGCAATGACATTGAAATGAAGAGAATGTCCTAGACTAAAGAGGCACGGAACCACCACAAGACATGAAACTAGAGTTGATTAATTTGAAATAACTTTAACACCCCTATGAACAAAGTAACATTGTAGGACAAGGGAAAAGTTAGGTTGTTTAAAGTCATGACACATAAGCTAGCAGCCAAGCCGTTTACTATTTCCCATATTCATTTTATTAAACACTAAACAGTGGTGAAAATTAAATTAAAAGACTGGGACATAATCAAATACGCATTTTATTCTTGAATGGAAGGAGTAAATCACTAACATAACTGGCAGCCTTTATACATTGGAATAAATGTAATATTATTTATATTCTACACAAATACTAATTGCAGTCCCCTCAAGAGGGCTGCCTCACAATACTCCTTGGAAAGAAAAAGTAAGATGTTCCCACATTAATATAGTAAATGAATAAATCTTATGTCACCTCAACCTAGGAGAGAATAAGCTTGAAACAACCTTGAAATTAAAAGTTAGGCAAAAGGACAAGGAAATTTGGTAAAAGTTTCGGGATCAAATCGCAATGTCATCAAGCACCCATGCCAGCCAACCGATCACTTTATATGCATGGGATAAGCTAATCCCTTTTCATATGAGCTTCTAAAGACATTCATGTGGAAGGCTGCAGATTCAATCCATTTATATGAAAAATGGTATTAGCCAGATTGATGTGTGCTTCATATGTTTGACCTCAGTACAGGTACATGCAAATGTATTGTGTAATTTATATATACTAAGATTTGGAGAAATATCATATAATTGCAGGTTTTAAAAAAAATTATAATTATAATTTTCAAATTCAGGACTACTATTGGAAAAGAGCCCATGCAGATGTTGCCTGCGCGTTCACAACAATCAGGACACACAAAAGGTGCAGAGTATAAAAGGCTCATGTATTAATTAAGTTCACAGGTTTGTTGGCATAGCTGTAAGCACCACTGACCTTCTGAACTACTCTGCAACCATACATCTGGAGGCTGAGTTGCAAAATGTGACCTTTGAGCTGATCTGCCAATTGGATTAATTGACTTTCTGTAGCGAACTCAAAAAACTGTGAACATCACAATCCAAATGTCAGGTTTACCCAAGAAATACAAATTATCAAAACAGGATAGACATATATACCTTCTGGATAACATAATTGCCAAAGACATCAGTTGTTAGAGCAATTGCATTGGATAATATCTCTGGGAATATTTTCTCCCTTTCATCAGGTGATGCATTTTCAAGTTT
Organism: Panicum miliaceum; assembly: GCA_032594955.1. Lineage (NCBI taxonomy): Eukaryota > Viridiplantae > Streptophyta > Magnoliopsida > Poales > Poaceae > Panicum > Panicum miliaceum. The sequence continues at coordinate 5,539,410 of CM064070.1, read as the reverse complement.
TTGCTGAATAAACCGGCTCCCATATTGATCCATACTGCATTAGATGAGAAACCAATGAGATGAAGAAAATTTGAATGGGAAAACAGAAACTGCAGAATGAAAGAAAGACTTGCCTAACTTCCTTGACATGGCCCAGTACATCAACCAGATCCACTGAATCAGCACCACTTCTATCTGCATTATCCAAAGAAGGCACATCCAGGTAGTTTGCTAATGTATTATCGTGATAGAACTGTGATCCAATATTTCTACCAGTTGCCTTTCTGTTAAAGGAAAATAGCCTTGATTGCCTATCACCATGAGATTGGATGTTCCCCGGGTTGGGATGAAAATGGGATCCAGATCTTTGCATTCTTGCACAGGGAAAACGAGGCTCATCATGATAGATCCTGCTATCATTATACAATAGATTATCATCCTGAAGATATTCTTGCGCAAGTAGATCCTCGAGGAACGCCCTTCGATTCCTAACATAACCCAAGTCTCTAGTGCTAATGTTATTGTATCTATTGTTCATGGGGTTGATCATATTAGACATAGCTGTGTTGCGAGAAAGATTAACTCCTCTAGGCAAGTTGCCAGATCGCATCATAGCTAGCTGTTCAGCCAAAGATAAGTGATCAACATCCTTCAAGTGATGGTGACTCATCCTTGAAACATTGGAACCATCTAATGCACTGGTCTGCCTGCGTAAAATACCATCTCCATATATTGGTGGCGGACGCAAATCCGACCTAGGTGAGCCAAAAACATTACCAACCAAAGTTCTTTGGTTATCATCACCAATTTTAGTACAGAAATCTCTTTGACGCTTGAGTAGTTCATCTAGAAGCTCATCGCCATGATTCCATTCATCCATTACTCTATTATTAGACAGCTTCAACCCAGATAAAGTATCTGAAAGGTCAGAATCAGACATGTAGGAAGCATTAAGATCCCTATTGACATTCATTTTCTGTATGTTTGACATGAAGCGATTCTGGACATTTCTGCGATATTCAGCATTGTCTGGATCCATGTCTGTCCAAAGGGAACCCATATCAAATGTAGAGTAGTTCGCCATAGCACCACCGTTATGAACTATGCCCTTTCGAAACTGCCGCTCATCCAAGTCTCCTGTACCATTAAGCAGGAGGCCTGGTGGTCCCACAGATAAAGATGCAGAATTACCAAAATGTTCCTGAAGCCAAAAGATAAAACCCAAAGTTATTTTGAATACATACATAATGAAAAAAGCTAGAAAAAAAAGTAAATTGTTGCCTCTTCTTGGGGAGGGGGGGTGTTGGCAAACAAGAAATAACACAGGTTCTTCCAACAAAAGAAAATAAAAATAACACAGTTACACAATAAAGAATGACTAAACAATCTGAGAGATAAGAGGCCTTATGAAGAATTTGTTGGTGCACATTAAATCATTAAAGCATGCAAACGTAACATTGAGAGTCAGCCACAGCACACCTGTACCAGAACAAATAAGAAAACTTGAGTTTATAGCGGAAACTTTTAAGTTCTAAGCAATATAGAAGAACTTGCAACTGATTTCCTTCCTGAGTAAGGTAACAAAAACCCTGCATGCATGGGGTAGAACTAATAGTCGAGCCTTAAAGAGCATGAGCAAGAAACGACTGTGCCCTTGCCAAGGTGGTAAGGTGACTCACTTCACATGAGCACCATGTAGAAATACAACAATTAGGAAAAGGACATTTAGCAAACCCTTATTTCGTACACCAACAAAACAGCCTCCACAGCTCCACTCCACTAACCCCGTTACATCTCCCACAATCTTCGTGTCAAATCCAACCCGCAGCCTGAAAAAATGGCTCTCCTCCAAGCACAATAATGTAGCAACCACCAGAGCACAGGCGGTGGTCAGTGGACAACAGCAGCTAGGGCAAGCTGGACTAGCGTAAGCAGCGATAGGAACAGCTTAAAACTAGTTTCTCCATTCACAAACCAATCCAGAACCCCAACCCTTCATCAACACCAAAAAAAGGAAAAAAGGAGTCCCCCTTCCACACAGCCTTCCACGCGTTTCCCCATTTGCAAACCAATCCAGAACCCCAACCCTTCCACACGTACACGCGCGTGCATATAGAGGCCTATCTAGTAGCTACCCAAGAGGTTAGGCGTTAGCGACCAAGGAACTTGACATCTGTCCTCTGGCGTTTAAAACATAATGTAATTTGACAAGAAAAAGTTAGCAGCAGAATTACACCAATTTTTATTGTCCAAAAGGTTTTATGATTTTACAAAAAAAAATAGCCGTTACAAACTTTTGAACTGAGGACTATACCCAAAAAAACACCTTGACTGTTGTATATGCTTCCGTACTGGCTTTTAGTTTAAAAAATACAGTCAGTCTCTAAAAGTGAAGACAGAAATAGATATGGACTAAAGTACAGCCAGATTATATAAGAAACATAACAATTGTCGAACTGGATGAAAAAATGTGTCTCTTGCAACGTTGAAGATTTTCCCCTCGAATTAATTACAACGACAATCTTGGTGAGTTATAATCCGAGCAAACCATTCCATCTGAAGTCCTGAACATGGAAAGTGGGCATAGAAAACACAATTCCTAAGTGCCAGTAATCTAAATAATACTATGGCAAACATCATGCACAGAAGCACCTCGAAATCCATATCCATATCCGCCTAATAAAAAGACATCCAAGCATTCTAATCTAAAAGACAAAAATAACCACATGCAGGAACTCACGGAATGCTGGTCCAATACATCTTTTTTTCTGGATCGAATGAAAACCAACAAACGCTAAAGATCAAAACTTTCATGTTCCTGCCAACTTCAATGCCCAGACAAACCGTAACCTATCGATCCAACAGGCAAAAAATAGGAATCCGAACCAAACCATCAAAAAACACAAGAAAAACGAAATAATCCGAGCAGCAACCGGGAGATGCATCTCTACTATTTACAGTATTAGAGCAATCTGCGAAGCTATAGAAAACTCATCCAAGGAGGAATCGAACGCAACCCCTACCTTACCAATATAATCTACACCCCCGAACAAACCAAAAACGTCGATGAGCACAAGACCAGCAACACATCCTCACCTGCGCTCCGGCGGCCCCGCAGCGCCTGCTGACCTCGTCGAGCCTCGCGCCGAACCCGAGCCCGTCCATCCCGGAGAAGAACGACGCCCCGCCGCCGCCGCCGCCAAACATACCCTCCGCCGCCACCGCCGCCGCTGCCGCCGCCGCGCCCTCCATCGTCGGAGGCGTGCTGCCGCTGCGCAGCGGGTCCCAAGCCCGCCCCGCCTCGCCATCCCCACCGCCGTCGCCGAAGGGAGCCATCTCCTCCGCCTCCTCTCGAAGCCCCTGGCGCGCGCGCTAGCGAAAGATTGGGTTGGGTTTGAACGAAACCACCCGCAGGGGCCGCGCCGCGCGGAACAAATGGGTGCGCGGGTGGGTTGGGTGGGTGGCGGCGCCTTTTCTTAGGGTTAGGGTTTCCGGGGTTTTGGGCTCGCGGGTTTTGCAGGGGCCGGTAGGGAATGGAAATCTCGACGGCGGGACTAGGATTCGGAGCTGCGAAAGCGGGAGATAAGAATGCGATTCCGTTTGGGAGCAAGGCTGTGATGGTTGGTTTCCATAGTTTGAACATCGAGCGTGCATAGATAGAGACAACGTCGAGGACGAGAGAAGGAAAAACTTGGATTTCCATATGTTGATAGTGTACCGCTTTTACACTTATATTTGTTAAATTTAGGAGCACCTGCCCAAACTGAGTATTACTTATACTTATTTAAATATTAGATTCATTGTGATAGAACCTACTTATCAAGGAGACGGAGGCCTTGGGCCCTCCGCCTAACCTTCGGGTATCTACCATCGCCACCGTCGTAAAGATAATAGCCACGTGCAGTATGTCAACGCTGATGGTTTAGAGTTTGCGCATAGCATTGATTACGTTGGACCACTAATGAGATGGTCGTGTTCTGAGTGTGCCTGCCAGCCCATAACCTTCAATTCACGTTGCGGCGGAACCATCAAATTAAACTTAAATTAAGTGTGACAGCCATCATTTGAACACATAACAGTTTATCTCGGTAGTTCGGTTTCAAGCAAAATAACCTATCAAAACAAAGACCAATAGTCTCACATAAAAATAAGCATAGATAATAGAAGCACGATAGAATTTTACATAAATTAAGGTACAACACGGAGTGTTTTACAAGCCGAGAGTAATTATATAAATAATAAAATTCAACACATACATAGAGCGGAATCAAAGAGTTTGAAACACAAATAAAGTGACATCCATCCCAAATCTAGGAAGCAATCTGCTCCTCAAAGTCATCAGACACACAACCTAGAGTAAGGGTCAATAAAATAACCCTGAATATACTAATACTCGATAGAGCTTACTCGACTATGCAACAGACACACAACCTAGAGTAGGGTCAATAAAACAACCCAGAGTATGCTAATACTCGACAGGGCTTACTCAACTATGGTATACAGTGATGGCGACCCGCTAGGGTTTGATTCTCGATCTTTCGATGAGAGGCGTGGATAACTCAATTGGTCGATGGAGGCGACGTTCACGGCCCGACTACAGCCTTTCAAGCTGCGCCTTAGCAACCGATACACCCTTTCCAATGGCTGTCGCGATCTTGTAGAGCGCGGCACCCGGCCACTAGGGCACTCGTCCTGCAAGCAATCGAAGAACTAGCAAGAACGAGTATGACAAGTACTGAATTTACTAGATATAAATGAAGGTTTCACACGCAATCTCAGTAATGGTGGGGTTCCGAAGATAAGAAGACGGGCGGCTGATCCAGCACGCGCGCTTGCAAGCAAGTAGCGAAGGCTAAACTTGATCTAAACAAAACCCAAGCATCCTTGGCGGCGGCTAAGGGGTAACCCTAGGACGCGTCTGTAATGGACTCAACTTGATACACGGCCCATTGGGCCAAAATAGGGTGACGCAGCACCATGGGCAGAAAAGGACTCTGTATTAATTTTAAGATTGCGGCCGACTCGTAACAGATATGGATATGAGGCCAGATCCGTTTGAAAGAAGACTTCATAAGCTTTCTACGAAGTACTTGAACGCCCCAATCCGAGTTCATATGCGACCGTGGTGTCCGTCACAAGTTGGTACTGTTCTGAAGTCCGAATCCATCCTGCGCGAATCCGTTTCCCTTTCGGTCGCCTCCTTGGTTCCTAAGCAAAATAAGAGTACACGGGTCTTCATGGTCTAAACATGATGTACATGAGCTTAGATGTGAACTCACCTAATGATTAAGTTGACGAGCACGAGCACGAGCACGAGTAATAGGACCAGCAATAGGTACTTGTGTCGGAGTGGATGTATCGTTGGTGTTGATGTCCTCATCATCCTCCCATTTTTGCATTTGAGTCGTCCTCGACTCAAGCTCATCTTCCTCTCCCAAATATGGCTTCAAATCTGCAATGTTAAATGTGGAACTAACCCCAAAATCCGCAGGCAGATCGAGCTTATATGTATTATCGTTGACTTTCTCTAACACTTTAAATGGTCCATCAGCCGAGATAGCAATTTAGATTTTCTCAATTCAGGAAACCTTTCCGTTCTCAAATGCAGCCAAACTAAATCTTCAGGTTCAAACTTTAGTTCCTTCCTACCTTTATCACCAGCAATTTTATATTTAGCATTCATGCGCTCTATATTTTCTTTAGTTGTTTCATGCAGTTGTAACATCAATTCAGCACGCTTAGTAGCATCAAAATTCAGTTTTTCAGAAGATGGCAAAGGCATTAAGGCATTAAATCAATAGGAGCACGAGGCAAGAAACCATATACAATCTAAAATGGGCACATCTTTGTAGTAGAATGCAGCGATCGATTATAAGCGAATTTAATATGAGGCAAACAATCTTCCCACATCTTAATGTTCTTCTTTAAAATAACCCTTAACATAGTAGACAAAGTTCTATTAACCACTTCAGTTTGACCATCAGTTTGCGGATGACATGTAGTAGAAAACAACAACTTAGTTCCCAATTTAGTCCATAAAATCTTCCAAAAATGACTAAGAAATTTAGCATCACGATCATAAACAATTGTGTTGGGCACACCATGCAAACGAACAATTTTCCGAAAGAACAAATCAACAATGTGAGTAGCATCATCAGTTTTATGACATGGTATGAAATGGGCCATCTTAGAAAATCTATCAACAACCACAAACACACTATCACGTCCCTTCTTAGTCCTAGGCAATTCCAACACAAAATCCATAGAAATATCTTCCCATGAAGCACTAGGAACAGGTAGAGGCAAATACAAACCGTGTGGATTCAATCGTGATTTAGCCTTTTGACATGTCGTGCAGCGAGCAACAAATCTCTCCACATCTCTTCTCATCGTTGGCCAAAAGAAATGACCAGCAAGTATATTTTCCGTTTTCTTTGCTCCAAAATGCACCATTAAGCCACCTCCATGCGCTTCCTGCAACAATAAGAAGCGAACGGAGCTAGCTGGAATGCATAGCTTGTTAGCTCTAAAGACAAACCCATCACTAACGATGAATTTGTTCCATCCCTTCCCATCTTTACAATGCAGCAACACATCTTTAAAATCAGCATCATTAACATATTGATCTTTAATCGTTTCCAATCCAAAGATTTTGTAATCAAGTTGGTTCAGCAAGGTGTATCTCCTAGATAATGCATCAGCAATTATATTCTCTTTCCCTTTCTTGTGCTTAATAACATAAGGAAAAGATTTAATAAATTCAACCCACTTAGCATGTCTACGGTTCAATTTTCCTTGAGTACGAATATATTTTAAAGATTCATGATCTGAATGAATAACAAATTCTTTGGGCCATAGATAATGCTGCCATGTTTCTAATGTGCGAAAAATAGCATACAATTCCTTATCATAAGTAGAATAATTCAGAACAGGCCCGCTCAATTTTTCACTGAAATAAGCAACAGGTTTGCCTTCTTGTAACAAAACACCACCCAAACTAATGCCACTAGCATCACATTTAAGCTCAAAAGTTTTATTAAAATCAGGGAGTTGGAGAAGAGGTGCATGTGTCAACTTATCTTTCAGCGTGTTGAAGGAGTTCTCTTGTGTTTTACCCCAACTAAAAGGCACTCCCTTCTTTATAAGCTCATTCAAAGGCGCAGCAATGGTGCTGAAGTCCTTCACAAAATGACGATAGAAACCAGCAAGTCCTAGGAAACTCCGCACTTGTGTGATAGTCTTCGGTATAGGCCATCCCTATATAGCTTCCACCTTGGCTTGATCAACCTCGATTCCCTGTGGAGTCACGACATAGCCAAGAAAAGACACTCGATCGGTGCAAAAGGTGCACTTCTCAAGGTTACCAAATAAACGTGCATCTCGTAAAGCATTAAAAACAACACGTAAGTGATCAAGATGTTCATCGAAAGATTTGCTGTAAATCAATATATCATCAAAGTAGACAACAACAAATTTTCCAATGAAAGCACGCACAACCTCATTCATTAATCTCATGAAAGTACTAGGTGCATTAGTTAACCCAAAAGGCATGACTAACCACTCATATAACCCGAACTTAGTTTTGAAAGCAGTTTTCCATTCATCTCCCAATTTCATACGAATCTGGTGGTACCCACTACGCAAATTAACTTTGGAAAACACAACAACACCACTCAATTCATCAAGCATATCATCCAAACGTGGGATAGGGTGTCGATATCGAATTGTGATATTATTAATAGCCCTACAATCAACACACATACGCCATGTTCCATCCTTTTTAGGCACTAAAATAACCGGAACAGCACAAGGACTAAGAGACTCACGCACATAACTTTTGTCGAGTAGTTCTTGCACTTGTCGCTGAATTTCTTTAGTTTCTTCCGGATTTGTCCTGTATGGCGCACGGTTTGGCAACGATGCACCAGGAATAAGGTCAATTTGGTGCTCAATCCCTCGTATTGGTGGCAGCCCCGCTGGTATCTCACTTGGAAACACATCAGAATACTCCTGCAAAAGGTTAGCAACAGCCGGGGGCAAAGAATGCTACATATCGTGAACTGAAATCAAAGCATCCTTGCACACCAAAGCATAGGCAACAGAAGTGGAAGCAATCAATTCATTAATATCAGAGTTACTAGCAAGCAAGCAATGTCCTTTCAATCTTATCTCATCTTTCCTGCTACTAACAGATTTGGCATTCTTATCGATCTCAGTTTTAGTTCTCGTAGCTTTAGCAACATCATCACGCACAATAGATTCAGGTGACATAGGAAGCAAAATGATTTTCTTATCATGATGTATAAGAGAATATTGGTTTGATCTATCATGATGCATGCTATCGGTATCAAATTGCCGTCTATCTAGCAGAATATGACAAGGTTTCATAGGCACAACATCGCATTCAACAACATCATGATATGAACCAATAGCAAAATTAATTCGTACCAATCTCGTTACCTTGACCTTACCACTATTGTTGAGCCACCGAATGTGATATGGATGTGGGTGCAGTTTTGTTGTAAGTGCAAGCTTCTCGACCATATCGCTGCTAGCCAAGTTGTTGCAGCTACCTCCATCAATTATCAAACGGCACGAACGCTTTTTAATAACACACTTTTTTTGGAACAGTGTATGCCATTGATTTTGCTCTGCCTTTTCCATTTGTGCACTAAGTACACGCTGCACAATGAGGCTCTCATAATGATCTGCATCCTCTGCACCAATCTCCTCTTCTGGTTGTTCCTTAGTACCTGCATGGTCAGCAATAAGCAAAGCAAGTGTATCTTCATCAAAATCACTAGCAGAGGAATACCCACCATCTCCTTTGACCACCAAAATGCGCTTGTTAGGGAAGTCACGTTGCACGTGTCCAAAGCCCTTGCATCGATGGCACTGAACATCTCTTGTCCTTCCCGTGGAGGCAATCGAAGATACAGTCGTGGTTGTTGAATTTGTCGGGGGAGCACGTTTCTTGTCGTTGGATGGAGCGGGTATTGTCGACCGACTCGGGAATGTAGAAGGTGCAGGAGCTCGTCCGGTCAATGAGGTAGATGTGCGCGGCTGCCATGATGAAGGTTTTCCTGCAGAAATATTAGTTCTTGTACTAGCACGTCGTCACAGCACTTCCCTTTCAGCTTTACAAGCAAGATGGAACAAACGGGTTACGTTAGTATAATCTTTATAAGCAAGAATGTCCTGAATTTCTCGGTTCAAACCTCTCAAAAATCTAGCCATAGCAGGTTCCTCATCCTCCACTAAATTACAACGCAACACACCCATTTGTAATTCCTGATAGTATTCTTCTACACTTTTATTACCCTGTCTCAATTGTTGCAATCTATGTAACAGATCACACGCATAGTAAGAAGGAACAAATCTAGCCCGCATGACCCGTTTCAAAGCATCCCAGGTTTGTGTAATATTATTAGGATTTTTCTTAGCATGTTCTATCCACCAAACAGAGTCAAAATCAGTAAACTCACTAGTAGCAGCCCTAACACGTATATTCTCAGGAAATTCATGACATGCAAACTTTTGATCAAGAGCAATTTCCTAAGTAATGTATGCATCAGGATCGTATTTTTCATCGAAAGAAGGTATCTTAAATTTTATTTTACTGAAAGCATCATCATTATTATGTACCTCACGTCGTCGATGTCCACCCATACCTCTCCAAAGTTCGCAGTCGTCGGTGACTAGGAGCATCTTGGTCATATTGTTCAGTATCAGCGACATAATCATCCCAATTATTCTCGACACACTCATCCTTCTTATTTTCTCCCTCATGCCCATTTGCAGTTCTGGCATGCATCTCATCAAAATGCCTCAAAAGAGCAGCAAGGCTTTGGTCAATATGAGCGACCGACGTCTCCAGCCTTGTAAGCTTGGTGTTGGTGGCAAGCTGCGTGGCCTCCAACTGACCAATCTTATCATTTGACACCAGCATATCTTCAGCAAGCCCATCTACATGCCTCCTCATCATATTTTCAAAATGTTGTATGATTCCCTTTGTACGAGGAGAGTGACCTAAACTCCCATCACCCTCTGATCCTGTCATGGTTAGATGAACAAAGAAAACACGAAAATAGGTGAAGAAATAAGATCCTACAACTAATGGGATATAGCTACTGCAAGGCGCTCACTCTCAACCTGTTACACAAGCTCTTACCAATTCTTACCTTGCTCAATAGGAGGGGACGACAACCAACAAGTCTGCAACCGTGGGATGAAGTGTATCGGTGCCGCAACAACAGGACCTGTCAAGCTGTAGTCGAATATGTGGAGCTATAGGTGGGCTGAAGCAAGGATGGACTAGCACCACGTTAGTTACAAAAAGCAAGCTGAAGAATCATTCAATGGCGGCACTATGCTGATCCTAGTCTAGACCGTGCTAGAGACGCGAGCCTGGACACAAATGAAGTCACGAGACACCACCGAAGAACAAAAATGATGCTTAAAGAACAACCCCTTTTCTTCCCTCTTTTTCTTCTTCTTTTTTTTGTTCTTTTCTTTTTTTTTCTTTTTTTTTTCAGGGGATCCTCAAAACTGGTTATATAACCTAAAAGACTTCAAAAGAGCCACACACCACACAAAGTTTTCCCGAAAGGGTAGGGGTATACTCTCTCTCTCTCTCTGGAGTAAGCCGATACTATATGTATGCGTGCAAAGTTGCGGTTTGAGTAAGCCGAGACTACTTCTGCCTTTCTGGAACGCTACAAAATATGCAGTACAAGTGCGAGTAACAATGGAATTTTATAACACGGCGCAAAAACTAATTCGGACTCTGAAATCGATTCGTACTCGAATCACAACACCATGTGCGATTCCATCACAAACCAACACAGAATCTAACTCAGACTTGAACACGAATATGGACTCGGATTCCACCAATAGGGAGTATGTATGGTAGCGCACGGTTGTGACTAGAACGTGACAAGAACTCGAAACTCTAAAGGACTAAAACTAAGACCAGCAACTCGACGCAACTGATGCAACCGAAAGTTCAACAAGCTCTAACTAAGCAGTGCTAGCAAAGGCTCAGACGAGTTTATTGGATTGAAGGTAAACTAATCTAATATTTTTTTTGGCTTTTCTGGACTATAGGAAAAATAAGACAGCGAAGAATTAGAAGTTTCTCACCGATAAACCTTGCTCTGATTACCAACTGATGGCGACCCGCTAGGGTTTGATTCCCGATCTTTCGATGAGAGGCGTGGATAACTCGATTGGTCGATGGAGGCGACGTTCACAGCCCGACTACAGCCTTCCAAGGTGCGGCTTAGCAACTGATACACCCCCTCCAATGGCTGTCGCGATCTTGTGGAGCGCGGCACCCGGCCACTAGGGCACTTGTCCTGCAAGCAATCGAAGAACTAGCAAGAATAAGTATGACAAGTACTGAATTTACTAGATGTAAATGAAGGTTTCACATGCAATCTCAATAATGGTGGGGTTCCGAAGACAAGAAGACGGGCGGCTGATCCAGCATGCGCGCTTGCAAGCAAGTAGCGAAGGGTAAACTTGATCTAACCAAAACCCAAGCATCCTTGGCGGCGGCTAAGGGGTATAAGTACGTGGGAGGACGACCACAAGGGTGCTGGGGGCGTACTCCAACCTTAGGACGCATCCGTAATGGACTCAACTTGATACACGGCCCATTGGGCCAAAACAGGGTGACGCAGCACCATGGGCAGAAAAGGACTCTGTATTAATTTTACAATTGCGGCAGACACGTAACAGATATGGATATGAGGGCCGATCCGTTTGAAAGAAGACTTCATAAGCTTTCCACGAACTACTTGAACGCCCCAATCCGAGTTCATATGGGACCGTGGTGTCCATCACAGGTTGGTACTGTTCTGCAATCCAAATCCAGCCTGCGCGAATCCGTTTCCCTTTCGGTCGTCTCCTTGGTTCCTAAGCAAAATAAGAGTACACGGGTCTTCATGGTCTAAACATGATGTACATGAGCTTAAATGTGAACTCACCTAATGATTAAGTTGACGAGCACGAGCACGAGCACGAGTAATAGGACCAGCAATAGGTACTTGTGTCGGAGTGGATGTATCGTTGGTGTTGATGTCCTCATCATCCTCCCATTTTTGCATTTGAGTCGTCCTCGACTCAAGCTCATCTTCCTCTCCCAAATATGGCTTCAAATCTGCAATGTTAAATGTGGAACTAACCCCAAAATCCGCAGGCAGATCGAGCTTATATGCATTATCGTTGACTTTCTCTAACACTTTAAATGGTCCATCAGCCCGAGATAGCAATTTAGATTTTCTCAATTCAGGAAACCTTTCCGTTCTCAAATGCAGCCAAACTAAATCTTCAGGTTCAAACTTTAGTTCCTTCCTACCTTTATCACCAGCAATTTTATATTTAGCATTCATGCGCTCTATATCTTCTTTAGTTGTTTCATGCAGTTGTAACATCAATTCAGCACGCTTAGTAGCATCAAAATTCAGTTTTTCAGAAGATGGCAAAGGCATTAAGGCATTAAATCAATAGGAGCACGAGGCAAGAAACCATATACAATCTAAAATGGGCACATCTTTGTAGTAGAATGCAGCGATCGATTATAAGCGAATTTAATATGAGGCAAATAATCTTCCCACATCTTAATGTTCTTCTTTAAAATAACCCTTAACATAGTAGACAAAGTTCTATTAACCACTTCAGTTTGACCATCAGTTTGCGGATGACATGTAGTAGAAAACAACAACTTAGTTCCCAATTTAGTCCATAAAATCTTCCAAAAATGACTAAGAAATTTAGCATCACGATCATAAACAATTGTGTTGGGCACACCATGCAAACGAATAATTTCCCGAAAGAACAAATCAGCAATGTGAGTAGCATCATCAATTTTATGACATGGTATGAAATGGGCCATCTTAGAAAATCTATCAACAACCACAAACACACTATCACGTCCCTTCCTAGTCCTAGGCAATCCCAACACAAAATCCATAGAAATATCTTCCCAAGGAGCACTAGGAACAGGTAGAGGCAAATACAAATTGTGTGGATTCAATCGTGATTTAGCCTTTTGACATGTCGTGCAGCGTGTAACAAATCTCTCCACATCTCTTCTCATCTTTGGCCAAAAGAAATGACCAGCAAGTATATCTTCTGTTTTCTTTGCTCCAAAATGCCCCATTAAGCCACCTCCATGCGCTTCCTGCAACAATAACAAGCGAACGGAGCTAGCTGGAATGCATCGCTTGTTAGCTCTAAATACAAACCCATCACTAACGATGAATTTGTTCCATCCCTTCCCATCTTTACAATGCAGCAACACATCTTTAAAATCAACATCATTAACATATTGATCTTTAATCGTTTCCAATCCAAAGATTTTGTAATCAAGTTGGTACAACAAGGTGTATCTCGTAGACAATGCATCAACAATTATATTCTCTTTCCCTTTCTTGTGCTTAATAACATAAGGAAAAGATTGAATTAATTAAGTCATTATGTAGTGGGAAGATTTTTCGCTACGACTCCTTGGTATCAGGTCATCGTATGCATGCATCAATTTATTTTCAGAGGAGTTACTCTGCGTGAAAATCAAAAAGGTCGTTTGTGTCATTTTCAAGATAGCAACTTAAATAGGACTATCAAAAGAGAATATTTCAATTTTGGAAATAGAACTATCAAAAAAGGAATGGAGGAAGTATTAAATAATCAACTTGAAAGTAATAAATTTGTCACCATTTCATATCATTACTCTACGACACGGCTCAATGTTCAAGATTCTCTTATCTAAGAGGTATTGCGAAGACTCGATTTACATCCTTATAAGGAAAATCTAACCACATGGCACGTGCACAACCAAAGGTCACACGTGGCAACCTTTCACAAGCATCATTCCAACAATCTGCTTGCAACTCTTGAGGTTGTGCCCCCAACGTAACATTGCAAGCAACTCAGTTGGCCATGGGTTACTGACCGTTTCCTGTCCTCATTCCACGCCAAGATGAGCTGATGTAATCCAAATTCCGGAGAAAGCTACACCGTTTTACTGTATCCAATATACCATCATGTCATTAGTACATTCAAACTCGATCTGTAGGGCCTACAATGAAGAGACCTTAACCAACACGAACGAGGCTACACATCTAAACAACATTATCATGAACATGAACATTCTTATCCCCACCCAGTCTCATGTTTCATCATATGATCCAAGTTCATGTACTTTTGTCATAAATAAGTAACAATTGGTGTACTAAGTGCCTAATAATTACCAAAGCACGGCTAATGCCCTACACATACTAGTAAGGTCTTATATGTACTATGGATCATGCATTCTAGTTCCAAACAACACCTATAAACTTAATGCACAATAAATATAAGAATAGAGGTCATGCTATGGGGTTTGCCTTCGTGCTACTCGGAGTTAGCATTTTCATGGCCTTGGGCTAACTCGACTTGCAGTTCATCTAGAGCTCCTAGCTACTGCTCCTCAGCCATAACCACATACAAAACACAAGGTGGTCATCCTTGTTCCCTTCTACGAGAGGGGGTCCGAGTTGCCGACACACTCTACGGGGACTGCTACACTACCTTCATCACCATGTGTGAAGCTTTCCTCGACATTGAGCCAATCTTTGCTCTATTGAAGCACTTCTTCACAGTGTGGATAATCAAGTGCAAGAAGCATAACACCCAAATCATAGGGGCCGGGTCGGGATCCAGGTGTGATTTGATAAGGGCAACAAAAACCTCTTCATGCACCTTCTCTCGTGCACCAGGGGCTGGTATGGAGAGTGGTTCTTTGTCTTGAATGTTCCTGCGGTCGAAACCGAAGGCCATCCCACAATCCCCCTTCATTGGAGCCCTCACGAGGAAGATAGACTAGTGAGGGTGTGGCGCTAGCTTGAAGGAGGGGCAGATGAAGCTGGTGACATTGCTAGTGCATCATGTCGTGGATTTGAAGAATGCTGGGTTGTTTGTCTAAGGTCTGCGGGCCTTCATGTCCCGTCGCATCTAGCCTCTGAAGCACCACACATCCAATGTGGCAGTACACTAGCTTGAATGATCCGACCCAGGAGTCAGATGAGGAGGTCGTGGACTCAGAAGTGGAGGCAAGAATCAACGACACGGTATCGATCAACAACCTGGTCCTCGTAAACATACCGCAGCCTTTTCATCGCCACGGGCCCCGAACCTGGTGCTGGAATTTTAGTGGGTTTGGCCCATTAACAAATTCAGAAATTCTAATAATTCTCAAAGGCCCATGTGTGCAAGAGGAAGTGGTACAAATTTAGTCCCACCTTGCTAGTGGAGGAGTGGGATGACCAAGATAAATATGGAGGTTGTCTCCACTCCTCCAATCTATGTGATGGAGGAGGGAAGATAAAACACCATGCACGCGTGCACGCCACGCCTCGCCTCGCCGGGCCAGCTCGGGCGAAGGGCGCGGGCGCGCGGCACCTGCGTGAATGGTTCGTCGAAATACGCCCCCCCTTGCGGGGGTGCGACTTCCTTTTGGAGTTTTAATTTTTGGTGACTTGGTCCCTAAGTCTGCGAGATATGGATGTCTAAACCCTAAACCTAATCGGTTTAGATCCCGATCACTACACGAGGTCGGTTTGACTTTCCTATATATATGACTCATCGGCCTCTACCAAAGACACACCAAAAAAAACCTAGGGTTTTTGCCTCTTCTCGTTGCTGCGCCGCCACCGTAGTCTTCTCCATCCCGAGCGCCGGCGTGCACCGACGAACGGGAGAGCAGGTCTCCCGAACTCTTCGCCTTTGGGATCCTGCACCGGGAGAGGGCGGATAAGGTTTTTGGGAAGCGCTTTTGCGTGACTGCTCAAGATCTTCACCACGGCGCGTCTTCCACCCAACTCCGTCGCCTCACGGGCTAACCGCCTTCGTCGTCTCCAGCAGCGGCGGTTCGTCGTCGTCAATCCTCCAGCCAAGGCTCAGTACGTGTTCTGTGATCTGATCTGTTCCTTAAGCATGTATCCTGAGTTCCTGGCTATGCTGTTTATGCTGACTAGTATGTTAGACTTATGCATGTTAGTTCCTATGTTCATCATGATTTATTTCATACGGAATTTAATATTGCATCTGCCTATATTCTCAACAATCCAAAATCCTTATGATAGGCAATCTGTTGATTTTACAATGATTGGATTTGCTGATGCACTGAGGCCAGAAAAGTTTTCTGGTGTGCACTTTAAGAGATGACAAGTTAAGGTCCGTCTCTGGCTTACTGTAATGCATGCATGGGAAGCGAGGCTTGGCACACCAGTAGGTGAACATTCTCCTGAGGAGAGGAAGAAGTTCATGGATGCCAACAATCTCTTCGTGGGCTGCGTTATCAGTGTCCTTGCTGATCGTCTGGTTGATGTGTACATGCACATAACAAATGCGAAAGAGCTGTGGGATGCATTGGTTGCAAAGTATGATGCAACTGATGCGGGCAGTGAACTGTACACCATGGAGAGCTTTCATGACTTCAGGATGGTGAATAACCATTCTGTGGTAGAGCAGGCTCATGAGATACAGATCCTTGTGAAGGAACTCGAACTTCTGAAGTGTCCTTTACCTAACATATTTGTGGCTGGGTGCATGATTGCAAAGTTGCCCTCCTCATGGAGGAACTTCACCACTGCTCTAAAGCATAAGAGATAGGAAATATCAGGTGAAAACCTGATAGCATCTCTTGATGTTGAGGAGAAGGCTCGGGCTAAGGATGTTTCTGAAAAAGGAGGTGAGGGTCACTCCAGCACCAACATGGTGCAGAAGAACCACCCACACAGCAAGAACAAAGGGAAGGCTGCCAACAAGCCTGTCAAGACTACTACCTTCAAGAAGAAGAAGACTACAAACACTAAAGGAGCTTGCTTCACGTGCGGTGAAGGGGGACACTTCGCGAGGGACTGTCCAAACCATGCAGATCGCAAGGAGAAGGCTAGCAATGGATCTGGATCCAAGACTGTCAACACAGTGACCGCGAGCAACACTGGAGACGGGTATGGTAATCTACCTACTGTTTTTTCAGTATTTCAATCTACTAGTTGGTGGCTGGATACAGGTGCTAATGTTCATGTGTGTGCTGACATCTCTATGTACTCTTCTTACCAGGTCGCTCGGGGTTCTTCCGTCCTAATGGGGAATGGATCGCATGCTTCTGTTCATGGTGTTGGCACAGTAGATCTGAAGTTTACTTCAGGAAAGATCGTGCAGCTGAAGAACGTGCATCATGTCCCTTCTATCAACAAGAATCTCGTGAGCGGCTCCCTTCTATGTAGGGATGGATTTAAGGTAGTTTTAGAGTCCAATAAATTTGTAGTGTCTAAGCATGGACAATTCGTGGGTAAAGGCTATGATAGTGGAGGCTTGTTCCGCTTTTCCCTTGCAGAATTTTGCTATAAGTCAGTGAACCATATTTGTGGTGGCGTTAATGATGATGCGAGTGTTTGGCATTCTCGTTTATGTCACGTTAATTTTGGTTTAATGTCTCGGCTTTCCAGCATGTGCTTAATTCCGAATTTCACCATTGTCAAAGGTTCTAAGTGCCATAGCTGTGTGCAATCAAAGCAACCTCGAAAACCTCATAAGTTGGCCGAGGAGAGGAACTTGGCACCTCTAGAACTCATACATTCTGATATCTGTGAGATGAATGGTGTGTTGACAAAAGGTGGAAAGAAATATTTCATGACGTTGATTGACGATGCGACTGGATTTTGCTATGTTTATTTGTTGCAAACTAAGGATGAAGCATTAGATTACTTTAAAATCTATAAAGCCGAAGTTGAAAATCAACTAGAGAGAAAGATCAAACGTCTAAGATCTGATCGCGGTGGGGAGTATTTCTCCAAAATATTTGGTGAATTCTGTGAGGAACATGGTGTTATTCATGAGAGGATGCCTCCCTATTGACCCGAATCAAACGGAGTTGCTGAGAGAAAAAACCGCACCCTGACTGACTTGGTTAATGCCATGTTAGACACTGCTGGTTTATCTAAGGCATGGTGGGGAGAGGCTCTGTTGACTTCATGCCATGTTCTGAATAGAGTTCCAAACAAGAATAAAGATCAAACACCATATGAAATGTGGATAGGGAGAAAACCATTGCTTTCTTATTTGCGCACATGGGGATTTCTGGCGAAAGTCAATATACCTATTCCGAAGAAACGCAAGTTGGGACCAAAGACATTGGATTGCGTCTTTCTGGGGTATGCTCAGCGGAGCATTGCTTATAGATTTTTAGTAGTTAAATCTGAGGTACCTGATATGCATGTTGATACTATTATGGAGTCTCGTGATGCAACCTTTTTTGAGAATATATTTCCAATGCAAGATATACATAGCATTTCTAGATTTTCTACTGAGATAACTCCTAAACCTACTGCACCTGTTGAGTCCTCTGAACAACCTGTCGAGAATGAAGAAATCCTTGAGAAGGATGACAGTGAAGCTCCTAGGAGGAGTAAGAGACAAAGGGTTGCAAAATCCTTTGGTAATGATTTTACTGTGTACCTTGTGGATGACGCTCCCACGGCGGAGGCATACGCATCTCCTGACGCTGATGATTGGAAAGAAGCTGTTCATAATGAGATGGACTCGATTCTATCCAATGGGACCTGGGAATTAACTGAACGACCATATGGTTGCAAACCAGTTGGTTGTAAGTTGGTGTTCAAGAAGAAGCTTAGGCCTGATGATACTATTGAGAAGTACAAGGCTCGGCTTGTGGCCAGAGGTTACACACAAAAGGAAGGCGAAGACTTCTTTGACACTTACTCACCTGTTGCTAGATTGACCACTATTCGAGCACTACTTTCCCTAGCTGCCTCATATGGTCTTATCGTACATCAGATGGACGTTAAGATAGCTTTCCTAAATGGAGAGTTGGATGAGGAGATTTACATGGATCAGCTGGATGGGTTTGTAGCTCAAGGTCAAGAAGGCAAGGTGTGCAAGTTGTTAAAATCCTTGTATGGTCTTAAACAAGCATCTAAGCAATGGCATGAGAAGTTTGACAGAACCTTAACTTCTGTAGGCTTTGTCATTAACGAGGCTGATAGATGTGTGTACTATTGGCATGGTGGGGGCCAAGGAGTTATGTTATGCCTGTATGTGGATGTTGTTGGCGCTAAAAATCGGCCAGGAATCGGCCGATGACCTTCAGCGTCGGACACACGACCCGGGAGAATCTGCTTAACTCCTGTTCGGGTGATTGCCGTGGTGCGGTTCGCGCGGCGTGCCAGTCAATCTGACTTGTTGATTGACAAGGAAATAAACGTATTAAATTCCGGGGTTCCGATCGGCTGAGGTTCCGATCTGTCCCGAAAAGCGTATCAGCGAATCAACCGATTTGCTATGAAGATGACCGGCTATGGGTCAGCCGATACTCATGTAACAATTGCTAAGAGACTATTGGGGTAACTTAAACAATTATTACAGATGCAACACTTGAAATAAATCTGATCGGCTGTATGATAATGAACAAGGGAAAGTAATGATAGAGCCGATAGTTTGATCTCAAGCTGGATAACTGGTGATAAAACTAGAACAATAGGTAAAACCTATAATTCTGGTAAATATCGATAACAAGTGAATAAATCTAAACGAAACAACGGTGATGCGCCCGAAGTTAAAGCTTAGATGTTATTCGATAAGCGGAACCTACGAATTGGCCGGAGATCGTGTCGATGCAGCCCTGCCAATCCGTACGAACTCGTAAAAAGAAAAAGAAGTATTGGCGAAGTCGCTGACTTGAAAGTACGATGGAAAAGTAGATTGTTTTTGTTGATTGATTGATGTATCCTTTACAAAACCCTGACTGCTCCTATTTATACCGTAGGACTAAGACTCCTGATCTATTACAATCCGTTACAATCTTGATTTAAATAAAAACTACTATATCTATAATACTTTCCTAAAGGAAATGGGCTCCCGCAGAATCTTCTGCCGCCATCTCCTAGTCCAATCCGGACTCTGTCCATTGCTTCACGACCGAGTCGGCATCGTTCTTTGACCAACGTCAGGTCATCTTTGACTGGGGTCCTCTGTTGGGATTCCATTGGCTTCATCCCCCTATCTGTTGGCGCAAGCTGCATCGCCAATCGGCCGATCCCTAACTGTAGCCTCAATCGGCCGATTTCCAACTGTAGCCTTTAAATCTGCCGTATCGGCCAGTCTCTTCCTTTCCTGACACCGATTCAACACGTGTCAAAATCTGGCATCAACACATGCCCCCCAGTTTCGGAGTAAAACATGACTTTTACTTCGAAATTCTTTTTTAATCTCTCCTCCAAAACAAACGCAGCAAAAAATCTCCCTCCGTTTCGTGGTCTTCTACATGATGATTGCAATCTTCTCGAACCGGGCGCTTGAGACAATTGTTCCTCTGGAATTCGTGTAGACCGCGCGGCAAAAATCCCGCCTTTACCCTTTCTCTCTCGAACTGTCTTTAAGTACCGGCGTTCTCCGCCGTCCCTTCTCCACGAGCTTAGTAATCTCCTCCCCAGCGAATCACTGTTCATCTTCTCCCAGCGCCCTCTCGGTCTCCAACCGTATTCTCCGGCGATCTTTCTCACGTCTGCAATCTGCTTCATCCCTGCAATGGTGGCGCCATCAGCAATTCCACCAACCGCGGAGGTTCCGCCAGCGACTCCATCAGCGACGACGGTCCCATCAGCGACTCCATCGGTGACTCCATCAGCGACGATGAGCTTCATTCCGGAGGTATCAACAGAAACATGAGGACCGGGACGATTTCGGAGAGAGAACATACAGCGTTCTTGATGATGTGGCTAGAGAAGCATTTCTTCTGCGGCAGAGCGGTTGGCCCTTCCTCCAATACACAAGCTCTGGCAGAAGCCCTGTCAATAGGATCCGCCATCCCCCTTGGGAAGCATCTATTAGGATCGGCCTACCATATGATGCACCAAATCGGCATCAAATTATCAAAAGGAGAGCCGATTGGTAACCCTGGTGGCACCTGGTGGTTCATCACCCTCTGGCTTAACTTGTACATGAGCAAGGTCTCTCAGCAGCAGATAGAGACCAAAACATTACCCAACATCGAGTCAGAGGAGAACCCCACCATACGATGACGGTGCACCTCTTTCGGAGAAGCAGCATCAGTTTTCCCTGGTTGCCAGTTCACTGCCACCCGAACGGCCGAATATTTTAGATGTTTTTGCAACGGTTTCAGTGAAGAGACCACCAGCTGGTATCCGTACCAGATGACAGAGCCGCTTTTTGAGCTTCTCGTCTGCTATGATTCATCGTCCAACTCTTTTGATGGTGATGTCATGGATATTTTGATCAAGCCAGGGATTTTACCGGCAAACTTCTTCTCTGGGAAAGATTCTCCAACTTATGAATTTTACAACCCATCAGTCGCAACACGGCAATTCGGCCTTGGTCGGCTGCCGATTCAAGTTTATTTTTCCGGCCGTGCAAAATTCCGAGATGAGCTTACCAAGAGCCTTGACTACAGTCGGCTGTGCAATCTAGTGCCAGACTCCTATACCATTGATCTAAACAACTGGATAGTGGCTCCCTTTGCCGTCCAACAATTTAAATTATGGTGGGCAGAATGGAAGCAGCATCTCTTCTGTTCATCTCCTTCAATGTATTGTAACAATCTGGATCCCGACAACATCGACTCAAACGCAGCGGTATTGCTCTTCTCCCAGCCGATTTCACCATTATCCCTTTTCATGTTACAAATTTGCTGCTAACTCTTATTTCCCTTTTCAGTCCGAAAATCAACTTCCCCCGACGCGGAGCCGAAGTGGTAGGCCGATAGAGAGCAACCACCCATACACACCATTCCCACTCATCGGCCATCACGCCCCGATCATCAAAGACATCACCAGCGGCCGATGGAAGAAAACACCGAAGAGGCCCACTTTAAAGAAGACGAGCTGCCGAGTGCGTGCCCATATAGAACCGGCTGATCAATCAGCGGCGGCATCGGCTGAACCTTCAATTGCACCAACTTTGCCAATTGCTGAGGAGGTCGATCTCTAGACTGTTACAGAAGTTGGAGCGGCTGCTGCATCATTGCTGGTGGAAGCTGTTCAGGTAATTTCGCACACTTCACATACTTCTAATTATTCTATCGATATTAATCTCTTCTTTCTGCCAGGCTGCGCAAATCACCCCAGCGCAGTCTCCGCAACAATCGGCTACATCCCAGGTGGAAGCCGAAATGCCAGCGATTTCCCTCACCGAGGTAGAGTTTCTTAACTCAATTTCTCAATACTCGACAAAAAACTAACCGATTTTTGATGCAGGCCAATCTGGGTGCATCGATTGTACCTCCCCAACAAACATCGGCCTGAAGACTCACAGAGGTATAGCAGGCATCATATATCACCAGACTTAATTATTTGTAGTATACTTATAAAATCTGCTTCCCATACCTTTTCAGGAGGCTGGCCCGAGCAGGGCACTGATAGTCGTCGAGTCTTCTTCTTCTGACGAGCCGATTGTAACACCCAAAAATATAGGAGCTGAAACTTTTAAAAGTATTTTCATAAAAATCATAAATTAAAATTGTGCATGCATCTTTATTTCTTTTCTTCTCCTATTCTTTCTTTCAGTCAGCCCAAT
This sequence comes from Panicum miliaceum, assembly GCA_032594955.1. Lineage (NCBI taxonomy): Eukaryota > Viridiplantae > Streptophyta > Magnoliopsida > Poales > Poaceae > Panicum > Panicum miliaceum. The sequence continues at coordinate 5,516,832 of CM064070.1, read as the reverse complement.
TCTTCTTTTCTCCTTCCTTTCTTTTCCCGCGGCCAACTCAGCGGCCGATTCCCTCACCCGACTCTTTCTTCCACCGACAGCTAGGACCCACCTGTCGGCGCCTTCTTCTTCTTTCTTCTTTCCTTACCCAGAGTCCGGATCGATTCCGCGCCGTCATTCGCGCCCCCTCTCTCTTTCTTTCTTCTTACCCCGAGTCCTGATCGACTCCGCGACGCCGCCTTCCTAGTCCCGGCCAAACCGCCCCTATAAAATCCCGCCGAAACCCCGCTTTGCAACCAGGGCCAAGCTCAAACCCTTTCTTCTACTCAACACTGTTGCACGCCACTAGAGACCACACACCTAAGGGACACCGCCGCCCTGTGTCGCCGCCTCTCCACCAATTCGCCAACCCGCTGCTTCCCCGTCGCCTGCAACTCTCGCCGGAGATCCGCGAAGTGGTGAGCACCAAGCCGCACCAGTTTCCCCTCTCTCTCTTGCCCCGCTGCAGACCCAAATCCTCGCCGGAGCTCTGTTTCCGCCCGCCGCTGTGGCCGCCAGTTTGCAGCCGCCGCACAGCCATCCCATGACCACCCTCACCTTCGCCGTACCGCCCACTCACTCCCCGGCATAAACCCAGTTTGAATCAAGCCCCGGAACACCGGATTCGGTGAAGCTCCGGCCGTCCGCCGCCGCACCCGCTCGCCGCCGACGCCCAGCGCAGCTCCGCTTCGCCCGACCCTTTTCGTCCCATCGAGCCGACCCTTCCTCTGCCGCTCGATCTAGATCTAACGGCCAGAATCGACCTTTACTCTACACTGCCGATTTACCTGACCTTTTCCTTACTCGGCCGATTCGCCCGACCCTTACCCCGCCGATTCGTCCGATCCGCTGCACGATTCTGATCTAACGGATTAGATTCACCCGACCCTAGCCTGAAACTTTTGCAGGAAGATCCCTAGGTTTTCCAGGAATCAACCCGCCGTCCAGATCAGTAGAAAATAATTAGAGTTGAGCCCTTTCTTTTTCGGTCCCGACCCCTGACCTTTCCAGAATTAGTACCCACCGTCCAGGACCTATAGTTTTGCACCCTGACCCTCTGTTTAAGGTTTAATTATGTTTTAGGCTCTGATTTCTTCAGATTTAGCCCCTGGAAGTCCAGTTTCTTCGCAAATAAGTCCCTGGAGCCTTGCTTTAGCCCTACCCTCGTCGTTTTAGCTCCGTTTTCCGTGTTTCTTGTAATCGTAGCAGCGAGCCCTATCCTTTAGCACGCTCTTTTAAAAGCTTTTGTTTTGTGATTGGTGTATTGTTCTTAGCTGTACTTGTTTGCTATTTTGTATGTTTGTGCTCGTTGTTTGCTTCGAGTAGAATGATCGCTGACGAAGCTTGAAGATCAAGGTTTCCAAGTAAGCAAGAGCTGAAGAGCAGTAAGAGTAGCTTTTCGTTGAAAAAAGGCAAGTGACCCTAACCATCCTCCTATCTGTGCTTATTTACAAGAATACCATGTATTAATTGGAACATGGAGAACCACCCCGGAAAATAGTACAACCACGAGGACCATATGGCTCTGGTCTTGGCTAATTAATTAGAGACTATAGTTTGAAGTGGTCTTACCAAAAGGGCAAGGAGGGGGTCGGTGATAGGGGTCATAGCTCGGTCCTCTTGGGGTAGCAGCCTTCGCTAAGGTGCTGACCATTAGGGAGGTTTATGACCACGCCGCTATCGAAACTCTAGCGGACTACTTCTTATTAGGGAATCTTTGTAAAGGCCTCGTAGCGTCCCTATGTAATCACACCTCGGAAGTGTGGTATTGTGCCTAGCTAGCACAGCATGGTTGGGTCCAAAGTTCTTTTGAACTTTTACACGACTTGTGGTGAAAGTGTACAACCTCTGCAGAGTGTCTAAAACTGACATATCAGCCGTGCTCACGGTTAAGAGTGGCCTGGACCCTCACATGATTAATAAACTTAAAGATGGATATAAATCATTACTCTGGTTAGTTCTTGTGGCCTTGCTGAGTACCAACCATAAGTGTACTCACCCTTGCCAACTGCTGCTCAGAAGAAAAAGGTGTGAAGTCTACTGAAGATGATGAAGAGTTCTAGGCGTACGCAACCCCCAGTCGTCTGCCTGTGAAGTTTGGAGCCTTCGTTTCCATTATAAGCGCATATCTCTGATAGTCTTGTAAGTCTTTATTTATATTTCTTTACTTGATACTGTTGCTGTTATTCACTAATGATGTCACTATATGTATGGAACTTGATCCTGGCATACATATAGTCATGCATTCGGTTTTATGCTTAAACCGGGTGTGACACCGATCGCGCCGGTTCCCGAGATGAGGGTGGCACTTCCGCCGGCGCAAGCAAGAGAAATCCGTTTCAAAGAGGTAGGGAACTTATCACCCAAATTGGCCGATTCCCCCTTACTGTCTGCTAATCCGTATTTTTACTTCTTTTATTCTTTCGCAGGAGCAAGACACTCCCAATAACAGTCTTTTCTCTTTCGCGGTTCCCCTTTCTGATGATGAAGAGGTCGCTTCACACCAAGTCACACCGAGCTCAATCCCTGATGACGTCCGTGCCAAGCTCGAGAGTATGCGGACCCTCCTCCAAGACGATATCGGCCGATTAGTGGGAGATGCCTCGTCGATTCGGCAACTTCTTAATGAAATCAGAGGCCGAATTCCAGAGGAAGCGACAGAGGCTCTGAATCCTGCTGCATATATAGAGTCAATGCAGACTTCAGTGTTCAGGGCCTTGCGCCATATGGCCGATCGCGTCAAGCTAGCGAAAGCCCGCGAGGAAGAAAACTCCTACAAACATCGAGCCCAAGAGGTGCATCAGCGAATCAACGTTCTTGAGAACTCTCGTCCAGATATCGTTGGTGCCATAGATCGCCTCAAACAGCGAAGGGCAGAGTTAGCCAAAGAGATGGAGCAGGTGACCAAGGCCATAGCTGCTGAAGAAAAAAGACTCCAAGACCTTCCATCTGTCATCGCCGAACTGAAGCAAGAAAGACATAACCTGGCCCGTGAAGCAATAAAAATCCATCGTCATATGCCAGAAGTCCCCGGATCGGTTGATGACGACCAAAGAATTGTAGACTCGGCCGATCAAATTAGGCAATGAGCGATTGCGGCTATTGATGCCCTCCTTGGGTGAACTGTAAAAAAAATCCTGTAAACATTTAATGCCCTCTCGCTGTTGACGCGCAGACTCAAACTTGGGCCGTCCTCTTTCGCAACTTTTCATTTATTAACGCCTTTACTCCGATGGGATGCATCCTACCATCTCTTTACCCCCCTTCTTTCTATAAGTATGAGATCCCATATCGTTTCCAAAGGCGTCCGTATTACCCATCTTCTTCCCCTCCAATAATTTGATCTCTGTCCTCCTAGGCTAGACATCAAGATGTCTTCTTCATCTTCTTGCTTCTCTGTCAACCAGGTACGAACCCTCTTCTATTTCCTCCCTTGATATTTCAATCGCTCTGACACTGGTTAGTTGTTTGCTCTTTCTTTAGCCGAAACGCCTTAGTCCCAGTCTGGAACGAGCGATTGAAGTTATGCATTCAGACGAACCATTGTCGCAGGCGGACATAGATCTGATAAAAGCTCATTTTGAAGAACTCAAAGGTCATGTTCCTACTGACGTCCAGAAAGTCTGGGACCATATAGACGCTAACTGCTCCAGGCGACCGCCAACTGAAAGGAGTCATCCACTCCCTCGCTCAGTTGCCCTTGAAGATGCTGCGACGGGAACATCCCAACCACCTCTTGACAGGAGCCATCCACTCCCTCGTCAAGTCGAGGCTGAAGCCACCATGGAGGATCTGGAGGATAAGAGCATCCGCCTTTTGATAAAATTAGGCCGTATTGAGAGAGAGATCAAGAAAAAGCGTGATCAATAGATATATTGGTACTTTTATTCTAAGGGCGACTTGTACCATGTCGGCCATGTACTCTGTTGTTTTCATCGAATAATGAATTGGTCAGACTAAATCAAAATGTTTCCTCCCTAAGGCGATGTCATTTTTACATCGGCTATATAGACAGGAGCCAATGGGAGTTGGCCACGTTGTCTTGATGCACCCTATCGCAAGTTATGCACCCACTCGTATACTTGGATAGTATCTCTTCAGATATCTCCCGTTTAAGGCTCTTGCGAATTCTTCCCCTTCGATAGTTTCTAGTATATATGCATTTCCCGGAGCACATCGGCCAATTTTATACGGCCCCTCCCAAGTGGGCGACCATTTACCGAATTTGGGATCCTTAGACCCTATCGGCAGCGCCAACTTCCATACCAAATCTCCTTGGGAGAATTGTTTAACCTTGACCTTCTTGTCATACCACCTGGCCACCCTTTTCTTGTTTTCTTTGATGCTAATCAGGGCCCTCAATCGTTGACCCGCCGAATCATCGAGCTCTTGCTTCATGAGGAAGGAATAGTCAACAGTCGTCAACTGATCTTGAAGCGATATGCGCCTTGACCCCGTCCTTAATTCCCAAGGCAAGACTGCCTCGTGACCATATACCAACTGATAAGGAGATATCTTAGTGGCCCCGTGGCAAGCCATCCTATAAGCCCATAGAGATTCAGCCAAAGACATGTGCTACTTCTTGGGTTGTTCCTCTATCTTCCTCTTGATCAACTTGATTATCCCCTTATTGGATGATTCGGCCTGGCCGTTGGCTTGAGCATAATACGGAGAAGAAATTAACAATTTAATCCCCATATCGGCGGCGAATTCTTCGAACTCCCCTGAGGTGAACATCGTTCCTTGATCAGTTGTGAGAGTTTGAGGGATACCGAACCGATAAACAATGTGGTTCTTAACGAAATCGATCATATCGGCCGATGTCACAGTCTTCAACGGAACTGCCTCCACCCATTTGGTAAAATAATCAGTGGCTACTAATATAAACTTGTGCCCTCTGCTTGATGGAGGGTGAATCTGTCCGATGAGATCTATTCCCCAACCTCTAAGCGGCCATGGCTTGATTACCGGATTCATAGCCGAAGCTGGCGCGCGCTGCACATTGCCAAACTTCTAACAGTCTTGACAACCTTTATAATATTTGAAACAATCTTCGAGAATCGTCGGCCAATAATACCCATTGTTTCTGATCATCCACTTCATCTTGTGAGCCGATTGATGGTGAGGTCGACGCAGAGCGCTCCGCGGGCAGGAGACACGTTGCCTTCGAAGTCTTTGAGCATCATGTCTGTCTTGGTCAGGTCTTCATCGCTTTTGCCTAACTTCCGGAACATGGCATATGGCATGATATTGACTGCAGCACCTCCGTCCACTAGTAGCCTGGTAACGGGTCGTCCGTTAATGTATCCTTTGAGAAATAGGGCCTTGAGATGTTGCCGTTTTTCGTCTTCCGGTTTCTCAAAGGTGGCAGTCATCGGCTCCAAAATCAACTGCGTCATCTGCTCCTCCATCCTTGTCGCTTTATCTCGATCGGCGGGCGCCATGAACTCCATCGGCAATATGAACACCATGTTGACGTCAGCTGCCGATTCTTGATTGTCGCCCTCCTTGTTGTTATTTCTCTTGGGGCGCCAGACCCGAGACCTGTCATTTTTCTTATCAAGCACTTGCCTGTGCTCTTCCTCTTGTTGTTCCCATTGGGGCAGACGTTGGATCCTTCATTTTTGAGATTTGGACAGTCCATCAGGGCACCACCTGGGGTTCACTGGTTTGGCGTGCTCCCAGTCTGGTTCCCTTCCTAGGGGGTTCTCATCTAACACCCTAGCATCAGCCATTTCTTCTAGCCGATCGTGTACGCTGGTTCTGCCCCCAGTCGCTTCTGCTGGTTGATCCTGCCCTTCGACCGGTCATATCGGTCAACTCTGCCCCCTAGCTGATCATGCACTGAAAGGCGCCGACCCTCTTGTTCGCGCCAGTTTCTGCTGATCGGCTCTGATCCTCTATCTCTGGAGCGCGATCGTTTGAGCGGGCGATCGTTGCGACTTGATCCGCTGCACTCAGGGCAATTATCGGTTGATGGCAATCTGAGGTCATTTTCCCAGCAATGGATGAAGAACGGACATCGCCAATGATCTTCGTGTCGGCGTATCATCTCATCGTGGTGTCTCGACCTTTCCTGCTGCCGCTGATATTTGCTGAGTAAGAATTGGGAAGTGATGGGTCTACGCGATCGTTCTGATCCTTCGCCCTCGTCTTCAATCCGTCTTTTCCCTTTGACATCGTTCACCGTAACCTGCTTTCTGGGATCCACGGCGCCGCTTCTTCTAGCCGATTCCGGCGTCAGCACCTTTGTTTGAAGTGAGTTTTTTCCCGTGTCAACCATGTTAGCAGGGAAAGGATGCTGATCAATCTTCATCGGCTTTACCGGCTTCGCCGGGACTTCGGACTTGAGTCTGCCTTGCTCAATGGCTGACTGTATCTGCTGACAAAAGATCTTGCACTCATTTGTGTCATGAGATGTAGCATTGTGCCATTTGCAATACTTCATCTTTTTGAGCTGATCGGCCGAGGGAATGGTGTGGTAAGGTGAGAGCTTGATCTGCCCCTCTTGGAGAAGTAAGTCGAAGATTTTATTGGCCTTTGACGTGTCAAAACCGAACGCCTCTGGTTCTTTCTTGCCGAAAGGGCACGATATCGGCTTTTTCCCTTTGACCCATTCGGCTAGGCCGATTTCTTCTTCTTCCTCAGATTCAGACCCTTCCAAATATGCCACCTTTTTCTGGAAATTCCTCCGCTGATCAAACGGATGTACTTCCTGACCGGCCAATCGGTGAACGATCCGACTTAAGCTTTCAAATTCTTGTGAGGCGTACCTCTCCTTGATATGTGGCAGGAGGCCTTGGAAGGCGATGTCAGTCAACTGAGCATCGGTCAGTGCTAGGGTATAGCATTTATTTCTGACCTCTCTGAACCTCTGTATGTAGCTATTTACTGGTTCGTCGCTCCTTTGCCTGAGGCTGGTCAAATCTGAAAGCTTGATCTCATGGACTCCCGCATAGAAGTACTTATGGAATTGCTTTTCCAGATCAGCCCAAGTAACGATGGAATTGGGTGGTAAGGTAGTGAACCACTGGAAGGCCGACCCAGATAGAGACGACGAGAACAGACGCACCCGCAGAGCATCTTGTGTGGCGGCTTCCCCGCACTGGATGATGAATCTATTTATGTGCTCCACGGTTGAGGTGTCAGGAACTTTGTACCGATGGGGAAACAACAGTAGATCGTAGGCCGATGGGTATGGCGTCTTGTACGTATAAGTTTGTACTTTCGGCTTTAACCCAAATTGGTCTTGAATTACCTCCGCTATTCTTGCTGTCCAATCCACTTGCTGCTGATGAACAGCTGGTCGGGGCGCCGGCGTATGTTGGTGGATCGGCGGCGGTACGACCGGGTGATGGATCGATGCGTGTGGCGGATTCTGTTGCATCGTGGCCGTCTGAGCAGTTGACAGCTGATGGCGAAGCGAATCTGCCGCCCCATCGTACATCGTCATTGGCGTTGTGCTTCTGAGTGCTTCTGCGGCATCTGCCCCCCTGCCGATTTCTGACGTGGCCGGTTGATACTGAGGGACCGTAGGCCGGGCGGTCGAATGGAACGGTGCCTGGATCGGATAGCTCCCATATCCGGTTGATTGATCAGGAAAAGCTGTCGTTGCTGGTGCCCCCCAAGGTACTGAGTTTGAGGGCAGCGATTGCACGGAAGCAATCTGGACAGGCTGAAGTGGCACTTGCGATTGAAAACATGGTGCACCGTTATACCCTGGAGGCATTGAAGGCAACGAAGTGTTGTATCCTTCGTGTTGCGTCGACATCGGCTGAGGAGCCAAGTGAGACGTGCCTGGTAAGCTTCTGGCTGGAGGTACAATAGGTGGGGCGTATGCTGGCCCCTAATATCCCTGAGCTACTCCGCTGACCAGAGAACTGATGACGGTGTTATACACCGTGTTGGTCATTAATGAGGATTGGTCGATGAAAGCCTGATAGATGGACTGTTGAATCATATTGGACATCTTGCCCGAATCCTCAGCGATGGTGATGTGGCGGGAAACTGGAAGAGGAGCTTTCTTGATTGTCTCCCCGCTTCTGGTACGGCTGAAAAATTGCAGATACACCCTTTTGTAGTCTTCTAGGTGTCTTGCCAGTTCCTCTTTCTGGTTGTCCTTGAGTTCTGCTTCTGTAACCTCAATGATGTTGCTCTCAGAGACTTCGGTGGTCTTCGACATGTTGGATGTTGAGGTTGTCCCACCGAGCGTGCCAAAAGTGTGTTGGCGCTAAAAATCGGCCAGGAATCGGCCGATGACCTTCAGCGTCGGACACACGACCCGGGAGAATCTGCTTAACTCCTGTTCGGGTGATTGCCCTGGTGCGGTTCGCGCGGCGTGCCAGTCAATCTAACTTGTTGATTGACAAGGAAATAAACGTATTAAATTTCGGGGTTCCGATCGGCTGAGGTTCCGATCTGTCCCGAAAAGCGTATCAGCGAATCAACCGATTTGCTATGAAGATGACCGGCTATGGGTCAGCCGATAATCATGTAACAATTTCTAAGAGACTATTGGGGTAACTTAAACAATTATTACAGATGCAACACTTAATAGATCTGATCGGCTGTATGATAATGAACAAGGGAAAGTAATGATAGAGCCGATAGTTCGATCTGAAGCTGGATAACTGGTGATAAAACTAGCACAATAGGTAAAACCTATAATTCTGGTAAATATCGATAACTAGTGAATAAATCTAAACGAAACAACGGTGATGCGCCCGAAGTTAAAGCTTAGATGTTATTCGATAAGCGGAACCTACCAATTGGCAGGAGATCGTGTCGATGCAGCCCTGCCAATCCGTACGAACTCATGAAAGAAAAAGAAGTATTGGCGAAGTCGCCGACTTGAAAGTACGATGGAAAAGTAGATTGTTTTTGTTGATCGATTGATGTATCCTTTACAAAACCCTGACTGCTCCTATTTATACCCTAGGACTAAGACTCCTGATCTATTACGATCCGTTACAATCTTGATTTAAATAAAAACTACTATATCTATAATACTTTCCTAAAGGAAATGGGCTCCCGCAGAATCTTCTGCCGCCATCTCCTAGTCCAATCCGGACTCTGTCCATTGCTTCACGACCGAGTCGGCATCGTTCTTTGACCAACGTCAGGTCATCTTTGACTAGGGTCCTCTGTTGGGATTCCATTGGCTTCATCCCCCTATCTGTTGGCGCAAGCTGCATCGCCAATCGGCCGATCCCTAACTGTAGCTTCAATCGGCCGATTCCCAACTGTAGCCTTTAAATCTGCCGTATCGGCTAGTCTCTTCCTTTCCTGACGCCGATTCAACACGTGTCAAAATCTGGCGTCAACACATGTCATACTGATTTTTGGCACAAACATTGAGGTGATTAATGATGTCAAGTGTTTCTTGTCAAAGAGTTTTGATATGAAAGATCTGGGAGAAGCTGATGTGATCCTCAACATCAAGCTTATTAAGGACGAGAATGGGATTACTTTGTCACAATCCCATTATGTGGAGAAAGTCTTGAACCATTTCGGTTACATGGGTAGCAAGCCATCTCCAACACCTTATGATCCCAGTGTGATACTCCGCAAGAACAAGAAAATTGCTAAGGATCAATTGAGGTACTCACAGATTATTGGTTCACCATGTACTTAGCTAGCGCAACGAGGCCCGACATATCTTTTGCTGTGAGCAAATTGAGCAGGTTCATGTCAAACCCGGGTTCTGATCGTTGGCATGCACTTGATAGGGTTATGCGCTACTTGATAGGCACTATGAGCTATGGGATTCACTATTCTGGGCACCCCCCTGTGCTAGAGGGATATAGTGTTTCGAACTGGATTTTTGATGTAGACGAGCTTTATGCCACTAGTGGGTATGTGTTTACCCTTGGAGGTGGTGCGATATCATGGAGGTCTTGCAAACAAACCATTTTGACGAGGTCAACCATTGTTGAAGCAGCGTGGTTGCGTTAGCTCTTGATGGACTTGCCTGTGGTTGAAAAACCAGTGCCGGCTATCCTTATGAACTGTGACAATCAAACAGTGATAGTCAAGGTTAACAGTGCTAAGGATAATGTGAAGTCATCAAGACACGTCAAGAGACGACTGAAGTCACTCAGAAAGTTGAGAAACTCCGGAGTGATAAGTGTGACTTATATCTCAATAAAGGAAAACCTGGCAGATCCCTTTACAAAAGGGCTTACACGGAATGTGATTGAAAATGCATCAAGGGAGATGGGTATGAGACCCATATAGGTTGCCATAGTAGTAACCCAACCTATGTGATCGGAGATCCCGTGAATTAGGACCTGGGAAGAACAAGCTATTGGTTAACTGAGGAGAGTAATTTTCTTTTTAACCCTCTCTAAGTGAAGATGCAATACTCTCAAATGTTGTAAGGCAGGTTGGCTATATGCCTTAATGTGTTTCTATTGGCTTTGATAAGCAAAGATGCTGTCCTATAGAGCATTCTTGAAAGAATACACCTATATGAGCCTGATTGTTAAACGTCGCAGTCTATGAGACTTGGGTGATCTCTAGCAAGCTCATGAAGAGACCAGGGAGTACGACGTATATGCTCCACCCGCGGGGTAGGCTACTGGCAGTCATGTACTGGTTATGACTTTGAGTGAAACTTGTTCGTAGAAAACTAGCAATTCAAGGCATAGTCCATTGTCAAGTTGTTAATAAGCGTAACTTGAAGTTCTAGGCGGAAGCTCAACTTAACAGTCTCTTCTGAAACACCAGTATATCAAACAATGATAAGAACAGGCAAAACTCTAAATGGGCATTTGAGATCTGGTGGGGCATTGCTGGAATTTTAGTGGGCTTGGCCCATTAATAAATTCAGAAATTCTAATAAATCTCAAAGGCCCATGTGTGCAAGAGAAAGTGGTACAAATTTAGTCCCACCTTGCTAGTGGAGGAGTGGGATGACCAAGAAAAATATGGAGGTTGTCTCCACTCCTCCAAGCTATGTGATGGATGAGGGAAGATAAAACACCACACGCGCGCGCACGCCACGCCTCGCCTCGTCGGGCCGGGCCGGGCTCGGGCTCGGGCGGGGCGAAGGGGCGGGGCAAAGGGCGCGGGCGTGCAGCACCTGCGTGAATGGTCCATCGAAATCCAACCCCTCGCCTTGCGGGAGCGTGGCTTCCTTTTGCAGTTTTAATTTTTGGTGACTTGGTCCCTAAGTCTTTGAGATATGGAAGTCTAAACCCTAAACCTAATCGGTTTAGATCCTGATCACAACACGAGGTCGGTTTGACTTCCCTATATATATGACTCATCAGCCTCTACCAAAGACACACCAAAAAAAACCTAGGGTTTTTGCCTCTTCTCGTTGCTGCGCCGCCACCGTAGTCTTCTCCATCCCGAGTGTGGGCGTGCACCGACGAACGGGAGAGCAGGTCTCCCAAACTCTTCGCCTTTGGGATCCTGCATCGGGAGAGGGCGGATAAGGTTTTTGGGAAGCGCTTTTGCGCGACTGCTCAAGATCTTCACCACGGCGCGTCTTCCACCCAACTCCGTCGCCTCACGGGCCAACCGCCTTCGTCGTCTCCAGCAGTGGTGGTTCGTCGTCGTCAATTCTCCATCCAAGGCTCAGTACGTGTTCTGTGATCTGATCTGTTCCTTAAGCATGTATCCTGAGTTCCTGGCTATGCTGTTTATGCTAACTAGTATGTTAGACTTATGCATGCTAGTTCCTATGTTTATCATGATTTATTTCATACGGAATTTAATATTGCATCTGCCTATATTCTCAGCACTTGGTAAGTCACACAATACTCCTCCATCATCAATTCTTTTTCTGGTTCCATCAAAAATCAATTCTTTTCTGATTAGCTTGTTTGTCTGATATTTGTGTGCGCGCGTGTTCAGTGCCTAGGGCCTTGGTGGCACAAAATCCTGACCTTGCTTGCATGAGGGTATGGAGGCCGAGAAGAAGGAGGTGCATGCGCGTCGGGTCACCATGAACAAGGAGAGGCGTCGAGCTCCTAGGGCGGAGCTGATCGTGCCTAGAGAGCGCATCAAGGACGAGGAAGACACGAAGTACTCGGTCGAATACACCACCAACGAAGACGATTGCGACCACGGTGACGGTAAGACGCTGGTCGAGCGGGAGGCGATGAAGCGAGCCGTTGCTCCCAACCTTGAAGCGGGATCTGACCCCAAGAGGGCCCAGACTAACAAAACGGGCAGCTCTAAAGCGTCGTTGAGCTCATCATCAGTTCTTGTATCCAGATGCGGACCCGTCCGGCTCGACATTTCTTTGCGGCTGACCCAATTGCGAATGATGACTTGGCGGCCCCTGGCCATGTCGCGACTCATGTCCGATCAGTGAGAGTGCTTCTTTTTTCCACTTCTTTTCTGCAATTCATTTTGCCTTTTATTCACCTTGTTTTTTGCCGGCAGACCCACCTCAAGTGCTAATTTTGACGGAATGGCTCTGCCTTCCACGCAGGTGTTGTTAGATCCGGGACCACAAGATTACTTACGTGGCATAGTTTTATCTAGAATAAGGGATGGGGCATGTTCCATACCTTATATTTGTTGTAACATACTTGGATACGAGTAGAACTAGTCGGTATAGAACAAAACTACTCGGTACGACCAGAGTAAGATTTCTAAGCTCGTACTGGACTAGGATACATATAACCCCATCCTCTCAGAGTATATAAGGGCGGGTAGGGACTCTCTCCAAAGCATAACCAATGCAATGCAATACAAACTACCATACAGGATGTAGGGTATTACGCAACTCGCGACCTGAACCTGTCTAAACCTTGTGTTGCTTGCACCTTCGAGTTCTTAATCTCGGTAATGCCTTGCCTACAAACCTACTCCCTTAGGTATCCCTAGGTAGGCTTGGCGGAAAAACATCGACAGCTGGCATGCCAGGTAGGGGTGTTCATTGAAGATCCCCTAGAGAACTCGATGATGACATTCAACTTCACCACCGTTGCGCTTGAAAAGGGCACTAATTTCATCTTCAGCTCGTGGGTCTGCGTTGCCAACGGCGTAGGCGATTTCCATCATCACTTCATTGACCACAAGCCGAAGGCATCTGCATCAAGACCAAGCCGCGATCTCGACGATTTCGTTGATAATCTCGGCGAGATGCTACTTCCTGACTTAGTTAGAGAGCTCGAGGAGGAGTCCGGGTTCAACCCGAGTTCCACTGGTGCTGTACTAGGACCCCTTGGATCGGATCCAATCCAATCTGAGGGGCAGTGTGTCTGATTCCCGTTCGGGATACGCAATTCGGCCATTGTCTACAAGGAGGCCATGCAGTCCGAGTCCCTATCCGTATTGGAAAAGGAATTGGAACGTCTACTTCAATTCGGAGATGGCTCTGCCACTACATGCCGGGAGGCCAAGCCCGTCTGGCCGTCCCTGACTACAACTCGAACTCTGATGATGACGCTACACCTTTTGTAGGTGGGCACCAGGGTCTGATAATCACATCCACTCTGCAAGGGCGATTCGTCTACTGGAAGGACATGGAGCCCCCCGAGCTCACCTCCAGTGATGAGTCCCGCCTCGTGGATTTTCTTGGCGAACTCCCGTACACAAAGGATACCGAGCTCATGACCTACAACTGCGACATCTACAGCTCCGGCATCAACTCGCCGGAACGCCATGTGTACATGGCTGCTGTCGCTAATGTGGGAAACCAGTACGAAGACAAACTACTTAGGGACATATCCGCTGACAAAGCCATGGTGGATGCCCCACAGGATGAAGACGAGGAGCAGAGGGCAAGGCAAAGGGAGAAGAACACCAAGCGCGCCCAACGCAGGAGGAACGCGACAGAACACCAACAACGTGCCACTCGCAACCTCAACATCGTGTTTGTAGCAGCTGCCAATCGCGAGTACTACGCTACTCCGATTGCTAACATAGTTGAGGATCGAGGGGGCTATCAGGTTAGCCCAATGTTTGTTCATCCAACTGGACGAGCAACATCTCCGACCGAGACGCCATCAACTGCTTCCACAACAGCATATGGGAACGGGCGCTGTACCGGGACTTTGGCCGGAATCGCCCCAGGACCATCCTAGAACTCCGGGACATGATGGCGGTATGGGCGGACAATGAGGACCAGGAGCGAGAACACTTCAACTTGTGGCGTGGCAGCGACAACAATGGCAAGCGGAACAACGACCACTGCAACGACAACCGAAGCCAGCGGGACTACTCAGATTCCTCCAGAAAGCGCAAGCCAGACGATGTCGTCGCGGCTATTGAGCGCAAGCCATGAGGCAATAAGTCAGGAACTACGTAGGAGAAGTTTGATAAACTCCTGCACAAGCAGTGCCCATGGCACCCGAAGTCCAAGCACTCGGTGATCCAGTGCTACAACCTTTGAAAGACCTTCAACGCCCCATCTCTTGAGAAAGACGCCAAGAAAAAGGACAAGGAGGACAAGGAGGAGGAGGACAAATCAGAAGGCGAGGGGTTCCAGAACCCCGAAAACATCGTCAACGTCATCTTCGGCGGCAACTCTGGCTTCCCCACCAAGCAAGCTCAAAAGCTCACCCTTCGCAAGATCATGGCGATCGAGCCAGCCACACCACAACCCCTGAGATGGTCCGAGACCCCGATCTCTTTCAATATAGACGACCAGTGGACCTGCTTCTCTGAGCCGGGAAAATTCCCGCTTGTACTGGACCCTGTGGTGGCCCTCTCCAGGCTCACCAAAGTACTCATCAACGAGGGGAGCAGGCTCAACCTACTCTTCGCGAGTACCTTGAAGAAGATGGGTTGGATGTCTCCAACATGCTCACCCCCAAGCAAGGCTCCCTTCTATGGAATCGTCCTAGGGAACTCGGCTACACCCCTCAGGCAGGTGACCTTGCCAGTTACCTTCGAGATGCGGGAGAACTATAGGACGGAGTATGTCAAGTACATCATACCATGCCATCGTTGGAAGACCTGCTCTGGCCAAATTCATGGCAGTACCCCACTACGTATACCTGCTCCCCAAGATGCCAGGCCCATATGGAGTATTGTCCTTCCACGGTGACTTGAAGAAGTCGTACGACTGCGACTAGGGGCTATCAAGTATACCTCGACTACCCGCGTGCCAGATGCTTCAGCCGAAGTATTGACGGCCACATAGCAACTCTCCAAGTCCGAGATGTTGATCCCAACTAAGAAGTCGAGCCAATCCAAGGTAAAGCCCACCAACGATGTCGGCGTCAAGACCATCGAACTGCTGGAGGGCGACTCATCCAAGACAGCCCTGATCGGTGTAGAGCTGGATGCTTAATAGGAAAGCGCACTTGTCGGGGGCAAATATCATGGTTCGCCCAAAGAACGCTCCTTAGGAAGCCGATCACGGATTAGCTCCCTCAAAGTACACGGCTTGGGCCGGCTGGGCTGTCAAACGGCCGTAGAACAGCCCGCTAGGAGAAGGGGCACCGATAGCCCAATGGTAAGCACTAGAGAAGGATACGGCCGCCTCGGCCAACCCTGAGGGTGAGGGGTAGGGAACGTTCGCTCCAAAGGCGTGGGGCCCCTATGGACCTCACGAAATGACGGGCCACGCTGGAGGATGAACCTCTGGCATAAGAGTAGCTAAGGACGTGCAACGACATGACCTCCGGAAAAGACAGGCAACTACGGCACGCTCTGGCCGTCCACCGCACCGGGGGTCAAGCTGTGAAACGTGCCGGGAGGCTCACGTCGCCCATCTCGGCGGGGCAGACGTCGCCCGTCCTGCGGCCCGGCAGACCCGCGCAGCCCGTTCTGTTGGGACGCACGCCGCACGTTGCAGTAGGGCGCGGCATGGGAGCACCTCCGTAGTCATCTACAGGGCCCACAGGGCCCATGCGAAGGGGAGGAGATGCGACACGATCTCGGGGACCTTTTTCTCTCCCTCCCTTCCCCCCTCTCTCTCTCTCTATATCCACTCCCTTCCCTTTGTCTTATAAAAAAGGAAGGGAGACCCCCCCCCCCCCCGAGGGAACAGAACATTTTTTTTAGACTCACATTCGCATACGCATACTCCACCAGAGACTTGGGAGCCCAGTCCCTCTCTCGCCCGTTTGCAACCCCTACTGCAAACCTAGTGCAAGAGGACAAGCGTCTCGAACTGGACGTAGGGTTATTCTGCCCGAACCAGTATAAACCCTCGTGTCTTTCTTGCTCACCATCCGGGCCAGACGCGCAATCATGATATTTACTAGTCGGTGGTTCGAAACACCGACAGTTGGCGCGCCAGGTAGGGGCTTTGCGCGCCTCGTCGAGCTCTTCAGGCTGCGGATGGCCAACCACGCCGGAGGCTACGCTCCGGATCCGCTCGTGCACTTCGGAAGCCTGGACTTAATCATCACCATGGAAGGGGGACTGGAGCACATTCGTGTTCCGGTCCGCCCCGCCCGCACCGCCAACCTCGACCCCCTTCTCGAGGCTTTCAAGGGGATGCAGCTGCGCATCCTGGAGGATTGGGCCTCTGGGGTTAGTGGGCCCCTTGACTTCGACTACGAGAATTTGGGGTGTCAGCTCCGCATCTTCTTGATTCCCCGACCGACCCAGGAGGACTTACACCTCGTTCTTTTCTCGCTCGCCAACGTCATGGCGCAGCTCTCTAAGGGAGAACCACTCTCCTCGGAGATCCCGGCAAGGGGCTTCCCGATGAGGTTTCTTTTTGGCCTGCGCAACACGGCGGGGGATGCGCATCGCCTCGCCACGACGAGTTCGTGGGGATGACGGACTACATCTCGGAATCCTTCCATGATCTCCTTGCGGGGGAATCAGAGATGATCTCTGACCCTTTCTCCAGCGGAGGGAGCCACCACCCCTCGCGGGAGTGTTTCATGGCGGGAGTCCCCGAAGGGCGTGTTGAAGATGCCCACTGCAGGGAAACTCCTCTGAGCAGCCCTAACGACGGGGCCAGGGAGAGGAACCAAGCCCCACCGCCCGCGCGGCTCGAGCAGCTGCGGGAGCGGCAGAGGGAGCTCGAGGTGGCGCGCCTCTAGATAGAACAGGAGTGTGCCGAACTCAAGCAAGAGATGGGACGCCGTGGGGACGGAGGGCGCGTGCGCGTTGCCGCCCGCGACGTACACTGGAGGATCCTCAAAGACGATGAGGGTCCCTCGTGCTTCGCCTGGGCAAGCCAGAACATCGTCGCTACCGTGGCCTTGCTGGAAGGGCTCCCGGAGCAAGCGACACCCGAGGGACACTGGGCTCACCTAAAGTCGCACGCTCATTGAGCGCGCGGTGCAATAACAGGCCGAGAGCTTGATATCTTGGCGACGAGGGCAAAATGCAGGCCCGCACCCCCCTGCGAGACAAGGTGTCATGGACGTGTCTGTCCACCAAGCCCCACGCGAGGGGGAGGGTCCCGTGAACGCCCCCCATATGGGAACACCTCGACGCGCGCCACACCATCAACGCCTGGAGGCGTGGGCACGCAGAGGAGCAAGCGGTGGCGAGCCGAGGATATCACCCTCATCCTGGTTGGTGCCACGACATCAGCGAGGAAAGAAACCTAAGCCCCGACCCGTCGGGTCCTAGGGTTTTCTGCCCGCGCATCCGCAGTGCGCCGTTCCCGCCATGGTACTGCCCCCCGACAAACATCACGAGGTACGCCGGGGAGACGAACCCCTCCTTGTGGCTCGAGGACTACCGGCTCGCTTGCCGGGGAGGAGGAGCGGTCGATGATGACTTCATCATCCGCAACTTGCCCTTGTCCCTGGCCAACTCGGCACGAACATGGCTCAAGCACCTACCAGCCGACCGGATTCACAGTTGGTCGGACCTAAGGGAAATCTTCATGGGAAACTTCCAGGGCACTTCCGAACGCCTCGGGAACCCATGGGATCTCAAGAACTGCCAGCAGAAGCCTAGGGAAACTCTCCGTGAGTACATCCGGCGCTTCTCCAAGGAGTGCAATGCACTGCCCAACGTCTCTAACGCCAACGTGATGTGGGCGTCCCTGACCGGGACCACCTGCGAGTCCCTGGTTCACAAATTTTGGCGCAAGAGCCTGTGAACCACCAAGGAGCTCCTTGACATCGCGACGAACCATGCCTCGGGCGAGGAGGCGGTCGAGACGATCTTCGATCGTGCCAAGGGCAAGGCGAGAGGGCGGCTCGAACTGCCCAGGGAAGAAGAAGAACAAGAGGAACAACGGGGGTTCCCTAGTAGCAGCCGCCTATCGAAAGGGTGGCTGGGCGACTGCTGGGAAGACCCCTGATCATTTTGAGAAGATGCTGGAGAAGCCATGCCCGAACCACGCCTTCCCCGTCAAGCATCTGTATAAGGACTGCGCCCTCATGAAGAAGTACCTGACGGGAGGTACCAGGAAGGGGGAGCAAAAGAAGAGGCCCGAGCCGGCTGACAACAACGCCGAGGGGAAGGATGATGGCTTCCCTGACCCCGACGGCTGCCTCATGATATTCGGAGGCCGAGCTGCCTACGAGTCCAGGCGCCACCAGAAGCTCACATGCCGGGAGGTCTACGCGGCCGAACCGGCGACTGCTGCGTTCCTCCGGTGGTCGGAGTCAGCCATCACCTTCGACCGATCCGAGCATCGGAGCAGCATTCTGCAACCAGAGAGGTGCCCACTCGTGGTTGACCCGATCATCGGCACGAAGAGCCTCACCAAGGTACTGATGGACGGGGGCAGCGGCCTCAACATCATGTATGCAGTGACCCTGGATGCCATGGGTATCGATCGGACGCGCATTTGGCCGTCCGTGGCGCCGTTCCACGGCATCGTGCCTGGAAAGCAGGCGATACCGCTTGGGCAGATCGACCTACCCGTAACGTTCGGGGATCCGACCAACTATAGGACGGAGACCCTCACCTTCAAAGTGGTCGGGTTTCATGGATCCTACCATACCATATTGGGGCAACCATGCTACGCGAAGTTCATGGCCATCCTCAATATAATTATCTAAAGCTCAAGATGCCAGGCCCGCATGGGTCATCACCGTCGGCTCCTCCTTCCAGCACGCCTATCAGTGCGAGGTGGAGAGCTGCGAGCTCGCCTCGGCAGTCATCGCCTCCGAGGAACTAGAGGCCATCAGGGAGAAAACTGTGGAGGAGGCGCCTGACTCCAATCGGGCTGCCGGATCATTCGAGCCCGCGGAGGGCGGGAAGGAGGTTCTCATCGACCCTGAGAACTTCGTGGACAAGAAGGTGCGAGTCGGCACTGCATTCTCCTCCAAATAGGAAGTATATCACCCCGAGTGGTTAGCCAAATATGACGGGCATACCGAGAGAAGTCACCGAGCATGCCTTGAAGATCAGGACAGACTCTAGACCGGTCAAGCAACACCTACGCCGCTTCGACGAGGAGAAGCGCAGGGCCATCGACAAGGAGATCGCAAGACTTTTGGCGGCCGGATTCATCAAGGAAGTATATCACCTCGAGTGGTTAGCCAATCCCGTTCTTGTATGAAAAAAGAGTGGCAAATGGAGAATGTGTGTTGACTACATGAGTCTCAACAAGGCATGCCTAAAGGATTCGTTTCCTTTGCCTCGCATAAACCAGGTAGTTGACTCAACCACTGGGTGTCAAACCCTTTGCTTCCTTGATGCGTACTCCGGGTACCATCAGATCGCCATGAAGGAGTCCGACCAGCTCGCGACTTCCTTCATCACCCCCTTCAGATTGTACTGCTACGTCACCATGCCATTCGGTCTGAAGAACGCAGGGGCCACGTACCAACGATGCATGCTCCGATGTTTTAGGCTTCTCATCGGGCGAACAGTTGAGGCTTATGTGGATGACATCGTAGTCAGGTCCAAATAGGCCGACCAGCTGGTGACCGACCTAGAGCAAACCTTCACTAGACTCCGGGCGAACGGCGTTAGGCTCAACCCTGATAAATGCGTTTTTGGGGTTCCAAGGGGCATGTTGCTAGGTTTCATCATTTCTAAGCGCGGCATCGAAGCCAACCCGGAGAAGATCACGACCATCACCAAAATGGGCCCGATCCACAACCTCAAGGGGGTTCAGCGAGTCACAGGATGCCTCGCAGCCCTCAGCCGCTTCATTTCGCGCCTCGGCGAACGAGGTCTCCCTCTCTATCGGCTTCTAAGGAAGACCGATCGCTTCACGCGGACCCCTAAGGGTCAGGAGGCACGTGACAAGCTCAAAGCACTCCTTTCAAAGGCCCTGATCTTGGTCCCACCGTCCGATGGAGAGCGGCTCCTACTCTACATCGCAGCAACGACTCAGGTGGTTAGCGCGGCCCTTGTCGTGGAATGGTAAGAGGAGGGGCATGCCCTCAAGGTGCAACGCCCTGAGTACTTCATAAGCGAAATCCTGGCCGATGCCAAGACTCGCTACCCCTAGATCCAGAAGCTTATGTACGTTGTTCTGATAGCCAAATGGAAATTGCGGCATTACTTCAAGTCACACCCCATGACGGTTGTCACGTCTTTCCTTCTTGGTGAGGTCGTGCCCAACCCAGACGCCACCGAGAGGGTAGCGAAATGGGCCCTCGAGCTCATGGGTCAGGGGATCTCATACACCCCTCGAACAGCTATCAAATCCTAGGTACTCACCGGTTTCATCACGGAGTGGACTGAGAACCAGATGCCGCCGGCAGTCGTCGACGAGGAATACTAGACGATGTACTTCGACGGATCGCTGATGAAGCAAGGAGCCGGCTTGGGCTTGGTCTTCGTCTCCCCACTCGGCGTGCGCATGAGGTACGTGATTCGCATTCATTTCCCTGCCTCAAATAACGTGGCTGAGTGCGAGGCACTCATCAACGGCCTGCGCATCGCCATTGAGCTGGGCATTCGACGCCTCAACATTCGGGGTGACTCTCGACTTGTTGTCGACCAAGTCATGAAAGAGTCGAGCTGCCTCAACCCCAAGATGGCCGCATACTGCTAGGAGGTCACACAATTGGAGGACAAGTTCGATGGCCTCTAGCTCAACCACATCCCGCGACGACTCAACAAGGCAGCCGACATGCTAGCAAAAATGGCGTCGAGCCACCAGCCTGTCCTGCCTGGCATCTTTGCCAGCGACCAGCACAAACCTTCGATCCGCTACGAGGAGTCAGGGCAGGCCGAGGGCGAGCAGCCCACCTCGGGCTCAGGGGCTGGTCAGCCGCCGACCTCGCCCGACCTCGAGGTCATGCAACTTGACGAGGAGCTGGCGACGGAGCCCGACACTCCGGACGACTGGAGACGGCCGTACCTCAATTTCTTCCTCCGCGAGGTGCTCCCTACCGACCAAACGGAGGCTCGACGGTTCGCACGCCATGCTAAGTCCTTTGTCATTATCGAGGGGGAGCTTTACAAGCGAAGCCACACCAGGATCCTACAGCGCTGCATTCCGATCGAGCAAGGTAACCAGTCGCTGAAGGACATCCATGGCGGGGTCTGCGGGCACCACGCCGCACCGAGAACCCTGGTTGGGAACGCTTACCGCAAGGGATTTTATTGGCCGACGGCGGTCGCCGATGCTGAGAGAATCGTGCGCACCTGCGAAGGGTGCTAATACTACGCTCGGCGAACCCACCTGGTGGCTCAAGCAATCCAGGCAATCCCCATCACATGGCCGTTCACGGTCTGGAGAGTCGATCTGGTCAGGCCCCTCAGGAAGGCGCCCGGGGGTTACACGCATTTGCTTGTCGCCATTGACAAGTTCACAAAGTGGATCGAGGCCCGGCCGATTGCGATGATCATGTGCGTGCAGGTTGTCAAATTTTTCCTTGACATCATCCACCGCTTTGGAGTACCAAACTCCATCATCACGGACAATGGTATGCAGTTCACGGGAAAGGAGTTCCTCAAGTTCTGCGATGACTACCATATCCCAGTCGATTGGCCCGCCGTGGCGCACCACTGCACGTTTTTTGTCGAACATGCTAACGACATGGTCTTATAGGGGCTCAAGCATAGAATCTTCAATCAATTGAAGAAGTTCGCCGGGCGGTGGGTTGCCGAGCTCTCCGCGGTTCTCTAGAGCCTTAGGACGTCCCCCAGTTGAGCGATCGATTTCATTCAGTTCTTCATGGTCTACGGTTCCGAGGCGGTGCTGCCGCTGGACTATGGAGCGCCCAGGGTCAGGGCGTACAATGAGCAAGGAGTAGAGGCGTCCCTCGAGGATGCGATGGACCAGCTCGACGAGGCACGCGATGTCGCACTACTTCAATCGGCCAAGTACTAGCAGGCGCTGCGATGGTACCACGGCCGCGAAGTGCGGGGTCGGGCGTTCAACATCGGCGACTTGGTGCTACGGCTCGTCTAGAGCAACAAGGAGAGATGAAGACTAGACCCGCTCCGGCGCGAGCCTTCATCAATGACCCATCAAAGTACATCGTCCAGTACTCCTTCTCCGGCGCCGATGGCGTTTGGATCTCCATCCACTCTGCTACAAAATTGGCAAGTACCTGGGATTTGATGGTGGTGCGGGGGGCATAGGTGATGCCCTGGTCCATGAGCTCGAGCGCCCACTTCGCGATCCGTCCCGTGGCGTCCTGGTTCCGGATCACTTCGCCGAGGGGAACGACAAAACGACCGTCACCGGGTGGGAGGTGAAGTAGTGGTGCAGCTTCCTCTTCGTGATGAGGACGGCGTAGATGAGCTTCTGGATCTGCGGGTAACGCACCTTGCACTCGGACAAGACCTCAGTGATGAAGTATACCGGGCGCTGCACCTTGAGGGCGTGTCCCTCCTCCTCTCGCTCCACCACCAGAGCTGCGCTGACTACCTGGGTGGTCGCCGCGATGTAGAGCAGGAGGGGCTCCCCGTCGGTTGGCGGGACTAGGACCGGGGCTTTCATCAGGAGGTCCTTGAGCCGGTTAAGCGCCTCCTGGGCCTTGGCGGTCCACTTGAAGTGGTCGGTCTTCTTCAGGAGTCGGTAGAGAGGGAGCCCCCGTTCGCCGAGGCGCGAGATGAAGCGGCTCAGGGCCGCCAGGTATCCCGCGACGTGCTGAACTCCCTTTATGTTTCAAATCGGCCCCATGTCGCTGATGACCGCTATCTTCTCCGGAATGGCTTCGATGCCGCGTACGGAGACGATGAAACCCAGCAGCATGCCCCTCGGAACCCCGAAAACGCACTTTTCAGGATTGAGCTTGATGCGCTTGTCTCTCAGCCTTTCGAAGGCTAGTTCGAGGTCGGGGATGAGCTGGTCGCCCTTCTTGGACATGACTACGATGTCGTCGACATAAGCCTCAACGGTCCGCCCGATGAGGTCCTCGAAACAGTTAAGCATGCACCGCTGGAACGTAGCCCCCGCGTTTTAGAGGCCGAATGGCATCTTAACGTAGCAATAGGGGCCGAAGGGGGTGATGAAAGAGGTTGCGAGCTGGTCGTACTCTTTCATCACGATTTGATGGAGCCGGAATATGCGTCAAGGAAACTAAGGGTTTCGCACCCGGCGGTCGAGTCGACTATCTAGTCTATGCGCGGCAAAGGAAACGGATCCTTTGGGCACGCCTTGTTGAGACCGATATACTCAACACACATCCGCCATTTCCCATTCTTTTTTCGTACAAGAATAGGGTTAGCTAGCCACTCGGGGTGGTACACTTCCTTGATGAATCCGGCCGCCAAAAGCTTCTGGAACTCCTCGCCGATGGCTTTGTGCCTCTCCTCGTCGAAGCGGCGCAGATCTTACTTCACTGGCTTGGAGCCGGCCTTGATGTTCAAGGAGTGCTCGGCGACTTCCCTCGGAATGCCGGGCATGTCCGAGGGTTTCCACGCGAAGACGTCGCTGTTCGCGCGGAGGAAGTCAACGAGCGCGCCTTCCTATTTGGGAGATAGGGTAGCGCCGATCCGTACGGTCCGGCCGTCGGAGCTGCTGGGGTCGAGGGGGACCTCCTTGACCCCTTCGGTGGCCTCGAAGGGGGTGGCCGACCGCTTGGAGTCAAGCGGGTCCTCGGTGCTCTCCGCGAGCTGGACTGCCGGATCCTCCGTGAAGGTGATGGCTGCGGCATAATCGCAGCACTCTACGTCGCACTCGTACGCCTTCTAGAAAGACGTGCCGACGGTGATGACCCCGTTGGACCCCGGCAGGTTGAGCTTGAGGTAGGTGTAGTTGGGGATGGCCATGAACTTGGCATAGCTCGGCCGCCCCACGATGGCGTGGTAGGTTCCACGGAAGCCCACCACCTCGAAGGTGAGGATCTCCTTCCTGTAGTTCGACGGAGTCCCAAAAGTGACAGGCAGGTCGATCTGCCCGAGAGGCGTTGCCTGTTTCCCAGACACGATGCCGTGGAACGGCGCCTTGTTGGGGCGGAGGCGGGAGCGGTCGATCCCCATGGTGTCGAGAGTCTCGATGTAAAGGATGTTGAGGCCGCTACCTCCGTCCATGAGCACCTTGGTGAGGCGCGTCGTGCCGACGACAAGATCGACGACGAGCGGGTAGCGTCCTGGCTGCAGGACGCGCCCCGGGTGGTCGGACCGGTCGAAGGTGATGGCGGATCCCGACCAATCGAGGAAGGCCGGTGTCGCAGGCTCGGCCGTGTAGATCTCGCGGCGCTCCAGCTTCCGGCTGCACTTGGAGTCGTAAGCCGCCGGTCCGCCGAAGATCATGAAGCAGCCGTCCACCTTGGGGAAGCCGTCTTCCTTCTCTTCGCCGTCCTTTTTCTCCTCGTCGGGCTTCCGTCTCCGGTCGCCCTTCACCGGGTTGCCTACAAAATACCTCTTCATGAGGTTGCAGTCTTTGTAGGTGTGCTTCGCGGGGAACTCGTGGTTCGGGCATGGTCCCTCGAGCAGCTTGTCGAAGAAGCCGGGGGTGCCCTCCGGGGGCGGCTGTCCCGGCTTGCGCTCAATAGCAGCCACGAGGGGAGCCTCGCGCCATTGCTTGTTCTTCTTCCTCTGTTGACGGTTGGAGGTGCCCTCGTCGGCGTCCTCCTTCCGCTTTGCCTCGCCCTTGGAGCAGTCGAAGATTGCTCCGACGGCCTCCTCGCCCGAGGCGAAGCTGGTGGCGATATTGAGGAGCTCCTCCGTGGTCCGCAGGCCTCGGCGCCCTAGCTCGTGGACGAGGGGCCGACAGGAAGTTCCTGCCAGGAAAGCCCCTATGACGTCGGCGTCCGTGACGTTGGAGAGCTCGGTGCGCTTCCTAGAGAAGCGTCGGATGTAGTCCCGGAGGGACTCGTCCGACGCCTGGCGGCAGCTCCGGAGGTCCCAGGAATTGCCAGGGCGCATGTACGTGCCCTGGAAGTTTCCCACGAATATCTCCTTCAGGTCATTCCAGCTGCGGATCCGACCCGAACGGATATGTTCCAACCAGGCTCGCGCCGAGTCGGCCAGAAAGAGTGGAAGGTTGCGGATGATGAACAGGTGATCGTCCGCCCCACCGGCCTGACATGCAAGCCAGTAGTCGCTGAGCCATAGCCCGGGGTTTGTCTCCCCGGAGTACTTGGCCACGTTCGTTGGCTGCCTGAAACGTGGCGGGAACGACGCGTTAAGCATACGCGCGGAGAAGGCCCGGGGCCCCGCTGGGTCCGGGCTCAGGCTGCGGTCATCTTCGCTGTCGTAGTTGCCGCCACGGTGGACGTGGTAGCCGCGGTCCACCCCCTCCTCCCTGTCCGCACTGGAGCGCCTCCGCGCGTCCAGGGTGTCGCGGGCGTCGCGGATGGGACCGACGCGCCGGTGAACGGACTGAGCCCCGCCTCCTGCGGGTGGCGGTGTCCGTCGAGCAGGCGCGGCCTGGTTCGCCCTAGGAGGAGGCTGGTGGACAGACTCCCCCTGCCTCTCGGGGGGTGCGGTGGGCGCTGCCCTGCTGGCATTTTGCCCGCATCGCCGGGACGCGGAGCTCTCCACCTGCTGGACGGCGGCGTACTCGAGCAGGTTGCGCACCTCTTGGTGCGCCTGACGCTCCTCGGGCGTCGTCGGCTCGAGGAGTCGTTGGAGTAGGGCTGCCGCTGCGGCGATGTTTTGGATGGCGCGGGCGAAGAGCTGAGGGCGATCTTCGTTTGCGCAAATGCGCTGCTGGACGTCACGCGCCCGCTGTCATGCCCCGCCTTTGTTGCGGGGGCGCTCGACCTCCTGGCGAGGCGCCGCGCACGCCTCTGGCTGTCATGGTCGCACCAGGGCCCGGGCAAGGGCTCCAGTCGTAGCCGCGGCGCGCGGTGGGGGAGTCCGCTGCCTCCCTTTGGTGCCGTCATCATTGGATCCCTCGGAGTGCGCGTCAGCCATGAAGCACTCGCGCGAGGGGTGGTGGCTCCCGCTGTTGGAGCCGGCGTCGGAGGTCATCCTCGCCACGCCTGCGAGCCCTTTGCTCGCGGGCAGCACGGTCATGGACTGCGCCAGGAGACGACCGTAGGTCGCCGCGGCATTGCCCAGCCCGAAGGGCCGCCCCTCCGAAGGAGGCCCCTCGACGCGCGCCCGGCCGCTTGCCACTATCCCGGTGGCGGAGCCAGAGATGATGGGGCGAGCGGGCAAGACAAGGAGAGGGATCAACTCGATCCCCTCCCCGGTGGCGAGGAAGTCCAGACTCCCGAAGCGGACCAGGGAGCCCAGAGCGAAGCTGGCGTCATGGTTGGCCATCTGAAGCCGATGATGTACGCGCAAAGGTCCCCTACCTGGCGCGCCAACTGTCGTCGTCAAGATTAGCAGATCAAGACTAAGACTAGTAAATTTCTTTTATGCGCGTAAGGCTTCGGATGGTGGCATGGGAGACATGGGGTTTAGACTATTTTGGGCAAGGAGAAGCCCTACATCCAGTATGAGGAGCTGCTCGTGTTGCCCACGCGGGGTCTGTAGTAGGGGTTATAGGAGGGCGAGAGAGGGAGCTGGTCCCAAGTCTCTTGGGTGTGCGTTGGTGCTCTAATGGTGAGAGTGTGTGTGTCCTTCTCGTCGGAGAAGAGAGAGTCCGTCCGTCCCAGATCCTCCCCGTCTCAGGGCCCCCGGTCCTCCTTTTATGGCGCAAGGGGAGCTCGGGGTTACCGATGAGCCAAGCGTGAGGAGGAGTAAAAGAAAATAAGTTAACCCAAGTAAAATATAATATAAGGGGAAGGACCGAGTCCCCGGGTCGCCGTCCCCCGCTCCGGCCTGCGGCTCCTGTCAGCGCGTCCACCGGAAGAGGGCGGCCGCCTCCGGATCCTGTCGACGATTTCCCTGGTGGCCGTTGCCGCCAGGCATGATGATGGTGTTCGGTCGTGTCATCCGTGCCCGTCGGGGAAGGCGGCAGATCCTGTTACCTTGCTGATGGCCCGTAGGACGCGGACGTCGCGTCTCTGTCGCCGGATGCGCGGGGTGCAAGGACGGGTGGGGCTTCCTCCTATGCCGGGCGGCGCAGGCCATGAGTGCCCTGTAACGAATCGGGGAAAGCTGCGGCCACTGTAGCCTGTGATGGGCGGTCATGCTTGGGTACTTGTGACGGGTCACGTCAGGGGCGTGGGCGCCTTTCTGCGTGCCAGAGCCGCGGCGCATTTATGGCGAGATCGGCAGGGGGCGCACAAGATCCGCACTCCTATCTTCCAGTCTGCGCCCGAGGTGGATACTCGTCTTGTGGGCCCGGGTGAGTCCGACCCCCGACGCCCTGGGTCGGGCGAGGCAGAGCCTTGTGGCGAGGGGTCGGGCGCTCCCGACCCTAGGACCGCGGGTCGGGCGAGGCGGAGTCTGGCCGTCGAGGGGTCGGGAACGTCCGACCCCGAGGCACTTGGTCGGGCGAGGCGGAGCAGGGCGCTCCTCTCCCACGTCGGGCCAACGGCAGCCGTCGTTGCCGCAGGTGGGCCCGGGCCTTCATGATCGTTGTTTTGATGGTCATTAGGAGGTCGTTAATATTTCCCCCCAACACCCGGGTAAAGCGAAACCCCAGCAGGGCTCTCCGACCCGCGCAAGGGATCGGGGGTTATTGTCGGGGGCAAATATCATGGATCCCCCAAGGAACGGTCCTTAGGAAGCTGATCACAGAGTAGCTCCCTCAAAGTACGCGGCTTGGGCTGGCTGGGTCGTCGAACGGCCCGCCAGGAGAAGGGCCACCAACAGCCCAACGTGAAGCACTGGAGAAGGATACGGCCGCCTCGCCCAACCCCGAGGGTGAGGGGTCAGGCGTGTCCGCCCCAAAGGTGTGGGGCCCCCAGGGACCTCACAAAATGACGGGCCATGCCAGAGGATGAACCTCTGGCGTAAGGGTAGGTAAGGACGTGCAGCGACATGACCTCCAGAAAAGACAGGCAAATACGGCACGCCCTGGCCGTCCACCGCGCTGAGGGCAAAGCCATGAAACGCGCCGGGGGCTCACGTCGCCCATCTCGGCGGGGCGCACGTCGCCCGTCCTGCGGCCCGGCAGACCCACGCCGCCTGTTCATTTGGGGCGCATGCCGCACGTTACACCAGGCGCGGCATGAAAGCGCCTCCGTCGTCATCTATAGGGCCTGCGGGGCCCATGCGAAGGGGAGGAGAGGCGACACAATCCCGAGGACCTTTTTCTCTCCCTCCCTTCTCTCTGTATCCAGTCCCTTCACTTTGACTTATAAAAGGGGAAGGGAGACCCTCCGCCAAGGGGACAGAACATTTTTTCATACTCACATTCGCATACGCATACGTCCCTCTCTCGCCCGTTTGTAACCCCTACTGCAAACCTAGTGCATGAGCACAAGCGGCTCGAACTGGACGTATGGACATTCTACCCGAACCAGTATAAACCCTTGTATCTTTCTTGCTCACCATCCAGACCAGACGCGCAATCACGAGATTTACTATTTAGCGGTTCAAAACACCGACAACGCTCATCAGCTTCCTTAGGGATAACCGAGACATATTTGCATGGAAACTAGCAAACATGCTAGGGGTGTCCAAGCAGTTGAACAAGCATAGCTTGAATGTTGATCCTAAAGCCACCCCGTATAAGTAGCAATTACGTAGGTTTGCTCGATTCGAGAGGGAGGCAATCAAGAAGGAGCTAGCTAAACTACTCACAGTAGGATTCATCAAAGAGATGTTCCACCCAGAGTGGTTAGCTAATCTTGTACTTGTAAAAAAGAAGAATAGTAATGAATGGAGGATGTGCGTTAATTACACCGATTTGAACAAGCATTGCCCGAAGGATCCCTTCGGGCTCCCACGCATCGACCAAGTCATCGACTCCACTGCCAACTGCATACTACTCTACTTACTTGATTGCTACTTGGGCTACCATCAGATTTCCCTCAATGAAGAAGACCATATCAAAGACCGTGTTCATCACCCCCTACGGTGCGTATGCATATACCACCATGTCTTTCGGGCTGAAGAACGCAGAAGCTACATACCAGCAGGCTATCCAGCTATGTTTCACGGACCAGCTACACCACAATGTTGAAGCCTACGTGGATGACGTGGTCATCAAGACCAGAAACCACGGCGAGTTCATCAAGGACCTCGAGGAAACCTTCAGCAGCTTGCGAAAGTTCCGGTGGAAGCTCAACCCAACTAAGTGCGTCTTCGGCGTACCGTCAGGGAAACTACTTGGGTTCATCATCATTCACTAAGGAATAGAAGCTAACAGGGAGAAGATCACCGCCATCACCACTATGGAAGCTCAAGGATGTCCAAAAGCTCATAGGATGCATGGCGGCCCTCAACAGATTCATCTCAAAGCTTGGCGAACGGGGTTTACCCTTCTTCAAGCTTCTCAAGCGGCAAGATCGATGGATAGAGGAGGCAGACAAGGCACTAGCAGACCTCAAGCAGCACTTGCAGTCGACTCCGTTGGTAGGCGAGAATTACTACTCTACATCGCTTACTCATGTGATCAGCACAACTGTCATGGTGGAGCATCCCGAGGAAGGCCAAGCATTCCCAGTGCAGAGCCTGGTGTATTTCATCAGCGAACTCCTTTTTGAATCCAAGGTTCGTTACCCATCAATTCAGAAACTTCTCTACGCTATACTCATCACATCCAGGAAGCTTGCCACTACTTCGATGAGTATCAGATCTCAGTTGTCACTAACTTCCTATTGGCGGGTATACTCCACAATTGGGATGCCACCTGACGCATATCCAAGTGGGCAGTGGATCTGGGAGCTCTCTCTATCGACTTCAAGCCATGCACAGCCATCAAGTCACAAGCACTAGTTGATCTCATGGCAGAGTGGCGGGAAAATCAGATTCCTGCACCAGTTAACAGGCTAGAGCATTGGATCATGTACTTTGATGGGTCACTCAAGCTCGAAGGCGGAGGTGCAGGAGTTCTCTTCATATCACCAAGGGGCGAGCAGCTCAAGTATGTTCTGCCATGCTTTGCACACGCCTAGATGTCTCTTATGCTCTAAGCGTTACGAGCTGGTATCAATCAAATTTTGGTGAAGCTCATTAGACAGTTGTAAAGAGCATCCTTAAGTACTTTAGAAGAAATAAGAATGCGTTCCTAGTGTTTGGGGGTGAAGAAGAGCTTGTTGTAAAAGGTTACACCGATGCTAGCTTCCAGACAGACAAGGATGATTACATATTGCAGTTCGATTTTGTATTCTACCTCAATGGAGGGGCAGTGAGCTGGAAAAGTTCCAAGCAAGAAACGGTAGCCGATTCAATGACGGAGGCCGAGTATATTGCAGCTTCTGAAGCTGCAAAGGAAGCTGTTTGGATCAGAAAAGTTATTTCTGAGTTGGGTGTTGTCCCTAGCGCGTCCAGTCTAGTGGATCTCTATTGTGATAATAGTGGAGCCATTGTAGAAGCAAAGGAGCCTAGATCACACCAAAAGTCCAAACACATACTGCGGTGCTATCACCTTATTCGTGAGATAATTGATAGAGGTGATGTGAAGATTTGCAAGGTGCACACGGATTTGAATATTGCTGATCCATTGACAAAGCCTCTCCCACAACCGAAGCATGAAGCATGCACCAGGTTTATGGGTATTAAATACTTACATAAGTGATTCTAGTGCATGTGGGAGATTTTTGTGTCATGTTTGTGTTTATGTACTTTTAAATAAAGTGTTATTTGTTCCTTGAGTAACTATCATTTACATTGATTATCAAGTATGTGACTTGTTCGTGAAGCTCTTTGTTCATTATGATGTTGTTCTAAATGATCCCTAGTCTATATCATTATGTGGGACAATAGTGACACACAGACTAGCACATGTATTAATCAATGGTCATGTTTCACAAATCATAGATATGGAGATGTCAGATTAATAATATGGACACATGTTAGAGAAAATAGTGTTGGGTTGACCCACCCCGAGAACTGCTTGGATTGTTACTTTGTATGTGCCATCAATTAGTCTCGAGTGATATATCTACTAGATCCTAAAACTTAAGATCGCCATTGTTTCTCGCTATGCGTAGCGATTGCTTTGGGACTGCTAAACACTGCTCCGTAACTGGGTAGTCATAAAATGTGGAATGGGATGTGAGCGGATCAATATGGAATTTGCCCATCCTAATAACGGGAGAGATATCTCTGGACCCTCGAGATAGTTGGATTGGAAAGTGCATGACCATACCAAAATGGTTAAGGAGTTAATCATGGTGACTAAAAGTTAGTCATGTTGAATCAACTATTTGATCGAGTGAATGGTCGAGCTGCCACAAGGGTGGCACGTATCTCGTCTTGAGCTTGACTAGTATCGCGTGGAAAAGGGATTAGTATGAGTATATCAAGATTTGCCCGATATGATTTTTATGTGCATTCGGGAGTCAGTATGTTCTGCTAGGTGCAACTATTAACTTGTGGTTCGGAAATAGTTTCCGTTCACGGCCGTTGCATATGAACCTAACTGGTCACACACTTAGGGGGTTGAAATATTGAAATCTTACATATATGATTGTCTCTAGTGCAAGTGTGAGATTGTTGGTAATGTGCCCAAAAGGTAATCATAATAATTCGGATTAAAGGCCCATCGGATATTGATCCATAGTGATTAGGGTACTAATGGGCCTACAACCTCGAAGCCCATTAAGGTACTCTATAAATATGAGAGGTGGGGTCTATCGGCAAGTCATTCCATCACGCCACGAACTCTAGCCTCTCCCTCCACTCGGCCTAATCCTGAAACCCTAGCTAGGCGCACCCGAAACCCTAGGTGGGCGCGCATGACGTTCCTCTCCGGTACGTGTGGACTCCGTGGAGCCGCCGCCGAGCCGCCGCCGCCGCCGCTGCGCTGATAGGCTACAGTACCGTGAAGTTGACAATCCTAATCAACTACTTCCTCTACACCAACGCGCATCTACCTTTGGATCAGCTGCTCCAACTCTTCTTCCGCTGTGCTGCGCATCTAGTATGACCCCTTTTACTCGCAAGTTTCCTGGATAGATGCGGTAGATGATAGTTGTTATAACTAGAGTAGCCTACCGTCTCCCTACAGTCTATCCTGAGGTTCTGCTTGAGGACATGCTTCTGGAGGATGGGAGAGATGTTATGATTGGCACGGGGCGTACCAGAGGCGCAACAAGAGGCAGCGTGGGCTAGGCGCAGACGCAAGACACAGATATGCCACGGCTATTACATCTCCGACATCTGGTTTCATCTCCCCAGACATTGTCATCCAGTACCAAACAGAATCAGCAAATTACATTTGAAGATATTCATCACTCCGATCCGTTGCTAAGAAGGATGATATGAAAACCTCACAACTGAAAAATATAGCCCTCAGAATACTAGCAAAAATGATACAAGAAGGTAGGTCACCTGCCAGATCCTGCCATCAGGACCACCTCAGATAAAATACTCCTTCGGTTGTACAACCTGCTTAACTGTATCCATTTTCTCCAACTTGTTTAATGGGAAAAACAATTTTACACCAAACCCACACAAAAGCTAGTACTTAAATACATGAACACCAGATAATTCTAGTGCGAAATTCAACGGTACTTTTGTATTATCTTGGAAAGAGATGAGTATGTGCCAACACCAGCACAGCAGAGTCCGACAACAATGATGAACACACACAGTACTACCTACACATAAATCCGGTTCATTAAAATCCACATATGCAACTATTAAATATAAGTCTGAGTAATTATTTCTATTTGTGTAGTTGGATCAAGAATACATGGAACACGATTCAAAAATTTGCATACAAGGAAAGTGAAAAGTTCTGACTGCAATATTTGGAGAGTAAGTACAAAAGTGTTCAAACTAGAAAACCATTAAGAAATTGATACAAATGAAGTTCAGTGCTCTTGTTATTTGAATTAAATAGATGATTTAAGCAAAATACATAATTATCGCAGAAGCAAAAACATCATTTACCTGATACCAGGTCACTTTACTCCTAAGGATAGCCAAAAAGCAGGCACATGGTAGAATATAGGCCTAGAACAAATACAAATTAGGAACAATGGTATACAAGCAAAGACTCCAAAAAGTTTGAAGGTGGACCTACCACAAACATGGTGAGGAAGGATCCCACCAGGGACATGACAAGTCCTGAAAAGGCTCAACAACCATTAAAGCAGAGAGTCAGAAACAGAATGAAAAGAGGAACTAGGATTGAAGTTAGATAGGCAAATTTTATGCTATACCAACGTCTTACTAGAATGTACTCAGAAAATGAGAAGAAACAGCAATGATGGATAAACTAACACAAACTTACCAAAAAAAGGAACAGATAGAGCAACAATAAGGGAAGATACCACCAGCGCTGATCTAAGCATTACTATGTTTGGGTATGTCTGCTGATTTGGAGGTAGCAATTCCTCCAAACTCAGGGCTAGAGGAGTCATGGTTAGTGCATATGTGGGTATTAGTTAAGGACAGAACATCTTATCCATGTCAAAACTATTGAACAACATAGGGTAAACATTAAGCTAAATTTGTTCATCAAAAGTAGATTGGCAGTTTGAAGCTGACGCCGGCATTGCTTGGGTGAAGAGAATTATAGCAAGAATAACATTAATTGTTAAGCACGGGAAACAAATGTGTATGGGCAGCTGAAATAATTGGCAAGGATATTTAGTTATTGGATTTGTAACCTGCATGAAAAACAAAAGGCACATAATGTCAGAAGGATATAATTTGCCACATAACAGCATTTTAGTATTTTTAATAATGTGACTGAGCTTGATTATGCTCCACCAAATGCAATAAGTGAACTTTTGCTAGAAGCCAAATTTTCCTTTTCTAATCTAGTCTTCAGAAAAGAACAATTACCGTAGTCCAGACAGCAATCTTGGAAGCCACAAGGTTTGGGGGTAAGTTCAGAGTGAATTGGGACTCCGTAGATTCACCAAACATAATGTATCCCATGATTGCAGCACCAGCAAACAGAACAGTAGACAGAGCAATGCTGACAACGAACATAAACCGAAGCATTAGATCATAAATAACCGAGAACAGCTTACAGCTTGTACGTGATTGTTTTTACCAGGTGAAAAGAACAGCAGGGAACTGGTTGCGTTTCTTCAGAGAAGAGTAGATGTTAGGGAACACCCCATGGCCAGAGTAGCAGTACCCATACAACCCAATGGCAATGGGGATTCCAGGAAGGTTCAGTGCCGTCCCTTCACTCTTGACTGTACCAACGTGATCAACAAGTCCAACCCAGAACAGGCAGGAGACAATAACGATAGATGCGATGACTCCACCAGCTAGAAGCACAATTGCAATATGAATCCCTCGCAAGTTTGACTGGGTACAGCAAACTAAGAAAAAGGTGTATTTGCTGAGATAAACAATGGAGGCAACAAGTGAGTTGGTACCTGAAACGAAGCTGAGGCAGCTGAGATCGCGAAGCCAAGTGGTAGGCATGACGATAAGAGCAGTCAGGATGGCAAATAGCACATGCAAATCCAAAGTCAAGCTACCTATGGTCAGGTGTGCGTTGGGGAACAACTTTGACAAGTTGTCGCTCTCTAATATCAAATACTCAATGCAACATGCCTGCAACAAAGTATTAGGACCAATTAGCATATAGTTAGATGTTCATAAGAATTAAACGCCAATTTGTTTTAATGGACTGCTGTATTTTAGAGAGTAAAAGATTCAACAGAGCTAATTGAAAGATCAGGCAGTTTATCACATTTCCTCAATCTAAAAAAAAGGCAGTTTATCACATGTTGGCCGTATCACCATCATGATCAGAATATGTATAATTTTTTGCGATGAGAATAGATTTCTTTTATTGCATACACTATCTAGTAGAGAAACCACAAATATATCAGACATGTTTTTGTGCCAAGGGCAAACCAAACCAGAAGGTGGAGTGAAGTACTTACATATAGTTCCATATACAGGATTATCTGCAGACGATTGCAAAGACATAAAAGCAGAATAGTTAGCACAACACAGCCCTCCATTGCACTATATAGTGTAAACAATACAAAACCGAATAACAGATGGGCATCACTAGTGTGGAAAATAAAATGCATACCGAGATGATGATACGGCCAGCGGTGCCAAAGGCGGCATGTCCGATGTCTGGGTAGGTCTCAAGGCCTTCCTTGCTGTCCAGGCAACGCCGCAGAAGTATGCCCGTGTACCATGCTAGTGCACCCAACACCGCCAGTATCACTAGTCCAAGCCAGCCACCTTGCTTGACAGCATAAGGTGTTGACAGGATACCCACACCACATAAGACATTCACTCCTGCATATGCCAAACAAGTAATTGAGCTAAAGCCTTTGTCTTTCATAAATGAAAATGGTACAGTTAAGATTGATAACTCTATTATGTAGTTCACTTACTGAGAGGAGAAAATTTGCCATTCTCTACTACACCAACTGATTTATCTGATACTTGAGATGTAACAGACGAACTGAAGCTGCAGAACTAAACTGACAAATTCTACTGAGTTTTTCCCCTAGAATGCGCAGAAGAAACTAACTGAGGCCAGTTTCAAATATTTCCGAAACAACAACTTCACTTGTAACTGTTAAGGGGAAAGTGGATACTTAAAAAGTGTGGAGCTTTAATCTCTCAGAATAAGAACTCTCATGAGCGAGGAATAGATCTCATCCACATGAGTAGATACTGAACGCGAACATGTTCCCGAGTATAAGCCATATACTGTGATTTGGTTAGGACAAGTTTTCTCTTTCAACTCAACAAAGGCAGATCTAAATCCATATGCCTGAGTACAATTAGAGCCAGTTGTCCATGACACATGTTCCTGGCACTTGACTGTATTGACCCACAACCATGTGATATCTAATTATATATGTTATATATAGACCAAGAAAGAAAAAAAAATCGATGGAACTGTTGTTTGGCATGCCATCATAGGGCAGATGTACCAAATAAACATAACTGACTACTCTGCTTTGCTAAACCTAGTTACTTGAACAGTCATATTTGCTCAAAAACGTTTGGCTGATGAATTAATTGACAGTGCACCATATTTATTGTGCTTCTTGAGTAAAATTAGTGTACCATAACTGACCTTGGTGTAAGTTCCTGGAGAATGCACCCAGGTTAATAAAATAACTATGATATAATATGGTGAATTGAATATGTATAGATGGTGAACTAGATACTAATGATTCAGATCCCATCCTCAGTTGTCTGTTCTCATGGAATAGCAGCAGCATGATAGCAACATTTCCATTTCTGTCATATTTGTGTGGCCATGATACATACCTTAAGGGATCATCCTAAAATAGTGGTCGAATCCTCTATGATATGAACCATCCGAAATTAACACGACAATTCAGGGGAGAATTCATAGTAAAACCTAGTGAAGTTTGGATGGCTTTACACGAGATTATGATCTTTTTACCATGGACTTTTGCACATCCGCAAGGTTAGATAAACTCCATTTGCTAGCTAAAATGGTTAGACAAGTAAAAAGGTCTCATTGCAAAAGAAAAGGTTGAATTACTTGACTCCATGGTATATATCCCATGCTGCAAGCTTTGCTAGTGGTGAGTAGCATGGTTTTTCTTATTGAAACTGTGACCTGATAAGTTCTCTAATTTCCTTATCGTGTTTCTACTTTTTTGTGATGGTGACATGACATCATGTTCACATAAATATCATCACAGTAGGATGTCCTCCTATTAACCCAGCACTTATATACACATCAAGAAATAAGTGATACAGTTACATATTATTATCACAAATCCCACCAATATAGCTTCGCTTTTAATCTTAACAGCCATACAATGCTCATAAATAAAAATCGAATTCAACAAACTTTGTAAGACTACTTACCATTCACGATCCCTTGAAAATAGGAGCACTGCCGGTAGGGACCCACCTCATGTTCCCCAACCATAGGCCTGTGGTCCTCAGGGA
Organism: Panicum miliaceum; assembly: GCA_032594955.1. Lineage (NCBI taxonomy): Eukaryota > Viridiplantae > Streptophyta > Magnoliopsida > Poales > Poaceae > Panicum > Panicum miliaceum. Next base: position 5,479,737 of record CM064070.1, on the reverse strand, counting down.
TCCTCTCCAGAGATGATGCCTTCCTTGACGGTGGAAGGTAATGGGAGCTCTTCCGGATGTCCTCTTGTTGCTGCTGCTTGTGGTCATCGCTGGTAGGAGTGGTGCTCGTTGGCAGGAGAGGCTTGATTAGGCTGGAGATGATCTCCGGTGGCTTCCCTCGAAATGAGTTTGTCAGGAAGGAGTTGGACAAATGGCTCAGTGACGGAGTACCCAGGAAACTCAGGTTGGGTGAGTGCACGCTACTGTACATGTCAATAGACTGCCTGCTCGTACAAGAGGAGAATTTAATCACTATTTTTGCAGTTGCACGCATATATTGAAGCAGAATAATTATGGAGTTTGTGTCAGGGTATGGAAGATGTGAAGTTGTAAATTTTGTCCAAATGCATCAACTGAGATGAACTTAAGCATCAAAACTTGTGAGATGGATAAACTGGGTATGAACAGTAGATCTGAGTTAAACAAGAAGATAATAATCTGATCTTCCATTACAGTCTTCAATCAATTTATCTCATAGATTTATCATTTGATTTATTACCAATTTGAAATTAGATGCAGAATATTTGGATAAAAAGATGGGACCAACTGAATTTGCCACATCAGCAGACCAGCGACTAGGACCACAAACATAGAGAGAGGGACATCTGGAGACCAGACGACTGTACATACTAATGGCAAATCATCAGCAGGGGTCCCACATGTCAATAGTGGGACCTCATCTACACATCCATCTGCACATCTCCACCCTTAAGAGAAACTAATGGGCCATAATATCTTCCAACAGAAGAAAATATTCATTATTGCAAGGAGAAATATGCCCCTTGGATACTGAAAAGTCACATGCTCATACGTTCCCTCCAAGAAAGGCACACATTTTTTCCTCATCACAGTCATTTTCGCACACCTTAGCGATCCCAATCATTCCACAATCAGGCCTATCAAACATGCATTTGATGGCATTCTGGAACTTCAGTCATTTGCCAAGAGAGAAAATTAGTGCCACAGGGCACAGAACAAGCCACAAGCACAGACAAAAAAGTACCTGGTGTATTATGAATTTTTCATTGTGTATGGGGATTATATTTTTTCTCTTTCATATTTCATCGAACAACTGAGACCAATGATTGTAGTATTTACACCACTCAGTGTCGAGCTGGTATATTGTTTACTTATTGGGTCCTTTTGGACGTTAGCGCTTTCTTAAAAGCTAAGGTTTCTAGTTACTTGTCAACAAATGAAATCTACTCTTATTCATACTATTTTTGGATCTCTGACCCTTTAGAGACATTGCTGCTCAAAATTACTAAAATAGTTTGAATGCATTGTTTCCCGCATGTCAATAGCTAAAAAATCATATCGATTGATAATATGAGATTGACACTAGATTCATTACGAAATGTACTTTCATAATGTGTAACTCTTTCTTTAAAATGATTCATCCTTTTACATATTATTATTGATCAGAGTACAATATTGGAGACCATCTTGATTTTCTAAGGCTTATGTTTAATTGGAGGGAGCAGTAATTTCTCATCAGCGACATTCTATGAGCAATGTCATGTACGGGTAGCAACAGAAAAATATTTAGTACTATGCAGTGCCACGCGGCGCCCCTCCAGAAACATTGAAAAGCAAAAAGTAATAATTCTAGAAAGTGCCAAAAAGAGGGGGGGGGGCGGGGGGGGCAGTTTGGCCGACGCGGCTGCTGCATCCTGCGGCGAGGGAGCGTGTGCCGCCGCCACCGGGCGGAAGAGACTACGGTGGGCGGAGCAGTTACCTGTAGCTCTGCGGCCATTGCTGGGTGTAGGAACTCGGCTGGCTGCACCGCGCCGCGACCACCCGCGGGCTGTCGCACGGCGACGAAGAGTCCGACCCGGAGCCGTCGTCGTCGCCCGACTCCTCGCCGCCATGGCCGCCGCGCTTCCCGTCCTCAACGGCGGCGGCGTCCTCATCGTCGCTCTCGATGAGGAAGCTCCGCTCCGACACCGAGTTCTTCATCTCTCCGCACAAGCTTAATGGTAATGAGCGAGGAGGAAGAGGGAGGGAAGGAGCAGAAAGCGCGGATTGTGAGGAGGCAGAGGAGGGAGAGGGACGGGCTTATAAATGGCGACGTTGTTTGGGGGCACTCGATTCCCATCGCCGGTGGTGGCGACGGCGGAGACGGAGGGGGACGGGGTTATTTTTCTCTCGCGTTGGATAGCAGAGGATGTGAAAGGAAACCGCCGTTTGGCGTTATACTATTCCCTGACAGCAACTCCAGCGAGGTCATTACTCAACTCCCTAATGTAAAGATTAAAGGTGCCTATAGTAGGAGGTCCCTTCCTAAGATGTTATTTATAGCATACGTAACTATCTACCATATTATCGCACATATCCGCTGGAGATAATAATATTCTAGAATAAAATAAAATATTAGGGATAATAATGTTTCAAAATATTATTTTTATCTTGTTCTGGAAAATTTTATTTTATTATAAAATATTGTTATCTTCAGTGGATATGTACGATAATACAGCAGTTAATCGCAGGTGTTATGAATAACATCCCCGCTTGTTTGAGCCTCTTCTCCCACGGTTCTCTAGCGCCAGTCCGGACTTGACCTCTAGAAGAGGAAATGGAAGGGGAGACGGGAAAAAAAGGTGCAGTGATCACCTGGCAGCCGAATGGAGCTCCCGCTGCCGCAAAATCGAGCTCGTCATCATTGAATCGAGCACATGTGCCATTGGATCGAGCTTGTCCATCTTAATTGAGCATCACTGCCATCAAATCGAGCGTTGCCGCCATCAAACCGGAGCGAGGAGGAGGAGGCAAGGATGCGTCGGCAGGTCTGGGAGGGAGGCGGAGGCTGCAAGGGCTAGAATCGGCGCACCGGTCGCTGGGACAGCCCCGTCCTGGAGAGCCACTGCGAGGCATTGCATGCCAACAGAGATGTGGGAGAGAGGGATATCCGAAGCATAGGAGAAGATGCGTGCTCGAGAGAGACACAGCACTTCTTCTATTTTCTATGAGAGTAAGGACTTTCTCTATTTTTTAGTTAGTTTTTTAACCTCAACTTTTAATCTAAAGGGTGGTACCCGTTTATCAGTGGATAGAGAGCTTCCGAGAGACCCTCCAGGAATACAGGGTGGAGGAAGAGATTTGGAAGTCTCCCTAAAATACGGGCTTTAGTAGAGGATTTGCTGGAGTGTGGTTTTTTATTCCACGCTCCAAATTTAAGATAGAGCTTATTTGCAGAGTCTGCTGGAGTTGCTCTGATAAAAATCTAATAACACCTTTTAGAATCAAATCAACCTATTATCATTTTGAGCTCTAAGCAGTCACTCACATAAGTGGAGAACTAGAATATGCTCAGTATGTCGGTGCACTTTTGCTCTGTGCATGTATAAGGAGATAAGCACCAGGTTTTGCCAAAAAAATAATTATTCTGATAATTTTTTTGTCAAAAGCAAAACATTACTCTATCTTCATAATTTTACTAACATATAGTTGAAGAAGTGTCCTATGCCCTGGGCACGTACTGACCGGAAATTCTTCTCTTGCTGTTGAGGTGTCTGCAATCGGCTGAACAGCATTGGTTATCCTGACCTCGTGGCCTGCTGGCCTCTGTGGCTATGCTGGCTTTGAGGCTTCATGTTCCTAAGGCAGTGACAGTGACTGATGATTCATCCCTGGCTTTTGCCATGATAGGACTGGACCGCCTCACTGACGCCGCGCTCATGTCCTGCTGAAGCCTGAAGGTGGGTAGAGAACTAGCGATGCTTGGAGACTTCCAGTCGCTGCGACTAATCACCAATTCATCTATAAAGCTGGACGGCCTTTTAGTTTGAAATTTTCCCTATCATGTGGTTGTTCTTTTTCTCCTCATACATTGTCTTCACAACTATATCTGCCTTCTTTTTCTTTTTTTCAGAAAGCGGTGTTTCATTGATATGGAGGAATTGTGCTTCTTATGAAATTCATACGTTTTAAACAGAAAGGTCTCAAAAACTGGACACCTACATTTTGGTCTATTGGGTCCTCAATTATTAAGAGCATGTTCTGAACCACCACCAGTGACCTCCTGATGATGATCTAGAATTCTCTTGCTAAAGGGACTAGAGAGTTCACACAAAATGCATGAGGTTGCAGGGAATGGAAGCAACATAGTTTTTTTCTTCTAAAATATATAACTGGAGCATCTATAGTTAGTTAGTTGTGCAAATGCAAATGGACGGCCTAGCCGTTTCCAGAATCTAGACAGCGATCACTACGTTTTTTTTTTGAAAGAACAGTGGTCATACATCAAGGATAATTTTATCAATTTTCTTAGACCAAGTGTTGTTTATTCAGGTTTAGGAATCTACCTCTGTCGGTGCACGTAATTGGCACGTTCATTCGAGTAGCCTCACAGAGTGATGAATCAGGAGTCATCGTCTCTGTTATATTCACATGTCCCTGATCTGATCGAGTATTTGGATAATACAATGATTGTAAGGATCATATGGTCACACATGACAAAAATGGTATTTTAGTCACTCAGGGACCTAGGGACCTAGTGTGCCCATAACCATAATAAGGCTGAAATATGAAATGAGTTGACTGATGACACTGTTGAGATCCCTATATAGTAAAATGTGAAACCTAAAAAAACTGTATTATTGAGCTTGTATAGATTGAATAATCTGAGGAAGGCAAGTAATTTGATTGGGTTTAACTCTGGAAACGTTGAACACAAAATTCCTATAAATTAATTTATTAGCAAAGTGAGCTACGTGGTGAATCATCAACTCAGCATAGGAGCTCATATTTCTTATATGCGAATGACGCGGTCGGCAATAGCACCCACCCACATGGAACACTAGCATAGTTCCTCTTCATTCTCTCTCATTTTTCTTTCCTTTTTTTCTTTTCTAGTTTTTCCCTTGCATCACTACAAGAAACTACTTAATCTGTGATGGATTTTTTATGACGTTTTCAGAGAACGTTATGAATTTGCAGCTATGAGTACTAAGCCCAAAAAACTGTGATATTTTATCAATTTCGTCACAATTCGGTCCAGAACATTGTGACGTTTAAGCAAATTCGTCACGAACAACAAATTTCGTCATGGTCCACATTGAAAAACTATGACATTTTATCAATTTCGTCACAATTGTCATGGTCCGCATGGAAAAAATAGAAAAAATAAAAAAATTGAAGAGGCCAAGGTTCAAACCTGGAACCTCTTAGGCAAGAAACTCTGAACTTTCCATTGAGCTATCACTTGACTTGTTCTTCTTCTTAATACTTAGTGTTTTTATACTGTTCCGCTTCCCTGTTGCTTATGTGGTGACCTGCCACGGGCACGGGTTCGAACCCGAGACCTAGGACAACAGCAAAGGACTCCTTACCACTGTGCCACTTGTTATTTTGTGTCAAGTATGGACGTATTTATTTTAATATTCTAGACATTGTCGGTCCGCAAACAATAAATTGAAAGTATTAATCAAAAAAAGTTTTTTGTCAAGTATGGACGTATTTATTTTAATGTTCTGGACATTGTTGGTCCGTAATCAAATTTTTTTTTTGTCAAGTATGGACGTATTTATTTTAATGCTCTGGACATTGTCGGTCCGCAAACAATAAACGGAAAGTATTAATCAAAAAAAGTAGCGCATGGGGGATTCGAACCGGAGACCTAGCACTTGAGCTCAGCATGGCTTACCACCGCCACCTTTTGTTTGTGCTAAGCTTTGGTATTTGACATTTAAAATATTTCTGCTTGGTCACTTTCAAAACGGAAAAAATTATGGCGCGACAAGGAATCAAACGACCTCGCAGAATAATTTAAATTATGGCGCAGCAAGGAATCAAATGACCTCGTAGAATATTTTAGCATGTCGAACCAGGAACCTCTTGTTCTCATGGAGAGAGATAAACCATCGAGCTAGATTCAGATTTTGTAATTCTACGTAGAAGCAATTATATATATCATATCAAGTTCGGTCAGCTGGTTGAAATAAAGAACATAGGAATAGTTGATCTTTTTTAATCTAGAATTAAAACTTGTATCTAGTACTTCTCTGTCATAAAGAATCCAAATTTGATGGTTCTTTTTTCCAAAATTTTCTAAAACCATGCTCTTTCATTTAATGAGTTTTGTTTGTATATAAGTTGCTATTTCTCATATATTTTTTATATAGCTTGTTTTCTTCCACTAAGTACAAAATAGAAAATTATTTTGTGGCATAATAATTGCTAATGTAACTTCATATATTCTAATACTATAGTAAATATAAGGTCCTGTCCGAATTTGAGGTGCATACGAGTTTGAAAATGTTCTGAGGTATGAAATCTACAATGTTTGAGTTGAGATATATGAAACTATGTGAAGGATATGTCTTAATTGTGAACAATGTATACTCCAATTTTTCTAAAATCTTATGAAACTTTTATGTCAAGCTTCTACATTCATAAAATGATTCTATGAGAATTTACAGAATTTTTGGAGAAATGTTAGGTATTATTATCATTATTTTATAATAAGGTAGCAAGTACAAGTTTGAATTATGCCCAGCAACATTTGAAATTTTGATCTAATTTCAGGATATGAGCTATAATGGTATAGAGATACCTAAAATATATTTTTGTGAAAGTTTTTAAATATTAATTGAGATACATGTAGTTCAAATTGTAATTACTTTCAATAAACCTGTAGAAAGTCATTTAAACTATTAAAAATAGTAAATGACTTAGAAAATTATTGAAACTTCTACGAGACAGCTTATATGTAGTCTATTATATATAAAAATATATTGGTACATATAAGATAATTATTTTTGTGTGTTACTTCATAATGGTGCAATAAAATTGTCGGCTCCAGAAATGGCCGGCAGCTAATCTACTCGTAGTGTATGCCGCGCATTGTGATCGGAGATGGCCTAGCACACAGTGACTCAAGATGTATGCTGATTTAGGTAACCTTGCCCTACGTCCAGTCGGGGTTCAGTCGGATGTATTGCTTGAGCCTGGGTGCTCGTGAGAGTTTGCGGAGTTACAAGCTTTCAAGTGGAGAATGAATCTCTTGGATTTCGGTCTTCTTTTTTTTTCTAGGCGGCTGACCCTCCCTTTTATAGTCCAAGGGGGCCCCTCCTTATAGGGGACTGGTATGTCGAGAGAAAGAGAGAGTTTCCTTGCCCCGTCGGTCGGGGTCGTCAGCTCTGTCAGTCGGGACCGCCAACTCCATCAGTCGGAGTCCTTGTGCGGCCACCGTCCAAGTCCTTTTGTCGCAGAGTGGTCGTCTTGTTATATCCCTATACGTCGTGCTCTGTCGGTCGGATGACGGGTGTGCGTCGTTAAGTATGGTATGACAGTCACGCCTCGTCCCCGGCGCTACGCCCTGTCACTCCGTCGTGATGGAGGCGTGTTCGCCGTATCGTGATGACGTCGGCAGGTGGAATAGTGTCCCCCTGCTATGGCAGCAAGGGGGACTGTAACCCCCGTGGAGGGAGTGGTTGGCCCCTTACGGCAAGTTGACTTCGGCGTGCATCCTTATCCGCCGCACCTGCTCTCGGGGCCCGCCAGTGCGCAAGGTCCGGCTGGCCTCAACCTTGCCGGTCGGGGATAGTGACGCATGTAAGGTGGAGCCTGATCGGGGTTCTGAGTTGGAGTTGTGGTACGAACCCAGACCCCGAGCGTCCCCTCGGTCGGGGACGCAAGCAAGGTTTTCTCCAACAGGGCGGCCGGTCGGGATCACGGGCCCAGGCGGTCTGGACGAAGTCACGGCCCACGAGGATGGTCGTCCGTTACAGGCGCGGTCTTTTGCTAGCCAAAATGCCAATGGAAAGTGGGCCCGCTGGGGTCCCCGGGTCCCTGGACCCGTCAAAAGTAAAAAAAAGAAAAAATAAAATTGTTTGTGAAAAGATTTAGATGTCGACTAGAGGGGGTGAATAGTCAAAACTGAAAATTTACAACACTTAAAACAAATCAATCGGTAACATTCGAAGTCTCCGGATATTTATCCGGAATCTCCGCAACTTCCGAAGATTCCGAAGAAATGTCCGGATACTCCGGAGAAAAGTGCTGAAACCAAACTCGACCAATCAAACCTCAACCAAAAGTATATCGAAGGAATTTCCATGGTTTGTAGGCTTGTTTCTACCCCTTAGCTTCCACTACCTGCAGTCAAAATCTTTCCAACAAGTAGATCGAGAGAAAACTCTAGAATTCTAGCAAGAAACAAGAACTTCAACAAAACACAAAGTAAGAGCACTAAGACACAAGGATTTGTTTTCTGAAGTTTAGTTTCGCACAGGGAACCTACGTGTCCGTTGAGGCACCCAAGAAGAACACTTACTTCTTGAGCTATGAAGCCTCCTCTTAGCAACACCAAGGTTCCTAAGGTCACTTACTAGAACGTGGATGTTGTACAAACTTTTCAAGGCACACCACAAGCTTGGGTGCTCGACGGGCAACGCCTAGCCGGCTAGGAGCTTGAAGCTCCAAGAGTGACAAACACGAAATCCATCGGCTTGATGAAGAACGAGGTGCTCAAGAGATGGGAAATCAGCTCACTAGCACTCTTACTTGCTCTCCCCTCAATTTCCCCTCAATCCCCTCACCAAATCTTGCTTGGAAGTCAAAGGAGGGAGTGGAGAGGGCTCTTGAATGCTCATGAATGGAGGCAGGTGAGTTCTGGTGAGAGAGAGTTAATGTGGAGGGGGTGAAGGGGTATTTATACCCCAGCCCCCAAAAATAACCGTTGGCAGGTTTAGTTCCGGAGATTCCGAAGAATTCTTCGGAGACTCCGGACACCACCTCCGGAGACTCCAGAGATGTGCGGAGACTCCGCACATGTCCGGACTCCAGACACTCCGCAGAATCCCCATGTCTGGAGACTCCGAAAAAATCTCCGGAAACTCCAGACTTTTCTCCAGGAACACTCTAAACAAAATATCCCATGTGTTGTGAGAGTGCAAAGGTGTCTCTCATAGGTTTGTTAGATCATCTTGAGCACTTTTTTCGATGTAAGGCGAGTATATTTCATGTCCCTCTTGATAGTAAGACATTCCTATACTCAAATTCAAAAAGTAAAGTAATTAAAACTCCATGGACCTTTGCCCTGCAAATTTCATTCCCTTTTTGGTGATCATATCCTTTTCAACTGTTCATCTATCACCTATAGTTCCTACTCACATTCTTACAAGTAGCATTAGTTCTACAAGTGTATGTCATTAATACACCAAAACCCACTAAGCAGGCCTGGATGTTCTTTCAATCTCCCCCTTTTTGGTGATTGATGACAACACACTTATAGCTTACAAGAGATAGATCATAAGAAACGAGCAAATGAAATGAATCCTCCCCCTTAATGTGTGCATCTTGCTTTGAATACAATCTTGTGACTTTGACAAAAGTCAAATATTGCACACATAACAAGGAATTCATCTCAAACCTGTAGTGGGGTGCCTATGTCTGTGCAACAAGGCAAGTGTGCTGCAATATGACAGGTTATGCACTCAAAAGATCAAAGAAGAGTGGAGTGGCACATTCTCCAGAGTTTCCGAGGAAATCTCTGGAGTCTCCGCAACCTGCGGAGTTTCCGGACATTTCTCCGGATTCTCCGAAGGATCTGCCATTTCACAGAAAAAACAAGTCATCAAACAACGAAATCAACACAAATGTCCTTGACAACTTAAGGTTCAAACGAGGTCCTAACACACACAAAGCACACATTTCAAGTCCTCAAGACACATAGACTTACACAAATGAGTCTAGGAAATGAAACGAAGTTTTAAGATACAAGACGGCGATACATAAATGATCTCTTTCACTCCCCCTTTGGTAACAAGTCACCAAAAAGGGAATGAACGACAACAGGAGCAACTACTCGTCGTCGTCCTCGTCCTCATCCTCATCATCGTCCTTGTCGTCATCCTCCTCATGGTAGTTGAGGGGCTAATCCTCCTCGGTCTCCTCATCATCACGAGTGCGGTGAGTATGGAGAGAGGCAAATCTAGTAGCAGGTGCATGGGCTTCCTCTTCTTCCTGTGCAGCTCGGGCAACTTGTGCATCCCACTCTACAAAAGGATCATCAAACTCGAGAAGCTCATGATGTGGGTCACAAGGCAGTCCCATCTCACTCTTCATCTCTATGATCTCACGGTGGTTCTCATTTACTTCACGGACCATGGTTTTGCACATGCAAAAAATGCTGCGAAATACTCTCTTGATCAGGGATCCGTTACCCCGACGACGTGAAGAACTAGGAGTATATGAAGGAGCACGAAGAGGTGGGTCATCAACAAGTGGAGTAGATCTAGAAGACCCTCTATGCTTGGATGAACGGGCTGGCATCTCATTGCGAGGCCTAAGATGAAGCGGCTCATGCTTAACATCCTTAGGGAATGTGATCTTGGTGATGCTCTCAATCATGTCATAATGTATGGAGCATAAGGTAGATGCTTCCTTGAGTCAACCATGACTCGCCTAAGCTCATTCCATATAAAGTCAAATGCATTGAAGGGTCTTCCACCGGGTGCTATGCGGTTCAAGAGATTCACCGCATAGAAGTTAAGGGCAGTGTAGTCACCTTTCTTGGGATCAATGATCCACCTCATCATGATGTTTGCATAGTTGTAATAGGGTTGTAGGTAGGTGGGCTTTCCTTCATGAGCCAAGATAGGATTGAAAAACATGAATTGAGCATCCATTGGCTTTAATATCTTCTCTAGATGAATGAGATCATATTTCTCATGCTTAGAACCAAGGCCACGAATGCGAGAGAAGGTCATGTAATCCACACAATAGTGCTCTCCCTCGGTGGTCCAGTGGAATGTGCAGTCACTTGCCATGTAGTAGAGAGAGCAGTAGAACTGACAGATGATCTCAGTGTTCCAATTGTACTTGAAGCCCATGAGATCTCTAAGTTTGAATTCCTCAAACTTTGCTATCACAGCATCGACTGCAGGGTCTTGCATATCCTCAAAGTATTCCCAGTCAATGTACTTCATTGGCACAATGGGAGCATCATTTGTCCTCATTATCACTAATGCATAGAAGTCCTTATGGAAATCACACCAAAACCTCCTCTCAAGAACCAGGACGCCTTTCTCTGCTCATCTGAATAGAAGATATGATATGGAGTTAAGGATTTGAAGCAATGAATCAAAGCCATGATACAAATGTTAGATTTTCTGCACAAGCTTCGGAGTCTCCGGCCAATTCTTCAGAGTCTCCGGCCAATTCTTCGGAGTCTCTGACAATTGTTCGGAGTCTCTGGAGATTTGTCCGGAGATTCCCGAACTTGCAGCACAAACTCTAAAATTTTTCATGCGCATTGATCCACCATGGAAATTTAATGAAACTAGAAATCCTAGTTCTAGAGGTCCTATAGAGTAGTTCTATCCAAAGGGAACTAACTAGAACAACATACATTGAGAGATTGGACGAAGATAAGATTAGGGTACCTTGGAAAAATGAAGATTGAGAAACCAAATGCAAGGCCTCCACAACGTTCCCTTGCAATGGAGGAGCCTTCCTTAACGAAACTTGAAAGATTTTGACGGTGGAAGGCGAAAATCGCCCAAAGGAGGTGTCTAGAGAGAGAAACTAGAGAGAGAGGCAGAGGGTTGAAAGTGAAAAGAAGTAACCGTTCACTTTTACCCCGGGTAGGGTAAATACCCTAGAATCTTCGGAGTCTCCGAAAAAAGTTCCGGAGTCTCTGGAGATTCCGGAGTTTTCGGAAAAAATTCCGAAGTCTCCGCTCCCCCTAAGACTGAGCATGATTTGGGAGATTTAAAACCTTATAGCTTGATATAGATGGAAGATAGACTTTCTCTTTGAATTCTATGTGGCATGAGAGATTTACTAGCTTGAGACTAGCCAACAAAAAATCAATGGGAACAATAGTCTCAAGTTAGCAAATATAAGATCCAACATTTTCCTGAAAACACACTTCTAATATCTAAAAGTAGATTTTTACAAAGATTAAGCTAGAGTCAAACAATTGTGTGCATGATCTCAAACTAAGTTACGAGAATCCAAGATATTTAATTCACTCCTCAAGGTACAAAACCTTTGCTCATCAAGTGGTTTGGTGAAGATATCGGCTAGTTGTTTATCGGTGCTCACATGACTTAGAGCGATATCTCATTTGGCTTCGTGGTCCCTCAAGAAATGATGCCTTATGTCTATGTGTTTGGTTCTTGAGTGGTTTACGGGGTTGTTAGCTAGCTTGATAGCACTCTCGTTGTCACACAAGAGTGGAGTCTTACTAAACTTACAACCAAAGTCACTCAAGGTGAATCTCATCCAAAGTAGTTGCGCACAACAAGCATCGACAACAACATACTTGGCCTCGGTGGTGGATAGGGCAACGGAATTTTGTTTCTTAGAATTCCAAGACACTAGAGATCGACCAAGGAATTGGCAAGTCCCCGATATACTCTTTTGATCTACCTTGCAACCGGCATAATCTGAATTGGAATAGCCAAGCAATGCGAAAGTGGTGCCCTTGGGATACCACAAGCCTAGACATGGAGTGTACACCAAATATCTTAGAATTCTCTTAACACCCATAAGATGACATTCCTTAGGATTAGCTTGACACCTTGCACACATGCACACACTAAGCATGATATCGGGCCTAGATGCACAAAGGTAAATAGAGATCCAATCATGGAGCGATATACCTTTTGATCCACGGCCTTACCATCTTCATTTAGGTCGAGATGCCCATTTGTTGGCATAAGTGTCTTGATGGGCTTGGCATTTTCCATGTCAAACTTTTTAAGCATATCTTTCGTGTATTTGGTTTGACAAATGAAGGTGCCTTCTTTGAGTTGCTTGATTTGAAATCCTTGGAAAAACTTCAACTCTCCCATCATGGACATCTCGAACCTATTGGTCATGATCTTACTAAAACCTTCACACCATTGTTGATTAGTAGAAACAAATATAATGTCACTGACATATATTTGGCACATAAAGATATCATGTTTAACTTTGCGAGTGAAGAGAGTAGGACCGGTTTTGCCTATGTCAAAGCCTTTCCTTATGAGAAAATTCTTAAGGCATTCATACCATGCTCTAGGAGCTTGTTTAAGCCCATAGAGCGCCTTATGGAGCTTGTAGACGTGGTTAGGATGTTTTGGATCTTCAAACCCCGGTGATTGCTCAACATAGACCAATTCGGAAATTGGTCCATTCAGAAATGCACTCTTCACATCCATTTGGTACAGCTTGAAATCATGGTGAGTAGCATAGGCAAGTAATATACAAATTGATTCAAGCCTAGCTACGGGTGCATACATCTCACCAAAATCCAAACCTTCAATTTGAGTGAAGCTTTGAGCCAACAACAGAGCCTTATTTCTTGTTACCACACCATGTTGATTTGTTTGTTGCGAAACACCCATTTTGTACCAATCACGTTTTGCTTGGGGTGTTCAACCAAGTACTAGACTTCATTTCGAGTGAAGTTGTTCAACTTTTCTTGCATGACCATCACCCAATCCGCATCACCCAAAGCTTCTTCTACCTTAAGAGGTTCAAAGAGGAGACAAACGAGTAATGTTCACAAAAATTTGCTAATCTAGAATGTGTTGTTACCCCTCTTTGAATGCTCCCAAGGATGTTATCCACTGGATGATCGCGTTGCACGCTTTGGTGAACTCTTGGGTGAGGTGCTTGAGCTTGATGTTGCACTGGATGATCATCCTCATCAGCTTTATCTTGATCAAAGACATCTTCATCAGCATCTTCGGAGTTTCCAGAGATATGTCTAGAGTCTCTGCAGATTTGGCCGGAGTCTCCGGAGTTTTCAGCAGCAGCAGTATTTGGCCCATCTTTTGGTGTCTCTTGATCATTCTTTTCTCGAGGTCTGATTTCTCCAGTGGCTAGGTTCTCAATGGCTTGCTGAGGTGCTAATTCATCATCTGCATCATTTAGATCAACTTGCTCCTTTTGAGAGCCATTAGATTCATCAAATGTCACATCACACGTAATTTCAACGTATCCGGAGGAATTGTTGAAAACACAATAGCCATGAGCATTTGAAGCATAACCAAGAAGAAAACCTTCATCAACTTTAGATGCAAACTTAGAGTTTTTGGGCTTCTTGTTAAGAATGAAGCACTTACTTCAAAAAACTCTAAAATAAGACATGTTAGGGTTTTTACGGTTAGAAGCTTGTATGCGGTCTTTTGCAAGATCTTGTGTAGGTAGAGACGGTTGATTGCATGACATGCCGTGTTAACCGCCTCCGCCCAAAACTGATGTGAAGTCTTGTACTCATCAAGCATGGTTCTTGCAGCTTCAATGAGTGTTCTATTCTTCCTTTCCACAATACCATTTTGTTGAGGAGTGTAAGACACCGAGAACTCATGAGCAATACCTTCTTCATCAAGGTACTCTTCAATGTTGGTGTTCTTGAACTCGGAGCTATTGTCACTTCTCACTTTCTTGATCTTCACATCAAACTCATTTTGGGCTCTTCTAGCAAATTTTTTGAATGTTTCTTGTACCCCATTCTTATCATGAAAAAAGAGTACCCAAGTGAAATGAGAATAGTCATCAACAATTACAAAACCATATTTGTTACCGCCAATACTTCTATAAGCGACGAGTTCAAATAGATCCATGTGAAGAAGCTCAAGAGGTCTTGTGGTGGTGATGATGTTCTTCGGTCGATGTGGTACTCCCACTTGTTTCCCGGCTTAACAAGCACTACAAACTCTGTCTTTCTCAAAGGAAACATTAGTAAGCCCGAGGATGTGTTCCCCCTTTAGAAGTTTATCAAGGTTCCTCATCCCAACATGAGCTAGTCGGCGGTGCCATAACCAACCCATGCTAGATTTGGCTAACAAGAATGTATCAAATTGAGCTCTTTCCTTTCTAAAGTCAAGAAGATAGAGATTTCCCTTGAGTACACCCTTGAAAGCCACCGATTCATCACTTCTTCTAAAGACGGTCACACCCTCGTTAGTGAACAAACAATTGTAACCCATTTTACAAAGTTGTGACACGATAACAAATTGTAGCTCACGGATTCAACCAAGAAAACATTTGAAATTGAATGATCGGTGGAGATAGCAATTTTACCAAATCCAAGTACCTTTCCTTCACTACCATCGGCAAACACAATGTTGTCCCTTGCATTTTCATTTTGCTCAAATGATGTGAACATTTTCTTCTCTCCGGTCATATGGTTGGTGCATCCACTATCAAGCACCCATTTTTATCCGCTGGAGGAATATGCCTACAAAACAAGTTTAGGCTCTAATTTTAGGTACCCAAAGAGATTTTGGTCCTAGAGTGTTAGTGACAAGAACCTTGGGCACCCACACATTCCTTTTCACCAATGTGTTCTTTGTGTGAGGTCCAACATACTTGGGGACCACCTAACCCTTGCGGTCCCAATTAAGCACATAATCAGCATAAATGAACTTTGAGGTGCATGTGGCTTGGGCTTGCTTGCTTGTGGGGTGCTGGTTTTATTCACCTTGACTTGAGAGCTAGCCTTAGGTTGCTTACCATCAACCTTTGGACGAATGGGTACCATTCCTCCAAGAATAGCTCCACTAGCTCCAACACTGAATGTCTTGTTGTTCTTGATGAAAGGAATTGGTTCTTGACGTCCTTGTTCATTCTTACCTAAATCCATGCCTTTCACGAAACCATACTTCTTCATGTAGTCATTTCCAAAGCCCTTGGTGTGCTTCTCAAACTCACCAATCTTTGGAGAATTAGCGTCCTCATTGATCAACTTTGTGAGTCTAATAATCTCATTCTTCATGACATGCATTTCGGTAAGGTTAGTAGCACAAGATTCAACACTTATATTACTACACCTTGTACAACTATTGCTAGTGATAGAAGTAGAGGATTTGGTTGCATCATTGGAGCTAGAAGAGGTGCTTTCCTTAAGGAGATCATGTTCCACTTCAAGATCCATATGTTTGGCATGTAAACATAAGAAGTTTTCATGAAGTGTTTCATTTGCCCCCCTAAGTTGAGCATTTGATTCATTGGCCAAAGAGAGCTCTTTGGTCAATTTCACAACCTTTTCTTTCTCTTAGCTAGAGACTCTTCAAGCTCAAGAAGTTTGTCAACTTTAGCTTTGAGCAAGTCCTCTTGCACCTTGAAACTCTTCCTTTCTTTGTAAAGAGATTTCTCAAGGCCTAATTAACTCTTCTTGCACCTCAAGAGTCTCATCCCTAGCCTCTATCTCTATCATAAGCTTCATTATTTTATTTGTTGCCTTTTTACCAAGTTCTTTTATCATGTTTTCACATTCATATCATCAAGAGTATCATCATCATCATCATCATCATCATCATCATCATCATCATCATCATCATCATCATCATCATAATTGGGGTTGGGTTTGGAATCTACCTTTGCCCCTTTTGCCATGAAGCAAGTGGGGGTGAAGTCATCTTCATCATCGGTGAGATCACCAAAGAGCAATGACTTGGTGATGTGAGCTTCCATGGACATAGTCGCCACACCTTCATCTTCGGAGGATGATTCTTCACTTGAGTCCCACTCCACACCAAGATGAGCTTCACCCGTGTGCCTCTTCTTGCCTTTGCTTTGCTCCTTCTTCTCAGATTTGTTCTTGTTCTTTGGGTTGGGGAAATCGATAATGAAATGGCCAACTTCCCCACACCCAAAGCATGTTATGTTTGACCTCCTTGTGATCTTGCCTCTTCTCTTGTAGTTGTTGAAGTATCCATCTTTCTTCATGACTTTCCTAAATCTCTTGATAGTCAAGGCCATGTCATCATCACTATCACAATCACTATCACTCTCCTTCTTCTTTGATGGTGTGCTCTCAACTTTGGTCTTTGCTTTCTCCTTCACGCTTGATTTGAGAGCAACACCATTTTTCTTCTCCATTTGCTCATGAATTCTTGATAGCTCTTGAGAGATCTTAGCCTCCTTCATGGTGGTAAGATGTTGCTCAATTCTACCAATGACATCGGCGGGAGTGAATCTCTTGAATCCTCTTTTCTCCCTTATCAATGTGGGCAAGTTGACATCTCTAGCCACGTATGCAGTCAAGATCTTGTCAACTACATCCTTGTCATTCCACTTGTCACCACTAAGTGCTCTAATCATGTTCACAATCTTGTTCAATCGGTTGAACATTTCTTGTGGAGTCTCATTATCATGAATGATGAACCGGTTGAGCTCTCCTTCTAGGGCACGAATTCTTCCTTCACGCACCTTTCTTGTGCCTTCATGGTTGACTTGGAGTGTGTCCCATATTTGCTTAGCCGAGTCCATTCCATCAACTTTGTCAAATTCTTCTAGACACAAAGAGCTAAGAAGTATGGAAGCGGCTTGAATGTTGTACTGAATCTCGAATTCTTCTTCTTGAGTGATGACTTCATCCTCCTCGGGAATGTTGACACCTACACACACAATCTTCCAAAGGTCCGGATTGACCCTGATCAAATACACACGCATCAAGTGTCGCCATGAGGAGTAACCCGTCCCGTCAAAGCGAGGAGGCTTCCCTAGGTTCACCGATGCGCTTTGAGAGGAGCTACTTAACCGACCATAATTGAAAGGAATCTTGGCAAAGGTTTTGGAGCTTCCCTTTTTGGTTACCTTTACTGATTAGTGTCATAGTCGGAGTCCTCACAGATGACTCTATCTCTTTCTCTTCGTTCTTGTTCTTCTTATCATCCACCTTCTTTTCATCTCCAATATTTGGTGGAGTTTCTCCGAGTAAAGTCGACATGTCGATTCTCCAAGTGGTTAAGCTTTAATCCAGGACCAAAGGCTTTGATACCAATTGAAAGGATCTAGATGTCGACTAGATGGGGGGGGGGGGGTGAATAGTCAAAACTGAAAATTTACAACACTGAAAACAAATCAATCAGTAACGTTCGGAGTCTCCAGATATTTGTCTGGAATCTCCACAACATTCGGAGATTCCGAAGATATGTCCGGATACTCCGGAGAAAAGTGCTGAAACCAAACTCGACCAATCAAACCTCAACCAAAAGTAGATCGAAGGAATTTCCAAGGTTTGTAGGCTTGTTTCTACCCCTTTGCTTCCACTACCTGCTGTCAAAATCTTTGCAACCAGTAGATCAAGAGAAAACCCTAGAATTCTAGCAAGAAATAAGAACTTCAACAAAACAGAATGTAAGAGCACTAAGACACAAGGATTTGTTTCCGAAGTTCAGTTCCGCACAGGGAACCTACGTCTCCGTTGAGGCACCCAAGAAGAACACTTCCTTCTTGAGCTATCAAGCCTCCCCAAGCAGGTCCAAGGTTGCTAAGGTCACTTACTAGAACGTGGATGTTGTACAAACTTTCCGGGGCACACCATTTCGGTGTTTAACCTACAAGCCCATCGATGGGTACTCGTGCGTGGTAGATTGTAGGTGGGGTGTCGCTGAGATCTGGAACTTGAAGGTGCAAGGAACATGAAACTTTAGACAGGTTCGGGCCGTCAAGAGCTTAACACCCTACGTCCTGTGTAATGGTTTGCATTGCCTTAGATGATGTGTTGTTTGGAGGGGGTCCCTGCCCGCCCTTATATAGTCTTGGGGGGGGGGACATGCTGATTGCCCTGTTGTGTCCAACACCCGAGCATGGGAGCTAGACGAGCCACCGAAGGTACGTCGAGTGCCTTGTCGCGCCCAGCCCCCAAGCATGGGAGCTAGATGAGCCACCGAAGGTACGCCGAGTGCCCTAACGCGCCCAGTCCCCGAGCATGGGCGGTAGACGAGCTGCCAAAAAGCACGCGGAGGGCCCTGTTGTGCCCAGCCCCTGAGCATGGGAGCTAGACGAGCCGCTGATGGTACGCCGAGTGCCTTGTCACGCCCAACCCCCGAGCATGGGAGCTAGACGAGCTGCCAAAAAGCACGCTGAGTGTCTTGTTTGTAATCGAGACAAGGAGTCGAGGTTGTTGATGGCATGTCGATGTTGCAGCGCGAGCGGAAGTCAAGCCGAGTAGTCGAGGTCATCGTCGCGACGCAAGATGGGGTCGAGCCGAGGAGCCGAGATCGTCGTTGTGGCACAAGTCAAGGTGTTATTGAGAATATGGGTGTAAGTACCCCTTCAGAGATATCTTCCGTAGCTATTGTCTACATGTGAGTTGTACTCGGAACAGTTACTGGAATTATGGGAGCGAAGCCCCTTCAGTAACATAGACTATGTGCAGTACTAGTCGGAAACTAGTAAACGCAGTGTTACTGGAAGTTTGGGAGCAAGGCCCCTTCAGCAAACTACATGTAGTACTAGTTGGGAACTAGTAAACGGAGTGTTACTAGAAGTATGGGAGCGAGGCTCCTTCAGTAAACTACATGTAGTACTAGTTGAAAACTAGTAAATGGAGTGTTACTGGAAGTATGGGAGCGAGGCCCCTTCAGTAACCTACGCGTAGTACTAGTCGAAAACTATTAAACGGAGTGTTACTGGAAGTATGGGAGCGAAGCCCCTTCAGTAACATAGACTACGTGTTGTACTAGTCGGAAACTAGAAACGGAGTGTTACTGGAAGTATGGGAGCGAGGCCCCGCCCCAGTAAACGACGCGTAGTACTAGTCGAAAACTAGTAAACCGAGTGTCACTAGAAGTATGAGAGTGAAGCCCCTTCAGTAACATAGACTACGCGTTGCACTAGTCGGGAACTAGTAAACGGAATATTACTGGAAGTATGGGAGTGAGGCCCTTCAGTAAACTATGCGTAGGACTAGTCTAAAACTAGTAAATGGAGTGTTACTGGAAGTATGGGAGCGAAGCCCCTTCAATAACATAGACTACGCGTTGTACTAGTCGGGAACTAGTAAACGGAATGTTACTGGAAGTATGGGAGCGAGGCCCCTTCAGTAAACTACGCGTAGTACTAGTCAAAAACTAGTAAACGGAGTGTTACTGGAAGTATGGGAGCGAGGCCCCTTCAGTAGACTATGCGTAGTACTAGTCGGGAACTAGTAAATACAGCGTCATTGGAAATATTTGAAGAATAACCACGTGGATGCTTTGTTTGGCTAATTAACGAGTTCCATTAGTCATTGCCAAGCAAGGCGACCACAATCTTCCTTGAGTGGTGGAGCTCCCACGGCCCTTCGGAGGGTTTGACACTCAAAGGTGGAATGCTTGCTCTTCGGATGCCATGGACATTGCTTGTGCAGAGCCTCCTCGAATCGTTTCTTCTTGTTGAGGGTTCTCTTTCTTTGGGTGGATTATTCCCCTGCTTTTGGCTTGCGCTTCCGAGTATCTAGGTAGTCAAGGGAGATGTGATAGTTGGTGGGGCTGTAGGCTTCCACTTCTTCACGCTCCTGTTGCCTGGCGATGATGACATTGCGGGCATCCCGACCAACATTGATGATGGTGCAGAGGTTGTTCGTGGAACAATCATAGAGGTTGCCTTGCACCCGCTAGTGCTGCTCGACCACATGGTGCCTACGTTCAGCGCGCTTTGTGTTCCTGAGCTTGCGGTGTTCCTTCTAGACGTCATCTTCATCTTCTATCTTGATGGTGTTTGTAACGTCGAAACTCATCGTCACGTCCACGCTTTGGTTGAGCGAATCATAGTCATCGTCGTAATCGTCTAGCCGGACATACTCCAGGCCTTCATTGTCTTTATCACCGTGAATCATGAATACCTCACGATCCGGTGCGAAGTGTTTGGTGCTCGCAGCCCGACCTTCTTCGTCATCAGAGGAAGCGAGAGGTCTGCCTTCTTGAAATGGGAGTTCATCCAAGTTGGTAATGGATTCTGGTGGGATTGATTTGAGAAACCTGGAGGGTTTCGCGCCCTTCTAATGCTCAAGTTTTCCGGACCGAGTTGGTCCCCTTACCAGACCATGGCGGTTGCCTATTATAGATGCAGCGTGAGTAGCCGAATCCGAGTAGTCATCGGAAACGTCAGCCCCCTGACGCGCGGTGGCTTCTCCTTCTCTGAGCTGTAGTAGATGATCCAAGTCCTCTTCCAATGCGGAGAGGGTCTTGGTTAGGACTGCCTTAGACCAAATTGGACTTGGTCTGGGGGTTTCGAGTTTGCCGTTGAAATCATAGTTGAATTCCTCCGACTCCCTGGGGTGATATGGTGTAGGGTAGATTCTGCAAAACTAATGCAATCCGCAATACCTTGGTTGTCTCGATGGATGCCGGAGAAGAAGTCGTTGGTGGCGACGAAAAGGTGACGGGGAGCCTTACGGCGGTCCTGGGTCGGAGACGCCGAGTCATCAGGCCATCAGAAACTGTCTTCCGCGAGCTTGATGCACTTGGTGATGTTGTCGTCCATCCAATCTATTCTGGAGATTAGATTGTCAGGACTGATCAATGGTCGAGGATTTGCCTTGATATGACTTGCGTAGCCTCCAATTAGATCGGAAAGTTTGATCCTGCCGAGATCGTCGGCAAGATTATCGATGTCGCGGCTGGATGTCGGAGAAGATGCCTCCTGCTTCTTGGGGTTGGTCAGGTGGTTGTTGAAACCACCTGAGCTGTTGGCGAGGCAGACCTAGGAGCCGAAGGTGAACGTGGTGCCCTCGTCGGGCACGACGCTGATGAAGCTGAAAGATGCCATCGAGTTCTTCGATGGATGCTCGATGAACACCCCTACCTGGCACGCCAGCTGTCAGTGTTTAACCTCCAAGCCCACCGAGGGATACCCCCGAGGTGGTAGATTGTAGGTGGGGTGTCGCCGAGATTAGGAACTCGAAGGTGCAAGGAACACGAAACTTTAGATAGGTTCGGGCCACCGAGAGCGTAATACCCTACGTCCTGTGTGGTGGTTTGTATTGCCTTAGATGATGTGTTGTTTGGAGGGGGTCCCTGCCCGCCCTTATATAGTCTGGGGGGACAAGGTTACATGGAAGTCCTAGCCTGATACTAGCTTAGGAGTCCTACGCGAGTACTACTCGGGTAGTTTCCTTCTGTTTTGACTAGTTCTACTCCTGTACGAGTAGTTACAACTGGTGTAGGGTGTGGGCCATGTCCCACCCCTTATCCTACAATATGTACGCTATTTGCGTAGTCCTGTGGCCCCGAGTCTGACACACCACAAGCTTGGGTGCTCGACGGGCAACGCCTAGCCGGCTAGGAGCCTGAAGCTCCAAGAACGAGGTGCTCAAGAGATGGGAAATCAGCTCACTAGCACTCTTACTTGCTGTGCCCTCAATTTCCCCTCAATCCCCTCATGAAATCTTGCATGGAAGTCAAAGGATGGAGTGAAGAGGGCTCTTGAATGCTTAGGAATGGAGGCATGTGAGTTCTGGTTGGAGAGACTTAATGTGGAGGGGTACCCAGCCCCCAAAAATAGCCGTTGGCTGGTTAAGTTCCGGAGACTCCGAAGAATTCTTCGGAGACTCCGGACACCACCTCTGAAGACTATGGAGATGTGCAGAGACTCCGCACATGTCCGGACTCCGGACACTCCGCAGAAACCACATGTCCGACTACTCCGGAAAAATCTTCGGAAACTCTGGACTTTTCTGCAGTAACACTCTAAACAAAATATCCTATGTGTTGTGTGAGTGCAAAGGTGTCTCTCATAAGTTTGTTAGATCATCTTAAACACCTTTTTCTATGTAAGGCGAGTATATTTCATGTCGCTCTTGATAGTAAGGCATTCCTATACTCAAATTCAAAGAGTAAAGTAATTAAAACTCCATGGACCTTCGCCTTGCAAATTTCATTCCCTTTTTGGTGATCATATCCTTTTGAACTGTTCATCTATCACCTGTAGTTCCTGCTCACATTCTTACAAGTAGCATTAGTTCTACAAGCGTATGTCATTAATACACCAAAATCCACTAAGCGGGCCTAGATGTTCTTACAAGTAACATTAGTTCTACAAGCGTGTTGTTGGTTAATCCTGCTCAATTATTTGCCCAACCACGTTTCATAATTTCTTTGTGTAGAATTTTTTAAGGTCCTGGTCATTTGCAATTTAAAATTGTGGCTGAATTCCATTGCTTTTCGAAGTCAATGGCTTGGGACATTGTATTCCAATATTGCACACAATAAAATGCCACGTGCATCTAGGATTGCCACTACCAACTTGCATTTGCTTATTTCTGCACCTTGCAGATAACTCCATGTATGTATAGATCAATAGCTAAGTAGTATATTGCTAAGGCTAGTTGCTCCTTGTACATATTACACAGCTACAGATCCGAGCATTAGTACCGGGTGGGAACCCCCTATTAGTACCGGTTCCCCGTCCGGCATTGCCTGGGCGGTACTAAAGTGGCATGCATTTAAGTACCGGACCCAATGCCCCGTACTAAATACCGCATTTAGTACCAGCTGGTAACACCAGCCGCTACTAAACTGCTCGCCACGCAGGGCAGTTGGGGCGGCAGTTTAGTACCGGCTGATGTTACCAGCCGTACTAAGTTTATTTTTTTTGTTTTATTGGTTGCTTATTTTTTCTTTTCTTTTCCTTTTTAGTTTTAATTCATATTCATATTCGTATTCTATCCGTATCCGTCTGCATATAGCTAGCATTCATATTCGTATTCATATCTCGCATAGCAAATACTACATATATATTAATTATATATATATATACAATTTATATACACTTCAAATATTACACTTGGGATCAAATATTATAAATATTACAGGTAGCCACATAAGTTGCTTCATTACAAGTACTTAAAATATTACTCTAGTTAATCGTCTTCCTTGTTTTTATCCAATTGACCCACGCTTATCCTATGATCGGTATAAAATTCACCGGCGGGATTTATCACCTCATCCATGAGGAATCCACAAAGTGATTCTTGAATTGCCCTGAACTCTTTTCGGATCGATGAGGCCTTCTTTCATTTTCCAAAGCTATCACATACAAACATCATTATTTCAAATTCATACATGTACGTATTAAATGCAAGAAATTGTTATTAATTTGATACGTACATCAAAATCTTTTTGCGTAATTTTGTTTGGGCCAGTAAAGTCGTGGATCCACTCACATAAGTAATAGCCACATACATTGTTTCCTGCCGCCTGTCTTATACACTATATATAGATGGGTTATGAAATATTCATGGTGTTTAAAGAAATGACACTAGGTGTGCGAATTGTATTCATACCGGAGAGTCTGTGTCACACCCTAAAATTAATGAATTTTAGGATGTGACTAAAACTAATAATAATAATAAAGCAATGATTTTCTCATAATTATAAAAATTTCAACATTTATTTTCTTTACAGAAAATCTAGTATAGGAAAAATAAATAATTATCTTTCAGAATTAAACAAAATGGTTTTATGATTGTTGCATTCATGTCGTTGCATTGGTTTTTATTTGTTTGCGTATTTAAGTTTGCAAAATAAAAATATCCAAAAACTATCCTAAAATCTTTTCTTCTCTCTTCCCTTCTTTCTCTTTCTTTCCCTTCTTCCCATCTTTCTCTTTCTTTCCCTTCTTCCCAGCCCGGCCCAAATCCTCTCCGTCTCCTCTTCTATTTCTTTTCTCCTTTCCCTCCCCCGCGGCCCAAACCAACCAGCCCAAAACCGCCTACTCTCCCTCACCTCTCTCTCACCGACGCGCTGGACCCACCTGTCGGCGCCCCTCTCTTCCTTTCCTTTCTTCTTCCTCCGCTTATCCCCTCTTTCCTTTTTCCGTCGCGATGCGAGACGCGCCGCCGCGCCGTCGTCCGCGCTCCCTCCCCTTCCTTTTTCCTTCCTCACCCCGAGTCCGGATCAACTCCGCGCCGTCGCCGCGTCTCCTCTTTCCTTCCACGCGACGCTGGATGCCTTACTGGCCACGGTGCGCGTCCGCTCTTTCCTTCGCCGCCCACCGCCTTCCCTTTTTCCCGACCGTTCCGTCTCCTCTTCGCCCCTATAAAACCCACGCCGGAGCCCCGCTTTGCACCAGTGCCATCTTCAATCCCTTCCTCTACTCAACACCGATGCACACCGCTAGAAACTGCACACCGGAGGAACACCGCCGCCCCGTGACGCCGCCCCTCCGTCGACTCGCCGTTCCGCTGCTTCTCTGCCGCCTTCAACTCTCGCCGGAGTTCCGCGAGGTGGTGAGTACCAAGCCGCACCCGTTTTCCCCGATTTCTCTCGCTCCGTCGCAGCCCCGATTTCTCGCCGTGGCCGCCGGTCTACAGTCGCCGCACGGCTATCCCGTGACCACCCTCACCTTCGCTGTGTCGCTCTCTCTCTCCCCGGCATAACCCCAGCCTGAACCAAGCCACGGAACACCGGATTCGGTGAACTCCGGCCATCCGCCGCCGCTATCGCTCGCCGTCGGCGCTCAGCGCAGCGGAGCGATTCGCCCGACCCTTTTTACTCCGTCGAGCCGACCCTCGTCCCACCGCTCGATCTGGATCTCACGGCCAGAGCAAATCTGAGCCGCGCACAAGGCGCCGCCTTCGCCCGACCCTCACCCTGCCGTTCGATCTAAATCTAACGGCCAGAACAGATCCGAGCCGCGTCCGATTCGCCCGACCCTTACCCTGCCACACGATTCTGATCCAACGGACCAGATTCGTCCCCGGAATCTTTGCAGAAAGACCCCTAGACTTTCCAAGAATCAACCCGCAGTCCAGATAAATAGAAAAATAATTAGAGTTGAGCCCTTTCTTTTTTTTGTCCCGACCCCTGACCTTTCTAGAATTAGTACCCGCCGTCCAGGATCTCCAGTTTTGCACCCCGACCCTCTGTTTAAGGTTTAACTATGTTTTAGCCCCTGATTTCTTCAATTTAGCCCCTGGAAGTTCAGTTTCTTCGCAGATAAGTCCCTGGAGCCTTGCTTTAGCCCTACCTTTGTCGTTTTAGCACCGTTTCGACTCGTTCTTGTTGCGTTATCCCTAAGCTATCATTTAGTCGTGACGTTGTGCCTTAGTTCCTGTCTTTTATTTAAAAATAGATTTAATTTGATAAAAGTTCTCCCACCTAGTTTTTCTAATTAAAATCCACCTAGGTCTTTACCTCCGGTTTTCATAACTAATATTAATCTGATTAATACCAACTCAAATGTGTTTTAAATATAATTTGTTTAGTTGCACACCAAATATAAAGTTATGCGTTTAGATGCTCTCACAAGTTTTCTTTCTAATTAATTGTTAATTAGTGTAATTTGTACATAGACAATCGTAAATAAAATATGACTAAGTTCTACTCCGCTTTGATAAATAAAAAAATAATATAAGTTAATTATAATCAAGGATATTTTGTTTTGAATATCTTTTACATTTTTTTCCAAATAAAATAAATAAAATTTATAGTTCTTTTGTTTCTTTTATAATACCAATCTTCCGATAGCTGTGTCTTTTCAACCCTAGCTCCGTTTTCCGTGTTTCTTGTGCTCTTGTAACCGTAGCAGCGAGCCTTATCCTTTAGCACGCTCTTTTAAAAGCTTTTGTGTTGTGATTGGTGTATTGTTCTTAGCTGTACTTGTTTGTTGTTTTGTATGTTTGTGCTCGATGTTTGCTTCGAGTAGAATGATCGTTGTTGAAGCTTGAAGATCAAGGTTTCCAAGTAAGCAAGAACCGAAGTGCAGTAAGAGTAGCTTTTCGTTGGAAAAAGGCAAGTGACCCTAACCATTCTTCTATCTATGCTTATTTACAAGAATATCATGTATTAAATGGAACGTGGAGAACCACCTAGGAAAACAGTACAACCACGAGGACTATATGGCTCTGGTCTTGGCTAATTAATTAGAGACTCTAGTTTGAAGCGGTCTTAGCCCGGTCTGGGCAAGGAGGGGGTCGGTGATAGGGGTCATAGCCCGGTCCTCCTAGGGTAGCTGCCTTTGCTAAGGAGCTGACCATTATTGAGGTTTATGGACCACACTGCTACTGAAACTCTAGCGGACTACTTCTTATTAGGGAATCTTTGTAAAGGCCTCGTAGCGTCCCTATGCAATCACACCTCGGAAGTGTGGTATTGTGCCTAGCTAGCACAGCATGGTTTGGTCCAAAGTTCTTTTGAACTTTTACGCGACTTGTGGTGAAAGTGTACAACCTCTGCAGAGTGTCTAAAACTGATATATCAGCCGTGCTCACGGTCAAGAGCGGCCTGGACCCTCACATGATTAATAAACTTAAATACGGATTTAAATCGTTATTCTGGTTATTTCTTGTGGACTTGCTGAGTACCAACCATAAGTGTACTCAGCCTTGCTAACTGCTGCTCAGAAGAAAAAGGTGTGAAGTCTACTGAAATTGATGAAGAGTTCTAGGCGTACGCAAGCCCCAGTCGTCTGCATGTGAAGTGTGGAGCCTTCATTTCCATGATAAGCGCATATCTCTGATAGTCTTGTAAGTCTTTATTTATGTTTCTTTACATGATACTGTTGCTGTTATTCACTGATGATGTCACTATATGTATGGAACTTGATCCTGGCATACATATAGTTATGCATTCGGTTTTGTCCTTAAACCGGGTGTGACAGTCTGTCTTGATATAAAGATCACACGGCGTGTCTACGACTTCTATGTTCTTTGTGATGAAGCGAGCCCATGCCTTCTAGATGATGTCTATGAAGTTTTGATATTGTGTTATTGGCGTCCTCTTTCCGTCGAACACCACAACTCGGGCTCGATCAATCTCAATACTGAGCAAGATCCAGTGAAATCTGTTGATACACATATACAGATTAAATGTTGGATATACTTATTATCAAATTGAAGGGATGAAATAGAGTCGAAGTACTCACTTGAAGTTGTACGGCAACAGAATGAATGTACAAGTATGCTGCCTATCCAAGGCCCTGGATACACTATTCTCGGTCCGATTTGGCCATCTGTTTACACTATATTCGTCTATAACATTCGGGTCCATGAAGCCGATGTGATAGTACCCCTTTCTTCGGCATTCTTTCACCTTCATCCTAGTTTAGCTATAATATAGAAATGAGAGGAAACACTTACATAATAAATACACTGACGAGGGACTTGTCCAGGGCGTCTTGATGGTATAGAAACCAAAGACTCACAAACTCGATCCATACATCAGCTAGCCCCTGATGTAAATTGCTATCTTCAACCCGAGCTGCGAACCTTATGTTTCCATCTGCAGTGGCCCTCATGTACCACTCATGCAACTCATGCATTCTCATTGGTAGCATGTTCAGCAACTCAGGCCACATAAGAAGTTCCCCCATTACAAATGGTTTTCTTCCTGCCTCTGGGTGAATCAGGATTGGAACCTCCCCTCGGAGTTGAGCTTTTGTGAGTTTCGTTTCCGCCACAAACTCGGCCATAGCTTCATCCTCTATTGAAAGCACTTAGAGTGGAGGTATCAATTGTTGGGGTTGTTCTCCGAGCTGGGAATGTTTTTGCCCCGACAATTACTCTTCTTCAGTAAGACTTTGTGATTGAGCGGTCGTAGTACAACAGTGTTTCTTTCTCCCTTGGTTGGCCCATGGTTACGAAGAACTTCTGCCCGACTGGATCCACTGGTTGCTTCGACTCAGGGTTCCTTGGCGCGAATTGTTCTCGAACCTCCTTTCTCACATGCTCATTCAATTCCTCTTGAGTCATTTCGTATGCTAACTTCGGAGGTGGAGGCTTTTGTTTCTTCTTAGCTGGGTTCTTCTTCGCCTTAGGAGGTGGCGGTGGCAGGACCCGAGCCTTTGCATCCTTCTTCGCCTTAGGAGGTGGCGGCGGACTCATGCTGGGGTCCCTTGGAGTGGGTGGTGACTGCGGATCCATGCTGGGGCCCCTTTGTGCAGGTGGTGATGGAGGACCCATGTTGGGGTCCCTTTGTGCGTATGGTGATGGCAGACCCATGCTAGGTGTTGGTGTTGGCAGTCTTGGCCCTGGGCTCTGAGCCGATGCTACGGGATCTGTGGCTCCTTGTGGAAATCTTATGTAGCGCTTGTTCCAACAGATCCAAGTGTGGAGCGCATGTTGTAGTTCCTGTTCTCCATCACCTCCAGGGATCTCAAGGTCGAGGTTTCCCATCCTTTCTCGACCCGGTCAACCATGACTCTAGCATATCCTTCAGAAATCGGCATGGCATGAATTGTCCCGCCTTGGATAGGTACTTCGGCAATACCATGAGCCACTAATTTGACCTTTTTCCTCTGCTGATAAAAAAGCTCGCAGGGGGTACTCAGTGAAGTCATCCATGGGGTAACGTTGTTGGTTGTCCACAACCATTTCAGTTCGGTCTCCGCTGGCTGGATGCTCCGTGGAAGCGACGCTGCTACGGTATTGAAGTTGTTGGCTAGCTGCCATTGCACCTTCAATCGAAGCTACTCGTTCTTCTAGGGCACGCATCTTCTCTTCCTGTTCAGCCTTCCTTCTGCATCGGTTTCGATCAGTGTCGATATCTTCACTGAAGCCATGCTTCCATGGAACTACGCCCATGCCTCGGACACGTCCTGTGTGTTCTAGTGTCCCAAGAGTGTATGTCAGCTCGTCTTTCTCTCTGTCAGGCTTCAAAGTGCCTTCGGCAATGGCCTTTAGTGTTGTATCGAGCCTGTCTGCCGCTTCTCTTATTCGATCGGTAGTCACGAACGATCCATCTTCCATGTTTAGTGTGCCTCCATGAGCATAGAAGAAATACTTTGCTCGCAATAGCCAATTGAAAGTCGCCGGTATGATTCCTCTTGCCATTAGGTCTTGTTCCATCTTCTGCCATTTCGCAATCCCATGGCCCGGGGTCTAACAAGCCCCCGAGCTCTTCATAGTCGAGTATTGCAGGCGTTCGAGTACTTCTGAAGGCGTCTTCGAGTTCTCCCAAACTTCATCTTGAAGGTGTCTTCCGAGTACTTCATTGGCTGCATTGAGGCTGTGAGGTGCTCATGCCCCGAGTAGTTTTCAAGTCTTCTTTTTATATTGGGTGCAATGAAACTCGCACTCCATATGGAGTAGCCCCCGAGCCTTAGGTTGAATCGAAGAATCAAGCTGAGGGTCAATTTAGTCCTTAATCTTCTGTCCTTATCTTCCAAAAAATTTAGAAAATAAGACATCGATGACACGTGTCCCGCAGCCCCCGAGCCTTTAATCCAAATTCGTGGCATGGGTCATGGCATGGTTAAAATGGGTAAATTGGTTCAAAAATTCGATAACCTCTTTTTTCAAAATGTTATCCCTGAAAAAATGGTTAAGCAAACAAATCTTATCCCGCAAAACTCTTCGCATTCCGCGGAATGAACTTGGGCTCGCTGCTGGTTATTTAACCACGTGGTGACCTTGGGTTTCACTCACCCTTTCACTTGTGCTTGTTACCGTTCGAGCCTTTCGTCTTCCTCTGTCTCGCAGCTGCCGCCACTTCCAGAGTTAGATCTAATTCTGTCTTAGTGTGAGAAGTAGTCGCCCGATTCATCCTCCTCCCCAAGAGCCCTGCTCCGCCGCCTCTCTCATTGTAGCCCCAGAACGCATGCAAGCAAAGCGCCTCGTGACCACAAGGATGGCCTGCAACAAGCGAGGGACCTCCAAGGGGAAAGAAAAGTAGTTGAAGACCGTCTCCACCGCCAGAGATGGGTGGAAACCAAGTAAGTGCTCCGAAGCTGATATCGGTCCCTCGTTGATGAGGGTCTTCTCCAGAGCAAAGAGGTCATCCAGTGGCGCCCTGCCACTGGCGATAAAAGGCCATCTGAAGGAGTTGATGAGATTGTTCTCTTTCAATACTTTGGCAAGCGAGGACTAGCCCTCCCGACTTATGATTTTTTCTGTGGTCTCCTCTTCTACTACGGAATCCAATTGCATCATCTTAATCCCAACTTCATCCTTCATATTTCCATCTTTGTTCAATTCTGTTAAGTATTCTTAGGAATAGAGCCGCACTTCGATCTTTTCACCTATCTTTTCCACCTCAAGGCCCAACCCAATGATAAAGTTCTGTACAAGGTCGGAGGTGCTGGACTGCAACTGATGCAGGGGATGGAGAAAAAAATACATTTCCTACAAATTCCCGAGTAGTTTGTCAGGGTGGAGAGAGAAGTGGTTCTATATCAAAAATCAAGCACCTTCCC
Source organism: Panicum miliaceum (assembly GCA_032594955.1). Lineage (NCBI taxonomy): Eukaryota > Viridiplantae > Streptophyta > Magnoliopsida > Poales > Poaceae > Panicum > Panicum miliaceum. The sequence goes on along the minus strand of CM064070.1, from coordinate 5,448,858 downwards.
TGCTAGAGAGGACCGTAGGGGCACTTAAGATCACATGCGAGTGGTCCAAGCCCTACATGGATGAGAGCCACATCCCAGATTTGCTCAGTATGATCAAAAAGCAGAGGGATGCGGGTGTCACTAGAGTAGTGGTGATGTATTCATGGATCGGCAGGCGGATCCAGCCACTACAGAAATGGTCGAAGTTTGGCTTCGAGTACCTTGGACTCTTAGACCCTTCTCAATTTTCTGCAGACCTGTTTAGAAATTTGATGCCATTCTGAGAGTAAGTCGAGTACTCATGGGCGCTGAAACTGTGCCATATGTTCCGAAGATGTACTCTGCCAAGGAGCCTCCAAAGCATGTATGTATCTGTATCCTTCTGTACTGCAATTTCATCTTGAGTGATACTAACTCATCTGTCAATCTTGTTGCAGTAGGATGTGAATGTATATAGGAGTATGCCGCCGATGACGGACATCGCACGTCCGCTGCATCTGCAGCCATCGGCGTACCAGGTGCACATCTCCCGTCCATCCAATGATCCAGTTAGTACGAACGATGATCAGGACAGCGACGACAGTCGCACACTGTTTGAAGTGGTGAAAGGCAAGGGTAAGAAGACCGCCTAGGAAAGCGCAAGATCTCCTGGTGGTGATCTTTTACCTAGCCATCCACGGGGACCAAGAGCCACCACTCGGAAGCGCAAGGCCAGCGCCTGACCAGCTGGAGGTGACATCGGAACATCCAGGTCAGTGCTTGTCACTGCATTCCGAGTACTTTTCCTAATTTTGCTTGGGCATTTTTGATAGAAATTCCCCCTTCTTCTTGACTCTTGTCGGTAGCTCCCCGAGCCCCAAATGTATCAGGGGCACAGTGGAGGAGGAGATCGGGGATGACACTACAAAGGGACAAAGCGTGCCCACCCTTGGAGTTGACTCGTCAAGTGGTACTACTGAAGCCGCGCTAGAGCAATCGCCGCCCCCGGCTGACCACAGTTTGAGGGTGACTGTTGCGGTTGCCCTGCCGGGGCAAACGCCGCCCTCGACTGGCGAACCTGCGATGACGAGTACTCTGGGTACTAGACCAGTGCCCCGAGTACTCAAGAAGAAGTGTTGTCTCTAAAGAAGTCTACACTGTAAGTATCCGAGTGCTTTTCCCTTGTGTATTGTAGGTTCTTATCTGTCTGGTAACAACTCATAATGTTGTTTCCGTATGTAGACCATCCTCTGCTCTGGGCTTGGAGCAGCCTGGTGATGCCATGGATGCCCGAGCCCCCGAGCCAGAGAAGGTGGTTGGTGTGACACCAGTGGCCATGGAGGTCGTTGAGCCATCGCAGCCGCCAGATGCCCGTGTCTCCTCACTCATAGAGGCTGAAAATGCCGGTGAAAGGGACGTGCCAAATGCTGAACCAGAGCCGGCGAACATAGAGCAGCCTCAGGAAAATCCCATAGGTAAGTTGCATTGATATGCATTTCACCCGAGTTATTTGTTGCTTGTATGTTTGCTTATGGAGTAACCATGTGACAGGGAGCCCGCAGCCGCAGCAGCATGACCCTGTCGAGCAAGTTGCTGCGGGTAGCTCAAAAGTCATAGCTCCAGTGCAGCCACCATTTTGTGAGATCGGCATCCCATTGGAACTCATAGATGACCCAATGCTGGTAGACGAACGTCTGAAGGAATTCAATGATTCATTTCAGGATATATTCCGATTCTCCACAGTTAGTGCCCAGAAGTGTCCATATTTGCTGTTATCGAGTAGTATTTCTTCTAAAACTACTTTTGACTATCAAACAAACCATGGCTAATTGATCCCGCATCAAGTCAGATAAATTGTGAGCCATGGAGATCAAATTCGAGTAGTTGCAAACCATGGAGCAAGAGATTGAAGCACAAGTAGCAGAAAATGCTAAAGTGCGGTATGAACTTGATACCTTGAAGCTCGAGCACACCCGAGAGATCTGGCTGCTGAAGAAGTAAATTGAAAATCTGAAGGACAAGAACAGACTACAGACCAAGTCTCACCAAGGTAAAATTCTACCGACTGCTTTATCCTTGCTTGCTATTTGTGGAGAGTAGCATCTGAACTAGTATGAGTTCTTCCTCGTCTCCTTTTGCTTGCAGAACTGAATAATATCATAAGAAATAAGGAAGATGAGATCACTGACTTGAAGAATCTTATGTACCATCTACAAATGATGCGGAAAAACTGATTAAGGCCCTTCAGGATGTGGATGTGCAACTCGTGGATTGTATGACGCAGATCAAGGAGATGGCCACTGAAAAGGAGCTAAACAAGAAGGAACTTGAAGAGCTCAAGGATGCTACCCAGGTGGTGGTCGACATGGTGGATCTGCCATAAGAAGGGGTGGTGAGCGACAAGACGCTGTTGGAGCGACTTCGCAAAACCCCCAGAAGATTACCAGTTATATATCAGAAACCACCAGGACCTACGTGGAGCACATCCTTGGACTCGTAAAGTCCTACTGGCCCAAGCCAAACTGACCACTGGCGACTTGGATGTCAGCTGACTGCACCAAAGATAAGTTCAAGGAACTTGTTGAGGAAGTGAAGCCAGTGGCCCAGAAGTTAGTCGGCAGCTTAGAACAAGAGTAGATTCAGATGTAGAGACATTGAATACTCTATCATGATTGTGTATGAGTGTAAATATGTTAATAGTTGTTTGCCTATTGATGTGTTCGGTGTGCTGACTCGTAGAGTAGGACCAAAAATTGTAGGACGTACAATGAAATAGTGGAGACGCCCATAGAAAACTACCCAAAAGGCAACGCTTTTAGAGGTAGTCGATGGTTGTGCATTCAATAGTTAGACCTAGATTGTTCGTAGGTGTAAAAACCTCTTCGACTGTATCCGTGTGACTTAGGCCGTTAGTTCTAACGAGCTATGTAGCCTTGCTCCATTGACCAACATCAGGCCACTTTTGACCGGGATCCTCTGTTGTGATTCCAATCTGTTTGGCGCAACTTGCATTGCCAATCGGCCGATTCCCAACTGTAGATTCAATCGGCCGATCCTTTACTGTAGCCTTTAGATCTGCTGCATCGGCCAATCTCTTCTCCTGACGCCGATTCAACACGTGTCAAAATCTGGCGTCAACACATGCCCCCTAGTTTCAGAGTAAAACATAATTTTTACTTCGAAACTCTTTCTTTAATCCTTTTCTCCGAAACGGGCGCAGTAAAAATCTCCTCCCGTTCTGCGGTCTTCTACATAATGATTGCGATTTTCTCGGACCGGGCGCTCGAGACAACTGTTCCCCTGGAATTCGTGTAGACGGCGCGGCAAAAATCCTGCCTTTGCCCTTTCTCTCTCGGATTATCTTTAAGTACCGGCATCCTCCGCCTTCCATTCTCCACGAGCCCAGTAATCTTCTCCTGCGAACAATTGTTCATCTTCTTCTTGAGCCCTCTCGATCTCCAATTGCTCTCCCAGCGATCTCACTTGCGACCTACTCCAACCTTCCAATGGCGGCACCATCAGCAACTTCTCCAACCACGGAGGTTCCGTCGGCATCCCCCTCAACGATGGCGGCCCAATCGGCGGTTCAACTGGCGGCCCCATCGGCGACGATGAGCTTCATCCCGGAGGTAATTACTTGAAATTGTCCCCTTTTGCTTTTCTACTGCTCCAGCATTTTCTAGATCCATTCTCAGTTTTTCCTCTTTTACCTCCTTTTTTAGGCATTTAGGCACCAAATTACCATTCCTCTTTCAGAATCCTCCGATCTTATCTGCTTAGGCCCCATGGGGAATCCCAATCCAACTGACCTGATCAACCTAGAGACTCACAGTGTCCCGTTCAAGCAATCGCCCATGGATCTAGATCAGTGGGCAGGTGCCTTTAGGTCCTGGCCGAATGAAACCCCTGGCTGGAAAGAATGGTACCATAGAGTAGCCAGGTCTAGGAAAATTCAGTGGGATGAACTGAAAATCGGCCAATGCATAGACCTCTCTCTGTCCCAGATGGAGAAAAACGAGCCCTTGGTCATAGCAGCTTCTTATTTCTGGTCTGATGCACTCAATGCGTTCCATTTTGGACATGGACCCATGACTCCAACTTTGGCCGATGTCCTGTTGTTGACTGGCCTTGACATCTCCTCTTCCGATACCCCTTTTGAGTATCTGATTAAACCATCACATCGGCTAGAAACCAAAGGAATCGGCGGATGGAAGGGGTACATCAACAGAAATATGAAGAATGGGACAGTTTTAGAGAGAGGGCATACTGCGTTCCTGATGATGTGGCTGGAGAAACATTTTTTCTGTGGCAGAGCAGTTGGCCCTTCTTCTAACACCCAAGCTTTGGCAGAAGCTCTGTCACTAGGATCGGCCGTTCCCCTTGGAAAGCATCTGTTGGGATCGGCCTACCACATGATGCACCAAATCGGCACTAGGCTGTCAAAAGGGGAGCCGATTGGGAACCCTGGCGGTCCCTGGTGGTTCATCACTCTCTGGCTCAACCTATATATGAGCAAGGTCTCTCAGCAACGAATAGAGACCAAAACTTTCCCCAACATTGAGTCAGAGGAAAACCCAACCGTCCGACGACACTGCAGATCTTTTGGAGAAGCGGCATCGGCCTTCCCTGGCTGTCAATTTACTACTGCCCGAACGGCCAAATACTTCAGATGCTTCTACAACGGCTTCAGTGAAGAGACTGTCAGTTGGTATCCCTATCGGACAGTAGAGCCGATTTTCGAACTTCCCATCTACTACGACTCGTCCACTCATACTTTTGATAGGGAACTTATGGATACCCTAATTAAGCCAGGATTTTGCCGGCCAACTTCTTCTCTGGAAAGGACTCTCCCACATATGAGTTTTATAATCCATCGGCTGCAGCAAGGCAACTGGGCTTTGGTCAACTCCCGATTCAGGTCTACTTTGCCGGTCAAGCAAAATTCAGAGATGAACTGACCAAGAGTCTTGACTACAATCGGCTGTGCAACTTAGTGCCAGATTCTAGCACCATTGACCTGAACAATTGGACAGTGGCCTCTTTTGCCGTTCAGAAATTCAAATTATGGTGGGCAGAATGGAAGCAATACCTCTTCTGCAAATCCCCATCAACATATTGCAACATTCTGGACCCAGAAAACATCAACCCAAGTGCAGCGGTATGTCCTTTCTCCCAGCCGATTTCAATGTTGTCTCTTTCCATACTACCATCTTACCATTAACTTATATTTATCTTCTTAGTCTGAAAGCCAAGTCCCTCCAATGCGGAGCCGAAGCGGCAGGCCGATAGAGAGCGATCATCCATATACGCCATATCCGCTCATCGGCTTTCACGCTCCAACCATCAAGGACATCGCTATTGGCCGATTGAAACGAACACCGAAAAGGCCAACCTTGAAGACAACAAGCCATCGAGTGCGTGCCCGCATCGGACCGACTGACCAATCGGCGGTAGTATCGGCTGAAACTCCGATTCCTCTATGCTTGCCGACTACCGAGATGGCTGATCCTCAAGTCACCACAGAAGTCGGAGCAGCTGCGGCATCACTGCTAGTGGAAGCTGTTCAGGTAATCTTGCTTATTTCATATATCTTTAAGTGCTCCACTAACACTAACTTTTTCTTTCTGTCAGGCTGCACAAGCCGCTCCAGTGCAGTCCCCACAGAAATCGGCCACATCCCAAGCGGAAACCGAAACTCTAGCAACTCTTCTCATCGAGGTAGATAATATCTTAACTCAATTTCTCGACATTCAGAGGACTTAACTGATTCTGATGCAGGCCGATTTGGGTACGTCGACTCTAGCCCCACAACAAACATCGGCCGGAAGACCAACAGAGGCATGGCAAATATCTCATATCATCTTATTTCAATTACCCATAGTATACTCATAGGGTCTGTTTTCCATACCTTTTCAGGCAGCTGGTCCAAGCAGAGCATTAATAGTTGTCGAGTCCTCTTCCTCTGACGAGCCGATTGTACCGGTCCCTGAGACGAGGGAGGCGCTCCCATCGGCGCAAGCAAGAGAGATCCGCTTCAAGGAGGTAATAAACTTATCACCGGAATCGGCCGATTCCCTTTTACGGCTTACTAATCCTTTTCTTTATTCTCCCGCAGGAACAAGACACCCCGAATAACAGCGTTTTCTCCTTCACCGTCTCTTTGCCTGATGATGAAGAAATCGCTTCATGCCAAATTCCGTTGAGCTCTATTTCTGATGATGTCCGCGCCAAGCTCGAGAGCATGCGGATTCTCCTCCAAGATGATATCAGCCGATTAGTAGAAGATGCTTCGCCGATTCGGCGGTTTTCAATGACATCAAGGGTCGAATCCCGGAAGAAACGATAGAAAGCTTGGAACCTATTGCATATATAGAATATATTCAAACCCCAGTTTCCAGGGCCCTGCGCCATATGGCCGATCGTGCCCAGCTAGCAAAGACCTGGGAAGAAGCCGACTCGTACAAGCACCGAGCCCAAGAGGTACATGAATGGATCAACTTTCTCGAGAGCTCTCGCCCGGATATCGTCGGCACGATAGATCGCCTCAAACGGAGGAGAGCAGAGCTAGCCAAAGAGATGGAGCAAGTAACCAAAGACATAGCTGCCGAAGAAAAGAGACTTCAAGCGCTCCCATCCGTCATTGCTGGGCTGAAGCAAGAAAGGCAGAACTTGGCCTGTGAAGCGATAAGGCTTCGTCGCCATATGTCAGAAGTTCCCGGATCAGCCGACGACGACCAAAGAGTACTAGATTCGGCCGATCAGATTAGGCAACGAGCTATCGCGGCCATAGATGCTTTCCTCGGGTTGTAAAGAATGCTGTAAACATTTAATGCTCCTTTAATGTTACTGCGCTGATTTGATCCTGGACCACTTCCTTTGGCAGATTTGCATTTATGAATGATTTTACTCCGATAGGACGTGTCCCACTATCTTCTTACTTCCTTCTCTTTATAAGTAGGTCCCACACCGTCTCCAGAGGCATATGCATTACCCATCTTCTGAACAGCCACGGCTTGATTACTGGATTCATAGCCGATGCTGGCGCGCGTTGTACATTGCCAAACTTCTGACAGTCTTGGCATCCTTTATAATATTTGAAACAATCCTCAAGAATCGTCGGCCAGTAATACCCATTGTTTCTGATCATCCATTTCATTTTGTGAGCCGATTGATGGGCTCCACATACGCCTTCATGGATTTCTCCCATCAGAACCTTTGCTTCTTCTGTTCCCAGGCACTTGAGAAGTACTCCATCAATCGTCCGGTAAAATAAATCATCTTCAAGCAACACATATTTTGTGGCTTGAAAACGTACTCGCGATCCACTTTTCGGGAGGGGTGTTTCAAGTAATTGGCGATTTCCCTTCGCCAATCATCGGCCGCGAGCTCTAAAATCATCGCCCCCTGAATCGGCCGATAATCGGATGCATGTTGGGCCAGCCTGTTGGCCTCTTCATTATAATTTCTGGTAATGTGCTCAATTATCGCAGACTTGAATTCCTTTAACAACTGGAGACAATCTTCATAATAAATCCTCAAGATATCATCCTTGCATTCAGATTTCCCCGTTAACTGATCCACGATGAGCATGGAATCTCCAAAAATCTCGACTGTGTCAGCATTGACTTCCCTTAATAATTGGATACCTTTTAGGACGGCTCGATATTCCACCTGGTTATTGGTTGCGGATGCTTCTATCAGCAGAGAGAAATCATAACTTGCCCCCCGAGGCGATACAAGAACAATGCCGATTCCTGATCCGGCCCCACAAGAAGAACCATCGAAATACAAAGTCCATGGAACCGGTTCAACGACAGCAATCTCTGGTCCGCAATGCTGAGCTACGAAATCGGCCATGATTTGACCCTTGACAGCTTTGGCCGATTCGTACCTTAAGTCAAATTCTGACAGAGCCAGGATCCATTTTCCAATCCGTCCTTTCAAAATCGGCAACGATAGCATATATTTCACCACATCATCTTTGCATACAACTATGCATTCTGCCGATAACAAATAGTGCCTGAGCTTGGTACATGAGAAGTATAGACACAAGCACAGCCGCTCCACTGGGGAATATCTTGTTTCGGCGTCCAGGAGTCTTCTGCTGACATAATATACCACTCGTTCTTTCCCTTCGAACTTCTGTACCAACGCCGATCCAATAGCCTGTCCATCAGCCGATAAGTATAATTTGAACGGCTTACCAGGCTGTGGCGGGACTAACACCGGAGGTGAAATCAGATATTGCTTGATATCTTCCAAATCTACCATCTCTAATGAATCAGCCGACGTAAATCCATGCCCAAGCTTTCCATCTTCTCGAATGAACTGATCCATCTATTCTAAATTTTCAGAGGCGACTGCTTGGATCGGCTGTAGACCAAAATTAGACACCTTCAGGAAATCAGTGTCCCAAGTCCTGCCAGACATACACCTGACGTGTTCACAACTCCATTGTTGCGTGTCGGCCGCTGCAACGCTGTAGGCGGAATCGGCGGTGACTATCTCTGTGCTATCGCCGACCCATTGCACGAGGCATTGGTGCATTGTAGATGGGACACAACAATTCGCATGTATCCAGTCGCGACCGAGCAGCATGTTGTAGGACCCCTTACCATTAATAACGAAAAAGGTAGTAGGAAGGGTCTTACTGCCGATGGTGAGGTCGACGCAGAGCGCTCCACGGGCGGGGGACACATTGCCTTCGAAGTCCTTGAGCATCATGTCCGTCTTGGTCAGGTCTTCATCGTTTTTGCCCAACTTGCGGAACATGGCATACGGCATGATGTTGACTGCGGCGCCTCCATCCACTAGTAGCCTAGTAACGGGTCGCCCGTTAACGTACCCTTTGAGAAATAATGCCTTGAGATGTTGCCGCTTTTCGTCTTCTAGCTTCTCAAAGGTGGCTGTCATCGGCTCTAATACTAGCTGCGCCATCTGCTCTTCCACCCTTGTCTCTTTGTCTCGATCGGCAGGTGCCATGAACTCCATCGGCAATATGAACACCATGTTGATGTGGGCTGCCGATTCCTGACTGCCCGCTTCCTTGCTGCTATTTTTCTTGGGGCGCCAGACCCGAGACTTGACGTTTTTCTTCTCCACCGCCTGCCTCTGCTCTTCTTCTTGTTGCTCCCACTGGCGCAGGCGTTGGATCCTCCGTTTCTAGGATTTGGATAGACCATCAGGGCACCACCTGGGGTTTACTGGTTTGGCCGATGATCTGGCGTGCTCCCAATCTGGTTACCGTCCTAGGGGATTTTCATCTGACACCCTGTCATCAGCCATCTCTTCCAACCGATCTTGTACGCTAATTCTGCCCCCCAGTCCATCCTGTTGGTTGATCCTGCCTTTCCACCGGTGATACCGGTCAACTCTGCCCCCCAGCCGATCATGCACTGAAAGGCGCTGTCCTTCTTGTTCGCGCCGATTTCTGCTGATCGGCTCTGATCCTCTATATCTGGAGCGTGATCTTTTGAACGGGCGATCGTTGCAGCTAAATCCGTTGCACTCAGGACAGTTATCGGCTGATGGCAATCGAATGTCGCTCTCCCAGCAATGGATGAAGAATGGACATTGCCAGTGATCCTCGTGCCGGCGTATCATTTTGTCGTGATATCTTGACCGTTCCTGCTGCTGCCGATATTTGCTGAGCCAGAAGTGGGAAGTGATGGGTCTGCGCGATCGTTCTGATCCTTCGCCCTTGTGTTCAGCCCGCCTTTTCCCTTTGACCTCATCCGCCGTGACCTGCTTCCTGGGATCTACGACGCCGCTCCTTCTTGCCGATTCCGACGTCAGCACCTTGGTTTGAAGTGGATTTTTTCCAGTGTCAACCATGTTGGCTGGGAAAGGATGCTGGTCAATCTTCATCGGCTTCGCCGGCTTTGCCGGGGTTTCAAACTTGAGCCTCCCCTGCTCGATGGCCGATTATATCTGCTGATGAAAGATCTTGCACTCATTCGTGTCATGAGACGTGGCGTTGTGCCACTTGCAGTACTTCATCTTCTTGAGCTGATCGGCCGAAGGGATGGTATGGTACTGAGATAGCTTGATCTGCCCTTCGTGGAGTAATAAATCAAAAATCTTATCGGCTTTTGATGTGTCAAAGCCGAATGTCTCTGGTTCTTTCTTTCCGAAAGGGCACGATATTGGCTTTTTGCCTTTCACCCATTCTGCTAGGCCGATTTCCTCCTCCCCATCAGATTCAGACCCTTCTTAGTATGCCACCTTCTTCTGGAAGTTCCTCCGTTGTTCAATCGGACGGACTTCCTGACCTGCCAATCGATGAACGATCTGGCTTAAGCTTTCAAATTCTTGCGAAGCATACCTTTCCTTGATTTGTGGTAGGAGGCCTTGGAAAGCGATATCGGCCAACTGTGCATCGGTCAGAGCCTGACTGTAGCATTTGTTCCTGACTTCTCTGAACCTCTGTATATATCCAGTCACCGGTTCATCGCTCCTCTGCCTGAGGCTGGTCAAGTCTGAGAGCTTCATCTCATGTACTCCTACGTAGAAGTAGTTATGGAACTACTTCTCTAGATCGGCCCAAGTAACAATAGAGTTAGGTGGTAAAGTGGTGAACCACTGGAAGGCCGATCCAGACAGAGACGATGAAAACAGACGCACCCTCAGAGCATCTTGCGTAGCGGCTTCCCCGCACTGGATGATGAATCTGTTGATGTGCTCCACGGTGGATGTGTCGTCCAGCCCCGAAAACTTGGTGAAATCAGGAACCTTGTACTGGTGGGGAAACGGCAGCAAGTCATAGGCAGGTGGATATGGCATCTTGTATGTGTAAGTTTGTACTTTCGGCTTCAAGCCGAATTGGTCTTGGATTACCTCTGCTATTCTCGCTGTCCAATCCACCTGCTGCTGATGAACGGCTGTTCGCGGTGCCGGCATATGTTGGAGGACTGGCGGTGGTATGGCCGGGTGATGGATCGAAGCATGCGGCGAATTTTGTTGCGTCATGGCCGTCTGAGCAGTTGACAGTTGATGGCGAAGCGAATCTGCCGCCCCGTCGTACATTGTCAACGGCACCGTGCTTCGGAGAGCCTCTATGGCGCCTGCCCCCTTGCCGATTTTTGACGAGACTGGTTGATACTGAGGGACCGTCGGCCGGAAAGCCGATTGGAACGGCGCCTGGATTGGATAGCTCCCATGTTCGGCTGATAGATTAGAAAAAACCGTTGTCGCCGATGCCCCCCAGGGTAATGAGTTTGTGAGCAACGATTGCACAGAAGCAATCTGGACAGACTGAAGCGGTGCTTGCGATGGGAAGCATGGTGTACCACTATACCTTGGAGACGCTGGAGGCATTGAAGTGTTGTGACCTTCGCGTTACGTCGATGTCGGCTGAGGAGCCGATTGGGACGTGCCTGGTGAGCCTCGGGCTGGGAGTGCAATCGGCGGGGCATACGCTGGCCCTTGATATCCTTGAACTGCTCCGCTGGCCAGAGAGCTGATGACGGCGTTATACACCGTATTGGTCATCACCGAGGATTGGTCAATGAACGCCTGGTAGACGGATTGTTGGATCATATCGGACATCTTGCCCAAATCCTCAGCAATGGTGATATGGCGGGGAACTGGAAGAGGAGCTTTCTTGACTGCCTCCCTGCTTCTGGTACGACCGAACGACTGCAGATACATTCTTTTGTAATCTTCTAGATGTTTAGCCAATTCTTCCCTCTGGTCGTCCTTGAGATCCGCTTCTGTGACCTCAATGATGTTGCTTTCGGAAACTTCTGCGTTCTCCGACATGTCGGATCTTGAAGTTGGTCCCACCGGGCGTGCCAAAAGTGTGTTGGCGCTAAAATCAGCCAAGGAATCGGCCGATGGTCTTCAGCGTCGGACACATGACCCGGGAGAATCTGCTTAGCTCCTATTCGGGTCATTGCCCTGGTGCGGTTCGCGCGGCGTGCCAGTCAATCTGACCTGTTGATTGACAAGGAAATAAAAGTATTAAATTCCGGGCATCCCGATCGGATGGGGTTCCGATCTGTCCCGAAGAGGGCGTCGGCGAATCGGCCGATTTGCTATGAAGATGACCGGCTATGGATTCAGCCGATAATCACGTAATAATTGCAAAGAAAACTGGCTGGAGCGATCTAAACAATTATTACAGATGCAACGCTTGAGAATAGATCTAATCGGCTATATGATGATGAACGAGGAAGCACGATGATAAAGCCGATAATTCCAATCTCAAGCTGGATAACTGGTGATAATACTAGAACAACAGGTAAAACTTGCAATTCTAGTAAATATCGATAAATGGTGAATAAATCCAAACGAAACCACAGCGATGCGCCCGTGGTTAAAGCTCAGATGTTACTCGATAAGCGGAACCTACCAATTGGCCGGAGATCAAGTTGATGCAGTCCTGCCAATCCGTACGAACTCGTGGAAGAAGAGAAAATATTGGTGAAGTCGCCGACTTGAAAGTAAAGTGCTAGGAAAAAGTAAAAGTGTTTTGTTGATTGATGTGTTGATATCATGCAAAGCCCTGGCGACTCCTATTTATACCCTAAAATCAGGACTCCTGGTCAATTATGACTTGTTACAACCTTATTTCAAACAGGAAAACTACTATATCTATAATATCTTTAAAAAGGAAACGGACTCCCGCAGAATCTTCCGCCGACATCTCCTAATCCAATCAGGACTTTTTCCATTGCTTCTTGACCGAATCAGCGTTGCTCCATTGACCAACATCAGGCCACTTTTGACCGGGATCCTCTGTTGTGATTCCAATCTGTTTGGCGCAACTTGCATTGCCAATCGGCCGATTCCCAACTGTAGCTTCAATCGGCCGATCCTTTACTGTAGCCTTTAGATCTGCTGCATCAGCCAATCTCTTCTCCTGACGCCGATTCAACACGTGTCAAAATCTGGCATCAACAGCCGCCTTACAGTCTGTCAGCTTCTGGACATCCTTGATCATCCGTAGAGCACCCATGTCTGTAATGGCGGTGATCTTCTCCGAGTTCGCTTCAATTCCTCGGTGACTGACGATGAAACCGAGTAGTTTCCCTTGTGGTACGCCGAAGATGCACTTAATTGGGTTGAGCTTCTACTAGAACTTGCGCAGGCTGTTGAATGTTTCTTCGAGGACGGAGATGAACTCGTCATGAGTTCTGGTCTTGATGACCACGTCATTCATGTAGGCTTCAACATTGCGGTGTAGCTGGTCAGCGAGGCATAATTGGATAGCCCGCTAATAGGTGGCTCCTGCATTCTTCAGCCCAAAGGACATAGTTGTGTGGGCATATGCTCTGAACGGGGTGATAAACGCCATCTTGATCTTCTTCCTTGAGGCAATCTGATGGTAGCCCGAGTAGCAATCAAGCAAAGAGAGCAGGACGCAGCCAGCCGTGGAGTCAATGACTTGGTCGATGCGTGGGAGCGCGAAGGGGTCCATCGGGCAGTGTCTGTTGAGATCAGTGTAATCCACACAGATCCTCCATTCATTATTATTCTTTTTCAAAACTAGTACAGGGTTAGCTAGACACTCTGGGTGGTTGACTTATTTAATAAAACTAGCTGCGAGTAGTTTTGCTAACTCCTTGATGGCCTCCCTCTTGTCTCGAGCAAAGCATCGTAGTCGTTGCTTCTTCGGAGTGGCATTGGGGTTGACTTTTAGGCAGTGCTCAATCAGCTCCATGGGCACGCTCGGCATATCCACTAGTTTCCACGCAAATATGTCACGGTTGGCCCTAAGAAAGCTGATGAGCGTGCTTTCCTATTTGTCACTCAAACCGCCTCCGATCAAAGCTATATTGGATGGGTCGCCTTCTCGCAGCTGGATTGTCTTGATGCCGACATTGCTGGGGTTGGGCTTTACCGTGGACTGGCTAGGCCTCTGATTGGAGACTTCCATCTCTATGTCGGCGACCTTCTGTGCGGCCGCGAAGACTTCTGCAGATGTCTGGCACGCATGATGTCGCGGCGTACTCGATCACCTCTTGGTCACAGTCATACAACTTCTTCAAGTAGCCATGGAATGTGAGTACCCCTATCTTGCCTGGCATCTTGAGTAGCCAGTAGACGTACTGAGGTACGGCCATGAACATGGCCAGAGCCGGTCTGCCGAGGATGGCATGGTATGACGACTCAAAGTCAACCACCTCGAACTTCATGTACTCTGTGCGGTAGTTGTCTTTCTTCCTAAAGGAAACTGGCAGGACCACCGATCTGAGTGTTGTAGCCGCATTCTCTGGAATGATGCCGTAGAACAGAGCTTTGCTGGGGGTGAGCATCTTGGTGATGTTGTAACACCCAAAAATTTAGGAATCAAAATTCTAAAAGTATTTTTATTAAAATCACAAGATAAAATTGTGCATGCATCTTTATTTCTTTTCTTCTTCTATTCTTTCTTTCAGCCCAGCCCCAATTCTTCTCTTTACCTTTCTCTCGCTTTCCCGCGGCCCAACTCAGTAGCCAATCCGCTCACCCGACCCTTTCTTTCACTGATAGCTGGGACCCCTCTGTCGGTGTCTTCTTTCTTCTTTCCTTTCTTCTTCCTCTGCTCCGCATCGCTCCCGCTCCTCTGTTTCCTTTCTCCGCCACGACAGCAGGCACGCCGCGCCATCGTCCACATCCCTTCTCCTTCCTTCTTTCTTTCTTACCTCGAGTCCGGATCGACTTCGCGCCGTCGCCCGCGTCTCTCTTTCCTTCCTCGCGATGCAAGCTTGCCTTACTAGCCACAGTTCCGCCCTTTCCTTCACAAGAGCCGCCGCCTTCCTTACTCCCGGCCAACCCGCCCTATAAAATCCCGCTGGAGCCCCGCTTTGCAACCAGAGCCATCCTCAAACCCTTTCCTCTACTCAACACCGACACACGCCGCTGGAAGTCGCACACAGGAGGATCGCCGCCGTCCCGTGTCACCGCTTCTCCGTGGACTCGCCGTTCCGCAGTGTCTCCGCCGTCTTCAACTCTCGCCAGAGCTCCGTGAGTTCGTGAGCATCAAGCCGCACCAGATTCCCCTCTCTCCCTTGCTCCGCTGCAAATCCGATTTCTCGTCGGACCCCTGTTTCCGCCCGCCGCCGTGGCCACCAGTTTACAGCCGCCGCACAGCCATCCCGTGACCACCCTCACCTTCACCGTACCGCCCACGCCCTTCCCGGCATAAATCCAGCTTGAATCGAGCCCCGGAACACCGGATTCGGTGAAGCTCCGGCCGTCTGCTGCCGCACTCGCTCGCCGCTGACGCCCAGCAAAGCTCCGATTCACCCGACCTTTTCCTTACTCCGCCGATTTGCCCGACCTTCACTTTACACTGCCGATTTACCCGACTCTCTCTTCACACCGCCGATTCGCCCGACCCTTACTCCGTTGATTCGCCCGACCCGCCGCTCGATGCTGATCTAACGGATTAGATTCACACGACCCTAGCCATCCCCGTAACATTCGCAGAAAGACCCCTAGGTTTTCCAGGAATCAACCCGCACTCCAAATCAGTAAAAAATAATTAGAGTTGAGCCCTTTCTTTTTCTGTTCCGACCCCTAACTTTTCTAGAATTAGTACCTGCCGTCCAAAGCCTCTAGTTTTGCACCCCGACCCTTTGTATAAGGTTTAATTATTTTTTAGCCCCTAATTTCTTTAGATTGAGCCCCTGGAAGTTCAAAACTCTCGTAGTTAGGCCCCTAGACCACTGTTTTAGCCATATCTTCATCGTTTCAACTCCGATTTCAGCGATTCTTGCGCCCACCTGATCCTTGCATCATGAACTACAACTTTAGTATCCTTTTACTTTCTGTTTGTATTGTTTGTTGTATTGTTTCTTATTTGTTTGTGTATGCTTGTTTGTGTGATCGCGTAGACAACGTGACGTTCGAGCAAAATCAAGAGGAAGCTTACGAGGAAGAGAATCAGCAGCTGTTTGAAGAAGGCAACTGGATTTCCTCCCCTGCATATTCTATTTGATCCCAACAACAGCATGATAACACACTTTACTTTATTGTTGCTTGCATAAACTTGATGGGTTACCTATGCTAAGGACATACCTAGTCTTTTACCCAAAACCTTGAAACACCTGGGTTTACTATTCATGTTGGGTAGTCACGCTTAGTTGCAAACTTTGGGATTGGTATTGGTTTACTCTTTTAACGATGTTGATCACATTTTATATTGTTGTTATCGCGTAATTTCAAGATCAACTTTGATTAATGGGAACATGGAGAACCACCCAAGAAAACAGTGCAACCACAAAGTCATATGGCTCTGACCTTAGCCAATTAATTAGATGTGTAGTTTGCTGGTGGCCTTACCGAAAGGGCAAGGAGGGGGTCGGTGATAGGGGTCATAGCCCGGTCCTCTTGGGGTAGCTGCCTTTGCTAAGGAGCTGACCATTAGGGAGGTTGTAACACCCAAATTATAGGAGTTGAAACTTTTAAAAGTATTTTCATAAAAATCATAAATTAAAATTGTGCATGCATTTTTATTTCTTTTCTTCTCCTATTCTTTCTTCCAGCCAGCCCAATTCTTTTCCTCTACTTCTTTTCTTTTTCCGCGGCCAACTCAGCGGCCGATTCCCTCACCCGACTCTTTCTTCCACCGACAGCTAGGACCCACCTGTCGGCGCCTTCTTCTTCTTTCTTCTTTCCTTACCCAGAGTCCGGATCGATCCCGCGCCATCGTTCACGCCCCTTCTTTCTTTTACCCCGAGTCCTGATCGACTCCGCAGCACCGCCTTCCTACTCCCGGCCGATCCGCCCCTATAAAATCCTGCCGAAGCCCCGCTTTGCAACCAGAGCCAACTTCAATCTCGTTTGCGACTCAACATCGTCGCACGCCGCTGGAAGTTGCACACCGGAGGAACGCTGCCGTCCCGATACACTGCCTCTTCGTCGACTCGCCGTTCCGCAGCTTCTCCGCCGTCATCAATTCCCGCCAGAGCTTCACGAGTTGGTGAGCATCAAGCCGCACCGGATTCCCATCTCTCTCTTGCACGGCCGCAAACCCGATTTCTCGCCGGACCCCTATTTCCGCCCGCCGCCGTGACCGCCAGCTTACAGCCGCCGCATAGCCATCCCGTGATCACCCTCACCTTCACCGTACCGCCCACTCACTCCCCGGCATAAATCCAGCTTGAATCGAGCCTCGTAACACCGGATTCCGTGAAGCTCCGGCCGTCCGCCGCCGCACTCGCTTGCCGCCGACGCCCAGTAAAACTCCTATTCGCCCGACCCTTTTCGTCCCATCGAGCTGACCCTTCCTCTGCCGCTCGATCTAGATCTAACGGCCAAAATCGATCTTCACTTTACACTGCCGATTTACCCGACTCTCTCTTCACACCGCCGATTCGCCCGACCCTTACTCCGCCGATTCGCCCGACCCGCCGCTCGATGCTGATCTAACGGATTAGATTCACCCGACCCTACCATCCCCGTAACATTCGCAGAAAGACCCCTAGGTTTTCCAGGAATCAACCCGCAGTCCAGATCAGTAGAAAATAATTAGAGTTGAGCCCTTTCTTTTTCTGTTCCGACCCCTGACTTTTCTAGAATTAGTACCCGCCGTCCAGAACCTCTAGCTTTGCACCCGACCCTCTGTTCAAGGTTTAATTATGTTTAGGCCCCTAATTTCTTTAGATTTAGCCCCTGGAAGTTCAAAACTCTCGCAGTTAGGCCCCTAGACCACTGTTTTAGCCATATCTTCATCGTTTCAACTCCGATTTCAGCGATTCTTGCGCTCACGCGACCCTTGCATCATGAACTACAACTTTAGTGTCCTTTTGCTTTCTGTTTGTATTGTTTGTTGTATTGTTTCTTATTTGTTTGTGTATGCTTGTTTGAGTGATCGCGTAGACAACGTGACGTTCGAGCCAAATCAAGAGCAAGCTTACGAGGAAGAGAATCAGCAGTTGTTTGAAGAAGGCAAGTGGATTTCCCCCTCTCATATTCTATTTGATCCCAACAACAGCATGATAATACACTTTACTTTATTGATTGCTTGCATAAACTTGATGGGTTACCTATACTAAGGACATACCTAGTCTTTTACCCCAAACCTTGAAACACCTGGGTTTACTATTTATATTGGGTAGTTACGCTTAGTTGCAAACTTTGGGATTGGTATTGGTTTGCTCTTTTGGCAATGTTGATCACGTTTTATATTGTGATTTTACCGCGTAATTTCAAGATCAACTTTGTTTAATGGGAACATGGAGAACCACCCAAGTGAACAGTGCAACCACAAAGTCATATGGCTCTGACCTTAGCCAAATAATTAGATGTGTAGTTTGCGGGTGGCCTTACCGAAAGGGCAAGGAGGGGGTCGGTGATAGGGGTCATAGCCCGGTCCTCTTGGGGTAGCTGCCTTGGCTAAGGAGCTGACCATTAGGGAGGTTTATGGACCACGCCACTACTGAAACTCTAGCGGGCTGCTTTGCTTTCGACATGTCTTTGTAAAGGCTTCGTAGTGTACCCTGGCCACTCACCTCGGAAGTGTTTAAGGGCCTTGCAAACCCGTGCGATTCAGGGAAACACGATTTGTGGGTAAAGTGTACAACCTCTGCAGAGTATAAAACTGTTATAACAGCCGTACTCACGGTTATGAGTGGCTTGGACCCTCACATGATAATGAAACTTGAAAATTAAACAAATTGTGGTTCGTGGATTATGATTATATGGATGGTATCCTTATGATTTTGCTAAAGTGGGTTGGTATATACCTAAACCTAGTTAATAGATGCTTGCTAATAAACACTTGACCAACTAAAAGTGACCGCTGCTGCAAACCTTAGCCTATCCTTGATGGCCTTGCATTTTCACCCCACTTGCTGAGTACCAACCATAAGAGTACTCACCCTTGCCCCCTGCTGTTCAGAAGAGAACTTTGAAGAGGAGCACTTCGACGACTTCGAGGATTTCTAGGTTCTGCGTTCACCAGTCATCGCCTGTGGAAGACGAAGTCGTTGGAGACTTCGTATAGGGTATAACGGTTTATCGTTTAAAGACATTTTGTGTCTCTTTTATACGGAGTGTAATATTGTTAAATACTATATTTAGTTATATTTTGAGCATTGTCTTTGATATATTACACTTTCCGTCTACCATATGTGTGCGAACATGATCCTAGCGTACATATGAGATGCATCTGGTTCATTCTAGAATCGGGTGTGACAGAAGTGGTATCAGAGCTATGTTGACTGTAGAACGCTAGCCTAGTTAGAAATGGTCGAAATTAAGGGTTTATCTTCTAGCAAGCCATATCAGCATCAAAAATTCCTGTTTACTTTATATTTCTGCATAAAAACCTATGTTTACATAAACCTTCTATTATTTTCTTTCTTAAAGAAAAATATCCTGAATTTTTCTCCCGCTCTGCCAGATGGCCAGGACTTACCAGACTGCTCGCAAGCGCACCGGAGGTCGCCAAGTTCGCATTGCCCCAGCTGAGCCACCTTCTCCCACCCCAGTTCCAGCCCATGTTGAAGAGGAGGAAGCTACGGAAGAAGAACCCGAGGAAGTCTACTATTTCGTGGATGGTAAAGATGGCCGCATCATGGAAATTGATGAAGAAGGAAATCAGTTCACACCACCGGCATCACCAGTCGTTGAGACATCGCCACCACCCCCAGTTGTCCCTGCTCCAGCCCCCTCCCCAGCACCGGTCGTCGCTGAAGGAAGCCTGAGTAACTTCGAAGATATTAGAAGAGACGATGACGAGGACAACAACAACGATGAAGACAACGACGATCAGAGAGATGAAACTCCAGGGATGAGGCAACTCTGCTATGTTCGCACTTCGGACAGAGAACCCGGCCACTTGTCTCTAGTGCTACAAGGTGTTCTTCAAGAGTTGGGCAACCGCGTGAGACCTCACTACCACACGCACCACTACATCGACCCTGCGCTCGGTGACTACTACCTCTCTCGCATCCACATCGGGATAGAAAGTGCCAGAGGCCTGAGGACTCTCACTGCACACGACTCCGCCACACCCCATGCTACTTAAGATGCCGCCATCAGCAGTGCCGCCAGGAGAGCTCTGTGGTCCATCTGCCACACCTACTGCTAGGAGCTTCAGATAATGGAGTACCGCCACCTTCCTCGCCGCCTCAGTGGAACTGAAGACACTATGATTACTCTGGGTGAAGACGACGAAGACCGCCTCAACACTCTTGCTCAAGTCACCGCCGCTCTCAACACTGAGCTGGAAAGCATCATCACTGAGCTGGACGATACTCAGGACAAGCTACTGGAGGCCCATGAAAAGATCCGCATACTGGAAACTCGACTTGAGGGAAGAGCGCCGCCACCCCCACAGATGGATGAACCCCGCTTCCCCGCTTTGTCACCACCCCGCAAGAAGCTTCGTCGTGGCGAACCCGGCTCCATAACTCGCCCCGAGGAATAGGCACTTAGGCTCTTAGGCTAGTATCTCTTAAAGTTCTCGTTAGAATCATTTTTGCTTGAGAGGACGACGATGTAATAATGATTGCTTGAGAACCAATGTTTGCTATGAATGCTATAATAATTGCTTGATATAATCTATCCATTAATATAAGTTGGAGTCTTATAAATCCATATTTTGATATTATTTTCTATCTACCTATATCTAGTACACCTGTCTTATCCTGGGTTTATTCCCTAACGGTCAGATGGTGAACACCAGGACAGGTGGAGGACAGAATATCCCTATCTCTAGGCGTGCTCGCACAGTTAACCGATAGAGTCAGTTGCCACCACCGCCCAATCCAACAATGGAGCAATTCTTGGCAGCACAGATGTAGGTGTTGCAGAACCTCACCGCCACCATCCAGAACATACAAGCTCAGCAGAATCAGCAAGCACCACAGCAAAACCCGCCACCAAGAGACAAACACAGAGAATTCATAAGCCACCACCCTCCTACCTTTTCTCACTCTGTGGACCCCTTGGACGCTGATGATTGGTTGAAGGTCATCACTAAGAAGCTGGACATCACGCAATGCAGCGACCGTGAAAGGGTCCTGTATGCTGCAGGACGTCTGGAAGGTGCAGCCGCTGATTGGTGGGATGCTTTCACTGCTGCCTACGCTAACGCCAACACTATCACCTGGGAGGAGTTCAGAACCAACTTCCGCAGCCACCATATTCCAGCAGGACTAATGAAGCTCAAGCAGAAGGAGTTCCTGAACCTGAAGCAAGGCAGCATGACTGTCAGCGAGTACCGGGATAAATTCACTCAGTTGTCTTGTTACGCGCCCCATGAGGTGGATAGTGACGCGAAGAGGCAGGAACGCTTCTTGGAAGGTCTGATAGGGCCGCTCAACTATCAGCTGCACGGTCACACTTTCCCAAACTTCCAGACTCTGCTAGACAAAGCCATTGGTCTGGAGAGCAAGCGCAAGGAGCTTGGGGAACACAAGCGAAAACTTCAGTCCCAGGGACAACCCAGCAGCAACACCCGACCCCGCTACAACACACCCTAGGGATTTCAGTCGCGCTTTGGAGGACAAGGTGGAGGATATCCGCAGAATCAACAGAATCAACAAACTCCACAGCAGCCTCAATGCTACAACCAGCAGACTCAGCGCCACTCCAACCCGCAACCGTACCGTCCAGGCTATGCCACAGGTGCACCCGTGCGGACCAACAATCCAGTGACCCCGGTCCAACCTAACGGTTGTTTCAAATGTGGAGAACTGGGTCATTACGCTAACAACTGCCCGAAGCATAATGCGCAAACTCCTCAGAATCAGAGGAACAGTGGACAAAGGCAGACTCCTCAGCAGCAGCAGCCGCGCAACATCAACCAGACACCACTGGGCAACAAAGGACAACAAAACTGCGTGCGCGGAAAGGTGAATCATGTGGCTACAGAAACAGCTGAAGAGGCTCCCGATGTTGTGCTCGGTACGTTTCTTGTTAATTCTGAACCTGCATCAGTTTTATTTGATTCTGGAGCATCACATTCATTTATTACTGAGCAATTCGCTGCAAAACATAATTTACCAATGAGTCCTATGAAACAAATATTACAAGTAAGCTCCCCGGGCAAAGAATTGAAAGCCAGCCACTTATGCCCAAGGGTCAGCATGAATATTATGGGGGTAGAATTCCTAGCATTCTAATAGTCCTAAAGACTAACGGCATCGACGTGATCCTCGAAATGGATTGGTTATCAGGATGTGATGGTGTCATTCAGTGTCGTAAGAGGTCAGTGCTCTTAACCAGCCCACAAGGAGATAAAATAGAGTTTGTGGCATCAGCTTCACCCAGTGTAGTTGGGACAGTGAACCAAATGAAGGGAATGCCTCTGGAAGATATCAGAGTTATCAGTGAGTACCCCGATGTCTTCCCGGAAGATTTACCAGGTATGCCACCTGTTCGTGACATTGAGTTCAGTATTGATCTTTTACCTGGTACTGCACCTATCTCTAAAAGACCCTATAGAATGGATGTTAAGGATCTAAGTGAACTAAAGAAACAAATAGAAGAAATGTTAGCTAAGGGATTTATCCGTCCTAGCTCGTCCCCGTGGGGAGCACCCGTGATCTTTGTCGATAAGAAGGATGGCAGCAGAAGGATGTGTGTAGACTACAGGTCGCTGAACGATGTGATGATCAAGAATAAGTATCCACTGCCCAGGATTGAAGATTTGTTTGATCAAATGAGAGGTGCCAAGGTTTTCTCCAAGATTGATCTGAGATCAGGATATCATCAGCTAAGGATCCGACCAGAGGATATACCCAAGACAGCCTTCACTACCAGATACAGTCTGTACAAGTTCACTGTGATGTCGTTTGGATTGACCAACGCTCCAACATACTTCATGTACCTGATGAACAAGGTTTTCATGGAATATCTTGACAAGTTTGTGGTTGTATTCATTGATGACATCTTGGTGTATTCGCAGAACGAGGAAGAACATGAAGAGCACTTGAGGATAGTGTTAATGAAACTCTGGGAGAATCAGTTATATGCCAAGCTAAGCAAATGTGATTTTTGGTTGAGAGAAGTTTCTTTCCTTGGACATGTTATCACAGATGGAGGAATTGCAGTAGACCCAAGTTCAGGATGTTCTGAATTGGAATCCACCGAAGTCTATGCCTGAAATCAGAAGTTTCCTTGGACTTGCAGGTTACTACCGCCGATTTATTGAGGGATTCTCAAAGATTGTGAAACCCATGACTTCCTTGTTGTAAAAAGGAAAAGAGTTAAGTGGGATGATACATGCCAGAAGTGTTTTGAAGAGCTGAAAACAAGATTGACCACTACCCCTGTGTTGATAATGCCAGATATCCACAAAGGGTTTGATGTGTATTGCGATGCTTCACGAATGGGACTTGGATGTGTGTTAATGCAAGAAGGCAAAGTTGTGGCTTATGCTTCAAGACAGTTGAGAAAGCAAGAGCAGAACTATCCTATCCATGACTTGGAATTGGCTGCCGTCGTGCACGCATTGAAGATTTGGAGGCACTACATGATCGGAAACAAGTGTTAGATCTTCACGGACCATAAGAGTCTGAAGTACATCTTCACGCAACAGGATCTTAACCTAAGACAACGCAGATGGCTAGAACTAATCAAGGACTATGATTTGGATATCCAGTATCATCCTGGCAAGGCTAATGTTGTGGCAGACGCCCTAAGCCGGAAAGGACAAGCTAATATGATGGTTGCTCGATTGATGCCTCAGGAGTTATGTTGGGAGATGGCACATTTGAACCTGGGAATTGTCACGCAAGCGGAAGCCATAACCACGGAGATGGAACCTACATTAGAACAGGAGATCAGAAAAGGACAGTTGACAGATGCCAAAATCAAAGAGATCAAGATTCAAATTGGTTTAGGCAAGACTAAGGATTTCACCGAAGATGAACAAGGAACTGTTTGGTTCAGAAAGAGGATCTGTGTACCCAAAATTGATCACCTTCATGAACTCATTTTGAAGGAGGCACATGATTCCGCTTATTCCATTCATCCTGGAAGCACCAAAATGTATCAAGACTTGAAAGAAAGGTACTGGTGGTATGGTTTGAAAAGAGACGTAGCAACTCACGTAGCTTTGTGTGATGTGTGCCAGAGAGTGAAGGCAGAACACCAGAGACCAGCAGGTTTACTCCAGCCATTGAAAGTACCTGAATGGAAACGGGAAGAGATTGGTATGGATTTCATTGTAGGGTTACCCCGTACTCGTGATGGTTACGACTCGATATGGGTTATTGTGGACAGATTGACAAAAGTCGCGCATTTCATCCCAGTCAAAACAACATACACTGGAGCCAAGTTAGCAGAACTATACATATCACGAATTGTGTGTCTGCATGGTGTTCCAAGGAAGATAGTGTCTGATCGAGGTACTCAGTTCACGTCGCGTTTCTGGCAGAAATTACATGAATCTATGGATACAAAGCTCAATTTCAGTTCTGCATATCATCCGCAAACAGATGATCAGACTGAGCGAACGAATCAAGTATTAGAAGATATGTTGAGAGCATGTGCCTCAAGCATGGAGGTAGTTGGGATAAAAGTTTGCCATATGCAGAATTCTCCTACAATAACAGTTATCAAGAAAGTCTCAAGATGGCCCCATTTGAAGCATTATATGGGAGAAAATGCAGGACACCATTGTATTGGAATCAGACAGGAGAAAGTCAGGTTTTTGGACTAGAGATTCTTCAAGAAGCGGATAGACAAGTCCAGATAATCCGGGATAATCTCAAGACTGCCCAGTCACGACAGAAAAGTTATGCTGATACACGAAGAAGGGAATTGACATTTGAAGTTGGAGATTTTGTGTATTTGAAGGTATCACCCATCAGAGGTTTACGTAGATTCAAAGTGAAAGGAAAGTTGTCACCACGTTATATTGGTCCTTTTTAGATCCTGGAAAGGAAAGGTGAAGTGGCATATCAATTGGAGTTACCGACACAATTGTCAGATGTCCATGATGTGTTTCATGTATCACAGCTAAAGAAATGTTTGAGAGTGCCTGAGGAGCAGTTACCGTTGGAAGAACTTGATGTACAAGAAGATTTGACTTATGCAGAACATCCGGTTAAAATCTTGGAAACATCTCAGAGGGTTACCCGGAACAAGGTGATCAAAATGTGCAAAGTACAGTGGAGTCACCACTCAAAGGATGAGGCTACTTGGGAAAGAGAAGATGAACTGATTGCAGAATTCCCTCAGCTGTTCCCTAGTCCTTCCAAATCTCGAGGACGAGATTCTTTTTAAGGGGGGTAGGTTTTGTAACACCCAAAAATTTAGGAATCAAAATTCTAAAAGTATTTTTATAAAAATCATAAGATAAAATTGTGCATGCATCTTTATTTCTTTTCTTCTTCTATTCTTTCTTTCAGCCCGGCCCCAATTCTTCTCTTCACCTTTCTCTCGCTTTCCCGCGGCCCAACTCGGTAGCCAATCCGCTCACCCGACCCTTTCTTTCACTGATAGCTGGGACCCCTCTGTCGGTGTCTTCTTTCTTCTTTCCTTTCTTCTTCCTCTGCTCCGCATCGCTCCCGCTCCTCTGTTTCCTTTCTCCGCCGCGACAGCAGGCACGCCGCACCATCGTCCGCGTCCCTTCTCCTTCCTTCTTTCTTTCTTACCCCGAGTCCGGATTGACTTCGCGCCGTCGCCCGCGTCTCTCTTTCCTTCCTCGCGATGCAGGCTTGCCTTAATAGCCGCAGTTCCGCCCTTTCCTTCACAAGAGCCGCCGCCTTCCTTACTCCCGGCCAACCCGCCCTATAAAATCCTGCCGGAGCCCCGCTTTGCAACCAGAGCCATCCTCAAACCCTTTCCTCTACTCAACACCGACGCACGCTGCTGGAAGTCGCACACAGGAGGATCGCCGCCGTCCCGTGTCGCCACTTCTCCGTCGACTCGCCAGAGCTCCGTGAGTTGGTGAGCATCAAGCCGCAACAGATTCCCCTCTCTCCCTTGCTCCGCTGCAAATCCGATTTCTCGCCGGACCCCTGTTTCCGCCCGCCGCTGTGGCCGCCAGTTTACAACCGCCGCACAGCCATCCCGTGACCACCCTCACCTTCACCGTACCGCCCACGCCCTTCCCGGCATAAATCCAGCTTGAATCGAACCCCGGAACACCGGATTCGGTGAAGCTCCGGCCGTCCGCCGCCGCACTCGCTCGCCACTGACGCCCAGCAAAGCTCCGATTCACCCGACCTTTTCCTTACTCCGCCGATTTGCCCGACCTTCACTTTACACTTCCGATTTACCCGACTCTCTCTTCACACTGCCGATTCGCCCGACCCTTACTCCGCCGATTCGCCCGACCCGCCGCTCGATGCTGATCTAACGGATTAGATTAACCCGACCCTAGCCATCCCCGTAACATTCGCAGAAAGACCCCTAGGTTTTCCAGGAATCAACCCGCAGTCCAGATTAGTAGAAAATAATTAGAGTTGAGCCCTTTCTTTTTCTGTTCCGACCCCTGACTTTTCTAGAATTAGTACCCGCCATCCAAAACCTCTAGTTTTGCACCCCGACCCTTTGTATAAGGTTTAATTATGTTTTAGCCCCTAATTTCTTTAGATTTAGCCCCTGGAAGTTCAAAACTCTCGCAGTTAGGCCCCTAGACCACTGTTTTAGCCATATCTTCATCGTTTCAACTCCAATTTCAGCGATTCTTGCGCCCACCTGATCCTTGCATCATGAACTACAACTTTAGTGTCCTTTTACTTTCTGTTTGTATTGTTTGTTTTATTGTTTCTTATTTGTTTGTGTATGCTTGTTTGTGTGATCGCGTAGACAACGTGACGTTCGAGCAAAATCAAGAGCAAGCTTACGAGGAAGAGAATCAGCAGTTGTTTGAAGAAGGCAAGTGGATTTCCTCCCCTGCATATTCTATTTGATCCCAACAACAGCATGATAACACAGTTTACTTTATTGTTTCTTGCATAAACTTGATGGGTTACCTATGCTAAGGACATACCTAGTCTTTTACCCAAAACCTTGAAACACCTGGGTTTACTATTCATGTTGGGTAGTCACGCTTAGTTGCAAACTTTGGGATTTGTATTGGTTTACTCTTTTAACGATGTTGATCACATTTTATATTGTTGTTATCGCATAATTTCAAGATCAACTTTGATTAATGGGAACATGGAGAACCACCCAAGAAAACAGTGCAACCACAAAGTCATATGGCTCTGACCTTAGCCAATTAATTAGATGTGTAGTTTGCTGGTGGCCTTACCAAAAGGGCAAGGAGGGGGTCGGTGATAGGGGTCATAGCCCGGTCCTCTTGGGGTAGCTGCCTTTGCTAAGGAGCTGACCATTAGGGAGGTTTATGGACCACACTGCTACTGAAACTCTAGCGGGCTGCCTAGCTCTCGACATGTCTTTGTAAAGGCTTCGTAGTGTACCCTCGCCACTCACCTCGGAAGTGTTTAAGGGCCTTGCAAACCCGGGCGACTCAGGGGAACACGATTTGTGGGTAAAGTGTACAACCTCTGCAGAGTGTAAAACTGTTATAACAGCCGTACTCACGGTTAAGAGTGGCTTGGACCCTCACATGATAATGAAACTTGAAGATTAATTAAATTGTGGTTCGTGGTTAATACTTATGTGGATGGTATCCTTATGATTTTACTAAAGTGGGTTGGTATATACCTAAACCTAGTTAATAGATGCTTACTAATGAACACTTGACCAACTAAAAATGACCGCTGCTGCAAACCTTAGCCTATCCTTGATGGCCTTGCATTTTCACCCCACTTGCTGAGTACCAACCATAAGAGTACTCACCCTTGCCCCCCTGTTGTTTAGAAGAGAACTTTGAAGAGGAGCACTTCGATGACTTCGAGGATTTCTAGGTCCTGCGTTCACCAGTCATCGCCTGTGGAAGACGGAGTCGTTGGAGACTTCGTATAGGGTATAACGGTTTATCGTTTAAAGACATTTTGTGTCTCTTTAATATGGAGTGTAATATTGTTAAATACTATATTTAGTTACATTTTGACAGATGTTCAGCCCCATCTTCTTCAATGTACTCGCGAAGAGCAGGTTGAGGCCGCTCCCACCGTCGATGAGTAGTCGGGTCAACTATGAGCCTGCCATGACAATATCTAGGATGAGTGGGAATTTTCCAGGCTCGAAGAAGCTGGTCCACTAGTCGTCCTGGAGAAGGAGATCAGGACCTCGTTGTATCTCAGAGGTTTCTATATAATGGCTCGATAGAGAGGATCTCGCGCAGAGTCAGCTTCTACGCACGCTTCGAGGGGAAGCTGTCGTCTCCGCCAAAGATGACGTTGATGATGTTCTTTGGGTCTTGGAAGTCTTGAGCCCCCAACTTGTCACCCTCGTCGTCATCCTCCTAATCCTTCCGCTTTCCATCTTGATCAGGGAGTGAAGCATTGAGTGATGTGGAGGCTGACACACTCGAAGAGTGTATGCTTTGACTTCGGGTGCATCGGGCATCGCTTGTGTAGGACTTTCTCAAACTAGGCCTGATTGTTCCCCGACTTCTTGCCCCACGGATTGCGCTCGACAGCCATGACTTCTTGGTCTGGCTTGCGCTTTCGGGGATTCCCCGAGTTGTTATGCTGGCCTTTGTCATAGTGGTTGTTGCTATTGCCCTGCTTGTCGTTGTTGCACTTGGGGAAGCGCTCGTTCTCCTCGTCCTCCTAGTCAGCCCACAGTGACATCATGTCGTGTAGTTCCACGGTAGTAGTCGGGCGGTTGCGTCCAAAATTATGGTAGGTGTGCTTCGAGAAGAGGCTATTCTGGAAGCAACGGATGATGTCCTTGTCGGTAATGTTGGCGATGGTGGCTCGCATCTCGAAGAAGCACCAAGTGTAGGACCTTAGGGTCTCGTTCATCTCCTACTTAACCTGGGACAAGTCATGATGAGTACCTGCTCGGATCATGGA
Organism: Panicum miliaceum; assembly: GCA_032594955.1. Lineage (NCBI taxonomy): Eukaryota > Viridiplantae > Streptophyta > Magnoliopsida > Poales > Poaceae > Panicum > Panicum miliaceum. The sequence continues at coordinate 5,420,077 of CM064070.1, read as the reverse complement.
TCCCTGAAAGTTGTCGATGGAGACCCTCTTGAGGTCCTTCCAGGAGTCAATGTAGTTTGGCTTGAGGCTCTCGAGCCAAGTGAGGGGCGCGGATTCCAAGGCAACCAGGAAGTAGAGCACCTTGGTGGAGTTGGATCCACTTGACATCCCGATGGCGACGGAGTAGCAGCGAATCCACTGGCGTGGGTCTTGCTTGCCGTCATACTTGGGGATGCCGACTGGTTTGAAGTTCTTAGGGTAGGACCGATCGGTGATGTTGGAGATGAACGCGGGGAAGCGGTCACTATCATCGGTGTCGTGGTATCCGTCGGGTCGGTCCCTTCTCCTTGCCTCAATGGCGCGCCACGCATCATGACCATCATGGATCTTCTTCCTCAGATCATCCGTAGGAGCGTTCTGTAGGCTGGCCTCGGGCTGAGCTCCGCCCTGAGACCTTGAGATGTGCTGGCTGCGGGGTGGATGTAGAGGTTGTTGCACCTCTTGGTCGACATTGCCGTGCACGAACTGCTGGCCTTGGCGATTGCCGTGGCTAGCTTGATTGTCCTGGTTGCTCTGGCGATTATCGTCCCCCCTAGGGTGCGACTGACTTGTGCAGAGTCATTGTGATGCTTAGATCTTGAGAGGCTGTTCCGTGTCGAGGACATTGGATTTTGCTCATCGAGTTGCACAAGCGCGCGATGGGTCAGGTACTGCAGCCTTTGCACCTAGGGGTTTGGCGGTAGTTGTTGAACTAGGAGCGCTGCCTCTGCAATGGTGCTGAACGGGGTGCGATACTCCCGATCTTCGGCCGCTACGAAGGCGTTGTTGAGGTTCCTACGGTACAACGGGTTGCGTGCGCGGTTTCCCACATTTCGCCTGCGCTTGGCGCGCTTGGCATTCTTCAACCGCGGGATCCTCATGTGCTCCTCGTTCTCGTCCGGGGAGCGTCCACCATACGCTCATTGGTGGATACATCTGCGAGTAGTTCGGCATCGTACTCAGGACCTGGCTCGTCGTCCTTCGCATTGCGGAGGGAAGCCATGTTGATGAGGACATCAACACCAACGATACATCCACTCCGACACAAGTACCTATTGCTGGTCCTATTACTCGTGCTCGTGCTCGTGCTCGTCAACTTAATCATCAGATGAGTTCAAATCTAAGCTCATGTACATCATGTTTAGACCATGGAGACCCGTGTACTCTTGTTTTGCTTAGGAACCAAGGAGGCGACCGAAAGGGAAACGGATTCGCGCAGGCTGGATTCGGACTGCAGAACAGTACCAAATTGTGACAGACACCACGGTCGCATATAAACTCGGATTGGGGCGTTCAAGTACTTCGTGGAAATCTTATGAAGTCTTCTTTCAAACGGATCTGGCCTCATATCCATATCTATTACGAGTCGGCCGCAATCGTAAAATTAATACAGAGTCCTTTTCTGCCCATGGTGCTGCGTCACCCTGTTTTGGCCCAATGGGCCGTGTATCAAGTTGAGTCCATTACGGACGCGTCCTAGGGTTGGAGTACGACCCCAGCACCCCTGTGGTCATCCTCCCATGTACTTATACCCCTTAGCCGCCACCAAGGATGCTTGGATTTTGTTTAGATCAAGTTTAGCCTTCGCTACTTGCTTGCAAGCGCGCGTGCTGGATCAGCCGTTCGTCTTCTTGTCTTCGGAACCCCACCATTATTGAGATTGCATGTGAAACCTTCATTTACATCTAGTAAATTCAGTACTTGTCATACTTGTTCTTGCTAGTTCTTCGATTGCTTGCAGGACGAGTGCCCTAGTGGCCGGGTGCCGCGCTCCACAAGATCGCGACAGCCATTGGAGGGGGTGTATCGGTTGCTAAGGCGCAGCTTGGAAGGCTATAGTCGGGCCGTGAACGTCGCCTCCATCGACCAATCGAGTTATCCACGCCTCTCATTGAAAGATCGGGAATCAAACCCTAGCGGGTCGCCATTACATGTAGACTTGGCGATCCGGCGAGGTCTCGGCTGTACGGCTATACTTGACTAGCTCTATGCTGCCCTCTTCTTCTTTTGTTATGTGAGAAAGGGGCTTGCCTTCCTGAAAAGGCAGTTCCTGCATGAAGGCCACAAGGCGGGAGTCGTATTCGAGTAGCTCGGAGGGCTCCAAGCCCTTCCAGTACACGAACCGGCCTTGTAGCATAGTGGTTATGGTCAGACCCAGGTGACTACCCGAAAAGAATTCGGGGTTGTCGTCCGAGTCCGAGTAGTTGTCGAAGACAGCCCCCCCCCCCCCCCCCCACAAGCGGTGGTTCCCTCATCTCCAAGCTTGAGCAGATGATCCAAGTCCTCCTCCAAGTCGTAGAGGGACTCAAATCGCGTAGCCTCTTGGTAGATCGAGGCGGCATTGCGTAACATGAACGTGAATCGAGCACGCCCTTCCTCGGATCGGGATGAGTCTGATCCGAGAAGTCCTGATGCAGCACGAGTTGAAGTCGTGTCAAAAATGGACATCTTCTCGACCTCCCCGGCGAGATAGAGGAGCAGCTCCTCGTCGAGGTTGTCGACAAACTCGTCGAGATCGCTGCCTCGGGCTGCTACAGAGGCCTCCGTCTTGTTGGAGTCAGCTAGGTGGCTGTTGAAGCCACCTGAGCCGATGGCGACGCAAATCTAGGAGCCGAAGGCGAACGTTGTGCCCTCGTCGAGCATGGCGCTGGTGAAGTCGAAAGATGCCATCGAGCTCTCCGGCGGATGCTCAATGAACAACCCTACCTGGCGCGCCAGCTGTCGGTGTTTAACCTCCAAGCCCACCGAGGGATACCCCCGAGGTGGTAGATTGTAGGTGGGGTGTCGCCGAGATTAGGAACTCGAAGGTGCAAGGAACATGAAACTTTAGATAGGTTCGGGCCGCCGAGAGCATAATACCCTACGTCCTGTGTGGTGGATTGTATTGCCTTAGATGATGTGTTGTTTGGAGGGGGTCCCTGCCCGCCCTTATATAGTCTGGGGGGACAAGGTTACATGGAAGTCCTAGCCTGATACTAGCTTAGGAGTCCTACTCGGATCCGGCCTCATATCCATATCTATTACGAGTCGGCCGCAATCGTAAAATTAATACAGAGTCCTTTTCTGCCCATGGTGCTGCGTCACCCTGTTTTGGCCCAATGGGCCGTGTATCAAGTTGAGTCCATTACGGACGCGTCCTAGGGTTGGAGTACGACCCCAGAACCCCTGTGGTCATCCTCCCATGTACTTATACCCCTTAGCCGCCACCAAGGATGCTTGGGTTTTGTTTAGATCAAGTTTAGCCTTCGCTACTTGCTTGCAAGCGCGCATGCTGGATCAGCCGTTCGTCTTCTTGTCTTCGGAACCCCACCATTATTGAGATTGCGTGTGAAACCTTCATTTACATCTAGTAAATTCAGTACTTGTCATACTTGTTCTTGCTAGTTCTTCGATTGCTTGCAGGACGAGTGCCCTAGTGGCCGGGTGCCGCGCTCCACAAGATCGCGACAGCCATTGGAGGGGGTGTATCGGTTGCTATGGCGCAGCTTGGAAGGCTATAGTCGGGCCGTGAACGTCGCCTCCATCGACCAATCGAGTTATCCACGCCTCTCATCGAAAGATCGGGAATCAAACCCTAGCGGGTCGCCATTAGTTGGTAATCAGAGCAAGGTTTATCGGTGAGAGACTTCTAATTCTTCGCTGTTTTATTTTTCCTATAGTCCAGAAAAGCCAAAAAAAAATAGTAGATTAGTTTACCTTCACTCCTATAAACTCGTTTGAGCCTTTGCTAGCACTGCTTAGTTAGGGCTCGTTGAACTTTCGGTTGCATCGGTTGCGTCGAGTTGCTGGTCTTAGTTTTAGTCCTTTAGAGTTTCGAGTTCTTGTCACATTCTAGTCACAACCGTGCGCTACCATACATACTCCGTGTTGGCAGAATCCGAGTCCATATTCGTGTTCAAGTCCGAGTTAGATTCTGTGCTCGTTTGTGACCGAATCGCACGTGGTGCTGTGATTCGAGTAGGGATCGGTTTCCGAGTCCGAATTGGTTATTGCGCCGTGTTATAAAATTCCATTGCTATTCGCACTTGTACTGCATATTTTGTAGCGCTCCAGAAAGGCAGAAATAGTCTCGGCTTACTCAAACCGCAACTTTGCACGAATACATATAGTCTCGGCTTACTCCAGAGAGAGAAAAGTTTGTGTGTTGTGTGGCTCTTTTGAAGTCTTTTAGGTTATATAATCAGTTTTGAGGATCCCCCGAAAAAAAAAAGAAAAAAAAAGAAAAGAAAAAAGAAAGGAAAAAAAAAAGAAAAGAGCTTGTTGTTGCGGCACCGATACACTTCATCCCACGGTTGCAGACTTGTTGGTTGTCGTCCCCTCCTGTTGAGCAAGGTAAGAATTGGTAAGAGCTTGTGTAACAGGTTGAGAGTGAGCGCCTTGCAGTAGCTACATCCCATTAGTTGTAGGATCTTATTTCTTCACCTATTTTCGTGTTTCCTTTGTTCATCTAACCATGACAGGATCAGAGGGTGATGGGAGTTTAGGTCACTCTCCTCGTACAAAGGGAATCATACAACATTTTGAAAATAAGATGAGGAGGCATGTAGATGGGCTTGCTGAAGATATGCTGGTGTCAAATGATAAGATTGGGCAGTTGGAGGCCACGCAGCCTGCCACCAACACCAAGCTTACAAGGCCGGACACGTCGGTCGCTCATATTGACCAAAGCCTTGCTGCTCTTTTGAGGTGTTTTGATGAGATGCATGCCAGAACTGCAAATGGGCATGAGGGAGAAAACAAGAAGGATGAGCGTGTCGAGGATAATTGGGATGATTATGTCGCTGATACTGAACTAGATGACCAAGATGCTCCTAGTCGCCGACGACTGCGAACTAATCGGAGAGGTATGGGTGGACATCGACGACGTGAGGTACATAATAATGATGATGCTTGCAGTAAAATAAAATTTAAGATACCTTCTTTCGATGGAAAATACGATCCTGATGCATACATTACTTGGGAAATTGTTGTTGATCAAAAGTTTGCATGTCATGAATTTCCTGAGAATATACGTGTTAGGGCTGCTACTAGTGAATTTACTGATTTTGCCTCTGTTTGGTGGATAGAACATGCTAAGAAAAATCCTAATAATATTCCACAAACCTAGGATGCTTTGAAACGGGTCAAGCGGGCTAGATTTGTTCCTTCTTACTATGCGCGTGATCTGTTACATAGATTGCAACAATTGAGACAGGGTAACAAAAGTGTAGAAGAATACTATCAGGAATTACAAATGGGAGTGTTGCGTTGTAATTTAGTGGAGGATGAGGAACCTGCAATGGCTAGATTTTTAGGAGGTTTGAACCAAGAAATTCAGGACATTCTTGCTTATAAAGATTATACTAACGTAACCTGTTTGTTCCATCTTGTTTGTAAAGCTGAAAGGGAAGTGTTGGGACGACGTGCTAGTACAAGAACTAATATTTCTACAGGAAAACCTTCATCATGGCAGCCGCGCACATCTACCTCATTGACCGGATGAGCTCCTGCACCTTCTACATTCCCGAGTCGGTCGACAATACCCGCTCCATCCAACGATAAGACACGTGCTCCCCCGACAAATTCAGCAACCACGACTGTCCAGAAACCAGCCACGAGTGCATCTTCGGTTGCCTCCACGGGAAGGACAAGAGATGTTCAGTGCCATCGATGCAAGGGCTTTGGACACGTGCAACGTGACTGCCCTAACAAGCGCATTTTGGTGGTCAAAGGAGATGGTGGGTATTCCTCTGCTAGTGATTTTGATGAAGATACACTTGCTTTGCTTGCTGCTGACCATGCAGGTACTGAGGAACAACCAGACGAGCAGATTGGTGCAGAGGATGCAAATCATTATGAGAGCCTCATTGTGCAGCGTGTACTTAGTGCACATATGGAAAAGGCGGAGCAAAATCAACGGCATACACTGTTCCAAAAGAAGTGTGTTATTAAAGAGCGTTCGTGCCGTTTGATAATTGATGGAGGTAGCTACAACAACTTGGCTAGCAGTGATATGGTCGAGAAGCTTACACTTACAACAAAACCGCACCCACATCCATATCACATTCGGTGGCTCAACAATAGTGGTAAGGTCAAGGTAACGAGATTGGTACGAATTAATTTCGCTATTGGTTCATATCATAATGTTGTTTAATGCGATGTTGTGCCTATGGAAGCTTGTCATATTCTGCTAGGTAGACCAAGGCAATTTGATACCGATAGCATGCATCATGGTAGATCAAATCAATATTCTCTTATACATCATGATAAGAAAATCATTTTGCTTCCTATGTCACCTGAATCTATTGTGCGTGATGATGTTGCTAAAGCTAAGAGAACTAAAACTGAGATCGATAAGAATGCCAAATCTGTTAGTAGCAGGGAAGATGAGATAAGATTGAAAGGACATTGCTTGCTTGCTACTAAGTCTGATATTAATGAATTGATTGCTTCCACTTCTGTTGCCTATGCTTTAGTGTGCAAGGATGCTTTGATTTCAGTTCACGATATGCAGCATTCTTTGCCCCCGGCTGTTGCCAACCTTTTGCAGGAGTATTCTGATGTCTTTCCAAGTGAGATACCGGCAGGGCTGCTACCAATACGAGGGATTGAGCACCAAATTGACCTTATTCCTGGTGCATCGTTGCCAAACCGTGCGCCATACAGGACAAATCCGGAAGAAACTAAAGAAATTCAGTGACAAGTGCAAGAACTACTCGACAAAGGTTATGTGCGTGAGTCTCTTAGTCCTTGTGCTGTTCCGGTTATTTTAGTGCCTAAAAAGGATGGAACATGGCGTATGTGTGTTGATTGTAGGGCTATTAACAATATCACAATTCGATATCGACACCCTATCCCACGTTTGGATGATATGCTTGATGAATTGAGTGGTGCTGTTGTGTTTTCCAAAGTTGATTTGCGTAGTGGGTACCACCAGATTCGTATGAAATTGGGAGATCAATGGAAAACTGCTTTCAAAACTAAGTTCGGGTTATATGAGTGGTTAGTCATGCCTTTTGGGTTAACTAATGCACCTAGTACTTTCATGACATTAATGAACGAGGTTCTGCGTGCTTTCATTGGGAAATTTGTTGTTGTCTACTTTGATGATATATTGATTTACAGCAAATCTTTCGATGAACATCTTGATCACTTACGTGCTGTTTTTAATGCTTTACGAGATGCACGTTTATTTGGCAACCTTGAGAAGTGCACCTTTTGCACCGATCGAGTGTCTTTTCTTGGCTATATCGTGACTCCACAAGGAATCGAGGTTGATCAAGCCAAGGTGGAAGCTATACAGGGATGGCCTATACCGAAGACTATCACGCAAGTGCGGAGTTTCCTTGGACTTGCTGGTTTCTATCGTCGTTTTGTGAAGGACTTCAGCACCGTTGCCGCACCTTTGAATGAGCTTACAAAGAAGGGAGTGCCTTTTAGTTGGGGTAAAACACAAGAGAACTCCTTCAACACGCTGAAAGATAAGTTGACACATGCACCTCTCCTCCAACTCCCTGATTTTAATAAAACCTTTGAGCTTGAATGTAATGCTAGTGGCATTGGTTTGGGTGGTGTTTTGTTACAAGAAGGCAAACCTGTTGCTTATTTCAGTGAAAAATTGAGCGGGCTTGTTCTGAATTATTCTACTTATGATAAGGAATTGTATGCTCTTGTTCGCACATTAGAAACATGGCAGCATTATCTCTGGCCCAAAGAGTTTGTTATTCATTCAGATCATGAATCTTTAAAACATATTCGTAGTCAAGGAAAATTGAACGTAGACATGCTAAGTGGGTTAAATTTATTGAATCTTTTCCTTATGTTATTAAGCACAAGAAAGGAAAAGAGAATATAATTGCTGATGCATTGTCTAGGAGATACACCTTGCTGAACCAACTTGATTACAAAATATTTGGATTGGAAATGATTAAAAATCAATATGTTAATGATGCTGATTTTAAAGATGTGTTTCTGCATTGTAAAGAGGGGAAGGGATGGAACAAATTTGTCGTTAGTGATGGGTTTGTCTTTAGAGCTAACAAGCTATGCATTCCAGCTAGCTCTGTTCGTTTGTTATTGTTGCAGGAAGCGCATGGAGGTGGCTTAATGGGGCATTTTGGAGCAAAGAAAACGGAAGATATACTTGCTGGTCATTTCTTTTGGCCAAAGATGAGAAGAGATGTGGAGAGATTTGTTGCTTGTTGCACGACATGTCAAAAGGCTAAATCACGATTGAATCCACACGGTTTGTATTTGCCTCTACCTGTTCCTAGTGCTCCTTGGAAGATATTTCTATGAATTTTGTGTTAGGATTGCCTAGGACTAGGAAGGGATGTGATAGTGTGTTTGTGGTTGTTGATAGATTTTCTAAGATGGCCCATTTCATACCATGTCATAAAACTGATGATGCTACTCACATTGCTGATTTGTTCTTTCGGAAAATTGTTCGTTTGCATGGTGTGCCCAACACAATTGTTTCTGATCGTGATGCTAAATTTCTTAGTTATTTTTGGAAGACTTTATGGGCTAAATTGGGAACTAAGTTGTTGTTTTCTACTACATGTCATCCGCAAACTGATGGTCAAACTGAAGTGGTTAATAGAACTTTGTCTACTATGTTAAGGGATGTTTTAAAGAAGAACATTAAGATGTGGGAAGATTGTTTGCCTCATATTGAATTCGCTTATAATCGATCGCTGCATTCTATTACAAAGATGTGCCCATTTCAGATTGTATATGGTTTGTTGCCTCGTGCTTCTATTGATTTAATGCCTTTGCCATTTTCTGAAAAACTGAATTTTGATGCTACTAAGCGTGCTGAATTGATGTTAAAACTGCATGAAACAACTAAAGAAAACATAGAGCGCATGAATGCTAAATACAAGATTGCTGGTTATAAAGGTAGGAAGGAACTAAAATTTGAACCTGGAGATTTAGTTTGGCTGCATTTGAGAAAGGAAAGGTTTCCTGAATTGAGAAAATCTAAATTGCTACCATGGGCTGATGGACCATTTAAAGTGTTAGAGAAAGTCAATGATAATGCATATAAGCTCGATCTGCCTGCGGATTTTGGGGTTAGTTCCACATTTAACATTGCAGATTTGAAGCCATATTTGTGAGAGGAAGATGAGCTTGATTCGAGGAAGACTCAAATGCAAGAAGGGGAGGATGATGAGGACATCAACACCAACGATACATCCACTCCGACACAAGTACCTATTGCTGGTCCTATTACTCGTGCTCGTGCTCGTGCTCGTCAACTTAATCATCAGATGAGTTCAAATCTAAGCTCATGTACATCATGTTTAGACCATGGAGACCCGTGTACTCTTGTTTTGCTTAGGAACCAAGGAGGCGACCGAAAGGGAAACGGATTCGCGCAGGCTGGATTCGGACTGCAGAACAGTACCAAATTGTGACGGACACCACGGTCGCATATAAACTCGGATTGGGGCGTTCAAGTACTTCGTGGAAAGCTTATGAAGTCTTCTTTCAAACGGATCCGGCCTCATATCCATATCTATTACGAGTCGGCCGCAATCGTAAAATTAATACAGAGTCCTTTTCTGCCCATGGTGCTGCGTCACCCTGTTTTGGCCCAATGGGCCGTGTATCAAGTTGAGTCCATTACGGACGCGTCCTAGGGTTGGAGTACGACCCCAGCACCCCTGTGGTCATCCTCCCATGTACTTATACCCCTTAGCCGCCACCAAGGATGCTTGGATTTTGTTTAGATCAAGTTTAGCCTTCGCTACTTGCTTGCAAGCGCGCGTGCTGGATCAGCCGTTCGTCTTCTTGTCTTCGGAACCCCACCATTATTGAGATTGCATGTGAAACCTTCATTTACATCTAGTAAATTCAGTACTTGTCATACTTGTTCTTGCTAGTTCTTCGATTGCTTGCAGGACGAGTGCCCTAGTGGCCGGGTGCCGCGCTCCACAAGATCGCGACAGCCATTGGAGGGGGTGTATCGGTTGCTAAGGCGCAGCTTGGAAGGCTATAGTCGGGCCGTGAACGTCGCCTCCATCGACCAATCGAGTTATCCACGCCTCTCATTGAAAGATCGGGAATCAAACCCTAGCGGGTCGCCATTACATGTAGACTTGGCGATCCGGCGAGGTCTCGGCTGTACGGCTATACTTGACTAGCTCTATGCTGCCCTCTTCTTCTTTTGTTATGTGAGAAAGGGGCTTGCCTTCCTGAAAAGGCAGTTCCTGCATGAAGGCCACAAGGCGGGAGTCGTATTCGAGTAGCTCGGAGGGCTCCAAGCCCTTCCAGTACACGAACCGGCCTTGTAGCATAGTGGTTATGGTCAGACCCAGGTGACTACCCGAAAAGAATTCGGGGTTGTCGTCCGAGTCCGAGTAGTTGTCGAAGACAGCCCCCCCCCCCCCCCCCCCCACAAGCGGTGGTTCCCTCATCTCCAAGCTTGAGCAGATGATCCAAGTCCTCCTCCAAGTCGTAGAGGGACTCAAATCGCGTAGCCTCTTGGTAGATCGAGGCGGCATTGCGTAACATGAACGTGAATCGAGCACGCCCTTCCTCGGATCGGGATGAGTCTGATCCGAGAAGTCCTGATGCAGCACGAGTTGAAGTCGTGTCAAAAATGGACATCTTCTCGACCTCCCCGGCGAGATAGAGGAGCAGCTCCTCGTCGAGGTTGTCGACGAACTCGTCGAGATCGCTGCCTCGGGCTGCTACAGAGGCCTCCGTCTTGTTGGAGTCAGCTAGGTGGCTGTTGAAGCCACCTGAGCCGATGGCGACGCAAATCTAGGAGCCGAAGGCGAACGTTGTGCCCTCGTCGAGCATGGCGCTGGTGAAGTCGAAAGATGCCATCGAGCTCTCCGGCGGATGCTCAATGAACAACCCTACCTGGCGCGCCAGCTGTCGGTGTTTAACCTCCAAGCCCACCGAGGGATACCCCCGAGGTGGTAGATTGTAGGTGGGGTGTCGCCGAGATTAGGAACTCGAAGGTGCAAGGAACATGAAACTTTAGATAGGTTCGGGCCGCCGAGAGCATAATACCCTACGTCCTGTGTGGTGGATTGTATTGCCTTAGATGATGTGTTGTTTGGAGGGGGTCCCTGCCCGCCCTTATATAGTCTGGGGGGACAAGGTTACATGGAAGTCCTAGCCTGATACTAGCTTAGGAGTCCTACGCGAGTACTACTCGGGTAGTTTCCTTCTATTCCGACTAGTTCTACTCCTGTACGAGTAGTTACAACTGGTGTAGGGTGTGGGCCATGTCCCACCCCTTATTCTAAAATATGTGTGCCATGTGCACAGTCCCGTGGCTCTGGGTCTGACAAGTTCTTTTCTCAAGATGACTGATATGAATATATTTTCTTGACGATATGTCTAATCTTACTTGAACAACTGTTTTATGAAAGATAGTTGATTGTGTTGTTCTATTGGTATAAAAGTTAGTTGAACAAGTTTTCTAAAAAATATCTTTTTTGAAAATTTTTATTAGACAAGATGGAAAAGATAATACTTATGTGTATTAGGTTTACAAAAGTTACAAAATAGAAAGTTGTCCCTATAAGTTATCCTTAACCTATTATCGTGAAAGTTATGCCGAAAAGATATCATTCGGAAGCTGTACTGAGAAATAGATCGGAAAATTACGCATAAAGGTGTGTGAAAAGAGTCTCCTGACAACATTATCATGAAAGTTGTGCAAGAAACTTTTGTGATAACATTCTCATTAAACATTGTGCTGAAAATATATCCTGCTGAGAAGTTTATCAAGAAAAATGCTCATAAACTTATGTATATTATAAGTTTACAGCATTCTAAACAATGAAATTAAAAGCTACGAAAAGTAAAACCTCAACAATGAGTCATATGCCATAAATTTGTCAATGACAAAATTGGACTAGTTTCTCGAAGATGCTTGTAAAGACAGGTGTGAGCGTGTCTATTTACTAAGATGAGTTGTTGCCTATGTGTATGTGAGTGTTACGTTTGTATTGTGTTTTTAATAGAATAAAAAAAATTATGAAAACAGCTTAGGTAGCGTTTGGATGTAGATATTGAAGGCCAAAATTTGGAATTAGCATTGGGTGCACCTAATATCAAGTGTTTGGATGTTTTTGGAATTGGTATTGGAGTTTTTCTCCAATACCAAATGTTATTCAATGTGTTCCCACACCCCCTCCCACGATTCCAAACTTTACGCCTCCGTATTCGGTTGCATTCCCCACAACACGTCTTCTTCCCCGCTCGCTTCTCCTGCTCCACCGCTTCACTCCGTTGGGCTCTCCGGCGCTGCTTCGCTCCCCTGGGCCCACCTCTGCCGCGCCGCTCCCCCGTGCAGCTCATGCCCTGCCACACTGCTCCCTATGCCCTCTGCCGCTGCTTTACTCCCCCATGCCCCTCCGCCGTGAAGCCTTTCACCCACACGCGTCCTGCTCCTCCGCGCTCCTCACCCGCTGCGTCGCTCCCTCCAACGCTCCCAGAAGCCACCACGTCGCTCCCCTCCTGCTCCGTCGCTACCCGCGTCGCTCCCCTCCTCCCCGCACCGCTCCCCTCCTCCCCGAGCCGCTCCCCTCCTACTCCGCTGCTACCCGCGCCTCTCCCTTCCTCCCCGTGCCGCTCCCCTCCTGCTCCACCTCCTCTCTGCTCCCCCGCTCCGCGCGCAGTGGAGAGGAGATGAAGATGAATAGATTCCAAACAGTATGCATATCCAAACATGAATTGGTATTTACATCCACTTCATCTACATTCAAACACTTGTTTTGGTATTGAACTCATTTCAATACCTAGGCTGATTTCGTATTGGATCCAATTCAATGCCAAACCCTCCAATATCGACCTCCAAACGGAGCCTTAGAGATCTTTGGTTTTTAAAAGCTGGTGACTGCCAGATTTACGATGTCAGGGCTGAGCCGTCGTGATAGTATTGCTCGAGATCTGGATCGTGCAATCACAAATCTAGCAACTGCAAGCCAAAAACTGCAACGTTGGCACACAAAGGAGATGATGATTTTACAGCGCAATAATATACACAAAGAGATAGATAATGTATGTTATATATATGTCATATATGTTCTGGCTCCTGGCAGATCATGAACCTGGACACTAGAGTGGTATGCAGAACAATTTCTCGTATAGAGACCGTGCACGAGAAGCTCCAACTCCACCGGCTGGCAACCAGCTGCGAGCATTTTGTGCAGTGGTTTCAGATCTGCCGAGGTGGCCAGGATGAACAATCCATGTGTTGTCCACGTGACCTCTCGCCTCAGTCCCGAGATACATGCCATGCCGACTCTAGGATCATTAGACGGCCCGGAATCACAACATATGCCCCGTACCCGTTGGTTAATCCTTGTTGGCAGTATTTGCATCACAAGGCCCTGACACACCCTATACTAGCATGTATAAATATGCTCCTACTCCTGGTGGTGTAGGTTGTTGTTAACACGCGTTAACCACATGCGACTGCGACTGCGACTGCGACCAAGAGACTCATGTGTTTGATTCCCGCTGATGAAGCTGTCGTTGCTCCTGCTCCTAGGTCCTAGATCTCCAATCCTCTGCTTAAGCTCCTGTTTGAATCATTTAGGACTAAAATTTAGTATGATTAAAATTTAGGTGATAAAATTAGTCCATACCCCGATTGGATCCGAATACTAAAAGTGGATGAGAGACACAAAAAGTCCATTTTGTCCATCCTTTTTGCATATGAGTGAAGAGATAAGGTAGAGAGATACTTTGATAATTTCGTAGATGGTTGGCTACTTTTAGTACAAATTAGATGGATTTTGAAGACTATAAACTAAAAATTTAGCCGGAGTGGAACTTATTTTTAATCTATCTTTTAATCCACCTATTTTGCTCACACAAGAGACTTAACTTTAGTCCATGGATCTGAATGGAATCTTAGATATATAGACTGGCCAGCTCACATGTCTGTGGCAATCTACAAGTACCAACTTATTTTTCTAGGATTTTATCATTATTCTTGAATAAATAAAGTTTTCTTTTCAAAAATTCCATGGGCCGAAAGCTTTGTCGGCCTCGGGTCTCTAACTCCCAACCACACGGCCTGTATAAACTCACTGGGGGCGAGATGGCAGACTTGCTGGCCCATCATCAATCAGCTTCACAGGCCTGCGTCATCCCCATCCTCCGGCCGTCATCCTCGTTCCCCAATGGCCACCGTACGTCCTCTCCCAACTCCACGTCTCCACCAGACACCAGTCCACCCCCGCCGCTCGCCGCGGCCCGGACGGTGCCCAGACGAGCAACCTCCGCCCGCTGCCTAGGGATGTGCCGCAACCAGCAGCGCGGAGGTGTCGTCGTCGTTCCCTACATCGGTACGCTCCCAGTCAACTTTCTCCGCCGCCCTGGCGCCCTCGGAGGTCAAGTCTATCCCGCTCCCACCGTGCCGCTAGGGTTCTCCGTGCCTGCTTAAACTCTCGATTTCATTGTTTTCTCGCCCCTTTGTTATGATTAGCAGTGAAACGCAGCAATTGTTTGGATCAATCGAATCGTGGAACAGGAACACAATCTGACTAGACGCCAGACATTGACCACTGAACTGAATGCCGCTGGTGAAATTTTTTGACTGCTCGCTGTAAGCCGTGTATTGGAGTCGTAGTGGCATTTTGGATTGTTTCTTTTTTCATGTTCCCATGAAACGAAACATTATGGGGAACTACAAAAAATCTTGAAGGAACCGTTATTTTTCTTGACATTGACATTTCGTTTTAATAATTTTCTTAGCAGGTAACAAACAAATTATGTAGTCACTCTGAGACCTCGCTGCAAATATACTTTTAATGTGATGTTGGTATTTAATGTTTATGGGTGTGTTTGGGTGCCTTCCTGCAACTATTATTAAGAGTGTTTTTTTCCCTTTGCGGAACTGTTATTAAGACTGTCTGTTATAGTGAAAAAGAGTATACTATGCATGGAGAAAATTCATTGTAATCGAGGCTTGAGAATGAAATGTGGTTGAATGGAGCTGCTTCACAACCTTGTTTTCATTTCTTCAATGTAAAACTAGTATGGTCTCAATATGAATCTCTGGCAGAAGCAATGGGAGGAATATGCGCTACAGTGCTAGGATCATCATTTGGAATAAGCCATGAGATTGTCCTAGTAGTGACTAGATTCCCTATACTACTTGATTGACACTTCCTCAACCATTTATAGCTGGTACTGAAAAGGTTTGGTCCGTGTTGTAAGATCCATTATTCTCCATTGAATCTTGACATATTGAACGGCCAAGTTGACTTCTTATGGACTGAATTCGTCAAAAAAAGAAAACTTCTTAGGATACTAGTGTTCAAACTTCTCAACTTTGTGAGAACGTGTCTTTTGTTTTTACTGTCATTCTGGAAAGTTGAAAGTATATTTCTGGTTCCTAAGATTTTCTCTCTTACTGGGCGAAATATTCAACTGTATCACGTTTATTTCTGTAAATAAACACATCATGCTGCAATCCTACTTCATGAAAAAAAACAAGTCAAACTTCTAAACTTAAGCCGTTGGTGTTTCATTTCCCATGTCAAACTTCTAACTTAAGCTCAAAATTTCATTGTATTGCAGTGTCCTGTGCATGGCTGGTTCGGATCCGATGATTGAGGGTAAGACCCTTACCCTCATCTTACTGTTATTTGGGCTGCCGCGTAGCCATGTTAAAGTTCTGAGGCCAGTTGATGAACTGTTGCAATAGGCCTCACTGCCTCAAGTGGACTCTTCTTACAATTATGGATAGAATCATATAGTAATAACCTAACTAACTAATAGATGAGATACCACACACAAGTAACTAATTTTTATTCAAGGAAAATAATTGATGTTAGGGAACTGATATTATTGTTGGGAAGACGATGCCTTCCTAACAGCCACTGCGGCCCATTGCTACACACAGTACAACAAGTGCTCTTTACAGTACATGTGAACATCATTGCAGCAGTATCAGAGGCAATAACTTTCAGTATGTAGCTTTTTCTTTCAGTAGGTAACTATATCTAATTTCTGACACCATTATGTTGGTTGACACATATAATAATCTTAAAATATGCAGGAGCAATACTATGGAAGTGAACTGATGAAGGAAGAAGGATCAGGAGGAGTGGGGACTGCAGCTGCTTCGTCAAGCATTTGTGTCACTTTGAGCATTGTAGGTCTGATAGTTGGGTCCTCCTGAAGGCACCACAATGCCACTGCCACAAACCTTTCCACCTTCGTCAAATTGAGAGTTGCTTCATCATCACCCTCCACCAGAAAATCAACCCTGCCGCACCTATAACAGTCATTTGCCCAGTCAGTCAGTATTTTTTGATCTTCTGCAGCATCCAACTCAACATTCCGCCGACAACAGATGAGCTCCAACAGGATGACCCCAAAGCTGTACACATCCACCTTGGCCGTGATACCGATGCTCTTGAACCACTCAGGAGCTACATATCCTCGGGTACCCCGGATACCTGTATTTGTTTGCGTCTGGGTTGTTCGGAGAAGTTTAGCTAAGCCAAAGTCTGAGATCTTTGCTGTGAAGTTGCCATCCAGAAGGATGTTCTGGGGCTTTATGTCACAATGGATAATCTGTGTGTTGCATTCCTCATGTAAGTATAGCAGCCCCCTTGCCACTCCAAGAGCAAGCTGAGCTCGAAGGTTCCACTGAAGCCTGGCATCACCAAATAGAAATTGATTGAGTGATCCATTGGTCATGAATTCATACACCAATAGTCTTTCTTTTCCTTCATTGCAGAATCCTAGCAACCTAACCAAGTTCTTGTGGTGCGTCTGTCCAATAGTTTGGACTTCAACACTGAACTCCTTCTCCATTTCGTGCTCAAGCTTGTCAATTTTCTTAACAGCAATCTCAGTACTGAGATCATCTTGTAGCTGGCCCTTGTACACAATCCCCGAGGCACCAGTGCCAAGCACCTCCCGGAATCCACTGGTTGCCTTCTCAAGCTCAATATAAGTGAAGGCTTTCAAGGGCAATCCTATATTGTTTGATGACTGCAGAGATGGGGCTTCCTTTATGGTGATAGTACAGTAAGCACCAAAAAGTATAACAGATATGAGCAGAACGTTAACCAGTACAGAGCTTCCCAAAAACAACGAACTTCCAAGGATCCAATTCTTCTTGTCTTTCTTCCATTTGTTGGAACCAACAAGCTCAGATTGTGTACTGTTGTTCTTCCGTACCTTGACAAAAAGTGTCCTCTCCACATTATCCCCCATATTGCCATTTGACAGAGGCATCTTCTTCTTCCAACATGTATTACTTTGATCATGGAAGACGGCAATGGCACAGAAACAATCTGTCAGACAGAGTTGCTGGCACTGATCCTTAGTTATGGTGGCATACTGCTCATAGTCAGCTAGAGGCCAATCCACATGGCTCATCGCTATCAACTTAAACTGCATCTTGGCAGCTGCTTCATCCAAGTCACAACTTTGTGGTTCGAAATCAGGTTTGCAGCCTTTATACTGCCTCTCCTCGTCAATAAATGAGTACTGCTCTGGGCACTTGCAAATACTCTGGTTGTTTGTGCCATTGAACATGCAGTAACTATTAAACCCGCAAATACCGCTTCCATCGTTTGTCAGTTGTGCTTCACAGATATTTGGGGGCTTGAAGTCCACTACTGCCCATGCCTGACTACTCAGGTTGCTGACCTTTTTTGGGTACCGATATTGCCTGAACACACCATCTGGGTCAAGTGTAGCACGATGGTAGTAGTCTGCCATGGAGCTGGTGACCCCAGATGTCATACTGATTTGTGTCCTGTCCTCCAAGGTGATGTATACGACGCCAGTCGCTTTGAACACCACATTTGTAATGTTCCCAGCCATTGACCAATAGGGGTCATATTGCTTACCGGAGGGTACTGCAACCGTATAAAGGAAAACACCAATACTTTGCAGGTTAAGGAGGAACCGGCCATTGGAGTAGTCTGTGGGGATGATTCGGCTGCGGAGATTCATTCCTGGGGTGAGCACCTGAGAAAGCAGGATGGTATCTGTAGGGTTTTTGAAGCTCTCCCATTTGGTAGATCCATCTGCAGCAACCAGTACAAAATTTCCAGCATCGAGCATGGCAGCATAGGCTGCACCCACAACTTGAGGATTCCATACCTCTGTTCCCGTGGGATCCTGGAGTGAGAGCGCCCCATTGGAGTTGAGCTGGAGGCGTGAACCGGATGAAACTTGTACCAGCGCTGGATCTGGATCAGTGGTCTTGGCATACCAAGCCACCGTCTTATCACTGGTCTTGTCGAACCAGATGGCGAGCAGATAGGAGGAGGCGTTACCCTCGATGGCCCGGAAGCCGAACGCAAAGTTGCCGGACGGCGAGAGCCAAAAGCTGCTAGGCCCTTCGGGTACCAAGGAGGAGCCTAAGGTTATGTTCTGTTGAGCTTGAAGAGAAGTAGAGGACAGCAGCAGGAGCAAGGACAAGAGGAGGAGAGGTGCCATGGTTCATTTGATTTGTGGCTCCCAGTTCTTACATATGATGGCAAACTTATGGGCCTCATTGTTTTTAGAGTCTTCGTTGACTTGACTTGACTTGAAAGTACGTGGGTCATCATAACCATCATGTGGTGTAACAGTAGGCAGCTTTGAACTGGTCAATCATGGCAGTTGGCTGCTCCACGAGCATTGGTCCTTGTCTGGGCCCTTGTCTTACTCCTTGCTGGACGCATAGTGATTTGATTATGGATGTTTGAAAGTGTTCCAAGGTGCTCTTCTTCTGGTCAGGCCGAACTTTTCACATGCTTACACGTTCTACAGAAGAGAAGACAGATATTTTATAGGTTGCACATTGACGGTTGCGTGAAGGCAGGTGCACAACTACAACTATTTCTGGTCCCAAATTATTCACTGTACCCGAGATGCTTCCAGTTATTCTTCGGTTCTTCGGAAGAACAGTCATAATTGCTGCTACTTGCTGCTCCCTCCGTCCCAAATTACAATTCGTTTTGAATTTTTTAATACATAGTTTTTGATATGTATCTACACATAGGGTACGTCTAGGTGCATAGCAAAATATATATATATATATATAGAAAAGCCAGCTGATTAGTTTGAGACTTGTACTAGCGATCAGATTGGAAGGAGGAGTTGAAATTATATGAGAAAAGTTTGGTTCGTTTTGGCCAATTTCCTGTATGTTTTTCTTTCATGCCAAGAAAAGTTTACCTTATGTTTTTGTTAATGCGTTGTTTTCTGAATTTTTCGGTAGAACACGTTTTTGAGGATTTTTCATTGTTGATTTTATGAGCAGAACAAATGGAGTCCATAATTACTTGTCATACATTGACTAGGACACGTTCCATTTTCATGGTTCCTTGTGATCCAGCTAGCCAGCCGGCCTGGCAGGATTACTGGGTTACCCCGCTGGCAGCTGAAAGGAACGTGTTCCGGCACCCCGCGTTGAACAGTCAACACGTCGTACCATCAGAAGAGTGGTGATTAGCGACACTGCATATTCGGTGTCGGTGGTTCTGCCTCTGCCACCAGCGCCTGGAAGCGAGAGATTTGGATTTTTGCCACGGCCTTCACAAAATTGCCACTATAAACATGGGATTCGTAAAATTTCCACCTACAACATTAGCACCTTGATTTCTTTGCCATTTTCTCCTTCTATTGATTTATAATTTCTTTTTTCATTTACTGGCACCTGAAAGGACCAAACTACCCTTGAGGATATCTTACCTGGATTCTTCCTGTTCGTTTCCATGGAGCCACAATCGTTTCCTCCGAGGCTACAACACGGAGTTGCTTCAGCTGTTCTGAGTCTCATTTCTTTCTCTTCAATCTTGTACTACTAATACAGCAAAATAGCATGTTTGCAGCTAGAAGCAATTGGAGAATTTGGTTCTACAGGCACCATGTGAATGGGAGGTCTGATATTGATCAGCGTACTAGCATCCTAATGCACTTGATCAACATTGTGTCGCTGCGATTAAAAAGTTACCCATAAGATTAATCCTTCAACATTTGAAGCTGTATTAAACTGCAGAAGTTATTTCATAATTTCCATGCTTGCTAAAGTGACTCCTTTGCTTTTTACTTTTGGCATAATTTGAAAATGTAAAATGCTATATATTGTGGCTTCTGGAAATTTGCTTTATGTTTTTGGGAGAAACTAGTGGACTTTGGCGTTTTAATTTCTTAAGAATAGCAGTGGTGAAAGCTTACCTCCTGAAAATTGAGGATATAGAGTTAAGAGATTACAGCCAGCGTTACAAACATGTAAGTGTTATGTGCAAAATGACGTGATGCAGTTTCCAACCCAAATTCCTTTCTTAGAAAACAAAACTTATTTATATTAAAATACAAATTCTGTCAGAATTAAATTTCCATTGAGTGTTTCAAGGCTAACTATGCACTTGAGCTGAGATATTATGTTCTTGGCTTGGTGCGGGTCCGAGGACCAAGGGTAAGGCATTCTGCCCGTCCTCGTCGTAGACACAATGAGGGTATCAAATAAGAAATAATGAATCCTTGTCCTGCAAAGCTAATCTTGTGGGAATAGATATTGTTCACGGCAATGCCAAAGCCTTCCTAACATTAGCTAACCATTGCTGCTGAACCCAGGTACCATTGATACAATAATAAGCAGCTTAAACAGTACCGCTGTATCAGTAGCCACATAGCGTACCAGCAACAGAAACATTCAGTATATATTCCCCTAACAAGAACAGCATTCAGTATATAGCTATATCATGTTGCTTACAGCTCTACTTTTGTTCATACATATTACATATATTAATGTTACAATGTGCAGGAGCGACCCTATGGAAGCGATTGGACAAAGGAAGAATAATCAGGAGGAGAGGAGATAGAAACTGCTCCATCAAGCATTTGTGTCACCTTCAGCATTGTTGGTCTCATAGTTGGGTCCTCCTGGAGACACCACAATGCCACAACCACATACCTTTCTACCTTCTTCAAATCGAAAATCGCTTCGTCATCACCCTCCACCAGAAGATCAACTCTGCCGCACCTGTAACAGTCATTTGCCCAGTAAGTCAGGATTTTTTGATCCTCTTCTGCCACCTCAGACTCGACATTTCGCCGGCAACAGATGAGCTCCAACAGGATGACCCCATAGCTGTAAACATCCACCTTGGCAGTGATACCAATGCTCTTGAACCACTCAGGGGCAACATATCCTCGGGTACCACGGATCCCTGTGTTTGTTTGTGTCTGATTAGTCCGGAGCAGTTTGGCTAAGCCAAAGTCTGAGATCTTTGCTGTGAAGTTGCCATCGAGAAGGATGTTCTGGGGCTTTATGTCACAATGGATAATCTGTGTGCTGCATTCCTCATGTAAGTATAGCAGCCCTCTTGCCACCTCGAGAGCAAGCTGAGCTCGAAGGTTCCACTCAAGCCTGACATCACCAAATAGGAATCTGTTGAGTGAGCCGTTGACCATGAATTCGTATACCAATAGTCTTTCTTTTCCTTCATTACAGAAGCCAAGCAACCTGACCAAGTTCCTGTGGTGCGTCTGACCAATAGTTTGGACTTCAACGGTGAACTCCTTCTCTGTTTCGTGCTCAAGCCTGTCAATTTTCTTGACAGCAATGTAGGTACCGAGATCATCTTGTAGCTGGCCCTTGGACACAATACCAGAGGCACCTGTGCCAAGTACCTCCTGGAATCCGCTGGTTGCCCTCTCAAGCTCAGCGTAAGTGAAGGCTTTCAGGGGCAATCCTAAATTGTTTGGTGACTGCAGATTTGGGACTTCATTTATGGTAATAGTACAATAAGCACCGAATATGATAACTGAGATCAGGAGAATGATCACCATGACAGAGCCTCCGAGAAACAATGCACTTCCAATGATCCAGTACTTCCTGTCTTTCTTCCATTTGCTGGAATCAACGTGCTCAGACTGTGTACTGTTATTCGTTGGTACCTTGATAAGAACTGTCCTAGTCACACTACTGTCGAACTTGCCGTTTGATAAAGGCATCTTCTTCTTCCAACATGTACTGTCATTGTCATGGAACACAGCAAGGGCACAGAAACAATCTGTCAGACAGAGCTGCCTGCACTGGTCCATAGTTATGGGGGTGTACGTCTCATAGTCAGATAAAGGCCAATCCACATTATCCATCGATATGATCTGAAACTGCATTATGGCAGCTGCCTCATCTGAGCCACAACTTTGTGACTGGAAATCAGGTTTGCAGCCTTTATACTTCCTCTCCTCATCAATAAATGAATACTGTGCTGGGCACATGCAGGTACTCTGATTAGTTGTGCCATTCAACATGCAGTAACTGTTAAACCCACACGCACCACTGCCGTTATCTGCCATTGCTTCACAGATATTTTGAGGTTCCATGCCCACTACTGACCATGCCTGACTTTGTGGATTGCTGACCTTCTTTGGGTACACATATTGCCGGAGCGCACCATCTGGGTCAAGTGTGGCGCGATGGTAGTAGTTCCCCATGGAGCCAATACCCCGAGATGTCATATTGATTTGCGTGCCGTTATCCGTGGTGATGTATATTCTCCCAGAGGCATCGAACACCAGGTTTGTGGTGTTCCCATCCGTGGACCAGTAGGAGTCATATAGGTTTTTGGTTGGCATAGCAACAGAATGAAGGGAAACGCCATCAGTTTGCAGGTTAAGGAGGAAGCGGCCATTGGAGTAGTCGGTGGCCATGATCCGGCTTCGGAGCATCTTCGGGGCAGTGAGCACCTGAGTGAGCAGGATGGTATCTGTTGGGTTATTGAAAGTCTCCCACTGGGTTGAGCCATGTGGAGCAACCAGTACAAAGTTTCCCGAATTCAGCATGGCAGCGTAGGCTGCACCAACAATTCGAGGATTCCATACCTCTGTGCCTGTGGGGTCCCGGAGCGAGAGCACACCAACAGAAGTGAGCTGGAGGCGTGAACCAGATGGAACTTGCACAAGCGATGGATCTTGATCAGTGGTCTTGGCATACCAAGCCACTGTCTTGTCGCTGATCTTATTGAACCAAATAGCGAGCAGATAGGAGGAGGTGTTACTCTCAGTGGGCCGGAAGCCAAACGCGAAATCACCGGACGGCGAGAGCCAAAAGCTGCTAGGCCCTTCGGGTGTCAAGGAGGAGCCTAAGGTGATGTTTTGTTGAGCTTGCGCATATGGTGAGGACAGTAGCAGAAGGAAGGGAAAGAGAAGAAGTGCCATTGGCTCTTTTGGTTTGGCTCAGTTCCTACATCTGATGGCACACTTATATGCTCTCTTGGTTTTAAGAGTCTTCATTATTGACTTGACCTGACAGTCGATGGGTCATCACAACGTGCATGTGGTGTAACAGTAAGCAGCTTTGAACCGGTCCATCATGTCAGCTTGCCTGTGTGACTACTAGCTCCTTGCTGGACGTAGATAATTGGTTGTTGCGGCTTGGTTATGGAAGTTTGCAAGTTTTCCAAGGGGCTCCTCTTCTGGTCAGGCGAACTTTTCGCATTCTTCCAAGTTCTACAGAAGTGAAGGCAGTTTTTTCCTGCAGTTGCATTGACATCAGTTGCCGTGAAGCAAGGTGCGCTGGACGGATGCATATACGGTTCCCAAAAATTCTTTACTCTCCCCTGGACGCTTCCACTTGTGCTTCAGTCTTTCCAGAAGAATGGACGTGATTACCACTTGCAAATAGCCATGACAGCTGAAATAATTGGTTTGAGATTATATACCGTGAGGGTCATGCTTAGTGCCTGATTTATTTACTTACCAATCGGATGAAGGAGGTTGAAATTATACAAGAGAAAGTTTGGTCACTTTTGGCCAATTTCTTGGATATTTTAATATGTTCTTCATTCCGAGAAAAGTTTACTGTGAGTTTCTGTGAATGGGTTGTTTTCAATTTTTTGTAGAACATATACCCTCTTAATGAAGCATACGTATTTGTAATTCTCTTTCGTTGATTTTATATGAGCACAAATGCATAGCGTCCATAATTACTTGTCACACAACGATTGGGAATTTCATTTTTCATGGTTCCGAGTTGTACCATCAGTCGAGTGGTGATTGGTGACAAACTGGTCTGCTTCTGCCATCAGTAGCTGATTGAAGCCTATGCTAAAACTTAGGCTAAGGAACTGTGTTTAGCTCTGCTATGGATGTTGGTGTATGTTGAAGCTGCCTAAATTTGCATCCTCTTCTACCCAAAAAAGAAAAAAAAAACGTAGCTCCTTCTATATGCATTTGATTTTTATTTCAAGTAATTTGGTTGGTTGTAGTTCCTGTTCTTCCTACATTTATTTCTTATTTCTTTTTTTTTCACCAAGCCTTTCGTTGATCCTAGTTCCTCTTATATGCGCTTCATATTTTTTTCCCTATCCATGTCGTGATGGTGTTGTGGATCCTACTATATGTGTTTCATGATCATTCTTATTTGAACTTTATGGTCAACTGGTGAGGGTGGATCGGTGGAGCCATCTGCAGCAGGTAGCAGCCAGCACGAAGTTTCCGGTATCGAGCATGGCAGCTTAGGCGGCTGCACCCACAACGTGGGGATTCCATATCTCCGTGCCAGTAGGGTCCTGGAGCGAGAGCGCCCTGCGCCCCAATGGAGGTGAGCCGGAGGCATGAACTGGCTAGAAACTTGTACCGTACCAGTGGTGATCTTGCTAATCAGTGTTCTTGGATACCAAGCACTGTCTTGTCTCTGATCTTGTTGAAATCACTGCTACGAAAAGGGTTTTCAGAGACGGATAAAACTGTATTTTTAGGGGCGGGTGCGGTACCCGTCCCTACGTTTTGCAGTTAGAAATGCTACTTTTAGAGGCGGATAATGCGTCTGTCCCTGAAAATAATTTCTAAGGCCGGATCATGTCATGACCCGCCCCTACAAATCAATTTTCAGAAAATAAAAAAATCAAAAAGAAATCAAAAACTGCAAAATAAAAAAGATATTGCAGCCAACCAGCCACTATACTATCGAGGTATAATTTTTTTGACGAAATATGCACACTTGCATCACCTGGTGTTCAAACCGCATACCTCGCGTACCTTTCTCTCCACCACACAACACAGTCACTTGTACTATGTGGTATGTTATTCTTTTATATTAACTCTGAAATTGATTTGTAGGGGCGGGTGACACCACCACCCGCCCGTAGAAATCCGATTCTAGGGGCGGGTGCTGCCACCACCCGCCCCTAAATTTTTTTTCTACTTTATTCCAAAAATTCATTTAAATCTTTACATATAGCAAAATAAATCAAAAAAATAAAACTTCTACACTATAACTATTGTGAACTGTAGATAAAAAAATATACCAAGTATATTTTAGTGTATATAATGGTTAAGATTGTGGAAACATCAAAGTATGACTTGAGTTATATGAGATACTATATAATCATAGCTACTAGACAACTTATAATAATTTTTTTGACTATTAAATGGCCTTAAATGAAAATTTATCAACTACAAAATTGTATGTCTCGTCAATCTCTACAATTTTGGTATAAAGTTTGACTTCATCCGAGATCATATGAAAAAGTTATGATTTTTTTTGCGTGGGACTATTTGTAGGGGCGGGTCATGCCATCACATACTCCTAGAAATCTATTTTTAGGGACGGGTTACGCTATCACTCACCCCTAGAAATAGCCACCATTTCCAGAGGCGGATGATGGCATCACCCGCTCCTAAAAATGCATTTTTAGGGCCGGGTGACGGCGTCACTCGCTCCTAAAAATGGTGGTCATTTTTAGGGACGGGTGACGCCATCACTCGCCCCTAAAAATGCATTTCTAGGGGCGGATGAATTACTACATTAACCCTGCTTCATTTGTAGAAGCGGGTTATCTTTTGGACCGCCTCTGGAAAAAAAGGGACGTCTCTACAAATGATTTTGTAGTAGTGAATTTGAGTAAATGTGCCTTGTGGTGTTAAGGAGCCCAAAGGGATGTTTTGTTGAGCATGAATAAATGCTGAGGACAGCAGCAGGAAAAAAGGGCAAGAGGTAGGTGATAAGATGTGGGCAAGTCTTCGTGGGCTGTGATAATTCATAGGTCATGTTTGTTTCAGCTTATTGCCGATTTTGAAGGCTTAATTTTATAAAATCCAAAAATCAGATGACCTCCATCAGATGACCTCCAGTCGAGAATCGAGAATCCATATTCAAAATCGGCTATAATCTGAAATAAACAGGGCCATAGTCGGAACATTCATGGAGGTGTAACAGTAGACTGCAATGAACTGGACATCATGACAACCGTCTTGTCTCTGTACGAGCATGGGTTGTGGTTGCTGGGTCCTTTTTCTGTGTGACTATTGGAAGTTTTTGCCGTAGAGACTGGATTTATTGTGATTGGGTTCTGAAAGTATGCAATTCTTCCAAGGTGCTGTGGTCCTTTTCTGGTCAAGCCTAATTCTGAGAGAGACAAGCAAAATGGCTACATTTTCTTTCTCAGTTTCTTCAACACATATCTTACTCATACCAAATACGGGCAAGGACTATCTGCGGGTTTTTATGAGCAGGAAAACACTATCCAGAATCATTTGTTTTCTATGTGACTAGCTTTCACTTTGATGGTTCCGTCAGTACCACGCAGGCAGCTGAAAGGAACGTGAATGTTCAAGGTGACACAGCCACTCAATTTCTCACTCACTATAAAATTTTCTATTTATTACTCAGAAATCAGAGGTGTGTAAATTTTTGAATATGTTATTGCAAAGTTTCGGATATATGATATCATTGATTTTCCATACTAATTACAAAGTTTTCCATTTATTGCTCAGATGTCAAAAGTGTATAAGTTTTTAATACACGATTTCAAAGTTTACTATTTCCAAAGTTTTTTATATGTGATCTTCAAGTTTTGTGTATTCTGACACAAAGCCTTTTTAATATCACTGAAATTTAAAACTATAAGGACTAAAAAATATTTTGATGGATGTTCAAGATATGGTTTAACTTACTAAATCTTTGCATGAAGCTTTTAAAGGGATATGTTAGATTTATTTGTTTTTTATTATAAGCTTGTGCGGGGTGAATGCACTGTCCCTTAGTTTAGCTCATTGTTCTATGGGGCAGTTTGGGCGGGGTCTCCCAAAACAGCTTAACCAGTAAAGTCGAAGCCGGTGAACCTAAAAGAAGTAGCTTCACTTCACTCGGCTTCCAGTTCTTTTTTATCCTGGCTTACAAAACAGCTTCACGCTACAGCCTCGATATGCACAAAGTAGATGAAGCCGAAGCCGGTAAAAGTCCTACCAACTGGGCCCATATGTGCTACAAAGTGTTGAAACTGCTTAGCAACGCTTGCTAGTAGCACCACCACTCACTAGTTAGGTGCCTCGGGGTAGGAGTTGACATCATAACTTCGGCAGGAGCAGTGCTGCATCTTTTATCACTGCTGCCCCAAGGTGTACGTGCACGACTCACTAGTTTTCTCTTCATAATTTTATAGTCTTTTTATTTCTAGTATAAAATTTTATGTATATCATTTGAAAGCTAGGGATGTAATGGTTTCTTGAGTATGTGATTTTCAAATTTCTTCTACTCTAGATCGACTCGATACAAACTATTTGATGCATGGCTTAAAATTTTTCAATATTCAGGTAGATATATTGTAATGTGCAACCTAAAAGTTTTGGATGTAGAAAGTTTCCCTACGTAATTTTAAAAGATTTTGAATTCTGAGTACAAACATTTAAATATATGGCTCAAGAGAAAGTGAGGTAGGAAGTTTTTCAATTACAGGCACAAAGATTTTAGTACACGACTTCAAAGGTAGATATGTACAAAGTTTTGAATATATGACTTGAAACCTATTGTATTTTGGATACTAAAGTTTTGATATGTACTTAAAAAATAGAAACGTAGGAGCTTTTGAACATGGGGTTTCAAGGTTTTTTATTCTAGGTACAAAGATTTTACAATGTATCACATGAAAGTTTTGAAATTCAGAAATAAAAAGTTTTAACACGTGACTTGAAACTTAGATCAGATGTAAAAAGTTTGGATGTGTAAGTCGAAATCTGTTAACTCTAATTCGTTTTACATGATGTGAACGTTGCTCCCACCTTCATTTAGATGTGAAAACATCCCTCGCCCTTTACTCTACCCTCTCTACCCTCTTCACCCGATGTCCCAAAAGGGAAAAAATTGTGTGCCAAAATTTATTAGAGGTAAAATTTAAAAGAAGCTAGACAAGAGAATCTGGAAACACAGATAGAAAAAGAGCGTGCTGAAAAACTGAAGGTTGACATGGGAAGGAAAGTGTTGTAAAACGAGATTGCAAAGCAATAAACAGTGAATTGGCAGCCTTCTTTCATTGATCTTGGGGGCTATTTGTAGGTTACAATCCGTGTTCAAAACTTCTTCTCTTCCCGCTCAAACTCTCCACGCCGCACGAACGCGAGATCCTGGCTCGTTGCCCACGTCGCAGGGACGGGCGTGGGTCGTTGCCGCGCGCCATCGCGTGGGAGCGGTTTCGGTATTCGATTGTTTGAACGACCGGGTGAGATCACCATTTTTAATTCCAACACTCTCCCTTGATCGAATCCGAGTCTTGACATCAGATGCATCTGTGTTTAGCATATAAAGACCCCGTGGGAAAAAAAAGATTTTGAAAACGAATACTCTATCATAAACTCATGGAGTTTAAGGAGTATTTTATGCTCTTTTGATATCTCCAGAAAAACCCCGGTTGGGAAAACAAGAGATAAGACATACGCTTATGCTAACATTGTCTCATTAAAATCTTTATATGAGAAAACCCTTATGGAAAAAACTCATAAAAGAAAAGAGTTCAATGTAATGTTAACAGAATTAATTTTCAAGAGACACTCCTCCTGAATCTTGCAACTCTCGAATCCACCTCATGCCAATCCCTCGAAAACATTTTTCAAATGAGGAGGCTGGTAGAGATTTGGTGAAAAGATCGGCGAGGTTGTCAAAAGACTTTGTCTGTAATATGTTTATTTCGCTATTTTGCTGTAGCTCATGCAGAAAAAATAACTTGGGAGTGATGTGTTTAGTCATATTGCTCTTGATATAACCTGTCTGCATCTGTGTAACACAAGCAACATTATCCTCATAGATAATAGTGAGTGTTTTCATGGAACCAATTTCACATGATTTTTATGTGGTTTATCATTCTGCGGAGCCAAACACATTCACGTGAGGCTTCATATAGTGCAAATATCACAAAATGATTTGTCGATATCGCCACAAGTGTTTGCTTAGACGATTTCCATGAAATCGCCATTCCTCCATGAAGGAAGACGAACCCTATATGTGATCCGGTATAGTAGGGATCAGACATGTAGCCAGCATCAGTATATCTAACTAAACTAGGACCTTGGGTCTTCTTAAAGAACAACCGAAGGTCTTTTGTGCCATTCAAGTATCCGAGGATTTGTTTACCTCCAATCCAGTGGCATTTTGTTGGAGCAGCACTATGTCTTGCTAATAGATTCACTGCAAAAGAAATGTCAGGTCTGGTGCTATTTGCAAGATACATCAGTGCTCCAATGAGACTGAGATAAGGGTATTCAGGACCTAGTATCTCTTCTCCTTCCTCCTGTGGTCGGAAAGGATCTTTCTCTAAGTCCAATGACCAGACAACCATGGGTATTTTGTTGGATATGATTTGTCCATATTGAATTTTTCTAATATTTTCTGGACATAGACAGATTGATGCACCAGCATTCCAGACTGAAGGTGCTCGATTTGCAAACCTAAGCAAAATTTGGTTTTACTCAAATCCTTCATCTCAAATTCCATCTTTAGATGATCGCGGGCTTCATCAATATCTTGAGTGTTGCAAAATTATCTACATACATAGATATAATGCAAAATCCCATGGGAGATCTTTTGATGAAGACGCACGGGCAATCATCATTGTTGGAATAACCTTTCTGTATAAGGTACTCACTCAGCCGCCGGTTGTACCACATTCTTCCCGACTGTTTAAGACCGTATAATGATCTTTTAAGCTTTACACAATACATGTTGTGATTAGCGCTTGAAATCGGTGCAGAGATTCCATCTGGAACATTCATGTATATATATTCGAATCTAGTGACCCATAAAGATATGCGGTCACGACATCCATCAACTACATAGATAGACGCTTTTGTATTGCCAGAGATATTAAGTATCGGAAAGTAATTCACTCATTACTGGAGAGTTAGTTTCATTAAAATCAATGCCAAGTCTCTGCGTAAACCCTTGTGCTACAAGCCTCGCCTTGTATCTCACCACCTCATTGTTCTCATTCCGCTTCCGGATGAAAACCCATTTGAAACCCACAGGAAAGGTTTTTTGAGGTGTAGGTATTACTGATGAGAATACCTCTCTTTTTGTGAGGGAGGCCAATTCCGCCTCAATTGCCTCCTTTCATTTGTTCCAGTCCGAGCGCTTCTTGCACTCTGCCATGGATTTAGGATCTGGATCATTTTGAAGGTTGTCGGCAATTGATGTCGTGAAATATACATCAACAATTGTAGTGTTTCTATTATATGATTCTCCAAAATAAACATACTTGGTGGAAATTTCTTACACCTCATACGACTGTTCAGTATTTTGCAATGCAACGTTGTCGGGGTGTTCCGATGTCCCATCATCAGGATTCGGGTGCACTGTTAATGTGGGTTTTGGATTTTGTATGTCCACTTGGTGTCTCTCAACTTGAGGTTGGGTTTCATTTACCGGTTCAGAGGGTTCATCCCTCTGTTTCCTGGTGCGCTTACGAGAAGTCGCAGCCTTAGGATTAGCCGTACTTCTTCCCTTCTTTTTTTGAGATGGTAGATGAATAGTTTTATTTGGTACCTCTATTCTTTCCAGCACATTCCTTGCGGGAATGATGATTTTGTGACACCTTTGGTGTTGGTTAATGCATCTGGCAGATTGTTTGCAATGTTTTGCAAATCAATGATTCTCTAAACTTGTAGTTCAGTTTCTTTGGTACATGAATTCTCCTTTAGGGTGTTTGTGGCATCCCAATTGATTTCCTGGCATTTAGTATGGTACTTGAATTCTCCCCCTAATGCCGGGAAATGATCTTCATTGAAGATACAATCTGCGTACCGGGCAGTGAGTAGGTCCCTGTGAGGGGCTCCAGGTATTTAATGATTGACAGAGATAAATACCCCACGTAGATCCCTAGTTTCCTGTGAGGGCCCATAGAGGTACGCTTTGGTGGTGAGGTCGGTACGTATACAACGCAACTGAATTTCCGCAGATGGGAAATACTTGGAGGATCACCATGGACCAATTGCAGCGGGGAGGTTGTATGGTATGCAGTTGGGCGCAATTGTATCAAGTGTGCAGCGTGTAAAACTGCATGACCCCAAAAAATTGTTGGTAGATTACATTCTTGTAATAATGGTCTAGCGATGAGCTTTATTCTCTTGATGAGAGATTCTGCTAAACCGTTCTTTGTGTGAACGTATGGCACTGAATGTTGAACTTCAATTCCTAATGCCGTACAAATCATTGAAGGCTTTGGAAGAGATTTCAGCTTGCATTGTCCATTCTGATCGACTTGATCCGGTGTTCTGGTTGACTTGCTCTAAGTCGGATGACTTGTGCAATCAACTTGTTCAATCAACTCTTGTAATGATCTATATGATTTAGAATTTAAAAATAAGAACTCATGAAAAATATAGAACACACCGATAATATTAATTAAAAAGAGTACTTAGGTACAATCCAGCTTAGCAAAGGAAAGGTAGCAACATCATGTTTGAATACAATACTTCTTGCAAACTAAGGGAAATAACTAAGTAGTGAGGAGCCTATGTGAGGTCTCCAAACACACCAGTGGAGTAGTCCATGAGCATGTCGTTGACGTTCAGAGGTTCTTCCTCGAGAGGTGCCGAAGTCGTGGTGTTGCTTGGCCCTGCTCCTTGTGGAACTTGGTTCGAAGTGCCCGTCTCCAGCTCATGTGAGATGAAGTGTGCTTCAAATTTCTGATTGTTCTGTGCACAACCTGCGGACTTCATGTAGAGGTCCAGCAGATGTTTCGTGGTCTGACACTTCTTTGCCACATGATTGTAACAACTACACTTGTAACAAGTGCTTTTGTTGTTCTTATCAGATTTTGGGAAATCTCTTTCCTTTATGGAATTTGCCACATGGCTTACGGGTTCTCTTGTGCTTGCCTTTGCCAGTTGAACTTCCAGATGGGGTGTTCCCGTTCTGACCAGATTTCTTAATGTTTGCATGTACCTTAGGCAGAGGTGCAGTGCCCTGGGGGCGCTGCTAAGAGTTCCAGATGGTTATCTCATAGTTCTTCCCTACCTGACGTAATGTATGAATCAATAAGGCATAATCTTTGAAGTTTTTCTCGCGGTATGAGAGTGTGAGGATCCTTTCAGATGGAAGCATTGCTGACAATGTCTTCTCTATCTTATCAGCCTCAGTCAGTGGTTTCTCACAGAATCGGAGTTTCTGGCTAAGCCTATGAACAACATGATTGTATTTATCCATAGTCTTAAAGTCCTATAGGCGCAAATGGTTCCACTCATGACTTGCCTCAGGTAGAACTATCGCTTTCTGCTGTTCATAGCGCCGCTTGAGATTTTTCCACGATTCACGTGGATTTTCCTCCATCATGTATTCTGACTTCAAGTTTTGGTGGATATGATTCCTTATGATGTATAAGGCCTCATATTTGGATTTCTCTGGGACTGCTGTAGTGCTCTTTTCAGAGTCTGCTAAGCATTGAAAAAGTTTGAATTACAATAGACTCACTTTGATGTCATGTAGGGAAATTATGCCCATCAAGAGTGAGAACCTCAAACTCTATGTTGGCCATCTCACCTACATTGCAATGTGCCAATAATTTTGAGAAATATGGCAAGTTTAATGGAATAGTGTGAATTCAAAGAAAATTGAACTCCAACAAATAAATAATCTCAATAAGTTGGTGTGAAACTGAGGCGATTTTATATTTGAATAAGCTCAATATTCATTTTCTTATTCCAAAATTTGAGAATCATATGTTAGGATAGTCACTAGTTATAGTGTAGATCCTTTAGTGATGTTTGAATCTCACTTTGCATATGACCAATTTTGAAAAATTTAGATAGAATAGAGCAAGTTCAATTTAAATGTGAGCCATCAAGTTTATGTAACGTCCCGCCTCCCCGAGGCCGAGCCCGCTTACATCTGGCCGCTTCCTAGGACATAGACTGCCCTCACAGGGCCAACACAAGTCTTTTCTGCACACTTCCCCGAGGCCGAGCCCGCTTACATCTGGCCGCTTCCTAGGACATAGACTGCCCTCACAGGGCCAACACAAGTCTTTTCTGCACACTTTGTCCTCACTCGTGCGCACCCTGGAAACTTTGTCCTCACTCGTGCGCACCCTGGAAGAATTTCCCGGTCGGTCACCCATCCCCAAATTGCTCCAAGCCAAGCACGCTTAACTTTGGAGTCCTTTGAAATTGGGCTTCCGGAAAAGAAGTTGCAACTTGTTCGTATGGGTATTCTATTAATCCTATTAAGCCCTGGGCCGGGGTGTCACATCCTCACCCCAGTGTCACATCCTCACCCCCTTAAGAGACCGACGTCCTCGTCGGTCAACCCCAAGCCAGGAACGTTCCCTCTTGGCCACGTCCATACGTCCACAGTGCCAACGGCCCATGTGCCACGTCCGTACGGAAGAATTTTCCGGTCGGTCACCCATCCCCAAATTGCTCCAAGCCAAGCACGCTTAACTTTGAAGTCCTTTGAAATTGGGCTTCCGGAAAAGAAGTTGCAACTTGTTCGTATGGGTATCCTATTAATCCTATTAAGCCCTGGGTCGGGGTGTCACATCCTCACCCCCTTAAGAGACCGACGTCCGTGCATCCAGTGCCAACAGCCCATGTGCCACGTCCGTGCGTCCAGTGCCAACGGCGCATCCTTGATGCCCGTGCACTGACTCGTCACGTGCCCGCCCACATGCCTGCGCACCGGACCCTCTCCCCGAGGCCCGCTTACATCTGGCTGCTTCCTAGGTCAAAGACTGACCTCACAGACCAACACAAGTCTTTTCTGCACACTTTGTCCTCACTCGTGCGCACTCAGGAAGAATTTTCCGGTTGGTCACTCATCCTCAAATTTCTCCAAGCCAAGCACGCTTAACTTTGGAGTTCTTTGAAATTGGACTTCCGGAAAAGAAGTTGCAACTTATTGGTATGGGTATCCTATTAATCCTATTAAGCCCTGGGCCAGGGTATCACAGTTTATTCCGAGTTGAGGAGATAATCACTATACGTTTGTACGTGTAGATCTCGTGTCATCTCAACATCGAGAAATTTATTCTAAAATAGAGATTGAGTGTTGCATTGAAAGTAAATTGCATAAAATAAATGGGCAACAATAGTAATTTGCAAGAGTAAATGTAAAGAAATAACATGAGAATGCAAAATAGTGCTGAACAAACACATATTTACATTAATAGAAATGTAAAGGGGTCTGAATAAAAGATTACAGACTCACAAACTACTGGAATATAAATAACAGAAAGTTCGAGGACTTAAATGTAAAATTGCTGAAATAAAATGATTAATGAAAAAGGGTAAATTATAACTGGGCGGCGGGACGAAACAACCTCAGTTTCGGCCCCGCCACCACTTTCGGCCCGAGAGCTGGAGGGGGGGGGGGGGGGGGGCGCTGGCAGTCCGAGTTGGGCCGCCGCATCAGCCCACCGCGGCCCGCGACCGAGGGGAGGGCGAGATGGCGGGCCGCGTGGTAGCGTCTGCCAGGCCCGGCTCGGCCCACCTCGCGTCGTTCGGGATGTGGCCCATGAAGATCACGTTCAGCCGGCGCAGACCCGGTTGGCCGGAGGGGGTGGCAGTGGAGGAGCAAGCTCCGGCTCAGAGTAGACTAAGGTGGCCGCGTTGTCGGAGTTCGCCTCATCGTTGTAGAAGGACGGAGCCCCGCTGCACGCGGCCATGATGGGCTGAGGCTCGAAGCCCGGCGGCACCAGTGGCATGGTGCGGCCGTGGCATTCTT
Organism: Panicum miliaceum; assembly: GCA_032594955.1. Lineage (NCBI taxonomy): Eukaryota > Viridiplantae > Streptophyta > Magnoliopsida > Poales > Poaceae > Panicum > Panicum miliaceum. Next base: position 5,385,150 of record CM064070.1, on the reverse strand, counting down.
CGGCGGCGTCGGCGTGTACGACGGCGTCGACGGCAAGTACGACGGCGAGGAGTGGATTGGTTATTACGTCGGTGAAGGAGACCGGCGTGGCGAGGCGAGGCCGTAGACGTGTGGTGCTATCGCCGATGGCCCGCCCTCGTCGTGGACGTAGGAAGTCCATCCGTGGGCGGGGAAGAAAGAAGTGACCTCCGGTGGCGCAGGTGGTCCCCCGCGCTCGGCCCTCACTCTTGCTGTCCATCCATGGGATGGGCAGTGGCGTGGGAAGTGCACGAGGATGCGCCCCTCCACGAAGCAGAAGTCCGGCGGTGTGGCAGAACCACCTGAATTAATCCGGCTCAAGCGTATTAACCATCACCATTAGGGCAATCTCGGTTAACCTTACACTTCAAACGGAGTAATCCACTGGTCTGTCGGGTAACCTCCCGATACAACCACGGTAGAGCGGATCGAAGCCATACATACAAATGCTCATGCGAAGATGAGCCCAGAGAATACCACATTCCAACAGATATTACAAAATTATCATAAGTGAATATTACAAACCATGTTTGAGTTTAGTATCCGAGTACTTCAGTGATCATAACCAATAAGTTCTTCAGAGTTTAAGTTGCAGCGGAAATAAATTAACAAAAGCTACTCGACGATACAGGATGTCTCGGTGAAGCCCGTACGAGACATCACTCGGCATTATCTCCATTGGCCGGGGGCGTATCCCATTCCACCGACCAACCAGGGGGAAGAGTGCAGGGCCAAGTCAAGCTAGCAATCATATCTTCGAAGGTCTCACCTGAAAACGAGCCACAAGCAAGGCTGAGTATACTAATACTCAGCAAGACTTACCCATGTAGTAGAATCTACTCCACCGACTCTAGACATGCAAGGCTTTTTGGCTCAGGGGTTTGTTTTGCCGAAAAGCATCTACGAGTGGGTCCTTACTTTCAACTTTTAGCTCAAGATTCTAGTTTCATTAACCATTCTAGATAAGCAGCTATCCAATATCATTCATGGTGAAGCATTAAATTTCATCCAACAAGTTTATTCATCATCATTGTTCCTCTTCTTACTCTGTGTGGTAAAAGGGATTAAGCAGTCTCAATAGCCGTGAGAAACGGACGATTCGAATCGAATTTCTTAACTTTGCAAGGGAAACCTAAACACACGTCACGTGGTTACTCCCAGAGTCACACGTGCAACTTTTCCCCTTTCTTTCCGGGTCGTGGATCGGAGCTACCCTCCGAGAGTACACGAGCCCCACGCCACGGTTCGGCGCCGGGTCGCGACCACTCCTGCACTCACCATATGCACATGGACCGAAAGGAGCTACCCTCCGAGAGTACAAGAGCCCCACACCACGGTTCGGCGCTGGGTCGTGACCACTCGTGCACTCGCCATATGCACATGGGACCGAAGTTCAAAGGGTAGGATGCCGTCCACTTGCCGGGCCAATCAGGTACTTAAGCTTACCGATTACCATATTCTCGGCATGTGGTTAGTACGTTCAAAGACTTAACCACCATTACCACACACTGCGGCTTTAGCATTTTTCACTAAATAGACGGGCCTCAATCGTAAACATCGTACCATAGCCCGTCCGTTGTCCTTATGATTGCAGCGTGTAGTAAACATTCGACTCCTATTTTCTCGCGAGTGACAGGAAATCACTCGGCTTTTACCGAAGTCCTATTAGTACAGCATTCTATCGAACCTTACATCTAGTTTTCAAGCATGGGTTCCTAACATCATGCAACTAAGTTTTCATTCAACTCCTATAAACTTAATGCACAAGCAAGAGAGTAATGAGTTGCATATTTTAGGAAAGGAATAGGGTTATGCTCCGGGGCTTGCCTTCTTGCGAAAAGTTAGTCCGGGGATCGTCTGAACGTTGACCCGGGTCTTCAACTGCTTTAGTTAAATTTGCCTGGGCTTCTCGCTGCTCACTCTCGGATTCGTGCACCATCTCGTAAGTCACGTCGGCGAGAGTAGTCGTTTCTACATGAATGCACAAGTATAAGTAGTGGTGTTGGTAAACGACATGATTTCCTTCACGATAAAGTTGCAGTCTGTAAAACATGAGTTTTGTTGTGAAGTGAGTTACTTTATCATTCGTGGGCAAACGTTAATAGAGTAGAATAGTACAATAAGTAACTTCGTTAAGCAAGGTGGGGTGGGTGCTCATGGGAACTTATGTTCCTCATGGAAACATGATTTAAGTGTAACTACTACAGCGAGTAGTTTCTGGCCATGAAACCTTGGATCTAGGCACATCAGGGAAAGATAAGCTTACTGTAAAATTTTCAGATATTTTCATGCAGCAGATTAATTATAAAAAATATAATACATGGTTGCTGCTAGACTATTATTCTTTTTGTACAGAACAAATGGTGCAAAAACTGAGACTAAGATTTTTACAGGGCTTTCATTTAATCAAGCAGGAGCTACTGTAATTTTTATAGGATTTATTATGCAGTTTTCAGAGCATAGCAAATATGACATTACACACCTAGGTTATTCAAGGATTTATTTTTATAGGATCCTACACAGGGTTTTTGTCCATGAAACGTTTTACACAGCATCCTCTACTACTGAGTAACTTCTAGTAAAAATATGAGAAGTTTCCAAGCTAAGATACTATTTTCTTGATTTAATGTATGTTATTAGCACATAAATCAAATAAATAGGTTCCTGTGAGATAAAAAGTCTCTAAATTTTTCTGTGGCATCTAGGTACCATTACACCAGTATAGAAAAAGTTTCATTAGGTGATTCATAACCTAACTACAGGGACAATTAATTCTATCCAAACATGGTATGAAACTAAGTTTAATAAACAGTGCAGATAGAGATGGAATTTGGGCCTGATCTTTCTATAATGGCTTATATAACAAGTAAATCTCCTACTGTAAAAGTTTAAGGACCAGTACTTGTGTCCTACTGATCTTTCAATTACTGCAATTGGGACCTCGGGCGGCTCGGGTACGGTGGCCGGCCAAAATTCCGGCGAGGGGCTCGCCGGCGGCGAGGGGTGAGGGCCGGGGAAGGATCAGGGGTGCGAGGGCTACCTCGTGGGGGTCTTGGTCGGGTGGGGGACGGCCGGGAGTAGCTCGTCGACGTTGGAGCAGGGGCGGCGGCGGCGGCGGTACGCGTCGACGGCGGTGCTCCGGCGGGCTTGGGGCGGTCTGGTCTGGACGGGGAGCTTCAGTGGCGCGTGGGGAAGCTGCTCCGGTACTTGGCTTGGGCGGAGGAGGTCGGAGTCGAGCTGTCCGCGGTGACCAGGGGCGGCGGCGGCGGCGACAGCGCGGGCGGCGGTGCTCCGGCGGTCCTGGGCTGCGTTGAGCGGGTCGGTGAGCTCCGGTGGGATGATGTGGCTGTGGCTGGAAGTTCAATTTGGGCAGGGGGCGGCTGTGGAAGGCTGTCCACGAGCGGGTGGAGCTCGGCAGCGACAATGGCGGCGGCGAGCGTTCTCTGGCTGCTGGTGGCTCGCGCGGGCGGCCTGGGGCGACTTTTATAGGGGCAGGAGGGAGGTAGGGGTGCCGGGCGACGCGCGGGGGTGGAGGCACGGCAATGGCACGGGGTTGGCCGCGGTGGGCGGCTCGGTTCACCGGCGCGGCATGCGGAGGGCGGAGGCGCGCGACTGGGCGCCGGGGATTTTGCGTGGGGGAGCGAGGAGATAGCGCGGCACGGGGATTGGGGGACAGCTGCAGCAGCGGCTCGGGCGGGCGTCAAGCTCAGCGACGGGCGGGTCGCAGCGGGCGGTGCGGCACGGCGCGGTGCGGCCGTTGGGCGCGGCGGGCGGCGAGCAGAGGCGGGGCTGGCGTGGTGCGCGTGGCGAGTTGGGGCTGGGCAGCGCGGCGGTGGGGGAGGGGGGGCAAAGCCGCGCATGGGGGCGAGGGCCGGCGGCCACTGGCCTGGCGGCTTGCGCCGGTCAGGCATCGCCGGCCACCTGGCCGGGATGTCGGGCGGGGAGGGGAGAGAGGGAAGGGGCGAAGGGCCTATTTGCGAGAATTTGAAAAGTTCCAAGGGGCTGGTTGCAAACAGGATGTTTTCTCCACTTTCTAATTTGAATTTCAAAAACTTTTGAACATGAAAGTTGTTCAGAATAAAAAGTTCTACAAGTTTGGTTTCAGACAACACCTCATTTGGCTTGTGGTTTGAAAGTTAATTTAAAAATTCAAAGGTATTCATATGTGCCCAAATTAAATTTGAATTTGAACTTAACTTGTTCTAATTCTTTTCACCCTTTTGTTAGTTGGTTAAGCATAGGGTTGGGCTAATGACATTGCTTTAGAAATGTAATTTATCAGGGTTGTTACAGCCTTCCCCCCTTAACAAGAATCTCGCCCCGAGATTCGGTAAATCATAGTGTGGACAGGGGTGCACCTACCAGTGGTTGAGATAAGAAAACTAGGGAAATTTTGGTTCAGGTAGCTCTCGGTTTCCCAGGTGGCTTCTTCTTCAGTGTGATGATTCCATTGGACTTTATACATTTTAATCACTTTCCTTCTGGTCCCTCTTTCTTTTCGATCCAAAATTTTAACCGGGTGTTCGACATACGAGAGGTCGGGTTCTACCAATATTTCTTGTTGTTCCACAATCTCGGTAGGGACTCGAATACACTTCTTGAGTTGGGATACGTGGAAGACATCATGGGTGGCCGTGAGCTGAGGGGGCAGTCGTTATTTGTAGGCTACGGGTCCGCAGCTCTCAATGATTTCGTAAGGACCTAATGTAACGGGGAGCTAGTTTGCCTTTGATTCCGAATCTTTGCACTCCCTTGGTTGGTGAAACTCGAAGATAGACATGATCGCCAACTTCGAATTTTAGGGGCTTTCTCCTTTTGTCGGAATAGCTCTTTTGCCGGGCTTGTGCTGTGACAACCCTGGTAATTACAATTCCAAAATCAATGACATTAGCCTAACTCTATGTTTTAAACCAACTAATGAGAGGGTGAAAAGAATTAAAACGGGTTCAGTTGGAATTCAAATTTAATTTGGGCACGTTTGGACACATTTGAAACTTTTAAATTAACTTTAAAACCATAAGCCAAATGAGATTTTGCCTGAAACCAAAGTTGTAGAACTTTTTATTTTGAACAACTTTCGTGTTCAAAAGTTTTTGAAATTCAAATCAGAAGGAGGAGAAAACGCCATGTTTGCACCCAGCCCCCTGAAGTTTTTCGAATTTTTGCACTTCGGTCCCTCCCTCCCCTGCCGCACCGCGCGCGCTCGCCCGCCCGCCGCGCGCCAGGTGGCCGGCGTCGCCTGACCGGCGCGAGGCGCCAGGCCAGTGGCCGCCGCACCACCCCGCCACGGCCGGCTTTGCCCCGCCCCGACGCCGCGCCGCCCAGTCAGAGCCCGCGCGTGCTGCCGCGCCCAGCCCGCCACCCGGCCGCCCAGTAGCCGCGCTCCGCCGTGCCGCCCCGGCCCCCGCGCCCCGCCAGCTGCCGCGCCTGCCCTCCGCCCGAGCCGCTGCAGCAGCTGCTCCCCAATCCGCACGCCGCGCTATCTCCTCGCGCCCACGCCAAAATCTCGGCCGCCCAGTCGCCCGCGCCCGCTCGCTGCACGCCGCGCCGGCGTTCTGCCGCCGCCCGCCGCGCCCAGTGCACGCCGCTGCCGTGCCCCGCCCCGCGCGTCGCCCAGGCACCTCCACACCCCCTCCTGTCCCTATAAAAGCACCACCCCGGCCACGCGCGCGAGCCACCGCAGCCCAGAACGCCTCGCCGTCGCCATCGCCGCCGCCGAGCACCGCCCGCCCGTGGACAGCCCTCCACAGCCGCCCACTGCCCAAACTGAGCCCCCAGCCACCACTACATCACCTCACCGCAGCTCGCCGACCCACCCAACGCCACCCAGAGCCACCGGAGCGCCGCCGCCCGCGCTGCCGTCGCCGCCGCCGCCCCTGCTCGCCGTGGACAGCACGACCCCGACCCCCTCCGTCCAAGCCGAGCCCCTGAGTAGCTTCCCCACGCGCCACTGAAGCTCACCGACCGGACCACGCCGCCCCAAGCCCGCCGGAGCACCGCCGTCGACGCGAGCCGCGCCGCCGCCGCCTCTGCTCCAACGCCGGCGAGCCCTTCCCGGCCGTCCCCCACCTGAACAACACCCCCACAAGGTAGCCCTCGCACCCCTGAACCTTCCCCGACCCTCGCCCCTCGCCGCCGGCGAGCCCCCTCGCCGGAATTTCGGCCGGCCACCGTACCCGAGCCGCCGAGGACCCAATTGCAAGGATTTAAATCTTTAGAAGGGTCTGAGCGTAAGATTCAAGGACCTGGTTGTAAAAGAAAGTTTCAAAACTGGATTCAAAATCAGTGAATTTGTAAAATTCGTATAAAATCGTAGAAAATTCAGAAAAATGCAAACTCAACTGTTCTGGAATCCTCAGAACAAACTCTACCACTTTTGTTACAAAAGTTTTCTCAGAATCTCAAAATATTTTGCTCTACTTTAAATAGAAGCTTTAATGGACTTATTTTGTACCCACTGTTCTAGAACAATGCTGACCCTAAATTTTGGGCAGTGAATTAGTTGCTTGATTATTAGGACTGTGTAAAAAGATCAGACCCAAATTCCATCTCTAGATTTACTGTTTGTTAAACTTAGTTTTATATCATGTGTAAGAAAAATGTTTTATCCCTGCAGTTAGGTGGTGAGTCACCCATTGAAATTTTTCCTATGCTAATGTATTGGTACCTAGAAGCCAGAGAAAAATTAGGAGACTTTTTATCTCACAGTAACCTATTTATTTGATTTATGTGCTAATAACATACATTAAATCAAGAAAATAGTATCTTAGCTTGGAAAATTCCCAAATTATTACTGGGAGTTACACTGTGGTAGAGGTTGCTGTGTAAAAAGTTTCATGGACAAAAACCCTGTGTAGGGTCCTGTAAAAATGAATCTTTGAAAAGCCTAGGTGTAGAATGTCATATTTTCTATGCTCTGGATACTGCATAATAAATCCTACAAAAATTACAGTAGCTTCTGCATGCTTAAGTGAAAGCTCTGTAAAAATCTTAGACTCATTTGTTGCACCAATTGTTCTGTATAAAAAGAACAAGGATCTAACAGCAACTATGTAATATATTTTTCAGAAATAATCTGTTACATAAAATTGGCTGAAAATTTTACAGTAAGCACATCTTTCCTTGATGTGCCTAAATCCAAAATTTCATGACCAGAAACTATCCCTTGTAGTAATTACTCTCAAATCGTAATCAAGTGCTATTTTCACGACTTAAACTTGTGCACTCATGTAGAATCGACGACTCTCGCCGACGGAACTTACGAGCTGGTGCCCGCGTCCGAGAGTGAGCAGCGTGAAGCTCAAGCAAATCTAACTGAAGCTTTTGAAGACCCGAGCCCAAGTTCGGAAGATCCCCAAGCGAACTGCGAAGGCAAGCCCCGGAGCATAACCCATTCTTTCCGAAATTATGCAACTCATTACTCTTTGCTTGTGCATTAAGTTTATAGGAGTTGGATGAAAACTTAGTTGCATGATGTCAGGAACCCTTGCTTGAAAACTAGATGTAAGGTTCGATAGAATGCTGTGCTAATAGGACTCCGGTAAAAGTCGAGTGATTTCCTGTCACTCGCGAGAAAATAGGAGTTGAATGGCTACTACACGCTGCAATCATAAGGACACGGACGGGCTATGGAACGATGGTTACGATTGAGGCCCGTCTGTCTAGTGAAAAATGCTAAGGCCGCAGGGTGTGGTAGTGATGGTTAAGTCTTTGAACGTACTAAACACATGCCGAGATTATGGGAATCGGTAAGCTTAAGTACCTGATTGGCCCGGCAAGGGGACGGCATCCTACCCTTTGAACTTCGGTCCCATGTGCATATGGCGAGTGCAGAGAGTGGTCACGACCCGGCGCCGAACCGTGGCGTGGAGCTCTTGTACTCTCGGAGGGTAGCCCCGATCCACGACCCGGAAAGAAAGGGGAACAGTTGCACGTGTGACTCTAGGGAGTAACCACGTGACGTGTGTTTGGGTTTCCCTTGCAAGGTTAAGAAATTCGATTCGAATCGTCCGTTTCTCACGGCTATTGAGACTGCTTAACCATTTTTACCCACAGAGTAAGAAGAGGAACAATGATGATGAATGAACTGGTTGGATGAAAAATTAAATGCTTCACCATGTATGCTTCTAGCTAGCTGCTTATCTAGAATGGTTAATGCAACTAGAATCTTGAGCTAAAAAGTTGAAAGTAAGGACCCACTTGTAGACGCTTTTCGGCAAAACAAACCCCTGAGCCAAAAAGCCTGGCATGTCTAGAGTCGGTGGAGTAGTTTCCACTACACGGGTAAGTCTTGCTGAGTATTAGTATACTCAGTCTTGCTTGTGACTCGTTTTTAGGTGAGCCCTTCGAAGACATGATTGCTAGCTTGACTTGGCCCTGCACTCTTCCCCATGGTTGGTCGGTGGATTGGGATGCGGCCCCGTCCAACGGAGATAAGGCCGAGTGATGTCTCGTACGGGCTTCATCGAGACATCCTGTATCGTCGAGTAGTTTCCGTTGTTTATTTCCGCTGCAATTTAACTCTGAAGAACTTATTTATGTTAATTGGAGTATTTGGTTTCTAAACTCAGAACTTGGTCTGTAATATTTACTTATGTTAATGTCGAAATATTTGCTGGAATGTGGTATTCTCTGGGCTCATCGTCGCGTGAGCGTTTGTATGTATGGCGTTCGATCCGATTACCGTGGTTGTATCGGGAGGTTATACCCGACAGACCAGTGGATTATTCCGTTTGAAGTGTAAGGTTAACCGAGATTGCCTTAATGGTGATGGTTAATACACTTGAGCCGGATTAATTCAGGTGGTTCTGCCACAGCTGGTATCAGAGCCGTAGCTGGTGCCACAGCTGGCAACAGCTGGCTCCAGAGCCGAAATACATACGTCAGAGAATGCGACAAGCCTTAAAAACTCGATTTACTAAAACTTGACTAGAAGGATGTGTTGCGAAATACGTTGGTACGTTAAGGATGGTGCCTAGTTCGTAAAGCCCTAAGGGATTATGGGAAAGATTACTAGGTGGCTATCTGACTTATGAAATATTATCAACTGACTTCCAGCACATTACTTTCTGTCAAAACTTACTTTCATGTACAACCGACCTTAAATTCGGTAACGACGCACTCATCGCTAAGGTAAGAAGGTAAGGATCCTCAGCCAACTGAGAGAGCTTGGCCTTCCTGTCGGTGATGCGAACCGAACGCTGCCCTCAAGCAGTGGCTTACTTGAGGTGCTGCCAATATGCCAACTGTTAGTTGAATATATTGGGAGTAGAAGGTTTGGCGCAGGGTATGGCGATCGCTGTTCATACCCCCGTCTCATGACGGTACCCCCGTGAATACGCTATCTCGATAGCGTATGTTAACGTCGTCTGTACGGCGGGAATTGTACAGATATCGTTTCTATAAGTAAACGGTAATGAATACGGACGCTTTCATGAGTGCTGGCATGAAAGGTTCATGAAATATATATACTCTATCATCTTCTGCAGGTACACTAACCGCGATTTCGATAAGTTAAGGAACGATTAGAAAGACTCGACTAGCTATTATAGCGAGGGCCGTATTGTGTATGCCACCGAAACTATCTTCGTAAGACCAAAGCTATTTGGCAATTGTTTTATTTTGTGAGGACGAATAGGACGTGCATACATCATAAACATGTGTATCTGAAATCAAAAAATGCGTTGTATGAGAGTGGTAAGGTTCTTGCGTATCTAAGTGTGGTTTGAATAAGGACTATCTAGCGAATCTGTCACAAATCTGCCATGACCAAAAAGAGCAATTTATTGACCCAAGAAAATGACCTTTTCTGGAGAAGTTCATGTTGAAAGAATTGTTCCAAATTTCGTGTTCTATCTTCTGTTCAAAAATGAAAAATTCTGAACTTATGGATAGTGAGCAATAACCGAAACCTTGGAATGTCAGAATTCTGTCCAGAATAAGCCCTCCTGCCTCCTAAATTTTTAGGCCCCCTTCCCGCAATTTTCGGCAAAAGAGCACAACACAAAACTTGTTCCAAATTTACCCAGGTAGCTTCTGTTAAAATTTGGTAAATTTTGGCTGGGTAGATTTTCCCTGGTGCACGAAACTCTAGCCCTCTGTTCACTGAAAATTCTGGGTAGACAGCAAGGCAAAACCTGAAAAGAAAGACCATCTTAGAGACCTAATTAGCTCTGGAGATGACTAGCAAAGTTGTTCACAAATACCTTAGGAGTGATCTGGTGAAATTTGAGAATTTTTGGATGAGAACTGTGGGAGTTATGGTTATTTTTGCACACTATATAGAATCTGTCCTTGTGCTGTTCACAGTTTTTCGCTATCTCACTCCATTTGATCTTTTGTTCAGATGGCCGAGCCTGTTGATATGATGGTGGATGAGGATGGACGCGTACACTCGCAGTGTCTCCACTGGGAGGGCTTTCCCTCTATTTTGTGGGATGTTCTGCGTACCGCGGGCTATCAAATTCCCCCACGTTACGCCGGACTGGAGTTTGCGGAAAATGGAGTTACCCAGTGCCGTGTCAACGTGACTATCTTTCCGCACCCGCTACACCCGGAGTGGCCCGCCTTGGAGCTTGAGGCTGTTGGTCGCCGTTTGGCCGATACTTGGGAGCTTGCAGCCATGAGGGCGCTCACCGCGTTTTGTGCGCAGCGTCCCGAGGTTGTCACGCTCACTCCCATTGGATTGTTTCCTGCTGCCCAGGACAACGACCCCTTTTGGCTCAACAGGGTGCAGCACGCACAGTACTTGGTAGACTTTCATGCCCAGGAGACTATCCATACCTTCGTGCGGTGCATGAGTGCACTCTACCGGCTTCTGACTCTCCAGAGTCAGGCACTCGAGCAGCTCACTGATCTTGCTCAGGCCTACCATATGATGGCAGATACCAGGGATGAGCAGATAAAGGAGCTCAGTCAGGATCTTGAGGACAGAGATGCTCAGGTTGGCCAACTTGAGGGCCAAATCCAGGAGCAGGACACTCTCATGGGTGAGAGAGATACCACGATAGCACAGTTGGAGGAGCAGCTCCATGATCTGAGCCTTGAGTTGGAGGATGCTAATGAGCACATTCAGTGGCATCATGATCAGAATGACCATCCCCATGAGGACGACATGGAGGAGGATGAGGAGGAGCCACAGGAGATTGATGGTATCTCAGGTATGGATTTCGAGGGTGAGGTACCACAGGCACCTCAGATGGGAGCTCACTCACCTGCTCACAGCGAGTCGTCCGTCAACGACTTGGATGATTTCTAGAGGACGACCTAGGAGGACTTTTGCACATACTCCTCGATAGGGTAGCCTAACTTTTGGCAAGTGTTGTAATAGGCTAACTAGGAGTTGAGTAACTCTTTTGTGTTGGGTACACCTGAACCATGTGGATACCCTCAGCATGTAAGGAACGGCGATAAACTTGGGTGATTTCGTTGTAACTTGGTAAACAATGAAATCCACAATCGCTGAGTCTTGTCGGAATTTTTATCCATGTCTCCTTGCATTTATTGGCTGAGTGTTGAATACCAGACTTGTGCTAAGTTTTGTGATCTAGGTTCTCACAAAAATTCAGCATCATTGGACCTCGCTAGTTTGACATATAGGCGAAACCGTACCGATCAATCTGCTGAAAAACAGCCAAGACAGTAAGGCAAAGGACAAGCTTTTCGACCACCTTAGCCATAGTCTAGCACCAAAGTTAAATACCAAAGTGGTGCATTCCTAAATTCTCTGACTACTGCAAAAGTCTGAAATGTTTTGGATGGACCCACAGCAGGCTGTGATTTTTCTCGTAGCAAACAGAGATTCTGTCCATACGTCTAGCTGTGACTTCGGAAGTCTAGGACTACACCAATTATTTATGAATCAAGGAAGTAATATGGATCGCGTTGCTAATGGTAACCTTTCACGTTTCAGATGGTTGGATCAACACGTGGCAACCCCGAGGGTTTTGGTGCAGGTGGCAGCCGCTCGCGACAATCGCCACCACCCCCGCCCAGTTTGGTGGAAGTGATGGCCGCTCAAACCGAGCTGCTGCGTCAGATTGTGCAAGGACAACACCAGCAGAGGGGTGGGCACAATGCTCACCAACCACAAGCCGCAGGATACATGGATTTCCTAGGGACCCAGCCGCCCTTGTTCCATAAGACCGAGGAACCCCTGGACGCAGATGCATGGATTCGCACCATAGAATCCAAGTTCACACTACTTGTGGCCCCATGCTCAGAAGCCAACAAAGCTCGTTTTGCCGCGCAATAGCTTCGCGGTACCGCTCGTCTGTGGTGGGACCACTATTTTGCGATGCTCCCGGCTGATCATGTGGTCGACTGGGATGAGTTCAAGACCGCGTTCCGGGCACATCATATCCCCGAGGGTCTCATGGAGAGGAAGTTGAACGAGTTCCTGGCACTCACCCAGGGCACCCGCACCGTGTTGCAGTACGCCCAGGCGTTCAACAACCTATGCCAGTATGCGGGCTATCACGCGGATACGGATGCCAAGAAGCGTGATCGTTTCCGCCGAGGTCTGAATACCAAGCTCAAGGAACGTCTGAACCTGGCCAGGGCTGACACCTACAACGAGTTGGTCAATATGGCCATTACCCAGGAAGACTGTATCATGGCACACCGGGCAGAGAAGAAGAGAAAGGCACCCGCAGGACCATCAAGTGTCCAACCACCAAGGTATCGCATCGTGCAAAATACCGCACCCACAGCTCCACCAAGGGCCCCGCAGCCAGGAAGATGGATTGCCAGACCCCCACAGCGGCCAGGCATGGTACGACCCCCGATGCCTCCACAGAATGGTCCGAGGCCCATTCTTCAGCAGTCTCTTCGACCTAGCCCCGCAAATCGCTGTTTCAAATGCGGGAGTTCCAGCCACTTCGCACGAGAATGCCCTCAGCCTGGACAGCCCAACCAAGGTCAAGGATCCAACCCGAACACCAAGAACAGGGGCAAGAGACAGACCCTGCAAGTCAAGCAAGGACGGATTAACTTCACCACGCTTGCAGAGCTTCCTGAAGGAGCCCCAGTGATGTCGGGTACATTCTCTATCCATAACAAGCCTGCAGTTATATTATTTGATTCTGGTGCATCGCATAGTTTCATAAGTGCAAAATTCGGTGCAAAAGTAGGCTTGGATGTTTGTCACACCAAAGGGTCATATATGATATCAACACCGGGTGGTAAAATTGCTTCAAACCAAATGATCAGACAAGTACCAGTCAAATTGGGAAGTAAAACCATCGACACGGACCTTGTCCTTTTACCCCTTGACGACATGGACGTTATTTTGGGAATGAACTGGATGGCTATGCATGGAGTCACACTGGACCTTTCTTCCCGAGCCGTTGAGATAAATTCACCTAGTCACGGAGCCACTACCCTTTACCTACCATTCATAGATTGCACGAATTCCTGTGCTTATAAGATGGAAGGACTTAAGCTAGATGATATTCTTGTGGTGAATGAGTATGCCGATGTTTTCCCGGATGACTTACCAGGAATGCCACCGGATAGGGATATTGAGTTCGTTATTGAACTACAACCAGGCACTGCACCTATATCCAAAAGACCATATAGGATGCCCCCTAAAGAATTGGCAGAACTGAAAATTCAACTCCAAGAACTACTGGACAAAGGTTTCATTCGCCCTAGCGCGTCACCTTGGGGATGTCCAGCCCTATTCATAAAGAAGAAGGATGACAGTTTAAGATTATGTGTGGACTACCGACCTCTCAATGCGGTAACTGTTAAAAATAAATACCCCCTTCCCCGTATCGATGTACTCTTCGATCAATTAGCTGGAGCCAGAGTCTTCTCAAAGATTGATCTTCGTTCGGGATATCATCAGATCAAGATTCGCCCGTGCGATATTCCTAAGACTGCCTTCTCCACACGATATGGACTATATGAATTTTTGGTCATGTCCTTTGGACTCACCAATGCCCCTGCCTACTTCATGTATCTCATGAATTCGGTATTCATGCCCGAACTTGACAAATTCGTCGTAGTGTTCATCGACGACATTCTTATCTATTCCAAGGATGAGGAAGAGCATGCCAAGCACCTTCGCATTGTTCTTCAGCGACTCAGAGACCATCAGCTCTATGCTAAGTTTTCTAAGTGTGAATTCTGGTTGGATACTGTAAAGTTCTTAGGTCACACGATCTCCAGCGAAGGCATAGCTGTTGATCCCAGCAAGGTACAAGAGGTGATGGATTGGAAACCCCCTACCTCTGTTCATCAGATTCGCAGTTTTCTCGGCTTAGCCGGTTATTACCGTCGCTTCATCCCGGATTTCTCTCGAATTGCTAAGCCCATGACGGAACTATTGAAGAAGGAAGTAAAGTTTGTATGGAATGAGAAGTGTGAGGAAGCCTTCCACACTCTCAGAGAGCATCTGACTACTGCACCTGTGTTAGCTCAACCCGATAATACCAAGTCATTCGATGTGTATTGTGACGCATCAGGTACTGGTCTAGGATGTGTGCTTATGCAAGAGAATCGAGTGATTGCATATGCCTCACGAGCCCTTCGGCCCCACGAACAGAATTATCCCACGCATGACCTTGAGCTCGCAGCCGTCATTCACGCTCTGAAGATATGGAGGCACTATCTCATGGGTACACAGTGCAATATCTACACGGATCATAAGAGTCTCAAGTACATCTTCACACAAGCCGATCTGAATATGAGGCAACGAAGATGGCTAGAATTAATCAAAGATTATGACCTTGAAGTGCACTATCACCCCGGTAAGGCTAATGTAGTCGCGGATGCACTAAGCCGCAAGTCCCATTGCCATTGCTTATCCATGGAGTCCTACCATGAGACATTATGTGCAGACATGAGGAAGCTTAACTTGGAAATGGTTTCCCAAGGCACTCTAAATCACATCTCAGTTGAGCCCACTCTTCACGACCAAATCGTCATGGCACAACTACATGATGAAGGAATCAAGATCATCAAACAAAAACTCTCTCTAGGTGAAGAGAAGTATAAATGTTCCCGCCAGGACCATAAGGGAGTTCTATGGTTCGAAAGTCGTATAGTCGTTCCGAAGAATCGTGAAATCCGCAAGCAAATTCTTGATGAGGCACACCTCTCCAAATTCTCTATCCACCCCGGCAGTAGCAAAATGTATCAGGACCTAAGGCAAAACTTCTGGTGGACTAGAATGAAAAGGGAAATTGCTACGTATGTCTCGGAATGTGACACGTGCCAGAGAGTAAAAGCTAGCCACTTAAAGGTAGCCGGTACACTTCAACCGTTACCTATACCATCATGGAAATGGGAAGACATAAGTATGGACTTCATCGTGGGACTACCAAACACTTCCCAGAAACATGATTCCATATGGGTTATCGTTGATAGACTCACGAAGACGGCACATTTTCTTCCGGTGCACACCACCTATTCTACCAAGAAATATGCCGAGATTTACCTCGATCGTATTGTTTGCCTGCATGGAATACCTAAGACAATTATTTCCGATCGTGGTCCCCAGTTTGTAGCACGCTTTTGGGAACAACTGCAAACGTCTCTTGGCACAAAGCTGATTCGCAGCTCAGCATACCACCCTCAGACCGATGGACAAACGGAAAGAGTAAACCAAATTCTTGAAGACATGCTGAGAGCCTGTGTCATTCATTATGACAAGAATTGGGACAAATGCCTACCCCTGGCAGAGTTCTCGTACAACAACAGCTACCAAACGAGTTTGAAAATGGCACCATTTGAGGCCCTGTACGGATGAAGGTGTCGAACTCCTTTGAGCTGGTCGCAAACCGGAGAACGTAACATAATTGGACCCGACCTGGTAATCGAGGCAGAGGAGAAAGTAAAAGTAATACAAGCGAATCTTAAAGCCGCACAAGCCCGACAAAAGAGCTATTCTGACAAAAGGAGAAAGCCCCTAAAGTTCGAAGTTGGCGATCATGTCTATCTTCGAGTTTCACCAACCAAGGGAGTGCGAAGATTTGGAATCAAAGGCAAACTAGCTCCCCGCTATATTGGTCCCTACGAAATCATTAAGAGCTGCGGACCCGTAGCCTACAAATTACGACTGCCCCCTCAACTCACGGCCACCCATGATGTCTTCCACGTATCTCAACTCAAGAAGTGTATTCGAGTCCCTACCGAGATTGTGGAACAACAAGAAATATCGTTGGAACCCGACCTCTCGTATGTCGAACACCCAGTTAAGATTTTGGATCAAAAAGAAAGAGAGACCAGGAGGAAAGTGATTAGAATGTATAAAATACAATGGAATCACCACACGGAAGAAGAAGCCACCTGGGAAACGGAAAGCTACCTGAACCAACATTTCCCTGGGTTTCTTGTCTCAACCACTGGTATGTGCACCCACGCCCTCACTAAGAATTACCGAATCTCGGGGCGAGATTCTTGTTAAGGGGGGAAGGCTGTGACAACCCTGGTAATTACAATTCCAAAATCAATGACATTAGCCTAACTCTATGTTTTAAACCAACTAATGAGAGGGTGAAAAGAATTAAAACGGGTTCAGTTGGAATTCAAATTTAATTTGGGCACGTTTGGACACATTTGAAACTTTTAAATTAACTTTAAAACCATAAGCCAAATGAGATTTTGCCTGAAACCAAAGTTGTAGAACTTTTTATTTTGAACAACTTTCGTGTTCAAAAGTTTTTGAAATTCAAATCAGAAGGAGGAGAAAACGCCCTGTTTGCACCCAGCCCCCTGAAGTTTTTCGAATTTTTGCACTTCGGTCCCTCCCTCCCCTGCCGCACCGCGCGCGCTCGCCCGCCCGCCGCGCGCCAGGTGGCCGGCGTCGCCTGACCGGCGCGAGGCGCCAGGCCAGTGGCCGCCGCACCACCCCGCCACGGCCGGCTTTGCCCCGCCCCGACGCCGCGCCGCCCCGTCAGAGCCCGCGCGTGCTGCCGCGCCCAGCCCGCCGCCCGGCCGCCCAGTAGCCGCGCTCCGCCGTGCCGCCCCGGCCCCCGCGCCCCGCCAGCTGCCGCGCCTGCCCTCCGCCCGAGCCGCTGCAGCAGCTGCTCCCCAATCCGCACGCCGCGCTATCTCCTCGCGCCCACGCCAAAATCTCGGCCGCCCAGTCGCCCGCGCCCGCTCGCCGCACGCCGCGCCGGCGTTCTGCCGCCGCCCGCCGCGCCCAGTGCACGCCGCTGCCGTGCCCCGCCCCGCGCGTCGCCCAGGCACCTCCACACCCCCTCCTGTCCCTATAAAAGCACCACCCCGGCCACGCGCGCGAGCCACCGCAGCCCAGAACGCCTCGCCGTCGCCATCACCGCCGCCGAGCACCGCCCGCCCGTGGACAGCCCTCCACAGCCGCCCACTGCCCAAACTGAGCCCCCAGCCACCACTACATCACCTCACCGCAGCTCGCCGACCCACCCAACGCCACCCAGAGCCACCGGAGCGCCGCCGCCCGCGCTGCCGTCGCCGCCGCCGCCCCTGCTCGCCGTGGACAGCACGACCCCGACCCCCTCCGTCCAAGCCGAGCCCCTGAGTAGCTTCCCCACGCGCCACTGAAGCTCACCGACCGGACCACGCCGCCCCAAGCCCGCCGGAGCACCGCCGTCGACGCGAGCCGCGCCGCCGCCGCCTCTGCTCCAACGCCGGCGAGCCCTTCCCGGCCGTCCCCCACCTGAACAACACCCCCACAAGGTAGCCCTCGCACCCCTGAACCTTCCCCGACCCTCGCCCCTCGCCGCCGGTGAGCCCCCTCGCCGGAATTTCGGCCGGCCGCCGTACCCGAGCCGCCGAGGACCCAATTGCAAGGATTTAAATCTTTAGAAGGGTCTGAGCGTAAGATTCAAGGACCTGGTTGTAAAAGAAAGTTTCAAACCTAGATTCAAAATCAGTGAATTTGTAAAATTCGTATAAAATCGTAGAAAATTCAGAAAAATGCAAACTCAACTGTTCTGGAATCCTCAGAACAAACTCTACCACTTTTGTTACAAAAGTTTTCTCAGAATCTCAAAATATTTTGCTCTACTTTAAATAGAAGCTTTAATGGACTTATTTTGTACCCACTGTTCTAGAACAATGCTGACCCTAAATTTTGGGCAGTGAATTAGTTGCTTGATTATTAGGACTGTGTAAAAAGATCAGACCCAAATTCCATCTCTAGATTTACTGTTTGTTAAACTTAGTTTTATATCATGTGTAAGAAGAATGTTTTATCCCTGCAGTTAGGTGGTGAGTCACCCATTGAAATTTTTCCTATGCTAATGTATTGGTACCTAGAAGCCAGAGAAAAATTAGGAGACTTTTTATCTCACAGTAACCTATTTATTTGATTTATGTGCTAATAACATACATTAAATCAAGAAAATAGTATCTTAGCTTGGAAAATTCCCAAATTATTACTGGGAGTTACACTGTGGTAGAGGTTGCTGTGTAAAAAGTTTCATGGACAAAAACCCTGTGTAGGGTCCTGTAAAAATGAATCTTTGAAAAGCCTAGGTGTAGAATGTCATATTTTCTATGCTCTGGATACTGCATAATAAATCCTGCAAAAATTACAGTAGCTTCTGCATGCTTAAGTGAAAGCTCTGTAAAAATCTTAGACTCATTTGTTGCACCAATTGTTCTGTATAAAAAGAACAAGGATCTAACAGCAACTATGTAATATATTTTTCAGAAATAATCTGTTACATAAAATTGGCTGAAAATTTTACAGTAAGCACATCTTTCCTTGATGTGCCTAAATCCAAAATTTCATGACCAGAAACTATCCCTTGTAGTAATTACTCTCAAATCGTAATCAAGTGCTATTTTCACGACTTAAACTTGTGCACTCATGTAGAATCGACGACTCTCGCCGACGGAACTTACGAGCTGGTGCCCGCGTCCGAGAGTGAGCAGCGTGAAGCTCAAGCAAATCTAACTGAAGCTTTTGAAGACCCGAGCCCAAGTTCGGAAGATCCCCAAGCGAACTGCGAAGGCAAGCCCCGGAGCATAACCCATTCTTTCCGAAATTATGGAACTCATTACTCTTTGCTTGTGCATTAAGTTTATAGGAGTTGGATGAAAACTTAGTTGCATGATGTCAGGAACCCTTGCTTGAAAACTAGATGTAAGGTTCGATAGAATGCTGTGCTAATAGGACTCCGGTAAAAGTCGAGTGATTTCCTGTCACTCGCGAGAAAATAGGAGTTGAATGGCTACTACACGCTGCAATCATAAGGACACGGACGGGCTATGGAACGATGGTTACGATTGAGGCCCGTCTGTCTAGTGAAAAATGCTAAGGCCGCAGGGTGTGGTAGTGATGGTTAAGTCTTTGAACGTACTAAACACATGCCGAGATTATGGGAATCGGTAAGCTTAAGTACCTGATTGGCCCGGCAAGGGGACGGCATCCTACCCTTTGAACTTCGGTCCCATGTGCATATGGCGAGTGCAGAGAGTGGTCACGACCCGGCGCCAAACCGTGGCGTGGAGCTCTTGTACTCTCGGAGGGTAGCCCCGATCCACGACCCGGAAAGAAAGGGGAACAGTTGCACGTGTGACTCTAGGGAGTAACCACGTGACGTGTGTTTGGGTTTCCCTTGCAAGGTTAAGAAATTCGATTCGAATCGTCCGTTTCTCACGGCTATTGAGACTGCTTAACCATTTTTACCCACAGAGTAAGAAGAGGAACAATGATGATGAATGAACTGGTTGGATGAAAAATTAAATGCTTCACCATGTATGCTTCTAGCTAGCTGCTTATCTAGAATGGTTAATGCAACTAGAATCTTGAGCTAAAAAGTTGAAAGTAAGGACCCACTTGTAGACGCTTTTCGGCAAAACAAACCCCTGAGCCAAAAAGCCTGGCATGTCTAGAGTCGGTGGAGTAGTTTCCACTACACGGGTAAGTCTTGCTGAGTATTAGTATACTCAGTCTTGCTTGTGACTCGTTTTTAGGTGAGCCCTTCGAAGACATGATTGCTAGCTTGACTTGGCCCTGCACTCTTCCCCATGGTTGGTCGGTGGATTGGGATGCGGCCCCGTCCAACGGAGATAAGGCCGAGTGATGTCTCGTACGGGCTTCATCGAGACATCCTGTATCGTCGAGTAGTTTCCGTTGTTTATTTCCGCTGCAATTTAACTCTGAAGAACTTATTTATGTTAATTGGAGTATTTGGTTTCTAAACTCAGAACTTGGTCTGTAATATTTACTTATGTTAATGTCGAAATATTTGCTGGAATGTGGTATTCTCTGGGCTCATCGTCGAGTGAGCGTTTGTATGTATGGCGTTCGATCCGATTACCGTGGTTGTATCGGGAGGTTATACCCGACAGACCAGTGGATTATTCCGTTTGAAGTGTAAGGTTAACCGAGATTGCCTTAATGGTGATGGTTAATACACTTGAGCCGGATTAATTCAGGTGGTTCTGCCACATGTGCGGCTTTAAGATTTACTTGTATTACTTTTACTTTCTCCTCTGCCTCGATTACCAGGTCGGGTCCAATTATTTTACGTTCTCCGGTTTGTGACCAGCTCAAAGGAGTTCGACACCTTCGTCCGTACAGGGCCTCAAATGGTGCCATTTTCAAACTCGTTTGATAGCTATTGTTGTACGAGAACTCTGCTAGGGGTACACATTTGTCCCAATTCTTGTCATAGTGAATGACGCAAGCTCTCAGCATGTCTTCAAGAATTTGGTTTACTCTTTCCGTTTGTCCGTCAGTCTGAGGATGGTATGCTGAGCTGCGAATCAGTTTAGTACCAAGAGACGTTTGCAGTTGTTCCCAAAAGCGTGCTACAAACTGAGTACCACGATCGGAAATAATTGTCTTAGGTATTCCATGTAGGCAAACAATACGATCGAGGTAAATCTCGGCATATTTCTTGGCAGAATAGGTGGTGTGTACCGGAATGAAATGTGCCGTCTTTGTGAGTCTATCAACGATAACCCATATGGAATCATGTTTCTGGGAAGTGTTTGGTAGTCCAACGATGAAGTCCATACTTATGTCTTCCCACTTCCAGGATGGTATAGGTAACGGTTGAAGTGTACCGGCTACCTTCAAGTGGCTAGCTTTTACTCTCTGGCACGTGTCACATTCTGAGACATACGTAGCAATTTCTCTTTTCATTCTAGTCCACCAGAAGTTTTGCCTTAGGTCTTGATACATTTTGCTACTGCCGGGGTGGATAGAGAATTTGGAAAGATGTGCCTCATCGAGAATTTGCTTGCGGAGTTCATGATTCTTCGGAACGACTATACGACTTTCGAACCATAGAACTCCCTTATGGTCCTGGCGGAAACATTTATACTTCTCCTCACCTCGAGAGAGTTTTTGTTTGATGATCTTAATTCCTTCATCATGTAGTTGTGCCATGACGATTTGGTCGTGAAGAGTGGGCTCAACTGAGATGTGATTTAGAGTGCCCTGGGAAACCATTTCCATGTTAAGCTTCCTCATTTCTGCACACAATGTCTCATTGTAGGATTCCATGGATAAGCAATGGCAATGGGACTTGCGGCTTAGTGCATCCGCGACTACATTAGCCTTGCCGAGGTGATAGTGCACTTCAAGGTCATAATCCTTGATTAATTCTAGCCATCTTCGTTGTCTCATATTCAGATCGGCTTGTGTGAAGATATACTTGAGACTCTTATGATCAGTGTAGATATTGCACTGTGTACCCATGAGATAGTGCCTCCATATTTTCAGGGCGTGAATGACAACTGCAAGCTCAAGATCATGAGTGGGATAATTCTGCTCGTGGGGCCGAAGGGCTCGTGAGGCATATGAAATCACTCGATTCTCTTGCATAAGCACACATCCTAGACCAGTACCCGATGCGTCACAATACACATCGAACGACTTGGTATTATCGGGTTGAGCTAACACAGGTGCAGTAGTCAGATGCTCTCTGAGAGTGTGGAAAGCTTCTTCACATTTCTCATTCCATACAAACTTTACTTCCTTCTTTAACAGTTCAGTCATGGGCTTAGCAATTCGAGAGAAATCCGGGATGAAGCGACGGTAGTAACCGGCTAAGCCGAGAAAACTGCGAATCTGATGAACAGAGGTAGGGGGTTTCCAATCCATCACCTCTTGTACCTTGCTGGGGTCAACAGCTATGCCTTCGCTGGAGATCGTGTGACCCAAGAACTTTACAGTATCCAACCAGAATTCACACTTAGAAAACTTAGCATAGAGCTGAAGGTCTCTGAGTCGCTGAAGAACAATGCGAAGGTGCTTGGCATGCTCTTCCTCATCCTTGGAATAGATAAGGATGTCGTCGATGAACACTACGACGAATTTGTCAAGTTCGGGCATGAATACCGAATTCATGAGATACATGAAGTAGGCAGGGGCATTTGTGAGTCCAAAGGACATGACCAAGAATTCATATAGTCCATATCGTGTGGAGAAGGCAGTCTTAGGAATATCGCACGGGCGAATCTTGATCTGATGATATCCCGAACGAAGATCAATTTTTGAGAAGACTCTGGCTCCAGCTAATTGATCAAAGAGTACATCGATACAAGGAAGTGGGTATTTATTCTTAACAGTTACCGCATTGAGAGGTCGGTAGTCCACACATAGTCTTAAACTGTCATCCTTTTTCTTTACAAAAAGGGCCGGACATCCCCAAGGTGATGCGCTAGGGCGAATGAAACCTTTGTCCAGTAGTTCTTGGAGTTGAATTTTCAGCTCTGCCAATTCTTTAGGGGGCATCCTATATGGTCTTTTGGATATAGGTGCAGTGCCTGGCTGTAGTTCAATAACGAACTAAATGTCCCTATCCGGTGGCATTCCGGGTAAGTCATCCGGAAAGACATCGGCATACTCGTTTACCACAGAAATATCCTCTAGCTTAAGTCCTTCCATCATGTAAGCACAGGAATTCATGCAATCCAGGAATGGTAGGTAAAGGGTAGTGGCTCCGTGACTAGGTGAATTTATCTCAACGGCTCGGGAAGAAAGGTCCAGCGTGACTCCAGGCATAGTCATCCAGTTCATTCCCAAAATAATATTCATGCCGTCAAGGGGTAAAAGAACAAGGTCTGTGTCGATGGTTTTACTACCCAACTTGACTGGTACTTGTCTGACCATTTGATTTGAAGCAATTTTACCACCCGGTGTTGATATCATATATGACCCTTTTATGTGACAAACATCCATGCCTACTTTTGCACCGAATTTTGCACTTATGAAACTATGCGATGCACCAGAATCAAATAATATAACTGCAGGCTTGTTATGGATAGAGAATATACCCGACATCACTGGGGCTCCTTCAGGAAGCTCTGCAAGCGTGGTGAAGTTAATCCGTCCTTGCTTGACCTGCAGGGTCTGTCTCTTGCCCCTGTTCTTGTTGTTCGGGTTGGATCCCTGACCTTGGTTGGGCGGCCAAGACTGGGGGCATTCTCGTGCAAAGTGGTTGGAACTCCCGCATTTGAAACAACAATTCGCGGGGTTGGGTCGAAGAGACTGTTGAAGAGTGGGCCTCAGACCATTCTGTGGAGGCATCGGGGGTCGTACCATGCCTGGCTGTTGTGGGGGTCTGGCAATCCATCTCCCTGGTTGAGGGGCCCTTGGTGGAGCTGTGGGTGCGGCATTTTGCACAATGCGATACCTTGGTGGCTGAGCACTTGAAGGTCCAGCGGGTGCCTTTCTCTTCTTCTCTGCCCGGTGTGCCATGATACAGTCTTCCTGGGTAATGGCCATATTGACCAATTCGTTGTAGGTGTCAGCCCTGACTAGGTTCAGACGCTCCTTGAGCTTGGTGCTTAGTCCTCTGCGGAAACGGTCACGCTTCTTAGTATCCGTATCAGCGTGATAGCCCGCATACTGGCATAGATTGTTGAACGCCTGGGCGTATTGCAGCACGGTGTGGGTGCCCTGGGTAAGTGCCAGGAACTCGTTCAACTTCCTCTCCATGAGACCCTCGGGGATATGATGTGCCCGGAATGCGGCCTTGAATTCGTCCCAGTCGACCACATGATCAGCCGGGAGCATCGCAAAATAGTGGTCCCACCACAGACGAGCGGTACCGCGAAGCTGTTGTGCGGCAAAACGAACTTTGTTGGCCTCAGAGCATGGGGCCACGAGTAGTGTGAACTTGGATTCGATGGTGCGAATCCATGCGTCTGCGTCCAGGGGTTCCTCCGTCTTATGGAACAAGGGCGGCTGGGTCCCCAGAAAATCCGTATATCCTGCAGCTTGGGGGTGGGGGACATTTTGCCCACCCCGTTGGTGGTGTTGCTGTCCTTGCA
Source organism: Panicum miliaceum (assembly GCA_032594955.1). Classification (NCBI taxonomy): domain Eukaryota; kingdom Viridiplantae; phylum Streptophyta; class Magnoliopsida; order Poales; family Poaceae; genus Panicum; species Panicum miliaceum. The sequence continues at coordinate 5,360,907 of CM064070.1, read as the reverse complement.
CCAGCTGACGCAGCAGCTCGGTTTGAGCGGCCATCACTTCCACCAAACTGGGCGGGGGTGGTGGCGATTGCCGCGGTCTGCTGCCACCGGCACCAAAACCCTCGGGGTTGCCACGTGTTGATCCAACCATCTAAAACGCGAAAGGTTACCATCAGCAACACGATCCATATTACTTCCTCGATTCATAAAGGATTAGTGTAGTCATAGACTTCCGAAATCACAGCTAGAAGTATGGACAGAATTTCTGTTTGCTATGAGAAAAATCATAGCTTGCTGTGGCTCCATCCAAAACATCTCATACTTTGGGAGTAGTTAGGGAACTTAGGGATGCACCACCTTGGTATTTAACTCAGGTGCTAGAACTATAGCTAAGAGGGTCGAAAGGCTCGTCCTTTGCCTTACTGTCTCAGCTGTTTTTTTCAGCAGATCGATAGGTGATGTTTTGCCTATAACTCAAACTAGCGAGGTCCAATGATGCTGAATTTCTGTGAGAACCACGATCACAAAATTCCTGACAGGTTTGGTATTCAACTCACAGCTCAGAAATGTAAGGATACATGGATAAAATTTTCGACAAGTTTCAGCGATTGTGGATTTCATCGTTTACCAACTTACAACGAAATCACCCAAGTTTATCGCCGTTCCTTACATGTTGAGGGTATCCACATGGTTCAGGTGTACCCATCACAAAAGAGTTACTCAACTCCTAGTTAGCCTATTACAACACTTGCCAAAAGTTAGGCTACCCTATCGAGGAGTATGTGCAAAAGTCCTTCTAGGTCACCATCTAGAAGTCATCCAGGTCGTTGACGGACGACTCGCTGTGAGTAGGAGAGTGAGCTCCCATCGGAGGTGGCTGCAGTGCCTCACCCTCAAAGTCCATTCCTGAAATACCATCAATCTCTTGTGGCTCCTCCTCATCTTCCTCCATAGCCACCACGCCAGGAGGGGCATTCTGATCATGGTGCCACTGAATGTGCTCATTAGCATCCTCCAACTCAAGGTTCGGATCATGGAGCTGCTCCTCCAAGTGTACTATCATGTCATCTCTCTCACCCATGAGAGTGTCGTGCTCCTGAATTTGGCCCTCAAGTTGGCCAATCAGGGTGTCTCTATCCTCGAGTTCCTCACTGAGTTCCTTAATCTGCTCATCCCTGGTATCTGCCATCATGTGGTAGGCCTGTGCAAGATCAGTGAGCTGCACAAGCGCCTGACTCTGGAGTGCCTGCAGTCGGTACAGCGCATTCATGCATCGTACGGAGGTCTGGATAGTCTCGTGGGCGTGAAAGTCTACCAGGTACTATGAATGCTGCACCCTGTCAAGCCAAAAAGAGTCGTTGTCCTGGGCAGCAGGAAACAAACCAATGGGAGCGAGTGTGACAACCTCGGGACGCTGCGCAGAAAAAGTGGTGAGCGCCCTCATGGCTGCAAGCTCCCAAGTATCGGCCAAACGGCGACCAACAGCCTCAACCTCCAAGGCGGGCCACTCCGGGTGTAGCGGGTGCGGAAAAATGGTCACGTTGACACGGCACTGGGTAACTCCATTCTCTGCAAACTCCAGTCCGGCGTAACGTGGGGGAATTGGATAGCCCGCGGTGCTCAACACGTCCCACAAAATAGAGGGAAAGCCCTCCCAGTGGAGACACTGTGAGTGAACGCGTCCATCCTCATCCACCATCATGGCAGCTGTCTCGGCCATCTGAACAAAAGATCAAATGGGTGAGGCCAAGAAAAAGTGTGAAAAGCACAGGGACAGATTCTATATAGAGTGCAAAAATAACCATAACTTCCACAGTTCATATCCAAAAATTCTCAAATTTCACCAGAGCACTCCTAATGTATTTGTGCACCACTTTTCTATTCAACACTTTGGCTGGATTAGGCTCTAAGATGGCTGTTCCCTTAAGGTCTCACTTCTCTGTCTACCCAGAATTTTCAGTGAACAGAGAGCTAGAGTCTCGTGCACCAGGGAAATCTACCCGGCCAAAAGTTACCAAATTTTAACAGCAGCTACCTGGGTAAATTTGGAACAAGTTTTGTGTTGTACTCTTTTGCAGAAAACTGTAGGAAGGGGGCCTAAAATTTAAGGGGCAGAAGTGCTTATTCTGGACAGAAATCTGACATTCCATGGTTTCTGTTATTTCTTACTATCCATAAGTTCAGAATTTTTCATTTTTGAACAGGAGATAGAACACAAAATTTGGAACATTTCTTTCAACATGAACTTTACCAGAAAAGGTCATTTTCTCTGATCAATAAATCTCTCTTTTCGGTCATGGCAGATTTGTGACAGATTCGCTAGATAGTCCTTATGCAAAATTACGCTTAGATACGCAAGAACCTTACCACTCTCATTCAACGCATTTTCAATTTCAGATATATATGGTCATGATGCATGCACGTCCTATTCGTCCTCACAAAATAAAATAATTGTCAAATAACTTTTATCTTACGAAGTTAGTTTCGGTGGCATACACAATACGGCTCTCCCTATAATAGCTAGTCGAGATAACTCTAACCGTTCTTAACTTATCACAATCGCGGTTAGTGTACCTGCAGAAGATTGATAGAGCACATATATTTCATGAACCTTTCATGCCAGCACTCATGAAAGCGTCCGTATTCATTACCGTTTACTTATAGAAACGATATCTGTACAATTTCCGCCGTACAGACGACGTTAACATACGCTATCGAGATAGCGTATTCACGGGGGTACCGTCATGAGACGGGGGTATGAACAGCGATCGCCATACCCTGCGCCAAACCTTCTACTCCCAATATATTCAACTAACAGTTGGCATATTGGCAGCACCTCAAGTGAGCCACTGCTTGAGGGCAGCGTTCGGTTCGCATCACCGACAGGAAGGCCAAGCTCTCTCAGTTGGCTGAGGATTCTCACCTTCTTACCTTAGCGAAGAGTGCGTCGTTACAGAATTTAAGGTCGGTTGTGCATGAAAGTAAGTTTTTGACAGAAAGCGATGTGCTGGAAGTCAGTTGATAATATTTCGTAAGTTAGATAGCCACCTAGTAACTTTCCCAATAATCCCTTAGGGCTTTACGAACTAGGCACCATCCTTAGCGCACCAACGTATTTCGCAACACATCCTTCTAGTCAAGTTTTAGGAAAACGAGTTTTTAAGGCTTGTCGCATTCTCTGGCGTATGCATTTCGGCTCTGGTGCCAGCTGTTACCAGCTGTGGCACCAGCTACGACTCTGATACCAGCTGTGGCAGAACCACCTGAATTAATCCGGCTCAAGCGTATTAACCATCACCATTAGGGCAATCTCGGTTAACCTTACACTTCAAACGGACTAATCCACTGGTCTGTCGGGTAACCTCCCGATACAACCACGGTAGAGCGGATCGAAGCCATACATACAAATGCTCATGCGAAGATGAGCCCAGAGAATACCACATTCCAGCAGATATTACAAAATTATCATAAGTGAATATTACAAACCATGTTTGAGTTTAGTATCCGAGTACTTCAGTGATCATAACCAATAAGTTCTTCAGAGTTTAAGTTGCAGCGAAAATAAATTAACGAAAGCTACTCGACGATACAGGATGTCTCGGTGAAGCCCGTACGAGACATCACTCGGCATTATCTCCATTGGCCGGGGGCGTATCCCATTCCACCGACCAACCAGGGGGAAGAGTGCAGGGCCAAGTCAAGCTAGCAATCATATCTTCCAAGGTCTCACCTGAAAACGAGCCACAAGCAAGGCTGAGTATACTAATACTCAGCAAGACTTACCCGTGTAGTGGAATCTACTCCACCGACTCTAGACATGCAAGGCTTTTTGGCTCAGGGGTTTGTTTTGCCGAAAAGCGTCTATGAGTGGGTCCTTACTTTCAACTTTTAGCTCAAGATTCTAGTTTCATTAACCATTCTAGATAAGCAGCTATCCAATATCATTCATGGTGAAGCATTAAATTTCATCCAACAAGTTTATTCATCATCATTGTTCCTCTTCTTACTCTGTGTGGTAAAAGGGATTAAGCAGTCTCAATAGCCGTGAGAAACGGACGATTCGAATCGAATTTCTTAACCTTGCAAGGGAAACCTAAACACACGTCACGTGGTTACTCCCAGAGTCACACGTGCAACTTTTCCCCTTTCTTTCCGGGTCGTGGATCGGAGCTACCCTCCGAGAGTACACGAGCCCCACGCCATCGTTCGGCGCCGGGTCGCGACCACTCGTGCACTCGCCATATGCACATGGACCGAAAGGAGCTACCCTCCGAGAGTACAAGAGCCCCACACCACGGTTCGGCGCCGGGTCGTGACCACTCGTGCACTCGCCATATGCACATGGGACCGAAGTTCAAAGGGTAGGATGCCGTCCACTTGCCGGGCCAATCAGGTACTTAAGCTTACCGATTACCATATTCTCGGCATGTGGTTAGTACGTTCAAAGACTTAACCACCACTACCACACACTGCGGCCTTAGCATTTTTCACTAAACAGACGGGCCTCAATCGTAAACATCGTACCATAGCCCGTCCGTTGTCCTTATGATTGCAGCGTGTAGTAAACATTCGAAACCTATTTTCTCGCGAGTGACAGGAAATCACTCGGCTTTTACCGAAGTCCTATTAGTACAGCATTCTATCGAACCTTACATCTAGTTTTCAAGCATGGGTTCCTAACATCATGCAACTAAGTTTTCATTCAACTCCTATAAACTTAATGCACAAGCAAGAGAGTAATGAGTTGCATATTTTAGGAAAGGAATAGGGTTATGCTCCGGGGCTTGCCTTCTTGCGAAAAGTTAGTCCGGGGATCGTCTGAACGTTGACTCGGGTCTTCAACTGCTTCAGTTAAATTTGCCTGGTCTTCTCGCTGCTCACTCTCGGACTCGGGCACCAGCTCGTAAGTCCCGTCGGTGAGAGTAGTCGTTTCTACATGAATGCACAAGTATAAGTAGTGGTGTTGGTAAACGACATGATTTCCTTCACGATAAAGTTGCAGTCTGTAAAACATGAGTTTTGTTGTGAAGTGAGTTACTTTATCATTCGTGGGCAATCGTTAATAGAGTAGAATAGTACAATAAGTAACTTCGTTAAGCAAGGTGGGGTGGGTGTTCATGGGAACTTATGTTCCTCATGGAAACATGATTTAAGTGTAACTACTACAGCGAGTAGTTTCTGGCTATGAAACCTTGGATCTAGGTATATCAGGGAAAGATAAGCTTACTGTAAAATTTTCAGATATTTTCATGCAGCAGATTAATTATGAAAAATATAATACATGGTTGCTGCTAGACTCTTGTTCTTTTTGTATAGAACAAATGGTGCAAAAATTGAGATTAAGATATTTACAGGGCTTTCATTTAATCAAGCAGGAGCTACTGTAATTTTTATAGGATTTATTATGCAGTTTTCAGAGCATAGCAAATATGACATTACACACCTAGGTTATTCAAGGATTTATTTTTACAGGATCCTACACAGGGTTTTCGTCCATGAAACTTTTTACACAGCATCCGCTACTAATGAGTAACTTCTAGTAAAAATATGAGAAGTTTCCAAGGTAAGATACTATTTTATTGATTTAATGTATGTTATTAGCACATAAATCAAATAAATAGGTTCCTTTGAGATAAAAAGTCTCTAAATTTTTCTGTGGCATCTAGGTACCATTACACCAGTATAGAAAAAGTTTCATTAGGTGATTCATAACCTAACTGCAGGGACAATTAATTCTATCCAAACATGGTATGAAACTAAGTTTAATAAACAGTATAGATAGAAATGGAATTTGGGCATGATCTTTTTATATTGGCTTATATAACAAGTAAATCTCCTACTGTAAAAGTTTCAGGACCAGTACTTGTCTACAACAATGGTTGTGAATAAAGGTCATTAAACAGCCTATTTAATTTAGAGCATAAATTAGCTAGAAACTGAGGAGATGCATGTAACAAAAGTTGTGGAGTTTATCCTAAAGGTTCCAGAACAGTTGAGTTTGCATTTTTCTGAATTTTCTACGATTTTATACGAATTTTACAAGTTCACTAATTTTGAATTTAGGTTTGAATCTTTCCCTTACATCTGGGTCCTTGGAATCTTACGTGCAGACCCTTCTAAAGATTTCAATTACTGCAATTGGGTCCTCGGGCGGCTCGGGTACGGTGGCCGGCCAAAATTCCGGCGAGGGGCTCGCCGGCGGCGAGGGGTGAGGGCCGGGGAAGGATCAGGGGTGCGAGGGCTACCTCGTGGGGGTCTTCGTCGGGTGGGGGACGGCCGGGAGTAGCTCGTCGACGTTGGAGCAGGGGCGGCGGCGGCGGCGGTGGTACGCATCGACGGCGGTGCTCCGGCGGGCTTGGGGTGGTCTGGTCTGGACGGGGAGCTTCAGTGGCGCGTGGGGAAGCTGCTCCGGTACTTGGCTTGGGCGAAGGAGGTCGGAGTCGAGCTGTCCGTGGTGACCAGGGGCAGCGGCGGCGGCGACAGCGCGGGCGGCGGTGCTCCGGCGGTCCTGGGCGGCGTTGAGCGGGTCGGTGAGCTCCGGTGGGATGATGTGGTGGTGGCTGGAAGTTCAATTTGGGCAGGGGGCGGCTGTGGAAGGCTGTCCACGAGCGGGTGGAGCTCGGCGGCGACAATGGCGGCGGCGAGCGTTCTCTGGCTGCTGGTGGCTCGCGCGGGCGGCCTGGGCGACTTTTATAGGGGCAGGAGGGAGGTAGGGGTGCCGGGCGACGCGCGGGGGTGGAGGCACGGCAATGGCGCGGGGTTGGCCGCGGTGGGCGGCTCGGTTCACCGGCGCGGCGTGCGGAGGGCGGAGGCGCGCGACTGGGCGCCGGGGATTTTGCGTGGGGGAGCGAGGAGATAGCGCGGCACGGGGATTGGGGGACAGCTGCAGCAGCGGCTCGGGCGGGCGGCAAGCTCAGCGACGGGCGGGTCGCGGCGGGCGGTGCGGCACGGCGCGGCGCAGCCGTTGGGCGCGGCGGGCGGCGAGCAGAGGCGGGGCTGGCGTGGCGCGCGTGGTTAGCTGGGGCTGGGCAGCGCGGCGGTGGGGGGGGGGGGGGGGGGCAAAGCCGCGCATGGGGGCGAGGGCCGGCGGCCACTGGCCTGGCGGCTTGCGCCGGTCAGGCATCGCCGGCCACCTGGCCGGGATGTCGGGCGGGGAGGGGAGAGAGAGAAGGGGCGAAGGGCCTATTTGCGAGAATTTGAAAAGTTCCAAGGGGCTGGTTGCAAACAGGATGTTTTCTCCACTTTCTAATTTGAATTTCAAAAACTTTTGAACATGAAAGTTCTTCAGAATAAAAAGTTCTACAAGTTTGGTTTCAGGCAACACCTCATTTGGCTTGTGGTTTGAAAGTTAATTTAAAAATTCAAAGGTATTCATATGTGCCCAAATTAAATTTGAATTTCAACTTAACTTGTTCTAATTCTTTTCACCCTTTTGTTAGTTGGTTAAGCATAGGGTTGGGCTAATGACATTGCTTTAGAAATGTAATTTATCAGGTTTGTTACAGGCGGCACAAGAGGCCCCCGCCGAGCGGTGAGGTCGGCGTCACGGCGAGCTGCTGCGGTAGCGCCTCCACCACGGCGTCGACGGCGGCGTACTGGAGCAAGGAGCGCCTCTAGGAGCTGCCGACGGAGAAGACGACGGAGTTCAAGCATTTTGGGTGAGCGCTTCGGCATGTTACCCTTGCTGTCGCCGGCGAACTTCTCCTTCTTCTTAGTTGGCCGGAGCCAAGTGTTGATAACATGTTGTAAAGCGAGATTGCAAAGCAATAAACGGTGGATTGGCAGCCTTCTTTCAATGATCTTAGGGGCTATTTATAGGTTACAATCAGTGTTCAAAACTTCTCTCTTGCTTCTCAAACTCTCCATGCCGCAAGAACGCGAGATCGTAGCTCATTGCCGACGTCGCGGGGACGGGTGTGGGTCTTTTACCGCGCGCCATCTTGCAGGAGCGGTTCGGTCCTCGATTGTTTGCCGATCGGGTGAGATCATCCCTTTTTAATTTCAACAGAAAGTACAAGAAGAGGAGAAAAAGAAACTCACATTGCCAGTTAATTATTGCATGTTGCTACTGGGGCTACGCTGCCAGGTGCTCCCTTCCCGTACGTCGGTAGCTAATTGCTGCGCTCGCGCGCTGTTACTAGATTACTTGGTACCGCCGCCCTCTTTATGATCTAGAGATTCTCCTAAAAAAATCTAGATATTGTATCGATTGATCATCTTTTCGATCTCACTACTAATAAAAATTACAAAATTACACAGAGGAGATGAGTACGTCGCGTGCGCCCCGGCGCCCCTCGTGCGATCGTCCTGCCAAAAGACTAGGCATCACCGTTCGATCTCGGTCTCCCCCGCCTTCGTCGTCCGCCATCCGCGGGCGCCTCTCTCACCGGCTGCCGGCCGGCCGCCTGGCGCTCGCGGGCGCGTGCGGGCTCCCCGGCGCTCCGCCGTCTGCTCGCCCCACTCGCAAGTGCGGGAACCTCCGGGATCCCTGGCGCTCACGGGCACGCGTGGGCTCCCCAACGCTCCGCCGTCGGCCCGTGCCTCTCTCCCCCAGCACACGAGCCGGGGATCCACGCGAGGTGATGACCCCGGTGCCCAAGGCATGACAGCCACATGCACACTGTGTCGCAGGGTTTCGGGCTGTCGTCCCTCATCGCCAAGGGTGGTGACGGGGAGTAATGGGCAAGGATAGCCTTGTCCGTGAGGGCGGTGGCGCTGGGAGTAGGCATCCCTGTCCACATCCGGATCCGCCTTCCCCACCCCTGGATTCGTTCGAGCTTGACGCATCCCCATACCGGTGTTGGGGTTTTAACTTGTGTAGGCAGGATTTTGACCAAATCGACTAGTTCTAGTAGCAGCACGCTGCATTTACTACTTGCATGCAGCCCGTGCACAAAGGCTACTTTTGCTTGGAACTTGCGCCGGGCCTTGTACCCAGCGCCCCCCTTTACTGTAACTTGTCCCCTTGGGACCTCTATTTAAATGAAAGCACACAGCAGGTACCGGCATCCAGTCAGAACCCCAGAGCAGACAACCTCAAAGGTGTGAGTGTGTTCATCTTCTCCTAGCATAAGCAAATCAATCGGTTGTGCCTGTGAAATCACTCGGTAGGTGGTAGGTTTCCAACAATTAGTACCATAGCCTAGGTTTAGTATCCATTGGATCAATGTCTCCATCCAGGAAGCCCGTTGTGTCTAGGCATAGCTCGAGGGAGAGCAAGAAGCTGGTCCAGGGCCAAGAGGGTCTCCACGGGAACGAGGACCTGACACCAAAGGATCAGCGGCCAGAAGACTCAAGGCAGCAGTGAAGAAGGAGAAGAAGTCAGTCAGTGAGAAAATGCGGGGGTCATCGTCGAGTGACTCTGTAACCCCGCATCACCACCGGAGGCATCCCACCCCTTCCCCGCGTGGGCGACGCTACCAGGATGGGGACTGGCCAGCCGTTCAGAGGGTGGTGAAGGAGTCGGGTGGCGCAAAGTACCCGACGCTGACGAGATCCAACTACACCCACTGGAGCCTCATCATGAAGGTAATGCTCCAAGCCTGCAACCTCTGGGACGCCATCGAGTATGGCGACTGCGACCTCCAGGAGGATTGCATGGCCAGAGAGGTCCTTATCCTCTCAGTGCTGCCAGAGATGGTGCCGCGAGTGGCCAAGAAGCAGTCGGCTGCAGATGCTTGGGACGCCATCAAGATGATATGCGCTGGCATCGACAAGGTTCAGAAGGGCAGGGCCCAACAACTGCGGAGGGAGTTTGAAGCCATGACCTGTCGCAGTGGCGAGAAGGTGGATGACTTCGCTCTGCGTCTGTCCAACCTTGTCATCAATCTGGAGGAACTAGGTGAGGAGATGGAGGAGCAGCGAGTAGTCGAGAAGCTCCTTCGGTTGGTGCCACCTCGGTTCGACCACCTGGTGACGTCAATCGTGACGTTGCTGGACATCTCCTCCCTCTCTCTAGAGGAGGTGACCGGGTGTCTGAAGGCACAGGACGACTGCATGGACCGCGCCGACTCGAATCGCGTCCCGGGCAAACTGCTGTATGCAGATGCACCGTGCCGACGAGATCGTGAGCCAGGCTAGGGCTCATCCAGGACCGGAGGCAGCAGGAGCCAGCGGCGGTGCCCGCCGGCTCCAAAGAAGAAAGCAGTCGGAGGAGGTGAGATCAGAAAGCCATCGAGTGATGACACCTGCCACAACTGTGGTCGTGTTGGCCACTGGGCACGTGAGTGCAAGCAGCCCAAGAAGGGGCAGGCGCACCTGGCCGAGGCAGAAGAAGAGCCGTGCCTCTTCATGGCACAGGTCAATGTGGAAAACCACTCGGAGGAGAAGCAAACCGAGTTATTTTCTGTGCAGGAGACCAAGGAAGTAGTCGGGAAGGTCAACAAGGCAGTTGTTGAGTACTCAGGCGACGACAGAGTCCACTGCGAGTCTGCTCCCTTGCCTACGACAATAGCTGCTACGACTACCTGCATTGAAGAGCTTCGGGCTCAAGCCTACCTTGGAAAGGGTGGGGAAGATGAGGTGATGTGTCACACCCGATTCTAGAAAGAACCAGATGCATCTCATATGTGCGCCAGGATCTCGTTCACACACATATGGTAGACGGAAAGTGTAATATATCAAAGATAATGCTCAAAAGTAACTAAATAAAGTATTTAACAATATTACACTCCGTATAAAAGAGACACAAATGTCTTTAAACGATAAACCGTTATACCCTATACAAAGTCTTCAACAACTCCGTCTTCCACAGGCGATGACTGGTGAACGCAGGACCTAGAACTCCTCGAAGTCGTCGAAGATCTCTTCTTCAAAGTTAACTTCTGAACAGCAGGGGGCAAGGGTGAGTACTCTTATGGTTGGTACTCAGCAAGTGGGGTGAAAATGCAAGGCCATCAAGGATAGGCTGAGGTTTGCAGCAGCGGTTGCTTTTAGTTGATCAAATATTTATTATCAAGCATATATTAACTAGGTTTAAGTTTATACCAACCCACTTTAGTAAAAACATAACAGTACTATCAACCATAATATAAACCACGAACCACAATTTATTTAATCTTCAAGTTTCATTATCATGTGAGGGTCCAAGCCACTCATAACCGTGAGTACGGCTGTTATAACAGTTTTACACTCTGCAGAGGTTGTATACTTTACCCACAAATCGTGTTTCCCTGAGTCGCCCGGGTTTGCAAGGCCCTTAAACACTTCCGAGGTGAGTGGCGAGGGTACACTACGAAGCCTTTACAAAGACATGTCGAGAGCTAGGCAGCCCGCTAGAGTTTCAGTAGCGGCGTGGTCCATAAACCTCCCTAATGGTCAGCTCCTTAGCAAAGGCAGCTACCCCAAGAGGACCATGCTATGACCCCTATCACCGACCCCCTCCTTGCCCTTTCGGTAAGGCCACCAGCAAACTACACATCTAATTAATTGGCTAAGGTCAGAGCCATATGACGTTGTGGTTGCACTGTTCACTTGGGTGGTTCTCCATGTTCCCATTAAACAAAGTTGATCTTGAATTTACGCGATAAAACCACAATATGAAACATGATTAACATTGCCAAAAGAGTAAACCAATACCAATCCCAAAGTTTGCAACTAAGCGTAACTACCCAACAAAGTAGTAAACCCAGGTGTTTCAAGGTTTGGGGTAAAAGACTAGGTATGTCCTTAGCATAGGTAATCCCATCAATTTTATGCAAGCAACAATAAAGTAAAGTGTATTTTCATGTAGTTGTTGGGATCAAATAGAATATGCAGAGGGGGGAAATCCACTTGCCTTCGTCAAGCAACTGCTGATTCTCTTCCTCGTAAGCTTGCTCTTGATTTGGCTCGAACGTCACGTTGTCTACGCGATCACACAAACAAGCATACGCAAACAAATAAGAAACCATACAACAAACAGTACAAACAGAAAGTGAAAAGATGCTAAAGTTGTAGTTCATGATCGTGTGGGCTCAAGAATCGCTGAAATCGGAGTTGGAACGATGAAGATATGGTTAAAACAGTGATCTGAAGCCCTAACTGCTAGAGCTTTAAGTCTCCCGAGGCTAGATCTGAAGATTTCAGGGGCCAAAACATAATTAAACCTTAAACAGAGGGTCGGGGTGCAAAACTATAGGTTCTGGACGGCGGGTTCTAATTCTAGAAAAGTCAGGGGTCGGGATAGAAAAAGAAAAGGGCTCAGCTCTAATTATTTTCTTCTGATCTGGACTGCGGGTTGATTCCTGGAAAACCTAGGGATCTTCCTGCAAAAGTTTCAGGAACGGCTAGGGTCGGGTGAGCCTGGTCCGTTGGATCAGAATCGGCGGCGGATCAGACGAATCGGCGGAGTAAGGGTCGGGCGAATCGGCTGAGTAAAGTGAAGATCTATTCTGGCCGTTAGATCTAGATCAAGCGGCAAAGGAAGGGTCGGCTTGACAGAACAAAAAGGGGTCGGGCGAGGCGGAGTTTTAACTGGGCATAGGGTCGGGCGAGGCGGAGTTTTAACTGGGCATTGGCGGCGAGCGTGTGCGGCGGCGGACGGCCGGAGCTTCACCAAATCTGGTGTTCCGGGGCTCAATTCAAGCTGGATTTATGCCGGAGAGCGAGTGGGCGGTACGGTGAAGGTGAGGGTGGGTACGGGTTGGCTGTGCGGCGGCTTTGAACTGGCAACCACGGCGGTGGGCGGAAACAGGGGTCCGGCGAGAAATCTGGTTTGCGGCGGAGCAAAAGAGAGAGGGGAATCTGGTTGGCTTGATACTCACCAACTCACGGAGCTCTGGCGAGAGTTGAAGACGGCGGAGAAGCTGCAGATCGGCGTGTCGACGGAGAATCGGCGACACGGGTCGGCGGCGTTCCTCCGAGGTGCAACTCCCAGCGGCGCGCGACAATGTTGTGTAGAGGAAAGATTTGAGCTTGGCTCTGGTTTGCAAGGCGGGGCTTTGGCAGGGTTTTATAGGGGCGGATCGGCCGAGATTAGGAAGGCGGTGCTGCGGAATCGATCAGGACTCGGGTAAGAAGAAAGAAAGAGAACGGGACACGGACGACAGCACGGAGTCGTTCTGGACTCTGGGTAAGGAAAGAAGAGAGAAGAAGAAGAAGGCGCCGACAGGTGGGGCTCTGGGTAAGGAAAGAAGAGAGAAGAAGAAGAAGGCGCCGACAGGTGGGTCCCAGCTGTCGGTGAAAACAAGGGTCGGGGAAGGAAATCGGCCACTGGGTCGGCCGCGTGAAAAAGAAGAAGAAAAGGAATTGGGCCGGCTGAAAGAAAGAATAGGAGAAGAAAGAAATAAAGATGCATGCACAATTTTAATTTATGATTTTTATGAAAATACTTTTTAAAATTTTAGCTCCTATATTTTTGGGTGTTACATGATGGAAGGGTGGTACCAGGACACAGGGGCCACCAACCACATGACGGGGCGCAGCGACGTCTTCTTCCACCTCAATCGGGCCATGCGGGTTCGGTCAAGTTCGGTGACGGGTCAGTCGTGGCCATCCATGTCTGTGGCACCGTCATTTTCTCCTGGAGGAACGGGGAACACAAGGCCCTGGACGGGGTCTACTACATCCCAAAGCTGCACAACTCCATCATCTCAGTTGGGCAACTCGACGAGAGCGGGTCCAAGATCCACATTGAAGATGGAGTCTTGCAGATTCATGATCGCGAGAGCCGACTGCTGGCAAGGGTTCCCCGTAGCGGGAACAGGCTTACGTGCTGTGATTGGAGGTTGCGAGGCCGGTCTGTCTCACCGCACGCCGTGGCGATGACGCTTGGCGGTGGCATGACCAGTTCGGGCACGTCAACTTCGGCGCTCTCCAGCAGATGGGGCGAAGGAGCATGGTGCTCGGGCTGCCGCAGCTGGCTCACATTGAGCAGCTGTGTGACGTCTGCGTCACCACCAAGCACCGACGCACCCGCTTCCCCAAGCAGGCAAAGTACAGAGTGGACAAGCCGCTCGAGCTCGTACACGGCGACTTATGCGGCCCCGTCATGCCGGAAACTCCAGGAGGCCGACGCTACATCCTGCTACTGGTGGATGATGCCACAAGGTACATATGGACTGCTTTCCTCGCAGACAAGAGCAGCGCGCCGGAGTCCATTAAAAGGATCTAGGCGGCTACGGAGAACAAGTCCGGGAGGAAGCTGAAGGTGTTCCGCACCGACAACGGCGGCGAGTTCACGTCGACGTCCTTTGCCGAGTACTTTGCTGGCCAGGGTGTGGAGCGACACCACTCGGCGCCTCACATGCCGCAGCAGAACGGCGTGGTGGAGCGGCGCAACCAGTCGGTGGTGGCAATGGCGCGTGCCCTGCTGAAGCAGAGGGGCATGCCGGCCATCTACTGGGCAGAGGCGGTGAGCACGGCTGTGTTCCTCCTCAACCGCTCAACCACCCGGGCCCTCTCCGACAAGATGCCATATGAGGCGTGGCATGGAAGCAAGCCGGCGGTCCAATTCCTACACACCTTTGGGTGCCTGGCAAACGTAAAGGAACTCGAGCATCGCGGCAAGCTTGAAGACCGGTCGATCCTAGGCGTCTTCATCGGCTACGAGGAAGGAGTCAAGGCCTACCAGGTGGTTGACCCGGTAACACAGCGTGTGCGCACAACGCGCGACGTAGTGTTTGATGAAGACCGCGGCTGGAACTAGTCGCAAGAGTAAGATAGTAACACCGGGCACAATTCCGACTTCATCATCGAGTACCTGGTGGAAGCTACGGTGGCTGTAGAGGAGTCATCTACCCCTCCCCCCCCCCCCCCCCCCCCCCCCCGAGTGCTTCTCTGACTTCCCATGGTATGTCTCCGAGTACTACGGACTCTATTTCGAGTACTTCTGGGGGAGAGGCGACTCCCTCGACTGCTACCCTAACTCCGCTCCCGTTGATACGACTCCAAGTGCCCGTGAGGGCAGTCCGAGTAGCCACGTGGCCCATCCAAGTGCTCGAGCGGCTACCCCCAGTACTCGTGAAGCCACTCTGAGTGCACATACGGGTACTCCAAGCACTCGAGAGGCCGCTTTACATATTCGGGCGGGTACTCCAAGTACTTGAGAGGCTGCTCCAAGTGCTGATCCACTCGCAAGCGCTGCACCGAGTTCTTCCCCGACTTACGGCAGCAACGACTCACGCCTCGATAACGACCACGACGATGCCCCATTGCGCTATCGCCCAATGGAAGACTTGCTCAGTGAGCCACACCCAGGCATTGAGCAAGTGGAACTCCAGGAGGCGGAGTTGATGCTCACCAGCATAGGGGAGCCATGCTCCTTTGCTGAGGCGGAGCGGGAGGAAGCCTGGAGGGCAGCAATGCGCGATGAAATCAACTCGGTTGAGCGCAACAAGACTTGGGAGTTGGTTAAACTCCCAGCTGGGCACCAGGCCATTGGGCTAAAATGGGTGTTTAAGCTGAAGCGTGACGAGGCGGGCAAAGTCATCAAGCACAAGGCGCGACTGGTGGCGTGGGGTTTTGTTCAGTAGGCCGGCGTCGACTTTGATAAAGTATACGCGCCTGTGGCTCGCATGGAGTCGGTGCGAGTGCTTCTGGCTCTTGCAGCCAGTAGGGCTGGACTGTCCACCACATGGACGTCAAATCGGCCTTTCTCAATGGAGACCCCCGGGTTCGTCGTCCCAGGGGAGGAAGGGAAGGTCCTGGAATGCGAAGCTCGACTCGACACTCAAAGCACTCGACTTCAAGCAAAGCGCGCATGAGCATGCCATCTAGAGGCGGGGTGGTGGCAAGCACGGGGAGCCACTACTAGTCGGGGTCTACATCGACGACTTGGTGATCACCGGATCATCTGAAGAGGCCATCGACAAGTTTAAGAAGGAGATGAAGGGCCAATTCCAGATGACTGATCTCGAGCTTCTCTCTTTCTACCTTGGCATAGAAGTGCATCAAGAGGGCGGGCACATCAATGTGAGCCAAGCACAGTACGCCGCCCAAGTCATGAAGATTGGCGGGATGGAGGGTTGCCACCCTGCCCAGACGCCCATGGAGGAAAGGCTGCGACTGAGCTGCGACAGCACCGCTCCGGAAGTCGACTCCACCGAGTACCGGCGACTAGTCGGAAGCCTCTGGTATCTCCTCCACACGCGACCAGATCTGGCCTTTGCGGTTGGATTTGCGAGTTGGTTCATGGAGAGGCCGACTGAACAACACATGAAGGCGGTGAAGCGCATCCTCCGCTACGTCAACGGCATGCTCGACTACGGCCTACGCTATGAGAAGTTGACCGAAACAACTCGGTTGACTGGTTACAGCGATAGCGACCATGCCGGCGACATCGACAACCGCAAGAGCACCAGTGGCAACATCTTCTACCTTGGGAAGTGCCCGGTGAGTTGGCAATCACTCAAGCAACGAGTGGTGGCTCTGTCATCATGCGAGGCAGAGTACGTTGCAGCTACCGCAACAGCAACCCAAGAAGTCTGGCTCGCGCGACTACTCGGTGAACTCATGGGAAGGAAGGCCGAGTGCATGGAACTCATGATGGACAGCAAGTCGACACTGGCGATGAGCAAGAATCCCGTCTTCCACGAGCGGAGCAAGCACATCGAGTTGATGTACCACTTCATCCGTGACTGCATTGAGAAAGGACTCATCAACACCGACTACATCAACACCAAGGACCAGCTCGCTGATATCCTGACAAAGGTACTCGGGCGAGTAAAGTTTCAGGAGCTACGATCCAGGATCAGGATGATCCAAATAGCCTCAGGCAAGCCACACAAGGCTTAGGGGGAGAATCGTTGGGGTTTTAACCCTTGTGTAGGCAGGATCTAGACCAAATCGACTAGTCCTAGGTAGCAGCACGCCGCATTTACTGCTTGCATGCAGCCCGTGCACCGATGCTACTTTTGCTTGGAACTTGTGCCGGGCCTTGTACCCAACGCCCCCCTTTATTGTAACTTGTCCTCTTAGGACCTCTATTTAAATGAAAGCACACATCAGGTATCGGCATCCAGTCGGAACCCTAGAGCAGACAACCTCAAAGGTGTGAGTGTGTTCATCTAGCACAGGCAAATCACTCGGTTGTGCCTATGAAACCACTCGGTAGGTGGTAGGTTTCCAATAACCGGAACTCGCTGTCGTTGCGAGGATCTCAAGCCCGAGCTCACCCCACCTAACCCCCCTGCGTTTGCTCAATCTGGCCGGCACATGCGACGCGCGTGCACTCCTGTTGAGGTGCCGGGCTCTCGTGTGCGACGTTGGTGCGGGAAGAGACCGGTGGGGCTTGGATTTGAAGAGGAAGGAGAGCAGCACTGTTGTTTGTGCTGAGTGAGAGAAGAGGTTAGCAAGCAGACAGATTGAAGAGACAAATTGCTACTGGTGCTCTGAATGGAGGTGCTCGATTAACTTGCTGCATCTCGGTGGAAGGAACTGAAGACAGAGGAGAGAGATTGATGCTTGGATTGAGCTGCAGCCTACTGACCGAGAGAAGGTAAAAGTCTCTACATATTACACTAAAAAACGTTGGCGATTTTGATGTCACCCCTGCAATTGAAACAAATGACTCAATTTGCTGATATGGATTAGTTCAGAACAAAGTGCTTCTTTTGAATGGATGCATTAGTTTAGTACCCAAATTCAGACAATGGGAACACAAAATTATTCTGCTTTGCCAATGAATTGAAACACAAGAAGCGTAGCTATATGATAATTTATACAGTTAGTTACATTACTCTGCGAGTGTGCGTGACCATCCGATAACTTCTGGCTGCATGTCAAGAATACATCTCCCTTATTCACCTGCTTGGACCTTTTTTCTGTTCCAGACAATGATCAACCAGCTGAACGACACTCAACTGGACCAATGAAACAGATGGATAGGAATATTTAAAATGAAGATATCTCAGCATAAGATGCACGATGCGTTGTCTGAATTATAGCCGCTGCTGGTTGCTCAGATGGAAATTCAGCCACCACCCTTTGATTTATATTTGCATTATGTTAGATCAAATTGGCGGAACCATTTTTTTATGGGAAGTCTGAACTTTCATTAGCCATTGGTACTTTCAACTTATATTTGGGGCTGGATTGGTAGATCAACGAGCATAGCTGCTAAATCTGGTTCTTGGTTTATGAACCTGTTGCTATTGGGATTTACGTTGACACAGTATTAGGTAGGTCACCGCTAACTAATTGGCATTGAGGTGATAAGCCTATTCCCTGGTCCATTATGTGCCCATTTCAATCACTACCAGAAAACTGAAATTTCATGACGGTGCCTTATTTTCGTGAGAGGCATTACCAAACCGTCACGAAATTAATTATTTTCGTGAAGGTGCCTCAAAACCCGTCACGAAAATACGATTTCGTGAAGGTGCGACGTACACCGCCACAAAAAATTTACTGTTTTCTTGATGTAGTCGTGTAAACCATCATGGAAATTAGATGTTCCCGTCATGAAAAAGGTTTTAGGCACCACAAATCCTTTTACGCGCCAGAATTTTGTTCTTAGCGCCATGTTTTTTCTCTTCACGCTCTTCAGTTCCTCCATGGGCGTGTTCACCGGGCATTCCTCCATGGGCGTGTTCACCAGGCAGCCAAGGTCCCACTGTCAGTGGCATGATCTGGGCTGGCCCATGAGAACTGTAAAAATCTCAACCTCCACCGTGCACTCCCCAAACCCTAGGCACCCCCGCACTTCCCAAACTAGGCCACCGCTTCGTAAAAAACAAAACAAAGCCGCCGCCCCGTTCTACATCGCGCCTGCCGCGGCTGGGCTCCTCGCGCACGTGGCTGCCGCCCGCAGCGGCTGGGCCGCTCGTGCCCGCGGCGGTGTGACCATATAAGATGTTTCATGGCGGTGTGACCATATTTTCATGGCTGCCGTGCGCTCTCACGAAAATGATATATTTCGTGGCTATACATACATTTTCATGACGGGTTTGTGCTCCCACGAAATGACATATTTCGTGGCGGTGCAAGCAATTTTTGTGGCAACTTTGAACTCTCGTGAAAATAAATATTCCCGTGTGTTTTGGACCGTCATGAATCATTTTCATGTCGTGTTTACATGAATATTACCCATCATGAATAGGATTTGATAAATCTGACGATGCTCCTTTTTCGTGGAGGTGGCTGGCTGCCATGAAAAAGATATGTGATAGTTGACCCCCACGAAAACTCAATTTTTGTGGCGTTAGATTCGTGACGGTTATTGCATGATGGGCAGCCACCATGGAACAATTTCGTGGCGGGATTCATAGTTTTCATGACAGTTTTTCACTCTCACAAAAATTTTGATTTCTAGTAGTGAATCACAACAACTATTCTCAGTTTTATATTTCTTATCTTCTCCTTACGTGATGTTGTAACACCCAAAAATATAGGAGTTAAAATTTTAAAAGTATTTTATAAAAGTCACAAAATAAAATTTTGCATGCGTCTTTATTTCTTTTTCTTCTCCTATTCTTTCTTTCAGCCCAGCCCAAACTTCTTTCTTTTCTCCTCTTCTCGCGGCCTAGTCCAGTCGGCCCATTCCCTCTCCTTTTCTTTTTCCCGCGGCCCAACTCAGCAGCCCAGTTCGCTCACCCGACCCTTTCTTTCACCGACGTCTAGGCCCCACCTGTCGGCGCCTTCTTCCACCTTCCATTCTTCTTCCTCTGCTCCGCATCGCTCCCGCTCCTCTGTTTCCTTTCTTCGCCGTGACAGCAGGCGCGCCGTGCCGTCGTTTGCGCCCCTTCTCCTTCCTTCTTTCATTCTTACTCCGAGTCCGGATCGACTCCGCGCCGTCGCCCACGTCTCTCTTTCCTTCCTCGCGATGCAGGCTTGCCTTACTAGCCGCAGTTCTGCCCTTTCCTTCGCAAGAGCCGCCGCCTTCCTTATTCCCGGCCAATCCACCCCTATAAAACCCTGTCGGAGCCCCGCTTTGCAACCAGAGCCATCCTCAAGCCCTTTCCTCTACTCAACACCATCGCACGCCGCTGGAAGTCGCACACCGGAGGATCGCCGCCGCCCCGTGTCGCCGCCTCTCCGTCGACTCGCCGTTCCGCAGCTTCTCCGCCGTCTTCAACTCTCGCCAGAGCTCCGCGAGTTGGTGAGCATCAAGCCGCACCGGATTCCCCTCTCTCCCTTGCTCCGCCGCAAACCCGATTTCTCGCCGGACCCCTGTTTCCGCCCGCCGCCGTGGCCGCCAGTTTACAGCCGCCGCACAGCCATCCCGTGACCACCCTCACCTTCGCCGTGCCGCCCACGCCCTTCCCGGCATAAACTCAGCCTGAACCAAGCCCCGGAACACCGGATTCAGTGAAGCTCCGGCCATCCGCCGCCGCACTCGCTCGCCGCCGACGCCCAGCAAAGCGCCGATTCGCCCGACCCTCTCTTCACACCGCCGATTCGCCCGACCCTTACTCCGCCGATTCGCCCGACCCGCCGCTCGATCCTGATCCGACGAACCAGATTCATCCGACCCTAGCTGTTCCCAGAACTTTTGCAGAAAGACCCCTAGGTTTTCCAGAAATCAACCCGCAGTCCAGAACAGTAGAAAAATAATTAGAGTTGAACCCTTTCTTCTTCTGTTCCGACCCCTAACTTTTCTAGAATTAGTACCCGCCGTCCAGAACCTATAGTTTTGCACCCCGACCCTCTGTATAAGGTTTAATTATGTTTTAGCCCAATTTCTCAGATTTAACCCCTGGAAGTTCAAAACTCTCGCAGTTAGGCCCCTAGATCACTGTTTTAGCCATATCTTCATCGTTTCAACTCCGATTTCAGCGATTCTTGCGCCCACATGATCCTTGCATCATGAACTACAACTTTAGTATCTTTTTACTTTCTGTTTGTATTGTTTGTTGTATTGTTTCTTATTTGTTTGTGTATGCTTGTTTGTGTGATCGCGTAGACAACGTGACGTTCGAGCAAAACCAAGAGCAAGCTTACGAGGAAGAGAACCAGCAGCTGTTTGAAGAAGGCAAGTGGATTTTCCCCCCTGCATATTCTATTTGATCCCAACAACAGCATGATAATACACTTTACTTTAATGTTGCTTGCATAAACTTGATGGATTACCTATAATAAGGACATACCCAGTCTTTTACCCCAAACCTTGAAACACCTGGGTTTACTATTCATGTTGGGTAGTTACGCTTAGTTGCAAACTTTGGGATTGGTATTGGTTTACTCTTATGACAATGTTGATCACGTTTCATATTGTTGTTATACTGTGTAATATCAAGATCAACTTTGTTTAATGGGAACATGGAGAACCACCCAAGTGAACAGTGCAACCACAAAGTCATATGGCTCTGACCTTAGCCAATTAATTAGATGTGTAGTTTGCTGGTGGCCTTACCGAAAGGGCAAGGAGGGGGTCGGTGATAGGGGTCATAGCCCGGTCCTCTTGGGGTAGCTGCCTTTGCTAAGGAGCTGACCATTAGGGAGGTTTATGGACCACACTGCTACTGAAACTCTAGCGGGCTGCCTAGCTCTCGACATATCTTTGTAAAGGCTTTGTAGTGTACCCTCGCCACTCACCTCGGAAGTGTTTAAGGGCCTTGCAAACCCGGGCGACTCAGGGAAACACGATTTGTGGGTAAAGTGTACAACCTCTGCAGAGTGTAAAACTGTTATAACAGCCGTACTCACGGTTAAGAGTGGCTTGGACCCTCAAATGATAATGAAACTTGAAGATTAATTTGTGGATCGTGGATTATGTTATTGTTGATGGTACCGTTATGTTTTTACTAAAGTGGGTTGGTATAAACTTAAACCTAGTTAATAGGTGCTTGTTAATAAATATTTGACCAACTAAAAGTGACCGCTGCTGCAAACCTTAGCCTATCCTTGATGGCCTTGCATATTCACCCCACTTGATGAGTACCAACCATAAGAGTACTCACCCTTGCCCCCCTGCCGTTCAGAAGAGAACTTTGAAGAGGAGATCTTCGACGACTTCGAGGAGTTCTAGGCCCTGCGTTCACCAGTCATCGCCTGTGGAAGACGGAGTTTTTGGAGACTTCGTATAGGGTATAACGGTTTATCGTTCAAAGACATTTGTGTCTCTTTTATACGGAGTGTAATATTGTTAAATACTTTATTTAGTTATATTTTGAGCATTGTCTTTGATATATTACACTTTCCGTCTACCATATGTGTGTGAACATGATCCTGGCGCACATATGAGATGCATCTGGTTCTTTCTAGAATCGGGTGTGACAGATATTTAGTTTCATGGTTCATCAGTTTTCATCAGCAACAGAATACCTTTCTGAATAAAGTGCTTGATAGTTCAGGAGTTAGGCCAGGCCCGTCGATGGCCATGAGCGAGGTGGGCGACCGCTCCGGGCCCCCAAAACTTGACAGTCCATGGCCTATTAATCCATCCATCATGCTCTATTAGTTGTCCGGTACATTACGGCAACTGAATCGTCGCAGCAAGCGTCGTCCGCATCAAGTATTGTGTCCCTTCCTCATTCGGCGTCGTCGTCGGCCATCGTGAACTTGCGAATCGCGATTGCCAATTGTCAATCCCGTAGGCCGTCCCCGCTGCCTACGACGAGTCCCCTCCCATCCAGGCATCCAACCCCTGGCCCCCTGCCTTGACGCAACCCATGCAGCCATCTAGGTGCCAGGTGATCTACTGATCTTTGATCCTCAGGCCTCAGCATTTCACGGACTCATGGACTCGGTCGTTATGGTAACTATTAGAGGACACCGTGTACATTCTCTTAATTGACATTCCAAGATCTGTTCAAAATTAGAGCATGGGTGATAAACACACTATATATATTTGTTAATATCTTTACCTAAAGTTATTATAGTTGGTGTTACACATTGGGGTCTCCTATTTGAAATGCGTGATGTGATTTGCCTTACTCTAAACTTATCACTTGATATGTTAATGGCGGTTGTATCATGTTGTGAAATTCGATATTTCTTTCTAACCGTAGCAATGCACAGGTATAGATACAACTAAAAATTACGGGAGGGTGACCATACGTCGCATGCGATACTGCGCGCCCTCACGCGATCGTACGTCCTGCCGCCTGCGTTCTTCCTTCGTTCGATCGCGCTGTCCTGCCACTTGATAACAGACAGCCCTCTGATCTAATTTGTCCTTTTCATCCTGCCAAAAACAATGCAGCGCCGTTTGATCCCAGATGATTCAACATGCCGTACGTCTTCCGATCCCCAGCCCCCAATCACCCGTATGTCAAGGGGACCCGGAAATTTCTTCCACGCGCACACTTAGGTTTCGCTCCTTTGTGAATGTAACCCTAACGAAAATCATGCTATAGGCTCTATACTTCCCCAAGGAGCAGTGGCGGTAGTGGCGCCCATGACCCGATCGAGTCGCACCACCGCAACCCATTGTAATGATCAAATTGAGATCCCCTTTGCCTCCTCTATCATTTTTTGTATTTTTCATATTGAAATCCGTCACTCGTAGGCCGTCCTATCATTTCTCCGGCGAAGCTCCAGCCATGCACAGTGGATACATTCATGGCACCACCATGTGGTCGCTGGCAGCTGGGACCGAATGAAGAAGATGGAGATACGACCTTTGGATCCTAAATCAATGACTTAGATTAGGTAGAGAACGTACCCCTTCGTGTGAACGTGGTGCACCGTAGACCACATACTAGCAACCCCTCCACAGACTCCGTAGACCATGACCATTAGTCCAAGCGGGCTTCTCGGGCTTCCTTCATCGCTTAGACTGTGTCGCGCCTCTATCCTTGCCGCCGCTACATCCTGGCCTATAGATGTACAAGAAGCCCGAGTCCCAATAGCCCGGCACCAAGCACGGGTTTTTGGCTTGGTCCAAGTGCGGCATGGGCCGGTACTCCGAATCGTGCTTGGGTCGTCATCTCGGCACGACCGATTCAGATTTTAGAGGTCAGCCCAAGATGGCTTGTGAACTCACTCTCCACTTTAGCCCACATATGACATGTCATGGCCTGCTTGGCTCCTCTTCTCCTCCACAAACCTTATCCTATCGCTTCCATGCACGAACCACTCTCCGCTGGCTCGCCCTCCTTCCCGAATTCCCTTCATCCTCTGTCATCCTCCATCGCTCCTGCAGCTGCCCACGAGCAGGGCTGTGGCATTGCGTAGGGGAGGAGATGATGAGTAGGCAACAACGATGTGCAGGGGTTGTGACATCAAGCTAGCCGGGGCTGGAGTGCAAGGGAAGGCATCGGCGGCGACAAAGCGTAGGGGAGGAGACAGCGAGATGACAGCGGTGGTGCGCAAGGGGCTGCGACGGTGAGCGAGCAGGTGGCGAAGCGCAAGGGGAATGCGACGACGAGCAACCGGCGGCGGCGTGCAGGGGTGCAACGGCAAACGGATCGTGCGGGCCACTTCATATCTCGGAGTAGCCCGTTAGCCTGCCGTGCTTGGGCTGACCCGATAGCCTGTCGTCCCGGGCCTATGCCGCTAGCTCAGCCCGTGGGCGGGCCCGGCACGGTCCGGCACCACCTTCTTGCCGTGCCTGGCCCGGTAACAATGGGCTCCAGGGGCGGGCCTGGTATGTATTCATGGGTATTCAGTTGAATATCCGAATTTTTTGGCAAAAAAATTATATACAAAGTATATAACATGTATATGTATAAAAAATAGAAAATAAAAGCATCTCTAAAAGAATTCTTAAATTCTAGTCTCTAACCTCTATATCCTTATATCCTTATATAGAGGGTCATCCTAAATATTACTTCTCCCCGTATTCTCGTGTCCCCACGACAGTTCCCTTATACCGGATATCCTATTGTTTGAACCTTGACATATTAGGAAACATGACCCGCAAATTTGAAGGATGAAGGTCTAAGATCTGGTTCTAAAATGGCAAGTATTTGGTATAGGGTGTGGATTTTTGTTCTCAGATCTGAGAAGAGAGAGAGATGATTTAGGATGTTGCTACCTTGAGGGATTGGTTTTAGAGAACTCTTAGAGGGAGGTTTTCCATAAAAAAAATCCTATATTGTTAATTAGAATAGCTTTTAGGGTGTCTCTTGGAGATAATCTAACATCACAAAACAGGCTTCCCAATCTCATAACCTCTCAAATGGCCCACTTCCCCTCCTCTAGGCCTAGTCGCGACCCCAACCGACACCGACCCCAGGTTCCCAGCTCCATCCATCCCGATTCCACTTCCCCCTTCCCGCGTGGCCGCGTTCTTTCTGCTTCCGGCCAGCGGCAGCGAAAACGTAGCGGCGTGGCGGGCGACGGCTGCCTGCGATGAGACGCGAGCGTCCTGCGGCTCTGGGGACCGTGCAGCGTACAGTGGCGGTCAAAAAAAATTTTCATCCTTTGAAAATGTTGAATAACTAGACCCCAAATCCTGGGCCCACCCCTGATGGGCTCGTGCTTTACGGGCCCATAGTAGCCCATTTGGACATCTATATTATGGCCCTCCTCTCGCACCACCACATCCCTTCCGCCCCCAAAATGAGACACCGCCCGCAGCCTGCTCCATGGAGAATATACATCACATATGCTACAAATGTGGGACCCATCACCTGGAGGTAATTAGCAGGGCCGGTGGGATTAATTTCAGCCCACTTAACGAACTGCTACTATTAGCCCACGATTTTTATGCGCCGACCGACTACCACTGGCCCTCCCACTGCAGCAACCCACGGTGGGTTTTTTTTTCATTTTTCTTTCTTTTCTCTTCCATCTTTTGTTTCACTTCTCCTTTATTATTTTTTTACTTTCCACTTTCTTCCCTTTTCTTTTATTTTCTTTCTTCCACTTCTTTCTTTTAACCTTTTTTCATTAATTGAACTTTGCTTTTTTCTTTTTCCCATTTAATTTCTTTTATATTTTTTATCTTTTTCATTCCTGATGTTTCACATCTTTCTAATTCTCTTTGTATACATATTCTTTTAATTTTTCCCTTTCTTTTCTTTTTTTATTTTTTTTCTAACCTTAGATAGATATTATTAAGTAACTTAATATTATCCATCTTTATTTGTCCGTGATCTTTGACGAGGCATAACATTCATTTTCCTTTATTTCTCGTTTTAGCTTCATTTCAGTAATACTAACTTTTTATTTTTTTTTCCTTAATTTTATCCTTTTTTTAACTAACTTGTTAACTATGTTATAGAATTTATGTAAGGTGTGGACGTGTCGTGCAGAGTTCTTTTATAATTTATTTTTTTATATACTAACTTGTTTACCACGTGTATACATGCTCATAAGAATATTTTTTGCGATGTAGATGTATTTGTTTCTTTATGTACAATTATTGGTCTGTGGGTCACTAATTTGTTCGCAATGCCAAATTTGTAAAACTTTTGGTATATATTTTTTATAAAATTTCTTGTTGCTTAGCATATTTATTTTCACATGCAGATTTATATGTTCTCGATAAAAACATGGTGAGTCTTAATATCTATATCTTTATTTCTTATTTTCTCTTCCTTTCGGTAATACTAGATTTTCATTTTTTTCCTTTCTTTTTATTTTTTATTTCATATTTTGTTTAACTAACTTGTTAACTATGAATCTATGTAAGGCGTGGAGTGTGGACGTGTCGTGTAGAGTTCTTTTATAATTTTATTTCTTTATATATTAACTTGTTTAACACGTGTACATATGATTATAAGAATATTTTTTTGATGTAGATACATTTGTTCTTCATGTATGCGTGTAACTAATTTATTCTCAATATTAAATTATTTATTCGCTTCGTAGATTAAATTATTCGGCGATGTTGATTTATTTGTTCGCGATATTCATTTACCATTATTTATCGTGTACAATCAAATATTCCCACAATTTAATATTTCTATTCGTTGTACATTATTATTTGTTCGTGACGTTTAAACTTTTGTTCGTAAAATAATTATTTGTTCGTGTTGTTAAATATTTATTCCCGTTATTTAAAATTCATTTATTAATATTAAAAAATATTTTTTAAAAGTATCGTGCAAAACATAGGCAAGTGTGATCTTGTTTTGAAGTTTTTGTTGTAAGAAAGATAATGGTGCAATCCAAATTTATATTAGATGCTCGGTTTAATAGTTATAACTTTTTTAATTTTGATTTTAATTTTGGTGTATGGATGTGGGTGGTGTCAATATTTTGTCTATGTCTACATGCATGCTCAGATTTTCTTTCCTTTTAGTTGGCAACTTGCGTGCGGAAACAGTGAGTAGAAAAATTAACTCGTGGAAATAAACCGTCTGGCCCTCAGGGGAAATTAATCACACGCGTTTCAGCGGATGGTTGGCGGAACCATCGCCTCTGAAGTGATGTATAACTGCGCCCGGCCCGCCCTGCACCTGCGGCGGCTTCAGCCTCCTCTAGAAGCTTCGCTCAATACGCGCGATGGACGCGCCGTCGCGCCCCCCATCCATGCTACCCATGCTACCTCCGCTTTCCATTTCCGCGCCACCCATCCCCTTCCATACCCGGTCCTACGATGCTCAGCAGCAGCAATCACCCATGGGAGCTCTCGTCGCGTCGATGCTGGTCAGGTCACACCCTCTCTTCCGCCATTGCCCAGGTCCGTGTTGCCTGTGCTCGTTTGAACCTTCCCTTTGCTTGCAGTTCGTGTTCTTGTCCAAGGCCAATTTTTATGTTGTGCGTTCTTCTAATGATAAGGATGATGTTGATTTCAGACGGGAGGGACACCCCTTTGTTCCTGCAGAGACATGTCTGAATCCCGTGCCCCAGCTGGTCGATGAAATGCCACAATAAGCTAGCATCCAACAATGCTGCACAGAATGCTGACTACACATTTGATTGAATGGACGCCAAAACTACAACTGTAAGAAGGATGTGTTTAACCAATCATCTGGGTATGGTAGAAAAGATTTGGTTAGTCTAAAAGGTGAAAATATTTTGTTTCCCCTGTTCACTCTGAAACTTGTCAGGTTCTAAGTCAATATATCTTCTCTGCCTCTTCAATCCCGGTGAAGTGGTAACAGTTGTTTGAACAGCTGTTTTGAACAACCTAACACCTTGATTTCTTTGGTGGTTTAATTGAGTTACAATTTTATGATCCATAAAGATAATTGATGCAAGGTCTTTGCTATGCAAGTTTTTTCAGCATGTATCATGTGAGTTCAAACCTATTATTTTTTGTCAATATTTACTCTGTTGCCTTATCCACCCACTTAGTCTTTCGACCTGTTCTAATATTCTTAGATGATGTTATGATAACTGGTTCTATTTTATGGGTTTAAAAATCAATGTTGCTTTGTTTATATGGATAAAAGGAAAAAAATACAATTAACTGATGCACCGGTGCACACTTAACATTCAGGAACCAAAAATTGCTTAAAAGAAAACATGATCTAATATCTGATATCAAGATAAATGGTTCCTTCTTTTAGCTACTTATCTTATTCATTGTTATGCTTAATCGTGCCCATTTTGTATCAAATAAACAAATTCAGCATGCAGATAGAAGTGTTTCTTCTCCATAGTGAAGGCCTCTTCAAGCATTGCCTTCTTATTAATGCCAAAGAGAGGCCACTCCATGTTCGGATGTTCCTGTCGCATCTGAGGGAGCAACTAGCCATCCAACAGTTTCTGGAAGCAGAACCGTGATTCTTTCTTTCCTCTGCCATTCCTGTAGGCTATACACTTCATTTTATCCATAACTGCATATTTTTTCTATCAATGTCCCTTCATTTGTGCTAAAAATAGATAGTGTGCAAAAGTATTTCTTGAAATATATAGTGGACAGGTTTCACAGCTACCATTATTACAGATTAACTGACAGTGTAGTGGACAGAAGGCCGCGAAACTCTGACACTCGCTATGGACGGCTGGGATTGCATTACTCGAGGTCTGACTGAGGAAATAGATGGGCGACGTGGCCCAATGAGAGCTCGATAATGTCACCAACTTTAGGTCTTTTGAGATAAGATTAATCCTTCAACAATTGAAGCTGTATTAAACTGCAAAAGTTATTTCATAAATTTCTGGCCAAAATTGCTGATAGCGTCTCAATTTGCATGCTTGCTAAAATGAGTCTTTTGTTTTCACTTTTGGCATAATTTGAAAATGTAAAATACTATTTTAGCTTTTGGAAAATTGCTTTATGTTTTTGGGAGAAACTAGTGGACTTTGGCATTTTAGTTTCTTGAGAATAGCTGTGGTGATTGGTGAAAGCTTACCTCCTGAAAATTGAGGATATGGAGTTAAGAGATTACAGCCAGCGTTAGAAACATGCAAATGTTATCTGCAAAATGAATATGATGAAAATACATGCTGGATGCTGCAGTTTCCAATCCAAATTCATATCTTAGAAAGCAAAACTTATTTATATTAAGATACAAATTCTGTCAGAATTAAATTTCCATTGAGTGTTTCAAGGCTAACTATGCACTTGAGCTGAAATATTATGTTCTTGGCTTGGTGCGGGTCAGAGGACCAAGAGTAAGGCATGCTGCCCATCCTCATCGTAAGACACAATGAGAAAGCTTGAGGGTATCAGATAAGAAATAATGAATCCTAGTCCTGCAAAACTAATCTTATGGGAAAACATATTCTTCATGGCAATGCCAAAACCTTCCTAACATTAGCTGTGAACCATTGCTGCAGAACGCAGCTACCATTGATACAATAATAAGCAGTTTAAACAGTACTGCTGTATCAGTAGCCACATAGCGTACCAGCACCAGAAACATTCAGTATATATTCCCCTAAAACGAACAGCATTCCGTATATAGCTATATCATATTTCTTACACCTCTATGCTGGTTCATACATATTACATATATTAATGTTACAATGTGCAGGAGCGACCCTATGGAAGCGATTGGACAAATGAAGAAGAATCAGGAGGAGTGGGGATAGCAACGGCTCCATCAAGCATTTGTGTCACCTTCAGCATTGTTGGTCTCATAGTTGGGTCCTCCTGGAGACACCACAATGCCACGACCACATACCTTTCTACCTTCTTCAAATCGAAAATTGCTTCATCATCACCCTCCACCAGAAGATCAACGGTGCCGCACCTGTAACAGTCATTTGCCCAGTAAGTCAGGATTTTTTGATCCTCTTCTGCCACCTCAGACTCGACATTTCGCCAGCAACAGATGAGCTCCAACAGGATGACCCCATAGCTGTAAACATCCACCTTGGCAGTGATACCAATGCTCTTGAACCACTCAGGGGCAACATATCCTCAGGTACCACGGATCCCTGTATTTGTTTATGCTGGGAATAAGTCCTTGTACTATAGTTTTTGTGGGTCTCAGTCTTTGTAGCATATTAGAGGACAACATCTTAGACCAGAGGAGCTCATATGCTGTGGTCTTGCTGCCCATAGGACAGCATCTAGAGAACAGCATATTAGAGGACAGCACCTAGAGGACAGCATATTAGAGGACAATATCTTAGACCAGAGGACAGCATCTTAGCTTTAGCTGTTAGGACAGCATCTAGGCATCTTAGACCAGTTTGCATGAGCTTGGCTGCCCAGCCAGCTATAAATATGTAACCCCAACCCCTCAGGTTGGCATGCCATTGTGTGAGAAGTAAACCAGAAAATTACCCCAACTCCTAGTGTCATCCTCTCGATGAGAGTAAGAGTTTCGATACTAACAACTGGTATCAGAGCCGTTCTATCCTGTAGCTTAAACATCTCCTGCTCATCTCCTTCCCATGCCTCATTTAGTCCTCAGCCGGGAGCAGGAACACCGGTTGTCCCTGCTCACCCCTCTTCCCTTGCACAGACGGGCAGCAACTCGTCTGAGGCAGCCTCCTCCCCACGCAGCAGCCCCCCACTAGCGCGCCATGTCCGAAGGACAGTCTTAGCGCTTGGTCGCCTCGAGCGTGCGGCACCGGCAGGAGGCCGAGCTCGCCGCGGCAGAGGAACGCGAGCGAGTGGCGGCAGAGGCTGCTGCGACGGCGGCAAGGGCGTCAAGGCTGGCGGCGGCGGAACTGGCAGCAGCAAGGGTGGAAGTGGAAGTAGCGGCGGCGGCAGATGCAGCACGTGCAGCGTCTGTGAAGCTCAAGGCTCTACGCGGCAGCATCAGCGGCTCTACCTCTGCCGACGGCAGCACCGACGTGGAACACAAGCTGGCGAGGGAAGCAGCGAGAGAGCGGGCGACGCAGTGGGCAGCCGCGCACCCCCACGGGCGCGGTGGCGGCAGCCCAGACGGGCGTGGACGCGCCGGCGGCGATCCTGGCGGGGACGTGCGCGGCGGCCGGGTCAACGGAGATCGCGGCCCTTACAGGCAGCGCGGCTCTCCCTCTTTGGACCGGCGCCATGGTCACCACGGGATCCAGGCTGTTGTCTGGGACATTGGCCGCGGCGGTGGGTGGCCTACCCTCACCAAGACCAGCTATGTTGAGTGGGCTGTGGTGATGAGGGTAAGGCTCGAGGTGCGGCACATGTGGGAGGCAGTTCGGTACGGCGACGTCGACTATGACGAGGATCGACGGGCGCTGGATACCCTCATTGCTGCAGTCCCACCCGAGATGCAGTTCTCGCTTTCCAAGAAGCGGACTGCCAAAGATGCCTGGGATGCCATCGCTGCGGCACGCATCGGCAGCGACCGCGCCCGCAATTCCACGCTGCAGGCACTTTGCAAGAAGTGGGAGAATCTGGCCTTCAAACCAGGTGAGGACGTTGATAACTTTGCTCTCCGTCTCAACACTCTGCTGCAGAAGATGGTGCAGAACGGCGACGACACCTACGACGAGGAGAGAGCTGTTGAGAAGCTTTTCCGCTGCGTCCCTGAGAAGTACAAGCAGATCGCTCGCTCGATCGAGTCTCTGCTGGACCTCTCCACGATGTCGATCGAGGAGGCGATAGGTCGCCTCAAGGTCGTCGACAGCGATGAGCCACAGCCTCTCTCGGGGCCTATCACCATTGGCGGGAAGCTCCATCTCACTCGGGAACAGTGGGAGGCCTGCCAGAGTGACGGGAGGAAGGGGGAGCCCTCCTCCTCGACAGGCGGCCGCAAGCGCGGCAAGCCGCGCAAGGCGCGTGGAGGCGCCCAGGCCGGGGTGCGAGGACGTGCCGAGGGTGGCGCCCGCGGAGGCACCCAGGGCGGCGCCGCCGGCGTGCACAAGCCGGCACGAGACGACACCTGCCACTACTGCGGCAGGGCTGGCCATTGGGCCAAGGATTGTCGACAGCCACGACGCGGCCAGGCCCATATTGCACAGGTGGAGGAGGAGGAGCCGGCTCTGCTCCTGGCACACGCAAGCATCGAGCTACCTCCAGCGGCATCAGCCGCAACGGCTCTCCTCCACCTTGACGAGCCGAGGGCACACGCCTTTCTCGGCAACGCCTCCAACAACGACAAGACTGACGGATGGTGCCTCGACACCGGCGCCACCCATCACATGACCGGTCGGCGGGATTTCTTCACCGAGCTTGACTCCAGCGTCCGAGGCTCCGTCAAGTTTGGGGACGCCTCCGGCGTGGAGATCAAGGGCGTCGGCTCCGTCATCCTCACCGCCGAGTCTGGTGAGCACAGGCTGCTCACCGGAGTCTACTACATCCCCACGTTGAGGAACTCTATCATCAGCTTGGGACAGCTGGATGAGAACGGTTCGCGCGTGGAGATCATGGACGGAGTCCTGAGGATTTGGGATCGCCATCGTCGCCTTCTTGCTAAGGTAATCAGAGGCGCAAATCGACTCTACGTCCTTAATGTGCAGGTGGCACAACCCCTCTGCCTCGCTGCTCGTCGGGACGACGAGGCGTGGCAGTGGCACGAGCGCTTCGGGCACCTTCACTTCGAGGCCCTGAAGCGGCTCAGTGCCAAGGAGATGGTGCGAGGCCTGCCATGCCTCGACCACGTGGAGCAGTTCTGCGACGTCTGCGTGTTGACGAAGCAGAGGCGGCTCCCCTTTCCTCAGCAGATGAGCTTCCGAGCCAAGGAGCGGCTCGAGCTCGTGCACGGGAACTTGTGTGGCCCAGTGACACCGGCCACACCGGGAGGACGACGTTACTTCCTGCTGCTCGTTGATGACCTCTCCCGCTACATGTGGGTGATGGTCCTCGGCAACAAGGGAGAGGCTGTGGACGCCATCAGGCGTGTGCAGGCTGCTGCAGAGGCGGAGTGCGGCCGCAAGCTGCGCGTGTTGCGCACCGACAACGGCGGCGAATTCACGGCGGCTGAATTCACGTCGTACTGCGCCGATGAGGGCATTCAGCGCCACTACTCCGCGCCGTACAGCCCGCAGCAGAACGACGTCGTCGAGCGGTGCAACCAGACGGTTGTGGGGATGGTTCGGGCCCTCCTCAAACAGAGGGGGATGCCGGCTGTCATCTGGGGAGAGGCGGTGGTGACAGCTGTCTACATCCTCAACCGCTCGCCCACCAAGGCCCTTGATGGCAGGACACCGTACGAGGCTTGGCATGGGCGCAAGCCGGTGGTCTCCCACCTGCGGGTCTTCGGCTGCCTCGCGTTCGCCAAGGAGCTTGGCCACATCGGCAAGCTCGACAACAGGAGCACTCCAGGGGTGTTCATCGACTACGCGGAGGGCTCGAAGGCCTACCGCATTCTCGACCCAGAGACACAGCGTGTGCTCACGGCGCGTGACGTAGTGTTCGACGAAGGGCGAGGATTGGCATGGGACAAGACGGTGGACGACGGCTCGACACCGACATACGAAGACTTCACTGTCGAGTACGTCCACTTCGAGGGAGCTGGGGGAGTAGGCAGCTCCTCCTCACCGAGCGTGCCTACCCCAGTCCCCGAGTCTCCACTGACTCCGGCGCCCGCTACTTCGACAGCGGCACGCTCTCGAGCCACGACTTCGACTGCGATGAGCTCTTCGCCGACTCCACCACAGCCGGCGACCCCACGGACTCCAGCACCACCAGCTACCCCTCCGGGCACGCCTACTCCAACACCAGCCCGTGTCGAGCATAGCCCGGTGGAGTTTGCCACTCCTCTCTCCCACGACGAGGAGCGCATCGACGCATACCACGATGACGAGCTGTTGCGGTACCGCACAATGGAAGACCTTCTCGGCGACCAGCCAGTGCCAGGACTGGTGCCTCACAACCTGGAGGCGCAGTTGCACCTTGCGTGCGACGACGGCAAGCCTTGGTCCTTCGCAGAAGCCGAGAGACACGCGGCATGGCGTGCCGCGATGCAGTTGGAGATGGACGCGGTTGAGAAGAACCGCACTTGGGAGCTTGCTGACCTTCCTCGCGGTCACCGCGCGATCACCCTTAAGTGGGTGTTCAAGCTGAAGAGGGACGAAGCCGGCGCCATCGTGAAGCACAAGACCCGCTTGGTGGCACGAGGTTTCGTGCAGCAGGAGGGGATCGACTTCGACGATGCCTTTGCCCCCGTGGCACGGATGGAGTCCGCGCGACTCCTTGCGCTGGTCGCCCAGGAGGGCTGGCGCGTTCATCACATGGACGTCAAGTCGGCGTTCCTTAACAGCGATTTGAAGGAGGAGGTCTACGTACACCAGCCGCCGGGTTTCGCGATCCTCGGCAAGGAAGGCAAGGTGCTACGCCTGCGCAAGACTCTCTACGGCTTGCGGCAGGCACCGAGGGCATGGAATGCCAAGTTGGATTCCACGCTCAAGGGGATGGGCTTCGAGCAAAGCCCGCACGAGGCGGCCATCTACCGGCGGGGCAATGGAGGAAATGCCGTGCTGGTGGGTGTCTGCGTCGACGACTTGGTGATCACCGGCACCAAGGATGCGGAGGTGGCGGCATTCAAGGAAGAGATGAAGGCCACCTTCCAGATGAGTGATCTGGGACCTCTCTCCTTCTACCTGGGGATCGAGGTGCACCAGGATGACTCTGGGATCACGCTTCGACAGACCGCCTACGCCAAGCATGTCGTTAAGCTGGCTGGGCTCACCGACTGTAACCCAGCTTTCACTCCGATGGAGGAGAGGCTGAAGCTGAGCCGCGACAGCACGACGGAGGTGGACGCTACGCAGTATCAGCGTCTTGTGGGGAGCCTTCGCTACCTCGCCCACACACGGCCGGACTTGGCATTCTCCGTCGGCTACGCTAGTCGGTTCATGCAGCGACCTACGACGGAGCAACAGCAGGCTGTGAAGAGGATCATCCGCTACGTTGCGGGGACTCTCGACCACGGTCTCTACTACCCGAGGTGTCCTTGGGAGGCACACTTCGTCGGGTACAGTGACAGCGACCACGCCGGTGACATCGACACCAGCAAGAGCACAAGCGGGATCCTCTTCTTCCTCGACAAGTGCCTCGTTAGCTGGCAATCGGTCAAGCAGCAGGTGGTGGCCCTGTCCAGCTGCGAGGCTGAGTACATAGCGGCCTCCACCGCTTCGACTCAGGCGCTCCGGCTCGCTCGACTGCTCGGTGATCTTCTCGGAAGAGACACTGAAGCGGTGGAACTCAGGGTGGACAGCAAGTCCGCTCTGGCCCTGGCAAAGAACCCCGTCTTCCATGAACGGAGCAAGCACATCCGGTTGAGGTACCACTTCATCCTAGGCTGCTTGGAGGAAGGAAGCATCAAGCCGAGCTACATCAACACCAAGGACCAACTTGCGGACCTGCTCACCAAGCCCCTTGGGAGGATCAAGTTCCTTGAGCTTTGTTCCCGGACCGGGATGGTTCAGCTTTCCCACAAGACTACGCACAAAACTTAGGGGGGAATGCTGGGAATAAGTCCTTGTACTATAGTCTTTGTGGGTCTCAGTCTTCGTAGCATATTAAAGGACAACATCTTAGACCAGAGGAGCTCATGTGCTGTGGTCTTGCTGCCCATAGGACAACATCTAGAGGACAGCATATTGGAGGACAACATCTTAGACCAGAGGACAACATCTTAGCTTTAGCTGTTAGGACAGCATCTAGGCATTTTAGACCAGTTTGCATAAGCTTAGCTGCCCAGCCAGTTATAAATATGTTACCTCAACCCCTCGGGTTGGCATGGCATTGTGTGAGAAGTAAACCAGAAAATTGCCCTAACTCCTAGTGTCATTCTCTCGATGAGAGTAAGAGTTTCGATACTAACAATTTGTGTCTTGTTAGTCCGGAGCAGTTTGGCTAATCCAAAGTCTGAGATCTTTGCTGTGAAGTCGCCATCGAGAAGGATGTTCTGGGGCTTTATGTCACAATGGATAATCTGTGTGCTGCATTTCTGATGTAAGTATAGCAGCCCTCTTGCCACCTCGAGAGCGAGCTGAGCTCGAAGGTCCCACTGAAGCCTGACATCACCAAATAGGAATCTGTTGAGTGAGCCATTGACCATAAATTCGTAAAGCAATAGTCTTTCTTTTCCTTCATTACAGAATCCAAGCAACCTGACCAAGTTCCTGTGGTGCGTCTGACCAATAGTTTGGACTTCAATGGTGAACTCCCTCTCTGTTTCATGCTCAAGCCTGTCAATTTTCTTGACAGCAATGTAGGTACCGAGATCATCTTGTAGCTGTCCCTTGTACACAATACTAGAGGCACCAGTGCCAAGTATCTCCTGGAAACCTTTGGTTGCCTTGCTCAACATAAGTGAAGGCTTTCAGAGGCAATCCTATGTTGTTTGGTGACTGCAGAGATAGGACTTCATTTTTGGTGATGGTACAGTAGGTACCAAAAAGTATAACAGAGATCAGGAGAATGTTCACCAACACAGAGCTTCTTAGGAACAATGAACTTCCAAGGATCCAGTACTTCTTGTGTTTCTTCCATTTTTTGGAACCAAGAAGTTCAGATTGTGGACTATTGTTCGTTGGTACCTTGATGAAAACTGTCCTCTGCACACTATCCCCTACAACACCATTTGTCAAAGGCATCTTCTTCGTCCAACATGTATTGTCACTATCACAAAATACAGCAACATAACAGAAACAATCTGTCATGCAGAGCTGCTGGCACAGGCTTCTTAGATATGTTGGAGAGTTGCTGGTAGTCACCTCCAGGCCAATCCACATGACTCATCATTTTCAAGGTATACAGCTTTGTGGCACCTGCTTCATCCAAGTCACAACTTGGTGGCTGGAAGTCTGGTTTGCAGCCTTTATCTTTACTCTGCTGATCAATAAATGAGTACTGTGGTAGGCACACGCAGGTGGTTTGGTTGTTTGTGACAGCCAAATTGTTATAACTGTTGAAGCCGCATGTTCCGCTGCCAGCATTTGTCTCTGCTGCTAACCTTCTTGGGATATAGATATTTGGGGCTTTGAAGTGAGTACTGACCATGCCTGATTGTACAGGTTGCTGAACTTCTTGGGATACAGATATTGCCGGAAAACCCCATCTGAATCAAGTGTGGCACGATGGTATTAGTCCGCCATGGAGCTGATTGCCCCTGATGTGATTTTTGTTTGCCTTCCATCATCCCAGGTGATGTATAGCACTCCAGTCGCACTGAACACCAAATTTGTGGTGTTCCCAGGCATGGACCAATTAAGTTCATGTTGATGACCGGATGGCACAGCAACAGTATAAAAGAAAAGACCATTGTTTTGCAGGTTAAGGATGAACCGGCCATTGGAGTGGCGATGATCCGGCTGTGGAGCTTCGTTCCCGGTGTGAGAACCTGACTGGGCAGGATGGTATCTGCTGGGTTATCGAAGGTCCCCCACTTGGTAGAGCCATCTGCAGCAGCCAGTACGAAGTTTCCAGTATCAAGAACAGCAGCGTAGGCTGCACCCACAACTTCTGGACTCCATACCTCTGTGCCAATAGGATCCTGGAGCGAGAGTGCTCCATTGGAGGTGAGCCGGAGGCATGAACTGGATGAAACTTGTGCCAGTGCTGGATCTGGATCAGTGGTCTTGGCATACCAAGCCACTGTCTTGTCGCTGATCTTGTTGAACCAGACGGCGAGCAAGTAGGAGGAGGTGTTGCCCTCGATGGGCCAGAAGCCAAACGCGAAGTCGCCGGACGGGGAGAGCCAAAAGCTGTTTGGCCCTTGGGGCGTTAAGGAGGAGCCCAAGGTGATGATCTGTTGAGCTTGCACATATGGTGAGGACAGTAGCAGGAGGATGGGCAAGAGGAGGAGAGGTGCCATTGATTATTATTTTTGTTTGGCTGCCGTTTCTTGCTTCAGATGGCAAACTTATATATATCTCATGGCATCTATGAGTCTTCATTGACTTGACTTGACAGTTGATGGGCCATTAGAACCTTCAAGAGAGGAGGTAACAGTAAGCATCTTTGAACCGGTCAATCATGACAGTTAGCTGCTCCACAGTCCACACGCATGGGATTTGGTTTTTGAAAGTTTGCAAGGGTTCTGCGGCGCTCCTCTTACGGTCAGGCTGGATTTTTCGCATGCTCGCGAGTAGTGAAGACTGAAGACTGATTTTTCCTTTGGAAGGCAGGTGCACAATGACTATTTGTTCATAAGGTCCCAAATTCTTACCTATTTCCTGGATGCTTATTATTCTCCAGCTTTTCAGAAGAATAGTCATGGTAAGTACTTACTAGTTACTACCAGATTGTACTGGGGTCATGAATAGTCATGAAAAATTTGCAAAAAGTGGGGTATATATTGGAGCAAGTAGGTTGAAATTCTACTACAGAAAAATTTAGTTACTTTAGGCCAATTTCCTGGATACTTTTATTATGTTTTTCATTTACGAAGAAAGTTTTCAGGAAGTTCCTGCGAGTGCATTATTTTCTGAATTTTCTCTAGAACATATGCTGTCTTTATAAGACGTATATGTATCTGAAATTTGATAATGTGTCGTTATGAGCAGGAATACATGGGGTCCATAATTACTGGTGGAACATTGACTCGGCCGTTTACTTGTGATGATGGTTGTGAGTGATCGAGCTGGGTGGCTCGGCAGGCGGCAGGTGAAAGGAACCTTTACTGCAGTCAGCAGTCTGCACCAGCATCCCGCGTTGCAGACTCAGCACGTTGTACCATCCGACATGCTCACATGCATGTCGTAATTGCCTTATTTGTTCCTTGTTCCATACTCACACAGGCCCAGAATTTCGAAATAATTATTTTAGGTTTACTTCAACTTTATTAAAATTCTAAACTTTTAATTTTTTATGTTGGAAGAAAAAAAATCCAAGTTATTTTTAGTTGAAATTATGTGGAGTGTATGCTAGAAAACATCATATCCCAAACAATGAATTTACTTATGGAAAATTTATAGAAGATGACTGATTCTTCATATCCCAAATAAAATTTATTTAGTTCAGTTTAACCGCCTTTAACTACTAATGTCATTTTATTTAAAAATGGCATCGTCTACCGTACATTCCATATAATTTCAACAAAAATGCGTCTGAATTTGCCTCGAATGGAAGGCTCTCTGATGAACATTTATGATACGAAGAGCATTCAGAATCACCTCTATAATATGAAAATGTTGTGTGCCTCACCATTCACCTAGCAATTTATAGTTTTTGTGGTAGGTGTCATGCCCATTGTCAGTGACATGCTTGCAGTAAATTAATTAATCTCAAAATCAGCAAGTCTATTTTCCTATAGACGTTCATAGGAGTGTGTATGCACACATGTGGTGATGTATATGCCTTAATGTAGGTTTGTATTATGTTTTAAAAAAGAATAATTAACCTCATATTCTTTACAATATAGAGAATAATCCACTATATGATTATGTCAAAATTGTGAAGAAATTCAGAGGGCGTGAGCGTGGGAGAACGTCATCCCTGATCTTAGGGTACCACGATTGCGTGTTATCTTGTGTGCATAAACCGCACGGGAGAGGTACAATATATAGTCCTAGGAGATATAGCTTGACCTTCTAAACCTATTCTGTTACAACTGATTACAACAGATTTATCTACAAGATTCCTATTCAAACTAGGTCAAGCGTATCTCCTCAAGACTCAACAAGATTACAATATCTCTAACACTCTCCCTCAATCTAACCTCCTAGGTTTATATTGCTCTTGAAGTCTTCCATCTGCCGAACTGTGAGAGGTTTCGTAAAACCATCAACAACTTGATCTTTAGTTGAGATATACTCAATATCAAGTAACTTCCTTGCTACCCTTTCACAAATAAAATGATAATCAACTTCTATGTGCTTTGTTCTTGCATGAAAAATAGGATTTTCAAAAAGATACTTGGCTCCAATATTATCACACCATAACTTAGCAGTTTTCGGTGCTTGAGTACCCAATTCATATAGCAAAGTCTGAATCCACATCACTTTTGTTGTTGCATTAGCTACTGCTTTGTACTCAGCTTCGGTACTTGACCTAGATACGGTTGCAGATACGGTTGCTTGCTTACGAGCACTCCATGGGACAAGATTTGCTCCAAGGAAGACAGCAAAACCCACCAGTTGACCTGCGATCATCAAGGCAACCGGCCCAATCTACATCCGAAAGTGCACTCACAAGTAGAGAAGTGGTTCTGCAAATTCTTACCCCAATATTCATTGTGTGTTTCAAGTACCTCAAGATCCTTTTTACTGCATCCAATGTACCGTGGTTGGTGCATGTAGATACTGACAAACTTTGTTAACCGAGTAGGACAAATCTAGCCTTGTTAAAGTCAAATACTGTAATGCACCCACAACACTTCTATAATTCGTGGCATCATTGGATCCAAGCAAGTCACCTTGGTGAATCGAGAGCTTTTCAGAAGTTGATAGCGGTGTACTGACCGGCTTACAACTTGTCATGCCAACCCTTTGTAGGACATCTTTGGCATACTATTCTTGTGTTAGCACAATCCCATCCTTGATCTTCTTAACCTCTATACCAAGAAAATAATGCAATTCACCAAGGTCCTTGAGAGCGAATTCCTTGTTCAAATTTTGTAGTAGTGCCAATACTGCCTCTTGAGAAGAGCTAGCAACAATAATATCATCCACATATATAAGTATGAACAAGGTAACCGATCCCTTACTATAGAAGAACAATGACGTGTCCGCCTTCAATGCCTTGAACCCAAGGTCTTGTAGCTTCGTGCTTAACCTCGAGTACCGAGCCCTTGGTGTTTCTTTTAGACCATAAATCGCTTTGTCTAGCTTGCAAACATAATTAGGAGTTGTTTTATCTTCATAGCTAGGGGGTTGTCTCATGTAGACTTCTTCCTCCAAGAACCCATGAAGAAAGGCATTTTGGACATCTAGCTGGCGCAAACACTAACCTTTTGACACGGTAATAGATAGAATAATTCTGATGGTAGTAGCTTTAACAACAGGACTGAATGTATCTTCATAATCTATCCCGTATCTTTGCTTGAATCCTTTTGCAACAAGTGAGGCCTATCAAGACTCCCATCAGACTTTCTCTTGATTTTATACACCCATTTGCAGTCAATTATATTGATCCCCTTTCTTGGTGCTACCAAGTGCCAAGTCTTGTTTCTCATCCTCACCATGTATTCGAAATCCATGGCTTCCTTCCAATCTTTGTGATTCATGGCCTCATCTAGGTTCTGTGGTTCACCAGAGGAAGTAAAGAGTCCATATCTTACTGTACCATCAGTATATACCTTCTCCTTCCGAATCCATGCTTGAAGACGTGTTCTGGGATGTGAGATCTAATCTTTTGTAGAGGACGGTGCAGCTGGGGTGCAGGATCCGTTGGCGTAGGAGATCCGGGCGAGGAGATCACACCGGTCACGGTCATTGGAGCTGGCGCCGTTGGTGCTGTCCCTTGTCCCCCGGATACACTGACCATGGGCGGGAGAGCGGACAAGCTCGGAGACGTGGCGTCGTCTTATTGGCGAGGCGTAGGTTGCGACGTGCCTGGATCCGGCAGGTGCTGGGAGGAGGCAGGCAATGATCCTGGCGCTGCTGCTGTAGGAGTCAGGGCCGAATCAGCTTTGGTGTTCGTGCCATGACCATTCTGTGCGCCTGCATTGTTATTTGATGTGCTGGATCTGCTATTTTCATCAAAATTTTCACCAATATCGTTAGTAAAACCGGGAGCATCAGAAACATGGTCATCTATTTGTGCCACCCCTGTACTAGTAGTAGGATTGAGAAGATGAGACGGGAGAAGCAAAATTTCTGAACGAAGGCGAGCTCCTGCATTTGAATGTAATTTTGCAAACGGAAATTCAGACTCATCAAAGATCACATCCCAGGATGTGTAGACATGGCATGCGACATCTAGACACTTAAATCCCCTGTGAAGAGAGCTATAGCCAAGAAAAACACATTGTTGTGAGCGGAATTGAAACTTGTGTTTATTATACGGTCTCAAATTCGGCCAACAGGCACAACCAAAGACTTGAAGAGATGAGTAATCTGGTTTTTGATGAAAGAGACGCTCTAAGGGGGTGTCCTAGTTGATGACCTTGTTTGGAATGCGATTGATGAGATAAGTAGCGGTGAGGAAAGCTTCATCCCAAAATTTAAGGGGCATGGAGGCATGAGCTAAAAGGGGTAGCCCTACTCGTACCATATGGCGATGCTTTCTTTCTGCAGCACCGTTTTGTTGGTGTGCATGAGGATAGGACACACGATGTGAGATGCCCTTTATCAAAGAACGAATGAAGTTTTTGGTATTCACCACCCCAGTCAGTCTGCCTTGAGATAATCTTTTGTCAAACAATCTCTCAACCATATTTTGAAACTCATGAAACTTCTGAAAAACATAGATTTAAATTTCAGAAGATAGATCCAAACAAACTTGCTGTAATCATCAATGAAACTAACATAGTATTTTCTCCTTCCAATCGAATCGAGGGTAGGACCCCAAACATCAGAGTAAATGAGCTCCAAGGGAGAACTAGACGTACTAGGCAACTTTGGATAAGGCAATTGAGGACTTTTTGCCTTTTGACAAGCATCACAGACTGACTCTTTATTAGACTCTTGTAAAAAAGGTAGATCATTGCTACTCACTACTCAGGTAACAATGGGAGACGAGGGGTGACCCAAACGACTATGCCATCGAGCAAAGGATGGTCTTGTGACTCTAAAAGCTTGCTTTGGTCAAGAAGAAGGAAGAAGATAAAGCCCCTTGTGGCACCTTCCTTTAAGAATCGTGATCTTCGTGGCCTGATCCTTAATGAGAAAATAATCAGGATGAAACTCAAGAAAAGCAGAGTTATCTTTAGCAAGGCGATGAACAAAAATAAGATTTTTTGTGGTGAGGGGACATGGAGAACGTTTTTAAGATGTAAATCTCTAGTAAGGGTTGGTACAATAGAATGACCAATATTGACTGATCTCCATACCTGACCCGTTTGCCGTGTGGATCTGATCATGGCCCTTGTATTTGTCGAGGATGGAGAGCTTCTCAAGATCACTTGTGACATGATCGGTCGCCCCTGTGTCAGTATACCAATTGGCATCTACACTGTAGGTGTTCATAGCTGCTGCGACCAGGCGTTCGTCGGGGACATAATTCTCATCGTAGCGATGCCAGCAGTCCGGAGCCAAATGATCCCACTTGAAGCAGACTTGGCAAAGAGGACGATTGTCACCTGAGCTTCCTTGTCCTCGCTGGTTGCTGGAGTTGGGGCGCTGTTGCTGGTTGCCCTGGCCACGACCAGCACCACAGCCCTGGTTGCCGCGACCACCAGATGTGCCGCGACCAGCCGAAGATCCTTCATAACCTCTGCTGGCAGAGTTGACGGATGCACCCGTCCCATCTTGAAGTTCTAGCCGAGTCTCAAAGCTGAGGAGTTGAGCATATACCTCCCCAACTGAAATTGGTTCGGCCCTTGTGACAAGGGCAGACATCACTGGATTGAAGTCAGCATCCAATCCATCGAGGATGTTGGCGATGATTTCTTTTTCATCCAACTGTTTGCCAGCAGCTGCCATCTCATCGCTGAGGGATTTCATCTTCCCAAAGTATTCAGCGATGGTCATGGAGCCCTTCTTGGTGGTCGTCAACACGAGGCGCATGTTCATTGAACGGGCACGCGTTTGGGCAGTGAACATGTTCTCCACCGCACTCCATGCTTGGGCCGCCTTCTTCGCAGCGGTAATTTGAGAGAGAACGTCCTTTGGATCTATTGATCTTGAGCAGCGTACCACTCCTCGTAGGCAGGGTTTGGGACCTTGATCATCTTGCCATCAGTCCCTTTTTCTTCAACCTCTGCCTCGGGAGCGCCGGTCTTGCCGGTGATGTAGCCTTCCAACCGAGCACCACGGATCGTGGTGAGCACCTGCACTTGCCTTAGCGCATAGTTGGTCTTGTTCAATTTCTGTATGATCTGGATGCCGAACAATGGATTGGAGGTACTTGAACTGGACGCCATGAGAGCAATCTATGCAATCTAGGCTCTGATCACCATGAAGAAATACAGAGGGCGTGAGCGTGGGAGAACGTCGTCCCTGATCTTAGGGTACAACGATTGCGTGTTATCTTGTGTGCAGTTTACGATTGTGTGTTATCTTGTGTGCATGAACCGTACAGGAGAGTTACAATATATAGTCCTAGGAGATATAGCTTTGACCTTCTAAACCTATTCGGTTACAACTGATTACAACAGATTTATCTACAAGATTCCTATTCAAACTAGGTCAAGCGTATCCCCTCAAGACTCAACAAAATTACAATATCTCTAACAAATTGAACTTACCTAAATTACAAATATCAATAGCGAGTAAAAGTGATCCTATTTTATGAGTTCTGGGAAAAGGTCCATAAATATTCCAAGAGATTATCTGAACAATTGGGAAACGGCAAAATGTAACTAAGATGTCCGACGAAAAAAAAAGAATCAGATGCCACGTGGCTGCACCTCGTCCACTTAATGTACCACCCAGGTCAATCGCATTCTAAGCATGCTTCTGCGGGCAGATATTATTTCTCGTGTCATGCTCAGCAGTCCTATAGAAGAGAAGACGGAATTGTCTTGTGATCACTCCGACGTTGGCGTGAAGGCAGGTTCAGAAAGCGGACAAGTCTTCTTGCTCAGGTGACTCTTCCGAAGACGTCTTTG
Source organism: Panicum miliaceum (assembly GCA_032594955.1). NCBI lineage: Eukaryota > Viridiplantae > Streptophyta > Magnoliopsida > Poales > Poaceae > Panicum > Panicum miliaceum. Next base: position 5,316,232 of record CM064070.1, on the reverse strand, counting down.
AAGTCGCTGCTTTCTCCCTGTCATAGCTGCTGTTGCTCCCCCTCTCGGCTCTCTCCCTTAAGGGTCCTTTTTTTAGTAGTGGGAAAGAGTTTATTGTGCGTGTAAATATTTTTCTGTATTAGGAGTATGGTACTTCGGAATGAAATGCGATTGAACGGAGCTGCTTCAACACCTCTTTTTTATTTCTTCAATGATATAGTAATGAACTGAAGAGTATGTTCTCAATTGGAACTGCTGAATGGTTGGCTGAAAGAACGAGAGCTAATGCACTAGAAGACCATTTGAGATGATCCAAGACATTGTTCAGTTCTGATGAACCCTCCAATTTTTGAAACATGACTGTATTGAACATGTAAACTACCAAGTAAACTATCTTTTTGTTTTGAACTGATCATATAGACTTTAAATCTCCAATAGATGCCATTTGCATGTAAAAAGCTTGTCATATCGGACTGACCCACCAGCAGGGCAGGACATGTTCTGATGAATAATTAGAGCTGAGAGAGCCTTTGGTTTACTTTCAGAAGGGATGCACCTTGCACATATTTGGTTGTTCAGATTTTAGACTGGTGATGTGATTTTCACTAGAAAGTATCGCGTCTAGTTCGTATTCGAGCAAGATCCAAAGCATTATTATGGAATACCCCTAATCTAAACAAGTATTGCAATGAAATACCCCTAATTATAATCATGGCTATAAACAAGTGATATTAAGTTGTTTAAACAAATATGAAGCAGCAGACCCGGAAACTAGCTTTTCTTTTAAATCGACCATGGGCTTTATTCAAAGTTATGCCTAAAATTTGTTGGTATTGCATTTTTCTTGAGAAGTTCAAAGCTAAATCTGCACTTGAGCTCAAAATTATTTCCCTTGATAGATTTAGCCTAAAAGTCATCCTATTTCAGTGCATGTGCTTGGTTGGCATGTTTATGATGTGACTTAGGATAAGGTGCTCGCCCTTAAAATATCTTTAGTGCCATCTGTCTATCCCTTGCTATGGTGGAAATTTTTGAGGCTAGTAGGTAATGATTGCAATTTGCATTAAGCTTCAAGAGAAGTGTTCTAATAATTATGGATAGAATTGAGTAATACTCTGACTAAACAATATATAATATGCGACGAAGGTTCAGGTGCTACCTTGCTATGAACGCATGGTAGCACCCCTAAACATGCATAAAAAAATTCATCCAAAAGTATGGATGGGTAGAGAATGAAACATTCAAGCAAAATTTAAGGTTGAATAAACAATTAAGAGAAATCATTATGTGAATAGTTGCGGATTACCACAGGAAAATAATTTCTGATAGGAAAAAGATGTTCCTATTTGGAGGGTGAACCTTCCTATTATTTGGTCCAGCCATTTGTTTATAGAATATGAACTATACAGAACTGCAGGTGTTGTTCACAGTACATACGGAAGAGCAACAGTATGGCTGCAGTATCAGCAGTCATAGCGTGCAGTGTGTAGCTCTGCCTTCAGTAGTTCAGTAGATAGCTATATCTTCCTTCACTATTATGTTTGCTCATACTTATGTTAATCTAACAGAATGCAGGAGCAATACTATCGAAGTGAACTTACAAAGGAAGAAGGATCAACAGGAGTGGGAATTGCAGCTACTCCATCAAGCATTTGTGTCACCTTCAGCATTGTAGGTCTCATGGCTGGGTCCTCCTGGAGACACCACAATGCCACTGCCACAAACCTTTCCACCACCTTTAGATTGCAATTTGCTTCATCGTCACCCTTCACCAGAAAATCTACACTGCCACACCTATAACAGTCATTTGCCCAGTAAGTCAGTATTTTTTGATGCTCCTCTTCAGCCTCCAATTCAACATTCCGCCGACAACAGATGAGCTCCAACAGGATGACCCCAAAGCTGTAAACATCCACCTTGGCAGCGATACCGATACTCTTGAACCACTCGGGTGCAACATATCCTCGGGTACCCCGGATACCTGTATTTGTTTGTGTCTGGTTGGTTCTGAGCAGTTTGGCTAAGCCAAAGTCTGAGATGTTTGCTGTGAAGTTGTCGTCGAGAAGGATGTTCTGGGGCTTTATGTCACAATGGATGATCTGTGTGCTGCATTCCTCATGTAAGTATAGAAGCCCTCTTGCTACCCCAGCAGCAAGCTGAACTCGAAGATTCCACTGAAGCTTGACATCTCCAAAACGGAATATGCTGAGTGATCCATTGCTCATGAACTCATACACCAATAATCTTTCTTTTCCTTCATTGCAGAGTCCTAGCAACCTGACCAAGTTCTTGTGGTGCGTCCGTCCAATAGCTTGGACTTCAACAGTGAATTCCTTTTCTGATTCCTGCTCAAGCTTGTCAATTTTCTTGACCGCGATGTAGGTCCCAAGGTCGTCTAGTAGCTGGCTTTTGTACACAATACCAGAGGCACCAGTGCCAAGTATCTCCTGGAAACCATTGGTTGCCTTCTCCAGCTCAGCATAAGTGAAGGCTTTTAGGGGCAGACCTAGGTTGCTTGTGGACTGGAAATATGGGACTGTCTTTTTAGTGACTGTATAGTTCATGCCGAAAAGGAGAATATAGATCAAGACAAGGATCACTAAGATAGAGCTTCCCAAAAGCAATGAACTTCCATGGACCCAGTATTTCTTGTCTTTCTTCCATTTGCTGGAGCTGGAGCTGGACTAACTGGGCCGCAACTCTGCATTGTTGTTCTTTGGCACCTTGATGAGAACTGTTGCATGTACATCACCCGCCATATTTCCATTGGATAATGGAAGCCTCTTCTTATAACATGCATGATCATGATCATTATACACAGCAACAGCACAGAAGCAATCTGTCAGACAGAGCCTGCGGCACTGATCCTCAGTTATGGGGTTGTACAGCTCATAATCAGCTAGAGGCCAATTCACATTGTACACTGTTTTCAACTGAAACTGCATCACGGCAGCTGTTTCATCCAAGTCACAACTTTGTGGCTGGAAGTCTGGTTTACAGCCTTTATATTTCCTTTCCTCATCAAAACATGAGTACTTCTCTGGGCACATGCATGTAGTCTGATTATTTGTGCCATCAAATGTGCGGTAGCTGTTAAACCCGCATATACCACTGCCAAGCTTTGCCACTAACGCTTCACAAATATTTGGAGGCTGCAAGCCCACCATTGACCATGCCTGACTGCGCAGGTCACTGACCTTCTTTGGGTATGCATATTGCCGGAATACACCATCTGGGTCAAGTGTGGCGCGATGGTAGTAGTCTACCATGGATCCAACAACCCCAGATGTCATATTGATTTGTGTTCCATTATCCATGGCAATATACACTCGGCCCATTGGATCAAACACCATCTTTGTAGTATTGCCAAGAACGGACCAATAGGAGTCATATTGGTTTCCAGACGGCACAGCAACGGAATTAAGTGTAACACCTGTATTTTTCAGGTTAAGGAGGAACCGACCATTGGAGTAGTCTGTGGTGATGATCCGGCTGTAGAGTGTGTTTGGAGCGTTGAGCTCTTGTGTCAGCAGGATGGTATCAGCTGGATTATTGAAGGTTCCCCACTTGGTAGAGCCATCTGCAGCGGCTAGTACAAAATTTCCAGAGTCGAGCATTCTGGCATAGGCTGCCGCACCAACAAACTGGGGAGTCCATACCTCTGAATTGGTGTGGTTGAGGAGGGAGAGCGTCCCACCCGAGGTCAGCTGGAGGCGTGAACCAGATGAAACTGGTACCGGAGATGGTTCTGGACTACTTGTTCTGGCATACCAAGCCACCGTCTTGTCGTTGATCTTGTTGAACCAGACAGCTAGCAGGTAGGACGATGTGTTGCCCTCGATGGGCCGGAAGCCGAACGCGAAATCACCGGACGGCGAGAGCCAATAGCTGCTAGGCCCTTCGGGTGTCAAGGAGGAGCCTAAGGTGATGTTCTGTTGAGCTTGAAGAGAAACAGAGGACAGCAGCAGGAGCAAGGGCAAGAGGAGGAGAGGTGCCATCGGTTATTTTGGTTTGGCTCTCAATTCCTGCATCTGATGGCAAACTTATGCTTCTCTCTGGCATTTTGGAGTCTGTAGACTTGACCTTAGTTAGAATGATGGGTCATCAGATACTTTATGTGGCATAGGAAAAAAAACATCATTGAACCAGTCACAACTGGCAGCTCTACGCGCATGAGCTCCTTTCTGTGTGACTGACTACTCTATTCTGAAGTCTGAACTGCTGATGTCTGCATGTCTCCAAGCTGGTCTGCTTCAGGTCAGCTCAAATATCTCGTGCTTGGAATTCCAAGAGAAGAGAAGACACAATTGTCCTGTGATCACACTGACATTTGCGTAAAGGCAAGGTTACAATGACTGTTAGTCGTCAGCAAGGACACAAATTGTCCAATGTTTATGCAGAAAAGTCTTACTATGTGACTTGTCTGAAGAAATCTGACGGCATAAGCCATCAAATGTTTTTTTTTTTGAAAGGGGTCTAACTTCAGATTATCAGTCTTCAAAGGCACCAAGCTTCCTACATGTGACAGCAAACTTACGCGTATCTCTTGGCATTTTAAATTGTTCAGACTTGACCTTATAATTGTCTGGTCATCAGATACTCTTATGTGGCGCAACAGAAAACAGCACTGAACTGGTCAGAGTTGGTAGCTCCACGCGCATGAGCCTCTTCCTGCGACTTCATCCTGGATGTTTGCAAGTCTACCGAGGTGATCGAGTAGTTCAAGTCATCCGAACTTCTCATGCTCAGCACGCAGTTGCAGTCCCATAGAAGAGAAGGCGTAATTGTCTTGTGTTCACATTGACATTGGCGTGAAGGCAGGTTCGCAATAGCTTTTTTTTCTTCCCGTCAGAATGTGGACAGGTCTTACTTAATTGGTGACTTGTCCGAAGACGTATATTTAAAGACTGATACAGGTCTTAATCAAGAGGAACAAAGATTTGTTTGATTCATAGCCACACATTGGCAATATGTATCTAAATATTTTTTTTCAAACCTGGGTAAAGCTTCGCGATTAATTTATCAGCGTGTTATTGGGTAGCTTATCAGGATAGCATTGCCGCACTATATTTTGTATCACGGACTCAATGCGACCTTTATGGCGGAAAAAGAAATCTTGTCAGAGTTGTGACTAAGAATAAAAGTATCTAACTTGGTCAAACTTGTGCAATTTCTAGCCTGGCTATGAATTCAACACGCTGATCACTTTCAAGTTTGCTGCATGGTACAGATAGTTAATGTTTCTTTTGTTCAGATTACAAAAACTTATATTATACTGGACCTAATTATGGTCATCTTCAAAGTAAATAAAATTCAATCTCTAATTTCTAGCGAATTCAAATTTCACTATGTTGTTTCTAGTGGATCTAGCAAAGCTTATCTATTGTAAAGGTTACGTCTTTCATGCATATACACTACTCATTACTCGACTGCATTAAACTGGGCAAGAGGATACACTACTCATTACTCGACTGCATTAAACTGGGCAAGAGTACTTGGCAGGAAGTTACCTCGATGGGCTTTTTTGTGGGACTTTCTCTTCAAGATTTTCAATTTCTTTCTTGAGAAGCCAAACCTCCCGTGTACGCTCCAGCTTTATGGCATCCAGCTGACGCTGCACTTCGATCCTCTTGTGAATTTGCTCCTTAATTTGCCTGTCCTTGGCCTGCAACTGGCGCAGTCCATCTTCAACAGCTTCCAGCTTGTCCGATTTCAGCCTGGATTGATTGGCCATTCTCTACTCAAACAAAGAAGTATGCAAATCAACAGGTGACAACATTACTCGACAGATCAAGTCATGGGGTTAGGAAGAGGTCATACCGTGGAGAACTTGTACAAATCCTTGAACGTATCCTGGAAGTGCTTCAGGCTCTCTACGTCAGCATTGGATCGTCAAGGAGTTCTGTTGGAACAGCATATTGCCACCCATGTGGTGTCACCAGGATGTTACCCGATGAAGTACCCGCAACATCTGCCTCTTCAGCAATTCGTTGTTGCTGCGGGGTACCTGCCACCTCACCTGCGGTATTTAGTCTAGGCTCTGGCAGAATAGGTACTCGCGGGATGGGGTGGCACAATAGGCTCACCTGATAGCATCTCGGGGGCTGGCTCATCTGTCACATATTTGTCTCCTTCGACCGGTCCAGCACCTGCGTCATCCCCTTTAGCTTCGGTGGTGGCCGGCGCAGGAGTCTCCTCGGGCACTGACGACTCGGCAATGGTCGTAGTATCCGGCCTGACCTCCAACGCTGCAGCATCTGACTCTTTTTCCGGCTCAGGGGTTGGACTAGCCGAGGCAAGGCCAGGCTCATCCAAGTCCAGAGCAGAGGATTTCCTACACACAGTGGAGCAGCGGTTAGACCTGTTATTGACTACGGACTTACAAAATACACAAGTGAAAAGTACTCGAGTACTTACAGTGAAGATTTCTTTACATTCAATGTTTTTGCTCTAAGCAGTTTAGGCGCTGGAGCAGCACCCAAAGTACTCGCAGCCGCCAGTTTGCTAGCCAAGGCCGAAGTTTACCACGGCGGGGCACCTCATGCATCTCCAGCAACATCCAACGATGGCTCCACTGCCACAGAAGGTACACCCTGCCCTGTTGCAGTATCATCCCCGACTGCTTTGTCTTCTGCCCTTTGCTTCGAGTGCTTGGGGTTAGAAGGAGCACTAGAGAAATAAGAAGGGGAGAGTATTCAAAAATCGGCAGAAGGAGAACTCAAGAAAGGTACTCGCGGTGGTCAAGAAAATTCTTACCTTGACTGTTCATCATCGTCGACTGTGAAGATAGTTGCCTTGCGCTTCCGGGCGGTGACCATTGGCTTCTTGGGGTGGCTGGGCAAGAGTTCACCACCAGGAAAGCTTGTGTCTTCCTGGGCGGTACTCGTGCTTGACTTCTTCAGGAGGTCCGCCAAAGTAAGATCATCATCAGTATCGTCACCTTCATCATTGGTCATGCGATCGATGGAAGGATGGTTAATCCTGGGCGGCTGATACGTACTTGGCTTCAAGTGGCTGTGCGTTCTATCTCGAGAAGTGTAGGTGAACTCCTATACAAGTCCGTGTGTCCCTGCAAAGTTAACAACGCACATCAGAGGCAATATACGTGGGTAACAAAGGTACTCGGATGAATGGGTAGCGTACCGGTTATGGCTGGTTCTTGGCACAGAACAACGATGAGACGTATGGTACTAGTCTCACTTCAGACCGTATAGGCGAGACGCTTGTAATACTAAAGGGGTCACCAAGCCCATAATTACCAGAGAATCGCGAGTAGTTGTACCCGATTGGTCTGAAGAACTCCAGTAATAGCTCCAAGTACTAGTCTTACCACATATAGTAACTTTGAGAGTCAAACTACTGAAGGGGTCTCCTGACTACTTCGAGTACTAGCCTATACGGTTCACCAGAACCAAGAGCATGGTAACTACAAAAAAGTCGAAGAGGTCATCAAGCCTACAACTCCAAGCAAACCAGTGTACCGTGTGGAATGGGTAAATCCTGATTCGCTTGAAGAGCCCTATCAAGGAGCTATCTACCGAACGCCAAGTTATTGATTACTTTCCGAGACATTGCACTTGGAGTAAATTAACCCAAGCATCTGGTGTTATGACTAAGTCCTATGATTGTCGGTACTGAAAGTACTTTGAACAATTCAACAGGCATAAAACATAAAGATCGTGCTTCAGAGACAACCCGCCAGGTCACTCGGCGCATCTCTAACGGTTCCGCTGGCTCCCAGGCTGGGGATTGGGCGCCAATAACTACTCGACGTGGCTCCTACGACTCACCTAGCTCATAAGCTTGGGGGCTGGACGCCGCAAAACTACTCGAAAGACTCAAAAAAGAATCCGATTTAAGAGGCTTTTGAGAATTTATCTCAAAAAGTTAATTGTTTAACCATTATTTCTGGGGTTTTATTCAGAAATAAGAGGTTTTTCAAATTTTTAACCCAGAGATCTTATCTAGCTATTAAATCAGGGATAATAATTTGTTTTGAGAGGTAATTTAGGATAATTTGGGGGAAGTTATTTGATTAACCATTTTTCAGGGATTTTATTCCGAAAAAGGGGGTTTTCGAATTTCGTTACAATTTTTCCTCTTTTTACCATTATCACAAATATATAACATACATATGCCATGTTCATTTTGATCCTTTTTTTTCAAATCTTTTGGGATTTGGATTCAAGGCTCAGGAGCTGCGGGATACGTATCATCGATGGATTATTTTTTAAATTCTTGGGAAGATAAGGAAAGAAGATTCAAGACTAATTTGACCATCAGCCTGATTGTTCGATTCAACCTAAGCCTCGGGGGCTACTCCATATGGAGTGCGGTTTTCATCACGCCCCATATAAAAAAAGACTTAAAACTACTCGGGGCATGAGCACCTCACAACCTCAAAGCAGCCAAGGAAGTACTCGGAAGACACCTCCAAGATAAAGTTTCAAAAGAACTCGAGGATGACTTCGAAAGTACTCGCAAGCCTGCAGTACTCGGCTACGAAGAGCTCGGGGGCTTATCACACCTAGGGCTACGGGACTGCACACATAGCATAGAATATTGTAGAATAAGGGATGGGGCAAGTCCCAGACCTTATATCTATTGTAACTACTCATATACAAGTAGGACTAGTCGGAACAGAAGGAAACCACCCGAGTAGTGCTCGAGTAGGACTCCTAAGCTAGTATCGGGCTAGGATTTCATGTAACCATGTCTCCCAAAACTATATAAGGGCGGTCAGGACCCCCTCCAAAGGGAGGAGACATCATCACACCGATAACCAATCCAAGGCAATACAAACCACCATATAGGACCACCATACAGGATGTAGCGTATTATGCACATCGCGGCCCGAAACTGTCTAAACATTGTGTTGCTTGCAGCTTCGAGTTCCCGATCTCGGCGACACCCTGCCTAGAAGTCTACTACCTTAAGGTATCCCTAGGTAGGCTTGCTGGTAAAACACCGACAGGTACATCATGTACATCCATCAATACACGTCCTATTCGCTTAAGTGCCTCCCCCGGTACTAGTTCTTCTGCAGACATGCGTGAGGGATCTCTTCTGCAGGGGCTGAATCCGACGCTCGAAGAATGAGTACATCACATATTCACCAGTGACTCCCATCAACTTTAGCGCCTGGATCAACTCGAGCAACTCATTGACTTGTTCCATCTCAGATGCGGATGGATTCATGTTCCATTCTGGTTGCGGTGTTCACACTCCTCCGGTCCTATCTGGTAGCGATTGCTTGTGATTCCCAATATAAAACAACAAGTCTTTCCAACCTGAGTGACTAGTAGGAAACTTATATTTGATATATTTCTTATCCATCTTCTATTTTAGCTGGAATCCGGCCCCTCTGACTACATTTTGGTGCTCAAGACTAGGTCGGGGTTTCACTCCAAAAAGGTATCAAAAGAGAGCGAAATGGGGCTTGATCCCCAGAAAAGCCTCACACAGATGCACAGAGATAGCTATATGAGCTATAGAATTTGGGTTGAGATGATGGAGATGGAGACCATAGAAATAGAGAAGGCCATGAAGAAAGTCGGAGGCGGGGAGGGCCAATCCCCTTCGACAAAATGCAGAAAAAGCACGATTTCATCCACATTGTCTTGAGGATAAGGTTGACGAAAAGAAGGGCGCAATTGAACAACATCTTGGCCTTGAAGAAGACCCTTGGCAACAAGATTCAAGAGATCATTCCTGGAACACTTACTGTAATTCCAGTCGCTACTTGTGGACTTGGCTTCTTCTTCCTCCTTCCCTTTGTCTCCCTTCCTGGTGGCTTTCTTGTTTCCCATCCTTCAAGTCACGAGTTTCTTCACCCGCATGTGCTCGGGGGCTCAAGGAGAGGGTACGGGATGCGCGCAAGGAGAGTGCAGACGTAGAGGCGGCTACATGGCAGGAGGGAGGAGAAGACTGAAATGGTGTAGTCCCAGATCTATATCTAGGAAATGCGGCGGGAGGGAGGAGAAGACTGAAACGGCATAGTCCCATATCTAGATCTAGAAAATGGCGGCAGCTGGAAGATGGAGGAAGACGAAGGCCTCACACAGTGTGAAGGTGAGTCAAAGGGTAAGTTAATCCTAAGTCACCGCGCGGTTAAATAACCAGCGGCGGCCCAGTTTCACTGTGCGGGAGTTGAAGAGTTTTTCTCATAATATGATGTGTTTTGAGAGGTAATTTAGGATTTCTTTCGGGAAGTTATTTATTTAACTATTTTTTCAGGGATGTCAGCCGAAAAAAAAGAGTTTTCAAATTTCTGAGCTAACTTTTCTATTTTAACAATCAATTCATATTCTTAACTTATTCTACAATGCATGCCACGACCTTTTGGATCCTTTTTGCCAAACCCGAGGATTTGGATTCAAGGCTCAGGTGCTGTAGAACACATGTCATCAATGACTTATTTTTTAAATTTTAGAAGATAAAGACTAGAAGATTCAAGACTAATTTGACCCTCAGCCTGATTTTTCGATTCAACTTAAGGCTCGGGGGCTACTCCATACGGAGTGCGATTTCTATCGCACACCATATAAAAGAAAACTTAAGACTCTTCGGGGCATGAGCACCTCATAGCCTCGACGCAGCCATGGAAGTACTCGCAAGACACCTTTGAAACGGAGTTTCAGAAGAACTCGAAGACGCCTTCAGAAGTACTCGAAAGCATGAAGTACTCGGTTACAAAGAGCTCGAGGCTTGTCAGATCCGGAGCCACGGGACTGTGCACATGCATAGAATACTCTAGGATAAGTGTTGGGGCATGTCCCATAACTTATATCTGTTGTAAGCTACTCGGGCACGAGTAGGACTAGTCAGAATAGAAGGAAACTACCCGAGTAGCACTCAGGTAGGACTCCTAAGCTCGTATCTGGCTAGGATCTTTGTAACCCTTTCCCTCGGACTATATAAGGGCGGGCAGGGACCCCCTCCAAATAATAACCAATCCAAGTGTCGTTGTCAAGATTAGCGGATCAGGACTTAGACTAGTAAATTTCTTTTATGTGCGTAAGGCTTCGGATGGTGGCGTGGGAGACACGGGGTTTAGACTGGTTCGGGTAGGGAAAAGCCCTACGTCTAGTATGAGGAGCTGCTCGTGTTGCCCACGCGGGGTCTGTAGTAGGGGTTACAGGAGGGCGAGAGAGGGAGCTGGTCCCAAGTCTCTTGGGTGTGCACTGATGCTCTAATGGTGAGTGTGTATCTTCTCTTCGCCGGAGATAGTCCCCTGTCTCAGGGCCCCCGGTCCTCCTTTTATAGCGTAAGGGGAGCTCGGGGTTACAGATGAGCCAGGCATGAGGAGAAGTAAAAGAGATAAGTTAATTCAAGTAAAATATAGTACAAGGGGAAGGACCAAGTCCCTGGGTCGCCGCCCCCCGCTCCGGCCTTCGGCTCCTGTCAGCGCGTCCACCGAAAGAGGGCGGTTGCCTTCGGATCCTGTCGACGATCTCCCTGGTGGCCGTTGCCGCCAGGCATGATGATGGTGGCATCTGTGCCCATCGGGGAAGGCAGCTGGTCCTGTTATCTTGCTGATGGCCCATGGGACGCGGACGTTGCGTCCCTCTCGCCGGATGCGCGGGACACGAGAACGGGCAGGGCTTCCTCCTGTGCCGGGCGGCGCAGGCCATGAGTGCCCTATAGCGAATCGGGGAAAGCCGCGGCCACTGGAGCCTGTCCTGTGCGGTCGTGCTTGGGTACTTGTGACGGGTCACGTCGGGGGCGCGGGCGCCTTTCTGCGCGCCAGAGCCGCGGCGCATTTACGGCGACATCGGCAGGGGGCCCACGAGATCCGCACTCCTATCTTCCAGTCTACGCCCGAGGCGGATACTCGTCTTGTGGGCCCGGGTGAGTCCGACCCCCTACGCCCTGGGTCGGGCGAGGCGGAGCCTTGTGGCGAGGGGTCGGGCGCTCCCGACCCTGGGACCGCGGGTCGGGCGAGGTGGAGTCTGGCCGTCGAGGGGTCGGGAGCGTCCGACCCCGAGGCACGGGGTCGGGCGAGGCGGAGCGGGGCGCTCCCCTCCCATGTTGGGCCAACGGCGGCCGCCATTGCCGCAGGTGGGCCTGGGCCTTCATGATTATTGTTTTAATGGTTATTAGGAGGTCGTTAATATTTCCCCCCAACAGTAGCCCCTGAGCCTGTGGTGGAGCGGGGACGCTCCTCCGGAGGCTGTTATCGTCGCTCGTCGGGAATCTCTGCTCGTCGTGCAGGCTGCAGTTAATCAGGGATGGGAAGTGTTGTTTGTTCGGCTTGGCCGGGGAAGTTGACTAGACGGAGAGCCCTGTGGATGTCTTGGCGCGAGAAGATTCTCGTTGTTCTGTAGGACGCCTTCCGTCCGGAGACCTTAGATCATGACCATTCGTGTGGTCATTGGTTGCGAAGCCAGCCCCCGAGCTCCCGCGCGTTGCAGGAGACCGGTCGGGAGGCCAGATCAACTTTTGAACGTTACCCCTCAAGCGTCTGTTCGCTGAGACGGAGGGGGTGAGCCGTGCCACGCTATCCTTGCCGGATGAACCGTGGTGCTGGTTGAGCTGCAAACGGGTCGATTTGAGTGGGGTCCCGGTCCCCGTTCGGGGGGGTCCAGCTCGGGCCAAGCTGGTGGCGTACCCCAGATTCCGGCCGGCCAGTTCATATGGTTCCCGAGTCCGTTCGATCGGATCCGGTGGCTCGTTGCCTTTCTTCGGGGAAAAACCATGAACTCTGGTGCCGGTCCGGACTCGAATGTGAGATTGGGTCGCCCTAGGCTGTCGTGCGCCCGGGTGATGGCTGCTAGCGGACCCGTCCCTTCTTACCCCTTGCTCGGGGTTACCCTGGGGCGGCTGTCAAACACATGGTGGGCCAGCCTTCGAACCCCTGGATTGTAACGGGCCGTAGGGGCGTTTTCAGCCCCGTATCCTTTTTTTACCTTTTTGGTGGGCCTTGGGCTAGATGCGGAGGAGGTTGTGCGCGCATACTCTCTGGGAGGCGAAGTGGCAGAAGGCGCTGACCCGCAAAACGAGGGAGGAGAGGATGTTTCCTGCAGCAGGTTGTGCGCACGATTTCCAAAAAGGGCAGGCGTGACGGGGCGTACCTGGCGCCGCATTTATTGCGATGGGGGCGTCTGTTCTGCTTCCCACACGCCCTCCTATAGGACGGGGAGTCCGCCTCGCCGGTTCCGACCGCAATCTGCCCCCAAGTCTTTTCACCTCCTCGCGCACCCTTAGCTTTCTTACGCGCCGTTCGTCTTCCTCCGCCTAGCGCTGCAACCTTCCTCGCCTTCCGCCGTCGAGCTTTTCACCCCTTTGCGATGGGATTCTGGGCGCGCACCAGCTTTGTCACCTCGCGCGCCGATGGCCTCACGAGGAAGGGCCTCCTTTGTGAGAGGACTGAAAGGGGCGAATGGCAGTTCCCCGAGATGGAAGAGGTGCCGAGTCCGCCCGCTGGCTATGTTGTGCCGTTCGCCCACTTCCACGAGAGAGGGTTCGCGACCCCGCCGAGCCTTTTCTTCTGCGGGCTGCTGCACTACTACGGGCTCCAGCTGCAGCACCTTAATCCCAATGGGATCCAACACATCGCGGCGTTCGTCGTGCTGTGCGAGGGGTTCCTGGGCATCGAGCCCAACTTCTCGCTTTGGAAGTATTTCTTTGCGGTCAGCCTGTACCAGAAGGCCGAGAAGAAAGGGAGCCAGCAGCGGGCAACCCCGGTGTCGATAGGGTGCGCCGGAATCCACCTCCGCTATAGCCGCGCCAAGGAGTACATGGCGATGAAGACCGCGGCGTCCCACAAGGGGTGGCATCAGCAGTGGTTCTACGTGAAGAACTACTCTAACTCCCCCTTGCCGGAGTTCACCGGCTGCGTCATTGAAGTGGCGCCGGAGCTGTGGTCGTACGGCCCGGTGGAGAAGGAGAAGAAGCGGATCACCGGCTTACTTCAGGCCATCGAGTACCTGAAGGGAAAGGGGCTGACCGGGGCCGGGGTTATCAGGGCGTACCATGCTCGGAGGGTGGCGCCGCTGATGCTCCGGGTCCGCTCGCTCGCCGAGATGACTCCCGGCACGCCGACGGAGGGCACCGTCCTTGTGACGGGTGCGCTCGCCGCCTCCAAGATCCGGGAGCGAGTCCGGGAGGCGCTGGAGGGTAAGGACGCTGATTACCCGGTGCCTAGCCACCCTCCGATGCGCCCGCACAAGGATTTCGTCGATCTGGTGAGGACTTCGCGTGCCCGTTTCTTTATCCTGCATTTCTTGGTTCGTCGCTTTGACGCGGAGCTTTCGTGTCTGCAGGGCCACATGACTAATGTCGTCGACTCGCGTCCGCCGGTGCCAGAGGACGCCGAGCGGTGGCAGCAGAACCGTCTCCTTGCCAAGAAGCAGAAGCAGCGCAAGGACAAGGAGACGGCGAGGAAGAAAAGGAAGGCCGCCAAGGAGTTCCAGCGGCGGCGGATGGGCCAAGTCGTATCGACGACGACGACGACGATGACGACGAAGAGGAGGAAGACGAAGACGAGGAGGAGGAAGAGGAGGAGGAGGTCGTTCTGGCCCCTCGGCCGGGCGCGCTCGTCATCCGGGAGCAGCGCTCCCAAACGGCCGCGGGGGACAAACCGAGCGGGCCGCCCGCCCAGGACTCAACCCCGCAAAGTTCTGGGGCCGCGCCCCAGGGGTCGGCACGGGGCGCGCCTCGGGAGTCGACGGAGCTGACCCCCGTCCCTCTGCCTGTGGCCCAGGAGCAGAGGAGTAGCGGCAAGCGGCCGTTGCCAGATGCCCCGGGGTCGGCGTCAGGCTCGGAGTCGAAACGCACCCGCCGTCCTTGCGCTGGGGGAGTGTAAGTGGAAATTCCTCGCGCGTCTCGTTCCTTTCCTGGCATCGAGTCATTTTCACTGATGTTGTTTGTTGTCTCACAGCGCCGCCCCTCGAGGCCTCGTCCCGCCGCTAGCGCCGAAGAAGGCGCTACGGGTGTCGTCCACCTCCGCGGGGCGGACCGCGACCCCGCCGGTTGCGAGCGGCGGTGTCGCCGGGGAGACCGCGGAGCCTACCGCGGAGGTGGCTCCTGCGGCGGCAACCGGTGGGGTGGTGCCGCAGCCGGGCACGAGGCAGGGTCTGACCCCTGCCCAGGGTCTGACCCCTGCCCCACCCTCTGCCTCCTCGGCCGACCCCGCGGGACAGGGCATGGCCCCTGGGGGCCCTCCGACAGGGGAGGTGATAGACCTCGACGACGAGGCGGAGGAGGAGCGTGCGGCTCTGACGGTGGAGGCGGAGACGTGGGCAGTTGCCCCAGCGATCGCGACGAGGACAGCGGTGGCGACGGAGGAGAGAGAGTCTGCCCCCGCGGCCACGACGGGGACAACGGCGGTGGCTGCGGCGAAGGCGGCGGCGGCGGCGGAGGCGGGGACATCCGCCCGGGAAGCCGTGGCAGAGGCAACGGCGGCGGCGGAGGCGGGGTTGCCTGCTCCGGTGGCCACGACGGGGGCGGGGACGCCTGCCTCGGTGGTCGCGACGAAGGCCGCGGCGGCGGCGGGAAAGGGAAGGCCCGCTCTGGTAGCCGCGACGGAGACGGTGGCGGCGGCGGACGGATCGGGACGCGCGTTAGCGTCGACGACGGCCGCGGCGACCTCGACAAGGACGGTGGCGTACGCACCGGGACCGTCGACGAGGCCAGCGGCTTCCGGGGCGGCGGTGCCTGCCCCGGCGACGGCGTCGGGGACGGCGGCGCCGGGGCGGCCGGAGCGGCCTTTACCCTTGTCTCGGTCAATCCCGTTCCCAAGGCGTGGAGTGGGACTAACCTGCGCTGGATGTCCCGCGATGACCCGCAGGGACCCCTCTTCACGCTGGATGACGCCGAGGAGTGGGGCAAGTGGCAGGCAGTGCAGGGCGGACTTGCAAACGTCCGCGCTGCCCTATCCTCGGCGATGGGGGAGCTGGACGGCGTCGTCGTTCCTGGTGGCCAGGTATGGTGTTCTCCCTGGCGGTTATTTTCCTCCCGTCGCTCTGTTACTGAGTATAAATTGTCTTGTAGGCCCTCCAGGAGTGCAGCCAGGGGTAGTCCGATTTCCACCGGCTTGAGCGGGGGCTCGGGGAACCCTTCTCTGCGGAGATGCAGCGGATCGGGGAGCTGACCGCGCAGGTTGCCGCCGCCCAGCAAGTCATCAACGACCTACAAAGGGCGCGAGCAGGCGGCGCGGGAGGACACGCGGCGGGCGGAGGACAAGTTCCAGGTCATCGTTGAGAAGGCTCGCTTCGATCGCGAGGAGTTCCAGGCCGCTGCTGAGAAGGCCCGCCTTGATGCCGAGGAGCTCGTACGACTGAAGGGGGAACATGAAGCCCTTAAGAAAACCGTTGAGCGCATCCGGCGCGAGCGGCAGAAGGCTTGGCAGGACCGGGACTTCGAGGCGGCCCGGAAGGACGAGGCCGAGAAGATGGTGGCCGAGCTCGGGGCGGAGGTCAGTCAGCTCCATGCGCGAGTGCAGGGGCTTCAGACGCCGTGGCCCAGGGGCTCGACCGGGAGCGTGAGCTGAAGGCTCGGTCCGAGGGTAAGGCTCCTCTTGTTTCTTTGCCTTTGTGGTGTTGTGATGGTTTCTGATTTGACGGGTTTTTCTGGACGGGCCTTGTAGACAAACTTGCCCGGTTGAGGGAGGCCCTCGACGCGGAGCGCGCCGAGCACGGCATCCTGCGGGATGCGGTCCGTGTTGTCTGCGACGGCCTCGGCGAGGTCCATGGGGAAGGGACGAGCTCATTGGCGGCTCGTGCCCTTGGGGTGTACCGGCGGGCCCGCGAGATCGCTCTGGAGGCGCTTCACGTCGGCGTGAGGCGAGCTTTCGGCGTCTTCAGCTCCCACTACTCCGGCATCAACTTCGCCGGGATGAGCGGGGGATACGCCTCCGGCTACTCCGAGGCCGAGCTGGACGACATCGATGCGTCGGTGCTCAACCCAGCGGAGGCCTTGGCGAAGCTTCTGGAGGATGAGGCCGTCCCGCCGGAGGAACCAGGGACGGGTTAGCTTTATCAGGCTTAGACGCCCCAGAATGTAAATATGTTAGATAATTTTGAACTTGTTTTTGTGATGGCCACGGAGGCCTTTTCTATAACTTGTCGAAAGACATTTTCGATCCTCTTTCTTGTTTTTTGGTTTTTGAAAATTTAGAGTGTGGGTCGGACGAGTCGGTAAGCGTTGATGAGCGACGGCACCGTAGCCGCTGGGGCGTAGGTTTTTTCACAGTCCGATCAGTCTTGCCTGGGCGTCGTTTGCGCACTCTCTCCTTTTCACGCCCAAACGTCTAGGAAGAGGGTCGGTTCGGAGAAAAGGTGTTTTGAGAAGACGTCAAGTGACTTGGGTCGGAGCCCCTGATAGCCCTCGAGGGATATGTGACCCTGAGGCAGGGCCAGGGTCGGATATCCTTGAGCTCGGGACGAGACTCGAACGAGATCGACTCAAAATTGCCTTTTTCGGTAGACTAAAAAGTTGCAGAAGTATGTATGTAGAATGTTGGAAACAAAAGCTAAATGTAGAAGCGTCTTAGCTGTTCTATGTTCCAAGCGTTGTCGAAGATCTGCCCGTCAGGGGTTGCCAGCTTGTACGTGCCTGGCCGCAGTACTTGCGCGACGATGAAGGGACCTTCTCATGGAGGGGTCAGCTTGTGCCGACCCCTGTTGTTCTGGACGAGGCGAAGCACCAGGTCGCCGGCGTTGAAGGCTCGGCCTTGCACCTTGCGACTGTGGTATCGTCGTAAGGCCTGCTCGTACTTGGCCGAGTGCAGCAGGGCCACATCGCGCGCTTCATCGAGCTGGTCTTGCGCGTCTTCGAGTGATGCTTGGTTCCCTTGTTTGTCATACGCCTTGACCCTCGGCGATCCGTAGTCCAGGTCGGTGGGGACCCGTAGACCATGAAGAACGGGGTGAAGCCAGTCGCCCTACTGGGGGTCGTCCTTAGACTCCATAGGACCGCGGGGAGCTCCGCGACCCACTGGCCGCCGAACTTTTTGAGGCGGTCAAAGATCCATGGTTTGAGGCCCTAGAGTATCATGCCGTTGGCTCGTTCAACCTGCCCATTCGTGCGGGGGTGCGCCACGCCGACTAGTCCACTCGGATGTGGTGGTCGTCGCAGAACCGGAGGAATTTCTTCCCGGTGAACTGCGTGCCGTTGTCCGTGATGATGGAGTTGGGGATTCCGAAGCGATGGATGATGTTGGTGAAGAACTATACCGCCTGCTCGGACTTGATCTGCCCGACCGGTCGTGCCTCGATCCACTTGGAGAACTTGTCGACGGCGACAAGCAGGTGGGTGAAGCCCCCAAGCACTTTCTTGAAGGGCCCGATGAGGTCCAGACCCCAGACCGCGAAGGGCCACGTAATGGGGATGGTCTGGAGCACCTGTGCGGGCAGATGAGTTTGGCGCGCGAAGAATTGTCACCCTTCGCAGGTGCGGACCACGTGGGTGGCGTCGGCGACCGCCGTCGGCCAGTAGAAGCCCTGCCGGAAGGCATTTCCAACGAGGGTTCTTGGCGTGGCGTAGTGGCCGCAGGCTCCGGCGTGGGTGACCTGAATCAGCACCTTTCCCTGTTCGGTCAGGATGCAGCGCTGGAGGATGCCGGTGTGGCTCCGCTTGTAGAGCTCCTGGTCAATGATGACGAAGGATTTGGCGCGGCGCGCAATCCTACGTGCCTCCATCTTGTTCGCCGGGAGCGTCTCGCAGATGAGATAGTCGAGGTACGGGGCTCTCCAGTCAGGCAGGGGGTTGGGCCCGCTGCTGGGTCCGCATCGATCTCCATGATCTCGGGGTCGGAGGGGTCGGCCTCCGAGTCCAGGACAGGTGGAGCATTGCCGACCTCGCCTGGGTCGGTGCCCGAGCCCGGGACAGGTGGCGCGTTGCCGACCTCTCCCGGGTCGACGCTCGAGTCCGGGGTAGGTGGCGCGTCGCCGACCCTCCCCGGTTCCTGGTAACGGATCGAGGGCTTGAACTGGTCGCTGACGAAGACGCCGTCGGGTATGGGCTTTTTGCCGGATGCCGCCTTTGCCAGTTCGTCAGCCGCCTCATTGAAATGCCTTGCGACGTGGTTGAGCTCTAGTCCGTCGAACTTGTCTTCGAGCTTGCGGACTTCGTTGCAGTAGGCTGCATCTTGGGGTCGTGGCAGCTCCACTCCTTCATGACTTGTTCGACAACTAGCTGGGAGTCGCCTCGGATGTCCAGCCGTCGGATGCCTAGCTCGATGGCGATGCGAAGCCCGTTGAGGAGAGCCTCGTACTCGATGACATTATTAGATGCAGGAAAATGGAGGCGGATCATGTACCTCATGCGCACGCCGAGAGGAGAGATGAAGACTAGACCCGCTCTGGCGCGAGCCTTCATCAACGACCCGTCGAAGTACATCGTCCAGTACTCCTGCTTCTCCGGCGCCGATGGCGTCTGGATCTCCGTCCACTCTGCTACAAAATCGGCGAGTACCTGGGATTTGATGGCGGTGCGGGGGGCATAGGTGATGCCCTGGTCCATGAGCTCGAGCGCCCACTTCGCGATCTATCCCGTGGCGTCCTGGTTCCGGATCACTTCGCCGAGGGGGAACGACAAAACGACCGTCACCGGGTGGGAGGTGAAGTAGTGGCGCAGCTTCCTCTTCATGATGAGGACGGCATAGACGAGCTTCTGGATCTGCGGGTAGCGCCACTTGGACTCGGACAAGACCTCACTGATGAAGTATACCGGGCGCTGCACCTTGAGGGTGTGTCCCTCCTCCTCTCGCTCCACCACCAGAGCTGCGCTAACTACCTGGGTGGTCGCCGCGATGTAGAGCAGGAGGGGCTCCCCGTCAGTTGGCAGGACTAGGATCGGGGCCTTCGTCAGGAGGTCCTTGAGCCGATTAAGCGCCTCCTGGGCCTCGGCGGTCCACTCGAAGCGGTCGGTCTTCTTCAGGAGTCGGTAGAGAGGGAGCCCCCGTTCGCCGAGGCACGAGATGAAGCGGCTCAGGGCCGCCAGGCATCCCGTGACGCGCTGAACTCCCTTTGATGCCGCGTGTCACTATCGGCCCCATGTCGCTGATGGCCGCTATCTTCGAATCGGCCCCATGTCGCTGATGGCCGCTATCTTCTCTGGATTGGATTCGATGCCGCGTACGGAGACGATGAAACCCAGCAGCATGCCCCTCGGAACCCCAAAAATGCACTTTTCAGGATTGAGCTTGATGCGCTTGTCTCTCAGCCTTTCGAAGGCTAGTTCGAGGTCGGGGATGAGCTGGTCGCCCTTCTTGGACTTGACTACGATGTCATCGATGTAAGCCTCAACGGTTCGCCTGATGAGCTCCCCGAAACACTTAAGCATGCATCACTGGAACGTGGCCCCCGCATTTTTGAGGCCGAACGGCATCTTAACGTAGCAATAGGGGCCGAAGGGGGTGATGAAAGAGGTTTCGAGCTGGTCGGACTCTCTCATCATGATTTGATGGTAGCCGGAATACGCGTCAAGGAAGCTATGGGTTTCGCACCCGGCGGTTGAGTCGACTATCTGATCTATGCGCAGCAAAGGAAACGGATCCTTTGGACACGCCTTGTTGAGACCGGTATAATCAACACACATCCTCCATTTCCCATTCTTTTTTCGTACAAGAACAGGGTTAGCTAGCCACTCGGGGTGGTACACTTCCTTGATGAATCCGGCCGCCAAAAGCTTCTGGAGCTCCTCGCCGATGGCTTTGCGCCTCTCTTCATCGAAGCGGCGCAGACCTTGCTTCACTGGCTTGGAGCCAGCCTTGATGTTCAAGGAGTGCTCGGTGACTTCCCTCGGAATGTCGGGCATGTCCGAGGGTTTCCACACGAAGACGTCGCTGTTCGCGCGGAGGAAGTCGACGAGCGTGCCTTCCTATTTGGGAGATAGGGTAGCGCCGATCCGTACGGTCCGGCCGTCGGAGCTGCTGGGGTCGAGGGGGACCTCCTTGACGCCTTCGGTGGCCTTGAAGGAGGTGGCCGACTGCTTGGAGCCAGGCGGGTCCTCGGCGCTCTCCGCGAGCTAGACCGCCGGATCCTCCGTGAAGGTGATGGCTGCGGCATATTCGCAGCACTCTACGTCGCACTTGTACGCCTTCTGGAAAGACGTGCCGACGGTGATGACCCCGTTGGGCCCTGGCAGCTTGAGCTTGAGGTAGGTGTAGTTGGGGATGGCCATGAACTTGGCGTTGCTCGGTCGCCCTAGGATGGCGTGGTAGGTTCCACGGAAGCCCACCACCTCGAAGGTGAGGATCTCCTTTCTGTAGTTGGACGGAGTCCCGAAAGTGATGGGCAAGTCGATCTGCCCGAGAGGCATTGCCTGTTTCCCCGGCACGATGCCGTGGAAAGGCGCCTTGCTGGGGCTGAGGCGGGAGCGGTCGATCCCCATGGCGTCGAGAGTCTCGGCGTAGAGGATGTTGAGGCCGCTGCCTCCATCCATGAGCACCTTGGTGAGGCGCGTCGTGTCGACGACGGGATCGACGATGAGCGGGTAGCGTCCTGGCTGCAGGACGCGCCCCGGGTGGTCGGACCGGTCGAAGGTGATGGTGGATCCCGACAAGTCAAGGAAGGCCGGTGTTGCAGGCTCGGCCGCATAGACCTCGCGGCGCTCCAGCTTCCGGCGGCGCTTGGAGTCGTAAGCCGCCTGTCCGCCAAAGATCATGAAGCAGCCGTCCACCTTGGGGAAGCTGTCTTCCTTCTCTTCGCCGTCCTTCTTCTCCTCGTCGGGCTTCCGTCTCTAGTCGCCCTTCACTGGGTTGCCTACAAAATACCTCTTCATGAGGTTGCAGTCTTTGTAGGCGTGCTTCGCGGGGAACTCATGGTTCGGGCACGGATCTCGAGCAGCTTGTCGAAGAAACCGGGGGTGCCCTCTGGGGGCGGCTGTCCCCGCTTGTGCTCAACAGCAGCAACAAGGGGAACCTCACGCCGTTGCCTGTTCTTCTTCTTTTGTTGACGATTGGAGGTGCCCTCGTCGGCGTCCTTCTTCCGCTTTGCCTAGCCCTTGGAGCGGTTGAAGATTGCTCTGACGGCCTCTTCGCCCAAGGCGTAGCTGGTGGCGATATTGAGGAGCTCCTCCGTGGTCCGCGGGCCTCGGCGCCCCAGCTCGTGGACGAGGGGCCGGCAGGAAGTTCCTGCCAGGAAAGCCCCTATGACGTCGGCGTCCACGACGTTGGAGAGCTCGGTGCGCTTCCTGGAGAAGCGTTGGATGTAGTCCCGGAGGGACTCGTCTAACGCCTGGCGGCAGCTCTGGAGGTCCCAGAAATTGCCAGGGCACATGTACGTGCCCTGGAAGTTTCCCATGAATATCTCCTTCAGGTCGTTCCAACTGCGGATCCGTCCTGAAGGGATATGTTCCAGCCAGGCTCGCTCCGAGTCGGCCTGAAAGAGTGGAAGGTTGCGGATGATGAACAGGTCATCGTCCGCCCCACCGGCCTGACATGCAAGCCGGTAGTCGCTGAGCCATAGCCCGGGGTTCGTCTCCCCGGAGTACTTGGCCACGTTCGTTGGCTGCCTGAAGCGCGGCGGGAACAGCGCGTTCAGGATACGCGCGGAGAAGGCCCGGGGCCCCGCCGGGTCGGGGCTCGGGCTGCGGTCTTCTTCGCTGTCGTAGCGGCCGCCACGGTGGACATGGTAGCCGTGACCCACCCCCTCCTCCCTATCCGCGCGGGAGCGCCTCCGCGCGTCCAGGGTGTCACGGGCGTCGCGGATGGGACCGACGCACCGGTGAACGGACTGAGCCCCGCCTCCTGCGGGCGGCCGTGTTCGTCGAGCGGCCGCGGCCTGGTTCGCCCTAGGAGGAGCCTGGTGGACAGACTCCCCCCGCCTCTCGGGGGGTGCGGTGGGCGCTGCCTTGCTGGCGTTTTGCCCGCGTCACCGGGACGCGGAGCTCTTCGCCTGCTGGACGGCGGCGTATTTGAGCAGGTTGCGCACTTCTCGGTGCGCCTGACGCTCCTCTGGCGTCGCCGGCTCGGGGAGTCGTCGGAGTAGGGCTGCCGCTGTGGTGATGTTTTGGCTGGCGCGGGCGAGGAGCTGAGGGCGATCTTCGTCTGCGCAAATGCGCTGCTGGACGTCGCGCGCCCGCTGTTGTGCCCCGCCTTCGTTTCGGGGGCGCTCGACCTCCTTGCGGGGTGCCGCGCGCGCCTCTGGCTGTCGTGGTCGCACCGAGGCCCGGGCAAGGGCTCCAGTCGTAGCCGCGGCGCGCGGTGGGGGAGTCCGCTGCCTCCCTTCGGCGCCGTCATCATTGGATCCCTCGGAGTGCACGTCAGCCATGAAGCACTCGCGCGAGGGGTGGTGGCTCCCGTTGTTGAAGCCGGCGTCGGAGGTCGTCCTCGCCACGCCCGCGAGCTCATTGCTCGCGGGCGGCACGGTCATGGACCGCGCCAGGAGACGACAATAGGTCGCCGCGGCATTGCGCAGCCCGAAGGGCCGCCCCTCCGAAGGAGGCCCCTCGGCGCGCGCCCGGCCGATCGCCACTATCCCGGCGGCGGAGCTAGAGATGATGGGGCAAGCGGGCAAGACAAGGAGAGGGATCAACTCGATCCCCTCCCCAGTGGCGAGGAAGTCCAGACTCCCGAAGCGGACCAGGTAGCCCGGAGCGAAGCTGGCGTCGTGGTTGGCCATCTGAAGCCGGTGATGTACGCGCAAAGGTCCCCTACCTGGCGCGCCAACTGTCGTTGTCAAGATTAGCGGATCAGGACTAACACTAGTAAATTTCTTTTATGCGCGTAGTTGGCCATCTGAAGCCGGTGATGTACGCGCGAAGGTGAGTGAAAGGGTAAGTTAATCCTAAGTCACCACGTGGTTAAATAACCAACGGCGGCCCAGTTTCACTGTGCGGGAGTTGAAGAGTTTTTTTCATAATATGATGTGTTTTGAGAGGTAATTTAGGATTTCTTTCGGGAAGTTATTTATTTAACTATTTTTTCAGGGATGTCGGCCGAAAAAAAGAGTTTTCAAATTTTTGAGCTAATTTTTCTATTTTAACCATCAATTCAAATTCTTAACTTATTCTACAATGCATGCCACGACCTTTTGGATCCTTTTTTCCAAACCCGAGGATTTGGATTCAAGGCTCAGGGGCAGTAGAACACGTGTCATCAATGACTTATTTTTTAAATTTTAGAAGATAAAGACTAGAAAATTCAAGACTAATTTGACCCTCAGCCTGATTTTTTGATTCAACCTAAGGCTCGGGGGCTACTCCATACGGAGTGCGATTTCTATCGCACACCATATAAAAGAAAACTTAAGACTCTTCGGGGCATGAGCACCTCACAGCCTCGACGCAGCCATGGAAGTACTCGCAAGACACCTTTGAAACGGAGTTTCAGAAGAACTCGAAGACGCCTTCAAAAGTACTCGAAAGCATGAAGTACTCGGTTATGAAGAGCTCGAGGCTTGTCAGATCCGGGGCCACGGGACTGTGCACATGCATAGAATACTCTAGGATAAGTGTTGGGGCATGTCCCATAACTTATATCTGTTGTAAGCTACTCGGGCACGAGTAGGACTAGTCAGAATAGAAGGAAACTACTCGTGTAGCACTCGGGTAGGACTCCTAAGCTCGTATCTGGCTAGGATCTTTGTAACCCCGTCCCCCGGACTATATAAGGGCGGGCAGGGACCCCCTCCAAATAATAACCAATCCAAGGTAATACAAACCACCATATAGGATGTAGGTATTACGCATGTCGTGGCCCGAACTTATCTAAACTTTGTGTTGCTTGCACCTTCGAGTTCCTGATCTCGGTGACACCCTGCCTACAAGTCTACTACCTTAGGGTATCCCTAGGTAGACTTGCTTGTAAAACACCGACACCCATATTAATAACAAATTCATCGATTTTTGGTTGAGCAATTTTTGATTCCACAGCTAACTATATCCATTATGAAATATTCAGGATTTTGAGTTTGTCCTAAGTTATGTTATTCTGATTTGACTAAACTAATAGAAAACAAACAATAATATGTATTTACGAAATGAGTATAATTAGATCTATTGTGAAATATATTTTCATAGTTTACTTTTACTACGTAGTAGATGTTAATACCAATTTCTATAAACTTGAATAAATTTAGAGTATACAAAACTCTTGATTCAAGTGAGCTTACTTTAAGGCGTAGTTGGCTAGACCACAGAACTTAAATTCTTTTGACAAATCCGTCCAAATATGTTATTTGTGGTTGTTAATGGTATCAAGGAGAATCATATATGGTAAGTACGCATCGGTGCCCGTATTAGTCCATCTGTATCTATGTCACCCTTTTTTCCTCATCTCCTATTACAATCTAATCCTAAAATGAGAGCTAATGGATTTTATATAACACATTTGGTATAACAAATTTAGCGGAGTCTTTCATTGTCAATATTACGATGACACATGTATTATTATGTCTAGATACATAGCAAAATCTATGTATTAAAAAATTAAAACGACTAGTAATTTGGGATGAGAGAGTAATAACGTAAAGAGAGGTTTTATCGAGCCATGCAAGTCTACCAGTGGGGCACCCTCCAATAGTGAGTGTGGTATGACGACATATTTCCTCCCGCATCATGCAATATGTTTAAAAGATTTAGTTCTCCAAAATATACTTTAGTTAAAATAAAATGTTATTATTAACAAATAAATGAAAAATTAAAATAATTTTTGCCAGGAGAAAGGGACACAGGCCTTGCTGCTTGGACGCACGCTCTTTTTTGTCTCTTGAGGATGGGCTGGATCGATCCTGGAGCCAACGAGTCCACCATGGACCACTCATTCCGTCGTTAGCTGCCTCTCCACCCTTCATCATCTCCCTCGTTAGCTCCTTTCTTCCACCACCGCAGCGCCACACCTCCACTGGCGATCAACCAAAATCCGACAACCGTTTCCCTGTTTCCTTGATCAGTAAGCCCCTCTGCTTTGTTGGATGGAAAGTTGATATTGCTCTGTATACTCTCTTTTTTCTGCGAGCCCTAAATCCAAATCTTTGTTTGTGGAAATGAATGCTCCAGGGCATCCAGATTTTTGCAGATTTGTTACCTGCGTCGTGGAGCGCTACCACCCGCGCTTTTTCTGTCAGGGGGATGGTGGTTCTCGCGAAGCTCGGGGCGCCGAGCATGCCAGGTCAGTCTTGGCGCTAACCTTATCCTATCAATCTTGTCTGCCTTTTTTGTTTATTCCCTGATGTCTGCAGTGAGTGAAAGCAGTCAATTTGCAACCGCCTTTTTGCGTCTGGGGATTGTAATAATAAGATTGAGGGTTAGTGGATGCTTAGGGTTAGTTGCTCGAGTTGTCGTGCTCAGGTTTTGCTCCGGTTTTCTTCCAATAAACCATGCGGATTTATGATTTTCGGGCCCAGTTTTTCTCGTAAACCGGGTCAATTCTTTTCTTCTTAAGTGAAATGCAGGAGGTCCCCGCACTCTTCAAAGAGGTTCTTCGAAAAAATAATAAGATTGAGGAGAAAAAAAGAATCTTCCGCTTCAGGTTCTCTTTAATGTGGCTTCAGCTTCAACTTGAACAAATTGGTGATCGAAGTTCTGAATTGGGCACACTACTGATATTGCTAAATAGTGGTATTAGAACATTTCCCACTATATGCCATGTCAATTCAGGTGGGAGTGGAACATACAATCAGAATGTGGTTTCTGTGAACCACGACTCATTCAGAAGATAATTTTCACAGGGGATTGAGATGCTGTGCATACGAACTAAATAAAGCGATTTGCAATCTAAATCTTCAGTAGATGCTTCTTGGTTTCCACTAAGACCATCCTGAATTCATTGGATACAGGTTTTATGATGGACAGAAGGAGACTGATGTTGATCCCTTCAATTACCATTGGCATCACCTCCTGTCAGTACACATTTGAGAAAGCAGCGGCGAAAGCAGAATTTGCTGATAGTAAGTCTAATCAGTATATCTTCATCATCTTGTAATGCTCCTTGTGTTCAGCATACAGTAGCATTCTCGCTATCTTCATTGGATTAGAGAGAAGGCCATATGATCTTCTAGTAATCACATTATAGAAGACAATGATAGACTAAAACCAAATGTGAATCAGTAATGGGTTTCTGTTTGCATTTTTTCATTGGAGATTGGAATGACTGATCCACTTAGCATACTTGTATGACTAAAACTCTTTGTAGTGTGTGAGACAAACAAAGGGGTGACATATATGGCTAACTGCTTTGCCGCTACTAAATCAAGCTTCTTTACTGTGTATCTGTTCTAACAAGAAAGTGTAGAAGCAATCTCAAAAAAAAAAGGCAGCCAGGCCTTACCTGACAATCCAATTTCAGTGCCTGCACTTCGTGGTAAAGATTATGGAAAGACAAAAATGCGGTATCCAGATTACACTGAAACAGAATCAGGTCTCCAGTACAAGGTGCCCTTACCGCCATCTGCTGATTTCTACTTTCCTATATAATCTTTGAATGATTAGACCATTGCATTCAATATTGTCATGACAAAAATACAGGACTTGCGGGTTGGTGATGGCCCTTCCCCAAAAAAGGGGGAGATTGTTGTGGTGAGCTACAACCATTACATATAAATGCACATATAGCTTATTTTGGTGCATGTACATAGTTCATGTATCCTTCTCTGTAATATTTATTGTTGTTTGTAGAGTTGTGCCAAGTTTCAACCCTGACGAAGGTTTGAATTTGTTTACTCCTTAAGGTTGATTGGGATGGCTATACAATTGGATACTACGGTCGTATTTTTGAAGCTAGAAACAAGACGAAAGGAGGTTCGTTTGAGGTATCAATTACTACTGTATTTTACAAAAAATATGAGTATTTAGCTTTCTTACAAGGTCAAACAATCGTGTGATTCATTGAACTTGCTTGGGTGGTCAGAACAATTGTGTCATTAATGTTTCATTATGAATGGACATGATTTATGACATTACTTTTTTTCGCCTAAGAGTGTGCTACTCTATATATTAGTTTTAGTCCAAATTCACGTTTTGGTCCTCAGTTTTTTCCCAATTCGACTGATACATCACTCTTAAATCATAAATGTCAGGGTGGTGACAAAGACTTCTTCAAGTTTAAGGTTGGATCAGGACAGGTAATTTACTACTTTAGGCAGTGTTGATCACTCTTTTCATATCATACAACCAATCACTTTTGGTAGAGTACTACATTACCATGTCCATAGACCATGCAATGGAACTGGTACAGGTCCTTTTCTAAAACATTGGCTACAACAATTTCAGAGGACAATTATGAAGTAGACTGTTGACACTTTTGCAGTTTTGTTAGCTCTGTATAATAGGAAATGTTCAGTCAGTTCCTGTCTCACTAATATCCATTTCTAATAATGTAGGTCATACCAGCTTTTGAGGAGGCTATATCAGGCATGGCTCCCGGAGGAGTTAGGAGGTAAGGTGGCTTCCATGCATTTCCCAAAAGTTCATCTCGCAGCTTGCAAATATACTATTAAAGAGCTCACTCACTTCAGGATAATCGTACCACCGGATCTTGGATATCCGGATAATGACTACAACAAGTTGGGTCCAAAACCAACGACATTCTCAGTAAAACACTTGCCTGATTTCAAAAGTTATCCTTGTCAGGTTTGTTCGAATCGTGTTAAACATTTACCGTTTGTCTTGCAGGGACAAAGAGCTCTTGATTTTGTTCTACGGAATCAAGGCTTGATAGACAAAACTCTCCTATTTGACATTGAGCTTCTCAAGATAATTCCAAATCAGTAGTATATGAGGTTCCTTTCTCACTTTTAACATGATTCTGTCTTGCACTGACTCCTCTTGTTTGTCCACAGTCCGGTAACATGCCAAAGATTACATTTTGCAGGTATGACGATTATTTTGGAACAAAGAAACACATGTTATTCACATCTGTTATTGAAGAACTGTGGTAAAAAATATATAATGTGTCATCGAATGTGAAAATAAATTTGCTAGGCACATAAGGCATATGTGCGCATACGTAATGATGCGGTAAACGTATCTACATACATCTCCACTTTATATGTCTCTTTTCAAAAGATGCTTATGAAGTTTTGTACTGAAGCTATATTTTAATACCTCTTTGTTCACCACTACTGAGGTTATAGAGGAATGTGATCAGCTGAAGAATTGCGGAAAGGAACAACAGCATTTGAGCTGCAAAAGTTGTAAATAGACCAAAATCTTGGCTCTGTCTATCTTGAATGATTCCTTTGTAGCTTAATAACATGGTTCTTTGACAATGAGTGAAACTTGAGAATTGATTGCATTGCATTGCATTAGTGCTGGAGTCATGAGGAAGAAGGTAATGCTATAGCTGTAATCGAGTCCTTCATTATTTAGGTTCACTTCACTGTTATTTTGGTACTTCACTTGTGGGTCCATAGTTTCTTTTAATGACTGGTCACCAAAGGCAAACCATAATTCTCTGCTTTACTACTGTAACACCCTAATTTTTATTAGGAACCTAAATAAATTGGTTAGATTTATTGTAGTCTCGATAAGGTTTATTTAATTTATTTTGAGTTTAGAACATTTACCGTGAATGATAAATTAATATACTTAGCCATAAAAAAATACAAGAAAATATAGGTCTTGTGCATTTCATGCCGCATCGCATCGTTTTATTGTTTGTTTTTCAGCTGAATTTAAATTCAAATGAATTTGGTCGTCTCCTTTTTTTTTCCTCTCTCTTTTCTCTTTTAGGCTCAATCTAAACCTCTCTCTTTTCCTCTCCCCCTTCCTTCTCTGTTTTGGCCCAACTCAAATCTCCCTCTCCCTCTCCCCATTCTATTTCACCCGCGCGGCCCAGGCTGGCCTGCTTCGCCCCCCCCCCCCCCCCCCTCTTCTCCCCCGCCCTCTCTCTCTCACCGCCAGGTGGGGTCCGCCCGTCAGACCCCTCTTCCCCCTATCATGGCAGAAGATGGTGGACATCACTATCATGGTGGAGCATGCTCGCAAGGAGATGGGTGAGCAGAAGAGAAAGTTTTAGTCGCAGGGACAGTCCAGCAACAACTCCTGATTCGTGCTCCCACAAGGGACACCTTTCCGCACTGGAGGACAGAATGTCAACTTCAGGCAGAATCAATACCAGCGCCCCAATCAGCAGAACCATCAGCATCAACAGGCTCAGCGTGTTGGTCAATCAGTGCAGCGCCACAATCTCCCGCAGAATCGCCAGAACACCCCCACTGGAACATCTGTGAGAAACAACACTCCTATTTCCACTGGTGGTAACACATACTTCAGGTGTGGTGAGGCTGGTCACTATGCCAACCGTTGCCCCAAGGGAAATGCCCAGAACACTCCAGGTTAGTTCAACAATAGTGGACAGAGGCAACAGTCCAAAAGCAACAACCAGACATCGGAACAACAAGGGCCAGCAAAACTACGTCCGCAGGCGTGTGAACCATGTGGCCGCGGAGACCGCTTAGGAGGCTCAGGACATTGTGTTCGGTATGTTCCTAGTCAACTCAGCCCCTGCATCAGTTTTATTTGATTCTAGAGCATCACATTCCTTTATTTCTGCCCAGTTTGTCGCAAAGCATGGTATTCCCATGCATACTATGTCAAATCACATGCTAGTTAGCTCACCCGGGGAAATATGAAAGTCATGTACTAGTGTCTTGGTGTTAGTTTCAAGATCATGGGCAGGGCTTTTCGTGCCAACTTCATAGTACTAGATTCTAGTGGAATTGACATCATACTCGGAATGGGATGGTTGAGCAAGGTTGATGCAGTTATTCAGTGTGCCAAGAGGTCATTGCTCCTCACGAGCCCAGATGGTGAACGGTTTGAGTTCATTGCAACACTTCCATTTGCAGCAGACTGTGCAGTGAACCAGCTGAAGGCAGGTTTGACTAAGGACATCAGAGTGGTGTGTGAGTACCCGGACGCTTCCCCGATGATTTGCCAGGTATGCCACCTGAACGCGACATTGAATTCCTCATAGATCTTTTACCTGGTACTGCACCTATTGCTAAGAGACCATATAGAATGTCAGTTGGAGAATTAGAGGAACTTAAGAAAAATTTAAAAGAATTGCTAGATAAACGGTTAATTCATCCTAGCTCTTCACCTTAGGGAGCATCTATGATGTTCATTGAGAAGAAAGATGGTACACAAAGGATGTTTGTGGACTACAGAGCATTGAATGAGCTTATTATCAAGAACAAGTATCCATTACCTCGTATTGAAGATATGTTTGATCAGTTGAAGGGAGCCACAGTATTCTCCAAGATTGATTTGAGGTCAGGGTATCATCAGCTGAGGATACGACCTTCAGATATTGCCAAGACAGCTTTCACTACCAGATATGGGCTATATGAGTACACAGTGATGTCTTTTGGGTTGACAAATGTTCCAGCCTACTTCATGTACCTGATGAACAAGATATTTATGGAATATCTTGAAAAGTTCGTAGTGGTGTTCATTGATGATATTTTGGTGTACTCTAGGAATGAGGAGGAACATTTGAGGCTTATTCTGCAGAAACTCAGAGAGAATCAGTTATATGCCAAGCTCAACAAGTGTGAATTATGGCTGAATGAGTCTCGTTTCTTGGTCATGTCATCACAGATGGAGGTATTGCAGTTGATCCAAGGAAAGTCAGGGATGTGTTGAAGTGGGAACCGCCAACGACAGTGTTAGAGATTCGGAGTTTCCTAAAACTCGCAGGATACTACAGGAGATTTATAGAAGGCTTCTCTAAGATTTATAGAAGGCTTCACTATTAGAGAAAAGAAAGGAGTTTGTAAGGTCAGAGGCATGTCGGGATAGTTTCGATGAGTTAAGGAAATGGTTGACTACTGCACCAGTATTGGTTATGCCTGATATTCACAAGAGCTTCAACATCTACTGTGATGCTTCTAAACAAGATCTTGGTTGTGTATTGATGCAAGAGGGACATTGATGAGGACATCACCACCAACGATACATCCATACATACACCAGCATCTACTTCGCCAACACCACTTGCTCCTATTACTCGCACTCGTGCTCGTCGACTTACCCATCAAGTATGTTCACTCTTAAGCTCAGGTTCATCATATTTAGACAATGGAGACACGTGCACTCTTGTTTTACTCAGGAATAATGGAGTGGATCAAAAGGGAAGACGCATCGCGCAGCCTGGATTCGGAATGCAGGACAGACACGACTTGTAACAGCCGCCACGACTTTATCCGGACTCCGTTTTGGGCGTTCAAGTACTTCCTGGAAAGCTTATCAAATCTACTTTACATTGGATTTGGAATCACCTCCATATCTTTTCAGAGTCAACCGCAATCGTCGTTTTCCTACGGAGTCCTTTGCAGCCCACGGTGCTGCGTCACCCTATTTTAGCCCAATGGGCCGTGTATCAAGTTGAGTCCAATTCGAACGCGTCCTAGGATTGGGATACGACCCCAACACCCTTATGGTTGTGCTCCCACCTCCTTATACCCCTTAGCCGCCGCCAAGAACACTTGGGTTTTGTTAGATGCAAGTTTAGCTTTTGCTACTTCCTTGTAGACGCGCGTGATGATCCAGCCGCCCGCTCACTTGTTTTCGGAACTCCACCATATTGAGATTTAGTTTGAGACCTTCAACTACATCTCGTATTTTCAGTACTTGTTCTACTTGTTCTTGCTAGCTCTTCGATTGCTTGCAGGACGAGTGCCCTAGTGGTTGGGGTGTCGCGCTCCACAAGATTGCGGCAACCATAGGAGGTGGTGTATCGGTTGCTAAGGCTCAGCGTCCTTGGAAGGCTATACTCAGGCCGTGAACGTTGCCTCCTCCATCAATCAAGTTATCCCCCGCATCTCATCGAAAGATCAGGAACAAACCCTAACGGGTTCACATCAGACATGAAATTGAGTATGCATATCGTCAGTTGAGGAAGCACGAGCAGAATTACCCCACTCATGATCTGGAGTTAGCAGCAGGGGTGCATGCTCCAAAGATATGGAGACACTACTTGTTGGGTCACCGATGTCAGATATACACCAACCACGAGAGTTTGAAGTACATTTTCACTCAGAATGACCTCAATCTGAGACAACGAAGATGGTTAGAGCTCATCAAGGACTATGACCTGGAGATACACTATCATCCAGGGAAGGCCAACGTGGTTGCCGATACCTTGAGTTGCAAGAGTTATGTGAATGCAACAATGGTTAATCAGATGCCTCGGGAATTGTATAAGGAGTTTGAGCAACTCAATCTTGGGTTCATTGCTCATACTGAAGGGATCACTATAGAAGTAGAGCCAACTCTCGAACAAGATATATGGAAGGGTCACCTTGAAGATGCTAAGATCCACGAGATAAACGAGATGAAAGAAGCAGGCAAGGCACCTGACTTCACCGAGGATGAACAAGGGACTGTATGGTTCCGGAAGAGGATATGTGTACCAGATGTGGATCACCTTCGTGAGAAAATTCTGCAGGAGGCTCATGATTCAACTTATTCAATCCATCCTGGCAGTACCAAGATGTACCAGGACTTGAAGGAGAGATATTGGTGGTATGGCATGAAGCGTGATGTTGCAGCTCATGTGTCATTGTGTGATGTGTGTCAGAGAGTCAAGGCAGAAAACCAGAAACCAGCCGGTTTGTTGCAGCCATTGAAAGTGCCAGAATGGAAATGGGAAGAAATTGGTATGGACTTCATTGTGGGGTTGCCACGTACACGGGATGGTTATGATTTGATATGGGTCATAGTGGATCGATTGACCAAGGTAGCTCACTTCATTCCACTGAAGACTACTTACACAAGAGCACGATTGGCAGAGCTATATATCTCCAAGATTGTGTGTTTGCATGGGGTACCTAAGAAGATAGTTTCAGACAAAGGTACTCAATTCACATCTCGATTTTGGCAGAAGTTGCATGAGTCAATGGACACGAAGTTGAATTTCAGCTCAACATATCACCCACATACAGATGGTAAGACAGAGAGGACGAATCAGGTATTAGAGGATATGCTTAGGGCCTATGCCCTGAAGCACGGAGGTAGTTGGGATAAGAGTTTGCCGTTTGCAGAGTTCTCCTACA
This sequence comes from Panicum miliaceum, assembly GCA_032594955.1. Taxonomy (NCBI): domain Eukaryota; kingdom Viridiplantae; phylum Streptophyta; class Magnoliopsida; order Poales; family Poaceae; genus Panicum; species Panicum miliaceum. The sequence continues at coordinate 5,282,309 of CM064070.1, read as the reverse complement.
ACAACAGTTATCAGGCTAGTTTGAAGATGGCACCGTTTGAGGCATTGTATGGCAGGAAGTGCAGGACTCCGTTGTATTGGAGTGAGATAGGCGAAAGCCAACTGTTCGGGCCTGAGATCATTAAAGAGGCCGAACGACAGGTGCAGGTTGTTCGTGAGAATCTGAAAGTAGCACAATCGAGGCAGAAGAGTTATGCAGATACTCGACGATGGGAGTTGACTTTTGAAGAAGTGGAGTTTGTGTATCTGAAAGTGTCACCTATCAGAGGTTTGCGCAGATTCAAAGTCAAAGGGAAGTTGTCACCTCATTAATTGGTCTGTTCAAGATCTTGGAACGGAAGGGCGAGGTAGCTTACCAGCTAGAGCTACCCGCACGACTATCAGATGTGCACGTGTTCCACATATTGCAGTTGAAGAAGTGCTTGAGAGTACCATAGGAGTAGTTACCACTGGAGGAGTTGAATGTGCAGGATGATTTGACCTACACTGAGTACCTGGTCAAAATCCTGGACACATTGGAAAGGATCACCCGGAGTAAGAGGATTCGGATGTGTAAGGTTCAGTGGAGTCACCATGCAGAGGATGAGGCCACATGAGAACGGGAGGATGAGTTACAGGCAGAATTTTCCTAGCTCTTTGCTAGCCTAGCCGAATCTCGAGGACGAGATTGCTTTTAAGGGGGTAGGTTTGTAACACCCGAATTTTCATTAGGAACCTAAATAAATTGGTTACATTTATTGCAAGCTCGATAAGGTCTATTTAATTTATTTTGAGTTTAGAACATTGACCGTGAATGATAAATTAATATACTTAGCCATAAAAAGAAATATAAGGAAATATAGGTCTTGTGCATTTCATGCCGTATCACATCATTTTGTTGTTTGTCTTTCAGCTGAATTTAAATTCAATTTAATTCAAACGAATTTGCTTGTCTCCTTATTCTTTCCTCTCCCTTTTCTCTTTTGGCCTCAATCTAAACCTCTCTCTTGTCCTCTCCCCCTTCCTTCTCTCTTTTGGCCTAGCGCAAATCTCCCTCTCCCTCTCCCTCTCCCTGTTCTTTTTTCACCTGCGCGGCCCAACCCGCGACCCAACCTGCGGCCCAGGCTAGCCTGCTTCGCCCCCTTCTTCTCCCTCTCTCTCACTGCCAGGTGGGGTCCGGCCATCGGACCCCTCTTCCACCTCGAGCCAAGCCTGAGTCCAGCCGGTGCACGCCTATCAGCGCCACCTAGCCCGCACGCCAAGGCCTTCAGCCGCTCCTTTCTAAGCACCGCTGCGTGCCCCTCGACCCCCCATCGAGTTGTAGCCGCCTTTTGCCCCCGCAAACCCTTGCCCTAGCTCGCTGCCGCCGCTCAAGCTCGGCCACACCATGAATCCGCCGCTTCGCCGCCCCTCTTCGTCAGGCAAGCACCGTCGGAGCTCCACGTCATGGTGAGGACCATCACCGGTCCTTCTTTTCCCCCTCTCTCGCCTTCTCGCGCGCTCAATCGCTCGCTGTCGCCGCCTTGCCGCGCCTCGTCGTTGACAGCCCGCTCTGGTCCCCATCTCGCCTTCCCGAGCCCGAATACGCGTTCCCCTCTTCGCTCGCTCTCTCTCTCTCTCCTCGGCTTTTCCCCGTGCGAAACCGCCCCAAGAGCGCCGATTTCGGTCAACTCCGGCGTGCCCTGCCGCCACCCGCGCTGCCGACCACCAGCGCCGCCGCCCGAGCCCCTCCAGCCGCGCCGAGCCATTGGATTTGGATTCAAGGGATCTAGACCAGCGTCAAAACCCAGCGTACCGATTAACCCTAGTTATTTTGCAGAAGAGACCCTCTATTTTATAAAAATCAACCCTTCTGTCTCTGTTTTGGCCCAGCCCAAATCTTCCTCTCCCTCTCACCGTCCTTTTATCACCCGCGCGGCCCAGGCTAGCTTGCTCCGGCTCCCCTCTTCTCTCTCTCTCTCTCTCTCACCGCTAGGTGGGGTCCTCCCGTCAGACCCCTCTTCCACCTTGAGCCAAGCTCGAACTCGAGCCCGAGTCTAGCCGTCGCACGCCTCCCAGCGCCACCTGGCCCCATTGAGTCGCAACCGCCTTTTGCCCCCGCAAACCCTAGCCCTAGCTCGCCACCGCCGCTTCGCTGCCCTTCTTCGCCGGCCAAGCAACGCCCCCCTCTCACCTTCTCGCGCGCGCAATCGCTCGCCATCGCCGCCTTGCCGCGCCTAGCCGTTGACAGCTTGCTCTGGTCCCCATCTCTTCTTCTCGAGCCCGTATACGCGTTCCCCTCTTCGCTCTCTCTGTCCTCGGCTTTTCCCCGCGCGAAACCGCCCCCAGAGCGCCGATTTCGGCCAACTCCGGCGAGCCCCGCCACCGCCGCCGCCGCAACCCACGCCGCCGCCCGCCAACGCCGCCGCCCGAGCCCCTCCAGCCATGCCGAGCCGTCGGATTTGGATCCGAGGGTCTAGATCTAATCTAGACCCGAGTCAAAACCCAGCGTATCGGTCAACCCTAGTTATTTTGTAGAAGAGACCCTCTGTTTTATGAAAATCAACCCGCGCTCCACCCTAGTTCAAAAGTATTTACGATTAGATCTTTTTTCTTCTGTTTTAGCCCCTATCTTTTTCTAAAATCCAACCCGTCGTTTTCCTATGCTAACCCCCGAATTTAAGGTTTATTTATTTTTTAGCCCTCAGTTTCTTCGGTCAGAGCCCTTTTAGTTTCAAATCTTTTTCAAATAAGCCCCTGGAATCATGTTTTAACCATAACTTCTCTGTTTTAACTCCGTTTTCATCGGTTCTTGCGCTCACGCGATCCTTGCGACGTGCACGGTAGGTTTACAACCTTGTTTTGTTCCATTTACATTGTTTGGTTTACTGTTTCTTATTTCTTGTACTTGTTTTCTTGTATGAACTTGTGTGGTGCGATAGACGATGCGCAGTTCGAGGATCCGCAAGACCAAGGCTTTGAAGACACCCCTGAGCAGCAGCAGCGCTTTGAGGAAGGCATGTGGTCCATGATCATACTTCGGTCCTAATAATCTTAATACACACATTTATTTTATATGCATGCATGAGTCTATAATTTGATGGATCCCAAACTAAGGATGTGCCTAGTTTCTTTTGTACTTTCTTGATTAAACCTAGGTTGTTTTGCTTTATGTTGTAGATATGCTAGTTGCTCATCTACTTAGACAATGGTTGGTTAACTTGGAAACAATTCTACACTTGTTTTACTTCATGTTCTGGAGTACCTTATGGTGATAACTATAAGATCATTGCATTAATTGGAACATGGAGAACCACCCAGGAAAACAGTGCAACCACAATATTACGTGTCTTTGGTCTTGGCTAATTAATTAGAAACTTTAGCTTATGATAATATTACCGAAAGGGCAACAGGGGTTGCATTGTCGGGGTATAGCTCGGTCCTCTTGAGGTTATGATATAGTTCTGGTTAAGGCGTCTTCCTCATTAGGGAGAGTTATGACCGCTTTGACTTGAAACCTTAGCGGATTGTCATAAGTTAGGGAATCTTTGTAAAGATCTCGTAGTGAATCCCTGCCATCACCTTGGAAGCATTTAAAGGCCTTGCAAGCCCAGGCATCAAGGAAAACACGAGTTGTAGATAAAGTGTAAAACCTCTGCAGAGTAAAAACTGATATATCAGCCGTGCTATAGTTAAGAGAGGCTTGGACCCTCACATGATAATTGAACTTGAAGATGATCTTTATTTATGTTGTTGTTACTTATCTCTTTTACTTACTTAAGGGTTTACGGTATATACTTACACTTAGTTAATGCTTGCTAAATAAAATTTGACCAACTAAAAGTGCTTATCGCAGTTGTTGACGCCAGATTTTGACACGTGTTAAATCGGCGTCAGGAGGAGAAGATTGGCCGATGCGGCAGATCTGAAGGCTACAGTAAGGAATCGGCCAATTGAGGTAACAGTTGGAAATCGGCTGATTAGTGATACAGCTTGCGCCAACAGGACGGGGCTACTTCGGAGGGAAGCAATTGAAAAAGTCCTGATTGGATTAGGAGACGGCGGCGGAAGATTCTGCGGGAGTCCGTTTCCTTTCTAAAAGATATTATAGATATAGTAGTTTTCCTGTTTTAAATAAGGTTGTAACAAGTCGTAATCGACCAGGAGTCCTAGTTTTAGGGTATAAATAGGAGTCGTCAGGGCTTTGCAAAAAAAACATCAACACATCAATCAACAATAATACTTCTACTTTTCCAGCAATTTACTTTCAAGTCGGCGACTTCGCCAACACTTTTTCTTCTTTCACGAGTTCGTACAGATTGGCAGGGCTGCATCAACTTGATCTCCGGCCAGTTGGTAGGTTCCGCTTATCGAGTAATATCCGAGGTTTAACTACGGGCGCATCGCTGTGGTTTCGTTTGGATTTATTCACCAGTTATCGATATTTACTAGAATTGCAAGTTTTACAGGTTGTTCTAGTATTATCACCAGTTATCCAGCTTGAGATCAGAGTAATCGGCTTCGTCATCATTCTTCTTCGATTTTGTCACCTTACAGCCGATTAGATCTATTTCAAGTGTTGCCTCTGTAATAATTGTTTAGATCGCTCCAGCAGTCTTCTTTACAATTATTACGTGATTATCGGCTGATCCATAGCCGATCATCTTTACAGCAAATCGGTCGATTCGCCGACACGCTCTTCAGGACAGATCGGAACTCCAGCCGATTGGAGCGCCTGGAATTTAATACTCTTATTTCCTTGTCAATCAACAGATCAGATTGACTGGCACGTCGCGCGAACCGCACCAGGGCGATAACCCGAACAGGAGCTAAGCAGATTCTCCCAGGTCGTGTGTCCGACGCTGAAGACCATCGGCTGATTCCTGTCTGGCCGATTTTAGCGCCAACACACTTTTGGCACGCCCGGTGGGACTCAAACCCAGTGGGACGCTTCAAGGTCTCATATGTCGAAGAACGCAGAAATTTTAGACAGCAACATCATTGAGGTCACAGAAGCAGATCTCAAGGACGACCAGAGGGAAGAATTAGCCAAATATCTAGAAGATTACAAAAAAGGCGTATCTGCAGTCGTTTAGTCGTACCAGAAGCGGGGAGGCTGTCAAGAAGGCTCCTATTCCAGTTCCCCGCCACATCACCATTGCTGAGGACTCGGGCAAGATGTCCGATATGATCCAACAGTCCGTCTACCAGGCATTCATCGACCAATCCTCAGTGATGACCAACACGGTGTATAACGCCGTCATCAGCTCTCTGGCCAGTGGAGCAGTTCAAGGCTATCAGGGACCAGCATATGCCCCGTCGATCACGCTGCCAGCCAGAAGCTTACCATGCACGTCCCAATCGGCTCCTCAGCCGATATTGACGCAACGCGAGGGGTACAACACTCCGTTGCCTCCAGCGTCTCCAGTGTACAGCGGTGCACCATGTTTCCCATCACAAACACCGCTTCAACCCGTCCAGATTGCTTCTGTGCAATCGCTACCCACAAGCTCAGTACCCTGGGGGATATCGGCGACCACGGCTTTCCCCGATCCATCAACCGGGCATGGAAGCTATCCAATCCAGGCGTCTTACCAATCGGGCGTCCGGCCGACGGTCCCTCAGTATCAGCCAATCTCATCAGAAATCGGCAGGGGGGAAGCGCTGTAGAAGCATTCAGAAGCACGGCGCCAATGATGGCATACGATGGAGTGGCGGATTCACTTCGCCATCAACTATCAGCTGCTCAGCAAAATTCGCCGCATGCTTCGATTGATCACCCAGCCGTACTAGCTCTTCAACATATACCGGCACCGCGAACGGTCGTTCATCAGCAACAGGTGGACGGGACGGCAAGAATAGCAGAAGTGATTCAGGACCAGTTTGGGTTCAAGCCAAAAGTGCAGACTTACACATACAAGACGCCATACCCATCGGCCTATGACTTGCTGCCGTTCCCACACCGCTACAAGGTACCCGATTTCACCAAGTTTTCGTGGTCGGACGACACATCCACCATTGAGCACGTCAACAGATTCATCATCCAGTGCGAAGAGGCCGCCACGCAAGATGCTCTGAGGGTGCGTCTATTTTCATCGTCTCTGTCTGGATCGGCCTTCCAATGGTTCACCACTTTGCCGCCAAATTCTATTGTTCACCACTTCCAATGGTAGATGAGATGAAGCTCTCAGATTTGACCCGCCTCAGGCAGAGGAGTGATGAACCAGTAATGGGATATATACAGAGGTTCAGAGAAGTCAAGAACAAATGCTACAGTCTGGCTCTGACCGATGCACAATTGGCCGATATCGCTTTCCAAGGCCTCCTGCCACAAATCAAGGAGAGGTATGCTGCGCAAGAGTTTGAAAGCCTAAGCCAGATCGTTCACCGATTGTCAGGACAGGAAATCCGTCTGTTTGAACAGCGGAGGAATTTCCAGAAGAAAGTGGCATACCTAGAAGGGCCTGATTCCGATGGGGAGGAGGAAATCGGCCTGGCAGAATGGGTGAAAGGCAAAAAAACGATATCATGCCCTTTCGGAAAGAAAGAGCCAGAGACATTCGGCTTTGACACATCAAAAGCCGATAAGATTTTCGATTTATTACTTCAGGAAGGGCAGATTAAGCTATCTCAGCATCACACCGTCCCTTCGGCTGATCAGCTCAAGAAGATGAAGTACTACAAGTGGCACAACGCCACGTCTCATGATACGAATGAATGCAAAGTCTTTCGTCAGCAGATACAATTGGCCATCGAGCAGGGAAGGCTCAAGTTCGAAGTCCCGGCTAAATCAGCAAAGCCGATGAAGATAGATCAGCATCCTTTCCCAGCTAACATGGTTGACACGGGGAGGAATACATTTCAAACCAAGGTGCTGACGTCAGAATCGGCAAGAAGGGGCGGCGCCGTCGATCCTAGGAAGCAGATTACAGCGGACGAAATCAAAAGGAACAGGCGGGGATCAGAGCGATCACACAAACCAATCACCTCCCAGTTTTTGCTCAGCAAATATCGGCAGCAGCAGGAACAATCAAGGTACCACGACGAGATGATACGCCGGCATGAGGATCACTGGCAATGTCCGTTCTTCATCCATTGCTGGGAGAACGACGTCAGATTGCCGTCAGCCGATAACTGTCCTGAGTGCAACGGATTGAGTTGCAACGATCGCCCGAGGTCACGCTCTAGGGACAGAGGATCAAAGCCGATCAGCAGAAATCAGCACGAACAAGAGGGACAGCGCATTTGAGTGCATGATCGGCTAGGGGGCAGAGTTGACCAGCACCACCGGTCAAAAGGCAGGATCAACCAACAGGATGGACTGGGGGGCAGAATCAGCGTGCACGATCGGCTGGAAGAGATGGCTGATGATAGGCTGTCAGATGAAAACCCCCTAGGAAGGGAACCAGATTGGGAACACGCCAGATCATCGGCCAAACCAGTAAACCCCAGGTGGTGTCCCGATGGCCTATCCAGATCCAGGAAATGGAGGATCCAACGCTTGCGACAGTGGGAGCAACAAGAAGAAGAACAGAAGTCTCGGGTGTGGCGCCCAAAGAAAAATAACAGTCAAGAAGTAGACAATCAAGAATCAGCAGCCGACATCAACATGGTGTTCATATTGCCGATGGAATTCATGGCGCCTGATGATCGAGACAAAGCGACAAGAATGGAAGAGCAAATGGCACAACTGGTGTTAGAGCCGATGACGGCTGCTTTTGAGAAACCAGAAGAAGAAAAACGGCAACATCTCAAGGCGCTGTTTCTCAAAGGCTACGTTGACGGGTGACCCGTCACTAGACTACTAGTAGATGGAGGCGCCGCAGTCAACATCATGCCGTATGCCATGTTCCGCAAGCTAGGCAAGAGCGATGAGGATCTCACCAAGACAGATATGATGCTAAAGGATTTTGAAGGCAACGTGTCTCCCGCCCGCGGAGCGCTCTGCGTCGACCTCACCATCGGCAGTAAGACCCTTCCTACTACCTTTTTCGTTATTAATGGTAAGGGATCCTACAACATGCTGCTTGGTCGTGACTGGATACACGCAAACTGTTGTGTCCCATCTACAATGCATCAATGCCTCGTGCAATGGGTCGGCGACAGCACAGAGATAGTCACCGCCGATTCCATCTACACCGTCGCAGTGGCCGACACGCAGCAGTGGAGCTGCGAGCACGTCAAATGTATATCTGGCAGGACTTGGGACACTGACTCTGAAGATTCAGAATAGATGGATCAGCTCGTCCGAGAAGACGGGAAGCTTGGGCATGGATTTACGTCGGCTGATTTATTGGAGATGGTAGATTTGGGAGATAGCAGCAAATCAAGGCCGACGTATATTAGTGCTAATTTGGATCCTGAGTATAAGTGTAAACTGATAAGTTTATTAAAAGAATTCAAGGATTGCTTTGCTTGGGAATATCATGAGATGCCAGGTCTAGACCGGTCCATCGTTGAACACCGGTTACCTATAAAATCCGGATATCGGCCATATCAGCAACCTGCACGACGATGCAACCCCAAGATTCTACCTGATATAAAGGCTGAGATCACAAAGTTAATTGAAGCAGGATTTATTCGGCAATGCCGCTATGCCGAATGGATTTCTAATATTGTGCCCGTGTATAAAAAGAATGGAAAGTTGCGTGCGTGCATCGATTTCAGGAACTTAAATCAGGCCACACCAATGGATGGATATCCGATGCTAACGGCCGATATCTTGATAGATGATGCCGCAGGACACAAAGTCATCAGTTTCATGGATGGTAATGTAGGGTACAATCAGATATTAATGGCCGAAGAAGATATCTCGAAAACGGCTTTCAGGTGTCCAGGTCATCTTGGTTTATTCGAATGGGTTGTGATGACTTTTGGGTTGAAGAACGTCGGTGCTACATATCAGCGGGCCATGAACTACATCTTCCACAAGCTTATTGGTACATCGGTGGAAATTTATATAGATGATGTCATGGTCAAGTCAAAAGGTCACCAAGAACATCTGGCCAATTTACAAGAAGTACTGGAATGCACAAGGAAGCATGGGCTGAAGATGAACCCGAACAAGTGTGCATTTGGTGTATCGGCCGGACAATTCTTAGGGTTCATGGTTCACGAGCGCGGAATAGAAGTTAATCGGAAGACCATAGACGCCATCAACAAAGTTATGGCCCCACAGAATAAGACTGAGCTACAGTCCCTCATCGGCAAGGTCAATTTTATCAGAAGGTTCATATCCAACCTGTCAGGGCGAATTCGAGCTTTTACCCCTCTGTTGAAATTGAAGCCCGATCAAGAATTTATATGGGGAGAAGAACAACGCAAGGCATTGGAAGATATTAAGCAATACCTAGTTTCACCTCCGGTGTTAGTCCCACCACAGCCAGGTAAGCCGTTTAAATTATATTTATTGGCTGATGAACAGGCCATTGGATCGGCGTTGGTACAGGAGTTCGAAGGAAAAGAACGAGTGGTATATTACGTCAGCAGAAGACTCCTGGACGCCGAAACAAGATATTCCCCGGTAGAGCGGCTGTGCTTGTGTTTATACTTCTCGTGTACCAAGCTCAGGCATTATTTGTTATCGGCAGAATGCATAGTCATATGCAAGGATGATGTGGTAAAGTATATGCTATCTTTGCCAATTTTGAAAGGACGGATTGGAAAATGGATCCTGGCTCTGTCAGAATTCGATTTAAGGTACGAATCGGCCCAAGCTGTCAAAGGTCAAGTCATGGCCGATTTCGTAGCTCAGCATTGTGGACCGGAGATTGCCGTGGTTGAAACGGTTCTATGGACTCTGTATTTTGATGGTTCTTCGTGTGGGGCCGGATCAGGAATTGGCATTGTTCTTGTATCACCTCGGGGGGCAAGTTATGATTTCTCTCTGCCGATAGAAGCTTCCGCAACCAATAATCAGGCGGAATATCGAGCCGTTCTGAAGGGCATCCAATTATTAAGGGAAGTCAAAGCTGATGCAGTCGAGATTTTTGGAGATTCCATGCTCATTGTGGATCAATTAACGGGGCGATCTGAGTGCAAGGACGATATCTTGAGGATTTATTATGAAGATTGCCTTCAGCTTTTAAAAGAGTTCAAGTCTGCAATAATTGAGCATATCCCCAGAAATTATAATGAAGAGGCCAACAGGCTGGCCCAACATGCCTCCGGGTATCGGCCGATTCAGGGAGCGATGATGCTAGAGCTCGCGGCCGATGACTGGCGAAAGGAAATCGCCGATTACTTGAAAGATCCATCCCGAAAAGTGGATCGGCGAATACGTTTTCAAGCTATAAAATATGTGTTGCTTGAGGATGATTTATTTTACCGGACGATTGATGGAGTTCTTCTCAAGTGCCTGGGAACAGAAGAGGCAAAGGTTCTGATGGGAGAAATCCATGAAGGCGTATGTGGAGCCCATCAATCGGCTCACAAAATGAAGTGGATGATCCGTAACAATGGGTATTACTGGCCGACTATTCTTGAGGATTGTTTCAAATATTACAAAGGATGCCAAGACTGTCAGAGGTTTGGCAATGTACAGCGCGCGCCAACATCGGCTATGAATCCAGTAATTAAGCCGTGGCCGTTCAGAGGTTGGGGAATAGATCTCATTGGACAGATTCATCCTCCATCGAGCAAAGGGCATAAGTTCATATTGGTAGCTACAGATTATTTTACTAAGTGGGTGGAGGCAGTTTCTTTAAGGAACGTGACATCGGCCGATATGATTGAATTTGTTAAGAACCATATTATGTATCGATTTGGTATTCCTCAAACCATCACAACTGACCAAGGAACAATGTTTACTTCTGGAGAATTCAGAGAGTTTGCTGCCGATATGGGGATTAAATTATTAAATTCTTCTCCATATTATGCTCAAGCCAATGGCCAAGCAAAATCGTCCAATAGAGGGATAATCAAGCTAATCAAGAGGAAGATAGAAGAACAACCCAAAAAGTGGCATATGTCTTTGGCTCAATCTTTATGGGCTTATAGGATGGCTTGTCATGGAGCCACTAAGATATCTCCTTATCAGCTGGTTTATGGTCATGAGGCAGTCTTGCCTTGGGAGTTAAGGACGGGGTCAAGACATATATCATTTCAAGATCAGTTGACGGCCGATGACTATTCCTTCCTCGTGAAGGACGAACTTGATGATTCGGCAGGTTTACGGTTGAGAGCCCTGATTAGTATAGAAGAGAACAAGAAAAGGATGGCCAGATGGTATGACAAAAAGGTCAAAGTTAAACAATTCTCTCAGGGAGATTTGGTGTGGAAGTTGGTGCTGCCGATAGGATCTAAAGATCTCAAATTTGGTAAATGGTCACCCACTTGGGAAGGGCCGTACAGAATCGTCCGATGTGCCCCTGGAAATGCATATATTCTGGAAACAATTGAAGGGGAAGAGTTCCCAAGAGCTTTAAACGGACGATATCTGAAGAGATACTATCCAAGCATTTGGATAAATGCATAACTTGCAGTAAGATATATCAAGACAATATGGCCGATTTTCCATCGGCTTTTGTCTGCATATCTGATGCAGAGATGACATCGCCTGAAAAAAGAAACATTGGGATTCATTTCGACTAGTTCACTATTGGACGAAAATGACAGAGTACATGGCCGACATGGTACAAGTCGCCCTTAGAATAAAAATACCGATGCAGCTATTGATTATGCCTGCTCTGGATTTCTCTCTCGACGCGACCCAGTTCTATCATAAGACGGATCCTATTCTCCTTCGGATCCTCTATGGTGGCTCCAGTCTCAGCTTGATTGCAAAGTTCTATCAGGAGGCGGGTCTTCTTCTCCTCCAGACTCTCCATGGCAGTTTCAGTCTTGACTTGACGAGGGGGTGGGAGGCTTTTCTCAGAGGATGGTCGTTTGCGGACCAAGCAGTGAGCATCTATAAGGTCCCAATATTCCTGGACAACAGCGGGAACATGATCTTTGAGTTCTTCAGCATGAGCTCTTATCAGATCTTTGTCTGCCTGCGACAGTGGTTCGTCTGAATGCATAATTTCAATCGCTCGTTCCAGACTGGGGCTGAGACGTTTTGGCTAAACAGAGATGAAGATACTACCCAACGTCAGAGTGATTGAGATGCTTAGGGGAAAGGCAGAGGAGAGTTCATACCTGGTTGACAGAGGAAGAAGATGAAGAAGACGAAGAAGACATCTTGCTGTTTGGTTTGGGAGGATAAAGATCTAGCGTTGGAGAGAGAAAGAAGATAAGTAATGCGTATGCCTCTGGAGACAGTGAAGGGTTTACTTATAAAGGAAAGAGAGGTAGATGGATGGTGAGACACGTCCTATCAGAGTAAAAGCATACATAAATGCAAAGCTGGCAAAAGAAACGGTTCAAGATCAAGTCGGCGCAGTAACATTAAAGGAGCAAATCGGCGCAGTAGCATTAAAGAAGCAATAAATGTTTACAGTATTCTTTACAGCCCAAGAAAAGCGTCTATGGCCGCGATAGCTTGTTGCCTAATTTGATCGGCCGAATCTAGTACTCTCTGGTCATCATCGGCCGATCCTGGAACTTCTAACAAATGGCGACGAAGCCTTATCGTTTCACGGGCCAAGTGTTGCCTTTCTTGCTTCAGCTCACTGATGATGGATGGGAGTTCTTGAAGCTTCTTTTCTTCAGCGGCTATCTCTTTGGTTATCTGCTCCATCTCCTTGGCCAGCTCTGCTCTTCTCCGTTTGAGCCGATCTATCGTGCCGACAACATCCGGGTGACAGCTTTCAAGGAAGTTGATCTTTTGATGTACCTCTTGAGCCCGGTGCTTGTATGAATCGGCCTCTTCCCGGGTTTTGGCCAGCTGGGCGCGATCGGCCATATGGCGCAGGGCCCTGGAAACCGGAGTCTGCATATGTTCTATATAAGCAGCACGCTCCAAGCTTTCTGTTGTTTCTTCCGGGATTCGACCCTTGATATCATTGAAAAGTCGTCGAATCGGCGAAGCATCTTCTACCAATCGGCCGATGTCGTCTTGAAGGGGAATACGCATGCTTTCAAGCTTGGCGTGGACATCATCGGAAGCAGAGCTCGACGAAATCGGGTGTGAAGCGATTTCCTCGTCATCAGGCAAGGAGACGGCAAAGGAGAAAATGCTGTTGTTCAGGGTGTCTTGCTCCTGTGGGGAAATAAAGAGAAGGGTTAGCAAGCAGTAAAGCGGAATCGGCCGATTCCAATGGTAAGTTTGTTACCTCCTTAAAATGAATTTCTCTTGCTTGCGCCGGTGGAAGCGTCTCCCTCGTCTCAGGGGCTGGTACAATTGGCTCGTCAGAAGAAGAAGATTCAACAACTATTAATGCTCTGCTCGGACCAGCTTCCTGAAAAGGCATGGAAAACAGATTTTGTGAGTATACTATGGATAAGTGAAATAAGATGGTATGAAATAGTTGCCATACCTCTATTGATCTTCCGGCCGATGTTTGTTGTGGGGTTACAGTCGGCATACCCAAATCGGCCTGCATCGGGATCAGTTAAGTCCTTTGGATATCAAGAAATTGAGGTAAGGGATTATCTACCTCGACAGGAGGAGCTGCTGGAACTTTGGCTTCCGCTGGGGTTGTGGCCAATTGCTGTGGAGACTGCGGTGGAACAGCTTGTGCAGCCTGGCAGCGAGAGAGAGTTAGTGTTAGTGAAGCACTTAAAGGATATATGAAATAAGCAAGATCACCTGAACAACTTCTACTAGTAGTGATGCCGCAGCTGCCCCGACTTCGGCGGTGACTTGAGGATCGGCTATCTCGGTAGCTGGCAAGGATAAAGGAATCGGAGTCTCGGCTGATGCTACCGCTATTTGGTCGGCCGATCCGATGCGGGCTCGCACTCGACGGCTTGTTATCTTCGAGGTTGGCCTTTTCGGTGCTCGTTTCGATCGGCCAGTGGAAATGTCCTTGATGGTTGGAGCGTGGAAGCCGATAAGTGGATATGGTGTATATGGATGGTGATTATCTATCGGCCTGCCGCTTCGACTCCGCATCGGAGGGACCTGGCTTTCAGACTAAGAAGATAAATGTGAGTTAATGACAAGATGAAAGTATGGAGAGAGATAGCATTGAAATCGGCTGGGAGAAAAGACATACCGCTGCTTTTGGGTCGATGTTTTCTAGGTCCAGAATGTTGCAATAAGTTGATGGAGATTTGCAGAAAAGGTATTGCTTCCATTCTGCCCACCATAATTTAAATTGCTGAGTGGCAAAAGGGGCCACTGACCAGTTGTTCAGGTCAATAGTGCTAGAATCTGGCACTAGATCGCACAGCCGATTGTAGTCAAGACTTGTAGTCAGTCCATCTCTGAATTTTGCTTGATCGGCGAAATAGACCCGAATCGGCAGTTGGCCAAAGCCCAGTTGCCTTGCTGCAGCCGATGGATTGTAGAAATCATATGTGGGAGAGTCCTTTCCAGAGAAGAAATTGGCTGGCAGAATCCCTGGCTTGATCAAAATATCCATAAGCTCCCTGTCAAAAGTATGAGTGGAGAAGTCATAGCTGATGGGTAATTCGAAAATCGGCTCCACTGCCTGATACGGATGCCAGCTGACAGTTTCTTCACTAAGGCCATTATAGAGGCATCTGAAATATTCAGCTGTACGGGTAGCTGTAAACTGACAGCCAGGGAAGGCCGATGCCGCCTCTCCAAAGGATCTGCAGCGTCGTTGGACAGTTGGATTCTCCTCTGACTCGATATTGGGGAAAGTTTTGGTTTCTATCCGTTGCTGAGAGACCTTGCTCATATATAAATTGAGCCAGAGGGTGATGAACCACCAGGGTCCGCCAGGGTTCCCAATCGGCTCCCCCTTTGGCAGCTTAGTGCCGATTTGGTGCATCAGGTGGTAGGCTGATCCCAGCAGATGTTTTCCAAGAGGGATGGCCGATCCTTGTGACAGAGCTTCCGCTAAAGCCTGGGTGTTAGAAGAGGGTCCAACTGCTCTGCCACAGAAGAAGTGCTTTTCCAGCCACATCATCAGGAATGCAGTATGCTCTCTCTCTGAAACCGTCCCAGTCTTCATGTTTTTGCTGATGTACCCCTTCCATCCGCCGATTCCTTTGGTTTCCAGCCGATGTGATGGCTTAATCAGATAGTTAAAAGGGATATCGGCAGAGGAGATGTCAAGGCTGGTCAACAGCAGGACATCGGTCAAAGTTGGGGTCATGGGTCCATGTCCAAAAAGAAACGCATTGAGTGCGTCGGACCAAAAGTAAGAAGCTGCTATGACCAGAGGTTCATTTTTCTCCATCTGGGATAGAGAGAGGTCTATGCATTGGCCGATTTTTTGTTCATCACACTGAACCCTCCTAGACCTGGCTATTCTTTGGTACCATTCTCTCCAGCCGGGGGTCTCATTTGGCCAGGATCTAAAGGTACCTACCCAGTGATCTAGGTCCATGGGTGATTGCTTGAATGGGACTCTGTGAGTCTCTAGATTGATCAGGTCAGTTGGATCGGGGTTCCCCATGGGGCCTAAGCAGATAAGATCAGGGGATTCTGAAAGAGGGATGGTGATCTGGTGCCTAAGTGCCTAAAAAAGGAAGAAAAGGGAAAAAACTGAGAAAGGATCCGGAAAATACTGGAGCAGTAGAAAAGCAAAAGGGGAAAATTTCAAGTATTTACCTCTGGGATGAAGATCATCGTTGCCGATGGGGCTGCCAGTGGAGCCGCCGATTGGGCCACCGCTGCTGAGGGGATCGCCGATAGAGCCTCTGTGGTTGGAGCGGTCGCCGATGGTGACGCCATTGGGAGGTTGGAGCAGGTCGCGAGTGAGATTGCCGGAGGGGGCAGTTGGAGATCGAAAGGGCTCGGAGGAAGACGAACAGTGGTTCGCTGGAAGGAAATGCTAGAGTTGTGGGGAAGAGTAGGTGGAGAATGCCAATACTTAAGAAAAAACTGGGAGAACAGGGGTAAAGATGGTATTCTTGCCGCGCCGTCTACACGAATTCCAGGGGAGCGGTCGTTTTGCGCGCTCGGTCCGAGGAAATTGCAATCATTGTGCGGAAGACCGCGGAACGGAAGGAGACTTTTACTGCGCCCATTTCGGAGAAAAGGATTAAAGAAAGAGTTTCGAAGAAAAAGTTTTGTTTTACTCCGAAACTGGGGGGCATGTGTTGACGCCAGATTTTGACACGTGTTAAATCGGCGTCAGGAGGAGAAGATTGGCCGATGCGGCAGATCTGAAGGCTACAGTAAGGAATCGGCCGATTGAGGTAACAGTTGAAAATCGGCCGATTAGTGATACAGCTTGCGCAAACAGGACGGGGCTACTTCGGAGGGTCCCGGTCAAAAGTTGGTCAACAGAGCAACGCTAAGTCGGTCAGGAAGCAATTGAAAAAGTCCTGATTGGATTAGGAGACGGCGGCGGAAGATTCTGCGGGAGTCCGTTTCCTTTTTAAAAGATATTATAGATATAGTAGTTTTCCTATTTTTAAATAAGGTTGTAACAAGTCGTAATCGACCAGGAGTCCTAGTTTTAGGGTATAAATAGGAGTCGTCAGGGCTTTGCAAAAAAAAACATCAACACATCAATCAACAACAATACTTCTACTTTTCCAGCAATTTACTTTCAAGTCGGCGACTTCGCCAACACTTTTTCTTCTTTCACGAGTTCGTACGGATTGGCAGGGCTGCATCAACTTGATCTCCGGCCAGTTGGTAGGTTCCGCTTATCGAGTAATATCCGAGCTTTAACTACGGGCGCATCGCTGTGGTTTCGTTTGGATCTATTCACAAGTTATCGATATTTACTAGAATTGCAAGTTTTACCTGTTTTTCTAGTATTATCACCAGTTATCCAGCTTGAGATCAGAGTAATCGGCTTCGTCATCATTCTTCTTCGATTTGTCACCTTACAGCCGATTAGATCTATTTCAAGTGTTGCCTTTGTAATAATTGTTTAGATCGCTCCAGCAGTCTTCTTTACAATTATTACGTGATTATCGGCTGATCCATAGCCGATCATCTTTACAGCAAATCGGCCGATTCGTCGACGCGCTCTTCAGGACAGATCGGAACTCCAGCCGATCGGAGCGCCTGGAATTTAATACTCTTATTTCCTTGTCAATCAACAGGTCAGATTGACTGGCACGCCGCGCGAACCGCACCAGGGCGATAACCCGAACAGGACCTAAGCAGATTCCTGTCTGGCCGATTTTAGCGCCAACAACAGTCAAACCATGTCAGCTATTCCTTGAAATTGGCCTTGCATGTTATATAATTTACTCCACTTGCTGAGTACTAACCATAAGTGTACTCACGCTTATTTTATTAAAATCAATGTTGCTTAGAACAAGATAATTGTTCAGAGTTACTTGAAGACTTCGAGGAGTTCTAGACGTATGTCTCCCAGTCATCTACCTGTGAAGTTGAAGTTCCGCTGCTAATTAAAGACGTTCATTGTTTGCTTAAGATTAATACTTTCGGTCATGTAATAAAGTACTTTAACACTCTCTTTCATTATGATATTATTTCGGATATACACTTGTATCGTCCTATCATATATGTGTGAACTTGATCCTGGCGCACATATAAGATGCATCTGATTTATTCTTAAAACCGGGTGTGACAACTACCGATACCATTGAAATAGGATTTATTTCAAACATTTGTAAAACTACGATATTTCACTAAACAAATTTAAAAAGCCTGAGAAGTGAATCGTTTAACCATCCTATTGCAAAACACCGAATTCAAATTTTAATTGTAACTTTTTATTTGAGAAATCCAAAAAAAAAGTAATTCTAGGTGCCTATTTTTACCATGGAAATTTCACAAATTTTATTTACCGTGAATTTGAACCCTTATTGCGATGGGTGACAATGCCAGGAGAAGAAGAGTATATATGGAGCTCTTCAGCTCAGCTTGATCATTTAGGATTAAATGCTTTTGGAAATGCTACAAAATCCTATCACGTGAATTGACACTTATCCGGTCTCGGTGGATGGGTAAATCCAGCCGTAGTTAAACCAAAGTGTGCCTATAAGGTTTTTGGATGTCTAGAATAATTATCACTTTTAGGTTTAATTTTATGGACGTAAACTGATAAACAAGTAAACTAGACTAACTAGCATCATCAACATGTAGCAGGACCATAATCTAGACGTGACAGAGCAATACATGAACATAAGTATTATGACACCAACTTCTTGACTAACGAATTTTGCTCGTTGCTATTGTTCTTACTTCCTCTTTGTGGGAGAAGGAATCTCTAGTGTTTAATTAGTGTATTCCTTTGTTGCTGGTTGAGCCGCGTGTAACTAGATTCATAGGCTTTGCTATGCATCTAAACATCTACATGCATAACAAAACCTATGAATCTAGAAAAGCCAAAATAATTAATAATTTGGGACGGAGAGAGTACTACCCGGTTGTTTGCGGAAACAAGTTTTGTTCTTTGTATGAACCTATGACATGTTAATCCTTTGGACAGGTTTTTATACAACTCCAATCCAGTGGATTAACATGTATGCCTGTCACTTGGTTATACATATATATAGTATACCTTGCAATCACATTTACTCAAGTCCTATTGGGCATGAAAGATCTTGTGGAAACTCCAAACAAGGTCCTATTCAATCCCTGGGGTCGTTCTCAATGGTGCAGCAAAGCGTACGTCTCATGCACATGAGTTTTTTTACCATTTGAGAAGAACTTGACGGCTACGTACGGTCACCACCCAGCTAAATTAATTAGGCACGTCGTGTACGCACCGTGTATATTACTTAATTAAATGCATACCATCAACTATATATACCCTCCGGTCACCAAAAGAAATTAAAACAGCAGAGTGCACAGCTGCAGGAAGCAACAGACAGAGCGAGAAAGAGCCTGACCGACAATGGCCACCCGCAAGGCACTGCTCCTTGCCATCCTCGGCTGCGTCTGCTTCTTCAGTGCTGTCCTTGCAGCTCGTGAGCTGAGCGATGACTCGGCCATGGTGGCGAGGCACGAGCAGTGGATGGTCCAGTACAGCCGCGTCTACAAGGATGATGTCGAGAAGGCGCGGCGGTTCGAGGTGTTCAAGGCAAACGTCAAGTTCATCGAGTCGTTCAATGCTGCCGGGAACCAAAAGTTCTGGCTTGGCGTCAACCAGTTTGCCGACCTCACGAACGATGAGTTCAGAGCAACCAAGGCCAGCAAGGGGTTTAATCCAAATGCTGTGAAGATGCCTACAGGATTCCGGTATGAGAATGTTAGCATTGATGCGCTTCCAGCAACGGTGGACTGGAGGACCAAGGGTGCTGTCACTCCCATTAAGGATCAAGGACAATGTGGTAAGTACACTTTGGTAACCATAGACATGTGTAATTGTTTATTACTAAAAACAGTGGTGATACAAAAAATCTGGTTGTAGGATGCTGTTGGGCGTTTTCGGCTGTGGCTGCCATGGAGGGGATCGTCAAGATAAGCACTGGCAAGCTCATCTCACTTTCAGAGCAAGAGTTGGTGGATTGTGACGTCCATGGAGAGGATCAGGGCTGCAACGGTGGTGAGATGGACGATGCCTTCAAGTTCATCATCAAGAACGGTGGTCTTACCACTGAGTCCAGCTACCCTTACAGCGCTCAAGATGGCCAGTGCAAGGCCGGATCCAGCAGCGCTGCAACCATCAAGGGCTATGAGGATGTGCCGACGAACGACGAGGCTGCTCTCATGAAGGCTGTAGCCAACCAGCCTGTGTCAGTGGCGGTAGATGGAGGAGACATGACATTTCAGTTCTACTCTGGTGGTGTGATGACCGGCTCTTGCGGCACTGACCTGGACCATGGCATTGCAGCGATTGGTTATGGACAGGATACTGACGGCACCAAGTATTGGCTGATGAAGAATTCTTGGGGTACAACCTGGGGTGAGAATGGGTTCCTCAGGATGGAGAAGGACATCTCCGACAAGAGGGGAATGTGTGGCCTTGCCATGCAGCCATCCTACCCTACCGAATAGGCAGTTCAAAAAATGCCTCATCACTTTCATACACATACGACACGCAGCTTGAATAATGGATGCTTGTTATTCGTCATAGTTCTTTCATATGTGTGTAAATTGTAGTCACATGGATATACTAGTATATGCTGTAAATGAATACCTTGTAAATGTTTTGGGTCTGGAAAGAAAGATTTATAATTTGACAAGATAGCAGAGCTTCTAAGTTCTAATTTTTCTACCTTGTGTCCCCTTTCAGTTTATGCATGGAGCTCACAGAAGGAAATGGGGAGCCAGGGGCGAAGCCAGACGAGAAAGCCGCCGGGGTCGGATGCATTAAACGCTAGGGCCGACCACATGGATGAACAGTACTAAACAGTGATTTTCCATTGATTTTGGCAAATTTCATCAGGGTCCGGCGACCCTGGTTGCGGGGAGCAGATTGTCGCCTATATGTTGAACTGATTGCAGCTGGATTGTTTAGTATAATTTGATTGTAGAGCCTACAGGCTGTTGGATTTGATTGATGCATCCTGTTCATCTGATTTCTCAGAACAAAATATACATCTTTTTGATCGGGAACAAAACACATGGATCTAAAGAAACGGAAGTTTCTTAAATTGTACGCTTCTAATGTTGCAAGGTTAAATAGATAAGCTACATGTCATGAGATCTATGAGCTCCTTATCCTTGTAGAGCATAGAAGCACTTCACGTTTAAATAGCACTTACAATTTCAAATGATCATTTACAATAACTGAATAACACAAAACATGTAACTTTGCCTTTACAATGGTTGCTGAGTGCTAACATAAAAAAAAGAACAACATGTTTGGTCTCCCACGACATTTTGGAAGACGCAATGCCATAAGGATTAAAGACTGGCTATGCTCGCAACACATTCCATATCACTGGATGTTTTTATCGTTTAACGTGATGAATACTTTGCAGCAAATTCGCCTATATTCTTGTCTGAGCTCCCTCCTTTCTGCATCGCCTCCTTAGCCTTGTGCATCCACTTAGCGGCATTCCTCCTAAACTCATCCTTCCTATCCCCATCCATCACTTCCTTGAAGCACCGTTCAACCTCATTCCTTGTCACCAAGCCTGTCTCATCCTTGCGCCCTCGCAAGCCCATACCCCACATGCTCTCCATGTATTTTGATATGGTTGCCTGGTCTGCCCAATGCGGCATTGCAACCATTGGGGTGCCATTAGCAATTGCCTCAAGTGTTGAGTTCCATCCGCAGTGCGTGAAGAAACATCCTTCGCATTCATAGTATGTGCATTAATCACTGGTAAAAAGATTAACATGACTAATTTTTAGTTGCTGGTCAATTCAGTTCATTTTTAGTTGTTGGTGGTCAATTCAGTTCACTAACTTCATTTTGCTTCATAAGAATGTTCAGGGTTTGATTTTGTACCTGCAGCCCTGTGTGCTAGGACCTCAAGTTGGGGGCACCAGGAAACAATAAGGCCATGTTCCTTGCACTTTTCACGGAGTTGATCTGACAACTTGTGTTCCTCGTTTGACCTCAGAACCCAAAGAAATGGTTTGCCAGAATTGCAGAGTCCATTGCCAAGCTCCTCCAAGTGTGTTTCGTCGTATTCGGATACAGTCCCATAGGATACAAGGACAACGGAGCAAGGAGCCTGCTTGTCAAGCCAAGCCATACACGAGACAGTGGTGGTGAATAGGTCGAAGCCGTATGTCTTGTTTGACGGAAGACGCTCGTCATCGAGATAGAATGATGGCAAGCATGGTCCGATTGCCTTTGCGCGCCATGTTCGCTCCATATAATCTGCCTCCTGCTCATGGGTCAACAAAGAAAGCATGTCAATAATCTTGTGAATTTTGAAGTCCATTGCAAAGGCAGAGCATGGGCAATGAGTAGTCGATTTTTCTTTTGTCTTGAGCAAAACAACAGACAGGTGGCCAGCAAGACCTCGCTCACCTTGGGTTCGATGTCGCGGAACGAGTTGACGAGCACATCGTCGGCGTCCTCCAGCCCCTCGAACTGCCGGAGCAACGTCTGAGTGATCGCGGGGCACCGGTCCGGTTTCGCGGCGAACGGCGGCACGTCGTCGGGCCCAAGCTCGACGCCGAGCAGTCCTCGCCCGGACAGCTCGGCGCCGTCCGTGACCGGCAGCGCGAGCCGCCCCGCCCACAGCTCGCCGTAGATGAGGTCCACGGAGCACGGCTGCGACAGGAACGCCGCGGCCGCGACGCCCGCCGCCCGCGCCACCCGCCGCGCCCACGGGAGGTGCGGGTCGTAGACCAGCACGCGGACGGGCCGGCCCTCGGCGGGCTCGGAGCGGAGCAGCTCCGCCAGCGTCTCCGAGCCGACGGCCTCGAAGCGGCGACAGTACTCGGCGAGGTCGGGGCACGCGGCCATACCGCCGTCATTGAAGCCGTCGGAAATGGCGGCGACGCGGAAGGGGCTTGGACAGGACGTACCGGGGGTGGTGACGAGTGTGGGGCGGAGGCCGTGGTACACGAGGCGGCGGCCGAACTGGAGCATCGGGTTGGTGTGGCCCTGCGCGCCCGGGACCGGCAGGAGCAGCACGTGCACGCCGCGGCGGGTGTGGGTCTCCTCGCTGGAGGCGGCAGCGGAGGAGGAGGACGAGGAGGAAGGCGAGGTGGTGCTGGCGCTCGGGCTCCCCATGGCGCATTGGTTTGGCTGGCTTCTTGCGGCGGTGAGGTGTGTTGCTGTATGCCGCGGCGGCGTTTGGGGGGCTAAATAGGGGTGGCGGCCGGGCAGTGGAGTGGCGCGCAAGGTTCTTGTGCGTGGACTGATTGGGAAGCTCCTTTGACTTGTGGGCTTCTTGCTCCACTTCGTTGTTGCTTCCTCCATCACTTGGGGCCTTGGTCAACACGCAACACAACATACCCGGACGGGCGCCGCCTCCTTAGCTTGTTTGTTCGCAGTGTGAAGTTCCATGTGTTTGGAACTTGGAAGATGCGATTTTGCCGTTTGAATCTGTATTGGAAGCAGCCGATTGGTTAAGAGGAAGTATTTGAGGTGATGTTCCCAAAGATCAATGTGGGATGCAGCGGCCATATATAGTTTACGTTTTCTAACCTAGGCTGCTCAAATTAAAATATTATTCCAGATTTCTGAATGTTGATTTTTTCCTCAATTGTTCCTGCGGATTCAATCTAGAATTTCCACGATTTTTTTCTAATAACATGGTTATAGAAAATGTGATCTAAAGATTTTGCAGTCTCAATTATTTACTTTTTTATTGCAACTGAATTAGAATTTGATGATGCAATATCATCTATTCATCTTAAAAACTCGATTTTTTTCAACTGTTCAGATCATTGATAACTGATTGATGTTGTTACAATTATTTCTCCATTTTTTTATTTTCCTTTTTCCTTTCAAAATATAGACATATACTCTCGGTGTTCCGATCATGGGCTAGTAATTAGTGCCGCGCTTCTCCGTAGCTCGATGGCTAACACTCAAAGACAAGGGTTTAGACTGGTTCAGGCAACTGCCCTACGTCCAATATGGGTGGTGTTCTTCGCGTTCCTTGCGTTCGAGTGCTGGGTGCTTACAACGGGGCGCTTGTAAGCGGAGTGCATGTGTGTTGTGAACAGTTCAGCTCACCAGAGAGAAGGCCCAGCTCCGCCTCATATATCTGGTGGGCTGGGCTACAATGCATGAGACAGAGGGGGTACCTCGCCCCTAAGGGTCGCCATCCCAGGAAGGAGGTTGGGAGTTCTACACGTGTCCTGGCCAGAGCCCTCGGTCGATCGTGCTCCGCCACGTCCCGAAGCTAAGTCCTGTCCGCCCGGTCCACGGCGCCGCCTGACATGTCCTTTGGTCCCGCTGCCTGTGGCAGGGGATGGCGTCGTCATACTTGCGGCACGCCCCCTCCCGGTGTGCGGGGGGCGGTCCTCTTGTCTGGTTGGCAGGGCCAGCCTCCACCGCGGTGGTCATGAGGCCGAGCGTCCTGTTACCGTTGCCGCCGGTGAAGCAGAGCCCGCTAGCTCGGCGTGCCCGCCTCGCCCTATGCCTGATGGCGGAGGGTGATCTTGTATGGTCTATCCCGTTAAGGCGGGGGGGGGGGGGGGGGGGCGCTACAACGCCGGCCACGACGTCATGATGGGCCCGGCTGACCAGGGGTGTCCCCGCAGGTGCACCGGTCCGTAGGCGGCGCCCTACCTCGGCTGTCGAGTGAGGGGCGTGCATGCACGTCTTATCGAGCCAGCACAGTTAATGCTTCCTCACCCCTACCCAAAGGGATCTCGGCACAGGCCTACCGACCCTGCAAGACTCGCTGCGGGTCGGGAAGGCGCCACGTGTTCGGGACATCGCCTTTGGGTGTTCGCGTCTTGTCCCACTGATTGGCTAGCGTGGGCCATGTCTCTATCCTGGCAGGCTAGGCCGCATGATAGTTCGGGGTACCTGTAGTACCTAACCCCGTCATATATATATATACACTCACACAAAATATATTTCATATAATATATTTCACATTTCATGAGTGTTTTTTCTCAAATTTTCAAATGTTTGCAATCTCAATATATATTACATTCATATTCACTTACATTATTTGTTGGTATTGTTGGCCATTCGAGCCACCCGGCCAGGCACGGCCCGAGCCCTACTCAGGCTGGCACGATTAGGCTCTGCACGACTAGGCATGCTTATTAAACGGGCCGTGCCGTGTCTATCCATGGGCCGAGCTGCTGGCCCAGGCACGGCACAGGGGAGTTTTAACTGTGCCATGTTAGCCCATCGATCTGACTGGCCCGTTAAGCCTCCATGATGTGAATCCACAAGGGTTTGTTCCTGATCTTTCGATGAGAGGCGTGAGATAACTCGATTGATGGTGGAGACAACATTTACGCCCCGACTACAGCCTTCCAAGGACACAATGCCTTAGCAACCGATACACCACCTCTAATGGCTGCCGCGATCTTGTGGAGCGCAACAGCCGGCCACTAGGACACTCGTCCTGCAAGAAATTGAAGAACAAATGGAACAAGTAACTCAATTATAAATATGGAGATAACAATCAATCTGAAATCACAAAGGTGGGGTTCTAAATCGAGTAGAATGGATGGTCTAGCCAACACACGCGTCTACAAGCAAGTAGCAATGGCTAAACTTTCAACAAAACAAAACCCAAGTATTCTTGGCGGCGGCTAAGGGGTATACGGACGTGGGAGGACAACCACAGGAATGCTGGTGTCGTACTCCAACCCTAGGAAACATCCCTAATGGACCCAAACTTGATACACGGCCCATTGGACCAAAATAAGATAATGCAGCACCTGGACAGAAAATGTCTACACACGAAAACAATGACTGGGGCTAACTCCTAACAGATATGGACGTGAGCCTAGATCCATTTGAATGTAGACTTGATAAGGTTTCCGTAAATTCCAAGAATGCCCCAATCGGAGTCCGTATGAAGTCGTGGCAGCCGTTACAACTTGGTTCTGTCCTGCAGTATGAATCCAACATCCGAAACATGCTAGACTTGGACTCTTTCTTTCCTTGCACCAAAAGCGACGTGGTGGCTTGGTGGAGAACATTGGGAATATATGGAATTGGTCCTCAATCGACTTCTTTGGTCCTCCATGCCTTCCATGTGTGTTTAATAATCTTTTTGATCCATGTATGTATTTCTGAAAATAATAATAAAAACACATCATGGCAAAGGATCAATTCATCAAATGTATAAAATACAATCATGATAAAGAATGGTTTCACCTTTGAATTAAAATTTTCTAATGTGGTTGCGGGTAGTATGGGAGCGAGGCCCCTTCAGCAAACATGCGCGTAGTACCAGTCGTAAACTAGTAAAACGGTGTTGTACGGGAAGTATTAATCTCCAGGCACCGATAGAAGATGTCCCAATTGATCAAGGATGAAAACGGTGTAGATGCTCGATATTCGAAGAATTAGGAACCTCCTAGCCATCAGGGTACTATAAGCGATAAGATCCAGGGCCTGTAACCTTGTGTACAATGAAAGGCCCTTCCCATCGCGAGTTAAGCTTGTGTAGCCCGGTATCATCTTGGATTCGTCAAAGAACCATGTCTCCAACATTGAAAGATCGTCGTTGAACATTCTTGTCATGGTAACGACGAACTCCTTGTAAGTAGTGGGCCGACTGGAACATGACATTGCATCTGATTTCTGCAGCTGAATCAAGCTCGAGATGTCTTGCGGTGTCAGCCTCGCCTTCTTCAAACATCTCCAGTCGTGAAGACTTCCACATCACGTCAGCTAGTAATATAGCTTCAGACCCATATACAAGAAAGAAAGGTGACTGTCCTGTGGCTTTGTTTGGTTGTGTGTGAAGCCCCCAGACTACTGATGAGATCTCATCGATCCACTTGCCGCCCTTTTTGTTGTTCTCATCATAGAGTCTTTTCTTCAATTCATCAAGAATCAAGTCGTTGGCGCGCTCAACCTGGCCGTTGGCCCGCAGGTGAGCCACTGATACATATTTGACTTTAATGGAACTGCGTTCACAGAAATCCCAGAACTGATTCGAGTGGAAATTAGATCCCAGATCTGTAATGATAGTGTTGGGGAAGCGAAAAAGATGTAAGATGTCGCAGATGAAAGTAACCACTCAATCCGTAGAGAGCGTTGCGATTGGCTTGTACTCGATCCACTTGGTAAACTTGTCGATGGCCACCAACATGTGTGTGAAACCTCCTGGC
This sequence comes from Panicum miliaceum, assembly GCA_032594955.1. Classification (NCBI taxonomy): domain Eukaryota; kingdom Viridiplantae; phylum Streptophyta; class Magnoliopsida; order Poales; family Poaceae; genus Panicum; species Panicum miliaceum. The sequence goes on along the minus strand of CM064070.1, from coordinate 5,255,732 downwards.
ACAGTTGTTAAGGGCCTATCATGTCCAGGCCCCAGCATGCAAACGACCGTGAGGGTGGTATAGTGATGAGGTTATAAGCCGGAACATGAGGCTGTTTGCTAAAGAACTGGCAGTTGGTACACCGGCGAACGAGTGCTTTGACATCTGCCAAAGCAGTCGGCTAGTAGAAACCAGATCGAAACACCTTGCCGACTAGTGTGCGAGAAGCTGCGTGGTTCCCGGACACGCCTTCGTGAATCTCTTGGAGTATCTCCTTGCCCTCCTCCGTGTTGACACACTTCATGAGTATGCCTGATGCTGATCCACGCTTGTACAGGTTACCCCCGATTAGAACATACCCTTTATTGCACCTTAGGATGCGAGTAGCTTCACCGCTTTTTGGGTCGACGCCGGGGGGTAGTTTGTGCTCCTGGACGTGTTCGATGAAGGCCACACTCCAGTCGACCTCAATCGTCAAGACCTCTCGGTCGGGTTCCTTTGGACCCTGAGAGATGGAACTTGAGTCTGGTGCCTTGATGGAAGGGTGATGCAACTCGTGAACGAAAACACCCGGTGGGACGTTAGCTCGAACAGAACCTAGTTTGGAGAGCACATCCGCGCCCACATTGTTGTCTAGCTTGCGTATTTCCGTAACGTACATGTCCATGGTGTCCTTGTTGATGTCCCACTCCTTGTTGACTTGTTGAAGCACCAGTAAGGAGTCACCGTAGATGAGTAGTCGCTTGATGCCCAGAGAGACTGCCAGGCGTAGCCCTCATAGTCGGCTTCGTTGTTAGAGACCTCTAATAGTATTTGGAACACATACTTGAGTTGTTCTCCTCTCGGGCTGATGAAAAGTACTCCCGTGCCACCGCCACCGAGCTTGAGTGAGCCATCAAAGTACATGACCCAATGCTCTGGTTGGTTGGTTGGGGCTTTCATTTGGTTTTCTCGCCACTCCACCATGAAATCGACTAGTGCCTGCGACTTGATGGCTGTCTGGTGCTTAAAGTCGAGTGTGAGGGCTCCTAGCTCCACGGTCCACTTGGAGATGTGCCCAGTAGCATCCCGATTGTGGAGGATATCCGCCAATGGGAAGTCGGAAACCACCAGGATATTGTATGCGTCGAAATAATGGCGAAGTTTCCTGGAGGTGATGAGTATACCGTAAAGTAGTTTCTGAATTGTCGGGTAACGAACCTTGGATTCAGAGAGGACTTCGCTGATGAAGTAGACTGGTCGCTGCACCCCGAAGGCGTGGCCTTCCTCCTGTCATTCCACCACGATTGCCGTACTGACGAGGTGAGTAGTCGTGGCGATGTAGAGTAGCAGATTCTCGCCTGGTTGGGGAACCGTCAGGATGGGGGGCGACTGCAAATGGTGCTTGAGGTCTTGCAGCGCCTGGTTTGCCTCCTTGGTCCACTGGAACTTGTCGTGGTGCTTGAGCAATTTGAAGAAGGGTAGTCCCCGTTCTCCAAGTCGGGAGATGAATCAGTTCAAAGCTGCCATGTAGCCTGTGAGCTTCTGGATGTCCTTGATCATCCTTGGAGCATCCATGGCTGTGATGGCGTTGATCTTCTCCGAGTTTACTTCAATTTCTCGGTGACTAACAATGAACCCGAGTAGTTTTCCTTGTGGCACACCAAATACGCACTTCGTCGGGTTAAGCTTCCATCAAAACTTCCGCAAGCTGTTGAATGTCTTCGCGAGATCAGTGATGAACTCATCGTGGGATCTGGTCTTGATGACCACAACATCCACGTAAGCTTCAACGTTGCTGATAAGGACATGGCATCCATGCATAAGTTCATGAGTGGTGCATTGAGTGGGGGAGAAGGAGTCCAGCAAGGGTTTCCAAGTCAAGAAGGAGGCCCGAGGCTAATTCAATTTGAGTTCCCAAGGTGGAGGCCCAAAACAACTCAAGTTCGAGTCCACCTCGGAGTCCAGGAGCAGCACGCACCAAAAATGACACCCAGGCCGCATACCGAGTCAGTTTTGGACGTTCTATATATTGATGGAAAGATAATTTCAAGGAGCTTCAAATGGCACTGGTACCACATCAAAATTCATCCGGAGTCAATGGGAATCGTCGAAATATTTTGACGTCCATAATCTGTCAGGGTGCTGTGTCGCCGTCTTTTGGGCCGTTGGCCTCTGTATCGTGTCGGGCCTTAAGCCCATGTTGTGGGCGCCCCATTCCTGGTTGCCCCCAACCCTAGCACGCCCCTTTAAGGTATAAACTCAGTAGCAGCTGCCATCTAGTCTCGGGTTTTGTTTAGTTCTAGTTTTCCAGTGTGAAACTCAGGTTGCATCGTTGTATCTATGGTGACAAGTCCTTATACTTTGATCCAAGGCCCCTGTTCTTGTTCTACACCACTGTGGCAATTAGTCCTTTTGTGTTTAGAGCTTGAACGACATATTCATCTTTGCTTCTGTGGCAGAACCACCTGAATTAATCCGGCTCCAGCGCGATAACCATCACCACATGGGCAATCAGGGCTAACTCGCACTTCAAACGGAATTATCCACTGGTCTGTCGGGTAACCTCCCGATACAACCACGGTTTTTGCCGATCGAAACCACACATACATGTACTCACACGAAGGTGAGCCCAGAGGATACAACATTCCACAAATTTTACACCACAGGGTTCATCACAAATTATTATTATAACGGACTTCAAATTCTTAAAACAAGGTACTTCAGAGTTTGAAATAAATGAGTTCTTCAGAGTTCAATGCAGCGGAATAATAACGACAACTACTCGACAATACAGGATGTCTCGATGAAGCCCGTACGAGACATCACTCGGCGTTATCACCGTTGGCTGGGGGCATATCCCATTCCACCGACCAACCAGGAGGAAGGGTACAAGGCCAAGTCAAACTACCAATCATATCCTTGAAAGTTTCACCTGAAAACAAGCCACAAGCAAGGCTGAGTATACTAATACTCAGCAAGACTTACCCGACTAGTGGAATATACTTAGCCGACTCCTAGACATGCAAGGCTTTTGGCTTGAGGGGTTTGTTTTGCCGAAAAGCATGTATAAGTAGATCCTTACTTTCAGATTTTAGCTCCAAGTTCTAGCTTTCTTTAACCATTCTAGGTAAGCAACTATCCAATATCATACATGGTGGAAGAATTATTTTGAATCCAACAAGATTAATCATCATCATTGTTCCTCTTATTACCCTATGTGGTAAAAGGGTCAAGCAGTCTCAATAACCGCGAGAAACGGACGATTCGAATCAAATTTCTTAACCTTGCAAGGGAAACCTAAACAGACGTCACGTGGTTACTCACCGAGTCACACGTGCAACTTTTCCCTTCAATTCCCGCTTCACGGAACAGGCCCACCGCCCTCGACTACACCTCCCCACAGACCACGGTACGTCGGGCCGTGGCGGCAAATGCACCCGGAATTAGCTAGATGTGAACGAATTCAAGACGGTGGGGAGTATATTCTGGCCTCGGTTCAATCCAATACTTAAGCTTACCGATTACCATATTCTCGGCATGTGGTTAGTACGTTCAAAGACTTAACCACCACTACCACACACTGCGGCCTTAGCATTTTTCAATAAAAAGACGGGGCCTCAATCATCAACATAAACATCGTACCATAGCCCCGTCCGTCGACCTTATGATTGCAGCATGTAGTAAACATTCAACTCCTATATTCTCGCGAGTGACAGGAAATCACTCGACTTTTACCGAGTCCTATTAGCATAGCATTCTATCAAACCTTACATCTAGGGTTCAGAGCAGGGGTACCTAGGATCATGCGACTAAATTTTCATTCAACTCGTATAAACTTAATGCACAAGTAAGTAGAGTAATAAGTTGCATAAGTTTAGGAAAATAGGGTTCATGCTCCGGGGCTTGCCTTCTTGGGAAAAGCTAGCTTGGGGCTCGTCCGAACTTGGGCTCGGGTCTTCGAGAGCTTCAGTTAGATTTACTTGAGCTTCACGCTGCTCACTCTCGGACGTGGGCACCAGCTTGTATGTTCCGTCGGCGAGAGTAGTCGACTCTATATGAATGCACAAGTGTAAGTTATAGTGATGGTAAATGACGATTATTTTCCTTCATGACAAAGTTGCAATCCACAAAACATCGATTTTGTTGTGAAGTTACTTATTTGAGATTTCTGTGGGCAATTGTTAATAGAGTATAACTTAACTATTAACTTCATTAAACAAGAAGGGGTTGTGTTACATTGGAAACTTAATTTTCTAACCACAACATGGATTACAACTTCTGGATTACGTAACTTCTGGTGATGAAATTTTTATTTAGAGCACATTATGCAGCGATAAAAGCACTGTAAAAATTTCAGATATTTTCACGCAGCAGATTAATTTTGAAAAATGCATTACACAGCCACTGCTAGAACCTAGTTATTTTTATACCGAACAAACCATGCAAGTATTGACATCAAAAATTTTACAAGGAATTAATCTATCCATACATGTGTTACTGTAAATGTTTCAGATTTTACCGATCAAGCTACAAAGTATAATAAATAGGACAAGATACACCTAGTTTAATAAAGATTCATTTCTACAGAATGTTTTATAGGATTTCTGTGTAAGAAACTTTTTACACAGCAAGAGTTACTCTAAAGTGTTCTACAGTAAAAATTTGAACATTTTCCAAGCTTAGAAACTAATTTTTTGAATTAGTGCATTTCTCCTACCACAAAATTATATAATTAGGTTACAGGAAGGAAAAAGGTTCTAAACTTTTTCTGTGGTACTTAGGCATTAATACAACAGTCCTGAAAAAGTTTCACCACATGAATCATAATATAACAGCAGTTACAAATTAGTTTTATTACTTCATGCCATAAACAAGTTTTATTAAGAAGTTTAGTTAGAGACGGGTTCTGGCCCTAATATTTTTCCACTAGATTACAAATCAAGCAACCAATCTGCTGTTAAATGTTTAGGTTTAGACTTTGTCCACAACAGGGGGTACATTTAAAGTCTTTTAAACCTTCCATTTAATATATAGCAATATTTAGCAAGCAAATGAAGAAATGCATGTAACAAAAGTTTTAGATTTTCATCTAAAGATTCCGGAACAATTGAGTTTGTATTTTTTTGATTTTTCTACGATTTTATATGAATTTTACAAGTTCACTATTTTTGAAATCAAAGTTTAAACATAGGTTTACAGATATGCACCTGGAAACTTGCGTGCAGACTCTTTTAAAGATTTCAATCGAAGCAATTGGGTCCCTGGGCGGCGCTGGCATGGTGGCCGGCCAGATTCCGGCGAGGGGGCTCGTCGGCGGCGAGGGAAAAAGGGTCGGCGAGATCCAGGGAGGTGAGGGCTACCTTGGGATGGCCTTGGTCGGGGTTGGGGGTGGCCGGAGGTGGCTCGTCGGCGCGGAGCAGAGGGGCGGCGGCAGGGCGGAGCATCGGCGACGGTGCTCCGGCGAGGAGGGGAGGGTGTGGACTGGTCGATGAGCTTCACGGCGTCGAGGGGAACCCGTTTCGAAGCTTGTCTTGGACGGAGGAGTTTTGGAGTGAGCTGTCCACGGAGCAGCAAGAAGCGGCGGCGGCGCTGGCAGTGCTCCGGCGGTTCTGGGCGATGATGGGTGGGGCAGTGAGCTGTGGTGGGGTGCTGTGGTGGTGGTGGGAGTCTCAGCTCTGGCAAGGGGTGGCCGGAGAGGTGAGCTCCACGGTGAGCTGGGCACGACGGCGGTAATGGTGGCGGCGGCGGCGTTCTGGTGTTTGGGCGCGCGAGGGGGATTCAGTGCGGCCTTTTGTAGGCAGCAGAGAGGCGGGAGGAGGGGCGGAACTGGACTGCGAGGCGCGGGCGCGGGCAGCACGGCGGGAGCGCGTTACTGGTCGCGGCGGGCGGCGAACAGAGCCGGCGCGGCGTGCGTCGGGCGTGGGCAGGGGATTGGGTCTTGAGGATTTGGCGTGTGGAGCTGGAGATCATGCGGCGCGCGGGTTGGGCGATGAGTTGCAGCAGCTGTCGTGCCGGGCTGCGAGCGCGGCGACTGGCGGGACGCGGCGGAGACACGGGCACGGCGCGACTTGCCCATTTGGCGCGGCGGGCGGCGAGCAGGGGCGGATGTCGCCGCCGTGCGTGTGGTGTGCGCGGACTGGGGAGGAACGCGGCGTGCGGGCGCGGCGAGGCATTGGCTTGACGCCTAGCGCTGTCAAGCATCGCCGACCAAGTTGCCTGCAGCGACTGCGCGGCGGGTGAGGGTCGGGCGAAGCGAGGGCCACAGCGAAGCCGAGGGTCGGGCGAGTGAAAGGGTCGGGCGAAATGAAAGGGTCGGGCGACGCGAGGGTCGGGCGAGCGGCTGCGCGTCGGAGGGTCGGGGGAGGCGAAGAAGAAGGGTCTGCAGCCAAATAGAAGAAAAGGCAGGGACTGGTTTGCAAATCCATGTGTTTCTCAAATTTTTGTGTTGCAACTCGAAAATCCTTCAACATGAAAGTTCTTCAAAATGAAAAGTTACACAAGTTTTCTTTCAGGCCAAAGTTCAATTGAGTTCTAGTTTAGAAGTTATTTTAAAAACTCATTTCGTTGAAACTTCTCTTAATTATTTATGCACCATGTTGAGCTAAAGAGGCTTATTTCGTAATTTAAACACCTGAGGTGTTACAGCCTTCCCCCCTTAAAAAGAATCTCGCCCCGAGATTCGAACAATAAGCTTAGGGTGGGTAGTGTGTGTACCTTCGGTAGAATTGAGAAAACCCGGGAAATTTTGTTTTAGAAAACTTTCAGTTTCCCATGTGGCTTCTTCCTCAGTGTGATGATTCCATTGAATTTTGTACATTTTAATCACTTTCCTCCTAGTGCTTCTTTCTTTTTGATCCATGATTTTGATAGGGTACTCAACATATGAGAGGTCGGGCTCTACTAAGATTTCCTGTTGTTCGACAACCTCGGTAGGGACTCGGACACACTTCTTAAGTTGTGATACGTGAAAGACATCATGGATGTTTGCAAGCTGAGGGGGCAGTCGAATTCTATAGGCTACTGGTCCACAGCTCTCGATGATTTCGTAGGGACCAACATAACGGGGAGATAGTTTTCCTTTGACTCCGAATCATTGGACACCCTTGATTGGTGAAACTCGAAGGTAGACGTGGTCACCAACTTCAAATTTCAGTGGCTTTCTCCTTCTATCGAAATAGCTCTTTTGTCTGGATTATGCGGCTCTAAGGTTTTCTTGTATTACTCTCACTTTCTCTTCTGCCTCGATTACCAGTCTGGTCCAAATATTTTGCGTTCTCCGATCTGTAACCAACTCAAAGGGGTTCGACACCTTCGTCCGTATAAGGCCTCAAATGGTGCCATTTTCAAACTCGCTTGATAGCTATTGTTATATGAGAACTCTGCTAGGGATAGACATTTGTCCCAACTCTTGTCATAGTGAATGACGCAAGCTCTAAGCATGTCTTCGAGAATTTGGTTCACTCTTTCAGTTTGTCCGTCAGTTTGAGGATGATAGGCTGAGCTTCGAATCAACTTAGTACCAAGAGAAGCTTGCAATTGTTCCCAAAAGCACGCTACAAACTGAGTACCACGATCAGAAATAATAGTCTTCGGTACTCCATGTAGGCAAACAATGCGATCGAGATAAATCTCAGCATATTTCTTGGCGGCATAGGTGGTGTGTACCGGAAGAAAATGTGCCGTCTTTGTGAGCCTATCAACGATAATCCATATGGAATCGTGTTTCTGTGCGGTACTTGGCAGTCCAACAATGAAATCCATACTTATGTCCTCCCATTTCCATGAGGGTATAGGCAAGGGTTGAAGTGTACCGGCTACTTTCAAGTGGTTGGCTTTTACTCTCTGGCAGGTGTCGCATTCTGAGACATATTTAGCGATTTCTCTTTTCATCCTAGTCCACCAGAAATTTTTCCTAAGGTCTTGATACATTTTGTTACTGCCGGGGTGAATGGAAAATTTAGAAAGGTGTGCCTCATCCAGAATTTTCTTACGGAGCTCATGATTCTTTGGCACGACTATGCGACTTTCGAACCATAGAACTCCCTTATGGTCCTGGCGGAAACATTTGTATTTCTCTTCTCCTAGAGAGAGTTTTTTTTTGATGATCTTAACTCCTTCATCGTGTAGTTGAGCCATGATGATCTGGTCGTGAAGAGTAGGCTCGACTGAGATGTGATTCAGAGTGCCTTGGGAAATCATTTCCATATTAATCTTCCTCGTTTTCGAACATAATGTCTCATTATAGATTTCCACTGATAGGCAATGGCAATGGGCCTTGCGGCTGAGTGCATCCGCGACTATATTAGCCTTGCCGGGGTGATAGTGCACCTCGATATCATAATCCTTGATTAATTCTAGCCATCTTCTTTGTCTCATATTCAGATCGGCTTGGGTGAAGATATATTTGAGACTCTTGTGATCGGTGTAGATGTTACAATGAGTGCCCATGAGACAATGCCTCCATATTTTTAGAGCATGAATGACTGCTGCTAATTCGAGATCACGGGTCGGATAATTCTGCTCATGGGGCCGAAGGGCTCGTGAAGCATAGGCGATAACTCGATTTTCTTGCATAAGCACACAACCAAGACCAGTGCCAGATGCGTCACAGTAAACATCGAACGGCTTGGTGTTATCGGGTTGAGCTAACACAGGGGCTGTAGTCAAACGTTCTCTGAGAGTGTGGAAAGCTTCCTCGCATTTCTCATCCCACACAAACTTTACTCCCTTTTTCAATAGTTCAGTCATAGGCTTAGCAATCCTGGAGAAATCCGAAATGAAACGGCGATAGTAACCGGCTAAACCAAGAAAACTGAGAATCTGATGAACAGAGGTAGGAGGTTTCCAATCCATCACTTCTTGTACCTTGCTGGGGTCAACGGCTATGCCTTTGCTGGAAATAGTGTGACCCAAGAATTTCACACTATCCAACCAGAATTCGCACTTAGAAAATTTAGCATAGAGCTGATGGTCTCTGAGACGCTGAAGAACAATGTGCAGGTGCTTAGCGTGCTCTTCCTCATTCTTGGAATAGAAAAGGATGTCATCAATGAAAACTATGACAAATTTGTCGAGCTCGGGCATGAATACCGAATTCATGAGATACATGAAGTAGGCAGGGGCATTGGTGAGGCCAAAGGACATGACCAAGAATTCATATAGCCCATATCATGTGGAAAAAAGGTGGACTTAGGAATATCGCATGGGCGAATCTTGATCTGATGATATCCAGATCGAAGATCAATCTTTGAGAAGACTCTAGCTCCAGATAATTGATCAAAGAGAACGTCCATGCGGGGAAGTAGGTATTTATTCTTAACAGTTACCGCATTGAGAGGTCGGTAGTCCACACATAATCTTAAACTGACATCCTTTTTCTTTACAAAAAAGTCTGGACATCCCCAAGATAATGCGCTAGGATGAATGAAACCTTTGTCCAGTAGTTCTTGGAGTTGTGTTTTCAGTTCGGCCAATTTCTTAGATGGCATCCTATAGGGTCTTTTGGAGATAGCTGCAGTGCCTGGTTGCAGTTCAATAACGAACTCAATTTCCCTATCTGGCAGCATTCCTGGCAAATCATCCGGAAAAACATCGGCATACTCAAATACCACTGGAATATCATCTAGCTTGATCCCTTCCATCACGAAAACACAAGAATTCATGCACTCCCGGAACGGTAGGTAAAGGGTAGTGGTTCCGTGACTAGGTGAATTATTTCAACAGCCCGGGAAGAAAGGTCCAGTATGACTCCGTGCATGGTCATCCAATTCATTCCCAAAATAATATCCATGCCTTCAAGGGGTTAGAGAACAAGGTCCGTGTTGATGATTTTACTTCCCAATTTTATCGGTACCAGCCTTATTATTTGGTTGGAAGCAATTTTTCCACCCGATGTTGATATCATATATGACCTTTTTGTGTGACAAACGTCCAAGCCTACTTTTGCACCAAACTTTGCACTAATGAAACTATGAAATGCACCAGAATCAAATAATATAACTGCAGGCTTGTTATGGATAGAGAATGTACCTGTCATCACTGGTGCTCCTTCAGGAAGTTCTGCAAGGGTGGTGAAATTGATCCGTCCTTGTTTGACCTGAAGGGTTTGCCTCTTGCCCTTGTTCCTATTGTTCTGGTTAGAGTCTTGGCCCTGATTTGGCTGCCTGGGCTGAGGACATTTGCGAGCAAAATGACTGGAACTCCCGCACTTGAAACAACGATTGGTGATGTTCGGTCGAAGAAACTGCTGAGTAGCGGGCCTTGGTCCAGTTTGTTGAGGCACAGAGGGTCGTGCAATACCTTGCTGCTATGGGGGCCTGATAATCCATCGCCCTGGCTGAGGGGCCTTCTGTGGAGCTGTAGGCGCAGCATTTTGCACTAATCGATACCTCGGTGGCTGAGCACCCGAGGGTCCAGCTGGTGCCTTTCTCTTCTTCTCGGCACGGTGAGCCATAATACAATCCTCTTGGGTAATGGCCATGTTGACTAGCTCATTATATGTATCGGCCTTGACAAGATTCAGTCGTTCTTGAGTTTGGTACTCAGACCTCTGCGGAAACGATCACGCTTCTTAGCCTCCGAGTCTGCGTGATAGCCAGCGTATTGGCACAGATTGTTGAAGGCCTGAGCATACTGAAGTACCATGCGGGTACCCTGAGTGAGTGGCAAAACGAGCCTTGTTTGCATCCGAACATGGAGCCACAAGTAGAGAAAACTTGGACTCAATTGTGCGAATCCAAGCGTCCGCATCCAAGGGTTCCTCCGTCTTGTGAAACAAGGGAGGCTGGGTTCCAAGGAAATCCGTGTAACCGGTAGCTTGGGGTTGGTGAACATTGTGCCCACCCCGCTGTTGGTGCTGTCCTTGCACGAGCTGGCGAAGCAACTCGTTTTGAGCGGCCATTACTTCCACCAAACTGGGTGGTGGTGGTGCCTGTGGTTGGGATCCACTAGCACTAGCACCGAAACCATCCGGGTTTCCACGGGTTGCTCCAACCATCTGAAAGGTAAATGTTTATCTTTAGCAACGTGATCCATATCACTCCCATGATTAAAAAGGATTAGCGCGGAAAAGTAGACTTCCGAAAGATCTTGGATATAATCATGGGCAGAATACTGTCTGCCATAAGAAATTTGTAACTCCTGGTAGGTGCATCCAAAATATCTCATATTTTGGCAGTGGGTAGGGAATTTAGAGATGTACCACTTTGGTATTCAGCCTAGACGCTAAATCGACGGCCAAGATGGTCGAAAGATTCATTCTTTGTATCGCTGGTTTGGCTGTTTTTCAGCAGAACGAGTTATAGTATCTTGCCTATAACTCCAACTAGAAACATCCAATAGTGCTGAAATTTTGTGAGCTTTCCGGACATGAAATTCTTGACAAGTTTGGTATTTAACTTGCTGCTCAGAAGGATCAACTTCAAAGGGTAAAGGTTTTGGACAAGATCATGCCATAGGATATGAACTAGAGGATGGAAGTTGGATACTTCTGAAAGCAACTTAAAACTCCATAACTCCAATTTGAGTAATCCAGAAATTCTCAAACTTCACTAAAACATTCCTAAGGTATTTTTGAACAACTTTGCTAGTGAACTCCAGAGCTAGATAAGTCTCTAAGATGGTCTTTCTCTTCAGTTTTTACTTTACTGTCTACCTAGAAATTTTTGAGTGAATAGTGGGACAATGTTTCGTGCACCAGGGATAATCTACCCAGCCAAAAATTACCAAAGTTTAATAGTAGCTGCCTGAGAAAATTTACAACAAGTTTTGTGTTGAACACTTTCTCAGAAAACTGTAGTAAGGGGGCATAAAAATTTATGTGGCTGATCTGCTCATTTTGGCAGAAAACTGACATCTCAAGGTCTTTGTGTGTTCTCATTATCCATATGTTCAGAATTTTTCATATTTAGACAGGAGATAGAATATGAATTTTGGAACAAAACTTTCAACATGAACTTCTCTAGAAAGGATCATTTTCTAAGCTTAATAAATCCATCTTTTCAGATAATGCAGAATGTGACAGATTTGCTAGATAATCCTTATGCAAAGATAAATGTGTGGCGCATGAATCTTACCACTCTCACGCATCGCATTTTCAATTTTAGATTTATATAGCCATGATGCATGCACGTCCTATTCGTCCTCTCAAAATAAAGTAATTGTCAAATAGCTTTGGTCTTACGAAGTTAGTTTCGGTGGCATACACAATACGTATCTCACTATAATAGCTAGTGGAGAATTCTCTAGCCGTTCTTAAACTTATCGTAATCGCGGTTAGTGTACCTGCAGAAGATTGATATAGCATATATATATATATATATATCCATTGAACCTTTCATGCCAGCACTCATGAAAGCGTCCGTATTCATTACCGTTCACTATAGAAACGGCATCCGTACAATTCCCGCCGTACAGACGACATTAACATACGCTATCAAGATAGCGTATTCACGGGGGTACTGTCTTGAGACGGGGGTATGAACAGCGATCGCCATACCCTGCGCCAAACCTTCTACTCCCAATATAATCAACTAATAGTTGGTATATTGGCAGCACCTCAAGTAAGCCACTGCTTGAGGGCAGCGTTCCGCTCGCATCACCGACAGGAAGGCCAAGCTCTCTCAGTTGGCTGAGGATTCTTACCTTCTTACCTTAGCGATGAGTGTGTCGTTATAGAATTTAAGGGATAAAAGTAAGTTTTGACAGAAAGTAATATGCTGGAAGTCAGTTGATAATATTTATAAGTTAGATAGCCGCCTAGTAACTTTCCCATAATCCCTTAGGGCTTTACGAACTAGGCACCATCCTTAACAAACCAACGCATTTTTCAACACAATTTTTGTGGTCAAGTTTTAGGAAAACAAGTTTTTAAGACTTGTTGCATTCTCTGACGTATGCATTTCGGCTTTGATACCAACTAGGGTACTAGCTGTGGCTCTGATACCAGCTATGGCAGAACCACCTGAATTAATCCGGCTCAAGCGCGATAACCATCACCACAAGGGCAATCAGGGCTAACTCGCACTTCAAACGGAATAATCCACTGGTCTGTCGGGTAACCTCCCGATACAACCACGGTTTTTGCCGATCCAAACCACACATACATGTACTCACACGAAGGTGAGCCCAGAGGATACAACATTCCAAAAATTTTACACCATAGGGTTCATCACAAATTATTATTACAACAGAGTTCAAATTCTTAAAACAAGGTACTTCAGAGTACATGTGAACGAATTCAAGACGGTGGGGAGTCTATTCTGGCCTCGGTTCAATCCAGTACTTAAGCTTACCGATTACCATATTCACGGCATGTGGTTACTACGTTCAAAGACTTAACCACCACTACCACACACTACGGACTTAGCATTTTTCACAAAACAGACGGGGCCTCAATCATCAACATAAACATCGAACCATAGCCCCGTCTGTCGGCCTTATGATTGCAGCATGTAGTAAACATTCAACTCCTATATTCTCGCGAGTGATAGGAAATCACTCGACTTTTACCGAGTCCTATTAGCATAGCATTCTATTGAACCTTACATCTAGGGTTCAGAGCAGGGGTACCTAGGATCATGCGACTAAGTTTTCATTCAACTCCTATAAACTTAATGCACAAGTAAGTAGAGTAATAAGTTGCATAAGTTTAGGAAAATAGGGTTCATGCTCCTGGGCTTGCCTTCTTCGGAAAAGCTAGCTTGGGGCTCGTCCGAACTTGGGCTCGGGTCTTCGAGAGCTTCAGTTAGATTTACTTGAGCTTCACGCTGCTCACTCTCGGACGCGGGCACCAGCTTGTACGTTCCGTCGGCGAGAGTAGTCGACTCTATATGAATGCACAAGTGTAAGTTATAGTGATGGTAAATGACGATTATATTTATTCACGACAAAGTTGCAATCCACAAAACAACGATTTTGTTGTGAAGTTACTTAGTTGAGATTTCTGTGGGCAATTGTTAATAGAGTATAACTTAACTATTAACTTCATTAAACAAGAAGGGGTTGTGTTATATTGGAAACTTAATTTTCTAACCACAACATGGATTAAACACAACTTCTGGATTACGTAACTTCTGGTGATGAAATTTTTATTTAGAGCACATTATGCAGCGACAAAAGCACTGTAACAATTTCAGACATTTTCACGTAGCAGATTAATTTTGAAAAATGCATTACACAGCCAGTGCTAGAACCTAGTTATTTTTGTACCGAACAAACCATGCAAGTATTGACATCAAAACTTTTACAAGGAACTAATCTATCCATACATGTGTTACTGTAAATGTTTCAGATTTTACCGATTAAGCTACAAAGCATAATAAATAGGACAAAATACACTGAGTTTAATAAAGATTAGTTTCTACAGAATGTTTTACAGGGTTTCTGTGTAAGAAATTTTTTACACAGCAAGAGTTACTCTAAAGTGTTCTACAGTAAAAATTTGAATATTTTCCAAGCTTAGAAACTAATTATTTGAATTAGTGCATTTCTCCTAACACAAAATTATATAATTAGGTTAGAGGAAGGAAAAAGGTTCTAAATTTTTTCTGTAGTACTTAGGCATTAATACAATAGTCCTGAAAAAGTTTCACCACATGAATCATAATATAACAGCAGTTACAAATGAGTTTTATTACTTCATGCCATAAACAAGTTTTATTAAGAAGTTTAGTTAGAGATGGGTTCTGGCCCTAATATTTTTACACTGGTTTACAAATCAAGCAACAAATCTGCTGTTAAATTTTCAGGTTTAGACTTTGTCTACAACAGGGGTACATTTAAAGTCTATTAAACCTTCCATTTAACTTATAGCAATATTTAGCAAGCAACTCAAGAAATGCATGTAACAAAAGTTGTAGATTTTTCTGATTTTTCTACGATTTTATACTCCAGAACAGTTGAGTTTGTATTTTTCTGATTTTTCTATGATTTTATACGAATTTTACAAGTTCGCTGTTTTTAAAATCAAAGTTTATACATAGGTTTACAGATATGCACCTGGAAACTTGCGTGCAGACTCTTTTAAAGATTTTAATCGAAGCAATTGGGTCCCTAGGCGGCGCTGGCATGGCGGCCGGCCAGATTCCGGCGAGGGGGCTCGTTGGCGGCGAGGGAAAAAGGGTTGGGGAGATCCAGGGAGGTGAGGGTTACCTTGGGATGGCCTTGGTCGGGGTTGGGGGTGGCCGGAGGTGGCTCGTCGGCGCGGAGCAGAGGGGCGGTGCGCGGGGCGGAGCGTCGGCGACGGTGCTCCGGCGAGGAGGGGAGGGTGTGGGCTGGTCGATGAGCTTCACGGCGTCGACGGGAACCCGTTTCAAAGCTTCTCTTGGACGGAGGAGTTTTGGAGTGAGCTGTCCACGGAGGAGCAAGGAGAGGCGGCGGCGCTGGCGGTGCTCCGGCGGTTCTAGGCGACGATGGGTGGGGCAGTGAGCTGTGGTGGGGTGCTGTGGTGGTGGTGGGAGACTCAACTCTGGCAAGGGGCGGCCGGAGAGGTGAGCTCCACGATAAGCTGGGCACGACGGTGGTAATGGTGGCGGCGGCGGCGTTCTGGTGTCTGGGCGCGCGAGGGGGACTTAGTGCGGCCTTTTGTAAGCAGCAGAGAGGCGGGAGGAGGGGCGGAACTGGACTGCGAGGCGCGGGCGCGGGCGGCACGGCGGGAGCGCGTTATTGGTCGCGGCGGGCGGCGAATAGAGCCGGCGCGGCGTGCGGCGGGCGCGGGCAGGGGATTGGGTGCTGAGGATTTGGCGCGTGGAGCTGGAGATCACGCGGCGCGCGGGTTGGACGACGAGCTGCAGCAGCTGTCTTGCCGGGCGGTGAGCGCGGCGACTGGCGGGACGCGGCGGAGACACGGGCACGGCGCGACTTGCCCATTGGGTGCGGCGGGTGGCGAGCAGGGGCGCGCGTCACCGGCGTGCGCGTGGCCTGCACGGACTGGCAAGGAACGCGGCGTGCGGGCGCGGCCAGGCATTGGCTTGATGCCTAGTGCTATCAGGCATCGCCGGCCAAGTGGCCTGCAGCGACTGCGCGGCGGGCGAGGGTCGGGTGAAGTGAGGGCCGCAGCGAAGCCGAGGGTTGGGCGAACGTAGGGTCGGGCGAGTGAAAGGGTCGGGCGAAACGAAAGGGTCGGGCGACACGGAAGGGTCGGGCGACGCGAGGGTCGGGCGAGCGGCTGCGCGTCGGAGGGTCGGGCGAGGCGGAGAAGAAGGGTCTGCAGCAAAATAGAAGAAAAGGCAGGGACTGGTTTGCAAATCCAAGTGTTTCTCAAATTTTTGTGTTGCAACACGAAAATCCTTTAACACGAAAGTTGTTCAAAATGAAAAGTTACACAAGTTTTGTTTCATGCCAAAGTTCAATTGAGTTCTAGTTTAGAAGTTATTTTAAAAACTCATTTCGTTGAAACTTCTCTTAATTATTTATGCACTGTCTTAAGCTAAAGAGGCTTATTTCGTAATTTAAACACCTGAGGTGTTACACCTTCATATACATCTGCAATTTCAGATTGCGTGTTTATCCTTTCTTGCTTGTGTTCTTTGATTCGCTTGCAGGAAAAGCCTTCTCGGTGAGGTCAATCAAGTTGTGCTTGGTTGATAACCAATGGAGAAGTGGTGTAACGGTTGCAGGATTTGAATCGTGTTTGATTTGAAGCCGGATCGCCAACATCGAGACTCCACCAATCGAATTTACCAATACGTATGGGAAGATCGGGACTAGTCTATATCAAGTGGTATCAGAATTCAGGTTAACCGTGAGGTATATTATCATGTGCCCTTTAGATTCATCTTTTTTTTACCTAGAGTCTACAAAAAGCCCTAAAAAAATAATTCCGCTGTCCTATAACCCCTTTGTGCCCCACAATTTTTCAATTCAGTTTGCTTTTCTGAATTTTAGTCCCTTGTTGTGTCATTGTGTTTGTCGTGTCTAGATTTTGTTCTTGTCTTTAGTGTCGTCTTTATTGAGTTGTGGTCTTTGTGCTAATTTGTTAAAGAAAAGTGTTCCCATCTATTCCTTGCTGTACTAGTTGGTTTTGTGTCAAGAAAGAAAAAATCAGCTACGTTGAAAGATAGAAAGATAAGACAAAGAAAAAGGCAAAGGTGCAAAAAAAAAAGTCAGGGAAAAGAAAAATCCGCACCAAAAAAAAGAAAGAAAGAAAATACAAAGAAGAGAAAAATTTAGAAGTGCTTGCATCCTTTTGTGGTCTTGTGGTGAGTTGTATTGTTGCTTGCTTGAACTAGATACAGGACAAGTTTAGGCCGACGACATAGACTAGCTTGGACTATTTTTCAGTCTTGCAATTCTGAATTGAATTTTTGATTTTCCTTGCTACCATATTGTGCCTACCCAAAACTCCACATATACTTGTGTCAGCACAGGTTCACCTTGCAACTGTTACACCCAAGCTTGACAACAGATTGTGCCGTCCTGTTTGGCTTTGGTAAGAACACTTGCAAGACGGTGGTAAGCCGCTTGAGATATCCATCTCCCAATCCCAGTAGATGTTAGTTGATAGGGATAATATTTTTTGTGTTCTCTTTTTCTGCTTCTAACAATGACAGGTTGTTCATATCCACCAACATATGATAGTATAGGTGCTGATGCGTACATTGAGTGGGAAATTGCAATAGATAACATATTTGCTACTCGCTTTATGTGTCCAAGGAGGAAGGTAAAAAATGCAGCTAGTGTTTTGCAACATTCTGCTTTACCTTGGTGGGAGTCTTTCAGTTCTTTAGAAAAACCTCTCACATGGAACGATATGAAAATTCTTATGAGAGAAATTTTTGTTAATCCATATCTTGTAAATAATTCAAATGATGAGGTGCACCAACTAGATCAGTCTCTTGTTGTTCCTCTTGCTATGCCTAACCTTTTGCAGGACAACATACCAAAGAGAGAGGATGACATGATAGATAATAAGGTGCTTACAACCTCATGTGAAAATTCAGAACCATCATCTCATAATGCACCTATTGCTTCTGCTGAACATTAGAGCAAAGGTAATGACCATGGCGCTACACTCACGGCAGGTGAGAGTTCTCTTCCTGTGCTAAATTTTTCCACCAATCATGCTATGATAGAGCAAATATTAGTGGAACCATCTCTTCATTTAACTTTGTCACAAGATGATTTTCTTTATATTCCTTGTGATAAAGATGGTTTGCATGATCATGCTATTAGTGTGTTAAAACCACATACTTGTGCTGAATTTAAACATGTTAATCATATTGCTACTGATATGGATGAGCTAAAATTATTGTCTTCTTTAAATACTATAGGTTACAATGAATTTTATGTTCTGTGTAATCTTAGTGATTTGGAGGAGAAACTTTTTGTATACTCTGATTTGCCATGGTTGTCTAGACATACATATCATGTTATTGGCAAATATAACAAAAAAGGACAATATTTGATACATCGGGTTTACATTTGTACAAATCTTAATTCTCCTTTTGTTGTACAAAATTATAATCAATTAGAGGGCTGTAATAGCAATAATATTGTCACGCCATGTTCCTCTAGTTCTGTTTTGAATAAACAGGTTGAATCCAAAGAAGGGGAGCATATGTTTCTTGTTAGTACCAATCTTTTGCAGGCAGGTAGATCGTGTGCATTCCGATCGAGGAGATTACATGTTTGTAGGCCAAGATGGGCCAAAACTCCACATATGTGGTCATAATCTATCTCATAACATTGTTTGTTCCCATTATTTTGGCAACCTCGTTTGTCTTCATGTTGTGCAGGAGCGCCTTCAAGCACAATCAACGCCGAGGACGGCTTTTCGTCAAGGGGAGGATGATGAGGACATGGCATCCATGCATAAGTTGATGAGTGGTGCATTGAGTGGGGGAGAACGAGTCCAGCAAGGGTTTCCAAGTGAAGAAGGAGGCCCGAGCCTAATTCAATTCGAGTCCCCAAGGTGGAGGCCCAAAACAACTCAAGTTCGAGTCCACCTCGGAGTCCAGGAGCAGCACGCACCAAAAATGACACCCAGGCCGCATACGGAGTCAGTTTTGGACGTTCTATATATTGATGGAAAGATAATTTCAAGTTGCTTCAAATGGCACTGGTCCCACATCAAAATTATTCCGGAGTCAACGGCAATCGTCAAAACAATTTGACGTCCAGAATATGTCAGGGTCCTGCGCCTCCCTCTTTTGGGCCGTTGGCCTCTGTATCGTGTCGGGCCTTAAACCCATGTTGTGGGCGCCCCCTTGCTGGTTGCCCCCAACCCTAGCATGCCCCTTTAGGGTATAAAGTCAGTAGCCGCCGCTATCTAGACTCGGGTTTTGTTTAGTTCTAGTTTTCCAGTGTGAAACTCAGATTGCATCGTTGTATCTATGGCGACAAGTCCTTATACTTTGATCCAAGGCCCCTATTTTTGTTCTACACCACTGTGGCAATTAGTCCTTTTGTGTTCAGAGCTTGAACCACATATTCATCTTTGCTTCATATACATCTGCAATTTCAGATTGCGTGTTTATCGTTTCTTGCTTGTGTTCTTCGATTCGCTTGCAGGAAAAGCCTTCTCGGCGAGGTCAATCAAGTTGTGCTTGGTTGATAACCAATGGACCAGTGGTGTAACGGTTGCAGGATTTGAATTGTGTCTGATTTGAAGCTGGATCACCAACGTCAAGACTCCACCAATCGAATTTACCAATACCTATCGGAAGATCGGGCCCTGTCTACATCAGTTGCGGTGTAGCTGGTCCGCAAGGCACAGTTGGATGGCCCGTTGATAGGTGGCTCCTGCGTTCTTCAACCCGAATGACATTGTAGTGTATGAGTATGCTCCAAAGAGGGTGATGAACGCCATTTTGATCTGATCATCTTCCTTGAGAGCTATCTGGTGGTAGCCCGAGTAGCAGTCGAGGAAGAAGAGCAAGATGCAGCCAGCCGTAGAGTCGATAACTTGGTTGATGTGTGGGAGTGTGAAGGGGTCCTTCGGGCATTGTTTATTGAGATCAGTATAATCCACACATATCCTCCATTCATTATTATTCTTTTTCAAGACTAGTACAGGGTTAGCTAACCACTCGGGGTGGTACACTTCTCTAATAAAACCAGCCGCCAGTAGTTCTGCTAGCTCTTTCTTGATGGCCTCCCTCTTGTCGGGGACAAAGCGTCGTAGTCTTTGCTTCTTCGGAGTGGTTTTAGGGTCGAATTTTAGGCAATGCTCAATCAACTCCTTGGGCACCCCTGGCATATCCGCTGGTTTCCACACGAATATGTCCCGGTTAGCCCTAAGGAAGCTGACGAGCGTGCTTTCCTATTTGTCACCTAAGCCGCCCCCGATCAAAGCAGTCTTGGATGGGTCGCCCTCTTGCAGCTGGATGGCCTTGATGGCAACGTCGCTGGTTGGGTTTAACCCTCGAGCTGGTTGGAGATCTCCATCTCTGAGTTGGTCAGCTTCGGCGCGGCCGCGAGTACTTCTGCAGATGGCTCTGGCACGCGTGATGTTGTGGCGTACTCGATCACTTCATGGTCGTAGTCGTACGACTTCTTCAGGTCACCACGAAGTGTGAGTACGCCTGTCTTGTCTGGCATTTTAAATAGCAGGTAGACGTAGTGGGGCACGACCATGAATTTGATTAGTGCCGGTCTGCAAAGGATGGCATGATATGACGAGTCGAAGTCTGCCACCTCGAACTTAATGTACTTGGTGCGGTAGTTATCTTTCGTCCCGAAGGTGACTGGCAGGACCACTAACCCGAGTGGTGTAGCCACATTACCCGAGACAATGCCGTAGAAAGGAGCTCGGCTAGGGGTGAGCATCTTGAATATGTCCAAGCCCATCTTCTTCAGAGTACTCGTGAAAAGCAAGTTGAGGCCGCTCCCACCATCGATGAGTACTCGGCTTAGCTGTGAGCCCGCCACGACAGGATCTAGAACGAGCGAGAATTTTCCCGGCTTGGAGAAGCTGGTCCATTGATCATCCCTGGAGAAGGAGATCGGGACCTCGCTGTATCTCGGAGGCCTTGACGTGGACGGCTCCATAGAGAGTATTTCGCGCAGGGTCAACTTCTGCGCACGCTTGGAGGGGAATCCACTGTCTCCGCCGAAGATGACGTTGACGACGTTCTTCGTATCCTGGAAGTCTTGAGCCCATGACTTGTCACCCTCCTCGTCGTCCTCCTGGTCCTTTCGCTTTCCTGCTTGAGGAAGGGGTGGTGCATTGAGTGACTTGCGGATGGTGATGCACTCGAAGAGAGTGTGTCGCGACTTCGGGTGTATCGGGCATTGTTTGTGCATGACTTTCTCAAATTGTGTCTCGTTGTTCCCCGACTTCTTGCCACGCAGATTGCGCTCGACAGCCGCGACTTCTTGGTCTGGCTTGAGCTTTCGGTTGTTCCCCGAGTGGTTCCGTTGGCTCTTGTCGAAGTGGCCGTTGCCATTGCTTTGCTTGTCGTGGTTGCGCTTGGGGAAGCGGTCGTTCTCCTCATCCTCCTGGTCAGCCCATCGTGCCATCATGTCATGTAGCTCCACGGCAGTAGTTGGGCGGTTGCGCCTAAAGTCGTGGTACATGTGCTTCGAGAAGAGACTATTCTGGAAGCAGTGGATGACGTCCTCATTGGTGATGTTGGCGATGGTGGCACACGTCTCAAAGAAACACCGGGTGTAGGACCTCAGGGTCTCGTTCATTTCTTGCTTCACCTGGTGTTGATGCCAGATTTTGACACGTGTTAAATCGGCGTCGGGAAAAGAAGGTCGGCCGATGCAGCAGATCTAAAGGCTACGGTAAGGAATCGGCCGATTGAGGTAATAGTTTGAAATCGGCCGATTGGTGCTATTTCGGAGGGTCATGGTCAAAAGTTGGTCAACAGGGCAATGCTAAGTCGGTCAAGGAGCAATTGAAAAGAATCCTGATTGGATTAGGGGACGGCGGCGGAAGATTCTGTGGGAGTCCGTTTCCTTTAAAAGTTATTATAGATATAGTAGTTTTCCTGTTTTTCAAATAAGTTTGTAACAAGTGGTGATCGACCAGGAGTCCTAGTTTTAGGGTATAAATAGGAGTCGTTAGGGTCTTGCAAAGGATCATCACATCAATCAACAACAATACTTCTACTTTTTTCAGCAATTTACTTTCAAGTCGGCGACTTCGCCAATACTTTTCTTCTTTCACGAGTTCGTACGGGTTGGCAGGGCTGCATCAACTTGATCTCCGGCCAATTGGTAGGTTCCGCTTATCGAGTAATATCCGAGCTTTAACTACGGGCGCATCGCTGTGGTTTCGTTTGGATTTATTCACCAGTTATCGATATTTACTAAAATCGCAAGTTTTACCTGTTATTCTAGTATTATCACCAGTTATCCAGCTTGAAATCAGAGTAATCGGCTTCGTTATCGTTCTTCTTCGATTGACCATCTTACAGCCGATTAGATCTATTTTAAGTGTTGCATCCGTACTAATTGTTTAGATCGCTCCAGCAGTTTTCTTTACAATTATTACGTGATTATCGGCTAATCCATAGTCGATCATCTTTACAGCAAATCGGCCGATTCGCCGCTGACGCGCTCTTCAGGACAGATCGGAACTCCAGCCGATCGGAGCGCCTGGAATTTAATACTTTATTTCCTTATCAATCAACAGGTCAGATTGACTGGCACGCCGCGCGAACCGCACTAGGGCGATATCCCGAACAGGAGCTAAGCAGATTCTCCCGGGTCGTGTGTCCGACGCTGAAGACCATCGGCCGATTCTTATCCGGCCGATTTTAGCGCCAACACCTGGGATAGATCGTGGCGAGTGCCCACTCTGATCATGGATCCTTGGAAGTTGTCGATAAAGGCCCGCTTGAGGTCCTCCCACGAGTCGATGGAGTTTGGCTTGAGGCTTCCAAGCCACATGAGGGTTGCGGGCTCCACAGTCACCGGGAAGTAGAGAGCTTTGGTGGAGTTGGATCCCCCTGAAACTTCAATAGCAACGGAGTTGGATCCACTGGCGCGGGTCCTGCTTACCATCGTACTTGGGGATTCCGACTGGTTTGAACTCCTTTGGATAGGACTTGTCGGTGATGTTGCAGGTGAAGGAGGGGAAGCAGTCGCTGTCGTCGTCGTCGTCGTGGCACCTGCTAGTACGGTCCCTTCTCCTAGCTTCAATATCACGCCGCGCGTCGCGGCCTTCATTGATCTTCTGCCTGAGGTCGATCATGGGAGCGTCGTGAAGGCTGGCCTTGAGTGGATCTTGGCCTTGATGCCTTGCACCACGCTGGTTGCGAGTGGATTGTTGTACTTCTTGTTCATTGTTGCCGCGTGCGGACGGGTGGCCCTCGTTGCGCTTGCGGTTGTCGTTTCTCAAGCTCCCCGGGCCTCCTCCGGGGATGCGGCTGATCAGTACGGTTTTGCCATGGCACTCAGACCTCGAGGGTGGATTCCGAGTGGAAGACACTGGATGTTGCCCATCGAGTTGCATGAGCGCGCGTTGGGTCAGATACTGCAGCATTTGTATCTGAGGGTTGGGTGGGAGTTTTGGGCTAAGAGGGCTGCTTCTACGATGGTGCCAATCGGCATACGGTACTCCCGATCCGCGACTGCTGTGAAAGCATTGTTTAGATCCCTATGGTACATTGGGTCGTGGGCGCGATTCTGCGCATTGTGTCTGCGCTGAGCGCGCTTGGCATTCTTCACCCGTCGGATCCTTCGGTGCTCCTCATCTTCATCCAGGAGAGCATCAGCTGTGGGCTCGTCAGCTGAGGCGTCCGTGATTTGCTCGTTGTCATACTCAGGGTCCAGCTAGTCGTCCTCCGCGTTGCGAAGGGAGGCCATGTAGACTTGACGATCCAACGAGTTGTAAGCCGTAAGGCTGTACTCGAGTAGCTCTGTGCTACTTTCTCCCTCTTCCGCGATGGGAGTAAGAGGTTTGCCCTCCTGGAAGGGCAGTTGCTGCATGAAGGCCACAAGGCAGGACTCGTAATCGAGTAGCTCGGAGGGCTCAAAGCCCTTCTAGTACACGAAACGGCCTTGCGGCGTTGATGTTATGGTTAAACCCAGATGGCTGCCCAAGAACGATTCGGTGTGGCCATCGGGTTGCGAGTGGTTTTCAAGAGCGGGGACCACCCGACGGGTGGTGTCTCCCACGTCTCCGAGTCCTCCTCGGGACTAGCTTGAAGGTGTAGTACTAAACGATGAGTACTCTTCGTTGGAGTCCGAGTATTTGTCAAAATGGGGGCCCCCGGCAAGCGGTGGCTCCCACGTCCTTGAGCTTGAGTAGCAGATCTAAATCCTCCTCCAAGTCGGAGAGGTTCTTAGATTGTTTGGTCCCCTCAGATCGGTTTGAGTATGATCCAACTAGATCTGGTGCATCACGAGTGGAAGTCACATCGAGAACGGACATCTTTTCGAGGTTGTCAATGAACTCATCGAGATCGCTGCTTGGAGTCAATGAAGAGGCCTCCGGCTCCCTGGAGTTAGCTAGGTGGCTGTTGAAGCCACCCAAACCGTTGGCGACGCAAATCCTGGAGCCGAAGATGAAAGTTGTGCCCTCGTCGAGCACAGCGCTGGTGAAGTTGAAGAATGCCATCGAATTCTCCGGTAGATGCTCGATGAACACCCCTACCTGGCGCGGCAGCTGTCGGTGTTTTACCTCCACGCCCACCGAGGGATACCCCCGAGGTGATGAGATTGTAGGTAGTGTGTTACCGAGATCAGGAACTCGAAGGTGCAAGGAACACAAGGTTTAGACAGGTTTGGGCCGCCGAGAGCGTAATACCCTACGTACTGTGTGGTTTGTATTGCCTTTGATGGTGATTGTTTCTTAGGGGGTCCCTGTCCGCCCTTATTTAGTCTGGGGGGGACAGTTTACATGGAAGTCCTAGTCGGGTACAAGCCCAGGAGCCCTACCCGAGTACTTCTCGGGTAGTTTCCTACCGTGTCCGACTAGTTTCACTATTATACGAGTAGTCCTACTGCACTACCAGTATCTCAGGAGAAGTATGCCATGTGCGCAGTCCCATGTGACCGGGTCTGACAATGATTCATCAGCAAAGTCGAAACAAGTGGCTGTTTTGCAAAACCAGCAGATGTGCAAATGTTCAGGGCGATTGCATAGCGTTCTGAAGGAATTTTAGGGTGACGTTGTATCCGTTACGAAGCCCGTGAAAAATCCTTTCCAGATTGTATTTAAACAGCCTATTTGGATTCCGCACTAAGGAAATAAGGTGGTTTTCTTTTTATGCAGAAATTTGACTCCGAATCAAATTCTGTTTGGAACTTGTTGGGTTTTCTTTTATAGATGGAAGGATGGACGTGGATGAAACCTCAACGGACGTGGTTAGCGTTATGGTGGCAAACAAAATAAAGGGATTTGGAAATACTCTGGCTCGTGGTGAGAAACAAAGAAACTGTAATCTGCAATGCTGACACAAACATGACCAGAACTTGAAACTCTAAATGACTAGACACTAAGACCAGCAACTGGACACAAACTGATGCAACCGAAAACTCAACAAGCCCTAACTATGCAGTACTAGTAAAAGGATCAAAAGGTTTATAGGATTATGAACAAACTAATCTACTATATTTTTGGCTTTTCTGGACTATAGGCAATTGAACATAGCGAAGGATTGGAAGTCTCTCACCGAACAACCTTGCTCTGATTACCAACTGATGTGAACCCACTAGAATTTGTTCCTGATCTTTCAATAAGAGGCGTGGCATAACTCGATTGATGGAGGAGACGATGTTCACGGCCCGACTACAGCTTTCCAAGGACACTGCGCCTTAGCAACCGATACACCACCTCCAATGGCTACTGCGATCTTGTGGAGCGCAACACCGGGTCACTAGGGCACTCATCCTGCAAGCAATCGAAGAACAAGCAAGAACAATTAGATCAAGCAACTCAATTGAAAATATGGATATAACAACCAATCTGAAATCACAAAGGTGGGGTTTTGAATCGAGTAGAACGGATGGACTAGCCGATACATGCGTTTACAAGCAAGTAGCAATGGCTAAACTTTCAACGAAACAAAACCCAAGTGTTTTTGGCGGTGGCTAAGAGGTATAAGGACATGGGAGGATGACTACAGGGGTGCTTGTGTCGTACTCCAACCCTAGAACGCGTCCCTAATGGACCCAAACTCGATACACGGCCCATTGGGCCAAAATAAGATGACCCAGCATCTGGACAGAAAATGTCCGTGAACGAAAATGATGACTAGGGCCAACTCCGAAAAGATATGGACATGAGCCTAGATCCGTTTGAAAGTAGACTTGATAAGCTTTCTGTAAAGTCCAAGAATGCCCCAATCAGAGTCCGTATGAAGTCGTGGCAGCCGTTACAACTTGGTTCTATCCTGCAGTCCGAATCCAACATCCAAAACGTATTGGACTTGGACTCTTTCTTTCCTTGCACCATAAGTGACGTGGTGGCCTGGTGGAGAACATTGGGAATATATGGAATTGGTCCTCAATCGACTTCTTTGATCCTCTGTACCTTCCATGTGTGTTTAATACTCTTTTTGATCCATGTATGTATTTCTAAAAATAACAATAAAAACACATCATGGCAAAGCATCTATTCATCAAATGTATCAAATACAATCATGATAAAGAATGGTTTCACCTTTGAATTAAAAGTTTGTAATGTGGTTGCATCCAAGCACGTGATGTCCTCATCACCGCAGGGGGGAGGAGAACAACTGGCTCAGGGAGGGGAGGAGCAGGCGGCGCCGGCCGCTGCACGGTGATGCAGGGAGGGGAGAAAGGGGTGGCGCCGTCTGCCGCGTGGCGATGCAGAGAAAGGGGCGACGCCGGCTGTTGTGCGGCTACGAGGGAGGTGACGAGGTGGCCAGCTAGCCGCGCACGATGCGGGAACGGGAGGAAGGCGGCGCCGCGTGAGGAGGGCGGAGGGAGGGGCGGCAGCTCCTGAGAGAGGAAAAGGAGGTAGGTAGTTGGTAGCTAGGGTTTGGGGGAATTGTAGTATATATATGTGGGCTGATGTGGGTGTTTTTCTTTTGGGCTGATTATTAATCAGGTCGAGATCGTGCCGACCGTCTAATCGGACAATGTCGTGCCAGCCCACTGGCTAAGGGAACAGCCCAGGCATGGCACGAGGCCCGTATCGGGCTGACCGGAGCCCGATTAACTTCATGCCGTGCCGGGCCAAAAAGCCATGCCGTGGGTCGGCCCATGGGCCTCGGGCCTGCTAGCCAACTATATTTGTTGGACTACTAAACAATATATATTACATTCATATATATTCATAATTATATATTCATAATTTAGTCATGCATTCATACTATAGAGTCTAAGACACATATATTCACTTACAGTATTTGTTGGACTACTAAACAATCTCAAATGAAAAAAAAATTCAACTATAAAGTTTTAGGTGTCGTCGAGTCCTATAATTTTAATATAAAGTTTATCTTTATCTAAGATCATATAAAAAAATTATGAATTTATTTGTCCGAAAAAATTTCTAGGGGCGGGCCGACTATTTCTAGGAGCAAGCTACATCATCATCCACTCGACAATTCATTTTCGGGAGCGGGTGATGGCATCACTCGCTTCTAAATTATTCCCATTTATAGGGACAGTTCACCCCTACTGTCCGCCCCTAGCAATGCTTATTTCAGGGTCATGTAATGTTACTATCGGCCCCTAAAAATCAGGGTTATTTTAATAGGCGGTTCACCCGCGATCCGCCCGTATATTTTCAGGTGCAAACTATAGTACCTGTATTTTTTCCATTTTTTCCATGAGCGGGGGACTTTTTGTCCGTGCCTAAAATAAAAAGACGCTTTTACAATTATTTTTGTAATAGTGCAGGTAAGAACTCTTGGCAATATTTAGAATCGCATAGTATAAGGACATGCAGTTTCTGTTCAAGGTAATGAGTAGTTGTGCCATGATCCTAGAGTAAGAAAAGAGGAAAAAATAAAACAATTGGTCTTGTTCTTCTGCTGCTCGAAGCCCCCAACACCTTTTTATTTGCGCCTTGAAAATTAGTTTCAATTTTCTTTTTGTTGAGTTTTCATCCGAGGTTTCCATCACATATATAATTGCCTGTCGGGTCTCTGTGCTCTGAGGTCAGTGTCGAGCTGGGTGAAATCTGTTGGCTTCTTCCGTCCCATAATTTCTTATTTGGAGTAGTGCTGCCACTTTGCCAGGATAAGGTTGTTCTTTGGGCTGTCCTGTTCGTGGACAATAGTATTGTTAGATTAATTTGGGTCTGTGTGAACGAGAAAAAGGTCGTATCCAAAAAGAAAAGTCCAACGTAGCCTTTCAGAATAATCCAAGTCTGTTTTGTGCCCCGTGCCGCCTTCGTGGGGGAGAGGGTTAGGGGAGGGGCGGCCCGGCCGCGCGCTGCTGCAAAGGGCAGCCCGGCCGCTCTGCCGGCCACGCGCTGCCCCACCGCGCTCCGCTGCTGCTCCCCGCTGCGCCGCCTTCGTGGGGACAGGGGGATGCGAGGGGCGGCCCGACCGTGCGCCGCCGCAAGGGGCAACCCGGCCGCTCTCCGCTGCTGCCGGCCGCGAGCCCCACCGCCGGAGCCCTGCCCTCCGCTGCGCCAAGTACCGGAGATAGAGAGAGAGAGAAGTGGAGGGAGAGTGAGAGAGGGAGGGGCGGATCCGCCGGCAAGAGAGGTGGAGGCGATGAGGACCTCGCCAAGAAGGTTTTTCCCTGCAAGCGAATCGAAGAATACAAGTAAGAAAGGATAAACGTGCAATCTGAAATTGCAGATGAGTGTGAAGCGAATATGAATATGAGGTTCGAGTTCTAATCACAAAAGGACTAATCACCACAGTGGTGTAGGACAAGAACGGGCTCTGATTCACAGCAAAAGGACTCGGCGTCACAGTTACAATGAAAGATGTCTATTTCTCGATGGAAAACTAGAACTAAACAAAACCCAAACCCTAATATGGCGGTGGCTACTGAGTTTATACCCAAGAAGGACGAAGCTATGGTTGGGGGCGACCAAGGGGCGCCCACAATATGGGCTTAAGGCCCGACACGATATAAAGGCCGTTAAAGCCCAAAACTGGTGACGCAGCACCTTGTTGTGGTCGCACAGGATGATCCACGAATCTTCTGGAGCTAGGACCAGAACCAAAAGAAAGCTTCCGCGTTATTTTTCCAACGCATCAAAGAACGTCTCGTTTCGATATCGTACGAGGGAGATGTGACCAATTCCGTCCAGGGTGGTCTGCTGAATCCGAACTGAACGCGGAGTTCAAGTTGATGACGACTTGTAACTTGGTGAAAGGCATGGCTTGTGCGTATCCACCTTGGTCATGTCCTCATTGGGAGGGGGAGAAAGTGAGGGGTGGCGGATCCGCCGGCGAGAGAGGGGGGGCCGGATCTGCCGGGACAGAGAGAGGTGGAGGGAGGGGGGGGGAGGGAGAGGGGGGAGGGAGAGAGGTGGGAGGTGTGCGGGGGAGTACTGGCTGAGAGGTGGACCGTGGAGGGAGGGGAGAGAAAATGGCTGACGCGGTTGCTCTCAACCTGATTGAAATTTTTTCGGATCTAGCCCAAGCAATATTGTATGGTGGTGTTAAAACGCGGTGGTGATACTTTCACCGCGGTTTTAGCTACCAACCGGCGGTGAAAAAGGAGCATCACCGCCAGTTATAATTGGAACCAACTTGTAACCGGTGCGAAAGAACATCGCCGCCGGTTCATCTTAAACGGGCGGTGATAGACCGTTGGTTAAAGCATCTTTTGTAGTAGTGGATCGTTAGTAGCTTGGCTTACATGCTGTCTTTAGATAAATTTATAATTATTGCATTTAAATATCTTTATCTCTCGGATATCGAATGAATATACATACGTATGTATGAACAATTGAAACATCCAGTAATAACTATAGTGCTCGTTTTTTTTTATCACGCAAGAGCCTAATGTTGGCGTGTGTCTGTTTATTAAAGGGGCAGTTAACCGCAGTGTTATAATAATCGCATATGCTCTTAGATAAGAGGATGTGGCCATTCCTGAAAGAACATGCTGCTTCCTGAATCCTGAGTGGGCGTGACGTTCCATTATATCAGAGTTGGAGCTTATCATCATCACACCTAAGAACATCGCAGTAGAGTGCAATGCGTCAAGCGGTGGCTTGACAGTACATGCATGTATAGTAACCAACATTATTCCACACAATGCTTGACTGCAGTCAGGCCAATATGGGCACATGATCGACACATACGCATTGAGTGCACACTAATCAGTAAGTGAACTCTCAAGGATGAAACAAGAGAGGAAAGGCAACACACACTCAGAAAGTTAGGACTGTGTATGCTAAGATGCATCAACGTGGTAATAAAAAAAATGGAGCTGCTAGCGCCCGGACGTCCGATCCGGGCGCTAGCGTGGGACGGTCCAGTAATACAAAATAATCCCTTTGCAATATGTGCCACATGTTACATGCAACGTTCAACGTTCAAGAAATCAAAAATTCTAGTATAAACTCTGAAAATACATGAAATCCCTCCACAACAATGGTAAATATTTCACCCAACGTCTCATTACATAGTTCCACCGCAACAACTCAGTTGTGCTCTAGATTTCCAGTAAACAAGTCATTGCGACATCCGAACTACCCGGACGCAACACGGAAACAAAATAATCATCACATGCAAACTTACTTGTTGCAACGTTAAAAAGAGAGAATACCAACATTCAAACTAATCGGCTCCAACATGAAAAAAGTAATCAACATTTAAATTCACTTGTGGTGATATGGAAAAAAGCTAATGCAACATCCATATTCACAGCCTGCAACACTAAAAATCCCAACATCTAAGGCTCCTGAAACGGCTCCTGAAGCAGCTTCTCTGGTGAAGCAACTTCTCTGATGAAGCTGGAACTGTTTTCAAAATCATTTGACGAAATGTGGGCCTACGGGAGAAGCTCGGTGAAGCTACGATTTCTGGCTCCTGCCCAGTGTAAGCCGGAAACAGCTTCACCAGGTGATTCGTGGATGAAGCTGCTAGCAAAATACCCGTTTGGTACAGCTTCAAGTGAAGCTCTCCATAAAACCATCCAAAAAGTTGTGCCAAAGAGGACCTAAATTCACTTGCGGCGATACGAAGCATCGCTAATGCAATATCCATATTCAAAGTCTGAAACACTAAACAAAGGTTATCTCAACACCAAAAATCACTTGATGCAACACCTCATGTACAAAGGAAGGATCGGGGAAGGTCTCCATCTGACCGTCTCCGCTGTAAAAAAGTTGTACCATAACACAACAAAAATTACCTCCTGGAACATCAGAAAATCAACAGCTGAAACATCAAAAGTCACATGTTGCACCCTCTCGAAATTAACCATGCAACATCTGAACTTACCTAATGCAACAATGGAAGCCACTTTATGCAACATGATGGTAGACAGGCATTTTTTTCTTCATCAGATGCAGCATCCAATGCATCTGGAGGCTGGGGATGACCATCGGAGCAACGGAGATGGTGCAGGTAGCCTCTGCATCTGCAGTAGGGTGCTTGCCTGGCCCGCCCAAGCTCACGTAGATGTTGCCTGAAGTCTTCGATCAAGATTCTTACCACCAAAATCGGCACCATCCTACTAGAGATCGAGCTCCTCGCCACCCAATTGATACCCTACTGCAAGGGTCGAGCTTCTCCTCGCCAACAACCGGTGTCCAACCACCAAGTTAAGCTCGTCATAGCCCAAATCATTGCCCTACACGGAGGAATTCAAGCTAACTGCGACCCAAATCGACGCCGTGCTGCAGGGAATTGAGCATCAATGTGTGGGATCGAGATTCTCTCCAATGAGATTGGAGCACACTAGATGGAGAGAACAAAGAAGAGGCCTTTAGTCTCAGGTCAAATAACCGGGATAAATGGGGACCTTTAGTCCCGATTGATCCCGGCGTAGGGGGCACCCTCTTTGGTCCCGGTAAAGGTAATTTTTTCCCTATTTTCCTTTTCCATTCATTTTGATTATATTATTGTATTAGTATTCAAGCTGAGTATGAACTCCACTAATATATATATAGAAATTAATTTATATAATATTTGTCCTTAATTTTTTCCATATTTATAGGAATTCACATATACATATACATATACATATACATGTATATGTATATGTGAATTCCTATATATATGGAAAATACTAGGGAAAATATTATATAAATGAATCTCTCCCTCTCTCTCTATATATATATTATTGGAGTTCCTATATTTACATACACATACATAGATATACATAGATATATACATATACTTAATTACATACAAAGTGCAACAAAGTTTTAGTAAATATCATCATATTTACTCCTGGGATCTATGTTCAAGATGCCATCATAGTAGAATTTGCCCTCTCTGCTGACGATCTGCTCATAAATAAATCCGCACAGGGCTTCTTGAATTGCTAAAATCCTTTCCTCTGGTATGAGCTGATCTCGCATCCTATCGATCTATGGAAAAGTGAAAATATTAATTACGATAATTTACAAAATGAGTTGAAATATTGATAAAAGTTTTTTACTTACTTCCAGCTCTCAAGCGGTATACGACAAGGACCTACTAGACCATGGAGGTTCTCGCAAACATAGTATGCGTATAAATTATTGCCCTGGGCCTGCCTCGTACACTTTAAGAGAAAAGAAGTCATCAGGTATACACATGAATATATAACTAAATAAATGAAATGTGCAAAGCAGCATCCAATACGTATCGGAAAGTCTATCTTCAATTTAAGTTCGGTGCTGAAATTATTACGTGGATGCTTTTGAATAAACTTTTTCCAAACCCTGTGCATGATCGAGAACGAATAAATATATTTATTATCGCATGATATCAAAGTAATGGTGATGGAGGCAGTATGACCGGAATTAGTTTTTCAATATGTCAGTCATGTTTATGTATAGTTTTGGATCTTTCCTCAATGAGTCCATAACTATCGCTAAGCTCATGTCCGGAATTATCACAATTAGTATCCAATGATTTCTGCAAGATTATTGGAGCCACTTGCTTTTAGGGTTAAAAAAAATCAATTATACAAAAGTAAAAGGGTTACACGGCAGAAAACACTCACTGAAAGTTGTATGGAAACAATATGTTCTGCTTGTAATGTTGAAGGTCTAAGCACTTGTATAAGTTTGTAAATATTTCTTTAGGTTTCTCCAGTAGATTAACACTATTCACAACGGTTGGGTGGATGAAGCCCATGTGGAAGTACCCTTTTTTCCTGCAAGTTTGAATCTCCATTCTACATGATACAAAATAAAATAAGAAATTAGTAGATTGAGGGCATGTAATAGGATTGGTTGCTTATATAAGTTAATGAATATTAAAGAACACCACTTACAGAAGCCACAAATTGATGAGAGAGATGTCGAGGGCGTCTTGATGGTATAGTTGGTACAATTCTTCCCAATTCAACCATATCACTCCCTCTCCACGAAAGAAATCATCATCTTTAAACTTTGCGCCCTGCATGAACTCGCCACGGGAAACCGCATCCATGTACCATTGATGTAGATGGCGCATTTGCGTTGGAAGCTTAGGCACGACCTTAGGGGGAACAAGGCTCTTGCCCTCCTCATATGGCCATCTAGCAACCACTTGGGCTTTTGGAACTTGTTGACACCCTGCAACCTCAGCCGGTGTGAGACCCAACTCTTTTATAAAAGTAATTAGCCCTTGTTGTTCTGCTGGTAGCACTACGAGCGGTGGTATTGATTGTTTCTTTTGGGCTCTGAGCTGTGGAACATCAGACGACGACCCCAATTTCTTCTTCTTGAATGACTTGGTAATTGAGCGGTCGTAGTCTAAACAAGGAATGAATCTCTTCCTATTTGCATCGGTCATTCCAATAAAAAAGGCCAACTAACTTGGATCTATTGGTTGCCTCTTCTCTGGCTCTTTCGGTTTGAAGTGCTCTTCAACCTCGGCCATACTCTACTTCTTGCATTCTTCATAAGATTTGTCCCACGGTTTCGTAGGAGCCTCCTTAGCTTTCTTCGGACACTGCTTCTTTTTCTTCGGACGCTCTTTAACTGGTGCATGCTTCTTCAGCGGTTGCTTTTCCTTCTTTGCCGGCGGCGGAGGAGGTGAAGTAGGAGACGCCGGTGAAGGAGGAGCCGGTGGCTGCCTAGGAGATGATGGTGAAGGAGAATATTGTGGTGCAGCTGGCGGAGATAACCGTGGACTCATGGTAGGTGCCCTTGCAGAGACGCCGGCCTTGATGCCTGATCAGAAGTCTTGAGGATGATGTACCAACCATGAATGGCCTCTGCTAGTGTCTTCTCCCCGTCACCTCTAGGAATATCGAGCTCGAGCGTCCCATAATCCTTGCACACCTCCTCCACGCCAACTTTAGCGTATCCAGCCAGAATCTGCTATCTATGGTAGATGTCGCCTGGCTGGGCGATACCAAAGGCAACTGTGAAGATTAAGTTCTTATGCCGACTTTGCAGCTCACAAGGTGTCCGCTGAGTGATGTCATCGACTGGATAGCACTGTGTCGTTTCAACCGCGGGGATTATCGTTTCGATAGGGAGGCCCGTGGAAGCGCAGCTGCTTTTCCGCTGAGATAGATCCACGCTGACAGTAGGCTCTAGAGCCGCTTGTGGTTGCTGTTGCTGGCTCATTGCCAAGGCCACTTGTCGTTTAACCTCATCCGCCATTCTTGCATCCTGTGATAACAGTCGTTCCTCAAGCCTTCTCAAGTGCTCTCGTTGCTCGTCCTTCCTTCTTTGCCAACTTCTGTAGGACGTGATGTACTCGTTGAACCCATATTTCCACGGAATGGCGCCTTTGCATCTTGTTCGACCCGGATGTTCTGAATTCTAAAGCGCATAAGTCAACTCATCTTTTTCTCTATTAGGCTCGAATGTTCCCTGGGCAACTGCTTGTATGGCCTCCTGTAGTCTAATGGCTGCTTGCTGAATTCTTTTGCCAAAGATCAGCTCACCATTCTCTGGGTTCAAGCTTCCGCCATGAGCATAATACCATGTCCTTGAACATTCAGGCCAGCGATGGTCGCAGGTCTGATACCTTTCACCATCAAATCTTGCTCCATCTTCTGCCATTTCGGGATCGCGAGCTTGTAGCCACCTTGCCCTAGAGTGCGATGATATTTTTTTCTTCAATGCATTTTCTTTGTTCCTTTCCACTGAAATCAGTTTTCCATTCATCTACCAACTTCATACGAATCTGGTGGTACCCACTACGCAAACCAACTTTGAAAAACACAACAGCACCACTCAATTCATCAAGCATATCATCTAAACGTGGAATAGGGTGTCGATATCGAATTGTGATATTATTGATAGCCCTACAATCAACGCACATACGCCATGTTCCATCCTTCTTAGGCACTAAAATAACAGGAACAACACAAGGACTAAGGGACTCACAGGGACTCACGTACATAACCTTTGTCGAGTAGCTCTTGCACTTGTCGCTGAATCTCTTTTGTTTCTTCTGGATTTGTTCTGTACGGCACACGGTTAGGCAAAGATGCACCAGGAATTAGATCAATCTGGTGCTCAAACCCTCGAGTTGGTGGCAGCCCCGGTGGGATCTCACTTGGAAACACATTAGCATACTCCTGCAAAATGTTAGCAACAGCAAGAGGCAAAGAATGTTGCATATCGTGGATTGAAATTAAAGCATCTTTGCATACCAAAGCATAGGCAATAGAAGTGGAAGCCATCAATTCATTAATATCAGATTTAGTCGCAAGCAAGCAATGTCCTTTCAATCTTATTTCATCTTTCTTATCAATAATAGATTTGGTATTTTTATGGCTCTCACTTTTAGCTTTTGCAGCTTTAGCAACATCATCATGCAAAATAGCTTCAGGGGACATGGGCAGCAACACAATTTTCTTATCATGGTGCAAGAGAGAATACTGATTTGATCTACCATGATGCATAGAATCTGTATCGAATTGTCATGGCCTACCTAGCAGAATATTACAAGACTCCATAGGCACCACATCACATTCAACAACATCACGATATGATCCAATAGCAAAATTAATTCGCACCAGTCTAGTTACCTTTACCTTACCACTGTTGTTTAGCCATCGAATGTGATATGGGTGTGGGTGCGGTTTGGTGGTAACTGCAAGTTTCTCCACCATATCACTGCTAGCCAAGTTGTTGCAGCTACCTCCATCGATGATCATGCGACAAGAACGCTCTTTAATGACACACTTTGTTTGAAACAATGTATGTCGCTGATTTTGCTCCGCCTTCTCCATTTGTGCACTAAGCACACGCTGCACAATGAGGCTCTCATAATGCTCGGCATGCTCTACGCCAAATTGCTCTTCTAGTCGTTCATCACTACCTGCATGGTCAGCTGCAAGCAAAGCAAATGTATCTTCATCAAAATCACTAGCAAAAGAATACCCACCATCTTCTTTGACCACCAAAACATGCTTGCTAGGACGGTCACGCTGCACATGCCCAAAGCCCTTGCAACGATGGCACTGAAGATCTCTTGTTCTACCCGTGGAGGCAATCAAAGAAGCATTAGTAGCTGGTTTCTGGACAGATTTGATTGCTGAATTTGTGGGAGAACTACATGGTTTATCACTGGAGGAAGGTGATGGTGCTGGTCGACCAGGCGAGAGAGTTGGGAGAGATGCATGTCCAGTCAGAGAAGTAGTCGTGCGTTGCTGCCATGATGTAGATTTTCCTGTAGAAACATTAGTCTTGGCACTAGCACGTCGCCCCTGCACTCCCCTTTCAGCTTTACAGGCAAGATGAAACAAACGGGTCATGTTAGTATAATCTTTATAAGCAAGGATGTCGTGAATTTCTCGGTTTAAACCACCCAAAAATCTAGCCATCGCAGGTTCCTCACCCTCCTCTAAATTACAACGCAACATACCCATTTGTAACTCCTGATAATATTCTTCTACACTCTTAGCACCCTATCTCAATTGCTACAACTTATTTAGCATATCACGTGCATAATAAGAAGGAACAAATCTAGCCCGCATGACCCATTTCAAAGCATCCCATGTTTCTGGCATGTTATTAGGATTTTTCTTGCCATGTTCTATCCACCAAACAGAAGCAAAATCGGTAAACTCACTAGTAGCAGCCCTAACACATGTGCTTTTAGGAAATTCATGACATGCAAACTTTTGATCAACAGCAATCTCCCAAGTAATGTATGCATCGGGATCATATTTACCATCAAAAGGAGGTATCTTAAATTTAATCTTAGTGAAAGCATTATCATTATTTGTGTACCTCACGTCGGCGATGTCCTCCCATACCTCTACGATTAGTACATAGCCGTCGACGGTTGTGAGCGTCTTGATAGTCTTATTCAGTATCAGCAACATAATCACCTTAACTATTCTCGACATGCTCATCTTTCTTGTTGTCTTCATCACGCCCATCGGGAGATTTAGCATGCAGCTCATCAAAACATCGTAGAAGAGCAGCAACACTTTTGTCGACACGACTGATCGACGTCTCCAACCCTGCAAGCTTGTTGTTGGTGGAAATCTGTCCATTCTCTAGAACAACAATCTTCTCATTCAGCACCTGCAAGTCAGTATCAATTCCTTAGGTGTACTCCCTCACTTGTTTTATTAAATGTTGCACGATGCCCTTGGTACGAGGCATAAGTGGACCACCCCCATCATCCTCATCCCCTGAACCTGCCATGGTAGAAGCACAAGAACAAACAGGGAACAAGTGAAGTAGAACAAACCCCTATAGCTACTAAGATGTAATAACTATGAGGCGCTCTCTCTCAACCTGTTATACAAGCTCTTACCAATTCTTACCTTGCTCAACAGGAGGGGGTTGGCAACCAACAAGTCGAGCACATGGAAGGGAGCGTATCGGTGCCGCAGCAACAGGACATGTCAAACTGTAGTCGAATATGTGGAGCTGTAGGTGGGCTGATCAAGGGAAAATACTAGCACCACGTTAGTCAAAAAAGCAAGCTGAATAATTGTTCAACGGTAGTACTGTGCTGGACCTAGCCTAGACCGTGCTAGAGGCGCGAGCCTGGGCACAAATGAAGTCACAAAGCACCAACCGAAACAGCAGGAACACAAAAGATGGATCAGCCCCTTTCTTCTTTTTCGTTTCTTTTCTTTTCTATTTTTTCACTTTGTTTTCTTCTTTTTCTTCTTTTTTCTAGTGGACTAAAATCCTTTGTTCGACAACCAACGCAACAGGATTACTGCATATAGCTACTACCAACTCAGATTGACAAAACTTGTTTCACGCAGCCAGATGCCCAAATCTCCAAGTCGATTCTAGAGCACTCAGATGGAGTTTGTGACCCAGGTCAGATCCGTTGGAAAGATCATGAGTTAAGCTTTCCAGATTATACTAAAACTCGCAAATCGGAGACCGGACACAGAAACAATGAAAGTTTTCTTCCACTGATGAATTGAAACTCCGAGACAAAAAGAGGAGACAAGAACTCGAAACTCTAAAGGACTAAACTAAGACCAGCAACACGACGCAACCGATGCAACCAAATACTCAACAAGCCCTAACTAAGCAGCACTAGCAAAGGCTCAAAGAGTTTATAGGATTGTAGGTAAACTAATCTACTAATTTTTTTTGGGCTTTTTGGACTATAGGAAAATAAAAACAGCAAAGGATTGGAAGTGTCTCACCGATAAACCTTGCTCTGATTACCAACTGATGTGAACCCGCTAGGGTTTGTTCCCGATCTTTCGATGAGACGCGGGGGGATAACTTGATTTGAGGATGGAGGCGACATTCACGGCCCGACTATAGCCTTCCAAGGATGCTGCGCCTTAGCAACCGATACACCACCTCCAATGGCTACCACGATCTTGTGGAGCGCGACACCCGGCCACTAGGGCACTCGTCCTGCAAGCAATCGAAGAACCAGCAAGAACAAGTAAACAAGTACTGAATATACTAGATGTAGATGAAGGTTTCAAACTCAATCTGCAATGATGTGGAGTTCCAAAGGCAAGAAGACGGGCGGCTGATCCAGCACGCGCGCTCACAAGCAAATAGCAAAGGCTAAACTTGATCTAAACAAAACTCCAAGTGTTCTTGGTGGCGGCTAAGGGGTATAAGGACGTGGGAGGAAGACCACAGGGGTGCTGGGGTCATACTCCAACCCTAGGACGCGTCCGTAATGGACTCAACTTGATACATGGCCCATTGGGCCAAAATAAGGTGACACAACACTGTGAGCAGAAAAGGTGTCGGTAACAAATTGACGATTGTGACCGACTCTGAGCAGAGATATACTTGATGCCGCATCCGTTGGAAAGAAGACTTTATAAGCTTTCCATAAAGTATTTGAATTCAGCCTGTTGGTGACCATATGTGACCGTGGTGACCATCACAAGTTGGTGTTGTTCTGCAGTCCGAATTCAGCCTGCGCGAATCCCTTTTCCTTTCGGTCGTCTCCTTGGTTCCTAATCAAAATAAGAGTGCACGCATCTCCATGGTCTAAACATGATGGACATAAACTCAAAAGTGAACTCACCTGATGATTAAGTTGACGAGCACGGGCACGTATAATAGGACCAGAAATAGGTACTTGTGTAGGCGTGGATGTATCGTTAGGAGGGAGACGGTGGCGCGGCAGGGGGGCCGCGGGGTGGCGTTGTGGCGGCGGCACCGGAACGGCTGCGCAGTGGATGGCTTGGGTCAGCACGCGGCGGGGCAACGACGGTAGAGAGGCGGTGGCGGATCAAGAAATGCAAACTATGGGAGGAGAAGAGAAGAGGGGAGGGCGGCCGGAATATATAGCTGGGGGTATTTGGTCCCAGGTGGAGCCACGAACCGGGACCAAAGGCCCTTTTGGCGGGCCGGAGGGAATTTTTCGGCCCACCTTTAGTCCCGAGTGGATCTGCCACCCGGGATAAAAGGGGCCCTCCCGCCACTTTTTCCATTCCTTTCTTTTATAAACGGGTTGTTTCCATTTATTTTTTTTCTAAAAGTGCTGACATTTGTTAATTGCATAATAAATAATTTATGTTGTCCAAAAATTCCAAACAAAGTTTTTGGCTTTATTAATCTTTAATTTATATTCATATGTTTTGATCCATGAAATATAAAACTTGCTACACATTATATTTTTTATTTTAACCATGCAAATATGTATTATCTAAATAAAATGTTTGAAATTATTGTTTTATGTTAAAATTGAGTTTTGCCATAATATTATTGTCAATAATAAGCCTTTTATGGAATTAATGAGTTTTTGTGTTGTTTTAATCACTACAATAAATAATAATTATAAATTTGAGTGTGTGAGAGTTTGTGTGTGTGTGTGTTAGTGAGTGTGAGTGTGAGTGTGTGTGTTTGTGTGTGTGCGCGCGCGCGTGTGTGTGTGAGAGAGAGAGAGTGTGTGTGTGTGTGAGTGTGTGTGTGGTTGTGAGAGTGTGTGTGTGTGAGAGAGAGAGAGTGTGTGTGAGTAATAACCCGAAAATATTATCTAAAAATTATATAAAATACAATGAACAATGATGAAGTATATATAATCAAAATATTCAAATTTTCCATCACATGTTCACAAAATAATACATAATAATTCTAATACATTAAAGATCAGCATCTGCTGGTATGATAATAGACTTCCTCATCACATATGGGCTTTGGTTATGATCGCGGCGCAAGTATGGAGCATCTCCTCTTCTTTGGCTTGATAGACATGTCCTTCACGTAGAATACCTAAGCGATATCCTTGGCTAGGACGAATGGCTCGTCTCTATACCCAAGATTGTTGAGGTCCACCATTGTCATGCCGTACTAATCTTTTGTTACCCCTCCTCCAGTCAGCTTCACCTATTGGCACCAAACCAGAGGCACTTTAAAAAAGGGACCATACTCAAGTTCCCATATCTCCTCTATAAAACCATAATATGTTTCCTTTTTTCCATTGTTGTACATAGCATCCATACGGACACCGCTATTATGGTTGGTGCTCTTTTTATCTTGGGCTATCGTATAACATGTGTTCCCATTTATTTCGTACCCTTGGAATCTTAAGATATTCCAAGATGGCCCCGAGCCAACCAAGCCAGCTCGTCACCGATATCCATGTTATGCATTAGATGCTTCCGCAACCAGCTGCCCAAAGTGTCCATGTGTCGACGTGTAATCCAGGCTTCAGACTTTTCTGGGAATTCGGAGCACGGGATCTTTTTATGTTCCTAAATATACGGATCCACCAAGGAGGATTGTTGAAGAACCGCGTAATGTGCTTTTTTCAACGAGTCATCATCTGTACAGACATAGAGTTTCTTTCCTAGTGTGCCCTTTCCACGTAGTCTCCCCTCGTACCGCGATTCAGGAACCCCAATCGGTTTAAAGTTATCAATAAAGGCAACGCAAAACTCGATGACCTCCTCTGTTGCATAGCCACTGGAGATGGTTTCTTTTGGATGAGCACGGTTACGAACATATTTCTTTAGTACCGCCATGAACCTCTTGAAAGGGAACATATTGTGTAGAAGTAGTGGTACCGACCGTCCTAAAGCATTACCGTAAAAAAATTCCTCCTCCCCCTCCCACAACCCGACCCATGTTGCACAAGCGTCTACAACATCTAAGCTAAGCACATTGTTTCTTGATTCCGACAAGCATCTCCACGCAACCTCAGCCTCAATCATTCCTTATTTCTTGTCACGAGCTGCTCTCGCCACCGAATCCAACACATCGCCCTTGACCCGTTGCTAGTCTCGCAAAGCTAGTTTGGCGTATATCACCTCGCTCATCACTCCACCAACTACCTAATCCTTAGCGCTAGGTTGGCCTACCGTCACCATGACTTTAATAAAACTAGATTCGAGTGAAACGTTTCTTAATATGTGACGCCAGTAGTATAAGAAAAACATTTATTAGAGCCAGTTTGGTAGAGCTCCATCTAATTCTGATTCTCTATGAAATCTGATTCTTACAAAGAAATGATTCACTCGCTGAAAGTGATTTTTTACGATCTCAGCTACTTTTTTAAGCTCCCAGCTCCTTAGTTCATCTAAAAGAATTATTTCACAGAATCAGTATAGAATCACTTCTTACGAAAAAGATTTACGATGCCGCTGGCCAATCTTACCGTGTTTGCTCTGCTCCACCGCTCTGTTAATCCCTCCCGGTGCTGCTCGTCGAGGACCACCGCAACCCCTCCTTTGGCTCTGCGCGCGCAGCGTTAAATCGCAAGGATAAAACAGTAACTATAGCATTCTTAATTTTGTCAAACGGGTTTCAAACGTCTTTTATACCTGAACAGAGGGCGTAGCTGCTAAATATATCTTGTTTGCCATGGCTTCTCGAAGTGTCAT
The DNA here is from genome assembly GCA_032594955.1 of Panicum miliaceum. Lineage (NCBI taxonomy): Eukaryota > Viridiplantae > Streptophyta > Magnoliopsida > Poales > Poaceae > Panicum > Panicum miliaceum. The sequence continues at coordinate 5,213,546 of CM064070.1, read as the reverse complement.
TCAATTCACCGAAACGATTGTCCTCCCTCATACTCAGTTTTTTTTGAGCACCTTATATTTAGTCTATGGGATAGAATGGACCTTGTTTGTTTTTCTTATGGTTAGAACGATGGGATGTGAATTTTCTAAAAACAAAAAAGGATGGTGTGTTTGGATCTTGGAACTAATTTTTAGTCTGGATTACATCGGATATTTGGATGCCAAATAGAAGGATTAAATATGAGCTAACTATAAAACTAATTGCATAAGCCGGTGCTAATTCATGAGATGAATTTATTAAGCGTAATTAATTCATCATTAGCATATATTTATCGTAGCATAACATGATCAAATTATGAACTAATTCTCATAAATTAGCCCCTATTTATACAATTAGTTTTAAATTATACTATATTTAATATTTCCGTTCAAACTTTCGAGAACGGGGGCGGGCAGCTGCGGGGAACCAAAAGGGCCCTTAAGCAACCACCCCAACGCCGCAACTCTCACCCAGCCCGTTCCTCACCAACATTCCAAAACCATGGGGAGCAAGAGCGCCGGCACCACCTCGTCTTCATCCTCCTCCGGCGCGCACGTCCTGCTCCTTCCGTACCCAGGAGCGCAGGGCCACACCAACCCGCTGCTCCAGTTCGGCCGCCGCCTCGCGTACCTCGGGCTCCGCCCCACGCTCGTCACTTCGCGGTACGTCCTCTCCACCACCCCGGCACCAGGGGAACCCTTCGGGGTGGCCGCCATCTCCGACGGCTTCGACGACGGCGGGGCAGCCTCGTGCCCCGACCTCAACGAGTACTGGCGCCATCTTGAGGCCGTCGGCTCGGAGACACTGGCGGAGCTGCTCCGGTCCGAGGCCTCCGCGGGGCGGCCCGTGCGCGTGCTGGTTTACGACCCGCACCTGCCGTGGGCGCGCCGGGTGGCGAAGGCGGCCGGCGTGGCGGCCGCGGCGTTCCTGTCGCAGCCGTGTTCCGTGGACATCGTCTACGGCGAGGTGTGGGCGGGGCGGCTGGAGCTGCCGGTGACGGACGGGAGAGAGCTGTTCGCGCGCGGGCTGCTGGGAGTCGAGCTCGGGCCCGACGACGTGCCGCCGTTCGCCGCGAGGCCGGACTGGTGCCCGGTGTTCCTTAAGGCGTCCGTTCGGCAGTTCGAGGGGCTGGAGGAGGCCGACGACGTGCTCGTCAACTCATTCCACGCCATCGAACCCAAGGTGAGGCCCGCAACCTGTCTGTTGTATTGCTCATGTGAGTTTCCGGTGCTGCTTGCCCATGCTCTGCTTTTCTGAAGATACAAACGCCAAGATGCGTCCGCGATCATATTTATTTACTCAATAATCTATGATTACTCATCTATTAGCGGTGATACTTTTAGTTCACTTCACTGTCATAAGATTGTTTTTATTATTTGCGTTGTTAATGGAGCAGGAGGCAGATTATATGGCACAGACATGGCGTGCAAAGACAATAGGCCCAACCTTGCCATCATTTTATCTTGATGATGACCGTTTGCCATTCAACAAGACTTATGGTTTCAACCTCTTCAGCAGCAGTGCGTCATGCCTGGCTTGGCTTGACAAGCAGCTTCCGTGCTCTGTAGTCCTTGTATCCTATGGGACTGTCTCCGACTACGAAGAAACACAGTTAGAAGAGCTTGGCAATGGATTGTGCAATTCTGGTAAACCATTCCTTTGGGTTGTTAGATCAAATGAAGAACACAAGTTGTCCGTTCAACTCCGTGATAAGTGCAAACAACATGGCCTTATTGTTTCTTGGTGCCCCCAGCTAGAAGTCCTAGCACATAAAGCCACAGGTATGGGAAATGGTTACTCCTTTATATACAAAGGAAAATAAGACAAACTAATAAGCAATGTAAAAAGATAGTGATGCCCTATTGACTTGCAGGCTGTTTCTTCACGCACTGCGGGTGGAACTCGACATTGGAAGCAATTGTTAATGGTGTGCCAATGGTAGCAATACCACACTGGGCAGACCAGCCAACCATATCAAAATACATGGAGAGTGTGTGGGGCTTGGGCGTCCGGGTGCGCAAGGATGAGAAAGGCTTGCTGACTAGAGACGAGGTGGAAAGGTGCATCAAGGAGGTTATGGATGGGGATAGGAAGGATAAGTACAGGATGAATGCCGCCACGTGGATGCAAAAGGCCAAGGAAGCTATGCAAAAAGAAGGGAGCTCAGACAAGAATATTGCTGAATTTGCCGCAAAGTATTCATCAAGCCATTAATTGTCAAAGATATATAGTGACACTGCATTAGTAGTTCATAATTTTGTGGATATGTACGTTTATGTTAATAATTTTGTCTGTGGATTGTAAGTCCTGCTTGCCTAAATTAATTTGTTTGCCATATATACATGGAAAGGGCTTCTCTGCTCTTGTGGATCTTCCAGATCGACCTTAAATATGTGTATTATTAGACAGCCTTTGAAACCGGAAGTTCCTTGCTCTGGAAATGCCACGGGCTTATTCGCTTTCAACACAGTGAGCAAGAAAAGGTGAATTTATTAACAGCCAGTAGCAAATAAATGGGTTGCCAAAAGCAAAGCGTGAAGGTCACAGATCAGAGGACCATGAGGCTCATTTAGGATTAACCAGGCAACATGCTCCCATTTTGTTCAAACAACACAAGCTCGCGTTGCATCCATCCGGGCTTTGCTAGGGTACTCCCATTACCTTACCTCATAGGAGGTAATACCTCGAACAAATCACTGGCCATTCCATAACCAATGGCGGCAATGCCATGGTCCAGGTCAGTTCCGCAAGAGCCAGTCATCACACCACCAGAGTAGAACTGAAATGTCATGTCTCCACCATCTGCCGCCACCGACACAGGCTGGTTAGCTACCGCCTTCATGAGGGAAGCCTCGTTGTTGGCCGGCACATCCTCATAGCCCTTGATGGTTGCGGCGCTGCTGGATCTGGCCTTGCACTGGCCATCTTGTGCAGTGTAAGGGTAGCTGGACTCTGTGGTAAGACAACCGTTCTTGATGATGAACTTGAAGGCGTCCTCCATCTCACCACCATTGCAGCCCTGGTCCTCTCCATGGACGTCACAATCCACCAACTCTTGCTCTGAAAGTGAGATGAGCTTGCCAGTGCTTATCTTGACAATCCCTTCCATGGCAGCCACAGCCGAAACGTCCAACAGCATCCTGCAACCAATAATTTGAGTCCAATAGTTGTTTTTGATTGCCGGTGTTGTGATTTGTGAACTCATAGTAACAAACATTGGTTTGTGGTTACATAAGTGTAGTAACTTACCACATTGTCCTTGATCCTTGATGGGAGTGACAGCACCCTTGGTCCTCCAGTCCACCGATGCTGGAAGTGCATCAGTGCTAACATTCGCGTACCTGAATCTGGTAGGCACCTTTGCCACATTTCGATTAAACCCCTTGTTGGTCTTGGTTGCTCTGAACTCGTCGTTGGTGAGGTCGGCAAACTGGTTGACACCAAGCCGGAACTTACGGTTTCCAGCAGCATTGAATGACTCGATGAACTTGACACTGGCCTTGAACACCTCGAACCGGCGTGCCTTCTCGGCATCATCCTTGTAGACGCGGCTGTACTGGGCCATCCACTGTTCGTGCCTCGCTACCATGACCGGGTCATCGCTCAGCTCACGAGCTGCAAGGACAGCACTGAAGAAGCAGATGCAGCCGAGGATGGCAAGGACAGGTGCCTTGGGGATGGCCATGGTCGATCAGGCTCTTGTAGTTGCTTCCTGCTGCTGCTTGCACTTGGGGATGGCCATGGTCTGGGCTGTATCTGGGTGTATTTATAGGATTTTGAATGTATTTATTTATGTAAGTACGGCGCTTATATTAAGTGTATAGTTTAGTTACTGGTGTGCGTGGCCGTCAAGTTCGTCTCAGTTGGTTTAAAATTGTTTGTACATGAGACGTACGTTCTGGTTACAGCTGAAAACGACCATTGTTTGTGTGTAGAGTTCTCATCTATGCAAAAAGATTAATTGCCCTTGCGGATCGCACGGAGGATTAAACTGGGAATTTTTAAAGATGGTACAGAAGAATTTCTTTGGGGTTTCCACCAGATGTTCCGTACCAAATGGGGTATCGGCAAGTTTGAATGCAATCTAATATTATTAGTCTGCAAGCAGAAGCAGGCACGTTATCCAATCGAGTTCTTTAAACATTTTGTTAGCCAGGCAGTCCAAGGTGCTTCGGGTTGTTCCAGTTAGCCAAGGGTAATTAAGGAAATATCCTTCCTGACCATTGAACATTGATATAGAAGCATATATGTCATCCTAGAATTATGATGTGCACATCATCATCGTCTTTACTTCATCATGCGAGATGGTTTATCCGCAGCCAGTCCTTCATCAACATAGTATGCTAGGGAGGGACTAGTGGAAGAAGGTTGTGTGGAACTGCAGAACAGGGCTTTACAGTGAACTTTGGATTATACTTCTTTTGCAATCAGGCATGAAACCAAGTAATTTCAAGTTTAACCAAGGACAATAGTGCCCATAACTATCCTGATACTGATATGTGGCCCCATATTGTCCAGTGATGAATTATATTTATTTACCACATGGTTCTAAAAGAAAGGCAGACCATGCTATCATTTGAAATGAATATATTTCTTCCTGAACAAAGCAGGGCAGAAAGAGTTGATCTGCACCAGCTGGTAACAAAGCCTGCATAACTGCGCCTTTAGACTGACAAATACTTGCTGCAAACTCTGCAACGCTCTTATCTGAGCTCCCTCCTTCCTGCATAGCCTCCTTCGCGTTCTCCATCAAATTTGCTGCATTTTGCCAACATGTCGTGCATAATACCAAGCACTAAACGTGTAGCGCGCAGGGGCGCACCTCGCGGGGCCTCTGCGCAAACCTATCGGACCGGTAACAAGTCGTAGCGTCACGCGGTCAGTTATACAACAAGAAACGCGGATACGTGCACACGTGCATGTGTTGTGTAGACCAAGTCCATTCGTTCTCTCCTTCATTCACTCATTCAGGGAAGTGAGAGAGCTCTTATATTTATATTGCCTTGCACCAACCCAAACCAGTAGTTTGGAACTATAGGATGTCATGCACCCTTGCTTTAGAATTTCTAAAATGAGCCTCACCATGGGCTATATATATCTGCACCATTTATCAAAGTAGATGTCTAATGTTGTTCTCTGTGAATAAAACATGTAGGAGAGCTTTGAATACTCAAATCTGACAGTAGTGTGCAAAGTAATTTTGCTCTATGTTTGTCAAGAAACGATTTTCTCTTCTGCAATTTGGAAACCTTTCACGGAAAAGGAGCTCTGCTTGCATTATTGCAACTCTGTGGAGAAAGAAGCATAAGAATCTTCTATGCCAAAAAAATTAATAAATAATAATTGAAATCAATATGATTTTCTATGTTCTTCCTTTTTGTCGATGGCTATTTTCTTTCGATGCCACCACTATCAATTTGAATGTTGGTTAAGTCAAATAGCTCTTCTTCTTGTGTTCTTTTTTTTTATAAAAAAAGTCAACTAGTGAATATAAGAAATGGAAATAACAAATTGAAAATCCTATACATCAAATGTTCAAAACCCATGCAACGTCAATTTTGAGTCCCTCGATGTAATTAGAATAAGAAACTAAATCTCTACATGAAAACAAAAAAGGTTTGAGACTATTCTATAATTGCTATAGTTAATAATGGTGCAATTGATTGAAAAATGTTTCGTCTCATGAGTCTACATATATAAACTGATGCAGATACTTCGCTCACAACGTTATGTGGTTATTTAAGATAGGACATGTAGCTATCTGGACTGTATGAGCATGAAATACTTCGACAAGATTAACAGTGTACTATTCAAATATCGGTATATTTACAGAGTTCACGATCATAGTAAATTTACACGTATATCTGTAGGACAAGATACATAAAGAACAAACTGTATGAGTACAGAAAGCATGTAGTTATTCAATATGCGTAGATGTTTGGAGCACTAATAATCGCTTCATTTTCTACTCCGTGGGGTAGGAAGGTTTCATGGCAAGGCCACACATGCCCCGTTTGTCAGAAATATCCTTCTCCATTCTTAGGAATCCCTTCTCTCCCCATGTGGTGCCCCATGAGTTCTTCAAAAGCCAATACTTTGTGCCATCAGTTTCCACGCCATACCCAATTGCAGCGATCCCGTGGTCAAGTTCAGTGCCGCAGGAGCCAGTCATCACACCACCGGAATAAAACTGAAACGTTCTGTCACCTGCATCGACGGCAACGGACACGGGTTGATTGGCCACTGCCTTCATGAGTGCAGCCTCGTTGTTGACTGGCACGTCCTCGTGACCTTTGATGGTTGCAGCGCTCTTGGATCCACCCTTACACTTGCCATCCACTGCCTTGTATGGATAGCTAGACTCTGTGGTGAGGCCTCCGTTCTTAATGACAAATTCAAAGGCACTGTCCATCCAGCCGCCCTCGCAGCCCTCATCCATGCTGTGGGTGTCACAATCTACCAGTTCTTGCTCGGAGAGTGAGATGAGGTTGCCAGTGCTCAGCTTGACAATGCCCTCCATGGCGGCTACAGCCGAGAATGCCCAGCAGCAACCTACAGTTAATCGTGCCATTGTAGATGTCGTCATCACTAGCTAACTCACCAATTCATATAACTGCACGAAAATAAGAATTTTACCATGATGAATCATAAATGATGTACATACCACATTGGCCTTGGTTCTTGATAGGTGTGACGGCTCCCTTGGTCCTCCAGTCCACGGCTGTTGGAAGCTCATTGACGCTCATGTTCTCATACTTGAATCCGGTTGGAACCCTTGTCGAAATTGGTTTCAAACCTTTGTTCACTTTGGTCACTTTGAACTCATCATTGGTGAGGTCAGCGAACTGGTTGACAGCGAGCCAGAACTTGGTGTTCCCAGCATTGAACGACTCAATGAACGCAACATTATCCTTGAACACCTCAAACCGTTGTGCCTTCTCAGCTGAGTCCTTGTAGACACGGCCATACTCTGCCATCCACCTCTCGTGCCTCTCCACCATGGCTGCATCGCTCAGCTCACGGACCGCTAGGACAGAACTACACAAGAAGGTGCAGCCAAGGATGGCAAGGAGGAAAGCCGTCTTGAAGATGGCCATGATCAGTTCTGGTAGTTTACTACTGGTTCCTGTTGCTTTCCTACTCTAGCTTGCTATGGATTGTGGAATGGAGGAGGGTGGTATGTCTTTATATAGCCATCCTAAAGGCGTAACGCGTACTTCGGTGAAGGTATGGTCCTTTTTAAAATACTGCTACTACAAATGACTGCAGCGTGCAGGTCAAGTTAATTACTCTCGTTATATATATTCTTGTTCTTGCCTGAACAAACGTATGGTATCTGCTGAGAGTGACCCATAATCAGGTAAATAATAATAGAATGTTGTGTGGACTCGTCTATAAAATGGAATTGATAGCTTGGATATTAATATATATAAAAAATTCTGTCATTGATGACCATGATTTAAAAGCAGGCTGAAATGAAAAGCAAACGTCTGTACGAACAAAAACTTTTAATTGCAACCACCGGATAGGAAGACAACAAATATTGGGAGAAGAGTGTATTATCAAATAATTTTATCTTATTACCAAAGTCAACTTAATTAGAAAGATTAAAATATACCTTTAATGATGTATATTACAAAAGTTTGTTCTAGAAAACATACGACTAATTTTAGAAGAGCCGTGTAAGATCAATTTGTTTAAGATATTCGAATTAATAAATTTCATATAACTTCTTTTTATAGAACATCCATGATGTTTTCAAGCCATTTTCCTCCTCGGTCCAACTAGGCCCAAAGGAAAATTAGTGTCAAGTATAAATTTATTTCCCGGGTTCCTCCGTTGTCCCAAATACTTCTTGTGTCCTGATGCATTAGGCACAGCCAACTCTTTATGTTAACACCCGGGCCATAGCTCCTTGTATAGCACACTGTCTCCTTGCAGCTAGCGTCTCGATTGTTAGATGCATGCTGCGCGATTCCTTCTACCCATGCGAAATCGGCCGTCACTACTTCCTTGTCATTTTATTTTAAATGGGAAGCTTTATTTATTTCAAGAACTTTATTATACAAAAGGATACATTACTTATTTGTGATGTTCAATTCGTTATGATGTGCCCGTCCTGACTGTAGATCCAGGTCTTTCTCACCCTGTATTATTGCTTGGTTGCATGATTTTTGAAATATCACCGGCCGATTATCATATGACTGATTTTGAACTACAAGTATGATCCTTTTGTTGTAGCGAATTCATTCTTCAGATTAAGATTATTCGCAGAACATGAACATGGATTTTCCACATGCTCATGCGGACACAAGACCTATCTGCACCGTTCAGGCACTGCTTGGTATGGGTGGGCATTCGGCGGGTTTTTCGGATTTTCAGAAATTCGGGTTTTTGAAATTCAAACCCGAAATTTGCTCTAAAAAATAATACCTGACATTTCGGGTTCGGGTTCGGGTAATGCCGAAATACCTGAGAAAACACCGTGGCCACGCTCGGATCGAGCGCTTTATTGCGGACGGACTTGCTACTCGAAGTAGCTTCGGGTTTTTTGGATTTCGGGTATTTCGGGTTTGGGGTCGGGTTCGGCTTCGGCTTCGGGTTTCGGGTTTTGTGCCCACCCTGCGCGGCCAGCGTGGAGATTCGTGAGAGTGCATCCTACATGAAGACGATTCAAAAAAGCTGGTTGTGCCCTATGCTACTACAGACTAGAAGGGCGAATTGAGATCGAAGAGCCCATCTTCTTTCTTAGCTTCTTCTTTATCGCTGCTGCTTCTTCGCCCAGATGCCCAGGTGGCCTCCGCGACTGGCAGCTACAGCGCCACCTCGCAGGCCGCTCACCTCCTATCGCCGGCCGCTCGCCCCCACCGCCGACCCCGCCCACCGGCTATCGTCCGCCACCCGGCCGGCGACGCCGTCACCGCCCGGCCTCGCCGTCCACAACCGGCCGCCGCCGCCGCCGGCGACCATCGCTCTGATCCCGTTGGCGATTGGATCCTCAAACCCAGAAAACCTAAATCCATAACCTTAATCCCCTCTGCCCTGCCGCCGCCGGCCTCGACCACCGGCCATGGCGCGGCGCCGCCTCGCCGCCGCACCACTCCGCGCTCGTACCGGCCCCCACTTTGGGAAGATGGGGAGATGCAGATGCAAGAGGCTGGCGGCTGGCGTCGTGCGTGGAAGAGAGGCGAGCGGGGAAAGAGAGGCGTGCGGCAGGCCTAACATTCTCCTTTGCCAAACTGCCCTTTGAGAAGGACATAACCAGGTCACGGAACACAATCGGAGGTGGCCATGAGGTCTGGGTCCACATCCGCGATCAACGGTCACGATAACCCTTGTGGCCGCATGGGCATGTGGAGAAGCCTTTTCGGCAGAACACGCAGAATTACTGTCGTATAAAAAGACGAGGTGATGATTTACAGGGTGCAGGGTGGAGCTTCCACTACCGGAATCAGTAATTTTGCCGAGTGCCCCAGGCACTCGGCGAAGGTCCAAATACCCTCAGCAAAGGGTTTGCCGAGGGTAACACTCGGCGAACACTACTCGGCAAACTTTCCCTCGGCAAACAGCGGGTTTGCCAAGTGTCGATCGTCGGGCACTCGGCAAATACTTTGCCGAGTGCCAGAATACACTCGGCAAAAGATAACACTCGGCACAAAGGCGATAACGGTCTGTGACGGTAACGGCTCCTTTGCCGAGTGTCAGACGGCCGACACTCGGCGAATACTTAAGTTTTGCCGAGTGTATTTTATATACGACACTCGGCAAACAGGCTAATCCCGCAAAAATTTTATGACGCCTTTGCCGAGTGTTTTGGCAATGCACTCGGCAAAGACGTCGAACTAACAGAAAAAGGCCTCTTTACCGAGTGTTAACACTCGGCAAAGTATCTTTCCCCCTACTGACAAAACAGAAATTTTACATATAAAGGACCCCTCTCAAGAAACAACCATAGAAGCACAGGCATATAAATTACACCACAGGCATATAAATTGCACCACAAGCATCACAAGCACAAAAATAACATTCACAAGTTCTCATCGAAACAAGTAATTCACAAACAAGTAATTCACAGGTTTTGCATCACAAACACCTCTAGTTCACAAGTCACTGAGGAGGATGAGGAGGCTGAGGAGGATGTGCAGGTGGCCACTGCCCCAAGAAGATTCTGCATTGGACGCCGCCGATTGATTCTGCACAAAGTTATAGAGATTGCATTAGTCACTTTTCTAGTGTAAGTCTGTAGTGCCTGTAGTTTCTAGTTTAACTCTAGATTGATTGTAAGGTTGAGAATGACTCACAGGAGTAGCTGCAGGAGGTGGTCGAGGTGACGGGAATAGGTTCGGTAGCATAGGTGGTGGAGTCTGACCTAAACTGTGAAATACACTCTGCATGTATTGGAACATCTGCTCCGTCCTCTGCCTTTCTAGCTGCCGATCTGCCTCCATCCTCGCCTCTAGTTCCTCCCGGTGCTTCTGTTCTACCTCCACCTGGGCCTACAATATTTCATCCCAATGTCTTATTGCCAAGCAAAAGATATGTACAAAATGAATGAAAAATTAAAGAAACAGGAATAACCTGCAGAGCCTGCATCTGTAACTGTGCAGCGGTAGGCCGTGCCTGTATTGCGGGGCTCGAGTCCGTGCTCCTTGCTCGGATCTGGGAGAGGGTGGGAGTACTGGCAGTGTCGATCACGCTATCTCCAATCCAATACCTCCCATGCTTCTTCCCTCCTCCCACCCTCATCACAATTTCAGGATCAATATCCTGAGAGCTCGGATCGAACTCCGGCCCATGAACCTCCCTCGCCATTGCTGTGTACTCGGTGACGCGGCTGTGGATGCTGGGATGGCTGTATGCCTCGGGCGGGTCCTCCGGGTTGAAGTCGATGTCTGTCGTGGCCTTGCCCTTTTTGGACAAAACCCATGCCTTGAACCGGGAGCACTCCTGGCCTTCATGTGATGACGTCTGCGGCAAAAATACAAAAGGATTATAAAATATGCAGTATTATGTGTATTATATGTGAGAATAAAGAAATGAATTCACGTACCCATTTTTTCTTGTATTCATCAAGGCTCAGGCTGCCTTGATGGTGTGGCGCATATGGCATCTGCAGACGCCGCTCCCGGCAAGCAACGTGGTTCTCCAACCACCCGGGCTGCAACCACACGTCCACCATTTGTTCCCAGCACCGGGTAAAGGATCGGCACCACCACGGAGGCACCTACATCATCAAGTGTGTGACATATAACAAAAGAAGTGAAGCGTAATTAATCTCAGAAATAGTAAATATTAACTTTCTGTACGTACCATCATGAATACTTCCTTGGTCAGGTTCATTGTCCTGGCCTCTTCTTTTTTGACCCTCATCCTTCTGTATTCAGCATAGAAGTCGATGATGGCCTGAACCCGCGCCTCGTAGTGCATGTCCTTAACGAGCTTCTTGGCGGCTTGTTCAATGACGGAAGCCGCCCTAGCCTCGAATCCCTCCTGGCATCTATAAAAGTCTTGCGTATAGACACATTGAAAACAAGTATTTTTTTCAAGAATGTCTAGCGAAGCTGGTGTATTAAGCAATCTAGTGCTTCGAATACTTACCCACAGCTCGGCCTTCACCCGCTCCGCCTTGTTCGCAAATTGCTTGTGGTCACGATCACCGACGTCGGCGGCGGCGACGTAGTGGTCCCACGTGTAGGCCGGCTCCTCGTGTCCGGCGAAGACCACTAGACCGGGGAAGTGTAGCCTACACAAAAGACCAATGATGTCGTTGACCTTGCGGTTGTGGGCACCCCCACTGAGCTTAGTCCAACTCCTGCACAAGTGATTAATATAGATTATTAGTTTCTATTGTAAATTTCAACATATCAGAAGTACTGAGAATATGTAAAGGAACTTACTTTGCCCCAGTGGGTTGAATCAGTGGGCGTAAATGAAGAGGGATCGGTCGCCTCGAGAGGGACGAGGGACCTCGCAACCAGATCTTGGACTGCGAATCCCCTGCCTCCACCCCTTCCTCCCTCTCCTGCTCCTGCTCCTGCTCCTGCTCCTGCTCCTGGTCCTGGTCCTGGTCCTGGTTCTGGTCCTGGTCCTGCTGTACCTCCGCCTCGTCACTAGAGGCGTGCGCGGAAGGTAGCTCCTCCTCCTCCTCCGACGAAGGCGCAGGCGAGGGGGGCCTCACCCCTTTACCCTTTCCTCGACCCCTGCCCCGACCCTGCCTCTAGCAAGGACCTGTGCCCCCTCCGTTTCCTCGACCTGTGCATCACCCTGCCTCCACCCCTCCCTCGACGCCTCCCTCGACCTCTCGATGCGTCTGACCTTGTACCTGACCCTGAAGCTGCAGCTTTTAATTTTTTGTAAAGCGCTGCAATCTTTCTCGTACCGCCCACCATTGTTGAGTCACCTGCATTTGCCAAGAGTAAACCAATTAGCACAGATAAACAAAACATAATTAGTAAGATGTGCAAAATAAAGTAAACATACTTAATAAATAACGTGGTATGACAAATAATAAATAAATCTAATAAACAAGAATTTCTGTATTCAACGAACATAAATAGAAAAACCACGTATATAGAGTTACGCATTGGTAAACTGTGATTGCAAGAGTTAATTCATTAATCCCACCAATTAACCTGATTATGCACTATCTAAGTCTATTCACACTTTAAACGTTGGCCTTTCCTCACAAACACAATGTAAATTTGACAAGAACTACTATCCATTGAGCATCAGGGGGTGACTACCTTCTATTAGCCCTTTCCCGCGAACATAACTACCATCCCGGAAGAATACCTCTCTAACTCTGGGAAGCTGTATTCTTTTACACTTAACCAGTTTGTCAGACCCAAACATTCGTCCTTTCATGTACAACCAGGTCAAAACTAAAGAGATTTCCTATCCGTTCAAGTAACATTGGCAGTGCAAATAGTTACCACAACAAAACTACTTAATGTTAGCTCTCAGGCCAGCACGGATCTCCATGCCCCTGCCATGTGATAGGAGACCAACCGAAGTACACGTGTCTGCATTTTAGATATTTGACAGTATAATAATGCCAAAACTACTGAAACAATTTTCCTCTTTTCCTTTCAAAAATAGCGTATTTTCTTCCATGCTTACGGCTTGTTGGCGCATCTTTTCCTTCTCCTTTTTCCTCGTGTCCCCTATGGTCTCTGCTATCAGCTGAAAAGAACAGAGGACGGCGCCTCCTGCCACTCGATTTGCTTGATGCGGCCATGTGGGCACATTGGCCACCATGCTGACGCTGGCAGTGCAACACCACTGCCACAGGCTGAAGGAATGCTTCAGTTTTCGACCACTTTGGCGATTCCCGCTGAATTGGATGTCTTTCCTCACTGAATGAGTTTTTTTATTATTTACTCACTATATGGCAATACGAGTATAGTAGGTATGGAGATGAAAAGTTAATATGTTATGAAGTCTGCATTCTACAAAAGATCTTTCAAAATGGGAAGATGAATTCTTATCAAATGTGCTACAAACAGGAGTTAAGAGAACATATAATTGTATCAGATGAGCAAAGCTGAGCTCATCACATTCACGGGATGAGTTGCTGGCATCGCTGTGACAGAAAATAGATCTCAAGAGCCCATAATAATAGAGTACCAAATCTGTTGAGCCCATAATAATAGTTCAATTAGAGAAAGAGCTTACTCTGGGGGCGCCGGGGGCGGGCCGCGGGGCGCCGGGGCGGCACGGGCGGCGGGCCGCGGGGCGGCGGGGGGCGGCGGGCGGCGGGCGGCGGGTGGCGGGGGCGGCACGGGCGGCGGGGGCGGCGGGGCGGCACGGGCCGCGGGGCGGCGGGGGCGGCGGGGGGCGGCGGGCCGCGGGGCGCCGGGGCGGCCCGGGCGCCGGGCGGCGGGGCGGCACGGGGCGCGGGGCGGCGGGGGGCGGCGGGCCGCGGGCCGCGGGGCGCCGGGGCGGCACGGGCGGCGGGCGGCGGGGGCGGCGCGGGCGGCGGCGGTGGGCAGCGGGTGGCGGCCGCGGTTTCGATTTTGGGATAGAGTCCGGGCCGCGCGCGGCAGTTCGGCTGAAAATGTAAGTCCGGTTCTTTGCCGAGTGCCCGCGATCTGGCACTCGGCAAATCTTCTTTCTTTGCCGAGTGCCAGATCCAAGGCACTCGGCAAAGAAAGCGTTTTTCTTTTTTTAAATGAGGAGGAGAATGCTGCCAGTGGGCCCGTGTACCTTCTTTGCCGAGTGTCTGTGGAAAACACTCGGCAAAAGGTACTTTTTGCCGAGTATTTTTTTATACACTCGGCAAAATACACTAATATTTCCAATAACCTGTTTTACAGAACTTTTTCTAATATACTTGGGCAAAATCGTGTCAACATCACTCAACAATGGATAAATTATTTTTCTACTGATAATGTTCTATTATTTCATGCAGTTATAGCGCAAATTGCATTTATATCTACTAAAAATCTATAATTGCATTTAATCAATAAAAAATAGTAAACGCATCCGAAAAATTTCCAAATTTTGACACGAACCAATCTGTGTTGTATGTTGCCTATACAAAAAGATTTGAAGCCAAACCTTAACTCAAGTGTCACTTGGACTCCAAATCTTATTGTGTCCTCTCTAACTTCTATGAATCCTTCCAGGAGATGAGTCGGTTTCTAAGTATCATATGTCAGAAATTGGGCGAAACCTTCTCAATTTTTTACCACAGCCTCCACACATAATATCATGACATCTTGACAAATCTTGTGATTTTCAGATTTCGTTTGCTTTTTTTAGAATTTAACAACCATTAAACCACACGTTCGTGGTCGTGTTTTTTAAAAACAATGTTCAAAATTTCTTTTCATTTCCTGGTTGAGACCTCAATCCGGACTCCATAATATGGATATAATTTTTCCACTGATTATAATCCACCATTTCATGTACCTACAGTTAAAATTTGACATGAATAAAAAAATTCCTATTAATGCAATCATTTCATTAAAAATAGCAAACAGACCACAAAATATACCAACTTTTAATATGGATTACAAAATCTCCTACGTGGGGAGTAGAAAAAGTGTGGAGGCCAGGGGACGAAATTTTTTTTTGGTTCGCCGAGTGCAAAACCAAACACTCGGCGAAGTCTTGTGGTTGCCGAGTGTCCATGGTGAGGCACTCGGTGAAGTAATATGTTTGCCGAGTGTGGGCGTGTGGCACTCGGCGAACGGCCTCTTTGCCGAGTGTCGGCGTACAATACTTGGCAAAGGATTAACGGCCGGCCCAGTCCGGTGACGGACGGTGCACGTGCAATGCACGCGCCGTTTATTTACCGAGTGTCGGACGTTTGCCGAGTGTCTATGAGCGGTTTGCCGAGTGTCGTATTTACGGCACTCGGCAAACGACCTTATTGCCGAGTGTAATATGTTTGCCGAGTGCCCGGAGGAAAGCACTCGGCAAAATTTTTACACTCGGCGAATTTGCTGTTTCCAGTAGCGTTCGTCTCACAGCAGGGTCAATCTTTACAGCCTTATTATATCAACTTCATCTCCCACAACGGTACAAAGCTGCTTGTTACAGATGGAAATAAACACATGGATGACAATTTCTCCTAGCAGTTTTCGGTGCTTCAGACACCTATGCTGTCGGGTAGGAAGGCTGCATGGCGAGGCCGCACAAGCCCCCCTCGTCGGCGATGTCCCTCTCCATCCGGATATAGCCGCCCTCACCCCACGACGTGCCCCACGAGTTCTTCATGATCCAGTACTTGGTCCCGTCGCTCGCCACGCCGTACCCGACGGCGGCGATCCCGTGGTCGAGCTCGGTGCCGCACGTGCCGGAGAGGACGCCGCCCTTGTAGAACCGGAAGTGGGAGTCCCCTCCGTCGACGGCGACCGACACCGGCTGGTTGGCCACCGCCTTGCGCAGGGATGCCTCGTCGTTGGCCGGCACGTCCTCGTACCCCTTGATGGACGCGGCGTCGTTGGACGCCTTGCTGGAGTCGCAGGTGCCGTCGGAGGCGGTGTACGGGTAGTTGCTCTCGGTGGTCAGGCCGCCGTTGTCGATGATGAACTGGAAGGCGTCGTCCATCTCGCCGCCATTGCAGCCCTGGTCCATGCCGTTGACGTCGCAGTCCACGAGCTCCTGCTCCGACAGGGAGATCAGCTTCCCCGTGCTCAGCTTCACGATGCCCTCCATGGACGCCACCGTCGAGAACGCCCAGCAGCACCCTGTGAACCGCATGGCAATTTATAGATATGTAAATTGTTAACAAATCCTCAAAGCGATCAAATATACTTTATAGTATCTAGTGTATTGATTGGTCATTTGAGTTAGTTACCGCATTCGCCTTGGTCCTTGATGGGCGTGATGGCGCCCTTGGCCCTCCAGTCCACGGAATCCGGGATATCATCGAGGCTGACGTTGGCGTACCTGAACCCCGTCGTCGTCCTCCGGCCCTTGCCGCTGGCCGGCTTGTAACCGGTCCGGGTGGCCCTGAACTCGTCGTCGGTGAGGTCGGCGAACTGGTTGGCCTCGAGCCAGAACTTGTGGTTCCCGGCGTTGACGGAGTCGATGAGGGCGACGTTGGCCTTGAACACCTCGAGCCGCCGCGCCTTCTCGGCGGCGTCTCTGTAGACGCGGCCATACTTGGCCATCCACTGCTCGTGCTTGGCCACCATGGCCTGGTGATCAGCGAGGTCGCGCGCCGCCATAGCACCGAGCGCGCAGGCGCAGGCGAGGACGGCGGCGGCGAAGAGGAAAGCCGACGAGCGTCGAGTAGCCATGGTGTCAAGTATACGGTAGGAAGGATTATGCTTGTTTGTGTTAGAATGGTACGCAGTGTCGGAGGTGACATGGTGTATTTATAGGTAACCGAGTTGTGAACCTTGCTAAACAGTCCTAGAAAATTAGGCTAACATATTGTTCAAATAATGATATGGATTTCTGCGTGCCGTAGTTGCCAGCATCGAATGAAGAAAGGTTGGTAAACTAGGACATGCGGATTAGCTTCCGGGGCGAGCTGAAAGCGACATTCTTTACTATAGTTTAGTTAACTGATGAGGATCAGAATCTGTCTACTAAACAACATTAAGATGTGATTAGACGTTGGGGCTGCGCTGAGAGCAACTGGCCATATACATTAGTTTATTTAGAGAATGTGAACCTCTATGTTCACAGTGGCGGCATCTAAGATATGCAATTTACATGAAGTCCATTGAAGATAATTCTATCAAACAAATATCTGCACATCTGACTGGTGCAAAGTTTGACCAACAGACATATAGCTTCAAACAACCATCTTCAATTTATACCTTCCAAGTAGGCTAAGACCTCCACATGACACTTGCATCACTGTGGTAATGGACAGTAGCAGTATACCACCTTGACCTTGCAAAGAGCGAGCAATAAGTTTGCTACCCTAGGATCGAGTACGCACTGTGCGGCTCTTAAGGTGTCTGCATGTCTTGAAATGCATTAGACCAGCATGCACAATTTTCTTAATTAGTAGTTTGAGTACTGTTTGCAGCAAGTATGTGAGAAAGCAGTTCCAGAGGGTTACAGGATCACTACTTTTCACTGTTATAACGGCAAATTAAAGTTCACAGTAGCGAAGAGAATAGCTGAAAGAAATATGCAGAGAATGGAAAACCTGGCAGAGAAATGACAAGGTTTGGCATTCAACTCAAAGTATAACATGCACCTGAGGACATACTTCGTTCCACAGGTGCAGGTGCTGCACACACATTGCATACTAGCAGAAATCATAATGAAGCCTTTCAAAGCTGTTGTGATGCCAGATCGAATAAAAGCATGCATGCTCAAGAGAGAGGGATATTAAGAAAATAAACCTACGTACGCTAGTATCACCAGAGTAAGGCCAAGGCTAGCCAAACAAGTCATATAAGATGCTGAAAGAATAGTCGATATATACAGCTAAGGAACAGAAATTAGTTTACCTACATTATTGGTCATTCGCATGGCAGGTAGTCTTACTAGTTCTAGCTCTTCAAGCTGACAACTCCTAAGTAGTTGGTGCCAACCATCACCAGTCCATGTTAGTTCTTTCAAACATGCATATAAGACCAGATTGAGGTGATAAGGCTTGGTATATGCAACTCACGATTAGTCCAAGATGCCAATCTCATTATGCAATATAAGCTGTAGACATATGTACATTAATAGTTCACCCATTTCAGATAGCTGTAATGATCACTGACTTGGTAAATGTGTGCATGATCGTCCAGGATGCACAATCTGCAAGTAACAAATATTCTACCTGGTGAAGAGAATTTCAGAGATAGTGAGCCAAATAGTAGTTCAGACCATAATATCTCCATTATTCACCAGACATAAAGATAGATATTTCACGAAAATAAACACCAGCTTCAGATCACGGGTAGCCAAATAAAAGCAGTGACATAAGATGCTGATACAATGATCCATAGGCAACTACATGGCAAAAACAGTACTCATATGCAAGAAATCTAGTACTATTAACTTCAGCAATTAAACCTAAAGATGACAATAGGACCAACATAAGGTTCTTAATATGCATGCCAATAATCTAGAACATTGCCTTCTTTGTAGATATCTTCGAATTCAAGGGTAATAGGGAGGATCACTAACAGAAAAATCAAATCCTTTCTGCAAACTCCAGACTGCACCCCCATCAGGATCTGAGCTCTCATAGACCAGCACATGGCAGGATTTAGTAGGGCCATTTTCAGGAATCAGAGTCTTCAATTTGGAAATCACCTCATGTGTGGATGTGAAACTTCCATTGGACCCCACAGTTACTGCGTTCTTCAGAACCTGGGCACTCTGGAAGAAGAACTTGAGGAAGGCAACCTCGCTTCGCTCCATTCGGAATTCACGGAAAGTCATCATCTTGATGCAGGACTGGATGCTTTCAATGGGACCAGCCTCCTGCCAGAACTTGAGGTTGACCTTGCCATGGACTACTTCAGTTTTCTGTGACTGCAAATTGCACAAATCAGTGACAGTGAGTATCTCAACTGGTGATGGGTGGTGCAGTGGCAGAAGCACTATGATTAACATGTCAAAACAATATGTATTAGTACCACAAAATGCAGTGTCTCAACATTGGGAAAGCATCTGAGGAACGTGGGCAACATCTTGACATCATTGCGGACTCCAAAACGCACATTTAATCCTAGGATCCTGATGCCTGGAACCATTGTGCTTGGGCTTGCCTTTATCCCGGCCTGGAAAGCACAAGCAGCAGAGGAAAGATGAGACATTGGCATCAGTGGTTGATTTACAAATGCTACTGAACTCGAATTAAACGGACACAATGGTCAGACATGCAAAGCAAAAGAGGAAATTGCAACACAAGAGGGAATTGTATGTACATTGATGACGGTGTTGCGGATCTCCAGCATGTGAATTCCAGGATTCAAGTATCCAAGTACGCGCAGCTTGGGTGCTTTGCCGATCTTGAGCCTAACGCAAGAGCCGTCGAGCGCCATTGTTTCCCACAGGAAGAGCCGCTCGAGGCTCGAGGTGTCCACCACGGCGACGCTGTCGATTGCGGACAAGCAGATCTGCACGCGCCGGAGGTGCTGGCCGACGAGGCAGAGGTTCTCCAGGACGGGGCTCCCGGCGAGGAGGTACTCCATGTCGCGGCTCTCCAACTCCATGGAGCAGAGGACGAGCTCGCGGAGGTGCGGGAACACCGCGCCAGCGCCACGCCGTGGGAGCGCGGAGGTGTCCGGGAACTTCCAGAGGCCGAGGTAAAGGCGGGTGAGGGTGGCGACGTCGAGACGCGCGGCGGGGAGAGGCACGTCGAGCGGCCACGGGCGGTTGACGAGGACGAGCTCCTCCACGCCCTTGGCGGCGAACGTCTGGACCCAGCGCGCGAGCTCCCGCTGGCGCGCGGCGTTGCCGTAGTAGCCGCAAACGAGGTGGACGGCGCGGAAGGGGCCGGGGTGCGCGGCGATGGCGCGGGAAACGGTGGCGGCGAGGGCCGGCGTGTCGGCGCGCGCGGGCTGGCGGAGGCCCTCGAGGACGCCCGGGAGGAGGTGCGCGTCGGCGAGGGCGAGCGGCGTGCAGCGCGAGACAGGGCGCCAGCGGCGGGAGAGCGCGGAAGTCCGCGCGGCGTCCTTGGCGGGGAGGCGGGAGACGATGTTGCGGAGGATCCCGAAGGGAAGGGCGCTGATGCGGTCGTCGGCGTCGCCGGAGGAGGCGGGGAGCGCGGAGAGGACGGCGCGGGCGTAGACGGGCGTGTCGGGGAGGCACATGTAGAGGAACTGGAGGACGCCCTGCGTGCTCTGCTCCAGCACGTGCGGGTCCATTCCGCGGCGCCGCGCGTCGGCTGCAGCGGCGGCGTCGAGGTAGACGAACGGCGCCGGGTTCTGTTGGGCCATGGCCGCCGCCGCCGCCGCCGGAGAGGAGGGCACGAGACAGCGAGGGTTTAGTGCGTGGGGGGTGTGAGCGGCGGGGGGGAGTTGGCTGGTGCTTCTGTCGTGGAGCTGAGTGGAGAAGCAGAGTCCGTGTGCTGGTTGGGCCAAGTGTAGCCCACCAAGCAGTCTCTCAGTTTTAACATTTTCTTCTTCTCGAAGGAATGTTTTACATTTCATAGCTTTGGAAGAAAATGTTTCGCAATGTTTATCTCTTGAAGATATCAAGAGTACATTTATTGCAATGTTTTCACTCACTACTCCTAATAAAATGTTTTGAAGGAAAATTGAATGGTTAAATGAAATTATTCAATAAGGGTATAGATGGTCATTTCACATTGACTTTTACTTAGAACTAGTAAATGCCCATGATGTGCTATAGACAAACACTGAGCAGCAGAGAGAGCACCTTCTGGGCCAAACAAGCTAATTAGGTGCTCATGTCCCCTATCAATTGACAATCGGGTACTACGACCATCGACACCCAACAGTTCGTGAATTTATCTTAGTTGCTGTTAGAAAATCACTTTAGGTTTGAGACACAGTATCCGCAACTATGGAAAAAATTATACAATAGCAATAACAATGTCTTCTTCCGGAGTTATGGAGTTCATGGTGATGTCTATCCACGGTTGAAGAGTGTAGATTCTGTACTTGTTTATACCGAAATTTGGTCTCTAGGTTAAATCATATATTACAATCATTTCAAAATGATCATACAGCACTACCGATGATATATTCACCGACCATTTTTAGAGCTACGTATTGGATCCAACTTTGGACCTTGCTTGAGGAGGAGGATCGAGACACCATAATAGAGGCTTGTCGTGCTTTAGAAACTACAGCTATGGAGATTTTCGTAAAGAATGGGTGGCGGTTTAGTAATAGTCTTTGCTTCTGAGATGTTCGTCTTTGTTTTCACGCTCGTTTTGTAATAATGGCCAGATATGTCATACTGGATATAGAGGCTGAGATATGAACTATTCCATTATCTAAAAAGAAGATATATTCACCGATCACACCAAGTAATCAAGATCGTCTGTTCCAACAGAGATTTCTCTATATGGAAAGTTCTGACGATTTAATTCAATGATTTGCCACAAGTGCAAAATTATGGAGCCACAAGGCAAGGCTTAGGTGGCGTTTTAATTATGGGAGCACTTGATTCAGATCGAGACGATATTCCAGTCTGAAATACAGTCCAACCTGCTGAACTGAAATATAGTAGAGCGCATGAGCCCAGGATGCCGAGTGCTGCCTCGGATGAAAAGTCAAAGATATGCACAAGAAAATCTGCTGCCAGATGGAACAAAAACATGATGAGGAAATTGGTTAGACAAAAAAGAAACTAGTGTAGGATGCTTTGTCATCTCAAACATATGTCTAATTAAGGTCCCGTTTGGATCCAATCGCTAATAGGTGAAAGCAACAGCTCATCCAAACAGGAGTGCTAACAGGGTGATCTAAACTTTAGCCAAAACTCAAAAAAACATGTGCATGAGTGCGAATATATGCCAAAGTTTAGCACTCAACTTTAGCATCTCCAAATAGACCCTAACCAAACCATAACTGCACAAGTTCTTGCACATTTCGATGTGGAAGAAATTTAGAAAGACCGTAGAAAGATCTCTGACGATGATCGCGTGACTATACCAAAGCTGCACAAGTGCAAACACATTTCATAGCATAAGAAACAGGAAAGGCCAAGCGAGCAACAAAATGTGCTGCCAGATAGAACGAAAGCATGCTGAAAAAGGTTTGCCAAAACAGTTAGAAATGTAGTAGCTAACAAATATTTAGCGAGTCAAAAAAAAAATATTTAGCAAATCTTTTACAGCTCACAAATGTCCAGAGCTAGCCGAACAAAGTGAGATAAGATGGTTAATCCATAGTATTGTCATCCAAAAATAAGGCCCAACAAATTGAGAAACAATTAGCTTCATCAGCACATCACACAGATCGACCTGGAAAGAAGATAACAAGGCCTGACACTCAATTCACATTTAGTCCAGGATGTCCATCTATTTTTATGCAATGAAACTATATATTCACGAAAATTGCATGCATATAAATCACTCAAACATTCTGTAACTTGTAAGACCATACAAAATTATTAAATTAAGTATGATGAAGACTAACTGGCTGGATCTGCGGCACCCATTCAGGATGCAATATCTGCCAATGGCATCAGCATGCTCAAACGAACTGGAGAAGTTACAGATCTAGGATTGTTTGCGATCCCAACCACATGCACTTTTTATGAACTGCCCATAAGGCTGAATAAATATCATACACAATTCCGCAGTATCAACTATTGCCTTCATCCAATCAACTCCTGTTTGGAGTTTGGATAGACCGACAGACTTTAGCCTTAGCATATGAGCACCATGAGAAATAGAATAACAAGACAAAAAAATATTTGAAATTGTAACTTTGCAAGAAGAAACCTTATGCTTGTGCAAGCAATGCATGGTGTTTATGCAATATATATAGTCAGGCAATGGTGTCGCATTTTATATTAGGTGGTCAAGGATGATTATCCGTTTTCACCACAGCACATATCCTGGAAATAGTCAAACCATCTTGCCAAACAGTGCATTCGAATTCATGCTTCCCGGTAGAAGAAACCATAAAGACCACATGATAAACAACCATGATCATAATACACAATTGGCTTGCAAGATACGTGCATAATTTTATCGTAATGCACATCGTCTAAACAAGAAAATCCAGTGCCAGATGGATCAGGCATGCTAAAATTAGTAGGATAATAGCCAAATTATTTGCTTAGATATATGTATGTCATGTTAGAATCAAGCCAGCCCAAGTTATGTAATAATGAAACATCATGAATGTCATGCTCCAGATTGCAAAATAAATAACACGAATTGCAGATCAGTAGATTGTAGTGGCAATAAATAAGGGATCACGAGCATTTAACTGAGAAAAAAGAAATTTGCATGTACAACAGTACTACAAGGTTCAAGGTATTGAAATAAACATGCTAGCAGACCCTAGAGAAATACCAAATTTCTGAAGACACATGCCAAAATCTAAAACTCCACGTTGGATGTAGATATTAGATACTGAAACAGAAAACTAACCAGTCCTTGAGAAACAGAATACTAACCAGTCTTTTATAATCTAAGCTAGGAAGATGAAATGTATAGACACCTTCACTAGTACACAGATTTGCAAAAGGGTCACATCAGGATTCTTGTTCTATGATGTTGACTGACTCCCATACGTGCATAGTCAACTATCCCTGTTTTGCAGTAGTGTAATGTAATACCATGAGCGTCTTGCCAAAGCTAGATAGAGAGCCGTGATGTCTGAAAGCAGCATTTGTCAAAGTAGCAATAGCCATTTGCTACTAACTTTCAACATTTAAAGTAAACAATGCTGCAATTACTAGTAGAACCAAGAACATGGACAAACCTAGAAAATGAAAAAAAAAAAGGCAAAGGACAAGGATCCATACAGTACCTAGCATGCATATACTTACAAAGATCACTGATCTACTCGAGACACTTTGCTCGATGGGTGCAAAAGGGTCGGTACAAGAGAAATCAGAGCCTCTTTGGAAGTCCCAAAGGCAACTACCTTCAGCAACTGCACTCTCACAGACCAGCAGTGAAGAGTCTCTATTTGCCCTTTTCCCAACAAACAGAGCCTTCACTTTGAAGTCGCGATTGAACTAAAACACCCTTTGCCAAACACAATGAGAAGCCTCTTCAGCATTTGTGCACTCTCAATGAAAAACTTGAGGAAGGCAAGCTCACTCCGCTCCCCTCGGAAATCATGGAATACCAACACAGTGATGTGCGCCTGGATGCAATCGATGGGACCAGACTCCTGCCAGAACTTGGTACTGAGCCTCCCAGAAGATTCATCAGTTTTCTGGGACTGCACGTCAGTTAAATCACTTAATAACGCAAGCAAGTTCAGTTTTACATGGTTTATGCTAATAGATGCATTAATCAATGCAAAATGAAATGATCAGAGTCTCAGTCTCACATGAATATGCAGCGTCTCAATATTGGGAAAGCATGTGAGGAAGCTGGGCAGCATCTTGGCATCACTGCGGACCACAAATCGCACATTTACATCCAGGATCTTGACAGTTGGCACCATAGTCCTAGGGTTCACCACTGTCCCAGCCTGCAATGCCAACCAATCCAATGCGCACAACGCAACACAAAACAGTTTTATAGGGAAGAAAAGGATAACACTATCATAGATTATTTGTGCATGGTGTCCAATTGCACAACTATAGAGAACAGAGAGGGCGCAAGCACCTTGATGATGGTTTTGCCGACCTGTACTTCATGCTTTGCTGGGTCCAAACGTCCCAACAAGCGCAATGCGGGGGCAAAGCCAATCTTGATCCTGCAGCACGGGGCCTCGGTTGGCACCATCTGCAGGAAGAGCCGCTCAAGACGTGGGGCGTCCACCACGGTGATACTCTCCACATTGGACGCATGCATCTGCACGCACCGGAGGCTGCGGCTGACGAGGCGGAGACGCAGTGGGGGAGCATGTGGCTTTGAAAGCAGAGGACCTCCAGCACGGGGCTCCTGGCGAGGACGAAGTCCATATCGTGATCCTCGATTACGACATCGTAGAGGCCGAGATCGCGGAGGCGGGGGAAAGCGGCGCCGCGGGGGAGGCCTGCTGTGTCGGGGAACCTCCAGAAGCCGAGGTAGAGGCGAGCGAGCGCGGGCATGCTGAAGAAAGCGGCAGGGACGGGCAGGTCGACCGCGAGTGGCCACGGGCGGTTGATGAGGAACAGCTCCTGGACGCCCTTGACGGCGAGGTGCTGGAGCCAGCGCGCGACTTGGCCGCGCTCCTCGTCCATGTAGCAGCTGGCGAGGCGGACCCAGCGGAACGGGCACGGGTGCGCGGCGAGGACGCAGGAGATGGCGGCGGCGACGGCGCGGGAGTCGGCGTGCTCGAGGTAGATGTTGGGGATCACGTCGCGGGCGCCGCCGTCCGGGAGGAGGTGGTTGTCCAGGAGGACGAGCGGAGCAGCGCACCAGAGCGGGCGCCAGCGGCGGGAGAGCGCGGCGGTGCGCGCGGCGTCCTTGACGGGGAGGCGCGCGACGATGTCACGGAGAATCGCGTCGGGGAGGGTGCTGACGCGGTCTACGCCGTCGCCGGAAGCCGGGAGGGCGGAGAGGTGGGCGGCGGCGGCGGCGGCGGGCGGGGCTGGGAGCGCGTGGTGGATGTGGGCGAGAACGAAGCCGAATTGCGGCTCCAGATCCTGTGGGTCCTTGCTGTAGCTGCGAGCGATGGACCTCGCGCGGTCCAGAGTGATCGGCGGCGCCTGGGCGTGGAAGGCCATGGCAGCCGCCGCCGCCGGAGGGTAAAGGCGACGAGGGTTTGGTTTGGTGGTTCGGGTCGCAGTGTCGATGCAAGTGGTTCTGTTGTGTCTCAGCGGGCCCACTGGTCAGTGTCTGTCACACCTGTTTCCGTCCACTGTTGGCTATTTCAGTGCTCATGGCTGGTTAATCCCTCTACACAAATGATGTGGTATTTGAGCGACCTCGCCATCAAATTTTCTTCTCTCATGCTTGTCAACTTAAAACAATGTACTACCTTCATCTCAAACTATACAACTTTTAGACTTGGTTAAAGTCAAACATTTTCATCATTAACCAATAATATCTGCAATAATAATTAATTTAAATAAAAAAGATTAGGTGATATGATACTTTATTTTATTATGAATCAACTAATATCATTTTTATATTGTCAATCTTTATAATTCTTTTATTTTTCAAATGACTTAAAAAAAAATCTAGACATAGTTATATTCTAGGATAGAGGGAGTACTATTCTTTTCTGCTAATGGTCATTTGGGTTCACAGTTTGCAAATGAATGTTATTACAGAATTTATTTTTTTCAAGAAAAAACTAGTTCACTTTAATACCTTGAGCATGCAATTCACTTTATTTGGGTAACGCCAAACGACAATTAAGTTTGATTTGAGTATTCTCATTGCAAATTTAATTGTAGTTGATGTAGCTTATTTGTCACTGAAGCCGACACACCATTATTGAGTTTCATGATTAATTTGTTGTTTAATACTTTATATATGCAGGAAAATATTCACAGACTCCGCTGTTTGGATCAGCACATTCTGCGGCAACAGGTGTGATGACTGGTCCTAGAATTAGAAGCACAGCCAACGGTAGGGTTTCTCCATAATTAGAATGAAATTATACTTGATATTTATCTTTGTCACTGACATAGGCTGTTTGCTGCCAACAGGGTTAAATAATTGCTTAGACGACGGAGGATACTTTGACTCTGGTATATGTGAATCAGATGATCCAACACTTGCAATGGATGGTAATTTGATACTATACTAAACATTCACACATGTCTAACCCTGTCAATTGGAACATGTTGAACAAAATCTAATTATTGTTATCTCGCTAGAGGAAGATTTAGATTGCCTCGAGCCCGAAGAGTGTGCGGCGGATATTCATAAAGGTAATGAAGCAAGGGTGTTTAATGAGAGAGGTAGATTCCTTGTAAAAATTCTATTCTTTAATACCAATAGTTTGTTACCTTGAACGATAATTTTATTTACCCCAATTTTATGTTGTGGTAGATGTTCAGTATGAGACGTGTAGAGATCCTGACATCCTTGTCACAGATCATGATCATTTTGATGGAGTATATAAAAGCTTGCCAATTGCACACCATGTCTCGCGGAAAGTGCTGAATTGTGAGTATTGTGGTGCTATAAAGTTTCCCAGTGAAGGTACTGGTTTTAGTTGTTGGAAGGGGAAGGGGAATATATATACTCATGTTCCTTGTCAACTTCGTTGCTTGTTTACAAGTCAGACAGATAGAGATGTGTTGTATTTTAGAAAGAACATTCGATATTTCAACTCACACTTCTCTTTCCCATGGAGTGTAATGATTCATGCAAACTCTGGTCATGCATACTTTATAAGAGCATATCATGGTTGCTATGACCCGTTGGCTTATCCTCTTTTTTTATCTTGGTGGTGAAGCTGGATGGGAGGATAAAAAGATATTGTTGGAAGATCTACCGGTCATCCATTTTCCTAGAAAAAAGAGGTAGTATACAAAGCATAGAAAACCAGGTATGTATGTTGGTTTAGAGTTTATTGTTGCATTCAGGGTACCATATTGTTAATGTACTTCTATACTTGTACAGGATGAAAGTGAAATATAATAAAGAAGGGAAAATCTTCGAGTCCTAAGGTTACAAATGTGGCTAATGTCGGTACTATTACTGATAATGCTAGAGTCCCTACTCCAAGTGTTGAAGGTATGTGTTTGTATTATTTACGTATATACTATTAACTGCATAAAGGGTTTTTTACATATATTGACTAACACGCACATGACAGATGCAGATAATTATCATGACATCGATGGAGAAATGATGGTGGTGATAGAGACCATGGTGGTGATGGAGGTATGATCTTTCTTTGGATCCTTTGCTGATTTTTGTAAAAATGGTGC
The DNA here is from genome assembly GCA_032594955.1 of Panicum miliaceum. NCBI lineage: Eukaryota > Viridiplantae > Streptophyta > Magnoliopsida > Poales > Poaceae > Panicum > Panicum miliaceum. The sequence goes on along the minus strand of CM064070.1, from coordinate 5,185,633 downwards.
TGTTATGTTTTGCAAACATACTGGATAAGTTATTTTGCTTATGTTATAGTTATGTGTCTAAGGATTCGCACTTGTTCTTAGTCCTAATCTTGTTCTTATTATTTTTCATTTCACCGGGGAATTCTTGACACCCTAGCTGTATTGGGGAGGTCCATGCTTCCCAGGCCGGAAAAAGGATTGTGCTATCAAAAAGCTTCCTTGGATGCAATCCTTATGTCCAGTCAAGGTTTATGGATGGGATGACTTTAGTTGCACAGTATAGACGGCCAGACTACTTTGTTACCATGACCTGCAACCCTTATTGGCTAGAGACAATGGTATGGGGTATCACCTCCCCCTTTTTTGGTGCCTTCAGCCAAGGTTTGGAGCAGGATCTTCGCTAGCTCTGATGTTCATTAGCGGCGGAGGTCCTCGGTGCAGGTAATCTGGAGGGTGGAGTTACTTTGTTGTAATGTTTATTTGTTTTAGGGTTCTTCTTTTTAGAAAATATTCAGATATATTGTGCTACCTTCTTTTATGAACATGCATTGAACGCGAAAAGGACCAAATAAATCAATATATATACTTGCAAGCAGATTGGTCTGGATCATCTTATGGCATATTGGGGCTGCGAAGGGCATATATCGTGGCCCGGTGTGTCGAGGGGTGAGCCTTGTTTACACTCATTTCCTTTCTCAATAGGGCTCACCTAAGCCCAACGCAAACGTACAACACCGGTACAATACTGTAGAAATAGTAACATTCTAGATAGGTAATGAGATTTTGAGACAACTATGCATCAAATGCAAGCAACGCTTCCTTTTATTCCATATCCCTACTCCCCTTCTTTCACCTCTCCACACAGAATACTTATCTCGCACGTTTTCTTTGTCAACATGGTTCTCGATCCCATGCCAAAACACAGGTGTAGGTAGTCTCGTAAAAATATTGCATTCCAGATAGGCAATGAGATTATGAGCTACTATGCAACGAACGCAACTACCGTATACCATCCTTTTTCTTCCATAACCCCACTTCCCTTCTCTTGCTCCTCCACAATGCAAACATGCAAAGTATGATATAAGCAGTGAGACATGAGACTACTACGCATTCAATGCAAGTAGTGCCTCCTTTTTCTTTCATGTCCCTATTTACCTTCTTTCGCCCCTCCACAGGTTGCTTTCACCCACACATTCCCTCTCTTGACACGACTCTCCAAGACCCAGTATAGGCATACAAAGCTAGTAGTCGGATCTCATGAAAGGTTGCTTTCCAGATAGGCTGTAAGATTTTTAGACTATTGTACACCCAATGCATGCAACATCTCCTTTTTTCTTCCATGTTCCTCTTCTCTCATTCCTCTACGGGTCGCGCTCATCCAAAACTTTTCCGCTCGAGACGGCTCTTCTAGGTCCAATTCAGACATGCAATACTAGTTTTCTCTACAAAACTAGAGGATAGGCCCAACTCGGACGTACGGAATTGGTAGTCTTCTCAAAAGTGGTGTTCTTTTTTAGATAAAGGAATAAAATTATTCTAGCCGTTGCATCAACCAAGGATGCACATAGCCGTACATTATTACAACTTGATCTAAAGTGAGAAGCACAAAATTAAATTCTCAACATCTATAATCCAACCCATGGCAAAAAGTTTCAAAAACACAGCCGGTTACTAAACCTCCACCCACGGCTTGCAAAGATGTGCATTACTGTAGCCTCCAAACTTTCGCAAAACTGTTTTATTTGGTGTTGCTCCTCTTCTTTTTGCATCAGAGACCAAAAGTCCAATAGGTACCTTTAAAAATAACCTGCAAAAGAGAAATTAGTGGAGTGCTTTGCAAAAACCACTTCATTACGACCTAGCCAATGGTCCAATATAATGCACTAGTCCAAACTAAAATCTGGTATTTTCTTTTCATTTTGATCCCGTTCAGCCAATCCCAAACATATGAGAAATTGAAAGAGGTGGACTAATTGTAAAGCAACTTGCACCAATCTCTAGATAAATTTAGCGAAATGACAATAAAGAAAATGTGTTGTATTGACTCATTTGAATTACAGAAGCAACACTTTCATTGCCTTTTCACATTCTCTTAGCTAAATTATCTTTCGTAAGGACTACTCCATTACGTAAGTATTACATGAAAGTAATGTTCTAGATAGACAATATAATAAGATTCAGGAATATTGTGCGACGTCTAATGCAACACAGATCACTTTCGGTAAAATATTCCTTGCCCCTTTTCTTCCATGTTCCCACTCTCCTCTCATCCTTGATAGATCGCTTTCGTCCCACACTTTTTGTCTCTTCTTTTCTAGATAGGCTGTTGCTTTTTGCTAGCCAAGCTACTGCACCTTCTCCATGCCACTCTCACCCTTGAAGCTCCCACTACTGCTGAGCTAGATACTTCTGCCAGGCGGTTAGAGCATGCTACAAGCCATGTTGGAACGTTAGGCCTGCCCTGAGTTGCTACAAATTGACAGTCTAAACTTCCATTTTGCTGACTCTACCTCCTACCATGCTGCTGATTGAGTTTCCTACTTCCGTCCATAATACTGACCACCAAAGGCAGGAGTGTTGTGTTTTTACACTTGAAATTCATTTTTAAAATTCTGAAAAACTTGGTTCATTTTATAGTCCCTGGTCCCTTCAAACTTGAGCACATAATTTTTGTATTTTTCTCGCCAGCCATGGATCATGGATGCGCTTTTGATAGGAATTAGATGACCAGCACATTTTGCAATGAAGTGTGTGACAGAGTGATTAGCTAGTGATCATCGCACCTATTAGCAGCTACCGACCAGTGGGCCCGCTGAGATCTTGCTTTCGACACGTGGCTCCTGCACCATCCCGCCAGCCGCCATCCCTGCGAAACAAAAGTTAGAAAACAGGAGCGCTCCCTGGCTGTCACCCACTCCCCGACGTCGCATTTCAGCCCCCCAAACCAAAACCCTCGTCGTCGGCTTGATCCCTTCACTTCGGCACCAGCGGCGGCGACCATGGCCGGCCAAGTGGCGGGGACCCGCATCTCGAGGCGCTCATCAGCCGGGCGCTGTCCACCATCCACCGCGCTCTCCTGTAGGCCCCGGCCACCTCCGTCTACGGCCGCCTCTACATCCACTTCGACTCCGGTGGCGGCAGCCGCGTCGACCTCCTCAGCGGCGTCCCCGACAAACATCTCGAGGCCCACTGATCGGGGCAGGGACCGGCATCTTGATTCGCTCATCAGCCGCGCACTCACCACCATCCACCGCGCCCTCCCCTCCCCGGTCGTCTCCGTCAACGGTCGCCTCTGCGCCCTCTTCGACGACACCGACGGCGCCGGCGTCGACCGCCTCAGCGGCCTCCCGGACACGCTCCTCCGCGACATCGTCTCGCGCCTCCCCGTCAAGGATGCTGCACGCACCGCCGTGCTCTCCCGGCGCTGGCGCCCCGTCTGGCTATCCGCCCCGCTCGTCCTCTACGACGCCCACCTCCTCCCCGGCCCCGCCGCCAAGGACGAGATCCCGAGCCACGTGAAGCGCGCCGACTCGGAGCCACCGCCGCCGGCGTCTCCCGCATTCTCGCCGCGCACGACGGCCCGTTCCGCTGCGCCTACCTCACTTGCAGCAACATGGACGGGGACCGTGCCCGGGTCGCGCGCTGGCTCCAGCTCCTGGCCATCAAGGGCGTCGAGGAGCTCTTCCTCATCAACCGCCCTCCGCTCCAGATCGACAGGCACGTCCCCGCCACGTTCTTCAGCATGGCGGCGCTGAGCCGCCTGTACCTCTGCTTCCTGAGGTTCCCCGTCACGGCCGGCCTCCCGCGCGGCGCCGCGTTCCCCCGCCTCCGCGAGCTCGGCCTCTGCAGCGTCGTGATGGAAGGCCACGGCGACATGGAGTTCATCCTCGCCAGGAGCCCCGCGCTGGAGACCCTCTGCTTCGAGGGCCACATGTTCCCGCCGCTGCGTAAGGCTCATCGTCATGAACTCGCCGCTCAAGTGCGAGGGCCCGTGCAGGATCGAGATCGGCAACGCGCCGCCGCTGCGCTTGTTCGGATACTTCGACCCAATTATGCACGTGCTTCAGGTCGGCAACACCGACATCAAGGTGCTTGCTTGCTAGCTCTTGCATCTCGTATTGGACCGATTCGACACCATGAACAGCTGTGATCTATCCTTGTTAAATTGGTTGTTTTGATTTGCTTCACTCGATTGGATTTGATTGCTTAGCAGGCTTGGTCATTGGTGAATGAAAGGGCCATGGTCCCAGCGCTGAAGATCCTGGCCTTGGAATTCCATTTCCGACTCCGCAATGATGCCAAGATGCTGCCCAGCTTCCTCAGATGCTTTCCCAACGTTGAGAGGCTGTATATTCATGTGAGACTCCGATCATCTCATTTATCTTATTCGATCACAATGCATTGATTAGCATAGGCTTGCCATGTATTATTAGACTGTGAGATCACTTCAATTTGCTTCATGCACGATCGAGCTCTAGCTGAACTTCAATTATTTGCAATGATGGCCTGTTTCATTTGCAGTCTGAGAAAGTTAACGAACCCACTGGCAAGCTCAACTTCAAGTTCTGCCAGGAGGCCGGCGCCATCGAGTGCGTCGAGTCGCGCGTCAAGCTGTTGGTGTTCCATGACTTCCGGGGGGAGAACAGCGAGCTTGCCTTCCTCAAGTTCTTCGTCGAGAGCGCACGTGCGCTGGAGAGGCTGACGATCGTGTGCGCCAGCGGGTGTTTCAGCTCAGTGGATGAGGCGAGGTCAAAAGTGAAGAAGGCTCTGTTCGCTGGGAGAAAGGGCACCGAACGCTCCGCGCTGCTGGTACTGGAGTGTGCGCCGGAGGGAGAAGGTGCACCTTGGACCTACGAGAGAGGCTTTGATTTCTCTCGTGCAGACCCGTTTGCGTTCGTCGTGCCAACCTAATCTCTCTGGAGTCGTAAAGGATGTGCTGGGTTCTTGGTCTTACGACTGATACTAATAGCAAATCTTCGATTATCTCTCTTATCTCTCTTACTACTAAAAAGAGGTTAAGAGGGACGAAATCTTCCGTGGTGTGTCTGCACGATCCCGCACTAATCGGTCTTCGTTCAGCCGCTAATGAGCGCGCTCCGTCCGATCAATCCTTCGTTGCATCCATGGTTAGCGCTCGCCCCGGTGCGATCCACGCCTCACACCCCGCACCCACCCCACCCCTCCGTCCCGACCCTAGCCGCCCCTGCCTTTCCTCGCGAGTCGCGAACTCGCGATACAACGGCGCCGCCCTCCCCCTCGCTCCCTCACTCCACCCCGCCGCCGGCCACCCTCCTCTTCATCTTCACACGCCGCACCCCGCGGCCGTCCCGCGCTAGGCCTCGCCGCTCCGCCCCAACGCGTGGCCCTCGGGACGCCGCACAACAGCGCCGCCCTCCCCCTCGCTCCCTCGCTCCGCCCCACCGCCGGCCACCCTCTTCATCGTCTCCGCGCGCCGCACCCCGTGGCTGTAGCGGAGGATGGATCCACAAAGATGGTGGCTGCCGATTCCGGAGCAGGGGTTCCTCGTGGATGCTGACAGGATGGATCGTGCCCGGCATCATCGCTATCGATCCGGAGACAGGGCTTCCTCGGAGACGCTGGCATAGGTTGCACAATCAGCAAGGTGACCTTGGCGAGGGTAGTAGTGATCGTCGACGTTGACCCCATTACCTCCTGGTAAGTCCATTTTGGTTCAGGTAGGATCCATATTTCTTTGATTTGTGATCCATGTGTCTTGATCTATATGTTCTGATCACCTTGTGTTAGGATTCATATGACTAAAGATTCAGAGGTTGTATTTGTATGGATCGCCAACATCGTGGCTCCACCAATCGAATTTATCATACCTATCGGAAGATCGGGCCAGTGCTACATCAGTTTAAGTCATTTTCCATGTGATAATTAACACCGCATATTAGCAATAGTGGAATGTAGACTATCACAATGTAAAATAGTGATTGATTAAAGACACGTGCAGTGTATATGCGGACTCCATAAAAATCATATCAAGTGCACTTCTGGAGGTTCTCAAAGGTTAGAATCTTGTCAATTTGAACCTTTACATTTTATATAAGACTCTTGGCCTATTTGCCGAGTAAAACATGTTTTCCTGCAATTCAGTTTATAGTGTTTTGCTATTTGATCCACATGGAAATTTCTACAACCATAGCTTATACTGTCGTTCTCTTTCAGCTTTGCATTTTGTTTGATCAAAATGGCTCTTTACATCAGGATGGAGATTGACTGGTTTCAAGTGTCTCTATTATCTCACGATTCAGATTGGGTCCCGCTGCTCAGTTGTTGGCTTGCTTTCCATCTGCAAGTAGGCAAGGATGAGTGGATGATTGGAGACGTCCTCAAGCTAAGCACTGGTTTTTAATTCCTCTTTGTGCCTACTTTGTAATATAAATTATCGGTGAGCGCCGTACCTAGGCATGTGCTCCTATAGTTATAAACATAAACATTTGTTGGATTGATATTGTGCAGCTGTGACTGATCATGATCATTGAGGCATGTATGCAATTTCAAAAGGTTCCCATGGTCCTTTGCCATATATAATTTGGGACATTGTCTGAGTGTATCTTTGTACTGTATGTTAATTACAGCTGTTTTTTAATTCATTTAAATAAGAATCTCAATAAACCATCGGTTAGTAAAAGCTAGCTATAATTTCGGACCATCAATCAGTAAAAGCTATGCTATAATTTCAAACAATTAACTGTCAAGCGGTTGAATTGATTCTTTGATAACATCACTTGAAAAAACGCATGGTGTAAATGGCCCTGGAGCAGCAATGCATTGTGCTTGGAGCAGCAATGCATAGCCTCTGCACATGTGTAGATGGGCTGTGTGTGTTCTCATTTCTTATCACACTATGCCTGCCCTGCAGCAGCAATGCATAGCCTTTGGGGGGATTTTTGCTTGTTCTTGTCGTATGCAGTTTGTTTCTTCGGAGAAAAAATAGTAGGTGATGATGTTCGTCCTGCTTCTTTGATTGAAGCTCCCCAAAATCTCAGTTCTTTAGGGCTCAGTACAATAGCAATATGGGGTCTCGATGCTAGGCGAATAAATGGCTTACTGGTATTAACACTATAGTTTTTGGCCTGTTTTTGGTGTAAAGTTATCTCAAATCTTGTATGAATGCTAGGCAAATAAATGGCTTACTGATATTTTAGATGACTGCTTCACATCTCCTAGATGGCGGTGAGGTTGGTGATTCAGGCGCCCATGGCATTCCTTGATAGGACTGTGTTTCTATCAGAAAGTGTGTAGCTTTTGCAGCCAAATTTTATAGATTCTACCTGTCAGTCTTGCCATCTGTTAACAGTTGATAAGTTTGCTTATTTGTGATATGATTCAGACAACCATTATATACTCTCAACTTTTATTCTTTTCTCTTGAAAGGAAACAATGAATCTGTACATTGCAACTGCGCTATAGTTTTACAGAAAAAGGGAAAGAAGATAGAGATAGTGTGCCAGTGATTATACTACTAAAGGCAAGTCATAAACTGTGGTAAAGAAAATATCAAAAACACCAACTAGGTTTGAACAATCAGTTTAAACCTCTGATATTTTTCTCCTGAAATTATGTGAACTTATGGTATAGGCATTTTGTAATGGTGTTTGTACTGGGCAATAGGCAATATAGACTTGTTCTCAAATGATGCTTGTAGGGTACCAAGCAGCAGGTATCCTTGAAAAAAGTACTACCCGCAACAACAGGTCAATTATGCTTAGTGTACCTATCTATGATATTTTTTTATAAGTGTCTGATACATGTCCTACTTAATGATTAATGATGATGCATTACTGCATCTGTCCAGGTTTCTGCTCTCACCCAGTGCTTGATGCCATAAGGATCACTGTCACAGTGGTGTGGGTGACCTTGCAATGCATGGCCCTTGTTTCTCAAACTGGTTGCATATAGTTTTTCAAATTGGTTATATGGGTTCCAAGATAACCATTTTTCACCCTTTGTTACTATAAGTATATATTTTCTTTTCAAAATTTTGCAGAAACAGGTCTTTATTGTACAGATTTATCTACTGGGAAACCACCGCCGCAGCATATAGACTACTACTGGAAGTGATGCTGCTACCTTGATTATTAACATAAGTATTATCGCCCTTGTGAAACTATTTTCATCATTTCATAGTATAACTACTTTAAGCTATCAATAAATTGTTCGCTCAATGTAAGTTACCTATGTCGTTATGGATTTGTCAGTCTTAGTCTTATCACAGTTTGGATTGGTAAAACTATTGCATAATTTGGATTCGCGAACTATTGGTATATAAACTTGGTATTTGTTTATAGTTTATTTTGTATTACTCACATTATTTGGATGTCGCTAGTTCATGAACAATCCTCTTGGCAATGCACTGTTAGGCCCTTCCTTTTATGCATCTGCACAAAACTTTCAAGGTTACATTCTTAATATAATATGATTGCATCTATATGTTCTCCTAAATAGACCTGCCATTCTTAGCCATTCTTATATAATACAGTTAGCTCTTGCAGATTCACGCCAATTTTCAAGTTTTCATATGTTGTCAAGCAAAGGTTGAATATTCTTACATTCACAAGGCATACCTAAATCAGCTGTTTGAAGGATCTCACATCAAGTACAAGGCTCATTCTTCGAAATATATTCATTTTCTTTATACATTATCTCATTGAGATTTTTTCATGAAATTATGAGATTTAATATTTATTTTAAACGTAGCAACGTACAAACGCAAACCTAGTTTTTATATTAATATAAAAAGAATCAAGTGGGGATAAAACTTTGTTGCGACCTTTGATCCGGTCAACTTTCCTTCTCCGCTCGCCTTCCTCTCCTCCACCTCCTCCGCGCAGATCCTTCGCCGCCACCAACTGCACGCCCGCTCCTCCTCCAGCTCGCCCTCGCCCTCCCCCTCCTCTCCGACTCCTCTGCTGTGACGCCGGGGACCTTTCTGCGGGCGGAACAACCTCGACCGAGCCCCCACACCTGCCGCGGCTGACGGTGAGTCATATCTGCAACCTTTGATTGATTTGTTTCCTCTGCATATCTGCCATTGAAGCATGAAATAATTTTGGCTGCAACTGCAATTTTCACTAGCACTCCTATTTCCTCTCTGACTTTGATCTGTACACAGCTATCATCCTATATATTTCTCCTGCCATGTCACAATCGGCATTGTTAGAAAATGGGATGGTCAGATCCTCGCATTATAAATGATCCAGCAAATGTCCTTGCGCATATCAAATTTAGTTTTTGAGCCCTCTGAATTCTGAATGACTAAGGAGTTGAGAATTTTCATTCTTCTGGGTGCGTACAAAAGTGGAGGGAGTCCCTGTTCATCTTTCTATCTTCGTAGGAAGTTACTGCATCAAAGTGTTCCATAGGGTCCCTTATCTATCTTTGCAAAATGCACAACAACACTGTTGGTGTTAGACACTTAGAAGTTGTCATGCTAACCACCACAATACTCAAAGTAGAACACACTGTTGGATATTCCTAATTCTTTTAGCAGAAAGGACGCTGTGCAAGTGAGGAGTTTCGACATTGGTCTGGGTTCAGTGATAAAAAGGTAAAAAAAAAATGGCAGTAGTAATCTACAGTTGACCATGGGTCCTTTTTTTTAGCAAGATAATAACATATAAATATGATTCTTTTTAGGGTTTTCTTGAGTGGACAAAATTAAGGACTCTCCACTCTATTTTCTTTTATGTAGCTGATGTTGTGAGTTTTTTGTTTCAAATGTGCACTTGTGTATGCATCCATGTCTATTGTCAAGTGGGGGTATCTATATCACCTTTCTTTATACATGGTTCCAGAATACTTTTGTCATCCAGGTCATTGCATATCTATTGAAATATGGTGAATCCTTTTTATGATGTTCTGACGATTGTACTCTGACTGCCGGGAATCCTTTGTCTCTCAGGACTTTCTTCAGCATTGCAAGCTGGAAAGATTAATGTTCATAAGAATTATAGCAAAGCATGAGGTAATCTTATGTCTGTGATAATACATTTGCTGTTGAATAACTCAATAACATACTGGCCGTACTATCAGGCTGCATCGTCAAGGAAACCATCAACTGGACGTACTGGCCGTGAGCCCCTTGATCAGGAACAAATGGCTAGGGTTAGAACAAGTGACTAGGGTTAGATCAAAAAATGACTAGCCGGCACACATGCATAAAACTAGGGGACATACTTGTTTTTATGCTCAGTGGTCAAACTACCCGTTCAGAGTGACAACCTGAGCAGGAGACATGAGTATGAGCATTCCCTGAATTTTTCCTTATCATTAGTGTGGAAGACAACAACAACGATCAGTCCCTCCAATCTCTCCCCAGTTTAGTGTGGAGAAATTGTAACATAGTAAAGTGCTGGTTTGATTTAAATGGCACACTATATTGTTTACCAGCACCTTCTGAATATCTGAAAAGCAGCCAGCAGGCAGTTCTTAGCACTGACGTGTGGTACTATCTCTTCAGTAGCGTGGTCTGCATATCGTTGCTTTTGAATTCAGTTCATGTATGTGTAGTCTTCCATCTATAGGTGAGATATAATAGTCTAATTCAAGATGGATTTTACATTTTAGGACTTTTACTACATTGGATTTATAGAGTATCACTTCAGTTGTAGATAATGGTATTACCATGCCTGGCTGCTTATAGTTTTGTTCTGATAGTTCAGTACTTCGGTTTTCACCTGCAGCTAATTGCTTCTCAAATGTGTTTAATTGAAAATGATACTTATTGTCAAATGGCACAAAAATGCTGTTCTTTTGGTGCATATGTGTTTCAAATGTGTTCCAGCTGATGGAACAGTGGTGATAATTAGTTAAGGATGCAGTACATGACCTTGGTTTAAAAAAGAACTAGATCTTAAGATGCCAGATGTTCTGAATAGATCTCATATTTTTCCTAATCTGTAGAAAATGGTGTTGATTGTTGCTAAAGTAGGCAAATATTTTTGTAGAGAAAGGCTTAATGGTTATCTCCAATGCTTTGTAGATACAAAATATAGCAGACCACAAGGACAACAGCTAGATTCGCAAGGATATCAGTGGCCTACTCGACCACCCTCAACGCCTGCAGGTATACCTTGTACTCTTGGTTTAGTTTTGGTGGAATTTAATTACACTGAACTGTCCACAACGATGTTTCAAACCGGTGATAATTATATCTCATACCCACTCTACATTGTTTCTTATGGCAGATTATATATATAGTCTTAGGTGCTTTGCAATTTTAGTATTTCAGTTGCCTCCGCTGTGATATGATAGTTTTATGAACACAAATTGAGCCTATAATGGATGCATAAACTTTTTTAAGAATCCAACCAAAGTGTGTTGAGCAGTGACCACCAGCCTGACTTTCTGCCAGTTTATATTCACGGAGAATATTAGGGCTAAGCCTTCCTGCTCTATGATTGACAGCATAGAATTTGCCAAGTTAGAATCGACTACGTAGAGTTCATGACCAAGAACACCATTGTCCTGTTTCAGTAGCCCCTCCCATGCAGGAGATCTTTCTTTTCTAATCTTGGATTGTTCACTGTTTTTATTATATCCTTTAATATTACATTATGGTAGGCTGTAAGCTGTATTGTTTTCAATACTCTGGCCTTTACTGTGAGCAATTAGTTTTGCGCTGAGAATTGGGTGCAGGACCAAGTAATTGGGTGCTGAACCTGTAGAAGAGCATTAGACAGTCTGCATGTTAAGAGTGTATTGTCGTTTCTAGATAACACGTAGTGTGTTTGCAGCACTAAGCAAATATAGAACACCAGGCTGCAGATGCTTTGCCCATATTCTTATCATGCACTGTCTATTTAGAGAAATTTGTGGTAAAATTTAGCTAAGTTTTGTCAGTGCATTGATGAAAGCCAGAATTGCAAATTTCAAATGCAAGTACTGTTGCTTCTGAATCTTGCTGCATTTTATTGTGGACTGCAATGGACTATTCATGTTAAAATGATGCATTATCTTGCCTTACTTGCTGCAAGGGTTATGTTTCATATAACACTGCCTACATTATAACACTGACTTATAGTCACCATTCTTATCTACTGTTGCAGGTTTACAACATTTTAAGAGCTTCCTTTTAGGACAACCTATAAATCAATTCATAAGACAAAGGGCCAACCGTTTCCTTGGGTTTTGGAACACCCATTATCAGCAAGCAAGGGGCATCTGTCCCAAAAAAACTGTGAGCACAGATCATCAGTTAGATTTTAGTTCGAATGCCACATCTGAATCTGTTGGTTTTTATACTTCTTGCGGAATTAGAATAATCTATACATGTACTCAATTGACAGCTAAACTGTTGTGATCTAAATTTAGATTCTAGCTATGGCGGCTTCTTCCCCAGCTTCTGCTCAACGGTTGTGCCAAAATTGTAGCATTGTTGTGTTGACCATCAAAATAAAGTTTATGATGTGGTGATGAATGGTATTCCAAAAATTCCAATATGGCTGTTCAGCAACAAATTGAAATGATAGGATAACGTTTTTCCACAGATAATTTTGTTCATTTTATTTCATCTTGTATACTTAGCAGCGCACGGGTATACACATACATCTCTACTACTAAATGATGATCGTTATTTCCAGGAAGTGGGTAGCAGAGATGGATCCAGTACAAAGAAATAGTGGTAGAGCTCCGTTTGGGGATCTGTCGAACACCACTAATCAAGGTAAAGACAATATGAGGACTATCGAAATACTAAACTAGCCAGACATTCAATTACGCCATTTACATTGTAGGCACTAGAAATGGAGCAAGTTGGTGTCCACAGTACACTAATCAGGGAGAGGGAGATATCACGTTCTGCAAATATGTCAGAAGAATTGAGGAATTTAAGGAACAAGAAACACCGTGAAGCGTATGCAATGAAGAAATGACAAGCATCTAATATTGAGAACGTGAATCCTGAAGAACGGAAAGATGATTATGGCAACGTATCCATAAATTTGTCAGGTATGGTTATATTGTTGTGGTGATGACCTGACTAAGATGGTGTTCTTGTTATGCTGACTGCCATTATTATCTGAATGTTGATGTGACAGCTAACAAGGAAAATGAGGAATCCGACGAAAATATGGATTGGCTCCATTGGAATGAATCATGTCAACGAAAAAACGTTGTCAACATGTCCAACCATTTAGCAGGTACCAGTGAACTGTTCATAAATTGTGGTGCCATTTTGTATCATTGAATTTGCTTAACAATTGAATTTTAAATTAGGTGTCTGTGCACCCGCCACTTGGGATAGCGGTGACGTTATAGACTATTCTGATATCACCCCTAAGGCCACTCTAGAAACAACAGATTCGCAAGTACCACAGGTCGTTGATCCTAATGAACGTAAGCGGGAGAGAAGCTGAGCCCGTAGGTTGGCAATGTCTGCTGAACAAAAGGCTCTAATAAATCAACGTCGACGTGAATCATATTGCGCAAAGAAGCTACTGAGGCCAGCATTGAGCGAAGAAGAGAGGCGAGAGAAAAGGTTAGAGGGAAAGAGAGCCTATAAAACAAGAGTGAAAGAGAATCGATCCAACAATTTACACAAGGATTCCATCGAAATGAAGAACCCGCAATGGGTCCCTGAGCTTATATTCCCAACCCCAGATGCATCCTCACTGAGCGCACATGATTGGACTGTTCCTGAACTAAACGACAGACCTGTTTGACGACAACAGAACAACTTAGCTCAGATGTCGAGACTCCAACAATGCGTGCTGGTCACACAACGCATAGACATCATGTGACCCCGGCGAGAGGCAAACCCGTCTATCACGTCGTAATCTGCAATTTGAAAGAACAGTTTCAAGAAAATCCAATGTACGTGTTGATGAGGACTTCAATGAAGAGCAACCCTCAACTCAATCAGGTGTGGTTAACAACGGTAATTACAGAACCGTAGCTTATACTTGAAATTGACATACTACATCAACACTCAATTATGTTATATTTTGATAGGAACTATAGATCCAGCAGACACACGTCCATCGAAAATAAAGAAGGGTAAAAAATTAAGATTTCTTCTCATTTTAATGATCTCAATACGTATTGTGCAAAGTTATACATTATTTAAAGCACTCATGTTCCTATTTAATAGCAATACACGAACGGATGCCTCAAGATCAAGCAACATATGAGACACAACAATCTATCATTGAGGATGGTAATATCCTTGTTGATTTTATTCAGTTCAAGATTTCCACATATTTAATTGGCATGGTTACATTCACACACCCGCTTATGATGCAATAGATGGGGATGAGGATGTGATTTTCGAGGAAGACGACGAGGACGACAAGGGATACCTCTTTGAAGGTCAAGGTAGGTGCCAAAATGTTTCAGTTATCTTTCATATCCACCGTATGTCTGTTCAACATGTCAATGATTACATAATTCCGCACTTCAGATGAGGGAACCGACGAGGAGGCTGAAATCGATGACACTCAAGAAGGATCGTCTTCTATCCTAGATGTACCAGACCCGTACGATGCGGTGTATGCCAATATGACTGAAGATACCCACATGTTGGAACCTGTTGAGAACTGCTCACATTGCAACGCGAAGAAGTTTGAGTCCGAGCCCCCTGGTTTCTGCTGTCGCAACGGGCAGATTGAGCTATTCACACCTGATACACCAACCGAGCTCATGAGGCTGTGGTCAAGTTCAGATGATGATGCTAGACACTTTCGTGCGAACATCAGATATTTTAATGGGCATTTCTTATTCACTTCATTGTTTTGTCATCTCGATCGTATCACCACCAATATGAGGACCACTAAGGTATACACGTTTCGTGCGCATGGCCAACTCTGTCACATCCGGGGCCACGGGACTGCGCACATGGTGTACATATTTTAGGATAAGGGATGGGATATGGCCCATGCCCTACATCAGTTGTAACTATTCGTGCCGTAGTAGAACTAGTCGGAACAGAAGGAAACTACCCGAGTAGTACTTGGGTAGGGCTCCTAAGCTCGTATCTGCTAGGATTTCCATGTAACCCTGTCCCCTAGACTATATAAAGCCGGGCAGGAACCCCCTCGAAAGACACATACATCTAAGGCAATACAAACCACCACACAGGACGTAGGGTATTACGCTCTCGGTGGTCCGAACCTGTCTAAACTTTGTGTTCGTTGCACCTTCGAGTTTCTGATCTCGGCGACACCCCAACTATAATCTACCACCTCGGGGGTATCCCTCGGTGGGCTAGGAGGTTAAACACCGAAAAAATCTACCACAACATTAGATCATTTGGTAAAGATGGTACGGAACCTAGACACCTTGAACTTTACTTCTATGATGACAACCCCAACCTTGAGTATCGATACCACAAGAGCCGAGAAAAATGCTTAGAGATGGATAGGGAGGTGATTCGGAAGTTGGTCAACATCATGCGTGGCAACCTGTACTCTGAACATCTTAGGAGTATGGGGCAGAATGACAAACTTGAAGATTATCACGTGGCATTGAACCTTGATCAGCAGTTAGACCAGAGAACATATAACATACCGCTCACATCAGAAGTGGCCGCCATATGGATAGAAGGGAGCGAACGTCGAGGTCAATTCGAGCATAGTGTTGTCCTACATGGAAAGGATAGGTCTATACATGGCATCCGGTCATATCATGGGTGCTCTCGTACCCTCTATAATTCCCAAGAGGTGAACTTTGGTGCCACAACATGATTCCAAAGGCTGGTGTTACTATGGAAGAAGTGAATGCCGCTCGCGAGATACGCAAGCAACGTGCTAAGGGTAATGGTGATGATGATCTAGGTAATTTGTTTTGACATAACCCATGCAGTGTATCTCGTAGGATGTGCAATCATGGTCACTAATATAATGTTCTTGTATGTGCAGAGTCTGCTGGAAATACATGTGTGTCTGTACGTGATTACTACTGCTACAAATTCAGATACGGCCAGGAATATTTAACCCAATATTGCATGGCAAGCGTCTTTTCCAGCAGTTTGTTGTGGACACATACATCAAGATCGAGAGCTCTCTTTGAGATCCGTAACAACTAGGGTGAGATAAGGGCTGATCTATACCAAGGTGCTATTGACAGCCTTCATGCCAGCGAGGATCAGGCAGATGCAGTTGGCAAGCGTACTGTGCTGGGTACGTCATTCATCGGAGGCCCTCGTGATATGAGGCGGCGGTACATGGATGCTATGGCATTGGTGCGAAAGTATGGAAAACCTGATATATTTCTCACGATGACCTGCAACCCTAATTGGGTTGAGATCAGGAGTGAACTTTACCTAGGCCAGACACTACAGGATCGCCCAGATCTCGTTGCCCGTGTCTTCAAGGCAAAACTTGATGAGTTGAAGACAAGGTTGCTCAAACATGACATCCTTGGAGAGGTCCGAGCTTACATATATGTCGTTGAGTTTCAGAAGAGGGGATCACCGCATGCCCATTGGTTGCTTATAATGCACAACAAGTTCAAACTCACGTGCCCCAAGCAGTATGACCTTCTTATATCAGCTGAGCTACCGAATAAGAAGAAGTACCCGGAGCTGTACAAGATGGTCACCAAGCATATGATGCATGGTCCGTGCGGTTTGCTAAATATGAATTGCCCATGCATGAAGGGTCGTGGTTCCTACAAGAACCGTTACCCGCGCCCTTTCTGCGAGGCCACCTCACAGGGCAAGGATTCTTATCCCATTTATAGGCGACGTGATGATGGATGTAAGGAAAAAATCTGGGGCCATGAGCTGGAAAATCAATGGGTCGTCCTTTACAACCCTTACCTACTACGGTTGTTCAACTGCCACATCAATGTTGAGGCATGCGGGAGCATTAAGTCTGTGAAATATTTGTTCAAATACATATTCAAGGGGCATGACTGGGCGTCCGTGGCCATGAGGGAGGCCAACAATGCAGATAAAAAAGGTAACATCGATGAGATCAAGCAGTACAGGGACGCCAGGTGGGTTACTCCTCCAGAAGCGTTGTGGAGGATATACGGTTTTTACTTGAGTAAGGTCTACCCACCTGTAAAGCAGCTGCAACTTCATCTACCCGACATGCACATGGTCTCATTCCATGAATGCCAGAAGATCAAAGATGTCGTTAACCGTCCAGGGGTCGAACAGTCAATGCTGACGGCGTACTTCGAGGCAAATAGGTTACACGAGAATGCTCGTGGAATCCTCTACCATGACTTCCCCAAGTATTTTACTTGGCAATCTAATGGAAAGTTTTGGAAATGGAGAAAATATAAAAACTGTAGCCACATTAGTAGAATTGTCGTAGCTCATCCGGTTGAAGGTGAACGCTACTATCTCCGGGTTCTCTTAAATCACATCATCGGTGCTACCTCATATCAGCATTTGAGGACGGTGGATGGTGTGATCCAGCCGACATTCCAAGAAGCTGCAGAAAAAAGCGGCCTGATCGAAGAAGAGACCACACTTGATGATTGCCTTATGGAAGCCACATTGTACCAGATGCCGTCCTCACTACGTAGGCTATTTGCAACAATTTTGGTATTCTGCGAGCCAAGTGATGTGTTTGGACTGTGGCAGAAACATCTAGATGCAATGTCAGAGGACTATCGGTGCAACTGTCCTACCTCAGCAGCAGTGGAACAAATGGTGCTGATTGACCTTAGAAATATGTTGCAATCGATGGGGAAGGACATAAAGTCATTCCCTGTACCAGATATCGATGACACGTATGATACAACAAGCGGCATCCCATGTGAGATTTTTGAGGAGGCAAGCATAGTACCCAGTGCGGATGATATGGCTCGGTTGAGTGCTTAAACAACGAGCAGAGGGCTGCACATGATGAGATCATGTTTGCTATTGATACAGACGAAGGCGGCTTGTTCTTTGTGGATGGACCTGGCGGCACTGGGAAGACTTTTCTTTACGGGGCCCTGCTGGCTAAAGTACGCAGTGAGAACAAGCTTGCTGTGGCGACAGCTACATCTGGTGTTGCTGCCTCCATCATGCCTGGTGGAAGAACCGCCCACTCACGCTTCAAAATACCACTTACTCTTGAGGATGGTGGATGTTGTAGCTTCACAAAACAAAGTGGTACTGCCAAGCTGCTATGGACAACATCTCTTATAATTTGGGATGAGGCTACTATGACAAAGAGACAAGCAGTGGAGGCTCTCGACAAAAGCTTAAGGGATATAATGGATCGGTCGGATCTGTCATTTGGTGGAAAGACTGTTGTTTTTGGTGGAGATTTCAGATAGGTCCCCCCTATTGTCCCAAAGGGGTCGAGGGCTCAGATAGTTGATGCTTCGCTGCGGAGGTCATACCTTTGGGATTCCATGCGGCACTTAAAGTTGGTGCGCAACATGAGGGCATAGAGCGACCCATGGTTTGTAGATTATCTCTTGCGCATCGATGGTGGAACAGACGAGGTAAATGGTGATGGTGATGTCCGTCTCCCGGATGATATTTGCGTGCCTTATACCGGAGATGGTAAAGCTCTTGATATATTGATTGAATGCATATTTCCACGGCTGAATGAAAACATGGCAAGCAAATACTACATCACTTCAAGGGCGATTTTGTCAACACGAAATGAGCGGGTGGATATGATTAATATGAAGATGATTAGTAGTTGGTTTACCATAGCTTCGACTCTGCAGTTGATGATCTACATAACTATTATCCCTCGAAGTTTCTTAACACCTTGACCCCGAATGGTCTACCTCCACATGTGCTAAAGCTCAAGATCGGCTGTCCAATCATATTGCTTAGGAATATCGACCCTACGAATGGACTGTGCAATGGAACGAGACTGGTGGTACGGGCATTTCAGAGGAACACAATCAACGTAGAAATTGTATTGGGGCAGCATGCTGAAAAGCGGGTTTTCCTCCCTTGGATACCCTTATGTCCATCTGATGATGAGATGTTCCCGTTCTAGTTCAAGAGGAAGCAATTTCCTGTTAGGCGCATCTTTGCCATGGCGGTTAACAAGGCACAAGGGCAAACTATTCCCAACGTGAGTGTGTACTTGCTCGAACCCGTGTTCTCACATGGTCAGTTGTACGTTGTGCTATCTAGAGCAACCACAAGATCAAACATCAAGATCCTCGCACTCCCACCTAATGCTGAGGAAGGTGACGAGGAAGATGAAAAGAAGGATAAGAAGAACTCCAAGAAGGACAAGAAAAAACCCAGTGCGAAGGAGAAGAAAAAAAACATGTTGTAACGAGAAGAAAAAGACACCGACGAGAAAGGGTACATACACAAAGCATATTGTATATAAGGAGGTCCTAACACTATAGATGAGGTAATATATTCATATTTACAACATATATTATATTTGTTTAATTATTTTATTGTATGAAAATCTTATCATGTTGCTTCTTATTCGCAGATGTATGCAAGTCCTTTTTTATCTTACCGCGAAGGTGTTCTATACCATGTAAAAGCTTATTCAAAGGAATCACATGCGCCAGCGTGCTCAGTGGGGCATAGTGGGCGATGGTTGCAGAAGCAACGCGCGCAAATCCAGACAACTTTATTTGGTGTCCTTCAATTTTCTAGAATGGCTACTTTGTTAGGCGGAATTTATTTAACCGGTCATTGTTAGTAACTGCTTGTATATTTAATTGACCTTGGGGATAATGGTGTACCGACCAGTTTGATTTATCTCAATACTTTTTGGAACGATAACGTTCTATACAATGAATATTGTTATTCGTTGGTATATTTATATCTGTTTACATTTGATTTTTTACTCCCGTAGCAACACACGTGCATTCAACTAGTACATACATACATACATACATACATACATATAAAATCAAATGGAACCATCACCAGATTACTAGTACATACGGAAGTTGTGCTGTTTTTCATTCATTCTAATTAAGAGCATCTTCAACAGATTACTCATCCCTCTTCCCAATAACAAAAAATTGATGCTTTGATGATTGGTGGTGCTCCAGCAGATTACTAATCAATCGTCAATACCTAAAAGTTTTTGGCAATCACCAAAACACACCTTCCTCCACCCTAAATGAAGGGGATTTATCCCTCTACCCTATTTTTGGTGATTGGATTTTGGTAGTCTGTTGCAACAACCATTACCAAAAATACAAAAGTAGTTATTGGTAATGGAGAGAGAGTGTGTGTATTTTGGGTGTGAGGTATGAGTAATATGTTGGAGATGCTCTAACTATGCACATATATGAAAATTCAAGTATAAACTACAACTCTACAAGTTCATATGGCCTTTCTTGTTTCATCTACTGAAATTAGAATTCCTGGTACCATTTTTGTATGGTAGTTAGTCGGTTTTATCATAATACCGAATTTCTACTGAACTATTTCGATGGCAAGAGACGACGGGACAATGCACAATCGAAGATGTGAGCTCGACAATATGTGAAAATGCACCATGCAACGTTGGATATGAAAATCATTTTAGCATAGACACACCGGCAAACATCAGTTATTAGTTATAGTTGACCAAAATTGGCACATCTGGAAAACCAATCAGACCAGGTTCTAAAACCAGCCTGGCCGAATTTTGTGACATTGTTAAAATGAAAACTAGATTCATCATCGCCTAGCTCTTGTCAAGACGATCAAATTGCATACATAGAACGTCGAATTTGGAATTCGGATGAGAGAGTTATGATCTCGGGAATATATGCGTCTAAAGAAACATGTCAGACCACGTTGCAAAACTGGCCAAACCATTTTTCCTGTGTTAACTGAGTAGAAGCTGTATTTTGATATGGAATTTATAAGAGTTTTAACTTCTAATGGGCAAGACCTCCCCTCCCTATAAATATTGAGGGCCACGACCAATTGAGGGTATCCAATCAATCACACATGAACAAATATACTACTTTTTATCTTCTCCAAACCACCTTTTCCAACCCAATACATGTTGTTCTTCATCTCTATGATATTTGAGAATGTTCTAGGGGGCCATCTGACCCTAGAACAACATTGGGTGCACCAGCCCCGATAGGGTCCCTCCCGAGCAAGTGTTCGTAGGTTTCCATGGTGAAATCTGGAAAACCGATCAAACCTATTTCCAAACTGATCATGCCTGTTTTAGCAAATTCATCGCAAGGAAATCCGTTTTCCATGTGCATGTTCAAGTGCTTTGGTGTGTGATCAAAATTTGCATCAACACACTTTTTGGTGCTGGGGAAGAAGGATACATTTGCTACGATGGCTGATGAAGATGATCTTACCGAGGTCAGCGACAAGAACGTCATCAAGTCAACATTCGGGCAACTTCCCAAAGAGATCTGCTAGATGGTAGAGGAGCGAAAGAAGAAGCGTGATGAGGACTTGCAAGCGGTGATAGCGAAAGAAGAACAAAGGACGTTCTAGGTTGACTTTCCCCCCTCTCTCTTTGTTTTTTTATTTCTTTCTTTTTTGGGAGAGAGGAGAGAGGGCCTAAAGCACTTCTGATGGGGAGGGTGGAGATAGGAACAACCATGTAGGCGCGGTTGGCACAGGGCCAGGAGCAACATGAATGAACACGTAGGCAGACCGAACATGCAGGGCTGTAGTTGGTGCAGGGCACAACACGTAGGGATGGCATGGTGAGCAAAGGAAGAAGGGAGTTGGAGGTGGAGCTTACCTCATGTACCCGTGGTGGCTACACTAGTAGAGAAACCTACATCCATTCTCCTTATTTATCTCGGTAGAGTTTAAACCTTGACATGCTCTCATTTGTCCTAGGTTTTCTTTTTGTCCTGATCCGTAATACCATCTGGGACTAAACATCACCCTTTAATCCTGGTTGGTGTTAATAATCAGGACTAAAAGTCCTGTAGACATTAGTCGTGATTGGTAACACCAACCAGGACTAAATATAGACCCTTTAGTCCGGGTTGGTGTTATCAACTGGGACTAGATGGTCCTCCACCGGTTAGTTCAAATGAAAAGTATCCTATCTAAAGTTACATTTGTTGTGTAGGTGGGTTGGTAAGAAAACTATGCGTGAGGCAAGAACTCATGGGTTTGAGTCCCACATAACGCCCAAGGTTTTTATTTTTCGACCCTGTAGACCTTTAGTCCAGACTAAAGGCCAGCCGAGACTATAATAACTTTGCAACCGGGAATAAGTCCTGTTTCTCTAGTAGTTTGAGTCCCACATAACGCCCAAGGTTTTTATTTTTCGACCTTGTAGACCTTTAGTCCAGACTAAAGGCCAGCTGAGACTAACATAACTTTGCAACCGGGACTAAGTCCTGTTTCTCCAGTAGTGCTACTTGCCAGCAATAGCGGAATGGGAACCGGAAACCCTAGATTCTAATACCATATTAGAATTGAGAAACACGGTTGCATTAGCATGCCCAAAGGGGCGGATTTGGTGATATACAAAGTGCAGATAGCATCCAACACTAGTGAATAATTACATATAATATATACATTTAACGTACAATCTTATTGGACAGAAAAATGACCCCTTTCGTAGATTTGAACATGTGGAGAGAGAGAGAGAGTGTGTGTTCAATCTAGCATCCATTTTAGGTCAACTTATATTTGTACCGGTAATATTAGGATACCAACCAGTCGACGTAAATATGAATGGCCTATATTCAGACACGTCTAGTGAGAGGTGCAAGTGGGGCACTTGCACACGGCCCCTAAAAATTTGGAGCCCCAATGTAATTAACTTAGTTAAATGCATGTATATACTTAGAGGGAAAAAAGTTTCAGGAAACAACCATATATACGGCAACATGTGAATTTGATAACGGAAAGATGAGGCCAGGAAACCAGTAGTTTTGTTTAGTAATTTGGTTTATCAACTTTGGGTCGTGAGATTCAAAAAATAGGACAAAAAACAACTAGTTTTATAATGGCTAGAGTCTGTAACTTGACTTGATACCCAACTCCCTCTATAAGTATTATAGGGCCTGTTTGGTTGGGTTGCTAACCCCAACCAGGCTCCAGTAGACCAACTAGTTTTATAGCCACCTAGCCTGGCTCGGCTTGTGCAAAATGGACCCCTTGGCCTGGCTCCGCGGGCACGCGAAATCGGTGTACTAGCTGGGCCAAGCTCCGTCTAGCAAGCCGTACAGGCGGGGGCGCGGGCCGAACTGGCTCCGCGAGTGCATCCTCGGCTCCGCCTAGCCATCGTATATAACCCGGGCACTCAGCTAGGGTTACCGGGCTACTATTCATTCGCGAGGCCGCTGCCTCCTTCTCCACTCTCGAGCTCTCTCCATCTCTGCTCTTTTCCGCCTCCGCTCCCGAGCTCTCTCCCGCCCTGTGCTAGGGTTCGCCGAGGAAGGGGCTGTCTGGTATGGATCCGCCATGGATTCCTCGTGATTTGCATCGCTGCTCGCCCCTCTCTTCCTGTGGCAGAACCGCCCGAATTAATCCGGCTTAAGTGCACTAACCATCACCATAGAGGCAATCCAGGTTAACACGCACTTAAAACAGAGTAAAACTCCGATGCAACCACTGGAATTTCGATCGAAATAATGCATACATACAACGCACACGAAGGTGAGCCCAGAGATTACAACAATCCACAAATTTTACATCATAGAGTTCAACATGAATTATTATTACAAACCAAGTTCAAATTCATGCATAAACAAGTACTTTCAGAGTTTAATAGGATAGCGAAAAATAAATGATAGTTCTAACAACGATACAAGATATCATGATGAAGCCCATACATGATATCATTTAGTGTTATCACCGTTGGCCAGGGACGTATCCCATTCCACCGACCAACCAGAAGGAAGAGTACACGACCAAGTCAAACTAGCAACCATGTCCTTAAACGTCTCACCTGAAAACAAAGCCACAAGCAAGGCTGAGTATACTAATACTCAGCAAGGCTTACCCGACT
The DNA here is from genome assembly GCA_032594955.1 of Panicum miliaceum. Taxonomy (NCBI): domain Eukaryota; kingdom Viridiplantae; phylum Streptophyta; class Magnoliopsida; order Poales; family Poaceae; genus Panicum; species Panicum miliaceum. Next base: position 5,161,805 of record CM064070.1, on the reverse strand, counting down.
AGTGGTATATACTTAGCCAACTCCTAGACATGCAAGGCTTTTGGCTGAGGGTTTTTTTTGCCAAAAAGCATCTAAGAGTGAGTCCTTGCTTTCAAGTTTTAGCATCAAGTTCTAGTTGATTAATTATTCTAGGTAAGCAACTATCCAAATCACGCATGGTGGAAAAATAATTAACTAAGCATCCAACCATATTAATCATCATCATTGTTCCTCTTCTTACTCTATGTGGTAAAAGGGTTAAGCAGTCTCAATGGCTGTGAGAAATGGACGATTCGAATCGAATTTCTTAACCTTGCAAGGAAAACCTAAACACACGTCATGCGGTTACTCATAGAGTCACACGTGCAACTTTTCTCGTTTCTTCCTGGGTTGTGGATCAGGGCCACCCCCCTCGAGTACAGAGGTCCATGAACCACGGAACGAAGCCGGGCCGTGGCTGCTCTTGCACTCACCATGTGCCCATGGGAACGAAGTCAAGAGGGTGAGGATATTGTCCACTAGCCGGTCCGATCAGGTACTTAAGCTTACCGATTACCATATTCTAAGCATGTGGTTAGTACATTCAAAAACTTAACCACCACTACCACACACCGCGACCTTAGCATTTTTGCTAAACAGACGGGGCCTCAATCATCAATAGAAATATCGTAACATAGCCCCGTCCGTCGACCTTATGATTCCAACATAAGTAAAACAAGCAACTCCTATATCTCGCGAGTGACAGGAAATCACTCGACTTTTACCGGAGTCCTATTAGCATGACAATCTAGCGACCGACACAAACTAGTGTTCATATCATAGGTACTAGGATCATGCAACTAAGGTTTCAATCAACTCCTACAAACTTAATGCACAATACCATGTATATAAATAAAAGTTGCATAAGTTTTTTAAAAAATAGGGATTATGCTCCGGGGCTTGCCTTCCTGAGCAAAGCTAGCCGTGGGCTCTTCCGAACTTTGGTTCGGGTCTTCAGCAACTTCAGTTAGATTAATTTGAGCTTCGCTCTGCTCACTCTCGGACTCTGGCACCAGCTCGTAGGTTCTGTCGGCAAGAGTCGTCGATTCTATATGATGCATATGTATGAGTGGTGTTAATGGTACACTATAAATTACTTATTTCTCTATAAAGTTGTAATTCAATAAAACTCAAGTTAAGTTGTAAAGTACTTCAGTTTCTTTTCCTTGGGCAGTCATTTATCGAGTAGTATCTAGATTAACTAACTTCATTAAGTAAGTGAGTGGTTTTGTCATTTCATAAATGGCTATTTTTCAAAATTAAGCATGGATTGAAACAAAACTACTCATAGAGATAGTTTCTGGTGTTGAGATTTTTACGTAGAGCACATTACTTAAGTACAAACTCACTGTAAAATTTCCACCCATTTTCATTCAGCAGATTAATCATGCAAAATACATTAAACAGCTACTGCTAGAATCAAGAACAAACTATACAAAAACCGGTGCTCAACATTTTACTGAGTACTCCTAAACTTATGGTGCGTCTACTGTGAATTTTTCAGGTTTTAGTGTGCAAGATACATGGTATAGAAAATAAGTCAAGATACATCTACATTAATGAAGATTTGTTTCTACAGATAGTTTCATAAAGTTTCTGTGACTCAAAATTTTCCAACATGATAATCTACTCAAACGTAGTCTCTAGTTAAAATTTCTTATTTTTCTAAGCACCAGAACTAGTTACTTTGATTTAATATAGTTTTTCTTAACTAAAAACATATGAGCAAGTTAGATAGAAGTAAAAAGTTCCAAACTTTGTCCATAGTATTTATGCATCAAGATTACTCTACTGTAGAAGTTTCAACCCTAACATATTAGTAGAACAGCATGAACAAATATCTCTAGCAAAATAGCACATCAAACAAGATCCCACAAAACCTACTCGTAGAGACATGTTCTGGCCTTGAAATTTCTACTCAAGTCTTAATAAGCAGAGACTAGCTTACAATCCAAAAATCATTCACAGTACTATTCTAGATCAAGAGATACATTCATGGGCTATTTAAAACAAGATTACTTTTAGATCAAGTTTTAGTTTGTAACTGGTCATCCATCTATGCAAAAGTAGTTGGGTTCATCAAGAGGGTCACAACAAATTTTAGTTTGCATTTTTCTGATTTTTCTATGATTTTAGATTGATTTTACAAGTGGCAGCCTCTTGAAAGCAAAAGTACTAGAGTTCTCGCAAAAGTACTACTATTCTAGATCTCGAGATACATTTCTGGTCTATTTAAAACAAAATTAAATTTAGATCAAGTTTTGGTTTGTAACTAGTCATCCATCTGTGCAAAAGTAGTTGGGTTCATCAAGAGGGTCACAACAAATTTTAGTTTGCATTTTTCTGATTTTTCTATGATTTTAGATTGATTTTACAAGTGGCAGCATCTTGAAAGCAAAAGTACTAGAGTTCTCACAGATAGGTCCCTGAATCTAGCATAAAGGACCCTAAAAAGAACTTGATGATTGCAATATAGTCCCTGGGCTGGGCTGGGTTGTTTTCCGGCCGAAATCCGGCGAGGAAACTAGTCGGTGGCGAGGGGAAAGGGGTGGGGTGGCCGGAGTTGGGCTGCCGGCGGTGAGCAAGAGCTCCAGCGAGATGCGGGCGGTGGGCGGCGGTGGTCCGGCAAGGGAGGGCGGCATGGGGAAGTCGGGGAGAACAAGCAGGTCGAGGGCGACCCGCTTAGAGCCTTGGTTTGGGCGGAGGAGTGGAAAGTGGGGCTCGACGGCGAGGTCGAGTGGCGACGCTAATGGTGGGGTGGTAGTGGTACTCGGGCGCGTGTGAGCAGGGGCTCGGTGCAGCCCTTTTATAGGCGAATAGGGAAGGGGAGGTTGAGCTGGGCGTGACACAACGGAGGGAGGTGCAGCCGGGACAAGGTCGTGGCAAGGGCGCGGCGTCGCCGGCGCGTCGTGGCTCGGTCGTCGGGCATCGACGGCCGCGTGGCGTGCGCGTCGGGCATGGGTGGATTCAGGGCAAGGGAGGGCGATTTGGTCGCGGGCCGGTCGGGGCCTGTCGGGGCGCTATCCTTTGGCGCGGCTCGCCGGCGCAAGGATGCCCCGCCGCGTGGCGGTGCTTCTCTGCCGGCCGGAGCAGAGCAGGGGAGGGGAGAGAAGAGAGAGGGAGGGAGAGAGAAAAGGGTCGGGATTCAAATTAAATTTTCTCAAAATTTCAAACAGAAAATTGAAAAACTTTTATCATGAAAGTTGTAGGGAATTTAAAAAATCTACAACATTTGTTTTAGCCAAAAGTTTATTTCAGCCACGGTTTAAAAGTTATTTTAAATTCAAGACTACTAGGATTTGAATTAATAGTCATTTCTTCTGTTAAATTTTGAATTTGCAAATGGTGTTTGAAGTACACTTTGTAAGGTAGTAAAATATGAGTGTGTTTTTATGCTACATTTTTCATGAAAAGTGGAGCATGAAAGGTTATAAACTCAAAAGGAACAAATATCACATACACACATACATACACATGCACATACACATTCATACACATGCATATGCACAAACATAATTAGATGCACTGTTTCAATGATTCTAGGTTATTATGCATGATGCTATGTTTTGATTTTCTTGCTTAGGTTTTAAACCCCTAGGGTATTACACTTCCCCCCTCCCCCCCTCTCCCTTCCACGCTTTTCATTTTGCTTGTGTAGATCTGCTCGTTCTTTGGAATGTTTGGTCCCTGCTGTTTCTTGTTAAGTAGATCTGCTTGGTTCCTTCCAGTTTTGGCCTATTGTTGTTGCTATTGGGATAGATCTACCAGTTATGTTTGCTGCTTTGGTAGATCTTTATCATGAACTAGAACTAGACCCTAGATGACTCGTTTTTAACATGGATTATGATTAGATCTGAGAAAAATTATTATGAAAGGTTCATTTCTCTGAGCTCTCAGTAGTGGTCGATGATGTACTTTGGCTCTGGGGGCGCATCTGCCTCATCCGAGCCTTTTATTTTACAGCAGATGCAATATTTCATCAGTAACAACACTACTTCCTTTTGAAATTGATTGTTTTCTATTTCCCTCTCTTATTTGCCTTGTTGTAGCCATGGATCCAGCTGAGTTGCATCTGATGATGGTTCGTAGGGGAGCAGGTAGTTGTTGTGCTATGTACTTGGTTGCTTGTTAGGCTTAGGAGTCAATACCGTCCATCCATCACCTATGGCCCAATGTCTACTTGAGATGAGCAGCGCCAGAACAACCTAGGCTACATCTACAACTCCACTGATACCCAGTGTGTCCAACTGTTGAGGATGAGAAGGGCCCCCTTTTACCAGCTTTGTGATCTCTTTCGTGCCAGAGAATTACTAAAAGATACAATACACACCATAGAGGAGCAAGTTGCCATGTTCCTACATGTTGTAGGTCATAACCAAAGGTTCACTTGCATTTGGAGTTTGGCCTGGAAGGATGTAGGGATAGCACTTCTGCTGGTGCTTGTGATTGTAGTCCTGATGATGTACTTTACGAAGTGATGGTGCTGTTACCTCATTTGTCATGATGTGTAACTGATATTAGGGCACTTCGGTTTATGTCAACTTAAAACAATTTGTGTCCGTCCTCAACATGTTGTGCTGCACAATTCTATTGCAAAGTATTTGCTATGCAACAATTCAAACTTTCCAGACCAGAAAATATCACATGACATACAGATGTAAACATAGAACCAACAAGTAGTCATTCATGCAGATAGCACACATCAAGTTCCATCAGTTCACAACAAGGAGCACTTCAACACAACAACTCATCAAGTTCCATGTGATCTAGAACTATTTACAAACAAAATAGGACCACACACAACCAAGTGGTGATCAACATGAGGTACCCCGCAACCAATTCAACAACCAACAAGTGCAAGACCTAGGACCACATGACATCCATTGGGGTTTCAGGTTTCCATTGCCAAAAGAAAAGACATCAGCCACCTCCACCTCAAACAGCCACGTCCACCTCAAACTCATTTCAGCTTCAAGACAACTCCAAACAACATGGCCACCAGAGCTTCAATCAGGCAGATGACAACTATCCAGTTCATTCTTGACAATAGCTTGAAAGGCTGAGCAGTAGGATTGTGAGAACCTCCACCTAACATTTAGCTGTTCTTTCTCCCTTACCAACTCTTGCTTCTCTCTTTCCCATCCTTCCTTCTCTGCTTACAGGGCCTCATTCAAGTCTTTGGCCTCATTCTTCAATGCTTCCTGTCAGACCCGGGCCTACGGGACTACGCACATGGCCTACATCTTACAGGATAAGGGGTGGGACATGGACCGCGCCCTACACTGGTTGTAACTACTCGTAGCGTAGTAAGACTACTCATACAGTAATAAAACTTGTTGGACGCAGTAGGAAACTACCCGAAAACCACTCGGGTAGGACTTTAGGGCTTGTATCCGAATAGGACATCCATGTAACCCTGTTCCCCTAGACTATATAAGGGCGGACAGGGACCCTCCTCAAGCAGGGAGCATGAGAGACAACACGTGCCTCTTGCAACAGATCACCTAAGGCAATACAAACCACACAGGACGTAGGGTATTACGCTCTCGGCGGCCCAAACCTGTCTAAACTTTGTGTTCCTTGCACCTTTGAGTTCCTGATCTTGGCGACACCCTACCTACAAACTCACCACCTCGGGGGTATCCCTCGGTGGGCGTGGCGATAAAACACCGACATGGCGTATCCCGGGTCTGACACCCTCCGAGTTACTCGAATACGACTCCCGCCTTGTGGCAGAATCCGCCCTTCGGCGTATCGACCCCAGGGAGCCGGAAGATTTCGACTACCCCGCTCAACTTCACCTCATGTCACAACATTAACGCACTGCAGCGATGACCTCGACTACTCGACTCGCGCTGCAGTTACGACTGCTTCAACCAATCGCCAGCGCCAACGACAACTTCAACAACTCATCTCGACTAGAAACTAGTCGGGAACAAGCTTTAAACTACACGACGGCTAGCTCTGCACGGTCAACAACTAGTCGGAATCAACTCCGACTAGTTGACTCCATCGACAAATCGCTCACAGATCAAAACCGGTTCGAGGCGGTTCAACCCAGGACCCTCTACGCATTGGAAGAGGATTTTGATCATCTACCGCCACTCGGAGAAGGAGAAGCCACCCCGCATCGGGGGGCTGTTGTTTTTGACAACTACTCGGATTCAGCTACTCATGTGACCTGTGGTATGGTAAGGGTATCAGATTGGTCGGGCAGGTTTGGGCATCGAAAGGGCATGACACCGTCCAGTTCTCTCAAATCAAGTCCATCACGATTCATTGCCACACCCGGCAAGCTACCTTTTCAAGAAGGCAGACCCCTCCCTCCTTCCGATGACGAAGATGAGGGCCAGGTGGTGCGGAGTGCCAAACGCTTCGCCCCCAATGGAGAAGTACTCATGATTCACGCGCGACGAGGACTGTGAAGGCCTAGAGCGGGTCCAGCTAGATGACTACGACCACTACCTCCTTGATCCACTCAACGAAGACATGGATGCAACAATGGACAGTGTATCCCCAGCTAGCATCAAGGCAGAAGACGCAGATGACATCCAGAAGGAACACTGTAGGCTCATCAATGCAAAGCGCGCCCAACGCAAGCATCGCGCGGTCGAGACGAATCAGCAGGGGAGCGGCAACCTCCACGACTCCTCCACGGGCGACCTTTGCGCCATCATCAACGCTGGTAGGGACGCCCGCAATGTCATCATTGCCTTGCAGTAGGAGCGCGAAGAAGTGGAAGCCTACAGCCCCACCCGCTATCAACTCTCTCTCGGCTACCTGGAGACAACTCGGAAGCGCAAGCCAGAAGCTGGGGAACAATCCACTCGCAGAAAGAAGCCTCTCAGCTTGAAGGAATGATTCGAGGCAGCCCTCCACAGGCAATGCCCATGGCACCCGAAGAGCAAGCATTCCACGTTTGAATGTAAAACCCTTCGGAGAGCCCTGGGAGCTCCGTCCAAACTACGAAGAAAGACGACGGGACTACCCGAACAATAATTTACTCATAAATTAAGTACCCGACTCAAGGAGGTTTTCTGAGGGTCTTTTATGTGTTGTGTTTGTTTAAACCATTATTTTGGGATTATATCTCGAAACAAGGGGTTCCATATGCCTAAAAGCACCCCTTTTTACCACTTAGTCAGGGTCTCTATTTATGTTCATTATTTAGGTTAATCACGACTCCGTCGCTAAACTCAGGGAACCCTGTCACAGCCGAACCATGCGACTGCCAAAAGTAGCTGCCTCATTTGACAATGACTAGTGGAACCCGTTAATTAGTCAAATAAAGCACCTACGAGATTGTCTATCAAATACTTCTAGTAACACTCAGATTACTAGTTCCCGACTAGCTTTTATTGTTACTAAAGGGGCCATGCCCCCAAACTACCAGTAACCCCCAGATTATTAGTTCCCGACTAGTTTTCTATGTTACTGATGGGGCCTTGCTCCCAAACTCCTAGTAACACTCCGTTTACTAGTTTTCGGCTAGTATTACGCGTAGTTTACTGAAGCGGCCTTGCTCCCGTACAACCTCGCCAACGGTCTCGGTGGAATACATTTTTCTGACCAGAAGCAGCCTGAAGCACCCATACCACCCGTGTGGATGTCAACCGTGCAATCGATGACTTGATCGACAACCCGGAACCCCTTGAACCGAATCCGACTCGGCCCGCGGTCCCATACCACAAGTTCTTCTCTTAGTCGGAGGAGGTTTTGGATCATCTACTACAAGTCGGAGGAGGATTTTGATCGTCTACTACAAGTCGGAGGAGGATATGGATCATCTACTACAAGTCGAAGGAGGATTTGGATCGTCTACCACAAGTCGGAGGAGGATTTGGATTGTCTACTACAAGTTGGAGGACGACTAGCCAGCATCCATCAAAGGGATCCCGTCCCCGCCGACTACTCAGACTTCATCAATGACGCACTACCCTTATCAAACGGCCACCGGGGCCTGATGGCGCCTCCAATTTGGTCGGGCAGGCCCGGGCATTGGAAGGGCACGAGTCCTCCAAGCTACCCGGCTCAGCCCACCTTTTTGCATTTCCAACTTGGTCGGGTGGACCCGGGCATTGGAAGGGCACGAGTCCTCCAAGCTACCCAGCTCAGTCCACCTTTCTGTGCCTCCAACTTGGTCGGGCGAGCTCGGGCATCAGACGGGCACGGAGTCCTCCAAGCTACCCGACTCAGCCCACCTTTCTGCGCCATCAACCCCGACAACCAGTGGAGCCTAGAACCATTCCAGGAAGGCAGGACCCTCGATTCTTCGACGACTACTCCACCCTCGCGAGGGCACTCGGCGACCCGCCGATGGCTACTTCGACTACACAACTAGTCAGGTGCGGGACTCACACCACAAGTGACTAGTTGGAATTGATTCCGACTAGTCAGGATCATCAATAAACCGATGCGGCTTTATCAACAAGCGACACGGCTTCGTCGGTAATTACCCAAGAATCAAGATCGACAACTATCCATACTCGTCTGGTTTCTACGCTCTGGGGCTGGGTGCAGCGAGGCGGCTTCCCACATGAAGACTGAGACCTGATTCAAGGAGGTTTACAGAGATCTTTAGGTAACTTATTTAACCATTGTCTTGAGTTTTATCTCGTCACAAGGGGTTTTCTCCCAAAGAATCGTTCAACCACTCGGTCAGGGGATCAAGGAGTTTACCCAAAACAGGGCTTGTTCGTTCTTCCATATTTCGGCGTCATACGAATTGTCTTGACCCGCCCAAGGAGTTCCTTCGGGCTAACTGAGACATCTTCGCATGGCAACATACGACTTATTTTGGCCCGCCCAAGGAGTTCCTTTGGGCTAACCGAGACATCTTCGCATGGCAACATACAACATGTCTTCGCCTGCCCAAGGAACTGATCAAGATCAAGTGCGGGACCTTGTCGTCACCTCCTTTGGGCCAACCGAGAGATCTTTGCATGGCAACATATGACTTGTCTTGGCCCGCCCAAGGAACTGATCACCCCACATGAAGGACCTCATCATCAATCCCTTCGGGCCAACCGTGATGTTTTCGTAAGTCAACATCTGAATTCTCATGTTCCGCCCAAGGAATCGACTGAAACTGCTAGCAAGATTTATTTCTCCCTCGCTAATTGACTTCCAGTCACCTTCACATACTTCCAGTACACCTTCGTTTTACTGGTTTACGACAGGTATTACGTGCAAGTTTGCTGAAGGGGCCTCGCTCCCATACTTCCAGTTGTTGGCGCTAAAAATTGGCCGATGACCTTCAGCGTCGGACACATGACCCGGGAGAATCTGCTTAACTCCTGTTCGGGTGATCGCCCTGGTGCGGTTCACGCGGCGTGCCAGTTAATCTGACCTGTTGATTGACAAGGAAAGAAACGTATTAAATTCCGGGGGTCTCGATCGGCTAAAGTTCCGATCTGTCTCAAAAAGCGTATCAGCGAATCGGCCGATTTGCTATGAAGATGACCGGCTATAGATCAGCCGATAATCACGTAGCGATTGCAAAGAAACTACTGGAGCAAATTAAACAATCGCCACAGATGCAACACTTGAAATAGATCTAATCGGCTATATGACGATAAATAAGACTAGAGCAATAGATAAAACTAGAGCAATAGATAAAACCTATAATTCTAGTAAATATCGATAACTGGTGAATAAATCTAAACGAAACAACAGCGATGCGCCCGAAGTTAAAGCTTAGATATTATTCGATAAATGGAACTTACCAATCGGCCGGAGATCGTGTCGATGCAGCCCTGTCAACCCGTACGAACTCGTGAAAGAAAAAGATGTATTGGCGAAGTCGCCGACTTGAAAGTAAAGTACGAGGAAAAAGTAGATTGTTTGTATTGATTGATGTGTCTCCCTACAAAGCTCTAAAGATGGCTATTTATAGCCTGTTACAATTGATTTCCTAACCGACTAGGATCTATTTCTAATTTTAAACGAAAATGAATATTTATAAACACAACTCGTATCGGAGTTGGTTATCATACTCCCACGGGCTAAACTTTCTCTACCTTTTTCCTCTAGCCCACCTTAAGCCCATATTGGCCCAAAAGCTCCAACCTTTCAATCGGCCGACCCCCACCAACTCCATTCGCCAATCGCCCGAAACACTGCAGCGCCAATCGGCCGATTCCTAACTATAGCGCCAATCGGCCAATTCCCAATTGTAGCCTTTAAGTCTGCCGCATCGGCCAATCTCCTCCTTCCCCGACGCCGATTCAAAACGTGTCGAAATCTGGCGTCAACACATGCCCCCCACTTTTGGAGTAAAACATGACTTTTACTTTGAAATTCTTTTTCAATCTCTCCTCCAAAACAAACGCGGCAAAAATCTCCTTCTGTTTCGCGGTCTTCTACCTGATGATTGCAATCTTTTCAAACTGGGCGCCTGAGACAACCATTCCCCCGGAATTCGTGTAGACGGCACGGTAAAAATCCCGCCTTTACGCCTTCTCTCGGACCGTCTTTAAATACTGGTGTTCCTTGCCGCTTCTTCTCCACGAGCTCAGTAACTTTCTCCCCGGCGAATCACTTTCTATTTTCTCCCAGTGCCCTTTTGGCTTCCAACCGCATTCTTCGGCGATCCTTCTTTCGTCTGCATTCCGCTTCATTCCTTCAATGGCGGCACCATCAGCAACTCCACCAGCCACGGAGGCTCCGCCAGCAACTCCATCGGCGATGGCAGTTCCATCAGCGATTCATCAGCGACGATGAGCTTCATCCTGGAGGTAGACATCCGAAACTTTTCCTTTTTACTTTTTACCTTTTTTACCTTTTTTAGGCAGTCAGACACCAAATCACTATCCGCCTTTCCGAAGCTCCTGGTCTCATCTGCTTAGGCCCTATGGGGAATCCAGACCCGACTAATCTGATTAACTTAGAAACCCATAGAATCCCTTTCAAGCAATCACCTATGGATTTGGGCCAGTGGTCAGGCACTTTTAGATCTTGGCTGAATGAAACCCCCGGCTGGAAAGAGTGGTACCAAAGAATGGCCAACTCTAAGAGAGTTCAATGGGATGAATTAAAAATTGGCCAGTGCATCAATCTATCTTTGTCCCAGATGGACAAGAATGAACCCCTGGTAATAGCAGCCTCCTATTTCTGGTTTGACGCGCTCAACGCGTTTCTCTTTGGGCACGGACCCATGACCCAACTCTGGCCGATGTCCTGATGCTGACCGGCCTCAACATTTCCACCCCCGATACACCCTTTAATTCTCTGATCAAGCCGACCCATCGGCTAGAGACGAAAGGAATCGGCGGGTGGAAAGGGTATATCAACAGAAACATCAGGACCGGGACAATTTTGGAGAGAGAATATTCAGCGTTCTTGATGATGTGGCTAGAGAAGCACCTCTTCTGCGGCAGAGCGGTTGGCCCTTCTTCCAACACACAAGCTCTGGCCGAAGCCCTGTCAAGAGGAGCCGCCATCCCTCTCGGGAAGCATCTGCTAGGATCGGCCTACCACATGATGCACCAGATCAGCGTCAAACTGTCAAAGGGAGAGCCGATTGGTAACCCTGGTGGCCCCTGGTGGTTCATCACCCTCTGGCTCAACTTGTACATGAGCAAAATCTCCCAGCAGCAAATAGAGACCAAGACATTCCCCAACATCGAGTCAGAGGAAAACCCCACAGTACGATGACGGTGCACCTTTTTAGGCGAAGCGACATCAGCTTTCCCTGGTTGCCAGTTCACCGCCACCCAGACAGCCGAGTATTTCAGACGCTTTTACAACGGCTTTAGTGAAGAAACTACCATTTGGTACCCATACCAGAGAACAGAGCCACTTTTTGAGCTTCCCTTCTGCTATGACTCGACGTCCAACTCCTTTGATAATGATCTCACGGACGCCTTGATCAAACCAGGGATCTTACCGGCGAACTTCGTCTCTGGGAAAGACTGCCCAACTTATGAATTTTATAACCCATCACTTGCAGCATGGCAGTTCAGCCTTGGTCAGCTGCCGATTCAAGTTTATTTTGCCGGCCGCGCAAAATTCCGAGATGAGCTCACTAAGGGCCTTGACGACAATAGGCTGTGCAATTTAGTGCCGGACTCCAGTACCATTGATCTAAGCAATTGGATAGTGGCTCCTTTTGCTATCCAACAATTCAAGTTATGGTGGGCAGAATGGAAGCAGCATCTCTTTTGTGTATCTCCTGCAACATATTGCAATGATCTGGCCCAAACGCAGCGGTACTGCCCTTTTCTCGGCCGATTTCGATGTTATTTCTTTTTATGCTACAAATTTGCCACTAACTCTTATTTCCCTTTTCAGTCCAAAAGTCGACTTCCTCCGACGCGGAGCTGAAGTGGTAGGCCGATAGAGAATAGCTACCCATACACACCATTCCCACTCATCGGCTACCATGCCCCAACCATTGAAGACATCACCACCAGCCGATCGAAACAAATGCCGAAGAAACCCTCTTTAAAGAAGACGAGCCGCCGAGTGCGTGCCTGTATAGAACCGGCTGATCAGTCGGCGGCGGCATCGGCTGAACCTTTAGCTGCGCCAACTCTGCCGATTATTGAGGAAGTCGATCCCCAGGGTGCTACAGAAGCTTGAGCGGCTGTTGCATCATTACTAGTAGAAGCTGTTCAGGTAATTTCACATACCTCACATCCTTCTAAGTATTTTGTCGATATTAACTTCTTCTTTCTGTCAGGCTGCGCAAATCACCCGAGTGCAATCTCCGCAGCAATCGGCTACATTCCAGGCGGAAATCGGAACGCCAGCAATTCCTCCCACCGAGGTAGAGAGTCTCTTAACTCAATTTTTTGATACTTAACCAAATACTAACCGATTTTTGATGCAGGCTACCCTGGGCGCATCGATTGTACCTTTCCAACAACCATCGGTCGGGCGACTCACAGAGGTATGACAGTCGTTATATATCATCAGACTTAATCATTTGCATTATACTTATAAAAATCCGCTTCCCATACCTTTCCAGGAGGCTGGCCCGAGCAGGGCACCGATAATCGTCGAATCTTCTTCTTCCGATGAACCAATCGCACCAGTTCCCGAGATGAGGGTAGCACTCCCACCGGCGCAAGCAGAAGAAATCCGCTTCAAAGAGGTAAGAAACTTGTCACCCAAATCAGCCGATTTCCCCTTACCGTCGGTTAATCCGTATTTTTATTTTTTTATTCTTTCGCAGGACCAGGACACTCCCAACAACAGTCTTTTTTCCTTTGCGGTTGCACTTTCTGACGATGAAGAGGTTGCCTCACGCCAAGTCACACTAAGCTCGATCCCTGATGACGTCCGTGCCAAGCTTGAGAGCATACGGACCCTCCTCCAAGACGACATCGGCCGACTAGTGGAAGACGCCTCGCCGATTCGGCAACTTCTTAGTGAAATTTGAGGCCCAGTTCCAGAGGAAGCGGAAGAGGCTGTGGCACCCGCCGCATACATAGAGTCAATGCGAATTCCAATGTTTAGGGCCTTGCGCCATATGGCTGATCGCGCCAAACTAGCGAAAGCCCACGAGGAGGAAGACTCCTACAAACATCGAGCTCAGGAGGTGCATGAACGAATCAGCTTCCTTAAAAGCTCTCACCCAGATATCGTCGGTGCCATAGACCGCCTTAAACGGCGAAGGGCAGGGCTAGCCAAGGAGACGGAGCAGGTGACCAAGGCCATAGCTGCTCAAGAGAAAAGACTCCAAGACCTCCCATCCGTCATCGCCAAGCTGAAGCAGGAGAGGCAGAACCTGGCCCACGAAGCAATAAAAATCCATCGTCATATGCCAGAAGTCCCTGGATCGGCTGATGACGACCAGAGAACCTTAGACTCAGCCGATCAAGTTAGGCAATGAGTGATTGCAGCTATTAATGCCCTCCTCTTGTGAACTGTAAAAGTACTGAATGCTCTGTAAACATTTAATGTCCTCTTGCCGTTGACGTGCGGATTCAAACTTGGACCGTCCTCTTTGGCATCTTTTCATTTATTAACCCTTTTACTCCGATGGGACGCATCCTACCATTCCTTCACCCTCTTCCTTCTATAAGTATGAGGCCTCGTATTGTTTCCAAAGGCATTCGCATCGCCCGTCTTCTTTTCCTGTAACGACTTGATCTCCATCCTCCCGGACTAGACGCCAAGATGTCTTCTTCGTCTTCTTCCTTCTCCGTCAACCAGGTACGAAATCTTCCTTTGTTCCCTCTCTTGACATTTCAATCAATCTGACGCTGGGTGGTTGTTTGCTCCCGTTTTAGCCGAAACGCCTTAGCCCCAGTCTGGAACGAGCGATTGAAGTCATGCATTCAGATGGACCATTGTCGCAGGAGGACAGAGATCTAATCAGGGCTCATCGCGAAGAACTCAAAGATCATATCCCCGCTAACGTCCAGAAGATCTGGGACTATATAGACGCCAACTGCTCCAGGCGGCCGCCAACTGAAAGGAGTCATCCACTCCCTCGCCCAGTCGCCCTTGAAGATGCTACTAGTCAAGTCGACAGGAGCCACCCACTCCCTCGTCAAGTCGAGGTTGAAACCGCCATTGATGATTGTTGATGGTGAGGTCAACGCAGAGCGCTCCGCGGGCGGGAGACACGTTGCCTTCAAAGTCTTTGAGCATCATGTCCGTCTTGGTCAGATCTTCGTCGCTTTTGCCCAACTTCCGAAACATGGCATACGGCATGATGTTGACTACAGCGCCTCCGTCTACTAGTAGCCTGGTGACAGGTCGTCCGTTAACGTGTCCTTTGAGAAACAGAGCCTTGAGATGTTGTCGTTTTTCGTCTTCCGGTTTCTCAAAAGTGGTTGTCATTGGCTCCAAAACCAATTGCGCCATCTGCTCCTCCATCCTTGTCGCGTCGTCTCGATCGGCGGGCGCCATGAACTCCATCGGCAAGATGAACACCATGCTGACATCAGCTGCTGATTCTTGATTGTCGCCTTCCTCATTGTTGTTTCTTTTGGGGCGCCAGACTCGAGACCTGTCGTCTTTGTTATCCACAATCTGCCTCTGCTCTTCCTCTTGTTGTTCCCATTGGCGCAGACGTTGGATCCTTCATTTTTGGGATTTGGACAGTCCATCAGGGCACCACCTAGGGTTCACCGGTTTGGCCGGCGGTTTGGCACGCTCCCAGTCTGGTTCCCGTCCTAGGGGGTTCTCATCTGACACCCTAGCTCGGCCATTTCTTCTAGCCGATCGTGTGCGCTGGCTCTGCCCCCCAGTCGCTTGTGCTGGTCGATCTTGCCCCCCGGCCGATCATATTGTTCGAGCCTGCCCCTTGGCCGATCATACCGATCAACTCTGCCCCCCAGTGATCATGCACTGAAAGGCGCCGATCCTCTTGTTCGCGCCAGTTTCTGCTGATCGGCTCTGATGCTCTGTCTCTGGAGCGTGACCTCTTGAGCGGGCGATCATTGCAATATGGTCCGCTGCACTTAGGGAAATTATTAGCAGATTGTAATTTGAGATTATTTTCCCAGCAGTGGATGAAGAATGGGCATCGCCAATGATCTTCGTGTCGGCGTATCATCTCTTCGCGGTGTCTCGAACTTTCTTGCTTCCACTGATATTTGTTGAGCAAGAATTGGGAGGTGACGGGTCTATGCGATCGCTCTGATCCTTCGCCCTCGTCTTCAACCCGTCGTTTCCCTTTGACATCGTCCATCGTAGCCTAATTTCTGGGTTCCATGGCGCCGCTTCTTTTAGCCGATTCCGACGTCAGCACCTTAGTTTGAAGCGCGTTTCTTCCCATGTCAACCATGTTAGTAGGGAAAGGATGCTGATCAATTTTCATCGGCTTTACTGGCTTCGCCGGGACTTCGAATTTGAGTCTGCCTTGCTCAATGGTCGACTGTATCTGCTGGCGGAAGATTTTGCACTCATTTGTGTCGTGAGACGTGGCATTGTGCCACTTACAATATTTCATCTTTTTGAGCTGCTCGGCCGACGAAATGGTGTGGTAAGGTAAGGTGAGAGCTTGATCTGCCCCTCTTGGAGAAGTAAGTCGAAGATTTTATCGGCCTTTGACGTTTCAAAACCGAACGCTTCTGGTTCTTTCCTCCCGAAAGGTCATGATATTGGCTTCTTCCCTTTGACCCATTCTGCTAGGCCGATTTCCGCTTCCTCTTCAGATTCAGATCCCTCTAAATACGCCACCTTTTTCTGAAAATTCCTCCGCTGATCAAACGGACGTACTTCTTGACCGGCCAATCGGTGAACGATCTGACTTAAACTTTCAAACTCCTGTGAGGCGTATTTCTCCTTGATGTGTGGCAGGGGACCTTGGAAGGCGATATCGGCCAGCTGAGCGTCAGTCAGGGCTAGGGTATAGCATTTGTTTCTGACCTCTCTGAACCTCTGTACGTAATTAGTTACTGGTTTGTCGCTCCTCTTCCTGAGACTGGTCAGATCTGAAAGCTTCATGTCGTGGACTCCCGCGTAGAAGTACTTGTGGAATTGCTTCTCCAGATCAGCCCAAGTAACGATGGATTTGGGTGGTAGCATAGTGAACCACTGGAAAGCCGACCCAGATAGAGACGACGAGAACAAATGCACCCGCAGAGCATCTTGTGTGGCGGCCTCCCCGCACTAGATGATGAATCTATTCACGTGTTCCACAGTTGAGGTGTCATCCGGCCCCGAAAACTTGGTGAAATCAGGAACTTTGTACCGATGGGGAAACGATAGTAGATCGTAGGCAGGTGGGTATGGCATTTTGTACGTATAGGTTTGTACCTTCGGCTTCAACCCGAATTGGTCTTGAATCACCTCCGCTATCCTTGTTGTCCAATCCACTTGCTGGTGATGAACAACTGGTTGGGGGATCGGCACATGTTGATGGATCGGCGGTGGCACGGCCGGGTGATGGATCAAAGCGTGTGGCGGATTTTGTGGCAGCGTGGCCGGCTGAGCGGTTGACAGCTGGTGGCATAGCGAGTCTGCCGTCCCATCGTACAGCATCATCGGCGCCGCGCTTCTGAGTGTTCCCGCAGCATCTACACCCCTGCGGATTTCTGACGTGGCCGGTTGATATTGAGGGACCGTCGGCTGGATAGCCGATTGGAATGGTGCCTGGATCGGAGAGCCTCCATGACCGGCTGATTGGTCCAGAACAGCCGACGTTGCTGGTGCCCCCCAAGGCACTGAGTTTGAGGGCCAAGATTGCACGGAAGAAATCTGGGCAGGCTGAGGCGGCGCTTGTGATTGAAAGCATGGCGCACCGTTGTATCCTGGAGGCATTGAAGGCAATGAAGTGTTGTATCCTCCGTGTTGTGTTGATATCGGCTGAGGAGCCGAGTGAGACGTGCCTGGTAAGCTTCTGACTGGAGCTACAATAGGCGGGGCGTATGCTGGGCCCTGATATCCCTGAGCTACTCCGCTGACCAGAGAACTGATGACGGCATTGTATACCGTGTTTGTCATCGCTGAGGATTGGTGCATGAAAGCCTGATAAAAGGACTGTTGAATCATATCGGACATCTTGCCCGAGTCCTCAGTGATGGTGATCTGGCGGGGAGTTGGAAGAGGAGCTTTCTTGACGGTCTCCCCGCTTCTGGTACGACTGAAAGATTGCAGGTATACCTTCTTGTAGTCTTCTAGGTGTCTTGCCAGTTCTTCTTTCTGGTCGTCCTTGAGATCTTCCTCCGTAACCTCGATGACGTTGTTTTTAGAGATTTTGGCGGCCTTTGACATGTTGGATATTGAGGTGGTCCAACCAGGCGTGCCAAAAGTGTGTTGGCGCTAAAAATCGGCCGATGACCTTCAGCGTCGGACAGACGATCCGGGAGAATCTGCTTAACACTTGTTCGGGTGATCGCCCTGATGCGGTTCGCGCGGCCTGCCAGTCAATCTGACCTGTTGATTGACAAGGAAAGAAACATATTAAATTCCGGGGGTCTCAATCGGCTAAAGTTCCGATCTGTCTCGAAAAGCGTATCAGCAAATCGGCTGATTTGCTATGAAGATGACCGGCTATAGATCAGCCGATAATCACGTAGCGATTGCAAAGAAACTACTGGAGCAAATTAAACAATCGCCACAGATGCAACACTTGAAATAGATCTAATCGGCTATATGATGATAAATAAGAAAAAATAAAGATAAAGCTGATAGTTCGATCTCAAGCTGGATAACTTGTGATAAAACTAGAGCAATAGATAAAACCTATAATTCTAGTAAGTATCGATAACTGGTGAATAAATCTAAACGAAACAACAGCGATGCGCCCGAAGTTAAAGCTTAGATATTATTCGATAAATGGAACTTACCACTCGGCCGGAGATCGTGTCGATGCAGCCCTGCCAACCCGTACGAACTCGTGAAAGAAGAAGATATATTGGCGAAGTCGCCGACTTGAAAGTAAAGTACGATGAAAAAGTAGATTGTTTGTATTGATTGATGTGTCTCGCTATAAAGCTCTAAAGATGGCTATTTATAGCCTGTTACAATTGATTTCCTAATCGACTAGGATCTATTTCTAATTTTAAACGAAAACGAATATTTACAAACACAACTCATATCGGAGTTGGTTATCATACTCCCACGGGCCAAACTTTCTCTACCTTTTTCCTCTGGCCCACCTTAAGCCCATATTGGCCCAAACGCTCCAGCCTTTCAATCGGCTGACCCCCACCAACTCCATTCGCCAATCGCCCAAAACACTGCAGCGTCAATCGGCCGAATCCTAACTGTAGCACCAATTGGCCGATTCCAAATTGTAGCCTTTAAGTCTGCCGCATCGGCCAATCTCCTCCTTCCCTGACGCCGATTCAAAATGTGTCGAAATCTAGCGTCAACACCAGTATAACTCTGTTTACTGGTTCACGACTGGTATCCGTGCAAGTTTACTAAAGGGGCCTCGCTCCCATAGTTCCAGTAACGCTCTGATTACTAGTTTTCGACTAGTACTAAGTACTAAAGGGGCCTCGCTCCCATACTTCTAATACAACTCCATTTACTAGTTTATGACTGGTATCCATGCAAGTTTACTGAAGGGGCCTCGCTCCCATAGTTCCAGTAACGCTCTGATTACTAGTTTCCGACTAGTATTCTATGTTACTGAAGGGGCCTCGCTCCCATAGTTACAATAATGCTCTAATTACTAGTTTCCGACTACTATTCTATGTTACTGAAGGGGTCTCGCTCCCATACTTCCAGTAACGCTCTGATTACTAGTTTCCGACTTGTACTCTATGTTATTGAAGGGGCCTCGCTCCCATACTTCCAGTACAACTCCGTTCTATTGGTTTTCGACTGGTATTACGTGCGAGTTTACTAAAGGGGCCTCGCTCCCATAGGTCCAGTAACAGATTAGTAGTTTCCGACTAGTATGCTATGTTACTGAAGGGGCTTTGCTCCTATATTTCCTGTACAACTCCGTTTACTGGTTCACGACTGGTATCCGTGCAAGTTTACTGAAGGGGCCTCGCTCCCATACTTCCAGTAGCGCTCTGATTACTAGTTTCTGACTTGTATTCTATGTTACCGAAGGGGTTTTTGTTCCCATACTTCCAGTAACGTTTAGACTACTAGTCTCCGACTAGTACTCAGTATTACTCCGTTTACAAGTTTCCGACTAGTTATAAATGGAGTTTATTGCAAGGGCATTGCTCCCAACACGGTTTCATGTATATCAGTTACAACATACTTTTATGTTTACCTTGCAGCTATGATTCAACTCCGATTAGTTGGCTTCATTAACAACTGCCAACGACTACTCCAACTTCGCGAGAACTCTCGACAAAACGTCGCTGACTACAACGACTACTCATTGGATTTGTCTTCGACTAGTTGGGTTCATCAACAACCGTCGGCGACTACTGGACTTTGTGAAGAATGCATGGCAACATGCTAGCGACTACTTCCACTAATCATTTCGCCTACAAGCTAGTCAGAATCGACTCTGCTCGGCGATACGCTGGCAACAACTTCGACTACTCGTCTCGCCCACAAAACTAGTCGGAATCGACTCCGACTAGTCGGCTTCATCGACAGTTCAAGATTCAGCGGCAACATGGCCAATACCTAGGCTCGGGGGCTGGCGCGACTGACTACTAGGCATATCCTATGCGATTCATCTAGCTCCTAGGCTCAGGGGTTGGATACGACACGGCTCTCAGCAACGAAGGTTTGATTTGAGCGGTAATTTAGGGCGCTATTTGGTGAAGTTATTTGTTTAACCATTTTTTAGGGAAGTTATCCCGAAAAAAGAGGTTTTCGAATTTACTGAACCGATTTGCCCATCTTAACCATCAAATCTTTACCGTCATATATCGCATGCCACGATTCTTTGGATACTTTATTCCAAACCTTGGGGATTTGGATTCAAGGCTCGAGGGCTGCGGGACACGTGTCATCAGCGACTTATTTTTCAAATCTGTTGGAAGACAAGGACAGAAGACTCAAGATTAAATTGACCCTCAGCCTGATTCTACGAGTCAACCTAAGGCTTAGGGGCTACACCATATGGAGTGCGAGTTTAATCGCACCCCATATAAAAGAAGACTTGACCACTACTCGGGGCATGAGCACCTCACAACCTCGATGCAGCCAAGGAAGTATTCGAAAGACACCTTCAAGATGAAGTTCGGGAGATGTTGGCGCTAAAATCGGCCAAGGAATCGGCCGATGGTCTTCAGCGTCGGACACACGACCCGGGAGAATCTGCTTAGCTCCTGTTCGGGTTATTGCCCTGGTGCGGTTCGCGCGGCATGCCAGTCAATCTGACCTGTTGATTGACAAGGAAATAAAAGTATTAAATTCGGGGCGTCCCGATCGGCTGGGGTTCCGATCTGTCCCTGAGAGCGCGTCGGCGAATCGGCCGATTTGCTGTGAAGATGATCGGCTATGGATCAGCCGATAATCACGTAATAATTGCAAAGAAAACTGCTGGAGCGACTTAAACAATTATTACAGATGCAACACTTGAAATAGATCTAATCGGCTATAATGACAATGAATCGAGGAAAAACGATAATAAGGCCGATATCTCCAATCTCAAGCTGGATAACTGGTGATAATACTAGAACAACAGGTAAAACCTATAATTCCAGTAAATATCGATAACTGGTGAATAAATCCAAACGAAACCACAGCGATGCGCCCGTAGTTAAAGCTCGGATGTTACTCGGTAAGCGGAACCTACCAATTGGCCGGAGATCAAGTTGATGCAGCCCTGCCAATCCGTACGAACTCGTGAAAGAAGAAAAAGTATTGGCGAAGTCACCGACTTGAAAGTAAAGTACTAGGAAAAAAGTAGAAGTGTTTTGTTGATTGATGTGTTGATATCCTGCAAAGCCCTGACGACTCCTATTTATACCCTAAAACCAGGACTCCTGATCGATTACGACTTGTTACAACCTTATTTCAAACAGGAAAACAACTATATCTATAATATCTTTAAAAGGAAACGGACTCCCGCAGAATCTTCCACCGCCGTCTCCTAATCCAATCAGGACTTTTTCCATTGCTTCTTGACCGAATCAGCATTGCTCCGTTGATCAACATCAGGCCACTTTTGATCGGGATCCTCTGTTGTGGTTCCAACCTGCTTGACACAAGTTGTATTGCCAATCGGCCGATTCCAAACTGTAGCCTCAATCGGCCGATTCCCAACTGTAGCCTTTAGATCTACTGCATCGGCCAATCCCTTCTCCTGACGCCGATTCAACACGTGTCAAAATCTGGCGTCAACACATGCCCCCCAGTTTCGGAGTAAAACATAATTTTTACTTCAAAACTCTTTCTTTAATCCTTTTCGCCGAAACGGGCGCAGTAAAAATCTCCTTCCGTTCCGCGGTCTTCTACATAATGATTGCGATTTTCTCGGACCGGGCGCTCGAGACAACTGTTCCCCTGGAATTCGTGTAGACGGTGCGGCAAAAATCCCGCCTTTGCCCTTTCTCTCTGGGATTATCTTTAAGTACCGGCATCCTCCGCCTTCCATTCTCCACGAGCCCAGTAATCTTCTCCTGCGAACAACTGTTCATCTTCTTCTCGAGCCCCCTCGATCTCCAACCGCTCTCCCAGCGATCTCACCTGCGACCTACTCCAACCTTCCAATGGCGGCACCATCAGCAACTTCTCCAACCACGGAGGTTCCGTCGGCATCCCCCTCAACGATGGTGGCCCAATCGGCGGCTCAACTGGCGGCCCCATCGGCAACGATGAGCTTCATCCCGGAGGTAATCACTTGAGATTTTCCCCTTTTGCTTTTCTACTGCTCCAGCATTTTCGGGATTCATTCTCAGTTTTCTCCCCTTTTTCCTCCTTTTTAGGCATTTAGGCACCAGATAACCATTCCTCTTTCAGAATCCTCAGATCTTATCTGCTTAGGCCCCATGGGGAATCCTGATCCAACTGACCTGATCAATCTAGAGACTCACAGAGTCCCGTTCAAGCAATCGCCCATGGATTTAGGTCAGTGGGCAGGCGCCTTTAGGTCTTGGCCGAATGAAACCCCTGGCTGGAAAGAATGGTACCATAGAGTAGCCAGGTCTAGGAAAGTTCGGTGGGATGAACTGAAAATCGGCCAATGCATAGACCTCTCTCTGTCCCAGATGGAGAAAAACGAGCCCTTGGTCATAGCAGCTTCTTATTTCTGGTCCGACGCACTCAATGCGTTCCTTTTTGGACATGGACCCATGACTCCAACTTTGGCCGATGTCCTGTTGTTGACCGGCCTGGACATCTCCTCTTCTGATACCCCTTTTGACTATCTGATTAAGCCATCACATCGGCTAGAAACTAAAGGAATCGGCGGACGGAAGGGGTACATCAACAGAAATATGAAGACTGGGACAGTTTCAGAGAGAGAGCATACTGCGTTCCTGATGATGTGGCTGGAGAAACATTTCTTCTGTGGCAGAGCAGTTGGCCCTTCTTCTAACACCCAAGCCCTGGCAGAAGCTGTGTCACTAGGATCGGCCGTTCCCCTTGGAAAGCATCTGTTGGGATCGGCCTACCACATGATGCACCAAATCGGCACTAGGCTGTCAAAAGGGGAGCCGATTGGGAACCCTGGTGGTCCCTGGTGGTTCATCACTCTGTGGCTCAACCTATATATGAGCAAGGTCTCTCAGCAACGAATAGAGACCAAAACTTTCCCCAACATTGAGTCAGAGGAAAACCCAACCGTCCGACGACGCTGCAGATCTTTTGGAGAAGTGGCATCGGCCTTCCCTGGCTGTCAATTTACTGTTGCCCGAACGGCTGAATATTTCAGATACTTCTACAACGGCTTCAGTGAAGAGACTGTCAGTTGGTATCCCTATCGGATAGTAGAGCCGATTTTGGAACTTCCCATCTGCTACAACTCGTCTACTCATACTTTTGATAGGGAACTTATGGATACCCTGATTAAGCCAGGGATTTTGCCGGCCAACTTCTTCTCTGGAAAGGACTCTCCCACATATGAGTTCTATAATCCATCGGCTGCAGCAAGGCAACTGGGCTTTGGTCAACTGCCGATTCGGGTTTACTTTGCCGGTCAAGCAAAATTCAGAGATGAACTGACCAAGAGTCTTGACTACAATCGGCTGTGCAACTTAGTGCCAGACTCTAGCACCATTGACCTGAACAATTGGACAGTGGCCTCTTTTGTCATTCAGCAATTCAAACTATGGTGGGCAGAATGGAAGCAATACCTCTTCTGCAAATCCCCATCAACGTATTGCAACATTCTGGACCCAGAAAACATCGACCCAAGTGCAGCGGTATGTCCTTTCTCCCAGCCGATTTCAATGCTGTCTCTTTCCATACTACCATCTTACCATTAACTTATATTTATCTTCTTAGTCTGAAAGCCAAGTCCCTCCGATGCGGGAGCCGAAGCGGCAGGCCGATAGAAAGAGATCATCCATATACGCCGTATCCACTCATCGGCTTTCACGCTTCAACCATCAAGGACATCGCTACTGGCTGATTGAAACGAACACCGAAAAGGCCAACCTTGAAGACAACAAGCCGTCGAGTGCGTGCCCGCATCGGACTGACTGACCAATCGGCGGTAGCATCGGCTGAAACTCCGACTCCTCTATCCTTGCCGACTACCGAGATGGCCGATCCTCAAGTCACCGTAGAAGTCGGAGCAGCTGCGGCATCACTGCTAGTGGAAGCTGTTCAGGTAATCTTGCTTATTTCATATATCTTTAAGTGCTCCACTAACACTAACTTTTTCTTTCTGCCAAGGCTGCACAAGCCGTTCCAGTGCAGTCCCCACAGCAATCGGCCACAGCCCAAGCGGAAGCCGAAGCTCCAGCAACTCTTCCCATCGAGGTAGATAATCTCTTGACCCAATTTCTCGACATTCAGAGGACTTAACTGATCCGAATGCAGGCTGATTTGGGTACATCGACTGTAGCCCCACAACAAACATCGGCCGGAAGACCAATAGAGGCATGGCAAATATCTCATATCATCTTATTTCAATTACCCATAGTATACTCATAGGATCTGTTTTCCATACCTTTTCAGGAAGCTGGTCCAAGCAGAGCATTAATCGTTGTCGAGTCCTCTTCCTCTGACGAGCCGATTGTACCAGTCCCTGAGACGAGGGAGGCGCTCCCATCGGCGTAAGCGAGAGAAATCCGCTTCAAGGAGGTAATAAACTTATCACCAGAATCGGCCGATTCCCTTTTACTGCTTACTAATCCTTTTCTTTATTCTCCCGCAGGAACAAGACACCCCGAATAATAGCGTTTTCTCCTTCGCCGTCTCTTTGCCTGATGATGAAGAAATCACTTCACGCCAAATTCCGTTGAGCTCTATTTCTGATGATGTCCGCGCCAAGCTCGAGAGCATGCGGATTCTCCTCCAAGATGATATCGGCCGATTAGTAGAAGATGCTTCGCCAATTCGGCGGCTTTTCAGTGACATCAAGGGTCGAATCCCGGAAGAAACAACAGAAAGCATGGAACCTGTTGCATATATAGAATATATGCAAACCCCAGTTTCTAGGGCCCTGCGCCATATGGCCGATCGTGCCCAGCTAGCAAAGACCCGGGAAGAAGCCGACTCGTACAAGCACCGAGCCCAAGAGGTACATCAACGGATCAACTTCCTCGAGAGCTCTCGCCCCGATATCGTCGGCACGATAGATCGCCTCAAACGGAGGAGAGCAGAGCTAGCCAAAGAGATAGAGCAAGTAACCAAAGACATAGCTGCCGAAGAAAAGAGACTTCAAGAGCTCCCATCCGTCATCGTTGGGCTGAAGCAAGAAAGGCAGAACTTGGCCTGTGAAGCGGTAAGGCTTCATCGCCATATATCAGAAGTTCCCGGATCGGCCGACGACGACCAAAGAGTACTAGATTCGGCCGATCAGATTAGGCAACGAGCTATCGCGGCCATAGATGCTTTCCTCAGGTTGTAAAGAATGTTGTAAACATTTAATGCTCCTTTAATGTTACTGCGCCGATTTGATCCTGGACCACTTCCTTTGGCAGATTTGCATTTATAAATGCTTTTACTCCGATAGGACGTGTCCCACTATCTTCTTACTTCCTTCTCTTTATAAGTAGATCCCACACCGTCTCCAGAGGCATATGCATTACCCATCTTCTCCCCCTCCAATAATCTGGATCTTTTATCTTCCCAAACCGAACAACAAGATGTCTTCTTCGTCTTCTTCCTCTGTCAATCAGGTACGAACTCTCCTCTGCTTCTCCCCTAGACATCTCAATCGCTCTGATGCTGGGTAGCTTTTCATCTCTGCTTAGTCAAAACATCTCAGCCCCAGTCTGGAATGAGCGATCGAAGTTATGCATTCAGACGAACCACTATCGCAGGCAGATAGAGATCTGATAAGAGCTCATTCTGAAGAACTTAAAGATCATGTTCCTGCTATTGTCCAGAAGTATTGGGACCTTATAGACGCTCACTGCCTGGTCCGTAAGCGACTACCATCTGAAAAGAGTCCTCCACTCCCTCATCAAGTCGAGGCTGAAGCCACCATGGAGAATCTGGAGGAGAAGAAGACCCGCCTCCTGATAGAACTATGCCATCAAGCTAAGACTGGAGCCACCGTGGAGAATCCAAAGGAGAATAGGACCCGCCTTCTGATAGAACTGGGCCGGATCGACAGAGAAATCCAGAGCAAGCGTAATCAATAGATATATCGGTATTTTTATTATAAGGGCGACTTGTATCATGTCGGCCATGTACTCTGTTGTTTTCATCGAATAATGAGCTGGTCAAACTGAAGCACAATGTTTCTTTCTTAAGGCGATGTCATTTCCACATCGGCTGTGTGGACAAACGCCGATAGGGGTCGGCCGTGTTGTCTTGATATATCTTACTGCAAGTTATGCATCTACCCAAATGCTTGGATAGTACCTCTTCGGATATCGTCCATTTAAAGCTCTTGGGAATTCTTCCCCTTCAATAGTTTCCAGAATATATGCATTTCCAGGGGCACATCGGCCGATTCTGTACAGCCCTTCCCAAGTGGGTGACCATTTACCGAATTTGGGATCCTTAGACCCTATCGGCAGCACCAACTTCCATACCAAATCTCCCTGAGAGAATTGTTTAACTTTGACCTTTTTGTCATACCATCTGGCCACCCTTTTCTTGTTTTCTTCTATGCTAATTAGGGCCCTCAACCGCTGACCAGCCGAGTCATCGAGCTCATCTTTCATGAGGAAGGAATAGTCATCGGCCGTCAACTGATCTTGAAGCGATATACGTCTTAACCCCATCCTTAATTCCCAAGGCAGGACTACCTCATGACCATAAACTAGCTGATAAGGAGATATCTTAGTGGCTTCGTGACAAGCCATCCTATAAGTCCATAGAGATTCAGCCAAAGACGTGTGCCACTTTTTTGGTTGTTCCTCTATCTTCCTCTTGATCAACTTGATTATCCCCTTATTGGACGATTCTGCCTGGCCATTGGCTTGAGCATAGTATGGAGAAGAATTTAATAATTTAATCCCCATATCGGCGGCGAATTCTCCGAATTCTCCAGAGGTGAACATTGTTCCCTGATCAGTTGTGATAGTCTGAGGAATACCGAATCGATAGACAATATGGTTCTTAACGAACTCAATCATATCGGCCGATGTCACATTCCTTAAAGGAACTGCCTCCACCCACTTAGTAAAATAATCGGTGGCCACTAATATGAACTTATGCCCTTAACTCGATGGAGGGTGAATCTGTCCGATGAGATCTATTCCCCAACCTCTGAACGGCCACGGCTTGATTACTGGATTCATAGCCGATGCTGGCGCGCGTTGTACATTGCCAAACTTCTGACAGTCTTGGCATCCTTTATAATATTTGAAACAATCCTCAAGAATCGTCGGCCAGTAATACCCATTGTTTCTGATCATCCATTTCATTTTGTGAGCCGATTGATGGGCTCCACACACACCTTCATGGATTTCTCCTATCAGGACCTTTGCTTCTTCTGTTCCCAGGCACTTGAAAAGAACTCCATCAATCGTCCGGTAAAATAAATCATTTTCATGTAACACATATTTGTGGCTTGAAAACGTACTCGCCGATCCACTTTCCGGGAGGGGTCTTTCAAGTAATCGGCGATTTCCCTTCGCAAGTCATCGGCCGCGAGCTCTAAAATCATTGCCCCCTGAATCGGCCGATATCCGGATGCATGTTGGGCCAGCCTGTTGGCTTCTTCGTCATAATTTCTGGGAATGTGCTCAATTATCGCAGACTTGAATTCCTTTAACAACTGGAGACAATCTTCATAATAAATCCTCAAGATATCATCCTTGCATTCAGA
Source organism: Panicum miliaceum (assembly GCA_032594955.1). Taxonomy (NCBI): domain Eukaryota; kingdom Viridiplantae; phylum Streptophyta; class Magnoliopsida; order Poales; family Poaceae; genus Panicum; species Panicum miliaceum. Next base: position 5,134,063 of record CM064070.1, on the reverse strand, counting down.
TTTCCTCATTAACTGATCTACGATGAGCATGGAATCTCCAAAAATCTCGACTGCATCAGCTTTGACTTCCCTTAATAATTGGATACCTTTTAGGACGGCTCGATATTCCGCCTGGTCATTGGTTGCGGATGCTTCTATCGGCAGAGAGAAATCATAACTTGCCCCTCGAGGCGATACAAGAACAATGCCGATTCCTGACCCGGCCCCACACGAAGAACCATCAAAATACAGAGTCCATGGAACCGGTTCAACGACAGCAATCTCTGGTCCGCAATGTTGAGCTACGAAATCGGCCATGACTTGACCCTTGACAGCTTTGGCCGATTCGTATCTTAAGTCAAATTCCAACAGACCCAGGATCCATTTTCCAATCCGTCCTCTCAAAATCGGCAATGATAGCATATATTTCATCACATCATCTTTGCATACAACTATGCATTCCGCCGATAACAAATAGTGCCTGAGCTTGGTACATGAGAAGTATAGACACAAACACAGCCGCTCCACCGGGGAGTATCTTGTTTCGGCGTCCAGGAGTCTTCTGCTGACATAATATACCACTCGTTCTTTCCCTTCGAACTCCTGTACCAACGCCGATCCAATAGCCTGTTCATCAACCGATAAGTATAATTTGAACGGCTTACCAGGTTGTGGCGGGACTAACACCGGAGGTGAAATCAGATATTGCTTGATATCTTCCAACGCTCTGCGTTGTTCTTCTCCCCATAAAAATTCCTGATTGGGCTTTAATTTCAACAAAGGAGTAAAAGCTCGAATACGCCCTGACAGGTTGGATATGAATCTTCTGATAAAGTTGACCTTGCCGATGAGAGACTGCAGTTCAGTTTTATTCTGTGGAGCCACAACTTTGTTGATGGCGTCTATGGTCTTCAGGTTGACCTCTATCCTGCGCTCATGGACCATGAATCCTAAGAATTGCCCAGCCGATACGCCAAATGCACACTTGTTCGGGTTCATTTTCAACCCATGCTTCCTTGTGCACTCCAGTACTTCTTGTAAATCGGCCAGGTGTTCTTGATGACCTTTTGACTTGACCACGACATCATCTATATAAATTTCCACCGATGTACCAATAAGCTTGTGAAAGATATAGTTCATGGCCCGCTGATATGTAGCACCGGCGTTCATTAACCCAAAGGTCATTACAACCCATTCGAATAAACCAAGGTGACCTGGCCTGGACACGTGAAAGACATTTTGGAAATATCCTATTCGGCCATTAATATTTGATTGTACCCCGCATTACCATCCATGAAAATGATGACTTTATGTCCTGCGGCAGCATCTATCAAGACATCGGCCGTTGGCATCGGATATCCATCCATTGGTGTGGCCTGATTTAGGTTCCTGAAATCGATGCACACACGCAACTTTCCATTCTTTTTATACACGGGCACAATATTAGAAATCCATTCGGCGTAGCGGCACTGCCGAATAAATCCTGCTTCAATCAATCTTGTGATTTCGGCCTTTATATCAGGCAGAATTTTGGGGTTGCATCGTCGTGCAGGCTGCTGATATGGCCGATATCCTGATTTTATAGGTAACCGGTGTTCAACAATGGACCGGTCTAGACCAGGCATCTCATGGTATTCCCAAGCAAAGCAATCCTTGAATTCTTTTAATAAACTTATCAATTTACACTTGTATCCAGGATCCAAGCTAGCACTAATATACGTCGGCCTTGGCTTGCTACCATTTCCCAAATCCACCATCTCTAATGAATCGGCCGACGTAAACCCATGCAAAAGTTTTCCATTATCTCGGATGAACTGATCCATCTATTCTGAGTTTTCAGAGCCGACTGCTTGGATCGGCTGTAGACCGAAATCGGACACTTTCAGAAAATCAGTGTCCCAAGTCCTGCCAGATATACACCTGACGTGCTCACAGCTCCATTGTTGCGTGTCGGCCGCTGCGACGCTGTAGGCGGAATCGGCGGTGACTATCTCTGTACTGTCGCCGACCCATTGCACGAGGCATTGGTGCATTGTAGATGGGACACAGCAGTTTGCATGTATCCAGTCGCGACCGAGCAGCATGTTGTAGGACCCCTTACCATTAATAATGAAAAAGGTAGTAGGAAGGGTCTTACTACCGATGGTGAGGTCGACGCAGAGCGCTCCACGGGCGGGAGACACGTTGCCCTCGAAGTCCTTGAGCATCATGTCCGTCTTGGTCAGGTCTTCATCGCTTTTTCCCAATTTGCGAAACATGGCATACGGCATGATGTTGACTGCGGCGCCTCCATCCACTAGCAACCTGGTAACAGGTCGTCCGTTAATGTGCCCTTTGAGAAATAATGCCTTGAGATGTTGCCATTTTTCGTCTTCTGGTTTCTCAAAGGTGGCTGTCATCGGCTCTAACACCAGTTGCGCCATTTGCTTTTCTATCTTTGTTGCTTTGTCTCGATCGGCGGGTGCCATGAACTCCATCGGCAATATGAACACCATGTTAACATCGGTTGCCGATTCTTGACTGTTTGCTTCCTTGTTGTTGTTTTTCTTGGGACGCCAGACCTGAGACTTGACGTTTCTCTTTTTCAGCACCTGCCTCTGCTCTTCTTCTTGTTGCTCCCACTGGCGCAGGGGTTGGACCCTCCGTTTCTGGGATTTGGATAGTCCATCGGGGCACCATCTGGGGTTCACTGGTTTGGCCGATGATCTGGCGTGCTCCCAATCTGGTTCCCTTCCTAAGGAGTTTTCATCCGACACCCTGTCATCGGCCATTTCTTCCAGCCGATCGTGTACGCTGGTTCTGCCCCCCAGTCGATTTTGTTGGTTGATCCAGCTTTTTGACCGGTGGTACCGGTCAACTCTGCCCCCCAGCCGATCATGCACTGAAAGGCGCTGTCCTTCTTGTTCGCGTCGATTTCTGCTGATCGGCTCTGATCCTCTGTCTCTGGAGCGTGATCTTTTAAACGGGCGATCATTGCAGCTTAATCCGTTGCACTCAGGACAGTTATCGGCTGACGGCAATCGGATGTCGTTCTCCCAGCAATGGATGAAGAACGGACATTGCCAGTGATCCTCGTGCCGGCGTATCATTTCGTCGTGATATCTTGACCGTTCCTGCTGCCGCCGATATTTGCTGAGCAAGAACCGGGATGTGACGGGTCTGTGCGATGGTTCTGATCCCACGTTCTTGTCTTTAGCCCGTCTTTTCCCTTTGACCACATCCGCCGTGACCTGCTTCCTGGGATCAACGGCGCCGTTCCTTCTTGCCGATTCTGATGTCAGCACCTTGGTTTGAAGTGAATTTCTCCCCGTGTCAACCATGTTAGCCGGGAAAGGATGCTAGTCTATCTTCATCAGCTTTGCCGGTTTGGCCGGGGTTTCAAACTTGAGCCTCCCCTGCTCGATGGCCGATTGTATCTGCTGATGGAAGATCTTGCATTCATTTGTGTCATGAGACGTGGCGTTGTGCTTCTTGCAGTACTTCATCTTCTTGAGCTGATCGGCCGAAGGGATGGTGTAACACCCAAAATATAGGAGCTAAAATTTATAAAAGTATTTTCATAAAAATCATAAATTAAAATTATGCATGCATCTTTATTTCTTTCTTCTGCTATTTCTTTCTTTCAGCCAGCCCAATTCCTTTTCTTCTTCTTTATCGTTTCCCGCGGCCGACCCAGTGGCCAATTTCCTTCCCCGACCCTTGTTTTCACCGACAGCTGGGACCCACCTGTCGGCGCCTTCTTCTTCTTCTTCTTCTTCTTCTTCTTCTTCTTCTTCTTCTTCTTCTTCTCTCTTCTTTCCTTACCCAGAGTCCAGAATGACTCCGTGCTGTCGTTCGTGTCCCGTTCTCTTTCTTTCTTCTTACCCGAGTCCTAATCGATTCCGCAGCACCGCCTTCCTAATCACGGCCGATCCGCCCCTATAAAATCCTGCCAAAGCCCCGCTTTGCAACCAGAGCCAAGCTCAAATCTTTTCCCCTGCACAACATCGTCGTACGCCGCTGGAAGTTGCACCTCGGAGGAACGCCGCCGACCCGTGTCGCCAATTCTCCGTCGACTCTCCGACCTGCAGCTTCTCCGCCGTCTTCAACTCTCGCCAGAGCTCCGCAAGTTGGTAAGCATCAAGCCGCACTAGATTCCCCTCTCTCTCTTGCTCCGCCGCCCACCAGATTGCTTGCCGGACCCCTGTTTCCGCCCACCGCCGTGGTTGCCAGTTCACAGCCGCCGCACAGCCAACCTGTACCCACCCTCACCTTCACCGTACCGCCCACTCACTTCCCGGCATAAACCCAGCTTGAATTGACCCCCGGAACACGGAATCGGTGAAGCTCCGGCCGTCCGCCGCCGCACTCGATCGCCCGACCCTATGCCCAGTTAAAACTCCGCCTCGCCCGACCCTTTTGTTCTGTCAAGCCGACCCTTCCTCTGCCGCTTGATCTAGATCTAACGGCCAGAATCAATCTTCACTTTACCCGGCCGATTTACCCGACCCACTCTTCATACCTCCGATTCGCCCGACCCTTACTCCGCCGATTCGTTTGATCCGCCGCCGATTCTGATCCAACGGACCAGATTCACCCAACCCTAGCCGTTCCCCGAAACCTTTGCAGGAAGATCCCTAGGTTTTCAAGGAATCAACCCGCAGTCCAGATCAGAAGAAAATAATTAGAGTTGAGCCCTTTCTTTTTCGGTTCCGACCCCTAACTTTTCTAGAATTAGAACCCGCCATCCAGAACCTATAGTTTTTGCACCCCGACCCTCTGTTTAAGGTTTAATTATGTTTTGGCCCCTGAATTCTTCAGATCTAGCCTCGGGAGACTTAAAACTCTAGCAGTTAGGTCCTCAGATCACTGTTTTAACATATCTTCATCGTTTCAACTCCGATTTCAGCGATTCTTGAGCCCACACGATCTTTGCATCATGAACTGCAACTTTAGCATCTTTTCACCCTTCCGTTTGTACTGTTTGTTGTATTGTTTATTATTTGTTTGTGTATGGTTGTTTGTGTGATCGCGTAGACAACGTGATGTTCGAGCCAAATCAAGAGCAAGCTTACGAGGAAGAGAATCAGCAGTTGCTTGATGAAGGCAAGTGGATTTCCTCCCCTGCATATTCTATTTGATCCCAACAACTGCATGAAAATACACTTTACTTTATTGTTGCTTGCAAAAAATTGATGGGATTACCTATGCTAAGGACATACCTAGTCTTTTACCCCAAACCTTGAAACACCTGGATTTACTACTTTGTTGGGTAGTTACGCTTAGTTGAAAACTCTGGGATTGGTATTTGGTTTACTCTTTTTGCAACGTTGAAAACGTTTTGTGGTTTTATCGCGTAAGTTCAAGATCAACTTTGTTAAATGGGAACATGGAGAACCACCCAAGTGAACAGTGCAACCACAAAGTCATATGGCTCTGACCTTAGCCGATTAATTAGATGTGTAGTTTGCTGGTGGCCTTACCGAAAGGGCAAGGAGGGGGTCGGTGATAGGGGTCATAGCCCGGTCCTCTTGGGGTAGCTGCCTTTGCTAAGGAGCTGACCATTAGGGAGGTTTATGGACCACGCCGCTACTGAAACTCTAGCGGGCTGCTTTGCTTTCGACATGTCTTTGTAAAGGCTTCGTAGTGTACCCTCGCCACTCACCTCGGAAGTGTTTAAGGGCCTTGCAAACCCGGGCGATTCAGGGAAACACGATTTGTGGGTAAAGTGTACAACCTCTGCAGAGTGTCAAACTGTTATAACAGCCGTACTCACGGTTAAGAGTGGCTTGGACCCTCACATGATAATGAAACTTGAAGATTAATTAAATTGTGGTTCGTGGTTTATGTTATGGTTGATGGTACTGTTATGATTTTGTTAAAGTAGGATTGGTATAAACTTAAACCTAGTTAATAGGTGCTTGATAATAAATATTTGACCAACTAAAAGCAACCGCCGTTGCAAACCTCAGCCTATCCTTGATGGCCTTGCATTTTCACCCCACTTGCTGAGTACCAACCATAAGAGTACTCACCCTTGCCCCCTGCTGTTCAGAAGAGAATTTTGAAGAGGAGATCTTCAACGACTATGAGGAGTTCTAGGTCCTGCGTTCACCAGTCATCGCCTGTGGAAGACGGAGTTGTTGAAGACTTCGTATAGGGTATAACGGTTCAACGTTAAAGACATTTGTGTCTCTTTTATTCGGAGTGTAATATTGTTAAATACTTTATTTAGTTACTTTTGAGCATTGTCTTTGATATATTACACTTTCCGTCTACCATATGTGTGTGAACGAGATCCTGGCGCACATATGAGATGCATCTGGTTCTTTCTAGAATCGGGTGTGACAGATGGTATGATACTGAGATAGTTTGATCAGCCCTTCCTGGAGTAATAAGTCGAAAATCTTATCGGCTTTTAATGTGTCAAAGCCTAATGTCTCCGGTTCTTTCTTTCCGAAAGGGCACGATATTGGCCTTTTCCCTTTCACCCACTCTGCTAGGCCGATTTCTTCTTCTCCATCCGATTCAGACCCTTCTATATATGCCACCTTCTTCTGGAAATTCCTTCGCTGCTCAAACGGACGGACTTCCTGTCCTGCCAATCGGTGAATGATCTGGCTTAGGCTTTCAAATTCTTGCGAAGCATACCTTTCCTTGATTTGTGGCAGAAGGCCTTGGAAAGCAATATCGGCCAACTGGGCATCGGTCAGAGCCAGACTGTAGCATTTGTTCCTGACTTCTCTGAACCTCTGTATATATCCAGTTACTGGTTCGTCGCTCCTCTGCCTAAGGCTGGTCAAATCTGAGAGCTTCATCTCATGTACTCCTGCGTAGAAGTACTTATGGAACTGCTTCTCCAGATTGGCCCAAGTAACAATAGAATTCGGTGGCAAAGTGGTGAACCACTGGAAGGCCGATCTAGACAGAGACGATGAAAACAGACGCACCCTCAGAGCATCTTGCATGGCGGCTTCCCCGCACTGGATGATGAACCTGTTAATGTGCTCCACAGTGGATGTGTCATCCAGCCCCGAAAACTTGGTGAAATCAGGCACCTTGTACCGGTGTGGAAACGACAGCAAGTCATAGGCAGATGGATATGGCGTCTTGTATGTGTAAGTCTGTACTTTCGCCTCCAATCCAAACTGGTCCTGAATTACCTCTGCTATTCTTGCCGTCCAATCCACTTGCTGCTGATGAACGGTCGTTCGCGGTGCCGGCATATGTTGGAGGATCGGCGGTGGTATGGCTGGATGATGGACCAAAGGATGCGGCGCATTCTGTTGCATCATGGCTGTCTGAGCAGTTGACAATTGATGGCGAAGTGAATCTGCCGCTCCGTCGTACATCGTCATTGGCGCCGTGCTTCGGAGTGTCTCTACAGCGCCTGCCCCCCTGCCGATTTCTGACGGGACTGGTTGATACTGAGGGACTGTCGGCCGGCCGGCCGATTTGAACGGCGCCTGGGTTGGATAGTTCCCATGTCTGGTTGACAGCTCAGGAAAGGCCGTCGTTGCCGATGCCCCCCAGGGTACTGAGTTTGTGGGCAACGATTGCACAGAGGCGATCTGGACAGGTTGAAGTGGTGCTTGCGAAGGGAAGCATGGTGCACCGCTATACCTTGGAGACGCTGGAAGCAATGAAGTGTTATAGCCTTCGCGTTGCGTCGATGTCGGCTGAGGAGCCGATTGGGACGTGCCTGGTGAGCTTCTGGCTGGGAGTGCAATCGGCGGGGCATACGCTAGCCCTTGATATCCTTGACTTGCTCCGCTGGCCAGAGAGCTGATGACGGCGTTATACACCGTATTGGTCATCACCGAGGATTGGTCAATGAACGCCTGGTAGACGGACTGTTGGATCATATCGGACATCTTGCCCGAATCCTCAGCAATGGTGATATGGCGGGGAACTGGAAGAGGAGCTTTCTTGACTGCCTCCCCGCTTCTGGTACGACTGAATGACTGCAGATACATTCTTTTGTAATCTTCTAGATGTTTAGCCAATTCTTCCCTCTGGTCATCCTTGAGATCCGCTTCTGTGACCTCAATGATGTTGCTTTTGGCAACTTCTACATTCTTCGACATGTCGAATCTTGAAGTTTGTCCCACCGGGCGTGCCAAAAGTGTGTTGGCGCTAAAATCGGCCAAGGAATCGGCCGATGGTCTTCAGCATCGGACACACGACCCGGGAGAATCTGCTTAGCTCCTGTTCGGGTTATTGCCCTGGTGCGGTTCGCGCGGCGTGCCAGTCAATCTGACCTGTTGATTGACAAGGAAATAAAAGTATTAAATTCGGGGCGTCCCGATCGGCTGGGGTTCCGATCTGTCCCTGAGTGCGTGTCGGTGAATCGGCCGATTTTCTGTGAAGATGATCGGCTATGGATCAGCCGATAATCACGTAATAATTGCAAAGAAAACTGCTGGAGCGACTTAAACAATTATTACAGATGCAACACTTGAAATAGATCTAATCGGCTATAATGACAATGAATCGAGGAAAAACGATGATAAAGCCGATAACTCCAATCTCAAGCTGGATAACTGGTGATAATACTAGAACAACAGGTAAAACCTATAATTCCAGTAAATATCGATAACTGGTGAATAAATCCAAACGAAACCACAGCGATGCGCCCGTAGTTAAAGCTCGGATTTTACTCGGTAAGCGGAACCTACCAATTGGCCAGAGATCAAGTTGATGCAGCCCTGCCAATCCGTACGAACTCGTGAAAGAAGAAAAAGTATTGGCGAAGTCGCCGACTTGAAAGTAAAGTACTAGGAAAAAAGTAGAAGTGTTGTGTTGATTGATGTGTTGATATCCTGCAAAGCCCTGACGACTCCTATTTATACCCTAAAACAAGGACTCCTGGTCGATTATGACTTGTTACAACCTTATTTCAAATAGGAAAACTACTATATCTATAATATCTTTAAAAGGAAACGGACTCCCGCAGAATCTTCCACCGCCGTCTCCTAATCCAATCAGGACTTTTTCCATTGCTTCTTGACCGAATCAGCATTGCTCCATTGATCAACATCAGGCCACTTTTGACCGGGATCCTCTGTTGTGGTTCCAACCTGCTTGACACAAGTTGTATTGCCAATCAGCCGATTCCCAACTGTAGCCTCAATCGGCCGATTCCCAACTGTAGCCTTTAGATCTGCTGCATCGGCCAATCCCTTCTCCTGACGCCGATTCAACACGTGTCAAAATCTGGCATCAACAGGAGAACTCAAAGACGCCTTCAGAAGTATTCGGACGCCTGCAGTACTCGACTACGAAGAGCTTGGGGGCTTGTCAGACTTCGGCCTACGGGACTGCGCACATGGCCTACATCTTACAGGATAAGGGGTGGGACATGGCCCGAGCCCTACACTGGTTGTAACTACTCGTAGCATAGTAAGACTACTTGCACAGTAGTAAAACTAGTCGCATATAGTAGGAAACTACCCGAAAACCACTCGGGTAGAACTCTAGGGCTCGTATCCGACTAGGACTTCCATGTAACCTTGTCCCCCCAGACTATATAAGGGCGGATAGGGACCCTCCCCAAGCAGGGAGCATGAGGGACAACTCGTGCCTTATGCAACAAATCACCCAGGAGATCACCCGATCACCACCTAAGGCAATACAAACCACACAAGACGTAGGGTATTACGCTCTCGGTGGCCCGAACCTGTCTAAACTTTGTATTCCTTGCACCTTCGAGTTTCTAATCTCGGTGACACCCTACCTACAAACTCACCACCTCGGGCGTATCCCTTGTGGGCGTGGTGGGAAAACACCGACACTTCCTTTGCCATCTTGTCCACCATATGTCAGTTTGCCATCTCCATATACTGAGCAACCAAGTCCCACAGAGTGAGGATCACCTCTTGAGCCCTTGTTGGCCATGGCTCTTCAATCCATTGCACGTAGTCACACCTCTCAGATTTGTTCTGAAAAATGAACAATAGAATGGGCAATCAAACTGTATCATTAACTAGGTACAAAATTGGAAGACTTGTTCTAGAGGTTTACCTCCAGGTTGCATCCCAGGTAGCGCCTTACAATGTGTTTGCCATCCCAGGCGTACAGGCGACGGGGATGGAGACCATGATGACAAAGCCCCAAGGATTCATTGACAACTCCACCCCAAGATGAATCCTCCATTCCATCACGAAGTTGACTGGCGGACGACGCCTACGAACATTACACAATATACACAGTAACTAGTGAATCAATCATCGGCAAAGATACTAGGACATAATACCAATCACGCCATAACTAATTCGATCTAAAAAATGTGCCTAAACAACCACACTTCCAGCATAAATGGATGCAAACCTAGTGAAGGCGTAGGTTAGGGGGAACTCACTGGAGAGGTTGGTGAAGACTTGCCGGAATCTCCATGACATGAGGGAGATCCGCCGTGAGCAGATCCACCACGACCAGATCCCCCACGAGCACTTGCACCAAGAGCAGATCCACCAAGCGGGGCATTGGACCTCCTCAAATGAGATCCTGACATTGCCAGCGCTCTGGCAGACCCACCCGAATCCATGCCCGAAGTCCTCGCTGCGCCTGTGCTCCGCCACCAGCGCTGCTTGTAGAAGATGCAGCGGGAGCACGAGTTCGCCGAGCAGCACTCGAGGGGTCAATCTGATCCTCCATCGGCGCCAGCGAGCTAGCCTCTTCCGAGCTCGAGGGGGAACAGCTACTACCACCGGAGGAAGAGGGAGGGTGGTTCTTGCCGCCGTTCGTGGATCCGGCCATCGCCGCGACGGTGGAACGGCCTCACCTGGCGAGGGAGCGTGCGAGCGAGGGAGCGGGCAAGGAGTGGCGAGTGGAGGGGGTGGTGAATGGAATGGGAGTCACCGCTAGGGTTACGCCGGCTGTAACGAGCACAAGCGAGCGGTAAAACCACCGAGCCTAGCCGACCAGTGATCTGATCAGCGTGGCCCAACCCAACCAAACACCAACAGCCCATCTCCACCAATGCAAGCCACGTAGTAGCCCAGCAACCAAACAAAATCTTAGCTGGGCCTGCATTGGCTAAGAAGCCAACCAAACAACCCACCTTGACCCAACTTATACAGGCTTGGGCTGCCCAGGCTAGAAAAGATAGCCTGACTCGAATAGGCCCAACAACCAAACACACCCATACCTTCCCCAGTGCATATTTAACTAAAAAATGAAGCGTGTTGTAGGAAACTCCCCCACAGTTTTTTCTCAATTCTTCCCCGGTGCATATTTAATTAAAAATGAAGCGTGTTTTAGAGAACTCCCCCACAGTTTTTCCTCAATCCTCTTCGTGTTGTAGGGAACTCCCCCACAGTTTTTCCTCAGAAGAGAATTATAGAGTTTTTTCATGTAGAAGTAATAAGCTGGCAGAGTAATGGGTAACTAGGTCTATGCCCGTACGTTGCCACGGGTAAAAGAATCCTCCTATTTCAGATAGATGTTGCGGTTAGTATTTGTTTTGAAGCTTTAACTTGAACTACTAAGAGTTCAATTATTGGTTCCACCCGGTTCAAATAGATCAATGCATCTAATTCTAAATAATATTAAAAATACATTCTCTATCAGCTATAGCACACGTCGCCACAAGAAGCTAACCTAAAATGTGTGGTCTTCCATCTTACCGGTGACACTTAAAAGTGTGCTTTGTTCAATTGCAAGTAGCTAGAATGAAAAATGAAATTCAGTTATGCAACATCAGCATACACGCAAAAGGAACACATATAACATGTAAAAGTGTACTACTTACTTCCATCTCCATACACAAAAGGAGTGAGGTGTTTGAAAATGAAAATATAAACACGGTTAGTCAGCATTTTAATTACCTTGGCATTCACTTGAGGAAAAAGGAACTACCTTTTGAAATAGGTTTCAAATCAGATCAGTGGGAGCTTTCATTGAACTTCAGCTTTTTATTGCCAATCTTTTGATGAAATAGAACCGTATCTTGTATGCCATGCCAACAGATACAATAAAAGGTAAAATAACTGGAAATACATATGAAATTGATAATTCTCTTGCGCTGTGCCAGATCAGAACAGAGTTCATAAACAACTATGATTGATCCTGCTCCAATGTCCCTTTTGATCCAGCTCCACGAGGGTCCAGGGCACAACAAGCAGAATGTAGTTAAAATCCTGCAGGAAACAACTAAAAGATCAGAATTAACATGGTAAGCCTCCATCGACAGCAACAGAGCAAGAGGGCAAGAATAAATGAAACTGGCACAAGAAAAGTGACGAAAAGATAATGTGGCAAGAGCATCAGCACTGCAAACGCAAAATTCAAGGAATCTCTTCAATAATTGAGGCACAAAATAACCTACATGGAAGAAAATAAACTAAATGGTCTAGTTGGCAGGAGGAATCAACTGAGAAACAACATAATACATAAAGTAAGTAAATTATCTATGCAGCAATGTTTATTTTAGTTTATCTGAAGTAAAACCTTGGCCTTTTGGGAGCTGATCAGTTGCCTCCTTGGGCTGCTCCTGCTTTCTACCATCAAGAAGTGACCCTGCTGATTACAAAGACCCAAACATAAGCAAGAGTTCAATCAATAAATCTCCCATCATATTTTATTAACCAATAGTAGATAGATAGTGGTGCACCGTGCAGGAAGTTCGACAGAAAACGTAATTGAGTAAAGTTCTGGTATCTCAATGTAGTGTGACAAATTGGTAGTTTGGACACTCCGCAAAAATATGAGAAAAAACAGAGCATACATGCAGAAATGGATCTTATATATGGATGGGATTACCTGATTATTAGTTGCAGGATTCACTAATCCATTCTGTAACTTATTTTACCATCTTGCTGCAGGCACAAATCAAGGGAGTGAAAAGTAATAACCTGCAAACAGTGAAATCATCATGTGTGTAGCTTGCTTGTTACTACCTCTGCAGACATGCATTATTTGTCATATAACAAAGAGAAAAATGATCCAGCTTGCAGGCTTGCAGCAGAACGTAGAAAAGGGGAAAAACTGGGTACCTCAACGACTGCATCAACAGCACAGGTCCTGACTCCTGAGTTTGTTCGGAAGGGGTAGATGTAAATTAGCCATCTCCCGTACATGCTACATGCACCACCATCTGCATAAAACCAGCACCCAGCATATGGCATCACTTGCATCAGAAACCCAAAACCTACCCACGGACGTGTCCAAATCAAGGATACAATGGAAGGAAAAACTAAGTCGCATGTTGATTAGGAGATGGAATCGACGTACCTCAGTCTTGCCTTTCGTATCCTCACAGCAGCGGCGACGGCTGGGGAGGCAGTCAGGCTCCCTCCGCTTTGTCTTCTCACCGTTCAGGAGGTCGGAGATGAGAACCAATTTCGATCTGGCGATATGCTGCATAGAAGGCGAAGAGGCCATGGAGACAGCGGGAGAAGGCAATGTGGGGCGGAGCCGCGGAGGGCAGAGGCACAGGTTGAAATGGACCGGGAGCCGAGTAGTCGGGCCTGGTGAGCGGGCCGCTCCCCTAATTCGCACACAGGAGGGTGTCCGTCATCACGTAGGGAGGGCTGTTGGCGGCGTGTTGGGGAGGGCGGCGGCGGCGGTTGCGGCGCTGGGGATTGAGTCGCCAGGTGTAGGGCGGAGCGGCGGCGGCGTGTTGGGGAGGACGGCGGCGGCGGTTGCGGCCTAGGGGATTGAGTCCCGAGGTGGAGGGCGGAGCGAGTGGGAGAACGGCGCGAGGAGTAGGGCGGAGTGTGGTGGAGCGTAGAAGATGGCGGCGGGGTTCGGAGGGAGGAACCATCAGTAGACATGGGGTTGGAGGCGAGGGGGTGAGAAGTAGGTCGGGGAGGAGAAGGGAGGGAGGATCTGCGTGGAGGTGCTGATGAACCCGGAGGGGAGCGGTCGTGGATGGACTCCGCCGGCTCGACCCGACCAAGATGAAGCTGTGATGCGGGTGAGCCGAGTAGTTTTGAATGTCAATATTGTGCCTTATCCGCCGAAGCTATTCAGTGTAAAGAATCCTCCAAAACAGGTAAGGGTGAAGTGTAAGAATCCTCCAAACCAGGAAAGGGTAAGTAGTCGTTTGCTTCTGTCGAGTACTTGTCATGTTTCCGAATCTGAATTGTACTAACACAACTTGAAACCTTGTCACAAGTTGATGTGAATGTCTATAGGAGCATACCTCCCATGCCAGACATTGATCGTCCGAGCCATACCCTGTCATCTCCCAGCCTTCTCGCGCCCCAGTGAGTGAGGAGGAAGACGAGGGAACTCACGATAGTCGCACCCTGGCAGAGGTTATCAAGAGTAAGAAGGCGAAGACCTCCCAAGAGGGCGCAAGCTGTCCTGGTGGTGATCTTTTGCCTAGTCACTCGAGCAAATAGAGGGTCACCGCCCGGAAGCGCAAGGCTAGCGCCTCACCAGGTGATGATGAAGACGAAACATCCAAGTAAGTACTTTTCCTGAACTTGCGAGTGCTTGTATTTGCAGATTTTGACTGATTTCTCCCTTTTCATAAATCTTCAATGCTAGTTCCCCGAACCCCAAGAAGTCAAAGCGAAGGGTCGGGGAAATAGTCGGGGATGATGTTGTGAAGGGGCAAGCAATGCACTCTGTTACAGTGGACCCATCGTCAGAGTCTACCAGGGCCACACCGGGACAAGTGCTACCCTCTGCTGATTGAAAGGACCGTGATGTCGCCTAGAGGGGGGTGAACAGATGCACCTACAAATTTTCACTCAAAAGCAGCGGATGAAATTCACTGCCTGCCAAACCCGCTACTTCCGGGTTTGCAAATTCGGAACTTCCGGATTTTGGCAAAGCAGAACAAAGTGAACGCAATAAATCTAGTGCGAGTAAATGAATACAAATTCAAAGCCCAAATGTAGAGTAGCTAAGTGAAGTTTCAGGAGCAGGTCCACACAGTTCCTGAACATAGAAACACTACCAACCGAATGGATCAACCAATTTCACAAATATCACAACTAGTGCAATGAGAAGCAAAACAGTGGGGAACAAAAAGATTTTTTTTACCGAAGTTCGAATTCACTGCTTGCTACAAAAGCTGCTACTAAAGCACAATAAATCCTACTCTCCGTTGAAGAACGCTTTAAGATGTGAGTCTATTCCACCTCACTTCCACCGAGTCGGGTCTTCTTCCAACCACTTCCCCACTTCACTAAGCTTGCTTCTTCCCTTGTGGAGGCGAAGCACAACCTGCACAAACTTTTCGTGGCTCACCACACGATTCGGAGCTTGCTGGGCAACCTCTAACCGTCTAGGAGGCAAGACCTCCAAGAGTAACAAATGCAAAACACACGATTTCGGCCAAACTCAAGTGCTCAAGGTTTGCTGTGCTCTCTAGTGCTCTCAAGCAGTCACTCTCTCAAACCCAACTCAAGGATATTACAAGAATCACAAAATCTCACAAAGAGAGGTTGGGGAGAGCTCCACAAGGCTACCAGGCTTTCTTAGGACGACCAGTAAGCAGTTAAACAGTGCCTAGAATAGCAGCCCACCAAGGAGAGAGCTCAAGGGTATATATATAGCTGGGTCCAAAGAAACTTGTCGTTATGTGACAATTAGAACCTGAAACTTCCGGATTCCTATACCCGGAACGTCCGAGTTTTCAAACCAACTAGCCGTTAGTTCCACATATGCAAAATCCGGAGCTTTCGGGTTGGAAAACCCGGAACTTCGAGGTTGCCCATGTTAATTCCACTCATTGTGCACTTGAGGCTTTTGTATCTCTCTCAACTTACTTGGGTTAGTTGAGCACTGAGACTAAACCAAAACATAATGTGATGCATCCCTCTTGATAGTACGGCACATCTATACTCAAGATCAAAGATAGATTATATTTCAACCACTTGAGTTTCTCAAAAGTGTACCATGTCATGCCTTGATCATTCTCAATCTGAGGAGTGCATCCAACTTGGTTTCTATAACTTGAGCACAACTTCCTTAAGATAGTGACTTGAACCATCATCTATGAATAAAAATAACTTCTAGTTCAATACACCATCTTCACGTCATGATTCCAGAAAGATTGATACTTTCCACTATGAACACCATACATGACCAAGATTCTTCAAGTTGAATCCAAAGAAAGTTTTTTCACCCTAGCATTGGTCCCTCGGCACAAACCAATTGTCCTTCGCCAAGCTTAGTCCCTCGAAACTAATGAGGACATCACCACGTTGGATACACCTGAAATTTGGTCTTCTACGAGTTACAAGTCGTCACCAACTTGGTATTCACGTCCAATTCGAACTCAGCCGACCACCCTGAATGGAAACGCTGACATCTCCTTCATACGACGTCAAAACGAGGCGTTCTTCGATGCGTTGGAAAGAAGACAATGAAAACTTTCTTTTGGTTATGGTCCAAGCTTCAGAAGTTTCATGGATCATTCTGTGTGACCACGATAAGGTGCTACGTCACCTATTTTGGGCCAAGTCAGCCTTGTATCGTGTTGGGCCTTAAGCCTAGGTTGAGGACACCCCCACCTGGTCACCCTCAACCCTAGGATATCCCTCCTTCGGTATAAACTCAGTAGCAGCTGCCACATAGGATTTGGGTTTTGTTTAGTTCTAGTTTTATATTGAGAAACAGACATCTTCATTGTAACTGTGCGGTCGAGTCCTTTTGCTGTGAATCAGGGCTCCTATTCTTGTTCTACACCACTGTGGCGATTAGTACTTTTGTGATTAGACCTTGAACCCCATCTTGTTCTTTGCTTCATATACATCTGCAATTTCAGATTGCGAGTTTACCCTTTCTTGCTTGTGTTCTTCGATTCGCTTGCAGGGAAAAGCCTTCTTGGCGAGGTCAATCTAGTTCTGCTTGGTTGATAACCAATGGTAGTGTAACGGTTGCAGGGGTTCAAATCGTGTTTGATTAGAAGCTCGGATTGCCAACATCGAGTTCTCCACCAATCAAAACTACCAAACCTATCGAAAAATCGGGCTAGTGCTACATCAAGTGGTATCAGGATTTAGGTTAACCGTGAGGTATACCTTCGTGTTCCCCTTTAGATTTATCTCGTTTTCATTACCTACAATCAATAAAAAGCTAAAAAAATTTACACTTTCCGCTGTCCTATCACCTATTTTAGCCTTCGCAATTTCGTTTCAGATTCATTTTGTTAAGTTTGTGTCCGTGTTCAAGTCGTTGTTGCTGGTTTAGTGTGTTCGTGGTTGTAGTTCAATCGCCCGTCGCTGTTTTTGTTTCCGCCACTATCCCATCCACCTTTACCCAAACAACAAGTCGAGCCGTCATGTTACTTGACTTGCCCCTGCTAGCTGCCTTGTGTGAACTCTCGTCGCGCAAGCCCTAGATAGGTTGCAAGCCGACGTGTGTTTTTCGACTTGCATCGCAGCCCTTCTTGTTTCCATCTGGCGATACCTATCGCTGCATACACCAGGGATGCTTTGCCCTAGGTTGTTCGCTTGCTGAGACACTTTGCTCAGCCATGTTTCTACGTTGGAGGATAGGGACGCTTTGCCCTAGCCACGCCAACGTGTTCTGCCTTGTTTTTGCCCTCCAAAAACCCTGAGGAACATTTGGCGCGTTTGGCGTTCCTGAGCCTGCGGCGTTATTTTTGGACATCGTCTTCGTCTTCTATTTTCATGGTATCCGCGGCGTCGAAAGCGTGTTCTGGCAACTCATGAATATCGAAGCTCATCGTTGTGTCCGTATTTTGAACGGGCACATTGGAAATGTAGTTGTCGTCAATGCGGTAGTCATCGAATTGGATGTGCTCCAAACCTTCATCGTCCGAGTGCTGGATTTCTGCGATGCAAACCATGAATACTCCTCGTTCTAGTGCAAAGTCTTTTATTCTCCAGATGGTCTGACCTTCTTCTTCATCAGAAGAATCAAGAGGACTGCCATCCTGGAACAGGAGTTCGCCGGAATCGGTAGCGGAGCATGGTAGGCTGAGGTCAAGTAGTTTGGAGGGTTCCATGCCCTTCCGATACACGAGCTCATCCGACGGAGTTGATGTCTTCATCGTACCTTGGTGATCACCTAATAAAGGCGTGGCATTATCATCAGTCCTAGAAGTTGTCGAAAACAGGGACCCCCTGACGCGCGGTGGCTTCACCTTCTCCGAGTTATAGTAGACGGTCCAAGTCCTCCTCTAATGCGGAGAGGGACTTGGAGTCGTGTTTGATTTCCCTAACTGGGTGAGGAGATGGAAATTCGTCGAGTTGGTCAGCAAACTTATCAACTGTTAACAGATGGCAAGACTGACAGGTAGAATCTATAAAATTTGGCTGCAAAAGCTACACACTTTCTGATAGAAACACAGTCCTACAAGGAATGCCATGGGCGCCTGAATCACCAACCTCACCGCCATCTAGGAGATGTGAAGCAGTCATCTAAAATATCAGTAAGCCATTTATTTGCCTAGCATTCATACAAGATTTGAGATAACTTTACACCAAAAACAGGCCAAAAACTATAGTGTTAATACCAGTAAGCCATTTATTCGCCTAGCATCGAGACCCCATATTGCTATTGTACTGAGCCCTAAAGAACTGAGATTTTGGGGAGCTTCAATCAAAGAAGCAGGACGAACATCATCACCTACTATTTTTTCTCCGAAGAAACAAACTGCATACGACAAGAACAAGCAAAAATCCCCCCAAAGGCTATGCATTGCTGCTGCAGGGCAGGCATAGTGTGATAAGAAATGAGAACACACACAGCCCATCTACACATGTGCAGAGGCTATGCATTGCTGCTCCAAGCACAATGCATTGCTGCTCCAGGGCCATTTACACCATGCGTTTTTTCAAGTGATGTTATCAAAGAATCAATTCAACCGCTTGACAGTTAATTGTTTGAAATTATAGCATAGCTTTTACTGATTGATGGTCCGAAATTATAGCTAGCTTTTACTAACCGATGGTTTATTGAGATTCTTATTTAAATGAATTAAAAAACAGCTGTAATTAACATACAGTACAAAGATACACTCAGACAATGTCCCAAATTATATATGGCAAAGGACCATGGGAACCTTTTGAAATTGCATACATGCCTCAATGATCATGATCAGTCACAGCTGCACAATATCAATCCAACAAATGTTTATGTTTATAACTATAGGAGCACATGCCTAGGTACGGCGCTCACCGATAATTTATATTACAAAGTAGGCACAAAGAGGAATTAAAAACCAGTGCTTAGCTTGAGGACGTCTCCAATCATCCACTCATCCTTGCCTACTTGCAGATGGAAAGCAAGCCAACAACTGAGCAGCGGGACCCAATCTGAATCGTGAGATAATAGAGACACTTGAAACCAGTCAATCTCCATCCTGATGTAAAGAGCCATTTTGATCAAACAAAATGCAAAGCTGAAAGAGAACGACAGTATAAGCTATGGTTGTAGAAATTTCCATGTGGATCAAATAGCAAAACACTATAAACTGAATTGCAGGAAAACATGTTTTACTCGGCAAATAGGCCAAGAGTCTTATATAAAATGTAAAGGTTCAAATTGACAAGATTCTAACCTTTGAGAACCTCCAGAAGTGCACTTGATATGATTTTTATGGAGTCCGCATATACACTGCACGTGTCTTTAATCAATCACTATTTTACATTGTGATAGTCTACATTCCACTATTGCTAATATGCGGTGTTAATTATCACATGGAAAATGACTTAAACTGATGTAGCACTGGCCCGATCTTCCGATAGGTATGATAAATTCGATTGGTGGAGCCACGATGTTGGCGATCCATACAAATACAACCTCTGAATCTTTAGTCATATGAATCCTAACACAAGGTGATCAGAACATATAGATCAAGACACATGGATCACAAATCAAAGAAATATGGATCCTACCTGAACCAAAATGGACTTACCAGGAGGTAATGGGGTCAACGTCGACGATCACTACTACCCTCGCCAAGGTCACCTTGCTGATTGTGCAACCTATGCCAGCGTCTCCGAGGAAGCCCTGTCTCCGGATCGATAGCGATGATGCCGGGCACGATCCATCCTGTCAGCATCCACGAGGAACCCCTGCTCCGGAATCGGCAGCCACCATCTTTGTGGATCCATCCTCCGCTACAGCCACGGGGTGCGGCGCGCGGAGACGATGAAGAGGGTGGCCGGCGGTGGGGCGGAGCGAGGGAGCGAGGGGGAGGGCGGCGCTGTTGTGCGGCGTCCCGAGGGCCACGCGTTGGGGCGGAGCGGCGAGGCCTAGCGCGGGACGGCCGCGGGGTGCGGCGTGTGAAGATGAAGAGGAGGGTGGCCGGCGGCGGGGTGGAGTGAGGGAGCGAGGGGGAGGGCGGCGCCGTTGTATCGCGAGTTCGCGACTCGCGAGGAAAGGCAGGGGCGGCTAGGGTCGGGACGGAGGGGTGGGGTGGGTGCGGGGTGTGAGGCGTGGATCGCACCGGGGCGAGCGCTAACCATGGATGCAACGAAGGATTGATCGGACGGAGCGCGCTCATTAGCGGCTGAACGAAGACCGATTAGTGCGGGATCGTGCAGACACACCACGGAAGATTTCGTCCCTCTTAACCTCTTTTTAGTAGTAAGAGAGATAAGAGAGATAATCGAAGATTTGCTATTAGTATCAGTCGTAAGACCAAGAACCCAGCACATCCTTTACGACTCCAGAGAGATTAGGTTGGCACGACGAACGCAAACGGGTCTGCACGAGAGAAATCAAAGCCTCTCTCGTAGGTCCAAGGTGCACCTTCTCCCTCCGGCGCACACTCCAGTACCAGCAGCGCGGAGCGTTCGGTGCCCTTTCTCCCAGCGAACAGAGCCTTCTTCACTTTTGACCTCGCCTCATCCACTGAGCTGAAACACCCGCTGGCGCACACGATCGTCAGCCTCTCCAGCGCACGTGCGCTCTCGACGAAGAACTTGAGGAAGGCAAGCTCGCTGTTCTCCCCCCGGAAGTCATGGAACACCAACAGCTTGACGCGCGACTCGACGCACTCGATGGCGCCGGCCTCCTGGCAGAACTTGAAGTTGAGCTTGCCAGTGGGTTCGTTAACTTTCTCAGACTGCAAATGAAACAGGCCATCATTGCAAATAATTGAAGTTCAGCTAGAGCTCGATCGTGCATGAAGCAAATTGAAGTGATCTCACAGTCTAATAATACATGGCAAGCCTATGCTAATCAATGCATTGTGATCGAATAAGATAAATGAGATGATCGGAGTCTCACATGAATATACAGCCTCTCAACGTTGGGAAAGCATCTGAGGAAGCTGGGCAGCATCTTGGCATCATTGCGGAGTCGGAAATGGAATTCCAAGGCCAGGATCTTCAGCGCTGGGACCATGGCCCTTTCATTCACCAATGACCAAGCCTGCTAAGCAATCAAATCCAATCGAGTGAAGCAAATCAAAACAACCAATTTAACAAGGATAGATCACAGCTGTTCATGGTGTCGAATCGGTCCAATACGAGATGCAAGAGCTAGCAAGCAAGCACCTTGATGTCGGTGTTGCCGACCTGAAGCACGTGCATAATTGGGTCGAAGTATCCGAACAAGCGCAGCGGCGGCGCGTTGCCGATCTCGATCCTGCACGGGCCCTCGCACTTGAGCGGCGAGTTCATGACGATGAGCCTTACGCAGCGGCGGGAACATGTGGCCCTCGAAGCAGAGGGTCTCCAGCGCGGGGCTCCTGGCGAGGATGAACTCCATGTCGCCGTGGCCTTCCATCACGACGCTGCAGAGGCCGAGCTCGCGGAGGCGGGGGAACGCGGCGCCGCGCGGGAGGCCGGCCGTGACGGGGAACCTCAGGAAGCAGAGGTACAGGCGGCTCAGCGCCGCCATGCTGAAGAACGTGGCGGGGACGTGCCTGTCGATCTGGAGCGGAGGGCGGTTGATGAGGAAGAGCTCCTCGACGCCCTTGATGGCCAGGAGCTGGAGCCAGCGCGCGACCCGGGCACGGTCCCCGTCCATGTTGCTGCAAGTGAGGTAGGCGCAGCGGAACGGGCCGTCGTGCGCGGCGAGAATGCGGGAGACGCCGGCGGCGGTGGCTCCGAGTCGGCGCGCTTCACGTGGCTCGGGATCTCGTCCTTGGCGGCGGGGCCGGGGAGGAGGTGGGCGTCGTAGAGGACGAGCGGGGCGGATAGCCAGACGGGGCGCCAGCGCCGGGAGAGCACGGCGGTGCGTGCAGCATCCTTGACGGGGAGGCGCGAGACGATGTCGCGGAGGAGCGTGTCCGGGAGGCCGCTGAGGCGGTCGACGCCGGCGCCGTCGGTGTCGTCGAAGAGGGCGCAGAGGCGACCGTTGACGGAGACGACCGGGGAGGGGAGGGCGCGGTGGATGGTGGTGAGTGCGCGGCTGATGAGCGAATCAAGATGCCGGTCCCTGCCCCGATCAGTGGGCCTCGAGATGTTTGTCGGGGACGCCGCTGAGGAGGTCGACGCGGCTGCCGCCACCGGAGTCGAAGTGGATGTAGAGGCGGCCGTAGACGGAGGTGGCCGGGGCCTACAGGAGAGCGCGGTGGATGGTGGACAGCGCCCGGCTGATGAGCGCCTCGAGATGCGGGTCCCCGCCACTTGGCCGGCCATGGTCGCCGCCGCTGGTGCCGAAGTGAAGGGATCAAGCCGACGACGAGGGTTTTGGTTTGGGGGGCTGAAATGCGACGTCGGGGAGTGGGTGACAGCCAGGGAGCGCTCCTGTTTTCTAACTTTTGTTTCGCAGGGATGGCGGCTGGCGGGATGGTGCAGGAGCCACGTGTCGAAAGCAAGATCTCAGCGGGCCCACTGGTCGGTAGCTGCTAATAGGTGCGATGATCACTAGCTAATCACTCTGTCACACACTTCATTGCAAAATGTGCTGGTCATCTAATTCCTATCAAAAGCGCATCCATGATCCATGGCTGGCGAGAAAAATACAAAAATTATGTGCTCAAGTTTGAAGGGACCAGGGACTATAAAATGAACCAAGTTTTTCAGAATTTTAAAAATGAATTTCAAGTGTAAAAACACAACACTCCTGCCTTTGGTGGTCAGTATTATGGACGGAAGTAGGAAACTCAATCAGCAGCATGGTAGGAGGTAGAGTCAGCAAAATGGAAGTTTAGACTGTCAATTTGTAGCAACTCAGGGCAGGCCTAACGTTCCAACATGGCTTGTAGCATGCTCTAACCGCCTGGCAGAAGTATCTAGCTCAGCAGTAGTGGGAGCTTCAAGGGTGAGAGTGGCATGGAGAAGGTGCAGTAGCTTGGCTAGCAAAAAGCAACAGCCTATCTAGAAAAGAAGAGACAAAAAGTGTGGGACGAAAGCGATCTATCAAGGATGAGAGGAGAGTGGGAACATGGAAGAAAAGGGGCAAGGAATATTTTACCGAAAGTGATCTGTGTTGCATTAGACGTCGCACAATATTCCTGAATCTTATTATATTGTCTATCTAGAACATTACTTTCATGTAATACTTACGTAATGGAGTAGTCCTTACGAAAGATAATTTAGCTAAGAGAATGTGAAAAGGCAATGAAAGTGTTGCTTCTGTAATTCAAATGAGTCAATACAACACATTTTCTTTATTGTCATTTCGCTAAATTTATCTAGAGATTGGTGCAAGTTGCTTTACAATTAGTCCACCTCTTTCAATTTCTCATATGTTTGGGATTGGCTGAACGGGATCAAAATGAAAAGAAAATACCAGATTTTAGTTTGGACTAGTGCATTATATTGGACCATTGGCTAGGTCGTAATGAAGTGGTTTTTGCAAAGCACTCCACTAATTTCTCTTTTGCAGGTTATTTTTAAAGGTACCTATTGGACTTTTGGTCTCTGATGCAAAAAGAAGAGGAGCAACACCAAATAAAACAGTTTTGCGAAAGTTTGGAGGCTACAGTAATGCACATCTTTGCAAGCCGTGGGTGGAGGTTTAGTAACCGGCTGTGTTTTTGAAACTTTTTGCCATGGGTTGGATTATAGATGTTGAGAATTTAATTTTGTGCTTCTCACTTTAGATCAAGTTGTAATAATGTACGGCTATGTGCATCCTTGGTTGATGCAACGGCTAGAATAATTTTATTCCTTTATCTAAAAAAGAACACCACTTTTGAGAAGACTACCAATTCCGTACGTCCGAGTTGGGCCTATCCTCTAGTTTTGTAGAGAAAACTAGTATTGCATGTCTGAATTGGACCTAGAAGAGCCGTCTCGAGCGGAAAAGTTTTGGATGAGCGCGACCCGTAGAGGAATGAGAGAAGAGGAACATGGAAGAAAAAAGGAGATGTTGCATGCATTGGGTGTACAATAGTCTAAAAATCTTACAGCCTATCTGGAAAGCAACCTTTCATGAGATCCGACTACTAGCTTTGTATGCCTATACTGGGTCTTGGAGAGTCGTGTCAAGAGAGGGAATGTGTGGGTGAAAGCAACCTGTGGAGGGGCGAAAGAAGGTAAATAGGGACATGAAAGAAAAAGGAGGCACTACTTGCATTGAATGCGTAGTAGTCTCATGTCTCACTGCTTATATCATACTTTGCATGTTTGCATTGTGGAGGAGCAAGAGAAGGGAAGTGGGGTTATGGAAGAAAAAGGATGGTATACGGTAGTTGCGTTCGTTGCATAGTAGCTCATAATCTCATTGCCTATCTGGAATGCAATATTTTTACGAGACTACCTACACCTGTGTTTTGGCATGGGATCGAGAACCATGTTGACAAAGAAAACGTGCGAGATAAGTATTCTGTGTGGAGAGGTGAAAGAAGGGGAGTAGGGATATGGAATAAAAGGAAGCGTTGCTTGCATTTGATGCATAGTTGTCTCAAAATCTCATTACCTATCTAGAATGTTACTATTTCTACAGTATTGTACCGGTGTTGTACGTTTGCGTTGGGCTTAGGTGAGCCCTATTGAGAAAGGAAATGAGTGTAAACAAGGCTCACCCCTCGACACACCGGGCCACGATATATGCCCTTCGCAGCCCCAATATGCCATAAGATGATCCAGACCAATCTGCTTGCAAGTATATATATTGATTTATTTGGTCCTTTTCGCGTTCAATGCATGTTCATAAAAGAAGGTAGCACAATATATCTGAATATTTTCTAAAAAGAAGAACCCTAAAACAAATAAACATTACAACAAAGTAACTCCACCCTCCAGATTACCTGCACCGAGGACCTCCGCCGCTAATGAACATCAGAGCTAGCGAAGATCCTGCTCCAAACCTTGGCTGAAGGCACCAAAAAAGGGGGAGGTGATACCCCATACCATTGTCTCTAGCCAATAAGGGTTGCAGGTCATGGTAACAAAGTAGTCTGGCCGTCTATACTGTGCAACTAAAGTCATCCCATCCATAAACCTTGACTGGACATAAGGATTGCATCCAAGGAAGCTTTTTGATAGCACAATCCTTTTTCCAGCCTGGGAAGCATGGACCTCCCCAATACAGCTAGGGTGTCAAGAATTCCCCGGTGAAATGAAAAATAATAAGAACAAGATTAGGACTAAGAACAAGTGCGAATCCTTAGACACATAACTATAACATAAGCAAAATAACTTATCCAGTATGTTTGCAAAACATAACAGCACCATTTTTACAAAAATCAGCAAAGGATCCAAAGAAAGATCATACCTCCATCACCACCATGGTCTCTATCACCACCATCATTTCTCCATCGATGTCATGATAATTATCTGCATCTGCCATGTGCGTGTTAGTCAATATATGTAAAAAACCCTTTATGCAGTTAATAGTATATACGTAAATAATACAAACACATACCTTCAACACTTGGAGTAGGGACTCTAGCATTATCAGTAATAGTACCGACATTAGCCACATTTGTAACCTTAGGACTCGAAGATTTTCCCTTCTTTATTATATTTCACTTTCATCCTGTACAAGTATAGAAGTACATTAACAATATGGTACCCTGAATGCAACAATAAACTCTAAACCAACATACATACCTGGTTTTCTATGCTTTGTATACTACCTCTTTTTTCTAGGAAAATGGATGACCGGTAGATCTTCCAACAATATCTTTTTATCCTCCCATCCAGCTTCACCACCAAGATAAAAAAAGAGGATAAGCCAACGGGTCATAGCAACCATGATATGCTCTTATAAAGTATGCATGACCAGAGTTTGCATGAATCATTACACTCCATGGGAAAGAGAAGTGTGAGTTGAAATATCGAATGTTCTTTCTAAAATACAACACATCTCTATCTGTCTGACTTGTAAACAAGCAACGAAGTTGACAAGGAACATGAGTATATATATTCCCCTTCCCCTTCCAACAACTAAAACCAGTACCTTCACTGGGAAACTTTATAGCACCACAATACTCACAATTCAGCACTTTCCGCGAGACATGGTGTGCAATTGGCAAGCTTTTATATACTCCATCAAAATGATCATGATCTGTGACAAGGATGTCAGGATCTCTACACGTCTCATACTGAACATCTACCACAACATAAAATTGGGGTAAATAAAATTATCGTTCAAGGTAACAAACTATTGGTATTAAAGAATAGAATTTTTACAAGGAATCTACCTCTCTCATTAAACACCCTTGCTTCATTACCTTTATGAATATCCGCCGCACACTCTTCGGGCTCGAGGCAATCTAAATCTTCCTCTAGCGAGATAACAATAATTAGATTTTGTTCAACATGTTCCAATTGACAGGGTTAGACATGTGTGAATGTTTAGTATAGTATCAAATTACCATCCATTGCAAGTGTTGGATCATCTGATTCACATATACCAGAGTCAAAGTATCCTCCGTCGTCTAAGCAATTATTTAACCCTGTTGGCAGCAAACAGCCTATGTCAGTGACAAAGATAAATATCAAGTATAATTTCATTCTAATTATGGAGAAACCCTACCGTTGGCTGTGCTTCTAATTCTAGGACCAGTCATCACACCTGTTGCCGCAGAATGTGCTGATCCAAACAGCGGAGTCTGTGAATATTTTCCTGCATATATAAAGTATTAAACAACAAATTAATCATGAAACTCAATAATGGTGTGTCGGCTTCAGTGACAAATAAGCTACATCAACTACAATTAAATTTGCAATGAGAATACTCAAATCAAACTTAATTGTCGTTTGGCGTTACCCAAATAAAGTGAATTGCATGCTCAAGGTATTAAAGTGAACTAGTTTTTTCTTGAAAAAAATAAATTCTGTAATAACATTCATTTGCAAACTGTGAACCCAAATGACCATTAGCAGAAAAGAATAGTACTCCCTCTATCCTAGAATATAACTATGTCTAGATTTTTTTTTAAGTCATTTGAAAAATAAAAGAATTATAAAGATTGACAATATAAAAATGATATTAGTTGATTCATAATAAAATAAAGTATCATATCACCTAATCTTTTTTATTTAAATTAATTATTATTGCAGATATTATTGGTTAATGATGAAAATGTTTGACTTTAACCAAGTCTAAAAGTTGTATAGTTTGAGATGAAGGTAGTACATTGTTTTAAGTTGACAAGCATGAGAGAAGAAAATTTGATGGCGAGGTCGCTCAAATACCACATCATTTGTGTAGAGGGATTAACCAGCCATGAGCACTGAAATAGCCAACAGTGGACGGAAACAGGTGTGACAGACACTGACCAGTGGGCCCGCTGAGACACAACAGAACCACTTGCATCGACACTGCGACCCGAACCACCAAACCAAACCCTCGTCGCCTTTACCCTCCGGCGGCGGCGGCTGCCATGGCCTTCCACGCCCAGGCGCCGCCGATCACTCTGGACCGCGCGAGGTCCATCGCTCGCAGCTACAGCAAGGACCCACAGGATCTGGAGCCGCAATTCGGCTTCGTTCTCGCCCACATCCACCACGCGCTCCCAGCCCCGCCCGCCGCCGCCGCCGCCGCCCACCTCTCCGCCCTCCCGGCTTCCGGCGACGGCGTAGACCGCGTCAGCACCCTCCCCGACGCGATTCTCCGTGACATCGTCGCGCGCCTCCCCGTCAAGGACGCCGCGCGCACCGCCGCGCTCTCCCGCCGCTGGCGCCCGCTCTGGTGCGCTGCTCCGCTCGTCCTCCTGGACAACCACCTCCTCCCGGACGGCGGCGCCCGCGACGTGATCCCCAACATCTACCTCGAGCACGCCGACTCCCGCGCCGTCGCCGCCGCCATCTCCTGCGTCCTCGCCGCGCACCCGTGCCCGTTCCGCTGGGTCCGCCTCGCCAGCTGCTACATGGACGAGGAGCGCGGCCAAGTCGCGCGCTGGCTCCAGCACCTCGCCGTCAAGGGCGTCCAGGAGCTGTTCCTCATCAACCGCCCGTGGCCACTCGCGGTCGACCTGCCCGTCCCTGCCGCTTTCTTCAGCATGCCCGCGCTCGCTCGCCTCTACCTCGGCTTCTGGAGGTTCCCCGACACAGCAGGCCTCCCCCGCGGCGCCGCTTTCCCCCGCCTCCGCGATCTCGGCCTCTACGATGTCGTAATCGAGGATCACGATATGGACTTCGTCCTCGCCAGGAGCCCCGTGCTGGAGGTCCTCTGCTTTCAAAGCCACATGCTCCCCCACTGCGTCTCCGCCTCGTCAGCCGCAGCCTCCGGTGCGTGCAGATGCATGCGTCCAATGTGGAGAGTATCACCGTGGTGGACGCCCCACGTCTTGAGCGGCTCTTCCTGCAGATGGTGCCAACCGAGGCCCCGTGCTGCAGGATCAAGATTGGCTTTGCCCCCGCATTGCGCTTGTTGGGACGTTTGGACCCAGCAAAGCATGAAGTACAGGTCGGCAAAACCATCATCAAGGTGCTTGCGCCCTCTCTGTTCTCTATAGTTGTGCAATTGGACACCATGCACAAATAATCTATGATAGTGTTATCCTTTTCTTCCCTATAAAACTGTTTTGTGTTGCGTTGTGCGCATTGGATTGGTTGGCATTGCAGGCTGGGACAGTGGTGAACCCTAGGACTATGGTGCCAACTGTCAAGATCCTGGATGTAAATGTGCGATTTGTGGTCCGCAGTGATGCCAAGATGCTGCCCAGCTTCCTCACATGCTTTCCCAATATTGAGACGCTGCATATTCATGTGAGACTGAGACTCTGATCATTTCATTTTGCATTGATTAATGCATCTATTAGCATAAACCATGTAAAACTGAACTTGCTTGCGTTATTAAGTGATTTAACTGACGTGCAGTCCCAGAAAACTGATGAATCTTCTGGGAGGCTCAGTACCAAGTTCTGGCAGGAGTCTGGTCCCATCGATTGCATCCAGGCGCACATCACTGTGTTGGTATTCCATGATTTCCGAGGGGAGCGGAGTGAGCTTGCCTTCCTCAAGTTTTTCATTGAGAGTGCACAAATGCTGAAGAGGCTTCTCATTGTGTTTGGCAAAGGGTGTTTTAGTTCAATCGCGACTTCAAAGTGAAGGCTCTGTTTGTTGGGAAAAGGGCAAATAGAGACTCTTCACTGCTGGTCTGTGAGAGTGCAGTTGCTGAAGGTAGTTGCCTTTGGGACTTCCAAAGAGGCTCTGATTTCTCTTGTACCGACCCTTTTGCACCCATCGAGCAAAGTGTCTCGAGTAGATCAGTGATCTTTGTAAGTATATGCATGCTAGGTACTGTATGGATCCTTGTCCTTTGCCTTTTTTTTTTCATTTTCTAGGTTTGTCCATGTTCTTGGTTCTACTAGTAATTGCAGCATTGTTTACTTTAAATGTTGAAAGTTAGTAGCAAATGGCTATTGCTACTTTGACAAATGCTGCTTTCAGACATCACGGCTCTCTATCTAGCTTTGGCAAGACGCTCATGGTATTACATTACACTACTGCAAAACAGGGATAGTTGACTATGCACGTATGGGAGTCAGTCAACATCATAGAACAAGAATCCTGATGTGACCCTTTTGCAAATCTGTGTACTAGTGAAGGTGTCTATACATTTCATCTTCCTAGCTTAGATTATAAAAGACTGGTTAGTATTCTGTTTCTCAAGGACTGGTTAGTTTTCTGTTTCAGTATCTAATATCTACATCCAACGTGGAGTTTTAGATTTTGGCATGTGTCTTCAGAAATTTGGTATTTCTCTAGGGTCTGCTAGCATGTTTATTTCAATACCTTGAACCTTGTAGTACTGTTGTACATGCAAATTTCGTTTTTCTCAGTTAAATGCTCGTGATCCCTTATTTATTGCCACTACAATCTACTGATCTGCAATTCGTGTTATTTATTTTGCAATCTGGAGCATGACATTCATGATGTTTCATTATTACATAACTTGGGCTGGCTTGATTCTAACATGACATACATATATCTAAGCAAATAATTTGGCTATTATCCTACTAATTTTAGCATGCCTGATCCATCTGGCACTGGATTTTCTTGTTTAGACGATGTGCATTACGATAAAATTATGCACGTATCTTGCAAGCCAATTGTGTATTATGATCATGGTTGTTTATCATGTGGTCTTTATGGTTTCTTCTACCGGGAAGCATGAATTCGAATGCACTGTTTGGCAAGATGGTTTGACTATTTCCAGGATATGTGCTGTGGTGAAAACGGATAATCATCCTTGACCACCTAATATAAAATGCGACACCATTGCCTGACTATATATATTGCATAAACACCATGCATTGCTTGCACAAGCATAAGGTTTCTTCTTGCAAAGTTACAATTTCAAATATTTTTTTGTCTTGTTATTCTATTTCTCATGGTGCTCATATGCTAAGGCTAAAGTCTGTCGGTCTATCCAAACTCCAAACAGGAGTTGATTGGATGAAGGCAATAGTTGATACTGCGGAATTGTGTATGATATTTATTCAGCCTTATGGGCAGTTCATAAAAAGTGCATGTGGTTGGGATCGCAAACAATCCTAGATCTGTAACTTCTCCAGTTCGTTTGAGCATGCTGATGCCATTGGCAGATATTGCATCCTGAATGGGTGCCGCAGATCCAGCCAGTTAGTCTTCATCATACTTAATTTAATAATTTTGTATGGTCTTACAAGTTACAGAATGTTTGAGTGATTTATATGCATGCAATTTTCGTGAATATATAGTTTCATTGCATAAAAATAGATGGACATCCTGGACTAAATGTGAATTGAGTGTCAGGCCTTGTTATCTTCTTTCCAGGTCGATCTGTGTGATGTGCTGATGAAGCTAATTGTTTCTCAATTTGTTGGGCCTTATTTTTGGATGACAATACTATGGATTAACCATCTTATCTCACTTTGTTCGGCTAGCTCTGGACATTTGTGAGCTGTAAAAGATTTGCTAAATATTTTTTTTTTGACTCGCTAAATATTTGTTAGCTACTACATTTCTAACTGTTTTGGCAAACCTTTTTCAGCATGCTTTCGTTCTATCTGGCAGCACATTTTGTTGCTCGCTTGGCCTTTCCTGTTTCTTATGCTATGAAATGTGTTTGCACTTGTGCAGCTTTGGTATAGTCACGCGATCATCGTCAGAGATCTTTCTACGGTCTTTCTAAATTTCTTCCACATCGAAATGTGCAAGAACTTGTGCAGTTATGGTTTGGTTAGGGTCTATTTGGAGATGCTAAAGTTGAGTGCTAAACTTTGGCATATATTCGCACTCATGCACATGTTTTTTTGAGTTTTGGCTAAAGTTTAGATCACCCTGTTAGCACTCCCGTTTGGATGAGCTGTTGCTTTCACCTATTAGCGATTGGATCCAAACGGGACCTTAATTAGACATATGTTTGAGATGACAAAGCATCCTACACTAGTTTCTTTTTTGTCTAACCAATTTCCTCATCATGTTTTTGTTCCATCTGGCAGCAGATTTTCTTGTGCATATCTTTGACTTTTCATCCGAGGCAGCACTCGGCATCCTGGGCTCATGCGCTCTACTATATTTCAGTTCAGCAGGTTGGACTGTATTTCAGACTGGAATATCGTCTCGATCTGAATCAAGTGCTCCCATAATTAAAACGCCACCTAAGCCTTGCCTTGTGGCTCCATAATTTTGCACTTGTGGCAAATCATTGAATTAAATCGTCAGAACTTTCCATATAGAGAAATCTCTGTTGGAACAGACGATCTTGATTACTTGGTGTGATCGGTGAATATATCTTCTTTTTAGATAATGGAATAGTTCATATCTCAGCCTCTATATCCAGTATGACATATCTGGCCATTATTACAAAACGAGCGTGAAAACAAAGACGAACATCTCAGAAGCAAAGACTATTACTAAACCGCCACCCATTCTTTACGAAAATCTCCATAGCTGTAGTTTCTAAAGCACGACAAGCCTCTATTATGGTGTCTCGATCCTCCTCCTCAAGCAAGGTCCAAAGTTGGATCCAATACGTAGCTCTAAAAATGGTCGGTGAATATATCATCGGTAGTGCTGTATGATCATTTTGAAATGATTGTAATATATGATTTAACCTAGAGACCAAATTTCGGTATAAACAAGTACAGAATCTACACTCTTCAACCGTGGATAGACATCACCATGAACTCCATAACTCCGGAAGAAGACATTGTTATTGCTATTGTATAATTTTTTCCATAGTTGCGGATACTGTGTCTCAAACCTAAAGTGATTTTCTAACAGCAACTAAGATAAATTCACGAACTGTTGGGTGTCGATGGTCGTAGTACCCGATTGTCAATTGATAGGGGACATGAGCACCTAATTAGCTTGTTTGGCCCAGAAGGTGCTCTCTCTGCTGCTCAGTGTTTGTCTATAGCACATCATGGGCATTTACTAGTTCTAAGTAAAAGTCAATGTGAAATGACCATCTATACCCTTATTGAATAATTTCATTTAACCATTCAATTTTCCTTCAAAACATTTTATTAGGAGTAGTGAGTGAAAACATTGCAATAAATGTACTCTTGATATCTTCAAGAGATAAACATTGCGAAACATTTTCTTCCAAAGCTATGAAATGTAAAACATTCCTTCGAGAAGAAGAAAATGTTAAAACTGAGAGACTGCTTGGTGGGCTACACTTGGCCCAACCAGCACACGGACTCTGCTTCTCCACTCAGCTCCACGACAGAAGCACCAGCCAACTCCCCCCCGCCGCTCACACCCCCCACGCACTAAACCCTCGCTGTCTCGTGCCCTCCTCTCCGGCGGCGGCGGCGGCGGCCATGGCCCAACAGAACCCGGCGCCGTTCGTCTACCTCGACGCCGCCGCTGCAGCCGACGCGCGGCGCCGCGGAATGGACCCGCACGTGCTGGAGCAGAGCACGCAGGGCGTCCTCCAGTTCCTCTACATGTGCCTCCCCGACACGCCCGTCTACGCCCGCGCCGTCCTCTCCGCGCTCCCCGCCTCCTCCGGCGACGCCGACGACCGCATCAGCGCCCTTCCCTTCGGGATCCTCCGCAACATCGTCTCCCGCCTCCCCGCCAAGGACGCCGCGCGGACTTCCGCGCTCTCCCGCCGCTGGCGCCCTGTCTCGCGCTGCACGCCGCTCGCCCTCGCCGACGCGCACCTCCTCCCGGGCGTCCTCGAGGGCCTCCGCCAGCCCGCGCGCGCCGACACGCCGGCCCTCGCCGCCACCGTTTCCCGCGCCATCGCCGCGCACCCCGGCCCCTTCCGCGCCGTCCACCTCGTTTGCGGCTACTACGGCAACGCCGCGCGCCAGCGGGAGCTCGCGCGCTGGGTCCAGACGTTCGCCGCCAAGGGCGTGGAGGAGCTCGTCCTCGTCAACCGCCCGTGGCCGCTCGACGTGCCTCTCCCCGCCGCGCGTCTCGACGTCGCCACCCTCACCCGCCTTTACCTCGGCCTCTGGAAGTTCCCGGACACCTCCGCGCTCCCACGGCGTGGCGCTGGCGCGGTGTTCCCGCACCTCCGCGAGCTCGTCCTCTGCTCCATGGAGTTGGAGAGCCGCGACATGGAGTACCTCCTCGCCGGGAGCCCCGTCCTGGAGAACCTCTGCCTCGTCGGCCAGCACCTCCGGCGCGTGCAGATCTGCTTGTCCGCAATCGACAGCGTCGCCGTGGTGGACACCTCGAGCCTCGAGCGGCTCTTCCTGTGGGAAACAATGGCGCTCGACGGCTCTTGCGTTAGGCTCAAGATCGGCAAAGCACCCAAGCTGCGCGTACTTGGATACTTGAATCCTGGAATTCACATGCTGGAGATCCGCAACACCGTCATCAATGTACATACAATTCCCTCTTGTGTTGCAATTTCCTCTTTTGCTTTGCATGTCTGACCATTGTGTCCGTTTAATTCGAGTTCAGTAGCATTTGTAAATCAACCACTGATGCCAATGTCTCATCTTTCCTCTGCTGCTTGTGCTTTCCAGGCCGGGATAAAGGCAAGCCCAAGCACAATGGTTCCAGGCATCAGGATCCTAGGATTAAATGTGCGTTTTGGAGTCCGCAATGATGTCAAGATGTTGCCCACGTTCCTCAGATGCTTTCCCAATGTTGAGACACTGCATTTTGTGGTACTAATACATATTGTTTTGACATGTTAATCATAGTGCTTCTGCCACTGCACCACCCATCACCAGTTGAGATACTCACTGTCACTGATTTGTGCAATTTGCAGTCACAGAAAACTGAAGTAGTCCATGGCAAGGTCAACCTCAAGTTCTGGCAGGAGGCTGGTCCCATTGAAAGCATCCAGTCCTGCATCAAGATGATGACTTTCCGTGAATTCCGAATGGAGCGAAGCGAGGTTGCCTTCCTCAAGTTCTTCTTCCAGAGTGCCCAGGTTCTGAAGAACGCAGTAACTGTGGGGTCCAATGGAAGTTTCACATCCACACATGAGGTGATTTCCAAATTGAAGACTCTGATTCCTGAAAATGGCCCTACTAAATCCTGCCATGTGCTGGTCTATGAGAGCTCAGATCCTGATGGGGGTGCAGTCTGGAGTTTGCAGAAAGGATTTGATTTTTCTGTTAGTGATCCTCCCTATTACCCTTGAATTCGAAGATATCTACAAAGAAGGCAATGTTCTAGATTATTGGCATGCATATTAAGAACCTTATGTTGGTCCTATTGTCATCTTTAGGTTTAATTGCTGAAGTTAATAGTACTAGATTTCTTGCATATGAGTACTGTTTTTGCCATGTAGTTGCCTATGGATCATTGTATCAGCATCTTATGTCACTGCTTTTATTTGGCTACCCGTGATCTGAAGCTGGTGTTTATTTTCGTGAAATATCTATCTTTATGTCTGGTGAATAATGGAGATATTATGGTCTGAACTACTATTTGGCTCACTATCTCTGAAATTCTCTTCACCAGGTAGAATATTTGTTACTTGCAGATTGTGCATCCTGGACGATCATGCACACATTTACCAAGTCAGTGATCATTACAGCTATCTGAAATGGGTGAACTATTAATGTACATATGTCTACAGCTTATATTGCATAATGAGATTGGCATCTTGGACTAATCGTGAGTTGCATATACCAAGCCTTATCACCTCAATCTGGTCTTATATGCATGTTTGAAAGAACTAACATGGACTGGTGATGGTTGGCACCAACTACTTAGGAGTTGTCAGCTTGAAGAGCTAGAACTAGTAAGACTACCTGCCATGCGAATGACCAATAATGTAGGTAAACTAATTTCTGTTCCTTAGCTGTATATATCGACTATTCTTTCAGCATCTTATATGACTTGTTTGGCTAGCCTTGGCCTTACTCTGGTGATACTAGCGTACGTAGGTTTATTTTCTTAATATCCCTCTCTCTTGAGCATGCATGCTTTTATTCGATCTGGCATCACAACAGCTTTGAAAGGCTTCATTATGATTTCTGCTAGTATGCAATGTGTGTGCAGCACCTGCACCTGTGGAACGAAGTATGTCCTCAGGTGCATGTTATACTTTGAGTTGAATGCCAAACCTTGTCATTTCTCTGCCAGGTTTTCCATTCTCTGCATATTTCTTTCAGCTATTCTCTTCGCTACTGTGAACTTTAATTTGCCGTTATAACAGTGAAAAGTAGTGATCCTGTAACCCTCTGGAACTGCTTTCTCACATACTTGCTGCAAACAGTACTCAAACTACTAATTAAGAAAATTGTGCATGCTGGTCTAATGCATTTCAAGACATGCAGACACCTTAAGAGCCGCACAGTGCGTACTCGATCCTAGGGTAGCAAACTTATTGCTCGCTCTTTGCAAGGTCAAGGTGGTATACTGCTACTGTCCATTACCACAGTGATGCAAGTGTCATGTGGAGGTCTTAGCCTACTTGGAAGGTATAAATTGAAGATGGTTGTTTGAAGCTATATGTCTGTTGGTCAAACTTTGCACCAGTCAGATGTGCAGATATTTGTTTGATAGAATTATCTTCAATGGACTTCATGTAAATTGCATATCTTAGATGCCGCCACTGTGAACATAGAGGTTCACATTCTCTAAATAAACTAATGTATATGGCCAGTTGCTCTCAGCGCAGCCCCAACGTCTAATCACATCTTAATGTTGTTTAGTAGACAGATTCTGATCCTCATCAGTTAACTAAACTATAGTAAAGAATGTCGCTTTCAGCTCGCCCCGGAAGCTAATCCGCATGTCCTAGTTTACCAACCTTTCTTCATTCGATGCTGGCAACTACGGCACGCAGAAATCCATATCATTATTTGAACAATATGTTAGCCTAATTTTCTAGGACTGTTTAGCAAGGTTCACAACTCGGTTACCTATAAATACACCATGTCACCTCCGACACTGCGTACCATTCTAACACAAACAAGCATAATCCTTCCTACCGTATACTTGACACCATGGCTACTCGACGCTCGTCGGCTTTCCTCTTCGCCGCCGCCGTCCTCGCCTGCGCCTGCGCGCTCGGTGCTATGGCGGCGCGCGACCTCGCTGATCACCAGGCCATGGTGGCCAAGCACGAGCAGTGGATGGCCAAGTATGGCCGCGTCTACAGAGACGCCGCCGAGAAGGCGCGGCGGCTCGAGGTGTTCAAGGCCAACGTCGCCCTCATCGACTCCGTCAACGCCGGGAACCACAAGTTCTGGCTCGAGGCCAACCAGTTCGCCGACCTCACCGACGACGAGTTCAGGGCCACCCGGACCGGTTACAAGCCGGCCAGCGGCAAGGGCCGGAGGACGACGACGGGGTTCAGGTACGCCAACGTCAGCCTCGATGATATCCCGGATTCCGTGGACTGGAGGGCCAAGGGCGCCATCACGCCCATCAAGGACCAAGGCGAATGCGGTAACTAACTCAAATGACCAATCAATACACTAGATACTATAAAGTATATTTGATCGCTTTGAGGATTTGTTAACAATTTACATATCTATAAATTGCCATGCGGTTCACAGGGTGCTGCTGGGCGTTCTCGACGGTGGCGTCCATGGAGGGCATCGTGAAGCTGAGCACGGGGAAGCTGATCTCCCTGTCGGAGCAGGAGCTCGTGGACTGCGACG
Organism: Panicum miliaceum; assembly: GCA_032594955.1. Classification (NCBI taxonomy): domain Eukaryota; kingdom Viridiplantae; phylum Streptophyta; class Magnoliopsida; order Poales; family Poaceae; genus Panicum; species Panicum miliaceum. The sequence continues at coordinate 5,096,802 of CM064070.1, read as the reverse complement.
TCAACGGCATGGACCAGGGCTGCAATGGCGGCGAGATGGACGACGCCTTCCAGTTCATCATCGACAACGGCGGCCTGACCACCGAGAGCAACTACCCGTACACCGCCTCCGACGGCACCTGCGACTCCAGCAAGGCGTCCAACGACGCCGCGTCCATCAAGGGGTACGAGGACGTGCCGGCCAACGACGAGGCATCCCTGCGCAAGGCGGTGGCCAACCAGCCGGTGTCGGTCGCCGTCGACGGAGGGGACTCCCACTTCCGGTTCTACAAGGGCGGCGTCCTCTCCGGCACGTGCGGCACCGAGCTCGACCACGGGATCGCCGCCGTCGGGTACGGCGTGGCGAGCGACGGGACCAAGTACTGGATCATGAAGAACTCGTGGGGCACGTCGTGGGGTGAGGGCGGCTATATCCGGATGGAGAGGGACATCGCCGACGAGGGGGGCTTGTGCGGCCTCGCCATGCAGCCTTCCTACCCGACAGCATAGGTGTCTGAAGCACCGAAAACTGCTAGGAGAAATTGTCATCCATGTGTTTATTTCCATCTGTAACAAGCAGCTTTGTACCGTTGTGGGAGATGAAGTTGATATAATAAGGCTGTAAAGATTGACCCTGCTGTGAGACGAACGCTACTGGAAACAGCAAATTCGCCGAGTGTAAAAATTTTGCCGAGTGCTTTCCTCCGGGCACTCGGCAAACAGCCTATTTGCCGAGTGTATTCAACGGGGCACTCGGCAAACATATTACACTCGGCAATAAGGTCGTTTGCCGAGTGCCGTAAATATGACACTCGGCAAACCGCTCATAGACACTCGGCAAACGTCCGACACTCGGTAAATAAACGGCGCGTGCATTGCACGTGCACCGTCCGTCACCGGACTGGGCCGGCCGTTAATCCTTTGCCGAGTATTGTACGCCGACACTCGGCAAAGAGGCCGTTCGCCGAGTGCCACACGCCCACACTCGGCAAACATATTACTTCACCGAGTGCCTCACCATGGACACTCGGCAACCACAAGACTTCGCCGAGTGTTTGGTTTTGCACTCGGCGAACCAAAAAAAAATTTCATCCCCTGGCCTCCATACTTTTTCTACTCCCCACGTAGGAGATTTTGTAATCCATATTAAAAGTTGGTATATTTTGTGGTCTGTTTGCTATTTTTAATGAAATGATTGCATTAATAGGAATTTTTTTATTCATGTCAAATTTTAACTGCAGGTACATGAAATGGTGGATTATAATCAGTGGAAAAATTATATCCATATTATGGAGTCCGGATTGAGGTCTCAACCAGAAAATGAAAAGAAATTTTGAACATTGTTTTTAAAAAACACGACCACGAACGTGTGGTTTAATGGTTGTTAAATTCTAAAAAAAGCAAACGAAATCTGAAAATCACAAGATTTGTCAAGATGTCATGATATTATGTGTGGAGGCTGTGGTAAAAAATTAAGAAGGTTTCGCCCAATTTCTGACATATGATACTTAGAAACCGACTCATCTCCTGGAAGGATTCATAGAAGTTAGAGAGGACACAATAAGATTTGGAGTCCAAGTGACACTTGAGTTAAGGTTTGGCTTCAAATCTTTTTGTATAGGCAACATACAACACAGATTGGTTCGTGTCAAAATTTGGAAATTTTTCGGATGCGTTTACTATTTTTTATTGATTAAATGCAATTATAGATTTTTAGTAGATATAAATGCAATTTGCGCTATAACTGCATGAAATAATAGAACATTATCAGTAGAAAAATAATTTATCCATTGTTGAGTGATGTTGACACGATTTTGCCCAAGTATATTAGAAAAAGTTCTGTAAAACAGGTTATTGGAAATATTAGTGTATTTTGCCGAGTGTATAAAAAAATACTCGGCAAAAAGTACCTTTTGCCGAGTGTTTTCCACAGACACTCGGCAAAGAAGGTACACGGGCCCACTAGCAGCATTCTCCTCCTCATTTAAAAAAAGAAAAACGCTTTCTTTGCCGAGTGCCTTGGATCTGGCACTCGGCAAAGAAAGAAGATTTGCCGAGTGCCAGATCGCGGGCACTCGGCAAAGAACCGGACTTACGTTTTCAGCCGAACTGCCGCGCGCGGCCCGGACTCTATCCCAAAATCGAAACCGCGGCCGCCACCCGCTGCCCACCGCCGCCGCCCGCGCCGCCCCCCGCCGCCCGCCGCCCGTGCCGCCCCGGCGCCCCGCGGCCCGCGGCCCGCCGCCCCCGCCGCCCCGCGCCCCGTGCCGCCCCGCCGCCCGGCGCCCCGCGGCCCGCGGCCCGCCGCCCCCGCCGCCCCGCGGCCCGTGCCGCCCCGCCGCCCCGCGGCCCGTGCCGCCCCCGCCGCCCGCCGCCCCCGCCGCCCCGCGGCCCGCCGCCCGTGCCGCCCCGGCGCCCCGCGGCCCGCCCCCGGCGCCCCCAGAGTAAGCTCTTTCTCTAATTGAACTATTATTATGGGCTCAACAGATTTGGTACTCTATTATTATGGGCTCTTGAGATCTATTTTCTGTCACAGCGATGCCAGCAACTCATCCCGTGAATGTGATGAGCTCAGCTTTGCTCATCTGATACAATTATATGTTCTCTTAACTCCTGTTTGTAGCACATTTGATAAGAATTCATCTTCCCATTTTGAAAGATCTTTTGTAGAATGCAGACTTCATAACATATTAACTTTTCATCTCCATACCTACTATACTCGTATTGCCATATAGTGAGTAAATAATAAAAAAACTCATTCAGTGAGGAAAGACATCCAATTCAGCGGGAATCGCCAAAGTGGTCGAAAACTGAAGCATTCCTTCAGCCTGTGGCAGTGGTGTTGCACTGCCAGCGTCAGCATGGTGGCCAATGTGCCCACATGGCCGCATCAAGCAAATCGAGTGGCAGGAGGCGCCGTCCTCTGTTCTTTTCAGCTGATAGCAGAGACCATAGGGGACACGAGGAAAAAGGAGAAGGAAAAGATGCGCCAACAAGCCGTAAGCATGGAAGAAAATACGCTATTTTTGAAAGGAAAAGAGGAAAATTGTTTCAGTAGTTTTGGCATTATTATACTATCAAATATCTAAAATGCAGACACGTGTACTTCGGTTGGTCTCCTATCACATGGCAGGGGCATGGAGATCCGTGCTGGCCTGAGAGCTAACATTAAGTAGTTTTGTTGTGGTAACTATTTGCACTGCCAATGTTACTTGAACGGATAGGAAATCTCTTTAGTTTTGACCTGGTTGTACATGAAAGGACGAATGTTTGGGTCTGACAAACTGGTTAAGTGTAAAAGAATACAGCTTCCCAGAGTTAGAGAGGTATTCTTCCGGGATGGTAGTTATGTTCGCGGGAAAGGGCTAATAGAAGGTAGTCACCCCCTGATGCTCAATGGATAGTAGTTCTTGTCAAATTTACATTGTGTTTGTGAGGAAAGGCCAACGTTTAAAGTGTGAATAGACTTAGATAGTGCATAATCAGGTTAATTGGTGGGATTAATGAATTAACTCTTGCAATCACAGTTTACCAATGCGTAACTCTATATACGTGGTTTTTCTATTTATGTTCGTTGAATACAGAAATTCTTGTTTATTAGATTTATTTATTATTTGTCATACCACGTTATTTATTAAGTATGTTTACTTTATTTTGCACATCTTACTAATTATGTTTTGTTTATCTGTGCTAATTGGTTTACTCTTGACAAATGCAGGTGACTCAACAATGGTGGGCGGTACGAGAAAGATTGCAGCGCTTTACGAAAAATTAAAAGCTGCAGCTTCAGGGTCAGGTACAAGGTCAGACGCATCGAGAGGTCGAGGGAGGCGTCGAGGGAGGGGTGGAGGCAGGGTGATGCACAGGTCGAGGAAACGGAGGGGGCACAGGTCCTTGCTAGAGGCAGGGTCGGGGCAGGGGTCGAGGAAAGGGTAAAGGGGTGAGGCCCCCCTCGCCTGCGCCTTCGTCGGAGGAGGAGGAGGAGCTACCTTCCGCGCACGCCTCTAGTGACGAGGCGGAGGTACAGCAGGACCAGGACCAGAACCAGGACCAGGACCAGGACCAGGAGCAGGAGCAGGAGCAGGAGCAGGAGCAGGAGCAGGAGAGGGAGGAAGGGGTGGAGGCAGGGGATTCGCAGTCCAAGATCTGGTTGCGAGGTCCCTCGTCCCTCCCGAGGCGACCGATCCCTCTTCATTTACGCCCACTGATTCAACCCACTGGGGCAAAGTAAGTTCCTTTACATATTCTCAGTACTTCTGATATGTTGAAATTTACAATAGAAACTAATAATCTATATTAATCACTTGTGCAGGAGTTGGACTAAGCTCAGTGGGGGTGCCCACAATCGCAAGGTCAACGACATCATTGGTCTTTTATGTAGGCTACACTTCCCCGGTCTAGTGGTCTTCGCCGGACACGAGGAGCCGGCCTACACGTGGGACCACTACGTCGCCGCCGCCGACGTCGGTGATCGTGACCACAAGCAATTTGCGAACAAGGCGGAGCGGGTGAAGGCCGAGCTGTGGGTAAGTATTCGAAGCACTAGATTGCTTAATACACCAGCTTCGCTAGACATTCTTGAAAAAAATACTTGTTTGCAATGTGTTTATACGCAAGACTTTTATAGATGCCAGGAGGGATTCGAGGCTAGGGCGGCTTCCGTCATTGAACAAGCCGCCAAGAAGCTCGTTAAGGACATGCACTACGAGGCGCGGGTTCAGGCCATCATCGACTTCTATGCTGAATACAGAAGGATGAGGGTCAAAAAAGAAGAGGCCAGGACAATGAACCTGACCAAGGAAGTATTCATGATGGTACGTACAGAAAGTTAATATTTACTATTTCTGAGATTAATTACGCTTCACTTCTTTTGTTATATGTCACACACTTGATGATGTAGGTGCCTCCGTGGTGGTGCCGATCCTTTACCCGGTGCTGGGAACAAATGGTGGACGTGTGGTTGCAGCCCGGGTGGTTGGAGAACCACGTTGCTTGCCGGGAGCGGCGTCTGCAGATGCCATATGCGCCACACCATCAAGGCAGCCTGAGCCTTGATGAATACAAGAAAAAATGGGTACGTGAATTCATTTCTTTATTCTCACATATAATACACATAATACTGCATATTTTGTAATCCTTTTGTATTTTTGCCGCAGACGTCATCACATGAAGGCCAGGAGTGCTCCCGGTTCAAGGCATGGGTTTTGTCCAAAAAGGGCAAGGCCACGACAGACATCGACTTCAACCCGGAGGACCCGCCCGAGGCATACAGCCATCCCAGCATCCACAGCCGCGTCACCGAGTACACAGCAATGGCGAGGGAGGTTCATGGGCCGGAGTTCGATCCGAGCTCTCAGGATATTGATCCTGAAATTGTGATGAGGGTGGGAGGAGGGAAGAAGCATGGGAGGTATTGGATTGGAGATAGCGTGATCGACACTGCCAGTACTCCCACCCTCTCCCAGATCCGAGCAAGGAGCACGGACTCGAGCCCCGCAATACGGGCACGGCCTACCGCTGCACAGTTACAGATGCAGGCTCTGCAGGTTATTCCTGTTTCTTTAATTTTTCATTCATTTTGTACATATCTTTTGCTTGGCAATAAGACATTGGGATGAAATATTGTAGGCCCAGGTGGAGGTAGAACAGAAGCACCGGGAGGAACTAGAGGCGAGGATGGAGGCAGATCGGCAGCTAGAAAGGCAGAGACGGAGCAGATGTTCCAATACATGCAGAGTGTCTTTCACAGTTTAGGTCAGACTCCACCACCTATGCTACCGAACCTATTCCCGTCACCTCGACCACCTCCTGCAGCTACTCCTGTGAGTCACTCTCAACCTTACAATCAATCTAGAGTTAAACTAGAAACTACAGGCACTACAGACTTACACTAGAAAAGTGACTAATGCAATCTCTATAACTTTGTGCAGAATCAATCGGCGGCGTCCAATGCAGAATCTTCTTGGGGCAGTGGCCACCTGCACATCCTCCTCAGCCTCCTCATCCTCCTCAGTGACTTGTGAACTAGAGGTGTTTGTGATGCAAAACCTGTGAATTACTTGTTTCGATGAGAACTTGTGAATGTTATTTTTGTGCTTGTGATGCTTGTGGTGCAATTTATATGCCTGTGGTGTAATTTATATGCCTGTGCTTCTATGGTTGTTTCTTGAGAGGAGTCCTTTATACGTAAAATTTCTGTTTTGTCAGTAGGGGGAAAGATACTTTGCCGAGTGTTAACACTCGGTAAAGAGGCCTTTTTCTGTTAGTTCGACGTCTTTGCCGAGTGCATTGCCAAAACACTCGGCAAAGGCGTCATAAAATTTTTGCGGGATTAGCCTGTTTGCCGAGTGTCGTATATAAAATACACTCGGCAAAACTTAAGTATTCGCCGAGTGTCGGCCGTCTGACACTCGGCAAAGGAGCCGTTACCGTCACAGACCGTTATCGCCTTTGTGCCGAGTGTTATCTTTTGCCGAGTGTATTCTGGCACTCGGCAAAGTATTTGCCGAGTGCCCGACGATCGACACTTGGCAAACCCGCTGTTTGCCGAGGGAAAGTTTGCCGAGTAGTGTTCGCCGAGTGTTACCCTCGGCAAACCCTTTGCTGAGGGTATTTGGACCTTCGCCGAGTGCCTGGGGCACTCGGCAAAATTACTGATTCCGGTAGTGGAAGCTCCACCCTGCACCCTGTAAATCATCACCTCGTCTTTTTATACGACAGTAATTCTGCGTGTTCTGCCGAAAAGGCTTCTCCACATGCCCATGCGGCCACAAGGGTTATCGTGACCGTTGATCGCGGATGTGGACCCAGACCTCATGGCCACCTCCGATTGTGTTCCGTGACCTGGTTATGTCCTTCTCAAAGGGCAGTTTGGCAAAGGAGAATGTTAGGCCTGCCGCACGCCTCTCTTTCCCCGCTCGCCTCTCTTCCACGCACGACGCCAGCCGCCAGCCTCTTGCATCTGCATCTCCCCATCTTCCCAAAGTGGGGGCCGGTACGAGCGCGGAGTGGTGCGGCGGCGAGGCGGCGCCGCGCCATGGCCGGTGGTCGAGGCCGGCGGCGGCAGGGCAGAGGGGATTAAGGTTATGGATTTAGGTTTTCTGGGTTTGAGGATCCAATCGCCAACGGGATCAGAGCGATGGTCGCCGGCGGCGGCGGCGGCCGGTTGTGGACGGCGAGGCCGGGCGGTGACGGCGTCGCCGGCCGGGTGGCGGACGATAGCCGGTGGGCGGGGTCGGCGGTGGGGGCGAGCGGCCGGCGATAGGAGGTGAGCGGCCTGCGAGGTGGCGCTGTAGCTGCCAGTCGCGGAGGCCACCTGGGCATCTGGGCGAAGAAGCAGCAGCGATAAAGAAGAAGCTAAGAAAGAAGATGGGCTCTTCGATCTCAATTCGCCCTTCTAGTCTGTAGTAGCATAGGGCACAACCAGCTTTTTTGAATCGTCTTCATGTAGGATGCACTCTCACGAATCTCCACGCTGGCCGCGCAGGGTGGGCACAAAACCCGAAACCCGAAGCCGAAGCCGAACCCGACCCCAAACCCGAAATACCCGAAATCCAAAAAACCCGAAGCTACTTCGAGTAGCAAGTCCGTCCGCAATAAAGGGCTCGATCCGAGCGTGGCCACGGTGTTTTCTCAGGTATTTCGGCATTACCCGAACCCGAACCCGAAATGTCAGGTATTATTTTTTAGAGCAAATTTCGGGTTTGAATTTCAAAAACCCGAATTTCTGAAAATCCGAAAAACCCGCCGAATGCCCACCCATACCAAGCAGTGCCTGAACGGTGCAGATAGGTCTTGTGTCCGCATGGGCATGTGGAAAATCCATGTTCATGTTCTGCGAATAATCTTAATCTGAAGAATGAATTCGCTACAACAAAAGGATCATACTTGTAGTTCAAAATCAGTCATATGATAATCGGCCGGTGATATTTCAAAAATCATGCAACCAAGCAATAATACAGGGTGAGAAAGACCTGGATCTACAGTCAGGACGGGCACATCATAACGAATTGAACATCACAAATAAGTAATGTATCCTTTTGTATAATAAAGTTCTTGAAATAAATAAAGCTTCCCATTTAAAATAAAATGACAAGGAAGTAGTGACGGCCGATTTCGCATGGGTAGAAGGAATCGCGCAGCATGCATCTAACAATCGAGACGCTAGCTGCAAGGAGACAGTGTGCTATACAAGGAGCTATGGCCCGGGTGTTAACATAAAGAGTTGGCTGTGCCTAATGCATCAGGACACAAGAAGTATTTGGGACAACGGAGGAACCCGGGAAATAAATTTATACTTGACACTAATTTTCCTTTGGGCCTAGTTGGACCGAGGAGGAAAATGGCTTGAAAACATCATGGATGTTCTATAAAAAGAAGTTATATGAAATTTATTAATTCGAATATCTTAAACAAATTGATCTTACACGGCTCTTCTAAAATTAGTCGTATGTTTTCTAGAACAAACTTTTGTAATATACATCATTAAAGGTATATTTTAATCTTTCTAATTAAGTTGACTTTGGTAATAAGATAAAATTATTTGATAATACACTCTTCTCCCAATATTTGTTGTCTTCCTATCCGGTGGTTGCAATTAAAAGTTTTTGTTCGTACAGACGTTTGCTTTTCATTTCAGCCTGCTTTTAAATCATGGTCATCAATGACAGAATTTTTTATATATATTAATATCCAAGCTATCAATTCCATTTTATAGACGAGTCCACACAACATTCTATTATTATTTACCTGATTATGGGTCACTCTCAGCAGATACCATACGTTTGTTCAGGCAAGAACAAGAATATATATAACGAGAGTAATTAACTTGACCTGCACGCTGCAGTCATTTGTAGTAGCAGTATTTTAAAAAGGACCATACCTTCACCGAAGTACGCGTTACGCCTTTAGGATGGCTATATAAAGACATACCACCCTCCTCCATTCCACAATCCATAGCAAGCTAGAGTAGGAAAGCAACAGGAACCAGTAGTAAACTACCAGAACTGATCATGGCCATCTTCAAGACGGCTTTCCTCCTTGCCATCCTTGGCTGCACCTTCTTGTGTAGTTCTGTCCTAGCGGTCCGTGAGCTGAGCGATGCAGCCATGGTGGAGAGGCACGAGAGGTGGATGGCAGAGTATGGCCGTGTCTACAAGGACTCAGCTGAGAAGGCACAACGGTTTGAGGTGTTCAAGGATAATGTTGCGTTCATTGAGTCGTTCAATGCTGGGAACACCAAGTTCTGGCTCGCTGTCAACCAGTTCGCTGACCTCACCAATGATGAGTTCAAAGTGACCAAAGTGAACAAAGGTTTGAAACCAATTTCGACAAGGGTTCCAACCGGATTCAAGTATGAGAACATGAGCGTCAATGAGCTTCCAACAGCCGTGGACTGGAGGACCAAGGGAGCCGTCACACCTATCAAGAACCAAGGCCAATGTGGTATGTACATCATTTATGATTCATCATGGTAAAATTCTTATTTTCGTGCAGTTATATGAATTGGTGAGTTAGCTAGTGATGACGACATCTACAATGGCACGATTAACTGTAGGTTGCTGCTGGGCATTCTCGGCTGTAGCCGCCATGGAGGGCATTGTCAAGCTGAGCACTGGCAACCTCATCTCACTCTCCGAGCAAGAACTGGTAGATTGTGACACCCACAGCATGGATGAGGGCTGCGAGGGCGGCTGGATGGACAGTGCCTTTGAATTTGTCATTAAGAACGGAGGCCTCACCACAGAGTCTAGCTATCCATACAAGGCAGTGGATGGCAAGTGTAAGGGTGGATCCAAGAGCGCTGCAACCATCAAAGGTCACGAGGACGTGCCAGTCAACAACGAGGCTGCACTCATGAAGGCAGTGGCCAATCAACCCGTGTCCGTTGCCGTCGATGCAGGTGACAGAACGTTTCAGTTTTATTCCGGTGGTGTGATGACTGGCTCCTGCGGCACTGAACTTGACCACGGGATCGCTGCAATTGGGTATGGCGTGGAAACTGATGGCACAAAGTATTGGCTTTTGAAGAACTCATGGGGCACCACATGGGGAGAGAAGGGATTCCTAAGAATGGAGAAGGATATTTCTGACAAACGGGGCATGTGTGGCCTTGCCATGAAACCTTCCTACCCCACGGAGTAGAAAATGAAGCGATTATTAGTGCTCCAAACATCTACGCATATTGAATAACTACATGCTTTCTGTACTCATACAGTTTGTTCTTTATGTATCTTGTCCTACAGATATACGTGTAAATTTACTATGATCGTGAACTCTGTAAATATACCGATATTTGAATAGTACACTGTTAATCTTGTCGAAGTATTTCATGCTCATACAGTCCAGATAGCTACATGTCCTATCTTAAATAACCACATAACGTTGTGAGCGAAGTATCTGCATCAGTTTATATATGTAGACTCATGAGACGAAACATTTTTCAATCAATTGCACCATTATTAACTATAGCAATTATAGAATAGTCTCAAACCTTTTTTGTTTTCATGTAGAGATTTAGTTTCTTATTCTAATTACATCGAGGGACTCAAAATTGACGTTGCATGGGTTTTGAACATTTGATGTATAGGATTTTCAATTTGTTATTTCCATTTCTTATATTCACTAGTTGACTTTTTTTATAAAAAAAAAGAACACAAGAAGAAGAGCTATTTGACTTAACCAACATTCAAATTGATAGTGGTGGCATCGAAAGAAAATAGCCATCGACAAAAAGGAAGAACATAGAAAATCATATTGATTTCAATTATTATTTATTAATTTTTTTGGCATAGAAGATTCTTATGCTTCTTTCTCCACAGAGTTGCAATAATGCAAGCAGAGCTCCTTTTCCGTGAAAGGTTTCCAAATTGCAGAAGAGAAAATCGTTTCTTGACAAACATAGAGCAAAATTACTTTGCACACTACTGTCAGATTTGAGTATTCAAAGCTCTCCTACATGTTTTATTCACAGAGAACAACATTAGACATCTACTTTGATAAATGGTGCAGATATATATAGCCCATGGTGAGGCTCATTTTAGAAATTCTAAAGCAAGGGTGCATGACATCCTATAGTTCCAAACTACTGGTTTGGGTTGGTGCAAGGCAATATAAATATAAGAGCTCTCTCACTTCCCTGAATGAGTGAATGAAGGAGAGAACGAATGGACTTGGTCTACACAACACATGCACGTGTGCACGTATCCGCGTTTCTTGTTGTATAACTGACCGCGTGACGCTACGACTTGTTACCGGTCCGATAGGTTTGCGCAGAGGCCCCGCGAGGTGCGCCCCTGCGCGCTACACGTTTAGTGCTTGGTATTATGCACGACATGTTGGCAAAATGCAGCAAATTTGATGGAGAACGCGAAGGAGGCTATGCAGGAAGGAGGGAGCTCAGATAAGAGCGTTGCAGAGTTTGCAGCAAGTATTTGTCAGTCTAAAGGCGCAGTTATGCAGGCTTTGTTACCAGCTGGTGCAGATCAACTCTTTCTGCCCTGCTTTGTTCAGGAAGAAATATATTCATTTCAAATGATAGCATGGTCTGCCTTTCTTTTAGAACCATGTGGTAAATAAATATAATTCATCACTGGACAATATGGGGCCACATATCAGTATCAGGATAGTTATGGGCACTATTGTCCTTGGTTAAACTTGAAATTACTTGGTTTCATGCCTGATTGCAAAAGAAGTATAATCCAAAGTTCACTGTAAAGCCCTGTTCTGCAGTTCCACACAACCTTCTTCCACTAGTCCCTCCCTAGCATACTATGTTGATGAAGGACTGGCTGCGGATAAACCATCTCGCATGATGAAGTAAAGACGATGATGATGTGCACATCATAATTCTAGGATGACATATATGCTTCTATATCAATGTTCAATGGTCAGGAAGGATATTTCCTTAATTACCCTTGGCTAACTGGAACAACCCGAAGCACCTTGGACTGCCTGGCTAACAAAATGTTTAAAGAACTCGATTGGATAACGTGCCTGCTTCTGCTTGCAGACTAATAATATTAGATTGCATTCAAACTTGCCGATACCCCATTTGGTACGGAACATCTGGTGGAAACCCCAAAGAAATTCTTCTGTACCATCTTTAAAAATTCCCAGTTTAATCCTCCGTGCGATCCGCAAGGGCAATTAATCTTTTTGCATAGATGAGAACTCTACACACAAACAATGGTCGTTTTCAGCTGTAACCAGAACGTACGTCTCATGTACAAACAATTTTAAACCAACTGAGACGAACTTGACGGCCACGCACACCAGTAACTAAACTATACACTTAATATAAGCGCCGTACTTACATAAATAAATACATTCAAAATCCTATAAATACACCCAGATACAGCCCAGACCATGGCCATCCCCAAGTGCAAGCAGCAGCAGGAAGCAACTACAAGAGCCTGATCGACCATGGCCATCCCCAAGGCACCTGTCCTTGCCATCCTCGGCTGCATCTGCTTCTTCAGTGCTGTCCTTGCAGCTCGTGAGCTGAGCGATGACCCGGTCATGGTAGCGAGGCACGAACAGTGGATGGCCCAGTACAGCCGCGTCTACAAGGATGATGCCGAGAAGGCACGCCGGTTCGAGGTGTTCAAGGCCAGTGTCAAGTTCATCGAGTCATTCAATGCTGCTGGAAACCGTAAGTTCCGGCTTGGTGTCAACCAGTTTGCCGACCTCACCAACGACGAGTTCAGAGCAACCAAGACCAACAAGGGGTTTAATCGAAATGTGGCAAAGGTGCCTACCAGATTCAGGTACGCGAATGTTAGCACTGATGCACTTCCAGCATCGGTGGACTGGAGGACCAAGGGTGCTGTCACTCCCATCAAGGATCAAGGACAATGTGGTAAGTTACTACACTTATGTAACCACAAACCAATGTTTGTTACTATGAGTTCACAAATCACAACACCGGCAATCAAAAACAACTATTGGACTCAAATTATTGGTTGCAGGATGCTGTTGGACGTTTCGGCTGTGGCTGCCATGGAAGGGATTGTCAAGATAAGCACTGGCAAGCTCATCTCACTTTCAGAGCAAGAGTTGGTGGATTGTGACGTCCATGGAGAGGACCAGGGCTGCAATGGTGGTGAGATGGAGGACGCCTTCAAGTTCATCATCAAGAACGGTTGTCTTACCACAGAGTCCAGCTACCCTTACACTGCACAAGATGGCCAGTGCAAGGCCAGATCCAGCAGCGCCGCAACCATCAAGGGCTATGAGGATGTGCCGGCCAACAACGAGGCTTCCCTCATGAAGGCGGTAGCTAACCAGCCTGTGTCGGTGGCGGCAGATGGTGGAGACATGACATTTCAGTTCTACTCTGGTGGTGTGATGACTGGCTCTTGCGGAACTGACCTGGACCATGGCATTGCCGCCATTGGTTATGGAATGGCCAGTGATTTGTTCGAGGTATTACCTCCTATGAGGTAAGGTAATGGGAGTACCCTAGCAAAGCCCGGATGGATGCAACGCGAGCTTGTGTTGTTTGAACAAAATGGGAGCATGTTGCCTGGTTAATCCTAAATGAGCCTCATGGTCCTCTGATCTGTGACCTTCACGCTTTGCTTTTGGCAACCCATTTATTTGCTACTGGCTGTTAATAAATTCACCTTTTCTTGCTCACTGTGTTGAAAGCGAATAAGCCCGTGGCATTTCCAGAGCAAGGAACTTCCGGTTTCAAAGGCTGTCTAATAATACACATATTTAAGGTCGATCTGGAAGATCCACAAGAGCAGAGAAGCCCTTTCCATGTATATATGGCAAACAAATTAATTTAGGCAAGCAGGACTTACAATCCACAGACAAAATTATTAACATAAACGTACATATCCACAAAATTATGAACTACTAATGCAGTGTCACTATATATCTTTGACAATTAATGGCTTGATGAATACTTTGCGGCAAATTCAGCAATATTCTTGTCTGAGCTCCCTTCTTTTTGCATAGCTTCCTTGGCCTTTTGCATCCACGTGGCGGCATTCATCCTGTACTTATCCTTCCTATCCCCATCCATAACCTCCTTGATGCACCTTTCCACCTCGTCTCTAGTCAGCAAGCCTTTCTCATCCTTGCGCACCCGGACGCCCAAGCCCCACACACTCTCCATGTATTTTGATATGGTTGGCTGGTCTGCCCAGTGTGGTATTGCTACCATTGGCACACCATTAACAATTGCTTCCAATGTCGAGTTCCACCCGCAGTGCGTGAAGAAACAGCCTGCAAGTCAATAGGGCATCACTATCTTTTTACATTGCTTATTAGTTTGTCTTATTTTCCTTTGTATATAAAGGAGTAACCATTTCCCATACCTGTGGCTTTATGTGCTAGGACTTCTAGCTGGGGGCACCAAGAAACAATAAGGCCATGTTGTTTGCACTTATCACGGAGTTGAACGGACAACTTGTGTTCTTCATTTGATCTAACAACCCAAAGGAATGGTTTACCAGAATTGCACAATCCATTGCCAAGCTCTTCTAACTGTGTTTCTTCGTAGTCGGAGACAGTCCCATAGGATACAAGGACTACAGAGCACGGAAGCTGCTTGTCAAGCCAAGCCAGGCATGACGCACTGCTGCTGAAGAGGTTGAAACCATAAGTCTTGTTGAATGGCAAACGGTCATCATCAAGATAAAATGATGGCAAGGTTGGGCCTATTGTCTTTGCACGCCATGTCTGTGCCATATAATCTGCCTCCTGCTCCATTAACAACGCAAATAATAAAAACAATCTTATGACAGTGAAGTGAACTAAAAGTATCACCGCTAATAGATGAGTAATCATAGATTATTGAGTAAATAAATATGATCGCGGACGCATCTTGGCGTTTGTATCTTCAGAAAAGCAGAGCATGGGCAAGCAGCACCGGAAACTCACATGAGCAATACAACAGACAGGTTGCGGGCCTCACCTTGGGTTCGATGGCGTGGAATGAGTTGACGAGCACGTCGTCGGCCTCCTCCAGCCCCTCGAACTGCCGAACGGACGCCTTAAGGAACACCGGGCACCAGTCCGGCCTCGCGGCGAACGGCGGCACGTCGTCGGGCCCGAGCTCGACTCCCAGCAGCCCGCGCGCGAACAGCTCTCTCCCGTCCGTCACCGGCAGCTCCAGCCGCCCCGCCCACACCTCGCCGTAGACGATGTCCACGGAACACGGCTGCGACAGGAACGCCGCGGCCGCCACGCCGGCCGCCTTCGCCACCCGGCGCGCCCACGGCAGGTGCGGGTCGTAAACCAGCACGCGCACGGGCCGCCCCGCGGAGGCCTCGGACCGGAGCAGCTCCGCCAGTGTCTCCGAGCCGACGGCCTCAAGATGGCGCCAGTACTCGTTGAGGTCGGGGCACGAGGCTGCCCCGCCGTCGTCGAAGCCGTCGGAGATGGCGGCCACCCCGAAGGGTTCCCCTGGTGCCGGGGTGGTGGAGAGGACGTACCGCGAAGTGACGAGCGTGGGGCGGAGCCCGAGGTACGCGAGGCGGCGGCCGAACTGGAGCAGCGGGTTGGTGTGGCCCTGCGCTCCTGGGTACGGAAGGAGCAGGACGTGCGCGCCGGAGGAGGATGAAGACGAGGTGGTGCCGGCGCTCTTGCTCCCCATGGTTTTGGAATGTTGGTGAGGAACGGGCTGGGTGAGAGTTGCGGCGTTGGGGTGGTTGCTTAAGGGCCCTTTTGGTTCCCCGCAGCTGCCCGCCCCCGTTCTCGAAAGTTTGAACGGAAATATTAAATATAGTATAATTTAAAACTAATTGTATAAATAGGGGCTAATTTATGAGAATTAGTTCATAATTTGATCATGTTATGCTACGATAAATATATGCTAATGATGAATTAATTACGCTTAATAAATTCATCTCATGAATTAGCACCGGCTTATGCAATTAGTTTTATAGTTAGCTCATATTTAATCCTTCTATTTGGCATCCAAATATCCGATGTAATCCAGACTAAAAATTAGTTCCAAGATCCAAACACACCATCCTTTTTTGTTTTTAGAAAATTCACATCCCATCGTTCTAACCATAAGAAAAACAAACAAGGTCCATTCTATCCCATAGACTAAATATAAGGTGCTCAAAAAAAACTGAGTATGAGGGAGGACAATCGTTTCGGTGAATTGAATGACACTTCGAGAAGCCATGGCAAACAAGATATATTTAGCAGCTACGCCCTCTGTTCAGGTATAAAAGACGTTTGAAACCCGTTTGACAAAATTAAGAATGCTATAGTTACTGTTTTATCCTTGCGATTTAACGCTGCGCGCGCAGAGCCAAAGGAGGGGTTGCGGTGGTCCTCGACGAGCAGCACCGGGAGGGATTAACAGAGCGGTGGAGCAGAGCAAACACGGTAAGATTGGCCAGCGGCATCGTAAATCTTTTTCGTAGAGAGAAAAAAACTCTGCCAAACAATTTCTCTAAAAGAAGTGATTCTATACTGATTCTGTGAAATAATTTTTTTAGATGAACTAAAGAGCTGGGATCTTAAAAAAGTAGCTGGGATCGTAAAAAATCACTTTCAGCCAGTGAATCATTTCTTTGTAAGAATCAGATTCCATAGAGAATCAAAATTAGATGAAGCTCTATCAAACTGGCTCTAATAAATATTTTTCTTATACTACTGGCGTCACGTATTAAGAAACGTTTCACTTGAATCTAGTGGTATTAAAGTCATGGTGACGGTAGGCCAACCTAGCGCTAAGGATTAGGTAGTTGGTGGAGTGATGAGCGAGGTGATATACGCCAAACTAGCTTTGCGAGACTAGCAACGGGTCAAGGGCGATGTGTTGGATTCGGTGGCGAGAGCAGCTCGTGACAAGAAATAAGGAATGATTGAGGCTGTGGTTGCGTGGAGATGCTTGTCGGAATCAAGAAACAATGTGCTTAGCTTAGATGTTGTAGACGCTTGTGCAACATGGGTCGGGTTGTGGGAGGAGGAGGAGGAATTTTTTTACGGTAATGCTTTAGGACGGTCGGTACCACTACTTCTACACAATATGTTCTCTTTCAAGAGGTTCATGGCGGTACTAAAGAAATATGTTCGTAACCGTGCTCATCCAAAAGAAACCATCGCCAGTGGCTATGCAACAGAGGAGGTCATCGAGTTTTGTGTTGACTTTATTGATAACCTTAAACCGATTGAGGTTCCTGAATCGCGGTATGAGGGGAGACTACGTGGAAAGGGCACACTAGGAAAGAAACTCTATGTCTGTACAGATGATGACTCGTTGACAAAAGCGCATTACGCGGTTCTTCAATAATCCTCCTTGGTGGATCCGTATATTTAGGAACACAAAAAGATCCCGTGCTCCGAATTCCCAGAAAAGTCTGAAGCCTGGATTACACGTCGACACATGGACACTTTCGGCAGCTGGTTGCGGAAGCATCTAATGCATAACATGGATATCGGTGACGAGCTGGCTTGGTTGGCTCGGGGCCATCTTGGAATATCTTAAGATTCCAAGGGTACGAAATAAATGGGAACACATGTTATACGATAGCCCAAGATAAAAAGAGCACCAACCGTATGGATGCCATGTACAACAATGAAAAAAAGGAAATATATTATGGTTTCATAGAGGAGATATGGGAACTTGAGTATGGTCCCTTTTTGAAGGTGCCTCTGGTTTGGTGCCAATGGGTGAAGCTGACTGGAGGAGGGGTAACAAAACATTAGTACGGCATGACAATAGTGGAACTCAACAATCTTGGGTACAGAGACGAGCCATTCGTCCTAGCCAAGGATGTCGCTTAGGTATTCTACGTGAAGGACATGTCTATTTACTCTCACACACTCAAATTTATAATTATTATTTATTGTAGTGATTAAAACAACACAAAAACTCATTAATTCCATAAAAGGCTTATTATTGACAATAATATTATGGCAAAACTCAATTTTAACATAAAGCAATAATTTCAAACATTTCATTTAGATAATACATATTTGCATGGTTAAAATAAAAAATATAATGTGTAGCAAGTTTTATATTTCATGGATCAAAACATATGAATATAAATTAAAGATTTTCTTGTGTATATCAATTCTAATAAAGCCAAAAACTTTGTTTGGAATTTTTGGACACATAAATTATTTATTATGCAATTAACAAATGTCAGCACTTTTAGAAAACAAATAAATGGAAACAACCCGTTTATAAAAGAAAGGAATGAAAAAAGTGGCGGGAGGGCCCCTTTTATCCCGGGTGGCAGATCCACTCGGGACTAAAGGTGGGCCGAAAAATTCCCTCCGGCCCGCCAAAAGGGCCTTTGGTCCCGGTTCGTTGCTCCACCCGGGACCAAATACCCCCCACCTATATATTCCGGCCGCCCTCCCCTCTTCTCTTCTCCTCCCATAGTTTGCATTTCTTGATCCGCCGTCGCCTCTCTACCGTCGTCGCCCCGCCGTGTGCTGACCCAAGCCATCCACTGCGCAGCCGTTCCCGTGCCGCCGCCACAACGCCACCCCGCGGCCCCCCTGCCGCGCCGCCGTCTCCCTCCTAACGATACATCCACGCCTACACAAGTACCTATTTCTGGTCCTATTACACGTGCCCGTGCTCGTCAACTTAATCATCAGGTGAGTTCACTTTTGAGTTTATGTCCATCATATTTAGACCATGGAGATGCGTGCACTCTTATTTTGATTAGGAACCAAGGAGACGACCGAAAGGAAAATGGATTCGCGCAGGCTGAATTCGGACTGCAGAACAACACCAACTTGTGATGGTCACCACGGTCACATATGGTCACCACGGTCACATATGGTCACCAACAGGCTGAATTCAAATACTTCGTGGAAAGCTTATAAAGCCTTCTTTCCAACGGATGCGGCATCAAGTATATCTCTGCTCAGAGTCGGTCACAATCGTCAATTTGTTACCGACACCTTTTCTGCTCACAGTGCTGTGTCGCCTTATTTTGGCCCAATGGGCCGTGTATCAAGTTGAGTCCATTACGGACGCGTCCTAGGGTTGGAGTATGACTCCAGCGCCCCTGTGGTCTTCCTCCCACGTCCTTATACCCCTTAGCCGCCACCAAGAACACTTGGAGTTTTGTTTAGATAAAGTTTAGCCTTTGGTACTTGCTTGTGAGCGCGCGTGCTGGATCAGCTGCCCGTCTTCTTGCCTTCGGAACTCCACATCATTGCAGATTGAGTTTGAAACCTTCATCTACATCTAGTATATTCAATATTTGTTTACTTGTTCTTGCTGGTTCTTTGATTGCTTGCAGGACGAGTGCCCTACTGGCCGGGTGTCGCGCTCCACAAGATCGTGGTAGCCATTGGAGGTGGTGTATCGGTTGCTAAGGCGCAGCATCCTTGGAAGGCTATAGTCGGGCCGTGAACGTCGCCTCCATCCTCAAATCAAGTTATCCCCCCACCTCTCATCGAAACATCGGGAACAAACCCTAGCGGGTTCACATCAGTTGGTAATCAGAGCAAGGTTTATCGGTGAGACACTTCCAATCCTTTGCTGTTTTTATTTTCCTATAGTCCAAAAAGCCCAAAAAATTTAGTAGATTAGTTTACCTGCAATCTATAAACTCTTTGAGCCTTTGCTAGTACTGCTTAGTTAGGGCTTGTTGAGTATTTGGTTGCATCGGTTGCGTCGTGTTGCTGGTCTTAGTTTAGTCCTTTAGAGTTTCAAGTTCTTGTCACCTCTTTTTGTCTCGGAGTTTCAATTCATCAGTGGAAGAAAACTTTCATTGTTTCTGTGTCCGGTCTCCGATTTGCGAGTTTTAGTACAATCTGGAAAGCTTAACTCGTGATCTTTCAACGGATCTGACCTGGGTCACAAACTCCATCTGAGTGCTCCAGAATCGACTTGGAGATTTGTGCGTCTGGCTGCGTGAAACAAGTTTCGTCAATCTGAGTTGGTAGTAGCTATATGCAGTAATCCTGTTGCGTTGGTTGTCGAACAAAGGATTTTAGTCCACTAGAAAAAAAGAAGAAAAAGAAGAAAACAAAGTAAAAAAATAGAAAAGAAAAGAAAAGAAAAGAAACGAAAAAGAAGAAAGGGGATGATCCATCTTTTGTGTTCCTACTGTTTCGGTTGGTGCTTTGTGACTTCATTTGTGTCCAGGCTCGCGCCTCTAGCATGGTATAGGCTAGGACCAGCACAGTACCACCGTTGAACAATTATTCAGCTTGCTTTTCTAACTAACGTGGTGCTAGTATTTTCCCTTGATCAGCCCACCTACAGCTCCACATATTCGACTACAGTTTGACAGGTCCTGTTGCTGCGGCACCGATACGCTCCCTTCCAGGTGCTCGACTTGTTGGTTGCCAACCCCCTCCTGTTGAGCAAGGTAAGAATTGGTAAGAGCTTGTATAACAGGTTGAGATAG
Source organism: Panicum miliaceum (assembly GCA_032594955.1). Classification (NCBI taxonomy): domain Eukaryota; kingdom Viridiplantae; phylum Streptophyta; class Magnoliopsida; order Poales; family Poaceae; genus Panicum; species Panicum miliaceum. Next base: position 5,076,473 of record CM064070.1, on the reverse strand, counting down.
AGCGCCTCACAGTGGTTACATCTTAGTAGCTATAGGGGTTTGTTCTACTTCACTTGTTCCCTGTTTGTTCTTGTGCTTCTACCATGGCAGGTTCAGGGGATGAGGATGATGGGGGTGGTCCACTTACGCCTCGTACCAAGGGCATCGTGCAACATTTAATAAAACAAGTGAGGGAGTACACCGAAGGAATTGATACTGACTTGCAGGTGCTGAATGAGAAGATTGTTGTCCTAGAGGGTGGACGGATTTCCACCAACAACAAGCTTGCAGGGTTGGAGACGTCGATCAGTCGTGTCAACAAAAGTGTTGCTGCTCTTCTACGACGTTTTGATGAGCTGCATGCTAAATCCCCCGATGGGCGTGATGAAGACAACAAGAAAGATGAGCATGTCGAGAATAATTAGGGTGATTATGTTGCTGATACTGAATAAGACTATCAAGACGCTCACAACCGTCGACGGCTATGTACTAATCGTAGAGGTATGGGAGGACATCGCTGACGTGAGGTACACAAATAATGATAATGCTTTCACTAAGATTAAATTTAAGATACCTCCTTTTGATGGTAAATATGATCCCGATGCATACATTACTTAGGAGATTGCTGTTGATCAAAAGTTTGCATGTCATGAATTTTCTAAAAGCACACGTGTTAGGGCTGCTACTAGTGAGTTTACCGATTTTGCTTCTATTTGGTGGATAGAACATGGCAAGAAAAATCCTAATAACATGCCACAAACATGGGATGCTTTGAAACGGGTCATGCGGGCTAGATTTGTTCCTTCTTATTATGCACGTGATATGCTAAATAAGTTGTAGCAATTGAGATAGGGTGCTAAGAGTGTAGAAGAATATTATCAGGAGTTACAAATGGGTATGCTGCGTTGTAATTTAGAGGAGGGTGAGGAACCTGCGATGGCTAGATTTTTGGGTGGTTTAAACCGAGAAATTCACGACATCCTTGCTTATAAAGATTATACTAACATGACCCGTTTGTTTTATCTTGCCTGTAAAGCTGAAAGGGAAGTGCAGGGGCGACGTGCTAGTGCCAAGACTAATGTTTCTACAGGAAAATCTACATCATGGCAGCAGCGCACGACTACTTCTCTGACTGGACGTGCATCTCTCCCAACTCCCTCGCTTGGTTGACCAGCACCATCGCCTTCCTCCAGTGACAAACCACGTAGTTCTCTCACAAATTCAGCAATCAAATCTGTCTAGAAACCAGCTACTAATGCTTCTTTGATTGCCTCCACGGGTAGAACAAGAGATCTTCAGTGCCATCGTTGCAAGGGCTTTGGGCATGTGCAGCGTGACTGTCCTAGCAAGCATGTTTTGGTGGTCAAAGAAGATGGTGGGTTTTCTTCTGCTAGTGATTTTGATGAAGATACACTTGCTTTGCTTGCAGCTGACCATGCAGGTAGTGATGAACGACTGGAAGAGCAATTTGGCGCAGAGCATGCCGAGCATTATGAGAGCCTCATTGTGCAGCATGTGCTTAGTGCACAAATGGAGAAGGCGGAGCAAAATCAGCGACATACATTGTTTCAAATAAAGTGTGTCATTAAAGAGCGTTCTTGTCGCATGATCATCGATGGAGGTAGCTCAACAACTTGGCTAGCAGTGATATGGTGGAGAAACATGCAGTTACCACCAAACCGCACCCACACCCATATCATATTCGATGGCTAAACAACAGTGGTAAGGTAAAGGTAACTAGACTGGTGCGAATTAATTTTGCTATTAGATCATATCGTGATGTTGTTAAATGTGATGTGGTGCCTATGAAGGCTTGTAATATTCTGCTAGGTAGGCCATGGCAATTCGATACAGATTCTATGCATCATGGTAGATCAAATCAGTATTCTCTCTTGCACCATGATAAGAAAATTGTGTTGCTGCCCATGTCCCCTGAAGCTATTTTGCATGATGATGTTGCTAAAGCTGCAAAAGCTAAAAGTCAGAGCCATAAAAATACCAAATCTATTACTGATAAGAAAGATGAAATAAGATTGAAAGGACATTGCTTGCTTGCGACTAAATCTGATATTAATGAATTGATGGCTTCCACTTCTATTGCCTATGCTTTGGTATGCAAAGATGCTTTAATTTCAATCCACGATATGCAGCATTCTTTGCCTCTTGCTGTTGCTAACATTTTGCAGGAGTATGCTGATGTGTTTCCAAGTGAGATCCCACCGGGGCTGCCACCAACTCGAGGGTTTGAGCACCAGATTGATCTAATTCCTGGTGCATCTTTACCTAACCGTGCGCCGTACAGAACAAATCCGGAAGAAACAAAAGATATTCAGCAACAAGTGCAAGAGCTACTCGACAAAGGTTATGTACGTGAGTCCCTTAGTCCTTGTGCTGTTCCTGTTATTTTAGTGCCTAAGAAGGATGGAACATGGCGTATGTGCGTTGATTGTAGGGCTATCAATAATATCACAATTCGATATCGACACCCTATTCCACGTTTAGATGATATGCTTGATGAATTGAGTGGTGCTGTTGTGTTTTTCAAAGTTGGTTTGCGTAGTGGGTACCACCAGATTCGTATGAAGTTGGTAGATGAATGGAAAACTGATTTCAAAACTATGTTTGGTTTATATGAGTGGTTAGTCATGCCTTTTGGGTCAACTAATGCACCTAGTACTTTCATGAGATTAATGAACGATGTTTTGCGTGCTTTCATTGGAAAATTTATTGTAGTCTACTTTGATGATATACTGATTTACAACAAATTTTATTGACGAACATCTTGATCACTTACGTGCTGTTTTTAATGCCTCACGAACCTTGAGAAGTGCACCTTTTGCACAGATCGAGTGTCTTTTCTTGGCTATGTTGTGACTCCACAGGGAATTGAGGTTGATCAAGCCAAGGTAGAAGCTATACAGGGGTGGTCTGTACCAAAGACTATTACACAAGTGAGGAGTTTCCTAGGGCTTGCTGGGTTCTATCGCCGTTTTGTGAAGAACTTTAGCACCATTGCTGCACCATTGAATGAGCTTACAAAGAAGGAAGTGCCTTTTAGTTGGGGCAATGAACAAGAGAACGCCTTCAACATGCTGAAAGATAAGTTGACACACGCACCTCTTCTCCAACTTCCTGATTTTAATAAGACTTTTGAGCTTGAATGTGATGCTAGTGGGATTGGATTGGGTGGTGTTTTGTTACAAGAAGGCAAACCTGTTGTATATTTTAGTGAAAAATTGAGCGGGCCTATACTAAATTATTCTACTTATGATAAGGAATTATGCTCTTGTTCGGACATTAGAAACATGCTAGCATTATTTGTGGCCCAAAGAGTTTGTTATTCATTCTGATCATGAATCCTTGAAGCATATCCGTAGTCAAGGCAAACTGAACCGTCGACATGCTAAGTGGGTTGAATTTATTGAATCTTTTCCTTATGTTATTAAGCACAAGAAAGGGAAAAAGAATATCATTGTTGAATGCTTTGTCTAGGAGATATACTTTGCTGAATCAACTTGACTACAAGATCTTTGGATTAGAAACAATTAAAGACCAATCTGTTAATGATGCTGATTTTAAAGATGTGTTGCTGCATTATAAAGATGGGAAGGGATGGAACAAATTCATTGTTAGTGATGGGTTTGTGTTTAGAGCTAACAAGCTATGCATTCCAGCTAGCTCGGTTCATTTGTTGTTGCTGCAGGAAGCGCATGGAGGTGGCTTGATGGGGCATTTTGGAGTAAAGAAAACGGAGGGCATACTTGCTGGTCATTTCTTTTGGCCAAAGATGAGAAGAGATGTGGAGAGATTTGCTGCTCATTGCATGACATGTCAAAAGGCTAAGTCACGGTTAAATCCACATGGTTTGTATTTGCCTCTACCTGTTCCTAGTGTGCCTTGGGAAGATATTTCTATTGATTTTGTGTTGGGATTGCCGATGACTAGGAAGGGACGTGATAGTGTGTTTGTGGTTGTTGATAGATTTTCTAAGATGACTCATTTGATACCATGTCATAAAACTGATGATGCTTCTCATATTGCTGTTTTGTTCTTTCGAGAAATTGTTCGTTTGCATGGTATGCCCAACACAATTGTTTCTGATCGTGATGCTAAATTTCTTAGTTATTTTTGGAAGACTTTATTAGCAAAATTGGGGACTAAGCTTTTGTTTTCTACTACATGTCATCCCCAAACTGATGGTCAAACTGAAGTTGTCAATAGAACTTTGTCCACTATGTTAAGGGCTGTTTTAAAGAAGAACTTTAAGATGTGGAAAGATTGTTTGCCTCATATTGAATTTGCTTATAATCGCTCGCTGCATTCTACTACAAAGATGTGCCCATTTCAGATTGTTTATGATTTGTTCCCTCGTGCTCCGATAGATTTAATGCCTTTGCCATCTTCTGAAAAACTGAATTTTGATGCTGCTAAGCGTGCTGAATTGATGTTAAAATTGCATGAAACAACTAAAACATAGAGCGCATAAATGATAAATATAAGTTTGCTGGTTATAAAGGTAGAAAGGCACTAATGCTTGAGCCTGGGGATTTAGTTTGGTTGCATTTGAGAAAAGAAAGGTTTCCTGAATTGCGAAAATCTAAATTGCTGCCTCGGGCTGATGGAGCATTTAAAGTGTTAGAGAAAATTAATGACAATGCATATAAGCTAGATCTACCAGCAGATTTTGGGGTTAGTCCCACCTTTAACATTGCAAATTTGAAGCCATATTTGGGAGAAGAAGATAAGTTTGAGTCGAAGACGACTCAAATGCAAGGGGAGGATGAGGTGGACATCAATACTAACGATACATCCACGCCTACACAAGTACCTATTTCTGGTCCTATTACACGTGCCCGTGCTCGTCAACTTAATCATCATGTGAGTTCACTTTTGAGTTTATGTCCATCATGTTTAGACCATGGAGATGCGTGCACTCTTATTTTGATTAGGAACCAAGGAGACGACCGAAAGGAAAACGGATTCGCACAGGCTGAATTCGGACTGCAGAACATCACCAACTTGTGATGGTCACCACGGTCGCATATGGACTCGGATTGGGGCTTTCAAATACTTCATGGAAAGCTTATAAAGTCTTCTTTCCAACGGATGCGGCATCAAATCTATCTTTGCTCGGATTCGGTCACAATCATCAATTTGTTACCGACACCTTTTCTGCTCACAGTGCTGTGTCGCCTTATTTTGGCCCAATGGGCCGTGTATTAAGTTGAGTCCATTACGGATGCGTCCTAGGGTTGGAGTACGACCCCAGCACCCCTGTGGTCGTCCTCCCATGTCCTTATACCCCTTAGCTGCCACCAAGAACACTTGGGGTTTTGTTTAGATCAAGTTTAGCCTTTGCTACTTGCTTGTGAGCGCGCGTGCTGGATAAGCCGCCCATCTTCTTGCCTTCGGAACCCCACATCATTGCAGATTGAGTTTGAAACCTTCATCTACATCTAGTATATTCAGTACTTGTTTACTTGTTCTTGCTGGTTCTTCGGTTGCTTGTAGGACGAGTGCCCTAGTGGCCGGGTGTCGCGCTCCACAAGATCGCGGTAGCCATTGGAGGTGGTGTATCGGTTGCTAAGGCGCAGCGTCCTTGGAAGGCTGTAGTCGGCCCGTGAACGTTGCCTCCATCCTCAAATCGAGTTATCGCCCCGCCTCTCATCGAAAGATCGGGAACAAACCCTAGCGGGTTCACATCAATAATTTTATTATGATTAGGAACCAAGGGGAGGACCAGGAAATACTCAAGGAAGGGCTTGGAGGCGTGGTGGACCAGCAAGGGAGCCCAAACCAAGTCGACTTCGGGGCCGATTCGGAGTCCAGGAGCAGTCTGCGCTAAAACTGGTCTCACGGTTGTATACGGGCTCGGATTTAGGCGTTCTTTATATGTACGGAAACTTAAGAAGACGACGGTTCCAATGGCTCTGGTCTCGGGGCCCAAATTCGTCCGGAGTCGTCGGGAATCGTCAAATGAATTTGACATCCAAAATCTGATTCGGTGCTGCGACGCCGTATCTTGGCCTTTGACCCTTGTACCGTGTTGGAACCCATTAGGGTTGCGTCAACGGGGTTTCGCACGACCCTAGACTCCATAAATAAGTAGCCGCTGCCCAAGATTAGGTTTTGGGGTTTTTCTTTAGATTAATCTATCTTCGAACAGTCGCCGTTCATCAGTTTGTGAAACCCCAACTTCGTGTGCTTAATCATTCATCTGCAGTTTGTCACTTTCAGTTGAGAGCTGCGTTCTTTCGAGTTCTTTCTTGTGTTCTTCGTTTCGCAGGCAGGGATTAGCCTTCTTGGCGAGGTCAGATTGTGACATGGTTGATAACCAGAGGAGTCGTGGTGCTAAGATTGCAGGGTTCGAGTCTGCTGATTTGAAGCCGGATCGGTGTGTCGTGCTCCACCAAAACGAGAGTTATCCTTTACCTGATGGAAGATCGGGCCCCCTAGTTCCCATCAATTATTACATGTAAATGCGTCATTTTTGTTCAAGTATATATTATTCCATGTAAATAGCGCGTGCACACACATGCACACTCACCTTAATTAGTTAGTTTAAGTCTAGTTGCTTAGGTTATTTGACAGAACTAACCCTAAAATCTATAGTTAATTACGTCTAAGTCCTTAGAAGTTGTATAGGGCTACTACTTAAGGTTATTTTTGGCATCTGACCCTAAAGTCTATAGTAAACTACATCTAAGTCCTTAGAAATGGCACAGGCCGCGGCTAATACTCAGAGTTATTTTACACAATTTGTATTTAAAATTTATTTCATTTCTTAATTGTTTTATTTGTATTATATTACTAGTTAATTAAGATGGACCCGAGAGATGATGAAGAAGCTCAGAAATTCATAATGGACCTGATTGCCGGTGGTGCGCATGTCGAAGACGCCGGTGATGATAGCAGCAATACCGACATGTACCTCAATATGGCCGGTGATGGAATTGAGCATTCTGGAGATGATGCTGATGACCAAGCTCATAATGCAGAGCAAGAAGATAATGTATATATCTAACATATATATCATACCGGCAGCAAGCTAGCCTTCTGTAGAAATCATATTTACAATGAGTATTGGCGACCATTACTATGTATATATCTTTTTCTAGCCCTTTGCATTGGAGAAGCCTGCAAGAAAGAAACGAGGCCCGACCAAAAATTGGAAGGACGATACATTATCACAGAAGTGGGACATTATGGCGAACCAATTGCTCCCGTTGAAGCCGCAAAGAAATATAAGAGACAATACGGATGTATTGTAAGAGATCACATCCCAATGAGCTGTAGGTTATGGAAATCTAACAATCTACGCAAGCAAAGGGATGTGGTACCTGAAAGAGAAAAGGAAATGCTTTAGCGAGACCTAACGAAGCACTTCACATTTCCAGCAGGATCAGAAGCATTGGTTAATGATTGGACCATGAAGAAGATGGCCACACAACTGCAGACATTTAAGAAAAATTTGACGAAGAATTATATCAAGAACGGGAAAACGCCAGTATTTACTGGAGAGCTAGAAAAGCAGAAGGACCACTTGGATGCATTTGTAGAATACAAGTGTTCGGAGCTTGGGATTCAGTGGGTGGAAAGGAACAAAAAAATGCATTGAAGAAAAAAATATCATCACACTCTAGGGCAAGGTGGCTACAAGCTCGTGATCCCGAATGGCAGAAGATGGAGCAAGATTTGATGGCGAAAGGTATCAGACCTGCGACCATCGCTGGCCTTAATGTTCAAGGACATGGTATTATTCTCATGGCGGAAGCTTGAACCCAGAGAATGGTGAGCTGATCTTTGGCGAAAGAATTCAGCAAGCAGCCATTAGACTACAGGAGGCCATACAAGCAGTTGCCCAGGGAACATTCGAGCCTAATAGAGAAAAAGATGAGTTGACTTATGCGCTTTAGAATTCAGAACATCCGGGTCGAACAAGATGCAAAGGCGCCATTCCGTGGAAATATGGGTTCAACGAGTACATCACGTCCTACAGAAGTTGGCAAAGAAGGAAGGACGAGCAACGAGAGCACTTGAGAAGGCTTGAGGAACGGCTGTTATCACAGGATGCAAGAATGGCGGATGAGGTTAAACGGCAAGTGGCCTTGGCAATGAGCCAGCAAGAGCAACCACAAGCGGAAAAGCAGCTGCGCTTCCACGGGCCTCCCTATCGAAATGGCAATCCCCGCGGTTGAAACGACACAGTGCTATCCAGTCGATGACATCACTCAGCGGACACCTTGTGAGCTGCAAAGTCGGCATAAGAACTTAATCTTCACAGTTGCCTTTGGTATCGCCCAGCCAGGCGACATCTACCATAGATAGCAGATTCCGGCTAGATATGCTAAAGTTGGCGTGGAGGAGGTGTGCAAGGATTATGGGACGCTCGAGCTCGATATTCCTGGAGGTGACGGGGAGAAGACACTAGCAGAGGCCATTCATGGTTTCATCCTATAGGGATAAGTGGTACATCATCCTCAAGACTTCTGATCAGGCATCAAGGCCGGCGTTTCCTGCAAGGGCACCTACCATGAGTCCACGGTTATCTCCGCCAGCTGCACCACAATATTCTCCTTCACCATCATCTCCTAGGCAGCCACCGGCTCCTCCTTCACCGGCGTCTCCTAATTCACCTCCTCCGCCGTCGGCAAAGAAGGAAAAGCAACCGCTGAAGAAGCATGCACCAGTTAAAGAGCGTCCGAAGAAAAAGAAGCAGTGTCCGAAGAAAGCTAAGGAGGCTCCTACGAAACCGTGGGACAAATCTTACAAAGAATGCAAGAAGCAGAGTATGGCCGAGGTTGAATAGCACTTCAAACCGAAAGAGCCAGAGAAGAGGCAACCAATAGATCCAAGTTAGTTGGCCTTTTTTATTGGAATGACCGATGCAAATAGGAAGAGATTCATTCCTCGTTTAGACTACGACCGCTCGATTACCAAGTCATTCGAGAAGAAGAAATTGGGGTCGTCGTCTGATGTTCCACAGCTCAGAGCCCAAAAGAAACAATCAATATCACCGCTCGTAGTGCTACCAGCAGAACAACAAGGGCTATTTACTTTTATAAAAGAGTCGGGTCTCACGCCGGCTGAGGTTGCAGGGTGTCAACAAGTTCCAAAAGCCCAAGTGGTTGCTAGATGGCCATATGAGGAGGGCAAGAGCCTTGTTCCCCCTAAGGTCATGCCTAAGCTTCCAACGCAAATGCGCCACCTACATCAATGGTACATGGATGCGGTTTCCCGTGGCGAGTTCATGCAGGGCGCAAAGTTTAAAGATGATGATTTCTTTCGTGGCGAGGGAGTGATATGGTTGAATTGGGAAGAATTATACCAACTATACCATCAAGACGCCCTCGACATCTCTCTCATCAATTTGTGGCTTCTGTAAGTGGTGTTCTTTAATATTCATTAACATATATAAGCAACCAATCTTATTACATGCCCTCAATCTACTAATTTCTTATTTTATTTTGTATAATGTAGAATGGAGATTCAAACTTGCAGGAAAAAAGGGTACTTCCACATGGGCTTCATCCACCCAACCGTTGTGAATAGTGTTAATCTACTGGAGAAACCTAAAGAAACATTTACAAACTTATACAAGTGCTTAGACCTTCAACATTACAAGCAGAACATATTGTTTCCATACAACTTTCAGTGAGTGTTTTCTGCCGTGTAACCCTTTTACTTTTGTATAATTGATTTTTTTAACCCTAACAGCAAGTGGCTCCAATAATCTTGCAGAAATCACTGGATACTAATTGTGATAATTCCGGACATGAGCTTAGCGATAGTTATGGACTCATTGAGGAAAGATCCAAAACTATACATAAACATGACTGACATGTTGAAAAACTAATTCCGATCATACTGCCTCCATCACCATTACTTTGATATCATGCGACAATAAATATATTTATTCATTCTCGATCATGCGCAGGGTTTGGAAAAAGTTTATTCAAAAGCATCCACGTAATAATTTCAGCACCGAACTTAAATTGAAGATAGACTTTCCGGTACGTATTTGATTCTGCTTTGCACGTTTCATTTATTTAATTATATATTCATGTGGATACCTGATGACTTCTTTTCTCTTAAAGTGTACGAGGCAGGCCCAGGGCAATAATTTATACGCATACTATGTTTGCGAGAACCTCCATGGTCTAGTAGGTCCTTGTCGTATACCGCTTGAGAGCTGGAAGTAAGTAAAAAACTTTTATCAATATTTCAACTCATTTTGTAAATTGTCGTAATTAATATTTTCACTTTTCCATAGATCGATATGATGCGAGATCAGCTCATACCAGAGGAAAGGATTTTAGCAATTCAAGAAGCCCTGTGCGGATTTATTTATGAGCAGATCGTCAGCAAAGAGGGCGAATTCTACTATGATGGCATCTTGAACATAGATCCCAGGAGTAAATATGATGATATTTACTAAAACTTTGTTGCACTTTGTATGTAATTAAGTATATGTATATATCTATGTATATCTATGTATGTGTATGTAAATATAGGAACTCAAATAATATATATATAGAGAGAGAGAGGGAGAGATTCATTTATATAATATTTTCCCTAGTATTTTCCATATATATAGTAATTCACATATACATATGTATATGTGAATTCCTATAAATATGGAAAAAATTAAGGACAAATATTATATAAATGAATTTCTATATATATATTAGTGGAGTTCATACTCAGCTTGAATACTAATACAATAATATAATCAAAATGAATGAAAAAAAAAATAGGGAAAAAATTACCTTTAGTCTCGGTTGGTAACACCAACCGGGACCAAAAGAGGGTGCCCCCACGCCGGGATCAATCGGGACTAAAGGTCCCCATTTATCCCGGTTATTTGACCTGAGACTAAAGGCCTCTTCTTTGTTCTCTCCATCTAGTGTGCTCCAATCTCATTGGAGAGAATCTCGATCCCACACATTGATGCTCAATTCCCTGCAGCACGGCGTCGATTTGGGTCGCAGTTAGCTTGAATTCCTCCGTGTAGGGCAATGATTTGGGCTATGACGAGCTTAACTTGGTGGTTGGACACCGGTTGTTGGCGAGGAGAAGCTCGACCCTTGCAGTAGGGTATCAATTGGGTGGCGAGGAGCTCGATCTCTAGTAGGATGGTGCCGATTTTGGTGGTAAGAATGTTGATCTGGTTAGCTCCGAAGACTTCAGGCAACATCTACGTGAGCTTGGGCGGGCCAGGCAAGCACCCTACTGCAGATGCAGAGGCTACCTGCACCATCTCCATTGCTCCGATGGTCATCCCCAGCCTCCAGATGCATTGGATGCTGCATCTGATGAAGAAAAAAATGCCTGTCTACCATCATGTTGCATAAAGTGGCTTCCATTGTTGCATTAGGTAAGTTCAGATGTTGCATGGTTAATTTCGAGAGGGTGCAACATGTGACTTTTGATGTTTCAGCAGTTGATTTTCTGATGTTCCAGGAGGTGATTTTTGTTGTGTTATGGTACAACTTTTTTACAGCGGAGACGGTCAGATGGAGACCTTCCCCGATTCTTCCTTTGTACATGAGGTGTTGCATCAAGTGATTTTTGGTGTTGAGATAACCTTTGTTTAGTGTTTCAGACTTTGAATATGGATATTGCATTAGCGATGCTTCGTATCGCCGCAAGTGAATTTAGGTTCTCTTTGGCACAGCCATTTGGATGGTTTTATGGAGAGCTTCACTTGAAGTTGTACCAAACGGGTATTTTGCTAGCAGCTTCATCCACGAATCACCTGGTGAAGCTATTTTCGGCTTACACTGGGGAGCAGGAGCCAGAAATCGTAGCTTCACCGAGCTTCTCCCGCAGGCCCATATTTCGTCAAATGATTTTGAAAACAGCTTCAGCTTCATCAGAGAAGTTGCTTCACCAGAGAAGCTGCTTCAGGAGCCGTCTCAGGAGCCTTAGATGTTGGGATTTTTAGTGTTGCAGGCTGTGAATATGGATGTTGCATTAGCTTTTTTCCATGTCACCACAAGTGAATTTAAATGTTGATTACTTTTTTCATGTTGGAGCCGATTAGTTTGAATGTTGGTATTCTCTCTTTTTAACGTTGCAACAAGTAAGTTTGCATGTGATGATTATTTTGTTTCCGTGTTGCGTCTGGGTAGTTCGGATGTCGCAATGACTTGTTTACTGGAAATCTAGAGCACAACTGAGTTGTTGCGGTGGAACTATTTAATGAAACGTTGGGTGAAATATTTACCATTGTTGTGGAGGGATTTCATGTATTTTCAGAGTTTATACTAGAATTTTTGATTTCTTGAACGTTGCATGTAACATGTGGCACATATTGCAAAGGGATTATTTTGTATTACTGGACCGTCCCACGCTAGCGCCCGGATCGGACATCCGGGCGCTAGCAGCTCCATTTTTTTTATTACCACGTTGATGCATCTTAGCATACACAGTCCTAACTTTATGAGTGTGTGTTGCCTTTCCTCTCTTGTTTCATCCTTGAGAGTTCACTTACTGATTAGTGTGCACTCAATGCGTATGTGTCGATCATGTGCCCATATTGGCCTGACTGCAGTCAAGCATTGTGTGGAATAATGTTGGTTACTATACATGCATGTACTGTCAAGCCACCGCTTGACGCATTGCACTCTACTGCGATGTTCTTAGGTGTGATGATGATAAGCTCCAACTCTGATATAACGGAACGTCACGCCCACTCAGGATTCAGGAAGCAGCATGTTCTTTCAGGAATGGCCACATCCTCTTATCTAAGAGCATATGCGATTATTATAACACTGCGGTTAACTGCCCCTTTAATAAACAGACACACGCCAACATTAGGCTCTTGCGTGATAAAAAAAAACGAGCACTATAGTTATTACTGGATGTTTCAATTGTTCATACATACGTATGTGTATTCATTGGATATCCGAGAGATAAAGATATTTAAATGCAATAATTATAAATTGATCTAAAGACAGCATGTAAGCCAAGCTACTAACATCCACTACTACAAAAGATGCTTTAACCAACGGCCTATCACCGCCCGTTTAAGATGAACCGGCGGTGATGTTCTTTCGCACCGGTTACAAGTTGGTTCCAATTGTAACCGGCGGTGATGCTCCTTTTCACCGCCTGTTGGTAGCTAAAACCGCGGTGAAAGTATCACCGCCGCGTTTTAACACCACCAGACAATATTGCTTGGGCTAGATCCGAAAAAATTTCAATCAGGTTGAGAGCAACCGCGTCAGCCATTTTCTCTCCCCTCCCTCCACGGTCCACCTCTCAGCCAGTACTCCTCCCCCGCACACCTCCCACCTCTCTCCCTCCCCCCTCTCCCTCCCCCCCACCCCTCCATCTCTCTCTGTCCCGGCACATCCGGCCCCCCCTCTCTCGCCGGTGGATCCGCCACCCCTCACTTTCTCCCCCTCCCAATGAGGACATAACCAAGATGGATACGCACAAGCCATGCCTTTCACCAAGTTACAAGTCGTCATCAACTTAAACTCCGCGTTCAGTTCGGATTCAGCAGACCACCCTGGACGGAATTGGTCACATCTCCCTCGTACGATATCGAAACGAGACGTTCTTTGATGCGTTGGAAAGATAACGCGGAAGCTTTCTTTTGGTTCTGGTCCTAGCTCCAGAAGATTCGTGGATCATCGTGTGCGACCACAACAAGGTGCTGCATCACCAGTTTTGGGCTTTAACGGCCTTTGTATCGTGTCGGGCTTTAAGCCCATATTGTGGGCGCCCCCTTGGTCGCCCCCAACCATAGCTTCGTCCTTCTTGGGTATAAACTCAGTAGCCACCGCCCTATTAGGGTTTGGGTTTTGTTTGTTTGGATTTTATTTAGTTCTAGTTTTCCATCGAGAAATATACATCTTTCATTGTAACTGTGATGCCGAGTCCTTTTGCTGTGAATCAGAGCCCGTTCTTGTCCTACACCACTGTGGTGATTAGTCCTTTTGTGATCAGAACTCGAACCTCATATTCATATTCGCTTCACACTCATCTGCAATTTCAGATTGCACGTTTATCCTTTCTTACTTGTATTCTTCGATTCGCTTGCAGGGAAAAACCTTCTTGGCGAGGTCCTCATCGCCTCCACCTCTCTCGCCGGCGGATCCGCCCCTCCCTCTCTCACCCTCCCTCCACTTCTCTCTCTCTCTCTCTCTCTCTCTCTCTCTCTCTCTCTCTCTCTCTCTCTCTCTCTCCGGTACTGGGCGCAGCGGAGGGCATGGCTCCGGCGGTGGGGCTCGCGGCCGGCAGCAGCGGAGAGCGGCCGGGTTGCCCCTTGCGGCGGCGCATGGTCGGGCCGCCCCTCGCATCCCCCTCTCCCCACGAAGGCGGCGCAGCGTGGAGCAGCAGCGGAGCGCGGTGGGGCAGCGCGCGGCCGGCAGAGCGGCCGGGCTGCCCTTTGCAGCAGCGCGCGGCCGGGCCGCCCCTCCCCTCACCCTCTCCCCCACGAAGGCGGCACGGGGCACAAAACAGACTATGATTATTCTGAAAGGCTACGTTGGACTTTTCTTTTTGGATACGACCTTTTTCTCGTTCACACAGACCCAAATTAATCTAACAATACTATTGTCCACGAACAGGACAGCCCAAAGAACAACCTTATCCTGGCAAAGTGGCAGCACTACTCCAAATAAGAAATTATGGGACGGAAGAAGCCAACAGATTTCACCCAGCTCGACACTGACCTCAGCGCACAGAGACCCGACAGGCAATTATATATGTGATGGAAACCTCGGATGAAAACTCAACAAAAAGAAAATTGAAACTAATTTTCAAGGCGCAAATAAAAAGGTGTTGGGGGCTTCGAGCAGCAGAAGAACAAGACCAAATGTTTTATTTTTTCCTCTTTTCTTATTCTAGGATCATGGCACAACTACTCATTACCTTGAACAGAAACTGCATGTCCTTATACTATGCGATTCTAAATATTGCCAAGAGTTCTTACCTGCACTATTACAAAAATAATTGTAAAAGCGTCTTTTTATTTTAGGCACGGACAAAAAGTCCCCCGCTCATGGAAAAAATGGAAAAAATACAGGTACTATAGTTTGCACCTGAAAATACATTTCTACGGGCGGATCGCGGGTGAACCGCCTATTAAAATAACTCCGATTTTTAGGGGCCGATAGTAACATTACATGACCTTGAAAATAAGCATTGCTAGCTAGGGGCGGACAGTAGGGGTGAACTGTCCCTATAAATTTAGAAGCGAGTGATGCCATCACCCGCTCCCGAAAATGAATTGTCGAGTGGGTGATGATGTAGCTTGCTCCTAGAAATAGTTGGCCCGCCCCTAGAAATTTTTTCGGACAAATAAATTCATAATTTTTTTATATGATCTCAGATGAAGATAAACTTTATATTAAAATTATAGAACTCGACGACACCTAAAACTTTATAGTTGAATTTTTTTTCATTTGAGATTGTTTAGTAGTCCAACAAATACTGTAAGTGAACATATGTGTCTTAGACTCTATAGTATGAATGCATGACTAAATTATGAATATATAATTATGAATATATATGAATGTAATATATATTGTTTAGTAGTCCAACAAATATAGTTGGCCAGCAGGCCCGAGGCCCATGGGCCGACCCACGGCATGGCTTTTTGTCCCGGCACGGACCCGGCACGGCACGAAGTTAATCGGGCTCCGGTCAGCCCGATACGGGTCTCGTGCCATGCCTGGGCCGTTCCCTTAGCCAGTGGGCCGACACGACACTGTCCGATTAGACGGTCGGCACGATCTCGACCCGATTAATAATCAGCCCAAAAGAAAAATACCCACATCGGCCCACATATATATACTACAATTCCCCCAAACCCTAGCTACCAACTACCTACCTCCTTTTCCTCTCTTAGGAGCTGCCGCCCCTCCCTCCGCCCTCCTCACGCGGCGCCGCCTTCCTCCCCTTCCCGCATGGCACGCGGCTAGCCGGCCACCTCGTCACCTCCCTCGTAGCCGCACAACAGCCGGCGCCGCCCCTTTCTCTGCATCGCGACGCGGCAGACGGCGCCACCCCTTTCTCCCCTCCCTGCATCACCGCGCAGCGGCCGGCGCCGCCTGCTCCTCCCCTCCCCGAGCCAGTTGTTCTCCTCCCCCCCTGCGGTGATGAGGACATCACGTGCTTGGATGCAACCACATTACAAACTTTTAATTCAAAGGTGAAACCATTCTTTATCATGATTGTATTTGATACATTTGATGAATAGATGCTTTGCCATGATGTGTTTTTATTGTTATTTTTAGAAATACATACATGGATCAAAAAGAGTATTAAACACACATGGAAGGCACAGAGGATCAAAGAAGTCGATTGAGGACCAATTCCATATATTCCCAATGTTCTCCACCAGGCCACCACGTCACTTTTGGTGCAAGGAAAGAAAGAGTCCAAGTCCAACACGTTTTGGATGTTGGATTCGGACTGCAGGATAAAACCAAGTTGTAACGGCTGCCACGTCTTCATACGGACTCCGATTGGGGCATTCTTGGACTTTACGGAAAGCTTATCAAGTCTACTTTCAAACGGATCTAGGCTCATGTCCATATCTTTTCAGAGTTGGCACTAGTCATCGTTTTCGTTCACGGATATTTTCTGTCCAGATGCTGGGTCATCTTATTTTGGCCCAATGGGCCGTGTATCGAGTTTGGGTCCATTAGGGACGCGTTCTAGGGTTGGAGTACGACACAAGCACCCCTGTGGTCATCCTCCCATATCCTTATACCTCTTAGCCGCCGCCAAAAACACTTGGGTTTTGTTTCGTTGAAAGTTTAGCCATTGCTACTTGCTTGTAAACGCGTGTATCGGCTAGTCCATCCATTCTACTCGATTCAAAACCCCACCTTTGTGATTTCAGATTGGTTGTTATATCCATATTTTTAATTGAGTTGCTTGATCTAATTGTTCTTGCTTGTTCTTCGATTGCTTGCAGGATGAGTGCCCTACTGACCGGGTGTTGCGCTCCACAAGATCGCGGTAGCCATTGGAGGTGGTGTATCGGTTGCTAAGGCGCAGTATCCTTGGAAAGCTGTAGTCGGGCCGTGAACGTCGTCTCCTCCATCAATCGAGTTATCCCACGCTTCTTATTGAAAGATCAAGAACAAATTCTAGTGGGTTCACATCAGTTGGTAATCAGAGCAAGGTTGTTCGGTGAGAGACTTCCAATCCTTCGCTATGTTTAATTGCCTATAGTCCAGAAAAGCCAAAAATATAGTAGATTAGTTTGTTCATAATCCTATAAACCTTTTGATCCTTTTACTAATACTGCATAGTTAGGGATTGTTGAGTTTTTGGTTGCATCAGTTTGTGTCCAGTTGCTGGTCTTGGTGTCTAGTCATTTAGAGTTTCAAGTTCTGGTCATGTTTGTGTCAGCATTGCAGATTACGGTTTCTTTGTTTCTCACCACGAGCCAGAGTATTTCCAAATCCCTTTATTTTGTTTGCCACCATAACGCTAACCACGTCCGTTGAGGTTTCATCCACGTCCATCCTTCCATCTATAAAAGAAAACCCAACAAGTTCCAAACAGAATTTGATTCAGAGTCAAATTTCTGCCTAAAAAGAAAACCACCATATTTTCTTAGTGCGGAATCCAAATAGGCTGTTTAAATACAATCTGGAAAGGATTTTTCACGGGCTTCGTAACAGATACAACGTCACCCTAAAATTCCTTCAGAACGCTTTGCAATCGCCCTGAACATTTGCACATCTGCTGGTTTTGCAAAGCAGCCACTTGTTTCAACTTTGCTGATGAATCACTGTCAGATCCGGGCACATGGGACTGTGCACATGGCGTACATCTCCTGAGATACGGGATGGGACATGGCCCACGCCCTACACCTGTTGTAACTACTGGTAGTGTAGTAGGACTACTCGTACAGTAGTGAAACTAGTCGGACACGGTAGGAAACTACCGGAGAAGTACTCGGGTAGGACTCCTGGGCTTGTACCCGACTAGGACTTCCATGTAAACTGTCCCCCCAGACTATATAAGGGCGGACAGGGACCCCCTAAGAAACAATCACCATCAAAGGCAATACAAACCACACAATACGTAGGGTATTACGCTCTCGGCGGCCCGAACCTGTCTAAACCTTGTGTTCCTTGCACCTTCGAGTTCCTGATCTCGGCAACACACTACCTACAATCTCATCACCTCGGGGGTATCCCTCGGTGGGCGTGGCGGTAAAACACCGACAGCTGCCGCGCCAGGTAGGGGTGTTCATCGAGCATCTACCGGAGAATTCGATGGCATCTTTCAACTTCACCAGCGCTGTGCTCGACGAGGGCACAACTTTCCTTCGGCTCCTGGATTTGCGTCGCCAATGGTTTGGGTGGCTTCAACAGCCACCTAGCCAACTCCAGGGAGCCAGAGGCCTCTTCATCGACTCCAAGCAGCGATCTCGATGAGTTCATTGACAACCTCGAAAAGATCTGGCCCTGCAGATCGAAAAGATGTCCGTTCTCGATGTGACTTCCACTCGTGATGCACCAGATCTAGTTGGATCGGACTCAAACCGATCTGAGGGGACCAAACAATCTAAGAACCTCTCCGACTTGGAGGAGGATTTAGATCTGCTACTCAAGCTCAAGGACGTGGGAGCCACCGCTTGCCGGGGCCCCCATTTTTGACAAATACTCGGACTCCAACGAAGAGTACTCATCGTTTAGTACTACACCTTCAAGCTAGTCCCGAGGAGGACTCGGAGACGTGGGAGACACCACCCGTCGGGTGGTCCCCGCTCTTGAAAACCACTCGCAACCCGATGGCCACACCGAATCGTTCTTGGGCAGCCATCTGGGTTTAACCATAACATCAACGCCGCAAGGCCGTTTCGTGTACTAGAAGGGCTTGGAGCCCTCCGAGCTACTCGATTACGAGTCTCGCCTTGTGGCCTTCATGCAGGAACTGCCCTTCCAGGAGGGCAAACCTCTCACTCCCATCGCGGAAGAGGGAGAAAGTAGCACAGAGCTACTTGAGTACAGCCTTACAGCTTACAACTCGTCGGATCGTCAAGTCTACATGGCCTCCCTTCGCAACGCGGAGGACGATGAGCTGGACCCTGAGTACGACAACGAGCAAATCGCGGACGCCTCAGCTGATGAGCCCACAGCTGATGCTCTCCCGGATGAAGATGAGGAGCACCGAAGGATCCGACGGGTGAAGAATGCCAAGCGCGCTCAGCGCAGACGCAATGCGCAGAATTGCGCCCACGACCCAATGTACCATAGGGATCTAAACAATGCTTTCGCAGCAGTCGCAGATCGGGAGTACCGTACGCCGATTGGCACCATCGCAGAAGCAGCCCTCTTAGCCCAAAACTCCCACCCAACCCTCAGATACAAAGGCTGCAGTATCTGACTCAGCGCGCGCTCATGCAACTCGATGGGCAACATCTAGTGTCTTCCACTCGGAATCCACCCTCGAGGTCTGAGCGCCATGGCAAAACCGTACTGATCAGCCGCATCCCCGGAGGAGGCCCTGGGAGCTTGAGAAACGACAGCCGCAAGCGCAACGAGGGCCACCCGTCCGCACGCGGCAACAATGAACAAGAAGTACAACAATCCACTCGCAACCAGCGTGGTGCAAGGCATCAAGGCCAAGATCCACTCAAGGCCAGCCTTCACGACGCTTCCACGATCGACCTCAGGCAGAAGATCAATGAAGGCCGCGACACGCGGCGTGATATTGAAGCTAGGAGAAGGGACCGTACTAGTAGGTGTCACGATGATGACGACGACAGCGACTGCTTCCCCTCTTTCACCTGCAACATCACCGACAAGTCCTATCCAAAGGAGTTCAAACCAGTCGGAATCCCCAAGTACGATGGTAAGTAGGACCCGTGCTAGTGGATCCAACTCCGTTGCTATTGAAGTTTCAGGGGGATCCAACTCCACCAAAGCTCTCTACTTCCCGGTGACTGTGGAGCCCGCAACCCTCATGTGGCTTGGAAGCCTCAAGACAAACTCCATTGACTCGTGGGAGGACCCCAAGCGGGCCTTTATCGACAACTTCCAAGGATCCATGATCAGAGCGGGCACTCGCCACGATCTATCCCAGGTGAAGCAAGAAATGAACGAGACCCTGAGGTCGTACACCCGGCATTTCTTTGAGACGCGTGCCACCATCGCCAACATCACCAATGAGGACGTCATCCGCTGCTTCCAGAACGGTCTCTTCTTGAAGCACACGTTCCACGACTTCAGGCGCAACCGCCCAACTACTGCCGTGGAGCTACGTGACATGATGGCATGATGGGCTGACCAGGAGGATGAGGAGAACGACCGCTTCCCCAAGCGCAACCACGACAAGCAAAGCAATGGCAACAGCCACTTCAACAAGAGCCAACGAAACCACTCGGGGAACAACCGAAAGCGCAAGCCAGACCAAGAAGTCGCGGCTGCCGAGCGCAATCTGCATGGCAAGAAGTCGGGGAACAACGAGACACAATTCGAGAAAGTCATGCGCAAACAATGCCCGATACACCCGAAGTCGCGACACACTCTCTTCGAGTGCATCACCATCCGCAAGTCACTCAATGCACCACCCCTCCCTCAAGCAGGAAAGCGAAAGGACCAGGAGGACGACGAGGAGGGTGACAAGTCATGGGCTCAAGACTTCCAGGATACGAAGAACGTCGTCAACGTCATCTTCGGCGGAGACGGTGGATTTCCCTCCAAGCGTGCGCAGAAGTTGACCCTGCGCGAAATACACTCTGTGGAGCCGTCCACGTCAAGGCCTCCGAGATACAGCGAGGTCCCGATCTCCTTCTCCAGGGATGATCAATGGACCAGCTTCTCCGAGCCGGGAAAATTCTCGCTCGTTCTAGATCCTGTCGTGGCGGGCTCACAGCTAAGCCGAGTACTCATCGATGGTGGGAGCGGCCTCAACTTGCTTTTCGCGAGTACTCTGAAGAAGATGGGCTTGGACATCTCCAAGATGCTCACCCCTAGCCGAGCTCCTTTCTACGGCATTGTCCGGGGTAATGTGGCTACACCACTCGGGTTAGTGGTCCTGCCAGTCACCTTCGGGACGAAAGATAACTACCGCACCGAGTACATTAAGTTGGAGGTGGCGGACTTCGACTCGTCATATCATGCCATCCTTGGCAGACCGGCACTAATCAAATTCATGGTCGTGCCCCACTACATCTACCTGCCATTTAAAATGCCAGACAAGACAGGCGTACTCACACTCCGGGGTGACCTGAAGAAGTCGTACGACTACGACCAGGAAGTGATCGAGTACGCCACAACATCACGCATGCCAGAGCCATCTGCAGAAGTACTCGCGGCCGCGCAGAAGCTGACCAACTCAGAGATGGAGATCTCCAACCAGCTCGAGGGTTAAACCCAACCAGCGATGTTGCCATCAAGGCCATCCAGCTGCAAGAGGGCGACCTGTCCAAGACTGCTTTGATCGGGGGCGGCTTAGGTGACAAATAGGAAAGCACGCTCGTCAGCTTCCTTAGGGCTAACCGGGACATATTCGCGTGGAAACCAGCGGATATGCCAGGGGTGCCCATGGAGTTGATTGAGCATTGCCTAAAAGTCGACCCTAAAACCACTCTGAAGAAGCAAAGACTACAACGCTTTGTCCCCGACAAGAGGGAGGCCATCAAGAAAGAGCTAGCAGAACTACTGGCGGCTAGTTTTATTAGAGAAGTGTACCACCCCGAGTGGTTAGCTAACCCTGTACTAGTCTTGAAAAAGAATAATAATGAATGGAGGATATGTGTGGATTATACTGATCTCAATAAATAATGCCCGAAGGACCCCTTCACACTCCCACGCATCAACCATGTTATCGACTCTACGGCTGGCTGCATCTTGCTCTTCTTCCTCAACTGCTACTCGGGCTACCACCAGATAGCTCTCAAGGAAGAAGATCAGATCAAAACAGCGTTCATCACCCTCTTTGGAGCATACTCATACACTACAATGTCATTCGGGTTGAAGAACGCAGGAGCCACCTATCAACGGGCCATCCAACTGTGCCTTGCGGACCACCTACACCGCAACTGATGTAGACAGGGCCCAATCTTCCGATAGGTATTGGTAAATTCGATTGGTGGAGTCTCGACGTTGGCGATCCGGCTTCAAATCAGACACGATTCAAATCCTGCAACCGTTACACCACTGCTCCGTTGGTTATCAAATGAGCACAACTTGATTGACCTCGCCGAGAAGGCTTTTCCTGCAAGCGAATCGAAGAACACAAGCAAGAAAGGATAAACACGCAATCTGAAATTGCAGATGTATATGAAGCAAAGATGAATATGTGGTTCAAGCTCTGAACACAAAAGGACTAATTGCCACAGTGGTGTAGAACAAAAATAGGGGCCTTGGATCAAAGTATAAGGACTTGTCGCCATAGATACAACGATGCAATCTGAGTTTCACGCTGGAAAACTAGAACTAAACAAAACCCGAGTCTAGATAGCGGCGGCTACTGAGTTTATACCCTAAAGGGGCGTGCTAGGGTTGGGGGCAACCAGGAAGGGGGCACCCACAACATGGGTTTAAGGCCCGACACGATACAGAGGCCAACGGCCCAAAGGAGGGCGGCGCAGAACCCTGACAGATTTTGGACGTAAACTTATTTCGACGATTCCTGTTGACTCCGGACGAATTTTGATGTGGTACTAGTGCCATTTGAAGCTCCTTGAAATTATCTTTCCATCAATATATAGAACGTCCAAAACTGACTCTGTATGCGGCCTGGGTGTCATTTTTGGTGCGTGCTGCTTCTGGACTCCGAGGTGGACTCGAACTTGAGTTGTTTTGGGCCTCCACCTTGAGGACTCGAATTGAATTAGGCTCGGGCCTCCTTCTTGACTTGGAAATCCTTGCTGGACTCCTTCTCCCCCACTCAATGCACCACTCATGAACTTATGCATGGATGTCATGTCCTCATCATCCTCCCCTTGACGAAAAGCCGTCCTCGGCGTTGATTGTGCTTGAAGGCGCTCTTGCACAACATGAAGACAAGCGAGGTGGCCAAAATAATGGGAACGAACAATGTTATGAGATAGATTATGACCACATATGCAGAGTTTTGGCCCATCTTGGCCTACAAACATGTAATCTCCTCGATCAGAATGCACACGATCTACCTGCCTGCAAAAGATTAGTACTAACAAGAAACATATGCTCCCCTTCTTTGGATTCAACCTGTTTATTCAAAACAGAACTAGAGGAACATGGCATGACAATATTATTGCTATTACAGCCCTCTAATTGATGATAATTTTTTACAACAAAAGGAGAATTAAGATTTGTACAAATATAAACCCGATGTATCAAATATTGTCCTTTGTTGTTATATTTGCCAATAACATGATATGTATGTCTAGACAACCATGGCAAATCAGCATATACAAAAAGTTTCTCCTCCAAATCACTAAGATTACACAGAACATAAAATTCATTATAACCTATAGTATTTAAAGAAGACAATAATTTTAGCTCATCCATATCAGTAGCAATATGATTAACATGTTTAAATTCAGCACAAGTATGTGGTTTTAACACACTAATAGCATGATCATGCAAACCATCTTTATCACAAGGAATATAAAGAAAATCATCTTGTGACAAAGTTAAATCAAGAGATGGTTCCACTAATATTTGCTCTATCATAGCATGATTGGTGGAAAAATTTAGCACAGGAAGAGAACTCTCACCTGCCGTGAGTGTAGCGCCATGGTCATTACCTTTGCTCTAATGTTCAGCAGAAGCAATAGGTGCATTATGAGATGATGGTTCTGAATTTTCACATGAGGTTGTAAGCACCTTATTATCTATCATGTCATCCTCTCTCTTTCATATGTTGTCCTGCAAAAGGTTAGGCATAGCAAGAGGAACAACAAGAGACTGATCTAGTTGGTGCACCTCATCATTTGAATTATTTACAAGATATGGATTAAGAAAAATTTCTCTCATAAGAATTTTCATATCGTTCCATGTGAGAGGTTTTTCTAAAGAACTTAAAGACTCCCACCAAGATAAAGCAGAATGTTGCAAAACACTAGCTGCATTTTTTACCTTCCTCCTTGGCCACATAAAGCGAGTAGCAAATATGTTATCTATTGCAATTTCCCACTCAATGTATGCATCAGCACCTATACTATCATATGTTGGTGGATATGAACAACCTGTCATTGTTAGAAGATAGCAAAAGACAACACAAAAAATATTATCCCTATCAACTAACAACTTTTGGGATTGAGAGATGGATTAGTGGACTGCAATATCTCAAGCGGCTTACCACCGTCTTGCAAGTGTTCTTACCAAAGCCAAACAGGGCGGCACAATCTGTTGTCAAGCTTGGGTGTAACAGTTGCAAGGTGAACCTGTGCTGACACAAGTATATGTGGAGTTTTGGGTAGGCACAATATGGTAGCAAGGAAAATCAAAAATTCAATTCAGAATTGCAAGACTGAAAAATAGTCCAAGCTAGTCTATGTCGTCGGCCTAAACTTGTCCTGTATCTGGTTCAAGCAAGCAACAATACAACTCACCACAAGACCACAAAAGGATGCAAGCACTTCTGAATTTTTCTCTTCTTTGTATTTTCTTTCTTTCTTTTTTTTGGTGCGGATTTTTCTTTTCCCTGACTTTTTTTTCTGCACCTTTGCCTTTTTCTTTGTCTTATCTTTCTATCTTTCAACGTAGCTGATTTTTTCTTTCTTGAAACAAAACCAACTAGTACAGCAAGGAATAGATGGGAACACTTTTCTTTAACAAATTAGCACAAAGACCACAACTCAATAAAGACTTGACACTAAAGACAAGAACAAAACCTAGACACGACACACACAATGACACAACAAGGGACTAAAATTCAGAAAAGCAAACTAAATTGAAAAATTGTGGGGCACAAAGGGGTTATAGGACAGCGGAATTATTTTTTTAGGGCTTTTTGTAGACTCTAGGTAACGAAAAAAAGATGAATCTAAGGGCACATGATAATATACCTCACGGTTAACCTGAATCCTGATACCACTTGATGTAGACTAGGCCCGATCTTCCGATACGTATTGGTAAATTCGATTGGTGGAGTCTCGACGCTGGCGATCCGGCTTCAAATCAGACACGATTCAAATCCTGCAACCGTTACACCACTTCTCCATTGGTTATCAACCAAGCACAACTTGATTGACCTCACCGAGAAGGCTTTTCCTGCAAGTGAATCGAAGAACACAAGCAAGAAAGGATAAACACACAATCTGAAATTGCAGATGTATACGAAGCTGTAACACCTCAGGTGTTTAAATTACGAAATAAGCCTCTTTAGCTTAACACGGTGCATAAATAATTAAGAGAAGTTTCAACGAAATGAGTTTTTAAAATAACTTCTAAACTAGAACTCAATTGAACTTTGGCCTGAAATAAAACTTATGTAACTTTTCATTTTGAACAACTTTCATGTTGAAGGATTTTTGAGTTGCAACACAAAAATTTGAGAAACACTTGAATTTGCAAACCAGTCCCTGCCTTTTCTTCTATTTCGCTGCAGACCCTTCTTCTCCGCCTCGCACGACCCTCCGACGCGCAGCCGCTTGGTCGACCCTCGCGTCGCCCGACCCTTCCGTGTCGCCCGACCCTTTCGTTTCGCCCGACCCTTTCACTCGCCCGACCCTACGTTCACCCGACCCTCGCCTGCCGCGCAGTCATTGCAGGCCACTTGGCCGGCGATGCCTGACAGCGCTAGGCGTCAAGCCAATGCCAGGCCGCGCCCGCGCGCCGCGGTCCTCCCCAGTCCGCGCACACCACGCGCACACCAGCGACGCATGCCCCTACTCGCCGCCCGCCGCGCCCAATGGGCAAGTCACGCCGTGCCCGTGTCTCCGCCGCGTCCCGCCAGTCGCCGCGCTCGCCGCCTGGCAAGACAACTGCTGCAGCTCGTCGCCCAACCCGAGCACCGCGTGATCTCCAGCTCCACACGCCAAATCCTCAGCACCCAATCCCCTGCCCGCGCCCGCCGCATGCCGCACCAGCTCTGTTCGCCGCCCGCCGCGACCAGTAACGCGCTCCCGCCGTGCCGCCCGCGCCCGCACCTCGCAGTCCAGTTCCGCCCCTCCTCCCGCCTCTCTGCTGCCTACAAAAGGCCGCACTGAGACCCCCTCGCGCGCCCAGACACCAGAACGCCGCCGCCGCCACCATTACCGCCGTCGTGCCCAGCTCACCGTGGAGCTCACCTCTCCGGCCACCCCTTACCAGAGCTGAGTCTCCCACCACCACCACAGCACCCCACGGCGCCCAGGGACCCAATTGCTTCGATTGAAATCTTTAAAAGAGTCTGCACGCAAGTTTTCAGGTGCATATCTGTAAACCTATGTTTAAACTTTGATTTCAAAAACAGCAAAATTGTAAAATTCGTATAAAATCGTAGAAAAATCAGAAAGATACAAACTCAACTGTTCTGGAATCGCTAGATGAAAATCTACAACTTTTGTTACATTCATTTCTTCAGTTGCTTGATAAATCTTGCTATAAATTAAATAGAAGGTTTAATATACTTTAAATGTACCCCCTGTTGTAGACAAGGTCTAAACCTGAAACTTTAACAGCAGATTTGTTGCTTGATTTGTAAACCAGTGTAAAAATATTAGGGCCAGATTAATCTTTATTAAACTCGGTGTATTTTGTCCTATTTATTATGCTTTGTAGCAAGATCGGTAAAATCTAAAAAATTTACAGTAACACATGTATGGATAGATTAATTCCTTGTAAAAGTTTTGATGTCAATACTTGCATGGTTTGTTCGGTATAAAAATAACTAGGTTCTAGCAGTGGCTGTGTAATGCATTTTTCAAAATTAATCTGCTGCGTGAAAATGTGTGAAATTTTTAAATTGCTTTTTTCGCTGCATAATGTGCTCTAAATAAAAATTTCATCACCAGAAGTTACCTAATCCAGAAGTTGTGTTTAATCCACGTTGTGGTTAGAAAATTAAGTTTCCAATATAACACAACCCCTTTTTGTTTAATGAAGTTAATAGTTAAGTTATACTCTATTAACAATTGCCCACAAAAATCTCAACTAAGTAACTTCACAACAAAATCGTTTTTTTGTGGATTGCAACTTTGTCGTGAAGGAAAATAATCGTCATTTACCATCACTATAACTTACACTTGTGCATTCATATAGAGTCGACTACTCTCGCTGACGGAACGTACAAGCTGGTGCCTGCGTCCGAGAGTGAGCAGCGTGAAGCTGAAGTAAATCTAACTGAAGCTCTCGAAGACCCGAGCCCAAGTTTGGACGAGCCCCAAGCTAGCTTTTCCCAAGAACGCAAGCCCCGGAGCATGAACCCTATTTTTCTAAACTTATGCAACTTATTACTCTACTTACTTGTGCATTAAGTTTATAGGAGTTGAATGAAAACTTAGTCGCATGATCCTAGGTACCCCTGCTCTGAACCCTAGATGTAAGGTTCGATAGAATGTTATGCTAATAGGACTCGGTAAAAGTCGAGTGATTTCCTGTCACTCGCGAGAATATAGGAGTTGAATGTTTACTACATGCTACAATCATAAGGTCGACGGACGGGGCTATGGTACGATGTTTATGTTGATGATTGAGGCCCCGTCTGTTTAGTAAAAAATGCTAAGGCCGCAGTGTGTGGTAGTGGTGGTTAAGTCTTTGAACGTACTAACCACATGCCAAGAATTTGGTAATCGGTAAGCTTAAGTACTGGATTGAACCGAGGCCAGAATATACTCCCCACCGTTTTGAATTCGTTCACATCTAGCTAATGGCGGGTGCATTTGCCACCACGGCCCGACGTACCGTGGTCTGTGGGGAGGTGTAGTCGAGGGCGGTGGGCTTGTTCCGTGAAGCGGGAATTGAAGGGAAAAGTTGCACGTGTGACTCGGTGAGTAACCACGTGACGTGTGTTTAGGTTTCCCTTGCAAGGTTAAGAAATTCGATTCGAATCGTCCGTTTCTCACGGTTATTGAGACTGCTTTACCCTTTTACCACATAGAGTAAGAAGAGGAACAATGATGATGATTAATCTTGTTGGATTCAAAATAATTCTTCCACCATGTATGATATTGGATAGTTTCTTACCTAGAATGGTTAAAGAAAGCTAGAACTTGGAGCTAAAATCTGAAAGTAAGGACCTACTTATAAATGCTTTTCGGCAAAACAAACCCCTCAAGCCAAAAGTCTTGCATGTATAGGAGTCGGCTAAGTATATTCCACTAGTCGGGTAAGCCTTGCTGAGTATTAATATACTCAGCCTTGCTTGTGGCTTGTTTTCAGGTGAAACTTTCGAGGATATGATTGGTAGTTTGACTTGGCCTTGTACCCTTCCTCCTGGTTGGTCGGTGGAACGGGATATGCCCCCGGCCAACGGTGATAACGTCGAGTGATGTGTCATACGGGCTTCATCAAGACATCCTGTATCGTCGAGTAGTTGTAGTTATTATTCCGCTGCATTGAACTCTGAAGAATTCATTTATTTCGAACTCTGAAGTACCTTGTTTTAAGAATTTGAACTCCATTGTAATAATAATTTGTGATGAACCCTGTGGTGTAAAATTTGTGGAATGTTGTATCCTCTGGGTTCACCTTCGTGTGAGTACATGTATGTGTGGTTTCGATCGGCAAAAACCGTGGTTGTATCGGGAGGTTATCCGACAGACCAGTTGATTATTCCGTTTGAAGTGCGAGTTAGCCCTAATTGCCCTTGTGGTGATGGTTATCGCACTTGAGCCGGATTAATTCAGGTGGTTCTGCCACAGCTGATATCAGAGCCACAGCTAGTACCCCAGCTGGTATCAAAGCCGAAATGCATACGCCATAGAATGCACCAAGCCTTAAAAACTTGTTTTCCTAAAACTTGACCACAAAAATTGTGTTGGAAAATGCGTTGGTTCGTTAAGGATGGTGCCTAGTTTGTAAAGCCCTAAGGGATTATGGGAAAGTTACTGGGTGGCTATCTAACTTATGAATATTATCAACTGACTTCCAGCATATTACTTTCTGTCAAAACCTACTTTTATGCACAACCGACCCTTAAATTCTGTAACGACGCACTCATCGCTAAGGTAAGAAGGTAAGAATCCTCAGCCAACTGAGAGAGCTTGGCCTTCCTGTCGGTGATGCGAGCCGAATGCTGCCCTCAAGCAGTGGCTTACTTGAGGTGCTGCAAATATACCAACTATTAGTTGATTGTATTGGGAGTAGAAGGTTTGGTGCAGGATATGGCGATCACTGTTCATACCCCCGTCTCAAGACGGTACCCCCGTGAATACGCTATCTTGATAGCGTATGTTAACGTCGTCTGTACGGTGGGAATTGTACGGATGCCGTTTCTATAGTGAACGGTAATGAATACGGACGCTTTCATGAGTGCTGGCATGAAAGGTTCAATGGATATATATATATGCTATATCAATCTTCTGTAGGTACACTAACCGCGATTACGATAAGTTTAAGAACGGCTAGAGAATTCTCGACTAGCTATTATAGTGAGAGACGTATTGTGTATGCCACCGAAACTAACTTCGTAAAACCAAAGCTATTTGGCAATTATTTTATTTTTAGAGGACGAATAGGACGTGCATGCATCGTGGCTATATAAATCTGAAATTGAAAATGCGATGCGTGAGAGTGGTAAGGTTCATGCGCCACACATTTGTCTTTGCATAAGGATTATCTAGCAAATCTGTCACATTCTGCCTTATCTGAAAAGATGGATTTATTAAGCTTAGAAAATGATCCTTTCTAGAGAAGTTCATGTTGAAAGTTTTGTTCCAAAATTCATATTCTACCTCCTGTCTAAATATGAAAAATTCTGAACATATGGATAATGAGAACACACAAAGACCTTGAGATGTCAGTTTTCAGCCAAAATGAGCAGATCAGCCACATAAATTTTTATGCCCCCTTAATACAGTTTTCTGAGAAAGTGTTCAACACAAAACTTGTTGTAAATTTTCTCAGGCAGCTACTGTTAAAATTTGGTAATTTTTGGCTGGGTATATTATCCCTGGTGCACGAAACATTGTCCCACTATTCACTGAAATTTCTGGGTAGACAGTAAAGTAAAAACTGAAGAGAAAGACCATCTTAGAGACTTATCTAGCTCTGGAGTTCACTAGCAAAGTTGTTCAAAAATACCTTAGGAGTGTTTTAGTGAAGTTTGAGAATTTCTGGATTACTCAAATTGGATTTATGGAGTTTTAAGTTGCTTTCAGAAGTATCCAACTTCCATCCTCTAGTTCATATCCTATGGCATGATCTTGTCCAAAACCTTTACCCTTTGAAGTTCATCCTTCTGAGCAGCAAGTTAAATACCAAAGTTGTCAAGAATTTCATGTCTGGAAAGCTCACAAAATTTCAGCACTATTGGACGTTGCTAGTTGGAGTTATAGGCAAGATACTCTAACTCGTTCTGCTGAAAAACAGCCAAACCAGCGACGCAAAGAATAAATCTTTCGACCATCTTGGCCGTCGATTTAGCGTCTAGGCTGAATACCAAAGTTGTACATCTCTAAATTCCCTACCCACTGCCAAAATATGAGAAATTTTGGATGCACCTACCAGGAGTTATAAATTTCTTATGGCAGACAGTATTCTGCCCACGATTATATGCATGATCTTTCGGAAGTCTACTTTTCCGCGCTAATCCTTTTTAATCATGGGAGTGATATGGATCATGTTGCTAAAGATAAACATTTATCTTTCAGATGGTTGGAGCAACCCGTGGAAACCCGGATGGTTTCGGTGCTAGTGCTCGTGGATCCCAACCATAGGCACCACCACCCAGTTTGGTGGAAGTAATGGCCGCTCAAAACGAGTTGCTTCGCCAGCTCGTGCAAGGACAGCACCAACAGCGGGTGGGCACAATGTTCACCAACCCCAAGTTGCCGGTTACACGGATTTCCTTGGGACCCAGCCTCCCTTGTTTCACAAGACGGAGGAACCCTTGGATGCGGACGCTTGGATTCGCACAATTGAGTCCAAGTTTTCTCTTCTTGTGGCCCCATGTTCGGATGCAAATAAGGCTCGTTTTGCCGCGCAGCAGCTTCGCGGTACAGCTCGTCTTTGGTGGGACCACTACTTTGCTATGCTCCCTGCTGATCACATTGTCACCTGGGACGAATTCAAAACTGCGTTCCGGGCACACCATATCCCAGAAGGTCTTATAGAAAGAAAGCTAAATGAGTTTCTGGCACTCACTCAGGATACCCGCACGGTACTTCAGTATGCTCAGGCCTTCAACAATCTGTGCCAGTACGCGGGCTATCACGCAGACACGGAGGCTAAGAAGCGTGATCGTTTCCGCGGAGGTCTGAGTACCAAACTCAAGGAACGACTGAATCTTGTCAAGGCCGATACATATAATGAGCTAGTCAACATGGCCATTACCCAAGAGGATTGTATTATGGCTCACCGTGCCGAGAAGAAGAGAAAGGCACCAGCTGGACCCTCGGGTGCTCAGCCACTGAGGTATCGATTAGTGCAAAATGCTGCGCCTACAGCTCCACAGAAGGCCCCTCAGCCAGGGCGATGGATTATCAGGCCCCCACAGCAGCAAGGTGTTGCACGACCCCTTGTGCCTCAACAAACTGGACCAAGGCCCGCTACTCAGCAGTTTCTTCGACCGAGCATCACCAATCGTTGTTTCAAGTGCGGGAGTTCCAGTCATTTTGCTCGCAAATGTCCTCAGCCCAGGCAGCCAAATCAGGGCCAAGACTCTAACCAGAACAATAGGAACAAGGGCAAGAGGCAGACCCTTCAGGTCAAACAAGGACGGATCAATTTCACCACCCTTGCGAAACTTCCTGAAGGAGCACTAGTGATGACGGGTACATTCTCTATCCATAACAAGTCTGCAGTTATATTGTTTGATTCTGGTGCATTTCATGGTTTCATTAGTGCAAAGTTTGGTGCAAAAGTAGGCTTGGACGTTTTTCACACAAAAAGGTCATATATGATATCAACATCGGGTGGAAAAATTGCTTCCAACCAAATAAGAAGGCTGGTACCGATAAAATTGGGAAGTAAAATCATCAACATGGACCTTGTTCTCTAACCCCTTGAAGGCATGGATATTATTTTGGGAATGAATTGGATGACCATGCACGGAGTCATACTGGACCTTTCTTCCCGGGCTGTTGAAATAATTCACCTAGTCACGGAACAACTACCCTTTACCTACCGTTCCGGGAGTGCACGAATTCTTGTGTTTTCGTGATGGAAGGGATTAAGCTAGATGATATTCCAGTGGTATCCGAGTATGCCGATGTTTTTCCGGATGATTTGCCAGGAATGCCGCCAGATAGGGAAAATGAGTTCGTTATTGAACTGCAATCAGGCACTGCACCTATCTCCAAAAGACCCTATAGGATGCCACCTAAGGAATTGGCCGAACTGAAAACACAACTCCAAGAACTACTGGACAAAGGTTTCATTCGTCCTAGCGCATCATCTTGGGGATGTCCAGCCTTTTTTGTAAAGAAAAAGGATGACAGTTTAAGATTATGTGTGGACTACCGACCTCTCAATGCGGTAACCGTTAAGAATAAATACCCACTTCCCCGCATCGACGTTCTCTTTGATCAATTATCTGGAGCTAGTCTTCTCAAAGATTGATCTTCGATCTGGATATCATCAGATCAAGATTCGCCCATGCGATATTCCTAAGACCGCCTTTTCCACACGATATGGGCTATATGAATTCTTAGTCATTTCCTTTGGCCTCACCAATGCCCCTGCCTACTTCATGTATCTCATGAATTCGGTATTCATGCCCGAGCTCGACAAATTTGTCGTAGTTTTCATTGATGACATCCTTATCTATTCCAAGAACGAGGAAGAGCATGCTAAGCACCTGCACATTGTTCTTCAGCGTCTCAGAGACCATCAGCTCTAAGCTAAATTTTCTAAGTGCGAATTCTGGTTGGATAGTGTGAAATTCTTGGGTCACACTATTTCCAGCAAAGGCATAGCCGTTGACCCCAGCAAGGTACAAGAAGTGATGGATTGGAAACCTCCTACCTCTGTTCATCAGATTCGCAGTTTTCTTGGTTTAGCCGGTTACTATCGCCGTTTCATTCCGGATTTCTCCAGGATTGCTAAGCCTATGACTGAACTATTGAAAAAGGGAGTAAAGTTTGTGTGGGATGAGAAATGCGAGGAAGCTTTCCACACTCTCAGAGAACGTTTGACTACAGCCCCTGTGTTAGCTCAACCCGATAACACCAAGCCGTTCGATGTTTACTGTGACGCATCTGGCACTGGTCTTGGTTGTGTGCTTATGCAAGAAAATCGAGTTATCGCCTATGCTTCACGAGCCCTTCACCCCCATGAGCAGAATTATCCGACCCATGATCTCGAATTAGCAGCAGTCATTCATGCTCTAAAAATATGGAGGTATTATCTCATGGGCACTCATTGTAACATCTACACCGATCACAAGAGTCTCAAATATATCTTCACCCAAGCCGATCTGAATATGAGACAAAGAAGATGGCTAGAATTAATTAAGGATTATGATCTCGAGGTGCACTATCACCCCGGCAAGGCTAATGTAGTCGCGGATGCACTCAGCCGCAAGGCCCATTGCCATTGCCTATCAGTGGAAATCTATAATGAGACATTATATTTGGAAACGAGGAAGCTTAATTTGGAAATGATTTCCCAAGGCACTCTGAATCACATCTCAGTCGAGCCTACTCTTCACGACCAGATCATCATGGCTCAACTACACGATGAAGGAGCTAAGATCATCAAACAAAAACTCTCTCTAGGAGAAGATGAATACAAATGTTTCCGCTAGGACCATTTGGGAGTTCTATGGTTCGAAAGTCGCATAGTTGTGCCAAAGAATCATGAGCTCCGTAAGAAAATTCTGGATGAGGCACACCTTTCCAAATTTTCCATTCACCCGGGCAGTAAGAAAATGTATCAAGACCTTAGGCAAAATTTCTGGTGGACTAGGATGAAAAGAGAAATCGCTAAATATGTCTCAGAATGCGACACCTGCCAGAGAGTAAAAGCCAGCCACTTGAAAGTAGCCGGTACACTTCAACCCTTGCCTATACCCTCATGGAAATGGGAGAACATAAGTATGGATTTCATTGTTGGATTGCCAAGTACCGCACAGAAACACGATTCCATATGGGTTATCGTTGATAGGCTCACAAAGACGGCACATTTTCTTTCGGTACACACCACCTATACCGCCAAGAAATATGCTGAGATTTATCTCGATCGCATTGTTTGCCTACATGGAGTACCGAAGACTATTGTTTCCGATCGTGGTACTCAGTTTGTAGCGCGCTTTTGGGAACAATTGCAAGCTTCTCTTGGTACTAAGTTGATTCGAAGCTCAGCCTATCATCCACAAACTGACGGACAAACTGAAAGAGTGAACCAAATTCTCGAAGACATGCTTAGAGCTTGCGTCATTCAGTATGACAAGAGTTGGGACAAATGCCTATCCCTAGCAGAGTTCTCATATAACAATAGCTATCAAGCGAGTTTGAAAATGGCACCATTTGAGGCCTTATACGGACGAAGGTCTCGAACCCCTTTGAGTTGGTCACAGACCGGAGAACGCAAAATATTTGGACCAGACTTGGTAATCGAGGCAGAAGAGAAAGTGAGAGCAATACAAGAAAACCTTAGAGCCGCACAATCCAGACAAAAGAGCTATTTCGACAGAAGGAGAAAGCCACTGAAATTTGAAGTTGGTGACCACGTCTACCTTCGAGTTTCACCAATCAAGGGTGTCCAACGATTCGGAGTCAAAGGAAAACTATCTCCCCGTTATGTTGGTTCCTACGAAATCATCGAGAGCTGTGGACTAGTAGCCTATAGAATTCGACTGCCCCCTCAGCTTGCAGCCATCCATGATGTCTTTCACGTATCTCAACTCAAGAAGTGTGTCCGAGTCCCTACCGAGGTTGTCGAACAACAGGAAATCTTAGTAGAGCCCGACCTCTCATATGTTGAGTACCCTATTAAAATCATGGATCAAAAAGAAAGAAGCACTAGGAGGAAAGTGATTAAAATGTACAAAATTCAATGGAATCAGCACACTGAGGAAGAAGCCACATGGGAAACTGAAAGTTTTCTAAAACAAAATTTCCCGGGTTTTCTCAATTCTACCGAAGGTACACACACTACCCACCCTAAGTTTATTGTCCGAATCTCGGGGCGAGATTCTTTTTAAGGGGGGAAGGCTGTAACACCTCAGGTGTTTAAATTACAAAATAAGCCTCTTTAGCTTAACACAGTGCATAAATAATTAAGAGAAGTTTCAACGAAATGAGTTTTTAAAATAACTTCTAAACTAGAACTCAATTGAACTTTGCCCTAAAACAAAACTTGTGTAACTTTTCATTTTGAACAACTTTCGTGTTGAAGGATTTTCGAGTTGCAACACAAAAATTTGATAAATACTTGGATTTGCAAACCAATCCCTGCCTTTTCTTCTATTTGGCTGCAGACCCTTCTTCTCCGCCTCCCCCGACCCTCTGACGCGCAGCCGCTCGCCCGACCCTCGCGTCGCCCGACCCTTCAGTGTCGCTTGACCCTTTCGTTTCGCCCGACCCTTTCACTCACCCGACCCTACGTTTGCCCGACCCTCGGCTTCGCTATGGCCCTCGCTTCGCCCGACCCTCGCCCGCCACGCAGTCGCTGCAGGCCACTTGGCCGGCGATGCCTGACAGCACTAGGCGTCAAGCCAATGCCTGGCCGCGCCCGCACGCCACGTTCCTCCCCAGTCCGCGCACGCCACGCGCACGGCGGCGACATGCGCCCCTGCTCGCCGCCCGCCGCGCCCAATGGGCAAGTCGCGCCGTGCCCGTGTCTCCGCCGCATCCCGCCAGTCGCCGCGCTCGCAGCCCGGCACGACAGCTGATGCAGCTCGTCGCCCAACCCGCACTCCGCGTGATCTCCAGCTCCACACGCCAAATCCTCAGGACCCAATCCCCTGCCCGTGCCTGCCGCACGCCGCGCCGGCTCTGTTCGCCGCCTGCGGCGACCAGTAACACGCTCTCGCCGTGCTGCCCGCGCCCGCGCCTCGCAGTCCAGTTCCACCTCTCCTCCCGCCTCTCTGCTGCCTACAAAAGGCCACACTAAGTCCCCCTCGCGCGCCCAAACACCAGAACGCCGCTGCCGCCACCATTACCGCCGTCGTGCCCAGCTCACCGTGGAGCTCACCTCTCCGGCCACCCCTTGCCAGAGCTCAGTCTCCCACCACCACCACAGCACCCCACCGCAGCTCACTGCCCCACCCATCGTCGCCCAGAACCGCCGGAGCACCGCCAGCGCCGCCGCCGCCGCCGCTCCTTGCTGCTTCGTGGACAGCTCACTCCAAAACTCCTCCGTCCAAGACAAGCTTTGAAATGGGTTCCCCTCGAGGCCGCGAAGCTCATCGACCAGCCCACACCCTCCCCTCCTCGCCAGAGCACCGTCGCCGATGCTCCGCCCCGCCTCCGTCCCTCTGCTCCGCGCCGACGAGCCACCTCCGGCCACCCCCAACCCCGACCAAGGCCATCCCAAGGTAGCCCTCACCTCCCTGGACCTCCCCGACCCTTTTTCCCTCGCCGCCGAAGAGCCCCCTCGCCGGAATCTGGCCGGCCGCCATGCCAACGCCGCCCAAGGACCCAATTGCTTCGATTGAAATCTTTAAAAGAGTCTGCATGCAAGTTTCCAGGTGCATATCTGTAAACCTATGTTTAAACTTTGATTTCAAAAACAGCGAATTTGTAAAATTCGTATAAAATCGTAGAAAAATCAGAAAAATACAAACTCAACTGTTCTGTAATATTTAGATGAAAATCTATAACTTTTGTTACATGCATTTCTTCAGTTGCTTGCTAAATCTTTCTATAAATTAAATGGAAGGTTAAATAGACTTTAAATGTACCCCCTGTTGTGGACAAAGTCTAAACCTGAACATTTAACAGCAGATTGGTTGCTTGATTTGTAATCCAGTGTAAAAATATTAGGGCCAGAACCCATCTCTAACTAAACTTCTTAATAAAACTTGTTTATGGCATGAAGTAATAAAACTAATTTGTAAATGCTGTTATATTGTGATTCATGTGGTGAAACTTTTTCAGGACTGTTGTATTAATGCCTAAGTACCACAGAAAAAATTTAGAACCTTTTTCCTTCCTGTAACCTAATTATATAATTTTGTGGTAGGAGAAATGCACTAATTCAAATAATTAGTTTCTGAGCTTGGAAAATGTTCAAATTTTTACTGTAGAACACTTTAGAGTAACTCTTGCTGTGTAAAAAGTTTCTTATATAGAAACCCTGTAAAATATTCTGTAGAAATTAATCTTTATTAAACTAGGTGTATCTTGTCCTATTTATTATACTTGTAGCTTGATTGGTAAAATCTGAAAAATTTACAGTAGCACATGTATGGATAGATTAATTCCTTGTAAAATTTTTGATGTCAACACTTGCATGGTTTGTTCGGTTTAAAAATAACTAGGTTCTAGAAGTGGCTGTGTCGCTGCATAGTGTGCTCTAAATAAAAATTTCATCCCCAGGAGTTACGTAATCCAGAAGTTGTGTTTAATCCATGTTGTGGTTAAAAAATTAAGTTTCCAATATAACACAACCCCTTCTTGTTTAATGAAGTTAATAGTTTAGTTATACTCTATTAACAATTGCCCACAGAAATCTCAACTAAGTAATTTCACAACAAAATCCATGTTTTGTGGATTGCAACTTTGTCGTGAAGGAAAATAATCGTCATTTACCATCACTATAACTTACACTTGTTCATTCATATAGAGTCGACTACTCTCGCTGACGGAACGTACAAGCTGGTGCCCGCGTCCGAGAGTGAGCAGCGTGAAGCTCAAGTAAATCTAACTGAAGCTCTCGAAGACCCGAGCCCAAGTTCGGACGAGCCCCAAGCTAGCTTTTCCCAAGAAGGCAAGCCCCGTAGCATGAACCCTATTTTCCTAAACTTATGCAACTTATTACTCTACTTACTTGTGCATTAAGTTTATAGGAGTTGAATGAAAACTTAGTCGCATGATCCTAGGTACCCCTGCTCTGAAACCTAGATGTAAGGTTCGATAGAATGCTATGCTAATAGGACTCGGTAAAAGTCGAGTGATTTCCTGTCACTCACGAGAATATAGAAGTTGAATGTTTACTACATGCTGCAATCATAAGGTCAACGGACGGGGCTATGGTACGATGTTTATGTTGATGATTGAGGCCCCGTCTGTTTAGTGAAAAATGCTAAGGCCGCAGTGTGTGGTAGTGGTGGTTAAGTCTTTGAACGTACTAACCACATGCCGAAAATATGGTAATCGGTAAGCTTAAGTACTGGATTGAACCAAGGCCAGAATATACTCCCCACCATCTTGAATTCGTTCACATCTAGCTAATGGCGGGTGCATTTGCCGCCACGGCCCGACGTACCGTGGTCTGTGGGGAGGTGTAGTCGAGGGCGGTGGGCCTGTTCTGTGAAGCGGGAATTGAAGGGAAAAGTTGCACGTGTGACTCGGTGAGTAACCACGTGACGTGTGTTTAGGTTTCCCTTGCAAGGTTAAGAAATTCGATTTGAATCGTCCGTTTCTCGCGGTTATTGAGACTGCTTGACCCTTTTACCACATAGAGTAAGAAGAGGAACAATGATGATGATTAATCTTGTTGGATTCAAAATAATTCTTCCACCATGTATGATATTGGATAGTTGCTTACCTAGAATGGTTAAAGAAAGCTAGAACTTGGAGCTAAAATCTAAAAGTAAGGACCTACTTATACATGCTTTTCGGAAAAACAAACCCCTCAAGCCAAAAGCCTTGCATGTCTAGGAGTCGGCTAAGTATATTCCACTAGTCGGGTAAGCCTTGCTGAGTATTAGTATACTCAGCCTTGCTTGTGGCTTGTTTTCAGGTGAAACTTTCGAGGATATGATTGGTAGTTTGACTTGGCCTTGTACCCTTCCTCCTGGTTGGTCGGTGGAATGGGATATGCCCCCGGCCAACGGTGATAACGCCCAGTGATGTCTCGTACGGGCTTCATCGAGACATCCTGTATCGTCGAGTAGTTGTCGTTATTATTCCGCTGCATTGAACTCTGAAGAACTCATTTATTTCGAACTCTGAAGTACCTTCTTTTAAAAATTTGAACTCCGTTGTAATAATAATTTGTGATGAACCCTGTGGTGTAAAATTTGTGGAATGTTGTATCCTCCGGGCTCACCTTCGTGTGAGTACATGTATGTGTGATATCGATCGGCAAAAACCGTGGTTGTATCGGGAGGTTACCCGACAGACCAGTGGATTATTCCGTTTGAAGTGCGAGTTAGCCTTGATTACCCTTGTGGTGATGGTTATCGCGCTTGAGCCGGATTAATTCAGGTGGTTCTGCCACAGAAGCAAAGATGAATATGTGGTTCAAGCTCTGAACACAAAAGGACTAATTGCCACAGTGGTGTAGAACAAGAACAGGGGCCTTGGATCAAAGTATAAGGACTTGTCGCCACAGATACAACGATGCAACCTGAGTTTCACACTGGAAAACTAGAACTAAACAAAACCCGAGTCTAGATGGCAGCAGCTACTGAGTTTATACCTTAAAGGGGCGTGCTAGGGTTGGGGGCAACCAGGAAGGGGGTGCCCACAACATGGGCTTAAAGCCCGACACGATACAGAGGCCAACGGCCCAAAAGACGGCGGCGCAGCACCCTGACAGATTATGGACGTCAAATTATTTCAACAATTCCCATTGACTCCGGATGAATTTTGATGTGGTACCAGTGCCATTTGAAGCTCCTTGAAATTATATTTCCATCAATATATAGAACGTCCAAAACTGACTCCGTATGCGGCCTGGGTGTCGTTTTTGGTTCGTGCTGCTCCTGGACTCCGAGGTGGACTCGAACTTGAGTTGTTTTGGGCCTCCACCTTGGGAACTCGAATTGAATTAGCCTCGGGCCTCCTTCTTGACTTGGAAACCCTTGCTGGACTCCTTCTCCCCCACTCAATGCACCACTCATGAACTTATGCATGGATGCCATATCCACATCAGCAACGTTGAAGCTTACGTGGATGTTGTGGTCATCAAGACCAGATCCCACGATGAGTTCATCACTGATCTCGAGAAGTCATTCAACAGCTTGCGGAAGTTTCGATGGAAGCTTAACCCGACGAACTGCGTATTTGGCGTGCCACAAGGAAAACTACTCGGGTTCATTATTAGTCACCGAGAAATTGAAGTAAACTCGGAGAAGATCAACGCCATCACAGCCATGGATGCTCCAAGGATGATCAAGGACATCCAGAAGCTCACAGGCTACATGGCAGCTTTGAACTGATTCATCTCCCAGCTTGGAGAACGGGGACTACCCTTCTTCAAATTGCTGAAGCACCACGACAAGTTCCAGTGGACCAAGGAGGCAAACCAAGCGCTGCAAGACCTCAAGCACCATTTGCGGTCGCCCCCCATCCTGACGGCTCCCCAACCAGGCGAGAATCTGCTACTCTACATCGCCACGACTACTCACCTCGTCAATACGGTAATCATGGTGGAACGACAGGAGGAAGGGCACACCTTCGGGGTGCAGCAACCAGTCTACTTCATCAGCGAAGTCCTCTCTGAATCCAAGGTTCGTTACCCGACAATTCAGAAACTACTTTACGGTATACTCATCACCTCCAGGAAACTTCGCCATTATTTCGACGCATACAATATCCTGGTGGTTTCCGACTTCCCACTGGCGGATATCCTCCACAATCGGGATGCTGCCGGGCACATCTCCAAGTGGACCGTGGAGCTAGGAGCCCTCACACTGGACTTTAAGCCCCAGACAGCCATCAAGTCGCAGGCACTAGTCGATTTCATGGCGGAGTGGCGAGAAAACCAAATGAAAGCCCCAACCAACCAACCAGAGCATTGGGTCATGTACTTTGACGGCTCACTCAAGCTCGGTGGCGGTGGCACGGGAGTACTTTTCATCAGCCCGAGAGGAGAACAGCTCAAGTATGTGTTCCAAATACTATTAGAGGTCTCTAACAACAAAGCCGAGTACGAGGGCTACGCCTGGCAGTCTCTCTGGGCATCAAGCGACTACTCGTCTACGGTGACTCCTTACTGGTGGTTCAACAAGTCAACAAGGAGTGGGACATCAACAAGGACACCATGGACATGTACGTTACGGAAATACGCAAGCTAGAGAACAAGTTCTCGGGGTTGGAAATCCACCATGTGATTCGCGACAACAATGTGGGCGCGGATGTGCTCTCCAAACTAGGTTCTGTTCGAGCTAACGTTCCACCAGGAGTTTTCATTCACGAGTTGCATCACCCTTCCATCAAGGCACCAGACTCAAGTTCCATCGCTCAGGGTCCAAAGGAACCCGACCGAGAGGTCTTGATGATTGAGGTCGACTGGAGTGTGGCCTTCATCGACTACATCCAGGAGCACAAACTACCCCCCAGCATCGACCCAAAAAGCGCTGAAGCTACTCGCATCCTAAGGTGCAGTAAAGGGTATGTTCTAGTCGGGGGTAACCTGTACAAGCGTGGATCAGCATCAGGCATACTCATGAAGTGTGTCAACATGGAGGAGGGCAAGGAGATACTCCAAGAGATTCACGAAGGCGTGTCCGGGAACCACGCAGCTTCTCGCACACTAGTCGGCAAGGTGTTTCGATCTGGTTTCTACTGGCCGACTGCTTTGGCAGATGTCGAAGCACTCGTTCGCCGGTGTACCAACTACCAGTTCTTTGGCAAACAGCCTCATGTTACGGCTTATAACCTCATCACTATACCACCCTCACGGTCGTTTGCATGCTGGGGCCTGGACATGATAGGCCCTTAACAACTACGCCAGGAGGTTTCACACACATGTTGGTGGCCATCGACAATTTTACCAAGTGGATCGAGTACAAGCCAATCGCAACGCTCTGTACGGATTGAGTGGTTACTTTCATCTGCGACATCTTACAACTTTTTGGCTTCCCCAACACTATCATTACAGATCTGGGATCTAATTTCCACTCGCATCAGTTCTGGGATTTCTGTGAACGCAGTTCCATTAAAGTCAAATATGTATCAGTGGCTCACCTGCGGGCCAACGGCCAGGTTGAGCGCGCCAACGGCTTGATTCTTGATGGATTGAAGAAAAGACTCTATGATGAGAACAGCAAAAAGGGCGGCAAGTGGATCGATGAGATCTCATCAGTAGTCTGGGGGCTTCACACACAACCAAGCAAAGCCACAGGACAGTCACCTTTCTTTCTTGTATATGGGTCTGAAGCTATATTACTAGCTGACGTGATGTGGAAGTCTCCACGACTGGAGATGTTTGAAGAAGGCAAGGCTGACACCGCAAGACATCTCAAGCTTGGTTCAGCTGCGGAAATCAGATGCAATGTCATGTTCCAGTCGGCCCACTACTTATAAGGAGTTCGTCGTTACCATGACAGGAATGTTCAACGACGATCTTTCAATGTTGGAGACATGGTTCTTTGACGAATCCAAGATGATACCGGGCTACACAAGCTTAACTCGCGATGGGAAGGGCCATTCATTGTACACAAGGTTACAGGCCCTGGATCTTATCGCTTATAGTACCCTGATGGCTAGGAGGTTCCTAATTCTTCGAATATCGAGCATCTACACCGTTTTCATCCTTGATCAATTGGGACATCTTCTATCGGTGCCTGGAGATTAAAACTTCCAGTACAACACCATTTTACTAGTTTACGACTGGTATTACGCGCATGTTTGTTGAAGGGGCCTCTCTCCCATACTACCCGCAACCACATTAGAAACTGTTGGCGCTAAAATCGGCCGAGTAGGAATCGGCCGATGGGTCTTCAGCGTCGGACACACGACCCGGGAGAATTTGCTTAGCTCCTGTTCGGGTTATCGCCCTGGTGCGGTTCGCGCGGCGTGCCAGTCAATCTGACCTGTTGATTGACAAGGAAATAGAGTATTAAATTCCAGGCGCGTCGATCGGCTGGATTTCCGATCTGTCCTAAGGAGCGCGTCGGCGGCAAATCGGCCGATTTGCTGTAGAGATGATCAGCTATGGGTCAGCCGATGATCGTATAGTAATTGTAAAGAGAACTGCTGGAGCAATCTAAACAATCACTATAGAAGCAACACTTGAAACAGATCTAATCGGCTATATGGCGATGAATCGAAGGAGAACAATGACGAAGCCGATTACCCTGATCTCAAGCTGGATAACTGGTGATAATACTAAAATAACAGGTAAAACTTGCAATTCTAGTAAATATCGATAACTTGTGAATAAATCCAAACGAAACCACAGCGATGCGCCCGTAGTTAAAGCTCGGATATTACTCGATAAGCGGAACCTACCAATTGGCCGGAGATCAGGTTGATGCAGCCCTGCCAATCCGTACGAACTCGTGAAAGAAGAAAATATTGGCGAAGTCGCCGACTTGAAAGGTAAAGTAGTGGTAAAAAGTAGAAGTGTTTTTGTTGATTGATGTTGGTTTTCTTTGCAAAGCCCTAGCGACTCCTATTTATACCCTGAAACTAGGACTCCTGGTCGATTACGACTTGTTACAACCTTATTTAAAACAGGAAAACTACTATATCTATAATAACTTTAAAAAGGAAACGGA
Organism: Panicum miliaceum; assembly: GCA_032594955.1. Classification (NCBI taxonomy): domain Eukaryota; kingdom Viridiplantae; phylum Streptophyta; class Magnoliopsida; order Poales; family Poaceae; genus Panicum; species Panicum miliaceum. Next base: position 5,032,877 of record CM064070.1, on the reverse strand, counting down.
CTCCCTCAGAATCTTCCGCCGCCGTTTCCTAATCCAATCAGAGCCTCTTCAATTGCTTTCCGGCCGACTTAGCATGCCGTGTTGACCAGCTTTTGACTAGGATCTTCTGGAATAATCCTATCCTGTTGGCATAGGCTGCGCCACCAATCGGCCGATTTTCAAATGTTACCCCGATCGGCCGATTCCTTACTGTAGCTTTCAGATCCGCTTCGTCGGCCAATCTTCTCCTCCTGACGCCGATTCAATACGTGTCAAAATCTGGCGTCAACACATGCCCCCCAGTTTCGGAGAAAAATATAACTTTTTCTTCGAAACTCCCTTTTTAACCTTTTTTCTCCGAAACGGGCGCAGTAAAAATCTCCTTCCGTTCCGCGGCACAATGATTGCAATTTCCTCGACCCGAGCGCGCGAAATTACCGCTCCCCTGGAACTCGCGTAGACGGTGCGGTAAAAATACCATCTTTGCCCTTACCCCCTTATCTCTCTTAAGTACTGGTTTTCTCCGCCTCTCCTCCTCCACGAATCCAGCATCCTTTCTTCCGCATTACTGTTCATCTTCCTCCAAGTTCTTTCGATTTCCAAGCGCTCCCCCTTCCCCGGCGACCTCGTCCGCAGCTTGCTCTGACCCCCAATGGCGTCTCCGTCGGCGACCACCCCATCTACAGAGGCTCCATCGGCTGCTCTTTTGGCGGCGGCGGCCCAATCGGCGGCTTCTCCAACGGCGTCATCGGCGACGAGGGCTTCCATCCCAGAGGTAAATGCCCGAAAATTTTTCCCTTTTCGCCTTGCTGCTTCAGTATTTTCCGGTCCCTTTCTTAGTTTCTTCCCTCTTTCCCTTTCTTTTTAGGCCCTTAGGCACAGGATCACCATTCCTCTCTCAGAATCTCCTGACCTCATCTGTCTAGGCCCTATGGGGAGCCCTGATCCAACGGATCTAATCAGTTTAGAAACTCACAGAATCCCCTTTAAGCAGTCACCCATGGATTTAGATCACTGGGTAGGCGCATTCAGATCCTGGCCGAATGAAACACCCGGGTGGAGAGAATGGTACCAGAGGGTAGCCGGGTCTTGGAAAGTTCAATGGGAAGAACTAAAAATCGGCCAGTGCATAGATTTGTCCCTGTCTCAGATAGAAAAGAACGAACCTTTGGTTATGGCAGCCTCTTACTTCTGGTCCGATGCACTTAACGCATTCCTTTTTGGACACGGACCCATGACCCCAACCTTGGCCGATGTCTTACTGCTGACCGGCCTAGATGTCTCCTCCGCCGATACCCCCTTCAATTACCTGTTCAAGCCATCTCATCGGCTAGACACCAAAGGAATCGGCGGGTGGAAAGGATACATCAGTAAGAACATGAAGACAGGAACAGTCTCACAGAGAGAGCACACCGCTTTCTTGATGATGTGGCTGGAGAAACACCTCTTCTGTGGCAGAGCGGTCGGCCCCTCTTCCAATACTCAAGCTTTGGCAGAGTCTCTCGCACAAGGATCGGCCATCCCCCTGGGTAAACATTTGCTGGGATCGGCATACCATATGATGCATCAAATCGGCGCCAAGCTGTCGAAAGGAGAGCCGATAGGGAATCCAGGCGGTCCCAGGTGGTTCATCACCCTCTGGCTCAATCTACACATGAGCAAGGTCTCTCAACAGAGGATAGAGACAAAGACCTTTCCCAACATTGAGTCAGAGGAGAATCCATCGGTCCGTCGCCGCTGCAGATCTGTCGGAGAGGCGGCATCGGCCTTTCCTGGCTGCCAGTTCACCGCTACCCGGGTAGCCGAATATTTCAGATGCTTCTATAATGGACTTAGCGAGGAGATGATCACCTGGTATCCATATCAAACCGCGGAGCCAATTTTTGAATTGCCTATATGCTTCGACTTCTCCACCCACACATTTGACAGAGAGTTGATGGATGTCTTGATTAAGCCGGGAATTCTGCCGGCTAACTTCTTCTCGGGGAAGGACTCACCCACTTATGAGTTCTACTGCCCGTCAGCTGCAGCAAGGCAACTAGGTTTTGGCCAATTGCCGATCCGAGTCTATTTCGCCGGCCAAGCAAAATTCAGAGACGGATTAACCTCTAGTCTTGACTACAGCCGATTGTGCGATTTAGTACCTGACTCCAGCACCATTGACTTGAACGGCTGGTCAGTTGCCTCTTTCGCCACCCAACAGTACAAATTATGGTGGGCAGAATGGAAGCAGCATCTTTTCTGTAAATCCCCATCAATTTACTGCAACATTCTGGACCCAGAGAACATCGACCCAAATGCTGCGGTATGTCCTTTTCTTTTCAGCCGATTTCAATGTTGCACTATCATCTTGCTATTAACTTATGTCTACCTCTTCAGTCTGAAAGCCATGCTCCCCCAACACGGAGCCGAAGCGGCCGGCCGATTGATAGCCATCATCAATACACAGTGCAGCCACTCATCGGCTTCCATGCTCCATCTATCAGAGATATCTCCACCGGCCAATCAAGAAGAGCGCCCAAGAGACCAACACCAAAGATATCCAGCCGTCGGATGCGGGCTCGCATTGAATCGGCCGGTCAGACAACAATAGCATCGGCTGAAGTCTCTCATATCGGATCGGCTAGCCAGATGGCAGCAGCATCGGCCGAGACCCCCCGTGTTGGATCGGCTAATCAGATGGGAGTGATGCGCACCGAGACCCCAGATCCTTCACCTCCATCAGTCGTCGAGACGGCCGATCCCCAAGTCGCCGCCGAAGCCGGGGCTGCTGCAGCATCACTCTTAGTAGAAGCTGTCCAGGTAACTTTATTTATCTCATGTATTCCCCAAAAACCTTCTGCTGACATCAATTTCATCCATTTACCAGGCTGCACGAGTTGTCCCACCACAATCTCCACGGCTGTCGGCCACGTCTCAAGTAGGGACTGAAACTATAGCAGCTCCTGTTGCCGAGGTAAATGATCTCTTACCCTGCATCCTTAATATTCAGGAAACTTAACCAATTCTGATGCAGGTTGACTTGGGTACGCCGATTGTAACTCCACAGCTGGAATCGGCCGGAGAACCCGCAGAGGCATGTCAAATTCCCACTACCATCTTATCTCATTTTCCCATAGTATCCTCACGAGCATTTATATCTTTCTCAGGAAGCTGGCCCAAGCGGAGCACCAATAATGATCGAATCTTCTTCTTCTGGTGAACCCAGTGCACCAATCCCTGAAACAAGGGAAATACTTCCACCGGCGTAGGCAAGAGAGATTCGTTTCAAAGAGGTAACAATCTTACCATCAGAATCGGCCGATTTCCTTTCACTACTTGCTTACCCTTTGCTTCGTTCTCTTACAGGAGCAAGATTCTCCCAACAATAGTGTCTTTTCTTTCGCTGTCTCCTTGGCCGATGAAGAAGAAACTGCCTCACATGTGGTTCCACCGAGTTCTGCCTCCGACGACGTCCGCTCTAAGCTCGAGAGCATCCGTACTCTCCTCCAAGGTGACATCGGCCGACTGGTGAAAGATGCATCGCCGATCCGACAACTTTTCAATGAGGTCGTAGATCACATTCCGGAAGAAGTGTCAGAAGACTTGGGGTATGCTGCCTATATAGAGGGCATGCGGATTCCGGTCTCGCGGGCGCTGCGACGTATGGCCGATCACGCTCAGATGGCCAAAACTCAGGAGGAGGTTGACTCGTACAAGCACCAGGCCCAGGAAGTACATCACAAAATCAACTTCCTCGAGAACTGCCGTCCGGACATCGTTGGCACAATAGATCGGCTGAAACGGAGGAGAGCAGAACTAGCCAAGGAGATGGAACAGATAACCAAAGAGATAGCCGCTGAAGAGAAAAAGCTCCAAGAACTCCCAACCATGATCAGCGAGCTAAAGCAAAAAAGACAACATCTGGCCCGTGAAGCAATAAGACTCTGTCGCCGCGTGTCAGAAGTGTCAGGATCAGTCGAAAGTGATCAGAGGATAGTAGAATCGGCCGATCAAATCAGACGACGAGCCATTGTAGCCATAGATACTTTCCTTGGGCTGTAAACAATATGTTAAACATTGTTGTTCCTTAATGCCACCGCGCCGACTTGGTTTTGAACTGCTTCATGTAATCTGTAATTTCCACCTAACAATGAATCCCAATATCTCTTTCACCGGATGTGTAGCCAGAAAACCGATGAGAAGTCGGTCATGTTAACTCGACATATTTTCTTTTTGTGCTCAGAATCCCCATCGGTACCAACGTACGTCGGCCTTGATCTGATGCTATCTCTTAAATCTCCCATCTCTAATGAATTGGCCGACGTGAACCCATGCCTCAGCTTCTCATCCTTTCGAACGAGCTGAATCCTCAGAGCCGACTGCTTGGATCGGCTGTAGACCGAAATTGGACACTTTCAGGAAGTCAGTGTGCCAAGTCCTGCCAGATATACATTTGACGTGTTCGCAGCTCCACTGTTGTGTGTCGGCCGCTGCAACGCTGTAAACAGAATCGGCAGCTACTATCTCTGTACTGCCGCCGACCCATTGCACAAGGCATTGATGCATAGTAGATGGGACACAACAGTTTGCATGTATCCAGTCGCGACCGAGCAGCATATTATAGGACCCTTTGCCATTAATGACGAAGAAAGTAGTGGGGAGGGTCTTAATGCCGATGGTGAGGTCGACGCAGAATGCCCCGCGGGCAGGCGGCACGTTGCCTTCGAAATCCTTCAACATCATGTCCGTCTTGGTGAGGTCGTCATCGCCCTTGCCCAGCTTGCGGAACATGGCATACGGCATGATGTTGACTGCCGCGCCTCCATCTACCAGTAGTCTGGTGACGGGTCTTCCGTTGACATAGCCCTTGAGAAACAACGCTTTGAGGTGCTGTCGTTTTTCTTCCTCTGGCTTCTCAAACGTAGCCGTCATCGGCTCTAATACAGTTGTGCCATTTGCTCTTCCTCTGTATTTGTCACTTTGTCCCGATCGGTTGGCGCCATGAACTCCATCGGCAGTATGAAAACCATATCAATCTCGGCTGCCGATTCTTGGTTATCCGTTTCTTGATCATTCTTCTTTGGGCGCCAAATTCGAGACCTCACATTCCTTTTTTCTGGCATGTGTCTTTGCTCTTCTTCTTGACGTTCCCACTGGCGTAGGCGTTGGATCCTGTTGACGCCAGATTTTGACACGTATTGAATCGGCGTCAGGAAGAGAAGATTGGCCGACGAAGCGGATCTGAAAGCTACAGTAAGGAATCGGCCGATCGGGGTAACAGTTGAAAATCGGCCGATTGGTGGCGCAGCCTATGCCAACAGGATAGGATTATTCCAGAAGATCCTAGTCAAAAGCTGGTCAACACGGCATGCTAAGTCGGCCGGAAAGCAATTGAAGAGGCCCTGATTAGATTAGGAAACGGCGGCGGAAGATTCTGCGGGAGTCCGTTTCCTTTTTAAAGTTATTATAGATATAGTAGTTTTCCTGTTTTAAATAAGGTTGTAACAAGTCGTAATCGACCAGGAGTCCTAGTTTCAGGGTATAAATAGGAGTCGCTAGGGCTTTGCAAAAAAACCAACATCAATCAACAAAAACACTTCTACTTTTTACCAGTACTTTACCTTTCAAGTCGGCGACTTCGCTAATATTTTCTTCTTTCACGAGTTCGTACGGATTGGCAGGGCTGCATCAACCTGATCTCCGCCCAATTGGTAGGTTCCGCTTATCGAGTAATATCCGAGCTTTAACTACGGGCGCATCGCTGTGGTTTCGTTTGGATTTATTCACAAGTTATCGATATTTACTAGAATTGCAAGTTTTACCTGTTATTCTAGTATTATCACCAGTTATCCAGCTTGAGATCAGGGTAATCGGCTTCGTCATTGTTCTCCTTCGATTCATCGCCATATAGCCGATTAGATCTGTTTCAAGTGTTGCTTCTATAGTGATTGTTTAGATTGCTCCAGCAGTTCTCTTTACAATTACTATACGATCATCGGCTGACCCATAGCCGATCATCTCTACAGCAAATCGGCCGATTTGCCGCCGACGCGCTCCTCAGGACAGATCGGAAATCCAGCCGATCGACGCGCCTGGAATTTAATACTCTATTTCCTTGTCAATCAAAAGGTCAGATTGACTGGCACGCCGCGCGAACCGCACCAGGGCGATAACCCGAACAGGAGCTAAGCAGATTCTCCCGGGTCGTGTGTCCGACGCTGAAGACCCATCGGCCGATTCCTACCCGGCCGATTTTAGCGCCAACAGATCCTCCGCTTTTGGGATCTGGATAGGCCGTCAGGACACCACTTGGGATTCACTAGTTTGGCCGATGATCTGGCGTGTTACCAGTCTGGTTCCCTACCTAGGGGGTCTTCGTCTGATACCCTATCATCGGCCATCTCTTCCAGCCGATTGTGTACTCTGATCCTGCCCCCCAGTCCATCTTGCTGGCCGATCTTGGTTTTTGACCTGCCGTACTGGTCAATTCTGCCCCCCAGCCGATCATGCACCGAAACGCGCCGTTCTTCGCGCCGATTTCTGTTGATCGGCTCTGATCCTCTCTCCCTAGAGTGTGGCTTCGGGCGATCGTTGCGGTTTGATCCGTTGCACTCCGGACAGTTATCGGCAGAGGGCAATCTGATATCGTTCTCCCAGCAGTGGATGAAGAAGGGACATTGCCAGTGGTCTTTGCGCCGGCGTATCATCTCTTCCTGGTGTTGCGCTTGTTCTTGCTGCCGCCGATATTTACTGAGTAGAAATCGGGAGGTGACAGGCCTGTGTGGTCGTTCTGGTCCTCGCCTGTTCCTTCTGATTTCTTCCGTTGTGATCTGCCTCCTGGGATCGACAACGCCGTCTTTTCTCGCCGATTCTGACGTCAGCATTCTGGTTTGACTTGATTCTTCTCCAGCGTTGACCGTGTTGGCCGGGAAGGGGTGCTGGTCTATCTTCATCGGCATTGCCGATTTGGTTGGAGTCTCAAATCTGAGCCGCCCCTGTTCAATGGCCGATTGTATCTGCTGACGGAAGACTTTACATTCATTGGTGTCATGAGAGGTAGCGTTGTGCCACTTGCAGTACTTCATCTTCTTCAGCTGATCGGCCGTAGGGATGGTGTGATGTTGCGACAGCTTAATCTGTCCCTCCTGAAGCAGTAGATCAAAAATTTTATCGGCCTTGGACGTGTCAAAGCCGAATGTCTCTGGCTCCTTCTTGCCAAAGGGGCAGGATATTGGTTTTTTCCCTTTTACCCATTCCGCCAGGCCAATTTCTTCCTCCGCGTCAGATTCAGATCCCTCCAAGTACGCCACTTTCTTCTGGAAGCTCCTCCGCTGTTCAAGTGGTCGGATCTCCTGCCCTGACAATCGGTGGACGATTTGACTCAGGCTCTCAAACTCTTGGGCGGCATACCTCTCTCTGATTTGCGGCAAGAGACCTTGGAAAGCGATATCGGCCAACTATGCATCGGTCAGAGCCAGACTGTAGCACTTGTTCTTGATTTCTCTGAACCTCTGTATGTATCCTGTCACCGGCTCATCGCTCCTCTGCCTGAGGCTGGTTAAGTCCGAAATCTTCATCTCGTGTACCCCTGCATAGAAGTACTTGTGGAATTGTTTCTCCAGATCGGCCCACGTGACGATAGAATTTGGCGGTAAAGTGGTGAACCACTGGAAGGCCGATCCGGATAGAGATGATGAAAATAACCGTACCCTCAGAGCATCTTGTGTGGCAGCTTCACCGCACTGGATGATGAATCTGTTGATGTGTTCCACAGTGGATGTGTCATCCGTCCCTAAGAACTTGGTGAAATCAGGAACCTTGTAGCGGTGTGGGAACGGCAACGAGTCATAGGCCGATGGATACGGCGTCTTGTAAGTATAAGTTTGAACTTTCGGCTTCAGCCCAAACTGATCTTGGATTACTTCTGCTATTCTTGCCGTCCAATCCACCTGCTGCTGATGAATAGTTGTTCGCGGCGCGGGCACGTGTTGAAGGGCTGGTTCGGCCAGGTGATGAATCAGCGAAGTTTGCTGAGCGGCCGATAACTGCTGGCGAAATGCGTCCGCACCCCCTTCGTACGTCGTTGCTGGCACCGTGCCTCTGAATGCCTCCACAGTGCTTGCCCCCCTGCCGATTTCCGGTAAAATCGGCTGGTACTGAGAGACCACCGGCCGACGGCCGATTGGTACGGCACCTGAAACGGATAAGTGCCATGCCGGTTCGCTGGCTCGGGGAAATACGCTGTGGCTGATGCCCCCCAAGGCACTGAGCTCGTAGGCAGTGTTTGCACAGAAGCCATTTGAACGGGTTGAAGCGGCGCTCGCGATGGGAGACATGGTGCACCGCTGTATCTTGGAGACGCCGGAAGTGGTGGAGAGCTGTATCCTTCGCGCTGCGTCAATATCGGCTGAGAAGCCGATTGGGATGTGTACGGTAAGCTTCTGGCCGGCAAGGTAGTTGGAGGGGCATACGCCGGTCCCTGATAACCTTGAACGGCTCCGCTGGCCAGAGAGTTGACGACGGCGTTGTACACCGTGTTGCTCATCACCGAGGATTGGTCAATGAACGCTTGATACACGGACTGTTGAATCATCTCTAACATCTTGCCCGAGTCTTCAGCAATGGTGATGTGGCGAGGTGCTGGAATAGGAGCTTTCTTAACTGCTTCCCCGCTTCTGGTACGACTGAACGATTGGAGGTACATCTTCTTATAATCTTCCAGATATTTGGCCAATTCCTCCCTCTGGTCGTCCTTGAGATCAGCTTCTGTGACCCCAATGATGTTGCTGTCAGAGATTTCTGCGTTGTTCGACATATCAGGTCTTGGATGGTCCCACCGGGCGTGCCAAAAGTGTGTTGGCGCTAAAATCGGCCGGGTAGGAATCGGCCGATGGGTCTTCAGCGTCGGACACACGACCCGGGAGAATCTGCTTAGCTCCTGTTCGGGTTATCGCCCTGGTGCGGTTCGCGCGGCGTGCCAGTCAATCTGACCTGTTGATTGACAAGGAAATAGAGTATTAAATTCCAGGCGCGTCGATCGGCTGGATTTCCGATCTGTCCTGAGGAGCGCGTCGGCGGCAAATCGGCCGATTTGCTGTAGAGATGATCGGCTATGGGTCAGCCGATGATCGTATAGTAATTGTAAAGAGAACTGCTGGAGCAATCTAAACAATCACTATAGAAGCAACACTTGAAACAGATCTAATCGGCTATATGGCGATGAATCGAAGGAGAACAATGACGAAGCCGATTACCCTGATCTCAAGCTGGATAACTGGTGATAATACTAGAATAACAGGTAAAACTTGCAATGCTAGTAAATATCGATAACTTGTGAATAAATCCAAACGAAACCACAGCGATGCGCCCGTAGTTAAAGCTCGGATATTACTCGATAAGCGGAACCTACCAATTGGCCGGAGATCAGGTTGATGCAGCCCTGCCAATCCGTACGAACTCGTGAAAGAAGAAAATATTGGCGAAGTCGCCGACTTGAAAGGTAAAGTACTGGTAAAAAGTAGAAGTGTTGTTGTTGATTGATGTTGGTTTTTTTGCAAAGCCCTAGCGACTCCTAGGACTCCTGGTCGATTACGACTTGTTACAACCTTATTTAAAACAGGAAAACTACTATATCTATAATAACTTTAAAAAGGAAACAGACTCCCGCAGAATCTTCCGCCGCCGTTTCCTAATCCAATCAGGGCCTCTTCAATTGCTTTCCGGCCGACTTAGCATGCCGTGTTGACCAGCTTTTGACTAGGATCTTCTGGAATAATCCTATCCTGTTGGCATAGGCTGCGCCACCAATCGGCCGATTTTCAACTGTTACCCCGATCGGCCGATTCCTTACTGTAGCTTTCAGATCCGCTTCGTCGGCCAATCTTCTCCTCCTGACGCCGATTCAATACGTGTCAAAATCTGGCATCAACAGAAACTTTTAATTCAAAGGTGAAAACATTCTTTATCATGATTGTATTTTATACATTTGATGAATTGATCCTTTGCCATGATGTGTTTTCATTATTATTTTCAGAAATACATACATGGATCAAAAAGATTATTAAACACACATGGAAGGCATGGAGGACCAAAGAAGTCGATTGAGGACCAATTCCATATATTCCCAATGTTCTCCACCAGGCCACCACGTCACTTTTGGTGCAAGGAAAGAAAGAGTCCAAGTCTAGCATGTTTCGGATGTTGGATTCGGACTGCAGGACAGAACCAAGTTGTAACGGCTGCCACGACTTCATACGGACTCCGATTGGGGCATTCTTGGAATTTACGGAAACCTTATCAAGTCTACATTCAAATGGATCTAGGCTCACGTCCATATCTGTTAGGAGTTAGCCCCAGTCATTGATTTCGTGTGTAGACATTTTCTGTCCAGGTGCTGCATTATCTTATTTTGGTCCAATGGGCCGTGTATCAAGTTTGGGTCCATTAGGGATGTTTCCTAGGGTTGGAGTACGACACCAGCATTCCTGTGGTTGTCCTCCCACGTCCGTATACCCCTTAGCCGCCGCCAAGAATACTTGGGTTTTGTTTTGTTGAAAGTTTAGCCATTGCTACTTGCTTGTAGACGCGTGTGTTGGCTAGACCATCCATTCTACTCGATTTAGAACCCCACCTTTGTGATTTCAGATTGATTGTTATCTCCATATTTATAATTGAGTTACTTGTTCCATTTGTTCTTCAATTTCTTGCAGGACGAGTGTCCTAGTGGCCGGCTGTTGCGCTCCACAAGATCGCGGCAGCCATTAGAGGTGGTGTATCGGTTGCTAAGGCATTGTGTCCTTGGAAGGCTGTAGTCGGGGCGTAAATGTTGTCTCCACCATCAATCGAGTTATCTCACGCCTCTCATCGAAAGATCAGGAACAAACCCTTGTGGATTCACATCATGCAGGCTTAACGGGCCAGTCAGATCGATGGGCTAACATGGCACAGTTAAAACTCCCCTGTGCCGTGCCTGGGCCAGCAGCTCGGCCCATGGATAGACACGGCACGGCCCGTTTAATAAGCATGCCTAGTCGTGCAGAGCCTAATCGTGCCAGCCTGAGTAGGGCTCGGGCCGTGCCTGGCCGGGTGGCTCGAATGGCCAACAATACCAACAAATAATGTAAGTGAATATGAATGTAATATATATTGAGATTGCAAACATTTGAAAATTTGAGAAAAAACACTCATGAAATGTGAAATATATTATATGAAATATATTTTGTGTGAGTGTATATATATATATGACGGGGTTAGGTACTACAGGTACCCCGAACTATCATGCGGCCTAGCCTGCCAGGATAGAGACATGGCCCACGCTAGCCAATCAGTGGGACAAGACGCGAACACCCAAAGGCGATGTCCCGAACACGTGGCGCCTTCCCGACCCGCAGCGAGTCTTGCAGGGTCGGTAGGCCTGTGCCGAGATCCCTTTGGGTAGGGGTGAGGAAGCATTAACTGTGCTGGCTCGATAAGACGTGCATGCACGCCCCTCACTCGACAGCCGAGGTAGGGCGCCGCCTACGGACCGGTGCACCTGCGGGGACACCCCTGGTCAGCCGGGCCCATCATGACGTCGTGGCCGGCGTCGTAGCGCCCCCCCCCCCCCCCCCCCCCCCCCCCGCCTCAACGGGATAGACCATACAAGATCACCCTCCGCCATCAGGCATAGGGCGAGGCGGGCACGCCGAGCTAGCGGGCTCTGCTTCACCGGCGGCAACGGTAACAGGACGCTCGGCCTCATGACCACCGCGGTGGAGGCTGGCCCTGCCAACCAGACAAGAGGACCGCCCCCCGCACACCGGGAGGGGGCGTGCCGCAAGTATGACGACGCCATCCCCTGCCACAGGCAGCGGGACCAAAGGACATGTCAGGCGGCGCCGTGGACCGGGCGGACAGGACTTAGCTTCGGGACGTGGCGGAGCACGATCGACCGAGGGCTCTGGCCAGGACACGTGTAGAACTCCCAACCTCCTTCCTGGGATGGCGACCCTTAGGGGCGAGGTACCCCCTCTGTCTCATGCATTGTAGCCCAGCCCACCAGATATATGAGGCGGAGCTGGGCCTTCTCTCTGGTGAGCTGAACTGTTCACAACACACATGCACTCCGCTTACAAGCGCCCCGTTGTAAGCACCCAGCACTCGAACGCAAGGAACGCGAAGAACACCACCCATATTGGACGTAGGGCAGTTGCCTGAACCAGTCTAAACCCTTGTCTTTGAGTGTTAGCCATCGAGCTACGGAGAAGCGCGGCACTAATTACTAGCCCATGATCGGAACACCGAGAGTATATGTCTATATTTTGAAAGGAAAAAGGAAAATAAAAAAATGGAGAAATAATTGTAACAACATCAATCAGTTATCAATGATCTGAACAGTTGAAAAAAATCGAGTTTTTAAGATGAATAGATGATATTGCATCATCAAATTCTAATTCAGTTGCAATAAAAAAGTAAATAATTGAGACTGCAAAATCTTTAGATCACATTTTCTATAACCATGTTATTAGAAAAAAATCGTGGAAATTCTAGATTGAATCCGCAGGAACAATTGAGGAAAAAATCAACATTCAGAAATCTGGAATAATATTTTAATTTGAGCAGCCTAGGTTAGAAAACGTAAACTATATATGGCCGCTGCATCCCACATTGATCTTTGGGAACATCACCTCAAATACTTCCTCTTAACCAATCGGCTGCTTCCAATACAGATTCAAACGGCAAAATCGCATCTTCCAAGTTCCAAACACATGGAACTTCACACTGCGAACAAACAAGCTAAGGAGGCGGCGCCCGTCCGGGTATGTTGTGTTGCGTGTTGACCAAGGCCCCAAGTGATGGAGGAAGCAACAACGAAGTGGAGCAAGAAGCCCACAAGTCAAAGGAGCTTCCCAATCAGTCCACGCACAAGAACCTTGCGCGCCACTCCACTGCCCGGCCGCCACCCCTATTTAGCCCCCCAAACGCCGCCGCGGCATACAGCAACACACCTCACCGCCGCAAGAAGCCAGCCAAACCAATGCGCCATGGGGAGCCCGAGCGCCAGCACCACCTCGCCTTCCTCCTCGTCCTCCTCCTCCGCTGCCGCCTCCAGCGAGGAGACCCACACCCGCCGCGGCGTGCACGTGCTGCTCCTGCCGGTCCCGGGCGCGCAGGGCCACACCAACCCGATGCTCCAGTTCGGCCGCCGCCTCGTGTACCACGGCCTCCGCCCCACACTCGTCACCACCCCCGGTACGTCCTGTCCAAGCCCCTTCCGCGTCGCCGCCATTTCCGACGGCTTCAATGACGGCGGTATGGCCGCGTGCCCCGACCTCGCCGAGTACTGTCGCCGCTTCGAGGCCGTCGGCTCGGAGACGCTGGCGGAGCTGCTCCGCTCCGAGCCCGCCGAGGGCCGGCCCGTCCGCGTGCTGGTCTACGACCCGCACCTCCCGTGGGCGCGGCGGGTGGCGCGGGCGGCGGGCGTCGCGGCCGCGGCGTTCCTGTCGCAGCCGTGCTCCGTGGACCTCATCTACGGCGAGCTGTGGGCGGGGCGGCTCGCGCTGCCGGTCACGGACGGCGCCGAGCTGTCCGGGCGAGGACTGCTCGGCGTCGAGCTTGGGCCCGACGACGTGCCGCCGTTCGCCGCGAAACCGGACCGGTGCCCCGCGATCACTCAGACGTTGCTCCGGCAGTTCGAGGGGCTGGAGGACGCCGACGATGTGCTCGTCAACTCGTTCCGCGACATCGAACCCAAGGTGAGCGAGGTCTTGCTGGCCACCTGTCTGTTGTTTTGCTCAAGACAAAAGAAAAATCGACTACTCATTGCCCATGCTCTGCCTTTGCAATGGACTTCAAAATTCACAAGATTATTGACATGCTTTCTTTGTTGACCCATGAGCAGGAGGCAGATTATATGGAGCGAACATGGCGCGCAAAGGCAATCGGACCATGCTTGCCATCATTCTATCTCGATGACGAGCGTCTTCCGTCAAACAAGACATACGGCTTCGACCTATTCACCACCACTGTCTCGTGTATGGCTTGGCTTGACAAGCAGGCTCCTTGCTCCGTTGTCCTTGTATCCTATGGGACTGTATCCGAATACGACGAAACACACTTGGAGGAGCTTGGCAATGGACTCTGCAATTCTGGCAAACCATTTCTTTGGGTTCTGAGGTCAAACGAGGAACACAAGTTGTCAGATCAACTCCGTGAAAAGTGCAAGGAACATGGCCTTATTGTTTCCTGGTGCCCCCAACTTGAGGTCCTAGCACACAGGGCTGCAGGTACAAAATCAAACCCTGAACATTCTTATGAAGCAAAATGAAGTTAGTGAACTGAATTGACCACCAACAACTAAAAATGAACTGAATTGACCAGCAACTAAAAATTAGTCATGTTAATCTTTTTACCAGTGATTAATGCACATACTATGAATGCGAAGGATGTTTCTTCACGCACTGCGGATGGAACTCAACACTTGAGGCAATTGCTAATGGCACCCCAATGGTTGCAATGCCGCATTGGGCAGACCAGGCAACCATATCAAAATACATGGAGAGCATGTGGGGTATGGGCTTGCGAGGGCGCAAGGATGAGACAGGCTTGGTGACAAGGAATGAGGTTGAACGGTGCTTCAAGGAAGTGATGGATGGGGATAGGAAGGATGAGTTTAGGAGGAATGCCGCTAAGTGGATGCACAAGGCTAAGGAGGCGATGCAGAAAGGAGGGAGCTCAGACAAGAATATAGGCGAATTTGCTGCAAAGTATTCATCACGTTAAACGATAAAAACATCCAGTGATATGGAATGTGTTGCGAGCATAGCCAGTCTTTAATCCTTATGGCATTGCGTCTTCCAAAATGTCGTGGGAGACCAAACATGTTGTTCTTTTTTTTATGTTAGCACTCAGCAACCATTGTAAAGGCAAAGTTACATGTTTTGTGTTATTCAGTTATTGTAAATGATCATTTGAAATTGTAAGTGCTATTTAAACGTGAAGTGCTTCTATGCTCTACAAGGATAAGGAGCTCATAGATCTCATGACATGTAGCTTATCTATTTAACCTTGCAACATTAGAAGCGTACAATTTAAGAAACTTCCGTTTCTTTAGATCCATGTATGTTTTGTTCCCGATCAAAAAGATGTATATTTTGTTCTGAGAAATCAGATGAACAGGATGCATCAATCAAATCCAACAGCCTGTAGGCTCTACAATCAAATTATACTAAACAATCCAGCTGCAATCAGTTCAACATATAGGCGACAATCTGCTCCCCGCAACCGGGGTCGCCGGACCCTGATGAAATTTGCCAAAATCAATGAAAAATCACTGTTTAGTACTGTTCATCCATGTGGTCGGCCCTAGCGTTTAATGCATCCGACCCCGGCGGCTTTCTCGTCTGGCTTCGCCCCTAGCTCCCCATTTCCTTCTGTGAGCTCCATGCATAAACTGAAAGGGGACACAAGGTAGAAAAATTAGAACTTAGAAGCTCTGCTATCTTGTCAAATTATAAATCTTTCTTTCCAGACCCAAAACATTTACAAGGTATTCATTTACAGCATATACTAGTATATCCATGTGACTACAATTTACACACATATGAAAGAACTATGACGAATAACAAGCATCCATTATTCAAGCTGCGTGTCGTATGTGTATGAAAGTGATGAGGCATTTTTTGAACTGCCTATTCGGTAGGGTAGGATGGCTGCATGGCAAGGCCACACATTCCCCTCTTGTCGGAGATGTCCTTCTCCATCCTGAGGAACCCATTCTCACCCCAGGTTGTACCCCAAGAATTCTTCATCAGCCAATACTTGGTGCCGTCAGTATCCTGTCCATAACCAATCGCTGCAATGCCATGGTCCAGGTCAGTGCCGCAAGAGCCGGTCATCACACCACCAGAGTAGAACTGAAATGTCATGTCTCCTCCATCTACCGCCACTGACACAGGCTGGTTGGCTACAGCCTTCATGAGAGCAGCCTCGTCGTTCGTCGGCACATCCTCATAGCCCTTGATGGTTGCAGCGCTGCTGGATCCGGCCTTGCACTGGCCATCTTGAGCGCTGTAAGGGTAGCTGGACTCAGTGGTAAGACCACCGTTCTTGATGATGAACTTGAAGGCATCGTCCATCTCACCACCGTTGCAGCCCTGATCCTCTCCATGGACGTCACAATCCACCAACTCTTGCTCTGAAAGTGAGATGAGCTTGCCAGTGCTTATCTTGACGATCCCCTCCATGGCAGCCACAGCCGAAAACGCCCAACAGCATCCTACAACCAGATTTTTTGTATCACCACTGTTTTTAGTAATAAACAATTACACATGTCTATGGTTACCAAAGTGTACTTACCACATTGTCCTTGATCCTTAATGGGAGTGACAGCACCCTTGGTCCTCCAGTCCACCGTTGCTGGAAGCGCATCAATGCTAACATTCTCATACCGGAATCCTGTAGGCATCTTCACAGCATTTGGATTAAACCCCTTGCTGGCCTTGGTTGCTCTGAACTCATCGTTCGTGAGGTCGGCAAACTGGTTGACGCCAAGCCAGAACTTTTGGTTCCCGGCAGCATTGAACGACTCGATGAACTTGACGTTTGCCTTGAACACCTCGAACCGCCGCGCCTTCTCGACATCATCCTTGTAGACGCGGCTGTACTGGACCATCCACTGCTCGTGCCTCGCCACCATGGCCGAGTCATCGCTCAGCTCACGAGCTGCAAGGACAGCACTGAAGAAGCAGACGCAGCCGAGGATGGCAAGGAGCAGTGCCTTGCGGGTGGCCATTGTCGGTCAGGCTCTTTCTCGCTCTGTCTGTTGCTTCCTGCAGCTGTGCACTCTGCTGTTTTAATTTCTTTTGGTGACCGGAGGGTATATATAGTTGATGGTATGCATTTAATTAAGTAATATACACGGTGCGTACACGACGTGCCTAATTAATTTAGCTGGGTGGTGACCGTACGTAGCCGTCAAGTTCTTCTCAAATGGTAAAAAAACTCATGTGCATGAGACGTACGCTTTGCTGCACCATTGAGAACGACCCCAGGGATTGAATAGGACCTTGTTTGGAGTTTCCACAAGATCTTTCATGCCCAATAGGACTTGAGTAAATGTGATTGCAAGGTATACTATATATATGTATAACCAAGTGACAGGCATACATGTTAATCCACTGGATTGGAGTTGTATAAAAACCTGTCCAAAGGATTAACATGTCATAGGTTCATACAAAGAACAAAACTTGTTTCCGCAAACAACCGGGTAGTACTCTCTCCGTCCCAAATTATTAATTATTTTGGCTTTTCTAGATTCATAGACTTTGTTATGCATGTAGATGTTTAGATGCATAGCAAAGCCTATGATGCATAGCAAAGCCTATGAATCTAGTTACACGTGGCTCAACCAGCAACAAAGGAATACACTAATTAAACACTAGAGATTCCTTCTCCCACAAAGAGGAAGTAAGAACAATAGCAATGAGCAAAATTCGTTAGTCAAGAAGTTGGTGTCATAATACTTATGTTCATGTATTGCTCTGTTACGTCTAGATTATGGTCCTGCTACATGTTGATGATGCTAGTTAGTCTAGTTTACTTGTTTATCAGTTTACGTTCATAAAATTAAACCTAAAAGTGATAATTATTCTAGACATCCAAAAACCTTATAGGCACACTTTGGTTTAACTACGGCTGGATTTACCCATCCACCGAGACCGGATAAGTGTCAATTCACGTGATAGGATTTTGTAGCATTTCCAAAAGCATTTAATCCTAAATGATCAAGCTGAGCTGAAGAGCTCCATATATACTCTTCTTCTCCTGGCATTGTCACCCATCGCAATAAGGGTTCAAATTCTCGGTAAATAAAATTTGTGAAATTTCCATGGTAAAAATAGGCACCTAGAATTACTTTTTTTTGGATTTCTCAAATAAAAAGTTACAGTTAAAATTTGAATTCGGTGTTTTGCAATAGGATGGTTAAACGATTTATTTCTCAGGATTTTTAAATTTGTTTAGTGAAATATCATAGTTTTACAAATGTTTGAAATAAATCCTATTTCAATGGTATCGGTAGTTGTCACACCCGGTTTTAAGAATAAATCAGATGCATCTTATATGTGCGCCGGGATCAAGTTTACACATATATGATAGACGATACAAGTGTATATCCGAAATAATGTTATAATGAAAGAGAGTGTTAAAGTACTTTATTACATGACCGAAAGTTTTAATCTTAAGCAAACAATGAACGTCTTTAATTAGCAGCGGAACTTCAACTTCGCAGGTAGATGACTAGGAGACATACGTCTAGAACTCCTTGAAGTCTTCAGGGAACTCTAGGTAATTATCTTGTTCTGAGCAGCATTGATTTTAATAAAACAAGCGTGAGTACACTTATGGTTGGTACTCAGCAAGTGGAGTAAATTATATGACATGCAAGGCCAATTTTAAGGAATAGCTGACATGGTTTGACTGCGATAAGCACTTTTAGTTGGTCAAATTTTATTTAGCAAGCATTAACTAAGTGTAAGTATATACCGTAAACCCTTAAGTAAGTAAAAGAGATAAGTAACAACAACATAAATAAAGATCATCTTCAAGTTCAATTATCATGTGAGGGTCCAAGCCGCTCTTAACTGTAGCACGGATGATATATCAGTTTTTACTCTGCAGAGGTTTTACACTTTATCCACAACTCGTGTTTTCCTTGATGCCTGGGCTTGCAAGGCCTTTAAATGCTTCCGAGGTGATGGCAGGGATTCACTACGAGATCTTTACAAAGATTCCCTAACTTATGACAATCCGCTAAGGTTTCAAGTCAAAGCGGTCATAACTCTCCCTAATGAGGAAGACGCCTTAACCAGAACTATATCATAACCTCAAGAGGACCGAGCTATACCCCGACAATGCAACCCCTCTTGCCCTTTCGGTAAGATTATCATAAACTAAAGTTTTTAATTAATTAGCCAAGACCAGAGCCACGTAGTATTGTGGTTGCACTATTTTCCTGGGTGGTTCTCCATGTTCCAATTAATGCAATGATCTTATAGTTATCACCATAAGGTACTCCAGAACATGAAGTAAAACAAGTGTAGAATTGTTTCCAAGTTAACCAACCATTGTCTAAGTAGATGAGCAACTAGCATAGCTACAACATAAGCAAAACAACCTAGGTTTAATCAAGAAAGTACAAAAGAAACTAGGCACATCCTTAGTTTGGGATCCATCAAATTATAGACTCATGCATGCATATAAAATAAATGTGTGTATTAAGATTATTAGGACCGAAGTATGATCATGGACCACTTGCCTTCCTCAAAGCACTGCTGCTGCTCAGGGGTGTCTTCAAAGCCTTGGTCTTGCGGATCCTCGAACTGTGCATCGTCCATCGCACCACACAAGTTCATACAAGAAAACAAGTACAAGAAATAAGAAACAGTAAACCAAACAATGTAAATGGAACAAAACAAGGTTATAAACCTACCGTGCACGTCGCAAGGATCGCGTGAGCGTAAGAACCGATGAAAACGGAGTTAAAACAGAGAAGTTATGGTTAAAACATGATTCCAGGGGCTTATTTGAAAAAGATTTGAAACTAAAAGGGCTCTGACCGAAGAAACTGAGGGCTAAAACATAAATAAACCTTAAATTCGGGGGTTAGCATAGGAAAACGACGGGTTGGATTTTAGAAAAAGATAGGGGCTAAAATAGAAGAAAAAAGATCTAATCGTAAATACTTTTGAACTAGGGTGGAGCGCGGGTTGATTTTCATAAAACAGAGGGTCTCTTCTACAAAATAACTAGGGTTGACCGATACGCTGGGTTTTGACTCGGGTCTAGATTAGATCTAGACCCTCGGATCCAAATCCGATGGCTCGGCATGGCTGGAGGGGCTCGGGCGGCGGCGTTGGCGGGCGGCAGCGTGGGTTGCGGCGGCGGCGGTGGCGGGGCTCGCCGGAGTTGGCCGAAATCGGCGCTCTGGGGGCGGTTTCGCGCGGGGAAAAGCCGAGGACAGAGAGAGCAAAGAGGGGAACGCGTATACGGGCTCGAGAAGGAGAGATGGGGACCAGAGCAGGCTGTCAACGGCTAGGCATGGCAAGGCGGCGACGGCGAGCGATTGCGCGCGCGAGAAGGTGAGAGGGGGGCGTTGCTTGGCCGGCGAAGAAGGGCAGCGAAGCGGCGGATCCACGGTGCGGCCAAGCTCAAGAGGCGGTGGCGAACTAGGGCTAGGGTTTGCGGGGGCAAAAGGCGGTTGCGACTCAATGGGGCCAGGTGGCGCTGGAAGGCGTGCGATGGGCAGACTCGGGCTCGAGTTCGAGCCTGGCTCAAGGTGGAAGAGGGGTCCGACGGGAGGACCCCACCTGGCGGTGAGAGAGAGAGAGAGAGAGAAGAGGGGAGCCGGAGCAAGCTAGCCTGGGCCGCGCGGGTGATAAAAGGACGGCGAGAGGGAGAGGAAGATTTGGGCTGGGCCAAAACATAGAAGGAAGGGTTGATTTTTATAAAATAGAGGGTCTCTTCTGCAAAATAACTAGGGTTAATCGGTACGCTGGGTTTTGACGATGGTCTAGATCCCTCGAATCCAAATCCGATGGCTCGGCGCGGCTGGAGGGGCTCGGGCGGCGGCGCTGGCGATCAGCAGCGCGGGTGGCGGCGGGGCACGCCGGAGTTGACCGAAATCGGCGCTCTTGGGGCGGTTTCGCACGGGGAAAAGCCGAGGAGAGAGAGAGAGAGCGAAGAGGGGAACGCGTATTCGGGCTCGGGAAGGCGAGATGGGGACCAGAGCGGGCTGTCAACGATGAGGCATGGCAAGGCGGCGACGGTGAGCGATTGAGCGCGCGAGAAGGCGAGAGAGGGGGAAAAGAAGGGCTGGTGATGGTCCTCACCATGACATGGAGCTCCGACGGTGCTTGCCTGACGAAGAGGGGCGGCGAAGCTGCGGATCCACGGCGTGGCCGAGCTTGCGCGGCGGCAGCGAGCTAGGGCTAGGGTTTGCGGGGGCAAAAGGCGGCTACAACTCGATGGGGGGTCGAGGGGCACGCAGCGGTGCTTAGAAAGGGGCAGTTGAAGGCCTTGGCGTGCGGGCTAGGTGGCGCTGATAGGCGTGCACCGGCCGGACTCAGGCTTGGCTCGAGGTGGAAGAGGGGTCCGACGGCCGGACCCCACCTGGCGGTGAGAGAGAGAGAGGGAGAAGAGGGGGGCGAAGCAGGCTTGCCTGGGCCGCAGGTTGGATCGCGGGTTGGGCCGCGCAGGTGAAAAAAGAACAGGGAGAGGGAGAGGGAGAGGGAGAGGGAGAGGGAGATTTGGGCTAGGCCAAAAGAGTGAAGGGGGAGAGGACAAGAGAGAGGTTTAGATTGAGGCCAAAAGAGAAAAGGGAGAGGAAAGAATAAGGAGACAAGAAAATTCGTTTGAATTAAATTGAATTTAAATTCAGCTGAAAGACAAACAACAAAATGATGTGATGCGGCATGAAATGCACAAGACCTATATTTCCTTATATTTCTTTTTATGGCTAAGTATATTAATTTATCATTCACAGTCAATGTTCTAAACTCAAAATAAATTAAATAGACCTTATCGAGCTTGCAATAAATGTAACCAATTTATTTAGGTTCCTAATGAAAATTCGGGTGTTACAAACCTACCCCCTTAAAAGCAATCTCGTCCTCGAGATTCGGCTGGGCTAGCAAAGAGCTAGGAAAATTCTGCCTGTAACTCATCCTCTCGTTCTCAAGTGGCCTCATCCTCTGCATGGTGACTCCACTGAACCTTACACATCCGAATCCTCTTACTCCGGGTGATCCTTTCCAATGTGTCCAGGATTTTGACCAGGTACTCAGTGTAGGTCAAATCATCCTACACATTCAACTCCTCCAGTGGTAACTGCTCCTATGGTACTCTCAAGCACTTCTTCAACTGCGATATGTGGAACACGTTGTGCACATCTGATAGTCGTGCGGGTAGCTCTAGCTGGTAAGCTACCTCGCCCTTCCGTTCCAAGATCTTGAACAGACCAATTAATGAGGTGACAACTTCCCTTTGACTTTGAATCTGCGCAAACCTTTGATAGGTGACACTTTCAGATACACAAACTCCACTTCTTCAAACGTCAACTCCCATCGTCGAGTATCTGCATAACTCTTCTACCTTGATTGTGCTACTTTCATATTCTCACGAACAACCTGCACCTGTCGTTCGGCCTCTTTAATGATCTCAGCCCCGAACAGTTGGCTTTCGCCTGTCTCACTCCAATACAACGGAGTCCTGCACTTCCTGCCATACAATGCCTCAAACGGTGCCATCTTCAAACTAGCCTGATAGCTGTTGTTGTAGGAGAACTCTGCAAACAGCAAACTCTTATCCCAACTACCTCCGTGCTTCAGGGCATAGGCCCTAAGCATATCCTCTAATACTTGATTCGTCCTCTCTGTCTTACCATCTGTATGTGGGTGATATGCTGAGCTGAAATTCAACTTCGTGTCCATTGACTCAATGCAACTTCTGCCAAAATCGAGATGTGAATTGAGTACCTCTGTCTGAAACTATCTTCTTAGGTACCCCATGCAAACACACAATCTTGGCGATATATATAGCTCTGCCAATCGTGCTCTCGTGTAAGTAGTCTTCAGTGGAATGAAGTGAGCTACCTTTGTCAATCGATCCACTATGACCCATATCAAATCATAATCATCCCGTGTACGTGGCAACCCCACAATGAAGTCCATACCAATTTCTTCCCATTTCCATTCTGGCACTTTCAATGGCTGCAACAAACTGGCTGGTTTCTGGTTTTCTGCCTTGACTCTCTGACACACATCACACAAAGACACATGAGCTGCAACATCACGCTTCATGCCATACCACCAATATCTCTCCTTCAAGTCCTGGTACATCTTGGTACTGCCAGGATGGATTGAATAAGTTGAATCATGAGCCTCCTGCAGAATTTTCTCACGAAGGTGATCCACATCTGGTACACATATCCTCTTTCGAAACCATACAGTCCCTTGTTCATCCTCGGTGAAGTCAGGTGCCTTGCCTGCTTCTGTCATCTCGTTTATCTTCTGGATCTTAGCATCTTCAAGGTGACCCTTCCGTATATCCTGTTCGAGAGTTGGCTCTACTTCTATAGTGATCCCTTCAGTATGAGCAATGAACCCAAGATTGAGTTGCTCAAACTCCTTATACAATTCCCGAGGCATCTGATTAACCATTGTTGCATTCACATAACTCTTGCAACTCAAGGTATCGGCAACCACGTTGGCCTTCCCTGGATGATAGTGTATCTCCAGGTCATAGTCCTTGATTAGCTCTAACCATCTTCGTTGTCTCAGATTGAGGTCATTCTGAGTGAAAATGTACTTCAAACTCTCGTGGTTGGTGTATATCTGACATCGGTGACCCAACAAGTAGTGTCTCCATATCTTTGGAGCATGCACCCCTGCTGCTAACTCCAGATCATGAGTGGGGTAATTCTGCTCGTGCTTCCTCAACTGACGATATGCATACGCAATTTCATGTCTGATGTGAACCCGTTAGGGTTTGTTCCTGATCTTTCGATGAGATGCAGGGGATAACTTGGTTGATGGAGGAGACGACGTTCACGGCCTGAGTACAGCCTTCCAAGGACGCTGAGCCTTAGCAACCGATACACCACCTCCTATGGTTGCCGCAATCTTGTGGAGCGCGACACCCCGACCACTAGGGCACTCGTCTTGCAAGCAATCGAAGAGCTAGCAAGAACAAGTAGAACAAGTACTGAAAATACGTGATGTAGTTGAAGGTCTCAAACTAAATCTCAATATGGTGGGGTTCCGAAAACAAGTGAACGGGCGGCTGGATCATCACGCGCGTCTACAAGGAAATAGCAAAAGCTAAACTTGCATCTAACAAAACCCAAGTGTTCTTGGCGGCGGCTAAGGGGTATAAGGAGGTGGGAGCACAACCATAAGGGTGTTGGGGTCGTATCCCAATCCTAGGACGCGTTCGAATTGGACTCAACTTGATACACGGCCCATTGGGCTAAAATAGGGTGACGCAGCACCGTGGGCTGAAAAGGACTCCGTAGGAAAACGACGATTGCGGTTGACTCTGAAAAGATATGAGGGTGATTCCAAATCCGATGTAAAGTAGATTTGATAAGATTTCCAGGAAGTACTTGAACGCCCAAAACCGAGTCCGGATAAAGTCGTGGCGGCTGTTACAAGTCGTGTCTGTCCTGCATTCCGAATCCAGCCTGCGTGATGCATCTTCCCTTTTGATCCACTCCATTATTCCTGAGTAAAACAAGAGTGCACGTGTCTCCATTGTCTAAATATGATGAACCTGAGCTTAAGAGTGAACTTACTTGATGGGTAAGTCGACAAGCACGAGTGCGAGTAATAGGACCAAGTGGTGTTGGCGAAGTAGATGCTGGTGTATGTATGGATGTATCGTTGGTGGTGATGTCCTCATCAATGTCCCTCTTGCATCAATACACAACCAAGATCTTGTTTAGAAGCATCACAGTAGATGTTGAAGCTCTTGTGAATATCAGGCATAACCAATACTGGTGCAGTAGTCAACCTTTTCCTTAACTCATCGAATCTATCCCGACATGCCTCTGACCTTACAAACTCCTTTCTTTTCTCTAATAGTGAAGTAAGGGGTTTCACTATCTTAGAGAAGCCTTCTATAAATCTCCTGTAGTATCATGGAGTCCTAGGAAACTCCGAATCTCTAACACTGTCGTTGGCGGTTCCCACTTCAACACATCCCTGACTTTCCCTGGATCAACTGCAATACCTCCATCTGTGATGACATGACCAAGAAACGAGACTCATTCAGCCAGAATTCACACTTGTTGAGCTTAGCATACAACTGATTCTCTCTGAGTTTCTGCAGAACAAGCCTCAAATGTTCCTCCTCATTCCTAGAGTACACCAAAATATCATCAATGAACACCACTACGAACTTTTCAAGATATTCCATAAATATCTTGTTCATCAGGTACATGAAGTAGGCTGGAGCATTTGTCAACCCAAAAGACATCACTGTGTACTCATATAGCCCATATCTGGTAGTGAAAGCTGTCTTGGCAATATCTGAAGGTCGTATCCTCAGCTGATGATACCCTGACTTCAAATTAATCTTGGAGAATACTGTGGCTCCCTTCAACTGATCAAACATATCTTCAATACGAGGTAATGGATACTTGTTCTTGATAATAAGCTCATTCAATGCTCTGTAATCCACAAACATCCTTTGTGTACCATCCTTCTTCTCAACGAATATCACAGATGCTCCCTAAGGTGAAGAGCTAGGATGAATTAACCGTTTATCTAGCAATTCTTTTAAATTTTTTTTAAGTTCCTCTAATTCTCCAACTGACATTCTATATGGTCTCTTAGCAATAGGTGCAGTACCAGGTAAAAGATCTATGAGGAATTCAATGTCGCGTTCAGGTGGCATACCTGGCAAATCATCGGGGAAGCGTCCGGGTACTCACACACCACTCTGATGTCCTCAGTCAAACCTGCCTTCAGCTGGTTCACTACACAGTCTGCTGCAAATGGAAGTGTTGCAATGAACTCAAACCGTTCACCATCTGGGCTCGTGAGGAGCAATGACCTCTTGGCACACTGAATAACTGCATCAACCTTGCTCAACCATCCCATTCCGAGTATGATGTCAATTCCACTAGAATCTAGTACTATGAAGTTGGCACGAAAAGCCCTGCCCATGATCTTGAAACTAACACCAAGACACTAGTACATGACTTTCATATTTCCCCGGGTGAGCTAACTAGCATGTGATTTGACATAGTATGCATGGGAATACCATGCTTTGCGACAAACTGGGCAGAAATAAAGGAATGTGATGCTCTAGAATCAAATAAAACTGATGCAGGGGCTGAGTTGACTAGGAACATACCGAACACAATGTCCTGAGCCTCCTAAGCGGTCTCCGCGGCCACATGGTTCACACGCCTGCGGACGTAGTTTTGCTGGCCCTTGTTGTTCTGATGTCCGGTTGTTGCTTTTGGACTGTTGCTACTGCTGCTGTGGAGTCTGCCTCTGTCCACTATTGTTGAACTAACCTGGAGTGTTCTGGGCATTTCCCTTGGGGCAACGGTTGGCATAGTGACTAGCCTCACCACACCTGAAGTATGTGTTACCACCAGTGGAAATAGGAGTGTTGTTTCTCACAGATGTTCCAGTGGGGGTGTTCTGGCGATTCTGCGGGAGATTGTGGCGCTGCACTGATTGACCAACACGCTGAGCCTGCTGATGCTGATGGTTCTGCTGATTGGGGCGCTGGTATTGATTCTGCCTGAAGTTGACATTCTGTCCTCCAGTGCGGAAAGGTGTCCCTTGTGGGAGCACGAATCGGGAGTTGTTGCTGGACTGTCCCTGCGACTAAAACTTTCTCTTCTGCTCACCCATCTCCTTGCGAGCATGCTCCACCATGATAGTGATGTCCACCATCTTCTGCCATGATAGGGGGAAAGAGGGGTCCGACGGGCGGACCCCACCCGGCGGTGAGAGAGAGAGGGGGGGAGAAGAGGGGGGGGGGGGGGGGGCGAAGCAGGCCAGCCTGGGCCGCGGGTTGGGCTGCGCGGGTGAAAAAGAATGGGGAGAGGGAGAGGGAGATTTGAGTTGGGCCAAAAGAGAGAAGGAAGGGGGAGAGGAAAAGAGAGAGGTTTAGATTGAGCCTAAAAGAGAAAAGAGAGAGGAAAAAAAAGGAGACGACCAAATTCATTTGAATTTAAATTCAGCTGAAAAACAAACAATAAAACGATGCGATGCGGCATGAAATGCACAAGACCTATATTTTCTTGTATTTTTTTATGGCTAAGTATATTAATTTATCATTCACGGTAAATGTTCTAAACTCAAAATAAATTAAATAAACCTTATCGAGCCTACAATAAATCTAACCAATTTATTTAGGTTCCTAATGAAAATTAGGGTGTTACAGTAGTAAAGCAGAGAATTATGGTTTGCCTTTGGTGACCAGTCATTAAAAGAAACTATGGACCCACAAGTGAAGTACCAAAATAACAGTGAAGTGAACCTAAATAATGAAGGACTCGATTACAGCTATAGCATTACCTTCTTCCTCATGACTCCAGCACTAATGCAATGCAATGCAATCAATTCTCAAGTTTCACTCATTGTCAAAGAACCATGTTATTAAGCTACAAAGGAATCATTCAAGATAGACAGAGCCAAGATTTTGGTCTATTTACAACTTTTGCAGCTCAAATGCTGTTGTTCCTTTCCGCAATTCTTCAGCTGATCACATTCCTCTATAACCTCAGTAGTGGTGAACAAAGAGGTATTAAAATATAGCTTCAGTACAAAACTTCATAAGCATCTTTTGAAAAGAGACATATAAAGTGGAGATGTATGTAGATACGTTTACCGCATCATTATGTATGCGCACATATGCCTTATGTGCCTAGCAAATTTATTTTCACATTCGATGACACATTATATATTTTTTACCACAGTTCTTCAATAACAGATGTGAATAACATGTGTTTCTTTGTTCCAAAATAATCGTCATACCTGCAAAATGTAATCTTTGGCATGTTACCGGACTGTGGACAAACAAGAGGAGTCAGTGCAAGACAGAATCATGTTAAAAGTGAGAAAGGAACCTCATATACTACTGATTTGGAATTATCTTGAGAAGCTCAATGTCAAATAGGAGAGTTTTGTCTATCAAGCCTTGATTCCGTAGAACAAAATCAAGAGCTCTTTGTCCCTGCAAGACAAACGGTAAATGTTTAACACGATTCGAACAAATCTGACAAGGATAACTTTTGAAATCAGGCAAGTGTTTTACTGAGAATGTCGTTGGTTTTGGACCCAACTTGTTGTAGTCATTATCCGGATATCCAAGATCCGGTGGTACGATTATCCTGAAGTGAGTGAGCTCTTTAATAGTATATTTGCAAGCTGCGAGATGAACTTCTCGCTCTTTGATCAGTGATTCACCGGCCACTAGATCGGAAATGCATGGAAGCCACCTTACCTCCTAACTCCTCCGGGAGCCATGCCTGATATAGCCTCCTCAAAAGCTGGTATGACCTACATTATTAGAAATGGATATTAGTGAGACAGGAACTGACTGAACATTTCCTATTATACAGAGCTCACAAAACTGCAAAAGTGTCAACAGTCTACTTCATAATTGTCCTCTGAAATTGTTGTAGCCAATGTTTTAGAAAAGGACCTGTACCAGTTCCATTGCATGGTCTATGGACATGGTAATGTAGTACTCTACCAAAAGTGATTGGTTGTATGATATGAAAAGAGTGATCAACACTGCCTTAAGTAGTAAATTACCTGTCCTGATCCAACCTTAAACTTGAAGAAGTCTTTGTCACCACCCTGACATTTATGATTTAAGAGTGATGTATCAGTCGAATTGGGAAAAAACTGAGGACCAAAACGTGAATTTGGACTAAAATTAATATATAGAGTAGCACACTCTTAGGCGAAAAAAAGTAATGTCATAAATCATGTCCATTCATAATTAAACATTAATGACACAATTGTTCTGACCACCCAAGCAAGTTCAATGAATCACACGATTGTTTGACCTTGTAAGAAAGCTAAATACTCATATTTTTTGTAAAATACAGTAGTAATTGATACCTCAAACGAACCTCCTTTCGTCTTGTTTCTAGCTTCAAAAATACGACCGTAGTATCCAATTGTATAGCCATCCCAATCAACCTTAAGGAGTAAACAAATTCAAACCTTCGTCAGGGTTGAAACTTGGCACATATTACAGAGAAGGATACATGAACTATGTACATGCACCAAAATAAGCTATATGTGCATTTATATGTAATGGTTGTAGCTCACCACAACAATCTCCCCCTTTTTTGGGGAAGGGCCATCACCAACCCGCAAGTCCTGTATTTTTGTCATGACAATATTGAATGCAATGGTCTAATCATTTAAAGATTATATAGGAAAGTAGAAATCAGCAGATGGCGGTAAGGGCACCTTGTACTGGAGACCTGATTCTGTTTCAGTGTAATCTGGATACCGCATTTTTGTCTTTCCATAATCTTTACCACGAAGTGCAGGCACTGAAATTGGATTGTCAGGTAAGGCCTGGCTGCCTTTTTTTTTTTGAGATTGCTTCTGCACTTTCTTGTTAGAACAGATACACAGTAAAGAAACTTGATTTAGTAGCGGCAAAGCAGTTAGCCATATATGTCACCCCTTTGTTTGTCTCACACACTACAAAGAGTTTTAGTCATACAAGTATGCTAAGTGGATCAGTCATTCCAATCTCCAATGAAAAAAATGCAAACAGAAACCCATTACTGATTCACATTTGGTTTTAGTCTATCATTGTCTTCTATAATGTGATTACTAGAAGATCATATGGCCTTCTCTCTAATCCAATGAAGATAGCGAGAATGCTACTGTATGCTGAACACAAGGAGCATTACAAGATGATGAAGATATACTGATTACAGACTTACTATCAGCAAATTCTGCTTTCGCCGCTGCTTTCTCAAATGTGTACTGACAGGAGGTGATGCCAATGGTAATTGAAGGGATCAACATCAGTCTCCTTCTGTCCATCATAAAACCTGTATCCAATGAATTCAGGATGGTCTTAGTGGAAACCAAGCAGCATCTACTGAAGATTTAGATTGCAAATCGCTTTATTTAGTTCGTATGCACAGCATCTCAATCCCCTGTGAAAATTATCTTCTGAATGAGTCGTGGTTCATAGAAACCACATTCTGATTGTATGTTCCACTCCCACCTGAATTGACATGGCATATAGTGGGAAATGTTCTAATACCACTATTTAGCAATATCAGTGGTGTGCCCAATTCAGAACTTCGATCACCAATTTGTTCAAGTTGAAGCTGAAGCCACATTAAAGAGAACCTGAAGCGGAAGATTCTTTTTTTCTCCTCAATCTTATTATTTTTTCGAAGAACCTCTTCGAAGAGGGCGGGGACCTCCTGCATTTCACTTAAGAAGAAAAGAATTGACTCGGTTTACGAGAAAAACTGGACCCGAAAATTATAAATCCGCATGGTTTATTGGAAGAAAACCGGTGCAAAATCTGAGCACGATAACTCGAGCAACTAACCCTAAGCATCCACTAACCCTCAATCTTATTATTACAATCCCCAGACGCAAAAAGGCGGTTGCAAATTGACTGCTTTCACTCACTGCAGACTGCAGGGAATAAACAAAAAAGGCAGACAAGATTGATAGGATAAGGTTAGCGCCAAGACTGACCTGGCATGCTCGGCGCCCCGAGCTTCGCGAGAACCACCATCCCCCTGACAGAAAAAGCGCGGGTGGTAGTGCTCCACGACGCAGGGAACAAATCTGCAAAAATCTGGATGCCCTGGAGCATTCATTTCCACAAACAAAGATTTGGATTTAGGGCTCGCAGAAAAAAGAGAGTATACAGAGCAATATCAACTTTCCATCCAACAAAGCAGAGGGGCTTACTGATCAAGGAAACAGGGAAACGGTTGTCGGATTTTGGTTGATCACCAGTGGAGGTGTGGCGCTGCGGTGGTGGAAGAAAGGAGCTAACGAGGGAGATGATGAAGGGTGGAGAGGCAGCTAACGACGGATTGAGTGGTCCATGGTGGACTCGTTGGCTCCAGGATCGATCCAGCCCATCCTCAAGAGACAAAAAAGAGCGTGCGTCCAAGCAGCAAGGCCTGTGCCCCTTTCTCCTGGCAACAATTATTTTAATTTTTCATTTATTTGTTAATAATAATATTTTATTTTAACTAAAGTATATTTTGGAGAACTAAATCTTTTAAACATAACATATTGCATGATGCGGGAGGAAATATGTCGTCATACCACACTCACTATTGGAGGGTGCCCCACTGGTAGACTTGCGTGGCTCGATAAAACCTCTCCTTACACTATTACTCTCTCATCCCAAATTACTAGTCGTTTTAGTTTTTTAATACATAGATTTTGCTATGTATCTAGATATAATAATACATGTGTCATCGTAATATTGACACTGAAAGACTCCGCTAAATTTGTTATACCAAATGTGTTATATAAAATCCATTAGCTCTCATTTTAGGATCAGATTGTAATAGGAGATGAGGAAAAAAGGTGACATAGATACAGATGGGCTAACACGGGCACCGATGCGTACTTACCATATATGATTCTCCTTGATACCATTAACAACCACAAATAACATATTTGGACGGATTTGTCAAAAGAATTTAAGTTTCGTGGTCTAGCCAACTACGTCTTAAAGTAAGCTCATTTGAATCAAGAGTTTTGTATACTCTAAATTTATTCAAGTTTATAGAAATTGGTATTAACATCTACTACGTAGTAAAAGTAAACTATGAAAATATATTTCACAATAGATCTAATTATACTCATTTCGTAAATACATATTATTGTTTGTTTTCTATTAGTTTAGTCAAACTAGAATAACATATGTTAGGACAAACTCAAAATCCTGAATATTTCATAATGGATATAGTTAGCTGTGAAATCAGAAATTGCTCAACCGAAAATCGATGAATTTGTTATTAATATGGGTGTCGGTATTTTACCGGCAAGCCTACCTAGGGATACCCTAAGGTAGTAAGACTTGTAGGCAGGGTGTCGCCGAGATCAGGAACTCGAAGGTGCAAGCAACACAAAGTTTAGATAAGTTCGGGCCACGACATGCGTAATACCTACGTCCTATATGGTGGTTTGTATTACCTTGGATTGGTTATTATTTGGAGGGGGTCCCTGCCCGCCCTTATATAGTCTGGGGGACAGGGTTACAAAGATCCTAACCAGATACGAGCTTAGGAGTCCTACCCGAGTGCTACTCGGGTAGTTTCCTTCTATTCTGACTAGTCCTACTCGTGCCCGAGTAGCTTACAACAGATATAAGTTATGGGACATGCCCCAACACTTATCCTAGAGTATTCTATGCATGTGCATAGTCCCGTGGCCCCGGATCTGACAAGCTTCGAGCTCTTCGTAACCGAGTACTTCACGCTTTCGAGTACTTCTGAAGGCGTCTTCGAGTTCTTCTGAAACTCCGTTTCAAAGGTGTCTTGCGAGTACTTCCATGGCTGCGTCGAGGCTATGAGGTGCTCATGCCCCGAAGAGTCTTAAGTTTTCTTTTATATGGTGTGCGATAGAAATCGCACTCCGTATGGAGTAGCCCCCAAGCCTTAGGTTGAATCAAAAAATCAGGCTGAAGGTCAAATTAGTCTTGAATCTTCTAGTCTTTATCTTCTAAAATTTAAAAAATAAGTCATTGATGACACGTGTTCTACAGCACCTGAGCCTTGAATCCAAATCCTCGGGTTTGGCAAAAAGGATCCAAAAGGTCGTGGCATGCATTGTAGAATAAGTTAAGAATATCAATTGATGGTTAAAATAGAAAAGTTAGCTCAGAAATTTGAAAACTCTTTTTTTCGGCTGACATCCCTGAAAAAATAGTTAAATAAATAACTTCCCAAAAGAAATCCTAAATTACCTCTCAAAACACATCATATTATGAGAAAAACTCTTCAACTCCCGCACAGTGAAACTGGGCCGCCGCTGGTTATTTAACCACGCGGTGACTTAGGATTAACTTACCCTTTCACTCACCTTCACACTGTGTGAGGCCTTCGTCTTCCTCCATCTTCCAGCTGCCGCCATTTTCTAGATCTAGATATGGGACTACGCCATTTCAGTCTTCTCCTCCCTCCCGCCGCATTTCCTAGATATAGATCTGGGACTACACCATTTCAGTCTTCTCCTCCCTCCTGCCATGTAGCCGCCTCTACATCTGCACTCTCCTTGCGCGCATCCCGTACCCTCTCCTTGAGCCCCCGAGCACATGCGGGTGAAGAAACTCGTGACTTGAAGGATGGGAAACAAGAAAGCCACCAGCAAGGGAGACAAAGGGAAGGAGGAGGAAGAAGCCAAGTCCACAAGTAGCGACTGGAATTACAGTAAGTGTTCCAGGAATGATCTCTTGAATCTTGTTGCCAAGGGTCTTCTTCAAGGCCAAGATGTTGTTCAATGGCGCCCTTCTTTTCGTCAACCTTATCCTCAACACAATGTGGATGAAATCATACTTTTTCTGCATTTTGTCGAAGGGGATTGGCCCTCCCTGCCTCCGACTTTCTTCGTGGCCTTCTCTATTTCTATGGTCTCCATCTCCATCATCTCAACCCAAATTCAATAGCTCATATAGCTATCTCTGTGCATCTGTGTGAGGCTTTTCTGGGGATCAAGCCCCATTTTGCTCTCTTTCGATACCTTTTCGCAGTGAAACCCCGACCTAGTCTTGAGCGCCAAAATGTAGTCGGAGGGGCCGGATTCCAGCTAAAATAGAAGATGGATAAGAAATATATCAAATATAAGTTTCCTACTAGTCACTCAGGTTGGAAAGACTTGTTGTTTTATATTGGGAATCACAAGCAATCGCTACCAGATAGGACCGGAGGAGTGTCAACACCGCAACCAGAATGGAACATGAATCCATCTGCATCTGAGATGGAACAAGTCAATGAGTTGCTCGAGTTGATCCAGGCGCTAAAGTTGATGGGAGTCACTGGTGAATATGTGATGTACTCATTCTTCGAGCGTCGGATTCAGCCCCTGCAGAAGATGTGCTGCTTTGGTTTTGACTACATTGAATCTGAAGATCCCTCACGCATGTCTGCAGAAGAACTACTACCGGGGGAGGCACTTAAGCGAATAGGACGTGTATTGATGGATGTACATGATGTACCTGTCGGTGTTTTACCAGCAAGCCTACCTAGGGATACCTTAAGGTAGTAGACTTGTAGGCAGGGTGTCGCCGAGATTAGGAACTCAAAGCTGCAAGCAACAAAAGGTTTAGACAGTTTCGGGCCGCGATGTGCATAATACCCTACATCCTGTATGGTGGTCCTGTATGGTGGTTTGTATTGCCTTGGATTGGTTATCGGTGTGATGATGTCTCCTCCCTTTGGAGGGGGTCCTGACCGCCCTTATATAGTTTTGGGAGACATGGTTACATGAAATCCTAGCCCGATACTAGCTTAGGAGTCGTACTCGAGCACTACTCGGGTGGTTTCCTTCTGTTCCGACTAGTCCTACTCGTATATGAGTAGTTACAATAGATATAAGGTCTGGGACATGCCCCATCCCTTATTCTACAATATTCTATGCTATGTGTGCAGTCCCGTAGCCCTAGGTGTGATAAGCCCTCGAGCTCTTCGTAGCCGAGTACTGCAGGCTTGCGAGTACTTCCGAAGTCATCCTCGAGTTCTTCTGAAACTTTATCTTGGAGGTGTCTTCCGAGTACTTCCTTGGCTGCTTCGAGGTTGTGAGGTGCTCATGCCCCGAGTAGTTTTAAGTCTTTTTTTATATGGGGCGTGATGAAAATGGCACTCCATATGGAGTAGCCCCCGAGGCTTAGGTTGAATCGAACAATCAGGCTGATGGTCAAATTAGTCTTGAATCTTCTTTCCTTATCTTCCAAACAATTTAAAAAATAATCCATCGATGACACGTATCCCACAGCTCCCGAGCCTTGAATCCAAATCCCAAAAGATTTGAAAAAAAAAGGATCAAAATGAACATGGTATATGTATGTTATATATTTGTTATAATGGTAAAAAGAGGAAAAATTGTAACGAAATTTGAAAACCCCCTTTTTCGGAATAAAATCCCTGAAAAATGGTTAATCAAATAACTTCCCCCAAATTATCCTAAATTACCTCTCAAAACAAATTATTATCCCTGATTTAATAGCTAGATAAGATCTCTGGGTTAAAAATTTGAAAAACCTCTTATTTCTAAATAAAACCCCTGAAATAATGGTTAAACAATTAACTTTCCGAGATAAATCCTCAAAAGCCTCTTAAATCGGATTCTTTTTTGAGTCTTTCGATTAGTTTTGCGGCGTCTAGCCCCCAAGCTTATGAGCTAGGTGAGTCGTAGGAGCCACGTCGAGTAGTTATTGGCGCCCAACCCCCAGCCTGGGAGCCAGCGGAACCGTTAGAGATGCGCCGAGTGACCTGGCGGGTTGTCTCTGAAGCACGATCTTTATGTTTCATGCCGAGTGACCATGCTCTTGGTTCTGGTGAACCGTATAGGCTAGTACTCGAAGTAGTCAGGAGACCCCTTCAGTAGTTTGACTCTCAAAGTTACTATATGTGGTAAGACTAGTACTTGGAGCTATTACTGGAGTTCTTCAGACCAATCGGGTACAACTACTCGCGATTCTCTGGTAATTATGGGCTTGGTGACCCCTTCAGTATTACAAGCGTCTCGCCTATATGGTCTGAAGTGAGACTAGTACCATACGTCTCGTCGTTGTTCTGTGCCAAGAACCAGCCGTAACCGGTACGCTACCCATTCATCCGAGTACCTTTGTTACCCACGTATATTGCCTCTGATGTGCGTTGTTAACTTTGCAGGGACACACGGACTTGTATAGGAGTTCACCTACACTTCTCGAGATAGAACGCACAGCCACTTGAAGCCAAGTACGTATCAGCCGCCCAGGATTAACCATCCTTCCATCGATCGCATGACCAATGATGAAGGTGACGATACTGATGATGATCTTACTTTGGCGAACCTCCTGAAGAAGTCAAGCACGAGTACCGCCCAGGAAGACACAAGCTTTCCTGGTGGTGAACTCTTGCCCAGCCACCCCAAGAAGCCAATGGTCACCGCCCGGAAGCGCAAGGCAACTATCTTCACAGTCGACGATGATGAACAGTCAAGGTAAGAATTTTCTTGACCACCGCGAGTACCTTTCTTGAGTTCTCCTTCTGCCGATTTTTGAATACTCTCCCCTTCTTATTTCTCTAGTGCTCCTTCTAACCCCAAGCACTCAAAGCAAAGGGCAGAAGACAAAGCAGTCGGGGATGATACTGCAACAGGGCAGGGTGTACCTTCTGTGGCAGTGGAGCCATCATTGGATGTTGCTGGAGATGCATCAGGTGCCCCGCCGTGGTAAACTTCGGCCTTGGCTAGCAAACTGGCGGCTGCGAGTACTTTGGGTGCTGCTCCAGCGCCTAAACTGCTCAGAGCAAAAACATTGAATGTAAAGAAATCTTCACTGTAAGTACTCGAGTACTTTTCACTTGTGTATTTTGTAAGTCCGTAGTCAATAACAGGTCTGACCACTGCTCCACTGTGTGTAGGAAATCCTCTGCTCTGGACTTGGATGAGCCTGGCCTTGCCTCGGCTAGTCCAACCCCGAGCCGGAAAAAGAGTCAGATGCTGCAGCGTTGGAGGTCAGGCCAGATACTACGACCATTGCCGAGTCGTCAGTGCCCCAGGAGACTCCTGCGCCGGCCACCACCGAAGCTAAAGGGGATGACGCAGGTGCTGGACCGGTCGAAGGAGACAAATATGTGACAGATGAGCCAGCCCTCGAGATGCTATCAGGTGAGCCTATTGTGCCACCCCATCCCGCGAGTACCTATTCTGCCAGAGCCTAGACTAAATACCGCAGGTGAGGTGGCAGGTACCCCGCAGCAACAACGAATTGCTGAAGAGGCAGATGTTGCGGGTACTTCATCGGGTAACATCCTGGTGACACCACATGGGTGGCAATATGCTGTTCCAACAGAACTCCTTGACGATCCAATGCTGACGTAGAGAGCCTGAAGCACTTCCAGGATACGTTCAAGGATTTGCACAAGTTCTCCACAGTATGACCTCTTCCTAACCCCATGACTTGATCTGTCGAGTAATGTTGTCACCTATTGATTTGCATACTTCTTTGTTTGAGTAGAGAATGGCCAATCAATCCAGGCTGAAATCGGACAAGCTGGAAGCTGTTGAAGATGGACTGCGCCAGTTGCAGGCCAAGGACAGGCAAATTAAGGAGCAAATTCACAAGAGGATCGAAGTGCAGCGTCAGCTGGATGCCATAAAGCTGGAGCGTACACGGGAGGTTTGGCTTCTCAAGAAAGAAATTGAAAATCTTGAAGAGAAAGTCCCAGAAAAAAGCCTATGGAGGTAACTTCCTGCCAAGTACTCTTGCCCAGTTTAATGCAGTCGAGTAATGAGTAGTGTATACTCTTGCCCAGTTTAATGCAGTCGAGTAATGAGTAGTGTATATGCATGAAAGACGTAACCTTTACAATAGATAAGCTTTGCTAGATCCACTAAACAACATAGTGAAATTTGAATTCGCTAGAAATTAGAGATGGAATTTTATTTACTTTGAAGATGACCATAATTAGGTTCAGTATAATATAAGTTTTTGTAATCTGAACAAAAGAAACATTAACTATGTGTACCATGCAGCAAACTTGAAAGTGATCAGCGTGTTGAGTTCATAGCCAGGCTAGAAATTGCACAAGTTTGACCAAGTTAGATACTTTTATTCTTAGTCACAACTCTGACAAGATTTCTTTTTCCGCCATATAGGTCGCATTGAGTCCGTGATACAAAATATAGTGCGGCAATGCTATCCTGATAAGCTACCCAATAACACGCTGATAAATTAATCGCGAAGCTTTACCCAGGTTTGAAAAAAAATATTTAGATACATATTGCCAATGTGTGGCTATGAATCAAACAAATCTTTGTTCCTCTTGATTAAGACCTGTATCAGTCTTTAAATATACGTCTTCGGACAAGTCACCAGTTAAGTAAGACCTGTCCACATTCTGACGGGAAGAAAAAAAAGCTATTGCGAACCTGCCTTCACGCCAATGTCAATGTGAACACAAGACAATTACGCCTTCTCTTCTATGGGACTGCAACTGCGTGCTGAGCATGAGAAGTTCGGATGACTTGAACTACTCGATCACCTCGGTAGACTTGCAAACATCCAGGATGAAGTCGCAGGAAGAGGATCATGCGCGTGGAGCTACCAACTCTGACCAGTTCAGTGCTGTTTTCTGTTGCGCCACATAAGAGTATCTGATGACCAGACAATTATAAGGTCAAGTCTGAACAATTTAAAATGCCAAGAGATACGCGTAAGTTTGCTGTCACATGTAGGAAGCTTGGTGCCTTTGAAGACTGATAATCTGAAGTTAGACCCCTTTCAAAAAAAAAAAACATTTGATGGCTTATGCCGTCAGATTTCTTCAGACAAGTCACATAGTAAGACTTTTCTGCATAAACATTGGACAATTTGTGTCCTTGCTGACGACTAACAGTCATTGTAACCTTGCCTTTACGCAAATGTCAGTGTGATCACAGGACAATTGTGTCTTCTCTTCTCTTGGAATTCCAAGCACGAGATATTTGAGCTGACCTGAAGCAGACCAGCTTGGAGACATGCAGACATCAGCAGTTCAGACTTCAGAATAGAGTAGTCAGTCACACAGAAAGGAGCTCATGCGCGTAGAGCTGCCAGTTGTGACTGGTTCAATGATGTTTTTTTTTCCTATGCCACATAAAGTATCTGATGACCCATCATTCTAACTAAGGTCAAGTCTACAGACTCCAAAATGCCAGAGAGAAGAATAAGTTTGCCATCAGATGCAGGAATTGAGAGCCAAACCAAAATAACCGATGGCACCTCTCCTCCTCTTGCCCTTGCTCCTGCTGCTGTCCTCTGTTTCTCTTCAAGCTCAACAGAACATCACCTTAGGCTCCTCCTTGACACCCGAAGGGCCTAGCAGCTATTGGCTCTCGCCGTCCGGTGATTTCGCGTTCGGCTTCCGGCCCATCGAGGGCAACACATCGTCCTACCTGCTAGCTGTCTGGTTCAACAAGATCAACGACAAGACGGTGGCTTGGTATGCCAGAACAAGTAGTCCAGAACCATCTCCGGTACCAGTTTCATCTGGTTCACGCCTCCAGCTGACCTCGGGTGGGACGCTCTCCCTCCTCAACCACACCAATTCAGAGGTATGGACTCCCCAGTTTGTTGGTGCGGCAGCCTATGCCAGAATGCTCGACTCTGGAAATTTTGTACTAGCCGCTGCAGATGGCTCTACCAAGTGGGGAACCTTCAATAATCCAGCTGATACCATCCTGCTGACACAAGAGCTCAACGCTCCAAACACACTCTACAGCCGGATCATCACCACAGACTACTCCAATGGTCGGTTCCTCCTTAACCTGAAAAATACAGGTGTTACACTTAATTCCGTTGCTGTGCCGTCTGGAAACCAATATGACTCCTATTGGTCCGTTCTTGGCAATACTACAAAGATGGTGTTTGATCCAATGGGCCGAGTGTATATTGCCATGGATAATGGAACACAAATCAATATGACATCTGGGGTTGTTGGATCCATGGTAGACTACTACCATCGCGCCACACTTGACCCAGATGGTGTATTCCGGCAATATGCATACCCAAAGAAGGTCAGTGACCTGCGCAGTCAGGCATGGTCAATGGTGGGCTTGCAGCCTCCAAATATTTGTGAAGCGTTAGTGGCAAAGCTTGGCAGTGGTATATGCGGGTTTAACAGCTACCGCACATTTGATGGCACAAATAATCAGACTACATGCATGTGCCCAGAGAAGTACTCATGTTTTGATGAGGAAAGGAAATATAAAGGCTGTAAACCAGACTTCCAGCCACAAAGTTGTGACTTGGATGAAACAGCTGCCGTGATGCAGTTTCAGTTGAAAACAGTGTACAATGTGAATTGGCCTCTAGCTGATTATGAGCTGTACAACCCCATAACTGAGGATCAGTGCCGCAGGCTCTGTCTGACAGATTGCTTCTGTGCTGTTGCTGTGTATAATGATCATGATCATGCATGTTATAAGAAGAGGCTTCCATTATCCAATGGAAATATGGCGGGTGATGTACATGCAACAGTTCTCATCAAGGTGCCAAAGAACAACAATGCAGAGTTGCGGCCCAGTTAGTCCAGCTCCAGCTCCAGCAAATGGAAGAAAGACAAGAAATACTGGGTCCATGGAAGTTCATTGCTTTTGGGAAGCTCTATCTTAGTGATCCTTGTCTTGATCTATATTCTCCTTTTCGGCATGAACTATACAGTCACTAAAAAGACAGTCCCATATTTCCAGTCCACAAGCAACCTAGGTCTGCCCCTAAAAGCCTTCACTTATGCTGAGCTGGAGAAGGCAACCAATGGTTTCCAGGAGATACTTGGCACTGGTGCCTCTGGTATTGTGTACAAAAGCCAGCTACTAGACGACCTTGGGACCTACATCGCGGTCAAGAAAATTGACAAGCTTGAGCAGGAATCAGAAAAGGAATTCACTGTTGAAGTCCAAGCTATTGGACGGACGCACCACAAGAACTTGGTCAGGTTGCTAGGACTCTGCAATGAAGGAAAAGAAAGATTATTGGTGTATGAGTTCATGAGCAATGGATCACTCAGCATATTCCGTTTTGGAGATGTCAAGCTTCAGTGGAATCTTCGAGTTCAGCTTGCTGCTGGGGTAGCAAGAGGGCTTCTATACTTACATGAGGAATTGTCACACCCGATTCTAAAAAGAATTAGATGCATCTCATATGTACGCCAGGATCATGTTCACACACATATGGTAGATGGAAAGTGTAATATATCAAAGACAATGCTCAAAATGTAACTAAATAAAATATTACACTCCGTATAAAAGAGACACAAATGTCTTTAAACGATAAACCATTATACCCTATACGAAGTCTCCAAAAACTCCGTCTTCCACAGGCGATGATTGGTGAACGCAGGGCCTAGAACTCCTCGAAGTCGTCGAAGATCTCCTCTTCAAAGTTCTCTTCTGAACAGCAGGGGGCAAGGGTGAGTACTCTTATGGTTGGTACTCAGCAAGTGGGGTGAATATGCAAGGCCATCAAGGATAGGCTAAGGTTTGCAGCAGCGGTCACTTTTAGTTGGTCAAATATTTATTAACAAGCACCTATTAACTAGGTTTAAGTTTATACCAACCCACTTTAGTAAAAACATAACGGTACCATCAACAATAACATAATCCACGAAATATAAATTAATTAATCTTCAAGTTTCATTATCATGTGAGGGTCCAAGCCACTCTTAACCGTGAGTACAGCTTTTATAACAGCTTTACACTCTGCAGAGGTTGTACACTTTACCCACAAATCGTGTTTCCCTGAGTCGCCTGGGTTTGCAAGGCCCTTAAACACTTCCGAGGTGAGTGGCGAGGGTACACTACGAAGCCTTTACAAAGACATGTCGAGAGCTAGGCAGCCCGCTTGAGTTTCAGTAGCAGTGTGGTCCATAAACCTCCCTAATGGTCAGCTCCTTAGCAAAGGCAGCTACCCCAAGAGGACCGAGCTATGACCCCTATCACCGACCCCCTCCTTGCCCTTTCGGTAAGGCCACCAGCAAACTACACATCTAATTAATTGGCTAAGGTCAGAGCCATATGACTTTGTGGTTGCATTATTTTCTTGGGTGGTTCTCCATGTTCCCATTAAACAAAGTTGATCTTGAAATTACACGGTAAAACAACAATATGAAACGTGATCATAGTTAACATAAGAGTAAACCAATACCTTTCCCAAAGTTTGCAACTAAGCGTAACTACCCAACATGATTATTAAACCCAGGTGTTTCAAGGTTTGGGGTAAAAGACTAGGTAAGTCCTTAGTACAGGTAACCCATCAAGTTTATGCAAGCAACATTAAAGTAAAGTGAACTATCATGCTTTTTTTGGGATCAAATAGAATATGCAGGGGGGAAATCCACTTGCCTTCTTCAAACAGCTGCTGGTTCTCTTCCTCGTAAGCTTGCTCTTGATTTTGCTTGAACGTCACGTTGTCTACGCGATCACACAAACAAGCATACACAAACAAATAAGAAACAATACAACAAACAATACAAACAGAAAGTAAAAAGATGATAATGTTGTAGTTCACGATGCAAGGATCGCGTGAGCGCAAGAATTGCTGAAATCGGAGTTGAAACGATGAAGATATGGCTAAAACAGTGATCTAGGGACCTAACTGCGAGAGTTTTGAACTTCCAGGGCTAAATCTTAAGAAATTAGGGGCTAGAACATAACTAAACCTTATACAGAGGGTCTGGGTGCAAAACTAGAGGTTCTGGACGGCGGGTACTAATTCTAGAAAAGTCAGGGGTCGGAACAGAAAAAGAAAGGGCTCAACTCTAATTATTTTTCTACTGATCTGGATTGTGGGTTGATTCCTGGAAAACCTAGGGATCTTTCTGCAAGAGTTTCGGGGACGGCTAGGTTCGGGTGAATCTGGTCTGTTGGATCAGAATCGAGCGGCGGGTCGGGCAAATCGGCGGGTAAGGGTCGGGCGAATCGGCGGCGAGCGAGTGCGGCGGCGGACGGCCGGCGCCTCACCGAATCCATTGTTCCGGGGCTTGGTTCAGGCTGGGTTTATACCGGGAAGAGAGTGGGCGGCACGGCTAAGGTGAGGGTGGTCACGGGATGGCTGTGCGGCGGCTGTAGGCTGGCGGCCACGGCGGCGGGCGGAAACAGGGGTCCGGCGAGAAA
This sequence comes from Panicum miliaceum, assembly GCA_032594955.1. Lineage (NCBI taxonomy): Eukaryota > Viridiplantae > Streptophyta > Magnoliopsida > Poales > Poaceae > Panicum > Panicum miliaceum. Next base: position 4,990,539 of record CM064070.1, on the reverse strand, counting down.
TCGGGTTTGCGGCGGAGCAAGAGAGAGAGGGGAATTTGGTGCGGCTTGATGCTCACCAACTCGCGGAACTCCGGCGAGAGTTGAAGACGGCGAAGAAGCCACGGAACGGCGAGTCGACGGAGAGGCGGCGACACGGGGCGGCGGCGATCCTCCGGTGTGCGACTTCCAGCGGCGTGCGACGGTGTTGAGTAGAGGAAAGGGTTTGAGGATGACTCTGGTTGCAAAGCGGGGCTCCGGCGGGGTTTTATAGTGGCGGATTGGCCGGGAATAAGGAAGGCTGCGACTAGTAAGGTAAGCCTGCATCGCAGGGAAGGAAAGAGAGACGCGGGCAACGGCGCGGAGTCAATCCGGACTCGGGGTGAAGAAGGAAAAAGGAAGAGGAAAGGACGGACGACGGCGCGGCGCGCCTGCTGTCGCGGAGGAGAAAGGAAAGAGGGGCGCGATGCGGAACAGAGGAAGAAGAAAGGAAGGTGGAAGAAGGCGCCGACAGGTGGGTCCCAGCTGTCGGTGGAAGAAAGGTGAGGGAGAGTGAACGGTCTGTGCTGGCTGGTTTGGGCCGGTTGAGTTGGGCCGCGGGAAAAGAAAAGAAGGAGAAGAGAAGAATTGGGCTGGGTTGAAAGAAAGAATAGGAGAAGAAAAGAAATAAAGATGCATGCACAATTTTATCTTGAGACTTTTATAAAATACTTTTTAAAATTTTAACTCCTATATTTTTGGGTGTTACAAAACCTACCCCCCTTAAAGAGAATCTCGTCCTCGAGATTAGGAAGGACTAGGGAACAGCTGTGGGAATTCTGCAATCAGTTCATCTTCTCTTTCCTAAGTAGCCTCATCCTCTGAGTGGTGACTCCACTGTACTTTGCACATTTTGATCACCTTGTTCCGAGTAACCCTCTGAGTTGTTTCCAAGATTCTAATCGGATGCTCTGCATAAGTCAAATCTTCTTGTACATTAAGTTCCTCCAATGGTAACTGCTCCTCAGGCACTCTCAAACATTTTGTTGGCGCAAAAAATTGGCCAGGAATGGGCCGATGACCTTCAGCGTCGGACACACGACCCGGGAGAATCTGCTTAGCTCCTGTTCGGGTTATTGCCCTGGTGCGGTTCGCGCGGCGTGCCAGTCAATCTGACCTGTTGATTGACAAGGAAATAAAAGTATTAAATTCTGGGCGTTCCGATCGGCTGGGGTTCCGATCTGTCCCGAAGAGCGTATCGGCGAATCGGCCGATTTGCTATGAAGATGACCGGCTATGGATCAGCCGATAATCACGTAATAATTGCAAAGAAAACTGCTGGAGCAACTTAAACAATTATTACAGATGCAACACTTGAAACAGATCTAATCGGCTATATGATGACGAACGAGGAAGAGTGATGATAAAGCCGATAGTTCCAATCTCAAGCTGGATAATTGGTAATAATACTAGAACAACAGGTAAAACCTATGATTCTAGTAAATATCGATAACTGGTGAATAAACCCAAACGAAACAACAGCGATGCGCCCGAGGTTGAAGCTCAGATGTTAGTCGATAAGCGGAACCTACCAATTGGCCGGAGATCGAGTCGATGCAGCTCTGCCAACCCGTACGGACTCGTGAAATAAGAAAAAAGTATTGGCGAAGTCGCTGACTTGAAAGCAAAAGTGCGATGAAAGAGTAGATTGTATTGTTGATTGATTCCTTCTACAAAACCCTGACGGCTCCTATTTATACCCTAGAACCAGGACTCCTGATCGATTAAGACTTGTTACAATCTTATTTTAAACAGGAAAAAACTACTATATCTATAATATTTTTATAAAGGAAACAGACTCCCGCAGAATCTTCTGCCGCCATCTCCTAATCCAATCAGAACTCTTTCCATTGCTTCTCGACCGAATCAGCATCGTTCCGTTAACCAACATTAGGCCACTTTTGACCGGGATCCTCTGTTGTGGTTCCAATGGTTTCACCCTCCCTATCTGTTGGCGCAAGTTGCATCGCCAATCGGCCGATTCCCAACTGTAGCTTCAATCGGCCGATTCCGCACTGTAGCCTTTAGATCTGCCGCATCGGCCAATCTCTTCTCCTGATGCTGACTCAACACGTGTCAAAATCTGGCGTCAACACATGCCCCCCAGTTTCGGAGTAAAACATAATTTTTACTTCGAAACTCTTTTCTTTAATCTTTCCTCCGAAACGAGCGCAGTAAAAATCTCCTTCCGTTTCGCGGTCTTCTACATGCTGATTGCAATCTCCTCGGACCGGGCGCTTGAGACAACTGTTCTCCTGGAATTCTTGTAGACGGCGCGGCAAAAATCTCGCCTTTGCCCTTTCTCTCTCGGATTGTCCTTAAGTACTGGCACTCTCTGCCTCCCTTTCTCCACAAGCCTGGTAATCTCCTCCAGTGAACCACTGTTCTTCTTCCTGCGCCCTCTCGATCTCCAACCGCTCCCTCCAGCGATCTTGCCTGCGACCTGCTCCACCCTTCCAATGGCGGCGCCATCGGCAACTTCACCAACCACGGAGGTTCCGCCGGCAACCCCCTCAGCGACGGTGACCCCATCGGCGGCTCCACTAGCGGCTCCATCGGCGACGATGAGCTTCATCCCGGAGGTAATCATCCGAAACTTTCCTCTTTTATTCTTTTACTGCTCAAGTATTTTCTAGACCCATTCTCAGTTTTTTCTCCTTTTCCCCTCTTTTTTAGGCATTTAGGCACCAGATTACTATTCCCCTTTCCGAATCCTCCGGTCTCATCTGCTTAGGTCCTATGGGGAATCCAGATCCAACCGATTTGATTAACCTAGAAACCCACAGAATTCCGTTCAAGCAATCACCCATGGATTTAGGTCAGTGGGCAGGTGCCTTTAGATCTTGGCCGAATGAGACCCCTGGCTGGAAAGAATGGTACGATAGAGTAGCCAAGTCTAAGAGAGTTCAATGGGATGAACTGAAAATCGGCTAGTGCATCGATCTTTCTCTATCCCAAATGGAGAAAAACGAGCCCTTAGTAATAACGGCCTCTTACTTCTGGTCCGACGCGCTCAACGCGTTCCTCTTTGGGCACGGACCCATGACTCCAAGCTTGGCCGATGTTCTGATGTTGACCGGCCTTGATATCTCCTCTCCTGATACCCCCTTTGATTATCTGATCAAACCATCTCATCGGCTAGAAACAAAAGGAATCAGCGGATGGAAGGGGTATATCAGCAAGAATATGAGGACTGGGACGATTTCAGAGAGAGAACATACGGCGTTTCTTATGATGTGGCTAGAGAAACATTTCTTCTATGGCAGAGCAGTTGGTCCTTCATCTAACACCCAAGCCATGGCAGAAGCTCTGTCACTAGGATCGGTCGTCCCCCTTGGGAAGCATCTGTTAGGATCGGCCCATCATATGATGCACCAAATCGGCGTCAGATTGTCAAAAGGGGAGCCGATTGGCAATCCTGGTGGTCCTTGGTGGTTTATCACCTTGTGGCTCAACTTATATATGAGCAAGGTCTCCCAGCAGCAAATAGAGACCAAGACCTTTCCCAACATTGAATTAGAGGAAAACCCCACCATTCGACGACGTTGTACATCTTTTGGAGAAGCAGCATCGGCCTTCCCTGGCTGTCAATTCACTGCCACCCGAACGGCTGAATACTTCAGATGTTTCTACAACGGCTTCAGTGAAGAGACTATCAGTTGGTATCCATATCAGATAGTAGGGCCGATTTTCGATCTTCCCCTCTGCTACGATTCATCATCCCATACTTTTGACGGTGATCTTATGGATATCCTGATCAAGCCAGGGATTTTACCGGCCAATTTCTTTTCTGGAAAGGATTCCCCCACCTATGAATTTTATAATCCATCGGCCGCAGCAAGGCAACTGGGTTTTGGTCAACTGCCGATTCAGGTCTACTTTGCCGGCCAATCAAAATTTCGAGATGAACTGACCAAGAGCCTCGACTACAATCGACCGTGCAACTTAGTGCCAGACTCCAGTACCATCGACCTGAACAACTGGATGGTGGCCCCTTTTGCCGTCCAACAATTCAAATTGTGGTGGGCAGAATGGAAGCAATATCTCTTCTGCCTATCTTCATCAACATATTGCAACAGTTTGGACCTAGAAAACATCAATTCAAGTGCAGCGGTATGACCTTTCTCTCAGCCGATTTCAATATTGTCTCTCTCCATGCTACAATCTTACCGTTAACTTGTGTTTATCTTTTTAGTCTGAAAGCCAAGTTCCTTCGATGCGGAGCCGAAGTGGTAGGCCGATAGAGAGCGATCATCCATATACATCATTTCCACTTATCGGCTATCACGCTCCGACCATCAAGGACATCACTAGCGGCCGATGGAAACAAAGGCCGAAAAGGCCAACCTTAAAGAAGACAAGTCGTCGAGTGCGTGCCCGCATAGGACCGAATGACCAATCGGCAGTAGTATCGGCTGAAACCCCAACTCCTCCAGCCTTGCCGACTACTGAGATGGTCGATCCCCAAACTGCCGCAGAAGTCGGAGCGGCCGCTGCATCACTGCTGGTGGAAGCTGTTCAGGTAACCTCGCATACTTCGCATATCTTTAAGTACTCTATCAATATTAACTTCTCCCTTCTGCCAGGCTGCACAGACCGCTCCAGCGCAATCCCCACAGCAATCGGCCACATCCCGAGCGGAAGCCGAGACGCCAGCGACCCTCCTCACCGAGGTAGATGATCTCTTAACTCAATTTCTCGATATTCAAAAAACTAACCGATTTTGATGTAGACCAATCTGGGTGCGTCGACTGTACCTCCTCAACAAACATCGGCCGGAAGACTCACAGAGGTATGGCAAGTATCTCATATCATCCTATTCAATTATCCGCAGTATACTCATAGAGTCTATTTCCCATACCTTTTCAGGAAGCTGGCCCAAGCAGGGCATTGATAGTTGTCGAGTCCTCCTCCTCTGATGAGCCGATTGCACTGGTTCCTGAGACAAGGGTGGCACTGCCATCGGCGCAAACAAGAGAAATCCGCTTCAAGGAGGTAAGAAACTTATCACCGGAATCAACCGATTCCCTTTTACTGCCTGCTAATCCTTGTCTTTATTCTTTCGCAGGAACAAGACACTCCCAATAACAGTCTCTTCTCCTTCGCGGTTCCCCTGTCTGACGATGAAGAAGTCGCTTCACACCTAGTTCCGTCGAGCTCAATTCCTGATGACGTCCGCGCCAAGCTCGAGAGTATGTGGACCCTCCTCCAAGATGATATCGGCCGATTAGTGGGAGATGCATCACCGATTCGGCGGCTTCTCAATGACATCAGAGGCCGAATTCCGGAGGAAGCGACAGAGACTCTAGAACCTGCCGCATACATAGAATCGATACAGACCTCAGTGTTCAGGGCCCTGCATCATGTGGCCGATCGTGCCCAGCTAGCAAAGACCCGGGAGGAAGCCGATTCTTACAAACACTGAGCTCAAGAAATACATCAACGGATTAACTTCCTCGAGAACTCCCGCCCAGATATCGTCGGCACAATAGATCGCCTCAAACGGAGGAGGGCAGAGCTAGCCAAAGAGATGGAGCAGGTAACCAAGGACATAGCTGCTGAAGAAAAGAGACTTCAAGAGCTTCCATCTGTCGTCGCCGGGCTGAAGCAAGAAAGACAAAACCTGGCCCGTGAAGTGATAAGACTTCATCATCATATGCTGGAAATTCTCGGATCGGCCGACGACGATCAAAGAGTATTAGACTCGGCCGATCAGATTAGGCAACGAGCTATTGCGACTATAGATGCCCTCCTTGGGTTGTAAAGAATCTTGTAAACATTTAATGCTCCCTTAATGTTGATGCGCCAATTCAAACTTGGACCGTCTCCTTTGGCAGCTTTGCATTTATGGACGCTTTTACTCTGATGGGACGCATCCTACTGTCTCCTTACCTTCTTCCTTCTATAAGTACGAGATCCCACACCGTTTCTAGAGGCATCTGCATTACCTATCTTCTCCCCCTCCAATAACTCGATCTCTATCCTCCCAAGCTGGATATCAAGATGTCTTCTTCATCTTCCTCCTCCTCTATCAACCAGGTACAAACCCTCCTCTATTTCTCCCCTTGACATCTCAATCGCTCTGATACTGGGTAGTTGATTATCTCTCTTTAGCCAAAACGCCTCAGTCCCAGTCTGGAACGAGCGATTGAAGTTATGCATTCAGACGAACCACTGTCGCGGGCAGACATAGATCTAATAAGAGCTCACTCTGAAGAACTTAAAGGTCATGTTCCTGCTGATGTCCAGAAAATCTGGGACCGTATAAACGCTCACTGCTCCAAGCGACTACCAACTGAAAGGAGTCCTCCTTTCCCTCGCTCAGTTGCCCTTGAAGATGTCGCGGCAGGAACACCTCAACCACCACTGGACAGGAGCCATCCACTCCCTCGTCAAGTCGAGGCTGAAGCCACCATGGAGAATCTGAAGGAGAAGACCACCCGCCTTCTGATAAAACTGGGCCGGATCGAGAGAGAGTTCAAGAGAAAGCATGATCAATAGATATATTGGTACTTTTTATTCTAAGGGCAACTTGTACCATGTCGGCCATGTACTCTGTTGTTTCCACCGAATAATGAATTGGTCAGACCAAACCAAAATGTTTCCTCCTTAAGGCGATGTCATTCTTACATCAGCTATGTAGACAAAAGCCGATAGGAGTCGGCCACGTTGTCTTGATGCATCTTACTGCAAGTTACGCACCTACCCAAATGCTTGGATAGTACCTCTTCAGATATCTTCCGTTTAAGGCTCTTGGGAATTCTTCACCTTCGATAGTTTATAGTATATATGCATTTCCCGGAGCACACCGGCCGATTCTATACGGCCCTTCCCAAGTGGGCGACCATTTACCGAATTTGGGATCCTTAGACCCTATCGGCAGCACCAACTTCCATACCAAATCTCATTGGGAGAATTGTTTGACCTTGACCTTCTTGTCGTACCACCTAGCCACCCTTTTCTTGTTTTCTTCAATGCTGATCAAGGCCCTTAATCGATGACCCGCCAAATCGTCGAGCTCTCTCTTTATGAGGAGGGAATAGTCATCGGCCGTCAACTGATCTTGAAGCGATGTGCGCCTTGACCCCGTCCTTAATTCCCAAGGCAATACTGCCTCGTGACCATATACCAGCTGATAAGGAGATATCTTAGTGGCCCCATCGCAAGCCATCCTATAAGCCCATAGAGATTCAGCCAAAGACATGTGCCACTTCTTGGGTTGTTCCTCTATCTTCCTCTTGATCAACTTGATTATCCCCTTATTGGACGATTCGGCCTGGCCATTGGCTTGAGCATAGTACAGAGAAGAATTTAATAACTTAATCCCCATATCGGCGGCGAATTCTCCAAATTCTTCAGAGGTGAACATTGTTCCTTGATCAGTTGTGATAGTCTGAGGAATACCGAATCGATAAACAATATGGTTCTTAACGAACTCGATCATATCGGCCGATGTCACGGTCCTTAACGGAACTGCCTCCACCCACTTAGTAAAGTAATCGGTGGCTACCAATATAAACTTATGCCCTTTGCTCGATGGAGGGTGAATCTGTCCGATGAGATCTATTCCCCAACCTCTGAACGGCCACGGCTTGATTACTGGATTCATAGTCGAAGCTGGCGCGCGCTGCACATTGCCAAACTTCTGACAGTCTTGGCAACCTTTATAATATTTGAAACAATCCTCAAGAATCGTTGGCCAGTAATACCTATTGTTTCTGATCATCCATTTCATCTTGTGAGCCGATTGATGGGCTCCACATACGCCTTCATGGATTTCTCCCATCAGAACCTTTGCTTCTTCTGTTCCCAGGCATTTGAGAAGAACCCCATCAATCGTCCGGTAAAACAAATCATCTTCAAGTAAAACATATTTTGTGGCCTGGAACCGCACTCGCCGATCCACCTTCTAGGACGGATCCTTCAAGTAATCAGCAATCTCCTTTCGCCAATCATCGGCCATGAGCTCCAAAATCATAGCTCCCTGAATCGGCCGATATCCAGACGCGTGTTGGGCCAGCATATTGGCCTCTTCATTGTAATTTCTGGGGATGTGATCGATTATTGCAGATTTGAATTCCTTTAACAGCTGGAGGCAATCTTCATAGTAAATCCTTAAGATATCATCTTTGCATTCAGATCTCCCCGTTAACTGAACTTCGATGAGCATGGAATCTCCAAAAATCTCGACTGCATCAGCTTTGACTTCCCTTAATAATTGGATACCTTTTAGGACGGCTCGGTATTCCGCCTGCTTATTGGTTGCGGATGCTTCTATCGGCAGAGAGAAATCATAACTTGCCCCCCGAGGCGATACAAGAACGATGCCGATCCCCGATCCGGCCCCACATGAAGAACCATCAAAATACAGAGTCCATGGAGCCGGTTCAACGATAGCAATTTCCGGTCCACAATGCTTAGCTACGAAATCAGCCATGACTTGACCTTTGACAGCTTTGGCCGATTCGTACCTTAAGTCAAACTCTGATAGAGCCAGGATCCATTTTCCAATCCGTCCTTTCAAAATCGGCAGTGATAGCATATATTTTACCACATCATCTTTGCATACGACTATGCATTCTGCCGACAACAAATAGTGCCTGAGCTTGGTACATGAGAAGTATAAACACAGGCACAGCCGTTCCACCGGGGAATATCTTGTCTCGGCGTCCAGGAGTCTTCTGCTGACATAGTACACCACTCGTTCTTTCCCCTCAAACCCCTATACCAACGCCGATCCAATAGCTTGTTCATCAGCCGATAAGTATAATTTGAACGGCTTACCAGGCTGTGGTGGGACTAACACCGGAGGTGAAATTAGATATTGCTTGATATCTTCTAACGCTCTGCGTTGTTCTTCTCCCCATACAAATTCCTGATCGGGCTTCAATTTCAACAAAGGAGTGAAAGCTCGAATACGCCGAGACAGGTTGGATATGAATCTTCTGATAAAATTGACCTTGCCGATGAGGGATTGCAACTTAGTTTTATTCTGTGGGGCTACAACTTTGTTGATGGAGTCTATGGTCTTCCGGTTAACCTCTACCCCGCGCTCATGGACCATGAATCCTAAAAATTGCCCCGCCGATACGCCGAATGCACACTTGTTTGGGTTCATTTTCAACCCATGCTTCCTTGTGCACTCCAGTACTTCTTGTAAATCGCCCGGCCGATACGCCGAATGCACACTTGTTCGGGTTCATTTTCAACCCATGCTTCCTTGTGCACTCCAGTACTTCTTGTAAATCGGCCAGATGTTCCTGATGACCTTTTGACTTGACCACAACATCGTCGATGTAAATTTCCACCGATGCACCAATGAGCTTGTGAAAGATATAGTTCATGGCCCGCTAATATGTAGCACCGACATTTTTTAACCCAAAGGTCATCACAACCCACTCGAATAGACTAAGGTGACCCGGACACCTGAAATCCGTTTTCGAGATATCTTCTCCGGCCATTAATATTTGATTGTACCCAGCATTACCATCCATGAAACTGATGACTTTGTGTCCTGCGGCAGCATCTATCAAGACATCGGCCGTCGGCATTGGATATCCATCCATTGGTGTAGCCTGATTTAGGTTCCTGAAGTCGATGCATACGCGCAATTTTCCGTTCTTCTTATACACGGACATAATATTAGAAATCCATTCGGCGTAACAGCACTGCCGAATAAATCCTGCTTCAATCAACCTTGTGATCCCGGCCTTTATATCAGGTAGAATTTTGGGGTTGCACCATGTATCCTGATTTTATAGGTAACCGGTGTTCAACGATAGACCGGTCTAAACCAGGCATCTCATGGTATTCCCAAGCGAAGCAATCCTTGAATTCTTTTAATAAACTTATCAATTTACACTTACATCCAGGATCCAAGCTAGCACTAATATACGTCGGCCTTGGTTTGCTACCATCTCCCAAATCCACCATCTCTAATGAATCAGCCGACGTAAATCCATGCCCAAGCTTTCCGTCTTTCTCGGACGAACTGAACCATCTATTCTCAATCTTCAGAGCCGACTGCTTGGATCAGCTATAGACCAAAATCGGACACTTTCAGGAAATCAGTGTCCCAAGTCCTGCCGGATATACACCTGACGTGTTCACAACTCCATTGTTGCGTGTCGGCCGCTGCGACGCTGTAGGCGGAATCGGCGGTGACTATCTCTATACTGTCGCTGACCCATTGCACGAGGCATTGGTGCATTGTAGATCGAACACAGCAATTCGCATGTATCCAGTCGTGACCGAGCAACATGTTGTAGGACCCCTTACCATTAATAATAAAAAAGGTAGTAGGAAGGGTCTTACTGCCGATGGTGAGGTCGACGCAGAGCGCACCACGGGCGGGAGACACGTTGCCTTCAAAGTCCTTGAGCATCATGTCCATCTTGGTCAGGTCTTCATCACTTTTGCCTAACTTCCGGAACATGGCATATGGCATGATGTTGACTGCGGCGCCTCCATCTACTAGTAGCCTGGTAACGGGTCGTCCGTTAACGTGCCCTTTGAGAAATAATGCCTTGAGATGTTGCCATTTTTCGTCTTCTGCTTTCTCAAAGTTGGCTGTCATCGGCTCTAATACCAACTGCGCCATCTGCTCTTTCATCCTTGTTGCCTTGTCTCGATCCGCAGGCGCCATGAACTCCATCGGCAATATGAACACCATATTGACATCAGCTGCCGATTCTTGATTGCCAACTTCCTTGCTGTTGTTTTTCTTGGGGCGCCAGACCCGAGACTTGACGTTTCTCTTTTCCAGAACCTGCCTCTACTCTTGTTCGTGTTGCTCCCATTGGCGCAGGCGTTGGATTCTCCGCTTCTGAGATTTAGACAATCCTTTAGGGCACCATCTGGGGTTTACTGGTCTGGCCGAGGATTTTGCGTGCTCCCAATCTGGTTCGCTTCCTAGGGGGTTTTCATCCGACACCATGTCATCAGCCATCTCTTCCAGCCGATCGTGTACGCTGGTTCTGCCCCCCAGTCGCTCCTGCTGGTTGATCCTGCCTTTTGACCGGTGATACCGGTCGACTCTCCCCCCCAGCCGATCATGCACTGAAAAGCACCGTCCTTCTTGTTCGCGCCAATTTCTGCTGATCGGCTCTGATCCCCTGTCTCTGGAGCGCGATCTTTTGAACGGGCGATCATTGCGGCTTGATCCGTTGCACGCAGGACAGTTATCGGCTGATGGCAATCGGAGGTCATTTTCCCAGAAATGGATGAAGAACGGACATTGCCAGTGATCCTCGTGTCAGCGTATCATCTCATCGTGGTATCTTGACCGTTCCTACTGCCACCGATATTTGCTTAGCAAGAATTGGGAAGTGATGGGTCTATGTGATCGCTCCGATCCTTCGCCCTTGTCTTCAGCCCGTCTTTTCCCTTTGATCTCATCTGCCGTGACTTGCTTCCTGGGATCTACGGCGCCGCTTCTTCTTGCCGATTCCGACGTTAGCACCTTGGTTTGAAGTGAGTTTCTTCCCGTGTCAACCATGTTGGCCGGGAAAGGATGCTGGTCTATCTTCATCGGCTTTGCCGGTTTGGCCGGGGTTTCAAACTTGAGCCTCCCCTGCTCGATGGCCGACTGTATCTGCTGACGGAAGATCTTGCACTCATTGGTGTCATGAGATGTAGCATTGTGCCATTTGCAGTACTTCATCTTTTTAAGCTGATCGGCCCTTCCTGGAGTAGTAAGTCGAAAATCTTATCGGCTTTTGATGTGTCAAAGCCGAACGCTTCTAGTTCTTTCTTTCCAAAAGGGCACGATATTGGCTTTTTGCCTTTTACCCACTCTGCTAGGCCGATTTCTTCCTCTCCCTCGGATTCAGATCCTTCCAAATATGCCACCTTTTTCTGGAAATTCCTCCGCTGCTCAAACGAACGGACTTCCTGACCGGCCAATCGGTGAACAATCTGGCTTAAACTTTCGAATTCTTGTGAGGCATACCTTTCCTTGATATGTGGCAAGAGGCCTTGGAAAGCGATGTCGACCAACTGGGCATCGGTTAGAGTCAGGGTATAGCATTTGTTTCTGATTTCTCTGAACCTGTGTATATATCCAGTTACCGGTTCGTCGCTCCTCTGCCTGAGGCTGGTCAAATCCGAGAGCTTCATCTGATGTACTCCTGCGTAGAAGTACTTATGGAATTGCTTTTCCAGATCGGCCCAAGTAACAATGGAATTGGGTGGTAAAGTGGTGAACCACCGAAAGGCCGATCCAGACAGAGACGACGAGAACAGGCGCACCCTCAGAGCATCTTGCGTGGCGGCCTCCCCGCATTGGATGATGAATCTGTTAATGTGCTCCACGGTAGAGGTGTTGTCCAGCCCCGAAAATTTGGTGAAGTCAGGAACCTTGTACCGGTGGGGAAACGGCAGCAGGTCGTAGGCCGATGGGTATGGCGTCTTGTATGCATAAGTCTGCACTTTCGGCTTCAACCCGAATTGGTCCTGAATTACCTCCGCTATTCTCGCCGTCCAATCCATTTGCTGCTGATGAACAACTGTTTGAGGTGCCGGCATATGTTGGAGGATTGGTGGCGGTACGACCGGGTGATGGATCGAAGCATGCGGCGAATTCTGTTGCGTCACGGCCATCTGAGCAGTTGACAGTTGATGGCGAAGTGAATCCGCCGCCCTGTTGTACATCGTCATCGGCGCCGTGCTTCTGAGTGCTTCTGCAGCGCCTGCCCCCCTGCCGATTTCTAACGGGACTGGTTGATACTGAGGACCGTCGGCCAGACGGCCGAATGGAACGGCGCCTGGATCGGATAGCTCCCATGTCCGGTTGATTGATCGGGAAAAGCCGCCGTTGCCGATGCCCCCCAAGGTACTGAATTTGTGGGCATCCATTGCACAGAAGCAATCTGGACAGGCTGAAGCGGTGCTTGCGATGGGAAACATGGTGCACCATTATACCTTGGAGACACTGGAGGCAACAAAGTGTTGTATCCTTCGCGTTGCGCCGACATCGGCTGAGGAGCCAAGTGGGATGTGCCTGGAGAGCTTCTGGCTGGAGGTGCAACAGGTGGGGCGTATGCTGGCCCCTGATATCCTTGAGCTGCTCTGCTGCCCAGAGAACTGAGGACGGTGTTATACGCCGTGTTGGTCATCACCGAGGATTGGTCGATGAAAGCCTGGTAAACGGACTGTTGGATCATATCGGACATCTTGCCCGAATCCTCAGCAATGGTGATGTGGCGGGGAACTGGAAGAGGAGCTAATTCCAAGTCATGGGTAGGGTAGTTCTGCTCATGCTTTCTCAACTGTCTTGAAGCATAGGCCACAACTTTGCCTTCTTGCATTAACACACATCCAAGACCCATCCGAGAAGCATCGCAATACACATCAAACCCTTTGTGGATATCCGGCACTATCAACGCAGGCGTAGTGGTCAATCTGGTTTTAGCTCTTCAAAACACTTCTAGCATGCAGCATCCCACTTAAATTCTTTCCCTTTTTCCAACAGAGAAGTCATAGGTTTCACGATCTTTGAGAATCCTTCAATAAATCTGCGGTAGTAACCTGCAAGTCCGAGGAAACTTCTGATTTCAGGCACAGACTTCAGTGGATTCCAATTTAGAACATCCTGAACTTTACTCAAGTCTACTGCAATTCCTCCATCTGTGATAACATGTCCAAGGAAAGAAACTTCTTTCAACCAAAAATCACATTTGCTCAGCTTGGCATATAACTGATTCTCTCGGAGTTTCTGTAACACTATCCTCAAGTGCTCTTCATGTTCTTCCTCGTTCTGCGAATACACCAAGATGTCATCAATGAACACAACCACAAACTTGTCAAGATATTCCATGAAAACCTTGTTCATCAGGTACATGAAGTACGCTGGTGCGTTGGTCAATCCAAACGACATCACAGTGAACTCGTACAGACCATATCTGGTAGTGAAGGCTGTCTTGGATATATCCTCTGGTCGGATCCTTAACTGATGATAGCCTGATCTCAGATCAATCCTGGAGAAAACCTTGGCACCTCTCATCTGATCAAACAAATCTTCAATTCTGGGCAGTGGATACTTATTCTTGATTGTCACGTCATTCAACGACCTGTAGTCTACGCACATCCTTCTGCTGCCATCCTTCTTATCGACAAAGATCACGGGTGCTCCCCACGGGGACGAGCTATGACGGACAAATCCTTTAGCTAACATTTTTTCTATTTATTTCTTTAGTTCACTTAGATCCTTAACATCCATTCTATAGGGTCTTTTAGAGATAGGTGCAGTACCAGGTAAAACATCAATACTGAACTCAATGTCACGAACAGGTGGCATACCTGGTAAATCTTCCGGGAAGACGTCGGGGTACTCACAGACAATTCTGATATCTTCTAGAGGCATTCCCTTCATTTGGTTCACTGTCCCAACTCCGCTGGGTGAAGCTGATGCCACAAACTCTACTTTATCTCCATGAGGGCTGGTTAAGAGCACTGATCTCTTACGACACTGAATGACACCATCACATCCTGATAACCAATCCATTCCGAGGATCACATCAATACCGCTAGTCTTTAGGACTATTAGGTTGGCTAGGAATTCTACTCCTATAATATTCATGCTGACCCTCGGGCATAAGTGACTGGCTTTCAATTCTTTGCCCGGGGAGCTTACTAGAAATATTTGTTTCATAGGGCTCATTGGTAAATTATATTTTGCAGCGAATTGCTCAGTAATTAATGAATGTGATGCTCCTGAGTCAAATAAAACTGATGCAGGTTCAGAATTAACAAGAAACGTACCGAGCACAACATCGGGAGCCTCTTCAGCTGTCTCTGCAGCCACATGATTCACCTTTCCGCGCACGTAGTTCTGTTGACCTTTGTTGCCCAGTGGTGTCTGGTTGCTGTTGCGCGGCTGCTGCTGCTGAGGAGTCTGCCTTTGTCCACTGTTCCTCTGATTCTGAGGAGTCTGCACGTTACGCCTCGGGCAGTTGTTAGCGTAATGACCCAGTTCTCCACATTTGAAACAGCCGTTGGGTTGGACCGGTGTGACTGGGTTGTTCGTCTGCACTGGTGCACCTGTGGCATAGCCTGGACGGTACGTTTGCGGGTTGGAGTTGCGCTGAGTCTGCTGGTTGAAGTGTTGAGGCTGTTGTGGGGTTCGTTGATTCTGCTGACTCTACGGATATCCTCCACCTTGTCCTCCATAGCGCGACTGAAATGCCCTGGGGTGTGCTGTAGCGGGGACGAGTGTTGTTGCTGGATTGTCCCTGGGACTGAAGTTTTCGCTTGTGTTCCCCAAGCTCCTTGCGCTTGCTCTCCAGACCAATGGCTTTGTCTAGCAGAGTCTGGAAGTTTGGAAAGGTGTGGCTGTGTAGCTGATAGTTGAGCGGCCCTATCAGACCTTCCAAGAAGCGCTCCTGCCTCTTTGCGTCACTATCCACCTCATGGGGCGCGTAACAAGACAACTGAGTGAATTTGTCCTGGTACTCGCTGACAGTCATGTTGCCTTGCTTCAGGGACAGGAATTCCTTCTGCTTGAGCTTCATCAGTCCTGCTGGAATATGGTGGCTGCGGAAGTTGGTTCTGAACTCCTCCCAGGTGATACTGTTGGCATTGGCGTGGGCAGCAGTGAAAGCATCCCACCAATCGGCGGCTGCACCTTCCAGACGTCCTGCAGCATACAGGACCCTTTCACGGTCACTGCATTGCGTGATATCCAGCTTCTTAGTGATGACCTTTAACCAGTCATCAGCATCCAAGGGATCCACTGAGTGAGAAAAGGTAGGAGGGTGGTGGCTCATGAATTCTCTGTGTTTGTCTCTTGGTGGCGGGTTTTGCTGCGGTGCTTGCTGATTCTACTGAGCTTGTATGTTCTGGATGGTGGCAGTGAGGTTCTGCAACATCTGCATCTGTGCTACCAAGAATTTCTCCATTGTTGGATTGGCGGTGGTGGCAACTGACTCTGTCGGTTGACTACGTGAGCACGCCTAATGCTAGGGATATTCTGTCCTCCACCTGTCCTGGTGTTCACCATCTGACCGTTAGGGAATAAACCCAGGATAAGACAGGCGTACTAGATATAGGTAGATAGAAAATAATATCTTAACAAAATATGGATTTATAAAGACTCCAACTTATATTAATGGATAGATTATATCAAGCAATTCTCTTAGCACTCAAAGCAAACATTTGTTCTCAAGCAATCATTATTACATCATCGTCCTCCCAAGGAAAAATGATTCTAACGAGAACTTTAAGAGATACTAGCCTAAGAGCCTAGATGCCTATTCATCAGGGCGAGTTATGGAGCCGGGTTCGCCATGACGAAGCATCTTGCGGGGTGGTGACAAAGCGGGGAAGCGGGGTTCATCCATCTGTGGGGGTGGCGGCGCTCTTCCCTCAAGTCGAGCTTCCAGTATGCGGATCTTTTCGTGGGCCTCCAGTAGCTTGTCCTGAGTATCGTCCAGCTCAGTAATGACGCTTTCCAGCTCAGTGTTGAGAGCGGCGGTGACTCGAGCAAGAGTGTTGAGGCGGTCTTCATCATCTTCACCCAGAGTAATCACAGTCTCTTCAGTTCCACTGAGGCAGCGAGGAAGATGGTGATACTCCGTGTTCTGAAGCTCCTGGCGGTAGGTGTGGCAGATGGACCACAGAGCTCTCTTCGTGGCGCTGCTGACGGCGGCGTCGTAAGTAGCGTGGGGTGTGGCGGAGTCATGTGCAGTGAGAGTCCTCAGGCCTCTAGCACTCTCCGTATCCATCCTGATGTGGACGTGAGTGAGGTAGTAGTCGCCGAGCGCAGGGTCGATGTAGTGGTGCGTGTGGTAGTGAGGTCTCACGCGGTTGCCCAATTCTTGCAGAACACCTTGTAGCACCAGAGACAAGTGGCCGGGCTCTCTGTCCGAAGTGCGAACACAGCAGAGTTGCCTCATCCCTGGAGTTTCATCACTCTGATCGTCGTTGTCCTCATTGTTGTCGTTGTCCTCGTCATCATCTCTTCCATCATCAATACCCTCGGGGTTACCCGGGCTTCCTTCAGCGACAACCAGTGCTGGAGCGGGAGCTGGAGCAGGGACAACTGGGGGTGGTGGCGGTGCCTCAACGACTGGTGATGCCGGCAGTGTGAACTGATTCCCTTCTTCATCAATCGCCATGATCCGGCCATCTTCACCATCCACAAAGTAGTAGGCTTCCTCGGGTTCTTCCTCCATAGCTTCCTCCTGTTCAACAGGGGCTGGAACTGGGGCGAGAGGAGCTGGCTCAGCTGGGGCAATGCGAACTTGGCGACCTCCGGTGCGCTTGCGAGCCGTTTGGTAAGTCCTGGCCATCTGACAGAGCGGGAGTAAAACTCAGAATATTTTTTTCTTTAAGAAGGAAAATAATAGAAGGTTTATGTAAACATAGGTTTTTATGCGGAAATATAAAGTAAACAGAAATTTTTGATGCTAGCATGGCTTGCTAGAAGATAAATCCTTAATTTCGACCATTTCTAACTAGGCTAGCGTCCTACAGTCAACATAGCTCTGATACCACTTCTGTCACAACCGATTCTAAAAAGAACCAGATGCATCTCATATGTACGCCAGGATCATGTTCACACATATATAGTAGACAGAAAGTGTAATATATCAAAGACAATGCTCAAAATGTAACTAAATAAAGTATTACACTCCATATAAAAGAGACACAAATGTCTTTAAACGATAAACCGTTATACCCTATACGAAGTCTCCAAAAACTCCGTCTTCCACAGGCGATGACTGGTGAACGCAGGGCCTAGAACTCCTCGAAGTCGTCGAAAATATCTTCTTCAAAGTTCTCTTCTGAACAGCGGGGGCAAGGGTGAGTACTCTTATGGTTGGTACTCAGCAAGTGGGGTGAATATGCAAGGCCATCAAGGATAGGCTAAGGTTTGCAGCAGCGGTCACTTTTAGTTGGTCAAATATTTATTAACAAGCACCTATTAACTAGGTTTAAGTTTATACCAACCCACTTTAGTAAAAACATAACGGTACCATCAACAATAACATAATCCACGAACCACAAATTAATTAATATTCAAGTTTCATTATCATGTGAGGGTCCAAGCCACTCTTAACCGTGAGTACAGCTTTTATAACAGTTTTACACTCTGCAGAGGTTGTACACTTTACCCACAAATCGTGTTTCCCTGAGTCGCCCAGGTTTGCAAGGCCCTTAAACACTTCTGAGGTGAGTGGCGAGGGTACACTATGAAGCCTTTACAAAGACATGTCGAGAGCTAGGCAGCCCGCTAGAGTTTCAGTAGCAATGTGGTCCATAAACCTCCCTAATGGTCAGCTCCTTAGCAAAGGCAGCTACCCCAAGAGTACCGAGCTATGACCCCTATCACCGACCCCCTCCTTGCCCTTTCGGTAAGGCCACCAGCAAACTACACATCTAATTAATTGGCTAAGGTCAGAGCCATATGACTTTGTGGTTGCATTGTTTTCTTGGGTGGTTCTCCATGTTCCCATTAAACAAAGTTGATCTTGAAATTACACGGTAAAACAACAATATGAAACGTGATCATAGTTAACATAAGAGTAAACCAATACCTTTCCCAACGTTTGCAACTAAGCGTAACTACCCAACATGATTATTAAACCCAGGTGTTTCAAGGTTTGGGGTAAAAGACTAGGTAAGTCCTTAGTACAGGTAACCCATCAAGTTTATGCAAGCAACATTAAAGTAAAGTGAACTATCATGCTGTTGTTGGGATCAAATAGAATATGCAGGGGGGAAATCCACTTGCCTTCTTCAAACAGCTGTTGGTTCTCTTCCTCGTAAGCTTGCTCTTGATTTTGCTTGAACGTCACGTTGTCTACACGATCACACAAACAAGCATACACAAACAAATAAGAAACAATACAACAAACAATACAAACAGAAAGTAAAAAGATGATAATGTTGTAGTTCACGATGCAAGGATCGCGTGAGCGCAAGAATTGCTAAAATCGGAGTTGAAACGATGAAGATATGGCTAAAACAGTGATCTAGGGATCTAACTGCGAGAGTTTTGAACTTCCAAGGCTAAATCTTAAGAAATTAGGGGCTAGAACATAACTAAACCTTATACAGAGGGTCTGGGTGCAAAACTAGAGATTCTGGACGGCGGGTACTAATTCTAGAAAAGTCAGAGGTCGGAACAGAAAAAGAAAGGGCTCAACTCTAACTATTTTTCTACTCATCTGGATTGCGGGTTGATTCCTGGAAAACCTAGGGATCTTTTTGCAAGAGTTTCGGGGATGGCTAGGGTCGGGTGAATCTGGTCTGTTGGATCAGAATCGAGCGGCGGGTCGGGCGAATCGGCGGAGTAAGGGTCGGGCGAATCGGCGGGGTAAGGGTCGGGTGAATCGGCGGCGAGCGAGTGCGGCGGCGGACGGCCGGTGCCTCACCGAATCTATTGTTCCTTGGCTTGGTTCAGGCTGGGTTTATGCTGGGAAGAGAGTGGGCAGCACGGCTAAGGTGAGGGTGGTCACGGGATGGCTGTGCGGCGGCTGTAGGCTGGCGGCCACGGCGGCGGGCGGAAACAGGGGTCCGGCGAGAAATCGGGTTTGCGGCGGAGCAAGAGAGAGGGGAATCTGGTGTGGCTTGATGCTCACCAACTCGCGGAACTCCGGCGAGAGTTGAAGACGGCGGAGAAGCCACGGAACGGCGAGTCGACGGAGAGGCGGCGACACGGGGCGGTGGCGATCCTCCGGTGTGCGACTTCCAGCGGCGTGCGACGGTGTTGAGTAGAGGAAAGGGTTTGAGGATGACTCTGGTTGCAAAGCGGGGCTCCGGCGGGGTTTTATAGGGGCGGATTGGCCGGGAATAAGGAAGACGGCGGCTCTTGCGAAGGAAAGGGCGGAACTACGGCTAGTAAGGTAAGCCTGCATCGCGGGGAAGGAAAGAGAGACGCGGGCGACGGCGCAGAGTCGATCCGGACTCGGGGTGAAGAAGGAAAAAGGAAGAGGAAAGGACGGACGACGGCGCGGCGCGCCTGCTGTCGCGGCGGAGAAAGGAATGAGGGGCGCGATGCGGAACAGAGGAAGAAGAAAGGAAGGTGGAAGAAGGCGCCAACAGGTGGGTCCCAGCTGTCGGTGGAAGAAAGGTGAGGGAGAGTGAACGGTCTGGGCTGGCTGGTTTGGGCCGGTTGAGTTGGGCCGCGGGAAAAGAAAAGAAGGAGAAGAGAAAAATTGGGCTGGGCTGAAAGAAAGAATAGGAGAAGAAAAGAAATAAAGATGCATGCACAATTTTATCTTGAGACTTTTATAAAATACTTTTTAAAATTTTAACTCCTATATTTTTGGGTGTTACAGGAATGCAGCACACAGATCATCCATTGTGACATAAAGCCCCAGAACATCCTTCTCGACGACAACTTCACAGCAAACATCTCAGACTTTGGCTTAGCCAAACTGCTCAGAACCAACCAGACACAAACAAATACAGGTATCCGGGGTACCCGAGGATATGTTGCACCCGAGTGGTTCAAGAGTATCGGTATCGCTGCCAAGGTGGATGTTTACAGCTTTGGGGTCATTCTGTTGGAGCTCATCTGTTGTCGGCGGAATGTTGAATTGGAGGCTGAAGAGGAGCATCAAAAAATACTGACTTACTGGGCAAATGACTGTTATAGGTGTGGCAGTGTAGATTTTCTGGTGAAGGGTGACGATGAAGCAAATTGCAATCTAAAGGTGGTGGAAAGGTTTGTGGCAGTGGCATTGTGGTGTCTCCAGGAGGACCCAGCCATGAGACCTACAATGCTGAAGGTGACACAAATGCTTGATGGAGTAGCTGCAATTCCCACTCCTGTTGATCCTTCTTCCTTTGTAAGTTCACTTCGATAGTATTGCTCCTGCATACTGTTAGATTAACATAAGTATGAGCAAACATAATAGTGAAGATATAGCTATCTACTGAACTACTGAAGGCAGAGCTACACACTGCACGCTATGACTGCTGATACTGCAGTCATACTGTTGCTCTTCCGTATGTACTGTGAACAACACCTGCAGTTCTGTATAGTTCATATTCTATAAACAAATGGCTGGACCAAATAATAGGAAGGTTCACCCTCCAAATAGGAACATCTTTTTCCTATCAGAAATTATTTTCCTGTGGTAATCCGCAACTATTCACATAATGATTTCTCTTAATTGTTTATTCAACCTTAAATTTTGCTTGAATGTTTCATTCTCTACCCATCCATACTTTTGGATGAATTTTTTTATGCATGTTTAGGGGTGCTACCATGCGTTCATAGCAAGGTAGCACCTGAACCTTCGTCGCATATTATATATTGTTTAGTCAGAGTATTACTCAATTCTATCCATAATTATTAGAACACTTCTCTTGAAGCTTAATGCAAATTGCAATCATTACCTACTAGCCTCAAAAATTTCCACCATAGCAAGGGATAGACAGATGGCACTAAAGATATTTTAAGGGCGAGCACCTTATCCTAAGTCACATCATAAACATGCCAACCAAGCACATGCACTGAAATAGGATGACTTTTGGGCTAAATCTATCAAGGGAAATAATTTTGAGCTCAAGTGCAGATTTAGCTTTGAACTTCTCAAGAAAAATGCAATACCAACAAATTTTAGGCATAACTTTGAATAAAGCCCATGGTCGATTTAAAAGAAAAGCTAGTTTCCGGGTCTGCTGCTTCATATTTGTTTAAACAACTTAATATCACTTGTTTATAGCCCTGATTATAATTAGGGGTATTTCATTGCAATACTTGTTTAGATTAGGGGTATTCCATAATAATGCTTTGGATCTTGCTCGAATACGAACTAGACGCGATACTTTCTAGTGAAAATCACATCACCAGTCTAAAATCTGAACAACCAAATATGTGCAAGGTGCATCCCTTCTGAAAGTAAACCAAAGGCTCTCTCAGCTCTAATTATTCATCAGAACATGTCCTGCCCTGCTGGTGGGTCAGTCCGATATGACAAGCTTTTTACATGCAAATGGCATCTATTGGAGATTTAAAGTCTATATGATCAGTTCAAAACAAAAAGATAGTTTACTTGGTAGTTTACATGTTCAATACAGTCATGTTTCAAAAATTGGAGGGTTCATCAGAACTGAACAATGTCTTGGATCCTCTCAAATGGTCTTCTAGTGCATTAGCTCTCGTTCTTTCAGCCAACCATTCAGCAGTTCCAATTGAGAACATACTCTTCAGTTCATTACTATATCATTGAAGAAATAAAAAAGAGGTGTTGAAGCAGCTCCGTTCAATCGCATTTCATTCCGAAGTACCATACTCCTAATACAGAAAAATATTTACACGCACAATAAACTCTTTCCCACTACTAAAAAAAGGACCCTTAAGGGAGAGAGCCGAGAGGGGGAGCAACAGCAGCTATGACAGGGAGAAAGCAGCGACTTCAAAGACGTCTTCGGAAGAGTCACCTGAGCAAGAAGACTTGTCCGCTTTCTGAACCTGCCTTCACGCCAACGTCGGAGTGATCACAATACAATTCCGTCTTCTCTTCTATAGGACTGCTGAGCATGACACGAGAAATAATATCTGCCCGCAGAAGCATGCTTAGAATGCGATTGACCTGGGTGGTACATTAAGTGGACGAGGTGCAGCCACGTGGCATCTGATTCTTTTTTTTCCGTCGGACATCTTAGTTACATTTTGCCGTTTCCCAATTGTTCAGATAATCTCTTGGAATATTTATGGACCTTATCCCAGAACTCATAAAATAGGATCACTTTTACTCGCTATTGATATTTGTAATTTAGGTAAGTTCAATTTGTTAGAGATATTGTAATTTTGTTGAGTCTTGAGGGGATACGCTTGACCTAGTTTGAATAGGAATCTTGTAGATAAATCTGTTGTAATCAGTTGTAACCGAATAGGTTTAGAAGGTCAAAGCTATATCTCCTAGGACTATATATTGTAACTCTCCTGTACGGTTTATGCACGCAAGATAACACACAATCGTAAACTGCACACAAGATAACACGCAATCGTTGTACCCTAAGATCAGGGACGACGTTCTCCCACGCTCACGCCCTCTATATTTCTTCATGGTAATCAGAGCCTAGATTGCATAGATTGCTCTCATGGCGTCCAGTTCAAGTACCTCCAATCCATTGTTCGGCATCCAGATCATAGAGAAGTTGAACAAGACCAACTATGCGCTAAGGCAAGTGCAAGTGCTCACCACGATCCGTGGTGCTCGGTTGGAAGGCTACATCACCGGCAAGACCGGCGCTCCCGAGGTAGAGGTTGAAGAAAAAGGGACTGATGGCAAGATGATCAAGGTCCCAAACCCTGCCTACGAGGAGTGGTACGCTGCTCAAGATCAATAGATCCTCGGGTTTCTCTTCACGTCTGTCACAAAGGACGTTCTCTCTCAAATTACCGCTGCGAAGAAGGCGGCCCAAGCATGGAGTGCGGTGGAGAACATGTTCACTGCCCAAACGCGTGCCCGTTCAATGAACATGCGCCTCGTGTTGACGACCACCAAGAAGAGCTTCATGACCATGGCTGAATACTTTGGGAAGATGAAATCCCTCAGCGATGAGATGGCAGCTGCTGGCAAACAGTTGGATGAAAAAGAAATCATCGCCAACATCCTCAATGGATTGGATGCTGACTTCAATCCAATGATGTCTGCCCTTGTCACAAGGGCCGAACCAATCTCAGTTGGGGAGGTATATGCTCAACTCCTCAGTTTTGAGACTCGGCTAGAACTTCAAGATGGGACGGGTGCATCCGTCAACTCTGCCAGCAGAGGTTATGGAGGATCTTCGGCTGGTCGCGGCGCATCTGGTGGTCGCGGCAACCAGGGCTGTGGTGCTGGTCGTGGCCAGGGCAACCAGCAACAGCGCCCCAACTCCAGCAACCAGCGAGGACAAGGAAGCTCAGGTGACAATCGTCCTCTTTGCCAAGTCTGCTTCAAGTGGGGTCATTTGGCTCCGGACTGCTGGCATCGCTACGATGAGAATTATGTCCCCGACGAACGCCTGGTCGCAGCAGCTATGAACACCTACAGTGTAGATACCAATTGGTATACTGACATAGGGGCAACCGATCATGTCACAAGTGATCTTGAGAAGCTCTCCATCCTCGACAAATACAAGGGCCATGATCAGATCCACACGGCAAACGGGTCAGGTATGGAGATCAGTCAATATTGGTCATTCTATTGTACCAACCCTTACTAGAGATTTACATCTTAAAAACGTTCTCCATGTCTCCTCAGCCACAAAAAATCTTATTTTTGTTCATCGCCTTGCTAAAGATAACTCTGCTTTTCTTGAGTTTCATCCTGATTATTTTCTCATTAAGGATCAGGCCACGAAGATCACGATTCTTAAAGGAAGGTGCCACAAGGGGCTTTATCTTCTTCCTTCTTCTTGACCAAAGCAAGCTTTTAGAGTCACAAGACCATCCTTTGCTCGATGGCATAGTCGTTTGGGTCACCCCTCGTCTCCCATTGTTACCTGAGTAGTGAGTAGCAATGATCTACCTTTTTTACAAGAGTCTAATAAAGAGTCAGCCTGTGATGCTTGTCAAAAGGCAAAAAGTCATCAATTGCCTTATCCAAAGTCGCCTAGTACGTCTAGTTCTCCCTTAGGGTCCTACCCTCAATTCGATTGGAAGGAGAAAATACTATGTTAGTTTCATTGATGATTACAGCAAGTTTGTTTGGATCTATCTTCTGAAATTTAAATCTGATGTTTTTCAGAAGTTTCATGAGTTTCAAAATATGGTTGAGAGATTGTTTGACAAAAGATTATCTCAAGGCAGACTGACTGGGGTGGTGAATACCAAAATCTTCATTCGTTCTTTGATAAAGGGCATCTCACATCGTGTGTCCTATCCTCATGCACACCAACAAAACGGTGCTGCAGAAAGAAAGCATCGCCATATGGTACGAGTAGGGCTACCCCTTTTAGCTCATGCTTCCATGCCCCTTAAATTTTGGGATGAAGCTTTCCTCACCACTACTTATCTCATCAATCGCATTCCAAACAAGGTCATCAACTACGACACCCCCTTAGAGTGTCTCTTTCATCAAAAACCAGATTACTCATCTCTTCGAGTCTTTGGTTGTGCCTGTTGGCCGAATTTGAGACCGTATAATAAACACAAGCTTCAATTCCGCTCACAACAATGTGTTTTTCTTGGCTATAGCTCTCTTCACAGGGGGTTTAAGTGTCTAGATGTCGCATGCCATGTCTACACATCCTGGGATGTGATCTTTGATGAGTCTGAATTTCCGTTTGCAAAATTACATTCAAATGCAGGACCTCGCCTTCGTTCAGAAATTTTGCTTCTCTCGTCTCATCTTCTCAATCCTACTACTAGTACAGGGGTGGCACAAATAGATGACCATGTTTCTGATGCTCCCGGTTTTACTAACAATATTGGTGAAAATTTTGATGAAAATAGCAGATCCAGCACATCAAATAACAATGCAGGCGCACAGGATGGTCATGGCACGAACACCAAAGCTGATTCGGCCCTGACTCCTACAGCAGCAGCGCCAGGATCTCCTGCCCTGACTCCCAGCACCTGCCAGATCCAGGCACGTCGCAACCTACGCCTCGCCAATAAGACGACGCCATGTCTCCGAGCTTGTCCGCTCTCCCGCCCATGGTCGGTGTATCCGGGGGACAAGGGACAACACCAACGGCGCCAGCTCCAACGACCGTGATCGGTGTGATCTCCTCGCCCGGATCTCCTACGCCAACGGATCCTGCACCCCAGCTGCACCGTCCTCTACAAAAGACTAGATGTCACATCCCAGAACACGTCTTCAAGCATGGATTCGGAAGGAGAAGGTATATACTGATGGTACAGTAAGATATGGACTCTTTACTTCCTTTGGTGAACAACAGAACCTAGATGAGGCCATGAATCACAAAGATTGGAAGGAAGCCATGGATTTCGAATACATGGTGAGGATGAGAAACAAGACTTGGCACTTGGTAGCACCAAGAAAGGGGATCAATATAATTGACTGCAAATGGGTGTATAAAATCAAGAGAAAGTTTGATGGGAGTCTTGATAGATACAAGGCCTCACTTGTTGCAAAAGGATTCAAGCAAAGATACGGGATAGATTATGAAGATACATTCAGTCCTGTTGTTAAAGCTACTACCATCAGAATTATTCTATCTATTGCCGTGTCAAAAGGTTGGTGTTTGCGCCAGCTAGATGTCCAAAATGCCTTTCTTCATGGGTTCTTGGAGGAAGAAGTCTACATGAGACAACCCCCTGGCTATGAAGATAAAACAACTCCTAATTATGTTTGCAAGCTAGACAAAGCGATTTATGGTCTAAAACAAACACCAAGGGCTTGGTACTCGAGGTTAAGCACGAAGCTACAAGACCTTGGGTTCAAGGCATCGAAGGCGGACACGTCATTGTTCTTCTATAGTAAGGGATCGGTTACCTTGTTCATACTTATATATGTGGATGATATTATTGTTGCTAGCTCTTCTCAAGAGGCAGTATTGGCACTACTACAAAATTTGAACAAGGAATTCGCTCTCAAGGACCTTGGTGAATTGCATTATTTTCTTGGTATAGAGGTTAAGAAGATCAAGGATGGGATTGTGCTAACACAAGAATAGTATGCCAAAGATGTCCTACAAAGGGTTGGCATGACAAGTTGTAAGCCGGTCAGTACACCGCTATCAACTTCTCAAAAGCTCTCGATTCACCAAGGTGACTTGCTTGGATCCAATGATGCCACGAATTATAGAAGTGTTGTGGGTGCATTACAGTATTTGACTTTAATAAGGCTAGATTTGTCCTACTCGGTTAACAAAGTTTGTCAGTATCTACATGCACCAACCACGGTACATTGGATGCACTAAAAAGGATCTTGAGGTACTTGAAACACACAATGAATATTGGGGTAAGAATTTGCAGAACCACTTCTCTACTTGTGAGTGCACTTTCGGATGCAGATTGGGCCGGCTGCCTTGATGATCGCAGGTCAACTGGTGGTTTTGTTGTCTTCCTTGGAGCAAATCTTCTCCCATGGAGTGCTCGCAAGCAAGCAACCATATCTAGGTCAAGTACCGAAGCTGAGTACAAAGCAGTAGCTAATGCAACGACAGAAGTGATGTGGATTCAGACTTTGCTATATGAATTGGGTACTCAAGCACCGAAAACTGCTAAGTTATGGTGTGATAATATTGGAGCCAAGTATCTTTCTGAAAATCCTATTTTTCATGCAAGAACAAAGCACATAAAAGTTGATTATCATTTTGTTTGTGAAAGGGTAGCAAGGAAGTTACTTGATATTGAGTATATCTCAACTAAAGATCAAGTTGTTGATGGTTTTACGAAACCTCTCACAGTTCGGCAGATGGAAGACCTCAAGAGCAATATAAACCTAGGAGGTTAGATTGAGGGAGAGTGTTAGAGATATTGTAATCTTGTTGAGTCTTGAGGAGATACGCTTGACCTAGTTTGAATAGGAATCTTGTAGATAAATCTGTTGTAATCAGTTGTAACAGAATAGGTTTAGAAGGTCAAGCTATATCTCCTAGGACTATATATTGTACCTCTCCCGTGCGGTTTATGCACACAAGATAACACGCAATCGTGGTACCCTAAGATCAGGGATGACGTTCTCCCACGCTCACGCCCTCTGAATTTCTTCACAATTTTGACATAATCATATAGTGGATTATTCTCTATATTGTAAAGAATATGAGGTTAATTATTCTTTTTTAAAACATAATACAAACCTACATTAAGGCATATACATCACCACATGTGTGCATACACACTCCTATGAACGTCTATAGGAAAATAGACTTGCTGATTTTGAGATTAATTAATTTACTGCAAGCATGTCACTGACAATGGGCATGACACCTACCACAAAAACTATAAATTGCTAGGTGAATGGTGAGGCACACAACATTTTCATATTATAGAGGTGATTCTGAATGCTCTTCGTATCATAAATGTTCATCAGAGAGCCTTCCATTCGAGGCAAATTCAGACGCATTTTTGTTGAAATTATATGGAATGTACGGTAGACGATGCCATTTTTAAATAAAATGACATTAGTAGTTAAAGGCGGTTAAACTGAACTAAATAAATTTTATTTGGGATATGAAGAATCAGTCATCTTCTATAAATTTTCCATAAGTAAATTCATTGTTTGGGATATGATGTTTTCTAGCATACACTCCACATAATTTCAACTAAAAATAACTTGGATTTTTTTTTCTTCCAACATAAAAAATTAAAAGTTTAGAATTTTAATAAAGTTGAAGTAAACCTAAAATAATTATTTCGAAATTCTGGGCCTGTGTGAGTATGGAACAAGGAACAAATAAGGCAATTACGACATGCATGTGAGCATGTCGGATGGTACAACGTGCTGAGTCTGCAACGCGGGATGCTGGTGCAGACTGCTGACTGCAGTAAAGGTTCCTTTCACCTGCCGCCTGCCGAGCCACCCAGCTCGATCACTCACAACCATCATCACAAGTAAACGGCCGAGTCAATGTTCCACCAGTAATTATGGACCCCATGTATTCCTGCTCATAACGACACATTATCAAATTTCAGATACATATACGTCTTATAAAGACAGCATATGTTCTAGAGAAAATTCAGAAAATAATGCACTCGCAGGAACTTCCTGAAAACTTTCTTCGTAAATGAAAAACATAATAAAAGTATCCAGGAAATTGGCCTAAAGTAACTAAATTTTTCTGTAGTAGAATTTCAACCTACTTGCTCCAATATATACCCCACTTTTTGCAAATTTTTCATGACTATTCATGACCCCAGTACAATCTGGTAGTAACTAGTAAGTACTTACCATGACTATTCTTCTGAAAAGCTGGAGAATAATAAGCATCCAGGAAATAGGTAAGAATTTGGGACCTTATGAACAAATAGTCATTGTGCACCTGCCTTCCAAAGGAAAAATCAGTCTTCAGTCTTCACTACTCGCGAGCATGCGAAAAATCCAGCCTGACCGTAAGAGGAGCGCCGCAGAACCCTTGCAAACTTTCAAAAACCAAATCCCATGCGTGTGGACTGTGGAGCAGCTAACTGTCATGATTGACCGGTTCAAAGATGCTTACTGTTACCTCCTCTCTTGAAGGTTCTAATGGCCCATCAACTGTCAAGTCAAGTCAATGAAGACTCATAGATGCCATGAGATATATATAAGTTTGCCATCTGAAGCAAGAAACGGCAGCCAAACAAAAATAATAATCAATGGCACCTCTCCTCCTCTTGCCCATCCTCCTGCTACTGTCCTCACCATATGTGCAAGCTCAACAGATCATCACCTTGGGCTCCTCCTTAACGCCCCAAGGGCCAAACAGCTTTTGGCTCTCCCCGTCCGGCGACTTCGCGTTTGGCTTCTGGCCCATCGAGGGCAACACCTCCTCCTACTTGCTCGCCGTCTGGTTCAACAAGATCAGCGACAAGACAGTGGCTTGGTATGCCAAGACCACTGATCCAGATCCAGCACTGGCACAAGTTTCATCCAGTTCATGCCTCCGGCTCACCTCCAATGGAGCACTCTCGCTCCAGGATCCTATTGGCACAGAGGTATGGAGTCCAGAAGTTGTGGGTGCAGCCTACGCTGCTGTTCTTGATACTGGAAACTTCGTACTGGCTGCTGCAGATGGCTCTACCAAGTGGGGGACCTTCGATAACCCAGCAGATACCATCCTGCCCAGTCAGGTTCTCACACCGGGAACGAAGCTCCACAGCCGGATCATCGCCACTCCAATGGCCGGTTCATCCTTAACCTGCAAAACAATGGTCTTTTCTTTTATACTGTTGCTGTGCCATCCGGTCATCAACATGAACTTAATTGGTCCATGCCTGGGAACACCACAAATTTGGTGTTCAGTGCGACTGGAGTGCTATACATCACCTGGGATGATGGAAGGCAAACAAAAATCACATCAGGGGCAATCAGCTCCATGGCGGACTACTACCATCGTGCCACACTTGATTCAGATGGGGTTTTCCGGGAATATCTGTATCCCAAGAAGTTCAGCAACCTGTACAATCAGGCATGGTCAGTACTCGACTTCAAAGCCCCAAATATCTATATCCCAAGAAGGTTAGCAGCAGAGACAAATGCTGGCAGCGGAACATGCGGCTTCAACAGTTATAACAATTTGGCTGTCACAAACAACCAAACCACCTGCGTGTGCCTACCACAGTACTCATTTATTGATCAGCAGAGTAAAGATAAAGGCTGCAAACCAGACTTCCAGCCACCAAGTTGTGACTTGGATGAAGCAGGTGCCACAAAGCTGTATACCTTGAAAATGATGAGTCATGTGGATTGGCCTGGAGGTGACTACCAGCAACTCTCCAACATATCTAAGAAGCCTGTGCCAGCAGCTCTGCCTGACAGATTGTTTCTGTTATGTTGCTGTATTTTGTGATAGTGACAATACATGTTGGACGAAGAAGATGCCTTTGACAAATGGTGTTGTAGGGGATAGTGTGCAGAGGACAGTTTTCATCAAGGTACCAACGAACAATAGTCCACAATCTGAACTTCTTGGTTCCAAAAAATGGAAGAAACACAAGAAGTACTGGATCCTTGGAAGTTCATTGTTCCTAGGAAGCTCTGTGTTGGTGAACATTCTCCTGATCTCTGTTATACTTTTTGGTACCTACTGTACCATCACCAAAAATGAAGTCCTATCTCTGCAGTCACCAAACAACATAGGATTGCCTCTGAAAGCCTTCACTTATGTTGAGCAAGGCAACCAACGGTTTCCAGGAGATACTTGGCACTGGTGCCTCTAGTATTGTGTACAAGGGACAGCTACAAGATGATCTCGGTACCTACATTGCTGTCAAGAAAATTGACAGGCTTGAGCATGAAACAGAGAGGGAGTTCACCATTGAAGTCCATGAAGGAAAAGAAAGACTATTGCTTTACGAATTTATGGTCAATGGCTCACTCAACAGATTCCTATTTGGTGATGTCAGGCTTCAGTGGGACCTTCGAGCTCAGCTCGCTCTCGAGGTGGCAAGAGGGCTGCTATACTTACATGAGGAATGCAGCACACAGATTATCCATTGTGACATAAAGCCCCAGAACATCCTTCTCGATGGCGACTTCACAGCAAAGATCTCAGACTTTGGATTAGCCAAACTGCTCCGGACTAACCAGACACAAACTGTTAGTATCGAAACTCTTACTCTCATCGAGAGGATGACACTAGGAGTTGGGGCAATTTTCTGGTTTACTTCTCACACAATACCATGCCAACCCGAGGGGTTGAGGTAACATATTTATAGCTGGCTGGGCAGCTAAGCTTATGCAAACTGGTCTAAGATGCCTAGATGCTGTCCTAACAGCTAAAACTAAGATGTTGTCCTCTGGTCTAAGATGCTATCCTCTAATATGCTGTCCTCTAGATGCTGTCCTATGGGCAGCAAGACCACAGCACATGAGCTCCTCTGGTGTAAGATGTTGTCCTTTAATATGCTACAAAGACTGATACCCACAAAGGCTATAGTACAAGGACTTATTCCCAGCATTCCCCCCCTAAGTCTTGTGCGTAGTCTTGTGGGAAAGCTGGACCATCCCGGTCCGGGAACAAAGCTCAAGGAACTTGATCTTCCCAAGGGGCTTGGTAAGCAGGTCCGCAAGTTGGTCCTTGGTGTTGATGTAGCTCGCCTTGATGCTTCCTTCCTCCAAGCAGCCTAGGATGAAGTGGTACCTCAACCGGATGTGCTTGTTCCGTTCATGGAAGACGGGGTTTTTTGCCAGGGCCAGAGCGGACTTGCTGTCCACCCTGAGTTCCACCGCTTCAGTGTCTCTTCCGAGAAGATCACCGAGCAGTCGAACGAGCCGGAGCGCCTGAGTCGAAGCGGTGGAGGCCGCTATGTACTCAGCCTCGCAGCTGGACAGGGCCACCACCTGCTGCTTGACCGATTGCCAGCTAATGAGGCACTTGTCGAGGAAGAAGAGGATCCCGCTTGTGCTCTTGCTGGTGTCGATGTCGCCGGCGTGGTCGCTGTCACTGTACCCGACGAAGTGTGCCTCCCCAGGACATCTCGGGTAGTAGAGACCATGGTCGAGAGTCCCCGCAACGTAGCGGATGATCCTCTTCACAGCCTGTTGGTGCTCCGTCGTCGGTCGCTGCATGAACCGACTAGCGTAGCCGACGGAGAATGCCAAGTCCGGCCGTGTGTGGGCGAGGTAGCGAAGGCTCCCCACAAGACGCCGATACTGCGTAGCGTCCACCTCCTCCGTCGTGCTGTCGCGGCTCAGCTTCAGCCTCTCCTCCATCGGAGTGAGAGCTGGGTTGCAGTCGGTGAGCTCAGCCAGCTTAACGACATGCTTGGCGTAGGCGGTCTGTCGAAGCGTGATCCCAGAGTCATCCTGGTGCACCTCGATCCCCAGGTAGAAGGAGAGAGGTCCCAGGTCACTCATCTGGAAGGTGGCCTTCATCTCTTCCTTGAACGCCGCCACCTCCGCATCCTTGGTGCCGGTGATCACCAAGTCGTCGACATAGACACCCACCAGCAGGGCATTTCCTCCATTGCCCCGCCGGTAGATGGCCGCCTCGTGCGGGCTTTGCTCGAAGCCCATCCCCTTGAGCGTGGAATCCAACTTGGCATTCCATGCCCCCGGTGCCTGCCGCAAGCCGTAGAGAGTCTTGCGCAGGCGTAGCACCTTGCCTTCCTTGCCGGAGATCGCGAAACCCGGCGGCTGGTGTACGTAGACCTCCTCCTTCAAATCGCCGTTAAGGAACGCCGACTTGACGTCCATGTGATGAACGCGCCAGCCCTCCTAGGCGACCAGCGCAAGGAGGAGTCGCACGGACTCCATCCGTGCCACGGGGGCAAAGGCATCGTCGAAATCGATCCCCTCCTGTTGCACGAAACCTCGTGCCACCAAGCGGGTCTTGTGCTTCACGATGGCGCCGGCTTTGTCCCTCTTCAGCTTGAACACCCACTTAAGGGTGATCGTGCGGTGACCGCGAGGAAGTTCAGCAAGCTCCACAGTGCGGTTCTTCTCAACCGCGTCCATCTCCAACTGCATCGCGGCACGCCATGCCGCGTGTCTCTCAGCTTCTGCGAAGGACCGAGGCTCGCCGTCGTCGCACGCAAGGTGCAACTGCGCCTCCAGGTTGTGAGGCACCAGTCCTGGCACTGGCTGGTCGCCGAGGTCTTCCATTGTGCGGTACCGCAACAGCTCGCCGTCGTGGTATGCGTCGATGCGCTCCTCGTCGTGGGAGAGAGGAGTGGCAAACTCCACCGGGCTATGCTCGACACGGGCTGGTGTTGGAGTAGGCGTGCCCGGAGGGGTAGCTGGTGGTGCTGGAGTCCGTGGGGTCGCCGGCTGTGGTGGAGTCGGCGAAGAGCTCATCGCAGTCGAAGTCGTGGCTCGAGAGCGTGCCGCTGTCGAAGTAGCGGGCGCCGGAGTCGGTGGAGACTCGGGGACTGGGGTAGGCACGCTCGGTGAGGAGGAGCTGCCTACTCCCCCAGCTCCCTCGAAGTGGACGTACTCGACAGTGAAGTCTTCGTATGTCGGTGTCGAGCCGTCATCCACCGTCTTGTACCATGCCCATCCTCGCCCTTCGTCGAACACCACGTCACGCGCCGTGAGCACACGCTGTGTCTTTGGGTCGAGAATGCGGTAGGCCTTCGAGCCCTCCGCGTAGCCGATGAACACCCCTGGAGTGCTCCTGTTGTCGAGCTTGCCGATGTGGCCAAGCTCCTTGGCGAACGCGAGGCAGCCGAAGACCCGCAGGTGGGAGAGCACCGGCTTGCGCCCATGCCAAGCCTCGTACGGTGTCCTGCCATCGAGGGCCTTGGTGGGCGAGCGGTTGAGGATGTAGACAGTTGTCACCACCGCCTCTCCCCAGATGACAGCCGGCATCCCCCTCTGTTTGAGGAGGGCCCGAACCATCCCCATAACCGTCTGGTTGCGCCGCTCGACGACGCCATTCTGCTGCGGGCTATACGGCGCGGAGTAGTGGTGCTGAATGCCCTCATCGGCGCAGTACGACGCGAATTCAGCCGCCGTGAATTCGCCGCCGTTGTCGGTGCGCAACACGCGCAGCTTGCGGCCGCACTCCGCCTCTGCAGCAGCCTGCACGCGCCTGATGGCGTCCGCAGCCTCTCCCTTGCTGCCGAGGACCATCATCCACATGTAGCGGGAGAGATCATCAACGAGCAGCAGGAGTCGTCCTCCCGGTGTGGCCGGTGTCACTGGGCCACACAAGTCCCCGTGCACGAGCTCGAGCCGCTCCTTGGCTCGGAAGCTCATCTGCTGAGGAAAGGGGAGCCACCTCTGCTTCGTCAACACGCAGACGTCGCAGAACTGCTCCACGTGGTCGAGGCATGGCAGGCCTCGCACCATCTCCTTGGCACTGAGCCGCTTCAGGGCATCGAAGTGAAGGTGCCCGAAGCGCTCGTGCCACTGCCACGCCTCGTCGTCCCGACGAGCAGCAAGGCAGAGGGGTTGTGCCACCTGCACATTAAGGACATAGAGTCGATTTGCGCCTCTGATTACCGACGATGGCGATCCCAAATCCTGATTACCGACGATGGCGATCCCAAATCCTCAGGACTCCATCCATGATCTCCACGCGCGAACCTTTCTCATCCAGCTGTCCCAAGCTGATGATAGAGTTCCTCAACGTGGGAATGTAGTAGACTCCGGTGAGCAGCCTGTGCTCATAAGACTCGGCGGTGAGGATGATGGAGCCGACGCCCTTGATCTCCACGCCAGAGGCGTCCCCAAACTTGACGGAGCCTCAGACGCTGGAGTCAAGCTCGGTGAAGAAATCCCGCCGACCGGTCATGTGATGGGTGGCGCCGGTGTCGAGGCACCATCCGTCAGTCTTGTCGTTGTTGGAGGCGTTGCCGAGAAAGGCGTGTGCCCTCGGCTCGTCAAGGTGGAGGAGAGCCGCTGCGGCTGATGCCGCTGGAGGTAGCTCGATGCTTGCGTGTGCCAGGAGCAGAGCCGGCTGCTCCTCCTCAACCTGTGCAATATGGGCCTGGCCGCGTCGTGGCTGTCGACAATCCTTGGCCCAATGGCCAGCCCTACCGCAGTTGTGGCAGGTGTCGTCTCGTGCCGGCTTGTGCACGCCGGCGGCGCCGCCCTGGGTGCCTCCGCGGGCGCCACCCTCGGCACGTCCTCGCACCCCGGCCTGGGCGCCTCCGCGCGCCTTGCGTGGCTTGCCGCGCTTGCGGCCGCCTGTCGAGGAGGAGGGCTCCCCCTTCCTCCCGTCACTCTGGCAGGCCTCCCACTATTCCCGAGTGAGATGGAGCTTCCCGCCAATGGTGATAGGCCCCGAGAGAGGTTGTGGCTCATCGCTGTCGACGACCTTGAGGCGACCTATCGCCTCCTCGATCGACATCGTGGAGAGGTCCAGCAGAGACTCGATCGAGCGAGCGATCTGCTTGTACTTCTCGGGGACGCAGCGGAAAAGCTTCTCAACAGCTCTCTCCTCGTTGTAGGTGTCGTCGCCGTTCTGCACCATCTTCTGCAGCAGAGTGTTGAGACGGAGAGCAAAGTTATCAACGTCCTCACCTAGCTTGAAGGCCAGATTCTCTCACTTCTTGCGAAGTGCCTGCAGTGTGGACTTACGGGCGCGGTCGCTGCCGATTCGTGCCGCAGCGATGGCATCCCAGGCCTCCTTGGCAGTCCGCTTCTTGGAAAGCGAGAACTGCATCTCGGGCGGGACTGCAGCAATGAGGGTATCCAGCGCCCGTCGATCCTCGTCGTAGTCGACGTCGTCGTACCGAACTGCCTCCCACATGTGCCGCACCTAGAGCCTTACCCTCATCACCACAGCCCACTCAACATAGCTGGTCTTGGTGAGGGTAGGCCACCCACCGCCGGGGCCAATGTCCCTGACAACAGCCTGGATCCTGTGGTGACCATGGCGCCGGTCCAAAGAGGGAGAGCCGCGCTGCCTGTAAGGGCCGCGATCTCCGTCGACCCGGCCGCCGCCGCCGGGAGCGCGGCCGCCGCGCGCGTCCCCGCCAGGATCGCCGCCGGCGCGTCCACGCCCGTCTGGGCTGCCACCACCGTGCCCATGGGGGTGCGCGGCTGCCCACTGCGCCGCCCGCTCTCCCGCTGCTTCCCTCGCCAGCTTGTGTTCCACGTCGGTGCTGCCGTCGGCAGAGGCAGAGCCGCTGATGCTGCCGCGTAGAGCCTTGAGCTCCACAGCCGCTGCACGCGCTGCATCCGCCGCCGTCGCAGCGGCCTCTGCCGCCACTCGCTCGCGTTCCTCTGCCGCGGCGAGCTCGGCCTCCTGCCGGTGCCGCGCGCTCGAGGCGACCAAGCGCTAAGACTGTCCTTCGGACATGGCGCGCTAGTGGGGGGCTGCTGCGTGGGGAGGAGGCTGCCTCAGACGAGCTGCTGCCCGTCTGCGCAGGGGAAGAGGGGTGAGCAGGGACAACCGGTATTCCTGCTCCCGGCTGAGGACTAAATGAGGCGTGGGAAGGAGATGAGCAGGAGATGTTTAAGCTACAGGATAGAACGGCTCTGATACCAGTTGTTAGTATCGAAACTCTTACTCTCATCGAGAGGATGACACTAGGAGTTGGGGTAATTTTCTGGTTTACTTCTCACACAATGGCATGCCAACCTGAGGGGTTGGGGTTACATATTTATAGCTGGCTGGGCAGCCAAGCTCATGCAAACTGGTCTAAGATGCCTAGATGTTGTCCTAACAGCTAAAGCTAAGATGTTGTCCTCTGGTCTAAGATATTGTCCTCTAATATGCTGTCCTCTAGGTGCTGTCCTCTAATATGCTGTCCTCTAGATGCTGTCCTATGGGCAGCAAGACCACAGCATATGAGCTCCTCTGGTCTAAGATGTTGTCCTCTAATATGCTACAAAGACTGAGACCCACAAAAACTATAGTACAAGGACTTATTCCCAGCATAAACAAATACAGGGATCCGTGGTACCTGAGGATATGTTGCCGAGCATTGGTATCACTGCCAAGGTGGATGTTTACAGCTATGGGGTCATCCTGTTGGAGCTCATCTGTTGCTGGCGAAATGTCGAGTCTGAGGTGGCAGAAGAGGATCAAAAAATCCTGACTTACTGGGCAAATGACTGTTACAGGTGCAGCACCGTTGATCTTCTGGTGGAGGGTGATGATGAAGCAATTTTCGATTTGAAGAAGGTAGAAAGGTATGTGGTCGTGGCATTGTGGTGTCTCCAGGAGGACCCAACTATGAGACCAACAATGTTGAAGGTGACACAAATGCTTGATGGAGCCGTTGCTATCCCCACTCCTCCTGATTCTTCTTCATTTGTCCAATCGCTTCCATAGGGTCGCTCCTGCACATTGTAACATTAATA
Source organism: Panicum miliaceum (assembly GCA_032594955.1). Taxonomy (NCBI): domain Eukaryota; kingdom Viridiplantae; phylum Streptophyta; class Magnoliopsida; order Poales; family Poaceae; genus Panicum; species Panicum miliaceum. The sequence continues at coordinate 4,953,217 of CM064070.1, read as the reverse complement.
TATGTAATATGTATGAACCAACATAGAGGTGTAAGAAATATGATATAGCTATATACGGAATGCTGTTCGTTTTAGGGGAATATATACTGAATGTTTCTGGTGCTGGTACGCTATGTGGCTACTGATACAGCAGTACTGTTTAAACTGCTTATTATTGTATCAATGGTAGCTGCGTTCTGCAGCAATGGTTCACAGCTAATGTTAGGAAGGTTTTGGCATTGCCATGAAGAATATGTTTTCCCATAAGATTAGTTTTGCAGGACTAGGATTCATTATTTCTTATCTGATACCCTCAAGCTTTCTCATTGTGTCTTACGATGAGGATGGGCAGCATGCCTTACTCTTGGTCCTCTGACCCGCACCAAGCCAAGAACATAATATTTCAGCTCAAGTGCATAGTTAGCCTTGAAACACTCAATGGAAATTTAATTCTGACAGAATTTGTATCTTAATATAAATAAGTTTTGCTTTCTAAGATATGAATTTGGATTGGAAACTGCAGCATCCAGCATGTATTTTCATCATATTCATTTTGCAGATAACATTTGCATGTTTCTAACGCTGGCTGTAATCTCTTAACTCCATATCCTCAATTTTCAGGAGGTAAGCTTTCACCAATCACCACAGCTATTCTCAAGAAACTAAAATGCCAAAGTCCACTAGTTTCTCCCAAAAACATAAAGCAATTTTCCAAAAGCTAAAATAGTATTTTACATTTTCAAATTATGCCAAAAGTGAAAACAAAAGACTCATTTTAGCAAGCATGCAAATTGAGACGCTATCAGCAATTTTGGCCAGAAATTTATGAAATAACTTTTGCAGTTTAATACAGCTTCAATTGTTGAAGGATTAATCTTATCTCAAAAGACCTAAAGTTGGTGACATTATCGAGCTCTCATTGGGCCACGTCGCCCATCTATTTCCTCAGTCAGACCTCGAGTAATGCAATCCCAGCCGTCCATAGCGAGTGTCAGAGTTTCGCGGCCTTCTGTCCACTACACTGTCAGTTAATCTGTAATAATGGTAGCTGTGAAACCTGTCCACTATATATTTCAAGAAATACTTTTGCACACTATCTATTTTTAGCACAAATGAAGGGACATTGATAGAAAAAATATGCAGTTATGGATAAAATGAAGTGTATAGCCTACAGGAATGGCAGAGGAAAGAAAGAATCACGGTTCTGCTTCCAGAAATTGTTGGATGGCTAGTTGCTCCCTCAGATGCGACAGGAACATCCGAACATGGAGTGGCCTCTCTTTGGCATTAATAAGAAGGCAATGCTTGAAGAGGCCTTCACTATGGAGAAGAAACACTTCTATCTGCATGCTGAATTTGTTTATTTGATACAAAATGGGCACGATTAAGCATAACAATGAATAAGATAAGTAGCTAAAAGAAGGAACCATTTATCTTGATATCAGATATTAGATCATGTTTTCTTTTAAGCAATTTTTGGTTCCTGAATGTTAAGTGTGCACCGGTGCATCAGTTAATTGTATTTTTTTCCTTTTATCCATATAAACAAAGCAACATTGATTTTTAAACCCATAAAATAGAACCAGTTATCATAACATCATCTAAGAATATTAGAACAGGTCGAAAGACTAAGTGGGTGGATAAGGCAACAGAGTAAATATTGACAAAAAATAATAGGTTTGAACTCACATGATACATGCTGAAAAAACTTGCATAGCAAAGACCTTGCATCAATTATCTTTATGGATCATAAAATTGTAACTCAATTAAACCACCAAAGAAATCAAGGTGTTAGGTTGTTCAAAACAGCTGTTCAAACAACTGTTACCACTTCACCGGGATTGAAGAGGCAGAGAAGATATATTGACTTAGAACCTGACAAGTTTCAGAGTGAACAGGGGAAACAAAATATTTTCACCTTTTAGACTAACCAAATCTTTTCTACCATACCCAGATGATTGGTTAAACACATCCTTCTTACAGTTGTAGTTTTGGCGTCCATTCAATCAAATGTGTAGTCAGCATTCTGTGCAGCATTGTTGGATGCTAGCTTATTGTGGCATTTCATCGACCAGCTGGGGCACGGGATTCAGACATGTCTCTGCAGGAACAAAGGGGTGTCCCTCCCGTCTGAAATCAACATCATCCTTATCATTAGAAGAACGCACAACATAAAAATTGGCCTTGGACAAGAACACGAACTGCAAGCAAAGGGAAGGTTCAAACGAGCACAGGCAACACGGACCTGGGCAATGGCGGAAGAGAGGGTGTGACCTGACCAGCATCGACGCGACGAGAGCTCCCATGGGTGATTGCTGCTGCTGAGCATCGTAGGACCGGGTATGGAAGGGGATGGGTGGCGCGGAAATGGAAAGCGGAGGTAGCATGGGTAGCATGGATGGGGGGCGCGACGGCGCGTCCATCGCGCGTATTGAGCGAAGCTTCTAGAGGAGGCTGAAGCCGCCGCAGGTGCAGGGCGGGCCGGGCGCAGTTATACATCACTTCAGAGGCGATGGTTCCGCCAACCATCCGCTGAAACGCGTGTGATTAATTTCCCCTGAGGGCCAGACGGTTTATTTCCACGAGTTAATTTTTCTACTCACTGTTTCCGCACGCAAGTTGCCAACTAAAAGGAAAGAAAATCTGAGCATGCATGTAGACATAGACAAAATATTGACACCACCCACATCCATACACCAAAATTAAAATCAAAATTAAAAAAGTTATAACTATTAAACCGAGCATCTAATATAAATTTGGATTGCACCATTATCTTTCTTACAACAAAAACTTCAAAACAAGATCACACTTGCCTATGTTTTGCACGATACTTTTAAAAAATATTTTTTAATATTAATAAATGAATTTTAAATAACGGGAATAAATATTTAACAACACGAACAAATAATTATTTTACGAACAAAAGTTTAAACGTCACGAACAAATAATAATGTACAACGAATAGAAATATTAAATTGTGGGAATATTTGATTGTACACGATAAATAATGGTAAATGAATATCGCGAACAAATAAATCAACATCGCCGAATAATTTAATCTACGAAGCGAATAAATAATTTAATATTGAGAATAAATTAGTTACACGCATACATGAAGAACAAATGTATCTACATCAAAAAGATATTCTTATAATCATATATACACGTGTTAAACAAGTTAATATATAAAGAAATAAAATTATAAAAAAACTCTACACGACACGTCCACACTCCACGCCTTACATAGATTCATAGTTAACAAGTTAGTTAAACAAAATATGAAATAAAAAATAAAAAGAAAGGAAAAAAAATAAAAATCTAGTATTACCGAAAGGAAGAGAAAATAAGAAATAAAGATATAGATATTAAGACTCACCATGTTTTTATCGAGAACATATAAATCTGCATGTGAAAATAAATATGCTAAGCAACAAGAAATTTTATAAAAAATATATACCAAAAGTTTTACAAATTTGGCATTGCGAACAAATTAGTGACCCACAGACCAATAATTGTACATAAAGAAACAAATACATCTACATCGCAAAAAATATTCTTATGAGCATGTATACACGTGGTAAACAAGTTAGTATATAAAAAAATAAATTATAAAAGAACTCTGCACGACACGTCCACACCTTACATAAATTCTATAACATAGTTAACAAGTTAGTTAAAAAAAGGATAAAATTAAGGAAAAAAAATAAAAGTTAGTATTACTGAAATGAAGCTAAAACGAGAAATAAAGGAAAATGAATGTTATGCCTCGTCAAAGATCACGGACAAATAAAGATGGATAATATTAAGTTACTTAATAATATCTATCTAAGGTTAGAAAAAAAATAAAAAAAGAAAAGAAAGGGAAAAATTAAAAGAATATGTATACAAAGAGAATTAGAAAGATGTGAAACATCAGGAATGAAAAAGATAAAAAATATAAAAGAAATTAAATGGGAAAAAGAAAAAAGCAAAGTTCAATTAATGAAAAAAGGTTAAAAGAAAGAAGTGGAAGAAAGAAAATAAAAGAAAAGGGAAGAAAGTGGAAAGTAAAAAAATAATAAAGGAGAAGTGAAACAAAAGATGGAAGAGAAAAGAAAGAAAAATGAAAAAAAAACCCACCGTGGGTTGCTGCAGTGGGAGGGCCAGCGGTAGTCGGTCGGCGCATAAAAATCGTGGGCTAATAGCAGCAGTTCGTTAAGTGGGCTGAAATTAATCCCACCGGCCCTGCTAATTACCTCCAGGTGATGGGTCCCACATTTGTAGCATATGTGATGTATATTCTCCATGGAGCAGGCTGCGGGCGGTGTCTCATTTTGGGGGCGGAAGGGATGTGGTGGTGCGAGAGGAGGGCCATAATATAGATGTCCAAATGGGCTACTATGGGCCCGTAAAGCACGAGCCCATCAGGGGTGGGCCCAGGATTTGGGGTCTGGTTATTCAACATTTTCAAAGGATGAAATTTTTTTTTGACCGCCACAGTACGCTGCATGGTCCCCAGAGCCGCAGGCCGCTCGCGTCTCATCGCAGGCAGCCGTCGCCCGCCACGCCGCTACGTTTTCGCTGCCGCTGGCCGGAAGCAGAAAGAACGCGGCCACGCGGGAAGGTGGAAGTGGAATCGGGATGGATGGAGCTGGGAACCTGGGGTCGGTGTCGGTTGGGGTCGCGACTAGGCCTAGAGGAGGGGAAGTGGGCCATTTGAGAGGTTATGAGATTGGGAAGCCTGTTTTGTGATGTTAGATTATCTCCAAGAGACACCCTAAAGGCTATTCTAATTAACAATTTAGGATTTTTTTTATGGAAAACCTCCCTCTAAGAGTTCTCTAACACCAATCCCTCAAGGTAGCAACATCCTAAATCATCTCTCTCTCTTCTCAGATCTGAGAACAAAAATCCACACCCTATCCCAAATACTTGCCATTTTAGAACCAAATCTTAGACCTTCATCCTTCAAATTTGTGGGTCATGTTTCCTAATATGTCAAGGTTTAAACAATAGGATATCCGGTATAAGGGAACTGTCGTGGGGACACGAGAATACGGGGAGAAGTAATATTTAGGATGACCCTCTACATAAGGATATAAGGATACAGAGGTTAGAGACTAGAATTTAAGGATTCTTTTAGAATTTAAGAATTCTTTTAGAGATGCTTTTATTTTCTATTTTTTATACATATACATGTTATATACTTTGTATATAATTTTTTTGCCAAAAAATTCGGATATTCAACTGAATACCCATGAATACATACCAGGCCCGCCCCTGGAGCCCATTGTTACCGGGCCAGGCACGACAAGAAGGTGGTGCCGGACCGTGCCGGGCCCGCCCACGGGCTGAGCTGGCGGCATAGGCCCGGCACGACAGGCTATCGGGTCAGCCCAAGCACGGCAGGCTAACGGGCTACTCCGAGATATGAAGTGGCCCGCACGATCCGTTTGCCGTTGCACCCCTGCACGCCGCCGCCGCTTGCTCGTCGTCGCATTCCCCTTGCGCTTCGCCACCTGCTCGCTCACCGTCGCAGCCCCTTGCGCACCACCGCTGTCATCTCGCTGTCTCCTCCCCTACGCTTTGTCGCCGCCGATGCCTTCCCTTGCACTCCAGCCCCGGCTAGCTTGATGTCGCAACCCCTGCACATCGTTGTTGCCTACTCGTCATCTCCTCCCCTACGCAATGCCACAGCCCTGCTCGTGGGCAGCTGCCGGAGCGATGGAGGATGACAGAGGATGAAGGGAATTCGGGAAGGAGGGCGAGCCAGCGGAGAGTGGTTCGTGCATGGAAGCGATAGGATAAGGTTTGTGGAGGAGAAGAGGAGCCAAGCAGGCCATGACATGCCATATGTGGGCTAAAGTGGAGAGTGAGTTCACAAGCCATCTTGGGCCGACCTCTAAAATCTGAATCGGTCCGTGTCGAGATGACGACCCAAGCACGACACGGAGTACCGGCCCATGCCGCACTTGGACCAAGCCAAAAACCCGTGCTTGGTGCCGGGCTATCGGGACTCGGGCTTCTTGTACATCTATAGGCCAGGATGTAGCGGCGGCAAGGATAGAGGCGCGACACAGTCTAAGCGATGAAGGAAGCCCGAGAAGCCCGCTTGGACTAATGGTCATGGTGTACGGAGTCTGTGGAGGGGTTGCTAGTATGTGGTCTACGGTGCACCACGTTCACATGAAGGGGTACGTTCTCTACCTAATCTAAGTCATTGATTTAGGATCCAAAGGTCGTATCTCCATCTTCTTCATTCGGTCCCAGCTGCCAGCGACCACATGGTGGTGCCATGAATGTATCCACTGTGCATGGCTGGAGCTTCGCCGGAGAAATGATAGGACGGCCTACGAGTGACGGATTTCAATATGAAAAATACAAAAAATGATAGAGGAGGCAAAGGGGATCTCAATTTGATCATTACAATGGGTTGTGGTGGTGCGACTCGATCGGGTCGTGGGCGCCACTGCCGCCACTGCTCCTTGGGGAAGTATAGAGCCTATAGCATGATTTTCGTTAGGGTTACATTCACAAAGGAGCGAAACCTAAGTGTGCGCGTGGAAGAAATTTCCGGGTCCCCTTGACATACGGGTGATTGGGGGCTGGGGATCGGAAGACGTACGGCATGTTGAATCATCTGGGATCAAACGGCGCTGCATTGTTTTTGGCAGGACGAAAAGGACAAATTAGATCAGAGGGCTGTCTGTTATCAAGTGGCAGGACAGCGCGATCGAACGAAGGAAGAACGCAGGCGGCAGGACGTACGATCGCGTGAGGGCGCGCAGTATCGCATGCGACGTATGGTCACCCTCCCGTAATTTTTAGTTGTATCTATACCCGTGCATTGCTACGGTTAGAAAGAAATATCGAATTTCACAACATGATACAACCGCCATTAACATATCAAGTGATAAGTTTAGAGTAAGGCAAATCACATCACGCATTTCAAATAGGAGACCCCAATGTGTAACACCAACTATAATAACTTTAGGTAAAGATATTAACAAATATATATAGTGTGTTTATCACCCATGCTCTAATTTTGAACAGATCTTGGAATGTCAATTAAGAGAATGTACACGGTGTCCTCTAATAGTTACCATAACGACCGAGTCCATGAGTCCGTGAAATGCTGAGGCCTGAGGATCAAAGATCAGTAGATCACCTGGCACCTAGATGGCTGCATGGGTTGCGTCAAGGCAGGGGGCCAGGGGTTGGATGCCTGGATGGGAGGGGACTCGTCATAGGCAGCGGGGACGGCCTACGGGATTGACAATCGGCAATCGCGATTCGCAAGTTCACGATGGCCGACGACGACGCCGAATGAGGAAGGGACACAATACTTGATGCGGACGATGCTTGCTGCGACGATTCAGTTGCCGTAATGTACCGGACAACCAATAGAGCATGATGGATGGATTAATAGGCCATGGACTGTCAAGTTTTGGGGGCCCTTCCTTTTTGGGGGCCCGGAGCGGTCGCCCACCTCGCTCATGGCCATCGACGGGCCTGGCCTAACTCATGAACTATCAAGCACTTTATTCAGAAAGGCATTCTGTTGCTGACTAAAACTGATGAACCATGAAACTAAACATCTGTCACACCCGATTCTAGAAAGAACCAGATGCATCTCATATGTGCGCCAGGATCATGTTCACACACATATGGTAGACAGAAAATGTAATATATCAAAGACAATGCTCAAAATGTAACTAAATAAAATATTTAACAATATTACACTCCGTATAAAAGAGACACAAATGTCTTTGAATGATAAACCGTTATACCCTATACAAAGTCTCCAAAAACTCCGTCTTCCACAGGCGATGACTAGTGAACGCAGGGCCTAGAACTCCTCGAAGTCGTCGAAGATCTCCTCTTCAAAGTTCTCTTCTGAACGGCAGGGGGGCAAGGGTGAGTACTCTTATGGTTGGTACTCATCAAGTGGGGTGAATATGCAAGGCCATCAAGGATAGGCTAAGGTTTGCAGCAGCGGTCACTTTTAGTTGGTCAAATATTTATTAACAAGCACCTATTAACTAGGTTTAAGTTTATACCAACCCACTTTAGTAAAAATATAATGGTACCATCAACAATAACATAATCCACGATCCACAAATTAATCTTCAAGTTTCATTATCATTTGAGGGTCCAAGCCACTCTTAACCGTGAGTACGACTATTATAACAGTTTTACACTCTGCAGAGGTTGTACACTTTACCCACAAATCGTGTTTCCCTGAGTCGCCCGGGTTTGCAAGGCCCTTAAACACTTCCGAGGTGAGTGGCGAGGGTACACTACGAAGCCTTTACAAAGACATGTCGAGAGCTAGGCAGCCGCTAGAGTTTCAGTAGCAGTGTGGTCCATAAACCTTCCTAATGGTCAGCTCCTTAGCAAAGGCAGCTACCCCAAGAGGACCGGGCTATGACCCCTATCACCGACCCCCTCCTTACCCTTTCGGTAAGGCCACCAGCAAACTACACATCTAATTAATTGGCTAAGGTCAGAGCCATATGACTTTGTGGTTGCACTGTTCACTTGGGTGGTTCTCCATGTTCCCATTAAACAAAGTTGATCTTGATATTACACAGTATAACAACAATATGAAACGTGATCAACATTGTCATAAGAGTAAACCAATACCAATCCCAAAGTTTGCAACTAAGCGTAACTACCCAACATGAATAGTAAACCCAGGTGTTTCAAGGTTTGGGGTAAAAGACTGGGTATGTCCTTAGTATAGGTAACCCATCAAGTTTATGCAAGCAACATTAAAGTAAAGTGTATTATCATGCTGTTGTTCGGATAAAATAGAATATGCAGGGGGGAATATCCACTTGCCTTCTTCAAACAGCTGTTGGTTCTCTTCCTCGTAAGCTTCCTTTTGGTTTTGCTCGAACGCCACGTTGTCTACGCAATCACACAAACAAGCATACACAAACAAATAAGAAACAATACAACAAACAATACAAACAGAAAGTAAAAAGATACTAAAGTTGTAGTTCATGATGCAAGGATCATGTGGGCGCAAGAATCGCTGAAATCGGAGTTGAAACGATGAAGATATGGCTAAAACGGTGATCTAGGGGCCTAACTGCGAGAGTTTTGAACTTCCAGGGGTTAAATCTGAGAAATTGGGCTAAAACATAATTAAACCTTATACAGAGGGTTGGGGTGCAAAACTATAGGTTCTGGACGGCGGGTACTAATTCTAGAAAAGTCAGGGGTCGGAACAGAAGAAGAAAGGGCTCAACTCTAATTATTTTTCTACTGTTCTGGACTGCGGGTTGATTTCTGGAAAACCTAGGGGTCTTTCTGCAAAAGTTCTGAGAACAACTAGGGTCGGATGAATCTGGTTCGTTGGATCAGGATCGAGCGGCGGGTCGGGCGAATCGGCGGAGTAAGGGTCGGGCGAATCAGCGGTGTGAAGAGAGGGTCGGGCGAATCGGCGCTTTGCTGGGCGTCGGCGGCGAGCGAGTGCGGCGGCGGACGGCCGGAGCTTCACCGAATCCGGTGTTCCGGGGCTTGGTTCAGGCTGAGTTTATGCCGGGAAGGGCGTGGGCGGCACGACGAAGGTGAGGGTGGTCACGGGATGGCTGTGCGGCGGCTGTAAACTGGCGGCCACGGCGGCGGGCGGAAACAGGGGTCCGGCGAGAAATCGGGTTTGCGGCGGAGCAAGGGAGAGAGGGTAATCTGGTGCGGCTTGATGCTCACCAACTCGCGGAGCTCTGGCGAGAGTTGAAGACGGCGGAGAAGCTGCGGAACGGCGAGTCGACGGAGAGGCGGCGACACGGGGCGGCGGCGATCCTCTGGTGTGCAACTTCCAGCGGCGTGCGACGGTGTTGAGTAGAGGAAAGGGCTTGAGGATGGCTCTGGTTGCAAAGCGGGGCTCCGGCAGGGTTTTATAGGGGCGGATTGGCCGGGAATAAGGAAGGCTGCGGCTCTTGCGAAGGAAAGGGCGAAACTGCGGCTAGTAAGGCAAGCCTGCATCGCGAGGAAGGAAAGAGAGACGTGGGCGACGGCGCGGAGTTGATCTGGACTCGGAGTAAGAATGAAAGAAGGAAGGAGAAGGGGCGCAAACGACAGCGCGGCGCGCCTGCTGTCACGACAAAGAAAGGAAACAGAGTAGCGGGAGCGATGCGGAGCAGAGGAAGAAGAAAGGAAGGTGGAAGAAGGCGCCGACAGGTGGGGCCTAGACGTCGGTGAAAGAAAGGGTTGGGTGAGCGAACTGGGCTGCTGAGTTGGGCCGCGGGAAAAAGAAAAGGAGAGGGAATGGGCCAACTGGACTGGGCCGCGAGAAGAGGAGAAAAGACAGAAGTTTGGGTTGGGCTGAAAGAAAGAATAGGAGAAGAAAAAGAAATAAAGACGCATGCAAAATTTTATTTTGTGACTTTTATAAAATACTTTTAAAATTTTAACTCCTAATTTTTGGGTGTTACAAAACCTACCCCCCCTTAAAGAGAATCTCGTCCTCGAGATTAGGAAGGATTAGGGAATAGCTGAGGGAATTCTGCAATCAGTTCATCTTCTCCTTCCCAAGTAGCCTCATCCTCTGAGTGGTGACTCCACTGTACTTTCCACATTTTGATCACCTTGTTCCGAGTAACCCTTTGAGTTGTTTCCAAGATTCTAATCGGATGCTCTGCATAAGTCAAATCTTCTTGTACATTAAGTTCCTCCAACGGTAACTGCTCCTCAGGCAGTCTCAAACATTTCTTTAACTGTGATACGTGAAACACATCATGGACATCTGACAATTTGTCGGTAACTCCAATTGATATGCCACTTCACCTTTCCTTTCCAGGATCTGAAAAGGACCAATATAACGTGGTGACAACTTTCCTTTCACTTTGAATCTACGTAACCTCTGATGGGTGATACCTTCAAATACACAAAATCTCCAACTTCAAATGTCAATTCCCTTCTTCGTGTATCAGCATAAGTTTTCTGTCGTGACTGGGCAGTCTTGAGATTATCCCGGATTATCTGGACTTGTCTATCCGCTTCTTGAAGAATATCTGGTCCAAAAACTTGACTTTCTCCTGTCTGATTCCAATACAATGGTGTCCTGCATTTTCTCCCATATAACGCTTCAAATGGGGCCATCTTGAGACTTGCTTGTTAACTGTTATTGTAGGAGAATTCTGCGTATGGCAAACTTTTATCCCAACTACCTCCATGCTTGAGGGCACATGCTCTCAACATATCCTCTAATACTTGATTTGTTCGCTCAGTCTGACCGTCAGTTTGCAGATGATATGCAGAGCTAAAATTGAGCTTTGTATCCATGGATTCATGTAATTTCTACCAGAAACGTGACGTGAACTGAGTACCTCGGTCAGACACTATCTTCTTTGGAACACCATGCAGACACACAATTCGTGACATGTATAGTCCTGCTAACTTGGCTCCAATGTATGTTGTTTTGACTGGGATGAAATGTGCGACTTTTGTCAATCTGTCCAAAATAACCCATATCGAGTCGTAACCATCACGAGTACGAGGTAACCCTACAATGAAATCCATACCAATCTCTTCCCATTTCCATTCAGGTACTTTCAATGGTTGGAGTAAACCTGCTGGTCTCTGGTGTTCTGCCTTCACTCTCTGGCACACATCACACAAAGCTACGTGAGTTGCTACGTCTCTTTTCAAACCATACCACCAGTACCTTTCTTTCAAGTCTTGATACATTTTGGTACTTCCAGGATGAATGGAATAAGCGGAATCATGTGCTTCCTTCAAAATGAGTTTACGAAGGTGATCAATTTCGGGTACACAGATCCTCTTTCTGAACCAAACAGTTCCTTGTTCATCTTCGGTGAAATCCTTAGTCTTGCCTAAACCAATTTGAATCTTGATCTCTTTGATCTTAGCATCTGTCAACTGTCCTTTTCTGATCTCTTGTTCTAATGTCGGTTCCATCTCCATAATCATGGCTTCCTCTTGAGTGACAATTCCCAAGTTCAAACGTGCCATCTTCCAACATAATTCCTGAGGCATCAATCTAGCAATCATCATATTAGCTTGGACTTTCCGGCTTAGGGCGTCTGCCACAACATTTGCCTTGCCAGGATGATACTGAATATCCAAATCATAGTCCTTGATTAATTCTAGCCATCTGCACTGTCTTAGGTTAAGATCCTGTTGCGTGAAGATGTACTTCAGACTTTTATGGTCCGTGAAGATCTGACACTTGTTTCCGATCATGTAGTGCCTCCAAATCTTCAATGCGTGCACGACGACAGCCAATTCCAAGTCATGGGTGGGATAGTTCTGCTCATGCTTTCTCAACTGTCTTGAAGCATAGGCCACAACTTTGCCTTCTTGCATTAGCACACATCCAAGTCCCATTCGAGAAGCATCGCAATACACATCAAACCCTTTGTGGATATCGGGCATTATCAACACAGGGGCAGTGGTCAATCTTTTTTCCAGCCCTTCAAAACACTTCTGGCATGCATCATTCCACTTAAATTCTTTCCCTTTCTCCAACAAAGAAGTCATGGGTTTCACGATTTTTGAGAATCCTTCAATAAATCTGCGGTAGTAGCCTGCAAGTCCAAGGAAACTTCTGATTTCAGGCACAGTTTTCGGTGGATTCCAATTCAGAACATCCTGAACTTTACTTGGGTGTACTGCAATTCCTCCATCTATGATAACATGTCCTAGGAAATAAATTTCTCTCAACCAAAAATCACATTTGCTCAGCTTGGCATATAACTGATTCTCTCGGAGTTTCTGTAACACTATCCTCAAGTGCTCTTCATGTTCTTCCTCATTCTGCGAATACACCAAGATGTCATCAATGAACACAACCACAAACTTGTCAAGATATTCCATGAAAACCTTGTTCATCAGGTACATGAAGTACGCTGGAGCGTTGGTCAATCCAAACGATATCACAGTGAACTCATACAGACCATATCTGGTAGTGAAGGCTGTCTTGGATACATCATCAGGTCGGATCCTTAACTGATGATAGCCTGATCTCAGATCGATCTTGGAGAAAACCTTGGCACCCCTCATCTGATCGAACAAATCTTCAATCCTGGGTAGTGGATACTTATTCTTGATCATCACATCGTTCAGCGACCGGTAGTCTACACACATCCTTCTGCTGCCATCTTTCTTATCGACAAAGATCACGGGTGCTCCCCACGGGGATGAGCTAGGACGGATAAATCCCTTAGCTAACATGTCTTCTATTTGTTTCTTTAGTTCACTTAGATCCTTAACATCCATTCTATAGGGTCTTTTAGAGATAGGTGTAGTACCAGGTAAAAGATCAATACTGAACTCAATGTCACGAACAGGTGGCATACCTGGTAAATCTTCCGGAAAGACGTCGGGATACTCACAGACATATCTGATGTCTTCTAGAGGCATTCCCTTCATTTGATTCAATGTCCCAACTTCGCTGGGTGAAACTGATGCCACAAACTCTATTTTATCTCCTCGAGGGCTGGTTAAGAGCACTGACCTCTTATGACATTGAATGACACCATCACATCCTGATAACCAGTCCATGCCGAGGATCACATCAATGCCGTTAGTCCCTAGGACTATTAGATTGGCTAGGAATTCTACCCCCATAATATTCATGCTAACCCTTGGGCATAAGTGACTGGCTTTCAATTCTTTGCCCGGGGAGCTTACTAGAAATATTTGTTTCATAGGGCTCATTGGTAAATTATGTTTTGCAGCGAATTGCTCAGTAATGAATGAATGCGATGCTCTAGAATCAAATAAAACTCATGCAGGTTCAGAATTAACAAGAAACGTACCGAGCACAACATCGAGAGCCTCTTCAACTGTTTCTGCAGCCACATGATTCACCTTTCCGTGCACGCAGTTCTGTTGTCCTTTGTTGCCCAATGGTGTCTGGTTGCTGTTGCGCGGCTGCTGCTGCTGAGGAGTCTGCCTCTGTCCACTGTTCCTCTCATTCTGAGGAGTTTGCACTTTACGCTTCGGGCAGTTGTTAGCGTAATGACCCAGTTCTCCACATTTGAAACAGCCATTGGGTTGGACCGGGGTGACTGGGTTGTTGGTCCGCACTGGTGCACCTGTGGTATAGCCTGGACGGTACGGTTGCGGGTTGGAGTTGCGCTAAGTCTGCTGGTTGTAACATTGAGGCTGCTGTGAAGTTCTTTGATTTTGTTGACTCTGCGGATATCCTCCACCTTGTCCTCCAAAGCGCGACTGAACTCCCTGGGGTGTGTTGTAGCGGGGATGGGTGTTGCTGCTGGATTGTCCCTGGGATTGAAGTTTTCGCTTGTGTTCCCCAAGCTCCTTGCGCTTGCTCTCCAGACCAATGGCTTTGTCTAGCAGAGTCTGGAAGTTTGGGAAAGTGTGACTGTGCAGCTGATAGTTGAGCGGCCCTATCAGACCTTCCAAGAAGCGCTCCTGCCTCTTCGCGTCACTATCCACCTCATGGGGCGCGTAACGAGACAACTGAGTGAATTTATCCCGGTACTCGCTGACAGTCATGCTGCCTTGCTTCAGGTTCAGGAACTCCTTCTGCTTGAGCTTCATTAGTCCTGCTGGAATATGGTGGCTGCGGAAGTTGGTTCTGAACTCCTCCCAGGTGATAGCGTTGGCGTTGGCGTGGGCAGCAGTGAAAGCATCCCACCAATCAGCGGCTGCACCTTCCAGACGTCCTGCAGCATACAGGACCCTTTCACGGTCACTGCATTGCGTGATGTCCAGCTTCTTAGTGATGACCTTCAACCAATCATCAGCATCCAAGGGGTCCATAGAGTGAGAAAAGGTAGGAGGGTGGTGGCTCATGAATTCTCTGTGTTTGTCTCTTGGTGGCGGGTTTTGCTGTGGTGCTTGCTGATTCTGCTGAGCTTGTATGTTCTGGATGGTGGCAGTGAGGTTCTGCAACACCTGCATCTGTGCTGCCAAGAATTGCTCCATTGTTGGATTGGGCGGTGGTCGCAACTGACTCTATTGGTTGACTGTGCGAGCACGCCTAGAGCTAGGGATATTCTGCCCTCCACCTGTCCTGGTGTTCACCATCTGACCGTTAGAGAATAAACCCAGGATAAGACAGGCGTACTAGATATAGGTAGATAGAAAATAATATCTTAACAAAATATGGATTTATAAAGACTCCAACTTATATTAATGGATAGATTATATCAAGCAATTCTCTTAGCACTCAAAGCAAACATTTGTTCTCAAGCAATCATTATTACATCATCGTCCTCCCAAGGAAAAATGATTCTAACGAGAACTTTAAGAGATACTAGCCTAAGAGCCTAGATGCCTATTCATCAGGGCGAGTTATGGAGCCGGGTTCGCCATGACGAAGCATCTTGCGGGGTGGTGACAAAGCGGGGAAGCGGGGTTCATCCATCTGTGGGGGTGGCGGCGCTCTTCCCTCAAGTCGAGCTTCCAGTATGCGGATCTTTTCGTGGGCCTCCAGTAGCTTGTCCTGAGTATCGTCCAGCTCAGTAATGACGCTTTCCAGCTCAGTGTTGAGAGCGGCGGTGACTTGAGCAAGAGTGTTGAGGCGGTCTTCGTCATCTTCACCCAGAGTAATCACAGCCTCTTCAGTTCCACTAAGGCGGCGAGGAAGGTGGCGATACTCCGTGTTCTGAAGCTCCTGGCGGTAGGTGTGGCAGATGGACCACAGAGCTCTCCTGGCGGCACTGCTGACGGCGGCGTCGTAAGTAGTGTGGGGTGTGGCAGAGTCGTGTGCAGTGAGACTCCTCAGGCCTCTGGCACTTTCCACCCTGATGTGGACGCGAGAGAGGTAGTAGTCGCCGAGCGTAGGGTCGGTGTAGTGGTGCGTGTGGTAGTGAGGTCTCACGCGGTTGCCCAACTCTTGAAGAACACCTTGTAGCACCAGAGACAAGTGGCCGAGCTCTCTGTCCGAAGTGCGAACACAGCAGAGTTGCCTCATCCCTGGAGTTTCATCACTCTGATCGTCGTTGTCTTCATTGTTGTTGTTATCCTCGTCATCATCTCTTCTAATATCCTCGAAGTTACTCCGGCTTACTTCAGCGACGACCGGTGCTGGGGCGGGAGCTGGAGCAAGGACAACTGGGGGTGGTGGTGGTGCCTCAACAACTGGTGACGCCGGCGGTGTGAACTGATTCCCTTCTTCATCAATTTCCATGATGCGACCATCTTCACCATCCACAAAGTAGTAGGCCTCCTCGGGTTCTTCCTCCGTAGTTTCCTCTTCTTCAATAGGAACTGGAACTGGGGTGGGAGGAGTTGGCTCAGCTGGGGCAATGCGAACTTGGCGACCTCCGGTGTGCTTGCGAGCAGTCTGGTAAGTCCTGGCCATCTAACAGAGCGGGAATAAAATTCAGAATATTTTTCTTTTACGAAGGAAAATGACAGAAGGTTTTTTTTGTATACATAGGTTTTTATGCGGAAATATAAAGTAAACAGAGATTTTTGATGCTGACATGGCTTTCTAGTAGATAAACCCTTCATTTCAACCATTTCTAACTAGGCTAGCGTCCTACAGTTAACATAGCTCTGATACCACTGCTGTCACACCCGATTCTAGAAAGAACCAGATGCATCTCATATGTGCGCCAGGATCATCTTCACACACATATGGTAGACGGAAAGTGTAATATATCAAAGATAATGCTCAAAATGTAACTAAATAAAGTATTTAACAATATTACACTCCGTATAAAAGAGACACAAATGTCTTTAAACGATAAACCGTTATACCCTATACGAAGTCTCCAAAAACTCCGTCTTCCACAGGCGATGACTGGTGAACGCAGGGCTTAGAACTCCTCGAAGTCGTCGAAGATCTCCTCTTCAAAGTTCTCTTCTGAACAGTAGGGGGGCAAGGGTGAGTACTCTTATGGTTGGTACTCAGCAAGTGGGGTGAATATGCAAGGCCATCAAGGATAGGCTAAGGTTTGCAGCAGCGGTCACTTTTAATTGGTCAAATATTTATTAACAAGCACCTATTAACTAGGTTTAAGTTTACGCCAACCCACTTTAGTAAAAACATAACGGTACCATCAACAATAACATAATCCATGATCCACAAATTAATCTTCAAGTTTCATTATCATGTGAGGGTCCAAGCCACTCTTAACCGTGAGTACGGCTGTTATAACAGTTTAACACTCTGCAGAGGTTGTACACTTTACCCACAAATCGTGTTTCCCTGAGTCGCCCAGGTTTGCAAGGCCCTTAAACACTTCCGAGGTGAGTGGCGAGGGTACACTACGAAGCCTTTACAAAGACATGTCGAGAGCTAGGCAGCCCGCTAGACTTTCAGTAGCAGTGTGGTCCATAAACCTCCCTAATGGTCAGCTCCTTAGCAAAGGCAGCTACCCCAAGAGGACCGGGCTATGACCCCTATCACCGACCCCCTCCTTGCCCTTTCGGTAAGGCCACCAGCAAACTACACATCTAATTAATTGGCTAAGGTCAGAGCCATATGACTTTGTGGTTGCACTGTTCACTTGGGTGGTTCTCCATGTTCCCATTAAACAAAGTTGATCTTGATATTAAACAGTATAACAACAATATGAAACGTGATCAACATTATCATGAGTAAACCAATACCAATCCCAAAGTTTGCAACTAAGCGTAACTACCCAATATGAATAGTAAACCCAGGTGTTTCAAGGTTTGGGGTAAAAGACTGGGTATGTCCTTAGTATAGGTAACCCATCAAGTTTATGCAAGCAACATTAAAGTAAAGTGTATTATCATGCTGTTGTTGGGATCAAATAGAATATGCAGGGGGGAAAATCCAATTGCCTTCTTCAAACAGCTGCTGGTTCTCTTCCTCGTAAGCTTGCTCTTGGTTTTTCTCGAACGTCACGTTGTCTACGCGATCACACAAACAAGCATACACAAACAAATAAGAAACAATACAACAAACAATACAAACAGAAAGTAAAAAGATACTAAAGTTGTAGTTCATGATGCAAGGATCATGTGGGCGCAAGAATCGCTGAAATCGGAGTTGAAACGATGAAGATATGGATAAAACAGTGATCTAGGGGCCTAACTGCGAGAGTTTTGAACTTCCAGGGGTTAAATCTGAGAAATTGGGCTAAAACATAATTAAACCTTA
Source organism: Panicum miliaceum (assembly GCA_032594955.1). Taxonomy (NCBI): domain Eukaryota; kingdom Viridiplantae; phylum Streptophyta; class Magnoliopsida; order Poales; family Poaceae; genus Panicum; species Panicum miliaceum. The sequence continues at coordinate 4,935,180 of CM064070.1, read as the reverse complement.
TACAGTGGGTCGGGGTGCAAAACTATAGGTTCTGGACGGCGGGTACTAATTCTAGAAAAGTCAGGGGTCGGAACAGAAGAAGAAAGGGCTCAACTCTAATTATTTTTCTACTGTTCTGGACTGCGGGTTGATTTCTGGAAAACCTAGGGGTCTTTCTGCAAAATTTCGGGGAACAGCTAGGGTCGGATGAATCTGGTTCGTCGGATCAGGATCGAGCGGCGGGTCGGGCGAATCGGCGGAGTAAGGGTGGGGCGAATCGGCGGTGTGAAGAGAGGGTCGGGCGAATCGACGCTTTGCTAGGCGTCGGCGGCGAGCGAGTGCGGCGGCGGACGGCCGGAGCTTCACCGAATCCGGTGTTCCGTGGCTTGGTTCAGGCTGAGTTTATGCCGGGAAGGGCGTGGGCGGCACGACGAAGGTGAGGGTGGTCACGGGATGGCTGTGCGGTGGCGGTAAACTGGCGGCCACGGCGGCGGGCGGAAACAGGGGTCCGGCGAGATATCGGGTTTGCAGCGGAGCAAGGGAGAGAGGGGAATCCGGTGCGGCTTGATGCTCACCAACTCGCGGAGCTCTGGCGAGAGTTGAAGACGGCAGAGAAGCTGCGGAACGGCGAGTCGACGGAGAGGCGGCGACACGGGGCGGCGGCAATCGTCCGGTGTGCGACTTCCAGCAGCGTGCGACGGTGTTGAGTAGAGGAAAGGGCTTGAGGATGGCTCTGGTTGCAAAGCGGGGCTCCGGCAGGGTTTTATAGGGGTGGATTGGCCGGGAATAAGGAAGGCGGCGGCTCTTGCGAAGGAAAGGGCGGAACTGCGGCTAGTAAGGCAAGCCTGCATCGCGAGGAAGGAAAGAGAGACGTGGGCGACGGCGCGGAGTCGATCCAGACTCGGAGTAAGAATGAAAGAAGGAAGGAGAAGGGGCGCAAACGACGGCGCGGCGCGCCTGCTGTCACGGCGAAGAAAGGAAACAGAGGAGCGGGAGCGATGCGGAGCAGAGGAAGAAGAAAGGAAGGTGGAAGAAGGCGCCGATAGGTGGGGCCTAGACGTCGGTGAAAGAAAGGGTCGGGTGAGCGAACTGGGCTGCTGAGTTGGGCCGCGGGAAAAAGAAAAGGAGAGGGAATTGGCCGACTGGACTAGGCCGTGAGAAGAGGAGAAAAGAAAGAAGTTTGGGCTGGGCTGAAAGAAAGAATAGGAGAAGAAAAAGAAATAAAGACGCATGCAAAATTTTATTTTGTGACTTTTATAAAATACTTTTAAAATTTTAACTCCTATATTTTGGGTGTTACAACATCACGTAAGGAGAAGATAAGAAATATAAAACTGAGAATAGTTGTTGTGATTCACCACTAGAAATCGAAATTTTTGTGAGAGTGAAAAACTGTCATGAAAACTATGAATCCCGCCACGAAATTGTTCCATGGTGGCTGCCCATCACGCAATAACCGTCACGAATCTAACACCACAAAAATTGAGTTTTCGTGGGGGTCAACTGTCACATATCTTTTTCATGGCAGCCAGCCACCTCCACGAAAAAGGAGCATCGTCAGATTTATCAAATCCTATTCATGATGGGTAATAGTCATGTAAACACGACATGAAAATGATTCATGACGGTCCAAAACACACGGGAATATTTATTTTCGCGAGAGTTCAAAGTTGCCACAAAAATTGCTTGCACCGCCACGAAATATGTCATTTCGTGGGAGCACAAACCCGTCATGAAAATGTATGTATAGCCACGAAATATATCATTTTCGTGAGAGCGCACGGCAGCCATGAAAATATGGTCACACCGCCATGAAACATCTTATATGGTCACACCGCCGCGGGCGCGAGCGGCCCGGCCGCTGCGGGCGGCAGCCACGTGCGCGAGGAGCCCAGCCGCGGCAGGCGCGATGCAGAAGGGGGCGGCGGCTTTGTTTTGTTTTTTACGAAGCGGTGGCCTAGTTTGGGAAGTGCGGGGGTGCCTAGGGTTTGGGGAGTGCACGGTGGAGGTTGAGATTTTTATAGTTCTCATGGGCCAGCCCAGATCATGCCACTCACAGTGGGACCTTGGCTGCCTGGTGAACACGCCCATGGAGGAATGCCCGGTGAACACGCCCATGGAGGAACTGAAGAGCGTGAAGAGAAAAAACATGGCGCTAAGAACAAAATTCTGGCGCGTAAAAGGATTTGTGGTGCCTAAAACCTTTTTCATGACAGGAACATCTAATTTCCATGATGGTTTACACGACTACATCAAGAAAACAGTAAATTTTTTGTGGCGGTGTACGTCGCACCTTCACGAAATCGTATTTTCGTGACGGGTTTTGAGGCACCTTCACGAAAATAATTAATTTCGTGACGGTTTGGTAATGCCTCTCACGAAAATAAGGCACCGTCATGAAATTTCAGTTTTCTGGTAGTGATTGAAATGGGCACATAATGGACCAGGGAATAGGCTTATTACCTCAATGCCAATTAGTTAGCGGTGACCTACCTAATACTGTGTCAACGTAAATCCCAATAGCAACAGGTTCATAAACCAAGATCCAGATTTAGCAGCTATGCTCGTTGATCTACCAATCCAGCCCCAAATATAAGTTGAAAGTACCAATGGCTAATGAAAGTTCAGACTTCCCATAAAAACTGGTTCCGCCAATTTGATCTAACATAATGCAAATATAAATCAAAGGGTGGTGGCTGAATTTCCATCTGAGCAACCAGCAGCAGCTATAATTCAGACAACGCATCGTGCATCTTATGCTGAGATATCTTCATTTTAAATATTCCTATCCATCTGTTTCATTGGTCCAGTTGAGTGTCGTTCAGCCGGTTGATCATTGTCTGGAACAGAAAAAAGGTCCAAGCAGGTGAATAAGGGAGATGTATTCTTGACATGCAGCCAGAAGTTATCGGATGGTCACGCACACTCGCAGAGTAATGTAACTAACTGTATAAATTATCATATAGCTACGCTTCTTGTGTTTCAATTCATTGGCAAAGCAGAATAATTTTGTGTTCCCATTGTCTGAATTTGGGTACTAAACTAATGCATCCATTCAAAAGAAGCACTTTGTTCTGAACTAATCCATATCAGCAAATTGAATCATTTGTTTCAATTGCAGGGGTGACATCAAAATCGCCAACGTTTTTTAGTGTAATATGTAGAGACTTTTACCTTCTCTCGGTCAGTAGGCTGCAGCTCAATCCAAGCATCAATCTCTCTCCTCTGTCTTCAGTTCCTTCCACCGAGATGCAGCAAGTTAATCGAGCACCTCCATTCAGAGCACCAGTAGCAATTTGTCTCTTCAATCTGTCTGCTTGCTAACCTCTTCTCTCACTCAGCACAAACAACAGTGCTGCTCTCCTTCCTCTTCAAATCCAAGCCCCACCGGTCTCTTCCCGCACCAACGTCGCACACGAGAGCCCGCGAGAGCCCGACACCTCAACAGGAGTGCACGCGCGTCGCATGTGCCGGCCAGATTGAGCAAACGCAGGGGGGGTTAGGTGGGGTGAGCTCGGGCTTGAGATGCACGCAACGATAGCGAGTTCCGGTTATTGGAAACCTACCACCTACCGAGTGGTTTCACAGGCACAACCAAGTGATTTGCCTGTGCTAGATGAACACACTCACACCTTTGAGGTTGTCTGCTCTAGGGTTCCGACTGGATGCCGGTACCTGATGTGTGCTTTCATTTAAATAGAGGTCCTAAGAGGACAAGTTACAATAAAGGGGGGCGCTGGGTACAAGGCCCGGCACAAGTTCCAAGCAAAAGTAGCATCGGTGCACGGGCTGCATGCAAGCAGTAAATGCGGCGTGCTGCTACCTAGGACTAGTCTATTTGGTCTAGATCCTGCCTACACAAGCCGTAGTCGAGCGTGCCGTTGACGTAGCGGAGGATGCGCTTCACCGCCTTCATGTGTTCTTCAGTCGGCCTCTCCATGAACCGACTCGCAAATCCAACCGCAAAGGCCAGATCTGGTCGCGTGTGGAGGAGATACCGGAGGCTTCCGACTAGTCGCCGGTACTCGGTGGAGTCAACTTTCGGAGCGGTGCTGTCGCAGCTCAGTCGCAGCCTTTCCTCCATGGGCGTCTGGGCAGGGTGGCAACCCTCCATCCCACCAATCTTCATGACTTGGGCGGCGTACTGTGCTTGGCTCACAGTGATGTGCCCGCCCTCTTGATGCACTTCTATGCCAAGGTAGAAAGAGAGAAGCCCGAGATCACTCATCTGGAATTGGCCCTTCATCTCCTTCTTAAACTTGTCGATGGCCTCTTCAGATGATCCGGTGATCACCAAGTCGTCGATGTAGACCCCGACTAGTAGTGGCTCCCCATGCTTGCCACCACCCCGCCTGTAGATGGCATGCTCATGCGCGCTTTGCTTGAAGTCGAGTGCTTTGAGTGTCGAGTCGAGCTTCGCATTCCAGGACCTTCCCTTCCTCCCATGGGACGACGAACCTGGGGGTCTCCATTGAGAAAGGCCGATTTGACGTCCATGTGGTGGACAGTCCAGCCCTACTGGCTGCAAGAGCCAGAAGCACTCGCACTGACTCCATGCGAGCCACAGGCGCGTATACTTTATCAAAGTCGACGCCGGCCTACTGAACAAAACCCCACGCCACCAGTCGCGCCTTGTGCTTGATGACTTTGCCCGCCTCGTCGCGCTTCAGCTTAAACACCCATTTTAGCCCAATGGCCTAGTGCCCAGCTGGGAGTTTAACCAACTCCCAAGTCTTGTTGCGCTCAACCGAGTTGATTTCATCGCGCATTGCTGCCCTCCAGGCTTCCTCCCGCTCCGCCTCAGCAAAGGAGCATGGCTCCCCCATGCTGGTGAGCATCAACTCCGCCTCCTGGAGTTCCACTTGCTCAATGCCTGGGTGTGGCTCACTGAGCAAGTCTTCCATTGTGCGATAGCGCAATGGGGCATCGTCGTGGTCGTTGTCGAGGCGTGAGTCGTTGCTGCCGTAAGTCGGGGAAGAACTCGGTGCAGCGCTCGCGAGTGGATCAGCACTTGGAGCAGCCTCTCAAGTACTTGGAGTACCCGCCCGAATATGTAAAGCGGCCTCTCGAGTGCTTGGAGTACCCGTATGTGCACTAAGAGTGGCTTCACGAGTACTTGGGATAGCCGCTCGAGCACTTGGATGGGCCACATGGCTACTCGGACTGCCCTCACGGGCACTTGGAGTCGTATAAACGGGAGCAGAGTTAGGGTAGCAGTCGGGGGAGTCGCCTCTCCCCTAGAAGTACTCGAAATAGAGTCCATAGTACTCGAAGACATACCATGGGAAGTCAGAGAAGCACTCGGGGGGGGGGGGGGGGGGGTAGCTGACTCCTCTACAGCCACCGTAGCTTCCACCAGGTACTCGACGACGAAGTCGGAATTGTGCCCGGTGTTACCATCTTACTCTTGCGACTAGTTCCAGCCGTGGTCTTCATCAAACACTACGTCGCGCGTTGTGCGCACACGCTGTGTTACCGGGTCAACCACCCGGTAAGCCTTGACTCCTTCCTCGTAGCCGATGAAGACGCCTGGGATCGACCGGTCTTCAAGCTTGCCGCGATGCTCGAGTTCCTTTACGTTTGCCAGGCACCCGAAGGTGTGTAGGAACTGGACCGCCGGCTTGCTTCCATGCCACGCCTCATATGGCGTCTTGTCGGAGAGGGCCCGGGTGGTTGAGCGGTTGAGGAGGAACACAGCCGTGCTCACCGCCTCTGCCCAGTAGATGGCCGGCATGCCCCTCTGCTTCAGCAGGGCACGCGCCATTGCCACCACCGACTGGTTGCACCGCTCCACCACGCCGTTCTGCTGCGGCATGTGAGGCGCCGAGTGGTGTCGCTCCACACCCTGGCCAGCAAAGTACTCGGCGAAGGACGTCGACGTGAACTCGCCGCCGTTGTCGGTGCGGAACACCTTCAGCTTCCTCCCGCACTTGTTCTCCGCAGCCGCCTAGATCCTTTTAATGGACTCCGACGCGCTGCTCTTGTCTGCGAGGAAAGCAGTCCATATGTACCTTGTGGCATCATCCACCAGTAGCAGGATGTAGCGTCGACCTCCTGGAGTTTCCGGCATGACGGGGCCGCATAAGTCGCCGTGTACGAGCTCGAGCGGCTTGTCCGCTCTGTACTTTGCCTGCTTGGGGAAGGGGGTGCGTCGGTGCTTGGTGGTGACGCAGACGTCACACAGCTGCTCAATGTGAGCCAGCTGCGGCAGCCCGCGCACCATACTCCTTCGCCCCATCTGCTGGAGAGCGCTGAAGTTGACGTGCCCGAACTGGTCGTGCCACCGCCAAGCGTCATCGCCACGGCGTGCGGTGAGACAGACCGGCCTCGCAACCTCCAATCGCAGCACGTAAGCCTGTTCCCGCTACGGGGAACCCTTGCCAGCAGTCGGCTCTCGCGATCATGAATCTGCAAGACTCCATCTTCAATGTGGATCTTGGACCCGCTCTCGTCGAGTTGCCCAACTGAGATGATGGAGTTGTGCAGCTTTGGGATATAGTAGACCCCGTCCAGGGCCTTGTGTTCCCCGTTCCTCCAGGAGAAAATGACGGTGCCACAGCCATGGATGGCCACGACTGACCTGTCACCGAACTTGACCGAGCCCACATGGCCCGATTGAGGTGGAAGAAGACGTCGCTGCGCCCCGTCATGTGGTTGGTGGCCCCTGTGTCCTGGTACCACCCTTCCATCACCTCATCTTCCCCACCCTTTCCAAGGAGGCTTGAGCCCGAAGCTCTTCAATGCAGGTAGTCGTAGCAGCTGTTGTCGTAGGCAAGGGAGCAGACTCGCAGTGGACTATGTGGTCGCCTGAGTACTCAACAACTGCCTTGTTGACCTTCCCGACTACTTCCTTGGTCTCCTGCACAGAAAACAACTCGGTTTGCTTCTCCTCCGAGTGGTTTTCCACATTGACCTGTGTCATGAAGAGGCACGGCTCTTCTTCTGCCTGGGCCAGGTGCGCTTGCCCCTTCTTGGGCTGCTTGCACTCACGTGCCCAGTGGCCAACACGGCCACAGTTGTGGCAGGTGTCATCACTCGATGGCTTTCTCATCTCACCTCCTCCGACTGCTTTCTTCTTTGGAGCCGGCGGGCACCGCCGCTGGCTCCTGCTGCCTCCGGTCCTGGATGAGCCCTCGCCTGGCTCACAATCTCGTCGGCACGGTGCATCTGCATACAACAGTTTGCCCGGGATGCGATTCGAGTCGGCGCGGTCCATGCGGTCGTCCTGCGCTTTCAGACACCCGGTCACCTCCTCTGGAGAGAGGGAGGAGATGTCCAGCAACGTCACGATTGACGTCACCAGGTGGTTGAACCGAGGTGGCACCAACCGAAGGAGCTTCTCGACTACTCGCTGCTCCTCCATCTCCTCACCTAGTTCCTCCAGATTGATGATAAGGTTGGACAGATGCAGAGCGAAGTCATCCACCTTCTCGCCACTGCGACAGGTCATGGCTTCAAACTTCCTCCGCAGTTGTTGGGCCCTGCCCTTCTGAACCTTGTCGATGTCAGCGCATATCATCTTGATGGCATCCCAAGCATCTGCAGCCGACTGCTTCTTGGCCACCCGCGGCACCATCTCTGGCAGCACTGAGAGGATAAGGACCTCTCTGGCCATGCAATCCTCTTGGAGATCGCAGTCGCCATACTCGATGGCGTCCCAGAGGTTGCGGGCTTGGAGCATTACCTTCATGACGAGGCTCCAGTGGGTGTAGTTGGATCTCCTCAGCGTCGGGTACTTTGCGCCACCCGACTCCTTCACCACCCTCTGAACGGCTGGCCAGTCCCCATCCCGGTAGCGTCGCCCACGCGGGGAAGGGGTGGGATGCCTCCGGTGGTGATGCGGGGTTACAGAGTCACTCGACGATGACCCCCGCATTTTCTCACTGACTGACTTCTTCTCCTTCTTCACTGCTGCCTTGAGTCTTCTGGCCGCTGATCCTTGGGTGTCAGGTCCTCGTTCCCGTGGAGACCCTCTTGGCCCTGGACCAGCTTCTTGCTCTCCCTCGAGCTATGCCTAGACACAACGGGCTTCCTGGATGGAGACATTGATCCAATGGATACTAAACCTAGGCTATGGTACTAATTGTTGGAAACCTACCACCTACCGAGTGATTTCACAGGCACAACTGATTGATTTGCCTATGCTAGGAGAAGATGAACACACTCACACCTTTGAGGTTGTCTGCTCTGGGGTTCCGACTGGATGCCGGTACCTGCTGTGTGCTTTCATTTAAATAGGGGTCCCAAGGGGACAAGTTACAGTAAATGGGGGCGCTGGGTACAAGGCCCGGCGCAAGTTCCAAGCAAAAGTGGCCTTTGTGCACGGGCTGCATGCAAGTAGTAAATGCAGCGTGCTGCTACTAGAACTAGTCGATTTGGTCAAAATCCTGCCTACACAAGTTAAAACCCCAACACCGGTATGGGGATGCGTCAAGCCCGAACGAATCTAGGGGTGGGGAAGGCGGATCCGGATGTGGACAGGGATGCCTACTCCCAGCGCCACCGCCCTCACGGACAAGGCTATCCTTGCCCATTACTCCCCGTCACCACCCTCGGCGATGAGGGACGACAGCCCGAAACCCTGCGGCACAGTGTGCATGTGGCTGTCATGCCTTGGGCACCGGGGTCATCACCTCGCGTGGATCCCCAGCTCGTGTGCTGGGGGAGAGAGGCTCGGGCTGACGGCGGAGCGCTGGGGAGCCCACGCGTGCCCGTGAGCGCCGGGGATCCCGGAGGTTCCCGCACTTGCGAGTGGGGCGAGCAGACGGTGGAGCGCCGGGGAGCCCGCACACGCCCGCGAGCGCCGGGCGGCCGGCCGGCAGCCGGTGAGAGAGGCGCCCGCGGATGGCGGACGACGAAGGCGGGGGAGACCGAGATCGAACGGTGATGCCTAGTCTTTTGGCAGGACGATCGCACGAGGGGCGCCGGGGCGCACGCGACGTACTCATCTCCTCTGTGTAATTTTGTAATTTTTATTAGTAGTGAGATCGAAAAGATGATCAATCGATACAATATCTAGATTTTTTTTAGGAGAATCTCTAGATCATAAAGAGGGCGGCGGTACCAAGTAATCTAGTAACAGCGCGCGAGCGCAGCAATTAGCTACCGACGTACGGGAAGGGAGCACCTGGCAGCGTAGCCCCAGTAGCAACATGCAATAATTAACTGGCAACGTGCGTTTCTTTTTCTCCTCTTCTTGTACTTTTTGTTGAAATTAAAAAGGGATGATCTCACCCGATCGGCAAACAATCGAGGACCGAACCGCTCCCGCAAGATGGCGCGCGGTAAAAGACCCACACCCGTCCCCGCAACGTCGGCAATGAGCTACGATCTCGCGTTCTTGCGGCATGGAGAGTTTGAGCAGCAAGAGAGAAGTTTTGAACACTGATTGTAACCTATAAATAGCCCCTAAGATCATTGAAAGAAGGCTGCCAATCCACCGTTTATTGCTTTGCAATCTCGCTTTACAACATGTTATCAACACTTGGCTCCGGCCAACTGAGAAGAAGGAGAAGTTCGTCGGCGACAGCAAGGGTAACATGCCGAAGCGCTCACCCAAAATGCTTGAACTCCGTCGTCTTCTCCGTCGGCAGCTCCTGGAGGCGCTCCTTGCTCCAGTACGCCGCCGTCGACGCCGTGGTGGAGGCGCTGCCGCAGCAGCTCGCCGTGACGCCGACCTCGCCGCTCGGCGGGGGCCTCTTGTGCCGCCGGACTTCTGCTTCGTGGAGGGGCGCATCCTCGTGCACTTCCCACGCCACTGCCCATCCCATGGATGGACAGCAAGAGTGAGGGCCGAGCGCGGGGGACCACCAGCGCCACCGGAGGTCACTTCTTTCTGCCCCGCCCACGGATGGACTTCCTACGTCCACGACGAGGGCGGGCCATCGGCGACAGCACCACACGTCTACGGCCTCGCCTCGCCACGCCGGTCTCCTTCACCGACGTAATCACCAATCCACACCTCGCCGTCGTACTTGCCGTCGACGCCGTCGTACACGCCGACGCCGCCGAAGAACGCCACGGCCGCACCATGCCGCTGGTGCCGCCGGGCTTCGAGCCTCAGCCCATCATGGCCGCGTGCAACGGGGCTCCGTCCTTCTACAACGACGAGGCGAACTCCGACAACGCGGCCGCCTTAGTCTACTCTGAGCCGGAGCTTGCTCCTCCACTGCCACCCCCTTCGGCCAACCGGGTCTGCGCCGGCTGAACGTGATCTTCATGGGCCACATCCCGAACGACGCGAGGTGGGCCGAGCCAGGCCTGGCAGGCGCTACCACGCGGCCCGCCATCTCGCCCCCCCTCCCCCCCCCCCCCCCCCCGCCCTCAGTCGCGGGCCACGGTGGGCTGATGCGGCGGCCCAACTCGGACTGCCAGCGCCCCCCACCCTCCAGCTCTCGGGCCGAAAGTGGTGGCGGGGCCGAAACTGAGGTTGTTTCGTCCCGCCGCCCAGTTATAATTTACCCTTTTTCATTAATCATTTTATTTCAGCAATTTTACATTTAAGTCCTCGAATTTCTGTTATTTATATTCCAGCAGTTTGTGAGTCTGTAATCTTTTATTCAGACCCCTTTACATTTCTATTAATGTAAATATGTGTTTGTTCAGCACTATTTTGCATTCTCATGCTATTTCTTTACATTTACTGTTGCAAATTACTATTGTTGCCCATTTATTTTATGCAATTTACTTTCAATGCAACACTCAATCTCTATTTTAGAATAAATTTCTCGATGTTGAGATGACACGAGATCTACACATACAAACGTATAGTGATTATCTCCTCAACTCGGAATAAACTGTGATACCCTGGCCCAGGGCTTAATAGGATTAATAGGATACCCATACCAACAAGTTGCAACTTCTTTTCCGGAAGTCCAATTTCAAAGAACTCCAAAGTTAAGCGTGCTTGGCTTGGAGCAATTTGAGGATGAGTGACCAACCGGAAAATTCTTCCTGAGTGCGCACGAGTGAGGACAAAGTGTGCAGAAAAGACTTGTGTTGGTCTGTGAGGTCAGTCTTTGACCTAGGAAGCAGCCAGATGTAAGCGGGCCTCGGGGAGAGGGTCCGGTGCGCAGGCATGTGGGCGGGCACGTGGCGAGTCAGTGCACGGGCATCAAGGATGCGCCGTTGGCACTGGACGCACGGACGTGGCACATGGGCTGTTGGCACTGGACGCATGGACGTCGGTCTCTTAAGGGGGTGAGGATGTGACACCCCGACCCAGGGCTTAATAGGATTAATAGGATACCCATACGAACAAGTTGCAACTTCTTTTCCGGAAGCCCAATTTCAAAGGACTTCAAAGTTAAGCGTGCTTGGCTTGGAGCAATTTGGGGATGGGTGACCGACCGGAAAATTCTTCCGTACGGACGTGGCACATGGGCCGTTGGCACTGTGGACGTACGGACGTGGCCAGAGGGAAGTTCCTGGCTTGGGGTTGATCGACGAGTACGTCGGTCTCTTAAGGGGGTGAGGATGTGACACCCCGGCCCAGGGCTTAATAGGATTAATAGGATACCCGAACAAGTTGCAACTTCTTTTCCAGAAGCCCAATTTCAAAGGACTCCAAAGTTAAGCGTGCTTGGCTTGGAGCAATTTGGGGATGGGTGACCGACCGGGAAATTCTTCCTGGGTGCGCACGAGTGAGGACAAAGTGTGCAGAAAAGACTTGTGTTGGTCTGTGAGGGCAGTCTATGTCCTAGGAAGCGGCCAGATGTAAGCGGGCTCGACCTCGGGGAGGCGGGACGTTACATAAACTTGATGGCTCACATTTAATTTGAACTTGCTCTATTCTATCTAAATTTTCCAAAATTGGTCATATGCAAAGTGAGATTCAAACATCACTAAAGGATCTACACTATAACTAGTGACTATCCTAACATATGATTCTCAAATTTTGGAATAAGAAAATGAATATTGAGCTTATTCAAATATAAAATCGCCTCAGTTTCACACCAACTTATTGAGACTATTTATTTGTTGGAGTTCAATTTTCTTTGAATTCACACTATTCCATTAAACTTGCCATATTTCTCAAAATTATTGGCACATTGGAATGTAGGTGAGATGGCCAACATAGAGTTTGAGGTCCTCACTCTTGATGGGCATAATTTCCCTACATGACATCAAAGTGAGTCTATTGTGATTCAAACTTTTTCAGTGCTTAGCAGACTCTGAAAAGAGCACTACAACAGTCCCAGAGAAATCCAAATATGAGGCCTTATACATCATAAGGAATCATATCCACCAAAACTTGAAGTCAGAATACATGATGGAGGAAAATCCACGTGAATCGTGGAAAAATCTCAAGCGGCGCTATGAACAGCAGAAAGCGATAGTTCTACCTGAGGCAAGTCATGAGTGGAACCATTTGCGCCTATAGGACTTTAAGACTATGGATAAATACAATCATGTTGTTCATAGGCTTAGCCAGAAACTCCGGTTCTGTGAGAAACCACTGACTGAGGCTGATGAGATAGAGAAGACATTGTCAGCAATGCTTCCATCTGAAAGGATCCTCACACTCTCATACCGTGAGAAAAACTTCAAAGATTATGCCTTATTGATTCATACATTACGTCAGGTAGGGAAGAACTATGAGATAACCATCTGGAACTCTTAGCAGCGCCCCCAGGGCACTGCGCCTCTGCCTAAGGTACATGCAAACATTAAGAAATCTGGTCAGAACGGGAACACCCCATCTGGAAGTTCAACTGGCAAAGGCAAGCACAAGAGAACCCGTAAGCCATGTGGCAAATTCCATAAAGGAAAGAGATTTCCCAAAATCTGATAAGAACAACAAGAGCACTTGTTACAAGTGTAGTTGTTACAATCATGTGGCAAAGAAGTGTCGGACCACGAAACATCTGCTGGACCTCTACATGAAGTCCGCAGGTTGTGCATAGAACAATCAGAAATTTGAAGCACACTTCATCTCACATGAGCTGGAGACGGGCACTTCGAACCAAGTTCCACAAGGAGCAGGACCAAGCAACACCACGACTTCGGCACCTCTCGAGGAAGAACCTCTGAACGTCAACGACATGCTCATGAACTACTCCACTGGTGTGTTTGGAGACCTCACATAGGCTCCTCACTACTTAGTTATTTCCCTTAGTTTGCAAGAAGTATTGTATTCAAACATGATGTTGCTACCTTTCCTTTGCTAAGCTGGATTGTACCTAAGTACTGTTTTTAATTAATATTATCGGTGTGTTCTATATTTTTCATGAGTTCTTATTTTTAAATTCTAAATCATACAGATCATTACAAGAGTTGATTGAACAAGTTGATTGCACAAGGCATCCGACTTAGAGCAAGTCAACCAGAACATCGGATCAAGTCGATCAGAATGGACAATGCAGGCTGAAATCTCTTCCAAAGCCTTCAATGATTTGTACGGCATTAGGAATTGAAGTTCACAATTCAGTGCCATACGTTCACACAAAGAACGGTTTAGTAGAATCTCTCATCAAGAGAATAAAGCTCATCGCTAGACCATTATTACAAGATTGTAATCTACCAACAATTTGTTGGGGTCATTCAGTCTTACACGCTGCACACTTGATACAATTGCACCCAACTGCATACCATACAGCCTCCCCGCTGCAATTGGTCCATGGTGATCCTCCAAGTATTTCCCATCTGCGGAAATTCAGTTGCGTTGTATACGTACCGACCTCACCACCAAAGCGTACCTCTATGGGCCCTCACAGGAAACTAGGGACCTACGTGGGATATTTATCTCTGTCAATCATTAAATACCTGGAGCCCCTCACAGGGACCTACTCACCGCCCGGTATGCAGATTGTATCTTCAATGAAGATCATTTCCCGGCATTAGGGGGAGAATTCAAGTACCATACTAAATGCCAGGAAATCAATTGGGATGCCACAAACACCCTAAAGGAGAATTCATGTACCAAAGAAACTGAACTACAAGTTTAGAGAATCATTGATTTGGAAAACATTGCAAACAATCTGCCAGATGCATTTACCAACACCAAAGGTGTCACAAAATCATCATTCCCGCAAGGAATATGCTGGAAAGAATAGAGGTACCAAATAAAACTATTCATCTACCATCTCAAAAAAAGAAGGGAAGAAGTACGGCTAATCCTAAGGCTGCGACTTCTCGTAAGCGCACCAGGAAACAGAGGGATGAACCCTCTGAACCGGTAAATGAAACCCAACCTCAAGTTGAGAGACACCAAGTGGACATACAAAATCCAAAACCCACATTAACAGTGCACCCGAATCCTGATGATGGGACATCGGAACACCCCGACAACGTTGCATTGCAAAATACTGAACAGTCGTATGAGGTGTAAGAAATTTCCACCAAGTATGTTTATTTTGGAGAATCATATAATAGAAAGACTACAATTTTTGATGTATATTTCGCGACATCAATTGCCGACAACCTTCAAAATGATCCAGATCCTAAATCCATGGCAGAGTGCAAGAAGCGCTCAGACTGGAACAAATGGAAGGAGGCAATTGAGGCGGAATTGGCCTCCCTCACAAAAAGAGAGGTATTCTCATCAGTAATATCTACACCTCAAAAAACCTTTCCTGTGGGTTTCAAATGGGTTTTCATCCGGAAGCGAAATGAGAACAATGAGGTGGTGAGATACAAGGCGAGGCTTGTAGCACAAGGGTTTACGCAGAGACTCGGCATTGATTTTAATGAAACTAACTCTCCAGTAATGAGTGAATTACTTTCCGATACTTAATATCTCTGGCAATACAAAAGCGTCTATCTATGCAGTTGATGGATGTCGTGACCGCATATCTTTATGGGTCACTAGATTCGGATATATATACATGAATGTTCCAGATGGAATCTCTGCACCGAATTCAAGCGCTAATCGCAACATGTATTGTGTAAAGCTTAAAAGATCATTATACGGTCTTAAACAGTCGGGAAGAATGTGGTACAACCGGCTGAGTGAGTACCTTATACAGAAAGGTTATTCCAACAATGATGATTGCCCGTGCGTCTTCATCAAAAGATCTCCCATGGGATTTTGCATTATATCTATGTATGTAGATGATTTTGCAACACTCAAGATATTGATGAAGCCCGCGATCATCTAAAGATGGAATTTGAGATGAAGGATTTGAGTAAAACCAAATTTTGCTTAGGTTTGCAAATCGAGCACCTTCAATCTGGAATGTTGGTGCATCAATCTGTCTATGTCCAGAAAATATTAGAAAAATTCAATATGGACAAATCATATCCAACAAAATACCCATGGTTGTCCGGTCATTGGACTTAGAGAAAGATCCTTTCCGACCACAGGAGGAAGGAGAAGAGATACTAGGTCCTGAATACCCTTATCTCAGTCTCATTGGAGCACTGATGTATCTTGCAAATAGCACCAGACCTGACATTTCTTTTGCAGTGAATCTATTAGCAAGACATAGTGCTGCTCCAACAAAATGCCACTGAATTGGAGGTAAACAAATCCTCGGATACTTGAATGGCACAAAATACCTTCGGTTGTTCTTTAAGAAGACCCAAGATCCTAGTGTAGTTAGATATATTGATGCTGGCTACATGTCTGATCCCTACTATACCGGATCACATATAGGGTTCGTCTTCCTTCATGGAGGAATGGCAATTTCATGGAAATCGTCTAAGCAAACACTTGTGGCGATATCGACAAATCATTTTGTGATATTTGCACAGCCTCACGTGAATGTGTTTGGCTCCGCAGAATGATAAACCACATAGAAAAATCATGTGAAATTGGTTCCATGAAAACACTCACTATTATCTATGAGGATAATGTTGCTTGTGTTACACAGATGCAGACAGGTTATATCAAGAGCAATATGACTAAACACATCACTCCCAAGTTATTTTTCCTGCAT
Organism: Panicum miliaceum; assembly: GCA_032594955.1. Lineage (NCBI taxonomy): Eukaryota > Viridiplantae > Streptophyta > Magnoliopsida > Poales > Poaceae > Panicum > Panicum miliaceum. Next base: position 4,919,323 of record CM064070.1, on the reverse strand, counting down.
GAGCTACAGCAAAATAGCGAAATAAACATATTACAGACAAAATCTTTTGACAACCTCACCGATCTTTTCACCAAATCTCTACCAGCCTCCTCATTTGAAAAATGTTTTCGAGGGATTGGCATGAGGTGGATTCGAGAGTTGCAAGATTCAGGGGGAGTGTCTCTTGAAAATTAATTCTGTTAACATTACATTGAACTCTTTTCTTTTATGAGTTTTTTCCATAAGGGTTTTCTCATATAAAGATTTTAATGAGACAATGTTAGCATAAGCGTATGTCTTATCTCTTGTTTTCCCCACCGGGGTTTTTCTGGAGATATCAAAAGAGCATAAAATACTCCTTAAACTCCATGAGTTTATGATAGAGTATTCGTTTTCAAAATCTTTTTTTTCTCCCACGGGGTCTTTATATGCTAAACACAGATGCATCTGATGTCAAGACTCGGATTCGATCAAGGGAGAGTGTTGGAATTAAAAATGGTGATCTCACCCGGTCGTTCAAACAATCGAATACCGAAACCGCTCCCACGCGATGGCACGCGGCAAAGACCCACGCCCGTCCCTGCGACATGGGCAACGAGCCAGGATCTCGCGTTCGTGCGGTGTGGAGAGTTTGAGCGGGAAGAGAAGAAGTTTTGAACACGGATTGTAACCTACAAATAGCCCCCAAGATCAATGAAAGAAGGCTGCCAATTCACTGTTTATTGCTTTGCAATCTCGTTTTACAACACTTTCCTTCCCATGTCAACCTTCAGTTTTTCAGCACGCTCTTTTTCTATCTGTGTTTCCAGATTCTCTTGTCTAGCTTCTTTTAAATTTTACCTCTAATACATTTTGGCACACAATTTTTTCCCTTTTGGGACATCGGGTGAAGAGGGTAGAGAGGGTAGAGTAAAGGGCGAGGGATGTTTTCACATCTAAATGAAGGTGGGAGCAACGTTCACACCATGTAAAACGAATTAGAGTTAACAGATTTTGACTTACACATCCAAACTTTTTACATCTGATCTAAGTTTCAAGTCACGTGTTAAAACTTTTTATTTCTGAATTTCAAAACTTTCATGTGATACATTGTAAAATCTTTGTACCTAGAATAAAAAACCTTGAAACCCCATGTTCAAAAGCTCCTACGTTTCTATTTTTTAAGTACATATCAAAACTTTAGCATCCAAAATACAATAGGTTTCAAGTCATATATTCAAAACTTTGTACATATCTACCTTTGAAGTCGTGTACTAAAATCTTTGTGCCTGTAATTGAAAAACTTCCTACCTCACTTTCTCTTGAGCCATATATTTAAATGTTTGTACTCAGAATTCAAAATCTTTTAAAATTACGTAGGGAAACTTTCTACATCCAAAACTTTTAGGTTGCACATTACAATATATCTACCTGAATATTGAAAAATTTTAAGCCATGCATCAAATAGTTTGTATCGAGTCGATCTAGAGTAGAAGAAATTTGAAAATCACATACTCAAGAAACCATTACATCCCTAGCTTTCAAATGATATACATAAAATTTTATACTAGAAATAAAAAGACTATAAAATTATGAAGAGAAAACTAGTGAGTCGTGCACGTACACCTTGGGGCAGCAGTGATAAAAGATGCAGCACTGCTCCTGCCGAAGTTATGATGTCAACTCCTACCCCGAGGCACCTAACTAGTGAGTGGTGGTGCTACTAGCAAGCGTTGCTAAGCAGTTTCAACACTTTGTAGCACATATGGGCCCAGTTGGTAGGACTTTTACCGGCTTCGGCTTCATCTACTTTGTGCATATCGAGGCTGTAGCGTGAAGCTGTTTTGTAAGCCAGGATAAAAAAGAACTGGAAGCCGAGTGAAGTGAAGCTACTTCTTTTAGGTTCACCGGCTTCGACTTTACTGGTTAAGCTGTTTTGGGAGACCCCGCCCAAACTGCCCCATAGAACAATGAGCTAAACTAAGGGACAGTGCATTCACCCCGCACAAGCTTATAATAAAAAACAAATAAATCTAACATATCCCTTTAAAAGCTTCATGCAAAGATTTAGTAAGTTAAACCATATCTTGAACATCCATCAAAATATTTTTTAGTCCTTATAGTTTTAAATTTCAGTGATATTAAAAAGGCTTTGTGTCAGAATACACAAAACTTGAAGATCACATATAAAAAACTTTGGAAATAGTAAACTTTGAAATCGTGTATTAAAAACTTATACACTTTTGACATCTGAGCAATAAATGGAAAACTTTGTAATTAGTATGGAAAATCAATGATATCATATATCCGAAACTTTGCAATAACATATTCAAAAATTTACACACCTCTGATTTCTGAGTAATAAATAGAAAATTTTATAGTGAGTGAGAAATTGAGTGGCTGTGTCACCTTGAACATTCACGTTCCTTTCAGCTGCCTGCGTGGTACTGACGGAACCATCAAAGTGAAAGCTAGTCACATAGAAAACAAATGATTCTGGATAGTGTTTTCCTGCTCATAAAAACCCGCAGATAGTCCTTGCCCGTATTTGGTATGAGTAAGATATGTGTTGAAGAAACTGAGAAAGAAAATGTAGCCATTTTGCTTGTCTCTCTCAGAATTAGGCTTGACCAGAAAAGGACCACAGCACCTTGGAAGAATTGCATACTTTCAGAACCCAATCACAATAAATCCAGTCTCTACGGCAAAAACTTCCAATAGTCACACAGAAAAAGGACCCAGCAACCACAACCCATGCTCGTACAGAGACAAGACGGTTGTCATGATGTCCAGTTCATTGCAGTCTACTGTTACACCTCCATGAATGTTCCGACTATGGCCCTGTTTATTTCAGATTATAGCCGATTTTGAATATGGATTCTCGATTCTCGACTGGAGGTCATCTGATGGAGGTCATCTGATTTTTGGATTTTATAAAATTAAGCCTTCAAAATCGGCAATAAGCTGAAACAAACATGACCTATGAATTGTCACAGCCCACGAAGACTTGCCCACATCTTATCACCTACCTCTTGCCCTTTTTTCCTGCTGCTGTCCTCAGCATTTATTCATGCTCAACAAAACATCCCTTTGGGCTCCTTAACACCACAAGGCACATTTACTCAAATTCACTACTACAAAATCATTTGTAGAGACGTCCCTTTTTTTCCAGGGGCGGTCCAAAAGATAACCCGCTTCTACAAATGAAGCAGGGTTAATGTAGTAATTCATCCTCCCCTAGAAATGCATTTTTAGGGGCGAGTGATGGCGTCACCCGTCCCTAAAAATGACCACCATTTTTAGGAGCGAGTGACGCCATCACCCGGCCCTAAAAATGCATTTTTAGGAGCGGGTGATGCCATCATCCGCCTCTGGAAATGGTGGCTATTTCTAGGGGTGAGTGATAGCGTAACCCGTCCCTAAAAATAGATTTCTAGGAGTATGTGATGGCATGACCCGCCCCTACAAATAGTCCCACGCAAAAAAAATCATAACTTTTTCATATGATCTCGGATGAAGTCAAACTTTATACCAAAATTGTAGAGATTGACGAGACATACAATTTTGTAGTTGATAAATTTTCATTTAAGGCCATTTAATAGTCAAAAAAATTATTATAAGTTGTCTAATAGCTATGATTATATAGTATCTCATATAACTCAAGTCATACTTTGATGTTTCCACAATCTTAACCATTATATACACTAAAATATACTTGGTATATTTTTTTTATCTACAGTTCACAATAGTTATAGTGTAGAAGTTTTATTTTTTTGATTTATTTTGCTATATGTAAAGATTTAAATGAATTTTTGGAATAAAGTAGAAAAAAATTTTAGGGGCGGGTGGTGGCAGCACCCGCCCCTAGAATCGGATTTCTACGGGCGGGTGGTGGTGTCACCCGCCCCTACAAATCAATTTCAGAGTTAATATAAAAGAATAACATACCACATAGTACAAGTGACTGTGTTGTGTGGTGGAGAGAAAGGTACGCGAGGTATGCGGTTTGAACACCAGGTGATGCAAGTGTGCATATTTCGTCAAAAAAATTATACCTCGATAGTATAGTGGCTGGTTGGCTGCAATATCTTTTTTATTTTGCAGTTTTTGATTTCTTTTTGATTTTTTTATTTTCTGAAAATTGATTTGTAGGGGCGGGTCATGACATGATCCGGCCTTAGAAATTATTTTCAGGGACAGACGCATTATCCGCCTCTAAAAGTAGCATTTCTAACTGCAAAACGTAGGGACGGGTACCGCACCCGCCCCTAAAAATACATTTTTATCCGTCTCTGAAAACCCTTTTCGTAGCAGTGATTTCAACAAGATCAGAGACAAGACAGTGCTTGGTATCCAAGAACACTGATTAGCAAGATCACCACTGGTACGGTACAAGTTTCTAGCCAGTTCATGCCTCCGGCTCACCTCCATTGGGGCGCAGGGCGCTCTCGCTCCAGGACCCTACTGGCACGGAGATATGGAATCCCCACGTTGTGGGTGCAGCCGCCTAAGCTGCCATGCTCGATACCGGAAACTTCGTGCTGGCTGCTACCTGCTGCAGATGGCTCCACCGATCCACCCTCACCAGTTGACCATAAAGTTCAAATAAGAATGATCATGAAACACATATAGTAGGATCCACAACACCATCACGACATGGATAGGGAAAAAAATATGAAGCGCATATAAGAGGAACTAGGATCAACGAAAGGCTTGGTGAAAAAAAAAGAAATAAGAAATAAATGTAGGAAGAACAGGAACTACAACCAACCAAATTACTTGAAATAAAAATCAAATGCATATAGAAGGAGCTACGTTTTTTTTTTCTTTTTTGGGTAGAAGAGGATGCAAATTTAGGCAGCTTCAACATACACCAACATCCATAGCAGAGCTAAACACAGTTCCTTAGCCTAAGTTTTAGCATAGGCTTCAATCAGCTACTGATGGCAGAAGCAGACCAGTTTGTCACCAATCACCACTCGACTGATGGTACAACTCGGAACCATGAAAAATGAAATTCCCAATCGATGTGTGACAAGTAATTATGGACGCTATGCATTTGTGCTCATATAAAATCAACGAAAGAGAATTACAAATACGTATGCTTCATTAAGAGGGTATATGTTCTACAAAAAATTGGAAACAACCCATTCACAGAAACTCACAGTAAACTTTTCTCGGAATGAAGAACATATTAAAATATCCAAGAAATTGGCCAAAAGTGACCAAACTTTCTCTTGTATAATTTCAACCTCCTTCATCCGATTGGTAAGTAAATAAATCAGGCACTAAGCATGACCCTCACGGTATATAATCTCAAACCAATTATTTCAGCTGTCATGGCTATTTGCAAGTGGTAATCACGTCCATTCTTCTGGAAAGACTGAAGCACAAGTGGAAGCGTCCAGGGGAGAGTAAAGAATTTTTGGGAACCGTATATGCATCCGTCCAGCGCACCTTGCTTCACGGCAACTGATGTCAATGCAACTGCAGGAAAAAACTGCCTTCACTTCTGTAGAACTTGGAAGAATGCGAAAAGTTCGCCTGACCAGAAGAGGAGCCCCTTGGAAAACTTGCAAACTTCCATAACCAAGCCGCAACAACCAATTATCTACGTCCAGCAAGGAGCTAGTAGTCACACAGGCAAGCTGACATGATGGACCGGTTCAAAGCTGCTTACTGTTACACCACATGCACGTTGTGATGACCCATCGACTGTCAGGTCAAGTCAATAATGAAGACTCTTAAAACCAAGAGAGCATATAAGTGTGCCATCAGATGTAGGAACTGAGCCAAACCAAAAGAGCCAATGGCACTTCTTCTCTTTCCCTTCCTTCTGCTACTGTCCTCACCATATGCGCAAGCTCAACAAAACATCACCTTAGGCTCCTCCTTGACACCCGAAGGGCCTAGCAGCTTTTGGCTCTCGCCGTCCGGTGATTTCGCGTTTGGCTTCCGGCCCACTGAGAGTAACACCTCCTCCTATCTGCTCGCTATTTGGTTCAATAAGATCAGCGACAAGACAGTGGCTTGGTATGCCAAGACCACTGATCAAGATCCATCGCTTGTGCAAGTTCCATCTGGTTCACGCCTCCAGCTCACTTCTGTTGGTGTGCTCTCGCTCCGGGACCCCACAGGCACAGAGGTATGGAATCCTCGAATTGTTGGTGCAGCCTACGCTGCCATGCTGAATTCGGGAAACTTTGTACTGGTTGCTCCACATGGCTCAACCCAGTGGGAGACTTTCAATAACCCAACAGATACCATCCTGCTCACTCAGGTGCTCACTGCCCCGAAGATGCTCCGAAGCCGGATCATGGCCACCGACTACTCCAATGGCCGCTTCCTCCTTAACCTGCAAACTGATGGCGTTTCCCTTCATTCTGTTGCTATGCCAACCAAAAACCTATATGACTCCTACTGGTCCACGGATGGGAACACCACAAACCTGGTGTTCGATGCCTCTGGGAGAATATACATCACCACGGATAACGGCACGCAAATCAATATGACATCTCGGGGTATTGGCTCCATATGGGGAACTACTACCATCGCGCCACACTTGACCCAGATGGTGCGCTCCGGCAATATGTGTACCCAAAGAAGGTCAGCAATCCACAAAGTCAGGCATGGTCAGTAGTGGGCATGGAACCTCAAAATATCTGTGAAGCAATGGCAGATAACGGCAGTGGTGCGTGTGGGTTTAACAGTTACTGCATGTTGAATGGCACAACTAATCAGAGTACCTGCATGTGCCCAGCACAGTATTCATTTATTGATGAGGAGAGGAAGTATAAAGGCTGCAAACCTGATTTCCAGTCACAAAGTTGTGGCTCAGATGAGGCAGCTGCCATAATGCAGTTTCAGATCATATCGATGGATAATGTGGATTGGCCTTTATCTGACTATGAGACGTACACCCCCATAACTATGGACCAGTGCAGGCAGCTCTGTCTGACAGATTGTTTCTGTGCCCTTGCTGTGTTCCATGACAATGACAGTACATGTTGGAAGAAGAAGATGCCTTTATCAAACGGCAAGTTCGACAGTAGTGTGACTAGGACAGTTCTTATCAAGGTACCAACGAATAACAGTACACAGTCTGAGCACGTTGATTCCAGCAAATGGAAGAAAGACAGGAAGTACTGGATCATTGGAAGTGCATTGTTTCTCGGAGGCTCTGTCATGGTGATCATTCTCCTGATCTCAGTTATCATATTCGGTGCTTATTGTACTATTACCATAAATGAAGTCCCAAATCTGCAGTCACCAAACAATTTAGGATTGCCCCTGAAAGCCTTCACTTACGCTGAGCTTGAGAGGGCAACCAGCGGATTCCAGGAGGTACTTGGCACAGGTGCCTCTGGTATTGTGTCCAAGGGCCAGCTACAAGATGATCTCGGTACCTACATTGCTGTCAAGAAAATTGACAGGCTTGAGCACGAAACAGAGGAGGAGTTCACCGTTGAAGTCCAAACTATTGGTCAGACGCACCACAGGAACTTGGTCAGGTTGCTTGGCTTCTGTAATGAAGGAAAAGAAAGACTATTGGTATACGAATTCATGGTCAACGGCTCACTCAACAGATTCCTATTTGGTGATGTCAGGCTTGAGTGGAACCTTCGAGCTCAGCTTGCTCTCGAGGTGGCAAGAGGGCTGCTATACTTACATGAGGAATGCAGCACACAGATTATCCATTGTGACATAAAGCCCCAGAACATCCTTCTCGATGGCAACTTCACAGCAAAGATCTCAGACTTTGGCTTAGCCAAACTGCTCCGGACTAATCAGACACAAACAAACACAGGGATCCGTGGTACCCGAGGATATGTTGCCCCTGAGTGGTTCAAGAGCATCGGTATCACTGCCAAGGTGGATGTTTACAGCTATGGGGTCATCCTGTTGGAGCTCATCTGTTGCCGGCGAAATGTCGAGTCTGAGGTGGCAGAAGAGGATCAAAAAATCCTGACTTACTGGGCAAATGACTGTTACAGGTGCGGCAGAGTTGATCTTCTGGTGGAGGGTGATGACGAAGCGATTTTCGATTTGAAGAAGGTAGAAAGGTATGTGGTTGTGGCATTGTGGTGTCTCCAGGAGGACCCAACTATGAGACCAACAATGCTGAAGGTGACACAAATGCTTGATGGAGCAGTTTCTATCTCCTCTCCTCCTGATTATTCTTCCTTTGTCCAATCGCTTCCATAGGGTCACTCCTGCACATTGTAACATTAATATATGTAATATGTATGAACAAAAGTAGAGCTGTAAGCAACATGATATAGCTATATACTGAATGCTGTTCTTGTTAGGGGAATATATACTGAATGTTTCTGTTGCTGGTACGCTATGTGGCTACTGATACAGCGGTACTGTTTAAGCTGCTTATTATTGTATCAATGGTACCTGGGTTCAGCAGCAATGGTTAGCTAATGTTAGGAAGGCTTTGGCATTGCCGTGAACAATATCTATTCCCACAAGATTAGCTTTGCAGGACAAGGATTCATTATTTCTTATTTGATACCCTCATTGTGTCTACGACGAGGACGGGCAGAATGCCTTACCCTTGGTCCTCGGACCCGCACCAAGCCAAGAACATAATATCTCAGCTCAAGTGCATAGTTAGCCTTGAAACACTCAATGGAAATTTAATTCTGACAGAATTTGTATTTTAATATAAATAAGTTTTGTTTTCTAAGAAAGGAATTTGGGTTGGAAACTGCATCACGTCATTTTGCACATAACACTTACATGTTTGTAACGCTGGCTGTAATCTCTTAACTCTATATCCTCAATTTTCAGGAGGTAAGCTTTCACCACTGCTATTCTTAAGAAATTAAAACGCCAAAGTCCACTAGTTTCTCCCAAAAACATAAAGCAAATTTCCAGAAGCCACAATATATAGCATTTTACATTTTCAAATTATGCCAAAAGTAAAAAGCAAAGGAGTCACTTTAGCAAGCATGGAAATTATGAAATAACTTCTGCAGTTTAATACAGCTTCAAATGTTGAAGGATTAATCTTATGGGTAACTTTTTAATCGCAGCGACACAATGTTGATCAAGTGCATTAGGATGCTAGTACGCTGATCAATATCAGACCTCCCATTCACATGGTGCCTGTAGAACCAAATTCTCCAATTGCTTCTAGCTGCAAACATGCTATTTTGCTGTATTAGTAGTACAAGATTGAAGAGAAAGAAATGAGACTCAGAACAGCTGAAGCAACTCCGTGTTGTAGCCTCGGAGGAAACGATTGTGGCTCCATGGAAACGAACAGGAAGAATCCAGGTAAGATATCCTCAAGGGTAGTTTGGTCCTTTCAGGTGCCAGTAAATGAAAAAAGAAATTATAAATCAATAGAAGGAGAAAATGGCAAAGAAATCAAGGTGCTAATGTTGTAGGTGGAAATTTTACGAATCCCATGTTTATAGTGGCAATTTTGTGAAGGCCGTGGCAAAAATCCAAATCTCTCGCTTCCAGGCGCTGGTGGCAGAGGCAGAACCACCGACACCGAATATGCAGTGTCGCTAATCACCACTCTTCTGATGGTACGACGTGTTGACTGTTCAACGCGGGGTGCCGGAACACGTTCCTTTCAGCTGCCAGCGGGGTAACCCAGTAATCCTGCCAGGCCGGCTGGCTAGCTGGATCACAAGGAACCATGAAAATGGAACGTGTCCTAGTCAATGTATGACAAGTAATTATGGACTCCATTTGTTCTGCTCATAAAATCAACAATGAAAAATCCTCAAAAACGTGTTCTACCGAAAAATTCAGAAAACAACGCATTAACAAAAACATAAGGTAAACTTTTCTTGGCATGAAAGAAAAACATACAGGAAATTGGCCAAAACGAACCAAACTTTTCTCATATAATTTCAACTCCTCCTTCCAATCTGATCGCTAGTACAAGTCTCAAACTAATCAGCTGGCTTTTCTATATATATATATATATATTTTGCTATGCACCTAGACGTACCCTATGTGTAGATACATACCAAAAACTATGTATTAAAAAATTCAAAACGAATTGTAATTTGGGACGGAGGGAGCAGCAAGTAGCAGCAATTATGACTGTTCTTCCGAAGAACCGAAGAATAACTGGAAGCATCTCGGGTACAGTGAATAATTTGGGACCAGAAATAGTTGTAGTTGTGCACCTGCCTTCACGCAACCGTCAATGTGCAACCTATAAAATATCTGTCTTCTCTTCTGTAGAACGTGTAAGCATGTGAAAAGTTCGGCCTGACCAGAAGAAGAGCACCTTGGAACACTTTCAAACATCCATAATCAAATCACTATGCGTCCAGCAAGGAGTAAGACAAGGGCCCAGACAAGGACCAATGCTCGTGGAGCAGCCAACTGCCATGATTGACCAGTTCAAAGCTGCCTACTGTTACACCACATGATGGTTATGATGACCCACGTACTTTCAAGTCAAGTCAAGTCAACGAAGACTCTAAAAACAATGAGGCCCATAAGTTTGCCATCATATGTAAGAACTGGGAGCCACAAATCAAATGAACCATGGCACCTCTCCTCCTCTTGTCCTTGCTCCTGCTGCTGTCCTCTACTTCTCTTCAAGCTCAACAGAACATAACCTTAGGCTCCTCCTTGGTACCCGAAGGGCCTAGCAGCTTTTGGCTCTCGCCGTCCGGCAACTTTGCGTTCGGCTTCCGGGCCATCGAGGGTAACGCCTCCTCCTATCTGCTCGCCATCTGGTTCGACAAGACCAGTGATAAGACGGTGGCTTGGTATGCCAAGACCACTGATCCAGATCCAGCGCTGGTACAAGTTTCATCCGGTTCACGCCTCCAGCTCAACTCCAATGGGGCGCTCTCACTCCAGGATCCCACGGGAACAGAGGTATGGAATCCTCAAGTTGTGGGTGCAGCCTATGCTGCCATGCTCGATGCTGGAAATTTTGTACTGGTTGCTGCAGATGGATCTACCAAATGGGAGAGCTTCAAAAACCCTACAGATACCATCCTGCTTTCTCAGGTGCTCACCCCAGGAATGAATCTCCGCAGCCGAATCATCCCCACAGACTACTCCAATGGCCGGTTCCTCCTTAACCTGCAAAGTATTGGTGTTTTCCTTTATACGGTTGCAGTACCCTCCGGTAAGCAATATGACCCCTATTGGTCAATGGCTGGGAACATTACAAATGTGGTGTTCAAAGCGACTGGCGTCGTATACATCACCTTGGAGGACAGGACACAAATCAGTATGACATCTGGGGTCACCAGCTCCATGGCAGACTACTACCATCGTGCTACACTTGACCCAGATGGTGTGTTCAGGCAATATCGGTACCCAAAAAAGGTCAGCAACCTGAGTAGTCAGGCATGGGCAGTAGTGGACTTCAAGCCCCCAAATATCTGTGAAGCACAACTGACAAACGATGGAAGCGGTATTTGCGGGTTTAATAGTTACTGCATGTTCAATGGCACAAACAACCAGAGTATTTGCAAGTGCCCAGAGCAGTACTCATTTATTGACGAGGAGAGGCAGTATAAAGGCTGCAAACCTGATTTCGAACCACAAAGTTGTGACTTGGATGAAGCAGCTGCCAAGATGCAGTTTAAGTTGATAGCGATGAGCCATGTGGATTGGCCTCTAGCTGACTATGAGCAGTATGCCACCATAACTAAGGATCAGTGCCAGCAACTCTGTCTGACAGATTGTTTCTGTGCCATTGCCGTCTTCCATGATCAAAGTAATACATGTTGGAAGAAGAAGATGCCTCTGTCAAATGGCAATATGGGGGATAATGTGGAGAGGACACTTTTTGTCAAGGTACGGAAGAACAACAGTACACAATCTGAGCTTGTTGGTTCCAACAAATGGAAGAAAGACAAGAAGAATTGGATCCTTGGAAGTTCGTTGTTTTTGGGAAGCTCTGTACTGGTTAACGTTCTGCTCATATCTGTTATACTTTTTGGTGCTTACTGTACTATCACCATAAAGGAAGCCCCATCTCTGCAGTCATCAAACAATATAGGATTGCCCTTGAAAGCCTTCACTTATATTGAGCTTGAGAAGGCAACCAGCGGATTCCGGGAGGTGCTTGGCACTGGTGCCTCGGGGATTGTGTACAAGGGCCAGCTACAAGATGATCTCAGTACTGAGATTGCTGTTAAGAAAATTGACAAGCTTGAGCACGAAATGGAGAAGGAGTTCAGTGTTGAAGTCCAAACTATTGGACAGACGCACCACAAGAACTTGGTTAGGTTGCTAGGATTCTGCAATGAAGGAAAAGAAAGACTATTGGTGTATGAATTCATGACCAATGGATCACTCAATCAATTTCTATTTGGTGATGCCAGGCTTCAGTGGAACCTTCGAGCTCAGCTTGCTCTTGGAGTGGCAAGGGGGCTGCTATACTTACATGAGGAATGCAACACACAGATTATCCATTGTGACATAAAGCCCCAGAACATCCTTCTGGATGGCAACTTCACAGCAAAGATCTCAGACTTTGGCTTAGCTAAACTTCTCCGAACAACCCAGACGCAAACAAATACAGGTATCCGGGGTACCCGAGGATATGTAGCTCCTGAGTGGTTCAAGAGCATCGGTATCACGGCCAAGGTGGATGTGTACAGCTTTGGGGTCATCCTGTTGGAGCTCATCTGTTGTCGGCGGAATGTTGAGTTGGATGCTGCAGAAGATCAAAAAATACTGACTGACTGGGCAAATGACTGTTATAGGTGCGGCAGGGTTGATTTTCTGGTGGAGGGTGATGATGAAGCAACTCTCAATTTGACGAAGGTGGAAAGGTTTGTGGCAGTGGCATTGTGGTGCCTTCAGGAGGACCCAACTATCAGACCTACAATGCTCAAAGTGACACAAATGCTTGACGAAGCAGCTGCAGTCCCCACTCCTCCTGATCCTTCTTCCTTCATCAGTTCACTTCCATAGTATTGCTCCTGCATATTTTAAGATTATTATATGTGTCAACCAACATAATGGTGTCAGAAATTAGATATAGTTACCTACTGAAAGAAAAAGCTACATACTGAAAGTTATTGCCTCTGATACTGCTGCAATGATGTTCACATGTACTGTAAAGAGCACTTGTTGTACTGTGTGTAGCAATGGGCCGCAGTGGCTGTTAGGAAGGCATCGTCTTCCCAACAATAATATCAGTTCCCTAACATCAATTATTTTCCTTGAATAAAAATTAGTTACTTGTGTGTGGTATCTCATCTATTAGTTAGTTAGGTTATATGATTCTATCCATAATTGTAAGAAGAGTCCACTTGAGGCAGTGAGGCCTATTGCAACAGTTCATCAACTGGCCTCAGAACTTTAACATGGCTACGCGGCAGCCCAAATAACAGTAAGATGAGGGTAAGGGTCTTACCCTCAATCATCGGATCCGAACCAGCCATGCACAGGACACTGCAATACAATGAAATTTTGAGCTTAAGTTAGAAGTTTGACATGGGAAATGAAACACCAACGGCTTAAGTTTAGAAGTTTGACTTATTTTTTTTCATGAAGTAGGATTACAGCATGATGTGTTTATTTACAGAAATAAACGTGATACAGTTGAATATTTCGCCCAGTAAGAGAGAAAATCTTAGGAACCAGAAATATACTTTCAACTTTCCAGAATGACAGTAAAAACAAAAGACACGTTCTCACAAAGTTGAGAAGTTTGAACACTAGTATCCTAAGAAGTTTTCTTTTTTTGACGAATTCAGTCCATAAGAAGTCAACTTGGCCGTTCAATATGTCAAGATTCAATGGAGAATAATGGATCTTACAACACGGACCAAACCTTTTCAGTACCAGCTATACATGGTTGAGGAAGTGTCAATCAAGTAGTATAGGGAATCTAGTCACTACTAGGACAATCTCATGGCTTATTCCAAATGATGATCCTAGTACTGTAGCGCATATTCCTCCCATTGCTTCTGCCAGAGATTCAAATTGAGACCATACTAGTTTTACTTTGAAGAAATGAAAACAAGGTTGTGAAGCAGCTCCATTCAACCACATTTCATTCTCAAGCCTCGATTACAATGAATTTTCTCCATGCATAGTATACTCTTTTTCACTATAACAAACAGTCCATAGTTGTTACGGCGGCGCGGCGAGGCGCGGCGACCCACCACCTTCACACCTTTACAGCGTCTATGGCGCGCGGCGTGGCGTCGCCATACACACATCGGTGTAGCGAATACATACATTATAGTCTAGGATATTAGAAAATTATACTGACAAATAGTAATGCAAATGTAGGTTAAAAGGTATAGTCTACAATATTAGCAACTCAAAATAGCAATGTAAATGTAGCACAAAAGACATAGAACTCTCTCATTTCTCAAACTTCCAAATCTCTCATCTCTCAAAAGTCATCAGATCACTCTCCCCCTTTTTTTTCTTTTTGCTCTCCCTCCCAGGTCACTCTCTCTCCTCCCTCCCTCCTCTCTCTCCCATCTCCCACGCGCCCCGCTCTCCCTTGCTCCGCCGTCTCCCACCCGCTCCGCCTCCTCCCTCCGCCGGCGAGCACCCGCGCCGCCCTCTGGAGCTCTCCGCTCATCGCCACCGCCGCTGGATGGAGAAGAAGTGCCGACCGCCGCCCCCTGGACTCGCCGTGCCCTTGGATCTCGCCGCCGCCCCCTCCTCCCTCGCGCGACACGCCGCAACGCGCGCGCACGCCGCCGGCGCCCCTTCTTCCTCCCTGCCCTCCACCGCCCAGCCTCCCTCTTTCCACCGCCCAGCCTCCCTCCCTCAGGCGGCGGAGGGCCGCGCGGACGCCCTGCTCCGCCTCGCCGGCCAGATCCGCCACGGGCGGCGACGGCTCCTCCTCCAGCTCTTGCGGGGATCGAGGCGGCACGCACGACGGTACGGCGGCGCCTCCTCCGGCGGCGTATGACCTCAGCGGCGACGGGAGCGCGGCGGCGGGTGTGGCGACCTGCGCGAGCGGCTCGGAGTAGGAGCACGCCGGCGACGGCGACGAGGCGACGTGGCGCGCGGGGTCGGAGGACGGCGGGGAGCAGCTGCGCCCGTGCCCGGTCTCCTCTCCAGCAGGCGGCGGCGACTGCGGCCGCAAACGGGGCACCTCCCTCTCCCCCTTTCCTCCGCGTGGCGACGACGCCCGTGGCGGCCCTCTCCCCCTTCTTCTCCTTCCGTCCCGAGCCATATGGTGTATGGCGCCCGCCACAGAGCCATATGGCGCCACAGGACGCCATGGCTTTGTGGCGGACGCCATACTCGTCGAACTCGTGGCGTCGCCGTGGCGAGAGGGAAAAAAACCGCCACGACGATATGGCGACGTTATGGCGACGCCATAACAACTATGAATCAGTCTTAATAACAGTTCCGCAAAGGGAAAAAACACTCTTAATAATAGTTGCAGGAAGGCACCCAAACACACCCATAAACATTAAATACCAACATCACATTAAAAGTATATTTGCAGCGAGGTCTCAGAGTGACTACATAATTTGTTTGTTACCTGCTAAGAAAATTATTAAAACGAAATGTCAATGTCAAGAAAAATAACGGTTCCTTCAAGATTTTTTGTAGTTCCCCATAATGTTTCGTTTCATGGGAACATGAAAAAAGAAACAATCCAAAATGCCACTACGACTCCAATACACGGCTTACAGCGAGCAGTCAAAAAATTTCACCAGCGGCATTCAGTTCAGTGGTCAATGTCTGGCGTCTAGTCAGATTGTGTTCCTGTTCCACGATTCGATTGATCCAAACAATTGCTGCGTTTCACTGCTAATCATAACAAAGGGGCGAGAAAACAATGAAATCGAGAGTTTAAGCAGGCACGGAGAACCCTAGCGGCACGGTGGGAGCGGGATAGACTTGACCTCCGAGGGCGCCAGGGCGGCGGAGAAAGTTGACTGGGAGCGTACCGATGTAGGGAACGACGACGACACCTCCGCGCTGCTGGTTGCGGCACATCCCTAGGCGGCGGCCGGAGGTTGCTCGTCTGGGCACCGTCCGGGCCGCGGCGAGCGGCGGGGGTGGACTGGTGTCTGGTGGAGACGTGGAGTTGGGAGAGGACGTACGGTGGCCATTGGGGAACGAGGATGACGGCCGGAGGATGGGGATGACGCAGGCCTGTGAAGCTGATTGATGATGGGCCAGCAAGTCTGCCATCTCGCCCCCAGTGAGTTTATACAGGCCGTGTGGTTGGGAGTTAGAGACCCGAGGCCGACAAAGCTTTCGGCCCATGGAATTTTTGAAAAGAAAACTTTATTTATTCAAGAATAATGATAAAATCCTAGAAAAATAAGTTGGTACTTGTAGATTGCCACAGACATGTGAGCTGGCCAGTCTATATATCTAAGATTCCATTCAGATCCATGGACTAAAGTTAAGTCTCTTGTGTGAAGTCTCTTGTGTGAGCAAAATAGGTGGATTAAAAGATAGATTAAAAATAAGTTCCACTCCGGCTAAATTTTTAGTTCATAGTCTTCAAAATCCATCTAATTTGTACTAAAAGTAGCCAACCATCTACGAAATTATCAAAGTATCTCTCTACCTTATCTCTTCACTCATATGCAAAAAGGATGGACAAAATGGATTTTTTGTGTCTCACATCCACTTTTAGTATTCGGATCCAATCGGGGTATGGACTAATTTTATCACCTAATTTTCAGACAGATTAAATTTTAATCATACTAAATTTTAGTCCTAAATGATTCAAACAGGAGCTTAAGCAGAGGATTGGAGATCTAGGACCTAGGAGCAGGAGCAACGACAGCTTCATCAGCGGGAATCAAACACATGAGTCTCTTGGTCACAGTCGCAGTCGCATGTGGTTAACGCGTGTTAACAACAACCTACACCACCAGGAGTAGGAGCATATTTATACATGCTAGTATAGGGTGTGTCAGGGCCTTGTGATGCAAATACTGCCAATAAGGATTAACCAACGGGTACGGGGCATATGTTGTGATTCCGGGCCGTCTAATGATCCTAGAGTCGGCATGGCATGTATCTCGGGACTGAGGTGAGAAGTCACGTGGACAACACATGGATTGTTCATCCTGGCCACCTCGGCAGATCTGAAACCACTGCACAAAATGCTCGCAGCTGGTTGCCAGCCGGTGGAGTTGGAGCTTCTCGTGCACGGTCTCTACGAGAAATTGTTCTGCATACCACTCTAGTGTCCAGGTTCATGATCTGCCAGGAGCCAGGACATATATGACATATTTATAACATACATTATCTATCTCTTTGTGTATATTATTGCGCTGTAAAATCATCATCTCCTCTGTGTGCCAACGTTGCAGTTTTTGGCTTGCAGTTGCTAGATTTGTGATTGCACGATCCAGATCTCGAGCAATACTATCACGACGGCTCAGCCCTCACATTGTAAATCTCGCAGTCACCAGCTTTTAAAAACCAAAGATCTCTAAGGCTCCGTTTGGAGGTCGATATTGGAGGGTTTGGCATTAAATTGGATCTAATACGAAATCAGCCTAGGTATTGAAATGAGTTCAATACCAAAACAAGTGTTTGAATGTAGATGAAGTGGATGCAAATACCAATTCATGTTTGGATATGCATACTGTTTGGAATCTATCCATCTTCATCTCCTCTCCACTGCGCGCAGAGCGGGGGAGCAGAGAGGAGGTGGAGCAGGAGGGGAGCGGCACGGGGAGGAAGGGAGAGGCGCGGGTAGCAGCGGAGTAAGAGGGGAGCGGCTCGGGAAGGAGGGGAGCGACGCGGGTAGCGGCGGAGCAGGAGGGGAGCGGCGTGGTGGCTTCTGGGAGCGCTGGAGGGAGCGACGCAGCGGGTGAGGAGCGCGGAGGAGCAGGACGGGTGTGGGGGAAAGGCTTCACGGCGGAGGGGCGTGGGGGAGTAAAGCAGCGACAGAGGGCATAGGGAGCAGTGTGGCAGGGCAAGAGCTGCACAGGGGAGCGGCGTGGCAGGGCATGAGCTGCACGGGGGAGCGGCGCGGCGGAGGTGGGCCCGGGGGAGCGAAGCAGCGCCGGAGAGCCCAACGGAGTGAAGCGGTGGAGTAGGAGAAGCGAGCGGGGAAGAAGACGTGTTGTGGGGAATGCAACCGAATACGGAGACGTAAAGTTTGGAATCGTGGGAGGGGGTGTGGGAACACATTGAATAACATTTGGTATTGGAGAAAAACTCCAATACCAATTTCAAAAACATCCAAACACTTGATATTAGGTGCACCCAATGCTAATTCCAAATCTTGGCCTTCAATATCTACATCCAAACGCTACCTAAGTTGTTTTCATAATTTTTTTATTCTATTAAAAACACAATACATACGTAACACTCACATACACATAGGCAACAACTCATCTTAGTAAATAGACACGCTTACACCTGTCTTTACAAGCATCTTCGAGAAACTAGTCCAACTTTGTCATTGACAAATTTATGACATATGACTCATTGTTGAGGTTTTACTTTTCGTAGCTTTTAATTTCATTGTTTAGAATGTTGTAAACTTATAATATACATAAGTTTATGAGCATTTTTCTTGACAAACTTCTCAGCAGGATATATTTTCAGCACAATGTTTAATGAGAATGTTATCAGAAAAGTTTCTTGCACAACTTTCATGATAATGTTGTCAGGAGACTCTTTTCACACACCTTTATGCGTAATTTTCAGATCTATTTCTCAGTACAGCTTCCGAATGATATCTTTTCGGCATAACTTTCACGATAATAGGTTAAGGACAACTTTCTATTTTGTAACTTTTGTAAACCTAATACACATAAGTATTATCTTTTCCATCTTGTCTAATAAAAATTTTCAAAAAAGATAATTTTTAGAAAACTCGTTCGACTAACTTTTATACCAATAGAACAACACAATCAACTATCTTTCATAAAACAGTTGTTCAAGTAAGATTAGACATATCATCAAGAAAATATATTCATATCAGTCATCTTGAGAAAAGAACTTGTCAGACCTAGAGCCACGGGACTGTGCACATGGCGTACTGTTGACGCCAGATTTTGACACGTGTTGAATCGGCGACAGGGAAGGAGGAGATTGGCCGATGCGGCAGACTTAAAGGCTACAATTGGGAATCGGCCGATTGACACTACAGTTAGGAATCGGCCGATTGGCGCTGCAGTGTTTCGGACGATTGGCGAATGAAGTTGGTGGGGGTCGGCCGATTGAAAGGCTGGAGCATTTGGGCCAATGTGAGCTTGCGCCAACAGATAGGGGATGAAGCCAATGGAATCCCAAGAGGGGATGTTGAGTCAAGATGGCAAAGGATCCCAGTCAAAGATGACCTGACGTTGGTCAAAGAACGACGCCGACTCGGTCGAGGAGCAATGGAAGGAGTTCAGATTGGACTAGGAGATGGCAGCAGAAGATCCTGCGGGAGCCCGTTTCCTTTAGGAAAGTCTTATAGATATAGTAGTTTTTATTTAAATCAAGTTTGTAACGGATCATGATAGATCAGGAGTCTTAGTCCTAGGGTATAAATAGGAGGAGTCAGGGTTTTGTAGAGAGACATACATCAATCAATACAAACAATCTACTTTTTTATCGTACTTTACTTTCAAGTCGGCGACTTCGCCAATACATCTTTTTCTTTCACGAGTTCATACGGGTTGGCAGGGCTGCATCGACACGATCTCCGGCCAATTGGTAGGTTCCGTTTATCGAATAATATCTAAGCTTTAACTTCGGGCGCATCGCCGTTGTTTCATTTAGATTTATTCACCTGTTATCGATATTTACTAGAATTATAGGTTTTACCTATTGTTCTAGTTTTATCACCAGTTATCCAGCTTGAGATCGAACTGTCGGCTTTATCATTCTTATTTATCATCATATGGCCAATTAGATCTATTTCGAGTGTTGTATCTGTGGCGATTGTTTAAGTTGCTCTAGTAGTTTCTTTGCAATCGCTACGTGATTATCGGCTGATCTATAGCCGGTCATCTTCATAGCAAATCGACCGATTCGCTGATACGCTTTTCGGGACAGATCGGAACTTTAGCCGATCGAGACCCCGAATTTAATACGTTTCTTTCCTTGTCAATCAATAGGTCAGATTGACTGGCACGCCGCGCGAACCGCACCAGGTCGATCACCCGAACAGGAGTTAAGCAGATTCTCCTGTGTCGTGTGTTCGACGCTGAAGGTCATCGGCCGATTTCCGGCCGATTTTTAGCGCCTACACACTTTTGGCACGCCCGGTGGGACCACCTCAATATCCAACATGTCAAAGACCGCCGAAATCTCTAAAAACAACATCATTTAGGTTACGGAGGCAGATCTCAAGGACGACCAGAAAGAAGAACTGGCAAGACACCTAGAAGACTACAAGAAGGTATACCTGCAATCTTTCAGTCGTACCAGAAGCGGGGAGACCGTCAAGAAAGCTCCTCTTCCAACTCCCCGCCAGATCACCATCGCTGAGGACTCAGGCAAGATGTCCGATATGATTCAACAGTCCGTTTATCAGGCTTTCATCGACCAATCCTTAGTGATGACCAACACGGTATACAATGCCGTCATCAGTTCTCTAGTCAGCGGAGTAGCTCAGGGATATCAGGGGCCAGCATACACCCCACCTATTGTAGCTCCAGTCAGAAGCTTACCAGGCACGTCTCACTCGGCTCCTCAGCCGATATCAACACAACACGGAGGATACAACACTTCATTACCTTCAATGCCTCCAGGATATAACGGTGCTCCATGCTTTCGATCACAAGCGCCGCCTCAGCCTACCCAGATTTCTTCCGTGCAATCACTGTCCCCAAACTCAGTACCTTGGGGGCACCAGCAACAGCGGCTGTTCTGGACCAGTCAGCCAGTCATGGTGGCTCTCCGATCTAGCCACCGTTCCAATCGGCTATTCGGCCGACGGTCCCTCAATATCAACTGGCCACGTCAGAAATCTGCAGGGGGGTAGATGCTGCAGAAACACTCAGAAGCGCGGCGCCGATGATGCTGTACGATGGGACGGCAGATTCGCTATGCCACCAGCTGTCAAACGCTCAGCCGGCCACGCTGCCGCAAAATCCGCCACACGTTTTGATCCATCACCCGACCATCCCACCGCCGATTCATCAACATGTGCCGATCCCCCAACCAGTTGTTCATTAGCAGCAAGTGGATTGGACAGCAAGTATAGCGGAGGTGATTCAAGACCAATTCGGGTAAGCCGAAGGTACAAACCTATATGTACAAAACGCCATACCCAACTGCCTACGATCTACTACCGTTTCCCCATCGGTACAAAGTTCCTGACTTTACCAAGTTTTCGGGGCTGGATGACACCTCAACTGTGGAGCACGTGAATAGATTCATCATCCAGTGCAGGAAGGCCGCCACACAAGATGCTCTGCGGGTGCGTCTATTCTCGTCGTCTCTATCTGGGTCGGCTTTCCAGTGGTTCACTACGCTACCACCCAATTCCATCGTTACTTGGGCCGATCTGGAGAAGCAATTCCACAAGTACTTCTACACGGGAGTCCACGAGATGAAGCTTTCAGATCTGACCAGCCTCAGGCAGAGGAGCGACGAACCAGTAACTAATTACGTACAGAGGTTCAGAGAGGTCAGAAACAAATGCTATACCCTAGCCCTGACTGACGCTCAGCTGGCCGATATCGCCTTCCAAGGTCTCCTGCCACACATCAAGGAGAGGTACACCTCACAGGAGTTTGAAAGTTTAAGTCAGATCGTTCACCGATTGGCCGGTCAAGAAGTACGTCCGTTTGATCAGCGGAGGAATTTTCAGAAAAAGGTGGCGTATTTAGAGGGATCTGAATCTGAAGAGGAAGAGGAAATCGGCCTAGCAGAATGGGTCAAAGGGAAGAAGCCATCATGCCCTTTCGGGAAGAAAGAACCAGAAGCGTTCGGTTTTGACTCGTCAAAGGCCGACAAAATCTTCGACTTACTTCTCTGAGAGGGGCAGATCAACCTCTCACCTTACCACACCATTCCGTCGGCCGAACAGCTCAAAAAGATGAAATATTGCAAGTGGCACAATGCCACGTCTCACGACACAAACGAGTGCAAAATCTTCCGTCAGCAGATACAGTCGGCCATTGAGCAAGGCAAAGTCAATTCGAAGTGCCGGCGAAGCCAGTAAAGCCGATGAAAATTGATCAGCATCCTTTCCCTGCTAACATGGTTGACACGGGAAAAAACTCGCTTCAAACCGAGGTGCTGACATTGGAATCGGCTAAAAGAAGCGGCGCCGTGGACCCCAGAAATCAGGCTACGATGGACGATGTCAAAGGGAAAAGACGTGTTGAAGACGAGGGCGAAGGATTAGAGCGATCGCGTAGACCTGTCACCTCCCAATTCTTACTCAACAAATATCAGCAGCAGTAGGAAAGGTCGAGACACCGCGAGGAGATGATACGCCGACACGAAGATCATTGGCGATGCCCGTTCTTCATCCACTGCTGGGAAAATAACCTCAGATTACCATCAGCTGATAATTGCCCTGAGTGCAGCGGACCATATCGCAACGATTGCCCGCTCAAGAGGTCGCGCTCCAGAGATAGAGGATCAGAGCCGATCAGCAGAAACTGGCGCGAACAAGAGGGTCAGGGCCTTTCGGTGCATGATCGGCTGGGGGGCGGAGTTGACTGGTATGATCGGCCAAGGGGCAAGCTCGAACAGTATGATCAGCCGGGGGGCAGGATTAACCAGCACAAGCGACTGGGGGGTAGAGCTAGCACACACGATTGGCTAGAAGAAATGGCCGACGCTACGGTGTTAGATGAGAACCCCTTAGGACGGGAACCAAACTGGGAGCATGCCAAACTGCCGGCCAAACCGGTGAACCCCAGGTGGTGCCCTGATGGACTGTCCAAATCTCAAAAATGAAGGATCCAACGTCTGCGCCAATGGGAACAACAAGAGGAAGAGCAGAGGCAGATGGTGGATAAGAAAGATGACAGGCCTCGAGTCTGGCGCCCCAAAAGAAACAACAATAAGGAAGGCGACAATCAAGAATCGGCAGCTGACGTCAGCATGGTGTTCATCTTGCCGATGGAGTTCATGGCACCCGCCGATCGAGACGACGCGACAAGGATGGAGGAGCAGATGGCACAATTGGTTTTGGAGCCAATGACAGCCACTTTTGAGAAACCGGAAGACGAAAAATGACAACATCTCAAGGCTCTATTCCTCAAAGGACACATTAACGGACGACCTATCACCAGGCTACTAGTAGACGGAGGTGCTGCAGTCAACATCATGCCGTATGCCATGTTCCGGAAGTTGGCCAAAAGCGACGAGGATCTGACCAAGATGGACATGATGCTCAAAGACTTCGAAGGCAACGTGTCTCCCGCCCGCTGAGCGTTGTGCGTCGACCTCACCATCGGCAGTAAGGCCCTTCCCACTACCTTTTTTATTATTAATGGCAAAGGGTCCTACAACATGTTGCTCGGTCGCGATTGGATACACGTGAATTGCTGCGTCCCATCTGCAATGCACTATTGCCTTGTACAGTAGGTCGGCGACAATACCGAGATAGTCACAGCCGATTCCGCCTACAGTGTTGTTGCGGCCGATACGCAACAGTGGAGCTGCGAACACGTCAATTGTATATTCGGTAGAACTTGGGACACCGATTTCTTGAAAGTGTTTGATTTTGGCCTACAGCTGATCCGAGCAGTCGGCTTTGAAGATTCAGACTAGATGGATTAGTTCGTCAGAGAAGACGGGAAGCTTGGGCATGGATTTACGTCGGCCGATTCATTGGAGATGGTGGATTTAGGAGATGGCAGCAAGCCAAGGCTGACGTATATTAGTGCTAGCTTGGATCCTGAGTACAAGTGTAAATTGACAAGTTTATTAAAAGAATTCAAAGATTGCTTTGCTTGGGAATACCATGAGATGCCTGGTGTAGACCGGTCCATTATCGAACAACGGTTGCCTATAAAACCAGGATATCGGCCATATCAGCAGCCTGCACGACTATGCAACCCTAAAATTCTACCTGATATAAAGGCCGAGATTACAAGATTGATTGAAGCAAGATTTATTCGGCAGTGCCATTACGCCAAGTGGATTTCTAATATTGTACCCGTATACAAGAAAAACGGAAAGTTGCGCGTATGCATCGACTTCAGGAACCTAAATCAGGCTACACCGATGGACGGGTATCCAATGCCGACAACCGACGTCTTGATAGATGCCGCCGCAGAACATAAGGTCATCATTTTCATGGACGGTAATGCTGGGTACAATCAAATATTAATGGCCAAAAAAGATATTTCAAAAACGGCTTTCAGGTGTCCGGGCCACCTCGGTTTATTCGAGTGGGTGGTAATGACCTTTGGATTTAAGAATGCCGACGCTACATACCAACGGGCTATGAATTATATCCTTCACAAGCTTATTGGTGTATTGGTAGAAATCTACATCGACGATGTTGTGGTCAAGTCAAAAGGTCATCAGGAACATCTGGCCGATTTACGAGAGGTGTTGGAGTGCACAAGGAAGCATGGGTTGAAAATAAATCCGAACAAGTGTGCATTCGGTGTGTCGGCCGGACAATTCCTAGGATTCATGGTCCATGAGCGTGGGATAGAAGTCAACCGGAAGACCATAGCTGCTATCAGTAAGGTTGTGGCCCCGCAGAATAAAACTGAGCTGCAGTCCCTAATCGGCAAAGTCAACTTTATCAGGAGATTCATATCCAACTTGTCCGGGCGTATTCAAGCTTTCACTCCTTTATTGAAATTGAAACCCGATCAGGAATTCGTGTGGGGAGAAGAACAATGCAAAGCATTAGAAGACATCAAGCAATATCTAATTTTGCCACCTGTATTAGTCCCGCCACAGGCGGACAAGCTGTTCAAACTATACTTACCGGCCGACGAGCGGGCTATCGGATAGGTGCTGGCACAGGAGTTCGAAGGAAAAGAACGGGTAATATATTATATCAGCAGAAGACTCGCCAAAACGAGATATTCCCCGGTGGAACGGTTGTGCCTGTGTCTATATTTCTCGTGTACCAAGCTTAGGCACTACTTGTTATCGGCAGAGTGCATAGTCGTATGCAAGGATGACGTGGTGAAATACATGCTATCATTGCCAATTTTGAAAGGACGGATTGGAAAGTGGATCCTGACTCTGTCAGAGTTTGACCTAAGGTACGAATTAGCCAAAGGTATCAAGGGTCAAGTCATGGCCGATTTCGTGGCTAAGCATTGTGGACCGGAAATCACTGTCGTTGAACCAGTTCCATGGACTCTATACTTCGATGGTTCCTCGTGTGGGGCCGGATCGGGAATCGGCATCGTTCTCATATCGCCTCGGGGGGCAAGTTATGATTTCTCTCTGCCGATAGAGGCATCCGCGACCAACAACCAGGCGGAATACCGAGCCGTCCTAAAAGGTATCCAATTATTAAGAGAAATCAAAGCCGATGCGGTGGAAATTTTTGGAGATTCCATGCTCATTGTGGCTCAATTAACGGGGAGATCCGAATGCAAAGATGATGTCTCAAGGTTTTACTACGAAGATTGCCTCCAACGTTTAAAGGAATTCAAGTCTGCGGTTATTGAGCACATTCCCAGAAATTACAATGAAGAGGCCAATAGGCTTGCCCAACACGCGTCCGGGTATCAGCCGATTCAAGGCGCCATGACTCTAGAACTTGCGGCCGACGATTGGCGAAAGGAGATCGCCGATTACTTAAAAGATCCGTCCAAGAAAGTGGATCGGCGAGTGCGTTTTCAAGCCACGAAATATGTGTTGCTCGAAGATGATTTATTTTACCGGACGATTGATGGGGTTCTACTCAAATGCCTGGGAAAGGAAGAAGCAAAGGTCCTGATGGGAGAAATACACGAGGGCGTATGCGGAGCTCATCAATCGGCTCACAAGATGAAGTGGATGATCAAAAACAATGGGTATTATTGGCCGACGATTCTCGAAGATTGTTTTAAATATTATAAAGGTTGTCAAGACTGTCAGAAGTTTGGTAATGTGCAGCGCGCACCAGCCTCGGCTATGAATCCGATGATCAAATCATGGCCGTTTAGAGGTTGGGGAATAGACCTCATCGGACAGATTTACCCTCCATCAAGCAAAGGGCACAAGTTTATATTAGTAGCCACTGACTATTTTACCAAATGGGTGGAGGCAGTTCCGTTAAAGGCCGTGACATCGGCCGCTATGATCGATTTCATAAAGGACCATATTGTTTATCGGTTCGGCATCCCTCAAACCATCACGACTGATCAAGGAACGATGTTCACCTCAGGAGAGTTCGAAGAATTCACCGCCGATATGGGGATTAAATTGTTGAATTCTTCTCCGTATTATGCTCAAGCCAACGGCCAGGCCGAATCGTCCAATAAGGGGATAATCAAGTTGATCAAGAGGAAGATAGAGGAACAACCCAAGAAGTGGCACCTGTCTTTAACCGAATCTCTATGGGCTTAGAGGATGGCCTGCCATGGGGCCACTAAGATATCTCCTTATCAGTTGGTATATGGTCACGAGGCAGTATTGCCTTGGGAATTAAGGATGGGGTCAAGGCGCACATCGCTTCAAGATCAGTTGACGGCCGATGACTATTCCCTCCTCATGAAGAGAGAGCTTGACGATTTGGCGGGTCATCGATTAAGGGCCCTGATCAACATTGAAGAAAACAAGAAAAGGGTGGCTAGGTGGTACGACAAGAAGGTCAAGGTCAAACAATTCTCCCAAGGAGATTTGGTATGGAAGTTGGTGCTGCCGATAGGGTCTAAGGATCCCAAATTCGGTAAATGGTCACCCACTTGGGAAGGGCCGTATAAAATCGGCCGATGTGCTCCGGGAAATGCATATATACTAGAAACTATCAAAGGGGAAGAATTCACAAGTGCCTTAAACGGGAGATATCTGAAGAGGTACTATCCTAGTATATGGGTGGGTGCATAACTTACGATAGGGTGCATCAAGACAACGTGGCCAACTCCTATTGGCTCCTGTCTATATAGCCGATGCAAAGATAACATCTCCTTAAGGATGAAACATTTGATTAGTCTGACTGATTTATTATTCGGTAAGAACAGCAGGGTACATGGCCGACACGGTACAAGTCGCCCTTAGAACAAAAGTACCAACATATTTATTGACCACGCTTTTTCTTAATCTCCCTCTCAATCCGGCCTAATTCTATCAAGAAGCAGATGCTCTTTTCCTCCAGATCCTCCATGGCAGCTTCAACCTCGACTTGACGAGGGAGTGGGTGGCTCCTGTCGAGAGGTGGTTGGGATGTCCCTGCCGCAGCATCTTCAAGGGCGACTTAGCGAGGGAGTGGATGACTCCTTTCAGTTGGCGGCCGCCTGGGGCAGTTAGCGTCTATATGGTTCCAGATCTTCTGGACGTCAGCGGGGACAAGATCTTTGAGTTCTTCGAGATGAGCCTTGATCAGATCTCTATCCGCTTGCGACAATGGTCCGTCTGAATGCATGACTTCAAATGCTCGTTCCAGACTGGGGCTAAGGCGTTTCGGCTAAAAGGGGAGCAAACAACCACCCAGCGTCAGATATATTGAAATGTCAAGAGAAGAAACAAAGGAAGATTTCGTACCTGGTTGACGGAGAAGGAAGAAGACAAAGAAGACATCTTGGCGTCTAGTCTAGGAGGATGGAGATCAAGTCGTTAGAGGAAAAGAACACGAGCGATGGAAATGCCTTTGGAAACGATACGGGGCCTCATACTTATAGAAGGAAGAGGGTGAAGGAATGGTAGGATGCGTCCCATCAGAATAAAAGGGTTAATAAATGAAAAGCTGCCGAAGAGGACGGTCCAAGTTTGAATCCGCATGTCAACGGCAAGAGGACATTAAATGTTTACAGAGCATTCAGTACTTTTACAGTTCACCCGAGGAGGGCATCAATAGCCGCAATCGCTCGTTGCCTAACTTGATCGGCCGAGTCTAAGGTTCTCTGGTCGTCATCAACCGATCCAGGGACTTCTGGCATTTGACGATTAGTTTTTATTGCTTCGTGGGCCAGGTTCTGCCTCTCCTGCTTCAACTCGGCGATGACGGATGTGAGGTCTTGGAGTCTTTTCTCTTCAGCAGCTATGGCCTGGGTCACCTGCTCCATCTCCTTAGCTAGCTCTACCCTTCGCCGTTTAAGGCGGTCTATGGCACCGATGATAGCTGGACGAGAGCTTTCAAGGAAGCTGATTCGTTGATGCACCTCTTGAGCTCGATGTTTGTAGGAGTCTTCCTCCTCGCGGGCTTTCGCTAGTTTGGCGCGATCGGCCATACGGTGCAAGGCCCTCAACACTGGAATCTGCATTGACTCTATGTATGCGGTAGGTACCAGAGCCTCTTTCGCTTCCTCTGGAACTCGGCCTCTGATTTCACTAAGAAGTTGCCGAATCGGCGAGGCGTCTTCCACTAGTCGACCGATGTCGTCTTGGAGGAGGGTGTGTATGATCTCAAGCTTGACACGGACGTCATCGGGGATCGAGCTTAGTGTGACTTGGCACGAGGCAACCTCTTTATCGTCAGAAAGTGCAACCGCAAAAGAAAAAAAACTGTTGTTGGGAGTGTTCTGCTCCTGCGAAAGAATAAAAAAATATAATAAAAATGCGGATTAGCCGATGGTAAGGGGAAATCGGCTGATTTGTGACAAGTTCCTTACCTCTTTGAAACAGATTTCTTCTGCTTGCGCCGGCGGGAGTGCCACCCTCATCTCGGGAACTGGCGCGATTGGCTCATCGGAAGAAGAAGATTCGACGACTATCGGTGCCCTGCTCGGGCCAGCCTCCTGGAAAGGTATGGGAAGCGGATTTTATGAGTATAATGCAACTGATTAAGTCTGATGATATATAGTGACTGCCGTACCTCTGTGAGTCGACCGGCCGATGGTTGTTGGAAAGGTACAATCGATGCACCCAGGGTAGCCTGCATCAAAAATCGGTTAGTTGTATGTATCAAAAACTTGAGTTAAGAGACTCTGTACCTCGGTGGGAGGAATTGCTGGCGTTCCGGTTTCCGCCTGGGATGTAGCCGATTGCTGCGGAGATTGCACTGGGGCGATTTGCGTAGCCTGACAGAAAGAAGAAGTTAATATCGACAAAATATTTAGAAGGATGTGAGGTATGCGAAATTACCTGAACAGCTTCTACTAGCAATGATGCAGCAGCCGCTCCAGCTTCTGTAGCAGCCTGGGGATCGACTTCCTCAATAATCGGCAGAGTCGGCGCAGCTAAAGGTTCAATCGATGCCACCGCCGATTGATCAGCCGGTTCTATACGGGCACGCACTCGGTGGCTCGTCTTCTTTAAAGAGGGTTTCTTCGGCGTTTGTTTCAATCGGCCTGTGGTGATGTCTTTGATGGTTGGGGCATGGTAGCCGATGAGTGGGAATGGTGTGTATGGGCGGCTATTCTCTATCGGCCTACCACTTCGGCTCCGCGTCGGAGGAAGTCAACTTTTGGACTGAAAAGGGAAATAAGAGTTAGAGGCAAATTTGTAGCATAAAAAGGAATAACATTGAAATCGGCTAAGAAAAGGGCAGTACCGCTGCGTTTGGGTCGATGTTGTCAGGATCCAGATCATTGCAATATGTTGAAGGAGATGCACAAAAGAGATGCTGCTTCCATTCTGCCCACCATAACTTGAATTGTTGGACAGCAAAAGGAGCCACTATCCAATTGCTTAGATCAATGGTACTAGAGTCCGGCACTAAATTGCACAGCCGATTGTAGTCAAGGCCCTTAGTGAGCTCATCTCGGAATTTTACGCGGCCGGCAAAATAAACTTGAATCGGCAGCTGACCAAGGCCGAACTGCCATGCTGCAACTGATGGGTTGTAAAACTCATAAGTTGGGGAGTCTTTCCCAGAGAAGAACTTCGCTGGTAAGATCCCTGGTTTGATCAAGGTGTCCATGAGATCATTATCAAAGGAGTTGGATGTTGAGTCATAGTAGAAGGGAAGCTCAAAAAGTGGCTCTGTTCTCTGGTACGGGTACAAACTGGTGATTTCTTCACTAAACCCGTTGTAAAAACATCTGAAATACTCAGCTGTTTGGGTGGCGGTGAACTGGCAACCAGGAAAAACTGATGCCGCTTCGCCGAGAGAGGAGCACTGTCCTCGTACTGTGGGGTTCTCCTCTGACTCGATGTTGGGGAATGTCTTGGTCTCTATCTGCTGCTAGGAGATTTTGCTCATGTACAAGTTGAGCCAGAGGGTGACAAACCACCAGGGGTCACCAGGGTTAGCTATCGGCTCTCCCTTTGACAGTTTGACGCTAATCTGGTGCATCATGTGGTAGGCCGATCCTAGCAGATGCTTCCCGAGAGGGATGATGGATCCTCTTGACAGGGCTTCGGCCAGAGCTTGTGTATTGGAAGAAGGGTCAACCGCTCTGCCGCAGAAGAGGTGCTTCTCTAGCCACATCATCAAGAACGCTGAATGTTCTCTCTCCAAAATCGTCCCGGTCCTCATGTTTCTGTTGATATACCCTTTCCACCCGCCGATTCCTTTCGTCTCTTGCCGATGGGTCGGCTTGATCAGATAATCAAAGGGTGTATCGGGGGAGGAAATGTTGAGGCCGGTCAGCATCAGGACATCAGCCAGAGTTGGGGCCATGGGTCTGTGCCCAAAGAGAAACGCGTTGAGCCCATCAGACCAGAAATAGGAGGCTGCTATTACCAGGGGTTCATTCTTCTCCATCTAGGACAAAGAGAGATTGATGCACTGGCCGATTTTTAATTCATCCCATTGAACTCTCTTAGAGTTGGCCATTCTTTGGTACCACTCTTTCTAGCCGGGGGTTTCATTCGGCCAAGATCTAAAAGTGCCTGACCATTGACCCAAATCCATAGGTGATTGCTTGAAAGGGATTCTATGGGTTTCTAAGTTAATCAGATTAGTCGGGTCTGGATTCCCCATAGGGCCTAAGCAGATGAGACCAGGAGCTTCGGAAAGGTGAATAGTGATTTGGTGTCTAACTACCTAAAAAAGGTAAAAAGGGAGGAACTAAGAATAGATCTAAAAGGTGCATGGGCGGTAAAAAGTAAAAGGGGAATGTTTCGGATGTTTACCTTCGGGATGAAGCTCATCGTCGCCGATGGAATCGCTGATGGAACCGCTGTCGCCGATGGAGTTGCTGGCGGAGCCTCCGTGGTTGGTGGAGTTGCTGATGGTGCCGCCATTGAAGGAATGAAGCGGAATGTCGACGAAAGAAGGATCGCCGGAGGATGCGATTGGAAACCAAAAGGGCGCTGGGAGAAGATAGAAAGTGATTCGCTGGGGAGGAAATTACTAAGCTCGTGGAGAAGAAGCGGCGGAGAACGCCAGTTTTTAAAGACGGTCCGAGAGAGAAGGGGTAAAGGCGGGATTTTTGCCGCGCCGTCTACACGAATTCCGGGGGAACAGTTGTCTCAGGCGCCCAGTTCGAAAAGATTGCAATCATCATGTAGAAGACCGCGAAACAGAAGGAGATTTTTGCCGCGTTTGTTTTGGAGGAGAGATTAAAAAATAATTTCAAAGTAAAAGTCATGTTTTACTCCGAAACTGGGGGGCATGTGTTTATGCCAGATTTTGACACGTGTTGAATCGGCGTCAGGGAAGGAGGAGATTGGCTGATGCGGTAGACTTAAAGGCTACTATTGGGAATCGGCCGATTGACGCTACAGTTAGGAATCGGCCGATTGGCGCTGCAGTGTTTCCGGCGATTGGTGAATGGAGTTGGTGGGGGTCGGCCGATTGAAAGGCTGGAGCGTTTGGGCCAATATGGGCTTGCGCCAACAGATAGGGGATGAAGCCAATGGAATCCCAAGAGGGGATGTTGAGTCAAGATGACAGAGGATCCCAGTCAAAGATGACCTGACGTTGGTCAAAGAACGACGCTGACTCGGTCGAGGAGCAATGGAAGGAGTTCAGATTGGACTAGGAGATGGCAGCAGAAGATCCTGCGGGAGCCCGTTTCCTTTAGGAAAGTCTTATAGATATAGTAGTTTGTATTTAAATCTAGTTTGTAACGGATCGTGATAGATTAGGAGTCTTAGTCCTAGGGTATAAATAGGAGCAGTCAGGGTTTTGTAGAGAGACATACACCAATCAATACAAACAATCTACTTTTTCATCGTACTTTACTTTCAAGTCGGCGACTTCGCCAATACATCTTTTTCTTTCACGAGTTCGTATGGGTTGGCAGGGCTGCATCGACATGATCTCTGGCCAATTGGTAGGTTCCGTTTATCGAATAATATCTAAGCTTTAACTTCGGGCGCATCACCGTTGTTTCGTTTAGATTTATTCACCAGTTATCGATATTTACTAGAATTATAAGTTTTACCTATTGTTCTAGTTTTATCACCAGTTATCCAGCTTGAGATCGAACTGTTGGCTTTATCATTCTTATTTATCATCATATAGCCGATTAGATCTATTTCGAGTGTTGTATCTGTGGCCATTGTTTAAGTTGCTCTAGTAGTTTCTTTGCAATCGCTACGTGATTATCGGCTGATCTATAGCCGGTCATCTTCATAGCAAATCGGCCGATTCGCTGATATGCTTTTCGGGACAGATCGGAACTTTAGCCGATCGAGACCCCGGAATTTAATATGTTTCTTTCCTTGTCAATCAACAGGTCAGATTGACTGGCACGCCGCGCGAACCGCACCAGCGCGATCACCCGAACAGGAGTTAAGCAGATTCTCCCGGGTCGTGTGTTCGACGCTGAAGGTCATCGGCCGATTTCTGGCCGATTTTTAGCGCCTACACGTACATATTCTAGAATATGGGTTGAGACATTGCTCACGCCCTACATCAGTTGTAACTTGTCTTACCATACTAGGAGTAGTCGGAACATAATGAAACTACCCGAGTAGTACTTGAGTAGGACTCCTAAGCTCGTATCTGTATAGGATTTCCATGTAACCATGTCCCCCAGACTATATAAGGGTGGGTAGGGACCCCTTCGAAACATTACATCATCTAAGGCAATACAAACCATCACACAGGACGTAGGGTATTACGCTCTCGGTGGCCCGAATCTATTAAAGTTTCGTGTTCCTTGCACCTTCGAGTTCCTGATCTCGGCGACACCCCACCTACAATCTACCACCTCGGGGGTATCCCTCGGTGGGCTTGGAGGTTAAACACCGATAGCTGGCGCGCTAGGTAGGGGTGTTCATCGAGCATCCACCGGAGAGCTCGATGGCATCTTTCGACTTCACCAGCGCCATGCTCGACGAGGGCACAACATTCGCCTTTGGCTCCTGGATTTGCGTCGCCATCGGCTCAGGTGGCTTCAACAACCACCTAGCTGACTCCAGCAAGCCGGAGGCCTCTACAGCAGCTCGAGGCAGCGATCTCGACGAGTTTGTCGACAACCTCGATGAGTTGCTGCTCCCCGATCTCGCCGGGGAGGTCGAGAAGATGTCAGTTTTCGACACGACTTCAACTCGTGCTGCACCAGGACTTCTCGGATCGGACTCAACCCGATCTGAGGAAGGGCGTGCTCGATTCATGTTCGGGTTACGCAATGCCGCCTCGGTCTACCAGGAGGCTACGTGATTTGAGTCCCTCTCCGACTTGGAGGAGGACTTGGATCATCTGCTCAAGCTCGGAGAAGAGGGAGCCACTGCTTGGGGGGGGGGCTGTTTTCGACAACTACTCGGACTCGGATGACAACCCTGAATCCTTTTCTGGTAGTCACCTGGGTCTGACCATAACCACTATGTTGCAAGGCCGGTTCGTGTAGTGGAAGGGCTTTGAGCCCTCCGAGCTACTCGAATACGACTCCCGCCTTGTGGCCTTCACGCAGGAACTGCCTTTTCAGGAAGGCAAGCCCCTTCCTCGCATAACAAAAGAGGAAGAGGGCAGCATAGAGCTAGTCAAGTACAGCCGTACAGCTGAGACCTCGCCGGATCGCCAAGTCTACATGGCTTCCCTCCACAATGCGAAGGACGACAAGCTGGGTCCTGAGTACGACGCTGAACGACTCATGGATGTATCCGCCAACGAGCGTACGGTGGATGCTCCCTAGGATGAGAACGAGGAGCACAGGAGGATCCCGCGGTTGAAAAATGCCAAGCGCGCCAAACGCAGGCGGAATGCGGGAAACCGCGCACGCAACCCGCTGTACCGCAGGAACCTCAACAACGCCTTCGTAGCAGCCGAAGATCGGGAGTATCGCACCCCATTCAGCGCCATTACAGAGGCAGCACTCCTAGTTCAACAACTACCTCCAAACCCTTAGGTGCAAAGGCTGCAGTACCTGACCCATCGCGCACTTGTGCAACTCGATGAGCAAAACCCAATGTCCTCGACATGGAACACCCTCTCAAGATCTGAGCGTCACAGTGACTCTGCACAGGTCAGTCGCACCCCGGGGGGATGATAATCGCCAGAGCAACCAGGACAATCAAGCTAGCCACGGCAATCTCCAAGGCCAGCAGTCCGCGCATGGCAATGTCGACTAAGAGGTGCAACAACCTCTGCGTCCACCCCGCAGCCAGCACATCTCAAGGCCTTAGGGCGGAGCTCAGCCTGAGGCCAGCCTACAGAACGCTCCTACGACTGATCTGAGGAAGAAGATCAATGACGGTCACGATGCGCGGCGCGTCATTGAGGCAAGGAGAAGGGACCGACCCGACAGATACCACGACACCGACGATAGTGACCGCTTCCCCGCGTTCATCTCCAACATCACCGATCGGTCCTACCCTAAGGACTTCAAACCAGTCGGCATCCCCAAGTACGACGGCAAGCAATACCCACGCCAGTGGATTCGCTGCTACTCCGTCGCCATCAGGATGTCAGGTGGATCCAACTCCACCAAGGCGCTCTACTTCCCGGTAGCCTTGGAATCCGCGCCCCTTACTTGGCTCGAGAGCCTCAAGCCAAACTACATTGACTCCTGGGAGGACCTCAAGAGGGCCTCCATCAACAACTTTCAGGGATCCATGATCCGAGCAGGTACTCATCATGCCTTGTCCCAGGTTAAGCAGGAGATGAACGAGACCCTAAGGTCCTACACTTGGTGCTTCTTCGAGATGCAAGCCACCATCGCCAACATTACCGACGAGGTCGTCATCCGTTGCTTCCAGAACAGCCTCTTCTCGAAGCACACCTACCATGATTTTGGACGCAACCGCCCGACTACTACCGTGGAACTACACGACATGATGTCACTGCGGGCTGATCAGGAGGACGAGGAGAACAAGCGCTTCCCCAAGCGCAACAACGACAAGCAGGGCAATAGCAACAACCACTTTGACAAAGGCCAGGAGAACAATTCGGGGAATCCCCGAAAGCGCTAGCCAGACCAAGAAGTCATGGTTGTCGAGCGCAATCCGCGGGGCAAGAAATTGGGGAACAATCAGGCCTAGTTTGAGAAAGTCCTGCACAAGTGATGCTCGATGCACCCAAAGTCAAAGCATACACTCTTCGAGTGCGTCAGCCTTCGCAAGTCACTCAATGCTTCACTCCCTGATCAAGATGGAAAGCGGAAGGATTAGGAGGATGATGATGAGGGTGACAAGTTGGGGGCTCAAGACTTCCATGACCCAAAGAACATCGTCAACGTCATCTTCGGCGGAGACGACAACTTCCCCTCGAAGCGTGCGCAGAAGCTGACTCTGCGCGAGATCCTCTCTGTCGAGCTGTTATATAGAAACCTCTGAGATACAGCGAGGTCCTGATCTCCTTCTCCAGGAGGACCAGTGGATCAGCTTCTTCGAGCAGGGAAAATTCCCACTCATCCTAGATCCTGTCGTGGTAGGCTCACAGTTGACCCGAGTACTCATCGACTGCTGGAGCGGCCTGAACCTGCTCTTCACGAGTACATTGAAGAAGATGGGGCTGAACATCACCAAGATGCTCACCCCCAACAAAGCTCTGTTCTATGGCATCATTCCAGGGAACGCGGGTACAACACTCAGCTCGGTGGTCCTGCCAGTTACCTTTGGGAAGAAAGACAACTACCGCACAGAGTACATGAAGTTTGAGGTGGTTGACTTCGAGTCGTCATACCACGCCATCCTCGGCAGACCGGCTCTGGCCAAGTTCATGGCCGTATCTCACTACGTCTACTTGCTACTCAAGATGCCAGGCAAGATAGGGGTACTCACATTCTGTGGCTACTTGAAGAAGTTGTATGACTGTGACCAAGAGGTGATCGATTACGCCGCGACATCACGCGTGCCAGACTTCTGCAGAAGTCTTCGCGGCCGCACAAAATGTCGCCGACATAGAGATGGATGTCTCCAATCAGAGGCCTAGCCAGTCCAGGGTAAAGCCCAACCCCAGCGATGTCGGCATCAACACAATCCAGCTGCGAGAAGGCGACCCATCCAAGACAGCTTTGATCGGAGGCGGCTTGAGTGACAAATAAGAAAGCACGCTCATTAGCTTTCTTAGGGCCAACCGTGACATATTTTCATGGAAACTAGCGGATATGCCGGGCATGCCCATGGAGCTGATTGAGCACTGCCTAAAAGTCAACCCCAATGCCACTCCGAAGAAGCAACGACTACGATGCTTTGCTCGAGACAAGAGGGAGGCCATCATGGAGTTAGCAAAACTACTCGCGGCTAGTTTTATTAAAGAAGTCAACCACCCAGAGTGGGTAGCTAACCCTGTACTAGTTTTGAAAAAGAATAATAATGAATGGAGGATCCACTGATCTCAACAGACACTACCCGATGGACCCCTTCGCGCTCCCACGCATCGACCAAGTCATTGACTCCACGGCTGGCTGCGTCCTGTTCTCTTTC
Organism: Panicum miliaceum; assembly: GCA_032594955.1. Taxonomy (NCBI): domain Eukaryota; kingdom Viridiplantae; phylum Streptophyta; class Magnoliopsida; order Poales; family Poaceae; genus Panicum; species Panicum miliaceum. The sequence continues at coordinate 4,882,678 of CM064070.1, read as the reverse complement.
CTTGATTGCTACTCGGGCTACCATCAGATTGTCCTCAAGGAAGAAGATCAGATCAAGATGGCGTTTATCACCCCGTTCAGAGCATATGCCTACACAACTCTGTCCTTTGGGTTGAAGAACATAGGAGCCACCTATCAGCGGGCTATCCAATTATGCCTCGCTGACCAGCTACACCGCAATGTTGAAGCCTACATGGACGGCGTGGTCATCAAGATCGGAACTCATGATGAGTTCATCTCCGACCTCGAAGAAACCTTCAACAGCCTGCGCAAGTTCCGGTGGAAGCTCAACCCATCTGAGTGCATCTTCGGAGTACCACAGGGAAACTACTCGGTTTTATCGTCAGTCACCGAGGAATTGAAGCGAACCCAGAGAAGATCACCACCATTACAGACATGGGTGCTCTACGGACGATCAAGGATGTTCAGAAGCTGACAGACTGTAAGGCGGCCCTGAACAGATTCATCTCGCGACTTGGAGAATGGGGATTGCACGTTTTCAAATAGCTAAAATGACAGGACAAGTTCCGGTGGACCGAGGAGGTGGAGCAGGCGCTGGAAAATCTCAAGCCTCATCTGCAGTCGCCCCCCATCCTCACAGCTCCACAACCAGGCTAGAACTTGCTACTCTACATCGCCGCGACTACTCACGTCATCAGCACGGCAATCGTGGTGGAACGTCAGCGAAGTTCTTTCTGAATCCAAGGTTCGTTACCCATCAATTCAGAAACTACTCTACGATATACTCATCACCTCCAGGAAGCTTCGACACTACTTCGATGCATACAAGATCTCTTGTCACTGATTTTCCATTGGCAGATATTCTCCACAATCGGGATGCCACTGAACGTATCTCCAAGTGGACAGTGGAACTGGGGTCTCTTACTCTCAACTTCAAGCCTCGCACCGCCATCAAGTCGCAAGCACTAGTCGATTTCGTGGCAGAATGGCGAGAAAACCAAGTGGAAGCTCCAGCTAACCTGCCAGAGCATTGGATGATGTACTTTGACAGCTCACTTAAGTTCGGAGGCAGTGGTGCTGGAGTACTCTTCATCAATCCAACAGGAGAACAACTTAAATATGTATTCCAGATACTATTTAAGGTCTCAAACAACGAAGCCGATTACGAGGTACTACTGCACGGGCTACGCCTGGCAGTCTCTCTGGGCATCAAGCGACTACTTGTCTACGATGACTTCTTGCTAGTGATCCAACAAGTCAACAAGGAGTGAGTATCAACAAGGTCACCATGGACGTGTACGTTGCAGAAATACGCAAGCTCGAGAACAAGTGGATGTGATTTGCGATGACAACATGGGGGCGGATGTGCTCTCGAAGCTGGGCTCCGATCGAGCAAATGTCGCACCATGAGTTTTTGTCCATAAGCTACATCATCCATTCATAAAGATACCAAATCAAAGCACCATCGTTCAGGGTCCAACGGAACTCGACCGAGGGGTCATGATGATCGAGGCTGACTGGCGGGTAACGTTTATCGACTTCATCAAGGAGCACAAAGTATCCCCAGCGTCGACAAAAAAGCACCGAGGTCGCACACATCTTAAGGCGGAGCCAAGGGTACGTTCTAGTCGGAGACAACTTATACAAACGTGGATCAACATCAGGCATACTCATGAAGTGTGTCCGCACCGAGGAAGGCAGAGAAATACTCCAGGAGATCCACGAAGGCGCGTGCGGAAACCATGCTGCTTCTTGCACGCTGGTCCGGAAGGCTTTCAGATCCGGGTTATACTGGCCGACAGCTTTGGCAGACGCCGAAGAACTCGTTCGCCGGTGTACAAACTGCCCGTTTTTAAGAAGGCAGCCCCATGTCCCGGCTCACAATTTCATTACCATACCACCTTCATGACCGTTCGCATGCTGGGGTCTGGATATGATAGGGCCTTTGACAACTGTGCCAGGAGGTCTTACTCACGTGTTGGTGGCCGTCGATAAGTTTATGAAGTGGATCGAGTACAAGCCAATTACAAAGCTCTCCGCAGATCGAGTGGTCAGCTTCATCTGCGATATCTTGCACCGATTCGGCTTCCCCAACACTATCATCATGGATCTGGGATCCAATTTCCACTCGCATGAGTTCTAGGAATTCTGCAAGCGCGACGCCATTGAGGTCAAGTATGTGTCAGAGGCTCATCCGCGGGCCAATGGCCAGGTTGAGCGCGCCAACGGCATGATCCTCGATGGACTAAAGAAAAGACTCTACGCCGAGAACAGCAAAAAGGGCGGCAAGTGGATCCATGAGATCTCATCAGTAGTCTAGGGGCTTCGCACACAACCAAGCAAAGCCACACGATACTCACCTTTCTTCCTCGTCTATGGGTTCGAAGCCATACTACTGGCTGATGTCATGTGGCAATCTCCACTACTGGAGATGTATGAAGAAGGCGAGGCTGATGATGCAAGGCATCTCGAACTTGACTCAGCAGAAGAAGTCAGATGCAATGTTCTGCTCCAGTCGGTCCGCTACTTACAAGGCGTCCGTTGTTACCACGATCGGAACGTTCAAGAAAGATCTTTCAACGTTGGAGGTTTGGTCCTTCGCCGCATCCAGGACGAAACCCGGCTGCACAAGCTTAATTCATGATGGGAGGGGCCCTTCATCGTGCTCAAGGTTACAAGATCAGGTTCGTATCGCTTATAGTACCCTAATGGCCAGGAGGTCCCAAAATTCTAGAATATCGAGCACCTACGCTATTTCTACCCTTAGCCAACTTGTATCACAAGTTGTCAGTTGTAGCGCAGCATCTTGTCATCAATAAAGAATTGATTCAGTCTCAACATGACTACTTTCTCTTTAGCTACATTGCAATAACTCAGGGGCTGCAGCCACCAGTACTAACAATACGCTAACTACGATAAGTCTTCAATTATACTCTGGGGCTACGCCTCGAGTACTTTTTGACACGACTATTTCATAACGGCCTTACGGGTCACAACGCAACAAGTACTTGCGATCATCCCGACTACTTCGAGTACTAGCCTACACAGCTCGTTAAAACTAACGGCCTAAGTCACTCCGATACAGTCGAAGAGGTTTTTATGCCTACAAACAATCTAGGATATTGCTCGATGCGATTCCATCCTAGTTTGTTTCCATCCCTGATCGGGCCTAACTATTGAATGCACAACCATCGACTACCTCTAAAAGCGTTGCCTTTTGGGTAGTTTTCTATGGGCGTCTCCACTATTTCATTGTACGTCCTACAATTTTCGGTCCTACTCTACGAGTCAGCACACCGAACACATCAATAGGCAAACAACTATTAACATATTTACACTCATACACAATCATGACAGAGTATTTAATGTCTCTACATCTGAATCTACTCTTGTTCTAAGCTGCCGACTAACTTCTAGGCCACTGGCTTCAGTTCCTCAACCAGTTCCTTGAACTTATCTTCAGTGCAGTCAGCTGACATCCAAGTCACCAGTGGTTCCAGTTTGGCCTTGGGCCAGTAGGACTTTACGAGTCCAAGGAGGTGCTCCACGTAGGTCCTGGTGGTTTCCGATATATAACTGGTAATCTTCTGGGGGGGTTTCACGAAGTCGCTCCAACAGCGTCTTGTCGCTCACCACCCCTTCTTATGGCGGATCAACCATGTCGACCACCACCTGGGCAGCATCCTTGAGCTCTTCAAGTTCCTTCTTGTTTAGCTCCTTTTCAGTGGCCATCTCCTTGATCTGCGTCATACAATCCACGAGTTGTACATCCACATCCTGAAGGACCTTAATCAGTTTTTTGGCATCATTTTTAGATGTTACACAAGATTTTTCAAGTCAGTGATCTCGTCTTCCTTATTTCTTATGATATTATTCAGTTCTGCAAGCAAAAGGAGACGAAGAAGAACTCGTACTAGTTCAGATGCTATTCTCCACAAATAGCAAGCAAGGATAAAGCAGTCGATAGAATTTTACCTCGGTGAGACTTGGTATGTAGTCTGTTCTTGTCCTTCAGATTTTCAATTTACTTCTCCAGCAGCCAGATCCCTCGGGTGTGCTCGAGCTTCAAGGTATCAAGTTCATACCGCACTTTAGCATTTTCTGCTGCTTGTGCTTCAATCTCTTTCTCCATGGTCTGCAACTGCTCGAATTTGATCTCCATGGCTTGCAATTTGTCCAACTTGATGCGGGATCAATTAGCCATGGTCTGTTTGATAGTGAAAAGTAGTTTGAGAAGAAATACTACTCGATAACAGCAAATATGGACAATTCTGGGCACTAACCGTGGAGAACCGGAATATATCCCGAAATGAATCATTGAATTCCTTCAGACGTTCGTCTACCAGCATTGGGTCATCTATGAGTTCCAATGGGATGCCGCTCTCGCAAAATGATGGCTGCATTGGAGCTATGACTTTTGAACTACCCGCAACAACTTGCTCGATAGGGTCATGCTGCTGCGGCTGCGGGCTCCTTGTCACATGGTTACTCCATAAGCAAACATACAAGCAACAAATAACTCGGGTGAAATGCATATCAACACAACTTACCTATGGGATTTTCCTGAGGCTGCTCTATGTTCGTTGGCTCTTGTTCAGCATTTGGCAAGTCCCTTTCACCGGCATTTTCAGCCTCTATGAGTGAGGAGACACGATCATTTGGCGGCTGTGACGGCTCAACGACCTCCATGGCCACTGGTGTCACACCAACCACCTTCTCTGGCTCGGGGGCTCAGGCATACATGGCATCGCCAGGCTGCTCCAAGCCCTGAGCAGAGGATGGTCTGCATACCGAAAAAACATTATGAGTTGTTACCAGACAGATAAGAACCTACAATACACAAGGGAAAAACACTCGGATACTTACAGTGCAGACTTCTGTAGAGACAACACTTTCTTCTTGAGTACTCGGGGCACTGGTCTAGTACCCAGAGTACTCGTCATCGCAGGTTCGCCAGTCGAGGGTGGTGTTTGCCCTGGCAGGGTAACCGCGACAGTCGATGGTCAGCCGGGGGCGGCGCTTGCTCTAGTGTGGCTTTAGTAGTACCACTTGACGGGTCAACTCCAAGGGTGGGCACGCTCTATCCCTTTGTAGTGTCATCCCCGATCTCCTCCTCAACTGTGCCCCTGATACGTTTGGGGCTTGAGGAGCTACCGACAAGAGTCAAGAAGAAGGGGGGATTTTCTATCAAAAATGCCCAACCGAAATTAGGAAAAGTACTCGGAATGCAATGACAAGCACTCACCTGGATGTTCCGATGTCACCTCCAGCTGGTGAGGCGCTGGCCTTGCGCTTCTGAGTGGTGGCTCTTGGTCCCCGTGGATGGCTAGGTAAAAGATCACCACCAGGAGATCTTGCGCTTTACTAGGCTGTCTTCTTACCCTGACCTTTCACCACTTCAGCCAGTGTGCGACTGTCGTCGCTGTCCTGATCATCGTTCATACTGACTGGATCATAGGATGGACGAGAGATGTGCACCTGGTACGCCGATGGCTGCAGATGCAGCGGACGTGCGATGTCCGTCATCGGCGGCATACTCCTATATACATTCACATCCTGATGCAACAAGATTGACAGATGAGTTAGTATCACTCAAGATGAAATTGTAGTACAGAAGGATACAAATACATACATGCTTTGATGCTCCTTGGCAGAGTACATCTTCGGAACATATGGCACGGTTTCAGCGCCCATGAGTACTTGGCTTACTCTCAGAATGGCATCAAATTTCTGAACAGGTCTGCAGAAAATTGAGAAGGGTCTAAAAGTCCAAGGTACTCGAAGCCAAACTTCGACCATTTCTGCAGTGGCTGGATCCGTCTGCCGATCCATGAATATATCACCACTACTCTATTGACACCCGCATCCCTCTGCTTTTTGATCATACTGAGCAAATCTGGGATGTGGCTCTCATCCATGCAGGGCTTGGACCACTTGCGTGTGATCTTAAGTGCTCCCGCGGTCCTCTCTAGCAGGGAAGGTGCGTGATTTTCGATATAGAACCACTTCTCTCTCCACCCAGACAAATTACTCGGGAATTTATAGGAAATGTATTTTTTCTCCATCCCCTACATCAGTTGCAGTCCAGCACCTCCGACCTTGTACAAAACTTTATCATTGGGTTGGGCCTTGAGGTGGAAAAGATAGGTGAAAAGATCGAAGTGCAGCTCTATTCCTAAGAATACTTCACAGAATTGAACAAAGATGGAAATATGAAGGATGAAGTTGGGATTAAGATGATGCAATTGGATTCCGTAGTAGAAGAGGAGACCACAGAAAAAATCATAAGTCGGGAGGGCTAATTCTCGCTCGACAAAGTATTGAAAGAGAACAATCTCATCAACTCCTTCATATGGCCTTTTATCGCCAGTGGCAGGGCGCCACTGGATGACCTCTTTGCTCTGGAGAAGACCCTCATCAACGAGGGCCTGAGATCAGCTTCGAAGCACTTACTTGGTTTCCACCCATCTCCGGCGGTGGAGACGGCCTTCAACTACTTTTCTTTCCCCTTGGAGGCCCCTCGCTTATTGCATGCCATCCTTGTGGTCACGAGGCGCTTTGCTCGCATGCGCTCTGGGGCTACAATGAGAGAGGCCGCGGAGCAGGGCTCTTGGGGAGAAGGATGAATCGGGCGACTACTTCTCACACTGAGACAAAATTAGATCTAACTTTGGAAGTGGCAGCGGCTGTGAGACAGAGGAAGACGAAAGGCTCGAGCAGTAACAAGCACAAGTGAAAGGGTGAGTGAAACTCGAGGTCACCACGCGGTTAAATAACCAGCACCGAGTCCAAGTTCATTCTGCGGAATGCGAAGAGTTTTTTTCCAGGATAAGATTTGTTTTGAGCGGTGATTTCGGGAATTTTTGGGAAAGTTATTTGCTTAACCATTTTTTCAGGGATAATGTTTTGAAAAAGAGGTTATTGAATTTCCAAACCAATTTACCCATTTTAACCATGCCACGACCATGCCACGACCATTGGGATCCTTTTTTCCAAACCTAGGAATTTGGATTAAAGGCTCGGGGGCTACGGGACACGTGTCATCGATGTCTTAATTGTTCAAATTTTTTGGAAGATAAGGACAGAAGATTAAGGACTAAATTGACCCTTAGCCTGATTCTTCAATTCAACCTAAGGCTCGGGGTCTACTCCATATGGAGTGCGAGTTTCATCGCACCTCATATAAAAGAAGACTTGAAGCTACTCGGGGCATGAGCACCTCACAGCCTCGATGCAGCAAATGAAGTACTCGGAAGACACCTTCAAGACGAAGTTCGGGAGATCTCGAAGACACCTTCACAATTTCACTCGACTACGAAGAGCTCGGGGGCTTGTCAGACCCGGGGCCATGGAATTGCGCACATGGCGTACATATTCTAAAGACAGTGAAACTTTGAAGGAGTCAAAGAAGTTTGAGAAGATGTTGGAGGATCACAAAAAGTTGTTGTATCCAGATTGCAAATAGGGTCACATCAAGTTGGGTATCACACTGGAATTGCTCCAGTGGAAGGCAGCAAATGGTATTACCGATAAGGAATTTGAGGAGCTACTGGGAATCATAAAGAACATGCTTCCCATGGGTAACGAACTGCCCTCGACAACATACGAAGCAAAAAAGGTTGTTTGTCCTCTTGGATTGGATGTACAGAAGATTCACGCTTGTCTTAATGACTGTATCCTCTATCACGGCGACAAATATGAGAAACTGGATGTTTGTCATGTTTGTGGCGCAAAGCGATATAAGATCGGGCAAAATGATCCTGGTGATGTCAACGGGGAGCTTGCCAAGAAAAAAAATACCTGCTAAGGTTATCGTAGCTCCGTCGGCGGCCGCCGCTCCGCCTCCACGCCCAAGCCGTAGCTCTGTCTCCACGCCGCGCGCCGCCATCCCCGCGTCGTCTACTGGCCCGGCGCCGCGCCTCTAATCCGCGTGCGCCGCCGTTCCAGTTGGCCGCAGCCGCGGCCCGACCTCCCCGCCGCGCGGCGCCCTGCCCCTAGCCTGGCCTCTGCGCCGCCGGGCCGCGGCCTCTCACTGCCGCGCCGCACCCCGGCCCTCACCGCCTAACTCCGCGCGCGTCGAGCCGCGCCGCCAACCTCCATGTGCCGGCCGCCGCCATGCCCTCGGCCTCCACGCGCAGCAGCCACCGCCATGCCCTCGGCCGCCCTTGCCACGCCCTCGGCCACCCGCCACTTGACGTAAGCCCCATGCTGACGTCAGCACTACAATGTGCTGACGTCAGCCTAATTTTTAGTTTTTTAAAATTTTTGTAGGTGTGGTAGAAAATTGTAGAAAATGGTAGAAAGTTGTAGAATATTGTAGAAAAATGTATTTATTGTAGAATATTGTAGAATAGTTTAGAATATTGTAGAAGAAGGGGAAATTGTAGGGAATAGTAGAAAATTGTAGAAAATTATAGAAATTTTTAGAATATTGTAGAAAATTGTAGAATAGTATAGAATATTGTAGAAGAAGGTGAAAAATTGTAGGGAATAGTAGAAAACCATATGTGATGTAAATTTGTTGTGGTACAACTTCATGTATTTATTGTAGAATATTATAGACATTGCATATTTTATTTGCATAGGAATCGAAATGAGTCCTATTGATTACGATGAGGAGTTCCTTCACAATATATATCATGAAGGTATCAATCACCCACCGTCCCTCGAAGATGATGCACCCGAGGATGACGGCAGCCAATATCTCAACGATAATGGCGATGGCGATGATGAGCAGATGGAAATTGCTCATTAAGAGGTTCAAGACGAGGTATATGAAATTCATGCATATATAAACTAACATGATATATATATATATGTATATATATGAATTCTCTACGTATGAAATGCGTGTATTAATAGATATTTTTCCAGGCATCTAGATCAAGGAAGCCAAAACGGAAACGAGGACCAAAGAAAAAGATGGCGGGGTGTACCGACATCACCTTATTCAAAGAGGACGGTGAACCAATGGCTCCCAAGGGTGTTGACAGGACATTGGACAATCAATGTGGATATTTTGTCCGGGAAAACATCCCCATTAGCTACAAACTATGGAAGAAAAATAAAGTCACTGATAATGATGCACACATCATCCCCGACATGGAGAAGGAAATGTTATGGAGAGAGGAGAAACTGCACTTCAATTTTCCAGAGGACAAAGAAGAAATCTTGAAGGATTGGGTCATGAAGAAGATGGCTATTGCTTTCCAGATGTTCAAGCAAAACTTGAAAAAGACTACGTCAAAAAGGGCCTCATGCCAGACTTTGAGAATAACTACAAGAAGCAACGTCGTTTTTTGGACGAATTCGTGCAGTACAAGTTGTCCGCGAAAAGCGAGGAGCGAGCAAGATGGAACAAAGACAATGCGAGCAAGAAGAAGCACTTCCATCATCTTGGCCAAGGAGGTTATTCTTCGGCGATTCCGAAATGGCAGAAGATGGAACAAGACCTAATGGCAAGAGGAATCATACCGGCGACTTTTAATTGGCTATTGCGAGCAAAGTATTTCTTCTATGCTCATGGAGGCACACTAAACATTGAAGATGGATCGTTCGTGACTACCGATCGAATAAGAGAAGCGGCCGACAGGCTCGATACGACACTAAAGGCCATTGCCGAAGGCACTTTGAAGCCTGACAGAGAGAAAGACGAGCTGACATACACTCTTGGGACACCAAAACACACAAGACGTGTCCGAGGCATGGGCATAGTTCCATGGAAGCATGGCTTCAGTGCAGATATCGACACTGATCGAAGCCGATGCAGAAGGAAGGCTGAACAGGAAGAGAAGATGCATGCCCTAGAAGAACGAGTAGCTTTGATTGAAGGTGCAATGGCAGCTAGCCAACAACTACAAAAAGCTCCTTCAGCTCCTAATATGGAGAGCAGCCCCGGCTCTCAATGCCGTAGCAACGTCGCTTCCACGGAGCATCCGGCCGGCGGAGACCGAACTGAAATGGTTGCGGACAACCAACATTGTTACCCCATGGACGACATCACCGAGTACCTCCTGTGAGCTTCTTTATCAGCAGAGGAAAAAGGTCAAATTAGTGGCTCACGGTATTGCCGAAGTACCTATCCAAGGCGGGACAATTCATGCCATGCCAATTTTTGAAGGATATGCTAGAGTCATGGTCGACCTCGAGATCCCTGGAGGTGATGGAGAACAGGAACTACAACATGTGCTCCACACTTGGATCCGTTGGAACAAGTGCTACATAAGATTTCCACAAGGAGCCACAGATTCCGTAGCATCGGCTCAGAGCCCAGGGCCAAGACCGCCAACACCAACACCTAGCATGGGTCTGCCATCACCATACGCACAAAGGGACCCCAGCATGGGTCCGCCATCACCACCTGCGCAAAGGGGCCCCAGCATGGATCCGCAGTCACCACCCACTCCAAGGGACCCCAGCATGAGTCCGCCGCCACCTCCTAAGGCGAAGAAGAATGCAAAGGCTTGGGTCCTGCCACCGCCACCTCCTAAGGCGAAGAAGAACTCAGCTAAGAAGAAACAAAAGCCTCCACCTCCAAAGTTAGCATACGAAATGACTCAAGAGGAATTGAATGAGCATGTGAGAAAGGAGGTCCGAGAACAATTCGCGCCAAGGAACCTTGAGCCGAAGCAACCAGTGGATCCAGTCGGGCAGAAGTTCTTCGTAACCATGTGCCAACCAAGGGAGAAAGAAACACTGTCGGACTACGACCGCTCAATCACAAAGTCTTATCGAAGAAGAGTAATTGTCGGGGCAAAAACATTCCCCTGCTCGGAGAACAACCCCAACAATTGATACCTCCACTCCAAGTGCTTTCAACAGAGGATGAAGCTACGGCCGAGTTTGTGGCGGAAACAAAACTCTCAAAAGCTCAACTCCGAGGGGAGGTTCCAATCCCGATTCACCCAGAGGCAGGAAGAAAACCATTTGTAATGGGGGAACTTCTTATGTGGCCTGAGTTGCTGAACATGCTACCAACGAGAATGCATGAGTTGCGTGAATGGTACATGAGGGCCACTGCAGATGGAAACATAATGTTCGCAGCTCGGGTTGAAGATTTTTTTGGAGTATCCGGACATGTGGTTTCTGCAGAGTGTCCGGAGTCCGGACATGTGCGGAGTCTCTGCACATCTCCATAGTCTTCGGAGGTGGTGTCCGGAGTCTCCGAAGAATTCTTCAGAGTCTCCAGAACTTAACCAGCCAATGGCTATTTTTGGGGGCTGGGTACCCCTCCACATTAAGTCTCTCCGACCAGAACTCACATACCTCCATTCCTAAGCATTCAAGAGCCCTCTTCACTCCCTCCTTTGACTTCCAAGCAAGATTTCGTGAGGGGATTGAGGGGAAATTGAGGGTAGAGCAAGTAAGAGTGCTAGTGAGCTGATTTCCCATCTCTTGAGCACCTCATTCTTGGAGCTTCAGGCTCCTAGCCGGCTAGGCGTTGCCCATCGAGCCCCCAAGCTTGTGGTGTGTCAGACCCGAGGCCACGGGACTGCGCACATAGCGTACATATTGTAGGATAAGGGGTGGGACTTTGCCCACACCCTACACCAGTTGTAACTACTCGTACAGGAGTAGAACTAGTCGGAATAGAAGGAAACTACCTGAGTAGTACTCGGGTAGGACTCCAAAGCTAGTATCAGGCTAGGACTTCCATGTAACCTTGTCCCCCCAGACTATATAAGGGAGGGCAGGGACCCCCTCCAAACAACACATCATCTAAGGCAATACAAACCACCAAACAGGACATAGGGTATTACGCTCTCGTCGGCCCGAACCTATCTAAAGTTTCATGTTCCTTGCACCTTTGAGTTCCTAATCTCGGCGACACCCCACCTACAATCTACCACCTTGGGGGTATCCCTTGGTGGGCTTGGAGGTTAAACACTGACAGCTGGCGTGCCAGGTGCGGGTGTTCATCGAGCATCCATCGAAGAACTCGATGGCACCTTTCAGCTTCATCAGCGCTGTGCCGACGAGGGCACCACATTTACCTTCGGCTCCTAGGTCTGCCTCGCCAATGGCTCAGGTGGTTTCAACAACCACCTGACCAACCCCAAGAATCAGGAGGCATCTGGTCTGACATCCAGCCGCGACATCGATAATCTTGGCAACGATCTCGGCGGGATCAAACTTTCTGATCTAATTGGAGGCTACGCAAGTCATATAAAGGCAAATCCTCGCCCATCGATTAGTCCTGACAATCTAATCTCCAGGATAGATCAGATGGATGACAACATCGCCAAGTGCATCAAGCTCGCGGAAGACACTTTCTGACGGCCTGATGACTCGGTGTCTCGGACCCAGGACCGCCCTAAGGCTCCCCATCACCTTCCCATCGCCACCAATGACTTCTTCTCCGGCATCCATCGAGACAACCAAGGTATTACGGATTGCATTAGTTTTGCAGAATCTACCCTACACCATATCACCTCCAGGGAGTCGGAGGAATTCAACTATGATTTCAACGGCAAACTCGAAAACCCCAGACCAAGTCCAATTCGGTCTAAGGTGGTCCTAACCAAGACTCTCTCCGCATTGGAAGAGGACTTGGATCATCTACTACAGCTCGGAGAAGGAGAAGCCACCGCGCGTCAGGGGGCTGACGTTTCCAATGGCTACTCGGATTTGGCTACTCACGCTACGTCTATAATAGGCAACTGCCAAGGTCTGGTAAGGGGACCAACTCAGCCCAGAAAACTTGAGCATTAGAAGGGCACGAAACCCTCCAGGTTTCTCAAATCAATCCCACCACGATCCATTACCGACTCGGATGAACTCCCATTTCAAGAAGTAGACCTCTCGCTTCCTCCGACAATGAAGAAGGTCGGGCTGCGAGCACCAAACACTTTGCACTGGATCGTGAGGTATTCATGATTCACGGCGATAAAGACAATGAAGGCCTGGAGTATGTCCAGCTAGACGATTACGATGATGACTACGATTCGCTCAACCAAAGCGCGGACGTGATGATGAGTTTCGATGTTACAAACACCATCAAGATAGAAGATGAAGATGATGTCTAGAAGGAACACCGCAAGCTCAGGAACACAAAGGGCGCTGAACGTAGGCACCATGTGGTCGAGCAGCACTAGCGGGTGCAAGGCAACCTCTATGATTGTTCCACGAGCAACCTCTGCACCATCATCAATGTTGGTCGGGATGCTCGCAATGTCATCATCGCCAGGCAACAGGAGTGTGAAGAAGTGGAAGCCTACAGCCCCACCAACTATCACATCTCCCTCGACTACCTAGATACTCGGAAGCGCAAGCCAAAAGCAGGGGAATAACCCACCCAAAAAAGAGAACCCTCAACTCGAAGAAACGATTCGAGGAGGCTCTGCACAAGCAATGTCCATGGCATCCGAAGAGCAAGCATTCCACCTTTGACTGTCAAACCCTCCGAAGGGCTCTGGGAGCTCCACCACTCAAGGAAGATTGTGGTCGCTTTGCTTGGCAATGACTAATGGAACCCGTTAATTAGCCAAACAAAGCATCCACGTGGTTATTCTTTAAATATTTCCAGTGACGCTGCATTTACTAGTTCCCGACTAGTACTACGCATAGTCTACTGAAGGGGCCTCGCTCTCATACTTCCAGTAACACTCCGTTTACTAGTTTTTGACTAGTACTACGCGTAGTTTACTGAAGGGGCCTCACTCTCATACTTCCAGTAACATTCCGTTTACTAGTTCCCGACTAGTACATCGTGTAGTCTATGTTATTGAAGGGGCTTCGCTCCCATACTTCCAATAACACTCCATTTACTAGTTTTCGACTAGTACTACGCGTAGGTTACTGAAGGGGCCTCGCTCCCATACTTCCAGTAACACTCCGTTTACTAGTTTTCGACTAGTACTACACGTAGTTTACTGAAGTAGCCTCGCTCCCATACTTCTAGTAACACTCTGTTTACTAGTTCCCAACTAGTACTACGTGTAGTCTGCTGAAGGGGCCTTGCTCCCAAACCTCCAGTAACACCGCGTTTACTAGTTTCCGACTAGTACTGCACATAGTCTATGTTACTGAAGGGGCTTCGCTGCCATAATTCCAGTAACTGTTCCGAGTACAAGTCACATGTAGACAATAGCTACGCAAGCAATCTCTGAAGGGGTACTTACACCCATATTCTTAGTAACACCTTGACTGTGCTGCGACGACGATCTCGGCTCCTCGGCTCGACCCCATCTCGCGTCGCGACGATGACCTCGACTACTCGGCTTGACTTCTGCTCGCGCTGCAACATCGACACGCCATCAACAACCTCGACTCCTTGTCTCGACTACAAACAAGACACTCTGCGTGCTTTTTGGCAGCTCGTCTAGCTCCCATGCTCGGGGGCTGGGCGCGACAAGGCACTCAGCGTACCTTCGGCGGCTCGTCTAGCTCCCGTGCTCAGGGGCTGGGCATAACAGGGCACTCAGCATGCTTTTTGGCAGCTCGTCTACCTCCCATGCTCGGGGGCTGGGCGCGTTAGGGCACTCGGCGTACCTTCGGTGGCTCATCTAGCTCCCATGCTTGGGGGCTGGGCGCGACAAGGCACTCGATCTACCTTCAGTGGCTCGTCTAGCTCCCATGCTCGCGTGTTGGGCGCAACAGGGCACTCAGCATGTTTTCGGCGGATTGTCTGGTTCCATACTTGGGGCTGGGCACAGGAAACAACTCGGCATATCACTATGCGGAAGTTGAAGAGATTCCCTCGGGATAAGATTTGTTTTGAGCGGTAATTTTGGGTTACTTTGGGAAAGTTATTTGTTTAACCATTTTTTCAGGGATAACGTCCCGAAAAAGAGGTTTCCGAATTTCCGAACCAATTTACCCATTTGAACCATCAATTCAAGCTCTTACTTTTTTACGCAACCCATGCCACGACCTTTGGGATCCTTTTTTTCCAAACCTAGGAATTTGGATTAAAGCCTTGGGGGCTGCGGACACGTGTCATTGATGGCTTATTTTTCCAATTTTTTGGAAGATAAGGACAGAAGATTCAAGACTAATTTGACCCTCAGCCTGATTCTTCGATTCAACCTAAGGCTCAGGGGCTACTCCATATGGAGTGCGAGTTTAATCGCACCCCATATAAAAGACTTGAAAACTACTCGGGGCATGAGCACCTTACAGCCTCGATACAGGCAAAGAAGTACTCAGAAGACACCTTCAAGATGAAGTTCGGAAGAACTCGAAGACGCCTTCAGAAGTACTCGGAAGCCTGTAGTACTCGACTACGAAGAGCTCAGGGGCTTGTCAGACCCCGGGCCACGGGACTGCGCATATGGCGTACATATTCTAGGATAAGGGGTGGGACATGGCCCACACCCTACACCGGTTGTAACTACTCATATAGGAGTAGAACTAGTCGGAATAGAAGGAAACTATCCGAGTAGTACCCGGGTAGGACTCCTAAGCTAGTATCAGGTGAGGACTTCCATGTAACCCTGTTTCCCCCCAGACTATATAAGGGCGGGCAGGGACCCCCTCCAAACAACACATCATCTAAAGCAATACAAACCATCACACAGGACATAGGGTATTAAGCTATCAGTGGCCCGAACCTATCTAAAGTTTCATGTTCCTTGCAACTTCAAGTTCCTGATCTAAGCGACACCCCACCTACAATCTACCACGCGGGAGTATCCATCGATGGGCTTGTAGGTTAAACACCGAAATGGTGTGCCCCGGGAAGTATGTACAACATCCACGTTCTAGTAAGTGACCTTAGGAACCTTTGGCCTGCTAAGGGGAGGCTTCATAGCTCAAGAAGTAAGTGTTCTTCTTGGGTGTCTCAATGGAGATATAGGTTCCCTGTGCGGAACTGAACTTCAGAAACAAATCCTTGTGTCTTGGTGCTCTTACTTTGTGTTTTGTTGAAGTTCTTATTTCTTGCTAGAATTCTAGGGTTTGCTCTCAATCTACTGGTTGCAAAGATTTTGACAGCAGGTAGTGCAAGCAAAGGGGTAGAAACAAGCCTACAAACCTTGGAAATTCCTTCGATCTAGTTTTGGTTGAGGTTTGATTGGTCGAGTTTGGTTTCAGCACTTCTCCCGGAGTATCCGGACATATCTTCGGAATCTCCGAAAGTTGTGGAGATTCCAGACAAATATCCGGAGACTACGAACGTTACTAATTGATTTGTTTTAAGTGTTGTAAATTTTCAGTTTCGACTATTCACCCCCCTCTAGTCGACATCTAGACTCTTTCAATTGGTATCAGAGCTTTTGGTCTCCGGATTAAAGCTTAACCGCTTGGAGAATCGATATGTCGACTTCACTCAGAGAAACTCCACCAAATATTGGAGATGAAAAGAAGGTGGATGATAAGAAGAACAAGAATGAAGAGAAAGAGATAGAGTCATCTGTGAGGACTCCGATTATGACACCAAATCAGTAAAGGTAACCAAAAAGGGAAGCTCCAAAACCTTTGCCAAGATTCCTTTCAATTATGGTCGGTTAGGTAGCTCCTATCAAAGCGCATCGGTGAACCTAGGGAAGCCTCCTCGCTTTGACGGGACGGGTTACTCCTCATGGCGACACTCGATGCGTGTGTATTTGATCGGGGTCAATCCGGACCTTTGGAAGATTGTGTGTGTATGTGTCAACATTCCCGAGGAGGATGAAGTCATCACTCAAGAAGAAGAATTCGAGATTCAGCGCAACATTCAAGCCGCTTCCATACTTCTTAGCTCTTTGTGTCTAGAAGAATTTGACAAAGTTGATGGAATGGACTCGGCTAAGAAAATATGGGACACACTCCAAGTCAACTATGAAGGCACAAGAAAGGTGCGTGAAGGAAGAATTCGTGCCCTAGAAGGAGAGCTCAATGGTTCATCATTCATGATAATGAGACTCCATGTTCAACCGATTGAACAAGATTGTGAACAAGATTAGAGCACTTGGTGGTGACAAGTGGAATGACAAGGATGTAGTTGACAAGATCTTGACTGCATACATGCCTAGAGATGTCAACTTGCCCACATTGAAAAGGGAGAAAATAGGATTCAAGAGATTCACTTCCGCCGATGTCATTGGTAGAATTGAGCAACATCTTACCACCATGAAGGAGGCTAAGATCTCTCAAGAGTTGTCAAGAATTCATGAGCAAATGGAGAAGAAAAATGGTGTTGCTCTCAAATCAAGCATGAAGGAGAAAGCAAAAACCAAAGTTGAGAGCACACCATCAAAGAAGAAAGTGAGTGATAGTGATTGTGATAGTGATGATGACATGGCCTTGATTATCAAGAGATTGAAGAAAGTCATGAAGAAAGATGGATACTTCAACAACTACAAGAGAAGAGGCAAGATCACAAGGAGGTCAAACAAACCATGCTTTGGGTGTGGGGAAGTTGGCCATTTCATTGTTGATAGCCTCAGCCCAAAGAACAAGAACAAATCTGAGAAGAAGGAGCAAAGAAAAGGCAAGAAGAGGCACACGGGTGAAGCTCATCTTGGTGTGGAGTGGGACTCAAGTGAAGAATCATCCTCCGAAGATGAAGGTGTGGCGACTATGGCCATGGAAGCTCACATCACCAAGTCATCGCTCTTTGGTGATCTCACCGATGATGAAGATGACTTCACTCCCACTTGCTTCATGGCAAAAGGGGCAAAGGTAGATTCCAAACCCAACCCCAATGATGATGATGATAATGATGATACTCTTGATGATAATGAATGTGAAAACATGATTAAAGAACTTGGTAAAAAGGCAACAAATAAAATAATGAAGCTTATGATAGAGATAGAGGCTAGGGATGAGACTCTTGAGGTGCAAGAAGAGTTAATTAGGCCTTGAGAAATCTCTTTCCAAAGAAAGGAAGAGTTTCAAGGTGCAAGAGGATTTTCTCAAAGCTAAAGTTGACAAACTTCTTGAGCTTGAAGAGTCTCTAGCTAAGAGAAAGAAAAGGTTGTGAAATTGACCAAAGAGCTCTCTTTGGCCAATGAATCAAACGCTCAACTTAGGGGGGCAAATGAAACACTTCATGAAAACTTCTTATGTTTACATGCTAAACACATGGATCTTGAAGTGGAACATGATCTCCTTAAGGAAAGCACCTATTCTAGCTCTAATGATGCAACCAAATCCTCTACTTCTATCACTAGCAATAGTTGTACAAGGTGTAGTAATTTAAGTGTTGAATCTTGTGCTACTAACCTTGCCGAAATGCATGTCATGAAGAATGAGATTATTAGACTCACAAAGTTGATCAATGAGGACACTAATTCTCCAAAGGTTGGTGAGTTTGAGAAGCACACCAAGGGCTTTGGAAGTGACTACATGAAGAAGTATGGTTTCGTGAAACACATGGGTTTAGGTAAGAATGAACAAATATGTTAAGAACCAATTCCTTTCATCAAGAACAACAAGACATTCGGTGTTGGAGCTAGTGGAGCTATTCTTGGAGGAATGGTACCCATTCGTCCAAAGGTTGATGGTAAGCAACCTAATGCTAGCCCTCAAGTCAAGGTGAATAAAATCAACACCCCACAAGCAAGCAAGCCCAAGCCACATGCACCTCAAAGTTCATTTTATGTTGATTATGTGCTTACTTGGGACCGCAAGGGTTAGGTGGTCCCCAAGTATGTTGGACCTCACACAAAGAACACATTGGTGAAAAGAAATGTGTGGGTGCCCAAGGTTCTTGTCACTAACGCTCTAGGACCCAAATCTCTTTGGGTACCTAAAATTAGAGCCTAAACTTGTTTTGTAGGCATATTCCTCCAGCGGATAAAAATGGGTGCTTGATAGTGAATGCACCAACCATATGACCGGAGAGAAGAAAATGTTCACATCATTTGAGCAAAATGAAAATGCAAGTGACAACATTGTGTTTGCCGATGGTAGTGAAGGAAAGGTACTTGGATTAGGTAAAATTGCTATCTCCACCGATCATTCAATTTCAAATGTTTTCTTGGTTGAATCCGTGATCTACAATTTGTTATCCGTGTCACAACTTTGTAAAATGGATTACAATTGTTTGTTCACTAACGAGGGTGTGACCATTTTAGAAGAAGTGATGAATCGGTGGCTTTCAAGGGTGTACTCAAGGGAAAGCTCTATCTCCTTGACTTTAGAAAGGAAAGAGCTCAACTTGATATATTCTTGTTAGCCAAATCTAGCATGGGTTGGTTATGGCACCACCGACTAGCTCATGTTGGGATGAGGAACCTTGATAAACTTCTAAAGGGGGAACACATCCTCGGGCTTACTAATGTTTCCTTTGAGAAAGATAGAGTTTGTAGTGCTTGTCAAGCCGGGAAACAAGTGGGAGTACCACATCGACCGAAGAACATCATCACCACCACAAGACCTCTTGAGCTTCTTCACATGGATCTATTTGGACTCGTCGCTTATAGAAGTATTGGCTGTAACAAATATGGTTTTGTAATTGTTGCTGACTATTCTCGTTTCACTTGGGTACTCTTTTTGCATGATAAGAATGAGGTACAAGAAACATTCAAAAAATTTGCTAGAAGAGCCCAAAATGAGTTTGATGTGAAGATCAAGAAAGTGAGAAGTGACAATGGCTCCGAGTTCAAGAACACCAACATTGAAGAGTACCTTGATGAAAAAGGTATTGCTCATGATTTCTCGGTGTCATACACTCCTCAACAAAATGGTATTGTGGAAAGGAAGAATAGAACACCCATTGAAGCTGCAAGAACCATGCTTGATGAGTACAAGACTTCACATCAGTTTTGGGCGGAGGCGATTAACATGGCATGTCATGCAATCAACCGTCTCTACCTACACAAGATCTTGCAAAAGACCGCATACAAGCTTCTAACCGTAAAAAGCCTAACGTGTCTTATTTTAGAGTTTTTGGAAGTAAGTGCTTCATTCTTAATAAGAAGCCCAAAAACTCTAAGTTTGCATCTAAAGTTGATGAAGGTTTTCTTCTTGGTTATGCTTCAAATGCTCATGTCTATTGTGTTTTCAACAATTCCTCCGGATACGTTGAAATTACGTGTGATGTGATATTTGATGAATCTAATGGCTCTCAAAAGGAGCAAGTTGATCTAAATGATGCAGATGAT
Organism: Panicum miliaceum; assembly: GCA_032594955.1. Classification (NCBI taxonomy): domain Eukaryota; kingdom Viridiplantae; phylum Streptophyta; class Magnoliopsida; order Poales; family Poaceae; genus Panicum; species Panicum miliaceum. The sequence continues at coordinate 4,862,691 of CM064070.1, read as the reverse complement.
GAATTAGCACCTCAGCAAGCCATTGAGAACCTAGCCATTGGAGAAATCAGGCCTCGAGAAAAGAATGATCAAGAGACACCAAAAGATGGGCCAAATACCGCTGCTACTGAAAACTCCGGAGACTCTGGCCAAATATGCGGAGACTCCGGACATATCTCTGGAAACTCCGGAGATGCTGATGAAGATGTCTTTGATCAAGATAAAGCTGATGAGGATGATCATCCAGTGCAACATCAAGCTCAAGCACCTCACCCAAGAGTTCACCAAAGCGTGCAACACGATCATCCAGTGGATAACATCCTTGGGATCATTCAAAGAGGGGTAACAACACATTCTAGATTAGCAAATTTTTGTGAACATTACTCGTTTGTTTCCTCTTTGGACCTCTTAAGGTAGAAGAAGCTTTGGGTGATGCGGATTGGGTGATGGCCATGCAAAAAAAGTTGAACAACTTCACTCGAAATGAAGTCTAGTCCTTGGTTGAACGCCCCAAGCAAAACATGATTGGTACAAAATGGGTGTTTCGCAACAAACAAGATGAACATGGTGTGGTAACAAGAAACAAGGCTCTGTTGTTGGCTCAAAGCATCACTCAAATTGAAGGTTTGGATTTTGGTGAGACGTATGCACCCGTAGCTAGGCTTGAATCAATTTGTATATTACTTGCCTATGCTACTCACCATTATTTCAAGCTGTACCAAATGGATGTGAAGAGTGCATTTCTAAATGGAGCAATTTCCGAATTGGTCTATGTTGAGCAACCACCGGGGTTTGAAGATCCAAAACATCCTAACCACATCTACAAGCTCCATAAGGCGCTCTATGGGCTTAAACAAGCTCCTAGAGCATGGTATGAATGCCTTAAGAATTTTCTCATAAGGAAAGGCTTTGAGATAGGCAAAACCGATCCTACTCTCTTCACTCACAAAGTTAAACATGATATCTTTATGTGCCAAATATATGTCGGTGACATTATATTTGGTTCTACTAATCAAGAATGGTGTGAAGATTTTAGTAAGATCATGACCAATAGGTTTGAGATGTCCATGATGGGAGAGTTGAAGTTTTTCCAAGAATTTCAAATCAAGCAACTCAAAGAAGGCACCTTCATTTGTCAAACCAAGCACACGAAAGATATGCTTAAAAAGTTTGACATGGAAAATGCTAAGCCCATCAAGACACTTATGCCAACAAATGGGCATCTCGACCTAAATGAAGATGGTAAGGCCGTGGATCAAAAGGTATATCGCTCCATGATTAGATCTCTATTTACCTTTGTGCATCTAGGCCCGATATCATGCTTAGTGTGTGCATGTGTGCAACGTGTCAAGCTAATCGTAAGGAATGTCATCTTATGGCTGTTAAGAGAATTCTAAGATATTTGGTGTACACTCTATGTCTCGGCTTGTGGTATCCCAAGGGCACCACTTTCGCTTTGCTTGGCTATTCTGATTCAGATTATACCGGTTGCAAGGTAGATCGAAAGAGTACATCGGGGACTTGCCAATTCCTTGGTCGATCTCTAGTGTCTTGGAATTTTAAGAAACAAAATTCCGTTGCTCTATCCTCCGTCGAGGCCGAGTATGTTGCTGCCGATGCTTGTTGTGCGCAACTACTTTGGATGAGATTCACCTTGAGTGACTTTGGTTGTAAGTTTAGTAAGATTCCACTCTTGTGTGACAAGGAGAGTGCTATCAAGCTAGCTAACAACCCCATAAACCACTCAAGAACCAAACACATAGACATAAGGCATCATCTTGAGAGACCACGAAGCCAAAGGAGATATCTCTCTAAGTCATGCGAGCACCGATAAACAACTAGCCGATATCTTCACCAAACCACTTGATGAGCAAAGATTTTGTACCTTGAGGAGTGAATTAAATATCTTGGATTCTCGTAACTTAGTTTGAGATCATGCACACAATTGTTTGACTCTAGCTTAATCTTTGTAAAAATCTACTTTTAGATATTAGAAGTGTGTTTTTAGGAAAATGTTGGATCTTATATTTGCTAACTTGAGACTATTGTTCCCATTGATTTTTTGTTGGCTAGTCTCAAGCTAGTAAATCTCTCATGCCACATAGAATTTAAAGAGAAAGTCTATCTTCCATCTATATCAAGCTATAAGGTTTTAAATCTCCCAAATCATGCTCAGTCTTAAGGGGAGCCGAGACTCCAGAATTTTTTTCGGAAACTCCGGAACATTTTCCGAAGACTCCGAAGATTCTAGAGTATTTACCCTACCCGGGGTAAAAGTGAACGGTTACTTCTTTTCACTTTCAACCCGCCACCTCTCTCTCTAGTTTCTCTCTCTATACACCTCCTTTGGGCGATTTTTGCCTTCCACCGTCAAAATCTTTCAAGTTTCATCAAGGAAGGCTCCTCCATTGCAAGGGAACGTTGTGGAGGCCTTGGATTTGGTTTCTCAATCTTCATTTTTCCAAGGTACCCTAATCTTATCTTTGTCCGATCTCTCAATGTAGGTTGTTCTAGTTAGTTCCCTTTGGATAGAACTACTCTATAGGACCTCTAGAACTAGGATCGCTAGTTTCATTAAATTTCCATGGTGGATCAATGCACATGAAAAATTTTAGAGTTTGTGCTGCAAGTTCCAGAATCTGCGAACAAATCTTTGGAGACTCCGAACAATTGTTCGGAGACTCCAAAGAATTGGCCGGAGACTCCAAAGAATTGGCCGGAGACTCCGAAGCTCGTGCAGAAAATCTAATATTTGTATCATGGCTTTGATTCGTTGCTTCAAATCCTTAACTCCATATCATATCTTCTATTCAGATGGGCAGAGAAAGGCGTCCTGGTTCTTGAGAGGAGGTTTTGGTGTGATTTCCATAAGGACTTCTATGCATTAGTGATAATGAGGAAAAATGATGCTCCCATTGTGCCAATGAAGTACATTGACTGGGAATACTTTGAGGATATGCAAGACCCTGCAGTCGATGCTGTGATAGCAAAGTTTGAGCAATTCAAACTTAGAGATCTCATGGGCTTCATGTACAATTGGAACACTGAGATCATCTGTCAGTTCTACTGCTCTCTCTACTACAAGGCAAGTGACTGCACCTTCCACTAGACCACCGAGGGAGAGCACTATTGTGTGGATTACATGACCTTCTCTCGCATTCTTGGCCTTGGTTCTAAGCATGAGAAATATGATCTCATTCATGTGGAGAAGAGATTAAAGCCAATGGATGCTCAATTCATGTTTTTCAATCCTATCTTGGCTCATGAAGGAAAGTCCACCTACCTACAACCCTATTACAACTATGCAAACTTCATGATGAGGTGGATCATTGATCCCAAGAAAGGTGACTACACTGCCCTTAACTTCTATGCAGTGAATCTCTTGAACCGCATGGCACCCGGTGGAAGACCCTTCAATGCATTTGACTTTATATGGAATGAGCTTAGGCGAGTCATGGTTGACTCAAGGAAGCATCTACCTTATGCTCCATACATTATGACATGATTGAGAGGGTCACCAAGATCACATTCCCTAAGGATGTTAAGCATGAGCCGCTTCATCTTAGGCCTCGCAGTGAGATGCCAGCCCGTTCATCCAAGCATAGAGGGTCTTCTAGCTCTGCTCCACTTGTTGATGACCCACCTCTTCGTGCTCCTTCATATACTCCTAGTTCTTCACGTCGTCGGGGTAACGGATCCCTGATCAAGAGAGTATTTCGCAGCATTTTTTGCATGTGCAAAACCATGGTCCGTGAAGTAAATGAGAACCGCCGTGAGATCATAGAGATGAAGAGTGAGATGGGACTACCTTGTGACCCACATCATGAGCTTCTCGAGTTTGATGATCCTTTTGTAGAGTGGGATGCACAAGTTGCCCGAGCTGCACAGGAAGAAGAGGAAACCCATGCACCTGCTACTAGATCTGCCTCTCGCCATACTCACTGCACTCGTGATGATGAGGAGACCGAGGAGGATTAGCCCCCAAAGTACCATGAGGAGGACGACGACAAGGACGATGATGAGGATGAGGACGAGGACGATGACGAGTAGTTGCTCATGCTGTCGTTCATTCCCTTTTTGGTGACTTGTTGCCAAAGGGGGAGTGAAAGAGATCATTTATGTATCGCCGTCTTGTATCTTAAAACTTCGTGTCAATTCCTAGACTCATTTGTGTAAGTCTATGTGGCTTGAGGACTTGAAATGTGTGCTTTGTGTGTGTTAGGACCTCGTTTGAACCTTAAGTTGTCAAGGACATTTGTTAGTGTGTTGATTTCGTTGTTTGATGACTTGTTTTTCTGTGAAATGGCAGATCCATCAGAGAATCCGGAGAAATGTCCGGAAACTCCATAGGTTGCGGAGACTCCAGAGATTTCCTCGGAAACTCCGGAGAATGTGCCACTCCACTCTTCTTTGATCTTTTGAGTGCATAACCTGTCATATTGCAGCACACTTGCCTTGTTGCACACACATAGGCACCCCACTACAGGTTTGAGATGAATTCCTTGTTATGTGTGCAATATTTGACTTTTGTCAAAGTCACAAGATTGTATTCGAAGCAAGATGCACACATTAAGGGGGAGGATTCATTTCATTTGCTCGTTTCTTATGATCTCTTGTAAGCTACAATTGTGTTGTCATCAATCACCAAAAAGGGGGAGATAGAAAGAACATCTAGACCCGCTTAGTGGGTTTTGGTGTATTAATGACATACGCTTGTAGAACTAATGCTACTTGTAAGAATGTGAGCAGAAACTATAAGTGATAGATGAACAATTGAAAAGGATATGATCACCAAAAAGGGAATAAAATTTGCAGGGCAAAGGTCCATGGAGTTTTAATTACTTTTCTTTTTGAATTTGAGTATAGGAATGCGTTACTATCAAAAGGGACATGAAATATACTCGCCTTACATAGAAAAAAGTGTTCAAGATGATCTAACAAACCTATGAGAGACACCTTTGCACTCACACAACACATGGGATATTTTGTTTAGAGTGTTCCTAGAGAAAAACCTGGAGTTTCCGGAGATTTTTTCTGGAGTCTCCGGACATGGGGTTTCTGCGGAGTGTCCAGAGTCCGGACATGTGCGAAGTCTCCGCACATCTCCGGAGTCTCCGGAGGTGGTGTCCGGAGTCTCCGAAGAATTCTTCGGAGTCTCCGGAACTAAACCTACCAATGGTTATTTTTGGGGGTTGGGGTATAAATACCCCTTCACCCCCTCCACATTAACTCTCTCCGACCAAAACTCACCTACCTCCATTCATGAGCATTCAAGAGCCCTCTTCACTCCCTCCTTTGACTTCCAAGAAAGATTTGGTGAGGGGATTGAGGGGAAATTGAGGGGAGAGCAAGTAAGAGTGCTAGTGAGCTGATTTCCCATCTCTTGAGCACCTCGTTCTTCATCAAGCCGGTGGATTTTGTGTTTTTCACTCTTGGAGCTCAAGCTCCTAGCCGGCTAGGCGTTGCCCGTCGAGCACCCAAGCTTGTGGTGTGCCTCGGAAAGTTTGTACAACATCCACGTTCTAGTAAGTGACCTTAGGAACCTTGGTGCTGCTAAGAGGAGGCTTCATAGCTCAAGAAGTAAGTGTTCTTCTTGGGTGCCTCAACGGAGACGTAGGTTCCCTGTGCGAAACTGAACTTTAGAAAACAAATCCTTGTGTCTTAGTGCTCTTACTTTGTGTTTTGTTGAAATTCTTGTTTCTTGCTAGAATTCTAGAGTTTGCTCTCGATCTACTTGTTGGAAAGATTTTGACTGCAGGTAGTGGAAGCTAAGGGGTAGAAACAAGCCTACAAGCCATGGAAATTCCTTCGATATACTTTTGGTTCAGGTTTGATTGGTCGAGTTTGGTTTCAGCACTTTTCTAGAGTATCCGAACATTTCTTCGGAATCTTCGGAAGTTGCGGAGATTCCGGATAAATATTCGAAGACTCCGAATGTTACTGATTGATTTGTTTTAAGTGTTGTAAATTTTCAGTTTCGACTATTCACCCCCTCTAGTCGACATCTAAATCTTTTCACAAACAGTTTTCTTTTTTCTTTTTTTATTTTTGACGAGTCCAGGGACCGGGGGACCCCAGCGGGCCCACTTTCCACTAGCATTTTGGCTAGCCCAAGACCGCGCCTGTAATGGACGACCATCCTCGTGGGTCGTGACTTCGTCCAGACCGCCTGGGCCCGTGATCCAGACCGCCCGCCCTGTCGGAGAAAACCTTGCTTGCATCCCCGACCGAGGGGACGCTCGGGGACTGGGTTCATACAACGGCTCCAACTCAGATCCCCAACCAGGCTCCACCTTACACGCGTCACTATCCCCGACCGGCAAGGTTGAGGCTAGCCGGACCTTGCGCACTGGCGGGCCCCGGGAGCAGGTGTGGCGGATAAGGATGCATGCCGAAGTCAACTTGCCGTACGGGGCCAACCACTCCCTCCACGAGGGTTACAGTCTCCCTTGCTGCCACAGCAGGGGGACACTATTCCATCTGCCGACGTCATCACGATACGGCGAACACGCCTATATCATGACGGAGTGACAGGGCGTAGCGCCGGGGACGGGGCGTGACTGCCATACCATAGTTATCGACGCACACCCGTCCCTCGACCGACAGAGCACGACATATAGGGACATAACAAGATGACCACTCCGCGACACAGGACTTGGACGGTGGCCGCACAAGGACTCCGACTGACGGAGTTGGCGGTCCCGACTAACAGAGCCGACGACCCCGACCGACGGGGCAAGGAAACTCTCTCTTTCTCTTGACATACCAGTCCCCTGTGAGGAGGGGCCCCCTTGGACTATTAAAGGGAGGGTCAGCCGCCTAGGAAAAAAAAGAAGACCAAAATCCAAGAGATTCGTTCTCCACTTGAAAGCTTGTAACTCCGCAAACTCTCACGAGCACCCAGGCTCAAGCAATACATCCGACTGAACCCCGACTGGACGTAGGGCAAGGTTACCTAAATAAGTATACATCTTGAGTCATTGTGTGCTAGGCCATCTCCGATCATAATGCGCGGCATACACTACGAGTAGATTAGCTGCCGGCCATTTCTGGAGCCAACAATTTTATTGCACCATTATGAAGTAACACACAAAAATAATTATCTTATATGTACCAATATATTTTTTATATATAATAGACTACATATAAGTTGTCTCGTAGAAGTTTCAATAATTTTCTAAGTCATTTACTACTTTTAATAGTTTAAATGACTTTCTATAGGTTTATTGAAAGTAATTACAATTTGAACTACATGTATCTCAAATAATATTTAAAAACTTCCACAAAAATATATTTTAGGTATCTCTATTCCATTATAGCTCATATCTTGAAATTAGATCAAAATTTCAAATGTTGCTGGGCATAATTCAAACTTGTACTTGCTACCTTATTATAAAATAATGATAATAATACCTAACACTTCTCTGAAAATTATGTAAATTGTCATAAAATCATTTTATGAATGTAGAAGCTTGACATAAAAGTTTCATAAGATTTTAGAAAAATTGGAGTATACATTGTTCACAATTAAGACACATCCCTCACATAGTTTCATATATCTCAACTCAAACATTGTAGATTTCATACCTCAGAACATTTTCAAACTCGTATGCACCTCAAATTCGGACATGACCTTATATTTACTATAGTATTAGAATATATGAAGTTACATTAGCAATTATTATGCCACAAAATGATTTTCTATTTTGTACTTAGTGCAAGAAAAAGCTATATAAAAAAGATATGAGAAATAGCAACTTATATACAAACAAAAGTCATTAAATGAAAGAGCATGGTTTTAGAAAATTTTGGAAAAAAGAACCATCAAATTTGGATTCTTTTTGACAGAGAAGTACTAGATACAAGTTTTAATTCTAGATTAAGAAAGATCAACTATTCCTATGTTCTTTATTTCAACCAGGTGACCGAACTTGATATGATATATATAAATGCTTCTGCGTAGAATTAGAGAACCTGAATCTAGCTCTCCATGAGAACAAGAGGTTCCTGGTTCGACATGCTAAAATATTCTACGAGGTCGTTTGATTTCTTGCTGCGCCATAATTTAAATTATTCTGTGAGGTCGTTTGATTCCTTGTTGCGCCATAATTTTTTCCATTTTGAAAGTGACCAAGCAGAAATATTTTAAAAGTCAAATATCAAAACTTAGCACAAACAAAAGGTGGCGGTGGTAAGCCATGCTGAGCTCAAGTGCTAGGTCTCCGGTTCGAATCCCCCATGCGCTACTTTTTTTGATTAATACTTTCAATTTATTGTGTGCGGACCGACAATATCCAGAACATTAAAATAAATACGTCCATATTTGACACAAAATAACAAGTGGCACAGTGGTAAGGAGTCCTTTGCTGTTGTCCTAGGTCTCGGGTTCGAACAAGGAAGCGGAACAGTATAAAAACACTAAGTACTAAGAAGAAGAACAAGTCAAGTGATAGCTCAATGGAATGTTCAGAGTTTCTTGCCTAAGAGGTTCCAGGTTTGAACCTTGGCCTCTGCAATTTTTTTATTTTTTCTATTTTTTCCATGCGAACCATGAGGATTGTGACGAAATTGATAAAATGTCATAGTTTTTCCATGTGGACCATGATGATTTTTAATTTGTTGTTCGTGACGAATTTGCTTAAACGTCACAGTGTTCTGGGCCGAATTGTGACGAAATTGATAAAATGTCACAGTTTTTTGGGCTTGGTACTCATAGCTGCAAATCCATAACGTTCTCTGAAAACGTCATAAAAAATCCATCACAGATTAAATAGTTTCTTGTAGTGATGCAAGGGAAAAACTAGAAAAGAAAAAAAGGAAAGAAAAATGAGAGAGAATGAAGAGGAACTATGCTAGTGTTCCCTGTGGGTGGGTGCTATTGCCGACCGCGTCATTCGCATATAAGAAATATGAGCTCCTATGCTGAGGTGATTCACCACGTAGCTCACTTTGCTAATAAATTAATTTATAGGAATTTTGTGTTCAACTTTTCCAGAGTTAAACCCAATCAAATTACTTGCCTTCCTCAGATTATTCAATCTATACAAGCTCAATAATACAGTTTTTTTAGGTTTCACATTTTACTATATAGGGATCTCAACAGTGTCATCAGTCAACTCATTTCATATTTCAGCCTTATTATGGTTATGGGCACACTAGGTCCCTAGGTCCCTGAGTGACTAAAATACCATTTTTGTCATGTGTGACCATATGATCCTTACAATCATTGTATTATCCACACTCGATCAGATCAGGGACATGTGAATATAACAGAGACGATGACTCCTGATTCATCACTCTGTGAGGCTACTCGAATGAACGTGCCAATTACGTGCACCGACAGAGGTAGATTCCTAAGCCTGAATAAACAACACTTGGTCTAAGAAAATTGATAAAATTATCCTTGATGTATGACCACTGTTCTTTCAAAAAAAAACGTAGTGATCGCTGTCTAGATTCTGGAAACGGCTAGGCCGTCCATTTGCATTTGCACAACTAACTAACTATAGATGCTCCAGTTATATATTTTAGAAAAAAAAAAACTATGTTGCTTCCATTCCCTGCAACCTCATGCATTTTGTGTGAACTCTCTAGTCCCTTTAGCAAGAGAATTCTAGATCATCATCAGGAGGTCACTGGTGGTGGTTCAGAACATGCTCTTAATAATTGAAGACCCAATAGACCAAAATGTAGGTGTCCAGTTTTTGAGACCTTTCTGTTTAAAACGTATGAATTTCATAAGAAGCACAATTCCTCCGTATCAATGAAACGCCGCTTTCTGCAAAAAAAGAAAAAGAAGGCAGATATAGTTGTGAAGACAATGTATGAGGAGAAAAAGAACAACCACATGATAGGGAAAATTTCAAACTAAAAGGCCGTCCAGCTTTATAGATGAATTGGTGATTAGTCACAGCGACTGGAAGTCTCCAAGCATCGCTAGTTCTCTACCCACCTTCAGGCTTCAGCAGGACATGAGCGCGGCGTCAGTGAGGCGGTCCAGTCCTATCATGGCAAAAGCCAGGGATGATCCATCAGTCACTGTCACTGCCTTGGGACCATGAAGCCTCAAAGCCAGCATAGCCACAGAGGCCAGCAGGCCACGAGGTCAGGATAACCAATGCTGTTCAGCCGATTGCAGACACCTCAACAGCAAGAGAAGAATTTCCGGTCAGTACGTGCCCAGGGCATAGGACACTTCTTCAACTATATGTTAGTAAAATTATAAAGATAGAGTAATGTTTTGCTTTTGACAAAAAAATTATCAGAATAATTATTTTTTTTTGGCAAAACCTGGTGCTTATCTCCTTATACATGCACATAGCAAAAGTGCACCGACATACTGAGCATATTCTAGTTCTCCACTTATGTGAGTGACTGCTTAGAGCTCAAAATGATAATAGGTTGATTTGATTCTAAAAGGTATTATTAGATTTTTATTACAGCAACTCCAGCAGACTCTGCAAATAAGCTCTATCTTAAATTTGGAGTGTGGAATAAAAAACCACACTTTAGCAAATCCTCTACTAAAGCCTGAATTTTAGGAAGGCCTCTAAAACTCTTCTTCCACCCTCTATTCCTGGAGGATCTCTCGGAAGCCCCCTATCCACTAATAAATGGGTACCACCCTTTAGATTAAAAGTTGAGGTTAAAAAACTAGCCTAAAAAATAGAGGGAGTCCTTACTCACAGAAAGTAGAAGTCCTCGTGTGTGTCTCTCTCGAGCACGCATCTTCTCCTATGCTTCGCATCTCCCTCTCTCTGACATCTCTCTCGGCATGCGATGCCTCGCAGTGGCTCTCCAGGACGGGGCTGTCCCAGCGACTGGTGCGCCGATTCTAGCCCTCGCAGCCTCCGCCTCCCTCCCAGGCCTGTCGACGCACCCTTGCCCACTCCTCCTCGCTCTGATTTGATGGCGGCAACGCTCGATTTGATGGCAGTGATGCTCAATTAAGATGGACAAGCTCGATCCAAGGCAAAACTTGAGGAGTTGAAGACAAGGTTGCTCGAACATGACATCCTTGGAGAGGTCCGAGCTTACATATATGTCGTTGAGTTTCAGAAGAGGGGATCACCGCATGCCCATTGGTTGCTTATAATGCACAACAAGTTCAAACTCACATGCCCCAAGCAGTATGACCTTCTTATATCAGCTGAGCTACCGAATAAGAAGAAGTACCCGGAGCTGTACAAGATGGTCACCAAGCATATGATGCATGGTCCGTGCGGTTTGCTAAATATGAATTGCCCATGCATGAAGGGTCGTGGTTCCTACAAGAACCGTTACCTGCGCCCTTTCTGCGAGGCCACCTCACAGGGCAAGGATTCTTATCCCATTTATAGGCGACGTGATGATGGATATAAGGAAAAAATTTGGGGCCATGAGCTGGAAAATAAATGGGTCGTCCTTTACAACCCTTACCTACTACGGTTGTTCAACTGGCACATCAATGTTGAGGCATGCGGGAGCATTAAGTCTGTGAAATATTTGTTCAAATACATATTCAAGGGGCATGACCGGGCGTCCGTGGCCGTGAGGGAGGCCAACAAGGCAGATGAAAAAGGTAACATCGATGAGATCAAGCAGTACAGGGACGCCAGGTGGGTTACTCCTCCAGAAGCGTTGTGGAGGATATACGGTTTTGACTTGAGTAAGGTCCACCCACCTGTAAAGCAGCTGCAACTTTATCTACCCGACATGCACATGGTCTCATTCCATGAACGCTAGAAGATCAAATATGTGGTTAACCGTCCAGGGGTCGAACAGTCAATGCTGACGGCGTACTTTGAGGCAAATAGGTTACACGAGAATGCTCGTGGAATCCTCTACCATGACTTCCCCGAGTATTTTACTTGGCAATCTAATGGAAAGTTCTGGAAATGGAGAAAATATAAAAACTGTAGCCACATTGGTAGAATTGTCTTAGCTCATCCGGTTGAAGGTGAACGCTACTATCTCCGGGTTCTCTTAAATCACATCATTGGTGCTACCTCATATTAGCATTTAAGGACGGTGGATGGTGTGATCCAGCCGACATTCCGAGAAGCTGCAAAAAAAAGCGTCCTGATCAAAGAAGAGACCACACTTGATGATTGCCTTATGGAAGCCACATTGTACCAGATGTTGTCCTCACTACGTAGGCTATTTGCAACAATTTTGGTATTTTGCGAGCCAAGTGATGTGTTCGGATTGTGGCAGAAACATCTAGATGCAATGTCAGAGGACTATCGGTGCAACTTTCCTACCTCAGCAACAGTGGAACAAATGGTGCTGATTGACCTTAGAAATATGTTGCAATCGATGGGGAAGGACATAAAGTCATTCCCTGTCCCAGATATCGACGACACGTATGATACAGCAAGTGGCATCCCACGTGAGATTTTTGAGGAGGCAAGCATAGTACCTAATGCGGATGATATGGCTCGGTTCGAGTGCTTAAACAACGAGCAGAGGGCTGCATATGATGAGATCATGTTTGCTATTGATACGGACGAAGGCGGCTTGTTCTTTGTGGATGGACCTGGCGGCACTGGGAAGACTTTTCTTTACGGGACCCTGCTGGCTAAAGTACGCAGTGAGAGCAAGCTTGCTGTGGCGACAACTACATCTGGTGTTGCTGCCTCCATCATGTCTGGTGGAAGAACCGCCCACTCATGCTTCAAAATACCACTTACTCTTGAGGATGGTGGATTTTGTAGCTTCACAAAACAAAGTGGTACTGCCAAGCTGCTATGGACAACATCTCTTATAATTTGGGATGAGGCTACTATGACAAAGAGACAAGCGGTGGAGGCTCTCGACAAAAGCTTAAGGGATATAATGGATCAGTCGGATCTGTTGTTTGGTGGAAAGACTGTTGTTTTTGGTGGAGATTTCAGACAGGTCCTCCCTGTTGTCCGGAAGGGGTCGAGGGCTCAGATAGTTGATGCTTCACTGCGGAGGTCATACCTTTGGGATTCCATGCAGCACTTAGAGTTGGTGCGCAACATGAGGGCACAGAGCGACCCATGGTTTGCAGATTATCTCTTGCGCATCGATGGTGGAACATACGAGGTAAACGGTGATGGTGATGTCCGTCTCCCGGATGATATTTGCGTGCCTTATACCGGAGATGGTAAAGCTCTTGATATATTGATTAAATGCATATTTCCACGGTTGAATGAAAACATGGCAAGAAAAGACTACATCACTTCAAGGGCGATTTTGTCAACATGAAATGAGTGGGTGGATATGATTAATATGAAGATGATCAGTAGTTTCTGAGGGGACCAGTTGGTTTACCATAGCTTCGACTCTGCAGCTGATGATCTGCATAACTATTACCCCTCGAAGTTTCTTAACACCTTGACCCCGAATGGTCTACCTCCACATGTGCTAAAGCTCAAGATCGGTTGTCCAATCATATTTCTTAGGAATATCGACCCTACGAATGGACTGTGCAACGAAACGAGACTGGTGGTATGGGGATTTCGGAGGAACACAATCAACATAGAAATTGTATTGGGGCAGCATGCTGGAAAGCGGGTTTTCCTCCCTTGGATACCCTTATGTCCATCTGATGATGAGATGTTCCCGTTCTAGTTCAAGAGGAAGCAATTTCCTGTTAGGCGCATCTTTGCCATGGTGGTTAACAAAGCACAAGGGCAAACTATTCCCAACGTGAGTGTGTACTTGCCCGAACCCGTATTCTCACATGGTCAGTTGTACGTCGTGCTATCTAGAGAAACCACAAGATCAAACATCAAGATCCTCGCACTCCCACCTAATACTGAGGAAGGCGACGAGGAAGATGAAAAGAAGGATAAGAAGAACTCCAAGAAGGACAAAAAAAAACCCAGTGCGAAGGAGAAGAAAAAAATATCTGATAATGAGAAGAAAAAGACACCGACGAGAAATGATACATACACAAAGAATATTGTATATAAGGAGGTCCTAACACTATAGATGAGGTAATATATTCATATTTACAACATATATTATATTTGTTTAATTATTTTATTGTATGAAAATCTTATCATGTTGCTTCCTATTCGCAGATGTATGCAAGTCCTTTTTTATATTACCACGAAGGTGTTCTATGCCATGTAAAAGCTTATTCAAAGGAATCACATGCGCCGGCGTGCTTAGTGGGGGATAGTGGGCGATGGTTGCAGAAGCAACACGCGCGACGCAAATCCAGACAGCTTTATTTGGTGTCCTTCAATTTTCTAGAATGGCTACTTTGTTAGGCGGAATTTATTTAACCGGTCATTGTTAGTAACTGCTTGCATATTTAATTGACCTTGGGGATAATGGTGTACCAACGGTTTGATTTATCTCAATACTTTGTGGAACGATAACGTTCTATACAATGAATATTGTTATTCGTTGGTATATTTATATCTGTTTACATTTGATTTTTTACTCCCATAGCAACGCACGTGCATTCAACTAGTACATACATACATATATATATACACACACACAAGGAAGTTGTGCTGTTTTTCATTCATTCTAATTAAGAGCATCTTCAACAAATTACTCATCCCTCTCTCCAATACCAAAAAATTGATACTTTGATAATTGGTGGTGCTCCAGCAGATTACTAATCAATCCTCAATACCTAAAAGTTTTTGGCAATCACCAAAACACACCTTCCTCCACCCTAAATGAAGGGGATTTATCCTTCTACCTTATTTTTGGTGATTGGATTTTGGTAGTCTGCTGCAGCAACCATTACCAAAAATACAAAAGTAGTTATTAGTAATGGAGAGAGTGTGTGTGTTTTGGGTGTGAGGTACGAGTAATATGTTGGAGATGCTCTAACTATGCACATATATGAAAATTCAAGTATAAACTACAACTCTACAAGTTCATATGGCCTTTCTTGTTTCATCTACTGAAATTAGAATTCCTGGTACCGTTTTTGTATGGTAGTTAAGTCGGTTTTATCATAATACCGAATTTCTACTGAACTATTTCGTATTTTTGGTGCAAGATGGCAAGAGACGACGGGACAGTGCACAATCGAAGATGTGAGCTCGACAATATGTGAAAATGCACCATGCAACGTTGGATATGAAAATCATGTTAGCATATAAGACACACCGGCAAACATCAGTTATTAGTTATAGTTGACCAAAATTGGCACATCTGGAAAACCAATCAGACCAGGTTCTAAAACCATCCTGGCCGGATTTTGTGACATTGTTAAAATGAAAACTAGATTCATCATCGCATAGCTCTCATCAAGACGATCAAATTGCATACATAGAACGTCGAATTTGGAGTTCGGATGAGAGAGTTATGATCTCGGGAAAATATGCGTCTAAAGAAACATGTCAGACCACGTTGCAAAACTGGCCAAACCATTTTTCCTGTGTTAACTGAGTAGAAGTTGTATTTTTGATATGGAATTTATAAGAGTTTTAACTTCTAATGGGCAAGACCTCCCCTCCCTATAAATATTGAGGGCCACGACCAATTGAGGGTATCCAATCAATCACACATGAACAAATCTACTACTTTTTATCTTCTCCAAACCACCTTTTCCAACCCAATACATATTGTTCTTCATCTCTATGATATTTGAGAATGTTCTAGGGGGCCTTCTGACCGTAGAACAACATTGGGTGCACCAGCCCCGATAGGGTCCCTCCCGAGCAAGTGTTCGTAGGTTTCCATGGTGAAATCTGGAAAACCGATCAAACCTATTTCCAAACTGATCATGCCTGTTTTAGCAAATTCATTGCAAGGAAATCCGTTTTCCATGTGCATGTTCAAGTGCTTTGGCGTGTGATCAAAATTTGCATCAACATACTTTTTGGTGACTCCGCTGGGGAAGAAGGATACATTTGCTACGATGGCTGATGAAGATGATCTTACCGAGGTCAGCGACAAGAACGTCATCAAGTCAACATTCGGGCAACTTCCCAAAAAGATCCGCTAGATGGTAGAGGAGCGAAAGAAGAAGCGTGATGAGGACTTGCAAGCGGTGATAGCGAAAGAAGAATAGAGGACGTTCTAGGTTGTCTTCCCCCCCCCCCTCTCTCTCTTTGTTTTTTTATTTCTTTCTTTTTTGGGAGAGAGGAGAGAGGGCCTAAGCACTTCTGATGGGGAGGGTGGAGATAGGAACAACCATGTAGCCGCGGTTGGCACAGGGTTTGGTGCGGGGTCGCGCGGTTGCAAATGGCACAGGGCCAGGAGCAACATGAATGAACACGTGGGCCGACCGAACATGAAGGGCTGTAGTTGGTGCAGGGCACAACACATAGGGATGGCATGGCGAGCAAAGGAAGAAGGGAGTCGGAGGTGGAGCTTACCTCATCTGCCCGTGGTGGCTACACTAGTAGAGAAACCTACATCCATTCTCCTTATTTATCTCGGTAGAGTTTAAACCTTAACATGCTCTCATTTGTCCTAGGTTTTCTTTTTGTCCTGATTCGTAATACCATCCGGGACTAAACATTACCCTTTAATCCTGGTTGGTGTTAATAATCAGGACTAAAAGTCTTGTAGACATTAGTCGCGATTGGTAACACCAACCAGGACTAAATGTAGACCCTTTAGTCCAGGTTGGTGTTATCAACTGGGACTAGATGGTCCTCCACCGGTTAGTTCAAATGAAAAGTATCATATCTAAAGTTACATTTGCTGTGTAGGTGGGTTGGTAAGAAAGCTATGCGTGAGGCAAGAACTCATGGGTTTGAGTCCCACATAACTCCCAAGGTTTTTATTTTTCGACCTTGTAGACCTTTAGTCCAGACTAAAGGCCAGCCGAGACTAAAATAACTTTGCAACCGGGACTAAGTCCTGTTTCTCTAGTAGTTTGAGTCCCACATAACGCCCAAGGTTTTTATTTTTTGACCTTGTAGACCTTTAGTCCAGACTAAAGGCCAGCCGAGACTAAAATAACTTTACAACCGGGACTAAGTCCTGCTTCTCCAGTAGTGCTACTTGCCAGCAATGGCGGAATGGGAACCGGAAACCCTAGATTCTAATACCATATTAGAATTGAGCAACACGGTTGCATTAGCATGCCCAAAGGGGCGGATTTGGTGATATACAAAGTGCAGATAGCATCCAACACTAGTGAATAATTACATATTATATACATTTAACGTACAATCTTATTGGAGAGAAAAATGACCCCTTTCGTAGATTTGAACATGTGGAGAGAGAGAGAGAGTGTTCAATCTAGCATCCATTTTAGGTCAACTTATATTTGTACCGGTAATATTAGCATACCAACCAGTCGACGTAAATATGAGTGGCCTATATTCAGACACGTCTAGTGAGAGGTGCAAGTGGGGCACTTGCACACGGCCCCTAAAAATTTGGACCCCCAATGTAATTAACTTAGTTAAATGCATGTATATACTTAGAGGGAAAAAAGTTTCAGGAAACAACCATATATACGGCAACATGTGAATTTGATAACGGAAAGATGAGGCCAGGAAACCAGTAGTTTTGTTTAGTAATTTTGTTTATCAACTTTGGGTCGTGAGATTCAAAGAATAGGACAAAAAACAACTAGTTTTATAATGGCTAGAGTCTGTAACTTAACTTGATACCCAACTCCCTCTGTAAGTATTATAGGGCCTGTTTGGTTGGGTGGCTAACCCCCAACCAGGCTCCAGTAGACCAACTAGTTTTATAGCCACCTAGCCTGGCTCGGCTTGTGCAAAACGGACCCCTTGGCCTGGCTCCGCGGGCACGCCTGAAATCGGCGTACTAGCTGGGCCAGGCTCCGTCTAGCAAGCCGTACAGGCGGGGGCGCGGGCCGAACTGGCTCCGTAGGTGCATCCTCGGCTCCGCCAAGCCATTGTATATAACCCGGGCACTCAGCTAGGGTTACCGCCCCGGGCTACTATTCATTCGCGAGGCCGCTGCCTCCTTCTCCGCTCTCGAGCTCTCTCCATCTCTGCTCTTCTCCGCCTCCGCTCTCGAGCTCTCTCCCGCCCTGTGCTAGGGTTCGCCGAGGAAGGGGTGGTCTGGTATGGATCCGCCATGGATTCCCCGTGATTTGCATCGCTGCTCGCCCCTCTCTTCCTGTGGCAGAACCGCCTGAATTAATCTGGCTTAAGTGCACTAACCATCACTATAGAGGCAATCCAGGCTAACACGCACTTAAAATGGAGTAAAACGACAGTCTGTCGGGTAACACGCCGATGCAACCACTGGAATTTCGATCGAAATAATGCATACATACAACCCACACGAAGGTGAGCCCAGAGATTATAACAATCCACAAATTTTATATCACAGAGTTCAACATGAATTATTATTACAAACCAATTTCAAATTCATGCATAAATAAGTACTTTCAGAGTTTAATAGTGCAGCGAAAAATAAATGATAGTTCTAACAACGATACAAGATATCATAATGAAGCCCGTACATGACATCATTCAGCGTTATACCCGTTGGCCGGGGATGTATCCCATTCCACCGACCAGCCAGAAGGAAGAGTACACCGCCAAGTCAAACTAGCAACCATGTCCTCAAAGATCTCAGCTGAAAACAAAGCCACAAGTAAGGCTGAGTATACTAATACTCAGCAAGGCTTACCCGACTAGTGGTATATACTTAGGCAACTTCTAGACATGCAAGGCTTTTGGCTGAGAGTTTTTTTTGCCAAAAAGCATCTAAGAGTGAGTCCTTGCTTTCAAGTTTTAGCATCAAGTTCTAGTTGATTAACCATTCTAGGTAAGCAACTATCCAAATCACAAATGGTGGAAAAATAATTAACTAAGCATCCAACCATATTAATCATCATCATTGTTCCTCTTCTTACTCTATGTGGTAAAAGGGTTAAGCAATCTCAATGGCCGCGAGAAACGGATGATTCGAATTGAATTTCTTAACCTTGCAAGGAAAACCTAAACACACGTCACGCGGTTACTCACAGAGTCACACGTGCAACTTTTCCCCTTTCTTCGTGGGTTGTGGATCAGGGCCACCCCCCTCGAGTACAGAGGTCCACGAACCACGGAACGAAGTCGGGCCGTGGCTGCTCTTGCACTCACCATGTGCCCATGGGAACGAACTCAAGAGGGTGAGGATATTGTCCACTAGCCGATCCGATCAGGTACTTAAGCTTACCGATTACCATATTCTCGGCATGTGGTTAGTACGTTCAAAAACTTAACCACCACTACCACACACCGCGACCTTAGCATTTTCGCTAAACAGATGGGGCCTCAATCATCAATAGAAATATCGTAACATAGCCCCGTCCGTCGATCTTATGATTCCAACATAAGTAAAACAAGCAACTCCTATATCTCGCGAGTGACAGGAAATCACTCGACTTTTACCGGAGTACTATTAGCATGGCAATCATAAATACTATGGACAGAGTTTGGAACTTTTTACTATGGACAAATTTATGCATCAAGATTACTCTACTGTAAAAGTTTCAACTGTTAGTAGAACAGTATGAACAAATATCTCTAGCAAAATAGCACATCAAACAAGATCCCACAAAAACTACTCTTAAATACATGTTTTGGATTGAAATTTTTACACAAGTCTTAATAAGCAGAGACTAGCTTACCGTCCAAAAATCATTCACATTATTGTTCTAGATCAAGAGATACATTTATGGGCTATTTAAAACAAGATTAATTTTAGATCAAGTTTTAGTTTGTAACTGGTCATCCATCTGTGCAAAAGTAGTTGGGTTCATCAAGAGGGTCACAACAAATTTTAGTTTGCATTTTTCAGATTTTTCTATGATTTTAGATTGATTTTACAAGTGGCAGCCTCTTAAAAAGCAAAAGTACTAGAGTTCTCGCAGATAGGTCCCTAGATCTAGCAGAAAGGACCCTAAAAGGAACTTGACGATTGCAATGTAGTCCCTGGGCTGGGCTGGGTTGTTTTCCGGCCGAAATCCGGCGAGGAAACCAGTCGGCAGCGAAGGGAAAGGGGTGGGGGAGCACGAGGAGGTCGAGGGAAACCTGTAGGTGTGCTCGGTTGGGGCTGGGGTGGCCGGAGTTGGGCTGCCGGCGGTGAGCAAGAGCCCCAGCGAGATGCGGGCGGTGGGCGGCGGTGGTCCGGCGAGGGAGGGCGGCATGGGGAAGTCGGGGAGAACAAGCAGGTCGAGGGCGACCTGCTTAGAGCCTCGGTTTGGGCGGAGGAGGAGTGGAAAGTGGGGCTCGACGGCGAGGTCGAGTGGCGACATTAATGGTGGGGTGGTGGTGGTACTCGGGCACGTGTGAGCAGGGGCTCGGTGCAGCCCTTTTATAGGCGAATAGGGAAGGGGATGTTGAGCTAGGCGTGACACAACGGAGGGAGGCGCAGCCGGGACAAGGTCGCGGCAAGGGCGCGGCGTCGCCGGCGCGTCGTGGCTCGGCCGTCGGGAATCGACTGCCGCATGGCGCGCGCGCATCGGGCATGGGTGGATTCAGGGCAGGGGAGGGCGATTTGGTCGCGGGCCGGTCGGGGCCTGTCGGGGCGCTGTCCTTTGGTGCGGCTCGCCGGCGCAGGGATGCCCCGACGCGTGGCGGTGCTTCTCTACCGGCCGGAGCAGAGCAGGGGAGGGGAGAGGAGAGGGAGGGAGAGAGAAAAGGGCTGGGATTCAAATTAAATTTTCTCAAAATTTCAAATAGAAAATTGAAAAACTTTGATCACGAAAGTTGTAGGGAATTTAAAAATCTACAACTTTTGTTTTAGCCAAAAGTTTATTTCAGCCACAGTTAAAAGTTATTTTAAATTCAAGACTACTAGGATTTGAATTACTAGTCATTTCTTCTGTTAAATTTTGAATTTGCAAATGGTGTTTCAAGCACACTTTGTAAGGTACTAAAATATGAGTGTGTTTTTATGCTACATTTTTCATGAAAAGTGGAGCATGAAAGGTTATAAACTCAAAAGGAACAAATCTCACATACACACTGTTGGCGCTAAAATCGGACGGATAGGAATCGGCCGATGGGTCTTCAGCGTCGGACACACGACCCGGGAGAATCTGCTTAGCTCCTGTTCGGGTTATCACCCTGGTGCGGTTCGCGCGGCGTGCCAGTCAATCTGACCTGTTGATTGACAAGGAAATAGAGTATCAAATTCCAGGCGCGTCGATCGGCTGGATTTCCGATCTGTCCTGAGGAGCGCGTCGTCGGCAAGTCGGCCGATTTGCTGTAGAGATGATCGGCTATGGGTCAGCCGATGATCGTATAGTAATTGTAAAGAGAACTGCTGGAGCAATCTAAACAATTACTATAGAAACAACACTTGAAACAGATTTAATCGGCTGTATGACGATGGGTTGAAGGAGAACAATGACGAAGCCGATTACCCTGATCTCAAGCTGGATAACTGGTGATAATACTAGAATAACAGGTAAAACTTGCAATTCTAGTAAATATCGATAACTTGTGAACAAATCCAAACGAAACCACAGCGATGCGCCCGTAGTTAAAGCTCGGATATTACTCGATAAACGGAACCTACCAATTGGCTTGAAAAGTAAAGTACTGGTAAAAAGTAGAAGTGTTTTGTTGATTGATTTGATTCTTTTCTGCAAAGCCCTAGCGACTCCTATTTATACCCTGAAACTAGGACTCCTGGTCGATTATGACTTGTTACAACCTTATTTAAAACAGGAAAACTACTATATCTATAATAACTTTTAAAGGAAACGGACTCCCGCAGAATCTTCCGCCGCCGTTCCTTAATCCAATCAGGATCCCCTTCAATTTCTCTCTGACCGACTTGGCGTGCCCTGTTGACCAGCTTTTGACCAGGATCTCCTGGAATAATCCTACTGTCGGTATGAGCTGTGCTACCAATCGGCCGATTTTCAACTGTTACCTCGATCGGCCGATTCCTTACTGTAGCTCTCAGATCTGCCGCATCGGCCAATCTTCTTCTCCTGACGCCGATTCAAGACGTGTCAAAATCCGGCGTCAACACATGCCCCCCAGTTTCGGAGTAAAATATAACTTTTCCTTCGAAACTCCCTCTTTAATCCTTTTTTCCGAAACGGGCGCAGTAAAAATCTCCTTCCGTTCCGCGGCACAATGATTGCCATTTCCTCGATCCGAGCGCGCGAAACGACCACTCCCCTGGAACTCGTGTAGACGGTGCGGTAAGAATACCATCTTTGCCCTTACCCCCTTATCTCTCTTAAGTACTGGTTTTCTCCACCTCTTCTCCTCCACGAATCCAGCATCCTTTCTGCCGCATTACTGTTCATCTTCCCCCAAGTTCTTTTGATTTCCAAGCGCTTCCCCTTCTCCGGCGACCTCGTCCGCAGCTTGCTCCGACCCCAATGGCGTCTCCGTCAGCGACCACCCCATCTACAGAGGCTCCATCGGCTGCTCCTTTGGCGGCGGCGGCCCAATCGGCGGCTTCTCCAGCAGCGTCATCAGCGACGATGGCTTCCATCCCAGAGGTAAATGTCCAAAAAATCTTTTCCTTTTCACCTTGCTGCTTCAGTATTTTCCGGTCCCTTTCTTAGTTTCTTCCCTTTTTCCCTTTCTTTTTAGGCCCTTAGGCACAGGATCACCATTCCTCTCTCAGAGTCTCCTGACCTCATCTGTCTAGGCCCTATGGGGAGTCCTGATCCAACGGATCTAATTAGTCTAGAAACTCACAGAATCCCCTTCAAGCAGTCACCTATGGATTTAGATCACTGGGTAGGCGCATTCAGATCCTGGCCGAACGAAACGCCCGGGTGGAGAGAGTGGTACCAGAGGGTAGCCGGGTCTTGGAAAGTCCAATGGGAAGAACTCAAAATTGGCCAGTGCATAGATTTATCCCTGTCTCAGATAGAAAAGAACGAACCTTTGGTTATGGCAGCCTCTTACTTCTGGTCCGATGCACTTAACGCATTTCTTTTTGGACACGGACCCATGACCCCGACCTTGGCCGATGTCTTGCTGCTGACCGGCCTAGATGTTCCCTCCGTTGATACCCCCTTCAACTACCTGTTCAAGCCATCTCATCGGCTAGATACCAAAGGAATCGGCGGGTGGAAAGGATACATCAGTAAGAACATGAAGACAGGAACAGTCTCACAGAGAGAGCACACCGCCTTCCTGATGACGTGGCTGGAGAAACACTTCTTCTGTGGCAGAGCGGTCGGCCACTCTTCCAACACTCAAGCTTTGGCAGAGTCTCTCGCACAAGGATCGGCCGTTCCCCTCGGCAAACATTTGTTGGGATCGGCATACCATATGATGCATCAAATCGGCGCCAAGCTGTCGAAAGGAGAGCCGATAGGGAATCCAGGCGGTCCTTGGTGGTTCATCACCCTCTGGCTCAATCTACACATGAGCAAGGTCTCTCAGCAGAGGATAGAGACAAAGACTTTTCCCAACATTGAGTCAGAGGAGAATCCATCGATCCGTCACCGCTGCAGATCTGTTGGAGAGGCGGCGTCGGCCTTTCCTGGCTGCCAGTTCACCGCTACCCGCGTAGCTGAATATTTCAGATGCTTCTATAATGGACTTAGCGAGGAGATGATCACCTGGTACCCATATCAAACCGCGGAGCCGATTTTTGAGTTGCCTGTATGCTTTGACTTCTCCACCCACACATTTGACAGAGAGTTGATGGATGTCTTGATTAAGCCGGGAATTCTGCCGGCTAACTTCTTCTCGGGAAAGGACTCACCCACTTATGAGTTCTACTGCCCGTCAGCTGCAGCAAGGCAACTAGGTTTTGGCCAATTGCCGATTCGAGTCTATTTCGCCGGCCAAGAAAAATTCAGAGACGGATTAACTTCAAGTCTTGACTACAGCCGATTATGCGATTTAGTACCCGACTCCAGCACTATTGACTTGAACGGCTGGTCAGTCGCCTCTTTTGCCACCCAACAGTATAAATTATGGTGGGCAGAATGGAAGCAGCATCTTTTCTGTAAATCCCCATCAATTTACTGTAATCTTCTGGACCCAGAGAACATCGACCCAAATGCTGCGGTATGTCCTTTTCTTCTCAGCCGATTTCAATGTTGCATTATCATCTCGCTGTTAACTTGTGTTTACCTCTTCAGTCTGAAAGCCATGCTCCCCCAACACGGAGCCGAAGCGGCCGGCCGATCGATAACCATCATCAATACACAGTGTACCCACTCATCGGCTTCCATGCTCCATCTATCAGAGATATTTCCACCGGTCGATCAAGACGAGCGCCCAAAAGACCAACACCGAAGATATCCAGCCGTCGGATGCGGGCTCGCATTGAATCGGCCGGTCAGACAACAATAGCATTGGCTGAAGTCTCCCGTATCAGATCAGCTAGCCAGATGACAGCAATATCGGCCGAGACTCCCCGTGTTGGATCGGCCGATCAGATAGGAGTGATACGCGCCGAGACCCCAGATCCTTCACCTCCACCAGTGGTCGAGACGGCCGATCCCCAAGTCACCGCCGAAGCCGGGGCTGCTGCAGCATCGCTCTTAGTAGAAGCTGTCCAGGTAACTTTATTTATCTCATGTATTCCCCAAATCTTCTGCTGACATCAATTTCATCCCTTTGCCAGGCTGCACAGGTTGTCCCACCACAATCTCCACGACTATCGGCCACGTCTCAAGTAGGGACTGAGACTACAGCAGCTCCTGTTGCCGAGGTATATAATCTCTTACCCTGCATCCTTAATATTCAGGAAACTTAACCAATTTTGATGCAGGCCGACTTGGGTACGCCGATGGTAACTTCACAGCAGGAATCGGCCAGAGAACTCGCAGAGGCATGGCAAATTCCCATTACCATCTTATCTCATTTTCCCATAGTATTCTCATGAGCATTTATATCTTTCTCAGGAAGCTGGCCCAAGCGGAGCACCAATAATGATCGAATCCTCTCCTTCTGGTGAACCCAGTGCACCAATCCCTGAAACAAGGGAAATACTTCCACCGGCGCAGGCAAGAGAGATTCGTTTCAAAGAGGTAACAATCTTACCATCAGAATCGGCCGATTTCCTTTCACTACTTGCTTACCCTTTGCTTCGTTCCCTTACAGGAGCAAGATTCTCCCAACAATAGTATCTTCTCTTTCGTTGTCTCCTTGGCCGATGAAGAAGAAATCACCTCACACGCGGTTCCGCCGAGTTCTGCCTCCGACGATGTCCGCTCTAAGCTCGAGAGCATCCGTACTCTCCTCCAAGGTGACATCGGCCGACTGGTGAAAGATGCATCGCCGATCCGACAACTTTTCAATGAGGTCGTAGATCACATCCCAGAAGAAGTGTCGGAAGACTTGGGGTATGTTGCCTATATAGAGGGCATGCGGATTCCGGTCTCGCGGGCGCTGCATCGTATGGCCGATCACGCTCAGATGGCCAAAACTCAGGAGGAGGTTGACTTGTACAAGCATCAGGCCCAGGAAGTACATCACAAAATCAACTTCCTCGAGAACTGCCGTCCGGACATCGTTGGCACAATAGATCGGCTGAAACGGAGGAGAGCAGAACTAGCCAAGGAGATGGAACAGATAACCAAAGAGATAGCCGCTGAAGAGAAAAAGCTCCAAGAACTCCCAACCATGATCAGCGAGCTGAAGCAAAAAAGACAACATCTGGCCCGTGAAGCAATAAGACTCCGTCGCCGCGTGTCAGAAGTGTCAGGATTGGCCGAAAGTGATTAGAGGATAGTAGAATCGGCCGATCAAATTAGACGACGAGCGATTGTAGCCATAGATACTTTCCTTGGGCTATAAACAATATGTTAAACATTATTGTTCCTTAATGCCATCGCGCCGATCTGGTTTTGAACTGTTTCATGTGATCCGTAATTTCCACTTAATCATGAATCCAAATATTTCTTTCGCCAGACGTGTAGCCAGAAGACCGATGAGGAATCGGTCATGTTAACTTGACATATTTTCTTTTTGTACTCAGAATTCGAATCAGCACCAACGTACGTCGGCCTTGATTCGCTGTTATCTCTCAAATCTCCCATCTCTAGTGAATCGGCCGACGTGAACCCGTGCCCCAGCTTCTCATCCTTTCGAACGAGCTGAATCTTCAGAGCCGACTGCTTGGATCGGCTGTAGACCGAAATCGGACACTTTCAGAAAGTCCGTGTCCCAAGTCCTGCCAGATATACATCTGACGTGTTCGCAGCTCCACTGCTGTGTGTCGGCCGCCGCAACGCTGTAGACGGAATCGGCAGCGACTATCTCTGTACTGTCGCCGACCCATTGCACAAGGCATTGATGCATAGTAGATGGGACACAGCAGTTTGCATGTATCCAGTCGCGACCAAGCAGCATATTATAGGACCCTTTGCCATTAATGACGAAGAAAGTAGTGGGGAGGGTCTTACTGCCGATGGTCAGGTCGACGCAGAATGCCCCGCGGGCAGGCGACACGTTGCCTTCGAAATCTTTCAGCATCATGTCCATCTTGGTGAGGTCGTCGTCGCCCTTGCCCAGCTTGCGGAACATGGCATACGGCATGATGTTGACTGCCGCACCTCCATCTACCAGTAATTTGGTGACGGGTCTTCCGTTGACATACCCTTTGAGAAACAGCGCCTTAAGATGTTGTCGTTTTTCCTCTTCTGGTTTCTCAAACGTAGCCGTCATCGGCTCTAATACCAGTTGTGCCATTTGCTCTTCCTCTGTATTTGTCACTTTGTCCCGATCGCTTGGCGCCATGAACTCCATCGGCAGTATGAAAACCATATCAATCTCGGCTACCGATTCTTGGTTATCCGTTTCTTGATCATTTTTCTTTGGGCGCCAAACCCGAGATTTAACATTCCCTTTTTCTGGCACGTGTCTTTGCTCTTCCTCTTGATGCTCTAACTGGCGTAGGCGTTGGATTCTCCGCTTTTGGGATCTAGATAGGCCATCGGGACACCACCTGGGATTCACTGGCTTGGTCGATGATCTGACGTGTTCCCAATCTGGTCCCCTTCCTAGGGGGTCTTCGTCTGACACCCTATCATCGGCTATCTCTTCCAGCCGATCGTGTGTGCTGATCCTGCCCCCCAGTCCATCTTGCTGGCCGATCTTGCCCTCTGACCTGTTGCACTGGTCAACTCTGCCCCCCAGCCGATCATGCACCGAAACGTGCCGTTCTTCGCGCCGATTTCTGTTGATCGGCTCTAATCCTCTGTCCCTAGAGTGCGGCTTCGGTCGATCATTGCGGTTTGATCCGTTGCACTCCGGACAGTTATCGGCAGATGGCAATCTGATATCGTTCTCCCAGCAGTGGATGAAAAAGGGACACTGCCAGTGATCTTCACGCCGGCGTATCGTCTCTTCCTGGTGTTGCGCTTGTTCTTGCTGCCGCCGATATTTACTGAGTAGAAATCGGGAGGTGACAGGCCTGTGTAGTCGTTCTGGCCCTCGCCTATTCCTTCTGATTTCTTCTGTCGTGATCTGCCTCCTGGGGTCGACAGCGCCACCTCTTCTCGCCGATTCTAACGTCAGCACCTTGGTTTGACCTGGTTCTTCTCCAGCGTTGACCGTGTTGGCCGAGAAGGGATGCTGGTCTATCTTCATCGGCATTGCCGATTTGGTTAGAGTTTCAAATCTGAGCTGCCCCTGTTCAATGGCCGATTGTATCTGCTGGCGGAAGACTTTACATTCATTGGTGTCATGAGAAGTAGTGTTGTGCCACTTGCAGTATTTCATCTTCTTAAGTTGATCGGCCGTAGGGATGGTGTGATGTTGCGACAGCTTAATCTGCCCCTCCTGAAGCAGTAGATCAAAAATTTTATCAGCTTTTGACGTGTCAAAGCCAAATGTCTCTGGCTCCTTCTTGCCAAAGGGGCAGGATATTGGTTTTTTCCCTTTTACCCATTCCGCCAGGCCGATTTCTTCCTCTGCGTCTGATTCAGATCCCTCCAAGTACGCCACCTTCTTCTGGAAGCTCCTCCGCTGTTCAAACGGTCGGACCTCCTGCCCTGACAATCGGTGGACGATTTGACTCAGGCTCTCAAACTCTTGGGCAGCATATCTCTCTCTGATTTGCGGTAAGAGGCCCTGGAAAGCGATATCGGCCAACTGTGCATCGGTCAGAGCCAGGCTGTAGCACTTGTTTTTGATTTCTCTGAATCTCTGTATATACCCTGTCACAGGTTCATCGCTCCTCTGCCTGAGGCTAGTTAAATCCGAAATCTTCATCTCGTGTACTCCTGCATAGAAGTACTTGTGGAATTGTTTCTCCAGATCGGCCCAAGTGATGATAGAATTTGGTGGTAAAGTGGTGAACCATTGGAAGGCCGATCCGGACAGAGATGATGAAAATAAACGCACCCTCAGAGCATCTTGCGTGGCAGCTTCTCCGCACTGGATGATGAATCTGTTGATATGCTCCACAGTGGATGTGTCATCCGTCCCTGAGAACTTGGTGAAATCAGGAACCTTGTAACGGTGCGGGAATGGCAACGAGTCATAGGCCGATGGATACGGCGTTTTGTAAGTATAAGTTTGAACTTTCGGCTTCAGCCCAAACTGATCTTGGATTACTTCTGCTATCTTTGCCGTCCAGTCCACCTGCTGCTGATGAACGGTTGTTCGAGGCGCGGGCATATGCTGAAGGGCTGGTTCGGCCAGGTGATGAATCGGCGAAGTTTGTTGAGCGGCCGATGACTGCTGGCGAAACGCGTTCGCACCCTCTTCGTACGTCGTTGCTGGCACCGTGCCTCTGAATGCTTCCACAGTGCTTGCCCCCCTGCCAATTTCGGGTAAAATCGGCTGGTACTGGGAGACCGTCGGCCGGGCGGCTGATTGGTACGGCACCTGAAACGGATAAGTGCCATGCCCGTTCACTGGCTTGGGGAAATACGCCGTGGCTGATGCCCCCCAAGGCACTGAGCTCGTGGGCAGTGTCTGCACAGAAGCCATTTGAACGGGTTGAAGCGGCGCTCGCGATGGGAGACATGGTGCACCGCTGTATCTTGGAGACGCCGGAAGTGGTGGAGAGCTGTATCCCTCGCGCTGCGTCAATATCGGCTGAGAAGCCGATTGGGATGTGTACGGTAAGCTTCTGGCCGGCAGGGTGGTTGGAGGGGCATATGTCGGTCCCTGATAACCTTGAACGGCTCCGCTGGCCAGAGAGTTGACGACGGCGTTGTACACCGTGTTGCCGAGGATTGGTCAATGAATGCTTGATACACGGACTGTTGAATCATCTCTGACATCTTGCCCGAGTCTTCAGCAATGGTGATGTGGCGAGGTGCTGGAATAGGAGCCTTCCTGACCGCTTCCCCGCTTCTGGTACGACTGAACGACTGGAGGTATATCTTCTTGTAATCTTCTAGATGTTTGGCCAATTCCTCCCTCTGGTCGTCCTTGAGATCAGCTTCTATGACCCCAATGATGTTGCTGTCAGAGATTTCTGCGTTGCTCGACATATCAGGTCTAGGATGGTCCCACTGGGCGTGCCAAAAGTGTGTTGGCGCTAAAATCGGCCGGATAGGAATCGGCCGATGGGTCTTCAGCGTCGGACACATGACCCGGGAGAATCTGCTTAGCTCCTGTTTGGGTTATCGCCCTAGTGCGGTTCGCGCGGCGTGCCAGTCAATCTGACCTGTTGATTGACAAGGAAATAGAGTATCAAATTCCAGGCACGTCGATCGGCTGGATTTCCGATCTGTCCTGAGGAGCGCGTCGGCGGCAAATCGGCCGATTTGCTGTAGAGATGATCGGCTATGGGTCAGCTGATGATCGTATAGTAATTGTGAAGAGAACTGCTGGAGCAATCTAAACAATTACTATAGAAACAACACTTGAAACAGATTTAATCGGCTGTATGACGATGGGTTGAAGGAGAACAATGACGAAGCCGATTACCCTGATCTCAAGCTGGATAACTGGTGATAATACTAGAATAACAGGTAAAACTTGCAATTCTAGTAAATATCGATAACTTGTGAACAAATCCAAACGAAACCACAGCGATGCGCCCGTAGTTAAAGCTCGGATATTACTCGATAAACGGAACCTACCAATTGGCTTGAAAAGTAAAGTACTGGTAAAAAGTAGAAGTGTTTTGTTGATTGATTTGATTCTTTTCTGCAAAGCCCTAGCGACTCCTATTTATACCCTGAAACTAGGACTCCTGGTCGATTACGACTTGTTACAACCTTATTTAAAATAGGAAAACTACTATATCTATAATAACTTTTAAAGGAAACGGACTCCCGCAGAATCTTCCGCCGCCGTTCCTTAATCCAATCAGGATCCCCTTCAATTTCTCTCTGACCGACTTGGCGTGCCCTGTTGACCAGCTTTTGACCAGGATCTCCTGGAATAATCCTACTGTCGGTATGAGCTGTGCTACCAATCGGCCGATTTTCAACTGTTACCTCGATCGGCCGATTCCTTACTGTAGCTCTCAGATCTGCCGCATCGGCCAATCTTCTTCTCCTGACGCCGATTCAAGACGTGTCAAAATCTGGCGTCAACACACACATACATACACATGCACATACACATTCATACACATGCATATGCACAGACATAATTAGATGCATTGTTTCAATGATTCTGGGTTATTATGCATGATGCTATATTTTGATTTTCTTGCTTAGGGTTTTAAACACCTAGGGTGTTACACTTCCCCCCTTCCCCCCTCTCCCTTCCACGTTTTTCATTTTGCTTGTGTAGATCTGCTCGTTCTTTGGAATGTTTGGTCCCTGCTGTTTCTTGTTAAGTAGATCTGCTTGTTTCTTTCAAGTTTTGGCCTATTGTTGTTGCTATTGGGATAGATCTACCAGTTATGTTTGCTGCTTTGGTAGATCTTTATCATGAACTAGAACTAGACCCTAGATGACTCATTTTTAACATGGATTATGACTAGATCTGAGAAAAATTATTATGAAAGGTCCATTTCTCTGAGCTCTCAGTAGTGGTCGATGATGTACTTTGGCTCTGGGGGGTGCATCTGCCTCATCCGAGCCTTTTATTTTACAGCAGATGCAATATTTCATCAGTAACAACACTACTTCCTTTTGAAATTGATTGTTTTCTATTTCCCTCTCTTATTTGCCTTGTTGTAGCCATGGATCCAGCTGAGTTGTGTCTGAAGATGGTTCGTAGGGGAGCAGCAGTAGTTGTTGTGCTATGTACTTGGTTGCTTGTTAGGCTTAGGAGTCAATACCGTCCATCCATCACGTATGGCCCAATGTCTACTTGAGATGAGCAGCGCCAGAACAACCTAGGATACATCTACAACTCCACTGATACCCAGTGTGTCCAACTGTTGAGGATGAGAAGGGCCCCCTTTTACCAGCTTTGTGATCTCTTTCGTGCCAGAGAATTACTGAAAGATATAATACACTGCACCATAGAGGAGCAAGTTGCCATGTTCCTACATGTTGTAGGTCATAACCAAAGGTTCACTTGCATTTGGAGTTTGGCTTGGAAGGATGTAGGGATAGCACTTCTGCTGGTGCTTGTAACTGTAGTCCTGATGATGTACTTTACGAAGTGATGGTGCTGTTACCTCATTTGTCATGATGTGTAACTGATATTAGGGCACTTCGGTTTATGTCAACTTAAAACAATTTGTGTCCATCCTCAACATGTTGTGCTGCACAATTCTATTGCAAAGTATTTGCTATGCAACAATTCAAACTTTCCAGACCAGAAAATATCACATGACATACAGATGTAAACATAGAACCAACAAGTAGTCATTCATGCAGATAGCACACATCAAGTTCCATCAGTTCACAACAAGGAGCACTTCAACACAACAACTCATCAAGTTCCATGTGATCTAGAACTATTTACAAACAAAATAGGACCACACATAGCCCAGTGGTGATCAACATGAGGTACCCCGCAACCAATTCAACAACCAACAAGTGCAAGACCTAGGACCACATGACATCCATTGGGGTTTCAGGTTTTCATTGCCAAAAGAAAAGACATCAGCCACCTCCACCTCAAACAGCCACGTCCACCTCAAACTCATTTCAGCTTCAAGACAACTCCAAACAGCATGGCCACCAGAGCTTCAGTCAGGCAGACGACAACTATCCAGTTCATTCTTGACAATAGCTTGAAAGGCTAAGCAGTAGGATTGTGAGAACCTCCACCTAACATTTAGATGTTCTTTCTCCCTTACCAGCTCTTGCTTCTCTCTTTCCCATCCTTCCTTCTCTGCTTACAGGGCCTCATTCAAGTCTTTAGCCTCATTCTTCAATGCTTCCTGTCAGACCCGGGCCTACGGGACTGTGCACATGGCCTACATCTTACAGGATAAGGGGTGGGACATGGACTGCGCCCTACACTGGTTGTAACTACTCGTAGCGTAGTAAGACTACTCATACAGTAGTAAAACTAGTCGGATACAGTAGGAAACTACCCGAAAACCACTCAGGTAGGACTCTAGGGCTTGTATCCGACTAGAATTTCCATGTAACTCTGTCCCGCTAGACTATATAAGGGCGGACAGGGACCCTCCTCAAGCAGGGAGCATGAGGGACAACACGTGCCTCATGCAACAGATCACCCAGGAGATCACCCGATCACCACCTAAGGCAATACAAACCACAGAGGACATAGGGTATTACTCTCTCGGCGGCCAAACCTGTCTAAACTTTGTGTTCCTTGCACCTTTGAGTTCCTGATCTTGGCGACACCCTACCTACAAACTCACCACCTCGGGGGTATCCCTCGGTGGGCGTGGCAGTAAAACACCAACATGACGTATCCCTGGTCTGACACCCTCCGAGTTACTCGAATACGACTCCCGCCTTGTGGCAGAATCCGCCCTTCGGCGTATCGACCCTAGGGAGCCGGAAGATTTCGACTACCCCGCTCAACTTCACGTCACGTCACAACATCGATGCACTGTAGCGATGACCTCGACTTCTCGACTCGCGCTGCAGTTACGACTGCTTCAACCAATCGCCAGCGCTAACGACAACTTCAACAACTCGTCTCGACTACAAACTAGTCGGGAACAAGCTTTAAACTACTCGGCGGCTAGCTCCGCACGGTCAACAACTAGTCGGAATCAGCTCCGACTAGTTGACTCCATCGACAAATCGCTCACAAATCAAAACCGGTTCGAGGCGGTTCAACCCAGGACCCTCTCCGCATTGGAAGAGGATTTTGATCATCTACCGCCACTCGGAGAAGGAGAAGCCACCCCGCATCGGGGGGCTGTTGTTTCTGACAACTACTCGGATTCAGCTACTCATGTGACCCGGGGTCTGGCAAGGGGATCAGATTGGTCGAGCAGGTTTGGGCATCGGAAGGGCATGACACCCTCCAGGTCTCTCAAATCAAGTCCACCACGATTCATTGCCACACCCAGAGAACTACCTTTTCAGGAAGGCAGACCCCTCCCTCCTTCCGACGACGAAGACGAGGGCCAGGTGGTGCGGAGTGCCAAACGCTTCGCCCCCAATGGAGAAGTACTCATGATTCATGCTGGCGAGGACTGTGAAGGCCTAGAGCGGGTCCAGCTAAACGACTACGACCACTACCTCCTTGATCCACTCGACGAAGACATGGACGCAACAATGGACAGTGTATCCCCAGCCAGCATCAAGGCAGAAGACGCAGATGACATCCAGAAGGAACACCGTAGGCTCATCAATGCAAAGCGCGCCCAACGCAAGCATCGCGCGGTCGAGACGAATCAGCAGGGGAGCGGCAACCTCCATGACTCCTCCACGGGCGACCTTCGCGCCATCATCAACGCTGGTAGGGACGCCCGCAATGTCATCATTGCCTGGCAGCAGGAGCGCGAAGAAGTGGAAGCCTACAGCCCCACCCGCTATCAACTCCCTCTCGACTACCTGGAGACAACTTGGAAGCGCAAGCCAGAAGCTGGGGAACAATCCACTCGCAGAAAGAAGCCTCTCAGTTCGAAGGAATGATTCGAGGCAGCCCTCCACAGGCAATGCCCATGGCACCCGAAGAGCAAGCATTCCACGTTTGAATGTCAAACCCTTCGGAGAGCCCTGGGAGCTTCGTCCAAACTACGAAGAAAGACGACGGGACTACCCGAACAATAATTTACTCATAAATTAAGTACCCGACTCAAGGAGGTTTTCTAAGGGTCTTTTATGTGTTGTGTTTGTTTAAACCATTATTTTGGGATTATATCTCGAAACAAGGGGTTCCGTATGCCTAAAAGCACCCCTTTTTTACCACTTAGTCAGGGTCGCTATTTATGTTCATTATTTGTGTTAATCATGACTTCCTCGCTAAACTCAGGGAACCCTGTCACAGCCGAACCATGCGACTGCCAAAAGTGGTTGCCTCATTTGACAATGACTAGTGGAACCCGTTAATTAGTCAAATAAAGCACTTACGAGATTGTCTATCAAATACTTCCAGTAACGCTCAGATTACTAGTTCCCGACTAGTTTTTATTGTTACTAAAGGGGCCTTGCCCCCAAACTACCAGTAACCCCCAGATTACTAGTTCCAGACTAGTTTTCTATGTTACTGATGGGGCCTTGCTCCCAAACTCCTACTAACACTCTGTTTACTAGTTTCCGACTAGTATTACGCGTAGTTTATTGAAGGGGCCTTGCTCCCATACAACCTTGCCAACGGTCTCGGTGGAATTCAGTTTTTCGACTAGAAGCAGCCTGAAGCACCCATACCACCCACGTGGATGTCAACCGTGCAATCGACGACTTGATCGACAACCCGGAACCCCTCGAACCGAATCCGACTCGGCCCGCGGTGTCGTACCACAAGTTCTTCTCTTAGTCGGAGGAGGATTTGGATCGTCTACTACAAGTCGGAGGAGGATTTTGATCGTCAACTACAAGTCGGAGGAGGATTTGGATCATCTACTACAAGTCGAAGGAGGATTTGGATCGTCTACCACAAGTCGGACGAGGATTTGGATTGTCTACTACAAGTTGGTGAAGGACTAGCCAGCATCCATCGAAGGGCTCCCGTCCCCACCGACTACTCGGACTTCATCAACGACGCACTACCCTTATCAAACGGCCACCGGGGCCTGATGGCGCCTCCAATTTGGTCGGGCGGGCCCGGGCATTGGAAGGGTACGAGTCCTCCAAGCTACCCGGCTTAGCCCACCTTTCTGCGTATTCAATTTTGTCGGGCGAGCCCGGGCATTGGAAGGGCACGAGTCCTCCAATCTAACTGGCTCAGCCCACCTTTTTGTGTTTCCAACTTGGTCGGGCGGGCCCGGGCATTGGAAGGGCAAGAGTCCTCCAAGCTACCCGGCTCAGCCCACCTTTCTGCGCCTCCAACTTGGTCGGGCGGGCTCGGGCATCGGACGGGCACGGAGTCCTCCAAGCTACCCGGCTCTGCCCACCTTTCTGTGCCATCAACCCCGACAACCTGTCGGGCCTAGAACCGTTCTAGGAAGGCAGGACCCTCGATTCTCGACGACTACTCCACCCTCGCGAGGGCACTCGGCGACCCGCCGACGACTACTTCGACTACACAACTAGTCAGGTGCAGGACTCACACCACCAGTGACTAGTTGGAATTGATTCCGACTAGTCGGGATCATCAACAAACCGGTGCGGCTTTATCAACAAGAAAAACAGCTTCGTCCGCAATTACCCAAGAATCAAGATCGACAACTATCCATACTCGTCTGGTTTCTACTCTCTGGGGCTGGGTGCAACGAGGCGGCTGCCCACGTGAAGACTGAGACCCGATTCAAGGAGGTTTACAGAGATCTTTAGGGAACTCATTTAACCATTGTCTTGAGTTTTATCTCGTCACAAGGGGTTTTTCCCAAAGAATCGTTCAACCACTGGGTCAGGGGATCAAGGAGTTTACCCAAAACAGGGCTTGTTCATTCTTCCATATTTCGGCGCGTACGAATTGTCTTGACCCGCGCAAGGAGTTCCTTCAGGCTAACCGAGACATCTTCGCATGGCAACATACGACATATTTTGGCCCACCCAAGGAGTTCCTTTGGGCTAACCGAGACATCTTCGCATGGCAACATACGCCTTGTCTTCGCCCGCCCAAGGAACTGACCAAGATCAAGTGCGGGACCTTGTCGTCACCAACTTTGGGCCAACCAAGAGATCTTTGCATGGCAACATATGACTTGTCTTGGCCCGCCCAAGGAACTGATCACCCCACATGAAGGACCTCGTCATCAATCCCTTCGGGCCAACCGTGATGTTTTCGTAAGTCAACATCTGAATTCTCATGTTCCGCCCAAGGAATCGCCTAAAACTACCGGCAAGATTTATTTCTCCCTCGCTAATTGACTTCCAGTCACCTTCACATACTTCCAGTACACCTTCGTTTTACTGGTTTACAACCGGTATTACGTGCAAGTTTGCTGAAGAGGCCTCGCTCCCATACTTCCAGTATAACTCTATTTACTGGTTCACGACTGGTATCCATGCAAGTTTACTAAAGGGGCCTCGCTCCCATAGTTCCAGTAAGGCTCTGATTACTAGTTTCCGACTAGTACTCTATGTTACTAAAGGGGCCTCGCTCCCATACTTCTAATACAACTCCGTTTACTGGTTTATGACTAGTATCCGTGCAAGTTTACTGAAGGGGCCTCGCTCCCATAGTTCCAGTAACGCTCTGATTACCAGTTTCCGACTAGTATTCTATGTTACTGAAGGGGCCTCGCTCCCATAGTTACAATAATGCTCTAATTACTAGTTTCCAACTAGTATTCTATGTTACTGAAGGGGTCTCGCTCCCATACTTCCAGTAACGCTCTGATTACTAGTTTCTGACTTGTACTCTATGTTATTGAAGGGGCCTCGCTCCCATACTTCCAGTACAACTCCGCTCTATTGGTTTTCGACTGGTATTACGTGCGAGTTTACTGAAGGGGCCTCGCTCCCATAGTTCCAGTAATAGATTACTAGTTTCCGACTAGTATGCTATGTTACTGAAGGGGCTTCGCTCCCATATTTCCTGTACAACTTCGTTTACAGGTTCAGACTGGTATCCGTGCAAGTTTACTGAAGGGGCCTCGCTCCCATACTTCCAGTAGCGCTCTGATTACTAGTTTCCGACTTGTATTCTATGTTACCGAAGGGGTTTTTATTCCCATACTTCCAATAACATTTAGACTACTAGTCTCCGACTAGTACTCAGTATTACTCCGTTTACAAGTTTCCGACTAGTTAGACATGGAGTTTATTGCAAGGGCATTGCTCCCATCACGGTTTCATGTATATCAGTTACAACATACTTTTATGTTTACCTTGCAGGGGACCTGATCTGGACCGTGCTACTGGGCGAGTCGGATTCAACTCCGATTAGTTGGCTTCATTAACAACCGCCAACGACTACTCCGACTTCGCGAGAACACTCGACTACGCGTCGCTAACTACAACGACTACTCATTGGATTTGTCTTCGACTAGTTGGGTTCATCAACAACCGTCGGCGACTACTGGACTTCGTGAAGAATGCATGGCGACACACTGGCAACTACTTCAACTAATCATTTTGCCTACAAGCTAGTCAGAATCGACTCTGCTTGGTGATACGCTGGCGACAACTTTGACTACTCGTCTCGCCCACAAAACTAGTCGGAATCGACTCCTACTAGTCGGCTTCATCGATAGTTCAAGATTCAGTGGCAACTTGGCCGATACCTAGGCTCGGGGGCTGGCGCCGCTGACTACTAGGCATATCCTATGCGATTCATCTAGCTCACAGGCTCGGGGGTTGAATACGACACGCCTCTCAGCAACGAAGGATTGATTTGAGCGGTAATTTAGGGCGTTGTTTGGTGAAGTTATTTGTTTAACTATTTTTTAGGGAAGTTATCCCAGAAAAAGAGGTTTTCGAATTTACTGAACCGATTTGCCCATCTTAACCATCAAATCTTTACCGTCATATATCGCATGCCACGAATCTTTGGATCCTTTATTCCAAACCTTGGGGATTTGGATTCAAGGCTTGGGGGCTGCGGGACACGTGTCATCAGTGACTTATTTTTCAAATCTGTTGGAAGACAAGGACGGAAGACTCAAGATTAAATTGACCCTCAGCCTGATTCTACGAGTCAACCTAAGGCTCAGGGGCTAATCCATATGGAGTGCGAGTTTAATCGCACCCCGTATAAAAGAAGACTTGACCACTACTCGGGGCATGAGCACCTCACAGCCTCGATGCAGCCAAGGAAGTACTCGGAAGACACCTTCAAGATGAAGTTCGGAAGAACTCGAAGACACCTTCAGAAGTACTCGGATGCCTGCAGTACTCGACTACGAAGAGCTCGGGGGCTTGTCAGACTCTAGCCTACGGGACTGCGCACATGGCCTACATCTTATAGGATAAGGGGTGGGACATGGCCCGCACCCTACACTGGTTGTAACTACTGGTAGCGTAGTAAGACTACTCGTACAGTAATAAAACTAGTCGGATATAGTAGGAAACTACTCGAAAACCACTCGGGTAGAACTCTAGGGCTCGTATCCGACTAGGACTTCCATGTAACCTTGTCCCCCCAGACTATATAAGGGCGGACAGGGACCCTCCTCAAGCAGGGAGCATGAGGGACAACTCGTGCCTCATGCAACAAATCACCTAGGAGATCACCCGATCACCACCTAAGGCAATACAAACCACACAAGACGTAGGGTATTACGCTCTCGGCGGCCCGAACCTGTCTAAACTTTGTGTTCCTTGTACCTTCAAGTTCCTGATCTCGGTGACACCCTACCTACAAACTCACCACCTCGGGGGTATCCCTTGGTGGGCATGGCGGGAAAACACCGACACTTCGTCTGCCATCTTGTCCACCATGTGCCGGTTTGCCATCTCCATGTACTGAGTAACCATGTCCCACAGAGTGAGGATCACCTCTTGAGCCCTTGTTGGCCATGGCTCTTCAATCCATTGCACGTAGTCACACCTCTCAGATTTGTTCTGAAAAATGAACAATAGAATGGGCAATCAACTTTATCATTAGCTAGGTAAAAAATTGGAAGACTTGTTCTAGAGGTTTACCTCCAGGTTGCATCCCAGGTAGCGCCTTACAGTGTGTTTGCCATCCCAGGTGTACAGGCGACAGGGATGGAGACCATGACGACAATTCCCCAAGGATTCATTGACAACTCCACCCCAAGATGAATCCTCCATTCCATCACGAAGTTGACTTGCGGACGACGCCTACGAACATTACACAATATACACAATAACTAGTGAATCAATCATCGGCAAAGATACTAGGACATAATACCAATCATGCCCTAACTAATTCGATCTAAAAAATGTGCCTAAACAACCACACTTCCAGCATGAATGGATGCAAACCTAGTGAAGGCATAGGTTAGGGGGAACTCACTGGAGAGGTTGGTGAAGACTTGCTGGAATCTCCACGACGCGGGGGAGATCCGCCGCGAGCAGATCCACCACGACCAGATCCCCCACGAGCACTTGCACCAGGAGCAGATCCACCAAGCGGGGCATTGGACCTCCTCGAATGAGATCCCGACACTGCCAGCACTCTGGAAGACCCGCCCGAAATCCTCGCTGCGCCTGTGCTCCGCCACCAGCACTGCTTGTAGAAGATGCAGCAGGAGCACGAGTTCGCCGAGCAGCACTCGAAGGGGTCGATCTGATCCTCCGTCGGCGCCAGCGAGCTAGCCTCTTCTGAGCTCGAGGGGGAACAGCTACTACCGCTGGAGGAAGAGGGAGGGTGGTTCTTGCCGCCGCGCGTGGATCCGGCCATCCCCACGGCAGTGGAACGGCCTCACCTAGCTATGGAGCGTGCGAGTGAGGGAGCGGGCAAGGAGTGGTGAGTGGAGGGGGCGGTGAATGGAATGGGAGTCACCGCTAGGGTTAGGCCGACTGTAACAAGCACAAGCGAGCGGTAAAACCACCGAGCCTAGACGACCCCTGACCTGATCAGGGTGGCCCAACCCAACCAAACACCAACAGCCCATCTCCACCAATGCAAGCCAGGCAGTAGCCCAGGCAACCAAACAAAATCTTAGCTGGGCCTGCATTGGCTAAGAAGCCAACCAAACAACCCACCTTGGCCCAACTTATACAGGCTTGGGCTGCCCAGGCTAGAAAAGATAGCTTGGCTGGAATAGGCCCAGCAACCAAACACACCCATACCTTCCCCAGTGCATATTTAATTAAAAAATGAAGCGTGTTGTAGGGAACTCCCCCATATTGTTTTCTCAATTCTTCCCCGGTGCATATTTAATTAAAAATGAAGCGTGTTTTAGAGAACTCCCCCACAGTTTTTCCTTAATCCTCTTCGTGTTGTAGGGAACTCCCCCACAGTTTTTCCTCAGAAGAGAATTATAGGATTTTTTCATGTAGAAGTAATAAGCTGGCATAGTAATGGGTAACTAGGTCTATGCCCGTACGTTGCCACGGGTAAAAGAATCCTCCTATTTCAGATAGATGTTGCGGTTAGTATTTGTTTTGAAGCTTTAACTTGAACTACTAAGAGTTCAATTATTGGTTCCACCCGGTTCAAATAGATCAATGCACCTAATTCTAAATAATATTAAAAATACATTCTCTATCAGCTATAGCACACGTCGCCACAAGAAGCAAACCTAAAATGTGTGGTCTTCCATCTTACCGGTGACACTTAAAAGTGTGCTTTGTTCAATTGCAAGTAGCTAGAATGAAAAATGAAATTCAGTTATGCAACATCAGCATACACGCAAAAGGAACACATATAACATGTAAAAGTGTACTACTTACTTCCATCTCCATACACAAAAGGAGTGAGGTGTTTGAAAACGAAAATATAAACACGGTTAGTCAGCATTTTAATTACCTTGGCATTCACTTGAGGAGAAAGGAACTACCTTTTGAAATAGGTTTCAAATCAGATCAGTGGGAGCTTTCATTGAACTTCAGCTTTTTATTGCCAATCTTTTGATGAAATAGAACCGTATCTTGTATGCCATGCCAACAGATACAATAAAAGGTAAAATAAACTGGAAATACATATGAAATTGATAATTCTCTTGCGCTGTGCCAGATCAGAACAGAGTTCATAAACAACTATGATTGATCCTGCTCCAATGTCCCTTTTGATCCAGCTCCACGAGGGTCCAGGGCACAACAAGCAGAATGTAGTTAAAATCCTGCAGGAAACAACTAAAAGATCAGAATTAACATGGTAAGCCTCCATCGACAGCGACAGAGCAAGGGAGCAAGAATAAATGAAACTGGCACAAGAAAAGTGACGAAAAGATAATGTGGCAAGAGCATCAGCACTGCAAACGCAAAATTCAAGGAATCTCTTCAATAATTGAGGCACAAAATAACCTACATGGAAGAAAATAAACTAAATGGTCTAGTTGGCAGGAGGAATCAACTGAGAAACAACATAATACATAAAGTAAGTAAATTTATTATCTATGCAGCAATGTTTATTTTAGTTTATCTGAAGTAAAACCTTGGCCTTTTGGGAGCTGATCAGTTGCCTCCTTGGGCTGCTCCTGCTTTCTACCATCAAGAAGTGACCTTGCTGATTACAAAGACCCAAACATAAGCAAGAGTTCAATCAATAAATCTCCCATCATATTTTATTAACCAATAGTAGATAGATAGTGGTGCACCGTGCAGGAAGTTCGACAGAAAACGTAATTGAGTAAAGTTCTGGTATCTCAATGTAGTGTGACAAGTTGGTAGTTTGGACACTCCGCAAAAATATGAGAAAAACCAGAGCATACATGCAGAAATGGATCTTATATATGGATGGCATTACCTGATTATTAGTTGCAGGATTCACTAATCCATTCTGTAACTTATTTTACCATCTTGCTGCAGGCACAAATCAAGGGAGTGAAAAGTAATAACCTGCAAACAGTGAAATCATCAGGTGTGTAGCTTGCTTGTTACTACCTCTGCAGACATGCATTATTTGTCATATAACAAAGAGCAAAATGATCCAGCTTGCAGGCTTGCAGCAGAACGTAGAAAAGGGGAAAAACTGGGTACCTCAACGACTGCATCAACAGCACAGGTCCTGACTCCTGAGTTTGTTCGGAAGGGGTAGATGTAAATTAGCCATCTCCCGTACATGCTACATGCACCACCATCTGCATAAAACCAGCAACCAGAATATGGCATCACTTGCATCAGAAACCCTAAACCTACCCACGGACGTGTCCAAATCAAGGATACAATGGAAGGAAAAACAAAGTCGCATGTTGATTAGGAGATGGAATCGACGTACCTCAGTCTTGCCTTTCGTATCCTCACGGCAGCGGCGACGGCTGGGGAAGCAGTCAGGCTCGCTCCGCTTTGTCTTCTCACCGTTCAGGAGGTCGGAGATGAGAACCAATTTCGATCTGGCGATATGCTGCATAGAAGGCGAAGAGGCCATGGAGACAGCAGGAGAAGGCAATGTGGGGCGGAGCCACGGAGGGCAGAGGCACGGGTTGAAATGGACCGGGAGCCGAGTAGTCGGGCCTGGCGAGCAGGCCGCTCCCCTAATTCGCACACAGGAGGGTGTCCGTCGTCGCGTGGGGAGGGCTGTTGGCGGTGTGTTGGGGATGGCGGCGGCGGCGGTTGCGGCACTGGGGATTGAGTTGCCAGGTGTAGGGCGGAGCGGCGGCGGCGTGTTGGGGAGGACGGCGGCGGCGGTTGCGGCCCAGGGGATTGAGTCCCGAGATGGAGGGCGGAGCGAGTGGGAGAACGACGCGAGGAGTAGGGCGGAGTGTGGTGGAGCGTAGAAGATGGCGGCGGGGTTCGGAGGGAGGAACCATCGGTAGACGTGGAGTTGGAGGCGGGGGGGTGAGAGGCAGGTCGGGGAGAAGGGAGGGAGGATCTGCGCGGAGGTGCCGATGAACCCGGAGGGGAGCGGCCGTGGATGGACTCCGCCGGCTCGACCCGACCAAGATGAAGCTGTGATGCGGGTGAGCCGAGTAGTTTTGAATGTCAATATT
Organism: Panicum miliaceum; assembly: GCA_032594955.1. NCBI lineage: Eukaryota > Viridiplantae > Streptophyta > Magnoliopsida > Poales > Poaceae > Panicum > Panicum miliaceum. The sequence continues at coordinate 4,819,962 of CM064070.1, read as the reverse complement.
GCGCCTTATCTGCCGAAGCTGTTCAGTGTAAAGAATGCTCCAAAATAGGTAAGGGTGAAGCTGTTCAGTGTAAAGAATCCTCCAAAACAGGTAAGGGTAAGTAGTCATTTGCTTCTGCCGAGTACTTTATGTTTCTGAATCTGAATTGTACTAACACAACTTGAAACCTTGTCACAGGATGATGTGAATGTCTACCTCCCATGCCAGACATTGATCGTCCGAGCCATACCCTGTCATCGGCGCATCAACCACCCAAGATCTCCCAGCCTTCTCGCGCCCCAGTGAGTGAGGAGGAAGATTGAGGGAACTCACGATAGTCGCACCCTGGTAGAGGTTATCAAGAGTAAGAAGGCGAAGACCTCCCAAGAGGGCGCAAGCTCTCCTGGTGGTGATCTTTTACCTAGTCACTCGAGCAAACAGAGCGTCACCGCCCGGAAGCGCAAGGCTAGCACCTCACCAGGTGATGATGAAGACGAAACATCCAAGTAAGTACTTTTCCTGAACTTGCGAGTGCTTGTATTTGCAGATTTTGACTGATTTCTCCCCTTTTCATAAATCTTCAATGCTAGCTCCCCGAACCCCAAGAAGTCGAAGCGAAGGGTCGTGGAAATAGTCGGGGATGATGCCGTGAAGGGGCAAGCAATGCCCTCTGTTACCGTGGACCCATCGTCAGAGTCTACCGGGGCCACACCGGGACAAGTGCTGCCCTCTGCTGATTGAAAGGACCGTGATGTCGCCTAGAGGGGGGTGAATAGGCGCACCTACAAATTTTCACACAAAAGCAGCGGATGAAATTCACTGCCTGCCAAACCCGGTACTTCCGGGTTTGCAAATTCGGAACTTCCGGATTTTGGCAAAGCAGAACAGAGTGAACGCAATAAATCTAGTGCGAGTAAATGAATACAAATTCAAACCCCAAATGCAGAGTAGCTAAGTGAAGTTTCAGGAGCAGGTCCACACAGTTCCTGCACATAGAAACACTACCAACCGAATGGATCAACCAATTTCACAAATATCACAATTAGTGCAATGAGAAGCAAAACAGTGGGGAACAAAAAGATTTGTTTTACCGAAGTTCAGATTCACTGCTTGCTACCAAAGCTGCTACTAAAGCACAATGAATCCTACTCTCTGTTGAAGAACTCTTTAATATGTGAGTCTATTCCACCTCACTTCCACCGAGTCGGGTCTTCTTCCAACCACTTTCCCACTTCACTAAGCTTGCTTCTTCCCTTGCGGAGGCGAAGCACAACCTGCACAAACTTTTCGTGGCTCACCACACGATTCAGAGCTCGCTGGGCAACCTCTAACCATCTAGGAGGCAAGACCTCCAAGAGTAACAAATGTGAAACACACGATTTCGGCCAAACTCAAGTGCTCAAGGTTTGTTGTGCTCTCTAGTGCTCTAAAGCAGTCACTCTCTCAAACCCAACTCAAGGATATTACAAGAATCACACAATCTCACAAAGAGAGGTTGGGGAGAGCTCAACAAGGCTACCAGGCTTTCTTAGGATGATCAGTAAGCAGTTAAACAATGCCTAGAACAGCAGCCCACTAAGGAGAGGGCTCAAGGGTATATATATATAGCTGGGTCCAAAGAAACTAGTCGTTATGTGACAATTAGAACCCGAAACTTCCGGATTCCTATACCCGGAACGTCTGAGTTTTCAAACCAACTAGCCGTTAGTGCCACATATGCAAAATCCGGAGCTTCCGGGTTGGGAAACCCAGAGCTTCGAGGTTGCCCCTGTTAATTCCACTCAATGTGCACTTGAGGTTTTTGTGTCTCTCTCAACTTACTTGGGTTAGTTGAGCACTGAGACTAAACCAAAACATAGTGTGATGCATCCCTCTTGATAGTACAGCACATCTATACTCAAGATCAAAGATAGATTACATTTCAACCACTTGAGTTTCTCAAAAGTGTACCATGTCATGCCTTGATCATTCTCAATCTGAGGAGTGCATCCAACTTGATTTCTATAACTTGAGCACAACTTCCTTAAGATAGTGACTTGAACCATCATCTATGAATAAAAATAACTTCTAGTTCAATACACCATCTTCACGTCATGATTCCAGAAAGATTGATACTTCCCACTATGAACACCATACATGACCAAGATTCTTCAAGTTGAATCCAAAGAAAGTTTTTCACCCTAGCATTCGTCCCTTGGCACAAACCAATTGTCCTTCGCCAAGATTAGTCCCTCTAAACTAATGAGGACATCACCATGTTGGATACACCCGAGATTTGGTCTTCTACGAGTTACAAGTCGTCACCAACTTGGTATTCACGTCCGGTTCGAACTCAGCCGACCACCCTGAATGGAAACGCTGATATCTCCTTCATACGACATCAAAACGAGGCATTCTTTGATGCGTTGGAAAGAAGACAATGAAATATTTCTTTTGGTTCTGGTCCAAGCTTCAAAAGTTTCGTGAATCATTCTGTGTGACCATGACAATGTGCTACGTCACATATTTTGGGCCAACTCAGCCATGTATCGTGTTGGGCCTTAACCCTAGGTTGAGGACACCCCCACCTGGTCGCCCTCAACCCTAGGACATCCCCCTTTCGGTATAAACTCAGTAGCAGCCATCACATTAGGGTGTGGGTTTTGTTTAGTTCTAATTTTCTATTGAGAAACAGACATCTTCATTGTAACTGTGATGTCGAGTCCTTTTTTTGTGAATCATGGCTCCCATTCTTGTTCTACACCACTGTGGCGATTAGTACTTTTGTGATTAGAGCTTGAACCCCATCTTGTTCTTTGCTTCATATACATCTGCAATTTTAAATTGTGAGTTTACCCTTTCTTGCTTGTGTTCTTCGATTCGCTTGCAGGGAAAAGCCTTCTTGGCGAGGTCCATCGAGTTGTGGTTGGTTGATAACCAACAGTGGTGTAATGGATGCAGGGGTTCGAATCGTGTCTGATTAGAAGCTCGGATCACCAACGTCGAGTTCTCCACCAATCGAAACTATCATACCTATCGAAAAATCAGGCTAGTGCTACATCAAGTGGTATCAGGATTTAGGTTAACCGTGAGGTATACCTTCGTGTTCCCCTTTAGATTTATCTCATTTTCATTACCTACAATCCATAAAAAGCTAAAAAAATTACACTTTCTGCTGTCCTATCACCCGTTTTAGCCTTCGCAATTTCGTTTTAGATTCATTTTGTTAAGTTTGTGTTCGTGGTCGAGTCGTTGTTCCTGGTTTAGTGTGTTCGTGGTCATAGTTCAATCGCACGTCGTTGTTTTTGTTTCCGCCGCTATCCCATCCATCTTAACCCAAACAACAAGTTGAGCCGTCATGTTACTTGACTTGCCCCCGCTAGCCGCCTTGTGTGAACTCTCGCAGCGCAAGACCTAGATAGGTTGCAAGCCGACGTGTATTTTTTGCCTTGCATCGCAGCCCTTCTTGTTTTCATCTGGCAATATCTATCGCTGCATACACTAGGGATGCTTTGCCCTAGGTTGTTCGCTTGTTGAGACACTTTGCTCAGCCATGTTTCTATGTTGGAGGATAGGGACGCTTTGCCCTAGCCGCGCCAACGTGTTCTGCCTTGTTTTTGCCCTCCAAAAACCCTGAGGAACATTTGGTGCATTTGGCGTTCCAGAGCCTGCGGCGTTCTTTTTGGACATCGTCTTCATCTTCTATTTTCATGGTATCCGCGGTGTCGAAAGCGTGTTCTGGCAACTCATGAATATCGAAGCTCATCGTTGTGTCCGTATTTTGAATGGGCACATTGGAAATGTAGTTGTCATCAATGCGGTAGTCATCGAATTGGATGTTCTCCAAACCTTCATCGTCCGAGTGCTGGATTTCTGCGATGCGAACCATGAATACTTCTCGTTCCAGTGCGAAGTCTTTTATTCTCCAGATGGTCTGACCTTCTTCTTCATCAGAAGAATCGAGAGGACTGCCTTCCTGGAACAGGAGTTCGCCGGAATCGGTAGCGGAGCATGTTTGGCTGAGGTCAAGTAGTTTGGAGGGTTCCATGCCCTTCCGATACACGAGCTCATCCGACGGAGTTGATGTCTTCATCGTACCCTGGTGATCACCTAATAAAGGCATGGCATCATCATCAGAGTCCGAGAAGTTTTCAAAAATGGGGACCCCCTGACGCGCGGTGGCTTCACCTTCTCCGAGTTATAGTAGATGGTCCAAGTCCTCCTCTAATGCGGAGAGGGACTTGGAGTCGTGTTTGATTTCCCTAACTGGGTCAGGAGATGGCACTTCGTCGAGTTGGTCGATGAAGTTGTCGAATTGGAGGTTGAATGATGCGGTTGTTTCTGGCTCCTTTGGACGGAGGGTGGCTTCCGCAAGCCTGATGCAATCAGTGATGGATCGGTCGACTCGATCAATTCCAGAGAAGGTGTTGCCTGCGCCGGCGAGAGGGCGTTGAGGAGTCTTGGAGCGATCCTGGGCAGAGGAGCCCGTGTCGCCAGGGTGTTGAAGAGCAGCTTATGCGAGCTTGATGCACCCAACGATGTTGCAGCCCACCCGATCTACTCCAGCGATTAAATCACCGCCGTCAATTAGGGGACAGGGGATCGCCCGGAGATGGCTTACATAGTTCCTGATTAGATCGGAAAGTCAAAATTTGCCAAGATCCTCGACGAGGTTGTCGATGTCGTGAGAGGATGTTGATGCAGATACCTCCGGCTTCCTGGTGTTAGAGAGGTGGCTGTTAAAACCACCCGAGCCATTAGCGATGCAGACCCAGGAGCCGAAGGTGAACATCGTGCCCTCGTCGAGCACATCGCTGGTGAAGTTGATCGATGCGATCGAGTTCGTCTGGTGATCGTCAATGACTACCCCTACCTGGCGCGCCAGCTGTCGGTGTTTTACCGCCAAGCCCACCGAGGGATACCCCGAGGTGGTAGGTTTTAGGTGGGGTGTCGCCAAGATCTGGAACTCGAAGGTGCAAGTAACACAAAGGTTTAGACAGGTTCGCGCTGCAAGGAGCGTAATACCTTACGCCCTGTGTGGTGGTTTGTATTGCCTTTATATAGTCTGGGGGACAGGGTTGTAGAGATCCTAGCCAGATACGAGCTCAGGAGTCCTACCCGAGTACTACTCGGTAGTTTCCTTCTGTTCCGACTAGTCCTACTCGTGGCCGAGTAGCTTACAACAGGTATAAAGTATGGTACATGCCCCATGCCTTATTCTAGAAAGTCTATGTCATGTGCGCAGTCCCGTGGTCCCAGGTCTGACAGGAGGAGGATACCAAGCACGCGGCGCAGGAGTCGGAGGGCGGCGGGCGGCAGGGCTGCACTAAGAGGAGGGCGTGGGGGAGTGAGATGAAACTGACGGCGCCTGATCCTTTGTGGACGGCCAAAAATGCCTGATGGCTGGACGAAACTGGGGAGGCGACGGTCGTCGCACCACGGTAAGATGAAGGAAAAAAGTGACCCTGACCCCTTTTTTAGTAGTAGAGACTGGTTTGTTGAGAAGAGGTTATTTGCCTTGACCTTAGATGATGCTTCATATAATTTAGTGGCGGTCAGCTATATTATTTATGATCTAAAGGACAATGGAAATGCTTCTTTAGTTTGTGATGGTATATTTTTCCATATTAGATGCGCATGTCATATCCTGAATTTTGTGGCAAGAGATGGAATGGCTATAATTTCGCATGCACTTGACAAGATCAAGACACTAGTACTAACTGTGAAAGGTTCTCCCTTGCAATGGGAGGCACTCATGAAGAGTGCTAGTTGAGTGTAGGTTGGATACATCAAAAGCATTCAACTTGATGTTTCGACTAGGTGGAACTCAACCTACATGCTGCTAAGAGATGCCTTACACTATAGGTTTGCTTTCACGAGATTCAAGATGTCAAATTGCCGTAAGTATCAGCATATTTCTCTTTCTGAGGATGAGTGGGGCATGGCTGTAAAAGTTTTTCAATGCTTGAAAAGTTTTTATAATCTTACTGAATTGTTGTCTAGTAGTTCATATCCAACCGCAAACTTATTCTATAAAGGTTTATGTGAGATTAAGGAGCAGCTTGATAAGTGGTGTGTTAGTGGTGATTTGACTATTAGACAGATGGCAGTTTCTATGAGGATAAAGTTTGAGAAGTATTGGAATAGTTTTGGTACTAGTCTTGCTGTGTCATGTTTTCTTGACCCTAGGTATAAGCATAAACTTGTAGAATTCTACATGAGAAACTTCTATGGTGATTACTATCAGGTTCGACTTATTGATGAGTCTGTATTGGTGTTATAAAGAATTTGTATCAGTTATGTGCTGCCTCTAAACCTGCATCTTCCAAGAGTGTTGTGAATGAAAATGAAAATAGCAGTCAATCTGATCCTTTAGTTAAAAATCAAGATGCTGAGCTTGAGAACTTCTTATATAATGATTATGGGGCTAATAAAAGTGAAACAAATAAGTTGGACAAATACATGGTAGATTCACTTTTGAAGCAAATTCCATTTGACATTTTAGCATATTGGAAGAACAAGACACACGAGTACCCTATTCTTTCACAAATTGCTAGAGATATGATGACCATACAAGCGGCTACAGTTGCTTTTGAATATGCATTTAGTGCTGCTGGCCGAGTCGTTGACCCTTATAGTAACCATCTTGATTCGGAGATGGTACAAGCTTTGATCTGCACAAAGGATTGGATACATTCAGCAAGAAAAGGTACTAACTTAGATTTCTGGTTCGAATTGTACAATATTTATGGTTGTTTACTGATATTGTGATGCATTAAATAACAATTCATATGTGTGCTGTCTATGGCTTTTGATTTTTCAGATTCCAAGTATATTCCATCAATTGTAGTTGATCTGCATTAAATAAAATTCATATGTGTGCTGTCTATGACTTTTGATTTTTCAGATTCCAAATATATTCCATGAATTGTAGCTGATCTGAAAGATACCATTCCTGTCTCTCCTGATAACCCCATGAATGATGTGGTAAGTATTTGGCTTTGGCTCCTCACTCCTTTGTGACAGAACACTAGATCATTCCATAATTGCTATTGTGAACTCATGGACTAATGAACATGTCTGAAAAAATTAGGAACAAGGGAATTAGAGTGATCCAGATGTGATGAATGACGAGGATGAGCTGTGATGGAAGAAATAATGTGATATGTCAATGTTTAGAGTCCAGACTTATTCTATTACTATGTTGTTGAAGTTGTTGAACTGGTTTGTTTATCTGTGGATTTATTTGTGTTTTTGGACTTGTGAATTTTACTTTCTCATCATGATATGCAGCAGCACGTCTGCTCGTACGTGCTTTGAATGTGTAAGGCTCATATCTTGTAAGTTGTAAGGTGTCATCCTGGTGTAAGTTTTCTGTTCCCGCCTGTTCCTGTTGTATTCCCGTTCGTATTTATTCATTTCCGTATACCCAGCTATCTCAGTTTCCGTCCTATTTTTGGCTGTCCCGATTCTGGTCCCTTTCCCGGTGAAAAAATACAGCAACGGAAATGAGTAAGGGGTTTTCCGTTACCGTCCGTTTCCATCTTACTCACGAGTGAAATTCTAGAACGGTAGAAGTACACATCAAAGTGCAGAGCGTGCCCTTTACACGACGACATTAAACTGAACCATTGACGCGTCACCAACTAAATGTTGTTGCTTTAGCTAGTACGCCAGGACGGCAAGTCCCCTTCTTCCCACGGGTCAAAATTTGAACATGCAAGCTATAGCAACCATGCACGCAGGAGAAGAAAGCAGCCTGCGCCATAACTCAGGTGCACGAGCATCCCCCCGTTCCCAGCCTAGCACGCCCGCTGCCGCGTCGTCCTTAGCTTGCAACCTCTGACACGTACGTACTCCACACGAGCCCCGGTTCTCTTTTCTTTAAAAGACAGCCCGCCCCTACCTGCATCGATCCTCCTCCCTGACACGTACTCTCCACGTAGCCATGTCCACCCTTGTCGCCAGCATGATCGTACTTCTGCTGCTGGTGGTGCCGGTGATCGTCGCATCGCCGGCTCCGGTGCCGGTGCCAGAAGCCGGCACCGTGGCTGGCCAGCGGAGGCCACCGTCGCTCGTGCCGCTCAGGCCTGCGCGGCCGACGAGCCAGCAGCATGGCGGACGGCGGCAGCCGTTCTTCCACAGGCGGGCGGCCGGCGGGTGCATGCCGAGGGGGTTCCGCGTGCCGCCGTCGGCGCCGAGCCGGTACGTCAACTACCACACCCTCGACGCCGGCGTGTGCGGCCGCGGCGGCGGCCGGCGGAAGCCATGAGACGTCGACGGGCTGGGGATTCTGCTTTATGGGAGAGTAGCAGTGTGTTGAGGTGTATACATGTATACGAGTCATGGATGCACTCGTGCCGAGAGAATGCGCGAGAAAGCATAATAAATAAATTGTCCAATCAGATGTCCTATATTTACGGTATTTGTTTGCCCTTCTTCAAAGAAGAAAAGGGAGATAACTTTTTTTTTGGCAATTTTCGTCTCTTTGTTCTTTAACTTTTATCGATATAGATCTTTCTCTATCCTTGAGCTAGACGTCGTCAATTTGCATATGACTTTATTGGTATTAAATTACATGTTTCCCATGATTACCAGTTCTGCTAAAGTAGCAAAAATCCTATTGTACTACAACAAACAATTTACTTTGTTCGTTTTGCTCTCAAGAAAACCTTGGCTAATTTATCAACTGTTTACATTTTTTTCAACGTAGGAGTATCCATCATACAATTGACCAATCCATCCACGAGCTGAGCATAGCTCAATTGGTTCAATTTTTATGGTGGGATCCGTCCATCTAGCTTCGAGTGCTCGACTGATCACAGGCTCGCATTCTTATGGATTTCCTATATGAATTAGCATGCCTATCAACGTTGAGGAACCTATAGTAACTTTTGTAAATCTCAAGATTTACTCACACACAGGTGTGTGTATGTTTTTATTAATACCAAGATTTATCAGTTTAATCTTTTGGAGGATATACGAGTAGAGTGCACCGTATCTGTATATGTTTTGAAAAAAGAAAATAAAAGCATCTCAAGTACTATTGCATACTTTTTGTTCCAGATGACTATTTCAAGTCATTTTGATGCAGCGAAACTTTAATTATTTTTTCAGTGATATGTGATGGTGCTCATCGACACCGAGGTATGTATGATGACTTTGTCAATTTCAAGATTTACCTACCTAGGATTGAGTACGTGAGACTTCATCAGCATCGTCAAGGCCGGTCAATCCGAACTTCACTCTTGGAGAGTGAAACTTCCGTATATGTTGGACGCTATGTCATTATGTGGGTTGGATTTTTTTTTTATGAGAGCGTGGGCTGGATTGAAGCTACTGCAAGCCCACAAACGCGGAGATCCTTCTTCGTACTTCAGGCAGGGGTTGGCATCCAGCTGGGGCTTCCTTCGATCTGCCGTGCAGTATCATCCATCATAAAACCGTCTGTTCTGCCGCGCTGTATCATCAACATGATCCGTCGCGGCGTCGCCCTCGTCCACAGCAGGCAGAGCCATGTACAGGACACGCCGTGCTTGCTGGGGTGTTGGCCGGATGGTACGGTGTATTTCTAAGCAACCCTGCCCTGCATACATGAATTTGCTCCACAATACGTAATTCTAAGCAAAACAATGCCATTTAAAAAAAACGTGGTCTCTGTAGACCTTGAAAAGATAACTTTCAACTTATTTCTGCCCCTCTGTGAGCTTATAACACAAAGCCACAAACGACAAGGAGATCTTGGGTTCACCGTGGCTCACTCCTAATACTGTCAAACTTAAGTTTTATTCTCTGCACAGGATTCTGCATATATACTCTCAAGTCAATCTATCAAAACTGACTCTTATTTCTTAAAATCCGGAGTATCATGGGTGGAGCTATAGGTTCAACGAGCGATTAGCATACTCCTCAACCATCGCACCGAACAGGGATGGCTGTTCGATCAACCTTGATGGCGCATCAAATTCTTTTACCAGACCTGCAATGAAAACAATATTACTTTAGTATAACATTCTGGAAGGATAACGCTCACATTCATATTACCGCATATCAGAAATTATATGTAACAAAGAGCTCTTGAAACAAACACATATTTTCAATCAATAAGCAGCAAGACTGAAGAGATGTACCTGCATCCAGCACCAAAACTCTATCACAGTCCATGACTGTTGGTATTCTGTGCGCGATGCTAATTATTGTACATGATGAAAATTCCTGTCGCGTGATCTTCTGAATTGTGGCATCGGTTTGAGAGTCGACTGAAGCAGTTGCCTCATCCATAAATAAGATTTGAGTCTGCTTCAAAATGACACGACCAAGACAAAGGAGCTGTCTTTGGCCTACGCTCCAGTTCTCTCCGCTATCAGCCACTATGAAGAAGCAAAAGAAAAGAAATGAGTGGACGATGCAACCTACGCAGCTATGCAAACAGATATACAGAGAAGCTTAAAAATAGCATACCTGGAGCATCAAGTCTTTCAGGTTTTGAAACCACGACATCTTTCAGCTGACAGCGCTCCAGAGCCTGAAATTATATGCATTGGTGTCAAATTGTCGATGGTTAATAGACACAACCAGTGTATCATGAAGGAATGAGGCTAAAATGAACTACTCCCTCCGTTCCAAAATGTAGGTTGTTTTGGCTTTTTTAGATTCATAGTATTTGCTACCCACCTAAATATAATGTATGTCTAGGTGCATAGCAAAAACTATAAACCTAGAAAAGTCAAAACGACCTACATTTTGGAACGGAGGGAGTACATGTTACTGACACTATACCTGCCATATTTCTGCATCTGAATACTGCCCAATCGGATCAATGTTGCTTCGAATTGTTCCTTCAAACAGAACAGGTTCCTGGGGAATTATGCCGAAGCGAGATCTCAGATCATGGAGACCCAGTGTGCATATGTCTACTCCATCAATGATCATTTTCCCCTCTGCTGGCTCGACGAGCCTGAATAATGCTTGGACCAAAGTTGACTTGCCACTACCAGTCCTTCCTACAACTCCTATCTTTTCTCCACCACTGATGCTTATATTAATTCCTTTCAGAATCAAAGGTGTATTGGGTCGGTACCTAACCTGAAATAACAATAATGGTGTCTTCAATTTTATAAATGATCCTTATCTGCAAACAGAATGTTTCAATGCATTCTCCAATTTATTAAGTGCGAGATAGACAGGAATTTGCTTTAAATTCATGTGGAATATAAAGTGTTGTACTATATGGGGGGAAATGAAAGATAATATTGAGATTTTTTTACTTTGAATTACAAAAAGGACTAATAGGGGAAATTCAGTAAAATAAGGGTAAATGAGAACCACTAACCTTTAGATCCTTAATATCAATATCTCCATGTGTGGGCCAATTCGGAGAAGGAAGATGCTCTTCTATTTTCCATGCTGACTCAGAAGGGAGAGTGCTGAACTGATTTACCCTCTCCACAGCAACCATATCATTTTCCAGCATGCAGCTAATGGATATTGCAAAGTATACCAGAGAATTGAGGGAGAGGCCATATGAAAGGGACATACCAACAAATTCTGCAACAACATAGCAAAGATCAGAGCCTATGAAAAGATAATCATCATAGATCTGCTGAAACTAATTACCAGCTATAACAATTACAAAAACATTGTGATCAGTTGATTATCACAGAGAAAAAAAAAGATCAAATGCGAAAAAGCAATCATGTATATAGCTTCAAACTTTTACTAATATCCAGGTTGACTAAAAAAGCAAAAGGAAATAACTCGACCAATTTAAATTTTAAATGCAGATAATATTCTTTGACTGACTAATGTTCTAATAATGAATGAAGCAATTAGGTGCAAGACCGCAAGACGCTAAACACATGAAGCCGAAATTAATGCCTTCTCATAAGATTGTATGGCTGCATTTCTGTGCTAGGGAAAACTTTGGACCTAAAATATATCGATTCGTACCTTTTTTGATAAAATTACTGGGCAGGCTGATCATGAGAAATGCCGTTATTGACAATACAAGTGTTCCAATCAGCTCCAGTCTAAACCCAAGCCATTCATTTGCAGCGTAGTTGTGGAAGTACATGCGCAAACTTGAATTAATTTTGTCTAAATTTTCCTGGAAAAAGTCTTTCTCCTTTTTGAAACATCTTATGGTTGTAGCACCAAGAACAGTCTCCGAGAAGTGATCAATAACTGGTGCCTTTGTTACTCCTTCAAGTCGAGTCAACTCCCGAGAGGTTGCAAGATAGCGATTCTGCAGAAATGAAGGGGGAAATTGCAACTTACAGTGAGGATTATATTTTTTATTAGATGAGAGCATGAGATGAATTTTTGTAGTTCAAGCATACCCTGTACCAAATGTTCAATAGTAGGAGCGGAATTACTGCTATAACTGATGGCCAGGCAACCTGACAAGTAACAATTATGGTGCTCAAAACTGAAATGTACATTGAAATTGTCAGACCGACGAAAAATGCGAGCACAACATCAATAGTTGTTTGATCAGATGATGCCTGAAAAGACAAAGTGATATATCATATCAGTAGAAGATAAATGAACTATAGTACCACTCATTCCAGGCCTTAAACTAAAACATATTATCTAGATGTCAGAGTACGAGCAGCACACACTATGCTGTAAACAAGACCGTACTATGTAAACTAGGTTAACAAGGTTTAGCTCTGTTTACATGTACTTAGGTTAACAGGGGAGGGGAATTAAGGTTTTCAGAGGAATTCATAATTTTTTCATACTTATTAATGAGTATGGGGCTTTGGGCCAAAACACAAATAAACCAAAAAGATAAGATTTACCCGACTGAGAATCCTTCCTGAAGGAGTTGTATCGAAAAATGACATAGGGGCATGCAGAATGCTGTCAAACATCTTCTTGAAAAATATCTGAGCTGTTCGAAGTCCCAAAACCGTCTCAAGAAGAGTCTTGATTACTTGAAGGATCATCGAAAAAACTGCTATGGCCACATACACTCCAATGAACAAGGATGGGTTAAATGGAATGCTGCCTGATGTTTCGTATGATAGCCAATAGTCACTGGCCATATCAGAACCTTGCCAAACAACTGCGAACGCAAGCATGCCCACAACCCCCCACCAACCCCAAGCCTCTGTCATGTATAGCTTGTACACTCGCCAACTTACTTGACCGCTCTCCCTTTCCTCTTCTTGTATAATTTTGGAAGTGGCTGCTTCTATTTCTGGTGCAACAAGCACCTTCTCACCTTTTCCAATGGATCTGGAGCGTAAAGAAGGGATTCTACCTACTGCAGCAGGCTGAGAACGTTCAGCTTTCTCTACTTGACGACTTTGCTCCACCAGCTCCATTGAACTTTCATGAGCTGCAACAAGAGCCGCAAAATCTGAGCCGGCTTCTAGTAGTTCATCATACTTTCCTGACTGTGCAATCATACCATCTCTAACGACCTGCATATTTCCGAATGGGCAAAAAGGATAAAAGAATAAATCAAAGGCACATTATAAAACTCTAACATTGTGCCATTTTACAAGAGAAGAATGACCAATCCAAAAGTCTCTATGACACCTAGACAAATGACAACTAAAAGGAATAGATGATGATGAATTTGAAAGGTGAAATAGTCAATTATGTCCCTCAACTTTTGTCTCAGGCTCAAATTCGTCCCTCAGCTATCAATTTGGCCAATCTAGTCCTTAAAGTTTTTATTTGGGCTCAATTTTACCTCTGGTCCTACATAGCATGCCACATTGGCATGCCTAGTCAACAATGGGTGTTGTGAAGTGAGTTAAAATACATTAACTAGCCCTTACGCCTCTAATTTCTTACTTCCAGTTGATGCATTGTAAAAAACATGGTTCAATGGTCAAGGAAAATGTACAAATAAACAAAAGTGTAAACCTTTTATTTACAGACGCAAGATCATCAATCACTCATTATCGATGTGCTAGTGAATTCTAGGTTAGTATCACTTGAATTGATATCTTTGTTTCACTTGGTAGCATGCTAAGAGCGTTATATGCACTCTTGGATGACTTGGCATGCCACATCAGATATCACTTTATTGATGAAATTGCGCTCAAACCAAAACCTTGAGTGAGGATTAAATTGACCTATTTGATAGTTGAGGGACGAATTTGAGTTTTTGAAGAAAGTTGAGGGTTGAGACTGGCTATTTCGCCATTTTGAAATTATAAGTGTGACAATTCATTGGAGGGATCTTCAACTTTACACCTATGGTTTCAGGTTTATAAAAAAAACAAAGATATGCTATGGTTTTATTGACTCTATCAAATAATAGTTCAATTTTACTTGATTTCAATAAAAGAAAGATTTTTTTTCTTGCTAAATACTATCAGAACATGCTGGTAAGTAGTTGTATCAGAAGATATCTGAGACAGTGCAAAATGAGCACTGCTGAGTCAATATTGCAGATCACAGCCAGTTGTTCGTAAAGATTGCTACACAAAATAGTTTTCCAAAAGAAAAGCATATTTCCTGACAAGTTACTGCAATAGTGTAGCATGTAGCATCCAACTTACAAAGATGTTGTCCACATTATGCAAGAAATCGACTTGGTGTGTAACAAGTATGATAGCCTTTCCTTTAAGCGTTCCCTTTAGACACTCCTGTGAAATAAAGGTTGCTGTTGTAATAGCGTGCATAATTGGTTAAATAAAAATGAAAATAAAAAAGTATGGTTTTGGTTTATCCATCATTGATTGTTATATATAAATGTAAATCAAGTAGCATTTCTTCCTTCAAAATTCCATTAAAAGCTACTTAAAAATCATTGATTTCCATTTGGAGCAACATAAAACCACATCATTCAAATATATTTCTCAAGTATCTGTCCTAACTCTTTTTATTGTTTTCGATTCCTCCAAACTATAATAATGTTTGATATGGAAAATTATAGGTGTGTGACTCAGGCAGGGGAAGAAAGAATGCTGAGTGAAAAATCATCTATATTCTATATTCATATTAAATTTCTGGGAGCTAAACCTGCTGAAAAATAATTAGCTGGAGAAGTCACATACTTGAGTCCATTTCCTGTCACATTCCATTTACTAAAAAATTTTGAATGGAGGGAAAAACTTTATCAGGACAGCAACTTCAATCAACTGCATAGTTACTATTTACTGAAATATGTGTGATTAATTTTTTGCAACAAATTGGTTTTGTATCAAAAAATAACCATGAGGAAAGCATCGGTTGGATAGTAACATTTCTGCACAGGCTGTGTTTCACCAAAGCCTATTGCAAATTACAATCTTTGTTCATCCATTACCTTACCCAGCTTGTAGTAACTCAAATTCAGAAATAGATGCTGTAGGAGCATGTGGGCTTGAAAATAGTTGAAATGACAAAAAAACATACCTTAAAGATATTTGAACCAGTGTGTGCATCAACAGCACTGAAGACATCATCAAGAAGATATATATCACAATTTTGATAAACTGCTCGGGCGAGCTGAATACGTTGTTTCTGCCCACCACTGAGATTGATCCCTCGCTCTCCTATTTCAGTCTGGTCCCCAAATTCCATCATTTCCAAATCTTTTTCCAGGCAGCAAGACCGTATAACCTGTTTGTATCTTTCAGCATGCATTGGTTGTCCAAATAAGACATTCTCTTGAATGGTCCCATTTTGGATCCAAGCAGTCTGTGCAACATATGCAGTGCTCCCACACACCCTAACCTATAAAAAAGCAAGGGGTTAAACAAACAGGCACATGAGCATAAAAAAAATAGTGTAGGTATTGGATACATCATTATCTGGGAAATGCTAAACATTCTTCAAATGATACTATATAGACTTTCCAACGCTCGCTCATGAACTTGTATCACTAGACAAATATTTATGACTTCATTGAATGTGCCTGAAAGCTGCAGCATAATTCTAACTATCAGGCACACTAAAGTGTTAAGACAGTAAAAGCATTTCTGTCCCAAATATAAATGTGTTTCTTCTACAGAGTTAAAATGAAAACGTTCACACGGCCAAGCATTAGACTGAGAGTAAACTGATGGCTAGGCATTTAGTCAAACATGAAGCAGATATAAGACAATGTAGACCATGTCATGTTGAGAGAGGCATTTCATCAAACACATGGTGGTCGTGGTATGAAGGACTCCACCCTGGCATGCCAAACAATCCAGAGTACTTTACAACTTGGATTGGGAATTCACTTGCATGATTTGCATCTATTCCAGCCAAAACAAGTGGCAAAGCCATCTACTAATTAGTCTAATTAAACAGGCTTCTCTAACCGTGCAAATTTGTGTAGCTCCTTGACTATGCTGATCACCAAGCACGGACTTCTAAAGTGGCCTTAGATCTGATTTGAACCCAACCTACCTAACGCTGATTTGACAGTTCTGTATGCAGGTCAGCAAGAGATGACTTTTGGAGAAAGTTGCACAAACCAATGAATAAATTGCACGGTATTGCTACTAACAATGTTTGCTTTGAATCAGAAACATCACACTCACCGTGCCAGAGATCTTCTCCATCTCCCCCATAATGCAAGAAAGCAGCGATGACTTGCCCGACCCAACTGTCCCAACCACCGCCGCAAGGTCACCCCTCCTTACCTCCATATTGATCCCCTTCAGCACAGTCTCCAACACCGGTGCTGCCTCAACATCATTCTCGTCATCACTTTCACCATCCTCATCACGGTCCTCACCTTCTTCATTCTTCTTATTTCCCCTCATGTCCCAAGCAAAAATGCCATCACGCACCTCCACCACCACTGAACCGGTACCAATGTCAGTGTCCTCCACATGCTCCACAGCCGAGTCATCAAGCACGGCATCAAGCAGGTATCTGTCAAGCCTGCCAACAGACACGGTTGCCTGCGTCACAGCAGCAATCGCCTCAGGGAAACTCTGCATAGGTCCGTCGAGCATTCTGAAGAACGCGGTCGCCGTGAAGACCTTTCCCGCGTTGAGCTCGACGCCAATCAGGACACATGTGCCGAACACGAGGACGGTCATGGTGAGCGGGCCGCTCCAAAGCACGATGGTGTTAGCACACATGAAGTACATGGACTTGGCCAGCCATCCCATCTCTTCCTCCCTAAGCTCGCGGATCTTGGCCCCGAATGTCTCCTCCCACGCCTGCAGCTTGATCACGCGGATGTAATTGAGCAGCTCAGTGATGGCCTTCATGCGCTCGTCACGCTTGCCGAGGAACTTGAACTGGTACTCGATGTTGAGCTTGTTGGCGAAGGCCACAGCCACAGTGACCACGGCGATGGCAGCGACGGCGGTGAGCACTGCGGGCCCTAGGTGGGTGTAGAGCAGCGCTAGCGCCATGGCGATCTGGAGTGGCATCAGCCACAGATTGTGGAGCTGGTGTGTGACGTTGGCCACCTCTTGGGCGTCCACCTCCATGTAGTTGACGATCGTACCGGTGCCGTGCGCGCGACGCGCGCCCGTGGACAGCCGCAGTGACTTGCGGTACACGGCGGCGAGCAGTGCGGCGTTGATGCGCATCCCCAGTTTCTGCCCCTGGAACTCGTAGTGGTGCGATGCCAGCGTCTCCGCCGCCTTGCCGACAAGCAGGACGGCGACCAGCTGCAGCCCCTCCGTGACCTCCCCGCCGCGGCGCACGAACTCGACGAACCTGTCCACGAGGGAGGGGCCGATGTACATGACGGAGAGGTGCGACAAGCCAAGCACGGCGGTGAGAAGGAACTGCGGCCAGAAGGAGCGCAGCAGCGCGGTGAGCACCGGGCGCTCGGGCTTGGACGCCCCCGGCGCCGGCGCGGGCCAGTTGGAGGCGAACAGCGAGTACGCCGCCTCGGCGGTGTCAGCCGGCGCCACCGGCGGGACTTGGTCGGCAGCGAGCGTGGCCCTGGAGCCCTTGGTGATGAGCGGATTGATCCACCCGAACGTGGCGAGCGAGAGCCACGACGCCGTGGCGTACGTCACTTCCGCCGCGACGGCATGGCCACCATCGGAAGAAACCCCATTGGCGGCAGCGTCGACGGCAGCAAGGCCGGTGGAACCGGTAACCGAGAAATACAGTAGCGGGAGCGAGAGCGCCAGCCAAGCGAACGCGAGCGGGTCGTCTGGGAGGAGCGCGTCCCCGGCGGCGTACCTTGCGGCCGCGCACCCGGAGAAGAGCGCGGCGAAAGCCGCGGTGCCGAGCCAGAAGAGCCTGAGGTGGACCGGGTGGTGGGCCACGCGCGCGGGTTCCGTCGCCTGGTTCTTCTCTGCGGCGACGACCCCCGTGGCCGCGAGGTGAGCGACGGCGTGCGCGGCGAGGAAGGCGCAGTCGACGGCGAGCAACGCCGCTCTCCCCCGGAGGCGCAGGAGCGCGAGGACGACCAGCATGATGGCGCCCGCCGCCTGGACCGCGGAGGCCGCGAGCGCGAGCCCGTGCCGGAAGCTCCTCCCGCGGCGAACGGGAGGCGGCGCCTGGTCGGCGGACTTGGCGAGGAGGGGCTCCCGCGCGCGGCCGTCGTGCCGGGCGGCGCGGCGGCAGAGGCGGGCGCGGAGTGCGAGCGCGAGCGCGGCGAGGAGGAAGAGGAGGTCGACTGCGGCGGCGAGCGAGCGCTGCGGGCACGGGGAGAGGAAGAGGAAGGCGAGGCGGCCCGGGACGGAGGACGCGCCGTGTGCCGGCGGCGGGGAGCAGCCGGCGGTGGCGCGCCACCACGGGAGGGCGGAGGATGCGGCCTCCATCGTGGCGGGTGGCCGGGTGGCGGCGCGTCACATTTGGGGATTTTCAATTTTGTGGGAGCAGCAGCAGTCAGCAGAGTCGGGGAGGGCGGGTGCCGAGCAGCGCAGGACTGCAGGAGCAGAGGAGACGACCGCGATGACCAGGCAGCGCAAAAAGTTTGAATTCTTTATTGGGTTATTCTCAGACCGGAGCCGCGCATGATGACTCGCGCTACGCACCAGTCGCTGACAGGTCGACGCGCCGGGGTGCTTGGCCCACTTGTCGGTGGCTTTAGAACAAGCCTCGTGACGGCATCGGCGAGTCTGCGTAAGCCCAGCACGGAGTGCCTGGCCCCGCCGGTCAGCGTCTTGGACGCGTGGGCCTTGGTGGGTTTCGGGGGATTGGCGACGGGTCAAAGAAGGTGACGCTGCGGCGTGGAAAACTCTACGACCGCCAGCGACACCGGCGGTGCGCGGGAGGAGCTTCCAAGATCGCCATTGTTCTGCAAGCGGAGGATTCGGTGGCCATATTCAAATGCCGAGGCGTCCCCGAGCGGGGAGTTCGTGGAACCTTCTCCCTCGCGTGGGTCTCGATGGACGGACACGTCCTTGATATCCTGCCTCGCAGGACTGCTAGTCCGCATTTTGCCCGCATCGCCGAGATAAAGATTCAAACTAAAAATAGTACGTAATATACATTTCAAAATGTAATAATCCAGCAAATATAAAACTTAAAAAGTACGGAATATATAGAGAGAGATCACCTAACATTTACTCATTTAGGATAGAAAACATAAAAGATCAAGTCAAGAAACACACCGGTCACCATTTGACAATGACATTTTAATTGTGTTTAGGTCTAGGAGACCTAGGTAATTGCACTTGTCTATCTTTCTTTTTCTGGAATGCTTTCTTAATTTTCTCAAGGTCAATTCCTTTGAAGATCTCTCTCTCAATGTAGCACACCATCAAGGTATTAAGCCAAGCATCAGACATCTTATTGCGCAGCTCAGTCTTGATAGTTTTAATTGCTGAAAAGGCCCTCTCAACTGATGCCGTCGCCACTGATAGTAGCAATGCCAACTCAATTAGACGATATACCAATGGAAAGACAATATGCCTCTCAAGTTTAACCATTTTTGCGGCTAGGCTTGCTAAAAAAAGATCATGACAAACCCTAAACTGCTCAAGTCTTCTAACATGAACAATAAAGTTTTCAAGTTGATCTCTTATATCATTCTTACCGGAATAAGAGAAATCATCAGAATATATCTCTGTAAGCCGAGCTAGCTTTTCCGCATCAAATTTTGAGAAGGAGTCTCTTGGGTCAAGACATGAAAAACAAACTAACAATTTTGAAGATACCTCACTAAACCGATGATTCAACTCTGTGGTGATAGCATCAATAGCAGCATAGAAGGTATCAATACGAAAATGATGATCTTGAGTGATGTTATTCCTCCCTCCTTTTCTTGATCTACCCCATCTTAGTACTGCTTCCCTCATATTTGGTACTGTAATATCATTTTGATTGCAAAATATTGTGGCTTCTTCCAACAGTGGCTCCCAACCATGATTCCTCAAATCCATTAAACGTGTTTTCACATCAGTAATCAAAGACATGGCCTGAACAATATTTTGATCCTTCCTTTGTAAGATAAGAGATAGCTCATTTGTGATGCGTGGAATTTTTAACATCATTTTCATGATGAACACAAAGCTAAAAGACTCCATGATTTGCACTAAGCCTCCCGCTTTACATGGATTGCGCATGTCTTGATGCACAATTTCTAGAACTTCAATCACCGGATCCCACATTGATTCAATGCGCCTCAAAGTCTTATAATGAGAGCCCCATCTTGTATCTCCAGGTCTAGCCAATGATGTTGCTTGATTTTTTCCTCTTCCCGAAGATCTCTCCAATTTTCAGCTTATGCAAAAGAATTCCGCGTTGTTTATCAAGCAATATGTCCTTCCTTTTGCAAGATGAACTAGTGGTGTTCACAATCATGGTCACGTACTCAAAGAAATCCTCAATATATGAACAACATCTTGAGACTGAAACAACTACTAACTGTAATTGATGAGCAAAGCAATGTATATAGAAAGCATACGGGTTCTCACCATGAATCATCTTCTGAAGGCCATTAAATTCTCCTCTCATATTAGAAGCTCCATCATACCCTTGCCCTCGCAAATTTGCAATATGTAGCCCATGCGCACCAAACACCTCAACCAAAGCTTTCTTCAGTGCTTCTGAAGTTGTCTCCTTTACATGCTTGATACCCAAAAATCTTTCAATTACTTTTCCTTTATTGTTCACAAACCTGCAGCACAAATTATACCTTTCGTTAGTTTGATAATTTTATCAAGTCAACAAAATGATGAAACCACAAATAATTCAAATGCTTACCTCACAACTACAGCCATTTGTTCTTTAACTGATATATCACGAGATTCATCAATAAGAACGGAGAAGAAACAACCTGACATCTCTTGTTTCATTGCTTTAGTGACCTCAGCTGCAGAACATTCATCAAGTTCTTTTTGAATTGTTGGAGAAGTCATTTTGGCATTTTTGGGACATGCCACATCAAATGCAAGCTTCACTTCTTCATTTCTTGTTTTGTACCAGTCAAGCATATCCATAAAATTGCCCTTATTTAAAGAACAAGGTGATACATCATGTTCGCGGAATAGCTCACCTTGCAATGTGAGAAAACTCACAATACCCAAAGATGTATCCAGATGAGTTTTGTCAATGTCTCGAACTGCCGACTAGTGAATTTTATGATTGCGCGTCTGGCCCGGATGGTGTGCAAGAAAGACATGATGGTTTATACTGGTTCGGGTAGAATGTCCCTACGTCCAGTTCGAGCCGCTTGTGCTCTTGCACTAAGTTTGCAGTAGGGGTTACAAATGGGCGAGAGATGGAGGGGGCTCCCAAGTCTCTTGTGGAGTGTGCGTGTGTGAATGTGAGTCTGAACGTTCCGTCCCTTCGGTGGGGGGTCTCCCTTCCTATTTTATAAGTCAAAGGGAAGGGAGTGGATACAGAGAGAGAAAAAGAGAGAGAGAGAGATCCCCGGGATCGTGCCACCTCTCCTCCCCTTTGCATGGGCCCCACTGGCCCTGCAGCTGACGACGGAGGCGCTCCCATGTCGTGCTCTGGTGCGACGTGCGGCGTTCATCCCAACGGAACGGGCGGCGCGGGTCTGCCAGGCCGCAGGACGGGTGACGTGCACCCTACCGAGCCGGGCGGCGTGAGCCCCCAGCGCATTTTACGGCTTGACCCCCGGCGCGGAGGACGACCGGGGCTTGCCGTAGTTGCCTGTCTTTTCTGGAGGTCATGTCATTGCACGTTCTTACCTATCTTTACGCCCGAGGTCCGTCCCCTGACGTGGCCTGTCACTTCGTGAGGTCCCTGGGGGCCCACGCCTCTGGGGCGGACGTGCCCGACCCCTCACCATTAGGATCGGGCAAGACGGACAGGCCCGACCCTTCACCGTTGGGGTCAGGCGTGGCGGACGCGCCCGATCCCTTATCCTTGGGGTCAGGCGAGGCGGCTATGTCCTTCACCAGTGCCTCGTGTTGGGTTGTCGGTGCCCCTTCCCCTGGTGGGCCGCTTGCGGCTATTTGACGGCCCAGCTGGCCCAGGCCACGTACTTCGGGGGAGCTAATCCGTGATCAGCTTCCTAAGAAAGATTCTTTGGGGGATCCGTGATATTTGCCCCCGACAAGTTTCATACTTGAGTAGTGCATCTTTGGTATATTTTATATCCTTATGTTTCACACTTCTTCTTTGATCATCAAAATCTTCATATTCTGTCCTACACAACGCCATCTCCTAGCTTGGAGTTCACCACTAGCAGTGTATAAGTTTAGATTATAAGTTTCTAGTTGAATGTTGTTGGCGCTAAAAATTGGCCGGGAATCGGCCGATGACCTTTAGCGTCGGACACACGACCCGGGAGAATTTGCTTAACTCCTGTTCGGGTGATTGCCCTGGTGCAGTTCGCGCGGCGTGCCAGTCAATCTGACCTGTTGATTGAAAAGGAAATAAACGTATTAAACTCCGGGCTTACGATCGGCTAGAGTTCCGATCTGTCCCGAAAAGCGTATCAGCGAATCGGCTGATTTGCTATGACGATGACCGGCTATGGACCAACCGATAATCACGTAACGATTGCCAAGAAACTACTGGAGTAACTTAAATAATTGTTACAGATGCAACACTCGAGATAGATCTAATCGGCTAGACAATGGTAAACAAAGAGAAATAATGATGAAGCCGACAGTTCAATCTCAAGCTGGATAACTGGTGATAAAACTAGAACAATAGGTAAAACCTATAATTCTAGTAAATATCGATAACTAGTGAATAAATCTAAACGAAACAACGGCGATGCGCCCGAAGTTAAAGCTTAGATGTTATTCGATAGACGGAACCTACCAATTGGCGGAAGATCGTGTCGATGCAGCCCTGCCAATCCGTACGAACTCGTGAAAGAAAAAGAAGTATTGGCGAAGTCACCGACCTGAAAAGTAAAGTACGATGAAAAAGTAGATTGTTTGTATTGATTGATGTATTATTTCTACAAAACCCTGACTGCTTCTATTTATACCCTAGGACTAAGACTCCTTGTCTATTACGATCCATTGCAAACTTGATTTAAATAAAACTACTATATCTATAAAACTTTCCTAAAGGAAATGGGCTCCCGCAGAATCTTCTGCCGCCATCTCCTAGTCCAATCCGGACTCTTTCCATTGCTTCACGACCGAGTCGGCGTCGTTCTTTAACCAACGTCAGGTCATCTTTGACCAGGATCCTCAGTTGGGATTCCATTGGCTTCATCCCCTATCTGTTGGCGCAAGCTGCATCGCCAATCGGCCGATCCCTAACTGTAGCCTCAATCGGCCGATGCCCAACTGTAGCCTTTAAATCTGTCGCATCGGCCAGTCTCTTCCTTTCCTGACGCCGATTCAACACGTGTCAAAATCTGGCGTCAACACATGCCCCCCAGTTTCGGAGTAAAACATGACTTTTACTTCGAAATTCTTTTTTAATCTCTCCTCCAAAATAAACGCAGCAAAAATCTCCTTCCGTTTCGCGGTCTTCTACATGATGATTGCAATCTTCTCGAACCAGGCGCCTGAGACAACTGTTCCCCTGGAATTCGTGTAGACGGTGCGGTAAAAATCCCGCCTTTACCCTTTCTCTCTCGGACTGTCCTTAAGTACTGGCGTTCTCCGCCGCTTCTTCTCCACGAGCTTAGTAATTTCCTGCCCAGCACTTTCTATCTTCTCCCAGTGTCTTCTCGGTTTCCAACCGCATCCTCTAGCGATCTTCCTCTCATCTACAATTCGCTTCATCCCTCCAATGGCGGCACCGTCAGCAACTCCACCAACCATGGAGGCTCCGCCAGCAACTCCGTCGGCGATGACGGTTCCATCAGCGACTCCATCGGCGACGATGAGCTTCATCCCAGAGGTAAACATCCGAAACTTTCCTCTTTCACTTTTTACCGCTTAGGCACCTTTTAGATCTATTCTCAGTTCTTCCCTTTTTCACCTTTTTTAGGCATTTAGACAGCAAATCACTATTCCTCTTTCCGAAGCCCCTGGTCTCATCTGCTTAGGTCCTATGGGGAATCCAGACCCGACTGATTTGATCAACTTAGAAACCCATAAAATCCCTTTCAAGCAATCAGCTATGGATTTGGGTCAGTGGTCAGGCGCTTTTAGATCTTGGCCGAATGAAACCCCCGGCTGGAAAGAGTGGTACCAAAGATTAGCCAACTCTAAGAGAGTTCAGTGGGATGAATTAAAAATCGGCCAGTGCATCAATCTTTCTTTGTCCCAGATGGAGAAAAATGAACCCCTAGTAATGGCGGCCTCCTATTTCTGGTCCGACGCGCTCAACGCGTTTCTCTTTGGGCACGGACCCATGACTCCAACTCTGGCCGATGTCCTGATGCTGACCGGCCTTGACATTTCCTCCCCTGATACACCCTTTGATTATCTGACCAAACCAACCCATCGGCTAGAGACGAAAGGAATCGGCGGGTGGAAAGGGTACATCAACAGAAACATGAGGACCGGGATGATTTCGGAGAGAGAACATACAACGTTCTTGATGATGTGGCTAGAGAAGCACTTCTTCTACGGTAGAGCGGTCGGTCCTTCTTCCAATACACAAGCTCTGGCCGAAGCCCTGTCAATAGGATCCACCATCCCCCTTGGGAAGCATCTGCTAGGATCGGCCTACCACATGATGCACCAGATCGGCGTCAAATTATCAAAGGGAGAGCCGATTGGTAACCCTGGTGGCCCCTGGTGGTTCATCACCCTCTGTCTTAATTTGTACATGAGCAAAGTCTCCCAGCAGCAGATAGAGACCAAAACATTCCCCAACATTGAGTCAGAGGAGAACCCCACCATACGATGACAGTGCACCTCTTTCGGAGAAGCAGCATCAGATTTTCCTGGTTGCCAGTTCACCGCCACCCGAACAGCCGAATATTTCAGATGTTTTTACAACGGCTTCAGTGAAGAGACCACCAGCTGGTATCCATACCAGATGACAGAGCCGCTTTTTGAGCTTCCCGTCTGCTATGATTCATCGTCCAACTCCTTTGATGATAATCTTATGGACATTTTGATCAAGTCAGGGATTTTTACCGGCAAACTTCTTCTCTGGGAAAGATTTTCCAACTTATGAATTTTACAACCCATCAGTTGCAGCACGGCAATTCGGCTTTGGTCAGCTGCCGATTCAAGTTTATTTTGCCGGCCGTGCAAAATTCCAAGATGAGCTCACCAAGAGCCTCGACTATAGTCAGCTGTGCAATTTAGTGCCGGACTCCAGTACCATTGATCTAAACAACTGGATAGTGGCTCCCTTTGCCGTCCAACAGTTCAAATTATGGTGGGCAGAATGGAAGCAGCATCTCTTCTGTTCATCTCCTTCAACATATTGTAATAATCTGGATCCCGACAACATTGACTCAAATGCAGCGGTACTGCCCTTCTCCCAGCCGATTTCAATGTTATCCCTTTTTATGCTACAAATTTGTCGCTAACTCTTATTTCCCTTTTCAGTCCGAAGATCAACTTCCTCCGATGCGGAGCCGAAGTGGTAGGCCGATAGAGAGTAACCGCCCATACACACCATTCCCACTCATCGGCCACCACGCCCCAACTATCAAAGACATCACCAACGGCCGATGGAAGCAAACATCGAAGAGGCCCACTTTAAAGAAGACGAGCCGCCGAGTGCGTGCCCGTATAGAACCGGCTGATCAATCGGTGACGGCATCGGCTGAACCTTCAACTGCACCAACTTTGCCGATTACTGAGGAAGTTGATCTCCAGACTGCTACAGAAGTTGGAGCGGCTACTGCATCAATTCTGGTAGAAGCTGTTCAGGTAATTTCGCACACTTCACATACTTCTAAGTATTCTATCGATATTAACTTCTTCTTTTTGCCAGGCTGCGCAAATCGCCCCAGTGCAGTCTCCACAGCAATCGGCTACATCCCAGGCGGAAACCGAAACGCCAGCAATTCCTCTCACCGAGGTAGAGGATTTCTTAACTCAATTTCTTGATACTCATCCAAAAACTAATCAATTTTTTATGTAGGCTACTCTGAGCGCATCAATTGCTCCTCCCCAACAAACATCGGCCGAAGGACTCACGGAGGTACGGCAGGCATCATACACCATAAGACTTAATCACTTGCATTATGCTTATAAAATTTGTTTCCATACCGTTCCAGGAGGCTGGCCCGAGCAGAGCGCTGATAGTCGTCGAATCTTCTTCTTCTGACGAGCGAATCGTGCCAGTTCCTGAGATGAGGGTGGCACTTCCGCCGACGCAAGCACAAGAAATTCGTTTCAAAGAGGTAAGGAACTTGCCACCCAAATCAGCCGATTTCCCTTTATCGTCGGCTAATTCTTATTTTTATCTCTTTTATTCTCTCGCAGGAGCAGGATACTCCCAACAATAGTCTTTTTTCTTTCGCGGTTGCCCTTTCTGACGATGAAGAGACTGCTTCACGCCAAGTCACAACAAGCTCAATCCCTGATAACGTCCGTGCCAAGCTCGAGAGCATATGGACCCTCCTGCAAGACGACATCAGCCGATTAGTGGGAGATGCCTCGCCGATTCGGCAACTTCTTAGTGAAATCAGAGGCCGAATTCTAGAAGAAGTGACAGAGGCTCTGGATCCTACTGCATATATAGAGTCAATGCAGACTTCAGTGTTAAGGGCCTTGCGCCATATGGCCGATCGCGCCAAACTAGCGAAAGCCCGCGAGGAGGAAGACTCCTACAAACATCGAGCTCAAGAGGTGCATCGGCGAATCAGCTTCCTTGAGAACTCTTGTCCAGATATCGTCGGCGCCATAGACCGCCTTAAACGGAGAAGGGCAGAGCTAGCCAAGGAGATGGAGCAGGTGACCAAGGCCATAGCTGCTGAAGAGAAAAGACTTCAAGACCTCCCATCTGTCATCGCCGAGCTGAAGCAGGAGAGGCAGAACCTGGCCCACGAAGCAATAAAAATCCATCGTCATATGCCAGAAATCCCCGGATCGGCCGATGATGACCAAAGAATTGTAGACTCGGCCGATCAAGTTAGGCAACGAGCGATTGCGGCTATTGATGCCTTCCTCGGGTGAACTTTAAAAATTTTGTAAACATTTAATGTCTTCCTGCCGTTGACGCGCAGATTCAAACTTGGACCGTTCTTTTTGGCAACATTTAATGTCTTCTTGCTGTTGACGCGCAGATTCAAACTTGGACCGTCCTTTTTGGCAGCTTTTCATTTGTTTACCCTTTTATTCCGATGGGACGCATCCTACTATCCCTTCACCCTCTTCCTTCTATAAGTATGAGATCGCGTATCATTTCCAAAGGCGTCCGTATTGCCCGTCTTCTTTTCCTCTAACGACTTGATCTCCATCCTCCAGACTAGACGCCAAGATGTCTTGTTCGTCTTCTTCCTTCTCCGTCAACCAAGTATGAAATCTTCCTTTGTTCCCTTTCTTGACATTTCAATCAATCTGAGGTGATTGTTTGCTCCCCTTTTATCCGAAACATCTTAGCCCCAGTCTGGAACGAGCGATTGAAGTCATGCATTCAGACGGACCACTGTCGCAGGCGGATAGAGATCTGATCAGGGCTCATCGCGAAGAACTCCGAGATCATGTCCCCGCTGACGTCCAGAAGATCTGGGACCATATAGACGCCAACTGCTCCAGGCGGCCGCCAACTGAAAGGAGTCATCCACTTCCTCGCCTAGTCGCCCTTGAAGATGCTGCGGCGGGGACATCCCAACCACCTCTCGACAGGAGCCACCCGCTCCCTCGTCAAGTGGAGGCTGAAGTCACCATGGAGGATCTGGAGGAAAAGAGCATCCGCCTCTTGATAAAATTAGGCCGGATTGAGAGGGAGATTAAGAAAAAACATGGTCAATAAACATGTTGGTATTTTTCTTCTAAGGGCGACTTGTACCGTGTCGGCCATGTACCCTGCTGTTCTTACCGAATAATGAATTGGTTAGACTAAATCGAACATTTCATCCTTAAGGCGATGTCATCTTCACATCGGCTATATAAACAGGAGCCAATAGGAGTTGGCCACGTTGTCTTGATGCACTCTATCGTAAATTATGCACCCACCCATATACTTGGATAGTATCTCTTCAGATATCTCCCGTTTAAGGCTCTTGAGAATTCTTCCCCTTCGATAGTTTCTAGTATATATGCATTTCCCGGAGCACATCGGCCGATTTTATATGGCCCCTCCCAAGTGGGCGACCATTTACCGAATTTGGGATCCTTAGACCCTATCGGCAGCACCAACTTCCATACCAAATCTCCTTGGGAGAATTGTTTAGCTTTGACCTTCTTGTCGTACCACCTGGCCACCCTTTTCTTCTTTTCTTCAACGCTAATCAAGGCCCTCAATCGCTGACCCGCCAAATCGTCGAGCTCTCCCTTCATGAGGAGGGAATAGTCATCGGCCGTCAACTGATCTTGAAGCGATGTGCGCGTTGACCCCGTCCTTAATTCCCAAGGCAATACTACTTCGTGACCATATACCAACTGATAAGGAGATGTCTTAGTGGCCCCGTGGCAAGCCATCCTATAAGCCCATAGAGATTCAGCTCAAGAAAATGTGCCACTTCTTGGGTTGTTCCTCTATCTTTCTCTTGATCAACTTGATTACCCCCTTATTGGATGATTCAGCCTGGCCGTTTGGCTTGAGCATAGTATGGAGAAGAATTCAACAATTTAATCCCCATATCGGCGGCGAATTCCTTGAACTCCCCTGAGGTGAACATCGTTCCTTGATCAGTTGTGATAGTTTGAGGGATGCCAAACCGATAAACAATGTGGTTCTTCACGAAATTGATCATATCAGCTGATGTCACGGTCTTCAATGGAACTGCCTCCACCCAGTTGGTAAAATAATCAGTGGCTACTAATATAAACTTATGCCCTTTGCTTGATGGAGGGTAAATCTGTCCGATGAGGTCGATCCCCCAAACCTCTAAACGGCCATGGTTTGATTATCGGATTCATAGCCGAGGTTGGCGTGCGCTGCACATTGCCAAACTTCTGACAGTCTTGACAACCTTTATAATATTTAAAACAATCTTTGAGAATCGTCGGCCAATAATACCCGTTGTTTCTGATCATCCACTTCATCTTGTGAGCCGATTGACGAGCTCCGCACACGCCTTCATGGATTTCTCCCATCAGGACCTTTGCTTCTTCCGTTCCCAGGCATTTGAGAAGAACCCCATCAATCGTCCGGTAAAACAAATTGTTTTCGAGCAATACATATTTCGTGGCCTGAAAACGCACTCGCCGATCCACTTTCTGGGACGGATCTTTCAAGTAATCGGCAATCTCCTTCCGCCAATCATCGGCCGCAAGTTCCAGAATCATGGCCCCTTGAATCGGCCGGTACCCGGACGCATGCTGGGCAAGTCTATTGGCTTCTTCATTGTAATTTCTGGGAATGTGCTCAATAACTGCAGACTTGAATTCCTTTAACAGCTGGAGGCAATCTTCGTAGTAAATCCTTAAGATATCATCTTTGCATTCAGATCTCCCCGTTAATTGATCTACAATGAGCATGGAATCCCCAAAAATTTCTACCGCATCAGTTTTGACTTCCCTTAACAATTGGATACCTTTTAGGACTGCTCGGTATTCCGCCTAGTTGTTGGTCGCGGATGCCTCTATCGGCATAGAGAAATCATATCTTGCCCCCCGAGGCGATACAAGAACGATGCCGATTCCTGATCCGGCTCCACACGAGGCTCCACAGAGTGCATGGATTTGGTTCAATGATAGCAATTTCCGGTCCACAATGCTGAGCCACGAAATTGGCCATGACTTGACCCTTGACAGCCTTGGCCGATTCATACCTTAGGTCAAACTCTGACAGAGCCAGGATTCACTTTCCAATCCATCCTTTCAAAATTGGCAGTGATAGCATGTATTTTACCATATCATCCTTGCATACGACTATGCAATCTGCCGATAACAAATAGTGTCTGAGCTTGGTACACGAGAAATATAGACACAGGCACAGCCGTTCCACCGGGGAATATCTCGTTTCGGCGTCCAGGAGTCTTCTGCTGACATAATATACCACCCGTTCTTTTCCTTCAAACTCCTGTGCCAGTGCCGATCTGATAGCCCGCTCGTCGGCCGATAAGTATAGTTTGAACGGCTTGTCAGCCTGTGGCGGGACTAATACAGGTGGTGAAATTAGATATTGCTTGATATCTTCTAATGCTTTGCGTTGTTCTTCTCCCCACATGAATTCCTGATCGGGCTTCAATTTCAACAAAGGAGTGAAAGCTTGAATACGCCCGGACAAGTTGGATATGAATCTTCTGATAAAGTTGACCTTGCTGATTAGGGACTGCAGCTCAGTTTTATTCTGCGGGGCCACAACCTTATTGATGGCAACTATGGTCTTCCGGTTGACTTCTATCCCGAGCTCATGGACCATGAATCCTAAGAATTGCCTGGCCGACACACCAAATGCACACTTGTTCGGGTTCATTTTCAACCCATGCTTCCTTGTGCACTCCAACACCTCTTGTAAGTCGGCCAGGTGTTCCCGATGACCTTTTGACTTGACTACAACATCGTCGATGTAGATTTCCACCGATACGCCCATAAGCTTGTGAAAGATATAATTCATAGCCCGTTGGTATGTAGCGCCGGCGTTCTTCAATCCAAAGGTCATTACCACCCACTCAAATAAACCGAGGTGGCCCGGACACCTGAAAGCCGTTTTCGAAATATCTTCTTCGGCCATTAATATTTGATTGTACCCAGCATTACCGTCCATGAAACTGATGACTTTATGCCCCGCGGCGGTGTCTATCAAAACGTCGGCTGTTGGCATTGGATACCCGTCCATTGGTGTAGCCTGATTTAGGTTCCTGAAGTCGATGCATACGCGCAACTTTCCATTTTTCTTGTATACGGGTACAATATTAGAAATCCATTCGGCGTAACGGCACTGCCGAATAAATCTTGCTTCAATCAATCTTGTGATCTCGGCATTTATATCAGGTAGAATTTTAAGGTTGCATCGTCGTGCAGGCTGCTGATATGGCCGATATCCTGGTTTTATAGGCAACCGGTGTTCGACAATGGACCGGTCTAGGCCAGGCATCTCATGGTATTCCCTAGCAAAGCAATCTTTGAATTCTTTTAATAAACTTATCAATCTATATTTGTGGTCGGGATCTAAGCTAGCACAAATATACGTCGGCCTTGGCTTGCTACCATCTCCTAAATCCACCATCTCCAATGAACCAGCCGACGTAAATCCATGCCCAAGCTTCCCATCTTCTCGGACGAACTGATCCATCTAGTCTGAATCTTCAGAGCCGACTACTTGGATCGGCTGTAGGCCAAAATCGGACACTTTCAGGAAATCAGTGTCCCAAATCCTACCGGATATACACTTGACGTATTCGTAGCTCCACTGTTGCGTATCAGCCGCCGCAACACTGTAGGTGGAATCGACGGTGACTATCTTGGTGCTGTCGCCAACCCACTGTACGAGGCATTGGTGCATTGTAGACGGGACGCAGCAATTCGCGTGTATCCAATCGCGACCGAGCAACATATTGTAGGACCCCTTGCCATTAATAATAAAGAAGGTAGTGGGAAGGGTCTTACTGCCGATGGTGAGGTCGAAGCAGAGCGCTCCGCGGGCAGGAGACACGTTGCCTTCGAAGTCTTTGAGCATCATGTCCGTTTTGGTCAGATCTTCATCGCTTTTGCCCAACTTCTGGAACATGGCATATGGCATGATATTGACTGCAGCGCCTCCGTCCACTAGTAGCCTGGTAACGGGTCGTCCGTTAATGAGTCCTTTGAGAAATAGAGCCTTGAGATGTTGCCATTTTTCGTCTTCCGGTTTCTCAAAAGTAGCTGTGATCGGCTCCAAAACCAACTGCGCCATCTGCTCCTCCATCCTTGTTGCTTTGTCTCGATCGGCGGGTGGCATGAACTCCATCGGCAAGATGAACACCATGTTGACATCAGCTGCCGATTCTTGATTGTCGCCCTCCTCGTTGTTGTTTCTTCTTTTGGGGCGCCAAACTCGAGACCTGTCATTTTTCTTATCCACCACCTGCCTCTGTTCTTCCTCTTGTTGTTCCCATTGGCGTCGACGTTGGATCCTTCGTTTTTGAGATTTGGACAGTCTATCAGGGCACCACCTGGGGTTCACTGGTTTGGCCGGTGGTTTGGCGTGCTCCCAGTCTGGTTCCCTTCCTAGGGGGTTCTCATCAGACACCCTAGCATCGGCCATTTCTTCTAGCCAATCGTGTATGCTGGTTCTGCCCTCCAGTCGCTTCTGCTGGTTGATCCTGCCCCTCGGCCGGTCGCACCGGTCGACTCTGCCCCCCAGCCGATCATGCACTGAAAGGCGCCGACCCTCTTGTTCGCGCCAGTTTCTGCTGATCGGCTCTGATCCTCTGTCTCTGGAACGCGACCTTTTGAGCGGGCGATCATTGCGATTTGGTCCACTGCACTCAGGGCAATTATCAGCTGATGGTAATCTGAGGTCATTTTCCCAGCAATGGATGAAGAACGGGCATCACCAATGATCTTCGTGTCGGCGTATCATCTCTTCGTGGTGTCTCGATCTTTCCTGCTGCCGCTGATATTTGCTGAGTAAGAATTGGGAAGTGATGGGTCCACGCGATCGTTCTGATCCTTCGCCCTCGTCTTCAACCCGTCTTTTCCCTTTACCATCGTCCACCGTAACCTGCTTTCTAGGGTCCACGGCGCCGCTTCTTTTAGCCGATTCCGACGTTGGCACCTTGGTTTGAAGCGAGTTTTTTCCCGTGTCAACCATGTTAGCAGGGAAAGGATGCTGATCAATTTTCATCAGCTTTGCTGGCTTCGCCGGGACTTGAAATTTAAGTCTGCCTTGCTCAATGGCCTACTGTATCTGCTGACGGAAGATTTTGCACTCATTTGTGTCGTGAGACGTGGCGTTGTGCCACTTGCTATATTTCATCTTTTTGAGCTGATCGGCCGAGGGAATGGTGTGGTAAGGTCAAAGCTTGATCTGCCCCTCTTGGAGAATTAAGTCGAAGATTTTATCGGTCTTTGACGTGTTAAAGCCGAACGCCTCTGGTTCTTTCTTCCCGAAAGGGCATGATATCGGCTTCTTCCCTTTGACCCATTCTGCTAGGCGATTTCTTCTTCTTCCTCAGATTCAGACCCTTTCAAATATGCCACCTTTTTCTGGAAATTCCTCTGCTGATCAAACGGACGTACTTCTTGACCGGCCAATCGGTGAACGATCTGACTTAAACTTTCAAACTCTTGCGAGGTGTACCTCTCCTTGATATGTGGCAGGAGGCCTTGGAAGGCGATGTCGGCCAACTGAGCGTCGATCAGGGCTAGGGTATAGCATTTGTTTCTGACCTCTCTGAACCTCTGTATGTAGCTAGTTACTGGTTCGTCGCTCCTTTGCCTGAGGCTGGTCAAATCTGAAAGCTTCATCTCGTGGACTCCTGCGTAGAAGTACTTATGGAATTGCTTTTCCAGATCGGCCCAAGTAACGATGGAGTTGGGTGGTAGGGTAGTGAACCACTGAAAGGATGACCCAGATAGAGATGATGAGAACAGACGCACCCGTAGAGCATCTTGTGTGGTGGCCTCCCCGCACTGGATGATGAATCTATTTATGTGGTCCACAGTTGAGGTGTCATCCAGCCCCGAAAATTTGGTGAAGTCAGGAACTTTGTACCGATGGGGAAACGGTAGTAGATCGTAGGCAGGTGGGTATGGCGTTTTATACGTATAAGTTTGTACTTTTGGCTTTAACCCGAATTGGTCTTGAATTACCTCCGCTATTCTTGGTGTCCAATCCACTTGCTGCTGATGAACAACTGGTCGGGGCACCAACACATGTTGGTGGATCGGCGGCGGTACGACCGGGTGATGTATCAAAGCGTGCGGCGGATTCTGCTGCATCGTGGCCGGCTAAGCAGTTGATAGCTGGTGGTGAAGCGAATCTACCGCCCCATCGTACAGCATCATCGGCGCTGCGGTTCTGAGTGTTTCTGCGGCATCTGCCCCCCTGCCGATTTCTGACGTGGCCGGTTGACACTGAGAGACCGTCGGCAGGACGGCCGAATGGAACGGTGCTAGGATCGGAGAGCTCCCAGGTCCGGTTGATTGATGTGGAAAAGCCGCCGTTGCTGGTGCCCCCCAAGGTACTGAGTTTGAGGGCAGCGATTGCACGGAAGCAATCTGGACAAGCTGAAGCGGCACTTGTGATCGAAAGCGTGGTGCACCGTTATATCCTGGAGGCATTGAAGGCAACAAAGCGTTGTATCCTTCGTGTTGCGTCGATATCGGCTGAGGAGTCGAGTGAGACGTGCCTGGTAAGCTTCTGGCTAGAGCTGCAATAGGTGGGGCGTATGCTGGCCCCTGATACCCCTGAGCTACTCCGCTGACCAAAGAACTGATGACGACATTGTATACCGTGTTGGTCATTACTGAGGATTGGTCGATAAAAGCCTGATAAACGGACTGTTGAATCATATTGCACATCTTGCCCGAGTCCTCAGCGATGGTGATGTGGCGGGGAACTGGAAGAGGAGCTTTCTTGATGGTCTCCCCGCTTCTGGTATGACTGAAAGATTGCAGATATACCCTCCTGTAGTTTTCTAGGTGTCTTGCCAGTTCTTCTTTCCGGTCGTCCTTGAGATCTGCTTCCGTAACCTTAATGATGTTGTTCTCAGAGATTTCGGTGGTCTTTGACATGTTGGATGTTGAGGTGGTCCCACCGGGCGTGCCAAAAGTGTGTTGACGCTAAAAATCGGGCGGGAATCGGCCGATGACCTTCAGCGTCGGACACATGACCCGGAAGAATCTGCTTAACTCCTGTTCGAGTGATTGCCCTGGTGCAGTTCGCACGGCGTGCTAGTCAATCTGACCTGTTGATTGACAGGGAAATAAACGTATTAAACTCCGGGGTTCCGATCGGCTAGAGTTCCGATCTATCCCGAAAAGCGTATCAGCGAATCGGCCGGTTTGCTATGACGATGACCGGCTATGGACCAGCCGATAATCACGTAACGACTGCCAAGAAACTACTGGAGTAATTTAAACAATTGTTACAGATGCAACACTCGAGATAGATCTAATCGGCTAGACAATGGTAAACAAAGAGAAATAATGATGAAGCCGACAGTTCGATCTCAAGCTGGATAACTGGTGATAAAACTAGAACAATAGGTAAAACCTATTGTTGACGCCAGAATTTTACACGTGTTGAATCAGCGTTCGGAGAAGAGATTGGCTGATGCAGCAGATCTAAAGGCTACAGTAGAGAATCGGCCGATTGAGGCTACAGTTGGGAATCGGCCGATTGGCAATGCAACTTGCGCCAAACAGATTGGAACCACAACAGAGGATCCCAGTCAAAAGTGGCCTGATGTTGGTCAATGGAGCAATGCTGATTCGGTCAAGAAACAATGGAAAAAGTCCTGATTGGATTAGGAGACGGCGGCGGAAGATTATGCGGGAGTCCGTTTCCTTTTTAAAGATGTTATAGATATAGTAGTATTCCTGTTTGAAATAAGGTTGTAACTAGTCGTAATCGACCAGGAGTCCTGGTTTTAGGGTATAAATAGGAGTCGCCAGGACTTTGCAAAAGAGAAACACATCAATCAACAAAAAACTTCTAATTTTTTACTAGTACTTTACTTTCAAGTCGGCGACTTCGCCAATACTTTTTCTTCTTTCACGAGTTCGTACGGATTGGCAGGGCTGCATCAACTTGATCTCCGGCCAATTAGCAGGTTGCGCTTACCGAGTAACATCGGAGCTTTAACCTCGGGCGCATCGCTGTGGTTTCGTTTGGATTTATTCACGAGTTATCGATATTTACTAGAACTGCAAGTTTTACCTATTGTTCTAGTATTATCACCAGTTATCCAGCTTGAGATTGGAATTATCGGCTTTATCATCGCGCTTCCTCGTTCATCATCATATAGCCGATTAGATCTATTCTCAAGCGTTGCATCTGTAATAATTGTTTAGATCGCTCCATCCAGTTTTCTTTGCAATTATTACGTGATTATCGGCTGAATCCATAGCCGATCATCTTCATAGCAAATCGGCCGATTCGCTGACGCGCTCTTCAGGACAGATCGGAACCCAAGCCGATCGGGACGCCCGGAATTTAATACTTTTATTTCCTTGTCAATCAACAGGTCAGATTGACTGACACGCCACGCGAACCGCACCGGGGCAATACCCCGAACAGGAGCTAAGCAGATTCTCCCGAGTCGTGTGTCCGACGCTGAAGACCATCGGCCGATTCCTTGGACGATTTTAGCGCCAACACACTTTTGGCACGCCCAGTGGGACCAACTTCAAGATCCGACATGTCGAAGAACGCAGAAGTTTCCGAAAGCAACATCATCGAGGTCACAGAAGCGGATCTCAAAGACGACCAGAGGGAAGAATTGGCTAAACATCTGGAAGATTACAAAACGATGTATCTGCAGTCGTTCAGTCGTTCCAGAAGTGGGGATGCAGTCAAGAAAGCTCCTCTTCCAGTTCCCCGCCATATCACCATCGCCGAGGATTCGGGCAAGATGTCCGATATGATCCAACAGTCCGTCTACCAGGCGTTCATCGACCAATCCTCAGTGATGACCAATACGGTGTATAACGCTGTCATCAGTTCTCTGGCCAGCGGAACGGTTCAAGGATATCAGGGGCCAACATATGCCCCACCGAGTGCACTTCCAGCCAGAAGCTTACCAGGCACGTTCCAATCGGCTCCTCAGCCGACGTTGACGCAACGCGAAGGCTACAACTCTTCGTTGCCTCCAGTGTCTCCAAGGTACAGCGGTGCATCGTGCTTCCCATCGCAAGCACCACTTCAACCTGTCCAGATCACCTCTGTGCAATCGTTGCCCACAAACTGAGTACCCTGGGGGGCATCGGCAACGACGGCTTTTCCTGAGCTGTCAACCGGACATGGGAGCTATCCAATCCAGACGCCGTTCCAATCGGCCGTCCGGCCGATGGTCCCTCAGTATCAACCAGCCCCGTCAGAAATTGGCAGGGGGGCAGACGCTGTAGAGGCACTCCGAAGCACGGCGCCGTTGACAATGTACGACGGGGCGGCGCATTCGCTTCACCATCAACTGTCGACTGCTCAAACGGCCATGACGCAACAACATTCACCGCATGCTTCGATCCATCACCCGGCCATACCACCGCCAGTCCTCCAACATATGCCGGCACCTCGAACGGCTGTTCATCAGCAGCAGGTGGATTGGACGGCGAGAATAGCGGAGGTGATTCAGGATCAATTCGGCTTGAAGCTGAAAGTACAGACTTACACATACAAGATGCCATATCCATCTGCCTATGACTTGCTGCCGTTTCCACACCGGTACAAGGTGCCCGATTTCACCAAGTTTTCGGGGCTGGACGACACATCCACTGTGGAGCACATTAACAGATTCATCATCCAGTGCGGGGAAGCTGCCACGCAAGATGCTCTGAGGGTGCGTCTATTTTCATCGTCTCTGTCTGGATTGGCCTTCCAGTAGTTCACCACTTTGCCACCAAATTCTATTGTTACTTGGGCCGATCTGGAGAAGCAGTTCCATAAGTACTTCTACGCAGGAGTACATGAGATGAAGCTCTCAGATTTGACCAGCCTCAGGCAGAGGAGCGATGAACCAGTGACTGGATATATACAGAGGTTCAGAGAAGTCAGGAACAAATGCTAAAGTCTGGCTCTGACCGATGCACAGTTGGCCGATATCGCTTTCCAAGGCCTCCTGCCATAAATCAAGGAAAGGTATGCTTCGCAAGAATTTGAAAGCTTAAGCCAGATTGTTCATCGATTGGCAGGTCAGGAAGTCCGTCCGATTGAGCAACGGAGGAATTTCCAGAAGAAGGTGGCATATCTAGAAGGGTCTGAATCTGATGGAGAAGAAGAAATCGGCCTAGCAGAGTGGGTGAAAGGCAAAAAGCCAATATCATGCCCTCTCGAAAAGAAAGAACCAGAGACATTCGGCTTTGACACATCAAAAGCCGATAAGATTTTCGATTTATTACTCCACGAAGGGCAGCTCAACCTATCTCAGTGCCATACCATCCCTTCGGCCGATCAGCTCAAGAAGATGAAGTACTGCAAGTGGCACAATGCCACGTCTCATGACACAAATGAGTGCAAGATCTTTCGTCAGCAGATACAATCGGCCATCGAGCAGGGGAGGCTCAAGTTTGAAACCCTGGCAAAGCCGGTGAAGCCGATGAAGATTGACCAGCATCCTTTCCCAGCCAACATGGTCGACACAGGAAAAAATCCACTTCAAACCAAGGTGCTGACGTCGGAATCGGCAAGAAGGAGCGGCGCCGTAGATCCCAGAAAGCAGGTCACGGCGGATGAGGTCAAAGGGAAAAGGCGGGCTGAACATAAGGGCGAAGGATCAGAACGATCGCGCAGACCCGTCACTTCCTACTTCTTGCTTAGCAAATATCGACAGCAGCAGGAACAATCAAGATACCATGACGAGATGATACGCCGGCATGAGGATCACTGGCAATGTCCGTTCTTCATCCATTGCTGGGAAAACGACCTCCGATTGCCGTCAGCCGATAACTGTTCTGAGTGCAATGGATTAAACCGCAATGATCGCCCGTTTAAGAGATCACGCTCTAGAGACAGAGGATCAGAGCCGATCAGCACAAATCAGCGCGTACAAGAAGGACAGCGCCTTTCAGTGCATGATCGGCTGGGGGGCAGAGTTGACAGGTATCACCGGTCGAAAGGCAGGATCAACCAACAGGATGGACTGGGGGGCAGAATCAGCGTGCACGATCGGCTGGAAGAGATGGCTGATGACAGGGTGTCAGATGAAAACCCCCTAGGAAGGGAACCAGATTGGGAGCATGCCAGATGATCGGCCAAACCAGTAAACCCCAGGTGGTGCCCTGATGGCCTATCCAGATCCTAGAAACGGAGGATCCAACGCCTACGCCAGTGGGAGCAACAAGAAGAAGAGCAGAGGCAGATGCCGGAGAAGAGAAACGTCAAGTCTCGGGTTTGGCGCCCCAAGAAAAACAACAGCCAGGAAGCAGACAATCAAGAACCGGCAGCTGACATCAACATGGTGTTCATATTGCCGATGGAATTCATGGCGCCTGACGATCGAGACAAAGCGACAAGAGTGGAAGAGCAAATGGCGCAACTGGTGTTAGAGCCGATGACGACCACTTTTGAGAAACCAGAAGAAGAAAAATGGCAACATCTTAAGGCGTTGTTTCTCAAAGGCTACGTTAACGGACGACCCATCACCAGACTACTAGTGGATGGAGGCGCCGCAGTGAACATCATGCTGTATGCCATGTTCTGCAAGCTAGGCAAGAGCGATGAAGATCTGACCAAGACGGACATGATGCTCAAGGACTTCGAAGGCAACGTGTCTCCCGTCCGTGGAGCGCTCTGCGTCGACCTCACCATCGGCAGTAAGACCCTTCCTACTACCTTTTTCGTTATTAATGGTAAGGGGTCCTACAACATGTTGCTCGGTCGCGACTGGATACATGCAAACTGCTGTGTTCCATCTACAATGCACCAATGCCTCGTGCAATGGGTCGGCGACAGTACAGAGATAGTCACTGCCGATTCCGCCTACAGCGTCGCAGCGGCCGACACGCAACAGTGGAGCTGTGAGTACGTCAGATGTATATCTGGCAGAACTTGGGACACTGATTTCCTGAAGGTGTTCGATTTTGGTCTACAGCCGATCCAAGCAGTCGGCTCTGAAGATTCAGAATAGATGGATCAGCTCGTCCGAGAAGACGGGAAGCTTGGGCATGGGTTTACGTTGGCTGATTCATTTGAGATGGTGGATTTGGGAGATAGTAGCAAATCAAGGCCGACGTATATTAGTGCTAACTTGGATCCTGGGTATAAGTGTAAATTTATAAGCTTATTAAAAGAATTTAAGGATTGCTTTGCTTGGGAATACCATGAGATGCCAGGTCTAGACCGGTCCATTGTTGAACACCGGTTACCTATAAAATCAGGATATCGGCCATATCAGCAACCTGCACGGCGGTGCAACCCCAAGATTCTACCTGATATAAAGGCCGAGATCACAAAGTTAATTGAAGCAGGATTTATCCGGCAGTGCCGCTATGCCGAATGGATTTCTAATATTGTGCCCGTGTATAAGAAAAATGGAAAACTGCGCGTGTGCATCGACTTCAGGAACCTAAATCAGGCCACACCAATGGACGGATATCCAATGCCGACGGCCAATATCTTGATAGATGCTGCCGCAGGACACAAAATCATCAGTTTCATGGATGGTAATGCCGGGTACAATCAGATACTAATGGCTGAAGAAGATATCTTGAAAACGGCTTTCAGGTGTCCAGGTCACCTTGGTTTATTCGATTGGGTTGTAATGACCTTTGGGTTAAAGAACGCCGGTGCTACATATCAACGGGCCATGAACTATATCTTTCACAAGTTTATTGGTACATCGGTGGAAATTTACATAGATGATGTCGTGGTCAAGTCAAAAAGTCATCAAGAACATCTGGCCGATTTACAAGAAGTACTGGAGTGCACAAGGAAGCATGGGTTGAAAATGAACCCGAACAAATGTGCATTTGGCGTATCGGCCGGGCAATTCTTAGGATTTATGGTCCATGAGCGTGGGATAGAGGTCAACCGGAAGACCATAGACGCCATCAACAAAGTTGTGGCCCCACAGAATAAAACTGAGCTGCAGTCCCTCATTGGCAAGGTCAATTTTATCAGGAGATTTATATCCAACCTGTCAGGGCGTATTCGAGCTTTTACTCCTTTGTTGAAATTGAAGCCCGACCAGGAATTTGTATGGGGAGAAGAACAACGCAGAGCGTTAGAAGATATCAAGCAATATCTGGTTTTACCTCCGATGTTAGTCCCACCACAGCCTGGTAAGCCGTTCAAATTATATTTATCGGCTGATGAACAGGCTATTGGATCGGCGTTGGTACAGGAGTTCGAAGGAAAAGAACGGGTGGTATACTATGTCAGCAGAAGATTCCTGGACGCCGAAACAAGATATTCCCCGGTGGAGCGGCTGTGCTTGTGTCTATACTTCTCGTGTACCAAGCTCAGGCGCTATTTGTTATCGGCAAAATGCGTAGTTGTATGCAAAGATGATGTGGTGAAATATATGCTATCATTGCCGATTTTGAAAGGACGGATTGGAAAATGGATCCTGGCTCTGTCGGAATTTGACTTAAGGTACGAATCGGCCAAAGCTGTCAAGGGTCAAGTCATGGCCGATTTCGTAGCTTAGCATTGCGGACCAGAGATTGCTATCGTTGAACCGGTTCCATGGATTTTGTATTTCGATGGTTCTTCGTGTGGGGCCGGATCAGGAACCGGCATTGTTCTTGTATCGCCTCGGGGGGCAAGTTATGATTTCTCTCTGCCGATAGAAGCATCCGCAACCAATAACCAGGCGGAATATCGAGCCATCCTAAAAGGTATCCAATTATTAAGGGAAGTCAAAGCTGACACAGTCGAGATTTTTGGAGATTCCATGCTCATCGTAGATCAGTTAATGGGGAAATCTGAATGCAAGGATGATATCTTGAGGATTTATTATGAAGATTGTATCCAGTTGTTAAAGGAATTCAAGTCTGCGATAATTGAGCACATTCCCAGAAATTATAATGAAGAGGCCAACAGGCTGGCCCAACATGCATCCGGATATCAGCCGATTCAGGGGGCGATGATTTTAGAGCTCGCGGCCGATGACTGGCGAAGGGAAATCGCCGATTACTTGAAAGACCCCTCCCGGAAAGTGGATCGGCGTTGTTTTCAAGCCACAAAATATGTGTTGCTTGAAGATGATTTATTTTACCGGACGATTGATGGAGTTCTTCTCAAGTGCCTGGGAACAGAAGAAGCAAAGGTCCTAATGGGAGAAATCCATGAAGGCGTATGTGGAGCCTATCAATCGGCTCACAAAATGTAATGGATGATCCGGAAAAATGGGTATTATTGGCCAACTATTAATGGTTGGAGTGTGATAGCCGATGAGCGGGTATGGCGTATATGGATGATCGCTCTCTATCGGCCTGCCGCTTCGGCTCCGCATCGGAGGAACTTGGCTTTCAGACTAAAATGATAAATATAAGTTAATGGTAAGATGGTAGTATGGAAAGAGACAACATTGAAATCG
The DNA here is from genome assembly GCA_032594955.1 of Panicum miliaceum. NCBI lineage: Eukaryota > Viridiplantae > Streptophyta > Magnoliopsida > Poales > Poaceae > Panicum > Panicum miliaceum. The sequence goes on along the minus strand of CM064070.1, from coordinate 4,777,559 downwards.
GCTGGGAGAAAGGACATACCGCTGCACTTGGGTTGATGTTTTCTGGGTCCAGAATGTTGCAACATGTTGATGGGGATTTGCAGAAGAGGTATTGCTTCCATTCTGCCCACCATAGTTTGAATTGCTGAACGGAAAAAGAGGCCATTGTCCAATTGTTCAGGTCAATGGTGCTAGAATCTGGCACTAAGTTGCACAACCGATTGTAGTCAAGACTCTTGGTCAGTTCATCTCTGAATTTTGCTTGACCGGCAAAGTAGACCCGAATCGGCAGTTGACTAAAGCCCAGTTGCCTTGCTGCAGCCGATGGATTATAAAACTCATATGTGGGAGAGTCCTTTCCAGAGAAGAAGTTGGCCAGCAAAATCACTGGCTTAATCAGGGTATCCATAAGTATGAGTGGACGAGTCGTAGCAGATGGGAAGTTCGAAAATCGGCTCTACTGTCCGATAGGGATACCAACTGACAGTCTCTTCACTGAAGCCGTTGTAGAAGCATCTGAAGTATTCGGCCGTTCGGGCAGCAGTAAATTGACAGCCAGGGAAGGCCGATGCCGCTTCTCCAAAAGATCTGCAGCGTCGTCGGACGGTTGGGTTTTCCTCTGACTCAATGTTGGGGAAAGTTTTGGTCTCTATTCGTTGCTGAGAGACCTTGCTCATATATAGGTTGAGCCACAGAGTGATGAACCACCAGGGACCGCTAGGGTTCCCAATCGGCTCCCCTTTTGACAGCCTAGTGATGATTTGGGGCATCATGTGGTAGGCCGATCCCAACAGATGCTTTCCAAGGGGAACGGTTGATCCTAGTGACAGAGCTTCTGCCAAAGCTTGGGTGTTAGAAGAAGGGCCAACTGCTCTGCCACAGAAAAAATGTTTCTCCAGCCACATCATCAGGAACGCAGTATGCTCTCTCTCTGAAACTGTCCCAGTCCTCATATTTCTGTTGATGTACCCCTTCCATCCGCCGATTCCTTTGGTTTCTAGCCGATGTGATGGCTTAATCAGATAGTCAAAGGGGGTATCAGAGGAAGAGATGTCAAGGCCGGTCAACAACAAGACATCGGCCAAAGTTGGAGTCATGGGTCCATGTCCAAAAAGGAACGCATTTGAGTGCGTCGGACCAGAAATAAGAAGCTGCTATGACCAAGGGCTCATTTTTCTCCATCTGGGACAGAGAAAGGTCTATGCACTGGCCGATTTTCAGTTCATCCCACTGAACTTTCCTAGACCTGGTTACTCTATGGTACCATTCTCTCCAACCAGGGGTCTCATTCGGCCAGGACCTAAAGGCACCTACCCATTGACCTAAATCCATTGGCGATTGCTTGAACGGGACTCTCTGAGTCTCTAGGTTGATTAGGTCAGTTGGATCGGGATTCCCCATGGGGCCTAAGCAGATAAGATCAGAGGATTCTGAAAGAGGAATGGTGATATGGTGCCTAAATGCCTAAAAAGGAGGAAAAAGGGAAAAAACTGAGGATAGATCCAGAAAATACTGGAGCAGTAGAAAAGCAAAAGGGAAAAAATTTCAGATGATTACCTCCGGGATGAAGCTCATCGTCGCCGATGGGGCCGCCAATCAAGCCGCCGATTGGGCCGCCGTCGCTGAGGGGGATGCCGACGGAACCTCCATGGTTGGACAAGTTGCTGATGGTGCCGCCATTGGAAGATTGGAGTAGGTTGCAGGTGAGATCGCTGGGGGGGCAGTTGGAGATCGAGAGGGCTCAAGAAGAAGATGAACAGTTGTTCGCAGGAGAAGATTACTAGGCTCGTGAAGAATGGAAGGCGGAGAATGCCGGTACTTGAAGACAATCCGAGAGAGAAAGGGCAAAGGTGGGATTTTTGCCGCGCCGACTACACGAATTCCAGGGGAACAGTTGTCTCGAACGCCCGGTCCGAGAAAATCGCAATCATTATGTAGAAGACCGCGGAACGGAAAGAGATTTTTACTACGCCCGTTTCGGAGAAAAGGATTAAAGAAATAGTTTCGAAGTAAAAATTACGTTTTACTCCGAAACTAGGGGGCATGTGTTGACGCCAGATTTTGACATGTGTTGAATCGGCGTCAGGAGAAGAGATTGGCCGATGCAGCAGATCTAAAAGCTACAGTAAAGAATCGGCCGATTGAGGCTACAGTTGGGAATCGGCCAATTGGCAATGCAACTTGCGCCAAACAGATTGGAACCACAACAGAGGATCCCGGTCAAAAGTAGCCTGATGTTGGTCAACGGAGCAATGCTGATTCGGTCAAGAAACAATGGAAAAAGTCCTGATTGGATTAGGAGACGGCGGCGGAAGATTCTGCGGGAGTCCGTTTCCTTTTTAAAGATGTTATAGATATAGTAGTATTACTGTTTGAAATAAGGTTGTAACTAGTCGTAATCGACCACGAGTCCTGGTTTTAGGGTATAAATAGGAGTCGCCAGGACTTTGCAAAAGAGGAACACATCAATCAACAAAACACTTCTACTTTTTTACTAGTACTTTACTTTCAAGTCGGCGACTTCGCCAATACTTTTTCTTCTTTCACGAGTTCGTACGGATTGGCAGGGCTGCATCAACTTGATCTCCGGCCAATTGGTAGGTTCCGCTTACCGAGTAACATCTGAGCTTTAACCTCGGGCGCATCGCTGTGGTTTCGTTTGGATTTATTCACCAGTTATCGATATTTTTACTAGAATTGCAAGTTTTACCTGTTATTCTAGTATTATCACCTGTTATCCAGCTTGAGATTGGAATTATCGGCTTTATCATCGCGCTTCCTCGTTCATCATCATATAGCCGATTAGATCTATTCTCAAGCGTTGCATCTGTAATAATTGTTTAGATCGCTCCAGCCAGTTTTCTTTGCAATTATTACGTGATTATCGGCTGAATCCATAGCCGATCATCTTCATAGCAAATCGGCCAATTCGCCGACGCGCTCTTCGGGACAGATCGGAACCCCAGCCGATCGAAACGCCTGGAATTTAATACTTTTATTTCCTTGTCAATCAACAGGTCAGATTGACTGGCACGCCACGCGAACCGCACCAGGGCAATAACCCGAACAGGAGCTAAGCAGATTCTCCCGGGTCGTGTGTCCGACGCTGAAGACCATCGGCCGATTCCTTGGCCGATTTTAGCGCCAACACCTATAATTCTAGTAAATATCGATAACTAGTGAATAAATCTAAACGAAACAAACGTGATGCGTCCGAAGTTAAAGCTTAGATGTTATTCGATAGACGGAACCTACCAATTGGCCGGAGATCGTGTCGATGCAGTCCTGCCAATCCGTACGAACTCGTGAAAGAAAAAGAAGTATTGGCGAAGTCGCCGACCTGAAAAGTAAAGTACGATGAAAAGGTAGATTGTTTGTATTGATTGATGTATTATTTCTACAAAATCCTGACTGCTTCTATTTATACCCTAGGACTAAGACTCCTGATCTATTACCATCCGTTGCAAACTTGATTTAAATAAAAACTACTATATCTATAAAACTTTTCTAAAGGAAACGGGCTCCGTAGAATCTTCTGCCGCCATCTCCTAGTCCAATCCGGACTCTTTCCATTGCTTCACGACCGAGTCGGCGTCGTCCTTTAACCAACGTCAGGTCATCTTTGACCGGGATCCTCTGTTGGGATCCTATCTGTTGGCGCAAGCTGCATCGCCAATCGGCCGATTCCTAACTGTAGCCTCAATCCGCCGATTCCCAACTATAGCCTTTAAATCTGCCGCATCGGCCAGTCTCTTCCTTTCCTGACGTCGATTCAACACGTATCAAAATCTGGCGTCAACAAATGTGAAAGATATCTATTGCCGCAAATCAATCCTTCTTTCTATTTTTTCTTAGTATTTATACTTAGATACTGAAATTAAAAATTCTTCTTTAGTTCATTTTTTCTAATGTTGACCCTCTGATAACCAGTAGGTCCAAATAATTCGATTGGGGTTGTTGCCGATCCATACCAAGTAGTTCCCGCAGCTATAAAAGCATCAAAAAGAAAACAACAACGATACTATACTAGAAAGTACAATTTCAATATTGCCCACATATAATCCTTTGTATATAGATGTTGCGGTGGACGGACACTAAGATGGAACTTGTTTGGTCGAATAATAGAAACTCAATCAAACTCATAATTATCTCAATGGAATCTTTTCCTTCTTTTTCTGTTTAAATATTCAGTCCACCACGGTACAAAATTGTAGGGAAAATAGCATATCTTGTAGTGTACATGTCAAATGCGTAGCTAAATAGTCAGTTCTGATTATAAAGAGATAAGGAGCCCACACATATCATTGGCCCCATCTAAAACATGAGAAATTTTCATTAGTACAAAAAATATTTTTAGGGTGGATAGAATAGTATTTGTAGGAGCGAATATACCAAATATTTCTACATTTTGCAGCTAAAAATAAAAAATTTGTATGGGCGAGTACGCACCTGTACCTAAAATTCATTTTGTAGGAGCGAACCGCGATTTCTATAGGCCGGTGCTACCCACCCTACAAATAACCGCACCTAAAAATAGAAAAAAAGTTTAAAAAATAATGATTTTTTCCACGGACCTAGAAGGCCACCATGTAGTCGGTTGTGCAATCTGGTTTACAAGATTCGAACCCAGACCTCCAATCTTACGTGTACCTTACACACCACTACACCACAAAATCACTTATGATTATATGGTATGCTATTCTTTTATATTAACCTTGAAAAGATTTTCTAAGGGCGGGTGACGTCATCACCTGCCCCTAGAATTATCTCTTCATTTTTTATTTTTCTTTTTTCTTTCTAAATATAGATATCTACGTATATATACTAAAAAATATATTTCATATAATATATTTCACATTTCTTGAGTGTTTATCAAATAATCGAATCTTCACAATCTCAATACATATTGCATTCATATTCACATCTATTCGTATATGTTTTTTTTGGACTACTAAACAATCTCAAATGAAAAATATTCAACAGCAAAATTTTAGACCTCGAGTTCTAAAATTTTGATATAGAGCTTGTCTTCATCCGAGATTGTATAAAAAAATTATAAATTTATTTATTCTAGACTATTTTTAGAGGCGGGCTAACTATTTTTATGAGCGGACCACGTCATCACCTGCTGCTAAAAATTATTTTCAGAAGATGACATCACCTACTCTTAGAAATAGTTTCCAATTACAGGAACAGTCCATCCCACAGTCTGCCGCTAGAAATGTTTATTGTCAGGTCGGCTGATGTTACCGCTCCTAGAAATCAAAGTTATTTCCGGGAGCAGTTTAAAGTCCCGCAAAATTTAAAAAATAAATTCGGCGTTCCAGAGGAGGCCTGAGCTTTTGCTATTATTTTTAATGGAATACTGCTATATTTCTTTTCTTTTTCGAGATGGTACCACGGCATCTCGCGTTCACCGCATCTGGTTGATTGCCTTTATTTCTTTTCCGTGTGTCCAGGTCCAATTGATCAGAAGATAGACCGACTCTTAGCAGGTAAGGAACTGGTTTCCATAGGCTGCGCATGTCAGTGTGAAGGTTACACGGGAGAGACGAAATATTATCCAGTGTTGGAAAGCCGTGGAAAGCAGGAGGGAAAAGGCTGCAAAGCGCAGTCATTTTCTCTTAGCCTCAACAATCAGAAAAATAGTTCTAGGTACCTGGGAAAATCTCCATCATCTCTTAGTTACGTGACGTGCTATACAATGTGGATGCTCTTAGCTACTCCCTCCGTTCTAATTATTTATCACCTAACTTTATCTTGAATTGAATTTATCTAACTCTGACTAAGTTTAATATAAAAAAGTACCAACATCTACTACATCAAATTAGTTTCATTAAATCCACCATTAAATATATATTGATAACATATTTATTTATTAATATGGAAATTAAAATACTTTCCTATAAACTTGGTCTAAGTTAAAGAGGTTTTTGATTTAGGACAAATGTGACCAATAATCTAGAACATGAGTAATAATTAAGAGCTGTGTTGTACCTTCTTGCATACAATGTAAACACCATGGTCTGTGAACCGGAAAAGATGGAAATTTAGAGAGAAGGCAAACGGTTCACTTATTGCTAGGCAAACGGGAGGAGGCCATGGTCTGTGAACCGGAAAAGATGGAAATTAAACACAACCGAAGCACTAAAATTGAAAGCTACGCTAGCTATGGCCTTTCCAAAAAAAGAAAAGAAAAGAAAAAAGAAGCTATGCTAGCCATACTGACGAAAATCGGACAACAAGACCATCCTAGAGGGCTTCCCTCAGGTCGAAGTGACAACACAATTTCATCTAAATAATAAGAGTTACGAAAGGGAATTTCCACTTGATTTCTGTCTCTCTTTCGATATTTTATTTTCTCCATGTGTGCACTCAAGTCAACCTATCAAAATGATTCTTATTTCTTGAAATCCACAGCATCATGGGTAGAGAGCTACAGGTCCGAAGAGCGGTTGCCATACTCCTGAACCATTGCACCGAAGAGGGATGGCTGTTCCATTAACCTTGACGGTGCGTCAAATTCTTTTACCAGACCTGAAGAGAAAACGACTATGTTTAGAATAACATCCTTCAACAAAAAGTATGTGCAAAATGCAACAAAGAGCTGTTGAAAACGAAGACATATAAGGGATCTATCTACCTTCATCCAGTACCAAAACTCTATCACAGTCCATGACTGTTGGTATTCTGTGTGCAATGCTAATTATTGTGCATGATTTGAACTCTCGTCGTGTGATCTTCTGAATCGTGGCATCTGTTTGAGAATCAACAGAAGCAGTTGCCTCATCCATAAATAAGATTCGGGTCCGCTTCAATATGACACGACCAAGACACAGAAGCTGCCTTTGGCCTACGCTCCAGTTCTCTCCACTGTCAGCCACTATGAAGAACCAAAACATGGGACATGAGTGGAAGATGCAGCCTATGTTAACAAGAAAGTAAGAAGCATAAAACTAAAATACCTGGAGCATCAAGTTTTTCAGGTTTTGAAGCTACTACATTTTTGAGCTGGCAGCGCTTCAGAGCCTGAAATGAATGCCGACGTGTAATTAACACAGCGCATTTTGAAGGGAGGCGACTAAATGAAACGTGTTATGAGTGGCACCATACCTGCCATATTTCAGCATCTGAATACTGCCCAATGGGATCTATGTTGTTTCGAATTGTTCCTTCAAAGAGAACGGGTTCCTGGGGAATTATGCCGAATCGAGATCTCAGGTCTTGCAGACCCAGTGTACATATGTCTATTCCATCAATGATCATCTTCCCCTCTGTAGGCTCGATCAGCCTGAACAATGCTTGAATCAAAGTTGACTTGCCACTGCCTGTCCTTCCGACTATTCCTATCTTCTCTCCACCACTGATGCTTACATTAATACCTTTCAGAATTAGAGGTGTGTTTGGTCGGTACCTAACCTGAAATGAAAAAAGTCATGCGCTCAACATTGTAAAAAGCAGTTTCAGTGCATTTCTACTTTGTGGCATATAGACTGGCAGCTGCCTCAAATTTATTTGACGCAAGAAAAACAAAATTAAAAGATTGTCTATTGGAGTACTTGGAATTATAAAGGATTACTAGAAAAATAAGAACTACAAACCTTTAGATCCTTAATGTCAATATCTCCATGAGTGGGCCAATTCGGAGAAGGAAGATTGCCTTCTATTTTCCATGGTGCCTCAGAAGGAAGATTGCTGAACTGATTTACCCTCTCCACAGCAATCATGTCATTTTCTAACATACAGCTAGTGGATATTGCAAAGTACACCAGGGAATTGAGGGCAAGGCCATGCGAAAGAGACATACCAACAAATTCTGCAACAGAAGCCTTAGTTCTTCAGAACTTTGATAAGCTTATGATCATAGCTCTAAAGACTAAAAACAAGCTATACCAATTTAAAACATATATTACCATTGATCATCAAGAAAAATAGCAATTGAGACAAAACCATCATGTATTTACAAAGGTAAGTAACATCCAGGCAGACTAAAATAGCAAGAGGACATTGCTCTATTATTAACTTCAAAAAGCTGTTTAAGAAAAACGAAATTCTAAATAGCATTTGTAGAGGGAGACGCCAAATTAAAATACACTAGCTAGCTACAGCGGATTATGGCTAGGTATTTAGAACCTTAAAAAAACCAGTTAATGTTTTTTTTCTTGAACACGCAGTTAACGTTTTTGGATTATTGCTTTCTGATGAATGAAGCTTTTAGAGGGCTAGGCTCAAAAACATCCAAAGAAGCAATTGACACTTCCTCTTGAGACGATATGGCTGCCTTTCTATGCTTAGGGAAACTTCAAATATTATGTATACTGAATTGGTACCTTTCTTTATAAAATTACTGGGCAAACTGATCGTGAGAAAAGCTGTTATTGACAATACAAGTGTTCCAATCAGTTCCAGTCGGAACCCAAGCCACTCGGTTGCTGCACAGCTGTGGAAGGACATCCGCAAACCTGAATTAATCCCCAACAGACTCCTCTGGAAAAATTCTTTTTCTTTTTTGAAACATCTTATGGTTGTAGCACCTAGAACAGTCTCTGAGAAATGATCAATAACCGGTGCATTTGTTACTCCTTCAAGCCGAGTTAACTCCCGAGAACTTTCAAGGTAGCGGTTCTGAAAAAAAATAAGGGGAACATTGAAACAGCAGTAAGAAATATGTTTGCTATGAACAGAACAGGTTAAGGTGCTTGAGATGAATTTCAGATAGCATACCTTGTACCAGATGTTCAGTAGAAGAAGTGGAATTACGGCTATAACTGATGGCCATGCGACCTGACAAGTAACAATTACAGTGCTCAATACTGAAATGTACATTGAAATTGTCAGACCAACAAAAAAGGCCAGCACATCGTCAATGGTTGTTTGGTCTGCTGATGCCTGAAAAGATAACAGGAACGCACCATATCAACAGAAGAATATAGCGTACGTCATATTATTGAAGCTATGATAATGGCTTAGAATTGTTTCACCTATATGGGTCATGGTTTCTTGAGGAATGCATGTCCAATTCAGAAGGTTTTCCTAATAGAGTCTTAACCAAGTGAAAATATTTACCCGACTGAGAATCCTTCCTGAAGGAGTGGTATCAAAAAAGGACATTGGAGCATGCAGAATGCTGTCAAACATCTTCTTGAAAAATATCTGAGCTGTTTTAAGTCCAAAAACCGTCTCAAGAAGAGTCTTGATTACCTCAAGAACCATTGCAAATACAGCTACGGCTACATAGACTCCAAAAAACATAGATGGGTCAAATGGAGTACTGCCTGACAATTTGTATGATAGCCAATAGTCGCTAGCCAAATCAGAACCTTGCCACACCAATGCTAAGCCAATCATGCCCACAACCCCCCACCAACCCCAAGCCTCTGTCATGTATAGCTCGTACACTCGCCAACTTACTTGACCACTCTCCCTTTCTTCTTCTTGTATAATCTTAGAAGTACCTGCCTCTATGTCAGGTGCCACAACCGCCTTCTCACCCTTTCCTATGGATGTAGAGCGAAGGGAATGTTCAGTTTTCTCTACTTGCCGACTTTGCTCCATCAGCTCCATTGAACTATCATGAGCAGCGACAAGAGATGCGAAATCTGAGCCTACTTCTATCAGTTCATCATACTTTCCGGACTGTGCAATCATACCATCTCTCATGACCTGCATATTTCCGTATGGGCAAAAAGGATAAAAGTATGAGAAGACTCTAGCCTTGCGAACTTTTACTCGAAAATATTCATCACCTCCAATCTTTAGACCGTTTCAGGTCTAGAGAAGAACAAAAATATGCTATGGCTTTCGATTGTATCATATAATCTTTGCAAATTTTCTTGCAAACTTTGAGAAAAAGGAAGATTTGCTTCTTGCTATAACTTATCAGAACATGGTGAGGAGTAGTTTTATCAGCAGTCATCTGAGATAGTGCATACAAGAACTGTATAAATTGTAGCATATAACTTACAAATATATTATCCACATTACGCAAGAAATCCACTTGATGTGTAACAAGTATGATGGTCTTTCCCTTAAGCATGCCCCTTATACACTCCTGTAAACGAATGTCTCCATTGTAATGTTGTGCAAAATAATATGATTAAACAATCATGCTGTTGCAGAAACTGAGACATAAATAAGTACCACATTTTTCCACCATTGAATGTAAATATCAAGATAAATCAAGTACTTTTACGCATCAATTTTTTGGGCAAACAGAAAATTTTAAAACTTATAGGCATCATAAGGGAAAAAAATATAACTGGGAAGATACTCTTGACAATACAACTTATAGTGATAAAACATCTAAAAAACAGTTAACTTGACTAACTCACATACTCGGTGCATCTCTCATCACTTTCAGTTTACATGGACACATGTTATGGAGGGAAAGGACTTACTTAATCATGAGCACAAGCTTCTACCTAATGCATAGTTAATATTTTAGCGAGTGATGAATTCATGAAACAAATTGGCGCTATATCAATAAATAAGTATGAAGAAAAGCTTCAATATGATTTTAACATTTCTACAAATTTTCCTCACAGGTTGTATTTCACACACGCCTATAGCAAATCTCTCTTGGTCCATATATAACTTATCAGCAAACAGCCTGTGGTACCATCAGTTCAGCAAACAATAATGTAAGGGCATGCGAACTTGTACATATTTAAAATCTGAAAATACCATGGTTTTAGATTGCCGGCTAAGGCGTTTAGCAGCAGAGCTGCCATTACGGCGTTTAGCCGGCTTTAGCGGGCTAAATGTCATAGTGGCTGCCCTTCCTAATAGTTATAGCCGGCTATAGCGGCAGCTATAGCCGGCTATTTAAAACCTTGGAAAATACACGTACCTTAAAGATACTTGAACCTGTGTGTGCATCAACAGCACTGAACACATCATCAAGAAGATATATACTGCAATTTTGATAAGCTGCTCTGGCGAGCTGAATACGCTGTTTCTGCCCACCGCTGAGATTAATTCCGCGTTCTCCTATTTCAGTCTGGTCACCGAATTCCATCATTTCTAAATCTTTTTCCAGGCAGCAAGACCGTATAATTTCTTTATATCTTTCAGGATGCATCTGCTGGCCAAATAAGATGTTCTCTTGAATGGTTCCGCTTTGAATCCAAGCAGTCTGTGCAACATATGCAGTACTCCCACAAACTCTCACCTATAAGATGCAAAAGGATTAAGCAAACGTTTACAAGAGTACAAACAACAAAAACAGCGTTTAGGCATCTATCTGGAAATGAACTTTGGGTAGGAACCATGCTGATTCTGTATATGGTGATACGCCAAACATGCAACCCATATATGCTGAAAGAATCAAGTATCACGCACTCACCATGCCGGAGACCTTCTCCATCTCCCCCATAATGCAGGACAGCAGCGATGACTTGCCGGATCCGACAGTCCCGACCACCGCCACGAGCTCTCCCCTCCTTACCTCCATATTGATATCCTTGAGCACCGTTTCCAGCACCGGTGTCGGCTCCACATCCTTCTCTTCTTCGTCGTCGTCGTCGTCCTCCTCCTCACCCTCCTCTTCCTCATCCTCGCTTTCATGGTCATCATCGCTGTCATCATCCTCACCTTCCTCTTCTTCGCTCTCCTTCTTACGCCTCATGTCCCACGCAAAAACGCCATCGCGCACCGCCACAACCACCTCTCCTGGGTCAATGCCGGTGTCGTCCACGCGCTCCACTGCCGCGTCATCAAGCTCGGCTTCCAAGAGGAATCTGTCAAGCCTGCCGAGAGACACGGTTGCCTGCGTCAAAGCGGCAATGGCCTCGGGGAAGCTCTGCATCGGTCCGTCCAGCATATGGAAGAAGGCGGTGGCCGTGAACACCTTGCCGGCGTCGAGCTTGACGCCGGTGAGCACGCAGGTGCCGAACACGAGCACGGTCATGGCGAGCGGACCACTCCACAGCACGATGGTGTTGGCGCACATGAAGTACATGGACTTGGCCAGCCACCCAAGCTCTTCCTCCCGGAGGTCGCGGATCTTGGCCCCGAAAGTCTCCTCCCACGCCTGCAGCTTGATCACCCGGATGTAGTTGAGCAGCTCGGTGATGGCCTTCATGCGCTCGTCGCGCTTGCCCAGGAACTTGGACTGGTACTCGATGTTGAGCTTGTTGGCGAAGGCTACAACCACGGTGACCACGACGATGGCAGCAATGGCGGTGAGCACGGCTGGCCCCAGGTGGGTGTAGAGCAGAGCGAGCGCCACGACGATCTGCAGTGGCATCAGCCACAGGTTGTGGAGCTGGTGCGTGGCGTCGGACACCTCCTCGGCGTCCACCTCCATGTAGTTCACGATGGCGCCGGTGCCGTGCGCTCGCCGGGCGCCCGTGGACAGCCGCAGCGACTTGCGGTACACGGCGGCGATCAGCGCGGAGTGGATGCGCATCCCCAGCTTCTGGCCCTGGAACTCGTAGTGGTGTGACGCCAACGTCTCGGCCGTCTTGCCGGTGAGCAGGATGGCCACGAGCTGGAGCCCCTCCATGACATCCCCGCCGCGACGGATGAACTTGACAAACCTGTCCACGAGCGACGGGCCGATGTACATGACGGAGAGGTGCGCCACGCCGAGCACGGCGGTGAGAAGTAACTGCGGCCAGAAGGAGCGCAGGATCGCGGTGAGGACCGGGCGCCCGGGCTTGGACGGCGGCGACTCGGGTGGCGTAACGGGCCAGTTGGAGATGAAGAGCGCGTAGGCCGCCTCGGCGGTGTCGGCCGGCGCCACCGGCGGGACGTCTTCCACCGCGAGGGTCGCCTTCGAGCCCTTGGCGATGAGCGGATTGATCCATCCGAACGTCGCGAGGGAGAGCCACGACGCCGTGGCGTACGTCACTTCCGCCGCGGCGGCATGGCCAACAAGGCCGGTGGAGCCAGTGGCCGAGAAATACAGCAGCGGGAGGGAGAGCGCCAGCCACGCGAACGCGAGCGGGTCATCGGGAAGGAGCGGGTCCCCGGCAGCGTACCGTGCGGCGGCGCACCCGGAGAAGAGTGCGGCGAAAGCCCCCGTGCCGAACCAGAAGAGTCTGAGGTGCAGTGGGTGGACGACCGGCGTTGCCACCCCAGGCCCATGCTTCTTCTCCGCCGCGACGATCCCCGCGGCCGCGAGGTGCGCGACGGCGTGCACGGCGAGGAGTGCGCACTCCGCCGCGACCCACGCCCCCGTCGCCACCTGGCGGCGGCGCAGGAGCGCGACCGCGAGCAGCACGAGGGCCGCCGCCGCCTGGGCCCCGGACGCCGCGAGAGCGAGCCCGTGCCGGATGCCGGTTCCGCGGCTAGGACCCGAGGCCGTGGCGAGGAGGGGCTCCCGCTCCGGCGTGCGGCGGTCGAGGCCGCCGTCATCGCGGCGGCGGGCGCGGAAGGCGAGGGCGAGAGCGGCGAGGAGGAACGCGAGGTCGAGGGCGGCGAGGAGCGCGCGCTGCGGGCATGGGGAGAGGAAGAGGAAGGCGAGTCTGTCCGGGAGGGAGCGCGACGACGTCGGCGGCGGGGAGCAGGCGGTGGTGGCGAGCCACCACGGGAGGGTGGAACTGGACGGCATCGTGGTTGTTACTTGTCGGAGGCCTGGCGGGTGGTGGTGAAGCCGCGTTACATCTGAAGTGCGTCGAGGCGAGGAGGAGGTGGCGACGGCGTGGTGTATTGCACATTTGCACTTGCACAGCAGTCGGAGGAGAGGGAGGAGGCCGAGCACCCCTAGAAGAGACGAAGAGCGTTGACCACCGGAAAGGTTTGAATAATCTTGAGCGGAGGCGGAGATTGTGTGAAGTCACTGACAAGTGGCCCCGGGGAGAAGCGCCTCGGAGTGGACCCACCTGCCGGTGGCTCTGGAACAGGTTCAAGAGGGAAAGCGTTGCTAGGTGCGCCGTGTTACCCGTGTAGCAGCAGCACTGGGCCACGTGGCCCTGGTCAAACCCCCCGTTCTAGTGTGTGTGGCCTTTGACATGGAGATCTGAATTCTGATAGCTGTAGTCCTTCGCAAAGATTTGGCACCTACGACATTTGTTTAAACTGGGCAACACATCGAGATTCGCCGTGGCAAATCCTAGTTTAGATGGCCATGTGGCCGACGACAAAGATATGTGACTACGTGGTACCACAGCAAACCAAATATACATAGTAAATATAGTAAAGTATCGAGAGAGGGGGATCCTAAATGCTTGGGGTTCAATACGTGTACATTGCAACATTTCTTTTGACTAGCAGGATGCTAGCGTATGATCTCAGCCATCTATGAACTAATCAAACAGACCCCACGAGTTCTGATATGATCTATGGTTAACCAAACACTATATTTAGAAACAGTGTGCCTGATTTGGGAAACAAGAGTGTCATTTAGAACTAAGCATATAAGGGAAGCGAAAGGGTTACAAGAGTGTCGGTAGTATCTCAGGTCCTAAGTTCGACTCCTCATGGGAGCAAATTTTTTAGGATTTAACGGTGTTATGCTTTCAGTGGTAGTCGACGTTCCCGTCGATAGCGAGACGCCTGTGGTGACTTCGTCAATCTCGAGAATTTGCCGGTTCAGTCTTCGAAGATGCTCATAGGGGTAGAGTTTGCGTACGTGTGTCCATAAGGGTGAGTGTGCGTGCGTGCATTGTGAGTGTCCGAATTGTCCTAGAGATCAATTCTCGCTCTCCATCTTTAGCTAGCGAGGAATCCGGAATAGAGGATATCTATATTTAGATATCTAATTGAAGAGGCTGTTGGAGAGTAAACTTTTTACTAAAATCTCTATTCCTTACCCAAATCTCTATTCCTAAAGATAAAGATATAAAGAGTTTCTTGGAGATACTCTAAGGGAACATTTTCTGTTTCTGAAGCCAACCTAGACGTGTTGAGTAGTGTTGCAAATTAACATGGCTTAAGATTAATTTGATACCAAAATTACTACTCCCTCGGTTCCAAAATGTAGGTTGTTTTGACTTTTCTAAATTCATAGATTTTGCTATGCATCTAGACATATATTATATCTAGATACATAGCAAATATAATAAATCTAAAAATCCTAAAACAACGTACATTTTGGAACGGAGGGGGTACTAGCGACAATATAAAGGAAGGCTAGTACTACAACCTACAGGTTCATACGAATGATAAATAAATCCCACACATGCTAGCAACACAGCGGTGAAAACATATCCTTACGGGGTTAAGTACCACAGGTACCCAAAGCACGGCATTTAAGAGCCCAAGCAAGGATTAACCGGCTGACCGCCAAGCGGCCCGGCCTAGCGGGATGCCGAGTGCAGATAGCGCTAGCCAAACAACGAAGGAAGTCACTAGAGCCCATCAGTAGCAAGACACGGGACACGTGGCGCCCTCCCAACCAAGAGCGTCGCCGCGGGGTCAGGAGGCCCGAGCCAATCCTAGGAGGGAGCCCGGGCGCATGGTCTTCTAGGAAAGGCGCGAGGCGGCCACTGAACCCGACAAGACGTGCAATGCGCGCCCCTCGCCCGACAAGCCGGGGTAGGGGCGCCGCCTACGGACCGGAGGACTGGCGGGCACCCTCAGTCAACCAGGTCATCATGACACCACAACCGGCGCTCACGCTGGTCGCGCCCCCCTCCGTCAGCTTGATGGGACGAATCATACCGGGTCACCCTCCGCCGCTATGCGTGGGGAAAGGTAGGCACGCCGGGCTAGCGGGCCCCCTCGTAGACCCGGTGGCAACGATAATAGAGGCGCCTGGCCTCCCGACCGAGGCGAGGGAGGTTGGACCTGCCGACAAGACGGGAGGCCGCCCCGGCACATTAGGAGGGGCATGCCGAAGCCATCCCTGCGACAAGGATGGCAAACAGGGTCAAGGACGTGTCAGGCGATACCGCAGATCGGGCAGACGAGACTTGGCTTCGGGAAGTGGCAAGGCACGTTCAAGTACAGGCCTCGGGCAGGACACGTGTATGACAACTGACCTCACCCTCCGAACACCGACCTCGGGGGGCGAGGCACCACCTTCTCTCACGCATTGTAGCCCAGCCCACCACCAGATGTATAAGGCGGAGCTATGCCTTCTCACAGAGAGGGGGATATGCAAACACACACTGCTTGCAAGCGGCCCGTTGTAAGCACCCAACACTCGAACGTGAGGAACACGAAGAACACCACCCCACACTGGACGTAAGGCATTCACCCGAACCAGTCTAAATCCTTGCCTTCGATTGATAGCCATCGAGCCACTAAGAAGCGCGACGCAAATTACTAGCCGGTGATCGAAACACCAACAGTGGGCATGCCAGGTAGGGGAAGTCACGCACTCTCACCGCCACGTGATTGCTCGATGGCTGCCGTTAGCGTGAACACGGCGGCTGGAGTCCTCGGGGGCTCCATCCGCTTCGGGAGCCTGGAGTTCGCCATCAACAGCACCGGCGGACTAAGGTATGTCCCCAGCTTCAACCCCGACCAGGCCATCCACTTCGGAAGCCTGGAGTTTGGGGCCGATAAGCTCGGCCACCTTCACCTCCGCGGTGCGGGGGACGAGGCACAGGCGGTGCCGATCCCACCCGCAGAGGGTTCTACCGTCGCCAAGGGCAGCACCCTCGCGGTGGACCTCGACACCCTCGCGCAGCGCATCGACACGCACCTCGCGCATGAACCAGAACTCGAGGACTACCGGTGTACCTTCTACGCACTGGCGAACATCCACTCCCAGCAGTCGGGAGACGACCCCATGCCCCCGGAAAGCGACTCCTGCGATCCCAGCGTCCCTCTCCCTTTCGGACTGAGGAACGCGACAACTCTCTTCAAGCTAGAGATCGCGGAACGGATGCGTCGAGCGCTCCATCCGCATCTGGAGTTTGTCGGGGCGGCGGACTATGTGGCAGAACCACCTGAATTAATCCGGCTCAAGTGTATTAACCATCACCATTAAGGCATCCTCGGTTAACCTTACACTTCAAACGGAGTAATCCACTGGTCTGTCGGGTATAACCTCCCGATACAACCACGGTGAACGGATCGAGCGCCGTACATACAAATGCTCATGCGACGATGAGCCCAGAGGATACCACATTCCAGCAATTATTACGACATTAACATAGGTAAATATTACAGGCCAAGTTCTGAGCTTAGAAACCAAATACTCCAATTAACATAAATAAGTTCTTCAGAGTTAAGTTGCAGCGGAAATAAACGACGGAAACTACTCGACGATACAGAATGTCTCGATGAAGCCCGTACGAGACATCACTCGGCCTTATCTCCGTTGGGCGGGGGCGCATCCCATTCCACCGACCAACCAGGGGGAAGAGTGCAGGGCCAAGTCAAGCTAGCAATCATGTCTTCGAAGGTCTCACCTGAAAACGAGTCACAAGCAAGACTGAGTATACTAATACTCAGCAAGACTTACCCGTGTAGTGGAAACTACTCCGCCGACTCTAGACATGCAAGGCTTTTTGGCTCAGGGGTTTGTTTTGCCGAAAAGCATCTACAAGTGGGTCCTTACTTTCAACTTTTAGCTCCCGATTCTAGTTTCATTAACCATTCTAGATAAGCAGCTATCTAAAGCATACATGGTGAAGCATTAAATTTTTCATCCAATCCTGTTCATTCATCATCATTGTTCCTCTTCTTACTCTGTGGGTAAAAATGGTTAAGCAGTCTCAATAGCCGTGAGAAACGGACGATTCGAATCGAATTTCTTAACCTTGCAAGGGAAACCCAAACACACGTCACGTGGTTACTCCCTAGAGTCACACGTGCAACTGTTCCCCTTTCTTTCCGGGTCGTGGATCGGGGCTACCCTCCGAGAGTACAAGAGCTCCACGCCACGGTTCGGCGCCGGGTCGTGACCACTCTCTGCACTCGCCATATGCACATGGGACCGAAGTTCAAAGGGTAGGATGCCGTCCCCTTGCCGGGCCAATCAGGTACTTAAGCTTACCGATTCCCATAATCTCGGCATGTGTTTAGTACGTTCAAAGACTTAACCATCACTACCACACCCTGCGGCCTTAGCATTTTTCACTAGACAGACGGGCCTCAATCGTAACCATCGTTACATAACCCGTCCGTGTCCTTATGATTGCAGCGTGTAGTAGTCATTCAACTCCTATTTTCTCGCGAGTGACAGGAAATCACTCGACTTTTACCGGAGTCCTATTAGCACAGCATTCTATCGAACCTTACATCTAGTTTTCCAAGCAAGGGTTCCTGACATCATGCAACTAAGTTTTCATCCAACTCCTATAAACTTAATGCACAAGCAAAGAGTAATGAGTTGCATAATTTCGGAAGGAATGGGTTATGCTCCGGGGCTTGCCTTCGCAGTTCGCTTGGGGATCTTCCGAACTTGGGCTCGGGTCTTCAAAAGCTTCAGTTAGATTTGCTTGAGCTTCACGCTGCTCACTCTCGGACGCGGGCACCAGCTCGTAGGTTCCGTCGGCGAGAGTCGTCGATTCTACATGGGTGCACAAGTTTAAGTCGTGGAAATGGTACTCGATACGATTTAACAGTAATTAATACAATGGATAGTTTCTGGTCATGAAATTTTGGATTTAGGCACATCAAGGAAAGATGTGCTTACTGTAAAATTTTCAGCCAATTTTAGGTAACAGATTAATTATGAAAAATACATTACATAGTTGCTGTTAGATACTTGTTCTTTTTGTACAGATCAATTGGTGCAACAATTGTGGCTAAGATTTTTACAGAGCTCTCACTTGAGCATGCAGAAGCTACTGTAATTTTTGTAGGATTTATCATGCAGTATTTAGAGCATAGAAAATATGACATTCTACACCTAGGCTTTTTAAAGATTCATTTTTACAGGACCCTACACAGGGTTTTTGTCCATGAAACTTTTTACACAGCAACCTCTACCACAGTGTAACTCCCAGTAATAATTTGGAGATTTTCCGAGCTAAGATACTATTTTCTTGATTTAATGTATGTTATTAGCACATAAATCAAATAAATAGGTTACTGTGAGATAAAAAGTCTCCTAATTTTTCTCTGGCTTCTAGTTACCAATACATTAGCATAGGAAAAATTTCAATGGGTGACTCACCACCTAACTGCAGGGATAAAACATTCTTCTTACACATGATATAAAACTAAGTTTAATGAACAGTAAAATCTAGAGATGGAATTTGGGCCTGATCTTTTTACACAGTCCTAATCATCCAGCAACTAATTCACTGCCCAAAATTCAGGGTCAGCATTGTTCTAGAACAGTGGGTATAAAATATGTCCATTAAAGCTTCTATTTAATGTAGAGCAAAATATTTTGAGATTCTGAGAAAATTTTTGTAACAAAAGTGGTAGAGTTTGTTCTGAGGATTCCAGAACAGTTGAGTTTGAATTTTTCTGAATCTTCTACGATTTTATACGAATTTTACAAGTTCACTGAATTTGAATCTAGGTTTGAAATTTTCTTTTACAACTAGGTCCTTGAATCTTGCGCTCAGACCCTTCTAAAGATTTAAATTTTTGCAATTGGGTCCTCGGCGGCTCGGGTACGGCGGCCGGCCGAAATTCCGGCGGGGGGGGCTCGCCGGCGGCGAGGGGCGGGGGTCGGGGAAGGTTCAGGGGTGCGAGGGCTACCTTGTGGGGGTGTTGTTCAGGTGGGGGACGGCCGGGAAGGGCTCGCCGGCGTTGGAGCAGAGGCGGCGGCGGCGCGGCTCGCGTCGACGGCGGTGCTCCGGCGGGCTTGGGGCGGCGTGGTCCGGTCGGCGAGCTTCAGTGACGCGTGGGGAAGCCACTCAAGGGCTCGGCTTGGACAGAGGGGGTCGGGGTCGTGCTGTCCACGGCGAGCAGGGGCGGCGGCGGCGACGGCAGTGCGGGCGGCGGCGCTCCGGTGGCTCTGGGTGGCGTTGGTTGGGTCGGCGAGCTGCGGTGAGGTGATGTAGTGGTGGCTGGGTGCTCAGTTTGGGCAGTGGGCGGCGGCAGTGGGCTGTCCACGGACGGGTGGTGCTCGGCGGCGGCGATGGCGACGGCGAGGCGTTCTGGTGGCCGGGGGCTCGCGCGCGTGGCCGGGGTGGCGCTTTTATAGGGACAGGAGGGGCCTGGTTAGCGTGCGGGGCGGAGGCACGGCACGGCGTGCACTGGCCGCGGCGGGCGGCGGCAGAACGCCGGCGCGTCGTGCGGCACGCGGGCGCGGCGACTGGGCGGCCGAGATACGGCGTGAGCGCGGTGAGATAGTGCCGGGCGCGGAGTGGGGAGGCAGCAGCGGCAGCGGCTCGGGCGGAGGGCGGGCGCGACGACTGGTGGGGCGCGGGGGCCGGGGCGGCACGGCGGAGCGCGGCTACTGGGCGCGACGGGCGGCGGGTCTGGACGCGGCTGCGTCGCAGGCATGCGCGGGCGTGGACTGGGCGGCGCGGCGTCGGGGCGGGGCAAAGCCGGCCGTGGCGGGGTGGTGCGGCGGCCACTGGCCTGGCGCTTCGCGCCGGTCAGGCGACGCCGGCCACCTGGCGCGCGGCGGGCGGGCGAGCGCGCGCGGCGCGGCAGAGGAGGGGGAGAAGCGAGGGACTGAAATGCAAAAATTCGAAAAAGTTCAGGGGGCTGGGTGCAAACAGGGCGTTTTCTCCTCTTTCTGATTTGAATTTCAAAAACTTTTGAACACGAAAGTTGCTCAAAATAAAAAGTTCTACAACTTTGGTTTCAGGCAAAACCTCATTTGGCTTATGGTTTTAAAGTTAATTTAAAAGTTTCAAATGTGTCCAAATGTGCCCAAATTTAATTTGAATTCCAACTGAACCCGTTTTAAATTCTTTCCACCCTCTCATTAGTTGGTTTAACACATGGAGTTAGGCTTATGTCATTGATTTTGGATTTGTAATTACCAGGGTTGCCACAGCCTTCCCCCCTTAACAAGAATCTCGCCCCGAGATTCGGTAATCCTTAGTGTGGGCGTGGGTGCACATACCAGTGGTTGAGGCAAGAAACCCAGGGAAATGTTGGTTCAGGTAGCTTTCCGTTTCCCAGGTGGCTTCTTCTTCCGTGTGGCGATTCCATTGTATTTTATACATTCTAATCACTTTCCTCCTGGTCTCTCTTTCTTTTTGATCCAGAATCTTAATTGGGTGTTCGACATACGAGAGATCGGGTTCCAACGATATTTCTTGTTGTTCCACAATCTCGGTAGGGACTCGAATACACTTCTTGAGTTGAGATACGTGGAAGACATCATGGGTGGCCGTGAGCTGAGGGGGCAGTCGTAATTTGTAGGCTACGGGTCCGCAGCTCTCCATGATTTCGTAAGGACCAATATAACGGGGAGCTAGTTTGCCTTTGATCCCAAATCTTCGCACTCCTTTGGTTGGTGAAACTCGAAGATAGACATGATCGCCAACTTCGAACTTTAGAGGCTTTCTCCTTTTGTCAGAATAGCTCTTTTGTCGGGCTTGTGCGGCTTTAAGATTTGCTTGTATTACTTTTACTTTCTCCTCTGCCTCGATTACCAGGTCGGGTCCAATTATTTTACGTTCTCCGGTTTGTGACCAGCTCAAAGGGGCTCGAATGGTGCCATTTTTAAACTCGTTTGGTAGCTGTTGTTGTACGAGAACTCTGCCAGGGGTAGGCATTTGTCCCAATTCTTGTCATAATGAATGACACAAGCTCTCAGCATGTCTTCAAGAATTTGGTTTACTCTTTCCGTTTGTCCATCGGTCTGAGGATGGTATGCTGAGCTGCGAATCAGCTTTGTGCCAAGAGACGTTTGCAGTTGTTCCCAAAAGCGTGCTACAAACTGGGGACCACGATCGGAAATGATTGTCTTAGGTATTCCATGCAGGCAAACAATACGATCGAGGTAAATATCGGCATATTTCTTGGTAGAATAGGTGGTGTGCACCGGAAGAAAATGTGCCGTCTTCGTGAGTCTATCAACGATAACCCATATGGAATCATGTCTCTGGGACGTGTTTGGTAGTCCAACGATGAAGTCCATACTTATGTCTTCCCATTTCCATGATGGTATAGGTAACGGTTGAAGTGTACCGGCTACCTTTAAGTGGCTAGCTTTTACTCTCTGGCACGTGTCACATTCCGAGACATACGTAGCAATTTCCCTTTTCATTCTAGTCCACCAGAAGTTTTGCCTTAGGTCCTGATACATTTTGCTACTGCCGGGGTGGATAGAGAATTTGGAGAGGTGTGCCTCATCAAGAATTTGCTTGCGGAGTTCACGATTCTTCGGAACGACTATACGACTTTCGAACCATAGAACTCCCTTATGGTCCTGGCGGAAACACTTATACTTCTCCTCACCTAGAGAGAGTTTTTGTTTGATGATCTTGATTCCTTCATCATGTAGTTGTGCCATGACGATTTGGTCGTGAAGAGTGGGCTCAACTGAGATGTGATTTAGAGTGCCTTGGGAAACCATTTCCAAGTTAAGCTTCCTCATGTCTGCACATAATGTCTCATGGTAGGACTCCATGGATAAGCAATGGCAATGGGACTTGCGGCTTAGTGCATCCGCGACTACATTAGCCTTACCGGGGTGATAGTGCACTTCAAGGTCATAATCTTTGATTAATTCTAGCCATCTTCGTTGTCTCATATTCAGATCGGCTTGTGTGAAGATGTACTTGAGACTCTTATGATCCGTGTAGATATTGCACTGTGTACCCATGAGATAGTGCCTCCATATCTTCAGAGCGTGAATGACGGCTGCGAGCTCAAGGTCATGCGTGGGATAATTCTGTTCGTGGGGCCGAAGGGCTCGTGAGGCATATGCAATCACTCGATTCTCTTGCATAAGCACACATCCTAGACCAGTACCTGATGCGTCACAATACACATCGAACGACTTGGTATTATCGGGTTGAGCTAACACAGGTGCAGTAGTCAGATGCTCTCTGAGAGTGTGGAAGGCTTCCTCACACTTCTCATTCCATACAAACTTTACTTCCTTCTTCAATAGTTCCGTCATGGGCTTAGCAATTCGAGAGAAATCCGGGATGAAGCGACGGTAGTAACCGGCTAAGCCGAGAAAACTGCGAATCTGATGAACAGAGGTAGGGGGTTTCCAATCCATCACCTCTTGTACCTTGCTGAGGTCAACAGCTATGCCTTCGCTGGAGATCGTGTGACCTAAGAACTTTACAGTATCCAACCAGAATTCACACTTAGAAAACTTAGCATAGAGCTGATGGTCTCTGAGTCGCTGAAGAACAATGCGAAGGTGCTTGGCATGCTCTTCCTCATCCTTTGAATAGATAAGAATGTCGTCGATGAACACTACGACGAATTTGTCAAGTTCGGGCATGAATACCGAATTCATGAGATACATGAAGTAGGCAGGGGCATTGGTGAGTCCAAAGGACATGACCAAGAATTCATATAGTCCATATCGTGTGGAGAAGGCAGTCTTAGGAATATCGCACGGGCGAATCTTGATCTGATGATATCCCGAACGAAGATCAATCTTTGAGAAGACTCTGGCTCCAGCTAATTGATCGAAGAGCACATCGATGCGAGGAAGTGGGTATTTATTTTTAACTGTTACCGCATTGAGAGGTCGGTAGTCCACACATAATCTCAAACTGTCATCCTTCTTCTTTACGAATAGGGCTGGACATCCCCAAGGTGACGCGCTAGGGCGAATAAAACCTTTGTCCAGTAGTTCTTGGAGTTGAAGTTTCAGCTCGGCCAATTCTTTAGGGGGCATCCTATACGGTCTTTTGGATATAGGTGCAGTGCCTGGTTGTAGTTCAATAACGAACTCAATATCCCTATCCGGTGGCATTCCTGGTAAGTCATCTGGGAAAACATCGGCATACTCGTTCACCACAAGAATCTCATCTAGCTTAAGTCCTTCCATCTTATAAGCACAGGAATTCGTGCAATATATGAATGGTAGGTAAAGGGTAGTGGCTCCGTGACTAGGTGAATTTATCTCAACGGCTCGGGAAGAAAGGTCCAGTGTGACTCCATGCATAGCCATCCAGTTCATTCCCAAAATAATGTCCATGCCGTCAAGGGGTAAAAGGACAAGGTCCGTGTCGATGGTTTTACTACCCAATTTGACTGGTACTTGTCTGACCATTTGGTTTGAAGCAATTTTACCACCCGGTGTTGATATCATATATGACCCTTTTGTGTGACAAACATCCAAGCCTACTTTTGCACCGAATTTTGCACTTATAAAACTATGCGATGCACCAGAATCAAATAATATAACGGCCGGCTGGTTATGGATAGAGAATGTACCCGACATCACTGGGGCGCCTTCTGGAAGCTCTGCAAGCGTGGTGAAGTTAATCCGTCCTTGCTTGACTTGCAGGGTCTGTCTCTTGCCCCTGTTCTTGGCGTTCGGGTTGGATCCTTGACCTTGGTTGGGCTGTCCAGGCTGAGGGCATTCGCGTGCGAAGTGGCTGGAACTCCCGCATTTGAAACAACGATTTGCGGGGCTAGGTCGAAGAGACTGCTGAAGAATGGGCCTCGGACCATTCTGTGGAGGCATCGGGGGTCGTACCATGCCTGGCTGCTGTGGGGGTCTGGCAATCCATCTTCCTGGCTGCGGGGCCTTTGGTGGAGCTGTAGGTGCGGTATTTTGCACGATGCGATACCTTGGTGGTTGGGCACTTGATGGTCCTGCGGGTGCCTTTCTCTTCTTCTCTGCCCGGTGTGCCATGATACAGTCTTCCTGGGTAATGGCCATATTGACCAACTCGTTGTAGGTGTCAGCCCTGGCTAGGTTCAGACGTTCCTTGAGCTTGGTATTCAGACCTCGGCGGAAACGATCACGCTTCTTGGCATCCGTATCAGCGTGATAGCCCGCATACTGGCATAGGTTGTTGAACGCCTGGGCGTACTGCAACATGGTGCGGGTGCCTTGGGTGAGTGCCAGGAACTCATTCAACTTCCTCTCCATGAGACCCTCGGGAATATGATGTGCCCGGAACGCGGTCTTGAATTCATTCCAGTCGACCACATGGTCAGCCGGGAGCATCGCAAAATAGTGGTCCCACCACAGTCGAGCGGTACCGCGAAGCTGTTGCGCGGCAAAACGAGCCTTGTTGGCCTCTGAGCATGGGGCCACAAGTAGTGTGAACTTGGATTCTATGGTGCGAATCCATGCATCTGCGTCCAGGGGTTCCTCGGTCTTATGGAACAAGGGCGGCTGGGTCCCCAAGAAATCCGTGTATCCTGCAGCTTGTGGTTGGTGAGCATTGTGCCCACCCCTCTGCTGGTGTTGTCCTTGCACAATCTGACGTAGCAGCTCGGTTTGAGCGGCCATCACTTCCACCAAACTGGGCGGGGGTGGTGGCGATTGTCGCGAGCGGCTGCCACCGGCACCAAAACCCTCGGGGTTGCCACATGTTGATCCAACCATCTGAAACGTGAAAGGTTACCATTAGCAACGCGATCCATATTACTTCCTTGATTCATAAATAATTGGTGTAGTCATAGACTTCCGAAGTCTGAGCTAGAAGTATGGACAGAATCTCTGTTTGCTACGAGAAAAATCATAGCCTGCTGTGGGTCCATCCAAAACATCTCAATCATTTGCAGTAGTCAGAGAATTTAGGAATGCACCACTTTGGTATTTTAACTTTGGTGCTAGAACTATAGCTAAGGTGGTCGAAAAGCTCGTCCTTTGCCTTACTGTCTTAGCTGTTTTTCAGCAGATTGATCGGTACGGTTTCGCCTATATCTCAAACTAGCGAGGTCCAATGATGCTGAATTTTTGTGAGAACCTAGATCACAAAACTTAGCACAAGTCTGGTATTCAACACTCAGCCAATAAATGCAAGGAGACATGGATAAAAATTCCGACAAGACTCAGCGATTGTGGATTTCATTGTTTACCAAGTTACAATGAATTTACCCAAGTTCATCGCCGTTCCTTACATGCTGAGGGTATCCACATGGTTCAGGCGTACCCAACACAAAAGAGTTACTCAACTCCTAGTTAGCCTATTACAATACTTGCCAAAAGTTAGGCTACCCTATCGAGGAGTATGTGCAAAAGTCCTCCTAGGTCATCCTCTAGAAATCATCCAAGTCGTTGACGGACGACTCGCTGTGAGCAGGAGAGTGAGCTCCCATCCGAGGTGCCTGTGGTACCTCACCCTCGAAATCCATACCTGAGATACCATCAATCTCCTGTGGCTCCTCCTCATCCTCCTCCATGTCGTCCTCATGGGGATGGTCATTCTGATCATGATGCCACTGAATGTGCTCATTAGCATCCTCCAACTCAAGGTTCAGATCATGGAGCTGCTCCTCCAACTGTGCTATCGTGGTATCTCTCTCACCCATGAGAGTGTCCTGCTCCTGGATTTGGCCCTCAAGTTGGCCAATCTGAGCATCTCTATCCTCAAGATCCTGGCTGAGCTCCTTTATCTGCTCATCCCTGGTATCTGCCATCATATGGTAGGCCTGAGCAAGATCGGTGAGCTGCTCGAGTGCTTGACTCTGGAGAGTCTGAAGCCGGTAGAGTGCACTCATGCACCGCACGGAGGTATGGATAGTCTCCTGGGCATGGAAGTCTACCAAATACTGTGCGTGTTGCACCCTGTTGAGCCAAAAGGGGTCGTTGTCCTGGGCAGCAGGAAACAATCCAATGGGAGTGAGTGTGACAACCTCGGGACGCTGCGCACAAAATGTGGTGAGCGCCCTCATGGCTGCAAGCTCCCAAGTATCGGCCAAACGGCGACCAACAGCCTCAAGCTCCAAGGCGGGCCGCTCCGGGTGTAGCGGGTGCGGAAAGATAGTCACGTTGACACGGCACTGGGTAACTCCATTCTCCGCAAACTCCAGTCCGGCGTAACGTGGGGGAATTAGATAGCCCGCGGTACGCAGAACATCCCACAAAATAGAGGGAAAGCCCTCCCAGTGGAGACACTGCGAGTGCACGCGTCCATCCTCATCCACCATCATCTCAACAGGCTCGGTCATCTGAACAAAAGATCAAATGGAGTGAGATAGCGAAAAACTGTGAGCAGCACAAGGACAGATTCTGTATAGTGTGCAAAAATAATCATAACTCCCACAGTTCTCATCCAAAAATTCTCAAATTTCACCAGATCACTCCTAAGGTATTTGTGAACAACTTTTCTAGTCAACTCCAGAGCTAATTGGGTCTCTAAGATGGTCTTTCTTTTCAGGTTTTACCTTACTGTCTACCCAGAATTTTCAGTGAACAGAGGGCTAGAGTTTCGTACACCAGGGAAAATCTACCTAGCCAAAATTTACCAAATTTTAACAGCAGCTTCCTGAGTAAATTTGGAACAAGTTTCGTGTTGTGCTCTTTTGCAGAAAACCGCAGGAAGGGGGCCTAAAAATTTAAGGGGCAGAAGTGCTTATTCCGGACAGAACTCTGACATTTCAAGGTTTCTGTTATTTCTCACTCTCCATACATTCAGAATTTTTCATTTTTGAACAGAAGATAGAACACAAAATTTGGAACAATTTCTTCAACATGAAATTTATCAGAAATGGTCATTTTCTTAGGCCATAAAATCGCTCTTTTTGGTGACGGCAGATTTCGGACAGTTTCGCTAGATAGTCCTTATGCAAACCATGGTTTAGATACGCAAGAACCTTACCACTCTCATACATCGCATTTTTGATTTCAGATACATATGTTCATGATGTATGCACGTCCTATTCGTCCTCACAAAATAAAATAATCGCCAAATAGCTTTGGTCTTACGAAGATAGTTTCGGTGGCTTACACAATACGGCTCTCCTATAATAGCTAGTCGAGTCTTTCTACTCGTCCCTTAACTTATCGTAATCGCGGTTAGTGTACCTGCAGAAAATCGACAAGCATATATATATCATGAACCTTTCATGCCAGCACTTATGAAAGCGTCCGTAATCATTACCGTTTACTTATAGAAACGATATCTGTACAATTCCCGCCGTACAGACGACGTTAACATACGCTATCGAGATAGCGTATTCACGGGGGGTACCGTCATGAGACGGGGGTATGAACAGCGATCGCCATACCCTGCGCCGAACCTTCTACTCCCAGTATGTTCAACTAACAGTTGGCATATTGGCAGCACCTCAAGTAAGCCACTGCTTGAGGGCAGCGTTCGGTTCGCATCACCGACAGGAAGGCCAAGCTCCCTCAGTTGGCTGAGGATCCTTACCTTCTTACCTTAGCGACGAGTGCGTCGTTACAGAATTTAAGGTTGGTTGTGCATGAAAGTAAGTTTCGACAGAAAGTAATGTGCTGGAAGTCAGTTGATAATATATATAGAAGTTAGATAGCCACCTAGTAACTTTCCCATAATCCCTTAGGGCTTTACGAACTAGGCACCATCCTTAACGTACCAACGCATTTCGCAACACAACCTTCTAGTCAAGTTTTAGTAAAATGAGTTTTTAAGGCTTGTAGCATTCTCTGGCGTATGTATTTCGGCTCTGGTGTCCGTTGTTGCCAGCTGTGGCACCAGCTACGGCTCTGATACCAGCTGTGGCAGAACCACCTGAATTAATCCGGCTCAAGTGTATTAACCATCACCATTAAGGCATCCTCGGTTAACCTTACACTTCAAACGGAGTAATCCACTGGTCTGTCGGGTATAACCTCCCGATACAACCACGGTGAACGGATCGAGCGCCGTACATACAAATGCTCATGCGACGATGAGCCCAGAGGATACCACATTCCAGCAATTATTACGACATTAACATAGGTAAATATTACAGGCCAAGTTCTGAGCTTAGAAACCAAATACTCCAATTAACATAAATAAGTTCTTCAGAGTTAAGTTGCAGCGGAAATAAACGACGGAAACTACTCGACGATACAGAATGTCTCGATGAAGCCCGTACGAGACATCACTCGGCCTTATCTCCGTTGGGCGGGGGCGCATCCCATTCCACCGACCAACCAGGGGGAAGAGTGCAGGGCCAAGTCAAGCTAGCAATCATGTCTTCGAAGGTCTCACCTGAAAACGAGTCACAAGCAAGACTGAGTATACTAATACTCAGCAAGACTTACCCGTGTAGTGGAAACTACTCCGCCGACTCTAGACATGCAAGGCTTTTTGGCTCAGGGGTTTGTTTTGCCGAAAAGCATCTACAAGTGGGTCCTTACTTTCAACTTTTAGCTCCCGATTCTAGTTTCATTAACCATTCTAGATAAGCAGCTATCTAAAGCATACATGGTGAAGCATTAAATTTTTCATCCAATCCTGTTCATTCATCATCATTGTTCCTCTTCTTACTCTGTGGGTAAAAATGGTTAAGCAGTCTCAATAGCCGTGAGAAACGGACGATTCGAATCGAATTTCTTAACCTTGCAAGGGAAACCCAAACACACGTCACGTGGTTACTCCCTAGAGTCACACGTGCAACTGTTCCCCTTTCTTTCCGGGTCGTGGATCGGGGCTACCCTCCGAGAGTACAAGAGCTCCACGCCACGGTTCGGCGCCGGGTCGTGACCACTCTCTGCACTCGCCATATGCACATGGGACCGAAGTTCAAAGGGTAGGATGCCGTCCCCTTGCCGGGCCAATCAGGTACTTAAGCTTACCGATTCCCATAATCTCGGCATGTGTTTAGTACGTTCAAAGACTTAACCATCACTACCACACCCTGCGGCCTTAGCATTTTTCACTAGACAGACGGGCCTCAATCGTAACCATCGTTACATAACCCGTCCGTGTCCTTATGATTGCAGCGTGTAGTAGTCATTCAACTCCTATTTTCTCGCGAGTGACAGGAAATCACTCGACTTTTACCGGAGTCCTATTAGCACAGCATTCTATCGAACCTTACATCTAGTTTTCCAAGCAAGGGTTCCTGACATCATGCAACTAAGTTTTCATCCAACTCCTATAAACTTAATGCACAAGCAAAGAGTAATGAGTTGCATAATTTCGGAAGGAATGGGTTATGCTCCGGGGCTTGCCTTCGCAGTTCGCTTGGGGATCTTCCGAACTTGGGCTCGGGTCTTCAAAAGCTTCAGTTAGATTTGCTTGAGCTTCACGCTGCTCACTCTCGGACGCGGGCACCAGCTCGTAGGTTCCGTCGGCGAGAGTCGTCGATTCTACATGAGTGCACAAGTTTAAGTCGTGGAAATGGTACTCGATACGATTTAAGAGTAATTAATACAATGGATAGTTTCTGGTCATGAAATTTTGGATTTAGGCACATCAAGGAAAGATGTGCTTACTGTAAAATTTTCAGCCAATTTTAGGTAACAGATTAATTATGAAAAATACATTACATAGTTGCTGTTAGATACTTGTTCTTTTTGTACAGATCAATTGGTGCAACAATTGCGGCTAAGATTCTTACAGTGCTCTCACTTGAGCATGCAGAAGCTACTGTAATTTTTGTAGGATTTATCATGCAGTATTTAGAGCATAGAAAATATGACATTCTACACCTAGGCTTTTTAAAGATTCATTTTTACAGGACCCTACACAGGGTTTTTGTCCATGAAACTTTTTACACAGCAACCTCTACCACAGTGTAACTCCCAGTAATAATTTGGGGATTTTCCGAGCTAAGATACTATTTTCTTGATTTAATGTATGTTATTAGCACATAAATCAAATAAATAGGTTACTGTGAGATAAAAAGTCTCCTAATTTTTCTCTGGCTTCTAGTTACCAATACATTAGCATAGGAAAAATTTCAATGGGTGACTCACCACCTAACTGCAGGGATAAAACATTCTTCTTACACATGATATAAAACTAAGTTTAACAAACAGTAAAATCTAGAGATGGAATTTGGGCCTGATCTTTTTACACAGTCCTAATCATCCAGCAACTAATTCACTGCCCAAAATTCAGGGTCAGCATTGTTCTAGAACAGTGGGTATAAAATATGTCCATTAAAGCTTCTATTTAATGTAGAGCAAAATATTTTGAGATTCTGAGAAAATTTTTGTAACAAAAGTGGTAGAGTTTGTTCTGAGGATTCCAGAACAGTTGAGTTTGCATTTTTCTGAATTTTCTACGATTTTATACGAATTTTACAAGTTCACTGAATTTGAATCTAGGTTTGAAATTTTCTTTTACAACTAGGTCCTTGAATCTTGCGCTCAGACCCTTCTAAAGATTTAAATTTTTGCAATTGGGTCCTCGGCGGCTCGGGTACGGCGGCCGGCCGAAATTCCGGCGGGGGGGGCTCGCCGGCGGCGAGGGGCGGGGGTCGGGGAAGGTTCAGGGGTGCGAGGGCTACCTTGTGGGGGTGTTGTTCAGGTGGGGGACGGCCGGGAAGGGCTCGCGGGCGTTGGAGCAGAGGCGGCGGCGGCGCGGCTCGCGTCGACGGCGGTGCTTCGGCGGGCTTGGGGCGGTGTGGTCCGGTCGGCGAGCTTCAGTGACGCGTGGGGAAGCCACTCAAGGGCTCGGCTTGGACGGAGGGGGTCGGGGTCGTGCTGTCCACGGCGAGCAGGGGCGGCGGCGGCGACGGCAGCGCGGGCGGCGGCGCTCCGGTGGCTCTGGGTGGCGTTGGTTGGGTCGGCGAGCTGCGGTGAGGTGATGTAGTGGTGGCTGGGTGCTCAGTTTGGGCAGTGGGCGGCGGCAGTGGGCTGTCCACGGACGGGTGGTGCTCGGCGGCGGCGATGGCGACGGCGAGGCGTTCTGGTGGCCGGGGGCTCGCGCGCGTGGCCGGGGTGGCGCTTTTATAGGGACAGGAGGGGCCTGGTTAGCGTGCGGGGCGGAGGCACGGCACGGCGTGCACTGGCCGCGGCGGGCGGCGGCAGAACGCCGGCGCGTCGTGCGGCACGCGGGCGCGGCGACTGGGCGGCCGAGATACGGCGTGAGCGCGGTGAGATAGTGCCGGGCGCGGAGTGGGGAGGCAGCAGCGGCAGCGGCTCGGGCGGAGGGCGGGCGCGACGACTGGTGGGGCGCGGGGGCCGGGGCGGCACGGCGGAGCGCGGCTACTGGGCGCGACGGGCGGCGGGTCTGGACGCGGCTGCGTCGCAGGCATGCGCGGGCGCGGACTGGGCGGCGCGGCGTCGGGGCGGGGCAAAGCCGGCCGTGGCGGGGTGGTGCGGCGGCCACTGGCCTGGCGCTTCGCGCCGGTCAGGCGACGCCGGCCACCTGGCGCGCGGCGGGCGGGCGAGCGCGCGCGGCGCGGCAGAGGAGGGGGAGAAGCGAGGGACTGAAATGCAAAAATTCGAAAAAGTTCAGGGGGCTGGGTGCAAACAGGGCGTTTTCTCCTCTTTCTGATTTGAATTTCAAAAACTTTTGAACACGAAAGTTGCTCAAAATAAAAAGTTCTACAACTTTGGTTTCAGGCAAAACCTCATTTGGCTTATGGTTTTAAAGTTAATTTAAAAGTTTCAAATGTGTCCAAATGTGCCCAAATTTAATTTGAATTCCAACTGAACCCGTTTTAAATTCTTTCCACCCTCTCATTAGTTGGTTTAACACATGGAGTTAAGCTTATGTCATTGATTTTGGATTTGTAATTACCAGGGTTGCCACAGACTATGCCCCGATGTCGGTCCACGACCTCATCAAAGGGGAGTCATGCGAATCGAGCTCCAAGTCCTCGCCATGCGAAGAAAGCCACCCCTCGCGGCAGTGCAACATGGTGCACGAGACGGGGGTGGAGCCGAGGGGTGGGGTGCGAAGAGCTTAACCACCCTCCGGCGCAGCGCACACCGGAGGAACAAGCCACCTATGAACAGGAGAGGCTTGAATGCGCTAAGGCCCGTGAAGCAGACCTTTTAGTGTGAGCGCGCTGAGCGCAAGCGCGCTCACACCGCATACTCAACGGCCACACCGCGCGCCTCCAGGGTGCGTGGCAGGGCCAGGGCGGTCAACAATAGGATCCTGCATGACAAGCATGGTACGCCTTTCTTTCCGCGGGCCAGCAAGAATGTCGCCGCCACCACCTCGATGATGCGGACGATGCCGCCTCAGGCAAGCTCGGAGGGCCAGTGCATCGTGGACGAGCTAAGCGTGTTGCTGGAGGCTGCGGCGTGCCATCATATCGACAGCTCCGAGGACAAGTGATGTCCTGAGGCCAGCAGTTGCCATAGCCCCAACGGTCGGGCCGCAACTAGCATGCGCTGCGGGGACTCCCAAGCCGAGGCAGGTGCGTGAGGGGGGCGCCAGCCGTCCCACCAGCCAGCCGTGACCACTGGCAGCCACGGCTCTGGCATGACTCAGAGCCGTGCGGTACCCCTGGTGCGGAGCCAACTGGGAGGCAACCATGACGCACTCAACATCATCAATGCTCAGAACCGCGAGCGTGAGGATGTGGAGCACGGCGGCCCCAACGACGACCGCAACCCAAGCCCCGAGCGGCGAGGGCCATGGGCGTTTGGGAGGAGCATTCTCCAAGCTCCATTCCCGGCACGGTTCCGGCCTCCGTCGAACCTCACCAAGTACTCGAGCAAGGGCAGCAGATGCTCCACAATATCCACAGAGGCATCTGCGGCCACCACGCGGCGCCGAGATCACTGGTCGGGAAAGCCTTCCGACAGGGCTTTTACTGGTCGACTGCGGTTGTGGACGCGCAGCACATCGTGCGCACCTGCGAAGGGTGCCAGTACTATGCGCGGCAGACCCACCTGCCCATGTAGGAGCACCATACCAAACCATCCCGATCATGTGGCCATTCGCGTTCTGGGGGCTGGACATGATTGAGCCATTCCGGAAAGCGCCCGGGGGCTACGACCACCTCCTCGTGGCGGTGGACAAGTTCTCTAAGTGGATCGAGGTGAAGCCGATCGCCCAGAACCGCTCCGAAGACGCGATCGAGTTCTTTCTCGACATCGTCTACCGCTTCGGGTTCCTGAACTGCATCATGACTGACAACGGTACCCAATTCACTGGGAAGAAGTTCTTGCGCTTCTACGACGATTACCACATCCGGGTCGATTGGGCCTCGATCTCGCACCCCCGAGCCAACGGGCAAGTCGAGCATGCCAATGGCATGGTTCTGCAGGGCCTAAAGCCACGCATCTTCAACCACCTCTACAAGTTCGCGGGGTGTTGGGCCGGAGAGGTGCCAGCGGTACTGTGGAGCCTGTGCATGAGCTTGAACCGATCCACCGGGTGCACTCCCTTCTTCATGGTGTATGGCACCGAGGCTGTGCTCCCGACCGATCTCGTCTACGGCGCGCCGAGGGTGCAGGCTTACGATGAGAACAGGGCAGAGGAGTCGCTCCAGGATGCCCTCGACCAGTTCGACGAGGCGCGTGATGTGGCACTCGTCTGATCTGCCAAGTATCAGCAGACCCTTCGCCGGTACCACAGCAGGAACGAGCGGGGTCGGGCGTTCAAGGTGGGAGACCTGGTGCTCCAACGCGTGCAATTGATGAAGGACAAGCACAAGCTGAGCCCTCCTTGGGAAGGACCCTTCATCATCGCGCAAGTCTTACACCCGGGGGCTTACAAGTTGAAGAACAAGAAGGGTGAGGTCTACACCAATGCTTGGAACATCGAACAGCTACGTCGCTTCTCCTCTTAGCTTGTTTTTTTGCTTACTAGATCACCCTTAGGCTGGGACTCGCCCAGCTCAAAGCCCAGACGCCGCTAAAATTTGCAAACTCTTTTTGTGTATGTCTCCCGAGCGGATCGTGCCCTCCCGCGCGTGCAGTCTGCATGACCCGCCCGCGGGGGTTGCATACATGTCCATATGCAGGTACATACCTTTCCTAGATAATTTCGTAAGCACTTCACTTCTATTTCGAACAACTCGTTCGTCATCCGAGCCGTGGGAACTTTCTCTCCTGTTGTTCACGGCCGACCCATGTTGCCGTCGCATGAAAAAGCGAGTCCAGCGGGACAGCCCCTAATCTCCAGCATTGTAGGTGTTTCACCGCCACGCCCACCGAGGGATACCCCCGAGGTGGTGCGTTTGTAGGTAGGGTGTCGCCGAGATCAGGAACTCGAAGGTGCAAGGAACACAATGTTTAGACAGGTTCGGGCCGCCGAGAGCGTAATACGTTACATCCTATGTGGTTTGTATTTCCTAGGTGGTGATCGGGTGATCTCCTATTTGGAGGGGGTCCCTGTCTGCCCTTATGTAGTCTGGGGGATAGGTTTACATGGACCGTATCAGCAAGCACCGGAAGCACCTGGGAGGCAATACAGATCACACAGGACGTAGGGTATTACGCTGTCGGTGGCCTGAACCTGTCTAAACCTTGTGTTCCTTGCACCTTCGAGTTCCTGATCTCGGTGACACCCTACCTACAAACTCACCACCTCGGGGGTATCCCTCGGTGGGCATGGCAGTAAAACACTGACAGCTGGCGCGCCAAGTAGGGGAGTTCATCGAGCATCTACCGGAGAATTCGATGGCATCCTTCAACTTCACTAGCGCTATGCTCGACGAGGGCACAACTTTCAGCTCCTGGATCTGCGTTGCCAACGGCTTGGGTGGCTTCAACAACCATCTAGTCGACTCCAGGGAGCCAAAGGCCTCTACATCAACTCGAAGCAGCGATCTCGACGAGTTCATCGACAACCTCGATGAATTGCTACTCCCTGATCTAGTCTTGCAGATCAAAAAGATGTCCGTTTTCGACGCGACTTCCACTCGTGATGCACCAGAACTAGTCGGATCGGACTCAAACCGATCTGAGAGGACCACACGATCTAAGTCCCTCTCCAACTTGGAGGAGGACTTAGATCTGCTGCTCAAGCTCAAGGACGTGGGAGCCACCGCTTGCCGGGGGGCCCCCGTTTTCGACAACTGCTCGGACTCCAACAAAGAGTACTCGTCGTTTAGTACTACACCTTCAAGCTAGAGCCGAGGAGGACTTGGAGACGAGGGAACCACCACCCGTCGGGGGGCCCCGCTCTTCAAAACCACTCGCAACCCGATGAATACCCCGAATCATTCTTGGGTAACCATCTGGTTTGACCATAACATCTACGCCGCAAGGCCATTTCGTGTACTGGAAGGGCTTAGAGCCCTCCGAACTACTCGATTACGAGTCCCGCCTTGTGGCCTTCATGTAAGAACTGCCCTTCCAGGAGGGCAAACCTCTCTCTCCCATCGTGGAAGACGGAGAAAGTAGCACAGAGCTACTCGAGTACAGCCTTACGGCTAACAACTCGCCGGATCGTCAAGTCTACATGGCCTCCCTCCGCAACGCGGAGTACAACGAGCTGGACCACGAGTGACTCACGGACGTCTCAGCCAATGAGCCCACAGCTGACGCCCCCCAGGATGAAGACAAGGAGCACCGAAGGATCCGGCGGGTGAAGAACTCCAAGCGCGCCCAGCGTAGGCGCAATGCGGAGAATCGCGCCCGCGACCTAATGTACCAAAGGGATCTCAACAACACCTTTGCAGCAGTCGCGGATTGGGAGTACCGTACACCGATTGGCGCCATCGCAGAAGCAGCCCTATTAGCCCAGCAACTTCCACCCAACCCTCAGATACAAAGGCTGCAGTATCTGACCCACCGCGCGCTCGTGCAACTCAATGGGCAACAGGCAGTGTCTTCCACTCGAAATCCGCCCTCGGGGTCTGAGCGCCATGGCGAGACCACGCTGATTAGCCGCACCCCCGGAGGAGGCCATGGGAGTCGGAGGAACGACAACCGCCAGCGCAATGAGGGCCTCCCGTCCGCGCGCGGCAACAATGAACAAGAAGTACAACAATCTACTCGCAACCAGCATGGTACAAGGCCTCAAAGCCAAGCTCCACTCGAGGCCAGCCTTCATGACGCTCCCACGACCGACCTCAGGCAGAAGATCAATGAAGGCCGCGATGCGCTGCGTGTTATCGAAGCAACGAGAAGGGACCGTACCGACAGGTACCACGACGACGACGGCAACGACCGTTTCGATGGCAAGCAGGACCCGCGCCAGTGGATCCGATGCTATTCCATTGCCATCAAGGTCTCAGGGGGATCCAACTCCACCAAAGCTCTCTACTTCTCGGTGGCTTTGGAGTCCGCACCCCTCACTTGGCTTGAAAGTCTCAAGCCAAACTCCATCGACTCCTGGGAGGACCTCAAGTGGGCCTTCATCGACAACTTCCAAGGATCCATGATCAGAGTGGGTACTCGCCACGATCTATCCCAGGTGAAGCAAGAGATGAATGAGACCCTAAGGTCTTACACCCATTGTTTCTTCGAGACGCGTGCCACCATCGCCAACATCACCGACGAGGACGTCATCCGCTGCTTCCAGAATGGGCTCTTCTCGAAGCACACGAATCACGACTTCGGACGCAATCGCCCGACTACTGCCGTGGAGCTACGTGACATGATGGCACGGTGGGCTGACCAGGAGGATGAGGAGAATGACCGCTTCCCCAAGTGCAACAGCAACAAGCAGGGCATTGGCAACGGCCACTTCGACAAGAGCAGCCGGAACCACTCGAGGAATCCCCGAAAGTGCAAGCTAGACAAAGAAGTCCCGGCTGTTGAGTGCAATCCACGTGGCAAGAAGTCGGGGAATAATGAAGCACAATTTGAGAAAGTCTTGCACAAACAATGCCCGATGCACCTGAAGTCGCGACACACGCTCTTCAAGTGCGTCGGCCTTCGCAAGTCACTCAACGCCCCACCCCTCCCTCATGCAGGAAAGCAAAAGGACCAGGATGACGACGATGAGGGTGACAAGTCAGGGGCTCAAGACTTCCAGGATCCGAAGAACTTCATCAACGTCATCTTCGGCGGAGACGGCGGATTCCCCTCCAAGCGCGCGCAGAAGTTGACCCTGAGCGAAATCCTCTCTGTGGAGCCGGCCACGTCAAGGCTTCTGAGATACACCGAGATCCCGATCTCCTTCTCCAGAGACAATCAATGGACCAGCTTCTTCGAGCCGGGAAAATTCCCGCTCGTTCTAGATCCTGTCGTGGCGGGCTCACAGCTGACCAGAGTACTCATCGATGGCGGGAGCGGCCTCAACCTGCTTTTTGCGAGTGCTCTGAAGAAGATGGGCCTGGATATCTCCAAGATGCTCAACCCTAGCAGAGCTCCTTTCTACGGCATCGTCTCGGGAAACGTGGCTACACCACTTGGCTCAGTGATCCTACCAGTTACCTTTGGGACGAAAGACAACTACCGCACCGAGTACATCAAGTTCGAGGTGGATGACTTCGAGTCGTTGTACCATGCCATCCTCGGCAGACCAGCACTGGCCAAGTTCATGGTCGTGCCCCACTACGTCTACCTGCTACTCAAGATGCCAGGCAAGACAGGCGTACTCACACTCCGTGGTGACCTGAAGAAGTCGTACGACTTC
The DNA here is from genome assembly GCA_032594955.1 of Panicum miliaceum. Taxonomy (NCBI): domain Eukaryota; kingdom Viridiplantae; phylum Streptophyta; class Magnoliopsida; order Poales; family Poaceae; genus Panicum; species Panicum miliaceum. Next base: position 4,739,478 of record CM064070.1, on the reverse strand, counting down.
ACCTAGGAGGCGATCGAGTACGCCACAACATCACGCATGCCAGAGCCATCTGCAGAGGTACTCGCAGCTGCATAGAAGCTCACTGACTCAGAGATGGAAATCTTCAGCCAGCGGCCTAGCCAGTCGAGGGTTAAACCCAACCCCGATGACGTCTGCATCAAGGCCATCCAGCTGCAAGAAGGCGGCTTGAGCGACAAATAGGAAAGCGCGCTCGTCAGCTTCCTTAGGGCTAACTGAGACATATTCGCGTGGAAACCAACGGATATGCCAGGGGTGCCCAAGGAGTTGATCGAGCATTGCCTAAAAGTTGACCCTAAAGCCACTCCAAAGAAGCAGCGATTATGACGCTTCGCTCCCGACAAGAGGGAGGCCATAAAAAGGAGCTAGCAAAAGTACTCGCGGCTAGTTTTATTAAAGAAGTGTACCACCCCGAGTGGCTAGCTAACCCTGTACTTATTTTGAAAAAGAATAATAATGATTGGACGATGTGTGCGGATTATACTGATCTCAACAAACACTGCCCGAAGGATCCCTTCGCGCTCCCACACATCGACTAGGTCATCGACTCTACGGCTGGCTGCATCCTGCTCTCTTTCCTCGACTGCTACTCGGGCTACCACCAGATAGTTCTCAAGGAAGAAGATCAGATCAAAACGGCGTTCATCACCCCTTTTGGAGCATATGCATATACAACAATGTCTTTCGGGTTGAAGAGCGCAGGAGCCACCTATCAACAGGCCATGGAACTGTGTCTTGCGGACCAGTTACATCGAAATGTTGAAGCTTACGTGGATGACGTGGTCATCAAGACCAAATCCCACGACGAGTTCATCGCTAACCTTGAGGAAACATTCAACAACTTGCGAAAGTTTCGATGGAAGCTTAACCCGACGAAGTGCGTCTTCGGCGTCCCACAAGGAAAACTACTCAGTTTCATTGTTAGTCACCTAGAAATTGAAGCAAACCCGGAGAAGATCACCGCCATCACAGCCATTGATGCTCCTTGGATGATCAAGGACGTCCAGAAGCTCACAGGCTGCATGGAAGCCTTGAACAGATTCATCTCCCGATTTGGAGAACAAGGACTACCCTTCTTCAAATTTCTCAAGCGCCACGACAAGTTCCAATGGACCGAGGAGGAAAAGCAGGCGCTAAAAGATCTCAAGCACCATTTGTAGTCGCCCCATCCTAACGGCTCCCCAACCAGGCGAGAACCTGCTACTCTACATCGCCGCGACTACTCACGTCGTGAGTACGACAATCATGGTGGAACGCCTGGAGGAAGGTCACGCCTTCGGGGTGCTGCAACCAGTCTACTTCATCAGCGAAGTCCTTTTTGAATCCAAGGTTCGTTATCCGACAATTCAGAAACTACTTTACGGTATACTCATCACCTCCTGGAAGCTTCGCCATTATTTCGACGCATACAACATCTTGGTGGTCACCGACTTCCCATTGGCGGATATCCTCCACAATCGGGATTCCACAGGGCGCATCTCCAAGTGGGCAGTGGAGCTGGGAGCCCTCACCCTCGACTTCAAGCCCCGGACAGCCATCAAGTCGCAGGCACTAATCAATTTTATGGCAGAGTGGCGAGAAAACCAAGTGGAATCCCCAGCCAACCAGCCAGAGCATTGGGTCATGTACTTTGATGGCTCACTCAAACTCGGTGGCGGTGGCGCGGGAGTACTTTTCATCAGTCCGAGAGGAGAACAACTCAATGACGTGTTCCAAATACTATTCGAGGTCTCTAATAACGAAGCCGAGTACGAGGGATTATTGCACGTGCTACGCCTGGCAGTCTCTCTGGGCTTCAAGCGACTACTCGTCTATGGTGACTCCTTATTGGTGGTCCAACAAGTCAACAAGGAGTGGGACGACGATAAGGACACCATGGATGTGTACGTTACGGAGATACGCAAGCTCGAGAACAAGTTCTCGGGGTTGGAAATCCACCATGTGATTCACGACAACAACGTGGGAGCGGATGTGCTCTCCAAACTGGGTTCTGATCGAGCTAACGTCTCACCCAGAGTTTTCGTTCACTAGTTGCATCACCCTTCCATCAAGGCACGAAACTCAAGTTCCATCACTCAGGGTCCAAAGGAACCCGACCGAGAGGTCTTGATGATCGAGGTCGACTGGAGGGTGACCTTCATCGACTACATCCAGGAGCACAAACTACCCCCCGGCGTCGACCCAAGAAGCGCTGAGGCTACTCGCATCCTAAGGCGCAGTAAAGGGTACGTTCTAGTCGGGGGTAACCTGTACAAGCGTGGATCAGCGTCAGGCATACTCATGAAGTGTGTCCGCACGGTGGAGGGCAAAGAGATACTCCAAGAGATTCACGAAGGCGTGTGCGGGAACCACGCGGCTTCTCGCACACTAGTCGGCAAGGCTTTTAGATCTGGTTTCTACTAGCCGACTGCTTTGGCAGACGCAAGCACTCGTTCACCGATGTACAAACTGCCAATTCTTCAGCAAACAGCCCTATGTCCCGGCTCACAACCTCATCACCATACCACCTTCATGGCCGTTTGCATGCTGGGGCCTGGACATGATAGGGCCCCTGACCACTGCCCCGGGTGGTTTTACACACGTGTTGGTGTCCATCGACAAGTTTACCAAGTGGATCGAGTACAAGCCAATCACAATGCTCTCTGCAGATCGAGTGGTCACCTTCATCTGCCACATCCTACACCGTTTTGGCTTCCCAAATACCATCATTATGGACCTGGGATCCAATTTCCACTCGCATCAGTTCTGGGATTTCTATGAACTTAGTTCCATTGAAGTCAAATATGTTTCAGTGGCTCACCCGCGGGCCAATGGCAAGGTTGAGCGCGCCAACGGCTTGATTCTTGATGGATTGAAGAAAAGACTCTATGACGAGAACAGAAAAAACGCAGGCAAGTGGATTGACGAGATATCATCAATAGTCTGGGGGCTTCGCACACAACCAAGCGAAACCATAGGACAATCACCTTTCTTCCTCGTATACGGGTCTGAAGCTATATTACCAGCTGCCGTGATGTGGAAGTCTCCTCGACTGGAGATGTTTGAAGAAGTCAAGGCTGACACCGCAAGAAATCTCGAGCTCGACTCAGCTGAGGAAATCAGATGCAACGTCTTGTTCCAGTTGGCCCGCTACTTACAAGGAGTCCGTCGTTACCACGACTGGAACGTTCTTTTTGGAGATATGGTTCTTCGACGAATCCTTGATGACACCGGGTTACACAAGCTTAACTCGCGATGGGAAGGGCCTTTCATCCTGCACAAGGTTACAGGCCCTGGGTCGTATCGCTTACAATACCCTGATAGCCAGGAGGTACCTAATTTTTGGAATATCGAGCATCTACGCCATTTTGATCCTTAATCAACCAAGACATCTTCTGGCGGCGCCTGGAGTTCAATACTTCTGGTACAACTCCGTTTTACTGGTTTACGACTGGTATTACGCACAAGTTTGTTGAAGGGGCCTCGCTCCCATACTTCCTGTAACAGATTACTAGTTTTCGATTAATATCTTATGTTACTGAAGGGGCCTCGCGCTCATACTTCCAGTACAACTCCGTTTTACTAGTTTACGACTGGTATTACACGCAAGTTTGCTGATGGGGCATCACTCCCATACTTCCAGTAACAGATTACTAGTTTCAAACTAGTATTTTATGTTACTGAAGGGGCCTCGTGCTCATACTTCCAGTATAACTTCGTTTTACTGGTTTACGACTGGTATTACGCACAAGTTAGCTGATGGGGCCTCGCTCCCATACTTCCAGTAATAGATTAGTAGTTTCCGACTAGAATCTTATGTTACTGAATGGGCCTCGCTCCCATGGCAAGGGGTTTACTAGTTTACGACTAGTTCTACACCTGTTCGACTACTTTGACTACTCATCTCGCCTACAAATCTAGTCGGGGTCGACTCCGACTAGATGGCTTCATCGCTTGTTCAAGATCCAGTGGCTACTTGGCCGATGCCTTGGCTCGGGGGCTGGCGCCACCGACTTCTAGGTATATTCTATGCTACTCATCTAGCTCCTTGGCTCGGGGGCTCGATGTGACAAGGCACTCAGCGTGCTTCTAGGGACAGCTCTCATGCTTTAACGCTGGAAGCTATAAAACTACTCGAAAGTAACCAATTCAAGAGGCTTTTGAAGATTTATCTTGGGTAGATGATTGTTAACAATTATTTCAGGGAATTTATTCCAAAATAAGGTGTTTTTTTAGATTATTACCCAGAGGTCTTATTTAGTCATTGACTCAGGGAACAAGATCTGATTTGAGAGGGAATTTTGGGCTTTTTTGAGAAGTTATTTGCTTAACCATTTTTTCCAGGGAATTCTTCCCGAAAAAAGAGGTTTTCGAATTTACTGAACCGATTTGCCCATCTTCACCATCAAATCATTACTGTCATATATTGCATGTTACGATTCTTTTAGATCCTTTATTTCAAACCTTGGGGATTTGGATTCAAGGCTCGGGGGCTGCGGGACTGAAAGAACCTCAAGATGCCTAGAGGGGGGGGGGGGCGAATAAGCTAATCTGAAACTTAAAGCACTCTGAAAATTGTCAGTAACACAGATGTCCGGGTACTCCGGATATATGTCCGGATACTCCGGGATTTGTGTCCGGAGTTTCTGGATATATTGTCCGGAGAGTCCGGGTATGAAACGATCTACACAAAAACTAAGATACTGATGCTGTAATTTAGATCGAATAAATTTAGAAGAGCTAGTGGTACCTTTGGATACTCCGGATGTTGTGTCCGGACATTCTGGACCCGGAGTCTCCGGACTCACTAGGGACACTCTCAAAAATATCATTTCATAGTGGTTTTTGTGGCTCACAAGTATTTGTATGGGTTCTCTTGAGCACTAGTTCTAAGTCAAAACCTGCACATCAAAGTCCCCCTTTACAGTACGAGGTTCCTATACTCAAAAATAAAACAAAAGTCTACTCTTCGAGTAAATTTCAACCACCGCCTTTTCATTTCCTTTTGAGGGGTCGTACTTCACCATATGTTTTGCTTTCTCAACTTAAGCACCTGCACACATGCTAGATAATTGCGATTAAACGTACATGTGTTTTGTCATCTAAAACCAAAACCCACTAAGGGTCTAGATATCTTTCAATCTCCCCCTTTTTGGTGATTGATGACAACACACATGTAATTCATTTGATAATCATAAATCTATCATATAAAGAGCTCCCCCATTAATATATGCCATGAACTTGAATTTCAAATTGACTTCTCAAATGTCAATATTGACATATTAGGGCAAAGACAAGAAAACTCTTTATACAATCTACAGTGGGGTGAGCAAGTGTGTGCTAAAACAGTGTGTGATGCAAATGACAAGTTATTCACTCAAGAAAATTTAGTGTTGGCGGCAAAACCTGGAGACTCCGGGTATATGTCCGGATACTCCGGACAACGTGTACGGAGTATACGGCTAAATAACCGGAGTATCACACTATCATTTAAGCCTTAGAACAACTTTAAACTTAATCAACTAAGCAGATTAAAGCACAAAGTAGCACACATTACAACTTGTTTTCACACCACATAGTCCTTACATAAAGTTTGTTCAAGCGAAACGATAAGACAAAATGATAAGACGACATTATGTTTGATACAAAGCCCAAATGAGTACATAAATAACATTTTCACTCCCCTTTTGTCATCAAGTGCCAAAAAGGGAATGAAAAATAGTGATAAAGTGTTCTACTTATCATCAGCATCTTGGGCGCCATCATCGGAGGTATCCTCATCCTCATCGGAGTCGGGGTGCTCGCGGTAGTCACGTGGCCCTTCTTCTTCGGTCTCCTCATGTTCATCAAAAATTTCTTGACCTCGGGGAGGAGAGCGATGTGAGCGGGTAGGAGGATGTGTACGACAACGTGGGTGAGGAAGCGGAGCATGAGCAGCAGTAACAGCAGCCTCATCCGCAGCGTCCCACTCGATAAAAGTATCATCAAACTCAGGCAACTCATGATATGGATCCGTGGGAAGGCCTTGGTGATTCTTGATCTCGATGATATCCCTGCAGTTCTCATTAACTTCATTAGCCACGGACTTGCACATGCAGAAAATGCTCTTGAGCACCCTTTTGATGAATGAGCTGTTGTGACCCTGACGACAAGATGCACCCAAATAAGATGGAGCTGGGTCAAACCTCGGATTTCTTGTGGCTCCGGCATGAAGGGGAGGTGCTCGTGGTGCATCACCGGAGCGCAGACGAATACAAAGAGGCTCATGCTTGCAGTCCTTCGGAAATGTGATCATGGTGACCCTCTCAATCATATACGTAATATAAGGAGCTGAAGGCAAGAATTTGTTGGGATCATTCATGGTTCTCCTTAGCTCATTCCAAATGAAGTCCATGATGCAAAAGGGTCTTCCACCAGGCATTGTACGAGAAAGAAGATTGCATGCAAAGTAGCGGAGTGTCATGGAATCTCCATCCTTAGCATCAATAGTGGCACGGAAAAATGAATTCATAGTGTAGTAAAATGGTTGAGGATGCTAGCATTTCCAGCTTCGGCAAGGATGGGGTTGTAGAAAAGCGAGGGCAGTTGACTTGGCTTCAACTGATTCTCAACATGAATGGAGTCACACTTCTCATCATTAGAGCCAAGTCCAAGAATCCTCAAGAATGTCATATAATACACACCATACTTGACACCATCCGTGGTCCAATAGAAGGCAATCTTTCTTGCATCATAATAGAGAGAAGAATGGAATTGGGCAAGGATCTCTTCATTCCAATCGAACCGAAAGCCCATGATATTATAGAGACCAAACTCTTGGCACTTTGCAATTGCTTCATTGAAGAATGGATCATTAAGTCTCTCAAAGTAAGCCCAATCCACATACTTGCAAGGGACAATTGGTGCCTTGACCTTGCGCAAAACCAGAGAGGAATAGAAATCCTGATGCAAGTGACACCAAAACTTTCTTTCCAAATTTTCTGCCTTCTCAAACTTATACACATCTTCTGTCCGAGCATTTGTGAGGGCCACGGCTTGCTTGAAATAATCTCTGCCCATTTGAACAACATACCCATCTAGAATCTGAGGGCGAGCAAACTTGGGACAAACTAGATATGGGGTCTAATCTGCTGAGAAGAGGACCTCCAAGCGAGGAGGAGTCCGTGGGCAAATATCCGCTGCGATGCCCCTTCTGGAAGGATTAGCCCTGGATGGAGGATTTGGCATGCTTGCCATCATGTGCGAGCTTGACGAGACGAAGGTGCTTGTGAACCACTACCGGCGGGTTCTTTGCCAGGACGACGGGTTTGCAGTTCTCTTGGAGGAGGACTAGGAGGGGAAGCTTCGTCCTCTTGAATTTGCGGATTATAGCGGCGCTTTTGCCGACGCTGACCAGATGGTTCACCTGCTCTCGTTATTTCCTTGAGAGATGTTGAACGAGTGAGAAACTTCAAATCCGATCAATCCCTGGAGTATCCGGAGATGAGGGGAGTCTTCCTTGAAGATTTGAAGGAAATCGCCTCAATGGCGTGACAGGGCGTTAGGGCCTGTCGGTGGTGAGTGTTTGAAGAATGAATAGTTTTACCTGACCCCCCCCCCCCCCCCCCCCCACGGTAGATATGGGATGGATTTACCATCCGGAGTATACGGAAAATATTCCGGAGTATCTGGACTAGTTTCCGGTGTATCCGGCTCCCCTTCAAACTGAGTAGAAACTTCTTGATTGAGATTGATAGGGATTGATTTCAAAGATAAGGACTTGATTTGGAAGATAAGGGCTAGTGGCATGAGATAGTTACTTCACTTGAGATCAGCCAGCAGACAATCAGGAAGAATAATGATCTCAAGCGAGTCACCTTAAAGATCCAAAAATTTCATAAAAGCAAACTTTCACAAGTTTTGATCAAAAAAAATTTGTTTTGAAAAGATTCCTAGTCTAAGAGCACACGAATATGCACAAGAGTTCAAACTAGGTTACGAGAATCCAAGATGTTTAGTTCACTTCTCAAAGCACAAAACCTTTGCTCATCTAGAGGCTTAGTGAAGATATCAGCAAGTTGCCCGTCGGTGCTTACATGATGTAAAGAAATATCTCCCTTAGCCTCATGATCCCTTAAGAAGTGATGTCGAATATCTATGTTCTTTGTTTGGGAGTGTTGGACCGGGTTGTTAGCTAGCTTGATTGCACTCTCATTGTCACACAATAGAGGAATTGCATCAAAATGACAACCAAAGTCACTCAACGTTTGCCTCATCCATAAGAGTTGAGCACAACACGCACTGGCGGCAACATATTCATCCTCCGCCGTGGATAAGGCAACCAAATTTTGTTTCTTAGAGCTCCACGCTACTAAGGAACGACCAAGGAATTGACACGTCCCCGTAGTGCTCTTTCAATCTACTTTGCAACCGGCATAATCCGAATCGGAATAGGCCAAGTAGATCGAATGATGAGCCCTTAGGTACCATAAGCCAAGGTTAGGAGTGAAAACCAAATATCTTAGGATTCTTTTAACCACCATCAAATGGCATTCTTTCAGATTAGCTTGAAATCTTGCACACATGCACACACTAAGCATAATATCGGGCCTAGATGCACAAAAGTAAAGAAGAGATCCAACCATGGAGCGATATACCTTTTGATCCACGGCCTTGCCATCTTCATTTAGGTTGAGATGTCCTTCAGTCGACATAGGAGTTTTGATGGGCTTGGCATTCTCCATGTCAAACTTCTTGAGCATATCCTTGATGTACTTGGTTTGACTAATGAATGTGCCATCCTTGAGTTGCTTGATTTGGAATCCAAGGAAGAAGGTCAACTCACCCATCACAGACATCTCAAATTTCTTTGTCATAATCCTACTAAACTCCTCGCACCAAGGCTTATTAGTCGAACCAAATATAATATCATCGACATATATTTGGCACACAAAAATATCTTTATCAACCTTATGAGTAAAGAGAGTAGGATGGGCTTTGCCTATTTCAAAGCCTTTCCTTAAGAGAAAATCCTTAAGGCATTCATACCATGCTCTTGGGGCTTGCTTAAGTCCATAGAGCACCTTATGTAGCTTGTAGAAGTGGTTTGGAAACTTGGGATCTTCAAAGCCTGGTGGTTGCTCAACATATACCAATTCGGAGATTGGTCCATTGAGAAAAGCACTCTTCACGTCCATTTGAAGTAGCTTGAAATCATGGTGAGTAGCATAGGCAAGTAAAATGCGAATTGATTCAAGCCTAGCTACGGGAGCATATGTCTCACCAAAATTCAAACATTTGATTTGTGTGAAGCCTTGAGCAACCAACCTTGCCTTGTTTCTTGTTACCACTCCATTCTAATCTTGTTTATTTTGAAAGACCCACTTGGTTCCAATGATGTTTTGCTTGGGTCTTTCTACTAAGGACCAGACTTCGTTCCATGTGAAGTTGTTTAAGTCTTCTTGCATAGCCATCACCCAGTCCGGATCATCCAAAGCTTCATCTACGTTAATGGGTTCCAAGGAAGAAACAAACGAGTATTGTTCACAAAACGTAGTCAAACGAGAATGAGTGGTTACCCCTTTATTTATGCTTCCAAGGATGTTATCCACGGGATGATTCCTTAGAATGGTTTGATGAATTCTTGGATGAGGCTTTGGAGATTGGTGTTGAATGGGTTCAACATCTTTTTCAGCTTGAGGATAATCTTGATGTGGAGTTGATGATTCAGCTTCATTTTCCCGGATAGTCCAGGTCTCAGTCCAAATACTCCGAACAGGAGATCCGAAGTCTCCGGACATATGGCCTGAGTGTCCGGGTTGCGCGGCGTATGGAGCGTTGGATGGCCCATGAAGCATCAACTCACCATCATCATCTTGATCGACTTGTTCTTTAGGCTTTACTTCATCAGTGGCTAGCTTCTTGATTGCCTTGCTTGATGGTTCTTCCATGCCTACAACAATATCAGCTTGTTCCCCTTGAAAGCCATTAGATTCATCGAATGTCACGTCACACGCAACTTCAACACACCCGGAGGTTTTGTTAAAGACACGATAGCCATGAGCATTCGAGGCATAACCAAGAAGAAAACCTTCATCAGTTTTAGAAGCAAACTTAGAGTTTTTGGACTTCTTGTTAAGAATGAAGCACTTACTTCCAAAAACTCTAAAGTAAGACACGTTAGGCTTTTTACCAATGAGAAGCTCGTATGCCGTCTTGTTCAAGATCTTGTGCAAATATAGGCGGTTGATGGCATGACACGCTGTGTTGATAGCTTCCACCCAAAATTTATCCAAGATCTTGTATTCATCAAGCATCGTCCTTGCCGCTTCAAGGAGGCTTTATTTTCCTCTCAATAATTCCATTTTGTTGAGGTGTGTATGGAACCGAAAACTCATGATCGATTCCTTCTCCATTTAAAAATTCTTCTATGTTGGTGTTCTTGAATTCGGTGCCATTGTCACTTCTTACTTTCTTGATCTTGGTTTCAAACTCATTTTGAGCTCTTTTTGCAAACTTCTTGAATGTATCTTGTACTTCACTTTTATCATGCAAAAAGAACACCCAAGTGAAACAAGAATAATCATCAACAATGACAAAACCATATTTATTACCACCAATGCTTATGTAAGCCACCGGGCCAAAAAGATCCATGCGTAGTAGTTCAAATGGCTTAACGGTGGTGACGATGCTCTTTGAAGGATGAGGAACACCAACTTGCTTTCTGGCTTGGCACGCACTACAAACACGATCCTTCTCAAAAGAAATATTTGTTAGTCCTAGGATGTGATCCCCTTTTAGGAGCTTGCTGAGATTTTTCATCCCAACGTGAGCTAGTCGGCGATGCCATAACCAACCCAAGCAAGACTTTGCCACCAAGCATGTGTCAAGTTGAGCCTTTTCTTGTTAAAAATTCACTAGATAAAGCTTTCCCTTGAGCAGTCCCTTGAAGGTAACGGAGTCATCGCTTCTCTTAATGACGGTCACACCTTCGTTAGTGAATAAACAATTGAAGCCCGTGTTACAAAGTTGTGGAATAGACAACAAATTGTAACCAAGAGATTCAACCAAAAGAACTTTTGAGATAGAAAAATTTGAGATTAGATTGATGTTATCGGTGCCAAGCACTTTCCCTTTATCTTTTCCGGCAAAGGTTATAAAATGATCTCCATTTGATTCTTTCAATGTTTTGAACATATTTCCATCTCCGTTCATATGATTTGTGCATCCGCTATCGATCACCCATGTTGATCCACCGGAGGAATATCCCTAGAAAATAAGATTACTCTTTCTTTTTAGGTACCCAACAATACTTGGGTCCTAGTGTGTTAGTTATAAGCACATTGGGTACCCACACATGGCTCTTCCTAGTGTTCCATGTGCGGTGACCCACGAATTTTGCAACAACTTTACCACGGTGGTTTCTTGTTAGCACATAATCTGCATAAAAGGATACATGAGAAAATGATTCTTGTGCCTTAGAGTTGATTGTGCTTGAGGCTTTAAACTTGTCTTGTCTTGATGATAATGCAACAATCGTGGCACCTCATCACATGTAGTACCTCCCTTGACAAACTTGACATGACTAGTCCCTTGAATCTTACCATTTCCCTTGTGGATGGGAGTAGTCATGTTTACTAGACCTCCATTTGTACCCAAGGCGGCCGTCTTGTTATTCTTGACAAATGGAATATTTTGTGATGCACCTTCTCCATTCTTCCCAAGTCCCTTACCTTTCTCAAATCCATACTTCCTCAGATATCTTGATCTGAAACCCTTGGTATGTTTTTCAAACTCACCTACCCTTGGTGAGGGGTTCGTTTGGGGACTTGCTTGTGAGGAGGTGCTTCATCTTCTTGCACTAGTTGAGTAAGTTTAGTGATCTCTTTCCTCATTGCATTCATTTTGGCATGGTTAGTAGCACAAGTTTGAATTTCTATATTATAACAACATGCACCCATTACTTGTTGAAGGGCTAGAGGAATTAGATGACTCCCTAGCCTTGGATGTGCTTTCCACAAGAGTGTTAAATTGAACTTCAAGTGCCGTGTGAATGACTTGCAAGCTTGTTAGGCTTTCTTAAAGTTTCTCATTATCACTCCTTAGGTTGGCATGAGTGTCCTTGACTAAAGATGGTTTCTTAGTCAATTCATCCACTTTTCCTCTTTCACTAGTGAATGCCCCTTCCACCTCAAGAAGTATGCTATTCTTGGTTTTGAGCGAGTCCCGAAGCTTCTTATTTTCCTTACTTTCATTGGTAAGGTTCACTTCAAGAGCTTCGGATTTTTCTCTCTCAAGCCTAAGCAATTCCTCTTGTGATTCAAGAGACTCATCTAATTCTTCTAATTTCATCATTAGTTTCATTATTCTAGTTGCACCTTTTTTGCCATATTGTTTAACAAGAATAGCAACTTCATCTTCCTCATCTATTTCATTATCCGATGAGCTTGGAGATATTACCATTAAGCCTTTTGCCATGAGGCACATGGTTGGGCCTTGATCTTTGACATCGGTGAGATCTTCAAGTAAGCTTGTGGAGTGAGAAGAAGTTGTCTTGAATGCCATGGTTGCGACATCTTGATCTTCGAAGTCACTTTCTTCATTTGAAACCCACTCTTGACCAAGATGTGCTTCAACGGAGTATTTCTTGTGCCTTGGCTTGTCTCTCTTGAATGAGCTCTCCTTGGTGTCCTTGTTCTTCTTCTTTTCTTCCAGACAATCCGCAATGAAATGCCCAATTTTCTTGCACCCAAAACAAGGCTTGCTTGATCTTCTTCTTGGCTCATACTTGCTCTTGTTCTTGCCAAAGTTTCTGAAGTTGGTCTTCTTCATAACCCTTCTAAAATTCTTGATGAAGAAAGCCATTTCCTCATCATCTTCATCACTACTCGAGTCATCATATCTTGAGGGTTTTGTTGCCTTCTCTTTGCCCTTTGAATTTGCTTGGAGAGCCAATCCATTGTTCTTTGTTGCTTGTTCTTGAAGTTCAGCCAAATCTTGCTTGATCTTGACTCTCTTCAATTGATCATGATGAGCTTCTATTCTTCCAAGAACATTTTTGGCGGTGAAATGCTTGAATCCTCTTTCGGCTCTTATCAAGCTAGGTAGTATGATGTCCCTAGCCATGTATAAGGTCAAGAGCTTGTCAACAATTTCATGATCACCCCACTTGTTACCACCAAGTGACTTGATTTGATTTGTGATCTTCTTCATGCGCTTATACATCTCCTTGACAGTTTCATCTTTCTTCATGGAGAATAGACTTAGTTCATCTTCCAAGGTCTTGATTCTTGACTCACGAACTTTTCTTGAACCTTGATGATTTACTTGGAGTGTATCCGAAGCATCCTTGGCGGTGGGAGCATCTTCGATCTTGTCAAACTCTTCCGGACTTATGGAAGAGTGAAGAATATTCAATGCTTGATAGTTTCTTTGTAACACATATGCTTTCACCGGCGTTGTGGCTTCATCGTCTTTCAGGATTTCGCAACTACTTCAACAATCTTCCAAAGATCCTTATGAATTGCACTCAAATAACCAAACATTTATGTCTTCCATTGATTATACCCCGTCCCATCAAAATAGGGGGGCTTTCCCATATGAATTGATGCACTATGATCACTTGGAATTCAAAATGTATAGTCATGAGAAACACGATGATACCTAGTTTTTAATTTTTCTTTTGAAGAGCTTCCTTTGTTGGAAGAGCGTGAAGGTCTTCTCGTGTAGTCGGTGTCGGAGTCATCACTTGACTCGATCACTATCTTGGTGATTGACTTCTTCTTCTTGCTTTGCAATTTCTTCTTCTTCTGCCGTTCCTTCCACTCAAGGTAAGACATCTAATCATCGCTTGTTTCCAACTCATCTTCTTCTTGCTCTTCATGTGAGTCTTTCTTCTTCTTTGTCTTGGAACCCGTTGGGCCTAAGATCTTGCTATCTTCGAGCTTTTCTTCTTGGGTTTTATCTTTGTCACCTTCATTCATGGGATTGATGGAATTCTTGGATAATGGATCACCTGACATCTTGATTCTCCGAGCGGTTAAGCTTCAAAGATGGAGAACGAGGCTCTGATACCAATTGAAACGACCTCAAGATGCCTAGAGGGGGGGTGAATAGGCTAATCTGAAACTTAAAACACTTTGAAAACTGTCAGTAACACAGATATCCAGATACTCCGGATATATGTTCGGATACTCCGGGATTTGTGTCCAGAGTTTCCTGATATATTGTCCGGAGAGTCCGGGTATGAAACGATCTACACAAAAACTAAGATATTGATGCTGTAATTTAGATCGAGTAAATTTAGAAGAGCTAGTGGTACCTTTGGAGTGTTTCTCACCAGTTGTCTTACTCTAGGAACTTGTATAATAGTAGATTGATCACAAACCCTAAAAAGTTAGTCTCACAAGCAAATAACCAATAGTTCAAAGTAAAGTGACACGGAGAGGCAAGGAATTGTTTCCCGGAGTTCACTCCCAAAGGAGCTACGTCTCCATTGAGGAAGAGTTCAAGAGACGGTGCTCAAGAACCCTTATGCTCTTCCCCAAGGGCGAGACCGATGCTCAAGCCCAAGGTCACTTACTATGAAATACTCCGAGAGGATGGCGAGTACAAACTTCTTGTGGAGCTCACAATGTGGCTGAGCACTCACAAGCACTCCTAGCCGTCTAGGAGCTCTTAGCTCCAAGAGTAACAAACTTCAATCACCGGCTTAACAAGGACCTAGTGCTCAAGGGATTTGAATGGCAGCTCACTAAGCACAAATCTTTCCTCTTGCAACACTCTCACTTGAATCCCCAATGGAAATCACTCAAAGATGGAAGGAGGGGTGTGAGATGGCTCTTTCAAGGTGTCCCAACTGTGCAGCACGAAAATGAGCAAGAGAGGCTGACTGTTGAGGGTATGGGGAGTATTTATACCCCCACTCCAAAAACTAGCCGTTGGAGCAAGAGGTGCCTAGAAACTCCGGGCATATGTATGGATACTCCAGACACTGGAGTCCAGACACTCCGGACTCAGAGAAATATACTGTCGGGGAACAGTTACCCGGAGACTTCGGGTATATGTCCGGATACTCTGGACGTTGTGTCCAGACATTCCGGACCCGGAGTCTGTGGACTCACCAGGGACACTCTCAAGAATATCATTTCAAAGTGGTCTTTGTGGCTCACAAGTATTTGTATGGGTTCCTCTTGAGCACTAGATCTAAGTCAAAACCTGCAGATCGAAGTCCCCCTTTATAGTACGGAGTTCCTATACTCAAAAATAAAACAAAAGTCTACTCTTCGAGTAAATTTCAACCACCGCTTTTTCATTTCCTTTTGAGGGGTCGTACTTCACCATATGTTTTGCTTTCTCAACTTAAGCACCTGCACATATGCTAGATAAACGCAATTAAACGTACATGTGTTTTGTCATCTAAAACGAAAACCCACTAAGGTGCCTAGATATCTTTCACAGACACGTGTCATCAGTGACTTATTTTTCAAATCTTATGGAAGATAAGGATAGAAACTCAAGATTAAATTGACCCTCAGCCTGATTGTACGAGTCAACTTAAGGCTCGAGGGCTACTCCATATGGAGTGTGAGTTCAATCGCACCCCATATAAAAGAAGACTTGACAACTACTCGGGGCATGAGCACCTCACAGCCTCAATGCAGCCAAGGAAGTACTCGGAGGACACCTTCAAGATGAAGTTCGGGAGAACTCGAAGACGTCTTCAGAAGTACTCGGATGCCTGCAGTACTCGACTACAAAAAGCTCGGGGGCTTGTCAGACCTGGGCACACGGGGCTGTGCACATGGCGTACATTTCCTAGGATAAGGGATGGGACATGACCCACGCCCTACATCTGTTGTAACTACTCGTAGTGTAGTAGGACTACTCATACGGTCGTCAAACTAGTTGGACACGGTAGGAAACTACCCAAAAAGTATTCGGGTAGGACTCCTGGGCTTGTACCCGACTAGGACTTCCATGTAAACCTGTCCCCCCAGACTATATAAGAGCGGACAGGGACCCCCTCCAAATAGGAGATCACCCGATCACCACCTAAAGAAATACAAACCACACAGGACGTAGGAAATTACGCTCTCTGCGGCCCGAACCTGTCTAAACCTTGCGTTCCTTGCATCTTCAAGCTCCTGATCTCGGCAACACCCTACCTACAAACTCACCACCTCGGGGGTATCCCTCGGTGGGCGTGGCGGTAAAACACCGACACCTAGTCAGAAGACCTCTCGAGGCAAAGCAGCACCGATTCCCCGCGGCGCTCGGATCCTCTTCCTCGCCAAAGATCGCCTGTAGACGATGATCCATGACTGCGTCCTCCAAGATCTGCTACCCCTCCGCGGATGAACCATCTCCCGAGGGCAGCTCGAAGAGCATGCACACGCAACGGTGGAGAGGCTGCACTCAATGGCGGATAAACATGCGCACCAGACCCACGCCTGTGAGGTTGGCTCGGACTCGAATAGTCCCAAGGAGCTCGTCGAGCACAAATAGCCGGTGGAAGAGGGAAAGATTGGGGGCGATGCTGAGGAACCCCTCGCATAGGGAGACGAACTTGGCGAGCTGGAGCAGCCCCTCCGGATGGAGATGATGGAGCCCGATGCCGAGCTCGTACAGGACCGAGCGGAGGAAGTCATGTGCCAGCATGCCGAAGCTTCGGCGGAAGAACTCCGCCACCACAACCGCCTGAGCAGGGGTGGGCCGTAGGTAGAGGTCCCCACCACGGGATGCCAGTCGGAGTCACGGGGAAGAAGGCCCTTCTCCTCCAGGATCCGGAGCTTCTCCCCTGACATAATGGATTTCTTCCAGGACGACATGGCTGCCGATGTTGAGAGGAGCGACGAACGGCGGTGACGGCTACGACGGTGAGCGCAGGGTAAGTGCTTCCGCCACCTACACCTCTTTCCCCCCTTCTCCTACTTGTGATAACTTGGATGGCAGGAGGTGATGCAGAGGAGCGACTGTGGGGCACGCGCGGGGCAATTTATACCCCACCCCGCGGAAGCCGAGCGGGCGTAGCGGGGTAGAAACTACCTGGGAAGTAGAGGGCCCCACGACCCGACGCTTTAGGAAAAGGAAGACGCAGCACTCGCGTGCGCCAAGCGCAATTAAGGCACGTGGCAATCGAAGGAGAAGGCCGCCCAGGCACTTTGCCTTCCACAATTAATTGACTGCCCCAAGGTCCCATGGAGCCCGTTAGCCGGCCCAAGGCCGACGGCGCGACTAGGCCCGTGGAGCGTGGGATTCACAGGCTGGCCCATTTAGAATGGGCACGAGGCAACCCGAGCGCGCGCACTATGAGCTAGAGGTAGGACTGTGGAGGGCCTAGCGACCGCGAAGTGGGACGGCGCGAAGCCGCCCGACCACGCCGCCTTGCGACCGAGTCCGAACTTTGCTCCCACTTTGGGTGACACCGACAAGGGGAGGCACTGAGCCACTCGATCCCCTGCGAGGGGTGTCGGGAACCAGAAGAGCGGGAGGTCGGGGTTTATGGAACGTCTCCCAGCGAGGCACAGCTGAACTCCCACGAAAGGGAGGCGATCAGTTTCCGCTGGGTCTACTCAACGAGCACACCATTCGGCAAGCGCAACAAACAGTGCATGGCTCATCCTTGGAGGAACAAGGGCAAAGGTCCGGCGATGGATCTGACACTTAGCAAAAACATCAATGGAACACGCACGAAGCAAAATAACGCGACAAGAAAACTCATTTATTCAATTACGAGTTGTTGCGGGTCTGCTTCTGCACGGGTCCAAGCTGTGACGGATGACTACATTGCAGTCCATCCTATATCAGCAAGACTGCACCGACAAGGGAAACGGGGAGGATGAGAAAGAGAGGCTCGGAGCCGTAAACCCCAGTAGCCATATCTGACGGATGGGTCTGTAAGACATTGAGCAGATCCAGCGCCCCACTACGAGATCAAGGCAAGTGCGGTGAGCCCACTTGTACCTCCCAACGGGAAGGCCGCAAGGGTTACCACTTACCAAATGATTTCACGCGGACGAACTGATATGTTCCCGCCCTTGAAGGACGCCAGCACCAGACCCAGGGTACCCGCCTCGCGACAGCTACATCAAGGGTCTGGAGTCTCGAGTTCTCCTTCCTGATGCTCCACCACTCGCAGTCAATTCTCTAGCAACAACCAACGAAGGACCCGGATCTGGCTCCAGCAGGCCGGACCCGAGCTCTAGGGGGCCTAAATCTACCACTCATCTTCGAAATCTGAACTCGCCGAGCTTGGTGAGCAAACAAAATCCCAGCGCCACTATTTATAGCCGCGGCCTGGTAGAACGCGCCTTGGAAGCGAAGGACAGGCCACGACCGGCAGACCAGCGTTAAGGCGCTCACCTGCCCCCGTCCTCGCCAGTGACAGCCCGCCCGATGGGACAATGATGGAGAAGCCAAGATGGGCGGGCGCCAGCGGAGGAGAGGCCACATAGCAGGCAATGCGCGAGCTCCGAGGGCAGTAAGGATGGGCGCAGATGGCAGATCCACGCCAAGAATCCCGACGTCAGCAAAGCTGCCCCCGACTGCGACCGGCGGTGACAAGATAGGATGGAGAGCGTTGGGTCAAGGTGCCAAGCGCAGCAAACTGACTTAGACATGCCAAGTGACCCTCTGCACAAGTCCTAGACTCACCCAGAGGCTCGGGGGCTACACCCACTGGGTGCGCTCGCGCGCAACCACATGGAACCCGACTGAAGGAGATCGCCTGAAGTCACATCAACCTGGATAAGGGACAAAACACTAGCTTCTAACCCCCTGCACGAGTCCCCAAGACTCCTCCAGGGGCTCGGGGGCTAGACCCACTAGGTCCGCTGGCGCGAACCCAGCGGAAGGCCACCTGACCCAGCGTGCGCCGGGCTCGGGAGGATGACACCTGAACGGAGCAGAGCCTCCTCGCGGCTCTCCGAGCCGCGCACAGACTCGGGGGCTACTGACGGGGTTAAGTACCACAGGTACCCCAAAGCACGGCCTTTAAGGGCCCAAGCAAGGATTAACCAGCTGATCTCCAAACGGCCCAGCCCAGCGGGACGCCAAGTGCACATAGCGCCAACCCAACAATAAAGGAAGTCGCTAGAGCCCAGCAGCAGCAAGGCACAGGACACGTGACGCCCTCCCGACCAAGAGCGTCATCGCGGGGTTCGGGAGGCCCGAGTTGTTCCCTGGAGGGAGCCCGGGCGTAGGGTCTCCTAGGTAAGGCGCGAGGCAGCATTAACTATGTTGAACCCAACAAGACATGCAATGCAAGCCCCTTGCCCGACAAGCCGGGGTAGGGGCGCCGCCTGCGGAACGGAGGACAGGCGAGGCACCCCCGGTCAGTCGGGCCATCATGACAACGCAACCGGTGCTTGCGCCGGTCGCGCCTCACCTTTGTCAGCTTGATGGGACGGATCATACCAGGTCACCCTCCACCACCAGGGGTGGGGAAAGGCAGACACACCGTGCTAGCATGCCCCGCCGCAGACCCGGTGGCAACGGTTACAGAGGCGCCCGACCTCCTGACCGAGGCGAGGGAGGTTGGACCTACCAACCAGACGGGAGGCCCGCCCCCGGCGCATCAGGAGGGGCGTGTTGTAAGGACAACGGCGCCATCCCCTGTGACAAGGATGGTGAAAAGGGTTAAGGACGTATCAGGCGGTGCCGCGGACCGGGCAGATGAGACTTGGCTTCGGGAAGCGGCAAGGCACGTTCAACTACGGGCCCCGGATAGGACACGTGCAGGACAGCCAACCTCATCCTCGGGACGCCGACCCCGGGGGGCGAGGTACCCCCTTCTCTCACGCGTTGTAGCCTAACCCACCAGACGTATAAGGCGGAGCTAGGCCTTCTCACATAGAGGGGATACACAGACACACGCAGACACACATCGCTTGCAAGCACCCCATTGTAAGCACCCAGCACTCGAACGTGAGGAACACGAAGAACACCACCCCCATACTGGACGTAGGGCATTTGCCCGAACCAATCTAAATCCTTGCCTTTGATTGCTAGCCATCGAGCTACTGAGAAGCGCGGCGCAAATTACTATCTGGTGATCGAAACACCGACATATCCAAACTTCCATCATGGCATGTTCAGGAATGAATGAGAAATGATATCGAGTTTCTTAAAGACAACTAGCGATTGGAAGCACCATAGCACTCCGCGCCTCCAGTTTCGCCATGTGTCCTTGCCTATTTTACAAAACAACCCTCCACATTGATGAAAAATATCCTACGGTCCAAATCATCCTCCCTCTTCTTTATCGACTAGGTTCGTGCCCGTGCGTTGCCACGAGTGAAACAAATTCCTTCCATAAGCATCTGTTAGGAACGGTATGTAATACCAACAAGGCAATGTAGAATGGGAGCATGGTACACGTAATTCAAGGAATGGAAAGTCATTTTATTTCAGCAGGTTTACAATATGTATTTGACGACTGTCCTCACATGGATAAGTCTCCCAGCGACCATCATGGTTTACCACTAAAGCAACCCTAAAGTTTCTTTGCTACAAATATAGCACTCATAACGACAAGCTTTACTTTACTGGTAGAATGATAGCCACCACCATTAGCCCTTTCTCATCCAACACCTCAAACCTCTTCCTCCTCGTCAAGCCCCTATCACAAACATAAAGAGATCAGTAAAAGACCTGATAATTAGAACTTAGAAGCTGAACAAATGATTTAGTTATTCGAGATCATTGAATCAAGTAGTAGTAGCTGCAAGTCACAAGCTCCTTGAGCAAGCAACAAGCTGACATACACATGAAGTTATTTTCAATTAGACATTACAGGAAAAGTAGCATCTATCCATGAAAGATGAGCAGAATTCCCCAAGACTAAGCACACAGACAAAGAGAACCTATTTTAAGTCCTTTTTAACAAGCAATCCTTCTGTGAATAACTGATTAATCGGATTTTTGCCATTTTCTATTGTTCAGATATTGAGATTGCAATGTATTAGCCAAATTATTCTGAAGTTGATTTATCTATGTGTACATAGCCTTATTTTACAAAAATAATCTCACATAGAAAGATGCATTTGAACCTCAGCAATCAGTAATGTTTTGAGGCAGTATGATGTAAGCATCACATGAGAGTAGCAGTTAGTTTTTACTCAAAAACTAAGTGCAGTACAAAAACGTTACGAGCTGTGGTTACTTAGGAATACAACTATCAAACTGCTATTAAGAATTCTCATATATTATATGCAAGTATTAAGCATCTACTGCAACTTAACAGAAAGCTCTGGATTTCATAATTCATAGTAATCTGGTGAAGGCAGTTTAGTTGCAGCCTGTCGGCATCTGAAAATTCGAAAACTCTCCCATGGGTCTAAGCATTCTTGTCACCTACTTGCCCTACAAATAGGTCACATATGTAAAAAATAGAAATAAGGTTATCACCAATCATATCAAGACTGTTTCATGTTCCCATCAGTGAAACGTCAGGACCAGTTCCAATCCATGCAAGATCGCATATATCCCTCCTCCAAATCAGCAGTGGCCAACCATACATACCTCTTTCAAATTAGTTTCTGACAAATAAATATATATACCTTGTTCCTCCTTTTTCTAGACCATCTTGTCATTCTCTCGAACCTCTTAATGTCATATCGCTTGCCATCAGCACTCTGGAGTCATCATGATTATGTCCTGCTCAACTCATTTGACCTTCCTTCAAGGTCATTTCTTGGATGCCATTTGAATGATGAAGCATCCTACAACTTCTGCTCTTGCGACCATTTCCTGCTCATTCTCATCTGACCGCCAACCAGCACAATAATTTAAAAGAGCATGCGTTGCAAATAACCTCTTTAAGGAATATGCTTGACTACATATTTCAATAAGAGAAAAGTCCATATGAAATTAGATCATGCGTGTTAAATTGACAACAGCAGAAGTAAGGTTAAACCTAACCTTTCAATTATTCCCTTGAAAGTCCACATGTTGCTTCCATTGCTCATGGCTGTCATCACCAACAGCAAGCAACCAATGTACCAGAGCTCAGCATCTCCACCTGCACTCCATGTAACCATGATCTTTAGAATGCAAGGCAACCTTCTGTAACCATCATAGCTGGACAAACAATAGTCGGACTAATCTACAACCAAACCTTTACAATACAAAAACTGCAATAATGTATCAGGAATCTATTTAACCACCAACCTGTTTTCTTCTTGTAAAACTGACACAAATTGCTTAGGCTGCCAAACCTGCAGCATATAATTCCTCTATGAGGACATGCATCATATACACCTATCACTTAACTGCAAAATTAGATCACCAGGTACAGTAAGTACTGGAATCGATATTTGTTTCAAAAGCTTTGCAATAATTCACAGATAAGGAAAGCACTAGTGTGACAGGCTACGATAGTCAAGCAAGAAAACAATATGGCAAAGTTAATGACAATCCCATATTCCTAACCAATAGCTGAATCTATCAACTACTTTCTGCTTTTCTTTATTTTCCGTAGATTTCCTAACAAATTTCGCTTTGCAGCATCTTCCTGTGACCATTCTAAAATCAAAGGTTGATTACTATCATTAGTAAGTTCTACCTCACAGAAGGCATCTTCTGTTACTATTCCTATCTACCTTAGGTTTTAAAGTATGTCTAGAAAATTCTAGATTTTTTAAAAAAATTGACTTGTTCAAACACTACATCATCTACAAAAATCCCCGTATACTGATCTTTTCATTATTCAAAACAGAAAAAAGGCATTGTGTTCGCAAAGATTTGTTACCTTCCAAGGGTCTATTCTTGGAACAACATAGGAGTCATTCTACTTCTCAGGATGCGAGAGGTCTCTCTTGTCAATACCCATCGATTCTTCTTCTCTTGGACACAAGAGTCATTCTTCTTCTTTTCAACTTATAATACACCATCACATGCAGATAGGCCAAGAAAATTCTTTTAAGTCGATATCACGGAGTTTACTTCAGAAGTCCACGTTTGAACGAGAATGACAAGGATCCGAACATAAGTGATATATCATGATGCATATATAGTCCAAGGCTCAACAAAAGGCAGTTAGTTCAGGATTCAGCTAAAAGATCATGCAAGTACAGTGTGATCGGATGAAATGTCACACCCGGCTTTAAGGATAAAACCGAATGCATAACTATATGTATGCTAGGATCAAGTTTCATACATATAGTGACTTCATCAGTGAATAATCAGTAACAGTATCACGAAAAGAGAAATAAAATATTAAAAGACTATTAGAGTTATACAACTTATCCTGGAAATGAAGAGAAATAAAATATTAAAAGACTATCAGAGTTATACAGCTTATCCTGGAAACGAAGACTCCAAATTTCACAGGCAATCAACCGGGGGTTGTGCAGGCCTAGAACTCAGCATCATCTTCAAAAGACTTCACATCGACTTTCTCTTCTGAGCAGCAATTATAACAAGCATGAGTACACTTATGGTTGGTACTCAGCAAGTGTTGGGAATTATATAATATGAAGGCCAAAAGCAAGGAAAGGCTGACAGGCTTACAGCGATAAGCAATTTTAGTTGGTCAAATTTTATTAGCACCTGATTACTAAGGCACAAGTATATATCAAAACCCACATTAAAAGAAACAGAAGAAATATAGCAGAAGCATAACCACGACCATAAACATGGTCCACGATTTAATTCATCTTCAAGTTCATTAATCATGTGAGGGTCCAAGCCGCTCTTAACTGTGAGCACGGCTGATATATCAGTTTTCACTCTGCAAAGGTTGTACACTTTACCCACAATTTGTGTTTCCCATGTTGCCCGAGGTCGTGAGCCTCTTAAACACTTCCAACGTGAGTGGCTAGGGATTCACTACAAGGCCTTTACAAAGATTCCCTAACTTGTGACAATCCACTAAGGTTTCAGGCCGCAGTGGTCATAACCCTCCCTAATGAGGAAGACGCCTTAACCAGGATCATATCTAAACCTCAAGAGGACCGAGCTATACCCCATCAACGCACTCCCCTCTTGCCCTTTCAGTAAGATCATCACAAGCTAGAGTTTCTAATTAATTAGCCAAGACCAGAGCCATATAGTATTGTGGTTGCACTGTTTTTCTAGGTGGTTCTCCATGTTCGGATTATAGCATATGATCTTGTGATTAACAACACAAAGAGCATGAACATGGATAAAACAGGTGTAGCATCACCATTGTTTTCATCATGGTTATATATTATTCCCAAAACGGAGCCAGTTATAGCAACTAAGCAGAAACTACCCAACACGAAAGATAAAATCCAGGTTGACAAGGAATGATCATAAAGACTAGCATATCCTTAATTAGGATCCATCAGGTTAAGACACATGCATGCATAAAGAAAGTTATATTTATTGTGATTATTAGGACAAAAAATGATCAAGGAAACACTTGCCTTTCTTCCAAAGAATAGTTGCTCAGAGTCTTCAACTCTTGTTCTTGAAACTCTTAATCTTCAAAGCTCTTGGATCGCGCTCCTTCTCACGTCACACAAACTTTGGGCCCAAGCATACAAGCAAGCAAACAAACAACAACAACTAAGAACAAATATACCAAATAAAAATAAAGCTTAAAAAGAGCGTCCTAAAGGATAGGGCTCGTTGCTACGGTCACGAGAGCGCAAGAAACGCGGAAAATGGAGCTAAACAGCTATCTGAAGATTTATGTTATAATTGTCTATGTTCAAATTACTATAATTAAACAATTAATTAGAAAAGAAACTGGTGAGAGCATCTAAACGTTGAACTTTATGGTTCGTGTTGAACTAAAAAAATTAAATTACAAACACATTTGAGTTGATATTAATTAGGTTACATTAATTATGAAAATCGGAGTATAGATCTAATTGGATTTTAATTGGAAAATCTAGATGAGAGGATATTAATCAAATTAGATCTATATTTAAATTTTAAACATGTACTATGATACAACAACACTATTAAATGATAGCTTATGCTAAAATAAGACTAACACAACAAGAACGGATCAAAACGGATCTAAAATGCAGAAACTATGGCAAAAACAAGGCTGCAAGGACCTAGACGCGATTAGCTATAGACTTGAAGGGCTAGCGAAACCTTTTGCAAGACACATGAAACAGTGCTCACAAGTTTGTTGAAGGATAGGGTTAGATCTGAAAAAGGTTAGGTTAGGGCTGGGTTGAAAAGATGTATTCTACCAGGGTGTTTTCTACAGATTTGGCAAGACACAAGAGAAATAGCAGAAATTACAGATTTGTTCAAGGACTAATTTTCAAGAAGCTCGGAACAGCCCCATGGACGACCATCGGGTACTGTAGCACCAATTCCCGACATTCTAGGGCATAGGAGAGCATGGGAAGATAGGGAATAGAGAGAGGAGGTCGAGGGAAATCTGTTTTACCGCTTACCCATGGCGGAGGAGCACCGTGATGGCCGGAATTCGATCAGGGCGGAGGCGCTAGTGGTCTGTTCCGAGGAGAACGATTAGGGGTGGCGTTCTGTTCGGGGCGAGCAGACCTGGCGATGGCGGCGGTGGTGTAGGGAGAGGTGCAGGCGTGCGGCAGCACGCATGCGAGGCTGGCAGCAGTAGAGCAGGGCACGGGCATGGGGTCGCAGGCGCGCAGGTGGGCGAGGGGCGGCGGCGCTTCCGCTGCCTTGCGAGCTGAAGGGGGCACAGGTGCAGACGCTGGCGGCAGCGCTGATTTTGATTCTGGGAGGAGGAGCAAGCGCGAGCAGCAAGGGGGCGATGGGAGGGCTAGGGTTGACGATGCAGGGGGTGGTTGCAGGGGGCCTCGGTCGCTCGCGATTTATAGTGCTGGGGCAACCGAGTTGGCGTGCTGTGCATGCCCAGGATGGCATCGTGCATGGCTTGGACTCTTCTTGAGTCCACGTTGTCCACGGGAGAAACGAGATGGGGCTGAACAGCGGACCCACAAGTTAGGGAGAGAAAGGGTCAAGCGGGCCGCACCTTTTTATACGGCGCGGATAGCCGTGTTTGCATGACGCACATGTCGACGACAATAGGAAGAGCCATCCAGTCTCGAACGCAGTCCAAAACGGAGAGAAAAACTAGCTCCGCCCGCAGGTAGGGTACAGTGAGGTCGAGCAAGCGTGACCAGAGCAGACTCGGCTAACGAGTCCTGGCGCGTGCACACACAGGAAAGCCGAGCTTAGCACGGCATGGTTGTCGTGTGGAGATAGGAAAAGATCAGAGAGGGATGTTGATGGCCGAACTAGGTCGGATCAGGTTAGGGTCGAGGTAGGATTGGCTCGTTAGCGAAGATGGCCCATTTGAGAGCTCGAAAGAGAGAGAGAGAGAGGGGTCTGCAGCTACGGTGCTAGGTTCCGGAGCTAGTGGTAGCTGCAGCGGACCTTCGTCCGAAAACACCGAAGACGAGGCATGGGCCACTGTTTCGAATACGATTTGGTTGGGGAGAAACGTTAGAGAACGGGGAACTCATTGGGGCATCTTAGTGTGTCGGACCGGATACAGGAAAACAGGGTGAATGGTGATAAAATGGATCGGTTCGACTACGATGAGAAATTGGGAACTTCAGAACGAGAAAAAGAAAGAAAGGGGAAATAGAAAAGTTTCTGGATAACTCCAACTCTGTAGAGGAAGGTTATCGGCGGTGAGTGTCGGTCAGGTAGCTTTGACGAGCTATTAAGCTTCGGAAAGGAAGGCAAAAGAAGGGCAAAAGGTGAAAACAAGGGTGCTTGCTTCGGTACCTCAAGGAGAAGCTTTTGATTTACTTTTTGTCGACAAAACACGACAGATGACGAGATTATGGCGGTGGTCAAGCTCAAACTTGCACGCGGCAGGATTCTAGGATTTAAGGTGGACTAGTCCCAAAATGAGTTGAATCCAGCTCGAGATGAAAATAAAAATGGATTTCATTTTTTCGAGAATATATTTTCTAGCTTAAAATAAATCTTTTCGAGATAAATCTTTTAAACCACGAAACATATATCTAGAACAATCCCAAAAATTCCAAGGAAAACTCTGGAGATAATTTGGGACAGGAGGAATCCAAATAAAATACTTGGGATTGAGAAAAAAAAATTTAGAACTTTCCAATAAATGGATTTAGATCTACGGAAAAAGAGAATAATTGCCAGAAAAATTTGGAAAATTCTCAAAAAACCTAAAGATGGATGAACACATTCTAGAAGACATTCACATATTAAAATTAAATATTTTAGGGTGTGACATGAACTGACACGTGCGACCGGATCATCCGACGCTTTAAGAATTTTCGCAGAAAAGCAAGTAATGGCTATGAGTGGATCTCTAGCCTATATAAGGCCTCGCCCCGGGTCATTTGAGACTGCTAGAGTTCGTGAGAAGCAACTAGATTCTGAAAAAGTTCTCTAAGCCACCCAAGTGCTTATTGATTACATCCATAAACAAGCACAAGCTTTGAGAGTGTTAGTGCTAGGTTAGGCCTAAAGAGAGTGAGAGAGCAAGGTGTAGCTGCCTTGTGGCAGGTTCTAGAGTGAACCACTGCTATATCTCGGTGTGCCGACCCCTAGAGTCTTTGTGGCTTGTCAGTAAGTCTTCGACCCTCCGTCTTGGTGTGGAGCGGTGACGACAGCTTTGTGTGAGGGACGAGTAGACCACTTCTTCGTGGGAAGCTCCGTAGTGAAGGCGGCACCAAGGTGGCCGGGAAACTTGGCGTGAGCCTTAGTGGCCTAGCCTTTGTGGCAACTCAAGGGGTGTCTCGGAAGAGACTTGGTGATCGGGAAGCAATACTCATTGTGAGTGCTTCAACAACGTGGACTAGGAGTGGCTTAGTGCCTACCAATACCACTGGATAAATCCTCGCGTCAAGAGTTTGCTTCCTCTCATCCCCTCCTTTACGTTTTCGCACTTCTTACTTACAACTTGTGTGCCTTTACATTCTTAGAGTAGCATCAAGCTAGGATTGGCTATAGGTTGCAAAACTTATTTTGGGATGAGGGTATCACACTAGATGAACCATAGTTGCACATCTAGATAGCATATTCTAGATTATCTTTTGTGCAAATTAATTTAAGCCATATGTTAAGATTTTAAGTTTGCCTAATTCACCCCCTACCTCTCTTAGGCTACGAGCACCGATTCCTTTCACTTGGCATGACAACACCTTAGGGCATTGGTGGTTTGCCAAACCTTGATCCTTGCTGGCTTAATGATTGCTGACCCTCCCACCTAGTGTGGAGTTGTGACAAGAGGCACATGTATGTAGACTTGGCACCTTAGTGAAGAAGGACACCCCATTCTTAGTGGATGAGTTAACCGGGAGGATAGCACTTAGTCACTGCTACAATCATGGACTAAGGGTAGTCTTGCCGACATTGATAGCACGGGATAAATCCTTGTGCCTAGTTTGCACCCTCACTCATATCCTTAGTTATGCATTTACATTACTACATTTACTTACTTGGTTGAATGTTTTCTTTCATAGAGTAGTTGGTAAGATTTGGAACTAGTTTGCAAGCCTATATATGTGGTAGAAATAGTCACACTAGAAAAACCTAGAGTATATCTCAAATGTGAGATGGCTTTTTCCTGTGCAAGTTTGTTGAACCTCAAGTAGTTTTTAACTTTGCTAATCCTCTCCCTCCCTCCCTCTCTTACGATGACAACATGAATAATTTCACATGCTTTATATGCTTCCTATCCGTACATGCCATTCTTTATATCTGTGATCATGCAACATGAATAATTTCACATGCTTTATATGCTTCCTATCCATACATGTCATTCCTTATATCTGTAATCATGCTTATTGTCAAGATTGATCTCTTAGGTTACATAGAAAACGATATTTATTTGGAGTCAGTTAAATTTTGAAATACCCTTAGGTTACATTGAAAATCATATCTCTTTAGAAAACCATATTTATTCTGTACTCCAATAAACTTTGGAAAATGGTACAGCTAGATTTGCCTACAAAAGCAGTCTCAATAAATTGGCTACATTTTGTATGTGTTTCATGCAGTTAACTAATGGTCAAAGTAAAGTCTAGATGACTATGTTGTTATGAAAGAACACTTTGAAAATAGAGGACTAGTATTGAATATGAAAGGACCGTGATGTCGCCTAGAGGGGGGGTGAGTAGGCGCACCTACAAATTTTCACTCAAAAGCAGCGAATAAAATTCACTGCATGCCAAACCCGGAATGGGTTTGCAAATCCGGAACTTCCGAATTTGAGCAGGGCAGTAGATGAATTCGGAACTTCCGAGATTTGCAAACCGGAATTTTTGAGTTTACACAGAGCAGAGTGGACACAATAAATCTAGTGCAAGTAAATGGATACAAGTTCAAACCCCAGATGTAGAGTAGGCTCAGTGGAGTTTCTGGAGCAGGTCCACATAGTCCCTGTACTTACAAAAACAACAACCTCTCCAAGAACACAAGTGTCCAATGAAGAGGTCCTCAAATCCACAAGATAATATCAAACACAATTGACACAAGGATTTTTATCGAATTTCGGATTCACTGCATTAGCTACACAAGCTCAATGAATCCAACTCTCCGTTGAGGAGCTCCGCGAAGCCTCCCCGCCAAGGCGCTACACAAGCACACCTTGGTCTTCCACTATCTTGATTCCCTTCCCTTGCGGAGGTAGAAACCGACCCTTACAAACTTCCCGCGACAGCCCACACAATTGGGTGCTCGCCGGGCAACACCTAGCCGTCTAGGAGCCAAAGTTCCAAGAGTAACAAATGCAGAGCACATGATTTTGGCCAAACTCAAGTGCTCAAGGTTTGTTGTGCGCTATGTTGTTCTCAAGCTTTCACTCTCTCAAACCCAACTCAAAGATATTACAAGAATCACACAATCTCACAAACAGAGGTTGAGGAGAGCTCAACAAGTCTACCAAGCTTTCTTAGGACGACCATCAAGCAGGTAAACAATGCTTGGAATAGAAGCCCACCAAGGAGGGGGGCTCAAGGGTATAAATAGCTGGGTCCAAAGAAACTAGCCGTTATGTGACAATTAGAACCCGGAACTTCCAGATTCCTATATCCAGAACTTCCAGATTTTCAAACCAACTAGCTGTTAGTGCCACGTATGCAAAACCCGGAACTTCCGGGTTGCCACTGTTAATTCCACCCAATGTGCACTTGAGGCTTTTGTGTCTCTCTCAAATTACTTGGGTTACTTGAGCACTGAGACTAAACCAAAACACAAAGTGATGCATCCCTCTTGATAGTACGACATACCTATACTCAAGATCAAACATAGATTATATTTCAACCACTTGAGTTTCTCAAATGTGTACTATGTCGTGCCTTGATAATTCACAATCTAAGGAGTGCATCAAATTTGGTTTTTATAACTTGAGCACAACTTTCTTGAGCTGGTGACTTGAACCTTCATTTATGAATGAAAACCACTTCTAGTTCAATACACCATCTTCACATATTATAAAAAGATTGATACTTGCTAATATGAACACCACACATGACCAAGATTCTTCAAGTTGAATCCAAAGAAAGTTTCTTCACCCTAGCGTTGGTGCCTCGGCACAAATCAATTGCCCTTCGCCAAGCTTAGTCCCTCAAAATACTATCCCGAATTCTAACTCTTCATCCTTGCATCACCTAGAGTTCCATATAGGTTTGTATCGCAACTAAATCATTAATGAAATCCATTCTTTTCAAATCTTTGCAGCATATATCTTCTATTGATAAATTTTCCATTTCTTCACAGAATATTCCCTTCTAGTGCTATGATATTGTCAACAAGCTTCATTTGGATATGAGAATAAACTATTTTCATCAAACACGTGACTCAATCCATATAGTACTCATTACTTGTTAATATCATCACTTTAATCATACATTTGTCATAAGTCTTGTCACATGAGGCTTTTATCTTTACTTTCAATATATTTTATCACAAAGAATCCATTGATATGATAATCAATTCCTATTCATATACTTAACAAGATCATTAGTTCTTTGATCATGGTGTCATTCAATTCACCAAAACCCACTAGGGACCTAGATGCACTTTCAATCTCCCCCTTTTTGGTGATTTATGACAACCCCGATTAAAACTTTACAAAAGATATGTAAATGAAGCTTTTGAATTCTCATTTAGAAAAGAGCTCCCCCTAAATATGTGCATTGAATGGAATTCAACAATTTCAGCCTCAAATACCCTTTTGCACATATTCACATGAAAACATTGAGCTCCCACTAAATCTCAGCATCCGTGGGGTGCAAAATAAGTGTGTTCAAATAATACATGATGCATATGACAAATATCTCACACAACAGCAGGATAAAAGAAATTAATCAATTCTGTCAGCCAAAATCCGAAACTTCCGGATTGAAAACCCGAAACCTCCGGGTTTGCCACGCAGAACTGGCTAAAAACAACATTTCATCATAACAAATCATTTCAACAAACTAACATGCATCAAGTCTTAATCTAAAGCATTAAACAAGATTCACCACACAATAGCACACATGACAAGTTGTTCTCAAGTCCACACGAGCCAAAACAGATTTATTACATGGCATGTGGCATACCACACTGACAAAAGCTTTAATCTCAACTTCTTCGCCCCCTTTGTCAATACATCGTCTTCACAATAAGATTCTAAAAAGATTGATACTTGCTAATATGAACACCATAAATGATCAAGATTCTTCAAGTTGAATCCAAAGAAAGTTTCTTCACCCTAACGTTGGTGCTTCGGCACAAACCAATTGCCCTTCACCAAGCTTAATCCCTCGAAACACTATCCTGAATTCTAACTCTTCATCCTTGAATCACATAGAGTTCCATATAGCTTTGTATCACAATTAAATCATTAATGAAATCCATTCTTTTCAAATCCTTGCAGCATATATCTTCTATTGATAAATTTTTCATTTCTTCAAAGGATATTCCCTTCTAGTGCTATGACGTTATCAACAAGTTTTATTTGGATATGAGAATAATTTGTTGTCATCAAACACGTGACTCAATCCATATAGTACTCATTGCTTGTCAATATCATCACTTTAACTGTAGCCTTATCACAAGTCTTGTCACATGAGCCTTTTCTTTCAATATATTTTATCACAAAGAATCCATTGATATGATAATCATTTTCTGCTCATATATTTAATAAGATCATTAGTTATTTTGATCATGGTGTCATTAAATTCACCAAAACCCACTAGGGGTCTAGATGCACTTTCAGAGTTGCATACACCAACTAACTCAATCCAAAAGCTTAGGCCGATGGGAAGAGATGGGCCATTAACTTATACTTCAACACTTCCCATCACGTGCAGGTTCCGCTAGACCTCAAACGTGGAAATAGGAGTTGACTGCAATTATTTTTTTTAATCGCGCCCGCTAGGATTCGAAGTCGAGACCTCTGGCTTTGATACCATATTGAGTTGCATACACCAGCCCATTCAACCCAAAAGCTTAAACTGATGGAAGATGTGGGCAATTCACTTATACTTCAACACCTAGTTTGCATAGTTTTATAATTCAAATTTTATCAGTTGTAAACTGAATAAATTGTATGATTTACATTCCATCAACTGGATGCACGCTAGAAGAGCGATTTGCATGCTCCTGAACCATCGCACCAAAGAGCGACGGTCTCCCCATCAATTTTGAGGGCGCATCAAACTCTCTCACTAGTCCTGAAAAAGATTGACACATAAAAAAGTTTAAACAGGAGGAAGACATAATGTTGACATAATGCATAATTTATTTCTTGAGAAAATAATTCAGGGAAATGCAGAATTGATAGATCAGTGCAAGGAGCTACCTGCATCTAATACCAAAACTTTATCACTGTCCATGACAGTCGGTATGCGATGTGCAATGCTGATGACAGTGCATTCGGCGAACTCCTCTCGGATGATCCTCTGGATTGCTGCATCCGTTTGTAAATCAACAGAAGCTGTCGCCTCGTCCATGAAGAGGATCCGACTACGTTTCAGTATAACGCGGCCGAAGCAGAGGAGCTGCTTCTGCCCTACACTCCAGTTCTCCCCCATGTCGGCAACTGTGTGTGAACAAGAAGCAACAAGTATTGAATGATAACATATTCATCTCGGTTCCCACTATTGAAATATTTCCTTGCAGATCCCAAAACTAGTACGGTTTTCTCAAATATGATTGTGAATTGGATTTTGGAACCGGCAAGTCCCCAACTGAATAACAATTATCCTTTGATAAAAGAAACACACAAAAAAAAGCTATATGTTCAAAATGTAGCAAACCTAGTGCATCAAGCTTCTCGGGTTTTGAAGCTACCATATCCTTTAGCTGGCAACGCTCGAGGGCCTACAGGAAAATAAAAAATATAAACATAACAGGCTTGATAGAAGGAGAAAAAGAAATAGTTACGCATCCAAGAGGAACGCGCCGGTCAACCGGCCGGCTGCCGCGGTTGAGACCGGCCAGATGAGATAGAAGAGAGGAAAAGGAGCTGACATGTGGCCCCACTACCACGTGTTGTCCACGTCAGCGAAACCACCCTTCAAAACAGCCGAATAGCCATATATAAATGGTTTTGATACTTGGATGGTTAAGAATACCCAATTTTAAGTTGCATGGTCAAAATTAAACTCCGACGATAGTTAGATGGTCAAAAATAGATTTTTCCTTTTGAAAAACAGAGCTTGTGCTACCTGCCATATCTCAGCCTCAGAATACCTCCCAGTTGGGTCTATGTTGCTCCTTACAGTTCCCTCAAAGAGCACAGGTTCTTGGGGAATCACACCAAAGCGAGACCTCAGATCATGAAGCCCCAAAGTGCAGATATCAACACTGTCGATAATGATACGTCCTTCTGCAGGCTCCACAATCCTGAATAAGGCCTGCACTAAAGTCGACTTGCCACTGCCAGTCCTTCCCACAACTCCGATCTTTTCCCCACTCTTAATACTTATTGTAATACCTTTCAAGATTAGAGGTGTATTTTGACGATACCGAACCTGAAAAGAGTTGTTCTTATTGCTCATTCATCTTAACTATTTAAAGTACTAGGGAGTGATACAAACAAAATAATACTGACCTTCAGATCTTTCACATCAATATCTCCTCGGCTGGGCCAATTTGGTGAGGGAAGGCAATCTGCAACATCCCATGCTGCCTCAGAAGGGAGAGTACTGTACTGATATACCCTCTCTACAGCTACCATATCATTTTCAACCATACAGCTTATGAGAATCGTGTAGTACACCAAGGAATTGAGAGAAAGACCATAGGAAAGGGACATGCCAACGAATTCTGCATCACAAATTAAGTCATGTATTTGAAGGTTATGAAGATTTGATGAGAAAGCATATCAAGTTATAACTTCCGGTAGAGTTCATCATCTGTAATCCTTCTTTAGTATTCAGATAGAAACCATACTATAAAGCAACAGTGAACTCGTAAAAGCTTGATTTGACATGCTTCAGCGAACAGTCTATATATGCTCCAACAATACTCCTAAAAAGATTGAACCATCTGCAAGGGACTGCATTTGAGATTCGGGTATTTGAATAATCAGGAAAGGAACCTCTAAGGTGACATCTATGCTTAGTATTCCCACAAAAAATGACAAGAACGACCTTGCTAAGTTATTATTCCTAGAAGACTTCACGAGAACCTCTAAGACAAGTTCTATTCTTAGCATGTGACTGTACACTTATTTACATAGTACATAGGTATACATTGTATACTATGTTCCCTACCGCACAATCTTTTACAAGTTCCAGACTAATTGAGATTATAATATTACCTTTCTTGATGAAATTGCTGGGCAAGCTGATCATGAGAAAAGCAGTTATAGACAAAATAAGTGTACCAATTAGCTCCAAGCGAAATCCAAGCCACTCATTAGCCGCATAATTATGAAAAGACATGCGCAAATTCGAATTAATTCTGTCCAAGTTGGTCTGGTAGAACTCATCCTCCTTTCTAAAGCACCTGACAGTTGGAGCACCCAAAAAGGTTTCAGTCAAGTGATCAGTAACTGGTGCCTCTGTTACTCCTTGAACACGAGTTAGCTCTCGAGATGTTGCAATATAATGGTTCTGAGAAACAAGACAGAAGACAAAAGGAAAATTCAATATAACATTATTCAGTTGAGTCTAGTACTTGAGGAGTATTAACAATGATTTTAGTCATCTGAGAGAAGTCGGGGTAGATGGACCATACCCGATACCAAATGTTCAAAAACAGCAGCGGAAGTACTGCTATGACCGACGGCCATGCAACTTGGCAAGTAACAGCAACGCTGGTAATCACTGAAATGCACAATGATGTCGCAAAACCAATATAAAACACAAGGACAATATCGATTTTCAGTTGGTCTGAAGATGCCTGATGAAAAGTGTGAATGGTTAGCACCGCTTCAAAATAACAAGGTGATTATGTAAATAAGTTGCTTCAAAAGGTGATTGTGTAAATAAAGCAAAACAAAGCAACTACATGGCTCGTTGCTACAAACTACATACCCGGCTTAGGATCCTTCCTGAAGGAGTGGTGTCGAAAAAAGACATCGGAGCTCGTAGAACGCTATCAAACATCTTGTTGAAAAAGGCCTGGGCTGATTGAAGGCCCGAGAATGTCACAACAAGATTGCTAATCATTCCGAATA
Source organism: Panicum miliaceum (assembly GCA_032594955.1). Lineage (NCBI taxonomy): Eukaryota > Viridiplantae > Streptophyta > Magnoliopsida > Poales > Poaceae > Panicum > Panicum miliaceum. The sequence goes on along the minus strand of CM064070.1, from coordinate 4,703,927 downwards.
CAATTGTAGCAGCAACTATTGAAACATAAACATCAAGAAATAAGGAAGTGTTAAATATGGCGACTCCTGATGTTTCATATGACAGCCAGTAGTTACTCGCCATACTGCAGCCCTCTGAAAGCAGTGAGACTGCTAAAAGGACCAGAACTCCCCGCCAACCCCAGGCCTCTGTCATATATAACTTGTACACACGCCAGCTGACTCGGCCGCTTTCCCTTTCCTCTTCCTGGATCAGCTTAGAGGAATTTGTTTCTTTCTTCTGTGCAATGGCAGTCATCTCGCCACTTTCATTTCTGGACTTGGTATCCAGAGAAGTCTCGGTGTTCTGATCTAGGCAGCCTTGTTCCTTAGCCATCTCCATTGAACTATGATGAGCAGCGACAAGAACCGAAAACTCTGAGGAGGATTCTATTAATTCATGATAAGTCCCAGACTGGATGACTAGCCCATCTTTCATTACCTGCATGTTTACACACAGGTTAGTGGCGTTTAATTTCTATTATATTAGCCATCAGTAATATTAGCACGGCACGTATCATTGGGGTGGTATCATATATAGTGCATGTCTATGGCCAAAGCAAACTGAAAGGATTTAAAACGCTTAAATAAAGATGTGTTATTGTTTTCTAGAAAATACAGATGTGAATATCACTGTTTTGCCCTACTTCAAACCAAAAGAAACATTGTTACAACCATTGTAATTGCATAATATGTTTAACTTTATTTCTAATCTATTTCCTCAAAGTATATGGAAGATCAAACATGAAACTTACAAATACTGTATCCACATTTTGCAAGAAGTCCACTTGGTGAGTGACAAGAATAACAGTCTTATTCTTGAGTGTGCCCTTCAGACATTCCTGCAGAACATAACCAAGTGTCAGAGTACAGCTGAAGAGCTGGGATGAAACACTAACCATAGTTCTCTATTTACTTGCAAGAACTTTCGTTTGGAATAAGGAATGTAACAATGAAGAATAAACAGCGCTGAGAATAAAGTAGGGCATCAGTCCACCCTATCCTGAATAAATTACATGTCATCATGATGCTGCACAAATTATGCATTCTTACTGAACTTTACATACATTATTGTTCAAGGTTCCATTTAATTAATTTAAAAAAATTCATCACTCTTCTGTCAGTTTCTCTGATAAGTTCTCATATGCAACATATCAAGATATAATTTGCATGATTTCCAAGGTCCATAGTGTTGGTTTTAAACTGCCATATGCATTGGCAGAGCTTGAGCAACGTATTAGAAAATGTTTTAGAGGGGCCAACACTTGAAGCTCACTTAGCCAAATAGCCCAAATTCTTTTCTTAGAAAATGAAAATTGTTTCCGCACACAGCCAAATACTCTGTTTAAAAAACCTAAGACTGGAGTTCTCCGGTATGAGCAATTAGAGCCCATGTGCTTTGTTGCGCATTTGAACCTCTCTTGGTTGTGCAATTACAGCCCATTGGATACCTAGCGTAGCTTTGTATCCCATTTCTCATTTGTTGCCTCACTTAATTTTTTTGAAGTTTAAAATATGTATAAAATGAAACTACCAAAATATAATATCAAAGGAAAACACTAGGCTTCACCATGAAAATAGTTGATCCAGTATGAGCATCAACTGCGCTAAAGATGTCATCAAGAAGATATATATCGCAATCTTGATAAACTGCCCTTGCAAGCTGGATGCGCTGTTTTTGACCCCCACTGAGATTGATCCCTCGCTCACCTATTTCAGTCTGGTCACCGAAATCCATCATTTCCAAATCCTTTTCCAGGCAGCAAGCATGTATGATTTCTGAATATCTCTCTGGGTGCATTGGCTTTCCAAACAAAATGTTTTCTTGAATGGTTCCATTTCGGATCCAAGCAGTTTGCGCAACAAATGCTGTGCTTCCATATATGCTAACCTGTATCAACGAGAAACAGAGATAAGACAGAAGTTACATGTTGTGAACAAGAACCCATAATATTAGGTCTTGCATATGTTATTTGGCAACAAATAAGATGCAGAAAACTCAATTTCAGCGTTGTAATGCGAAAACAAAATGAGATATACAATGTTCATATTTGGACACCCTCTTGCATTTCTCCTAGAAGATATGGCAATCTGTCAAGTATCACTGAATGTGCAGAAAAAGAGATGGAATAGATCAGCATCAATATGATGAATCACCTTTTAGGACCTATGTGCTGGAATTTTAGGCTTGGTCCATTTGGAAATTAAAAAATTTCTAATAAATCTCAAAGGTCCATGTGTGCATGAGAAAGTGATGCAAACATGCATGAATGGCCCGTCGAAATCCGGCCCCGCGCCTTGCGGGGGCGCGGCTTCCTTTTGCAATTTTTTTACTTAAGCTATGAGTCTGCGAGATATGGAAACCTAATCAGTTTAGATCGCGACGCGAGACCGTGCAGCTCCCCTATATATACGACCCATCTGCCTCCACCAAAAATACACCTAATCGAGGTAGGCCTTTTGCCTCCTCTCGTTGTTGCGATGTTGTCGTAGTCTTCTCCATCCCGAGCGCCGGCGTGCACCAGCGAATAGGAGAGCAAGTCCCCGAAACCCTTCGCTTTTGAGATCTTGCACCGGGAGAGACAAATAAGGTTTTTAGGAAGCATTCTGCGCGACTGCTCAAGATGTTTACCATGGCACGTCTTCCAGTCAACTGACCCATCACATGGGCTAGCCACCTTCATCGTCGACTACTACAGCGGGTCGTCATCGACAAGGCATATGCTCCAGCCACGGCTTCCTCTGTGCAAACGCTCAGTACTGTTCGAATAGCAGCAAATATAGAATGAGCAGGAAGGGAAACAGGGAGTGTTTAGGCAGCACATAGTTCTATTTTGGGACTGTAGGAACTAAGGGGAAAGGCTCGGTTCATTTGAAGCAAAAGCTTACTTCTTTAGATTGCATATGGGTACATATATATAGTGGAGACCTAACACTACTGCTGTTGTCCAGCAATGTTGAAAAAAACCAACTTAACTACTGCTACTTGCTGTCCAAGGCAGCTGCTAGACTTACTTGCTGGCTAAGGACCTTGTAGGCCAAGGACTACTGACCTTGTTGACTAAGGACTTACCATGCTGACCAAGGGAAGTACAGGCTAACTTATAGTAACCAGACTAGAAAAATACTAGATAAGTAAGCTAACATATGGATTATTTCTAACATTCTCCCCCTAATCCTTGTGTCCATCTTGGATTTTGACCATTCTAATCCTTGCATCTCATGGAAGCAAACTCGCCCTAATGCCTTCGTTAGGATGTCTACGAGTTGGTCCTTAGTACTAACAAATTCAGCAAAGATGCTCGCGGTTCTCCAAGCACTCGCGGATGAAGTGGTACCGTACCCCTCCTAGTGGCGTGCGAACTCATCGGAGGTGAATTCGTGACTATTATCAGTGCAAATAACACGCAGCCGCCTATCACATTATGCTTCTGCCGCCACCTGAATGCTATGAATCGACGTCGTCGCGTCGCCTTTCCCAGCTAGGAGGACCACCAACATGTAACGGGTGAAGTCATTGACTAGCAACAGGAAGTAGCGGTGTCCACCAGGTGTCGCGGGTGTGATCAGACCGCAGACATCGCCATGGACAAGGTCGAGGCATCCTTCAGCCCGGAAGTTCGCCTGCTTGGGGAAGGGCGTGCGACGATGCTTGGTGGTGATGCAGACGTCGCAAAGCTGGTCCGCATGCTCAAGCTTTTGCAGCCCACGCACCATCTTGTGACGAGACATGCGTCATAGTGCGTCAAAAAAGATGTGGCCGAACCAGTCATGACACCGCCATGAGTCATCATTATGTTGAGCGGCGAGGCCGATGGGGCACGCGACATCAAGGCGCGGCACGTATAGACGATTGGCGCCCCGCAACACTTTGGTGAGCAGCCGCTGCTGCCGATCCTAAATGTGAATCACGCTGTCATCGATATAGATCCTGGCACCATTCTCATCCAACTGGCCAAGGCTCACGATGCTGTTACGGAGCCGCAGGATGTGGTAGACACTGGTGAGGACCTTGTGCGCGCCATTGCCGGTGAAGACGACAGAGCCACGGCCCTGGATGCTTACCACCGAGCCATCGCCAAACTTGACGGAGCCGACCATGAACCGATCGAGGTCGGAGAAGACATCCACGTGACCCATCATGTGATTGGTGGCCCCTGTGTCAAGGTACCACCCATCAAGATGCTCGACGTCGTCGTTTGCAGCTCCAAGGGACGCCTGCGCGCACGGCTCTTCGAGGTGCACGCCCTCCGACACCACCGAGAGCGCGCAAACACACGCCATAAGGAGTGTGGGCTTCTCATCGTCCCCGTCAGCTTGGGTGAGGTGTGCTTGCGCCTTCTTGGGCTTGCGGCAATCCTTTACCCAATGCCCAAAACGACCGCAATTGAGGCACCTATCCTTGTCATCGTTATTGCCTCCATCATTGGTGTCGGCGCGCAAGTCTGCTTCTTGCGTGGTGTGGGAGCGACGTCTTCCACCGCCATTGGAATTGGGCGGCTTGGAGCTCCCCTTGCTGTCGCGCCTCTGCTTCATCCGAGCGAGCCACTGCTCCTCGGTGAAGTAGAGCTTGCCGCCGGGCAATAATGGCTGATTTGGGGCTGATTGTGGCGGCATGTCATCACGATCATCGACAGCCTTCAGCCATTTTGTCACCTCCTCGATCGTGAGCTCTGTTGTGTCAAGCAGAGTCTCGATCGACATTGCGATCTGCAAGTACTTCTTGGGGACAACACGCAGCAGCTTCTCAACGGCTCGTTGCTAGTCGATGGTGTCATCGTAGATGTTCAACGAACTTATCAGGCCGAAGAGCGCGAAGCGCGATGTCGTCCACTTGCTCGTTGTTGCGGAAGGATAGCAGCTCCCACTCACTATGTAGCCACTGTAGGGTCATCTTGCGAGCGTGATCAGAGTCGACGTGAATCGACTGATCGCTTCCCACAGCTCCTTGGACGTCTTCTTCACCACCAAGGTGTGGATCATCTCCGCAGGCATGGCGGAAAGAATGGTGTCAAGCGCCATGCGATCCTCCTGGTGATCAGCATCGCCATGCTGGACCGCTTTCCAGAGGCTTCGGGCATTCAACTTCACCTTCATGAGGAGGCTCCAATCCTCATAGTTGCCGCGCGTCAGCTGCGGGAATGGCGTGTCGGCCACCTCCTTTACCACGCTGGACGACCACATATCCACGGGAATGGCGACGATACGCCTGTCGCACGGGGCTGCGGCTTAGACTATTCCCAGCCGGAGCTGACGCCATGGATCAACAACCTCAGCTCTGGTACCAAATGTTGGAATAGCAGCAACTATAGAGTGAGCAGAAAAGGAAACAGGGAGTGTTTAGGTAGCACGTAGTTCTGCTTTGGGACTGCAGGAGCTGAGAGACTTGGTTCATTTGAAGCAATAGCTTACTTCATTAGATTGCATATGGGTACATATATATAGTGGAGACCTAACACTAATGCTGCGATCCAGCAATGTTGAAAAAATCAACTTGACTAGTGCTGCTTGCTGGCTAAGAATCTTGTTGACCAAGGATGGACCTTGTTGACTAAGAACTTACCTTGCTGACCAAGGGAAGATAAGGAAGCTAACTTATAGTAACCAGACTAGATTAATACTAGATAAGTAAGCTAACACAAGGATTATTTCTAACAAGTACGTATACTATATTTTGATCTAATTTTTAAATATGTATCCTGAGATCCTAGTTATGCTGTTGATACTTTCTAGCATGTTAGATGTATACATGCTAGTTCTTGTGCTTGTCATGATTTACTTGTTTCGGAATGTAATACTGCGATTGTCTAATTATTCAACACTATATGTTCCACCATTGAGTGAACAGTGTAACTTTCTTACTACATTTTCTTGTCTAGACTAAGTTCAACTTCTCTATTATCTTTAATTTCTAGATAAGCTTGTCTGTTTAGAGAACAAAACTGAACTTGGAGCATCTTCTGCTGTAACTTGCTCTATTATCTTTTTTCTAGGAAACTCAAATACTAAACATTTCCTGATGCAATTCCATCTGACATGGTACTTACAGTTGAATTAAAAATCTTACACAAGACAATGTACTACATAAGCCTAGCTGGTTAGGATAGAAAAAAAAAACAGGAGGAGAACCTCTTCTAAAACTTGCTCTAATTTCTATCTTGGAAACTGAAATAGTACATATTTGTATTGGCATATTTGTGTCATGACAGATAAATCTGGATAACGTCCATTCTCTGTAATTGTTTTTTCAAATTGTTTGATCTAACTGTACTGCACCAAATTAATGCCGAGTTGCAACTTAAAAAGTTATTAGCTGTCATTTGTCCAGTGGTTGCATCATCTGAGTTGGATCGTATCAGGTTCTTATAGCCTTATAAGTTTACCATCTGGTACATGGCTAAAAGAAACTTCGACAGCTGTTGATAACGGAGCTTTGCTGAAAGAGGAAATTCCATATTTGACACTCATATAATGAGTGGTTCCTTCTTTGACCCTCAATTTTTTTTTCACTGTTTGACACTGAGTTAAACTTTCATTCCTTTTTCGACACCGCCATTGGTTCCATCAGTTAAGTGTCGTGAACAGTAACTCGTGAATGCTTCTAATCTCTTTTTTTTTTAACCAAAACCACATACAAATCACCTCAAAAAATCATAAAACTTTTTCCAGGTATACAAGAGATGGAAATGAACCCATTTTGCATAAAAACAGATATTGAACATTTTAATGTTTAAACTAAAATTCACCAAATTAGGCTACTTTTGAAGATTATCTGAATTTTTATGGCACAAAAGTACTTCAAAAAAATGTGCAAACGTATCTGATATTCCTATTGCATCTAGTTAGCCATAGCCACTGTGATGTGCACTACTTCTTATTAAACATTTACTAGATCAGATCCAAGCAGCCCAAATCTAGCGCTGCTCCTACTCCTGTTGTGTGTGTAAGATAATTGTCCTTTCCTTGAAGGAAGGATAATTGTTGTTTGTAGCGTTACTAAGATGTTGTGAGCACATGATTGCTGAGCTAATTTGGTACTACTGTAGTATACATAAGTTATTAGCATTATAAAGCAACATGCAATGCCAAGCAAAAACTATGACATCAAGATCTGATGAAATCATTTCTTGGAAAATTTGGGTCCAATGATTGCAACTACAAACTCAACTACTGATCAGAGTCTGCAGAGAATCTCTGTTCCCCAGGAAGCTGCCAGACTATGCCTCCAAGATCATGAGCACGAAAGGTAGTTAAAAAAAGAATAGGTCCATTCACAAAATTAGTTTATTGATAGCTAGCAGCTCTTTCTATATGTTTTCTAGTGATTAGATTTTGGATCTCAAAGAGAGGTAGGTACCCTCACCTTGCCTGAGAGCTTGTGCATCTCTCCCATGATGCAGGACAGCAGCGACGACTTGCCGGAGCCCACCGTCCCGACCACCGCCACGAGCTCACCCCTCCTCACCTCCACGTCAATCCCCCTCAGCACCATCTCCATCTTTGGCTCCTCCCCTTGGCCATTATGCTCCGAACCATGGCCCGGCTCGCCATTGTTTGCCTCGCTGGCCGGCACGTCCCAGGCAAACACACCACCCTGCACCTTCACGGCCACAGCACCAGCGGCAACGCTCTCGACGCGATCGACCGCCGTGCCGTCGATCTCGGCCTCCGACAGGAACTTGTTCAGCCGGCCCAGCGACACGAACGCCTGCAAGGACGAGACCATCGTCTGCGGGAAGTCCCGCATGGGGGCATTGAGCATGCCGAAGAAGGACGTGGCCGTGAACACCTTGCCGGCGTCCAGCTCCCCTCCGGAGGCGAGGTACGTCCCGAACACGAGCACGGTCATGCCGAGCGGACAGCTCGAGAACACCACGTTGTTGGCACACATGAAGAGCCTGAACTTCACCAGCCACCCCACCTCGGCCTGCCGGAGCTCGCGCACCTTGCCACCAAACGTCTCCTCCCAGGCCTGCAGCTTGATGACGCGCATGTGGCTCAGCATCTCGGTGAGGGCCTTGATGCGGCTGTCGCGCACGCCGATGAACTTGATCTGGTAGTCCAGGCTCAGCTTGTTGGCGAACGCGGTGATCACGGTCGCCGCGGCGATCACGGCGAGCGTCAGCAGCACGGCGGCGCCGAGGTAGGCGTAGAGGAGGAGGAGCGCCACCACGATCTGCAGCGGCATCTGCCACAGGCCGTGGAGCCCGTGCATGGCGGAGGAAACCATCTCGGCGTCCACCTGCATGTAGTTCACGATGGCGCCAGTGCCGTGCGCGCGGCGCGCCCCGGTGGACAGGCGCAGCGACTTGCGGTACAGCGCCGTCTGCAGCGCGCCGCGGATGCGCATGCCCAGGAGCTGCCCCTGGAAGTTGTAGTGGTGCGACGCCAGCGTCTGGGCAGCCTTGGCGACGAGTAGGATGAGAACTAGGCGGAGGCCCTCCCATGGCGTCCCGCCGCGGCGGACGAACTCGACGAACCGGTCGATAAGCGACGGGCCGACGTACATGGCCGCGATGTTCGCGAGCCCCAGCGCGGCGGTGAGCACGAACTGTGGCCAGAAGGACAGCCACAGCGCGACGGCCACCGGATGCCGCGACCGCTGCGCCGGCCAGTTGGACATGAACAGAGCGTACGACGCCTCGGCGCGGTGGCCGGCAGAGACCCGGGGAACGTCATCGGCGGCGAGAGACTTGGCTGCGTACCCCTTGGAGATTAGTGGGTTGATCCAGCTGAACGTCGCGCGCGACAGGAACGACGCGGCGGCGTACGGCGGGGCTAGCGCCTCCGCGCCGTTGCGGTCCGATTCACCATCTCCCGCGCTGGCGTCACGGCCGGTGAAGCCGGTGACCGCCACGTACGCCAGAGGCAGCGAGACGAGCAAACCTGCAAAGACGAGGACGTCATCTGGGAAGACCAGCGAGCTGTCGCCGCTGCGGACCGCCGCCGAGGCGGAAAAGAGCGCGGCGCCGACAGCGGTGGCGAGCCAGAACACGCGGAGATGTGCCGGAGGCGCGGCGGCGGCCGGAGCATCTCCTCCTGCCCCTCTCACCGCAGAGGCCACGGTCCACGCGGCCACACCGTGCGCGACGGCGTGGACGGCGAGGAAGGCGAGCTCGACGGCGCGCCACGACGTGCCCGGCTGGAGCACGAGCGCGAGCGCGAGGAGAACGACGGACGCCGCCGCGAACACGACCGAGGCCGCGAGCGCGAGAGCGTAGCGGAAGAGCGGCGGCGGAGTCTTCGGCTCCTGCAGGAGCGCCTCGCGCTCGGGTGCAGCCGCCGGCCCCGACTCTACGCTGCGTGGGCGGCGGGAGGCGAGCACGAGGGAGGCGACGAGGAATACGAGGTCCACGGCGCCGAGGAGCGCGCGCTGCGGGCACGGGGAGAGGATAAGGAACGCGAGCCAGCCGCCGAGGGAGCCGGACGGCGGCGCGCACGCCGTGGAGGCCAGCCACCAGGGAAGCGCCATCTCGTGCTGCCTGCCTCCACTGCCAATGCCCAGCTCGGGTTGAACTGATCTATCTGGGGCTCGGGTTGAACTGATGGATCTGGGCATGTACTAAGTTTGTTGGCTGTTGGGAGCCTTCAATGCTGGGCATTTTATGTCACCTAAAATTCTGGAAGCTGGTATGTAAGAAATAATCTAATTTCAGTCTAACATCTGGCTCATTTTGAAGTTGAATTCAAGCCTGATCCGTTCAAATTCTATTTTTTTTCTTTTAAATTATTTTTATTTCCAGGAAATTTTAGTTAAATGTTGTTAAATTTAATGGAGTAATTTAAACCTTGATTTTAATTTTTGAAGGAAATTTTGGCATTTCAGCGGACAGAGAAATTTCTTGAACTTCAGAAAAAAAAATAAACACCTTCAATCCTAGCAAAGGTCCTTCCTCATGCATCGTTTTTTTTTTACCCACAATCTGTCTTCCATAATTTTATTCTCAAATAATATATCTTCATGGTGAGATAGAAGGATTACAAAATTATATCGCAATGCACCAAAAAATGTAGGAAGCTCATGATCGGTGTCGGTGAGCACACTGGTGCGGGGTATGTCTTCTAGTCTTTGGGGGTTAGGGGATTCCCGTTTTCAACATGATTGTCCTTTAAAGCTGAAGTCACTAATATAAAAAAGTACTTGTAGTAGCTAAGTTTCCACAATCCTTTTATCATGTACCACACGTCCGCAACCATCCATAGCTACTACAGAATGCTCCCACACAATCATCATTTATGAAAAAGAAGCTTCTGTTCTATTTAAGCAGAATCAAAAGAACCAATTTTTATCTTGAGAACTAACGGCATCTAGATTTTGTCGATTTTAAAATTTATCGGCTTTGTCTCTCGAAGATGCGGGTAGGTTTGCGTGCGTGTATTTATAGAGATGAGTGTACGTGTATGTATGTGAGCGTCTGTATTTGTACTATATTTCGAAAAAAAGAAATAACCTTTGAGAGGAAGAATGATTTGAGCTCACTCGTAGAGGTGGTAAAAACTTCAGGTAGAAGCTGGCCGCCCAGAGTTCTGATCGCTCAATGACCACCAAAGAAGGCCGGGTCAATGTAACACCATAGGTGTTTAAATTGCTAAACAAATCTCATTAGCACAACAATATATCTAAATAACTAAGAAAAGTTTAAAAGAAATGAATTATAAATTCGTTTTGCTTTGAATTAAAAATAGATGTGTATATGTGCATAAATACATGTACTTTAATCAAATAAATTAAATAACTTTCACAATGATGCAAACATGGCTACGAAATTGAATAGAAATATCGTTATTGACATGATAAACAAAAGTCTAGTTAAAGCCTAGGAGAGAATACAAATTTTTGCCCAGGAAATGACGTGCTCTCCGAATCACACTTTTTGAGTTTTTAAAATAACTTCTAAACTAGTACTCAAAGGAAGTTTAGCCTGAAACAAAACTTGTGCAACTTTTCATTTTGAACAACTTTCATGTTCAGAGATTTTTAAGTTGCAACATAAAAATTTGAGTAACACTTGACTTTGCAAACCAGCCCCTACCTTTTCTTCTATTTTCACTTCAGACCCTTCCTCCTCCACTTCGCCCAACCCTCCGCCTTCCACTGCAGACCTTCCGACCCTCCGCTTCACCCGATTCTCCGCTTCGCCCGACACTCCGCCCGCCACGCTGTCGCCGCAGGCCACCTGGCCGGCGATGCCTGACGGGTGCTAGGCGCCAAGCCAATGCCTGGCCGCGTCCCGCTCGCACACGCTCCTCCCCAGTCCGCGCACGCCACGCGCACGCCGGCGACGCGCGGCTCGACTCGCCGCCCGCCGCGCCCAATGGCCAGTCTGCGCCGTGCCCGTGTCCCCGCCGCGTCCCGCAAGTTGCCGCGCTCGCCGCCCAGCAAGCCAGCTGCTGTAGCTGCTCGTCCAACCGCGCCCGCGTGATCTCCCCCTCCCCCACGCCAAATCCCCTGTGCCCAATCCCCTGCCCGCGCCCGCCGCATGCCGCGCCGGCACTGCTCGCCGCCCACCGCGACCAGTAACGCGCCCCCGTCGTGCCGCCCCTCCCGAGCGTCGCCCGGCTCTCTCCCTACCTCCTGCAGCCTATAAAAGGCGACACAAGGCCACTCGCGCGCGCCTCAACCCACCAGAACGCCGCCGTCGCTGCCATTGCTGTTGCCGTGCACCACCCGCCCATGGAGCCCCATTCTCCAGCCTCCCACTGCCCAAACCCATCACCCAGCGAGTTTGCCCTTCCTCCACTGAAGCTTACCATCCTCTTCCCCGGCCATCTCGACCGCCGGAGCACCGCCAGCGCCGCCCGCACCGTCGCCGCTCCCCTGCTGCTCCGTGGGCAGCTCACTCCGACGCTTCTCCGTCCAAGCCAAGCCTCGGAACGGGTTCCCCTCGACGCCGCGAAGCTCATCGACCAGCCCACGCCCTCCCCTCCTCGCCGGAGCACCGTCGCCGACGCTCCGCACCGCCGCCGCCCCTCTGCTCCGCGCCGACGAGCCACCTCCGGCCACCCCAACCCCGACCAAGGCCACCCCAAGGTAGCTCTCACCTCCCTGGATCTCCCCGACCCTTTTCCTCTCACCGCCGACGAGCCCCCTCGCTGGAATTTGGCCGGCCACCGTGCCAGCGCTGCCCAGGGACCCAATTGCAATGATTGAAATCTTTAAAAGGGTCGGCAGCAAGTTTCCAGGGGCATAACTGTAAACCTGTGTTTAAACTTTGAATTCAAAAATAGTGAACTTGTCAAATTCATATAAAATCATAGAAAAATTAAAAAAATACAAACTCAACTGTTCTGGGATCGCTAGAAGAAAATCTACAACTTTTGTTACATGCTTTTCTTCAGTTGCTTCCTAAATCTTGCTCTAAATTAAATAGAAATTTAAAAGACTTTAATTGTACCCACTGTTGTAGATAAGTTCTAAATCTGATTTATGGATAGTATATTGGTTGCTTGATGTGTAGGCCGGTGTAAAAATATTAGGACCAGAACCCATCTCTAGCTAAACTTTTTGTTAAAAATTTGTTCATGCCATGAAATAATAAAACTAAATTGAAACTGTTGTTATATTATGATTCAGGCTGTGAAATTTTTCTAGAGCTGTTATAGTGATGTCTAAATACCACAAAAAAAGTTTAGAATATTTTTCCTTTCTGTAACCTATTTATATAATTTTGTGGTAGGAAAAATGCACTAATTCAAATAATTAGTTTCTATGCGTGGAAAATGTTCAACTTTTTACTATGCGACACTTTAGAGTAGCTCCTACTGTATAAAAAGTTTCATGCTCAGAAACCCTATAGAACATCCTGTAGAAATTAATCTTTATTAACATAAGTGTAGTTTGTCCTATTTATTATTATTTGTATCATGGACAATAAAATCTGAAAACTTTACAGTAGCATATATGTGGATAGATTAACACTCTGTAAAAGTTTTAGCATCAAAACATGCATGGTTTATCCTGTATAAAAATAACTAGGTTCTAGCAGTGGCTGTGTATTACATTTTTCATGATTATTCTGCTGCATAAAAATGTCTGAAATTTTTACAGTAGTCTTATCTCTGCATAATGTACTCTGAACAAAAATTTCATCACCAGAAGTTACCTAGATCAGTGTTTGTGCTTAATCCATGCTTATACTGTGAAAATTAAATTTCCAATACAACACCACCCCTTCTGTTAAAGATTGCCCAAAAAATCATAACTAAGTAACTTTACAACCAAATATATATTTTTGTAAACTGCAACTTTATCGTGAAGCAAATAAATATCATGTGCCATCACTACAACTTACACTTGTGCATTCATATAGAATCGACAACTCTCGCCGACGGAACGTACGAGCTGGTGCTCGAGTCCGAGAGTGAGCAGCGTGAAGCTCAAGTGAATCTAACTGAAGCTTTCGAAGACCCGAACCCGAGTTCGGACGAGCCCCAAACTAACTTTACCCAAGAAGGCAAGCCCCGGAGCATGAACCCTATTTTCTAAATTATGCAACTTATTACTCTACTTTACTTGTGCATTAAGTTTATAGGAGTTGAATGAAAACTTAGTTGCATGATCCTAGGTACCCATGCTCTGAACACTAGATGTAAGGTTCGATAGAATGCTATGCTAATAGGACTTTGGTAAAAGTCGAGTGATTTCCTGTCACTCGCGAGAATTTAGGAGTTGAATGTTTACTACATGCTGCAATCATAAGGTCGACGGACGGGGCTATGGTATGATATTATATGTTGATGATTGAGGCCCCGTCTGTTTAGTGAAAAATGCTAAGGCCGCAGTGTGTGGTAGTGGTGGTTAAGTCTTTGAACGTACTAACCACATGCCGAGAATATGGTAATCGGTAAGCTTAAGTACCGGATTGAACCGAGGCCGGAATATACTCCCCACCGTCTTGAATTCGTTCACATCTAGCTAATGGCGGGTGCATGTGCCGCCATGGCTGGGTCCATGGGGACGTGTAGTCAAGGGCGGTGGGCCTGTTCCGTGAAGCGGGAATTGAAGGGAAAAGTTGCATGTGTGACTCTAGGAGTAACCACGTGACGTGTGTTTAGGTTTCCCTTGCAAGGTTAAGAAATTCGATTCGAATCGTCCGTTTCTCGCGGTTATTGAGACTGCTTGACCCTTTTACCACATAGAGTAAGAAGAGGAACAATGATGATGACTAATCTTGTTGGATGCAAATTAATTCTTCCACCATGTATGATATTGGATAGTTTCTTACCTAGAATGGTTAAAGAAAACTAGAACTTGGAGCTAAAATTTGAAAGTAAGGACCTACTTGTATATGGTTTTCGGCAAAACAAACCCTCAAGCTTGCATGTCTAGGAATCGGCTAAGTATATTCCACTAGTCGGGTAAGCCTTGCTGAGTATTAGTATACTCAGCCTTGCTTGTGGCTCATTTTCAGGTGATACTTTCGAGGATATGATCGCTAGTTTGACTTGGCCGTGTACCCTTCCTCCTGGTTGGTCGGTGGAATGGGATGCGCCCCCGGCCAACGATGATAATGCCGAGTGATGTCTCGTACGGGCTTCATCGAGACATCGTGTATCGTCGAGTAGTTTATCGTTATTTTTCCGCCGCATTGAACTCTAAAGAACTCAATTACTTTGAACTCTGAAGTATCTTGTTTCGCGAACTCGAACTCAGTTGTAATAATAATTTATGATGAACCCCGTGGTGTAAAATTTATGGAAAGTTGTATCCTCTGGGCTCACCTTCGTGTGAGTACATGTATGTGTGGTTTCGATCGGTAAAAACTGTGGTTGTATCGGGAGGTTACCCGACAGACCAATGGATTATTCCGTTTGAAGTGCGAGTTAGTCCTGATTGCCCTCGTGGTGATGGTTAGCGCGCTTGAGCCGGATTAATTTAGGAGGTTCTGCCACAGTCAAGGGACCGTTTGAGAGAGAGAGAATGATACTTTGCGGATGCCTCCAACCGAGCTTTTCATCGGATAAAAAATTGGTGGGAATAACAAAGTAGTCCATTTCTATGTAAGATAAGATATGTTGTTGCGGCATGTAATTTCTCATTTGATGGCAAACACGGAAATACAACACTTTGTGCTTGTAAGCTTACTCCTACAATTTATTTTTCCTTTCTTTAGATGCTGTGTATGCCAGTGTGTCTAAAACTATACTACATATACTGTATACTACATATACTGCCGTAGTACTAATTAGGACAATGCAGAAGGATCTCAGATCCAACTTGATCCCTCAAAATTATATAAGATAGCCCGGCGCTTTAGGGCTAAAATTTAAGGCTTTACCACCCTGTGTCTGGTCCTACACCAATGCAGACTTATGTTGCGGTGACGCCTTTAGGAACTAATGGGCCATGCTCACCTACGAAGCCGCTTGTGTTGAATGCACCAACTACCTCGTCTCTGATTTGGGTCACGATACCGCGGCAATCAAGTCTGGCTCTGAATCATGGAGACAAACGTAGTAGGTGTATTATTTTGCATGTACTGATCCTCTTATTTCCACACAAGCTGACTCAAGTTTTGCAGATACTGGTGAGTTGGATCAAGTGGAGTTGAACCGACTGTCTAAGGCTGGATCGGTCATCCGTAGCACTGGATGGCATCGACCAGCAGGAGGGCATTGCATTGGAGGGTGTTGGACAGCAGAAACAGGACCTACACCGACCATATAGGGGGTTGGAAACCTCCTCACATGGTGCTTCAGCCTGTACCAAACTGTCAGCACTCAGCCCCGTCGAGGTGCAGGAGCTGCAAGTGGAAAGTAGTCTACTTAGGACGGAGGGCAACACCATACCAGCTCCGTACATGGCTAGCCAAGGTACGCCCGGTTCAGGCCCCATATATTTAGAAGGCAAACGCCGCAGTATCAGGTCTAATTTTACATCATCTGCTGAAGGCATTGTTGCAGCTGATGAGATCGTGATGGATAGAGCTATGAAGAGGGTAGCGGTTCGAAACTTGGATAGACCGGATCAGCCAAGGAAATAAAGAGTCATAGCCTCGCCTTCATCTCCCTACACAGCGATGTCAGGTATATCATCGCCTTCTCTGCTTACCATTTGTTCGTTACCCAGAGAAAGAGGCTATCAAACCTAGCTAGCTTAGGTTTCTCTCTGGGTAGAAATAGCGATGCAGTCAGTATGTCTTTTAATGCTCTGAAAAGAATGGAGGTAGATAAGAGAATCATGGTTCCGAAGCCTGTTGGAAAGAACCATGTGCAACAAGATACACTTAAATCCTTTCGTGCTTAGTGAAAGTGAAAAAATGAAGATGACAATTCTCTTCTTGCTCACTTGGTACGAGAAATAACGGAAGTTGATCTCGATGACCCTGACCTAGCCACAAGAATCTGTGACCATAGGGAATCGAGTCGCAGGTCAAAATCATCCTCTAAGAAAGCAAAGGATCGGAAAAGGGTTAATAAGATCAAAAAAACATGTTACTCCATGAAAGATTTCTATTAGGTCTCCCCGACTTGATTAATACTGTTACATTTCAGAAGCCATCAAAGAAAACAATCTCGATTTTGTTGCAGTTATTTTTTCCACCAAGGGGATTTCCCCGAATTTCATTACCATGCAACGAAATTACCAAAAGAGCTGCCTCAGAGGGGCCAGCGAAACTGAAAAGAACCCACAGCGGGAACACCCAGAGACCTGTCTCCACATACCCCTAGCAGCCTGCCCTGCCAACAGCAAAGACTGAAACGAGGGAAGTCCTACAAAAGATCTTGCACAAGATCCACGCGCGCCTCGTGGGAGCCATATTAAGGGCAGATAGCTGGTCCACCGCCCCCTCCCCTGTCTTGCGGATGGAACTGGAGCGCCGTGTTTTTGAGCAGTTCGGTCCCTTCCTCCAGCATCGTTTGATCTTCCTCTTTTTTAAACGTGTTCAATCTTACTATTATTAATTGAAGGCTCCTTTCAAAGCCTCCACGTGAAGCCACCTTTATAGAGAAAATTTAAAAAATTCTCATAAAAACATAAACATCCGACAATCAATCCGATAACTCTAATCATAAAAGTCATTGGATCTATTATTTTTTCTAATAAATTACTCACATCTGCCATTATAAAAATAGGCTAAAGTAACCTCCTAAAAATATATTTAAATTACCCACCTCTGCCATTATAAAAAATAATCTAAAATAACCTCCTAATCTTCATGCAAATTACCCACATATGTCATTACAAAAATAATATCAAATAACCCTCTTTGTTTGTATATAAATTATCTAATTATATCATTATTAAAAGTTAAAGTAATTCATAAATCTGAATCTAGGTTATATAATTATAAAAAAATCTTAAAGTGCATCAATATAAAATTCTAAATTACGATGTCTATCATTATTAATATATTATTTATATTATTGCTTATATAAAAATACTACCCATGGTGCGTGTCATGCATAGGGAAGATATAAGAATACCAATTTTTCTGTTGTTCACTTAGCTCAAACAGATGGTTCAATTAAATACATATCACATATGGAGGTGTAATACAAAGTGAAAAATATTGTTACTAACTAAACATATTACAACTAGGTAATGATGAGTATGTATCTTTAGACTATTGTATATTAGAATATTTAATAGATGAAAGAGAGCATGGAATAGATCATTATAATTATTAGCAATAAGTTTTATTTTTATATTAATTCTAATGAACCCGTGCGGGAGCACGGGTTGATAGGCTAGTAAGCATGCTAAGCAGATGGTCTCAGTAGGAGATCTGACCATTTTATTCTCAAAGCATATTTTATTTCTTATTTTTCCAAAGAATTCAGCAAATGGCTGCCAAGCCTGGCATGTAGAAATTTTCCCCGTGGGGGAGGTGCATTTTTATCCACTTTATCCACACCCAGAACTGTTCCATCGAGCTCGGTCTACATTGAGCTCCCACACACCCAGAGAGGGGAAGAATGACAATAGCAACAGCAGATTTCTCAACTATCCAGCTGCTTTTGATCCTTTGCGGATGCCTCCAACCGAGCTTTTCATCAGATACAAAATTGGTGGGAATGTTAACCAAGTAGTCCATTTCTATGTAAGATAAGATATGTTGTTCCAGCATGTAATTTGCTCATTTGATGGCAAACAGGGAAATACAACACTTTGTGCTTGCAAGCTTACTCCTACAATTTATTTTTCCTTTCTTTAGATGCCGTGTATGCTAGTATGCCTAAATTTATCCTATATATAGACAAGATGGCCTCATTCATCCGTTCCCTGCAAGCTAGAAGACCGATTTGCGTACTCCTGAACCATCGCGCCAAAGAGTGATGGCCTCCCCATCAACTTGGAGGGTGCGTCAAACTCTGCCACCAGCCCTGATACAGATAAACACGTAGACAAAGGTTGGACAGAGGCACAAAATCTTAATACAGGCAATCGGCTCTCCATTTCCATTGGTCAATGGAGAAATGTAACCTAGCCTAAAGTCTAATGGCGAAACGTAACCTAGTCTAAAGTCTAAACTAATGTAGGAAAGGTAGGCAAGACCAGTGC
Organism: Panicum miliaceum; assembly: GCA_032594955.1. Lineage (NCBI taxonomy): Eukaryota > Viridiplantae > Streptophyta > Magnoliopsida > Poales > Poaceae > Panicum > Panicum miliaceum. Next base: position 4,685,404 of record CM064070.1, on the reverse strand, counting down.
ACAGTCCTACCTGCATCCAACACCAGAACTCGGTCGCTGTCCATGACAGTTGGTATACGATGTGCAATGCTGATGACGGTACATTCCGCGAATTCCTCTCGGATGATCCTCTGGATGGCTGCATCTGTTTGAGAATCAACCGAAGCCGTTGCCTCATCCATGAAGAGGATCCGGCTGCGTTTCAGTATAACACGGCCGAAGCAGAGGAGCTGCTTCTGCCCTACACTCCAGTTCTCCCCCATATCGGCAACTGTGATGAACAAGCAATGAGCAAGAAAACGTTATTCATCTGTTGTCCTGAAAACAAGAGCACAATTTATCTCTTATATAAAACAAGAGCATCTGTTCGCGGAATAGCAAACCTAGTGCATCAAGCTTCTCTGGTTTTGAAGCTACTATATCCTTTAGCTGGCAACGCTCCAGAGCCTGCAGGAAAATAAAAACATACATATAAACACAACAGGCTTGATAGAAGGAAAAAAAGAAATAGTTCATGTTTTGAAAAACAGAGCTTGTACTACCTGCCATATTTCAGCCTCAGAATACCTCCCAGTTGGGTCTATGTTGCTCCTTACAGTTCCCTCAAAGAGCACAGGTTCTTGGGGAATCACACCGAAACGAGACCTCAGATCATGAAGCCCCAAAGTGCAGATATCAACACCGTCGATAATGATTCGGCCCTCTGCAGGCTCCACCATCCTGAATAATGCCTGGACTAAAGTCGATTTGCCACTGCCAGTCCTTCCCACAACTCCAATCTTTTCCCCACCCTTAATACTTACAGTAATACCTTTCAAGATTAAAGGTGTATTTTGACGATACCGAACCTGAAAAGAGTTTTACTTATTGCTCATTCATCATCACTTAAAGTACAAGGGAAATATACAAGCAAAATAATACTGACCTTCAGATCTTTCACATCAATATCTCCTTGGTCCGGCCAATTTGGTGAGGGAAGACAATCTGCAACTTCCCATGCTGCCTCAGAGGGGAGGGCACTGTACTGATGCACCCTCTCTACAGCTACCATGTCATTTTCGATCATGCAGCTTATGGAAATTGTGTAGTACACCAAGGAATTAAGAGAAAGACCATAGGAAAGGGACATGCCGACAAATTCTGCATCAGAATTGTGTTTATTAAGCTCCCAAAGGATCAAACAGAAAACATATAATGATACAACTTTTAATAGAATTCGTCAGTGATCCTTTTTGCGTATTCAGCCTCATATACAACGTTGTAACAGCAAACTCTTAATACATGACCTGCTTTCAACAAACTATTAACGCTTCATTGTTTTTTTTTGCGGGTATATTAATGCTTCATTGTTGATAGAAACATCTATGAAAGACGGCACTCAAGGTTTGGATATTCAGACAAAGTCATGCTATCAAGTTCATCCCAGTGACACAATTCATTCACACACAGCAAATAATTTTTTTAGTACATTCTTCTTGAATGAGATATCCATTACAATTAATTTCAGAGAAAAGACAAGAATATTTATTACATTAGAGAAAGTTTAAATGTCCAAACCAGGCCTAACAGACCATGTAAAGTTAATTGCCTTGTCACAACAATTAGAGGTTTCATCAGCTTAGCATGGAACATGAGTACCAATTCTACTCTACCCCATGACCGCAAACTTTTATGAGTATGCAACTAATTGAGATTACAACTAATTGAGATTGCAACTAATTGAGATTACAACATTACCTTTCTTGATGAAATTGCTAGGCAAGCTGATCATAAGAAAAGCAGTTATAGACAAAATAAGTGTGCCTATTAGCTCCAGGCGAAATCCAAGCCACTCATTAGCTGCATAATTGTGGAAAGACATACGCAAATTCGAATTGATCCTGTCCAAGTTTGTCTGGTAGAACTCGTCCTCCTTTCTGAAGCACCTTACAGTTGGGGCACCCGAAAAGGTTTCTGTGAAGTGATCAATAATTGGAGCCCTTGTTACTCCTTGAAGACGAGTAAGCTCTCGAGAAGTTGCAATATAACGATTCTGAAAAACAAGATGAAAAAGAAAGAAATCCAATTTATCATTAATTTTGTTACTGAGTGTTGTATTGATGTTGAGTAGTTTGAACAGTGATTACAGTCATCTGGGATGCATTTTGGTATTTGGATCATACCCGGTACCAGATATTCAAAAGCAGTAGAGGAAGCACTGCTATGACTGACGGCCATGCAACTTGGCAAGTAACAGCAATGTTGGTAACCACTGAAATACACATTGATGTGGCAAAACCAACATAGAACACAAGGGAAGTATCAATTTTTGATTGGTCCGATGATGCCTGTGAAAGGTAAAAGGTTAACATTTCTTTTCAAGGAGTAATTATGTGCATAATGTACAAAAAATAGATTCTATGCTTAATTGGATATACAACACATACCCGGCTTAGGATCCTTCCTGAAGGAGTGGTGTCGAAAAATGACATTGGAGCTCGTAGAATGCTGTCAAACATCTTGTTGAAAAAGGCCTGGGCTGATTGAAGCCCCAAGAATGTCACAATAATAGTGGTGATCATTTCCAGTATAATCGTAGTAGCAACTATTGAAACATAAACACCAAGAAATATGGAAGTATCAAATACAGGGCCTCCTGATGTTTCATATGACAGCCAGTAGTTACTAGCCATACTGGAGCCCTCTGAGAGTAGTGTCACAACCAAAATGACCACAACCCCCCACCATCCCCAGGCCTGTGTCATGTATAGCTTGTACACACGCCAGCTTACTCGGCCACTCTCCTTTTCCTCTTCCTGGATCAGCTTAGAAGAACCTGCTTCTTTGTTTGTTGCAGTGCCAACTGTTTCACCATTTTCATTATTGGATTTGGAGTTAACAGATGGGACATGTAAAGATCCAGTGGAAGCATCAGTGCTCTCTGTATTCTGAACATGGCAACCTCGTTCCCCTGTTGTCTCCATGGACCTATGATGAGCAGCAACTAGATCTGAAAAATCTGAGCATGATGCTAATAACTCACGATAGATCCCTGACTGGATGACTAACCCATCTTTCATTACCTGCATGTTGACACACGAGCCAATGCAGTTTAATTTCCAGTAGCCATCAACAACATAAGCATGGTATCATCAGTGTAATATGATTATATATCATATGCTCACAGCAAAAGAAATCTGAAGATAGACATGCATTAAGATATATCTATTTTCAAGTAACCATAGCTGTGAATATTACTGTTATTTCCATACACCAAGAAAGAAAAAATTGCTACTAACTATAATAAAAGCAAAGTTTTGCTAAGTTTACATGTTGAAGGAAGAATGCATTACTAATCTGTTTCGTCAAAATGTAACATGGACAGTTCAAAAGACTTACAATTATAGTATCCACATTTTGCAAGAAGTCCACTTGGTGAGTCACAAGCAATACAGTCTTATTCTTGAGTATGCCTTTCAGACATTCCTACATACATAGCCAAGTTATAGAGTACAGCTTAAGAACCATAATCAAACACCGACCACAATTCTACTTGCTTAGAAGACCTTTCTTTGTAGTAACAAAAAAAAATAGCATTGGTAAATCAAGTAGGTCATGAATCCACCTTATTGTGAACAGATTCCATACCATCATGGTTCTGCATAACCTATGCGTGCTAGCTTGCTGAATTGTACATATTGTGATGCAAATTTCTGTCTGTTTATTTACAGTACTCATCAATCTTCTGTCAATTTCTCTAATAAAATCCCATACAGGGTTGCAAATTCTTTCTTTGGCTTGCTATTAAACGACGTGTTCGGACAGCGGATCGCCTCGCCAAGCGGGGTCTGCCTCACGAAGCTGCTTGCCCACTTTGTGACCAGGAACAGGAATCTGCCCAACACCTCCTGCTCACTTGTGTGTTCACCCGACAATGCTGGGCGCTGATCTCTCAGCAGCTGAGCCTGGCCATCGCCGGGCTTGCCACCTCGACGACCAGTCTGTCCGCTTGGTGGTGCTCTATTATCAAGTCTGCACCAAGAGAATGCCGTAAGGGCCTAAACTCCCTAATCATCCTGGTCACATGGGAAATCTGGAAGCACCGAAATGCTTGTGTGTTCGAGGGAGCTCAACCAAGTGTTCAGTGGCTCCTGCAGACAGTGTCTAGTGAGTGTGTTCTCTGGTGTTTGGCAGGAGCCTCCAAGCTCAAAGAGCTCCTTGAACGGTTTGTTTTTCTGTAAGAGTCTGCTAGTGGCGTGAGTTGTAACGAGTCCAGGGGTGGTCTAATCCCTGTACTCTTTCTTTTCTTCTATCTTAAATGAAATGACGTGCAGTCCTCCTGCGCTGTTCGAGAAAAAAAAACCCTCATACAGGGCATGTCAAAATGTGTAATTTTCATGGTCTGAAGAGTCACTGCACATTGGTTTTAAACAGAGAAACAGAGCAAAGGAATACAAGCCACTGAGCAACAATTGAGCATTTCCCCGTGACAAGTTGTGATTTTTCACATATAAGGCATGGTGAATAAGTGTAAAGTTTTATTTTTCTCGAGCACTACAGGCAAAGAGATTAAACAGACCAAATGCATGCAGAATGGGAGAGCACATTAGTAGATATCAGAACAATTTTATTCAAGGGCCAATTCATTCCTTTTTTGACTTTACAATGACATTTGTTTTTTGGTATCTGATGATGAAATATCATTCTCATTTCTGAATATTGTATGTCGGTACAAGATCTAGCCAATGTGTTGTGTTGCAATCATTAAGCGTCCACAAGTTTTCTAAAGTGTATTTATATTTACCAAGAACGGTTACAATACTCAAACTTATTTCAAATTTAAATAACTGAATGATTTTGCCAGAACGTATTATAAAAGTGAAACGAAAGAGATTAGGCTTCACCATGAAAATAGTTGATCCAGTATGAGCATCAACTGCGCTAAAGATGTCATCAAGAAGATATAAATCACAATCTTGATAAACTGCCCTTGCAAGCTGGATACGCTGTTTCTGACCCCCGCTGAGATTGATCCCTCGCTCACCTATTTCAGTCTGATCGCCAAAATCCATCATTTCCAAATCCTTTTCCAGGCAGCAAGCATTTATGATTTCTGAATATCTCTCTGGGTACATTGGCTTTCCGAATAAAATGTTCTCTTGAATGGTTCCATTTCGGATCCAAGCAGTCTGAGAAACATATGCTGTGCTTCCAAATATGCTAACCTAAACCAAAGAGAAAATGGAGATAAGACAAAAGTAAAATGATCTGAAAAAACATATTGGCATAATAGATATGAATGAATATGTTACTTCGCTACAAATAATATGCTTAAACCATAAATTTTTGGAGTGCTAAACCCAAAAGAAATTATATTTAAAATGTAAACGTTTGAATTTCATGATGCATTTCACCTAATCGAGCTAACCATCCATTTATATTAACTCTCCAACGTGTATAATATTAATTCTCCATCAGAAAGATACTGCTAGCATAACTAAAATTTCTGGATATAGTTATCAATCAGAATTTAGCATATATAAGCTAGATAATCCTTGTTATTGTGCGAAAGAACCTTTTTCATAACATTATTAAGCAATGGTGACAGTCAAGTTGGTCATGTATTGTTCTAGTATACCAGAGTTTCTAGCAGGTTCTTGAACCCGACCCCACCAACTATTATAACAGCGGCCTGTAATTAGAATGTGGACCAAGCAATACGCTACAACCGCAATGGACAGAAACTTTCAACGCATCACAGCCTGAATGGAGTCCAAGTCCAACCAGAATCCAAACCACGGCCATCCAAGGTATCGAACCATCCCCACGTCGCTACCACCTTATCACACCTTCGGAGACCGGAATCAGAAACTGACAATTAAATTTGGACGGCGAGGATTTCACTACGTGGCTACCTACAGGGCCGCTACAATCAGATTTGGATCAAAACACCACTAGAGTCAGCACACTCACCTTGCCGGAGACCTTGTGCATCTCTCCCATGATGCAGGACAGCAGCGACGACTTGCCGGAGCCCACCGTCCCGACCACCGCCGTGAGCTCACCCTTCCTCACCTCCACGTCAATCCCCCTAAGCACCGTCACCAGCTCCGCCCCATTTCCTTGGCCATTCGTCTCTACTGCGCCATGGCGCGCCTGGCTGTTGACGTTGTCCCTCGTCACCTCGCCGGCCGGCACGTCCCACGCAAACACCCCGCCTTGCACCTTGACGGCCACCGGTTCCTCGGCGCCGCCGCTCTCGACGCGCTCCACGGCCGTCGTGTCGATCTCGGCGTCCGTCAGGAACTTGTTCAGCCTGCCGAGCGACACGAACGCCTGCATGGACATGACGATCGTCTGCGGGAAGTTCTGCATGGGGCCTTCCAGCATGCTGAAGAACGCCGTGGCCGTGAACACCTTGCCGGCGTCGAGCTGCCCGCCGGAGGCGATGTAGGTCCCGAACACGAGCACCGTCATGGCGAGCGGGCCGCTCGAGAACACCACCGTGTTGGCGCACATGAAGAGCATGATCTTGGCGAGCCACCCGAGCTCCTCCTTCCGGATGTCGCGCACTTTGCCGCCGAACTTCTCCTCCCACGCCTGGAGCTTGATGACGCGCATGTGGTTGAGCATCTCGGTGATGGCCTTGACGCGGCTGTCGCGGACTCCCAGGAACTTGAGCTGGTAGGCCAGGTTGAGCTTGTTGGCGAACGCGGTGATCACGGTCACCAGGGTGATCACGGCGAGCGTCATCAGCACGGCGGGGCCGAGGTAGGTGTAGAGCAGGAGGAGCGCCACCACGATCTGCAGCGGCATCAGCCACAGGCCGTGGAGCCCGTGCATGGCGAAGGACACGATCCCAGCGTCCACCTGCATGTAGTTCACGATGGAGCCGGCGCCGTGCGCTCGGCGGGCGCCGGCGGTGAGGCGCAGCGACTTGCGGTACAGCGCCGTCTGCAGCGCGCCGCGGATGCGCATGCCCAGGAGCTGCCCCTGGAAGTTGTAGTGGTGCGACGCTAGCGTCTGGGCCGCCTTGCCGACGAGCAGGATGAGGACGAGCCGGAGGCCCTCCCATGGCATCCCGCCGCGGCGGATGAACTCGACGAACCGGTCGATGAGCGACGGGCCGACGTACATGGCCGCGAGGCGCGCGAGGCCGAGAAACGCAGTCAGCACGAGCTGCCGCCAGAAAGATAGCCACAGCGCGACGCCCACCGGGTGCCGCGACGCCGGCGACGCCGGCCAGTTGGACATGAACAGGGCGTGCGCCGCCTCGGCGCGGTGGCTGGGGGGCACCGGGGGCACGTCGTTGGCCGTGAGGGACTCGGCTGCGTAGGCCTTGTTGATGAGGGAGATGATCCAGCTGAATGTCGCGCGCGAGAGGAACGACGCGGCGACGTACGGCGACGCGGGCGCCTCCTCGCCGGCGTGCTCTGGCTCAACGTCTCCCGCGCAGGTGCCATGGTCGGTGAAGCCAGTGACCGCTAAGTATGCCAGTGGCAGCGAGACGAGCAGGCCGGCGAAGGCGACAGCGTCGTCGGGGAAGAGCAGCGAGCCGTCGTCGCCGCGGACCACCGCCGAGGCGGAGAAGAGCAGGGCACCGAGCGCGGTGGCGAACCAGAACACGCGGAGGTGTGCGTGGTGCGCGCCGGGGGCAGCTCCTGCTGTCCGCGACGCGGCGACGGTCCACGCGGCCGCTCCATGCGCGATTGCGTGGACGGCGAGGAAGGCTGCCTCCGCGGCGCGCCACGGCGTGCTCGGCAGGAGCAGGAGCGCGAGCACGAGGAGGACGACGGACGCCGCCGCGAAGACCGCGGAGGCCCCGAGCGCGACCACGTGGCGGAAGGGCGGCGGCGAAGGGCGATCCGGCTTCCGCAGCAACGCCTCGCGCTCCGGAGGAGCAGCCGCAGCCGAGCCTCCCCTGCGGAGGCGGCGGGCGAGGAGGACGAGGCAGGCGGCGAGGAACACGAGGTCGACGGCGCCGAGGAGCGCGCGCTGCGGGCACGGGGAGAGGAAGAGGAACGCGAGCGCGTCGGCGAGGGAGCCGGACTGCGGCGCAGCGCACGCCGTGGTGGCGAGCCACCAGGGGAGCGCCATCCCGTGTGTTGCGACTGCGAGGAGCTCGTTGGGGGATCCGTCGGGATCCGATTCGCATAGGCTACTCCTCCATTGGGAAAGCGAAATCCGTTGGGAGCTCCCGGATTCGTCGTGTTAGACTACTCGGCTTGTCTGTCACTCTCGTTCTTGACCTTGACCCCATCAAAAATGTTTCTTTTCTCGTTTCAAATAATGACATTGGCTTGTTTCCCAAGTGCATATACTTGGTTGCATTCATTGTCATATGTGATCCTTCCTTTGTGATCTTGCCTTGCTTCTAAAGACTATGTTGCATCACCGAATGAAGACGGCAGGAATCGTTGTGTGCGAGAACAGAAATAGAACGGCAATCGGCAACTTTGAGGTTCGAGCCAGGACAGTCCAAAGCGACCGGTTCTCTGGTTTAAGTAACTAGAATTGAAACCAATGATCCGGTGGCTGATCCTTACCGAAGGAGGTATTTTCTGCTATGACACTAGAATATGCAGCAGCTGCTTCATTGGTACACCTGACCTGAATCCGTCAGCGGGCCAGGTCTTCACAAACCTACTGCATAGCAAAATCCCGAATGGCCCTTTCAAAAAAATAATCTCTAATGGCTGTGCATAGCTTAAAGTCTTAAACGAGACCGTCCAGTCAATACAAGGACATAAACAATTATGAGTGGAAAGCACACACTTTTAAATCTTCTCGTCTAATAATGAAAAGGTTTATACTTACTCTATATAAATTATCTATATAAATTATAGGTTGTTTTGACTTTTCTAGGTGTATAGATTTTGTAATGCACCTAAATATATGTGATGTCTAGATATATACGTTTAATCATATATCTAGAAAAGACAAACCGCCATATATTTCGTAACGGATGGAGTATGTACCTTCTGATAGATTTTAGCCATGTTGGAGTAGAGTGCATATTTGTAATAATGCAGTGCCCCAGTCCATCTTCATTGATTAAAAAAATTATCTACCATATGAAGGTGGGAGTGTAAATGCGGCTGCAGCTAGAGGACATTGTTGAATTGGAAGTTTTCGGGGTCAATTTGAAACCTTCTAGCAGGTTCATAAGGATTGAAAGTCCCCATTTAACTCAACAATCATCAAATTTTAAATTACAGTCTTTCAAACATTTAAGATCTAAGTTTGAAAAATCCCAACACCAAAATTAACCTGAATATCAAGGAAAATAATATTTCTCTTTTTTCAAAAGTTGGAAAATAATGTCTCAAATGTAATGAAAAGCACGAACCTATCCAACTCGTGTTCGGCTACCTGCTGATGTAGTACTGGCCTGAGCAAAGTTTCTCAGCAAGCAACAAGGGCAAAGCTTCCCTGGTATATGCAGCAATAGATATCGCCAGATGAATTAAGAAGGGCTGCAATGCAAGGCGAAAGGCATAAGGCGGCTTGCAACCTATCTAGGGCTTGCGTGACGAGAATTCACACAATGCGGCTAGCGGCGCAAGTCAAGTAATGTGATGGCCCGACTTGTTGTGTGGGTAAAGTTGCATGAGATAGCAGCGAAAATAAAAACAGCGACGGGCGATTGAACTATGACTATGAACACACTAAACCAGCAATAAGACTCAAATACGGACAAAACTCAACAAAGCGAATCTGAAATGAATTTGCAAAGGCTAAAACAGGTGATCGGAGAGCGGAAAGTGTAACAATTTTTGGTTTTTTTGACTCTTGGTAAAAGGAACGAGATGAATTGTAACACCCAAAAATATAGGAAATAAAATTTTTAAAAATATATTTTTATAAAAGTCACAAAATAAAATTATGCATACATCTTTCTCTCTTTCTCTTCTCCTCTTTTCTTTCAGCCCGGCCCAAACCTCTCTCTCTTCTCCTTCTATTTTCTTTCCTCTCCCCGCGGCCCAAACCAGCCAGCCCAACCCAGTCGGCCCAATCCTTCTCTTCTCTTTTTTTTCTTTTTCCTTCCCCGCGGCCCAACTCAACCGGCCCAAACCGCCTACTCTCCCTCACCTTTCTCCCACCGCCAGTTGGGACCCACCTGTCGGCGCCCTCTCTCCCATCTTCCTTTCTTCTTCCTCCCGCACCGCTCCCCTTCTTTCCTTTTTCTGCCGCGACGCCAAACGCGCCGTGCCGTCGTCCGCGCCTCCCTCCCCTTTCCTTTTTCCTCACCCCGAATCCAGATTTACTCCGCGCCGTCGCCCGCGTCTTCTCCTTCCTTCCCCGCGACGCTGGCTTGCCATACTGGCCGCGGTACACGCTCCGCCCTTTCCTTCGCAGGCCGCCGCGTGAGCCGCCGCCTTCCCTTTTCCCGGCCGCTCCGTCTCCTCCCCTCCCCTATAAAACCCACGCCGGAGCCCCGCTTTGCACCCAGAGCCATCTTCAATCTCTTCTTCTACTCCTCACCGTCGCACGCCGCTGGAAACCGCTCACCGGAGGAACGCCGCCGCCCCATGTCGCCGCCCCTCCGTCAACTCGCCGTTCCTCTGTTTCTCCAACGGCTGCAACTCTCGCCGGAGTTCCGCGAGGTGGTGAGCATCAAGCCGCCCCGTTTTCCCCTCTCTCTCTCTCTCGCTCTGTCGCAGCCCCAATTTCTCGTCGGAGATCTGTTTCCGCCCGCCGTTGTGGCCGCCGGTCCACGCTCGCCGCACGGCCGTCCCGTGACCACCATCACTTTCGCCGTGCCGCCCTCTATCTTCCCGGCATAACCCTAGCCTGAACCGAGTTCCGGAACACCGGATTCGGTGAACTCCGGTTGTTCGCCGCCGCTCTCGCTCGCCGCCGGCGCCCAGCGCAGCGGAGCGATTCGCCCGACCCTTTACTCAGCCGGGTCGACCCGAGCCGACCTTCACCCTGCCGCTCGATCTAGATCTAACGGCCAGAACAGATCCGAGTCGCGTCCGATTCGCCCGACCCTAGCTGTCCCCGGAACCTTTGCAGAAAAGCCCCTAGGTTTTCCAGGAATCAACCTGCAGTCCAGATCAGTAGAAAAATAATTAGAGTTGAGCCCTTTCTTTTTCTGACCCGACCCCTGACCTTTCCAGAATTAGTACCCGCCGTCCAGGACCTCTAGTTTTGCACCCCCAACCCTCTGTTTATGGTTTAATTATGTTTTAGCCCCTGATTTCTTCAGATCTAGCCCCTGGAAGTTCAAAACTCTCGCAGTTAGGTCCCTAGATCACTGTTTTAGCCATATCTTCATCGTTTCAACTCTGATTTCAACGATTCTTGCGCTCACGCGATCCTTGCATCATGAACTACAACTTTAGTATCTTTTTACTCTGTTTGTACTGTGTGTTGTACTGTTTCTTATTTGTTTGTGTATGCTTGTTTATGTGATCACGTAGACAACATGACGTTCGAACAAAACCAAGAGCAAGCTTACGAGGAAGAGAATCAACAGCTGTTTGAGGAAGGCAAGTGGATTTCCTCCCCTGCATATTCTATCTTATCCCAACAATAGCATGATAATTCACTTTACTTTAATGTTGCTTGCATAAACTTGATGGGTTACCTATATTAAGGACATACCTAGTCTTTTACCCAAAGCCTTGAAACACCTGGGTTTACTATTCATGTTGGGTAGTCACGCTTAGTTGCAAACTATGGGATTGGTGTTGGTTTACTCTTATGATAATGTTGATCACGTTTCATAATATTGTTATACCGTGTTAATTCAAGATCAACTTTATTTAAATGGGAGCATGGAGAACCACTCAAGAAAACAGTGCAACCACAAAGTCATATGGCTCTGACCTTAGCCAATTAATTAGATGTGTAGCTAGCTGGTGGCCTTACCGAAAGGGCAAGGAGGGGGTCGGTGATAGGGGTCATAGCCTGGTCCTCTTGGGGTAGCTGCCTTTGCTAAGGAGCTGACCATTAGGAGGTTTATGGACCACACTGCTACTAAAACTCTAGCGGGCTGCCTAGCTCTCGACATGTATTTGTAAAGGCTTCGTAGTGTACCCTCGCCACTCACCTTGGAAGTGTTTAAGGGCCTTGCAAACCCGGGCGACTCAGGGAAACACGATTTGTGGGTAAAGTGTACAACCTCTGCATAGTGTAAAACTGTTATAACAGCTGTACTCATGGTTAAGAGTGGCTTGGACCCTCACATGATAATGAAACTTGAAGATTAATTAAATTGTGGTTCATGGTTTATGTTTACGTTGATGGTACCTTTATGATTTTGCTAAAGTGGGATGGTATAAACTTAAACCTAGTTAATAGGTGCTTGCTAATAAATACTTGACCAACTAAAAGTGCTCGCTGCTGCAAACCTTAGCCTATCCTTGATGGCCTTGCATATTCACCCCACTTGCTGAGTACCAACCATAAGAGTACTCACCCTTGCCCACTGCTGTTCAGAAGAGAAATTTGAAGAGGAGAACTTTGACGACTTCGAGGAGTTCTAGGCATTGCGTTCACCAGTCATCGCCTGTGGAAGATGGAGTTGTTGCAGACTTCGTATAGGGTATATCGGTGTATCGTTTAAAGATCTTTGTGTCTCTTTTATTCGGAGTATAATATGGATAGATACTTTATTTAGTTATATTTTGAGCATTGTCTTTGATATATTACACTTTTCCGTCTATCATGTGTGTGTGAACATGATCCTGGCTTACACATGAGATGCATCTGGTTCTTTCTAGAATTGGATGTGACATGAATCTAAAGGGAAACACGATAATATACCTCAAGAAACCTGAATCCTGATACCACTTGACGTAGCACTAGCCCGATCTTCTGATAGGTATGGGTAATTCGATTGGTGGAAAACTCGACGTTGATGATCCGGGCTTCTAATCAGACACGATTCGAATCCCTGCAACCGCTACACCACTGCTCCGTTGGTTATCAACTAAAAAAACTTGATTGACCTCGCCAAGAAGGCTTTTCCCTACAAGTGAATCGAAGAACACAAGCAAGAAAGTATAAACACCCAATCTGAAATTGCATATGTATATGAAATAGATCTGAGTAAAAGGTTGGAGCTCTCAATTCGAAAGGACTAATCAACACAATCAAGGAGAACATGAACAGGAGCCCTGGATCACAGTAAAAAGGACTTGTCACCACAGTTACGATGAATCAATTCTCAATTTCTCAGTCGACTAGAACTAAATAAAATCCAAGTTTCTACGGCGGCGTCTACTGAGTTTATACCAAAAGGGGAGCTAGAGTTGGGGTCGACCAGAGGGGACGCCCACAACATAGACTTAAGGTCCGACACAATACAAGTCCAACGTGGCTCAAAACTGGTGACGCAGCACGCTGTCATGGTCACAGAATGGTGCACGATGCTTCTGGAGCTAGGACCAGAACAAAATGAAAGGTTTCACCGTCTTGTTTCCAACGCATCAAAGCATGCCTCGTTTCGATGTCATATGAAGCAGATATCGCCGTTTCCGTCCAGGATGGTCGGCTGATTCCGAACCGAATGAGAAATCTGACAACTTGTAACTCAGAGAAGACCAAGCTCCGGATGTATCCAGCATGGTGATTACATGAATTTGATATGGGAAGGAACATTTGTTACCACTCATGTGTTTTGTACACTAGTATACCACTTTTCAGTGCCTGGCTCCTTTTTTTTCCTGAAATGAACTAAGCAGGAAAGTTGTCAATTGTATTTCTCTTTGTTTCCTTATTTCATGAATTTTCAGATTTTAAGCCTACTTGAAATCACTTTAGCAAGTCGACGTGAGAGATAAATCCGCCACACCACAGAATCGCAGTGTCCATCGTATAAAATTGACACGTGCCATGTGCTACATACCATACCACACTCTTTCAATGTCCTAGAGACAAATTTCCCACTAAAAAAGTTCTGACTTTATGCGACGAACCATATATTTGTCAATGAACGGCCGGCTTTTGTCATGTGCGCCTCTTCGTGACACAAATGGGTCCTCACGGCCATGCTAAGTTGCTAACCAAGAAGGTATGTCGTCTGAGGAAGGTACGTACCTATTGAACAAAGCACAGGCGGATGCCTATCTTCGACGAGAAAGCCAAATTCAGAAAGAAGAAGTGAAAGAGGGCGCCGCTGGTCCAAATGAGGGCGTAAACAAAGAAGAATGTGAAGCAAAAGTCACTTTATGCCAATTTTTTAGGCGATAGTCAAGTCGGAGTGGGTGTAGTCGTGTAGAGTTCGCTACACGCACATCTGCTACGGGCAATTAATCCATGAAACTTCAGTCCCAACCATCCTACTCCACGAGTGCACGTCGCAAATAAACCAAACAAAGCAGGAAGTGCAAGTGCGCTTGCTGAATGCTGGTGACTTGCAGGGGAATGCGTGTGTGCAACCAGCCTTGTACTAATTTGCATGGAACATGGGCACTGTGCAAGCCTACCACTCCACTTCTGCGAGAAGTTTCCCCTGGTCCATCACAATCGCCTGTTGTCCCATAAAGTTGTTGACTTGACTCGATCTGAACTGGCTCAGGGCCATGGCATGTTTGGCCATCTGAATCCTCGTTGGTATGACGCATGTACAATGTTTTTTAAATTAAAGCGCACGTACAATATTCTCTTTCAGCTTTCAGCGCTAGATCTCCATTGATGACGTAAAAAAAGAAAAGAAAAGGAGGTTTAAGTGTGCATACAGAAATTTGGAGGCAAACAGTAAACGGATCACGTGAGCAAATTTTTGGGGATCTACCTATACAACTTGCACCATTTTTATTTTTCAAACCAATAAAAACCACCGCTTTAGTTGGTGGAATGAAACAAAATAAAATTCCAAAGACACTATAGCCGCTTTATGAAACGACGATAAACTAACATCACAGCCACCTGAGAATAATACAGCTGGTATATTTAGATAGCTTTTTGAAATAGTGGTATGTGTTCTCGTGGTTGCCGCATAATCTTATCGCCCTTTAAAATGGCTATATACTCGCTCTATTCCAAATTATAATTTATTTTAGCAAATAAGATACATAAATTTTATTATATATATAGACATAATGTATATCTAGATGCATAGTAAAATCTATGTATCTAGATTTATCAAAACGATCTACAATTTGGAACGGAGGGAGTAGGTAGAAATGCAAGTAGGTACCCAATGATGTTTTATGGGTCAACTAAATAATTACAATAGCATGTCATCCTAGTTTATTTTTCCTCCTAAACTAATTACACACAATGCCATCCTAGTTCATTTTATTAAATTTTTAGATTAACCCAATAACTCAAAATAAATATAAATTGCATCCCTAAGGGTAGGTATACATTTCCAAATTTGGTTCTAGGTGATTATTTCTAGAAAATACGAAAATTGTTGAATATAAAAATGAAAAAATCCAAATGACAGGGCAGCGTTTTGGGCACCAACGAAGCTTCCCCTCCTGGGCCCGGCCCAGCTCGCAAACTAGAGCCCAGCTGAACTTCTCATCGTGTCGACGACGAGTAAGCGCACGAAACGGGAAAAGAACAAAAAAAATACAGTTGGAAGGTGGGCTGCTATCCTCTCGAGAGAGTTGAGACCTCTCGAGTGCGCTCTCTCCGCTCCTCTCGGTCGCTCCCGGCGATGGAAATCGAGCGTATAATTTTCGCATTTCATCCGATCCGAATTCAAATTTTGTGGATACGAAGAAGTTTTTTTATATCCATACGGATATGGATAATCTGAATCCGATTATATATAGATGCGAAGTAGGATATAGTATTAGTAAAATTCAGAGGATATAGATTATCCGATAATTGAATGCGAATAATCCGAGATTTATAATAGGATATCCGACTAATTTCTCGAGCTCAATACTTTTATTTTACATGTTCCCTCTATACACTTAAGTCTAAACTAAAAACTTATAATGATCTTTATTGGACATCAAGTTTGAAGTGTCACCATCTACTTTATGTCGTGAACTATAAAATAAGTATTTTATTTCATAATATTCTACTGTGTTATACTTTTATTTTACGAATTATTAATCAACATAAAAAGCTACATATAAACATATATTATCCGACTATATTAATCCGTATTCAATCCGACACCGACCTGACTCCGCACCGTATTCGATATCTTCGTAACTCTGTATTCGTAACCGTATCCGTGTAATATACGCTCCGCTCCGCGTCCGGACGAGGATATGGAATAGCGCTCCGCTTTCATCCTAGTCTCTCCTCCTCTCTCCCATCCCACCCAGCTCCCCAGCTACGCCGGCAGACAGCAGCCCAGTGGTGCCGAGCGTCTACGGGGATGGTGGTGGTGCCGGCGGTGGCTACTGCCGCGCGGTGGCCTGGCGGAGCCACGGCGCGCCCGCCGGCGGCGAGGGCCCCCTGCCGCGTCGCCGCCGAGCCCGAGCACAAGGCGGCCACGGCAAGGTTTGGTACGCGCCTTTTGGATTCTGCGTGTTTCGATTTGGCCCGTTTGACCTCTAGGCTAGGTCAGCGGCTTCCTCCATGGGTGAGACGGGTTCATGTCTCTGGACCTCCATTTTGGCCTGAGACGACCTTAAGACATTCAAATTGCATCCGGACGGCCCAATTTGAGGCGGAGCGTGTAATATTTAAGTGAAAAGTTCGAGATGTAGCGCGCGACTCGGGAAATTCCGGCAGCAAGTTATGGATACTGAACGCTAGTGTTGCAGGCAGATTCTTTAGTTGTAGCAGTGCCTTGTTGGAGCACAACCTTTCGAGAGTCTTGTGGAAATGAATCCGGCAAATTATCCATCCTACCCGTCTAACCTAAGAAGATCTTTACAACCTGTTACTGTTAAGCTGATGTCACTGCTTTTGTTTTGCACATGATTAGTAGCACAGATTTGAATGCACGATATCCACTGTTGGCAAATCAACCACATTTTACATGTTCCTTTTGTGAAACGGGTTTTATGAAGTTGATCGTATTTTTCTTTAAGAACAGAAACTTTGCATGGCATGCACACCAAAATTGTATTTCTGCCGAAGGAGCCTCAGGTTCGATTTGTCATCACGGTGACCTCTTAGAAAGCAAACCTTTCTTTCCTACTTCTTGATGTAGCAGTAAGTGAAAGCATCCTTTCTGGAGCCGTAATAGTAAGTCCTAATGAATTTACTAAGGATTTACAAAACTAATTAAATTCCAGAAAACAGCATAGTAGCTGCAAATTGGCCCTTAGATTCATAACACTGCCTACACCATCCTATACTGACACAAAGGCTTCCCTTGTTTCTTTAGGTGTCTTCCTCAATCTCGCTCAGGCATTGACATGTGATTTTGATTACGTATTTTTATTTTTAACAGTAAAATATAGGTTGTTATCATGGATGAAACCAATAAGACATGACGTTAGGGTACAAATGTCCAATGTAAATGTTGGTGCTGGGAGCTATGAAGGAGATGGAGCAACTAGCCATGGAGAACATTTGGATAGTTCTGCTACCAGAGATTCCAATAAACCGTGAGTACTAATCCTCCCCTTCTTTTTCCATGATTTTCATGCCAGCATCTTGTACACTGAACTTTTTCTATCCTTGACAATGTATCACAGAACAAAACCACTTTCAGGATCTAGTTACCTGCAATCTATTGGTGCCGTGCTACTTCTCTGCGCCCTGGCAGCTGGTTTTTTCTTTAAAGGACAATCATCTGCAGTTGTATCTATGCTGGCAAAATCAGGTTTCACAGCAGCATTTACACTGATTTTTGTATCTGAGATTGGAGATAAGGTATATAATTCATTTCAAATGACCGCAACATGTTTAGCTTCCAGATACACCGCAACATGTCTCTTCACCTTCTTTCCAGTAACATAAGACATATTCCACCATTTCCTAAAACTTCTTTGTAGTGTAATTGAAACATTCACAACATACTTTGAGTTTCTAATTTTACATTAAGCTTACCAGCATGCAGCATCATCTACAGTTGTGATCATAACTTAATATATTTCGATAATTGACGACTTCATTGTCAACTCAATAAGATGGGATTTGCATTACCTCAGTAGTGAATTACTTACTATAATGTAGTTTCAACCTTACATGTATTGGAGTTCTTATTTTGTCTTTTCATTGCTATCAGTTCTAGCTATATGTTGTTCAGTTGTTCTTCATTGCTGTCTTTTGTAAGCTCAACAGATATCATATGTATACTTTTCTTCCATTTGAAGATCATGTTACATGTTTAAAGCACTTTTAAGTAGATCAAGGAATTTGATTGGTTTTACATTTCTGTCATCGCAGACATTTTTCATTGCTGCACTACTCGCAATGCAATATCAAAAGGCATTGGTAAGTTGTGAACCTGTAAATTTAGTGTCTGTCTCACTTTATTGTTTAACTATTTGATTTTTCCTTTTTACTCATCTCTAGATATCACATTTCTGTGGTCTGACCTTGATATAGAAATATGTGTATATCTCACTCCAAAGTACCTGCCATTTAATAATAAAAATGCCAGCCATAAGCAGTGGGTCTTGCATATATGCCACCTTTCCATTTTATATACACGTAGGCAAAAGACTGTTTGATCCTTTATTGGAATCTTTTGATGGACTAATGCCCAGAACTATTGTAAGATTAGCAGGGCTAACTGTTTGATCAGTTGAGCAGAGATCTCCATGTAAATGATAAACACATCCTAGATCCTTCTAGGATCCAAAGAGCCAAAAAGACTAGTTGCAACTATAGTTCAAGCATTGTCAAACTGTTCCGTTTGCCTTCACTAGAAGGAATAAGAACCAAGTGATCTTGACATATTGTTAATGGTGTTGCAATCCTGTTAGATGCGACATCACTCACATGTTTGGTGTGTTCCACTGTCCACTGGCTAGAGTGTAGATTCTAGCATCATCTTGTAGCATGGCTTGTATTTAAACATGGCCAGTGATGGCATGGAAGCAGCCTGAGGTCAGGTGGAAGTGCCAGTTGGTGAAGAATGTAGGTGCGACAAGGCCAGTACAAATGAATACATGTGGTCTGAAATTTTGCAATGCATATTAGTCTTTGAGTTGAAGCCGTTACTGGACTTATGATAAACACGCATCTTTTTCGTAACTTAGTGCTGCAAAATTCTTACTGGCATATATATGAGAGTTGTTGTTTTGTAGTAGTGGTTTCATGGTTTCAGTTTTTCAGTGGCATTTTTTTAGCATGGTTCCGGAGTAATGTGTATTCAAATATTCTCCTATAGATGATATTGACTTGCCTTTTTTCTATAGCACAATATGTAGTTTTTTCTGCAAATATTTTGAGCATTTGTATCTTTCTGTGAATTTGATGAGCAGGTTTTACTTGGGTCAGTGGCTGCCCTGTCCCTGATGACTATTGTGAGTGTTATAATTGGACGGGTTTTCCAGTCTGTACCAGCACAGTTTCAAACAAGTTAGTATAACTACTTACTTTACTAAACAACCCATTATGTTTTGGAAAGAAATGCTCACGCTCTTATGGTACTATGCATTGTAATTGTGATGTACAATTTGTAATTCTTTCTCCAATTGTATTTAGTGTGGTATGTTTGTCCCATTATGCTTACAACATAATTGTGAAACCATGGTTTTCCTTCAGCGTTACCCATAGGAGAGTATGCTGCAGTTGCCCTGCTGGCCTTCTTTGGTTTTAAGTCAATAAAAGATGCATTGGCGCTTCCTGATAGTGCCAATGGGAACATTGAGGGAAACTCTGAGAGTGGGGAACTGGCTGAGGCTGAGGAGCTTGTCAAGGAAAAGGTTGTCCTTGTCCATACTATTGTTTTTGTTAAGAATTCTTGTAAAAAATTACAATTCTTTGATTTTACATTTTTTTACCTGAAAGCTGGTGCAAGTTTGCACTTTGCAGTGGCATACAATTGTTTTAAGATTTTGTTGAATTGTCTTCCTGACAAAATTGAAGTACTGAAAGAAGTTTCCAGCCTTTTCTATGGCCTTTACTGAAAGTTCGACTTTATTACAGGTTTCTAAGAAGCTCACCAGCCCTCTTGAGGTCCTTTGGAAGTCCTTCAGTCTTGTTTTCTTTGCGGTAAGTTGTTTCTCATTGACTGTGAAATTGTTTCTCAAGAATATTTGGGAGCTTTGTCCTTAAATCTTGTCAAACAACCATCTTATTGCTTCCCAAATGTTCTGCACCTGTAGGAGTGGGGAGATCGCTCTATGCTGGCTACAATTGCTTTGGGTGCTGCACAGGTCTGTTTGAAAGTTGTTTTACAGTATTCACTTGTGATTTATTCGGTTTAGCTGGTTTAAGCATTGACCAAGGTGTCTTTTTTTTGTAGTCTCCTTTGGGCGTTGCTAGTGGAGCCGTAGCTGGACACTTGATTGCAACTGCCCTTGCTATTCTTGGGGGAGCATTCCTGGGTAACTACCTATCCGAGAAGCTGGTAAGACAACTAAAAGTTGTTCGGTCATATTTGATCTTCTCTTTAACTAGTAATTTATCAGCATCAGCATGTATGTAAAATCCACATTGCTCATAAACTCAACAACAATAAAGCCTCTGGACCCAAGTAATTTGGTGTTGGCATTCTCATGAACTCAAAGTGCATTATAAGTTGTAGGCCTACAGAAATATCAGATTAGAAAAATAGAAACTTGAAATTATTGTGGGAGAATATTTTTTCATCACAGAAATTTGCAGCTGGAGTAAAATTGTGTATGTGTGGCCATTATGCTCCAGGTCTGCCCAAACTGTTTACTTAAGCGGTACAAAGAACAGATTGGGTTTTAAAGCAGCATTTTCTTAGGGAGCTGTTTGAAAGAGCTCCAGCTCATGGATTCTTGCACTAGCGTGTCCAAGAAAAAAATGGGCTCTTGCACTAGAGCCTGTGAGCTATTAGAATGGTTTAAGGATGTGGTCTTTTTTTCTCGAATGCGCAGGAGAGCTGCGCATCAATATATTAAGAAGAAAGATGTTATGGTCGGCACGGTGTACCAGAGGCGCCATAAGCGCTCCCGTGGCTGATCAGTAGTAGTGATTGGGATTTTTGGTTTGTTAGTTCAGGAAAGGAAACATTGATAGCCTAAGATTTGGTTTGTTCGCATGTTTGTTAGAGGCTATATATAGAGCCAGGTATATAGCCAGGACTCTATGAGATATTCTTAAGCAAGGTAACAGATTGTTACCCCTTGCCTCAACCTAGTTCTCTCTCTCGATCTCATCTACGCCGTGCGACAGCACGGCGCCGTCTCCACACCGCCGCGGCTTCAAGCCCTGGCCTCCTCTCCAACACCACTACAACCTTCGCAACCTAGGTTCTACCAAAAGAGAGGGGTAAAAACCCCGGGTAATACAGTTAGGGGCCTGTATCAAGCCCTTACATAGGACACCTGTAGAAAATTACAGATAGAACATACAAGGGTGAGACCTGACCAAGGATGTGGTGTTGTTCTAACATAGGAACAAGGTTCTCACAAAAAAGCTCCCAGTCCACCCCTCTTTGGCTCCAAGAATTATTGGACGTAGAGCTCTCTCAGACAGACTTGTGTTGGAAAACATACAGCTTCTTTTAGTCACTTATTCTGGTCTAATTATGAATGCTTTACCCTATTGTTGTCAGCTTGTTCAGCATGTCCTTTTGAGAGTTCGTCAAAAGATTATGACTCTTGAAAATACATTTTCGCAGGTTGGCCTGCTAGGAGGGGTATTATTTTTGCTCTTTGCTTGTGCAACGCTATTCGGGGTATTCTAACCTATCTGAAGAATCTGTGGCTAGGGAAAAGATTTTGCAGTTCCAATTTGGTGTTGTACTTTGGAGATGAGGGGCAAAACCAAGTAGGCTTGTTGGCAGGCGTGGTATGTAGATAGGTGTTATCCTTTCCATGAGATTATTTCAATGTGCATACATTTCTATCAGACTGGAAAACGTACCATAATATATGGACAGTTGAAACACGTTAACATGCCATGATTTAATTACATCTGTTTAATTGGAAATTACTACTTTGGTCTTTGAATCTAATGTTCAGTTTTGTCAGCCATGTGCTTATTATTCCTATATGGGAGTGGATCACAAAAGGAAATTTCAGAAGGAACTGTGTTAAAAAAACTCACGGTTACCAAGAAAAAGCAATGTAGTACAAAATTACGCACTATTTTTTTTTTGAACTGGAGACATCCTGCTTTTATAGAAAGCTATAAAGCTTCGGCACAGACACAGTCTAGCGATACCATCTGCGACAACGAACAGAGAGGTGCAGCGGACGCAGCCAAACCCCAACAAGGGAACTGCTACACGAAGAGACGACAACAAGGACAGAAGCCAAACGAAGGCCTGTAAAGCTAGGCAACTAAAGGCAATGATCTCCTTACATAAAGTCTTCGAAAGGATCACGTTCCTTCTCCCTTTTCACTCATCCACGCCGTCACGTGGTTTTTTTTGCTCTTATAGGTCAGAAACTCGCAAAAGAATGCGCCACCTGTGCATCAAAGAAGAAACAGCAAAAATTGATGTCGCATGGAGATCTCGGGAATTTCGCCTCAATCCTCATTTGTTTCCATGATTCATTTTAAAGCTGCAAGATCATTTATGATCAAAGTTTGTTAATTGTGTTAGGTCTAAATCACGGATCGCTAGGTGCGGGATCGACTCGGGTACTCTCTCTGTGTCTAGTTCTAGCATCAAACAGTCGTGCACGTGTGCGTGCGCGTGTGCGAGATCAAACCGAGAGGGATAGGGTAGATTACCTTGCTCTGAGAAAGACGACGCCATCACGTTCGTTGGTGGCGTCTGCGCTCGGGCAGCGTCGCGCAGTGGTGAGGGTCGGTGCAGATCCGCTCTGTGGCGGCGGTGGTCGGTGCAGTGCAGCCGGTGGAGCTTCCCGCCACCGCAGCGCCACCCCTCGGGATCGGATTAGGGTTTAGGTGTAGGTGGGGAGTCGGGGCACGACGATTCTTGGCGTGCGTGCCCCCCGGCCCCCACCTCTCTATTTATGTGGCGCTGGCGACGGGGGGCCACCAACGCGAGTTGGGTTGGGCGCCCCCGATCAGGGCGCGGATCAAGGCTAAGGCCTTTGGGCCTTAGGTTGGAGATCAATCCAACAATCTCCCCCTTGATTTCACATTATCTTTCTCTTTCACTTTTCTATTTTCCTTATCTCATCACAGATTTATGTATAGGGCATATCTCATCGTCACGCGCAACTGCCGATAGAATCAATAGCCACAATACACGCCTCTGTTCAGAAATAGATTCTGTATTCCTTTTGGGCCTCTATTATCCAGAGATCATAGGCTGTACCTCATTCCCATGCCGGCTACGTGTTCCATGAACACGCTGGGTGGTAGGCCTTTCGTTAGCGGATCCGCAAGCATATCTTTTGTTCTTATATGCTCGAGACTTATGATGTGATCCTAGATTCTATCTTTTATCGAATAAAATCTTATCTGTATCAACTTGGTAGCCGTGCTCTTCTTGTTATTATGAGCATAAAACACTGCTGGCTGGTTATCGATGTACGTTATCGCAGTACATCTTTAGTGGTCTTTCTATACTGTCCACCACTCTTAAGCCAGGTATAAACTTCTTTAACCATTCTACCTGCCCGGAGGCCTCGTAGCATGCTATAAACTCAGCATACATCGTCGATGTTGCTGTGACCGATTGTTTAGAGCTTTTCCATGAAATAGCTCCCCCTACGAGAGTGAAGATGTAACCCGTCGTGGATTTTCTATCATCTTCATCTCCCGCAAAGTCTGAATCTGCGTATTCTTTAATCTCTAAAGAATCGCTTCTTCTGTATGTTAGTATGAGGCCTTTTGTGCCTTTCACATATCGCAAGGCTTTCTTTACAAGTTTTCAGTGTTCAGACCTGGATCTTTCTGAAATCTGCCAAGCACATTAGTGACAAAGGCTAAGTCAGGGCGTGTGCACACTTGAGCATACTGTAAACTTCCGACTGCCGAGGCATACGGAACAGTTTTCATCTGTTCTTTTTCATATTTATTTCTGGGACTCTGAAAGTCTCCATATCTGTCACCCTTGACTATCGGAGCAGGAGTAGGTTTACTCGCATGCATACTGTATTTTTCTAGAATCTTTTGTAGGTATGTCTCTTGTGACAGACCTAGCACCCCATTTCTTCTATCTCGGTGAATCTCAATCCCTAGCACAAAAGAGGCTTCATCAAGGTCTTTCATGTCAAAATTTGATGACAAGAATTCTTTTGTTTCTAATAGTAGACTAACATCACTACTCGCTAGTAGAATATCATCCACATACAGTACCAGGAAAATGTATTTCCCTTTCTTGAACTTTGCATAAATGCAATTATCCTCAACATTCTCTGTAAACCCAAACTTCTTTATGGTCTCGTTAAACTTCAAGTACCACTCTCTTGAAGCTTGCTTTAATCCATAAATGGATTTCTTTAAATGACATCCCAAATTTTCTTTTCCTTTTACGACAAAACCTTTAGGTTGTGCCATGTAAACTCTTTCTTCGAGATCCCCATTTAGGAATGCCGTCTTTACATCCATTTGGTGCAATTCCAGATCGAAATGTGCAACCAAGGCCATAATTATTCTGAAAGAATCTTTACATGAGACCGGAGAAAAAGTCTCATTATAGTCTATTCCTTCCTTCTGTGTAAATCCTTTTGCCACAAGACGAGCCTTGTATCTTTCTATATTCCCTTTGGAGTCACATTTTGTCTTATAGACCCATTTACAGCCTACTATTTTGGCTCCTTCAGGAATTTCTTCTAAGTCCCAAACTCGGTTGGTCCTCATCGATTTCATTTCATCTTCCATGGCTTCAAACCATTTAGATGAATATCTGCTTCCCATGGCTTCATCGAATGAGATGGGATCATCTTCCATTCGAAACTCTTCTGTGTTATACACTTCATAATCAGCAGGAATAGCTGATCTTCTTTCTCTTTGAGATCTCCTAGGAGCCTGTTCTGTTCGAATGTTATCTACGGGAACCTGTGACGGCTCCCCCTGATCTGTGGCAACGTTATTATCTATAGGATCCTGAAGGATAGGTTCCACATTTTCATTCTGCGTCACCACAGAAGGGATCAATTCGGGAACTGGCATCGCAGTAACTCGTACCGCCGGTATAGTCTCAGCAGGAAGCGAGAAAAACGGTTCCTGAATCATTGGAGTGGATGCGTATACCCGCTTCTTCTCAAGAACAATCTTTCGAACTGTTGTGTTTCCCCGAATCATCTCTTCTTCTAGAAAGGTAGCATGTCTCGTTTCTACAAACTTTGTAAATCTGTCTGGACAGTAAAAACGATATCCTTTTGATCTGTCTGGATAACCAATAAAATGGCAACTTACTGTCTTGGGATCCAATTTCCAATGTTCGGGTTGAATATCTTTGCCTCAGCAGGACTCCCCCACACCTGTAGGTGATTCAGTGAGGGTATCTTTGGCACCGCTTTACTAGGTACTCTGTTGAGAATATAGACAGCGGTTTTCAACGCCTCCATCCATAAACTCACTGGCAGTGTAGAATAGCCGATCATGCTTCGTACCATGTCCATCAAGGTACGATTCCGTCTTTCAGCCACTCCATTCTGCTGAGGATCGCCCGGCATAGAGTACTGGGCTACTATTCCTTGTTCTGTTAGGAACCTCCCAAAAGGTCCTGGAACCTGTCCGTATGGGGTATGCCGACCGTAGTATTCCCCTCCACGGTCAGAACAGACAACTTTTATCTTTAAATTGTGCTGATTTTCAACTTGAGCCTTGAATTCTTTAAATTTATCTAATGCCTCTGATTTCTCTTTTATTGGATAAATATATCCATAACGGGAATAATCATCTGTGAACGTTATGAAAGCGTCATAACCGTCTATGCTTTTAACTGAGAACGGTCTGCAGATATCTGTGTGAATTAATTCTAAAATACCTGCGCTATGCTCAGCATTTTTCTTTGTTATCTTTACATATTTTTCTTTAATGCAATCGATGCATTTGTCTGAGTCTGAGAACTCAAGAGGAGGTAGAATTTCATTCTTAACCAGCCTTTCTATTCTCCCCCTCGAAATATGGCCTAAACGACAGTGCCATAATTTCGATGATGTGGCTTGACTTCTCTTTCGTTTTCTGTTATTATCTGTGATTTCAGACACAATCGCATTCACATCACATACGGAATTCACACTTTCACGTAGCGATAATAAATAAAAATCATTTCTTCCAAATGCAATCGAAGCAACTGTATCATCAAATTCTATTACACACATGCCGTCTCCAAAACGACATGCAAATCCATCGTCATCAAGACGAGATACACTAATCAAGTTTCTCTGAATTACGGGAACATAAAATACATCTTTAAGCAATAAATTAAAGCCTGTGTCAAGCTCTAAGAGGAGGTCTCCAACCGCCTCAACATCTGCCTCGACTCCATTTGCGACTTTAATTCTGTTTTCTCCTCTTCACGTAGTTCTCGTTGAACGGAATCCCTATAAAGAGTTTGCAACATGAATTGTTGCTCCTGAATCAATCCACCAAGTAGATTTCGAATAATCTTTATACAAGGATTCATTTACAGATGAGATAATGTTCTCACCTCGTTTCTCCATGATCATCTTTAGATAGTCGGGACAGTTTATCTTGAAGTGTCCCTTCTGTTTACAGTGAAGGCACTGATCCTTCTCCACTAGAGGTTGCCCAAACTTAGTCCTGTGCTGCGGCTGAGCCATCTGGGGTCCCTTTCCTTTGGATGAAGAGGGAATATCTTTGTTATATCTTTTCTTGTTCATATAGTTTATAGATCCACCATGTGCATTCTTTATTCTCTCTTCTTCTTGTACACACATCGCTATGGTCTTTTTAATATCCCATTTTTTAGGGTTCATGTTATAATTGACAACAAAGTTGTCAAACTCTTTTGGCAACGAAGCAAAAACCAAATGAACTATGTGTTCTAATTTGAACTCCATATCCATTAGCTTAAGCTTGTTGTTAATGTTCACCAAGCGATGAATGTGCTCCCTTATCCCACCTCCCAAGTAGCTCTCTGTAACCAGTTGTTTGATCAACTGGGTAGCATAAGTTTTTGAGGAGCCAGTGTACTGACTCCTTATCTTGTCGAGGTACTCAACGACAGTGGGAAGATCTGTGATTGCCCCCAGAATGGCGGGCTCCATGGTGTTCTTGACCACTGCCAAACATTTCTTGTTGGCAGGTAGCCACTTGGCATGATAAGCGTCATACCTCTGTTTGCTCGCCTTGTAGGCGAGCTCTGTTTGCTTCTAAGAAGCATCTGTAACATCTTCCCCTCTGACCGGTCTCTCAGGTTCAACTGGAACCGGTGCAGTAAGGACCCAATCTAGCTCAGCCATGGTAAAGAAGAGATCCAACTTCTTGTACCATTCATTATAATTGTCGCCTTTCAGAATCGAAATATCCTTGATGGAAACCATCATAGGAAAACCAGCTGAAACAGGTTAGCTCAAGTGAGAACAATATAACAATAATTACGAATGCATGGAAATCATAATGTTGTCATTATCAACTTTGGTCAGAAAATAACAATATTACAATTTAATCTGGAAAATAATATGTAAAATCATAATATTGTTATCATCAACTTTGATCGGAAAATAACAATACTACAATTTAATCTGAAATTATTTGTGACTCAAAATTTATATTATCCCTTTGGTTCAAATTTAAAATTCAAGTCTAAACAATTATCTGTGCAGCGGAAACATGAATAAAATAATTCTATTTCGAAGCAAGATCTGTGAAATTCTGTATATCTATTCTCTAAACATTTATCCCTTTGGTTCAAAATGAAAAGAGATCAAATTCTGTGCAAAATATTCAAATTTGCTTCAAAACAGAATGAAAAATATCAAATGTTACCGTTCATCTGTGAAAATGGGCCGGAAATCTATTATTGTGCAGCCCGTTACTATTCAGACTGTTACTGTGCAGCCCGTTACTGTGCAGCCCAAAAACCACGTTCGCGGCCCGGCCCACTCGCGAAAACGGCCTGCTACTGTGCGGCCCGCGGCTAACGGGCCGCAACCTGGGCCTGGGCCGCGAAAGCGGCCCACCCGCGCGCGCGCCGGCCGCCGCCCCCCCCGCGTCGATCTCAGCCGTCCATCCAGATCGGACGGCTGAGCGCGCGTTTCGGGACGTATAAAAGCCCCGCGGCCGGCGTCGCGATCGGAAACCCTAGCTCATTTCATTTCGTTCTCTCGCCCGCTCGCCTGCTCTCGCCCTCTTCCTCCTCGCCTCTGGCCGCCGCCTCCGCCGCCGGCTTGAACTCCGGCGCGGCGGACGGCATGGCCGCCGGCCAACTGCCGGCGTGCTAGATCTGGCCTGCTTCCTCTCCTTCTCCCTCTCTCTCTCTAGTTCCCTCTCCCTCTCCCTCATAACTCTGTTCCGGCCAGGGGCTGCGCCGCCGCGTTCGTCCTCGACGCCGGCGGCCGTGCCATGGCCTGATCTACTTCTCCAGTACCCATACTCTTGTTTTTCTTGGCTCGGTGTGCGTCCACACGAAGCAATACTGTGCCCTATGGGCCTCCTCGCCGGAGTCGCGTGCGTCTCGCGCGCGGCTCCATCGAGGGGATCTCTGGGGTACGGGAATAGAGGGAGAAAGCGGAGGGAAGAGAAGGAAAAGTGAAGAACAGCAAGAAGAAGCAGAGGAGAAGGGCCAAGTAAGTCGGGTGTTTCAGATCTAGGGTTAGGGTTAGGGTTTTCCGAGCTCTGTTCGATTTCTTCGTTCGATCTGCATCTTCTTGATCTATTTGCTCGATCCCTTCCCCTTTTCCTTCTTCTACCGAGTCAAAAACACAACCTAGATAGGCTCTGATACCATTGTTAGCTCTAAATCGCGGATCGCTAGGTGCGGGATCGACTCGGGTACTCTCTCTGTGTCTAGTTCTAGCATCAAACAGTCGTGCACGTGTGCGTACGCGTGTGCGAGATCAAACCGAGAGGGATAGGGTAGATTACCTTGCTCTGAGGAAGACGACGCCATCACGTTCGTTGGTGGCGTCTGCGTTCGGGCAGCGTCGCGCAGTGGTGAGGGTCGGTGCAGATCCACTCTGTGGCGGCGGTGGTCGGTGCAGTGCAGCCGGTGGAGCTTCCCGCCGCCGCAGCGCCACCCGTCGGGATCGGATTAGGGTTTAGATGTAGGTGGGGAGTCGGGGCACGACGATTCTTGGTGTGCGTGCCCCCCGGCCCCCACCTCTCTATTTATGTGGCGCTGGCGATGGGGGCCCACCAACGCGAGTTGGGTTGGGCGCCCCCGATCAGGGCGCGGATCAAGGCTAAGGCCTTTGGGCCTTAGGTTGGAGATCAATCCAACAAATTGTACATGCACAGCCCAACCCAACATGACATGGGATCGATTCAATCGTAGGATCAAATTCTCGTGGGAATGCTGGCAACTCTGTGAGTTCGGTTGAAGCATGTCACACCAAATTCTTGTGGGAATGTCCGTCAGCCCTTGTGAGCTTGTGAGTTTGGTTGAAACATGTCACACCAAATTTTTGTGGGAATGCTCGTCAGCCTGTGTGAGTTTGGTTGAAACATGTCACACCCGTATATACATAGCACCCTGCTTAGCTTCTTACACTTTTATCATCGCTTCATGTAAAAGCGTTAACATGAAGGTGTTATAGTTGGAGGATAAAGATTTATAAATTGGCTCCACCCTTGCTCAACGAGCAAGGAGGTACTAAACATGTGCATGCAGCACTCATGGGTCACTACTCGGCCACATCCAAATTTGACCGGATGACACAAAATATTCTTGCTACTCGACCATTACTTAAAAACATTCAATATTGATATGTCGATGTCTATTCCGTCGTAGAACTACTCTTTTTACATAGGACCGTTTCTATTAGAAGATATTAGAGTTAATCCTTTTGGATTATTAGTGAAACAATCAACCAACCAGCCTTATCAATCATACCGCCCTTGGTTTAACGTACCCATTTGTGTCATCATCAGTTCATTGACCTATCAGTTTAGATGCGTGGAGAGGAGTCTTTTAACAAAGTCTACCTATATAAGATTGGAATGTTTCAAACACTCTCATCGTCCGACTTCTACAACCACTCCATGCACATCCAACGATTTGCATGTGCTTTCTACCTCAATATTGCGCTTCTCCTAGCAGATTCTTAGGATAACTGAATTTTAAGAGAATCGCTTCTCAAAAAAGCTATAGTAAATAGGACCATGATCACCTCCTCCTCTCTCTTCATTCATAGCCCTAATACGGTTGTCGTGACCGCCACTATATCCTACCACCACTTTATATGCTCCAACACCGTCCAACTAGCTACCCTCTACTATCTGGGCCAGCATCACTATCGCCACCTTGCCTCACCGCTCCCGCTTTTAGGTATAGCACTGGTGATCTCCCCTTGAGATCATTGGTTGTCTATGGAACTTTATTACTGAAGCCCCAAACTCATACCCTAATCGTGTTGGACCAGCTGGAATTTGAGAAAGATGGGAAGGGTTCAAATATGATACCGCGAGATGGCTGATGGGACATTGGAGATCGAAAACAATCGGTTGTGGGTTAGATTTACTGTTAATACACGGAAAAGGTTTTTTTATGGTTGTCCAAATAGGTAGTTTGCATGTGAATAACAAGTTCCAAAAATATGTTACCCTAACATTGTTTTCCGCACGGTAAATTGGGGGAGGATATAGAAAAGCTAAATTTTACCTTTTTTCCTAGCTATAATACTTTAGATGGATATCAACCCACCGTTACTATGGTCACCATTGCTTAAATATTTGTGGCTTCACAATGAGAAGTTATTTGGCACCGTTTTCACTGTGAGCACATTAAAATTATTTATGAGTCATTTTTTTACCAATTTAGAGTTCACATAGATCATAGTCTTTTATTTTTCAAATTAGACTAAACACATTTACTAAAATATACAAAAACACCATCTATTTTATCTAGCTTCGGTCCACTGGCTATTTATCTAGAACCAGATTAGTAAGGTGCGGAAATCGGTCTACCTTGTAATATTATTAGTTTTTATTAAGTGATTTTAATTCATTTTGAATTACTTAAGTTCAATAAGACAAACTAAATATCACAACATGATAAACACAATAATAATAATTATTTTAACATTTATGCACTTTCGACTCATGCAACATGTACTCATATGGCAATAACCCTATTCTCATCTTGGCTGAATACATGTACCATCAAATAAAGCGAACCTATCTAGATTACCTCACGTATGACTTAAGCTTAAATAATCTTCTTTTATCTTTGTTGACAGCCAATTTCAAGATTTGTCGGTAAATTTCTTGAAGTGCTTATGATTGTGCGCGTGGATTTATTGCAATAAGTATAAAGTTATGTATTTATTGCCTTTCTTTGTAAGATAAACTTGGAAGCTTCTACTACATTTACATAAAATTAATATTGCTGGATTTAATTTTCCTCTAATTTTTTACACGCATTTAAGATACGTGAAGGGAGAATCGATTCATGGATCCCAACGATCAGCTAGTTTTGTTAAAAAAAATTCTTTAAAAAAGATAAGTAATTAGTTTAAATGAAATTCAGGTTAAAATTATGGGATCGGGGTAATGCTGAGTCGTACTTTTATACAAATATGTCTTTTAATGATAAAAAATATAAATATATTTTTAGTAATGCTTTTAGAGATGATTTCTGGTTTCTAACTGAAAAAAATGAATCGAGCATATTGCTAATTTTTTGTCAACAATAAGGAAAAGCGAAGAACGAAACCGGGATAGAAAGAAAACCCGGGAGACTTTGCTGGCTCCCTCTCTTCTCCCCTTCGTCGAGGCACCAGATCTGACATCCCACCCGAGCTCGCCTTCGCTGCCGCGCCTCCCAGATCCCGATCTCCCCATGCCTCCTCCCATCCGCTGACTCCACCGCCGCCGCCGCCACCGCCACCGCGGCGATGGCGTCGCGCCCGCCCCTCCGCACCACCTCCGTCGCCTCTGTCTCCTCCTCCACCGACTCCCCCACCTCCGCCGGGCCTCCCGGCGGCGTCCCGCAGTCCATCACCGCGCTCCTCAACAACCCTCTCCCCTCTGCCGCCGCCTCCTCCTACTCCTGGCTGCCCTGGCCGCCCCCCACCATCCCTCTCCCTGACGCGGCTCCCACGCCGCCGTCGCACCCCTGCGAGGTCACCCGCGCCGACTTCGCGCCCTACCTCGCCGCCGTCTCCGACCCCTACGCTCGCTTCGCCGACATCCGCCTCCACGCCACCGCCGAGCTCGCCGCCTCCTCGGACACCGAGGGCGCCCCGGCTGCCTCCTCCGGCCTCGCCGCCTGCCTCCGCGAGGTGCCCGCGCTCTTCTTCAAGGAGGACCTCGCGCTCGAGGACGGGCCCACGTTCCAGGTCGCCTGCCCGCTCGGCGACGACGGGCTGCAGGAGCGCCTCGGCCAACACCTCGATGTTGTGGAGGCGCACCTCGTGCGGGAGATCGCACTCCGGTCCGAGTCCTTCTACGAGGCGCAGGGTCGGCTGCGCGGGCTCGACGGAGAGATTGTTACGGCAGTAGGGAGGATCCGCGAGCTCAGGGAGGTGGTCCGAGTGCTCACGGGGGACCTCGTCGGGTCAGCAAGGCAGGTGCAGGAGCTCAATGCCACGCGGGGCAACCTTGTGGCACTGCAGCAGAAGCTTACTGTCATCCTCTACGTCAGCCAGGCCCTTGCCGCACTCAAGTTGGTGAGTGCATTTACCAGACAATGTTTTTTTTTGCCTTGCATCTCGCTCGTTGATCAGTAATGTAGCTGTCTGGAATAGTAGTGATCATCTTATATTTCTGCGTCTATTAAAAATGTGAAACGACAAATGTAGCTTGACATGGAAATACAATATGGTAACCCGTTGCTGTCTGAATGTTATATGAGAAAAATGCGGAGATGAAAATGAACTGTTATTGATGGAAATGGACCATTGTGACACCTCCCAACTGACAAAGAAATGGAAAGAACAATTCCATTCCATCAGTTGTTGCTTATTGAAAAGTTATGATGGTTCTTTTTATCGGATTTGATCTTGTGAATGGCACTATCTCTTGCTAGTGAACTGAGCATCACCATTTTCATCCATGTCAGCTAGATCACCTGTATTTGAATGAGGTATTATATATATTTTCTGAATTGCTAGTCCCAGCATTTCTGGCCAGTGGCCACAATTGTTTAGACTTGGGGTGACAGCAAGGAAAGTTGTACTAAACCTTGCAACTACTGCGACAAACCCTATTCCAAATTTTTTATTTTGGTAGTGCCTTTTGCTCTGCTTTCATTCATTAATCTTGTTGCACATTTGCAGCTTGTTGCAGCAGCAGATTGTGCTGGTGCCCTTGATGTCATCGATGACTTGCAAAATTTACTAGTAAGTTACAGAACTTGTTTAGCTTGATCTCATACAATGCACTGTTGATACATCATCTAGATTTTCAATTATAAATGACCATATGCATACAAGTACTCAGTTTTTTTACTTAGCTATCATAGAAATATGCTGCATAA
This sequence comes from Panicum miliaceum, assembly GCA_032594955.1. NCBI lineage: Eukaryota > Viridiplantae > Streptophyta > Magnoliopsida > Poales > Poaceae > Panicum > Panicum miliaceum. Next base: position 4,651,953 of record CM064070.1, on the reverse strand, counting down.
GTCACTTATACTATGACAATCCATAAACATTTTGTCTTGTCAATCAGGATACTGATGAACTTGCTGGGCTTTATTGCTTTCGCCATATTCGAGATCAGCTCGGGACGTCACTAGATTCAGTTAACAGGTATGTTCTAATGAAGTATCATATATTCAGATACTCAACAGGATGCACATGTTTAACATAGAGACCTTTAGATTGCATGAATATTTGCAGGCTACTGCTAACATGCAAACATATGTATTTGTGTGCTTTGAGCCTTTAACATACATTGTGAATTCTGACTTGGAAGTTAAGAATAATCTCTAAGCTACGTAGATAAACTGACTTGTTTTAGAAAGAGCTAAGAAGTGTATCTTTTTCTCATTTTATTTATTCCAATGTGAAAAAAATGGATTCCATCCTTTCCTACTGTTGTGATTTATTTGAGCGAACTTTTATATGTTGGACCATTAAATAGGCTTAGCATTGTTAATATTATCAGTTCACTGCTGTTTAACTTGGTAATATTCATCCTTGTAGCATTCTTTCAGCAGAATTTGTGCATGCTGCTGTTCCCGATGGAAAAGCTGTAGATGCTATGATTTCATCAAATGTGAAAAGAAAAGCTTCCAGCCCATCGAATGGGACAGAACATGAGGTGTGTGCATTTTGAATCTTGCAGTTGTATATAGCTCTAAATTGGCCTATAGCTCCAGATTTTAGTGGAATGCAGATGTACTGATATCTTGTATTTGGCACAATAGTTTGTCCGATATATATTCTGTACATAGCCTGTTTGACACTTCTTTTCAAAACAAAGGATTCATGTTCTGGCATGTTTTGACTGTCCTGTGACATTTTGTAAAAAAGGAAACTGGATTCTCCAAAACAAGGGAACAACAATGTTGCCAAATTAGAAACTGGGCTAACAAAAAATTCTTTCATTCTTGCAAGTAGTTTTAATGAATAATTGTTTTTTATTAAACATGACAGTATGGATTGTTTCATCACTTGACTATTATATGCAAAATTATTACTTCGTGTTTAAGGGTTCTACCCTTTTCTCGCATTTAAGAGGTGTGTGTGTTTTGTACTTCATGTTTTTGAGAGAAAAACATTACTTCACGTTTAATCTGCCGCACTATTTAATTGACAGATTTTCAGCACCTTTCTTTCAATGTTCACCATCTTACTGCAGGGTAACATACATGAGGAGGAAAGTTTTATTCTCAGAGATCGACTTCTCCCTCTCATTATTTGCCTGCTGAGAACGGTCAGTTCTGCCAATCTCTTACACTTATTAAGCTTCTGTTATCAGCTGGGCTTGGTTGCACTTGCAGATGGATTCCTGTCTAATATTTTACACAGCTTCAATGTTCCTTTCCTCTGTATGGCATATTGCTACTTCTTGTGAGTTTACTCCGGTTTACAGAATTTATTTACCTTGTTACATGGCACACTTATCTTTTTCCAAGAGCTAACAACATATTGTTTGACAAAAAATATCTTCCTATGATTAAGAAAGTTATGTCAACACTTTTGTAAGTTACGTTATAAAAGCAGTCTGCTCATTCCAGTAAAAAATAAAGCTGCAGATTGAGAAAAATTTATGACTCTTGTGGAAAATATTTAGGAAGTAAATTATTCAAACATAACGAATGACAAATGATAATACTCACATTTCATTCCATACTTTTTGTATTGATTTAGAGATTCAGATCAGATGGAGGGTTGGTGTGAACAATGTGGGTGTTGTTGTGTTGATACACCTCCATTTGATTCAACACTTCAAAACCTAAGAAGGTGGATTGTAGGGTCACATCACAATATACAAATTTAAAATTTTACCCTTTGCAATCAACGTTTCGACCTGTTTGGATCACTATCATAATTTGCCATAATGTTTTCTGGTTGTGGGAACCACAGTTTTTGTGGTGGAGAAAACACCTTCAACAACTGTAGTGAAGTTTTGCATGAAAATGATTCAATGATAGCTAGGCCCAACGAAGAACACGTTTAGCATGCCAGAAGTGTGGCGCGGGAATCAAACACTTGCAACAACTGTTGAGATTTTCATACCTAAAGTTTGCCAAACTGTGGTGACAAACGAAACATGTCTTATTTTATTATTTGTAACTTGTGAGAGACTAAAATCCTGCCATGTAAATAGGAGTTGTCCCAATATTTCACCCTCGCAGAAGAATTATTTGGGTGGAATGTGAAGCTCACTCTCTTCAAAAGTTTATGTTTATGTTTACATTGTGTCAATATTGTAATTAAAGCAAGGAAGGAGTCTAGATGGAAGCCACATGAAAGAAGTTTCTTTTTTTGGCTATATAGGACTTGCGGGGTGTACTAATTCCTAAATTGGCTTGCTAAACCTTGAATCTCACTGCTGTGAGTGTATCTCAAAGTAGACCTACACCTATTGCTACATCTGTAACAACCGTTTATCAAGGCCACTAAGACTGCTATAGTTTGTTCCAAAAAAGGTGCTATAGTCTATTTATGTGGAAACGAAAATGATATGTTTTTTTTTTTGTATTTTCAGGACAAACTTCCTGCAGTTCTCAGAATCTACCGGGATACACTTATTACTGTTATGAAAGCTTCAATCAAAGCCACAGTCGCAGAGTTGCTTCCAGTTTTAACTGCCAGACCAATAGATTCTGATTCAGTAACCGGAGACAGGGCTGCTGATGCCGACGGTATTATTTCCACCCATTCAGTATCTCTTTTCAGAGTTTTCTATTTCTTACGTCAACTTTTCCATGTCCTTTTGACATTAACATTTAACTGCAGCTGGAGGCCAGTCCTTAGCAAATAAATTGCGAAGTTTGTCATCTGAAGGGTTTGTTCAACTTTTGTCCGCCATTTTCAGGATAGTACAGGTAAAATAATCCTTCTCGGGATGAAGATCGTGGGTAAAATTTAGTTTTAACGACTTTACCCTCTTCTTGTGTTCAGTGGTAGTCTACTTGTAGCCATACATTGTTTTAGCATTTAATTTGCTTCTATGACGTGAGCAGATATTCTAGGCAGTTATATACTTATATTAAAGGAGGGGGGGGGGGGGGGGGGATATCCAATGCAAACTCCCTGCTAGATATTATCATATGTTTGTAAAATGAAAACAAAAAATAATCATGGGATTGACATCTTTATAATTTCAGGTACATTTACAACAAGCAGCCGAAGTGAAAAGAATAGTTGAGTGGATCATGGGAAACCTTGATGGAACCTTAATTGTTGATGCTAGCAATCCTACAGTACAACATGGTGGTTCAGTTTCTGATGTTTCCCAAGAGAATGACTACAGTGTTTCTTCACGGGTATCTAATACTCTTACACGGAGTACTTCCAAAATCCCCTTTGTCCAGGGAAAAGCAAATGATTTGTCCATTATAAATTCAATAAAGAATGTCCGGTAAGTTTTGTTTTAGTTGCAGTGTGCCCTCTATTTTGTCTTTTCCATACAAAGATGCAAACTAAGTTTATTTCTGGTGTCATGGTACGCCTGTGGTCAGTTCTCGTAACATGATAGCACATAGTGTCACTCTCAAGCTTTTTGTTCATTGCATATGTGAACTATTTATATTTTACCATACAAAATAAAGATGCGTGGCCATTTACACAGGGCTGATGTATTGAGAGAAAACACTGAAGCAGTTTTCGCTGCATGTGATGCTGCCCATGGGCGATGGGCTAAACTCCTAGGTGTCCGTGCTGCTCTACATCCCAGGTTAAGGCTTCAGGAATTCTTGATCATCTACAATATAACAGAAGAGTTTATAGCTGCTACTGAAAAGGTTATTTCTTTTCCTGTTTGAAATACACACTCAAAACCGTTCATGTTGAATGCATAGAAGATAGTTTTGACGTCATCTTAGCCTCTTATTCTTGTAGGTTGGAGGCAGGTTGGGTTACAACATTCGTGGAATTCTACAGCAACAGTCAAAGCAGTTTGTTGATTATCAGCATAGCGTTCGGGTCAGTATTACAATGTTGCAGTTTGATCATTGAAGTCTAAACCCTATTCTTCAAATTTCATCTGTTTTTAGAAACTTATTAAATTATTACCATCGATCATTAGGTCTGAAACTTGAATAAACACTATTGGAAGGAACGTAAACACCCAACTTTCTCCCTCAGTTATGGCTGATTGGTTGTCCATAAAATTACATCACATTCACTCAATTCGTTTATATTGTTTTTTTGTAAGGAAGAGTTGATTTTGCTGTCAAATACTTTTGAGAGTAAAGTGCTGGTGGGATAAAAGATACTAAAGCTTAATGAAATTCATTATCTCGAGCCATTCAAATAATGTGGATTTTGAATTGTATAAAAGTTTGATGGTTAAAGCTAGCAGAACTAAATTGTATTTCATCTGCTTTTGCAAACTGAACACTAACATTGTTCTTTTTGAAGATGACAAAAATCAAGGCTGTTCTTGACCAAGAGACGTGGGTTGCTGTTGATGTTCCTGAAGAGTTCCAAGCAATTGTTCTATCGCTTTCATCCACTTATTCTTCTGTTAATGGCATGGATATGCCTAGCGCAGATGATAACTCAAAGTTCAGTGATCCTACAAGTCAAGAAACGGCATATTCAGCTGAAAATAATGCTGATAATGGCAAATTAACATCTGCAACAGGTGAAAGCAAGGTTGAGTCCACTTCTCAGACTGAAAATAATGTCACTGGGAATCAGAGGTCAACCTTGCAAACTATTGTACATGGAGGTGTTGGCTATCATATGGTAAACTGGTTAGTCATCTGTATTCTCCTTTTAATTGTTCAATTCCATATTCTATCTCATGAACTTTGGACTGCTGAAATGAAACAAGAGCTATATTTTTATTTCTCATTTTTCTGTTCAAAAAAATATATATAACGTGTGCAATAGCCATCAATTTGTTAAAATTAGTTTAGATGAGTAGCTGTCATACAGTTTGCCCATCTTGTATTTATTTGTTGTGGTTATTTTCATTCTTGTGAGATATATCTTTGATGTAAAGCATATTTTCTCTTTTCTTAACCCTGCCTCTCGATAACAATACTCTATTGTTTGTGCAGTGGTTTGATATTGTTGAAGATGTTATCAGAATATGTTGACATCAGTAAATGTTTGCCATCATTATCTTTTGAAGTTGTCCAACGTGTTGTGGAAATATTAAAGCTTTTCAACACTAGGACTTGCCAACTTGTTCTCGGTGCAGGTGCCATGCAGGTACTGTTTCCTTGACAGCAGTATGCCAATATGTACAATGATTTTCACTTGGTAGTAATGTGTGTCTGCATTTTCAAATAATATGTGGTGTTGTATAATGAACCACATGCTTCACTGCATGGGGAAAACCCTTTTTCAAAATACGCACCAGTCACAAATAAATGACCTTTTGCAGTTGTCTTAGTTTCAAACTTTGTTTGCAAATTACTTTTTATGTGTTAAGTTTGGATATCTGAAAATGATACGATTGATTTCTCTTGAAAATAGTTTCATAAAAGTACAATTTCACCATATTTTATGAATATTTTGTAGCAATTAGTACTAGTCAAACTTGTGTTTTGGAGGCTGTGCGCATATCCGAAATGTCACTTATGTGTCGGAGTAGGTAGTTCCTATATGGACACTACTTTAACCAATTTTTTAATTTGTTTTGTTATAACAGTCAATACTTGAGTGCATGATTTACTGTCATGAATCTCAGGAGCTTATTTGATGTAGCAGCTCAACTTTCTTCAGTTGCAATAATTCTAATGCGTTGTCTTGCTTTGTCTATTTTGCTTCTCAGGTGTCTGGTCTTAAATCAATTACGTCTAAGCATTTAGCTTTGGCGAGCCAAATAATCAGTTTTATACATTCCTTAATTCCAGGTAAACATTTTTCTTAGTCTTCTACAGATTTTCATTTCTAATTTCTTGAAGTGCTTCAAGATGTTTAGTTACTGGACTTCTGAAGACTAAATGTATTTTTGTAGAAGTCTTTATCACAGCATGTCTAAGTTGATACCATAAATGTTGGATTCCACAAAAAGATAGATTACTCCATGACCATGTCATGGTTTTGCTACACCCAAATGGTCATGCTGGCTTGCTTGGAACCTAATGTGCACGATATTGGCATGCTCTTCTAGAATCGCCCTTTAATAAAATTTTGAAATACTGCTTCTGTTTCACAATGTGCATCGTTGGCCATACACAGACCATGAAAAAACTTAGTCTGCCAAAAAAGTTAATGAAAAATGGCAACGCATACCATGCCATATTAAATCACACGATACAATTGCTTAACCTATTGGAAACATTGTAATAACTAACAACTATATTCTTATTCTGTAATGATGACACACTGACTATTGAATGATGGGATATACATCGTGAAACATAGTGAGCATGTGGTATTCTGGCTTTCCAGTGTTTAAATTTGTTCCTTGAAACTGCAGATATCAGACGCGTACTTTTCCTGAAAATACCTGAAGCACGCAAACATCTGTTGATGTCCGAATTGGATAGAGTCACTCAGGTGCGATTCTAATTTGTATATTGGCGGTTCATGTGTTAAGGTGACTCATGAGTCCTGAGTGCAATTATCTTTTACTTGCCCTTTTATGAATCCCTTTCTTACAAGTGCATAAAAAATGGCAGGACTACAAGGTTCATCGAGATGAAATTCACAGCAAGCTAGTCCAGATAATGAGAGAGAGATTGCTTGCAAATCTTAGAAAACTACCCCAAATTGTTGAAGGCTGGAATGGCCCAGAGGACAATGAGTTGCAGCCTAGTCAATTTGCTAAAGCTGTTACAAAGGTATTGCATTTTAGCTGATTATTACTGGAAATTTCTGTTGTTATAATTTAGTTGCAAGTTTCTATCTACGTCTATATGAAGTTATGAAAGGTGGTCTTTGTTGTTTTAAGATGAGTATTACTAAGTACAAATATTGCAGCAGCCATTTCTCTCAGAACTGAAGCAATGGATATGCTTTCACAGGTTCAGATGTTTACCTTCTCTAGTTAATTTACTGAGATTTTGTTTGCAAAATATTTTGCAGGAAGTAACCTATTTGCATCGTATCCTTTCTCAAACATTGCTTGAGGTCGATGTGCAAACAATATTCAGGTAAAAGTCTCACTTCTGACCATTCCTTTCCATTTGTATGTCTGCCAACCTATGTGTATTGCCTTTAATCACTTGGCTGGAAATTGTTATCCACAATATATATTCTTGATACCTTTCCATATACTCATGTAAAATGGTTTATTATTAGTTGTTTCCAGTCTGCTATTTATTTTTATTTTTGTGCAATGCAGGCAAGTTGTTCAAATTTTCCATTCACACATTACAGAAGCATTTAGAAAATTGGAAGTCAGTACTCCTCAAGCGAAGAACAGGTACACTGCTTAATCTTGTGTTGTTCCTTTCTCCCAAAGGGAAAACCGAAGGGACTCAAATACGTTCCATTTTTAGCATTTATCGTTCACTACACATCTCTCTCTCTCCCTCTCTAAATTATGTGTTGATTATCGCAACCCAGATTATGCCGAGATGTTCAGCATATTCTTACATGTATCCGGAAGTTGCCAGCTGAGAACTTCAGTGCAGAAACTATTCCAAATTATGGTCTTCTTGATGAATTCTTGGCTGAGAACTTTGGGACAAAAGTTGGTGAGTGATTGACTGTACATTAGGAACTGACTCATGTCTGCAAATGTTCAATGGCGGAAAATATGTTAAATGGGAAGTGCTTCAAGACATTGCCATGTTTGGCATAAATTCTGTGCAGGTACTGTTTTGGCTATTCCTTCTGATTGTTGCCCTCTGTCTTTGTAAGCAATTTTAAGGATTTGCTTTTGTCACTGACGTCAATATCTGCAATTATATTGTCCATCTGAGTTTTCATATTTGGGACTTGATAGGGTAATTTAAGAAATTGTGAATCTGGCTTGTCATATCTGTGTTTGGCAGCAATAGCCAACTAATCCCTAGCGCTAACTGGTTTCACACTGGCGGAAGTGTGTATTCTGTTGCTATATCAAGCTGGCAGCAATGTTTTGCACCCCGCTCCATATATCAGTGGGGTTGTTGAGTCAGTCCAACTGCATGTTCAATTGAAAGATGCTGTCAGCCTGTCGCGGCCCTATTTGGGGAGCCATGCTGAATGAGGGGATTGGGGATTGTGCCCAATCTCAAGCCTGGGTCAGATGAGGAACTCTCCTGATGATTTCTTGCTTGCCTTCAATTGATACATCCCCTTAATAGTTAGGTTTTGCTTCCTGAAACTTTTAACTGTTAATTACATCATTCAGACAACCAATTCGCAGTAAAAAGAATTTGAAAATGGGACAACAGTCGTCGTTTCCACTAAAAAATCCACATGTTTTGGAACATCTGACTATGGGCATCTTATACATAGGTTGCCTACTTTTCAGAGTATCTTGGTGGCTTAGTGTCCTGTAGAAGTGTCTCACTAAGAATTACTGGGAAATATATAACTTCAAATGTAGGGTAATGAGATATTGATAATTGTGGAATGTAGCAAATTGGTGCTTAAGGTGTTATTTTCTTGAGAAATTCTGCCATCCAGGTGTAGTAGGTATCTAACATGGAAGTATCAACCACCATGCAGGTATTGCTGTGCGGGATAGTGAAAGAGGAGCTCCCCTGATGACATAATCACTGATTTTCTAGCACTTCTCAAGATTAAAGTTTTGGCTCCATAGCTTTTCCATGTCAGGCCATATTTGTTTTTTTGTTTCCAATAGTATTTTAATTCCCGTTTGGGGAGCTGATATCAGTAGATGCTGGTATAGAGGAAACCGAGAGTTTTGGCAGCACGACCTATTCTCTGCATGGTGCTTCATGCTGTTAGGCCCATTGTATCGAATAGGCCGTCGAGACGGCAGCCCGTGTATTTTATCCCTGTAAGGTCTGTAATTATTATTCTTGGTGCGAAATACAATTCTATATGTTAGTCCAGGCAAAGCTTCAAGTTGCAGTGCTATATACAGGAAATCTGCCATTCATTTGTAGGCATGTCTCTTTTATCTCTATCCGCTTGACCTGGGAAAAATATTCAGATGTTACTGTGTTTATCAGAACTCCTGTTTAGCTCCAATTTGAGGCTGCACTTTGTTCTGGGTGTCTATTCAACTATACTTGTCAAAATACTCACGATTCTGCATGGGCACCCAAAGACAAACGTAAATTTGGAATACTTCGCGTACAACTGTTTGTTCGTAAGTGATTTGATTGTTTTAATTCATAAGAGCATCCACCCAAGTGATCTGAGCTTCGGTTGGTATGACAATGAGTCTATGACCGATTACCTGCAAGGCTGCAACCATGACTGGCGATGCCTTCGACGATGAGAGCTAGCACAGGACTAGGACCGTTGCGCGCCTCTGAATATTTACCCTGGGTCGATTTCTGGGACTGAGTTGGTTCGATCTGTACTTCAGCTGTTACTTTCAAACGCCCCTACTATCAGCACGTTGCTGACGTGGCACGAGTCTACCTAGCTTAATATTTTTAGAAATGTAGATTTCATCCTATAGTTAATAAAGATACGTAGTATTAAAATTTGCATTTTTTTAGTATGCTTCAAGGATAAGTAGAAACCAAGTTAACTTTCACCTGCTATTGATTTCGAAACTTCTAAGAACGACATGTTACTCATTTAAATTGCTTAATTGCTGCAAAATATTTCATGATCTAAGTTTTTAATGTTTTAGAGAACTAAGATTTTATTTGGGCTCTAGTATGTTGAGAGTTCTATAAAGAGAAGTTGTAAATAAAATTATTAAGGCAAAAAATTTGAGTTCCAATTTTCTCTCTCTCTTTTTTCTAAAATAAATTACGCAAGCACACTCGTGCCTATAAATTACAACTAAGTTGTGTCTTACGTCAATGACATGATTTAAATTATCTCTTTCCAACTAAGTTGATGAAAAATAATTTTAATAAAATTTTCGTAAAACGTGCTAATAACAGTATACGGTATCATGAAAAATAATTTTAATAAAATTTTCGTAAAACGTGCTAATAAGTATACGGTATCTTCTAGTCCCTTCCTCTATAGCTACAAAAGAAAAAGCAAAAGCAAAACAAAACAAGAAAAAAGCATGGTTCTTGTGCTCGCATCCGTTCGTCTTCTTCCACTGGCACCCTCGAGAGCAACCGCACCGACCTCGTCGCCATTATCCGTTAGCCGCACACGGCGAAGGGCCCTTCCCTCCCTCGCGTCCGCTGCTGCGCCAGTCGGACCTCACACCGCGCCGCCGCTGCTAGCGAGGCTACTCCTTCCTGGGCGGGCGAGCTCGGCAGCTCTGTGCCATGGAAGGCCGCGGTCTCCGGCGCGCTCGCCCTCGCCGTTTGCTTCACTTGCTGTAAGCTCTCTTCGCTCTCAAGTTTGCGATGCTTGGTGGAACATTCCTGAGTGAAGGATTGCGGGAGGATATTGGTTCCAGATTTCTGTATCGTTGTTATTTGTGCTTATCTTTTCTTGCTAGCATGTCTAGTGAAAAAAGAAGCATAAATGTATTTTTTTCAGTAAAATTGCCTTCTATTTATCAGATAGTGTCAGGTAACATATGGTACTTGCAGTTGTTGGTTCGGTCAATGCTAGGACTGGGGTAAACAAACCAGAACTGCTTCCTAAAGAATTTACTACCGTCATTGATGTTGCTGGTTTTCTTTCCTCAGGCCAGGTAATTTCAATCCATGACATTACAACCAATTATTTCTTCACAGGCAATTAAGAAATTTATTAGTGTCCAGACTCCATAGTCCAGAGGAACAATACGGATTACCAAATGATGGAAAGCTAAATCTGAGAGCATGAGACTTATCAAAACTTAATACATGCTGAGGATCCCAATACCTATTTATTTGTCTAGGATTTGATATCCTGAGTGACCTGCATATTTTTTTCCCCCGAGGAACAAGAGAAAGCAGGACATTCTGGCTTATATAGGATAAAATTGTCTGATAGAGGCACTTTACATTCTACTGTTTGAATTTCTTTATGATCCGTTCATTTAATCTTGCAATATATATTTGCTGAAAGGTCATGTCAACTCTTATATTATAATGAAGAGGATTACTTGTCTGCCTTACTTTTTGTTTTACATGAAAAATGCACTGTCTTGTTTTTTCCACATCAATTATAGAGGTGGGTTGTTTGTTCTTAGGAAAACCGTTTGCGCCAAGAGATAGAAGACCTGGAGAAGGATACAGGGTACAAACTGCGAGTTCTTGCACAAAATTATCCTGATACCCCTGGTGAGTTTGTTTTAGCCTATATATGGTAGGGCCCTTGGCTTGCTTTCTGTTCTTTCATTGCTGCCTCCATTCAAAAACTTGTAATCATGGTATGCTTGGTCACAGTTTCCTAACTTGGACAGCTGATTTCTAATGTCTTGATTAACCATGTGAAAATGATCAAATTGTTTCTCGTACCTTCATATGGTTTAATACAACAAAAATTACTAAAGCTGCCATTTTGGAGCTTGTTTCGTGTTAGAACTATAACATAGCATGTCTTTTAGTATTCATGAGATGTTTATGCTTGTATATGTTAACTGTTCATATTGTAAAGTTCCAATAGAACATTCTGCAATATCATTGCCAACTCCCAAGAACTACAACACTATGCTGTTTCTGATTGTTTTCTTTTTCTTTATAGGGTTTCTCTTTAATTTACATTTCCAAATTTGATTTATACATCAGCTCAGTGGTCATCCTGTATTTCGATTAAATTTTTAAACATATATTGTTTATGTTTATAATACTCCATATTTCTGTCTAAGGGAAAGCATTTGATTGGACCATAAATACATGACGGAACCTGGGTAGCAGGATGCAAATCCCTATCTTGTCACGACTCTGCATGTGACATCATATTTTATATCATTTGTTTTTGCGCTATATTTTTCAGGATTGGCTATCAAAGATTTTTGGCAGGTTGATGAGCGCACTATTGTTTTTGTTGCTGATCCAACCTTTGGTAAGATACTTTGAGTTTTTCCTTTTTCATATGTTGTAACTATTTTGCCACTTGTTAATTGAAATCATATATGATGTTACTAGTAGCAATCTTATAGTTGTATCTGTTTGAAGATTTAACTATTTGAATTCCAGCACCCATTGTTGTGGCATCTTGTGTGTACTATAAAAACACCTGAAATTTGTTTGCTGTATATTTGTTGGTGGGATATATGTACTGAGTCTAATCTGGGAATCTTTGGGCAGGTAACATAATAAATTTCAACATTGGCCCATTAGTTGATTTAGATGTCCCTCGGAGCTTTTGGAGTCAGGTTTCAGGGAAGTATGGGAACATGTTCTACTGGAAAGAAAAGGTTACATTCTATCGTTTGACCTATTAGTTATCTGGTGTATTCATATCGGAATGCGGTACTTATTCCTTGCATCTTTCATAGTCCCGATTAAATAATTGACAGAGTATGTTTTAAATGTGATAATTGGACTTGAAAGTCATACCATAGTTTGTTTAGTCTTTTGAATCTTTGTCATGGGGACAATTTATATCTTGTGTCCCCCATTGTAGTAAACTCTACTATAGGACTGACACCCTAATTTCAAATAGTAAAGTCATAGATATATTGAGGAAAATGTAGGTCATCAGGTTGGAACGTTTACAATAGTGAGGGAGATATCATGCGGGAAGTGTGGTCGGCAATGAAAAAGAGCTAAGTGATTCTTCTCTAGAACTTGGTGATTTGTGCCACTGGTACCTATAGCATAACAACTGCGCACCATATATATTTGCAGTTTCCTGAGTTGATTTACTAAATTTTAGAACTCCTATAAAAAGGATAGCTTTTTTCTGTTCTTTTTCTTTTGTATTTGTGTATTTCATGTATGGATGGATTTGTAAGAATTTACTGACATCTTTTGTTCATCTTGAACATGGTCAGGGAGAGGATGCATCGATTGAAGCTGCCGTGACGGCAATATCACGCTGTCTAAGAGATCCCACCGGGACAAATAATTGTTCAGAGGTGCTATAGGAAGTAAGAGGTTATCGCCCAAAGAAACATGGGAATTCTTTTGAACACGATATCCAGTGTACCAAAAAACTATTTACAAATTACTTCTGTAAAAAATAAATTCATGGCGCAATGACACATATTATGACTAGATCACTAAACAAAAAAAAACTGTCAACTAATATAGCTTAGCTTAACTAACAAATTAAAAGAATATCTAGTTGGCACTACAACGAATTAATTAAATCACAAAAAAAACAAAAGCAAGAACATGTCGGTTTGTGCAAGCAATCTTCTTCCCCGGCCGGTCACGGCACGAAGCAGCATCCACCGAGGCTAAAGCGCCGGAACCATGGCTTCCGGAGCGCGGCCTTGGCGGTGAGCCTGCGCTCCGGGTTGGCGTCGAGCAGGCCGCTCAGAACCTCGAAGCCGGCCTCCGAGAGCACCTCCTCCGGGAACACCTCCCGCAGGCAGCCGGTGTACGTGGCGTAGCCCTTCTCCCGCAGCTCGGCCGCCAGATCGCGTCTCGCCAGCCTCTGCAGCCCCGGCCACTCGACGATGCCCTGTGTGCCCACCGCGCGCTGCATCTTCTCGAAGACCTTGGCGTCCAGGTTGGCGCCGAAGAAAGGCTTGCCGCTGCCGGCGATGAGCTCGGCCATGATGCATCCGAGCCCCCACGTGTCGACCCGGCCGTCGTAGTCCTGGGAGCCGAGGAAGATCTCCGGCGCACGGTACGGGCTCGGCGACGCCAGCGGCGCGGAGCCGTCCCTGTCCGGCCGCGCGGCCCGCTCGGACACGCCGAAGCCGCAGATCCTGTAGACCACCTTCTTTCCGTCCCTCCTCTCGTCGACGATCACGTTCTCCGGCACCATGTCCCTGTGCAGGACGCCGGCGTCGTGCACGCGCCTGGCGCCGGAGAGGAGCTGGCGCATGGCGTCGCGCACCTCGGCCTCCAGGAACGGTCGCCCCTGGACGGAGCGGCGCCTCATGTACTGGCGCAGGTTCAGCGGGCCGGCGTACTTGGTGACGAGGAAGCAGTCGCCGTCGCTGCGGGCGCTGTCGGCGTGCGTGGCCACGAGCTTGACGATCGAGGGGTGGCCGCGGCAGGCGCCGAGGGACATAGCCTCCCGGGCGAAGTAGCGCAGGCTCGTCTCCACGAACCGGTCGTCGGTCCTGCCGCTGAGGCGCTTCACGGCGACGAGGCGCCTGCCGACGCGGTCCCAGGCTTTGTAGACGTCGCCGAACATGCCCTCGCCCAGCTTCTCGAGGGGCTCGTACCGCTCCGCCACGGCAGGCGGCCAGGCGATGCAGGAGCCGCAGGGCGTCGGCCCCAGCTCTTTCTTCATCGCCGCCTCGGGCGGCTCCTCCTCCTCCTTGGCTGAGACGGCCGCTATGGATGATCCTGTCGTGTTGGATCGCGCGGGCGCAGGGAGAACGAAGGCGTTCTGGTTGAAGCGGAGATCAAGGTGGGGCGTTGCGAGTTATATGGAGGCGTGGCCGAGCCTGCTGGGCTCCGACTCGGAGGACCCACGCCTAGCCCCGGGCGGATCGGAACCCGAGTCCGACCGATCTCGTTTCAAGCACTTCGTGCCGTTCGGACTTGGACTGCTGGCTGATGACAGCCGCCAACAAGTTCCCAAGAGCCCCGTCCACTTCTAGTAGCACAGTGGGCCAAGAGATCCTGAGATTCCTCTTCGTTTTCTCAAAACGATTTTGAATTAAACCCACATACGAACTTCCCAAACATTGATATTTCTTCCAAACTCAAAATGACTTGATTCATTTTCTATAATTATTCTCTAATCATAACTTATGCGTTCATCCTAGTTTCATTCCAAAAGGCATATTTTGCATTGATTTGTGCTTGCTAAGTTGAAACTTATATTAGATGGCTAGTGTCACATTCAATAGGCCGATATCTATGCGACGGGTTATCTAAATGATGGCAGCGAACGCTACAGAAGTTGGTCTAGCGGTGCGCTTGGCACCCCGCCGGTCACAGTCCGATCTCCCCACTGAGCGGATTTGTTGGCCGGAGTTGGTGCAGTTTATTTGCGTGTTGAAAAAATTTTCCTCGCTTGTCCTATGTCCAAAGCATAGTTGGGGTCCGCTATTCTCACGGGTGTCGGGCCACTAGGGTGGGGCAGGGGTTTGGAGTTTTTGGTTGACCTGCGTGAGATGATCTTTTTCTTAGTGCAATACCGTGGGGGCGTCTTCCCCCGCAGGTCAAGTTTTTTTGGTTATATAGATATTCTTATCATTATGATTTTATTTCAGTTTGTTTTGATAGTTTCTACATGTATATGGTGTTTTATTTCAGTTGGTCTAGCGGTGCGCTTGGCACCCCGCCGGCCAAAGTTCGACCTCCCCGCTGAGCGGATTTGTTGGCCGGAGTTGGTGCAGTTTATTTGCGTGTTGAAAAAGTTTCTATCTCTTATCCTATGTCCAAAGCATAGTTGGGGCCGCCATTCTCACGGGTGTCGGGCCACTATACAAGGGTGGGGCAAGGGTTTGGAGTTTTTGTTGACCCGCGTGAGATGATCTTCTTCTTAGTGCAATACCGTGGGGGCGTCTTCCCCCGCGGGTTAAGTTTTTTTGGATTATCTAAATGATCTATCCTTATCATTATGATTTTATTTCAGTTTGTTTTGATAGTTTCTACATGTATATGGTGTTTTACCCACAGAAAAGTCATTATGTCATGACGAATTTGAGTTGATCAATTAATAGAAATGCACTACGTCAAAAACTGCATATTAGTGACGGCTGTTAAACATTACTAGTGACGGTAAAATCTAGCGTCACTAATGTGAAGTCAGTCAGTGACGCGAAAATACCCGTCACTAGACCTATATTAGTGACACAGGTTGGCAACCCCAGTCACCAATGATGGACAACAACGACATCGGTTGGCAATCCCCGCCACTGATGAGAGACAACAGCGACATAGGCTGGCAAACCCTGTCACTGATTAGGGACAACAGCGACGTGGGTTGGCAAACCCTGTCACTGATGATGTGATTGTTAGTGACGCAGGTTGCGAAATTCCGTCACTGATGATGAATTAAAAAATAAAAAAGAAAAAGACCACACGAAATAAATCTTATATACACATCATGCATACAGGTTTTATTCTTTATATATATTATCTAAAGTGGCATCAACACTAGTTTTAGACTAGTGGCCAGCAATCAAGTCAAGATACATTGTAGAACAAAAATGCTATTACGGCTGCTACATTACTTCTCCCTTCTGCTGCTACATTACTTCATAGTTCTAGCTGCTACAGTGCTTCTTAGAATAACACCAGAATAAGTAGTTTCTAACACCTGCATGTGACACCACCTGTCAGCCACATCATGGGAGCAAAACAATGTTATCTAGCCTGGAGATATAATATTACAAACTGTTTTTGCTCAGAAACACACAAGAAAGTTCAAGCAATGGAATGGTATACATAAGTCTCTCAGCCATGCCTCGGAACCTGTATTAAGTATTTAGCACATCATAATGATGTTCTTCCCCTATTATATTTAAAAATCAGTAACTCAGCACATAGGAATATATGGGATGGTTAGATGCTTCAGAACCATTAAGCTCGTTTAGAAGCTCAAGCAATGGTAAGCTGCATTTCACTAACATTGTTACCAGTAGCACACTCCATTCTATCTACGGAAAAGGAATATATCAATAAATTAGAACATATATACAAGTAGTCCACCCAATGGCATGCTAAGTTAGAACACCCTTGTAATCATGCATAATTAAGTAGTTATCCATGGAAGCAGAAGAAAATTACCTGAGGGTTGGTTCCTTTTAGTGAGATAAGCGGCAAGCATATCACAATTTGGACTCCAGAATATGAATCTGTGCATGTCTATCCGCTGCATATGTAAACATAAGAGAAGAACAGCACGATTTCAATAGGTAGTAGAGTAATAATCCTAGGAGCTCCAACATTTCTGTAGGTAGTTCGGAAAGGAGCTCTAACATTACTACTTCAGCATGCAGGGAGGTTAATTAAAATCTGAGTTCTAACATTACTACTTCTGAGCTCTAACATTACTACTTAAGTATCCAGGACATCTGTATTCAATCTGCTAATAGAAGATTCTGAGTTCTGACACAATAAGAGTGTTTGCCAAAGAAAATAAACTACTGCTTTAAGAATCATTTGATTTTATTATAAAGCTACAAGTACAAGAGGAAACATGCAACAAAATCTCCATGCAGCTCTATCTGACAGAGAACTAGAGAGTTTTATATGAGAATGCTTGTGATCATTGCTAATGGATGACCTGGCCTTAACCTCAATGTAACATGACAAAATCTCCATCAGAGGAATTTGTTGCCCTTCCGAGATCATCCACAATGATCAAGCTCCTGTATGTTCATGGCCATGAGAAGAAAACAAGAGAAATACCTAAGAAAAAACATAAATTCATTGTACCATGTAATCTAATCACAGAACAAACCAATCTGTTTTTTCATGCTTCCACATGGGACAGTCACTGAAAATAACAAACCATGCCAAAAACATTTGTGAAAGAATTGCAACAAAATTATGAGGGAAAATACCGTAGATTGCAACACAAATTAAATTTGTTAGCCAATGTAGGATATCTGCAATATAAAGCTCCTATTCCAAGAGTCACAGCATAATATATTAAGAGCATAATGTAGTACAAGTGGTAGTTGTACTAAGTTTCAGTACCATGATGATATATTAAGAGCAGAGCCATTCCAGAAAAGGAAGTGACAAAACAAAGGCAAACATATATTGTGCGAGACAGTCAATTATGCATTAACCAGTTTAATATGTAAACTAGTTAGTAACACACTGCAAGCACATACCATTTTACTAAAATAAGCAGTAAGAACTAGGAAAAAAGTTGTCACCTACCATTTTGATTCGCAGGAGGCAGACTTCTTGCCTTGACCACCTTACTTCTTTTTTGACATCGTGGTGAGTGGTGAGGCAATGCGCATTGGCATGCAAACAAATGAAAGTTCAGGGAAACAATCAACTAATATAATAAGTTGTTGTGGAAGCCAAAATTGACATCATGGTCCAATCGTATGGTAGAGTTACCACTACTGGAATGTACAGGACTTTACAAGAGAAATTGCGGGAAAATTCTCCCACAATTTCGCCCCTAATCGCTTACCACTCCGGTGGATTTTTGCGGCTCACGCCACACAACTCGACCAATCACACTGAGTTGATATAAAGAATTAATAGGAGTGACTTAGCATACTTATAATGATGGAAGTACAGATTTAAAGCACAGAGATGATAAAGCCAAAATAGGAAGCTAAAACAATTAGTAACTACTGCTGGCATAAACAGTAAACAATCTGTTTCAGTGCATTTGCATTTTTTTCAGAAGCATCAAGATTATGCATTTCAACTCAACTATTATCTGATGAAAAGTAAATGTGTAAGCAGAGATACAGCCCATGCCATTGGGGTCGAGACGAGGAGGATGCCAACCACAGCGGGAGAGGACGGGATAAGGAGAGATCCGGTGGAGGGAACGACGGCGGGGGAGGGGTGTCCCCGGCGTCTCGCTCGCGGAGGGCGCGCCGGCTGTGGCGTGGGATCCGGCGTTCCGCCCAGGGAGAACGCAGCGGCGGCAGCGGGGTGTGAGTCGAGGTGGGAGGAGAGGATCCCTAGGGTTCGGGGGGACTGCGACTGGACTTGTATGTTAGCTGCGGAAAGCGAAAAAATCGAGGTATAAGATTTCAAGTGTCAAAAGCAGGTTCATGTTGCAGTGGATTTAGTCATTGAGGTGGGCCTAGGAGGTTGCTGGTTCAATTCCAGCAGAACCCACCAATAAGATCCCACATTTGCGACGCGTGACGCGTTTGAACAAGATCCGTCTCTAATAATACTCCACATCTCATTAGTGACGTGTCTTCTTAAGACGCGTCCTAATATGTTTACACGGGAGAGATCCTCACAAATTAGTGACGCGTTTCAACTGCAACCGTCACTCATATCACATTAGTGACGCATTTTTTATCATGTAACTAATGTAGATGTCTCCTTTATCAGTTTTTGACGTAGTGATGTTGATGTTCTATTTCTCAACTACAACAGATAAATGCGTATCACATGACCACGATGATCACTCACCGTGTTATGAAACCATTAAATGGATAAACCTTTGAATCTTGCAAACAATATACCTTGCAGAATTACAAAGTACATATACAATATAGAGTCCTTAACATAGACACACAAGACTTTGTCATCGTCCGCTTCCAACGAGGGCGGCATTACCACCATCACACAGAAAAGGAGAAGAAGAGCTAACTCTCACACACAACACAAGAAGGTCTTGAAGCTCTACTCCAATGGTGAAGCTCTGATTAGTAGTGCTTAGAAAATAGGGAGAGAGTGAGAAGTAGTTTGGGAAAGTGCAATGCCTCTTCTCCATACTTATATCTCGATAGATGTTTTCTAATCTAAGTAAGTGTTCGTAATTTCTCTATGATCCTCAAGTTTCTTATTTAAATAAGTTTAGTCCATAGTTGCTATGGGATCACGTTAGTTTAGCGGATGCTCTAGTCTAAGATTCTAGATAAAGAATTGAAGGATGTTCTTGGCTAGCGATTACTTTTGTTTGGTGCGTGCCTCACGAGTTGTAGATCGGTAGGCAGTAGATGGTGACAGTCCTATCCGTCCTTTGTAATCCTCCATATTCAGGTATGTCCTAGAGTTGTAGGCTGAAGTCACCTAGCAGACCAGATGTAAGCCGGTGTCCGAAGTAAGCATATAGAGGCCGATCCTTACCCATGAAATTCTCTCTACCCTCACCTATCTCATTCTTGTTATCCTTGGACAAATTAGTCTCGATAAACAGTACACACACATTCCCTATTGATTCTTTACCTAGGAATACTTCTGGGTGAAAGCTACATTGGTATTCATATGCTTGTGAATTTATTTGTGATCGTTAAAAGTACTGTTGACGGTCATTAAATACCAAACAATTTAATAAGGGAGAGCTAACATTTCTTACACACATATTAATTTAGAATAACATTTTCCCACGTGTCTCCTGGATTTTAGTGGCATGTAGAGAATTGAGCAGATTTATGGAGAAAACACACCCAAGGTGGCACAAGGCGAAAACCCTAACAAATCACACCTCAACCCCCTATGGATCAAAGGGCCCACAAAGACACTCAAACTGACATAAAACTGTTCGGGCACAAACTATAGACCAGAGGGCCCACCGACCAACCACCCTTCCAAAGGTGGTGGCTAGAGGCATTTACTCTGGTTCAACTGACCCCTGGTTCGGCCGAATCAGAGGTGGACCCGCTCTCCTCCCGCTGACGCGTGGCGACTCCTGGTTCCTCCTCAAAGGCGGTTACACCCGCGCCGAGCTAAATTACCGGCCACAACCAACCTTACAAGGGCTATAAATATGAGAGAGGGACCTCCATTTAGAGACAGACAACAAGTTGCTCATTCACTCATCTCTCTTGCTTTAGTCCATAGACTAGTGGAGTTTAGGCTGAAGTAGTTCTTCTACGGGTTCTCGGGTTTGCTAGGAGAGCTCGGTATGGCTTAAGTACTTTTCTATCTTTGTAATTCTCAGATATCTCTAATAGAATTATCTTCTGTATCTTTATGTATGCGTGGCTCATATTCTGCTATATCAGATGTATGCTCCTTGCTTAGTTTATACGTGTATCATATACATGATTAGATGAGTAAATCTAGTACCACGGTATCGGTTCACCAGTATTCGAATGTTTGCTCTAGTGCAATGTCTGTCGATCTGGAGGGTCGGAGCTCCGCGTGGGGTACTAGAGTATCGCTTATCAATGCAGGCATGGGGCCTGAGTTGGTCATGGGTTGCTGGATGCGGTTTTACCACACGGTTTGTAGAGGTATGTGGTGACAACCCTGTCCGTCCTCTGTAATCCTTTATGCTAGGGTCGAGTGGTAAGAGGTTCATAAAGTAGCCGAGTTGGCTGGTGACTCCTCTATCAGCCATGTGCGGTTCTCTCGGTAGTGCCTGGGAGCCTAAAGCTGGATTCTAATCATGTGAATGTGCAATATAAGCTGTATATTTAGATTAGAAGTGCATAAGTTCCTAGTAGTTTTCTTGTTTCTTTCTCCCTGCCTATGTCTATTTGCTAAATATGAGTAAATTTGTGTATCATACTACCTCTCTACCCATATTATACTTACCCCTGTTTGTACATTGGATATTTCGATCAATAATTAATCATTAACTTATCTATTTTATAACTACCGTCTTCCTTGTGGAAATATAAATATGCCACCTGGGGTGTGTTTCTCCTTGATTCTGCTCAATTCCATACATATCACTAAATTCCAGGGGACATGTGGAAATAGCATTATTCTAAATAAATATGCGTGCAAAAATGACAACTCTCCTTTATTTGACCGATTTTCTGATCGAATCGACGATCTATTTTGGTATTTAACTAGCGTCAACAGTGTTGTTGGACTTAAGCTTTGTTCATTAAGTTTGTGTTGATGCAAAAATCGGACTATCATCTTTACGCAATGAAACACGCTAAGGCCTAGGAGATCTGCTTTATTCCAGTACAGATCATAATCTCGAGGTTCGTGGTGTGCCAATCAATTTGATCTGTAATTGATAAGGGAAAAATACATTAATAAGAAAAAGGAACATATCGGCTGGGATTCCGAAAAGTTCCGGCATGGCATCGGCTATTAAGAGCGATACTAAAAAAGAAAGTCATCGGCTAAGTTTCCAAATTGCAAAAATAATTAATTTTTAAAGCATACTCATAAACCATCGGCTAAAGTAGCCGATCAATGTCATGAACCATGTTAAGCACATTATTTTTCATAAAGAGACTAATCTAACCGATAAGATTCAACTTAGCGTCACCATCAAAGGATCGAACTTAACCAAAACAACTTATAATAGCAGGGTGAAAAATTAAAAAAATTAGCTGACAAACCTAATTATGCTAAAGAACAACCCTAATATGCTTCAGAATAAAACAACAATCAAAGCGATGCATTCTTACAAGAACTTGACAGAGATCGATAACTTGTGAATAGAACAGATTCAAACAAAAGCGATGTGTCGTAAGTTGAAATCTAAATTACCCGATAAATAGCGGTGCTTACAAGCAAACCGGAGGTCAATATGATGCAGCCCTGTTCACCGAAGAACTCGCTGAGAAAGCTACGTTACTTCTACTCCTAGGTTTTTGACAATTAGCCAAGAAAAATTGTATTGATGATGGTGTGTCTTACAAGCCCTGACTGCAACTATTTACACCCTGATTCTAAAAACTTCTAGTCGATTACGACAATCTATAGATTTGATGAAAAAGAAAGAAACACTACTACATTTAAAAAACCCTTAGACCCCGTTTGGATCCCTTCATTTTAAGGAATTGGAATCTACTTAATAGAGTAGGCTATTTGTCTTGAAATGTGGCATTCCATAACACTTTCCAAAGTATATATAAGCTTATCTTAAATTCATGGGGGTGGGAGATGGAAATTTATTCTATAGATCATCATGTTATGTTTCTAATGTACAACTTAAAGCACACTGTCGACTCGCTTTCCGATAGCAGAAATGCAGTATATAAGTATCTCTCCCATATGGCCAACAATAATATACAAATATATTCCGCATACAACTATATTAGATTAATTAATTTATGTCTAAATTATGATTATTAGAATAAAATTCAATTCCAAAGATGGAAACGGGCCTTATAGGAATGGGACTCTATAGAATCTTCTGCTGACATCACAATCCTTGTCCGACACGCACTGTTGCCTTTGACTCTGACCTTCATTGGCTTTGACCAAAACTCTCCTATCGGCTTCCCTTTCTTCTGCTGACTTCCATAATTATTATACTTGCAAAAATCAGGTGTCAACAGTTTGTAATAACTCTGCACCCCTGTTTAATTATGTAAAAGCTGTGTGTGTGATGGATGTTGTGCCCTCATGCAAACAATTCTTGAGTACATGGATTATGTGTCAGTTGGCAAGTGGATGATTCTGAAAACACTCGATTGACTATCAAATTTATACGATCCAGGAGCGTTGACCTCATTATCGACTTAAATGATGATCAAATGCTCTTGAGGTGGTTTAAATTGATCGGTTCCGCCACAACCACCCATCTGGATTTGCCTAAGAAATCCTGTTCATGCAAGAGAAACACAAATACCAAGGTATTTTCCACACCTGCATGTTTGCAAAAATATAATCCCTTGTGGTATCCTTGAAATCCGAGAGGATATTTTCTTTCACAAATACAGTGATATAGTTAATGGTAGATCTCACTAGATTCTTCCACAACTAGGAATTCCAACTGGAATCCAAGGAGGATAGCTATAGCTTGATCATAGGCCAACATAACAAAATGGAAGATTTTGGTGTGTAAAAAGGCTGTAAACAGCTTGCTCATCGTCCAGGATGATCCCATGGCGGATTCGCATGCAATGGCCAAGAGTGAACTCATAAATAACTCAACGCTATGCATACATGTGTCAAACCCCAAGAGATATGAAATCTCATATTGGTATGGAAGGAGAATTGAATTAATTGACCATATCAGATTTCGGATTCACATTTATTTTCAAGCACATATAGAAAATCTTTCTGATTTGGCGAGGCAAGATTTTTCCCTTGGCTTCGCCTATAAAATGGCATGTTGTGCAGAACTCAAATAGGCAGCGGAGTAGCAAGAAAGTGAGACGTGCATCATCTCAAGTAAAGGTTGGTCCAGACTTCCTCTCTTATGTGCTTCCAACATCTTTATTTTTTTTGTTGTAGAATATGTTTCAGGAACTTACAGTTCATATAAATCATAGCTACTGCAGCATTAATCCATGTATGTTATTCATCTAACCTACATTCCTATGTAAATATTATGATTTGCTTCATCTTGAGATGCTACAAGGCGATGAAGAATCTTGAAGATGTTTGGTGTATCTAAAAATATTTACTGATATCTTTGTTTTGGTTGCAGCAGTTTCTTCATGGCATCCAAGAAGAAAGGGTCTGCTACAAGGGCACTAGTAGTGGAGGATATCAAAGTTGACTGTGTAATTCTCTTGCGTATGTTGCGCAAACTTAACTGCGAAGCTACTGTTGCTCATAATGGCAAAGAAGCTGTTGACCTTTTCCTTGAAGGGAAAACATTTGACATTATTTTCTTTGACCAGAACATTTGGCGCGCTTTGGGTGCCCTATCATAACTCTAACATTAAGTATCTAATAATTAGTTATCAATTGCCAAGTATAACTGTGAAATAGTGCTAACTGTTTTACTTGCTCTAAACCATCCAACCAGCATATCAAATTAAAATCAAGAAACTCAAGAATCATTTGCTCAGTCCAGCATGAATGAATACCATTCATAGCAAGTATCTATTACAAAAGAAACAATTAAGGTCACTCAATGTTTTAAATAGCGATCTATAGCGATTTTGCGAAGCTGCCACTATGACCATTATAGTATAAAATAGCACGCTATAACGGGCATTAGCAGGCTATAGCGGCGCTAACAACGGTTTGATTACCATGCTACCAAATCCTATAGCCCGCTATTTAAAACATTGATTCACTACAACTCAGCTACTCGGGTAACTATCACAAGATAGACTACCACACCATGCCTAAATTAGTTGTAGTGTTCCTTTTTCCCCAAGGTAAGGGTAGGTCTAATTGCATATATTTTACTTCTTGTGTGTACAAGGACAAAAGTTCATTGTAATTCAAAACTGAAGAAATTTGTAGTTAAACAGTAAGTATGCATAATTTTTTTCTATGAGAATAACAAATGCTACACTATAATAATATCAAGTTAATAGAATATTCAGTAGCAAGTACATACTCCCTCCATCCAAAAAAATGCAACTCTCGCATCTCGAGGAGTCAAACATTTTCAAGTTTGACCAAATTTATATAAAAAATTACTAACATTTATGTCTCCAAATAAATTTAGTGGAAAAATATATTACATGCACTACAACAAACTATTTATTCTGTGATGAAAGTTAACGAAATTTTCGTGATGTTTTCAGAGATCGTCAGGGATTTGCAATTATGGGTATAAGGCTCAAAACACTATGACAGTTTATCGATTTCGTCATGAACCGGCCCAAAACCTGTGACGAAATAGCAAATTCGTCGCGATTTATAAATATAATATTTAGAACGGAAAATATGGGAAAAACAGAAATAAAGAATAAAAAGAAAAAAGGTGCTCTCCACGGTCTTGAACAGGAGACCTCGTCTTACCACTGCGCCAAGGAATCATATGTAACTAAATCTGGTTTAATTTGTTTTTATCTCTTTTTTTCTTTTGCTCACCACGTCATTTGGCCGCCCGCCGCCAGGTCACCCGGCTTCCCGCGTGGCAGATCACCCGGCCGCCCGCCCGCCGCGCCAGTCGAACTCGCGACATCGTGTATGGGAAGTATGTGCCTTACCACTGAGCTACTCGACTGGTTTTGTTTGATGTAGAAAGATTGTTCTTTATATGACAAGAAATCTCGTTAGTACATCACGATTCAGACTTGGAGAAATCGATTGTATCGATCCACGTCTCGTTGGTACATCTCGACGGCGCCTCCCTGCTGCGCCGCCGTCGATGGCTCCTCCCTGCTGTGCCGCCGTCGACGGCTCCCCCCGCATCTTGGCGTGCACGGCGGCGCGCGTCGTCACCTACTCGTTCGATGTGGCGGCGGGGAGCAAGGCCGGCGACTGGGCGTCGCTGTTCGGCGGCCGCGCGGAGCACGACCTCAGGGACGGCGCCTCCCTGCTGCGCTGCCTCCGTACGGAACCTCCCTACTGCGCCGCCGTCGACAGCACCCCCATCCCATATCGCCTTCGCCCACCATGTCACCGGCCCCGGGCCGCCATTGCCGCCTCATCCCGCACGGCCGACGCTGGCCATTGCCGGCATCCTGCACGGCCGGCGCCCACCATTGCCGCCTCATCCCGCACGGCAGCGGGAGCACGACATCGACGGCATCCCGCACGGCCGACGCCTGTCATTGCCGGCATCCCTCCTGCACGGCCGGCGCCCGCCATTGCCGCCTCATCCCGCACGGCCGCGGTAGCACGACATCGTCGCCATCACAGGCTTGCGACCATCTCCAGGTCGACACCGGCGGTCAGTCAGCAAGGTATGTCTCTGTAATCTTCTTTCTTTAGCATGTTGAGTGTAGTTTTTGAATTGGTGCAAACTTATTCATGTTGGTTATTCTGCAATACTTGAATAGATGGATCAATCTTGGGTGCATAGCAAATTGTTTTCCCCCGAGCACATTGATGGTGTGAAAGGATTTATGAGCTTCATTCATGGAAAATTCGATGAAAAGGTTGACATTCTATGCCCATGTGGTAGATGCCTTAATCAAAAGTATCTATGTCAGTCTTTGGTGAAGAAGCACATATTGATGAATGGAATGGACAATACTTATACTCGATGGATTCATCATGGAGAGAAATTGGATGTAGAGGTTATTGATGATCCTGTTGATGTGCATGACATAGATATGACAGAGGATGACAACTATGGTGTTGATCCTTTAGAAGCGGTTTTAGCAGACCTAAACACTGCAGAAGAACAAACAAGACATGGTGGAGAAAATCAAGAAGCTGATGCAGAACCTCATGAACAAGTTTCATTTTTCAAAATAGCCGTGAGAGAGGCAAACGGTCAACTATATCCTAGTTGTACAAAATTTTTAAGGTTCTCCTTTGTGGTAAAGCTGCTTCATATGAAGTCACTATATAGGATAAGCAATTCTGCTTTTTCTGCAGTAATGAAGCTATTGGCTGAAGCATTTCCAGAATGCAATACACTCCCAAAATCATATAATGAAGCAAAGAGTCTTCTAAAGGAATTAGGTCTGGGATATTAATCAATACATGTCTGCTACAATAATTGTGCTCCGTTCAGAAAGAAATATGCACATCTTGACAATTGCCCTGTTTGTGATCTTTCAAGATGGAAAGATCCAGAAAGGAAGAAGATACCATAGAAAGTGTTGCGGCATTTTTCTATTGGCATCTAGGCTAAAAAGGATGTTTGCAACTATAGAAGCATCAGAAGAAGCGTAATGGCACATGTTAAAGATGCAGCCTAGTGAGAAGGAAATGAGCCACCCAGCTGATGACGAGGCATGACAATATTTTGATTGAGTATATCCAGATTTTGCGAAAGATGCAAGAAACCTTAGACTTGGACTTGCTACTGATGGGTTCAATCTTTTTTCTGAACAGAACTCAAGATACAACATGTGGCCTGTACTTGTGGTGCCATACAATCTTCCACCCTGGCTGCGCATGCAGGAGTCAAAATTCATTATGGCTTTGCTTATTCCAGGACCTAAATCACCTAAAGGACTTTGATATATTTTTGGAGCCTCTTATAGAAGATTTACTTGATCTTTTGAAGGGTGTGCCTGCTTATGATGCTAATACTCGCAAAACATTTCGCCTTCATGCTGCAGTTCTGTGGTGCATCCATGACTATCCAGCTTTGAGTACTCTTTCAGGGCGTACTACAAAAGGCTATTTTGCATGTATTCATTGTGACAAGCATCCTCTTTCATACAGCCTAAGGAGCAAAATTGGGTATATTGGGCACTATCGATTCCTTCCAAAAGGCTATCATTTGCGGAGAAATAATGAGTTTGTTAGACTTTATGAAAGCAATGAGAAACCAACTCAATTCACTATAGAAGAGTTGTTGGCTGAACTAGAGAAAGTTAAACATGTTAGTCCTGGGAAGCAACAAGAATGTGAGAAGAGGAAGCGTTCTAACATGGAAGGGGGAAGCAACAAGAATGTGCGGCGAATTTGGAGCCGGATGGTTAGTTTATGGAAGGACGGAAGGCGTGAAGCAGTGATAGACGTGGCATATGATATTCCTATGAATAGAATTGATCAACATTGCCCTATTTTTGATGCTGCTGAAATTGCTCGGTTGGTTAAAGAATGCCACAATGAAGGGCATCAGACTCATGTCGAAGAGGAAGAAGATGAGGACACACTTTTGGAGTATTGTAGTGATGATGAAGAAGGTGCTACACTTGATATTGACAGTGATGATGAATAGCAGTGATGGTGAAACCCTTTGTATAATTCTGTTTTGGCATTGTATCTTTTTTTTATTTTAATGGCTATAGTTCAGTAACAAGACCCATGTAATATTTTTTATATGTGAGAACCTGTTGCAAGTTGTACTCTTGAACCTCGAAAAACCGTTTAAATGGCATGTCGCTAGGGGATGAGTTGGATTAGGGGAGGAGTTGGATTTGAGGAGGGCAAGAGCCGGGGGACGACCCCAACAAACGGACTTATCCAGTTCCCACGGACGCCGCTTTCAAGGTGTAAATACAAAACTTTTAGGTTGGAACAATCAAACATACGTAGCTCAGTGGTGGTGCTGTTTCTTTGGTCACGGTTCGATTCTATGATAATGCACATTTTTGGTCCCTTTTTTATTTCCCTCTTGTTCAAAAAAATAAAGACACAAAAAGATGTAGAGGGCAGGGGTCGGTCCCGCGACCTCGCACGGATAAACTGTAAAGCAATACCACTTGAGCTACTACTAGCATGGCATTGATGTAAGGATGACATTTTATATATACTAATTAGACATCTCGCGACCACGTGGCAGCACCCAGTTGGTTGAACTGCTTCGCCACGGATCCAAAGCAGGTCATGCGGGGGCGTTGGGGCACGTGGCGCGCTTAGCTTGCTCCCCGCACCATCTTTTTTTCTTTTTAATCTATAATTAAAATTTGTAATTAGTATTTCTTGATCATACAAACTCCAAATTTTGTGATTTTTCCTAAATTTTTCTAGAACCACGATCTTTCATGTCATATCGTTTGTTTGCATACTTGTTTCCAGTTTCTTCTCGTTTTTATATAAGTTCTTTTCTTGCACCGAAAGAGAATTGATAAACCATATTTTTCTATAACAATTGGTCATCTAACTTCATATTTTGTAATGGTATGATAAACATAAGGTTCTATCCAAGTTTGAGTTCCATATGAGTTCGAAAATGTAATGCTCTACTTAAATCTCAAAGTTAGACTAGAGTTATTAGAAACTATGTGAGACATATGTCCATTTGTGAACAATGTATGCTACAACTATATCAAAATACTTTAAGTTTATTGTAGGGTAGTTTATGAACCAAATATATGTTGCCACGTCAATTTGTACACTTTTTTGATCAAGTTTAGATATTATTGTAATTATTATGTGGTAATTTGAAGATAGAGTTTTGAATAGTCTCTAGAAGACAATATATTTTTCTCGTATCTTCAAGATATGGTCTACAACAGAACATACGAGGCACATAATATTTTTTTTTGCACTTTTTCGAATCTGTTTGGAGATACACATAGTTTAATTTAAGATTACTTGCATAAACACGTAGAAATTCAATTAAATGATAGAAAACACCAAATCTACTAATAAATTGTACAAAATCATACCTGATAATTTATATATTGTCTATTACATGAGAAAAATGTAATCATGTATTTAAGATAGTTTATTTTACAAATTACTTCACAAAAAGTGCTTTAATTTCTTAATTAAAAAAATTTGCTTCAGTAGTGCTCTATGGCGCGTGGGCCTAATTCAGTGGAGGGAGCGCGCGCATAGCTTCCTCCTTTCAGTGCACCTGCGACAGACAAAAAAATTTCAGAGTAGATTGACGCTACTACCCATCTCCATCCAAAACAATTACCAAACTTTGTACCGCCATCCGCTAAATTGGTAAGGGTATCTTGGTAATTCTACTGCCCTAGCCCCGAAATCCCTAGGTCATCCGCCTCCCCATCTGCATCTCCCACCACATCTGCATCTCTCACCACATCCGCCGCCGCGCCCCCATCTCCTCCACCTCCGTTGGCCGCCGCGCCCCCATCTCCTCCTCCAGTTCCGCTGGCCGCCGTGCCCGCATCTCCTCCTCCAGTTCCGCCGCGGCGCCCCCATCTCCTCCACCTCTACCGGCCGCCGTGCCCCCATCTCCTCCTCCAGTTCCGCCGGCCGCCGCGCCCCCATCTCCTCCTCCAGTTCCGCCGGCCGCCGTGCCCGCATCTCCTCCTCCAATTCCGCCGCAGTGCCACCATCTCCTCCACCTCCGCCGGCCGCCGCGCCCCCATCTCCTCCACCACCGATCGCCGCCGCGCCCCCATCTCCTCCACCTCCGCCGGCGATCTCCTCCACCACCGACCGCCGCCACCACCATCTCCTCCGCCTCCCCCGACCGCCGCCGCCACCATCTTCTCCGTCGCCGCCTCACCACGTCGGCCACGACTCCTCCATCAGCCAAACACTAGCAAGGACGTTTCAAGAACCTTTACGCGATGACAGTACCAACGCTTCAAGGACCTCCTCGCCACCACCTCCACCATGACGCCGTTGCAGCTACTTCAAGGACCACCTCTTCGCCACCACCTCCGCCACGACGCCGTCGCAGCTGCTTCAAGGACCACCTCTTCACCACTTCGCGTGATGCGAGAGTTAAAATTTGGTCAAAGTTAAATTTTTTTGACTCCTTAAAATGCGAGAGTTGTATTCTTTTCGGGACAGTTCCAATCTGGGCCACGTTCAGCGGCCGGGCATGTCATCTCCGTCGGAGCAGCGCGGTAGGAACCACGATCAGTATGCACCTGTTCCAAACTGCAACCCGTCTCAGCTGTGACAGAGTGGGGCAGCGTTGTCTGTGTCTTGTCCACTCTAGTCCAGGTTCATGCTGTTCTAGCACTTAGGCACGCAGTTTCTATTGGTTGCAGCTTTGCAGGCTCCCATTGGTTGCAGCTTGCAGGCTTTCATAGCTCGGAGCGGCAGAAGTCGCGCCCGGGTGCCACGCGTCACGGGAAGCGCGGAGAGACCTCCAAACGGCACTAATCTTTAAGAAACCCGATAAGGATATGCCATTGATGACTGGACCTGAGGTACTTCAATTTCTTAGTAGATTTAAATTTATTTACCGCTCGACTAGTAAGCAACAAAAGTTACACTTCACTGAGGATTAATTCCTGGTCATTTTGTAGGCTGTGACCAAGATTCGTTCCATGGGAGCTACTGAGGTGAAGATGGTTGGAGTCTCAGCAGATTTTGGTGGCATGGAGGCATTCATGCATGCTGGTGCTGATATGTTTGTTCCCAAACCCATGAAGCTCGAGACCCTCGATTCTATGCTGCAGGAGGTCATTGGCAAGAAGAACATGAGTGGCTAGCTTGTAGCAGCAACAGATGAAGTGCAGCTCATAATATACATGGAGTTCTCATTATATGCTTTATGTGGGCTCGTAGTCGTATAACTAGATATAAGGAGTTGCACTTATATATGCATTGTTAGGGTGGAACTCAAGTTACATTTTGTTCAATTTAAATTTGGTCACAGAACTCCAGAACAACCAGTGAAGTATTTGGTCACAGAAGACATGTACTGCTGCTGGAGCTGTAGTCTGAGTGTCTCCTGCTGCTAATGACCTTGTAGTATCAAAGACTGGGTCTCTTGTTGGCGAGTCAACTTTGCCAGGAGTTGCTCCTATCTCTCGTTAGAATGTCATTGCTGAGCTATCGGAGTATGAAGGATCACAGTCAGAGTGTCTGGCTGTGTGACCTGCGGAACAAGTGACTGTAGGAGAGCCTGTTGGACAGTAGGTGAGTCATGATAGATAGGAGAAGCCACTACTGAAGTGCTATGATGGACTTGGTGTTCCCCTGCATGTACAGTAGAGATCTCCTCATTGCCTGGTGAATCATATACGCGATATGCCACTAGAGTCTAGCAATACGGAGTCCTTGGGTGCTAGGAAGAAAAGGCTCAACAAATAGCACTCTAATCTGCTCGTCTGTCGGGAAGAATGGGTCGTGAGCATGTTGAGGAGCCTCTATGTCCTGGTAAGCCAAGTTGTGAAGAGACACATCCGATAGCTCAATTCCAAGGTGACATGCAAGACTGTCTTGGCTCAGACACCACTGCTCGTTCTTGAACATGAAGTGAATGTACAACCTTTATGAGTCCATGAACAGAGTGGTGTAGAACATCCTGACCCACTCTCTAACATATTGTCTCCTCTCA
The DNA here is from genome assembly GCA_032594955.1 of Panicum miliaceum. Taxonomy (NCBI): domain Eukaryota; kingdom Viridiplantae; phylum Streptophyta; class Magnoliopsida; order Poales; family Poaceae; genus Panicum; species Panicum miliaceum. The sequence goes on along the minus strand of CM064070.1, from coordinate 4,619,834 downwards.
CTGAGCAATGTAGCAAGCCCTAGGTAGTGCACAAAGTAGGAAGTATCGATGTCCCACTAGCTGCCACTCTCAAAGAATCCCAGTGCATAACCCTATGCTTACTCAGTCTGGTCCCTGCCTTGACGTACAAGGCCATGAAACTCACCTGGATAAGAGTCCAATACCTTAGGTCAGCAATAGCGTCCTTGCGAGAGGGCCACCACACATCCAGAGCAATTGCATGCAGCTTCCTCACCTTGGGACATGGTAGCCCTCTCAGGTCATCCGCAACAGTCCTAGCTAATTGCTAGGTAGGAGCCATCCACCTCAGCACTAAATAGCTAACAGTACGTACAACTATCTACATAGTGCTAGCTATTTGTTATTTTTAGTACTTTCATGCATAGAGAGAGAACGGATGTGCTGTGAACATTATCTTTGTGCCTCTCTATATGGAGAACAACACTAAACATCTCATCTGAAGAAACATGTCATCTCAGTATAACCAACTGGTAGCAACCATGAGGACAAGCTTTTGAACACAACAATAAAATAAAATGTCCATATATTACTACATGATGAACTGATAAACACGACTCAAGCCATTTCATTACATGACCAACTAAAGATAACCAACTAGGACAACCAAAGATTTTAAACATGGAAATAAAATAGAATGTCCATACGTTATTACTACATAATGCACTAACTGATAACCATGACTCCAGCCATACATGTTTATTTCAGGCCACAAAAGCAAACTGAACAGCTAACTGCATCATTGAGGAAGAAGCACCAAAATCCAAAAGTCAACCTTCATGATAGCCTGCTAGAAATGCCAATCAACCTCATACCAACGATTTTGGAAAAAGAAAACAAGCAGTAAGTCAGCTTACTCAATATAATTAACAGTGCCAATAAGAAAAAGAAATTCATGACAGATCTTACATGAGGTTATTATCAAAAAAAAATACTAGTGGGAAGCCCTATGGCCAAAATGCTGCCAAATATGCTCAATTAAATCATCTTTAAGTTGAGTGTGGACAGAGTGAGCACGGATAGCAGAATTTCTACGTCGAACATCATTGAAGCATGGGTTACTGTTTGTGGCCTTTTGCACTTCAGGAGGAAGAACAATTGATTCTCCAGGAATTGCATTCAGATCAATAGACTCCTTAGCCATTTCTCCCTCATCTTCCACTATCATGTTGTGGAGAATAACACAAGCTTTCATGATCAGTCCAATAATCCTTGTGCTCCAAGATCGTGCTGGACGACGCACAATGTTGAAGCGAGCTTGCAGAACGCCAAAAGCACGCTCCACATTTTTTCTTGCACCTTCTTGTTCTGCTGCATACACTTTGTGCTTGTCTAGTTGAGGTGAATTTATAGACTTCACAAAGGCTGCCCATTCTGGGTAAATTCCATTGGCTAGGTAATAACCAGTGTTGTATCGCCTACCATTGATAGAAAACTGAACCCGAGGAGCTTTACCCTTTATCGCCTCAAGAAATAAAGGGGACTGATTGAGCACGTTGATGTCATTATTAGACCCAGCAACACCAAAGAATGCATGCCAAATATGGAGGTCATGTGAAGCTACCGCTTCAAGGATCATGGTTGGGAATCCATAGCGACCAGTGGTATATTGCCCCTTCCATGCTGTTGGACAATTTTCCCATCGCCAATGCATGCAGTCAATACTACCCAACATTCTAGGGAATCCACGAGACTCTCCAACTTGGAGCAGACGCTCCATGTCTTCAGCTGTAGGGCGTCGAAGGTACTGGGAGCCGAAAACTTCAACCACCCCTTGCACAAAATTTTCCAAGCACTTAAGGGCAGTGCTCTCTGCAACCTTTAAATACTCATCAAGCATGTCAGCTGCAGTCCCATATGCAAGCATACGGATTGCTGCTGTGCACTTTTGCAGTGGTGAAAGCCCCGGGCGATTAGTACAGTCTGCCCTTTGAGTGAAGCAGCCTCCCTGTTAAGCCTTGCTGTCATCTCCCTAGTGTCCATACACAAGAGTTGTCCATACACAAGAGTTTTTGATACGATTCCAGTAAAGCAGCCTCCCTGTTAAGCCTTGCTGTCTGAAACTTCTTTTCAGAAATGCGTTCTTGTGCCTCTACGAAATCTTCTTGTCGTTTTTTTGTTGCTGCTTGAATGTCAATGAATTTCTTCAAGTCTTCATCTAAACTAACATCATCATCGCTGACTCTACTTTTACCATTGCGTTTTTTTCTTAGCTTGTTGTGTCCCCATAGGACGTTCCAATTCTCCTACAGCTTCTGGTGTCCTTGAGGTATCAATTGCCTCATCTTCACCATCCAAACTCCTTTTATTTGGGTTTTCAAGTTCTTCCAGAACTACATGCCACTTGGGTTCATCACGAAGAATCTTCCAGCAGTGCTCAACTGTGAATGGTCCTTCCTTATAGTCATCCAAATAAAACTGCTTAGCCATATCTTTTAGCTGCTCATCTGAATATGCACTAAGATAAATTGAGGTAGCCTTCTTCCAACTTCCACAGAAAAATGCCACCCATCTCTTAATTTTTGTCCAGCGATCTTTGAGATGTTTCACCTCTCTTTTTCGGTTTGTAGGTGTAGTCTTATTGTAGTGTCCATGTACATCACTCCAATACTTCTCATTTTTCTTGCAATTCCCATTGATTGGGTCATTTGAGTGGATCAGCCATGCACTGACCTGAATTTAGAATACATGATTAGTTGTAGGTTCATATATTTGTGTAGCTACAAAAAGAAAGTGAGTGATACAATTTTACTTACTAGCCTCACGTCCTCATCTGGATCAAATACAAGGCGCTTTGCAGTCCTGCCATCGTTTCCATCATCTAAGTTGATGATGGTTTTGCCTTTCGATCTCGTTTTAGAATTTTGGTTTCCTGAGTCAGTTTTTGGTGGTGCTAATTGAGATTCCTTTCCCATTGGTGGCCATGGTGCTGACACATGAGGAAAGAATGGTTGTCAAGATTGGAAAAAGCTCATAAAACCACCAGGTGGATAGTAATCCATACCACTGGAAATTAATCAAGCAACCCATATTGTTACTTCTAATAAAACTAATATATAACTAGTGAATTAACTGTTTCTGAACATAATAAAGTGAGAACTAGTGCAGCAAGAAAAAAAAAAGAAACTTACCGATTTGTGGATGTGACTGCTGAAGATGTGGCTTGTGGCAAAGGTCCAGGCCACCATGGTGCTGAGAAGGCATGTCATTCGGCCATCAGTTTAGAGCAACACTTTATCAACAAATCAAGAAAAAAATAATAATTCAACAGGCACCATAAGCCAAGAATATTATAGTGCATTTCAGCACAACGATAGAACATAGGGCTGGGCTATGGAAATTTTGCAAAGATAAATCGGAAGAACTGTGCACAGGAAAATGATTTTTTAGCAAGGCCTTAGGGATTTTGCACAACCAACCTACGTATCTAGGCAAGTACAGGAACCAGGTTCAAAATTGATTACCTGCTTGACCTCCGGTACTAGCAGGACCACCACCAAGAACTGCAGGAGGAGTAGGCACTTGAATCACAGCAGGAGCAGAACCAATCTGAGATGAAGGAGCAAATCCAGTCTCATGTGGTGGTGGAGCCATCTCTCGCTTGGTCCGACGGCTCATCACCAGCAGCTACGAATGGATTTCAGATCTTGAATCACGGGCTCCAAAAGAGAGCAGCTGGGAAGAGAAAGGATGGGATGAGGAACGAACCTTGGTTTCACGGGCTCCAGAAATAAATCAGAAGAGTCGAGGGCGGGAGCAGCTGGATTTGGGGAAGGATTTTCGCGCGCAGTGGACGCGGGATAAAGGGGAAATTCGCGCGCATGCCGCAGCGGATGGGGAGAAGAAGTATTCGCGCGCCGCGGGACGGTGGAGGAGCTGTACGCGCGCAGCGGATCTGAGCCTGAGCGAAATCGATAGCGCAATAGCTAGTAGAAGGCGAGGAGGCCGGCGATTTAGCGCATCGTGGTCTGTGCGAGCTGAGCGACGAGAGAGTCGCCGGCTCGAATATTTTTGCACCTTCTCTTTCCTCCATATAGGATACATGCTGAGGTGTATACTCAAATAGTTAGCTTACTCAGCACCATTGTGGACGCCCTCAAATCTCTCAGAAAGACCTCTGGCTGCTCTGCGCTGATGCCTAGAATGGTGTGCAAGTCACTGGAACTGCTGTCACTGTCGGACTCCTCCTGCTGCTACTGCTGAGTGCAAACCCGTAGCCTCCAAGAACAGCCACCTCAAATCCAAGGACTGACACGAGTGGGTGGTGGTGGAGCTGCCTGTGTCTGGCCAAGAGTGGTATGAGCATGCACTAAACGATGAAGAGGACTGCCTGCTGGCTGAGCTGTCTTTGTGGCAAATTAGTCTATGTCTATTTTGCTGCTCACTCTGTCTGTCTCTAGGCCTATTCACTTATGCGAACCCCTTTGAGGCTGACCCTGTATGTTTGGCACTACTAGAGCATGCTGCCACTCGTGTTCCCCACGAGTCTGCTTTCTGCCCTTTTCCGGGACCTTGCCCTTGCATGCCCTTTCAAGAGCTATCTGCACGAGAATTGGTGGAAGATAGTAGACAGTAGAGAGTGAGCTATATAAACAATTCAAGAAAATATATGAAGATGAGCAAAGTACTTAAGCATAGCCAAATAAATTATTGATCCTAAACATGAGTTCTAAAGGACGTATTGTTGATTGCTAGAACTATCATGACACAAAGTGCTCAAAAGGAAATTGAGATTCTAAAGCTGTGGAGAAACATGTGAATAACCTAGATATGAGCACCATTAGTCCATTACCACTACCATGATGTGAGGGCATCTTCAATGAAGTGGATGATGACATGGTCCAAATGCTAGGAAAAGATTTACACTAAGTCGCAAAACACAAGAACCATGCTCACCATGGTGATTCGGTAAGAAACAGATGACACAGATTAAAAATACAATGAAAATTGTCTTGTATCCTTGGGAGCCATTAGTCTCATCAAACTCCACATCACAGGTTTCTTCACTCATGCAGGTAGCAATATTGAATACTCTATATTTTTTTGAGTTAAATAAATAACCAACAAGAAAACGAACATCACAACGACTTTCAAACTTCCGTATGTGTTTCCTTTTCTTGAAAATGTAACACTTGCAACCAAAGATCCGAAAGTAGGAGATGTTGGGCTTCCTCCTAATGAGAAGGTCGTAGGGTGTGTTTTTCAAGAAGCGATGAAGATACACCCGATTGGAAGCATGGCAAGCTGTGTTGATTGCTTCCACCCAAAACCTTTTTGATATGCCATAGTCATCCAACCTAGCTCTTGCAAGGGTGATCAATGTCGTTTTATTTCTCTCCACCACTCCATTTCATTGAGTCATATACGTTGATGAGACCTCATGCTTGATGCCCTTGTCCTCGAAAAATTCTTCAACTTGAGTGTTCCTAAACTCCGTGCCATTGCCACTTCGGACCTTCATCAGATTGGGCCCAAACTCATATTGGACTTTCCACACAAAGGTCTTGAAGGTCCCCATCGTTTTGCTCCTGCCATCTAGAAAGAAAGTCCAAGGATACCGAGAATAATCATCAATAATGACAAGGCAATAAAGGTTACCACCAAGACTTTTGTAGGTGGTTGGCCCGAAGAGGTCCATGTGTTGTATGTCCAAGTTTCCTAATGTTGACAAGTATGCCTTCATGGGATGTGAGGTAGCACAATGCTTCCTAGCTTGGCATTCACTACACAACTTGGATTCTTGAACTTCACATCCCTTACGCCAATCACCATTCCTCTCTTGAACACCTTCTTGAGTTGGCTCATGCCAATATGAGCAATGCGACAATACCAAAGCTAACCTGATAATGTCTTGGTGAAGAGGCACGTTGCCGAGCTAGGTCCATTAGAGGAAAAATCACAAGATATATATTTCTATGTCTAAAGCCCTTGATTATTAGACTCTTGTCCTCCTTGCTACTGACAAACACATCAACATCACTAAAGGTGCATGTTAGTCCAAGGTTACAAAGTTGAGCAATAGAAACCAATTTAACACTTAGAGAATCTATAAGCAAAACATTAGAAAAAGAGAGATCTTTGATAGAAACCTTACCCAAACCTACCAATTTTCCTTTGGCGTTGTCACCAAAGGTAACTTGTTCATGATCGCCCACATCTTCATCTAGTTAGATGAACATCTTTACATAACCAGTCATATGTTGTGTACAACCATTAGCGAGAATCCAATCATTTCCTCTGACTTTGTAGTTCACCTACACACAAGGGAGTTAAGCTTAAGGTTTGGGAACCCTAGCAACTTTGGGTCCTTTGACATGAGTAAAAAGGACTTTCGGAACCCAAATTTGCCAAGGTAGCTTGCTCTTTGCTTGAGTGCCAATGAACTTAGTCTCCACTTTGCTAGTATTAAGCTTGCTTAACAAGATGATGGTCATTAAATTGAGACTTATTATTTGGAGGCAAAGTGGGAAGGGGGTGTGTAGGAATCGGACACTCCCTTGTGTGATGACCAGTGACATGGCAATGTTGGCAATTGGAGCTCACTTTCTTAATGAAGTACTCCTTGAGTCCTGGTGAATTGGAAATATTTTCCTCCGGCTTAGGAAAGCACCCAAGTCCTCTCGTGATAAAGTGCCTCGCATTGTGGAAGAGAATTTTCTGCAAGTACCCAAGTCCTCTTGTTAGTTGGGTCATACACTTGGTCAAGCTCTCTAGTTCTTCTTCCAGTTCCTTTTCCCTTGCATGGTTAGTCACAAGAGAAGAAGTATTTTCATACTGACTAGTAGTTGAGTGAGACAATTCTTTAAGATCATCACAAGAAGTGGATGCATTGAGCTTAATGACATTTGTCTTTATGATTTCTTGCTCACCAAGGTCAATAGCATCATAGGAAAACTCAAGCTCTTGATATTTCATCTGTAAGTTTGCATGTTCAAACTTGATACTCTTGTTTCATTGATCAAGCGCGTTGTGAAGCACAACTACTTCACCATCCTTGATAAGCAAGTCATTATATTTAGCAAGTAACTTGTTATGCTCCTCTCTAAGTGACTTGATAGACTCGACAAATCTATCATGAGTTTCAACAAGCTCATTGTGTCTAACAAGTGACTCGTCATGTGAGGATTTGACATTGTCACCATAATCTCAAGATACTTGATTTTAGGCTTATGTTTTTTGATCACATCATCATATTCCTTAAAATTGACCTCAACTCATAAGGCCAGATATCACTAGATCAACTTTCATCATTGCTCGCCTTATTGTTACCTTTGGCCATGAGGCACATAGGTGGTTCATCCTCATAGATGGCGAGCCCCAGGGACTGGTGTCTTCATTGCTTGAGTCTTCGCTTGAGGACTCATCATTGGTGATCCACTCACAGGAAATCCTTGATTTCCTCTATTCTTGAAAGGCTTCTTCTTGAACTTGTGATGATCTTATAATCACATTGCTTCTTCCTGAGCTTCCTGGAAGGATGATGGCATTCATATGAAAGATGATCATAACACCCATAGCACTTCCTGTTACCCCCATCTCGATTTCTTCAAGTACGAAATTCGTTCTTCTTGGGGTCATAATTGTACCCTTTCTTGTTCAACTTTGATAATAGTCTTCCTCATCAGGAGAGCAAGCTCGATGTCCTCTTCATCTTCATTACCTGAGTCATTGCTAGCTTCATCATCACTTGGGCTTGATGGAGGGGGCTTACGCTTGTTCTTCTTGGCTTGTGGAAGCTTAATTTCTCCCATGAGGAACATCTCATGAGACTAGATCTTGCCAACCACCTCGACAACATAAAGGTCCTTAAGATTCTTCAGAGTAGAGAAGTGACAATCTTGTACTTGGGTTGATGGAGTGAGTGCAAGATTTACTTATAATGTTGCTATTAGACAAGGGAGAAATTTTAAGTGAGTTAATGTCATGCACAAGCACATTCAAGTGAGAGTACATTTTCTTAACATGTTCATTAGAAAGCATCTTGGACTCATTGAGCTTCTCTTTGAGCATTGTTGACATTTCTTAGCGTCATCACCAGGATTGTTAGTCCTTGGCAACGACACCAAGAAATGCATGTTGGTATGTCTTATGATTACAGATTGGATCTGCAAGCGCACGGATATACCACTGTAGCATTTCATCCAGAGAATATTCGGGTATCGTTGTTTATATTTTCCAGTAGGATGGCATGGTGTAAAAGAGTTTAGTAGGTACATAAATAGGACAACATTAATAAGCTGTAGACTATATTTCATACAAGGGTAAGTCATGATAAATGATATGGATAAGGGTAATGTGACACACACACAAGCTAATCTCAAGATAAAGAATAACGAATAAACAAAAGGTTAGCGGGAGCATAGGCATACAACGAATGTCCTAAAAGCATCTATTCATACAAGCAAGGGTTAAGCAAGATACATGGTTAGGGTTTAGAGATAAGGCGATAAGGCTCTAGATATCAGGGAGAATGTCCTGCACTGGTGTACAACCAGTTCCGTTACATGTTTTAGAACTCCTACACCATACCCGAACATGGGGGGACTACATTAACCACGGCAATTGTTCTTATTGTATAATATACAAGAATCTTACCTTGTTCTCATTGTTCTCCCAACTAGCTAGTTCTTCTCTATGTTTATTTATCCTGGATCTCCTTGTATGTCAAAGTTCTTACTAGAGCATTGTATATTAATTTAGGATATCTTCAAGAGATTTAGTTATCGATCATCTTAGCCACCGCTTCCCTGTGGAAAATATAAATACGATATCCTAAAATACTCTCGGGTAAAATGCTACAATGGTTATTCTGCGCGCTTGCATAATTAATCTCAAATTATCTTGAGAGCATAAGAAATACCAACAATAGCCCACAACATCGTTGGAAGTTCTTTATCCCACTTGCCAGATTTCTTAACCAAGCGGTTGAAAAATCTAGTCTTGAGACTCTGGAGCAGAATCATGTTGGTTCCCTTATATTGCCCATTGCTGAGTGGGGCTATGCCACTGAGGCAAGTCAATGTTTTATGCTGAGGTCTTTGCGAAGGTACCGTCTCCAAACGCAACGCTGGTGTTCTATGAATCATTGTCCATGATGATCTTGTTGGGAACATTGAATCGGGTCACTACATTACACATTATCAAGTGTGCTGCTGCCTTGGTGGAAATCATAGCAACAAGCTTGCCTCAATCTACTTTCTGACATGGCGATCGCAATGAAAAAGGAAAGGTTGGCATGAAGGTGAATTTGGCGACTATAGAATTGGCATTGCTCATACCTTTCGTACTAGTTCGCACACAACATAATGGGCTGTAGGGTAAGTAAAAACCATGTCGAAAGGGCCTTCCTAACATGAGCATGAAAGTGTACTTGAATAATGAACATTGACCGTACCAATCTGTACGTGAATAATTCTTTTAGTTTCGTATAACCCGATGATACAACATAATATCATTTTTAGGTATGTTCACAAATATTTGCTAACCAGTTGTTATTCTTTCAGGAGTGGTAACCAACTGTACACAAAAATAATAACAGGCTAATAACAATTTATAAGTTCAAGTTGTAACCAGAACATAAGGGAGAGTGCAACAAGACAAATATTGTTCCACCACACCATGCTGGATTTGCCGAGGAAAACACATTCATGCAAGATGCATGCAGATACTTCCAAGGCATTGTCCACACCTGCATGTTTGCAAAAAATATAATCCCTTGTGGTATCCTTGAAATCCTAGAGGCCATTTTCTTTTCAGAAATACAGTGCTATATTTAATGACAAATCTTACTAGATTCTTCCACAACTAGGAATTCCAACTGGAATCCAAGGAGGATAGCTATAGCTTAATCATAGGCCAACATAAAAAAATGGCAGATTTTGATGTGTAAAAATGCTGTAACGGCTTGCTCATCATCCGAGAGGATCCCATGGCGGATTTGACATGCAATGGCCAAGAGTGAACTCATAAACAACTCAACGCCATGCATACACGTGTCAGAACCCAAGAGATGTGATACCTCATTTTGATCTGGAAGGAGAATTGAATTAATTGACCATATCAGATTTTGGATTCGCATTTATTTTCAAGCACATATAGAAAATCTTTCAGATTTGGCGAGGCAAGATTCTGCCCTTGGCTTCGCCTATAAAATGCCCTTGGCTGTGCAGAACTCAAAGAGGCAGCAGAGTAGCAAGAAAGAGACGTGCATCATCTCAAGTAAAGGTAGGTCCAGATTTCCTAGCTTCTCTCTCTATGTGCATCCAGCATTTTTATTTTTATTTTGTAGAATATGTTTCACGAACTTACAGTTCGTAAAAATCATAGTTACTGCAGCATTAATTCATCTAACCTACGTTTCTTTGTTGTAATCAACAAGAAAATATTACGATTTTGCTTAATCTTGAGATGCTACAAGGCGATGAAGAATCTTGAAGTTGTTTGGTGTATCTAAAATATTTACTGATCTTTGTTTTGGTTGCAGAAGTTTCTTCATGGCATCCAAGATGCAAGGGTCTGCTACAAAGGCACTAGTCGTGGAGGATATCAAAGTTGACTGTGTAATTCTTTTGCGTATGTTGCAGAAACTTAACTGCAAAACTACTGTTGCGCATAATGGCAAAGAAGCTGTTGACCTTTTCCTTCAAGGGAAAACATTTGACATTGTTTTCTTTGATAAGGATATGCCATTGATGACTGGTCCTGAGGTACTTCAATTTCGTAGTTGACTTCAATTTATTTACCGCTCTACTAGTTTAAACTTATAAGCAACAAAAGTTACACTTCACTGAGGATTAATTCCTGGTCATTTTGTAGGCTGTGACCAAGATTCGTTCCATGGGAGCTACTGAGGTGAAGATGGTTGGAGTCTCAGCAGATTTTGGTGGCATGGAGGCATTCATGCATGCTGGTGCTGATATGTTTGTTCCCAAACCCATGAAGCTCGAGACCCTCGATTCTATGCTGCAGGAGGTCATTGGCAAGAAGAACATGAGTGGCTAGCTTGTAGCAGCAACAGATGAAGTGCAGCTCATAATATACATGGAGTTCTCATTATATGCTTTATGTGGGCTCGTAGTCGTATAACTAGATATAAGGAGTTGCACTTTATATATGCTTTGTTAGGGGTGAGAACTCAAGTTATGTTTTTTCAATATAAATTTGGATACTTTCAATGATGATTTATGTTTGAGTCAGTCTGATCTATTGTTCTTTTCTTTCTAGTTTCACATACTCAAATTCAAAGAATCATTGCAAACAGCAGTATCTTTTTTATTCAATGCATTACGCCTCTAGTATATAATTCATCAATAACAATTTGCATACACCCACCCATGCGTCACAGGATCACGTCAAAATTGATAACCGATAACCCCTGTTCCATAACATGCATCATAACCCCTGTTCCATAACACGCCATATGTGGAACTTTTTTAATACTAATTATTTTGGCAACTATACATTAATAATCCCAAAACCAAGAAATTCAAAGAAAAAAATATAACCACATCGTGTACCGAGCTGATGAAAAACTAAATTGTCTTTCCAGGCGATGAAATCATGCATTTTAGTTGAATCATAAAAGAACTATTTGTCAAGCAGATAAAATCTCTATGGCCGGACGATGAAATTAGAATTTTGACCAACCAATCAACAGAATTTAGGCAGGCCCAGTGTGGCTGCTACGAATGCGATCCTAATGGTTGTCGTTCTTGCCACAATTGTTGTAGCGGGGCCTCTTGTCGTCATCCTTGGCTACGCTGTTATGGAGTGCTTGGCAATCACGTGCGGTGTACTTTCGACGGCGAGCGCGATCGGCTACGGCAACGACGTTGTTGGCTCCTTCCTTGCGGTCTTGGTTGTGAGATGACCTGGGGCGGTCTCCTCGATTGTTGTTGTTGTGGCGGGATGGGCGATCATTGTTACACCTATGTGGATGGTCGTCGTTGCGGCGGTTTGGGCGGTCGTCGTTGTGCCAATTTTTGCGAGTGTCGGTGAGTTGGCATTCCTTGTGTTAGAGGTGGGCCTCTTAGTGTTTTCCATGTCAGCGTGCTTGTTGGACCACCGCCACATCATCTTGAAGACCGTCATCCGGTTGCTCTCGAACATCTTACACCATAGCTTGATGTTGTGGAGCCTGTAACACCTCAGGTGTTTAAATTATGAAATAAGCCTCATTAGCTTAACACGATGCATAAATAACTAACAAAATTTTAAAAGAAATGAATTATAAATTGGTTTTACTTTGAATTAAAAATATATGCGTATATGTGCATAAATACATGTACTTTAATCAAACAAATTAAATAACTCTCACCTAACCGCACTTGGCGGCAAAATTTAATAGACACACCATCAATGACAGGATAAACAAAAATCTAGTTGAAGCCTAGAAGAGAATACAAATTTTTGCGCAGGAAATGATGTGCCCTCCGAATCATACTTTTTGAGTTTTTAAAATAACTTCTAAACTAGAACTCAAATGAACTTTGGCCTGAAACAAAACTTGTGTAACTTTTCATTTTGAACAACATTTATGTTCGGAGATTTTTGAGTTGCAACACAAAAATTTGAGTAACACTTAACTTTGCAAACCAGCCCCTACCTTTTCTTCTATTTTCACTTTAGACCCTTCCTCTCCGCTTCGCCCGACCCTACGCTTCGCCCGACCATACCTTCGCCCGACCCTCCGCCCACCGCACAGTCGCCGCTGGCCACTTGGCCGGCGATGCCTGACGGCGCTAGGCGCCAAGCCAATGCTTGGCCGCGCCCCGCTCGCACGCGCTCCTCCCCACGCCGCGACCATGCCTAGTCCGCGCACGACGGCGACACACGCCTCTGCTCGCCGCCCGCCGCGCCCAATGGCCGGTCCGCGCCCGTGTCCCCGCCGCGTCCCGCCAGTCGCCGCGCTCGCCGCCCGGCAAGCCAGCTGCTGTAGCTCCTCGCCCAACCCGCGCGCCGCGTGATCTCCCCCTCCCCCACGCCAAATCCCCGGCGCCCAATCCCCTGCCCACGCCCGCCGCACGCCGCGCCGTCTCTGCTCGCCACCCACCGCGACCAGTAACGCGCCCCCCGTCGTGCCGCCCCTCCCCAGCGTTTCCCGGTCCTCTCCCTCCCTCCTGCAGCCTATAAAAGGCGACTCAAGGCCACCCGCGCGCGCCTCAACCCACCAGAACGCCACTGCCGCTGCCACTGCCGCTGCCGTGCACCACCCGCCCGTGGAGCCCCATCCTCTAGCCTCCCACTGCCCAAACCCATCACCCAGCAAGCTTGCCGTCCTCCACTGAAGCTCACTGGCCTCTTCCCCGACCATCTCGACCGCCGGAGCACTGCCAGTGCCGCCCGCGCCGCCGCTGCTCCCCTGCTGCTCCGCGGACAGCCCACTACGAAGCTCCTCCGTCCAAGCCAAGCCTCGAAACGGGTTCCCCTCGACGCCGCGAAGCTCATCGACCAGCCACGCCCTCCCCTCCTCACCGGAGCACCGCCGCCGCCCCTCTGCTCCGCACCGACGAGCCACCTCCGGCCACCCCCAACCCCGACCAAGGCCACCCCAAGGTAGCTCTCACCTCCCTGGATCTCCCCAACCCTTTTCCCCTCGCCGCCGACGAGCCCCCTCGCCGGAATCTGGCCGGCCACCATGCCAGCGCCGCCTAGGGACCTATTCGCAACGATTAAAATCTTTAAAAGAGTCTGCACGCAAGTTTACAGGGGTATAACTGTAAACCTGTGTTTAAACTTTGAATTCAAAAACAGCAAAGTGTAAAATTCATATAAAATCATAGAAAAATCAGAAAACTACAAACTCAACTGTTCTGGAATCGTTAGAAGAAAGTCTACAACTTTTGTTACATGCTTTTCTTCAGTTGCTTGCTAAATCTTTCTCTAAATTAAATAGAAAGTTTAAAAGACTTTAATTGTACCCACTGTTGTAGACCAGTTCTGAATCTGATTTTTGGACAGTAGATTGATTGCTTGATGTGTAAGCCAGTGTAAAAATATTAGGACCAGAACCCATATCTAGCTAAACTTTTTGTTAAACTTTGTTCATGCCATAAAATAATAGAACTAATTGGTACCTACTGTTATATTATGATTCATGTTGTGAAACTTTTCCAGAGCTGTTATAGTGATGCATAAATACCAAAAAAAAGTTTAGAACCTTTTTCCTTTCTGTAACCTATTTATATAATTTTGTGGTAGGAAAAATGCACTAATTCAAATAATTAGTTTCTGTGCTTGGAAAATGTTCATCTTTTTAGTGTAGGACACATTAGAGTAGCTCTTTCCGTATAAAAAGTTTCATATATAGAAACCGTGTAAAACATCCTGTAGAAATTAATCTTTATTAAAATAGGTGTATCTTGTCCTATTTATTATGCTTTGTATCTTGCACAGTATATTCTAACAAATTTACAGTAACACATATATGGAACGGTTAACACTCTGTAAACGTTTTGGCATCAATACTTGAATGGTTTGTCCTGTATAAAAATAAATAGGTTCTAGTAGTGGCTATGTATTTCATTTTTCAAAATTAATATGCTGCACAGAAATTTCTGAAATTTTTACAGTGCTGTTGTCTCTACATAATGTACCCTAAATAAAAATTTCATCAGCAGAAGTTACCTAGATCAGTGTTTGTGCTTAATCCATGCCTTCTGTTAAAGATTGCCCAAGAAATCGTAACTAAGTAATTTTACAACCAAATCTATATTATTGGGGACTGCAACTTTATCGTGAAGGAAAATAATCGTCATATACCATCACTACAACTTACACTTGTGCATTCATATAGAATCGACTAGTCTCGCCGATGGAACGTACGAGCTGGTGCCCGTGTCCGAGAGTGAGCAGTGTGAAGCTCAAATGAATCTAATTGAAGCTTTCGAAGACCCGAACCCGAGTTCGGACGAGCCCCAAACTAACTTTACCCAAGAAGGCAAGCCCCGGAGCATGAACCCTATTTTCTAAATTATGCAACTTATTACTCTACTTTACTTGTGCATTAAGTTTATAGGAGTTGAATGAAAAACTTAGTCGCATGATCCTAGGTACCCATGCTCTGAACACTAGATGTAAGGTTCGATAGAATGCTATGCTAATAGGACTACGGTAAAATTCGAGTGATTTCCTGTCACTTGCGAGAATTTAGGAGTTGAATGTTTACTACATGCTGCAATCATAAGGTCGACGGACGGGGCTATGGTACGATGTTTATGTTGATGATTGAGGCCCCGTCTGTTTAGTGAAAAATGCTAAGGCCACAGTTTGTGGTAGTGGTAGTTAAGTCTTTGAACGTAGTAACCACATGCCAAGAATACGGTAATCGGTAAGCTTAAGTACCGGATGGAACCGAGGCCGGAATAAACTCCCCACCGTCTTGAATTCGTTCACATCTAGCTAATGGCGGGTGCATGTGCCGCCATGGCCGGGTCCATGGGGACGTGTAGTCGAGGGCGGTGGGCCTGTTCCGTGAAGCGGGAATTGAAGGGAAAAGTTGCACGTGTGATTCTGTGAGTAACCACCTGACGTGTGTTTAGGTTTTCTTGCAAGGTTAAGAAATTCGATTCGAATCGTCCGTTTCTCACGGTTATTGAGACTGCTTGACCCTCTTACCACATAGAGTAAGAAGTGGAACAATGATGATGATTAATCTTGATGGATGAAAAATTAATTCTTTCACCATGTATGATATGGTATAGTTGCTTACCTAGAATGGTTAAAGAAAACTAGAATCTGGAGCTAAAATTTGAAAGTAAGGACCTACTTGTAAATGCTTTTCGGCAAAACAAACCCCTCGAGCCAAAAAGCCTTGCATGTCTTGGAGTCGTCTAAGTATATTCCACTAGTCAGGTAAGCTTTGCTGAGTATTAGTATACTCAGCCTTGCGTGTGGCTCATTTTCAGGTGATACTTTCGAGGATACGATCGCTAGTTTGACTTGGCGGTGTACCCTTCCTCCTGGTTGGTCGGTGGAATGGGATACGCCCCCGGCCAACGATGATAATGCCGAGTGATGTCTCGTACGAGCTTCATCGAGACATCGTGTATCGTCGAGTAGTTTATCGTTATTTTTTTTCCGCTGCATTGAACTCTGAAGAACTCAATTACTTTGAACTCTAAAGTACCTTGTTTTACAAATTTCGAACTTAGTTGTAATAATAATTTATGATGAACCCTATGATGTAAAATCTGTGGAATGTTGTATCCTCTAGGCTCACCTTCGTGTGAGTACTTGTATGTGTGGTTTCGATCGGCAAAAATCGTGGTTGTATCGGGAGGTTACCCGACAGACCAATGGATTATTCCGTTTGAAGTGCGAGTTAGCCCTGATTGCCCTCGTGGTGATGGTTAGCGCGCTTGAGCCGGATTAATTCAGGTAGTTCTGCCACAGCTGGCATCAGAGCCGAAATGCATACGCCAGAGAATGCAACAAGCCTTAAAAACTTGTTTTCATAAAACTTGACCAGAAAAATGCGTTTGCAAAATGCGTTGGTTCTTTAAGGATGGTACCTAGTTCGTAAAGCCCTAAAAGATTATGGGAAAGTTACTAGGTGGCTATCTAACTTGTGAATATTATCAACTAACTTCTAGCACATTACTTTCTGTCAAAACTTACTTTTATGCACAACCGACCCTTAAATTCTGTAACGACGCACTCATCGCTAAGGTAAGAAGGTAAGAATCCTCAGCCAACTGAGAGAACTTGGCCTTCCTGTCGGTGATGCGAGCCGAACGCTGCCCTCAAGCAGTGGCTTACTTGAGGTGCTGCCAATATACCAACTATTAGTTGATTATATTGGGAGTAGAAGATTTGGCGCAGGGTATGGCGGTCGCTGTTCATACCTCCGTCTCAAGACGGTACCCCCGTGAATACGCTATCTTGATAGCGTATGTTAACGTCGTCTGTACGGCGGGAATTGTACGGATGCCGTATCTATAGTGAACGGTAATGAATATGGACACTTTCATGAGTGCTAGAATGAAAGGTCAATGGACATATATATGCTATATCAATCTTCTGCAGGTACACTAACCGCGATTACGATAAGTTAAAGAACGGTTAGAGAATTCTCGACTAGCTATTATAGTGAGAGACGTATTGTGTATGCCACCGAAACTAACTTCGTAAGACCAAAGCTATTTGAAAATTATTTTATTTTGTGAGGATGAATAGGACGTGCATGCATCATGACTATATAAATCTGAAATTGAAAATGCGATGCATGAGAGTGGTAAAGTTCATGCGCCCACACAATTGTCTTTGCATAAGGATTTTCTAGCAAATATGTCACATTTCTGCAATATCTAAAAAGATGGATTTTTTGAGATTAGAAAATGATCCTTTCTGAAGAAACTCATATTGAGAGTTTTGTTCCAAAAATTTTATTCTACCTCCTGTCTAAATATGAAAAATTCTGGACATATGGATAATGAGAAACACCAGAAACCTTGAGATGTTAGTTTTCTGCCCAAAATGAGCGCTTCTACAATATAAATTTTTATGCCCCATTACTACAGTTTTCTGCAAAAGTGTTCAACACAAAACTTGTTATAAATTTACTCAGGCAGCTACTGTTAAAATTTGGTAATTTTTGGCTCGGTAGAGTTTTCCTGGTGCACGAAACATTGGCTAACTGTTCACTGAAATTTCTGGGTAGACAGTAAAGTAAAACCATAATAGAAAGACCATCTTAGAGCCTGATCTAGCTCTGGAGTTGACTAGCAAAGTTGTTCAAAAATACCTTATGAATGTTCTGGTAAAAGTTGAGAATTTTTGGACAAGAACTGTTGAAGTTATGGCTATTTTAGTGCACTATCAAGAACCTGTTCACTATGCTGTTCACAGTTTTTCGCTATCTCACCCAATTGATCTTTTGTTCAGATGGCCGAGTCTGTTGCCATGATGGTGGATGAGGATGGACGCGTTCACTTGCAGTGTCTCCACTGGGAGGGCTTTCCCTCTATCTTGTGGGATGTTGTGAGCGCCGCGGGCTATCTAATTCCCCCACGTTACACCGGACTGGAGTTTGCAGAGAATGGAGATACCCAGTGTCGTGTTAACGTGACCATCTTTCCGCACCCACTACACCCGGAGTGGCCCGCCTTGGTGATTGAGACTGTTGGTCAACGATTGGCCGATACTTGGGAGCTTGCTGCCATGGGGGCGCTCACCACTTTCTGTGCGCAGTGCCCCGAGACCGTCACGCTCACTCCTATTGGTTTGTTTCCTACTGCCCAGGACAACGACCCCTTTTGGCTCAACAGGATACAACACTCACAGTACTTGGTAGACTTTCACGCATACGAGACCATCGAGACCTCCGTGCGGTGCATGAATGCACTGTACCGACTTCAGACTCTCCAGAGTCAGGCACTTGTGCAGCTCACAGATCTTGCACAGGCCTACCACATGATGGCAGATACCAGAGATGAGCAGATCAAGGAGCTCAGTGAGGAACTTGAGGACAGAGACACCCGGATTGGCCAACTTGAGGGCCAAGTTCAGGAGCACGACACTCTCATGGGTGAGAGAGATGACATGATAGCACACTTGGAGGAGCAGCTCCATGATCTGAACCTTGAGTTGGAGGATGCTAATGAGCACATTCAGTGGCACCATGATCAGAATGCCCCTCCCGACGTGGTGGCTATGGAGGAAGATGATGAGGAGCCACAGGAGATTGACGGTGTTTCAGGTATGGATTTTGAGGGTGAAGCACCGCAGCCACCTCCGATGGGAGCTCACTCTCCTACTCACAGCGAGCCATCCGTCAACAACCTCGATGACTTCTAGATGATGATCTAGGAGGACTTTTGCATATACTCCTCGATAGTGTAGCCTAACTTTTGGCAAGTGTTGTAATAGGCTAACTAAGAGTTGAGTACCTCTTTTGTGATGGGTACAAATTGACTATTGGATACTCTAATCATGTAGGCCATGGCTAAAAACTTGGTGGTTTGATTGTGATATTGGAAAGCAGTTGAATCTGCGATTGCAGAAACTTGTCAGAATTTTTACCTATGTCTCCTTACATTTCTGGACTGAGTGTTGAATACCAAACTTGTCCTAAATTTTGTGATCTAGGTTCCCACAAAATTTCAGATGGTTGGAGCAACCCGTGGTAACCCGGAAGGTTTTGGTGCTAGTGCTAGTGGATCCCAACCACAGCCACCACCACCACCCAGTTTGGTGGAAGTAATGGCTGCTCAAACCGAGTTGCTTCACCAGCTCGTGCAAGGACAACACCAACAACGGGTGGACACAATGTTCACCAACCTCAAGCTTCCGGTTATACGGATTTCCTTGGGACCCAGCCTCCCTTGTTTCACAAAACGGAGGAACCCTTGGATGCGGACGCTTGGATTCGCACAATCGAGTCCAAATTTTCTCTACTCGTGGCCCCATGTTCGGATGCAAACAAGGCTCGCTATGCCGCGCAGCAGTTTCGCGGTACAGCTCGTCTTTGGTGGGACAATTACTTTGCGATGCTCCCGGCTGATCACATCGTCACTTGGGACGAATTCAAAACTGCGTTCCGAGCACACCATATCCCAGAAGGTCTTATGGAAAGAAAGCTAAATGAGTTTCTGGCTCTCACTCAGGGTACCCGCACTGTAATTCAGTATGCTCAAGCCTTCAACAACCTGTGCCAGTATACAGGCTATCACGCAGACACGGATGCTAAGAAGCGGGATCGTTTCCGCAGAGGATTGAGCACCAAACTCAAGGAGCGACTGAACCTTGTCAAGGACGATACATATAATGAGCTGGTAAACATGGCAATTACCCAAGAGGATTGTATTGTGGCTCACCGTGCCGAGAAGAAGAGAAAGGCACCAGTTGGACCCTCGGGAGCTTAGCCACCGAGGTATCGATTAGTGCAAAATGTTGCGCCTATAGCTCCACAGAAGGGCCCTCGGCCAGGACGTTGTATTGTCAGGCCCCCATAGCAACAAGGTGTTGTACGACCCCCTGTGACTCAGCAAACTAGACCAAGGCCCGCTACTCAGCAATTCCTTCATCCAAAAATCGCCAATCGTTGTTTCAATTGTGGAAGTTCCAGTCA
Source organism: Panicum miliaceum (assembly GCA_032594955.1). Classification (NCBI taxonomy): domain Eukaryota; kingdom Viridiplantae; phylum Streptophyta; class Magnoliopsida; order Poales; family Poaceae; genus Panicum; species Panicum miliaceum. Next base: position 4,599,748 of record CM064070.1, on the reverse strand, counting down.
TTTTGCTCGAGAATGCCCTCGGCCTAGGCAGCCAATTCAGGGCCAAGGCTCTAACTAGAACAATAAGAAGAAAGGCAAGAGGCAGACCATTCAGGTCAAGCAAGGATGGATCAATTTCACCACTCTTGTAGAACTTCTTGAAGGAGCACCAGTAATGACGGGTACATTCTCTATCCATAACAAGCCTGCAGTTATATTGTTTGATTCTGGTGCATCACATAGTTTCATTAGTGCAAAGTTTGGTGCAAAAGTAGGCTTGGATGTTTTTCACACAAAAGGGTCATATATGATATCAACACCGGGAGGAAAAATTGCTTCCAACCAAATAATAAGGCTGGTACCGATAAAATTGGGTAGTAAAATCATCAACACGGACCTTGTCCTCTTACCCCTTGAAGGCATGGATATTATTTTGGGTATGAATTGGATGACTATGCACGGAGTCATACTGGACCTTTCTTCTCGAGCTATTGAAATAAATTCACCTAGTCACGGAACCACTACCCTTTACCTACCGTTCCGGGAGTGCACGGATTCTTGTGCTTTCATAATGGAAGGAATCAACCTAGATGATATTCCAGTGGTATGCGAGTATGCCGATATTTTTCCGGACGATTTGCCAGGAATGCCACCAGATAGGGATATTGAGTTCGTTATTGAACTGCAACCAGGCACTGCACCTATCTCCAAAAGACCCTATAGGATGCCACCTAAGGAATAAGCCGAACTGAAAACACAACTCCAAGAACTACTGGACAAACGCTTCATTCATCCTAGCGCATCACCTTGGGGATGTCCAGCCCTTTTTTTAAAGAAAAAGGATAATAGTTTAAGATTATGTGTGGACTACCGACCTCTCAATGCGGTAACCGTAAATACCCACTTCCCCGCATCGATGTTCTCTTTGACCAATTATCTGGAGCTAGAGTTTTCTCAAAGATTGATCTTCGATCTGGATATCATCAGATAAAGATTCGTCCATGCGATATTCCTAAGACTGCCTTTTCCACATGATATGGACTATACGAATTTTTGGTCATGTCTTTTGGTCTCACAAATGCTCCCGCCTACTACATGTATCTCATGAATTCGGTATTCAAGCCAGAGCTCGACAAGTTTGTCCTAGTTTTCATTGACGACATCCTTATCTATTCCAAGAATGAGGAAGAGCACGCTAAGCACCTGCACATTGTTCTTCAGCGTCTCAGAGACCATCAGCTCTATGCTAAATTTTCTAAGTGCGAATTCTGGTAGGATAGTGTGAAATTCTTGGGTCACACTATTTCCAGCGAAGGCATAGCCGTTGACCCCAGCAAGGTACAAGAAGTGATGGATTGGAAACCTCCTACCTCTGTTCATCAGATTCGTAGTTTTCTTGGTTTAGCCGGTTACTATCGCCGTTTCATTCCGGATTTCTCCAGGATTGCTAAGCCTATGACTGAACTATTGAAAAAGGGAGTAAAGTTTGTGTGGGATGAGAAATGTGAAGAAGCTTTCCACACTCTTAGATAACATTTGACTACAGCCCCTGTGTTAGCTCAACCCGATAACACCAAGCCATTCGATGTTTACTGTGACGCATCTGGCACCGGTCTTGGTTGTGTGCTTATGCAAGAAAATCGAGTTATCGCCTTTGCATCACGAGCCCTTCGGCCCCATGAGCAGAATTATCCGACCCATGATCTCGAGTTCGCAGTAGTCATTCATGCTCTAAAAATATGGAGACATTATCTCATGGGCACTCATTGTAATATCTACACCGATCACAAGAGTCTCAAATATATCTTCACCCAAGCCGATCTAAATATGAGACAAAGAAGATGGCTAGAATTAATCAAGGATTATGACCTCGAGGTGCACTATCACCCCGACAAGGCTAATGTAGTCGCGGATCCACTCATCCGTAAGGCCCATTGCCATTGCCTATCAGTGGAATTCTATAATGAGACATTATGTTCAGAAATGAGGAAGCTTAGTTTGGAAATGATTTCCCAAGGCACCTTGCATCATATCTCAGTTGAGCCCACTCTTCACGACCAGATCATCATGGCACAACTACATGATGAAGGAGTTAAGATCATCAAACAAAAACTCTCTCTAGGAGAAGAGAAATACAAATGTTTCCGCCAGGACCATAAGGGAGTTCTATGGTTCGAAAGTTGCATCGTCGTTCCAAAGAATCATGAGCTCCGTAAGCAAATTCTTGATGAGGCACACCTTTCCAAATTTTCTATTCACCCCAGCAGTAGCAAAATGTATCAAGATCTTAGGCAAAATTTCTGGTGGACTAGAATGAAAAGAGAAATCGCTAAATATGTCTCAGAATGCGGCACATGTCAGAGAGTAAAAGCTAGCCACTTGAAAGTAGCCGGTACACTTCAACCTTTGCCTATACCCTCATAGAAATGGGAAGACATAAGTATGGATTTCATTGTTGGATTGCCAAGTACCGCACAGAGACATGATTCCATATGGGTTATCGTTGATAGGCTCACAAAGACGGCACATTTTTCTTCCGGTACACACCACCTATACTGCCAAGAAATATGCCGAGATTTATCTCGATCGTATCGTTTGCCTACATGGAGTACCAAAGACTATTATTTCCGATCGTGGTACTCAGTTTGTAGCGCGCTTTTGGGAACAATTGCAAGCTTCTCTTGGTACTAAATTGATTCGAAGCTCAGCCTATCATCCTCAAACTGACGGACAAACTGAAAGAGTGAACCAAATTCTTGAAGACATGCTTAGAGCTTGCGTCATTCACTATGGCAAGAATTGGGACAAATGCCTATCCCTAGCAAAGTTCTCATATAACAATAGCTATCAAGCGAGTTTGAAAATGGCACCATTTGAGGCCTTATACAGACAAAGGTGTCGAACCCCTTTGAGTTGGTCACAGACCGGAGAACGTAAAATATTTGGACCAGACTTGGTAATCGAGGCAGAAGAAAAAGTGAGAGTAATACAAGAAAACATTAGAGCCGCACAATCCAGGCAAAAGAGCTATTTCGACAGAAGGAGAAAGCCACTAAAATTTGAAGTTGGTGACCACGTCTACCTTCGAGTTTCACCAACCAAGGGTGTAGAACAATTCAGAGTCAAGGGAAAACTATCTCCCCGTTATGTTGGTCCCTACGAAATCATCGAGAGTTGCGCACCCGTAGCCTATAGAATTCGACTGCCCCCTCAGCTTGCAGCCATCCATGATGTCTTTCACGTGTCTCAGCTCAAGAAGTGTGTTCGAGTCCCTACCGAGGTTGTGGAACAACAAGAAATATTGGTAGAGCCCGACCTCTCGTATGTTGAGTATCCTATCAAAATCATGGATCAAAAAGAAAGAAGCACTAGAAGGAAAGTGATTAAAATGTACAAAATTCAATGGAATCATCACACTGAGGAAGAAGCCACATGGGAAACTGAAAGCTATCTATACCAAAATTTCCCGGGTTTTCTCAACTCTACCGAAGGTACACACACTGTCCACACTAAGCTTATTGTCCGAATTTTAGGGCGAGATTCTTTTTAAGGGGGGAAGGTTGTAACACCTCAGATGTTTAAATTACGAAATAAGACTCATTAGTTTAACACGATGCATAAATAACTAAGAAAAGTTTAAAAAAAATGAATTATAAATTGGTTTTGCTTTGAATTAAAAATAGATGGGTATATGTGCATAAATACATGTACTTTAATCAAACAAATTAAATAACTCTCACCTCAACGTACTTGGCGCTGAAATTTAATAGACATACCATCGATGATAGGATAAACAAAAGTCTAGTTGAAGCCGAGGAGAGAATACAAATTTTTACCCAGGAAATGACGTGCCCTCCGAATCATACTTTCTGAGTTTTTAAAATAACTTCTAAACTAGAACTCAAAGGAACTTTGGCCTGAAACAAAACTTGTGTAACTTTTCATTTTGAACAACTTTCATGTTCGGAGATTTTTGAGTTGCAACACAAAAATTTGAGTAACACTTGACTTTGCAAACCAGCCCCTGCCTTTTCTTCTATTTTCACTTCAGACGCATCCTCTCCGCTTCGCCCGACCCTACACTTCGCCCGACCCTCCGCTTCACCCGACCCTCCACTTCGCCCGACCCTCCGCCCACTGCTCTGTCGCCGCTGGCCACTTGGCTGGCGATGCCTGACCGGCGCTAGGCGCCAAGCCAATGCCTAGTCGCGACCATGCCCAGTCTGCGACCATGCCCAGTCTGCGCACGCCATGTGCACGCCGGCGACGTGTGCCTCTGCTCGCCGCCCGCCGCGCCCAATGGCCGGTCCGCGCCGTGCCCGTGTCCTCGCCTCGTCCCGCCAGTCGCCGCGCTCGCCGCCCGGCAAGCCAGCTGCTGCAGCTCCTCGCCCAACCTGCGCGCCGCGTGATCTCCCCCTCCCCCACGCCAAATCCCTGGCGCCCAATCCCGTGCCCACGCCCGCCGCACGCCGCGCCGGCTCTGCTCGCCGCCCACCGCGACCAGTAACGCGCCCCCATCGTGCCACCCCTCCCCAGCGTTGCCGGTCCTCTACCTCCCTCCTGCAGCCTATAAAGGGCGACTCAAGGCCACTAGCGCGCGCCTCAACCCACCAGAACGCCGCCACCGCTGCCATTGCCGCTGGCGTGCACCACCCGCCTGTGGAGCCCCGTCCTCCAGCCTTCCACTGCCCAAACCCATCACCCAGCGAGCTTGCCGTCCCTCCACTGAAGCTCACCGGCCTCTTCCCCGACCATCTCGACCGTCGGAGCACTGCCAGCGCTGCCCGCGCCGCCGCCGCTCCCCTGCTGCTCCGCGGACAGCCCACTCCGAAGCTCCTCCGTCCAAGCCAAGCCTCAAAACGGGTTCCCCTCGACACCGCGAAGCTCATCAACAAGCCCACACCCTCCCCTCCGTGCTGGAGCACCGTCGCCGACGCTCCGCACCGCCCCCCCCTGTGCTCCACGCCGACGAGCCACCTCCGGCCACCCCTAACCCCGACCAAGGCCACCCCAAGCTAGCTCTCACCTCTCTGGATCTCCCCGACCCTTTTCCTCTCGCCGCCGACGAGCCCCCTCGCCGGAATCTAGCCGGCCGCCATGCCAGCGCCGCCCAGGGACCTATTCGCAATGATTGAAATCTTTAAAAGAGTCTGCACGCAAGTTTTCAGGGGCATAACTGTAAACCTGTATTTAAACTTTGAATTCAAAAACAATGAATTGTAAAAATCATAGAAAATCATAGATAAACCAGAAAAATACAAACTCAACTGTTTTGGAATCTTTAGAAGAAAATCTACAACTTTTGTTACATGCTTTTCTTCAGTTGCTTGCTAAATCTTGCTCTAAATTAAATAGAAACTTTAATAGTCTTTAATTGTACCCACTGTTGTAGACCAGTTCTGAATCTGATTTTTTGACAGTAGATTAGTTGCTTGATGTGTAAGCCAGTGTAAAAATATTAGGAACAGAACCCATCTCTAGCTAAACTTTTTGTTAAACTTTGTTCATGCCATGAAATAATAGAACTAATTTGTACCTACTATTATATTGCGATTCATACTGTGAAACTTTTCCAGAGCTGTTATAGTGATGCCTAAATACCACAGAAAAAATTTAGAATCTTTTTACTTTCTGTAACCTATTTATATAATTTTGTGGTAGGAAAAATGCACTAATTCAAATAATTAGTTTCAATGCTTGGAAAATGTTCATCTTTTTGCTGTAGGACACCTTAGAGTAGCTCTTGCTGTATAAAAAGTTTCATACACAGAAACCCTGCAAAACATACTGTAGAAATCAATCTTTATTAAAATAGGTGTATATTGTCCTATTTATTATGCTTTGTATCTTGGACAGTAAAATCTGAAAGATAACTAATCTACTGTATAAAAATAACTATGTTCTAGTCGTGGCTGTGTATTACATTTTTTCAAAATTAATCTACTGTACAGAAATTTCTGAAATTTTTACAGTGCTGTTGTCTCTGCATAATGTACTCTAAATAAAAATTTCATCACCAGAGGTTACCTAGATCAGTGTTTGTGTTTAATCCATGCTTATACTGCGAAAATTAAATTTTCAATACAACACCACCCCTTCTGTTAAAGATTGCCCAAGAAATCGTAACTAAGTAACTTTACAACAAAATCTATGTTATTGGGGACTGCAACTTTATCGTGAAGAAAAATAATCGTCATATACCATCACTACAACTTACACTTGTGCATTCATATAGAATCGACTACTCTCGCCGACGGAACGTACGAGCTGGTGCCCGCGTTCGAGAGTGAGCAGCGTGAAGCTCAAGTGAATCTAACTGAAGCTTTCGAAGACCCGAACCTGAGTTCGGACGAGCCCCAAACTAACTTTACCCAAGAAGGCAAGCCCCGGAGCATGAACCCTATTTTCTAAATTATGCAACTTATTACTCTACTTTACTTGTGCATTAAGTTTATGGGAGTTGAATGAAAACTTAGTCGCATGATCCTAGGTACTCATGCTCTGAATACTAGATGTAAGGTTCGATAGAATGCTATGCTAATAGGACTCCGGTAAAAGTCGAGTGATTTCCTGTCACTCGCGAGAATTTAGGAGTTGAATGTTTACTACATGCTGCAATCATAAGGTCGACGGACGGGGCTATGGTATGATATTTATGTTGATGATTGAGGCCCCGTCTGTTTACTGAAAAATGCTAAGGCCACAGTGTGTGGTAGTGGTGGTTAAGTCTTTGAACGTACTAACCACATATCGAGAATATGGTAATCGGTAAGCTTAAGTACCGGATTGAACCGAGGCCGGAATATACTCCCCACCGTCTTGAATTCGTTCACATCTAGCTAATGGCGGGTGCATGTGCCGCCATGGCCGGGTCCATGGGGACGTGTAGTCGAGGGCGGTGGGCCTGTTCCGTGAAGCGGAAATTGAAGGGAAAAGTTGCACGTGTGACTCTGTGAGTAACCACGTGACGTGTGTTTAGGTTTCCCTTGTAAGGTTAAGAAATTCGATTCGAATCGTCCGTTTCTCGCGGTTATTGAGACTGCTTGACCCTTTTACCACATAGAGTAAGAAGAGGAACAATGATGATGATTAATCTTGATGGATGAAAAGTTAATTCTTTCACCATGTATGATATTGGATAGTTGCTTACCTAGAATGGTTAAAGAAAACTAGAATCTGGAGCTAAAATTTGAGAGTAAGGATCTGCTTGTAAATGTTTTTCGGCAAAACAAACCCCTCTCCATAAAACATATATGCACCAATCCTAAAGCAAACAATTTATCAATTATATATTTTCTTAATTATTTTTGTCCAGGGTCTCGTCTAGTGTAAGGAAAATGACCCTCAATCCATTGTTTGTGATTCTGGTGATTGAATAACAACATAATTATTTGGACTAATATTTTGTCAAGCATACTTTTGTAGATGTTTATGTCAAGCATACTTTTGTAGATGTTTATAGGTTCAAAAAAATGCAATGAAAGCCATTCAAGTGATAAAGAAGAAAAGACACGTGAAGAAAATAACTCAAGAAACCAAGTTTTAACTACAGATTAAATCGTTGAGGGGACATATTCCGATTTAATCGGTCAGGCAAATCAAGGGCAGCAGCAGCAAAAGTTACTGGAATGACCGATTCATTTGGTCATGCAAATTAAGGGTACCACCAAATCAGTTGGTGACCCTGGGAAGCTGAAGAACAGCTCTTAATTGACCAATTAATTCGGTCATATTCATAGGAGCATCACCGAATCAGTCGGTGAGCCATGGCTCGGTAGTCAGCCACCCAACGTCTGCCTTGCACACTGGGACCGATTAATCCTGCCAGTGCATTAGGAAGGGACAGTCGGTCAGGCTAAAACGGCTACCTTGCACAGGGGGGCCGATTCATCTTGTCAAAGGACCGATTCATACTATCAGGGACCAATTTAGTCGATCAAGGCAGATTTTTTGATCGTTGGTACAATTGCTAGTTTCTTTCATTGGGGCTATAAATACCCCTCCACATGGTGTTGGAGCTTGGAGAAGCTATAGACTTGGTTTTCACACACACACAAGTGCTCTATCCACCAAAGTGCTCAAGAGAAGATTAAGGCAATTAGCAAGTCTTAGGGCTTGATTAATGCCAATTTAGGCCTCCTAGCGCATTGCTTTAGTTGTTAGCCTAGAGTTAGGCGAGGTTTGCACACCTTATTGCTTTTAGTGCTTGCGCGCACCAAGTGTTGTAAATCCGGGGCTTGCCAACCGAGTTTGTAGAGAGGCCGCCGGTGCTTGTGAGAGAGAGGAGAGGCCCTAGGCGATTTGCCAAACCTCTACCCTAGTGAAGATGGCGGGAAGCATCTGGGAGAGGTAAGACGAAGACGCACTTGCGTGTGGGGAAGGCTGATCGGCTATCCACGGAGTTACTCGACCGGGAGATTGGTCCTTGCGCGGGCATTCCCTCATGAGGGCTCCAATAAGGATTAGTGGAAAGCGAGAGCTTTCGATACCTTGGTAAAAAGTCGTTGTGCCGGGAGTTTGCATTCTCTACCCTATTTACATTCCGCATTACTTCTTGCACCTACTTTCCGCATTTACCTTTACTAGAATTACCTTGTGTAGTTTATAGAATTGGATCTATGATGCAGAATTTTTCAACGGTAGAGATAGCAACACACAGAAAAATCTATTACACATCTAGATAGATTTTGAAATAGACATTTATATGTTCTTGGGGCCTTAACTCTTAACATTTTAGAACATCTAATTCACCCACTCCTAGATCCTAGAGTTTCACGGTCCTTTCACCTAGACCCGACCCTGCCCGCGCCCAGCCCGTTCCCATGTGAGACCCGTTTTCCCGATCAGCTTTGTCGGCTTGTCACCGGCTCATTTCCCACGCGAGATCGAACGGAGCGACCATGGTGGCAGCGCATCGAGTCCACGCGGCACCAGTTGTCAAAGTTGTGCCTGGTGCCATCTACATCCATCTGGGCCACCCCCGGCTCCATCTGTGGCGTCACCAGCACAGTAGCCTTGGCAGCTTGCCGCACCACTGGTGAATAACTATAACTATAACTATCCTCTTATCGCTGAAGAAAAGGGAGAGACGGGAGGCGCTCTGGTTACTGTAGCAATTTATTGGTGGACCCTAGATCCGAGGAATGATGTCTTCGCACGTCTATGATACTACATACATACTACCTGGTCGCACCTCCTCTTTTGACTCGCCACGTATACCACCGTTCTGGTTACTGTAGCGATTTATTCGTGGACCCTAGATCCAAGGAATGGTGTCTTCGCACGTCTATCATACTACATACTACCTGGTCGCACCTCCTCTTTTGTCTCGCCACGTATATCATGTGCCCACGTCCTTGTGTGTCCAAGAAATCGCCTCTGCATGTGTCTGAGTGTTTCTTCTTTCAGAACAGATGTCGCTTATATACACGTACGTATACTCACCTTTATAAATATATGCACGTAATCGTAACCCTATTAGTACCTCCGAGAGATTGAGCCGAGAGATCTTCGAGATTAACGAAGTCACCACATGTGCCTCGCTATAGACGTACACATCTCCTACCACTGAAATAATAACACGAGTTAAATTTTAAAATTATTTAAAAAAATACGAGCACATACGTCGAGTCAGGTTTCACCACAAGAAATATTACTAGCTGAGGTCGCTCAGTTCACGCAGTTCACGAGCGTCTGATCATCTTTCGAGCAGACCCTCAAACATTCCTTCCAAAACCAATCCTTTCACTCCCTAATGGTGTGCCCGCCGCAGATCTCTACGTGCACGGCGCGCCGTGCACTGCCGGAACAGCATATAACCTGCGTTGTTAATAACGAGAACCAAATGCAGCACATATGGCTGCAAAACGTAATACAGGTATATGAACGTGGCAGGTATACAGGCGCTGCGAAGCGCGCCGGCCATCCTAGTACCTCCATTGGTTAATGAAAGCCGCTCTGTCCCTCTGCTCGGTTCTACAACTGCCGTCGAAGCCATCCACCTCTGTATCAAACAAAAAAAGAAGCCATCCACCTCTATTGGCATCTTAGGCTATGGCGAAGTTCTCATCGTCAAGGCTGTTCATCGACACCCCACCCCCGTCCCCCGGCCCACCAGGCGTTTGACGGTTTGGCTGAAGGAAGACACGAAGGTGCCAGCATTTGCAAGCGGGGCCGCCACATCGTGAATTGAAGATGGTATCCATCAGGCATCAATCATGGCTGTAACATTTCTATGGGCGGTTAGCTCGAGTACTGCAACAAATCAAACCGAAGCAATAGAATGAGGTAATTGCTTCCCATTTTAGAAAAAAACTGTTATGGTGTTATTGTTCTTGGCAAATGCTAGCATTATTTTATTTGCATGTTAAAGAAACACTACATATCGTGTCATCTTCTGTTGTACTAGTAACAAACTCGGCTGATGATATGTGACATGGCGGACCCAGCCGAAAAATATAGGTAGGGCGGAGATACATGACAAACTTAACCAATAATAAAAATAAACGGTAATTTGGTAGCGAATTTCATAGAAAAAAATGGTACGTACATCGTCTCTCTTAAAAAGAGCAAATAATATGTTTCGCCCCACAAAATTAACCATACATTAAATTATTAAATTAAGCACGTGCTCTTCTATCACTACTAGAAAATAAGCCATCGGTCTACCCTAAAAATATCGGTAGATATTGAACCCAGTTGCATTTGTACCGGGTCCAATGCCTACCGGTATACTTGGGGTGGATGGAAGGATCTGGGGCCCTTTAAGTACTTGTTGGTAACACCAACCGGTACTAAAATCTACACATTAGTACCGGTTGGTGTATTAGTACCCGGTATTAAAGAGTTCTCCACGGGTACTAAAGGGTACCCACGGGTTAGTTCTCGCTTCCAATCACAACAGTTGTGAGATGCTAAGAGGGTTCACGCGAGGTAAAAGAGGTCTCAAGATCGAATCCTCGCATTGCACGCGCGTGTATTTCGCGTGAAAAATTACGTGATTTGTGACTTCCAGGTTTGAAATACTCTTTTAAAATTTGAAATACTTTTTAATGTTTCTTGGATGTCGTACACTTTGGTACTCACTAGTACATAAATGGGCTTTAATCTCCGGTTGGAACCCATTATAGTCCCGCTCGTAGCAACCGGGAAAAGGAATCCGGGACTAAAGATCCCCGGCCTTTAGTCCCGGTTGCTAATGGATCTGATCTGTAAGGCTAAAAAGATAATCAGCAAGGACCACCAATTCTGCGGGATTGGAACCCAAGATCTCTTGTCTCGCGCATAGCTTTCTTACCGCCCCACCTACACAGCACATGTGATCTTGGATGGGATGTCTTCCTTTTAAACTAATCAGTGAAGGACTTTTTAGTCCGGGTTGGTAACCCCAACCGGAACTAAAGAACCCTTTAACCCGGGTTGGTGACACCAACCAGGACCGAAGGGTCTCTCTTGAGTCCGGGTTGGTGTTACCAACCGGAATTAAAGATAGAGGACTTTTACTCTCGGTTATTGATACCCACCGGGATTAAAGGGTGACTTTTAGTCCCGTTGGTGTTAATAACCGGGACTAAAAGTCCACTTACGTCTATAAAATTTAGACCCGGGACTAATGATCTAAACTCTACCGCGACAAATGCGGAGGACGAATGTGTGTTTCTATACTAGTGACTCGAAAAGATATCTTTAGTACTGGGTACTAAATTGTAGAGGAATTTTGTCTCGGTTGCATAGTACCAGATGGAAATCTGGTACTAAAAGGTATTTCCAACCAGTACTGATCCCTAGCCTATTACGACTACGTACTCGATAGGCTTAGGCAAGTCAATTCTTTGATCATCGCTAAAGAACCTCTCATATTTGAAGACTTTTCATAAAATGCAAAGCATCGAACATAAAGTGCATATGAGTTCTCATCACATTTTTGTTTCTGTAGATCATTTAATTCACCTCTCATATTTGAAGCTCCATCGTATCCTTGCTCACGCAATCTACCAATTGATAAACCATAATTTGCAAGCATCTTAGTCATGCTTTCTTTAATGTACTTGTTGTTGTATCCTCATGTTTGAGACTCGGAAACCTTTCCGCAATTTGGATTTTGGACTTCATGTCAATTGGGCATTTGGGCCAGTAGTGTAGGCATCCAACCCAAGTGCTGTCTAGCCCAACTGTGCAAGGCCCAATAAGGCAAGCATGCCATCTTCAACCTCGTGCATCTCTCCGTTGCTGCTCATCCTGATTCCTAAGGGCGTGATTGGTTCCTTTCTCTGACGAGCCTGGCTGGTTACCGGTAACCAGGCTCCCGCTGGCCTGGCCGAGTTCATGCGAGATAGGTTTGTTTGAATGGCAGCACGAGTATATTCTGGCCAGACTGATTAGGTGTTTGGTTGCTCGGATTGCACCATGCGTACAGCAGTTTTGACTACCGCGCGCAAGCATCCGCACGCTCCGCCTCGCATCGCAGGAGCCTAGCCTTGCAGAAACGAGGATAAATTTCGTATCCCGGGAGCCAGGTTCGAGCGCCCATTTTGCTACCGGTCAGCCAGGCCGGACAGCTGGTGCGGGCATCCAATCAATCAGAGCTTGCATCCACAAAGCCACTCGTCCCTACTTGTCTATGCGGCTACGCTAAGCCTAAAAATCGAGGGTGAGGGATTATAGCGCCGCTGTCTACCTGGGGCGGCCACCCACTCTGCTGTAGCGGTAGGTCCGCCTCTATAAATTCTTCATGGGATGGCTGGATGAGAATTGCAGCAGAGGAAGAAATTCTTCTCTTCCTTGGAACGGTGCATTGTGCATTCAGAGCTAGCGGCCATGTCTTTTTGGTTTTGGTTACTGATGAGTCATTGTTAAATTGTAGTATCAATTGTAAGAGGTGAGAGAGCAGAAGGGATCGTAACAACCTCGCTGTATTGATCACAGAATCAGTGTACATATATACACGTACAAGGCTGAACTAGTCAGCAGCTAACCAAGTCTCTAACTACTCTAGCTGCAAACAAGGAGAGTCGGTGGACGTGATCTCCAGAGAATACACATCGCTAACACCCCCCGCAGTGTGAGTGTCGGACACCGTGGAGACGCACAAACTGTTCTTGAACTCCTCAAAGCTTGACGTCGGTAGACCCTTGGTCAACGTCGGCGAACTGTTGAGTTGTAGGCACACGTAGAACCCGGCAGTGGCCTAGAGCAACTTTCTCCCTGACGAAGTGTACATCGAGTTTAATGTGTTTCGTTCTGCGATGATGGACGGGATTGCTGCTCATGTAGCACGCAAACACATTGTCGCAGAAAACAACGGTGGCCTTCTCAGGAGCACAACCCAATTCATCAAGTAGCTGACGAAGCCAAGTACACTCGGTGACGGCGTTGGCAACCCCTGGGTACTCAGCCTCTGCACTTGATCTTGAGACAGTCGTTTGTCTTTTAGATGGCCATGAGATCCGGGCATCGCCAAGAAAAACGCAGAAACCAGAGATGGAACGCCTCGTGTCCGGGCATCCTGCCCAGTCCACGTCTGAATAGGCCACAATGTCTGTGCCGTTGGAGCTCCGCAGATGAAGACCGAGCGTGGCAGTGCTGCGGACATAACGAAGCATACATTTAACCAGAGCTTCATAATCAGTCGTTGGTGCATGCATATGGAGGCAAGCTTGTTGGACTGCATACTGAAGGTCAGACCGGGTCATGGTCACGTACTGGATGGCGCCGACAATACTGCGATACGACCATGAAGCAGTGGCGTCCAGCTTGGTGCCTGAGCTCCCTGAAAGCTTTCCGTTGGTGTCGATTGGTGTGGAACAGGGACAGCAATCTTGCATACCAGCTCGCTCAAGATCAAGTGCATATTGATGCTGATGTAGGAAGAAGACGTCACTGGACCGTTGTACCTGAATACCAAGGAAGTAGTGCAGAGTCCCATGTCCTTGAGCTTGAACTCAGCGTTGATGCTGGAGATGATAGTTCGGAGCTGATCGGACGAAGAGGATGTGATCACAATGTCATCGACATAAAGCAGGAGATACACCGTGTTGTTGCCGCGACGGAGAACGATGAGGGAGCTGTCGGACTTGGTCAGGGTGAAGCTAATGTCGCCGAGGAAGCTTGCAAACCGCGTGTACCAAGCTCGTGGAGCCTACTTAAGGCCGTACAAGCTCTTGTTGAGTTTGCAAACGTGGTCGCTCCGGCTCGTGTCAACGAAGCCAGCAGGTTGCTGAGCGTAGATGTTCTCGTCGAGGAGGCCGTGGAGGAAGGCGTTGTTCACGTCAAGTTGATGGATCGGCCAGCCACGAGAAGCCACAAGAGTGAGGACGGTTCTGACCGTAGCCGATTTGCTGACGAAGCAATACGTCTCGCCGTAGTTGACGCCGGCACGCTGAGTGAATCCACGGACAACCCAATGAGCTTTATAGTGGTCGAGGGTACCATCATCCTTGTACTTGATGCGGAAGATCCACTTGCCAGTGACAACATGAGCACCCCGCGGCCGGGGAACGAGTTCCCATGTATGATTGTCGAGGAAGGCATCATAGAGCTCGGCGTGAACAGACTTTGCGATTGGAGAGATCACGCTCGTGGTCGTGGTGGCGACTCCAGCGTAGCGGGGGTTGGGCTTGTAGAAGCCAGCCCGAGAACCCGTGGTCATCGGGTGGATGTCGTGGGCGCGATCGACCACGGGCAGGTGCTGATGCAGCGTGGACGGAGACGGTGACGTGGATGCTGAGCGTAGCGAGGACGTGCCCTCCGTGGACAGTGTTGGCAAGCCCGTGCAATGCGTTGGTGTAGGAGCGGCGTTGGGGAACGCGGGTGGCCGTTGTCCACAGGAGCCGAGGTAGTCGTACGAGGCGCCGTTGAACCCGGAGTCGAGGCCGTTGGCGACGATGAGGCCGCAGATGGCGTCGGAACCAGCGTGGCTGAGCTGGGCGCCGTTGGACCCGGAGCTGTGGCCGTTGGTGACGATGGTGGTGGCACCGTGTTCGGTGCGCCAGGGGTCCACGCGATGGGCACGCACGGCGCGGGCATGGCATCAGGTGACCGCGCACTGGTGGAAGCCGCCGCGGGCGCCGTGGTGAGCGCTAGGAACGGGAACACGTTCTCGTCGAAGTAGACATGCCTGGAGATGATGACGCGGTGGGTAGACGGATCGTAGCAGCAGTACCCTCGATGATCCTGTGAAAGGCCAAGCAGAACGCATGCTACCGAGCGCGGCGCAAGTTTGTGCGCACTGGTGGCGGCGGTGTTAGAGTAGCATAAACAACCGAAAACCCGAAGCATGGAGTAATCCGGCGCGCGGTTGTAGAGAAGATGATGAGGGATGTCAAGCTGTTTAGGCTTGCACGGTCGGCGATTCAAGAGAAACGTGGACGTTCGAAGGGCTTCGACCCAGAAGATGGGCGGCAGGTCAGCGTGTAGTAGAAGAACACGAACGCCATCGTTGAGGGTGCGAAGTATGCACTCAACTTTGCCACTTTGAGAAGAGGTGTACGGGCATGTGAGACAGAGATTGATACCATTGGTGGAGTAGAATGAACGAAGGGTCGGCCATTGTCCGATTGGAAGGCAAGTATAGGGCGTCCAAATTGAGTGCGAGCATAAGCATGGAAGTGCTGAATGGTGCTTGCAACTTCTGATTTCTGGCGTAGAGGAAAGGTCCAAACAAAATGAGTGTAATCATCAAGTAAAGCTAAGTAATACTTGTAGCCAGTGAAGCTCACAACCGGAGAAGTCCACACATCACAATATATAAGTTCAAAAGGAGCATGTGCTTTGGAACTTGAAGGATGAAAAGGTAGCCGAACATGTTTGCCGATGCGACACGCATGACAAGTGTGGGATAAATCTTTATTACAACTGAAAGTTAAAGAACGAAGCATCGTTGAAAAGAATCCCGCCCAGGATGGCCGAGTCGCTGATGCTAGAGATCAGCGGTGATGGCAGTGAGGCAATGAGTGGTGGACGACGTTGACGCCTGGAGAGGGTAGAGGTCGCCGTCACTTTCACTGCGGAGTATCACTGTCTTCGTGGATAGATCCTTTACAGAGAAGCCAAATTTGTCAAACTCAATTGTAATGGGATTGTCTCTTGTTAAAGCACCGACAGATATCAAGTTCTTGATGAGAGATGGAGAAATCAAAATATTATCAAGAACAAGAGGGGAAGCAGTGGTAGGAATTTGAGTGGCACCGTAATGTGTAACAGGCCAAGAGGATCCATCGCTCACAATGATACGAGTAGAAGAAGAATTGGGGCGAAGGGAATACATGTTACCAGGGCCAGATGCCATGTGAGTAGAGGCGCCGGTGTCGACGAACCAATCGCCGCCCGTGGATGAGTGCTGCACCGAGAGGTTGGTCAACGCAGCAAGAAGTTGAGGGTCGAGCTGCGATGTTGGCACGGTCGGTGGTGTACTGCTGGCAACATGCACCTGAGGAGCCGACGTCGCTGGTCGTGCACCAAGAACACCAGCCGTGGGGCGTGGCGCTGCAGGAAATGGTCAAGCCTGGACCACACCTGTCCACGGGTTGATGTTGGGGGAGAAACCTGTCGGCGCCGAGGATGAAGCACCACGAGGCGTCGTGGAGGAGGAGCCACTGGAGGTGGTCTGCTTCTTGCGTTTCTTCTTGGAAGGAGATGACATCGTGGACGAGCGTGTGTTGGTGCCATGGGAGGAGCCGCTGGTCTTGCCATAGACAGGAGGTGGAGGTTGAACACCATGTTGCGCCAGGGCGATGAGAGCTGAGGCGGCCTGCAGCTTGGCCGATTCAGCCAGGCGATATTCCTCCATCTGGAGCATGGAGCGAGCCTTGTGGAAGGAAGGCAAGCGCCTGCGAAGTGTCAGATGGGAAATGTAGTGGTGGAGCCAGGGTTGAGGCCGCGGATGATGTTCTGAACCAGATCGGCATTGGTGATTGGAGAGCCGAGGTCACCAAGCCGGTTGGCCATTGCCTTCAAGCGGGTGCAATAGGCAAGGATGGACAGATCACCCTAGAGGAATGTTCTGAACTCGGCGTTGAGGTAGACAGCCCGAGCCGATCTGTTGTCGCGGAAGATCTCACGGACGCCGCGCCAGAGAGAGTAGGCCGTGTCGTCGTTGGTGGAGACGGCGGTGAGGAGGTTGGGGGCGAGCCGGTTGTAGAGCCACGACACGATGGCGCTGTCGTTTTGGACCCAGTCGGAGTTGCCTTGCGGCGGGGCGGTGCCGTCGATGTGGTCTCCGAGGTCATACTGGCCGAAGAACAGCGAACGCGCGCACCCAGGCGGTGTAGTTGGCCTCGTTGAGATCCAACACGATGGGAACGCGCGACTGAATGTTGATCCCATGGACGACGGCAGGAGCAGCAGTGGCAGTGGCAACACGCAGCATGTTGGGGACGGTGGAGCCGGCGTTGTTGGAGTCCGATGAGGAGGAGGACATGGCGACGGCGGCGGCGGCGAGGTGGAGGAGCAGCAGCGGAAGATTAGGATCGTAGATCGCGTGATACCATGTAAGAGGTGAGAGAGCAGAAGGGATCGTAATGACCTCGCTGTATTGATCAAAGAATCAGTGTACATATATACACGTACAAGGCTGAACTAGTCAGCAACTAACCAAGTCTCTAACTACTCTAGCTACAAACAAGGAGAGCCGGTGGACGTTATCTCCAGTGAATACACATCGCTAACATCCATGAACCTGCTTGCTAGTTGATGGAGGTTGTGCAAAGAAAACAAGGAAACAAGGAAGAAAATAGTGTAGAGTCGCTGGGTGGGCTAGAAAGGACAATGGGTGTGGGCCAAAAAGGACAATGGGTGTACAGATTGGTGTCGGCTGCTGCAGCCGCTATAGCAGCAGCTGCAGTTGCAGCCGCAGCGCGGCAACAGCAATCTCTACGACTCAGGTCAATGTCAATGTAGATGGCGCCTTCAGCATGAATGATGTTTTTCCGAGGAAATCTGTGTGATACTGTTATGTGAGTACCGGTGGTAAAACTGCTTTTTCAGTAAAGCGAGGCGATGCCAATGTGCTTGTGTTTCTATATGTTTAATGTGATAGAATCAGCAATGAAGGTTGGCTTGACACATGAAAGGGTCAAGACTGAAAAATATACCCTAGAAGTTAACATTGATAAGGATATCCTCAAGTCACAACAATCCGGGGAGCTCAGGCAATAGTGCTCCAGCATGAAACAATCCTGTTGGTAATCCTCATTGTTCTAGTTGCTGTTAATCAGTGTTTGTTCAGAGTCTCATCAGTGGTTCAGAGTTTATTTCTGATTCAGTCGAGTCTGTTAGTCTTTGTACTGGGTCTTAGGCTTAGTGGTTAGTTGTTTACCGAGTCTTTTGGGTTGTTTAGAGTTACCAGGCGTGCGTTCTCAAGATCAGGGCCACTAGGGCCATGTTTAGCCGGCTACTAAGGCCATCTCTGCATGTATCTTCAATCATCAATAAAATAATAGTCAGAAAGCTCTGCTAGTTTTGCAGCACAAAAATCCACTCGTGTTCACTACATATTGAGTTGAGCTACTGCTTACAAATTTGACTCTTTTTTACTCTCTCCGTCCCAATATACAAGGTGCAACTCCCTTTCCACAAAGACCAAGAAAGGTATCTTCATGGCTACTTGATAGTGAGAGAAAGGTGCAGAAATGCTTGGCCCGTATATGGCCTAGTGCAAGTGGGCCGACCGCACCAAGCCCCCAAATTTTTGAGGCCCCCAAATTTTAAGTCTAGCACAGGCCCCAATAGCCCAATCGGAATTTCCTGATCCATCTGCTCGTTGGTCCGGTGGTTCGTTTGTTTCCCTCGAGCGAAGATACATCAAAGTCGAACCGATGCCTGGGTATCTAATTCTTCCTCCTGACCTTACGCCGCCACTGATAAGGCCATCTCCACCAACCATGCACCATTCCATGTGTAACCAAGCACATGATGTGGAAGATGCCATCCAAGCAAGAGAACAAGTGAACATTAGACTGATTACACGTAGTCGAGCTAAGAAGCTTCAACATATATAATAATTTTATACTACCTAAATATTCTACATTGGTTGTGCTTAGATTTATACATGAAAAGAATAACATCACATTACATGGAGATACCCTTAACGATATGCCACTCGTGATGCCCCCCCAAGGGCTTGCCAAGCCACGCTAACTAAACATCGGGCTATCACTTTGATAGAATTAATTAACATAAAACATGATCTTAGTTTAGCCTAATCATGATCACTAATCATTAACTTAATGCGAAAATCTTAGATTAATACTAACCAAAGCTTCTCGAATCCATGAACGCCTCTGTAGTCAATGTAGTAGAGATGATGTAGATGAAGTAGACTTGATCTTCACCAATTAGAGAGATTTAGATCTCTCCGTTGATGAAGTTCTTGTTATCGGTGATAAGCAGTAACTCCTGTTGTTGCCTGCCACGAACTAGATGAGGAAGTTGTTGTCAGACCCGAGCCCACGGGACTGTGCACATAGCGTACATATCCTAGGATAAGAGATGGGATATGACCCACGCCCTACATCCGTTGTAACTACTCGTACCGTAGTAGGACTACTTGAACAGTAGTAGTACTAGTCGGAACAGAAGAAAACTACCCGAAAAATATTCGGATAGGACTCCTGGGCTCGTATCCGACTAGGACTTCCATGTAACCCTGTCCCTCCAGACTATATAAGGGCGAGCAGGGACCCCCTCGGAACAGAAGATCAACTCGATCAACACCTAAGGTAATACAAACCATACACAGGACGTAGGGTATTACACTCTTGGCGGCCCGAACCTGTCTAAACTTTGTGTTCCTTGCACCTTCGAGTTCCTGATCTCGATGACACCCTACCTACAAACTCACCACCTTGGGGGTATTGTCGATGTTTTACCCTGCTTGTCGCTGTTGCGCTTGGGGAAGCGGTCATTCTCCTCGTCTTCCTGGTCAGCCCACCGTGCCATCATGTCACGTAGCTCCACGGCAGTAGTCGGGCGATTGCGTCCAAAGTTGTGGTACGTGTGCTTCGAGAAGAGCCCGTTCTGGAAGCAGCGAATGATGTCCTCATCGGTGATGTTGGCGATGGTGGCGTGTGTCTCGAAGGAACGCCGGGTGTAGGACCTCAGGGTCTCATCCATCTCTTTCTTCACCTGGGATAGATCGTGGCGAGTGCCCGCTCTAATCATGGATCCTTGGAAGTTGTCGATGAAGGCCCGCTTGAGGTCCGCCTAGGAGTTGATGGAGTTTGGCTTGAGGCTTTCAAGCCAAGTGAGGGGTGCGGACTCTAGAGCTACCGGGAAGTAGAGAGCTTTGGTGGAGTTGGATCCCCCTGAAACCTCGATGGCAACGGAGTAGCATCGGATCCACTAGCGCAGGTCCTGCTTGCTGTTGTACTTGGGGATTTCGACTGGTTTGAACTCCTTGGGATAGGATTTGTTGGTGATGTTGGAGGTGAAGGCGGGGAAGCGGTCGTCGTGGTCGTCGTCGTGGTACTTGTCGGTACGGTCCCTTCTCCTTGCTTCGATAACACGCCGCGCGTCGCAGCCGTCATTGATCTTCTGCCTGAGGTTGATTATGGGAGCGTCGTGAATGCTGGCCTCGAGTGGAGCTTGGCCCTGAGGCCTTGCACCACGCTAGTTGCGAGGTTGGCGAGTAGATTGTTGTACTTCTTGTTCATCGTTGCCACGCACGGACGGGTGGTCCTCGTTGCGCTGGCGACTGTCGTTCCTCCGGTTCCCGGGGCCTCCTCCGGGGCTGCGACTGATCAGCGCAGTTTTGCCATGGCGCTCAGACCTCGAGGGCAGATTCTGAGTGAAAGACACTGAATGTTGCCTGTCGAGTTGCACGAGCGCACGCTGGGTTAGATTCTACAGCCTTTGTATCTGAGGGTTGGGTGGTAGTTGTTGGGCTAGTAGAGCTGCTCCTATGATGGTGCCAATCGGTGTACGATACTCCTGATCCGCGGCTGCTGCAAAAGCGTTGTTGAGGTTCCTTTGGTACATTGGATTGCGAGCGCGATTTTCCGCGTTTCGCCAGCGCTGGGCGCGCTTGGCGTTCTTCACCCGCCGGATCCTTCGGTGCTCCTTGTTCTCGTCCTGGGGGGCGTCAGCTGTGGGCTCGTCGGCAGAGACGTCCGCGAGTTGCTCGTCATCGTACTCGGGACCCAGCTCATCGTCATCCGCATTGCAAAGAGAGGCCATGTAGACTTGACGATTCGGCGAGTTGTTAGCCATAAGGCTGCACTCAAGTAGCTCTGTGCTACTGTCTCCCTCTTCCGCGATGGGAGAGAGAGGTTTGCCCTCCTAAAAGGGCAGTTTCTGCTTGAAGGCCACAAGGCGGGACTCGTAATCGAGTAGTTCGGAGGGCTCAAAGCCCTTCCAGTACACGAAACGGCCTTGCAGCGTTGATGTTATGGTTAAACCCAGATGGCTGCCCAAAAATGATTCGGTGTGGCCATCGGGTTGCGAGTGGTTTTCAAGAGTGGGGGCCGCCCGACGGGCGGTGGCTCCCTCATCTCCCAGTCCTCCTCGGGACTGACTTGAAGGTGTAGTACTAAACGACAAGTACTCTTTGTTGGAGTCCGAGTAGTTGTCGAAAACGGGGGCCCCCCCCGACAAGCGGTACCTCCCACGTCCTTGAGCTTGAGTAGCAGATTTAAGTCCCCCTCCAAGTCGGAGAGGGACTTAGATTGTGTGGTCCCCTCAGATCGGTTTGAGTCCGATCCGACTAGTTCTGGTACAGCACGAGTGGAAGTCGCGTCGAAAATGGACATCTTTTCGATCTGCACGGCCAGTTCGGGGAGCAGCAGCTCATCGAGGTTGTCGATGAACTCGTCGAGGTCGCAGCTTCGAGTTGATGTAGAGGCCTCCGGCTCCCTGGAGTCGACTAGGTGGCTGTTGAAGCCACCCAAGCCGTTGGCAACGCAGATCTAGGAACCGAAGATGAAGGTTGTGCCCTTGTCGAGCACATCGCTGGTTAAGTTGAACGATGCCATCGAGTTCTTCGGTGGATGCTCGATGAACACCCCTACCTGGCGCGTCAGCTGTCGGTGTTTTACCGCCACGCCCACCGAGGGATACCTCCGAGGTGGTGAGTCTGTAGGTAGGGTGTCGTCGAGATCAGGAACTCGAAGGTGTAAGGAACACAAGGTTTAGACAGGTTCGGGCCGCCGAGAGCGTAATACCCTACGTCTTGTGTGGTTTGTATTTCCTTAGGTGGTGATCGGGTGATCTCCTATTTGGAGGGGGTCCTTGTCCGCCCTTATATAGTCTGGGGGGACAGGTTTACATGGAAGTCCTAGTCGGGTACAAGCCCAGGAGTCCTACCCGAGTACTTCTTGGGTAGTTTCCTACTATGTACGACTAGTTTTACTACTGTATGAGTAATCCTACTACACTACGAGTAGTTACAACAGATATAGGGCTTGAGCTATGTCCCATCTCTTATCCTATGAAAAGTACGCTATGTGCATAGTCCCGTGGGCCCGGATCTGACAGGATTTCCTTTAGGAGGCCCCAGGAACTGGAGGAACGACAGTCGCCAGCGCAACGAGGGCCACCCGTCCGTGCGTTGCAACGATGAACAAGAAGTACAACAATCTACTCGCCAACCTCGCAACCAGCGTGGTGCAAGGCTTCATGGCCAAGCTCCACTCGAGGCCAGCCTTCACGACGCTCCCACGATCGACCTCAGGCAGAAGATCAATGATGGCCGCAACGCGCGGCGTGTTATCGAAGCAAGGAGAAGGGACCGTACCGACATGTACCACGACTACGACAACAACGACCGCTTCCCCGCCTTCACCTCCAACATCACTGACAAATCCTATCCCAAGGAGTTCAAACCAGTTGGAATCCCCAAGTACGACGGCAAGAAGGACCCGCACTATTGGATCCGATGCTACTCTGTTGCCATCAAGGTTTCAGGGGGATCCAACTCCACCAAAGCTCTTTACTTCCCGGTAGCTCTGGAGTCCGCACCCCTCACTTGGCATGAAAGCCTCGAGCCAAACTCCATCAACTCCTGTGCGGACCTCAAGCGGGCCTTCATCGACAACTTCCAAGGATCCATGATCAAAGGGGCACTTGCCATGATCTATCCCAGGTGAAGCAAGAGATGAATGAGAGCCTGAGGGCCTGAGGGCGCCTTCAACTTGGTCGGGCGGGCTCGGGCATCGGAAGGGCATGGAGTCCTCCAAGCTACCCGACCTCAACCCACCTTTCTGCGCCTTCAACTTGGTCGGGCGGGCTTGGGTATCGGAAGGGCACGAAGTCCTCCAAGCTACCCGACCTCAGCCCACCTTTCTGCGCCTTCAACTTGGTCGGGCGGGCTCGGGCATCGGAAGGGCACGGAGTCCTCCAAGCTACCCGACCTCAGGCCACTTTTCCGCGCTATCAACCCCGACAACCTGTCGGGCATAGAACCGTTCCTTCGACGAAGAAGAGGGGTGGATCGCCAACGAACCGTCGCGGCTCCATCAACGAGCGATACGGCTTCATCGGCAATTACCCACGAATCACGATCGACAACTATCCACGCTCGTTTGGTTTCTACACTCGGGGGCTGGGCGCAACAAGGCACTCTGTGTGCTTTCGGCAGCTCCGCCAGTTCCCAAGCTCAAGGGCAAGACACCGCACAATCGGGACGGCTGCCCACGTGAAGATTGAGACCCGATTCAAGGAGGTTTTACGGAGATCTTTAGGGATCTTATTTAACCATTGTCTTGAGTTTTATCTCGAAACAAGGGGTTTTTTCCCAAAGAATTCGTTCAACCACTCACCAGAGACATCTTTGCATGTGTGGCGGAATCGCCCGAATTAATCCGGCTCAAGTGCACTAACCATCATCCATAAAGATGAACCGGCTACCATGCACTTCAAATGGAGTAATCCGACAGTCTGTCGGGTAAATCCTGATGCGACCACTTAATATTTCGATCGAAATGAAGCGTACACTTAACTTGCACGAATGCAAGTCTAGAGATGTCAACATTCCATAGCTTTTATCTCACAAGTCTGACATCATTTATCACAAACCGAGTTCATTAAACTAGTACTTCAGAGTTCAAACATAAAACATTATTCGGAGTTTAAAGACAGCCGAAAGAAAACACGTTCATCTATCGTCGATTCGGATACCCCGATGAAGCCCGTACGTGGCATCACTCGGCAGAGTCATCGTTGGCCGGGGACGGATCCCACTCCGCGGACCAACCAGGCGGCAAAGTACATGGCCATATCAAACCAGCTATCATTTCTTCAAAAGACACACTTGAAAACATTGCCACAAGCAAGGCTGAGTATACTAATACTCAGCAAGGCTTACCCGACTAGTGGTATGTAAATACCGACTCCTAAGCATGCATGGCTCTAAGGCTCTAGGTTTTATTTTTGCTGAAAAGCAACAAAGAGTAAGTCCTTAATTTCATATTTTAGCTTTCAATATTCTAGTTCATTTAACCAATCTAAGTGAGCATCTATCTCTAACCAAACATGGTGGAAACAATTAATCATCCAAAAGTGTCATCATAGCCATAGTTCCTCTTGTTACTCTATGTGGTAGAAGTATTAAGCAGTCTCAATTACCACGAGAAACGGACGATTTGAATCGAATTTCATAACCTTGCAAGGGAAACCTAACACACACGCCTAGAGCACTAAAGGGTCGCCTCAAGCAACTTTTCCCCTTTCTTTCTGGGTTGTGGATCAGGGTCACCTTACCGGACTACAGAGCCCCGCTCTGCACTCGTATGTGTATACGCATCTGAACTTCGTTCAAATAGGGTGATAGTAAAGTCCACTTGCCGGGCCAATTAGGTACTTAGCTTATCGAGTACCATATTTTCGACATGTGGTTAGTACGTTCAAACGCTTAACCACCACTACCACACACTGCGGCCTTAGCATTTTTTGTCTACTCAGACAGGGCCTCAACCATGAGTATCGTACCACAGCCCCACCTGTCGACCTTATAGTTGCAGTATGTGGTAAAACACTCAACTCCTATAATTCTCGCGAGTGGCAGGAAACCACTCGACTTTTATCGAACCTATTAGCAGAGCATCTACTCGAACTCCAAGTTCTAGTATTCATTACATAGGTGCCTAGGATCTTGCAGCTAGAGTTCCAATCAACTCCTATGAACTTAAATGCACAGGTAAGAAGGAACAGTAGTTGCATAAATTGAAACACTGGGATCATACTCAGGGGCTTGCCTTCTTGAGCAAAACTAGTCGGGGGTTCTTCCGAACTTTGGTTCGGGTCTTCAGCGACTTCAGTTAGATTAACTTGAGCTTCCCGCTGCTCACTCTCGGACTCGGGCACCAGATCGTAGGTTCCGTTGGTGAGAGTAATCGATTCTATATGAATGCACATGTATGAGTGATTTTAATGGTACAAGATAAACAACTATTTCACAATAAAGTAGTCATTTAACAAAACTCAAGTTAAGTAGTCGAGTACTTCACTTTCTTGTCCTCGGGCAGTCATTTATCGAGTACTTATCTGGATTAACTAACTTCATTAAGTGAGTGAGCGGTTTGGTCCTGTCGTACAACCATTTTTAACAGTAAGCATGGGTTAACCAAAACTACTTGTAGAGGTAGTTTCTGGGGTTGAGATTTTTATGCAGAATACGTTACTTAAGTGCAAACTCCCTGTAAAAGTTTTAGCTATTTTTATTTACCGGGTTACTCATGACAAATGTATTAAATGGCTACTGCTAGGATCAAGATCTATTTGTTTAGAACAACCATGGCAAGAACTGATGCTCAACATTTAGTGAACAAACTTACTTGCATGAGTAGGCTACTGTAAATTTTGTAGATTTTTTCTATGCAAGAATCAGAGGCTAAAATTTTAGTTTAACTGGATCGAGCATATAACAAAAGTACTCGGAACATCTAGTTGTGAATGGATTCAGTGCATGAAATTTTTATGAAAGACTATACTCTTAGTACCGAAGCTACCATCCAAAACTTATGATCCAAAACTTATGAAATTTAAACTTGATTTGAATCTATAGCTAAAATTATGTGGAAACAGTCCAAGATCCTTTTACAAAGTTGTAGATCTTAACTTGAGGAGTCTAGAACATCTTAGTTCGTACTTTTAGGATTTTTCTGTGAGTTGTTTTGCATTTTCAAAGTTCACAGATTGGTTTTCAAAGTTCTAGTTTCTCGTTTATAACTGAGTCCCTAAGATTTTATAGAAATCTTCTCAGAATTATTGAAATTGAAACAAATGGGTCCTTGGTGCAGGGAAACGGCGGCGGCCGGCCAAATTCCGGCAACTAGGGTTGCCGGTGGCATGGGGAGAAGGTGGGAGAGGCAAGAGGGGAACAAGCCGCACCTGTTTGTGTCATTGGGTGGTGAAGTGGTGGACCGAGGCGGCTTTCCGGTGGTGGCATAGAGCCGGCGGTGGGTGCGGGTGGTGGTGGCGGCGCTCCGGTGAGGAAGAGGGTGCGGGAACCAGCCGTGCAGCTTTGGTGTGAGGCGGAGAAGGTGATGGGAGGGTTGGTTCGGGCAATGTGGGGGCGGAGTGGTGCGTCCACGCGCGGGTGACTACTTGCCGGAGTTGGGGTTGGTGCGGCGAGCTCAGGGGCCTCGGGTGGGGCTTTTATAGGCGCGGGAGGGAGGATGGCGGCCTGGGCACTAGCTGCTGGGGAAAGTTCGACCAGGGGCAAAACCGGGGGCGCGGCTGCCTCGCTGTCGCCGGCGGGGCTCGCCGTGGCGCCAGCAGTGCCCGTGGCAGAATAATGTCGCTGCATGGAGGCTTCTTGAGGGGCAAGAGTGAGATTTTCTAGGCTAGCGGGGGATTTCCTGGGTGCTGGCAGGTCCACATGGCCGGTCGGGCTCAGCTGCGCCGGGGTGCACCGACCAGCTGGCTTGTCGGCGATTGGACAAGGCAGAGGGAGGAGAGAGGAGGGAGAAGGTGATGGGACTTAAACGTGAAAAAATAAAACAACAGGGTCTGGGTGAAAAAGGGAGTTAAAACTCATTCTTCCCAAGGTCAAATCAAAAACATTTTCTCTTTCATGACTATGTTCATTTGAGTAATGTCTAAAAAGTTATTTTGATTTCCAAAAACTAGAATTTAAATGAGATGTTATTTCATGTGAATTTTTGCACTTTAGCACTTGAGTTCAACTAGACTTTTGTTGCTCTTGTTATGAAAGATGTGCCATTAAATTTTTAGAGTCAATTGTGATCAACTTTGAAAGTTACAAGGGTTTGTTTGCAAGAGTTCACATGTATATGCATATATACATATACACATATTCATTTGCTTGAAAGGTAGATTTTGATAGGTTGTTTTATACTTTTCTTGCTCTTTTATGTTTGATTTAATGTTTTGGATCTTTGTTTAGTCTTTTAGACACCCAGGGTGTCACAGCCAACCCCCCTTAAAAAGAATCTCGTCCCGAGATTCAGATAAATAACTTAGTGCGGGAAGTGTGTATCTTGGATGGAATCAAGAAAACCAGGAAAATTTTGATTGAGATAACTTTCAATTTCCCATGTGGCTTCTTCTTCAGTGTGATGGTTCCACTGGATTTTATACATTTTAATTACCGCCCTTCAGGTACTTCTTTCCTTCTGGTCAAGGATTTTGATGGGTTGCTCACATAAGAGAGGTCTGGTTCCACCATGATTTCTTGTTGTTCAACAATTTCGGCAGGAACTCTGACACATGTCTTTAGTTGAGAGACATGGAAAACGTCATGAATGGTTGTAAGTTGTGAAGGAAGTCGCACTCTATAGGCCACTCGACACCTTCGACCATACAATGCCTCGAAGGGTGCCATTTTTAGGCTTGCTTGATAGCTGTTGTTATATGAGAACTCTGTTAAAGATAAGCATTGGTCCCAATTCTTGTCATAATGAATGACACAAGCTCTAAGCATGTCTTCGAGAATTTGATTTACTCTTTCGGTTTGGCCATCAGTCTGAGGATGATAAGGTGAGCCTCGAATTAGTTGGGTACCAAGATATTCTTGCAATTGTTCCCAAAAGCGTGCTACGAACTGAATGCCGCGATTAGAAATGATTGTCTTTGGTACACCGTGTAGAAAAACAATACGATCCAGATATATCTCAGCGTATCTCTTGGCATTACAAGTGGTGTGTACGGGAATAAAATGAGCGGTCTTTGTAAGCCTTTCAACAATAACCCATGTAGAATCGTGTTTCTGAGATGTATTGGGCAAACCAACAATGAAGTCCATACTGATGTCTTCCCATTTCCAGGATGGTATTGGCAGAGGTTGAAGTGTACCAGCTACTTTTAAGTGGCTAGTTTTCACTCGCTGACAAGTGTCACACTCTGCAACATATTGGGCAATTTTACTCTTCATCTTGGTCCACAAAAAATTTTGTTTAAGGTCCTGATACATTTTGCTACTGCCTGGATGAATAGAGAATTTGGAAAGATGTGCTTCATCAAGAATTTGCTTTCGGAGTTCGTGAATTTTTGGAATGACAATGTGACTTTCAAACCATAAAATCCCCTTGTGTTCCTGACGAAAACATTTGTACTTCTCCTCTCCTTGAGACAGTTCCTGCTTGATGATCTTAACACCCTCATCATGTAATTATGCCATGTTGATACGATCAAGAAGAGTGGGTTCAATAGATATGTGATTCAAAGTTCCCTGAGGAATCATTTCCAACCTAAGTTTTCGCATTTCAGAGCATAACGTCTCATTGTATGATGCGGAAGATAGGCAATTGCAATGAACTTTGCGGCTGAGTGCATCCGCTACTACATTAGCTTTGCCTGGATGATAGTGCACCTCAAGATCATAATCTTTGATTAATTCCAACCATCGTCTTTGTCTCATATTTAGGTCGGCTTGTGTGAATATATATTTGAGACTTATGATCGGTATAGATATTGCAATGGGTGCCCATAAGGTAGTGCCTCCAAATCTTGAGAGCGTGAATAACAACTGCTAACTCAAGATCATGTGTTAGGTAATTCTTTTCATGGGGCCGAAGTGCTCGTGAAGCATAGGCAATAACCCGATTGTCTTCCATAAGTACACAGCCCAAACCAGTACCAGAAGCGTCACAGTAAACCTCAAATGGTTTGGTATTGTCAGGTTGAGCTAAGACTGGGGCTGTAGTCAAGTGTTCATGAAGAGTGTGGAAAGCTTTTTCACAATCTTCATCCCACACAAATTTTACTCCCTTCTTCAGCAGTTCGGTCATAGGTTTAGCAATTCTGGAGAAATCCGGAATGAAGCGGTGATAATAACCGGCTAAACCAAGAAAACTATGAATCTGATGAACGAAAGTGGGAGGTTTCCAATCCATCACCTCTTGAACTTTACTGGGGTCAACTGAGATACCATTACTGGAGATAATATGGCCCAAAAATTTCACACTATCCAACCAGAATTCATATTTGGAGAACTTAGCATATAACTGATGGTCTTTGAGGTGTTGAAGAACAATGTTCAAATGTTTAGCATGGTCCTCCTCATCCTTGGAATAAATAAGAATGTCGTCAATGAAAACCACGACAAATTTGTCAAGCTCCAGCATAATAACTGAATTCATGAGATACATGAAGTAGGTAGGAGCATTTGTGAGACCAAAAGACATAACTAAGTATTCATATAGTCCATATCGAGTGGAGAAAGCGGTCTTTGGAATATCACATGGTTGAATCTTGATTTGATGATAGCCAGAACGAAGATCAATCTTGGAGAAGATTTTTGCTCCAATCAACTGATCGAAAAGAATATCAATGCGAGGAAGGGGATATTTGTTTTTGATTGTCACGGTATTGAGAGGTCGGTAGTCTACACATAACCTCAAACTATGATCCTTCTTCTTCACAAATAGGGCTGGGCAACCCCAAGGTGAAGCGCTTGGACGAATATAGCCTTTGTCTAGAAGTTCTTGCAATTGTATATTTAATTCTGCTAATTCCTTGGGTGGCATTCGATAGGGTCGTTTAGAGATAGGTGCAGTGCGTGGCTGCAGTTCAATGAAAAACTCTATATCTCGATCTTGTGGCATGCCTGGTAAGTCATCCGGGAAAACATCAGCATACTCGCGTACCACTGGAATTTCTTCTATTTCGGAGCGGACCTCAATGAGAACACATGAATTTGTGCATTCTTAGAAAGGCAAAAATAGAGTAGTAGCTCCTTGGGTCGTGGAATTGATTTCAACGGCTCGGGAGGAAAGATCTAAGGTTACTCCATGCCGAGTCATCCAATCTACTCCCAAAATGATATCGATGCCTTCAAGTGCCAAGAGAATCAAGTCGGTTTTGATGATTTTGCTACCCAATTTAATTGGCACGTTTCTTATGAGTTGATTTGAAGCAATTTTACCACCCGATGTAGCTATCATATACGACCTTCTTGTGTGACAGAAATCCAAACCCACTTTTGCACCGAATTTTGCACTAATGAAACTATGTGATGCACCAGAGTCAAATAATATAACAGTGGGCTTGCGGTGGATAGAAAATGTACCCCTCATTACTGGTGCACCATCAGGAAGCTCTGCAAGAGTGGTGAAATTGATCCGTCCTCGCTTGACCTGAATAGTCTGTTTCTTGCACTGGTTTCTGTTGTTGGTATTGGAGCCTTGGCCCTGAGCTTGCTGTCTGGACTGAGGGCATTCTCGAGCAAAGTGAGTAGAACTCCAACAATTGAAACATCAGTTTGTGTTACTCTGGCGGGGTGGCTGCTGTATATTCGACCTTGGGCCATTTGGCTGTGGGGTAGGGGGTCTTGCTGCACCCTGTTGCTAAGGGGGGCTGAAAATCCAACGCCCTAGCTGAGGAGCATTCTGAAGAGCTTTAGGTGCTGCATTCTACACTAAATGATATCTCGGTGGCTGAGCACTCGAGGGTCCAGCTGGAGCCTTCCTCTTCTTTTCCGCATGATGGGCCAAATGCAATCCTCTTGGGTAATTGCCAAATTAACCAACTCATTGTAAGTGTCCGTTCTGATGGGATTTAGACGTTCCTTGAGCTTGGTATTAAGACCTCTGCGGAAATGATCACGTTTCTTGACATCCGTGTCAGCATGATAGCCCGCGTACTGAGTGAGGTTGTTGAACGCCTGAGCGTACTGAAGTACAGTGCGGGTACCCTGAGTAAGAGCCAGAAACTCATTCAACTTCCTCTCCATGAGACCTTCCGGGATATGGTGGGCTCGGAACGCAGTCTTGAATTCGTCCCAAGTGACAACATGATCTGTTGGAAGCATAGCAAAATAGTTGTCCCACCATGTACGTGCAATACCGCGAAGCTGCTGCGCGGCAAACCTAGCTTTGTTGGCTTTAGAACATGGTAGTGTCAATAAGGCAAACTTGGATCAATGGTACGAATCCAAGCGTCCGCGTCCAATGGTTCCACCGTCTTGTTAAATAGAGGAGGCTGCGTTCCAAAGAATTCCGAGTAACCAGCAAATTGGGGTTGGGGTGCATTGTGCACACCCCGCTGCTGATGATGGAGTTGCTGCCCCTGAACAATCTGACGGAGTAACTCGGTTCGTGCGTCCATCACTTTCGCCAGACTAGATGGCAGTGGCGGTGGCGGCTGTTGCAACCTGCTACCGCTAGCTCCGAACCCATCAGGATTGCCACGTGTTGCCCCAACCATCTGAAACATGGAGGTTTATCATCAGCAAAGGCTTCATATTTCTCCCATGATTTGAAAAGATAGTATGGGAAGATGTGGAACTTGATAGGCTTGATACAAACGGGTGTTCAATCTGCGGCTGGTTATGAGAAATTTCATAACTCACGTTCTGTTTATCTGAACCCTTACAAAAGTTGGTGGTGATTAGGAAATTTAGTGGCCTAAAACTATGGCATTCAACACACCTCCGACTACTACATCTCCGACTAGATTTCCGACTACCAGGACTACTAATCCGACTACTATGGCTGCATCATCGACTACCTCGTCTGCATTTCCGTATACCAGGACCACAACTCCGACTGCTACGGCTCCCTCCTCAACTACATCGACTACATCTTCGACTGCATCGACTACCATAAGGCTTCTTTGACTACAGCGCTGACTGCTTCATTACATCTACAACTCCTTCGACTACATCTTTGACTCCTTCCACAACATCTACTATGACTTCAACTACATCTTCGACTGCTTGAACTGTTCCATCATCTACTACGGCTACAGTTCAACTACACGGTATCTTCGACTACATCGACTGCACATCTGACTGCTTCCACCTTATCATCTACTATACCTCCAGCTACTTCAGTTGCACCTTTGTCTTGTACGACTACAACTTCGACTACACTGCATCTATGGCTGCTTTGACTGCATCTCCGACTGCCTCTGTTACACTTCCGTTTATTACGACTACATTATGGCCTGCTTTTACTGTATCTCCGACTAGTACGACTACTTTTTTGATACGTCGACTACATTTCCGGCTGCTTGAGCGACAGTTCCGACTACTATGACTACACTTTCGACCACTTCGACCACATCCTCCACTGCTTCTTTGTTTTGGCTGTTTTCAAACGAACTACTACATCATTGATTTCCATCTGCCTGCCAATAGATAGGCTACACTAAGATAGCCTACTCTAAGCTAGCCTATTACCACCTATCCAAAAGATAGGCTACACTAAGAGGAGTATATGCAAAAGTACTCCGAAGTCGTCTCCTAGTAGTCGTCAAGGTTGTTGATAGATGACTCGCTTCGCGCGGGGGAGTGAGCTCCCATCTGTGCGGGCTGCGGGGCTACAACATCGTAGTCTAGGTCGGGGACACCCTCTATCTCCTCGAGCTCCTCATCACTGTCAACGTCCATCACATCTAGTAGGATGTGAAGGGCTGCCTGCTGTGCATGATGCATGTCGATATGCCCATTGGCGTCCTCCAACTCGATGTTGAGGTCATGGATCTGCTCTTCCAAGAACTCAATCATCGCCTCATGGTCACCCACGGTGGTCTCAAGTCTCTAAACCTGGCCTTCAAGTTGGCCAATCCTAGCATCTCGATCACCAATCTCCTCACCCAAGTCCTGCATCTGCTCGTCCCTCAAACTGACTGTCTACTGGAAGGACTAAGCAAGGTCTATCACCTGTGCCATTCCCTTACTCTGAAGGGCCTGCAGGCAGTAAAGTGCATTCATGCACCGGACTGCAAAGACTATGGTCTCGAAAGGAACCTGATCTACCAAGTGGCCTAGGTGTGCCAACCTGTCAAGCCACAGAGGGTCACTCTCGCTGACTGCCGGAAACAGCCCAGCTGGAGCCAAGATCACCTCCAATGGGTGCTGCTCACAAAATGTGGTGAGTGCCTTCATTGCTGCTGCTTCCCATGAGTCAATGAGGCGGTGTCCGACAACTTCTATCTCGATGGCGAGCCACACGGGGTTGAGTGGGTGCTGGGGAATGGTCATGCGCACATGGCACCGACGGACACCCATCTCCATGAACTCCTGCCCCACATAAAGAGGAGGATTCGGGTACCCAGCGGCGCTCAACACACCCCACAAGACGGAAGGGAAGCCCTCCCAATGCAGGCACGTTGAGTGCGCATGTCCTTCCTCATCCACCACCATAAGAACTGGATCAGCCATTTGATTCAAAAGCTTAAAGGGTGAGATAACAAAAACTGATGCTCAATCAAAAATAGAATCTGGATAGTGCACAAAACTGAGCATAACTTCTGCAGGTGTTGTGCAAAAAGTCTCAAATGTTACCAGAGCATACCTAAGGTACTTGTGCACAACTTTGCTGGTCAACCCCAAAGCTAGATCAGATTCTAAGATAACTATATCCTTATATATCTAACTTACTGTCCAGTCTGAAATTTCAGAAAACCAAGGGCTAGTCTTTTGTAAAACTGGAAAAATCTATCTGGCCAAAAATTACCAAATTTTAACAGTAGCTTATTTACTCAATTTACAACAACTTTCGTGTTGAACTCCTGTAGATAAGGTCATTTGTTATGGTTAATAAATTGATTTCCCTAGATTGGATAACAAACAACACGAACCAAGATGAGCTTTGGTTAGTGATTTAGCTATTTTGGGTGTGAATTTTGTTTAGTTCATCCATAACTCAATTTTATTCGAATTTAGAGATATGCAGCATGCACGACCTTTCCATCCTCACAACTTCACAGTTGCCATTTGAATACCATTTTTGTTTAACTTTTCAAGATATACATTTTCTCTTTCATGACTATGTTCATTTGAGCAATGTCTAAAAAGTTATTTTGAATTTACGAAAACTAGGATTTAAAGGACATGTTATTTTATGTGAATTTTTGCAATTTTAGCACATGAGTTAAACTAGACTTTTGTTGCTCTTGTTATGACAGATGTGCCATTAAATTTTTACAGTCCATTGTGATCAACTTTGAAAGTTACAAGGGTTTGTTTGCAAGAGTTCACATGTATATGCATATATACATATACACATATTCATTTGCTTGAAAGGTAGATTTGGATAGGTTGTTTTATGCTTTTCTTGCTCTTTTATGCCTGATTTCATGTTATGGATCTTTGTTTAGTATTTTAGAAACCCAGGGCGTCACAGCATGGCAACATACGACTTGTCTTGGCCCGCCCAAAGAACTGATCACCCCACGTGAAGGACCTCGTCGTCAATTCCTTCGGGCCAACCGTGACGTTTTCACATGGCAACATGTGAATTCTCATGGTCCACCCAAGGAATCGACTAAAGCTACCGACAAGATTTATTTCTCCCTTACTAATTGACTTCCAGTCACCTTCACATACTTCCAGTAACACTCCGTTTACCGGTTCACGACTGGTACTACATGCAAGTTTACTAAAGGGGCCTCGCTCCTATACTTCCAGTACTACTTCGTTTTACTGGTTCACGACTGGTACTACGTGCAACTTTACTGAAGGGGTCTCGCTCCTATACTTCCAGTACTACTCCATTTTACTGGTTCACGACTGGTACTACGTGCAAGTTTACTGATGGGGCCTCGCTCCCATACTTCCAGTACTACTCCGTTTTACTGATTCACGACTGGTACTACGTGCAAGTTTACTGAAGGGGCCTTGCTCCCATATTTCAAGTAACGCTCAGACTACTAGTTTCCGACTAGTATTCTATGTTACCGAAGGGGCCTTGCTCTCATACTTCCAGTAACGCTCAGACTACTAGTTTCCGACTAGTACTCTATGTTACTAAACGGGCCTCACTCCCATACTCACAGTAACACAACGTTTACTAGTTTACGACTAGTACTATATGTAGTTTACTACATGGGCCTTGCTTCCATACTTCCAGTACTACTCCGTTTACCAGTTCACGACTGGTATTAAGTGCAAGTTTAATGAAGGGGCCTCGCTCTCATACTTCCAGTAACACTCCATTTAGTAGTTTACGACTAGTACTACGTGCAAGTTTACTTAAGGGGCCTCGCTCCCACACATTCAGTACTACTCCGTTTACCGGTTCATGATTGGTACTACGTACAAGTTTACTGAAGGGGCCTCACTCCCATACTTCCAGTACTACTCCGTTTTACTGGTTCATGACTGGTACTACATGCAAGTTTACTGAAGGGGCCTCGCTCCCATATTTCCAGTAACGCTCAGACTACTAGTTTCCGACTAGTATTCTATGTTACTGAACAAGCCTTGCTCCCATACTTGCAGTAACGCTCAGACTACTAGTTTCCGACTAGTATTCTATGTTACCGAAGGGGCCTTGCTCTCATACTTCCAGTAACGCTCAGACTACTAGTTTCCGACTAGTTTCTATGTTACTGAACAAGCCTTGCTCCCATACTTCCAGTAACGCTCAGACTACTAGTTTCCGACTAGTATTCTATGTTACCGAAGGGGCCTTGCTCTCATACTTCCAGTAATGCTCAGACTACTAGTTTCCGACTAGTATTCTATGTTACTGAACAAGCTTTGCTCCCATACTTCCAGTAACGCTCAGACTACTAGTTTCCGACTAGTATTCTATGTTACCGAAGGGGCCGCGCTCCCATATTTCCAGTAACGCTCAGACTACTAGTTTCCGACTAGTATTCTATGTTACTGAACAAGCCTTGCTCCCATACTTCCAGTAACGCTCAGACTACTAGTTTCCGACTAGTATCATAATGGGTGCAGTAGCGGACCATTGCGGTGGAGACGCTTATGACGAAGATGCCCGCTTCAGCAATTGAGGACCGGGTGAGAGTAACTATGATTAGTGGGACTATGTTAAGCGTGCACACCACTTACCCATTATGAGGGTGGACCCGGTCCGGGGCTAGCAAGTGCGGTACCAAGCCGGTAGGAGGATCGAGTATCGGTGCAGGGGAAGGAGGTGCTGACCTCACGTGCCCCGAGATGCAAGGGAGGCTTCACAGTCCCGGGGCGACATCTTGCGGGAGGATGTGCCCAAGACCCGGGAAAGCCGGATATTGCCGTGGCTCCTAGTCTTGTTTCTGTAGACTGGTGTCTCGTCGTTTAGTCGGCTAATCCCCGGCTGGCTTTGATTCGAGTGGGTCCAGGTGTATAATCCCTGCAGGGTGAAAACTATACGTATAGACGCATCCTCGGTTATTGACAACCCTACTCTTCTGTTGCTCTTATTAGTTAGTGATACTCATGATTTCTACCTCCCTCTAGAGATGAATTCTGTCCTGGTGCAGTTGAGATGCGAGGAGAGGGAGTCCTCGCATCGGCTTGGTGGTTTGGAAGGTGTGTGTTGGACCGGGAGTTCGGAATGCCGAAAAAGCCCGAGTCCGGAGCTTGGAAGAAGTTATATATGTTGTTGCGCATGCATAGGAAACCCCAACTTAATCCCTTGAACTCTTGTTATACCCTTAGTATAGTCCACTTTAAAGCTTGCATTCAGATAGTGACGTGAACCTATCTCATACCTTGGGGATAGCCTGGTACGATGCAGGATCTGATCCGATGTTCGACCCCAACGATGACAGTTGGTACGACTGAAGCCTGTCCTAAGCTCAAGTTGCCTACGGAGGAGATTCCAGAAGATGAAGGACAGCCAGAAGCCAAGCTACCGCTATCCGTTTTCTGCTAGTTCGCTCTAGCCGAGAGGCTTGTAATGAATCCCGTACTACAAATCCTATGGATTTATGTAATAATTAAACCCGTGATTGACCTTATGCGAAGTATGACTATGATATTATGATTGGAATGAGTTCTGTATGTGATAGCACTTGATCCAGGTACTATCACAACGATACAGGGAGTCGGATTCTCGATTTGGGAATCCAGTTCATTTCAGTTGGTATCAGAGCCATACTTGACCGTAGCACGGGCCTTAGACATTGTCGCTAGACCTAGGAGAATCTATACGGTTCTATCTATCTACTATATTACCTTGAACTATATATGTCCCTACACTGACTTAGTTTCTTCCTCTACTCTTGATTTACTCTCTTACCTACGCTAACTCTATTCTTACGTTCCTACGCAGTAAGGAGGCCGCCATGACGATCGCGACGGAGAGCGTGACCCAGGACCCTGAGGTTTACGCCAGTACCACCAGAGAGGTGTCCTCAAGTGGCTCGAGTGCGTAGTGGAGCACATCGGCATCAACCAGACCTGCATCAAGCTCTCCCTGAGGACGACCGCCGCCCACCCATACCACTCGAGGACAGGCGTACTCGTCATCATGCCAGACCCCACCGTACCAGATTTCGAGAATGAGATGGTCTACAGCTCCGGCTAGCTCACCGAGACAGCCGTCCAGTCAGTCGCCCGGAAGATGATGATGAAGCTACTCGCCCGGTATTGGCAGACCAAGTTTACGAGTTCTTCCTTATGTCTATTACCTTGAGCAGTTCTGCCAAACGAGGATCCAGAGGCTGTGTACCTGGAGATGTTCGTTGCCCCGGTTTTGGAGACCGGAGGAGACCAGCCCTTGGTGCACACCACCGGGTCTTACCTCTATGACTTGGACCACCTGATGTTGGACCTCTCCCAGGAGAGCGAGCGGTTCCACGAGAGATTCTATGTGAGCGTGAGATTCATCGACGTGCTTGAGCACGAGATCCGAGGGTGGAGCAAGGTCTACACCGTGGCTCAGGAAGAGACCCGCTGCAACCGGGTGAACTACGTGGAGGCAAGTAGGATGCTTGAGGCAAAAGCCCAATGGAGGATGACAACTGAAGGGAAGCTGCTCCAGACCGAGGCCGAACTCCAGAAACTCCGGGCCGAGAAGGCCGAATGGGAGTGCAAGGAGAAGGACTACCTCACCACTATCCGCAAGCTTGAGGATAGGGTGACTGACAGTGAGGCCGAGTGCCACCAGCTACAGACCCAGATGGAAGATCAGCAGGACTTCATGACCCTCCATGGCTACTTTGGAGCCAAGGTTGAGGACCATGTAAAGGAGCTCAAGACAAGATTGGAGAGAAACAAGTGGAACATCGCCATGTTGACCCGCACTGCCGTGTACCTGTGCGACAAGGCCGCTCACGCCATGCAGACATGGGAGATTTCAGACTCGATCCACGTTGACGAGATCCATGAGCTGAGGAACCAGCTACCCGAGGGGAGTCAGCCTACTATGAGGAAGGAGGACTTCAAGCTCATTCCTACCGAGCTCCGCCTACACGAGTGCCCCCACGAGGAGTTGCCACCTGCCGTCGAGACTGAGGAGGTGCTGGAGGCCACCGCGGCCGTCGACACCATCTTTCTAGCAGACTACCCAAAGGACTACAAGCTCGTGCTAACCTACAAGAAGCCGCGTGTCACCTTCGACTTTGTGAGTGAGTCAGAGTTGTAGAATAAGAGTAGGTTGTAAGATAGGTAGCTCGCCGATGACCTATTCTGGCGTAAGTCTTCATGAGTCTTGTACTGAGCCGATGTCATGTTTCTGGCTGGTGTCCTGTGTTGTCATGAGACATTCAGGTAGTCATGTTATGAGTCACCCTTTTTGTAAACCTTCACGATGTATTCTTAGCGTGTGAGTTGGGGGTGTTATCTCGAAGGCTTTAGAGTTAACCTCGAGATAACACCGGTGTCTCTTTGTACTACTTGATTGATGTATGAGTGAATGGATTTTATGTTATTATTGCACAATGTTCTTGCATTTTTCATATTGATTGAAAGCTTTACTATTGTGTGTATCCTTTAACCTTTGGGTGGTGAGCGACGATGTCAACTTGAGAGAGCTTTCCCCATCCACCTTACATAGGAGATGTCAATCCAGAGATCTGACCGCTTGATGGCCCGCTTTGAGCAAGCTGCACAGGAGGAAGCCACAGCCGAGGCACGCGGACGCGGCCATCAGGTTGGCCGTGGACGCGGGCGTGTTGACCCAGCACCGGCTTCAGCAGTAGGACGTGGAAGAGGCAGAGGCCCTACCGCGGGTGCCGCACCCACATCATTGGGCTGGCACCTAGAGAAAAGGAAGCCAACGAGGAGGAAGTTGATGAGGAGATCGATGCAGAACCCACACCACAGCAACCGCGTAGGGGATAAAACAACCAGCAGTGGCAGCCACAGCCACCGCCACCACCGTCGACCCTCGCCGAGGTCCTGGACAGGCAGACTCCGTTGCTACAGCGTCTCACCGAGGCAGCAGAGCAAAGGAACAACGGGGGCCACCGTCAAGGCTTGCCTGAAGAGGACCTCCAGCGCAAGATCGAGAGGGTCATCCGCCTAAGAACCACTACTCTGACAACAAGACCAATAGTGGCTCGACACCGTTTGTTTGCTTCACTTGCAACAAACCGGGCCACAAGTCCTACGAATGCCCCGAGAAGAAGACCCAAACTCCGGCTCGAGCGCCTGGCCCCGCCGGCAGGCCCGCTCAGGCCCCGTGCTCCGCAGACCATAGCTGTCTCACTCACCTGACCGAGGAGGAGGCCCGGGATGTTTCCGACGTCGTGACAGGTGAGTACCTTATCAACGGCTATAAGGCCTTGGTGTTATTTGACTCAGGAGCCACTTGCTCCTATGTTTCTTCGAAGTATGTGGCACAAAAATCCATTCCGATGACCCCAAGGAGCCATCCTATCATCACTAGCTCCCCGATGGGAGATCTTAGGTGCACACTAGCTTGTAAGGGAGTGAAAATCATGATATAAGGGTTGCCATTTATAGCTGACTTGATAGTGCTGAAATTAGAGGGGACAGATGTCATTTTGGGTATGGACTGGTTAACCGCACACAAGGGAGTCATATCTTGCTCACCTAGGCTTGTGATACTGGAACACCCAAGTGGGAAGAAGGTCGAGGTAGTGCCATTAAAGTCGCGGGATGTACCTCAAGTGTACAACTTGAACAACCTGGGGGAGAGGACACTTGAAGAAGTGCTAGTGGTTTGTGAGTATCCGGATGTGTTTTCCCGAGGAATTGCCAGGACTACCACCAGACAGGGATGTCGTGTTCGTGATTGACCTCGTGCCAGGTACGGCTCCGATCGCGAAGCGGCCCTACCGCATGTCCGCAGAAGAGCTCGCCGAATTGAAGGAACAACTGAAGGACCTACTAGATAAGCAGTACATCAAGCCTAGTGCTTCGCCATGGGGATCACCTGTGCTGTTGGTGAAAAAGAAAGACGAAACCATGAGGTTGTGCATCGACTACCGCTCGCTGAATGCAGTGACCATCAGGAACAAGTATCCGTTACCTAGGATAGATGATCTGCTTGACCAGTTGAGGAAGGCCAGATTCTTCACCAAGATAGATCTGAGATCCGGGTACCCTCAGATGAAGATCAGGGAGTGCGATATCCCGAAGATAGCATTCGTGACCAAATATGGCCAGTACGAGTTCAACATAGTGTCCTTCGGGCTAACCAATGCACCTTCCTACTTTATGAATATGATGAAAAAGGTGTTCATTGAGGAGTTGGACAAGTTTGTCATAGTCTTCATCGACGACATCTTGATCTACTCCGGGTCCGCCGAAGAACATGCAGAGCATCTGAGGATTGTACTCGAGAAGTTGAGGCAGAACCAGTTGTATGCCAAGTTTAACAAGTGTGAGTTCTGGCTGGAGAAGGTCGCTCTCCTAGGCCATGTGTTGACCGTAGAAGGTGTTGTCATGGATCCCGAGAAGATTGAGGCAGTGTCAGAGTGGCAGCAGCCAAAGAACGTTACCGATATCTGAAGCTTTCTGGGTTCGGCAGGCTATTATAGGCGTTTCATTGAGAATTTCTCCAAGATTGCCAAACCAATGACCGAACTGCTCAAGAACAACGTACCATTCGTCTGGTCACCCAAGTGCGAAGCCAGTTTTCAAGAGCTCAAGTCCAGACTCACTACTACCCTAGTCCTCACTCTTCCGGATATTCAGAAAGACTTTGTAGTTTATTGCAATGCTTCTCGTTAAGGACTCGGTTGTGTGCTAATACAAGATGGCAGAGTTGTTGCATATGCTTCACGACAGTTGAGAAAACACGGAGAGAACTATCCTACTCACGACCTTGAACTTGCAGCCGTGGTACACGCCTTGAATATTTGGAGGCACTACCTAATTGGCAACAAGTGCGATATCTATACCGACCACAAGAGTCTGAAGTATTTCTTCACTCAGGCAGAGCTGATATGAGGCAGAGAAGATGGTTAGAGCTGATCAAGGATTACAACCTGAACATTCAGTACCATCCTAACAAGGCCAACGTCGTGGCAGACGCACTTAGCAGAAAGAGCTATTGCAACAATCTGATGGTTCATGACAAACAACCCGAACTGTGCAATGAACTCGAGAAACTGAAGCTGGAGATCGTAGAGCAAGGGCATCTGAACGCATTGACAGTCAAGTAAGATCTAGAAGATTGAATCAGGCAAGCTCAGAAGCAATGCCCAAAACTCCAGAAGCTGAAGCGATTGATGCGGGATGGAAAGGCGACCGACTACAGGGTCGACGATCGAGGGACCCTATGGCTGAAAGATTGTATATGCGTACCCCAAGATCAAGGGATCCGTACAGAGATACTAAGTGAGGCACATAACTCCAAGTACGCTATACACCTGGGGTGCACAAAGATGTACCAAGACCTTAAGGACTGTTTCTGGTGGAATAACATGAGGACGGACATAGCCGAATTTGTGGCCAAGTGTGATATTTGTAGAAGGATCAAGGCTGAACATCAGTGCCCTGTCGGTCTGCTAAAACCACTAGATATTCCCGTGTGGAAGTGGGATGGCATTTGTATGGACTTCATAATAGGGCTACCCCGAACACAGAAAGGCAACGACTCCATTTGGGTAATAGTTGACCGCTTGACCAAAGTGGCACACTTCATCCCCGTCAAAACCACCTACACCGTAGATAGACTGTCAGAACTGTATGTGGAAAACATTCTGAAACTTCATGGGGCACCAAGAAGCATAGTATCAGATCGAGGCCCTCAATTCACCACAAAATTCTGGCAGAGTTTGCACATGTCCATGGGGACTCAGCTAGATTATAGCACAGCCTTTCACCCCCAAATTGATGGGCAGACTGAGAGAGTGAACCAAATACTCAAGGATTTACTGAAGCATGTGTGTTAGCCTATGGGAGTGATTGGGAAAGGAGTTTGTCCTATGCAGAGTTAACATACAATAATAGCCACCAGGCTAGTCTGCAGATGTCACCTTTTGAAGCCCTCTATGGCAGGAAATGCAGAACACCGCTGATGTGGTCAGAAACTGGGGAAAGACCGTATTTTGGCCCAGAAACCATCGTGGAAGCTAAGGAGAATGTTACCAAGGTTAGAGAGAACATGAGGATAGCTCAGAGCAGACACAAGAGCTATGCCGACAAGAGAAGAAGGGATCGCTCATTTAAAGTTGGAGATCATGTGTACCTGAAGGTGTCACCACTTTGAGGCACCAAGAGATTCCACGTTAAAGGAAAGCTAGCTCCTAGGTATGTTAGACCATATCCGATCATTCAAAGGATCGGCGGATTGGCATACAAGTTACAAAACCAGAAGAACTTGTTGGAGTACACCCAGTCTTCCATGTTTCACAACTACGCAAATGCTTACGAGTGCCAGATGAAACGGTGCCACCAGAGGCAGTAGACTTGCAAGAAACACTTGAGTATGTTGAATACCCCATGAAGATACTAGCCCGAGCAGACAAAGAAACCAGAAGGACCTCCATTCCGTACTGCAATGTCCTTTGGAGTAATCACACAGAACGAGAAGCCACTTGGGAGAAGGAGTCCGATTTGAAGGAGATGTACCCACACCTTTTTGAAAACCAGGTAAACCTCTAATCTTGGGGACGAGATTCTTGTGAGGGGGGGAGTCTGTAACATCCCAGGTTTTTCATGGAATGTTAATGTTGCAAAAATCGTGAATTGTAAAATTTTTTCATGTA
The DNA here is from genome assembly GCA_032594955.1 of Panicum miliaceum. NCBI lineage: Eukaryota > Viridiplantae > Streptophyta > Magnoliopsida > Poales > Poaceae > Panicum > Panicum miliaceum. Next base: position 4,556,515 of record CM064070.1, on the reverse strand, counting down.
AGTGCTCTTAGTTAGGACCAAATGCAAGGATAATCTCTTTCTACCCCAAATCCCTAGAAAATAAAAACTGAAATGAAACTAAGAACGATATTGTTAGTGTGTAACATTGGAGTTATTTGGATTTATTTACAATCTACTTTGTTTTGAATTGTTGTTAGATCTTATTTGATTTGCTTCCAATTTGTTTGATTCAATTGGGTGGAATTCAAATTTGAATGGGCCATTCAAATTCAAATTCAAGAGCTAACTATCCTAAGCCTTCTTGGGCCTCTAACCCAAAACTAGCCCACAAGAGCACCAGCCCACCTGAGCACAGCCCACACGAGCACAGCCCACACGAGCACAGCCCATGCGAGCACAGCCCATGCGAGCACAGCCCAGCCCGCAAGCCGCCGCCGCCACGTCCCTTTACCTTTCACCCGGGCAGCTGACTCCCGCTTCCACTCCGCGACAAGGTAGCGAAACCGCCGCGCCCTCTGCCTGCATCACCCCAATCCCTATGCCTCGCCTGTCCTCGCTCCGCGACACAGGAGCGAAACCGTCGCACCTCAAATGTCGGCCACCGAGCCCGCACCGCAAACCCTAGCCCGCACCACGCCGTGCGATGGCGCCACGCATCTCCGTGCCGCGGCCGTCCCATCGCCGCCCTCAACGTCCGAGCCCGCACCGTGAACCCTAGCACAGCCTCCTTAAGAATCCCCCCCCCCCCCCCAATACCGCCATCAAAAACCCTAGCCACCTTAGGGTTTTCCTTTTCCACCACCACCGCAACCGAGAGGGAGAAGAAGGAAGGAGGGAGAAGGGACGAGAAGGAGAGCATGGGGAGAAGGACGTCGCCGCCGTCGCAGGAGCGTCTTCACCGAGCCAGCGCCCCGATCGACGACATCGATGCTCCCGCGCTGCCCGGCACTGCTCCGCCTCATCACAGCCTCGCCTCTCCGCCGCCCCGAGCTCCGTCTTCGCTGGCCTCAATCGGTGAACTTCGTCATCGTTCCCCATCTCCCTTGTGCTGCCGGCACCGCCGATGAGCCTTTCCTAGCGCAGCTCTAGGACACCCAGCCCCCTGTCCCGGCCTTCATGCCGTCCTTGTTGCAGGAGCCCGTCGCGACGCCCGTACTCCCTGACATCGCTGGTGCCTCCTCGCCGCCGCATCGTGTCATGGGCCCGGAACGCTGGTCCCCCGCGCACGACATGGCCACGCCGCGGTCCCGGGATGCCAGGACTCGCGCGCGTGCATGCACACCCGAGCCATCAGCCAAATCCCAGGCCCTGGCTTTGACCGACCAAACCGCCGCTGTGCCACCTCACCAGCGACGAGCCACGACCCTGGAAGACCAGGACACCATGGGCACACACACACGCACACCCAACACCGAACCGTGCTGAGCCTTGCTACCGGCCACCCCTTTTTCCATGCCGCCGCTGCGGCCACAGTGACCGCGCACGCCCCTGCGATGTCAACCCACCTTTCTGCGCCTTCAACTTGGTCGGGCGGGCTCGGATATTGGAAGGGCACGGAGTCCTCCAAGCTACCCGACCTTAGCCCACATTTCTGCGCCTTCAACTTGATCGGGCGGGCTCAGGCATTGGAAGGGCATGGAGTCCTCCAAGCTATACGACCTCAGCCCACTTTTCTGTGCTATCAACCCCGACAACCTGTCAGGCATAGAACCGTTCCTCTGACGAAGAAGAGGGGCTGGGTGCGACAAGGCACTCTGTGTGCTTTCGGCAGCTCTACCAGTTCCCAAGCTCGGGGGCAAGACGCCGCGCAATAGGGACGGCTGCCCACGTGAAGATTGAGACTGGATTCAAGGAGGTTTTACAGAGATCTTTAGGGAACTTGTTTAACCATGGTCTTGAGTTTTATCTTAAAACAAGGGGTTTTTTCCCATATAATTCGTTCAACCACTCACCCAAAACAGGGCTTGTCTGTCCATCCATATTTCAGCACCGAATGAACTGTCTTGACCCGCCCAAGGAATTCCTTCAGGCTAGCCGAGTCATCTTCGCACGACGAACACTTTCGTAACAATGCATGTGAAGGATTGCGTCATCACTTCCTTTGGGCCATCCAAGACATCTTCGCGTGGCAACATACAACTTGTCTTAGCCTGCCCAAAGAACTGATCACCGCACGTGAAGGACCTCGTCGTCAATTCCTTCGAGCCAACCATGACGTTTTCGCATGGCAACATGTGAATTCTCATGGTCCGCCCAAGGAATTGTCTGAAGCTACCGGCAAGATTTATTTCTCCGTTGCTAATTGACTTCCAGTCACCTTCACATACTTCCAGTAACACTCCGTTTACCGGTTCTCAACTAGTACTACGTGCAAGTTTACTGAAGGGGCCTCGCTCCTATACTTCCACTACTACTTCGTTTTACTGGTTCACGACTGGTACTATATGCAAGTTTACTGAAGGGGCCTCGCTCCCATACTTCCAGTACTACTCCATTTTACTGGTTCATGACTTTATTGGTTCACGACTGGTACTAAGTGCAAGTTTACTGAAGGGGCCTCGCTCCTAGATTTCCAGTAATGCTCAGACTACTAGTTTCCGACTAGAATTCTATGTTACTGAAGGGGCCTTGCTTCCATACATCCAGTAACGCTCAGACAACTAGTTTCCAACTAGTATTCTATGCTATTGAAGGGGCCTCGCTCCCATACTTCCAGTAACACTCCATTTACTAGTTTACGACTAGTACTATATGTAGTTTACTGCATGGGCCTCGCTCCCATACGTCCAGTACTACTCCATTTACTGGTTCACGACTGATATTACGTGCAAGTTTAATGAAGGGGTCTCGCTCTCATACTTCCAGTAACACCTTGTTTAGTTGTTTACGACTAGTACTACGTGCAAGTTTACTGAAGGGGCCTCGCTCCCACACATCCAGTACTACTCCATTTATCGGTTCACGACTGGTACTACGTGCAAGTTTACTGAAGGGGCCTCGCTCCCATACTTCCAGTACTACTCCATTTTACCGGTTCACAATTGGTACTACATGCAAGTTTACTGAAGGGGTCTCTCTCCCATATTTCCAGTAACGCTCGGACTACTAGTTTCCAACTAGTATTCTATGTTGCTGAAGGGGCCTTGCTCCCATACTTCCAGTAACGCTCAGACTACTAGTTTTTGACTAGTATCGTAATGGGTGCAGTAGCGGACCATTACGGTGGAGACGCTTATGATGAAGATGCCCGCTACAGCAATTTAGGATCGGGTGAGAGTAACTATGATTAGTGGGACTATGTTAAGCGTGCACACCACTTACCCATTATGAGGGCGAGCCTAGTCCGGGGCTAGCAAGTACGGTACCAAGCCGGTAGGAGGATCGAGTATCGGTGCAGGGGATGGAGGTGCTGACCTCACGTTCCCCGAGACGCAAGGGAGGCTTCACAGTCCCAGGGCGACCTCTTGCGGGAGGATGCGCCCAAGTCCCGGGAAAGCCGGATGGTGTCGTGGCTCCTAGTCCTGTTTTAGTAGACCGGTGTCTCGTTGTTCAGTAGGCTGATCCCCGGCTGGCTTCAATTCGAGTGGGTCCAGATGTACAATCCCTGCAGGGTGAAAACTATGCGTATAGCCATGTCCTCAGTCATGATTCTACCTCCCTCTAGAGATGACAACCTACTCTTCTGTTGCTCTTATTAGTTAGTGACACTCATGATTCTACCTCCCTCTAGAGATGATTTCCTACCTGGGGCAGTTGAGATGCGAGGAGAAGGAGTCCTCGCATCGACTTGGTGGTTTGGAAGGTGTGTGTTGGACCGGGAGTCCGGAAAGGCATGAGTCCGGAGCTTGGAAGAAGTTATATATGTTGTTACGCATGGATAGGAAACCCCAGCTTAATCCCTTGAACTCTTGTTATACCCTTAGTATAGTCCACTTTAATGCTTGCATTCGGATGGTGACGTGAACCTATCCGATACCTTGGGGATAGCCTGGTACGATGCAAGATCCGATCCGGAGTTCGAACCCAACGATGACGGTTGGTACGATTGAAGCCCGTGTTAAGCTCAAGTTGTCTATGGAGGAGATTCCAGAAGATGAAGGATGGCTAGAAGCCTAGCTACCGCTATCCGATTTGTGCTTGTTCGCTCTAGCCGAGAGGCTTGTAATGAATCCCGTACTACAAATCCTATGGATTTATGTAATAATTAAATCCGTGATTGACCTTATGTGAAGTATGACTATGATATTATGAATGGAATGAGTTCTGTATATGATAGCGCTTGATCCATGGACTATCACAATGATATAGGGAGTCGGATTCTCGATTTGGGAATCCGGTTCGTTTCATGCACGCAGTAAGATTCAAAAAATTGCACAAAAATTATATTTAAGCTCATACATTCTATTCTTATCCATATCTTAGAGATATATGAAAAAATCAACTTTCTTCAAGGGACAATTCAAACTTGTTTCTCCAAATTACCACATAATAATTGCAATAATATCTAAATTTGGTCAGAAAATTCTACGAATTGACATGATAATATATTTTTGGTCCATAAGCTTGCCATAAAAAACTTAAATAGTTTTAGTAAAGTTGGACCATACATTGTTCACAAAAGTATACATCTCTCACATAGTTTCTTATAACTCAAGTGAAACTTTGAGATTTGAGTAAGTTATAATATTTTCAAACTCGTATGCACCTCAAATTTGGACACGAGCTTATTTTTACTTTAACATTAGAAAATATAAAGTTATATTACCAATTATTATGCAAAAACATATTTCTATATTGTCTATTTGGATGGAAGAAAATAAGTCATATGTAAAAGATCCAAGAAATAGAAATTAACATACAAAAAATAGCATTAAATGATAGATCATGATTTTAGAAAACTCTAGAAAAAGAACCATCAAATTTGGAGTCCATATGAGGGAGAAATACCAATTATAAATTTTAATTCCGGATTAAAAAGAGAAAGATTAAACATACCTGTGTTCTTCACCATGTCGTGCGGGTTGTGGGACTTAGTATTTGTATATTAACGCTTTGTAATAAACACAAATGGTGGTGCAGCATACTGGTAAGACCCTTGTTGCTGTAGTTGGGAGGTCACAGTTCGAACCCTAATAGTGGTGCAGTGTAGTGGTAAGACCCTTGTTCCTATAGTAGGAGGTCACGGTTCCACTCCTAGCAGGTTGTGCAACATAGTATTTGTATATTAACGCTTCGTAAAAATCACAAATGGTGGTGCAACATAGTGGTAAGATCCTTGCTGCTATAGTTGGGAGGTCATGGTTCGAATCCTCCTGCACCATGTTTTTCTTTCTTTTTTTATTTTAGCTTTGGTAGGTTGTGCGAGTTTGTATTTACATATTAACGCTTTGTAATAATCATAGATAGTGGTTCAGCATAGTGGTAAGACCTTTGTTGCTGTAGTGGGGAGGTCATGGTTTCATTCCACTTGCGCCATATTTTTTCCTTTTTTCTAAATAATGGGCTGAAAATCTATGCATTTATCTGTAATGGTCTGTAACATTCTAAAAGGACCGTAATGTCGCCTAGAGGGGGGAGTGAATAGGTGCACCTAAAGATTTTCACTCCAAAGCAGCGGATAAAATTCATTGCCTACCAAACCCGGAACTTCCTGGTTTGCAAATCCGGAACTTCCAAATTTGAGCAGGATAGTAGATGAACTCGGGACTTCGGGTTTTGCAAACCGGAAATTTCGAGTTTCCATAGAGCATAGTGAACAATAAATCTAGTGCGAGTAAATGGAGACAAGTTCAAACCCCAAATGTAGAGTAGGCTTAGTGGAGTTTCTGGAGCAGGTCCACACAGTCCCTGCAGTTACAAAAACAACAATGTCTCCAAGAACACAAGTGTTCAATGGAGAGCTCGTCAAATCCACAAGATAATATCAAACACAATTGACACAAGGATTTTTACCGAAGTTCGGATTCACTGCATGTGCTACACAAGCTCAATGAATCCTACTCTCCGTTGAGAAGCTCCACGAAGCCTCCCCGCCAAGGCGCTACACAAGCATACCTTGGCCTTCCACTATCTTAATTCTCATCCCTTGAGGAGGAGGGAACCGACCCTTACAAACTTCCCGCGATAGCCCACACAATTGGGTGCTCGCAAGGCAACACCTAGTCGTCTAGGAGCCAAAGCTCCAAGAGTAACAAATGCGAAACACACGATTTCGGCCAAACTCAAGTGCTCACGGTTTGCTGTGCTCTATGTTGTTCTCAAGCTTTCACTCTCTCAAACCCAACTTAAAGATATTACAAGAATCACACAATCTCATAAAGAGAGGTTGGGGAGAGCTCAATAAGGCTACCATGCTTTCTTAGATTGACCAGCAAGCAGCTAAACAATGTCTCGAACAGCAGCACACCACGGAGGGAGCTCAAGGGTATAAATAGTTGGGTCCAAAGAAACTAGCCGTTATGTGACAGTTAGAACCCGGAACTTCTGGATCCCTATATCCGGAACTTCCGGATTTTCAAACCAACTAGCCGTTAGTGCCACGTGTGCCAAATCCTTAACTTCAGGATTGGGAAATCTGGAACTTCCGAATTCCCTCTGGCATAGAAATCAAATGTGCATGTGAGGCCCTTTATGTTTCTCTCAACTCACTTAGGTTACTTGAGCACTGAGACTTAACCAAAACACAATGTGATGCATCCCTCTTGATAGAACAACACACCTATACTCAAGATCAAAGATAGATTACATTTTGACCACTTGAGTTTCTCAAAAGTGTACCATGTCGTGCCTGATCATTCTCAATCCGAGGAGTGCATCCAACTTAGTTTCTATAACTTGAGCACAACTTCCTTGAGCTAGTGACTTGAACCATCATCTTTGAATGAAATCCACTTCTAGTTCAAATTACCATCTTCACAATAAGATTCTAGAAAGACTGATACTTGCTAATATGAACACCATACATGACCAAGATTCTTCAAGTTGAATCCAAAGAAAGTTTCTTCACCCTAGCATTAGTGCCTCGGCACAAACCAATTTCCCTTCGCCAAGCTTAGTCCCTTGAAACACTATCCCAAATTCCAACTCTTCATCCTTGCATCACATAGAGTTCCATATAGATTAGTATCGCAATTAAATCATTAATGAACTCCATTCTTTTCAATTCTTTTGCAGCATATATCTTCTCTTGATAGATTATCCATTTCTTCACAGGATATTCCCTTCTAGTGCTATGACCTTGTCAACAAGCTTTATTTGGATATGAGAATAAATAGTTGTCATCAAACACGTGACTCAATCCATATAGTACTCATTGCTTGTCAATATCATCACTTTAATCATAGTCTTGTCACAAGTCTTGTCACATGAGCCTTTTATCTTTACTTTCAATATATTTTATCACAAAGAATTCATTGATATGATAATCAATTCCTGCTCATATACTTAACAAGATCATTAGTTCTTTTAATCGTGGTGTCATTCAATTAACCAAAACCCACTAGGGGCCTAGATGCACTTTCACATTCCCAATTGATGAGCAACCTAGTGGTAAGAGCTACGATGTTGTAGTGGGGGGCACTGGTCGTACCCCTACGGCATGTTTGTTTTCCTTTCTTCTCAATAATGGAATGGAAATTATTTTAGAAAAATAGGAAATGGAATCATCGAATTTAGAGTTCATATATGAGTGAGAAATACTAGATAAAGGTTTAATCCGGGATTAAAAGAGAAAGATAAACTACATATTTCTTCATATGAATCCATCTTAGTAGTAACCTTTTATGGAACATTCTCAAATAAATGTGCTCCCCATCCCACTGGTTCTATGATGAGTCGCGGTCATCTCAAATACAAAGAGTTGATGGCGCACCGTTTTTGTGACGATATGAGATGTTGTTCTGTGATGCGCGTTTTACTTTCGTCATAGTTTCGTAGGGGTTGAGGACTGCCGCCGAAGAACTATGATGAAAGTGGGATTTTTGTCATAGATGTGGTCTGTTCAATGACGAAGTTTGAAACATCATGCGGAAAAACGTCATGGATGCTACTATTTCTAGTAGTGACACAAGAGGACAAGGAGACACAAGATTTAGATCCAAAGTTCACTCCCACAAAGGAAGCTACATCTTTATTGAGGTGCCCACAAAGAGCTTCTTCTCCCAACTGATCACAAGGATCAAGGTTGAGATACTTATTAGAAAATCCTCCTTAATATAAACTTACCAGGCAATCCACATGAGCTGAATGCTCATGGGTCACCACTACCGTCTAGGAGCAAGGCTCCAAGAGTAACAAATCCAAATCATAGTGCTTGATGAAGTTCCTCAAAGCTCAAGGCATGGGAATGAAGCTCACTCAAGGATCTCACCAACAACTCCCCAAATCCTTTCCACAAATCTGAATCTTTGCAAGATTAGCTCAAGAGTGAAGCAAGGAAGGAGGAATGAATGCTAGGAACGAGTTTGTCACAAGGTTGGTGAAGGAGAGCCAAGAGAGTTATGAGGAAGGGGATGAAGGGGTATATATACCCGCAACCCCAAAATTAACCATTATAGTGCTGGCGCCCAGGTCTGGTCTACTAGGTTCAATTCCTATTCAAGAAATTCTAGGCGAATTCCAAACAAAGAGCTTCACTTTGTCGACTGGGAAAAATTCTTGGTCAACCAGGCTAGTTACAATGCCCAGAATCCGATTGTTTAAATTTGTGTGCATGTTTGGTTGGAGCTTGGGTAATGTTTTGAGCTTTGAGACACTTCCAGGACATCAATCATGGATCCTCCTTGATAGTTCAGCTTTCCTGAACTTAATTTCAAAAATAAAATAAATTTAAACCTTCATCTTGATTTCGAATGCCGTCATTATTTCCACTTTAAGAACGGGGTGTCGCCAATCATCATTTTTTTTCTTTCATGTACAAGCTTTTCTCATTCTCAAATAAACTCGATAAAACTCGTTAATAGTTTAATTAGATTGTTATTAATTCACCAAAACTAGGTGAATGCTCTTTAAATCTATCCCTTTTTGGTGATTGATGACAACCCAATTAATGTGGATAAGATAAAATCAAAGTAGTTAAACGAGAGCATTGAGATCATGTATATGCATGTGTAGCTCCCCCTAAATTTGTGCATATGAATGGAATTCATGAAATTTGGCCTCAAATGCCACATTTGCACAATTTTAGAGATAAGAACATGAGAGCTCACACATTTACAACAATTCCAATGAGCAGCAAGAGTGTATAACAAAAAGTAAGCAACAATGCACATGACAAGTTATATCACTTCAACTAAAGATAAACTGATAACACATCAACACAATAACTAGGCATAACAACACAAATATATATCATGACAGCCAATACACAACCACAAGGTGGAACAATTAAGTCTTACAACAAGTCAAGTTAAGATCCTAGCTAGTCATGAATAAAAGTTTCTAAGTTCCATGGTTCATTATACCACATCACATCACATCACATAGTTCAACATAGCCACATCACACAAACAAAGTCTTACATGTCCCATACATAAATAGCTAGATACATAAAGATAGCTGAAATGAAAATGATGATGAATTATCCACTAATTTTCTCCCCCTTTGGCAGCAAGCACCAAAAAGAGAAGAAAAACAGCAAAGAGAGCACTCAATCCTCATCCATGTCATCCTCATCCTCGTTTTCCTCACCCTCACTGTCTCACTCTCCTCAATAGCAGTAGACTTGCCCTTGCAATGATAGGCCACAACAGTAGTTGAGCACAACAAGCGCCGGATGCAACATACTCGGTCACGACAGTAGAAAGAGTGACCGAATTTGCTTTTTAGAACTACAAGATACTAGAGACCGGCCAAGAAATTGACACATTCCCATAGTTCTCTTTCGATGATCTTTGCAACAGGCATAATCCGAATCGGAATAGCCAAGTAAATTGAAACTGGAGCTGGGATACCATAAATAAAGGTTAGGAGTGAGTACCAAATATCTTAAAATTATCTTAACTACCATCAAATGACACTCCTTAGGATTGGCTTGAAATCTTGCACACATGCACACACTAAGCATAATATTGGGCCTAGATGCATAAGGGTAAAGGAGGGAACCAATCATGGAGCGATATACATTTTGATCAATGGGTTTAAGATTATGGAAAACCCGTCTTTGTGGCGGTGAAACTTAGTCAAAATTATCAAGCTATGTTATGAGACCATGGTTCTTTTATCTTAAATTTGTATTATTGGATATAGGGTTTACAATTGGAAACGTACCTATACCCTTGGACATCAGTTTTTTTTTAAATTCATGAGAAAAAGTTGGATTTGTGTATATGCACAACTATGAAGCTTATGTGTAATCAAATTCAAGTATGTAGGCGATTTCACCATTTCTGGAATTCCATTGGATATGTCCTTCTCTATGCCTAAGATAGTGCACTCACAAAGCACTAATCCATGTGGAGACGATGTATGGAGACAATATTTGTTGATGTCAATATTTTGTAGTCTTCTAACCATATGATGTAAACTTTATGAGGAAGTTGTTGATGTGAGATATTTTATTAAAATTTATGAGTTTAACGACATTTGTGTACATGTGAAATTGAACCATTAGTTAACTAAATATTATAGCTATTTGAGTGTGATTTTGATTGGAACTGCTTGTGTAAACCAAAGTGAGATATTGGCGGTGGGCAGGAACGGATTGTACGTTCGATTCCAATCGCCAAATCGACAGTACATTAGGGTTTATTTATTCTGTACTTAATTGATAAGCGAAAGTTCAAACTAGTTTGTAGGTTTTAGTTATGAAGTGAATAAACTGGCTTGTATTGCCGGTTTGAGCTATGAATAGATCTGTACCAGCTATCCAGTATGTCATCACACTTCATTAGAGATGTGTCTAAAGCCTCATCATAGACGCGGAAATCACGCGTCTGTCATTACAGCATACCACAGACGTGGATTTTCGCATGTCTGATATGACCACACCAGAGACGCGGAAACATGCGTCTGTGATGTTCAAAATCAGAGACCCCTCTTGGACTATAAAAGGGAGGGTCAGCCGCCTAGGAAAGGGGACCAGAACCAAATCGAAATCCAAGAGATTCATCCTCCACTCGAAAGCTTGTAACTCACCAACTCTCACGAGCACCTTGCCTCAAGCAATACATCCGACCGATCCCCGATTTGACGTAGGGCACATTTGCCTGAACCAGTATAAATCTTGGGTCATTGTGTGCTAGGCCACATCTGATCACGATCAATGATACACACTTCAAATAGGTTTAGCCGCCGGACATTTTTGGAACTGATAGTATTACGCTCTCAGCGGCCCGAACCCGTCTAAAGTTTTGTGTTCCTTGCACCTTCGAGTTCCTGATCTCAGTGACACCCCACCTACAATCTCCCACCTCGGGGGTATCCCTCGGTGGGCTTGAAGGTTAAACACCAACAACTGGCACGCCAGGTAGGGGTGTTCATCGAGGATCCACCGGTGAACTCGATGGCATCTTTCAACTTCACCAGTGCCGTGTTCGACGAGGGCACAACTTTCGTCTTCGGCTTGTGGGTCTGCGCGCTGACAGCGCGGGCAGCTTTCATCACCACCTCATCGACGACATGAAGCCGGAGGCATCCGTAGTAGCTCAACGCAGCGATCTCAACTCGTCGACAACCTCGACGAGATGCTTCTCTGTGACCTAGCCAAGGAGATCGAGGAGGAGTTCGCTGTCAACGTGACTTTGATTCGTGCTGCACCAGGTCTTCTCGGGTTGGAGTCAATCCAATTTAGGGAAGAGCGTACCCGAATCCTATTCGGACTACGCAACGCGGCTTCTGTCTACCAAGAGCTCAGTCAATCCGAGTTCCTCTCTGCATTGGAAGAGGACCTATATAACCTTGTTGACGCCAGATTTTGACACGTGTTGAATCGGCGTCAGGCGAGGAAGAGATTGGCCGATGCGGCAGATTTAAAGGTTACAGTTGGGAATCGGCCGATTGACGCTACAGTTAGGAATCGGCCGATTGGCGCTGCAGTGTTTCGTGCGATTGGCGAATGGAGTTGGTAGGGGTCGGCCGATTGAAAGGCTTGAGCGTTTGGGCCAATGAGGGCTTGCGCCAAAAGATAGGGGATGAAGCCAATGGAATCCCAACAGAGGATCCCAGTCAAAGATGACCTGACATTAGTCAAAGAACGACGCCAACTCGATCGAAGAGCAATGAAAAGGAGTCTGGATTGGACTAGGAGATGGCAATAGAAGATTCTGCGAGAGCCCGTTTCCTTTAGGAAAGTTTTATAGATATAGTAGTGTTTATTTAAATCAAGTTTGTAGCAGATCGTAATAGATCAGGAGTCTTAGTTTTAGGGTATAAATAGAAGCAGTCAGGGTTTTGTAGAGGATACACATCAATCAACACAAATAATCTACTTTTTCATCGTACTTTACTTTCAAGTCGGCGACTTCGCCAATACTTCTTTTTCTTTCACGAGTTCGTACGGATTGGCAGGGCTGCATCGACATGATCTCCGGCCAATTGGTAGGTTCCGTTTATCGAATAACATCTAAGCTTTAACTTCGGGCGCATCGCCGTCGTTTCGTTTAGATTTATTCACCAGTTATCGATATTTACTAGAATTATAGGTTTTACCTATTGTTCTAGTTTTATCACCAGTTATCCAGCTTGAGATCGAACTGTCGGCTTTATCACTATTTCTCCTTGTTCACCCTTGTATAGCCGATTAGATCTATTTCAAGTGTTGCATCTGTAACAATTGTTTAAGTTACTCCAGTAGTTTCTTGGCAATCGTTACGTGATTATCGGTTGGTCTATAGCTGGTCATCTTCATAGCAAATCGGCCGATTCGCTGATACGCTTTTTGGGACAGATCGGAACCCCGGAATTTAATACGTTTCTTTCCTTGTCAATCAACAGGTTAGATTGAATAGCACACCGCGCAAACCGCACCAGGGCAATCACCCGAACAGGAGTTAAGCAGATTCTCCCGGGTCGTGTGTCCGACGCTGAAAGTCATCGGCCGACTCCCGGCCGATTTTTAGCGCCAACAAACCTACTCAAGATCGGAGATGACAGAGCCACCGCCTGTCAGGAGGCCCTCATTTTTGACAAGTACTCAGACTCAGATGATGACTCTGATACCTTTCAGGGTTATCATCTAGGCCTTACCATAACGTCAACACCGCAGGGCCGGTTCGTGTACTAGAAGGGCATGGAGCCCTTTGAGCTACTCGAATTTGACTCCTGCCTTGTGGCCTTCACACAAGAAATGCCTTTTCAGGAAGGCAAGCCCCTCTCTCCCATCATCGAGGAGGAAGAGGGCGGGATAGTACTCGTCAACTACTGCTCCAGCGGAGAGTTTTCCCCGCAACGACACATCTACATGGACTCTCTCCGTGAGCATGACGATGATGATGAACCAGGAATAGAGTACGACGACGAACTACTCGCGGACGTCTCCGCCGATGAGTGCACGGTGGACGCTCCTCAAGATGAAGACGAGGAGCACAAAAGGATCTGGAGGATCAAGAATGCCAAACGTGTCAAGTGTAGGCAGAAAGCAAAAGCCCACGGATGGAACCCATCTCACCGCAGAAACCTCAACGGTGCCTTCGCTGCGGCCGATGATCGCCAGTACAGCACGCCAATCGGGAATATCCCTGAAGCAGCTTTGTTAATTCAGCGGTTACCCCAAAACCCAGAGACCGAGAGGCTGCTGCAACTAACGCATCATGCCATCGTTCAACTGGACCAGCAGGACCCCAAGACATCACAGTAGCGCACCCACTCAAGATCAGTGCGTCACGAGAGCTCCATCCCCTAGGTTAGTCGTACCCCAGGAGGAGGACCCAAACCTCGAGGGAACGACAACCGCCACCACAACCAAGACAATCAGAGTGGCCACAGAAATCAGAACACCCAACAATCTGCACGCGGCCACGCCGACCAAGAAGTCCAACAGCCTCCACAAAAGTCGAGCAACCATCAGGTCGCAAGACCCCAAGCCGGTGGTCACTCTGTGGGAGGCCACGACCACCATGGAAACCTCTGTGACTTGCCTAACGTTGACCTAAGGCAGAAGATCAACGAAGGCTGTGACGCTCGAGACATCATCGACTCGAGGCATCGCGAGCGAGGCGGTGGTCCACGCAATGTCGACGATAGTGATCGTTTCCCAGCTTTCACTCGCAACATCACCTCCCGTGACTACCCAAGGGAGTTCAAGCCAGTCGGCATCACCAAGTACGATTGTAACACCTCAGGTGTTTAATTTACGAAATAAGCCTCATTAGCGTAACAATATGCTTAACTAACTAAGAAAAATTTAAAGGAAACGAATTATAAATTGGTTTTGCCTTGAATAGAAAATAGTTGTGTATATGTGCATAAGTACATGTACTTTAATCAAGCCATATAAATAACTTTCACAATGATGCAAACATGGCTACAAAATTTAATAGGCACATCGTTTTTGGCATGTTAAATAAAAGTCTAGTTGAAGCCTAGGAGTGAATGCAAAGTTTTGCCCAGGAAATGACGTACCCTCCGAATTGTACTTTTTGAGTTTTTAAAATAACTTCTAAACTAGAACTCAAATGAACTTTGGCCTGAAACATAACCTCTGTAACTTTTCATTTTGAACAACTTTCATGTTTAGAGAATCTTGAGTTACAACACGAAAATTTGAGAAACACATGAAATTGCAAACCAGTCCCTGCCTTTTCTTCTATTTTCACTGCAGACCCTTCTGCTCTACCTCACCCGACGCCCGCCGCACGCCGCGCCGGCTCAGTTCGCCGCCCACCGCGGCCAGTCACGCGCTCCTATCGTGTCGCCCGCGCCCGCGTCTCACAGCCCAGTCCCGCCCCTCCTCCCGCCTCTCTGCTGCCTACAAAAGGCCGCACTGAGCCCCCCTCGCGCGCCCAGACACCAGAACGCCGCCGCCGCCACCATTACCGCCGTCGTGCCCAGCTCACCGTGGAGCTCACCTCTTCGGCCACCCCTTGCCAGAGCTGAGTCTCCCACCACCACCACAACACCCCACCGCAGCTCACTGACCCACCCACCATCGCCCAGAACCGCCGGAGCACCGCCAGCGCCGCCCGCGCCGCCACGGCTCCTTGCTGCTCCGTGGACAGCTCACTCCGAAGCTCCTCCGTCCCAGCCAAGCTTCAAAATGGGTTCCCCTCGACACCGCGAAGCTCATCGACCAGCCCACACCCTCCCCTCCTCGCCGGAGCAGCGTCGCCGACGCTCCGCCCCGCCGCCACCCCCTCTGCTCCGCGCCGACGAGCCACCTCCAGCCACCCCCAACCCCGACCAAGGCCATCCCGAGGTAGCTCTCACCTCCCTGGATCTCCCCGACCCTTTTCCTCTCGCCGCCGACGAGCCCCCTCGCCAGAATCTGGCCGGCTGCCGTGCCAGCACCGCCTAGGGACCCAATTGCAACGGTTGAAATCTTTAAAAGAGTCTGCACGCAAGTTTCCAGGGACCCCTTTGTAAAAGAAAGTTTTAAACCTAGTTTCAAAAACAGCGAAATTGTAAAATTCATGTAAAATCGTAGAAAAATCGAAAAATACAAACTCAACTATTCTGGAATCTTTAGATGAAAATATACAACTTTTGTTACATGCATTTCATCAGTTGCTTGCTAAATCTTGCTCTAAATTAAATGGAAGGTTTAATAGACTTTAATTGTACCTACTGTGGTAGGCAAAGGCTAAACCTGAAAATTTAACAGTAGATTAGTTGCTTGATTTGTAGGCCAGTTTAAAAATATTAGGATCAGAAGCCATCTCTAACTAAACTTTTTGTTAAGCCTTTTTTATGCCATGAAATAATAAAACTATTTATAACTGCCGTTATATTGTAATTCTTGTGGTGAAACTTTTTCAGAGCTGTTATATTGATGCCTAAATATCACAGAAAAAGTTTAGAACCATTTTACTTTATGTAACTTATTCATATAATTTAGTGGTAGGAAAAGTGCACTAAATCAAATATTTAGTTTTTGTGCTGGGAAATTGTTCAACTTATTACCGTAGCACACTTTAGAGTAGATCTTGCTGTATAAAAAGTTTCATACATAGAAACTCTGTGAATCATCCTGTAGAAATTAATCTTTATTAAAGTGGGTGTATTTTGTCCTATTTAGTATGCTTTGAATCTTGCACAGTAAAATCTGAAAAATTTACAGTAACATATAGATGGATAGATTAATCCCCTGTAAAATTTTTGGTGTCAATACTTGCATGGTTTGTCCTGTATAAAAATAACTAGGTTCTAGCAGTGGCTGTGTATTAAATTTTCATAATTATTCTGCTGCGTGAAAATGTCTGCAATTTTTACAGTGCTTCTATCTCTGCATAATGTTCTCTAAATAAAAAGTTACTTAGTCCAGAAGTTGTGTTTAATCCATGTTGTGCTTAGAAAATTAAGTTTCCAATATAACACAACCCCCTTCTTGTTTAATGAAGTTAATAGTTAAGTCATACTCTATTAACAATTGCCCAAAGAAATCTTAACTCAGTAACTTCGCAACCAAATCGATGTTTTGTGGACTACAACTTTATCGTGAAGGAGAATAATCGTCTTATACCATCGCTATAACTTACACTTGTGCATTCATATAGAATCGACTACTCTCGCCGACGGAACGTACGAGCTGGTGCCCGCGTCTGAGAGTGAGCAGCGTGAAGCTCAAGTAAATCTAACTGAAGCTCTCGAAGACCCGAGCCCAAGTTCGGACGAGCCCCAAACTAGCTTTACCCAAGAAGGCAAGCCCCGGAGCATGAACCCTATTTTTCTACACTTATGCAACTTATTACTCTATTTTACTTGTGCATTAAGTTTACAGGAGTTGGATGAAAACTTAGTTGCATGATCCTAGGTACCCATGCTCTGAACACTAGATGAAAGGTTCCATAGAATGCTATACTAATAGGACTCCGGTAAAAGTCGAGTGATTTCCTGTCACTCACGAGAATATAGGAGTTGAATGCTTACTACATGCTGCAATCATAAGGTCGACGGACGGGGCTATGGTACGATGTTTATGTTGATGATTGAGGCCCCATCTGTTTAGTGAAAAATGATAAGGCCGCAGTGTGTGGTAGTGATGGTTAAGTCTTTGAACGTACTAACCACATGCCGAGAATATGGTAATCGGTAAGCTTAAGTACCTAATCGGACCAGCAAGTGGACAGCATCCCACCATCTCAACTTCGATTCCATGCGCGCACATGGTGGGTACAGAGCCGGGCTCTGTAGTCTCGGATGGTGGCCCTGATCCACAACCCAGGAAGAAAGGGGAAAAGTTGCACGTGTGACTCTGGGAGTAACCACGTGACATGTGTTTATGTTTCCCTTGCAAGGTTAAGAAATTCGATTCGAATCGTTCATTTCTCGCGTTTATTGAGACTGCTTGACCCTTTTACCACATAGAGTTAGAAGAGGAACAATGATAATGATTAATCTTGTTGGGTGAGAAATTAATCCTTCCACCCTGTATGATATTGGATAGTTGCTTACCTACAATGGTTAAAGAAAACTAGAACTTGGAGCTAAAATTTGAAAGTAAGGACCTACTTATATATGCTTTTCGGCAAAACAAACCCCTCAAGCCAAAAGCTTTGCATGTCTAGGAGTCGGCTAAGTATATTCCACTAGTCGGGTAAGCCTTGCTGAGTATTAGTATACTCAGCCTTGCTTGTGGCTTGTTTTTAGGTGAAACTTTTGAGGACATGATCGCTAGTTTGACTTGGCCGTGTACCCTTCCTCCTGGTTGGTCGGTGGAATGGGATGCGTCCCTGGCCAATGATGATAATGCCGAGTGATGTCTCGTACGGGCTTCATCGAGACATCCGTATCATCGAGTAGTTATCTACTTCCCGATGGTACTAGAATCGGCACTACTCACCTGGCTTGAAAGCTTCAAACCAGACTCCATCAACTCCTGGGAAGATCTCAAGAAAACCTTCATCGACAACTTTCCAGGGCTCCATGCTCCACACATGTACTCGCCATGACTTGTCACAGGTCAAGCAGAAAGAGAACGAGACCCTGAGGTCCTACACCAGGTGCTTCTTCAAGATGAGCACCACCATCACCAACATCACTCACGAGGACATCATCCACTGCTTCCAAAATGGCCTCGGTTCGAAGAACATCTACCACGACTTCGGCCACAACCACCCCAAGACTGTCGTTGAGCTTCGCGACATGATGCAGCGATGGGCGGACCAGGAGCACGAGCGCGTCCCCAAGCGCAACAACGAGGAGAACAAGGAGAACGAGGAGAACGCCAGCGGAACTACTCGGAACCCTCCCGAACACGCAAGCCAGACCATGAAGTCGCGGCTATAGAGCGCAACTCGCGTGGCAAGAAGTCGGGGAACCATCAGGATCAGTTTGAGAAGATCCTACACAAGCAATGCCCGATGCACCCGAAGTCCAAGCACATACTCTTTCAATGCATCAGCCTCCGCAAGTCTCTCAACACACCTCTCCCCGATCAGGATGAAAAGGGGAAGGACAAGGATGACGAGGAGAGAGACAAGTTGGGGGCCCAGGGATATCAAGATGCCAAGAACGTCGCAACATTATCTTTAGCGGCGATGGCGACTTCCCAACCAAGCGCGCGCAGAAGCTTACTTTGCGCGAGATCTTATCTATCGAGCCTACCATATGCGGCCCATGAGATATAGCGAGGTCCCAATTTCTTTCTCTCCAGAGGATAAGTGGACCAGCTTCTCCGAGCCGGGAAAATTCCCACTCGTTCTGGATCCTGTAGTGGCCGGTTAACAACTCACCTGGGTACTCATCGACGGCAGGAGCGGCCTCAACATGCTCTTCGCGAGTACTATGAAGAATATGGGGCTGGACGTCTCCAAGATGCTCACCCCAAGCAAGGCTCCATTCTACGGCATCGTTCCAGGGAACGCGGCTACACCGATTGGTTCGGTAACACTACCAATTACTTTTGGGACAAAAGAAAACTACCGTACGGAGTATATCAAGTTTGAGGTGGAAAACTTCGAGTCCTCATACCATGCCATCCTCGGCAGACCTGCTCTGGCCAAATTCATGGCCGTACCCCATTACATCTACCTGCTCCTCAAGATGCCGGGCAAGACAGGAGTCCTCACCTTCCGCGGCGACTTGAAGAAGTCCTACGACTGCGATCAAGAGGCAATCGAATACGTCTCGACTACACGCGTGCTTGAACCTTCACCTGAAGTATTCGCTCCCGCACAACAGCTCTCCCAGTCGGAGATGGTGATTCAAGATGTACCTCCACAAAAGAAGCTGGGCCAGTCGACAATGAAGCCCAACACCAACGACATCGGCGTAAAAACCATCCAACTACAGGAGGGTGACTCACCTAAGACTGCACTCATCAGTGATAGGCTGGATGGCAAATAGGAACTCGCGCTCGTCAACTTCCTTAGGGCTAATCGAAACATATTTGTGAGGAAACAAGCAGATATGCAAAGGGTGCCCAAGAAGTTGATCGAGCATTACCTAAAAGTCGATCCGAAAGCCACCCCCAAGAAGCAACGACTTTGTCAGTTCTCCCCCGACAAGAGGGAGGCCATCAAAAAGTGTTAGCAAAACTACTCGCGGCCAGTTTCATGAAAGAAGTATACCACCTAGAGTGGCTAGCTAACCCTATACTTGTTTTGAAAAAGAATAATAATAAATGGAGGATGTGCGTGGACTATATTGATCTTAACAGACACTGCCCGAAAGATCCTTTCACGCTTCCACGCATCGACCAAGTCATCGACTCAACGGCTGGCTGCATCCTGCTTTCTTTCCTTGATTGCTACTCGGGCTACCATCAGATTGCCCTCAAGGAAAAAGACCAGATCAAGACAGCGTTCATCACCTCCTTTGGAGCATACACCTACAAAACTATGTCCTTCGGGCTGAAGAATGCAATGGCTACATATCAGCGAGCCATCCAACTTTGCCTCGCTGATCAACTACACCACAACGTTGAAGCTTACCTGGATTACGTGGTTTCTCAAGATCAGAAACCGTGATGAGTTTATCTCTGACCTCGAGGAAACCTTCAACAGCTTGCGCAAGTTCCGGTGGAAGCTCAACCCAACCAAGTGCGTCTTCGGCGTACCACAAGCGAAACTACTTGGGTTCATCATCAGCCACCGAGGAATCGAAGCCATCCCGGAGAAGATCACCGCCATCACCGACATGGGGGCCCCATAGACGATCAAATACATCTAGAAGCTCACAGGGTGCATGGCAGCCCTTAACAAATTCATCTCCCGACTTGGGGAAAGAGGATTACCTTTGTTCAAGCTCTTGAAGCGGCTAGACAAGTTTCAGTGGACAGAGGAGGCGGCGCTGGCGTTGGAAGATCTCAAGCATTATCTCCGGTCACCCCCTATCCTCACCGCCCTATTGCTGAGCAAGAACCTGTTGCTCTACATCACCGCGACTACTCACATCATCAGCACAGCCATCATGGTGGAGCTCCCGGAGGTAGGCCATGCATTTGGTGTGCAGCGGCCGGTGTATTTCGTCCGTGAAGTCCTCTCTGAATCTAAGGTTCGTTACCTGTCAATTCAGAAACTTCTCTATGCTATACTCATCACTTCCAGGAAGCTTGGCCACTACTTCGATGAATACAAGATCTCGGTTGTCACTGATTTCCCATTGGTGGATATACTCCACAATCGGGACGCCACTGGACGCATCTCCAAGTGGGCAGTGGAATTGGGAGCTCTTAGCATCGATTTCAAGCCCCGCACTGCTATCAAGTCACAAGCACTAGTTGACTTCATGGCAAAGTGGCGAGAAAATCGAGTTGCAGCTCCAGCCCACATGCCAGAGCATTGGGTTATGTACTTCGACGGTTCTCTCAAGCTCGGAGGCAATGGCGCAGGAGTTCTTTTCATCTCACCTAAGGGTGAACAGCTGAAATATGTGCTGCACATATTATTTGAGGTCTCCAATAACGAAGCCGACTGCGAGGTGTTACTGCACAGGCTACGCCTAGCTGTCTCCCTTGGCATCAAGCGACTACTTGTCTACGGCGACTCCTTGCTGGTGGTCCAACAGGTCAACAAGGAGTGGGACATCAACAAGGACACCATGGATGCATATGTCATGGAAATACGCAAGCTCGAGAACAAGTTTGCGAGACTCGAGATCCATCATGTGGTTCAGGACAACAACGTGGGGGCATATGTGCTCTCGAAGCTGGGCTTCGATCGAGCAAATGACCCACCAGGAGTATTTGTACACGAGTTATGTCACCCGTCCATCAAGGCACAATCGTTCCGAGCTCTTTTCAGCCCGACCGAGAGGTCATGATGATCGAGGTTGTCTGGCAAACACCATTCATCGATTTCATCAAAGATCAGAAGCTACCCCCTAGTGTTGACGCAAAAAGCTTCGAGGCTGCATGCACCATCAGGCAAAGCAAGGGTTATGTTCTGGTCGGCAACAAGTTGTAAAAGCATGGTTCAACATTAGGCATCCTTATGAACTGCGTTCCTGTTGAGGAAGGCAAAGAAATACTGCAAGAAATTCATGGAGGAGTTTGTGGCAATCATGCAACATCAAGGATGCTAGTCGAGAAAGCATTCAGGTCTGGATATTACTGGCCAACAACTATTGCTGACGCCGAAGACCTCTTTCGTCAGTATACCAACTGCCAGTTTTTCGGCAGACAGGCTCATGTCCCGGCACACAACCTCGTCACCATACCACCATCCTGGCCTTTTGCTTGCTGGGGCCTGGACATGATTGGACCTTTGACTACGGTGCCCGGAGAATTTACCCATTTGTTGGTGGCCATCGACAAGTTTACAAAGCGGATTGAGTACAAGCCGATTACAAAGATCTCAACGGATCGAGTAGTCAGTTTCACCTGCGACATCCTCCATGGCTTTAGCTTCCCTAACACTATCATCACAGATTTGCGATCTAATTTCACTCACACGAGTTGTGGGAATTCTACGAGAATAGCGCCATTGAGGTAAAGTACGTATCGGTTGCTCACCCGCAAGCCAATGGCCAGATTGAGCACGCCAATGGCTTAATCCTCGAGGGGCTGAAGAAAAGACTCTACGACGAGAAGAACAAAAAATGGGGCAAGTGTGAAAGGATCTTGGTGATGCCTATAGCGAGGGGGGGGGGGGGGTAAATAGGCGTATCTGA
Organism: Panicum miliaceum; assembly: GCA_032594955.1. NCBI lineage: Eukaryota > Viridiplantae > Streptophyta > Magnoliopsida > Poales > Poaceae > Panicum > Panicum miliaceum. Next base: position 4,534,351 of record CM064070.1, on the reverse strand, counting down.
AAATCTGAAAAACCTAAAAAATTCTTCGCAGCAATTAAATCTGTCGGAACTTCTAACATAGGATCGGAACTTCCGACACAAGGAAAGTTCTTATATGAAATTCAAAATTAAACTTGAAACTGCATAACCTAGCTGAATCAAAAGTTGAGCAATGATACTATGAGACTTCTGCAGGTGATCTTTATAAGCACAACAACTCGAGTACGTAGATCGGCACAAAACAATCTCTAGGTCAAAAAGAACTAAATAAATGCAATAAGCACAAGACACAAGATATTTGTTCCCGAAGTCTACTCCCACGAAGGAAGCTACGTCTCCATTGAGGAGCTCACAAAGAGCTGGGTCTTCCACTAACCCTTTACCTCACTCAATCATCTACAAAGGAGGATTGAGTCACATACTATGAAATCCACAAAGGATGGGTAATACAAACTTCTTGGGGTGCACACACACACTAGAGGGCGCTCAACCGGGCGACGCCAAACTGTCTAGAAGCAAGCTTCAAGAGTAACAAACGTGAATCGATGGATGAGTATGCTTCAAGTGCTCTTGAGATGAACTTGGCTGCCCTCACACTCAAATGGTTAAGTCTCACACCTCAATCTTGCTCTCACCCAAGCCTTAGCTCAAATCAACTAAAGCATTAGCTCTTGGAAGGATTGGGGAGGAGTAGTAAATGCTCTTGGAGGTATTTGTCTCAGGTTAGTTTAGCAGCAAATGAAGGAGGGGCTGAGGGTGTAAATACCCGAGCCCTAAAAACTAGCCGTTAGTGTGCAGAATAAGTGATTGTCGGAACTTCCGACACAGGTTCGGAACTCTGACCTAGCTAAAATTAGCTGGCCGAGAACCCCTTGTCGGAAGTTACATGAAACTTCCGATAGGTGCAGGAACTTCCAACACATGGTCGGAACTTCCGACCTAGCTAAAATCAGCTCGCGGAGAACCTCCTGTCGAAAGTTACTAGGAACTTCCGACCCCTTGTCAGAACTTCCGAGACACACTGAAACAGTCAGAAAACTAGGTGCACAAGTGTGTGATTCTATGTTTCTCTTTGATGGTTAGCATCTCAAATAAGAACTTTGACACCTTCATGCTATCCATTCGCATCCCTCTTAATAGTACGGTGTTTCCTATACTCAAATTCAAAATAGAAAATATTGAAAGATCTTATTTTAAGCCCAACACCGTCCTTTAAGCAAATTTGGCGTCTTGTCTTGCTCTATTTCATTTCATTGAATTTTAACCTATCCATAACTCGATAAACTCATTAGCTCCATAATTATGTATGTCATCAACACCAAAACCCACTTAGGGGTCCAAATGTACTTTCAATCTCCCCCTTTTTGGTGATTGATGACAACACAATTAAGGCTCACAATAAATTCAATAAAACATTTTGAATTCAATCATATAGTTGAACTCCCCCTTAATATGTGCATTCATCAGGATAAAATAAAAACTGGCCTCGAATGCCATTTGCACATATTCAAAAGGTTTCTCCTATATCATTGCATTCGTGGGGTGCAAAGTGTGATAAAAAATATAATGCATATGACAAGATATATCACAACAATAAAGTGGAAATAAACAAGCACCAAGTCATGAGCATCACAAAAGCAATAAGGTTCTTAAGATCACACTAGCATAGAGAATCACAAATAATTCTTACAAATTCAAAAGTTTCACTTGGACCTCCACACATTACACAAATACAAGTCTCACATGTCCACAAGCACTAGAGTTCAAGTAGAGTTCAAGTTCTCCGACACAAGGATAGATAGCTAAAGCGGCCACACTCCAGGTGGATGGTGAGCTCACTCCCCCTTTGGCGTCAAGCACCAAAAAGGAGAGGCCCTTCCACAGCCACTACTCATCATTGTCGTCATCATCTTCTTCTTCATCATCATCCGTGGGTGTGCCGGTAGCGGGGACATCATCATCTTCTTCGTCATCCGACTCCTCACGCCCACCCAAGTCTTCTTCAATTTTATCATCATCAACTTGAGGAGCACCAAACATCATGGAAGGTCCACCCATCTCCTCCCAAGGGTTGTAAAAAGTCGATGGAGGAGGAAAGTTCATGGGAGCACGAAGAGGTGAGTGAGGCATGTCATACTTGGCCATAATTTCCTTTTGTCTCGCCTCAATCTTGAGGAGCTGCTCATCCACATGCTTCTTGTGGTCATGGATTTCTTGGGCGTTGTGACGGCCCACGTTGAAGCATGCAAACAAGCCTTGAGAGATGAAACTTAGAATTCCTTCTTTGGGACACGAGGAGGAGGACCACGGGAGCTCAAAGGACCTTGTGAGCTAGATGGACCATGAGAACTTGAAGGACCATGAGAGCTAGAAGCATGTGATGGTCCTTGAGTGGAGCAGCGAGATGCATGAGCTCCAAGCTTGAGAATACGCTGAAGTTGACCTTTCTTGGGCTTGTAAACTTGATGGCCTTTGTCAGCAATATGTCCATACCGGTCACTTCTTTGAACATGACAACTCTTCTTGGGTGAAACTGAGCATATGATAATTTCCTCCCAAATGAAGTCAAAGACACTAAACTCATTTTGATATGGAGCCATCCTTGCTAGCAGATTTTTGGACATGTTGGAGATGTTGTACGAGTCACCTCCTTTGGGACACAGAGTGTAGCGGAAGAGTTGGTTGAGCAGCTTGTAGTAAGGTGTCAACCCATGTATTGTCCCAAATTTAATATCTCCATAAGTCCTATCATACATGAAGTGAAGTTCTCCATCCTCTAGCACATTTTCCATCTCATGTATCCTTTCTCTCAAAAGATCATCATTAGAGAATCCAAGAATACTTGCGAAGTAAGCATACTCAACATAGAAGGGCTTGCCTTGAATGGTTCAATGGAAGGTCTTGGTTGAGCGGTTGACGTAAAGGGTTGCATAGAACTGAGCCACGACCTCCTCATTCCAATCACAGTTGAAAGATATGATTGAGGAGACATGCATTCTCTAGCAAGCATCTTCTACTTCCCTTACCACTGGCAAATCAATCTCAAACAAATAATCCAAGTTGATAGATTTCATCTCGGTGGTGGGATGAGATTTGCAAAGGATCACGGAGGCATACCAATCTGCATGAAAATTCATCCAAAAGCGGACATCCCCTTGCTGCTCTTTGGCATACTCAGATGGATCATCATATCTCAAAGTATAGAGATCGTGCTTGCTCTTGGTGTAGTCCACTTTACGAGTCCCATTGTACTGAGGAGCGGTCTCTTTAATTTGAGGCTTCATCTAAAGAATAATCCTCTCAAAGATACTCTATGGACTCTCCTACATCTGCCATATGAGAGCCCGAACCAGAGGTACGCTTCATGCGTGGATGAGCGCCGTCAGCAGAAGTGCCTTGGGGATTGGACCTTCCACGACCACAAGAACGCATAGGTACTTTAGGAACCGCCTTCCTCTTGCCACAGGTGAAGCTTCTTGAGTTGCTTCGGAATCAGGTGAAGGAGATGATTCAATTTCCGGTGAAGAAGCCCTCTGCTTTCCTCTCTTTTCATGATCCATCTGAGTATATAAAATGAATATTAGAATGGATCAAAAGAACGGAGTCAAATGAGTCAAGATTGTGCAACTTAGGCGCTTGCCGGAACTTCCGACAGAGCCCGAGCCGGCACAATCTTTCATGGATCAAGAGATTTAGCCCACCAAACTTTACAAGATTCTTGGCAACAGTTTTATGATGCATCTAGAAACTATCCCCAAAATAAAATCATCTACTTCCTTCTACATTGAGAGATCTAGCGACGGGGATTTTGAATGAAATACCTTGAAGATTTCCCGCGCGAATCGAAGTTGAAGTGATGGGGATCGGATGTTCCGAAGAGTGGAGAATACGAAGAACACCAAAGCAATGAAATCCCATGGTTGAAACTTGATTTCCCTGCGAGAGATTTAGAGGAGAGAGGTGGAGGTGTTGGTGGTGTTTGAAAGAGTGAGAAGTTAGGGTTTGGAGGGGTATCCAATGGGTATATGTAGTACTCAGTTGATTGTCAGAAGTTTCGATGGGGGATTGGAAGTTCCGACGATGATAAAATTTCGAATCCTGAGGACCCTCGGTCGGAACAATAGTAGAAGTTCCAAACTTGTGTCGGAAGTTCCGATGAATATTAAAATGGCCTCCCGAGGACCCTCTGTCGGGACAACCCTGATACTTCCGATGGGTGTCAGAAGTTCCGACCTGGGGTCGGAAGTTCCAATATATACTTTTCAGCTCCATAAAGATAGGTTTTGAGATTGAATGAATTTAGAGTTTTAAAGAGATATGGCTTGTAGACATATGAGACAACTTGACACTTAGAGATCAGCCACAATCAACAATATATAACAACTCAACACAAGTACAATCATTTTTCTTATCTAGGCAACAATCAAGTATGTGCAACAAGTCAAGCCAAGTTACGAGAATCCAAGATATTTAGTTCACTTCTCAAAGCACAAAACCTTTGCTCATCTACAGGCTTAGTGAAGATATCGGCAAGTTGCCGTTCGGTGCTCACATGACGTAAAGCAATATCTCCCTTCGCCTCATGATCCCTTAAGAAATGATGTCTTATATCTATGTGCTTTGTTCGGGAGTGTTGTACCAGATTGTTTGCTAGCTTGATAGCGCTCTCATTGTAATATAAGAGCGGAATCTTGCTAAACTCACAACCGAAGTCACTCAACGTTTGCTTCATCCACAAGAGTTGGGCACAACAAGCACCCGCTGCAACATATTCAGCTTCGGTGGTGGATAAAGCAACTGAATTTTCTTTCTTAGAGCTCCAAGACACTAGGGACCTATCAAGAAATTGATAAGTCCGCGTGGTACTCTTTCTATCTACTTTGCAACCGGCATAATCCGAATCGGAATAGCCAAGTAGATCGAAAGTGGAGCCTTTGGGATACCATAAACTAAGGTTAGGAGTGTGTATCAAATATCTCAAAATTCTCTTACGAGCTATTAAGTGACATTCCTTGGGATTGGCTTGAAATCTTGCACACATACACACACTAAGCATAATATCGGGCCTAGATGCACAAAGGTAAAGAAGAGAGCTGATCATGGAGCGATATACCTTTTGATCAACCGACTTCCCTTCTTCATTGAGATCAAGATGACCATTTAATGTCATGGGTGTCTTCATGGGCTTGGCATCGGCCATGTCAAACTTCTTAAGCATATCCTTCACATAATTGGTTTGACCTGTGAATGTCCCTTCCTTCATTTGTTTGACTTGAAATCCAAGGAAAAACTTCAATTCACCCATCATAGACATCTCAAACCCCTTGGTCATGATCCTACTAAACTCCTCACAAAATTTTTTATTAGTAGAACCAAATATAATGTCATCGACATATATTTTGCAAATAAAGATATCCTTATCAACTTTGTGAGTAAAGAGAGTAGAATCGACTTTGCCCATTACAATGTCGGTCTTGAGAAGAAAATCCTTAAGGCATTCATACCATGCTCTAGGAGCTTGCTTAAGCCCATAGAGTGCCTTATGGAGCTTGTACACATGATTTGGAAATCTTGGATCTTCAAAGCCCGGCACTTGTTCTACATACACCAACTCGAATAGGGGGCTGTTCAAAAATGCACTTTTCACATCCATTTGATAAAGCTTGAAATCATGGTGTTGACGCCAGATTTTGACACGTGTTGAATCGGCGTCAGGAGGAGAGGTTGGCCGATGCGGCACATCTAAAGGCTACAGTAAAGAATCGGCCGATTGAGGTTACAGTTGGGAATCGGCCGATTGGCGATGCAACTTGCGCCAACAGATTGGGACCACAACAGAGGATCCCGGTTAAAAGTGGCCTAATGTTGGTCAACGGAATAATGCTGATTCGGTCAAGAGGCAAAAAAAAAGAGTCCTGATTGGATTAGGAAACGGCGGCAAAAGATTCTGCGGGAGTCCGTTTCCTTTATAAGAATATTATAGATATAGCAGTTTTTTTGTTTAAAATAAGATTGTAACAAGTCGTAATCGACCAGGAATCCTGGTTTTAGGGTATAAATAGGAGTCGTCAGGGCTTTGTAAAGCATCAACAATCAATCAACAAAACACATCTACTTTTTCATAGTACTTTACTTTCAAGTCGGCGACTTCGCCAATACTTTTTCTTCTTTCACGAGTTCGTACGGATTGGCAAGGCTGCATCAACTTGATCTCCGGCCAATTGGTAGGTTCCGCTTATCGAATAACATCTAAGCTTTAACCTCGGGCGCATCGCTATGGTTTCATTTGGATTTATTCACTAATTATCGATATTTACTAGAATTACAAGTTTTAGCTGTTGTTCTAGTATTATCACCAGTTATCGAGCTTGAGATTGGAACTGTTGGCTTTATCATCGCTCTTCCTCGTTCATCGTTGTATAGCCGATTAGATCTATTTCAAGTGTTGCATCTGTAATAATTGTTTAAGTTGCTCCAGCAGTTTTCTTTGCAATTATTACGTGATTATCGGCTGATCCATAGCCGGTCATCTTCATAGCAAATCAGCCGATTCGCCGACGCGCTCTTAGGGACAGATTGGAACACCAGCCGATCGGGACGCCCGGAATTTAATACTCTTATTTTCCTTGTCAATCAACAGGTCAGATTGACTGGTACGCCGCGCGAACTGCACCAGGGCAATAACCCGAACAGGAGCTAAGCAGATTCTCCCGGGTCGTGTGTCCGACGCTGAAGATCATCGGCCAATTCCTGGCCGATTTTAGCGCCAACACATGGTGAGTAGCATATGCTAATAATATACAAATTGACTCCAGCCTAGCTACGGTTGCATAGGTTTCACCAAAATCCAAACCTTCAATTTGGGTGAAACCTTGTGCAACTAACCTTGCCTTGTTTCTTGTGATGACACAATGTTCATCTTGTTTGTTTCAGAATACCCACTTGGTGCCAATCACATTTTGCTTTGGTCTTTCAACCAACTCCCATACTTCATTTCTTATGAAGTTGTTCAACTCTTCTTGCATGGCAATTACCCAATCCGGATCATCAAGTGCTTCATCTACTTTGAGAGGTTCCAAAGAGGAAACAAATGAGTAATATCCATAAAAAGTTGCTAAACGTGAACAAGTAGTTACCCCTCTTTGAATACTTCCAAGAATATTGTCAACGGGATGATCCCGTTGAAGGCTTTGTTGAACTCTTGGATGAGGCACTTGTGATTGAGGTTGAATGGGTCCATCATCATCATTTTCAACTTGTGGAGCAACTTCTTGAGCTTCTCCACCTTGATCAATGCCATGAACTTGATCGTCACCATGAGCTTGACTTTGATCTTGAGGTTGTTGAGAGCTTGGTGGTTCAACTCTTGTGGATGATGATGGATCATTGTTTCTTTCTTTGACCGGAGTTTGAGCTTGAACTTCACGAGGCCTCACTTCTCCCAAGCCCATCCTCATGATTGATAGACTTGGGGCTTCCTCTTTATCTACAAGGTTTTTATCAACTTGCTCTACTTGAGAGCCGTTGGATTCATCAAAAGTCACGTCCACCGTGACCTCAACACAACCGATGGTCTTTTTGAAGACACGATAGGCGTGTTCATTAGTACCATAACCAAGTAGAAAGCCTTCATCAACGTTTGGTGCAAACTTTGAGCTTTTGGTTTTCTTGTTAATTATGAAACACTTACTCCCAAAAACTCTAAAGTAGTGCACCTTGGGTTTTTTACCAGTGATTATCTCGAGGGTGTCTTGCCCAAGTATTTGTGGAGGTAGAGGCGGTTGATTGCATGCAAGCCGTGTTGATTGCTTTGGCCCAAAAAAAATATCCGGAGTCTTGTACTCATCAAGCATGGTTCTTGCAGCTTCAATCAATGTCCTATTCTTCCTCTCCACAATCCCATTTTGTTGAGGAGCGTATGGAGCGGAAAATTCATGCTTCATCCCTTCTTCATCAAGAAATTCCTCAACATTGGTGTTTCAGAATTCCGAGCCATTGTCACTTCTTATGTTCTTGATTTTCAACTCATACTCATTTTGATCTCTTCTAATGAACTTCTTGACTATTCCTTGAGTCTCACTTTTATCTTGCAAAAAGAATACCCAAGTGAAGCTTATGTACGCAATAGGTCCAAACAAATCCATGCGTAGAAGCTTCAATGGTCTTGATGATGTCATGATCTTCTTGGCGGGGTGTGGAGCACCGACCTGCTTCCCGGCTTGGCATGGGCTACACAACCTATCTTTCTCAAAGACAACATTGATTAGCCCAAGGATGCTCTCATCCTTTTGAAGTTTGGCCAAGTTCCTCATCCCAACATGGGCTAGTCGGCGATGCCAAAGCCAACCCAAGTCAGAGTTTGCCACTAAACAAGTCTCGGGCTCAACTTTCTCCTTTGAGAAATCAACAAGATAGACTTTGCCCTTCAAACGATCCGTAGAAGCAATAGAGGAATCCTCCCTTCTGAAGACGGTCATACCCTCATTAGTAAAGAGACAATTGTAGCCCATCTCACAAAGTTGCAACACCGACAACATTTGAAATAGAGTTGTCATTTGAGAGAGCAATTTTACCCAAACCAATCACATCTCCTTTGCTATTGTCTCCAAAGACAATAGTTTCTTTAGGTATTTCATGAAGCTCTAAGGATGTGAACAAGTCCTTCTCCCCGGTCATATGATTTGAGCATCCACTATCAAGCAACCATGCGGTGCCTCCCGAGGAGTAGGCCCACAAAACAAGTTAAGCTTTGAATTTAGGTACCCAAAAAGATTTGGGTCCTAGAGGGTTAGATGGGTACAATTTTGGAACCTACACACTCCTAAGAATTTCCTTCTTAGTGTAGGCTCCAACATATTTGACCACTATTTTACCATTGTGGTTCCTTGTCACCATGTAGTCGGTAGTATAGCTTGGTGATGGCTCATGTGTGACAACCTTAGTCTTGATGGGAGCCTCAACCTTCTTTTTGACTTGAGAGGGAATGGTTGTCACACCATGTGCAATGTTCATCAAATCTTCAAGGTTTGATCCCTTGGTGAACATGACACATTCCTTACCTTTAACCACCTTTCGGTTATTTACCTTGCCTCCCTTGTAATGTCCAAGTCCATCATTTTTGTTTGGATATCTTCCATCCTTGTAGTTTACCTTAGGATTTAGCTTGGTATTACCTTCGTATCCATTATTTACTAACATGTTCAATCTCTCAAGTTGAGCATCCTTTGTTTGGATCAACTTTTCTAGCTTAGCCATGTTAGTAACACAAGCTTGTACATCAATTTTATAATATTTTGAGCACCCTTCACTTGTGGAGACATTGAAGTCAAGAGTTGCTTTAGAATTGGTTTTGGTGCTTTCCCAAAGGGTATTATAGCTAATTTCAAAACCTTTCTACTTGGTCGTTAATCATGAGAAACTTTCTTGAAGTTCACTATGAGTGGCCTTTAGGGAAGCTAGAGATTCATTTATCAAAGTGGTCTCCTTTTCAACCTTCACCTTTTCTTCGGCAAGAGCCTTCTCTAAGGCAAGGTTTCTTCCCTTCTCAAGGATGAGTAAGTCCTCTTGCCTATCGAGACACTCCTTCTTTTTTCTCCAATTTCTCCATAAGCTTTTTAATTTCTTTAAAACCTTTATTTCCAAATTCTTTTATCATGAACACTTTATGTTGCTCTTCCTCATCATCAAAATCATTTTGTGTACTACTAGATGTGGTGCAAGGATGAGAGGAAGAGATGGATGATTCTTGTACCTTAGTCCTTCTTGCCATGAAATAAAAAGGAGCGTTATCTTCATCATCGGAGATGTTGTTGAAGAGCTTCCTTGAAGACTTGGGTATGGTTAGATTTGCCATACCTTCATGATCGGAGTCTTCATGACTAGACTCCCACTTTTGATCAACATGAGCATGACCTTGATATTTCTTCTTGTAGTCCTTGCACTTCTCCTTGTACCTCTTCTCCTCCTTTTATTTGTTCTTCAATTGTGGGCAATCGGCAATGTAGTGGCCCACTTCTTTGCACTCATAGCATCTTCTTTGTGATGGCTTCTTCTTGTCATCACCACCTTTCTTGCAGTACTTCTTCTTCATGAACTTCTTCAAGTTTCTCGACACCAAGTCCATCTCTTCAGCAGTGGAGCCTTCATCACCCGAATCTTCCTTCCTTGATTTTAGAGCCTTGAGGCTTGATTCAGCCTTGTCACTTGAGCTAGCATTGAGTGCTATATTCTTGTTCGCTTTGTGGCTAAGTGACTTGGCTACATCCCTCTCAACCAACTCTTGATGAATTATTTCACCAAGAAGTTGATTAGGTGTCTTGATCTTGAATTTGGGATCTCCTCTAATCATTGTTGCAAGAGTAGGGTTCCTTGGTGTGAAAGCCCTAAGCAACTTCTTTGTCACCTTGTGATCTTCCCACTCCGTGCTTCCAAGAGATCTAATGTCCGACAAAAGGACCATTAGTCTATCATACATTTGCCTCACGGTTTTTTCATCATGCATGACAAAGTGCACTAGCTCTCCTTTCAACAAATCCATCTTGCCTTCTCTAACTTCATCGGTCCCCTCATGAGCTTCTCTCAATGTGTCCCAAATTTTCTTGGCTACTTCAATATTGCGGACCTTGTTGAATTCTTGGGCACAAAGGGAACTTGTGATGACCCTCACGGCTTGCGCATTGCGGAAGTAGTCTTGAGCTTTTTCGGCCATGGGTACACCATTCGTAGGAGGAGTCACACCTACAATCACAACTTCCCAAATAGAAGGGTGAAGCCCATAGAGATGCATTTTCATGTCATAAGACCACTTGGGATAATTCGTCCCATCAATGAAAGAAGGTTTTCCCAAGTGGACCAATTGAAATTGAGAAGTAGGATATTGAGATGATGCATAGTTATGAGAAACTTGATGTAACCCAAAGAAAGGAGGCTTCTTGCTTTCTTCCTTGATTCACTTCATCATCAACTTCTCGGCCCTCTTCTCAATTTTGGCCTTCATCTTCTCTTTTCTCCTTCTTCTTGCTTCCGATGTCTCACCCTTGGTTTCAACACTTGAGCTTGAGTCGGCATCATGAATGGAGGGTGGACGGCTTGTTTGCCCGAAGGGATTTCCGGCACCATCTAACCCGGTACCGGCATCGACTTGAGCACCGACGGTTGCGGCGGCGTCGGCACCATCCCCAACTATAGACATCTTGATATCCCTTAGTGGTTAAGCATTAATCAAGAGATTAGGCTCTGATACCAATTGAAAGGATCTTGGTGATGTCTACAGGGGGTGAATAGGCGTATCTGAAAAACCTAAAAATTTTTCGCAGCACTCAAATCTGTCAGAACTTCCGAACTGTGTAGGAAGTTCCGACCATCGGAACTTCCGACACAGGACCGGAACTTCCGACAAAAGGAAAGTTCTTATACGAAATTCAAAATTAAACTTGAAACTGCAGAACCTGGCTAAATCAAAAGTTGAGCAATGATACTATGAGACTTCTGCAGGTGATCTTTACAAGCACAACAACTCAAGTACGTAGATCGGCACAAAAAAAACTCTAGGCCAACAAGAACTAAATAAATGCAATAAGAACAAGACACAAGATATTTGTTCCTGAAGTTCACTCCCACTAAGGATGCTACATCTCTGTTGAGGAGCTCATAAAGAGCTGGGTCTCCCACTAACCCTTTACCTCACTCAATCATCTACAAAGGAGGATTGAGTCAAATACTATAAAAACCACAAAGGATGGGCAATACAAACTTCTTGGGGTGCACACACACACTAGAGGACGCTCAACTGGGCGACGCCAAACTGTCTAGAAGCAAGCTTCAAGAGTAACAAACGCGAATCGATGGATGAGTATGCTTGGAGTGCTCTTGTGATGAACTTGGCTGCCCTCACACTCAAATGGTTAAGTCTCACACCTCAATCTTGCTCTCACCCAAGCTCTTCGATTGGGGAGGAGTAGTAAATTCTCTTGGAGGTGTTTGTCTCGGGTTATGTCAGCAGCAAATGAAGGAGGGGCTGAGGGGGTATAAATACACGAGCCAGAAAAACTAGCCGTTAGTATGCAGAATAAGTGATTGTCAGAACTTCCGACACAAGGTCGGAACTTCCAACCCAGCTAAAATCAGCTGGCCGAGAACCCCTTGTCGGAAGTTACAGGCCGAATCTTCCGACATATGGTCGGAACTTCTGACCTAGCTAAAATCAGCTGGCCGAGAACCCCCTATCGGAACTTCCAACCCCTTGTCCGAACTTCCAACACACACTAAAACAGTCAGAAAACTAGATGCACAAGTGTGTGATTTTGTGTCTCTCTTTGATGGTTAGCATCTCAAATAAGTACTTGGACACCTTCATGCTGTCCATTCGCATCCCACTTAATAGTACGGTGTTTCTTATACTCAAATACAAAATAGAAATTATTGAAAGATCTTCTTTTAAGTCAAACACCGTCTTTTAAGCAAATTTGGCGTCTTTTCTTGCTCTTTTTCATTTCATTGAATTTTAACCTATCCATAACTCGATAAACTCATTAGCTCCTTAATTTTGTATGTCATCAACACCAAAACCCACTTAAGGGGCCAAATGCACTTTCAAAGTGGATTCGTGAGCTCTCTTCAGTTGTTTGGGGGCTTCGCACTCAACCAAGCAAAGCCACATATCAATCACCGTCTTTTCTCGTCTATGGGTCAGAAGCTATCCTCCCTGGGGACATCATGTGGAAATCTCCAACTCTGGAGATGTACGAAGAAGGCGAAGCTGATTAGGCAAGATATCTGGAGCTTGACTCGGCAGAAGAAGTCAGATGCAACGCCCTGCTACAATCAGCTCGCTATCTACATGGCATTCGATGCTACAACGACCGCAATGTACATGAGAGGTCATTCAACTTCGGTGATTTAGTCCTCCATCGCATCCAAGACGAGACAGGGCTTCACAAGCTCAACTCACGATGGGAAGGATCCTTCATCGTCGCCAAAGTTATAAGACAAGGGTCATATCAACTACTATACCCTGATGGCCACGAGGTCCCAAACTCCAGGAATATCGAGCTCTTATGGCGTTTCTATCCCTAGATAACTTGTATCCAAAGTTGTCAGCTGTAGCACAGCATCTGTTATCAATAAAGAGTCGATCTAGTCTCAAAACAACTACTTTTCCTTTAGCTACATTGCAAGAACTTGGGGGCTGTGGCCACGAGTACTGTCAGTACACCAATTACTCTAAGTCTTCAAATATACTCGGGGGCTACGCCATGAGTACTTTTTGGCACGACTACTCCACAACGGCCCCACGAGCCATAATGCAACAAGTATTTGCGAACAACCCGACTACCTCGTGTACTAGCCTACACAGCCGTTGAAGAGGCTTCTACGCCTACAAAAATCTAGGATATCGCGAGATGCGATTTCTCCCTAGTTTGTTTACAGACCAGATGGGTCTAATTATTGAGCGCACAACCATCGACTACCTCCAGAAGCGTTGCCCTCTTGGTATCTCCACATGGGCGCTCCCAATACTTTGTTCTAAGTCCTATGATTTTTGGTCCTACTCTATGAGTCAGCACAATGATCACATCAACAGGCAAACAACTAATACCATATTTATAGTTATGCATAGCCAAGATAGAGTATTTAATGTTTGTACATCGAAATCTACTCCTGATCTAAGCTATCGACTAGCTTCTGGGCCACCGGCTTCACTTCTTCAACAAGTTCTTTGAACTTCTCTTCTGTGCAGTCGGCAGACATTCCACTCGCCAGTGGCTCCAAGTTGGCCTTGGGACAGTAGGACTTTACGAGTCCAAGTGAAGGGATATGACGTGGGCTACGCTAGCGATAAACAAAAATTTCCACCGCATAAGCCAGAAAAACTGCTGTTATAGATCACGGAATTACCACTAGACGCGCGGGTGCGGAGCTTCTATAGCGCGTTAGGGAAGTGCAGTCGATCGCCGACAATGCAGTTGCAAGACCTCCTCACGTGCGGCTCATCCTCGTGCAGCAGATGCAGCACCTCCAAGGTATCCACACGTACGGGGAAGAAGTGTCGCACTCCGGACTGCTAGGTCCGCGAGGGCAACCGTGGGCGCGGGCGTGGGAACAGGCGTGGAATTAGGGTTAGCCCCTCCATGCGCCCCCACCCCATCTTTTATAGGCACCCACTAATGGGCTTCCTAACCGAGGCCCATTAGTGCACCTAAGCCAAGTCTAATTCGCATCATATCCTCATTAGGCTTCCAGCACCTTACGTGTGTGACCCTATGGGCTTACGCGCGAACAGACATGGCCCGAGTACTCCTACCCAACCAATAGTTGATAGCGGCCTCTAGCAAGACGTGTCAACTCCTATGCGTGGGCAAAGATCATATCAGACGAGCCGTCACAATCTCATATACATGCTATTCCCTTTGCCTCATGATATTTGGTCTAGCCCCAAGCTGACCTCTCTTTCTCGATGCCGTGATCCGAAATCCTTGGTTAAACTTAACCCTAGCACGGCCATGCATTTCTTGATCCAATCACTCGAGTGGCCCAGAGATATCTCTCTCAAGCAGAGAGGGGCAAATCCCATCTTGACTGACCATGTCTCACAGCATGCTTCTTGACAAATCCGAGAACCACCTTTATGACTACCGAGTTACGAAGTAGCGTTTAATGGCTCCTAAGTAGGTCGGTTCACATCTTGAGTACATGTGACAATCTCAGGTCTAAGGACACAGCGTACACATTATCTAATGAGAAATCACTATTTCTCGAGTTGGGTCGGTCCAGCCTTATGTCATACATGCGCCCACATTATTTGTTTGACATCTCCATATCTATGGCTTGTGAAACACAGTTATCAACTAATACATGTGCTAGTCTAATATTCATGTGTGTCCATACATGAACTTCGACTAGGAACAACTTTAGAATAACCATAAACAAGTAAAGAGTCTCACAAACAAATCACATAATTGTCAATCAATACAAGTTGCCTTTCATGGATATTCAATGAACACATAATACATCATGGATCCAACGAAATATGATCATCTCTATGATTACCTCTAGGGTATATTTCTAACACGAAGGACATGCTCCAAGTAGGTCCTGGTAGTTTCCGAGATGTAGCAGGTAATCTTTTGGGGGGTTTTCCAAAGTCGCTCCATTACCGTCTTGTCGCTCACCACCCCTTCTTCCGGCGGATCCACCATATCGAGCGCTACTTGGGCAGCAATCTGGAGTTCTTTAGGTTCTTTCTTTTTCAGCTCCTCCTCAGCGGCCATATCCCTGATTTGCATCATGCAATCTACAAGTTGTGCATCTGCATCTTGGAGTGCCTTAATGTAACACCTCGAGTGTTTAAATTATGAAATAAGCCTCATTAGCTTAACATGATGCATAATTAACTAAGAAATGTTTAAAAGAAACGAATTATAAATTGGTTTTGCTTTGAATTAAAAATAGATGTGTATGTGTGCACAAGTACATGTACGTTAATCAAACAAATTAAATAACTTTCACATCGATGCTAACATGGCTACAAAATTGAATAGGCACATCGTTATTGATATGATAATCAAAAGTCTAGTTGAAGCCTAGGAGAGAATACAAATTTTTGCCCAGGAAATGACGTGCCCTCCGAATCATACTTTTTGAGTTTTTAAAATAACTTCTAAACTAGAACTCAAATGAATTTTGGCCTAAAACAAAACTTGTGTGACTTTTTATTTTGAACAACTTTCATGTTCAGAGATTTTTGAGTTGCAACACAAAAATTTGAGTAACACTTGACTTTGCAAACCAAGCCCTGCCTTTTCTTCTATTTTGACTGCAG
This sequence comes from Panicum miliaceum, assembly GCA_032594955.1. Classification (NCBI taxonomy): domain Eukaryota; kingdom Viridiplantae; phylum Streptophyta; class Magnoliopsida; order Poales; family Poaceae; genus Panicum; species Panicum miliaceum. Next base: position 4,518,552 of record CM064070.1, on the reverse strand, counting down.
ACCCTTCTTTCTCTGCCCCGCCCGACCCTCCGACGCGCAGCCGCTTCGCCCGACCCTACGCTCGCTCGACCCTCGGCTTCGCCCGACCCTCCGCCCGCCGCGCAGTCGCCGCTGGCCACTTGGCCGGCGATGCCTAACCAGCGCTAGGCGCCAAGCCAATGCCTGGCCGCGCCCCGCTCGCCGCGCTCCTCCCCAGTCCGCGCACGCCATGCGAACGCCGGCGACGCGCGCCTCTGCTTGCCGCCCGCTGCGCCCAATGGACAAGCCGCGTTGTGCCCGTGTCCCCGCCGCGTCCCGCCAGTCGCCGCACTCGCCGCCCAGCAAGCCAACTGCTGCAGCTCCTCGAACAACCCGCGCGCCGCGTGATCTCCCGCTCCCCACGCCAAATCCTCAGCACCCAATCCCCTGCCCGCGCCCGCCGCACGCCGCGCTGGCTCTGCTCGCCGCCCACCGGGAGCAATAACGCGCCCCCATCATGCCGCCGCTCCCAGCGTCGCCCGGTTCTCTCCCTCCCTGCTGCAGCCCATAAAAGGCGATACAAGGCCACTCGCGCGCGCCTCAACCACCAGAACGCCACCGCTGCCATTGCCGCTGCAGTGCACCACCCGCCCGTGGAGCCCCATCCTCCAGCCTCCCACTGCCCAAACCCATCACCCAGCGAGCTTGCCCTCCCTCCACTGAAGCTCACCGGCCTCTTCCCCGACCATCCCGACCGCCGGAGCACCGCCAGCGCCGCCCACGCCGCCGCCGCTCCCCTGCTGCTCCGCGGACAGCCCACTCCGAAGCTCCTCCGTCCAAGCCAAGCCTCGAAACGGTTTCCCCGCGACGACGCGAAGCTCATCGACCAGACCACGCCCTCCCCTCCTCTCCGGAGCACCGTCGCTGATGCTCCGCACCGCCGCCGCCCCTCTGCTCCGCGCCGACGAGCCACCTCCGGCCACCCCCAACCTCAACCAAGGCCACCCCAAGGTAGCTCTCACCTCCCTGGATCTCCCCGACCCTTTTCCCCTCGCCGCCGACGAGCCCCCTCACTGGAATCTGGACGGCCGTCGTGCCCGCACCGCTTAGGGACCCAATTGCAACGATTGAAATCTTTAAAAGAGTCTGCACGCAAGTTTCTAGGGGCATAATTGTAAACCTATGTTTAAACTTTGAATTCAAAAAAAATGAACTTGTAAAATTCATATAAAACTAAATCTACAACTTTTGTTACATTTTTTTCTTCAGTTGCATGCTAAATCTTGCTCTAAATTAAATGGAAAGTTTAAAAGACTTTAATTGTACCCACTGTTGTAGACCAGTTCTGAATCTGATTTTTGGATAGTAGATTGGTTGCTTGATGTGTAAGCCAGTGTAAAAATATTAGGACCAGAACCCATCTCTAGCTAAACGTTTTGTTAAACTTTGTTCATACCATGAAATAATAGAACTAATCTGTACCTGCTGTTATATTGTGATTCATGCTGTGAAACGTTTCCAAAGCTGTGATAGTGATGCCAAAATACCACAGAAAAAGTTTACAACCTTTTTCTTTTCGGTAACCTATTTATATAATTTTGTGGTAGGAAAAATGAACTAATTGAAATAATTAGTTTCTGTACTTGGAAAATATTCAACTTTTTACTGTGAGACACTTTAGAGAAGCTCTTGCTGTATAAAAAGTTTCATACACAGAAACCCTGTAAAAATTTCATGACCAGAAGTTACCTAGTCCAGAAGTTGTGTTTAATCCATATTGTGCTTAGGAAAATTAGTCTCCAAAAGAACACAACCCCCAACCCCCTTCCCCCTTCTTGTTTAATAAAGTTAATAGTTTAAGTTACACTCTATTAACAGTTGCCCAAAGAAATCTTAACTAAGTAACTTCACAACCAAAACTATGATTGTGGACTGCAACTTTATCGTGAAGAAAATAAATATCACGTGCCATCGCTACAACTTACACTTGCGCATTCATATAGAATCGACTACTCTCGCCGACGGAACGTACGAGCTGGTGCCCGCGTCCGAGAGTGAGCAGCGTGAAGCTCAAGTGAATTTAACTGAAGCTTTCAAAGACCCGAACCCGAGTTCGGACGAGCCCCAAACTAACTTTACCCATGAAGGCAAGCCCCGGAGCATTAACCCTATTTTCTAAATTATGCAACTTATTACTCTACTTTACTTGTGCATTAGGTTTATAGGAGTTGGATGAAAACTTAGTTGCATGATCCTAGGTACCCATGCTCTGAACCCTAGAACTAAGGTTCGATAGAATGCTATGCTAATAGGACTCCGGTAAAAGTCGAGTGATTTTCTGTCACTCGCGAGAATTTAGGAGTTGAATGTTTACTACATGCTGCAATCATAAGATCGATGGATAGGGCTATGGTACAATGTTTATGTTGATGATTGAGGCCCCGTCTGTTTAGTGAAAAAATGCTAAGGCCGCAGTGTGTGGTAGTGGTGGTTAAGTCTTTGAATGTACTAACCACATGCCAAAAATATGGTAATCGGTAAGCTTAAGTACCGGATTGAACTGAGGCCGGAATATACTCCCCACCGTCTTGAATTCGTTCACACCTAGCTAATGGCGGGTGCATGTGCCGCCATGGCCGGGTCCATGGGGATGTGTAGTCGAGCGCGGTGGGCCTGTTCCGTGAAGCGGGAATTGAAGGGAAAAGCTGCACGTGTGACTCTAGGAGTAACCACGTGACGTGTGTTTAGATTTCCCTTGCAAGGTTAAGAAATTCGATTCGAATCGTCCGTTTCTCGCGGTTATTGAGACTGCTTGACCCTTTTACCACATAGAGTAAGAAGAGGAATAATGATGATGATTAACGTTGTTGGATGAAAAATTAATTCTTTCACCATGTATGATATTGGATAGTTGCTTACCTAGAATGGTTAAAAGAAAACTAGAACTTGGAGCTAAAATATGAAAGTAAGGACCTATTCGTATATGCTTTTCGGCAAAACAAACCCCTCAAGCCAAAAGCCTTGCATGTCTAGGAGTCGGCTAAGTATATTCCACTAGTCGGGTAAGCCTTGCTGAGTATTAGTATACTCAGCCTTGCTTGTGGCTTGTTTTCAGGTGATACTTTCGAGGATGTGATCACTAGTTTGACTTGGCCGTGTACCCTTCCTCCTGGTTGGTCGGTGGAATGGGATACGCCCCCGGTCAACGATGATAATGCCGAGTGATGTCTCGACGGGCTTCATCGAGACATTCTGTATCGTCGAGTAGTTTATCGTTATTTTCCGCTGCACTGAACTCTGAAGAACTCAATTACTTTGAACTCTGAAGTACCTTTTTTTACAAATTCGAACTCAGTTGTAATAATAATTTATGATGAACCCTGTGGTGTAAAATTTGTGGAATGTTGTATCCTCTGGGCTCACCTTCGTGTGAGTACATGTATGTGTGGTTTCGATCGGCAAGAACCGTGGTTGTATCGGGAGGTTACCCAACAGACCAATGGATTATTCCATTTAAAGTGCGAGTTAGCCCTGATTGCCCTCGTGGTGATGGTTAGCGCGCTTGAGCCGGATTAATTGAGGTGGTTCTGCCACTCTTAATCAACTTCTCCATGTCATCTGAATGACGGTACACAAGATTCTTTAAGTTAGTGATCTCATCATTCTTATTTGTTATGATATTATTAAGTTCTGCAAGCAAAGGAGACGAAGAAGTAGTCGAACTAGTTCAGATACTACTTCCCATGTATGGCTAACCAAGATGAAGTAGTCGACAGAGATTCACCTCAGTGAGACATGGCCTGACGTCTGTTCTTGTTTTTGAGATTTTCAATCTCCTTCATCAGCCTCCAAACCACTCAGGTGTGCTCCAGTTTCAAGGTATCCAGTTCATACCTTACCTTAGCATTTTCTGTTCCTTGCGCTTCAACCTCTTGCTCCCTGGACTGCAACTCCTAGAGCTTATTCTCCACGACCCGCAATTTCTCCGACTTGATGCGTGACCGATTGGCCATGGTCTGCTCGACATTGGGAAGAAGTTTGAGAAAGAAGACAACTCGACAAAAGCAAATATGGAAAGGTCAAGGTACTAACCATGGAGAATCGATACAAGTGTTTGAAACAATCTTGGAATTCCTGCATGCGCTCCGATATCGTTGTCAGATCATCAATTAGCTCATGTGGGATGTTGCTTTCCCAACTCAGTGGCTGCATTAGGGCTCCAACTGTTGAACCATCTGTAGCCCCTTGCTCGTCAGAAACATGCTGCTACTGCGGGCTCCTTGCCACATCGTTACTTTATAAGCACGCATGCAAGCACAGAAGAACTCGTGTGAAAGGATGATTAACTTAACTTACCCACGGGGTTTTCTAGGACCTGTTCTCCGTTTTCCGCCTTTGCTTTAGCTTCTGGCACACCCCTCACACCGGCATCTTCGGCTTCAATGGGCGAGAGACATAAGTCTCAGGTTGTATCAACGGCTCAATAACCTCCAAGGTTGTTGGTGTCACATCGACTACTTTCTCTAGCTCAGGGGCTGGGGCATCCATGGTATTGCCAGGCTGCTCCAAACCCAGAGCAGAGGAAGGGCTACATACAAGAAGCAGCAACATGCTTTACGACAACGAATCTACAATTTACAAGTGAAAGTACTCGGATACTTACAATGCAGATTTCTTTATTCCTAACTTCTTCCGTCTGAGTGGTCTAGGTGCTGGGACAGCACCTAAAGCACTCGCCGGCGTGGCTTCGCCAGCCAAGGGCAGAGTCTTCCTTAGCGGGGCAACCGCGATGGTCACCAGTGAACTCAGGCCAGCCGCAGGCGGTGATTGCCCAGGCACAGCCCTAGCGGAATCTGACAACGGGTCCACTGTGGTGGAGGGCATGCATTGCTCCCTCACAGTATAATCCCTAGCTGCATCCTTGACCCTTCGCCTTGAGTGCTTGGGGTTTTAGGAACTACCAGAGCAGAATCAAGAAAATGGGAAAATTCAACAAAACTCAGCAACTGGACATCGAGCAAAGTACTCGCCAAAGGTCAAGGAAAGAATGCTCACCTGGGAATCTCATCTCTAGTGCTACCCGGAGAAGCACTAGCCCTGCTCTTTCGGGTGGCGGCCCTTTGTCCCTTAGGGTGATTTGGCAAGAAAGCACCACAGAAGAGCTTGCACCTTCCTAAGAGGTCTTCATGGATTTGCCGTTGATCACTTCAGACAGGGAGCAGTCATCGTCAATTTCATCACCCTCCTCATCCTCGCTTGTTGCTGCGATGGCAAGAGGATGGGTGGAAGGCATCAAGTGGCTTGGGCGATCAATGTTTGGCATCGGCGACAGGCTCCTATACACATTTATATCATCCTATAACAGGCTCAAGATATTGTCAATACACGTCAACATCAAGGACTAAAAAGTACTCAATAGAAAGACACGGCTACTTACCCTTACCTGATTGGGAGGATTTTTGATGGTCAACAACTTGGACGGCATATAGGGCACCGTCCCGGCGTCAAGAAGTACTCGGCTCACCTGCCTCAAGGCTTCAACTTGATGAATCTGCTCCGCAGAGAACCAAGACGGATCTTCGAGGCCCATGTACTCGAAGCCAAAGCAAGTACGCTGTTGCATCGGTTGAATTCGCCTGCCTATCCAAGAATACATTGCCGACACTCCGGTGACTCCCTCATCCCTGAGAATTTTAATTTTGGCAAGCAGATCGTTGACTTGGCTCAGCTCGGGGGCTTTCCTCATCCATCCTCCGGTTATTTTGGGACTCCAGCGGTTCTCTCTAGGAGTGAAGGCATGTGGTTTCTAATGTAAACTAGCGTTCTTTACAGCCAGATGGGCTAGATGGAAACTTGTAAAGGATGTACACCTTTTCCATTCCCTGCCTCAGTTTAAGATCAGCTCCTCCAACTACTTCTATCTTGTCAGCACTGGGTTGAGCTCTCAGATGGAAAATGTGATAGAACAAGTCGAAATGGGGTTCTATCCTGAAGAAAGCTTCACAGAAATCAACAAAGATGGCTATGCGGAGAATCGAGTTGGGATTTAGGTGGTGAAGCTGGATGCCATAGTGAAAAAGGAGGCCGCAGAAGAAATCAGACATCGGCAACACAAGCCCGCGCTCGACAAAGTGTTGGAATAGTACTATTTCATCAGCCTCTTCGTACGACCTCTTATACCTAGTGGCGGCACGAGACTAGATGATTTCCTGGGACTGAAGCAGTCCCTCATCTACAAGCGCTTTCAGATTGGCATTGGAGCACTTACTTTTTCTCCACCTGTCCCCAGTGGTGGCGATGGGCTTGGACTCCTTCCTATTCCCCTTGGAGACGCCTTTCTTGCCCACCATTCTTGATGTCACAAGCTTTTTCACTCGCATGCGCTCGGGGGCTGATGACGGAGGTGGCGGAGACGCGCTCGGGGGAAGCAGGGGCTCTCAGCGACTACTTTCTGCATAGGGAGGAAGCTGGGACTAACCTAGATCTACTTCTGGGAGCGGCGGAGGCTGCAGGATAGAGGAAGACGAAAGGCCAAAGTAGTAAGAATGCAAGTGAAGTTACCGCACGATTAAATAATTAGCGGTGTCCCTGCAATTACTGTGTGGAATGCGAAGGGTTTTTTCCCTCGGGATAAGATTTTTTTTGAGCGGTAATTTTGGGTTACTTTGGTAAAGTTATTTTCTTAACCATTTTTTAGGGGACATTATCCAAAAAAAGGGGATTTTCAAATTTCTGAACCAATTTAATCATTTTAACCATCAAGTCAAATTCTTATGTTTTTTCCACCATGACTCTTTGGATCCTTTTTCTTCCAAACCTTAGGATTTTGATTCAAGGCTCAGGGACTGTGGGACAACGTATCATCGATGGCTTATTTTACAAATGGAAGATAAGAGCAGAAGATTCAAGACTAATTTGACCCTCAGCCTGATTCTTCAATTCAACCTAAGGCTCGGGGGCTACTCCATAGGAAATGCGAGTTTAATCGCACCCCATATAAAAGAAGACTTGAAAACTACTAGGGGAATGAGCACCTAACAGTCTCGATACAGCCAAGGAAGTACTCGGAAGACACCGTCAAGACGAAGTTCGGAAGAACTCGAAGAAGCCTTCAGAAGTACTTGAAAGACTGCAATACTCGACTACGAAGAGCTCGGGGGTTTGTCCGACCCGGGGCCACGGGACTGTGCACATGGCATACATATTCTAGGATAAGGGATGGGACATGGCCCACACCCTACACCAGTTGTAACTACTCTACAGGAGTAGAACTAGTCAGAACTGAAGGAAACTACCCGAGTAGCACTCGGGTAGGACTCCTAAGCTTGTATCGGACCAGGACTTCCATGTTACCCTATCCCCCGAACTATAATAGGACGGGCAGGGACCCCCTCCAAATATTACATCATCTAAGGCAATACAAACCACCCTCCAAACTTGTCTAAAGTTTCGTGTTCCTTGCACCTTCAAGTTCCTGATCTAAGCGACACCCCACCTACAGTCTGCCACCTGGGGGTATCCCTCGGTGGGCTTCGAGGTTAAACACCGACAATCTCTAATTATATTACTACTAGTGGAAAAGGAAACAAGCTAACCTTCAGATGACAACTGTTTTAGGCTTCTCTTAGACTTTTTCAAAAGGTGGAGCATGTAAAACTAGCAGCAGACATCTCTTAAAAAAAGAGGTTGAATTGTTGGGGAGCTTACCGCAGCAACCAACTTGTTCTTAGGGTTCTTCTCCTTGAACTCTTTCCGGAATTGCTCCCTGTGTACACATCTATACAAAAAAAATAGTGAGGCAACAATTTCAGGAAAAATGTTATAACAGTGATGTTATGAAGTAGGCCAGTCCTGCAACTACAGTAAGTGCTTAAACAGATAGAGATCTGCAACTACAGTAAGTGCTTAAACAGATAGAGATCCTAAAATCTCCCGTCCTAAAGATGACACATGCATTATTTGGTTTGCTTCAAAGGCAAACATAACTGAGCATCCCATAATTCTATCCCTGCCCAAAAACACAATCCAACACACCGAACATGTAGATGTAACAAGTTAAATCAATAACTCAGTCATACTGCATTCAACGAACTTGAAATGTTTACCACAACACAAGCATCACAATGAACTTGGAGCAGTACAACTACAGATATGAATTTAACCCTAACAAGCATAGGCAAAAATCTCGAGCAAGATTTTTCTACTAACACATACAAGATCAAACATCTACTGCATAGATCTACTCACACTGATTCCAAATCATCTTGATTTTACTTTTTAGATTTTTCTAAGATTTACTACGTATTTTCAAAGTTTCAGCCAATTTCTTGAAAAAGAAAAAGAAAAACCCTGTGCTGCACTATTCATATGAGTCATAGACTTTGCAAAGAGGCCCCTAGAAATGTTCCTATTGTCGCACGGTGTCCATGGCCGCGATTTGGAGTTCCCGGCGATGTGGTGGCCCGGGTGGCTGACGAGCGGCTCGGAGAGGAAGAAAGGGTCGCGGGGGAGCTCACCGGGGCCTCGATTCGGGCGGAGGAGAACCGGAGGGAGGAGATCGATGGGCTGCCGGAGCTTGGACAGAGCTCTAATAGAGGCCGGTGGTGGCAGGTCCGATTCTGGTCGATTCGGCCGAGGAGGAGCTCGGCTGGACGATGGGGAAGGCGGAGGGAGATGTGGTGCGGCTTCTCGCGGAGGGAATCGAGGCGCGGCAGCCGGTGACGGCCGGAGCAGCGATGGCACTTGCTCTGCTCGTCTCAGACCGAGCTGAAGGAGGAAGAAAGGGAGAGGAAGGGAAATAGGGGCACCGGGAGGGCATAAGCCCATGCGAGAAAGCGGACCTCAAAGTCGAGGCTGTAGTGGAGGCGCGCGGGGAGGCCGGCGAGCCGCACCTGCTTTACAGCCACAGGCGCGACTGTGGACCTCGACACTGCTCGCCACATGGCCATGCATGGCGAACGCCCACCGAGGCACTCCCGTAGTGTTAACCTCGACACTGCTCGCCACATGGCCATGCATGGCGAACGCCCACCGAGGCTCTCCCGTAGTGTTAGGATAGATCCCTTGGTACCCACGAGGATGCTACTCGCAAATAAAACGAAGTCAGACTTCTACTGGTATATCTCTATAATCTTACTAGGACTCTACCCTGTAATCCTACTAGGACTCCTACCTTGTAACTGACTAGTATCCCACACCTACAATCTACCACCTTGGGGATATCCCTCGGTGGGCTTGGAGGTTAAACATCGACATGCTGCTTCTACTTCGGCTTCGTGAGGACGCTCGGCGACCCGCCGACGACTACTTCGACTACTCGTCTTGACTAGAAAACTAGTCGGAAGCGGGCCTCACGCCGTCAATAACTAGTCGGAATCGACTCCAACTAGTCGGGCTCCATCAACAACAGTTGCGGTTTCATCGACAACCGCCACGGCTTCGTCGACAATCGTTCTGGGTAACAGTCACTTATACCTTTTCTGACTTGTTCTTCACAGGATCGGCTACTATTTTGGGTACGCCTCTCGACGGAAATTACCTACGGAGGCTACACCATGATCGACTACTTTTTGGGTTTGTTGACTAACAGCCCACACACTTGGTACATCGAGTTCATAGGACGCTGCCCACGCGCTTGGTACACTAAGTTGTGTCGGGCTCACAGCTGCTACGTCCTACGGACATGCGCACTACAACAGGCGCTCTCACTGACTACTTTATGCCAACGGGCATTCTTTTTATCGCAATGCCAACTTCTTATTTTTGCATGTTGTTTTCTCTTAACGGTCGCTAATCTAATCAGGTAGCACGTCTTAATTCATGAAACCTCGGCTCTTCTATCACGCCTAACGCCTCTACGCGTACACGAGACAAAGATCTCATACACGCTATGAGCAATGGCTAAAACAGGACCAGGTGCATAAACGTAACAGGCGGACTACTCGGGAGATTTACATGGCCTAAACAAGAGCTTGACACAACAAGTTTATCTTTACACCGAATAAATTTTGGTATCTTCGCATTATGCTACATAATGTGTATATTGTCTTTTTCAGATCGGGCTTCGGCAACAACTCTTCAGTTCGTTCGGTACATCTATGATGGTTTCGCTAGCTCCCAGGCTCGGGGGCTGGGCACCAATAACTACTCGACGTGGCTTCTACAACTCGCCTAGCTTGTAAGCTCGGGGGCTGGACGCCGCAAAAGTACTCGGATGTTGACTCATGTGAAAACTGAAAGTGAAAAAGGGAACCCTCGGTTACTGCATGGTTAAAAAAACCAGCGGCGGCCTGTCAGACTCAGGCCCACGGGACTGTGCACAAAGCGTACATTTCATAGGATAAGGGATGGGACATGGCCCGCGCCCTACATCTGCTGTAACTACTCATAGTATAGTAGGACAACTAATACAGTAGTAAAACTAGTCGGAGACGATAGAAAACTACCCAAAAAGTACTCGGGTAGGACTCCTGGGCTTGCACCCGACTACGATTTCCATGTAACCCTGTCCCCCAGACTATATAAGGGCGGACAGGGACCCCCTCCAAACAGGAGCTCACCCGATCACCATCTAAGGCAATACTGTGGCAGAACCACCTGAATTAATCCGGCTCAAGTGTATTAACCATCACCATTAAGGCATTCTCGGTTAACCTTACACTTCAAACGGAGTAATCCACTGGTCTGTCGGGTATAACCTCCCGATACAACCACGGTGCACGGATCGAGCGACGTACATACAAATGCTCATGCGACGATGAGCCCAGAGAATACCACATTCCAGCAAATATTACGACATTAACATAAGTAAATATTACAGGCCAAGTTCTGAGCTTAGAAACCAAATACTCCAATTAACATAAATAAGTTCTTCAGAGTTAAGTTGCAGCGGAAATAAACAACGGAAACTACTCGACGATACAGGATGTCTCGATGAAGCCCGTACGAGACATCACTCGGCCTTATCTCCGTTGGACGGGGGCGCATCCCATTCCACCGACCAACCAGGGGGAAGAGTGCAGGGCCAAGTCAAGCTAGCAACCATGTCTTCGAAGGGCTCACCTGAAATCGAGTCACAAGCAAGACTGAGTATACTAATACTCAGCAAGACTTACCCGTGTAGTGGAAACTACTCCACCGACTCTAAACATGCCAGGCTTTTTGGCTCAGGGGTTTGTTTTGCCGAAAAGCATCTACAAGTGGGTCCTTACTTTCAACTTTTAGCTCAAGATTCTAGTTTCGTTAGCCAGTCTAGGTAAGCAGCTATTTAAAGCATATATGGTGAAGCATTAAATTTTTCATCCAACCAGTTCATTCATCATCATTGTTCCTCTTCTTACTCTGTGGGTAAAAATGGTTAAGCAGTCTCAATAGCCGTGAGAAACGGACGATTCGAATCGAATTTCTTAACCTTGCAAGGGAAACCCAAACACACGTCACGTGGTTACTCCCTAGAGTCACACGTGCAACTTTTCCCCTTTCTTTCCGGGTCGTGGATCGGGGCTACCCTCCGAGAGTACAAGAGCTCCACGCCACGGTTCGGCGCCGGGTCGTGACCACTCTCTGCACTCGCCATATGCACATGGGACCGAAGTTCAAAGGGTAGGATGCCGTCCCCTTGCCGGGCCAATCATGTACTTAAGCTTACCGATTCCCATAATCTCGGCATGTGTTTAGTACGTTCAAAGACTTAACCATCACTACCACACCCTGCGGCCTTAGCATTTTTCACTAGACAGACGAGCCTCAATCGTAACCATCGTTACATAGCCCGTCCGTGTCCTTATGATTGCAGCGTGTAGTAGCCATTCAACTCCTATGTTCTCGCGAGTGACAGGAAATCACTCGACTTTTACCGGAGTCCTATTAGCACAGCGTTCTATCGAACCTTACATCTAGTTTTCAAGCAAGGGTTCCTGACATCATGCAACTAAGTTTTCATCCAACTCCTATAAACTTAATGCACAAGCAAAGAGTAATGAGTTGCATAATTTCGGAAAGAATGGGTTATGCTCCGGGGCTTGCCTTCGCAGTTCGCTTGGGGATCTTCCGAACTTGGGCTCGGGTCTTCAAAAGCTTCAGTTAGATTTGCTTGAGCTTCACGCTGCTCACTCTCGGACGCGGGCACCAGCTCGTAAGTTCCGTCGGCGAGAGTCGTCGATTCTACATGAGTGCACAAGTTTAAGTCGTGGAAATGGCACTTGATTACGATTTGAGAGTAATTACTACAAGGGATAGTTTCTGGTCATAAAATTTTGGATTTAGGCACATCAAGGAAAGATGTGCTTACTGTAAAATTTTCAGCCAATTTTATGTAACAGATTAATTATGAAAAATATATTTCATAGTTGCTGTTAGATACTTGTTCTTTTTGTACAGAACAATTGGTGCAACAAATGAGTCTAAGATTTTTACAGAGCTCTCACTTAAGCATGCAGAAGCTACTGTAATTGTAGGATTTATCATGCAGTATCCAGAGCATAGAAAATATGACATTCTACACCTAGGCTATTCAAAGATTCATTTTTACAGGGCCCTACACAGGGTTTTTGTCCCTGGAACTTTTTACACAGCAACCTCTACCATAGTTTATCTCCCAGTGAAAATTTGAGAATTTTCCAAGCTAAGATACTATTTTCTTGATTTAATGTATGTTATTAGCACATAAATCAAATAAGTAGGTTACTGTGAGATGAAAAGTCTCCTAATTTTTCTCTGGCTTCTAGGTACCAATACATTAGCATAGGAAAAGTTTCAATGGGTGACTCACCACCTAACTGCAGGGACAAAACATTCTACTTACACATGAATTAAAACTAAGTTTAACAAACAGTAAAGCTAGAGATGGAATTTGGGCCTGATCTTCTTACACAGTCCTAATCATCAAGCAACTAATTCACTGCCCAAAATTTAGGGTCAGCATTGTTCTAGAACAGTGGGTACAAAATAAGTCCATTAAAGCTTCTATTTAATGTAGAGCAAACTATTTTGAGATTCTGAGAAAACTTTTGTAACAAAAGTGGTAGAGTTTGTTCTGAGGATTCCAGAACAGTTGAGTTTGCATTTTTCTGTATTTTCTACGATTTTATACGAATTTTACAAGTTCACTGAATTTGAATCTAGGTTTGAAATTTTCTTTTACAACTAGGTCCTTGAATCTTACGCTCAGACCCTTCTAAAGATTTAAATTCTTGCAATTGGGTCCTCGGGTGGCTCGGGTACGGCGGCCGGCCGAAATTCCGGCGAGGGGGCTCGCCGGCGGCGAGGGGCGAGGGTCGGGGAAGGTTCAGGGGTGCGAGGGCTACCTTGTGGGGGTGTTGTTTAGGTGGGGGACGGCCGGGAAAGGCTCGCCGGCGTTGGAGCAGAGGCGGCGGCGGCGCGGCTCGCGTCGACGGCGGTGCTCCGGCGGGCTTGGGGCGGTGTGGTCCGGTCGGTGAGCTTCAGTGGCGCGTGGGGAAGTTGCACAGGGGCTCGGCTTGGACGGAGGGGGTCGGGGTCGTGCTGTCCACGGCGAGCAGGGGCGGCGGCGGCGACGGCAGCGCGGGCGGCGGCGGTCCGGTGGCTCTGGGTGGCGTTGGGTGGGTCGGCGAGCTGCGGTGGGGTGATGTAGTGGTGGCTGGGGGCTCAGTTTGGGCAGTGGGCGGCGGCGGAGGGCTGTCCACGGGCGGGTGGTGCTCGGCGGCGGCGATGGCGACGGCGAGGCGTTCTGGGCTGCGGTGGCTCGCGCGCGTGGTCGGGGCGGGGCTTTTATAGGGACAGGAGGGGGTGTGGAGGTGCCTGGGCGACGCGCGGGGCGGGGCACGGCAACGGCGTGCACTGGCTGCGGCGGGCGGCGGCAGAACGCCGGCGCGGCGTGCGGCGAGCGGGCGCGGGCGACTGGGCGGCCGAGATTTTGGCGTGGGCGCGAGGAGATAGCGCGGCGTGCGGATTGGGGAGCAGCTGCTGCAGTGGCTCGGGCGGAGGGCAGGCGCGGCAGCTGGCGGGGCGCGGGGGCCGGGGCGGCACGGCGGAGCGCGTCTACTGGGCGGCCGGGCGGCGGGCTGGGCGCGGCAGCACGCGCGGGCACGCGCGGGCGCTGACTGGCCGCGCGGCGTGGGGGCGGGGCAAAGCTGGCCATGGCGGGGTGGTGCGGCGGCCACTGGCCTGGCGCTTCGCGCCAGTCAGGCGACGCCGGCCACCTGGCGCGCGGCGGGCAGGCGAGCGCGCGCGGCGCGGCAGAGGAGGGGGGGGGGGGGGACGAGGGACCTGGATGCAAGAATTTGGAAAACTTCAGGGGGCTGGGTGCAAACAGGGCGTTTTCTCCTCTTTCTGATTTGAATTTCAAAAACTTTTGAACACGAAAGTTGTTCAAAATAAAAAGTTCTACAACTTTGGTTTCAGGCAAAATCTCATTTGGCTTATGGTTTGAAAGTTAAATTTAAAAGTTCAAAAGTAACCAAATGTGCTCAAATTAAATTTGAATTCCAACTGAACTCGTTTTAATTCTTTCCACCCTTTCATTAGTTGGTTTAATCATAGAGTTAGGCTAATGACATTGATTTTGGAAATGTAATTACCAGGGTTGTCACAAATACAAACCACACAGGATGTAGGGTATTACGCTCTCGGCAGCCCGAACCTGTCTAAACTTTGTGTTCCTTGCACCTTCGAGTTCCTGATCTTAGCGACACCCTACCAACAAATTCACCACCTCGGGGGTATCCCTCGTTGGGCGTGGCGGTAAAACACCAACAGCTGGCACGCCAGGTAGGCGTGTTCATCGAGCATCCACCAGAGAACTTGATGGTGTCCTTCAACTTCACCAGCGTCGTGCTCGACGAGGGCATGAATTTTGTCTTCGGCTCCTGGATCTGCGACACCAATGGCTTGGGTGGCTTCAACAGCCACCTAGTCGACTCCATGAAGCCGGAGGTTTCTACATCAACTCGACACAGCGACATCAACGAGTTCATCGACAACCTTGATGAGTTGCTGCTCCCCGATCTGGTCCTGCAGATCAAAAAGATATCCGTTTTTGACGCGACTTCCACTCGTGATGCACCAGAACTAGTCGGATCGGACGCAAACCGATCTGAGGGGATCACACAATCTAAATCCCTCTCCGATTTGGAGGATTTAGATCTACTGCTCAAGCTCAAGGACGTGGGAGCCACCCCTTGTCGAGGGGCCCCCATTTTTACAACTACTCGGACTCCAACGAAGAGTACTCGTCGTTTAGTACTACACCTTCAAGCCAGAGCCGACCAGGACTCGGAGACGAGGGAGCCTTCGCCCGTCGGGGGGCCCCCCTACTTGAAAACTACTCGTAACCTGATGACTACCCTGAATCATTTTCGGGCAATCATCTGGGTTCAACCATAACATCTACGCCGCAAGGCCGTTTCGTGTAGTAGAAGGGCTTAGAGCCCTCTGAACTACTCGACTACGACTCCCGCCTTGTGGCCTTCATGCAGGAACTGCCCTTCCAGGAGGGCAAACCTCTCTCTCCCATCGTAGAAGAGGGAGATGGTAGCACAGAGCTACTCGAGTACAACCATATAGCTAACAACTCGCCGGATCATCAAGTCTACATGGCCTCCCTTCGCAATGCGGATGACGACGAGCTGGGTCCCGAGTACGACGATGAACAACTCGCGGACGTGTCTGCCGATGAGCCCACGGCAGATGCCCCCCAGGACGAGAACGAGGAGCACGAAAGGATCCAGCGGTTGAAGAACGCCAAGCGCGCCCAGCGCATGCGGAACGCAGAAAATCGCGCTCGCAATCCAATGTACCAAAGGAACCTCAACAACGCTTTTGCAGCAGCCGCAGATTAGGAGTATCGTACACCGATTGGCACCATTGCAGAAGCAGCGCTCTTAGCCCAACAATTACCACCCAACCCCTTGATTAAACCCAACCCTAGCAACGTCAGCATCAAGGCCATCCAGCTGCAAGAAGGCGACTCGTCCAAGGCTGCTCTGATCGAAGGCGGCTTGAGTGACAAATAGGAAAGCGCGCTCATCAGCTTCCTTAGAGCTAGCCGAGACATATTCGCGTGGAAACCAATGGATATGCTAGGGGTGCCCAAGGAGTTGATCGAGCATTGCCTAAAAGTTGACTTTAAAGCCACTCCGACAAGAGGGAGGCCATCAAGAAGGAGCTAGCAAAACTACTCGCGGCTGGTTTCATTAAAGAAGTATACCACCCGGAGTGGTTAGCTAACCCTGTACTAGTCTTGAAAAAGAATAATAATGAATGGAGGATGTGTGTGGATTATATTGATCTCAACAAACACTTCCCGAAGGATCCTTTCGCGCTCCCACGCATCGACCAGGTCATCGACTATACGGCTGGCTGCGTCCTGCTCTCCTTCCTCGACTGCTTCTGGGGCTACCACCAGATCGCTCTCAAGGAAGAAAATCAGATAAAAACAGTGTTCATCACCCCCTTTGGAGCATATGCATACACAACAATGTCCTTCGGGTTGAAGAATGTAGGAGCCACCTATCAGCGGGCCATCCAACTGTGCCTTGCTGATCAGCTACATCACAATGTTCAAGCTTATGTGGACGACGTGGTAATCAAGACCAGATCCCACGATGAGTTCATCCCTGATCTTGAGGAAACATTCAACAGCTTACGCAAGTTTCGATGGAAGCTTAACCCAACCAAGTGCATCTTCGGCGTGCCACAAGGAAAACTACTCGGTTTCATCATTAGTCACCGAGGAATGGAAGCAAGCCCGGAGAAGATCACCGCCATCAAAGCCATGGATGCTCCATGCATGGCAGCCTTGAACAGATTTATCTCCCGACTTAGAGAACGGGGATTACCCTTCTTCAAACTGCTTAAGCGCCACGACAAGTTCCAGTGGACCGAGGAGGCAAAGCTGGCGCTGCAAGATCTCAAGCATCATTTGTAGTCGCCGCCCATCCTGACGGCTCCCCAACCAGGCGAGAACCTGCTACTCTACATCACCGCGACAACTCACGTCGTCAGTACGACAATCATGGTGGAGCGCCAGGAGGACGGCCATGCTTTTGGTGTGCAGCGGCCAGTCTACTTCATCAGCATAGTCCTTTCTGAATCCAAGGTTCGTTACCCGACAATTCAGAAACTACTCTATGGTATACTCATCACTTCCAGGAAGCTTCGCCATTATTTCGACGCATACAACATCTTGGTGGTCACTGATTTCCCATTGGCGGATATCCTCCACAATCAGGACGCCACCGGACACATCTCCAAGTGGGAAGTGCAATTGGGGGCTCTCACCCTCTACTTCAAGCCCCGGACGGCCATCAAGTCGTAGGCATTAGTCGGTTTCATGGCGGATTAGCCAGAAAACCAAGTGGAAGCCCCAGCCAACCAACCAGAGCATTGGGTCATGTATATCGATGACTCACTCAAGCTCGGTGGCGGTGGCGCGGGAGTACTTTTTATCAGTCTGAGAGGAGAACAACTCAAGTACGTGTTCCAAATACTATTTGAGGTCTCTAACAACGAAGCCGAGTACGAGGCGCTATTGCACGGGCTACGCCTGGCAATCTCTCTGGGCATCAAGCGACTGCTTGTCTACGGTGACTCCTTACTGGTGGTCCAACAAGTCAACAAAGAGTGGGACGTCAACAAGGACACCATGGACGCGTACGTTGCGGAGATACGCAAGCTCGAGAACAAGTTCTCCGGGCTGGAAATCCAACATGTGATTCGCGACAACAATGTGGGAGCGGATGTGCTCTCAAAACTGGGTTCTGATCGAGCTAACGTCCCACCGGGAGTTTTTGTTCACGAGTTACATCACCCTTCCATCAAGGCACCAGACTCAAGTTCCATCGCTTAGGGTCCAAAGGAACCCGACCGAGAGGTCTCGATGATCGAGGTCAACTGTAGGGTGACCTTCATCGACTACATCGAGGATCACAAACTACCCCCCGGCGTTGACCCAAAAAGCGCTGAGGCTACACGCATCCTAAGGCGCAGTAAAGGGTACTTTCTATTTGGGGGTAACCTGTACAAGCATGGATCAGCGTCTGGCATACTCATGAAGTGTGTCCGCACAGAGGAGGGCAGATAAATACTCCAAGAGATTCATGAAGGCGTGTGCGGGAACCACGCTACTTCTCGCACACTAGTCGGCAAGGCTTTGAGATCTGGTTTATACTGGTCGACTGCTTTGGCAGACGCCGAAGCACTCGTTCGCCTATGTACAAACTACCAGTTCTTTAGCAAACAGCCCCATGTCCCGGCTCACAACCTTATCACTATACCACCTTCATGGCCGTTTGCATGTTGGGGCCTGGACATGATAGGGCCCTTAACAACTGCGCTACGAGGTTTTACTCACGTGTTGGTGGTCATCGACAAGTTTACCAAGTGGATCGAGTACAAGACAATCACAACGCTTTCTTCAGATCGTGTGGTTAGCTTCATCTGTGATATCTTGCACTGTTTTAGCTTCCCCAACACCATCATCATGGACCTAGGATCCAATTTCCACTCGCATCAGTTCTGGGATTTCTGTGAACATAGTTCCACTGAAGTCAAGTATGTTTTAGTGGCTCACCCGCGGGCCAACGGTGAGGTTGAGCGCGCCAACGGCTTGATTGTTGATGGCTTGAAGAAAAGACTCTACGATGAGAACAGCAAAAAGGGCGGCAAGTGGATCGATGAGATCTCGTCAGTAATCTAGGGGCTTCGCACACAACCAAGCAAAGCCATAGGATAGTCACCTTTCTTCCTCGTATACGGGTCTAAAGCTATATTACTAGCTGATGAAATATGGAAGTCTCCTCGACTGGAGATGTTTGAAGAAGGCGAGGCTGACACCGCAACACATCTCAAGCTAGATTCAGCTGAGGAAATCAGATGCAACATCTTGCTCCAGTCGGCCCGCTACTTACAAGGAGTCCATCGTTACGATGACCGGAGTGTTCAACGACGATGATTCAACGTTGGAGATATGGTTCTTTGACGAATCCAGGATGACACCGGGTTACACAAGCTTAAATCGCGATGGGAGGGGCTTTTCATCATGCACAAGGTTACAGGACTTGGGTCGTATCGCTTACAAGTACCCTGATGGCCTGGATGTTCCTAATTCTTGGAATATCGAGCATCTACGCCATTTTCATCCGTAGCCAACCAAGACACCTTCTGTCGGCGTATGGAGATCCTAAACTTCCAGTATAACTCTGTTTTACTGGTTTATGACTAGTATTACGCGCAAGTTTGCTGAAGGGGTCTCGCTCCCATATTTCCAGTAACAGATTACTAGTTTCCGACTAGTATCCTATGTTACTGAAGGTGCCTCGAGATCCTAAACTTCCAGTATAACTCCATTTTACTTGTTTACGACTGGTATTACGCGCAAATTTGCTGAAGGGGCCTCGCTCCCATATTTCCGGTAACAGATTACTAGTTTCCGACTAGTATCTTATGTTACTGAAGGGGCCTCGCTCCCATACTTTCAGTATAACTCCGTTTTACTGGTTTACCACTGGTATGACACTCAAGTTTTCTGAAGGGGCTCGCTCCCATACTTCCAGTAACAGATTACTAGTTTCCGACTAGTATCCTACGTTACTGAAGGGGCCTTGCTCCCATATTTCTAGTATAACTCCATTTTACTGGTTTACGTCTGGTATTACGCGCAAGTTTGCTGAAGGGGCATTGCTCCCATACTTCCAGTAACAGATTATTAGTTTCCGACTAGTATCCTATGTTACTGAAGGGGCCTCGCTCCCATACTTCCAGTACAACTCCGTTTGACTAGATTACGACTGGTATTATGGGCAAGATTGCTGAAGGGGTCTCGCTCCCATACTTCGAGTAACAGATTACTAGTTTCCGACTAGTATCCTATGTTACTGAAGGAGCCTTGCTCCCAGGACAAGGCATTTACTAGTTTTCGACTAGTTTTACGCGTGTTCGACTACTTCGACTACTCGTCTCACCTACAAATCTAGTCGGAGTCGACTCCGACTAGTAGGCTTCATCGACAGTACAATATCTAGTGGAACCTTGGCCATTGCCTCGGCTCGGGGGCTGGCGTCACCGACTGCTAGGTATATACTATGCTACTCATCTAGCTCCCTAGCTCGGGGGCTAGATGCGACAAGGCACTCAGCGTGCTTTCAGCGACAACTCTCATGCTTGAAGGTTGGACGTTGTAAAACTACTCGGAAGATCCCGATTCAAAAGGCTTTTGAAGATTTATCTCAGGAAGATAATTGTTAACCATTATTTCTGGGATTTTATTCTGAAATAAGGGGTTTTTCAAATTATTAACCCAGAGGTCTTATCTAGTCATTGACTCAGGGAACAAGATCTGATTTGAGCAGTAATTTAGGGTGTTTTTTGGAGAAGTTATTTGTTTAACCATTTTTTGAGGGAATTCATCCCGAAAAAAGCAGTTTACGAATTACTGAGCCAACTTGCCCATCTTAACCATGAAATCTTTACTGTCATATATTGCATGCCACGATTCTTTGGATCCTTTATTCCAAACCTTGGAGATTTGGATTCAAGGCTCGGGGGCTGCGGGACACGTGTCATCAGTGACCTATTTTTCAAATCTTTTGGAAGAGAAGGACAAAAGACTCAAGATTAAATTGACCCTCAGCCTGATTCTACGAGTCAACCTAAGGCTCGGGGGCTACTCCATATGGAGTGCGAGTTTAATCGCACCCCATATAAAAGAAGACTTGACAACTACTCGGCGCATGAGCACCTCACAACCTCGATGCAGCCAAGGAAGTACTCAGAGGGCACCTTCAAGATGGAGTTTGGGAGAACTCTAAGACTCCTTCAGAAGTACTCGGACGCCTGCAGTATTCGACTACGAAGAGCTTGGGGCTTGTTAGACTCAGGCCCCTAGGACTGTGCACATAGCGTACATTTCCTAGGATAAGTGATGGGACATGGCCCACGCCCTACATCTGTTGTAACTACTCGTAGCATAGTAGGACTACTCATACAGTAGTAAAACTAGTCGGAGACGATAGGAAACTACCGGAAAAGTACTCGGGTAGGACTCCTGGGCTTATACCCGACTAGGATTTCCATATAACCTTGTTCCCCCAGACTATATAAGGGCGGACAGGGACCCTCTCCAAACAAGAGATCACCCGATCACCATCTAAGGCAATACAAACCACACAGGATGTAAGGTATTACGCTCTCGGCGGTCCGAACCTGTCTAAACTTTGTGTTCCTTGCACCTTCGAGTTCCTGATCTCGGCGATACCCTACCTACAAACTCACCACCTTGGGGGTATCCCTCGGTGGGCGTGGCGGTAAAACACCAACACGGCCTAAGGGTCCTTTGGGATAAGATCTGTTTTGATCGGTATTTTAACCATCAATTCAGATTCTAGAAAGTTCTACAACACATGCCACGTTCTTTTGGATCCTTTTTTTCAAACCTTGGGATTTGGATTCAAGGCTCAGGGCTGCAGGATATGTGTCATCAGTGACTTATTTTTCAAATCTATTTGGAAGACAAAGGGAAAGAAGATTCAAGACTAATTTGACCCCCAGCCTGATTCTTCGATTCAACCTAAGGCTCGGGGGCTGCTCCATATGGAGTGCGATTTTCATCGCACCCCATATAAAAGAAGACTGAAGACTACTCGCGACTTGAGCACCTCACAGCCTCGAGGCAGCCAAGGAAGTACTCGGAAGACACCTTCAAGATGTAGTTTTAGAAGAACTCGATGATGCCTCAAAAAGTACTTGGAAGCTAGCACTACTCGGTTACGAAGAGCTCGAAGGCTTGCTAGGGATAGATCCCTAGGTACCCGCAAGGAAGCTACTCGCAAGAAAAATGAAGTCGGACTCCTACTAGGACTCCTGCCTTGTAACCGACTAGTATCCCGCCCCCCAGAATATATAAAGGAGGGCAGGGGTACCTAGATCGGCAGATAAGCCAACAGTCAACTATACACCCTAGCTCAGGGCACAATATACAATACCCCAAATAGGACGTAGGGCATTACGCTAATCTGGAGGCCCGAACCTGTCTAAATCTGTATCTTGTGTCCTCGCATTTACCTTCAAGTTCCAGATCCGGCGATCCCTCACCAAATAATCTTCTACCTTAGGGTATCCCTAGGTAGGCTTGCGGTAAAAATACCGACACGCAGCTCGTAGTGACCCACCGTTTCCGGCGCCTCTGCTGTCATCGTTTTGCTAGAGAGAGCTCGGTGTAGGGCAGCAGTGCCTAGATCTAGATCTGAGAGAGGGAGGAAAGAAGAGGAGAGGGCGAACGAGGAGGAGGAGGTTGCATTGGTGGCAAAGGAGCAAGGGGCGGTGGCCGCGCTAGTGGAGGAGGGGTCGGTGGCCGCGCCAGTGGAGGGGAGGCGAGGTCTATGGCCGGGTCATAGAGCACTCGCATGGAAGACAGAGAGGAGAGAATGAGGGGAGTCTAGAGGGGACGGATCGGGGGCTCGAACGTGAGGTGGACATGAGTCTCGGTAACATGCTAGCATGAAGTATTTTTTTGGGTCCGTGGGAGCAACAGCTGATGCGGATTTGCTCTTACGCGTATGATGGAGCATAATCAGAGACGCGGGTGAATAAACCGCGTCTCTGATATGGATCATCATCATGGATGCTTTCATTCAAGACGCGTCTCTATAACTTGCCAAGTAATCAGAGACGCGTTTTCTTTACTCGCGTCTCTATTTTTCAATATCAGAGACGCGTCTGTACAGTGGGAGGCCATCACATCAGAGACGCATGTAGTAGATGCGCGTCTCTAATCATTAATTATAGACGCGTATTAATTTCGCGTCTCTGATGAAGGTGTCTTGTTTGTTACTTTATTACTTAGTGGAGGACGCGTACTCACACCTTTCCGCTTTCCACCAGCGACGGCCACTTCTTCGCTAGCCATCGTAGACGCTTTGTTCTTCTTCCCGCACGTGTAGAGGTCATGACAGACGGCCACGCTGCGCCTCCCGGTGATCACGCTGGACGGCAACACGGAGGTGGTCCTGCGCAACCTGGTGGCCTATGAGACCGTGGCCGTGCGCAGGCCGCTGGTGCTCTCACGCTACACGGAGATGATGAACGGCATCGTCAACACGACCAGGGACGTGAGGATCCTCCGGCAGAGCGGCGTGCTGGTGAACCGCATGAAGAGCAACAGGGAGGCGGTGGCCATGTGAAACGGGATGTGCCGCATGGCGCGGGTGAGCAAGGTGTCGCGGCTGGACGGCGTGATATGGGCGGTGAACGCACACGACCGGGACCGGACGGCGGCGGTGGGGGTGCGCAAGATGCTCAAGAGGTACGTGTTCAGGTCGTGGAAGATTCTAACGCTGCTCGCCTCCGTCGTGCTCTTGGTCATGACGGCGCTCGAGGCCTTCTGCTCCGCCTACCCCTGCCATGACTCCTGGTTCAGCAACGTGCTGCAGCTCAGCAGCCCTGAGCCCTAACGACCACAATTCAATCGACCCAGATGACAACTCAAATGCTTTACATATATGCAGCGACCTAAAATTACTTATAATTACTATTTATGCCCAAAACTGCAGTAATGTTGTAACATCCACACTACCATGCATTAATAATAAAGAAATATTAAGAAAAATATATAAACAAATGATATGCAGGGGAGACAATTAAGCATATATTGTGGCAAGTCCCTGTAAACATGTAGGAACCTACCGCTACATCTGCTCATAGTTGATAATTTCATTACTTTTTATTATAATCTTCAAATAAATAGTGCTGGTCAAAGTTGCATATTGGAGATCGCGCGTCATAATATGCAAATGCCATTCTAGATGGACTACGATATAAAGAAATCACTCCCTCATAAAAACTAGTATACAAGAAGCAAACTGAGTGTAGCTTAGTTGGTAAGGTTTTTTAGTGTGCCTACCCAGATTCGAATCCTTAACTTGATACACAGGTTCTCTCATTTTTTACTGTATTTCGGAAAAAAATTAGTGTGCAATTACCCTACAGAGGTGACAGCCTATTATATCATTGAACGTACAATTCTACACGCAACACATAACTACTGAGCATCCAACAAATACCAAATCTAGGGCTTGTTTTATTCTCACTGCACCTCTTCTTTGTTTGCACTGCATTCATATTGAAAAGTAAGGAGCATTCAGACATCACATTGCGTTAGATACATGTTTTGACCATGCATACACATGTGCTTTAAACACACATGTGTGCTCCCTCTCTGCCACAACTCCATCTTTCTCTGTGTTTGAAAAAGCATTTGACCTGGTGTGCAAATAGTTCAATGATAACCAAAAATTAGTAAGTGCTTGCACTATCATAAGGGTTAGGGTCTGTTTGGTTAGTGCCTAACCTTGCCATAACTAACACTAGGCAAGTTGTGGCTGCCAAAGAAAGTGTGACCAACAAAATTCACTACTACAGTAACGGTTTGTGATGACGCCTCTTATTTACAATGGTGGCGGTCGGTATTAGCCACCGCCAGCACAAATGGCTGCTTATGGGTCGCCAGCAGTGCTGAACGGCTTTATAGATGGGACCATTTGTGCTGATGGCACGCTTATATCGCCCGCTAGTATAAACAAATGGCGGTTGTTTAGGTGATCCGCCAGCACAATGATTCTTTGGTCTAACCAGTTGGAAAGTGGCATCGTGATAGGGAATATATTGGTTTACTGTCCAATTTTGTACTGGTTTCTTGATAAAACACGGTGGTTCCATAGTTTTATTCCGGATCACTTGCACAACCGATCTTTTAACCAGACATGTCGAGGCTCTTGGTCAAGTTTCCCCGTTTGGACCACCAGCATGGTCGAATCCTAATAACTATGCTATACAAGAAATCTAATTCGTAATAATTTGGTGACGTGGAGTAATTTACTTCCATGTATCACTAATGTT
This sequence comes from Panicum miliaceum, assembly GCA_032594955.1. NCBI lineage: Eukaryota > Viridiplantae > Streptophyta > Magnoliopsida > Poales > Poaceae > Panicum > Panicum miliaceum. The sequence continues at coordinate 4,493,727 of CM064070.1, read as the reverse complement.
ATTTTAAGTCAGATAATTGACGAATTCCGATGGAACTTGCGACTAGAATGGAGTTTTTTTGTAAAGTCACATTATTTGGCATTGATCCATAATAAAGTCTCAAATACTAACCAACAGCTTTGGAAACTAGAAGTTAAAGATCAATATCTTCTTATGGTACCTTCGTAAAGGGGTAATTCTGAAATATAATCTAATTAAAAGAAACTAGCAAGGTAGAAAATGATGTTGCTTTTGCCATGCAGATAAAACAATTCAACATCTTTTTTTCGATTGTCACTTAGTGCGTTTGGTGTGGGCAATAGTACATACGGCATTCGTTCTTCCGAAGCCTCGCAGTGTAACATATATGTTTGAAAATTGGCTGAGAGAGATTTATAACAATCTTAAATCTCTAGTTCTACTTGATTTTTTTAAATAATAGTATTTAATGAAAAATTGCAGAAATAAATGTGGAAAAAGAAAATTTGCAGATATAGTACCCCGTCGGCTTCCCAAGACTGAGTGGCCGATAGGGGGCTCCACGCTGGCAACGGCCCACGCTTCGTGGGCACTCGTGGGTTGTGGGTGGCGATAGGCCGAAGTCGGCCGCTGAAGAGTCGACACCATCCTATCGGCTTTCGGATAGCCGATAGGTCCCTTTGACCACGGCCGGCCACCCCTTGCACTTCCTCCGAATCCTCCCCTTCCTTTTTTTTACCACCGTAGCTTTCCACGACGCCGGCGGCCTCCTGCTCGCCACCCGCATCGGCCCGCCGCCCCCGCGTCCCGCCGCCAGCCGCCAGCCGCGCCTCCCCGCCCGCAGCTCGCCGCCTCCCGCCACCGGCCGCGCCTCCCCGTCCACTGCCGCCGGCCGCTGCTCCCCGAGGGCCGCGGCGCCAAGCTCCCCGACACCCCGCTGCCAAACTTGCGGGTGTCCGGGACGACGCACGTGTGGGGGCGCGCCCTCCTCGGCCCCGGCGCAGGTATTTGGACGAGCCTCGAGAGCTTTCACTGCAGAGTGCAGATCAACTAGCTCTGCTTTGACGTGCAGCCGTGCAGGCTAGGTGTCCGCCGCCGAGCGTGTAGCAGTAGCAAGCAGGACACGCATCAAAAGCACCTCCAGCACCTGCCTCGGGCAGGCTCTAGCTCGGTGCCCGACATCTTGCGGCTGCCCTCTGCGCGCACGCGTAGAGGCTCAGAGTTCCGCGACCTGGGACCGTCGACAGTGATCTTGACGGCCGCGTGGACAACGCCAGCGGCCGCCCCGTATGTGGAGATAGTGGCGCCGCCCGTGGCGACGTCTGTTGCCTCGTCAACTGGCACCGTACCCGCAGACAAGCCCTCACCATTTCCAAGCTTGAACCCAGGAGGCACTGACCGTCATCTTGGAGTCGGAGTGGGCGGCCGGCCACGACATCACGGCCGCGCCTGCAACGGCGGGAGGAAAGGCACCCTCATCCTGCACGTCGCGCTTCCTTATCGTCTCCAGCATGGCCTCGAGGGAGCTTCTCGGAGTGGCCGCGGCAGAAGGTGTAACTACGGCGAAGGAGAACCGGTGGTCGCGCAGAGGAGGCAGCGCAGGCACCATGAAGCTAGGATTTTGAGCACCTTCATCGCGACGAGATGGGCAGATTACTGGTGCGAGGATAGGCCTGCCGGCCGTTCAAGAGCCGATACGCCCAATCGGCCCGACAGTCCGGTCCGGGTTCGGCTCTAGCGGGCCACATCAGGTGCTACGCAGGCTATCGGCTTACCAATAGCCGATAGGTGCCTATTGGGCAGCCGACAGGGGACTAATTCAGCAATTTTTCTTTTTTAACATTTATTTCTGATATTTTCATTAAAGTACTATTATTTAAAAAATTCAGTTTTACTTGGAGCAGCGACTACATGTTGGTCTGTGTGGTTGTGTCCTAATGCGCTAATCTTTGAAAACAAACGAACTTCTTTTTGGCAAGTTATCTTTCCAATTTCGCATTAGCTTCGTACATGGGCTATCCTCCAGAGGCCTACTACATAAGGATTAATTGCAGTGGCCTCTTAGGGATTGGCACAAATAGCCGAGAATTTTTTTACCCAGGCACATGGATGTCTACGGATTGATAGTAGTGCCTATTTCTTCTCTTCATTAATAGGTTGTGTGCTTTTCTAGCAGAGGCTGGGAATTTATTCAAGCATTGTTGTATCACCCAGATGTAACGCTACTTGATATTAATAGAATTTCTCTTTCCGAAAAAATACAATATCTACATCTCCAATTCGTTTTCTCCTCTTCTTAAGCATGCCTCAGGTGCAGGACTTTGTTGAAATACTAGACATGATATCAATATTGTTTCCATTGGCTCTGAGGCAATGTTTGACTTTCGATTTTTAGTTTAAAATCCGAGCTAACGTATTAAATATTTTTTTGAGAGGACCTACAGCAGGCAAAAGCCGGCCTGAACATATATTGAAGTATGCAAGCGTTTAGCATATGCAGTATTTGTGAAGGTTAGGGAATGGTAGGGAGAACAGGAGGATCAGCCTATAACATGTTCAAATTTCTCACACCAGCGGCGCAGCACAGCCCTACGGTGACTATCCGTACCGCTATAATGTGTTAACTTCACCGCCTTCTTTAATCGAAGACTTTCGGCTTTCTTTTGCACCAAGAGTTAAGGTCATCTTTAGATAATATAAAGACACGTTCCTGTCATCTTTGAGTGAATGCAAGTCAATGATACTTGATACGCGAGCAAGTTCAACCAGTAAATTTAGTCACCTAGTCAATCAGAGCATATCATATTATTTTTCATATATTTTACTTTGGTACGTTGCTCTCTTCATGTAACACCCCAGGTGTTTAGAACCCTAAGCAAGAAAATCTAAACATAGCATCATGTATAATAACCCAGAATCATTGAAACAATAGATCTAATTATGTGTGTGCATATGCATGTGTATGAATGTGTATGTGCATGTGTATGTATGTGTGTATGAGAGATTTGTTCCTTTTGTGTTTATAATATTTTATGCTCCACTTTTCATGACAAATGTAGTATAAAAACACATTCATATTTTAGTACCTTACAAAGTGTACTTCAAACACTATTTGCAAATTTAAAATTTAACACAAGAAATAACTAGTAATTTAAATCCTAGTAGTCTTGAATTTAAAATAACTTTTAAAACGTTGCTCAAATGAACTTTTGACTAAAACAAAGGTTGTAGATTTTCAAATTCCCTACAACTTTCATGTTCAAAGTTATTTAAGTTTCTGTTCAAAATTTTGAGAAAATTTAATTTGAATTCCGGCCCTTCTCTGTGTCCCTCTCTCTTCTCTCCCCTCCCCAGCTCTACTCCGGCCGATAGAGAAGCACCGCCACGCGGTGGGGCATCCCTGCGCCGGCAAGCTACGCCAAAGGACAGCGCCCTCCCCTGCCCCGAATACACCCATGCCCGACGCGCGCGCGCCACTCGGCCGTCGATTCCCGATGGCCGAGCCATGACGCGCCGGCGACGCCGCGCCTTTGCTGTGACCTTGTCCCAGCTGTGCCTCCCTTCGTTGTGTCGCGCCCAGCTCCTCCTCCTCCCCCTGTGCGCTTATAAAAGGGCTGCACTGAGCCCCTGCTCACACACGCCCAAGAACCACCACCACCCCGCCATTAACACCGCCACTCGACCTCGCCGTCGAGCCCCACTTTTCGCTCCTCCTCCGCCCAAACCGAGGCTCTAAACGAGTCACCCTCGACCTATTGGTTCTCCCCGACTTCCCCACGCCGCCCTCCCTCGCCGGACTACCGCCGCCCGTCGCCCACACCTCGGCGGAGCTTCTGCTCACCGCCGACAGTCCAACTCTGGCCACCCCAGCCCCAACCGAGCACACCTACAGGTTCCCCTCGACCTCCTCGTGCTCCCCCACCCCTTTCCCCTCGCCGCCGACAAGTTTCCTCGCCGGAATTTGACCGCTAACCATGGCAGCCCCGCCCAGGGACTACATTTCGCGAAGTTCTTTTTAGGGTCCTTTCTGCTAGATCTAGGGGCCTATCTGCGAGAACCTGAATACTTTTTGTTTCAAGAGGCTGTCAATTGTAAAATTAATCTAAAATTCTAGAAAAATTAGAAAAATGCAACTAAAATTTATTGCAACCCTCTTGATGAATCTGACTACTTTTGCATAGATGGATGACTAGTTACAAACTAAAACTTGATCTAAAATTAATCATATTTTAAATAGACCATAAATATATCTCTTGATACTGGACAGTATTGTGAATGATTTTTGGACTGTAAGCTAGTCTCTACTTGTTAAGACTTGTGTAAAAATTTCAAGGCCAGAACATGTCTGTACGAGTAGTTTTTGTTGGATCTTGTTTGATGTGCTATTTTGCTAGAGTTATTTGTTCATGCGGTTTTATAGATATTTTAGGGTTGAAACTTTTATATTAGAGTAACTTTGATGCATAAAAGCTATGGACAAAGTTTGGAACCTTTTACTTCTGTCTAACTTGCTCATATGTTTTAGTTAAGAAAAACTACATTAAATCAAAGTAACGAGTAGTTTTGTTTTAATCCATACTTACTTTTGAAAAATAGCCGTTTATGGAAGGACAAAACCACTCACTCCTTAATGAAGTTAGTTAATCTATATAAGTACTCGATAAATGACTACCCAAGGAATAGAAAATGAAGTGCTTGACAACTTAACTTAAGTTTTATTGAATGACTACTTTATAGTGAAATAGTTATTTACCTTGTACCATTAAAACCACTCATACATGTTCATTCATATAGAATCGACGACTCTCGCCGACGGAACCTACGAGCTGGTGCCCGAGTCCGAGAGTGAGCAGCGTGAAGCTCAAGTTAATCTAACTGAAGTTGCTGAAGACCTGAACCAAAGTTCGGAAGAACCCCCGACTAGTTTTGCTCAAGAAGGCAAGCCCTAGAGCATGACCCCTACTTTTAAAACTTATGCAACTTTTATTTATATACAGTATTGTGCATTAAGTTTCAGGAGTTGATTGAAACCCTAGTTGCATGATCCTAGTACCTATGATATAAATACTAGTCTGTGTCGGTCGCTAGATTGCCATGCTCATAGGACTCCGGTAAAAGTCAAATGATTTCCTGTCACTCACGAGATATAAGAGTTGATTGTTTTACTTATGTTGGAATCATAAGGTCGATGGACGGGGCTATGTTACGATATTCCTGTTGATGATTGAGGCCCCATATGTTTAGTAAAAATGCTAAGGTCGTGGTGTGTGGTAGTGGTGGTTAAGTTTTTGAACGTACTAACCACATGCCGAGAATATGGTAATCGGTAAGCTTAAGTACCTGATCGGACCGGCGAGTGGACAATATCCTCACCCTCTTGACGTCGTTCCCATGGGCACATGGTGAGTGCAAGAGCAGCCACGGCCCGGCGCCGTACCATGGTTCGTGGACCTCTATACTCGAGGGGGGTGGCCCTAATCCACAACCCGAGAAGAAAGGGGAAAAGTTGCACGTGTGACTCTGTGAGTAACCACGTAACGTGTGTTTAGGTTTGCCTTGCAAGGTTAAGAAATTCGATTCGAATCGTCCGTTTCTCGCGGCCATTGAGACTGCTTAAGCCTTTTAGCACATAGAGTAAGAAGAGGAACAATGATGATGATTAATCTGGTTGGATGCTCACTTAATTTTTTTCCCACCATACGTGATTTGGATAGTTGCTTACCTAGAATGGTTAATCAAGTAGAACTTGATGCTAAAACTTGAAAGCAATGACTCACTCTTAGATGTTTTTTGGCACAAACTACCCTCAGCCAAAAACCTTGCATGTTTAGGAGTCGGCTAAGTATATACCACTAGTCGGGTAAGCCTTGCTAAGTATTAGTATACTCAGTCTTGCTTGTGGCTTTATTTTCAAGTGACACCTTTGAGGATATGGTTGCTAGTTTGACTTGGCCGTGTACGCTTCCTCCTGGTTGGTCGGTGGAATGGGATCCGTCCCCGGCCAACGATGTTAACGCTGAATGATGTCATGTACGGGCTTCATTGTGATATCTTGTATCGTCGTTAGAACTATTATTTATTTTCCTCTGCATTATTAAACTCTGAAAGTACTTGTTTATGCATGAATTCAAACTTGGTTTGTAATAATAATTCATGTTGAACTCTATGATGTAAAATTTGTGGATTGTTATAATCTCTGGGCTCACCTTCCTGTGGGTCGTATGTATGCATTGTTTCGATCGAAATTCCAGTGGTTGCATCAAGGTGTTACCCGACAGACTGTCGTTTTACTCCATTTTAAGTGCGTGTTAACCTGGATTGCCTCTATGGTGATGGTTAGTGCACTTAAGCCGGATTAATTCGGGCAGTTCTGCCACAGCTGGTATCAGAGCCGAAATGCATACACCAGAGAGTATAACGAGCCTTAAAAACTCATTTTCTTAAAACTTGACAATAAAATTGCGTTTGCAAAAATGCGTTGGTTCGTTAAGGATGACGCCTAGTTCGTAAAGCCCTAGGGGATTATGGGAAGTAACTAGGTGGCTATCCTAACTATATTATATATAACTGACTTCCAGCACATTACTTTCTGTCCAAACTTACTTTTGTGCACACCGACCTTTAATTTCTGTAACGACGCACTCATCGCTAAGGTAAGAAGGTAAGGATCCTCAGTCAACTGAGAGAGCTTGACCCTCACGTCGGTGACGTGAACCGAACACTACCCTCAAGCAGTGGCTTACTTGAGGTGCTGCCAATATACCAACCACTCGTTGATTATATTGGGAGTAAAATATGCTGCACGTACGTTGGCTTCGACGTACAAACATCCTATAAGGCGATTTATACGGGAAGTGAATACGTTATCACGGTAGCATATGAAGCACTGTCCATGCAGTGTCGAACGCATGGATGCCGCTACTATAGTGAGCGGTAATGTCTGGGGACACTTTCGTGAGTGCTGGCACAAAAGGTTCAAATTATATTCTATTAATCTTCTGCAGGTACACTAATCGCGATTACGTAAGCTAAGAACGGTTAGAAAAATTCGGCTAGTTAATATAAGGAGAGACGTATTATGTATGCCACCGAAATTAACCAGGTAAGATAAAAGCTATTTGGTAGTTGTTTTGCTTTGTGAGAATGAATAGGACGTGCATGCATCATGATCATATATGAAAATTTAATAAAACATTGTCCTGGGTTGTTTATAAGGGAGTAAGTTGCACTAGAGCACGTTTGAGCACTTCTGTTACAAATAAATTCTTAGACCTTCTTAGTGAAGTTTTCTGCAGAAGTATTCAATACAAAACTTGTTGAAAATTCACTAAATCAGCTGCTGTTCAAATTTGGAAATTGTTGGCCGAGTAGATTTTCTCTGGTGGTCCAAATACTAGCTCTCTGTCCACTGAAAATCTGGGTAAACAGCAACTGAAAAACTTAAGGATATGACTACCTTAGAGCCTGTTCTAGCCGAAGGGTTTACTAGAAAAGTTGTTCAAAAATATCTTGGGAAGGTTCTAGTAAAATTTAGGAGTTTTTGGACATCCACTTCTTAGGTTATGACTGCTTAGTTCCCTAAGAACAGAATCTGTTCATTTATCTTGTGCACAATTTTTCCTATATCTCACCCATTTGATCTTTTGTTCACATGGCCGACCCTGTTGCCATGGTTGTGGACGAGGACGGACGCATGCACTCGGAGTGCCTCCACTGGGAGGGTTTTCCCTCCATTTTGTGGGATGTTACTAGCGCATTCCTCCCCGCTACATGGGACGGGAGTTCACGGAGATGGGAGTTACTCGGTGCCAAGTGCACATGACTCTCCTCCCACCCCGAGCACTCCAATAGTGTCCCGTCTTGGAGATTTGTCACACCCAATTCTAGAAAGAACCATATGCATCTCATGTGTGCGCCAAGATCATGTTCACACACATATGATAGACGGACAAGTGTAATATATCAAAGACAATGCTCGTAATGTAACTAAATAAAGTATTTAACCATATTACACTCCGAATAAAAGAGACACAAAGGTCTTTAAACGTTACACCGATATACCCTAAACGAAGTCTGCAACAACTCCGTCTTCCACAGGCGATGACTGGTGAACGCAATGCCTAGAACTCCTCGAAGTCGTTGAAGTTCTCCTCTTCAAAGTTCTCTTCTGAACAACAGTTGGGCAAGGGTGAGTACTCTTATAGTTGGTACTCAGCAAGTGGGGAGAATATGCAAGGCCATCAAGGATAGGCTAAGGTTTACAACAGCAAGCACTTTTAGTTAGTCAAGTATTTATTAGCAAGCACCTATTAACTAGGTTTAAGTTTTTACCATCCCACTTTAGCAAAAATATAAAGGTACTAGCAACATAAACATAAACCAAGAACCACAATTTAATTAATCTTCAAGTTTCATTATCATGTGAGGGTCCAAGACACTCTTAACCGTGAGTACGACTATTATAATAGTTTTACGCTCTGCAGAGGTTGTGCACTTTACCCACAAATCGTGTTCCCCTGAGTCGCCCGGGTTTGCAAGGCTCTTAAACACTTCCGGGTTGAGTGGCGAGGGTACACTATGAAGCCTTTACAAAGACATGTCGAGAGCTAGGCAGCCCGCTAGAGTTTCAGTAGCAGTGTGGTCCATAAACCTCCCTAATGGTCAGCTCCTTAGCAAAGGCAGCTACCCCAAGAGGACCGGACTATGACCCCTATCACTGACCCCCTCCTTGCCCTTTCGGTAAGGCCACCAGCCAACTACACATCTAATTAATTGGCTAAGGTCAGAGCCATATGACTTTGTGGTTGCACTGTTCACTTGGGTGGTTCTCCATGTTCCCATTAATCAAAGTTGATCTTGAATTAACGCGGTATAACAACATTATGAAACGTGATCATAATTATCATAAGAGTAAACCAACACCAATCCCAAAGTTTGCAACTAAGCGTGTGTACCCAACAAGAATAGTAAACCCAGGTGTTTCAAGTCTTTGGGTAAAAGACTAGGTATGTCCTTAGTATAGGTAACCCATCAAGTTTATGCAAGCAACATTAAAGTAAAGTGAATTATCATGCTATTGTTGGGATAAAATAGAATATGCAGGGTGGAAATCCACTTGCCTTCTTCAAATAGCTATTGATTCTCTTCCTCGTAAGCTTGCTCTTGGTCTTGCTCGAACGTCACGTTGTCTACGCGATCACACAAACAAGCATACACAAACAAATAAGAAATAGTACAATAAACAGTACAAATAGAGAGTAAAAAGATGATAATATTGTAGTTCATGATGCAAGGATCGCGTGAGCGCAAGAATCGCTGAAATCAGAGTTGAAATGATGAAGATATGGCTAAAACAGTGATCTAGGGACCTAACTGCGAGAGTTTTGAACTTCCAGGGGCTAAATCTGAAGAAATTAGGGGCTAAAACATAATTAAACCTTAAACAGAGGGTCGGGGTGCAAAACTAGAGGTCCTGGATGGCGGGTACTAATTCTAGAAAAGTCAGGGGTCAGGATAGAAAAGAAAGGACTTAACTCTAATTATTTTTCTACTGATCTGGACTGCGGGTTGATTCCTGGAAAGCCTAGGGGCTTTTCTGCAAAGGTTCCGGGGACGGCTAGGGTCAGGCGAATCTGGTCCGTTGGATCAGAATCGAGCGGCGGGGTAAGGGTCCGGCGAATCGGACGCGGCTTGGATCTGTTCTGGCCGTTAGATCTAGATCGGGTGGCAGGACGAGGGTCGGCTCGGGTCGACTCGTAGAGTTAGGGTCGGGCGAATCGGTAAGCGGCGCTGGGCGCCGGCGGTGAGCGAGAGCGGCGGCGGATGGCCGGAGCTCACCGAATCCGGTGTTCCGGGGCTCGGTTCAGGCTGGGGTTATGCCGGGGAGATAGAGGGCGGCACGGCGAAAGTGGTGGGGGTCACGGGACGGCCGTGCGGTGACCGTAGACCGGCGGCCACGGCGGCGGGCGGAAACAGAGTTCCGGCGAGAAATTGGGGCTGCGACAGAGCGAGAGAGAGAGGGGGGGAAATGGGGGCAGCTTGGTGCTCACCACCTCGCGGAACTCCGGCGAGGGTTGTAGGCGTTGGAGAAACAGAGGGACGGCGAACCGGATCGACATCCATTTATTTCAGTGCCCTCATCCGCGCGACGGAGGGGCGCGACACGGGGTGGCGGCATTCCTCCGGTGTGCAATTTCCAGCGGCGTGCAACGGTGCGGAGTAGAAGAAGAGGTTGATGACGGCTCTAGGTGCAAAGCGGGGCTCCGGCATGGGTTTTATAGGGGAGGGGAGGAGGCGGAGCCGCCGGGAAAAGGAAGGCGGCGGCTCACGCGGCGGCCTGCGAAGGAAAGGGGCGGAGCGCGTATCGCGGCCAGTATGGCAAGCCAGCGTCGCGGGGAAGGAAGGAGGGGACGCGGGCGACGGGGTGTGGGGACGAACTGGATTCGGGGTGAGGAAGAAAAGGAAAGGGGAGGGAGGCGCGGACGACGTCGCGGCGCGTCTGGTGTCGCGGCGGAAAGGAAAGAGAGAGAGAAGCGGAAGGAAGAAGAAAGGAAGGTGGGAGAGGAGACCGACGTGTGGGACCCAACTGGCGGTGAGAGAGGGGTGAGGGAGAGTGAGGCGGGTTGGGCTGGCTGGTTTGGGCCGCGGGGAGAGGAAAGAAATAAAAGAGGAGGAGAGAAGGATTTGGGCCGACTGGGTTGGGCCGCGAGAAGAAGAAAAGAATAGAAGGAGAAGAGAGAGAGGTTTGGGCCGGGCTGAAAGAAAAGAGTGGGAGAAGAGAGAAAGATGCATGCATAATTCCATTTTGTGGCTTTTATAAAAATGTTTTTAAAATTTTATTTCCTATATTTTTGGGTGTTACAAGATCGAGGCTATGGGTCGCCGCCTTGCTGACACTTGGGAGACTGCCGCCATGAAGGCGCTCACCACCTTTTGTGTGCAGCACCCCGTGGAGGTCACCTTAGTTCCCATTGGCTTGTTCCTTGCTATCCAGGATGACGATCCCATGTGGCTTGACAGGGTGCAGCACATGGACTACCTGGCAGACTTTCACGCTCATAAGATCATCCTGACTTTTGTGCGATGCATGAATGCATTGTACCATCTGCAGACTCTTCCGAGTCAGGGGCTTGCGCAGGCCACTGACCTTGCTCAGGCCTACTACATGATGGCAAAAACAAGGGACGAGCAAATTCAAGAGTTTTCCGAGGATCTTGGGGACATAGATGCTCGTATTGGCCAACTTGAGGGCCAAATCCAGGAGCATGACACTGTCATGGGCGAGAGGGATACCATGATTGAGTTCTTGGAGGAGCAGATCCATGATCTCAACAGCGAGTTGGAGGATGCCAATGAGCACATTGAGATGCACCATGCACAACAGGCAGCCCAACATGCCCCACCGGATGCAATGGATGTGGATGTTGATGAGGAGCCCCAGGAGATGGAGGGTGTCTCCGAGATTTACTACGAGGTTGGAAGCCCACTGCCACCACTACCGGGAGCTCACTCCGCCGTGCGCAGCGAGTCGTCCGTCAACGACCTCGACGATTTCTAGATGATAACCTTGTAGGACTTTTGCACATACTCCTCGATAGTGTAGCCTAACTTTTGGCAAGTGTTGTACTAGGCTAACTGAGAGTTGAGTACCTCTTTTGTAGTGAGTGCAGCTTGACCATATGAACACTCTAATCGTGTAGGCCATGGTTAAAGACTTGGTGGACTAGTTGTAAATGATGGACCTGCTGTTGCAGAAAAATGTCTGAATTTTCAATCCATGTCTTCCTACATTTCTGGGCTGTGTGGTGAATACCAAAGTTGTCATAAATTTCCTGCTAGGTGCTTATAAATTTTCAGCATCATTGGACTTTTGTAGTCAGAGTTATAGGCAAAATACTATAGCTCGGTCTGCTGAAGAACCGCCAAAACAGAGAAGCAAAGATGTAGTCGAAGTGGTCGAACATGTAGTCATAGCAGTCGGAGGTGTAGCTCAAGCAGTCGGAAATGTAGTTGACGTATCGAAAAAGTAGTCGTACTAGTCGGAGATGCAGTATAAGCAGTCCATGAGGTAGTTGTAGCAGTCGGAAGTGTAACTGAGGCAGTCGGAGATGCAGTCGAAGCAGTCATTGATGCAGTGTAGTCGAAGTTGTAGTCGGACTAGACAGAGGTGCAACTGAAGCACTCGGAGACGTAATCATAGTAGTCAGAGATAAATTTGATGCAGTCGGAGAGCAGTCGAAGTAGTCAAAATTGCAGGGCAGTCGAAAATTAAGTCATAGTAGCAGGAGATAAGGTTGAAACAGTCGGATATGCAGTCGAGGTAGACGAAGATGCCGTGTAGTCGAACTGTAGCCGTAGCAGACGAAGGTAAAGTTCAAGCAGTCGAAGATGTAGTTTAAGCCGTGGTAGATGTTGTTGAAGAAGTCGGAGATATAGTTGAAAGGAATCGTAGATGTAAGGAAGAAGTCGGTGATATGGTCAAAGTAGCCGTATAGTAGTCAAGGCAGTCACAGATGTAGTCGATGTAGTCGATGACGAAGCCGTAGCAATCGAAGTTGTAGTCCTGGTATACGGAAATGTAGACAAAGTAGTCGGTGATGCAGCCATAGTAGTCAGAGAAGTAGTCGTGGTAATCGGAAATGTAGTTGAAGTAGTCGAAAATGTAGTATTTGGAGGTGTATTGGAATACCACAGTTGTAGGCCACTAAATTTCCTAATCACCGCCAAAATTTGTAAGAGTTGGGTGAACAGACCTGGAGTTACGATTTTTCTTGCAACCAGCAGTATTTTGTCCATAGTTTATCTGTGTATCCTTGATTCTAAATATTCCGCACTTATGACACTCAACCTTAGTGGTATTGTGGATTTCCGAATTAAAGAAAAATTTTCGCCTTGCAGATGGTTCAAGGGACCCGCAACACCCCGACCGGTTTTGGTGCTAGTGGTAGCAGACAACCGCGGCAGCCGCCACCACCGCCCAACATGGCTGAAGTAATGGCTGCCCAAACCGAGTTGCTCCGCCAGCTTGTTCAAGGGCAGCAAGCGTTTCAGCAATTCCAGCAGCAGCGGGGTGGGCACAATATCCACCAACCTCAGGTTACTAGCTACCTGGACTTCTTGGGCACTCAGCCCCCTCTGTTTAACAAGACGAAGGAGCCCTTGGATGCGGACGCTTGGATTCTCACAATCGAGTCCAAGTTTTCTCTTCTTGTGGTGCCATGTTCCGATGCAAATAAGGCCCGTTTTACCGCGCAACAACTTCGCGGTACCGTGCGCCTTGGTGGGACAACTATTTCGCCATGCTCCCAACCAACCATAATGTCTCTTGGGAGGAATTCAAGAATGCATTTAGAGCCCACCATATTCCAGAAGGGCTTATGGAGAGGAAGTTGAATGAATTTCTAGATCTTACTTAGGGTACCCGCACCGTACTCCAGTATGCCCAAGCTTTCAATAATCTTTATCAGTACGCGGGCTATCACGCTAACTCTGATGCTAAGAAGCGTGATTGCTTCCGCAGAGGCCTGAGTACCAAGCTCAAGGACTGCTTAAACCCCATCAAGGTAGACACTATTAATGAGCTGATCAATCTGGCAATCACCCAGGAAGACTTTATTTCGGCTCACCGTGCTGAGAAGAAGAGGAAGGCACCAGCTGGACCCTCTAGTGCTCCGCCATAGAGGTATCGTTTGGTGCAGAATGCTACTTCCAAAGATCCTCAGAAGGCCCCTCAACAAGGGCGTTGGGTTTTCAAGCCCCCACAGCAGCAGGGCATTGCACGACCCCCTATGCCTCAGCAGACTGGCCCAAGGCTGATTGCTCAGCAGCCAGCTCGTCCAAGCAACACAAATCATTGCTTTAATTGTGGGAGTTCGAGTCACTTTGCACGAGAATGCCCCCAGCCTAGGCAGCCAAATCAAGGGCAAGGTTCTAGTCAGTACAATAAGAACAAGGGCAAAAGACAGACTGTTCATGTTCAGCAGGGAAGGATCAATTTCACTACTCTTGTTGATCTTCTTGAAGGTGCACCAATGATGACGGGTACATTCTCTATCCACAACAAGCTTGCAATTATATTATTTGATTCTGGTGCATCCCATAGTTTTATTAGTGCAAAATTTGGTGCAAAAGTGAGCTTGGATTTTTGTCACACAAAAGGGTCATACATGATATCAACACCGGGTGGTAAAATTGCTTCCAACCAAATCATAAGGCACGTACCGATCAAGTTGGGTAGTAAAACTATCCAAACCGACCTTATTCTTTTGGCACTTGAAGGCATGGACATTATTTTGGGGATGAATTGGATGGCTCTGCACGGGGTTACATTAGATATTTCTTCCCGAGCTGTGGAAATAAACTCACCTAGTCACGGAGCCACTACTCTTTACCTACCTTCTCGGAAATGCATAAATTCCGGTGCTTTCACGATGGAAGGAGTCAAATCTGAACATATTCCAGTGGTATGCGAGTATGCCGATATTTTTCCGGATGACTTGCCAGGAATGCCACCAGATAGGGACATTGAGTTCATTATCAAACTGCAGCCAGGCACTGCACCTATCTCAAAAAGACCCTATAGAATGCCACCCAAGGAGCTGGCCGAATTGAAACTACAACTGCAAGAACTTTTAAATAAAGGTTTCATTCATCCTAGTGCATCACCTTGGGGTTGCCCAGCCCTATTTGTGAAGAAGAAGGACGATAGTTTGCGGATGTGTGTGGACTACCGACCTCTCAATGCAGTAACAATCAAAAATAAATATCCACTTCCCCGCATTGAAGTTCTCTTCGATCAATTAGTGGGAGCTAGAGTCTTCTCAAAAATTGATCTTCGCTCTGGCTATCATCAGATCAAGATTCGTCCATGTAATATCCCTAAGACTGCCTTTTCCACACGATACGGGCTATATGAGTATCTGGTCATGTCTTTCGGGCTCACAAATGCTCCTGCTTACTCCATGTATCTCATGAATTCGGTATTCATGCCCGAACTTGACAAGTTCATTGTGGTTTTTATTGATGACATCCTTATTTATTCCAAGAATGAGGAAGATCATGCTAAGCACCTGCACATTGTTCTCCAGCGTCTTAGAGACCATCAGCTCTATGCTAAGTTTTCCAAGTGTGAATTCTGGCTGGATAGTGTAAAATTTTTGGGCCACACTATTTCCAGCGAAGGCATAGCCGTTGATCCTAGCAAAGTACAAGAGGTGATGGATTGGAAACCTCCCACCTCCGTCCATCAGATTCGCAGTTTTCTTGGTTTAGCTGGTTATTATCGCCGCTTTATTCCGGACTTCTCCAGAATTTCTAAGCCTATTGTTGAAGAAAGCAGTGAAGTTTGTGATGGAGTGAGAAATGTGAAAAAGTTTTCCACACTCTTCGTGAACACTTGACTACAGCCCCAGTCTTGGCTCAACCCGATAACACCAAGCTATTTGATGTTTATTGTGACGCATCCAGCACTGGTCTTGGTTGTGTGCTTATGCAAGAGAATCGAGTCATTGCCAATGCTTCACGAGCTCTTCGACCTCATGAGAAAAATTATCGAACACATGATCTCGAGCTAGCAGCTGTCATTCATGCTCTAAAGATAAGGAGACAGTATCTTATGCGCACTCATTGCAATATCTACACCGACCATAGAAGTCTCAAATGTATCTTCACCCAAGCCCATCTGAATATGAGACAAAGAAGATGGTTGGAATTGATCAAAGATTATGATCTTGAGGTACACTATCACCAAGGAAAGGCTAATGTAGTCGCAGATGCGCTAAGCCGCAAGGCTCATTGCAATTGCTTGACTGCAGAATTCTATAATGGAACGTTATGTCATGAGATGAGGAAACTCAATTTGGAAATGATTCCCCAAGGCACTTTAAATCATATCTCTGTTGAACCAACCCTTCAGGATCAAATCATCATGGCACAATTACATGATGAAGGTGTTAAAATCATCAAGCAAAAACTCTCTCAAGGAGAGGAGAAATATAAATGCTTTTGCCAAGACAAGAATGGAGTTCTATGGTTTGAATCTCGCATAGTGGTTCCAAAGGATCATGAGCTCCGAAAACAAATTCTTGACGAGGCACATCTTTCCAAGTTTTCTATTCACCCGGGTCAAAATGTATCAAGATTTTAGGCAAAACTTTTGGTGGACTAGAATGAAAAGGGAAATTGTCAAGTATGTCCCGGAATGTGACACATGTCAGAGGGTTAAAGCTAGCCACTTGAAAGTAGCCGGTACACTTCAACCCTTGCCTATACCATCATGGAAATGGGAAGACATAAGTATGGATTTCATTGTCGGATTGCCGAACACCTCCCAAAAGCACGATTCCATATGGGTTATCGTGGATAGACTCACGAAAACGGCACATTTTATTCCAGTACAGACTACCTTCACAGCCAAGAAATATGCCGAGATTTACCTCGATCGCATTGTTTGCTTACATGGAGCACCCAAGATGATTATTTCAGATCGTGGTGCTCAATTCATAGCAGATTTTTGGGAACACTTACAAGCTTCTCTTGGCACCAAACTGATTCGAAGCTCAACTTACCATCCTCAAACGGATGGGCAAACCGAGAGAGTAAATCAAATACTCGAAGACATGCTTAGAGCTTGTGTCATCCATTATGACAAAAGTTGGGACAAAAGCTTACCTCTAGCAGAGTGTCACACACGGTTTAGGGACAAAACCGAATGCATAACCATATGTATGCCAGGATCAAGTTCCATACATATAGTGACATCATCAGTGAATAACAGCAACAGTATCACGTAAAGAAACATAAATAAGGACTTACAAGACTGTCAGAGATATGCGCTTAACATGGAAACGAAGGCTCCACACTTCACTACGCAATATGATCGTGTTAGTGTGTTTACCTACCTAGGATGCTCTTGTTAGTGTGCTCTAGTTCATAGGTTTTGAACTCTAGGTTTGGGCAACACTAGTTGTAGGTTAAGGACTTGGTAGAAATTGAAAAAGTCCCAATTCATCCCTCCCTTTTTGGGCCAGGATCCTTTCAATGTGGAAATTAAATTCATGTGCAAGACTGCAACCTGTCTACCATTATATAACCGAAAGATTGAACTTTAACCTGAGCATCGGACTAAACTAAGACAGCTCATAACTGACAAGCATAAACTCAAACTGAAACTAGGGGCTGAATCTTAAAACAGGCCCTGCAACTACGACGCTTACTGCACCATCCAGCAACACGGTGACCAATCCAGCTTTGCTCCAAATACCTGATTCCTCCACAATTATCATCACCAACTTCGTTGGTTGGATAGAGTGACCTCTAGAGGCCCTGTTCTTTCTTTCGTTCCAACAGTTAGCAACACCAGGGAATCAAAGGTTTCTCTTCCAGAACTCTGCACCCTCCTGCATCGACAACCACCAAGATACAATGTGGTTCGTCGACTGCCAGCATCAGACCTTGTCATTAATCAACGTTGAATTCTCAACCAAAGTGCAGAGAATATAATTCTTACACTCGAACCTTAAAAACAAAGTTCATGATAACTTCGTTCTGAGCTATAGAATCTCACATGGATCGTAAATGCATGTCCTATTATGGACATCCTACTTTATTCAACTAGTATAATAGTAATAGTCAAATCAGAAAAGATGCTCAAGATAACTGCCACAAGAGTTGAAACCCAAGGTCTAGTCTTCTTTGGGGTGAAGTTCAGCGTAATCCCCAGGACCATAGATTCCAAATAAGTCCGCGAAAAACCCTTTCTTTCTTCTAGGGTTGCACCCCATATCCCGGCACAGCTTATCATTGTACCAGATGTGAAGGAGTCCAACGCAAGACCTGCGAAAATACCTACCAGCATACCTTTTCATGTACTTCTCCCATTCTAGAACATCGTTCTGCATTGCTGTCACACATGGTAATCTGATGCCACCATCCAAGAAATGTGCCAGCCACTTGGCTCGAAGTTCTGAGGTGTATAGATTAGCAATGCTCTCTGAATAACCGAGAACTGCAAGCTGTGGTATCTTGGGGTGTATGCACTCCCTGTGGGTTGTATGCCGCAGATCAAAAAAATGGTTTAAACTGAGAATTTATATATTCACAGCATTGTAATTGTGTATAAAGAACTACCTGTATAGAGGTACAGTTGTGGACGTGGACCCAATTGCGATACTTCTGAAGTATTCTGATGTGAACATGTCCTTGATCTTCTGATCTCCCCTGAACCCGGTTCCAAGGATCACAATATCGCTCTTTATCGGTGAGAATTCACCTTCCACAAGAACACCTTCCTTGCAAAAGCTGAACGACTTTGATTTCTTGAGAACTATGCTGCCTTCTTCCAACCTCTTATAAAAACCCTTCGGTTCTATGGCCACCAAACATGTAGCTAATGCCTCAAACAGGCTATGATCAGGCACCATATCATATTTCTTCATTGGGATGGCGTAGTAGCTCTCAGCAAACTTGGAAAATAGCCACCTCTGCAAAACACATATAATAATGCATGTGTGATTCTAGACTCTTAACGCAAATGTCAAAGTTCTGACAAGGGTATCAGAATGCATTATTACCAATGGAGCCAATAGTGTCGCTATGATCCAAAGGAGAAATCCTTCTCCAGGCTTGTGAATGAGGAGTTCCGCAAATCGATTTAGGTATAACAATGATATATGGATTCCCCATGCAAAGTAGTCTGGTATGATCCAATGCTTTGTTCGGACCACCATAGTACATGGATGATCAGTGCCTGCATACCGACAATTAATAGCTATGATAAGAAAATGATAGATGAACTCTAAATATAATTTTCATTTAGACAATTTTACAAATGCTGCTATTAGAGATTAAAAAAGATGAGATGCAGAACTCTCTTCAGATAATATAGCCTGAAAAGATTCAATTTATATGAGCTATTATATATAGGACCAGCATTAAGAAGCGAAGATGACTCTGTTCTGTACCATTTGTTACGGCGCATTCAGCAGCGATGTCAATTGCAGATTTCAGATAGCCGACGATGGTGACACGCTTGCCCTTGATCATCTCCGAGGCTTTCTTGGTGCCCATCTTGGAATAGTCCATGGAGTGGATCACCTGTCCATCAAATGTTTCTGGACCTTTGCCTTGCGGGAATGTGGGTATGTTGGGCACACCACTGAACCTCCCAATGCAGAGAATGACAAAGTCTGCCTTGTGTATCTGGAGAACAAAGGAAAAAGAAATTCGGGGTCACAGGAACAGTCTTCTTTGAAAGGGAAAATCCAAGAGTCTTTGTTCATACAAAGCATTTTGAACATATTCTTGAATTAAGGGAGCGCATCGTACATATAACTGTGCAGGTTGGTTGGGATTACAGTCGACCAAGATAAGTGTCAAAGATTTGCAAGTTTGTTGTGTTATTGTTTTGACAAAGGTCAAGCCACTTAACAACTACTGTTCCGATTGTTAAGAGCAGGAGAGGATCTGAGTTAATCAGGGCACACACAGGCCATTATAAAAATTATTAGTTCTCTAAATGCCACTAAAAAAGTTCTGGCGCCTTCCATACCGTAAGTTTAACTTTTACTAGATCTCAACGCCATTTCCATCGCTTTCGTTACCATAACTCGCCGTTAAAGATGAAATATTGCCGAAATGCCCCTCTTACAAGTGGACCTCTTCTGTAAGACTCTAAGCCAACAAATGGCTAACTCACTACGCTTTCCCTCCTTATCATTTCCGCCTCCAACGCCTCCGCGTCGCCCCTCGCCGGAGCTCCTCGGTAAGTCGGCGCTCCGCCGCATCTCCAACAAGCTCCGCAGCCTCAGCTATCTCGAGAACGTCTCCAAGACCCCCGCTCCAGCACCGGACACGAGCGGTTACCACGGTGAGATCTTCGTGCCCAGCCCAGCTCTCGCGCCACCGCGTCGGCTCCACCCTAGACCCGAGCTAGGCCACGGCCTACGGCGAGGCTGGCTCCCCTGCGCGGCGGCAGAGGAGGGGGTGCGGGAGGGATGCTGCTTCGGCACCGCCGTCTGCAGCGGAGCTGGCGATGCCGAGGGACGATTATTTGTGAGGGGGTCGGCGAGCTGCACGAGCGCCGCGAGTGAGGCACGCGGCCAGCAACGCGTCGAACCGGGACACCTTGACGTGGGTAGCGGCAGAGCAAATCTTGGTGGCGGCGGGCGGTGGCTGAGCTCGGAACGAGACGGCATTGGTGTGGGCGAGCTCAGAGCGGAACAAGGCCGGCGCGAGCGAGCTCGGAGTAGGGATGACGCGGGTGACCTTGGAGTAGGACGGCGGGGCATATTACGGAGCAGCAAAGGGCAGCCAGCAGCGACCGAGTTTGCACCTCAGCGGTGACCGCGCGTGCACGCACAGGGCCTGCAGGGCTTCTGTGCCTCCGCGGCGGCCGAGCGCGCTAGCGCGTGCGCGCGCAGGGCCCCGCAGGTGGTGGGTCCCATCTAAATATTTTTTTGGTTATCTTAAGAGATGAGAGTGACACTATGCGGAGTTGACATTTTGTCCCTCAGTTGGCTGGAGATGGCACTCAGAGCCAGTAAAAGTTGAGTAAGTGGTCTAGAAGGAGAAACAAGTTTTTCTATAGCAGTTAAGCAATTTGAAATTTTTATAATGATATGTGCGGAATTGACTTAGAGTTAAATGTCGGAAGGTCACCCTTCGGAGATGAAGTTATTGTACTATTTTTACGCTTTACTCTTAATTAAAAAAGAAAGCAGTTGTATCATGTTTTTAGTAAATGGTATCAATAGTTATTTCAAATTATAGTGGTTTGAACTTTTCTAAATGCATTACGTATATGTATATGTACAGCAAAAGCTATGTCTCTAGAAAAGTTAAAACGATTATAATTTTAAATGAAGAGAGTAGTATGGATGTTGTGCAATCTACCAACATATTGAGGAGCCTTATCTATGTGAACCGTAAAGTATGATATATGTGCATAATTGTTGTATATGGATAATTACATATTAAGAAGCCCTATTTACCCTTTGAAAAGCCTTAATTGTGACTATAACACTTAGAACAATGTTCCAGCCTAAATTTGGACGCAAACAGGTGTATGTGTTTATAGTCTCGAGGCAGCATAACTAGTTCATGTGCACTAACCTGAACATCAGTAGCGACAGTCCCCATCAAAGCCACTTTTCTGCTCACGCCATTGACCGGTCACTGCTACACTGCTACAGAAATGATCTTTCATCCTCCTCATTTGTCCAGACCAGCTTCAGGTTCGGAACTAATAAAGGCTTTAGTTCCGGATCCAACGACTAGGGGATGGCGGGAAGCTTTAGTCCCGGTTGGAGCCGCCAACCAGGACTAAAAGTCACCCTTTAGTTCCGGTTGGACCCACCAACCCGAACTAAAAGTCACCCTTTAGTTCCGGATCCTTTAGTCCCGGCTGCTGGATCCGGGACCCCAAAGATCCGGAACTTTTAGTTCCGGATTCGTAGTCCCGGTTGAGGAACCGGGACTAAAGAGTTTTAAGAACCGATATTATTGAGCATTTCTCTGTTAGTGGGTAGTGTGCTGCCATTGCTACCGGTTCATGGAGAACCGGTTGTGATGAGCTGGTTGTGAAACCTAGTTTTTTAGTAGTGCTACTGCTACATTAATTTCTTGTTGGGATTTATTGCTAATTCTAATTTGTTTCAACCTTTGGGTTGGGATAACACCTGAACTAGACTAGAAAATCATCAAACCTTCCTTTTCTTTTAAGTCGGCTGCACACACGTATGCCAGGCTATGCCTTGAGCCCTTCACTTTAGCACAGACACGTCTAGACGATCGTAGATATGCCTTCACTGAAGTCCAACCCGGTGTCTTCATCATCATCCATGATGCACAGGTCACCACATCTGTCACTCATGTCTAACACGTAAGGAGCGCATGATAGGTGCACGTATGCAATGGACCGGCAAAGGTGCCGACACCTTGGACGTTTGTGCTACACTCTTCCAACCTCTACCGTCAGTGGATATAACATCCATGGCTTGCATTTTTGGACTGCACATGTCATTTTCAGGACGAAAGACGTCGGCACTACAGCTTTCGTCGACAAAGGATATACATGAGATTGAAAAAACAAGGGAATATTCTAGGCCATGCAAAATATTTTGTCTTCGTACGTCCTAAAGCATCTCGATCGACTGGCTAATATTTTGACATTTAAGTTGATTTTAACGATGCTATGCCTAGGCTGGTGTTGGGTCGCATTTCTTTCTTTCTATTTAGTAAAAATATGTGCTCACTCAAGCTCCCGGAAATTAATGAAAAAACAGCTACTGTGGTACTAATACGCTAGCATCTCGCACGAAAAATTGAAAATTCATGCATATATGTGGTACTAATAAGCATGTAGAGTATAATGCAATGTTAAGAAGTTTTGTTGCATTTATCGTCTTTTTGAAGAATATAAGTACGTGTGGTCTTTCTCTTGGATGTTTGATGTTCTTGTGCGGTCACATACTATATGTGGCACCATTCGAGTAGGTTGGGATGCATGCATGGTTCCACAAAAAGCGTCAAGCGGAGGCTATACGGCACTTCCCTCAAAAATATGTTCGCTGGTCTACAATGTGTGGACACAAATTTGTTGAAGGACAATATCTTTCTTGGAAGGTATCATGTGGCATCCGTACGTCGACAGTGTTTATAGGAGGGAGTAATATGCTACATCAACTATATATATATATATATATATATATATATATATATATATCCACCATTAATGAATCAGCTTCCGGAAATTATTTTATGTGGTGTATTAAGTTAAATAAAAGAAGGTGAAATAGTACTACGTACTCACCTCAACGTGTCCCCCGTCGTCGGCCACCGTGAGGTGCCACTCTCCGTCGCCGGAGCCGAAGGCCTCGCCATTCCCGGCCCACTCCTCCCACGCCGCCACGTCCTCCTCGCCGACGCCGCGGTACTCCATCCCGACCACCCGGCGGCCGAACCGGACGCGGCCGAGCACGCCGAAGCGGCGCGCGTACGCGTCCAGGTAGGCCATCACCTGGCGGTGGTCCGGGAACACCTCCGTGACGGCCTCCGGCCACGGGAAGTCCGAGTACTGGTACAGAGACCGCGGCGTCTGCAGCGCCGTGCAGTCCGGCACGCGCGCCCACACGCCGCCGAGGACGGTGTCGGCCTCGAAGACGACGGGGCGGCAGCCGCGCTCCAGGAGGTGCTTGCACGCGGCCAGGCCGCTCACGCCGGCGCCGACGATGGCCACCCGCTTCTTGTCCATGACGACACAGCTTTGGTTGTGGGGATCTATCGGATCAGCAAGAGAGACTACTGTTGGGCGCGGCTCTGATATGTGCTGGTCGAAGTATCTTGCTTGTTATCTGATCTCTAAGAAACACGCCTGTAGGGCAGGCAGGCATCGTCGTACACGACGAGAGCGATTGCGGCTGCAGACTTGAGACAATAATTCAGATCTGGTCTTTCTGTCGTCTTCTATTTGCCTCGATGTGCTCTCAATCGGAAATGAACCGACGACGCAGATCTGTGTTTGCCTCCGTGCATGCCCTCTTTTAGCGTGTAAATTTGTTCTTGCCTGTGATCACAAGATTGTTGGTTGGTTCTGATCGATCTTCACTGAAACCAAAATATAGTATATGCAAAAAGCAAGTATCAATCTGACGTAATGACCAGGAATAACTTTGCATTGAACGTACCATCTTGGAAATGGTTCTTGGAAAATTTTGATGAAAATTGGGAAGCCGAAGGTCGCCTTTTTTTTTAAGGTCAACGGGGGTCAGAGACAAAGACAAGAGGTACTTTGTTGACACTGAGGCAAGGAAATGCCCGTGCAGGTATATTGGCAACTTCCAGGTACTCTATGTTTGCATGCTACTCAGTTGCATGGGCACTACAAAAGAATTCATGAACATCTAAGAATGTTGCTTCTAATCCGGCCTGAAGTTAACTAGCATCCTGTTGCTTTTCCAACAGGATGATAGTTACCTTCATTTTGAACAATCTTTTTTCTGTTTAGGCATTAGACACTTGTTAGCACTTCCAGGCATTACTTGTGCGTAAGGTTGCGGCCATGAAGCACTTGTTTTTGGTATTTTTTTTAATGGGTCACTTGTGCGAGGTTCAGGCAAAAAGCACTAAAGCGGGCTTACGTATACGCACCAGTTACATTGTTTGAAAAACTAGCTGTCAAAAATTTCCAATTGAAGTGTACGAGAGTGACTCGGACTCTGACTTCTAAGAAGCTACTTTGCTTAGAATTTGTGTTTTTCACCTTGGCTGAGTACACCTATACTGGGTGAAATTTTTTTTCCCTTTTCTTCTGAAACTACATGATGGATTCTCTAGCAAAGTGGTTGCGCTTCCCTGACTGCAACAGATAGCATGTTTTCACTAATAGGTAGGAGAATGGATTCCGTGCCCTAAGTTTGAGCAGATGAAGCAAAAGTTTGAGACGGACAGCTGACAACACAGAACAGACGAAAACAGAAACGAAGCAACAGCAAAGCGATCTGGAACAAGCAAGGACGGGGAATTCCAATGCAAGATTAGTTCCAGATTGCAACAACTACAACCAAAAAATGTTCCCAGATCACGACGATTTGAACATCTTCCCAGCTGGAATCGGTCGACAGGGCCTGCTCTGAACTCTGAATATATCATGGGCAAGCCCGAGGCCGACCATGTCAGCAGATGCACAATCCTCATCTTGTTCTGCCGCAACAAAGAAAGGGTGATAGAACCAGAGTGTCGAGGTTAAGGGGACTAAATCTCGCCCTCACATTTCAGCTGCAAGCATGTCTGTCCTTAATGGCAAACCAGCCAATCCACTGCCAACATGGCAAAACTGGCATGCAAAACTATCTTCACGTGAATAGTGATTCGGTTTTAACAAGACAGGGGGGGTTAAGTCAACCAAGGGAAAGGATGTGGACTCCAGGCATACATCAGGGGAGGGGACTTATTCCTATCTATAAAGTTAAGGCATAACCATGGATTTTGCATCGATTCAAATCCCAGTCCAGTCACAGAGAATGAGCTAGATGAATATTGGGACCTACAAATTATCCATTGGACAACAATGAAAATCCAAGAAGCAGCAAGTTACACAACCCGGCGCACCTCTCCTGTGTCAAGTGCAAACTTACGATGCTGTGATAGCACAGATGCCACAGCCGTGCCTTTCACTTTCAGGTCTCTCACACCATCAAGGAAAGATGTGTTCTCCTTGGCTCCACTGAGTACAGCCTGAAAGATTTGTAGTGGGTCCCCATGGCTGACAATAAGGATTTCTGAGCTGCAAGGAACGAACACACAAGCCAGCTTCAGTATGCCAGATCCAAGCATGAGTTAAGAATATGTTGATAATTTGGAGAAAAGAAAGGTGGAACAATGTGGCCACTGGCCAGTGTTTGATATAGTGACATTTAGCCAACTGTCCTACATCAATCTCCTAAATTAACTGTAGTTAGCAACCTTTCCACTCTAGACATCAATTGCATAGGCAACTCTAGAAACCTAAACCTTGTCAGTGGTCGCATAAGATTTTTCTATCTATTTAGTATTTACATACTTGCATAGACTAGTACATGATTATATGAATGTCTCTCCTAAATAAGAAACAAATCCTCAATAAATGCTAGCTTGGAGGATGTCCCTTCACAATCCATAAGCCCTGTAACTATTCACATTCATGTATCTTCTTGATTCCTGCCAGAAGCCAGAGCCTGAGCTCGCACAAGTAAAATCATAGTTGCTCCCCGTCACTTATTTTTGAGGATTTGAAGGGTTCCTCCTACCTGTTTCCTACTTTCACAGAGTTAATCATCTGAGTTGACAAAAATTATTTGTGCGGCCATTCCAACTTTATGCATAATTGTATTGACTAATCTAACACGTAGCAAGGTCAGCAAACAGTTTAACTGACAGGTAGATTTACTCAGCCACCCAATCAGTTTCAATTAGAGCACATATCAAATCACTAGATTTAAATCCCAGTCATTTGCTGATGATATTATGACGCATGGCCCATATTTGCTCTTTATTGAGAACACATGAGTGCACTGGGTTTAGAATTATTACTAGTGGGATACGGAAGCCCTGTTTACTGATGTGCAGAGTCTTTATGCATGATATTGCAGGTTGACTGTGTTACAGATACATTGGATAATTTATTGTATATTTGGTCATGTAAAAATTCTTTTCCATAAAGCACCTGAACACTCAATGGAGATATATGTAATATCAACAAAGGCCCTATATTTTACATGTTCAGCTGATCATGTTTCGGCAAATTATCATACCATTTTTGGTAGTACGTTAATTAAAAAGATATGCCATAGAACATGAAAAACAGATATAAAATATTAATTCTATCAATACATGAGTACCTATACCTATGACAATAAGAATTGCTGTAAGGAACAAAACACACAGTAAATGCCAGAAAAATAGATCCAGCATGAGTTAATAAATGTTGATAATTTTGAAAAAGAAAAGGTGCAGTGTAGCCACTGGTCACTGTTTTTTATCGCGCGATTTGGTCAGCTGTAGGATCTGAGTTTCAGATCAAGCTTCTAAATGAACTGCAATTATTAGAATGGTCAGTCTATTTTCCCATTAGATAGCTAAGTAAGGTAACTCTACAACCTAACCCTTGTTAGTGGTCTTATTATTTTTCTATATAGTACACAGCATACATTGTTAGAAATATCTATCCTGCGCAACCAAATCTTGAATATTAGCAGGCATGCTAGCTTGTAAGATATCCCCTCCCATATGCTATAAAGTTATTCATCTCATAAACTGATAAAACCTTATTGATTCCAGCTGAAGAGCTTTTAACATTATATGGGGCATGGGCACAGGTTAAGTCCTGGTTGGCCCCAGTTATTTGCTATTGAGGAGATGAGGATAACAAGAAACAGTAGGTTCCTATCTTTTTCCTGTTTCCACAGAGTTAATCATCTGAGGTCAGTCAAAGTTGAATTATTCGCGTGGCCATTCATACTTAATGCATAATTGTCGATTAACGTAACATGCAATGTAGGGTAAGAACTTGTTTATCTAATAAGTAAATTTGCTCAGTCATTCAATAAGGTTCCTCTCATAACCCAAAGTAGCCCTAAACAATCTTGTGCGCAACAAACTAGAGCACCTCACCTAATATAATTAAATCACTAGAATTTGTTAATCTCAGTCAGTTCCTTGTGGTCTGAATTTCTGATTCATGGCCACATGTTTAAGAGGGCACAGGGTTTAGATTTTTTTATTACCAGTGGAATACATAACCCGTGTTAACTGATTTGCAGAGTCTGTTTATATATGACATTGTAATTGTCAGTGTTAAAAATACATTCAATAATTCATCATATACTTGGTTATGTAAAGATTTTGTGCAAAATGCACCTGTACACATAATGACAGTAAATGGATCTTTTTTTCTTTATTTCACACAGTGCTGAGCATGTTTGGTAAATTATCAGTACCATTTTGGTAGTACATTAACTAAAAAAGGCATGAACATGAAAAACAAATAAAAATTCGAATTCTGTGAACACATAAGTATATATACTGATATACCTATGAAAATCTGTCTCCGTAGAAGACAGCACAGCTGATAGTCTATTAGCAACATCTGCGACACTCTCACCACCTTCTGGAGCCATATGGGGATGTGCTTCATCTACTGCCCATACCTCTGCATACTACTAAACAATGCCAGATTTAATAACTGAAAAAAACACTAACAATATAACTTTTATATGAGAACATAAACAAAATTGAAAATCTATCAGTTGCCCTGATAATTGGATTAAAAAGATACTTGAGTAATATAATTGTGATTTAGATTATTTCACTACACCTGTTAATTATAGTAAAACCATCGGTGGATCCAATAGGGTACTATTGAGGTAGAACAAAAGGTCTCCAAATATGAGCCAATAGTTATGGTCTCTGAGCCATTGCTCTGTCAGCCTAATACAAAGTCAGTTTCGCAGCTGCGCAACCAAGCTCCTAAACAACACAACTCAAGCCTCCACTGCCAAGCCCAGCCAACAGATATAGCTGTCTTGTGAATAAGTATATTCCATGCCATTACTAGCCAAATTATGCCCAATATGAACTAGGACAGGAGGTCCTTAATGAAAGGTATAGTGAAATGGCCTCAAAGATGATGGGTTCAGGTATAACCTTGTTCTGTGGCAGCAACTGGTAAAACTGAAAGGATGAGGTAATGAAGACCCACACAGCAGGATTTCTATGTCTCCGAGAAAGGGGAAGTTTCTGGGAAATTTCCTAGATGAGAGAGGGTAATGCATCACTCTGATTTCACCACTGAAGTCTTCTATAGTGTTTAAGTAAATATCATGTACATAGTGGATGCCCCTAAGATAAGCATTTTTGTTCAATTCTATCTCAAATAAGAGAAATAGAGGAAAAAAACAAAACAGAATACAAAATCACCTTATCATGTGAATGTAACTCGTATGATGGCCCAAAGTAGCACTCACGGAGTCCCATCACAGCCTGCAAAAGCCTTTTCATGAGCCTACCAAATAATAAGATGCATTCTGAAATATCCAGGTACCATTTTAGGATGCCATGGAAATCATAAATCAGAACAACAAAATTTTTAAACCATGGTGAAAACATTCCAAACGGGGATATTCTTAAATTATATACTTATGAGACCTCATTTTTTTCATATGTAAGAGTTTTCATGTCTTGTTTATTATGAAGGCATAGCTGATTGTAACCTAGTTCTGCAACATTACCACAAAGAAAAACAGGAAACAGAAAGACAAATTTCAAGTTTGCTCAATTAGTATTTGACAAAATAAAAAGGTAGCAGGGCTTAGTCATCCTAATTTTGATAACCGGAAAGATCTTAATTGTTGTTTCTTAGAAGGAATCCTTCAGCAGGTCAGAATTTGATGGTTCACATGCTTTGTTCTTACAAATTGTGTGTGAAAGTATTTACATCCCATTATTGTGGTATGCAAATTACATGTGCTACTGTTTCTCCTTTTCTGCAGGCAGAATGGAGTCAGTTGGATATTAGACATACTCCATATTCATGAATTCTTTTCCATCAGACTGAACATAATGTAAACTTGATTTGTATCCATACTGATATACTGCCCAAACCAAGTCCATATCATAAAATTTTCATAAACAAAATTCTAGCCTAGAAATGGTAGACATACTTCATATTTATGATTCCTTTTTGTCAGACCGAACTGTATCGAAACTTGCTTTGTATCCATATTCATCATATATCGCCCAAAAACAATCTAAAGTTCATAGCACAAATCTTCCACAGACAAAATTCTAGCCTAAGAAAATGTTAGCCATTACAGCCTAAGAAAATGTTAGACATATTTCATATTCACGATTGGTTTTTCACCACACCAAACAGAATGTAAAATCACTTTGTATCCATTTCATGTACCACCCAAAAGCAATCTAAAGGCTGTATCACCAACGTACCATAAACCAAATTCCAGCCCAAGAAAATGTTAGACATAATTCATATTCATGATTATTTTCTTGTCAGACCAACAAAATGTAAATTGTTTTGTATTCATGTTCATACACTTCCAAGACTAATTGAAAGTCTATATCACCAATCATCCATACACAAAACTCCAAATAAAGAAAATTTTAACTTGAACATCAAATTTGCACACGTTCAAATACCTACACATACAGCCAGCCAGCAAAGGCAAATCGAGAACATTTACATGTATTACAAAATTGGTTCATACAGGATTAACCCAAATTCACTGCGCAGTTAGGACCTTCAAAGGGGATGCCGAGCACACCGGCAACCACTCTGGCCGTCTCGGTGGTTCGTGAGAAGGGCGAGTAAAGGATCTTGACTGAATCCACCGGCACACCCATCTCTTCAAGCTCCTGCACACGCATAGCATCACGGGCCTGAGTCACTACGCACATCCAATCCCAAGAATCCAAAGCACCGATACGCCAATCCGGTACCTTCTGGAGCAGCTCGCCGGCATCGCGCGCCTGCTCGAATCCCTGCGGGGCCAGCCCGAACTCCGGCTTCGTGCCGTTCTCCTGGCGGCAGCAGACCAAGATGGCAACAGTTGAAACTTTGGGCTGGAACTGGTAACTTTTGGAGCGGGGAATTTGAGGAACGAACACGGCTCCTGCTGGGATGGAGGATTCATACCAGAGATGAGACTATTAGGCCGCTCTCGTTGGGGACGCTGCGGCCGTGGCGGAGGATCCAGTACCTATTCCGTAGGATGGCCGGCGAAGGCGAGCTGCCGCTGGAATCCTCCATGGCAAAATCCCAGTCCTTGTCGCCCAAGTGCCCACCTCGAACCCGAAGTAGGCTTGGAAGGGGATAAAGGCCTCTTTCGGCAGGCCAGTTTCGTAGCCGGGCCTAGTTTCCTTCGAGGCCAGGATCGGGTGGATCCTCGGCTGGCACTCAAACCTGGTTAAGGATTAATTCCGGCCCGGAATGGTTTCTAGTGGGTATTTTCCAGTATTCGCCTAAGGCTACACGGCCGTGTACACGGCGTGTAAACATTACTCGATGGATATACATACAGTTTAGGCTATAAATGATATATTACACGTTACACAGTATTACACGGGTTACATGATGTTACATGATGTGTACACAGGCTAAACAGGCTACACGGTACGGAAAAAACGTTGTAAACGGGCGAGTAGCGTGCCATTTAGGGTGAGTAGCGTACTGTTTAGGATAGAGAACACATCGCTTAAAGATCTTGTTTAAAGATTCAATTTTAATTCACGCAAAAGTGAATGCAAAACTCTTCAATAGTCATTCTCACTTAAAATTATTTTTTAACTTATCATTATTATTGTTGTTATTATTGTTAGTTTTAAGCTATACACATGTTACTATACTTATATTTGTCAATATAGTACAAAACGTGTAATCTGTGTAATACCATGTACACGGTCTACACGCTACACGGATCCACACCGACCGTTTGGCTTTTACGGTTTAGGTGAACATTAGTATTTTCTACCGTTCGGTAGGAATGGTTCCTGGCCACTTCTTTTTTCTTCAGCTGTTTCCCAAATCTATCTACGTACCATACATTTCAGTCAACAAATCGCTTCACGAGTCTGTAACCATATTCCTTGACACGAATCACTCAACAACATATCAGGGTACCACAGTACCTTCGATATAAGGTATAGAAAATGACTGCACATTGCTTTACAGCAACCATACACCAGAGTTTGTAAACGAAGATTCAAGCATCGTCACTGCCTCACTGGGGCGCCCTCAGTACTACTCTATATTTATCTTTTGGGAGAACAATCCTACATATTAACTCTGTTTTCTTCTCTAACTTGCAGAACCATCCTTTACAATTTTTCAGCTCCAACTTGAACCTGTTGTAAGAAGAAAGCAGCAAATGAGAAATTAGTTTCAGTCAAGAGCACGAGCGAGAGAAAAATGCAACTCACAGGTCACAAAAAGAATGAGTGGAACATGACAGCATGAAACCAATACTCTATGCACTGCCACTGAACATTGTAATCTTAATTTAGACCTCATCATACTCTTTCGAACAAATTCCTTTATGTCAGAGGTGTAACCATTCTACAACTTTAAACTGCAGCATCTCCTTCCCCTCCCATGAGATAGCAAACAATTCCTCGTTGCTCGCAGTCACACTGGCAGAACTATCACTACCAACAGATCTTTCCATTGCAGTCCTCAGAAAGCCAAGCCATCCAGTTCACAAAAAAAAAGAAAGCCAAGCCAAACAGTAAGAGCTCATTATTCATGAACCATTGACTTGCTAAGGAAACACAAAGAGCTGCATGACATAGAGGAAGGAAAAGATTGTTAACCCATCACTGACTTGATTGGATACAATAGCAGTTGGGATATTCATGAAGCATGTATGGCTCATATGTGATGTGTTTAGATATGCTTAGCTCTAGTGCAGGACCAATGTAACCTCATCGCATCGCTGAAGGAGCAACTATTGAATAATGTGGTGAATGAACAAAAAAGAAAAGCCGACAACACATGCTCTATAACCAGTGACGGGTCCGTGGACCCGGGGTCCCCAGCGGGCTCACTTCTCGTTGACCAGTCGAAGGCTGCGCCGGGAATAAGCACCCGTCCGTATAAGGCGACAACTTCATCTGGGCCGTCTCGGCCCACAACCCCGACTGACAACTCGGTCGGGATGACCAAGGCCCATATCCCTGACTGTGGGAACGGTCAGAGGCCGGGTCTGTACCAAGGCTCCGACCGGGGACTTCGACTAGGCTCCACCTTATACGTGCCCGCCTCCCCGACAGGCAGGCTGGTCAGGAGGCCAGACCGGGCTAATCAGCGGGCCCCAGGAGTAGGTACAAAGGATAAGGATGAGTCTCGGGGTCAACCTGTCGTACACGGCCAACCACTCCCTCCACGGGGTTACAGTCCCCTCTGCTGTGGTAGCAGGGCGCCACTATTCTACCTGCCCGTCCTCGCGAAAGTACGGGGCAAAATGCCGTCATGATACGGCCGGAACGCCCCCCCTCCCCGTCACAATGGAGTGGCTAGGCAAGGTGCTAGGGATGGAGCGTGATAGCCGTACCGTACCTATCGATGCCCCCACGACCACCAACCGACGGAGCATGACGTGCAGGGACAAGACAAGACGCTTGCCCCACGACGCAGGACTTGGACAGTGGTCACCGGAAGACTCTGACTGACGGGATGGGAAGACCCGACTGATGAAGCTGACGACCCCGATTGGCGGGGTCAGGAGTCCTCTCTTTCTATCCTTACACCCTTAGCATCCCTGTAATGGGGCCCCCTTTGGACTATAAAAGGGAGGGTCATCCACCTAGGAAAGGGTAGATCTAAACCCTCTCGAATCTCATAGCTTCCGCTCAAAAGCTTGTAACTCCCCAACTCTCACGAGCACCTGGGCTCAAGTAATACATCCGTCTGACCCCTGACTGGACGTAGGGCTCAATTGTTTGAACCAGTATAAATCTTGAGTCATTGTGTGCTAGGCCACATCCGATCACGACGCGCGATACACACTTCGAGTAGGTTTAGCTGCCGGCCATTTTCGGAACCGATAGTTTAGCGCCGTCTATTGGGAGGACATAGTGCGTCCACCGTCCCAGTGATCGGATGGCCTCCATCTCCGGCACCTCCGACCTCTCGAGCCTGGGTAGTACGATTTGCTTTGGCTCGTTGGAGTTTCCCGTGGCCCCGCGCATTGGGCTGTGGGAACCTCCCGTCTTCGCGTGCTTCCAGGCCTTTCGGTTCGGAAGCCTGGACTTCGTTGCCGATCGTCTCGATACGCTTCACCTCCGTGAGGAGCCCACTCCTTTGACATCGCTCGAGGGAGACACTCCTTCGAATGACCGCTGGCCAACCTCAACACTGAGGCGCTGGCGCGGTGCATCGAGCTCATGCTCGATGCCGACCCCTCATCGAGCGACGTGGACCTGATCCTATTCTCGCTGCACAACTTCTTCCGCCAACTTTCCGGGGGGATCCTGTTGTCCCCGCCGCTCTCACCGCGCGGCCAGTTCTTGTTCGGCCTAACAAACGCTGCAGGCGTACACGCAAGGGAGCTCCCGAGAACCATGCTGCTACCTTTGCTCGCGACCAAGCTCGTGGGCATGACGGGATACGGCCCCGCTCCATTCCACGATCTCCTCTTCGACGATGACCTCCTTACTGAGGGATCCAGCGTCGGGGATGTGTCATCCCTTGGTTGTCCCG
Organism: Panicum miliaceum; assembly: GCA_032594955.1. Taxonomy (NCBI): domain Eukaryota; kingdom Viridiplantae; phylum Streptophyta; class Magnoliopsida; order Poales; family Poaceae; genus Panicum; species Panicum miliaceum. The sequence goes on along the minus strand of CM064070.1, from coordinate 4,460,027 downwards.
CGCTATGGGAATGCGCCATGGCGGATGTGTAGGGGCCACAGCCGGTCCCGGTGGAAATCGGGGACACACACACCCCGCTAGACCCGCGCCCGCAGGCCTTGGCTAACGCACAGGCGCACGATGAGGACCTACGCCAGCAGCAGGGGTACCAGCCGCCGCCCGTGTCGATGAACCCCCGATGTAACTCCGAGCCTAATGCTCATGACGTGGTAGGCTGCGCACGGGCGCGTGCCCGTCAAGTCAAGTAGGCCATCGTCGCGAATGCCAACGAGCCCCCGCAGTTTGCGCGGGCCGGGTAGAACATCGCCACCACGACGATGCTCCTATGCAACCTGCCCGAGCCTGCAAACCCTCAACAGCAGGAGCTCCACCACAACATTCGGACGTTGGTGGAGCTTGCCGTCGTACAACAGGCGGAAAGCTCCACGTCACGCCACCAGCGCGCGGCGTCCTGCCCAGTCGGAGGGTCAGGCTCACAACAGCCAAACCCCTCAGTCCAATAGCGGCAAGGGCTTCCACCCCGAAGCAGTTCCCGCCGCACAGCACCCCCCGGTGCGCAGCTGGCTTGGGCCCAACTACGACGCATGCAGCGTCATCCACTGCAGCAACTAGCCCGCCGCGGCGCCGATGTTGACAGGGCCTCTGTGGACGTGGCCGAGGCTCACCAGCCCGAGGGGAAGCACGAGGAGGCGCCCCCCAGGCAAGGTGGCCGACTGTGCGACCGGGACGGTGACTGGAGCCCCAGTCCGGATGGCCCGGGCCCACAGGCCTTTGGACGCTGCATCCAGAAAGTGCCATTCCCGCCGCGCTTCCGACCACCCACCAACATCACCAAGTACACCGTGATATGAACCCTGCTGTATGGCTGGAAGATTTCTGACTCGCCTGCCGAACCGGAGGGGCGGATGATGACTACTTCATCATCCAGTACCTCCCCATCTGTGTCGGGGAACATGTTTGAGCATGGCTCGAATTCCTGCCGCTGAACAACATTCATAGTTGGGCAGAGGTCAAGCAGGTCTTCGTCGGGAACATCTAGGGGACGTACCTATGCCCCGGAAACTCCTGAGACCTCAAGAGCTGCAAGCAGGAGCCTGGCGAGTCCCTGCGGGACTACATCTGCAGGTTCTCCAGGCAGTGCAATTCTCTACCTGACGTCATCAGCGCGTTCCTCACTAGAACCACCTGCAAGTCCGTCATTCGCAAGCTTGGCTGTCGAAAGCCGCACACCACCCACGAGCTCCTGGACATTGCCACGAACCATGCCTCCGGAGAGGAGGCGGTCGGGGCTGTCTTCACCGATGGCCGGACCATGGGAAAGGCCAGGCGAGCGGAGCAGGATGAGAGTCCCTCCACAATGTAGGAGAAGAAGAAGAAGAAGAGGGACTGACGATACCCCAACCCCAATACGGTCGAAGCGGCTGATCGAGCGGGCAAGCAACAAAGCAACAACGACCATTTTGAGCAGCTCCTGGAGAAGCCGTGCACCAACCACGTCTACCCCGTTAAGCACAAGCTCAAGGATTGCGAGCTCCTCAAGCAAATGCTGGGTCAGCCCAGCAGGCGCAAGGGCGGGGACCACAACAAGGAGGCGCCCAAGGAGCAGGGAGCGCCGCCCAAGGACGGGAACACCTTCGCCGACCCAGATGGCTGCCTCATGATCTTTGGAGGTCCTGAGGACAACTGCACCAAGCGCCAACACAAGGTCCGCCTCCGGGAGGTATGCGCCGCCAAGAACTCTGTTCCCAAGTTTCTCCGCAGGTCGAGCACTCCGATCACCTTCGATCGGGGTGTCCACCCTCCCATTGTTCCCCGACCAAGGAGCTACCCTCTCCTTGTCGACCCCATCGTCAGCAACAAGCGCCTGACCAAGGTGCTGATGGACAGGGGTAGCAACATCAAAATCCTATATGTTGAGACCTTCGACGCCATGGGCGTCTCGCGGTCCAAGCTCTGCACTTCCATCTTCCCCTTCATTGGGATCATCCCAAGCATGAGGGCGTACCTCTTGGGGAATATAGAGCTGCTGGTCATGTTGAGCGGCCGCAGCAACCTCCATACTGAGACCCTGATCTTTGATGTAGTGGATTTTGAGGGATCGTACCACGCCATCCTCGGGCGTCTGTGCTACGCCAAATTCATGGCGATCCCCAACTACACCTACCTCAAGCTGAAGATTCCGGGGTCGAACGGCGTCATCACGGTCAGCGGCTCTTTCGAGCAGGCGTACGCTTGTGGTCACGAGCACTTCGAGCTCGCCACCGCCATCGCCAACTCCGCCGAGCTCCAGAAGCTTCGTCGGACGGTGGCGGAGGGCGCCCTTGGACTCCAACAGGCCGACTTCGTCTAGTGCCTTCCGTCGGACCGTGGACACCAAGGCGATCGGCGTCGACCCCAACGACCCGACCAAGACCGTGCGGATTGGGGCCCAGCTTCCGGCCAAATAGGAAAGCATGCTCGTTGACTTCCTATGCGCCAATCGTCATGCCTTCGCATGGAAGCCCTCTGACATGCCAGGCATTCCGAGGGAGGTTGCCGAGCACGAGCTTCACATCAAGCCGGGTTCCAAACCCGTGCACCAACGCTTGCGCCGCTTCGATGATGAGAGGCGCAGGGCCATAGGCGAGGAGATCGCCTGGCTCTTGGCATCCGGTTTTGACAAGGAAGTCTACCACTCCGACTGGCTTGCCAATCCTGTCCCTGTAAAAGAGAAGAATGGGAAATGGAGAATGTGAGTTGACTATACTAGGCTTAACAAGGCATGACCGAGGATCCTTTTCCTTTGCCGCGTATAGACCAAATAGTCAATTCCATGTCAGGATGCGAAATCCTCTCTTTTCTGGATGCCTATTCCGGGTATCACCAGAACGCGATGAAAGAGTTCGACCAGCTCGCGACCTCTTTCATCACCCCATTCGGCACATACTGCTACGTCACCATGCCACTTGGTCTGAAAAACATTGGCGCCACCTACCAGCATTGCATGCAGAAGTGTTTTACTGATCAAATCGACCCGCCCCGGCAGCCCGACCAGCTCGAGCCACCGAAGCCCGCGGTCGTGGTGAAAGCACCTCGCGCGGGAGATCTGATCGCCACGCTAGACGCCATGTTCGCTAACCTCCAAAGGTTTAGCGTCAAATTGAATCCTAAAAAATGCATTTTTGGGGTTCCAAAGGGGAAGCTACTCAGGTACATAGTGTCCGAGCGCGGCATCGAGGCCAACCCCAAAAAGATCACGGCCATCACCCGGATGGGCCCCATCCGCAACGTGAAAGGTGTGCAGCGGCTCACCGGCTGTTTGCCTGCCCTGAATAAGTTCATCTCCCGACTGGGCGAGCAGGGAATGCCCCTGTACAAACTCGTCAAGAAGTGGGACATGTTTGTCTGGACGGAAGAGGCCCAGCAGGCTTTGGACAACCTCAAGACATTACTAACCTCGACACCAGTCCTCGTTGCTCCTGAACGACGAGAGCCCCTCCTGCTCTACCTTGCAGCGACCACCCACGTGGTCAATGCCGCTCTTGTGGTCGAAAGGGAAGAGCCGAGCCATGTGCTAAAGGTCTAACGACTGGTGTACTTTGTCAGCGAAGTACTCACCAAGACCAAAGCCCGCTATATGCAGGTGCAGAAGCTCTTATATACTATGCTCATGGCAACTAAGAAGCTGCACAAGGTTACCGTCGTCACCTCGTTCCCACTCGGCGAGGTCATCCATAGCCGTGATGCTATGGGACGCATCTCCAAATGGGTGCTCGAGCTCATGGGCTATGATATGATGTATGCCCCTCGCACCGCCATCAAGTTGTAGGCCCTAGCCGACTTCGTCGCCGAGGGGACCGAGGTCCAAACCATGACTCCGGACATCACCCACGAGTACTGGACCCTGTACTTCGATGGGTTGGTCATGGGACCCGGCGCGGGGGCCGGTGTGGTGCTGATCTCGCCCGAGGGGAACAGGCTCTGCTACGCCATCCACCTCCACTTCCCAGCTTCGAACAACGTGGCCGAATACGAGGGCCTCATCAATGGCCTCCGCATTGCTATCGAGCTCTGGGCCACTCGACACTATGCCTAAGGCGACTCTAAGCTGGTAGTGGAGCATGTCATGAAGGAGTCCAACTGCGAAAGCTCCCTCATGAACGCGTACTACCTGGAGGTGCGCAAAGTGGAGGACAAGTTCCGAGGAATCGAGTTGCATCATGTCCTACGGAAGGACAACAATGATGCTGATGCACTCGCTAAGATGACAGCCTAGCGGGATCCCACCCTAGTGGGGTCTTCGTCAACGACCTCGACGCACCTTCGATCCGCAGTAAGCCAGACCCGCCTCTCGGGCCGTCCGACCCGATACTCGGGGGCCGAGCCGGGTCTCCCCCGAACAGACGACCCCCGACCAAGCGCTCGGGGGCCCCAACTGCCTTGCGATGGAGGTCACGACTTCCGCGGCCGACGCAACGGTAACCGACCCCGATTGGAGGGTGCCTTGGCCTAGCCCCTCGATGAGGTCCTCCCACTCAACAGAACCGAGCGCGAGGGATCGCTCAGCGCGCCAGGACGTTCGTCGCTATCAACAGCGAGCTATACAAGCGAAACCCGTCACCTGTAGGGATGCTCATGAAATGCATCCCGACCCAACAAGGCAAGGAACTCCTCTTGGAGATCCAAGCTGGCATCTGTGGCCCACGGTCGCTGGTCGGCAAGGCCTTTCGCCAGGGTTTTTACTGGCCGAGTGCACTGCGCGACACGAAAGAAGTCATTTGCACGTGCAAAGGGTGCCAATTCTACGCTCGCAGACCCACCTGCCAGCGCAGGCGCTTCAGATTGAGGCAAAATTGATCATCAAGCCAAGCTCCCAAGAAGCTGTCAAGTTTCTTCTTGACATCGTCTACCGGTTTGGTGTGCCCAACACTATCATCAAAGACAATGGGACCAACTTCAAGGGCAAGAAGTTCTTGGATTTCGCCGACGGGTACGGGATCAAGATCGACTGGGTGTCAGTCGGACACCCTCGCACTAATGAGCATGTAGAAAGGGCGAATGGCATGGTCCTCCAGGGACTCAAGCCTCGCATCTTCAACCAGCTCAACAAGTTTGCTGGCCGGTGGGTCTAGGAGCTCCCAGCCGTCCTCTGGAGCATGATGACAACTCCCAATCGGTCCATAGGATTCACCCCGTTCTTCCTAACTTACGGGGTGGAAGCTGTGCTACCCTCCGACTTAGACCAAGGCGCCCCAAGGGTCAAGGCATTTGACCCTGACCAAGCCGCAGAGCCTCAGCAGGACGTAGTCGACTTGTTGGACAAGGCCCGGGAGACGGCCCTGGTCCGCTCGACAAGCTACCAACAGACCCTTTGCAGGTACCATGAGAGGAAGATCTGGGGAAGAACCCTCGAAGTCAGCGACTTGGTGCTGAGGAGAGTGCAGTCGACCAAGGACAAGCACAAGCTCACTCCGCCTCGGGAAGGACCGTACACGATCGCGGAGGTCGTTCGGCGAGGAATCTACCGATTGAAGGACAACAACGGCAACATCCTCACCAACACTTGGAACATTGAGCAGTTACATTTCTTCTTCCCCTAAATTCAGTCCTTTCATACGCTTTTGTTCGAACGACGACTCCTATAGCGCCCTGGCCCGAGCACTCTCAGCCCTGGTCGCCTAGGGGCCCCATGTGGGTACACCGCCACGTGCACCATTACCCCCTCTTTCCTTCTAAAACCCACTACAGAAAGGCAACCTCTTTTCTCCTGAACGAAATGGCGACCCGTTCCTCCAATGCTACCTAAGTGATTTCTGTTGGGCCACCTAACCTACCGAGCCCTCGTCACAACCTACGGTGAACTAGTAGTTGATGCCACTCGGGCCAGCCCTAGGCTACATGCTCCAGCCTACGGTTAGCGAGCAGGTTCGAAAGGGAAAGTGCGAAGGCAAAAAATCATTCTAGGAAACAAAGGGATACAGGCGGCACACGCTTCCCAAACATCATTAAAAAAAACATCAGCTAAAGTAACTGCAAACACTTAAGGATGTTCACTCGGGGGCTCCTTTAAGCCTCCCACACCAAGTTTCTAAAAACAAAAGTTAATCATAAAACTTTATGCTGCGGCACCTCGTCCATGTTGGCCGACGACGCGGACAAGAGGAGCCGTGTTGCAGGGTCGACTGGAGGATTTCCCTGATCAAGAGCCGGCTCAGCTGGGGCAGCGCTCGACCCGACTTCTGTAGATTGGATGCCGCCTCCGCCCCGAGTCGCTTCCCTCTCCATGCGTCGAGCCTCCTTCTCCCACTCCGCGATGGTAGTCTCTGCTATCACCATCGCGACCGGCTCCAGCTCTGTCCGAGTTCACAGAGCTGGTCGGCAGACCACCTGACGGCGTAGCCCCTCCCGAGTGCCCCAAAGTCCAGGGTCGGGTAGTGCGACGCCACCGACGTCAACACCCCCGAGGCGCCATGGACGACTCAGTCGGTGATGAGCCCTGCCACCTCTCCCGGGATTTGCGAGAGGTCGACGACGAGCGCGCTCGACCCCGTACGATGCCCGAGCACCTCCGTGACCACCGATGGCGCTGCGCCTCGTAGCTGGCTGAGCTCTTCTTGCAGGACCCTGTTCCACTACAAAGAATCTGTCAGCGCCCCTACGTTCCGTGCCATCGATTCTTTGGCGTTGGCTAGCTTGGATTCGGCACCACGGCAAGCATCTTCCGACCTCTGTAGTGCGCTCTTCAGGAGACCGTTCCTCGTTCCCAGCTTTGAACATAAACAAAGCAAGGTCAAAGGCCACAGAACGCAAAATAAAACCGAAGGTATGGGAAGAACCACTCACCGATCGCGGCCGCCTCCATAATCGTGAGCCCCTCTTCCCTCTGGGATAGCGTCACCTCTAACTTGGTGATACGCTGTCCCCTGGACTGAGCCTGCCCTTCAGCAAAAGCTCGGGCCACCCACTCCGCTCCCAGCGCCACCTGCTCCGCGCCCAGAGCTGACCGGGACGTGGCAAATTCCTACTCGGCAGTAGTCGCGCGGCCACGCTCGTGGAGCACCAACGCCCAAGCAGTCTCTAATTCGTGGGTCAGCTCCACGACCCGTCGCTGCGCCACCGCCTCATGCCCAACCCGAGCGTGCTCCTCCCGGAGTAACCGACATTTATTCAACGAAATTCTCTCCAAATTCTTCAAAGAAGTCAAAAAATGCCAAGTCAGGCTACCCACCAAAAACTAGGAAGGGGTCGTTAAGACTCACCCGAGCAAGACTCAATAGTTCGCCGGATGCGATCCATCAAGCGACCTTGATCTTATGAAGGGCTTCCTCGAGCCCTGACTCTGCGGCGGTGAGCTCATCACAGGGCGACTGCCCGCTTTGCTCGAGAAGATCCCAAAGTTTCACCTCCTGCTCATTGCGTAGGACAAATCGAGCCTCACCCGGTTTGCTAGGGTCGGGCCACACCCACTCTCCGACCGACCCGCTCATTGAGCCGGACGGACTGGAGACGGGGACCATTGCACGCTCCTGACTTTCCCCCAGCGCTGCCTGTCGTGCTAGGGGACCGCTTGCTTGGGCGAGACGCTTGTCCGCCTGACCCTGAGCCTCCTCATCCCCGGTCTCAGTGACCATGTTCGCGGACGTCGGCGTAGCCCCTTCGTCCTCCTCCAACTCGGACCACGCGGGAGAACCGTATGCTCCTCCGCCCGGGGACTCGGGGGCCGCGATCTCATTCTCTTTTCCCACACTTGACAGGGGAGGCGCTGCCACGGTCACCTCCGCACCGGACCGTAAGGGGATTGCCTCCATCGCTGGTGGCCTGCCCGTAGAAACTAGTTCCTGACCCCCTCCTCGGGTCGGAGCGAACCGCGCCAAGCTGGGTCTCCACGGCACATGGTCGACATCGTCGTCAAGTCGCTGCAAAGAAAAGCGGAATAAACAAAAAACATCCTGAAACAAGAGCCAAAACCACAAAAGCGGTCCTCTTACCTCGACGCCCATCCAATTGGAGGAGGTCCAAGCTTCCCTAACCTCCGGACGCCCGACAGGGAACACAAACCATGCCCCATCGCGTGGCTCAAGCCTGGGGCCAACCCTGCCAACTCCTGAGCCCCTGCGTTTTGCAGATCGTGGGGCGGGTCAGTCGCGTTTGTCATCATCGGGCGCGCTTCTAGACCGGTGCGCTGCCCTTACTCATCCTTGCGCCGCTCCAAGGGAGACGGCATCTGTGGCGCCCCCCAATGTTTTTCTACTCAGGCCCGCTTCTGAAAGGATCTTGGTGATGCCAAGAGCGGGGGGGTGGGGGGGGTGAATAGGCGTACCTGAAAAACCTGAAAAATTCTTTGCAGGAATTAAATGTGTCGGAACTTCCGACACTGGACCGGAACTTCCGACAAAACTAAACTTCTTATACGAAATTCAAAATTAAACTTGAAATTGTAGAACCTAGTTGAATCAAAAGTTGCACAATGATACTAGGAGACTTCTGCAGGTGATCTTTGCAAGCACAACAACTCGAGTACGTAGATCGGCTCAAAGGCTCAAAACAAACTCTAGGTCAATAAGAATTAAATAAATGCAATAACCACAAGAGACAAGAGATTTGTTCCTGAAGTTCACTTTCACTAAGAAAGCTACGTCTCTGTTGAGGAGCTCACAAAGAGCCGGGTCTTCCACTAACCCTTTACCTCACTCGATCAACCACAAAGGAGGATTGAGTCACTTACTATGAAATCCACAAAGGATGGGGTAATACAAACTTCTCGGGGCGCACACACACGAGAGGACGCTCCACGGGCGACACCAAACCGTCTAGTAGCAAGCTTCAAGAGTAATAAACGTGAATCGAAGGATGAAGATGCTTTAAGTGCTCTTGAGATGAACTTGGCTGCTCTCACACTCAAAAGGTTAAGTCTCACACCTCAATCTTGCTCTCACCCAAGCCCTAGCTCAAATCAACTCAAAAATTAGCCCAAGGAGAAATTTGGGGAGTGGAATGAGTTTTCTTGAAGGTGTTCTTGCGTGTGGAGTGAGCAGCAAGTGAAGGAGGGGCTGAGGGGGTATAAATACCCAAGCCCCAAAAACTAGCCGTTAGTGCACTGATTAAGTGATTGTCGGAACTTCCGACATAGGATCGGAACTTTCGACAATTTTAAAACAGCTGGCCAAGGACCCCTTTTCGGAAGAATCCAGCTTCTTCTGACAAGTGTCGGAACTTCAAACCTAGGGTCGGAACTTCTGACACACACTGAAACAGACAGAAAACTAGGTGCACAAGTGTGTGAATTTGTATCTCTCCTTGATCGTCAGCATCTCAAAGAAGCACTTTGACACGTTCATGCTATCCATTCGCATCCCTCTTAATAGTACGGTATTTCCTAGACTCAAATTCAAAATATAAAATAAGTAAAGATCTTCTTTTAAGTCCAACACCATCCTTTAAGCAAATTTGGCGTCTTTTTCTTGCTCTTTTTCATTTCATTGAATTTTATCTTGTCCAAAACTTTGTAAACTCATTAGCTCCTTAATTTTGTATGTCATCAACACCAAAACCCACTTAGGGGACCAAATGCACTTTCAGCTTCGCCTCCTCCATCGATTTCGCGTCGTCCTCCGCAACACGCTTTCTCGACTTCGGAGCGCTGGCGGACGTTCCGAACCCCTCTGGGATCTCCGACCCTGCGGTGCCGCGAGGCTTTACCATGAACGGGTCGGCGTCCCCCGACTCCGACTCTTCCTCATCATAACAGCCGCTGTCATTGGAGTCGGTCTTGGGCTCTGGCTCGTATTCTTCTTGGACGAGGTCGTGATCCTCTCCCATCCGGACCCGACAAGCAATCTCCATCTCCTTCTCCTGCCTCCTATTGGCCTTCTCACCTTTCTTCTTTTTTCTGGCCTGGGAAGCCTCCACCAGAGCGCCTTGCTTAGCCGTGCCCGCTGCCCCCTTAGGCAAATGCTGGCGGGATTGAGGACGACCGAGTCCTTGGAAAATCAAGAGGAAGTTGGGAGCCTATCGGGCGCAAGAGAACCAACAAGAAGAAGGGGAAGGGAAAGAACTCACCAGATTCGGCGGGTGCCCATTGTCGAAGGCGTTCGGACCACCAATGGTTTGCTGATTCCCCACCTTGAGGACCAACTCCACCCAAGACCACACCTCGTTGTCGGGCATCTCCTCCGGCGACAATCAGTCGGGTTCCACGGGGCCGGTGTACTCCCACATCCTACTCGTCCTCACGGCCACACCCCGTCGAGCGCCTCCTCCATGACGCACTTCCACAACGCCCTCTCGAGAAATGCCATGCGCCCCTTCTCCAGGTTCGGGGGCCCCCATGTCCAGTTGTTCTGCTTCACTGGACGTGCCCCCGTGAACGCCAGGAATGGTGCCTCCGCCGGGTTCCTGATGTAGAACCATTCTTCATGCCACCCCCGGTTCGAATCCGCGGGGGTGTACGCCAGGTAATCCCCCGATGAGCGAGACCTCTTTTGCAGGCCGAAGCCCCCGACCGGTGCGGGTAGAGGGTCCCCCTTCACTGTCAGCCCTCGACCGTGGAAGAAGGCTTGGAATAGATTCGCATGCGGATCTATCCCAAGGCAGCCCTCGCGGAGGGTGACGAAGCCTGCGATGTGCAGCACCCCGTTCGGATTGAGGTGTTGCAGCTCCACCCCCACTCATTCAGCAGGCCAAGCAGGAACGGGTGTGCCGGATGCCCGAGGCCATGCTCATGGAACATGAGAAAGGTCACGATCTCGCCGGGATTGGGATGCAGCTCCTCATGCTCCACCGGGGGAGCCGTCCAGTGCGCCACCGCCTTCGGTGGCAGCAATCCTTTCACCGCGAGATCCTCCAGCTGTGACTCCTCCACGGTCGACAGCCTCCAGTACAACATCGTGATTGAGAAAGAGGAGATGGAACGACTTATCTCTTCTCTCTCTCCCTCTCTCTCTCCCTCTTCCTCCTCAGGAATGACGGGGTGGAGAACGGGAGGGGCAATCACGATTGGAAAACGGGGGAGAAGAAGGCTGGCAGTGGCGATTGGAACAAAACAAGTGGAAAGATAAGGAAGACGACGACCTCCAGTCCTCCCTCTTTAAAGAGTGGAACCTTGCGGAAGCCCAACCGATGGGCCATGGCGCGCTGCGCGGGGGCCCACCACGACCATGGCATGGGCGCGAAAAGCGGGGTGATGCTCCGACTTCCCTAGTAAGTCCCCCTAGGCCATGCACCCGAATGGCATTTAACAGCAGGCGGGATGAGCCCCTTAAACATCCTCAAACTAAAAAACGATTCATTTTATTCGTCCACTCGGGGGTACTTCAAGTCCCCCGCGCACATTGTTCCAAGCCTATACATAAAAAGACCCAAGGTCGACGCAACCGCCGCTACTTCAACCGCAAGAGCCGCCAAGGCACCACCCTGGCCCTGGTTGGCGCCCCTCATGAGGATGTTGTCGATGTCAACCTCCGCGGCGATGATGGCAGCGGCTCTAGCGAACACGGTCATGAGCGCCCTCTGCTCCTGGATGCCTGTCGCCTTAGGGAACCTGAGCTCCAGCCGGGCTAGATCCCAGCCGGACCGAACCCGCGCCGAGGCCAGAGCGCTGGCAGCCCCCGGCGAACGCCTAACGCCACCGCGTAGCACGGCAGGGAACGGAGATGGTCGGGCAAAAGGTGCCCCTCCAACCTCACCACCCTCACCGCGTCAAGCGCCGTGCGTGCAAGAGCCTCATTGTGGTCTTCCAGGTCATTCAGGCGGCAGCGCAGCTCGTCCGCCTCAAGACGAGAAGTGGACGCCTCCTCCTCCAAACTTAAAACATGGAGGGTCAAGGACGCTTCAACCACTTCAGAAATAAAAACAAATGGAAATCCTTGATATAAGGAACACACCTGCTGCCGGACGTGGGCATCCTCGGCCCCGGCCAAGGCCGAACCCGTCTCCTCTTTCAAAGCGTGGAGGACGGCCTCCACGGCGGCGAGATTGGCCTCTAGCCTGCTCACCTCCCGAGTCGCGTCCGAATACCGGCCCCTGGCCTCGGACGCCTCACGAACAAGGTCCCGTGTCTCCCTACGCTGGCTCACGTCGGGCTCGGATGAGGAGGATGACCCCGACGATGCCGACGTCGCGGTCGCAGAGGGTCCCCCAACCGCTCCGTGCATAGCGATGAAGTCTTGAGGACCTCTGGAGATAGCCCTGCATGAACACAGAGCCAAAACATCACCAATCGCAACCAAGGAGCATAGCGATAGGGTGAGCAACGCTTACCCCTGACGGTGCAGAATCTCTTGGAGGGACAATGGCCCCCGAGGCGGAGCACTAGAGCCCTCACCCGCCGAGTGCTTCTCTCCCACCGTCTCGCTAAAGGGCAAGAAAGACGTGAGGACCTTTCCTCTTCTTCTGAATGGAAAAACAAGCTCTCGCCGGTGAGAATGTTTGGCCAGGATGGTGGAGTTTTATAATGGGACCCTGGCACCACGCAGCGCACGACCCCTCGGTCTCCGCGGGAAGAGGAAAAAGGTACGAATTGTCTCCTCTCCTGTTTGAATTAAATTGTGACAGGGAAAAATGGTAGGCGCGGTTGCACTCCATCGATCTCGGAAATCATGGTGGAGCAGGCACCCCATTATCTTCCGTGACGTGGTAGGGTCGCTCCCAACGTGCACCCCCCAGAAAAACTGCACCGGTACTCCAACTCCCCAAGTAAGCCTTAGTAGGCCACATCCTTATTCGATACATGCGTTTGATTGCTCAGTTTTCGAAATACTTAAAAACCCAAAAGCTAGGGGAGAAAACGTAGATGAGCCCCAGCGGCCCTTGCCCGGTCTCAACCTTCTCGTCCGATCCAGACCTCGAACCATGCCCACAGAATCTCCATCGAGGAGAGGCCAGTGGGCCACCTGAGTCGGTTGGACGACTCAGACATCTGCTGGGAGGCGGGTCACAAAGCAGTGGAATGCCACCTGCAGACTATGCCGACCCCGTCATGAACGACAGACCCGGATTCCACTCGGACGCCCGGAATTTTTACCTGGGCACACCCGTTAGGAGCTCACCAAGCACATCACTCGGGTCATCGAGGCAAGTGACCTGACTCAAGTCGATAACAAGTCATCACCAACTTGGTCTTCACATCCGAAATTTGGTAATGTTCACCATCAGTCCCTGCGCATCAACTTCGTCCATCGACATCGTCGCCCGTACCTCTTCGTCGCCTGCTTACGACTACTTCCTCAACAAGTACGACTACTCGGTGCCTCGATCGATTACTTTCTGAAGCTCGATCCACTACTTCAACAACTCGTACGACTACTTCCGACTACTTCAACAACTCGTACGACTACTTCTTGTGTGACCACGACAAGATGCTGCATCACCTATTTTGGGCCAAGTCGGCCTTGTATCATGTCGGGCCTTAAGCCCAGGTTGAGAATGCCCCCACCTGGTCCCCCTCAACCCTAGGACGTTCCACCCTTCGGAATAAACTCAGTAGCAACCGCCATATTAGGGTTTGGGTTTTGTTTAGTTCTAGTTTTCGATCAAGAAACAGATCTCTTTCATTGTAACTGTGACGTCGAGTCCTTTTGCTATGAATCAGGGCCCCCGTTCTTGTTCTACACCACTGTGGCAATTAGTTCTTTTATGATCAGAGCTTGAACCCCATCTTGTTCTTTGCTTCATATACATCTGCAATTTCAGATTGCGAGTTTACCCTTTCTTGCTTGTATTCTTCAATTCGCTTGCAGAGAAAGCCTTCTTGGTAAGGTCAATTAAGTTGTGCTTGGTTGATAACAACGGAGCAGCACTGTAATGGTTGCCGGGGTTTGAATCATGACTAATTAGAAACCCGGATCGCCAACGTCGTGACTCCACCAATCGAATTTGCCATACCTATCGGAAGATTGGGCTAGTGCTACATCAGGAGGTCTAAAGCAACTGGAGGTAAGTATACTGACGACAGCTATATTTGTTTCGCTGCTTGCTTTGTTGATGCTGATTCGAACATGCAGAGAAGAGTTGTGGGATTTGTTGACGCAAAAATCATGCAGCGAACTTCGCGTACTAGCACACTGAATCTGAACTAAAGGCGTGCCAGTCAATCTGACCTACTGATTGACAAGGAAACGAGAGGTTAAATTCGGGAGTGAAACGGCTGGTGTACCGATTCTCTCCGATTGGTTGTAACGGCAAGGCTGCCGATACAAATAAAGACAAACAGTTGTGGAAGCTGATTGTGATGATGCAAGCAATGTAAAAAGCTACTAAAACGTAACCTAAATAGAGCTCGATGAACACTACTCGAAATAGATCTAAATTGGCTGTGAGACAGTATATTTTGATAGATCCGATCTAGCCGATAGAAGCTATTTCAAGCCGGATAAATGGGTGATAAAAACTACAACTACAAGATTTAAACTAAAACTTGCAGATCTAGCAGATATTGATAAATTGTGAATAAATCTAGACGGAACAACAGCGATTCGCCCAAAGTTAAAGCCTAGAAAATATTTGATAAACGAGGAACTTACCAGCAAGCCGGAGATCGAAGCGATACAACCCTGCTAGCTCGAAAGAACTCATGGAGAAAGAAAAAAAATCGACGAAGTCGCCGAGTACGAAAAGTAGATTGCGAAAAAAGTAGGGTTTTGTTTATGTTGGTGTGTACCACGCAGGGTCGCTATTTATATCCTAGGATACAGACTCCTTGTCGATCACGATAAACACAAAACTTGACGCTAAAGAAATAAATTTCCTAAATAATCTTATTGACCCATGCAAGAGTTGGACTCGACACAAAACCCTAATCAACTACCAAACACCTCCGGCCCAATACGGCCCAATCGACAGTAATGCCCAATCGGCAATCGGCTGAACCTCCGATCGGCAAACAGCTGACCCCTTTGTGCAAAATCGGCCAAACCTCCAATCGCCAATCGGCCGCACCCTTGGTGTAAAATCATCCAAACCTCTAATTGGCTGAACCTCTGATCGGCAATCGGCTGACCCCTTTGTGCAAAATCGGCCAAACCTCCAATAGGCAATCGGCCGCACCCCTTTGTGCAAAATCGGCTAGACCTCCAATCGGCAACTCCATCAGCCGATCCTCTTTTATCTCCTCTCACTCATCTGACTCAGCCGATTTTCTTTCTTTACTCCATGGAAGGCCTTCCTACCTCTTTCCGACGCTGATCTTGACACGTGCCAAAAAATGGTGTCAACACATGCCCCCCAGTTTTTGAGTAAAATACCTTTTTATTTTGAAACTTTTTTTCAATCCATGATTGCTTTCCGAAATCGAGTGTACCTCAAATCATGCGCTCTTCGCAAATGGCGAACATAGAACACAACAACCCCTCCATTTTTTCTTCTGCAAACGAATCCTGAAGAACACCAAATCAAATCAGGGTGTCATCCTCCTCTTCAGTGTATCTTTACCCCGCCGATTTCATCATCATTTTAAATTTTTCCTTTTCTTCTGTAGCCTCCAGACTCAACAACTAACAATCTTGAAGCAATACCTCAAATCCTCCAATCCAACGAGAGGCTTTCTCAGGCTGACAAAATTTGATTCAAGCTAACATTGAACAAATTAGAGTCCTCATTCCACCAGACTTGACTTCAGTCCTCTCTTCAATTAACTCCACCGGCCCGAGGCGTCAGCGCAATCGGCAGACTCAAGGTCTTGGGCTATTATCTTCTATCCCGGTCATCGACTAATTTATTCTTCTATCAATCCAAGATCAGATGCAATCTCTCCTTTGTAACCCCACAGATCCAAAGTTTATTGATGTAATTTTTTGCTCTAAGGGCGACAAATATCGTGTCGGCCATGTATTCAATCGATGAGAATCGAATCCAATCGGCCAATAAATCCTCAACGATTTTTACTTTGTTACTTATTTTTTATACCAAAGGCAATTTTAGCGAATCGGCTATAGCTCATCCGATTCTTCCATACAAATCAGCTAAGCATCCACCCATATACTGGGGTAATACTTCTTTAGATACTTCCCATTTAAAGCTCTAGAAAACCCTTCTCCTTCAAGCGTCTCCAAAATATATGCGTTGCCCCGAGCGCACCGATTTATGCGATACGGTCCTTCCCACGTTGGTGACCATTTGCCGAATTTAGGGTCTTTGGATCCAATCGGCAATATGAATTTGCAGACCAGATCTCCTTGAGAGAACTCTTTAATTTTAACTTTCTTATCGTACCATCTGGTTACCCTTCTCTTGTTTTCCTCAATACTAATTAAGGCTCTCAGCCGATATCCCGCCAAATCTTCTACTTCCTTTTTTATCAAAGCCGAATAATCATCGGCCGTGAGTTGATCTTGAAACGTTGCACGCCTCGACCTGTTTTTAATTCCCAAGGTAATACAGCTCCATGACCATAAACCAACTGATACGGAGACAACTTTGTAGACCCATGACAAGCCATACGATAGGCCCACAATGCTTCATTCAGAGTGGTGTGCCAACGTCTTGGTTGTTCCGCAACTTTCATTTTTATTAACTTGATAACCCCTTTGTTGGCTGCTTCGGCTTGACCATTGGCTTGAGCATAGTAAGGAGAAGATTTCAATATTTTAATCCCCATACCAGTGGCAAAATCACCGAACTCTCCTGAAGTGAACATAGTCCCCTGATCAGTCGTAATAGTTTGAGGAATTCCAAACCGATAAACAATATGTTCCTTGATGAAATCAATCATATTGGCCGATGTTACTTTCTTCAAAGGAATTGCCTCAACCCATTTTGTAAAATAATCAGTTGCCACTAATATAAACTTATGCCCTTTACTTGATGGAGGATAAACTTGACCGATCAAACCAATTGCCCAACCTCTAAACGGCCATGGCTTAATTATTGGGTTCATTGTTGATGCTGGGGCTCTCTGCACATTGTCGAACCTCTGACATTCCTGATGACATTTATAATATCTAAAGCAATCCTCCAATATAGTTGGCTAGAAATACCCATTTTGTCTAATCATCCATTTCATTTTAAAACCCGATTGATGAGCCCCGCATGTCCCTTCATGAATCTCACCCATCAAGTTCTTAGCTTCTTCTTTGCCAAGACATTTGAGCAAGACCCCATCAATTGTTCGATAACACAACTCATCTTCCAGTAAAACATACTAAGTCGCCTGGTACCGTAGCCGTCTGTCAACTTCCTTAGATGGGTCCTTCAAATAATCGGCTATCTCCTTTCTCCAATCATCGGCTGCCAATTCTACCGCCATTGCTCCATAAAAGTGTCGATATCCAGAAGCATCCTGAGCAAGTTTATTGGCTTCTTCATTATATGCTCTGGGAATATGGAATATGCTCGATCATCACAGTCTTGAATTCTCTTAACAACTAGAGGCATTCTTCATGATAAACCTTCAAAATATCATTTTTGCATTCATATTCTACGAGCAACTGATTAATAACCAGCATAGAATCCCCAAATATTTCAACAGCATCGGCCTTGATTTCTTTTAATAATTTAATTCCCCTCAACACAGCCTGATACTCAGCCTGATTATTCGTAGCAGTCTTTTCAATCGGCAGCGAGAACTCAAAGTTTGCCCCCCGAGGCGAAATTAGTACTATGCCGATTCCCGATCCTACTCCACAAGACGATCCATCGAAGAACAAAGTCCACGGTGCAGGTTCCACCACTTTAACCTCTGAGCCACAATGCTGAGTCACAAAATCGGCCATGACTTGCCCCTTGACAGCGTTAGCCGATTCATACCTTAAGTCAAACTAGGATAATGCCAGAATCCATTTTCCGATTCTCCCATTCAAAATTTTCAATAACAACATGTACTTAACAACGTCGTCTCTGCAGACAACGGTAAATTCTGCCAATAATAAATAATGCTTGAGTTTGGTACAAGAGAAATATAGGCATAAACATAGCCTTTCAACCGAAGAATATCTGGTTTCAGCATCCAAAAGTCTCCTACTGACATAATAAATCACCGGTTCTTTACCCTCAAATTCTGGAATAAGAGCCGATCCGATAGCATTTTCATCAGCCGATAAGTACAATTTAAACGGTTTATCCTTTGAGTAGGCACCAACACTGGTGGGGTCACCAAATACTTTTTAATATCCTCCAATGCTTTTTGTTGATCAGATCCCCATACAAAGGGTTGAACGGCCGAATTCTCCCAGATAAATTCGATATGAATCTCCGGATGAAATTGATTTTGCCGATCAACGACTGAAGCTCAGTTTTATTTGTTGGAGCAGTAACTTTATTGATTGCACCAATCGTCTTTTGACTGACCTCAATGCCTCTTTGGTGGACCATGAAACCTAAAAACTATCCAGCCGATACGCCAAAAGCACACTTATTTGGATTCATTTTCAGCCTATATTTTCTTGTGCACTCCAAAATTTTACGTAAATCGGCCAAATGCTCCTTATAACCTTCTGACTTAACCACGACGTCATCAATGTAAATCTCAACTATTTTGCCAATAAACTCATGAAATATGTAATTCATGGCCCGCTGATATGTAGCCCCTGCATTCTTTAATCCGAAAGTCATGACGACCCACTCAAATAATCCAACATGCCCACGACATCTGAACGCAGTCTTAGCAACGTCTTCTTCAGCCATAAATATTTGGTTATACCCAGCATTACCATCCATGAAGCTAATAACTTTGTGCCCGGCAGCAGCATCTATCAACACATCAGCAATCGGCATCGGATAACCGTCCACCGGTGTTGCCCTGTTAAGATTCCTGAAATCAATACAGACTCAGAGTTTTCCATTTTTCTTTTACACAGGCACCACATTAGAGATCCACTCAGCATAACAACACTGCCTAATGAACTTTGCTTCAATTAAACGAGTAATCTCGGCCTTGATATCAGGTAATATTTTAGGATTGCAGCGTCTGGAAGGCTGCTGATGTGGCCGATGTCCTGGTTTTATAGGCAACCGATGTTCAACAATAGAATGGTCTAAACAAGGCATTTCATAATATTCCCAAGCAAAACAATCTTTGTACTCTTTTAACAACTGAATTAACTCTTGCTTGTACTCAGGATCTGACTTAGCACTATTATATGTCGGCCTTGGCTTGCTACCATCACCTAGATCTATTTGTTCTGTCTCATCGACCGACGTAAACCCGTGCCCTAATTTTCCTTCTTCGATATAGTCATCCATTAAGTTGATTCTTCGTAACCGACTGCTTGGATCGGCTGTAGGCCAAAATCGGATACCTTGAGAAAATCGGTATCCCACATCTTGCCCGATATGCAGCTTACCGTCTCACAACTCCATTGTTGGGCGTCGGCTGCAGCAATGCTGAAGGAGGAATCGGTGTTGACCATCTCCACAAAATCTGGGATCCATTGAATAACACATTGGTGCATGGTCGAAGGGACACAACAATTCACATGTATCCAATCACGTCCCAAGAGCAAGTTGTAGGACCCTTTTCCATTAACAACAAAGAAAGTAGTAGGTAGAGTCTTACTTCTGATAGTCAGATCAATGCAGAGTGCCCCCCGAGCTGACGAGACATTACCCTCAAAATCTTTGAGCATCATGTCGGTCTTTATCAAGTCTTCCTCGCTTTTCCCGAGCTTGCGAAACATGGCATATGGCATTATGTTCACTGCTGCACCTCCATCTACCATCAATTTGGTGACAGGTCTCCCATCAACTTGTCCTTTGAGGAAACATGCTTTCAAGTGCCGACGCTTTTTCTCTTCTGGTTTTTCAAAAGTATCCGGCATCGGATCCAAAGCAAGTTGAGCCATCCCTCCTTCCGTGTCTAACATTTCTTCATCGCTAGCGGGAGCCATAAACTCTATCGGCAAGATGAATACCATGTTAATATCTGCAGCCGATTCGCTTGTGCCTGCATCATCGGCTCTTCGCTTTGCACACCATACTTGAAACTTAACTTTCTTCTTCTCTAGAGTGCGTCTTTCTTCTTCTTGTTGTTGCTCCCACTAGCATAGGCGCTGAACCCTCCTCTTCTAAGATTTGGTTAACCCATTTGGGCACCATCGATGATGCCTTACACCAATGTGCTCTGGGGCCCGTCGTCTTTTTGGTTCTCGACACAACGGCTCTTCGTCAGGGACTCTGTTGTTAGCCCTCTCTTCCAGCCGATCATGAACGCTTACCCTTATCCGATCTTTTGATGTAACTTTGCTCCCCAGCCGATCATGAACTGGAACACGCTTTTCTTCATAGCCGCGCCTATCCCTGATGATCGGCCTCTGCTTCCTGTCGTCAAAACATGGTCTTTTGAAGCATGGGCTATCCTGAAACGGCTCATTGCATTCTGGACAATCATCAGCTGACGGCAATTTGATTTCTTCTTCCCAGCAGTATATAAAGAATGGGCATCTCCAATGATCTTTGTGCCGACGTATCATCTCTTCTTCACGTCGTGCCTCTTCATGCTGTCGTTGGAACTTGTTTAACAACATTTGAGGTGTCACAGGACGCTATGTTCCTCTTGAACATCCAACCTCTTCAATCGGACACTTCCCCTTCACCTCTTCAGCCGATATCTGGACCTCTGGATCAACGGCTCCACTTGCTTTAGCCTATTGGGAAGTCAATACTTTAGCTTTGCCATTGACTTCTACCATATTGGTTGGGAAAGGGTGTTGATCAATTTTCATCGGCTTTGATGGTTTCTTCGAAATCTCAAACTTAAGCCTCCCTTGCTCAATTGCCGTTTGAATCTGCTGACGAAAGATCTTGCAATCATTAGTACTATGGGAGGTAGCATTGTGCCACTTGCAATATCTAATCTTTTTCAACTCATCGGCCGATGGAATAGTATGATGCTAAGAGAGCTTGATTTGTCCCTCTTGTAACAATAGATCAAAGATCTTATCGGCCTTGGCCACGTCAAACCCAAACTTTGGAGCTTCTTTTTTCCCATAGGGCATTGTCATCGGCTTTTTGTTTCCGACCCATTCAGCCAAGCCGATTTCAGCCTCTTCTTCGGTATCCGAATACTCCACATATGCGACCCTCTTCTGAAAATTCCACTTTTGTTCATAAGAGCGCATATCTTGGTTTGACATCCGATGCAATAATTGGGTCAGGCTTTCAAATTCCTGTGATGCATATTTCTCCTTGATATGTGGCAAAAGCCCCTGGAAAGCCAACTCGAAAACTGTGTATCGTTCAGGGTCAAACTATAACATTTGTTTCTGACTTCCCTGAATCTCTGTATGAAAGCCATCACCGATTCGTCGCTCCTCTGCCTCAGACTAGTCAAATCGATCAACTTCATCTCATGCGTACCAGCAAAGAAATACTTGTGGAATTGCTTTTCCAGATCGGCCCAATAAACAATCGAATTGGCTGGCAACGTCGTGAACCATGTGAACGCCAATCCGGAGAGAGACGAAGAAAACAATCGAACACTCAGAGCGTCAGTTGCAGTTGCTTCTCCACACTGAATTATGAAGTGATTAATATGCTCAATGGTGGAGGTTTCATCTTGTCCCGAAAACTTAGTGAAGTCGGGCACCTTATACCAATTAGGAAACGGAAGCAGATCATATGCAGGTGGATATGGAGTCCTGTACATGTATGTCTGCTATGTAGGCTTTAATCCGAATCGATCTTGCATCACCTCAGATATCTTCGCAGCCCAATCAACTTGACTGCTTGCTTGTGCTGGTTGCAGCTGCTTTATCGGCTGATTTTGCGTTTCCTGAGTTATCGGCTGAAAAGCCGATTGTGGCTGCGGATAAATCGGCTGAGGAGCCGACGGTTGACGTTGCACCGGTTGAACTGTTGTCATTTGCTGTTGTCGAAGCTGCTGCAATGGAGGAACAACCACCTGCATTTGGTGCTGGAAACCTGCCTATTGAGGCTGATATTGCTGAGGTGTTATCCATGGTGCCGACGTCTGAGGTTGATTTTGATGAAACAGCTGCGAACCTGACATCTGATATCGGCTTTGTGATGTCATATTTGGAGCCGATTCTTGTTGTGGAGGCGGCTGCTGTTGTGGTGATGCCTGCAACGGAGGGATCTCAAGGTGCCGTACTAATCCCATTGTAGGATCCTCCGGCACTAGTTTGATCCCATCGTGGTGGTAGACCGAAGTACCTGCCAACCCGGAGTTTGGTGTATGCATCTGGTATAAACTGGCTGGTTGAGGAATTGGAGTACAAGGCGAAGGAGGTCTCAGTGGTGTCTCCAAAGATGTATTGGTAGACGTGCCTCCGAAATCGGGTGGCATTCCGATGCCAATTTTCGGATCCCATCCGATTGGATTCCCTGCAACTCCTTGTGCCGATGAGATGGTTAACGGCGGTGAAGTGGTGAACACTAGAGGATGTTGAGGCGCCGATTGCTGCGGCAAAGGTGTCGAAAACTGTTGGGATAATGTGCAATGAACACCTTCAGATTGAATCGGCTGAATAACCGATGAGTTTGCTGCAGCCGCCTCGAATGTCGTATGGGCACTGCCAACTTGAGCTCCTGGCATTTTATATGTAGGTCCCTTGAAGCCCTGAAACACTTCTCCAGTTCTCAGAGCCTGGACAACAGCATTATGCATTGCATTGGTCATGACATCAGATTGGTTAATTAATGCATGATGAAGAGCTTCATTGACCATCTCACTCAGCTTCCCTGGATCTTCATGGATGACAATATTGCGGGGAGATAGGGGTTCTTAATGACTTCCCCACTCTTGGTCTTGCTGAATGATTTGAGGAATTCTGCCTTGAACTCTTCCATAGCCTTTGCCATATCCTCCCTCTGTTCAGCTTTCAGATCCTCTTCGGTTACCAGCATGATGTTTTGTTTTGAAATGTTCTGGGGATCAGGAAGTGACATCTTGGAATTTTTTCGTGCCCCACCGGGCGTGCCAAAAGTGTGTTGACGCAAAAATCGTGCAGCGACCTTCACGTACTAGCACACTGAACCTGAATCAAAGGCGTGCCAGTCAATCTGACCTGCTGATTGACAAGGAAATGAGAGGTTAAATTCGGGAGCGAAACGTCTGGAGTACCGATTCTCTCCGAGTGGTTGTAACGACAAGGCTGCCGATACGAATAAAGACAAACAGCTGTGGAAGCTGGTTGTGATGATGCAAGCAATATAAAAAGCTACTAAAACGTAACCTAAACAGAGCTCGATGAACACTACTCGAAACAGATCTAAATCGGCTGTGAGATAGTATATTTTGATAGATCCGATCTAGCCGATAGAAGCTATTTCAAGCCGGATAAATTGGTGATAAAAACTACAACTACAAGATTTAAACTAAAACTTGCAGATCTAGCAGATATTTGATAAATATTTGATAAATGCGGAACTTACCAGCAAGCCGGAGATCGAAGCGATGCAGCCCTGCTAGCTCGAAAGAACTCATGGAGAAAGAAAAAAAATCGACGAAGTCGCCGAGTACGAAAAGTAGATTGCGAAAAAAGTAGGGTTTTGTTTATGTTGGTGTGTACCATGCAGGTTCGCTATTTATATCCTAGGATACAGACTCCTTGTCGATCACGACAAACACAAAACTTGACGCTAAAGAAATAAATTTCCTAAACAATCTTATTGACCCATGCAAGAGTCGGACTCGACACAAAACCCTAATTGACTACCAAACGCCTCCGGCCCAATACGGCCCATTGAGCAGTAACGCCCAATCGGCAATCGCCCAATCGGCAATCGACTAAACCTCCGATCGGCAATCGGCTGACCCCTTTGTGCAAAATCGGCCAAACCCCCAATCGGCAATCGGCCGCACCATTGGTGCAAAATCGGCCAAACTTCCAATCGGCAATCGGCTGAACCTCTGATCGGCAATCGGCTGACCCCTTTGTGCAAAATCGGCCAAACCTCCAATCGGCAATCGGCCACACCCCTTTGTGCAAAATTGGCCAGACCTCCAATCGGCAACTCCATCAGCTGATCCTCTTTTATCTCCTCTCACTCATCTGACTCAGCCGATTTTCCTTCTTTACTCCATGGAAGGCCTTCCTACCTCTTTCCGACACCGATCTTGACACGTGCCAAAAAACAGTGTCAACAGGATTCAAGCTCTTGCAATTTACTGATGATGCCCCTTCTGTTGCTGAAACTATAGCATCATGCATTCATGATTTGGATGTTGAGAAGAAGGTCATGAGCATTACTTTTGACAATACTTTAGATGATGTTTCTGTGGTTAGTTCACTTAAGACACTTCTGCATGATGAGGGCAAATTATTGTGTGATGGTGAATTATGTCGTGTACACTGTTGCATGGATATCCTGAATTCAGTTGTGAAAGCTGGCCTAGAGCTGATTGCTGATGTTATTGAGAAGATTTGTCAGGGAATTCATTATATCAATCATGCTTATGTAAGAAAGGATAAGTTCTATCAATTTGCTAAAGACATGTTTCATTTGGATATTAATATTAAGTTACGTGCTGACATTGTTGTTTACTGGGACCTGACTTACAAAATGCTTCGATGTGAGCTTGCATTACAAGGATGCTTTAAACCATTTTGCATGAACAGATGAAACCTTTCTAGGTCACTTTCATCTTTGTGATGAAGAGTGGAACAAGGTAGCGACCATAGAAAAGTTTCTAACGGTACTTTATGACATAACTTGCACTTTCTTAAGCAAACAGTCCAAAACTGCCAGTTTATACTTTCTTGGAGTATATAAAGTTTACCGACCACTGGACGTGACAAAAGGGCAAGAGAACTTCATGTCTGCTATGGTGGAAGATATAAAAGCCAAGTTTGATGTGTATTGGTCAAAATATAGCCTAATTTTTGCTTGTGCAGCTGTTCTCGATCCTTGTTACAAGCTCAACTTAGTCAGCTATTGTTTTAGGAAGATAAATGGCAATGCTGATGCTAGCCAACATACCACTAGAGTTGCATTGCTTAACAGATTATTTACTGAATATCAAAAGTCTTCCTGCTCATCTTCAGTTGGGACAAATCTTCTCCAATGCCATATAAAGGATGACTTGTTTGATGATTATTCTCCACCAAAAGAAATATCAGAGTTAGATTGATATTTGGAATCACTAGTGATGGATCTAAGTGTTGATTTGGATATCTTTAAGTTCCGGAGTGACATGTCTAATTGTTACCCTAACGTTGCAAACTTGGTCCGTGACATCCTTGTCATTCCTGTCTCTACTGTTGCTACTAAATCTGCATTCACGATGGGGGAGAAAATCTTGAGTCATTGTCGAAGTGGACTTAGTCCATACTTACTTGAGATGGTGATTTGTCTCCATGACTGGACATGTCCAAAAGACAGAAATGGTATTGCATTATACTTTGTAAATCTGATGATTTGTATTGATATACTTATGTAAACTTTATTACTTATTTTTGATAGAGATGTATATAATGTACTTCTATCTGTTGTAATTCATAGGAATCGCTGTATCTGCTATAGAGGAGTACTGTACTGATGATGGGAGGAAGAAGAGGATGACAAAGTGGAGGATGAAGAAGACTCTGACAATAACAAGAACAACGGAGCTGACGGTGTTGGTGGTGACTAGAATGTTAGGCTGCAACTGAAACCTCTTATTTCATTTACTACATAGTAGTATTCAGTTATTCCTGGTGGGCTACATGACATATCCCGGTGTTTGCTCCTTGGTTGCCGTAATTACATGCTCTGATGTCGGAGATCTGAAGGTACTCATTGCCATGTCATCATTTTACCAATGCATTCTGTGTTATATAAGTTATAGATGCCAATCCTTATGTTTGAATCTTTTGTTTACTTGCACTCCGGAGCTGTTGTCGTTAGAACATGGATGACCTGCAACAACAGGATGTTGTCACCATCGTTTATCCTCCTTATTTTGTAACTGGAAGTTGGAAATGCCTGACTGAAATGGCTGGCAACTTCTGGTGGTGTCTCTAGTGTTACTTGTAGATATAGTGCTGCTTGGTACCTTTTGTCACGAGCTGTATGCTTTGCAGCAGACCATGTTGTTGAGCCTGGAATTTTGTTGTTCCCTCTTATGCATTCTTGCTTGAGGTCACGCGGAAAAACCATAAGATTCATGGTCTCGATGCACAGGAGATTCTGCGCGTGACCCTCGTCTGAACGGCCGTTGAGCTGATTGCAAGCATGTGCCTCACTTCATTCACCCAAAGGCCTGAGCCATTGCGGTGGTGTGATGTCACCAAGCTTTGTGCCTGGTGGTAGCTGCTGCCCCGGCAACATGGGTGCACGCCATGGAGAAATTGGATGCCCCTGGAGACGAGGATGGTATACTCCCTGCCTGCGCGCTGGTGAGGGATCATGCTAGCTATGACCATCGTTACACGCTCGCTTTCATGATTCAGGAGAGGGTACGAGATAAAGTGATCTCCCAGCTGCTAACTCTCACGAGCTAATTCATTCATCAAGAGTGAAGCTTCCAGTTTCACAATTCATAGTAGCTTTTTTTTTTAATCATGTTACCAAATAAGAACTTGTTTGGGCTCATGTCTTAGCGCTGAAATGTTGAATGACAAGCAGCAGCCATGGAAAACACAAGCACGAGTTACGTTGCCCCTCTCATGAAGCGTAAGCAGACTATATACGCTTTTAGCATTAAACACTGACGCACCCCCCCCCCCCCCCCCCCCCCCCCGCCCCCACCCTCTCCCCCCTCGCTCTCAGTCATCACCCCGCGCCACCGCCGCACGGCGGTTCCTTTTCTCCCTAGTCGCCGGCGGCGGTGGGGTTTCGTGCGGCCTGCTGACAGGGAGACTCGTGGACACCTGGATTCGAGCGATTTGGTGCCCTTTGCCTCCTAGTTTCAGTCCCTGCAGAGTGAAATTAAGATTCGTAGGGGATGTTTCTTGATCTCTCCCACCACTCCTCGATTCCAAACAAGCGGAGCTCGTGTAAATCCTCTCTGATCGATCCGTGCAGGAGGCGATTCAGCCATGGTGGTGGTTACGAGGGCCGCCAAGAGGAGGATGTTGGAGGAAGACGGCGGCCGTACTAGCCAACAAGGCGAAGACCTCATCAGCCTCCTCCCGGACGCCATCCTCGGCGCAATCATCACGCTGCTCCCCACCGCTGCCGCCGCCCGCACTCAGACCCTCTCCCGCCGGTGGCGCCCGCTCTTTCGCTCCTCCCCGCTCAACCTCAAGGCCCGCGTCGTCACCGGCAGTGAAGAGGAGGTGAGGTCCTCGGGATTAGTCTCTCGCACCCTCTCTGCCCTGTGCCGCCCGCCGCTTGTCGCTCAGCTGGTACTGCCGTGACGACGGCCTCTTCCCCACTCTCGACTCCTGGCTCCGGCTGCCCCTCCTCGGTGGCCTTCATGAGCTCGAGCTGTTCTACTACTCCGTTGGAACTGAGGACCCTGGTAGCCCTCCGCTGGCGCCGTCCACATTCCGCTGCTCGGAGACGCTCCGGGTCCTCACACTCTGCTCTAGCGACGAGGTGCTGCGGTTGCCGCCTGCAGAGATCGTCAGCACACTCGATTTCCCTTGCATCAAGCAGCTCACCCTCAAGAGGGTCCACATAGCTGAGAACTCCCTTCATGGAATTCTGCCCAGATGCCCTGTCCTGGAGAGCTTGCTCCTGTGCTCGAACGCTGGTTGTCGTCGTCTACGTATTAGCTCCGCTACCCTTCAGAGCTTTGGCGTGTCCAATGGTTGGTATGAAGAAGAGGAGAGGCTGGAAGAAGTCATTGTTGATAATGTGCCGCTGCTAGAAAGGCTCATTCCGCGGAAAGTATCAGGTGAAATGGTGATCCGAGTAATTCAGGCTCCAAAACTGAAAGTACTGGGCTATCTACAAGATTACATCTCCACTATTCAGCTTGGCCCCATAGTTTTCTAGGTAACCAGAATCTTCAGCCCTGAATCTTCGTGAATATGTCCTTGTGTTCATTTGTTTATTTAACATCACATGCTTGCTTCAGAAAATGATGCCCCTTAGCCTGTCCACTGTGGCCCGTACCATGAAGACTTTGGCTCTGTACATTAGTCCTGATGTGGGTGTTGTTATTGGTTTATTGAAATGCTTTCCGTGTGTTGAGACATTATACTTCGAGGTGAGAACTTTTATATTTTCCTAATCGTACAATGGATCATTTTATTCTCCAGCTATACTATTCTGTCAGTCTTGTAGTTGAAGGTCAGTTATGACTGTTTGTTTCAACCATTTTATTTCCTTTTCAGTCACATAGTCCGCGAAACATCAATAACACGCCACGCTCTGATCAGCTAGAATGCCTTGATCACCATCTCCAGAAGTTGGTGGTTACATCTTATGGTGGAACAGAGTCAGAAGTGAACTTCTTTAAGTTCTTTATCTTGAATGCCAAAGTGCTAGAATTTATGAAGATTGTAACCCATGGCAGTGGCCCTTATTCTACTCAGGAACTGCATCTGGAAGCTAGAGCGTCATGTGGTGCTGAAATTGTTTTTGAATCTGATTTTGAGTCTTGCAGTATGGTACACATCAATCACATCCATGATATGGCTATGGATGATCCCTTTGATTTATCATTATGTAGATGTGAGAATGATCCAATTTGGGATATGGTCTAGATAGGCCACTTTTATTTGAAGTTGATTGTGAGTCCATGAGGTGTATTACGCACAAATCAAATCCATGATTTGGCCATGGTGTCTGAAAATATACCTCTCTTGCCATCTTCCATTGTGGGCTTTAACCAGCAAGTTGTAAGCGTCCTGCAGTAGCACTGGAGGCTGACAAGGTCAGCTGGCTGATCCTTTTTGACATGTCATTCTGCTGATACCATTGTTGATCTATTCTGAGGTCACTCATGCGTAGTTTTTTTTTTCTGTGTATCTTGGATCCAAATTTGAATTTCTTTGTCATAGTTGTCATGTTTGGGATTAGTCACAATATCGTAAGCATCTTTTGTTCTGTTGTGATGTCTATATGTCTACAGCCTAAAGTGTTTTTTATTGTCGATTTTTTGATGTGCTATGGATGTGGATTTTACATGGTTAGAATGTATCCTGTTCACATTTATATCTATACTGATACTTCTATACTATTCTACGCCATGGTTCTCAAGGCGGTAAGGTGGGACAACGCCTTACGAACGTATTAATCAAATACGAGGAGAGCGTGGGCTGTCTCACGCAACTGATATTGTGTAAGTGACGACAGAACTGATATTAGGTGTATCATCCTACAGATTATTGTATCCTACTGTGATAGTAGTGGCTGACAAGGTAATGGTTTACCCTTTGGACATGTCATTATGCAGCTGCCGTGACATTGATTTACACTGCCAGGTCATATTTTCTCGACATTCTTTTGGTTAAGTCCAAGGGTGAACTATTTTGTCATAATTGTATTGTTTTGGGATTAGCTTTGATAGATCATTCCTATTGTAAACAAACTTTGTTCCATGGCCCATCTTCTTAGCTGTTGAGCTGAAGTATAAATTTCACGTGTTGTTTGCTTGAACGTGCAGAGAGCTGTGTACCATTTCATTAAAAAAATATCATGTGTTTTTACCACATTCTTTTAGCATGGCATGCATCATGCATATGTATGTGCCTTCTAATCCCAATTAACTCATTCAAGACCAAAGATAAAGTGCTGTTCAGGCTACTATTTATCAATTTCACCTTTATCTAGGTTGTTTAGTCAGACTATGGCAATTCTAGTTTGTTGATAAGTTATGTGGCCTGTCATTTACCAAAATATGGAATACAAGGACAGCAACATCATCTTATCATCCAATTTATGCAGCATTTCAGTGAAATTTGAAAGGGGAAAACCATGTTTGATTTGAGTGGCAATGTCATTTATCGCTAAAGCTACTAGTATGACATGCCTTCTTTCTGCTTGACAAGACTGTAAGCCTTTGAACGCAAGAAAAGAAGTAAGAACATTTCGGTCTTATTCTGAAAGCCAAATTTTGGAACAAATAAAAAGCAGGAATTTCAACAAATTTGATTATTACGGGAGAAATAGATTTGAGTCTGTTAGGATAAAATGGGTCAGATATTCCTCTAGAACGGCTTGTTCTATGAGTGATGACAGATCCTTTGGACATGTCATTGTACAAAATCCATGGCATTGATTGACATTATCATGCCATATTCTTCTCATTATTTTTTTTGAGTCCGAGGTTGAGCCATATTTGGGGATAGACCCTTTCTATTGTAAACAAGCTTTATTCCATTGTGTATCATTTTAGCTACCTAACTGGAGTATAAAATCTCACGTGGATTTACTACAGTCTTATTTACATACTTGGGCAATTCTAGTTTGTTGATAAATGAATGATATTTATAAAATATGGAATAAAACAACAACGACATCTTATCATCCAATTTATGCAGCATTTTGGTGCAAATTTGCCGTGTTTTATTCGTTTCAGATGGCAGATGCATATATTGCTAGACACGCTAATGCGCTATGCATATTTCTTCTTGGCAAGATTCTTAAAGCCTTTAAATGCAAGAAAAGAAATGCGGACATTTTGGCCTTATTCAGGAAGCCCAATTTGTGAAAACAAGTGAAATATCTGTTCAGGTTACAACATTTATTATACGTTGGTATGTAGTTTGTACCATTACACTGAAATATCTGTTCAGGTGACAACAAAAACCTTCTGGCGGTTCCTTTTGGATTAAATGATTGATGAAAAAAGTTCGTTGGATTTGATATTATCGGAAGCTTTCCTTTATTCGATAAGGAAATTTATTAAATTGAAGTTTTTTTACATCGAATTGATACAAATTTTTGCCGGTTGTTGGGTGGAGGAGAGGAGCCTAGTCCTTTATTTAATTCATACATATATCAACTCGGTGATATTATCTCTATTCTATATTATTAATTGTACCATCCTTGTTTAGCTTCCAAGGAGAGCCGTTAGGAAGCTCCTGTAGTCACCCGAGGTTTCCTTGGCAATGACTTGCTCCAAGGTAACAGAGGACCTCTTCTGGAACGCGCCGGTGATGCCCTTCATGTCTTTCTCGGCGTGCATCACGACCACCCGGGTTAGGGTATCCTCATCAGTCCCTGCTTCGCGTGTAGCATTCCTCAGAACCTGCTTGCAGATGGCAGCGGTATACTGTAACACCTCAGGTATTTTAATTGTTAAACAAATTTTTCGGGCATAATAAAATGCATCACTAACTAAGAAAATAAAAGGAATGGATTAAGTTTGGTTTTGCTTTTACCTTTAAAAGTTTGTATGTGCATAAATGCATGTACTTTAATAAAACAAACTGGATAACTTTCACATCAAAACAAATATGGCTATGAAATTAAATGAGCACACCAGTTTTAGCATGACCAATAAAAGTTTAGTTGAAGCCTAAGGAAGAAAATGAAATTTTGAAATAAAATGACGCGCACTCCGAATAGAGTTTTCTTTAAGTTTTTAAAATAACTTTGGAACTAAAGCTCAAATGAACTTTGGCCTGAAACGAAACTTGTAGAACTTTTTATTCTGAACAACTTTCATGTTCAAAAGATTTTGAAATTCAAATTAGAAAGAGGAGAAAACATCCTGTTTGCACCCAGCCCCCTGGAAGTTTTCAAATTCTTGCACATAGGTCCCTCCCTCACCTCTCCCATCCTCTGCTGCACCGTCCCCCTCGCCCGACCGCCGCCGGCCACCTGGCCATCGACGCCTGCGCGGCACCAGGCGCCGAGCCAACCCCCGGCGCCCTGCTGCACCGCCCCAGCCCGCCCAATCGCGCCGCGCACCATCTCCCTCGCCCACGCCGCTATCTCGCTCGCCCAGTCGCCTGCCCGCGTAGTTCGCACGCGACACAGCACCCCTGTGCACCGTCGCCTGCCCAATAGCGCACCTCTACCCACCGCCGGCAGCGCCCAATGCCTCTGCTCGCCGCCCAGCTCGCCAGTCGCACGCCCGCGTCGTCCGCACGCGACGTCGCGCCCCGGTGCGCGCCCAGCGCACGCACGCCACGCGCATGGCGCGCCTCTGGCCGCCGCCCCGCCACCCAATGGCGCCCAGCCTCGCCGCCCCCTCCACCCCGCGTTCCGGCCGTGCCAAGCCCGCCCCCATGAGCTCCACCGGCTATAAAGCCAGGCACAGCGTCCCTCCTCTCCTTTCTTCTTCCCCGCCAGAAGAGAGCAGAGCTCCATTGCCGCCGGCGCCCCCACCTCGCCGCGGGGCCCTTTGCTCCGGCCCACCTCCGCCCGAGACAAGCGCTGAAACGGGTCCTCCTCAATGCGCTGAAGCTTCCCAGCCCGAGCCCCGCCGCCCTCATCGCCGGAGCGCCGCCGTCCGCGCCGCTCCACCGCCGCCGCCCCTGCTCTCCGCGGCCAGCCCGCCACCAGCCACCCCGAGCCACTCCAAGACCACCAATAGGTGCGCCCTGGTTCCCTCTCCGTGCTCCCCCACCTTGCCCTCGCCGCCGGCGACCCAGCTCGCCGGAATTCGGCCGGACAGGATGATCCCCGCCATGAATCGCGACCAGGGACTACATTGCAAACGCCCAAATCTTCCTAGGGGGTTTTCTGCTAGTTTTCAGGGACCTCTCTGTAAAGAAAGTTTTAACCAAATCGGTGAACTTGTAAAATTCGTATAAAATCGTAGAAAATTCAGAAAAATGCAAACTCAACTGTTCTGAAATCCTTAGAATAAACTCTACAACTTGTGTTACAAAAAGTTTCTCAGTCTCTCAACGTATTTTGCTCTACGTTAAATGGAAGCTTTAATGGACTTATTTTGTACCCACTGTTGTAAATCAGTACTGACCCTAAGTTTTGGGCAGTAAGCTAGTTGCTTGATGTTTAGGACTGTGTAAAAAGATCAGGCCCAAATTCCATCTCTATCTACACTGTTTATTAAACTTAGTTTCATACCATGTTTGGATAGAATTAATTGTCCCTGCAGTTAGGTTATGAATAACCTACTGGAACTTTTGCTGTACTTGTATAATGGTACCTAGATTCCATAAAAAATTTAGAGACTTTTTATCTCAAAGGAACCTATTTATTTGATTTATGTGCTAATAACATACATTAAATCAAGAAAATAGTATCTTAGCTTGGAAAATTCTCAAATTTTTACTAGGAGATACCCCATCGTAGTGGATGCTGTGTGAAATGTTTCATGGACAAAAACCCTGTGTAGGGTCCTGTAAAAATGAATCCTTGAATAACCTAGGTGTGTAATGTCATATTTTCTATGCTCTGAAAACTGCATAATAAATCCTATAAAAATTACAGTAGCTCCTGCATGATTAAATGAAAGCCCTGTAAAAATCTTAGACTCAGTTGTTGCACCATTTGTCCTGTACAAAAAGAACAAAGATCTAACAGCAACTATGTAATATATTTTTCATAATTAATCTGCTACATGAAATTGTCTGAAAATTTTTCAGTAAGCACATCTTTCCCTGATGCGTCTAAATCCAAAATTTCAGGACCAGAAACTATCCACTGTAGTAATTACACTTAAATCGTGTCGTTTACCATCACCACTACTTAAACTTATGCATTCATGTAGAATCGACGACTCTCGCCGACGGAACTTACGAGCTGGTGCCCGCGTCTGAGAGTGAGCAGCGTGAAGCTCAAGTAAATCTAACTGAAGCTCTTGAAGACCCGAGCCCAAGTTCGGAAGAGCCCCAAGCTAACTGCGAAGGCAAGCCCCGGAGCATAACCCATCTCTTTCCTAAATTATGCAACTCATTACTCCTTGCTTGTGCATTAAGTTTATAGGAGTTGAATGAAAACTTAGTTGCATGATATTAGGTACCCTTGCTTGAAAACTAGATGTAAGGATCGATAGAATGCTGTGCTAATAGAACTCCGGTAAAAGCCGAGTGATTTCCTGTCACTCGCGAGAAAATAGGAGTTGAATGTTTACTACACGCTGCAATCATAAGGACACGGACGGGCTATGGAACGATGGTTACGATTGAGGCCCGTCTGTCTAGTGAAAAATGCTAAGGCCGCAGTGTGTGGTAGTGATGGTTAAGTCTTTGAACGTACTAAACACATGCCGAGATTATGGGAATCGGTAAGCTTAAGTACCTGATTGGCCCGGCAAGTGGACAGCAACCTACCCTTTGAACTTCGGTCCCATGTGCATATGGCGAGTGCAAAGAGTGGTCACGACCCGGCGCCGAACCGTGGCGTGGGGCTCTTGTACTCTCGGAGGGTAGCCTCGATCCACGACTCGGAAAGAAAGGGGAAAAGTTGCACGTGTGACTCTAGGGAGTAACCACGTGACGTGTGTTTGGGTTTCCCTTGCAAGGTTAAGAAATTCGATTCGAATCGTCTGTTTCTCACGGCTATTGAGACTGCTTAACCATTTTTACCCACAGAGTAAGAAGAGGAACAATGAGGATGAATGAACTGGTTGGATGAAAATTTAATGCTTCACCATGTATGCTATTGGATGGCTGCTTATCTAGAATGGTTAATGAAACTAGAATCTTGAGCTAAAAGTTGAAAGTAAGGACCCACTTGTAGATGCTTTTCGGCAAAACAAACCCCTGAGCCAAAAAGCCTTGCATATCTAGAGTCGGTGGAGTAGATTCCACTACGCGGGTAAGTCTTGCTGAGTATTAGTATACTCAGCCTTACTTGTGGCTCGTTTTCAGGTGAGGCCTTCGAAGATATGATTGCTAGCTTGACTTGGCCCTGCACTCTTCCCCCAGGTTGGTCGGTGGAATGGGATGCGCCCCCGTCCAACGGAGATAATGCCGAGTGATGTCTCGTACGGGCTTCATCGAGACATCCTGTATCGCCGAGTAGCTTCCGTTGTTTTATTTTCCGCTGCAACTTAAACTCTGAAGAACTTCTTATGAACACTGAAGTACTTGGTTTCTAAACTCGAAACTTGGTCTGTAATATTTACTTATGGTAATTTTGTAATATTTGCTGGAATATGGTATTCTCTGGGCTCATCGTCGCATGCGATCCGCTCTACCGTGGTTGCATCGGGAGGTTATACCCGACAGACCAGTGGATTACTCCGTTTGAAGTGTAAGGTTAACCGAGGTTGTCTTAATGGTGATGGTTAATACACTTGAGCCGGATTAATTCAGGTGGTTCTGCCACATATACCCCACGAGATCAGTTCAAGATCAGTCCAGTACCTGTTTATTTGGTTTTTGTTTCGTTATCGTTGACACCTCACCTTGGCAAAGTATTTGTTTGCATCTGCAATGCACCTCACTGTGGTTCGCAGAGCGCGCAAGTAGCATGTCGAATCAGTTGCATGTAGCAGTGCCTGGCGATACCGAAATGGTTTGATCATCTGATTTGGTATAAAGCATGAGATCTTTAAATTTAAAGACGAGGTATTTTGTGGCTTGACCTTGGTGATGCTGCTGCTGTGCTCATCTTTAAAGCAGCTGAATGTGGCTTTGAGCTGTGCTTTGCTCCTAGTACCCACGATCCTGATGAGCTCCTCATGATCAATTGTGCCATTTCGTACAGCCTCATGGACAATCTTCGCCTCTGATTTTGCTAACCCCATGTTTACATCGTTGCCATCGTACCTGTAGGTGCTCACTAGGGCCAGCAAAAGCTGAAGGAGAAGAAGGACAGATTAGCCTGTAAATCAAACCAGGATGACGAGCGTAAGAAAATAATGAAGAGCAGCTGTACATACACTGCGAAGATTTCCCGTGGTGCAAGCAGCGACATCTTCTTCCAGGGAGCACTTGTAGAGAACATGGTAGGCCTTCTTCACTGCGATAAGTTCCGCAGGCGAGTTAGTGCCTGCGATCTCGATGATGACTGGGTACTCCTCCTGGATGCATTTCATTGCAGCGTTCGCCATCACAGCCTGCCTCTCATCAGGGTCAAGTATCCAGTGGCACATTGCTCTCTGGACAGTAACCAATGGCACTAGTGGTCAGATGAACTGACAAAAGGCTCATCAGGAAAAATATGCAAACTAATCTGAACAAAAGCTCATCAGGAAAATGCAAACGTAATTTGGGCCACCTCAAAATCTCCGGAGAGCTCTGACTGCAGGCGCTGCAGTAGGCTCTCGTTGTACATCTGTTCATAGGTCAAAGTAATCTGTTTCCTCTGAGTGACATCACGCCGAGCTAAGATGGCTATAACTGCCTGTTCGTCCGTGCCCCATCCTGGACCACAAAATAGTTTGCAAAGGTCATTGACTCATTGGCAATGTTCCTTAAACATGTTCGAAACATTATATTCTAGACAATGTTTTTTGTTTTGACTCTTTTCTGAATAAATGAAATCTGAAGCAAATATTTGAACAGCTCACAATAGAGTCAGGAACAATAACCTTGGAAAGCCTTCAAGAGAGCCGCCGCATCTTCAGCGGGAGAAGGGGCAACTTGAGAAACAGTATTTGTTGCCATCTTTCACGTTGTTCCGTGTTCCCTCTCCTTTTCTCCAGATTGGTTTTGTTAAGCACAGCAACTCCCCGTGGTATTTATAGAGATCATGTCTGCATCTAACCATGTGCTAGTGGGCATTGAATTAAAACACTAGAGAAACTTCATGATAATCTAGCGTTACTCCGTTTACTCAGTAAGTTTTAACTACGTGAGTTTCAAAATTTAATGCGGCATCAAAGAAATAACTCCTCAGATGGGGCATCTTTGGGGGAAAAAAATTCTACTACAACGACGCCCCTCCTCAGATGGGACAAATAGTTTTGGCCTCCAGTTGTTGACACGCTTTCTTCACAAAACAATATTTGCGACACGCTTTCTTCACAAAACATCTCACTGTCACCTGTAATCCTGTGCTTATATCCCTTTATTTCGTTTTTGGTTTAGTTTAGTCAATGCATGGCCTCTCTTAATAGTTTAATATGACTATACGAGTGCCCTACACTAAACATGCAACGTTTGTCCTCAACGGCGAGCATGATATGCAAGGCATGCTGTTGAGTGACTTGAGGCTCCGAAGAACACCGCATTCAAAAGGGACCCTATCAATGTGAGGCACAATAGTTTGCCCTAGGCTCGGCAGGTCAACAAGGGCATCTCAACTGCCATAGAAAAACAATTAGAATTTGTAAAGACGGTAAAGGGAAAATGATAATAGTATTGTTTTGAATGGAATGTGGTTAACTAACTCTGCCTACACCCCTGAAGTATATGGGACGGCTTGAACGTGCCTAATAGCTAAGGGTGAACACACCAAAGGTTCCTAACAAACAAGATATAGCCAAATTGCAGTGGATCTCAAAAGAGCATAGAAACTTGTGGTTTCTGTGTGACAACCCACCTTTTTAAGAGTAAATATTAACCCTAAAAAACTAGGGGTAAAGATAAGAAAAAGAGAAAAGAAAAGAGAAAGAAGAGAAGAGAGGTCAAACTTGGTCAAATTTGGTCAAAATTCATCCAAATTTGAAATGTTTGCAGTGAAAAACTAAAGGAAGAATGTCCAACAGAAGAATAAGTCAAAATATGATCAAATGTGAAGTTTGAGATTCAAATTCAAAAGAAAAGAGGTTGAATTGGTTCAAATATGTGAAGTATTAATATGGTTGATTAGCCATCTTGAGCAGCCTTTAATTTGAAATATGGTTACAGAAGTCAAGTTTTGGTCAACATGAAAAATATATTACAAGATGAGTAATTAAAATGGAACGAATTTTGAAGCATGTGAAGAATGTTTTGGACATGTTTGAAACCCTCAAAAATGGAAAGAAATGTTGTTTGAGTGAAAACATAGAAAAAATGGGCAGTGCTGAATGACCCAATTTGGGAGCTTATAATATTGGATTTTATGTGTGAACTTTGGACAACAAGAGCATTATTTTACATAAGGATGTTTGGGGTACTCAAATGTGCCATTTATTCATCTGGAAATATTGGGCAAGGTGTTTAACTTTAAATTCAAATAAGCCGGTTCAAACGAAAAAGCTGAAATTCTGAAGAACTCTGAAAACAGTTAAAACCCTAATGTTCAGATAAATTTGGTATTAAATCTGTGTAGAATTAGAGGAAGTGTACATGATGAATATTGGAGAGGGATGTCCCCTCTACAACTTTGCTTTTTGCCGATTCCAATGTTCATATGTGAAATTCGGTGAAACTTGAAATCAAAGTCTCGGGTTCAGAGAGAAAGGGGTAGTGCATCGCGATTCAAAGCTGAATTCATCCTTATTTTGCATCCTCTACACCGCCGAAGTTTGGCGGTAAAATTCGAGTGATCCACGTATCAACTGGTCATGAGGACAGCAGCAAGTTACCAAGCAGGAGGTGGAGGATGCCGGGGCGGTAAGATTTTGAATAAATACCGCGCCCTCAACTGCCTGCTTCCTCCTCCCACCATTTCTATTCGACGCCAGCCGAGCTCGGTCATCGAAGAATCTCATCGCCGTTGAGCCACCACCGTCCAATTCCTTGCACCCACAGCCTCCTCAGCAGCACACCGTCTCGTTTGAGCCGTCCCTGAGCGAAGCCAGCAACTGCAGTCCCTTCTTTGCCGTCGTCTTCAACCTACGCCCGCTGCCGCATCTGCAGGGGTAGGTTGCCGGTGAGGCCTACCTTCCCGGCCTTCTAAGCTCGCTCTGAGGGCACCTACAGCACCGCAAGTGCACGTAGAAGCTTAGGGTGCCGCGTGTTGTCGTGGGGCGTGTCGAGGTAGGCCGAAACGTAAGCACTGTTGTGTTCCCGTTCCCGTGCCGCGGCCATGGGTGCCGCCGTGGAGCTCGGTGCTCCGGCCGTCTAGGGCCCCGGTCAAGGAGCGCAGCGCGTTCAACAAGTTGAGGAGAAGCTATAGGTGTCACATGTGGTCGCATTATAAAAAAACAATTTGTAACAATATTCCGTTTTTTCCAAGCGCGGATCAAAATGTAACCTAGCAGCTGACCCACCCTTGGAAATGAATCGTTAGGGGCGGGTGATGCCATCACCCGCCCCTAAAGATTGCAGATTGCATCTCACCCCTAAAAATAAGGCCCCTTTTCAGGGGCGGGCCTGTAAATGGATCTTTAGAGGCGGGTGACGCCTTCATCCACCCCTGAAAATACCTATAAAATTTTGGGTGCTCTTCTTCCTCCTCCGACAGCACAGTATTTGTTCGGGGGAGGTGCTGCCCTAAAATTCAAAAATAGAAAAAAGGGAAGCGAAGGTTTTAAACTTAATTTCCTTCGAGGTGGGGGCTCTAGGGGGTAAGTTGATGCTAATTCTATATCATTTTTAAGCTTTTTGGATAGTTTTAAAACTCAAATGGTGCTCTATTAC
The DNA here is from genome assembly GCA_032594955.1 of Panicum miliaceum. NCBI lineage: Eukaryota > Viridiplantae > Streptophyta > Magnoliopsida > Poales > Poaceae > Panicum > Panicum miliaceum. Next base: position 4,420,908 of record CM064070.1, on the reverse strand, counting down.
CTCTAGATCTAGATCTCTATGGTGTGGATTTGCCATTTTGGGCTCCATTTGCCTCAAACTTTTGGATGAAGTTAGGTTATTTTAGTAGAAGAACAAGATTATGTAATGGCCTAATCTTTATGTTTTAGCCTTATTTCTAAGTAAACAAATTCCTAGATCTATGGAGGAGAGAGAAGAAGCTTTATTTTTTTTATATTTACACAAATGCATGAGAGTTATTTCCAACAAAATTTAGTTGTTCAATAATAGGTTGGGTTTTGATTTTTTTTATAGTTTTTACATGTTAAATTGACTTTTTTTAATATATACGCATATATACAAATATATATGTATGGCTATTTGGGGCTCTATTTGCCTCAAACTTTTGGATGAAGTTATGTTATTTTAGTAGGAGAACTATATTTGCACATATGTATATCTAGGCGTATATAAAGGTATATATTTGTTGATGTTCAGAGATGGATAGGATATGGATGTACAAAGCACGAAGGACGGATGCTTATTTCTGTGGAGAACTTACTAAATTCATTCAAGCTGCAGAAAACCACGCAAGAAATGAGAAAACACAGAGGATACTGTGCCCGTGCAAAACATGCAAGAATATGAGAGTATTCAACGACACAACTACAATCAAATCGCAAGTGTTGGTGGGTGGTTTTGTTGAGAATTACATGATCTGGACGTATCATGGCGAGAAAACACCCCCTCCGACGGAGAATACACTCGATGAAATGATAGAAGACGTCGAGTTTGATAGATTGTTTGATGCTTATGATGAATTTTGTGCGGATGTCGGGGATGATGATGGTGATGGTGTCGGCGAGGGGCCCATCGATGGTGGTAGTGATGATGGTAGTGACGACGAACTTGAAGACGGTGATTTCCTTAGCTAGTTGTTGCACCACACCAAAGCAGAGCTATTGGTAGGTACTGCAAGGGGGTTAGCAAACTTCAAGACGGTGACAAAAGCAGCGGAGGAAAATATATATGAGTGATCAAAGGAATGTCCGAAACACTAGACCGCGCTTCTTTTCATACTTGAGCTGTTGACTCTAAAGGCTAAGCACAGTTGGTCAGATAGTAGTTTTAATGATCTCTTGCCTATGTTGCCTTGGTTGTTTCCAAAGCCAAAAAAAGTGCTCGCCAACACCTATCGAGCAAAAAAGCTTGTCAGTCCATTCATGATGGGTGTGGAAAGAATTCATGCATGTCCAAATCATTGTATTTTGTATCATGGGGATACTTTCAAAACTTGGACAAATACCCTGTTTGTTCTGCCAGTCGATACAAAAATAATACTGGTTATTGTGGTGGCGACATTCAAGGGCCAGGTGATGGGAATAAAAGGAAGAGGAAGGGTGCAAGGAATAGTGTTATCTCTATTGAGCAGACACTACCTTAGGCATTTCTGAGAAGCAGAGCAGGATTCCTGCCATGGTTATGTGGTACCTTCCAGCTGCCGACCACCTGAGGCGTTTCTTCTCCAACCCAAAGGATGCTGAACTGATGCGGTGGTGGGATTCGGATAAGCGCTAGAAGGGCGACAGAAAGCTCCGACATCCAGCTGATGCTCACCAATGGAAGAAGTTCGATGAGCAGTATTATCGGGAATTTGGAAAGGACCCAAGGAATGTTCGGTTTGTGTTGAGTACAGATGGAATGAATACGTTCAATGATAGAACTAGCACTCACAACACATGGCTAGTGATCTTGACGATGTACAACCTGCCTACATGGTTGTGCTAGAAGAGAAATTACCTTTTGCTATCGATCCTTATACAAGGTCCCAAGCATCCTGGCATCGATATTGATGTTTTTCTTGAGCCTCTGATACAAGAGATGGAAACTCTATGGAAGGAGGGTATCAATATCGTTGATGGTTTTACACGGCAACCCTTTAATCTAAGAGCTATTATCTTCGTCACCATCCATGATTACCAGGCTTTGTTTGTCCTTTCGGGACATGTGATAGGTAGGACAGGATGCACGGTTTGCGTGGACAACACCGTATCGTCTTTCCGGGAAGGTTCTAGAAAGGTAGTTTACCTTGGGTACAAACGCTTCTTGGTGGAAGGATATCGGTACCAAAGTAAGAAGTTCTACAAGTTTTTTGATGACAAGTCTAAGTTACATTCTGGTCCAGTAAAACGAGACGGGCACTATGATTTCGAAATGGTCAGGACCATCCAGGTCACCTATGGGAAGATGACGAAGGATGGGAAGAAGAGAAATAGAGATAAGGCACCTATCGAAGGCGTACCATTCAAGAAATGGTCCATTTTCTACAAGTACTTACTGTATTGGGCGGATCTAGAGGTCCGCCATGCAATCGGTGGTATGCACCTGAAGAAGAATGCGTTTGGTAACACAATTTGGCTCCTTCTGGAGATATCAGCTAAGACAAAAGGATACCTTGAAATCACATCAAGACCTGGTAAACATGAAGATAAGAGAAGATCTTCACCCTGTGGATAAAGGGAATGGAAGATATGAACTTCCCCCGGCTAGCTACAACTTGACACATGATGAGAAGAAGGCAATGTGCGAAAGCTTACGGGGATCAGAGTCCCTAGTCGTTTCTCATCCAACATAAGGAAACTAGTTTCAATGAAAGACCTCTCGCAATGCGGCTATAACTGTCTCAATTGTCATGTGTTGCTGACGGTGTTCCTCCCTATTGCAATCAGAGCGATCAAGCCAGTATATATAAAGATGGTAATCACCCGGTTGAGTTACTTCTTTAACAAGATTTCTCAAAAGTTGATCGACGAAGATGAATTGCATGATCTCCAAGAATCTATCGGGGAGACTATGGCGCAGCTCAAGATGTGCTTCCCTCCTGGATTTTTTTTATATAACGGAACACCTAATGATTCATATGGTTGACCAAATAAGGGCACTTGGTCCACTTTACCTACATGAAATGTGGATTTATGAGCATTTCATGTCCATTCTAAACCGGTACGTACTGAATCGCGCATACCCTGAGGGGTCCATGACAGAGGGATACAGTACTAAGGAAATCATTGAGTGTTGGCTAGGTTACCTAAAGGATAAATTAGGTATTGGTTTGCCCGTTCCACGCTTTTTGGGGAGGTTGGAAGGAGTTGGCACAGTTGGGAGGAAAATCTTCATTGACAAGGATTTCAAAGGTGTGCAACAAGCACAGTATAGCATCTTGCAGCACCTCACGATAATGACACCTTTAGTCGATGAACACTTGAGCATGATTCATGCAGAAAGTAATGGCCGCTCGGATGATTGGATCATGAGAGAGCACAAGCGTCGATTGACTACATGGTTGAAGGGCCTAGATCTACCAGATGGGGAGACCGTGGAAGAACAAACGATCAAAAGATTAGCGGCTGGCCCATCTAGCCAGGTCACGTCATGGCAAAAGAACAGTGGTTTTCATATTGAGGCCTTAGACGAGAGACCAGGCCAACGTACCATATACTATGGCATTATAGATGATATATGGGAAGTGCACTATGGTTCCAATATACAATTCCCAATCTTTCAGCGTCATTGGGTCAAACACCCAAGAGGTGTTGAGTTGGACGGCTATGGGCTCATGATTGTTGACCTCAACAATGACGGTTACAAAGATGATCCATGGGTACTTGCTTCATAGGTTGTACAGGTACTATACGTAGCTGATCCCGCAAAGAAGACAAAGCACGTTGTTATCCCTGGAAAACAAGATATCTTAGGAGTTGATGGTATCGACGATGTGGAAGAATATAATCAATACGATGAAATGAACCTGTTCACGGAACTGCCACAGAAGATGAGAATTCTAGAAGCAAGCATAAGAAAAGATGACAAGCCATGGGTACGTAAGGACGGAGACTCGCGAATTGTTACCGCTTAAATATGTAGCTAGTAAATTATTTTTGGATTCATGTAATCTCTCTAATATCACGTGCATCAATGTATCCTGAATGAATTATATATATGAGACCTAGTAAACTATTTTAATGTTCTAGCTTCATTAGTTTTTGATGAATTTCCTATATCCATATAGGAGAGAGAAGTATATGCTTCTTGTAGTTGTATTTAATAAAACACTCGCACACTACAAAATAAATCAAAATAAAAAAATCATTATATACGCTGAAATGTGGTTGTCATATTTTTTTCTAGTTATATAGGTCACAATATTCTTAGGGTACAAATTTCACTTTTTATTTGATGTGTTTTGCTAGTTTTCTTAAATAAAATGGATTTACAGAAAAAATTTGAAAACTATTTTTAGGGGCGGGTGACGTCCCCACCCGCCCCTGAATATATATTTGTAGGGGCGGGTGACGCCCCCACTCGCCACTGAAAATATATTTGTAGGGGCGGGTGACACCCCCACCCGCCCCTGAAAATTATTTTCAAAATTATTCTCTAAATTCATTTAATTCAGGAAAAATAGCAAAATACATCAAAAAATTGAAATCTGTACCCTAAGTATACTTTGACCTATAGAACTAGAAAAAATATGACAGATGATTAAGAGTGTGGAAATCACAAAGTGTGCTTTGAGTTGCATGAGATAGATGTGTGATAGAGCCACACATTGTGGTTTTCACGCTCGTAACCATTATATACGCTGAAATGTGGTTGTCATATTTTTTTCTAGTTCTATAGGTCACAATATCCTTAGGGTACAAATTTCACTTTTTTTTATGTGTTTTGCTTTTTTATATAAATTAAATGGATTTACATAAAAATTTAAAAATTATTTTAAGAGGCGGGTGACGCCCCCCACCTCCACAAATCGATTTGTACAAATGCCCTGCTATATATAGGAGAGGGAAGGTGGGACTTAGCAAAAATTTCCCATTTCAATTCGGATGTCGTTAGGCTGCGGACCTCGTCTCCGCTCCGCCGCCACGCCCGCCTCCCTTTCCGTGCTGGCGCCCCTCCACGCATGCCCCACCACCTCCCCGTGGTGCATGCCTCCTCCATCCCGCTCGGCGTAGCCGGCGCCCGAGCTCCCTCCGGCGCCACCTCCCCGCGCTGCCGGCGCCCCCAGCCCTCCCCCGTGCGCGGCCCTCCTCCGCCGCGGCCTAGCCGGTGCCCAAGCTCTCGCAGGCTGAGCTCCCCGCGCCACCACCTCCCCTGAGCGTCCTCCTCTCCGCACCGCCACCTCCCAGCTCCGTCGCCGCGCCACAACGCGGATCTATGGCGCCCACCGCCCCCTCCTACCCGCCGTGCGCGCCACCACCTTGCCGGCGCCCTAGCTCACGCCGGCACACGAGCTCCTCCTCGACCGTGCGCGTAGCCCCCTCCTCCTCCCCTCGATGGTGGCCATCCCCTCCTCCCTCCTCCCTCTCTCCTCCATGGCGCCCGAGCTCCCGCAAGGTTCTTTTTTTATTTTTTCGGTCAATGATTGTATTCATGTATATGAGGACTAGTGAATGAAAATTTGAACTATTGAGAATGTGAATTAGAAAAAGTATTATTTTTTTGGTAAGTGAATTAGTGAATGTGAGTTAGTAAATTAGTGAAAGTGTTAGTGAATGTGAGTTAGTGAATTAGCAAAATTGTTATTTTTGTGGACTTGTTGATCATTGAAATTAGTGAAATTATCAATGCGCGCGCACACACACACACACTCTTAAACACACTCAAAGACATTAGTGAATGTGAAATAGGTAGTGACTTATTGAACTAGTGAATGTGTTATTTTTGATATCTGAAAAGTGAATGTGAATTCATTTGATTAGTGAGTGTAATCTTGTTGTGAAATTATGAGGTCTGTCTATTAACCTCCGTATTCATGTCGACTCATAAATATTTCCTTTCCTATATTAATCTTGTTGTTATGTTTCTATTCATAATTGTATTCAGATATATTTCTATTCAAATTTTGTATTCAAATATGATTCTATTGAAATTTTTTATTCAAATATGTTCCTATTGAAATATGTAGAACTCGTAAATAGATCAACCGTTATCATCATCCTCGCAAAGGGAGGATGCAGCACTGCAAATGAATGAAGTTGAGCAAATTTCTTCCTAGATGGCAGGGGACGACGAGGCCGGTGTTGTTGCCCAATCTGGAGATGATGATGCCGATGACGGTGTCCAATCTGATGACAACGAAGGTCTTGGGATTTGGCATGGGGCTTGGGTAGAAGGTGTGCGGCAGGATCCGTTAGATCCACACCCTTTTCCTCCAAGAGAAGGCCGTTTAAGGTCGGAGTTCGATCTGGGTTATGAACCGTATCCAAGTCAGGTAATGACTACGCGATTAATTACAACCTAGCATTTACTATAGATTTTCATATACACCGTGTGATGACTTGCCGAATTGTATGATCCGTGTAGGCGCCTCGGATAGAAAGGAGTAAATTGTCGTCGCAGGTTTGCCAGTCAAGGGTGGTGTCTGCTCCGGTGGGGCAACCGCGACGGTCACCATCAAACTGCGGTTAGCCGGAGGCGGTGATCGTTCCGGCGCAGCCTGAGCAGTACCACTTGACGGGTCCACTGCAACGGTGGGCACGCCTTGTCCCCTTGCAATATCATCCCCGACCTCTTCTTCAACTATACCCCTAGTATGTTTGGGGTTCGGGGTGCTACCGACAAAAATCAAGAAGAAGGGTGAAACTCAATCAGAAAACGCCCAAGCGAAAGTAGAGAAACTACTCGGGATGCAATGATATGCACTCACCTGGACACTCCGACGTCATCCCTAGCTGGTGAGGCGCTCGCCTTGCGCTTCCGTGTCACACCCGGTTTTAAGGACAAAAATGAATGCGTAACTATATGTATGCCAGGATCAAGTTTCATACATATAGTGACTTCATCAGTGAATAATCAGTAATAGTATCACGAAAAGAGAACTAAAAGACTATAAAGATTATCAGAGATATACAGCTTGTCTTGGAAGCGAAGGCTTCAACTTCACAGGCAATCGATCGGGGGTTGCGTAGGCCTAGAACTCAGCATCATCTTCAAGAGACTTCACATCAACTTTGTCTTCTGAGCAGCAATTATAACAAGTGTGAGTACACTTATGGTTGGTACTCAGCAAGTGTTGGGAATTATATGACATGACGGCCAACAGCTAGGAAGGGCTGACTGGCTTACCGCAATAAGCAATTTTATTTGGTCAAATTTTATTAGCACCTGATTACTAAGGTATAAGTATATACCAACCCACATTAAAAGAAAGAGAATAGATATAGCATAAGCATAACTATAACCCTAAACATGGTCCACAATTTCATTCATCTTCAAGTTCATTAATCATGTGAGAGTCCAAGCCGCTCGTAACCATGAGCACAGCTGATATATCAGTTTCCACTCTGCAGAGGTTGTACACTTTACCCACAATTCATGTCTCCCATGTTGCTCGAGGTCGCGAGCCTCTTAAACACTTCCAAGGTGACTAGCTAGGGATTCACTACGAGGCCTTTACAAAAATTCCCTAACTTATGAAAATCCGCTAAGGTTTCAAGTCAAAGCGGTCATAACTCTCTCTAATGAGGAAGACACCTCAACCAGGACCATATCATAACCTCAAGAGGACCGAGCTATACCCCGATGATGCAACACCTCTTGCCCTTTCGATAAGATTGTCATAAGCTAGTATTTCTAATTAATTAGCGAAGACCAGAGCCATGTAGTATTGTGGTTGCATTGTTTTTCTAGATGGTTCTCCAAGTTCCACTTAAACATATGATCTTGTGATTAACAACACAAATTATACAAGAACATGAAGTAAAGCAGGTATAGCATTGTTTAGGTAACCAACCGTATCCCAAGAGCATAAGCAACTAGCATAGCTACCCAACAAGAAGATAAAAACCCAGGTTGACAAGGAATAGTCATAAAGACTAGGCATATCCTTAGTTAGGATCCATCAGGTTAAGACACATGCATGCATAAAGAAAGTTGTATTTATTATGATTATTAAGATAAAAGAATAATTAAGGAAACACTTGCCTTTCTTCCAAAGAATAGCTACTCAGAATCTTCAACACTTGTTCTTGAAACTCTTAATCTTCAAAGCTCTTGGATCGCGCTCCTTCTAACGTCACACAAGCATCGGGCCCAAGCATACAAGCAAACAAATAAACAAAAACAACTGAGAACAGATACACCAAACAATAAGAAAGCTTAAAAAGAGCGTACTGAAGGATAGGGCTCGTTGCTACGGTCATATGAACGAAAGATTTGTGTGAACAAAAAGAAAGCTTAAAACGGAGCTATGATTGAAAAGAATCCATTATCGGAAGATTTGTGTTATAAAAAACAAACGAACTATAAGTTTTATTTATTTTAGTTAGAAAACAAATGTAAAGGATATTTGAAAGAAAATATCCTTGATTACCACTAACTCATATTATATTTATATTTGTAAAGGCGAAGTAGAACTTAGTCCAATTTATTTATAATTATCTATGTATAAATTATACTAATTAAACAATTATTTAGAAAGAAGACTTTGTGAAAATATCTAAGCATATAACTTTATGATTCGTATTGATTATAACTGCAAATATGTTCAAGTTGGTTTTAATCAAGTTAACATTAATTATGAAAACCAAAGCAAAGACTTAATTGGATTTTATTTAGAAAAACTAGATGAGAGAATATTGTTCAAATTAAATCTATATTTAATTTTAAAATAGGAACTATGACACAACAACGCTATTAAACTATAGCTTAGGGTTTTAGAAGACTAACGCAACAAGAACGAACGGAAATGGATCTAAAACGCAGAAACTGTGGCAAAAACTTTAGGGGCTAGGTGTTGATTTTTACAAGATACAGAAAATAGTGCTCGCGAATAAATCAAGAGCTAGGGTTAGATCCATAAAAGACCACAGGTAGGGCTGGGTTGAAAAGATGCAATACATCTAGGGGGTTTTCTGGTAAGTTTGCAAGACACTAGAACAAGCAGGAGAATTACACCATGTTTCAGGGATTAGATTGGAAAAACTCGAGACCCTCACAACCATGGTGGCTGGCAGCTCTGGCTGGTCCAATTCCCATCAATTTCAGGCACGACAGACCTAGGCGAGTGGGTGAAACAAAAGAGGAGAGGTAGTGGGTCTAATTTGATGGCTTACTCGCAGCGGAGGAGCACCGTGGCGGCCGGAATCGAAGACGAAAGGGGGCGGCGGCGGTCTGTTCGACGAGGCCATCAGTGGCGGCGCGAGCCCGGGTGACGCGCGGGCATATGGGCGGCGCGGACACGGAAGCAGGAGGCGCAGGGCCGAGGGTGTGGCTGCAGGGAGGGCGAGGGAGGAGGGGCGCGGCATCCTGGCGGTGGACGCGCACGACTCCTGGCGACGGAAGGCAGAGCAGGCCTGGGCGGCGGCGCTGGGTAGAGGCCGTGCGGCGGCAGGGTAGGGCGCAGCACAGAGGGCACGCGGAACAGGAGGGGGGCGATGCACGGTAGGGGGGCAGATGGGAGGTGAGGAGGCGGCTGCAGCAGGGGGACCCGCGGGGCCTGGGTGCTCGGCCAGGTTTTATAGGGCGAGAGGAGGCACCTGGCGTGCAGCGCACGCCGAGGACGACCGGTCGATGGCGCGTGTTGCGCCAGGCTCGGGCAGCGGCGTTGCTTGCCGGGCTGGGTCGGGTCCTTGGCAGGCCAGCAGAAGCATGGCACAAGGAGGATAGCTGGGCTGATCTGGTTGAGGGGTGTGGCGTGGGGAGTTCGAGCTCTCCCCTGCTCAGTTCGGCTTGGTCACAGGGAAAAAAAGAGGAAGAAGAAGGATATGACGATCGGGGCCTACTGTTGGTGGGAGAGAGCAAGATAGGGAATGGTAGGCTGGCATAACAAGTTGAGACGGTTGAAAAGGAATGGTCGGAGGGAGAAATAGAAGGGGGAAAGAGGTTGGAAAATAAATCAACTCGGGTCGAATTGGGTCGGGTCGGGTTTACGTGATGCACACACAGAGGAGAGCAACATGGGCCATCCTGTCTTGAATCAAACCAAAATGGCAGGTGGCAAATAGCTAGGTTGGCCTGCAGGTGACATACAAGAATATGATGAGGTCGAGTATGTGTGGCCAGACCGAACTCGGTCAACAAGTCCTAGCACACACGCACGAGAAAACTGAGCATATAGCATGAGATGGATGTCGTGGTGAAAACAAAAGGAAGAGGAGGAGGAGTGACAAGCGGGATCGTGTCATCGTAGACATCTGAAGAGGAGCGCCTAGCAGGGCCGATGGATAAAATTCGGATCACGGAGAGAAGGGTAAACAGAGAGGGAAAAAGGTTGGGCTGCTGAGGGAGATTGGGTTGAGTCTAGGATTCCAGAGCGATGGTGCTAGTTGCTGGAGATGACGGTGACTACAACAAAGCATTGTCAAAAAAACACTGAAAATGAGGCACAGGGCACCGTTTCAAGCGCGATCTGATCATGGAGAAAGACTAGAGGATGGGAAACCTGATGGGGCATCTTAGGGTGTCAGAAAGGATAGAGGAAAAAGAGAGGATGGTGATATAACGGATCGGTCCAACACGACAAGAAATTGGAAACAAAGAAACGATGTAAAGAAAGGGAAACAGGTTTGGGAGCTTCCTCATAGAAAAAAAATCCTTTTGACAACTCCAAATCTCAATGAAAAGTCTCGCGTCCATTTTTGTTGACCAAAAGCGACGAATGAAGAGGCGGTGGTTGAGCTCAAGCTTGTGCATGGCACAGTTCTAGGATTTAGGTTGGATTGGGCCATAAACGAGTTGAATCCAACTTGAGAAGAAAAGAAAAATGATTTTTTTCTAGAAAATATTTTTATGCTTAAAGTAAATCTAGAAAATTCCAGATAAATCTTTGAAACCACGAAAAACATATCTAGAAGAATCCCAAAAATTTCGAGGAAAATCCCGCAGATAATTTGGGACACGGGGAATGCAAATAAAATACTTGGGTTCGTAATAAAGATTTTAGAGCCTTCCAATAAATGGATTTAGCTCTAGGAAAAAAAGAATAATTGCTAGAAAAATCTGGAAAATTCTCGAAAAATCTAAAGATAGAAGAACATATTCAAAAAGAAATTCACATCCTAAAATTAAATATTTTAGGGTGTGACATTCTGAGCGGTCGCTCTTGGTCCATGCAAATGGTTGGGCAAAAGATCATCACCAGGAGAGCTTCCGCTCTTCTGGGCGGTCTTCTTACCCTGGCCTTTTATCACTTCAGCCAAGGTGCAGGCATTGTCGCTGCCTTGATCGTCGTGTGTGCTAACTGGATCATAGGAAGGATGAAAGATCGGCTTTTGGTACGCCGATGGCACTAGATGCCGCGGACGTGTGATGTCCGGCATCGGCGGCATACTTCAGTTTCACTCAAGACAAGAATGCAGTACAGAAGGATACGGTTACTTACATGATTTGGAGGGTCCTTAGCAGAGAACATCTTCGAGACATAGGGCAGGATACGGTTACTTACATGATTTGGAGGGTCCTTTGCAGAGAACATCTTCGGGACATAGGGCACTATCTCAGTGCCCATGAGTACCCGACTCACTCGAATTACGGCATATGATTTCTGAATTAGCGATGCAGAAAACCGAGAAGGGTCTAAGACTCCATGATAGTCGAAGCCAAACCTTGCCCGCTTCTGTAGTGGCTAGATCCGCCTGCCAATCCACGTGAGCATCACCACTACGCCAGTAACGCCCGCATCCCTTTGTTTTTTTTATCATACCTCGGATCTGGCTTTCATCCCTGCAGGGTTTGGACCACTCGCGCGTGACCTTTGGTGCTCCTGCGGTCCTCTCTGGCAAGGAAGGCACGTGGTTTCCAATGTAGAACCACTTCTCTCTCCACCCTGACAAACTACTCGGGAATTTGTATGAGATGTATTTTTTCTCCATCCCTTGCCTTAGCTGCAGCCCAGCATGTTCAACCTCGTACGGGACCTTATCGTTGGGTTGGGACTTGAGGTGGAAAAGATAGGTGAAGAGATCGAAGTGCGGCTCTATTCCTAAGACTACTTCAAAGAATTTAACAAAGATGGAAATGTGAAGGATGGAGTTGGGATTTGGATGATGCAACTAGATTCCGTAGTAAAAAAGAAGACCACGAAAAAAGTCAGAAGTCGGGAGGGCTAATTCCTGCTCGACGAAGTATTGAAACAGAACAATTTCATCAACTCCTTCAAATGGCCTTTTGTCCCTAGTGGCAAGGCGCCACTGGATGACTTCTTTTCTCTGGAGAAGACCCTCATCAACAAGGGCCTGGAGATCAGCTTCGAAGCACTTACTTGGTTTCCACCCGTCTCCGGCGATGGTGGCGGCCTTAGACTCCTTTTCCTTCCCCTTGGAGGCACCTTGCTTGTTGCCAACCATCCTTCTGGTCACGAGATGCTTCACTCGGATGCGCTCGGGGGCTATGATGAGAGAGGCGGCGGAGCAGGGCTTTTTGGGGAGAACGATTAACTGGGCGACTACTTCTTGCAATGCAAATGACCTAGATCTAACTCTAGAAGTGGCGGCGGCTGTGAGACAGAGGAAGAGGAAAGGCTCGAGCAGTAAAAAGCACAAGTGAAAGGGTGAGTAAAATCCTAGGTCACCGCCCATGCCGGGACTCTTTGGATCCTTTTTTCCAAACCTTGGGATTTGGATTCAAGGATCGGGGGCTGCGGGACACGTGTCATCGATGGCTTATTTTTCAAATTTTTTGGAGGATAAAGGTAGAAGATTCAAGACTAGTTTGACCCTCAACCTGATTCTTTGATTCAACCTAAGGCTTGGGGGCTACTCCATATGGAGTGCGAGTTTGATCGCACCCCATATAAAAGAAGACTTGAAAACTACTCAGGGCATAAGCACCTCACAGCCTCGATGCAGCCAAGAAAGTACTCGGAAGACACCTTCAAGATAGTGTTTGGAAGAACTCAAAGACGCCTTCAGAAGTACTTGGAAGCCTGCAGTACTCAACTATGAAGGGCTCGGGCGCTTGTCAGACCCGTGGCCACGGAACTGCGCACATGACGTACATATTCTAGGATAAGGTATGGGACATGGCCCATGCCCTACATCAGTTGTAACTACTCGTACCATAGTAGGACTAGTCGGAATAGAAGAAAACTACCCGAGTAGTACTCGGTAGGACTTCTAAGCTCATATCTGGTTAGGATTTCCACATAACTCTGCCCCCCCAGACTATATAAGGGCGGCCAGGAACCCCCCTCGGAAAACATCAACACCCAAGGCAATACAAACCACCACACAGGACGTAGGTTATTACACTCTCGGCGTCCCGAACCTGTCTAAATCTTGTGTTCCTTGCACCTTCGAGTTCCTGATCTCGGCGACACCCCACCTACAATCTACCACCTCGGGGATATCTCTAGGTGGGCTTGGACGTTAAACACTGTCACAATTTTAATTTTGTCTTGTTTGAGTAAGACTTATGGTCAAAATAAAATAAAATAAAATATTTTAGTTCGAATAAAATAAGGATCCCTGGTTCTCGAACCATTAGAGTCCCTTTTGTTTCCACCTTTTGTCCTGGAATAAAGCACCAGGTACAAGAACAAGTGTGGGGAAGATCTCTCGGAGTTTTGACGCACATACGCCCAAGATCACCCAGAGACATGTGTACAAGACTGAAAGAACCAGCATGCAAAAGGCTTAGAACCTATCACGACGGTTTGTGCACTCTACCCCTCAAATCTCCCTGATCCATGAGTTTAAATGAAATTCGTTGTTAATCACTAAAATTAAACTCAAGGTTATCCTTTTTTAATGTGCTTCACACGATTGGCTTGCATATATTTTATTCCTTGCTAAACTTGAACTTGTGAATCATATCTTAGGGAACCCATAATGTTTAAGTTGTTGAAAAGTGAGATATGGTTTGATCAAAGAATCATTGCACTCTCTGTTATATGTCTGAAAAATTTTATTTCAAAAAAGAGAACCCTCCATAGTTTTACAAACTCCCCGTGTTTGTCGTACCAAGGCCATATGTTGATCTTCATGAAAGAAACCATATACATATATGCCTTGTTGTTGCATTGAGCTTCATCAAATTTTTGCGACCCTAGTGAGATGTCTTTTCATACTTGCTTGATCAAGATCACGTACACCCCACATGCTAAACTTCTACACTAGAAGTTAGCAATTCACATTCCATCTATTCACAAAATAAAATTCCATGTTTAATGATCTCTCTCTCCAACATTCCTGCAAAAGAGACATGGTCTATATGAAAAAAATTATTATGAAAAAAATATACTTGCTCAAAACCACGGTGAAGAAAAAAAAGAAGAAAGAGAGAAAAGAAATATAGCCATGTCCTCATATCTTCCAAATAAAGGAGAGAGAGTTTCATAAAAGGAGTCCCTTATTTTCATCATCCGCTTTCCATACACATGCACAGTATTGATCAACTCGCATGATTTGTCATCTGCATGGATCCAGTTTTTGATTTTGCAATATATGTGAAACAAGTGCATGCTCCCAAATCTCCTACCATGAGCTCCACATAAGATATGATTAGAAGTAGGATGAAAGAGGAAATGCCTTGGTGAGGATGCATACACACTGAGTGACTTGAGAGATCCTATGGAGGAGTAAAGCTATGGCTGGTCTTTTTTAAAAAATCTATCAACCCCCAGTCATACAGCACAGAGGTGGAAGAGGCTAAAGTAAACACCATTTCACTCTTCAACTTCCCAAACCGTTATGGTAGACACATCAAGATTCACAGGTAATGGTGAAGCTCGGAATAATCTGTATCATATCAAAAGGAGTGGTGTTCCACCTTACTCCTAACCTTTCCTCGAGGACGAGCAAAGACTAAGTGTGGGGGTTTTTTTTGACACTTGTTACAGACCATTTTTGACCGTCAATTTGATCTAAAAATCATGAGAATTAACATTCCTTGCATGCATATTTATTCAAAATAATGTCAATTCCACATGTCCCCTAGAAAATATAGCTATGCTGGAATTTGAGCTAAAATGGAGGGAAAACACACCTTCGAATACGAGGCACAAAATACCGAGCAATCACGAGAGCACCACCAGAGCATGCAACCGACTTAGGACAACGCCAACTCATCGACCAGGGACCAGGGCCCCACTTGTCAGCCACCTGTCCAAAGCTGAGGTCGGTTGGGGCTCATCATGGTTCAGCCGAACTACGTGGTTCGGCCAAACCAAAACCAGCTCCACCGCCTTACTTCTTTGACATGGCGCCTCCCCATTGGTCCTCAACGTCGGTTCTGTAGAGCTGCAGCTGGTTGCATGGCAGGAGCCCCCCATGGATGCACCTATATATATGAGGGGACGGGCTCCTTAATGATACACACCATCACACACTCCTCTCTTGTGCTCTCACTTTCATAGCTGAGCTTTAGGCGCACTCTAGAGGCTTAGTGCTGCCTAGTATTTCTTAGAAAATAGGGAGATAGTGAGGGGAAGTTGGGGAGGTGCTGGGTTTTCCGGTGCTCGGCGCTCTCCTCTAGCTTGTACCTTGACGAATGCTTATCAATCATATTAAGTATTCGTGATTTATTTTGTGCTTCAGTTTCTTAGTTAACTTTAGATCTAGTTCCCCCTAGTTGTTTGTCGGATCAATAGTTCACTAGTGTAGTGGATGCTCTAGAGTAAGATCGATTCTAGAGTTAGTAAATGACGGTATAGACGTGGTGTCTAGATCAGACTTTACCTGTTGGTTGTGGTATATCCCATGGTTAGATGAGGTAGGCAACAGGAGATGACAACCCTATCTATCCAGTGTAACCCTCCCCGTTCGGGTATATCTCAGTGCCATATTATCAGAGCTCACCAGGCTTTGTCTTGTGGAAAGCCAGTAGCCCGACGTGAACAACTAGGATAGATCCATCTTACCTCTGATTCTTAGCCTTAGGAATCCTCTCTACCTCTTTCCTCTATCTAGTGTGGTGTCCTTGGATGAACCTGAACCTTAGAGAATATACAGACGTTCCTCAGTGGATACGATACCCCAGAATACTCCTGGGTGAAAGCTACAACTGTATTTGTGCGCTTGCAGATTTATTTGTGATCGTAAAAATACCCAACAGTTGCGACGCCCCATGCCTGCGAGAAGAGATCTTTCGCGTTGCCGCCCAGTACCCCGCTCCGCGCTGCTGCTCGACGCCGATGATGTCGCGCACCACCGCGTGCCGCGGCCATGCGCCGTTGCCGCACGCGGCACCGCTCCACGTTGTGGCGCCACGCCACCGCCACAAGTGCCTCCACACCACTTCTCGGCACCGCTTGCGCGCCGTTGCTCTGTTGGGAGTGGGAAGAAAGGAAGGGGAGGGGGTGGGGAGGGAGAGGAGGCGCCGTGGCTCCGCTCCACGGGTGCGCGCGGCTTCCCGTTGCTGCTCGGCGCCAGCCCAGCGCCGTCGTTGCACCGCCGCGCCATGACGCTATCGATGGAAGGGGTTGTAGGGTTTGGAGATTGCAGTAGGGGAGGGGAGATGGCGGACGGGCAGTGCAAGCAGGGGAGGGGAGGGAGATGGCAGCGAGGGAAGGCAAGCAGGGGAGGGGAGGGAGATGGCGGCGGGGAGACGGGGGAGGCGCGGGGGAGATGAGTGTTTGGGGGAGAGAAGGAGGTGGGAGATGAAAATGAGTTGGAGAGGAGGGGAGGGGTGAGTAAAATTTAATACGACGGCTGTTGGCATCACCGTCGGGTCGTTTTACGGCCTGGTGGTGATAGTAGGCATCACCGCCGGGTCGTAATACGGCCGGGCGGTGATGCGTTTTGAACCTATCACGGCCGGTGCGTATTACGACCCGGCGGTGATGCCAACTATCACCGCCGGGTCCAAAGAGAACCGGCGGTGATAGACTATCACCGCCAGTTTGTTTCAAACCGGCGGTGATGGGGCGTTTGCAAAGGGTATATCTGTAGTAGTGGGGCATCCTCACGTACTATGATGGGTATTGTCCATAGCCAAGCCGCTGAGACCAATCATGTGGGTTGTTCATCGTCCCTACATACATTTCATAATTACCAAATAATAAATATGAAAATAAATGTAAAAGCCTTATTAGCAACACAACGAATCAAATAAACAATGAATGGATGAATAAAAAAAGGGTTCAACAAATATGTCTTCAAGTGTATATTTCAAGTTATTCATCTACAGGAAACGAAATTAATGCATGCAATCAAGTTTGCACGTCAAATCAACAGGCAGGATGATATCTACGTCTCATCATACCACCTAGTCCAACAAAAGTACCTGTTTCAACATCTTCAAGTTTCTTCCTACAAACCGTTAGTCACCTAGTCATGGCAAGAACTTGAAAAACTATTGACGAATGAGAAATTTTTCTAAGGGATTACCTTCCTTTAAGTTAGGGGATCAATTCCCCCTACTTTTTCCACCCCAAATCTAGGGTGGCCGGTGGCATGGGAGGCGCCGGCGTCGGGCAGGAAAGAAAGGAGGAAGTGAGGGAGGAGGAGGAGAGAAGACCAAGTGCTGACCGTTATGTCGGGCCTATCACGCCATCCCGCTTGGTGCGACAAGCCTGTCGCGCCGCATACGGTGGCGCGACAGAGCCGAGCTCGGCTTGCGTGGCAGATGTCAGTGTTTCACCACCACGCCCACCAAGGGATACCCCCGAGGTGGTGAGTTTGTAGGTAGGGTGTCACCGAGATTAGGAACTGAAAGGTGCAAGGAACACAAAGTTTAGATAGGTTTGGGCTGCCGAGAGCGTAATACCCTACATCCTGTGTGGTTTGTATTGCCTTAGGTGATGATTGGGTGATCTTCTGTTTGGAGGGGGTCCCTATCCGCCCTTATATAGTTCAGGGGACAGGGTTACACAGAAGTCCCAGTCGGATACAAGTCCAGGAGTCCTACCCGAGTACTTTTCCGATAGTTTCCTATCATCTCCGACTAGTTTTACTATTGTATGAGTAGTCCTACTACGCTACGAGTAGTTACAACAGATGTAGGGCGTGGGCTATGTCCCATCCCTTATCTTAGGAAATGTATGCTATCTGCACAGTCCCGTGGGCCCGGGTCTGACAAGGCCCCGAGCTCTTCGTAGTCAAGTACTGCAGGCGTCCGAGTACTTCTGAAGGCATCTTCGAGTTCTCCCGAACTCCATCTTGAAGGTGTCCTCCGAGTACTTCCTTGGCTGCATCTAGGCTTTGAGGTGCTCATGCCCCGAATAGTTGTCCAGTCTTCTTTTATATGGGATGCGATTAAACTCGCACTCCATATGGAGTAGCCCCCGAGCCTTAGGTTGACTCGTAGAATCAGGCTGAGGGTCAATTTAATCTTGTGTCTTGTGTCCTTATCTTGCAAAAGATTTGGAAAATAAGTCACCGATGACACGTGTCCTGTAGCCCCCGAGCCTTGAATCCGAATCCCCAAGGTTTAGAATAAAGGATCCAAAAGAATTCAAAAAGATGGGCACGATAACGATTTGATGGTTAAGATGGGCAAAATTTTTGAGAAATTCAAAAAGCACTCTTTTCGGGAAGAATTCCCTAAAAAATGGTTAAACAAATAACTTCTCCAAAAAGCGCCCTAAATTACCGCTCAAATCAAATCTTGTTCCCTGAGTCAATGGCTAGATAAGACCTCTGGGTTAAAAATATGAAAAACCCCTTATTTCGGAATAGAATCCCAGAAATTATGGTTAAACTATTATCTTCCCGAGATAAATCTTCCAAAGGCCTCTTGAATCGGGATTTTTCGAGTAGTTTTACAGCGTCTAGCCGTAAAGCGTGAGAGCTGTCGCTGAAAACACGCTGAGTGCCCTGTCGCATCCAGCCCCCGAGCCTATGAGCTAGATGAGTCGCATAGTATACGCCTGATATTCGATGGCACCAGCCCCCGAGCTCAGGCATTGGCCAAGTTGCCGCTAGATCTTGTACTGTTGAAGAAACCAACTAGTCGGACATGCGTAAAACTAGTCAGAAACTAGTAAACGCCTTATCTTGGGAGCGAGGCCCCTTCAGTCACAAAGGATACTAGTCGGAAACTAGTAATCTGTTACTGGAAGTATGGGAGCAAGGCCCCTTCTGCAAACTTGCGCACAATAGCAGTCGTAAACCAGTAAAACAGAGTTATACTGGAAGTATGAGAGCAAGGCCCCTTCAGTAACATAGGGTACTAGTCGGAAACTAGTAATCTGTTACTATAAGTATGGGACCTAGGCTCCTTCAGCAAACTTGCACGTAATACCAGTCGTAAACCAGTAAAATGGAGTTGTACTGGAAATTTGATCTCCAGGCGCCGACAGAAGATGGCTTGGTTGGCTAAGGATGAAAATGGCGTAGATGCTCGATATTCCAGGAATTAGAAACCTCCTGGCCATCAGGGTACTGTAAGCGATACGACCCTAGTCGTGTAAGCTTGTGCATGATGAAAGGCCCCTCCCATCACGAGTTAAGCTTGTGTAACCCAGTTTCATCCTGGATTCGTCGAAGAACCATGTCTCCAATGTTGAAAGAGCGTCATTGAACGTTTCGGTCGTGGTAACGACGGACTCCTTGTAAGTAGCTGGCCGACTGGAGCAAGTCGTTGCATCTGATTTCCTCAGCTGACTCAAGTTCGAGATGTCTTGCGGTGTTAGCCTTGCCTTCTTCAAACATCTCAAGTTGAAGAGACTTCCACATTACGTGAGCTGGTAATATAGCTTCAGACCAATATACGAGAAAGAAAGGTGACTGTCCTGTGGCGTTGCTTGGTTGCGTGCGAAGCCCTTAGATTACTGACAGGAACTCGTCGATCCACTTGTCGACCTTTTTGCTGTTCTCGTCGTAGTCTTTTCTTCAAGCCATCAAGAATCAATCCGTTGGCGCGCTCAACCTGGCCGTTGGCCAGCGGGTGAGCCACTGAAACGTACTTGACTTTAATGGAACTGCGTACATAGAAATCCCAGAACTGATGTGAGTGGAAATTGGATCCCAGGTCCGTGATGATGGTGTTGGGGAAGCCAAAACGGTGCAAGATGTTGCAGATGAAGCAAACCACTCGATCCGCGGAAAGCGTTGTGATTGGCTTGTACTCGATCCACTTGGTAAACTTGTCGATGGCCACTAACACGTGAGTAAAATCACCAGGCGCAGTAGTCAGAGGCTCTATCATGTCAAGACCCCAGCATGCAAACGACCATGGAGGTGGTATGGTGATGAGGTTGTAAGACGGGACATAGGGTTATTTGCTAAAGAACTGACAGTTTGTGCACCGGCGGACGAGTGCTTTGATGTCTGTCAAAGCAGTCGGCCAGTAGAAACCAGATCCAAAAGCCTTGTCGACTAGTGTGCGAGAAACAGTGTGGTTCCCCCACACGCCTTCGTGAATCTCTTGGAGTATTTCTCTGCCCTCTTCCGTGAGGACACACTTCATGAGTATGCCTGATGCTGATCCACGCTTGTACAAGTTATCTCCGACTAGAACATACCCTTTACTGCGCCTTAAGATGCGTGTAGCCTCAGTGCTTCTTGGGTCGATGCCTGGGGGTAGTTTGTGCTCCTGGATGTAGTCGATGAAGGTCACCCGCCAGTCAACCTCGAACATCAAGATCTCTCGGTCGGGTTCCTTTGGACCCTGAGCGATGGAACTTGAGTCTGGTGCCATGATGGAAGGGTGATGCAACTCATGAACAAAAACTCCCGATGGAACGTTAGGTCGATCAGAACCCAGTTTCGAGAGCACATCAGCTCCCACATTGTTGTCGCGAATCACGTGGTGGATTTCCAGCCCCAAGAACTTGTTCTCGAGCTTGCGTATTTCCACGATGTACGTGTCCATGGTGTCTTTGTTGACATCCCACTCTTTGTTGACTTGTTGGACCACCAACAATGAGTCGCCGTAGACAAGCAGTCGCTTCATGCCCAGAGATACTGCCAGGCGTAGCCCGTGCAATAGCGCCTCGTACTCGGCTTCATTGTTAGAGACCTCAAATAGTATTTGGAACACATACTTAAGTTGTTCTCCTCTTGGACTGATGAAAAGTACTCCCGCGCCACTGCTGCCGAGCAGGAGTGAGATATTGAAGTACACGACCCAATGCTCTGGCTGGTTGGGTAGGGCTTCCACTTGGTTTTCTCGCCACTCCGCCATGAAGTTGACTAGTGCCTGCAACTTGATGGCCGTCCGGGGCTTGAAATCGAGGGTGAGAGGCCCCAGTTCCATTGCCCACTTGGAGATGCGTCTTGTGGCATCCTGATTGTGGAGGATATCCGCCAACGGGAAACCAGTGACCACCAAGATGTTGTATGCGTCGAAATAATGGCGAAGCTTCTTGGAAGTGATGAGTATACCGTAGAGTAGTTTCTGAATTGTCGGGTAATGAACCTTGGATTCAGAAAGGACTTCGCTGATGAAGTAGACTGGCCGCTGCACCCCGAAGGCATGGCCTTCCTCCTGGCGCTCCACGACGATTGCCGTACTGACGACGTGAGTAGTCGCAGCGATTTAGAGTAGCAGGTTCTTGCCTGGTTGAGGAGCCGTCAGGATGGGGGGCGACTGCAAATGGTACTTGAGATCTTGCAGCACCTGTTTTGCCTCCTCGGTCCACTAGAACTTGTCATGGCGCTTGAGCAGTTTGAAGAAGGGTAATCCCCGTTCTCCAAGTCGGGAGATAAATTTGTTCAAGGCTGCCATGCATCCTGTGAGCTTCTGGACATCCTTGATCATCCGTGGAGCATCCATGGCTATGATGGCAGTGATCTTATCCGGGTTTGCTTCAATTCCTCCATGACTAACAATGAAACTGAGTTGTTTTCCTTGTGGCACGCCGAAGACGCACTTGGTTGGGTTAAGCTTCCATCGAAACTTGCGTAAGCTGTCAAAGGTTACCTCGAGATCAGGGATGAACTCGTCGTGGGATCGGGTCTTGATGACCACGTCGTCCACATAGGCCTCAACATTGCGATGTGGCTGATCAGCAAGGCATAGTTGGATGGCCCGCTGATAGGTGGCTCCTACATTATTCAACACGAAGGACATTGCTGTGTATGCATATGCTCCAAAGGGGGTGATGAATGCCATTTTGATCTGATCTTCTACCTTGATTGCGATCTGCTGGTAACGTGAGTAGCAGTCGAGGAAGGAGAGCAGGACGCAGCCAGCCGTAGAGTCGATGACCTGGTCGATGCATGGGAGCGCGAAGGGATCCATCGGGCAGTTTTTGTTGAGATCAGTATAATCCACACGCATCCTCCATTCATTATTATTTTTTTTCAAGACTAGTACAGGGAAAGCTAACCACTCGGGGTGGTATACTTCTTTAATAAAACCAGCAGCAAGTAGTTTTGCTAGCTCCTTCTTGATGGCCTCCCTCTTGTCGAGAGCGAAGCGTCGTAGTCGTTGCTTCTTCGGAGTGGCTTTAGGGTCAACTTGTAGGCAATGCTTGATCAACTCCTTGGGCACCCCTGGCATATCCGCTGGTTTCCACGCAAATATGTCTTGGTTAGCCTTAAGGAAGCTGACGAGTGTGCTTTCCTATTTGTCACTCAAGTCGCCTCCGTTCAAAGCAGTCTTCGACGGGTCGCCTTCTTGCAGCTGGATGGCCTTGATGCTGACGTCGCTGGGGTTGGGTTTAACCCTCGACTGGCTAGGCCTCTGGCTGGAGATCTCCATCTCTGAATCAGTGAGCTATTGTACGGCCGTGAGTACTTCCGTAGAAGGCTCTGGCACGCGTGATGTCGTGGCGTACTCGATCGCCACGTGGTCTCAGTCGTACGACTTCTTCAGGTCGCCACGGAACGTGAGTACGCCTGTCTTACCTGGCATCTTGAGTAGCAGGTAGAAGTAGTGGGGCACGGCCATGAATTTGGCCAGTGCTAGTTTGCTGAGGATGGCATGGTATGATGACTTGAAGTCAGCCACCTCGAGCTTGATGTACTTGGTGCGGTAGTTGTCCTTCGTCCCAAAGGTAACTGGCAGGACCACTGAGCCGAGTGGTGTAGCCACATTTCCCGGGACGATGCCATAGAACAGAGCTCTACTAGGGGTGAGCATCTTGGAGATGTCCAGCTCCATCTTCTTCAGAGTACTTGCGAAAAGGAGGTTGAGGCCGCTCCTGCCATCGATGAGTACTTGGGTCAGCTATGAGCCCGCCACGACTGGATCTAGGAGAAGCTGGTTCATTGATCATCCATGGAGAAGGAGATCGGGACCTCGCTATATCTCAGAGGCTTTTGCATGGCAGGCTCTACAGAGAGGATTTCGCGCAGGGTCAACTTCTGCGCTCGCTTGGAGGGGAAACTGCCGTCTCCGCAAAAGATGATGTTGACGACATTCTTCGGGTTTTTAAATCATGAGCCCCCGACTTGTCACCCTCGTCGTCGTCCTCCTGGTCCTTTCACTTTCCTTCTTGGGGAAGGGGTGGAGCATTGAGTGACTTGCGGAGGTTGACACACTCGAAGATTGTGTGTCGTGACTTCGAGTGCATCAAACATTGTTTGTGCAAGACTTTCTCAAACTGTGCGTCATTATTCCCCGACTTCTTGCCATGCGGATTGCGCTTAATAGCCACGACTTCTTGGTCTGTCTTACGCTTTTGGGGGGTTCCCCGAGTGGTTCCGCTAGCCCTTGTCAAAGTGGTTGTTGCTGTTGCCCTGCTTGTCGCTATTTCGCTTGGGGAAGCGGACGTTCTCCTCGTCCTCCTGGTCGGCCCACCGTGCCATCATGTCACGTAGCTCCACTGTAACATCCCAGGTTTCACCTAGAACGTTACGGCTACAAAAATCATGAATTTCAAAAACTTTTCGTTAGTTAGGATCAAATGCAAGGATATTCTCTCCTACCCCAAACTCGTAGAAAACTTAACCGAAATTAAACTAAGGACGATATTGTTAGTGTGTAACTTTGGAGCCATTTGGATTTATTTGCAATCTGCCTTGCTTGAAATTGTTGTTGGATATTATTTGAGTTGCTTCCCAATTATTTGATTCAATTGAGTGGAATTCGAATTTGAATGGGCCATTCAAATTCAAATTCAAATACTAACTACCTAAGCCTACTTGGGCCAATAGCCCGAAACCAGCCCACACGAGCACAACCCGGCCCAGCACCCTTTCTCCCTTTACCCCGCGAGCACAGCCCACGGCCACTCCGGCCCAGCCCGCCATCCGCACTGCCGCTCCCCTTACCTTTCACAGGGGCAGCTGACAAGCGGGGCCCGCTTGTCACCTTTCCCTTCCACCTCTAGCCACGCCCCCGCGACGCTCCAGCTTCCGCCCCGTGACAAGACAGCGAAACAGCCGCGCCCCCCTTCGCCTCCGTCACCCCGCACTCGCGCCTCGCCTGTCCATGCTCCACGACATGGGAGCGAAACTGCCGCATATCCCGTGTTGGCCCCCAAGTCCGCACCGTAAACCCTAGCCCGTGCAACGCCATGCGATTACGCCACGCGTCTCCGCGCCGCGGCCGTCCCATCGCCACCCTCATTCTTCGGGCCCGCGCTGCGAACCCTAGCACAACCTCCTTAAGAACCCCCCAAGGCCGCCGCTAAAAACCCTAGCCGCCTCAGTGTTTCCCTCTTCCACCGCCGCCACAACCGAGAGGGAGGAGAAGGAAGGAGGGAGAAGGAAGGAGGAGGAGGGCACGGGGAGAAGGATGATGCCGTCGTCGTAGGAGGTCTTCACCGAGCCAGCGCCCCGATCGATGACATCGACGACCCCGCGCTTTCAGGCACTGCTCCGCCTCGCCACGGCTTGGCCTCTCTGCCGCCCCGAGCACCGTGTCCCCCAGCCTCGACCAGTAAGCTTCACCACCGCTCCCCATCTCCCTTGTGCTACCGGTGCCGCCGATGAGCCTTCTCTAGCTCAGCTCTCGGACCCCCAGCCCCTGTCCCAGCCTTCGTGCCGCCCTTGTTGCAGGAGCCCGCCGTGCCGCTCGTCCTCCCCGCAACCTCCGACGCCTCCCCACTGCCGGATCGTGCCACGGGCCCGAAACGTCGGTGTCCCGCACATGGCACGGCCATGCCGCGATTCCGGGATACTAGGACTCGCGCGTGTGCGTGCACACCCGAACCATCAACCAAGCCCGAGCCCTAGCCTTGACCCGCCACCGTGCTGCCTCGCCAGTGACGAGCCACGACCATGGGAGACTAGGATGCCGCGGGCACACGCACGCGTACATCCATCACCGTCCCATGCCAAGCCTTGCCACCGGCTATTCCCTTTTGCCATGCCGCCGCCGCCGCTGTCGCGCCGCGGCCATGGTGACCACGCATGCCACCGCGACGTCGCGGTCTGGCGCACGCGGTCGCCTCTACGACATATCGCCGAGTGCCTCGCGTGCGTTTGTACACACATCCACTGCACACACACACGGACACACACGCCTATCTGCCGCACCGTATCCGGGCGCCGCCACACCGGATCCAACTGAGGCCGACACGTGGGACCGCCCAGTTAGCGAGAGGAGGTGAAGGAGGAGGGGAAGCCGCCCAGCCCGACACAGCCCCCGGTGCTACCGGGCCCGAAGATGCGTCAGTTGCGATGAAGCCAAAGCCCAAGGCAGCCTGCTAAACCCCGAGTCGGCCCACCTTGTAATAACCGAGCCGGCCTGCGAGCCGAGCCGAGTTGATGGGCCAAATTGAGCCGGCCCATCACTTGCAGCCCAAAAACGGAGCCGAGCCTCCTTTTCCTTTTTCCTTTTTCCAACCTGACATGTGCACCCCGCCTGTCAGCCTCAAGGTGCGGCTGACCAGTGGGTCCCACTGACCGCTGACCGTTGACCGGTCAACGCTGACGTCAGCAGAGCCCACTGCTGATGTCAGCTGGTACTGACCCCCTGCTGACGCCACGTGGGACGCTCTGGTGCTGCCACGTGTCACTGCTGAGTGATTTTCTTTTCCAGAATTCTTTTATTAATTTCAGAAATAGGTTTTTCCTTAGAAAATTCATAATAAATTAACTGGACCTCCGAAAATTATGAAACCAGCTCTATAACTCTTATAAAATCATGAACTACCTGTTAGAGTAGGTTTTGTGCTGATTTGGGTCTTATTTGGCATCTTTTGTGCACTTTTACATTTTGGTCCTTGCCCTTACTCGTATTTACAAATAGGACCCAGCTACGAGGAGCTGATCGACAGCCAGTACCACCCGGAAGCGTAGGAGAACTTCGAAGAACTGCCAGGTTCATGCCCATCTACGATCTGTTACCTATTAGGCATTTCTGTTAGATGTGCTACCGCTTCATGATGTGTTACTATGAGATGAGCCTGCATAGCCTATTTATTTACCTGTACTCCTTGCAATCCTATCACACTTGAATATTATATGAGATGCCTTGCTATGCTTTGCATGTGTATGTGTGGGAACGGATGGATAGTCTTGGTGTGAGTGAAGATACACTTTCCAGGAGTTGGTGGATAGGGCTTTTAGCCGGGAGCGAGCGAACTTAACGCAATCGTGGATCAAGGGCTTGGTGTGTGTATCTTGGCACACCCTACGGAGTACCTATGGCGGGTACAACTTGTTGGTTACTTGGTTGAGGTGTTGGGGGCACCTTAATGGGTGCAGTTGTGGACCATTGCGGTGGAGACGCATTCGACAAACATGCCCGCTTCGGCAATTGAGGACCGGGTGAGAGTAACTATGATTAGTGGGACTATGTTAAGCGTGCACACCACTTACCCATTATGAGGGTGGGCCCGGTTCGGGGCTAGCAAGTGCGGTACCAAGCCGGTAGGAGGATCCAATATCGGTGTAGGGGAAGGAGGTGCTGACCTCACGTTCCTCGAGATGCAAGGGAGGCTTCACTGTCCCGGGGTGACCTCTTGCGGGAGTGTGCACCCAAGACACGGGAAAGCGGGATGGTGTCCTGGCACCTAGTTCTGTTTCAGTAGATCGGTGTCTCGACGTTCAGTTGCGTGATCCCCAGCTGGCTTCAATTCCAGTGGGTCCAAGTGTACAACCCTACTCTTCTGTTGCTCTTATTAGTTAGTGATACTCATGATTTCTACCTCCCTCTAGAGATGACTTCCGGACTGGGGCAGTTGAGATGCGAGGAGAGGCAGTCCCCACATCGACTTGGTGGTTTTGGAAGGTTTGTGTTGGACCGGGAGTCCGGAATGCCGGAACAGCCCGAGTTCAGAGTTGGAAGAAGTTATATATGTATATATGTTGTTGCGCATGCATAGGAAACCCAAGCTTAATCCCTTGAACTTTTGTTATACCCTTAGTATAGTCCACTTTAAAGCCTGCATTCGAATGGTGACATGAACCTATCCCATACCTTGGGGATAGCCTGGTACGATGCAGGATCCAATCCGGAGTTCGACCCCAACAATGACGATTGGTACGATTGAAGCCCGTGCTACGCTCGAGTTGCCTGTGGAGGAGGTTCCAGAAGATGAAGGATGGCCAGAAGCCTAGCTACCGCTTACCGTTTTCTGCTTGTTCGCTCTAGCCGAGAGGCTTGTAATGAATCCCGTCCTACAAATCCTATGGATTTATGTAATAATTAAACCCGTGATTGACCTTATGCGAAGTATGACTATGATATTATGATTGGAATGAGTTTTGTATGTGATAGCGCTTGATCCAGGGACTATCACAATGATACAGGGAGTCGGATTCTCGATTTTGGAATCTGGTTCATTTCAGTAGGTATCAAAGCCATACTTGACCGTAGCACGAGCCTTAGACATGGTCGCTAGACCTTGAAGAGTCTATACGGTTCTATCTATCTACTATATTACCTTGAACTATATACATCACTATGTTGACTCAGTTTCTCCCTCTACTCTTGATTTGTTCTCTTACCTACGCTGACTCTGTTCTTACATTCCTACGCAGTATGAAGGCCGCCATGATGATCGCAATGGAGAGCGTGACCCACGACCCCGAGGTTTACGCGCAGTACCACCAGAGGGGTGTCTTCAAGTGGCTCGAACGCGTAGTGGAGCACATCGGCATCAACCAGACCTGCATCAAGCTCTCCCTGAGGATGATCGCCGCCCACCCATACCACTCCAGGACAGCCGTGCTCGTCATCATGCCAGACCCCGTGGTACCAGACTTCAAGGGTGAGATGGTCTACAGCTCCGGCTGGCTCACCGAGACGGCCGTCCAGTGAGTCGCACGGAAGATGATGATGAAGCTACTCACCCGGTATTGGCAGACCAAGTTTGCGGGTTCTTCCTTCCGCTTGTTACCTTGGGCAGTCTTGCCAAACGAGGATCCTGAAGCCGTGTACCTGGAGATGTTCGCTGCCCCAGTTCAGGAGATCGGGGGAGACCAGCCCTTGGTGCACACCACCGGGTCTTGTCGATGTTTTACCGCCACGCCCACCGAGGGATACTCCCGAGGTGGTGAGTTTGTAGGTAGGGTGTCGCCGAAATCTGGAACTCAAAGGTGCAAAGGAACGCAAGGTTTTAGACAGGTTCGGGCCGCGAGAGCATAATACCCTACGTCCTGTGTGGTTTGGATTGCCTTTGATGATGATTGTCCCTGAGGGGGTGCCTGTCCGCCCTTATATAGTCCGGGGGGACAGGTTTACATGGAAGTCCTAGTCGGGTACAAGCCTAGGAGTCCTACCCGAGTACTTCCCGGGTAGTTTCCTACTGTGTCCGACTAGTTTCACTACTGTACGAGTAATCCTACTGCATTACAAGTAGTTACAACAGATGTAGGGTGTGGGCCATGTCCCATCCCGTATCCTAGGAGAAGTGTGCCACGTGGACAGTCCCGTGTGCCCGGGTCTGACAAGCCCCCGAGCTCTTCATAGCCGAGTACTGCAGGTGCTCGAAATAAAAATTTCATCACCAGAAGTTACCTAATCCAAAAGTTGTTTTTAATCCATGTTGTGCTTAGAAAATTAAGTTTCCCATATAACACAACCCCTTCTTGTTTAATGAAGTTAATAGTTTAAGTCATACTCTATTAACAATTGCCCAAAGAAATCTTAACTAAGTAACTTCCCAACAAAATCGATGTTTTGTGGATTGCAACTTTGTCGTGAAGAAAAATAATCGTCTTATACCATCACTATAACTTACACTTGTGCATTCATATAGAATCGACTACTCTCGCCGATGGAACGTACGAGCTGGTGCCCGCGTCCGAGAGTGAGCAGCGTGAAACTCAAGTAAATCTAACTGAAGATCTCGAAGACCCGAGCTCGAGTTCGGACGAGCCCCAAGCTAGCTTTACCCAAGAAGGCAAGCCCCGGAGCATGAACCCTATTTTCCTAAACTTATACAACTTATTACTCTACTCTACTTGTGCATTAAGTTTATAGGAGTTGACTGAAAACTTAGTCGCATGATCCTAGGTACCCCTGCTCTGAACACTAGATGTAAGGTTCGACAGAATGCTATGCTAATAGGACTCGGTAAAAGTCAAGTGATTTCGTGTCACTCGCGAGAATATAGGAGTTGAATGTTTACTACATGCTGCAATCATAAGGTCGACGGACGGGGCTGTGGTATGATGTTTATGTTGATGATTGAGGCCCCGTCAGTTTAGTGAAAAATTGCTAAGGCCGCAGTGTGTGGTAGTGGTGGTTAAGTCTTTGAACGTACTAACCACATGCCGAGAATATGGTAATCGGTAAGCTTAAGTACCGGATTGAACCGAGGCTGGAATACACTCCCCACCATCTTGAATTCATTCACATCTAGCTAATGGCGGGTGCATGTGCTGCCATGGCTAGGCCATGGGGACGTGTAGTCGAGGGCGGTGGGCCTATTCCGTGAAACGGGAATTGAAGGGAAAAGTTGCACGCGTGACTCTGTGAGTAACCACGTGACGTGTGTTTAGGTTTCCCTTGCAAGGTTAAGAAATTCGATTCGAATCGTCCGTTTCTCGCGGTTATTGAGACTGCTTGACCCTTTTACCACATAGAGTAAGAAGAGGAACAATGATGATGATTAATCTTGTTGGATGCAAAATAATTCTTCCACCATGTATGATATTGGATAGTTGCTTACCTGGAATGGTTAAAGAAAGCTAGAACTTGGAGCTAAAATTTGAAAGTAAGGACCTACTTATACATGCTTTTCGGCAAAACAAACCCCTCAAGCCAAAAGCCTTGCATGTCTAGGAGTCGGCTAAGTATATTCCACTAATCGGGTAAGCCTTGCTGACTATTAGTATACTCAGCCTTGCTTGTGGCTTGTTTTCAGGTGAAACTTTCGAGGCCATGATTGCTAGTTTGACTTGGACGTGTACCCTTCCTCCTGGTTGGTCGGTGGAATGGGATACGCCCCAGGCCAACAGTGATAATGCCAAGTGATGTCTCGTACGGGCTTCATCGAGACATCCGTATCGTCGAGTAGTTATCATTATTTTTCCGCTGCATTGAACTCTGAGGAACTCAATTATTTTGAACTCTGAAGTACCTTATTTTACGAATTTGAATTCCCTTGTAATAATAATTTGTGATGAACCCTGTGGTTTAAAATTTGTGGAATGTTGTATCCTCTGGGCTCACCTTCGTGTGAGTACATGTATGTCTGGTTTCGATCGACAAAAACCGTGGTTGTATCGGGAGGTTACCCGACAGACCAATGGATTATTCCGTTTGAAGTGCGAGTTAGCCCTGATTGCCCTCGTGGTGATGGTTAGCGCACTTGAGCCGGATTAATTCAGGTGGTTCTGCCACAAAAAAACCTCTTTTTTCGGGATGAGTTCCCTGAAAAAATCATGAAACAAATAACATCCCCAACAAGCGCCCAGAATCACCTCTCAAACCAATCTTTGTGCCCTGAGCCAATGACTAAATAAGTCCTCTGGGTAATAAATTGAAACAAACCCCTTATTTCGGGATAAAATCTCTAAAATAATGGTTAACAATCATATACCCAAAACAAATCTTAAAAAGCTTCTTGGGTCGGGTATTGTTGAATAATTGTACAACGTCGAGCATGTAAGCATTAGAGGTGTCCCTTGATGCACGTTGAGTGCCTTGTCGCATCAAGCCCCCGAGCCAGGGGCCAGAGGATAGTCATAAAGTAGTTGTATCCAACCCATGGCGCCAGCCCCTCAGTCTAGGTATGGAGCAAGTAGCCACTGGTGCTCGAGCAGTCGATGAATGGCATCTTGTCGAAGTCGTTCCAGACTAGGATTGTAGTCGAGGCAAGCAGTCGAAGTTGTAGAACATGAACAAAACTAGTCGTAGATTTGATAAATTTCTTATCATGGGAGCGAGGCCCCTTCAATAACATAGTGTACAAGTCGACAACAAATAATATGTTACTGGAAACAAGGAAGCGAGGCCCCTTCAGCAAACCTATACATGATACCGGTCGTAAACCAGTAAAACGGAGTTGTACTAGAAGTTTTGGCACAAAGGCCCTGCAGGAACCCAAGAACCTAGTCAGAGACTAGTAATTAAGTACTGGAAATATGGGAGCGAGGCCCCTTCAGCAAACTCGTCCGAAATACCAGCCGAAAACTGATAAGACGGAGTTGTACTGGTAGTATAAGTCTCCAGGCGCTAATAGAAGATATCCCCAGTCGATCAAGGATGAAACTGACATAGATGTTCAATATTCCATGAATTGGGTACCTCCTGGCCATCCGGGTGTTGTAAACGATAAGATCCAGGTCCTGTAACCTTATGCACAATGAAAGGTCCCTCCCATCATGGGTTAAGCTTATGTACACCAGTGTCATCCTGGATTCGTCGAAGAACCGTATCTCCAACATTGAAAGGTTGTCGTTGAACGTTCCTATCGTGGTAACGACGAACTCCTTGTATGTAGCGGGCCAACAGCAACAATGCATTGCATCGGATTTCCTCGGTAGAATCAAGTTCAAGATATCTTGCAGTGTCAGCCTCGCCTTCTTCAAACATCTTCAGTCGTGGAGACTTCCACATCACATCAGCTGGTAATATGGCTTCAGACCCATATATGAGAAAGAAAGGTGATTGGCCTGTGGCTTTGCTTGGTTGTGTGCGAAGCCCACAGACTACTGATGAGATCTCATCGATCCACTTGCCGCCCTTTTTACTGTTCTCGTCGTAGAGTCTTTTTTTCAATCCATCAAGAATCAATCCGTTGGCGCGCTCAACTTGACCATTGGCCCGCGGGTGAGCCACTGAAATATATTTGACTTCAATGGAGCTGCGTTTACAAAAATCCCAGAATTGATGCGAGTGGAAATTGGATCCCAAATCTACGATGATAGTGTTGGGGAAACCAAAGCGGTGTAAGATGTCGCAGATGAAAGTAACCACTCGATCTGCAGTGAGAGTTCCAATTGGTTTGTACTTGATCCACTTGGTAAACTTGTCGATGGCTACCAACACATGCGTCAAACCTCCTGGCGCAGTTGTTAACGGCCCTATCATGTCTAGGCCCCAGCATGCAAATGGCCATGAGGGTGGTATGGTGATGAGGTTATGAGCCGGAACATGAGGCTGTTTGCCAAAGAATTGGCAGTTGGTACACCGGCGGACAAGTGCTTCGGCATCTGCCAAAGCAGTCGGCCAGTAGAAACCTGATCGAAACGCCTAGCCGACTAGTGTATGAGAAGCAGCATGGTTCCCGCACACGCCTTCGTGAATCTCTTGGAGTATCTCTTTTTCCTCCTCCGTACTGACACACTTCATGAGTATGCCTGATGCTGATCCACGCTTGTACAGGTTGCCCCAAACTAGAACATACCCTTTGCTGCGTCATAGGATGCGAGTAGCTTCAACGCTTTTAGGGTCGATGCCGGGGGGTAGTTTGTGCTCCTGGATGTAGTCGATGGAGGCCACCCTCCAATCAACCTCGATCATTAAGACCTCTCGATCGGGTTCCTTGGGACCCTAAGCGATGGAACTTGAGCCTGGTGCCCTGATGGAAGGGTAATGCCACTCGTGAATGAAAACTCCCGGTGGAATGTTAGCTCGATCAGAACCCAGTTTGGAGAGCACGTCCGCTCCCACATTGTTATCACGAACCACATGGTGAATTTCTAGCCCCAAGAAATTTTTCTCAAGCTTGCTTATTTCCATGACGTAGGCGTCCATGGTATCCTTGTTGATGTCCCACTCCTTGTTGACTTGTTGAACCACCAGTAAGGAGTCGCCATAGACGAGTAGTCGCTTAATGCCCAGGGAGATTGCCAGGCGTAGCCCGTGCAACAATGCTTCATACTCGGCCTCGTTGTTCGAAACCTCGAACAGTATTTGAAAGTACTTGAGCTGTTCTCCCCTTGGGCTGATGAAAAGTACTCCCGCACCACTGCCACCGAGCTTGAGTGAACCGTCAAAGTACATGACCCAATGCTCCGGCTGGTTGGTTGGGGTTTCCACTTGGTTTTCTCGCCACTCTGCCATGAAATCGACTAGTGCCTGCGACTTGATGGTTGTCCAAGGCTTGAAGTCGAGTGTAAGGGCTCCCAGCTCCACCGCCCACTTGGAGATACATCCGGTAGCATCCCTATTGTGGAGGATATCCGCCAATGGGAAGTCGGAGACCACCAGGATATTGTATGCATCGAAGTACTGGTGAAGCTTCCTGGAAGTGATGAGTCTACCATAAAAAATTTTCTGAATCATTGGGTAACGAACCTTGGATTCAGAGAGGAGTTTGATGATGAAGTAAACTGGTCGCAGCACCCTGAAGGCGTGGCCTTCTTCCTGTCATTCCACCACGATTGCCGTACTAACGACGTTAGTAGTCGTGGCTATGTAGAGTAGAAGGTTCTCACTTTGTTGAGGAGCCGTCAGGATGGGTGGCGACTGCAAATGGTGCTTGAGATCTTGTAGCGCCTGGTTTGCCTCCTCGGTCCACTTGAACTTGTCGTGGAGTTTGAGCAATTTGAAGAAGGGTAGACCCCGTTCTCCAAGTCTGGAGATGAATCGATTCAGAGCTGCCATGCAGCCTGTGAGCTTCTGGACGTCCTTGATCGTCTTTGGAGCATCCATGGCTGTGATGGCATTGATCTTCTCTGGATTTGCCTCGATCCCGCGGTGGTTGACAATGAACCCGAGTAGTTTACCTTGAGGGACGCCAAAGATGCACTTTGTCAGGTTGAGCTTCTATCAAAATCGTCACAAGCTATTGAAGGTCTCCTCGAGATCGGAGATGAACTTGTCATGGGATCTGGTCTTGATGACCACATCATCCACGTAAGCTTCAACATTGCTGTGTAGTTGGTCCGCAAGGCACAGTTGGATGGCCCGTTGATAGGTGGCTCCTGCATTCTTCAACCCGAAAGACATTGTAGTATAAGCATATGCTCCAAAGGGGGTGATGAACGCAGTTTTGTTCTGGTCTTCCTCCTTGAGAGCTATCTGATGATAGCCCAAGTAGCAGTAGAGGAAGGAGAGTAAGACGCAGCCAGCCATGGAGTCGATGACTTGGTCGATGCGTGGGAGCGCGAAGGGGTCCTTTGGGCAGTGTTTGTTGAGATCAGTATAATCCACACACATCCTCCATTCATTATTATTCTTTTTCAGGACAAGTACAGGGTTAGCTAACCACTCGGGGTGGTATACTTCTTTAATAAAACCAGCCGCGAGTAGTTTTGCTAACTCCTTCTTGACGTCCTCTCTCTTGTCGGGGGTGAATCATCGTAGTCGTTGCTTCTTCGGAGTGGCTTTAGGGTCGACTTTTAGGCAATGCTCGATCAACTCCTTGGGCACCCCTGGCATATCCGCTGGTTTCCACGCGAATATGTCCCGGTTAGCCCTAAGGAAGTTGATGAGTGCGCTTTCCTATTAGTCGCCTAGGCTGCCCCCGATCAAAGCGGTCTTGGACGAGTCGCCTTCTTGCAGCTGGATGGTCTTGATGCCGACGTCACTGGGGTTAGGTTTACCCCTCGACTGGCTTGGCCGCTGGTTGGAGATCTCCATCTCCGTGTTGGTCAGCTTCAGCACGACCGCGAGTACTTCTGCAGACGGCTTTGGCATGCGTGAAGTCGTGGCGTACTCGATCGCCTCCTGGTCGCAGTCGTACGACTTCTTTAGGTCGCCACGGAGTGTGAGTACGCCTGTCTTGCCTGGCATCTTGAGTAGCAGGTAGACTTAGTGGGGCACGACCATGAACTTGGCTAGTGCCGTTTTGCCAAGGATGGCATGATACAATGAGTCAAAATCTGCCACCTCGAACTTGATGTACTCGGTGCGGTAGTTGTCTTTCTTCCCAAAGGTGACTAGCAGGACCACTGACCTGAGTGGTGTAGCCGCGTTACCTGGGATGATGCCGTAGAAAGGAGCTTTGCTGGGAGTGAGCATCTTAGAGATGTCCAGTCCCATCTTCTTGAGGGTACTCGCGAAGAGCAGGTTGAGGCCGCTCCCGCCGTCGATCGGTACATGTGTGAGCTGTGAGCCCGCCACGACTGGATCTAGGACGAGCGGGAATTTTCCTGGCTCGGAGAAGCTGGTCCATTGATCATCCCTGGAGAAGGAGATCGGGACCTCGCTATACCTCAGAGGCCTTGTCATGGCCAGGTCCACAGAGAGTATTTCGCGCAAGGTAAACTTCTGTGCGCGCTTGGTGGGGAATCCACCATCTCCACCGAAGATAACGTTGACAAAGTTCTTCGGATCCTGGAAGTCTTGAGTCCCCGACTTGTCACCTCCTTCATCATCCTCCTTGTCCTTTCACTTTCCTGCTTGCGGGAGAGGTGGTGCATTGAGTGATTTGCGTATGGTGACGCATTCGAAAAGGGTGTGTCGCGATTTTGGGTGAATCAGGCATTGTTTGTGCATGATCTTCTCATATTCTGAGTCATTGTTCCCCGAGTTCTTGCCGCGCGGGTTGCGTTTGACAGCCGCGACTTCATTGTCTGGCTTGCTCTTCCGGGTACTCCCAGAGTGGTTCCACTGGCTTTTGTCGAAGTGGCCATTGCCAGCACCTTGCTTATCATGGTTGCGTCTGGGGAAACGGTCATTCTCCTCGTCCTCCTGGTCAGCCCACTGTGCCATCATGTCCCACAGCTCCACGACAGTAGTCGGGCAGTTGCGCCCGAAGTCGTGGTACGTGCTCTTCGAGAAGAGGCCGTTTTGGAAGCAACGGATGACGTCCTGATCTGTGATGTTGGCGATGGTGGCGCGCATCTCGAAGAAACATCGTGTGTAGGACCTCAGGGTCTCGTTCATCTCCTGCTTCACCTAGGACAAGTTGTGGCGAGTGCCTGCTTTGATCATGGATCCCTGAAAGTTGTCGATGAAGGCCCGCTTGAGGTCCTCCCATGAGTCGATGGAGTTTGGCTTGAGGCTTTCAAGCCACATGAGGGGCGCGGACTCCAGAGCCACCGGGAAGTAAAGAGCTTTCGTAGAATTGGAGCCCCTAAAACTTCAATGGCGACACAGTAGTAGCAAATCCACTGACGTGGTCCTGCTTACCGTCATACTTGGGGATTCCGACTAGTTTGAAGTCATTTGGATAAGACTTGTCGGTGATGCTAGTGGTGAAGGCGGGGAAGCGGTCGCTGTCGTCGTCATCGTAGTGCCTGCCGGTATGGTCCTTCCTCCTCGCATCAATGACAGGCCGTGCATCGCGGCCTTCATTGGTCTTCTGCCTGAGGTCAATCGTGGGAGCGTCATGGAGGTTGGCCGCAACTGGATCTTCGCCTTGATGCCTTGCACCGCGCTGGTTGCGAGTGGGTTGTTTTACTTCTTATTCATTGTTTCCATGCGCGGACTGGTTGCCCTCGTTGCACTGGCAGTTGTCGTTCCTCCGGCTCCCTGGCCTTTCTCGAGGGGTGCAACTGACCAACGCGGTATCACCGTGTTGCTCAGATCTCGGGGCCTGAGTCCGAGTGGAAAGCGCTGGGTGTTGCCCATCGAGATGCACAAGCGCGCGTTGGGTCAGGTACTGCAACCTTTGAATCTGGGGGTTAGATGGCAGTTGTTGAGCTAGGACTGCTGCCTCAGGGATGGCGCCAATCGGCGTGCAGTACTCACGAGCCGCGACTGCTACAAAAGCGTTGTTGAGGTCCCTTGGTTCGCGAGCGCGATTTTGTGTGTTGCGCATGAGTTGAGCACGCTTGGCGTTCTTTACCCACCGGATCCTCCGGCGCTCCTCATCTTCATCTTGGGGGCATCTACTGTGGGCTCGTTGGCTGAGATGTCCGCGAGTTGTTCATTGTCGTACTGGGTGCCCAACTCGTCTTCCTCTGTGTTGCGAAGGGAGACCATGCAGACTTGTCGATCCGGCGACTGGTTAGGCCTAAGACTATAGTCGAGTAGCTCTGTGCTACTCTCACCTTCTTCCGCAATGGGAGAGACGGGTCTACCCTCCTGGAAGGGTAGCTCCTGTGTGATGGCCACAAGGTAGGGTGTCGCCGAGATCTGGAACTCGAAGATGCAAAGGAACGCAAGGTTTTAGACAAGTTCGGGCCGCGAGAGCGTAATACCCTATGTCCCGTGTGGTTTGGAATGCCTTTGATAATGATTGTCCCCAAGAGGGTGCCTATCTGCCCTTATATAGTCCAGGGGGATAGGTTTACATGGAAGTCCTAGTCGGGTACAAGCCTAGGAGCCCTACCTGAGTACTTCCTGGGTACTTTCTTACCGTGTCCGACTAGTTTCACTACTATACGAGTAATCCTACTGCATTATGAGTAGT
This sequence comes from Panicum miliaceum, assembly GCA_032594955.1. Classification (NCBI taxonomy): domain Eukaryota; kingdom Viridiplantae; phylum Streptophyta; class Magnoliopsida; order Poales; family Poaceae; genus Panicum; species Panicum miliaceum. Next base: position 4,383,473 of record CM064070.1, on the reverse strand, counting down.
TACAACAGATGTAGGGCGTGGGCCATGTCCCATCCCGTATCCTAGGAGAACTGTGCCACGTGGACAGTCTCGTGTGCCCGGGTCTGACAGGTCTTACCTCTATGACTTGGACCACCTGATGGTGGACCTCTCCCTAGAGAGCGAGCGGCTCCACGAGGGATTTTACATGAGCGTGAGATTCATCGACGTGCTTGAGCACGAGATCCAGGGGTGGAGCCAGGTCTACACTGTGCTCAGGAAGAGGCCCGCCACAACCGGGTGAACTACGTGGAGGCGAGTAGGATGCTTGAGGTAGAAGCCCAAAGGAGGATGACCGCTGAAGGGAAGCTACTCCAGACCGAGGCTGAACTCCAGAAACTCCGGGCCGAGAAGGCCGAATGGGAGTGCAAGGAGAAGGACTACCTCACCTCTATCCGCAAGCTTGAGGATAGGGTGACTGATAGAGAGGCCGAGGGCCGCCAGCTACAGACCCAGGTGGAAGATCAGCAGGACTTCATGACCCTCCATGGCTACTTTGAAGCCAAAGTTGAGGATCAGGTAAAGGAGCTCGAGGCTAGATTGGAGAGAAACAAGTGGAACATCGCCATGCTGACCCGCACTGCCGTGTACCTACGCGATAAGGCCGCGCGCGCGATGCAGACATGGGAGATCTTAGACTCGATCCGCGTTGACGAGATCCACGAGCTGAGGAACCAGCTACCCAAGGGGATTCAGCCTACTGTGAGGAAGGAGGACTTCAAGCTCATTCCTACCGAGCTCCGCCTACACGAGTGCCCCCACGACGCGTTGCCACCTACCGTCGAGACGGAGGAGGTGGTGGAGGCCGTCGCAACCATCGACGCCATCTTTCCAGAAGACTACCCAGAGGACTACAAGCGCGTGCTGACCTACAAGAAGCCGCGTGTCACCTTCTACTAGGGAGTGTGTCAGAGTCATAGAATAAGAGTAGGTTGTAAGATAGGTAGCCCGCCAATGACCCATTCTGGCGTGAGTCTTCACGAGTCTTGTACTGAGCCGATGTCATGTTTCCGGCTGGTGTCCTATGTTGTCATGAGACGTTCAGGTAGTCATGTTATGAGTCACCCTTTTTTGTAAACTTTCACGATGTATTCTTAGTGAGTGAGTTGAGGTTGTTATCTCGAAGGCTTATGAGTTAACCTCGAGATAACACCGGTGTCTCTTTGTACTACTTGATTGATGTATGAGTGAATGGATTTTATGTTATTATTGCACAATGTTCTTGCATTTTCATATTGATTGAAAGCTTTTCTGTTGTGTGTATCCTTTTACCTTTGGGTGGTGAGTGACGCTGTTGACTTGAGAGAGCTCTCCCCGTCCACCTTACACAAGAGATGTCGATCCGAAGGTCCGACCGCTTGATGGCCCGCTTTGAGCAAGCTGCGCAGGAGGAAGCCGCAACCAAGGCATGCGGACACGGCCATTAGGTTGGCCGTGGATGCGGACGTGCTGCCCCAGCACCGGCCCCGGCAGCTTGACGTGGAAGAGGCAGAGGACCTGCCGCGGGTGCCGCACCCCACATCATTGGGCTGGCACCCAGAGAAGAGGAAGCCGAGGAGGAGGAAGTTGATGAGGAGATCGATGCCGAACCCGCGCCACATTAGCCGCGTAGGGGACAGAACAACCAGCAGCGGCAATGACAGCCACCGCCACCGCCGCCGACCCTCGCCGAGGTCATAGACAGGCAGACGCAGTTGCTGCAGCATCTGACCGAGGCGGCAGAGCAAAGGAACAACGGGGGCCACCGTCAAGGCCCGCCTGAAGAGGACCTCCAACGCAAGATCGAGAGGTTCATTCGCCTGAAGGCCCCAACCTTCAGCTACACTGAAGATCCAATGGAGGCCAACGACTGGCTGAGAGTGATTGAGACCAAGCTGGACCTCACCAACTGCACTGATGAGGATTGCGTCGCACTCACCGTTCACCAGCTTGAGGGGACCGCCAAGTCATGGTGGGACAGCTAATGTGATTCCAACCAGGACCCGGCGCACATCACATGGGAGGAGTTCGCCGGGGCCTTTCGTGAGCAGCACGTGCCTCGACAAGTGATCATCCAGAAGGCCCAAGAATTCCGTACCATGACTCAAGGTATGATGAGGGAGGAGGAATATGAGAGCCACTCCACCAAGATGATGAGGTACACCGCCGACAGCACCAACACCGAGGAGAAGAAATAGTTATGGTTTCTCCGCGGTCTACACCACGGCATCCATCAAATTGTGACGAGATGCGAGTACCCATCGCTCCGCAGCTTGGTCAACCGTGCCATTGCTGTGGAGAGGGAAAGGATGGGCTGGGAAGATAGGCAATGCAACAAGAAGCACAAGGCCGACCACCAGGCACGTGACAGACCCTTCCAGAAGGCAAGGAACGCGCCACCTCTCCCACCAAGAAGCAGATTCCATTCCGGCCCCAGTCAGCCGAACAGGAACTACAATGGGGGAGGCAACCACTACTCCGGCACGGTGGGCAGAACCAGGAAGGAGGAAGCTACCACCACTAGCAGCCGGCACAGAGGACCAACGGTGGCTCGACGCCGTTTGTTTGCTTCACTTGCAACAAACCGGGCCACAGGTCCTACGAATGCCCCGAGAAGAAGACCTAGACTCCGGCTCGAGCACCTGGCCCCGCTGGCAGGCCTGCTCAAGCTCTGCGCTCTGCAGATCGTGGCCGCCTCACCCACCTGACAGAGGAGGAGGCCCGGGATGCCCCCGACATTGTGACCGGTGAGTACCTTATCAATGGCTCTAAGGCCTTGGTGTTATTCGACTCAGGAGCCACTTGCTCCTATGTTTCTTCAAAGTGTGTTGCACAAAAATCCCTTCCGATGACCCTGAGGAGCCATCCCATCATCACTAGCTCCCCGTTGGGAGATCTTAGGTGCACACTAGCTTGTAAGGGAATGAAAATCATGATACAAGGGTTGCCATTTACGGCTGACTTGACAATATTGAAATCAGAGGGGATAGATGTCATTTTGGGTATGGACTGGTTAACCGCGCACAAAGGAGTCATATCTTGCTCACCCAAGCTGGTGACACTGGAACACCCAAGTGGGAAGAAGGTCGAGGTGGAGCCATTGAAGTCACGAGACGTACCCCAAATGTACAACTTGAACAACCTAGGGTGAGAACACTCGAAGAAGTGCCCGTGGTTTGCTAGTATCCGGATGTGTTTCCCGAGGAATTGCTAGGACTACCACCAGACAGGGATGTCGAGTTCGTGATCAACCTCGTGCCAGGTACAGCTCCGATCGCGAAGCGACCCTACCGCATGTCCGTAGAAGAGCTCACCGAATTGAAGAAACAACTGAAAGACCTGCTAGATAAGCAGTACATCAAGCCTAGTGCTTCGCCATGGGGATCACCTGTGTTGGTCGTGAAAAAGAAAGACGGAACCATGAGGTTGTGCATCGACTACCGCTCGCTAAACGCAGTGACCATCAAGAAAAAGTATCCGTTACCTAGAATAGATGATCTGCTTGACCAGTTGAGGATGGCCATATTCTTGAGCAAGATAGATCTGAGATCCGGGTACCATCAGATGAAGATTAGGGAGTGCGATATCCCGAAGACAGCATTCGTGACTAGATATGGCTAGTACGAGTTCAACGTAGTGTCCTTTGGGCTAACCAATGCACCTGCCTACTTCATGAATATGATGAACAAGGTGTTCATTGAGAAATTGGACAAGTTTGTCATAGTCTTCATCGACGACATCTTGATCTACTCCGAGTCCACCAAAGAACATGTTGAGCATCTGAGGTTTGTGCTCGAGAAGTTGAGGCAGAACCAGTTGTATGCCAAGTTCAGTAAGTGTGAGTTCTGGCTGGAGAATGTTGCTTTCCTAGGCCATGTGTTGACGGCAGAAGGTGTCGCCATGGATCCCGAGAAGATCGAGGCAGTGTCAGAGTGGCAGCAGCCAAAGAACGTTACCGATATCCGAAGCTTTCTGGGTTTGGCAGGCTATTACAGGCGTTTCATTGAGAATTTCTCCAAGATTGCCAAGCCAATGACCGAACTACTCAAGAACAATGTACCGTTCGTCTGGTCACCCAAGTGTGAAGCCAGCTTTCAGGAGCTCAAGTCCTGGCTCACTACTACCCCAGTCCTCACTCTTCCGGATATTTGGAAGGACTTCGTAGTTTATTGTGATGCTTCTCGTCAAGGACTCGGTTGTGTGCTGATGCGAGATGGCAAAGTTGTTGTGTTTGCTTCATGGCAGTTGAGAAAAAACGAAGAGAATTATCCTACTCATGACCTTGAACTTGCAGCCGTGGTACACGCCTTGAAGATTTGGAGGCACTACCTAATTGGCAACAAGTGCGATATCTATACCGACCACAAGAGTCTGAAGTATTTCTTCACTCAGGCAGAGCTGAATATGAGGCAAAGAAGATGGTTAGAGCTGATCAAGGATTATGAGCTAAACATTCAGTACCATCCTGGCAAGTCCAACATCGTGGTAGACGCTCTAAGCAGAAAGAGCTATTGCAACAATCTGATGGTTCATGACGAACAACTCGAATTGTGCAATGAACTCGAGAAACTGAAGCTGGAGATCGTAGAGCAAGGGCATCTGAATGAATTGATAGTAAAGTACGACCTAGAAGATCGAATCAGGCAAGCTCAGAAGCAATGCCTAGAACTCCAGAAGCTGAAGCGATTGATGCGGGATGGAAAGGCAACCAACTACAGGGTCGACGACCGAGGGACCTTATGGCTGAAAGATCGTATATGCATACCCCAGGATCAAGGGATCCGTACCGAGATACTAAGTGAGGCACATAACTCCAAGTACGCTATACACCCGGGGTGCACGAAGATTTACCAAGACCTAAAGGGCCATTTCTGGTGGAACGACATGAGGACGAACATAGCTGAATTCATGGCTAAGTGTGACATTTGTAGAAGAATCAAGGCTGAACATCAGCGCCCTGCCGGTCTGCTGAAACCACTAGATATTCCCGTGTGGAAGTGGGATGACATTTGTATGGACTTCGTAACAGGGCTACCCCGGACATAGAAAGGCAACAACTCCATTTGCGTAATAGTTGATCGCTTGACCAAAGTGGCACACTTCATCCCCGTCAAAACCACCTACACCATGGATAGGCTATCAGAAGTGTACGTGAAAAACATTCTGAAACTTCATGGGGCACCAAGAAGCGTAGTATCAGATCGAGGCCCTCAATTCACCGCAAAATTTTGGCAGAGTTTGCACAAGTCCATGGGGACTCAGCTACACTATAGCACCACCTTTCACCCCCAAACTGATGGGTAGACTGAGAGAGTGAACCAAATACTCGAGGATTTACTGAGAGCATGTGTGTTAGCCTACGGGAGTGATTGGGAAAGGAGTTTGTCCTATGCGGAGTTCACATACAACAACGGCCATCAGGCTAGTTTGCAGATGTCACCCTTCGAAGCACTCTATGGCAGGAAATGCAGAACGCCGCTGATGTGGTCAGAAACTGGGGAGAGACTGTCTTTTGGCCCAGACACGATCGTGGAAGCTAGGATAATGTCACCAAGGTCAGAGAGAACTTGAAGATAGCGTAGAGCAGACAAAAGAGCTATGCCGACAAGAGAAGAAGGGATCTCTCGTTTGAAGTCGGAGATCATGTGTACCTGAAGGTGTCACTGCTTCGAGGCACCAAGAGATTCCACATTAAAGGAAAGCTAGCTCCAAGGTATGTCAGACCGTATCCGATCATTCAAAGGATCGGCGAGTTGGCATACAAGTTGCAACTACCAGAAGAACTTGCTGGAGTACACCCAGTCTTCCATGTTTCACAACTACGCAAATGCTTGCGAGTGCCAGATGAGACGTCACCGCTAGAGGCAGTAGACTTGCAAGAAAGACTTGAGTATGTTGAATACCCCGTGAAGATACTAGCCCGGGCAGACAAAGAAACCAGGAGAACCTCCATTCCGTACTGCAAGGTCCTTTGGAGTAATCACATAGAACAAGAAGCCACTTGGGAGGAGTCCGATTTGAAGAAGATGTACCCACACCTTTTTGAGAACCAGGTAAACCTCTAATCTTGGGGACGAGATTCTTGTGAGGGGGGGCAGAGTCTGTAACATCCCAGGTTTCACCTAGAATGTTAATGCTACAAAAATCGTGAATTTCAAAAACTTTTTGTGTAAGTGCTCTTAGTTAGGATCAAATGCAAGGATATTCTCTCCTACCCCAAACTCCTAGAAAACTTAACCGAAATTAAACTAAGGACGATATTATTAGTGTGTAACTTTGGAGCCATTTGGATTTATTTGCAATCTACCTTGTTTGAAATTTTTGTTGGATCTTATTTGAGTTGCTTCCAAATTGTTTGATTCAATTGAGTGGAATTCGAATTTGAATGGGTCATTCAAATTCAAATTTAAATACTAACTACCTAAGCCTACTTGGGCCAATAGCCCGAAACCGGCCCACATGAGCACAGCCATGCCCAGCACCCTTTCTCCCTTTACCCCGCGAGCACAGCCCACGGCAACTCCGACCCAACCCGCCAGCCGCACCGCTGCTCCCCTTACCTTTCACCCGGGCAGCTGACAAGCGGGGCCCGCTTGTCAGCTTTCCCTTCCACCTCCAGCCACGCCCCCGCGACGCTCCAGCTTCCGCCCTGCGACAAGATAGCGAAACCGCCGCGCCCCCTTCGCCTGCGTCACCCCGCACCCGCGCCTCGCCTGTCCTCGCTCCGCGACACGGGAGCAAAACCGCCGCGCCTCCCGTGTCGCCCACTGAGCCCGCACTGCAAACCCTAGCCCGCGCCAAGCCATGCGATGGCGCCACGCGTCTCCGCGCCGCGGCCATCCCATCGCTGCCCTTGACATCTAGGCCCGCGCCGCGAACCCTAGCACAGCCTCCTTAAGAAACCCCCAAGGCCGCTGCCAAAAACCCTAGCTGCCTTGGTGTTTCCCTCTTCCACCGTCGCCGCAACCGAGAGGGAGAAGGAAGGAGGGAGAAGGAAGGAGAAGGAGGGCACGCGGAGAAGGACGACACCCCCATCGCAGGAGCGTCTTCACCAAGCCACCGCCCTGATCGACGACATCGACGACCCCACGCTCCCTGGCACTGCTCCACCTCGCCACGGCCTCGCCTCTCCGCCGCCCCGAGCACCGTCTCCCCCAGCCTCGACCGGTGAGCTTCGCCACCGCTCCCCATCTCCCTTGTGCTACCGGCGCCGCCGATGAGCCTTTCCTAGCTCAGCTCTAGGACCCCCAGCCCCTGTCCCAGCCTTCGTGCCGCCCTTGTTGCAAGAGCCCGTCGCGCCGCTCGTCCTCCCCACAACCACCGTCGCCTCCCCGCCGCCGCGTCGTGCCAATGGCCTGAAACGTCGGTGCCCCGCGCACAGCAAGGCCACGCCGTGGTTCCGGGACACCAGGACTCGCGCGCGTGCATGCACACCAGAACCATCAGCCAAGCCCGAGCCCTGGCTGCTGCCATGCTGCCTCACCGACGACGAGCCGCGACCTTGGGATACTAGGACACTGCGGGCACATGCACGCGCACATCCAACACCGTCCCATGCTGAGCCTTGCCACCGGCCATTCCCTTTTGCCATGCCGCCGCCGCCGTCGTTGCGCCGCGGCCCCGGTGACCGTGCACGCCACCATGACGTCGCGGCTTGGGGCACGCGGGCGCCTCTACGACATATCGCCGAGGGCCTCGCGTGCGTCTTTACGCACACACCCACTGCACACACACACACGGATACACGCATGCCTATCTGCCGCACCGGATCCGAGCGCCGCCACACCGGATCCAACTGAGGTCGACACGTGGGACCGCGCAGTCAGCGAGAGGAGGTTAAGGAGGAGGGGAAGCCGCCCAGCCTGACACGGCCCACGGTGCTACCGGGCCTGAAGACGTGTCAGCCGCGATGAAGCTAAAGCCCAAGCCAGCCGGCTAAACCCCGAGCGGGCTCGCCTTGTCGTAACCGAGCCCGCCTGCGAGCCGAGCCGAGTTGATGGGCCAGATTGAGCCGGCCCATCACTTGCAGCCCAAAAATGGAGTCGAGCCCCTTTTTCCTTTTTCCTTTTTCCAACCTGACATGTGGACCCCACCTGTCAGCCTCGAGGTGAGGCTGACCGGAGGGTCCCACTAACCGCTAACCCCGCTGACCATTGACTGGTCAGCGTTGTTCGGTCAACGCTGACATCAACAAGGCCCACTGCTGACGTCAGCTTCTACTGACCCCCTGCTGACATCAGCATGCCACGTGGCATGCTCTGGTGCTGCCACGTGTCACTGCTGAGTGATTTTCTTTTCTGAAATTCTTTTATTAATTTTAGAAATAGGTTTTTCCTTAGAAAATACATAATAAATTAACCGGACCTCCGAAAATTATGAAACTAGTTCTATAATTCTTCTAAAATCATGAACTACCCGTTATAGTAGGTTTTGTGGTGATTTGGGTCTTATTTCGCATCTTTTGTGCACTTTTACATTTTGGTCCTTGCCCTTACTCGTATTTACGAATAGGACCCAGCTGCTAGGAGCTGATCGACGGCCAGGACCACCCGGAAGCCCAGGAGGACTTCAAAGAACCGCCAAGTTTACGCTCATCTAAGATCTGATTACCTATTAGGCATTGCTACCGCTTCATGATGTGTTACTATGAGATGAACCTGCATAGCCTAATTATTTACCTGTACTCCTTGCAATCCTATCACACTTGAATATTATATGAAATGCCTTGCTATGCTTTGCATATGTATGTGTAGGAATGGATGGATAGTCTTGGCGTGAGTGGAGATACACTTTCCAGGAGTTGGTGGATAGGGCATTTAGCCGGGAGCGGGAGAACTTAACTCGATCGTGGATCGAGGGCTTGGGGTGTGTATCTTGGCACACCCTACGGAGTACCTGTGGCGGGTACAACTTGTTGGTTACTTGGTTGAGGTGTTGGGGGCACCCGTAATAGGTGCAGTTGCGGACCATTGCGGTGGAGACGCATTCAACGAAGATTCCCGCTTCGGCAATTGTGGATCGGGTGAGAGTAACTATGATTAGTGGGACTATGTTAATCGTGCACACCACTTACTCAATATGAGGGTGGGCCCGGTCCAGGGCCAGCAAGTGTGGTACCAAGCCGGTAGGAGGATCGAGTATCGGTGCAGGGGAAGGAGGTGCTGACCTCACGTTCCCCGAGACACAAGGGAGGCTTCACAGTCCCGGGGCGACCACTTGTGGGAGGGTGCGCCCAAGACCCGGGAAAGCCGGATGGTGCTGTGGCTCCTAGTCCTGTTTCAGTAGACCGGTGTCTTGATGTTCAGTTGGCTGATCCACAGCTGGCTTCAATTCGAGTGGGTCCAGGTGTACAACCCCTGCAGGGTGAAAACTATACGTATAGCCGCGTCCTCAGTCATGGACAACCCTACTCTTCTGTTGCCCTTATTAGTGCCACACCCGATTTTGGAAGCAAAACCGAATGCATAGCATATGTGTGCCAGGATCCGTTCTCACACATATGTTGACATAGAGAGTGTAAAATATCAAAGACAATGTTCAAAAGCGTAAACAAAAGGGAATAATAACATTATTACACTCCGAATATTATAAACATTCCACCGTTAACCTAAACAAAGTCTTCAGCAACGTCTTCTTCCACAGGCAGTTGAGCGGTGAACACACGCCTAGAACTCTTCGTAATCGTCGTAGTTCTCCACTTCAATGTTCTCTTCTGAGCAGCAGTTAGGCAACGGTGAGTACACTTATGATTGGTACTCAACAAGTGAGGGAAAGAATGCAAGGCCAGCAAGAGAGGCTAAAAGGCTTATAGCGGTTAGCATTTTAATTGGTCATATTTTATTAGCGGGCACCTATTTATCTAAGTACAAGTTTATACCAACCCACTTAAGCATAAAGTAAACAACATTATTCCAAGGCTAGGAACCACAATTTAATTCATTCTTTAAGTTCAATTATCATGTGAGGGTCCAAGCCGCTCGTAACTGTGAGCACGACTGATATATCAGTTTTCACTCCGCAGAGGTTGTACATATTCACCACAATTCGTGTCTCCCGATTTCCCTAAGGTCGCCAGCCTCTTAAACACTTTCGAGGTGAGTGGCAAGGGATTCACTACAAAGCCTTTATAAAGACACGCAGAGAAACGAATGGCCCGCTAGAGTTTTAGTAGCAGTGTGGTCCATAACCCTCCCTAATGGTTAGCACCTTAGCAAAGGGTGCTACCCCAAGAGGACTGAGCTATATCCCCATCACCGACCCCCTCCTTGCCCTTCGGTAAGGCCACTAGTTAATTACGCATCTATTTAATCAGCTAGGGTCAGAGCCATGTGACATTGTGGTTGTACTGTTTTCTTGGGTGGTTCTCCATGTTCCAATTAAACATAGTGTTCTTGCAACTAACCAGAATATAACAACATATAAAGTCATGTTTAAAGCTCCAAAGATTATAACATAACTATCCCAGGATAAAGCATCTAAGCATTTCTACCCAACATATTAAATTAAAACCCGATGTTCAAGATTTCAGGAGTAAAAGACTAAGTAAGTCCTTAATAGGCATCCCATCAATTTAATGCAATACAACATTAAGGTGAAGTGGTTTATCATGCTATTATTAGGACCAAATAGAATATGCGGGGGGAGAAATCCACTCGTCTTCCTTGCCAAACTGCTGAAACTCTTCCTCGTACTGCGGCTCGTGTCCTTCCTCGAACGGCATGTTGTCTACACGATCACACAAGCAAGACATACAACAAATAAGAAATAATACAATAAATAGCACAAAAATAACAGAATAAGGTGATAAAGATGTTGAGCATGATGCAAGGATCGCGTGAGCGCGAGAATCGCTGAAATCGGAGTTAGAACGAGAAAGATATGGGTAAAACAAGGTTCCAGGGGCTTATGTGCGAGAATTTTAAAAGATACAGGGGCTAAAACATAAGAAAAGGGTATAACTGCAAATATATATGCTGGATGGATTGCGGGTTGATTTCTTAGAAACTGAAGGGCCTTTATGCAAAACTGCCAAAGCTGACCGGTATTGACTTTGGGCTGAACAGAACTGGGCTGTCGGATCAAAATCCGACGGTGGAGAGCGATTGGAGCAGCGGCTCAGCGGCTCAGCTCGGCGACGGCTAGGGCGGCGAAGCGGTTGGCTGGCGGGGCGGCGGCTCAGCTCGGCGATGGCTCGGGCGGTGAAGCGGCTGGCTGGCGGGGCGGCGGCTCAGCTCGGCTGCACGGCTCTGCGGAGCTGGCGGCTCGGGCGGGCAGCGGACGGCGGCATGCGGCGGCGGGCCTCGCCGGAGCAGGCCGAAAACGGCCGTACGGGCCCGGTTGGTGACGAGGAAGCGCCGGGGAGGTCGAGGAACCAACGCGGAGCACGATGGAGGGCTCGGGGCAGCGGCACGGTGGTCGGAGAGGGGCCCACGGCGACGGGGTGGGGCTGCGCAACTCCGGCGAGCGATTGCGCTCGCGCGAGAGTGCGGACGGGGACGGAAGGCGGCCGGCGACAGTGCTCACCCACGCGCGGTGCTCCTGCGGCGTCGGCAGCGGCGAGAGGGCGGTGGAGCGGCGGATCGGCGTCGGCCCGAGCTTGAGCGGCGAGTGGCGGCACCGGAGCTGGTGCAGGCGGTGAAGCGAGGGGCGAGGAAGTCGGAAGAGGAGGGAGGGGGTCTCGGGCGCGTGCTATAAAGCGAGAGGAAGGGAGGGGAAGGGGCAGCAGGGGAGGGGGCGGAGCTCGATGGCCGGCCATGAAGGCCGTGGTGAATGGTGGCGGTTACCGGCTGAGGGAGAGGGGGAACGGAAGGGAGGAGGCGAGGGGTGCGGCGGGCATTGAAGAGGACGGCGGGCGCAGAGAGGAGGGAGGCGAGCGGGCGTGGGAGAAACGGTCGGAGAGAGCGGCGGCGGTGGGGGAAGGCAGAGCGGCTGGAGGTGGGAGAAGTAGCTGACGGGCGGGCCCGGGGTGTCAGAGAGAGAGAGAGGGGGGAGGGAGAGACGGGCGGGGTGGGAACGAGTTTTTTTTAACCGGGTGTTACAAGACCTACCCTCTTAAGGAGAATCTCATCCTCGAGATTCGAAAAAATTGGAGAACAACTGCGGGATCTCTGCGCTAAGCTCATCTTCTTTTTCCCACGTAGCTTGCTCGGTGATAAATGAATGTGATGTTCTGAAATCAAATAAAACTGATGCAGGTTCGGATCTGACAAGGAACGTACCGAGCATAACATCAGGAGCTTCTCAAGTTGTCTTGACTTCCACGTGATTCACCCTACCACGCACGAAGTTTTGTTGACCTTTGTTGCCTTGAGTGTCGGGATTCCTAGTGCGTACTTGGGACGATTGCTGTCCACGTCTCTGGATATTGCTTTTCTGATTTTGGGGTTTTGCATGTTGCGCTCTGGGCATATGCTGGCATAATGACCCACTTCACCACACCTGAAGCAGCCATTGGGATGAATTGACATGATTGGATTATTGGTTCTCACTGGTACACTTATTGTGTTGCCTGAACGGTTATGTTGTTGATCGGGATTGCGTTGTGTCGGTTGATTGAAATACTGGGATTGCTGAGGAGTACGTTGGGGCTGTTGATTTTGTTGGTGGTTTCCGCCTTGTCCTCCAGAACGAGACGGAAAATCGTGTGATGAGTTGTAGCGGGGGCGGGTGTTGCTGCTGGATTGCCCTTGAGATTGGAACTTCCGCTACTGTTCGCCAAGTTCACTACGCTTGTTTTCCAGGCCTATAGCCTTGTTCAGTATTGTCTGAAAGTTTGGGAACGTGTGACTCTGTAGTTGATAGTTGAGTGGCCCTATCAGACCATCCAGAAAACGTTCCTGTCGCTTCTCATCCGTGTCGACTTCATTGGACGCGTAACGGGACAATTGAGTGAATCTGTCTCGATGCTCACTGACTGACATGTTGCCTTGCTTCAAGGCCAAGAACTCCTTTTGCTTCAGCTTCATCACACTGGTAGGGATATGGTGTGAGCGGAAACTACTCTTGAATTCTTCCCAGGTGATCGTCTCAGCGGCAGCATGTGCGGTGGTCTAAGCTTCCCACCAATCAGCAGCAGATCCTTCCAAGCATCCTGCAGTGTACAGGACCCTTTCACAATCATTGCACTGTGTTACATCCAGCTTTTTACTAATGACTTTCAGCCAGTCATCAGCGTCCAAAGGATCCACTAAGTGAGAATAAGTAGGAGGATGGTGGCTCATAAACTCCCTATGCTTGTCTCTGGGTGGCTGGGCAGCATGCAGCGGTTGTTGGTTCTGTTGTGCTTGCAAGTTTTGGACGGTGGCGGTGAGGTTCTGCAACAGTTGCATCTAAGCTGCCAGGAACTGCTCCATTGCTGGGTTTGGTGTTAGGAGTGGTGCTTGATTCTGTTGATTGATTATGTGGGCATGCCTCTGACATGGAATGTCTTGTCCTCCTCCTGACCTGGTGTTTACCATCTGATTTGTTAGAGAAACGAGTCTTGGATAAGAACGATGATTTGATAAAGGTGGATAAGGGAGAAGGGACAAGATTTGATCTTGATCGGACTTTTAACTTTTTATTGATTGATGCACTTGTGGCCTAGCACTCCCCTAGACATCTCAAGCAAAACAAAACAAAACAAAACAAAATAAAACAAGCACTTTTTCATAAAGCAAGCATTATTACATCGTCATCCTCGCAGGAACGGTTCTAGCGAAATAAAACTTTAAATGATAACCAGCCTAAGAGCCTAGAAGCCTAGAAGACTGGTGATGCAGCCAGGTGCGTCGTAGCGGAGTCTCTTGTGGGGCGGTGACAAAGCGGGGAAGGGGGGCTCCTCATCTTCTATCGGTGGTTATTCGCTGGCTATCTGGGCCTCCAGCTGAGCGATCCGAACTTGGGCCTCCCGCAGCTTCTCATGAGTCCTGTCGAACTCAGCAGTGACGCCCTCGAGGTCGGTGTTGAGTGCAGCGGTGACTCGAACGAGGATGTTGGTGCGGTCTTCTCCATCTTCTCCCAGTGGTACAACCATTTCTTCAGTTCCACTAGTACGGTGAGGGAGATGACGGTACACGGTGGTGTGCAACTCCTGGCGGTGACGGTAATAGAGGGACCAAAGAGCTCTCTTGGCGGCGTTGCTGATGGAGGAAGCGTATGTGGCGGAATCGTGCACCGAGCGGGACCTGAGTCCTCTGGAAGTCTCCGAGCGTTTCCTGATGTGGATGCGGGTGAGGTAGTAGTCGCCAAGCGCAGGGTCGGTGTAGTGGTCTGTGATGTAGAGGGGCTTCACGGTGTTGCCCAACTCCCATAGAACATCTTGGAGCAGAATGGGGATGTAGCCAGGCTCGTCCGTCGAGGAGTGAATGTCGCAAGTTGTCCCCATCTCGCGAGGACCATCACTCTAGTTGCCAGCAACTTTGCCATTGTTGTTGACGCTGTTGTCCTGGCCGTTGTTGTCGTGGTCATCTTCTTCTTCCACCTCATCATCATTCTCATCTTCTCCATCGCTGTCATCCCCGGAGTCATCCGGGTCTCCTCCAGCGGCGGCCGGTGCTGGAGCATCTGGAGCGGAAGCAGCTGGTGGTGACGGCGGTACTTCAGCTGCTGGGGTTCTCGGATCTTCTTCAACCTCTTCAACGGGCTGAGTTGGGGGAGCTGGCTGAGGAGGAGGAGCGATGCGAACCTGACGGCCTCCGGTGCTCTTGCGAGCGGTTTGCCTGCTCCTAGCCATCTGATCGAGCAAGAACTGAAACTCAGAATAATTTGAAAAACAAAATGAGACAAAGAACATGAAAAATAAAATAGATTTTTATAAGGAAATAAGATGTTTTTGGAAGCTGGCATGGCTTGCTAGAAAATAAGTCCTTAATTTTGATCTTTTCTATCTAGGCAAGCGTCCTACAGTCAACACAGCTCTGATACCACTTCTATTACACCCGATTTTGGAAGCAAAACCGAATGCATAACATATGTGTGAGAATGGATCCTGGCACACATATGCTATGCATTCGGTTTTGCTTCGAAAATCGGGTGTAACAATTAGTTAGTGATACTCATGATTTCTACCTCCCTCTAGAGATGACTTCCTGCCTGGGGCAGTTGAGATGCGAGGAGAGGGAGTCCCACATCGACTTGGTGGTTTTGGAAGGTGTGTGTTGGACCAGGAGTCCGAAATACCGGAAGAGCCCGAGTTCGGAGTTGGAAGAAGTTATATATATATATATATATATATATATATATATATATATATATATATATATATATTGTTGCGCATGCATAGGAAACCCCAGTTAATCCCTTGAACTTTTGTTATACCCTTAGTATAGTCCACTTTAAAGCCTGCATTCGGATGGTGACGTGTCCCATACCTTGGGGATAGCCTGGTACGATGCAGGATCCGTTCCGGAGTTCGACCCCAACGATGACGGTTGGTACGATTGAAGCCCGTGCTACGCTCAAGTTGCCTGTGGAGGAGGTTCCAGAAGATGAAGGACGGCCAAAAGCCTAGCTACCGCTTACCATTTTCTGCTTGTTCGCTCTAGCTGAGAGGCTTATAATGAATCCCGTACTACAAATCCTATGGATTTATGTAATAATTAAACCCGTGATTGACCTTATGCGAAGTATGACTATGATGTTATGATTGGAATGAGTTCTGTATGTGATAGCGCTTGATCCAGGAAATATCACAATGATACAAGGAGTCGGATTCTCGATTTGGGAATCCGGTTCGTTTCATCCACGACAGCAATCGGGCGGTTACGTCCAAAGTCGTGGTACGTGTGCTTCGAGAAGAGTCCATTCTGGAAGCAGCGGATGACGTCCTCGTCGGTGATGTTGGCGATGGTGGTGCGCATCTTGAAGAAACGCCGGGTGTAGGACCCCAGGGTTTCATTCATCTCTTGCTTGACCTGGGACAGATCGTGGTGAGTGCCTGCTCTGATCATGGATCCCTGGAAGTTGTTGATGAAGGCCCGCTTGAGGTTTTCCCAAGAGTCGATGGAATTTGGCTTGAGGCTTTCAAGCCAAGTGAGGGGCGTGGATTCCAAAGCTACCGGGAAGTATAGTGCTTTGGTGGAGTTGGATCCCCCTGAGACCTTGATGGCAACGGAGTAGCATCGGATCCACTGGCGCGGGTCCTGCTTGCCATCGTACTTAGGGATTTCGACTGGTTTAAACTCCTTGGGATAGGATTTTTCAGTGATGTTGGAGGTGAAGGCGGGGAAGCGGTTGTTGTCGTCGTCGTCGTGGTATCTATCGGGGCAGTCCCTTCTTCTTGCCTCGATAATGCGCCGCGCGTCGTGGCCATCATTGATCTTCTGCCTGAGGTCGATTGTAGGAGTGTCATGAAGGCTGGCCTCGAGTGGAGCTTGGTCTTGAGGCCTTGCGCCACGCTGGTTGCGAGGTTGGCGAGTAGATTGTTGTACTTTTAGTTCAGCGTTGCCACGCGCGGACTGGTGGCCCTCGTTGCACTGGCGACTGTCATTCCTCCTGTTCCCGGGGCCTCCTCCGGGGGTGTGACTGATCAGCGCAGTTTCACCATGGCGCTCAGACCTTGAGGGCAAATTCCGAGTGGAAGATACTGGATGTTGCCCATCGAGTTGCACGAGTGCGCGCTGGGTTAGATATTGCAGCCTTTGTATCTAGGGGTTGGGTGGTAGTTGTTGGGCTAGGAGCGCTGCTTCTGCAATGGCGCCAATCGGTGTACGATACTCCCGATCCGCGGCTGCTACAAAAGCATTGTTGAGGTTCCTTTGGTACATTGGATTGCGAGAATGATTTTCCACATTCCTCCTATGATGGCCGCGCTTGGCGTTCTTCAACCGTCGGATCCTTCGGTGCTCCTCGTTCTCGTCCTAGGGGGCGTCTGCTGTGGGCTCGTTGGGAGACATGTCCGTGAGTTGTTCGTCATCGTACTCGAGACCCACCTCGTCGTCATCCGCGTTGCAAAAGGAGGCCATGTAAACTTGACGACCCGGCGAATTTTCAGCCGTATGGCTGTACTCGAGTAACTTTCTTCTACCGTCTCCCTCTTTCGCGATGGGAGAAAGAGGTTTGCGCTCCTGGAAGGGCAGTTCCTATGTGAAGGCCACAAGGCAGGAGTCGTAGTAGAGTAGTTTAGAGGGCTCCACGCTCTTCCAGTACACAAAACGGCCTTGCGGCGTAGATGTTATGGTTAAACCTAGATGATTGCCCAAAGACAATTCGGGGTAGTCATCGGGTTGCGGGTGGTTTTCAAGAGCGGGGGCCCCCCGACGAGCGGTGGCTCCCTCGTCTCTGAGTCCTCCTCGGCTCTTGCTTGAATGTGTAGTACTAGACGACGAGTACTCTTCGCTGTAGTTCGAGTAGTTGTCAAAAATAGGGCCCCCCCAGACAAGCGGTGGCTCCCACGTCCTTAAGCTTGAGCAGTAGATCTAAGTCCTCCTCCAAGTCGGAGAGGGACTTAGATTGTGTGGTCCCCTCAGATCGGTTTGAGTCCGATCCGACTAGTTCTGGTGCATCACGAGTGGAAGTCATGTCGAAAACGGACATGTTTCCGATCTGCAGGACCATATCGGGGAGCAGCAACTCGTCGAGGTTGTCGATGAACTCGTCGATGTCTCTTTGTCGAGTTGATGTTGAAGCCTTTGGCTTCCCGAATTCGACTAGGTGGCTATTGAAACCACCCAAGCAGTTGGAGACACAGATCCAGGAGCCGAAGACCAAAGTTGTGCCCTCGTCAAGCACGACGCTGGTGAAGTTGAAGGACGCCATCGAGTTCTCCAGTGGATGCTCGATGAACACCCCTACCTGGCGTGCAAGCTGTCGGTGTTTCACCACCACGCCCACCGAGGGATACCTCCGAGGTGGTGAGTTTGTATGTAGGGTGTCACCGAGATTAGGAACTCGAAGGTGCAAGGAACGCAAAGTTTAGACATGTTCGGGCCGCCGAGAGCGTAATATCCTATGCCCTGTGTGGTTTGTATTACCTCAGGTGGTGATCGGGTGATCTCTTGTTTGGAGGGGATCCCTGTCCGCCCTTATATAGCCTGGGGGGACAGGGTTACACGGAAGTCCCAATCGGATACAAGCCCAGGAGTCCTACCCGAGTACTTTTCGGGTAGTTTCCTATCGTCTCCGACTGGTTTTACTATTGTATGAGTAGTCCTACTACGCTACGAGTAGTTACAACAGATGTAGGGCGTGGGCCATGTCCCATCCCTTATTCTAGGAAATGTACGCTATGTGCACAGTCCCGTGGGCCCAGGTCTGACAGCAGGGCCATCGCGCCCCATGTAGCGGCAGCAGCGTTGTCCTGCCGCACCACGTAGGATGGTGTGACCAAAAGGGTCACGCTGTGGAAATAAAATCATGGAGGGGTTATTTTTAAAATAATCTTAAAAAGGGTCAAAATAAAAAAATCCATAGA
Organism: Panicum miliaceum; assembly: GCA_032594955.1. Taxonomy (NCBI): domain Eukaryota; kingdom Viridiplantae; phylum Streptophyta; class Magnoliopsida; order Poales; family Poaceae; genus Panicum; species Panicum miliaceum. The sequence continues at coordinate 4,365,085 of CM064070.1, read as the reverse complement.
GATGCTTGGTTTATTGCCAATCTTCTGTTGAGAATATAGGCAAACGCAATATTAAATTCTGTATGAAATTCCGTCTAAAATAAATCATGATGAACATAAGAACTAGCACGCATAGATCTAACATACTAGACAACATAAACAACATAGCCAGGATTTTAAGATACATGCTTAAGAAACAGATCAGATCATAGATTATGTACTGAGACTTGGTTGGAGGGTTGACGATGACGAACCGCCGCTGCTGGAGACGACGAAGGCGGTTGGCCCTTGAGGCGACGAAGTTGGTGGAAGACGCACCATGGTGAAGACCTTGAGCAGTCGCGCGAAGCGCTTCCCGAAAACCTTATTCGCCCTCTGCCGGTGCAGGATCCCAAAGGCGAAGGGTTCCGGAGACCTGCTCTCCCGTTCGCCGGTGCACGCCGGTGCTCGGGATGGAGAAGACTATGGTGGCGGCGCAATAGAGAGAAGAGGCAAAAACCTAGCTCGTTTAGATGTGTTTTCTGGTGGAGGTCGATGGGTCATATATATAGGGAAGTCAAACTGACCTCGCATCGCATTAGCGATCTAAACCGATTAGGTTTAGGGTATAGGTTTCCATATCTCACAGACTTAGAGCCTAAATCACTAAAAATAAAAACTGCAAAAGGAAGCTGCGCCCTCACAAGGCGAGGGGCCGGATTTCGGCGGACCATTCACGCAGGTGCCGCGCGCCCGCGTAGGAGCTTACATGATAAAAGAATTTGGGAAGAAAGGTTTTAAAGAAATTATAAAGCTTATGAAGAAATTGGAGAAAAAGAGGGAGTGCTTCGATAGGCAAGAGGACTTGCTCATCCTTGAGATGGAGAGAAACCTTGCCTTAGAGAAAGCTCTTGCTAAAGAAAAAGTGAAGGTTGAAAAATTGGCTATTGACTTTTCTCTAGCTAATGATTCAAATGAGAGGATTTCTAAGGAGAAAACTTTGATAAATGAATCTCTAGATTTCCTAAAGGCCACTCACAGTAAACTTCAAGAAAGCTTCTCATGCTTAACGACCAAGTACAATGGTCTTGAAGTTAGCTATAATGCTCTTTGGGAAAGCACCAAAACCAAATCCAAAGCAACTCTTAACTCCAATGTCTCCACAAGTGAAGGTTGCTCAAAATTTTATAAAATTGATGTGCAACCTTGTGTTACTAACATGGCAAAGCTAGAGAAGTTGATCCAAGCAAAGGATGCTCAACTTGAGAGAATGAACATGTTAGTAAAGAATGGATATGAAGGCAATGCCAAGCCCAAGCCCAAGGTAAACTACAAGGATGGAAGATATCCAAACAAAAAGGATGGACTTGGACATTACAAGGAAGGCAAGGTAAATGACCGGAAGGTGGTCAAAGGTAAGGAGTGTGTCAAGTTCACCAAGGGAGCAAACCTTGAGGAATTGATGAACATTGCTCATGGTGTGACCACCACAATTCCCTCCCAAGTCAAGAAAAGTGTTGAGGCTCCCATCAAGGACAAGGTTGTCAAGCATGAGCCATCACCGAGCTACACTACCGATTACATGGTGATAATGGACCAAAATGGTAAAATAGTGGTCAAGTATGTTGGAGCTTACACTAAGAAGTCCATTCTTAGAAGTGTGTGTGTTCCAAAAGTGTATCCATCTAACCCTCAAGGACCCAAATCTTTTTGGGTACCTAAATTCCAAGCTTAACTTGTTTTGTAAGCCTACTCCCGGTGGCACCGCATGGTTGCTTGATAGTGGATGCTCAAATCATATGACCGGGGAGAGGAACTTGTTCACATCTCTAGAGCTTCATGATGTACCTAAAGAAACTATTGTCTTTGAAGACAATGCAAAGGGGATGTGATTGGTTTTGGTAAAATTGCTATCTCTCATGACACTTCAATTACAAATGCTTATTTGGTTGAATCTTTGGGATAATTTGTTGTCGGTCTCACAACTTTGTGGGAAAGGCTTCAATTGTCTCTTTACTAATGAGGGTGTGACCATCTTTAAAAGGGAGGATTTCTCTATTGCTTTTACGGGTCGTTTGAAGGGCAAACTCTATCTTGTTTATTTCTCAAAGGAGAAGGTTGAGCCCGACACTTGTTTAGTGGCAAAATTCGACTTGGGCTGGCTTTGGCTTCGCCGACTAGCCCATGTTGGGATTAGGAACTTGCCCAAACTTCAAAAAGACGAGCACATCCTAGGACTAACCAATGTTATTTTTGAGAAAGATAGGTTGTGTGGCGCATGCCAAGCCGAGAAGCAAGTTGGTGCTCCACATCCTGCAAGGAACATCATGAAATCATCAAGACCATTAAAGCTTCTACACATGGATTTGTTTGGACCTATTGCATACATAAGCATTGGCAGTAACAAATATGGTCTTGTCATTGTTGATGATTGTTCTCGATTCACTTGGGTATTTGTTTTGCAAGATAAAAGTGAGACTCAAGAAATAGTCAAGAAGTTCATTAGAAGAGCTCAAAATGAGTATGAGTTGAAATCAAGAACATAAGAAGTAACAATGGCTAAGAATTCCGAATCACCAATGTTGAGGAAATTCTTGATGAAGAAGGGATCAAGCATGAATTCTCCGCTCCATACACTCCTCAACAAAATAGCATTGCGGAGAGGAAGAATAGGACATTGATTGAAGCCGCAAGAACCATGCTTGATGAGTACAAGACTCCCGATATTTTTTAGGCCGAAGCAATCAACACGGCTTGCCATGCAATCAACTGCCTCTACCGCCACAAATACTTGGGCAAGACACCCTACGAGATAATCACCGGTAATAAACCCAAGGTGCACTACTTTAGAGTTTTTGGGAGTAAGTGTTTCATACTTAACAAGAAAACCAAAAGCTCAAAGTTTGCACCAAAGGTTGATGAAGGCGTTCTACTTGATTATGGTACTAACGAACACGCCTATCGCGTCTTCAACAAAACCACCGGTTGTGTTGAGATCACGGTAGACGTAACTTTTGATGAGTCCAACGGCTCTCAAGTAGAGCAAGTTGATAAAAACTTGTAGATGAGGAGGAACCCCCAAGTCTATCAATCATGAGGACGGGCTTGGGAGAAGTGAGGCCTCGTGAAGTTCAAGCTCAAACTTTAGTTGAAGAAAGAAACAATGATCCATCATCATCCACAAGAGTTGAACCACCAAGCTCTCTACAACCTCATGATCAAAGTCAAGTCAATGGTGACAATAAAGTTCATGGCATTGATCAAGGGGGAGAACAAGGTGGGGAAGTTGAAGAAGATGCTCCACAAGTTGAAGATGATGATGGACCCATTCAACCTCAATCACAAGTGCCTCATCCAAGAGTTCATCAAAGCGTTCAATGGAATCATCCCATTGATAATATCCTTGGAAGTATTTAAAGAGGGGTAACTACTCGTTCACGTTTAGCAACTTTTTGTGAACATTACTCGTTTGTTTCCTCTTTGGAACCTCTCAAGGTAGATGAAGCACTTGATGATCCGGATTGGGTAATTGCCATGCAAGAGGAGTTGAAGAACTTCACAAGAAATGAAAAATGGGAGTTGGTTGAAAGACCCAAGCAAAATGTGATTGGCACCAAGTGGGTATTTCGAAACAAGCAAGATGAGCAAGGTGTCGTCACAAGGAACAAGGCAAGGTTAGTTGCACAAGGTTTCACCCAAATTGAAGGTTTGGATTTTGGTGAAACCTATGCACCCGTAGCTAGGCTTGAGTCAATTTGCATACTATTAGCCTATGCTACTCACCATGATTTCCAGCTTTATCAAATGGATGTGAAAGTGCATTCTTGAATGCCCCCCTATCCGAGTTGGTATATGTAGCAACCGCCAAGCTTTGAAGATCCAAGATTTCCAAACCATGTGTACAAGCTTCATAAGGCGCTTTAGGGGCTTAAACAAGCTCCTAGAGCATGGTATGATTGCCTTAAGGATTTTCTTCTCCAGAACGGCTTTGTAGTGGGCAAAACCAATTCTACTCTCTTCACTCACAAAGTTAATAAGGATATTTTTGTTTGCAAAATATATGTCGATGACATTATATTTGGTTCTACTGATAAAAAGTTTTGTGAGGAATTTAGTAGGATCATGACCAAGAGGTTTGAAATGTCTACGATGGATGAATTGAAGTTCTTCCTTGGATTTCAAGTCAAGCAAATGAAGGAAGGAACTTTCATATGTCAAACCAATAAGGATATGCTCAAGAAGTTTGACATGGCCAATGCCAAGCCCATCAAGACACCAATGGCATTAAATGCTATATGGCTCCATGATTGGCTCTCTTCTTTATCTTTGTACATCTAGGCCTCATATTATACTTAGTTGTGCATGTGTGCAAGATTTCAAGCCAATCCCAAGGAATGTCACTTAATAGCTGTTAAGAGAATTTTGAGATATTTGGTACACACTCCTAACCTTGGCTTATGGTATCCCAAAGGCTCCACTTTCGATCTACTTGGCTATTCCGATTCGGATTATGCCGGTTGTAAGGTAGATAGAAAGAGTACCATGGGGACTTTCCAATTTCTTGGAAGGTCCCTAGTGTCTTGGAGCTCTAAGAAACAAAATTCGGTTGCTTTATCCACCGCCGAAGCTGAATATGTTGCAGCGGGTGCTTGTTGTGCCCAACTCTTGTGGATGTAGCAAACGTTGAGTGACTTCGATTGTGAGTTTAGACAGATTCCGCTCTTGTGTGACAATGTGAGCGCTATCAAGCTAGCAAACAATCCGGTGCAACACTCCCGAACAAAGCACATAGATATAAGACATCATTTCTTAAGGGATCATAAGGCTAAGGGAGATATTGCTTTACGTCATGTGAGCACCGAACGACAACTTGCCGATATCTTCACTAAACCTCTAGATGAGCAAAGGTTTTGTGCTTTGAGGAGTGAACTAAATATCTTGGATTCTCATAACTTGGCTTGACTTGTTGCACATACTTGATTGTTGCCTAGGTAGGAAAAATGACTTTACTTGTGTTGAGTTGTTTTAAAATATTTGGATTTTGATCTTTAAATCAAAACTCGACTCTTGTGATCATAGTTATGTATTGTTGATTGTGGCTGATCACTAAGTGTCAAGTTGTCTCATATGTCTACAAGCCATATCTCTCAAAATCTCCAAAATTATTTATCTCAAAATCTGCCTCTTTGGAGAAAATAAGCTACCTTCGGAACTTCCGACCTCCATTGGAGGTTTCTCCATTATTCCGATCAAGGGCTCTCGGGAAACAAATTTAATATTCATCGAAACTTCCGACACAAGATCGGAACTTTCAACAACCATCGAATCTTTCAGCATTTGTAACACCCAAAAATATAGGAATTAAAATTTTAAAAATATTTTTATAAAACCCACAAAATGCAATTATGCATGCATCTTTCTTTTCTTTTTCTTCTCCCACTCTTTTCTTTCAGCCCAGCCCAAATCCTTCTCTTCTCTTCACCTTTTCTTTTATGCCCGTGGCCCAAACCAGCCAGCCCAATCCAGCAGCCCAAACCGTTTTACTCCTCCTCACCCCTCTCTCACCGACATCTGGGTCCCACCTGTCGGCGCCTTCTCTTTTCCTTCCTTTCTTCTTCCTCCGCACCGCTCCCCTGTTTCCTTTCTCCGCCGTGACGCCAGACGCGCCGCCGCGCTCCCTCCCCTTCCTTTTTCCTTCCTCACCCCGAGTCCGGATCGACTCCTCGCCGTCGCCCGCATCTCCTCTTTCCTTCCCCGCGACGCTGGATGCCTTACTGGCCGCGTCCGCCCCTTTCCTTTGCCGCCCGTCGCCTTCCCTTTTCCCCGGCCAATCCGCCCCTATAAAACCCCGCCGGAGCCCCGCTTTGCACCCAGAGCTATCTTCAACCCTTTCCTCTACTCCACACTGTCGCACGCCGCTGGAATTCGCACACCGGAGGAACACCGCCGCCCCGTGTTGCCGCCTCTCCGTCGACTCGCCGTCCCGCTGCTTCTCCGCCGCCTTCAACTCTCGCCAAAGTTCCGCGAGTTGGTGAGCATCAAGCCGCACCCGTTCCCCCTCTCTCTCGCTCCGCCGCAACCCTGATTTCTCGCCGGACCTCTGTTTCCTCCCGCCGCCGTGGCCGCCGGTCTACAGTCACCGCATAGCCGTCCCGTGACCATCTCCCCGGCATAACCCCAGCCCGAACCAAGCCCCGGAACACCGGATTCGGTGAAGCTCCGGCCGTCCGCCGCCGCACTCGCTCGCCACCGGCGCCCAGCGCAGCTCCAATTCGCCCGACCCTTTCCACCCCGTCGAGCCGACCCTTCCCCTGCCGCTCGATCTAGATCTAACGGCCAGAATCGACCCTTACTCCGCCGATTCGCCCGACCCTTACCCCGCCGCCGACTCTGATCCAACGGATCAGATTCACCCAACCCTAGCCGTCCTTGGAACTTTTGCAGAAAAGCCCCTACGTTTTCCAGGAATTAACCCGCAGTCCAGATCAGTAGAAAAATAATTAGAGTTGAGCCCTTTCTTTTTCTGTTCCGACCCCTGACTTTTCTAAGAATTAGTACCCACCATCCAGAACCTCTAGTTTTGCACCCCGACACTTTGTATAAGGTTTAATTATGTTTTAGCCCCTGATTTCTTCAGATTTAGCCCCTGCAAGTTCAAAACTCTCGCAGTTAGGTCCCTGAATCACTGTTTTAGCTATATCTTCATCGTTTCAACTCCGATTTCAGCGATTCTTGTGCTCACACAATCCTTGCATCATGAACTACAACTTTATCATCTTTTTACTTTCTGTTTGTACTGCTTGTTTTACTGTTTCTTATTTGTTTGTGTATGCTTGTTTGTGTGATCGCGTAGACAACGTGACGTTCGAGCAAAATTAAGAGCAAGCTTACGAGGAAGAGAACCAGCAGCTGTTTGAGGAAGGCAAGTGGATTTCCTCCCCTGCATATTCTATTTTATCCCAACAACAGCATGATAATTCACTTTACTTTATTGTTGCGTGCATAAACTTGATGGGTTACCTATACTAAGGACATACCTAGTCTTTACCCCAAACCTTGAAACACCTAGGTTTACTATTCATGTTGGGTAGACACGCTTAGTTGCATACTTTGGGATTGGTATTGGTTTACCCTTATGATAATTATGGTCACGTTTCATATTGTTGTTGTACCGCGTTAATTCAAGATCAACTTTGTTTAATGGGAACATGGAGAACCACCCAAGAAAACAGTGCAACCACAAAGTCTTGTGGCTCTGACCTTAGCCAATTAATTAGATGTGTAGTTTGCTGGTGGCCTTACCGAAAGGGCAAGGAGGGGGTCGGTGATAGGGGTCATAGCCCGGTCCTCTTGGGGTAGCTGCCTTTGCTAAGGAGCTGACCATTAGGGAGGTTTATGGACCACACTGCTACTGAAACTCTAGCGGGCTGCCTAGCTCTCGACATGTCTTTGTAAAGGCTTCATAGTGTACCCTCATCACTCACCACGAAAGTGTTTAAGGGCCTTGCAAACCCGGGCGACTCAGGGAAACACGATTTGTGGGTAAAGTGTACAACCTCTGCACAGTGTAAAACTGTTATAACAGCCGTACTCACGGTTAAGAGTGGCTTGGACCCTCACATGATAATGAAACTTGAAGATTAATTAAATTATGGTTCATGGATTATGTTTATGTTGATGGTACCTTTATGTTTTGCTAAAGTGGGATGGTATAAACTTAAACCTAGTTAATAGGTGCTCGCTAATAAATACTTGACCAACTAAAAGTGACCGCTGCTGCAAACCTTAGCCTATCCTTGATGGCCTTGCATATTCATCCCACTTGCTGAGTACCAACCATAAAAGTACTCACCCTTGCCCCTGCTGTTCAGAAGAGAACTTTGAAGAGGAGAACTTCGACGACTTCGAGGAGTTCTAGGCTTTGCGTTCACTAGTCACCGCCTGTGGAAGATGGAGTTGTTGCAGACTTCGTATAGGGTATATCGGTGTATCATTTAAAGACCTTTGTGTCTCTTTTATTTGGAGTGTAATATGGTTAAATACTTTATTTAGTTACTTTTTGAGCATTGCCTTTGATATATTACACTTTTTCGTCTATCATGTGTGTGTGAACATGATCCTGGCGCACACATGAGATGCATCTGGTTCTTTCTAGAATCGGGTGTGACAGCATTCTTCCAACCAAGGGCTCTCGGGTTCGAATTTCTTTTCCGTCGGAACTTCTGACCCCCCCCCCCCCCCCATTGGAACTTCTGACAATTCACTTACACCTATATATGCCCATTGGACAGACTCCCCTCAAACTCAAAACCGACGGCCTCCTCACTCTCCCCTCAAACTCTCCACGGGATTTCAAGTTTCAACTATGGGATTTTTTTGTTTGGTGTTTCTTTGGATTCTCCACTCCTCAGAAGATCCGATCCCCATCATCCTTCCTCCGATTCGCACGGGAAATTCTCAAGGTAAATCATTCAAAAATCTTGTCGCCCGATCTCTCAATGTAGAAGGAGTTAGATGATTTCCTTTTGGGGATAGCCTCTAGATACTTCTTGGAACTCATGCCTAGAATCTTGTCTAGTTTGGTGGGCTAAATCTCTGGATTCATGGATTATTGGGTCGGCTCGAGCCGTGTTGGAAGTTCCGAGAGGCGCTTGAGCCATCCAACCATAGCTCGTTTGATTCCCTTCATCCATACCATTGTAATTTCCATCATATATCCTTTATATGGCTTGTGAAAAGGGAGGGAAGCAGAGGGCATCAACTCCGGAGATTGAGTCACCACCACCATCCAATTCAGAGGCAAAAGAAAAAGCATCTCCCATTGCTCACTGCACGGGAAAGAGAAAGGCGATTGCTAAGGTTCCTCAGCGCTCTTGTAGTCGTGGGAGGCCAAACCCACAAGGAACTTGAGGTCAAGGTGCTCGCCCTCACATAAAGCATGCCTCTGCTCCAGGTTCTCATATGACAGATGCAGGGGAGTCATTAGAATATCTTGAGGGGATCATCATTCAGATGCAGCCACCAATTAGGCAAACTCATCCTCAGTACAATGGGACTCGTCAAGTAGACTATACAAAAGGCAAGCATAATCTATATGCTTTGAGGTATGACGATCTCTCTGGGTATGGCAAAGAGCAACAAGGGGATGTTCGTTTTTGGTTGAACTTTCATGAAGATTGGTATGCCTCCGTGATCCTTTGCAAATCTCATCCCACCACCGAGATGAAATCCATCAACTCGGATTATTTGTTTGAAATTGATTTGCTGGTGGTAAGGGAAGTAGAAGATGCTTGTAGAAGAATGGATCTCTCCTCAATCATGTCCTTCAACTGTGATTAGAATGAGGAGGTTGTAGCACAATTCTATGCAACTCTTTATGTCAACCGCTCGACCAAGACCTTCTATTGGACCATACAAGGCAAGCCCTTTTCAGTTGAATATGCACAGTTTGCAAGCATTCTTGGGTTCTCTAATGCTGATCTCACGAGAGAGAAGATACATGAGGAGGAAAATATGCTAGATGATGGGGAACTTCACTTCATGTATGACAGTGCTTATGGACACATCAAGTTTGGGACTATACATGGTTTGACACCTTTTTACAAGCTGCTCAACCAACTCTTCCGCCACACTCTGTGTCCCAAGGGCAGTAATTTGGACAACATTTAAAATATGTCCAAGAGATTGATTGCAAGAATGGCTCCTAGGCAACATGAATTCAGTATTTTTGACTTCATTTGGGAGGAGATTGTCATGTGCTCAGTGTCACCCAAGAAGAGTTGTCTCTATGCACCATATATCTTTGCTATGATCAAAGAAGTGACAGGTGTTGAAATCTTGACCGATAAGGGCCATCAAGTTTACAAGCCAAAGAAAGGTCAACTTCAATGTCTCCTCAAGCTTGGAGCTCATGCACCTCGCCACTCCACTCAAGGACCATCACATGCCCCTTCTAGCTCTCATGGTCCATCTAGCTCACAAGGTCCTTCAAGCTCTCGTGGTCCTCCTCCTCGTGCTCCAAAGAAGAAAAGGATTCTCAATTTCATATCTCAAGGGTTATTTGCATGCTTCAATGTGGGTCGCCACAATGCGGAGGAGATCCATGCCCATAAGAAGTACGTTGATGAGCAGCTCCTCAAGATTGAGGCAAGGCAAAAGGAGATAATAGCCAAAAGTGATATTCCACACTCTCCTATTCGTGCTCCTATGGATTTTGCTCCTCCACCAGTTTTCTATAATCCTTAGGAGGAGATTGGAGGCCCCTCCATGATGTTTGGTGCTCCCCAAGTAGATGATGATGACATTGAAGAAGACTTGGGTGGGTGTGAGGAGTCGGATGAAGAAGAAGAAGATGAAGTGCCCGCTGCCGACACACCCACAGATGAAGAAGAAGATGATGATAAAGATGATGAGAACGATGAGTGATGGCTATGGAAGGGCCTCTCCTTTTTGGCGCTTGATGCCAAAGGGGGAGTGAGCTCACTATAGGCCATATGTGGATGTGGATGATCTGATCTATCTAAGCATCTAGTAGCTTGAACATTGAACCCTTGTGCTTGTGGACAAATGAGACTTGTATTTGTGTTATGTGTGGTGGTGTGCCATGCTTGTGGACAAATGAGACTTGTATTTGTGTTATGTGTGGTGGTGTGCCAAGTGAGACTTTTAAATTTGTAAGACTTATTTATGTTTATCTATGCTAGTGTGATCCTAGAACTTATTGCCTTTGTGATGATCATGACTTGATGTAATGTTTATTTCCACTTTGTTTTTGTGATATATCTTGTCATATGCATCACGATGATATTTCTCACACTATGCACCCCACGAATGCAATGATATAGAGGGAGCTCTTTTAATATGTGCAAATGGCATTTGAGGCCATTGTTGATTCTATCTTGAAAAATGCACATATTAAGGGGGAGTTCAACTATATGATTGAATTCAAGATGGTTTATGGTATTACTTGTGAGCCTTAATTGTGTTGTCATCAATCACCAAAAAGGAGGAGATTGAAAGTGCCTTTGGCACCCTAAGTGGGTTTTGGTGTTGATGACATGCATAATTAAGGAGCTAATGTGTTTATCGAGCTATGGACAGGTTAAAATTCAATGAAATGAAATATTTGCATGAAAAGATGCCAATTTACTTGATAGATGGTGATGGAGCTCAAAAGAAGATCTTTATTTATTTTATATTTTGAATTTGAGTATAGGAAACACCGTACTATTAAGAGGGATGCGAGGAGATGACTTGAAGATGTCAAAGTGCTTAATTGAGATGCTAAACTCCTGTAAGAGACATAAATCACACACTTGCACATTTGTGTTCCTGCAGTTTCTGCAGTTGTTGGAAGTAACTGGGTTCTTCCGACAGGGGGTCCTCGGCCGGCTGTTTTTAATAAGGTTGGAAGTTCCAACCCGGGTCGGAAGTTCCGACAATTGCTTAACCAGCACACTAACAGCTAGTTTTTGGGGATCAGGTATTTATACCCCTCCGCCCCCCTCCACACTTGCTGCTGACTTTCTCGTGAAAAACACCTCCTAGAGCTTCCAATACTTCTTCCCAATCCCTCCAAAAGCTAATCCTTGAGTTGATTTAAGCAAGAGCTTGGGTGAGAGTAAGATTGAGGTGTGAGACTTGAGCATTTGAGTGAGAAGACAGCCACGTTCATCTCAAGAGCAATTGAAGTATCTTCATCCATTGATTCGCGTTTGTTACTCTTGAAGCTTGCTTCTAGACGGTTCAGTGTCGCACGCCATGAGAAGTTTGTATTACCCATCCTTTGTGGATTTCATAGTAAGTGACTCAATCCTTCTTTGTGGTTGATTGAGTGAGGTAAAGGGTTAGTGGAAGACCCGGCTCTTTGTGAGCTCCTCAACGGAGACGTAGCTTCCTTAGTGTCAGTGAACTTCGGGAACAAATCTTTTGTGTCTTGTGCTTATTGCATTTATTTAGTTATTCTTAACCTAGAGTTTGTTTTGTGCCGATCTACGTACTCGAGTTGTTGTGCTTGCAAAGATCACCTGCAGAAGGCTCCTAGCATCACTACGCAACTTTTGATTCAGCCAGGTTCTGCATTTTCAAGTTTACTTTTGAATTTTGCGAAAAGAACTTCATTTCATCGGAAGTTCTGATCTGTTGTTGGAAGTTTTGGTCCATCGGAACTTCCTACACAGTGTCGGATGTTCAGACAGATTTAATTGTTGCGAAGAAGTTTTCAGGTTTTTCAGATACGCCTATTCACCCCCCCCCTCTAGGCATCACCAAGATCCTTTGAATAGGTGTGTTCTTTCAAGAATACTCTATAGGACAACATCTTTGCTTATCAAACCAATAGAAACACATTAAGACATATAGCCAACCTGCCTTACAACATTTGAGAGTATTACATCATCACTTAGAGAGGGTTAAAAAGTAACTCTCCTTAGTTAACCAACAATTTGTTCTTCCCAAGTCCTAATTCACGAGATCTCCGATCACATAGGTTGGGTTACTACTATGGCAACCTATATCTGTCTCATACCCATCTCCCTCGATGCATTTTCAATCACATTCCGTGAAATCCTTTTGTAAAGGGATCTGTCGGGTTTTTCTCTATTGAGATATAAGTCACACTTATCACTTCGGAGTTTCTCAACTTCCTGACTGACTCCAGTCGTCTCTTGACGTGTCTTGATGACTTCGCATTATCCTTAGCACTGTTAACCTTAACTATCACTGTTTGATTGTCACAGTTCATAAGGATAGCCGGCACTGGGTTTTCAACCACAGGCAAGTCCATGAAGAGTTCATGCAACCACTCTGCTTCAACAGTGGCTGTGTCTAAAGCAGTAAGATCTGCTTCCATGGTTGACCTTATAAAAATGGTTTGTTTGCAAGACCTCCATGATATCGCACCACCTCCTAGGGTAAACATATACCCACTCATGGCATATAGCTCATCTGCATCAGAAATCTAGTTCGAATCATTATATCCCTCCAGCACAGTGAATCCCATAGCTCATAGTACCTATCAAGTAGCGCATAACCCGATCAAGTGCATGCCAATGATCAGAACCTGGGTTTGACATGAACCTGCTCAATTTGCTCACAACAAAAGATATGTCAGGCCTTGTTGCGCTAGCTATGTACATGAGTGAACCAATAATCTGAGAGTACCTCAATTGATCCTTAGCAATTTTCTTATTCTTGCGAAGTATCACACTGGGATCATAAGGTGTTGGAGATGGCTTGCTATCCATGTAACCGAATCGGCTCAAGATCTTCTCCACATAATGGGATTGTGAAAGAGTAATCCCAATCTCATCCTTAATAAGCTTCTCCCAGATCTTTCATGTCAAAGCTCTTTGACAAGAAAGACTTGACATCATTGATCATATCAATATTTGTGCCAAAAATCAGTATGTCATCCACATACAGGCTAACTCCGTGACCCCCACCATGGCGATAGTACACACATCTATCAGCCTCGTTAATGACAAAGCCCGCAGAAGTCAAGGTTCTGTCGAACTTCTCATGTCATTGCTTAGGTGCTTGTTTTAGACCATACAAGGATTTTAATAGCTTGCACACCTTGCTTTCTTGACCCTTAGCTACAAACCCATCTAGCTGATCCATGTAAATCTCCTCATTCAAGTCTCCGTTTAGGAAAGCTGTCTTTACGTCCATCTGATGAAGGATAAGACCATATGAGGCAGCCATGGAAAGTAGTACTCGAATGGTGGTCAGTCTAGCAACCGGTAAGCAAGTGTCAAAGAAGTCTTCTCCTTCCTTTTGTGTATAACCTTTGGCCACAGACAAAGCCTTGTACTTCTCAATAGTACCATCAGGCCTAAGCTTCTTCTTGAACACCCATTTACATTCAACTAGTTTGCAACCATATGGTCTTTTAGTTAATTCCCAAGTCCTATTGGATAGAATCCAATCCATCTCGTTATAAACAGCTTCTTTCCAATCATCTGCATCAAGAGATGTGTATGCCTCTGCAATAGATGTGGGAGTATCATCCACAAGGTACACAATAAAATCATCACCAAAGGATTTTGCAACCCTCTGTCTCTTACTCCTCCTAGGGAGCTTCACTGTCATCCTTCTCAAGGATTTCCTCATTTTCAATAGGTTGTTCAGAAGACTCAACATGTGCAATAGATTCAGGAGTTATCTCAGTAGAAAAGCTAGAAGTGCTATGCATATCTTTCACAGGAAACATATTCTCAAAAAATGTTGCATCATGCATTGCATAATAGTATCAACATGCATATCAGGTACCTCTGATTTAACTACTAAAAATCTATAAGCAATGCTCCGCTGAGCATATCCAAGAAAGACGCAATCCACCTTTGGTCCCAACTTGCATTTTTTTGGAATGGGAACATTTACTTTTGCCAAGCATCCCCAAGTGCGCAAATAAGAAAGCAATGGTTTTCTCCCAGTCCACATCTCATATGGTGTTTGATCTTTATTCTTGTTTGGAACTCTATTCAGGACATGACATGAAGTCAACAGGCCTCCCCCCACCATGCCTTGGATAAACCAGCAGTGTCCAACATGGCATTAACCAAGTCAGTCAGGGTGCGGTTTTCCTCTCAGCAATCCCATTTGATTCGGGTGAATAGGGAGGCGTCCTCTCATGAATAATACCTCACAGAATTTATCAAAGATTTTGGAGAAATACTCACCACCACGATCAAACCTTAGACGTTTGATCTTTCTCTCTAGTTGATTTTCAACTTCTACTTTATAGATTTTAAAGTAGTCAAACGCTTCATCTTTAGTTTGCAACAAATAAACATAGCAAAATCTAGTCACATCATCAATTAACGTCATGAAATATTTCTTTCCACATTTTGTCAACACACCATTCATCTCGCAGATATCAGAATGTATGAGTTCTAGAGGTGCCAAATTCCTCTCCTCAGCTGACTTGTGAGGTTTTCGAGGTGGCTTCGATTGCACACAACCATGGCACTTAGAAACTTTGGCAATGGTGAAACTCTGAATTAAACACATGCTGGAAAGCTGAGACATTAAACCAAAATTAATGTGACACAAACGAGAATGCCAAACACTTGCATCATTATTAACGCGGCCACAAATATGGTTCATTGACTTATTACAAAATTCAGCAAGGGAAAAGCGGAACAAGCCTCCGCTATCATAGCCTTTACCAACGAATTGTCCATTCTTAGACACTACTAATTTATTGGACTCTAAAACTACCTTAAAACCATCCCTACAAAGAAGGGAGCCGCTCATGAGATTATTGTTGATAGAAGGGACATGATGCACTATCTTCAGTTGCACGATCTTTCCTGAAGTAAACTTCAGATCTACCATGCCAACACCATGAACAGAAGCATGTGACCCATTCCCCATCAGGACGGAAGAACCCCGAGCGACCTGGTAAGAAGAATACATAGAGATGTCAGCACACACATGAACATTAGCACCCGTATCAAGCCACCAGCTAGTAGATTGAAATACTGGAAAAACAGTAGGTAAATTTCCGTACCCATCTCCAGTGTTGCTCGCGGTCACCGAGTTGACATTCTTGGATCCAGATCCATTGCTAGCCTTTTTTCTTGCGATCTGCATAGTTTGGACAGTCCCTTGCGACGTGTCCCCCATGACCACACGTGAAGCAAGCTCCTTTAGCGTTTGTAGTCTTCTTCTTCTTGAGGTTAGTAGTCTTGACAGGTTTGTTGGCAGCCTTCCCTTTGTTCTTGCTGTGTGGGTGGTTCTTCTGCACCATGTTGGCGCTGGAGTGAGCCTCACTTCCTTTCTCAGAAGCATTCTTAGCCCGAGCCATCTCCTCAACATCAAGAGATGCTATCAGGTTTTCAACTGATATTTCCTGACTCTTATGTTTCAGAGTAGTGGCGAAATTCCTCCATGAGGAGGGTAACTTTGCAATCATGCACCCAGCCACAAACTTGTCGGGTAAAGGACACTTCAGGAGTTTGAGTTCCTTCACAAGGATTTGTATCTCATGAGCCTGCTCTACCACAGAACGGTTGTTGACCATCCTGAAGTCATGAAAGCTCTCCATGGTATACAGTTCACTGCTAGCATCAGTCGCATCATACTTTGCAACCAATGCATCCCACAGCTCTTTCGCATCTGTTATGTGCATGTACACATCAACCAGACGATCAGCAAGAACACTTATAACACAGCCCATGAACAGATTGTTGGCATCCGTGAACTTCTTCCTCTCCTCAGGAGAATGTTCACCTGCTGGTATGCCAAGCCTCTCTTCCCATGCATACATTACAATTAGCTAGAGACGGACCTTGACTTGCCATCTCTTAAAGTGCACACCGGAAAACTTTTCCGGCCTCAGTGCATTAGCAAAACCCAGATTGCCTATAATAAGGTTATTGGATTGTTGAGAATATAGGAAAATGTAGTATTATATTCCGTATGAAATTTCGTATCATATGAATCATGATAGATCTAACATACTAGACAACATAAATAGCATAGCCAGGATTTCAGGATACATGCTTAAGAGACAGATCAGATCACAGATTACGTACTGAGTCTTGGCTGGAGGGTTGATGACAACGAACCACCGCTGCTGGAGACGACGAAGGCAGTTGGCCCGTGAGGCGACGGAGTTGGTGGAAGACGCACCGTGGCGAAGACCTTGGGCAGTCGCGCGAATCACTTCCCGAAAACCTTATTCGCCCTCTACCAGTGCAGGATCCCAAAGGCGAAGGGTTCTGAAGACCTGCTCTCTTGTTCGTCGGTGCACGCCGGTGCTTGGGATGGGGAAGGCTACGGTGGCGGCGCAGAAGCGAGAAGAGGCGAAACCCTAGCTTGTTTAGATGTGTTTTCTGGTGGAGGCCGATGGGTCATATATATAGGGAAGTTAGGTCGCATTAGCGATCTAAACCGATTAGGTTTAGGGTTTAGGTTTCCATATCCCGCAGACTTAGAGCTGATAGAACCAGCTTAGGTTTGTTCCTGATCTTCCGATGAGAATGGAGGATAACTCAATTTGTGGAGGATCAACGTTGTGCTGCCCGACTACAACACCACAATGGGCTGCGCCTTTCCGATTTGTTGTTGTTCTTACTGTGCCAAGAACAACCTTGAACCTGCAAGCAAATTGAAGAACAAGCAAGAATAAGTGGACAAGCAAATAGCACACAGACATTTCCCAAGGGATAAATCTGTTACACACGAAGTTGGGATTCTGAATCAAGCAAACGGGTGGTCTAATCGAGACACGCGCTCACCAGGAAGTAGCAGAAGCTAAACTTACAACAAAACAAAACCCCCCTCTCAAATGGTGGTCTATTTATAGGGAGGCTGCTACCAGGACGTCTTGGATGAGCCATCCAAACCCTAGGACGCTCCCTTCATGGGCTCTACTGAAAACAAGGCCCAAAAGCCCAACAACTAGGGTTCTGTTCAGACTGGAGGTCCGAATGTTCTTTGGTTGATTGTGATCAGCTTCGGATGAATCTGATTATGGGGTTGGATCCATCTGAAAGTAGACTTCAAGATCTTTCCAACGAGTACTCATCAGCCTCAAGCAACCTCCGGAGTGAAGAATTATGGCCATCTCAATCTGGCGCTTCGCGTAGGTCTGAACACGTGGTCGGAAAGGCTGGTCTGAACTTGCTTCCTCTTGGTCCGAACTGGCTTTTTGTTGATCTTCCTCCATGTGAGAACTTGTTGCTCGCACCCTCACATTTTTCTGGTTCTTCACCCATATTCCTAAATATAATTAAACGATGATCATAATTTAGTATCATCCAATTCTGAGAACTATATGTATGGATAACTAGAAATGAATTTACCTGGGAATTAGGCATGTAAGCTTGATCTCTAGTTATGCAACCATGTTGTCCTTGCTGTCCCATAGGTGTGGTTGTATCAGGGGCAAGGGATGTCCACATCCAGAGCCCAAGTCAAAAAAAAACTGCAAAAGGAAGCTGCACCCCCACAAGGTGATGGGCCAGATTTCGGCGGACCATTCAGGCATGTATCCCGTGCCCAGCGTGGCATGACGTACGAGCATGTGGTATTTCTATTCTCTCCTCCATCACATAGCTTGGAGGGGTGGAGACAACCTCCATATTTATATTGGTCATCCCACTCCTCCACTAATAAGGTGAGACTAAAGTTTGCACCATTTTCTTTTGCACACATGGGCCTTTGAGATTTATAGGAATTCTGAAATTTCCAATGGCCCCATTAATTCCCGCATCTTCTTCCTTGCTCGATCTAGTGTGAGCGAACCCTTTAAGAATACAGATTACTTTTTATTGAACTTCTATTTACGTGGAACATCAGCTAGGAATGATGGGACAGTTTAATCAACATCTATTGTATGTATATTAGCCGTGTCATTCCACACATGATCTTGACAACCTTGCTCCTCACATCTAGTATGAGTTCTTGGATAAATCGAGGATCCACTTGGTTTAATCTTACTACTTAAGGTTTGAAAAAAAATTAAAAAGTCGATGAAGAAACAAGAAAGTTGATAGCCACTAATTCTTGTTCACCTGCCAGCTTCCGTACATTCAATTATGCCGTACCATATTTTGTTCTATTTTGGGTACTCTGTAATGCTACATTTTGCCAACTCGACTTCCATATATTTATGGTTTTATGCACATCTCAAGAAGTTTCTCCATGTGACCTTTACGTGTGGTCCATACCAGCATTATGTTAACAACTTGTGATGGGATGGATGGACTCCATAGGTCATGTCATGCTTCTCCGGAGATAACCAAGCTATTAAACTAGCAAATAAAACTGTACTGGAAGAACAGGTAGCTAGTGGCAGGAAAGCTCTGGTTGGAAATACTGGAGAACACCTTAATTCAGGCTCCTACCGACCACCCTTACAGAGGTTTCGGACAGTAAGGTCCCAAACAAAACTGCTTAACGATTGCAGTCCCATTTCACATACAGAAATTTGCAAGCTGCCATCGATGTGTGCTTCACTACTAAATCTCCTTCTGACTACGTTATCACACACATTGGACTATTGGAGTATATATGTTTATATAAACACACCAAGAATTATTTTCTGTTTGTGATCGTCTTATGTTCGGTCCGTACTTATATTAAATCAACAACTATATATGGGTGTACATTACTACATATTCAAAATAACAAACTACAGACATTTTTCGTTTTTAGAAAACGGAGAAGTTCCAGGCACTGCATCCGCACACAGCTATAACAGGACAGCTATTTATGAGTAGCCCATTTTTGAGCAAAAGATTAAAGACAGCAGAACCAAATCGTCATAGTCAACAGAACTCTGAATCTGCAGGTTAAAGATAGTGAAGAACACCATAGTTCACGTCCTTACAGGCCACCCTTGGGCCTTGGTACAACCAGTTCACCAGAAAAAAAAATAAACAATAACTGGCCCCCACCAGCGCAATGAATCCGGCCGGGCCCATTTCAGAGATTTCTAACATAAGTATCATTCAATATGTTAACAACACAGGACACTTTGTCTACAACGTTACGCTCCAGGTTACCAACGAATGGAACACGGCTCCTGCGTGCCCAACAAACCAAACCACCAGAATGCTGCCACAGTTTAGCAAAGAGAACCTGCTAATAAATGCTGGCAAAGGACCAATAGGCTTTTAATCTAGCTAGTTTCAAAGATCGATAACCTACGTTAAGTTCAACGACCAACATGGCAATTCTACTTTGTGAAATAACAGTCTAGTACATTGATTATTACTACGAAGTTTGTACGGTTCAATAGTCCGGTCGTAAAGCCTCGATCTTACCTACCTACGCAAGGGGGGAAATCTAAAAAGAAAACACTAAGCTAGGTCAAGAAACGAGATAACGTGGCTCCGTACCTAATCCTAGTCACCTTGTGTCGTCCGTACTCCGATGAGATGCTTTCGTACCCCTATATTATTTAAGGAAATAAACTATGTTCCATTTGTACCATTTCATCTGTCCGGCCACTCTGTCACCAACGCTGCCAACTCACAAATTCGATAAATTCTATGACTTGTTATATAGTATACTCTGAGAATCCTCTATATGATCTTGTTGCGTGTGGTCCGCTGGCTCTTGCATTATATATGTTGACAACTAACTAACAACAGTTGATCAGGGATAGAAAAAAAGAACTGCAGAATCGATGGAATAATGGAAGCACAGTAGCTAGTTGTACAAGACGTACAGCTAGTTGACTCATTCCTCAGCAAAAGAATACACAAGAATAGAACCGATATTCATCACAGTCCACACAGCTCCAACTCTCCAGCTTCAGAAAGAAAAGAAAATGCTCACTTCTATACAAGGCTACAGCTATGCAAGCCGGTTCCAAACAACAATATAAGGGAGCCCCAAGTGCTCACATGCTTTGATCCATCTCTCCTATCACCTTCTTCCTAGCTGCCGTATTGGTTGTGCAACGGCCACGCCAAGAACACTTCACTTCTTCCATCCTACTCTCCAGTCATGATGACCATGGGATACTTCTGGGCGCCGAGGCGGCTGTATGGGAGGAAGTGCTTGGACAGGGAACTCAACGTCAACGGTGAGAGCCCGCACGCCGGCCTGTTCATGGACCCCGCGCCGGACGAGGTGCCCAAGGGGTACTTCGCGGTGTACGTCGGCGCGGCGGCAAGGCGGTTCGTGGTGCCGACGAGCTACCTCCGCCAGCCGGCGTTCCGGGAGCTAATGGAGCGTGCGGCCGAGGAGTTTGGCTTCAACCAGGCCGGCGGGCTCCGCATCCCCTGCCGAGAGGAGGATTTCCAGGCCACGGTCGCCGCGCTCGAGGTGCGGCGCCGTTGGCGACGGCCGAGGAGCGGGGGCAAGATGAACGCGGCGGTCAAGGCTTGGTAGATCGACATGCTGATTTCAGATGTAGGAGAACACATTTCTTTTGGTTCTTTGGTATTGTAGAGCAGTGCATGCTGGAGTATATAAATGTTACGACATGGTAATCCTGTTCTGTATGGAATGTGAAACTAGCATGGCATGAAAGAAGAGAACAGAATTTGGAAAGTCTGGATCTGTACATTCTTGTGACAGGCAGTCACAGGACAATTTAGCTAGAGAACACTTGGTTCCCTCTTTCCCGTGTGCTAGTTTTGCAAAGGCTATAACCCGTTTCCGTTTTCCTTTTTCTCTCCTTTTGAAAACGTTAGCTCCTGCTACCTGATGGAGTCACTCAGGCGCCGCGTACACCTCTACTGGATATCCGAAGCTAACGTCCCTTGAACCATAAACCTTGCCGGTAGCGGGTGAAATTAAACAACCTTTATATTAATTAAAATTACAAACATTTTTCAGTCAACTATCTTGTATGTAACTACAGCCTCGTCGAAACATACATGAGCATAAACAGCTGCTTTCTGTTCTTCCATGAACTCCGCTGTTTCTATGTAGCCTGTTTCAATTAACCACTGTCAGTTAGTTGTTCACATAATGCAAGAAGGGACCCACACATCGAGAAAGCTGTAACACCCTAAAATTTTACCTTTGAAAGTGTTTAGCTTAGTTCTATAAATTTCATGCTCCAATAGGAATAATTTTGGAATATTTAAAACTCACCGTAGGCTCAAACTTAAATTGTTGCTTAATGCTGGTACATATCTTATTTTTGTTTGATTGTGTTGTGTTCTAAAAGCTTTCCAGAAAATTTCCCAATTTTCTGGGAATTAATTCTATTTTCTACGATTGTATTTCGCTTTTTGGCACTAGAAATCCTTTTTCTTTTCCTTTTTCCCTTTTCTTCTTTTTCTCCTCCTTTTTATTTCTCACCTGGGCCACCGGCCACCTTTTCCCCGGCCGGCCCAATTCCCCTCCCCCTCTTTCCTTTTCTCCGCGGGCCAAACTCTCTTCTCTCTCTCCTTTTTTCTTTCCGTTAGGCCCGATCCGGCCCATCCCGCACCCCTCTGTCCTCGCCCTCTTTCCGCGCCACCGACAGGGGGCTCCACCTATCGGGGCCTTCCCAACACCGAGCCGGGGTCGGACTCGGGTTCGACCTGAGCTCCCCCCAGGCCCACAGGGGTGCGCACGATGAGGGCCACATGGCCACCCACGCGGCCCCCTTTCTGTTGTGCGCCCCGGCCCCGCGTCCCCCACCCCCGCCGCCTTTGCCCTTGCCTCGTAGAGCAGGCGCGTGCCCTCCCGCTGTTTCACCCGAGCGCCGCCGCCGTCGAATCTCGCCGCCTGAGCACTCTCCGACCTCGCCACCAGCCGCACGGGCTTCGTCGTGAGCTCCTTCCCTTCCTCCCCTCATTTTTCCCCCGGTTCCGCCCTTCCCGCATGTTACCGCGTTCGCCGGACCGCCACACCAGCAGGTCGCCATTGCCGCCCGCCACCGTTGCCTCCCGCACCCCACGGTGCACCTAGATGAGTTCCCCTTGCCGTGCCCTTTCTCCTCGGTCCTTCGGTGCAATTTTTGGCGCGCCGTAGCGCCGAACCAGCGCCACGCTGGTGAGGCCCCGCCGCACAGCGGCGCCGCCGTCTACGGAGCCTCGCGCGCTGCCGCCATCCGATCAGCGGCCGACGGCCCGGATCGCTCCTACCCTAGTCAACCCGAGGCTGCAGCCGGGCAGCCTGGCATTTTTGCGAAAACCCCCCTGCACTTTCTTGAAATCAATCTGCACTCCCAGCCAGTTCAAAATTATTTATGTTTCGGTCCGGTTTCTTTTGGAAAACCCCTTAAACTCTTCCAAAATAGAACCCGCCGTCCTTTTTAGTGTTTAGTGTGTTAGCCCTTGTATTTTTATAAAATTAGGTTTTAGCCCTTGGTTTCTTTCTGTTTAACCCTTTTTGGTAGTTTTTCTCGCGTTTAAGTCCATGCAGAGCTGTTTTAGGATATCTTTAGCGTTTTAAATCCGTTTTAAGCGTTTTTGGTATCGTTATAACGCGTAGAACTAGTTTCTAAACCTTTTGCCTCTATTTTACAATAATTGGTGTACTGTTTTAATTTGTTTTCCATATTTTCTTGTATGTACTTGTGTGCTTTTGATTGTTCATGGCGAGTAGATGAGGAGCCGTTGGAGAACTTCCAAGAGCAAGATTTCGTGGTGACTGAGCAGCAATAAGAGGATGAGGGCAAGTATATTTCTTGATCATACTTTTATCCTAATAGTCTTTATTTATTTTACTCTTGCATGCATTAACTTGACGGGTTCCTATCTCATCCATATTGTCTATCCATGTCCTTTAAAGCCGGGTTATGTTTTTAAATAAATGGATAGTTTTCTGTTTGCTTAGGTGCTAAAGTATAGTGACGAGTGGTTTATGAAAACATTGTTGATTCATGATTTACCTTTTTTGGAAACACCACGATGAATTGATGATTATAATTAATTTAAACCATGGAGTGATCACCCGAAAAAATAGTGCAACCACAAGAACTACATGGCTGTGGTCTTAGCTAAGTAATTAGATGTCTCTAGCTTGTTGGTGGTCATTTCAACGCAAGAGGTGTTCGCTGCCTGCCAAGGGTGTACGCATGGCTATGGTCAGGCCTTGGGGGAGGTTCACTCACGCAGCGGCTGAAATCTTAGCGGGCCACCGACTTGTTGGAGCGTCTTTAGAAAGGCTTCGTAGTGAATTCCTGCCACTCACCTCAGAAGTATTTAAGGACCTTGCAAACCCAGACATTAAGGGAGACACGACTTGTGGGTAAAGTGTACAACCTCGCAGAGTGTAAAACTGATATATCAGCCGTGCTCACGGTCAAGAGCGGCTCGGACCCTCACATGACTTAATTAAATGGAACTTGTGTTTTACTCAGTTGTTTAATGCTTTGAAGCTTATTTATTACTCAGTTATCTTTGTTTTTCATAAACGTGGGCAATATTCACTTTTGCTTAGTAAATGGGTTGTTTAATGTTCAACTCCGGCTAACCTTTATCCTTGTGTAATTCTTGCATGTCATTTATTTCCTAATATACTTGCTGAGGACCAATCATAGTGTACTCACTCTTGCTAAATAACGCTGCTCAAAACAAAATTAGTTTGAGGAGTTCCCAGAGGATATTCAGGAGTACTAGGCGTATGTTCCACCAGTCAGCTGCCAGTGGAGTTTTGGTCCACTTCGAGAATAAATGCGATTTTGAAATGCTTATTTATTTTATATTTATGAACTCTGTTTGGTTTGTAATAATAAGACTACGGTACTTTATAACATTATTTCTGTTATTTGCTTTCGTCGTAGTATGTGTGTAATTTTGATCCTGACGCACATATAATTTATCGCTCAATTTATTACTTCAAAATCGGGTGTGACAAAAGCCCTTAGAGCGTATAATAAAAAACACAAAACATAAAAATTATCGAACTCGCGAGTCAGCAACGCTAGCGACAGAGTGGCCAGAAGCTCATAACAGATGAAATGGTATGAAAGGAGTATTTTCCGCAGATAGAGTACGAAAGCATCTCACGGAGTACGACTGACACTAGGATTAGGTGGCTAGCCAATTTCTTATTGACACGCTAATTTTGGTATTCTTCCGGGAACATAGGCCAGCTAGACAGTACCTTATTTTATGACGAGCCTTCTCGATATCAAGGGCTTTGCCTTCCTATTTCTATTTGAGTGTACTTCTAAGATGTCATTATTGAACTTTGTGAAGATAGATCATAGTGAGATAATGTAATTAGCTAGATTTATTTTTATTTTATTAGTAAATTATGGTAGGGATTATCAAATTTATATATCTTGTATACATGGACGGATCGTGGACAGGGTGGGCCACGGCCCACTCTAAGAATCTGCCCAATGAGCAACTACACAGGGATTTTGGTCCGAGATGAAGTGTTGCAGAATCATGACTGCAAATTTGTAATTGGTAGCATCTATTTCTGGATGGGTAGAAAATAGAAATAAGGGATGTTGTACCGTAGGATTGTGATATTTAAAAAGTTTGTGTTGTTGGACCACCCTAGGTTTCAATCCAAGATTCGCCGCTGCTTGTACACATTCAAAAAGCTCACCATACCATGCATGCTTCACTCTTACTCTTCTTGGAATCATTGTTCTTGGCATCGATCACTTCTTCCATCCATAAGTTCGTACTTTATTTCTTAGCCTATTGAATGGGACCAGTAGATTTGATGTTCCCATAAGAACATTTTTCCTTGCACAAGTGCTCTTGGATTTTCATCATGAAGATCACTGTATATCACAGTCGTTCTGTTAGAAAATCAGTATTAACTTATTTGGTTCAGCATGCGACTGAATGACTACAGTTTAGAAAAGTATACTTTTCACTAAAAAAACATGGGCCTGATTATTGATCAGGCAAAACTACCAAAATTCAGCCAACCAGCTGCAGCCTGCAGCCCTGCAGCACTTGCTTGGAGCGTCCTCCTTCCCAACGCAGCCTTTGTTACCCGTCAGTTCAACTTATCAATGCAACGCCGACAGTAAGCTCCACAAGCCGCTGCTGCCCTCTATTCCTCTGCTCCAAATACTACTTTGGCTCGTTTGTACCTTGGCCGAGTTCCATCACTTGCACCATCCTTCTCCCACATCTCCGGCAAATAATGTATCGGCATCCCAAACCTCAGCAGCGTAAGGTGAGCACAGAAAAATTTTAGCAGATGACATAGCACTTTCAGAAAAGATAAGAATCCCAACCATCTATCTATCTCTGAAGCGTGTAGAGGACAAATTCAATGACCCTGACTCTATAACGTAACAGTTAGGATCGTTCGGTTATTGCTATGATCTTACTATTGCACAATTCAAGCCCTGTCTACTAGTCTCGATCTTACCAATCATATCACAAGACAAAAAGGCCAATCTTGACAAAAAGAAACTGAAATCAAGGAGATCTTCTATGAAACCAAGAATGGTACGGCCTTTGTTTAGCGGACACGACAAAAGTAATCAGGTCAAGAAGCAAGAAAGTGGCCGGCTACCCAATCATATATATTTTGATCCGTACTTGATATGTGATGTCATACTTTCCATCCATACATCCAAGAAAAAAGAAACATTATTCCGTTCGTACCATTTCGTCCTCTTCCAGCCACTATGTAGTCTGTACAAGCCAAGTCACATGTTCAATAAATTAGACTGTGTTTAATTTTATACTGTGTAAGAATTTCTTGAATCGATCCTGCGTGTATGAGAACTGTACAGCTTGCACAGCTGACTGATGTACTCATTCCTCAACTGAATGTAGAAAAAGTATGTGTGTCGAATCTCCAGCTTAGATCATTTATTTGGTGCATATCTTATATAATCCCTGCTAATTGCTCTTTAGTGCTGAGCTTGCTTTTGCAGCGTCTGATCAGCTCCACGCGTATTCGCAATAATAGTTACATGTGGGTCGTCTCTACACCTAGTGATGATTCAAGAGTGGATTAAACTAGCATATATATGCTGGCGATCGAGACATGTTTATTTGACATTAAAACATATATATGCTGGCGATCTTATTGAGCAAGTTCATGCATTACATATATCATGATCTTTGTAGAAGTCCATATAGTAGATCCGTTCTTAGCTTATAATCTCGATGCAACCGATAAAAATTAAAAAGACAAACTAATAAGCTTGACAGCATTGTTCTTTGAGATCCAAGAGGCTTTGTGCAATGAAGGTTTGCTAAGCTTGATCTAGGCATGTGTTGTTTGCAGGGAAAAGGAAATGGAACGTTATTCCTCCGTACTTCATGACGCACCTTCGTACCCTCCATCCAAGAACAAAAAAAACTTATTTCATTCGTACCATTTTGTCCTCTTCCAATACTCTATCACATGCCAAGTACAATGTCAATAAATTTTATGGTGTTAAATATTCTACAATTTCTCTCTTTGTAATAATCTTGTTGCGTGTGGGTCCGTTCTTGCATTTTGTTAACATCATTCTAGCTAACAACGGTTGATCAGAAAATTAAAAGAACAGCTCACCAAAAACAGCGACCTAGTTGTTACAGGCTTACAGCTATTTGACTCAATTCCTCTAAAATAATGGCTAGCTATACAGCTGTACGAGCAACAATATAAGAGGAACCCAGTGGTCACATGCTTCGATCCCACCTCTCTTCTCTTCCTCTTCTCCTACTCGATCTTTGGCACCACGTAGCCAGTGCCAAGCTAAGAACTCTTCCTCAATCACCAAGAAATCTTCTCCTTCCCTTCCATCCTCCAAATTCATACCATTTCATCGGTTGCCTCCAAGAAGGTTGCTAAGACTTTTCCTTGGAGCGAGAAGTCTTGGATTGTGGTGACAATGATGGCGATGGGGTACTTCCGGGCGCCGAGGAGGCTGTACGGGAGGAAGCCGGAGAGGGAGCAGCACCGGGAGAGCCTGAGCGCCGCCCTGCTCGTCGACGAAGGCGAGGCAGCGGCCGCGGCCGGCGCGGTGCCCAAGGGGTACTTCGCCGTGTACGTCGGCGCGGAGGCGCGGCGGTTCGTGGTGCCGACGAGCTACCTCAGCCAGCCGGCGTTCCGGGAGCTGATGGAGCGCGCCGCGGAGGAGTTCGGCTTCGACCAGGCCGGCGGGCTCCGCATCCCTTGCCGCGAGGAGGACTTCGAGGCCACCATCGCCGCGCTCGAGGAGTCGAGGCGCCGCGGCGGCGGCCGAGCGCGAGGAGCGGGCGCCGGACCAACGCGGTGGGCTCGTTGCAGCTAGTTTCATCTAGCCATGCATAGATGCATGTAGATCATCATGGAGATTGCAGGAATATAGAAGAGAAATTCTTTGGTTCTTTGGTATGATTGTTAATTGATGAGCTGTAGATAGAATCTATGGGATGAGTAACACTGTTTTTGTCTAAATTACATTATAAAATGACATAAATGGATGAAAAAAGAATTTACATCCTCTTATTCCTCTGGTTAATCAAAAGATTTGGTCTTCAGTATGTACAGGAAGGATGAACATTATTTCAGTCAGATGTTGTGCACGACTTGTGCAGCGGCATCTCAGTTCTATGCGAATGTCAATTATTGGTGATCAAGAGAATGAAATCCATGGAAGTTCTGTGCTGAGCAATAATACTTCTCGAGCTTGGAATCAGTGCATGTGGTCATGTGGATCATCTGAAAGTGATTATTCTGGACTCTGAAGCGAAGCATGATAGATGGCGCATGCATGTGGGATCGTGGGTTAGAGACTAGTTTCCTTTTTTCTCCACACTGCAAGAAAGAAAAATCTGCCTTTCACTTGCTGTTCGAAAATCATCCCTCTCGAAGAAAGTTCTATGGAATGAAGGCACTGACTAACTTTACTGTTGTAACTCTTGGAAGAACACACAATTGTCTTGCACTCTAGAAGATCAGTTGTATTGAAGGATCTTAGTATAGATGCTGCAGGCAGGAAACAAGTAGGGCAGTTAAGGTTCAAGATTGTGTCTCTGTCAGAATGCACGTGCAAACGGTTTACTTGATATATATTTAGTATTGTCTTGCTGAGCTCCATCCATGTGCTAGTGCAACTGTACGGCGTCATTTCTTCTCTTTAAAACTACTCATACGTGTTAACAATACAATTCCAAGAAGCCAAGCTATGCTATTTTTGTATTAATAAGAAGGCAACAATTAAAATCCAAGTACAACACTACAGCATGTACGTCAAGTACTAACAATTACGGTGCTACATCAATGTAACAACCACCTCAACTCCTTTGCACCGCCATTTGCACACTGGGCGAGCTCTTGTCTAGTATGGATTATGGAATGAGGTAAACAAAGAAACTGTGCATGTTCGATATGTTCCACAAAGAAATTAACCATGAGAAATTCAAAAATGAAGCATTCACTTCCACTACTACAAAAAGCATTTTTAGGGATGGATAAAAACGTATTTTTAGAGGCGGATAGCGCACTCGTTGCTAGTTTTCGTAGCTAAAAATTGCTGTTTGCAGGGGCGGGTGCGTTACCCGCCCCTGCAAATCCATTTCTAGGGGCGGGTCACCTCCTCACCTGCCCCAAGAAATACATTTGTAGGGGCGGATGACCCCCCCCCCCAGCCGCCCCTACAAATAGGATTTGCAGGGATTTGCCGCTATTTTTTGCGATTTGCATTCCCGCCAATTTTGATCTCTCAATCTAGTTCGCAATCGTGATTGCGATTTGCATTCCCGCCAATTTTGATCTCTCAATCTAGTTCGCGATCGTGACGCGGAATATGTTCGGTAACTAAAAATACTTATGCATACAAAATTAAATTATATGGAAATCAAACATCATTTGAGTACATCATTAAAGCGCACATTGAATACATGTTTTTCCTCTATTCCTCCCTAGGAACGCTAATAGAGGCGGCACGGTGCCGTTGATTGTTCCACTCACGAAGTCCAATGTATTTATCTTCCGTTGCCAAATCTTGTGCTTCGTGAAAAAATTTGCCCCTCACGTTGACCACTTCATGCATAATGAAACGGCACAAATCGTAGACTACATGTAGAAGTTGTTTCTCGTGGAGCCGGACACGGTGTTGCTCCGGGTGAATCTGCAATTATTGAATCCATGGTAAAATTAATTAACCAAGTGCTAGTTACAGTAAAAAAATAATATACACATATGCATCTTTCCCTAATAAAGAGTAGTGCCTTACACGTTCGGGATCAGTAGTATATCTCCCTTGCACCCTTAGATGCTCGCACATGTAGTACCCATAGTACACGGAACCCGCGGGTTGCTTGTGGCATGGGAACCTTGTGCGTATAGTCATTTTCTCTAGTTTGCCATCGGGATAAATTGATCATTTATGAATGTAGAACTGGTAAGCCCTGTTTTAAAATGAAAGAAATGGAAAGTTAATTTATATATGTATACTTCTGTAGAGAAATAAGCATGATGTGCATAGGGAAGATAAGAAATTCACTCACAATTGTAGAATTTATATGAATTCTTGGTATCTCTTGGTTGATCAATCCAAGGAGTCCAATACGAGTAATCTTCCAAGCTTTGGCTGTAATTGGAAAGCAATCTAGTGATTTCTGAAAAAAAATATTATGTACGATTTGTAAGCAATCCAGTGGTTTGTTATATCAAATGGTTGATACTAGACTTACTGGATGTGGTATGGCGTAAATATGACATCCATGTCTTCCCATCGTGTCATCATATGCAATATGTAGGCCGCAACCCTCTTCATAGTCTCTCGGTGAAATTTATGTCGTTCCTTTTGTTTTTCCTTCTTTGTTGCAAATGGCTTTGGGTAGTCATCGTCGTCCTTCATGCATTTTGGCCCGGTGTGCCTAGCCTCGCAAATCGCTACGGGGTCAAGGTACCTGTCGGTGTTTTACCGCCACGCCCACCGAGAGATACCCTTGAGGTGGTGAGTTTGTAGGTAGGGTATCGCCGAGATCTGAAACTCGAAGGTGCAAAGAAATGCAAGATTTTAGACAGGTTTGGGCCGCAAGAGCGTAATACCCTACGTCATGTGTTGTTTGGATTGCCTTTGATGATGATTATCCCCGAGGGGGTGCCTGTCCACCCTTATATAGTCCGGGGGGACAGGTTTACATGGAAGTCCTAGTCGGGTACAAGCCTAGGAGTCCTACCCGAGTACTTCCTGGGTAGTTTCCTACCGTGTCCGACTAGTTTCACTACGGTACGAGTAATCCTACTGCATTACGAGTAGTTACGATAGATATAGGGCGTGAGCCATGTCCCATCCCGTATCCTAGGAGAAGTGTGCCACGTGGACAGTCCCGTGTGCCCGAGTCTGACAAGCCCCCGAGCTCTTCATAGCCAAGTACTGCAGGCGTCCGAGTACTTTTGAAGGCGTCTTCGAGTTCTTTGCGAACTTCATCTTGAAGGTGTTCTCCGAGTACTTTGCTGGCTGCGTCGAGGTTGTGAGGTGCTCTTGCCCCAAGTAGTTGTTCAGTCTTCTTTATATGGGGTGAGATTAACTCGCACTCCATATGGAGTAGCCCCCGAGCCTTAGGTCGACTCATAGAATCAGGCTGAGGGTCAATTTAAAATTGAGTCTTCTGTCCTTATCTTCCAGCAGATTTGAAAAATAAGTCGCTGATGACACGTGTCCCGCAGCCCCCGAGCCTTGAATCCAAATCCCCAAGGTTTGGAATAAAGGATCCAAAGAATCGTGGCATGCAAAGTGTAACAGTAAAGATTTGATGGTAAACATGGGCAAATTGGAGCAATAAATTTGAAAACCTCTTTTTTCGGGATGAGTTCCCTGAAACAACGGTGAAACAAATAACATCCCCAACAAGCACCCAGAATCACCTCTCAAACCAATCTTTGTGCCCTGAGCCAATGACTAAATAAGTCCTCTGGGTAATAAATTGAAACAAACCCCTTATTTCGGGATAAAATCCCTAAAATAATGGTTAACAATCATATACCCAAAACAAATCTTAAAAAGCCTCTTGGGTCGGGTATTGTTAAATAATTGTACAACGTCGAGCATGTAAGCATGAGAGATGTCCCTTGAGGCACGTTGAGTGCCTTGTCGCATCAAGCCCTCGAGCCAGGGGCCAGAGGATAGTCATAAAGTAGTCGTATCCAACTCGTGGCGCCGCTGGTGCTCGAGCAGTCGATGAATGGCATCTTGTCGAAGTCGTTCCAGACTAGGATTTTAGTCGAGACAAGTAGTCGAAGTTGTCAAACATGAACAGAACTAGTCGTAGATTTGATAAATTTCTTATCATGGGAGCGAGGCCCCTTCAATAACATAGTGTACAAGTCAACAACAAGTAATATGTTACCGGAAACAAGGAAGCGAGGCTCCTTCAGCAAACTTGCACATGATACCGGTCGTAAACCAGTAAAATGGAGTTGTACTGGAAATTTTAGCACAAAGGCCCTTCAGGAACGCAAGAACCTAGTCGGAGACTAGTAATTAAGTACTGGAAATATAGGAGCGAGGCCCCTTTGGCAAACTTGCGCGATCAGCTGGTAATATAAGTCAAAAACTGATAAAACGGAGTTGTACTGGTAGTATAAGTCTCCAGGCGCCAATAGAAGATATCCCCAGTCGATCAAGGATGAAACCAACGTAGATGTTCAATATTCCATGAATTGGGTACCTCCTGGCCATCCGGGTGTTGTAAACGATAAGATCCAGGTCCTGTGACCTTATGCACAATGAAAGGTCACTCCCATCGTGAGTTAAGCTTGTGTAGACCAGTGTCATCCTGGATTCGTCGAAGAACCATATCTCGGACGTTGAAAGATCATCGTTGAACGTTCCTGTCGTGGTAACGACGAACTCCTTGTAAGTAGGTGGGCCGACTGCAACAATGCATTGCATCGGATTTCCTCGGTAGAATCAAGTTCAAGATGTCTTGCAGTGTCAACCTCGCCTTCTTCAAACATCTCCAGTCGTGGAGACTTCCACATCACATCAGCTGGTAATATGGTTTCAGACCCATATACGAGAATGAAAGGTGACTTGCCTGTGGCTTTGCTTGGTTGTGTGCGAAATGGAAAAATAAATAGAAAAAAAATCTACCCCCAGACTACTGATGAGATCTCATTGATCCACTTGCCGCCCTTTTTACTGTTCTCGTCGTAGAGTCTTTTTTTAATCCATCAAGAATCAATCCATTGGCGCACTCAACCAGGCCATTGGCCAGCGGGTGAGCCACTAAAACATATTTGACTTCAATGGAGCTGCGTTCACAAAAATCCCAGAATTGATGCGAGTGGAAATTGGATCCCAAATCTGTGATGATGGTGTTGGGGAAGCCAAAGCGGTGTAAGATGTCGCAGATAAAAGTAACCACTCGATCTGCAATGAGAGTTGCAATTGGTTTGTACTCGATCCACTTGGTAAACTTGTCAATGGCTACTAACACGTGCGTGAAACCTCCTGGCGCAGTTGTTAACGGCCCTATCATGTCCAGGCCCCAGCATGGAAACGGTCATGAGGGTGGTATGGTGATGAGGTTATGAGCCGGAACATGAGCCTGTTTGCCAAAGAATTGGCAGTTGGTCCACCGGCGGACGAGTGCTTCGGCATTTGCCAAAGCAGTCGGCGAGTAGAAACCAAATCGAAATGCCTGGCCGACTAGTGTACGAGAAGCAGCATGGTTCCCGCACACGCCTTCGTGAATCTCTTGGAGTATCTCTTTTCCCTCCTCCATACTGAGACACTTCATGAGTATGCCTGATGCTGATCCACGCTTGTACAGGTTGCCTCTGAATAGAACATACCCTTTGCTGCGCCTTAGGATGCGAGTAGCTTCAGCGCTTTTAGGGTCGATGCCGGGGGGTAGTTTGTGCTCCTGGATGTAGTCAATGAAGGCCACCCTCCAGTCGACCTCGATCATCAAGACCTCTCGATCGGGTTCCTTGGGACCCTGAGCGATGGAATTTGAGCCTGGTGCCCTGATGGAAGGGTGATGCAACTCGTGAACGAAAACTCCCGGTGGAATGTTAGCTTGATCAGAACCCAGTTTGGAGAGCACGTCCGCGCTCACATTGTTGTCGCGAACCACATGGTGAATTTCCAGCCCTGAGAATTTTTTCTCAAGCTTGCGTATTTCCATGACTTAGGCGTCCATG
This sequence comes from Panicum miliaceum, assembly GCA_032594955.1. NCBI lineage: Eukaryota > Viridiplantae > Streptophyta > Magnoliopsida > Poales > Poaceae > Panicum > Panicum miliaceum. The sequence goes on along the minus strand of CM064070.1, from coordinate 4,331,662 downwards.
GTATCCTTGTTGATGTCCCAATCCTTGTTGACTTGTTGAACCACCAGCAAGGAGTCGTCATAGACGAGTAGTCGCTTGATGCCCAGTGAGATTGCCAGGCGTAGCCCGTGCAACAATGCTTCGTACTTGGCCTCGTTGTTGGAAACCCCGAACAATATTTGAAGCACGTACTTGAGCTGTTCTCCCCTCGGGCTGATGAAAAGTACTCCCGCGCCATCGCCATCGAGCTTGAGTGAACCGTCAAAGTACATGACCCAATGCTCTGGCTGGTTGGTTGGGGTTTCCACTTGGTTTTCTCGCCACTCTGCCATGAAATCGACTAGTGCCTGCGACTTGATGGTTGTCCGAGGCTTGAAGTCCAGTGTATGGGCTCCCAGCTCCACCGCCCACTTGGAGATATGTCTGGTAGCGTCCCTATTGTGGAGGATATCCGCCAATGGGAAGTCGGAGACCACCAGGATATTGTATGCATCGAAGTAGTGTCGAAGCTTCCTGGAAGTGATGAGTATACTATAACAAATTTTCTAAATCATTGGGTAACGATCCTTGGATTCAGAGAGGACTTCACTGATGAAGTAAACTGGTCACTGCACCTCGAAGGTGTGGCCTTCTTCCTATCGTTCCACCACGATTGCCGTACTGACGACGTGAGTAGTCGCGGCTATGTAGAGTAGCAGGTTCTCACCTGGTTGAGGAGCCGTCAGGATGGGTGGCGACTGCAAATGGTGCTTGAGATCTTGTAGCGCCTGGTTTGCCTCCTCGGTCCACTTGAACTTGTCATGGAGTTTGAGCAATTTGAAGAAGGGTAGACCCCGTTCTCCAAGTCGGGAGATGAATCGATTTAGAGCTACCATGCATCTAGTGAGTTTTTGGACATCCTTGATCATCTTTGGAGCATCCATGGCTGTGATGGCATTAATCTTCTCTAGATTTGCCTTGATCCCGTGGTGGCTGACAATGAACCCGAGTAGTTTACCTTGAGGGACGCCAAAGACGCACTTTGTCGGGTTGAGCTTCCATCGAAACCGTTGCAAGTTGTTGAAGGTCTCCTCGAGATCGGAGATGAACTCATCATGGGATCTGATCTTGATGACCACATCATCCACGTAAGCTTCAACATTGCAGTGTAGTTGGTCCACAAGGCACAGTTGGATGGCCCGTTGATAGGTGGCTCCTGCATTCTTCAACCCGAAAGACATTGTGGTATAAGCATATGCTCCAAAGGGGGTGATGAACGCCGTTTTGATCTGGTCCTCCTCCTTGGGAGCTATCTGATGATAGCCTGAGTAGCAGTCGAGGAAGGAGAGTAAGACGCAGCCAGCCGTGGAGTCAATGACTTGGTCGATGCGTGGGAGTGCGAAGGGGTCCTTCGGGTAGTGTTTCTTGAGATCCATATAATCCACACACATCCTCCATTCATTATTATTCTTTTTCAGTACAAGTACAGGGTTAGCTAACCACTCGGGGTGGTATACTTCTTTAATAAAACGAGCCACGAGTAGTTTTGCTAACTCCTTCTTGATGGCCTCTCTCTTGTCGGGGGCGAATCATCGCAGTCATTGCTTCTTCGGAGTGGCTTTAGGGTCGACTTTTAGGCAATGCTCAATCAACTCCTTGGGCACCCCTGACATGTCTGCTGGTTTCCACGCGAATATGACCCGGTTAGCCCTAAGGAAGTTGATGAGCGCGCTTTCCTATTTGTCGCCTAGGTCGCCCCCGATCAAAGTGGTCTTGGGAGAGTCGCCTTCTTGCAGCTGGATGGTCTTGATGCCGATGTCGCTGGGGTTAGGTTTAACCCTTGTTTGGCTTGGCCGCTTGTTGGAGATCTCCATCTCCGTGGTTGTCAGCTTTAGCGCGGCCGCGAGTACTTCTGCAGATGGCTCTGGCATGCGTGAAGTCGTGGCGTACTCGATTGCCTCCTGGTCGCAGTCGTACGACTTCTTTTGGTCGCCACGGAGTGTGAGTATGCCTGTCTTGCCTGGCATCTTGAGTAGCAGGTAGACGTAGTGGGGCACGGCCATGAACTTGGCTAGTGCCGGTCTGCCAAGGATGGCATGATACGACGAGTCAAAATCCGCCACCTCGAACTTGATGTAGCCACGGTAGTTGTCTTTTGTCTAGAAGGTGACTGGCAGGACCACTGACCCGAGTGGTGTAGCCGCGTTACCCGGGACGATGCCGTAGAAAGGAGCTTTGCTGGGAGTGAGCATCTTAGAGATGTCCAGTCCCATCTTCTTGAGGGTACTCGAGAAAAGCAGGTTGAGGCCACTCCCGCCGTCAATGAGTACTCGTGTGAGCTGTGAGCCCGCCACGACCTTAGAGGCCTTGTCGTGGACCTCGCTGTACCTCGCTGTACCTCAGAGGCCTTGTCGTGGCCGGCTCCACAGAGAGTATTTCGCGTAGGGTTAACTTCTGCGCGTGCTTGGTGCGGAATCCACTGTCTCCACCGAAGATAACGTTGACAACGTTCTTCGGATCCTGGAAGTCTTGAGTCCCCGACTTGTCACCTCCTTCATCATCCTCCTTGTCCTTTCGCTTTCCTGCTTGAGGGAGGGATGGTGCATTGAGTGCGTTTGTTGCAAAAAAATTCCGACGCGACTTCGTTGGACGAAATTGAGCATTAATTGCTCTAGTTTGGCCCATTTTGCACCAAAGTTCGTGCAGTCACGAAATGGTATGAAATGGCCCAAATCATGAGTTTGGGGTCCTGGGGTGGATCAGGTGCATTCGTTGTGAAAATTCCGATGCGACTTCGTTGCACGAACTTGTGAATTAATGGCACCAGTTCAGCCCATTTTGCACCTAAGTTCGTGCAGTAACGAAACGGTCCAAAACGCCCGAAAACATGTGTTTGGGGTCCAATGGGGTGGATTGGGTGCGTTCTTTGCATAAAAATTCCGACATGACTTGGTTGCACAAACTTTTGTATTAATTTCTCCAGTTTGGCCCTTTTTGCACCGAAGTTTGACGCATTCGAAAAGGGTGTGCTGCGATTCTGGGTGAATCGGGCATTGTTTGTGCATGATCTTCTCGTATTCCGAGTTGTTGTTCCCCAACTTCTTGCCGCGCGGGTTGCGTTCAATAGCTACGACTTCATTGTCTAGCTTGCGCTTTTGGGTATTCCCCAAGTGGTTCCGCTGGCTTTTATCGAAGTGGCCGTTGCCAGCGCCTTGCTTGTCATGGTTGCGTCTGGGGAAACAGTCATTCTCCTCGTCCTCCTGGTCAGCCCACCGTGCCATCATGTCCCGCAGCTCCACGGCAGTAGTCGAGAGGTTGCGCCCGAAGTCGTGGTAGTGCTCTTCGAGAAGAGGCCGTTTTAGAAGCAACAGATGATGTCCTCATATGTGATGTTGGCGACGGTGGCGCGCATCTCGAAGAAACACCGTGTGTAGGACCTCAGGGTCTCGTTCATCTCCTGCTTCACCTGGGACAAGTTGTGGTGAGTGCCTGCTTTGATCCTGAAAGTTGTTGATGAAGGCCCGCTTGAGGTCCTCCCATGAGTCAATGGAGTTTGGCTTGAGGCTTTCAAGCCACGTGAGGGGCGCGGACTCCAGAGCCATCGGGAAGTAAAGAGCTTTTGTAGAGTTGGAGCCCCCTGAAACTTCAATGGCGACGGAGTAGCAGCGAATCCACTGGCGTGGGTCCTGTTTACTGTCATACTTGGGGATTCTGTCTAGTTTGGAGTCCTTTGGATAAGACTTGTCGGTGATGCTAGTGGTGAAGGCGGGGAAGCGGTCGCTGTCGTCGTCATCGAAGTAGTGCCTGCCGGTACGGTCCTTCCTCCTCGCATGAATGACAAGCCGCGCATCGTGGCCTTCATTGATCTTCTGCCTGAGGTCGATCGTGGGAGTGTCATGGAGGTTGGCCGTGACTGGATCTTGGCCTTGATGCCTTGCACCGCGCTGGTTGTGAGTGGGTTGTTGTACTTCTTGTTCATTGTTGCCACGCGCGGACGGGTTGCCCTCGTTGCGCTAGCGGTTGTCGTTCCTCCGGCTCCCTGGCCTTCCTCCAGGGGTGCGACTGACCAATGCAGTATCACAGTGTTGCTCAGATCTCGAGGGCTGATTCCGAGTGGAAAGCGCTGGGTGTTGCCCATCGAGTTGCACAAGCGCGCGTTGGGTCAGGTACTGCAACCTTTGAATCTGGGGTTAGATGGGAGTTGTTGAGCTAGGACTGCTGCCTCAGTGATGGCGCTAATCGGCGTGCGGTACTCGCGATCCGCGACTGCAGTGAAAGCGTTGTTGAGGTCCCTTGGTTCGCGAGCGCGATTTTGTGCGTCGCACCTGCGTTGAGCACGCTTGGCGTTTTTACCCGCCGGATCCTCCGGCACTCCTCGTCTTCATCTTGGGGAGCATCTGCTGTGGGCTCGTCGGCTGAGATGTCCGCGAGTTGTTCGTTGTCGTACTGGGTGCCCAGCTCGTCTTCCTCTGCGTTGCGAAGGGAGGCCATGCAGACTTGCCGATCCGGCGACTGGTTAGCCCTAAGGCTATAGTCGAGTAGCTCTGTGCTACTCTCACCTTTTTTCGCAATGGGAGAGAGGGGTCTACCCTTCTGGAAGGGTAGCTCCTGAGAGAAGGCCACAAGGCGGGACTCGTAATCGAGTAGTTCGGAGGGCTCGAAGCCCTTCCAGTAGACGAAACGTCCTTGCGGCGTTGATGTTATCGTTAAACCCAGATGGCTGCCCGACAAAAATTCGGTGTGGCCATCGGGTTGTGACTGGTTTTTAAGGGCGGGGGCCGCCCAACAAGTGGTGGCCCCCGCATCTCTGAGTCCTTTTCGGAGCCGGCTTGAAGTCCGAGTAGCGGTGGAATCCGAGTAGGAGTCCAAAACGGGGGCCTCCCGACAAGCGGTGGCACCCGCATCTTTGGTCTTGAGCAGCAGATCCAAATCCTTCTCCAAGTCGGAGAGAGAATTAGATCGTAAGGTTTTTTCAGATCGGTTTGAATCCGACCCGAGTAAATCTGGTGCGTTACGAGTGCAAGCCGCGTTGAAAACAGACATATTCTCGATCTGCCGGGCCAAATCGGGAAGCTGCATGTCGTCGAGGTTGTCGACGAAGTCGTCTAGATCGCTGCTTGAAGTTGGTGAAGAGGTCTCCGGCTTCTTGGAGTCGGCTAGGTGGCTGTTGAAGCCACCCAAACCGTTGGCAACGCAGATCCAGGAGCCGAAGATGAAAGCCGTGCCCTCGTCGAGCATGGCACTGGTGAAGTTGAAGGATGCCATCGATTTATCCGGTGGATGCTCGATGAACACCCCTACCTGGCGTGCTAGCTGTCGGTGTTTTACCACCACGCCCACCGAGGGATACCCCCGACGCGGTGGGTAGGGTGTCGCCGAGATCTGGAACTCGAATGTGCAAAGGAACACAAGGTTTTAGACAGGTTCAGGCCAAGAGAGCGTAATACCCTATGTCCTGTGTGGTTTGGATTGCCTTTGATGATGATTGTCCCCGAGGGGGTGCCTGTCCACCCTTATGTAGTCCGGGGGGATAATTTTACATGGAAGTCCTAGTCAGGTACAAGCCTAGGAGTCCTACACGAGTACTTCCCAGGTAGTTTCCTACCGTGTCCGACTAGTTTCATTATTGTACGAGTAATCCTACTGCATAACGAGTAGTTACAATAGATGTAGGGCGTGGGCCATGTCCCATCCCGTATCCTAGGAGAAGTGTGCCACGTGGACAGTCCCGTGTGCCCAGGTCTGATAGTACCGGACCTTTTTCTTTAAAATAATGGCATCCATTGTTTCATCCTGTAGAATATAATGTATGACAATTAAATATTTGTGCATATACAGTACTTTAGGTCTTAATATAAATCAAATTAGTATCGATGAGGCACTTACATGCACCAGAGTCGAACCATTTCAATACCAAGTTGTTGGAGGCGGAACATGTGTTGGATGTCTTCAAAATCGAACATGATATCAAAGATTTGTTGCCCCTTAAGTCCGAATACATCCAGATGGTGCCCCTCAAGCATATATAGTTTTTAGCCCAAGTATGCATGCCCTCTTGTACCAATTATGAAACCTCCGCATAAAACTAGGACAATCCCTTAGTGCCCAGTCCGGTAGCAAGTCTTTTCCGTACTGAAACATTAAAGGAGCATCATCTAAGTCTAGAAGGTCATCAACCCCAATGTCCTTTTCGTGCTCCGTGTCAGTGCGGGGCGTAGAAAAGCCCGACCGTCTGCTGGCACTACAATCTGCTGGATTATCCTTTGACTTAGCATTCTTAGCCTTTTCATCAGACTTCTTGTTTGCGGCGTGCCATCTATTCACAATTTCTGACCCTTCCTTGTCGTTTTGGTAAGACCGCAACACTCGAGGCAACTGTGATCGGGCCGGTGGCAGAGCCAGTGGTGATACCGAGGCCTGTGGGGATGGCTCTCGTGGTGGTGGTGATACCTGGGCCTGTGGGGATGGCTCTCGTGGTGGTGCTGATGTTCGAGCTGGCGGTGATCGCGAGACCGTTGGTGATGGCTCTCGTGATACTGGAGCTGCTGGTGATGGCGGAGCCTGAGGTGATGGCTCTCGTGATACTGGAGCCACTGGTGATGCATCTCGTGGTTGTGGTGACGGCAGGGCTGGTAGTGAATGCTCTGGTGCTGCCCCCTGCTCTTGTTGTTGTGTTGCTGGCGAGATATGGTCCGGAGCAGCCAATGGTACCTGACCAACCAGTAAGATATCTCGTTTATGCCATAGAATGGTGTTGCCGACACATTCTTCAAGGCAACTCTTTCCATCTGCAGTGGGGATGTCTATCTCGTTATCCTCATAGCTTGATTTCAAGAGTTGCTCCACTTGTACGTATGCATATAGGGCCGGGATCGGTTTTCCCTCAAATAAACCCCTGGGCCTTGGCAACTTCCTTTGTCTTTCCAGCTCTGCCGACCGGATAGAGCAACAAGCAGGGAGTAATACTCGTTATGCTATCCATTGGGTATTGTTGAGCTGTGGTCGAGGCAGCACTGCTCTGTGCACATGCCGGACTCGCTTGGCCAAGTACCAGAGGTTGCATGCCCACCATCTGTTGCTGCCCCACCTCTTGCGACGGGTTGAACATAAGTAGCCCCGACTGCTGCTACTCCGCAAGTATTGCCATGAACAAATCCTTGAACTTTGCTTGCATTGCATTCTCTGCTGCTGCCATGATTTCTTCTTTATAGCGGTCATGGCTCCTGTACCTAGCCCGGTCCTTCTCGAACCCATCCTTGATGCTCAACTTAGAGGACAGGCCTCTGACACGGCCTCCATGCTCTTTGGACCCAATGGCTGTACTGAGCACATCCTTCTCCCTATGGGGTTGGAACTGACCTTTTTTCTGAAGCTCGACAAGTTGTAACATTTTTTCGGCCACCGCTTCAGTCTCGGGTCGATCAAATTTTGGTTTCCCTTCAACTATCTTTGGCTTCCTTGCTTCAAGCCACCGCCATTCACGTTCGTCCAAGCCTTCATAAGGGTCGGGCTGCCCGGTAGCTATTGCTGCCTCCCTTTCACGCCGCCACTTCTCGACCTTCCTTTGGTACCCACCTGACCCAAGATGGACTCTATGTATGTTGCTCTTTGCTAGTTCACTTTGCTTCTGGCTTAGAGCTAGAGCTTCTTCAGTGGTCTTCTGTCAAACAAACTCTTCCCATTGTGCTGGTGTAATGTCTCCATAATCTACAAATGGCATTCGACCCCTCTGGACATACCGGGTATTCAGTTCGCTCTTCCAGCGGCGGAAAGTTTCACCCAACATCTTCAGAGCATAATGCTTTACTTGTTCTCTACTTCCTCTAGGCAAAATAAAAGTTCTGCTCAACAATTGCCACATCGCTTCTTTCCTCCCCTCAGGAACCATGGGCCAATTGGGGATCATTGGATCCAAAACCATCTTTGTTCTGATTATAGCACCGATAGCATTCCGAAACTTTGCTACAACCTGTGGAGGATCTATGGGCTCTCCTGTTGTGCTAATTGCATTGACAGTCCATTGCCTTTCGGGGTATTGGTTTCTTCCTCGCTGACCCCGTTTCCTTTTGTTTTGGCTGTCAGAGGTTGTACTTGCAGGATCGGGACCCGAGCTTTCATTGTCTTTCTCTGTGGGGCTAGGGGGTCCGCGTTGGTGCTTACTCCTTTCTGTCGGAGCCGCCTACACAGATAATACACATCATACAGGTCATTACTCATATAGTCTGCTTCGTTGTAATTAATCGTGCATTCATTACTTGACGTGCTTCCGGTTCGTAATCCAGATCGAACGCCTCCCATGACCGTCTTTCTCTTGCCAGAACAGGGTGTGGATCAATCGGATCGTGCCACTTGTTTCCTACCCAAGGGCCTTGTCCAATCCTAGGGCCCTGCTCGTCACCAGATTCGACACCGACGTCATCGCACTCCTTGTCCCCAGATTGGTAACCGACGTCGTGCTCGTTGTCCCACTCCATCTGGTATGCAATTTGTTCAAGCTCATTTTGCGGTGCGGCATCATCCCTTCGTGGGGAAGATGACGACGGAGGATCTATCTACGAGTTATACGCTACATAGCCATCGAAGATATATTTTAATAAATATTTCAATTCACAATGAAATGAGAGAGAGAAATTTTTACAAATAAGAAATTCCTGAACATTTCTCATTTAATATCATGAACATTTCACATTTAAATTACAATTACTTTGAATAGAAATGCTGCAAATATATACATCATTAGAGGTCAACATTTGCTCAGCACCGATTAGAGGTCAACATTTGCTCCGCAATGTAACATTATCACTCTCTCTATATGTCTCCACCATTTGCTCAGCACTAATTATCACCAATTTAAACAGGTAAACTCATAACAAGGCTTGTCATAATTACCAATGAGTGGAAAACAACAATAGCCTTTCTATACTGCAAGAAATTGCAGTGTTGTTGATATAGAAATTCAGCAAAATCACTCTGCAAACTGAAGAAAGAAAACATGAGTTAGAAAGCAAAAATTACATGCCATCTTTTAACTCTAACTAAATTTATGCAACAAATTACTCTAATACAACAAATTACTCATCTACATAGAAAACTAGATCTATTTTAACTCTTCCAATATGGAAAATCACTCTACAATTTAAAATACTTTCTAGATGGTTTTGCATTTATATTATATTAATATTAATTTTTATTCATTATTCCAATAAATTTTCTCATTGATCTACAAAACAATTACTCATTGACCTATAAAACTACCCCTTGATACCATATATAAATTTTGAACCCTTGATCTACAAAATTTCTTCTTTACAAGGGAAAACTACTCCTTGATATAACCGAACACAGAGGTAAGATTCTGGAACCATATATATATATATATTATATATATATATATATATATTAGCTCTATTAGCACCCTGGATATGGAATAAGCTGTTCGTTACCGAGCCAAAAAGCATCATAGATTATTTGGTTAACACTTAACAGTACATAAAAAACCAAACACTGGATTAGCACATGAATACTCAAAGATGTGTGTCAGTTAAAATTAAATACTATGTATGGCTAATGACAGCAGTAGATCGGCCATGTAATTTAGAGAGTCCAAAAAAAAAGAATGTGCTTACATAGGAATATGACTGAAAATGTTGCAGCCATTCAGAGAAAGAAATTCAATCCACTCTAACGTATCTTATGGATTGTAGTCCGGGACATACTCCTCAAAGAATGCTAATCCAATCTGATCACAATGCCTCGTAGTACAGGGCACACATCTCAAATTTGATCAAACATAATTAACCTTATGTAATCAGATCATGTGGTATTTGTTAAACTGTAAGACCCATCATCCTCAATTACAGAAAGAACTTGACACCCAAGCTTAACTATATTCATTTAGAACAGGAACTTTTATGTGTAATGCATCCATAAATTATTTATCCATAAAAACGAGATCACTAAACTAATATAATTGATTGAGCATCCACGAATTATGCATCCACGTGCTAACAAGTCTGTGTTCCCTAGCTATATCAGTATTGATCTAGGGCTCTAGGCAGGTGTGCCGGCTGACTTGGACTATGAAAGGCCACATAGCAGCTTTAGATTGGAAAATTTGAAGGGGCAGTTCTTGGTTTACCAAGCTATGATTGACATATTTCTACGCGAATAGGCAAAACGGAAAGAGTATATGCCGAAAGAACTCACTTGTGATCCTGGAATCGTGGAAGGATGAGTCGCCATGCTTGAGTGATGGCGGCCACACCTCGACCTAGGGCTCCTGCACGACGGTGGCAGCGCACGGTTAGCGTTGCGGTGGCGGCAGCGCACGGTCAGCGTTGCGGTGGCGGCAGCCTGGGCGCCCACGGTTAGATGCTGGCACGCTGCGGGAACGAGGAGTCTCCGAGGGAGACGAGGCGGCGGCGCGGCGGAGAAGACGCGCGCGCGGGTGGCGGTGGCGGCGGCGGCGGCGGAAATTTTTGGCAGCCTAACGGCGTCTGCTCGCGCGCTCGTCCGGGATCTAAAAAATTTTTCTAAGTCACAGTCTTTATAGGAAAAGGATTTGTAGGAGCGGGTGAGGGCGTCACCCGCCCCTACAAATCGATTTTTAGGGGCGGGTGGCGCCCCGGCCCTCCCTAAAAACTGATTTGTAGGGGCGGGTGCCACCCGCCCCTAAAAATCGATTTGTAGGGGCGGGTGACGCCCCCACCCGCCCCTACAAATCCTTTTCCAATTTCAGCCGAAAATTCATTCAATACACAAATCATAGCAAAATACATCGAAAAAATTTAAAAACCATAAGCATTATGTGACATGTAGAACTTAATAAAAATATCAAATAACTATTTTATTGTATATAATGGTTTAAACTATCGAGACCACAATGTGCCCCTCCACAACATACTATCTCATAGCACTCGAGACTCTCTTTGTGTTTTGAACACTCTAAATCATTATATGTACTGAAATATGTTTGTCGTATTTTTTACTAGTTCTATACTACACAATATGTTTCTAGTGAAAATTTAAGTTTTTTTCATATGTTTTGGTATTTCTTTTGAATTAAATGAATTTTCGTCTGAAATTGGAAAATGATTTGTAGGGCTGGGTCAAATCCTTTTCCAATTTCAGCCGAAAATTCATTTAATACACAAATCATAGCAAAACACATCGAAAAAACTTAAAATTTTTACCATAAGCATTATGTGACATGTAGAACTTAATAAATATATTAAATAACTATTTTATTGTATATAATGGTTCAAAGTGTCAAGACCACAATGTGTCCCTCCACAACATACTATCTCATAGCACTCAAGACTCTCTTTGTGTTTTGAAGACTCTAAATCATTATATGTACGGAAATATGTTTGTCATTTTTTACTAGTTCTATACTACACAATATGTTTCTAGTGCAAATTTGAGTTTTTTTTCATATGTTTTGCCCCCACCCGCCCCTACAAATAGTTTTCCATTTTATGCCGAAAATCCATTTATTTCAAAAAACAATAGCAAAACACCTCTAAAAAATGTGAAATTTTTACCATAAGCATATTTTGATATGTAGAACATAAGAAAAATATCAAAATCCAATTGCAGTGTATGTAATAAATAAAAGTGTTGAAACACCAATGTTCAAGCTGTAACAATTCTCGATTCGCCATCTTTTTGTGCCCATGGCTTGTCGTCTTTTCTTATTCTTGCTTCTATAATCCTCATCTTTTGTGGTACGTCTGTGAAGAGGTTCATCTCATCATACTAATTATATTCTTCCACATCGCCGATATAATCAACTCCTATGATATCTTGTTTTCCAGGTACAACGACGTGTTTTGTGTGCTTTGCAGGATCAGCTACATAGAGTACCTGTGCGACTTGTGAGACAAGTACCCATGGGTCATCTTTATAACCAACATTGTTGAGGTCGACAATCGTGAGCCCATAGCCGTCCACCTCAACACCTTTTGGGTGTTTGACCCAACGACACCGAAAGACCGGGATTTGTATATTGGAACCATAGTGCACTTCCCATATATCATCTATGACACTGAAATATGTTGTACTTTGCCCTGTTCTCTCGTCTAAGGCCTCAATACGAACACCACTATTCTGAGACACAGTCTTCTTGTCCTTGGTGGCAGTATAGAATAGATATCCATTAATATCATACCCTTGCCATGATGTGACCTGGCTAGATGGACCAGCTGCTAATCTTTTGATCGTTTGCTCCTCCACGGTCTCCCCATGTGGTAGATCCAGGTCCTTCAACCATGCAGACAACCGACATTTGTGCTCTCTCATGATCCAATCATCCGAGCGGCCATTACTTTCTGCACGAATCATGCTCAAGTGTTCATTGACTAAAGGAGTCATTATTGTGAGGTGTTGCAAGATGCTATGATGGGCTTGTTGCACACCTTTGAAATCTTTATCGATGAAGATTTTCCTCCCAACTGTGCCCACACCTTCCAACCTCGCCAAAAATTGTGGAATAGGCAAACCAAGGGACACGTTATCCTTTAGGTAACCTAGGCAAGACTTGATGACTTCCTCAGTACCGTATCCCTCTATCATGGACCCCTCAGGATGAGCACGATTCAATACGTACCGATTGAGGATGGACATAAAATGCTCATACGTCCACATTTCATGTAGGTAAAGTGGACCAGGTGCCCGTATCTGATCGACCATGTGAATCATTAGGTGTTCGGTTATATCAAAAAACCCCGGAGGGAAGCACATCTCGAGCTGCGCCATAGTCTCCCCAATGAATTCTTGGAGATCCTGCAACTCATCTTCGTCGATCACCTTTTGTGAAATCCTATTGAAGAAGTAACACAACCGAGTGATTACCATCTTTACATATATTGGCTTGATCGCTCTGATTGCAATCGAGAGGAACACCGTCAGCAACACATGAGAATCATGACAGTTATAGCCGCATAGTGATAGATCTTTCATCGAGACTAGTTTCCTTATGCTGGACGTGAAACGACTCAGGACTCTGATCCCTCTTAAGCTCTCACACATTGCCTTCTTCTCATCACATGTCAAGTTGTAGCTAGCTGGGGGAAGTTCATATTGGCCATTCCCTTTATCCGCAGGGTGAAGATCTTGTCTTATCTTCATGGCTACCAAGTCCTGACGTGACTTCAAGGTATCCTTTGTTTTGGCTGATGTCTCCAGGAAGAGCCCCAATTGTGTTACCAAACACATTCTTCTTTAGGTGCATATTATCGATTGCATGGCGGACCTCTAGATCTGCCCAATACGGCAAGTACTTGTAGAAGATAGACTGCTTCCTGAATGGTATGCCATCGATGGGTGCCTTATCTCTCTTTCTTTTCTTCCCATCTTCCTTTTTCTTCCCATAAATGTCCTGGATGGTCCGAACCACATTGAAAACATAGTGCCCATCTCGTTGTACTAGAGCAGAATGTAATTCAGGCCTGCATAAAAAAGATTATAGAACTTCTTACTTCAGTACCCATGTCCTTCCACCAAGAAGCGTCTGTACCCAAGGTAAACTACCTTTCGAGAACCTTCAAGGAAAGATGATACGGTGCCATCCACGCACACCGTGCATCCCGTCCTACCTTTGATCTGTCCTGACAGGACAAACAATGCCTTGTAATCATGGATGGTGATGAATGTAATGGCTCTAGGATTAAAGGGCTGCCGTGCAAAACCATCAAAGATATTGATACCCTCCTTCCATAAAGTTTCCATCTCTTGCATCAGAGGCTCAAGAAAAACATCTATATCAATGCCAAGATGCTTGGGGCCCTGTATAAGGACGGATAGCAAAAGGTACTTCCTCTTCTGGCACAACCATGTAGGCAGGTTGTACAACATCAGTATCACTGGCCATGTGTTGTGGGTGCTACTTCTTTCACCAAACAGATTCATTCCATCCGTACTTAACGCGAACCGAACATTTCTCGGGTCATTCCCAAATTCCAGATAGTACTTCTCATCGAATTCCTTCCACTGCCGAGCATCAGCTGGATGTCGGAGCTTTCCGTCACCCTTCTTATGCTTATCTGAATCCCACCATCGCATCAGTTCAGCATCCTTTGGGTTTGAGAATAAACGTCTCAGGCAATCAGAAACTGGGAGGTACCACATAACCGTGGCTGGAATTCTGCTCTGCTTCTCAGAAATGCCTAAAGTAGCGTCATCTGGCTCAACAGAGGCAACACTATTCTTCGCCAAGTTCCTTTTATTCACATCGGTTGGACCATGATTGTCGTCACCACAGTAACCAGCATTGTTTTTGTACCAACTTGCAGAACATACAGGGCATTTCTTCAAGTCTTTGAAAGTATCCCCACGATATAAAATACAATGATTTGGACATGCATGAATTCTTTCCACACCTATCATGAACGGGCTCACAAGCTTGTTTGCTCGGTATGTGCTGGCTGGCAGTTTATTTGACTTTGGAAGCAACCAAGCCAAGATACGTAGCAGATCATTGAAACTACCATCTGACCAACCATGCTTAGCCTTCAGAGTCAAGAGCTCAAGTATGAAACGAAGTACGGTCCAGTATTTCGGGCATCCCTTTGATCGCTCATATATATTTTCCTCTGCTGATTTTCTCACCATCTCGAAGTTTGCTAACCCCCTAGCACTAGCAACCAATACCTCCGCTTCGGTGTGGCGCAACAACTGGCTGAGAAAATCACCATCATCAAGTTGATCGCCACTACTATCACCATCCATGGGACCGTAAACATCATCATCTTGGAATCCACCAACCCCATCATCATCAGCAACCCCATCATCATCATCATCACCATCATCATCATCCTCATCATCATCATCTCCACCACCATCAAAATAAGAATAAAATATTGTGTCAAACTCCTCATCTTGTATGATTTCATCCAGTGGATTATTCGTTGGAGGGGGAGCATCCATCTCGCCATGATACTCCAGATCTTGTAGTTCTTAAAAAAACCACTCACCATCACATGCGATCTGATTGTAGTTGGGTCGCTAAATACTCTCCAATTCTTGCAGGCATTGCATGGGCGATGCATCAATCGTGTCTTCTCATTTCTTGCGTGGTTCTCCGCAACTTGAATGAATTTATTAAGCTCTCCATGGAGTAGGCGTCCGTCCTTCTTGCATTGTACATCCATGTCCTATCCATATCTGAAAAGATAGAAAAAAATTAAATCAAATTATTTTCTCGCAAGAAATAGAGTCCTAAATACACATAAATATATACTTCTATATATGTATAAGTGTTGGAAAAAGTTAATTCAACTAATACTAAATAAAAAATTGATTTCCAACCTATTATTGTACCACTAAATATTAGGAAAAAATGTAACATGCATGTATGTAAATATAGAAAAAAATCAAATCTTTTTCTCAAAAGAAATGGAGCCCTAAATTGATATAAATATATACTTCTATATATGCATAGGTGTAGAAAAAATTAATTTAACTTGTACTAAATAAAAATAATAAAAAACTCAACATATTATTTTACCACTAAATGTTGGGAAAAATCTAACATGCATCTTTGAAAAATAGGAAAAATACAAATCTTCTTCTCTCTCCTCCATAGATTTAGGGCATTATTTACTTAAGAATGATGCTAAAATCTATAGATCGAGTCAAAATGATTATATAATCTTGTTCTCCTACTAAAATTGCACAACTTCATCCAAAAGTTCGAGGCAAATGGTGTTTCAAATGGCTAATCCACACCATGGAGATCTAGAGCTAGTTAGAGGCAAAGAGAGCTCCATTTGAGCCATATATCTAACAAAAGAGCTTAGAAATGACAAGGAATTAGCGTCAACTTACCTCCTAGAACCCCAACTCGAAGGAAATCAAGTTGAAAAGCTCCCCCCCCTTTTCTTGTTTTCGGCTCTTGGGGGAGCTCCTCTCTCGAGCAAACAATGGGGGTCGCGAGGAGGAAGATGGTGTCCAGATTTTTTATAGATATTTTTAGGGGCGGGTTGGGGGGTGAGCCGCCCCTGTAAATCCATTTGTAGGGGCGGCTCATCCCCCAACCGCCCCTACAAATGGCATTCTTAGGGGTGGCTCGCCCCCCAGCCGCCCCTGAAAATGGCGCCCATTTGTAAGGGCGGCTGAGGGGGTGAGCCGCCCCTACAAATGGATTTACAGGGGCGGCTCGGTTGCTACAGTACCGCGCTCCATCTGTAAGATGGGTGACATTTTGGTCCGCCCCTAAAAAAATTCGGGGTGTTGCTAGAAATTATTTTTGTAATAGTGTTCCATGAATTATTCGAATGATTATTTTAGCATCAATTGAATAACTTCAGTGGAAATATCGATCTTATAAGAGTAAAATATATGAATGAGTATTGTAGTTGGCCTGACTATACAAATATGGTTATTATTAGATCCTTAATCATACATATTTGGATGACATGGATTAAATTTGACTATGTTTGATCATCCAATGTGGCTAAAATGTGGCGTGTACATAGTCTTTAGTTTTTTGGGCAACATGTATAATTAGTGAGCGAAAGGGCTTTAGCCCGGTTGGTGGATGACCGGTTGTGGTCTCACCAGGTAGGGAGTTCGACTCCCGTTTCGCGCAAAAAAAAACTCCTTGCCTGTTCCCATTCCAAGGCACAGTTGGGGCCCGGCCTTCTCACGGACGACGGACTATTGTGTACGGGTGGGGCAGGGTTTAGGTTTAATTTTTTGACCCTGCGCGAGAAGGTCTTCTTCTTAATACAATGCCGTGGGGGCGGTCTTTCCCCAGCAGGTCAAGTTTTTATATTATAATTAATGAATAGTTACATATCCAAAGATCCTAACCACGCTGGTAGCTAGATGGTTAATTAATCCCTTGCTCATTTTTCATGGAGCTCTAATATTAATTCTCAACAACTTCTGGCCGTTAGTCCTCTATTACTAGAAAACTTTAGCTCAACAAGGGGATCTAAGATTGAGAACACACCCAAGCAGGACTCATTCGCATGAAAGGATTTAACCATGTTTAGGCCCGGAGCTGGTGAGCTTCACTGGCAAGCTTGATCTGCAGGCTTGCGGTGATGTGATGAGCAAGCTAGAGTTGATGATTAGCGCATGGTGCACTGGGTGTGCTAGGAAATTAGACAACATCTTCGCGCATTAACCACCTTATTCTTGTGACATGAACAATGCAGTCTTAAAAAACAATCGTAAAATGTGTCCCATTTTTCATATTCTAGAGTGTGAAAGTAAGGTTTGGTTGATTCAATCATCATGTGAAATTGTCTTGTCACCATGTTTCTAGATGGATGAGCGATTGCTCTCTATTTAGAATATTAGAAGGGGCAATAGAAGATTATTATAGGTGGAAGAACCACGGACAGGAGGGGTATAAATGAAAGGTTTTGTTGCGATTTGGCCACCAGCAGACATACATACACTATATCATATAAAAGATGTACATACACTACATCATACAATAACCAAATTAATATGCATTGACAAATATAATGATCATTCGTGCATTTTACTCATCTTATAATCCTCAACGATGGGTTAACCCCACTTTTCAACCTCAATTATGACACTACTAGGATCCTAATATTAGCCGAGCGTACTTAAACCGTTGGCCATTACTTTAAACGCTCGGAAATCACAATGGCCGACTGTAAACCGTCGGCGACTTCCCCTCGGCGACTCTTTGTCGGGCATTGAACCAATTTGCGAGCTGTGGTTGGCAACACGATTGGCCACACGATTACCTACCGTGAAAGCCTGACGGTTCACGCTCAGTCATTTACTAGCCACGCTAACAGAACAACTGGTCGCCCATACAATTCCCTACCAGATGACTACTCTTGGGCATTTTATTTTTTTACTATATTTTGATTCCTATTCAAATTATTTTTCATTCAGTTCTGGTTGTGCTCTCATGTACAACTCTTGCCAAAATTCCAAATATTTATAATATGATAAGTTTGAAACGGGGTCTATCAAAGGAAGACATCGTTTAACCTCTTATCATCAGTTTTGATTAATTAATTATATATATGCCCCACGGGTATGCTGGTACACATTTAGCTAAACAAAAAAATGAAAATCGTTACATATATACTCTGGTAGGCTTACATTAGCTAAACAAAAAGAATCTGACAATCGTTACATATACTAAGTGGATGGTCACACTGCATATCCAAATCTAACATAAGAGGAACAAGTAATCCAATTGTATAGTATCTACAAGTCTTCATTCAGCCTTCATGCATTGCCATAATCATTGCAGCTCCCAGACCTCGATCCGAATACCCTGCAGGTTCAATCTTAATCCTATTTGACAACAAATCTGAATCATAAATCCTCGCAAAAAAATCTGAATCATAAAAATACAAATAGATTAGAACAAATAGGATTGGATTGCAAATATATCACGGAATTACAGGGGGAAAAGGCAGCATTGTCCAATTTTCCAAACTAAGGAAAAAAGATTAGGTGAGATTACGAGGGACAAGAAGCAGATCCATTGCCTATGAAATTATGAAAGTGTCGTACCTGCAAACATCCAGATTGAATAGTACCTGAAACAATCGATCGGAGGCTCGGAGAACGCCGGCCATCGGGCGCGCGATGCGTGAATCATGAGTGATTGCAGGATCCACACGGCGGCGCGGTTGCCACTGGAGCCCCTCTTGTGGCGGAGACAGCAGGTTAGGCCCCGAAGGCTGCAGGCGATCGGCTCCTCGGTTCTTCTAGCAGTTGGATGTTGCAGCTCGTAGAACGTAATCGCGAGAGTCTCGAGCAGAACAAGATGCGATCTGGTTTGTGAATTTGGATTGCCGGCTAGGGTTCTGGACATGTTACCTGGCTATCATAGATTGGATGACTGCGATATAGCTACAAGATCTGACGATGTCGGGTGCTTTAGTTAGGACGTGGGGTAAAAATATCAGGAAAGGCGCGGTGCAGTTACCAAAAAAATGCAAGTCTAATCCATATGATATTTCTGAGTACACGAGCATACAAGCTTGCCGACTGGGATTAATTTACAGCCCTCGGCAACTTAAAAGGATTCCCAAAGGTGCGAAGAAAAACAGTCAGCCACAAATATAACTATTGGTCATTCATCAAACACCCGAAGGTGTTTAGATTTACAGTCGGACATTTAAAAACCGTTGGCCATTCGTAGCTTTAATGAGGGGCGGTCGGTAAACAATTAAAACAGTAGGTTAAAGTTAGGATTCCAGTAGTGTATGAAACCGTTCACTTTTTAATGTCCACCATCAGAATTTTTCACTTTTCCAACCTTGACTTAAATTGTCGACGTTTCATAGCGCCGACTAGTTCGGTATGTGTTAGCTCGTATGTCTTGGTTGGATCGTGTTTCTAGGCTCGAGGGCTCAAAGTTTGTAATAGGGGTTGCAAAAGAGTAAGGAGCAAGAGTTTGAATAAAACCCCTGCTTGGATTGCTATGTGGAAAGTATCTAGTAGGGTTTCGACAGAGAGCTAGAGTGTGTCCTGCTCCTCCGTTTTATAATTTCAAAGGAGGGCGGGGGACACATGGGAAATAGATCTCAAGGCAGGCACCGCTCGTCATTCCCTAGATGATGCTTCCCTTGTCATCTAGTGGTTGTCCGGATGCGGTTCACCCCGTGCCGGTCTACGCTCGACTAGGTGGTCCTGGCCTATTAGTCGGTCGGGAGAATGGTTGGATTCTTCCGTGGAAGTACTGGAAATATTATAGTCGAGTGTTGATCCTATACTTGTGGTATAGATCCTCGACACAAATTTATAGTGGGTTTATGTGACATTGTGTTGAAGTAGCAACATGACCAACTGCTATGCTAAATATAATAAGAATTTTAGGATTTATAAATCCCGAACAACAATGCTGTTGAGAACCCATTCTTGATCAGAATATGCAGATTAGGGCTATACTGTTGGTCCAGGCTTCCAAGCTCTTATTGAAGGGAAACTATGCCATGATATTTTTGACCTGAGAGCTCAGTTCTTTGACTTTCTGGATCCCAACTCAAGCAAGGTCCAAATTCCATATGAATGGTCAGAGTTCTTCACACATCTTCCCTTACCCCCAACTCATTTTGATTGGGCCAAGAAATTTTCTTTTATCAAAGGGTTGGGATTTCTTTCTTCTTCCATATTTAAATCACACACTCTAGCTTTTTCTCCCATTCTTGCTTCCTCTTCCGTATTTAAATAATCACCCACTCTAGTTTATTATCTACCAGATAAATACCACACTTATTCTTTGAAAGTGCACACCTAATTTTGGTGAATTAATGACAATCTAATTAAAGTGTTAACGAGTTCTAACAAGTTTATTTGAGAATGAGAACAACTTGTATATGAAAGAAAAAAGAACATGATGATTGGCGACCTCCCATTCTTCAAAGTGGAGACAAAGACGACATTCGAAATCAAGATGATGTTTAAATTCATTTTATTTTTGAAATTGAGTTTAGGAAAGCCGTACTATCAAGGAGATCCATGATTGATGTCTTGGAAGTGTCTCAAAGCTCAAATAATTACCCATACACCAACAATCACCAACACAAATCGAAACAATCAAATTCTGTATGCTATAACTGGACTGGTCGACCAAGAAATTTTGATAGTCGACCAGGTCGAGTCTCTATTTGGAACCCACCTAGAATTTCTCGACGGGTTTTGGACATGGTCGACCAGACCTGGGCGCCAGTAATATAATGGTCACATTTTAGGGCTGCAGGTATATATACCCCTTCATCCCCTTCCTCATAACTCTCTTAGCTCTCCCTCACCAACCTTGAGACAAACTCATTCCTAGCATTCCTTCCTCCTTCCTTGCTCCACTCTTGAGCTAATATAATCTTGCAAAGGTTCGGATTTGTGGAGATTTGTGGAGAGGATTTGGAGAGTTCTTGGTGAGAGCCTTGAGTGAGCTTCATTCCCATCTCTTGAGCTTTGGATAATTTCATCAAGCATCACGATTTGGATTTGTTACTCTTGGAGCTACTCTTAGACGGCAGGCGTGACCGGTTAGCATTCAACTCATCTGGATTGCCTCGGTAAGTTTGTATTACCCATCCTCGTGAAGGATTTCATATTAAGCATCTCAACTTTGATCTTTGTGGTCGGTTGGGAGAGGAAGCTCTTTGTGAGGACCTCAACGGAGATGTAGCTTCCTTTGTGGGAGTGAACTTTGGATCTAAATCTTATATCTCCTCGTGTTCTTGTGTTCTTCATGTTCTAGCTATATTGTGCTTTGACCTACTTCGAAATTGTGGCAGAACCACCTGAATTAATCCGGCTCAAGCGTATTAACCATCACCATTAAGGCAATCTTGGTTAACCCTACACTTCAAACGGAGTAATTCACTGGTCTGTCGGGTATAACCTCCCGATACAACCACGGTAGGGCGGATCGAATGCCATACATACAAACACTCATGCGACGATGAGCCCAGAGAATACCACATTCCAACAAATATTACAACATTAGCGTAAGTAAATATTACAGACCAAGTTTCGAGTTTTGGAAACCAAGTACTTCAATGATCATACTAAAAAGTTCTTCAGAGTTTAAGTTGCAGCGGAAAATAAAACGACGGAAGCTACTCGACGATACAGAATGTCTCGATGAAGCCCGTACGAGACATCACTCGGCATTATCTCCGTTGGACGGGGGCGTATCCCATTCCACCGACCAACCAGGGGGAAGAGTGCAGGGCCAAGTCAAGCTAGCAATCATATCTTCGAAGGTCTCACCTGAAAACGAGCCACAAGCAAGGCTGAGTATACTAATACTCAGCAAGACTTACCCGAGTAGCGGAATCTACCCCACCGACTCTAGACATGCAAGGCTTTTTGGCTCAGGGGTTTGTTTTGCCGAAAAGCATCTACAAGTGGGTCCTTACTTTCAACTTTTAGCTCAAGATTCTAGTTTCATTAACCATTCTAGATAAGCAGCTATCTACTAGCATACATGGTGAAGCATTAAATTTTCATCCAACCAGTTCATTCATCCTCATTGTTCCTCTTCTTACTCTGTGGGTAAAAATGGTTAAGCAGTCTCAATAGCCGTGAGAAACGGATGATTCGAATCGAATTTCTTAACCTTGCAAGGGAAACCCAAACACACGTCACGTGGTTACTCCCTAGAGTCACACGTGCAACTTTTCCCCTTTCTTTCCGGGTCGTGGATCGGGGCTACCCTCCGAGAGTACAAGAGCCCCACGCCACGGTTCGGCGCCGGGTCGTGACCACTCTCTGCACTCGCCATATGCAAATGGGACCGAAGTTCAAAGGGTAGGATGCCGTCCCCTTGCTGGGCCAATCAGGTACTTAAGCTTACCGATTCCCATAATCTCGGCATGTGTTTAGTACATTCAAAGACTTAACCATCACTACCACACCCTGCGGCCTTAGCATTTTTCACTAGACAGACGGGCCTCAATCGTAACCATCGTTCCATAGCCCGTCTGTGTCCTTATGATTGCAGCGTGTAGTAGACATTCAACTCCTATTTTCTCGCGAGTGACAGGTAATCACTCGGCTTTTACCGGAGTCCTATTAGCACAGCATTTTATCGAACCTTACGTCTAGTTTTCAAGCATGGGTTCCTAACATCATGCAACTAAGTTTTCATTCAACTCCTATAAACTTAATGCACAAGCAAAGAGTAATGAGTTGCATAATTTAGGAAAAGAAATGGGTTATGCTCCGGGGCTTGCCTTCTTGCGAAAAGTTAGCTTGGGGCTCTTCCGAACTTGGGCTCGGGTCTTCAAGAGCTTCAGTTAGATTTACTTGAGCTTCACGTTGCTCACTCTCGGACGCGGGCACCAGTTCGTAAGTTCCGTCGGCGAGAGTCGTCGATTCTACATGAATGCACAAGTTTAAGTAGTGGTGATGGTAATCGACAAGATTTAAGTGTAATTACTACAGTGGATAGTTACTGGTGATGAAATTTTGGATTTAGGCACATCAGGGAAAGATGTGCTTACTGTAAAATTTTCAGACAATTTCATGTAGCAGATTAATTATGAAAAATATATTACATAGTTGCTGTTAGACTTTTGTTCTTTTTGTACAGGACAAATGGTGCAACAACTCAGTCTAAGATTTTTGCAGAGCTTTCTTTTAAGCATGTAGGAGCTACTGTAATTTTTGTAGGATTTATTATGCAGTATTCAGAGCATAGGAAATAGGACATTACACACTTAGGTTATTCCAAGATTTATTTTTACAGGATCATCCATAGGGTATTTGTCCATGGAACTTTTTACACAGCAACCTCTACCACAGTGTATCTCCTAGTAAAAATTTGAGAATTTTCCAAGCTAAGATACTATTTTCTTGATTTAATGTATGTTATTAGCATATAAATCCAATCATTAGGTTCCTGTGAGATATAAAGTCTCCCAATTTTTCTCTGGCATCTGGGTTCCAAAACACTGGCAGAGAAAAAGTTTCATTAGGTGATTCATCACCTAACTGCAGGGATAAAACATTCTACTTAAACATGGTATGAAACTAAGTTTAATAAACAGTAAATCTAGAGATGGAATTTGGGCCTGGTCTTTTTACACAGCCCTAAACATTAAGCAAATAACTCACTGACCAATTTTTAGGGTCAGCATTGATCTACAGCAGTGGGTACAAAATAAGCCCATTAAAGCTTCCATTTAATGTAGAGCAAAAATATGTTGAGATTCTGAGAAACTTTTTGTAACAAAAGTGGTAGAGTTTCTTCTAAGGATTCCAGAACAGTTGAGTTTGCATTTTTCTGAATTTTCTACGAATTTATACGAATTTTACAATTTCACTGAATTTGAATCTAGATTTGAAACTTTCTTTTACAACTGGGTCCTTGAATTTTACGCGCAGACCCTTCTAAAGATTTAAATTCTTGCAATTGGGTCCTCGGGCGGCTCGGGTACGGCGGCCGGCCGAAATTCCGGCGAGGGGCTCGCCGGCGGTGAGGGGTGAGGGTCGGGGAAGGTTCAGGGGTGCGAGGGCTACCTCGTGGGGGTATTGTTTAGGTGGGGGACGACCGGGAAGGGCTCGCCGGCGTTGGAGCAGAGGCGGCGGCGGCGCGGCACGCGTCGACGGCGGTGCTCCGGCGGCTTGGGGCGGCCTGGTCCGGTCAGCGAGCTTCAGTGGCGCGTAGGGAAGCTGCTTAGGGGCTTGGCTTGGACGGAGGAGGTCGGGGTCGAGCTGTCTACGGCGAGCAGGGGCGGCGGCGGCGGCGGCAGCGCGAGCGGCGGCGCTCCGGTGGTTCTGGGCGGCGTTGGGCGGGTCGGCGAGCTTCAGGGGGATGATGTAGTGGTGGCTGAAGCTTCAATTTGGGCGGTGGGCGGCGGTGGAGGGCTGTCCACGGCGGGCGGCGCTCGGCGGCGGCAATGGCGGCGGCGAGGGCGTTCTGGGTGCGTGGCTCGCGCGGGTGGCCGGGGCGCGGCTTTTATAGGGGCAGGAGGGGGTGTGGAGGGGCCTGGGCGATGCGCGGGGCGGAGGCACGGCACGGCGCGGCACTGGGCACGGCGGGCGGCAGCAGAACGCCGGCGCGACATGCGGCGAGCGGGCGCGGGTGACTGGCGGCCGGAGGTTTGGCGTGGGCGCGAGGGTATAGCGCGGGGCGTGGATTGGAGAAGGGGCTGCTGCAGCGGCTCAGGCGGAGGGCAGGCGCAGCGACGGGCGGGGCGCGGGAGCCGGGGCGGCACGGCGCGTCGCGGCGGTTGGGTGCGGCGGGCGGCGAGGCGGGGCGCGGCAGCAGCGTGCGCACGCGCGGGCGGTTACTGGGCAGCGCGGCGTGGGGAGGGGGCAAAGCCGGGCGTGGGGGAGTGGCGCGGCGGCCACTGGCCTGGCGCCTCGCGCCGGTCAGGCGTCGCCGGCCACCTGGTGCGCGGCGGTCGGGCGGGGAGGAGAGAGGGGGGGGGGGGGCGAGGGGCCTGATTGCGAGAATTTGAAAAACTTCAGGGGGCTGGGTGCAAACAGGGCGTTTTCTCCTCTTTCTAATTTGAATTTCAAAAACTTTTGAACATGAAAGTTGTTCAGAATAAAAAGTTCTACAAGTTTGGTTTTAGGCAACATTTCATTTGGCTTATGGTTTGAAAGTTAATTTAAAAATTTCAAATGTATCCAAATGTGCCCAAATTCGATTTGAATTTCAACTTAATTCGTTCTAATTCTTTTCTCCCTTTTATTAGTTGGTTAAGCATAGGGTTAGGTTACTGACATTGATTTTAGAAATGAAATTTTACCAGGGTTGTCACAGCCTTCCCCCCTTAACAAGAATCTCGCCCCGAGATTCGGTAAATTTTAGTGTGGATATGGGTGCACGTACCGGTGGTTGAGATAAGAAACCCAGGGAAATTTTGGTTTAGGTAGCTCTCGGTTTCCCAGGTGGCTTCTTCTTCCGCGTGATGATCCCATTGAACTTTATACATTCTAATCGCCTTCCTCCTGGTCTCTCTTTCTTTTTGATCCAAAATTTTAACTGGGTGTTCGACATACGAGAGGTCGGGTTCTAACGATATTTCTTGTTGTTCCACAATCTCGGTAGGGACTCGAATACACTTCTTGAGTTGAGATACGTGGAAGACATCATGGGTGGCCGTGAGCTGAGGGGGCAGTCGTAATTTGTAGGCTACGGGTCCGCAGCTCTCAATGATTTCGTAAGGACCAACATAACGGGGAGCTAGCTTGCCTTTGATTCCAAATCTTCGCACTCCCTTGGTTGGTGAAACTCGAAAATAGACATGATTGCCAACTTCGAATTTTAGGGGCTTTCTCCTTTTGTCAGAATAGCTCTTTTGTCGGGCTTGTGCGGCTTTAAGATTTGCTTGTATTACTTTTACTTTCTCCTCTGCCTCGATTACCAGGTCGGGTCCAATTATTTTACATTCTCCGGTTTGTGACCAGCTCAAAGGGGTTCGACACCTTCGTCCGTACAGGGCCTCAAATGGTGCCATTTTCAAACTTGTTTGATAGCTATTGTTGTACGAGAACTCTGCTAGGGGTAGGCATTTGTCCCAATTCTTGTCATAGTGAATGACGCAAGCTCTCAGCATGTCCTCAAGGATTTGGTTTACTCTTTCTGTTTGTCCGTCAGTCTGAGGATGGTATGTCGAGCTGCGAATCAGTTTGGTACCAAGAGATGTTTGCACTTGTTCCCAAAAGCGTGCTACAAACTGAGGACCACGATCGGAAATAATTGTCTTAGGTATTCCATGTAGGCAAACAATACGATCGAGGTAAATCTCGGCATATTTCTTGGTAGAATAGGTGGTGTGTACTGGAAGAAAATGTGCCGTCTTTGTGAGTCTATCAACGATAACCCATATGGAATCATGTTTCTGGGAAGTGTTTGGTAGTCCAATGATGAAGTCCATACTTATGTCTTCCCATTTCCATGATGGTATAGGTAACGGTTGAAGTGTACCGGCTATCTTCAAGTGGCTAGCCTTTACTCTCTGGCACGTGTCGCATTCTGAGACATACGTAGCAATTTCTCTTTTCATTCTAGTCCACCAGAAGTTTTGCCTTAGGTCTTGATACATTTTGCTACTGCCGGGGTGGATAGAGAATTTGGAAAGGTGCGCCTCATCGAGAATTTGCTTGCGGAGTTCATGATTCTTCGGAACGACCATACGACTTTCGAACCATAGAACTCCCTTATGGTCCTGGCGGAAACATTTATACTTCTCCTCACCTAGAGAGAGTTTTTGTTTGATGATCTTAATTCCTTTATCATGTAGTTGTGCCATGACGATTTGGTCGTGAAGAGTGGGCTCAACTGAGATGTGATCTAGAGTGCCTTGGGAAACCATTTCCATGTTAAGCTTCCTCATTTCTGCGCACAATGTCTCAGTGTAGGATTCCATGGATAAGCAATGGCAATGGGACTTGCGGCTTAGTGCATCCTCGACTACATTAGCCTTACCGGGGTGATAGTGCACTTCCAGGTCATAATCCTTGATTAATTCTAACCATCTTCGTTGTCTCATATTCAGATCGGCTTGTGTGAAGATATACTTGAGACTCTTATGATCAGTGTAGATATTGCACTGTGTACCCATGAGATAGTGCCTCCATATTTTCAGAGCGTGAATGACAGCTGCAAGCTCAAGATCATGAGTGGGATAATTCTGCTCGTGGGGCCGAAGGGCTCGTGAGGCATATGCAATTACTCGATTCTCTTGCATAAGCACACATCCTAGACCAGTACCCGATGCGTCACAATACACATCGAACGACTTGGTATTATCGGGTTGAGCTAGCACAGGTGCAGTAGTCAGATGCTCTCTGAGAGTGTGGAAAGCTTCTTCACATTTCTCATTCCATACAAATTTTACTTCCTTCTTTAACAGTTCCATCATGGGCTTAGCAATTCGAGAGAAATCCGGGATGAAGCGACGGTAGTAACCGGCTAAGCCGAGAAAACTGAGAATCTGATGAACAGAGGTTGGGGGTTTCCAATCCATCACCTCTTGTACCTTGCTGGGGTCAACAGCTATGCCTTCACTGGAGATCGTGTGACCTAAGAACTTTACAGTATCCAACCAGAATTCACACTTAGAAAATTTAGCATAGAGTTGATGGTCTCTGAGTCGCTGAAGAACAATGCGAAGGTGCTTGGCATGCTCTTCCTCATCCTTGGAATAGATAAGGATGTCGTCGATGAACACTACGACGAATTTGTCCAGTTCGGGCATGAATACCGAATTCATGAGATACATGAAGTAGGCAGGGGCATTTGTGAGTCCAAAGGACATGACCAAGAATTCATATAATCCATATCGTGTGGAGAAGGCAGTCTTAGGAATATCGCACGGACGAATCTTGATCTGATGATATCCCGAATGAAGATCAATCTTTGAGAAGACTCTGGCTCCAGCTAATTGATCGAAGAGTACATCGATACGGGGAAGGGGGTATTTATTTTTAATAGTTACCGCATTGAGAGGTCGGTAGTCCACACATAATCTTAAACTGTCATCCTTCTTCTTTACGAATAGGGCTGGACATCCCCAAGGTGACGCGCTAGGGCGAATGAAACCTTTGTCCAGTAGTTCTTGGAGTTGAATTTTCAGTTCTGCCAATTCTTTAGGGGGCATCCTATATGGTCTTTTGGATATAGGTGCAGTGCCTTGTTGAAGTTCAATGATGAACTCGATGTCCCTATCCGGTGGCATTCCTGGTAAGTCATCCGGAAAAACGTCGGCATACTCGTTGACGACAGGAATATCTTCTAGCTTAAGTCCTTCCACCTTGTAAGCACAGGAATTCGTGCAATCTAGGAATGGTAGGTAAAGGGTAGTGGCTCCGTGACTAGGTGAATTTATCTCAACGGCTCGGGAAGAAATGTCCAGTGTGACTCCATGCATAGTCATCCAGTTCATTCCCAAAATAATGTCCATGCCGTCAAGAGGTAAAAGGACAAGGTCTGTGTCGATGGTTTTACTACCCAATTTGACTGGTACTTGTCTGACCATTTGGTTTGAAGCAATTTTACCACCCGGTGTTGATATCATATATGACCCTTTGGTGTGACAAACATCCAAGCCTACTTTTGCACCGAATTTTGCACTTATGAAACTATGCGATGCACCAGAATCAAATAATATAACTGCAGGCTTGTTATGGATAGAGAATGTACCCGACATCACTGGGGCTCCTTCAGGAAGCTCTGCAAGCGTGGTGAAGTTAATCCGTCCTTGCTTGACTTGCAGGGTCTGTCTCTTGCCCCTGTTCTTGTTGTTGGGGTTGGATCCCTGACCTTGGTTGGGCTGTCCAGACTGAGGGCATTCTCGTGCAAAGTGGTTAGAACTCCCGCATTTGAAGCAACGATTTGCGGGGCTAGGTCGAAGAGACTGCTGAAGAATGGGCCTCGGACCATTCTGTGGAGGCATCGGGGGTCGTACCATGCCTGACTGTTGTGGGGGTCTGGCAATCCATCTCCCTGGCTGAGGGGCCTTTGGTGGAGCTGGGGGTGCGGCATTTTGCACGATGCGATACCTTGGTGGCTGGGCACTTGAAGGTCCAGCGAGTGCCTTTCTCTTCTTCTCTGCCCGGTGTGCCATGATACAGTCTTCCTGGGTTATGGCCATATTGACCAATTCGTTGTAGGTGTCAGCCCTGGCTAGGTTCAGACGTTCCTTGAGCTTGGTATTCAGACCTCGGCGGAAACGATCACGCTTCTTGGCATCCGTATCAGCGTGATGGCCCGCATACTAGCATAAGTTGTTGAACGCCTGGGCGTACTGCAGCACGTTGCGGGTGCCCTGGGTAAGCGCCAGGAACTCGTTCAGCTTCCTCTCCATGAGACCCTCGGGAATATGATGTGCCCGGAATGCGGTCTTGAATTCATCCCAGGTGACAATGTGATCAGCGGGGAGCATAGCAAAATAGTGGTCCCACCACAGACGAGCGGTACCGCGAAGCTGTTGCGCGGCAAAACGAGCTTTGTTGGCTTCTGAGCATGGGGCCACAAGTAGTGTGAACTTGGATTCGATGGTGCGAATCCATGCATCTGCGTCCAGGGGTTCCTCGGTCTTATGGAACAAGGGCGGCTGGGTCCCTAGGAAATCCGTGTATCCTGCAGCTTGGGGTTGGTGAGCATTGTGCCCACCCCTCTGCTGGTGCTGTCCTTGCACGATCTGACGCAGCAGCTCGGTTTGAGCGGCCATCACTTCCACCAAACTGGGCGGGGGTGGTGGCGATTGTCGCGAGCGGCTGCCACCGGCACCAAAACCCTCGGGGTTGCCACGTGTTGATCCAACCATCTGAAACGTGAAGGGTTACCATTAGCAACGCGATCCATATTACTTCCTTGATTCATAAATGATTGGTGTGGTCATAGACTTCCGAAATCACAGCTAGAAGTATGGACAGAATCTCTGCCTGCTACGAGAAAAATCTGAGCTTGCTGTGGGTCCATCCAAAACATCTCATACTTGGGCAGTAGTCAGAGAATTTAGGAATGCACCACTTTGGTATTTAACTCCGACGCTAGAACTATAGCTAAGGTGGTCGAAAGGCTCGTCCTTTGCCTTACTGTCTTAGCTGTTTTTCAGCAGATTGATCGGTACTGTTTCGCCTATAACTTAAACTAGCGAGGTCCAATGATGCTGAATTTTTGTGAGAACCACGATCACAAAATTCCTGACAGGTTTGGTATTCAACTCACGGCTCAGAAATGTAAGGAGACATGGATAAAATTTCCGACAAGTTTCAGAGATTGTGGATTTCATCGTTTACCAACTTACAACGAAATCACCCAAGTTTATCGCTGTTCCTTACATGCTGAGGGTATCCACATGGTTCAGGTGTACCCATCACAAAAGAGTTACTCAACTCCTAGTTAGCCTATTACAACACTTGCCAAAAGTTAGGCTACCCTATCGAGGAGTATGTGCAAAAGTCCTCCTAGGTCGTCATCTAGAAGTCATCCAAGTCGTTGACGGACGACTCGCTGTGAGCAGGAGAGTGAGCTCCCATCTGAGGTGCCTGTGGTACCTCACCCTCGAAATCCATACCGGAGATACCATCAATCTCCTGTGGCTCCTCCTCATCTTCCTCCATGTCCTCCTCATGGGGATGGTCATTCTGATCATGGTGCCACTGAATGTGCTCATTAGCATCCTCCAACTCAAGGCTCAGATCATGGAGCTGCTCCTCCAACTGTGCTATCGTGGCATCTCTCTCACCCATGAGAGTGTCCTGCTCCTGAATTTGGCCCTCAAGGTGGCCAATCTGAGCATCTCTATCCTCAAGATCCTGACTGAGCTCCTTAATCTGTTCATCCCTGGTATCTGCCATCATGTGGTAGGCCTGAGCAAGATTAGTGAGTTGCTCAAGCGCCTGACTCTGGAGAGTCTGAAGTCGGTAGAGTGCATTCATGCACCGCACGGAGGTATGGATAGTTTCCTGGGCATGAAAGTCTACCAAGTACTGTGCGTGCTGCACCTTGTTGAGCCAAAAGGGGTCGTTGTCCTGGGCAGCAGGAAACAAACCAAGCAAGTGTGACAACCTCGGGACGCTGCGCACAAAAGGTGGTGAGCGCCCTCATGGCTGCAAGCTCCCAAGTATCGGCCAAACGGCGACCAACAGCCTCAATCTCCAAGGCGGGCCACTCCGGGTGTATCGGGTGCGGAAAGATAGTCACGTTGACACAGCACTGGGTAACTCCATTTTCTGCAAACTCCAGTCCGGCGTAACGTGGGGGAATTAGATAGCCCGCGGTACGCGGAACATCCCACAGAATAGAGGGGAAGCCCTCCCAGTGGAGACACTGCGAGTGTACGCGTCCATCCTCATCCACCATCATATCAACAGGCTCGGCCATCTGAACAAAAGATCAAATGGAGTGAGATAGTGAAAAACTGTGAACAGCACAGGGACAGATTCTGTATAGTGTGCAAAAATAACCATAACTTCCACAGTTCAAATCCAAAAATTCTCAAATTTCACCAGATCACCCCTAAGGTATTTGTGAACAACTTTGCTAGTCAACTCCATAGCTAGATAGGTCTCTAAGATGGTCTTTCTTTTCAGGTTTTACCTCTCTGTCTACCCAGAATTTTCAGTGAATAGAGGGCTAGAGTTTCGTGCACCAGGGAAAATCTACCTAGCCAAAATCTATCAAATTTTAATAGAAGCTTCCTGGGTAAATTTGGAACAGGTTTTGTGTTGTGCTCTTTTGCGGAAATCCGCAGGAAGGGGGCCTAAAAATTTAAGGGGCCGAAGTGCTTATTCTGGACAGAATTCTGACATTCCAAGGTTTCTGTTATTTCTTACTATCCATGGGTTCAGAATTTTTCATTTTTGAACAGGGGATAGAAAACGAAATTTGGAACAATTCTTTCAACATGAACTTTACCAGAAAAGGTCATTTTCTTTGGTCAATAAATCGCTCTTTTTGGTCATGGCAGATTTCTGACAGATTCGCTAGATAGTCCTTATGCAAAATTATGCTTAGATACGCAAGAACCTTACCACTCTTATACAACGCATTTTCAATTTCCGATATATATGTTCATGATGCATGCACGTCCTATTCGTCCTCACAAAATAAAATAATCGCCAAATACTTTTGGTCTTACGAAGATAGTTTCGGTGGCATACACAATACGGCTCTCACTATAATAGCTAGTCGAGTCTTTCTAATCGTTCCTTAACTTATCGTAATCGCGGTTAGTGTACCTGCAGAAGATTGACAAAGCATATATATATTTCATGAACCATTCATGCCAGCACTCATGAAAGCGTCCGTATTCATTACCGTTTACTTATAGAAACGATATCTGTACAATTTCCGCCGTACAGACGACGTTACCATACGCTACCGAGATAGCGTATTCACGGGGGTACCGTCATGAGATGGGGGTATGAACAGCGATCGCCATACCCTGCGCCAAACCTTCTACTCCCAATATGTTCAACTAACAGTTGACATATTGGCAGCACCTCAAGTAAGCCACTGCTTGAGGGCAGCGTTCGGTTCGCATCACCGACAGGAAGGCCAAGCTCTCTCAGTTGGCTGAGGATCCTTACCTTCTTACCTTAGCGATGAGTGCGTCGTTACAGAATTTAAGGTCGATTGTGCATGAAAGTAAGTTTTGACAGAAAGTAATGTGCTGGAAGTCAGTTGATAATATTTCATAAGTTAGATAGCCACCTAGTAACTTTCCCATAATCCCTTAGGGCTTTACGAACTAGGCACCATCCTTAACGTACCAACGTATTTCGCAACACATCCTTCTAGTCAAGTTTTAGTAAATCGAGTTTTTAAGACTTGTCGCATTCTCTGGCGTATGTATTTTGGCTCTAACGCCAGCTGTTGCCAGCTGTGGCACCAGCTACGGATCTGATACCAGCTGTGGCAGAACCACCTGAATTAATCCGGCTCAAGTGTATTAACCATCACCATTAAGGCAATCTTGGTTAACCCTACACTTCAAACGGAGTAATTCACTGGTCTGTCGGGTATAACCTCCCGATACAACCACGGTAGGGCGGATCGAATGCCATACATACAAACGCTCATGCGACGATGAGCCCAGAGAATACCACATTCCAACAAATATTACAACATTAGCGTAAGTAAATATTACAGACCAAGTTTCGAGTTTTGGAAACCAAGTACTTCAATGATCATACTAAAAAGTTCTTCAGAGTTTAAGTTGCAGCGGAAAATAAAACGACGGAAGCTACTCGACGATACAGAATGTCTCGATGAAGCCCGTACGAGACATCACTCGGCATTATCTCCGTTGGACGGGGGCGTATCCCATTCCACCGACCAACCAGGGGGAAGAGTGCAGGGCCAAGTCAAGCTAGCAATCATATCTTCGAAGGTCTCACCT
The DNA here is from genome assembly GCA_032594955.1 of Panicum miliaceum. Lineage (NCBI taxonomy): Eukaryota > Viridiplantae > Streptophyta > Magnoliopsida > Poales > Poaceae > Panicum > Panicum miliaceum. Next base: position 4,298,378 of record CM064070.1, on the reverse strand, counting down.
GAAAACGAGCCACAAGCAAGGCTGAGTATACTAATACTCAGCAAAACTTACCCGAGTAGCGGAATCTACCCCACCGACTCTAGACATGCAAGGCTTTTTGGCTCAGGGGTTTGTTTTGCCGAAAAGCATCTACAAGTGGGTCCTTACTTTCAGCTTTTAGCTCAAGATTCTAGTTTCATTAACCATTCTAGATAAGCAGCTATCTACTAGCATACATGGTGAAGCATTAAATTTTCATCCAACCAGTTCATTCATCCTCATTGTTCCTCTTCTTACTCTGTGGGTAAAAATGGTTAAGCAGTCTCAATAGCCGTGAGAAACGGACGATTCGAATCGAATTTCTTAACCTTGCAAGGGAAACCCAAACACACGTCACGTGGTTACTCCCTAGAGTCACACGTGCAACTTTTCCCCTTTCTTTCCGGGTCGTGGATCGGGGCTACCCTCCGAGAGTACAAGAGCCCCACGCCACGGTTCGGCACCGGGTCGTGACCACTCTCTGCACTCGCCATATGCAAATGGGACCGAAGTTCAAAGGGTAGGATGCCGTCCCCTTGCCGGGCCAATCAGGTACTTAAGCTTACCGATTCCCATAATCTCGGCATGTGTTTAGTACGTTCAAAGACTTAACCATCACTACCACACCCTGTGGCCTTAGCATTTTTCACTAGACAGACGGGCCTCAATCGTAACCATCGTTCCATAGCCCGTCCGTGTCCTTATGATTGCAGCGTGTAGTAGACATTCAACTCCTATTTTCTTGCGAGTGACAGGAAATCACTCGGCTTTTACCGGAGTCCTATTAGCACAGCATTTTATCGAACCTTACGTCTAGTTTTCAAGCATGGGTTCCTAACATCATGCAACTAAGTTTTCATTCAACTCCTATAAACTTAATGCACAAGCAAAGAGTAATGAGTTGCATAATTTAGGAAAAGAAATGGGTTATGCTCCGGGGCTTGCCTTCTTGCGAAAAGTTAGCTTGGGGCTCTTCCGAACTTGGGCTCGGGTCTTCAAGAGCTTCAGTTAGATTTACTTGAGCTTCACGTTGCTCACTCTCGGACGCGGGCACCAGTTCGTAAGTTCCGTCGGCGAGAGTCGTCGATTCTACATGAATGCACAAGTTTAAGTAGTGGTGATGGTAATCGACAAGATTTAAGTGTAATTACTACAGTGGATAGTTACTGGTCATGAAATTTTGGCTTTAGGCACATCAGGGACAGATGTGCTTACTGTAAAATTTTCAGACAATTTCATGTAGCAGATTAATTATGAAAAATATATTACATAGTTGCTGTTAGACTATTGTTCTTTTTGTACAGGACAAATGGTGCAACAACTCAGTCTTAGATTTTTACAGAGCTTTCATTTAAGCATGTAGGAGCTACTGTAATTTTTGTAGGATTTATTATGCAGTATTCAGAGCATAGGAAATAGGACATTACACACTTAGGTTATTCCAAGATTTATTTTTACAGGATCATCCATAGGGTATTTGTCCATGGAACTTTTTACACAGCAACCTCTACCACAGTGTATCTCCTAGTAAAAATTTGAGAATTTGCCAAGCTAAGATACTATTTTCTTGATTTAATGTATGTTATTAGCACATAAATCCAATCATTAGGTTCCTGTGAGATATAAAGTCTCCCAATTTTTCTCTGGCATCTGGGTTCCAAAACACTAGCAAAGAAAAAGTTTCATTAGGTGATTCATCACCTAACTGCAGGGATAAAACATTCTACTTAAACATGGTATGAAACTAAGTTTAATAAACAGTAAAGCTAGAGATGGAATTTGGGCCTGGTCTTTTTACACAACCCTAAACATTAAGCAAATAACTCACTGACCAATTTTTAGGGTCAACATTGATCTACAGCAGTGGGTACAAAATAAGCCCATTAAAGCTTCCATTTAATGTAGAGCAAAAATATGTTGAGATTCTGAGAAACTTTTTGTAACAAAAGTGGTAGAGTTTCTTCTAAGGATTCCAGAACAGTTGAGTTTGCATTTTTCTGAATTTTCTACGAATTTATTCGAATTTTACAAGTTCACTGAATTTGAATCTAGATTTGAAACTTTCTTTTACAACTGGGTCCTTGAATTTTACGCGCAGACCCTTCTAAAGATTTAAATTCTTGCAATTGGGTCCTCGGGCGGCTCGGGTACGGCGGCCGGCCGAAATTCCGGCGAGGGGCTCGCCGGCGGTGAGGGGTGAGGGTCGGGAAAGGTTTAGGGGTGCGAGGGCTACCTCGTGGGGGTGTTGTTCAGGTGGGGGACGGCCGGGAAGGGCTCGCCGGCGTTGGAGCAGAGGCGGCGGCGGCGCGGCACGCGTCGACGGCGGTGCTCCGGCGGCTTGGGGCGGCCTGGTCCGGTCAGCGAGCTTCAGTGGCGCGTGGGGAAGCTGCTTAGGGGCTTGGCTTGGACGGAGGAGGTCGGGGTCGAGCTGTCTACGGCGAGGAGGGGCGGCGGCGACGGCGGCAGCGCGGGCGGCGGCGCTCCGGTGGTTCTGGGCGGCGTTGGGCGGGTCGGCGAGCTTCAGGGGGATGATGTAGTGGTGGCTGAAGCTTCAATTTGGGCGGTGGGCGGCGGTGGAGGGCTGTCCACGGCGGGCGGCGCTCGGCGGCGGCAATGGCGGCGGCGAGGGCGTTCTGGGTGCGTGGCTCGCGCGGGTGGCCGGGGCGCGGCTTTTATAGGGGCAGGAGGGGGTGTGGAGGGGCCTAGGCGATGCGCGGGGCGGAGGCACGGCACGGCGCGGCACTGGGCACGGCGGGCGGCAGCAGAACGCCGGCGCGGCGTGCGGCGAGCGGGCGCGGGTGACTGGCGGCCGGAGGTTTGGCGTGGGCGCGAGGGGATAGCGCGGGGCGTGGATTGGAGAAGGGGCTGCTGCAGCGGCTCGGGTGGAGGGCAGGCGCAGCGACGGGCGGGGCGCGGGAGCCGGGGCGGCACGGCGCGTCGCGGCGGTTGGGTGCGGCGGGCGGCGAGGCGGGGCGCGGCAGCGGCGTGCGCACGCGCGGGCAGTTACTGGGCAGCGCGGCGTGGGGAGGGGGCCAAGCCGGGCGTGGGGGAGTGGCACGGCGGCCACTGGCCTGGCGCCTCGCGCCGGTCAGGCGTCGCCGGCCACCTGGCGCGCGGCGGTCGGGCGGGGAGGAGAGAGAGGGGGGGGGGGCGAGGGGCCTGATTGCGAGAATTTGAAAAACTTCAGGGGGCTGGGTGCAAACAGGGCGTTTTCTCCTCTTTCTAATTTGAATTTCAAAAACTTTTGAACATGAAAGTTGTTCAGAATAAAAGGTTCTACAAGTTTGGTTTCAGGCAAGATTTCATTTGGCTTATGGTTTGAAGGTTAATTTAGAAATTTCAAATGTATCCAAATGTGCCCAAATTCGATTTGAATTTCAACTTAATTCGTTCTATTTCTTTTCTCCCTTTTATTAGTTGGTTAAGCATAGGGTTAGGTTACTGACATTGATTTTAGAAATGAAATTTTACCAGGGTTGTCACAAAAATCTAGCTCGATCTACTTGTTGTGAGTTTTTTAGGCACAAGTGTTCCACGGATCTACAAGTATACATCTTCACAAGACTACGGTACTTCTTGGAATCAAGATTCATTGGCTAATTATTGAGTTAAATTTGAAACTAGAACAAACTTTAGTAAATCATGTCCAGGTTTGGTCGACCAGGTTTCAGAACCTTTGTCCACCAAAGTCGTGCAGATTTCATTGGTTACTTTCCTCTGCTTTATTTTTTATTAATTTTCAGATTAGCCTATTCACCCTCCCCCCCCTGCTCTAGGCAACATCATGGGACCTTTCATTCTCTATCATGCAGTGGAAATCAGGACTCCTTGCAGGCCATTGGAGAGGATTTGCTGGCCACTACCACCCTTCCCTCTTCACCAAGCCCAGTAGTAGTTCCAAAAGTGAGAAGAAAGAAGCTCAAAACTGATACCATTTTAGTGGAATCAGACTCCAGAAGAAGAAGCCTCAGGGTTAAAAGGCAAAACAAAGGCTTTGAGAAAAATACTTGCAATGAGAAAAACTACCTTGCCTGCAAGGAGGAACCCCCCACACTTTCACCCACAATGGTGAAAAACTTGGGGATCACCTTCTGCAACATGAGCTCAGAGGTAGTTAATGATGCAACAATCATGAAAAGCACCAAGGTGAAGAAAAAGACTTTCAAGAGACAAGAAGCCAAACCAGCAGACCCTTAGAGCATCTCGAAGAGCCTGGCTAAAACATTCTGGTTCGCTAACTATAGAAAATATCCGGTCAAAACCGGATCCAACAGAGCCTCCTTCTTCGTCTCTATTTTCTCTATCTCGGTATCCCATCACCCTCGCTCTGCATCTTTGCCGAGCTCGCACGGCTCGCCATCGCCCTCCTCCAGTGCGCGCGTCTGTGGCAGAACCGCCCGAACTAACCCGGCTCAAGTGCACTAACCATCATCCTTGTAGATGAACTGGCCACCATGCACTTCAAACGGATTAATTCGACAATCTATCGGCTAGATCCTGATGCAACCACTTAATATTTCGATCGAAACCAAGCATACACATAACTCGCACAAAGGCAAGTCCAGAGATTATAACATTCCACAGATTTTATAAACACCAGCCGGACATGAATTATTACAAGTCAAAAATACCACTCGAGTACTTTTAAAGTTCAACATACAAACTTTATTCAGAGTTTTACTGCAGCAGAAAGACACACACGATCAACTAACGTCGGCAGGGTCATTACTAGTCGGGGAAGGATCCCATTCCACCGTCCAACCAGTCAACAAATCACTCGGCCAAGCCAAACTAGCTACCAAATCTTCAACAGACATACTTGAAAACATTGCCACAAGCAAGGCTGAGTATACTAATACTCAGCAAGGCTTACCCAACTAAGGGTATGGAAATACCAACTACTAAGCATGCAAGGCTCTAAGGTTCTAAGGTTTACTTTTTGTTGAAAAGCAACAAAGAGTAGGTCCTTAATTTCATATTTTAGCTTTCCATATTCTAGTTCATTTAACCAGTCTAGATGAGCATCTAATTCTAATCAAACATGGTGGAAAACAATTAGTCATCCAATAAGTTTCATCATAACCATAGTTCCTCTTGTTACTCTATGTGGCAGAAGTATCAAGCAGTCTCAATTACCGTGAGAAACGGACAATTCGAATCGAATTTCTTAACCTTGCAAGGTAAACCTAAACACACGTCACGTGGTTACTCCAAGAGTCACACGTGCAACTTTTCCCCTTTATCCCCATTTTATGGATGAGGACCACCGGCCTCGCGTACAAAAGGTCCATAAACCACGGATGATGCACCCACCATTGGGCCCATGGGACAGTGTCAAGACGGTGGAACCTGTCGACGCACTGGTCCAATCGAGTACTTAAGCTTACCGATTACCATATTCTCGCATGTGGTTAGTACTTTCAAACGCTTAACCACCACTACCACACACTGCGGAACGGTTTTAAACAATTACTACAGAAGCAACACTTGAAATAGATCTAATCGGCTGTATGATGATAAATCGAAGAACAACAATGACGAAGCCGATTACTCTGATCTCAAGCTGGATAACTGGTGATAATACTAGAATAACAAATAAAACTTGCAATTCTAGTAAATATCGATAACTGGTGAATAAATCCAAACGAAACCACAGCGATGCGCCCGTAGTTAAAGCTCGGATATTACTCAGTAAGCGGAACCTACCAATTGGCCGGAGATCAAGTTGATGCAGCCCTGCCAATCCGTACGAACTCGTGAAAGAAGAAAAGTATTGGCGAAGTCGCCGACTTGAAAGTAAATTGCTAGAAAAGTAGAAGTACTGTTGTTGATTGATGTGTTGATGTTTTCTCAAGACCCTGACGACTCCTATTTATACTCTAAAGCTAGGACTCCTGGTCGATCACGACTTATCACAACCTTATTTAAATTACTATATCTATACGAATTTTAAAAGGAAACGGACTCCCGCAGAATCTTCCGCCGCCGTTCCCTAATCCAATCAGGATTTCCTTCAATTGCTTCCCGACCGACTTAGTGTGCCCCCCTTTGACCAACTTTTGACTAGGACCCTCTGAAATAGTCCCATCCTGTTGGCATAGGCTGTATAACCAATCAGCCGATTTCCAACTGTTACCTCAATCGGCCGGTTCGTTTCTGTAGCCTTCAGATCTGCCGCATCGGCCAATCTTCTCCTCCTGACGCCGATTTAACACGTGTCAAAATCTGGCGTCAACACATGCCCCCCAGTTTCGGAGTAAAATATAACTTTTCCTTCGAAACTCTTTCTTTAATCCTTTCCTCCGAAATGGGTGCAGTAAAACTCTCCTTCCGTTCCGCGGCACAATGATTGCAATTTCCTCGAACCAGGCGCGCGAAACGACCGCTCCTCTGGAACTCGTGTAGACGGCGCGGTAAAAATACCATCTTTGCCCTCGCTTCCCTGATCTCTCTTAAGTACTGGCTTTCTCCGCCTATCCTTCCCCACGAATCTAGCATTCTTTTCCGTCGCATCACTGTTCGTCTTCCTCCAAGCTCTTTCGATTTCCAAGTGCTTCCCCCTTTCCGGCGATCTCATCCGCGGCCTGCTCCGACCCCCAATGGCGTCTCCATCAGCGACCACTCCATCTACAGAGGCTCCATCGGCTACTCCTTCGGCGGCGGTGGCCCAATCGGCGGCTTCCCCAGCGGTGTCATCAGCGACGATGGCCTCCATCCCAGAGGTAAATGCTCAAAAATTTTTCCTTTTCGCCTTTTTACTGCTTCAGTATTTTCCGGACCCTCTCTTAGTTTCTTCCCTTTTTTCCCTTTTTTAGGCACTTAGGCACCGAATCACTATTCCTCTCTTAGAATCCCCTGACCTCATCTGTTTGGGCCCTATGGGGAGCCCTGATCCAACGGATCTGATCAGTTTAGAAACCCATAGGATCCCTTTTAAGCAGTCATCTATGGATTTAGATCATTGGGTAGGCACTTTCAGATCTTGGCCAAATGAAACACCCGGGTGGAGAGAATGGTACCAGAGGGTAGCCGGATCTTGGAAGGTTCAGTGGGAAGAACTCAAAATCGGCCAGTGCATAGACTTATCCCTGTCTCAGATGGAAAGGAACGAGCCTCTTGTTATGGCAGCCTCTTATTTCTGGTCCGATGCACTTAACGCGTTCCTTTTCGGACACGGACCTATGACCCCGACCTTGGCCGATGTTCTGCTGCTGACCGGCCTCGATGTTTCCTCCGCCGATACCCCTTTCAATTATCTGTTCAAGCCATCTCATCGGCTGGAGACCAAAGGAATCGGCGGGTGGAAAGGATACATCAGTAAAAACATGAAGACCGGGACAGTCTCGCAGAGGGAGCATACTGCCTTCTTGATGATGTGGCTGGAGAAGCATTTCTTCTTTGGCAGAGCGGTCGGCCCCTCTTCCAACACTCAAGCTTTGGCAGAGGCTCTTTCACAAGGATCGGCCATCCCCCTTGGAAAACACTTGCTGGGATCGGCGTACCATCTGATGCACCAAATCGGCGTCAAGCTGTCGAAGGGGGAGCCGATAGGGAACCCAGGTGGTCCTTGGTGGTTCATCACCCTCTGGCTCAATTTACACATGAGCAAGGTTTCTCAGCAGCAGATAGAGACAAAGACCTTTCCCAACATCGAGTCAGAGGAGAATCCATCGGTCCGTCGCCGCTGCAGATCTTTTGGAGAAGCGGTATCGGCCTTTCCCGGCTGCCAATTCACTGCCACCCGCACAGCTGAATACTTCAGATGTTTCTACAATGGCCTTAGTGAAGAGATGATCAGCTGGCACCCATATCAGGCAGTAGAGCCGATTTTCGAATTGCCCGTATGCTTTGATATCTCCACTCATACCTTTGACAGAGAGTTAATGGATGTCTTGATCAAGCCGGGGATTCTGCCGGCCAACTTCTTCTCAGGAAAGGACTCACCCACCTACGAGTTCTACAGTCCATCGGCTGCGGCAAGGCAACTGGGTTTTGGCCAAGTGCCGATTCGAGTCTATTTCACCGGCCAGGCAAAATTCAGAGATGGACTAACCTCAAGTCTTGATTACAGCCGGCTGTGCGATCTAGTACCCGACTCCAGTACCATTGACTTGAATGGTTGGTCAGTGCCTCTTTCGCCACCCAGCAGTTTAAATTATGGTGGGCAGAATGGAAGCAGCATCTTTTCTGTAAATCTCCATCGTCTTACTGCAACATTCTGGACCCAGAGAACATCGACCCAAATGCAGCGGTATGTCCTTTTTCCTTAGCCGATTCCAATGTTATATTATCATCTTGTTGTTAACTCATGTTCATCTCTTCAGTCTGAAAGCCATGTTCCCCCGATGCGGAGCCGAAGCGGCCGACCGATTGATAGCCATCACCAATACACGTCGTATCCACTTATCGGCTTCCACGCTCCAACTGTCAGAGATATCTCCACCGGCCGATCAAGGCGAGCACCAAAAAGGCAGACATCAAAGATAACGAGCCGTCGGGTGCGAGCTCGCATTGGATCGGCCGATCAGACGACAATAGCATCCGTTGAAGTCTCCCGCATCGGATCGGCCAGCCAGATGGCAGTGGTATCGGCCGAGACTCCCCGCGTCGGATCGGCCTACCAAGTAGTGGTGACACCCGCCGAGACTCCAGGTCCTTTACCTCTGCCGTTTGTCGAGATGGCCGATCCCCAAGTTACTGCTAAAGTCGGGGCTGCTGCAGCATCACTATTAGTAGAAGCTGTTCAGGTAATCTTATCTATCTTATATATTCTCCAAATCTTCTACTGACATCAATTCTATTCCTCTGCCAGGCTGCACAAGTTATCCCACCGCAGTCTCCGCAACAATCGGCCACGTCTCAAGTGGGAACCGAGATTCCAGCAGCTCCTGCCGCCGAGGTAAACGACCTCTTACCTTGAATCCTTAATATTCAGAAAACTTAACCAATTTTGATGCAGGCCGATTTGGGTACGCCGATTATAACTCCACAACAGGCATCGGCCGGGAGGCCCACAGAGGCATGGCAAATTTCTGTTACTATCTTATTTCAATTTCCCATAGCATTTTCACGGGAATCTTCTTTCATGTCTTTTTCAGGAAGCTGGTCCAAGCGGAGCGCTGATAACCATCGAATCTTCTTCTTCCGACGAACCAAATGTACCTGTCCCTGAGACAAGGGAAACACTTCCACCGGCGCAGGCAAGAGAGATTCGCTTCAAAGAGGTAACAGTCTTACCATTAGAATTGGCCGACTTCCTTTCACCGCTTGCTTACCCTTTACTTTGTTTCCTTACAGGAGCAAGATACCCCCAACAATAGCATCTTTTCTTTTGCTGTCTCCTTGGCCGATGACGAAGAAATCGCTTCACACCCAATTCCATCGAGCTCCACCTCCGACGATGTCCGCTCCAAGCTCGAAAGCATTCGTACTCTCCTCCAAGATGACATCGGCCGATTGGTGGAAGATGCATCGCCGATTCGACGACTTTTCAACGAGGTCAAAGATCGCATCCCGGATGAAGTGTCAGAAAATTTGGGGTATGCTGCCTATATAGAGGGCATGCAGATTCCGGTTTCCAGGGCGCTGCAACGTATGGCCGATCGTGCTCAGATGGCCAAAACTCAGGAGGAGGTCGACTCGTACAAGCACCAGACTCAGGAAGTACACCACAGGATCAACTTCCTCGAGAATTGCCGTCCGGACATCGGCGGCGCAATAGATCGGCTGAAACGGAGGAGAGCAGAACTGGCCAAGGAGATGGAACAGATAACCAAAGAGATAGCTGCTGAAGAGAAGAAGCTCCAAGAAAGACAACATCTGGCCCGTGAAACAATAAGGCTCCGTCGCCGCGTGTCAGAAGTACCAGGATCGGCCGATGATGATCAGAGAATAGTAGACTCGGCCGATCAAATTAGACGACGAGCGATTGTAGCCATAGATGCTTTCCTTGGGTTGTAAAAATATGTTAAACATTATTGCTCCTTTAATGTCACTGCGCCGATTTGGTTTTGAACTGCTCCATCAGTCCGCTTTGTATTTATATATGTAATTACTCCGATAGGACGTGTTTCACCATCCATCTACCTCCTCTTCATTTATACGCAGACCGTTCACCATCTCTAGAGGCACACGCATTACTTATCTCCTCTCCTTCTTTTACTGTCCCAAACTGAACGGCAAGATGTCTTGTTCGTCCTCCTCATCCTCTTCCTCTGTCAACCAGGTATGAACTCCCCCTCTGCCTTTCTCTTAAGCATCTCAATCGCTCCGATACTGGGTAACTCCTTTTATCTCTGTTTAGCCGAAAACGTCTCAGCCCTGGTCTAGAACGAGCGATAGAAATCATGCATTCAGAAGAGCCACTATCACAGGCAGACAGAAATCTGATAAGAGCTCATGCTGGGGAACTCAGAGATCATGTCCTTGCCGCTGTCCAGGAACACTTGGACCTCATAAATGCTCATTTTTTGGTCCGCAAGCAACCATCTTCCGAAAAAAATTCTTCACTTCCCTGTAAAGCCAAAACTGGAGTCGCCATGGAAGATCTGGAAGAGGAGAAGACCCGCCTGCTGGAAGAACTCTGCAACCAAGCTGAAACTGGAGCCACTGCAGAGGACCCGAAAGAGAAAAGGCTCACCCTTATGATAAAACTGGGTCGCATCGAGAGAGAAATCCAACGTAGGCGTAATCAGTAGACACACCAGTATTTTTATTCTAAGGGCGACTTGTACCATGTCGGCCATGTAATCTGTAATTTCCATTCAATAATGAATCCCAATGTTTTCTTTCACCAGATGTGTAGACAGAAACCGATGAGAAATCGGCCATGTTACCTTGACATACTTTGCTGCAAGTCATGTATCTACCCAAATCTACCATCTCTAATAAATCGGCCGACGTGAACCCATGCCCAAGCTTCCCATCTTCTCGAACGAGCTGGTCCATTTATTCTGAATCTTCAGAGCTGACTGCTTGGATCGGCTGTAGACCGAAATCGGACACTTTTAGGAAATCAGTGTCCCAAGTCCTGCCAGATATACACTTGACGTGCTCGCAGCTCCACTGTTGCGTGTCGGCCGCTGCAACACTGTAGACGGAATCGGCAGCAGCTATCTCTGTGCTGTCGCCGACCAATTGCACCAGGCATTGATGCATTGTAGATGAGACACAGCAGTTTGCGTGTATCCAGTCGCGACCAAGCAGCATATTGTAGGACCCCTTGCCATTAATAATGAAAAAAGTGGTAGGAAGGGTCTTACTGCCGATGGTGAGGTCGACGTAGAGCGCTCCGCGGGCGGGTGACACGTTGCCTTCGAAATCCTTCAGCATCATGTCCGTCTTGGTGAGGTCTTCATCGCCCTTGCCCAGCTTGCGGAACATGGCATACGGCATGATGTTAACTGCCGCGCCTCCATCTACCAGTAATCTGGTGACGGGTCTTCCGTCGACATAGCCTTTGAGAAACAGCGCTTTAAGATGCTATCGTTTTTCCTCTTCTGGTTTCTCAAACGTAGCCGTCATCGGCTCTAACACTAGTTGTGCCATTTGTTCCTCTTCTGTTCTTGTTACTTTATCCCGATCGTTTGGCGCCATGAACTCCATCGGCAGTATGAACACCATATCAATTTCGGTTGCCGATTCTTGGTTGTTTGCTTCTTGATCGTGTTTCTTTGGGCGCCAAACTCGAGATTTAACGTTCCTTCTCTCTGGCACCTGTCTTTGTTCTTCTTCTTGATGCTCCCACTGGCGTAGGCGCTGGATCCTTCGCTTCTGGGATCTGGATAGGCCATCGGGACACCACTTGGGATTTGCTGGTTTGGTCGATGATCTGGCGTGTTCCCAATCTGGTTCCCTTCCTAGGGGATCCTCGTCTGATACCCTATCATCGGCCATCTCCTCTAGCCGATCATGCGCGCTGATCCTGCCCCCCAGTCCATCCCACTGGCCGATCTTGCTTTTTGACCTGTTGTACTGGTCAACTCTGCCCCCCAGCCGATCATGCACCAAAACGCGCCGTTCCTCGCGCCGATTTCTGCTGATCGGCTCTGATCCTCTGTCCCTAGAGTGTGGCCTCGGGCGATCGTTGCAGCTCAATCCGTTGCACTCCGGACAGTTATCGGCAGACGGCAATCTGATGTCGTTCTCCCAGCAGTGGATGAAGAACGGACATTGCCAGTGATCTTCATGCCGGCGTATCATCTCTTCCTGGTATCTTGCCTGTTCTTGCTGCTGCCGATACTTACTGAGTAAGAAACGGGAGGTGACGCGCTTGCGTGGTCGTTCTGGTCCCCGCCTGTTCCTTCTGATTTCTTCCGTCGTGATCTGCCTCCTGGGATCGACGGCGCCGCCTCTTCTCGCCGATTCTGACATCAGCACCTTAGTTTGACTTGAGTCCCCTCCAGCGTTAACTATGTTGGCCGGGAAGGGATGCTGATCTATCTTCATCGGTTTTGCCGATTTAGGTGGAGTTTCAAATTTAAGCCATCCCTGCTCGATGGCCGATTGGATCTGCTGACGGAAGACTTTACATTCATTTGTTTCATGAGAAGTAGCATTGTGCCACTTGCAGTATTTCATCTTCTTAAGTTGATCGGCCGTAGGGATGGTGTGATGCTGAGATAGCTTAATCTGCCCTTCCTGAAGCAATAGATCAAAAATTTTATCGGCCTTTGACGTGTCAAAGCCGAATGTTTCCGGCTCTTTCTTCCCAAAAGGGCATGATATCGGTTTTTTCCCTTTGACCCATTCTGCCAGGCCGATTTCCTCTTCCGCATCGGATTCAGATCCTTCCAAGTATGCCACCTTCTTTTGGAAGTTCCTCCGCTGTTCAAACGGTCGGACCTCTTGTCCTGACAATCGGTGGACGATTTGGCTCAGGCTTTCAAACTCTTGGGCAGCATATCTTTCTTTGATTTGTGGCAAGAGGCCTTGGAAAGCGATATCGGCCAACTGTGCATCGGTCAGAGCCAGACTGTAGCATTTGTTCCTGATTTCTCTGAACCTCTGTATATACCCCATCACTGGTTCATCGCTCCTCTGCCTGAGACTGGTCAAATCCGAGAGTTTCATCTTGTGTACTCCTGCGTAGAAGTACTTGTGGAATTGTTTCTCCAGATCGGCCCATGTAACCACGGAATTTGGCGGCAAGGTGGTGAACCACTGGAAGGCCGATCCGGACAGAGATGATGAAAATAAATGCACCCTCAGGGCATCTTGCGTGGCAGCTTCCCCGCACTGGATGATGAATCGGTTGATATGCTCCACAGTGGATGTATCGTCCGTCCCCGAGAACTTGGTGAAATCGGGAACCTTGTAGCGGTGTGGGAACGACAGCAAGTCATAGGCCGATGGATATGGCGTCTTGTAGGTATAAGTTTGAACTTTCGGCTTCAATCCAAACTGATCCTGGATTACTTCTGCTATTCTGGCCGTCCAGTCCACCTGCTGCTGATGAACAGCTGTTCGCGGCGCGGGCATGTGCTGAAGGGCTGGTACGGCCGGGTGATGAATCGGCGAATTTTGCTGAGCGGCCGATAGTTGATGGCGAAACGAGTCCGCACCCCCTTCGTATGTCACTACTGGCGCCGTGCCTCTGAATGCTTCTACAGTGTTTGCCCCCCTGCCGATTTCTGATGAGATCGGCTGATACTGGGGAACCGTCGGCCGAGCGGCCGATTGATATGGCACCTGGGTTGAATAACTTCCATACCTGTTCGCTGGCTCGGGAAAATACGCTGTCGCTGATGTTCCCCAAGGTGCTGAGCTTGTAGGTAGTAACTGCACAGAAGCAATCTGAACGGGTTGAATCGGTGTCTGTGATGGGAGATATGGTGCACCGCTGTATCTTGGAGACGCCGGGGGCAATGGAGAGTTGTACCCCTCGCGTTGCGTCAATATCGGCTGAGGAGCCGATTGGGATGTGTATGGTAGGCTTCTGGCTGGCAGAGTGGTTGGAGGGGCATATGCCGGTCCCTGATAGCCTTGGACTGCTCCGCTGGCCAGAGAGTTGACGACGGCGTTATACACCGTGTTGGTCATCACTGAGGATTGGTCGATGAACGCCTGATACACAGACTGTTAAATCATCTGTCTTGGCCGAGTCCTCAGCAATGGTGATGTGGCGAGGCGCTAGAATAGGAGTCTTCTTGACTGCCTCCCCGCTTCTAGTACGGCTGAACGACTGGAGGTACATCTTCTTGTAATCTTCTAGATGTTTGGCCAATTCTTCCCTCTGGTCGTCCTTGAGATCTGCTTCTGTGACCTCAATGATGTTGCTGTCGGAGATTTCTGCGTTTTTCGACATATCAGACCTTGGATGGTCCCACTGGGCGTGCCAAAAGTGTGTTGGCGCTAAAATCGGCCGGATAGGAATCGGCCGATGGTCTTCAGCGTTGGACACACGACCCAGGAGAATCTGCTTAGCTCCTGTTCGGGTTATCGCCCTGGTGCGGTTCGCACGGCGTGCCAGTCAATCTGACCTGTTGATTGACAAGGAAATAGAGTATTAAATTCCAGGCGTGTCGATCGGCTGGGATTCCGATCTGCCCTGAGGAGCGCGTCGGCAGCGAATCGGCCGATTTGCTGTAAAGACGATCGGCTATGGATCAGCCGATAATCGGGTAGTAATTGTAAAGAAAACCACCAGAACGGTCTTAAACAATTACTATAGAAGCAACACTTGAAATAGATCTAATCGGCTGTATGATGATAAATCGAAGAACAACAATGACGAAGCCGATTACTCTGATCTCAAGCTGGATAACTGGTGATAATACTAGAATAACAAATAAAACTTGCAATTCTAGTAAATATCGATAACTGGTGAATAAATCCAAACGAAACCACAGCGATGCGCCCGTAGTTAAAGCTCGGATATTACTCGGTAAGCGGAACCTACCAATTGGCCGGAGATCAAGTTGATGCAGCCCTACCAATCCGTATGAACTCGTGAAAGAAGAAAAGTATTGGCGAAGTCGCCGACTTGAAAGTAAATTGCTAGAAAAGTAGAAGTACTGTTGTTGATTGATGTGTTGATGTTTTCTCAAGACCCTGACGACTCCTATTTATACTCTAAAGCTAGGACTCCTGGTCGATCACGACTTATCACAACCTTATTTAAATTACTATATCTATACGAATTTAAAAGGAAACGGACTCCCGCAGAATCTTCCGCCGCCGTTCCCTAATCCAATCAGGATTTCCTTCAATTGCTTCCCGACCGACTTAGTGTGCCCCCCTTTGACCAACTTTTGACTAGGACCCTCTGAAATAGTCCCATCCTGTTGGCATAGGCTGTATAACCAATCGGCCGATTTCCAACTGTTACCTCAATCGGCCGATTCCTTTCTGTAGCCTTCAGATCTGCCGCATCGGCCAATCTTCTCCTCCTGACGCCGATTTAACACGTGTCAAAATCTGGCGTCAACAATCTTCCTGTTCTAGTAGTCATTACAAAGGTACCTAGGATCATGCAGCTAGGGTTCCAATCAACTCCTATGAACTTTAAATGCACAGGCAAAAGAAACAATAGTTGCATAATTTAAAAACTGGGATCAAGCACCGGGGCTTGCCTTCTTGTGTAAAACTACCCGGGGCTTCCTCCGAACGTTGGTCCGGGTCTTCAACGACTGCTGTTAGATTCACCTGAGCTTCGTGCTGCTCACTCTCGGATCCGGGCACCAGATTGTAGATCCCGTCAGCGAGAGTAGTCGAGTCTATATGAATGCATATGTATGAGTGGTTTTACTTGGTATAAGATTGAATTATAAAGTAGTCAAAACTTAAGTTAAGTAGCTGAGTACTTTATTTTCTTTTCCCTGGACCGTCATTTATCGAGTACTTATCTTATTAACTGACTTCATTAAGCGAGCGGGTGGTTGTGCATGTTGTTCGGTTATTTTTAACAAGGAGCATTGGTTAACCGAAACTACTCGCAGTGGTAGTTTCTGGGTTGCAGAACTACTCGTAAAGGTAGCTCCTGAGTTGGAATTTTTGTGTAGAGTTTGTTACTTACGTATAACCTTACTGTAAAAGCTTCATTCATTTTTATTCAACCAGTTACTCATGAAAAAGCTTATTAAACAACTATTGCTTGCACAGAACAACCATGCAAAAAACTGGTGCTCAACATTTTACTGATCAAACCTACTCGAATGAGTAGTTTACTTCACATTTTTGGAGAGTTTTCTTGCGCAAGAGACAGAGGTTAACTTTTTAGTTTTAAAAGGGATCTAGCTTATAACAAAAGCACTCGAAACCATTGGTTGTGCTTGGATTTAGAGTATGAAATTTTTATGAAAGGCTAAACTCTTAGCACTAAAGCTACCATCCAAGTTTCATGAGTAGTTCTTTCTTGAATCTCTTGGAACAATTAAAAGTCATTTAAACTTGATTTAAATCCACATCTAAAATCATGTGGAAATAGATCCAAGTTTCTGTTATAAAGTTGTAGATCTACACTTAAGGATTCCAGCACGTCATAGCTTGTATTTTTAGGATTTTTCTGTGAGTTGTTATGCATCTTTAAATTTAGTAGATTGGTTTTCAAGTTCTTGTTCTAGGTTTACACATGAGTCCCTGAGATTTACAGGAAACTTCTCAGAAAGATTGCAATCGACGCAGATGGGTCCTTTGCACAGGAGAAACGGCTACTGCCGGCCAAAATCCAGCGACTAGAGCGGCCGATGGTGAGGGGTGAAGGTGGGAGAGGCAAGAGAGGAACAAACCGCACCTGTTTGAGGTCTTGGGTGGGGAAGGAATGGACCGAGGCGGCCTGCCGATGGTGGCACAGAGCCGGCGGCGGGTGCGGATGGCGGGGGCGATGGTCCGGTGAGGAAGATGGCGCGGGGAACGGCTGATCAGTTTGGGGTGAGGTTGAGAAGGTGGGGGAAGGGTTGTTTTGGGCAATGCAGGGGTGGATTGGCGCGTCCACACACGGGGAAACTGCTCGTTGGAGTTGGAGGTTGGGGGCAACGAACTGAGGTGCCTCGGGTTGGCTTTTATAGGCGTTGGAGGGGGCATGGCGGCCTGGGCTCGAGCCGCAAGGGGGCAGATGAGACAGGGGCGAAATCGGGCGCAGATGACCTAGCTAGTGCCGGCGGGGGCTCGCCGTGGCGCCATCAGCGCCTGCGGCAGAGGAAGTGTGCCGCGTGGAGGCTACTCGAGGGGGTAGCGCAAGATTGTGTGGGGCTTCAGAAGATTTCCGATGCGCCAACAGGCCCACTTGGCCGGGCGGCCTCAGCTGTGCCGGGCCGCGTCGGCCAGCTGGCCTGCTGGCGATGGGACAGGGCAGGAGAGGAGAGAGGAGGGAGAAGGTGATGGAACTGACGTGTGAAAAACAAAACAGCAGGGGTCTGGGTGGAAAAAGAAGTTAAAACTCATCCTTCCCAAGGTCAAAACAAAAATATTTGAATACCAAACTTGTTAAGCTTTTCAAGACCAACACTTTCTCTGTTATGACTAAGTTCAGCTGAGCAATGTATAATAAGTTATTTTGAAATTCCGAAAATAAATATTTAGATGGCACGTCATTTCATGTGGATTTTTTTGCACTGTTAGCTTTTGAGTTCAACTAGACTTTTGTTGCTCCTGTTATGACAAAGGTGCCATTAAAATTACAGGTTCAAATGTGATCAATTTTGAAAGTTACAAGAGTTTGCTTGTATGGGTCCAATTGTTTTATGCATACATACATATACACATATTTATTTTGTTGAAAGGTATAATTGATAAGTTGTTTCAAAATTTTCTTGCTCTTTTGTGACTGATTTCATGGTTTGGATCTTTGTTTAGTCTTTTAGACACCTAGGGTGTCACAGCGTCCCACTTCCCGCACGTCATTTTCCCTTCCCCAGCGCACACCCCTGTCCGTTCCCGCGCACCAAATCACCACCTGCACGGTCAAATTGCATCTACAAATCATCGCCCCAAGCACCAAATCACCACAGCTAGGGTTGAATCTCACCGCTGGCCCTAGTCGCCATGTACAGGCCGCCTCATCCCTATGCTACTGCGGGTGGACGAACTGGAGTCAAAGAAACCGCTAGATGGACTTCTCCCATCCCTCAGTTCGCGCAAGGAATCGAGGATCCGGAGATGAGTCGTTCTGAGGCAGGAACAGATGTCGTCGGGGTTGGATTGATGCGCAATCGGGTGGTTCCTCCCACAGGCCTCGATGACCGGATGCCGCAAGATCTGTTGTCATCTGAAGAAGTGCCCGTCTACAACTTGAGCAGTGGCGAGTTGAGATTCAGCACTGTTTTGTTCCATTGCTTGACAGCAACAATTTAGGCTAAAGATGAAGTAGCTGTTCAGGTTACTACCATGAAGTACCTAGGTGTTCAATTTAGCAATAATATAGGCTGCAATTATGTTACTACCATGAAGTTACAAGTTTGCTACCTGTACCAGTACTGCAAACTCTCAGTATGGTTGTGAATTCAGTCACATACATGCTTCACATACATGCTTCAGTCACATACCAATTCGGTCACATACATGGTTGTGATATGTTCATGCTTCAGTTGTGCCTGAATTCAGTCACAAGGTAAGCCATACATGCTTATTACAGTTTCCCATGCTGCTTGTGATATTTTTATTGGGAGAATCTGTTCAGATGAATCTGTTTGGCATAGTTAAAAAAATTCAAACATGGTGTAAACATTGTTGTAGTACATTGGGCCTTTTTTATTGTAAACTCTGTAAACATTGGTGGATGAGTAATTATTGCGGTCACTTCTACTAATTTTTGCTATGTGATTCAGGGTCATATTTCATAGACCTCCTAGTGAATGATGTAGAAGAATCTCAGGATCTCCCACCTCCTAGTCAAACAACCAATGGTCGTGCTCCTGCAGCAGCCAAAGGATCTCAGGGAAGAAGCAAAAATTTCAGAGATGAGGAGGACATACTTCTTGTGTCAGCTTGGCTAAATGTGGGCATGGATACTATTCAAGGAATTGATCAACCACTCAGGATATATTGGAGAAGAATTCATGAATATTTCAATGCTAACAAGACGTTCGAGTCAGATCGTACACAAGATTCTTTAATGAATCGTTGGTCAGTTATACAACATGCTGTGAATCTTTTTTGTGGATGTTTGTCCAGGATTGAGGCTAGAAACCACAGTGGTTGGTCAGTTGAAAACATAATTTTTTTTCATGTATGTTCATTTATCACGTCTTCATTTTCATGTATACATTTCTGTATTGAATCTACAGATTGCAAATGCATGCGCGTTGTTGAAGGCCGAAGACAATAAGCAAAAGAAATTTGCCTACATGCATTGCTGGAAAATTCTAAAGGACAAGCCCAAGTGGTTGGAAAGGCGCAAGCAAATTGGAACTGCAAGAACAGCAAGTAATAAGAAACAAAAGACAGTGGCAAATCCATCTCCTTCATCAGCCCCTGCTAATGCCGCTACTGATACTAATCCATCAGAAGGTGGTTCGGGAAGACCTGAAGGAAAGAAAAAGGAGAAACAGAAGCTACGGCAACGTTCGACCATCGAAGCATTGGACTATCTAATGGCAAAGATGAAAGAATCTGATGTTGAGAAAGATTTGAAGAAACAAGAGAGGTGCAACAAAACCTTTGCTCTGCAGGAAGAAACGATCAAATTGGAGAAAGAAAAATTTTAGTTCCAAAGGGAGTTGGAAGAGGAGAGAATTATTACTCTAGATTTGAGCACTATGAACTACAAACAGCACCAATACTATGAAGGGCGCCAGAATGAGATTCTTGCAAGACGTTTCAATTGCTAGAGTTTGTCTAGTTTTCTTTATTAAAACAAAATAGTTATTTCTATTTGAGTTATGTTTGCTGTGAGATATGTTCCTATCATTTGCTACATTCTATCATTTTCAGTTCAGCTACATGAGATATATTTCTATCATTTTCAGTTCAGCTGCATAAGATGTATTTATTTCATTTTCAATGCAAACAGTACATGACCAAAATTTAATTATTACATGAACAATGTATCATGTTCAATTGGAGGAAATACATATATCAAAAGTAATCAATCTTGTATAAATTTGGATGGTATTGCCACAAGTGCTCGATCAAGTCTATCTGAAGCTGAGTGCGAGTTTCCTTGTTCTTGTATTTTTTGATAAAAGCATCAAGTTCCGGTGCTTCGTTATGGGAAACTATCACATTTTCTCCCATGTCATCATAGTTGCAATCATATTCTCCAATGTACAAATCTCTCTCGTCTTCAACAATCATGTTATGCCTTATGATGCAAGCCATCATAATATCTCCAAGCGTGTCTTCATCCCACAAACGAGCCAGCCCACGAACAATAGCAAAGCGAGATTGTAGAACTTCAAATGCTCGTTCAACATCCTTTCTACACGCTTCCTGTACCTTAGCAAAATATTTCTTCTTATTACCTCGTGGCTCTGGAATGGTCTTCACAAAAGTGGCCCATGATGGATATATGCCATCTGCTAGATAATAACCTATGGAATAATCATGTCCATTGATGTTGTAAGCCTCCTCAGCAAGCCTTGCAAATATAGGAGATCTTTGAAGCACGTTGATGTCATTGTGGGAACCCAACATTGTCGGTGTTTTACCGCCAAACCCATCGAGGGATACCCCCGAGATGGTAGGTTGTAGGTTGGGTGTCGCCGATATTAGGAACTCGAAGGTGCAAGCAACACAAGATTTAGATAGGTTTGTATTGCCTTGGATTGGTTATGCTTTGGAGGGGGTCCTTGCCCACCCTTATATACTCTGGGGGATAGGATTACATGGAATCCTAGCCCGATACTAGCTTAGGAGTCCTGCCCGAGTACTACTTGGGTAGTTTCCTTCTGTACCGACTAGTTCTACTCGTATTCAAGTACTTTACAACAGATACAAGATATGGGACATGCCTCATCCCTGATCTTAGAAATTATATGCCATGTGCGCAGTCCCGTGGCCCCGAGTATGACAGACATTCCAAAGAAGGCATGCCATATCCAGAGATCTTTAGAAGCAACTGCTTCTAGTATAATTGTAGGCTCTTTCTTATGTCCCCTGTAGATACCGTGCCATGCAGTCGGACAATTTTTTCCAGCTCCAATGCATACAATCTATGGACCCAAGCATACTAGGAAAACCTTTGCTTGCTCCAATTGCAAGTAATCTAGTTGTATCCTGTTGATTAGGCAATCTCATGTACTCCGGTCCCAAAATCTCAACAACAGCTACGACAAACTTCCTCAAAGCTTCTAGAGTCACCAATATGAATGTACTCATCCAAAGCATCAGCCACTACTCCATAAGCTAACATCCAAAATGCCGCCACGACCTTCTGCAGACAAGATAGTCCTTTTTCTTTGAAAGAAAGAAGTAGTCCTTCAATTTAGGACTTACCTCTTCAAAAGCTGGAGGAAGAGGCTTCGGTATCAATTCATTGAAATAAAAATCTGTATCATGATCTCTTATATAGAGAAGCGCCTTGGGGATGCACATGCACGCCTGAAGAAGAGGGGTGTTCCACTTGCTGCAAACCAGGTTAATTACAGCCTGATATACAGAACACCTGAGTTGAATGGTGTGAAGGCAGCTTGTGAGGACCTCAGCATCACCCTGATTGCCTATTCCCCAATATCTCAAGGTAGGAACCAGTCCCTTAATTCGCTACCCAATTATCCGATAGTATTGAACATGTTTAGTTTCCTAAATCTCATATTCTCAACTAACTTATATAGATATACAGGTGTTCTGACAAGGAAATACACTCCAGAAAATCCCCCTACCGGTCCTCGAGCAAATACATACACTCCTGAGTTCCTCACCAAGGTCAGATTTCTGTAAATTTGAGCTAGCTAAGTTACATTGACACACAGCTTCAATCTCTGTAATTCAACGTTGTTGTCTGAAATCTGAAGATGCTTCATGTCTTATGTCTACACAGCTCCAACCACTTATGAGCAGGATCAAAGAGATTGGACCAAGCTATGGCAAGAGTCCAACCCAGGTGCTTCACCTACAAAAGATTAGAACATCTCCGAAACAAAGTCAATGAGATCATAGTAAGTTGTCTGAACATGCTTGATCTTCCCTCTGCTACTCTGTTTTCAGGTGTCTCTGAATTGGCTGACATGCCAGGAGAACATGGTGCCGATCCCCAGGGCCAAGAATGCCAGCCAGGCCAAGGAGTTCGCCGGCGCGCTCAGGTGGAGCTTGACCAGCGTCCGGCGACAAGGTCAAAAAGCTTCGGACTCTGATGCGCGAGATCAAGATGCCCATTGAGGAGTCATAAATTTTCTGCATTTCACCCTCCAATGGTATATCGCTGATAGGAGATTAACGTTTTTAAAAGAGAAAATATGCTAAGATGCAGAAATGAACCAGAAGTTGCAGCATGTGTAAGTAGAAAATGGTATAGCTGCCAATGATTCTCAATTTCTCATGCCTAAACACTGTAGATATGTAATGTAAGTATGTAACATACTGTTCATTTGCCAGAAGGAGGGTGCAGGGGTGCAACGTGTGTGCATTAGTGATGGCTACGACGATAAAACTAAATATAAAACATACATGCACAAATGCCATTAATGATTCATGTCAAGTGCTGTCAAGATGAAAACTAGTTATTGGCGCTAAAAATCGGCCAGGAATCGGCCGATGACCTTCAGCGTCGGACACACGACCCAGGAGAATCTGCTTAGCACCTATTCGGGTTATTGCCCTGGTGCGGTTCGTGCGGCGTGCCAGTCAATCTGACCTGTTGATTGACAAGGAAATAAGAGTATTAAATTCCGGACGTTCCGATCGGCTGAGGTTCCGATCTGTCCTGAAAAGCGTATCGGCGAATCGACCGATTTGCTATGAAGATGACCGGCTATGGATCAGCCGGTAATCACGTAATAATTGCAAAGAAAACTTCTGGAGCAACTTAGACAATTATTACAGATGCAACACTTGAAATAGATCTAATCGGCTATATAACAATGAACGAGGAAGAGCGATGATAAAGCCGATAATGTCAATCTCAAGCTGGATAACTGGTGATAATACTAGAACAACAGGTAAAACCTATAATTCTAATAAATATCGATAACTGGTGAATAAATCCAAACGAAACCACGGTGATGCGCCCGAAGTTAAAGCTCAGATGTTATTCGATAAGCGAAACCTACCAATTGGCCGGAGATCGAGTCGACGCAGCCCTGCCAATCCGTACGAACTCGTGAAAGAAGAAAAAGTATTGGCGAAGCCGCCGACTTGAAAGTAAAAGTGCGATGAAAAAGTAGATTGTATTGTTGATTGATTGATTGTCCCTTTTACAAAGCCCTGACGACTCCTATTTATACCCTAGGACCAGGACTCCTGATCGATTACCACTTGTTATAAACTTGATTTAAACAGGAAACTACTATATCTATAATATTATAAAGGAAACGGACTCCCACAGAATCTTCTGCCGCCATCTCCTAATCCAATCAGGATTCTTTTCATTGCTTCTCGACCGAGTCGGCATCGATCCGTTGACCAACATCAGGCCACTTTTGACCGGGATCCTCTGTTGTGGTTCCAATGGTTTCACCCTCCCTATCTGTTGGCGCAAGTTGCATCGCCAATCGGCCGACTCCCAACTGTAGCCTCGATCAGCCGATTACTCACTGTAGCCTTTAGATCTGCCGCATCGGCCAATCTCTTCCTCTCCTGACGCCGATTCAACACGTGTCAAAATCTGGCGTCAACACATGCCCCCAGTTTCGGAGTAAAACAAAATTTTTACTTCGAAACTCTTTT
This sequence comes from Panicum miliaceum, assembly GCA_032594955.1. Taxonomy (NCBI): domain Eukaryota; kingdom Viridiplantae; phylum Streptophyta; class Magnoliopsida; order Poales; family Poaceae; genus Panicum; species Panicum miliaceum. Next base: position 4,274,600 of record CM064070.1, on the reverse strand, counting down.
TTTTTAATCTTTCCTCCGAAACGAGCGCAGCAAAAATCTCCTTCCGTTTCGCGCTCTTCTACATGATGATTGCAATCTTCTCGAACCGTGCGCTTGAGACAACTGTTCCCCTGGAATTCGTGTAGACGGCGCGGCAAAAATCCCGCCTTTACCCTTTCTCTCTCGGATTATCCTTAAGTACCGGCATTCTCCGCCACTCTTTCTCCACGAGCCTAGTAATCTCCTCCAGCGAATCGCTGTTCATCTTCTTCCTGCGCCCTCTCGATCTCCAACCGCACCCTCCGGCGATTTTCTCTTGCCTACACTCTGCTCCATCCTTCCAATGGCGGCGCCATCGGCAACTTCACCAACCACGGAGGTTCCACCGGCAACTCCCTCAGCGACGGCGGTCCCATCGGCGGCTCCACTGGTGGCTCCATCGGCGACGATGAGCTTTATCCCGGAGGTAATCGTCCAAAACTTTCCTCTTTTACTTTTTACTGCTCAAGTATTTTCTAGACCCATTCTCAGTTTTTCTCCTCTTTCCCTCTTTTTATGCATTTAGGCACCAGATTACTATTCCCCTTTCCGAAACCTCCGGTCTCCTCTGCCTAGGTCCCATGGGGAATCCAGATCCAACCGATTTGATCAACCTAGAAACCCACAGAATTCTGTTCAAGCAATCACCCATGGATTTGGGTCAGTGGGCAGGTGCCTTTAGATCTTGGCCGAATGAAACCCCTGGCTGGAAAGAATGGTACCATAGATTAGCCAGGTCTAAGAGAGTTCAGTGGGATGAGTTGAAAATCAGCCAATGCATCGATCTCACTCTGTCCCAAATGGAAAAAAATGAACCCTTAGTAATAGCGGCCTCTTATTTCTGGTCTGACGCGCTCAACGCGTTCCTCTTTGGGCACGGACCTATGACTCCAACCCTGGCCGATGTTCTGATGTTGACCGGCCTTGATATCTCCTCCCCTGATACACCCTTTGATTATCTAATCAAACCAACCCATCGGCTAGAGACCAAAGGAATCGGCGGCTGGAAGGGGTATATCAGCAAGAATATGAGGACCGGGACGATTTCAGAGAGAGAACATACGGCGTTTCTGATGATGTGGCTAGATAAACACTTCTTCTGTGGCAGAGCAGTTGGTCCTTCATCCAATACACAAGCCCTAGCAGAAGCTCTATCACTAGGATCGGCCATCCCCCTTGGGAAGCAACTATTAGGATCGGCCTACCATATGATGCACCAAATCGGCGTCAAACTATCAAAAGGGGAGCCGATTGGCAATCCAGGTGGTCCTTGGTGGTTCATCACCCTCTGGCTCAACTTATACATGAGCAAGGTCTCCCAGCAGCAAATAGAGACCAAGACCTTTCCTAATATCGAGTCAGAGGAAAACCCCACCATACGACGATGTTGTACCTCTTTTGGAGAAGCAGCATCGGCCTTCCCTGGCTGTCAATTCACTGCCACCCGAACGGCCGAATACTTCAGATGTTTCTACAACGGCTTTAGTGAAGAGACTATCAGTTGGTATCCATATCAGACAATAGGGCTGATTTTCGAGCTTCCCGTCTGCTACGATTCATCATCCCATACTTTTGACGGTGATCTTATGGATATCCTGATCAAGCCAGGGATTTTACCGGCCAACTTCTTTTCTGGAAAGGATTTCCCCACCTATGAATTTTATAATCCATCGGCCGCAGCAAGGCAACTGGGCTTTGGTCAACTGCCGATTCAGGTCTACTTTGCCGGCCGAGCAAAATTTCAAGATGAACTGACCAAGAGCCTCGACTACAATCGGCTGTGCAACTTAGTGCCAGACTCCAGCACCATCAACCTGAACAACTGGATGGTGGCCCCTTTTGCCGTCCAACAATTCAAACTGTGGTGGGCAGAATGGAAGCAATACCTCTTCTGTTTGTCTCCATCAACATATTGCAACAGTTTGGACCCAGAAAACATTGATTCAAGTGCAGCGGTATTACCTTTCTCCCAGCCGATTTCAATATTGTCTTTTTCCATGCTACAATCTTACCACTAACTTGTGTTTATCTTTTTAGTCTGAAAGCCAAGTTCCTCCGATGCGGAGCCGAAGTGGTAGGCCGATAGAGAGCGATCGCCCATACACATCATTTCCACTCATCGGCTATCACGCTCCGACCATCAAGGACATCACTAGCGGCCGATGGAAACAAACGCCGAAAAGGCCTACCTTAAAGAAGACCAGCCGCCGAGTACGTGCCCGCATAGGACCAACTGATCAATCGGCGGCGGTAATATCGGCTGAAACCCCAACTCCTCCAGCTTTGCCGATTACCAAGGAGATCGATCCCAAAACTGCCACAGAAGTTGGAGCGGCTGCTGCGTCACTGCTGGTAGAAGCCGTTCAGGTAACCTCGCTTACTTCACATGCCTTTAAGTATTCTATCAATATTAACCTCTTCCTTTTGCCAGGCTGCACAAACCGCTCCAGCGCAATCCCCGCAGCAATCGGCCACATCCCGAGCGGAAGCTGAATGGCCAGTGACCCTCCTCACCGAGGTAGAGAATCTCTTAACTCAATTTCTCGATATTCCAAAAACTAACCGATTCTGATGCAGACCGATCTGGGTGCGTCGATTGTACCCCCTCAACAAACATCGGCCGGAAGACCCACAGAGGTATGGCAGGTATCTCACATCATCAGATTCAATTATTCGTAGTATACTCATAAAATCTGTTTCCCATACCTTTTTAGGAAGCTGGCCCAAGCAAGGCATTGATAGTCGTCGAGTCCTCCTCTTCTGATGTGCCGATTGCACCGGTTCCTGAGACGAGGGTGGCACTCCCGCCGGCACAAGTAAGAGAAATCCGCTTCAAAGAGGTAAGAAACTTATCACCAAAATCGGCCGATTCCCCTTACTGTCTGCTAATCCTTGTCTTTATTCTTTCGCAGGAACAAGACACTCCTAATAACAGCCTTTTCTCTTTCGCGGTTCCTCTATCTGACGATGAAGAAGTCGCTTCACGCCAAGTTCCATCTAGCTCAATTCCTGATGATGTCCGCGCCAAGCTCGAGAGTATGCGGGCCCTCCTCCAAGATGATATCGGCCGATTAGTGGGAGATGCCTCACCGATTCGGCGGCTTCTCAATGACATCAGAGGCCGAATTCCGGAGGAAGCGACAGAGACTCTACAACCTACTGCGTTCATAGAGTCGATAAAGATTCCAGTGTTCAGGGCCCTGCGCCATGTGGCCGATCGTGCCAAGCTAGCAAAGACCCGGGAGGAAGCCGATTCTTACAAACACCGAGCCCAAGAAGTGCATCAACGGATCAACTTCCTCGAGAGCTCCCGCCCAGATATCGTCGGCACAATAGATCGCCTCAAACGGAGGAGGACAGAGCTAGCCAAAGAGATGGAGCAGGTAACCAAGGACATAGCTGCTGAAGAAAAGAAACTTCAAGAGCTTCCATCTATCATCGCCGGGCTGAAGCATGAAAGACAGAACCTGGCCCGTGAAGCGATAAGACTTCATCGTCACATGCCAGAAATTCCCGGATCGGCCGATGACGACCAAAGAGTATTAGACTCGGCCGATCAGATTAGGCAACGAGCTATTGCTACCATAGATGCCCTCCTTGGGTTGTAAAGAATCTTGTAAACATTTAATGCTCTCTTAATGTTGATGCGCCGATTCGAACTTGGACCGCCTCTTTTGGCAGCTTTGCATTTATGAACGCTTTTACTCTGATGGGACGCATCCTACTATCTCTTTACCTCTTTCTTTCTATAAGTACGAGATCCCACATTGTTTCCAGAGGCGTCTGTATCACCCATCTCCTTCTCCTCCAATAATTCGATCGCTATCCTTCCAGGCTGGACATCAAGATGTCTTCCTCATCTTCCTTCTCCTCTGTCAACTAGGTATGAACCTTCTTCTATTTCTCCCCTTGACATCTCAATCGCTCTGATACTGGGCAGTTGTTTATCCCTCTTTAGCCAAAGCGCCTTAGTCCCAGTCTGGAACGAGTGATTGAAGTTATGCATTCAGACGAACCACTGTCGCAGGCAGACATAGATCTGATAAGAGCTCACTCTAAAGAACTCAAAGGTCATGTTCCTGCTGATGTCCAGAAAATCTGGGACCATATAGATGCTAACTGCTCCAAGCGACCGCCAACTGAAAGGAGTCATCCACTCCCTCGCTCGGTTGCCCTTGAAGATGCCGCGGCAGGAACATCCCAACCACCTCTCGACAGGAGCCATCCACTCCCTCATCAAGTCGAGGCTGAAGCTGCCATGCAGGATCTGGAGGAGAAGACCATCCACCTTCTGATAAAACTAGGCCGGATCGAGAGAGAGTTCAAGAAAAAGCGTGATCAGTAGATATATTGGTACTTTTTATTCTAAGGGCGACTTGTACCATGTCGGCCATGTACTCTGCTGTTTTCACCGAATAATGAATCGGTCAGACCAAACCAAAATGTTTCCTCATTAAGGCGATGTCATTTTTACATCGGCTATGTAGACAAAAGCCGATACGTTGTCTTTGATGCATCTTACTGCAAGTTACGCACCTACCCAAATGCTTGGATAGTACCTCTTTAGATATCTTTCGTATAAGGCTCTTGTGAATTCTTTCCCTTCGATAGTTTCTAGTATATATGCATTTCCCGGAGCACGTCGGCCGATTCTATACGGCCCTTCCCAAGTGGGCGACCATTTATCGAATTTGGGATCTTTAGACCCTATAGGCAGCACCAACTTCCATACCAGATCTCCTTGGGGGAATTGTTTAACCTTGACCTTTTTGTCATACCACCTGGCCACCCTTTTCTTGTTTTCTTCGATGCTAATTAGGGCCCTCAATCGCTGACCCGCCGAATCATCGAGTTCATCCTTCATGAGGAAGGAATAGTCATCGGCCGTCAACTGATCTTGAAGCGATATACGCCTTGACCCCATCCTTAATTCCCAAGGCAAGACTACCTCATGACCATATACCAACTGATAAGGAGATATCTTAGTGGCCCCGTGGCAAGCCATCCTATAAGCCCATAGAGATTCAGTCAAAGACGTGTGCCACTTCTTGGGTTGTTCCTCTATCTTTCTCTTGATCAACTTGATTATCCCCTTATTGGACGATTCGGCCTGACCATTGGCTTGAGCATAATACGGAGAAGAATTCAACAATTTAATCCCCATATCGGCGGCGAATTCTCCAAATTCTCCTGAGGTGAACATCGTTCCTTGATCAGTTGTGATAGTCTGAGGAATACCGAATCGATAAACAATGTGGTTCTTAACGAACTCGATTATATCGGCCGATGTCACGGTCCTTAACGGAACTTCCTCCTCCCATTTAGTGAAATAATCAGTGGCTACCAATATAAACTTATGCCCTTTGCTCGATGGAGGGTGAATCTGTCCGATGAGATCTATTCCCCAACCTCTAAACGGCCACGACTTGATTACCGGATTCATAGCCGAAGCTAGCGCGCGCTGCACGTTGCCAAACTTCTGACAGTCTTGGCAACCTTTATAATATTTGAAACAATCTTCAAGAATCGCTGGCCAGTAATACCCATTGTTTCTGATCATCCATTTCATCTTGTGAGCCGATTGATGGGCTCCACATACGCCTTCATGGATTTCCCCCATTAGGACCTTTGCTTCTTCCGTTCCCAGGCACTTGAGAAGAACCCCATCAATCGTCCAGTAAAACAAATCGTCTTCAAGTAACACATATTTTGTGGCCTGAAAATGCACTCACCGATCCAGCTTCTGGGACGGATCCTTCAAGTAATCGGCAATCTCCTTTCGCCAATCATCGGCCGCGAGCTCCAAAATCATAGCTCCTTGAATCAGCCGATATCCGGACGCGTGTTGGGCCAGCCTATTGGCCTCTTCATTATAATTTCTGGGGATGTGCTCGATTATTGCAGACTTGAATTCCTTTAACAGCTGGAGGCAATCTTCATAGTAAATTCTTAAGATATCATCTTTGCATTCAGATTTCCCCGTTAACTGATCTACAATAAGCATGGAATCTCCAAAAATCTCGACCGCATCAGCTTTGACTTCCCTTAACAATTGGATACCTTTTAGGATGGCTCAGTATTCCGCCTGGTTATTGGTTGCGGATGCTTCTATCGGCAGAGAGAAATCATAATTTGCCCCCCGAGGCGATACAAGAACGATACCGATTCCTGATTTGGCCCCACACAAAGAACCATCGAAATACAGAGTCCATGGAACCGGTTCAACGACATCAATTTCCGGTCCACAATGCTGAGCTACGAAATCAGCCATGACTTGACCCTTGACAGCTTTGGCCGATTTGTACCTTAAGTCAAACTCTGACAGAGCCAGGATCCATTTTCCAATCCTTCCTTTCAAGATCGGCAGTGATAGCATATATTTCACCACATCATCTTTGCATACGACTATGCACTCTGCCGATAACAAATAGTGCCTGAGCTTGGTACACGAGAAATATAGACACAGGCACAACCGTTCCACCGGGGAATATCTTGTTTCGGTGTCCAGGAGTCTTCTGCTGATATAATATACCACCCGTTCTTTCCCTTCGAACTCCTGTACCAACGCCGATCCAATAGCTTGTTCATCAGCCGATAAGTATAATTTGAACGGCTTACCAGGCTGTGGCGGGACTAACACCGGAGGTGAAATCAGATATTGCTTGATATCTTCTAACGCTCTGCGTTGTTCTTCTCCCCACACGAATTCCTGGTCGGGCTTCAATTTCAACAAAGGAGTAAAAGGCCGAATATGCCCGGACAGGTTTGATATGAATCTTCTAATAAAATTGACCTTGCCGATGAGGGATTGCAGCTCAGTTTTATTCTGTGGGGCTACAACTTTGTTGATGGCGTCTATGGTCTTCTGGTTAACCTCTATCCCGCGCTCATGGACCATGAATCCTTTGCCCGGCCGATACACCGAATGCACACTTGTTCGGGTTCATTTTCAACCCATGCTTCCTTGTGCACTCAGTACTTCTTGTAAATCGGCCAGATGTTCCTGATGACCTTTCGACTTGACCACAACATCGTCGATGTAAATTTCCACCGATGTACCAATGAGCTTGTGAAAGATATAGTTCATGGCCCACTGATATGTAGCACCGGCGTTCTTTAACCCAAAGGTCATCACAACCCACTCGAATAAACCGAGGTGGCCCGGACACCTGAAAGCCGTCTTCGAAATATCTTCTTCAGCCATTAATATTTGATTGTACCCAGCATTACCATCCATGAAACTGATGACTTTGTGTCCTGCGGTAGCATCTATCAAGATATCGGCCGTCAGCATTGGATATCCGTCCATTGGTGTAGCCTGATTTAGGTTCCTAAAGTCGATGCATACGCGCAACTTTCCATTCTTCTTATATACGGGCACAATATTAGAAATCCATTCGGCGTAACAGCACTGCCGAATAAATCCTGCTTCAATCAATCTTGTGATCTCGGCCTTTATATCAGGTAGAATTTTAGGATTGCGCCGTCGCGCAGGTTGCTGATATGGCCGATATCCTGATTTTATAGGCAACCGGTGTTCAACAATGGACCGGTCTAGACCAGGCATCTCATGGTATTCCCAAGAAAAGCAATCCTTGAATTCTTTTAATAAACTTATCAATTTACACTTATATCCGGGATCCAAGCTAGCACTAATATACGTCGGTCTTGGCTTGCTACCATCTCCTAAATCCACCGTCTCCAATGAATCGGCCGACGTAAATCCATGCCCAAGCTTTCCGTCTTCTCGGACGAACTGATCCATCTATTCTGAATCTTCAGAGCCGACTTCTTGGATCGGCTATAGACCAAAATAGGACACTTTCAGGAAATCAGTGTCCCAAGTCCTGCCGGATATACACCTGACGTGTTCACAGCTCAATTGTTGCGTGTCGGCCGCCGCAACACTATAGGTGGAATCGGCGGTGACTATCTCTGTACTGTCGCCGACCCACTGCACAAGGCATTGGTGCATTGTAGATGGGACACAGCAATTCACGTGTATCCAGTCGCGACCGAGCAACATGTTGTAGGACCCCTTACCATTAATAATGAAGAAGGTAGTGGGAAGGGTCTTACTGCCAATGGTGAGGTCGACGCAGAGCGCTCCGCGGGTGGGTGACACGTTGCCTTCGAAGTCCTTGAGCATCATGTCCGTCTTGGTCAGGTCTTCATCACTTTTGCCTAACTTCCGGAACATGGCATATGGCATGATGTTGACTGCAGCACCTCCGTCCACTAGTAGCCTGGTAACGGGTCGTCCATTAACGTGCCCTTTGAGAAATAATGCCTTGAGATGTTGTCGTTTTTCGTCTTCTGGTTTCTCAAAGGTGGCTATCATCGGCTCCAAAACCAACTGCGCCATCTGCTCTTCCATCCTTGTCGCCTTGTCTCGATCAGCAGGCGCCATGAACTCCATCGGCAATATGAACACCATATTGACATCAGCTGCCGATTCTTGATTGTCGACCTCCTTGCTGTTGTTTTTCTTGGGGCGCCAGACCTGAGACTTGACGTTTCTCTTATCCAGCACCTGCCTCTGCTCTTCTTCTTGTTGCTCCCATTGGCGCAGGCGTTGGATTCTCCGCTTCTAAGATTTAGACAATCCCTCAGGGCACCACCTGGGGTTTACTGGTCTGGCCGACGGTTTAGCGCAATCCCAGTCTGGTTCCCTTCCTAGGGGGTTTTCATCCGACACCCTGGCATCGGCCATTTCTTCCAGCCGATCGTGTACGCTGGTTCTGCCCCCACCCATCGCTCCTGCTGGTTGATCCTGCCTTTCGACCGGTGATACCGGTCAACTCTGCCCCCCAGCCGATCATGCACTGAAAGGCGGCCGTCCTTCTTGTTCGCGCCAATTTCTGCTGATCGGCTCTGATCCCCTGTCTCTGGAGTGCGATCTTTTGAACGGGCGATCCTTGTGACTTGATCCGCTGCACTCAGGACAGTCATCGGCTGATGGCAATCTGAGGTCATTTTCCCAGCAATGGATGAAGAACGGACATCGCCAGTTATCCTCGTGTCGGCGTATCATCTCATCGTGGTATCTTGACCGTTCCTGCTGCCGCCGATATTTGCTGAGTAAGAATTCGGAAGTAACGGGTCTGCACGATCATTCTGATCCTTCACCCTTGTCTTCAGCCTGTCTTTTCCCTTTGACCTCATCCGTCGTGACTTGCTTCCTGGGATCTACGGCGCCGCTCCTTCTAGCCGATCCTGACGTCAGCACCTTGGTTTGAAGTGAGTTTCTTCCCGTGTCAACCATGTTGGCCGGGAAGGGATGTTGGTCGATCTTCATCGGCTTTGCCGGCTTTGCCGGGGTTTCAAACTTGAGTCTTCCCTGCTCAATGGCCGACTGTATCTGCTGACGGAAGATCTTGCATTCATTCGTGTCATGAGATGTAGCGTTGTGCCACTTGCAGTACTTCATCTTTTTGAGCTGATCGGCCGAAGGAATGGTATGGCATGGTGATAGCTTGATCTGCCCTTCCTGGAGTAGTAAGTCGAAAATCTTATCGGCCTTTGATGTGTCAAAGCCGAATACTTCTGATTCTTTCTTTCCAAAAGGGCATGATATTGGCTTTTTGCCTTTTACCCACTCTGCTAGGCCGATTTCTTCCTCTCCCTCGGATTCAGATCCTTCCAAGTATGCCACCTTTTTCTGGAAATTCCTCCGCTGCTCAAACGGACGCACTTCCTGACCGGCCAATCGGTGAACGATCTGGCTCAAGCTTTCAAATTCTTGTGAGGCATACCTCTCCTTGATATGTGGCAAGAGGCCTTGGAAAGTGATATCAGCCAACTGGGCATCGGTCAGAGCCAGGGTATAGCATTTGTTTCTGATTTCTCTGAACCTCTGTATGTACCCAGTTACTGGTTCGTCGTTCCTCTGCTTGAGGCTGGTCAAATCCGAGAGCTTCATCTCATGTACTCCTGCGTAGAAGTACTTATGGAATTGCTTTTCTAGATCGGCCCAAGTAACAATGGAATTGGGTGGTAAAGTGGTGAACCACTGGAAGGCCGATCCAGACAGAGATGATGAAAACAAACGCACCCTCAGAGCATCTTGTGTGGCGGCTTCCCCGCACTGGATGATAAATCTGTTAACGTGCTCCACGGTAGAGGTGTCGTCCAGCCCCGAAAATTTGGTAAAGTCAGGAACCTTGTACCGGTGGGGAAACGGCAGCAAGTCGTAGGCCGATGGGTATGGCGTCTTGTATGTATAAGTCTGCACTTTCGACTTCAACCCGAATTGGTCCTGAATTACCTCCGCTATTCTCGCCGTCCAATCCACTTGCTGCTGATGAACAGCCGTTCAGGGTGCCGGCAGATGTTGGAGGATTGGCGGCGGTACGGCCGGGTGATGGATCGCAGCGTGCGGCGGATTCTGTTGCATTGTGGCCGTTTGAGTAGTTGACAGTTGATGGCGAAGCGAATCCGCCGCCCCATCATACATCATCATCGGCGTCGTGCTTCTGAGTGCTTCTACAGCGTCTGCCCCCTGTCGATTTCTGATGCAGCTGGTTGATATTGAGAGGCCGTCGGCCGAACGGCCGAATGGAAAGGCGCCTGGATCGGATAGCTCCCATGTCCGGTTGATTGATCGGGAAAAGCTGCCGTTGATGGTGCCCCCCAAGGCACTGAGTTTGGGGGCAGCGATTGCATAGAAGCAATCTGGACATGCTGAAGCGGCGCTTGCGATCAGAAACATGGTGCACCGTTATACCCTAGAGGCACTGGAGGCAACGAAGTGTTGTATCCTTCATGTTGTGTCGTCATTGGCTGAGGAGCCGAGTGGGACGTGCCTGGTAAGCTTCTGGCTGGAGGCGCAATAGGTGGGGCGTATGCTGGTCCCTGATATCCTTGAGCTGCTCCGCTGACCAGAGAACTGATGACGGTGTTATACACCATGTTGGTCATCACCGAGGATTGGTCGATGAAAGCCTGATAGACGGACTGTTGAATCATATCGGACATCTTGCCCGAATCCTCAGCAATGGTGATATGGCGGGGAACTGGAAGAGTAGCTTTCTTGATCGCCTCCCCGCTTCTGGTACGACTGAAAGACTGCAGATACATCCTTTTGTAATCCTCTAGATGTTTAGCCAGTTCCTCTTTCTGGTCGTCCTTGAGATCTACTTCTGTGACCTCAATGATGTTGTTCTCAGAAACTTCAGCGTTCTTCGACATATTGGATCTTGAAGTAGTCCCACCGGGCGTGCCAAAAGTGTGTTGGCGCTAAAAATCGGCCAGGAATCGGCTGATGACCTTCAGCGTCGGACACACGACCCGGGAGAATCTGCTTAGCTCATGTTCGGGTTATTGCCCTTGTACGGTTCGCGCGGCGTGCCAGTCAATCTGACCTGTTGATTGACAGGGCAATAAGAGTATTAAATTCCGGGCATTCCGATCGGCTGAGGTTCCGATTTGTCCCGAAAAGCGTATCGGCGAATCGGCCGATTTGCTATGAAGATGACCGGCTATGGATCAGCCAGTAATCACGTAATAATTGCAAAGAAAACTGCTGGAGCAACTTAGACAATTATTACAGATGCAACACTTGAAATAGATCTAATTGGCTATATAAAAATGAACGAGGAAGAGCGATGATAAAACCGATAATGTCAATCTCAAGCTGGATAACTGGTGATAATACTAGAACAACAGGTAAAACCTATAATTCTAGTAAATATCGATAACTGGTGAATAAATCCAAACGAAACCACGACGATGCGCCCGAAGTTAAAGCTCAGATGTTATTCGATAAGCGGAACCTACCAATTGGCCGGAGATCGAGTCGATGCAGCCCTGCCAATCCGTACGAACTCGTGAAAGAAGAAAAGGTATTGGCGAAGCCGCCGACTTGAAAGTAAAAGTGCGATGAAAAAGTAGATTGTATTGTTGATTGATTGATTGTCCCTTTTACAAAGCCCTGACGACTCCTATTTATACCCTAAGACCAGGACTCCTGATCGATTACGACTTGTTATAAACTTGATTTAAACAAGAAACTACTATATCTATAATATTATAAAGGAAACGGACTCCCGCAGAATCTTCTGCCGCCATCTCCTAATCCAATCAGGATTCTTTCCATTGCTTCTCGACCGAATCGGCATCGATCCGTTGACCAATATCAGGCCACTTTTGACTGGGATCCTCTGTTGCGGTTCGTATGGTTTCACCCTCCCTATCTATTGGCGCAAGTTGCATCGCCAATCGGCCGACTCCCAACTGTAGCCTCAATCGGCCGATTTCTCACTGTAGCCTTTAGATCTACCGCATCGGCCAATCTCTTCCTCCCCTGATGCCGATTCAACACGTGTCAAAATCTGGCGTCAACACATGCCCCCCAGTTTCGGAGTAAAACATAATTTTTACTTCAAAACTCTTTTTTTTAATCTTTCCTCCGAAACGAGCGCAGCAAAAATCTCCTTCCGTTTCGCGGTCTTCTACATGATGATTGCAATCTTCTCGAACTGGGCGCTTGAGAGAACTGTTCCCCTGGAATTCGTGTAGATGGCGTGGCAAAAATCCCGCCTTTACCCTTTCTCTCTCGGATTATCCTTAAGTACCGGCGTTCTCCGCCACTCTTTCTCCACGAGCCTAGTAATCTCCTCCAGCGAATCGCTGTTCATCTTCTTCCTGCGCCCTCTCGATCTCCAACCGCACCCTCCGGCGATTTTTCTTGCCTGCACTCTGCTCCATCCTTCCAATGGCGGCGCCATCGGCAACTTCACCAACCACAGAGGTTCCACCGGCAACTCCCTCAGCGACGGCGGTCCCATCGGCGGCTCCACTGGTGGCTCCATCGGCGACGATGAGCTTTATCCCAGAGGTAATCATCCGAAACTTTCCTCTTTTACTTTTTATTGCTCAAGTATTTTCTAGACCCATTCTTAGTTTTTCTCCTCTTTCCCTCTTTTTAGGCATTTAGGCACAAATTGAAATGCCTTAAGTGTGGAATGATGTCACTAAATATGATGCCGATCTAACCGCATTTGAGCATCAGGTCATTAGCTTACAGACAATCGGCAATTTTCACATGTCCTCTCTTCTCAAGTTGTGTGTGTTCTTTGTGTTGCTAAGTCTCCTCTAGTACCTAATAAAAATATAAGTGGTATTAACACCACCTTTTTCTATAGAGAGTGTCTAGGAACAGATAGACTTCAATTTAACAAACACATCTTGTCAGTTCCGGAAATGGCCGACAGCTAAACCTACTCGAAGTGTGTATCGTGCATCGTATTGGAGGTGGCCTAGCACACAATGACTCAAGATTTATACTGGTTCAGGCAAACGTGCCCTACGTCCAGTCAGGGGTCGGTCGGATGTATTGCTTGAGCCCATGTGCTCATAAGAGTTGGGGAGTTACAAGCTTTCGAGTGGAGGATGAATCTCTTGGATTTCGGTCTAGTCCCCTTTTCTAGGCGGCTGACCCTCCCTTTTATAGTCCAAGGAGGGTCCTCCTTACAGGGGACTAAGTGTAGAGAAAGAGAGAGTTCCTTGCCCCATCGATTTGAGTCGTCAAACCTGTCAATCGGAGTCCTCAGGTGGCCATCATCCATATCCTGTGTCGCAGAGTAGCCGTCTTGTTCTATCCCTATGCATCATACTTCGCCAGTCAGAGGGGCAGGCGTGCACTGATAAGCGTGGTATGGCAGTCACGCTCCATCCTCAACGTTACGCCCCGCAATTCCGCCATGATGGAGGTGTGACCGCCGCGTCGTGATGATGTCGTTATGTTCTGTCCACTCGGAAGGACGATAAGGTGAAACAGTGCCTCCCCATTGTGGCTGCGAGGGGCACTGCAATCCCCGTGGGGGGAGTGGTTGGCCTGTACGGCAAGTTGACTCCGACGTGCATCCTTATCCACCACACCTCTTCCTAGGGCCCGCCAGTACGCAGGGTCCAGGTGTTCTCGGCCTCACCGGTCGGGTATAGCGACACGCCTAAGGCGAAACCTGGTCGGGGGAACTCAGTTGGAGCCGTTGTCGGTGTTTTACCACCACACCCACCAAGGGATACCCCCGAGGTGATGAGTTTGTAGGTAGGGTGTCGTCGAGATCTGGAACTCGAAGGTCCAAAGGAATGCAAGGTTTAGATAGGTTCGAGCCGCGAGAGCGTAATACCCTACGTCCTATATGGTTTGTATTGCCTTTGATGATGATCGGGTGATCTCCTGGGTGATTCCCCTTGGAGGGGGTCCCTGTCCGCCCTTATATAGTCTGGGGGGACAGGTTTACATGGAAGTCCTAGTCGGATACATGCCTTAGAGTCCTGCCTGAGTACTTTTCTGGTAGTTCCCTACTGTATCCGACTAGTTTTACTACTGTAGGAGCAGTTCTACTAGGTTACGAGTAGTTACAACAGATGTAGGGCGTGGGCCATGTCCCATCTCGTATCCTTTGGAGAAGTACGCCACGTGGACAGTCCCATGTGCCAGGTCTGACAGCCGTGGTACGGACCCCGTCCCCGATCGTCCCCTAGGTCGGGGACGCGAGCCATGCTTTTCCCGATTGGCTGGGTCAGTCGGGATCATCGGCCTGGGTGGCCTGGACGAAGCCGCGACCCGCAAAGGTGGGCGTTCGTTCCAGGTGCTGTATTTGGGCTAGTCTGAATGTCAGCAGGAGGCGGGTCCGCTGGGGACCCTACGTCCCTGGACCGTCAGAGGCCCCCGAGCGGCTTTACGATTTGTTTAATCATGAAGGTGCTTTTTCTCGCCGCGCCATGTTTTGGCTCTGAGTGAGTAGTCGCATCGTGCTGTCCAAGTCGCAGGGAGGCACAGCGTGCGACGATTTACCCTTTACGACCATGGGTCAATCGGGGGTTGCTCTTGTCTGTACGCAAAATGAAGACGCGGCAGCAGCAGCGGCCGTCTGCTCTCAACGCAGAATCGCGAGGCCTGCCGAGGCGGCATGGGTGTTCAGTCGGTGGCAGATGGACTGCTCGCCATCGACCCCTGCCAAGGCGTCCTTGAGGGAGGGGGTGCAAGAAGAAGACTTGGAAGGAAGATGTTCCTCCATGTTTTCCCGTACTTGGAGCAGCCCTCCCAAAGTTACCAGCGTTACCACCCTGGTGGCGGTAACAGGTTTTTCGTACCCTGTAATGGTCGTGGGCTGACTGTACTTTGTAATACTTATATGCCAGGAATAAAGCGCATTTGTCCCAGGGTGTATTGTATTTGCCGCGCCCGTTCGTGAGTCTAGTCGGGGGCTGGAATTTTGTCATCTCTTCTGAGTGGAAATGAGGTGCCCCGACTCGCCGCACCTTTGCTACGAAGAAGGGCGATCGGGTCAACGGCGTCATGTGCGTATATGCGTGGAGGTGGCCCCGTCCGCTGTCTCCACGACCGGAGGGGTTGAACTGGCGTCACTTGCCTCGATGGCTCGAGTGACGGGCTCGGTGAGCTCCTAACGGATGTGCCTGGGTAAAATTTTGGGCGTCCGAGTGGAATTTGGCTCCGTCGTTCGTGACGGGGTCAGCATAGCCTGCAGGTGGCATTCCACTGCTCCGCAACCCGCCTCCCAACAGATGCCCGAGTCATTAGACGAACTCAGATGGCCCGTTGGCCTCTCCTCGGTGGAGATTCTCTGGGCATGTCTCAAGGTCCGTATCGGACGATAAGGTTGAGATGACCCGGCGTGTTGCTTGAGCAGATCGGGTGAGGGCCGCTGGGCTCATCTGCATTTTCTCCCCTAGCTCTATTTTGACGCAAGGCGGCCTCGAGTCCTCCGCGGACCTTCCTTCAAACCTTGGTCGGTCGGGTTCCCGAATCAGGATCCATTAGCATAGTTCTATCGGCTGCGCCATTTTTGTTTTGGCAGTTTTAATGTTTTTCATGAATCGAACGAGTAAATGTGATTATTGACTAGGGACATGGTGCGTTGAGGCTTACCCAGGAGATTGGTGCATTGCCCCATTTTCGTGCCCTCGTCGTGGCCGTGGTGGGCCAACGACCAGCACCGCGAACTCGGAGAGAGCTTGGTGCCAGACGCAACAGTGATTACGGAGGCAACCACCGCGGAGTGGGTGAAGGCAGCTCACCGCGCGGAGAGAGAAACGGCCCTGGGTAGTACCGGTGTCCAAGCAACAGAAGCCGGGTTGAGCGCCGCCTCGACTGCGCTGGCCCCTAGCCAGGGGGGTCCTCCGGTTGACCCTGCAGCGTGGCCCCTCCCGTCCACGTCGTCGGCCAACGCAGATGGGGTGCGGCAATAAAAAGCATTTGTCGTGTAGTTAGCTTTCATTTCTAGAGCAGTTTGTGCGGGGGTCTTGAAGGGCCCCCAAGTGAACGATCTAAGTGCTTGTAATCGCTTTCATTTTATGGTTTTTGGGAAGCTGGTCCCGCCCGTATCCCTTTGTTTCCTGGAGTGATTTCTGCCTTCACACTTTTCCTTTCGAACCTACTCGTTAACCGTAGGCTGCAGCGTGTAGCCGGGGGCTGGCCCGAGTGGCGTCAGCTGCTAGTTCACCGTAGGTTGTGACGAGGGTTCGGTAGGTCCGATGGCCCAACAAACATCACTTAGGTCGCATTGAGAGAACGGGTCGCCCTTTCGCTTGGGCGAAAAAAGTTGCCTTTTTGTGCGAGATTTACAAAAGGAGAGAGGGGGTAACAGTGCGTGTGGGGGTGTACCCCCGTGGGGCCCCCGAGCGACCCGGACTGAGAATGCTCGGGCCGGGGTGCTATAGGAGCCGGCATTTGAATGAAAGCATGTGAAGGGACTGAATTTAGGGGAAGGAGCGACGTAACTGTTCAATGTTCCAAGTATTGGTGAGGATGTTGCCGTTGCTTTCCTTATGTCGGTAGGTGCCTGGTCGGACCACCTCCACAATCGTGTACGGTCCTTCCCAGGGCGGAGTGAGCTTGTGCCTATCCTTGGTCGATTGCGTCCTCCGCAGCACCAAATCGCCAACTTCGAAGGTTCTTCCCCGAACCTTCCTCCCGTGGTACCTACGAAGGGTTTGCTGGTAGCAGGCATAGCGAACTAGGGTCGTCTGTCATGCCTCCTCCAATCAGGTCGACCACGTCCTGCTGAGCTTTCGTGACCCTTGGGGCGCCATAGTCTAAGTCGGAGGGTAGCACAGCCTCGAGGTGAACCCTGTGATCGATCGGGAGTTGTCCTCATGATCCAGAGAACAGTTGGGAGCTAACTTTTTGAGCTGGTCAAAGACGCGAGACTTGAGTCCCTGGAAGACCATGATGTTCGCTCTTTCAACCTGTCTATTGGTGCGTTGAGGCGACGTCGGTCGTCCTTCTTCCTTTTCTCCAGCCTTGAGGAGGGGCCCTCATCCTGGTCCTCCCACTTGGCCTTGCCCTTGGCCCGACCGTTGGTGAAGACCGCCCTGACTGCCTCCTCGCCAGAGGTGTGGTTCATGGCGATGTCTAGGAGCTCGCAGGTAGTGCGCGGCTTCCGGCAGCCGAGCTTGTGAACGAGGGACTTGCAGGTGGTCCCAGAGAGGAACGCACTGATGATGTTTGTGTCAACGATGTCATGGAGAGAATTGCATTGCTTGGAGAACCGGTGGATGTAGTCCCGCAGGGGCTCGCCAAGCTTCTATTTGCAGCTCTTGAGGTCTCAGGAGTTTCCCGGATGCACGTACGTCCCCTGGAAATTCCCAACAAAGACCTGTTTGAACTCTGCCCACCTACAGATGTTGTTGGTCGGTAAGAATTCAAGCCACGCTCGAACGTACTCCCCGACACAGATGGGAAGGTACTGGATGATGAAGTAATCATCATCCACTCCTCCAGCCCGATAGGCGAGCTGGAAGTCTTCCAACCATACATCGGGGTTCGTCTCCCCGGTGTACTTGGCGATGTTAGTGGGCGGATGGAAGCACGGTGGGAATGGCACTTTCTGGATGCGACGACCGAAGACCATACAGCGGGGTTCGTCTCTCCGGTGTACTTGGCGATGTTAGTGGGCGGTTTGAAGCACGGTGGGAATGGCACTTTCTAGATGCAACGACCGAAGGCCCGCGGGCCCGGGCTGTCTGGACTGGGGCTCCGGCCGCCGTCCTGATCGCATGGTCAGCTGCCACACCCGGCGGGCGCCTCCTCGTGCTCCCTCTCGGGCTGGTGGGCATCAACCACATCCGTGGCGGCCCGGTCGACATTGGCACCGCAGCGAGCCAGTTGCCGTGAGTGGATGACGCTGCGCGCGTTGTAATTGGGCCTGAGCCAGCCACGCATCGGGTAGGGGCACGGCACAGCCGCGGCATCGCGACCCGCCTGGGGTGGACGCCCTTGCTGCTGGTGGACAGAGGGGTTTTGCTGTGAGCATGCCCCCCCCCCCCCCCCCCCCCCCCCCGTTATGTGTCTGCATATGCATGTGTATGAATGTGTATGTGCGTGTGTATGTGAGATTTGTTCCTTTTGTGTTTATAACCTTTTCATGCTCCACTTTTCTTGAAAAATGTAGCATAAAAATACACTCATGTTTTAGTACCTTCCAAAGGGTACTTCAAACACCATTTGCAAATTCAAATGTTTAACACAAGAAATGACTAGTAATTCAAATCCTAGCAGTCTTGAATTTAAAATAACTTTTAAACCGTGGCTCAAATGGACTTTTGGCTAAAACAAAAGTTGTAGATTTTCAAATTCCCTACAACTTTCGTGTTCAAAGTTTTTCAAGTTTCTTATTGAAATTTTGAGAAATTTAATTTGAATTCCGGCCCTTCTCTCCCTCTCTCTCTTCTCTCCCCTCCCCTGTTCTGTCCCATCAAGGGGCAGCGGCCGCCGGCCACCTGGCCGATGATGCCTGCCGGCGAGCCGCATCAAAGGATAGCACCCCGACAGGCACCGACCGGCCTGCGACCAAATCGCCCTCCCTTGCCCCGAATCCACCCATGCCCGACGCGCGCGCGCCACACGGCCGTTGATTCCCGACGGCCGAGCCACGACGCGCCAGTGATGTCGCGCCCTTGCCGTGGCCTTGTCCCGGCCGCGCCTCCCTCCGTTATGTCGTGCCCAGCTCCACCTCCCCTTCCCTGTGCGCCTATAAAAGGGCTGCACCGAGCCCCTGCTCACACGCACCCGAGTACCACCACCACCCCGCCATTAGCGCCGCCGCTCGACCTCGCCGTCGAGCCCCACTTTCTGCTCCTCCTCCGCCCAAACTGAGGCTCTAAATGGATCGCCCTCGACCTGCTGGTTCTCCCTGACATCCCCACGCCGCCCTCCCTCGCCGAACCGCCGTCGCCCATCGCCCGCATCTCACTGGAGCTCCTACTCACCGCCGGCAGCCCAACTCCGGCCACCCCAGCCCCAAAAGAGCACTCCAACAGGTTTCTCTCGACCTCCTCGTGCTCCCCGACCCCTTTCCCCTCGCCATTGACTAGTTTCCTCGCCGGATTTCGGCCGGGAACAGCCCAACCCCGTCCAGGGACTACATTGCAATCCGAGTTCTTTGCAGGGTCCTTTCTGCTAGATTCAGGGACCTATCTGCGAGAACTCGAGTACTTTTGCTCTCATGAGGCTGTCACTTGTAAAATCAATCCAAAATCATAGAAAAATTAGAAAAATGCAAACTAAAATTTGTTGTGACCCTCTTGATGTATCTGACTACTTTTGCACAGATAGATGACCAGTTACAAACTAAAACTTGATCTAAAACTAATCTTATTTTAAATAGCCCATAAATATATCTCTTGATCTAGGACAGTACTGTGAATGACTTTTGGACAATAAGCTAGTCTGTGCTTGTTAAGACTTGTGTAAAAATCTCAAGGCCAGAAAATGTCTCTACGAGTAGTTTTTGTGGGATCTTGTTTGATGTGCTATTTTGCTAGAGTTATTTGTTCATGTTGTTCTACTAATATTTTAGGGTTGAAACTTTTACAATAGAGTAACCTTGATGCACAAATGCTATGGACAAAGTTTGGAACCTTTTACTTCTGTCTAACTTGCTCTTATATTTTTAGATAAGAAAAACTACATTAAATCAAAGTAACTAGTTCTGGAGCTTCAAAAAATAAGAAATTTTAACCAGAGACTACCTTTGAGTAGATTGTCATGTTCGAAAAGTTTGAGACACAGAAACTTTGTGGAACTATCTGTAGAAACAAATCTTGATTAATGTAGATGTATCTTGACTTATTTTCTATGCCCTGTATCTTGCACACTAAAACCTGAAAAATTTACAGTAGACTCACCATAAGTTTAGGAGTACTTAGTAAAATGTTGAGCACCGGTTCTTGCATGGTTTGTTCTGTATAAATAGATTTTGATCCTAGCAATAGTTGTTTAATGTATTTTTCATGATTAATCTGCTGAATGAAAATGGCTGAAAATTTTACAGTGAGTTTGTACTTAAGTAATGTGCTGTGCATAAAAATCTCAACACCAGAAACTATCTCTACAAGTTATATTGTTTTAATCCATGTTTACTTTTGAAAAATGGCCGTTTATGAAATGACAAAACCACGCACTTACTTAGTGAAGTTAATTAATCCAGATACTACTCGATAAATGACTGCCCTATGAAAAAAATGAAGTGCTTTACAACTTAACTTGAGTTTTGTTGAATTACAACTTTATAGAGAAATAAGTTATTTATCTTGTACCATTAAAACCGCTCATACGTATGCATTCATATAGAATTGACGACTCTCGCCGACTGAACCTACGAGCTGGTGCCAGAGCCCGAGAGTGAGCAGCGCGAAGCTCGGATCAATCTAACTGAAGTCATCAAAGACCCGAACCAAAGTTCGGAAGAGCCCAAAGCTAGATTTGCTGAGGAAGGCAAGCCCCGGAGCATAACCCCTATTTTTTAAACTTATGCTACTTTTATTTATATATGGTATTGTGCATTAAGTTTGTAGGAGTTGACTGAAACCCTAGTTGCATGATCCTAGTACCTATGATATGAACACTAGTCTGTGTCGATCGCTAGATTGCCATGCTAATAGGACTCCCGTAAAAGACGAGTGATTTCCTGTCACTCGCGAGATACATGCACAGGTGTTTGGTATGCGCCAATGCTCAGTTTGGTTTTGATAAAGCAACCGCAAAATCAGGAATCTTCAGCCACCAAACTCTTGAAACCGTTCATATTTAGCCATCGATCTGTTTCTATGGTGGTTTTGCTGACGTGGATGCCACATGGCGGTGGGACCCACCTGTCAGCCCTCCTCTCTCCTCAATCTTTCTTCTCTCCTCTCTCTCCTCTCTCTCCTCTCATATCGCCTCCTCTCACCCTGCACCGACTGCCACCCTCCCTCCCGCCTCTCCAGCTCGCCTGGCCAGCCGCGCTGGCCCGCGGCGGAGTTGCAGTTTGCTTTCCCGGCGGCGCTGGCCCGCGGCGGAGCTCGAGCTCGCTTAGCCTTCTTCGCGTACCTGTCGGGGCTCAAGGTCGGCGCGGCGTGCACCGCCCCAGAAGGAGGAGGACAACACAAGTGCCGCCTCGATGCCCATGGAGACCGCGCCGCGGGCTTGCTTTGCTTCCTGGCGTCCCTCACCGGTGGCAAGAGGTGATGCAGGATAGAGGTGCTCCCGATGCGGCAAGATTGTGCGGCCGGCGCCCGTGGCCCAGGCGTGATTCAGCCCGATTTGGCGAGTACGCTGGATCTCGATGCTTCCTTGGTGGGGGAACTTGTGGGTAGTTCGATGGGTGGGAGAGCGCTGGGGAGGAGGAGCAGGAGCGCCGGGGCTGGTGCCGCCACTGGAACTGACGGTGGCGAGGCAATTTAGAGCTGCCGGCGGTGACGACACGAAGGAGGGTGTGGATGCAGAGCAGCAAGAGTGAGAAAGAGAGAGGAGAGGATAGAAGAGAGAGAGAAGAGAGCTGACAGGTGGGCCCATCGCCACGTGGCATCCACCTCATCAAAACCACCCATTAAAATCGTCCGATAAATGTGAACCGTCTTGATAGTTGGATGTATGGTCAATACTTTCTGGTTTTAGAGTTGGATGGTCAAAACCAAACTTAGACAACAGTACAAGGAAAAAAATAGACTTTTTCCTTAATTATATGGCCAGCATGGAAATTATGAAGGGAAAACCAAGATTAATCAGCACTAAACCAATTTTAAGGCCAACATGGTTTAATCTCCACAATTTAGAGAGTTTAAGGTTAAAAGTACACCATTTAAAAGCTAAGGGGTAATCTACACGTCTGCAACAGTAAAAGGGGGTAATCTACACTTGTTAAAAAAAACTAAAATTCCATGAAATCCGCGCCGCTACATCGATCTCCCAAAATCTCCGGAAAACCCCTTTTACCCTCCCCATGGAATCCGACGGCGACACTTCGCCGCCTCCTCCGCCAGCGCCGGCGCCGCCACGTGCCTGCGGCGCGGGCCATCGGGCGTCGCACTCGCTGCTGACCTCAGCGGGCGGCCGCGTCTGCCTCTCCTGCGCCGCGGCGCTCCTTTCCTCCGCGGGCGCCGCCTCCACGCCGTCCCACCACGTCGCGCACGCGCTCGCCAGCCTCTCCCTGGCGCTTACGGACCCGGCCTTCCTCGCGCCGCTCCGCGGCGCCGCTCGCCGAGGCGCTCGCGGGCGCCGCCTCCCGCCGCGACGCCGCGCTCGCCTCGCAGGCGTCCGACCTCGCCGCAGCCGTGGGCGCCCCCGCCGCCTCAGAGCTTGTCGCCCGCTTCCTCTCCTCCGGCTTACTCGTCAAGCACCTCCACACGGTACGTGTGTGGCTCCTAGCCACTCACATTTTCGTCCTAGTCTAGCTTCTCCTAGCTGTCTCCGAAAATTCGATCGTTGGAAATGTTTTTTCACTGGAAAAACATTGCGAGATAGTGGATTCTGGAAGTCTCGTTCTACCTGAGTAGTTTCTTTTGCAAATAATGCCGTGAAGAGTAGAGTAGTGGAGATCAAGTGTAGACTACTTCATGAATTGCATGATAATTATTGTGTTGCTGAAACCGCTACATGATTTGGCAGCTGCTTATTGTGTCAGTAGGTGGTTTATAGCGCTATTGGCCTATTGCACTAGATACGGAAGTTGAACATGACACTGACTTATTTTTTTTATTACTCCTTCAGGCCAATTGCGTTTCCCATAATTGCTTGCATTGTCATGTCTCTACAATTATCTGCAACTCCACCATTTACATTAATCTCAATATCAATAATGTGTGTTTTCTACAAATGATGGAATGCATTGTTATTTTCTCTGTAATCAATTGCCTTATATTTACTTGTGCCATCATATGAATTGAGCTAATGAACTGAGAGGAGCATCATTTGATATCCTCTTAGTTTCGTTTTGGCTGTACCAAACATAAATCTAGGATAAGGTCTTATTTGGTTATACTACTAGATAGATTAGCACTAGTTAATGAGATGCTTGATGCTCCAATGCACCATTTGAAGTAAACATAGTAACTGGTGGTAGGGAAAAGCTTAACCAAGTGCAGCATTATTTTAATTGATTAGTGTCACTCCAGGAGATGTATTCAAATATTGTCACAGAAGTACATCTGCAGTTAGGTTTCAGGATATGGTTGGAGGATGATCAGCATCCTTGCCCTGTTACGGTAATTGTGGTGGATTACTGCATTTTGTTCAAAGTGGGCTGCAGTCCTTTTATCTCTATCGTTTGACTGACATAGACTGGATCTCTTAAATATGTGAGGCATCTTGGTCCTTCTCTTCTGATTTTTTCTGAAGCAGAGGCAACAATATTGTTGAAATTTTATTTAATTGATTTACCTAATGTCTGAATCTTTCTTTTATGTCACTGCAGCTACATTGTGTGGGCGTCTTGCTAAACACAACCAAAGATGCTGCAGCACATATAGGAGATAAACTTTCGCTTTTCTTAAATCCTGTTAATGATCTCCGACTACCAAGGTGAAAACAACTGAACTTTGATGCTTATTTCTTACCTTCCTAGCACCTCATCTGGCAACATCCTTAACTTCCTCTATACAGCGATGAAATTCATGGAGAGATACTTTTCGTGCTATACAAACTCTTTATATTAAATGCCACCCCATGGGACAATATATGTGATAATGGGATGTGGGCCTATTAGCAATTGAAAGAAACTTGCTTCAACTCTTGCTTGAAGTCCTACTCAAAACTCAAAACGATACTGTTCGCTTGAATTGTATTGGTTAGTATATTTCTTCTTTTTGTTTAATAAAAATACTCCGTTTGGATGTCCATATTGGAGGCCCTTGGCATTGAATTGGGTTCAATGCCAAATCAGCCTAGTATTGGTATTAGGTTACAATACTAAAGTCATTGTTTGGATGTAGATGAAATTGCTAGATTGAATCAAAGAAGCTGGCGAATACGGATTCATGTTTGGATGTCCACACCATGGCATCTGATTCTGGCCATCTTCTTCGCCTCCACCCCAGCCACGCTGGCGGCGGCGCTCGCCCGGGCCACCGACACCTCGCCGGCCTGAGGAGCAAGAGGATGCACGCGCCCCTCCCGGATCCATGGCATCGGAGGGGGCAGGCGAGGGGCGGCACGGCTCGCCCGCCGAGGGAGGCAGGGAGGAGCCGCGCGGCTCGCCGGCGGAGGGGCGTGGGGCTCGCCGCAGAGGGAGGCGGGGGAGGGGCGGCGTGGCTCCTCGCTCGCCCCGCAGCCTTCGCCTCCTCCCGCTCCGGTGCGTCAGAGGGCCGCGGAGAGGAAGACGGAGGAAGCCAGTGGGGGCTCGCATCCGTGAAGAGAAGGACAAAAGGGAGTGGCGGCGCTGTTCATGGGAGAAGCTCGACGATGGGGAAAAGGGGCGCCGAGCCGCCGGACACTAGGAAGGGGGCGCCGAGCCGCTGAACACGGGGAAGAGTGCGCTCGCCTCGCGCCGTTGCCTGCCTCATCTCCAATTCTGCCCAATACAGAGGGTCACGGCTCTGTATTGAGGGCAAGGGGGCGCAGGTGTAGCGAATACCGCTTCGGCATTGAGGATGATTTCTAATTGCAAAGTCTAAGCCATCCAAACAGCGGCATTTGGTGCTATCCAATGCCAATTCCAATTCCGGAGCCTCAATGCCAACATCCAAACGCAGTGCCATAGTGCTTTGAAAATATTCTATCCAGTTAGAGATATCTGATGTTTTAAATTTCATATGCTCCAACAAACAATTCTGACAATTAGTTTCTGTCACAATTTATACATAAGTTTACAGAATTTCTTTGTGAATTAATCTACACATTGTCTTTATTTGAACATTTTAAATATATAAGCCACACTTAGGAAATGATAAAAAAAGTTGTATGACCATCTTCATATAGTTTGAGAAACCTGAGAATGTTATGAAAAGACCAACTGCATACATAATTTGATGAATGCACCATTTCTGATGATACGCAAGACACGGTACAAAGTTCCAATAGTTTAAGAGTTGGAGGAAAGAATTCACAATTTTGACTTAGTACCTTCAAGTCATTTGCACTAATGAAATTCGGATTTTCCTTTAAACGACTTGTCAATGTTGGAAATTTCTGCAGTGCTTTTTCTTCACTTGTTACTGATGTTCTTTTTTTTGTGCTTCTGTAGCATTGCTTCTTACTTTAGCAAAAAAGGGGCCCTTTGACCTTGTGTTGCTCAGCAAACAGAGTTCAATCAACTGCGTAGAACCAGAGCACATGCAGAATGATTATATATCCCTAAATGCTTCTCTTATTCTATTCGCTGAGGCTGTCAAAGGATCTCTGCTATGTACTAACCTAGAAGTTCAGACAGGGACATTCGATTTGATCTTTCATTTCCTGTCATCTGATGCAAATATTTGTGCTCTTCAAATTCTGATCGATGAAAACATTGCTGATTACATATTTGAGGTTCTCAGGTTATCAGGTACAAGCACAGTCATGAACCGCTTTCTGAAAGCTTATATGCATTGTGAATATTGAAGGCTTACCAAGTTGAACTCCTGTTTTACATTCGTCAGTAAATAATGATCTTCTTTCATCTCCTCTATCCAAGTGCTATTACTTTTAGCCAGATCAGAGGAGAAATTCAAAGAAAAGCTTGCAATTTGATTTTCCACTCTGCTTAATGTTCTTCACTATGTTGCAGAGATACCATTTCACCCAGTCCAATCTCATGTTTTACAACTTGTTTGGATTTGCATGGTCAATTGTTCTGGTATCCTCTCAGTGCCCCAAGAACAGATAGCCTGTACTTTAACTGCAATCTTGAGAAGAAATGGCAATGGCGAACTTGGCATGAGTTCTGAAACCTTTATTCTGGTTTGCTCAATATTAATAGAGATTCTGAAGTCACCTCATGCTCATGATATTGAGAAATTACCATCATTTATTGAAGAATCATCAAGATATGCGATATCTTCAACACTATCACATGAGTATGATTCTAGGATCCCCATTCCTCATTGATCCCCATTCCTCATTCCCTTCTTCTGAAAGAAGCACTTCTGTTCTGCCTTGAAGGGAACAAATATAATATTTCTAGCAAGAAGGATCTTGAGGATAGCATCATTGAAACTTGTGGAATGACTTTACTGCATTGGCTTGAAAGTGCTGTGGTTGATGGTAATGATTTTTTTTCTTGAACACGCAGGAGGGCTGCGCATCTTTGTATTAAGAAGAAGAGATGGTCCAATTACAATAAAATCACTCCCCACCTTGGACCAGAACGAGGGTGGAGTAAAAAACCCAAAAAAGAACTGTTACAGGTAAGAAAAAAATTTAGGACCTGATCACAGCCAAACACGCTGATGGCTCCACTAACCTACACGGCCAAGGCCCAGGGAGGCAAGCCCTTTTGCTCCTGCAAATTGCCAAAGAAGTGCTTCACTTTGAAAGGCATGCAGGGCACCCTGGAGGTTAGGGGCAGACTCATCGAAAATGCAGCTGTTTCGGTGCTTCCAGAGGGTCCACGCTCCGAGGATAACTAATGTATTGAAGCCCTTTCTATGCTGTTTAGATACTACCCTCCTTCAGGACCTCTTCCACCAATCAGCAAACGAAGTCGTCCTCCGGTTAGGAACCAAAGAGCCCAGGTTCAACGATTGTAGGATTTGAAACCAAAATTGCATGGCAAAGACGCATGTGTTAGTATCGAAACTCTTACTCTCATTGAGAGGATGACACTAGGAGTTGGGGCAATTTTCTGGTTTACTTCTCACATAATGCCATGCCAACCCGAGGGGTTGGGGTTACATATTTATAGCTGGCCAACACAGCCAAGCATATGTCAAGATGCTAGTCTAAGATGTTAGTCTAAAAGCTAGTGATGATTAGTCTAAGATGCTGTCCTAGATGCTGTCCTAAAAGCTAGTCTAATATGTTAAATGCTGTCCTGGTTGGGGCAGCAAGACCACCATGCCGAGGACCACAAAGACCAACAGTACACCAACAGTACAAAGACTTATCCCATCATTGCTGTCCTGGTTGGGGCAGCAAGACTACCATACCGAGGACCACAAAGACCAACAGTACAAAGACTTATCCCATCATTCTCCCCCTAAGTCTTGTGCGTCGTCTTGTGGGAAAGTTGGACCATCCCGGTCCGGGAACAAACCTCAAGAAACTTGATCCTCACAAGGGGTTTGGTGAGCAGGTCCGCAAGTTGGTCCTTGGTGTTGATGTAGCTCGCCTTGATGCTCCCTTTTTCCAAGCAGCCTCGGATGAAGTGGTACCTCACCCGGATGTGCTTGCTCCGTTCATGGAAAACGGGGTTCTTTGCCAGAGCCAGAGCGGACTTGCTGTCCACCCTGAGTTCCACCGCTTCAGTGTCTCTTCCGAGAAGATCACCGAGCAGTTGAGCGAGCCAGAGCGCCTGAGTCAAAGCGGTGGAGGCCGCTATGTACTCAGCCTCGCAGCTGGACAGGGCCACCACCTGCTGCTTGACCGATTGCCAGCTAACGAGGCACTTGCCGAGGAAGAAGAGGATCCCGCTTGTGCTCTTGCTGGTGTCGATGTTGCCGGTGTAGTCGCTGTCGCTGTACCCGACGAAGTGTGCCTCCCCAGGACACCTCAGGTAGTAGAGACCGTGGTCGAGAGTCCCCGTAACGTAGCGGATGATCCTCTTCACAGCCGGCTGGTGCTCCGTCGTCGGTCGCTGCTTGAACCGACTAACGTAGCCGACGGAGAATGCCAAGTCCGGCTGTGTGTGGGCGAGGTAGCGAAGGCTCCCCACAAGACGCCGGTACTGCGTACCGTCCACCTCCTCCGTCTTGCTGTCGCGGCTCAGCTTCAACATCTCCTCCATCGGAGTGAGAGCTGGGTTGCAGTCGGTGAGCCCAGCCAGCTCAACGACGCGCTTGGCGTAGGCGGTCTGTCGAAGCGTGATCCCAGAGTCATCCTGGTGCACCTCGATCCCCAGGTAGAAGGAGAGAGGTCCCAGGCCATGCCACGTGTCTCTCAGCTTCTGCGAAGGACCGAGGCTCGTCGTCGTCGCACGCAAGGTGCAACTGCGCCTTCAGGTCGTGAGGCACCAGTCCTGACACCGGCTGGTCACCGAGAAGGTCTTCCATTGTGCGGTACCGCAACGGCTCGCCGTCGTGGTACGCGTCGATGTGCTCCTCGTCGTGGGAGAGAGGAGTGGCAAACTCCACTAGGCTATGCTCGGCACGGGCTGGTGTTGGAGTAGGCGTGCCCGGAGGGGTAGCTGGTGGTGCTGGAGTCCGTGGGGTCGCCGGCTGTGGTGGAATCGGCGAAGAGCTCATCGCAGTCGAAGTCGTGGCTCCAGAGCGTGCCGCTGCCGAAGTAGCAGGCGCCGGAGTCGGTGGAGACTCGGGGACTGGGGTAGGCACACTCGGTGAGGAGGAACTGCCTACCCCCCAAACTCCCTCGAAGTGGACGTACTCGACAGTGAAGTCTTCGTACGTCGGTGTCGAGCCGTCGTCCATCGTCTTGTCCCATGCTCATCCTCGCCCTTCGTCGAACACTACGTCGCGGGCCGTGCGCACACGCTGTGTCTCCGGGTCGAGAATGCGGTAGGCCTTCGAGCCCTCCGCGTAGCCGATGAACACCTCTGGAGTGCTCCTGTCGTCGAGCTTGCCGATGTGTCCAGACTCCTTGGCGAACGCGAGGCAGCCGAAGACCCGCAGGTGGGAAACCGCCGGCTTGCGCCCATGCCAAGCCTTGTACGGTGTTCTGCCATCGAGGGCCTTGGTGGGCGAGCGGTTGAAGATGTAGACAGCTGTCACCACCGCCTCTCCCCAGA
Organism: Panicum miliaceum; assembly: GCA_032594955.1. Lineage (NCBI taxonomy): Eukaryota > Viridiplantae > Streptophyta > Magnoliopsida > Poales > Poaceae > Panicum > Panicum miliaceum. The sequence goes on along the minus strand of CM064070.1, from coordinate 4,245,477 downwards.
AGACAGCCGGCATCCCCCTCTGTTTGAGGAGGGCCCGAACCATCCTCACAACCGTCTGGTTGCGCCGCTCGACGACGCCGTTCTGCTGCGGGCTGTACGATGCGGAGTAGTGGCGCCGAATGCCCTCGTCAGCGCAGTACGACGCCAATTCAGCACGCGCAGCTTGCGGCCGCACTCCACCTCCGCAGCAGCCTGCACCCGCCTGATGGTGTCCGCAGCCTCTCCCTTGCTGCCGAGGACCATCACCCACATGTAGCGGGAGAGGTCGTCGACGAGCAGCAGGAAGTAATGTCGTCCTCCTGGTGTGGCCGGTGTCACCGGGCCACATAAGTCCCCGTGCACGAGCTCGAGCCGCTCCTTGGCTCGGAAGCTCGTCTGCTGGGGAAAGGGGAGCCGCCTCTCCTTCATCACCACGCAGACGTCGCAGAACTGCTCCACGTGGTCGAGGCATGGCAGGCCTCGCACCATCTCCGTGGCACTGAGCTGCTTCAGGGCCTCGAAGTGAAGGTGCCCGAAGCTCTCGTGCCACTGCCACGCTTCGTCATCCCGGCGAGCGGCGAGGCAGAGAGGTTGTGCCACCTGCAGCTTAAGGATGTAGAGTCGATTCGCGCCTCTGGTTACCTTGGCAAGAAGGCGACGATGGCGATCCCAAATCCTCATGACTCCGTCCTCGATCGTTACGCGCGAACCGTTCTCATCCAGCTGTCCCAAGCTGATGATAGAGTTCCTCAACGCGGGGATGTAGTAGACTCCGGTGAGCAGCCTGTGCTCACCAGACCCGGCGGTGAAGATGGAGCCGACACCCTTGATCTCTACGCCGGAGGCGTCCCCAAACTTGATGGAGCCTCGGATGCTGGAGTCAAGCTCGGAGAAGAACTCCTGCCGACCGGTCATGTGATGGGTGGCGCCGGTGTCGAGGCACCACCCATCAATCTTGTCGTTGTTGGAGGCGTCGCCGAGAAAGGCGTGTGCCCTCGACTCATCAAGGTGGAGGAGAGCTGCTGCGGCCGATGCCGCTGGAGGTAGCTCAATGCGTGCGTGTGCCAGAAGGAGAGCCGACTCCTCCTCCACCTGTGCGACGTGGGCCTGGCCGTGTCGTGGCTGTTGACAGTTCCTGGCCCAATGACCAACCCCGCCGCAGTTACGGCAGGTGTCGTCTCGTGCGCCGGCGGCGTCGCCCTGGGCGCCTCCACGAGCGCCACCCTCGGTATGTCCTCGCGCCCCGGCCTGGGCGTCTCCGTGCGCCTTGCGCGGCTTGCCACGCTTGCAGCCGCCTGTCGAGGAAGAGGACTCCCCCTTTCTTCTGCCACCCTGGGATGCCTCCCCTGCTCTCGAGTGAGATGGAGTTTCTTGCCAATGGTGATAGGCCCCGAGAGAGGTTGTGGCTCATCGCTGTCGACGACCTTGAGGCGACCTATCGCCTCCTCGATCGTCATCGTTGAGAGGTCCAGCAGAGACTCGATCGAGTGAGCGATCTGCCTGTACTTCTCGGGGACGCAGCGAAAGAGCTTCTCGATAGCTCTCTCCTCGTCGTAGGTGTCGTCGCTGTACTGCACCATCTTCTGTAGCAGAGTGTTGAGACGGAGAGCAAAGTCATCAATGTCCTCACCTGGCTTGAAGGCTAGGTTCTCCCACTCCTCGTGAAGTGCCTGCAGTGTGGACTTGCGGGCGCGGTCGCTGCCGATGCGTGCCGCAGCGATAGCGTCCCAGGCATCCTTGGCGGTCCGCTTCTTGGAAAGCGTGAACTGCATCTCGGTCGGGACTGCAGCGATGAGAGCATCCAGCGCCCGTCGATCATCATCGAAGTCGACATCGCCGTACTGGACTGCCTCCCACATGTGACGCACTTGGAGCCTCACCCTCATGACCGCGGCCCACTCGACGTAGTTGGTCTTGGTGAGGGTAGGCCACCCACCACCGGGACCAAGGTCCCTGACCACCGCCTGGACGCCATGGTAGCCATGGCGCCGGTCTGGGGAGGGAGAGTCGCGCTGCCTGTGAGGGCTGCGCTCTCCGTCGACTCGGCCGCCGTCGCTGTGAGCACCGCCGTCGTGCGCGCCCCCGCCTAGGGCTCCGCCGGCGCGTCCGCGCATGTCTGGGCTGCCGCCGCCGCGCCCGCCCCCGCCTGGAGCGCCGCCGGCGCGTCCGTGCCCGTCTGGGCCGTCGCCACCACCCCCGTGGGGGTGCGCAGCTGCCCACAGCCTCGCCCGCTCGCGAGCTGTTTCCCTTGCCAGCCCGAGGTCCACGTCGGTGCCGCCGTCGGCGGAAGCAGAGCTACCGGAGCTGCTGCTGCGCAGAACCTCGAGCTCCTCCGCCGCCACCGCCGCCGCATCTGCCGCTGCCGCTGCCTCCACCTCCGCCCTTGCTGCTGCTAGCTCCGCCGCTGCCAGCCTTGCCGCCGTCGCTGCAGTTGCTGCTGCCGCTCGCTCGCGCTCCTCTGCCGCGGCGACCTCGGCCTCCTGCCGGTGCCGCGCGCTCGAGGAGACCGAGCGCTGAGACTGCCCTTTGGACATGGCGTGCTAATGGGGGGCTGCTGCGTGGGAGGAGGTTGCCTCAGACGTGCTGCTGCTTGCCTGTGCAGGGGAGGAGAGGTGAGCAGAAACAGTAGGTGTTGCTGCTGCTGGATGAGAGCGAAAGGAGACGTGAGAGGGAGAGGAACAGGAGATGTTCAGGCTACAGGAAAGAACGGCTCTGATACCAGTTGTTAGTATCGAAACTCTTACTCTTATCAAGAGGATGACACTAGGAGTTGGGGCAATTTTCTGGTTTACTTCTCACACAATGCCATGCCAACCCGAGGGCTTGGGGTTACATATTTATAGCTGGCCAAGACAGCCAATCATATGCCAAGATGCTAGTCTAAAAGCTAGTGATGCTTAATCTAAGATGCTGTCCTAGATGCTGTCCTAAAAGCTAGTCTAAGATGTTGTTCTAGATGTTGTCCTAAAAACTAGTCTAAGATGCTAAATGCTGTCCCGATAGATGCTGTCCTGTTTGGGGCAACAAGACCACCATGCCGAGGACCACAAAGACCAACAGTACAAAGACTTATCCCATCATTGCTGTCCTGGATGGGGCAGCAAGACCACCATACCGAGGACCACAAAGACCAACAGTACAAAGACTTATCCCATCAGCATGAAGTAAGGATGTGCTGTACCGTCTCATCCTCTTGGTCGCAGAGGGGGCACTGATCGGGATGAGAGAGACCTCTCTTTTCTAGCCAGTCGGCCGTCCAACAACGGTTGCGAATAGCCAACCAAACAAAGGTTTTGCACTTTCCCACGGCCCAAGATTTCCAGAGGTGTTTCCATGGTTCAAAAGTGATAGAACCAAAGAAGAAGGCCCGATAGGCGGACTTAGTGGAGAATGTTCCTTAAAATTCAAGTTTCCAGTGGTGCTGATCCTCCGTTGGGCCAAGAGCCAAACCCGAGAGTGCGTCCCATAGCTCTAGATACTCAGTGAGACCAAGCCACAGCTCAGAGCTCCTTTTATATCAGTAACCCAAGTCAGATTATGGAGAGCTGCAGCCACAGTTCGAGTCTTACGAAATCTGCCTGGGACACATTTCAGGACATTGGGAGCCAGCTCTTCTAAGCTATGACCATGTAACCAGCGTTCTGACCAAAATAAAGTGCCCTCACCGTTGCCAATGGTGGTCACAACTGCGATGGCAAACATAGCAGAGGACTTGAGATGAACAGGAATTTCTAGACCAGCCCAAGGGCGATCCGGCTTGATTTTCTCGATCCAAAGCCATCTCATCTGCAGAGCCCAACCCATGGTTTCTAGATTGATAATGCCCAGCCCTCCCAACTCAAGTGGTCCCATAACTTTCTCCCAAGCCACCAAGCAGCTGCCACCATTTATCTCTTTTCTCCCTTTCCACAAAAAGCCTCTTCTGATCTTATCAATTGCACGGATAAACCATTTAGGAACACTGGCAGGGATCCTTCAGATTTTCCAACTTATTTTGTCAAGGGCAACTGACAAAAAGCCATTAAAGTTTGCTGAGTTGCTAGCTTCATCTTCATGGTTTAGACTGTCATTTGGATTCATGGGCTTATTTCCTACTGATCATGTAAAATCAGTGGTATATTTGTCACTAGTTCAATTGTTGACAGAGTTTTGGGCTGTAATTATGGGGAAACTATTAGAGATGCACACATTTATCTGCCATCAGACCCCACAGAACTGATGTATTTGCTTGGGCAATGTAGTACAAAAGACTTCAACTTTGCATCATGCCAATGTGCTATACTTTCTATACTGTATGCCTGTTCATTCTACAATGAAAGGTACTCACCTTGCGCAGCTTTTGATTCGCCATTTATAACTTACAAGAAAGAATGCTAATGTGGTGATTGTTTCAACTATTCAGGCTGGCTGCTGTTCCTAGCTTCTGTTGAGCAATACATCCTCCTCAATGGTGGAAACTTCCCATGTGAAATTAATTTTTCTGTTATGTTTACGATTCTGGTCCACCTTTATGCCTATGTCAGGGGCATTTCCTATAGCTGCAGCATTCCACATATTCCAGAAGCCGAGAATACTCTATTCCACGTAATGACACAAAAGGATTGGGATTTGCTTGCGATCCGAGTCCATCCAATAGCAATAAAATGGCTCTTCCAGAAGCAAGAAATCATGGAACCACTCGCCTTCCAGACGCTAAATTTTTGTAAAACTTTCTGTGAAGATGAAATTATCATGCTCTCAAACAGCAGTCAGTTGGTGGATATACAAATGGTTGCAGAGCTGGTACTTTCTGGAGAAACCGTAATCTCATTTTTGCTGGTGTCCTTGCTAAACCAGATAGTAAAGGAGGGCACTGAAGATGAGGTCTTTTCAGTGGTCAGTGTTATCGCTGAAATTGTCATGATCTCTCCTTGTTCTTCTGATCAGTGTATATCATGCGGCATTGTCGATTCATTACATGGCATATATTGCTTACCATACTCTTCAAGGATCCAAACAGTTTGTTCCTATTTGATCTTTAGCATCTTATGTTCAGCAAGTGCATTGACATTCGCTGAGGGAGATGAATGGCTTCCTCTTACTGTGAAGGCACTCTTGTTCTGTTGATATGAGTTGAACCATGCAAGTCACGACACGTAGCGTAGTTTTAATCACATTTAAACCATATTATTTGACATGTTTATTAAAAGCTTCATGGGATGACTATTGGGGTAAACTTGTGGATATAGGGAACCGTCCTTAAACCCTAATTGTTTGTATAGGTCAATGCAACCTTTGAAAAGAATCCGTTGTTAGCTATAGCTAGTATTTCAATTTGCATCATTACTGGTTATATTTATAGTTTGTTTAATTCAGAAACCGCTTTTGTTTACAGCTAGTAACCAAGAACACAAGATATTGATTGGGGTATTATGCTTTGTTTTGCATCATTCAGCAAACAAAGTTCTTGTTGAGCCTGCAAAAGCCATAATCTTGAACAGTTCGTTGGTTTCTTTAATGGATGTTATAGTACAGAAAGCATGTTCAAAAGGCCCATCTTTATTTCAACACAATCAGGATACAGCCTTTGGAGAACTCCTAAGCCTTGTACTTCTATTGGTGTTTTTCTCTCTAAGGTATGAACTATGAAGTGATTACTTGCATGCTTAATTTTATTTGCTTCAGCATGCACTAATTGTGGGCTCTATTTTCAGTTTGCATACAATTCTAGACGCAAGTATTGACTGACAGGACTTCCTTCAGCATTCAGAAGACATCCAATCTTTTTTCTGTCCTCGGTATTCCATGCCATGATTTATGCCGTCTCATGCACTTCGGTCCACCTTCTATTAAACTTATTGCTTCACAATGTCTGTTGAAGTTGCTCACGAGAATTTCAGATCAAAGAACATGTACTAATGCTGAATTAAGATACTCTGTGAAGTATCTAAAGTCCATTATTGCAGTGACCGAGGGTTTGGTCTTCAGTGGAGACAGTAAAGTTGCTGGAAATTGCGGTGCCTGTCTCTCTGTGATTTTAGGTTGGGAGAAATTTGGAAGCCAAGAGAAGGTTGCCACCAGAGAATTTAAATGGTTTCAATTAATAATGGAGGAATTTGCTGTTGCCTTGACTGCTCCTTGTTTGACGTCCAAATCTTTCACCAGTCAGCAGAAGTTTGCAGCGAATCTAGCTATTTCATTGCTTAGGCTGAGCCAAGTACCAGATTGGCTAACATCGCTGTTTGATAGCCATCCGATATCTGGCATTGTGGCTAATCTTTCTGCTAGGAATGTTACTGCAGAAATTGTCAATCTGTTCAGTGAGCTCATGGCTAGGAAATATCTGACTCAAGAGCACATTGTTGCTCTACATAACTTGTTCCAGGTTTGTGTAATGCTCTTCGTAATCTTAAAATGTAGAGCATGGCATTGTATACACTACCGGAAACAGCAAATTCGCCGAGTGTAAAACTTTTGCCGAGTGCTTTCTTTCGGGCACTCGGCAAACAGCCTGTTTGCCGAGTGTATTCAATGGGGCACTCGGCAAAGATATTACACTCGGCAATAAGGTCGTTTGCCGAGTGCCACAAATACGCCACTCGGCAAACCGCTCATAGATACTCGGCAAATGTCCGACACTCGGTAAATAAACGGCGCGTGCATCGCACGTGCACCGTCCGTCACCGGACTGGGCCGGCCGTTAGTCCTTTGCCGAGTGTTGGATGCCGATACTCGGCAAAGAGGTCGTTCGCCGAGTGCCTCTCCAAGACACTCGGCAAACATATTACTTCGCCGAGTGCCTCACCCTGGACACTCGGCAAACACAAGACTTCGCCGAGTGTTTCGTTTTGCACTCGGCGAACAAAAAAAAATTTCGTCCCCTAGCCTCCACACTTTGTTTACGCCCCACGTAGGAGATTTTGTAATCCATAATAAAAGTTGGTATATTTTGTGGTCTATTTGCTATTTTTAATGAAATGATTGCATTAATAGGAATTTTTTTATTCATGTCAGATTTTAACTGCAGGTACATGAAATGATGGATTATAATCGGTGGAAAAATTATATCCATATTATGGAGTCCGGATTGAGGTCTCAACCAGGAAATGAAAAGAAATTTTGAACATTGTTTTTTAAAAACACGACCACGAACGTGTGGTTGAATGGTTGTTAAATTATAAAAAAACCAAACGAAATCTGTCAAGATGTCATGATATTATGTGTGGAGGCTGTGGTAAAAAATTGAGAAGGTTTCGCCCAATTTCTGTTATATGATGCTTAGAAGCGGACTCATCTCCTGGAGGATTCATAGAAGTTAGAGAGGACACAATAAAATTTGGAGTCCAAGTGACACTTGAGTTAAGGTTTGGCTTCAAATCTTTTTGTATAGGCAACATACAACACAGATTGGTTCGTGTCAAAATTTGGAAATTTTTCGGATGCGTTTACTATTTTTTATTGATTAAATGCAATTATAGATTTTTAGTAGATATAAATGCAATTTGCGCTATAACTGCATGAAATAATAGAACATTATCAGTAGAAAAATAATTTAACCATTGTTGAGTGATGGTGACACGATTTTGCCCAAGTATATTAGAAAAAGTTATGTAAAATATGAAATATTAGTGTATTTTGCCGAGTGTGTAAAAAAAACACTCGGCAAAAGTACCTTTTGCCGAGTGTTTTTCACAGACACTCGGCAAAGAAGGTACACGGGCCCACTGGCAGTTTTCTCCTTCTCATTTAAAAAAAGAAAAACGTGGCATTGCCGAGTGCATTGGATCTGGCACTCGGCCAAGAAAGAAGATTTGCCGAGTGCCAGATCGCAGGCACTCGGCAATATAACTGGCAGGTCGAATTTCGTGCGCCAACAGATTTAAAAAAATTGAATCTTTACTTTGCCGAGTGCCAGATCGCGTGCACTCGGCAAAGAACCGGACTTACGTTTTTAGCCGAACCGCTGCGCGCGGCCCGGCCTCTATCCAAAAGCCGCCCTGCCGCCCCCCCCCGCCCCGCCGCCCTGCCGCCGCGCCGCCCCGCCGCCTCGGCGCGCCGCCCCGCCGCCCCGGCGCGCCGCCCCGCCGCGCCGCCCTGCCGCCGCGCCGCCCCGCCGCCCCGCCCCGCCGCCGCGCCGGCCCGCCGCCCCGCCCCGCCGCCGCGCCGGCCCGCCGCCCCGCCCCGCCGCCCCGCCGCCCCGTCCTCAAGTCGTCACTTTGTACGATAGCAAGGTGAGTCATCCTACACCTCTATTTCCGTATGATGTTCTTATATCACGTAACCTAGTTAGGCGTCTCCCGTTCGAAAGAGATACGGTTGGAAATATGTAGATGTTTGCATATTTATAACCGTATCTGTTTCGAATTGTCCATGTCACTTTGGACAGCACGAGGATGTGTAGGTGGGTTTAGTTTCCATAGTCTACTCCGATCCGAGTTAGAGCTTCGGCAGGACCTCCTAATTGTTCTCCGGATACACAATCTCCATTTCAGGACGTGTATTTGGAGAACAGCGGGGAGGTGCTGCCGAAACTCTATCTCAGGTCGGAGTAGACCATGGAAACTAATCCCACCTACACATCCTCGTGTGGGATTAGGACCTATCTTCACCTAATAGACAGTATAGGAACGCGTAGATGCAACGTGAGTTTTTATATTACTCGCTGATATGCTAGAGGATGGAGGATCGTCAGTGGATGTACACGGGCCGATCTAGTCAGAATTCGTTGACCGATGAATGGATAAACAAGACCGATGCATTCTTGGAACGGGCATTTGCAAGGATCAAAGGAGGCTATTTTCTGTTAGGTCGACGTCTTTGCCGAGTGCCACGTGGAAGGCACTCGGCAAAGGCGTTATAAAATTTTTGCGGGATTGGCCTCTTTGCCGAGTGCCACGTGGAAGGCACTCGGCAAACCGTGTACCTTCACCGAGTGCTGTATATGAATACACTCGGCAAAGATTTTCTTTTTGCCGAGTGTCGGCCGTCTGACACTCGGCAAAGCAGCCGTTACCGTCATAGACCGTTATCGCCTTTGTGCCGAGTGTTATATTTTGCCGAGTGCCCGACGATCGACACTCGGCAAACCCACTGTTTGCCGAGGGAAAGTTTGCCGAGTATGGTTCGCCGAGTGTTACACTCGGCAAACCCTTTGCCGAGTGTATTTGGGTCTTCGCTGAGTGCCTGGGGCACTTGGCAAACTTGCTGCTTCCGGTAGTGATACTTGTACAAGTAGGCTTACAAGATCATATCCTTTTGTTACTTTACACCTTTTGAATTCCTCTGCTCCGGTGAATTTGATTTGGTCCAAGTATAGTTTCCACCAGGCTCACTTCGTTCATAACATGATGCAAGTGTGCAGAAGGCAGATCTATGAGGGAAGCTCCAAGGTGCAAATGTTTGGGCAAAGTGTTAAAAAGGTTGCGAAGAGCACCGATGACATGCTCGTATTGCTCTCTGGCCTGATGCTGAACCAGAACACAGACTCTGGTGCAGTTCAATCGGAGCAGCACACGCTCCTGCGAGCAATTGATCTATTCTTCCAGGAGTCAAGCGGGAGAGAACAGCGTTAAATAAACGCCAACCAGCTTGTACAGATGTTGTTGAGGAAATCTGATTCTTCTTGCTCCACGTTTTCTGAACCAAGTCGATGATATTCCAAACGGGACAGCAATCCCTCTGTTCCTGAGAGGCTCCTCGATTTTCCTGCAAAAGCGAAGCTTAGTAAGTTGTATGTATACAAAAGTTTTGGTGTAGTAGAGGAATGTACATGTGATGTGAATCGATAGGGTTGCAATCATTTTTTTTAGATGAACTGGCAGGAGAGCTGCCAATTATATTAAAAAGAATGGCATCTCCGAAGGGAGGACTATACAAACTCGTTAGGCTGAGCCTGAAAACCACAACAGAAGAAAGAAAAGAAAGAAAAAACTCAACTGTGCAGCACGAGACATGTTAGGTCCGGCCGGCAAGAGTGGCGAGATGTTTAGCCCCCGCCATAACCCATCTATCTAATTCATCTCTGACTTTTAAGAAGATGTTGTCGCTTGTGGCTTCTTTTCCATAAAAAATCCTCGCGTTTCTTTCCTTCCATAATTCCCAGGAAATTAACATGATTAAGGAGCACATGCCTTTACGCAAATTGGAAGTTATTCTTGCCATTGCCGTCCACCACTCGTGAAGGTCACCGTCTTGCTGTGTCCACTCCCTCGAATGCACTGTTGGGATCGCTAACCAATCCGAGATGGATGACCAGATTTTTCTAGTGAATCTGCAGTCGGCAAGGAGGTGCATCGCCGTTTCAGGCTGGCATCTGCATAGGGGGCATGCTGATTGGTTCGGCCAGCCTCTTGTTTGTAGTCTGTCCGCTGTCCACAGCCTATTTTGGGCTGCCAACCAGGAGAACAACTTGCAGCTTGCAGGCGCCCATGTCCGCCAAAAGAGCGTGTCGAAATTTGTTGTCGCAGAGCCAATGAACTGGGCATTGTAAGCCGATCTAGCTGAGTAGTTCCCATTGGCCGTGAATTTCCAAGTGATTTCGTCTCGCGACTCTGGGTTTAGTGAGATTGTTTGTGTTGCCTTCCACAGGTCGACAAACTCCTGTAGGTGATGCAGTGAAAAACTCGGATGATGAAAATTAAGGTCTTTGGTCCAGTTGTTGTTTCTCGGTGCGTCTCCTAGCATTCTATTTTTCTTCCTGGAGATCGGGAATAGATTTGGCGCGAAATCAATCGGCCTTTGACCTCGAAACCAGCCGCAGTGCCAGAAGGACGTTGTATTTCTATTTCCAACCGTCATTGTTGTTGCTGCCGCGAAAAGTTTCTTGTCCGTTTTGTTGCATGGGATCTCCAATCAAATCCATAGCTTGTCATGTTCTTACCATTCTTGCCACAGCCACCGCAACCTGAGGTTCTAGCAAAGCGCTTGATATTGAGGATACCCAGGCCACCCAAACGGGTTGGTCGGGCAGAACGGACCCAGTTTAATTTACATTTCCCTCCCATAATTGCCGCCACGCCGGCCCAAAAAAATCTTTTTCTTATGGTATCAATTTCTTCCAGAATAGCTTTAGGAGCATCCATAGCTATTAGGAGATAGACCGACTGGGATGTGAGCACTGCTTTGACTAGAGTGAGACGGCCAGCCGGCGCTATGTTCCTTGCATTCCAAGCAGTTAGCTTGCCGATGGCTTTGTCTATAATAGGCTGGAAGTGAATGCGCTTAAGTCTTCCTGTGGTTAGAGGGAGGCTGAGGTATTTTGTTGGAAAATTAGTCTTGATGATTGGCAATCCCCCTAGGACATAATCGAGGTCGATGCCCTCGCACCTTATTGGCACCACACTCGATTTCTCGAAGTTTGTCTTTAGGCCAGAAGCTTCCCCGAACTTGGTTAGAAGCTCTGTGAGGGCGCCAATGTCCTCTTTTGTCAGGTTAACGAAGATTGCCGTGTCATCCGCGTACATGGAGACTCTGATGTTTAAGCTTCTTCCTCTCAATTTGCTAATTAGGCCTTTCTTCGTTGCCAAGTGCAGTAGCGCTCTAAGGGGTTCAATGGCGATGACAAAAAGCAGCGGGGAGAGTGGGTCTCTTTGGCGGAGTCCTCTTCCGTGAGAGATCGGCCTGTTTGGGAATCCGTTTAACATGACACGTGATGAGGAGGGGGAGAGAAGAGCAGCTATCCAATCTCTCCATCTAGTTGGGAAACCCATTTTCTCCAGTAAAATTAACATGTAATCCCATCTCACCGAGTCAAAGGCTTTCGCGATGTCAAGCTTTAGGAAGAGTGCCGGGATTTTGTTGCGATGGAAACGTCTGGCCATATTGCGGACTGATAGAAAATTGTGGTGTATACTCCTTTTCTTGATGAAAGCGCTCTGCGTTGGGGAGACTATTGTACCGATGTGTGGGGCAAGCCTTAGAGCTAGAGTTTTAGTGATGATCTTGATGGAGTGGATGAGGCTGATTGGCTTGTAGTCCTCCACTAACTCGGCTCCATCTTTTTTTGGGAGTAGGACAATGTTGGCCGTGTTGATCAAAGGCAGGCTCCCTGTGCGGAGGTTGTGAATGCATTGGCCGCCTCTATGACGTCAACCTTTATTATTTCCCATGAGCCCTTGAAAAAAGCCCCGGTAAATCCATCCGGTCCGGGGCCTTGTCACTCGGCATTTCAAAAATGACCCTCTTGATCTCAGCCTCAGTGAAAGGCTCATCTACATTTTGAGTCTGTAGCGTTGGTAGCTGCAATTGGTCCCAGTCGATATCCACCTCTCGTCGATCAGGCCGGCCCATCATCTTTTCGTAGTGATCTTGCACCACCTGCACCTTTTCTTCATTCTTGATTCCCCACCCCTCTCCATTCTTTAGCCTATGTACATGATTCTTGCGTCGCCGACCGTTTATCTTGCGGTGGAAATATTTTGTATTTGCGTCTCCTAACTTTAGGTTTGTGATACATGACGCTTGCCTTTTTCGAGCACGCTCAATGACTGCAAGACCAAGGACTCTGTGCTTAAGTTTTTGACGTAATGTTGTCTCGCTATCGGAAAGTGGTCGGAGCTCTTGTGCCTTGTCCCACTAGAGGATGACGTCTGCGTGTTAGGTCTAGATCACGGATCGCTAGGTGCGGGATCGACTCGGGTACTCTCTCTGTGTCTAGTTCTAGCAATCAAACAGACGTGCATGTGTGCGTGCGCGTGTACGAGATCAAACCTAGAGTGATATAGGATAGTATACCTTGCTCTGAGGAAGACGACGCCATCACGTTCGTTGGTGGCATCTGCGCTCAGGCAGCGTCGCGCGGTGCAGAGGGTCGGAGCAGATCCGCTCTGGGGCGGCGGTGGTCGATGCAGTGCAGCCAGTGGAGCTTCCCGCTGCCGCAGCACCACCCCTCGGGATCGGGTTAGGGTTTAGGTGTAGGTGGGGAGTCGGGGCACGGCGATCCTTGGCGTGCGTGCCCTCCGGCCCCCACCTTCTATTTATGTGGCACTGGCAACGGGGGCCCACCAACGCGAGTTGGGTTGGGCGCCCCCGATCAGGGCGCAGATCAAGGCTAAGGCCTTTGGGCCTTAGGTTAGAGATCAATCCAAAAAACTCCCCCTTGATCTCACATTATCTTTCTCTTTCACTTTTCTATTTTCCTTATCTCATCACAGACTTATGTATAGGGCATGTCTCATCGTCACGCGCAACTGCCGATAGAATCAATAGCCACAATACACGCCTCTGTTTAGAAGTAGATTCTGTATTCCTTTTGGGCCTCTATTATCCAGAGATCATAGGCTATACCTCATCCCCATGCCGGCTACGTGTTCCATAAACACGCTGGGTGGTAAGCCTTTCGTTAGCGGATCCGCAAGCATATCTTTTGTTCTTATATGCTCGAGACTTATGGTGTGATCCTGGATTCTATCTTTTATCGAATAAAATCTTATCTGTATCGACTTTGTAGCCGTGCTCTTCTTGTTGTTATGAGCATAAAACACTGCTGGCTGGTTATCGCAGTACATCTTTAGTGGTCTTTCCATACTGTCTACCACTCTTAAGCCAGGTATAAACTTCTTTAACCATTCTACCTGCCCGGAGGCCTCGTAGCATGCTATAAACTCAGCATACATCGTCGATGTTGCTGTGACCGATTGTTTAGAGCTTTTCCACGAAATAGCTCCCCTTGCGAGAGTGAAGATGTAACCCGTCGTGGATTTTCTATCATCTTCATCTCCCGCAAAGTCTGAATCTGCGTATCCTTTAATCTCTAAAGAATCGCTTCTTCTGTATGTTAGCATGAGGCCTTTTGTGCCTTTCACATACCGCAAGGCTTTCTTTACAAGTTTTCAGTGTTCTAGACCTGGATCTTTCTAAAATCTGCCAAGCACATTAGTGACAAAGGCTAAGTCAGAGCGTGTGCACACTTGAGCATACTGTAAACTTCCGACTGCCGAGGCATACGGAACAGTTTTCATCTGTTCTTTTTCATGTTTGTTTATGGGACTCTGAAAGTCTCCATATCTGTCACCCTTGACTATCGGAGCAGGAGTAGGTTTACTCGCATGCATACTGTATTTTTCTAGAATCTTTTGTAGGTATGTCTCTTGTGACAAACCTAGTACCCCATTTCTTCTATCTCGGTGAATCTCAATCCCTAGCACAAAAGAGGCTTCACCAAGGTCTTTCATGTCAAAATTTGATGACAAGAATTCTTTTGTTTCTAATAGTAGACTGACATCACTACTCGCTAGTAGAATGTCATCCACATACAGTACCAGGAAAATGTATTTCCCTTTCTTGAACTTTGCATAAATGCAATTATCTTCAACATTCTCTGTAAACCCAAACTTCTTTATAGTCTCGTTAAACTTCAAGTACCATTGTCTTGAAGCTTGCTTTAATCCATAAATGGATTTCTATAAATGACATCCCATATTTTCTTTTCCTTTTACAACAAAACCTTTAGGTTGTGCCATGTAAACTCTTTCTTCGAGATCCCCATTTAGGAATGCCGTCTTTACATCCATTTGGTGCAATTCCAGATCGAAATGTGCAACCAAGGCCATAATTATTCTGAAAGAGTCTTTACATGAGACCGGAGAAAAAGTCTCATTATAGTCTATTCCTTCCTTCTGTGTAAATCTTTTTGCCACAAGACGAGCCTTGTATCTTTCTATATTCCCTTTGGTGTCACATTTTGTCTTGTAGACCCATTTACAGCCTACTGTTTTGGCTCCTTCAGAAATTTCTTCTAAGTCCCAAACTCGGTTGGTCCTCATCGATTTCATTTCATCTTCCATGGCTTCAAACCATTTAGATGAATGTCTGCTTCTCATGGCTTCTTCGAATGAGATGGGATCATCTTCCATTCGAAACTCTTCTGTGTTGTACACTTCATAATCAGCAGAAATAGTTGATCTTCTTTCTCTTTGAGATCTCCTAGGAGCCTCTTCTGTTCGAATATTCTTTGCTAGAGCCTGTGACGGCTCCCCCTGATCTGTGGCAATGTTATTATCTATAGGATCCTGAAGGACAGGTTCCACATTTTCATTCTGCGTCGCCACAGAAGGGATCAATTCGGGAACTGGCATCGCAGTAACTCGTACCGCCGGTGCAGTCTCATCAGGCAGTGAGAAAAACGGTTCCTAAATCATTGGAGTGGGTGCACAAACCCGCTTCTCCTCAAGAACAATCTTTCGAACTGTTGTGTTTCCCCGAATCATCTCTTCTTCTAGGAAGGTAGCATGTCTCGTTTCTACGAACTTTGTAAATCTGTCTGGACAGTAGAAACGATATCCTTTTGATCTGTCTGGATAACCAATAAAATGGCAACTCACTGTCTTGGGATCCAATTTCCCAATGTTCGGGTTGAATATCTTTGCCTCAGCAGGACTCCCCCACACCCGTAGGTGGTTCAGCAAGGGTATCTTTCCTGTCCACAGTTCATACGGTGTTTTAGGCACCGCTTTACCAGGTACTCTGTTGAGAATATAGACAGCAGTTTTCAACGCCTCCATCCATAAACTCACTGGCAGCGTAGAATAGCCGATCATGCTTCGTACCATGTCCATCAGGGTACGATTCCGTCTTTCAGCCACTCCGTTCCGCTGAGGATCGCCCGGCATGGAGTATTGAGCAACTATTCCTTGTTCTGTTAGAAACCTCGCAAAAGGTCCTGGAACCTGTCCGTATGGGGTATGCCGACCGTAGTATTCCCCTCCACGGTTAGAACGGACAACTTTTATCTTTAAATTCTGCTGATTTTCAACTTCAGCTTTGAATTCTTTAAATTTATCTAATGCCTCTGATTTCTCTTTCATTGGATAAATATATCCATAACGGGAATAATCATCTGTGAACGTTATGAAAGAGTCATAACCATCTATGCTTTTAACTGAGAACGGACCGCAGATATCTGTGTGAATTAATTCTAAAATACCTACGCTATGCTCAGCATTTTTCTTTGTTGTCTTTACATATTTTCCTTTAATGCAATCGACGCATTTGTCTGAGTCTGAGAACTCAAGAGGAGGTAGAATTTCATTCTTAACCAGCCTTTCTATTCTCCCCATCGAAATATGGCCTAAACGACAGTGCCATAATTTCGACGACGTGTCTTGAGTTCTCTTTCGTTTTCTGTTATTATCTGTGGTTTCAGACACAGTCGCATTCACATCACATACGGAATTCACACTTTCACGTAGCGATAATAAATAAAGATCATTTCTTCTAAATGCAATCGAAGCAACTGTATCATCAAATTCTATTACACACATGCCGTCTCCAAAACGACATGCAAATCCATCGTCATCAAGACGAGATACACCTATCAAGTTTCTCTGAATTACGGGAACATAAAAGACATCTTTAAGTAATAAATTAAAGCCTGTGTCGAGCTCTAAGAGGAGGTCTCCAACCGCCTCAACATCTGCCTCGACTCCATTTGCGACTTTAATTCTGTTTTCTCTTCTTCCCGTAGTTCTCGTTGAACGGAATCCCTGTAAAGAGTTTGCAACATGAATTGTTGCTCCTGAATCAATCCACCAAGTAGATTTCGTATAATCTTTATACAAGGATTCATCTACAAATGAGATAATGTTCTCACCTCGTTTCTCCATGATCATCTTTAGATAGTCGGGACAGTTTGTCTTGTAGTGTCCCTTCTGTTTACAGTGAAAGCACCGATCCTTCTCCACTAAAGGTTGCCCAAATTTGGGTCTGTGCTGTGGCTGAGCCAACTGGGGTCCCTTTCCTTTGGATGAAGAGGGAATATCTTTATTATATCTTTTCTTGTTCACATAGTTTATAGATCCACCATGTGCATTCTTTATTCTCTCTTCTTCTTGTACACACATCGCTATGGTCTTTTCAATATCCCATTTTTCAGGGTTCATGTTGTAATTGACAAAAAAGTTGTCAAACTCTTTTGGCAACGAAGCAAAAACCAAATGAACTATGTGTTCTAGTTTGAACTCCATATCCATTGGCTTAAGCTTGTTGTTGATGTTCACCAAGCGATGGATGTGCTCTCTTATCCCACCTCCCAAGTACCTCTCTGTAACCAGTTGTTTGATCAACTGGGTAGCATAAGTCTTTGAGGAGCCAGTGTACTGACTCCTTATCTTGTCGAGGTACTCAACGACAGTAGGAAGATCTGTGATTGCCCCCAGAATGGCGGGCTCTATAGTGTTCTTGACCACTGCCAAACATTTCTTGTTGGCAGGTAGCCACTTGGCATGATCAACGTCATACCTCTGTTTGCTCGCCATGTAGGAGAGCTCTGTTTGCTTCCAAGAAGCATCTGTAACATCTTCCCCTCTGACCGGTCCCTCAGGTTCAACTGGAACCGGTGCAGTAAGGACCCAATCTAGCTCAGCCATGGTAAAGAAGAGATCCAACTTCTTATACCATTCATTATAACTGTCGCCTTTCAGAATCGGAATATCCTTGATGGAAACCATCATAGGAAAATCAGCTGAAACAGGTTAGTTCAAGTGAGAACAATATAACAATAATTACGAATGCATGGAAATCATAATGTTGTCATGATCAACTTTGGTCAGAAAATAACAACATTACTATTTAATCTGGAAAAATAATCTGTGAAATCATAATATTGTTATCATCAACTTTGGTCAGAAAAAAACAATACTACAATTTAATCTGAAATTATCTGTGACTCAAAATTTAAATTATCCCTTTGGTTCAAATTTAAATTCAAGTCAAAACAATTATCTATGTAGCGGAAACATGAATAAAATAATTCTATTTTGAAGCAATATCTGTGAAAATCTGCATATCTATTCTCTAAACATTTATCCCTTTGGTTCAAAATGAAAGGAGATCAAATTCTGTGCAAAAATATTCAAATTTGCTTCAAAACAGAATGAAAAATATCAAATGTTACTGCTCATCTGCGAAAACGGGCCGAAAATCTATTACTGTGCAGCCTGTTACTGTGCAACCCGTTACTGTGTAGCCCAAAAAACCACGTCCGCGGCACGGCCCACTCGTGAAAATGGCCTGCAACTGTGCGGCCCGCGGCTAACGGGCCGCAACCTGGGCCTGGGCCGGGAATCTGGCCCACGCCGCGCGCCCGCCGGCCGCCGCCCCCTCGCGAGATCTCAGCCGTCCATCCAGATCGGACGGCTGAGCGCGCGTTTCGGGACGTATAAAAACCCCGCGGCCGGCATCGCGATCGGAAACCCTAGAACATTTCCTCGCTCGCCCGCGACTCTCGCCTGGCTCTCTCTCACTCTCTCCTCTCCTCCTCGCCTCTGGCCGCCGCCTCCGCCACCGGCTTGAACTCCGGCGCGGCGGACGGCATGGCCGCCGGCCACCTGCTGGCAGGCCGGATCTACCTCGCCTCCTCTCCTTCTCCCTCTCTCTCTCTAGTTCCCTCGCCCTCTCCCTCAACTTTTCTGTTCCGGCCAGAGGCTGCGCCGCCGCATTCGTCCTCGACGCCGGCGGTCGTGCCATGGCCGGATCTCCTTCTTCAGTACCCATTCTCTTTGATTTCTTGGCTCGGTGTGCGTCCACACGAAGCAAAAACTGTGCCCTATGGGCCTCCTCGCCGGAGTCGCGTGCGTCTCGCGCGCGGCTCTGTCGAGGGGATCTCTGGGGTACGGGAAAAGAGGGAAAAAGCGGAGGGAAGAGAAGGAGAAGAGAAGAACAACAAGAAGGAGCAGAGGATGAAGGGCCAGGTATGTCGGGTGGGTTAGATCTAGGGTTAGGGTTAGGGTTTCGAGCTTTTTCTCGATTTCTTTCTTGATTTGTTCTCTGTTTTCTCTATTGCTCGATTTCTTCCCCTTTTCCTTCTTCTACCGAGTCAAAACCACAACCTAGATAGGCTTTGGTACCATTGTTAGGCTCTTAAACGGGTCGCTAGGTGCGGGATCGACTCGGGTACTCTCTCTGTGTCTAGTTCTAGCAATCAAACAGACGTGCACGTGTGCGTGCGCGTGTACGAGATCAAACCTAGAGTGATATAGGATAGTATACCTTGCTCTGAGGAAGACGACGCCATCACATTCGTTGGTGGCGTCTGCGCTCGGGCAGCGTCGCGCGGTGCATAGGGTCGGAGCAGATCCGCTCTGGGGCGGCGGTGGTCGATGCAGTGCAGCCGGTGGAGCTTCCCGCCGCCGCAGCACCACCCCTCGGGATCGGGTTAGGGTTTAGGTGTAGGTGGGGAGTCGGGGCACGGTGATCCTTGGCGTGCGTGCCCCCCGGCCCCCACCTTCTATTTATGTGGCGCTGGCGACGGAGGCCCACCAACGCGAGTTGGGTTGGGCGCCCACGATTAGGGCGCGGATCAAGGCTAAGGCCTTTGGGCCTTAGGTTAGAGATCAATTGCATTCTAGCGTCAGGAAAAAAAATTTTGTTCCATTCACGGAGTTCTTTAGCTACGGCACCAAGTTTATGATAAAGACGGTGGAATGGCTCATGATGCTCGGATGGAGCATTCCAGGCTTTCTGGACAACTTGAGTGAATCGTGGCAACTTGAGCCAATGGTTTTCAAACTTGAAAGTTCGAGGTCGTTGCGGGCCGCTTTGATTTGTTAGTAGTAAAGGGCAATGATCTGAGTGCGACGTAGATAGAGCGTGGAGGACATGAGTTTGGAATAGAGCGTCCCATTCTGCATTGCAGAAGATTCTGTCTAGCTTGACAAGGGTCGGGCTCTGTTGCTCGTTGCTCCAGGTGAATTTTCGGTTTTGCAGGTGTAGTTCTTTGAGCTCACACTCGCTTAGGGCATCCCGGAAGAGCGACATAAGTTGGTGATTTAGGTTTGAGTTGTTTTTGTCGGTCGCTTTGTAAATTAGGTTGAAATCTCCCATGATAACCCATTTTGTTCCCTGAGCCGGCCCTATCGATCTCATCTCGTCGAGGAAGGCGACTTTGTGGTTGTGTCGTGATGGGCCGTAGACGTTTGAGAGGCGAAAAAGGGTGCCACATTCCCGCAGTTGTATAGTTGCCGATATGTGATATTCTCCGGTGACAATTTCTGAGACGTCCACCTGGTCATCGTTCCATAGGAGGAGTCCTGCTCTGGTTCCTGACGGCCCGTCGGCAGGCTTGCAAATAAACTTCGTGAGCTTGAAGCCTCCCAGGTAACATGCAGTTTGAGCATCAACCGATCGGAGCTTAGTTTCCTGGAGGGCAGCTGTGTGACAGGGTGTGGTTGAAATTATCTGGTGAACAACATCCTTGCGGGCCTGTTGGTTTAGCCCACAGACGTTCCAACATAATATGTCAATGCCAGGGCCTATCATAATTTGGAGGGAGCCGACTCTGAAGACGAACTGGCCATGTCCAGCCGCGAAGCAGATTGCAGTGACGATAAGTCTCGATATAGCTAATACAACCAACTCGAAGGTTACAGCCCAAGCGAAAAGCACATGAAGAAACAAAGCAGCACCGTCGCCACCAAAAGTAGTCCTGTGGCATCCCGGCGCAGCACAGAGGATACAAGCACAACTTGATGTCATGATACATGATGAAGGTAGAAACCGCATGGGGTGGCAGCAGCAGCAGCAGCATCCCTATGCTGCGGCCAGGATAGCAGCAGCATCCTCCACGTCGCTGATGCCGTCGCCCACCATGGCCGCCAGGTCGATGTCCATCTGCTCCACCTCTTCATCGTCGACGTTGAACGCGGCTGTGAGCGCAGCGATGATCTCCATCGGCAGCGGCCCGCTAAACATCGCCAGGTACTCCTGCAGAACAATCTCAATCGGATCAAGCTCATCATGCATCAACCCTAGCTTGCGGCAGAGGTTGCGTTGCGCACGGCGAACAGCACCCATCTGCGGCGCATTGGCCAGGCGGGCGCTGCGACGACATGTCGAAGGTGCGTTTCTGGCGGCGGCGCGGCGGGGGCTGATTGTCTCTTGCCTTGCATGTTGATGGCGGCGGCTGGCGCAACGCCGGCTGCGGAGGTGTGACGAAGAGGTTGGCGATGTTGGGGAGGTCATCCTCCTCGATCGTCTGATGGGGTGTGGCTGGCAGCCCAGACTGCTCAGCCACGACCCTAATTGGCGATTCCGGGAGGGGTCCGTAGAAAGGCGTCCCCTCACGGCCTTGGAATTCCATCTGTTGCAAAGCCTCCTCAACGTCGTTGTGGGATGGGCCGGGATTAAGCTGCAGAGCCGTCTTGATGCGAGCGAAGATGCCGCACACCGGCACCTCTGGTGGGGTGGACACCACTCGGCTAGCTGGGCGAACCACCAGCGCTGCCAGCCCGCCGTCAGCCGGCGCCACCGAGCCGGACAGAGGAGCTCCCCTTGCCTCCTGCATGTGCTGGGACCAGGCTTCGTTCCCAGCCTCGCCACGCGGCATGGAGTCGCAAATGCCAAGCTGCGCAGCCAGCGTCACTGCCTTGAGGATGTAGTCCTCCAACAGGTGCGCAACAGAGCGTGCGCCACCCCCCGGCCCGTTGCCGTAAGCCGCCAGAAGGTTGCGTGTGGCGTCCTGGAGTGCGGAAGCTTGCCGCGCGAAGAGGCCCTGCAGCTCCGCTATGCCTCTAGAGCGAAGGACATGTTCATCAGGAAGTGGAGGCAATTGAGAGCCGATTACCTCCCCGTGCCGTCGTTCCCCACCATGCCTGTCGCTACTGCTCCAGTCACGCCTACGCGGTGAACGTTCCCATTCACGGTAGACATCAGTGTGCCCCCCCTTGTGCGGGTACTGGGATCGCCTGTTCCGCGTGTCCCCGTCGCCACCGAAGCCGTCGTCGTCCTCATCGTTGAGCCTCCTGTGCAGGTGCCTGTCCGTGTCCGCGTGGTCATTGTTGTACTCACGCCGGCCGCGCTGCTCCCTGTCCTTGTCCCTACGCTCCTCCCTCCTGTCGCCGCCTCTGTCGCCGCCCTTGCGAAACTGATAAGGTTTCGCGGGGGGAGGAGGGTGGTGCGGGAACGTCTCGAAGAGGCGACTGGGCACTTCAGCGCCATCAGCCAGCCCCAGATGCCACTGTGGAAGCCGGCGCTTCGCCGGCGTCATGGCGCCATTGTGGTCGACAGTCGCACGGGTGTAGTCGTGGATCTCGTCGAGGTGCCACGGCCGCTGAAGTATGAACTGATGATGATTCTTGGTAACGGCCTTTTTAATTCGAAGTTATTACTGAAATTCTGGCTTTTCATCCCCTCACCATGTGAGCTTCCATTTCTTGGCTCAAACTGATTCGACAAATCGTGGTTATAGAAAATGGGTTATACTCGGAAATCAGTACTACTATGATATTAGAGAAAATCTGAAAGGCCCCCACATCAGGGTCAGCGCAGCAGAGCACGTTGCGAAGACCGGGGGCACCTGACCGGCCGCCACGCAGCCACTCTCCTCTGGGGACAGCGTGCGGGTAAATGAAAGAATCAAAGCCGCACGGTCTGTTTGGTAACTGGTGATAAAACTAGAGCAATAGATAAAACATATAACTCTAATAAATATCGATAACTGGTGAATAAATCTAAACGAAACAACATCGATGCGCCCGAAGTTAAAGCTTAGATATTATTCGATAAACGGAACTTACTAATTGGCCGGAGATCGTGTTAATGCAGCCCTGCCAACCCGTACGAACTCGTGAAAGAAAAAGATGTATTGGCGAAGTCGCCGACTTGAAAGTAAAGTACGATGAAAAAGTAGATTGTTTGTATTGATTGATGTATATCCTTTACAAAACCCTGACTGCTTCTATTTATACCCTAGGACTAAGACTCCTGATCTGTCACGATCCGTTACAAACTTGACTTAAATATAAAAACTACTATATCTATAAGACTCTCCTAAAAGAAACGGACTCCCGCAGGATCTTTTGCTGCCATCTCCTAGTCCAATCCGAACTCCTTCCATTACTCCTCGACCAAGTCGGTGTCGCTCTTTGACCAACGTCATGTCATCTTTGACTGGGATCCTCTGTCATCTTGACTCAACATCCCCTCTTAGGATTCCATTGGCTTCATCCCCCTTCTATAAATAATTTATCTGTTGGCGCCAACCCATATTGGCCCAAACGCTCCAGCCTTTCAATCGGCCGACCCCCACCAATTCCATTCGCCAATCGCCCGAAACACTGCAGCACCAATCGGCCGATTCCTAACTGTAGCGCCAATCGGCCGATTCCCAATTGTAGCCTTTGAGTCTGCTGCATCGGCCAATTTCCTCCTTCCCTGACGCCGATTCAAAACGTGTCAAAATCTGGCGTCAACACATGCCCCCAAGTTTGTAACACCTCAGGTGTTTAAATTACGAAATAAGCCTCTTTAGGTTAACATGATGCATAAATAATTGAGAAAAGTTTAAAAGAAACAAATTATAAACTGGTTTTGCTTGGAATTGAAAATAGTTGGGTATATGTGCATAAGTACATGTACGTTAATCAAACAAATTAAATAACTTTCACATTGATGCTAACATGGCTACGAAACCGAATAGGCATATCGTTATTGACTTGATAATCAAAAGTCTAGTTGAAGCCTAAGAGAGAATACAAATTTTTGCCCAGGAAACGACGTGCCCTCCGAATCATACCTTTTGAGTTTTAAAAATAACTTCTAAACTAGAAATCAAATGAACTTTGGCCTGAAACAATACTTGTGTAACTTTTCATTTTGAACAACTTTCATGTTCAGAGATTTTTGAATTGCAACACGAAAATTTGAGAAACACTTGCATTTGCAAACCAGCCCCTCCCTTTTCTTCTATTTTCACTGTAGACCCTTCTTTCTTCGCTCGCCCGACCCTACGCTCGCCCGACCCTTCGCTCACCCGACCCTCGCTTCGCCCGACCCTTGGCTTTGCCCGACCCTCGCTTCGCCCGACCCTACGCTCGCCCGACCCCTCGCTTCGCCCGACCCTCCGCCGCCGCGCAGTCGCCGCAGGCCACTTGGCCGGCAATGCCTAACCGGCGCTAGGCGCCAAGCCAATGCCTGGCCGCGCCCGCACGCCGCGCTTCTCCCCACGCCGCGCTCCTCCCCAGTCCGCGCACGCCATGCGCACGCCGGCGACGCGCGCCTCTGCTCGCCGCCCGCCGCGTCCAATGGACAAGCCGCGTCGTGCCCATGTCCCCGCCGAGTCCCGCCAGTCGCCGCGCTCGCCGCCCGACAAGCCAGATGTTGCAGCTCCTCGCCCAACCCGCGCGCCGCGTGATCTCCCGCTCTCCACGCCAAATCCTCAGCGCCTAATCCCCTGCCCGCGCCCGCCGCACGCCGCGCCGGCTCTGCTCGCCGCCCACCGCGACCAGTAACGCGCCCCCGTCGTGCCGCCCGCGCCCGCGCCTCGCAGTGTAGTCCCGCCCCTCCTCCCGCCTCTCTGCTGCCTACATAAGACCGCACTGAGCCCCCCTCGTGCGCCTAGACACCGGAACGCCGTCACCACCACCATTACCGCCGCCGTGCACCACCCGCCCGTGGAGCCCCACTCCCCTGCCTCCCACTGCCCAAACCCATCGCCCAGCGAGCTTGCCCTCTCTCCACTGAAGCTCACGGCCTCTTCCCCGGCCATCTCGACCACCGGAGCACCGCCAGCGCCGCCCGCGCCGCCGCGGCTCCCGTGCTACTCCGCAGACAGCCCACTCCGAAGCTCCTCCGTCCAAGCCAAGCCTCGAAACGGGTTTCCGTCGATGCCGCGAAGCTCATCGACCAGCCCACACCCTCCCCTCCTCACCGGAGCACCGTCGCCGACTCCCCGCCCCGCCGCCGCCCCTCTGCTCCGCGCCGACGAGCCACCTCCGGCCAACCCCAACCCCGACCAAGGCCATCCCAAGGTAGCTCTCACCACCCTGGATCTCCACGACCATTTTCCCCTCGCCGCCGATGAGCCCCCTCGCCGGAATCTGGCCGACCGCCATGCCAGCGCCGCAGGGACCACATTGCTTTGATTGCAATCTTCCCAGGGGCCTGCACGCAAGTTTCCAGGGACCCCTCTGTAAAAGAAAGTTTTAAACCTAGTTTCAAAAATAGCGAACTTGTAAAATTCATAAACAAATTATAGAAAAATCGTAAAAATACAAACTCAACTGTTCTGTAATCTTTAGAAGAAGATCTACAACTTTTGTTACATGCATTTCTTCAGTTGCTTGCTAAATCTTGCTATAAATTAAATGAAATGTTTAATAGACTTTAATTGTACCCACTGTTGAAGACAAAGGCTAAAATTGAAATTTTAACAGTAGATTGGTTGCTTGATGTGTAGGCCAGTGCAAAAATATTAGGACCAGAACCCATCTCTAGCTAAACTTTTTAATAAAACTTGTTTACGACATGAAATAATAAAACTAATTTGTAACTATTGTTATATTATGACTCATATTGAGAAACTTTTCCAGAGCTAGTATATTGATGCCTGAATACCACAGAAAAAGTTTAGAACCTTTTTCCTACCTGTAACTTATTTATATATTTTTGTGGAAGGAAAAATACACTAATTCAAATAATTAGTTTCTTTGCTTGGAAAATGCTCAACGTTTTACTGTGGGACACCTTAGATTAGCTCTAGCTATATAAAAAGTTTCATACTCAGAAGACCTGTAAAACATCCTATAGAAATTAATCTTTTTTAAAGTAGGTGTATATTGTCCTATTTATTATGCTTTGTATCTTGCACAGTAAAACCTGAAAACTTTACAGTAACACATATATGGATAGCTTAATCCCCTGTAAAATTTTTGGTGTCAATACTTGCATGGTTTGTCCTATATAAAAATAACTATGTTCTAGCAGTGGCTGTGTATTATATTTTTCATAATTATTCTGCTACGTGAAAATGTCTAAAATTTTTACAGTGCTTTTGTCTCTGCATAATGTGCTCTAAATAAAAATTTCATCACTAGAAGTTACCTAGTCTAGAAGTTGTGTTTAATCCATGTTGTGCTTAGAAAATTAAGTTTCCAATATAACACAACCCCTTCTTGTTTAATGAAGTTAATAGTTTAAGTTATACTCTATTAACAATTGCCCAAAGAAATCTTAACTAAGTAATTTCACAATCAAATCAATGTTTTGTGGACTGCAACTTTATCGTGAAGGAAAGTAATCGTCATATACCATCACTATAACTTACACTTGTGCATTCATATAGAATCGACTACTCTCGCCGACGGAACGTACGAGCTGGTGCCTGCGTCCGAGACTGAGCAGCGTGAAGTCCAAGTGAATCTAACTAAAGCTTTCGAAGACCCGAACCCGAGTTCGGACGAGCCCCAAACTAACTTTACCCAAGAAGGCAAGCCCCGGAGCATGAACCCTATTTTTCTAAACTTATGCAACTTATTACTCTACTTTACTTGTGCATTAAGTCTGTAGGAGTTGAATGGAAACTTAGTTGCATGATCCTAGGTACCCATGCTCTGAGCACTAGATGTAAGGTTTGATAGAATGCAATGCTAATAGGACTCCGGTAAAAGCCGAGTGATTTCCTATCACTCGCGAGAATTTAGGAGTTGAATGTTTACTACATGCTGCAATCATAAGGTCGACGGACGGGGCTATGGTACGATGTTTTTGTTGATGATTGAGGCCCCGTCTGTTTAGTGAAAAATGCTAAGGCCACAGTGTGTGGTAGTGGTGGTTAAGTCTTTGAACGTACTAACCACATGCCGAGAATATGGTAATCGGTAAGCTTAAGTACCGGATGGAACCGAGGCCGGAATAAACTCCCCACCGTCTTGAATTCGTTCACATCTAGCTAATGGCGGGTGCATGTGCCGCCATGGCCGGGTCCATGGGGACGTGTAGTCGAGGGCGGTGGGCCTGTTCCGTGAAGCGGGAATTGAAGGGAAAAGTTGCACGTGTGATTCTGTGAGTAACCACCTGACGTGTGTTTAGGTTTTCTTGCAAGGTTAAGAAATTCGATTCGAATCGTCCGTTTCTCGCGGTTATTGAGATTGCTTGAACCTTTTACCACATAGAGTAAGAAGAGGAACAATGATGATGATTAATCTTGTTGGATGCAAATTAATTCTTCCACCATGTATGATATTCGATAGTTGCTTACCTAGAATGGTTAAAGAAAACTCGAACTTGGAGCTAAAAATTGAAAGTAAGGACCTACTTGTATATGCTTTTCGGCAAAACAAACCCTCAAGCCAAAAGCCTGGCATGTCCAGGAGTCGGCTAAGTATATTCCACTAGTCGGGTAAGCCTTGCTGAGTATTAGTATACTCAGCCTTGCTTATGGCTTATTTTCAGGTGAAACTTTCGAAGATATGATTGCTAGTTTGACTTGGCCGTGTACCCTTCCTCCTAGTTGGTCGGTGGAATGGGATACGCCCCTGGCCAACGGTGATAATGCCGAGTGATGCCTCGTATGGGCTTCATCGAGACATCATGTATCATTGAGTAGTTATCGTTATTTTTTTCCGCTGCATCGAACTCTGAAGAACTCAATTATTTTGAACTCTGAAGTACCTTGTTTTTACGAATTTGAACTCCATTGTAATAATAATTTATGATGAACCCTGTGGTGTAAAAAAATTGTGGAATGTTGTATCCTCTGGGCTCACCTTCGTGTGAGTACATGTATGTGTGGTTTCGATCGGCAAAGACCGTGGTTGTATCGGAAGGTTACCCGACAGACCAGTGGATTATTCCGTTTGAAGTGCGAGTTAGACTTGATTGCCCTTGTGGTGATGGTTAACGCGCTTGAGCCGGATTAATTCAGGTGGTTCTGCCACACAGTTTCAGAGTAAAACATAACTTTTACTTCGAAATTCTTTTTTTAATCTCTCCTTCAAAACAAACGCGGCAAAAATCTCCTTCTGTTTCGCGGTCTTCTACCTGATGATTGCAATCTTTTCGAACTGGGCGCCTGAGACAAACGTTCCCCCGGAATTCGTGTAGACGGTGCGGTAAAAATCCCGCCTTTACCTCTTCTCTCGGACCGTCTTTAAATACTGGCGTTCCCTGCCGCTTCTTCTCCACGAGCTCAGTAACTTCCTCCCCGGCGAATCACTTTCTATCTTCTCCCAGCGCCCTTTTGGCTTCCAACCGCATTCTCCGGTGATCCTTCTTTCATCTACATTCCGCTTCATTCCTTCAATGGCAGCACCATCAGCAACTTCACCAGCCACGGAGGCTCCGCCAGCAACTCCATCGGTGACGGCAGTTCCATCAGTGATTCCATCAGCGACGATGAGCTTCATCCCGGAGGTAAACATCCGAAACTTTTCCTTTTTACTTTTTACCGCCCATGCATCTTTTAGATCTATTCTTAGTTCTTCCCTTTTTACCTTTTTTAGGCAGTCAGACACCAAATCACTATCCGTCTTTCCGAAGCTCCTAGTCTCATCTGCTTAGGCCCTATGGGGAATCCAGACCCGACTGATCTGATTAACTTAGAAACCCATAGAATCCCTTTCAAGCAATCTCCTATGGATTTGGGCCAGTGGTCAGGAACTTTTAGATCTTGGCCGAATGAAACCCCCGGCTGGAAAGAGTGGTACCAAAGAATGGCCAACTCTAAGAGAGTTCAATGGGATGAATTAAAAATTTGCCGGTGCATCAATCTATCTTTGTCCTAGATGGAGAAGAATGAATCCCTGGTAATAGCAGCCTCCTATTTCTGGTCTGATGCGCTCAACGCATTTCTCTTTGGGCAAAGACCCATGACCCCAGCTCTGGCCGATGTCCTGATGCTGACCGGCCTCAACATTTCCTCCCCCGATACGCCCTTTAATTATCTGATCAAGCCGACCCATCGTCTAGAGACGAAAGGAATCGGCGGGTGGAAAGGGTATATCAACAGAAACATGAGGACCGGGACGATTTTGGAGAGAGAATATTCAGCGTTCTTGATGATGTGGCTAGAGAAGCACCTCTTCTGCGGCAGAGCGGTTGACCCTTCTTCCAACACACAAGCTCTAGCCGAAGCCCTGTCAAGAGGAGCCGCCATCCCTCTCGGGAAGCATCTGCTAGGATCGGCCTACCACATGATGCATCAGATCAGCGTCAAACTGTCAGGGAGAGCCGATTGGTAACCCTGGTGGCCCCTGGTGGTTCATCACCCTCTGGCTCAACTTGTACATAAGCAAAATCTCCCAGTAGCAAATAAAGACCAAGACATTCCCCAACATTGAGTCAGAGGAAAACCCCACAGTACGACGATGGTGCACCTCTTTCGGCGAAGCGGCATCAGTTTTCCCTGGTTGCCGGTTCACCGCCACCCAGACAGCTGAGTATTTCAGATGCTTTTACAACGGCTTTAGTGAAGAAACTACCAGTTGGTACCCGTACCAGAGAACAGAGCCACTTTTTGAGCTTCCCTTCTGCTATGACTCGACGTCCAACTCCTTTGATAATGATCTCACGGACGCCTTGATCAAACCAGGGATCTTACCGGCAAACTTCTTCTCTGGGAAAGACTCCCCAACTTATGAATTTTATAACCCATCAGTTGCAGCACGGCAGTTCGACCTTGGTCAGCTGCCGATTCAAGTTTATTTTGCCAGCCGCGCAAAATTCTGAGATGAGCTCACTAAGGGCCTTGACTACAATCGGCTGTGCAATTTAGTGCCGGACTCCAGTACCATTGATCTAAGCAATTGGATAGTGGCTCCTTTTGCTGTCCAACAATTCAAGTTATGATGGGCAGAATGGAAGTAGCATCTCTTTTGTGTATCTCCTTTAACATATTGCAATGATCTGGATCCTGACAACATCGACCCAAACGCAGCGGTACTACCCTTTTCTCGACCGATTTCGATGTTATTTCTTTTTATGCTACAAATTTGCCGCTAACTCTTATTTCCCTTTTCAGTCCGAAAGTCGACTTCCTCCGACGTGGAGCCGAAGTGGTAGGCCGATAGAGAATAGCTACCCATACACACCATTCCCACTCATCGGCTATCATGCCCCAACCATTAAAGATATCACCACCGGCCGATCAAAACAAACGCCGAAGAAACCCTCTTTAAAGAAGACGAGCCGCCAAGTGCGTGCCCGTATAGAACCGGCCGATTAGTCGGCGGCGGCATCGGCTGAACCTTTAGCTCCGCCGACTCTGCCGATTATTGAGGAAGTCGATCCCCAGGCTGCTACAGAAGCTGGAGCGGTTGCTGCATCATTGCTAGTAGAAGTTGTTCAGGTAATTTCGCATACCTCACATCCTTCTAAGTATTCTGTCGATATTAACTTCTTCTTTTTATCAGGCTGCGCAAATCGCCCCAGTGCAATCTTCGCAGCAATCGGCAACATTCCAGGCGGAAACCGGAACGCCAGCAATTCCTCCCACCGAGGTAGAGAGTCTCTTAACTCAACTTTTTGATACTTAACCAAAAACTAAACAATTTTTGATGCAGGCTACCCTGGGCGCATCGATTGTACCTTTCCAACAACCATTGGCCGGATGACTCATAGAGGTATGGCAGTCATTATATATCATCACACTTAATCATTTGAATTATACTTATAAAAATTCGCTACCCATACCTTTCCAGGAGGCTTGCCCGAGCAGGGCACCGATAATCGTCGAATCTTCGTCTTCCGATGAACTAATCGCGCTAGTTCCCGAGATGAGGGTAGCACTCCCGCCGGTGCAAGCAGAAGAAATAAGCTTCAAAGAGGTAAGAAACTTGTCACCCAAATCAGCCGATTTCCCCTTACCGTCGGCTAATCCATATTTTTATTTTTTTATTCTTTCGCAGGAGCAGGAAACTCCCAACAACAGTCTTTCTTCCTTTACGGTTGCACTTTCGGACGATGAAGAGGTTGCCTCACACCAAGTCACACTGAGCTCGATCCCTGATGACGTCCGTACCAAGCTTGAGAGCATATGGACCCTTCTCCAAGACGACATCGGCTGACTAGTGGAAGACGCCTCGCCGATTCGGCAACTTCTTAGTGAAATTAGAGGCCGAGTTCCAGAGGAAGCGGAAGAGGCTCTGGCACCCGCCACATACATAGAGTCAATGCGGATTCCAGTGTTCAGGGCCTTGCGCCATATGGCCGATCGCGCAAAACTAGCGAAAGCCCGCGAGGAGGAAGACTCCTACAAACATCGAGCTCAAGAGGTGCATCAACGAATCAGCTTCCTTGAAAGCTCTTGCCCAGATATCGTCAGTGCCATAGACCGCCTTAAACGGCGAAGGGCAGAGCTAGCCAAGGAGATGGAGCAGGTGACCAAGGCCATAGCTGCTAAAGAGAAAAGACTTCAAGACCTCCCATCCGTCATCGCCGAGCTGAAGCAGGAGAGGCAGAACCTGGCCCACGAAGCAATAAAAATCCATCGTCATATGCCAGAAGTCCCTGGATCGGCTGATGACGACCAGAGAACCTTAGACTTGGCCGATCAAGTTAGGCAACGAGCGATTGCGGCTATTAATGCCCTCCTCGGGTGAACTGTAAAAGTATTGAATGCTCTGTAAACATTTAATGTCCTCTTGTCGTTGATGTGCGGATTCAAACTTGGACTGTCCTCTTCGGCAGCTTTCCATTTATTAACCCTTTTACTCCGATGGGACGCATCCTACCATTCCTTCACCCTCTTCCTTCTATAAGTATGAGGCCCCGTATCGTTTCCAAAGGCATTCGCATCGCCTGTCTTCTTTTACTCTAACGACTTGATCTTCATCCTCCTAGACTAGACGCCAAGATGTCTTCTTCGTCTTCTTCCTTCTCCGTCAACCAGGTACGAAATCTTCCTCTGTTCCCTCTCTTGACATTTCAATCAATCTGACGTTGGGTGGTTGTTTGCTCCCCTTTTAGCCGAAATGCCTCAGCCCCAGTCTGGAACGAGCGATTGAAGTCATGCATTCAGACGGACCATTGTCGCAGGCAGACAGAGATCTGATCAGGGCTCATCGCGAAGAGCTCAAAGATCATGTCCCCGCTGACGTCCAGAAGATCTGGGACCATATAGATGCCAACTGCTCCAGGCGTCCGCCAACTGAAAGTAGTCATCCACTCCCTCGCCCAGTCGCCCTTGAAGATGCTGCGGCGGGGACATCCCAACCACCTCTCGACAGGAGCCACCCACTCCCTCGTCAAGTCGAGGTTGAAGCCGCCATGGAGGATCTGGAGGAAAAGAGCATCCGCCTCTTGATAGAATTAGGCCGGATCGAGAGAGAGATTAAGAAAAAGCGTGGTCAATAAATATGTTGGTACTTTTGTTCTTAGGGCGACTTGTACCGTGTCGGCCATGTACCCTGCTATTCTTACCGAATAATAAATCGGTCAGACTAATCGAATGTTTCGTCCTTAAGGCGATGTTATCTTTGCATCGGCTATATAGACAGGAGCCAATAGGAGTTGGCCACGTTGTCTTGATGCACTCTATCGTAAGTTATGCACCCACCCATATACTAGGATAGTACCTCTTCAGATATCTTTCGTTTAAGGCTCTTGTGAATTTTTCCCCTTCGATAGTTTCTAGTATATATGCATTTCCCGGAGCATATCGGCCGATTTTATACGGCCCTTCCAAAGTGGGCGACCATTTACCGAATTTGGAATCCTTAGACCCTATCGGCAGCACCAACTTTCATACCAAATCTCCTTGGGAGAATTGTTTGACCTTGACCTTCTTGTCGTACCACCTGGCCACCCTTTTCTTGTTTTCTTCAATGCTAATCAGGGCCCTTAATCGCTGACCCGCCAAATCATTGAGCTCTCCCTTCATGAGGAGGGAATAGTCATCGGCCATCAACTGATTTTGAACCGATGTGCGCCTTGACCCCGTCCTTAATTCCCAAGGCAATACTGCCTCGTGACCATATACCAACTGATAAGGAGATATCTTAGTGGCCCCGTGGCAGGCTATCCTGTAAGCACATAGAGATTCGGTTAAAGACAGGTGCCACTTCTTGGGTTGTACCTTTATCTTCCTCTTGATCAACTTGATTATCCCCTTATTGGACGATTCGGCCTGGCCGTTGGCTTGAGCATAATACGGAGAAGAATTCAACAATTTAATCCCCATATCGGCGGTGAATTCTTCGAACTCTTCTGAGATGAACATCGTTCCTTGATCAGTTGTGATGGTTTGAGGGATGCCGAACCGATAAACAATATGGTCCCTCACGAAATCGATCATAGCGGCCGATATCATGGCCTTTAACGGAACTGCCTCCACCCATTTGGTAAAATAGTCAGTGGCTACTAATATAAACTTGTGCCCTTTGCTTGATGGAGGGTAAATCTGTCCGATGAGGTCTATCCCCCAACCTCTAAACGGCCATGGTTTGATTATCGGATTCATAGCCGAGGCTGTTGCGCGCTGCACATTGCCAAACTTCTGACACTCTTGACAACCTTCGTAATATTTAAAACAATCTTCGAGAATCGTCGGCCAATAATACCTGTTGTTTCTGATCATCCACTTCATCTTGTGAGCCGATTGATGAGCTCTGCATAAGCCCTCATGGATTTCTCCCATCAGGACCTTTGCTTCTTCTGTTCCCAGGCATTTGAGTAGAACAACATCAATCGTGCGGTAAAACAAATCGTCTTCGAGCAACACATATCTCGTGGCCTGAAAACGCACTCGCCGATCCACATTCTTGGACAGATCTTTCAAGTAATCGGCAATCTCCTTTCACCAATCGTCGGCCGTAAGTTCCAGAGTCATGACGCCTTGAATCGGCCGATACCCGGACGCGTGTTGGGCAAGCCTATTGGCCTCTTCATTGTAATTTCTGGGAATGTACTCAATAACCGCAGACTTGAATTCCTTTAACAGTTGGAGGCAATCTTCGTAGTAAATCATTAAGGCATCATCTTTGCATTCAGATCTCCCTGTTAATTTTATCCACAATGAGCATGGAATCTCCAAAAATTTCCACTGCATCGGCTTTGATTTCTCTTAACAATTGGATACCTTTTAGGACGGCTCGGTATTCCGCCTGGTTGTTGGTCGCGGATGCCTCTATTGGCAGAGAGAAATCATAACTTGCCCCCCGAGGCGATATGAGAACGATGCCGATTTCCGATCCGGTCCCACACGAGGAACCATCGAAGTATAGAGTCCATGGAACTGGTTCAATGACAGCGATTTCCGGTCCACAATGCTGAGCCACGAAATCGGCCATGACTTGACCCTTGACAGCTTTGGCCGATTCGTACCTTAGGTAAAACTCTGACAGAGCCAGGATCCACTTTCCAATCCGTCCTTTCAAAATTGGCAATGATAGCATGTATTTCACCACGTCATGCATACGACTATGCACTCTGCGATAACAAGTAGTGCCTGAGCTTGGTACACGAGAAATATAGACACAGGCACAACCGTTCCACCGGGGAATATATCGTTTCGGCGTCCAGGAGTCTTCTGCTGACATAATATATTACCCGTTCTTTTCCTTCGGACTCCTGGGCCAGCGCCGATCCGATAACCCGCTCGTCGGTCGATAAGTATAGTTTGAACGGCTTGTCAGCCTGTGGCGGGACTAATACAGGTGGCGAAATTAGATATCGCTTGATGTCTTCTAATGCTTCGCGTTGTTCTTCTCCCCACACGAATTCGTGATCGGGTTTCAATTTCAACAAAGGAGTGAAAGCTTGAATACGCCCGGACAAGTTGGATATGAATCTTCTGATAAAGTTGACCTTGCCGATTAGGGACTGCAGCTCAGTTTTATTCTGCGGGGCCACAACCTTACTGATAGCAGCTATGGTCTTCCGGTTGACTTCTATCCCGCGCTCATGGACCATGAATCCTAGGAATTGTCCGGCTGACACACCGAATGCACACTTGTTCGGATTCATTTTCAACCCATGCTTCCTTGTGCACTCCAACACCTCTCGTAAATCGGCCAGATGTTCCTGATGACGTTTTGACTTGACCACAACATCATCGATGTAGATTTCCACCAATACACCAATAAGCTTGTGAAAGATATAATTCATAGCCTGTTGGTATGTAGCGCCGGCGTTCTTAAATCCAAAGGTCATTACCACCCACTCGAATAAACCGAGGTGGCCCGGACACCTGAAAGCCGTTTTTGAAATATCTTTTTTGGCCATTAATATTTGATTGTACCCAGCATTACCGTCCATGAA
Source organism: Panicum miliaceum (assembly GCA_032594955.1). Taxonomy (NCBI): domain Eukaryota; kingdom Viridiplantae; phylum Streptophyta; class Magnoliopsida; order Poales; family Poaceae; genus Panicum; species Panicum miliaceum. The sequence continues at coordinate 4,210,554 of CM064070.1, read as the reverse complement.
AATGATGACCTTATGTCCTGCGGCGGCATCTATCAAAACGTCGGTTGTCGGAATTGGATACCCGTCCATCGGTGTAGCCTGATTTAGGTTCCTGAAGTCGATGCATACGCGCAACTTTCCGTTTTTCTTGTATACGGGTACAATATTAGAAATCCACTCGGCGTAACAGCACTGCCGAATAAATCTCGATTCAATCAATCTTGTAATCTCGGCCTTTATATCAGGTAGAATTTTAGGGTTGCATCGTCGTGCAGGCTGCTGATACGGCCGATATCCTGGTTTTATAGGCAACCGGTGTTCGACAATGGACCGGTCTAGACCAGGCATCTCATGGTATTCCCAAGCAAAACAATCTTTAAATTCTTTTAATAAAGTTGTCAATTTACACTTGTACTCGGGATCCAAGCTAGCACTAATATACGTCGGCCTTGGCTTGCTACCATCTCCTAAATCCACCATCTCCAATGAATCGGCCGACGTAAATCCGTGCCCAAGCTTCCCGTCTTCTCGGACGAACTGATCCATCTAGTCTGAATCTTCAAAGCCGACTGCTCGGATCGGCTGTAGGCCAAAATTGGACACTTTCAGGAAATCGGTGTCCCAAGTTCTACCGGATATACACTTGACGTGTTCGCAGCTCCACTGTTGCGTATCGGCCGCAGCAACACTGTAGGCGGAATCGGCGGTGACTATCTCGGTATTGTCGCCGACCCACTGTACGAGGCATTGGTGCAATGTAGACGGGACACAGCAATTCGCGTGTATCAAATCGCGACTGAGTAACATGTTTTAGGACCCTTTGCCATTAATAATAAAGAAAGTAGTGGGAAGGGTCTTACTGCCGATGGTGAGGTCGACGCAGAGCGCTCCGCGGGTGGGAGACACATTGCCTTCGAAGTCTTTGAGCATCATGTCCCTCTTGGTCAGATCTTCATCGCTTTTGCCCAACTTTCGGAACATGGCATACGGCATGATGTTGACTGCAGCGCCTCCGTCTACTAGTAGCCTGATGACAGGTCATCCGTTAACCTGTCCTTTGAGGAACAGAGCCTTGAGATGTTGTCGTTTTTCGTCTTCCGGTTTCTCAAAAGTGGCTGTCATTGGCTCCAAAACCAATTGCGCCATCTGCTCCTCCATCCTTGTCGCGTTGTCTCGATCGGCGGGCGCCATGAACTCCATCGGCAAGATGAACACCATGCTGACGTCAGCTGCCGATTCTTGATTGTCGCCTTCCTCATTGTTGTTTCTTTTGGGGTGCCAGACTCGAGACCTGTCGTCTTTCTTATCCATCATCCGCCTCTGCTCTTCCTCTTGTTGTTCCCATTGGCGCAGACGTTGGATCCATCATTTTTGGGATTTGGACAATCCATCAGGGAACCACCTAGGGTTCACCGGTTTGGCCAGCGGTTTGGCACGCTCCCAGTCTGGTTCCAGTCCTAGGGGGTTCTCATCTGACACCCTAGCGTCGGCCATTTCTTCTAGCCGATCGTGTGCGCTAGCTCTGCCCCCCAGTCGCTTGTGCTGGTCGATCCTACCCCCCCCCCCCCCTCCCCCTGCCGATCATACTGTTCGATCCTGCCCCTTGGCCGATCATACCGGTCAACTCTGCCCCCCAGCCGATCATGCACTGAAAGGCGCCGATCTTCTTGTTCGCGCCAGTTTCTGCTGATTGGCTCTGATATTCTGTCTCTGGAGCGTGACCTCTTGAGCGAGCGATCATTGCGATATGGTCCGCTGCACTCAGGGCAATTATCAGCTGATGGTAATTTGAGGTCATTTTCCCAGCAGTGGATGAAGAACGGGCATCGTCAATGATCTTCGTGTCGGCGTATCATCTCTTTGTGCTGTCTCGAACTTTCCTGCTGCCCCTGATATTTGTTGAGCAAGAATTGGGAGGTGACAGGTCTACGCGATCGCTCTGATCCTTCGCCCTCGTCTTCAACCCGTCTTTTCCCTTTGACATCGTCCATCGTAGCCTGATTTCTGGGGTCCACGGCGCCGCTTTTCTTAGCCGATTCTGACGTCAGCACCTTAGTTTGAAGCGCATTTCTTCCCGTGTCAACCATGTTAGTAGGGAAAGGATGCTGATCAATTTTCATCGGCTTTACTGGCTTCGCCGGGACTTTGAATTTGAGTCTGCCTTGCTCAATGGCCGACTGTATCTGCTGACGGAAAATTTTGCACTCGTTTGTGTCGTGAGACGTGGCATTGTGCCACGTGCAATATTTCATCTTTTTGAGCTGCTCGGCCGATGGAATGGTGTGGTAAGGTGAGAGCTTGATCTGCCCCTCTTGGAGAAGTAAGTCGAAGATTTTGTCGGCCTTTGACGTGTCAAAACCGAACGCTTCTGGTTCTTTCTTCCCGAAAGGGCATGGTATCGGCTTCTTCCCTTTGACCCATTCTGCTAGGCCGATTTCCGCTTCCTTCAGATTCAGATCCCTCTAAGTACGCGACCTTTTTTTGAAAATTCCTCCGCTGATCAAACGGACGTACTTCTTGACCGGCCAATCGGTGAACGATCTGACTTAAACTTTCAAACTCCTGTGAGGCGTACTTCTCCTTGATGTGTGGCAGGAGACCTTGGAAGGTGCTATCGACCAGCTGAGCGTCAGTCAGGGCTAGGGTATAGCATTTGTTTCTGACCCCTCTGAACCTCTGTACGTAATTAGTTACTCTATCATCGCTCCTCTGCCTGAGACTGGTCAGATCTGAAAGCTTCATCTCGTGGACTCCCGCATAGAAGTACTTGTGGAATTGCTTCTCCAGATCAGCCCAAGTAACGATGGAATTGGGTGGTAGCGTAGTGAACCACTGGAAAGCCGACCCAGATAGGGACGACGAGAACAGACGCACCCGCAGAGCATCTTGTGTGCCGGCCTCCCCGCAATGGATGATGAATATATTCACGTGCTCCACAGTTGAGGTGTCATCCAGCCCCGAAAACTTGGTGAAATCAGGAACTTTGTACCGATGGGAAAACGGCAGTAGATCGTAGGTAGGTGGGTATGGCGTTTTGTACGTATAGGTTTGTACCTTCGGCTTCAACCCGAATTGGTCTTGAATCACCTCCGCTATCCTTGCTGTCCAATCCACTTGCTGCTCTGGTTGGGGGATCGGCACATGTTGATGAATCGGCGGTGGGACGGCTGGGTGATGGATCAAAGCGTGTGGCGGATTTTGCGGCAGCGTGGCCTGCTGAGCGGTTGACAGCTGGTGGCGTAGCGAATCTGCCGTCCCATCGTACAGCATCATTGGCGCCGCGCTTCTGAGTGTTCCCACAGCATCTACCCCCCCTGCCGATTTTTGACGTGGCCGGTTGATATTGAGGGACCGTCAGCCGGATAGCCGATTGGAATGGTGCCTAGATCGGAGAGCCTCCATGACCGGCTGATTGGTCCAGAACAGCCGCCGTTGCTGGTGCCCCCCAAGGCACTGAGTTTGAGGGCAATGATTGCACGGAAGAAATCTGGGCAGGCTGAGGCGGCGCCTGTGATTGAAAGCATGGCGCACCGTTGTATCCTAGAGGCATTGAAGGCAATGAAGTGTTGTATCCTCCGTGTTGCGTTGATATCGGCTGAGGAGCCGAGTGAGACGTGCCTGGTAAGCTTCTGACTGGAGCTACAATAGGCGGGGCGTATGCTGGCCCCTGATATCCCTAAGCTACTCTGCTGACCAGAGAACTGATGACGGCATTATATATTGTGTTGGTCATCACTGAGGATTGGTCGATGAAAGCCTGATAAACGGACTGTTGAATCATATCGGACATCTTGCCCAAGTCCTCAGCGATGGTGATCTGGCGGGGAGTTGGAAGAGGAGCTTTCTTGACGGTCTCCCCGCTTCTGGTACGACTGAAAGATTGCAGGTATACCTTCTTGTAGTCTTCTAGGTGTCTTGCCAGTTCTTCTTTCTGGTCGTCCTTAAGATCTGCCTCCGTAACCTCGATGACGTTGTTTTCAGAGATTTCGGCGGCCTTTGACATGTTGGATATTGAGGTTGTCCCAACGGGCGTGCCAAAAGTGTGTTGGCGCTAAAAATTGGCCGATGACCTTCAGCGTCGGACACACGACCCGGGAGAATCTGCTTAACTCCTGTTTAGGTGATCGCCCTGGTGCGGTTCCCGCGACGTGCCAGTCAATCTGACCTGTTGATTGAAAAGGAAAGAAACGTATTAAATTCCGGGGGTCTCGATCGGCTAAAGTTCCGATCTGTCCCGAAAAGCGTATCAGCGAATCCGCTGATTTGCTATGAAGATGACCGGCTAGTGATTGCAAAAAACTACTGGAGCAAATTAAACAATCGCCACAGATGCAACACTTGAAATAGATCTAATCGGCTATATGACGATAAATAAGAAAAAATAATGATAAAGCCGACAGTTCAATCTCAAGCTAGATAACTGGTGATAAAACTAGAGCAATAGATAAAACCTATAACTCTAGTAAATATCGATAACTAGTGAATAAATCTAAACGAAACAACAGTGATGTGCCGGAAGTTAAAGCTTAGATATTATTCGATAAACGGAACTTACTAATTGGCCGGAGATCGTGTTGATGCAGCCCTGCCAACCCGTACGAACTCGTGAAAGAAAAAGATGTATTGGCGAAGTCGCCGACTTGAAAGTAAAGTACGATGAAAAAGTAGATTGTTTGTATTGATTGATGTATATCCTTTACAAAACCCTGACTGCTTCTATTTATACCCTAGGACTAAGACTCCTGATTTGTCACGATCCATTACAAACTTGACTTAAATATAAAAACTACTATATCTATAAGATTCTCCTAAAGGAAACGGACTCCCGCAAGATCTTCTGCTGCCTTCTCATAGTCCAATCCGAACTCCTTCCATTGCTCCTCCACCGAGTCGGCGTCGCTCTTGGACCAACGTCATGTCATCTTCGACTGGGATCCTCTGTCATCTTGACTCAACATCCCCTCTTGGGATTCCATTGGCTTCATCCCTCTTCTATAAATAATTTATCTGTTGGCGCAAACCCATATTGGCCCAAACGCTCCAGCCTTTCAATTGGCCGACCCCCACCAACTCCATTCTTCAATCGCCTGAAACACTGCAGCACCAATCGGCCGATTCCTAACTGTAGCGCCAATCGGCCGATTCCCAATTGTAGCCTTTAAGTCTGCCGCAACGGCCAATTTCCTCCTTCCCTTAAGCCGATTCAAAACGTGTCAAAATCTAGCGTCAACAGTAGGAAAAGTCTGTAATGCCCCTGGAAGGTCCGAGAGACTGTTGATATGCAAATTGGTTGTAAAACACTGTGTTGTTCATTGATCCACATGTAAATGACCATTTTAGAAAGGAGAACTTGATTTTTTAAAAAAATTTGCATCCACCATTACCATATGGTCCATGCATAATACAATCACAACGTTTTACAAAAAAATATATGGTTCATATAATGGTGTCCACCATTAACATGTGATCCACATAGCTATCTCCCTTTCGCACTAACCAAAGCATCAGCTATCCTAGTAAGGATGGTATTCATGGTATCCTCATTCTCACCATCTGGACTCTCATCTTCTTGTCTTCGAGCTGTGCCAAACGTCTTTTGTACTAGGTAGTCCTCATCAGCATCACATCTATCGAACAACCTATCATGCAAATTGCTCTCACGGATAAAATTATGCAATGCTATACAAGCAAGAATGATATGCTTCTGAGTACGAGGGGAGTAACTTGGCATGTCCTTTAAAATACGCCACTTGTTCTTCAACACTCCGAAAGCCCGCTCAATGACATTTCGAAGAGATGAATGCAAGAAATTGAACATCTTGTACTTCCCTTGAGGTGGACGCCCAGAACGACGCCGAAATTCTGGAATATGGTATGTGCTTCCTTTGAAAGGGGCAAGATATCCTACTCGGTTCGGATAACCAGAGTCCACGAGATAATATTTTCCAGCAAAAGCAAATCAGCAAAGGCGGATAGCAATAGAACTATGGCTAACTAGTAACGCACAATGTATACCTTTCGGAGGCACGGAAAATGAAGGAAAATTAGCTAAAGCATGATTGAGGATCCGTGTGTCATGTGCAGAACCCGGCCAACCGGCAACCGCAAAGATAAACCTCATATCAAAGTCACAAACAGCTAGCACGTTCTGAGATGTATATCCATGTCGACATGTGTGGTTAACCATTTCCTCCGGTGGAACAACAACTTTGATATGTGATCCATCTATAGCTCCAATAGCGCCTTCGAAATAAGGCCAGAAATGGTCCTCTTTGACCCGTTCATGCTCAGTAAAGAAAGTTGGATCTCTAGGCTTGATATTGTCCTTTGCTAACTTGCGCAAACAATTCAATACTTCATGATGAACTGTCCACAATGACCTTGGAAAATGATTTTCAACCTGTGAAAATAATTGGGGTCCTCCGACGATCCACAGAAACATTGTCAATGACTCATTTGATGAAACATTGTGAGTTGAGGTCAAACCGTAATTCGAGATGAGCAAATCATGAAGTGCCATGAAACAATCAGTGCTCATTCGAAACATCTTATAAAAGTATCTCGAACGACTCATGCAATTCATAACCCATTGCAGTCCAGTTTCTGATGTTTCCCTATATTCTCCTTTGTGGAAATACTGCTCTGTGTACAGGTTCCCCATTTGACCAATAACACCAACCTGCTGTGAAAGTTCAGCTAGAAGTAGTAGTCCCTTGTGCCCCTTTTTTGCCACATCTTCCATGTTATCATCCATCTACATAAAAGCAAGGACATAAGCACACAATCCATTGTTGTCAGATAACATATGCACATAAATAAATATTTGGTCAGCAAGGACACAAGCACAAAAATAATTATTTGGGCAGCAAGGACACAACATTATTTGATAACAGATGGTCTCTCTGCAGAAGGAAATTATGTTTTACAGTACAAGCAACTAATGGTTCTGAACAAAGAAAAATAAACAAACATTGTTTCACAACACAACACTAGATAAATAAGTGAAAGGTTCTATGAACGCTTCAGCAACTCCTTTTCATGCTCTCTCTCAAGCAGATCGAACCTTCCTTCATTTATTTCTAGAGAGCGAAAGACCTCCCTAAATTCAGGTTTGACGATCAGGAAGGTGGTTGTGTGCATTAGAGCAGTTTTTTCTTGCACCCACAATCTTTCACCATCTCCATGGCCTCTGCAATGCTTGGGACTAGATTGGTTGGAGCAGCTGATGAAGCTTCAACACTAGAGGAGATCTTATCTGCTGCAGTTTCTATCTTCAAACATGTGTTCTTGTACAATCGAAAGAATGGGCTTTTCTCATCCTTCTCTTCCATAGAAGAAGACTATTCCTTGCGTTTCTTTTTTCCTGGCTTTGATTTCTTCAAAGCAGCCAGCTTGACATCATCAATGTTTTGAGCTTTTTTAACCTCAATCACATCATCGTCACTTGAATCATCAAAGGATATATCTCCAGGGTAGGAGGCACTAGCGCTAGTGACATGTATCTTATCAAACAATACATGCTTCGGTCCTTGTTTTCTGAACCTCATATGGTTGCATTAGGTATCTTTTTCAGGATTATTGCACCTCTGAAATTAAATGAAATAAATTAAATTAACAAGCAACACAATATAAAAGCATGAAAAATGAGTAATGAATGAAGTGCTTACAACAAGGTGTTCATCCCACCATTCCTTAGAGCACTCAACAGTTTGCTTTGCCTTATTCCATCACTATTCTTCAACTCCATGAACCATGTATATTCTTTTTCATATTGTCCCACTTGTTCTTCAGTTGTTTCTTTGTTAACTTCTGACCCGTTTTTTCTTCATGCTTAGATATAACATTTTTCCAACCAATCCTATTGAAAAATCCCAACAGCCTATTCTCAGCTAGTATCTCTCCTTTGCAGATATCAATGAAATGCCTCAAATTGGCATCACGCCAATCTGCCTTATCAACCATTCTTGAATCAAGAAAAAAATTATGGCAGGCAATTCAGTTATCATTCACAAGCTTCCTATTGCAACTACTATACTGCACATACTGACTAATATTCTCTAGGAAAAAAAACACCAAGCCACCATCATGCCCATCAAAACAGAGCTAAACTTTGTAGTGCACAAACCAGCAGGCAAGATAATAAAATGAACTAAGTTTCTGTCAACCTGCTAAAGAGAAGGCACACTGAAAATTCAATCCACCATTATGCATCTCAACAAGGTGAATACAATAATCTATCATCACAAAGTAATCTCAAATGTAACAATTTATACTTCCAAATATACCATGCATCTCATTTTGACAAATGAAATCAGTCCAAATGACATTAATTGGAATCAGTACCAATCATTCAACCAAGGTTGAGGGGGAGTTTGAGGTACCTGTAGATCGGGTAGGGGAGGCAGCAGGCAAGGGAGGCGGCCGGAGAGGGGCCCCGCCGGTGGGGAGAAGGCGTCGGGAAGGAGATGCGCAGGGGAGGCGGAGGGCGTGCGTGGCTCCCCCTTCTGCTTGCTCCCAGGCGGAGAGGGGCGCCGCCGGTGGGGAGGGCGGAGGCCGGGAGGGAGGTCGCCGGTGGGGAGGGCGGGATCTCATGCGCCGTGTTAGGGAAGAGCGGGGGGGGGGGGGGGGGGGGGGGGGGGGGGGGCGGAGGGCGACGCACGCCCCAAGGTCCTTCTGCTTGCTCCCAGGTGAAGAGGAGGCGGCCGGAGAGGAGCGCCGCCGGTGGGGACGGCGGCCTGAGGTGGGGAGGGCAGCCGCCGATGGTGCGCCGTCGCCGACCGGACCTGGAGAGCAGTCGGGCTCCATGCTCCATGTTGAGGAATGGCAGAGGCAGTCGCAGAACAAAAAGAAACGAAGGGGTACGACTAACCGATGGCAGCGTGGGTAGTTTTCTGGAAACATTGGTCCTCGCAGCCGCGGAAGCAGGGGCAAAGGTGCTTTGCGCCGAAGCAGGTGCGTTCGTCCAAAGCAGCTATGGGACACCTCAGCGTTGAGCTTTTTGATAGCAGAAGCAGGTTGCGGAAGTCCAACCAAACCAAGCCTAAGAACGTGCATTCTAATTCGTAAACTAGAAAGCTAAACTTGCCCAGAATCTCACAATACATAAACGCATTCATGCAAAATCTATCTCACGTTATTTGCCACTACGCTGGACAAAACTGACGCCGGCAGCAAGATTAGGCCAGTTAATTGAGTGCGGTCAGAAGGAATGATGTGCATTTTACCACCAAAACATTTCCATACGACTAAACCCTGTTAGGACCTGCATTACAACATAGCTACTCTACGGTCAATATAACCGAGAAGAAAACTGTACATGGATGGAGAAATTAAACCACCTAAGATGTACATTAAGCTAACAATGACGCTCTTCCCACGTCTCCGTGGGAAGGACAGATATAGGCATAGCCCTGTTTTTAAGCCTGCTATGCACTACCATACTGGTTGGACTACATCCTAAAATCCATCACGCAGACAGTGTTGTTCGAGAAACAGGCCGCGATCTTGCTGCCTTCCTTGTTCCAGCAAACTTCGAAGATGCCACCAGTCCCTCTGTAGGTCTTGAGGATCCTGCCTTCTTTCACAGACCAGATGTGTAGGCACTGATCCAGGGACCCACTCGCTAAGTATTCGCCATCAGGGCTAAATGCCACAGAATACACTGGTTGCCTGCAGCCATGCAAAAGTTATGTTCAATATGGTAAGCAAGCACAATAAATATCAGAATACTTCACTATTCATGGTATCAATACCTATGGCCAGCCAAGCTGTACAGAAGGCGTCCTTGCTCAACTTCCCAAAGCTTGATAGTAGAATCAAAAGATGCGCTGCACATGAAACAAAAGTCAATCAATGCTGCTATGCAGGGGCTAAGAGGCAAGAAACCAACTCAAGGCAGCTGCATAATCCTACTTACATCTATAACAGTCATCTTATCTCTGTACACGAGCAATCAGCAGCAATATCAGACAATGTTCCAAATGCTAAACTGGTTGAAACTACATATAGTGCCGAACTTCTCAAAATAAACTCGTCAAATTTTGTTACCATTGACCATTCTTATGTGTGCCACGCATAAGATGCATGACAATTGATTGTAGAGAATAATGAGAATCACTAATAACCAACTTTGTAAAGGAAAACTGATTGACAATACTCAAACACTGTATTCATTATACCAGGGGTGCATTAGATCTCTGCAACTGTTCACCTAGCTAAAAGCAGCTGCTTACCTTGCCAAAAGCAGCTGCTGATTAGGATTGTTTGTTCCTGGGCCTGTTGGGCTCCACCGAATGGTGTATATTTCCTGCAAAATATAGTTCAGCAGATTATAGATAGTTATACAAGTTCAAGGAATCATAAAAGTAGAGGACAGATTTGGCATACCTTGGTATGCTCCTTAAAATCAAATACACACTTATCTTGCTTCATACTCCATATCTGCAAAGAGAAGCTATCAGAAAGGGGACACAACTGTAAAAGCACACCCGCAAAGATAGGAGCTGTGAACCCATAGGTAAATAAATCAATTTCAGTGCTGCGTCCGAAACACTGAGTGCACACCCGCAAGGAACCTATAGGTATGAGGCTTACACTCTACACAAAGCAACCAGTAAGCTAGACATCTAGAACATTATATGTACTCAATTGCACATCTAAAAGGTACAGGAGATGAGATATACAGGTAGACATTACTCCAACAACATATTGTACCATTTAGCAGTCGAAGCCTGCATGACTAGAAAGAAACTTTCATTGTGCACAATCGTGCAGTGAACAAGGGAGACTACCTATTTGAGAGAAAAAACAAGGGAGACTACCTATTTGAGAAAAAAACAAGGGAGACTAGCATTTGTAGAAGTAAATGCACAACTTTATTTTAGAGAGAAGGTTACATGTATGACTGAGTCTTCCAACTCGGCCATACGACCAGTGTATCACACATCCTCATGAAGCCTTGATGGATCGCACAATGCACTAGTCATAAGTGAATTGGAAGACTTAGTCATACGCATAGGATTTTGTAGAAAGAAATAGTACCTTAGCTGTCCAATCATCAGAACATGAAGCCAAAAAGGAACCAGTTGGATCCCACTTGATAGCATTCACTTCACTCTGGAAATGTGTAGATGCCACAATGAGGTCACACCGAATGCTAATTTCCAAAACTAGTATTACAGGTGCACTATATTTGTGTGCAAACAATGCCATGTCATATAATGAATTATCAATCAATAATCACATCCATTTAATATACCAGGAAGTATCAACAAACCATGTTGCACATTTTTTCAACTTTTAGGAATGACTTATATAGTATCTGATAACAAGAGAATTTTCAGTGCTACTTTTGGATTGTATAAATCATCCAAAAAGATACACATGAAAATAACACCATGCAGTTTGTAGCATGAATTTTAAGAATATAATCACTGAGAAAACAAACCTGATGACCAATAAATGATTTAACTGGACGCTGTTCCCCAATCTTGCAAACATAGATCATGCTATCGGTTGAGCATGTTGCAAAAGAGTTATTATTTCTCCAATCAACATCTAGTGTTGGAGCTACATGAAAACAGGTGCGAGTTAGCTTGGGTTTAATTCAATGCAAATACATCTATTGCAACAGAAAAGAATCATGAGTTAAAAACAAAAACATTCTGGCACGCCAATTGTACCTGAATGAAATTCAAACTGCTGCTTGCACTCCCATGTCTTTGTATCCCAAACAATAGCAGTTTTATCAACGCTTCCACTTAGGAGATAATCTCCTTTCTTATTCCATTTCAACGAAAATATGGGACCCTTGTGTTTGAACAGTGTCTGCTTCAGCTCTCCTGAAATTCATTCATCACAACGGAAGGATGAGACAAAAGAATAGGGGGAACAAAATATTGGCTGCATAACCTTATATGATTTCTTCAACTGTTACAATAATTAAGTAACAATGAGTTCATGCAAGGAATTAAGTAACAATGAGTTCATGCCAGTTCCAGTTTTAGTGAAATTTAACATACATTGAATAAGAATAATAAGCAGTTGATCACCAGGCCCTTTCTTGAAGAAATTCAAGGCAAATCAAATAATTATGTGCAACTTACGTCAAACACAATAATCACACAATCACGACAGCCCCAAATTGTGAATCAGACTAACTTTAACATCAGAATGAAGAGCCAAAGGCAACAAAACATTGATACAGAAACAGTAGTTCACCTACCATCTCTACTCCATATTCTTGCCTGCCCATCATAGGAGCCTGTAGCCAGTAGTGTACCTTCACCCTGGAAGGGATGGCAGCAAAACAGATAAGACGCATGGCATGTAATAGTAAGGAACGTAGATGAGAACGTAGTGTTTTGCATGGTGAACAAATAAACAAGTGGGCTACTAAAACAGGTGGCATAAATAGCATGGCTATGACATAGTTCCCCCGGTATCTTCACCCCCAAAACATATAATGGAAGAAAAATATGGGATATAAAAAAAAATCAGCAGGAAGAAACTCACATTCCAGTCAAGCGTGGTGACATCCTTGCTCTTCTCATTGGTCCGACCTTTAAAATGTTTCAAAACATGAACACCCGGAGGAGATGATTGCATGCTGGAACCACATGGACCATCTGGAATTGTCCAGATTCTAGCCGTCGAGTCTCCTGACCTAGCAAGTTCCAAATATAGTACAATAAGTCAACAAAGAGTAGAAATAGACATAGGCAACTTTCTTGGTAAATATGAGGGGCTGCATACATACAAATTGCAATAAATAAAAGATGGGATAGGAGTAAATGAAGAGCAGTGCCAAGTTTTGAAAAGCCAGATTAGTGCAGAAATTTAAGTCCATTAATTTTTTGGAATAACATGTTCTATGATACTGATTTTAGAAATATACCATTGATCTGACCTGATACATTTTAATAACACCAAAAGACCACACCGTTTAAAAATAAACCATTCCATCCACTTCAGTTGCAATTTTTTTTTCTTTTCAGAATAGGAAGGTGAAATGCCTTCTTTGCTCTAGGGCCTGAGCATTTGAGAGGCCTAGAGCATTCAACCACACTGCCACATCGTTCCTACTGCTGATGCCACCTCACTAAAGCCCCCCAATCATGTGGCTGCTTTAGATCAATCGTCAGCAACCTAAACTTGATATGCCCCCTTGGCAGCAGAGGATGGGAAACCATGGCAAGCGTCCCAGCGGTCCACGCATTGCGGCAGGAGAAGCACGCAAAGGGGAGTAGTCCATCCGCTACGGCCAGAGCTGCTTGCCCAGCAACATCACTGGGAACAGGAGGCCAATAAAGAAAAGCGCAGCACAGACTGGTCGATGGGGAGCTCCGCTGTGACTTACCCTGTGTGATGGACTATCCATGCTCACCGACCGACCCTAGAACATCAGCTGTGTCATCACCGCTGCCTAGGGAACATGCATGGTAAGAGGGAGGAGCAATGCCCTTCCGGCTGCCACCGCTCCGGAATCCATTGGTTAGAGAACAGTGGTGAATGGGTGCCTGGGAACAACTCTTCACTATTCGATGGAAAGGGAGAAGGGAAAAATGCCTTGATTCAAACGGAAAAGGCAGGGTCAAAAAGGTTCGAAATTCCAATGTTGACGTCAAAATTACAGTGGTATATTTCTAAACAGAGCGCAATTTCGATGGTATTAAAGTGTACCTGGGTATTTCGCAGTACATTTCTAAAACAGGTACCTTTGGATGTCAAAGAACTTTTTCCTTAATTTTCGTATTGACGGGTAATGTTCAAGACACCAAGATGCATGGGAGACCAGAGGACTATTCACATTTTTTTGGCAACCGATGGAATGGTACTGTTTAGTATGCCGAAACATATCGCTACAGGAGCACAAAAAACAAAAACAAGAATACAAATGTCTATGCAATATAGCAGATAATAAGTACGCACCCTGAAGCTAGAAGAGAACCAGTTGGACTCCATGCACAAGCAAAAACCTAAAGAAATATAAAAGAAATAGTAAGAGGATATAACAAATTTCACTAATTTCTAAGAGGCAAAAATATCTGCGTGCTAAAGGACCCTTCTAACCTCAGAACTGTGCCCTTCCAAAACAGTCACATCGGTGCTAGAAATCTCCTGAGCAGTTACACTTACATCCATTGGAGTGGGGCCTGCAGTATAAAGATTTAGTATAAACTGACATGGTGAAGGAAAGTAGTATACACAAAACCCAGTCTCCACACAAATAATTTCATAAGAATCTGTTAATCCTAGAATCATATTTCTCTTCTGTAGTTAATTAATATCAAGGTAGAGTTTGGTACAAAAACTGTGACAAAATGAATCAATATAAATACAGGATTTGTTTGGTTGGGAGAAAATGTAACAGGATCAGTTGAAACTCTGCCTTTCTTCGACAGATTGCTAGTACTCGCAACGTACCAACATCACACGCAACTGGAGAACTTGGTGGCAATCGAGAACAACGAGGACCACAACAATACTAGTGGTGGTGGAAGCTGCAACCAAATCATTGTTGACGTCTGGGTGCCACAGCAAAATCATGGAGCAGCAGGGGCTCCGAAGGCCACTGACGGCGCGATGCAAAGCGTCAACTGGCAACAAAGGGGCATGCACATGGCAGCGGAGGCTGATTCACGTGGCGACGAGATGCCGCAGGCCGTTAGTGGCAGGATATGAGGCGGGGGGTTGGGCTGTCACAGAAGGGAGTAGAGCCATTCTGATTTTGGAAGGGTATCAAGAAGTCGTATCATTTTTTAGTGCAAGACATTTTGGCTGGTGATTGGTTTCTACTGGCCTGTTATCAGATCCCACGCGATCAGTTTAGGGTCCGCCCAAACCAAATAAAAATGAACATAATCAAGTCGTGTTGTTATCTGATTACAGAGTGAAACAAATGAACCAAACAGCACCTAACTTCCCAATAAATTAAAGCACAGTATCTAAATTCAGTTGTATGCCCAAGTTTCTCAGAACAGATATAAAATAATATGTTGGTTAATACTGAGATTTGAGAAGATTAAGAAATGGGTTACTTCAAGCACTAATGAAGCTTAGAACATAGTTCTAGTCTTATGTAATTTAACTAGAGCAATTCCTCTTCATATTCTTGCTACAGAAGACTCCAAATTTGTTTATGGCATCACAAGTTGACTGATAAAGACCAACTTGCCCAAAATGTGCAGGACATGAATAGACACATAAGGAAATGTCCAAATACTCATCACATGTTCCACATCAACTGGAAACTTGTTCATGTTGTAGCATAAAAAGTACTCATTTAACAAGCATCAAACATTCTCATGTTAAGGAAAGATTCAAGCATACTCATTATTTGCTAAAAGTTGTGTAATCGAAAATGGTATCAGAAGGGTAATATAACAGGTAGTAATTAATCACCTCCGCCAGCAAGAGAATCTTCCTCATGCTTAACCTTATCAATACGCTCTGTATGCTGCTTTTCTTTCTCCTTTTCTTTCTCATGCTCCCTGTCTTTTTCAGATTTATCCTTCTCCCTCACCTGTTCTTTTTCTTTGTCATGGCGATCCCTCTCACGTTCGCCTCCAGGACGCCGTTCATGCTCCTCATTACGTTCTTTCTCTTTTCCCCTATCCTTCTCACGATCAGTTTGAGATCTCTCCCTTTTTCTCTTCTTCACAAGTTGTTGCAACTCTTCAACATCCTTTGTGATGATTTCAAGTGGTTCCAAAAGGGCAAAATCCTTCTCAATTTCTTCATCATTCTGAAACAAGAACGGTGGATGGCATCACATCAATTGGCAGTAGTAATAAATACTGAAAGGTGACTTACCTCTTCAGTATTTGCTTCCAGTTCTATGTACTGGAGGCCTTTCTGCACAATAGTGATAAGAGCACCAGGTGGTACTGCATTTCCATCAATGCCACCCTTATGGATCCCTGCTTCATACCCTAGAGTAAATGCTGCATGAATAAAACCTGGAGAGCAAGAAATACTGTTATCGGTTAAAATTACACTATCTTCCTTAATATATGTTGGTGCGCAGATCTCCTGCCTATCCTTAGAAGAAAACTGGCAAGCATATTTTGAATAAGGGTGTAACAGATGGTGGGAACATATCGTCAAGAACCACAAGCACTAAAGAGCTGCACATAGACTAGAGTATGAAAAAGGTGGGGTACAAATTTCAATGGAAGATCACTAAAAATAACATTCTTGTATTCTAGTTGAGGCAGTGAAGAACAGAGATCATAATGACAGAACCTCTGGAGCTAGGTTCTGACTATGGTCTGTATCTGGTTTCTTCATGTGAGGACTGTAGCAGCAAATTGGCCAGAGGCACAGGAACTAGCACTAAAACTGAATATTTCTAGAATTAGCAATGCAGCTCATTCCAAGAACTAACAAAAAATAGCCTTTTCAAGCACAATCAACATATTCCCCAACACTGTCCCAACCATTAAGCGGCCCTAAAAGGCATATGATAAAATTACCAGTTTCCCCAGAATTAACCATAAAATTCATTCCAAAAACCAACGAGAAAATCACCTTTTCAATCACAATCAACATATTCCCCAAGCCTGTCTGTACCAGCATGTGACCCTAAAAGGCATCTGCTCCTATTACCATTCTTCCCTACCATAACCCTATTCTCCTACGCACTACAAGAGTGCACTGCAATTCATAGGCGGTCCTGCAGCATCAAATCCCCAAAAGCCCATAATTCATCATTGCAACATGAGACCATGCAAATTTCTCAGAATCAATCCGTGGGTAAAGAAACGAGTAGATGTCATAAGTAATAGCATTCCTGTTTTTCTAGTTGAGACTGTTCGGAACTAGTAGAACAGTTCCTCCCAAGTTACGGGCTACATCTCTAATTTCTGCATTTGAGGGCAGCAAGAGAAAGATGGCATCAAAAACCGGATTTTCCTTGAAGATACTATACCAATCCCTCCCAAGAACTCGCAACGCGTAATCCCAAACCCGCCCCCAAGTCTAAAAGAAGTTGCCCTAAACCGCATCTGGCTCCGAACAACGTTCGGCCGTACGGATCCCTCAACAGCGCAGAATCCGCCACAGCCCATCCGGGGGAACTAGGCGCCCCGCAGCAGCGAAGCCCCTAAACCCTAAATCCGCGCAAAAATGAGGAAAACTCTTTTGGCTCGAGCAACCCAGACGAGCGGGGAGGGAAGGGGCGGAAGGGGCGCACGCACCGGACTCCTGGAGGTAGCGGAAGACGAGGAAGTTGAGCTCCGCCGCTGTGAGCACGCCCATGGCCGGACGGCGCGGGCGCCGGCGAAGCGGAGGACGACGAGGAGACGGGCAGCCGCCGAGGGCGAGAATGACTGGGCTGATGCAGATGTGTGTGCTGTTAGCAGGGGTGGAAGTGTGAAAGCGTCTTGGGCAGCGGTGCGGACGGCCAGGATTGCGCGGAGCGCAAGTGTAACTGGCGGTGATCAGTTACGTACCTGATGGAAACTATGGGTGGGCACAAAACCCGATATCCGGAATACAAAACTGAAATATCCGAACCTGAATCCAAAATATTCGAAATTTGAAAAACCCGAAGTCATCTCGGTTATCAAGTCCAAGAACCCGAAATTATTTCGAGCAAATTGGCTTAAACACCCGGTACCCGAATTACCTGAAAAACCTGATATTAAAAAAAATTACCCCAAATCCTGCCATGTGCTTGCAATCTCAGCCCAGCCAGCCCACGATCTCGTAGCTCCGCACAGCCCACCAATACTAGAACGATATCTGTGTCAATATGTCGTCCCGAGTCCTCTCTTCCCATCGTCAAAAAAAAACAAAATAAAAAATCTTCCGTCTCTCATATGTCCTCTCTCGATCTCTCGATGGCTCTCCACAGCTAGCCATCGAGTGCCCTCGCGACTGCGCGACCTGCTGCTGTGAGTAGGGATGAAAGCGGGAACGGGAAAATCCCGTACCGACCGCGACCGTATACCGTGTAAACCGATCGAATACCGTTTAGACAGGAAAAACGGGAAAACGGGAAAATACGGCGGGAACGGGAACGAAAACGGTTAGGACTATTCCCCGACCGAATTCGCGGTTCCCGTATATTACCGGGAATGTTCCCGCGGAAGTTTCCCGTATTCAGCCCGTCCCTTTCCCATCTGGCGGCCCAGCCCACTTACCGTCCGGCGCCCCGCACCGCACTCCCCAACCCCTGCGCCGCCGCCCGTAGCCGCCCCCCAACCAACCCGACCCCTGCACCGCCGCCCCCCAACCCGACCCCTGCGCCGCCGCCGCCGCCCCCCAACCCAACCCCTGCGCCGCCGCCCGTAGCCGGCCCCCAACCCGACCCCTGCGCCGCCGCCCCCCAACCCGACCCCTGCGCCGCCGCCCCCCAACCCAACCCCTGCGCCGCCGCCCGTAGCCGCCCCCCAACCCGACCCCTGCGCCGCCGCCCCCCAACCCGACCCCTGCGCCGCCGCCGCCCGTCGAAGCTGCCCGGAGATGCCACTCCCCGCGCCGTTCCGGGTTTTCTCCCCACCCTCCGCCGCCCCCCAACCCGACCCCTGCGCCGCCGCCGCTCGTAGGCGCCGCCGCCGCCCGTAGCCGCCCCCCAACCCGACCCCTGCGCCGCCCCCCCCCCCCCAACCCAACCCCTGCGCCGCCAACCCGTAGCCGCCCCCCAACCCGACCCCTGCGCCGCCGCCGCCCCCCGCCCCCCAACCCAACCCCTGCGCCGCCGCCCGTAGCCGCCCCCCAACCCGACCCCTGCGCCGCCGCCGCCCCCCAACCCAACCCCTGCGCCGCCGCCCGTAGCCGCCCCCCAACCCAACCCCTGCGCCGCCGCCCGTAGCCGCCCCCCAACCCGACCCCTGCGCCGCCGCCGCCCGTAGGCGCCGCCGCCGCCCCCCAACCCGACCCCTGCGCCGCCGCTTCTTGTAGCCGCCGCCGCCGCCCGTAGCCGCCGCCGCCCGTCGAAGCTGCCCGGAGATGCCACTCCCTGCGCCGTTCCGGGTTTTCTCCCCACCCTCCGTCGCCGCCTCGGCTGGTCCAGCCGGAGCGCAGCGCGCGCTGATCTACGGACGCCGCGCGCCGCTCGCCGGAGCGCTCCTGTTCTTCAGCATCGGCGCTGTCAGCGCCGCCGCCGTCGCCTGCAGGACGGGGTGCTCCTTCTCTCACCGCCGCCTCCCCTTCCTCGGGTAAATTCCCCTTCCTTCCTTCTAAAGCTCGTTTGGCTGATGCGAAGAAGGCACTCGCATTCCCATGGGTTTGCGAATTTTCCACTGCCACAGTTTACTGGATTACTCATTAGTGTGCAATTAGTTTGAGAATCGCAAACTTGTAGTGGTAACTAAGGTCGCGGTTTGTGAGAATTTGTAAGATCATATGGAGTGCCATGGCACGATTTTGTTGGCGCCATGCTTGTTTGAGACAAACGCTGCTACAATTGTACTAGTGAATTATGGCATGGTGTAGCTTGTGAGAAGTCGTTGTTCATGTGGTAGCATGACGAGTTAAGTAGGCAGACCTTGGAGAATATGAATGTTGGCTCTTGTGTCTGTCATTCTCCATAATCATATTGTGATACTGAGATTAAGAAACTCAGTTATGTAAAATGTGAATGCAGTGCACATGAAAATGTGATTGCTCATTTTGAATTATTTATTCTTCCTAAAATGGAAGATTTTACTCTATAAATAATGTTAAACAATATTTAAATTGTTTATTACATCACTTGGAAGGTGTACTAGTGTTATATTTCTAGTTCATGAGGGAAAAGGAGAGCCCTGGCCTCTTGGCCTCCTGACCCTTAAGGTTTTCCCACAGAATATAAATTTTCACTGCTCAATGTTAAGCAATAAATATTCCTACCTTTTCAAATGGTAGTTAGGTTTATCTGTTAAGTTGTGCCACGCGAAGTTGGACTACCTTACTTCTGTAAATGAGATGAGCTTCCAAAAATTGCATTGTCAGCATAGCCTGTAAGGCTGTAAGAACTAACTGTCGCGGAGCTAGTAGGACCCCCGTGATAAATATTCTTTTGTACATAGCTTCAGGAAACCTTGGCAGCCATAAACTGAAATTACAGTCTGCAAATTCGAAAAAAAAATAATATCACAAGGCCTCTTGCCCATAATATCACAAGGGATGCGCTCATTATTTTAAGTGGTTACGTATATTGGTATTCCCATTTTATGTTACCGCTTCCCGATCGTAATCAACACGTTCCCGTTCGAATTATTCCGTTCCCGATATCCCGTATTACCGGTTTCGTTTTCCCGTCCGGCCTTCCCGTTCCCGTTTCCGTTCCCGGTAAAAAAATACGGGAGCGGGAATGGTTAAGAGCTTTTCCCGACCATTCCCGATCGTTTTCATCCCTAACTGTGAGGCATCTGCGCCCCCGGCCTCCCGCTGCTGCGCCCCTACCGTCAGCGAGGTGATCTGCAACAACCTCGCCTAGCTACCGCCACGACCGCGTCTATGCATGTCGGCGCCGCGCACTATGCGCATGCACGCGCCATGCAGTGCGCGATCACTGCACCCGCACACATCTCGGCACGACGGGTGCGCCTCCGCGCGCGGCGGCCGTCACAACAGCCTGGAGATAACGCTGTACTCGAGTTGTAAATGTCTAAAACCCAAACAGATCAATACAATTGACAGCGGTTGATCAACTCTCGTTTCTACATGGTATCAGTGACCGTGTTCCGCTAATTCTTCTGCTTCCGCTCTGGCTTCCTCGCTGCAGTCTTCTTCTAGATTCTCCGGCGACTCCGCCGTTCCCGCCCCTGTTCCGGCTCCCATCTCCCTTGGGCTCCCATCTCCCTCGTCTAGACAGTTAACATACGCTCTCATGTCCCCATCCTCCTCGACATGGTGGACTCCAACTACGGCCAATGGCGCTGCCTCTTCGACTCCGTCCTCGGCAAGTTCGGCCTCAGCGGCCATGTCTTCTTGCCGCCGCCTCTGAATGAGCGCGACAACGACTGGATCATGACGGACCGCTGCATCGTCAATTGGCTGCACACCACAGTGACCAAGGGCGTCTTCGACATCATCTACAAGCCGAACTCCTCTGCTTTCTCCGTCTAGCACAGCATCGAGAGCATGTTCCGCGACAATGAGCTTCAGCGTGCGGTCTACTACGAGGCCGAATTCCGCACCCTCCAGCAGGGCGACCTGAGCATGAATGACTACTGCACGCGCCTCAAGACCCTCGCCGACAATCTTCGGGATGTCGGCCACCCGATCTATGACTAGTCAGGTACTCAATCTTATTCGTGGATTGAATCCCAAGTACAAGCACCACATCCCCGCCATCACCTCCAAGAATCCACCCCACACCTTCATGAGTGCTCGATCGTACCTGATGCTGGAGGAGCTACGCGAGATCCACGACGCCAAGATGCAAGCCGGCCACGGTGGATCTTCTTCCTCAGGATCCGGATCCGCCAATGTCGGCTCCGGCTCCAGCAGCGGCTCGACTCGCTCCAAGGGTCGCTATAAGAAGCGCAGCCGGAGCACCTCCTGCAACACTAGCTCCGGCGGCTCTTCGTCGACTGGCGCGGGCGGCGGCGCCACAACCCAGCAACGCCTGTCGGCTGCATCTGGTGCTCCTTGGGCGGCCGGCTACAATCCCTGGACGGGCCTCGTCCAGGCCTGGTCAATGCCGTTCCGGGCCCCGGGAGCTGGTGTCTTGGGCCCCCGGCCTCCCTTCCAGCCTCAGCAGGCCATGGTGGCCCAACACCAGCCCACTCTCCTCCCAGCTCCTGAGGTGCCCAACCAGCATGTCTGGGACACCGGCGCCCTCTACGCCGCGCTCGCCAACGCCGGCGTCCCCGCCCAGCCACCAAGCTCTGCAGACTGGTTCATGGATACCGGCGCCTCCACTCATATGTCTTCGTCCCTGGTAATTGTCGTTCCCCTCAAGCCGTTCCTCCTACCACATACATCACTGTAGGCAATGGAGCGCGTCTGCCTGTCACTCATCTGGCCGGCGCAACCATCCCAACCCCCTCTCTTCCTTTGCATCTGCATCATGTTCTTGTTTCACCTCATCTCGTCAAGAACCTGATTTCTGTGCGCAAACTCGTGACAACAATGTGTCCATTGAATTTGATCCTAACGGTTTCTTTGTTAAGGCAATTCCAACGGGCAGGGTGATGCTCCGATTAGCTCCGGCGACCTCTATCCGCTGTAGGCACCACAGCTCCATGCACTCTTTGCAGAGGTATCCGCTGTAGGCACCACAGCTCCACGCACTCTTTGCAGAGGTCGACCTGTGGCATCTACGTCTTGGGCATCCCGGCGATCCAGTTCTTTCTTAGGTCTTGCACACAATTGAATTCCAATGTAATAAGAGCTCTGTCCACTGCTGTCAGTCATGTCGTCTTGGCAAGCATGTTAAACTTCCTTTTGCTTCCACGAGCTCACAAACTTATTTTCCATTTCAATTGATTCATGCCGATGTTTGGACTTCCCCAGTCCTGAGTGTCTCTGGCTACAAGTTCTATTTGGTTGTCTTGAATGACTTCACGCACTACGTCTGGACGTTCCCCCTCCAACATAAATCCGATGTCCTCCCACTGCTGCAATCGTTTCACGCCTACGTTCACACCCAGTTCCGCCTACCCACCGTTGCACTTCAAACAGACAACGGCCGCGCATCTCTTTTTTGCGCAGCATGGCATCGCTCTTCGTCTTTCCTGCCCCTATACCTCTCAGCAAAACGGGAAGGCCGAGCGTATATTGCGCACTTTGAACGATTGCACGCATACTTTGCTAATTCACAGTGCAGCTCCATCATGCTACTGGGCCGAGGCGCTGTCTACGACAACTTACTTGATCAACAGGCGTCCATGTTGCGCTTCCGGCTCCATCACGCCATACCAGCTTCTCCCCGGCCTGCCTCCCAAGTACGCTACTTGCGCGTCTTCGGGTGCCTTTGCTTCCCCAACACCATCGCCACAGCTCTGAACAAGCTCAGACCTCAGCTCCGTGCCCTGCGTCTTTCTCGGCTACCCTGGCGACCACCGTGGCTACCGCTGCCTCGACCTCGGTACACAACGCGTCATCACGTCGCGCCATGTCACCTTCGATGAGAAGCAGTTCCTGTTCCGCCGGCTAACTGCGATGCGGCAGCCGTCGCCCTCGCTGATCGTCTACGACGACTACGTTTCTCCACCTCGATAGCCTGTGCCATGCCATGCGTCATCTGCACCGCTGGCCGCGATGCCCGACGCCACTGCATCGGTGTCCTCCTCGCCACCAACAGCCGCTGAGCCGGCCGCTCCGCCTCCTTCTTCCCCGACCTCGCCACCAGACGCGCCGCGCCATGCGATGGTGACCCATGACCGTGCAGGCATCGTCAAGCCAAATCCCAAGTACGCCTTGCACACCACGGCAACCCCAATCTCCCTGGTGCTATCGTCTGTTCGGCAAGCACTCAAGGACCCAAACTGGCTTGCTGCTATGCAAGTTGAGTTCGACGCTCTCCTCGCCAACCGTACCTGGACACTGGTCGACAAGCCGCCTGGCGCACGCATGATCTCGGAAAAGTGGGTATTCAAGCACAAGCTTCGATCTGACAGCACGCTCGAGCGTTATAAAGCTCGTTGGGCCGTTCGTGGCTTTCATCAGCGCCCCGCATTGATTTCGGGGAAACCTTCTCACCGGTGGTTAAGCCAGCAACGATCCGGACGGTGCTCACCATCATCCCCACCAAGCACTAGCCGGCTCATCAACTCGACGTCACCAACGCCTTCCTCCATGGCAACATCAGCAAGAAGTGTTTTGTCAGGAGCCCACCGGCTTTGCCGTTGCTCAACATCTCGACTCCGTCTGTCTCCTCACCCGGTCCCTCTACGGCCCGCGACAAGCGCCTCGCGCCTGGTTTGACTGCTTCGTCGGGTACGTGACCTCCAGGGGCTTCACTCAGGCTCGGTCTGACACGTCTCTCTTCGTTCTCCGAAATGGGGGTGAGATGGCCTACCTTCTCTTGTACGTGGATGACATGATTCTCTCGGCATCCACTACGGGTCTTCTTCAGCAAATCATTGTTCGCCAGAAAGCTGCCTTTGCTATGAAAGATATGGGTCCTGTCAAATACTTTCTCGGTATCGACGTTCGTCGCACACAGGATGGGTTCTTCCTCAACCAGTCCAAGTACGCCGATGAGCTTCTCGAGCGCACCGGCATGACGAACTGCAAAGCTGCGTCCACGCCTGCACCTCTTCGTGATGCATCGACGTTCCGAAGCCTGGCCGGTGCCCTCCAATACTTACCCTCACCAAGTCGGACATCGCCTACGCCGTTCAACGGTGCTGTCTCCACATGCACTCGCCGCATGTCCACCTCACGATGCTGAAGCGCATTCTCCGGTACATCAAAGGAACAACGTGCCTTGGCCTGCATCTCCAAGCTGCTGCATCCCCGACAGTGACCGCCTACACGGACGCCGACTGGGCCAGCTGCCCAGATATGCACCATTCTACGTCCGGATTCTGTGTCTACCTCGGCGGCTCGCTCGTTTCATGGTCATCCAAGTGTCAAAACACGGTGTCATGTTCCAGCGCCGAGGCCAAGTACCGCGGCATCGCCAACGTCGTCTCCGAGTGTACATGACTCCGACAACTCTTCGGCGAGCTTCACTTCGACGAGCCCAAGGCCACTGTCGCGTTCTGTGACCACGTGTCCGCAGTGTACATGTCCCGCAATCCTGTTCATGATCACCGCACCAAACACATGGAGCTGGATATCCACTTTGTTCGTGAAAAAGTTGCCATGGGCGATCTCCGTGTGCAGCAGGTGCCAAGCGCTCGTGAGGTGGCCGACATTTTCACCAAGGGTCTGCCGACGGCGCTCTTTGATGACTTCAGGGACAGCCTCTCCGTCGGACCACCCGATGTTGAGTCTGCAGGGGGTGTCAGCGAGGTGATCTGCAACAACCTTGCCCAGCTACCGCCATGACCGCGTCTATGCATGTCGGCGCCGCGCACTACGCGCATGCACGCGCCATGCAGTGCCCGATCACCGCACCCGCACATCTCGCCACGACGGGTGCGCCTCTGCGCGCGGCGGCCGTCACAACGGCCTGGAGATAACGCTGTACTCGAGTTGTAAATGTGTAAAACCCAAACAGATCAATACAATTGACAGCGGTTGATCAACTCTCGTTTCTACACCTACCGATTCCTCGCACGCGGCCCCATGCTCGATCTGAGCATGATCGATTCAAATCCATGGCGTTGTCAAAGCTCACGGCCACAGGACTGCAGGGATAGGTCGACGACGTGTGCTGGGGGAGCTCCGAAGGCTTTCCATAGGTGGGGAAAAGGGTGCTGTGGTTCTCGACGAAGCAGTACCCCGCCGGTCGCCGAGCGAAGCTATACATGGCTCAAAGCGATGATAAAAAAAAACCATCACTCGCAGGCGGCCCAACACGACGGCCCGTCATCTTCCTCGTGATGCTCTCGAGCACCTCCGGATCCCGCACCTGCCGTCCACCGCTCAGCCCCTCCCCCATCCCACCCCACCGACACGGGCGGGCTAGAGTCCCGTCCAAGCTCCGCGCCGGTCGCCTCCCACCGCTGCCTCCATCCGCCGCCGTCGTTGCTGTTGACTCCCCTGCCTCGGCACCGGCCCAACTGGCGGTGCCCCCGCCGTCGCGCCTCGCCGCCCCTGCAACCGCCTCCTCTGCCGGACCGGCTTGTCGCTGCCGGCCCTCTCTCTATGGCCCGCGGTGAGCAGCCGCCCCTCAGCAACCCCTAACCCCGGAACCCTAACCTCGCTGGAGTTGGAGAAGAAGGAGGCATGGGGTCGAATTAATCTATTGGGCTGAATTGGGGCTGAATCTTCCAAGTATTTTTCTTCACACGATGGATGTGGGATTTATAGCACGGACGATATATAGTCTCCCTGCCGGTCGCTGCCGATACTACGAGGTTGTTGAGGAGCTTCTCGGGTATTTCGGGAATACCCGAACCCGAATCCGAGATGTCGGGTACCCGAATTGTCAGATTTTCCGTTTCTCGAGCAATTCTCGGGTTCTAATTTTTGAAATCCGAAACTTGAAAAATCCGAATTACCTGACCCCAGTTTCGGTTACCCGATTGCCCAGCCATAATGGAAACCAAACTAACCAGCAACGGAAACGCTGAAGACGGTAGCAGGCCGAAGCTTCTGGGCCGCAGATCAGCAGTCAGCCCACGTTAATTGAGGCGCATTTCAGCCCGCAATCTCACTCAGTGAGTGAGGGATCAATAATGGGCTTGTATGTTTCCATTTTGATCAGACAGAGATTATTACGTGATAACAGTCCAATTTTCTATCCATCTTCCGCAAAAAGTAGCTTACACATTTTCAGTATTTGAGATCCGTACTAAATCTGATGGAAGGTTAAGGTCCTTCAAAAATGGTTGCTTTTATTTGTGCGGGCGGGCATAAATCAATTTCTAATATAATTTTCTTTTTGCGATTGCTTACTGTCCCAACAACACAAATAAGGATGGCAATGGTTCGGCTTCGGGTTGGATATCCGTGGGTTTCGGATCTAGCAGGTTTGGATTCGGGGATAATTTCTCACCCACGGTTTTAGGGTTCGGGACCCCGAAACCTATCGGGTTCAGTTTCATGTTTAGTTTTTCACCCGTGGATACCCAATGGATATCCGTTTGGAATAAAAACTCATGTTTTATAGTATACTAATAATAATTTTATTTACTTAGATTATTAAATTTATTCTAAGTTGACTTAGAAAATTATTTACTATTTATTGCCTCTTGTTTATACATGTGAATATTATATATATCGTGTACAAGTACTTATTGCTCTTACTATGTTGCCATACAAAGTGAGTTTCGGGTATTCGATTGGGTTTCGGGTATCCGCGGTTTCGGTTTTGGGGATGAATTTTCACCCGAATCTGTGTTCGGGGTGGATTCAGGTTTTAAGTTCGGGTTTCGATTTTGGGTGCCCACACACTCCACCCGATCCGAATCCGCCCCGTTGCAATCCTTAAACACAAATACATGTTATTTGTATTGCGGGTGGCAATTGTGAGTTTGTGCCCGCCAACATAAGAAAAGAGATGCCAATACAAATCATTTTCGGTCTAGTGTTTTTTGCATGTACGGAGGGAGTGGGTGTAGCATGTCTACTTTGCACCTAGTTGGACGGGAAGTTTATTGCCTAACATGCTTATGGATATGTAGTCGAGTTTGAATTCAATAAGGAACCTGGTGCTTTGCGATCCAAGAGGGCCAAGCTCCGTGTTGTATGGCCACCAACGGAATCAAGAGCTACACATGTAGGAACTGGGCAACTTGAATATATATTTTCTTTGTGAGAATTGGGGAGAAATCAACCATTTTTTACGTCCAAAGTTAGTCACATACACCACACAAATAAAAGAGATCGACGCGTCTTATGGTACTTGAGATGGCTCCAAATTAAGAGTTCTGAATGCTTGGCACGATATATGTACAGATATCTATAACGTGATGGTGCTACAAATAAATTTGGTTTCTATGCATGAAAGCTGCACAACTTGCATGGCAAGCATCATGTACATTTCACATCTAGAAAGCAAAACAGACATAACCTTATGGGTTATGGGTAATTTTGTAGGCAACTGGCGTCCATTCAGACATTTAGCTTTATATCCATTGAAAACTTTTAAATTAAATGTTTTTCGACCTCCTTTGACCAGAACTTTGACAAAACGATGAAATTCATGAATGTTTGAAAATTCTACCGTTGAACAATTTTTTTTGTGTCAAAACGGAATCCAAAACCCTGGTGGTGCAATGTACGTCTTATGCAATCAAGCGTAAAGTGTGCACACACACACACACACACACACACACTATAAGCATAGCACACATTATAAGCTAGGGTACTTAAAATTTAATGTCCATAATACGTAGTATGTAGGATTAGGTATGCATTGATCACTACTTCGAGAACTCCAGAGCCCAATAATTGGCGAAGATGTAGGTTGACCCGAACTCGCCATCAAAGCCGGAGTCCCTTGCAAGCTTCGCAAACTCCTGCTCTGTCCTCTCTTTCCCTCCCCGGAAATTGTTGAGCATGATGACATCAAAGCGGAACGGGTTCTGCGCCACCGGGGTGGCCTCAGGGATCGCGGGCAAGACGATCTCCAGGGCGATCACCTTGCCATGCTCTGGCAGGGCTCGGTGGCAGTTCCTGAGGATCTTGATGCAGTCGTCGTCGTTCTGTAGGTGGAGGATTGACTGCAAACAAAGCCATGGATAAGCATATTGCTTAGTTGTTCACTTCGACACTCAGTTTTGGTCATATTGCAAATATTTTGTAACTACAAAAAATTAACTTAACGTATGCGTACACTTCTGAAACTGGATTTTAAGAAGGCAACCAATTAAATAGTGCACATACCTTCAGAAAAATTGCATCTCCATAGGGAACTTCTTCAAACATGTTTCCGGGCACGTGCTGTACACCTGCATCAAAAGATCATCACTAACAATCTTACGGACAATTTCATACTACTTTTGGTTTCAGTTCCCCTTTTCCCTAGTACATGGCACTTGCCAAAATTTTGTCATACAGATCTGGAAAACAATTATGGTAGTTTTGACCAGCCTTTGATGGTTATTTCTTAATGATGAAAAGTACGATATTATCAGATATTTCAGAAATGTAAGGTTTATAATAATGATTGGGCAAACCTTGAGCTTGTGTTTCGACATCTAGTATTTCTGTTTCTAAACTGAACAGTTATTCGAAGGAATCATTTATAAATTACCTACTAGGCCTATGTTTCTTATTCAACACATTTTTTTCTCATCGTTTATCAACAACATATTATGATAAACACACTACGGAAATTTTTGTTTTAAAGATCATGTCAATATGTCATTATCTAGAACAATATGCACCTGGGGATACTGCATATACATTAATTCATATGAGTCATTGTCACAAAGTTTAATGTGCCTACAGATCACCAGCCCTTTCAGATAAATATAACTAAGCCATTTTATTTATAATATCCTATTCCAACTACCATGCAAGTTGAATTCTATTTGAAATTCTAAGCTATATCTTGTTCGTATATGCTGCAGAGTCATAGCCATAACTGAATAAACATTGTGTGCCATTGACTAACACCTTGCCATACTAGACTTCTTTTTTTGAAGCAATCAATGGTACCTGATTTCTATATTATGCTGGTCTAACAATGTGTCAAGGTCTGTGCAAAGATGAGTATATTATTTGGGGATGGTTGAAATCTATCTGTCTGCGGAACCTGATTTGCTATGGCCAAACAGAGAACCAGCACTAGCTAGGTGTATCGTTGCAGAGTAGACTATCTAGAGGCGTCGATTGGTCATTCAATAGTTTGAAGTCTTAACATTAAGAAATAAATCACAATGTGCATAGGATGACTTGTATCTGTGGGTCCATATGAATATACATGGCAATGTTTGACCATATCAATTTGACATTTTTGGATGGACCTAAACATGCAGATCAGACGGCAGCTTGGAAGAAGACTACCTGGCATAGCCGGCGCCTCAGAGAGGGCATGAGGCAGGTCGAAATTGATGCCCCTGATATGCTTGTACCGGGAAGTGATCATCTCCAGTGTGGCACCGGTGCCGCCGCCGACGTCCACGAGCACGCTGATGCCGTCGAACCCTTTGAAGCGCTCCAGAAGCTTGCTAATCACCATCATCGTCTGCTGCACCATGGCGTTGTTGAACACCCTGTTCAGCCTAGTGTTCGTCCCCATATACCGGAACATCGGCACCCCGTGGGCTCTCTCAAACGCAGCTGGCCCACCGGCGGCCACCGCAGCCCCCAGATGATTCCTTGATACGTGAATGGTGGGATGAAATCATAACCGTAATTGTAAATTTGTAATCTGAATATCTGATGCAAACATTCGGGTACTTACCAGGAGGGCAAGTAGTCCTCGTCGACGGCGAACATGGCCAGCGGCGCCAGTTAACCGGCTATGGGAAGTTCAGGGACAAGGAGAAGCCCCGGCGCGATCTCTGCCAACAATGTTCCTCCTCTGCTGTTGGCATCTTTGGAATCACCGACATGGAGTGGTTTTCCGAAACCAAACTCAGAACCTTCGCCACCTCTTACTTGAGTGTCACGCTGCAGCACAGCTATGGCGATGGCGCTTGCCTCTTTAGCAACGTAGTGACATTGACTACTGGAGCACAATCTTTCTCATGTAATAGAACCTGCAAGTGTTTTGTTTCGCTCTACCCCTGCAGTCTTACAAACTGCATGTAACCGTGCCATGTAACCACACAAACTTTCCGTCACCGGCTTGCCGGCATCTATGGAAGTTGTTCAGGTGGGGACAAGTTCATTCCCCCGTGTTTCCCTCAAAAAGAAATATAGGTCCATATTTAGATTTGCCCCCATTTGAAATTTTTGAACTTTGGAAACCAATACTACAGAATCATATAGCTAGCAACATTCTATTGCAGTTATAAGATTCCTTACGAAACAAACTTTTATTAGAACCGGGATCACGGGACTGCGCACATGTCATAGAATATTCTAAGATAAGGGATGGGGCATGTCCCATACCTTATATCTGTTGTAAAGTACTCGGATATGAGTAGGACTAATCAGTACAGAAGTAAACTACCCGAGTAGTACTCGGATAGGACTCCTATTCTTGTATTGGTTTAGGATTCCATGTAATTCTATCCCCCCAAAGCATATAAGAGCGGGTAGGGACCCCCTCCAAAGACAAGAGACATCAATCTATACCTAAGGAAATACAAACCACCATATAGGATGTAGGGTATTACGCACATCACGGCCCGAACCTGTCTAAACCCTGTGTTGCTTGCACCTTCGGGTTCCTGGTCTCGGCGACACCTTACCTACAACCTACCACCTCGGGGTATCCCTCGGTGGGCTTGGCAATAAAACATCAACAGCTGGCGCGCCAGGTAGAGATGTTCATCGAAGATCTACCGGCGAACTCGATAGCATTGTTCAACTTCACCAGCGCCGTGCTCGAAGAGGGCACCACCTTCACTTTCGGCTCCTGGGTCTGCATCGTCGATGGCTTGGGTGGTTTCAACAACCACTTAGCCAACCCCAGGGAGCCGGAAGTGCTTGCAGCATCCCAACGCAGTGATCTCGACGAGTTCGTCGACAACCTCGACGAGATGCTGCTCCCTGACCTAGCTAGGGAGATCGAGGAACAGTCCATTTTCAACGCGACTTCTACTCGTGCTGCACCAGGACTCCTTGGATCGGACTCAATCCGATCTGAGGAACAACGTACTGTCAGACCCGGGCCCACGGGACTGCGCACATGGCCTACATCTTATAGGATAAGGGGTGGAGCATGGCCCACGCCCTACACCAGTTGTAACTACTTGTAGCGTAGTAGAACTAGTTGGAACAGAAGGAAACTAACCGAAAAGTACTCGGGTAGAACTCCTAGGCTCGTATCCGACTAGGACCTCCATGTAACCTTGTCATCCCAGACTATATAAGGGCGGGAAGGGACCCCATCCAAACAACAGATCACCCGATCACCACCTAAGGTACTACAAACCACACATGACATAGAGTATTATGCTCTCGGGGGCCCGAACCTGTCTAAACTTTGTGTTCCTTGCACGTTCGAGTTTCTGATCTCAGCGACACCCTACCTACAAACTCACCACCTCGGGGGTAACCCTTGTTGGGCGTGGCGGTAAAACACTGACAGCTGGCGCGCCAGGTAGGGGTGTTCATCGAGCATCCACCGGAGAACTCGATGGCATCTTTCAGCTTCACCAGCATCGTGCTTGATGAGGGCACAACTTTCGTCTTCGGCTCCTGGATCTGCGTCACCAACGGCTTGGGTGGCTTCAACAGCCACCTAGCCGACTCCAGGAAGCCGGAGGCCTCTACACCAACTCGATGCAGCGACCTCGACGAGTTCATCGACAACCTCGACGAGTTGCTGCTCCCCAATCTAGCCCGACAGATCGAGAGGATGTCCGTTTTCAACGCGACTTCAACTCGTGCTGCACCAGAACTAGTCGGATTGGACTCAAACCGAGCTGAGGAGACTACACAGTTCAAGTCCCTCTCCGACATGGAGGAGGACTTGGATCGTTTGCTCAAGCTCGAGGACGCGGGAGCCACCGCCTGTCGGGGGGCCCCCATTTTCGACAACTACTCGGACTCCAACGAAGATTACTCATTGACTAGTACTACACCTTCAAGCCAGAGCCGAGAAGGACTCGAGCACGAGGGAGCCATCGCTTGTCGGGAGGCCCCCGTCCTCGACAACCACTCGCAACCTGATGACCACCCCGAATCCTTTTCGGGTAGTCACCTGGGGTTGACCATATTATCTACGCCGCAAGGCCGTTTTGTATACTGGAAGGGCTTAGAGCCCTCTGAACTACTCGAGTACGACTCTCACCTTGTGGCCTTCATGCAGGAACTGCCCTTCTAGGACGGCAAACCCCTCTCTCCCATCTCCGAAGAGGGAGAGGGCAGCACAGAGCTAGTCGAGTACAGCCATACGGCTGAGAACTCGCCGGATCGTCAAGTCTACATGGCTTCCCTTCGCAATGCGAATGACGATGAGCCAGGTATCGAGTACGACGCTGAACTACTCGCGGATGTGTCTGCCGACGAGCGTACGGCGGACGCCCCCCAGGACGAGAACGAGGAGCACAGAAGGATTCGGCGGTTGAAGAATGCCAAGCGTGCCCAGCGCGGGCAGAATGTGGAAAACCGCACACGCAACCCACTGCACCGACGGAACCTCAACAACGCTTTCACAGCAGCCGCAGATCGGGAGTATCGCACACCGATTGGCGCAATTATAGAAACAGTGCTCCTAGCTCTCGTGCAACTCAACGGGCAACACCTAGTGTCCTCAACTCGGAACATGCCCTCGAGATCTGAGCGCCAAGGTGACACTGCGCAGATTAGTCTCACCCCTGGAGGAGGCCCGGGAATTCGGAGGAACGACAATCGCTAGCGCAACGAGGACAATCCAGTCGGCCATGGCAATCCCTAGGGCGAGCAGTCCGCGCGTGGGGACGTCGAACAAGAGGTGCAGCAATCCACTCGCCCACCTTGCAACCGGCGTGATGCAAGGCCTCAAGGCGAAGCTCCACCCGAGGCCAGCCTCCAGGACGCTCCCACGATTGATCTTAGGAAGAAGATCAATGATGGCCGCGACACATTTCGAATCATCAAGGCAAGGAGAAGGGACCGTCCCGACAGGTTCCACGATGATGACTATAACAACCGCTTCCCTATCTTCACCTCCAACATCACCAAGAAATCCTACCCCAAGGATTTTAAACCAGTTGGGATCCCCAAGTATGATGGCAAGCAAGACCCGCGCCAATGGATTCGATGCTACTTCGTTGCCATTGAGGTCTCAGGGGGATCCAACTCCACCAAGGCACTCTACTTCTCGGTAACCTTGGAATCCGGGCCCCTCACTTGGCTTGAAAGCCTTAAACCAAACTCCATCAACTCCTAGGAGGAGCTCAAGCGGGCCTTCATCGACAACTTCCAGGGATCCATGATTCGAGCAGGTACTCGTCATGATTTGTCCCAGGTCAAGCAGGAGATGAACTAGACCCTGAGGTTCTACATCCGATGTTTCTTCGAGATGCATGCCACCATCGCCAACATTACCGACAAGGACGTCCTCTGCTGCTTCCAGAATGGCCTCGTCTCAAAGCACACGTACCACAACTTCAAACGCAACCGCCCGACTACTGCCATGGAGGTACGCGACATGATGGCACGGTGGGCTGATCAGGAGGACGAGGTGAATGATCGCTTCCCCAAGCGTAACAACGACAAGCAGGGCAACGACAACAACCACTCCGATAAAGGCTAGTGGAACAACTCAGGGAATCCCCGAAAGCGTAAGCGAGATCAAGAAGTCGTGGCTGTTGAGCACAATCCACGGGGCAAGAAGCCGGGGAGCAATCAAGCTCATCTTGAAATAGTCCTGCACAAACGATGCTCGATGCACCCGAGGTCCCAGCATACGCTGTTCGAGTGCATCACCCTCCGCAAGTCACTCAACGCTCCACCCCTTCCTCAAGACTGAAAGCGAAAGGACTAGGAGGATGACGACGAGGGTGATAAGTTGGGAGATCAAGATTTCCAAGACCCGAAGAATGTCATCAACATCATCTTCGGCGGAGACGGCGGCTTCCCTTCCAAGCGCGCGCAGAACCTAACCCTGCGCGAAATCCTCTCTGTCGAGCCCGCCATACAAAAGCCTCTGAGATACAGCGAGGTTCCAATCTCCTTTTCTAGGGATGATCAGTGGACCAGCTTTCTCCAAGCCGGGAAAATTCCCGCTCGTCCTAGATCCTATCGTGGTGGGCTCACAGCTGACCCGAGTACTCATCGATGGCGGGAGAGGCCTCAACCTGCTCTTTGCGAGTACTTTGAAGAAGATGGGGCTGGACATTTCCAAGATGCTCACGCCTAGCAGAGCTCCGTTCTACGGCACTGTCCCAAGAAACACGGCTACACCACTCGGTTCAGTGGTCCTGCCAGTCACCTTTGGGACGAAGGACAACTACCGCACGGAGTACATAAAATTCAAGGTGGCCGACTTCGAGTCGTCATACCACGCCATCGTCGGCAGACCAGCAATGGCCAAATTCATGGCTGTGCCTCACTATGTTTACCTACTACTCAAGATGCCAGGCAAGAAAGGCGTCCTCACGTTCCGCGGTGACTTGAAGAAGTCGTACGACTACGACCAAGAGGCGATCGAGTACGCCGCAACATCACGTGTGCTAGAACCTTCTGTGGAAGTCTTTGCAGCCACGCAAAAGCTCACCGACTCAGAGATGGAGATCTCCAGCCAGAGGCCTAGCAAGTCGAAAATAAAATCCAACCCCAGCGATGTGGGCATCAAGGCCATCCAGCTGCAAGAAGGCAACTCGTCCAAGACTGCTTTGATCGAAGGTGGCTTGAGTGACAAATAGGAAAGCGCGCTCGTCAGCTTCCTTAGGGCTAACCGTGACATATTCACGTGGAAACCAGCGGATATGCCAGGTGTGCCGAAGGAGTTGATCAAGCATTGCCTAAAAGTCGACCCCAAAGCCACTCAGAAGAAGCAGCGACTACGACGCTTCGCTCCCGACAAGAGGGAGGCCATCAATGTAACCCTATCCCCTCAGACTATATAAGGGCGGGCAGGGACCCCATCCAAACCAATCCACATCTAAGGTAATACAAACCACCACACAGGACACAGGGTATTACGCAGGCTAGTAACGTGTTCCTTGCACCTTCGAGTTCTTGATCTCGGCGACACCCTACCTATAATCAACACCTCGGGGGTATCCCTCGGTGGGCGTGGAGGTTAAATAATGACAGCTTGCGCGCCAGGTAGGGGTGTTCATCAAGCATCCACCGACGAACTCGATGGCGTCGTTCCACTTCACCAGCGCTGTGCCCAACGAGGGCACGACTTTCGTCTTCTGCTCCCGGATCTGTACCGCCAACGGCTCGGGTGGCTTCCATAGCCATCTAGCCAACATCAGGGAGCCGGTGCATCTGCTCTAGCACCACGCCATGACATCGATGACCCCGTCGATGAACTCGGCGAAATTCAACTTTCGATCTAATTGGAAACTACGCAAGCCGTCTTAGAGCAATCCCTCACCCCCTAATCAACGCCAGCAACCTGGTCGCCAGGATAGATCGGGTGGACTGCAACATCGCCAGGTATATCAAGCTCCTGGAAGTTGCTCTTCGACATCCTGTCGATCAAGGCATGGCCGAATGTATCAAGCTTGCGGAAGCTATTCTTTAGCATTCCAACTCCAAGAAGCCTGAACCACCCTCTGCAGCTTTTGACCGTTATCTTGATGATTTCATCGACAAACTAGAGACCCTCGGATCGGGTCATCCCCGATCTGAGGCTCTGTACTCCAAATCCCTCTCCGCGTTGGATGCAGACCTAGATCATCTACTTCAAATCGGAGAAGGAAAAGCCACCACCTGTTGGGGGGCTCCCGTTTTCTACAACTTCTGATGACGAGGCTATGCCTTTATTTGGCAGTTACCGTGGCTCGAGGACCACATCAGCTCTGCTGGGCAGCCTTATAGGTTGGAAGGGCATGAAGCCCTCCAAACCACTCGACCTCGTCTTATCACGCTCTGCTACCGACTCCGCCGAACTTCCATTCAAGTAGGGCAGGCCTCTTGCCCCCTCGGATGAGGAAGAAGCTCAAGCTATGTCAAAGACGAGAAATCATGCACCAGAGCGAGAAGTCTTCATGGCTTACATCACAGAAATCTAGCACACGGATGAAGGAAGTTCTGAGCGTGTCCAATTGAATGATCATTACATCAACAACAATGACGACTACTTCTCCGACACGCCTGGCCAAAACAAGAACACGGCGGACAACTTCAACAGCACCGAGCTCGATGAACATGACCTAGATGCCATGGATATTGTGAAGACAAAAGACAAGGATGACGCTCAAAAGCAACGCCGCAAGCTCAGGAACGCCAAACACACCAAAAGGAGGCGGCATATGACGGAGCAGCGGCAACAGCAGCCCGACAACCTCTACAACTTCTCCACAACCGACCTCCGCAAAATCATCAACAAGCTTGCGGAAGCTATTCTTTAGCATTCCAACTCCAAGAAGCCTGAACCACCCTCTGCAGCTTTTGACCGTGATCTTGATGATTTCATCGACAAACTAGAGATCCTCGGATGGAGTCAGCCCTGATCTGAGGCCCTGTACTCCAAATCCCTCTCCGCGTTGGAGGCAGACCTAGATCATCTACTTCAAATCGGAGAAGGAAAAGCCACCGCCTGTCGGGGGGCTCCCGTTTTCTACAACTTCCGATGATGAGGCTATGCCTTTATTTGGTAGTTACCGGGGCTCGAGGACCACATCAGCTCTGCCGGGCAGCCTTATAGGTTGGAAGGGCATGAAACCCTCCAAACCACTCGACCTCGTCTTATCACGCTCTGGTACCGACTCTGCCGAACTTCCATTCAAGTAGGGCAGGCCTCTTGCCCCCTCGGATGAGGAAGAAGCTCAAGCTATGTCAAAGACGAGAAATCATGCACCAGAGCGAGAAGTCTTCATGGCTTACATCACAGAAATCTAGCACACGGATGAAGGAAGTTCGGAGCGTGTCCAATTGAATGATCATTACATCAACGACAACGACGACTACTTCTCCGACATGCCTGGCCAAAACAAGAACACGGCGGACAACTTCAACAGCACCGAGCTCGATGAACATGACCTAGATGCCATGGATATTGTGAAGACAAAAGACAAGGATGACGCTCAAAAGCAACGCCGCAAGCTCAGGAACACCAAACGCACCGAAAGAAGGCAGCATATGACGGAGCAGCGACAACAGCAGCCCGACAACCTCTACAACTTCTCCACAACCAACCTCCGCAAAATCATCAACAATGGCCGAGATGCTCGGAACATCATCATCGCCAGATAGCAAGGGAATGCAGAAGTGGAGGCCTACGGCCCCACCAACTACCACATTCCTCAAGACTACCTAAGCTCAACCCGGAAGCGCAAGTTAGACTCTCCTGACGCTCCTGATGCAAGGATGGAGCAACCAGCTCGAGGTAAGACAACTCTCAGCTCGCAGGAACGCTTCGAGAAGGCCATCCATAGTTATTGCTCATGGCATCTGAGTGCTACGCACTCCACCTTCAAATGCCATCAACTCCGAAGGGCCCTGGGAGCTCCACCATTCAAGAGCGGCAAGAAGAAGGACCGTGAAGAAAGGCAACGTGACTACTCGAGGAATGATCTATACCAAAATTAATACCCAATTTAAGGAGGTTTTCTGAGCATCTTTAGGAGTTTCTTTGTACAAGCATTATTTTGGATTACATCTCGAAACAAGGAGTTCTTTGAATTTAATCCTCAAAAGACTGCTTTTTACCACTCAATTAGGAAGTTAATTTGTGTCAAAATTCTTTTTTTTGTTGGGCTAACCTTGACTCCTTTTGCCATGCAACTCTGTCGGTTATGCCAAATGAACTAGTGCAATTTCCCTTCTTTTCCAGCCGATTCTCTTGTCACCTATTCCTCATGCCACGAGTCTCCTCACCGACGTTTGGTGGCTAAGGATAGGGCTGGCAGAGAGGGGCATAGGAAAAGGAAGGTATGGATGAACTTCTTCAATGTCAAACCAGGAAATCATATCGCAGCCGAACCGCGGGACTACTAAAAATAGTTGCATAGTTTGGCAAATGATTATGGAGTTCACCAATTTACCAAACAAGGCGTCCATGTCATCAACTCATAATCCCAGTAACATTCCGAGTACTAGTTATCAACTAGTACTCTGTTACTGAAGGGGTTTTCTTCCCCAAAGTCCCATTAACACCCCGAATACCTGTTACCGACTAGTACCACGGGCAGAAGTTACTGAAGGGGTACTTACACCCATAGCTCCAATAACACTCCGAGTACTGGTTGTCGACTAGTACTACGCGCAGCCTACGTTATTGAAGGGGTACTCACACCCATATTTCCGATAAGGGTACCAAATGCTAGTTTAACCATAGACGAGTTCTATCCGTATGACTACTTTCTATAAGCCAAGTCGGCTAAGTCGCAAAGCTATCTGCGCACTTTCTGACTAAATCAAGTGCTAGCCTACATGATTCAGCAGAATCAGTTGCACCAAGTACTACAAGAACGTCGAAGAGGTCCTTGCACCTACTCAACTCAAGCAATCTAAAGTTTCGCATGATGTGAGTAAATCTTGATTCATTTACATCCCTGCACGGGACCAACCATCGAACGCCAACCTATCGACTACACTTATATTCGTTGCATTCAGAGTAGCTCAACCTACGCATCTCAAGTGTTTCCTAAGTCCTAGGATTGTCAAGTACCCTGAGTACTCTGAACAAACCCACATGCAGAAAAATTTCGCACATGATATATTTACATATACTTAGACAGATTGTTCATGACATGTTCTAATCCTGCTCTAGGTTATCTACTATTTTTTTGAGCTACATGATCGACTTCTTCAAGGTAGTCTACGAACTTCTCATCAGAGCAGTCCGCAGCCATACCATCGGCTAGTGGGCTCAAGTTAACTTTGGGCCAAAAGGATTTGACAAGCCCAAGGACATGCGGTACGTATGTCTTGGTTGTCTCTGAAAGATAGCCGGATATTTTCCATGGCGCTTCGCGAAGGCGTTCCAGCAAACTCCAGTTATCGATTGCTCCCTCTTCCGGAGGGTTCACCATATCAACGACTACTCGCGCAGCACCCTCAAGCTCTTCGAGTTGTTTCTGCTTCAAGTCTTTCTCCTAGGCCATTGTCTTGACCTGCTGTAGGCACTCCTTAAGTTGTTTGCTAGTATCTTCAAGTTTCTTCGTTAGGGTTTCGATTTTACTTGAACAACGGTACCGCAAATTCTCCATGTTAGCTTGTAGTTTCCTTTAGACTTTGTTGAGTTATGCGGGCAAAACAACAAGAAGTACTTGTATAAAGTCATATAATCGAGAGAATATTACCTCGGTGCACCTCGGCCAGGGATTTGTTTTTCTCCTCCAAGTTTTCAATCTCCTTTTTGAGAAGCCAGACCTCTCTTATGCGCTCCAGCTTCATGATCTTCTCCTCAATTTGTAGGTCCTTGGCCTGCAGTTGACGAAGGCCGTCTTCAACAGCTCTCAGCTTGACGGATTTTCCCCTAGATCGATTTGCCATTGTCTGCGCAATAAGAGAAGTGGTTAGTCAAGAAGCAAGGTACTCATCAAAGCATGTTACAACAAAGACCAGCAAGCATACCATGGAGAATTTGTACAAGTCTTTAGATCGTCAATAAGCTCTGTCAGGACAACATATCAGGACTTGGGAGGTGTGACTGGAATTCCACCTGATGAAGTACCCGCAGCACCAGTTTAATCAACTCTTGGCCTTTGCTGCGGAATACCTACCACCTCACCCGCGGTAATTAGTCTCGCCTCTGGCAGAAAAGTACTCGCGGACGGGGGTGGCACAATCAGCTCACCTGATGGGATCTTGGGCGCTGGTGCGACTACCCTGCGACCTTCCGCGGCATCATGCTCTGCACCCGCAACGTTTTTCTCAAGTTCAGTAGCATCGCTTGCAAGGGACTTCGCAGGCAGTGGTGGAGGATCGACACGACTAGCAGCAGCTACTGCAATTAACGCTGCAGCATCAGACTCTTGCTCGGGGCTGGCCCAGTCACAGCGCTACTAGGTTTCTCCAAGCCTAGAGCAGAGGATTTCCTTCACACAAACAAGTAGTCAGTTTGATACATACCATTACGAACCTACAAACTATGTCTGGAAAGTACTCAAGTACTTACAACGAAGATTTTTGAAACCGATTGTTGATGGCTCTTAAATACAAAATATATACCGTCAACTCCTGCATGAACACATAAAGAATGAACATCAACAATAGTGGTAGGAATTATATTAACAAATTCCACAAGTGTTGGTGAATCATTGATTTCAGGACGCATTTCTGAAATAAGAGGAAAACACGAAGAAGACGTAGCATAAATGCAAAGAAGTTCGACCGCTGCGCTACGCAGCATTGAAGGGCCCACAAATCAGACCAAACGAGTGTGCTAAGGCACGGATCACCGATGATCAACACTAGGTGCTACCTATCAGCTGTCTAGAGGAAGGCAAACCCGGGGGAGCACCATATGGGTTCGGTTGACCCCTAGGTTTGGCCGAACCTGGACGGCTTCCCAGCTGCCCAATCTTTGGCGGGAAGATCGTTCTTATCTCTTTGGAGGCGGTGGCTATACAAAGAGATGGCGAGAACAGTCCTTGGAGGCTATAAAAGGAGGCCTTCCCCCCCCTCATCCACACACACCACCAAGATCTCCAACACCTTCACTTGAAGATGTAGCGCTCCACTCCATGGCGAAGCCCTGCCTAGGCTAGTGCTTAGAATAGGGAGAGAGAGAGAGAGAGAGAGAGAGAGAGAGAGAGAGAGAGAGAGAGAGAGAGAGGAAGTAGCTCGGAAGAGTGCTTAGTCTCTCAGCACTCTACTTCGGCCATGTACCTCTATGGATGTTGGCTTCCTCTAGTACTAGTAAGTTAGTATTTGTCATTCTTGTCTTGCATAGTAGTTATATTTGAGTGAGAACAATTGATGTAGCACTAGCCCGATCTTCCAATAGGTATGATAGTTTCAATTGGTGGAGAACTCGATGTTGGCGATCCGGACTTCTAATCAGACACGATTCGAACCCCTACAACCGTTACACCGCTGCTCCGTTGGTTATCAACCAAGCATAACTTGATTGACCTCGCCAAGAAGGCTAATCCTGCAAGCGAATCGAAGAACACAAGCAAGAAAGTATAAGCACGCAATCTGAAATTGCGGATGTGTATGAAGCAAAGACAAGTATGGGTTTCAAGCTCTGATCACAAAAGGACTAATCGCCACAGTGGTCAAGAACAAGAACGGAGGGCCCTGATTCACAGCAAAAAGACTCGACGTCACAGTTATAATGAAGATATCTATTTCTCAATGAAAAACTAGAACTAAACAAAACCCAAAACCCTAATGTGGCGGCTGCTACTGAGTTTATACCGAAGGGGGAATGTCATAGGGTTGAGGGCGACCAGGTGGGGGCGTCCTCAACTTGGGCTTAAGGCCCGACACGATACAAGGCCGACTTGGCCAAAAATAGGTGATGCAGCACCTTGTCGTGGTCACACAGATTGATCCACGAATCTTCTGGAGCTCGGACCATAACCAAAAGAAAGCTTTCATCGTCTTCTTTCCAACACATCAAAAAACTCCTCGTTTCTACATCGTATGAAGGAGATATCAGCATTTCCGTTCAGTGTGGTCGGCTGAGTCTAAACCGGACGTGAAGACCAAGTTGGAGATGACTTGTAACTCGTAGAAGACCAAATCTCAGGTGTATCCAGCACGATGATGTCCTCATCACCCTCCCCTTGAATTGGAGTGGTCCTCGACTGCATCCCACCATCAAACTCCTGCAAAAGGTTAGTGACAGCAGCATGCAATTTGCTAGATATAGGAGTAGGATCCTGTGAAAACGAAACATGTTTGCAAAGCATGGTGTGGCATGGTGCTGCATCAACATAATTTTCAGCATTAAGAGATGTCTTAGCAAGTAAAGCACCTCCTTTCAACTTAATCTCTTACGATGTAGCAATAGGTGGGTCTAAAGCATGATCATTCTTAGAAATTTCAGCAAGCTCTTTGTCATGTTTCACAATTTCATGAGGCGTTAAAGGAAGTAAAGCAATTTTCTTGCCCTTGTGCATCAAAGTATATGTATTAGTTCTACCATGGTGTAAAGAATTAGTATCATATTCCCATGGACGACCTAATAAAAGCGAACATGCTTGCATAGGTACAACATTAAAATCAGCATAATCATGATATGAACCAATAAAAAAGTGTATTCTTGCTAATCGAGTTACCTTTGCCTTACCACTATTGTTAAAGCATTCGAGGTGATAAGGTTTGGGATGAGCACGTGTGGTCAAGCAAAGCTTCTTGACCAAATCTGAACTAACCAAGTTGTTGCAGCTCCCACTATCAATTATTGTACAAACACGACAATCCTTGACAATGAGAAAGATGTTGAACAAATTATGGTATTGTAGCTTCTCCGGCTCGTGCTCAAGCTGTGTACTCAACACACGTTGCACAAGAATAGATTTGTAGCCCGCAGCAGTAGTCATAGGATCAATGGCCTCTTCTTCGCTCTCCGAATCTGCAACATGGTTAGCAGCAAGAGCCAAATCATCTTCAACATCATTAGCACTTACATACCCTCCATCATTGGTAGCAATGAATGCACGATGACTCGGGCAACCTTTCATGACGTGTCCCATGCCTTTGCAGCGGTGGCACACGATGTTGGTGGAGTGGCTCGATGAAGCACCTGTAGAAACAACCTTCTTCTGCGGTTGGGACTGCCCAGAAGACACATTACTTACCTCGGAAGTATGTGTAGTAGCCGGCGGTGTCGTTGGTGGCTTAGCAAGAGGTGCCTTCAGCTTGTCGAGGTCGGAATGCTGCGGAAAAGATCTTCCAGGGTTGGGCCTGAAATTCTGCTGGTGTCGTCGTCCCTGTACTTCTCTTTCAGCCTTAAGAGCAAGATGATATAATTGGCTGAACATGGCCCATTATTTATAATCAAGGATATCCTGTATATCACGATGCAAACCCCCCAAAAATCTAGCACAAGTATCCTGATCATCCTCATATATATTACAACATGCTAAAGCAATGATTAGCTCCTGATAATATTCCTCTACCCCTTTATCACCCTAATTTAAAGTTTGCAACTTTAAATGCAAATCACGTTGATAATAAGGAGGCACAAAACGAGATTTCATACGTTGTTTTAAAGCATTCCAAGTCTGAGATACAACATTGTTAGGCGTACTGCAAAGATCATTCTACCAAAATAGAGCAAAACCAGTAAACTCACTAGTAGCAAGTCTAACTCTATGCTTAGCAGGAACCAAATGAGAATTAAATTTTTGTTCAACAGCAAGTTTCCAATCTAAGTAAGCCTTAGGATCAACATTACCAGCAAAAGGAATCATGGTAAACTTTGTTTTAGCAAAAGGATCATTATTACCACGATTACGGTTACCTCCCATACCATGATGATTATGACGAAGACGGTCCTCATTGCGTGCATCATCATCATCATCATCATTATCATACTCCTCATCCTCCTCACCTTCAGGTGGTACTTGACGCGGCCACCGTGGAGGAGGTTGTTGTTCAACATGTTCAACCCGGGTGACTAGACTGTTGACAGTGCGCATCAACTCATCAAATTTACCATTCATGTAGGTGCGCTGGTCATCAAGAAGCCTCATAAGCTCATACTTGGACACACACTTGTTGAAGTTTGAAGGGGACTCCCCTCCTTTCCCTGACCCTGACATGGTTAGAAGACAACAAAAGACAACACCAAAGTACTATTCCTATCAACTAGCAGCTATCGGGTGGTGGAGGAAGTGGAATGCAATATCGCAAGCGGCTTACTACCGTCTTGCAAGTGTTCTTACCAAAGCCAACATGCGGTACAATCTATTGTCAAGCTTGAGTATAACAGTTGCAAGGTGAACCTGTTCTGAAAGAAGTATATGTGTATCTTGGGTAGGCACAATATGACAACAAGGAATCAGCAATAATCAAATCAGATTAGCAAAGTTCAATAAGTATCCAAAGTACTAGTCACCATTGCTAGCTAAGATATGTCCCTAGGTGTAGCACAACAAGTTGGAACAAAGAACGATGGACAGAACTCAAAGAACAAGCAACCAACAACTCATGCAATTATTTTTATCTATTTCCCTCAATTTTACTCCTATCGTTGCTTTTTTGCAACTTTTTTATTTTTTCAACTATTTTTTTTAAAGTTTTCTCCGAACAGGTAACACACGGGATGGAAGCACAAAAAGTTTCAGCCTGAACAGAGTTAAGATGTGGTCTATA
Organism: Panicum miliaceum; assembly: GCA_032594955.1. Lineage (NCBI taxonomy): Eukaryota > Viridiplantae > Streptophyta > Magnoliopsida > Poales > Poaceae > Panicum > Panicum miliaceum. The sequence continues at coordinate 4,166,082 of CM064070.1, read as the reverse complement.
GAAAATTAGGCACGGTCTCTGAAAACGTGCAACAACTTTGAAGCTTGAGATCTCCCACATAGAAAAAAAATTTTGGGATTCTATTTTTGCCCCGACCAGGTTCCCTGGTTCACGGTTGGATGCAAAATTAAATTTCACATGATTTAAAAAAAAGTTTGCCCCAATCGGAGTAACGAGCGAAAAGTTATGCCTGTTTTAAGGAAGGGCCGCCGAATCAGGATTTTTGGTGGGCAAAAACAAGGCAGAACACGTCGGTGCGGCTAGGGCAAAGCGTCCCTATCCTCCAACGTAGAAACATGGCTGAGCAAAGTGTTTCAGCAAGCGAACAACCTAGGGCAAAGCATCCCTGGTGTATGCAGCAATAGGTATCGCCAGATGAAAACAAGAAGGGTTGCGATGCAAGGCAAAAAACACACGGCAGCTTTCAACTTATCTAGGGCTTGCGCGGCGAGAGTTCACATAAGGCGGGTAGAGGGGGCAAGTCAAGTAACTTGAGGGCTCGACTTGGTGTTTAGGTAAAGGTGGATGGGATAGTGGTGGAAACAAAAACAGCGACAGACGATTGAACTACGACCACGAACACACTAAACCAGCAACAACGACTCGACCACGTACACAAACTCAACAAAGCGAATCTTAAATGAAATTGCAAAGGCTAAAATAGGTGATAGGATAGCGGAAAGTGTAAATTTTTTTGGCTTTTTGTAGACAGTAGGTATCCTGCATGGTGATGTCCTCATCATTCGTTCTCTTACTCGTGGGTCCGTCGCTCTATATTTATACAGTGCCATAGTTTGCTACATGAATTCAGACGTAGTCAGACTACGGTAGTAATCAGTAGCAGAGACATGGTGTCTAGGCTAAGAGTTATCTTCGTTTGCCTTATATCCCACAGTTTGTTAGAGGTAGACCTTAGGTGGTGATAGCCCTATTGGTCCTTCGTAATCCTCCATGTTCGGATATAGTGTAGAGCTGTTGGCCGGAGTCTCCTGACCATTTCAGGTGTAAGCCGGTGCCCGAAGCGAGTATTTTTGCCCGAGAGATCGACCTTTAACTCATCTCTAGTACTACCTCTGGAATCTTCTCCATCCTCGCCACTTATCTTGGTGTGTCCTTGGACCGACTAAAGTAGAAGTTAGTGCACACACATTCCCTGTGGATTCGATACCCTTGAATACTCTCGGGTGAAAGCTACGACAGTCTTCCTGCGCTTGCGGATTTATTCGCAGTCGTTAAAATACCCAACAAGCTTTCTGGCGCTGTTGCCGGGGAACAGTTGCTGTATCTTTCTTCGAACCTAGTTCATCCTCGTATCTTTCTCTTTTTTTCTGAAAAAAATCATATCCTTTGTTTTTCCTTACCTCTACCTTCACCCCCGTTACCCAGTTCACCCTCATATCTTATTGCTTTTCTTTATCTCTACCTTTCCCCTGCTATATATAAAGGTTATCCTCGTACACACCTTTTGACCTTTTGGGGTGAGTCTTTAGAGCCATCCTTTCTGGACCCAGTTCCTCATCTGGCTACAAGATTCATCCCTCACTCATAGAGCTAGTTCAGGAAATATCCTTCTCAGGGATAAGCTGTGAGAACCCCTACCATCACCTACGAGAGGAGGAATCGCTAGGCACAACATGGGTCGTTACTCTGCTCTTACGCAAAAATTTGCCCAGTTCTGTCCATACCCGAGCACATGTTGCTTCAACACTTACGGTTCGGACTTTCTAAGGATGTTGGCCTATAGCTTGACGCCCTCTCCGAAGGCTCGTTTTTGCTTAAGGATCCGACTGAAGGGAAGGAGATCTTGGATCATATCCGAGAAACTACTCCCCTGATCGATCTGCATAATAATGCCCCGTCAGGAGGATAGCGCATTGAGCAACCGAGGACTATTGTTATTAGAATTCGAGCTTTCATCTCAATTATATCTAAAATTCTGCTGAAGGTACCTCTCCATGAACAACAGTAATCTTGGGGAAAGAGCACTTCGTGCGAATCCTACCCCCAGATTCACTTATGGTGCTTTCTTTTTAATTTTCCTCGAGACCATGTCTCGAGGAGAGGTTGAGGAAGGAGTGGTTGAAAGAAAAGGATCATTCTTTATGACTCATCTGTTTCAACCACAATTTCTTAGAAGAGGTACTATAAGAAAGCCCATCTTGTTCTTGTGTGAAGATAACATCCGAGGTGTTCCGTATACACCAAGGAGTATGCCTCAACACTGACCACCATTTTATAGTCCGTCAGTCTCATCTTTTTGGTCAAGGGATCATAGGGGCCATGCCGATCGAATCGAGTGAACCAAACTCATATCCTCATCATCGATCGATGCCAATCAAATCAATTGATTCAAAACTCACATCTTATTCCATGATTTTGATTGATGCCCAATAGAAGCCACAATCACACTTCATATCAATTGGACTTCTATTGGAAGCTTAGGATGCCGCCACATTCATCTTTGATGAAACACGAGGCTTTCCACCTATGGAGGGGAGGAGTTGAAAGAAACTCATTTCCCTTGTGACCCGAACTCAGAATCATTCCTATGGCCCACAGAGTTACACATCCCTTTCACTATGGGGCCATGAACGTTCTTGAGTTGCTCTATCCGGAGACCAAACCACCCACTCCATGAGCATGAAGTTCCATTCAGATTCATCATAATGATCATGCTCATCCGAGATATCTCCGAGATTTATCATCCTTTGTGCCAAGGCACTGCGAGTCATACGATCATCTCAGGGTTTCCCATCATAGACGCCCTTTAGGATGGTTGTGTTTGGTTCTACTTTTCATAATATCTATGCGGGGCTCGTAGTTGTATTTGTGCACTAACCTTGCAGTTTGAACGGTGATAAATCAACAAATGGTGGTGAAGCTGGGAACTACATCACCATTTGATAGCTGCAGGATGAATCCCACATGGTCGAGCTTGTGACCATAAACAAAGCACTGCCGGGAGATAGCCCGGATTATCTTAAAAAGATAAATAAATATAAAAAAGGCTTTCTCACAAAACAATAAAAGCAAGAACATGTTTTTAGGATAGTATGCACCTTCGGGTATTCTTGGTCCTAACCATTTCAGGTTAAGATTAAGAAGAGCAGAGGACATACGACGCCCGAGAAACATGGGAGCTGCATCAATTGAATACCATGAAGCTCTTTGGTGATGGAACACACTCGAAATGAGACACCAACATTGCACACTTGATTTTTACTTAAAAGTCCAAGCGTGGGGGAAATCGGCGAGCGTCTTGCTACAAGTTCCATCCATACCAAAGGCTATCCTAGTTCAAAAGGTGATGTCAGCTCTACCTTCCTAAAAAAGGGAGAGTGAAAAAAAAGGAGATAAAAAGACAAGCTATAAAAACAAGAGAGAAGCGAAAAAAAAGAGAGAAGCTAAAAAAAAGAAAAAAAAAATGAATGATGCAAAAAAAGGGCATAAGAAGAGAAGGAGAGAGAGAGTCGGCAAGCCCTACATAAATCAAAGGACGCCACATATGCGTGCCTGCAAGCTGTGGCATTACACCTTGGTAGAAATCATTTTGCCGCTTCGCTCTACCTTTCCTTGCTCTTGCGTATGCATGCAAGCCTTGGCTTAGTCTAGTTCTGATCCCGGCTTTGCACAGCCCCGCTCTAGCAAGCGCATGTGCACGTCCAAGCAAACGGAATTCTCCTCTTCTTTTCCAGGCCTCTGCTATTTGACTCCTCTTGGCACCTGCTCATATGCATAAAAGGAGACGTACTCTACATCTCCAATCCTACAACATTGTGCCAATGAATCATGCCTCCAAAGGAACACGGTTCCCAAACATGAGGCATAAGTACCACTCGCTTGAGTTGGCATGATCAAAGTGCCTTCCTCTGCTATAGTCCACAGCGAAATGGAGGATCGATCAACAACCATATGTGATCACGCCACCGCTACAACAATTTTGAGACATCCATCCTATATGCTGGCAGTAGAGTACACTCAGGTACGTCAAAGGTAAAATTCACCAATCCCTTACTCATTTTTATCTCCATTTGAGCATAGCTTGATCATGCAAATACATGCTTCCTTTGTCTTTGGACATATGCTCTGGTTTGGTTGTATTTAATTAGTAAATTCATAGGCTTTTTAAATTAAGCATGATGCTTAGGTTAAATAGCCTTCTTTAATCAAAATTAGACATGGTGTCGAATTTTGATTAATGAATGTCAGAGTTAATATTTTCATAGACTTTGGATGCATATCTTTTGTGGACTAACCCCTGCAATAATTTTTTTAAAGTTGATGAGTAAGTCCTCAAGTTCAACTCATATTGGAGATAAACCAAGGCCCGGGACACACTTCAATAAAATCTGCACAACATGCAAAGGAGGCATAAGTCACCTTCCAAGGTGCACTGTGAGTACATCGATAAAATGCCCCTTGTTATGTTCATGATTCTTTTCTCAGCCTTACTTGTGCTTTGGTGCAAAGATAAAATTGGTGAGTAATGAAAAAACTTTTTTTAAAAAAAATTAAGAGTCTCACTCGAAGGAACAACTATGTGAGGAAATAAAAACATGGCAAACAAATTTTGAGACCCCTACTCTGCATGCGCAATTTGCCATGATAAAAAAAACTCAAAAATAAATAAAATAATAATAAAAAAAAAGAAGAAGAGAAGGAATTGGAGGCGCTACACTCTCTTCATGCGCCTTGATTGAATAAAAGTTTAAACTCCCCGGTATTCAAATCGGTAGAGTTTTTATTTTCCACCCTTTGTTTCTGTTGTAAAATAAAAATAGGTACAAGCATAAGTGTGGTTGAGAGCCATAGACTCTCCAGCGCTAACACAATGCACCAACATCCACAAACAGAGCACACCACGCTGCACCAGCACGTACGCAAAAGGGGAGCCATAGCCAAGCCCACAAGGGGTTTGGCCTAACCCAAAGGTTCGGCCAACCTAGGGAGTGGCCCACTCAGGCCCATCTTCATCGACCGCGTTGGTTTGTGTCTCTAATCTCCCTAATCTCCCTGATTCATGAGTTTGAATGAATTTTAAATTTGATCCTTTAAATCAAGCTCAAATAAAATGAATCAACATTGTCCACCTGCTCTACATACTTCCTATGGTTGGCTTGCATAAGTTCTATTCTATGCTTATCATCTTGATGCTTGTGAACAAATATCTTCAGGAAAACATGCTCATCTAAGTAGTTGATGTGTGTGATATGGTTCGATGATCCAATCTTCACTCTTAATGCTTAAGTGCTTGAGAAAATTTATTTGAAAAACTTAAAAAGCCATTGCAAGCTCTTCTTTGATTTGCCAAAGTCCTACAAAAGCCATATGATGAGTTACCTTGAAAACCTTATGCATATGCTCCTTGTCTTTGCATTGAGCCTTGTCGAATTGTTGCGACCCTTGGAAGAATTCTTTTCATGCTTTCGTGATCAAGATTCATGTGCACACCGTATAACCCCTTGCTATACTTCTATGAGAAGTTAGCATTGTACCATCCATTTCATTCCACAAAATAAAAAAGCTCCACAATATGTGTTGGTCTCTCTCTGCATCTATTGTTACAAAACATACATGGGGCTATTGAAAAAAAATATATGGACACGTGAGGGTCCATGGATTCAAAAAAAAGGGTTGGACACATGAAGGCCCAAGAAAAAAAAGAAAAAAAAAGAAAAAAAGGGGAAGAAAAGAAAAGAAGAAAGAAAGAGAAAGATAGTCATGTTCTCAAAAGGATTTATGAAGGGAGAGAGATCATACAAAAGGAGTTCCCATCCACCATTTAACATCCACTATATCCATACACGTGCACAACTTGATCTGATTGTATGACTTATTTTTCTCCTTGGATCCAGTCTTTGACTTTGCAATATATGTGATGCAAGTATGTCTTATCCTTCATATCTACCTTAAGCTCCACATATAGCTACCATTAGAAGTAGGATGAAGAAAAAGGCAAGTTAAATGCCTCGGTGAGGACATATACACATTGAGCGATCTGAGAGAACCAAATGAGGAGCTAAGCAAGGACTGTTTTGAAAACTCAATGAAAAATCCCAGGCTACTTGACATAAGGAGTTGAGGTGACATGATTCAAGACCGTTCCATTCCTCAACTACCCAAGATGGCATGATAGGCACTTCAAAATTCACATGTGCAAGATAAGGTTTGGAATATCTCTTATGCTCGCTTCCCACCTTTGGAAGTTTCGTTTCACCCTTTCTCCTTCACTCGAGGATGAGCTAAGGCTAAGTGTGGGGGTGTTGTTGATGGCTCTTAAATACAAAATATATGCCGTCAACTCCTGCATGAACACATGAAGAATGAACATCAACAATTGTGGTAGGAATTATTACTAACAAATTCCACAAGTGTTGGTGAATCATTGATTTCAGGAAGCATGTCTGAAATAAGAGGAAAACACAAAGAAGACGCAACATGAATTCACAGAAGATCGTCCGCTGCGTTACACAGGATTGAAGGGCCCACAAATCAGACCAAACGGGTGCGCCAAGGCACGAATCACCGAGGATCAACACCATGGCCCACCTGTCAGCTGTCCAGAGGAAGGCAGACTCAGGGGAGCACCATCTGGGAGGTCGGCCGAACTGCTTCCAAGCTGCCCAATCTTTGGCGGGAAGATCGTCCTTATCTCTTTGGAGGCGGTGACTAAGGTTTCCATACGAAGAGATGGCGGGAACCATCCTTGGAGGCTATAAAAGGAGGCCTTCCCCCCCTTATTCACACACACCACCAAGATCTCCAACACCTTCACTTGAAGATGTAGCGCTCCACTCCATGGCGAAGCCCTGCCTAGGCTAGTGCTTAGAATAGGGGGGGGGGGGGGGGAGAGAGAGAGAGAGAGAGAGAGAGGAAGTAGCTCGGAAGAGTGGTAAGTCTCAGCACTCTACTCCGGCCATGTACCTCTAAGGATGTTGGGTTCCTCTCGTATGAGTAAGTTAGTATTTGTGATTCCTGTCTTGCATAGTACTTATATTTGAGTGAGATCAGTTCTCTTACTTGCGGGTTTGTCGCTCTGTATTTATACAGAGTGCCATAGTTTGCTATGGGAATTCAGACGTAGTCAGACTATGGTAGTAATTAGTAGTATATACGTGGTGTCTAGGATAAGGGTTACCTTCGTTTCCCTTATATCCCACGGTTTGTTAGTGGTAGGCCGTAGGTGATGACAACCCTGTTGGTCCTTCGTAACCCTCCACGTTTGGATATAGCATAGAACCGTTGGCCGGAGTCTCTTGACCATTTCAGGGGTAAGCCGGTGCCCGAAGCAAGTATTTCTGCCCAAGAGATCGACCTTTAACTCATCTCTAGTACTACCTCAGGAGTCCTCTCCATCCTTGCCACTTATCTTGGTGTGTTCTTGGATTGACTAAAGTAGAAGTTAGTGCACACACGTTCCCTGTGGATTGGATACCCTTGAATACTCTTGAATGAAAGCTACGATGGTATCCGTGCGCTTGCAGATTTATTTGTAGTCGTTAAAATACCCAACACCGATTTTGTTTATCCTAAGTGCTTTAGGCGCTAGAGCAGCACCGAAAGCACTCGATGGTGCTGGCTTGCCAATCAAGGGCAGCGCTTGCGCCGGTGTGGCAGTCAGTGGAGTTGTTTGCAATTTAGGGTCAGCCGAGGGCGTTATTCGTCCCAGCGTGGCCTCAGCAGACTCTGATGCCGGGTCCACTGTAATAGAGGGCACGTCTTGACCCTTCATAGCATCATCCCCGATTACTTCGTGTTGACGCAAAAATCATGCAGCGAACCTCACGTACTAGCACACTGAACCTGAACCAAAGGCGTGCCAGTCAATCTAACCTGCTGATTGACAAGGAAACGAGAGGTTAAATTCGGGAGCGAAACGGCTGGTGTACCGATTCTCTCCGATTGGTAGTAACGGCAAGGCTGCCGATATGAATAAAGATGAACAGCTATGGAAGCCGATTGTGATGATGCAAGCAATGTAAAAAGCTACTAAAACGTAACCTAAACAGAGCTCGATGAACACTATTCGAAACAGATCTAAATTGGCTGTGAGATAGTATATTTTGATAGATCCGATCTAGTCGATAGAAGCTATTTTAAGCCGGATAAATTGGTGATAAAAACTACAACTACAAGATTTAAACTAAAACTTGCAGATCTAGCAGATATCGATAAATTGTGAATAAATCTAGACGGAACGACAACGATTCACCTAAAGTTAAAGCCTAGAAAATATTCAGTAAACGCGGAACTCACCAGCAAGCTGGAGATCGAAGCGATGCGGCCCTGCTAGCTCGAAAGAACTCATGGAGAAAGAAAAAAAAATCGACGAAGTCGCCGGGTACGAAAAGTAGATTGCGAAAAAAAGTAGGGTTTTGGTTATGTCCTAGGATACAGACTCCTTGTCGATCATGACAAACACAAAACTTGACGCTAAAGAAATAAATTTCCTAAACAATCTTATTGACCCATGCAAGAGTCAGACTCGACACAAAACCCTAATCGACTACCAAACGCCTCCGGCCCAATACGGCCCAATCGGCAGTAATGTCCAATCGGCAATCGGCTGAACCTCCGATTGGCAATTGGCTGACCCCTTTGTGAAAAATCGCCCAAACCTCCAATTGGCAATCGGCCGCGCCCCTTTGTGCAAAATCCGCCAGACCTCTAATCGGCAACTCCATCGGCTGATCCTCTTTTATCTCCTCTGACTTAGCCGATTGTTTCTTCTTTACTCCATGGAAGGCCTTTCTACCTCTTTTCGACGCCGATCTTGACACGTGCCAAAAAATGGTGTCAACACATGCCCCCCAGTTTCAGAGTAAAATATCCTTTTATTTCGAAACTTTTTCTCAATCCATGATTGCTTTTTGAAACCGTGTGTACCTCGAATCCTGCGCTCTTTGCAAATGGCGAACATAGAACACAACAACACCTCCATTTTCTCTTCTGCAAACGAATCCTGAAGAACACCAAATCAAATCAGGGCGTCATCCTCCTCTTCAGTCAATCAGGTGAGGGTTATCAGCCTATCTTTACCCCGCTGATTTCATCATCATTTTACATTTTTCCTTTTCTTCTGTAGCCTCCAGACTTAACAACTAATAATCTTGAAGCAATACCTCAAATCCTCCAATCGAATGAGAGGCTTTCTCAGGCTGACAAAATTTGATTCAAGCTAACATTGAACAAATTAGGGACCTCATTCCACCAGACTTGACTTCAGTCCTCTCTTCAATTAACTCCACCGGCCCGAGGAGTCAGCGCAATCGGGGGACTCAAGGTCCTGGGCTATTATCTTCTATCCCGGTCATCGACTATTTTATTCTTCTATCAATCCAAGATCAGATGCAATCTCTCCATTGTAACCCCACAGATCCAAAGTTTATTGATGTAATCTTTTGCTCTAAGGGCGACACATATCGTGTCGGCCATGTATTCAATCAATGAGAATCAAATCCAATTGGCCGATAAATCCTCAACGATTTTTACTTTGTTACTTATTTTTTATACCAAAGGCGATTTTAGCAAATCGGCTATAGCTCATCTGATTCTTCCATACAAATCAGCTAAGCATCCACCCATATACTGGGGTAATACCTCTTTAGATACTTCCCATTTAAAGCTCTAGAAAACTCTTCTCCTTCAAGCGTCTCCAAAATATACGTTGCCCGGAGCGCACCAATTTATGTGATACGGTCCTTCCCACGTTGGTGACCATTTGCCGAATTTAGGGTCTTTGGATCCAATCGGCAATATGAGTTTCCAGACCAGATCTCCTTGAGAGAACTCTTTAGTTTTAAATTTCTTATCGTACCATCTGGCTACCCTTCTCTTGTTTTCCTCAATACTAATCAAGGCTCTTAGCCGATATCCTGCCAAATCTTCTACTTCATTTTTCATCAAAGCCAAATAATCATCGGCCGTGAGTTGATGTTGAAATGTTGCACGCCTCGACCCTGTTTTTAATTCCTAAGGTAATACGACTTCATGCCCATAAACCAACTGATAAGGAGAGAACTTTGTAGACCCATGACAAGCCATACGATAGGCCCACAATGCTTCATTCAGAGTGGTGTGCCAACATCTTGGTTGTTCCTCAACTTTCCTTTTTATTAACTTGATAACCCCTTTGTTGGCTGCTTCGGCTTGACCATTGGCTTGAGCATAGCAATGAGAAGAATTCAATATTTTAATCCCCATACCAGTAGCAAAATCACCGAACTCTCCTGAAGTGAATAGTGATTGGTCGTAATAGTTTGAGGAATTCCAAATCGATAAACAATATGTTCCTTAACGAAATCAATCATATTGGCCGATGTTACTTTCTTCAAAGGAATTGCCTCAACCCATTTTGTAAAGTAATCAGTTGCCACTAATATAAACTTATGCCCTTTACTTGATGGAGGGTAAACTTGACCGATCAAGTCAATTGCCCAACCTCTAAATGGCCATTGCTTAATTATTGGGTTCATTGCTGATGCTGGGGCTCTCTGCACATTGCCGAACCTCTGACATTCCTGACAACCTTTATAATATCTAAAGCAATCCTCCAATATAGTTGGCCAGAAATACCCAATTTGTCTAATAATCCATTTCATTTTAAAAGCCGATTGATGAGCCCCGCATGTCCCTTCATGAATCTCACCCATCAAGTTCTTAGCTTCTTCTTTGCCAAGACATTTGAGCAAGACCCCATCAATTGTTCGGTAACACAACTCATCTTCTAGTAGAACATACTTAGTCGCCTGGTACCGTAGCCGTCTTTCAACTTTCTTATATGGGTCCTTCAAATAATCGGCTATCTCCTTTCTCCAATCATCGGCCGCCAATTCTACCACCATTGCTCCATAAATTGGTCGATATCCAGAAGCATCGTGAGCAAATTTATTGGCTTCTTCATTATATGCTCTGGGAATATGCTCGATCATCACAAAACCCTAATTGACTAATTCAAAATAATTAGTAAAGTGCTTAGAAAATGTTCATCTTTTTACTATGAAACACAATAGAGTAGCTCAAGCTGTACAAAAAGTTTCATACATAGAAACCCTGTATAACATCCTGTAGAAAATAATCTTTAATAACATGAGTGTAGCTTGTCCCATTTATTATGCTCTAAATCATGTACAATAAAATCTGAAAAATTTACAGTAGCACAAATATGGTTATGGCAACACCCTGTAAAATTTTTAGCATCAATACTTGCATGGTTTGTTCTGTATAAAAATAACTAGATTCTAGCAGTGGCTGTGTATTACATTTTTCATATTTAACATGCTACACAAATATGTCTGAAATTTTTACAGTGATCTTATCTCTGCATAATGTACCTTGAATAAAATTTTTATTGCCAGAAGCTAACTAGATTAGTATTTGTGTTCAACTCATGTTGGTGTTTAAATATAACACAACCCCTTCTTCTTTAATAAAGTTAAATAGATTAAGATAAACTCTATTAACGATTGCCCACGATTGATGAAGTAACTCACTCCACAACAAACTCATGTTTTACAAACTACAACTTTATCGTGAAGGAAATCATGTCGTTTAACATCACCACTACTTAAACTTGTGCATTCATGTAGAAACGACGACTCTCGCCGACGGAACGTACGAGTTGGTGCCCGCGTCCGAGAATGAGCAGCGTGAAGCTCAAGTGAATCTAACTGAAGTTGCCGAAGAGCCGAGCCCAAGTTCGGAAGAGCCCCGGACTAACTTTTCGCAAGAAGGCAAGCCCCGGTGCATGAACCCTATTTCCTCAACTTATGCAACTTATTACTCTACTTTACTTGTGCATTAAGTTTATAGGAGTTGGATGAAAACTTAGTTGCATGATCCTAGGTACCCATGCTCTGAACACTAGATGCAAGGTTCGATAGAATGCTATGCTAATAGGACTCGGTAAAAGTCGAGTGATTTCCTGTCACTCGCGAGAAATTAGGAGTTGATTGTTTACTACACGCTGCAATCATAAGGACGATGGACGGGCTGTGGTACGATGTTTATGTTGATGATTGAGGCCCGTCTGTCTAGTGAAAAATGCTAAGGCCGCAGTGTGTGGTGAGTGATGGTTAAGTCTTTGAACGTACTAACCACATGCCGAGAATATGGTAATCGGTAAGCTTAGTACTGGATTGAACCGAGGCCGGAATATACTCCCCACTGTCTTGAATTCGTTCACATCTAGCTAATGGCGGGTGCATCGGCCGCCATGGCCCGGCTACGTCCGTGGTCCATGGGGAGGTGTAGTCGAGGGCGGTGGGCCTGTTCCGTGAAGCGGGAATTGAAGGGAAAACTTGCACGTGTGACTCTAGGGAGTAACCACGTGACGTGTGTTTAGGTTTCCCTTGCAAGGTTAAGAAATTCGATTCGAATCGTCCGTTTCTCACGGCTATTGAGACTGCTTAACCACTTTTACCCACAGAGTAAGAAGAGGAACAATGATGATGAATAAACTTGTTGGATGAAAATTTAATGCTTCACCATGTATGATATTGGATAGTTGCTTACCTAGAATGGTTAAAGAAAGCTAGAACTTGGAGCTAAAATCTGAAAGTAAGGACCTACTATATATGCTTTTTGGCAAAACAAACCCCTCAAGCCAAAGGCCTCGCATGTCTAGGAGTCGGCTAAGTATACCCCATTAGACGGGTAAGCCTTGCTGAGTATTAGTATACTCAGCCTTGCTTGTGGCTCGTTTTCAGGTGAGACCTTCGAAGATATGATTGCTAGCTTGACTTGGCCCTGCACTCTTCCCCCTTGTTGGTCGGTGGAATGGGATACGCCCCCGTCCAAAGGAGATAATGCCGAGTGATGTCTCGTACGGGCTTCATCGAGATATTATGTATCGTCGAGTAGCTTCCGCTGTTTATTTTTCCGCTGCAACTTAAAACTCTGAAGAACTTATTTGTGATCATTGAAGTACTTGATTTCTAAAATCAAAACTTGGTCTGTAATCTTTACTTATGTTAATGTTGTAATATTTGCTGGAATGTGGTATTCTCTGGGCTCATCGTCGCATGAGCGTTTGTGTGTATGGCGCTCGATCCGTTCACCGTGGTTGTATCGGGAGGTTATACCCGACAGACCAGTGGATTACTCCGTTTGAAGTGTAAGGTTAACCGAGAATGCCTTAATGGTGATGGTTAATACACTTGAGCCGGATTAATTCAGGTGGTTCTGCCACAGCTGGTATCAGAGCCGTAACTGGTGCCACAGCTGGCAACAGCTGGCGCCAGAGCCAAAATACATACGCCAGAGAATGCGGCAAGCCGTAAAAACTTATTTTCATAAAACTTGACTAGAAGGATGTGTTGCGAAATAGGTTGGTACGTTAAGGATGGTGCCTAGTTCGTAAAGCCCTAAGGGATTATGGGAAAGTTACTAGGTGGCTATCTAACTTCTATAAATATTATCAACTGACTTCCAGCACATTACTTTCTGTCAAAACTTACTTTCATGCACAACCGACCTTAAATTCTGTAACGACGCACTCGTCGCTAAGGTAAGAAGGTAAGGATCCTCAGCCAACTGAGAGAGCTTGGCCTTCCTGTCGGTGATGCGAACCGAACGCTGCCCTCAAGCAGTGGCTTACTTGAGGTGCTGCCAATATGCCAACTGTTAGTTGTGCATATTGGGAGTAGAAGGTTTGGCGCAGGGTATGGCGATCGCTGTTCATACCCCCGTCTCATGACGGTACCCCCGTGAATACGCTATCTCGATAGCGTATGTTAACGTCGTCTGTACGGCGGAAATTGTACAGATATCGTTTCTATAAGTAAACGGTAATGAATACGGACGCTTTCATGAGTGCTGGCATGAAAGGTTCATGAAATATATATGCTTTGTCAATCTTCTGCAGGTACACTAACCGCGATTACGATAAGTTAAGGGACGAATAGAAAGACTCGACTAGCTATTATAGGAGAGCCGTATTGTGTATGCCACCGAAACTATCTGCGTAAAGACCAAAAGTATTTGGCAATTATTTTTCTTTGTGAGGACGAATAGGACGTGCATGCATCATAACCATATATATCTGAAATTGAAAATGCGTTGTATGAGAGTGGTAAGGTTCTTGCGTATCTAAGCGTGGTTTGCATAAGGACTATCTAGCGAATCTGTCACAAATCTGCCATGACCGAAAAGAAAGATTTATTGACCCAAGAAAATGACCTTTTCTGGTAAAGTTCATGTTGAAAGAATTGTTCAAAATTTCGTGTTCTATCCCCTGTTCAAAAATCAAAAATTCTGAACTCATGGATAGTAAGAAATAACAGAAACCACGGAATGTCAAAATTCTGTCTAGAATAAGCACTTCTGCCTCTTAAATTTTTAGGCCCCCTTCCTACAGTTTTCTGCAAAAGAGTACAACACAAACCTTGTTCCAAATTTACCCAAGTAGCTGCTGTTAAAATGTGGTAAATTTTGGCTGGGTAGATTTTCCCTGGTGCACGAAACATTAGCCCTCTGTTCACTGAAAATTCTGGGTAGACCGAGAAGTAAGACCTTAAGGGAACAGCCATCTTAGAGCCTAATCCAGCCAAAGTGTTGAATAGAAAAGTGGTGCACAAATACCTTAGAAATGCTCTGGTAAAAGTTGAGAATTTTTGGACCAGAACTTTTGAAGTTATAGGCCAGATACTATAACTCGTTCTGCTGAAAAACAGCCAACCAGCGAAGCGAAGAGCGAATCGTTTGACCATCTTAGCCATCAATTTAGCATCTTAACTCAATATCAAAGTTGTACACCCCTAAATTCCCTATCCACTGCCAAAATATGAGGAACTTTGGATGAACCTACCAGGAGTTATAAGGTTCTTATGGCAGACAGTTTTTATGCCCGTGATTCCATCCAGGACCTTTTGGAAGTCTACTATTCCGCGTTAGATCTTTTTGGAGTCATGGAAGCAATATGGATCACGTTGCTAATGAAGAACATTCGCCTTTTTAGATGTTTGGAGCAACCCGTAGTAACCCGGATGGTTTTGGTGCTAGCGCAAGTGGATCACAACCACAGCCGCCGCCACCACCCAGCTTGGTTGAAGTAATGGCCGCTCAAACCGAGTTGCTTCGCCGGCTCGTGCAAGGACAGCAACACCACCAGCGGGGTGGGCAAAATGCTCCCCAACCCCAAGTTGCAGGATACACGGAATTCCTAGGGACCCAGCCTCCCTTGTTTCACGAGACGGAGGAACCCTTGGATGCAGACGCTTGGATTCGCACAATCGAGTCCAAGTTTTCTCTACTTGTGGCCCCATGTTCGGATGAAAACAAGGCCCGCTTTGCCGCGCAGCAGCTTCGCGGTACGGCTCGTCTATGGTGGGACCACTATTTTGCTATGCTCCCCGCTGATCACATTGTCACCTGGGATGAATTCAAGACTGCGTTCCGGGCACACCATATTCCCGAAGGTCTCATAGAAAGAAAGCTAAATGAGTTTTTAGCTCTCACTCAGGATAACCACACTGTACTTCAGTATGCTCAGGCCTTCAACAATCTGTGCCAATACGCGGGCTATCACGCAGACACAGATGCCAAGAAGCGTGATCGTTTCCGTAGAGGTCTGAGTACTAAACTCAAGGAACGACTGAATCTTGTCAAAGCCGATACATATAATGAGCTAGTCAACATGGCCATCACTCAAGAGGACTGTATTGAGGCTCATCGTGCTGAAAAGAAGAGAAAGGCGCTAGCTGGACCCTCGGGTGCTCAGCCACCGAGGTATCGCTTGGTGCGAAATGCTGCGCCTACAGCTCCACCGAAGGCCCCTCAGCCAGGGCGTTGGATTATCAGGCCCCCGCAGCAGCCAGGCATGGTACGACCCCCGATGCCTCCACAGAATGGTCCGAGGCCCACTCTGCAACAGCCTCTTCGACCCAGCCCTGCGAATCGTTGTTTCAAATGCGGGAGTTCCGGTCATTTCGCTCGCGAATGCCCTCAACCCAGGCTGCCAAATCAGGGCCAGGACTCTAACCAGAACAATAAGAACAAAGGCAAGAAGCAGACCCTCGAGGTCAAACAAGGACAGATCAACTTCACCACCCTTGCAGAACTTCCTGAAGGAGCACCTGTAATGACGGGTACATTCTCCATCCATAACAAGCCTGCAGTCATATTGTTTGATTCTGGTGCATCACATAGTTTCATTAGTGCAAAGTTTGGTGCAAAAGTAGGCTTGAATGTTTGGCACACCAAAGGGTCGTATATGATATCAACACCGGGTGGAAAAATTGCTTCCAACCAAATAATAAGGCTGGTACCGATAAAATTGGGAAGTAAAGTCATCAACACAGATCTTGTACTTTTACCCCTTGACGGCATGGATATTATTTTAGGAATGAACTGGATGACTAGGCATGGAGTCACACTGGACCTTTCTTCCCGAGCCGTTGAGATAAATTCACCTGGTCACGGAGCCACTACCCTTTACCTACCGTTACGGGAGTGCACAAATTCTTGCGCTTTCGTGATGGAAGGGACCAACCTAGAGAATATTCCAGTGGTATGCGAGTATGCCGATGTCTTTCCGGATGACTTACCCGGAATGCCACCAGATAGGGACATTGAGTTCGTTATTGAACTACAGCCAGGCACTGCACCTATATCCAAGAGACCATATAGGATGCCCCCTAAAGAATTGGCAGAGCTGAAAATTCAACTCCAAGAACTACTGGACAAAGGTTTCATTCGCCCTAGCGCGTCACCTTGGGGATGTCCAGCCCTATTCGTAAAGAAGAAGGATGACAGTTTGAGATTATGTGTGGACTACCGACCTCTCAATGCGGTAACAGTTAAAAATAAATACCCACTTCCTCGCATCGATGTACTCTTCGATCAATTAGCTGGAGCCAGAGTCTTCTCAAAGATTGATCTTCGTTCGGGATATCATCAAATCAAGATTCGCCCCTGCGATATTCCTAAGACTGCCTTCTCCACACGCTATGGACTATATGAATTCTTGGTTATGTCCTTTGGACTCACCAATGCCCCTGCCTACTTCATGTATCTCATGAATTCGGTATTCATGCCCGAGCTTGACAAATTCGTCGTAGTGTTCATCGACGACATCCTTATCTATTCCAAGGATGAGGAAGAGCATGCTAAGCACCTGCACATTGTTCTTCAGCGTCTAAGAGACCATCAGCTCTATGCTAAGTTTTCTAAGTGTGAATTCTGGTTGGATACTGTAAAGTTCCTAGGTCACACGATCTCCAGCGAAGGCGTAGCTGTTGACCCCAGCAAGGTACAAGAGGTGATGGATTGGAAACCCCCTACCTCTGTTCATCAGATTCGCAGTTTTCTTGGCTTAGCCGGTTACTACCGTCGCTTCATCCCGGATTTCTCTCGAATTGCTAAGCCCATGACTGAACTGTTAAAGAAGGAAGTAAAGTTCGTATGGAATGAGAAATGTGAAGAAGCTTTCCACACTCTCAGAGAGCATCTGACTACTGCACCTGTGTTAGCTCAACCCGATAATACCAAGTCATTCGATGTGTATTGTGACGCATCGGGTACTGGTCTAGGATGTGTGCTTATGCAAGAGAATCGAGTGATTGCATATGCCTCACGAGCCCTTCGGCCCCACGAACAGAATTATCCTACTCATGATCTTGAGCTTGCAGCCGTCATTCACGCTCTGAAGATATGGAGGCACTATCTCATGGGTACACAGTGCAATATCTACACGGATCATAAGAGTCTCAAGTATATCTTCACACAAGCCGATCTGAATATGAGACAACGGAGATGGCTAGAATTAATCAAGGATTATGACCTTGAAGTGCACTATCACCCTGGCAAGGCTAACGTAGTCGCTGATGCACTAAGCCGCAAGTCCCATTGCCATTGCTTATCCATGGAGTTCTACCATGAGACATTGTGTGCAGACATGAGGAAGCTTAACTTGGAAATGGTTTCCCAAGGCACTCTAAATCACATCTCAGTTGAGCCCACTCTTCATGACCAAATCGTCATGGCACAACTACATGATGAAGGAATTAAGATCATCAAACAAAAACTCTCCCTAGGTGAGGAGAAGTACAAATGTTTCCGCCAGGACCATAAGGGAGTTCTATGGTTCGAAAGTCGTATAGTCGTTCCGAAGAATCATGAGCTCCGCAAGCAGATTCTTGATGAGGCACACCTTTCGAAATTCTCTATCCACCCCGGCAGTAGCAAAATGTATCAAGACCTAAGGCAAAACTTCTGGTGGACTAGAATGAAAAGAGAAATTGCTACGTATGTCTCAGAATGTGACACATGCCAGAGAGTGAAAGCTAGCCACTTGAAGGTAGCCGGTACACTTCAACCGTTACCTATACCATCCTGGAAATGGGAAGACATAAGTATGGACTTCATCGTTGGACTACCAAACACTTCCCAGAAACATGATTCCATATGGGTTATCGTGGATAGACTCACAAAGACGGCACATTTTCTTCCGGTGCACACCACCTATTCAACCAAGAAATATGCCGAGATTTACCTCGATCGTATTGTTTGCCTGCATGGAATACCTAAGACAATTATTTCCGATCGTGGTCCTCAGTTTGTAGCACGTTTTTGGGAACAACTGCAAACGTCTCTTGGTACCAAACTGATTCGCAGCTCAGCATACCATCCTCAGACTGACGGACAAACGGAAAGAGTAAACCAAATTCTTGAAGACATGCTGAGAGCTTGCGTCATTCACTATGACAAGAATTGGGACAAATGCCTACCCCTAGCAGAGTTCTCGTACAACAACAGCTATCAAACGAGTTTGAAAATGGCACCATTTGAGGCCCTGTACGGACGAAGGTGTCGAACTCCTTTGAGCTGGTCACAAATCGGAGAACGTAAAATAATTGGACCCGACCTAGTAATCGAGGCAGAGGAGAAAGTAAAGGTAATACAAGCAAACCTTAAAGCCGCACAAGCCCGACAAAAGAGCTATTCTGACAAAAGGAGAAAGCCCCTAAAATTCGAAGTTGGCGATCATGTCTATCTTCGAGTTTCACCCACCAAGGGAGTGCAAAGATTCGGAATCAAAGGCAAACTAGCTCCCCGTTATGTTGGTCCTTACGAAATCATTGAGAGCTACGGACCCGTAGCCTACAGATTACGACTGCCCCCTCAGCTCACGGCCACCCATGATGTCTTCCACGTATCTCAACTCAAGAAGTGTATTCGAGTCCCTACCGAGATTGTGGAACAACAAGAAATATCGTTGGAACCCGACCTCTCGTATGTCGAACAACCAGTTAAGATTTTGGATCAAAAAGAAAGAGAGACCAGGAGGAAAGTAATTAGAATGTATAAAGTACAATGGAATCACCACACGGAAGAAGAAGCCACCTGGGAAACCGAGAGCTACCTAAACCAACATTTCCCTGGGTTTCTTATCTCAACCACTGGTATGTGCCCCCACGCCCACACTAAGAATTACCGAATCTCGGGGCGAGATTCTCGTTAAGGGGGGAAGGCTGTGACAACCCTGGTAAAAATTTCATTTCTAAAATCAGTATCATTAGCCTAACCCTATGCTTAAACCAACTAATAAAAGGGTGGAAAGAATTAGAACGAGTTCAGTTGGAATTCAAAGTTAATTTGAGCACATTTGGTCACTTTTGAACTTTTAAATTTAACTTTCAAACCATAAGCCAAATGAGATTTTGCCTGAAACCAAAGTTGTAGAAATTTTTATTTTGAACAACTTTCGTGTTCAAAAGTTTTTGAAATTCAAATCAGAAAGAAGAGAAAACGCCCTATTTGCACCCAGCCCCCTGAAGTTTTTCAAATTTTTGCACTTAGGTCCCTCCCTCACCTCTCCCTCCTCTGCTGCACCGCACGCTCGCCCGACCGCCGCCGGCCACCTGGCCCTCGACGCCTGCGCGGCCCCAGGCGCCGAGCCAACCTCGGCGCCCTGCCTGCTGCCCGCCCCCGCTCGTCCAACCGCGGCCGCGCCTTTTCTTCTCTCTCCCGCACGCCTTGCCTCTGCCTAACCCGCGGCTCCCTGCAGCACCGCCCCGCCGCCCAGTCACTGGCCGCCGCCCCCTCCACCCAGTGCCCCCGTCGTGCCGCCCGAGCTCCCCAACCGCCCGCCAGCGTCGCCTACACGCGACGTCGCGCCCCAGGCGCACCCAGCGCACGCACGCCACGCGCACGACGCGCCTCTGGCCGCTGGTCACTGCCGGCCGCCCCCAATGGCGCCCAGCCTCGCCGGCCCCTCCACCCCACGTTCTGGCCGTGTCAAGCCCGCCCCCACGAGCTCCACCGGCTATAAAGCCCGGCGCAGCGCCCCTCCCTCCCCACCTTTCTTCTTCCCCGCAGAACAGAGTAGAGCAGCGCTCCATTGCCGCCGGCGCCCCCACCTCGCCGTGGAACCCCCTGCTCCGGCCCACCTCCGCCCGAGACAAGCGCTGAAACGGGTCCCCCTCAGTGCGCTGAAGCTCCCCAGCCCGAGCCCCGCCGCCCTCATCGCCGGAGTGCCGCCGTCCGCGCCGCCCCACCGCCGCCGCCCCTGCTCTCCGCGGCCAGCCCGCCACCGGCCACCCCGAGCCACTCCAAGACCACCAATAGGTGCGCCCTGGTTCCCTCTCCGTGCTCCCCCACCTTGCCCTCGCCGCCGGCGACCCAGCTCGCCGGAATTAGGCCGGACAGGATGACCCCGCCGTGAAATTGCGACCAGGGACCACATTGCAAACGCCCAAATCTTTCTAGGGGGTTTTCTGCTAGTTTTCAGGGACCCCTCTGTAAAGAAAGTTTTAACCAAATCAGTGAACTTGTAAAATTCGTATAAAATCGTTAAAAATTCAGAAAAATGCAAACTCAACTGTTCTAGAATCCTTAAAAGAAACTCTACAACTTTTGTTACATAAAGTTTCTCAGATTCTCAATATATTTTGCTCTAGATTAAATGGAAGGTTTAATGGACTTCTTTTGTACCCACTGTTGTAGATCATTGCTGTGGCAGAACCACCTGAATTAATCCGGCTCAAGTGTATTAACCATCACCATTAAGGCATTCTTGGTTAACCTTACACTTCAAACGGAGTAATCCACTGGTCTGTCGGGTATAACCTCCCGATACAACCACGGTGAACGGATCGAGCGCCATACATACAAATGCTCACGCGACGATGAGCCCAGAGAATACCACATTCCAGCAAATATTACGACATTAACATAAGTAAATATTACAGGCCAAGTTCTGAGCTTAGAAACCAAATACTCCAATTAACATAAATAAGTTCTTCAGAGTTTAAGTTGCAGCGGAAATAAACAACGGAAACTACTCGACGATACAGGATGTCTCGATGAAGCCCGTACGAGACATCACTCGGTCTTATCTCCGTTGGACAGGGGCGCATCCCATTCCACCGACCAACCAGGGGGAAGACTGCAGGGCCAAGTCAAGCTAGCAATCATGTCTTCGAAGGGCTCACCTGAAATCGAGTCACAAGCAAGACTGAGTATACTAATACTCAGCAAGACTTACCCGTGTACTGGAAACTACTCCACCGACTCTAGACATGCCAGGCTTTTTGGCTCAGGGGTTTGTTTTGCCGAAAAGCATCTACAAGTGGGTCCTTACTTTCAACTTTTTAGCTCAAGATTCTAGTTTCGTTAGCCAGTCTAGGTAAGCAGCTATCTAAAGCATACATGGTGAAGCATTAAATTTTTCATCCAACCAGTTCATTCATCATCATTGTTCCTCTTCTTACTCTGTGGGTAAAAATGGTTAAGCAGTCTCAATAGCCGTGAGAAACGGACGATTCGAATCGAATTTCTTAACCTTGCAAGGGAAACCCAAACACACGTCACGTGGTTACTCCCTAGAGTCACACGTGCAACTTTTCCCCTTTCTTTTCGGGTCGTGGATCGGGGCTACCCTCCGAGAGTACAAGAGCCCCACGCCACGGTTCGGCGCCGGGTTGTGACCACAATTGAGTCTAAGATTTTTACAGAGCTCTCACTTAAGCATGCAGAAGCTACTGTAATTTTTGTAGGATATATCATGCAGTATTCAGAGCATAGAAAATATGACATTCTACACCTAGGCTATTCAAAGATTCATTTTTTACAGGACCCTACACAAGGTTTTTGTCCATGGAACTTTTTAAACAGTAACCTCCACCACAGTGTAACTCCTAGTAAAAATTTGAGGATTTTCCAAGCTAAGATACTATTTTCTTGATTTAATGTATGTTTTTAGCACATAAATCGAATAAGTAGGTTACTGTGAGATAAAAAGCCTCCTAATTTTTCTCTGGCTTCTAGGTACCAATACATTAGCATAGGAAAAGTTTCAATGGGTGACTCACCACCTAACTGCAGGGATAAAACATTCTACTTACACATGAAATAAAACTAAGTTTAACAAACAGTAAAGCTAGAGATGGAATTTGGGCCTGATCTTTTTACACAGTCCTAATCATCAAGCAACTAATTCACTGCCCAAAATTTAGGGTCAGCATTGTTCTAGAACAGTGGGTACAAAATAAGTCCATTAAAGCTTCTATTTAATGTAGAGCAAAATATTTTGAGATTCTGAGAAACCTTTTGTAACAAAAGTGGTAGAGTTTGTTCTGAGGATTCCAGAACAGTTGAGTTTGCAGTTTTCTGAATTTTCTACGATTTTATACAAATTTTACAAGTTCACTGAATTTGAATCTAGGTTTGAAACTTTCTTTTACAACTAGGTCCTTGAATCTTACGCTCAGACCCTTCTAAAGATTTAAATTCTTGCAATTGGGTCCTCGGGCGGCTCGGGTACGGCGGCCGGCCGAAATTCCGGCGAGGGGGGCTCGCCGGCGGCGAGGGGCGAGGGTCGGGGAAGGTTCAGGGGTGCGAGGGCTACCTTGTGGGGGTGTTGTTCAGGTGGGGGACGGCCGGGAAGGGCTCGCCGGCATTGGAGCAGAGGCGGCGGCGGCGCGGCTTGCGTCGACGGCGGTGCTCCGGCGGGCTTGGGGCGGTGTGGTCCGGTCGGCGAGCTTCAGTGGCGCGTGGGGAAGCTACTCAGGGGCTCGGCTTGGACGGAGGGGGTCGGGGTCGTGCTGTCCACGGCGAACTCCCTTATGGTCCTGGCGGAAACATTTGTACTTCTCCTCACCTAGAGAGAGTTTCTGTTTGATGATCTTAATTCCTTCATCCTGTAGTTGTGCCATGACGATTTGGTCGTGAAGAGTGGGCTCAACTGAGATGTGATTTAGAGTGCCTTGGGAAACTATTTCCAAGTTAAGCTTCCTCATGTCTGCACATAATGTCTCATGGTAGAACTCCATGGATAAGCAATGGCCATGGGACTTGCGGCTTAGTGCATCAGCGACTACGTTAGCCTTGCCGGGGTGATAGTGCACTTCAAGGTCATAATCCTTGATTAGTTCTAGCCATCTCCGTTGTCTCATATTCAGATCGGCTTGTGTGAAGATATACTTGAGACTCTTATGATCCGTGTAGATATTGCACTGTGTACCCATGAGATAGTGCCTCCATATCTTCAGCGCGTGAATGACGGCTGCAAGCTCAAGATCATGAGTGGGATAATTCTGTTCGTGGGGCCGAAGGGCTCGTGAGGCATATGCAATTACTCGATTCTCTTGCATAAGCACACATCCTAGACCAGTACCTGATGCGTCACAATACACATCGAATGGCTTGGTATTATCGGGTTGAGCTAACACAGGTGCAGTAGTCAGATGCTCTCTGAGAGTGTGGAAAGCTTCTTCACATCTCTCGTCCCATACAAACTTTACTTCCTTCTTTAACAGTTCAGTCATGGGCTTAGCAATTCGAGAGAAATCCGGGATGAAGCGGCGGTAGTAACCGGCTAAGCCGAGAAAACTGCGAATCTGATGAACAGAGGTAGGGGGTTTCCAATCCATCACCTCTTGTACCTTGCTGGGGTCAACAGCTATGCCTTCGCTGGAGATCGTGTGACCTAAGAACTTTACAGTATCCAACCAGAATTCACACTTAGAAAACTTAGCATAGAGCTGATGGTCTCTGAGTCGCTGAAGAACAATGCGAAGGTGCTTGGTATGCTCTTCCTCATCCTTGGAATAGATAAGGATGTCGTCGATGAACACTACGACGAATTTGTCAAGTTCGGGCATGAATACCGAATTCATGAGATACATGAAGTAAGCAGGGGCATTGGTGAGTCCAAAGGACATGACTAAGAATTCATATAGTCCATATCGTGTGGAGAAGGCAGTTTTAGGAATATCGCATGGGCGAATCTTGATCTGATGGTATCCCGAACGAAGATCAATCTTGGAGAAGACTCTGGCTCCAGCTAATTGATCGAAGAGTACATCGATGCGAGGAAGGGGGTATTTATTTTTAACTGTTACCGCATTGAGAGGTCGGTAGTCCACACATAATCTCAAACTGTCATCCTTCTTCTTTACGAATAGGGCTGGACATCCCCAAGGTGACGCGCTAGGGCGAATAAAACCTTTGTCCAGTAGTTCTTGGAGTTGAATTTTCAGCTCTGCCAATTCTTTAGGGGGTATCCTATATGGTCTCTTGGATATAGGTGCAGTGCCTGGCTGTAGTTCAATAACGAACTCAATATCCCTATCCGGGGGCATTCCTGGTAAGTCATCCGGGAAAACATCGGCATATTATCTGGCTTAAGTCCTTCCATCTTATAAGCACAGGAATTCGTACAATCTAGGAACGGTAGGTAAAGGGTAGTGGCTCCGTGACTAGGTGAATTTATCTCAACGGCTCAGGAAGAAAGGTCCAGTGTGACTCCATGCATAGCCATCCAGTTCATTCCCAATATAATGTCCATGCCGTCAAGGGGTAAAAGGACAAGGTCCGTGTCAATGGTTTTACTACCCAATTTGACTGGTACTTGTCTGACCATTTGGTTTGAAGCAATTTTACCACCCGGTGTTGATATCATATATGACCCTTTTGTGTGACAAACATCCAAGCCTACTTTTGCACCGAATTTTGCACTTATGAAACTATGCGATGCACCAGAATCAAATAATATAACTGCAGGCTTGTTATGGATAGAGAATGTACCCGACATCACTGGGGCTCCTTCAGGAAGCTCTGCAAGCGTGGTGAAGTTAATCCGTCCTTGCTTGACTTGCAGGGTCTGTCTCTTGCCCCTGTTCTTGGTGTTCGGGTTGGCTCCTTGACCTTGGTCGGGCTGTCCAGGCTGAGGGCATTCTCGTACGAAGTGGCTGGAACTCCCGCATTTGAAACAGCGATTCGCGGGGCTAGGTCGAAGAGACTGCTGAAGAATGGGCCTCGGACCATTCTGTGGAGGCATCGGGGGTCGTACCATGCCTGGCTGCTGTGGGGGTCTGGCAATCCATCTTCCGGGCTGTGGGGCCCTTGGTGGAGCTGTGGGTGCGGTATTTTGCACGATGCGATACCTTGGTGGTTGGGCACTTGATGGTCCTGCGGGTGCCTTTCTCTTCTTCTCTGCCCGGTGTGCCATGATACAGTCCTCCTGGGTAATGGCCATATTGACCAACTCATTGTAGGTGTCAGCCCTGGCTAGGTTCAGACGTTCCTTGAGCTTGGTATTCAGGCCTCGGCAGAAACGATCACGCTTCTTGGCATCCGTATCAGCGTGATAGCCCGCATACTGACACAAGTTGTTGAACGCCTGGGCGTACTGCAGCACGGTGCGGGTGCCCTGGGTAAGTGCCAGAAACTCATTCAACTTCCTCTCCATGAGACCCTCGGGAATATGATGTGCCCGGAACGCGGTCTTGAATTCATTCCAGTTGACCACATGATCAGCCGGGAGCATCGCAAAGTAGTGATCCCACCACAAACGAGCGGTACCGCGAAGCTGTTGCGCGGCAAAACGAGCTTTGTTGGCCTCTGAGCATGGGGCCACAAGTAGTGTGAACTTGGATTCTATGGTGCGAATCCATGCATCTGCGTCCAGGGGTTCCTCAGTCTTATGGAACAAGGGAGGTTGGGTCCCTAGGAAATCCGTGTATCCTGCAGCTTGGGGTTGGTGAGCATTGTGCCCACCCCTCTGCTGGTGCTGTCCTTGCACGATCTGACGCAGCAGCTCGGTTTGAGCGGCCATCACTTCCACCAAACTGGGCGGGGGTGGTGGCGATTGTCGCGAGCGGCTGCTTCCGGCACCAAAACCCTCGGGGTTGCCACGTGTTGATCCAACCATCTGAAACGTGAAAGGTTACCATTAGCAACGCGATCCATATTACTTCCTTGATTCATAAATGATTGGTGTAGTCAAAGACTTCCGAAATCACAGCTAGAAGTATGGACAGAATCCCTGTTTGCTACGAGGAAAATCATAGCTTGCTGTGGGTCCATCTAAAACATCTCAGACTTTTGCAGTAGTCAGAGAATTTAGGAATGCACCACTTTGGTATTTAACTTCGGTGCTAGAACTGAGGTGGTCGAAAAGCTCGTCCTTTGCCTTGCTGCCTTAGCTGTTTTTCAGCAAATTGATCGGTACGGTTTTGCCTATATCTTAAACTAGCGAGACCCAATGATGCTGAATTTTTGTGAGAACCTAGATCACAAAACTTAGCACAAGTCTGGTATTCAACACTCAGCCAAGAAATGCAAGGAGACATGGGTAAAAATTCCGACAAGTCTCAGCGATTGTGGATTTCATCGTTTACCAAATTACAACGAAATCACCCAAGTTTATCGCCGTTCCTTACATGCTGAGGGTATCCACATGGTTCAGGTGTACCCAACACAAAAGAGTTACTCAACTCCTAGTTAGCCTATTACAACACTTGCCAAAAGTTAGGCTACTCTATCGAGGAGTATGTGCAAAAGTCCTCCTAGGTCGTCCTCTAGAAATCATCCAAGTCGTTGACGGACGACTCGCTGTGAGCAGGAGAGTGAGCTCCCATCTGAGGTGCCTGTGGTACCTCACCCTCGAAATCCATACCTGAGATACCATCAATTTCCTGTGGCTCCTCCTCATCCTCCTCCATGTCGTCCTCATGGGGATGGTCATTCTGATCATGATGCCACTGAATGTGCTCATTAGCATCCTCCAACTCAAGGTTCAGATCGTGGAGCTGCTCCTCCAACTGTGCTATCGTGGCATCTCTCTCACCCATGAGAGTGTCCTGCTCCTGGATTTGGCCCTCAAGTTGGCCAATCTGAGCATCTCTGTCCTCAAGATCCTGACTGAGCTCCTTTATCTGCTCATCCCTGGTATCTGCCATCATATGGTAGGCCTGAGCAAGATCAGTGAGCTGCTCAAGTGCCTGACTCTGAAGAGTCTGAAGCCGGTAGAGTGCACTCATGCACCGCACGGAGGTATGAATAGTTTCCTGGGCATGAAAGTCTACCAAATACTGTGCGTGCTGCACCCTGTTGAGCCAAAAGGGGTCGTTGTCCTGGGCAGCAGGAAACAATCCAATGGGAGTGAGTGTGACAACCTCGGGACGCTGCGCACAAAACGTGGTGAGCGCCCTCATGGCTGCAAGCTCCCAAGTATCGGCCAAACGGCGACCAACAGCCTCAAGCTCCAAGGCGGGCCACTCCGGGTGTAGCGGGTGCGGAAAGATAGTCACGTTGACACGGCACTGGGTAACTCCATTTTCTGCAAACTCCAGTCCGGCGTAACGTGGGGGAATTAGATAGCCCGCGGTACGCAGAACATCCCACAAAATAGAGGGAAAGCCCTCCCAGTGGAGACACTGCGAGTGTACGCGTCCATCCTCATCCACCATCATATCAACAGGCTCGGCCATCTGAACAAAAGATCAAATGGAGTGAGATAGTGAAAACTGTGAACAGCAATAGGGCAGATTCTGTATAGTGTGCAAAAATAACCATAACTCCCACAGTTCTCATCCAAAAATTCTCAAATTTCACCAGATCACTCCTAAGGTATTGGTGAACAACTTTGCTAGTTAACTCCAGAGCTAATTGGGTCTCTAAGATGGTCTTTCTTTTCAGGTTTTACCTTACTGTCTACCCAGAATTTTCAGTGAACAGAGGGCTAGAGTTTCGTACACCAGGGAAAATCTACCCAGCCAAAATTTACCAAATTTTAACAGCAGCTTCCTGGGTAAATTTGGAACAAGTTTCGTGTTGTGCTCTTTTGCAGAAAACCGCAGGGAGGGGGCCTAAAAATTTAAGGGGCAGAAGTGCTTATTCTGGACAGAGTTCTAACATTTCAAGGTTTCTGTTATTTCTTACTATCCATAAGTTCAGAATTTTTTCATTTTTGAACAGAAGATAGAACACGAAATTTGGAACAATTCTTTCAACATGAACTTCTCCAGAAAAGGTCATTTTCTTGGGTCAATAAATCGCTCTTTTTGGTCATGGCAGATTTGTGACAGATTCGCTAGATAGTCCTTATGCAAACCACGCTTAGATACGCAAGAACCTCACCACTCTCATACAACGCATTTTTGATTTCAGATACATATGTTTATGATGTATGCACGTCCTATTCGTCCTCACAAAATAAAACAATTGCCAAATAGCTTTGGTCTTACGAAGATAGCTTCGGTGGCTTACACAATACGGCTCTCCTATAATAGCTAGTCGAGTCTTTCTACTCGTCCTTAACTTATCGTAATCGCGGTTAGTGTACCTGCAGAAAATCGACAAGCATATATATATCATGAACCTTTCATGCCAGCACTCATGAAAGCGTCCGTATTCATTACCGTTTACTTATAGAAACGATATCTGTACAATTTCCGCCGTACAGACGACGTTAACATACGCTATCGAGATAGCGTATTCACGGGGGGTACCGTCATGAGACGGGGGTATGAACAGCGATCGCCATACCCTGCGCCAAACCTTCTACTCCCAATATGCGCAACTAACAGCTGGCATATTGGCAGCACCTCAAGTAAGCCACTGCTTGAGGGCAGCGTTCGGTTCGCATCACCGACAGGAAGGCCAAGCTCTCTCAGTTGGCTGAGGATCCTTACCTTCTTACCTTAGCGACGAGTGCGTCGTTACAGAATTTAAGGTCGGTTGTGCATGAAAGTAAGTTTTGACAGAAAGTAATGTGCTGGAAGTCAGTTGATACTATATATAGAAGTTAGATAGCCACCTAGTAACTTTCCCATAATCCCTTAGGGCTTTACGAACTAGGCACTATCCTTAACGTACCAACGCATTTCGCAACACATCCTTCTAGTCAAGTTTTAGAAAAATGAGTTTTTAAGGCTTGTCGCATTCTCTGGCGTATGTATTTCGGCTCTGGTGTCCGCTGTTGCCAGCTGTGGCACCAGCTACGGCTCTGATACCAGCCGTGGCAGAACCACCTGAATTAATCCGGCTCAAGTGTATTAACCATCACCATTAAGGCATTCTCGGTTAACCTTACACTTCAAATGGAGTAATCCACTTGTCTGTCGGGTATAACCTCCCGATACAACCACGGTGAACGGATCGAGCGCCATACATACAAATGCTCACGCGACGATGAGCCCAGAGAATACCACATTCCAGCAAATATTACGACATTAACATAAGTAAATATTACAGGCCAAGTTCTGAGCTTAGAAACCAAATACTCCAATTAACATAAATAAGTTCTTCAGAGTTTAAGTTGCAGCGGAAATAAACAACGGAAACTACTCGACGATACAGGATGTCTCGATGAAGCCCGTACGAGACATCACTCGGTCTTATCTCCGTTGGACGGGGGCGCATCCCATTCCACCGACCAACCAGGGGGAAGAGTGCAGGGCCAAGTCAAGCTAGCAATCATGTCTTCGAAGGGCTCACCTGAAATCGAGTCACAAGCAAGACTGAGTATACTAATACTCAGCAAGACTTACCCGTGTACTGGAAACTACTCCACCGACTCTAGACATGCCAGGCTTTTTGGCTCAGGGGTTTGTTTTGCCGAAAAGCATCTACAAGTGGGTCCTTACTTTCAACTTTTTAGCTCAAGATTCTAGTTTCGTTAGCCAGTCTAGGTAAGCAGCTATCTAAAGCATACATGGTGAAGCATTAAATTTTTCATCCAACCAGTTCATTCATCATCATTGTTCCTCTTCTTACTCTGTGGGTAAAAATGGTTAAGCAGTCTCAATAGCCGTGAGAAACGGACGATTCGAATCGAATTTCTTAACCTTGCAAGGGAAACCCAAACACACGTCACGTGGTTACTCCCTAGAGTCACACGTGCAACTTTTCCCCTTTCTTTTCGGGTCGTGGATCGGGGCTACCCTCCGAGAGTACAAGAGCCCCACGCCACGGTTCGGCGCCGGGTTGTGACCACTCTCTGCACTCGCCATATGCACATGGGACCGAAGTTCAAAGGGTAGGATGCCGTCCCCTTGCCGGGCCAATCAGGTACTTAAGCTTACCGATTCCCATAATCTCGGCATGTGTTTAGTACGTTCAAAGACTTAACCATCACTACCACACCCTGCGGCCTTAACATTTTTTTTTCACTAGACAGACGGGCCTCAATCGTAACCATCGTTACATAACCCGTCCGTGTCCTTATGATTGCAGCGTGTAGTAGCCATTCAACTCCTATTTTCTCGCGAGTGACAGGAAATCACTCGACTTTTACCGGAGTCCTATTAGCACAGCATTCTATCGAACCTTACATCTAGTTTTCAAGCAAGGATTCCTGACATCATGCAACTAAGTTTTCATCCAACTCCTATAAACTTAATGCACAAGCAAGGAGTAATGAGTTGCATAATTTCGGAAAGAATGGGTTATGCTCCGGGGCTTGCCTTCGCAGTTCACTTGGGGATCTTCCGAACTTGTGCTCGGGTCTTCAAGAGCTTCAGTTAGATTTGCTTGAGCTTCACGCTGCTCACTCTCGGACGCGGGCACCAGCTCGTAAGTTCCGTCGGCGAGAGTCGTTGATTCTACATGAATGCACAAGTTTAATTCGTGGAAATGGCAATCGATACGATTTAAGAGTAATTACTACAATGGATGGTTTCTGGTCATGAACTTTTTGATTTAGGCACATCAGGGAAAGATGTGCTTACTGAAAAATTTTCAGCCAATTTTATGCAACAGATTAATTATGAAAAATACATTACATAGTTGCTGTTAGATCCTTGTTCTTTTTGTACAGAACAATTGGTGCAACAATTGAGTCTAAGATTCTTACAGAGCTCTCACTTAAGCATTCAGAAGCTACTGTAATTTTTGTAGGATTTATCATGCAGTATTCAGAGCATAGAAAATATGACATTCTACACCTAGGCTATTCAAAGATTCATTTTTTACAGGACCCTACACAAGGTTTTTGTCCATGGAACTTTTTACACAGTAACCCCCACCACAGTGTAACTCCTATTAAAAATTTGAGGATTTTCCAAGCTAAGATACTATTTTCTTGATTTAATGTATATTTTTAGCACATAAATCAAATAAGTAGGTTACTGTGAGATAAAAAGCCTCCTAATTTTTCTCTGGCTTCTAGGTACCAATACATTAGCATAGGAAAAGTTTCAATGGGTGACTCACCACCTAACTGCAGGGATAAAACATTCTACTTACACATGAAATAAAACTAAGTTTAACAAACAGTAAAGCTAGAGATGGAATTTGGGCCTGATCTTTTTACACAGTCCTAATCATCAAGCAACTAATTCACTGCCCAAAATTTAGGGTCAGCATTGTTCTAGAACAGTGGGTACAAAATAAGTCCATTAAAGCTTCTATTTAATGTAGAGCAAAATATTTTGAGATTCTGAGAATCCTTTTGTAACAAAAGTGGTAGAGTTTGTTCTGAGGATTCCAGAACAGTTGAGTTTGCATTTTTCTGAATTTTCTACGATTTTATACGAATTTTACAAGTTCACTGAATTTGAATCTAGGTTTGAAACTTTCTTTTACAACTAGGTCCTTGAATCTTACGCTCAGACCCTTCTAAAGATTTAAATTCTTGCAATTGGGTCCTCGGGCGCCTCGGGTACGGCGGCCGGCCGAAATTCCGGCGAGGGGGGCTCGCCGGCGGCGAGGGGCGAGGGTCGGGGAAGGTTCAGGGGTGCGAGGGCTACCTTGTGGGGGTGTTGTTCAGGTGGGGGACGGCCGGGAAGGGCTCGCCGGCGTTGGAGCAGAGGCGGCGGCGGCGCGGCTTGCGTCGACGGCGGTGCTCCGGCGAGCTTGGGGCGGTGTGGTCCGGTCGGCGAGCTTCAGTGGCGCGTGGGGAAGCTACTCAGGGGCTCGGCTTGGACGGAGGGGGTCGGGGTCGTGCTGTCCACGGGGAGCAGGGGCGGCGGCGGCGGCGGCAGTGCGGGCGGCGGCGCTCCGGTGGTTCTGGGTGGCGTTGGGTGAGTCGGCGAGCTGCGGTGGCTCGCGTGCGTGGTCGGGGCGGGGCTTTTATAGGGACAGGAGGGGGTGTGGAGGTGCCTGGGCGACGCGCGGGGCGGGGCACGGCAACGGCGTGCACTGGCTGCGGCGGGCGGCGGCAGAACGCCGGCGCGACGTGCGGCAGCGCGGGCGCGGTGACTGGGCGGCCGCGATATGGCGTGAGCGCGGTGGGATAGTGCCGGGCGCGGAGTGGTGAAGCGGCAGCGGCAGCGGCTCGGGCGGAGGGCGGGCGCGGCGACTGGTGGGGCGCGGGGGCCGGGGCGGCACGGCGGAGCGCGGCTACTGGGCGCGACGGGCGGCGGGGCTGGACGCGGCTGCGTCGCGGGCACGCGTGGGCGCTGACTGGCCGCGCGGCGTGGGGGCGGGGCAAAGCCGGCCGTGGCGGGGTGGTGCGGCGGCCACTGGCCTGGCGCTTCGCGCCGGTCAGGCGACGCCGGCCACCTGGCGCGCGGCGGGCGGGCGAGCGCGCGCGGTGCGGCAGAGGAGGGGGGGAAACGAGGGACCTGGATGCAAGAATTTGGAAAACTTCAGGGGGCTGGGTGCAAACAGGGTGTTTTCTCCTCTTTCTGATTTGAATTTCAAAAACTTTTGAACACGAAAGTTGTTCAAAATAAAAAGTTCTACAACTTTGGTTTCAGGCAAAATCTCATTTGGCTTATGGTTTGAAAGTTAAATTTAAAAGTTCAAAAGTAACCAAATGTGCTCAAATTAAATTTGAATTCCAACTGAACTCGTTCTAATTCTTTCCACCCTTTTATTAGTTGGTTTAAGCATAGGGTTAGGCTAATGATACTGATTTTAGAAATGAAATTTTTACCAGGGTTGTCACAATTGCTGACCCTAATTTTTGGGCAGTGAGTTACTTGCTTAATGTTTAGGGCTGTGTAAAAAGATCAGGACCAAAAGCCATCTCTAGATACACATTTTGTCCAACCTTGTTTTATGCCATAAAGTGATAGAACTAATTTTTCCTGCTGTTCTGTGATGTTTAATGTCATGAAACTTTTTCTGTGTTGTTGTAGTAATACCTAGAGGCCATAGAAAAATTTAGGAACATTTTTACTATATGTAACCTGTTCATATGAATTTGTGGTAGGAAAACTTCACTAATTCAAAATAATTAGTAAAGTGCTTAGAAAATGTTCATCTTTTTACTATGAAACACAATAGAGTAGCTCAAGCTGTACAAAAAGTTTCATACATAGAAACCCTGTATAACATCCTGTAGAAAATAATCTTTAATAACATGAGTGTAGCTTATCCCATTTATTATGCTCTAAATCATGTACAATAAAATCTGAAAAATTTACAGTAGCACAAATATGGTTATAGCAATACCCTGTAAAATTTTTAGCATCAATACTTGCATGGTTTGTTCTGTATAAAAATAACTAGATTCTAGCAGTGGCTGTGTATTACATTTTTCATATTTAACATGCTACACAAATATGTCTGAAATTTTTACAGTGATCTTATCTCTGCATAATGTACCTTGAATAAAATTTTTATTGCCAGAAGCTAACTAGATTAGTATTTGTGTTCAACTCATGTTGGTGTTTAAATATAACACAACCCCTTCTTCTTTAATAAAGTTAAATAGATTAAGATAAACTCTATTAACGATTGCCCACGATTGATGAAGTAACTCACTCCACAACAAACTCATGTTTTACAAACTACAACTTTATCGTGAAGGAAATCATGTCGTTTAACATCACCACTACTTAAACTTGTGCATTCATGTAGAAACGACGACTCTCGCCGACGGAACGTACGAGTTGGTGCCCGCGTCCGAGAATGAGCAGCGTGAAGCTCAAGTGAATCTAACTGAAGTTGCCGAAGACCCGAGCCCAAGTTCGGAAGAGCCCCGGACTAACTTTTCGCAAGAAGGCAAGCCCCGGAGCATGAACCCTATTTCCTCAACTTATGCAACTTATTACTCTACTTTACTTGTGCATTAAGTTTATAGGAGTTGGATGAAAACTTAGTTGCATGATCCTAGGTACCCATGCTCTGAACACTAGATGCAAGGTTCGATAGAATGCTATGCTAATAGGACTCGGTAAAAGTCGAGTGATTTCCTGTCACTCGCGAGAAATTAGGAGTTGATTGTTTACTACACGCTACAATCATAAGGACGATGGACGGGCTATGGTACGATGTTTATGTTGATGATTGAGGCCCGTCTGTCTAGTGAAAAATGCTAAGGCCGCAGTGTGTGGTGAGTGATGGTTAAGTCTTTGAACGTACTAACCACATGCCGAGAATATGGTAATCGGTAAGCTTAGTACTGGATTGAACCGAGGCCGGAATATACTCCCCACTGTCTTGAATTCGTTCACATCTAGCTAATGGCGGGTGCATCGGCCGCCATGGCCCGGCTACGTCCGTGGTCCATGGGGAGGTGTAGTCGTGGGCGGTGGGCCTGTTCCGTGAAGCGGGAATTGAAGGGAAAAGTTGCACGTGTGACTCTAGGGAGTAACCACGTGACGTGTGTTTAGGTTTCCCTTGCAAGGTTAAGAAATTCGATTCGAATCGTCCGTTTCTCACGGCTATTGAGACTGCTTAACCACTTTTACCCACAGAGTAAGAAGAGGAACAATGATGATGAATAAACTTGTTGGATGAAAATTTAATGCTTCACCATGTATGATATTGGATAGTTGCTTACCTAGAATGGTTAAAGAAAGCTAGAACTTGGAGCTAAAATCTGAAAGTAAGGACCTACTATATATGCTTTTTGGCAAAACAAACCCCTCAAGCCAAAGGCCTCGCATGTCTAGGAGTCGGCTAAGTATACCCCATTAGACGGGTAAGCCTTGCTGAGTATTAGTATACTCAGCCTTGCTTGTGGCTCGTTTTCAGGTGAGACCTTCGAAGATATGATTGCTAGCTTGACTTGGCCCTGCACTCTTCCCCCTGGTTGGTCGGTGGAATGGGATACGCCCCCGTCCAACGGAGATAATGCCGAGTGATGTCTCGTACGGGCTTCATCGAGACATTATGTATCGTCGAGTAGCTTCCGCTGTTTATTTTTCCGCTGCAACTTAAAACTCTGAAGAACTTATTTGTGATCATTAAAGTATTTGATTTCTAAAATCAAAACTTGGTCTGTAATCTTTACTTATGTTAATGTTGTAATATTTGTTGGAATGTGGTATTCTCTGGGCTCATCGTCGCATGAGCGTTTGTGTGTATGGCGCTCGATCCGTTCACCGTGGTTGTATCGGGAGGTTATACCCGACAGACCAGTGGATTACTCCGTTTGAAGTGTAAGGTTAACCGAGAATGCCTTAATGGTGATGGTTAATACACTTGAGCCGGATTAATTCAGGTGGTTCTGCCACAGCCAACCTACGCCAACAGGATGGGATTATTTCAGAGGATCCTGGTCAAAAGTTGGTCAAAGGGGGCATGCTAAGTCGGTCGGGGAGCAATTGAGGGAAATCCTGATTGGATTAGGGAGCGGCAGCGGAAGATTCTGCGGGAGTCCGTTTCCTTTTTAAAGTTCGTATAGATATAGTAATTTAAATAAGGTTGTAACAAGTTGGGATCGACCAGGAGTCCTAGCTTTAGGGTATAAATAGGAGTCGTCAGAGTCTTGAAAGGACATCAACACATCAATCAACAACAATACTTCTACTTTTCCAGCAATTTACTTTCAAGTCGACGACTTCGCCAATATTTTCTTCTTCCACGAGTTCATACGGATTGGCAGGGCTGCATCAACTTGATCTCCGGCCAATTGGTAGGTTCCACTTACCGAGTAATATCCGAGCTTTAACTACGGGCGCATCGCTGTGGTTTCGTTTGGATTTATTCACCAGTTATCGATATTTACTAGAATTGCAAGTTTTACCTGTTATTCTAGTATTATCACTAGTTATCCAGCTTGAGATCAGAGTAATCGGCTTCGTCATTGTTCTTCTTCGATTTATCACCTTACAGCCGATTGGATCTATTTCAAGTGTTGCTTCTGTAGTAATTGTTTAGATCGCTCCGGTGGTTTTCTTTACAATTACTACACGATTATCGGCTGATCCATAGCCGATCATCTCTACAGCAAATCGGCCGATTCGCTGCCGACGCGCTCCTCAGGACAGATCGGAATCCCAGCCGATCGACGCGCCTGGAATTTAATACTCTATTTCCTTGTCAATCAGCAGGTCAGATTGACTGGCACGCCGCACGAACCGCACCAGGGCGATAACCCGAACAGGAGCTAAGCAGATTCTCCCGGGTCGTGTGTCCGACGCTGAAGACCATCGGCCGATTCCTATCCGGCCGATTTTAGCGCCAACACACTTTTGGCACGCCCAGTGGGACCATCCAAGATCTGATATGTCGAAAAACGCAGAAATCTCCGACAGCAACATCATTGAGGTCACAGAAGCAGATCTCAAGGACGACCAGAGGGAAGAATTGGCCAAACATCTAGAAGATTACAAGAAGATGTACCTCCAGTCGTTCAGTCGTACCAGAAGCGGGGAGGCAGTCAAGAAGGCTCCTATTCTAGCGCCTCGCCACATCACCATTGCTGAGGACTCGGGTAAGATGTCAGAGATGATTCAACAGTCCGTGTATCAGGCGTTCATCGACCAATCCTTAGTGATGACCAACACGGTGTATAACGCCGTCGTCAGCTCTCTGGCCAGCGGAGCAATCCAAGGCTATCAGGGACCGGCATATGCCCCGCCGACCACTCTGCCAGCCAGAAGCTTACCATGCACGTCCCTATCGGCTCCTCAGTCGATATTGACGCAACGCGAGGGGTACAACTCTCCACTGCCCCCGGCGTCTCCAAGATACAGCGGCGCACCATGTCTCCCATCACAGACACCGCTTCAACCCGTTCAGATTGCTTCTGTGCAGTCACTGCCTACAAGCTCAGCGCCTTGGGGAACATCAGCGATAGTGTATTTTCCCGAGCCAGCGACCGGGTATGGAAGTTATTCAACCCAGGTGCCATACCAATCGGCCGCCCGGCCGACGGTTCCCCAGTATCAGCCGATCTTATCAGAAATCGGCAGGGGGGCAAGCACTGTAGAAGCATTCAGAGGCACGGCGCCAGCGATGACGTACGATGGGGGTGCTGACTCATTTCGCCATCAACTATCGGCCGTTCAGCAAAATTCGCCGATTCATCACCCAGCCGTACCAGCCCTTCAGCACATGCCCGCGCCGCGAACAGCTGCTCATCAGCAGCAGGTGGACTGGATGGCAAGAATAGCAGAAGTGATCCAGGATCAGTTTGGATTGAAGCCAAAAGTTCAAACTTACACTTACAAGACGCCGTATCCATCGGCCTATGACTTGCTGCCGTTCCCACACAGCTACAAAGTTCCTGATTTCACCAAGTTCTTGGGGACGGACGATACATCCACTTTGGAGCATATCAACCGATTCATCATCCAGTGCGGAGAAGCTGCCACGCAAAATGATCTGAGGGTGCGTTTATTTTCATCGTCCCTGTCCGGGTCGGCCTTCCAGTGGTTCACCACCTTGCCGCCAAATTCCGTCGTTACATGGGCCGATCTGGAGAAACAATTCCACAAGTACTTCTACGCAGGGGTACAAGAGATGAAGCTCTCGGATTTGACCAGCCTCAGGCAGAGGAGCGATGAACCAGTGATGAGATATATACAGAGGTTTAGAGAAATCAGGAACAAATGCTACAGTCTGGCTCTGACCGACACACAGCTGGCCGATATCGCCTTCCAAGGCCTCCTGCCACAAATCAAAGAAAGATATGCTGCCCAAGAATTTGAAAGCCTGAGCCAGATCATTCACCGATTGTCAGGACAAGAGGTCCGACCATTTGAACAGCGGAGGAACTTCCAAAAGAAGGTGGCATACTTGGAAGGATCTGAATCAGATGCAGAAGAGGAAATCGGCCTGGCAGAATGGGTCAAAGGGAAAAAACCGATATCATGCCCCTTTGGCAAGAAGGAGCCAGAGACATTCGGCTTTGACACGTCAAAGGCCGATAAAATTTTTGATCTATTGCTTCAGGAAGGGCAGATTAAGCTGTCTCAGCATCACACCATCCCTACGGCCGATCAACTTAAGAAGATGAAATACTGCAAGTGGCACAACGCTACTTCTCATGAAACAAATGAATGTAAAGTCTTCCGTCAGCAGAT
Source organism: Panicum miliaceum (assembly GCA_032594955.1). Taxonomy (NCBI): domain Eukaryota; kingdom Viridiplantae; phylum Streptophyta; class Magnoliopsida; order Poales; family Poaceae; genus Panicum; species Panicum miliaceum. The sequence goes on along the minus strand of CM064070.1, from coordinate 4,127,653 downwards.
CCAATCGGCCATCGAGCAGGGACGGCTTAAATTTGAAACTCCAGCTAAATCGGCAAAACCGATGAAGATAGATCAGCATCCCTTCCCGGCCAACATGGTTAACGCTGGAGGGGACTCAAGTCAAACTAAGGTGCTGACATCAGAATCGGCGAGAAGAGGCGGCGCCGTCGATCCTAGGAGGCATATCACGACGGAAGAAATCAGAAGGAACAGGCGGGGACCAGAACGACCACGCAAGCCCGTCACCTCCCGTTTCTTACTCAGTATGTATCGGCAGCAGCAAGAACAAGCAAGATACCAGGAAGAGATGATACGCCGACATGAAGATCACTGGCAATGTCCGTTCTTCATCCACTGCTGGGAGAACGACATCAGATTGCCGTCTGCCGATAATTGTCCAGAGTGTAATGGATTAAGCCGCAGCGATCGCCCGAGGCCACATTCTAGGGACAGAGGATCAGAGCCGATCAGCAGAAATCGACGCGAGGAACAACGCGTTTCGGTGCATGATCGGCTGGAGGGCAGAGTTGACCAGTACCACCGGTCAAAAAGCAAGATCGGCCAACGTGATGGACTGGGGGGCAGGATCAGCGCGCACGATCGGCTGGAAGAGATGGCCGATGACAGGGTATCAGACGAGGATCCCCTAGGAAGGGAACCAGATTGGGAACACGCCAGATCATCGGCCAAACCAACAAATCCCAGGTGGTGTCCCGATGGCCTATCCAGATCCCAGAAGCGAAGGATCCAGCGCCTACGCCAGTGGGAGCATCAAGAAGAAGAACAAAGACAGGTGCCAGAGAGAAGGAATGTTAAATCTCGAGTTTGGCGCCCAAAGAAACATGATCAAGAAGCAAACAACCAAGAATCGGCAGCCGAAATTGATATGGTGTTCATACTGCCGATGGAGTTCATGGCGCCAAACGATCGGGATAAAGTAACAAGAACAGAAGAGGAACAAATGGCACAACTAGTGTTAGAGCCGATGACGGCTAAGTTTGAGAAACCAGAAGAGGAAAAACGACAGCATCTTAAAACACTGTTTCTCAAAGGCTATGTCAACGGAAGACCCGTCACCAGATTACTGGTAGATGGAGGCGCTGCAGTTAACATCATGCCGTATGCCATGTTCCGCAAGCTGGGCAAGGGCGATGAAGACCTCACCAAGACGGACATGATGCTGAAGGATTTCGAAGGCAACGTGTCACCCGCCTGTGGAGCGCTCTGCGTCGACCTCACCATCGGCAGTAAGACCCTCCCTACCACTGTTTTCATTATTAATGGCAAGGGGTCCTACAATATGCTGCTTGGTCGCGACTGGATACACGCAAACTGCTGTGTCCCATCTACAATGCATCAATGCCTTGTGCAATGGGTCGGCGACAGTACAGAGATAGTCGCTGCCGATTCCATCTACAGCGTTGCAGCGGCCGACACGCAACAGTGGAGCTGCGAGCACGTCAAGTGTATATCTGGCAGGACTTGGGACACTGACTTCCTGAAAGTGTCCGATTTCGGTCTACAGCCGATCCAAGCAGTCGGCTCTGAAGATCCAGAATAAATGGATCAGCTCGTCCGAGAAGATGGGAACCTTGGGCATGGGTTTACGTCGGCCGATTTATTAGAGATGGTAGATTTGGGAGATAGCAGCAAATCAAGGCCGACGTACATTAGTGCCAATTTGGATCCTGAGTACAAATGTAAATTGATAAGTTTATTAAAAGAGCTCAAGGATTGCTTTGCTTGGGAATACCATGAGATGCCAGGACTAGACCGGTCTATTGTTGAACACCGGTTACCTATAAAATCAGGATATCGGCCATATCAGCAACCTGCACGACGGTGTAACCCCAAGATTCTACCTGATATAAAGGCCGAGATTACAAAGTTGATTGAAGCAGGATTTATTCGGCAGTGCCGCTACGCCAAATGGATTTCCAACATTGTGCCTGTATACAAAAAGAATGGAAAATTACGTGTGTGCATCGATTTCAGGAACTTAAATCAGGCTACGCCGATGGATGGATATTCGATGCCGACGGCCGATATCTTGGTGGATGCCGCCGCAGGCCACAAAGTCATAAGTTTCATGGATGGGAATGCCGGGTACAATCAGATATTAATGGCCGAGGAAGATATTTCGAAAACGGCTTTCAGGTGCCCAGGTCATCTTGGTTTGTTTGAATGGGTGGTTATGACTTTCAGGTTGAAGAACGCCGGCGCTACATATCAACGGGCCATGAACTACATCTTCCACAAGCTCATTGGTTCATCGGTGGAAATTTATATAGATGACGTCATGGTCAAGTCAAAAGGTCACCAAGATCATCTAGCCGATTTACAGTAAGTACTGGAGTGCACAAGGAAACATGGGTTGAAGATGAACCCAAACAAGTGTGCATTTGGTGTATCGGCCGGGCAATTCTTAGGATTTATGGTCCATGAGCGCGGGATAGAAGTCAACCGCAAGACCATAGACGCCATCAACAAAGTAGTGGCCAAACAAAATAAAACTGAACTACAGTCCCTCATCGGCAAGGTCAATTTCATCAGAAGATTCATATCCAACCTGTCAGGGCGTATTCAGGCTTTTACCCCTCTGTTGAAATTAAAGCCCGACCAGGAATTCGTATGGGGAGAAGGACAGCGCAAGGCACTGGAGAATATCAAGCAGTATCTGGTTTCACCTCCGGTATTAGTTCCACCACAGCCTGGTAAGCCGTTCAAGTTATATTTATCGGCTGATGAACAAGCTATCGGATCGGTGTTGGTACAGGAGTTTGAGGGGAAAGAACGAGTGGTATACTACGTCAGCAGAAGACTTTTAGACGCCAAAACAAGATATTCCTCGGTGGAGCGACTATGCTTGTGCTTGTACTTTTCATTTACCAAGCTCAGGCACTATTTGCTATCGGCAGAATGCATAGTTGTGTGCAAGGATGATGTGGTGAGGTATATGCTATCATTGCCACTTTTGAAAGGGCGGATTGGAAAATGGATCCTGGCTTGTCAGAATTCGATTTAAGGTACGAATCGGCCAAAGCCGTCAAAGGTCAAGTGATGGCCGATTTCGTAGTTCAGCATTGTGGACCAGAAATCGCCACCGTTGAACCAGTTCCATAGACTCTATATTTCGATGGTTCTTCGTGTGGGGCCGGATCAGGAATCGGCATTGTTCTTGTGTCGCCTCGGGGGGCAAGTTATGATTTCTCTCTGCCGATAGAAGCCTCTGCAACTAATAACCAGGCGGAATATCGAGCTGTTCTGAAAGGCATCCAATTATTAAGGGAAGTCAGAGCTGATGCAGTCGAAATTTTTGGGGATTCCATGCTCATTGTGGATCAGTTGACGGGGCGATCTGAGTGCAAGGATGATATCTTGAGGATTTATTATGAGGATTGTCTTCAACTTTTAAAAGAGTTCAAATCTGCAATAATTGAACACATCCCCAGAAAATATAATGAAGAAGCCAACAGACTGGCCCAACATGCTTCTGGGTATCGGCCGATTCAGGGAGCGATGACACTAGAGCTCGCGGCCGATGACTGGCGAAAGGAGATCGCCGATTACTTGAGAAATCCATCCCAAAAGATGGATCGGCGAACACGTTTTCAAGCTACAAAATATGTGTTGCTTGAGGATGATTTATTTTATCGGACGATTGATGGAGTTCTTCTCAAATGCCTGGGAACAGAAGAGGCAAAGGTTCTGATGGGAGAAATCCATGAAGGCGTGTGTGGAGCTCATCAATCGGCTCACAAAATGAAATGGATGATCCGGAACAATGGATATTACTGGCCGACCATCCTTGAGGATTGTTTCAAGTACTGCAAAGGATGCCAAGACTGTCAGAGGTTTGGCAATGTGCAGCGCGCGCTAGCATCGGCTATGAATCCAATAATTAAGCCGTGGCCGTTCAGAGGTTGGGGAATAGATCTCATCGGACAGATTCATCCTCCATCAAGCAAAGGGCATAAGTTCATATTGGTGGCTATAGATTATTTTACTAAGTGGGTGGAGGCAGTTCCTTTGAGGAACGTGACATCAGCCGATATGATTGAATTTGTTAAAAGCCATATTATATATCGATTTGGTATTCCTCAAACCATCACAACTGATCAAGGGACAATGTTCACTTTTGGAGAATTCGGAGAGTTTGCCGCCGATATGGGGATTAAATTATTGAATTCTTCTCCATACTATGCTCAAGCCAATGGCCAAGCAGAGTCGTCTAACAAAGGGATAATCAAGCTAATCAAGAGGAAGATAGAAGAGCAACCCAAGAAGTGGCATATGTCTTTGGCTGAATCTTTATGGGCATACAGGATGGCTTGTCATGGAGCCACTAAAATATCCCCTTATCAGTTGGTTTATGGTCATGAGGCAGTCTTGCCATGGGAGATAAGGATAGGGTCAAGACGTATATCGTTACAAGATCAGTTAACGGCCGATGACTATTCCTTTCTCATGAAAGATGAACTTGATGATTCGGCGGGTTTACGGTTGAGAGCCCTGATTAGTATAGAAGAAAACAAGAAAAGGGTGGCCAGATGGTATGACAAAAAGGTCAAAGTTAAACAGTTCTCTCAAGGAGATTTGGTATGGAAGTTGGTGCTGCTGATAGGATCTAAAGATCCCAAATTCGGTAAATGGTCACCCACTTGGGAAGGGCCGTATAGAATCGGCCGATGTGCCCCTGGGAATGCATATATTCTGGAGACAGTCGAAGGGGAGGAATTCCCAAGAGCTTTAAATGGGCGATATCTGAAGAGGTACTATCCAAGCATTTGGGTAGATACATGACTTGCAGTAAAATATGTCAAGGTAACATGGCCGATTTCTCATCGGTTTCTGTCTACACATCTGGTGAAAGAAACATTGGGATTCATTATTGAATGGAAATTACAGATTACATGGCCGACATGGTACAAGTCGCCCTTAGAATAAAAATACTAGTGTGTCTACTGATTACGCCTACGCTGGATTTCTCTCTCGATGCGACCCAGTTTTATCATGAGGGTGAGCCTTTTCTCTTTCGGGTCCTCTGCAGTGGCTCCAGTTTCAGCTTGGTTGCAGAGTTCTTTTAGCAGGCGGGTCTTCTCCTCTTCCAGATCTTCCATGGCGACTCCAGTTTTGGCTTTACAAGGAAGTGAAGAACTTTTTTCGGAAGATGGTTGCTTGCGGACCAAAAAATGAGCATTTATGAGGTCCGAATGTTCCTGGACAGCGGCAGGGACATGATCTCTGAGTTCCCCAGCATGAGCTCTTATCAGATTTCTGTCTGCCTGTGATAGTGGCTCTTCTGAATGCATGATTTCTATCGCTCGTTCTAGACCGGGGCTGAGACATTTCGGCTAAACAGAGATAAAAGGAGTTACCCAGTATCGGAGCGATTGAGATGCTTAAGAGAAAGGCAGAGGGGGAGTTCATACCTGGTTGACAGAGGAAGAGGATGAGGAGGACGAAGAAGACATCTTGCCGTTCAGTTTGGGACAGTAAAAGAAGGAGAGGAGATAAGTAATGCGTGTGCCTCTAGAGATGGTGAACGGTCTGCTTATAAATGAAGAGGAGGTAGATGGATGGTGAGACACGTCCTATCGGAGTAAAATACATACATAAATGCAAAGCAGACTGAAGGAGCAGTTCAAAACCGAATCGGCGCAGTGACATTAAAGGAGCAATAATGTTTAACATATTTTTTATAACCCAAGGAAAGCATCTATGGCTACAATCGCTCGTCGTCTAATTTGATCGGCCGAGTCTACTACTCTCTGATCATCATCGGCCGATCCTGGTACTTCTGACACGTGGTGATGGAGCCTTATTGTTTCACGGGCCAGATGTTGTCTTTCTTGCTTCAGCTCACTAATGATGGATGGGAGTTCTTGGAGCTTCTTCTCTTCAGCGGCTATCTCTTTGGTTATCTGTTCCATCTCCTTGGCCAGTTCTGCTCTCCTCCGTTTCAGCCGATCTATTGCGCCGACAATGTCCGGACGGCAATTCTCGAGGAAGTTGATCCTGTGGTGTACTTCCTGAGTCCGGTGCTTGTACGAGTCGACCTCCTCCTGAGTTTTAGCCATCTGAGCACGATCGGCCATACGTTGCAGCGCCCTGGAAACCGGAATCTGCATGCCCTCTATATAGGCAGCATACCCCAAATTTTCCGATACTTCATCCGGGATGCGATCTTTGACCTCGTTGAAAAGTCGTCGAATCGGCAATGCATCTTCCACCAATCGGCCGAATGCTTTCAAGCTTGGAGCGGACATCGTCGGAGGTGGAGCTCGATGGAATTGGGTGTGAAGCGATTTCTTCGTCATCGGCCAAGGAGACAGCAAAAGAAAAGATGCTATTGTTGGGGGTATCTTGCTCCTGTAAGGAAATAAAGTAAAGGGTAAGCAAGCGGTGAAAGGAAATCGGCCGATTCTACTGGTAAGACTGTTACCTCTTTGAAGCGAATCTCTCTTGCCTGCGCCGGTGAAAGTGTTTCCCTTGTCTCAGGGACTGGTGCATTTGGTTCGTCGGAAGAAGAAGATCCGATGGTTATTAGCGCTCCGCTTGGACCAGCTTCCTGAGAAAGACATAAAAGAAGATTCCCATGAAAATGCTATGGGAAATTGAAATAAGATAGTAATAGAAATTTGCCATGCCTCTGTGGGTCTCCTGGCCGATGCCTGTTGTGGAGTTATAATCGGCATACCCAAATCGGTCTGCATCAAAATTGGTTAAGTTTTCTGAATATTAAGGATTCAAGGTAAGAGATCGTTTACCTCGGCGGCAGGAGCTGCTGGAATCTCGGTTCCCACTAGAGACGTGGCCGACTGTTGCGGAGATTGCGGTGGGATAACTTGTGCAGCCTGGCAGAAGAATAGAATTGATGTCAGTAGAAGATTTGGAGAATATATGAGATAAATAAGATTACCTGAACAGCTTCTACTAATAGTGATGCTGCAGCAACCCTGACTTCAGCAGTGACTTGGGGATCGGCCATCTCGACAACCGGCAGGGGTAAAGGACCTGGAGTCTCGGCGGGTGTCACCACTACTTGGTCGGCCGATCCGACGCGGGAAGTCTCGGCCGATACCACTGCCATCTGGCTGGCCGATCCGATGCGGGGGACTTCAGCCGATGTTATTGCCGTCTGATCGGCCGATCCAATGCGAGCTCGCACCCGACGGCTGGTTATCTTTGATGTTGGCCTTTTTGGTGCTCGCCTTGATCGGCCGGTGGAGATATCTCTGACAGTTGGAGCATGGAAGCCGATAAGTGGATGCGGCGTGTATTGGTGATGGCTATCAATCGGCCGGCCGCTTCGGCTCCGCATCGGGGGAACATGGCTTTCAAACTGAAGAGCTGAACATGAGTTAACAACAAGATGATAATATAACATTGGAATCGGCTAAGGAAAAAGGATATACCGCTGCATTTGGATCAATGTTCTCTGGGTCCAGAATGTTGCAGTAAGACGATGGAGATTTACAGAAAAGGTGCTGCTTCCATTCTGCCCACCATAATTTAAACTGCTGGGTGGCGAAAGAGGCAACTGACCAACCATTCAAGTCAATGGTACTGGAGTCGGGTACTAGATCGCACAGCCGGCTGTAATCAAGACTTGAGGTTAGTCCATCTCTGAATTTTGCCTGGCCGGCGAAGTAGACCCGAATCGGCAGTTGGCCAAAACCCAGTTGCCTTGCCGCAGCCGATGGACTGTAGAACTCGTAGGTGGGTGAGTCCTTTCCTGAGAAGAAGTTGGCCGGCAGAATCCCCGGCTTGATCAAGACGTCCATTAACTCTCTGTCAAAGGTATCAGTGGAGAAATCGTAGCATACGGGCAATTCGAAAATCGGCTCTACTGCCTGATATGGGTGCCAGCTGATCATCTCTTCACTAAGGCCATTGTAGAAGCATCTGAAGTATTCAGCTGTGCGGGTGGCAGTGAATTGGCAGCCAGGAAAGGCCGATACCGCTTCTCCAAAAGATCTGCAGCGGCGACGGACCGATGGATTCTCCTCTGACTCGATATTGGGAAAGGTCTTTGTCTCTATCCGCTGCTGAGAAACCTTGCTCATGTGTAAGTTGAGCCAGAGGGTGATGAACCACCAAGGACCACCTGGGTTCCCTATCGGCTCCCCCTTCGACAGCTTGACGCCGATTTGGTGCATCAGATGGTACGCCGATCCCAGCAAATGTTTTCCAAGAGGGATGGCCGATCCTTGTGAATGAGCCTCTGCCAAAGCTTGAGTGTTTGAAGAGGGGCCGAGTGCTCTGCCACAGAAGAAATGCTTCTCCAGCCACATCATCAAGAAGGCAGTATGCTCCCTCTGCGAGACTGTCCGGGTCTTCATGTTTTTACTGATGTATCCTTTCCACCCGCCGATTCCTTTGGTCTCCAGCCGATGAGATGGCTTGAACAGATAATTGAAGGGGGTATCGGCGGAGGAAACATCGAGGCCGGTCAGCAGCAGAACATCGGCCAAGGTCGGGGTCATGGGTCCGTGTCCGGAAACGAACGCGTTAAGTGCATCAGACCAAAAATAAGAGGCTGCCATAACCAGAGGTTCGTTCCTTTCCATCTGAGACAGGGATAAGTCTATGCACTGGCCGATTTTGAGTTCTTCCCACTGAACCTTCCAAGATCCGGCTACCCTCTGGTACCATTCTCTCCACCCGGGTGTTTCATTTGGCCAGGATCTGAAAGTGCCTACCCAGTGATCTAAATCCATAGATGATTGCTTAAAAGGGATCCTATGGGTTTCTAAACTGATCAGGTCCGTTGGATCAGGGCTCCCCATAGGGCCCAAACAGATGAGGTCAGGGGATTCTGAAAGGGGAATAGTGATTCGATGCCTAAGTGCCTAAAAAAGGGGAAAAGGGAAGAAACTGAGAGAGGGTCCGGAAAATACTGAAGCAGTAAAAAGGCGAAAAGGAAAAAATTTCGAGCATTTACCTCTAGGATGGAGGCCATCGTCGTCGATGACACCGCTGGGGAAGCCGCCGATTGGGCCGCCACCGCCGAAGGAGTAGCCGATGGAGCCTCTGTAGATGGAGTGGTTGCCGATGAAGACGCCATTGGGGGTCGGAGCAGGCCGCGGATGAAATCGCCGGAAAGGGGGAAGCGCTTGGAGATCGGGAGAGCTTGGAGGAAGACGAACAGTGGTGCGATGGAAAAAAATGCTAGATTCGTGGGGAAGGATAGGCGGAGAAAGCCAGTATTTAAGAAAATCAGGGAAGCGAGGGCAAAGATGGTATTTTTACCGCGCCGTCTACATGAGTTCCAGAGGAGCGGTCGTTTCGCGCGCTCGGTTCGAGGAAATTGCAATCATTGTGCCGCGGAACGGAGGGAGATTTTTACTGCGCCCGTTTCGGAGGAAAGGATTAAAGAAAGAGTTTCGAAGAAAAAGTTATATTTTACTCCGAAACTGGGGGGCATGTGTTGACGCCAGATTTTGACACGTGTTGAATCGGCGTCAGGAGGAGAAGATAGGCCGATGCGGCAGATCTGAAGGCTACAGAAAGGAATCGGCCGATTGAGGTAACAGTTGGAAATCGACCGATTGGTGACACAGCCTACGCCAACAGGATGAGATTATTTCAGAGGATCCTGGTCAAAAGTTGGTCAAAGGGGGCACGCTAAGTCGGTTGGGGAGCAATTGAGGGAAATCCTGATTGGATTAGGGAGCGGCGGCGGAAGATTCTGCGGGAGTCCGTTTCCTTTTTAAGTTCGTATAGATATAGTAATTTAAATAAGATTGTAACAAGTCGTGATCGATCAGGAGTCCTAGCTTTATGGTATAAATAGGAGTCGTTAGGGTCTTGAAAAGACATCAACACATCAATCAACAACAATACTTCTACTTTTCCAGCAATTTACTTTCAAGTCGGCGACTTCGCCAATATTTTCTTCTTCCACGAGTTCGTACGGATTGGCAGGGCTGCATCAACTTAATCTCCGGCCAATTGGTAGGTTCCGCTTACCGAGTAATATCCGAGCTTTAACTACGGATGCATCGCTGTGGTTTTGTTTGGATTTATTCACCAGTTATCGATATTTACTAGAATTGCAAGTTTTACCTGTTATTCTAGTATTATCACCAGTTATCCAGCTTGAGATCAGAGTAATCAGCTTCGTCATTGTTCTTCTTCGATTTATAACCTTACAGCCGATTGGATCTATTTCAAGTGTTGCTTCTGTAGTAATTGTTTAGATCGCTCCGGTGGTTTTCTTTACAATTACTACACGATTATCTGCTGATCCATAGCCGATCATCTCTACAGCAAATCGGCCGATTCGCTGCCGACGCGCTCCTCAGGACAGATCGGAATCCCAGCCGATCGACGCGCCTGGAATTTAATACTCTATTTCCTTGTCAATCAATAGGTCAGATTGACTGGCACGCCGCGCGAACCGCACCAGGGCGATAACCCGAACAGGAGCTAAGCAGATTGTCCCGGTCGTGTGTCCGACGCTGAAGACCATCGGCCGATTCCTATCCGGCCGATTTTAGCGCCAACAGAAAGGTCTTTCATCATTTCAAAGGTCACAAGACCAGGGTCATATCGACTACAATACATTGATGGCCAGGAGGTCCCAAACTCTTGGAATATAGAGCATCTATGGAACTTGTATCTTTAGTGTAATCTATACAGAACCTGCCAGCTGCACAACAACATGATTATTAATATTGAGTTGTTATTGTTCCAAAATGACTATTTCTTCCTTCATAGCAAAATTGTAAAACTTGGAGGCTTTATCCACGAGTACTAACAATAAGCTACTTTAAGTCTAAAAGGGGTTACTCGGTTGCTGTGCCACGATTTCTTCCTATATGACTATGAAAGGTCTCTTGATGTCACCTAGAGGGGGGGGGGGGGGGCGAATAGGCTAATCTTGAAATTAATAAAAAACAAAGCAGATAAAAGTAACCAGTCAAATCTGGACAACCTTGGTGGACTAGGTTCTGAAACCTGGTCGACCAAGCTTGGACGCGATTTTCTGGGTTAGTGTCAAGATTCGAATTTAACTCAATGATTAGCCAATGAAACTTGAATCTATGAGTTACCACAGTCTTGGGATGACGTATACTTGCAGATCCGTGGAACACTTGTGCCCAAAACACTCACAACAAGTAGATCGGGCTAGATTTCAAAATAGGTCAAACCAAGAAATAGCAAGAATGTGAAGAACACAAGAACACAAGAACACAAGGAGACACAAGATTTAGATCCGAAGTTCACTCCCACAAAGGAAGCTACGTCTCCGTTGAGGTGTCGAAAAAGAGCTTCCTCTCCCTACTGACCACAAAGATCAAGGTTGAGATACTTACTATGCAAGCCTCCACGAAGATGGGTAATACAAACTTACTGGGGCAATCCACATGAGTTGAATGCTGACCGGTCACCACTAACCTTCTAGGAGCAAGGCTCCAAGAGTTACAAATCCAAATCGTGGTGCTTGACAAAGTTCCCCAAAGCTTAAGAGATGGGAGTAAAGCACACTCAAGGCTCTCACTAAGAACTCTCCAAATCCTCTCCACAAATCCAAATCTTTGCAAGATTAGCTCAAGAGTGGAGCAAGGAAGGAGGAATCAAAGCTAGGAATGAGTTTGTCTCAAGATGTGAGTCAGAGAGCCAAGCGAGATGTGAGGAAGAGGATGAAGGGGTATAAATACCCGCAGCCCCAAAATGTGACCGTTATAGTGCTGGGCGGCCAAGTCTGGTCAACCAGGTCCAAAACCTGGTCAAAGAATTCTGGGCGAATTCCAAACAGAGAGCTTCACCTGGTCGACTAGGAAATATTCTTGGTCGACCAGGAAAGTTACAATGCATAAAATCTGATTGTTTCAACTTGTGTGGATGTTTGGTTGGTGTTTGGGTATTCTTTTGAGCTTTGAGACACTTCCAAGACATCAACCATGGACCCCCCTAAACTCAATTTCAAAAATAAAAAGAATTTACACATTCATCTTGATTTCGAATGTCATCATTATTTCCACTTTGAGAATGGGGGTAGCCAATCATCATATTCTTTTTCTTTCATGTACAAGATGTACTCATTCTCAAAAAATCTTGTTAGAACTCGTTAACACTTTAGTAAATTGTCATTAATTCACCAAAACTAGGTGAATTCACTTTCAATCTCCCCCCTTTTGGTGATTGATGACAACCCAATTAAAGTGGATAAGATAAAATCAAAGTAGTAGAACAAGAGCATTGAAATCATGTATATGTGTAGCTCCCCCCTAAATGTGTGCATATGAATGGAATTCATGAGCTTTGGCCTTAAATGCCACATTTGCACAATTTTATAGACAAGAACATTAGAGCTCACACATTTACAACAATTCCAAAGAGCAACAACAATGTATAACAAAAAGTAAGCAACAATGTATAACAAAAAGTAAGCAACAATGCATATGACATGTTATATCACTTCAACAAAAGATAAACCAAAAATACATCAAGTCAATAACTAAGCATGAGCAACACAAATATATCATGACAGCCATCACACAAGCACAAGGTAGCACAATTAAGTTTACAACAAGTTAAGATCCTAGCTAGTCATGAATATAAAGTTCTAGGTTACAAGGTTCATTACACCACATCACATCACATCACATCACATCACAAATAGTTCATCACAGCCATAACACACAAACAAAGTCTTACACGTCCCATACATAAGTAGCTAGCTAGATAGATAAAGATAGCTGAAACGAAAACGATGAATTATCCACTAGTTTTCTCCCCCTTTGGCAACAAACACCAAAAAGAGAAGACAAACAGCAATGAGAGTACGCAATCTTCGTCCATGTCTTCCTCGTCCTCGTCCTCGTTGTCCTCATCCTCGCTGGTCTCACTCTCCTCAACAATGGTAGTTTTTCCCTTGCGATGACGTACCACAACATCAGCAAGCACCTCATTATCATCAATGTCAACAGGAGCAGGAGCATCGGTGTTGCTGCTGGTATGAATTCCCTCATCACTCTCATCGGAAATTGCATAGGAACCCATGGTCTCATGATAGAAGTCATATGGACCAGCTGCACCACTGGATGGAGGAAGAGGAGGTGGGACATATGGGAGAATGGGAGAAGTCGGGCATGATGTATGCAGGGAGCAGTGAAGGTATATGTGCGGAGGGGATAAGTGAAATAATAAGATTGATCAAACAGATCTAGTCAAAGGCTGATCAAACGTTTAGTCAAACTTTAATCAAATCAATCAAAGCTTGGTCAAACTCTGGTCAAACTATGCAAATTTGTGTCAAACTTGTCCAACCTTGGTCAAAAGAACAAACTTGGGTCAAACCAGTTCAAAGTTATTCAAAAAAGTCAAACTGGTCAACCGTCCATTAAGAGAGCACAAAAATATGCGGAGCAAACAGAGAGCCTCACATGGTCGACCAGAGTCGAAACCCAATCCACCAGGAAAATTCTCAGTCCAAACAGAGAGCCTCAACTGGTCGACCAGAGTCAAAACCTAGTCCACCAAGAATTTTCGCATTGCAAACAGAGAGCTTCACCTGGTCGACCAGAGTAGAAACCTGGTCCACCAGGAAATGCCTAGAACAGGATTTTTAAGCAATTTGAGCGAGAATTTGATCGAGATTTTGATAGCATTTATATAGGGACATATAAGACAATTTTCCACAAGAATGATCAGCCACAAACAACAATACATAACAATGATCTTTTGTGATAAACGTTGATCCAAGGATCCAAAATGCAAACATTTTAAAAAACACTCAAAACAAGCCATTTCTTAAAGATCTATCCAGAAAGGACTACCACTCTAAAACAAACAATTTTGCATGCATGATCTCAAGCCAAGTTACGAGAATCCAAGATATTTAGTTCACTCCTCAAAGCACAAAACCTTGACTCATCTAGGGGCTTAGTGAAGATATCGGCAAGTTGTCGTTCGGTGCTTACATGACGTAAAGCAATATCTCCCTTCGCTTCATGATCTTGTAAGAAGTGATGTCTAATATCTATGTGCTTTGTTCGGGAGTATTGAACCGGATTGTTAGCTAGCTTGACAACACTCTCATTGTCACACACGAGTGGAATCTTGCTAAACTCACAACCAAAGTCACTCAAGGTTTGCCTCATCCAAAGTAGTTGAGCACAACAAGCGCCAGCTGCAACACACTCGGCTTTGGCAGTTGAAAGGGCCACTGAATTTTGCTTCTTAGAGCTCCAAGATACTAGGGACCGGCCAAGAAATTGATACGTTCCCATAGCACTTTTCCGATCTACTCTGCAACCGGCGTAATCTGAATCGGAATAGCCAAGTAAAACGAAAGTGGAGCCCTTGGGATACCATAAACTAATGTTAGGAGTGTGTACCAAATATCTATAAATTCTCTTAATGGCCATCAAATGACACTCCTTAGGATTAGCTTGAAATCTTGCACACATGCACACACTAAGCATAATATCAGGCCTAGATGCACAAAGGTAAAGGAGGGAGCCAATCATGAAGCGATATACCTTTTGATCGACGACTTTTCCTTCTTCATTGAGTTCAAGATCTCCATTCACGGCCATGGGTGTCTTGATTGGCTTTGCCTTATCCATGTCAAAATTCTTGAGCATATCTTTCACGTACTTGGTTTGACACAATAAAGTCCCTTCCTTCATTTGCTTGATTTGAAATCCAAGGAAGAACTTAAATTAACCCATCATGGACATCTCAAACCTTTTGGTCATGATCCTACCAAAACTCTTGATTAGTAGAACCAAATATAATATCATCGATATATATTTGGCACATAAAAATATCTTTATCAGCTTTGGGAGTGAAGAGAGTAGAATTAGCTTTGCCTATTTCAAAACCGTCCTTGAGAAGAAAATCCTTAAGGAATTCATACCATGCTCTAGGAGCTTGCTTAAGCCCATAGATCGCCTTTTGGAGCTTGTAGACGTGGTTGGGGTACTTTGGATCTTCAAAGCCCAATGGTTGCTCCACGTACACCAATTCGGAGATAGGTCCATTCAAGAATGCACTTTTCACATCCGTTTGATATAGCTTGAAATCATGGTGAGTAGTATAGGCTAATAATATACGAATTGACTCAAGCCTAGCTACGGTTGCATAAGTCTCACCAAAATCCAAACCTTCTATTTGTGTGAACCATTATGCAACCAACCTTACCTTGTTTCTTGTGACCACGCCATTCTCATCTTGCTTGTTGCGGAAAACCCACTTGGTGCCAATAACATTTTGCTTCGGTCTTTCCACCAAATTCCAAACCTCATTCTGGGTGAAGTTGTTTAATTCTTCTTGCATGGCCATCACCCAATTCGGATCATCAAGTGCTTGCTCAACCTTGAGAGGCTCCAAAGAGGAAACAAAGGAGTAAAATCCACAAAAATTTTGCATGCATGAACGAGTAGTTACCCCTCTTTGGATCCTCCCAAGTATATTTTCAACAGGGTGATCCTGTTGAATATTTTGCCGTACTCTTGGGTGAGCAACTTGTGTTTGATGTTGAATTGGTCCAACATCATCATCATTTGCTTGAGGTGAGTTGTCTTGAGCCACTTCTTGATTTTCTCCTTAACTTGAGTCATGACCATGATCGTCACCATGATCATGACCTTGGTCTTGGTCAACTTAGTGCTTGGTGGCTCAACTCTAGTTGATGAAGATGGTCCTTCATCGGTGGTTCCAGTTTCTTGCACTTGAGGTTGTGGTTGAGTTTCCCTTGGTCTAAGTTCACCAATCGCCATTCTCATGATGGCTTCACTTGCCGGCTCTTCATCATCTACAAAGTTCGTATCAACTTGCTCTACTTAGAGCCGTTGGTTTCATTAAATTTCACGTATACCGTGACCTCAACACAACCGGTGGTTTTGTTGAAGACACGATAGGCATGTTCGTTAGTACCATAACTAAGTAGAAAACCCTCATCTACCTTAGGCGCAAACTTTGAATTCTTCGGTTTCTTGTTAATTATGAAACACTTACTCCCAATGACTCTAAAGTAGTGCACTTTAGGCTTATTACTGGTTAGAATCTCGTAGGGTGTCTTCTCAAGAATCTTGTGAAGATAGAGTCGGTTGATTGTATGGCACGCCGTGTTGATGGCTTCCGCCCAAAAATGATCCGACGTCTTGTATTCATCAAGCATTGTTCTTGCCACTTCAATGAGAGTCCGGTTCTTCCTCTCCACAATGCCATTTTTTGTGGAGTGTAGGGAGCGGAGGACTCATGCTTGATTCCTTCTTCATCAAGAAATTCTTCAACATTGGTATTCCTAAACTCCGTTCCATTGTCACTTCTCATCATCTTGATCTTCAACTTAAATTCATTTTGAGCTCTTCTAATGAATTTCTTGATTATTCCTTGCACTTCACTTTTATCATGCAAAAAGAATACCCAAGTGAAACGAGAATAATCATCAACAATAACAACACCATATTTATTACCACCAATGCTTATAGAAGCAATGGGTCCGAATAAATCCATATGGAGAAGCTTCAATGGACTTGAGGACGTCATGATGTTCTTGGCGGGATGTGGAGCACCAACTTGTTTTCCGGCTTAACATGCGCTACACAACCTATATTTCTCAAACACAACATCTGTTAGTCCTAGGATGTGCCCACCCTTTTGAAGTTTGGCCAAGTTCCTCATCCCAGCATGGGCTAGTCGGCGATGCCAAAGCCAACCCAAATTGGTTTTTACCACTAAGCAAGTCTCGGGCTTCACCTTATCCATTGTGAAATCAAAAAGATAAAGTTTGCCCATCAAATGACCCGTAAAGGCAATAGAGGAATACTCCCTTCTAGAGACGGTCACACCCTCATTCCTAAAGAGACAATTGTAGCCTTTCTCACAAAATTGTGAGACTGACATTTGAGATGGCAATCTTACCCAAGCCCATTACCCCCCTCCTACTATTATCCCCAAATATAATGCTTTCTCTAGGTTCTTGATTTGGTTTAAATGAGGTAAACATGTTGATCTACCCAGTCATATGATTGGTGCATCCACTATCAAGCACCCATCCCGTTCCACCGGAACAGTAGACGTACAAAACAAGTTAGGCTCGAGATTTAGGTACCCAAATAGATTTGGGTTCTTTGAGGTTAGCGGTAAACATCCTTGGAACCCACACACTCCTCATGATGGTCTTCTTGGTGTAGGCCCCAACATACTTCACCACCATTTTACCATGACAGACCATTGTGACCATGTAGTCGGCGGTGTAGCTTGGTGAGGGCTCATGGGAAGCTTTTGGCTCATGAGAAGCTTTCTTGACTTTTGTTGCTTCTTTCTTGACTTTGGTTGAGCAAAAATGTTCTTTATGACACCATGTGCCACGTCCATCAACTCACCTAGGTTTGTTGCTCTCTTGAACTTGGCGGATTCCCATCCCCTTACCACTTGCTTACCATTAGCCTTTTCACCCTTGATGTGTCCAAGCCCATCCTTAAGGTGAGGATGCCTTGAAGGCTTGAACTTGATCTTGGTTCGAGCTTGACATACCCTTCATAGCCAAGTCTTACTAGCATGTTCATTCTTTGAATTTGATTGTCCTTAGCCTTGATCGTGTCCTCTAGCTTGGCTATGTTAGTGAGACAAGCATTTATATCAATATTATAGCATTTTGAGTAACCTTCACTAGTGGAGGGATTAGAGTCAATAATTGCCTTTGGATTAGATGAAGTGCTTTCCCAATGAACACTATAGTCTACTTCAAGTTCTTTGTATTTGACCTCTAAGCATGATAAGCTTTCTTGAAGTATACTATGAGAGATCTTTAGTTGAGCTAGAGAATCATTTGCCAAAGCATATTCCTTTGACATCCTCTCGTTAGAATCATTGGCTAGAGACAAGTCTATAGTCAATTTTTCCACCTTCCCCTTTTCCTCGGCTAGAGCCGTTTCCAAAGCAAGGTTTCTCTTCTTCTCAAGGATGAGCAAGTCTTCTTGCTTGTGGACAGTCTCCTTCTTTTTCTCTAATTTCTTCATTAGCTTTTTAATTTCTTTGTAACCTTTCTTGCCAAATTCTTTTATCATGTTTTCTTTGAACATAGACTCTTCATCATGCAAATCATTTTCCTTACCACTAGGTGTTGAGGAGGAAGAATGAGAGGTGAGTGTGGATTCTACCTTAGTCCCTTTTGCCATGAGAAAAATAGGTGCATTGTCATTGTCATCATCGGAGAGGTTGGTGAAGAGACGTGTTGATGAAGCGGGCTTTTGGATGGCAATGGTGGCCACACCTTCATTATCACTTGAATCCCATTCTTGTCCATTGTGAGCTTGACCTTGATATTTCTTCTTGTATTGTTTGCTCTTCTCCTTGTACTTCTTCTCGTCATTGTCCTTACCCTTCTTCTTACGAAAATCGACAATGAAATGTCCTACTTCACCACACTCATAGCATGCTATCTTCTTGCTTCTTCTTTCATCTTTGTCACCTTTCTTGAAAGATTTCTTCTTCATGAACCTCTTGAAGTTTATCATCATCAAGGCGACTTTTTATCGGTGCTTTCTTCCTCACATGATTCTTCCTTTTATTTTTACTTGGATGGCTTCTTGCTTGATTCGGCTTCATGTTGACATTTAGAACAATGCCATTGTTGGCTGTCACACCCGATTTTAAGGATAAAACTGAATGCATAACTATATGTATGCCAGGATCAAGTTCCATACATATAGTGACTTCATCAGTGAATAATTAGTAACAATATCACAAAAAAAAGAAATAAAAGACTATAAAGATTATCCAAATTATGCAGCTTATCCTAGAAACAAAGGCTTCAAACTTCACAGGCAATCGACCGGGGCTTGCGTAGGCCTAGAACTCAGCATCATCTTCAACAGACTTCACATTAACTTTTTCTTCTGAGCAGCAATGATAACAAGCGTGAGTACACTTACGGTTGGTACTCAGCAGGTGTTAGGAATTATATGACATGAAGGCCAAAAGCAAGGAAAGGCTGACTGGCTTACTGCGACAAGCAATTTTAGTTGATCAAATTTTATTAACACCTGATTACTAAGATATAAGTTTATACCAACCCACATTAAAGAAACTGAAGAGATATAGAAGAAGCATAACCACAACCATAAACATGGTCCATGATTTAATTCATCTTCAAGTTCATTAACCATGTGAGGGTCCAAGCCGCTCTTAACCGTGAGCACGGCTGATATATCAGTTTTCACTCTGTAGAGGTTATACACTTTACCCACAATTCGTGTCTCCCGATTTGCCCGAGGTAGCTAGCCTCTTAAACACTTCCGAGGTGAGTGGCAAGGGATTCACTACGAGGCCTTTACAAAGATTCCCTAACTTATGACAATCCGCTAAGGTTTCAGGCCGAAGTGGTCATAAACTTCCCTAATGAGGAAGACGCCTTAACCATGATCATATCTAAGCCTCAAGAGGACCGAGCTATACCCCATCAACGCACTCCCCTCTTGCCCTTTCGGTAAGATCATCACAAGCTAGAGTTTCTAATTAATTAGCCAAGACCAGAGCCATATAGTATTGTGGTTGCACTTTTTTCCTGGGTGGTTCTCCATGTTCCGATTAAAACATATGATCTTGTGATTAACAACACAAAGAGCATGAACATGGATAAAACAGGTGTAGCATCATCATTGTTATCATCATGGTTATTGATATTCCCAAACCGGAACCAGTTATAGCAACTAAGCAGAAGCTACCCAACACAAAGGTAAAACCCAGGTTAGCAAGGAATGATCATAAAGACTAGGCATATCCTTAATTAGGATCCATAAAAATTAGGACACATGCATGCATAAAGAAAAAGTTATATTTATTGTGATTATTAGGATAAAATAATGATCAAGGAAACACTTGACTTTCTTTTAGAGAATAGCTGCTCACAGTCTTCAACTCTTGTTCTTGAAACTTTTAATCTTCAAAGCTCTTGGATCGCGTTCCTTCTAACGTCAAACGAGCATCGGACGAAAGCACAACAACAACAAACAAACAAAAATAACTAAGAACAAATACACCAAATAAAAGGAAAGCTTAAGAAAACATACTAAAGGAGAGGGCTCGTAGTTACGGTCACGAGAACGCAAGAAACGCAGAAAACGGAGCTACGGTCGAAATGAAACGGCTATCAGAAGATTTGTGTTATAAAAGAAATAAAAGAACTATAGGCTTTTATTTATTTTACTTTAGAAAAATAATGTAAAATATATTCAAAAGAGAATATCCCTGATTGTGGATTGTGGAAAAAATTAAGAATTTGATTTGATGGTAAAAAAAATGAGTAAATTGGTTCAAAAATTTAAAAAACCCTTTTTTCGGGATAGCATCGCTAAAAAAATGGTTAAGAAAATAACTTTCCCAAAGTAACCCGAAATTACCGCTTAAAACAAATCTTATCCCGAGGAAAAAATCCTTCGCATTCTACACAGTAATTGCGGGACCACCGCTGGTTATTTAACCGCGCGGTAACTTAGGGTTTACTCACCCTTTCGCTTTCACTCTCACTGCCTTGGCCTTTTGTCTTCCTCTGTCTTGCAGCCGCAGCCGCCTCTAGGTTCAGATCTAGGCCAGTCACAGTTGATCCTCTCGTGTTAGGAGTAGTCAACGAGACCTCCTTCCTCCTCTATTGTGCTGCTCCGTTGCCCCAATCCTTAGCCCCCGAGCGCATGCGAGTGAAGCGGCTCGTGAAAACAAGAATGGTGAGCAAGAAAGGCTCCACTAAGTCGAAGGGGAATTCCAAACCCGCCGCCACCGCCGGTGATGGGTGGAGAACAAGTAAGTGTTCTGAGGCTGAACTCAAAATGCTGGAAGATGAATGCCTCCTGCAGCCCAAGGAGATTATCCAGTGGCGCTCTGCCACTGGTGATAAGAGACCATATGAAGGGGCTGAGGAGATTGTTTTGTTTCAATATTTTGTTGAGCGTGGATTGGACCTCTCAGCTTCTGATTTCTTTCGCGATCTTCTTTTCTATTATGGCATCCAACTCCATCACCACAATCCCAACTCTATTCTCCACATTTCCATCTTTATTCATTTATGTGAAGCCTTCTTGGGGATAAAACCCACTTCGACCTCTTCTGCTACCTCTTCCATCTCTAGCCACAGCCCAACGAGAGATGGAAAAGTCGGTGGTGCCGGGATCCAATTGAGGCAGGGGATGGAAAAGAAGTACATCCCCTACAAATTCCCGACTAGTTTGTTGGGTGGAGGGAGCGATGGTTCTACATTCGAAACCATCATCCCTCACTTCCCGAAAGGACCGTCGGGGCACTCAGGATCCATGGCGAGTGGACGATGTTAGACGCGGGCCCACAGTACTGCGCACATAGCGTACATTTCCTAGGATAAGGGATGTGATATGGTCCACACCCTACATCTGTTAGGACTACTCGTACAATAGTAAAACTAGTCGAAGACGATAGGAAACTACTCGAAAAGTACTCGGGTAGGACTTCTGGGCTTGTATCCGACTAGGACTTCCATGTAACCCTGTCCCCCAGACTATATTAGGGCGGACAAGGACTCCCTGCAAATAGGAGATCACCCGATCACCAATACAAACCACACAGGACGTAGGGTATTACGCTCTCAGCGGCCCGAACTGTCTAAACTTTGTGTTCCTTGCACCTTCGAGTTCCTAATCTCGGCGGCACCCTACCTACAAACTCACCACCTCAGGGGTATCTCTCGGTGGGCGTGGCGGTAAAACACCGACAGTTGGCGCGCCAGGTAGGGGTGTTCATCGAGCATCCACTGGAGAATTCGACAGCGTCTTTCAACTCACAACTTTTGTCTTCGGCTCCTAGATCTACGTCGCCAATGGCTTGGGTGACTTCAACAGCCACCTGGTCGACTTCGGGAAGCCGGAGGCCTCTACACTAACTTGACACAACGACCTCGATGAGTTGCTGCTCCCTGATCTGGTCCTGCAGATCAAAAAGATGTCCGTTTTTGATGCAACTTCCACTCGTGCTGCACAAGAACTAGTCGGATTGGACTCAAACTGATCTGAGGGGACCACACAATCTAAGTCCCTCTCCGACTTGGAGGAGGACTTAGATCTTCTGCTCATTCTCAAGGACGTGGGAGCCACCGCCTGTCGCCCCCCCCCCCCCCCCCCCCCCCGTTTTTGACAATTACTCAGACTCCAACGAAGAGCACTCGTCGTTTAGTACTACACCTTAAAGCTAGAGCCGAGGAGGACTCGGAGACGAGGGAGCCACCGCTTGTCTGGGGGCCCTGCTCTTGAAAACCACGCGCAACCCGATGACTACCCCGAATTGCTTTTGGGCAATCATCTGGGTTTAACCATAACATCTACGCCGCAAGGCCGTTCCATGTACTGGAAGGGTTTAGAGCCCTCAGAATTACTCGACTACGACTCCCGCCTTGTGGCCTTCACACAGGAACTGCCCTTTGAGGAGGGAAAACCTCTCTCTCCCATCGCGGAAGAGGGAGACGGTAGCACAGAGCTACTCGAGTACAGCCATACGACTGACAACTCGCCGGATCGTCAAGTCTACATGGCCTCCCTTCGCAATGCGGATGACAACGAGCCGGGTCCCGAGTACGATGATGAACTACTCGCCGACGTGTTTGCCGATGAGCCTACCGCGGACGCCTCCCACGATGAGAATGAGGAGCACAAAAGGATCCGGCAGTTGAAGAACGCCAAGCGCGCCGAGCGTAGGCAGACTGCAGGAAATCACGCTCGCAGTCCAATGTACCAAAGGAACCTCAACAACGCTTTTGTAGCAGACGCAGATCAGGTGTATCGTACACTGATTGGCGCCATTGCAGAAGCAGCGCTCCTAGCTCAACAACTACCACCCAACCCCTAGATACAAAGGCTGCAGTATCTAACCCAGCGCACGCTCGTGCAATTCGATGGGCAACATCCAGTGTCTTCCACTCGGAACTTTCCCTCGAGGTCTGAGCACCATGGTGACACTGTGCAAATCAGTCGCACCCTCAGAGGAGGCCCCGGGAACCAGAGGAACGACAACGGCCAACGCAATGAGGGCCACCAGTCCGCGCGTGGCAATGTTGAACAAGAAGTACAACAATCCACTCGCCAATCTCGCAACCAGCATGATGCAAGGCCTCAAGTCCAAGCTCCACCCGAGGCCAGCCTTCACGATGCTCCCACAATCGATGTTAGGCAGAAGATCAATGATAGCCGCGACGCACGGCGCATCATTGAGGAAAGGAGAAGGGACCATCCCGACAGGTACCACGATGACGACGGCAACGACCGCTTCCCCGCCTTCACCTCCAACATCAATAAAAAATCCTATTCCAAGAATTTTAAACCAGTCGGAATCCCCAAGTATGACAGTAAGTAGGACCCACACCGGTGGATCCGATGCTACTCCATTGCCATCGAGGTCTCAGGGGGATCCAACTCCACCAAAGCACTCTACTTCCCAGTAGCTTTGGAATCCGCGCCCCTCACTTGGCTTGAAAGCCTCAAGCCAAACTCCATCGACTCCTAGGAAGACCTCAAGCGGGCCTTCATTGACAACTTCCAGGGATCCATGATCAGAGCAGGCACTCGCCACGATCTATCCTAGGTCAAGCAGGAGATGAACGAGACCATCAGGTCCTACACCCGGTGTTTCTTCGAGATGCGCGCCACCATCGCCAACATCACCGACGAGGACATCATTCGATGCTACCAGAACGGACTCTTCTCGAAGCACACGTACCACAACTTCGGACGCAACCGCCAGACTACTGCCGTGGAGCTACGTGACATGATGGCACGATGGGCTGACCAGGAGGACAAGGAGAACGACCACTTCCCCAAGCGCAACAGCGACAAGCAGGACAATGGCAACAACCACTTCGACAAGGGCCAGCGGAACCACTCGTGTAACCCCCGAAAGCGCAAGCCAGACCAAGAAGTCGTGGCTGTCGAGCGCAACCCGTGTGGCAAGAAGTCGGGGAGCAATGATGCACAGTTCGAGAAAGTACTGCACAAACAATGTCCGATGCACCCGAAGTCTCGACATACACTCTTCGAGTGCGTCAGCCTCCGCAAGTCACTTAAAGCTCCACCGCTTCCCCAACCCGGAAAGTGAAAGGACCAGGAGGACGATGACGAGGGTGACAAGTCGGGGGCTCAAGATTTCCAGGACCTGAAGCGTGCTTCCCCTCCAAGCGTGTGCAGAAGCTGACCCTGCGTGAAATCCTCTCTGTAGAGGGGAATAGAAACTGTCGGCACTTGAAGATGAACGAAGCAAAATTACCCCCCCCCCCCCCCTCCCCAAAAAGCCCTTATACTCACCTTGGTGGGGACTGACTACTCTCTGCCATGCAAAAGCCTCTGAGATACAGCGCGGTCGGGATCTCCTTCTCTAGGGATGATCAATGGACAAGCTTCTCCGAGCCGAAAAAATTCCTGCTCGTCTTAAATCCTGTCGTGGCAGGCTCACAGCTGACCCGAGTACTCATCAATGGCGAGAGCGGCCTCAACCTGCTCTTCACGAGTACTCTAAAGAAGATGGGTCTGGACATCTCCAAGATGCTCACCCCTAGCAGAGCTCCGTTCTATGGCATCGTCCTGGGAAACGCGGCTACACCACTCGGTTCAGTGGTCCAGCCAGTTACCTTTGGGACGAAGGACAACTACCGCACGGAGTACATCAAGTTCGAGGTGGCTGACTTCGAGTCATCATACCATGCCATCCTCGGCAGACCAGCACTGGCCAAGTTCATGGTCGTGCCCCACTACGTCCACCTACTACTCAAGATGCTAGGCAAGACAGACGTACTCACGTTCAACGGTGACCTGAAGAAGTTGTACGACTGCGACCAGGAGGCGATCGGGTACGCCGCGACATCACGCGTGCTAGAGCCTTCTGCGGAAGTACTCGTAGCCACGCAAAGGCTCAGCGACTCAGAGATGGAGATCTCCAGCCAGAGGCCTAGCCAGTCGAGGGTTAAACCCAACCCCAGCAACGTCGGCATCAAGGCCATCCAGCTGCAAAAAGGCGACCCGTCCAAGACTGCTTTGATCAGAGGCGGCTTGAGTGACAAATAGGAAACCAGCGGATAAGCTAGGGGTGCCCAAGGAGTTGATCGAACATTGCTTGAAAGTTGACCCCAAAGCCACTCTAAAGAAGCAACGACTACGACGCTTTGCTCCCGACAAGAGGGAGGCCATCAAGAAGAAGCTAGCAAAACTACTCGCGGCTGGTTTCATTAAAGAAGTCTACCATCCCGAGTGGTTAGCCAACCCTGTACTAGTCCTCAAAAAGAACAATAATGAATGGAGGATGTGTGTGGATTACACTGATCTCAACAAACATTGCCCGCAGGATCCCTTCGCGCTCCCACGAGCCTTAGGTTGACTCGTAGAATCAGGCTGAGGATCAGTTTAATCTTAAGTCTTCTGTCCTTATCTTCCAAAAAGATTTGAAAAATAAGTCACTGATGACACGTGTCCCGCAGCCTCTGAGCCTTGAATCCAAATCCCCAAGGTTTCGAATAAAGGATCCAAAGAATCATGACATGCAATATATGACGGTTAAGATTTGATGGTTAAGATGGGAAAATTGGCTAAGAAATCTGAAAACCACTTTTTTCGGGATAAATTCCCTAAAAAATGGTTAAACAAATAACTTCTCCAAAAAGCGCCCTAAATTACCGCTCAAATCAAACCTTGTTCGCTTAGAGCCGTGTCCTACCCAGCCCTCGAGCCTGGGAGCTAGATGAGTCGCACAAGATACACCTAGTAGTCGGTGGCGCCAGCCCCCGAGCCTAGGCATTGGCCAAGTTGCTGCTGGATCTTGAACTATCGATGAAGCCGACTAGTCGGAGTCGATTCCAACTAGTTTTGTAGGTGAGACGAGTAGTCGAAATAGTCGAACACGCGTAAAACTAGTTGGGAACTAGCAAACGCAGTGTCATGGGAGCGAGGCCCCTTCTGTAAACTGCACGTAGTACTAATCGCGAACCTATAAACGGAGTAGTACTGGCTGTATGGGAATGATGCCCTTGCAGTAAACTGCACGTAGTACCAGTTGTGAACCAGTAAACGGAGTAGTACTGGCAGTATGGGAACGATACCCTTGTAGTAAACTGCACGTAGTACAAGTCGTGAACCAGTAAATGGAGTAGTACTGAAAGTGTTGGTACAAAGCCCTTGCAGTAAACTGCACGTAGTACTAGTCGTGAACCAGTAAACGGAGTAGTACTGGAAGTATGCGAACGAGGCCCTTGCAGTAAGCTGCACGTAGTACCAGTCGTGAACGAGTAAACGGAGTAGTACTGGAAGCTTGGGAACCATGCCATTGAAGTAAGCTGCACGTAGTACCAGTCGTGAACGAGCAAACGGAGTAGTACTGGAAGCTGGGAATGAGGCCCCTTCAGTAAACTCCACGTAGTACTAGTCGGGAACCAGTAAATGGAGTAGTACTAGCAGTATGGGAATGTGCCCTTGCAGTAAACTGCACGTAGTACCAGTCGTGAATCAGTAAACAGAGTAGTACTGGAAGTATGGGAGCGATACTCTTGCAGTAAACTGCACGTAGTACCAGTCGTGAACCAGTAAACGGAGTAGTACTGAAAGTATGGGAACGAGGCCCCTTCAGTAAACTCCACGTAGTACTAGTCGGGAACCAGTAAACGGAGTAGTACTAGAAGTGTGGGAACGAGACCCCTTCAATAAACTCCATGCAGTACTAGTCGTGAACTAGCAAATGGAGTAGTACTTGCATTATGGGAGCGATGCCCTTGTAGTAGACCATACTACACCGCAGCTGATAACTTGGGATACAAGTTAGCTAAGGGTGAAAACGGTGTAGGTGGCCGATATTCCAAGAGTTTGGGACCTCCTGGCCATTAGGGTACTGTCAGCGATATGACCCTAGTCCTGAAACCTTGTGCACGAGGAAGGGTCCCTCCCATCGCAAATTAAGCTTGTGCAACCCGGTTTCGTCCTGGATGCGACGAAGGACCATATCTCCAACGTTGAAAGAATGTTGTTGAACGTTCCAATCGTGGTAACGACAGACTCCTTGTAAGTAGCGGGCCGACTGGAGCAAGACATTGCATCTGATTTCCTCTGCCAAGTCAAGTTCGAGATGTCTTGCGTTATCAGCCTTGCCTTCTTCGTACATCTCCAGTCGAGAAGATTGCCACATGGCATCAGCCGGTAATATAGCTTCGAACCCATAGATGAGGAAGAAAGGTGACTGTCCTGTGGCTTTGCTTTGTTGGATGCGAAGCCCCCAGATTACTGATGAGATCTCATTGATCCACTTGCTGCCCTTTTTGCTATTCTCGCCGTAGAGTCTTTTCTTCAAGCCATCAATAATCAAGTTGTTGGCATGCTCAACATGGCCGTTAGCCCGCAGGTGAGCCACTGAAACGTACTTGACCTCAATGGCACTTCGTTCACAGAAATCCCAAAACTGATGCGAGTGGAAATTGGATCCTAGGTCCGTGATGATAGTGTTGGGGAATCCGAATCGGTGCAAGATGTCGCAGATGAAGCTAACCACTCGATCTGCAGAGAGCTTTGTGATTGGGTTGTACTCGATCCACTTCGTAAACTTGTCGATGGCCACCAACACGTGAGTAAAACCACCTGACGTAGTTGTCAAAGGCCCTATCATGTCCAGGCCCCAGCATGCAAACGGCCATGAAGGTGGTATGGTGATAAGGTTGTGAGCCGGGACATGGGGTTGTTTGCTGAAGAACTGGCAGTTTGTGCACCGATGAACGAGTGCTTCGGTGTCTGCCAAAGCAGTCAGCCAGTAGAAACCGAATCTAAAAGCCTTGCTGACGAGTGTGCGAGAAGCAGCATGGTTCCCACACACGCCTTTGTGAATCTCCTGAAGTATTTCTCTGCCTTTCTCCGTATGGACACACTTCATGAGTATGCCTGATGCTGATCCACGCTTGTATAAGTTGTCGCCGACTAGAACGTACCCTTTGTTGCGCCTTAGGATGCGTGTGGCCTCTGCGCTTTTTGGGTCGATGCTGGGGGGTAGTTTGTGCTCTTTCATGTAGTCGATAAACGTCACCCGCCAATCGACCTCGATCATCAAGACCTCACTTTTAGGTTCCGTTGGACCCTAAGCGATGGTGCTTGGATCTGGTAGCTCGATGGATGGTGATGCAACTCGTGAACGAAAACTCCCGGTGGGACGTTGGCTCGATCAAAACCCAGTTTCGAGAGCACATCCGCTCCCACATCGTTGTCGCGAATCACATGATGAATTTCCAGCCCCGAGAACTTGTTCTCGAGCTTGTGTATTTTTGCGACGTACGCGTCCATGGTGTCCTTGTTGATGTCCCACTCTTTGTTGACTTTTTGGACCACAAGGAAGGACTCGCTGTAGACAAGTTGTCGCTTGATGCCCAGAGAAACTGCCAGGCGTAGCCCATGCAATAGTGCATCATACTCGGCTTTGTTGTTGGAGACCTCAAATAGTATTTGGAACACATACTTGAGTTGTTCACCTTTTGGACTGATGAAGAGTACTCCTGTGCCACCGCCTCCGAGCTTGAGTGAGCCTTCGATGTACATGACCCAATTCTCTAGCTGGTTGGTTGGGGCTTCCACTATGTTTTCTCGCCATTTTGCCATGAAATCGACTAGTGCCTGCGACTTGATGGTCGTCCGGGGCTTGAAGTCGAGGGTGAGAGCCCCTAGTCCACTGCCCACTTGGAGATGCGCCCGGTGGCGTCTCGATTGTGGAGGATATTCGCCAATGGGAAATCAGTGACCACCGAGATGTTGTATGCGTCGAAGTAGTGGTGAAGCTTCCTGGAGGTGATGAGTATACCGTAGAGTAGTTTCTGAATTGTCGGGTAACGAACCTTGGATTCAGAAAGGACTTCGCTGATGAAGTAGACTGGCCGCTGCACCCCGAAGGCATGGCCTTCCTCTTGGTGTTCCACTACGATTGTTGTGCTGACGACGTGAGTAGTCGCGGCGATGTAGAGTAGCTGGTTCTCGCCTGGTTGTGGAGCCATTAGGATGGGGGGCAACTGCAAATGATGCTTGAGATCTTCCAACGCCTGCTTCGCCTCCTAGGTCGACTGGAACTTGTCGTGGCACTTGAGCAATTTGAAGAAGGGTAATCCCCGTTCTCCAAGTCGCGAGATAAATCTGTTCAGGGCCGCCATACAACCCGTGAGCTTCTGGATATCCTTTATCATCCATGGAGTGTCCATGTCTATGATGCCGGTGATCTTCTCCGGATTTGCTTCAATTCCTTGGTGACTAACGATGAAACCGAGTAGTTTTCCTTGTGGCACGCTGAAGACGCACTTGGTTGGGTTAAGCTTCCATCAAAACTTGCGTAAGCTGTTGAAGGTTTCCTCGAGATCAGGGATGAACTCATCGTGGGATCTGGTCTTGATGACCACATCGTCCACGTAGGCTTCAATGTTGCGATGTAGTTGATCAGCAAGGCATAATTGGATGGCCCACTGATAGGTGGCTCCTGCATTCTTCAACCCGAAGGACATGGTTGTGTATGCATATGCTCCAAAGGGGGTGATGAATGCTGTCTTGATCTGGTCTTCTTTCCTGAGAGCGATCTGGTGTAACCCGAGTAGTAGTCGAGGAAAGAGAGCAGGACGCAGCCAGCCGTAGAGTCGATAACTTGGTCGATTCATGGGAGCACAGAGGAATCCTTTCGGGCAATGCTTGTTGAGATCAGTGTAATCCACACACACAATCCATTTATTATTATTCTTTTTCAGGACTAGTACAGGGTTGGCTAACCACTCGCGATGGTAGATATCTTTAATGAAACCAGCCGCGAGTAGTTTTGCTAGCTTCTTCTTGATGGCCTCCCTCTTGTCGGGAACAAAGCGTCGTAGTCGTTGCTTCTTAGGAGTGGCTTTGGGTTCGACTTTCAGGCAATGCTCGATCAACTCCTTGGACACCCCTGGCATATCCGCTGGTTTCCACGTGAATATGTCTCGGTTAGCCCTAAGGAAGCTGACAAGCGCGCTTAACTATTTGTCACTCAAGCCACCTCTGATTAGAGTAGTCTTGGATGAGTTGCCTTCTTGCAGGTGGATGGCCTTGATGCCGACGTTGCTGCGGTTGGGTTTTACCCTCGACTGCCTAGGTCTCTGGCCGGAGATCTCCATCTCTGAGTCGGTGAGCTTTTAAGTAGCCGCGAAGACTTCCGCAGAAGGTTCTAGCACACGTGATGTCGTACGACTTCTTCAAGTCGCCACGGAACGTGAGTACGCCTGTCTTGCCTAGCATCTTGAGTAGTAGGTAGACGTAGTGGGCCATGGCCATGAATTTGGCCAATGCTGGTCTACCGAGGATGGCGTGGTATGACGACTCGAAGTCAGCCACCTCAAACTTGATGTACTCAGTGAGGTAGTTATCTTTCGTCCCGAAGGTGACTGGCAGGACCACTGACACGAGTGGTGTAGCCACGTTTCTCGGGATGATGCCGTAGAATGGAGCTCTGCTGGGGATGAGCATCTTGGAAATGTCCAGCCCCATCTTCTTCAAAGTACTCGCAAAGAGCAGGTTGAGGCCACTCCCGCCGTCGATGAGTACTCGAGTCAGCTGTGAGCCCACCATGATAGGATCTAGGATGAGCGGGAATTTTCCCAGCTCGGAGAAGCTGGTCCACTGATCATCCCTAGAAAAGGAGATCAGGACCTCGCTGTATATCAGAGGCGTTTGAGTGGCAGGCTCGACAGAGAGGATTTTGCGAAGGGTTAGCTTTTGTGCATGCTTAGAGGGGAAGCCACCATCTCCGCCGTAGATGACGTTGACGACATTCTTCGGGTCTTGGAAATCTTGAGCCCCCGACTTGTCACCCTGATCCTTTCGCTTTCCGTCTTGAGGAAGGGGTGGAGCCTTGAGTGACTTGCGGAGGGTGATGCACTCGAAGAGCGTATGCTGGCACCTCGGGTGCATCGGGCATCGTTTGTGCAGGACTTTTTCAAACTGAGCTTGATTGCTCCCCGGCTTCTTGCCCCAGGGATTGCGCTCGACAGCCGTGACTTCTTGGTCTGGCTTGCGCTTTCGGGGTTTCGCTGGCCCTTGTCGAAGTGGTTGTTGCCGTTGCCCTTCTTGTCGTTGTTTCGCTTGTGGAAACGATCGTTCTCCTCGTCCTCCTGGTTAGCCCACCATGCCATCATATCGCGCAGCTCCACGGCAGTAGTCGGGCGGTTGCGTTCGAAGTTGTGGTACGTCTGCTTCGAGAAGAGGCCGTTCTAGAAGCAGCGGATGACGTTCTCGTCGGTGATGTTGGTGATGGTGGCTCGCATCTCGAAGAAACGCTGGGTGTAGGACCTCAGGGTCTCATCTCCTGCTTGTCCTAGGACAGATCATGGCGAGTGCCTGCTCTGATCATGGATCCCTAGAAGTTGTCGATGAAGGCCCGCTTGAGGTCCTCCCAGGAGTCCATGGAGTTTGGTTTAAGGCTTTCAAGCTAAGTGAGGGGCGCAGATTCCAAGGCTACCGGGAAGTAGAGTGCCTTGGTGGAGTTGGATCCCCGTGAGACCTCAATGGCGATGGAGTAGCATCGAATCCATTGGCGCGGGTCTTGCTTGCCGTCATACTTGGGAATCCCGACTGGTTTAAAATCCTTGGGGTAGGATTTCTCGGTGATGTTGGAGGTGAAGGCGGGGAAGCGGTCATTATCGTCATCATCGTGGTACCTATCGGGACAGTCCCTTCTCCTTGCCTCGATGATGCGCCGCGCGACGTGGCCATCATTGATCTTCTGCCTAAGATCAATCATGGGAGCGTCGTGGGGGCTGGCCTCGGGTGGAGCTTCGCCGTGAGGCCTTGCATCGCGCCAGTTGTGAGGTGGGCGAGTCAATTGTTGCACCTCTTGTTCGACATTGCCACGCGTGGACTGCTGGCCGTGGGGATTGCCATGGCCAATTTGATTGTCCTAGTTGCACTGGCGATTGTTGTTCCTCCGATATCTGGGGCCTCCTCCAGGGGTGCGACTAATCTGTGTAGTGTCACCATGGTGCTCAGATCTCGAGAGCATGTTCCGCATTGAGGACACTGGATGTTGTCCATCGAGTTGCACGAGCGCGCGCTGGGTTAGATACTGCAGAATTTGTATCTGGGGGTTGGGTGGTAGTTGTTGAGCTAGGAGCGCTGCTTCGGCAATGGCGCCAATCGGTGTGCGATACTCCCGATCTGCGGCTACTGCGAAAGCGTTGTTAAGGTTCCTTCGGTGCATTGGGTTGCATGCGCGGTTTTCCGCGTTCTGCCTATGCTGGGCGTGCTTGGCATTCTTCAACTGTCAGATCCTTCTGTGCTCCTCGTTCTCGTCCTAGGGAGCGTCCGCCATACGTTCGTCGGCAGACACGTCCATGAGTAGTTCAGCGTCGTACTCGGGACCCGGCTCGTCATCATCCGCAGTGCGAAGGGAAGCCATGTAGACTTGACGATCCTGTGAGTTCTGAGCCGTATGGCTGTACTCGAGTAGCTCTGTGTTACCCTCTCCCTCTTCCGAGATGGGAGAGAGAGGTTTGCCCTCCTGGAAGGGCAGTTCCTGCGTGAAGGCCACAAGGCGGGAGTCATATTCGAGTAGTTCAGATGGCTCTAAGCCCTTCCAGTACACAAAACAGCCTTGTGGCGTAGATGTTATGGTCAAACCCAGGTGACTACCCGAAAAGGATTCGGGGTGGTCATCAGGTTGCGAGTGGTTGTCGAGAATGGGGGCCTCCAGACAAGCAATGGCTCCCTCGTCCTCGAGTCCTCCTCGGCTCTGGCTTGAAGGTGTAGTACTAATCGACGAGTACTCTTCGTTGGAGTCCATGTAGTTGTTGAAAACGGGGGCCCCCAGACAGGCGGTGGCTCCCGCATCCTCGAGCTTGAGCAAACGATCTAAGTTCTCCTCCAAGTCAGAGAGGGACTTGGACTGTGTAGCCTCCTTAGATCGGTTTGAATCCAATCCTACTAGTTCTGGTGCAGCATGAGTTGAAGTCGCGTTGAAATTGGACATCCTATCAATCTGCCTGGCTAGATCGGGGAGCAGCAACTCGTCGAGGTTGTCGATGAACTCGTCGAGGTCGCTGCATCGAGTTGGTGTAGAGGCCTCCGGCTTCCTGGAGTCGACTAGGTGGCTGTTGAAGCCACCCAAGTCATTGGCAACGCACATTCAGGAGCCGAAGATGAAAGTTGTGCCCTCATCGAGCATGGTGCTGGTGAAGCTGAGAGATGCCATCGAGTTCTCCGGTGGATGCTCGATGAACACCCCTACCTAGCGCACCAGCTATCGGTGTTTTGCCGCCACGCCCACCGAGGGGTACCCCCGAGGTGATGAGTTTGTAGGTAGGGTGTCGCCGAGATTAGGAACTCGAAGGTGCAAGGAACACAAAGTTTACACAAGTTCGGGCTGCCGAGAGCGTAATACCCTATGTCCTGTGTGGTTTGTATTGCCTTAGGTGTTGATCGGGTGATCTATTTGGAGGGGGTCCCTGCCCGCCCTTACATAGTTTGGGGGGGCAAGGTTTCATGGAAGTCCTAGTCCGATACGAGCTCAGGAGTCCTACCCGAGTACTTTTCGGGTAGTTTTCTACTTTCTCTGACTAGTTTTACTACTGTAGGAGTAGTTCTACTATGCTACGAGTAGTTACAACTGGTGTAGGGCGTGGGCCATGCCCCACCCCTTGTCCTGTAAGATGTAGGCCATGTGTGTAGTCCCATGGGCCCGGGTCTGACAATTTCTGATGGGGTTATCAAGCCCATACTATCAATTAGGCTCCGAATACTTGCCATGAGCAATATGCGCCAAATAACTGAAGAGGTCATTGAGCCTGTAATTCCAAATAAGATAGAGTACCGCACGATCGGACGTTATCTGATTAGTTTGAAGATTTCATATAAGGAATAAGTCATCGAACGACAAATTATCGACTACATCCAAAGGTGTTGTCCTTGGAGTAGCGTGACCCAAGCATATCGATTTCACCTAAAAACATACGATCATCGATACTACTCTACACGAGAGTATTGAAAATAGATCAAAAGGCGACAAGATTTATATTTACAAACATACAATTGGGTAGTTTGTTCATTGTTTTTACTCCTGCTCCAAGCTATCGACTAAGTTTTGAGCGACTAGCTTAACTTCTTCAACAAACTCTGAAAAATTCTCCTCAAAGCAGTCGGCAGACATAACATCAGCCAAGGGACTCGGGTTTGCTTTGGGCCAATAAGACTTTACAAGCCCAAGGACATGCGTCATATAGGTCTTGGTGGTCTCCAAGATGTATCCAGTAATCTTCTGGGGAGCTTTGTGCAGTTGTTCTAGCAGCGTCTTGTCACCACGTGCAGGGGTTAAGTTGGTTGTGCCCTATCTGATTCGGCCGAACCACCTGGGCACCAACCGACCTCAGCTTCGCGTAGGAGGCTAGCAGGTGGGCCCTCTAGTCCCTGGTAAGTGACTTGGCACTTTCTAGGGTCAGTTTCTGATGCATCCGGCCCAGGTGGGGTTGGCCGAGGCCCAATAAATTAAGGTTGCCCGGACCCCAACAGTTCTTAGGCACACCCACTCGGGGAAAGGCCCAATCTCCCTAAAAGACAAGTCCAATAGGGGAAGGGTGGCTCTCCCTTTTAAAGTGGCTTCCTCCTCCCAAGCTAAGCAAGGTGGGATTATTCAGAGGCTCACACGGTCGCCGCTCGACTACAACTGGGCCACTTGGTCCCCTTTGTTGCGTCTTTGCCAGCGAGTAATAGTGGAGGATGTCCTCATCATTCCCACCCCCTTAAACAAAGGCCCAGCTTTGATCCCAAATGATGCATCCGGCCCAGGTGGGGTTGGCCGAGGCCCAATAAATTAAGGTTGCCCGGACCCCAATAGTTCTTAGGCACACCCACTCGGGGAAAGGCCCAATCTCCCTAAAAGACAAGTCCAATAGGGGAAGGGTGGCTCTCCCTTTTAAAGTGGAATCCTCTTCCCAAGCTAAGCAAGGTGGGATTATTAAGAGGCTCACACGGTCGCCGCCCGACTACAACTGGGCCACTTGGTCCCCTTTGTTGCGTCTTTGCCAGCGGGTAATAGTGGAGGATGTCCTCATCAGTTTCCTACGCTGGTGGGCCCTTTGATCCGTGTGAGCATGAACAATGCATTCTGATTGGTTAGAGCTGCTTAGCCTTGGATTGAGAGTGTGTTTAGGCTGTGGGTCCTTCAATCCTTATGCTTGCTTGTGATTGGTCGGTGTTTTGTGCCTTGGATTCAAAGGTGTGTTTTCCCTCCATTTCTGCTCAAATTCCTGCATAGCACTATTTTCCTAGGGACATGTGGAATTCATTAGATAATGGACCTATGCTAAAGTTTTCCCATTGATTTTATATTGTTGACACCATTTTTTGGCACAAGTCTGGTTTATGATGAAGCAAAGGAGATAGCCGATAGAAGCGGGCCGATGTTGAAACGGAGTTGAACTGATGGAGATGCTCCCTTAGATGGTTTCTTCTGTGCAAACATTTTGGTACTCTGAGCCTTGCGCCTAGAAGATCGGCCTTCGTCTACGTCTTTGAGGGATGGTGCGTTGCGGCCGATGTATGGCGTTACCGAAGGGGGAGCATAGTTGATCGGATGGTTGGTGCTGCTGGTCTTTGGAGGAGTGGTATCGGTATCCTGTAAGCATAATAATTGGAAAAGAAATGTCAAGTAATGCTTTGATGTAGAATTTATGGAATAGTAAAAGACAGCTTACCTCATCTTCTGGCACAATGAAGGCGGGGTCCAACTGTTGGCAGTATGTTTTGGCCGATGCGCAAAAGAGATGGAGACTCCATTCTGACCACCATTGCTTGAAGGGTTTGGTAGTAAAAGAACTGGTGATCCAGCCTTCCAGGTCAATGGTTTTGGCATCAAGTACCAGATTCTTCAGCCGATCATACTCCAAGCGATTGCTGACAGTCTCTCTTGATTTCACTAGATCGGTGAAGAAAAAGTGAACTGGTAACTGCCTGAAGCCAAGTTGACGAGCTGCTAGGGATGGAAAGTAGAACTCGTATGATGGTTGATGGCTTCGTCCGGTGAAAAAGTCGACGGGAAGGATCCCTAGGGTAATTGCTCCCCTAAAACTTGTCATACTATCAGCATCAATATCAATGGATTCGAAGCTAAACTTGACGGGCAACTCAAATGTGTTGTTCTCACCATAGTTAGCATACCAAACAGTTTTTTCTTGGGTGAAACCATTGTAAAAGCATCTGAAGAAGGTAGCCACTTCCGATAGAGTCATGACTGGAGAGAATTTTGGAACAAAAGTATTTTATTCTAAAATTGGAGGGGGGGGCATGTGTTGACACCATTTTTTGGCACAAGTCTGGTTTACGATGAAGCAAAGGAGATAGCCGATAGAGGCGGGCCGATGTTGAAATGGAGTTGGCCGATTGATCAATGAGGCATCGTAGCCGATGGAGCGGAATTGATGCTGATAAAATTACACCAGCAAATGGTTATATATAGAGTTCGAGTCTTATACAAGTCGTTCTGTTTTAGAAAGTTTGTTTTCATTTTAGTCAAGTCATATGATGGAATGATCGACTAGGGTTTGTTAGTTCGGACTATAAATATTGGCCTACGGGCTTGTAATCAAGATAATCACACAATCAATACAACAAACCCTTTTCTTCATTGTCGGTGACTTCGCCAAACCCTAGTTTCATAGTTTTTTCTTTTCAACGAGTTCTTCCGGTAGCATGGCTGCATCGCTTCAGTCTCCAGCTTGCTGGTAAGTTCTGCGTTTATCGAGCAAATTAGATCTTTGTTTGATGGTGCATCGCTTCCTTCTCGATCTATTTACTCACCAGTTATCGATACTTGCTATACCTTGCAAGGTTGATTCGCTTTATCTTGTGTAGTTTAGTTTTTATCACAAGTTATCCAGCTTAGATCTTAGGCTTTCTATCGGCTGCAGTTACACTTTATTATTTAAGTTACTGCACAGAATATAGCCGATTAGATCTGAATCTAAGTGTTGTTCATGAAGTAGTACTGAGCAATCGGTATTGCCTCAAACAGTAGAATCGGCTGTTTTTAGCCGATTTCTTATTATATCTGTATCGAGCTTCTGGCCTATACTCCTTTGGAATGGCTCGGAAATCCAGTCAATACGTTCTAATATTTGATGTTGCCTTATTCCTTGTCAATTACATATCAAATTGACTGGCGCGCCTAGCACCTACGTGAAGCTAATTTGAGCCTGCGCCGGAGTAAAGCAAATCACCGGTTTTTTGCGTCAACGTATATGTATTATGCAAGAACTGATGCTCTAAATATGGTCCGTAATGAGCGTCAACAAGCTCCCCCACACTTAGTCTTTGCTCGTCCTCGAGTAAAGGATAGGACTAAGGTGAAAGACCACTTCCTTTTGATATGATACCCGCATACAGATTATTCCAAGCTTCACCTTTACCTGTGAATCTTGATGTGTGTACCATAATGGTTTGGGTAGTTGAAGAGTGGAACGGTGTTGACTTCAGTCTCCTCCACTTTTCTGCTATATGACTGGGTGGTTGAAAGATTTTTGAAAAGACCAACCATAGCTTTACTCCTCCATAGGATCTCTCGAGTCACTCAGTGTGTATGTATCATTACCAAGGTATTGCCTCTTTTCATCCTACTTCTAAAGATAGCTTATGTGGAGCTCATGGTAGGAGATTTGAAAGCATGCACTTGTTTCACATATATTGCAAAATCAAAGAATGGATCCATGGAGATGACACATCATACAAGTTGATCAAGATTGTGCAAGTGTATGGAAAGTGGATGATGAAAATAAAAGACTCATTTTATGAAACCATCTCTCCTTTATTTGAAAGATATGCAGACATGGCTATATATCCTTTTTTCTTTTCTCTTCTTTTTGTTTCTTCTTTTTTTCTTTACCATGGTTTTGAGCATGTTTTTTTCATATATTTTTTTCTCATATAGCCCATGTGTCTTTTGCAGGAATATTGGAGAGAGAGATCATTACACGTAGAGTTCTATTTTGATGGATGGAATGGAATGGCTAACTTCCAGTGTAAAAGTTTAGCCTATGGAGTGTACGTGATCTTGACCAAGCAAGTATGAAAAGTATCCCACTAGGGTCACAACATTGGATAAAGCTCAGTGCAACAACAAGGCACATATGTAAATGGTTTTGTCCAAGATGATCGACATATGGCTTTGGTAGGACAAACATGGGGAGTTTGTAAAGCTATGGAGGGCTATCTTTTTGATAAAATTTCCCAAACATATAATAGAGAGTGCAAGGATTGTTTCATCAAACCATATCTCACATTTCAACAACTTAAAAATTATGGGTTCCCTAAGATATGATTCAAAAGTTAAAGTTTAGCAAGGAATAAAATATATGCAAGCCAATCAAACTTGAAGTATGTGGTCAGAGAGCATCATTGAGTTTAATTTTACTGATTAGCAACGAATTTCATTTAGACTCATGGATCAGGGAGATTTTAGGGATAGAGTGCACAAACCGTCGCTATGGGGTCTAGGCCTTTTGCATGTTGGTTCTTTCGGCCTTGTGCACATGTTTATGGGTGATATCGAGCGTTATGTGCGTCAAAACTCCGAGAGATCTCCCCCACACTTGTTCTTGTACCTGGTGCTGTATTCAAAATAAAAAGGTGGAAAAAAAGGGGCTCTATTAATTCGAGAACTAGAGAGCCTTACTTTATTCGAACTCAAATATTTTTGGGTTTTTTTTAATTTTTTTTTCACCATGAGACTCACTCAAACAAGGCTGAATTAAAATTGCATCAACATAAGCGAAAGAGGATATACTTACGATGGATCCTTGAATGGTGATATGTACCTCCTTCATATATTGTGCAACATTAATCCAATGCCTTGGCTTACCTTTCCATTTATATTTGGCTCAACGACTCACCCATTTGGATTTGAAGAATTTCCTACAGGGGTTAGTCCACATATACAACCAAGATCTATACAAGCATTGACTCTAAGGTTCGTTA
Source organism: Panicum miliaceum (assembly GCA_032594955.1). Lineage (NCBI taxonomy): Eukaryota > Viridiplantae > Streptophyta > Magnoliopsida > Poales > Poaceae > Panicum > Panicum miliaceum. The sequence goes on along the minus strand of CM064070.1, from coordinate 4,088,705 downwards.
ATCAAACTTGACACCATGTCCAATTTGATCAAAGAGGACTCTTCAACCTAAGCACCATGCTTAATTTAAAAAGCCTATGATTGTGTGCTGCAGCATATATTCAAACTAGAGCAGACGAGCACAGATAAAGGAAGCACTAAAGCATGATCAAGCTTTATTCAAACAGAGATAACATGAGTAAGAGAGTGGTGAACCTTGGGCTACCTCCTGGAAGGGCTTTGTTTAAAGTCAAAAGCAGGACATACCTGGATGTGCTTACCATGCCGTTTTGTTGATGAAGAACTCAGAATTTCCATCGTGGTAAATCCTCTCTTTCTCTTTTTTTTTGAGCAAGATGCAAGGACTAACACCATCTCCAAACCAAGATAAGATTTGGCACGAAAGGAACTTACTTTGGATCCTTACATACGTCCCCCACTCTTGGAGTTTGCATTGTTGAGCAGCGCAACTCAAGTGTGTGGAGTTCAAGCTTCCCTTCATAAGCGTCCCCTCACAAAGAATTACCATGATATTGTAGTCGGCGTAGCTCTCATGTTCTTAGGCGTCACCTGTCCTTCATTCTTTTTAATCTCTTTCTGAAATGGTTAGTGAATAAAAATACTCGAGGGAGAGTTTATCCTAAAGATATGATCTTGCCTTTTTTCCAAGAGGGAAATGATAATCCGGGCTATCTCCCGGCAATGCTTTGTTCATGGTCACAAGCTCGACCATGGGAACTTCCTCTTGCAGCTATCATTGGCGATGATATTCCCTTCACCACCAATTGTCGATTTAATGATGATGCTTTAGCTGCAAGATTAGTGCCACAAATGCAACCACAAGATTTGCAGAATTTATGGTAGACAAAGGTGTCTACAACCAACACCCTAAACATTTCGCAAATGAGGATCTTAGGGTGGTTGTGATCCTCGTACGTGCTCGTGGCACAAAGTGTGGCTGACTCTGGAGGTGCACTATGTGAGCATGGTTCTTGAGGTTTTTCAAGAAAGAAGCTTCCATGCTCGTCTGTAGAATCCTCTCTCTTGAACTCCAGAGTCAGCGCCTCAAGCTTCTCCATGGCCTAAGGGTTCTCCTTCTTAAAAAGTTTAGCATCTTGTGGGCTAGTGGGAAGAGACTTGAGCCTGATCGAGGGTGATGATGGTCGTTCAGTAAGGAGATGAATATCTTCTCCTAAATTGTCCTCTTTGAAGTGTTCAACATCTTTCTCAAGAACGGATTCAGGAGGGTCAAGAGGATAAACAACCATCACTTGCTCGATTGGCTCATACATAGGGATACGTTGTGTCGAAGGATCGATAGATCGAGAGATCGGGATGGAAGAATCTTTCTCTAGTTTGATGTCGAGGTTCCCTAATCTAGGCACATCTCGGAATAACTTTTCTATGGGATGGCCGATTAAGAGTTCAAAGTCAGGGGCTTCAAAGACATAGAAATCTAGGGTGACCTCAACATTGTTGTGTCGTACAGACACATTCTGTAGAATCCCATACCCTTCCATGAGAGCTCCAGAGGAACTTTGGAAGTTTTTGCTAGTTGGTGCTAGTGTCTCGTTGCCTAGGAACGTCAACGCAACAAAATTGGATGTGATGTTAGCACCGACCATGGGATTGTAGAGAGCATTCACCGTGGTACCTTGGATTTGGCATTGAATTGTTGAGGATGGGGAGTTGATCCGAATTGCTTTAGGGGATAACTCTGCTTCCATTGATCGTCCATTGCCCTTGATAATTATCAACTCCTTGATGGTTTCCATGAGGAATTTGTTTTCAAGAGGAATAGAAGGAGTGACTGGGACTGGTGGTCTCTTCATGCAGATGTAGTTAGAGGTGTTTCCGTAATCTTCAAAGATAAATTCCTCGAAACTATGTAGGAATTTTGAAGGTTGTGGTTCCTCTTTCTTCAGTGTTCGGGTTCAGGTTCAGGAGAGGATTTATGAGTCGAATCTAAGGATTGGGTGTCTAAAGATTCGGATTTGGCTGCTAAGGCTTCCTCATGATGTACCTCTGTTTCTACCCAAGGAGGCTCATTCTTGCAGACAAAGGAGGTATTTTCCATGATTTTATCGAGGATTTCCCTTCCTTCAGCTCGGGTCTTGTGTGAGAACGAACCTCCAGCGGTGACATTGAGGTAGTGTGCATCTTCCTTGCTAAGACCCGTGTAAAGATGTTGGAGTAACAAGTGACCAGGTGAAGACAAGTCAGGACCGGATTGAGCTCAAAAGGACAATCTGGCCCAAGCTGCCCCAATAGATTCCTTCACATTCTGATGGAAGGTCAGAATTTCTGCTCGCAAGGCGTAAATACGGGAGAGTGGAAAGAATGCAAGATAGAACCAATCTTGAAGATCATTCCAATCCCCGTTCGCACTTCTTACGTTGGATGTGTACCATTGCCTCGCCAACTCTATAAGAGAGAAGGGAAGCTACTTCCACTTGAGAGTTTCATGTGTCAAGCCTGAAATTTTCAGGCACGAGCACACTTGCTCGAATTCGCGCAGATGATGGTAAGGATTTTTATTGTCCCATCCTAAAAAGGAATGTTCCTGAACCTTGGCTATGTAGCCAGGGCTGATTTTGTAGCCAGATGAAAGAATTGGATCAGAAGAATGGGCTGGCTCACAAAATTCGCCCTTAGGTGCGGAGAGCTGTTGAATGGATGGCTGCTCCATGGATAGCGGAGGTAAAGATAGAATGAAAGAAATGAAAAGGATACGAGGGTGAACTAGGTCCGAAGAGAATATAGCAACCGTTCCCCGACAACGGCGCCAAAGAGCTTGTTGGGTATTTTTAACGTCACAGATAAATCCGCAAGCGCATGGAATACCGTTGTCGTTTTCACTCATTTTTTCTCAAAGAAAATTTTTAGTCCACTAATATTGTCATTAATTACCAAAACTCGAATTAGGGGGCCTAGATGCTTTCACACCTGAGGAAGAACCCGCAGTGCCTTGATTTCCAGGGGCAGGCTGCTGCTGCGGGTTACCTGTCACCTTGCGCTCCGTAAGCCGATGTGCAATAGGTAGTATAGTACCCGTGGGTGCAGGCGGTACAATGGGTTCACCTGCAAGCATCTCCGGGGCTGGCCTAGCTCCTAATTCGGTCTTGCCGGCTTCAGCGTCGGCAGGAGCTGAGATCTTGGGCGACACCGGTGCTTTGATGGAAGATACAGTTGCTGGAACCGCATCAAGTACTGCAGCATCAAACGTTTTCTCTGGCTCAGGGGCTCGAGCCTCCGCGGCCTCACCAGGCTACTGTTGGGTAGTTTTAACTTCATTGATAAATCCGCAAGCGCACGGAATACCATTATAACTTTCACCCGAGAGTATTCCAGGGTATCGTATCCATTGAGGAACAGGTGTGCACTCTCTTAGGTTCAGGTTCATCCAAGGACACCACACTGGCTAGAGGCAAGGAGCGGAGAGGATTCCTAAGGCCAAGAATCAAGGGTAAGATAGAACTATCCTAGTTGTTTATTTTGGGCTACTGACTCCGCCTTTATAAAACTGAGACGCCCCGGTAATACGGCACTGGGATATACCCGAATAGGTAGGGTTACACTGAGTAAACAGGGCTGTCACCACCTCTAACCTACCTCATCAAACCATGAGATATACCACAACCAACAAGTAAAGTCTAGCCTAGACACCATGTCTATGTTGTCAACTACTAACTCTAGCCTCGGCCAAGAACATCCGTCTCTATCAGGAGTCTTGGACGAGAGCATCCACTAAGCTAATGAACTATCGATCCAGTAAACAACTAAAGAGCTGGAACTAATACTTAACTATGAAACTTGTTGACGCCAGATTTTGACACGTGTTGAATCGGCGTCAGGAGAAGAAGATTGGCCGATGCGGCAGATCTGAAGGCTACAGTAAGGAATTGGCTCATCGCACTCCCAGCCAGAAGCTTACCTGGCACGTCCCAATCGGCTCCCGTGCCGATGCTGACGCAACGCGAGGGATACAACACTCCATTGCCTCCAGCGTCTCCAAGATATAGCGGTGCACCATGTTTCCCATCACAGGCACCGCTTCAATCCGTCCAGATTGCTTCCGTACAATCGCTACCCATGAGCTCAGTACCCTGGGGGGCATCAGTAACGACAGCTTTCCCCGATCCATCAACCGAGCAGGGGAGCTATCCAATCCAGGCGCCGTTCCAATCGGCCGTCCGGCCGATGATCCCTCAGTATCAACCAATCTCATCAGACATCGGCAGGGGGGCAAGCGCTGTAGAAGCACTCAGAAGCACGGCGCCGATGATGGCGTACGACGGGGCGGCAGATTCACTTCGCCATCAACTATCAGCTGCTCAGCAAAATTCGCCGCATGCTTCGATCCATCATCCAGCTGTACCACCACCAGCCCTTCAACATATGCCGGCACCGCGAACGGTCGTTCATCAGCAGCAGGTGGACTGGACGACAAGAATAGCAGAGGTGATTCAGGACCAGTTTGGGTTGAAGCCAAAAGTGCAGACTTACACATACAAGACGCCATACCCATCCGCTTATGACTTGCTGCCGTTTCCACACCGTTACAAGGTGCCTGATTTCACCAAGTTTGCAGGGCTGGACGATACATCCACTGTAGAGCACATCAACAGATTCATCATCCAGTGCGGAGAGGCCGCCACGCAAGATGCTCTGAGGGTGCGTCTGTTTTCATCATCCCTGTCTGGATCGGCCTTCCAATGGTTTACCGCTTTGCCGCCAAATTCTATTGTTACTTGGGCTGATTTGGAGAAGCAGTTCCATAAGTACTTCTACGCAGGAGTACATGAGATGAAGCTCTCATATTTGACAAGCCTCAGGCAGAGGAGCGATGAACCAGTAACTGGATATATATAGAGGTTCAGAGAGGTCAGGAACAAATGCTACAGTCTGGCTCTGACCGATGCAAAGTTGGCCGATATCACTTTCCAAGGCCTCCTGCCACAAATCAAGGAGAGGTATGCTTCACAGGAGTTTGAAAGCCTAAGCCAGATCGTGCACCGATTGGCAGGACAGGAAGTCCGTCCGTTTGAGCAGCGGAGAAATTTCCAGAAGAAGGTGGCATACTTAGAAGGATCTGAATCTGATGGGGAGGAGGAAATCGGCCTGGCAGAGTGGGTAAAGGGCAAAAAGCCAATTTCATGCCCTTTCGGAAAGAAAGAACCAGAAACATTTGGCTTTGACACATCGAAAGCCGATAAGATTTTTGACTTATTACTATAGGAAGGGCAGATCAAGCTATCTCAGTATCATACCATCCCTTCGGCCGATCAGCTCAAGAAGATGAAGTACTGCAAATGGCACAACGCCACGTCTCATGACACAAATGAATGCAAGATCTTTCGTCAGCAGATACAATCGGCCATCGAGCAGGGGAGGCTCAAGTTTGAAACCCCAGCTAAATCGGCAAAGCCGATGAAGATAGACCAGCACCCTTTCCCGGCTAACATGGTTGACACAGGGAGAAATTCACTTCAAACCAAGGTGCTGACGTCAGAATCGGCAAGAAGGAGCGGCGTCGTTGATCCTAGGAGGCAGGTCATAGCGGATGAGGTCAAAGGGAAAAGGCGGGCTGAAGACAAGAGCAAAGGATCAGAACCATCGCGCAGACCTGTCACATCCTGATTCTTGCTCAGCAAATATCGGCGGCAGCAGGGACGGTCGAGATATCACGACGAAATGATGCGTCGGCACGAGGATCACTGGCAATGTTCGTTCTTCATCCACTGCTGGGAAAACGACATCCGTTTACCATCAGCCAATAACTGTCCTGAGTGCAACGGATTAAGTTGCAACGATCGCCCATTTAAAAGATCACGCTCTAGGGACAGAGGATCAGAGCCGATCAGCTGAAATCGGCACGAACAAGAGGGACAGCGCATTTCAGTGCATGATCGGCTGGGGGCAGAATTGACCAGCATCACCGGTCAAAAGACAGGATCAACCAACAGGATGGACTGGGGGGCAGGATCAGCGTGCATGATCGGCTGGAAGAGATGGCCGATGACAGGGTGTCAGATGAAGACCCCCTAGGAAGGGAACCAGATTGGGAACACGCCAGATCATCGGCCAAACTAGTAAACCCCAGGTGGTGTCCCGATGGCCTATCCAGATCCCAGAAATGGAGGATCCAACGCCTGCGCCAGTGGGAGCAACAAGAAGAAGAGCAGAGGCAGGTGCCGGAGAAAAGAAATGTTAAGTCTCGGGTTTGGTGCCCAAAGAAAAACAACAGTCAAGAAGCAGACAATCAAGAATCGGCAGCCGACATCAACATGGTGTTCATATTGCCGATGGAATTCATGACGCCTGACGATCGAGACAAAACGACAAGAATGGAAGAGCAAATGGCACAACTGGTGTTAGAGCCGATGACGGCTACTTTTGAGAAAACAGAAGAAGAAAAACGGCAACATCTTAAGGCGCTGTTTCTCAAAGGCTACGTTGACGGGCGACCCATCACCAGACTACTAGTAGATGGAGGCGCCGCAGTCAACATCATGCCGTATGCCATGTTCCGCAAGCTAGGCAAGAGCGATGAAGATCTCACCAAGACGGACATGATGCTAAAGGATTTCGAAGGCAATGCGTCTCCCGCCCGCGGAGCGCTCTGCGTCGACCTCACCATCGGCAGTAAGACCCTTCCTACTACCTTTTTCGTTATTAATGGTAAGGGATCCTACAACATGCTGCTTGATCGTGACTGGATACACACAAACTGCAGTGTCCCATCTACAATGCATCAATGCCTCGTGCAATGGGTCGGCGACAGCACAGAGATAGTCACCGCTGATTCCGCCTACAGCGTCGCAGCGGCCGACACGCAACAGTGGAGCTGCGAGCACGTCAAGTGTATATATGGCAGGACTTGGGACACTGACTTCCTGAAGGTGTCCGATTTCGGTCTACAGCCGATCCAAGCAGTCGGCTCTGAAGATTCAGAATAAATGGATCAGCTCGTCCGAGAAGACGGGAAGCTTGGGCATGGATTTACGTCGGCCAATTTATTGGAGATGGTAGATTTGGGAGATAGTAGCAAATCAAGGCCGACGTATATTAGTGCTAACTTGGATCTTGAGTATAAGTGTAAATTGATAAGCTTATTAAAAGAATTCAAGGATTGCTTTGCTTGGGAATATCATGAGATGCCAGGTCTCGACCGGTCCATTGTTGAACACCGGTTACCTATAAAATCGGGATATCGGCCATATCAGCAACCTGCACGACGGTGCAACCCCAAGATTCTACCTGATATAAAGGCCGAGATCACAAAGTTAATTGAAGTAGGATTTATTCGGCAGTGCCGCTACGCCGAATGGATTTCTAATATTGTGCCCGTGTATAAAAAGAATGGAAAGTTGTGTGTGTGCATCGATTTCAGGAACTTAAATCAGGCCACACCAATGGATGGATATCCGATGCCAACGGCCGATATCTTGATAGATGCTGCCGCAGGACACAAAGTCATCAGTTTCATGGATGGTAATGCAGGGTCCAATCAGATATTAATGGCCGAAGAAGATATCTTGAAAACGGTTTTCAAGTGTCCATGTCATCTTGGTTTATTCGAATGGGTTGTAATGACTTTTGGGTTGAAGAACGCCGGTGCTACATATTAGCGGGCCATGAACTATATCTTCCACAAGCTTATTGGTACATCGGTGGAAATTTATATAGATGACGTCGTGGTCAAGTTAAAAGGTCACCAAGAACATCTGGCCAATTTACAAGAAGTACTGGAATGCACAAGGAAGCATGGGCTGAAGATGAACCCGAACAAGTGTGCATTTGGTGTATCGGCCGGATAATTCTTAGGATTCATGGTCCATGAGCGCGGAATAGTGGTCAATCGGAAGACCATAGACGCCATCAACAAAGTTGTGGCCCCACAGAATAAAACTGAGCTACAGTCCCTCATCGGCAAGGTCAATTTTATCAGAAGATTCATATCCATCCTGTCAGGGCGAATTCGAGCTTTTACTCCTCTATTGAAATTAAAGCCCGTTCAAGAATTTATATGGGGAGAAGAACAACGCAGAGCATTGGAGGATATTAAGCAATATCTAGTTTCACCTCCGGTGTTAGTCCCGCCACAGCCTGGTAAGCCGTTCAAATTATATTTATCGGCTGATGAACAGGCTATTGGATCGGCGTTGGTACAGGAGTTCAAAGGAAAAGAACGGGTGGTATATTATGTCAGCAGAAGACTCCTGGACGCCGAAACAAGATATTCCCCGGTGGAGCGGCTGTGCTTGTGTTTATACTTCTCGTGTACCAACCTCAGGCATGATTTGTTATCAGCAGAATGCATAGTTATATGCAAGGATGATGTGGTGAAGTATATGCTATCATTGCCGATTTTGAAAGGACGGATTGGAAAATGGATCCTGGCTCTGTCAGAATTCGACTTAAGGTACGAATCGGCCAAAGCTGTCAAAGGTCAAGTAATGGCCGATTTCGTAGCTCAGCATTGTGGACCAGAGATTGCTATCGTTGAACCGGTTCCATGGACTCTGTATTTCGATGGTTCTTCGTGTGGGGCCGGATCAGGAATCGGCATCGTTCTTGTATCGCCTCGGGGGGCAAGTTATGATTTCTCTCTGCCGATAGAAGCATCCGCAACCAATAATCAGGCGGAATATCGAGCCATTCTAAAAGGAATCCAATTATTAAGGGAAGCCAAAGCTGATGCAGTCGAAATTTTTGGAGATTCCATGCTCATTGTGGATCAGTTAACGGGGCGATCTGAGTGCAAGGATGATATCTTGAAGATTTATTATGAAGATTGCCTTCAGCTTTTAAAAGAATTCAAGTCTGCAATAATTGAGCATATCCCCAGAAATTATAATGAAGAGGCCAACAGGCTAGCCCAACATGCGTCCGGATATCGGCCGATTCAGGGAGCTATGATGTTAGAGCTCGCGACCGATGACTGGCGAAAGGAAAATGCCGATTATTTAAAGGATCCCTCCCGGAAAGTGGATCGGCGAATACGTTTTCAAGCTACAAAATATGTGTTGCTTGAAGATGATTTGTTTTACCGAACAATCGATGGAGTTCTTCTCAAGTGCCTGGGAACAGAAGAGGCAAAGGTCCTGATGGGAGAAATCCATGAAGGCGTATGTGGAGCCCATCAATCGGCTCACAAAATGAAATGGATGATCAGAAACAATGGGTATTACTGGCCAACTATTCTTGAGGACTGTTTCAAATATTATAAAGGATGCCAAGACTGTCAGAGGTTTGGCAATATACAACGCGCTTCAGCATCGGCTATGAATCCAGTGATCAAGCCGTGGCCGTTCAGAGGTTGGGGAATAGATCTCATCGGACAGATTCACCCTCCATCGAGCAAAGGGCATAAGTTCATATTGGTAGCCACAAATTATTTTACTAAGAGGGTGGAGGCAGTTCCTTTAAGGAACGTGACATCGGCCGATATGATTGAGCTCGTTAAAAACCATATTATCTATCGATTTGGTATTCCTCAAACCATCACAACTGACCAGGGAACAATGTTTACTTCTGGAGAATTCGGAGAGTTTGCCGCCGATATGGGGATTAAATTATTAAATTCTTCTCCATATTATGCTCAAGCCAATGGCCAAGAAGAATCGTCCAATAAAGGGATAATCCAGCTAATCAAGAGAAAGATAGAAGAACAACCCAAAAAGTGGCATATGTCTTTGGCTGAATCTTTATGGGCTTATAGGATGGCTTGTCATGGAGCCACTAAGATATCTCCTTATCAGCTGGTTTATGGTCATGAGGCAGTCTTGCCTTGGGAATTAGGGACGGGGTCAAGGCGTATATCGTTTCAAGATCAGTTGACGGCTGATGACTATTCCTTCCTCATGAAGGACGAACTTGATGATTCGGCAGGTCTGCGGTTGAGGGCCCTGATCAGTATAGAAGAAAATAAGAAAAGGGTGGCCAGATGGTATGACAAAAAGGTCAAAGTTAAACAATTCTCTCAGGGAGATTTGGTATGGAAGTTGGTGCTGCCGATAGGGTCTAAAGATCCCAAATTCGGTAAATGGTCACCCACTTGGGAAGGGCCGTACAGAATCGGCCGATGTGCCCCTGGAAATGCATATATTCTGGAAACTATTGAAGGGGAGGAATTCCCAAGAGCTTTAAATGGATGATATCTTAAGAGGTACTATCCAAGCATTTGGGTAGATGCATAACTTGTAGAAACATATATCAAGACAACATGGCCGATTTCCATTGGTTCTGCATAGCTGATGCAAAAATGACATCCCCTGAAGAAAGAAACATTATGATTCTTTTTGACCAGTTCATTATTGGATAAAAACGGCAGAATACATGGCCGACATAGTACAAGTCGCCCTTAGAATAAAAATACCGATATATCTATTGATTACGCCTGTTCTGGATTTCTCTCTCGACACGACCCAGTTCTATCAGAAGGCGGGTCCTATTCTCCTTCGGATTCTCTACGGTGGCTCTAGTCTCAGCTTGATCGCAAAGTTCTATCAGGAGGCCGGTCTTCTTCTCCTCTAGACTCTCCATGGCAGTTTCAGTCTTGACCTGACGAGGGAGTGGAGGGCTTTTCTCAGAGGGTGGTCGTTTGCGGACCAAGCAGTGAGCATCTATAAGGTCCCAATATTCTTGGACAACAGCGGGAACATGATCTCTGAGTTCTTCAGCATGAGCTCTTATAAGATCTTTGTCTGCCTGCGACAGTGGTTCCTCTGAATGCAAGATTTCGATCGCTCGTTCCAGACCGGGGCTGAGACGTTTTGGCTAAACAGAGATGAAGAAACTACCCAACATCAGAGCGATTGAGATGCTTAGGGGAAAGGCAGAGGAGAGTTCATACCTGGTTGACAGAGGAAGAAGACGAAGAAGACGAAGAAGACATCTTGTTGTTTGGTTTGGGAGGATAAAAATCTAGTGTTGGAGAGAGAGAAGATAGGTAATGCGTATGCCTCTAGGGACGGTGAAGGATCTACTTATAAAGAAAAAGGAAGGTAGATAGATGGTGAGACACGTCCTATCGGAGTAAAAGCTTTCATAAATGCAAATCTGCCCAAGGAAGTGGTCCAGAGTCAAATCGGTGCAGTAACATTAAAGGAGCATTAAAAGTTTACAGTATTCTTTACAGCCCGAGGAAAGCATCTATGGCCGCGATAGCTCATTGCCTAATCTGATCGGCCGAGTCTAGTACTCTCTGGTCATCATAGGCTGATCCTGGAACTTCTGACATATGGCGACGAAGCCTTATCGCTTCACGGGCCAAGTGCTGCCTTTCTTGCTTCAGCCCAGTGATGATGGATGGGAGTTCTTGAAGCTTCTTTTGTTCAGCAGCTATCTCTTTGGTTATCTGCTCCATCTCCTTGGCTAGCTCTGCTCTCCTCCATTTGAGCCGATCTATCGTGCCGACGACATCCGGGCGACAGCTCTCGAGGAAATTGATCCGTTGATGTACCTCTTGAGCCCGGTGCTTGTACGAGTCGGCCTCTTCCCGGGTTTTTGCCAGCTGGGCGCGATCGGCCATGTGGCGCAGGGCCCTGGAAACCGGAGTCTGCATATGTTCTATATATGCAGCACGCTCTAAGCTTTCTGTTGTTTCTTCCGGGATTCGACCTTTTATATCGTTGAAAAGTCGTCGAATCGGCGAAGCATCTTCTACCAATCGGCTGATATCGTCTTGGAGGAGAATCCGCATGATTTCGAGCTTGGCGCGGACATCATCGGAAGCAAAGCTCGATGGAATCGGGCGTGAAGCAATTTCCTCATCATCAGGCAAAGAGACGGCAAAGGAGAAAATGTTGTTGTTCGGGGTGTCTTGCTCCTGTGGGGAAATAAAGAGAAGGGTTAGCAAGCAGTAAAGGGGAATCGGCCGATTCCAATGGTAAGTTTGTTACCTCCTTAAAATGAATTTCTCTTGCTTGCGCCGGTGGGAGCGCCTCCCTCGTCTCAGGGGCTGGTACAATCGGCTCGTCAGAGGAAGAAGATTCAACAACTATTAATGCTCCGTTCGGACCAGCTTCCTGAAAAGGCATGGAAAACAGATCCTGTGAGTATACTATGGGTAATTGAAATAAGATGGTACGAAATATTTGCCATGCCTCTATTGAGCTTCCAGCCGATGTTTGTCGTGGAGTTACAGTCAGCATACACAAATCAGCCTGCATCAGGATCAGTTAAGTCCTCTGAATATAAAGAAATTGGGGTAAGAGATTATCAACCTCGACGGGAGGAGCTGCTGGAACTTCGGCTTCCGCTGGGGATGTGGCCGATTGCTGTGGAGACTGCGTTGGAACAGCTTGTGCAGCCTGGCAGAAAGAGAAAGTTAGTGTTAGTGGAGCACTTAAAGGATATATGAAATAAGCAAGATTACCTGAACAGCTTCTACTAGCAGTGATGCCGCAGCTACCCCAACTTCGGCGGTGACTTGAGGATCGGCTATCTCGGTAGCTGGCAAAGATAAAGGAATCGGAGTCTCGGCCGATGCTACCGCCGTTTGGTCAGCCGATTCGATGCGGGCTCGCACTCGACGGCTTGTTATCTTCGAGGTTGGCCTCTTCGGTGCTCGTTTCGATCGGCCAGTGGCAATGTCCTTGATGGTTGGAGCGTTAAAGCCGATGAGTGGATATGGTGTATATGGATGGTGATTCTCTATCGGCCTGCCGCTTCGGCTCTGCATCGGAGGGACCTGGCTTTCAGACTAAGAAGATAAATGTGAGTTAATGATAAGATGAAAGTATGGAAAGAGATAGCATTGAAATCGGCTGGGAGAAAGGACATACCGCTGCACTTGGGTCGATGTTTTCTGGGTCCAGAATGTTGCAATATGTTGATGGAGATTTGTAGAAAAGGTATTGCTTCCATTCTGCCCACCATAATTTAAATTGCTGAGTGGCAAAAGGGGCTACTAACCAATTGTTCAGGTCAATGGTGCTAGAATCTGGCACTGGATCGCACAGCCGATTGTACTCAAGACTTGTAGTCAGTCCATCTCTGAATTTTGCTTGACCGGCGAAGTAAACCCGAATCGGCAGTTGGCCAAAGCCCAGTTGCCTTGCTGCAGCCGATGGATTGTAGAACTCATATGTGGGAGAGTCCTTTCCAGAGAAGAAGTTGGCTGGCAAAATCCCTGACTTGATCAAGATATCCATAAGCTCCCTGTCAAAAGTATGAGTGGAGAAGTCGTAGCTGATAGGAAGTTCAAAAATCGGCTCTACTGCTGATATGGATGCCAGCTGACAGTCTCTTCACTAAGGCCATTGTAGAAGCATCTGAAATATTCAGCTGTACGGGCAGCAGTAAACTGACAGCCACGGAAGGCCGATGCCGCCTCTCCAAAGGATCTGCAGCATCGTCGGACGGTTGGATTCTCCTCTGACTCAATATTGGGGAATGTTTTGGTCTCTATTCGTTGCTGAGAGACCTTGCTCATATATAAATTGAGCCAGAGAGTGATGAACCACCAGGGACCGCAAGGGTTCCCAATCGGCTCCCCCTTTGACAGCTTAGTGCCGATTTGGTGCATCAAGTGGTAGGCCGATCCCAGCAGATGTTTTCCAAGGGGGATGGCCGATCCTAGTGACAGAGCTTCCGCTAAAGCTTGGGTGTTAGAAGAAGGTCCAACTGCTCTACCACAGAAAAAGTGTTTCTCTAACCACATCATCAGGAATGCAGTATGCTCTCTCTCTGAAACTGTCCCAGTCTTCATATTTTTACTGATGTACCCCTTCCATCCGCCGATTCCTTTGGTTTCCAGCCGATGTGATGGCTTAATCAGATAGTTAAAGGGGATATCGGCGGAGGAGATGTCAAGGCCGGTCAACAACAGGACATCGGCCAAAGTTGGGGTCATGGGTCCATGTCCAAAAAGAAACGCATTGAGTGCGTCGGACCAGAAGTAAGAAGCTGCCATTACCAAAGGTTCATTTTTCTCCATCTGGGATAGAGACAGGTCTATGCATTGGCCGATTTTTAGTTCATCCCACTGAACTGTCCTAGACCTGGCTATTCTTTGGTACCATTCTCTCCAGCCGGGGGTCTCATTCGGCCAGGACCTAAAGGCGCCTACCCACTGATCTAGATCCATGGGTGATTGCTTGAACGGGACTCTGTGAGTCTCTAGATTGATCACGTCAGTTGGGTCGGGGTTCCCCATGGGGCCTAAGCAGATAAGATCAGGGGATTCTGAAAGAGGGATGGTGATCTGGTGTCTAAATGCCTAAGAGAGGAAGAAAAGGGGAAAAAAACTAAGAAAGGATCTGGAAAATACTGGAGCAGTAGAAAAGCAGAAGGAGAAAATTTCAAGTGTTTACCTCTGGGATGAAGATCATCGTTGCTGATGGGGCTGCCAGTGGAGCCGCCGATTGGGCCGCCGCCGCTGAGGGGATCGCCGACAGAGCCTCCGTGGTTGGAGCGGTCGCCGATGGTGACGCCATTGGGAGGTTGAAGCAGATCGCGAGTGAGATTGCCGGAGGGGGCGGTTGGAGATCGAGAGGGCTCGGAGGAAGACGAACAGTGGTTCGCTGGGAGAAGATGCTAGGTTTGTGGGGTAAAGTAGGCGAAGAATGCAAATACTTAAGGATAATCCGGGAGAGCAAGGGTAAAGGCGGTATTTTTGCCGCGCCGTCTACACGAATTCCATGGGAGCGGTCGTTTCGCGCGCTCGGTCCGAGGAAATTGCAATCATTATGCAGAAGACCGCGGAACGGAAGGAGTTTTTACTGCGCCCGTTTCGGAGAAAAGGATTAAAGAAAGAGTTTCGAAGAAAAAAATTATGTTTTACTCCGAAACTGGGGGCATGTGTTGACGCCAGATTTTGACACGTGTTGAATCGGCGTCAGTAGAAGAAGATTGGCCGATGCGGCAGATCTGAAGGCTACAGTAAGGAATCGGCCGATTGAGGTAACAGTTGGAAATCGGCCGATTGGTGATACAGCTTGCGCCAACAGGTTGGGGCTACTTCAGAGGGTCCCGGTCAAAAGTTGGTCAACAGAGCGACGCTAAGTTGGTCAGGAAGCAATTGGAAAAGTCCTGATTGGATTAGGAGACGGCGGCGGAAGATTCTGCGGGAGTCCGTTTCCTTTTTAAAGATATTATAGATATAGTAGTTTTCCTGTTTTAAATAAGGTTGTAACAAGTCGTAATTGACCAGGAGTCCTAATTTTAGGGTATAAATAGGAGTCGTCAGGGCTTTGCAAAGAAAAACACATCAATCAACAAAACACTTCTACTTTTTACTAGTACTTTACTTTCAAGTCGGCGACTTCGCCAATACTTTTTCTTCTTTCACGAGTTCGTACGGATTGGCAGGGCTGCATCAACTTGATCTCCGGCCAATTGGTAGGTTCTGCTTATCGAGTAACATCCGAGCTTTAACTACGGGCGCATCGCTGTGGTTTCGTTTGGATTTATTCACCCGTTATCGATATTTACTGGAATTATAGGTTTTACCTGTTGTTCTAGTATTGTCATCAGTTATCCAGCTTGAGATTAGAACTATCGGCTCTATCATTGCTTTCTCTTCGTTCATCATCGCATAGCCGATTAGATCTATTTCAAGTGTTGCATCTGTAATAATTGTTTAGATCGCTCCAGCAGTCTTCTTTACAAGTTTTACACGATCATCGGCTAATCCATAGCCGATCATCTTCACAGCAAATCGGCTGATTCTCTGACGCGCTCTTCAGGACAGGTCGGAACTCCAGCCGATCGGAGCGCCTGGAATTCAATACTTTTATTTCCTTATCAATCAACAGGTCAGATTGACTGGCACGCCGCGCGAAACGTACCAGGGCGATAACCCGAACAGGAGCTAAGCAGATTCTCCCGGGTCGTGTGTCCGACGCTGAAGACCATCGACCGATTCCTGTCTGGCCGATTTTAGCGCCAACAAAACTAAAGCACTAATAAAGTCACGAACACTTACTTTGATTCATAAGCATCCGTCAAAGTACAAGCTTGAGGAGAGTGCCGACAACCCCAACACTTCCCCTCAATCTCCTCCTATCTTCTAACACCGCCTAGGCAGCGCTACACCTCTAGAGTGAGCCTAGAGCTCAAAATGGGACAGGAGAAGGCAAAAGTTGCAAGTGTGAAGTGTGTTATAATTCTACCCCCCTCCCCTCATATATATAGGTGTGGCATAAGGGGTCTACGACCGCGAAAATAGAAGAGGCCTCCTTGAACCGCCATTAGGAGCCAATGAGGAAGCGCCACCTGGTTCGGCTAAACCAGGTTGGGCACCAACCGACCTCAGCTTCGCGCAGGAGGTTGGCAGGTTGGCCCTATGGTCCCTGGTAAGTGACTTGGCACTTTCTTGGGTCGGTTTCCTATGCTGGTGAGCCCTTTGATCCGTGTGAGCTTGAACGGTGCGTTCTGATTGGTTAGAGCTGCTTAGCCTTGGATTGAGTGTGTGCTTAGGCTGTTATGTGGGTCCTTCAATCCTTGTGCTTGCTTGTGATTGGTTGGTGCTTTGTGCCTTGGATTCAAAAGTGTGTTTTCCCTCTATTTCTGCTCAAATTCCTACATAGCACTATTTTCCAGGGGACATGTGGAATTCGTTAGATAATGGACCTATGCTAATGTTATCCCACTGATTTGTATGTATTATGCAGGAATTGATGTTCTAAAAATGGTTCGTAATGAGCGTCAATAACTGCTCCAAGCCTAGAGCAGAGGATGGCCTACACACAAGAAACAACAATAAAGACTTGTTACTTACGACCATAAATCTACAATACACAAGGGGAAAAGCACTCGAATACTTACAGTGCGGACTTCTTCACTCCTAACTTCTTCTTTTTTAGTGGCTTAGGTGCTGGAGCAGCACCTAAAGTACTCGGTGATGCTATTTTGCCAGCCATGGGCAGTATTTGCCCCAGCGCGGCAGCAGTAACAGCCACCATTGACTTTGGGTCAGCCGAGGGCGGCGTTTGCCCCGGCGTGATCCCAATAGAACCTAATGACGGGTCCACTGTGATGGAGGGCACATCCTGCTCCCTCATAGTATCATCCCCGACTACTTCCCCGGCCTTTTGCCTTGCATGCTTGGGGTTCGGGAACTAGTATTGAAGATTCAAGAAAAGGGCGGAGATATCAATCCGAATCGGTAAACAAGAACAAGTAAAAGAAATGCAAGTTCAAGAAAGAAACTTACCTTGGTATCTCGTCTTCATCATCACCTGGCGAAGTGCTTGCCCTACATTTCCGGCTGGCGACTCTTGGCTTCTTTGAGTGTCTAGGGACAAGGTCACCACTAGAAGAGCTCATGCCTTCCTGGGAGGTCCTTGTCTTCTTGCCTTTTATCACCTCCGCCAAGGTGCGATCGTCATCAGTGCCCTCGTTGTCCTCCCCACTCACTGGATCAACAGTGGGTTGAGGGATTCGGGGCACCCGAAATACCGATGGCATCAGGTGGCTCAGACGTTCAATATCCGACATCGGAGGCATGCTCTTATATACATTTACATTATCCTGCAGCACGATTTTAAGATCTGTCAGTACAAAATCATATTAAAGAATATCAGAAGTACTCAACAGAGGGATATGACCACTTACCCCTGTTTGGGAGGGTTCTTCACCGAATACATGCTTGGCACGTATGGCACAGTCACAGCAAACATTAGTACTCGGCTTACTCGCGGCATGGCTTCAGTTTTCTCAATGCGCTCTGCAGAAAACCAAGACGGATCTGAGAGTCCAAGGTACTCGAACCCAAATCGCGTGCGCTTGTGCAGCGGCTGGATCCGCCTGCCTAGCCACGAGTACATCACCGACACTCCAGTGACTCCTGCGTCTCTATGAACCTTGATCATGCCAAGTAGATCTTGGCTCATGTCTCGGCAAGCCATGGTCCACTTGTCGGCAATCTTGAGCACTCCAGCGGTCCTCTTGGAAAGCGAGGGCTCATGGTTTCCAATATAGAACCATCGCTCCCTCCACCCCGACAGTCTAGTCGGGAACTTGTAGGGGATGTACTTCTTTTCTATCCCCTGTCACAACTGGATTCCAGCTCCACCAACTTCGTACATGGTATCCTTGTTGGGCTATGGCTTGGGATGAAAAAGGTAGCAGAAGAGATCGAAATGGGGTTCTATCCCTAAGAAAGCTTCAAAGAAGTGGACAAAGATGGCGATGTGAAGAATCGAGTTGGGGTTGAGGTGATGGAGCTGGATGCCATAATAGAAAAGAACACCATGGAAGAAATCATAAGTCGGGAAGGCTAACCCGCGCTCGACAAAATACTGAAACAGGACTATCTCCTCAGCCTTCTCAAATGGCCTTTTATCACCAGTGGTAGGGCGCCATTGGATAATCTCCTTGGGCTGAAGGAGGCACTCATCTACTAGCATTTTGAGGTTAGGCTTAGAACACTTACTTGTTCTCCACCCATTGCCCGCATTGGTGGCGGGCCTGGAATCCTTCCCCTTCGTCTTGGTGGTCCTCTTCTTGCCGGCCATCCTTGTTGTCACGAGTCGCTTCACTCGCATGTGCTCGGGGGCTGAGGACTGCGGCGATGGAGAAGCGCTCTAGAGGAGGACGAAGATCTCGCCGACTAGTCCTGACAGGAGAGGATCAACTGCGATTAGCCTGGATCTATATCTGGAGGCGGTGGCGGCTGAGTGACAGAGGAAGACAAAGGGCCAAAGCGGAGGAAGCACAAGCGAAAGGGTAAACAAACCCTAACTCCCCATGCGGTTAAGTAACCAGCGGCGGACCCAGTTTCACTATGCGGAAGTTGAGGAGTTTTTCTTGGGATATAATTTGTTGTGAGCGGTAATTTAGGATAATTTTGGGGAAGTTATTTGATTAATCATTTTTTCGTGGGGGTTTTCGAATTTCAAACCAACTTTTTCCTATCTTAACCATCAACTCAAGTTTATAAAATACTCTACAAGGCATGCCACGTTCATTTGGATCCTTTTTTTCAAACCTTTGGGATTTGGATTCAAGGCTCGGGGGCTGCGGGACATGTGTCATCGATGACTTAATCTTCAAAAATATTCGGAAGATAAGAAAAGAAGATTCAAGTCTAACTTGACCCTCACCCTGATTCTTCGATTCAACCTAAGGCTCGGGGGCTACTCCACATGGAGTGCGAGTTTTATCACACCCCATATAAAAGAAGACTTAAAACTACTCGGGGCATGAGCACCTCAAAGCCTCGAGGCAACCAAGGAAGTACTCGGAGGACGCCTTCAAGATGGAGTTTCAGAAGAAACCGAAGACGACTTTAGAAGTACTCGGAAGCCTGCAGCACTCAGCTACGAAGAGCTCGGGGGCTTGTCAGACCCAGGGCCACGAGACTGCGGACATGGCATAGAATATTCTAGGATAAGGGATGGGGCATGTCACGTACCTTATATATGTTGTAAAGTACTCGAAAATGTGTAGGACTAGTCGGTACAGAAGGAAACTACCCGAGTAGTACTCGGGTAGGACTCCTAAGCTAGTATTGGTCTAGGATTCCATGTAATCCTGTCCCCCAGAGTATATAAGGGCGGACGGGGACCCCTCCAAAGATAAGAGACATCAATCTACACCTAAGGCAATACAAACCATCATACAGGACAGTAGGCTATTACGCACACCGCGGCCCGAACCTGTCAAAACCCTATGTTGCTTGCACCTTCGAGTTCCTGATCTTGGTGACACCCTATACCTACAACCTACCGCCTCGGGGGTATCCCTCGGTCGGCTTAGTGGTAAAACACCAACAACTATTGCTACACTTAACTTTTTATTTAAAACAATATATTGTAATACATATTGTTATTGAAATAAGAAATGAAGACATGATTGAGGTTCTAATACTGATAGAGTTATATTTTGGATATAAGGAAACTGCTTTTCGTTTAGTGATGCATTTAGGTCTAAAATCAGTTTATACCTGTTTGGATCCTATGATAAAAAATAGATGGTAGACATATAGGAACATAGAAATGTCCACTTTGCTCTTGCCTGCGGGTGGATGGAGGATAATGTGGAAGGGAAAGAGGGGTGTATTATGGTCTTTTAGCGGTCCGTTGGTCCCTTAAGATTGATTTTAGTCCAAATTAGGTGGGTTTTAAGGACTAGTGGACTAAAGATTAGTTGGAGTGGAACTAATTTTTAGTCTAACTTTTTGTCTAACTGTTTGAATAACTTAATGGACTAAACTGGGATAAAGTTTAGTCCATGAATCCACACGGAGCCTTATAATGTGATGTATTGTTTATATTGGAATCGAAAAATTCTATTTTAACCCCTAATTCAATACTTTCATACCTTTCACAAAATTATTTAATGTTCTCTCTTCAATAAAGAATAGGTGATTTACACATATTGAAATTTAACACATAAAAATTAATTTGTAAATAGATTCTTAAATAGTTAACTTAGGGCAACTTTAAAAGACCACTTATTTGTAAAAGGAGGGGTAACATTTAGGCAGAGTTTCCCTCAAAAAAATATTTATCCAGGGTTTCCTGTCTATTTATAAATGCGCTAGCATAGGCACAGGGCCTAAAGTAATTATATCAACAAACTGAACTGGAGCATTTGGGCCAAAAGGGCAATAGCTGTTGTTGCTTGGCGCACATGTTTCATCCTGCAGCGTGTGTTCGACGAGACTGCTCTACTAGCCTGGAGGCCTGGCCCAGCTACATGTTCTTTTCCCCACCTGGCATTGATTGAGCTGTCCTCTCTTCTTTTTTTTATTGTCGTTGGGGATATTGAGAGCCTCTTGGTTGAGTTCCAATGTTTACCCATCCAAAATGAAGACATGTCTACAAATTTTGCTTTCAATTAGTTCATATCTGAAAAATTGATATACCAGTGTTTGTAGTCAAAACCCTAGTCACTCGAAATTTCTTGAAGCTCACAAGGGGAAAATATTGGTTTCCATGTTTTGGTACTAAACTAAGTCAAGACATAAAATTCTTACCAAACTTTAGCATGTCCTGATCTTGATAAGTTCCATCAGTTCAGCTGTCCAACCGTGTATAGTTCGCGATGCTCATCTAACAGATAAGAAAGACAAATGAGCTACCACCGTACATGCTTGTCCCATATATAAGTCATGTTTGGATCTAAGTGCTAATAGGTGAAAGTGTTAAACTTTAGCACTAGTGTATCCAAAAGGGAGTGCTAAACTTTAGCTAAGACTCAAAAACTTTAGCATGTATATGAGTGCTAATATGTGCTAAAGTTTAGCACTCAATTTTACAATTTTAGCTCATCCAAACAGGCCCATAGTATTGTTGGTACACTAGTACATAATCCCCTAGTAGTCCCGGTTCCCAACCCTCCGGGACTAATAATCCGGATCTTTAGGACTAAAGGTCCGTGGAAAGTCAAAAAATTTACTCCGTGCCTAGGACTCGAATACAAGACCCCTTGTCTCACGGATAGTTTCTTTACCACCCCACCTATACAACACATGTAACTTTAAATGGGATGCCTTCGTTTTAAACTAACCCGTTAAGGACCCTTTAGTCCGGGTTAGAGCCACCAACCGGGACTAAAGACCCTTTTAGTCCGGGTTGGAGCCACCAACCGCGACTAAAAGGTGACATTTAGCCCCGGTTGGTGGCTCCAACTGGGACTAAAGCTCCCTGCTACCACTTAGCCGTTGGATCCGGAACTAAAGCCTTCATTAATCCCGGGCCTAAAACTGGCCGGGACAAATGAGAAGGACGAAACATCGTTTCTGTAGCAGTGGTACAATGTCACTGTCACAAAGATATCATCCTTCAGGATCCACATATTTTTTGTTGAATCAATAATGAAGGAGAACGTGTAGGCTACAATAGTTATAAATATAACATTTAATTTTCCACCACATTCAGCTAGGAAAGAAGCGAGTAAGGGGTAAAAAAGGTGCAGCAGAACGGTAAAAAGGTTAGAGTAGATCGATTCAACATTGATATGTGTCAATACAGAGGAAGTAGTCGATTTTGCTGTGAAATGATACCCTCGTCGTCCTCCTAGCAACAACCGTACCTTGCGCCACCGATGCCGATCTGCACAGTAGCAACTAGGAGCAACGCCTTCAAGGACACCATACGTCCAGAAATGGAGTACCGTGCGCCGGTGTGCTAGCTAGATCTGAGCATTTTTTTAGGACCGGACAAACAAAAACCCAGCTGATTTCAGGCATTAAATTCGTGCCCAGTACCGTCCCGTGGATAACTTTGGATTATTTTTTCCGGCCTGGTCCGTTGGGCTCGGGATTTCCATTCTCTTTCAGTTGGAAATTAATTAAATTTAATTGTCAAATTTTGGGTCTGGTTTCCTCTCAAAGATCAGCCCTGCAGCAGACGTGGGTGGGCCAAAATCCGGCAGTCTCACACCGAACCCACGGGTAGGGACGGGTGAGGCTAAAAATACTCAAGTCTAGTGCTAGCTCCATGCGCCCGGCTGGGGTTACGTCGCCCTAAGAAATCCCTCACACAATTGCTACTTCAAACAAAATAAAGCTAATAAAACTTCATAAATGTTTACCCTCGAACACTAATAATTACAAACTAAAATAAATATTATTTTCTTCCGCTTGTTCTCAGTTTCCTTGCTCACATTTCATCCCTAACTAACTCAATACATTATTTTGGGGTGAACCCTAATTAAAGATTGTATTCTTTCTTTGATTTGTCACTCACAAACGTCAAGGAAGTTCAGCCGGCACGCCAATCGATTGATTGATTTTAAACCCGAAAACAGTCGATCGATTTTATGCCCAAAAACAGTTGATCGATAAGATATGCAACCAAAGCGAAGTGTGTACGGTTCCTGTGATAGCGAACAGTTCCTCTAGCCCTACAACTAAAAAAAGAATCATGCAAATATATAGAGGAGACAACCAGAAGAAACACGCGTAAGCTCGCAGGAACCATCTGACTCTTCTTCCTGACAAGAAGCCAATCTCGCATTGGCATGTTATGGCCGACACGTGATTCTCGAGCCTACGTGTGTGGCTCAAGCCTGCCTGCCTGCAACATCGATCGCAATGGCCCGAGATACTATAGCAGCCGTGTTTCACGTCTCCATGGCATGGAAGAGATCGAATCAACCGGTCACAAGTGAAGGAGCTGTCGAGCGCTAAATCGAGGTTTGAGTGGTAGAGCTATCGAGACATCTCTCTATCCATAGCATTTTCAGATGACACATCCCATCGCATGGCTTTTGTGGACTTCAGGCTTGCATTCACGTGCCAAAAATAAGAGAACATTTCTATAAGGTATGTTATTATTTTATATTAACTCTAAAATTAATTTGTAGGGACGGGTGACGTCATAACCCGCCCCTATAAATCATTTCTATGGGCGGCTGATGTTTTTCTACTTTATTCCAAAAATTCATTTAAATTCTTACATTGCAAAACAAATCAAAAGAAAGTGAAACTTCTACGCTATGGTTATTGTGAACTGTAGATAAAAAAATACGTCAAGTATATTTCAGTGTATATAAAGGTTATGATTGTGAAAATCTTAAATATAACTTGAGTTGTATGAGATACTATATAGTCACAGCTATTAGACAACTTATAATAATTTTTTTTACTACTAAATGACCATAAATAAAAAATTTATCAACTATAAAATTGTAGGTCTCGTCAATCTCTACAATTTTGTTATAAAGTTTGACTTCATCCGAGATGATATGAAGAAGTTATGAATTTTTTTACGTGGGACTATTCGTAGGGACGGATCATGCTATCACCCGCCCCTAAAAATGGTGGTCATTTTCAGGGATGGGTGATGCCATCACCCACCTCTAAAAATATATTTCCAGGGGCAGATGAATTGCTCCAGTAATCCCGCTCCATTTGTAGGAGCAGGTTATCTTTTGGGCCGCCCCTGAAAAAATAGGACGTCCCTGCAAATCATTTTTGTGGTAGTGGTGCACACCAGCGCGGTTCCACGAACATTGCCGGTTGCCACAAACCATAGGCAATAGGCGCACATTGATGAAAACGTGTAGGGTGCCCTAGCATGGGCGCAAAGGAGATCGTGTTCCGTTATCAATGGAGCAGCGGTTAAGTGGATGCACGTCCTCGTGTCCTAGCAGCAACCTCATACGACTACAACCGATCAGTACAGCAGCAGTGCCTCAACGGGATCCACACATACAAAGATGGAACAGCGTGCGCTGGTGTGGTAGCACCGCGCACCTGACCAAGGTTTCAGGGGTTAGGTTGGGTGGAAATGGCGGCTAGGGTTTTTCACATGTGGAATGATACACCCCTAACCCTATCCCACATATTTATAGAGCATGCTAATGGGTTTCAACTTTGTAGGCCTATTGAAACCCTAATCACTCATGGATGAGCATCCCTTGGGTCTTGATTTCGAATTATTTATGATTGCATCTTTGGCACATCACCAACAACCTCCCACTTGCACTGAAGACGATCATATAGAAAAGTTCTTTAATATTCCAACCCTTTGATTGTGTGACCCATGAGATTCATGTGTAAACGTTTGTGAACCAAAATCATTTCTGAACCACAAATCAATAACGGCATCAAGCAATACATACTGACTCCTGAATACACATAAAGATCATATCAGCCAAACCCATATCTACTCATACTTTGATCCCTTTGCCGCATGATATCAATAAAGCTCAAGGCAAGATACGTGCCACCATTGTAATAACTCGATCATTTACTCGATCAAATAGTGGATCCAACATGAGTAACTTTTATTCATGGTGATTATTAACCTCTTAACTATACAAGTATCGCCATGCACTTTCTAATCCAACTATCTCGATGGGCCCTAAGGTATCTCTCGTATTTTTAAGGAGGAGCAAATTTCATCTTGACTTGCTCATATCCCATTACATGCACTACACCACAACACTTAAATACCGACATACCTCATTCGATAAAAGTAGTTAATAATCGATGAACCATCCGTCGGTAAAATGTTGAGGCGGACCCTCCGTTGGTGATTCATGGTTTACCAATTTTCCATCCATTGGTATTTATATTTATATTTGTCGTTGGATCGTCCATTGGTATCTCCATTATATGGGTTGAATCGTCCGTCGGAATAGATTTTAGGCCCAACGCACGGCAAAAAGCCCACTTGTGTGCAAACATTTACATGGCCCGGCTAAATGTGGAAAACACCAACACTTCTCATCTTGTCGTCGCACGCGCTCTTCCTCTCCCTCCCAATTTCGCCAGATCAAAATCGCCGCCGCATGCTGCCACCAGACCAAAGTCGCCGCTGCATGCTCCCTCCCTCCAAAATTGCTTCTACGCACTTTGCCCTCATCACAAAATTTTCTCACCCACCAAATCTCCCTCCTTCAAATCCCCTGCCCCGTCTTACCCTCCCCACCAGAGCGCTCTCCTTTCTCACTCTTGGGTGCTCTCCTTTCAATTCAAATTATCTCGTTTGATGGTTAGTCGGTAAAGAAACTGTTAACATCAAACTAAACGTGGGTAAAACCTGTTACGCACAGTCTATCGGTATATGCTATTGTGACGTATGGTCTGTCGGTATAAGTGGAATCCGTCGGTATAAACTTATACCAACGGGACTTATACCGACGGGATGTATCCGTCGGTGTAGGTTTATACCGACTGACTCTCCGTCGGTATAATGTGTTATACCACAGTCTGCCCATCGCTGTTTTGGGGCTGTGGTGTAGTGATGTTTCATGATACACCTAAACACTACTTTATGTACCTAGTTACAAAGTAGCCACTACTAGAAAAAGGCTGATTAATTAGTACCAGGTCATAAGGCCCAAACAACCGAGACTAAAGTCTTGATTATTAGTAACCGTTGGATGGTCTGGTACTAAAAGTACACCAACCGATAATAAAACGTAAGTCACAAGTCACGTAATTTTTCACGTGAAATACGTGTGTGTGCGGTGCTTAGAATTCGAACTCGCGACTTCTTATCTCGCACATACGGGCTTACCATCTCACCTACCTAGCAAATCTTATTCGAAGAGAGATGCTTTCCTTTTAAATTAATCCGTGGAGGACCCTAGGTGATACCACCCGGTACTAAAGGTTGTACATTAGAATGATTGGTAATACCAACCAATACTAATATAAATATAGGCTTTAGTACCGGATGGTATACCGGTTGGTGTTATCACGTGCTACTAAAGACCACCCGAGCCTTCCACCCACTACGGGATTCAGTTGGACCCGGTACTAGCATTGATACTGGGTACAACTCATCCGGTATTTTTGAGATGGATCTAAGACCCTTTCTCTAGTAGTGAGCGTTTGGTACTCCTCAAGTAAACCACAAGCATAGTGGAAAAGCATAGTGGGAAACAATGATGATCTTAGGTTGATCTAGTAGGTATACTGTTCAAGATCAACTGATAGCACATATAATCCCAACAGTATCTCGAAGTGGGTCAATCCAACACCATATTCACTAACATCTGTCAACATTATTAGTATAACATCTTTATATCTATGTTCACATGATCATCAATCTGATATCGCATGGGCCCAAGACAATAGGCGCGTTTCATGTCTCCATGGCGTGGAAAAGAATCAGCCAGTCACAAGTGAAGGAGCCGTCGAGCGCTAAATCTACGTTTGAGTGAGGAGTCGTAGAGGTATCGAGACATATCTCTATCCTTGCCTTTTTTTTAAGTAAATGGTGTCGCGTTCCATCGCACGGCTTTTGTACACTTGCACATGCCAAACGCAACAGAACATGGACTAGGAAGGTAGCTTGGTGCACATCAGCGCGGTTCCACGAACATCGCCAGTTGCCACGAACCATAGGCAATAATAGATGCCGATTGTCACACAAACACGAATAGAGCCGCCGATCGCTAGGTAAATACATATAGAGCTACCGATTGATAGGCTAGTGCGAATATATCAATTGGCAGTGATAGCGCCAGTGGTCACCACCAATTTTTTTTTGCTGTTGTTATAAATATTTTATGAAGTTTTTAAAAGGTTCATCACCACCCATTCGTGGCTCGAACTGACAGTAAAACCAGATTATCACCATTAGGTTGTGCCTTAAACCGATGATGATGACTGAATTTCACCGCCGGTTCACAAACCGCCACACCGCTGGTTCACGAACTGGTGGCACCACCTCCGACTCTAATCCAACAGGGAGGGTTTTGAACTGGCAGTAATTGGGGCGGTTGTAGTAGTGAACCATAAATCAAAATCTCATCAACATAGCCTATATATAAGTCCACATTTGGCAAGTTCATATATCCGTTTACATATTTTTCAACTTGTTAGATTAAAGTGATACAACCATATAAATTATATTGAACATGCAATGTACTCAGCAAGTAATATAGATTTCTTTCTCCAAATGATGCTTAACATTACTAAAAAAACGTTTGTAGGGACGGGTAAAAACGTTTGTAGACCACCCGCCCCTAAAAATATTTTTCAATTTTATTCTAAAAATTTATTTAAATCTTTACATATAGCAAAATAAATAAAAAAGTGAAACTTCTACACTACAGTTATTGTGAACTATAGATAGAAAAAATATACCAAGTATGTATCAGTGTATATAAAGGTTAAGATTGTTGGAAACCTCAAAGTATGACTTGAGTTGTATGAGATACTGTATATTTATAGCCATATATAGGTTTATAATAATTTTTTTGACAATTAAATGACCTTAAATGAAAAAGTTATCAAGTATAAAGTTTTAGATCTAGTCATTCTCTACAATTTTGATATAAAGTTTGACACCATGCGAGATCATATGAAAAAGTTATGAATTTTTTTTCCATGGAACCATTTTTATGGGCGAATCATGCTATCACCCGCCTCTAAAAATGCATTTTTACAGACGGGTGACGCTATCACCCACCCTAGAAATGCCACCATTTTCAGGGCGGGTGGTGGCGTCACCTGCCCCTAGAAATGTCATTTTTAGGGGCGGGTGATGCCATGACTCGCCCCTGAAAATAATACCCATTTGCAGGGGCGGGTGACGGCGTAACCCGCCCCTAAAAATGCTTTCTAGGGGCGGGTCAGATACTACAGTACTCTGCTCCATTTATAAGATCGAGTTACCTTTTAACCCGCCTCTAGAAAAAATGGGACGTTGCTACGAATCGTTTTTGTAGCAGTGTAAATTGGAATGATATGATAAGTGGTAGGGTGAGCGAGAGGGTCCCTGATACGCACATGGATGAGCAATGGGAAATTTGAGCAGGGTCCAATAATCGTGCGGGATCATCACCGATGCCCGTTCAACAGCGGGCGTCATAGCGCGGTATACATGACCACCAGCTTATAAATGCACGCGAGCAAGTAAAGAAGAGAGACCACATAATAACTAACAGCGCAGACGTACACGACAGATTTCAAGAATGGCAATGAGCTCTCGTGTGACCAAGTCCTTGCCTTTCCTCGTCGCCCCATCGGAGGCGACGCCGGCCGGCGCCCTCTGGTTGACCTCCATGGACAGCGCTCTGGCGTCCCTGCCCATGGCAGCAGTGCTCGTCTTCGACCACCCTGTCGATCAGCCGCCTGAGATCCTAAGGCAAGCTCTTTCCCGAGCTCTGGTTCCCTACTACCCTATCGCCGGCCGCCTCAGTGCTGGGGCGCATGGCCTGAGCATCGCGTGCACGGGTGAGGGCGTGGTGTTCGTGGGCTCGTCCGCGACATGCACCCTGCGCGACGCCAGGCTCTCCGATTCCCGTCCGGCGATCCCCGTGGAGGACCTCACCGTCACCTACGCCGGGCAGTACAACAAGGAGCCGCCGTTGCTGTTTATGCAGGTGACCGAGTTCTCCTGCGGTGGCTTCGTCGTCGGGGTGACGTGGAACCACGTCGTCGCCGACGGCGTCGGGATGGCGCAGTTCTTGCAGGCCATCGGCGAGTTCGCCCGGGGTTTCTCGTCGTCGTCCGTCGAACCGGTGAGGGTGGACAACTTCCTCCCGGAACTCCCGCCGCGATCATCACCATGACAAAGTCGATGGTCAGCAGGAAGCACACCGACTTCCCGAGCTCCTACATCACCATCCCCATGAGCTTCATCAACCGCATCAAGGACGAGTTCCGTCGCAGCGGCCAGCAGCGGGGTGACCAGAAGGCGGCGGCGCCGGCGACATGCACGGCGTTCGACGTATTCACAGCCGCCATATGGAGGTCCCGTGCCCGCGCGACAATAGCCGGCGCCGCCAGCCAGGACGCCCCCACGGCGCTCGCCTTCACGGTGAACGTGAGGAAGCAGGCCGGGGCCAAGGACGGCTAGTACGGCAACGTCTTCGCCTTCGGTCTCGCCGCGGCAACGCTGCGCGAGGTTGCCGACGGGGACATCCTTGACTTCGTGAGGCTGATCAAGGACGCCAAGGCGCGGGTCCCGTACACCTTCACGGACGGAGCTGCGTACATCGGTGACGAGATGGGCGGCCGGCTGCAGGGTCTGGACGGGTACGACACCCTGTACGTGACTAGCTGGTGGAATCTCGGCTTGGACGACGTCGACTTCGGCGGCGGCGGTCCTGCGCGCGTCATGGGAACATGGAGCGCAAGGTGGTGCCGGCATGCATCCTGTGCGGGAGGAAGGATAAGGCCGACGGTGTCGCCGCCATGGCGTTCTGCGTCAAGCAGGAGCGCAAGGTGGTGCCGGCATGCATCCTGTGCGGGAGGAAGGATAAGGCCGACGGTGTCGCCGCCATGGCGTTCTGCGTCAAGCAGGAGGCCTTCCATGCATATGAATTATGATGATGTAATGAGGATGTGTTCCTACGAGTATGCCACCGACACGTAGATGTTGGAGCTGAGAGCAGCTCGGATCTAAACACACACGCAGAACAACGCAGGAATTCGGGAGAGCGAGATGAACACAAACGCACGCGAGAGAGGAAGGAGAAGTATTTTCGCTGCCAGAACTTTGCAGCCTTTTCGGTTTTTCATTGATGCTTATATGCCACCGCCGTTCACGACGCGAGCGACGCGCTCTAGTCCGCGTCGTCCGCTGCATGCTGGCCGTGCACGCCGTGGCGAGCTAACAAACCGAGAAACCGGGTCAAGTAGTGACCAAGCACACCTCCAGCCACGCCTGATCCTCTAATGCACCAATTAACACACACAATGTAAGTATGCAACACACACACACTGCCATGCAACGGGATTTATTCAACATTTCACCCCCTAATCCCGTTGTATCTCTACGACGCCCAGCTTCTGTCTCATTTCGACGAACTTCACCCTGGTGAGTGCCTTGGTTAGTGCATCTGCAAGCTGATCATTAGTACCAACATGGTCGACCTCCACCAGTCCGGCAGCAACACACTCCCTGATATAGTGGAATCTAGTGTCTATGTGTTTAGTCCGATCATGATGGACTGGATTCTTGCTGAGTTCTATAGCTGACTTGTTGTCGACCTTGAGTCTGAACTTGGGCGGACTGCACCCCAACAAGTCCTCTAGCATCCTGCTCAGCCACACCCCCTGACATGTTGCTGCTGCCATTGCAATGTACTCAGCTTCACATGAGCACAGGGCAACGACTTTCTGCTTCTGTGAGGACCAAGTGATCAGGCTTGCTCCTAGGAAGAATACCATCCCACTTGTGCTCTTGCGATCATCAACATCTTCGGCCAAGTCACTATCGCTGTATCCAACTAGCTCTGTAATGCTTGCCTTTCTGTAACAACAGCCATGGTTCAGTGTTCCTGACAAATACCGAAGAATTTGTTTGACTGCTGTCCAATGCTTTTCTGATGGAGCCTCCATGAAACGACTCACAATTCCCACAGCATGTGCTATATCAGGCCTGGTGTTCACAAGATATCTAAGGCTCCCAATGACACTTCTGTAGTTTGTGGATTCCACTGCTGCTGCTCCATCTTTCTTGCTAAGCCGTAGCTTGCTTTCCATTGGAACATGACATGAGTTGCAACCTGACATGCCTGCTGCCTCAAGGATCTTGGCTGTGTATGCGCTCTGGCTGAGTGTGATTTCTCCATTGCTTTGTGTCACCTCAATTCCCAGATAATAGCTCAAGAGTCCCAGATCGCTCATGCTGAAGGTTTCCTTCATCTGCTTCTTGAATGCCCCAGTGTCTTCATCTGATGGACCGGTGATGATCAAATCATCGACATAAACTCCAACCAGCAGAACCCTCCTTCCACTGATTCTCTTGTACACAGCATGATCAAGTGAGCTCCTTTCAAACCCAAGATTTACCATCTCCTTGTCCAGCCGTGCATTCCAAGCACGTGGTGCCTCTTTCAGGCCATACAGAGCCTTTCTCAATCTGAGAACCTTTGCAGCATTGCTGTTGTCGACGAAACCTGCTGGCTGATGAACATACACCTCTTCCGAAAGGTCACCATTCAGAAAGGCTGACTTTACATCCATGTGATGAACAGCCACCATGAGCTGCAAGAGCAATTAGCAAGCGCACCGTCTCAAGTCGGGCCACAGGAGCAAATACCTCTTCGTAATCCACCCCCTGGCGCTGAGCATACCCTTTGCGACGAGATAAGCTTTATGCTTGATGATGTTTCCTGCTGGATCCTTCTTCACCTTGAAGACCCATTTGAGCCCTATGGCTCGCTGTCCACTTGGCAGATGGGCCAGCTCCCAGGTATTGTTCTCCCTGATTGACGCCATCTCAGCCTCCATTGCTCGACGCCAGTGAGTTGCAGCTAATGTCTCTTCCACGCTCCCCGGCTCCTCAGCTGCTAGCAGACACAGACCGCTATACTCGACGTCGTGAATTTCTTCAGTGGTGTCGAACAAGTTCGGCAGAGTCCTAAACCTGAGCGCCACGCCATCAGAGTCGACGGCTCCCTCGGTCGGTGGCATTGCCAGCTGCACGCCTGGAGCAGGTGTCGGCGTTGGAGTCGACGGAGCAGGCGTTGGGAAGTATATGTGTGCAGCTGGAGTCGACGGCGAGGGTGTCGCTGGGCTTCCCAGCTCCATAGCAGGAGAGGGTACATCTCCAGCTCCTGTTGTCGGACGACCAACAATGGTCGTGTACTCCACGGTGAACATTCCCGTCGCGCCATTCTCCGGAGCCCCGTGTGCCGCCCAATTCCACGGCTTCTTCTCATCGAAGATCACGTCCCTGCTGACGATGAGCATTCCTCCCACTGGATCATACACCCGGTAGGCCTTCGTTCCGGGTTCATAGCCGAAGAACACCCGCGGAACGGATCTGTCCGCCAGCTTCGACATGCCTGGACCGACGCGTTTGGCGAACGCCGTGCACCCGAACGTGCGTAGATGTCCCACGCTGGGCCTCTTCTTGCGCCATGCCTCAAACGAAGTTCGCCCGTTTAAGCTCCTTGTGAGCGCGCAGTTTAGGTTGTAGACAGCCGTCGCCACGGCCTCTCCTCAGAACTGCGCCGGCACGCCCATGCTCTTCATCATGCATCACGCCATCTCGACCACCATCTGGTTCCGGCGTTCTACAACACCGTTCTGCTG
The DNA here is from genome assembly GCA_032594955.1 of Panicum miliaceum. NCBI lineage: Eukaryota > Viridiplantae > Streptophyta > Magnoliopsida > Poales > Poaceae > Panicum > Panicum miliaceum. The sequence continues at coordinate 4,056,317 of CM064070.1, read as the reverse complement.
TGGCGTGTAGGGGGCGGTGGTGTAGTGCTTGATGCCGTGGTCGGTGCAGAACGTAGTGAACGCGACGGAGTTGAACTCGCCACCACAATCGGTCCTCATGGCCTTGAGCTTTTCACCTAGCTCTCCCTCAGCGCTCGCCATGATCAGCTTGATGAAGCAGAGCGCCTGATCTTTGGACGGCAACAACTCCAGCCACATATAACTGTAGTCGTCCACGATCAGGAGGAAGTAGTTCTTCCCACCAGGTGTCGGTGACGAGATCTGTCTGCACTGATCGGCGTGAACGAGCTCCAGGCCCCGCTCCGCACGATACGATGTCGCATGGGGGAACGGCGTGCGGCGCTGCTTCCCAAGGGCGCAGCCGTCGCAGACCTGCACCACCCAATCGATCACTGGGATCCCATTCACCATCTCCTTGACGTCCAGCTCGCGCAGTGCCCTGAAATTGAGATGCCCATACCGTCCATGCCATAGCCACGACTTGTCGTCGCCCTTTGCCAGCAAGCACACCGGCACCGCGAGGGTCAGCTTCACTGTGTACAGCCGATTCCCCGCGTGCGGTGCTCTGACCAGCAGTGCGCGTTCCCGATCGAACACGCACAGCTGACCATTCTCAAGCACGATCTTGCACCCCGCTTCCTCCAATTGGCCTAGGCTCACGATGTTACTCTTCAACTTGGGTATGTAATACACATCAGTGAGTACCTTATGTTCCTCATGGCGACCCTTGATCACCAGGGATCCGAGGCCTCAGATCTCCACCACCGAGTCATCGTCGAAACGCACCGTGCTGCGCACGGTCTCATCGAGCTGCGCCAGTGCAGATTGCCGCCCCGTCATGTGATTACTCGCACCTGAGTCCAGATATCAGACGTCATGGTTGTCGTAGTCCGCTAGGAACACACGCTGCTCGTTGAGGTAGACGGTGTTCGACGTCTCAAGGGTGTGCGCGCTAATCACCGCCAGCAAGAGCGCCGGCTGCTCGGTGTCAGCCTTGGCGAGATGTGCCTCCTCGTGCCGGTCCTTCTTCTTCGGTGGCTTCTGGCACTCCTTGCCCCAATGGCCGTAGATCCCGCAGTTGTAGCACCTCCCCTTACGCCTAGGAGTCCCCTTGGATGTCAGCTTCACGGGCACGTCACGGCCATCGGTGCGAGCATCGCCGGAGTTCTTCCCGTGAGCTTGACCGCCTCCCTTGTCACTGCTTCCAGGTGCATCACCGGGAAGTCTATGTCGCCACTTGGCGAACCAATCATCCTCCACCATCATCAGCCGCCCGGACTTGTCCCTGACTTCGCCGCTGTCGCTGGGAACAAGGCGATCTTCTGCGGCGCAGACGCCCGACAAGTTCTTCGATCGAGAGCTCATTCAGATCGAGCAAGGTCTCAATCGAGATCACTACTTGGGAGTAGTGCGCTGGCACAACGCGGAGCATCTTCTTCACGACGCGGACCTGCTCCAGGGTTTCTCCAAGAGTGCGGATGTTGTTGGCGAGCGTGTCGATCCGCATGGTGAACTGGTCGACGGCTCCACCCTCCTTTAAGGTGATAGTCTCGAACTCATGCAGGAGTTTCTGGGCGTTGGCCGCCTTGACACGTTCAACACCGAGCCTCATCTTCTCGATCGCCCCCCAGGCTTCCTTCGCGGACGTCTTCTTGGCGAGAGACGAACGCATTCGGACGGCACGGCGCGCAACACCACCGCCAATGCCATCCGGTCTTCTCGCCGATCTTTGGTGCCATCTTCAATAGCCTCCCAGAGCCCTTGCGCTTCAAGGTTCACCTGCATCACAAGGGCCCACTCATTGTAGTTTGTTCTCGTCAACTCTGGGTACTGGATTGAGCTCCCGATCTCCTTCACCACGCGCACCACCACGATCTTGCCGCCTGATCCGCCAGCACCATCATCGCCGATCTTGGATTGGTCGCCGATCTTCATGTCGTCGGTGAAGAGGAAGGCGTGTGCTCATCGGACATAAACTCCATGGCTTTGATGCCACGTGTTGGAGCTGAGAGCAGCTCGGATCTACACTACTACGAAAACCATCTGTAAGAACGCCCTCTTTTTTTTTCAGGGGCGGATCAAAATATACCCCGTTCCTACAAAGGGTGCGGGGGTACTATAGCAATCGATCCACCCTAGGAAATGCATTTGTAGGGGCGGGTGACGCCATCACCCGCCCCTGAAAATGGCCGATAAAAATCTAGGTACCCCATTCTTCCTCCTCCGGACAGCTCATTGCTTGCTCGGGGGAGGTGCTGCCCGAAAATACAAAAAAAGAAAAAAGAGGAGGGAAGGTTTTAAACTGGATTTCCTTGGAGTTGGAGGCTGTAAGAGGTAATTTGGTGCTAATCTCATATCTTTTCTAAGCTTTTTTGTTAGTTTTAAGACTCAAATGGTGCTCTCTTTGCCTCTAGCTAGATCTAGATCTTCATGGTGTAATTTATCATTTGAGGCTCCATTTGACTCAAGTTTTTGGATGAAGTTATATTATTTTAGTAGGAGAATAAGATTATGTATTCATTTTTGGCTCAATCTCTATATTTTAGCCTCATTTCCAAGTAAACAAATTCCTAGATCCATGGAGGAGAGAGAAGAAGATTTGATTTTTTTCTATATTTACACACATGCATGATAGTTTGTTTCAACTAAATTTAGTTGTTCAATAATAGGTTGGGTTTTGATTTTTTTTTTAGTTTTTACATGTTAAATTGACTTTTTCCAATATCTACGCATATATATAAGTATATATTTATGGCCATTTGGGGATCTATTTGCCTCAAACTTTTGGATGAACTTATGTTATTTTAGTAGGAGAACTATATTATGTAATCATTTTGACCTAATCTTTATGTTTTAGCCTCATTTATAAGTAACCAATTTTCTAGATCCATGGAGAAGATAGAAGAAGATTTGAGTTTTTTTATATTTGCACATATGCATATCTAGGCGTATATAAAGGTATATATTTTCTAAATTATTGAAAAGCTTGTTTTAATCCATTTAAATTATTTATTGATGTTCAGAGAATAGAATATGAATGTACAAAGCACGAAGGACAGATGTCTATTTCCGTGGAGAATTTAATAAATTCACTCAAGCTACGAAAAAGCACGCAAGAAATGAGAAGACACAGAGGATACCTTGCCCGTGCAAAACATTCAAGAATATGATAGTATTCACCGACACAACTACAATCAAATTGCATGTGTTGGTAGGTGGTTTTGTTGAGTATTACATGATCTGGACGTAACATGGTGAGAAAGCAGTACCCCCTCCGACGGAGAATACACTCAATGAAATTATAGAAGACGTCGAGTTTGATAGCTTGTTTGATGCTTATGATGATTTTTGTGCGGATGTCGGCGATAATGATGGTGATGGGGTCGGTGAGGGGCCCATCGATGGTGGTAGTGATGATGGTAGTGACGTCAAACTTGATGACGGTAATTTTCTTAGCCTGTTGTTACGCCACACCAAAGCAGAGCTATTGGTAGGTACTGCAAAGGGGTTAACAAACTTCGAGATGGTGAAAAAATCAGCGGAGGAAAATATATACAAGCGATCAAAGGGATGTCCGAAACACTGGACCGTGCTTTATTTCATACTTGAGCTGTTGACTCTAAAGGCTAAGCACAGCTGGTCAGACAGTAGTTTTAATGATCTCTTGCGTTTGTTAGCTTGCTTGCTTCCAAAGCCAAATAAAGTGCCAATCAACACCTATCGAGCAAAGAAGCTTATCAGTCCATTCATGATGGGTGTAGAAAAAATTCATGCATGTCCAAATCATTGTATTCTATATCGTGGGGATACTTTCAAAGACTTGGACAAATGCCTTGTTTGTAAGTGATGTTGATACAAAAACAATGCCGGTTATTGTGGTGGCGACATTGAAGGTCCAGGTGATGGGAATAAAAGGAAGAGGAAGGGTGCAAAGAATAGTGTCGCCTCTGTTGAACCAGCAGACACAACTTTAGGCATTTCTAAGAAGCAGAGCAGAATTCCTATCATGGTTATGAGGTACCTCCCAATTCCTGACCGCCTGAGGCGTTTCTTCTCCAACCCAAAGGATGCTGAACCGATGCGGTGATGGGATTCGGATAAGCGCAGGAAGGGTGATGGAAAGCTCCGACATCCAGTTGATGCTCATCAATGGAAGAAGTTTGATGAGCAATATTATTTGGAATTTGGAAAGGATCCGAGGAATGTTCGGTTTGCATTGAGTACGGATGGAATGAATCCGTTCGGTGGTAGAACTAGCACCCACAACACATGGCTAGTGATCTTGATGATGTACAACCTGCCTACATGGTTGTACCAGAAGAGAAAGTATCTTTTGCTATCGATCCTTATACAAGGCCCCAAGCATCCTGGCATCGATATTGATATTTTTCTTGAGCCTCTGATGCAAGAGATGGAAACTCTATGGAAGGAGGGTATCAATATCATTGATGGTTTTACACGGCAGCTCTTTAATCTAAGAGCCATTATCTTCATCACCATCCATGATTATCAGGCTTTGTTTGTCCTTTCAGGATAGGTCAAAGGTAGGACAGGATGCATAGTATGCATGGACGACACCGTATCGTCTTTCCTGCAAAATTCTTGAAAGGTAGTTTACCTTGGGTATAGGCGCTTCTTGGTGGAAGAACATCGTTACCGAAGTAAGAAGTTCTAAAACTTTTTTGATGGCAATCCTGAGTTACATTCTTGTCCAGTAAAACGAGACGGGCACTATGTTTTTGAAATGGTTAGGACCATCCAGGTCACCTATCGAAGGCATACCATTCAAGAAACAGTCCATCTTCTACAAGTACTTGCCATATTGGACTGATCTTGAGGTCCGCCATATGATCGATGGTATGCACCTGAAGAAGAATGTGTTTGGTAACACAATTAGGCTCCTTCTGGAGACATCAGCCAACACAAAGGATACCTTGAAGTCACGTCAAGACCTGGTAGCCATGAAGATAAGAGAAGATCTTCATCCTATGGATAAAGGGAATGGAAGATATGAACTTCCATCGGCTAGCTACAACTTAACACATTATGAGAAGAAGGCAATGTGCGAGAGTTTACAGGGGATCAGAGTCCCAAGTCTTTTTTCATCCAATATAGGGAAACTAGTTTCGATGAAAGACCTCTAGCTATGCGGCTATAACTGTCACGATTGTCATGTGTTGCTGACGGTGTTCCTCCCTATTGCATTCAGAGCGATCAAGCCAGTATACATAAAGATGGTAATCACTCGATTGTGTTAGTACTTCAACAAGATTTCTCAAAAGGTGATCGATGAAGATGAATTGTAGGATCTCCAAGAATTTATCAGGGAGACTATGGCGCAGCTCAAGATGTGCTTCCCTCCGAGATTTTTTGATATAACGGAACACCTAATGATTCATATGGTTGACCAGATACGGGCACTTGGTCCAATTTACGTACATGAAATGTGAACGTATGAGCGCTTCATGTCCATTCTAAACCGGTACGTACTGAATCGTGCATACCCTGAGGGGTCCATGATAGAGGGATAAAGTACTAAGGAAATTATCGAGTGTTGTATAGGTTACCTAAAGAATAAAGTAGGTATTGGTTTTCCTGTTCGACGCTTTTTGGGGAGGTTGGAAGGGGTTGGCATATTGGTTTGCCTGTTCCATGATTTTTGGGAAGCCTGGATGGGGTTGGCACAGTTGGGAGGAAAACCTTCATCGACAAGGATTTCAAAGGTGTGCAACAAGCACACTATAGCATCTTGCAGCACCTCACGATAATGACACCTTTGGTCGATGAACACTTGAGCATGACTCGTGTAGAAAGTAATGGCTGCTCAGATGATTGGATCATGAGAGAGCACAAGCGTCGATTAACTGCATGGTTGAAGGGCCTGGATCTACCAGATGGGGAGACTGTGGAAGAACAAACGATCAAAAGATTAGGGGCTGGCCCGTCTAGCCAGTTCACGTCATGGCAAGGGTACGATATTAATGGATACCTATTTTATAATTCCGCCAAGGACAAGAAGACCGTGTCTCAGAACAGTGGTGTTCGTATTGAGGCCATAGACGAGAGAACAGGCCAAAGTACCACATACTATGGCGTCATAGATGATATATGGGTAGTGCACTAGTACCACATACTATGGCGTCATAGATGATATATGGGAAGTGCACTATGGTTCCAATATACAAGTCCCGATCTTTCAGTGTTGTTGGGTCAAACACCCAAGAGGTGTTGAGGTGGACGGCTATGGGCTCACGATTGTTGACCTCAACAATGTTGGTTACAAAGGCGACCCATGGGTAATTGCTTCACAGGTCGCATAGGTACTGCACTTATCTGATCCCGCAAAGAAGACAAAGCATGTTGTCATCCCTGGAAAACAAAATATCATAGGAATTGATGGTATCGATGATGTGGAAGAATATAATGAATACGATGAAATGAACCTCTTCACAGACCTACCAAAAAAGATGAGAAGTATAGAAGCAAGCATAAGAAAAGACGACAAGCCATGGGCACGCAAGGACGGAGAATCAAGAATTGCTACCGCTTAAATATGTAGCTAGTAAAATTTTTTTGATTTCATATAATCTCTCTAATGTCTCGTGCATCCATGTATTCTGAATGAATTATATATATGAGACCTATTAATGACACTATGGACTCAATTTTTATGTTCTATCCTCATTATTTATTGATGAAATTCCTATATCCATATAGGCATATTTTGTTTTTTAAGGTAGTAAATAAGACATTAAATAAAACTATAGTTATATTTTGTATTATTATGGTTTAATTTTAACTTGACTGTCCAAGGATACCTATATGAAAAATCATGTACACATGGACTAAATTTTAGCCTCACAAACCTACCGCAGAAGATTTCAATTTAAGGATAAGTTAGATTTCAATTTAACATAGTTTAGATACTGAAAAAATTATTATATATACTCAATTCATCTTGTCATTTGTTTTCTAATTGTATAAGTCACAATAGTCTTAGGGTGCAAATTTCACATTTTTGATGTGTTTTTATATATTTTATGATTTAAACGAATATTTAGAATTAAAGAAAACATTTCCCTAGGGCTAAAAAATTATTTCTAGGGGCGGACGCTCCCACCCGCCACTACAAAACTATTTCCATGGGCGGGTGAGGCCCCCACCCTCTCCTACAAATGATTTTCAAATTTATTCCAAAAATTAGATTAAATCACAAAATATAGCAAAGGATATCCAAAAAAGGTGAAACTTTAACCCTAGGATTATTGTGATCTATAGAACAAGGAAAAATTATGCCAAGCACATTTCAGGATATATATTTCTTAAGAGTGTGGAAACCACAAAGTATGGCTTGAGTTGTATGAGATAGTAGTGCGGGTGAGCTATAAATTGTGGTTTCCACACTCTTAACAATGATATACACTGAAATATTGTTTCCATAGTTCTACATGTCACACTAGGCATAGGGTACAAATTTCACTTTTCTTTATGTGTTTTGCTATTTCTTTGGAATTAGTTGAATTTGCAGAATAAATTTGAAAATCATTTGTAGGAGCGGGTGGTGGAATCACCCGCCCCAACAAATCGATTTCCAGGGGCGGGTCACGCCCCCACCCACCCCTGAAAATTAATTTGTAGGGGCGCCCGCCCCTAGAAATCGTTTGTAGGGGCAGGTGACGCTACCATCCGCCCCTAAAAATCGCTACTATATATTCAAAGGAGGAGGCCGGGACTTAGCCAAATTTTAGCATTTGCGCGCGGACGCCTGTAGGCTGCCAAAATTTGGACCGGCCTCCTCTCCTCGCCGCCGTGCCTTTCCCGCCGCCGCCGCCATTCCTTCGGCCCGCCGGTACTCCTCCAACCCGCGGCTGGGCCTCCCTGCCACTGTGCGCCTCCCCTCGACCCTCCCTGCGGCCGGACCACGCGCTGTCGCGCGGATCTCGCCGCGGCTGGGCCCTCCTCCTTGCCGCGTGACATCCTCCAGCTGGTGCGCGAGCTCACGCCGGCGCCACCTCCCCGCGCCGCCATCCTCCGCCGCGGCTCAGCCGGCGCTCGAGCTCCCGCGGGTCGAGCTCCAAATGCCGCCATCTCCTTGTGCCACCGCCGCGCCACAGCGCAGATCTGCGGCGCCTGCCGCCACCCTCCACCCCGCCGTGCGCCCCGCCGCCTTGTCGTCGCCCAAGCTCCTCCCCGACCGTGCATGCAGGCCCTTGCTCCCCTCGACGGCGGCAATCCCCTCCTCCCTCCTCCTCCCCTCCACGGCGCAAAAAGCTTCCGCAAGGTTCTATTTTAATAATTTCAGTCAATGAATATTATGCATGTATGTGAGGAGTAGTGAATGAAATTTTGAATTATTGAGAATGTGAATTAGCGAAAGTGTTATTTTTATGGTAAGTGATTTAGTGATTGTGAGTTAGTGAATGTGAGTTAGTAAATTACTTAGTGAAGTAGTTAGGAATTGGTAAGTGTATTCGATATTGTTTGAATTTTAAGTTCTATTTTTCCATTTCAATGATGTCATTTTTTATAAGTGGAAAAATGTGAATATATGTGACTATGAATTATATTGAATTATTGAGGATGTGAATTAGCAAAAAATGTGAATGTGAATGTAAAATTGATTGAAAATGTGAATTAGCAAAATATGTGAATGTTTCTATTGTGATATAGTTAGTTCTTATTTTCATTTATTTAATTTTATACTCTAATGATGTATTGAAAATGAACTGAAGAGTGTCAAACTGAACAGTTAGTAAACATGAGTCCTCAATTTGATTATAGGAAGGACTCTGCTTTGTCCCCATTCTTTCTCTCTCTCTTTCCTAAGAGACAAATACATAGAGAGAGTGATAATGTCGACATCGCAGAGTCCTTTTTATAAGAAAGTACGAGGTCTATCTATTAACTTTCATATTCAGGTGAACATATGAAATCATAAAATAATAAAATTTTATATTCAAATATGTTTCTATTCACATTTTGTATTCAAATATGTAGAACTCATAAGTGGATCAACCGTCGTCATCATCCCCGCAAAGGGAGGTTGCAGCACCACAAATCGACGAAGTCGAGCGAATTGCATCCCAGATGTCGTGGGGCGACCTGGCCGACGACGGTGTGCAATCTGGGGATGATGATGCCGACAACCTGGCAAATGAAGGCCCTAGGATTGGACACGAGGGTTGGATAGATGGCATGTGGCACGATCTGATAGATCCACACCCTATCGCTCCATGAGAACACCGTTCAAGGTCGGAGTTTGATCCGGATTACATTCTGAATCCAGTTCATGTAATGACTACACACGATTAATTGCCAGCTTGCTTTTAGTATATGTTTTAATAGACTATGCGTAATGACTAGCCAAATCCTATAATCTATGTAGGCAGCTCCGACATGAAGGAGTAAACGCTGACGCCGACCCCCAAGCCCCATAGAGGAAGAACTTGAAGGCAACAATAGCTCCAGTCCGGAACCTCAAACTACGACCTCTGGCATCCAAAGCAAAAGGAAATGGGGTCAAAGAGGAAGAAACCAATACCCTGAGGGCCAATGGACGGTCATTGCAGTTAACATAGCAGGAGAGCCCATACAGCCTCCTAAGGTGTGTGCGAAGTTTTGGAATGCAATCGGTGCTATAATTAGAATAAAGATGGTTTTGGATCCAACGATACCCGATTGGCTAACGGTTCCTGAGGGGAAGAAAGAAGCGATGTAGCGACTGCTGAGGCAAACATTTATTTTGCCAAGAGAAACTTAGGAAAAAGTAAAGCATTATGCTAAGAAGATGTGGGGTGAAACTTTCCGCGGATGGAAGAGTGATCTGCATACCAAGAAGGTCCAGAAGGGCTGAGAGCCATTTGCAAATTACGAGGAAATCACACGGGCGCAATGGGAGGAATTTGTTCGGCAAAAGACCTGTGAGGAAGCTCTAGCCCTAAGCCAAAGGAATAGAGAACTTGCACTAAGCAACATACATAGAATTCATCTTGGTCTGTACCATCCGCAAGTATTCGGACTTCAAGGTAATGACATCGTGGATGTCATATTCAATTTTGAAGGCATCCACAACATTTTCCGCCTCAGTGAACTAGACATCAAAATCGTTAGACTCCGGTGCATGTAAGTGCCTCATCAATACTAATATCCTGTACGCTATGGCCTTAATTACTATATATGCATATCTAATTAATTGACATACATTCAATTCTACAGGATGCAAACAAATGATGCCATTAACTTACAAAACAAGACGAGGTATCTTGATCCTACATCCATTTGCGAGACCAGGCACGCCAGGCCAAGTAAGTGGAAGGACGATGATGATATGCTAGCTAGGTGTGAAACACCCAAGGAGAAGGAAGAGAAATGAATGTCATATCACAGAGATGCCATTAAAAAAGTTGCGGTCTACATAGGGGTTATGATGGAAAAGTGGCAAGACAAGGCCGATACCATATATACGCCATACCACGTTGGGTAAGTCTAATCTCAATTTTGTGTGACGATATACGCTTGCTCCGATCCATGGCTAACAATCGTATATAATACTTTTGCAGAGGTCACTGGATTGCTTTTGTGATACAGCCAAAGAAAGGAAGAGTCCTCGTATTGGACTCCTTGGATTGGCCAAAGAAGAGATATACGGAATTCTTATTCGTCCTGCAAATGTTAGCTAATTTCTTATCTTCTATACGTACATCATGCTAATTTTTCCATAAAAGTAGATATTTATAAACTAACTTCATATTTCTTTCTTTTTAAAACAGGGCTTACGGGCACTACATTAGAAAAGGAGGTGCTCATCTCGTCGAAAAAATAAAGAAATGACTCTATGCACAAACTTCCCGTGCCACAAGCAACCTGCAAATTCCGGGTCGTGACGAACTGGATTTTCGAAATGAGAATCCGACTCTCTGTATCATCGTGATAGTCCCTGGATCTGTCACCATAACATACAGAACTCACCCTAGACAGATATCTTAGTCATACATCGCAAAGACTCAGACACAGGTTTAATTATTACATAATCCGAAGGAATTGTATCATGAGTTTTACAGTACAAGCCCCTTTGGCTAAGGTGAACAAACAAAAAATGGAAGCGGTAGCTAAGCTTCTTGGCCATCCTTCATCTTGGGGAGCACCCCTCCACAGGCATCCTTGAGCGAAGCACGGGCCATCCTTTGATGATCCTTCTTAGTCGATGTTATGCTTCGGATCAAATCCTGCATCTACCAACTATCCCCAAGGAGAGGGATAGGTTCACGTCACCATCCGCATGCAAGCTTTAAGTGGTCTATACTAAAGGTACAGCAAAATCAAGGAGGAAAGCTAGGGTTTCCTATGCACAAGCAGCACCATGACATATATATCATCATCAAAACTCCGAACTCGGGCCATTCCAGCATTCCGGACTCCCGGTTCACACACACCTTCCAACACCACCGAGTCGGTGCGAGAACTCCCACTCCTTGCACCTCAACTGCCCCTGGCAGGGAGTTGTCACTAGAGGGAGGTAGAAAAACATGAGTAACACTAACTAATAAGAGTAACGGAAGAGTAGGGTTGTACATGACCGAGTACGTGGCTATACGTATAGTTTTCACCCTGCAGGGGTTGTACACCTGGACCCACTCGAATCGAAGCCAGCCAGGAGCGACCCAACTGAACAACGAGACACCGGTCTACTGAAACAGGACTAGGAGCCACGACACCATCTGGCTTTCCTGGGTCTTGGGCACATCCTTCAGCAAGAGGCCTTGCCCTTCCTCGCCGCTTGCTTACAGGTGAGGGCCACTGGTCAGTTGCTCGCCAGATCCGGTGTGGCAACGCCCGGATCCGGTGCGGTTGCTACTCGCGCGTGTGTGTGTGTGCGGCTGTGCGGGAGTGGTGTCGGTGTTCGGTGTACCTGTGCATGTGTGCCCCGAGGGTGTTCAACGAAAGGCCGCACTAGCCTGGCCGCGATGCGAACGCGATGTCGCGGCCACGCTGGGGTGGTGATCGCGCACGACGAGGCCGTGACGTGGCAGGCACGGCTGGTCTTAGCGTCGCAAAGCCAAAGGCGGGGGCTTGGCTAGTCAGGCGGGTGTGTGCGCCGGTGCGGTGCCAAGGACAAGACGGCAGTAGGGTGCGTGCGCGTGCGTGGTCTTGGCACTCCAAGCCTGCGGCAAGGAAGGGCAAGGCGAAATCACGATGGTGGGGCTCGGGAAAGGGCAAAGGCATGGTCTTTTGCCATTGGCTGGGAACGAGCTCGTGCTCGTGAGAACCTGGCAGTCCAAGGCCGCAGCACGACGGTGCGGCGTGGCAAGGTGCTGGACGACCGGCGGACAAGGGCGGTGAGGCAAGGACAAGGCTCGGCCTTGCGGCTTGTGTGCTCACGCACGCACGAGGGTTTCGGTACCCTAGGACCGCGGCGTGGATCTGCCGTGCGCGGGGTACCGGTGCTCTAGGCCCGCGACACGGTATAGTGGCGAGAGGGCGACAGCGGCTGCAGGAAACATGGCGGCGCGTCGGGCTCCTGCACGAGAAGGAGGGTAGGATTGGGGATTCTAGAGACCCCTATTGGAAGGTTCATCGACGCCGGGGAGCTCGTCGGCAGCAGGAGGGAGGACGGTAAGGGGCGGCGGCACCTACAGGCGTGGTTGACAGAGGCAGGGCCGGCGCTGTGATGGGGGCACGGCCGTGATGAGGTGAGGCTGTGCAGAAAGCGCAGTGACGCCGGTGTCGTTGACCGGGGCGCTGGCGCGGCGGCGAGCTCCAACGGCGGCGGCTTGAGGCAGATCCGGCAGTGGCTTCTTCAGCTCGGACAGCTCCCCCTTGGCTTGCGCGTCGTCGGTCGGTGGTGGCATCGGCCTCATGGCGGCGCTCGCAGGCTCCTGCACGGGCGGCTCCTCCTCCTTGGGCCCGCCTCCCTCTCCACCTCTTCCCCTTCCTCTCCCTCGGGTAACGGCAGCGGACAAGGGGAAAAACCCCAAAGGCGTCTAGGGTTCCGGATCTGGCGGCTGGGCTTTTGTAAGCGGCTAGCTAGGGTTTGGCTCTGTCGGTTGCGCGAGGATAGCGGGGATCCTCGGCGTCCGTGCCGCGGACGCGTCACACGGATCCAAGGGGATCCCGGTCCAGAGTTCGGGATGCGGAGTGAGGCTTGGTGGGTGACAGGGGGAGGTGCGGCGGCAGGCGTGACGCGAGCGAGGCAGCGTGGCCGTTGCACTATTTTGGCGCGGAGCGAGGGAGGAGAGGTGTTGAGAATGAGTGCGCGCGCGGGCGGTGGCGGCGAGGGAGCAGGCGAGGCGCGACTGGAGGTGGGAGAAGTGAAAGCTAACGAGTAGGTCCCACTCGTCAGTAGCTCGGGCGGTGGAGAAGAGGTAAGGCCGGCGAGATTATGGGTTGGGCCGGTTAATGGGCCGTGTGGGGGTGTGCCGGCAGGCAGGTTGGCCAGCTCGCCGGATTATGGCGGGTTTTTGGGTAGGGTAGGTTAGTGGGTTAGGCTGGGTTAGGGCTGGATTGGGGTTAGGTGGGTTGAAGCAGGGTAAGTTAGCTTTTGAATTTAAAGTTGAAGGGCACACTTCAAATTTAAATCCCACACAATTTCAAACCAAGAAAATAAATCCGAAGGTGATTTCAAATAAACAAGATAGCTTCGATTAAACCCCAACAACTCCAAATAAATTCATACTAACAAGAATATCCTTAATCCAATTCAAACCAACAAATTCAAATAAGCCGATTCGGTGGAACTCGAACAACTCCAAAATAATTCACACTTAACAAATTAGTCCTTTGCTTGAATTAGGTTTTATTTGGCTAGGAACTTGGGATACAGGAGAGGTTTCCTTATATTATCCCTAGGTTCTAACACTTGCACAAAATGTTTTTGAAATTCATGATTTTTGTATCTTAGAACATTCCGCGAAAAATCCGGGATGTTACAGACGCCCCACCCCCCCCCCCCGCCCACAAGAATCTCGTCTCCGAGATTAAAGGCTCACTAGGGTTTCGAAAAGGTGATGGTCACTAATTCAACTTATTGCTGCCTTCGGTGCAGTGAATCAAGGCATAATCTATCTTTCCGTGACTTGATCGTATTTACAAGTCATACACCTAGCATTCTCTACTAGGTCCTTCTAGACATACCAAATGTCGCAATCATTTCGAGGTCAAAATTTTCTGAGACTACTATTTAGCCATGTATTCAAAACTGCGCCCTTTGTGCTCCTCCAGTATTTCCCTGGCTTTTCCCAAAACTGAGTCTCTTCCCCAACCGAAGTACTAAATAATAACTAAGTTCTGGACCTTCGAAGGTTATGCGGGAAATCACCGGGTATTATCGGTCAGTGCCATATGGCTTAGGTCTTGAGTATCATCCATCAGAAGACATGATTGAGAACCTCAAACCCTCATCCTTGTCTCCCCACAATTTGTTCTCCATAATCCATTAATCCTCTTGAGGCAGCAAGGCTACAAGTACGCACTTCTTTTCCGCATAGGTGTCAATTCCAATTTTTGGTGGCTCGCCACTACATTGCTTATTCCTTGGTTGTCTTGTTCCTCGACCGCATGATGTCGAGGTGGTCTTTTTAAGGGTTCCATCTTAAGCCGTTCAGGCTCCTCATGGATTCCCAGCAATTCAGCTTGGTCACTCCTCGACATTATGCTTTTTGGGCTGTTATAGCTCCATCCTGAGAGTTAGGTAGTCCACCTCTTACTCTTTCGGATCTTGCCCCTAGTATTCCATACCAACTTTTCACTGTCCACTCGGCTTCAATCCTTTTGTTGGTTTAGAGTGTTTTGGGGTCGGTTTCCAGAAGGGATGGTATTACCTAGCAGTACTAATAGTTGTTACGAGTAGTTACTTCCTGCCCATGGCCGAAGGTCCCGACTACTAGCTCAAACCACTTTTATCTAAAGGTTGTTCGAGTGTTCCCTAAATCTTTAGTTCAGTAGGTAGTGCCCGGTGGAGTCTCCTTGCTATCAAACCTGTCTCAATGAAGCTAACTCCGTATCTCGATCCTGATGTATGCTTAGCAACCTTTCGATCATTAGGCATTTCTTCCTCTAGCTTAGCTCATGCTGCCCCTCCAAAGCTTTCAAGGAAAACCTACTGGGTGTGGAAGGTTCCTTACTTTCATTGCGTATCTTCTAGGACAATGACTCGAATAGCATAAACCTTATTTCCTTCAAGTTTGTCATCCTGACCATATCCAAAATCCCCTGGCAGTGACTCCGAGATTGATGTATGGTCAAATCCTGCTATGCGTTCATTCATTTCCTTATTCCAACGATGCTATTGCTTCTAACATCATGGAGTTGTTACTTCGAGGCGATAGGCGGAAAATCATACACTTGCTAGATATGCAGGGTCATGTTTTGGTATCCCTACTTGTCCTTAAAAGGTCATGCACTACCTTTTGTGTGCTTGCATGATATATCACATCTGGATCCATTATCCTATGCCTACTTACCCATTTTCCTTATTTGATCCATCGGTAGGTTCAGCACCGCAGAAGGTAGTTGAACCTGGTGCTAGCATCATCCAACATAACTGCTCATCAATTCCCACTTAGTAATTGGAGGGTTCCTCCACAAAACTCTCTATGGTGTGAGTGCTAGCAAAAAGTAGGCTCTTTTAGCACTAAGTCTCACTTGTGCAGGTCAGTTATCTAGTTCTGTGACTTTGCTGTTATTGGAATAGTTCCCAAAATGCTGATACCCTTCTATGGTTTTAATGGTAGACGAGGCTGTCTTCGGCGAACACCAATACTTCTGATCCAGTGTCCGGATCTCATCCTTATTCTCCATTTCCCTGGTAGGCTATGGATTTGCCGAACCTTGTTATTAACTACGGTTCTCAGCAAATCCTGTCGCCTTATTCTGTATTTTGGTATTCCTGGGTGTTTACTCGTCATCTTCCCCTGTGAGGCCAGCTTTTCAACTCAGTTGTTGCGTGGTTTGGTTGGTTTGTTACTTGAGTAAGTTGTTTCCCATTCTTAGCCTTTCATCTCAGTTTTGCTTTCTTCTTATCGGGCAACAGGGGTTAAACTACTCTGGTCTTGTAGCTCTTGGAGGTGCCTCGATACTCCTTATCCAATAGTCGTTATCTCTTAAGTCCTCTTCGCCATTGGGTTGGTTCCGAGTGCAAGGTCGCCCATGGACTTTATATATATATATATATATTATTTTTTCCGACCTTTGATCGGGTAACTATTTGACGGCTACTTTGGTCCCTTGGGCTCTCCCAACCGATGCTCGGTAGGGTTGCTTCGTGTTCGTAACTGGCACGGGGTTGGTCATGGTCTTCACATCTTGTGTTGAGTAGCGACTCCGAAAATCCCTCTGGAACTCTTTCAGTTTCTCACAATCCGTTGGCACCTCTCCAAGTGCCATCCCCTTCCGGGTTGCTCGGTTTGTGTTGTGGGTATACATCCTTTGGCTTCAAGGTCCAAGCTTATACTCGCCTATACTAGTTGTTTTCTCATACCCCGGTTCCTCTGTGAACTAGGGAAAGATCTTCCCTAAACGCTAAAGTGTACAGATGGTCCCTGACGGAGGGTCAACGACTATGGTTCGGCTTCAACGGCCGGATGAAAAAGGGGCTTAGTGTAGCACTCTTGACGGGTTCGTAAGAATTAAACTCCATCATTAAACACAACCATTACTTGGGGCTTGGGTAGTATACTCACTGGCCACTTTACCGGTTGCATTGCTGGTATCATGTCAATTTGGTGGGTGAGGTGGCTGCGGTAGGCGGTACGCAGTTCTCGTGCTAGCTTGCTTGTTGATCTAGAAGTTTGGGTTGTTATATGGAGGATCTCCTCATGGCATTTATACCACCTGTGGCCTGGCTGCTGGCAAGTGAAACAGATATTTGGCTGGGTTCTGGTATCGCTCTTCATCCTTGGTTGCTGATGGTTGTGGCATCCTTCCTCGAAGTTATTGCTCAACTCGTGGGGGTTTGATTGGAGATTGTACCAAGGTGAGAAAGGTCATCCATCCCTAGGTTTCTGCAAGGTCCTATCTTGATACCGATGTTCGGCTTTCCTCTTCTTGCCATGTTGTGTGTTCTCCTGGCGCACTCAGCTCTCTGGTGTCCACGCTAACTGCAGCTTCGGCCCTCATCATGGATTTCTCAGTGGTGTTGCTTTCGTTGGGGCATTGCTCTTTCGAGCTCTGTTCTTCCACGTTCATGATGTGATAGCATCTTGCGTTGTAGGTGGTGGTCTCTAGTTAGTAATGTCTCTCACCTCAAGGGAGGTTATAAGTAGATACACGCATTACAAGTCCACTCAATAGGAAAAGTAATAAAAAGCCATGAAATTGCATAAGATCCAACATCCACTCAATCTTCAGTACAAGTCATGCACCCAACTATCTCGAGGTTACAACAAAACCTTGCAGATATCTCTCTATTCACGTGCTAAGATTTCATCGTGAAAGCTTACAAAAGAGGGGGTGAATCTACCACGACAACAAGACTCAACTCCTGGTACTTCTGTCGGCATGTGACATCGGCAAACAAACTCGACTCTGGGCGACTTAGCCGGAATGAGTCATCGGCTCGCTACTTATCTTACAACCTACTTTTATTTACGCGGTATCATCTTGTACTCTAGCCCTCGGAGCGGTGGGGCTTCTTGTACTTCAGCACTCCCTTGAATTCCTCGAGGTAGCCTGTCAATGGCAGCATGGGCCTCCAATACCTCTTCAGTCTCGACTGCAGGTGGTATATCCTCAAGCGGGCACTCTTCTAGACGAAGTTCTAAGGGTATCAACTCGAAGTTCTCTTTCCTCGCGGCAGGCTGGCACTCCTTTGGTAGCTGGTTCAGCAACTCTAGGATCTCGTCCACTAGGATCGAGTCTGCTTCCATCCAAGTCTTCAAGGTGCGGTCAACCCTATCCTGGAGGCATATTGCAGTGCGGGTCAAGTTGGCAATGTTCCACTTGTTCACCTTCAGCCTCATTTGCAAGTTGTGTTCCTTGCTCTCGGCGCGAGTCTCGAGATACCTACGAAGAGACATGTAATCCTACTAATCGGCAACCCTCTCCTGGAGCTGGTGACACTCAGCTTCCTTGTCCCGCAGTGCGTCCTTCATCTTGTTCATGGCTGCGAGGTGCTCGTTCTCCATGTCGGCTTGGCGTGCCTTGAGCTTGGCAATTTCTACCTCTGCTTGGGCTAGTTTGCTCTCCACGGCAATCCTTTCGGTGTCACTATTGAGCTCTCGCTCCAGTGCGCTCTGGGCTACTCTGGCGCGGGACGCCATCCTGTATGCACTAGTGTAGTCCCGAAACCATTTCTGGACCTCACTTTCCAGATCCTAGTTCCGCTGAGCACTTGCAACGAATTCCTCGTGCATGATATGGTTCTCCCACTCCAAGTCCATTAGTAGACGATCTGTCCGGTACAAGTAGGCTCCGATGGCGTGAACCAAACCTTGGTTTGCCCCCTTCTCCCGGCACGGGGCTTTGGGTATTGTTGCGTGAACGGCCCCATCGTCCTTAGTGTCGGGTACGAATTGGGGAATCAGCCTGAAGATGGTGTTCTTGAACTTGGTATACCAAAATTTGGCAAGGATCTTCTTGATCATCTCCCTGGCTGCAGTCTGGGTGGCTGTGGTGAGTCGAATGGCGGTACTAGTGACCATCTCGCCTGGAAACCCTGGCATAGCAGGATCGGGCATGACTAATAGATTGACAGTGTTGCTGGCATAGCTCGGGCGGATATCATCACACTGGGTGGAAAACTGGATGCGGCTCTAGTTGATGCCAACTTCCTTCAGAAAGCGCTCAAGCCAGATGAGTAGGCCTTGACGGTGGATGGTGTACGCCTGCGGCTCATGGACGACATCGTTCATCGCTTCTTCTACGGTGATCTGCTCGGGGATGTCCATACTGGTGCAAAACACATAAGAGTGACATTAGCGTAGGTGAGAGATTGAATGAGAGTGGGATCAAAAGTCGAAGTATACGGAGGATATAGCTCAAGGTAGTATAGTAAGTAGACAGAATCGTTTAGATTACCCTAAGTCTATCGACCATTTCTATGGCTCGTGCTACGATCAAGTATGGCGCTGATACCAATGTGATGAACCGGATTTTCAAAATGAGAATCTGACTCTCTGTACAGTAGCTATTACATACAGATGTCACCATAAACAGATATCTTAGTCATACATCGCAAAGAATCAGACACAGGTTTAATTATTACATAATTCAAAGGAACTGTATCACGAGTTTTACAGTACAAGCCCCTTGGGCTAAGGTGAACAAACAGAAAATGGAAGCGGTAGCTAAGCTTCTGGGCCATCCTTCATCTTGAGGAGCACCCCTCCATAGGCATCCTTGAGCGAAGCACGGGCCATCCTTGGATCATCCTTCTTAGTCGATGTTACGCTTCGGATCGAATCTTGCATCTACCAACTATCCCCGAGTGGAAAAGGTTCACATCACCATCCACATGCAAGCTTTAAGTAGTCTATACTAAAGTTATAGCAAAATCAAGGAGCAAAGCTAGGGTTTCCTATGCACAAACAACACCATGACATATATATTATCATCCAAACTCTGAACTCGGGCCATTCCCGCATTCCGGACTCTCGGTTCACACACACCTTCCAACGCCACAGAGTCGGTGCGAGAACCCCCACTCCTCGCACCTCAACTGCCCCAAGCAGGGAGTCGTCACTAGAGGGAGGTAGAACAACATGAGTAACACTAACTAATAAGAGTAACAGAAGAGTAGGGTTGTACATGACCGTACGCGGCTATACATATAGTTTTCACCCTGTAGGGGTTGTACACCTAGACCCACTCGAATCGAAGCCAGCTAGGAGCAACCCAACTGAACGACAGGACACCGGTCTACTGAAACAGGACTAGGATCCACGGCACCATCAAGCTTTCCCGGGTCTTGGGCGCATCCTCCCGCAAGAGGTCACCCCGAGACTGTGAAGCCTCATAATTATAGGAGAATTACGAAACTGGTTTCATAATTTTTGGAGGTTCGGTTAATTAATTATGAATTTTATAAGATTAATTCTGTTTGTGAAATAAAAAAAGGTTTTGGAAAAAGAAAACACACAGTTAGTGCCACGTATCAGCACAAGGGTGCACCACGTGGCAGGCTGACATCATCACGACGTCAGCAGGTGGGTCGGATCTCTTGACGTCAGCAGTGCGCCCTGCTGACGTCAACGTTGACTGGTCAACGCTGACCAGTCAATGGTCAATAGGGTCAGTTGGTCGGTGGGTCCTGCTGGTCGGTCACACCATGTCACTAACAGGTGGGGCCCACGTGTCAGGTCGGTAAAAGGAAAAAGTAAAAGGTTAGACGCCTCGGGCTCACTGGGCTGAAAGAAACTGGGCCGGCTCGGTTCGGCCCATTAGGCTCGACTTGGCCCAACTCAGCTCGGCTTAGCTGAAGGACAGGCTCAGCTTGCGGCTTCGCAGGCTGAATCGGTTTGGCAGGCCGGCTCAGGGGGCTAGGCGGGCTCACTCAGTTCAACAGGCCGGCTCGGCTATCGCGCCGAGGGACGGCCCGATCCACTCTCTCCCTCACCCCTTTCCTCTCTCAGACAGGAAGGGCCCGTAGGGCAGCGGCTCTCGCCGCCTACTTATAGGTGAGGGCCACTGGTCAATGGCTACTCGTGTGTGTGTGTGCGGCTGTGCGGGAGCGGTGTCGGTGTTGTGTGTGCCTCTGCGTGTGTGCCCCGAGGGCATTCGACAAAAGGCCGCACTGGCCTGGCCGCAACGCGAACGCAACGTCGCGGCCGCGCTGGGGTGGTGACCGCGCACGGCGAGGCCTTGACGCGGCAGGCACGGCTGGTCTTGGCGTGGCAAAGCTCAAGGCGGGGGCTTGTCTGGTAAGGCGGGTGTGTGCCCCGGTGCGCGGCCAAGGACAAGACAGCGTCGGGGTGCGTGCGCACGCGGGGTCTTGGCGCTCCAAGCCTGCGGTGATGTGCCAACGGCAGCGAGGAAGGGTAAGGCGAGATCACGATGGTGGGACTCGGGAAAGGGCAAAGGCACGGCCTTTTGCCATTGGTTGGGAACAAGCTCGCGCTAGCGAGCACCTAGCGGTCCAGGGCCACGTCGTGACGGTGCGGCGTGGCAAGGTGCTAGACAACCAGTGGACAAGGGCGGCGAGGCAAGGACAAGGCTTGGCCTTGCGGCTTGGGTGCGCACGCACGCGCGCGGGTCCTGGTACCCCAGGACCGCGGCTTGGTGTTGCCGTGCGCGGGGCACCGGTGCTCTGGGCCCGCGACACGGGGTAGCGGCGAGAGGGCAACGGCGGCTGCAGGAAACATGGCGGCGCAGCGGGCTTCTGCACGAGAAGGGGGAATTGGGGATTCTAGGGACCTCTATTGGAAGGTTTATCGACGACGAGGAGCTCATCGGTAGCAGGAGGGAGGATGGGAAGGGGCGGCGGCACCTACAGGCGTGGTTGACAGAGGCGGGGGTGGCGCTGTGACGGGGGCGCGGCCATGACGAGGTGAGGCTGTGCAGGAAGCGCAGTGATTTCGGTGTCATCGAAAGGAGCGCTAGCGCGGCGGCGAGCTCCAACGGCGGCGGCGTGAGGCAGATCCGATGGTGGCTTCTTCAGCTCGGATAGCTCCCGCTTGGCTTGCGCGTCATCGGTTGGTGGTGGCGTCGGGCTCACGGCAGCGCTCGCAGGATCCTACATGGGCGGCTCCTCCTCCTTGGGCCCGCCTCCCTCTCCACCTCTTCCCCTTCCTCTCCCTCGGGTAGCGGCGGCTAACAAGGGGAAAAGCCCCAAAGGTGGCTAGGGTTCCGGATCCAGCAGCTAGGCTTTTGTAGGCGGCTAGCTAGGGTTTTGCTTGGTCGGTTGCGCGAGGATGGTAGGGATCCTCGGCATCTGTGCTGCGGATGCGTTGCATGCATCCGAGGGGATCCCGGGTTAGGGTTCGGGATACGGCACGAGGCTTGGTGGCCGACAGGGGGAGGCGCGCCGGTAGGCGTGATGCGAGCGATGCAGCGCAGCCATTGCGTTGTTTTGGCGCGGAGCGAGGGAGGCGAGGCGCAGGGGGCGAGTGCATGCGTGTGCGAAGGCGGCGAGGGAGCGGGCGAGGCGCGGCTGGAGGTGGGAGAAGGGAAAGCTGACGAGTGGGAGCTACTCGGCAGTAGCTCGGGCGGTGGAGAAGGGGTAAAGCCGGCGAGATTGTGGGCATGGTCGGTTAATGGGTCGTGTGGGGGTGTACTGGCAGGCCGGCTTGGCCAGCTGGGCTGGATTATGGCGGGTTTTTGGGTAGGGTAGGTTAGTGGGTCAAGCCGGGTTAGGGCTGGATTCGGGTTAGGGCCAGCGGATCGGTTTAGGGCTAGGGTCAAGCGTTTTACAGACTTAGGTGGGTTCACGCAGGGTAAGTTAGCTTTTGAATTTAAAGTTGAAGGGCACACTTCAAATTTAAATACCACACAATTTCAAACCAAGAAAATAAATCCCAAGGCGATTTCAAATAAACAAGATAGCTTCGATTAAACCCCAACAACTCCAAATAAATTCACACTAATAAGAATATCCTTAATCCAATTCAAACCAACAAATTCAAATAAGCGGATTCGGAGGAACTCGAATAACTCCAAAATAATTCACACTTAACAAATTAGTCCTTCGCTTGAATTAGGTTTTATTTGGCTAGGAACTTGGGATACAAGAGAGGTTTCCTTATATTATCCCTAGGTTCTAACACTTGCACAAAAAGTGTTTGAAATTCACGATTTTTGTATCTTAGAACATTCCGGGAAAAATCCGGGATGTTACATGGGTACTGCGGGTATTTCATGTGCGAGTATATGCGGGTCCAAGGTAGATACACAACTGATTCTGAACGTGTAAGGGACTACTCTTTATTAGGGATAGATGTATATGTGTAAGGAACTCTATCAAACATTGCTTAATCTTTTCGTGGATTCATTAATTGCAGATTCATCCAAGAAGGAACATGGGGCAGCTCCATGAGAAGCAACTCCTAGAAGTAGAAGCCAATTTATGCCGTTTTATGATGCATGAAGTGATCCACCCAATGGGCATATTTTTTAGTAAAGACCACGAATTAGCAACGGACCATAAATACATTAGTCTTCGTGAGTGGGCGAACCCGCAGCACCTTGCCGCCTCAAGTAGCGTTGGAAACTAGGAAAAGAATATGTATTCAAGTAGCACTTTTAATGATGTAATGTAATGATATATGTATATGTATGCTTTATTTCTATATGATTTAATTTTGTATGCGTAATTATTTATATTTGTGAAACATATTCCATGTTGACCACTATGACATTCGATGGCACACTAGCTTGATAGGTCAAAATTAGCGAGAATCTTTTTTAAAAGGTAGCGGGAAATAGATTTGGAAAATTTAAATTCAAATTAGTGAAATTTTAGGCAGGAAGGATATTTCCATGGGCGGGTGACCGTCTAAGCCGCACATGGAAATCTATTTTCAGGGGCGGGTCAACCCCTAACCTGCCCTTGGAAATCGATTTGCAGGGACGGGTCACCCCCTAATCCGCCACTGGAAATTGATTTGCAAGGGCGGGTTAAGGGGTGACCCGTCCCTGATTTTCAGGGGCGGGTACCTCTGCAAACAGCTATTTTTAGCTGCGACAAGTAGGGGTGGGTACCGCACCCACTCGTACAAATATTGTTTTACCCACCCCTACAAACCATTTCTGTAGTGCTAAACACACACGCATAACAACGTAGGAACTCGAGAGAGCGAGATGAACACAAACGCACACGAGAGAGGAAGGAGAAATATTTTCGCTGCCATAACTTTGCAGCCTTTTCGGTTTTCATTGATGCTTATATGCCAGGATACATGGGCCACTCGGTTTTTCATTGATGCTTATATGCCAGGATACATGGGCCACAGTGCCCGACTCCCCCGCCAGGCCGTTCACGATGGGAGCGACGCGCTCTAGTCCGCGTCGTCCGCTGCATGCTGGCCGTGCACGCTGTGGCGAGCTAACAAACCGAGAAACCGGGTCAAGCAGTGACCAAGCACACCTCCAGCCACGCCTGATCCTCTAATGCACTAATTAACACACACAATGCAAGTATACAACACACACACATAATGCTATGCAACGGGATTTATTCAACAGTAGACTCGTTTGTGCTTGCATCTATGTTAGTCGTATTGCATGTTTGTGCTTGTTTGTCAGCTACCAAGCATCAGGACTGATCCACGGCCTCAACCTTCTTGGGGATTTTCCCCTTCTTCCTTCCTTCCCTCCTTTCCTTTTTCTTACTCCTTATTCTTCATCCATGGCTGAAAATAGTTTGGGGAGGCTTCTGGGGCCTTCATAAGCTGCATAGGGTTCCCTTGCTGCCTGGCCACTACATGTATCTTTATTTTATTATCTTCTTTTCTCTATCACTAATTGATACCTCATGACTTATTTTAGGGGCGGACCCTAGGCCGGCGACACAGGACGTCTGCCCAGGGCTCCATGATTGCGCAAGTGACTAGCCAATCAAATCAGTCATGGAGAAAAACATAGAGCTGCCGTGTGCCTAGTCTGGGCTCGGTTCAATCTCCGGATCTGCCATTCATTGTGATAGAAAGTGATTGGGGAAATTCTCAATAGTATTGTGATTGTTCAGCGTACATATATATAGGCATTGTCGACAGGCCCACTTGCCATATTATAATCCAACACTCCCCCACAGTCTGAACTGGGAGCACTGCGAACATTAAGACTGGACCTAAACTCCGTGAACACGGACGTCGGCAAACCTTTCGTGAAGATGTCGGCATACTGGGATGTAGTGGGAACGTGCAGGACGCGGACTTCACCAAGGGCGACGCGCTCTCTGACGAAGTGGAGGTCAATCTCAATATGCTTGGTTCGCTGATGCTGAACCGGGTTGGTGGAGAGATAAACGGCGCTGACATTATCACAATAAACCACTGTGGTACGACGGAGTGGACAGCGAAGCTCTAGGAGGAGCTGGCACAGCCAGCTGGCTTTGGCGACTCCATTTGCAACTGCTCGATATTCCGCCTCTGCACTGGACCAGGACACTATCGGCTGTCGCTTGGATGACCAGGAGATGAGATTGTCCCCAAGGACCACCGCATAACCCGAGGTGGATTTGCGTCTGTCAGGACATCCCGCCCAATCTGCATCGGTGTAGACAGTGAGATCAGCTGGAGAGGTCCGGTGAAGGTGCAGCCCGAGATCCAAAGTACCCTGAAGATACCGAAGAATGCACTTCAGAGCGCTCAGATGAGGTTTCCGGGGATCATGCATGTATAAGAAGACCTGCTGAACTGCGTAGGCAATATCTAGCCTGGTGAAGGTGAGGTACTGAAGAGCCCCAGCAAGACTACGGTACTGGCTGGGATCAGAGACTGAGGCACCATCAGCAGGGAGCTTCGAGTGAGTATCCACGGGAGTGCTGCTCGCCTTGCAGTTACTCATACCAGCTCACTCCAGAATCTCCAGCATATACTGGCGCTGAGAGAGAAAAAAGACTGTCACCTCGGCGCTGAACACTGACACCTAGAAAGTGATGAAGAGGCCCCATGTCTGTCATAGAAAATTCCCGGCGGAGTGCTGCGATAATCTGGTGAAGAAAACTCGGAGAGGACGCAGTGAGAACGATGTCATCAACATATAGGAGGAGAAAAGCCATATCAGCACCTTTGCAGTAGATGAATAGCGACGTGTCGGACTTGGCCTCAACAAACCCAAGAGAGGTGATGTGAGAGGCAAAGCGATTGTGCCAGGCACGAGGAGCTTGCTTCAACCCATAGAGTGACTTGTTCAGACGACAGACATGATTGGGCTTGGCGGAGTCAACAAACCCAGTAGGCTGGACGCAGTAGACTGTCTCATTCAGGGTGCCATGGAGAAAAGCATTCTTCACATCAAGTTGGTGAATCGGCCAGGAGCGAGACAGAGCCAGAGTGAGAACCACCCTGATGGTGGATGGCTTGACAACGAGACAGAAGGTTTCGTCATAGTCAATGCCCGGACGCTGTGTGAACCCGCGGAGGACCCAGCGAGCTTTGTAGCGATCAAGAGAACCATCGGACTTGAACTTGTGACGAAAAACCCACTTGCCGATGATGAGGTTGACGCCAGGAGGGCGAGGCACCAAGGTCCAAGTGTCGTTGTCCTGCAGAGCGTCGAACTCGGCCTGCATAGCCTGACGCCAGGCCAGATCCGAGAGAGCTGTGCGGATGGATGACAGTAGCGGAGAGGTGGCCGCGACCGTCGTGCTAAGGTTGAGACGGTCCATGGGTAGCCGGAAGCCGTCCTTGCCACGAGTGCGCATGCTGTGCGCGTTGGTGACGGGGACGCTCGTCACTGGAGCCATGGCGCCAGTGCGGCCGGTGGTCCGTCTGGTGCCACTGGCAACAACCTAGGGCATGGAGTCCTCAGGGGGCAGCGGCACCAGCCGGACTGGTGGAGGGGCTGGGCTGGCCGGCACTGCCGCCCGGGCTGAGCTGGCCGTGGCCAGCAGTGCTGTCGGGGAAGGCGCCCTGGTCGCTGCTGTCGTGCCTGCCGTGGTGGCCGCCGTGGTTGTGGCCTCCCTGGCTGCTGGCCGAGGCAGTAGAGGGAGGGGCGTCGACTGTCCCAAGGGCGGCATCCATGCCGCCAGGGAGGCGTGTACCTACAGTCACAGCTCTTGGCCAAATAGGCGAAGACGAATCATCAGCATCGTCCAAAAATGCTAGTGTGGTGGGATCCTGGGGGGAGGTGGACATCTCGGAGAACGGAAACATCATCTCGTCAAACACAACATGACGGGAGACGATGATCCGGTTAGAGTGGAGGTCGAGACATCGATATCCCTTATGATCGGAGGAATACCCAAGGAAAACACAAAGGGAGGAGCGAGGGGATAGCTTATGTGGGGCTCTAGAGGACAGGTTGGGATAGCAAGCACAGCCAAAAACACGAAGGTGAGTGTAAGATGGATGTGTGCCGTGGAGAGCGAAAAAGGGAGTATGGCTGTCTAGGGTTTTAGTGGGATGGCGGTTGAGGAGGTAGGTAGCGGTGTGGAGAGAGTCAGCCCAATAAACCGGAGGAAGACTGGCCTGAAACAGAAGGGATCGCACTATGTTGTTGATTGTGCGAAGAATGCGCTCGGCACGTCCGTTCTGTTGGGAGGTGTATGGGCACGACATCCGGAGAATGACCCCGTGAGTGAGGAAGAACGTGCAGGCTGAAGAGTGGTCGAACTCGCGGCCGTTGTTGCACTGAACTGCCTTGATGGAGGAGTCAAACTGCGTGCGAACATACGAGAAAAAGTTAGAAATAACACTGAAAGTTTCAGACTTAAGACGTAATGGAAAGGTCCAGGTGTAGTGAGTGCAGTCATCGAGAATGACTAAATAGTATTTATAGCCAGACACACTAACAACTGGAGATGTCCAAAGATCACAATGTATTAAGTCGAAAGGATTTACAGCAGGAGAGTTGGAAACACTAAATGGTAGGCGCACATGGCGACCTAGCTGACAAGCATGACAAATGTGATCATCAATGTGCTTATTACATGAAATGGCATTGGAACTAAGAAGTTTAGATAAAGCCGCATGTCCGAGGTGACCGAGGCGACAATGCCAAAGTGAAGAGGACGACACGGTGGTGGCGAGGGTAGTGGTGGTGTTGGATGATGCGGGGAAGAACGGGTAGAGGTCACCCGTGCTATTGTACCTGGCGATCATGCTCCGTGTCTAAAGGTCCTTTACAGAAAGGCCAAATGGGTCAAATTCAATGGAGCAATTATTATCAGTGGTGAAACGACGGATAGAGATTAAATTCTTAATAATGCTAGGTGACACTAAAACATTAGAAAGAACAAGAGGACGTCGTTCCGCAGAAAAAGAATGTGACCCAATAGATGTAACGGGAAGTGAAGCTCCGTTACCCACAATGATAGATGAAGGACTGGATGACGATGGAGGGTGAAGGCTAGAAAGTATACCAGCGTTGTTGACCGTATGAGCACCGGCACCGGAGTCAGCATACCATTCGCCCGATAGAGGAGGTGTCAGCGTCATGGTGTTGAAGTTGCTGACGAGGCCGGACGGATCCCAGGACATGCCCTGCATGGGCGTCCAGGGCTGCTGCTGAGCTGCTGTGCTGGTGGCAGTCCTCCGTAGCCGAACCCTGGAGGAGGCCCAAGGGTGTACGGCTGCTGCACGTACTGCTGGTGGGCGGTGAAGGCGGCCGGCGGAGGACGGAACGGCGGCAGCCGACCGGCAACACCAGCGCCGGCCCGCAACACCAGGCGCAGTACTATAATCCGTGGGCGGGCCATGCTCAGTTCTGGCCATGGCCGCCGCGGCGGCGGCCGGTCCGCTGCTGGCCGTGGCCGACAGTGCCGCCCTGCCCTTGGCGGGCAGTGCCGCCCTGGCCGTAGTAGCCGCCCTAGTCGGGCTGCCCGTAACCAGCAGGCCTGCCCTGGCCATGCCCGGCCTGATGGCCCTGGCCGTGTCCACCGTGGGGGCGTCCGGCAGGAGGGCGTGGAGTGGCGACGAGGGCGGTGGACGTAGAGGAGGCCAGCGGATCGGAGGCCCCGGCTGCCTCGCCGGCGGCGATGTCTTCGATGTCGATCTCCTCGAGTAGAAGAAGCGTGCGAGCCTCCTCAAAGATGGGGAAGGGCTGCCGCATCTTGAGGTTGGAGACCATGGGCCGGAACTTGCCGTTGAGGCCGCGGAGGAGGGTGAGGACCAGGGTGCGATCCCCGATCGGATCGCCGTAGTCGCCGAGAGTCGCTGCCATCATCTCAAGACGACGGCAGAAGTTGGTGATCAAGGTGGAGCCCTGTTTCGCCGTGCGAAACTCCACTGAGAGCAGCAGGGCGCGCGATTTGCGCTGGCCAAGAAACTCATTCTCGAGGTAGGTCCAGGCGCCGCGAGTGTTGGGCTTGCGGTTCATCGTCGACTGCTGGAGGTCAGCGTGGATCGTGCAGTAGATCCATGTCAGGACGGTGCAGTCCATCTGCACCCACGCCAGTCGATCAGCGTTAACGACATCGGAGAGGACGTGGTCCGTGAGGGTGTACTTGCCCAGGACGACGAGGAACATGGCGCGCCACCGGTTGTAGTTGTCAGCGGCGCGATCCACAACCAAGGGCACGAGATCCACAACCAAGGGCACGAGGACCTTGATGCTGAGGACGGCGATGGCGGCGGCGTGGACGACAGCGTACTTGGCCTCGTACGCGTCGAGGGCCGCTGCGCGATCAGCAGCCGCCGCCTTCTCGCGTGTCTCGCGAGCCTGGCGCTCGGCCTCGGTCTCGGCCATCGGAGCAGGAGCCGGGCGACGGGATCGACTGACGGCGCAGTGGAGAAGGCCGCGCGGTGACGCGCAGCAGTGCGGATCGCGACCACGCGTCGTGACCGGCTATACGTAGACGTAGACGTTGCCGGGCGGTGGACGTCGCTACCTGCTGGATCGGTGCCCAGGCGGCAACGTTGACGTAGACGTAGATGGGATCTGCGTGTCCACGTTGAAGCTGGGACCTGTTGGTCGAGCGGACGGCGCGATCACGAGGAGACGGGCCGGCGAGCGGATGGGCTCGGCGACGGCGGGGTAGTAGCGCGTCGTGCAGGAGCCGAGGCGCGCGCGTCCTCGAGGAGATGGCCCGCCGGCCGGCGATCGAACGCGTGGCGGCGGCGGCGCGGTCTCGGGTGGAGACGCGCGATTAGCGGAAGCGGAAATGAATGATAGAATGATAGAAAGTGATTGGGGAAATTCTTAATAGTATTGTGATTGTTCAGCGTATATGCATTGTGGACATTGATTCAAGTAGCCACTGAGCGTCTGGACCAATTCTTTTCTGCGTCTTGCTGCATAATTCCAAGCAGCAGGAGAAAAGCTGTAGATTTAATAACTGATCCACAGGTCCAGCTCATCGACTTTGATTATCCCACCTAGCTAGAAAATAAATAATGAAGTATAATACTGAAATTAAAATATATTACCTTCACTCAGAAAATCGTGACCTTCTCCCACCCCACCTTCGTGTGGCAGAAATCCACCGTCGGACTATTTTTCCGTCGCCCCCCTGTACTCATTCGCTCCGCTCCCCTCACCGCACGCCGCAGCCCCTCCCATCATCGAAACCGCATCCTCAACCCTCCGCTTCCATCCTCCCGATCCCATATGCTCTCCTCTCCCGCTCGTCGTGACTACCCGCCCCACTACGCTGCCGCCACGCCACTCCGACTCCTACGCCGCCAGCTCGGCACCCCCTTCTCCGCCGCGCCGACGTAGCGCGAGCCGCGGGCCCGCGCGCTCGGCACCCCCTCCTCCGCCGCGACGCTGGGCCTCCGCCTCTCCCTCATCTCCGCCTCCTGCGCAGATCCTCTCCGTCCCACCGGCCTCCTCCTCCTCTCCGACTCCTCCGCCGCCGCACCGCCGGGGCATGAGCCGCTCACGCGCTCGGCACCCCCTCCGCCGCCGCCTTCATGCACACCGCGTCCGAAGCGACGCGCGGACCTCTTCGCTGCGACGCCTCAAGTCGACGTCGCCATCCTCACAGAGCCGAGAAGGCCGCCCCGCCGCCGTCGCCACTGAGTCCAGAGCGGCGCGCGGCGCTCGGTCCACCACCTCCATCCGCGCCGCGTCTGAAGCGACGCGTGGACCTCCTCGCTGCGACGACTCGGGTTGATGTCGCCGTGCCCCAGCGAGAGGCCACCTCCACGCAGCCATCCCTGCCGCGTCCAGATCACCCCTCGTGCCCGGCGTTGCGAACTCACACGTCCGGGTCAGAGCGAAGCCTCTCCTTGATTCCTCAGCACGGGCGTCTCCGGCCTCCCCACTGCGCGTGGCCACCAGTGGCCTCGCTGGCACCGGGGCGCGTGGGCGCCTCCGGCCTCCCCGGCGGGGTGCAGGCGGCTCCCCCGACTGCTCACCTTCGATTCAGAACTTGTTCGTAGCACAACATTGGCAGCTAATGCAACCAGTTCACCATACGTGATGATCTGATGCTGTCTGTTCCTGTGCGAGGCGTAATTTTTCCCAGCAACATAAGCACAGTAGCACGAAAGATCCTGTGCGAGGCCAGATGTGCTAGGCAGCAGCAGTGTGCTCTTTTATTGTGGATATGCTTGCAGAAAAGGAGAGAAAGGAGCAGATAGAGGGATTTGCCAAAGGAGTTCGCTAATGAAATCAGTGTAATCATCATACAGGTATTGACTCCTACTTGAGACTGTCAATTCATTACAATAGTATTGCTCTACATTTTTTAAATTACTTCTTTAATATCATGGTGCATATTACTTACTATTTAAAATTATTTCTTTGAAAAAAATAATGTCAAGCCACGATAAAGACAAATATACTAAGTTTTAGTGTTACTTGTTTAGATATGAAAGTACTATTTGGAAACTATGCACTATATTTCTCAGAATAACTATAATTACTTACCAACAATTAAAAATACTTTTGGCTAATAAGGATACAAACACTGCTGTTAAGTCATTGTTCTTTGTATATGGTTTGCTCTGATTAATTTTACATGATAACATCTTACATTGACATGTAAATTTATGTTTTTGCTACTGCGTGCAGACTGTAGACCCGTTTCAGTTCCTTTTTACAAGACTAAATTGCGCACATTGTTTAGCAATGGTCGGCACAAAATAATTTGTGGGCGGTGGTGGCCGATTGGTCCAGCGAGGCAAATATCTAATAAACACTTATAACACTTGGTGAAAGGTTGACTGATGCATCTGGTTTCTGCTTCAAAATATTTTATTTGTAGCAGTCTGAGTTTTTGTTTCTAATGGCTTGTAGGTAACTCTGCTCAGTTCCTGTTGGCTAGAAGGTTGCAGGGATAGATGCGTGCTATAGTTGAAAACAGAAACAGTTATTGAATAAGGTCAAGACGTCACATTGAGTCAGCTGGAATTGTAGTATTGTTGTGAAATATTTCTTTATGTCTGAAAATTGCTTTTTGTTGCCCTGTGTTGAGCTTATCATTGTTAGCAACTTATCATGTGTTTCATTCAGGTAGGCAGCCTTTCCTACGGAAGGTGCAATCCACTTAAAACATGTTTACAGTCTGGAGATTTTTTATTTTTTCCTGTAAACCCTTCTCCTGAGTTTACTTGTGTTAATGGTATTGCAGGTGAAAAAAATGTTTTGAGTATGATATTTGGTGCACAGGTGCTGATGGAATTGCATGGGAGAGCTCCAGACCTCCAGTAAAAGAAACATCGTGGCTATATTTTTTTCTAAAGGACACCATGACTATATTGCTAGGCTGCTTGATGCTGATGCCAGCAATTGTTTGGTTTGCTTTATTTCTGCAGATAAGCTAAAATTTTAGTGAACCGCTGCAGTTGGTCTATACTTTGTTGTGGGTGTCCCTGTAGTTGAAGAGTCTCATATATATTAGATTTCTAGAACCTCTTAGAAGAAAAGAATTATACATGGTAATTCTTTCATATAAATAACCAAGGGCACGAGATCCACAACCAAGGGCACGAGGACCTTGATGCTGAGGACGGCGATGGCGGCGGCGTGGACGACAGCGTACTTGGCCTCGTACGCGTCGAGGGCCGCTGCGCGATCAGCAGCCGCCGCCTTCTCGCGTGTCTCGCGAGCCTGGCGCTCGGCCTCGGTCTCGGCCATCGGAGCAGGAGCCGGGCGACGGGATCGACTGACGGCGCAGTGGAGAAGGCCGCGCGGTGACGCGCAGCAGTGCGGATCGCGACCACGCGTCGTGACCGGCTATACGTAGACGTAGACGTTGCCGGGCGGTGGACGTCGCTACCTGCTGGATCGGTGCCCAGGCGGCAACGTTGACGTAGACGTAGATGGGATCTGCGTGTCCACGTTGAAGCTGGGACCTGTTGGTCGAGCGGACGGCGCGATCACGAGGAGACGGGCCGGCGAGCGGATGGGCTCGGCGACGGCGGGGTAGTAGCGCGTCGTGCAGGAGCCGAGGCGCGCGCGTCCTCGAGGAGATGGCCCGCCGGCCGGCGATCGAACGCGTGGCGGCGGCGGCGCGGTCTCGGGTGGAGACGCGCGATTAGCGGAAGCGGAAATGAATGATAGAATGATAGAAAGTGATTGGGGAAATTCTTAATAGTATTGTGATTGTTCAGCGTATATGCATTGTGGACATTGATTCAAGTAGCCACTGAGCGTCTGGACCAATTCTTTTCTGCGTCTTGCTGCATAATTCCAAGCAGCAGGAGAAAAGCTGTAGATTTAATAACTGATCCACAGGTCCAGCTCATCGACTTTGATTATCCCACCTAGCTAGAAAATAAATAATGAAGTATAATACTGAAATTAAAATATATTACCTTCACTCAGAAAATCGTGACCTTCTCCCACCCCACCTTCGTGTGGCAGAAATCCACCGTCGGACTATTTTTCCGTCGCCCCCCTGTACTCATTCGCTCCGCTCCCCTCACCGCACGCCGCAGCCCCTCCCATCATCGAAACCGCATCCTCAACCCTCCGCTTCCATCCTCCCGATCCCATATGCTCTCCTCTCCCGCTCGTCGTGACTACCCGCCCCACTACGCTGCCGCCACGCCACTCCGACTCCTACGCCGCCAGCTCGGCACCCCCTTCTCCGCCGCGCCGACGTAGCGCGAGCCGCGGGCCCGCGCGCTCGGCACCCCCTCCTCCGCCGCGACGCTGGGCCTCCGCCTCTCCCTCATCTCCGCCTCCTGCGCAGATCCTCTCCGTCCCACCGGCCTCCTCCTCCTCTCCGACTCCTCCGCCGCCGCACCGCCGGGGCATGAGCCGCTCACGCGCTCGGCACCCCCTCCGCCGCCGCCTTCATGCACACCGCGTCCGAAGCGACGCGCGGACCTCTTCGCTGCGACGCCTCAAGTCGACGTCGCCATCCTCACAGAGCCGAGAAGGCCGCCCCGCCGCCGTCGCCACTGAGTCCAGAGCGGCGCGCGGCGCTCGGTCCACCACCTCCATCCGCGCCGCGTCTGAAGCGACGCGTGGACCTCCTCGCTGCGACGACTCGGGTTGATGTCGCCGTGCCCCAGCGAGAGGCCACCTCCACGCAGCCATCCCTGCCGCGTCCAGATCACCCCTCGTGCCCGGCGTTGCGAACTCACACGTCCGGGTCAGAGCGAAGCCTCTCCTTGATTCCTCAGCACGGGCGTCTCCGGCCTCCCCACTGCGCGTGGCCACCAGTGGCCTCGCTGGCACCGGGGCGCGTGGGCGCCTCCGGCCTCCCCGGCGGGGTGCAGGCGGCTCCCCCGACTGCTCACCTTCGATTCAGAACTTGTTCGTAGCACAACATTGGCAGCTAATGCAACCAGTTCACCATACGTGATGATCTGATGCTGTCTGTTCCTGTGCGAGGCGTAATTTTTCCCAGCAACATAAGCACAGTAGCACGAAAGATCCTGTGCGAGGCCAGATGTGCTAGGCAGCAGCAGTGTGCTCTTTTATTGTGGATATGCTTGCAGAAAAGGAGAGAAAGGAGCAGATAGAGGGATTTGCCAAAGGAGTTCGCTAATGAAATCAGTGTAATCATCATACAGGTATTGACTCCTACTTGAGACTGTCAATTCATTACAATAGTATTGCTCTACATTTTTTAAATTACTTCTTTAATATCATGGTGCATATTACTTACTATTTAAAATTATTTCTTTGAAAAAAATAATGTCAAGCCACGATAAAGACAAATATACTAAGTTTTAGTGTTACTTGTTTAGATATGAAAGTACTATTTGGAAACTATGCACTATATTTCTCAGAATAACTATAATTACTTACCAACAATTAAAAATACTTTTGGCTAATAAGGATACAAACACTGCTGTTAAGTCATTGTTCTTTGTATATGGTTTGCTCTGATTAATTTTACATGATAACATCTTACATTGACATGTAAATTTATGTTTTTGCTACTGCGTGCAGACTGTAGACCCGTTTCAGTTCCTTTTTACAAGACTAAATTGCGCACATTGTTTAGCAATGGTCGGCACAAAATAATTTGTGGGCGGTGGTGGCCGATTGGTCCAGCGAGGCAAATATCTAATAAACACTTATAACACTTGGTGAAAGGTTGACTGATGCATCTGGTTTCTGCTTCAAAATATTTTATTTGTAGCAGTCTGAGTTTTTGTTTCTAATGGCTTGTAGGTAACTCTGCTCAGTTCCTGTTGGCTAGAAGGTTGCAGGGATAGATGCGTGCTATAGTTGAAAACAGAAACAGTTATTGAATAAGGTCAAGACGTCACATTGAGTCAGCTGGAATTGTAGTATTGTTGTGAAATATTTCTTTATGTCTGAAAATTGCTTTTTGTTGCCCTGTGTTGAGCTTATCATTGTTAGCAACTTATCATGTGTTTCATTCAGGTAGGCAGCCTTTCCTACGGAAGGTGCAATCCACTTAAAACATGTTTACAGTCTGGAGATTTTTTATTTTTTCCTGTAAACCCTTCTCCTGAGTTTACTTGTGTTAATGGTATTGCAGGTGAAAAAAATGTTTTGAGTATGATATTTGGTGCACAGGTGCTGATGGAATTGCATGGGAGAGCTCCAGACCTCCAGTAAAAGAAACATCGTGGCTATATTTTTTTCTAAAGGACACCATGACTATATTGCTAGGCTGCTTGATGCTGATGCCAGCAATTGTTTGGTTTGCTTTATTTCTGCAGATAAGCTAAAATTTTAGTGAACCGCTGCAGTTGGTCTATACTTTGTTGTGGGTGTCCCTGTAGTTGAAGAGTCTCATATATATTAGATTTCTAGAACCTCTTAGAAGAAAAGAATTATACATGGTAATTCTTTCATATAAATAACCTTATATGTATACACTGCCATCTAAATTATACAGGAAACTCTGTTGTTGAAGCATCGAGTCTTGATGCTAAGGGTACCATGGCCGGCGCAGATCCTGGTGAGTGCATAGCTTCAGTACTGATTGAATTAAACTCATACTAAATGTGTTTTTTTATTTAGATCATGGATTATGTTATTCTTGGAGATTTAATTTTGCGACATCATTTCATGCTTGTAGGCATAGTGTTTGAGCACATGCTGCGTGTATTTTGATTTTGGCATAAAAGTGCTAAGCTAATTATTGTGGTTAGTTGGTTCACTGTGTGGGATTTATCATATGTATTTATGATATTCTGAAATATGGTTATCTCAGTTATCATGTGCTTTACAGTATTCCTATTTGAATGGCATGTTCAATTGAATAACCTGATCAGTACATGTGCTTGCACTAATTGTGTTACATAGGCAAGAAATAATTGTACATAGTTTAACTATTTCTATATATTTTTAACCACATGCTGTTTATTTTATCAAATCCATAATTTAATCACTAGTCACTATATATAAATGTCCATGTATGCAGAAATTGATCAAGTCGCCTCCTCATCCACGGCTGTTGCTGATAAGGCCGTGCTGATTCCCGCATCTAAGAGTGCTGCTGATGAGCCGTCAGGAAGTGCTGCTGCAGATCATCAAGATGTTGATTGGCGACACCCTGCTTACAAGTCTACTACTTTAAGGTTTCCCTAGGTAGGCTTGCCGGTAAAACACCGACAGCTGGCGAGCTCGATGGCATCGTTTCAACCTCACCATCGCGCTAGAAGATCCCCTGGCAAGCTCGGTGGCATCGTTTCAACCTCACCATCGCGCTGGAAGAAGGAGCGGCTTTCGACTTCGGCTCCTGGGCCTGCATCGCAATGGCTCTGGTGGCTTCGGTAGCCACCTCGCCAACCCTAGGGAGTCGGATGCATCAACGCCAACATCCAGCCGTGACATCGACGAACTCGCCGACAATCTCGGCTAAATCCAAATTTCTGATCGAATCAGAAATCGCAAGAGCAAGTTCGGATCCAACTCGGCTCCTCGTGATGGGCCCGAACTCGAGTCTCCGTTCGGACTTCACATCACAACCACCATTTATCGGGAGGCACTACAATTCGAATCCCTATCCGCATTGGAAAAGGAGTTGGATTATCTATTTGAACTCGGACTCCGACCGCAGCTCGCGCTGCAATATTGACATGCCGCAACTACTTCGACTTCGCGAGGACGCTCGGCGACCCGCCGACGATTACTTCGACTACTTGTCTTGACTAGAAAACTGGTCGTGAGCAGGCCTCACACTGTAAATAACTAGTCGTAATCGACTCCGACTAGTCGGGCTTCATCAACAAACCGTCGCCGCTCCATCGACGAGTGCTATGGCTTCGTCGGCAATTGCCCACGAATCAAGCTAAGTCACTTATACCTTTTCAGATTTGTCCTCCACAGGATCAGCTACTTAGCTGTGTACGCCTCTCGATGGGCATGAAACTCTCCATAACTACACTTTGTCGCCTACTTTATGGCAACGAGCATTCTTTTTGTAGCAATGACGACTACTTTTTCCTACATTCATTGTCTTCTCTTAACGATTGCTAATCTACTCATGTAGCAAATGCCTTAATCCGTGAAACTTTGGATCTTCAGTCATGCCTAAGTGACTATGCGTACACGGGACAAAGATCTCATACACGCTATGAGCGAAGGCTAGAACGGGACCAGGTGATTAAACGTAACAGGTGGACTACTTGGGAGATTTACATGGCCTAAACAAGAGGTCGACAAAACAAGTTTATTTTTACACCGAAGAAATTTTGATATCTTCGCATTATGCTACATAATGTATGCATTATTTTTTTTCAGATCAAGCTTTGGCAACAACTCTTCAGTTCGCTCGGCACATCTCTAATGGCTCCGCTAGCTCCCAGGCGCGAGGGCTGGGCGCCAATAACTACTCGACAAGGCTCCTTGAAAGGATCTTGGTGATGCCTAGAGGGGGATGAATAGACGTACCTGAAAAACCTAAAAAATTCTTCGCAGCAATTAAATGTGTTGGAAATTCCGACACTGTGTAGGAAGTTCCGATGGACCGGAACTTCCGTCAAAACTAAAGTTCTTATACGAAATTCAAAATTAAACTTGAAACTGGAGAACCTAACTGAATCAAAAGTTGTACAATGATACTAGGAGACTTCTGCAGGTGATATCTGCAAGCACAACAACTTAAGTACGTAGATTGGCACAAAACAAACTCTAAGTCAATAAGAACTAAATAAATGCAATAATCACTGTCAGACCAGGGTACACGAGACTGTACACGTGACATACTTCTTCTAGGATACGGGATGGGACATGGCCCACGCCCTACATCTGTTCTAACTACTCGCAGTGCAGTAGGACTACTCATACAGTAGTGAAACTAATCGGACACGGTAGGAGACTACACGAGAATTACACGGGTAGGATTCCTAGGCTTGTACCCGACTAGGACTTCCATGTAAACCTTTCCCCCCAGACTATATAAGGACAGACAAGGACGCCCTTAGGGACAATCACCATCAAAGGCAATACAAACCACACAAGACGTAGGGTATTGCGCTCTCATCGGCCCGAACCTGTATAAACCTTGTGTTCCTTGCACCTTCAAGTTCTTAATCTCGGTGACACCCTACCTACAAACTCACCACCTCGGGGGTATCCCTCGGTGGGCGTGGCAGTAAAACACCGACAGCTGGCGCGCCAGGTAGGGTTGTTCATCGAGCATCCACCGGAGAAATCGATGGCATCCTTCAACTTCACCAGCGTTGTGCTCAACGAGGGCACAACTTTCAACCTTCGACTCCTGGATCTGCATCGCCAATGCCCATCTAGATCCTTCGGCTTCAACAGTCACCTAGCCAACTCTAGGGAGCCGGAGGCCTCTTCATCAACTCCAAGCAGCGATCTCGACGAGTTCATCGACAACCTCGATGATCTGTTGCTTCCCGATCTGGCCCAGCAGATCGAAAAGATGTTCGTTTTCGACGCGACTTCCACTCGTGACGCACTAGATCTAGTCGGGTCGGATTCAAACCGATCTGAAAAGACCACACGATCTAAATCCCTCTCCAACTGGGAGGAGGATTTGGATCTGATGCTCAAGATCAAGGATGTGGGAGCCACCGTTTGTCGGGGGGGCACCCATTTTTGACATCTACTCGAACTCCAACGAAGAGTACTTCTCGCTCAGTACTACATCTTCAAGCCAGTCCCGAGAAGGACTCGGAGACGAGGGAGCCACCGCTCGTCGGGCGGCCCCTACCCATGAAAACCACTCGCAACCCGACGGCCACACTGAATCGTTTTCGGGCAGCCATCTGGGTTTAACCATAACGTCAACGTCACAAGGCCGGCGTTTCGTGTACTGGAAGGGCTTTGAGCCCTCCGAACTACTCAATTACGAGTCCCGCCTTGTGGCCTTCACGCAGGAACTGCCCTTCCAGGAGGGCAAACCTCTTTCTCCCGTCGCGGAAGAAGGAGAAAGTAGCACAGAGCTACTCGAGTACAGCCTTACGGCTAACCACTAGCCGGATCGTCAAGTCTGCATGGCCTCCTTTCGCAACATGGAGGACGACGAGCTGGACCCCCGGTACAACAACGAGCAACTCACGGACATCTCAGCCGACGAGCCCACAATTGATGCTCCCCAGGATAAAGACGAGGAGCACCGAAGGATCCGGCGGGTAAAGAACGCCAAGCGCGCCCAACGCAGGCGCAACGCGCAGAATCGCGCCCGCGAACCAAGAGATCTAAACAACGCCTTTGTAGCAGTCGCAGATCGGGAGTACCGTACGCCGATTGGCACCATCGCAGAAGCAGCACTCTTAGCTCAACAATTCCCACCAAATCCTCAGATACAAAGGCTGCAGT
Organism: Panicum miliaceum; assembly: GCA_032594955.1. Classification (NCBI taxonomy): domain Eukaryota; kingdom Viridiplantae; phylum Streptophyta; class Magnoliopsida; order Poales; family Poaceae; genus Panicum; species Panicum miliaceum. The sequence goes on along the minus strand of CM064070.1, from coordinate 4,016,615 downwards.
ATCTGACCTAGCGCGCGCTCGTGCAACTCGATGGGCAACTTCCAGTGTCCTCCACTCGGAATCTGCCCTCGAGGTCTAAGCGCCATAGTGAAACCGCGCTGGTCAGTCGCACCCCCGGAGGAGGGCCCGGGAGCCGGAGGAATGACAACCACCAGCGCAACAAGAGCCACCTGTCCGCGCGTGGTAACAATGAACAAGAGGTACAACAATCCACTCGCAACCAGCGTGGTGCAAGGCATCTGTAACATCCCAGGTTTTTACCGGGAATGTTAATGTTGCAAAAATCGGGAATTTTAAAAACTTTCCGTATAAGTGCTCTTAGTTAAGATCAAATGCAAGGATAATCTCTCCTACCCCAAATTCCTAGCAAATTTAACCGAAACTGAACTAAGGACAATATTGTTAGTGTGTAACTTTGGGGTCACTTGGATTTATTTGCAATCTACCTTGTTGAATTTTTTGTTGGATCTTATTTGAGTTGTTCCCAATTTGTTTGATTCAATCAAATGGAATTTAATTTGAATGGGCCATTCAAATTCAAATTCAAATACTAACTACCCTAAGCCAACTTGGGCCAACAGCCCGAAGCCGGCCCACACGAGCACAGCCCGGCCCAGCACCTATTCCCCTTTCCCCGCAAGCACAGCCACACGGGCACGGCCCATGGCCAATCCGGCCAGCCCGCCAACCGCCTCCGCCTCGTCCCCATCACCCCTCACCCGGGCAGCTGAAAAGCGGGGCCCGCTTATCAGCTTTCCCTAACACCTCCAACCGCGCCCTCGCGACCCTCCAGCTTCGACCCCCGCGACAAAGCGGCGAAGCCGCCACGCCCCCTTTCGCCTGCGTCACCGCTGCGCCCCCTTCACCTGCGTCACCCCGCGCCTCGCCTGTCCCCGCTCCACGACACGGGTGCGAAACCGCCACGCCTCCCATATCGGCCACCGAGCCCGCACCGCAAAACCCTAGCCGCGCCACGCCATGCGATGGCACCACGCGTCCCATCGCCACCCTCGACATCCGGGCCCGCGCTGCGAACCCTAGCGCAGCCCCCTTAAGAACTCCCGAGGCCGCCGGCAAAAACCCTAGCCACCTCGGTGTCTTCCTGTCACACCCTAAAATATTTAATTTTAGGATGTGAATATCTTTTACAATGTGTCCATCCATCTTAGGGTTTTTCGAGAATTTTCCAGATTATTCTAGCAATTATTCACTTTTTCCGTAGAGCTAAATCCATTTATTGGAAAGTTCTAAAAAACTATTTCTCAATTTCCAAGTATTTTATTTGGATTCCTCGTGTCCCAAATTACCTCCCGAGTTTACCTCGAAATTTTTGGGATTCTTCTGGATATATTTTTCGTGGTTTAAAATATTTATCTAGAATTTTCTAGACTTATTTCAAGCTTTAAAATATGTTCTGGAAAATAAATTCATTTTCTTTCCTCTCGAGCTGGATTCAACTCATTTTGCGTCTAGTCCGCCTTAGATCCTAGAACCGTGCTGTTGAGCTCGACCACCGCTTTGATCTCGTCGTCTTTCGAGTTACGCCATCAAATAGTAGACTTCCTTCCCGAAATTCAAATTCTCATCGTAGTCGGACCGATCCGTTATATCACCATTCTCCCTTTTTACTCTGTCATATCTGACACCCTATAATGTCCATTCGAGTTTCCCATTCTCTAATCTTTCTCCCCGATCAAATCTCGCTCGAAACAAAATCGTGCCTCGACTTCGGCATTTTCCGATGATACTTCATTATCGTCAACGTCAGCTCTGGCGACTAGCAACGTCGCTTTAAAAACCCTAGACCCAACTCAATCTTGACCCAGCCGAGCATCCCTTACTACCATCCGTCTTCCTCGGAACAATGGCTAGCCAATCGCTCCACTCACTTGTTGTTTCTCCCTATGAAATTTAGGTCCTACCTATCATGCCCCTCCTCTCCTTTTGTTTTCACCGCAAGAGCCAGGCCATGTCGACTCGGTGTTCCCTAAGCGTGAATGCCTAGGATTCGGTGGCCATATCTGGACCGGTCATGTGCGTCTCGCTCTTCCCGTGCCTGTGCCGCACCTACCGGCAAAGCCTACTATCTCGTCGTTCCAGTTTCAAACGTCATCTTGATACCGGAGGCTCTTCTGGCTATTCTCGGCATGCCCTAGCCCGATCGTCCGTGTTCAATAAAGCATCGCGCATCGCGTGCCTGACCTGGACCTAAGCCCGACCCAAGCCGCATCGCGCGTGCCTGACCTGGACACGGCTGTGTGCCATCACCTGGGCACCTCAGCGTCCGCGCCACGCCAAGTTACTCATGGTGCGCCCTATAAATCACGAGGCCGAGCCCTGCCCTCCCCCGCGTAGGACAGCGCCGCCGTCGCCAACGCGCGAGGAAGCAGCGCTGCTGCTAGACCGAGCGCCCAGGCCTCCCTCCCATTCCCCTCCTGCTTGTGAGGCAGCAGGAAACCGGGAGTGTCGCTGCCAACGCCTCCCTGTTGCGTGTGCGAAGGAGGCAAACGCCGGTCCTACGTGCCCTGCACCCCTGCGCCCCTCCATCTACTCGCCTGGTCGCAGGAGAGCACCACGCCCCCAGGCTGCCGCACCTCCTACGCGTCTGCTTCCACGAAGCAGACCGCCGCTGCATCTTCTTCGGCGAAATCCGGCCACCACAATGCATCCCCGCGGCAAAAAAGGTATAAAATTGAACGCCCTCATCGTCCTCTTTCTTTTTCCCCGCTTCCCAAAGCCTATCGTGCCCTATATCGCCGGGATTTCATGCTACAGTACCCGCAGGTCCTCCATAGATGCTGTTCCGAGCCTTTCGCGATTTAGCCCCCTAAAAATCTTGTAATTCCTGCAGTTTTCTGTGTGTCTTGCAAACTTCACAGAAAACCCCCTAGATCTATTGCATCTTTTCAACCCAGCCCCACCCTTGGTCTTTTATGGATCTAACCCTAACTTTTGGTCAATTTACGAGCTCAGTTTTCTGAGTCTTGCGAAAATCAGTAACTAGACCCTGAAATCTATAGTTAATAACATATAGGTCCTTGGAACCTTGTTTCATGTGTAGTTTCCTCGTTCTAGATCCATTTTGACCCGTTCTTTTTGCGTTACTCTTCTAAAACCCTAAGGTATCATTTAGTAGCGTTGTTGTACCGTAGTTTCTATTTTTAAAATTAAATATCGATTTAATTTGATTAATATCCTCTCATCTAGTTTTTCCAATTAAAATCCAATCAGATCTATACTCCGGTTTTCATAATTAATATTAACTTGATTAATATCAACTCAAATACATTTGGAATTTAATTTGTTTAGTTCAACTCGAATCATAAAGTTATACGCTTAGATGTTCTCACAAGTCTTCTTTGCTAATTAATTGTTTAATTAGTATAATTTATACATAGACAATTATAAATAAAATTTGACTAAGTTCTACTTCGCCTTTACAAATACAAATATAATTTAAGTTAGTTATAACCTGGATATTTCATTCAAATATCCTTTATATTTTTTTCTAAATTAAAATAAATGAAGCTTATAGTTCTGTTATTTTCTTTTATAACATAAATCTTCCGATAGCTGTTTCTTTTTTACCGTATCTCCGCTTTTCGCGTTTCTTGCGCTCTCGTGACCGTAGTAACGAGTCCTATCCTTTAGTACGCTCTTTTAAAGCTTTCTTTTTATTTAGTGTATCTGTTATTAGTTATTATTGTTTGTTTGTTTGCTTGTATGCTTGGGTCCGATGCTTGTGTGACGTTAGAAGAAGCGCAATTCAAGAACTTTGAAGATTAAGAGTTTCGAAAATAAGAGTTGAAGACTCTGAGCAGCTATTCTCTAAAAGTAAGGCAAGTGTTTCCTTGATCATTCTTTTGTCCTAATAATCATAATAAATATAACTTTTTCCTTATGCATGCATGTGTCCTAATTTTGATGGATCCTAATTAAGGATATGCCTAGTCTTTATGATCATTCCTTGCTAACCTGGGTTTTACCTTTATGTTGGGTAGCTTCTGCTTAGTTGCTATAAATGGTTCTGGTTTGGGAATAATTTATAACCATGATGACAACAATGATGATGCTACACCTGTTTTATCGATGTTCATGCCCCTTCTGTTGTTAATCACAAGATCATATGTTTTAATCGGAACATGGAGAACCACCCAGGAAAACAGTGCAACCATAATACTACATGGCTTTGGTCTTGGCTGATTAATTAGAAACACTAGCTTGTGATAATCTTACCGAAAGGGCAAGAGGGTTTGCATCGTCGGGGTATAGCTCGGTCTTCTTGAGGATATGATATGGTCCTGGTTAAGGTGTCTGCCTCATTAGGGAGAGTTATGACCGCTTTGACTTGAAATCTTAGCGGATTGTCATAAGTTAGGGAATCTTTGTAAAGGCCTCGTAGTGAATCCCTTGTCACTCACCTTGGAAGTGTTTAATAGACTAGCTACCTCGGGCAAATCGGGAGACACGAATTGTGGGTAAAGTGTACAACCTCTGCAGAGTGAAAACTGATATATCAGTCGTGCTCACAGTTACGAGCAGCTTGGACCCTCACATGATTAAGGAACTTGAAGATGAAATAAATCGTGGACCATGTTTATGGTTATGGTTATATTTCTATTATACTTGTTCTGTTTCTCTTAATGTGGATTTTGGTATGAACTTATATCTCAGTAATCAGGTGCTAATAAAACTTGACCAACTAAAATTGCTTATCGCAGTAAGCCGGTCATCCTTTCCTTGATTTTGGCCTTCATGTCATATAATTCTCAACACTTGCTGAGTACCAACCATAAGTGTACTCACGCTTGTTATAATTGCTGCTCAAAATAGAAAGTTGTCGTGAAGTCTTTTGAAGATGATACTGAGTTCTAGGCCTACGCAACCCCCGGATTGCCTGTGAAGTTTAGAGTTTTCGTTTTCAGGATAAGCTGTATAACTGTAATAATCTTATAGTCTTTTAGTTCTCTTTTCGTGATATTATTACTGATTATTCACTGATGAACTCACTATATGTATGGAACTTGATCCTGGTATATATATAGTTATGCATTCGGTTTTGTTTAAGGACGTGACAGAGGTGGTATCAGAGCTGTGTCGATCGTAGGACGTCAATCAGATAGAGGAAAACAATAGAAATTGAATTTGGATGTATTCACTTTACTACCACATTAAATTTGAATACGGATACGGATATCCATATTGATGTTTAAGCGGATACGGATATCGGGTATCCGCATTCATATTCCCGGCCTTAGTTTTGAGGCGTCAAAAGCACCTACCCACGGTGAAACCAACCATCTGTATCTAGTCCAACCCCACCACCTACGCCAGCAGCAGGCAGGCTCATCGTCTCCTCAACTCCTCCGCGCACCAGCAGCAGCTCCTTGCCACGACAATGGCAGCAGCCGCCTCCTGCAGCTCCAACGACGAGCTCGTGAACCTCGGCAAGGCTGACGACCTCGACGAGGCCACCTCCAAGCTCTTCTTCAGCGATGGCGATGTCGTTGGTGCCGACTTATCTTGGCCAGCGGCGTCGGAGATGACCTCCACGCTGACCAGCCAGAGCGCGCTCCAAGCCCTGTGCGATAGCACAAGGTGCCAAGCGAGTATAAGCCGGTCTGCGCCAGCGATTTGGGTTTGGGGTGGCCAGCCTGCCAGACGCCGGCGGCGGACTCGAACGCCATGTGCGTCTACTCCGCCACGCTCGAGACGGGCCTGCGCTTCCCGCTCCACGGCTTCTACGCGCGGGTCCTCCGGCATTATCGCCTCGCGCCGAGCCAGCTCGCACCCAACGCGTGGAGCTACCTGGCCGCCTACGTGCTGCGGTGCAAAGACGCCGGCGTCGAGCCGCTCGTGTCCGCGTTCGGGTACTTCTTCAACATTTGCACGCAGAGGAGCCGCAACGGCGAGCCGGCGGGGTGGCACCATTTCCAGCCGTACACCGACGGCGGCCGCCGCCTCTTCATAGGCACCCTGCCCACCAAGAAGGGGTGGAGATCCAAGTTTTTCTTCCTGCAGTCCCCACATGCATCGGGGTGGAACTGCCCGGTGAAGTGGGGCAAGCCGAGGAGGGAGCAAGCCCGCAAGGTGGAGCCCACAAGTATGGCAATCGAAAAGCTGAAGCAGAACGCAGTCATTGATTTCAAGAGCTTCTTAGCCATCCGCGTGCACGAGCTGCCCGTGGGGGCGGCCCAGGTCACGCTGCTGCAAACAACGGTGAAAGCAGAAGCCGGAGATGCCGCAGCCGACGCAGCTGCTGCCGAGAGTGCTGCAAGGAAGCGCAAGTCGCCGGCAGTGGCGTTCGGCAATGGAGACAGAAGCAGCATGATGACCACTCTACCACAGCAACGGAGCTACCTCGTGTCAACGCCAGCGCCGCCGCGGGGATCGGGCTTCCCTCATACAAGAGCTGCTGCTAGCATCGGCGGCAGCAGCGGACCCACCACCCCCCCCCCCCCCCCCCCCCCCCCCCCCCCCGCCGCCGCCGCGGCGGCAGCACATGATGTTTGCTAACGATGCGGTGCAGTTGTGGGAGGCCATCACCGCGAGGGATCAGCTGCAGCAAGCCAATGCCAACGCCTCCAATCAGATCGTGAAGCTAAACGAGGAGCTGTGCCTGGTCAGAGCTTGGATCGCACACTACCAGGAGGAGCTGCGGTCTGCTGAGGCCAAGCACGCCCGGCTCAAGATGGAGTACATGGCCGAGCGGACGCAGCTCATCGGTCACCTGTGCGCGGCCAGTGGTGAAGTCGAGCTGCTCAAGTCTGAGCACGCCGCCGGCGTCGCCCAGCTTAAGGAGGAACACGCTGCCGAGAACGCTCAACTGAAACAGAAACTGGAAGCCGACAACGCCCAGCTCAGGGAGGAACACGCGGCCGAGGTAGCCCAGCACAAGGTGAGCTACGCCATGGGCTTGAGGGCCATGAGGCAACTCGCGCTCCACATGTACCCGAACGCCATCGATCCCTCGGAGCTGAGGGCCGAGCTGCTACTGGAATACGACGATCTGGGATGTTCTTCGGTGAGAGCGGAGGATCATCAGTGACTCATGCGTGGAGCATTGCGTAAGTATTATTGTAGCATTTGTCATTTGTCACATTCTTTTTATGTATATTTGACACTAGCTGGTCGAATTCTGCAATGGAGTGTTTAGTTAAATAGTGTGTCCTTTACAGCACGAATGTACTTTTTATGTGTATCAATTTTGCCTTATCTTTCCGTATACTGTTATCAGATTAAATTGCTAACTATTGTGTTGTGTGTGTTCATGTAGGAATTTGCAATTTGAGGATGTTCAAGAGTTCAAGTGGTGTTGTCCCCTTTTGCTAACTATTTGTCAATTGTGAACTTGGTAGTTTTAGTGATTGGTTATGAATGCCATGTACTCCCGTATGGCTGTATAGTTGGTGATATATCAAAATCTGTTATTCTCATCTATGTTGCATGCATTATGTTTATGCCTATATATTGAACTGGCAAAATTTCATGGCTGCGTTAGGTGACATCCTTCCTTTTGTTATGGTCTTTTGATGCTTTTGCTTCAAAACCAGAGCTTGGTTTTCGTTAGGTCTAGAGAATTGTTTTGGTTCCTGTGTAGGATTTTCTGGGCCTTGTTTACCTTCTACTCTTGCTAGTTGCTTGACATGTCCGAACTCTAAGGTTACTACTAGGTTGATAACAGTTGCCAAGTGATCAATGGATCCTAGAATTCTCCTATTCTAGCTGCTTCTATGCTAAATGTGCTAGTATGCACATATAGTTCCTTGGAACGTTAAGAATTGAACTCGGCTACGCTGTTGCTTCCATGATATGTTTTTGATTCCGTTTCCTCTCTCTGCTCAGTTGTCTGGGATTATCAGCGCATTATGCATGCCATTCCACTTGTTCTCCATGGATTCTGTGCCATGGTCACTTAAGTATTAAGTTAGCAGTGCATGAATTCTCTAGCACGCTCTCTAGCTTGGTCAAAATGTATACTCTAATTGAGCGAAATGGTGTTGCTTCAAGCAATCTCAAGTGTCAACTAGTGTTGAAGTAGATGTTGTATAGCATTATCACAATTTGTACAATCGTTTGCACAAGTCGTGCTAGGTTACACTGACGGACTGACCAGCAACTGCTCGATTAAGTGAACAGTTTTGTGGAATATCTTCCATGTAAATGTAATAATATAATGCCTGCTAAATTACACCATCTGGATTCTGCATTTCAAGAAAGCTCCTTTCAATACTCTCACCATGGTTGTGTATGTGTCTTTCAAGGTCAATCATTTCCCCAAAAGATCAAACACTGCTACAAAAAGTTCATACTAAATGGCTTGTTTGTTTCTAGTGGTTTGGCACTGTGAGTTATTCTTTGTAGCTCTAGCTGTGTAACATAAATTATTTTGTTTTGGTTCATTCATTCATCTTGAATAGCTCCAGCCCAAATTTGGCAATACTTTGTTCTGAATCTGTGGAAGATAAAGGAAGATCGCACCAGCAAAGATTTGGGGTGGTTCAAACATACTATATAAAAATTACTAGGATCAGAACTTGAAAGAACAATGACCGGCCATGTGATCATTTCATCATCAAGTGCCTTATGCCGATTGCCCTTCCTGATTCAGAGTTACGCATAATTTGTGGGTGTGTTTGGGCTCAGAACCTCCACCTTTGCCGGAAGAGATTTAGCGAGGGAGGGATTGGGTGAACCCCTCCCATGTCACCCAAACTCTGTCAGAAATAAATCCCTTCCTCTGTTTAATCCCTCTCTCTTGAATAATGTGTTCAGTTTGGTTGGGATTCTAACTGAGGTTTACATGCACGGTATGTGCATTGAAGATAATATGTACCGAAACCAATAGACTATAAGAAGTGTAAAAAATATGGCTCTATTAGACCATAATTATGATTTTGATGATTGTGTGATAAATATATTCAATGTGACTAACAAGTTTGTGAGCTCAAGATTTGTAGGATTTCTAGATCTTATGGATGGAGTCCAATCCACAGTTAAGGTGTCCAAATTGCAGTCAAGATGTTCAAGTTGCCCGAGAATTGTCCGCTAGATTCGTCACGTAGAGATTTCTATTCTATCATCTTTGTCTCCTGAATTTCCTCTCTTGAACTTAGGTTGGAGGTGGCCGGGGCGCCTGCATGGCTGCGTGCTTGGAGGAAATGAAGATCGCGAGTTGGCTTGCGCTAGGACAAAGGTCCAATCGTTTGCCAAGCCGGGCCAACAGCATGCATAATTTTGTTTCATTATGTATTCTCATTTTGTAATTTTCAAATATAAAATAAAATAGCTTATAATATATGGAATTAATTTAAAATAATGACAATCCCAAATGTTATACTAAATTTATATTTCAGACTGTGCAAGCGTTTTGTGTTAGAGTGCGCAGCCGATTTCAGCCTAACCTGCCACGGACCGGCGCCCCACCTAACCCAGGTCAATTGGAGGTTATAAAAAAATTATCAGAGCTAATTCAATTTAAAAGACTAATTTGATGGATTGAAGGTGTCTCACATTATATGTCCTCCCCTATATCAATTTTCGATTAAGACTAAACCTAATATTTTGCACCTAACCAATTCTTATTACAGTTTCAGCCTCTAGCACCATGGTGTCGACAATTAATACACCTGCCGGTTAACATGCTTCTGTCACGATGTCTCATGCGATGCACAAACGCAATGCTTATATAAATCCTTTGATTGTTTTGTGCATGCATATACATTCTACATACATACTTATTATATATTTGTGCTTCAATCCGTGAGAAAAATCAACACAAAACTGAGATAATTGCAAAGACAATATGTAACAGTATTATTGTTCATAGTTCAGACCCACCTACAATAGATGGCATGTATGTGGCCCAATCATCCGGCAGGCCGATTGCCCGGCCCATTAACTTAATTGTGCACGCAGCAACAGAAACCCCTCAGAAAAAAAAAAGCTCTCTACCTCTCTCTGACCATAAAGATGGTACGCAGAAACCCAAAAGCCGGTATAGTAGAGGATTACAAGCTATTGGTTCATTTTTTTATGAATAAAAAGCCATAGGGTAACTGAATTATATAATCTCATGTAGCTTTTCCAACCGCATTCATTACAAATTAAATGAAGACCTTGCTTGTTTACTGGGCAGATTATATAATTCAGTTTATATATGTTAGATTATATAATATGAAATAAGCATACCATGGACAGTTTTATGAGATTATTATGATAATTTGAGGGTATGAAGTATATAATATGAAGAACAATCTGTTGTGTTTTTTAAACATGTGAGATTATATAATATAGAGGGAAAAGAACAGATCCAAAGTATTCCTACTAGGGATGGGGATGCGAATGCGGATATTCGAAATATCCGATATCCGTATCCGTTTAAACATCAATATGGGTATCCGTATCCGTATTCGAATTTAATGCAGTAGTAAAGTGAATACATCCGAATCCGATTTTTATTGTTTTTCTCTATCCGATTCTACATCCGTATTCGACAATATTCGACACTATCCGTATCCGTTTTCGGTAGAACTATTTAAAAAATTATATTTATTTTCCATAACCAATTTATTAATTTTTATAATAAAGTTATAAGAAGATTAAGTTTACTCGTAAATATTCTTGTTTTATCTATTTATGGGTGAAATTACTTTTATAATTTTTTATTATATATATTAATTAAAAATATTTATATATTTATTGAAAATATATTTTTATTTCAAGTTTTATTTTTATATATCTATTTATTAAAATATTTATTGATAAATAAACTATTTTTGACTAGCTATCTTTGTTATATTGTCATACTTTAGTTTGTACATGTATAACGATTTTATATTCTAAAACTATCAATGAAAAAATAGTTAAATGTTATTCTATATATCGAGTAAATATCCGAATTCGAATCCGAATCCGAGGCATCCATTTTGCATTCGTATTCGATAATATCCGAATTTGTATATGTATTCAAGTTAAAATATGGTAAAAAATACTATCCGAATCCGATTCCATACGTATCCGATTCGTTTCCATACTTAATTCCTACGTAGTATTTAGTACAATATCATGAGTGATGGCATGTGCCCCATCACTAAAACACAGTTATCTCACAAAATGGATGCCACGGTTTGGAGGTTTTTCTTGAGAATATCTCATTTATAATTAATTTCATTTTTGCTTGTCATTTGAGGTCATTTTTTTCTTGCAAATTTTTAAATGGGTTAGCAGCTTGCAGCACAGGTGGGCTTTCGTGCGCTGGAGCGGTGAATGGGGGCCGAAATGGGTTGGCAACCAACCGGCAGGCGGACGGTTTGGATTGGGCCAGATTGCGAGGAAACCTATGTGGGTTGGATCGGCGGTTTGGCGACTTTTTACTGCTTGGTCTGGTTTTGCTTTGCATCAGCAAGTGCCACTTTTAATAACAGAGATAAAACCTTAGACATCCGCAGTAAAAGCTGATGACTACTCTCACCGCACACATGTCAAGCATCACTTAATTTTTTTTTAAGTGAATCTTTATGATGTATACAAGACCTTCACACAGCTGCTCAGATGGATCAGGGGACGGAAGTCAAAATCAAAACGGAAAAAGGCAGTATCATCGATCCTACCGAGGCAACAAAGTGAAGTAGAAGAAGCCAACGTCTTCCATTCCGTCAACAGCAACATCGTCGTCTTGCTTTCGGTTGCGATGCGTGACGCTCGGCGTGCTTTCGACCGCGTACGCATCCTGTGCTGAGTGCTCTCAAGAAATTTCGTGGCGCAGGCGGCGCACACACATGTCTGTATGCATACATTAGGTGCAGTAACGATGTGCAGTGCCGTAATTGAACACTAGTGATGCTGACTGATGTACAGAAGGCACAGGGAGGATCCATGTAGAGTCTTGTTTGCCATATATCTTTGACCAGCTAGTGACAAGCTTGGCCGCCACACGCACGCACGCACGCACGTGTAAATCCACAGATGGTTCGACGTACGCTTGAAAGTTGTTTGACAATAGGTGCCGTGCTATTATGCTTGGGAAACTAATGAAAAACGTTTTAAGACAGCAACCTGTATTATTTTTGTTCGACCACTTGCTAATATATATTCAGAAGAGATTAAAATCCTTCAGTTGCATACCAAATGATACTCCGTCTATTTTTATTTACATATCGTATTAGATTTATCCTAAATTAAATTTGGCCAATTTTGACCAAAATAGTAGAAAAAATAATAATATTTACAATACCAAATTTGTTTCATCGAGTTCACCATGAAATATATATTGACAGTGTATATGTTGGTCAGTATAGTTGTTGTTTTATTTTTCTATAGATTGATCAAAGTTAGTCAAATTTGACTTAGAACTAACCTATTACGATATTTAAATAAAAACGGAGGGAGTATAAATAAGAAGGCACGATCCGCATATCAATTTGATCTTTCTTTTATTTCCTCCATTCAAATTATAAGTTAATGTTTTAAAATATTTATTATGTATCTAGACAAGTTAAAATAATCTCTAATTCGTAACGGAGGCACAGTAGGAGGGAAGAGAGGAGGATGAGCGTGCGACAGCAAGGGTCCAAAACGCCGAGCTGGTTGTGTGCAGAGGGTACGCAACAGCTGAACAGCAGAAGGGAACGGAAACGGCGGTATCGATAAACAAACGGCATATAGACCAATGGAAGCAAGGAACAATATATGGCCTACCTAGAGATGTACGGACATATTGCATCCGATCCTCTCAAATCCGTGGATTGGAAAAGGAACAAATAAAAATTTCGTCGCATGCGCGAGCATGATTAGTAGCATGCGCGGGGCCGGGGCCCACCGGCAGGCTGACGATGATTAACCACAGGCAGGCAGGCTCTCTGCGTTTGGGTTTGTCTCGGCCTTCCACGAGATTATACATGCAGCAAAGATTCCCTCACTTCTCTCTGTTGCCCGGTTTGGGCTTCCGCTGCCCAAATATCCGAACGGGGACCTCGCTTCATGTCGATAGCATCTCTAATTTGTTTTAATATTGATGACGCATTGATTCTGGTATTACTGTATATGTTTTTTTAAAAACAACAAATTTATGTGGTTTTCGAACAAACTAATATAAGATTAGTATAAGTGGAACTAGCTATTTGGGAACATTTTTCCACGTTTTGACTAAATGATTATTATTATTATTATTATTATTATTATTGTTATTATTGTTATAAAAAGAATGATATACTTAATTAGACTTGAGCAAAATAGGTCGGGTCCTAGACCGGCATGAAACGTTAAAATTATTTATTTCATATTGAAATACTAAAATTGTGGGCAGTGCCGTAGCTAGACATAGTTCTTGGGCAGGTCTATATATGCACTAATTTTAGACTCGAAATAATTGGATTCTTTTGTCAATTAGATTGCAAGCGCACAAAATGCTCATGTCCAAGAAGTAATGAATTGCTATATCTGCAAAATGAGCAAAACAAAAGGGAAAGCGAAACAAATTTCGACAAGATACATGTAAACACTATTAGGTGTGGTACCGATGTGCAGTACGAATAGTAATGACTAGATTCGTGTCCGTGCGTTGCTACGGGCAAAACAAATTCTACTCTTGCAAGCATTTCCATCGTTCTCATCTGACCGCCAACCAGCACAATAATTCAAAAAAGCATGCATAGCAAATAACTTCTTTCAAGAATATGCTAGAGCACATATTTCAATAAAAGAAAAGTCCATATTAGATCATGCATGTTAAATGAACAACAACAGAAGTAAGGGTGAACCTAACCTTTGAATTATTCCCTTGATACATGCTCTTCCATTGCTCATGGCTGCCATCACCAACAGCAAGCAACCAATGTACTCTAGAGCTCAGCATCTCCACCTGCACTCCATGTGGGTGGCATAATAACCATGATATTTAGAATGGATGGCAACCTTCTGTAACCGTCATGGCTGGACAAACAATAGTTGTACTAATCTACAACCAAACATTTATAACATAAAAACTGACAATAATGTATCAGGAAGCTATTTACCACCAGCCTATTTTTTTCTTGTAAAACTGACAAAAATTTCTTAGGCTGCCAAACCTGCAACATATAATTCCTCTAAGAGGACATGCATCATATAAACCTATCACTTAACTGCAAAATTAGATCACCAGGTATAGAAAGTACTGGAATCAATATTTGTTTCAAAATTAAAGCTTTGCAATCATTCACAGATAAGAAAATCACTCGTGTGATAGGCTACGACAGTCAAGCAAGAAAACAATATGACAAAGTTAATGGCGATCCCTTATTCCTAATGTCAGAACCAATAGCTGAATCTATCAGCTATTTTATGCTTTTCTTTATTTCTCTTAGGTTTCCTAATAAAATTTTGCTCTGCATAATCTTCCCGTAACCATTCTAAAATCAAATGTTGATTACTATCATTAGTAAGTTCTACCTCACAGAAGGCATCTTCTGTTATTATTCATATCTACCTTAGGTTTTAAAGTATGTCTAGCAATTTCTAGATCTTTTAAAAAATTGAGTTGTTCAAAGACTATATCTACAAAGATCCTCGTATACTGAACTTTTCATTATTCAAAACTGAAAAAAGGCATTGTGTTTGCAAAGATTTTTACCTTCCAAGCTTCTATTCTTGGAACAACACATGAGTCATTCTACTTCTCAGGATGCGAGAGGTCTCTCTTGTTCTCTTCAACACAAGAGTCATTCTTCTTATTTTCACATGATAATACATCATCACATGCAGATAGGCCAAGAGAAGCCTTTTAAGTTGATATCACGGAGTTCACTTCAGAAGTCCATATCTAAATGAGAATGATAAGGATCCGAACGTGAGTGATATCATGATGTATATATAGTCCAAGGCTTAACAAAAGGCAAGTTAGTCCAGGATTCATGTAAAAGATCATGGAAACAGACCTGTTGGATGCACACAGACATTTAAGATGAGATTGATAAATCACTAATAAAATGAAACATGGCTAGTGCTTAGTTTCATAAAGAAGATGCGTTTCCCTGAGAAAAAAAGAAGAAGATAGGTTTCTTGAAATAGCCGTGTGCACAGGAACACACCATTTGAGGTAGAATTTATTGAACAGAATTTCACCTAAACTTGAAAAATCCACTGCTCCGTAAAATTCATTGCTCCGAAATACTGCTCCGTAAAAGATATAATAGATCTAGGGAGTTTTCTGCAGATCTTACAAGACACACAAAAAATAGAATTATTCCATGGTTCTTTAGAGGCTAATATGCAAAAAGCTCGAGCAACACCATGGTGGCCAGCGGCACCGTGCAGCCCAAAATCCCGACAATTTAGGGCATGGGAGAGTGTGGTGAGCGGAGGAATAGAGAGACGGCGTCTGGTGCACTCGCCGTTGCCGGAGTTGGAGGGCGTCTACGGCGATGTGGGGGGGCCGCGGGTGCCTGTTTCGCACGAGGATGCGCAAGGGTGCGGGTGGAGGGGAGGTTTCGATAGAAATTTCGGGTGGAGGAAGGCCGTTGTTTTATCGAAGGATGATCGGACACATCACACGATCGTCCGACGACGGACGATACAAAGGGGGAGACAACGGGTAGCACCAGGTGATAGGCGACTGAACAAACGTCACCCTTAATCCTTTTTAGTAGTAGAGATATACAGAAGGCGTGTATCCACGCAACCTTGTTTGTTATCTTTGACCACCGACCGGCGTTTGGCTGCCGCATGCACGTAGCATGCATGAATTATTTATTTTTTCGAATTATTCTGATCACTTATTAATATAATATATCGTATGTTGCTACCGGAAGCTATATAAATATATTAATTAGTATATAAAAATATATAATATATATATTATAATAGTATAGTACGTGTCAGTCGAGTATTAGTATTTTGTTCGCCAAACGCTAATTCTAAATGGTTTCGGATCCTTAGCTCAACATATGGTCACTCGATTCTGATTAGAACTTTGATATCCGATCGACGAACCAAAGAATTATTGTTTGTTTAATAATAAAAAATTAGAGAAATATTGAGAAGATATCCTCAAACATAGATCCTTTAGTTGCAAAGAAAAAGGAATGGTCGCCATCTTTGGCTATTAATTTCTTTCTACAAGGAGAAAGAGGGCGAGCGTCATGCGTGCGACAAGAGAAGGGCCCAAAACGCAGAGGCGTGCAATGCAGCAGTAGCAGCAAGGATCCAGACGTGCTGCTGCTGCTGCCGCCGCCGTCGTCCGTGCCATGCCACGTGCACGTACATCAGATCAGGGGCGGGCCTAAGATTAGAAGTATGGGTATTCAAAACTTTTAAAACCTAAATTTTTTTGACATCCCATAGATTTATAGCACATAGTATATTGCTACTCTTCCATAGCAGATAGCAGCTCTTTCGAAAAAAGGACCTCATAAAAAATTAGTGGTGGCACTACCACGTACTCTTCTTCAAAAATTTTGCACAAATTCACTATCAATTTCTCACGAACATTTTGCTCACCGCATTGCTGTCAGTTCGTCACATGTTCACAAGTATTCACCAATTACAAGGATTTATTCACAAAACATGAAAATTTTCTCACCTTGGTACCTAGTACCACCCGGCCCGCAGCATGCTGCAGACCTGCAGTGCTGCCGCCTGCCGCCCATGCGACTTTGGGCGCCGCGCCGAGCGCCGTGCAGGCAGGTTGCGCTGGCGGCCTGGTGCCGACGCGCCATACGCCCGGCCGGCCTGGGCGGGGCCGCTGCCCGCCGAGCGGAGCGCCGGAGCAGCGGTGGCCTGGACTACGGGGCGCGGCTGTCCGCCGCCGTCCACTCGTCCCTCGTCCTCGGCACTACGGCAGGCTGGCTGCCGGCAGGGGTCCGCCGCCCGTTCCTGGGCGAGTGGGCGTTGGGCGGCGGAAGGAAATCGCTCGAAGTCGGGAGGGGGAAGGTGCGGTGGACAGGCACGGTCAGGTGCCCATGTGGGCCGTGTGGGCGTCGGATCAGCTGGTGGGGAGGGAGAGGAGGTGGGTTTACTATGGTTTTTAGGCCTGAATGAGAGGAGACACGGGAGGCCTGTTATACCGTGAAATTTTCGTTTCTCTGAATTATATACATGAAATATAGTATATATATAAATTTTTTTCTAAAAATAATAGACATTCAGTTGAATATCCTTGAATTGAAGTGGGTCCGCCCCTGCAACAGATCATCCACTCCGATGAATCCGTGGATCGGAAATGCCGCATGCGTGAGCTTGATTTTTTTCTTAGGGCAATGCGTGAGCATGATTAGGCACGGGATCAAAGGCTATATATTAGCATCATCCACGGGGCCCACCGGCTGATCTTTGCGTTTGGAATTTTGTCTAGGTCGTCTTATTCTTATGCTTGCCATGAGGTTAATCACCGTACACGCAGCTGATATGTATAGGATCTTGTGTTAATGTTACTGACGCATGGAGAGTGTAGTAACAATAATGGTGCATCTACCGTAAATTAAAAAAAACATTAAAAAAGGTAAACAACAAATATACGTGGTTTGGAAACAAATACGGTAGTACTAATGCAAACATGAAAATACTTTCCAAAAACAAAATAAAATACGTTATCATCATAATGCTCAGAAATTAGTTCTGTTCTGAGTGTACCTGCTACGTTTATTTCGAATACTCACCTAATACATATTTTACTTGATTGGATAATTAGTAGCCACTATTGCAGAAAATGTTTGTAGGGCAGGTAAAATAGCATTTGCAGGGCGGACGTGATACCGTCCATGCTTCTCGCAGCTAGAAATGTTGTTTGCAGGGCTGACAAGCCTTTTGCTCGATCTGTGTTGGCAGACACTTTACTGGGCTTTGGAAGCAACCAAGCCAAGATACGTAGAAGATCATTGAAACTACAATCTGACCAGTTATCCTTAGCCTTTAGGATCAACAGCTCAAGTATGAAACGGAGAACGGTTCAATATTTCGAACATCCTTTAGATCACTCGTATACTGTTGATTTTTTTCACCGTCTCGAAGTTTGCCAACCCCTTAGCACTACCAGCCAATAGCTCTGCTTTGGTGTGACGCAACAACTGGCCTCCTAGAGCCTTAAAACTATCTAAAATGCTTAGAAAAAATATTGAATTAGCATCTACTTACCTCCAGAGCCCCCAACTCGAAGAAAATCAAGTTTAAAACCTCCTCTTCCCTTTTTTCTTTTTTTGAAATTTTGGGCAGCCCCCCCCAAAGCACGCAATAGGCTACCGGGAGGAGGAAGCCACTGCCCAGATTTTTGTAGGTATTTTTAGGGACGGGTGATGGCGCCACCCGCCCCTAAACATATTTTCAGGGGCGGATGGCGGGGCGGATCTGCTGCTACAATAACCCTCTCCTGCAAGGAACGAGTTACATTTTCACCTGCCCCTGAAAAAATGAACGTTGCTACAAATTATTTTTTTTCCAGCAGTGAGCCCACGTAGTATAATTATATTGAAACAGCAAACATGCTACGCTAAAACGCCAACCTAGCAGTCAAATGGAATAAACGTGACCCTAGAAGAAAGCAACAAAAAGGTGCCGTACAAGCTATTGACATCCCCCCGCACGCTGCAAACTGCAACAGCAACAGGCAACTTTCGGTTTTGACGCTATGACTTGGAGCAGTAGCCAGTAGGGGTACCATCATATATCTGGTGTTGGTGTCTCGATCTAATAGTACTGCCGTGAAGAAGCTGAATGCTTATGACGTTGATGCGCCAACATTAGACGTGTGTGCCTGTAGCCCTGCTATTAGACTGCTTGCTATCCTTGACCCCGCCTGCTCTTGACCGGTGGCCAGCCACTGGATTAGCTAGCATCATTCTCTTCACTATCAGAAATGCCTTCTATATGACCTACAAAATTTCTTCCTCAACGATCACCTCATAGCAGTTGTCCGAAGCGCGTTGTAAGCTTGAACCTTGACCCACAATCAGGCTAGATAAACATATGTTTTGCGACACAAATCGAATTGACGCAACGGGACCTTGTCAATAGTAATAATGCCCGTTGCAAAGTACTATTAGACATCTTGTCCGAGACCAGCTTGTACCCTACACCAAGTCAAATCCCACCTTTTTGCTAATTAGGTTACTTATTACACATGGATTCGAAATGGAGTTGGAAACGAGAGCGAAGAGAACCAACCTACTCTGCCACAGGGTACTACTAGCACCGTGCCGTGGTTGGAACCGAAACAAAGAGGAGCAGCCAGCCCAGCTGCCCTGTGCTTACCAAGCCCGGGCGTCAGCTGCTCCACCAAGAACCGCCGCGTCGCCGCCGGCCGGCCGGCCGGGTGGATCAGACGCTCTGGGTTCTCCCCTGCCGGATGGCGACGACTCGCCGTGACCTGCCCTCCTGGGAAGTCAAACCGGAAAGCCAGCGCCGGCCTTTTCGTTTTACTGGTGCCCGGAGCAGAGCGGAGCTGTTCGGGGGGGGGGGGGGGGGGGGGGGGGGGGGGGGGGGTTGTTGTGGCGTGAGGAGAGCAGGGGAGCAGCGACGCTGACACGTGAGCCCCAGGAAGGGAAGGCCTGTTGGGCCAGCGTGTCAGGCGCAGCGTCCGACAACTCGTAACCATGCATCGGCAATTACGTTTCTTGCAGGAGTGCCCCTGTCGCGGGAGACATTTGCGTTTCATCACCTGAGGCCTGACGATTTTATATTTTAGACACTTTTTTTTTCACGCTGAAGCTGGAACCATACATGATACATTGATACATGTGGCGTTTCTTCGTGCTACTAGGATAAATAAGCAAGAACTAGGTTCTTCAGTGGCATGGCCGTAAAAATTAACTCAGAAAAGAAATTATTTTGCTTTCAAGGCTACTTCGTCGTGCGCTGCAAGGATAAATCTGCAGACATGATCTTTTGCTTTTAACTGCAAGAAGAAAAGGCAGCGCAACACTCTTTGCCGTCGTTACCCTTGATTGAGTACTCTAGTCTAGTCAATTAGAAATATTATTGCCTAGTCACTTCCTACCATTCACAAAGAAAGATGCGCACGATCATTCTTAGATTTCACCCAATCACAAGAAAAATAAAGTAATGACAGCTCACCAGTCAGAGATTTACTTCATGTGGGATCTATTCTGTTTTGATTATACAAAGAACCATTTGTCAAATTGCATTATGAGAATGCCAAGGTTGTCAAGACAAACAAATGCCATAAGTTTCAAACCAAACCGGTCCGTAGGAATCAGAACAATTGTCCTCATTCACTCTAAAAGAATATTTATTTTTGAATAAAATGAGTTCATTAAAGTGGGATAGTAGCAATTAGAAGAAAATTATTTGCAAAGAGTTCTTTAAGCCTTTATTAACCAACTTATATATCTTTAATAAAATATTTTTTGGCATGCAAACTATCCTAATGTAAGCAAAATATTTCTCCAAATGTTGGACTCTAACAGATTCAACGAAAACATGGAAAATTATTATTTTGGTTAAACCAAGTCCGGTGAGTTACTTTTTCAAGGTAAATCTAGAACATTCATAGCAACGCGCAGTGGATAAAAGTAGGATGTGGCTATAGCATTTCTCTTTGCTTAATTAGAGTGATCCATGGCGTTACATCACTTATGCTGGCGTGTCATTCACAGAATCATTTCTAGGAGCAACCTTTTCCTTGAGAATCATGCCTGGATGTGCTTATTTTTGTCTTACTCTGTAGGAACATCTGTTGTTTTTCTTATTCTTTTCTAGTCTCCCTGTCGTTTTTCTTGGTAGTAAGTCGGGAATGACCAAATGGATAGATGGTGGGGAGAGATCAGATGATGATGGATGAATGTCACAACCAAGTGAGAACAACACTTTCAAACAATTACCAAGTATGAGGACCAAACTGCAAAACGTGGTGTTGCGGTAAGTTTACTTGCTCCAAAGTCCACCCGGCTTTTCAAACGCAACTGCTACTCTCCCCAACAAAAGCCCTTTCGCACTGTTCTCACCTCAACCCATACCCTCTCGCAGTTACTGACGTAGCGGTCCCACGAAATCCAACGAGGCTTACGACCCCACAAAGCAGTGTGTGGGTAGGCATTTCAGTCCCTTGGTTGTAAATGTAAAAAGGTCACCGGGAAAGTTACCCCCGGGGCGGGTGCAGAGCAGAGCCAACCACTGCACCCGTCCATCATCACTCACTCCGCCCCGTCCTGGCTGGCGAGGCGAGGCCGAGGTGAGGGAGAGAGGAGGGCAGAGGGCGCCCGCGGCGGCTGCTTGCTTTTGTTGCCTTGCTCCCGCTCCAATTTATGGCGATTTAATGCCACCAGCGAGGGGTTGGGCGCATCAATGGCGTCGCCTCCCGCATCCAAATCTCGCCCCTCCTACTCCTAGCTAGCTACCTGCCTTCGTCTTGCTCATTCCCCCTCGTCGTCCCCTTGCTGTCGTTCGTTCCTTGTTCGTCCTCCCCTCCCCCGGTCGATCACCTACCTTGGGTTCCTCGGCGCACCAACCGAGAAATACCATTCTCGTTTTTCGATCTTCCACGCCAGTACTACTAGTCTTGTCTTGGAGTGTTGACAATACTCATCTCTGCTCGCTCTGGCAAGCCGCAATTCATTTCCTCATCCCCCTTGCTGGAGCTGGTCAGCCACGGAATTGGAGCCCTCCAATTCAAATCGATTCCCCTTCCTGCTTGGTAAAAGCCAGGATATTTCTTTGCAAAGGTTCACCAGGCCTTTATTTCTAGATTTTGGGCTAGTTTGGGGGGCAAATCTTTGAGTGGAGAGCTCGAGGAGCAAGGCCGGAGGCATGGTGGCTGAGCCGCTGGTCCAGAAGGTGCTCTCCATGGCGACCACGTCGTCCTCGTCCAAGAAGGTGCGCCCCGCGGCGGCGAGCGCCAAGGGCGGCGCCGGCGCGGCCGCGGAGGACGGCAGGGTGGGCATCCTGTCCTTCGAGGTGGCCAACGCCATGTCGCGCGCTGCCAACCTCTACCGCTCGCTCTCCGACGCCGAGGCGGCGCGCCTGCTCGGCCCGCTCTGCCTCGGCTCCCACGCCGTGCGCGCGCTCGTCCCCGGCGACGACGCGCGCCTCCTCGCGCTCGCGCTCGCCGAGAAGCTCGACGCGCTCAACCGCGTCGCCGCCGTGGCAACGCGCCTCGGACGGCGGTGCACCGTACCGGCGCTCATGGGGTTCGACCACGTCTACGCCGACCTCCTCGCCGGCCGCTCCGACGCCGCCGCGTTCGCCGTCGCCTCCCCCTCCGAAGCCGCCTCGCTCGTGCGCAAGCTCGACCGCCTCGCCGCCGCCACCGCCGCGCTCTACGCCGAGCTCGAGGCGCTCACAGAGCTCGAGCAGTCGGCGCGGAAGCTCCCCACCGACGAGGCCCGCCGCGCGCTCGAGCAGCGCACGCGCTGGCGACGCCACGACGTGCGCCGCCTCAGGGACTCGTCGCTCTGGAACTGGACCTACGACAAGGCCGTGCTCCTGCTCGCGCGCGCCGTCTGCGCCATCTACGACCGCATCCGCCTTGTGTTCGGCGACCCCATGCTGGGGCTCGACCTGCTGGCCACCACCCGGGAGTCTGGCCAATGTGACCAAAGCCGGCAGCTCTCTGGTCCAGTGACGGCAAATTCAGGTCCTCTCCACAACAATCTCAACGGTTGCAAGTCAGGGCCAGTTTCCAGAGTTGATCCAGATATGCCGCGGTCAGTGAATTTTCGGTCAAATTGTGGAGCAAGCCCGGGGAAGATGTTCATGGAGTGCTTGAGCTTGAGTAGCTCAGTATCATGGAAGGATGGGTTCGAGGATGAGTTCTTGGAAGATTCCAGCTGCATTAGCACAATCAGGTCGGGGATGCTTGTACCGTTCAGTGGCGAGCAAGGGGCATCCACAACGCCAACCAAGAGCGGCAAGATTGGCAGAAGGGTGCGGTTTGGTCCGAAGAGCACTGTGACATCACTTGCGCCACCGTCCACAATTGGAGGCTCAGCGTTGGCGTTGCATTATGCAAACATCATTATCATCATTGAGAAGTTGCTCCGGTACCCACATCTCGTTGGTGAGGAGGCACGCGATGATCTGTACCAGATGCTGCCTTCAAGTTTGAAGGTGGCACTGAGGAAAAATCTGAAAACATATGTGAAGAACATGGCGATCTACGATGCGTTCCTCGCGCACGATTGGAGAGAGACGCTTGAGAAGACACTGGCTTGGCTTGCTCCAATGGCCCACAACATGATCCGGTGGCAGGCTGAGAGGAACTTTGAGCAGCAGCAGATTGTGTTGAAGGGGAATGTGTTGCTATTGCAGACACTGTATTTTGCCAATCGGGAGAAGACGGAGGCAGTGATTTGTGAACTGCTTGTCGGGCTAAATTACATATGCCGGTACGAGCAACAGCAGAATGCGCTACTTGACTGCTCGAGCAGTCTCGACTTTGATGATTGTGTGGAGTGGCAACTTCAGTAGAGCCAAGCCAAGGTCAGGTTTCTGCTCTGTTCCATAGTGTACAAGTGTATGAAACAGCAAAGGGTACTTGTATTTTGGTTTTGTCTGTTTCTCTTTCCTTTTTCCACTTTGTTTTTGGTGCAATTTTGCACATGAGAGCATCATCTATTCTTAGATGAAATATAGAGCTTTGTCGACTGGAAAGATCCTCATTCCTACACCGGCTGTACATACTTCTGTTCATCTTCTGTCAAGCAACCTGAAAAGAGGTTTCTTAGATAGTATACTTGCATCAAATGCGTGCGAGCGATGATATTTTTCAACGACTAGATTAATTATGTGACCTGGTAATCTAGTCAATGAGTTGGTCTTATCATTAACCTGTAGCCTATGGAATGTTCAGGCAATGAATATTATGTCAGTACCTTTGTCATTTGTTTTTCGTCAGCCTGGGACTTCGCAAAAAAGCACATCTGGAAAAGCTAAGATACACTGTAGCTGTGTTACATAAAGGTATAACATTAGCCATTAATTTAGGAAGTATAATATCAGGGTAGTAGTTGTTGATGCTAACCCACTTATCTCAAAAGCAAATTATATCGTTTTCTGCTTACCATAAAGCGCGGGTTTGGTTGGTAGGTCAATTACTTTACCTTCTCTGAGGATTTTCCACTTGTTTGCCTAGAAAGTACAATTGATACTTGAGATGGCAAGAAACCAGTGAGCAAGAACAAAAAAAGACACTAGCGAGAAATTCCAAAGATTGCACTGTTCAAAATTGAAATCAATCATGTATACAACCTGCTACGCATCCTGACGTAAACTGTTTGAGTGTTACTCTGCACCAGGGCTCCCTGTAGTTTCAGAGGGCCTGACGGCATGTATGGTGCTCATATTCTGACTGTAGCAACCTGGAGCAAGTTGGTAAAGCGTCACAGTAAGCATTCATTTGCAATCAGTAAATTTTAGTACTATTCTCGGTCCCTTTTGTAGGTTGATGAGAACAATAATTCGTTGCTGTACTGATATACTGTCTCTGACTTTGGACTCCCTGGTCTCTCTGCAAAGCACTTGCTATTGTTGTGCTAACATTCAGATTTTAGTTGGCATCGCTGTGTTTCGTTGTGGCTTTCAGATTGCAGAAGCTCCTCTTATCATACTTTATTTATCCAGTAATCTAACATTTAACTGGTTCGCAAAATTCAGCTCTTTAACAGCCCGTTGATTCCAGTTTCCATCTCTGTACATTAGCTCATAGATCAAGTCGATTTTGTGAAAAGTGCTAAATAAAGATCACTGCATAATCAGGGGGTTGTACTCTACTGCCACATTACTCTATGATACCACTGGGACCATAATGTGTGAATGCTGTTTGCCTTTAGGGATGCAGACTTTTCCATCATCTGCATTGGCAATTACATCATTGCCATCTCCCATCAAGCCTGTGCTTATCAACAAACCGCAGCGTCAAGGAGTACTTGCAGCGCTTAATTAGCGTTAGCAGGCGTGGTTGGAGATTGTTTTCAGCACTTGATGGGCGTCCAGACAGTACTAGTGCAAGGTGCAAGCTCATCCATCTCATTCCGTGGTCCGAGCTGGGGAAGTTATGGTTTCTGTTACCCACCGGTGCTCCATTCCTTCCTTCCCTCAACCGGGAGAGGCTGGTACATGCACGGATCGGATTGGCATATCGGATCTGTCCGATCCGTGCTCGCTTTGTTCTCGCAATCCTAACTGATTCTTGCACTGTTTTTTCTCCCAACATTTCGCGAATCCTTGTAGGGAACAATCGACTGTTAACTTCCTTACTACTAGTAGTAGGTTTCAACCGAGAATTCGAATTTATATAGTACTCTGACATACAATCCACTGTCAGCGAAAATTGGGAGACTGGAGCTGGATTAGTGTGAAGAGACAAATTTGGAGAGACATTGTTTATCTTGGGAACAGCAGCTGATCGTGGTGGCGAAAGGCTCGAGTGGTACTGGCCCTGCAAGCCTTGGGCCCGGCAGCCGGCGCACCAGGCAGTCTTCACTCTTCACCTCGACTGCTCAAAAGGTCGTGTCAGCTTTGATCTGGGAGATGCAAAGCCAGTAAGCCACTCCACTGAGGCACTGACTGAATTGGTGGAGAATCTGTTCATGCGAGGTGAGGGGAATCTGAATCTAGAGCTGAACTGGGCATGAGCACCAGGAAAGCAATCCTCTCAACTCGATCCAGGGCGCCATCGAAAAATTCTTGTGCTGTCAGGAACTCTACTGAAACGGCAACGGGTAAACTGAAAACGGCCGTGTATCTGAAAAACTAATGCTACCAGTGCCCGGCATTGCGCATCAAGAGCCTCGGATTAGACAACGGCGGTTGCTCACCTCACCAATGCAAGCAAGCAAGCAAGCAAGTAGAGAGGCTTCACTTCAGCCTTCAGGTTTTAAGATGGGGAGCTGGGAAAGTAGAAGGCAGGTGAGTGAGCCATGGAGATGGAGACACGCCAGGCTGTGCTCATGTGATGGCATGGCTTTTTACCTGTTGCTGCACAATGATCCTCTCCTGCAGAGGGCAGTGCAGTCCACGGGCAGGCGCTGAACCGGCCGCTGCAGGACAACAGTAACTTCAACCTCTGTTGATGATGAGATCTTGGCTCTTGCCTGCTGGCTGCTGCAGCATGCAGATTGCCGCCATCGCTAAACGTTGGAGAAACTTTTCAGCTTCTGGACCCCTTTAGCACGATTTCGAAACAGAACGCGCCGAGGAATTTGAAATGTACTACCGTTTTGGGTTAATTCCAGAGTTCATCTTAAATCTTAACCCTTTGTTGGAGAAAAATCCAACACTCGGACAATAGGATACAACAAAATGTGTAAGGTTTTCAGGCCACATTTTTCGACGGGAAGCCATGATCAGAGGAGCACCTTTGAGCACCAGACTACCAGGCATTACATTGGTTTCAAAATATCCAACCAAGCTGAAACACAAGAACGTGAAGTTGATTTGGAAAAAGCTTGTCTTTTCTCCACTTTCCTTTCTTCTTATGAATGCTGCTTGTTGGTGCGGTAGTGCCCTACACGGCTGTTTACAAACTTACCGGTTGACCATAAGTGCAAGTGTAGAGCCTTTTACATTTAAAAAAGGAAGTGTAGAACCTTTTGGGACCATGTGTAACCAATCATGAGCCGTGATGCATCTTTTGTCCCCGTCCCAGCCATTTGCTAGCTACAACAACTACGTTGCACCACTCTCCAGCAACAGACACCTGCATTTGCAGAACAACCGTGGCTGCATGTCCTCTCCTTACAAACCACTCGTTTTCTTATGAAACCGCAGCAAACAGTCATTGACACGCAGGCCCGACGATAAATCGTACAGTTAAATGGGACCGTCGAATCTCCGAGTACCGTTTTAAAAGCATAAGAGAAAGAACACATTATATTGTATTAGTGATGTCATTTCCCTCAGCCCTCAATCACATGATACATGCATATATAGGTTCTATTTGGTTGTCTGCAATGGCACCTTATGCATCAATACAAAGCGAAAGAAAGCCTCCAGGTTTATGATCTGGAGTATGGTCAAAATAATCGTGCTAGCTTGTGCAAGCTTTAGACAAGTCGATCGCCACCCGCCCACACGGTATCAGACCCCTGGCCCATTCTACCACCTACATAACATGAGTTCACATGTCGTCTGTTGACGGAAATGCCACAACCGATGGAGGTGCTGGTTCCTGGTAGGGGCCATTACCCCACCCCTCACCCAGAAAAAAAGAGCAATGATCCAAATAAGCATGCTGCTTAACTATTTAGGTCTTTTAATGACATGTTTCTCTATGTAATTAGGTTTAGTAGAGTGGAGATGTAACATGTTGATAACAAAACGATGATTCTTGTAAAACTTGAGCAAGGGATGATTCTTACATTGTTTTTAACTAGAAATGCAACAGCCATAGGCCATAGTCTATCCTTAGCTCTCTAAAGCTACCACTAATCTTAGGTATTATAGAGTTACTTATCACCATAGTTATATCAAGCTCACTCAATTTTTTGACTGGTTTAAATGTCTTATTGAGTGACTAGTTGTGCCCCTGCATGTGGATGATATGCTTGACGGGCTCTATCCGGTGCTAGCTTATTGAGTAATGAACCCTATCATACATCAAAGAGGCTCCATCCCTACCAACAATGAATCAGCACACAACTGTTCACTGATGCGAGGCTACATGATATGTGAAGATCAGTTCATCATTTCGTTTTGTCAGCATGCACAGCGAATTCATTGTTGTTGTTACTGTTTTTATGATACATCATCCATGGCTATGTACTGTACGCGCCTTCGTGCGTTGAGTGCACGTTTGGCAAATCGCATTAATTTGTACACACGTGCTGGATGCTGTGTAAAAATCACCACATGTTATTTCTTCTGCTAAGAAAATTAAAATTAGGATTTTGTTTACCAAACCTACTAAATGCTCTTTTCTTAAAAGAATATCACCGGCGTATATGGAATAATAAGTGGCTTCAATATTGACAAGAAAAAATCGATTTTCTTTAGTCTGTAAATTGTGATTATCGAACCAGATATATTAGAAAAAGTGGAAACCCGTTATTTCCGCTTTTATGAGATTAAGCTGTGTCTGTTCAGTAATATGTTCCTATTTGCATTCTGAAGGAAGGTATTCCCTTTTCTTGTTTGCAAAATTTGCAAAGGGTCCCCCCCACCCCCCAATTTGATCGGCTCCATTTACTAGTTCATCTAAAATGTTGATGTATGTCGAAAAATTATCCAACATTCTCTTTTTAGACGAAGCAAGGACCACATCGATGCTACAATATATAACAAGAGATGTACACTTTTCAGGTCACGTTGCTTGACCAGAAGCAATTATCATAGCATCCACGAGCATCAGAGTTCCATTGATTCACAATTATCTTCAAATAAAGTTTGAACGTATATAAGAACCTGAATTTAATTTGAAAAGCTTGTCTTTTTATCCACTTTCTTTTGGTCCCGATGCTGCATGATGCCCTACATGATGCTTCTATACAAAATTACCGGTTCATCCACAATCCATATCATTGTAATTGCACAAACTGTATGTATCACCGATTCAGTCGTACCCTTTGGGACCATCAGGGTGACCAATCATGAGCCGTGATACAACTTTTGTCCCCTGAACAGCCTTTTGCTTGCTAAGTTGCTAGGCACCTGCTGCTCCTTTCCATGGCACCCTGCACCAATAGACACCTGCATTTGGAGACTAAACGTGGGTGCATGTCTTGTCCCTACAAGCCACTGATCTGAGAAAATCAAAGCAAACAGTCACTGACACGCAGACGCAGGTCCAATGGTAAATCGCACTGGTAACTTGGGGCCACGGTGTCGCCAGAGACTGTTTTGAAAGTATAATAGGAGGAACCATATCCATTGCTGATCTCCCTTTCCTTACCTAGTAATCATATGATGCATATACTTGCTCGCCTTGAGATTGTCTTGGCAGCGCCTGATCTCATCATGGTTGTCTGCTTACTGCAATACTAGGCGTGCTTCGGCATGTAATTAAATTATATGTTTGATTGGCTTTTTATCTAGTGCTTATACTGAGTAATGAACCCTATAGATTGGCCTACCGTACCATCACGAGGGCCCATCCAACAATGAAGTATAAAACTATTTTCTGCAGCTATGGTATGTGAAGGCCATTTCTCCTCTCAAAAAAGAGTGTAAAAAAGATCAATTCATCATTTCGTTTTGTCAGTATGCACAAGGAATTCATTGTGTTATTGTTGGTTGGGAACTTAGTTCCTGTTTGGATCCATGGACTAAAGTTTAGTCAACTAGATGATCCAAACTGGTGGACTAAAATTTAGTTTCATCTCAACTAAGTTTAGTTCATTAGTTCATAGAACCCACCTAATTCGGACTAAATTTAGTTTTCACCTATTTATGTGTTTCAAATGGTCTCACACCTCCAAACAGGCATGGACTAAAGTTTAGTTACCTAATATATTAGTCACCCAAAGTTTAGTCTTTAGTCCTAGAGGATCCAAACGGGCCTTAGGATAGAGACCATCCAAAGGGTATGTATTCTTGTGTTCAGTGCGCACTTGCAATAAACTAAACTTTGTGCACATGTACTGCATGTGTCGTCTGAGAAATCATTGGCAGATTTATTTCATCAGCCCAGGGAAAAATAGAAAGACAGATCCTACAAGTTTCAGAAATCATTTAAATATTTTAGTTCGGATCAAAGGGAAATTAATTACAAATTACTCAGTTTCAAAACTACCACTTATGCAATTTCCCGCTAAGCTATATGATAATCACAGAAAATGCTTAGGCCTAAATGCAGGGTTCACCTTAATTTGGTAATATTTGGGGCTAGAGCGCATTAGCCAATCTAGTTAGTACTTATGTGAACTGATGTTGTGGTATGGTGGCTGGCGTGGAGGATATTCGAGTTGCCGGTTCATCCTGTTTTCACTTGGTTCGAATCTTTTGGCATTGGGAAGGGTTCCTTTACTTATTCACTTTTATCATATCGAGAGAGTTTGTGATTATTGCTTCATCCTTTTTCTCTGCTTTGCACTATGTAATTTTTCATTAGGCCATTGATTCCAATAACACCATTGAGCATTAGAGTTTCTAATGATTCACAAACTACTCCAAAGTTGGGACACAAGAACCTCAACTTACTTTCAAAAAACTTGTCCGTCTCTCCTGTATGTCTTTGTTCTGAATGCTGCCTGGTGCCCATATGATGCCTCTTCACAAAATTACCAGTGTACCGTGAAAGGACCGTGACATCCTAAAGGGGGGGGGGGGGGGTTGAATTAGGTGTTGCTCCAAGCACATAGAAAAATCTATTCCAAAATCTATCTAGATGTGCACTAGATTTTTCTATGTGTTGCTTACTCTACCATACAAAAGTTTTGCACCCTAGATTCCAATCCTACGAACTACACAAGGCAATTCTAGGAAAGGTAAAAGCGAATGTAAGTGCGGAAGTAAACTGGTAGAGAATGGCAAACTCTCGGCGTGGCGACACGACGACTTTTACCGAGGTATCGGAAAGCAATGCTTTCCACTAGTCCTCGTTGTTGGAGCCCCTCTCAAAGGGAATGCCTGCGCAAGGGCATAAACTCTCCGGTCGAGTAACTCCATGGATAGCCGACGGGCCTTCCTACACGCAAGTGGGTCTCCGCCTAGCCTCTCCCGGATGCTCCCCGCCATCTTCACTAGGTAGAGCTTCGGCAAAATGCCAAGTGCCTCTCCTCCCTCTCACAACTACCGGCGCCCACTCCACAAACGGAGTTGGAGGGTCTCGCAAGACTTACAAGCCCCGGATTTACAACTCTTGGTGCGCGCAAGCACCGATACAATGGAGGTGTGCAAACCTCGCCTAACTCTAGGCTAATCCCTAAAGCAATGCGCTAAAAGGCCTAAACTAGCACTAATCAAGATCTAAACCTTATGCTAATTGCCTTAATCTTCTCTTAAGTACTTTGGTGGATTGAGCACTAAGGAATGTGTAGAACACAAGCCAATACCTTCACTGAGCTCAAGCACACCTCAAATGGCCGTGACATGGGGTATAAATAGCCCCAACCAAAGAAACTAGCCATTGCAAACTCATTGCAACATTATGTGTACCACCGACTGATTCGGTGCTCACAGGAGGGGTACCACCGAATCAATCGGTGGTCTCCACCTCAGCTAGCCACTGGGCCCCTGACTTGAGGGCCCCTCTGCACATCACCGACTGATTCGGTGATGGCTTCTTCACTTGACCGAATCATACTGTCAAATTAGAGCCGTTTGCCTTCATCCCAGGCTCACCGATTGATTCAGTGAGGTCTTCATGACATTGACAAAATCATACCGTCAAAACAATGCTTCAACTGCTGTTGATCACCGATTGATTCGGTGCTACTTCTGTGCCTGACCGAATTAATCTGTCGATTGCGTTGGTGAGGAATCTTTGCTTGTTTTGATCATAACTTTTTACTCGGGACTCCGATTTTGATGTCTTGGACCCATGGAAAGCTTGTGAAATGCTCTACAAGATTCTCCAGAAATATAACCCATTTGATGAGTCAAAATATAAATATCCACGGGACACTTCCAAAATTCATTCTCTCATTGTCTCGGCTTTGGAGGTTTTCTTTGTGTTGCATCTTTGGAACGTATAAAACCCTACAAATATTCATTCTTGACACATATATTAGTCCCAATGGTTAAGTTGTTATTTAATCACCAAAATCACAAACAATGGCTTAAGGTCCATTTCCTTACAATCTCCCCCTTTTTGTGATTGATGACAACACAACCAAAGCAAAAGATAATAATATGGAATTGCAACAACTACTTTCTTGGATCAATGCAAGAGCAAGAACCTATGCTAATTGAAATATGCAAAGATACCAATTGAAACCATGGAGATGATCATACCTTGCTCTTACCATTCGAAATGCAAATCCCCTTTGTGTGGTCACAATGGATATGAGACTCCCCCTCATTCCAGTGCCACTTTTCTTCCTTTCTTGGACCAAATTTTTGCAATCTCCGATATGAACTTGCGATATGCACTTGAGGTTCTTGCTTTCTTGCATGCTCCCCCTTAGGGTATACTTGCTTTGTCGCTAAAATTCTCCCCCTTTGGAATCAAACACCGAAAAGGAAGACATCAAATGAACAAGGGAGAGTCTCATAGATCATGATCTTTTGGATGTGGAAGGCAAACAAGATCATGAACATGAAACTCACATAACATAGACTAAGCTCCCCTAAGTGTGTGCATACATATGGTGGAAGACAAAGCATATGCACAACTAGTCAATTAAGACAAGATGAGGAAATTAATCTATATTATGCATGGAGATAGCTTCAAATGAATTGAAAGATATGGAATCAATGAAAACAAACATACCACATAAGTTGAAACCAATTGAAGAGAGATTCATGCATGTCTCCGGGGATTGTTCTTCTTTCAACTTGAGACTATACGCATGATAAGCTTGCAAACAAGGTTAGTCTGAAAATCACAAACCATAAGATAGCTCCTCCTAAAAGTATGCATACAAGTACTCAAATTACTTGTGAGAGTCATGCACTCATCAATGACGACATTTGGAAGTTATCCTATGACATGGATTTGGCACATAAGATATGAAATAAAGGTTAGTGCCATTTTCCTATAACTAATAAACCATGTAGGTTGCTCATGGGTTAGAGAGAAACACAAGAAATCTACCGTAAGAAGGATTACTCTAGGCAATGCAAAGGAATTTAAATATGCTCATGCAATCCTAGAAAAGTATATGAACTAGATGCTAATTGAAATTGCATGAAAGTACATCTACTTACTTAAGTTACCTATGGAGGATTTGGGTATTGGATGGATCAAGAATTTTGCAATTTTCCTCAATTCTTGATAAGCTTGGCTTAGGCATGAACAACTTCTTCTTTTGTAGCCAAGTCTTCAAATCCTCCTGAGTCCCTTGGATACTAAGTCGCATTTGGAATCCAAACCTTCTTGGAGCCCTTCATGTTAGAAATGATTTCCTTGGGCACCCAAATAGGTTGGTTCCACCCCTTGCCTTGCTTGTTGATCATGTGAGCCACCACCTTGTTTTCTTTCTTCTTGAGGAGATAGGGTGTGCTCTTTTTCTTGTCAACCTTCAAGTAAGACTTGGTGTTCGAGTTGACTTTCTTCTTGTTTTCTTCCCCTTTCTTTTTGTTTTTGCACTCATAGGACTTGTGGCCTTCTTGATGGCATGAGTAACAAGTCACGGTTGCTCCCTTCTCAAGCTTCTTCACCATCTTGGAACGGTTATCTTGACAAGGTCATTTTTTGCACTCATCACAACTTTTCTTTTGTTTTAGCCTTGTCAAGTCCATTGTCAGCCTTGTTACTTCTTGCTTGAGCTCATCATTTTCTCGAGCAATGAGATCATCACAAGTTTCTACAACAACATTCTCAACACAAATCTTATTGCAAGAGGGTGAGCTAGATTCATCAATTAAATCAATAGAAGAGGTAGAGGCATCCTTTTTAGATTCAAAAGTAGGTTTTGATGCCTTTTTGGAGGTAGTTTTAGTTTGTTCAAGTAACTCAATTTTCTTGGTTAGCTCATCATTTTGATCAATGATCAAATAAAATTTTCAGCCAATTCTTTATAATTGGATGATGAGCTAGCCAATTTTTCTTTGAATTCCTGTTTGTTCAAGAGAAGTTTTGTTATTGCTACCTCTTGAGTAAGAACAAGATCCACAAGTTCATGAATGGAAGGGCAAGAGTCATCTTCACTTACATTGCTATCACTCGTACCTTTGGCCATAAGGCAAATATGAGATAAATTTGATGAAGGCAAGAAGGTACGTTGCTTGTAGTGGATTTCTTCATCACATGAGCTTGTCATATGAAATCCAACTTTTGCAATGCTAGTGAAAGCCTTATTGCTTGCCTTTCTTTCCTTCTTCTTTTGCTTGCATCTTGCTTTCATGAGAGGACAATATTCAATGTATGTGGCAGAACTACCTGAATTAATCCGGCTCAAGCGCGCTAACCATCACCACAAGGGCAATCAGGGCTAATTCGCACTTCAAACGGAATAATCCACTGGTCTGTCGGGTAACCTCCCGATACAACCACGGTTTTTGCCGATCCAAACCACACATACATGTACTCACACGAAGGTGAGCCCAGAGTATACAACATTTCACAAATTTTACACCACAGGGTTCATCATAAACTGTTATTACAATGGAGTTCAAATTCGTAAAACAAGGTACTTAAAAGTCCAAAATAAAAGAGTTCTTCAGAGTTCAAAATAAAAGAGTTCTTCAGAGTTCAAAGCAGCGGAAAAGATAATGACAACTACTCGACGATACAGGATGTCTCGATGAAGCCCGTACGAGACATCACTCGGCATCATCACCGTTGGCCGGGGGCGTATCCCGTTCCACCGACCAACCAGGAGGAAGGGTACAAGGCCAAGTCAAACTAGCAATCATATCCTCAAAAGTTTCACCTGAAAACAAGCCACAAGCAAGGCTGAGTATACTAATACTCAGCAAGGCTTACCCGACTAGGGGAATATACTTAGCCGACTCCTAGACATGCAAGGCTTTTGACTTGAGGGGTTTGATTTGCCGAAAAGCATATATAAGTAGGTCCTGTTGGCGCTAAAATCGGCCGGGTAGGAATCGGCCGATGGTCTTCAGCGTCGGACACACGACCCGGGAGAATCTGCTTAGCTCCTGTTCGGGTTATTGCCCTGGTACGGTTCGCGTGGCATGCCAGTCAATCTGACCTGTTGATTGATAAGGAAATAAAGTATTAAATTCCAGACGCTCCGATCGGCTGGAGTTCCGATCTGTCCTGAGGAGCGCGTCGGCGGTGAATCGGCCGATTTGCTGTAGAGATGATCGGCTATGGATCAGCCGATAATCGTGTAATAATTGTAAAGAAAACTGCTGGAGCGATCTAAACAATTACTACGGAGGCAACACTTGAAATAGATCTAATCGGCTGTAAGATGAT
Organism: Panicum miliaceum; assembly: GCA_032594955.1. NCBI lineage: Eukaryota > Viridiplantae > Streptophyta > Magnoliopsida > Poales > Poaceae > Panicum > Panicum miliaceum. Next base: position 3,981,706 of record CM064070.1, on the reverse strand, counting down.
AAATCGAAGAAGAACGATGACGAAGCCGATTACTCTGATCTCAAGCTGGATAACTGGTGATAATACTAGAACAACAGGTAAAACTTGGAATTCTAGTAAATATCGATAACTGGTGAATAAATCCAAACGAAACCACAGCGATGTGCCCGTAGTTAAAGCTCGGATATTACTCGATAAGCGGAACCTACCAATTGGCCGGAGATCAAGTTGATGCAGCCCTGCCAATCCGTACGAACTCGTGAAAGAAGAAAAGTATTGGCGAAGTCGCCGACTTGAAAGTAAATTGCTGAAAAAGTAGAAGTATTGTTGTTGATTGATGTGTTGATCTCTTGCAAAGCCCTGACGACTCCTATTTATACTCTAAAACTAGGACTCCTGGTCGATTACGACTTGTTACAACCTTATTTAAAAACAAGAAAACTACTACATCTATAATATCTTTTAAAAAGGGAGCGGACTCCCGCAGAATCATCCGCCGTCGTCTCCTAATCCAATCAGGACTTTTTCAATTGCTTCCTGACCGACTTAGTATCGCTCTGTTGACCAACTTTTGACCGGGACCCTCCGAAGTAGTCCCATCCTGTTGGCGCAAGCTGCATCACCAATTGGCCGATTTCCAACTGTTACCTCAATCGGCCGATTCGTTACTGTAGCCTTCAGATCTGCCGCATCGGCCAATCTTCTCCTCTTGACGCCGATTCAACACGTGTCAAAATCTGGCGTCAACACATGCCCCCCAGTTTCGGAGTAAAACATAACTTTTACTTTGAAACTCTTTTCTTTAATCTTTCCTTCGAAACGAGCGCAGTAAAAATCTCCTTTCGTTTAAAGCTCTTGTGAACTCTTCCCCTTTGATATATGCATTTCCTGGAGCACATCGGCCGATTCTATACGGCCTTTCCCAGGTGGGCGACCATTTACCGAATTTGGGATCCTTAGACCCTATTGGCAGCATCAACTCCCATACCAAATCTCCTCGGGAGAATTGTTTAACCTTGACCTTCTTATCATACCACCTGGCCACCCTTTTTCTTGACATTAGCTGCCGATTCTTGATTTTCAACCTCCTTGCTGTTATTTTGCTTGGGGCGCCAGACCCGACACTTGACGTTTCTCTTTTCCAGCGCCTGCCTCTGCTCTTCTTCTTGTTGCTCCCATCGGCGCAGGCGTTGGATCCTCCGTTTCTGCGATTTGGATAGTCCACCAGGGCCCCACCTGGGGTTTATTGGTTTGGCCGATGATTTGGCGTGCTCCCAATCTGATTCCCTTCCTAGGGGGTTTTCATCTGACAAAGCCGACCGTGTACGCTGATTCTGCTCCTCAGTCGATCCTGTTGGTCGATCCTGCCTTTCGACCGATCATACCGGTCAGCTTTGCCCTCCAACCGAACATGCACTAAAAGGCGCCGACCCTCTTGTTCGCGCCAGTTTCTGCTGATCGGCTCTGATCCTCTATCTCTGGAGCGCGATCTTTTGAGTAGGCGATCGCCGCAACTTGACCTGCTGCACTCAGGGCAATTATCGGCTGATGGCAATCTGAGGTCATTTTCCCAGCAATGAATAAAAAACGGACATCGCCAATGATCTTTGTGTCGGCGTATCATCTCATCGTGGTGTCTCATCCTTTCCTGCTGTCGCCGATATTTGCTGAGTAAGAATTGGGAAGTGACGGGTCTACGCGATCGCTCTGATCCTTCGCCTTCATCTTCCGTCTGTCTTTCCACTTTAACACCGTCCACCGTGACCTGCTTTCTAGGATCCACGACGGCGCTCCTTCTCGCCGATTCTGACGTCAGCACCTTGGTTTGAAGTGAATTTTTCCCCGTGTCAACCATGTTGGCCGGGAAAGGATGCTGATCTATCTTCATCGGTTTTGCCGGTTTAACCGGGGTTTCGAACTTGAGCCTTCCCTGCTCGATGGCCGATTGTATCTGTTGACGAAAGATTTTGCATTCATTCGTATCATGAGACGTGGCGTTGTGCCACTTGCAGTACTTCATCTTCTTGAGCTGATCGGCCGAAGGGATGGTATGATACTGAGATAGCTTGATCTGCCCTTCCTGGAGTAATAAGTCGAAAATCTTATCGGCCTTTGATGTGTCAAAGCCGAATGTCTCTGGTTCTTTCTTTCCAAAAGGGCACGATATTGGTTTCTTCCCTTTGACCCATTCTACTAGGCCGATTTCTCCTCCTTCCTCAGATTCAGACCCTTCCAAATTCCTCTGCTGATCAAACAGGCGTACCTCCTGACCGGCCAACCGGTGAACGATCTGACTTAAGCTTTCAAATTCTTGTGAGGCGTACCTCTCCTTGATATGCGGCAGGAGGCCTTGGAAAGCGATATCGGCCAACTGGGCATCGGTCAGAGCCAGAGTATAGCATTTGATTCTGATTTCTCTGAACCTCTGTATGTATCCAGTTACTGGTTCGTCGCTCCTCTGCCTGAGGCTGGTCAAATCCGAGAGCTTCATCTCATGTACTCCTGCATAGAAGTACTTATGGAATTTCTTTTCCAGATCGGCCCAAGTAACAATGGAATTGGGTGGTAAAGTGGTGAACCACTTGGAAGGCCGATCCAGACAGAGACGACGAGAACAGATGCACCCTCAGAGCATCTTGTGTGGCGGCTTCCCCGCACTGGATGATGAATCTGTTAATGTGCTCCACGGTAGAGGTGTCGTCCAGCCCCGTAAATTTGGTAAAGTCAGGAACCTTGTACCGGTGGGGAAACGACAGTAAGTCATAGGCCGATGGGTATGGCGTCTTGTATGCGTAAGTTTGCACCTTCGGCTTCAACCCAAACTGGTCCTGAATTACCTTTGCTATTCTTGCCGTCCAGTCCACCTGCTGCTGATGAACGGCCGTTCGAGGTGCTGGCATATGTTGAAGGACCGGTGGTGGTACGGCTGGGAGATGAATCGAAGCATGCGGCAAATTTTGCTGAGCAGCTGACCGTTGATGGTGAAGTGAATCCGCTGCCCCGTCGTACGTCATCATCGGTGCCGCGCTTCTGAGTGCCTCTGCAGCGCCTGCCCCCCTGCCGATCTCTGATGAGACTGGATGATACTGAGGGACCGTCGGCCAGACGGCCAATTGGAACGGCGCCTGGATTGGATAGCTTCCATGCCCGGTCGATGGATCGGGGAAAGCCATCGTTGCCGATGCCCCCCAGGGTACTGAGCTTGTGGGCAGCGGTTGCACAAAAGCAATCTGGATGGGTTGAAGCGGTGCCTGTGATGGGAAACATGGTGCACCACTATATCTTGGAGACGCTGGAGGCAACGGAGTGTTGTATCCCTCGCGTTGCGTCAACATCGGCCCGGGAGCCGATTGGGACGTGCCTGGTAAGCTTCTGGCTGGAAGCGTAATCGGCGGGGCATACGCTGGCCCCTGATAGCCTTGAACTGCTCTGCTGGCCAGAGAGCTGATGACGGCGTTGTACACCGTGTTGGTCATCACCGAGGACTGGTCGATGAACGCCTGGTAGACGGACTGTTGGATCATATCGGACATCTTGCCCGAATCCTCAGCAATGGTGATATGGCGGGGAACTAGAATAGGAGCTTTCTTGACAGCCTCCCCGCTTCTTGTACGACTGAACGACTGCAGATACATCTTCTTGTAATCTTCTAGATGTTTAGCCAATTCTTCCTTCTGGTCGTCTTTGAGATCCGCTTCTGTGACCTCAATGATGTTGTTTTCGGAAAACTCTGCGTTCTTCGACATATCAGATCTTGAAGTGGTCCCACTGGGCGTGCCAAAAGTGTGTTGGCGCTAAAATCGGCCGGGTAGGAATCGGCCGATGGTCTTCAGCGTCGGACACATGACCCGGGAGAATCTGCTTAGCTCCTGTTCGGGTTATCGCCCTGGTACGGTTCGCGCGGCGTGCCAGTCAATCTGACCTGTTGATTGACAAGGAAATAAAGTATTAAATTCCAGGCGCTCCGATCGGCTGGAGTTCCGATCTGTCCTGAGGAGCGCGTCGGCAGCGAATTGGCCGATTTGCTGTAGAGATGATCGGCTATGGATCAGCCGATAATCGTGTAATAATTGTAAAGAAAACTGCTGGAGCGATCTAAATAATTACTACAGAGGCAACACTTGAAATAGATCTAATCGGCTGTAAGATGATAAATTGAAGAAGAACGATGACGAAGCCGATTACTCTGATCTCAAGCTGGATAACTGGTGATAATACTATAACAACAGGTAAACTTGCAATTCTAGTAAATATCGATAACTGGTGAATAAATCCAAACGAAACCACAGCGATGTGCCCGTAGTTAAAGCTCAGATATTACTCGATAAGCGGAACCTACCAATTGGCCGGAGATCAAGTTGATGCAGCCCTGCCAATCCGTACGAACTCGTGAAAGAAGAAAAGTATTGGCGAAGTCGCCGACTTGAAAGTAAATTGCTGAAAAAGTAGAAGTATTGTTGTTGATTGATGTGTTGATCTCTTGCAAAGCCCTGACGACTCCTATTTATACCCTAAAACTAGGACTCCTGGTCGATTACGACTTGTTACAACCTTATTTAAAAATAGGAAAACTACTATATCTATAATATCTTTTAAAAAGGGAACGGACTCCCGCAGAATCATCCGCCGCCGTCTCCTAATCCAATCAGGACTTTTTCAATTGGTTCCTGACCGACTTAGCGTCGCTCTGTTGACCAACTTTTGACCGGGACCCTTCGAAGTAGTCCCATCCTGTTGGCGCAAGCTGCATCACCAATGGCCGATTTCCAACTGTTACCTCAATCGGCCGATTCCTTACTGTAGCCTTCAGATCTGCCGCATCGGCCAATCTTCTCCTCTTGACGCCGATTCAACACGTGTCAAAATCTGGCGTCAACACATGCCCCCCAGTTTCGGAGTAAAACATAACTTTTACTTTGAAACTCTTTTCTTTAATCTTTCCTTCAAAACGAGCGCAGTAAAAATCTCCTTTCGTTTAAAGCTCTTGTGAACTCTTCCCCTTCGATATATGCATTTCCCGGAGCACATCGGCCGATTCTATACGGCCTTTCCCAGGTGGGCGACCATTTACCGAATTTGGGATCCTTAGACCCTATCGGCAGCATCAACTCCCATACCAAATCTCCTCGGGAGAATTGTTTAACCTTGACCTTCTTATCATACCACCTTGCCACCCTTTTTCTTGACATTAGCTGCCGATTCTTGATTTTCAACCTCCTTGCTGTTATTTTGCTTGGGGCGCCAGACCCGACACTTGACGTTTCTCTTTTCCAGCGCCTGCCTCTGCTCTTCTTGTTGTTGCTCCCATCGGCGCAGGCGTTGGATCCTCCGTTTCTGCGATTTGGATAGTCCACCAGGGCACCACATGCCTTCTTAGGAAAAGCTAGCTTGGGGCTCTTCCGAACTTGGGCTTGGGTCTTCGAGAGCTTCAGTTAGATTTACTTGAGCTTCACGCTGCTCACTCTCGGACGCGGGCACTAGCTCGTACGTTCCGTCGCCGAGAGTAGTCAATTCTATACGAATGCACAAGTGTAAGTTATAGTGATGGTATAAGACGATTATTTTCCTTCACGACAAAGTTGCAATCCACAAAACATCAATTTTGTTGGGAAGTTACTTAGTTAAGATTTCTTTGGGCAATTGTTAATAGAGTATAACTTAACTATTAACTTCATTCAACAAGAAGGGGTTGTGTTATATTGGAAACTTAATTTTCTAACCACAATATGGATTAAACACCACTTCTGGATTAGGTAACTTCTGGTGATGAAATTTTTATTTCGAGCACATTATGCAGAGACAAAGGCACTACGAAAATTTCAGACATTTTCACGCAGCAGAAAAATTATGAAAAAGGTAAAACTCAAGCACTGTTAGAACCTAGTTATTTTTATACAGGACAAACCATGCAAGTATTGACACCAAAAATTTTAAAGGGAAATAATATATCCATATGTGTGTTACTGTAAAGTTTTTAGATTTTACTGAGCAAGCTATAAAGCATAATAAATAGGACAAGAAACACCTAGTTTAATAAAGAATAATTTCTACAGGATGTTTTACAGGATTTCTGTATATGAAACTTTTTATACAGCAAGAGCTGCTCTAAGGAGTGCTGCAGTAAAATGTTGAACATTTTCCAAGCACAGAAACTAATTATTTGAATTAGTGCAATTTTTCCTACCACAAAATTATATAAATAGGTTACAGAAAGAAAAAAAATTCTAAACTTTTCCTGTGGTATTTAGGCCTTAATACAACAGTTATAAAAAGTTTCACCACATGAATCACCACATAACAACAGTTACAAATTAGTTTTATTACTTCATGCCATAAACAAGGTTTAATAAAACGTTTAGTTAGGGATGGGTCTTGGTCCTAATATTTTTATATTGGCCTACAATTCAAGCAACCAATCTACTGTTAAATTTTCAGGTTTAGACTTTTTATACAACAGGGGGTACATTTAAAGTCTTTTAAACCTTCCATTTAATTCATATCAACATTTAGCAAGAAACTGAAGAAAGGCATGTAACAAAAGTTGTAGGTTTTCATCTAAAGATTCCAGAACAGTTGAGTTTGTATTTTTCCGATTTTTCTACAATTTTAAATGAATTTTATAAGTTTGCTATTTTTGAATTCAAAGTTTAAACTTTCTTTACAGAGGGGTCCTTGGAAACTTGCGTGCAGGCTCTTTTAAAGATTTCAATCGATGCAATTGGATCCCTGGGCGGCGCTGGCATGGCGGCCGGCCAGGTTCCGGCGAGGGGGCTCGTCGGCGGCGAGGGGAAAAGGGTCGGGGAGATCCAGGGAGGTGAGAGCTACCTCGGGGTGGGCTTGGTCGGGGTTGGGGGTGACTGGAGGGGGCTTGTCGACGCGGAGCAGAGGGGCGGCGGCGGGGCGGAGCGTCGGCGACGTTGCTCCGGCGAGGAGGGGAGAGCGTGGGCCGGTCGATGAGCTTCGCGGCGTCGAGGGAAACCTGTTTTGAGGCTTGTCTGGGATGGAGGAGCTTCGGCATGGGCCGTCCACGGAGCAGCAAGGAGCGGCGGCTGCGCGGGCGGTGCTTGCGGTGCTCCGGTGGTTCTGGGCGACGATGAGTGGGGCAGTGAGCTGCGGTGGGGTGCTGTGGTGGTGGTGGAAGACTCAGCTCTGGCAAGGGGTGGCCGGGGAGGTGAGTTCCACGGTGAGTTGGGCACGACGGCGGTAATGGTGGTGGTGGCGGCGTTCTGGTGTCTGGGCGCGCAAGGGGGAAGTTAGTGCGGCCCTTTGTAGGCAGCAGAGAGGCGGGAGGAGGGCGGGACTGGGCTGTGAGGCGTGGGCGCGGGCAGCACGGCGGGGGCGCGTTACTGGTAGCGACGGGCGGCGATCAGAGCCGGCACAGCGTGCGGCGGGCGCGGGCAGGGAATTCGGTGCTGAGGATTTGGCGTGTGGAGCTGGAGATCACGCGGCGCGCGGGTTGGGCGATGAGCTGCAGCAGCTGTCTTGCCGGGCTGCGAGCGTGGTGACTAGCGGAATGCTGCGGAGACACGGGCACGGCGCGACTTTTCCATTGGGCGCGGCGGGCGGCGAGCAGGGGCGCGCGTCGCCGGCGCGCGCATGGCGTGCGCGGACTAGGGAGGAATGCGGCATGCGGGCGCGGCCAGGCATTGGCTTGGCGTCTAGCGCTGTCAGGCATCGCCGGCCAAGTGGCCTGCGGCGACTGCGCAACGGGTGAGGGTCCCGCAGCGAAACCGAGAATCGGGCGACGAAAGGGTCGGGCGATTGAAAGGATCGGGCGAAATGAAAGGGTCGGGCGACACGGAAGGGTCGGGCGACGCGAGGGTCGGGCGAGCGGCTGCGCGTCAGAGGGTCGGGCGAGGCGGAGAAGAAGGGTGTGCAGCGAAATAGAAGAAAAGGCAGGGACTGGTTTGCAAATCCAAGTGTTTCTCAAATTTTTGTGTTGCAACTCGAAAATCCTTCAACACGAAAGTTGTTCAAAATGAAAAGTTACACAAGTTTTGTTTCAGGCCAAAGTTCATTTGGGTTCTGTCACACCCGATTCTAGAAAGAACCAGATGCATCTCATATGTGCGCCAGGATCATGTTCACACACATATGGTAGACGGAAAGTCTAATATATCAAAGACAATGCTCAAAAAGTAACTAAATAAAATATTTAACAATATTACACTCCATATAAAAGAGACACAAATGTCTTTAAATGATAAACCGTTATACCCTATACGAAGTCTCCAACAACTCCGTCTTCCACAGGCGATGACTGGTGAATGCAGGGCATAGAATTCCGCGAAGTCGAGAAAGATCTCCTCTTCAAAGTTCTCTTCTGAACAGCAGGGGGCAAGGGTGAGTACTCTTATGGTTGGTACTCAGCAAGTGGAGAGAATATGCAAGGCCATCAAGGATAGGCTAAGGTTTACAGCAGCGGTCACTTTTAGTTGGTCAAGTATTTATTAACAAGCACCTATTAACTAGGTTTAAGTTTATACCAACCCACTTTAGCAAGATCATAAAGATACCATCAACATAAACATAATCCACGAACCACAATTTGATTAATCTTCAAGTTTCATTATCATGTGAGGGTCCAAGCCATTCTTAACCGTGAGTACGGCTGTTATAACAGTTTTACACTCTGCAGAGGTTGTACACTTTACCCACAAATCGTGTTCCCCTGAGTCGCCCGGGTTTGCAAGGCCCTCAAACACTTCCGAGGTGACTGGCGAGGGTACACTACGAAGCCTTTACAAAGACATGTCGAGAGCTAGGCAGCCAGGTAGAGTTTCAGTAGCAGGGTGGTCCATAAACCTCCCTAATGGTCAGCTCCTTAGCAAAGGCAGCTACCCCAAATGGACCGGGCTATGACCCCTATCACCGCCCCCCTCCTTGACCTTTCGGTAAGGCCACCACCAAACTACACATCTAATTAATTGGCTAAGGTCAGAGCCATATGACTTTGTGGTTGCACTGTTCACTTGGGTGGTTCTCCATGTTCCCATTAAACAAAGTTGATCTTGAATTAACGCGGTATAACAACAATATGAAATGTGATCAACATTGACATAAGAGTAACCCAATACCAATCCCAAAGTTTGCAACTAAGCGTAACTACCCAACATGAATAGTAAACCCAGGTGTTTCAAGGTTTGGGGTAAAAGACTAGGTATGTCCTTAGTATAGGTAACCCATCAAGTTTATGCAAGCAACAATAAAGTAAATTGAATTTATCATGCTGTTGTTGGGATCAAATAGAATATGCAGGGGGGGAAATCCACTTGCCTTCCTCAAACAGCTGTTGGTTCTCTTCCTCGTAAGCTTGCTCTTGATTTTGCTCAAACGTCACGTTGTCTACGCGATCACACAAACAAGCATACACAAACAAATAAGAAACAGTACAACAAATAGTACAAACAGAGAGTAAAAATATGATAAAGTTGTAGTTCATGATGCAAGGATCTCGTGAGCACAAGAATCGTTGAAATCGGAGTTGAAACGATGAAGATATGGTTAAAACAGTGATTTAGGGACCTAACTGCGAGAGTTTTGAACTTCCAGGGGCTAAATCTGAAGAAATCAGGGGCTAAAATATAATTAAACCTTATACAGAGGGTCGGGGTGCAAAACTATAGATTCTGGACGTCGGGTACTAATTCTAGAAAGGTCAGGGGTCGGGACAGAAAAAGAAAGGGCTCAACTCTAATTATTTTTCTACTGATCTGGACTACTGGTTGATTTCTGGAAAACCTAGGGGTCTTTCTGCAAAAGTTCTGGGGATAGCTAGGGTCGGGTGAATCTGGTCCGTTGGATCAGAATCGGGCGGCGGGTTAAGGGTCGGGCGAATGCGGTGTCTGTTGCACGGCTCAACCTGGTTCCGGCCGTGAGATTCAGATCGGACGGCGGGACGAGGGTCGGCTCGACGGGGTAAAGAGGGTCGGGCGAATCGGAGTTGCGCTGGGCGTCGGCGGCGAGCGAGTGCGGCGGCGGACGGCCGGAGTTCACCGAATCCGGTGTTCCGGGGCTCAGTTCAGGCTGGGGTTATGCCGGGGAGTTAGAAGGCAGCACAACGAAAGTATTGGTGGCCATGGGACAGCTGTGCGGTGACTGTAGACCAGCGGCCACGGCGGCGGGCGGAAACAGATCTCCGGCGAGGAATTGGGGTTGCGACAGAGCGAGAGAAAGAGAGGGGAAACGGGTGCGGCTTGATGCTCGCCAAGTTGCGGATCTCCGGCGAGAGTGGAAGGCGGCGGAGAAGGAGCAGGACGGCGAGTCGACGGAGAGGTGGCAACACAGAGCGGCGGCGTTCCTCTGGTGTGCGACTTCTGGCGGCGTGCGATGGTGTTGAGTAGAGGAAAGGGTTTGAGGATGGCTCTGGGTGCAAAGCGGGGCTCCGGCGGGGTTTTATAGTGGCGGTGTGGCCGGCGAAAATGGAAGGTGGCAAGCACAAAGGAAAGGGGCGGAACTGCGGCTAGTAAGGCAAGCCTGCATCACGGGGAAGGAAAGAGGAGACGCGGGCGACGGTGCGGAGTCGATCCGGATTCGGGGTGAGGAAGGAAAAAGCAAGGGGAGGGAGCACGGATGACGGCGCGGTGCACCTGATGTCGCGGCGGAGAAAGCAAACAGGGGAGCGATGCGGAGGAAGAAGAAATGAAAGAAAAGAGAAGGCACCGGCAGGTGGGGTCCAGCTGTCGGTGGGAGAAAGGTGAGGATGAGTGAGCGGATTGGGCCGCTGAGTTGGGCCGCGGGACTGGAAGAAGAAAAGAAGGAGAAGAGAAGGAATGGGCCAACTGGACTGGGCCGCGAGAAGAAAAAGAAAAGAAGGAGAAGAGAGAGAGGTTTGGGCTGGGCTGAAAGAAAAGAGTGGGAGAAGAAAAAGAATTAAAGATGCATGCACAATTTTATCTTGTGACTTTTATAAAAATACTTTTAAAATTTTATTTCCTATATTTTTGGGTGTTACAAAACCTACCCCCTTAAAGAGAACCTCGTCCTCGAGATTAGGAAGGACTAGGGAACAACTGAGGGAATTCTGCAATCAGTTCATCTTCTCTTTCCGAAGTAGCCTCATCCTCTGAGTGGTGACTCCACTGTACTTTGCACATTGTGATCACCTTATTCTGAGTAACCTTCTGAGATGTTTCCAAGATTCTAACCGGATGCTCTGCATAAGTCAAATCTTCTTGTACATCAAGTTCCTCCCCGGTAATTGCTCCACAGGCACTCTCAAACATTTCTTTAACTGTGATACATGAAACACATCATGGACATCTGACAATCGTGCTGGTAACTCCAATTGATATGCCACTTCACCTTTCCTTTCCAGGATCTGAAAAGGACCAATATAACATGGTGACAACTTTCCTTTCACTTTGAATCTACGTAAACCTCTGATGGGTGATACCTTCAAATACATAAAATCTCCAACTTCAAATATCAATTCCCTTCTTCGTGTATCAGCATAACTTTTCTATCGTGACTGAGCAGTCTTGAGATTATCCTGGATTATCTGGACTTGTCTATCCGCTTCTTGAAGAATCTCTGGTCCAAAAACTTGACTTTCTCTTGTCTGATTCCAATACAATGGTGTCCTGCATTTTCTCCCATATAATGCTTCAAATGGGGCCATTTTGAGACTTGCTTGGTTACTGTTATTGTAGGAGAACTCTGCATATGGCAAACTTTTATCCCAACTACCTCCGTGCTTAAGGGCACATGCTCTCAACATGTCTTCTAATACTTGATTCGTTCGCTCAGTTTGACCGTCTGTTTGTGGATGATATGCGGAACTGAAATTGAGCTTTGTATCCATGGATTCATGTAATTTCTGCCAGAAACGCGATGTGAACTGAGTACCTCGATCAGACACTATCTTCTTTGGAACACCATGCAAACACACAATCCGTGACATGTACAGTTCTGCTAACTTGGCTCTAGTGTATGTTGTTTTGACCGGGATGAAATGTGCGACTTTTGTCAATCTGTCCACAATAACCGATATCGAGTCGTAACCATCACGAGTACAGGGTAACCCTACAATAAAATCCATACCAATCTCTTCCCATTTCCATTCAGGTACTTTCAATGGCTGGAGTAAACCCGCTAGTCTCCGGTGTTCGGCTTTCACTCTTTGGCACACATCACACAAAGCCACGTGAGTTGCTACGTCTCTTTTCAAACCATACCACCTGTACCTTTCTTTCAAATCTTGATACATCTTGGTACTTCCAGGATGAATGGAGTAAGCGGAATCATGTGTCTCCTTCAAATGAGTTCACGAAGGTGATCAATTTCAGGTACACAGATCCTCTTTCTGAACCAAACAGTTCCTTGTTCATCTTCGGTGAAATCCTTAGTCTTGCCTAAACCGATTTGAATCTTGATCTCTTTGATCTTAGCGTCTGTCAACTATCCTTTTCTTATCTCTTGTTCTAATGTAGGTTCCATCTCCATAGTCATGGCTTCCACTTGTGTGACAATTCCCAAGTTCAAACGTGCCATCTCCCAACATAATTCCTAAGGCATCAATCGAGCAATCATCATATTAGCTTTTCCTTTCCGGCTTAGGGCGTCTGCCACAACATTAGCCTTGCCAGGATGATACTGAATATCCAAATCATAGTCCTTGATTAATTCTAGCCATCTGCGCTGTCTCAGGTTAAGATCCTGTTGCGTGAAGATGTACTTCAGACTCTTATGGTCCGTGAAGATCTGACACTTGTTTCCGATCATGTAGTGCCTCCAAATCTTCAATGCGTACACGACAACTGCCAATTCCAAGTCATGGGTAGGATAGTTCTGCTCATGCTTTCTTAACTGTCTTGAAGCATAGGCCACAACCTTGCCTTCTTGCATTAACACACATCAAAGACCCATCCGAGAAGCATCGCAATACACATCAAACCCTTTGTGGATATCCGGCATTATCAACACAGGAGCAGTGGTCAATCTTGTTTTCAGCTCTTCAAAACACTTGTGGCATGCATCATCCCACTTAAATTCTTTCCCTTTTTCCAACAAAGAAGTCATGGGTTTCACAACCTTTGAGAATCCCTCGATAAATCTGCGGTAGTAACCGACAAGTCCGAGGAAACTTCTGATTTCAGGCACAGACTTTGGTGGATTCCAATTCAGAACATCCTGAACTTTACTTGGGTCCACTGCAATTCCTCCATCTGTGATAACATGTCCAAGAAAAGAAACTTCTCTCAACCAAAACTCACATTTGCTCAGCTTGGCATATAACTGATTCTCTCGGAGTTTCTGTAACACTATCCTCAAATGCTCTTCATGTTCTTCCTCGTTCTGTGAATACACCAAGATGTCATCAATGAACACAACCACAAACTTGTCAAGATATTCCATGAAAACCTTGTTCATCAGGTACATGAAGTATGTTGGAGCGTTGGTAAATCAAACGACATCACAGTGAACTCGTACAAACCATATCTGGTAGTGAAGGCCGTCTTGGGTATATCCTCTGGTCGGATCCTTAACTGATGATAGCCTAATCTCAGATCAATCTTGGAGAAAACCTTGGCACCTCTCATCTGATCAAACAAATCTTCAATTCTGGGGAGTGGATACTTATTCTTGATCGTTACATCATTCAGCGACCTGTAGTCTACACACATCCTTCTTATCGACAAAGATCACGAGTGCTCCCGACGGGGACGAGCTAGGATGGATAAATCCCTTAGCTAACATTTCTTCTATTTGTTTCTTTAGTTCACTTAGATCCTTAACATCCATTCTATAGGGTCTTTTAGAGATAGGTGCAGTACCAGGTAAAAGATCAATACTGAACTCAATGTCACGAACAGGTGGCATACCTAGTAAATCTTCCTGGAAGACGTCGGGGTACCCACAGACAACTCTGATATCTTCTAGAGGCATTCCCTTCTTTTATTTCACTGTCCCAACTCCAATGGGTGAAGCTGATGCCACAAACTCTACTTTATCTCCTTGAGGGCTGGTTAAGAGCACTGATCCCTTGCGACACTGAATGACACCATCACATCCTGATAACCAGTCCATTCCGAGGATCACATCAATGCCGCTGGTCTTTAGGACTATTAGGTTGGCTAGGAATTCTACCCCCATAATATTCATGTTGACCCTCGGGCATGAGTGACTAGCTTTCAATTCTTTGCCCGGGGAACTTACTAGAAGAATTTGTTTCATAGGGCTCATTGGTAAGTTATGTTTTGCAGTGAATTGCTCAGTAATGAATGGATGTGATGCTCCAGAATCAAATAAAACTTATGCAGGTTCAGAATTAACAAGGAACGTACCGAGCACAACATCGGGAGCCTATTCAGCTGTCTCTGCAGCCACATGATTCACCTTTCCGCGCATGTAGTTTTGTTGACCTCTGTTGCCCAATGGTGTCTGATTGCTGTTGCGTGGCTGCTGCTGGTGAGGAGACTGCCATTGTCCACTGTTCCTCTGACTCTGAGGAGTCTGCATGTTATGCTTCGGGCAGTTGTTAGCATAATGTCCTAGTTCTCCACATTTGAAACAGCCGTTGGGTTGGACCGGTGTGACTGGATTGTTGGTCCGCACTGGTGCACCTGTGGCATAGCCTGAATGGTACGGTTGCGGGTTGGAGTTGGGCTGAGTCTGCTGGTTGAAGCGTTGAGCCTGTTGTGGAGTTCGTTGATTCTGTTGACTCTGCGGATATCCTCCACCTTGTCCTCTAAAGCGCGACTGAAATCCCTGGGGTGTGTTGTAGCGGGGATGAGTGTTGCTGCTGAATTGTCCTTGGGACTGAAGTTTTCGCTTGTGTTCCCCAAGCTCCTTGCGCTTGCTCTCCAGACCAATGGCTTTGTCTAGCAGAGTCTGGAAGTTTGGGAAAGTGTGACTGTGCAGCTGATAGCTGAGCGGCCCTATTAGATTTTCCAAGAAGCGCTCCTGCCTCTTTGCGTCACTATCCACCTCATGGGGCGCGTAATGAGACAACTGAGTGAATTTGTCTCGGTACTTGCTGACAGTCATGCTGCCTTGCTTCAGGTTTAGGAACTCCTTCTGCTTGAGCTTCATTAGTCCTGCTGGAATATGGTGGCTGCGGAAGTTGGTTCTGAACTCCTCCCAGGTGATAGTGTTGGCATTGGTGTGGGCAGCAGTGAAAGCATCCGACCAATTAGCGGCTGCACCTTCCAGACGTCCTGCAGCATACAGGACCCTTTCATGGTCACTGCATTGCGTGATGTCCAGCTTCTTAGTGATGACCTTTAACCAGTCATCAGCATCCAAGGGATCCACTGAGTGAGAAAAGGTAGGGGGGGTGGTGACTCATGAATTCTCCATGTTTGTCTCTTGGTGGCTGGTTTTGCTGCGGTGCTTGCTGATTCTGCTGAGCTTGTATGTTCTAGATGGTGGCAGTGAGGTTCTGCAACACCTGCATCTGTGCTACCAAGAATTGCTCCATTGTTGGGTTGGGTGGTGGTGGCAACTGACTCGGTCGGTTGACTACGCGAGCACGCCTAGTGCTAGGGATATCCTGCCTTCCACATGTCTTGGTGTTTACCATATGACCGTTAGGGAATAAACCCAGAATAAGACAGGTGTACTTGGTATAGGTAGATAGAAGATAATATCTTAACAAAATATGGATTTATAAAGACTCCAACTTATATTAATGGATATATTATATCAAGCAATTCTTAAAGCACTCAAAGCAAACATTTGTTCTCAAGCAATCATTATTACATCGTCGTCCTCTCAAGCAAAAAGGTTCTAACGAGAGAACTTTAGGAGATACTAGTCTAAGAGCCTAGATGCCTATTCCTCGGGGCGAGTTATGGAGCCGGGTTCGCCGCGGCGAAGCTTCTTGCGGGGCGGTGATAGGGCGGGGAAACGGGGTTCATCCAGCTGTGGTGGTGGCGGTGCCCTTCCCTCAAGTCGGGGCTCCAGTATGCGGATCCTGTCATGGGCCTCCAGTAGCTTGTCGTGAGTATCGTCCAGCTTAGTGACGACGCTTTCCAGTTCAGTGTTCAGGGCGGCGGTGACTCGAGCAAGAGTGTTGAGGCGGTCTTCATCATCTCCAACCAGAGTAATCACAGTCTCTTCAGTTCCACTAAGGCGGCGAGGAAGGTGGCGATACTCCATGTTCTGAAGCTCCTGGCGGTAGGTGTGGCAGATGGACCACAGAGCTCTCCTGGCGACGCTGCTGACGGCGGCGTCGTAAGTAGCGTGGGGTGTGGCGGAGTCGTGTGCAGCGAGAGTCCTCAGGCCTTTGGCACTCTCCGTATCCATCCTGATGTGGACGCGAGTCAGGTAGTAGTCGCCGAGCGCAGGGTCGATGTAGTGGTGCGTGTGGTAGTGGGGTCTCACGTGGTTGCCCAACTGTTGTAGAACACCTTGTAGCACCAGAGACAAGTGGCCGGGCTCTCTGTCCGAAGTGCGAACACAACAGAGTTGCCTTATCCCTGGAGGATCATCACCCTGATCGTCGTTGTCTTCATTGTTGTCGCTGTCCTCGTCATCATCCCTTCCATCATCAATACCCTCGGAGTTACCCGGGGTTCCTTCAGCGACGACCGACGCTGGAGCGGGAGCTGGAGCAGGGACAACTGGGGGTGGTGGCGGTGCCTCAACAACTGGTGATGCCGGCGGTGTGAACTGATTTCCTTCTTCATCAATTGCCATGATGCGGCCATCTTCACCATCCACAAAGTAGTAGGCCTCCTCGGGTTCTTCCTCCATAGCTTCCTCCTCGACTGGGGCTGGAATTGGGGCGGGAGGAGCTGGCTCAGCTGGGGCAATGCGAACCTGGCGACCTCTGGTGCGTTTGCGAGCAGTCTGGTAAGTCCTGGCCATCTGACAGAGCGGGAGTAAAACTCAGAATATATTATTTTTTTGAGAAATAAAATAATAGAAGGTTTATGTAAACATAGGTTTTTATGGGGAAATATAAAGTAAACACAAAGAAATTTTAGAAGATAAATCCTTAATTTCGACCATTTCTATCTAGGCTAGCGTCCTACAGTCAACATAGCTCTGATACCACTTTTGTCACACCCGATTCTAGAAAGAACCAGATGCATCTCATATGTGCACCAGGATCATGTTCACACACATATGGTAGACGGAAACTGTAATATATCAAAAACAATTCTCAAAAAGTAACTAAATAAAATATTTAACAATATTACACTCCGTATAAAAGAGACACAAATGTCTTTAAACGATAAACCGTTCTACCCTATACGAAGTCTCCAACAACTCCGTCTTCCACAGGCGATGACTGGTGAACGCAGGGCCTAGAACTCCTTGAAGTCATCGAAGATCTCCTCTTCAAAGTTCTCTTCTGAACAGCAGGGGGCAAGGGTGAGTACTCTTATGGTTGGTACTCAGCAAGTGGGGAGAATATGCGAGGCCATCAAGGATAGGCTAAAGTTTGCAGCAGCGGTCATTTTTAGTTAGTCAAGTATTTATTAACAAGCACCTATTAACTAGGTTTAAGTTTATACCAACCCACTTTAGCAAGATCATAAAGATACCATCCACATAAACATAATCCACGAACCACAATTTGATTAATCTTCAAGTTTCATTATCATGTGAGGGTCCAAGCCACTCTTAACCGTGAGTACGGCTGTTATAACAGTCTTACACTCTACAGAGGTTGTACACTTTACCCACAAATCGTGTTCCCCTGAGTCGCCCGGGTTTGCAAGGCCCTCAAACACTTCCGAGCTGAGTGGCGAGGGTACACTACGAAGCTTTTACAAAGACATGTCGAGAGCTAGGCAGCCAGCTAGAGTTTCAGTAGCAGTGTGGTCCATAAACCTCCCTAATGGTCAGCTCCTTAGCAAAGGCAGCTGCCCCAAGAGGACCGGGCTATGACCCCTATCACCAACCCCCTCCTTGCCCTTTCTGTAAGGCCACCAGCAAACTACACATCTAATTAATTGGCTAAGGTCAGAGCCATATGACTTTGTGGTTGCACTGTTCACTTGGGTGGTTCTCCATGTTCCCATTAAACAAAGTTGATCTTGAATTAACGCGGTATAACAACAATATAAAACGTGATCAACTTTGACATAAGAGTAACCCAATACCAATCCCAAAGTTTGCAACTAAGTGTAACTACCTAACATGAATAGTAAACCCAGGTGTTTCAAGGTTTGGGGTAAAAGACTAGGTATGTCCTTCGTATAGGTAACCCATCAAGTTTATGCAAGCAACAATAAAGTAAATTGAATTTATCATGCTGTTGTTGGGATCAAATAGAATATGCAGGGGGGGAAATCCACTTGCCTTCCTCAAACAACTGCTGGTTCTCTTCCTCGTAAGCTTGCTCTTGATTTTGCTCAAACGTCACGTTGTCTACGCGATCACACAAACAAATAAGAAACAGTACAACAAATAGTACAAATAGAGAGTAAAAAGATGATAAAGTTGTGGTTCATGATGCAAGGATCTCGTGAGCGCAAGAATCGTTGAAATCGGAGTTGAAACGATGAAGATATGGTTAAAACAATGATCTAGGGACCTAACTGCGAGAGTTTTGAACTTTCAGTGGCTAAATCTGAAGAAATCAGGGGCTAAAACATAATTAAACCATATACAGAGGGTCGGGGTGCAAAACTACAGATTCTGGACGGCGGGTACTAATTCTAGGAAGGTCAGGGGTCGGGACAGAAAAAGAAAGGGCTCAACTCTAATTATTTTTCTACTGATCTGGACTACGGGTTGATTTCTGGAAAACCTAGGGGTCTTTCTGCAAAAGTTCTGGGGATAGCTAGGGTCGGGTGAATCTGGTCCGTTGGATTAGAATCGGGCGGTGGGTTAAGGGTCGGGCGAATGCGGTGTCTGTTGCACGGCTCAGCCTGGTTCTGGCCGTGAGATTCAGATCGGATGGCGGGACGAGGGTCGGCTCGACGGGGTAAAGAGGGTCGGGCGATCGGAGTTGCGCTGGGCGCTGGCGGCGAGCGAGTGCGGCGGCGGACGGCCGGAGTTCACCGAATCCGGTGTTTCGGGGCTCGGTTCAGGCTGGGGTTATGCCGGGGAGTTAGAAGGCAGCACGACGAAAGTATTGGTGGCCATGGGACGGCTGTGCGGCGACTGTAGACCAGCGGCCACGGCGGTGGGCGGAAATAGATCTCCGGCGAGGAATTGGGGTT
The DNA here is from genome assembly GCA_032594955.1 of Panicum miliaceum. Lineage (NCBI taxonomy): Eukaryota > Viridiplantae > Streptophyta > Magnoliopsida > Poales > Poaceae > Panicum > Panicum miliaceum. Next base: position 3,962,606 of record CM064070.1, on the reverse strand, counting down.
GCGACAGAGCGAGAGAGAGAGAGAGGGGAAACGGGTGCGGCTTGATGCTCGCCAACTCGCGGATCCCCGGCGAGAGTGGAAGGCGGCGGAGAAGCAGCAGGACGGCGAGTAAACAGAGAGGTGGCGACACAGGGCGGCGGCGTTCCTCCGGTGTGCGACTTCTGGCGGCGTGCGATGGTGTTGAGTAGAGGAAAGGGTTTGAGGATGGCTCTGGGTGCAAAGCGGGGCTCCGGCGGGGTTTTATAGGGGCGGTGTGGCCGGTGAAAAAGGAAGGTGGCAAGCACAAAGGAAAGGGGCGGAACTGCGGTTAGTAAGGCAAGCCTGCGTCGCGGGGAAGGAAAGAGGAGATGCAGGCGATGGCGCGGAGTCGATCCAGATTCGGGGTGAGGAAGGAAAAAGGAAGGGGAGGGAGCGCGGACGACGGCGCGGCGCGTCTGCTGTCGCGGCGGAGAAAGGAAATAGGGGAGCGATGCGGAGGAAGAAGAAAGGAAAGAAAAGAGAAGGCGCCGACAGGTGGGGTCCAGCTGTCGGTGGGAGAAAGGTGAGGATGAGTGAGCGGATTGGGCCGCTGGATTGGAACAAGAAAAGAAGGAGAAGAGAAGGAATGGGCCAACTGGACTGGGCCGCGAGAAGAAAAAGAAAAGAAGGAGAAGAGAGAGAGGTTTGGGCTGGGCTGAAAGAAAAGAGTGGGAGAAGAAAAAGAATTAAAGATGCATGCACAATTTTATCTTGTGATTTTTATAAAAATACTTTTAAAATTTTATTTCCTATATTTTTGGGGGTTACAGGTTCTAGTTTAGAAGTTATTTTAAAAAAAGAACTCATTTCGTTGAAACTTCTCTTAATTATTTATGCACCGTGTTAAGCTAAAGAGGCTTATTTCGTAATTTAAACACCTGAGGTGTTACAGCCTTCCCCCCTTAAAAAGAATCTCGCCCCGAGATTCGGACAATAAGCTTAGGGTGGGTAGTGTGTGTACCTTCGGTGGAGTTGAGAAAACCCGAGAAATTTTTTTAGAAAACTTTCAGTTTCCCATGTGGCTTCTTCCTCAGTGTGATGATTCCATTGAATTTTGTACATTTTAACCACTTTCCTCCTAGTGCTTCTCTCTTTTTGATCCATGATTTTGATAGGGTACTCAACATACGAGAGGTCGGGCTCTACGAAGATTTCCTGTTGTTCGACAACCTCGGTAGGGACTCGGATACACTTCTTGAGTTGAGATACGTGGAAGACATCATGGATGGCTGCAAGCTGAGGGGGCAGTCGAATTCTATAAGCTACGGGTCCACAGCTCTCGATGATTTCGTAGGGACCAACATAACGGGGAGATTGTTTTCCTTTGACTCCGAATCGTTGTACAGCCTTGGTTGGTGAAACTCGAAGGTAGACGTGGTCACCATCTTCAAATTTCAGTGACTTTCTCCTTTTGTCGAAATAGCTCTTTTGCCTGGATTGTGCAGCTCTAAGGTTTTCTTCTATTACTCTCACTTTTTCTTCTGTCTCGATTACCAAGTCTGGTGCAAATATTTTGCGTTCTCCGGTCTGTGACCAACTCAAAGGGGTTCGACACCTTCGTCCGTATAAGGCCTCAAATTGTGCCATTTTCAAACTCGTTTGATAGCTATTGTTATATGAGAGCTCTGTTAGGGATAGGCATTTGTCCCAACTCTTGTCATAGTGAATGACGCAAGCTCTAAGCATGTCTTCGAGAATTTGGTTCACTCTTTCAGTTTGTCCGTTAGTTTGAGGATTATAGGCTGAGCTTCGAATCAACTTAGTACCAAGAGAAGCTTGTAATTGTTCCCGAAAACGTGCTACAAACTGAGTACCACGATCGGAAATAATAGTCTTCGGTACTCCATGTAGGCAAACAATGCGATCGAGATAAATCTCGGCATATTTCTTGGCGGTATAGGTGGTGTGTACCGGAAGAAAATGTGCCGTCTTTGTGAGCGTATCAACGATAACCCATATGGAATCATGTTTTTGTGCGGGACTAGGCAATCGAACAATGAAATCCATACTTATGTCCTCCCATTTCCATGAGGGTATAGGCAGAGGTTGAAGTGTACCGGCTACTTTCAAGTGGCTGGCTTTTACTCTCTGGCACATGTCGCATTCTGAGACATATTTAGCGATTTCTCTTTTCATTCTAGTCCACCAGAAATTTTGTCTAAGGTCTTGATACATTTTGTTACTGCCGGGGTGAATAGAAAATTTGGAAAGGTGTGCCTCATCCAGAATTTGCTTACGGAGCTCATGATTCTTTGGAACGACTATGCGACTTTCGAACCATAGAAGTCCCTTATGGTCCTGGTGGAAAAATTTGTATTTCTCTTCTCCTAGAGAGAGTTTTTGTTTGATCTTAACTCCTTCATCGTGTAGTTGTGCCATGATGATCTGGTCGTGAAGAGTGGGCTCGACTGAGATGTGATTCAGAGTGCCTTGGGAAATCATTTCCAAATTAAGCTTCCTCATTTCCGAACATAATGTCTCATTATAGATTTCCACTGATAGGCAATGGCAATGGGCCTTGCGGCTGAGTGCATCCGCGACTACATTGGCCTTGCCAGGGTGATAGTGCACCTCGAGATCATAATCCTTGATTAATTCTAGCCATCTTCTTTGTCTCATATTTAGATTGGCTTGGGTGAAGATATATTTGAGACTCTTGTGATCGGTGTAGATGTTACAATGAGTGCCCATGAGATAATGTCTCCATATTTTTAGAGCATGAATGATTGCTGCTAATTCGATATCATGGGTCGGATAATTCTGCTCATGGGGCCGAAGGGCTCGTGAAGCATAGGCAATAACTCGATTTTCTTGCATAAGCACACAACCAAGACCAGTGCCAGATGCGTCACAGTAAACATCGAACGGCTTGGTGTTATCGGGTTGAGCTAACACAGGGGCTGTAGTCAAACATTCTCTGAGAGTGTGGAAAGCTTCTTCGCATTTCTCATCCCACACAAACTTTACTCCCTTTTTCAATAGTTCAGTATAGGCTTAGCAATCCTGGAGAAATCCAGAATGAAACGACGATAGTAACCGGCTAAGCCAAGAAAACTGCAAATCTGATGAACAGAGGTAGGAGATTTCCAATCCATCACTTCTTGTACCTTGCTGGGGTCAACGGCTATGCCTTTGCTGGAAATAGTGTGACCCATGAATTTCACACTATCCAACCAGAATTCGCACTTAGAAAATTTAGCATAGAGCTGATGGTCTCTGAGACGCTGAAGAACAATGTGCAGGTGCTTAGCGTGCTCTTCCTCATTCTTGGAATAGATTAGGATGTCGTAAATGAAAACTATGACGAATTTGTCAAGCTCGGGCATGAATACTGAATTCATGAGATACATGAAGTAGGCAGGGGCATTGGTGAGACCAAAGGACATGACCAAGAATTCATATAGTCCATATCGTGTGGAGAAGGCGGTCTTAGGAATATCGCATGGACGAATCTTTATCTGATGATATCCAGATCGAAGATCAATCTTTTAGAAAACTCTAGCTCCAGATAATTGATCAAAGAGAACGTCGATGCGGGGAAGTGGGTATTTATTCTTAACGGTTACCGCATTGAGAGGTCGGTAGTCCACACATAATCTTAAACTGTCATCCTTTTTCTTTATAAATAGGGCTGGACATCCCCAAGGTGATGCGCTAGGATGAATGAAGCCTTTGTCCAGTAGTTCTTGGAGTTGTGTTTTCAGTTCGGCCAATTCCTTAGGTGGCATCCTATAGGGTCTTTTGGAGATAGGTGCAGTGCCTAGTTGCAGTTCAATAACGAACTCAATGTCCCTATCTGGTGGCATTCCCGGTAAGTCATCCGGAAAAACATCGGCATACTCGCATACCACTGGAATATTCTCTAGGTTGATCCCTTCCATCACGAAAGCACAAGAATTTGTGCACTCCCGGAACGGTAGGTAAAGGGTAGTGGTTCCGTGACTAGGTGAATTTATTTCAACAGCCCGGGAAGAAAGGTCCAGTATGACTCCATGCATGGTCATCCAATTCATTCCCAAAATAATATCCATGCCTTCAAGGGGTAAGAGAACAAGGTCCGTGTTGATGATTTTACTACCCAATTTTACCGGTACCAGCCTTATTATTTGGTTGGAAGCAATTTTTCCACTCGGTGTTGATATCATATATGACCTTTTTGTGTGACAAACGTCCAAGCCTACTTTTGCACCAAACTTTGCACTAATGAAACTATGAGATGCACCAGAATCAAACAATATAACTGCAGGCTTGTTATGGATAGAGAATGTACCCGTCATCACTGGTGCTCCTTCAGGAAGTTCTGCAAGGGTGGTGAAATTGATCCGTCCTTGTTTGACCTGAAGGGTCTACCTCTTTCCTTTGTTCTTATTGTTCTGGTTAGAGTCCTGGCCCTGATTTGGCTGCCTGGGCTGAGGGCATTCGCGAGCAAAATGACTGGAACTCCGGCACTTGAAACAATGATTGGTGATGCTCGACCGAAGAAACTGCTGAGTTGCGGGCCTTGGTCCAGTTTGTTGAGGCACAAGGGGTCGTGCAACACCTTGCTGCTGTGGGGGCCTGATAATCCAACGCCCTGGCTGAGGGGCTTTCGGTGGAGCTGTAGGCGCAGCATTTCGCACCAAGTGATACCTCGGTGGATGAGCACCCGAGGGTCCAGCTGGCGCCTTCCTCTTCTTTTCAGCACGATGAGCCTCAATACAATCCTCTTGGGTAATGACCATATTGACCAGCTCATTATATGTATTGGCTTTGACAAGATTCCGCCGTTCCTTGAGTTTGGTACTCAGACCTCTGCGGAAATGATCACGCTTCTTAGCCTCCGTGTCTGTGTGATAGCCGCGTACTGGCACAAATTGTTGAAGGCCTGAGCATACTGAAGTACCGTGCGGGTACCCTCAGTGAGTGCCAAAAACTCATTTAGCTTTCTTTCTATAAGACCTTCTGGGATATGGTGTGTCCGGAACGCAGTTTTGAATTCATCCCAGGTGATGACATGATCAGCAGGGAGCATAGCAAAGTAGTGGTCCCACCAAAGACGAGCTGTACCGCGAAGCTGCTGCGCGGCAAAGCGAGCCTTGTTTGCATCCGAACATGGGGCCACGAGTAGAGAAAACTTGGACTCGATTGTGTTAATCCAAGCTTCCGCATCCAAGGGTTCCTCCGTCTTGTGAAATAAGGGAGGCTGGGTCCCAAGGAAATCCGTGTAACCGGCAGCTTGAGGTTGGTGAACATTCTGCCCACCCCACTGTTGGTGCTGTCCTAGCACGAGCTGACGAAGCAACTCGGTTTGAGCGGCCATTATTTGCACCAAGCTGGGTGGTGGTGGCGGCTGTGGTTGTGATCCACTTGCGCTAGCACCAAAACCATCCAGGTTACCACGGGTTGCTCCAACCATCTGAAAAGATGAATGTTTATCATTAGCAACGTGATCCATATTGCTTCCATGATTCAAAAGGATTAACGCGGAAAAGTAGACTTCCGAAAGATCATGGATAGAATCGTGGGCATAAAACTGTCTGCCATAAGAAATTTATAACTCCTGGTAGGTTCATCCAAAATTTCTCATATTTTGGCAGTGGGTATGGAATTTATATATGTACAACTTTGGTATTCAGCCAAGATGCTAAATCGATAGCTACGATGGTCAAACGATTCACTCTTTGCTCCGCTGGTTTGGCTGTTTTTCAGTAGAATGAGTTATAGTACCTTGCCTATAACTCAAACTAGCAAGATCCAATAGTGTTGAAATTTTGTGAGAACCTAGATCACAAAATTTAGGACAAGTTTGGTATTCAACACTCAGCCCAGAAATGTAAAGAGACATGGGTAAAAATTCCGACAAGTTTCTGCAATCGCAGATTCAACTGCTTTCCAATATCACAATCAAACCTCCAAGTTTATATAGCCATGGCCTACATGATTAGAGTATCCAATGGTCAAGTTGTACTCCTCACAAAAGAGGTACTCAACTCTTAGTTAGCCTATTACAACACTTGCCAAAAGTTAGGCTACACTATCGAGGAGTATATGCAAAAGTCCTCCTAGGACATCGGCTAGAAGTCGTCGAGGTTGTTGACGGACGACTCGCTATGAGTAGGAGAGTGAGCTCCCATCGAAGGTGGCTGCAGTGCCTCACCCTCAAAGTCCATTCCTGAGACACCATCAATCTCCTGTGGCTCCTCCTCATCTTCCTCCATAGCCACCACGTCGGGAGGGGCATTCTGATCATGGTGCCACTGAATGTGCTCATTAGCATCCTCCAACTCAAGGTTCAGATCATGGAGCTGCTCCTCCAAGTGTGCTATCATGTCATCTCTCTCACCCATGAGAGTGTCATGCTCCTGAGCTTGGCCCTCAAGTTGGCCAATCCGGGTGTCTCTGTCCTCGAGTTCCTCACTGAGTTCCTTAATCTGCTCATCCCTGGTATCTGCCATCATGTGGTAGGCCTGTGCAAGATCAGTGAGCTGCACAAGCGCCTGACTCTGGAGAGTCTGAAGTCGGTAAAGTGCATTCATGCACCGCACGGAGGTCTCGATGGTCTTCTGGGCATGAAAGTCCACCAAGTACTGTGAGTGCTGCACCCTGTTGAGCCAGAAGGGGTCGTTGTCCTAGGCAGCAGGAAACAAACCAATAGGAGTGAGCGTGACGGCCTCGGGGCACTGCGCACAGAAAGTGGAGAGCGCCCTCATGGTGGCAAGCTCCCAAGTATTGGCCAAACGTCGACCAACAGCCTCAATCTCCAAGGCGGGCCACTCCGGATGTAGCGGGTGCGGAAAGATGGTCACGTTGACACGGCACTGGGTAACTCCATTCTCTGCAAACTCCAGTCCTGTGTAACGTGGGGGAATTGGATAGCCTGTGGTGTGCAGAACATCCCACAAGATAGAGGGAAAGCCCTCCCAGTGGAGACACTGCGAGTAAGTGTGTCCATCCTCATCCACCATCATGGCAACTGGCTCGGCCATCTGAATAAAAGATCAAATGGGTGAGATAGCGAAAAACCGTTAACAACACAGTGAACAGGTTCTGGACAGTGCACTAAAATAGCCATAACTTCAACAGTTCTTTTCAAAAAATTCTCAAATTTTACCAGAACATTCCTAAGGTATTTGTGAACATCTTTTCTAGTCAACTCCAGAGCTAGATAAGGCTCTAAGGTGGTCTTTCCCTTAAGATTTTGTTTTACTGTCTACCTAGAAATTTCAGTGAACAAAGGGCCAATGTTTCATGCACCAGGGAACATCTACCCAGCCAAAAATTACCAAATTTTAACAATAGCTGCATGAGTAAATTTACAACAAGTTTTGTGTTGAACAATTTTGCAGAAAACTGTATTAAGGGGGCATAAAAATTTATGTGGCTGAACTGCTCATTTTGGAAAGAAAACTGACATCTCAAGGTCTTTGTTGTTGCTCATTATCCATGTGTCCAGAATTTTTCATATTTAGACAGGAGGTAGAATACGAATTTTGGAACAAAACTTTCAACATGAGTTTCTTCAGAAAGGGTCATTTTCTAAGTTTAATAAATCCATCTTTTCAGATAAGGCAGAATGTGACAGATTTGCTAGATAATCCTTATGCAAAAACAAATGTGTGGCGCATGAATCTTACCACTCTCACGCATCGCATTTTCAATTTCAGATTTATATAGTCATGATGCATGCACGTCCTATTCGTCCTCTCAAAATAAAATAATTTCCAAATAGCTTTGGTCTTACGAAGTTAGTTTCGGTGGCATACACAATACGTCTCTCACTATAATAGCTAGTCGAGAAATCTCTAACCGTTCTTAAACTTATTGTAATCGCGGTTAGTGTACCTGCAGAAGATTGATATAGCATATATATATATCCAATGAACCTTTCATGCCAGCACTCATGAAAGCGTCCGTATTCATTACCGTTCACTATAGAAACGACATCCGTACAATTCCCGCCGTACAAACGACGTTAACATATGCTATCAAGATAGCGTATTCACGGGGGGTACCATCTTGAGACGGGGGTATGAACAGCGATCGTCATACCCTGCGCCAAACCTTCTACTCCCAATATAATCAACTAATAGTTGGTATATTGGCAGCACCTCAAGTAAGCCACTGCTTGAGGGCAGCGTTCGGCTTGCATCACCGACAGGAAGGCCAAGCTCTCTCAGCTGGCTGAGGATTCTTACCTTCTTACCTTAACGATGAGTGCACCGTTACGGAATTTAAGGGTCGGTTGTGCATAAAAGTAAGTTTTGACAGAAAGTAATATGCTGGAAGTCAGTTTATAATATTCATAGGTTAGATAGCCACCTAGTAACTTTCCCATAATCCCTTAGGGCTTTACGAACTAGGCACCATCCTTAACGAACCAACGCAGTTTCCAACACAATTTTTGTGGTCAAGTTTTAGGAAAACAAGTTTTTAAGGCTTGTTGCATTCTCTGGCGCATGCATTTTTGCTCTGGTACCAGCTGTGGCAGAACCACCTGAATTAATCCGGCTCAAACGCGCTAACCATCACCACAAGGGCAATTGGGGCTAACTCGCACTTCAAACGGAGTAATCCACTGGTCTGTCGGGTAACCTCCCGATACAACCACGATTTTTGCCGATCGAAACCACACATACATGTACTCACACGAAGGTGAGCCCAGAGTATACAACATTCCACAAATTTTACACCACAGGGTTCATCATAAACTATTATTACAATGGAGTTCAAATTCGTAAAACAAGGTACTTAAAAGTTCAAAATTAAAGAGTTCTCCAGAGTTCAAAATAAAAGAGTTCTTCAGAGTTCAAAGCAGCGGAAAAGATAACGACAACTACTCGACGATACAGGATGTCTCGATGAAGCCCGTACAAGACATCACTCGGCATCATCACCTTTGGCCGGGGGCGTATCCCATTCCACCGACCAACCAGGAGGAAGGGTACAAGGCCAAGTCAAACTAGCAATCATATCCTCGAAAGTTTCACCTGAAAACAAGCCACAAGCAAGGCTGAGTATACTAATACTCAGCAAGGCTTACCTGACTAGGGGAATATACTTACCCGACTCCTAGACATGCAAGGCTTTTGGCTTGAGGGGTTTGTTTTGCCGAAAAGCATACATAAGTAGGTCCTTACTTTCAAATTTTAGCTCCAAGGTCTAGTCTTCTTTAACCATTCTAGGTAAGCAACTATCCAATATCATACATGGTGGAAGAATTATTTTGCATCCAACAAGATTAATCATCATCATTGTTCCTCTTCTTACTCTATGTGGTAAAAGGGTCAAGCAATCTCAATAACCGCGAGAAACGGACGATTCGAATCGAATTTCTTAACCTTGCAAGGGAAACCTAAACACACGTCACGTGGTTACTCCAAGAGTCACACGTGCAACTTTTCCCTTCAATTCCCGCTTCACGGAACAGGCCCACCGCCCTCGACAACACGTCCCCACGGACCACGGTACATCGGGCCGTGGCGGCAAATGCACCCGCCATTAGCTAGATGTGAACGAATTCAAAACGGTGGGTAGTATATTCCGGCCTCGGTTCAATCCAGTACTTAAGCTTACCGATTACCATATTCTCGGCATGTGGTTAGTACGTTCAAAGACTTAACCACCACTACCACACACTGCGGCCTTTGCATTTTTCACTAAACAGACGGGGCCTCCATCATCAACATAAACATCGTACGATAGCCCCGTCCGTCGACCTTATGATTGCAGCATGTAGTAAACATTCAACTCCTATATTCTCGCGAGTGACAGGAAATCACTCGACTTTTACCGAGTCCTATTAGCATAGCATTCTATCGAACCTTACATCTAGTGTTCAGAACATGGGTACCTAGGATCATGCGACTAAGTTTTCATTCAACTCCTATAAACTTAATGCACAAGTAAAGCTAGCTTGGGGCTCGTCCGAACTTGGGCTCGGGTCTTCGAGAGCTTCAGTTAGATTTCCTTGAGCTTCACGCTGCTCACTCTCGGACGCGGGCACCAGCTTGTACGTTCCGTCGGCGAGAGTAGTCGATTCTATATGAATGCACAAGTGTAAGTTATAGTGATGGTATAAGACGATTATTTTCCTTCACGACAAAGTTGCAATCCACAAAACATCGATTTTGTTGGGAAGTTACTTAGTTAAGATTTCTTTGGGTAATTGTTAATAGAGTATAACTTAACTATTAACTTCATTAAATAAGAAGGGGTTGTGTTATATTGGAAACTTAATTTTCTAACCACAACATGGATTAAACACCACTTCTGGATTAGGTAACTTCTGGTGATGAAATTTATATTTCGAGCACATTATGCAGAGACAAAGGCACTGCGAAAATATCAAACATTTTCACGCAGCAGAAAAATTATGAAAAAGATAAAACACAACCACTGCTAGAACCTAGTTATTTTTATACAGGACAAACCATGCAAGTATTGACACCAAAAGTTTTACAGGGAAATAATCTATCGATATGTGTGGTACTGTAAATTTTTTAGATTTTACTGAGCAAGCTACAAAGCATAATAAATAGGACAACAAATACCTAGTTCAATAACGAATAATTTCTACAGGATGCTTAGGGTTTCTGTGTATTAAACTTTTTATACAGCAAGAGCTACTCTATGGTGTGGTACCGTAAAGAGTTGAACATTTTCCAAGCACAAAAACTAATTATTTGAATTAGTGCAATTTTTCCTACCACAAAATTATATAAATAGGTTACAGAAAGGAAAAAGGTCCAAAACTTTTTCTGTGGTATTTAGGCCTTAATACAACAGTTCTGAAAAAGTTTCACCACATGAATCACAACATAACAGCAGTTACAAATTAGTTTTATTACTTCATGCCATAAATAAAGTTTAACAAAACGTTTAGTTAGAGATGGGTTTTGGTCCTAATATTTTTACACTGGACTACAACTCAAGCAACCAATCTATTGTTAAATTTTCAGGTTTAAACTTTATCTACAACAGGGGTACATTTAAAGTCTATTAAACCTTCCATTTAATTCATATCAAGATTTAGCAAGTAACTAAAGAAAGGCATGTTACAAAAGTTGTAGGTATTCATCTAAAGATTCCAGAACAGTTGAGTTTGTATTTTTCCGATTTTTCTACGATTTTAAATGAATTTTACAAGTTCGATGTTTTTGAATTCAAAGTTTAAACTTTCTTTACAGAGGGGTCCTTGGAAACTTGCGATCAGACTCTTTTAAAGATTTCAATCGATGCAATTGGGTCCCTGGGTGGCGCTGGCATGGCGGTCGGCCAGATTCCGGCGAGGGGGCTCGTCGGCGGCGAGGGGAAAAGGGTCGGGGAGATCCAGAGAGGTGAGAGCTACCTCGGGGTGGGCTTGGTCGGGGTTGGGGGTGACCGGAGGGGGCTCGTCGGCGCGGAGCAGAGGGGCGGCGGCGGGACGGAGCGTGGCGACGGTGCTCCGGCGAGGAGGGGAGAGCATGGGCTGGTCGATGAGCTTCGCGGCGTCGAGGGGAACCCGTTTCGAGGCTTGTCTGGGACGGAGGAGCTTCGGCGTGGGCCGTCCACGGAGCAGCAAGGAGCGGCGGCGGCGCGGGCGGCGCTGGCGGTGCTCCGGTGGTTCTGGGCGATGATGGGTGGGGCAGTGAGCTGCGGTGGGGTGCTCTGGTGGTGGTAGAAGACTCAGCTCTAGCAAGGGGTGGCCGGGGAGGTGAATTCCACGGTGAGCTGGGCACGACGGCGGTAGTGGTGGTGGCGGCGGCGTTCTGGTGTCTGGGCGCGCGAGGGGGAACTTAGTGCGGCCTTTTGTAGGCACCAGAGAGGCGGGAGGAGGGCGGGACTGGGCTGTGTGGCGCGGGCGGCACGGCGGGGGCGCGTTACTGGTCGCGACGGGCGGCGAACAGAGCCGGCGCGGCGTGCGGCGGGCGCGGGCAGGGAATTGGGTGCTCAGGATTTGGCGTGTGGAGCTGGAGATCACGTGGCGCCTGCGTTGGGCGACGAGCTGCATCAGCTGTCTTGCCGGGCTGCGAGCGCGGCGACTGGCGGGACGCGGTGGAGACACGGGCACGGTGCGACTTTCCCATTGGGCGCGGCGGGCGGCGAGCACGGGCGCGCGTCGCTGGCGCGCGCGTGGCATGCACGAACTGGGGAGGAACGCGGCGTGCGGGCGTGGCCAGGCATTGGCTTGGCGTCTAGCACTGTCAGGCATCGCCGGCCAAGTGGCCTGCGGCGACTGCGCGGCGGGCGAGGGTCGGGCGAGCTAGGGCCGCAGCGAAGCCGAGGGTCGGGCGACGAAAGGGTCGGGCGAATGAAAGGGTCGGGCAAAACGAAAGGGTCAGGCGACACGGAAGGGTCGGGCGACGCGAGGGTCGGGTGAGCGGCTGCGCGTCAGAGGGTCGGGTGAGGCGGAGAAAAAGGGTCTGCAATGAAATAGAAGAAAATGCAGGGACTAGTTTGCAAATCCAAGTGTTTCTCAAATTTTTGTGTTGCAACTCGAAAATCCTCCAAAACGAAAGTTGTTCAAAATGAAAAGTTACACAAGTTTTGTTTCAGGCCAAAGTTCATTTGGGTTCTAGTTTAGAAGTTATTTTAAAAAAAAACTCATTTCGTTGAAACTTCTCTTAATTATTTATGCACCGTGTTAAGCTAAAGAGGCTTAATTCGTAATTTAAACACCTGAGGTGTTACAATGTAGTGCCCCTTTTCACCACAACCAAGGCATTCCTTTTTCTTGTTCTTTATTCTTTGGTTGTAGCTCACCAATTGCTCAATGGTTGTAGGGACACCCTTTGAGTTGATCTTCTTGTGTAGCTTGTTGACTCCTTTGACAAGTTGCTTGATTTCTTCACTATCATCCGAGGAGCTGCAACTTGCTTGATCATCATCTTCCTCTTCTTCATCATCACCACTTTCATCTTCACTTGAACTTGAAGCTTCACTTGAGCTTGATTCTTGCTCTTGAGCTTTCTTGCTTGATTTGGAAAATTCTTGCTTTTCTTCAATCTTGTTCTCCTTTTCTTCTTTGCTTGATGTGCCAACATCTTGGCTTGAAGGAGAAGATTCTTTGTCAATCTTCATAGATAGCTCATGAGCAATGATCTTGCTTAATGCTTGAGTTGGCTTCATCTTTCTTAAGTTCTCAAACAAGTGGAAGTAGACGACGATGGGCGAGTATCGATCCTTGGGAAGTACTTGGATGATGTTTCTTGATATGTCCTCATCACTCAACTTGGTCAAACCTATTTCATTTAGCTCATTGACAATATGTGGGACCGAAACAACGACCAGAGGGGGGGGGGGGTGAATGGGAGCTGATAAAAAATTTCCTGAATGAAAATTTTGGCCTATGTCCCAATATGAACCCGAGAACCTCTCTTCTAGTAACTTCAAGATCATGCAGCTATGAGAAAGCTACCGACCCTGAAAAACTACTAGGAAGCACAGCGGAAAGAATCTCTATCACATAGAGCAAAAGAAAAACAAAAACTTAGCCGAAGTCCAGATTGTCCGGGTAAGTGGTCGGATAGTCCGGATTCCAGAGCCCGGAGTATCCGGATGCAAGCCCGGACTATCCGGATTTCAGAGCCCAGAGTATTCGGATGCAAGCCGAGACTATCCGGATTTGCCTGCGTAGAAAAGAGATGAGAAAACTCAAAATCCAATCAAATCAACTCCAAACCTTCCACAATTTTGACCAGAGCTTTGCTGGTACATGGTGAGTCTTTGCTCAAATGATCTCTTCAAAAATATCAAAACTTCACCACGGATTTCACAAATTAGGTCAAGAATGCTAGAGATGAAGGGTTTTGGGAAAACTCAAGGTTCGAGGTGTTCGTGCATGGATTTGATAGGAAATCACCCTAGATGTTGTTGCACATGTCCCAGCACCAAATCCCACCAAGAAACACGACCCAATTCACAGCCAAAGTGAAGAATCAAAAATCCCACAAAAATACCTCCGAAAATTGCAGAAAAAGAAAAACGCGAAGAATGAGAGGATGAACACAAGGATCACTAAGATCTTGACGCCCGGAGGACAAAAGGAGGTTGGGGCCTCCATTCCCATCAAAATCTTCATTAAGACTAATCAAAAATAAGGGAGGGGGATCCAAAACAAAATTACTAAACCAACTAGCCATGCCTATCTATATATAAGGTCTCTGGCGAAAGACGAAAATACCCCTACGTTAATAACTACGATAACTACCCACGCAGGGGCAAAACGGTCCATCTTTTTGTAGGAGCATCCGACGGACATGCCGCCTTCATGACTTTGCTTCGCCTCGACGCAAGCTTCGCGATGGCGCCACGTGCCCTCCACCCGGACCTTCACCGCGCCAAGTCCATCCCCGGTTTTGCGGCCGAAACCGGAAAACCATCCAGCGGGGTGGTTTTGAGGCCCAAACCACCGAAACAGTCCATATCCATTTGGCCGCCACGCGACCTTGCCGATGACGACGCGTGTCCAGCATCCGCCGTGCTTGAAGCCTTCGTATCTTTCGTGCGCGCCCACCGCACGGGCCGCCCACTTGACTTCGCCATCGTCCTTGCCGACTCGGTCCAACGCCGTCGCATCCTTCCCTCTTGCTCCCTTGTTGGTCCATGCACCATGTGGGCCGCCTGTGACTCCGCCCGGCTTCTTTGGGTCCCTCGGCCCAAGTCTACTTGCGTTCATCCCCGAACCTTTCACTTGACCTTCACCTTGCACCGTCGACCGCCACGTCGCACCCTGCACCTGCCCTTCACAACCAAGGCAAGCATCAACACGCAACGATTGTCAATCACTCATCACAACCTACGGTGACCACCATTGGTCCTCAATCTCCCCCTTGATGAGTGCATTGACAACACACTTCACAAATTGACATCTTGAAAGATAAAATGAAAAATAAGCAAACTTCCCCCAAAGTGATCCAAAAGCCAAGTAAAAATGCAGCAAAAGACCACGGGAAGAAGCAAATCTCAGTCCCCTAAGACAATGGCAACGGCTCGACGCAACTGAGACAAAATCACCTGATTCCCTCAAGAAGAAGCATAAAAAAGAGTCAAAGTTCCCCCTGAAATCAAACTCCCCCTAGCTAAAAGCTCCCCCTTGCAATGCAAACACTCACCAAAATCAATTTGCAACAAATTCTCCCCCTTGTTGACAATGCAAATATCAAGGTGTATAAAAGAGAGTGCATGTCACACCCGATTCTAGAAAGAACCAGATGCATCTCATATGTGCGCCAAGATCATGTTCACACACATATGGTAGACAGAAAGTGTAATATATCAAAGACAATGCTCAAAATGTAACTAAATAAAGTATTTAACAATATTACACTCCGTATGAAAGAGACACAAATGTCTTTAAACGATAAACCGTTATACCCTATACGAAGTCTCCAACAACTCCGTCTTCCACAGGCGATGACTGGTGAACGCAGGACCTAGAACTCCTTGTAGTCGTCGAAGATCTCCTCTTCAAAGCTCTCTTCTGAACAGCGGGGGCAAGGGTGAGTACTCTTATGGTTGGTACTCAGCAAGTGGGGTGAAAATGCAAGGCCATCAAGGATAGGCTAGGGTTTGCAGCAGCGGTCACTTTTAGTTGGTCAAGTATTTATTAACAAGCACCTATTAACTAGGTTTAAGTTTATACCAACCCACTTTAGCAAAATCATAAAGATTCCATCAACATAATCATAATCCACGGACCACAATTTAATTAATCTTCAAGTTTCATTATCATGTGAGGGTCCAAGCCACTCTTAACCGTGAGTACGGCTGTTATAACAATTTTACACTCTGCAGAGGTTGTACACTTTACCCACAAATCGTGTTCCCCTGAGTCGCCCGGGTTTGCAAGGCCCTTAAACACTTCCGAGGTGAGTGGCGAGGGTACACTATGAAGCCTTTACAAAGACATGTCGAGAGCTAGGCAGCCCGCTAGAGTTTCAGTAGCGGCGTGGTCCATAAACCTCCCTAATGGTCAGCTCCATAGCCAAGGCAGCTACCCCAAGAGGACCGGGCTATGACCCCTATCACCGACCCCCTCCTTGCCCTTTCGGTAAGACCACCAGCAAACTACACATCTAATTAATTGGCTAAGGTCAGAGCCATATGACTTTGTGGTTGCACTGTTTTCTTGGGTGGTTCTCCATGTTCTCATTAAACAAAGTTGATCTTGAAATTACGCGATAACAACAATATAAAATGTGACCAACGATGTTAAAAGAGTAAACCAATACCAATCCCAAAGTTTGCAACTAAGCGTAACTACCCAACATGAATAGTAAACCCAGGTGTCTCAAGGTTTGGGGTAAAAGACTAGGTATGTCCTTAGTATAGGTAATCCATCAAATTTATGCAAGCAACAATAAAGTAAAGTGAATTATCATGCTGTTGTTGGGTTCAAATAGAATATGCAGAGGGGGAAATCCACTTGCCTTCTTCAAATAGCTGCTGGTTTTCTTCCTCGTAAGCTTGCTCTTGATTTTGCTCGAACGTCACGTTGCCTACGCGATCACACAAACAAGCATACACAAACAAATAAGAAACAATACAACAAACAATACAAACAGAAAGTAAATAGATACTAAAGTTGTAGTTCATGATGCAAGAATCGCGTGGGCGCAAGAATCGCTGAAATCGGAGTTGAAACGATGAAGATATGGCTAAAACAGTGGTCTAGGGGCCTAACTGCGAGAGTTTTGAACTTTCAGGGCTAAATCCGAAGAAATCAAGAGCTAAAACATAATTAAACCTTATACAAAGGGTCGGGGTGCAAAACTAGAGGTTCTGGACGGCGGGTCCTAATTCTAGAAAAGTCAGGGGTCGGGACAGAAAAAGAAAGGGCTCAACTCTAATTATTTTCTACTGATCTAGACTGCGGGTTGATTCCTGGAAAACCTAGGGATCTTTCTGCAAGAGTTTCGGGGACGGCTAGGGTTAGATGAATCTGGTCCATTGGATCAGAATCGAGCGGCGGGTCGGGCGAATCGGCGGAGTAAGGGTCGGGCGAATCGGCGGTGTGAAGAGAGGGTCGGGTAAATCGGCAGTGTAAAGTGAAGGTCGGGCAAATCGGCGGAGTAAGGAAAAGGTCGGGCGAATCGGAGCTTTGCTGGGCATCGGCGGCGAGCGAGTGCGGCGGCGGACGGCCGGAGCTTCACCGAATCCGGTGTTCCGGGGTACAGCTCAGGCTGGATTTATGCCGGGAAGGGCGTGGGCGGCATGGCGAAGGTGAGGGTGATCACGGGATAGCTGTGCGGCGGCTGTAAACTGGCGGCCACGGCGGTAGGCGGAAACAGGGGTCCGGCGAGAAATCGGGTTTGCGGCGGAGCAAGAGAGAGTGGGGAATCTGGTGCGGCTTGATGCTCACCAGCTCGCGGATATCCGGCGAGACTTGAAGACGGCGGAGAAGCAGCGGAACGGCGAGTCGACGGAGAGGCGGCGACACGGGACGGCGGCGTTCCTCCGGTGTGCAACTTCCAGCGGCGTGCGACGGTGTTGTGTAGCAGAAGAGATTGAAGTTGGCTCTAGTTGCAAAGCGGAGCTTCGGCAGGATTTTATAGGGGCGGATTGGCCGGGATTAGGAAGGTGGCGGCGCGGAGTCGATCAGGACTCTGGGTAAGGAAGGAAGAAGGAAGGAAAAGGGGCGCGAACGACGGCGCGGAGTCGATCCGGACTCGAGTTAAGGAAGGAAGAAGGCGCCGACAGGTGGGTCCCAGCTGTCGGTGTTAGAAAGGGTCGGGTGAGCGGATTGGGCCGCTGAGCTGGGCCGCGAGAAAAAGAAAAGAAAGAGAAAAGAAGGAATGGGCTGGGCTGAAAGAAAGAATAGGAGAAGAAAAGAAATGAAGATGCATGCACAATTTTATCTTATGACTTTTATAAAAATACTTTTAAAAAATTTTAACTTCTATATTTTTGGGTGTTACAGTGCAAGAGCATGCAGAAAAAGGGTGTAACCAATGAAGCTTCTCTGATAAACCAAAAGCTTTAACATGTGCTACAAGAGAACTAAAAATTGAAAAGCAGGTCATAAGCAAGCACTCAAAGCCTTCATGAGGATATTAAGATATGATCAGGAGGCAAAATCGTATTTATGATGATTAGCAAAATTAAGAGATTTATCACCACATGAGCAAGCAACTAGCTAAGGATCACTCTGTCAAAGATCAACTAGTTCACAATAGCTCATAAAAGGATGACAAATTCTCAACATAAGATCATTGCTACCACTTGCAAATATATCCCTTTTCATTTCCAAAACTCACTGAGATCATGTGCCTACTTCTATGGCAGACAAGCATGTAACAGTAGAGCAACCTGGTGAAGGTTTTAATTTAGCAACATAATTAAGCCTAGACTTGCATTCTTTGCTATTTTTCAAATTTTTACCAAATTTTGGATTTCTCATTTTTTAAGCAAACCAGGGTTAATGAATTGCCCCTTGGCAAAAGTGAAGCACAACATCAATGCTTCCCCAAGAGATACAGAGCAAGAACAATGATAAGCCATGTGCAAAGAAAGTGATGCCCAAGCATAAGCTAACACAAACTAGCAACCTAATCAAGAGCAAAGCTTAGTGAGAAGCAACACATGGGTGATAAGCAATTATGATTCAGATTTTAGATTTAAACCTTAGCTCACAAGATTTCTATCTCAATACCATCAAGAGCATAATCAATGCATTTCAAAATCACCACAAGCTTAAGTATCAGTTCACAAGAGCATAAGTGAATACTAGAGGCATATAAGAGAAGCTCAGTATAATACTAATGCAGAATTTTACATAGGCAATGCAGAATTCAAACATGTAAAATACAAAACATGAAACAAAAGCTAAGTATCTCACATATATTACAAGAAAAGTGAAATCTCCAACTAAAAGGGACATCAAACCCCAAGCTCCCCCCGTAGACGAGCAAAAGTGGCTTGGTCCAAAGGTTTTGTCAGGATATCCGCTAGTTGGTGATGGGTTTTGACATGAACCAAGTCTATATCTCCCTTCTCAACATGATCCCTCAAGAAATGATATCTCACATCTATGTGTTTAGTCTTTGAGTGGAGCACTGGGTTTTTGGCTACGCTTATGGCACTGGTGCTGTCACAAAGCAAGGGTACTTTCTGCTTTCTTCTTTGGTCTCAAATTATGAAATTTAGCGTGGGCTTGTTTAAAAATCGCAGAGTTCACCTTGGGATTCTTCTAGAAATATGATAAACTATAAGTCCCAAGGGAACCCCCCATCATCCAAAAATTCTCCAGGTACAATGGGAGTGGGGTCGTGAGATCGGTTGGTCGAGGGCTGTTTCTTTTCAAGTAGTCTCAGGCTTCGGAGAGTCAGACTGGAACTACGGCTATGGGAAAGTTAGCTATGGAAGGAAAGCATTTCACTACCTCACAGCTGGTAAGTGTAGCAAGTCCAAATCCCTAACATTCTAATAGTATCCAAGGGATAACCGAGATATCGCTTAAGACTTACTAGTTTTGCTCCCTACTCTCAAGTACTACAAATCGACATACTTGAGGAAGCTTCTTACTAAACCAAAGAAAGGGCAGCTCCAGCGGTGCCCAACCCTTGCATTTCTTCTTTACGCCGACCCACCTCTTGCTAGGAATGACTCTCCTCCCACCGGTCGGTTGTCCGACAGTGTCGTAGTTGAATGGAAGCTAAGGCCAAAATCCCTAAGAGTGGAGATCATCCAAAGGAGCTGGGAACAGCAGCTAGCGGTAGCAATATATTCGGCTTCTGTGTTGATTGGGCTACACTGGATTGCTTGCGGGAAGACCAAAAAACCAAAGAA
This sequence comes from Panicum miliaceum, assembly GCA_032594955.1. Classification (NCBI taxonomy): domain Eukaryota; kingdom Viridiplantae; phylum Streptophyta; class Magnoliopsida; order Poales; family Poaceae; genus Panicum; species Panicum miliaceum. The sequence continues at coordinate 3,942,842 of CM064070.1, read as the reverse complement.
GACCCCAAAAACTGACAAGTTCCAGAAGTCGATTTCCGATCCAAAACAGGCCGAACTCAGGAGTGAAACGAAGGTACCTCATGATTCTCTTGACTGCTTGGTGGTGGGAAATTCTTGGCGACGCCTGAAAACGAGCACACAGACACACTGCGAAGTGTATGTCTGGCCTCGTCGTCGTCAAGTACAGCAAGGACCCAATCATGCTCTGGTACTCCTTCTGATCTACTGGTTCTCCTTCCTCGTCCGTGTCGAAAGCCGTCGTGGTCGACATGGGAGTTGAAAGAGGCTTGGCCTCGCCCATGTCGAACTTCTTCAACACATCCCTGGTATACTTACCTTTGTTGGACAAATGTTCCCTCTTTGACTTGCTTGATTTGCAAGCCCAGAAAGAAAGTGAGCTCTCCCATCATGGACATCTCAAACTCCCTGCTCATGGTGTCTGCAAACTTGGATAATATCATCCACGTAAATCTGAACAATTAGGATATCCTGCCCATGCTTGAGGAGAAACAAAGTCTTATCGACACTCCCCATCTCAAAACGGCTCTTGAGCAAAAAAGATTTCAGCCTGGCATACCAAGCCCGTGGTGCCTGCTTCAACCCATACAAAGCTTTCCTAAGCTTGAACAGTAGGTTTGGAAACTGGGAACTCTCAAAACCAGGGGGTTGCCTCACATACACTTCTTCCTCTATAAACCCGTTCAAGAGGGCACTCTTAACATCCATCTGAAACAGTTTAAACCCTCTCGAGGTTGCAAAGGCAAGAAAGATCCTAATGGCTTTGAGGCGGGCAACAGAAGCAAAGGTTTCCTCATAGTCTATCCCTTCTTTCTGGCAAAAACCCTGTGCAACTAAACGAGCCTTGTTGCAAACAACAAGTCCGTCCTCCCCCTGCTTGTTCTTAAACACCCATTTAGTCCCTATAGGATGGCAGTTTGGTGGATGCTCCACTAGTGTCCAAACTTGGTTTCTCTCAAAGTTTTCCAACTCCTCATGCATGGCATTAATCCAGTTTGCATCAGATAAAGCATGTCCAATATCTCAGGGCTCGAAGGAGGCAACAAAAGTAGAATGTGCAAAGTGTGAGATCCCAGAGTTGTGCCTTGTGATATGTTCATGAATGTTGCCAATCATCTGCTGAGGAGGATGAGCATGCTGAATGTGTTGTGGAGCCTGGCGCTCTGAAGTAGCCTCCCCCTCAGCTGCAGCTGGAGCCACCTGGTCATCATCAGTGTCTTCATCTCACAACACTTGATGGAGGCCTGAAGTAGTCGATGTAGTGGTTGGGCCCTCCACCAGTGTAGATGATGTAGTCACCGAAGGCTCTAAAACTGGCTGATGATCAACTCTATCATCTTCAGCTTCAACACCTGCATCAACAACAATGTCCTCCTCGAATATTCTTTGTCCGAGCTCATCATCGCCTGCAAGCTCAAAGCCACTGTTTGCACAAGGTATGGACTCATCGAATGTCATCTCACACGTCTCTACTATCCGGTTAGTCTCAAGGTTGAGAGCACGATAAGCACGACTATGATTAGCATAACCAAGAAACAAACCATCAGAAGAACGAGACTCAAATTTGTCCAAGTTACCTTGTTTCAAGATAAAGCAACGGCACCCGAAAGATCTCAAATGGCTTACCTTGGGTGCACGCCGGTGCATGAGCTCATAAGAAGTTTTCATCAAGAAAGCATGCAAGAAAATCCGATTCGAAATGTAACAAGTATTATTTATCGCCTCGGCCCAATACTTTCTAGGAGTCCTATGCTCATCGAGCATCATCCTAGCCATCTCAACGAGGGTCCGGTTCTTGCGCTCAACAACTCCATTCTGAGGGGGGACATGGGGGGAAGAAAACTGATGTTCGAGACCATGATCACGACAGAAAGCCTCAAAATGAGCATTCTTGAACTCTATCTCATTGTCGCTACGAATAGCTCTAATGGGGCCATAGGGTCGCTCGTTCTTTAGCCTCAAAATCATATTTCAAACTAAACCAAGGACTTCATCCTTTGTCTCAAGAAAATAGACCCAAGAATAGCGATAAAAATCATCTACGATCACTAGAACGTACCATTTCCCACCAACTGAACGCACCCGAGCCGGATGGTCAGTCATCACCTGGTTTACAGGTGGGTGAGAGGCAGCAACCATCTTCCCGTGATGACACGGAGCACAAACCAAATCCTTCTCAAACTTCAGTTTAGGAAGACCTCGAACAAGACCCAAAGAACTCAGGCGTGAAAGAAAATCAAAACTCAAGTGTCCTAGTCTCCTATGCCATTTCCAAAGCTCAGAAAAAGAGCTAGCTACCAAGCACCGTGAAGGTCCAAAGGAAGTAGAAAAATCAGCACGATAAATCTGACCCTCAAGGATGATCATGCACACAAGCTCACCCTGGGAATCAAGAATCCGTGAAGACCCATTCTTGAAACGCACCTCAAAGCCTTCATCAAGTAATTGCGAAACCGAAAGCAAATTGTAACCAAGAGGTCGAACAAGTGCAACACATTTGAGAGTAACGGTGTCGCTCACCATGATCGCACCTTCAGAGACCACCTTACCTTTGTTGTTATCCCCAAAAGTGATGTAATCCTTGGTACTCATAGGGGTGAGGCTGGAGAACCATCTAGGATTTCCGGTCATGTGACGAGAACATCCGGAGTCGATCATGCACATGTCCTCTAGCCCTCCGACCTGCATCAGTAGCGAGAAAAAGAGTGAGCAAAGGTACTGACACTGGGTTAGTAAAACAAGTGTTGTACCAGTGTCGAGCCATCTGCTCAAAGTTGGGGTTAGACATATCAAACAATTCATTTTTCCTCTGAGGCTGATGGCCACCACGCGGAGGAAAGCGTAGTCCATCGAACCTCTGACGCCCAAAGCTATGGCCGTGATCCCCAAAACCATATTGATCATGATTCGGACCACGCCTAGCATGCTCTCTCTTACCTCTAGCGTATCCCTGTTGCTCTCTATGAACACCACGAGGAGGGGGAAACGACTCAGACCCATTTACACCATGACCAGGGTGGTACATGTCCTGGTTCCTCGACCGACGCTCACGTCTCTCAGCTCTCTTACTCCGGTAGCAGAACTCAGCCAGGTGACCATCTCTTCCACAGTGCTCACAGTGAAACCTCATTCTCTTAGGCTGTGGGTTCACTTTAGGTTCAGGCTTCTTGGTTTGTGGGTTAGGGAAGGTGAAAGCTCCTGATTTTCCATCTGGCTAGGGCTTTGATTTGAAGCAAAGGCTGTTCTTGGCATCTAAGGTAGTGCCACTCGGGATCCACACAGTTGGTCTAGGCATTCTTTGTGGCTTTGGGTGTTCATGGGCAATGGCTGGAAAGGTATCAAGCTTGTTCTTCAAGTCGTTTGGCTTCTCTATCCAGACAGTTTTCTTTGGGACTTTTGGGGATGGTTCGGTATATCTTTGATGGGGATAGACTTGGAAGTGGAAGCATGAGTGTCACTCTTCTTAGCACTCTCACCGTCAAGCCCATAAATCCAATGATGATTCAGATGCTCAATGATTTTCCCAACCCCAAAACCATCATGCCTTTTGAACTCACTAAAAAGCATGCCTAGTTGTGGTTCCCTGCTAGACACCCAACTCAAAACCGTCCTAAGGTATTCATTTTCCTCCTAAGTTAGGGCTTGGATAGTCCGCAACTCATTCAGCTCGTCCACTCGTGCCAGACATATATCACAAACTGGGACACTTGATTTCACAAGTTCCTTAATCTTAGCACGAGCCTCATCGAGCTTACTCTGGAGAGTGGGACAAGTGTCACAAGCTGAAGGCAAGACTTTCTTAGCCTTAAGCTCATCCAAGGCAGCCTTAGCAACATTTCTTTCTTCTACCAAAGCGACACACTTAGTTTGCATAGCAACCAAGTCTAGCATGTGAGCAGTACATTCAGAACATTCATCACCTTCAGACTTAGCTTTTCCAGATTGAGCAGATCTTAGTTCATCTAGTTCAGACTTAGCCGCCTTAAGCAGCTCAATTTCCTTAGCAGCATTTTCTAGATCAATTTTAAATTGAGCATGCCTAACCTTGGTGTCCTTATTGAGCTTGTTGCGATTATCTAGAGCAAAATAGAGAGTCTCAACCTCAAGTACAAGATCATCGTAGGTTCTCACCTCAGACTCATTCTCAGAGCCGTTGCTGTCGTTGGTCTTCTCATCCTTGGAGCTCTTGGCTATCAAGCAGTAGCCGTCGGGGATCTTGTTGGTGGCGAAGTAGCAGAGGCCCGTGATGTTCTTGATGACCTTCTTCTTCTGCTTGACGTTGATTTCTTCATCACTTGAGCTCGAGTTGCTGGAGGTGTCGTCGGAGGTGGTGGAGTCATCGTGATTACTCAAGGTGGCGGCGAAGGCGCGTTGCTTGCGGTACTCCTCCGTATACTTCTTCTTCTTCTTGAAGTCTCCCTTCTTGTGGTTCTTCTTCTTCTTGTTGAAGGGCTTGGACTTGTTCTTGTAGGAGTCATACTTGCCCCTTTCCTTGATTGGGCAATCAGCAGCAAAGTGACCTGGCCGGCCACACTCGAAGCAAGAGTTCTTGGTCCTCGATCTGTCCTTGCGGTTGTTGCTGAACTACTTGATCTTCTTCGCGAACAGAGCGAGCTCATCATCTCCAATCTCCTCCAGCTGCTCCTCTGTCATAGAAAGCAAAGTAGACAAAGCAAAGGCACTCGGCCTTGGATTTGCATTAGAAGCCTGTCTAGAACCGGTCACAAGGGCCAAGGAATTAGGATCCTTCACATGACCCTCATGCTTGGCTCGGAGCTGAATATCAACCTCAGTTGATTTCAAGTTGGAGAAGAGTTCATCGGTGCCAAGAGTCTCATAACCCATGGACTCTATGATGGCATCTACCTTGGCTCCCCAAACTGACCGATCCAATGCATGCAAGAGCTTCAAAACTCTGTCATGGTTGGAATAGGGCAACACGGCGATGTTTGCCTTCATCAAGTTCACGATTACGGTAAAACGTCGAAACATCACTTCAACAGATTCACCAGGCAAATGAACAAAGTTCTTGTACTCACGTCAATAGGTCTCGAACAAGTGAGCCTTGACCTGGTTGTTCCCCTCATGAGCATTTCTCAGGGTCGAGCAGATATTGTGAGCAAAGTCCTCAAAATCTTGCACACGATTGAATTTGGCCTCACACAAACTTTGCAGCAAGAAATTGATAGCCTTGTCATTCGCAAGAAACTTCTCCCTATCCTCATTAGACATGGGATTCTGAGGAAGGCGATAAGTTTCATCCTGAGTGATTTCCCAGATCCCGATCCCCCGACTCTTCAAGTAGGCTCTCATGCGGGTTTTCCACTACTGGTAATTTGAGCCATCGAAGAACGGAGGGCCAGACCAGCTTAATCGCTCAGAAGTCATCATAATTGATCACAAAACTGGTTAAGGCAAGGATATGATCCTAACCGGCTCTGATACCAATTGTGGGATTGAAACGGCGACCAGAGGGGGTGGTGAATGGGAGCCGATAAAAAATTTCCCGAACGAAAATTTTGGCCTATGTCCCAACACGAACCCGAGAACCTCTCTTCTAGTAACTTCAAGATCATGCAGCTATGAGAAAGCTACCAACCCTGAAAAACTACTAGCAAGCACAGCGAAAAGACTCTCTATCACATAGAGCAAAAGAAAAACAAAAACTTAGCCGAAGTCTGGATTGTCCGCGTAAGTGGTCGGATAGTCCGGATTCCAGAGCCCGGAGTATCCGGATGCAAGCCCGGACTATCCGGATTTCAGAGCCTAGAGTATCCGGATGCAAGCCCAAACTATCCGGATTTGCCTGCGCAGAAAAGAGATGAGAAAACTCAAAATCCAATCAAATCAACTCCAAACCTTCCAAAATTTTGACCAGAGCTTTGCTAGTACATGGTGAGTCTTTGATCAAAAGATCTCTTCAAAAATATCAAAACTTCACCACGGATTTCACAAATTTGGTCAAGAACGCTAGAGATGAAGGGTTTTGGGAAAACTCAAGGTTCGATGTGTTCGTGCATGGATTTGATAGGAAATCACCCTAGATGTTGTTGCACATGTCCCAGCACCAAATCCCACCAAGAAACATGACCCAATTCGCAGCCAAAATGAAGAATAAAAAATCCCACAAAAATACCTCCCAAAATTGCAGAAAAAGAAAAACGCGAAGAATGAGAGGATGAACACAAGGATCACTCAGATCTTGACGCCCGGAGGACAAAAGGAGGTTGGGGCTTCCATTCCCATCAAAATCTTCACCAAGACTAATCAAAAATAAGGGAGGGGGATCCAAAACAAAATTACTAAACCAACTAGCCATGCCCACTAGCGAAAGACGAAAATACCCCTACACTAATAACTACGATAACTACCCACGTAGGGGCAAAACGGTCCATCTTTTTGTAGGAGCATTGGACGGACATGCCGCCTTCACGACTTTGCTCCGCCTCGACACAAGCTTCGTGATGGCGCCACGTGCCCTGCACCAGGACCTTGACCGCTCCAAGTCCGCCCCCAGTTTTGCGGCCGAAACCGGAAAACCATCGAGTAGGGTGGTTTTGAGGCCCAAACCACCGAAACCGTCCATATCTGTTTGGCCGCCACGCGACCTTGCCGATGACGACGCGTGTCCAGCATCCGCCGCGCTTGACGCCTTCGTAACTTTCGCGCGCACCCGCCACACAGGCCGCCCACTTGACTTCGCCATCGTCCTTGCTGACTCGGCTCAACACCGTCGCATCCTTCCCTCTTGCTCCCTTGTTGGTCCATGCACCATGTGGGCCGCCCGTGACTCCGCCCGGTTTCTTCGGGTCCCTCGGCCCAAGTCTTCTTGTGTTCATCCCCGAACCTTTCACTTGGCCTTCACCTTGCATAGTCGACCGCCACGTCCCACCCTGCACCTGCCCTTCACAACCAAGGCAAGCATCCACACGCAACGATTGTCAATCACTCATCACAACCTGGGGTGACCAACATTGGTCCTTACAATAACATGCGTATATTTTTAAAAGAATTAAACGCTTGTTTGACCAAGAGATATTTTTGCTCCCTAACATCTTTCATGACTTTGTGGAGCTCTTCAAGCCTGTTCCAAATTTTGTGTGCACTTTTGAGATTACACACTCTATTGAAAACGTCCGTGCTAAGGTATTCTAGAAGAGAATTTCGAACAATGGCGTTGAGATGTATCTCTTTTTCTTCGGCCTTATTGGGGTTTGTTGGCTGGGTTAGGGGTTTCATTCCTTCATTTTTCACTCTCCAAACACCTAAACCTTTTGCTTCTAAGAAGGATGACATGCTAATATGCCAATAGGGGTAGTTTGTGCTATAAAAGTGTGGAGGCCTACCGAGATCTCTCCTAACCTCTTCGGATGTCATTTTGCTCGATGGCGGTGAAGCCAAAGGTCCGAAAATGAGTCACTGCTCCGATACCAATCGAAAGAACCATGACACCCTAAGAGGGGGGTGTGAATTAGGTGTTCTAAAAACTAAGGCTCCAAGCACATATAAAAGCCTATTCCAAAATCTATCTTGATGTGCACTAGGTTTTTCGATGTGTTGCTTTCTCTACCGTATAAAAGTTTTGCACCCTAAGTTTCAATCTTACAAACTACACTAGGAAATTCGAGGAAAGGTAAAAGCGGAATGTAAGTGCAAAGTAAGTGCGGAAGTAAAGAGGTAGAGAATGCAAACTCCCGACATGGCGACATGGCGATTTTTTACCGAGGTATCGAAAAGCAATGCTTTCCACTAGTCCTTATTGTTGGAGCACCTCTCAAGGGAATGCCCGCGCAAGGGCATAAACTCCCCGGTCGAGTAACTCCATGGATAGCCGACGGGCCTTCCCACGCGCGAGTAGATCTCCGCCTAGCCTCTCCCGGATGCTCCCCGCCGTCTTCACTAGGTAGAGTTTCGGCAAAATGCCAAGGGCCTCTTCACCCTCTCACAACTACCGGCGGCCACTCCACAAATGCAGTTGGAGGGTTTCGCAATACTTACAAGCCCCGGATTTACAACTCTTAGTGTGCACAAGCACCGATACAATGGAGGTGTGCAAACCTCGCCTAACTCTAGGATAATCCCTAAAGCAATGCGCTAAGAGGCCTAAACTAGCACTAATCAAGACCTAAGCCTTATGCTAATTGCCCTAATCTTCTCTTAAGCACTTTGGTGGATTGAGCACTAAGAAATGTGTAGAACACAAGCCAATACCTTCACTGAGCTCAAGCACACCTCAAATGGCCGGGACATGGGGTACAAATAGCCCCAACCAAAGAAACTAGCCGTTGCAAACTCATTGCAACATTCTGTGTACTACCGACTGATTCGGTGCTCACAGGAGGGGTACCACCGAATCAATGGGTGGTCTCCAACTCAGCTAGCTGTTGGGCCGCTGACTTGTGGGGCCCTCTGCACATCACCGACTGATTCGGTGGTTGGTTCTTCGCTTAACCGGTTCATACTGTCAAACCAGAGCCGTTTGCCTTCATCCTAGGCTCACCGATTGATTCGGTGAGATCTTAATGGCATTGACCGAATCATACTGTCAAAACAATGCTTCAGTTGCTGTTGATCACCGACTGATCCAGTGCTACTTCTGTGCCAGACCGAATTAATCTGTCGTTGCGTCGGTGAGGAATCTTTGCTTGTTTTGATCATAAATTTTTACTCGGGACTGCGATTTTGATGATCTTGTACTCTATGGAAAGTGTCGATGTTTCAAACTGCCGACTAGTAAATCTTTTGATTGCGTGTCTGGCCCGGATGGTGAGCAAGAAAGACATGAGGGTTTATACTTGTTCGGGCTGAATGTCCCTACGTCCAGTTCGAGCCTCTTGTGCTCTTGCACTAGGTTTGCAGTAGGGGTTACAAACGGGTGTGAGAGGGACTGGGATCCCAAGTCTCTGGTGACATGTACGTGTATTAGTGTGAGTCTGAATGTTCCATCCCCTTGGTGGGGGGTCTCCCTTCCCATTTTATAAGTCAAAAGAGAGGGAGTGCTTACACACAGAGAGAGAGAAAGAGAAAGAAAGAGCGAAAGAGATCCCCGGGATCGTGTTGCTTCTTCCATTCACGTGGGCCCTATTGGCCCTGTAGATGATGATGCAGGTGCTCCCATGCGTGCCCTGGAGCGACGTGCGGCGTGCGTCCCTACGGGACCGGCGGCGCGGGTCTATCGGGCCACAGGACGGGTGATGTGTGCCCTGCCGAGACAGGCGGCGCGACCCCCAGCGTGGCGGACGACCGGGGCTTACTGTAGTTGCCTATCTCCTGTTGAACGTCCTTACCGACCCTTACGCTAGGGATATGTCCATCGGCGTGGCCCGTCATTTTGTGGGGTCCCTAGGGGCCCCACGGCCTATGGCGGACGTGCCCAACCCCTCACTTTTGGGGTTGGGCGAGGCGGACGCGGCCGAGCCCTCATCGTTGGGGTCGGGCGAGGCGGACGCGCCCGATCCTTTACCCTGGGGATCGGGCGAGGCGGCCGTGTCCTCCAGTGCTTCGCGTTGGGCTGTTGATGCCCCTTCTCCTGGTGGGCCGTTCTGGAGCAGTTTGACGGCCTAGCTGGCTGAGGTCGAGAACATTGAGGGAGCTAATCCATGATCAGCCTCCTAAAGAGCGTTCTTTAGGGGGTCTGTGATATTTGCACCTGACAAAAAGCTTGTGAAATGCTCTACAAGATTCTCCAGAAATATAACCCATTTGATGAGTCAAAATATAAATATCCATGGGACATCTCAAATTCATTCATCTCATTGTCCCGGCTTTGGGGGTTTTCTTTTGTGTTACATCTTTGGAACGTATAAAACTCTACAAATATTCATTCTTGACACATATATTAATCCCAATGGTTAAATTGTTATTCAATCACCAAAATCACAAACAATGGCTTAAGGGCTATTTTCCTTGCATACCATTTGGGCCTATCAGTGTAACCAATCATGGGCCGTGATTCATCTTCTGCCACCCTGCACCCTGCCTGACAAAAGACATCTGCATTTGCAGACCAGCCGTGGGTGTTTACCCAGTTGGCCCTCCATTATCTCTCCTAGTAAACCACCAATCTATGGAGTGGTAATGAACAGTCATTGACACGTTGGGCCGGGTAGCAGGAACCATATCCGTTGGTGGTGGATCACCTTTTTTCAGAGCCCATAATCATGTGGTGTGTGTAGCATATCGCCTGGAGATTGTTGTCTGAGCAAAAATGCAAAACCAGCTGATCTTATCATTCATGTTTCCTTTTGGGGGTCCATGAGTTGGCGTACCCGGCATGTAAATGATATATTTTGTGGGCTTTACCCGGTTCTTATTGAGTAATGAACCCTACCATCACGAGGACTCATCATCGCCTCCATTGATCCCAACCAATGAAGCATATGACTGTTCACTCCGGGGTGACGATGTGTGAAGATCATTAAGCACACCTCCTGATGCCGTTTGGAAAAGTACCGTTTGGTACACCTCCTGAAGGAGCCATTGGTGAAGCTCCTGAGGGAGCCGAGCCCCTTACTAGTGCTGCTGCTTCATCTCACTCGTACAAGAAAACAAGACAGGCTCTCTCGTTAGCGTATATAGAGAGCATGTAATAAAAATGGCCCTATTAGATTATTACTTATGATTTTGGTGATTTAGTGGCAACATAATGTTTGAGACTAACAAGTTTATCAATTTATGTTCTTAGGTCCTATGGATGTAGTACAAGCCATAGCAAAGCAAGAAACAAAGATAGGATTAAAAAAAGCTGTGAAATTGGACTAGTTGCAGCATGCACAAGGGTATATCCGATACTAGCAAAAATACATGGAGAGGATCAATGCATTGAAGCAGAAGCAGAAACACTATAGTACCGGATAATCCAGTACTTTGGTCCGGACTAGCGGAGCAATGATCAATCAGTCTCACACTTCAGTCAGTAGCACCAGAGGCTTTGGTGCAGAACTTTCATCAGTACCGGATGATCCGGTACTAAGGTCAGAGGAAAGAGACTAAGTGCATGACTTTATGCAGAGAGTATGTTTCAGCTGCAGAAGGACATGGAAAATTTTTGTTCAGCACCTGATAAACCGATGCACCGTATAACATCGCCGGACGAATCGCTGTCCTATAGAACTTACCTTTTAACTTTTTTGGCACCCTTCTGTCACATAGGACGCCAGAAGCTTGACGCCACTTCAACCAGGCAGCTGAGATTCTATATCTAACATCTTCATCAATGTCGCCATCCTTTTGAAGCATCGATTCTAAATACCGAAAAGTATCCTTCTGGGCCACCACTTGCCCATCGAGGCCAATATCTCCATCCTCATGCCTAGTCGTGCTGAAATCGCACATCATGTACTCGGTCTTGGTCCTACTGAGTCTGAACCCTTTCGACTCTAACGTGCGTCTCCACAACTCTAACTTCCTATTAACCCCTTCCCTACTCTCGTCAACCAGCACCACATCATCAGCAAATAGCATACACCAAGGGATATCATCTTGTATGTCCCTTGTGACCTCATCCATCACCAAGGCAAATAAATAAGGACTCAATGCTGACCCCTGATGTAGGCCTATGTTAATAGGAAAGTCAGTGGTGTCACCATCACATGTCCGGACAAACGTCATCGCATCCTTATACATATCCTTGATGAGGGTAATGTATTTAGTTGGGACTTTGTGCTTCTCCAAGGCCCACTACATGATATTTCTCGATATTTTATCATACGCCTTCTCAAGGTGATTAAAGACCATATGCAAGTCCTTCTTCTGCTCTCTATATCTCTCCATCAATTGTCGGATTAAGAAAATCGCCTCCATGGTCGACCTTCCAGGCATGAACCCAAACTAGTTTTGGGTCACACTTGTCACTCTTCTTAGACGGTGCTCGATAACCCTTTCCCAAAGCTTCATCGTATGGCTCATCAGCTTAATCCCACGGTAGTTAGTACAAGTTTGAACATCTCCTTTGTTCTTGAAGAATGGTACTAATATACTTCTCCTCCATTCTTCAGGCATCCTGCTGGACTAAAAAATAAGGTTAAAAAGCTTAGTTAACCATACTATCGCTTTGGCACCTAGACATCTCCACACCTCAATGGGGATACCATCAGGGCCCATCGCTTTACCCCCGTTCATCCTCTTCAACGCCTCCCCGATCTCAGCCTCCTGAATTCTCCTCACAAAGCGTCTGTTGGTGTCATCAAAAGAGTCATCTAACTCAAGGGTAGGGCCCTCATTATCCCCATTAAACAACTTATCAAAATACTCTCGCCATCTGTCCTTGATCTCCTCATCCTTCACTAGAAGTCGATGTGTCCCATCCTTGATGCATTTGATTTGGTTGATATCTCTTGTCTTCCGCTCACGGATCCTAGCCATCCTATAGATGTCCTTCTCCCCTTCCTTCGTGGCTAGCCGCTGATACAGGTCATCATACGCTTTGCCCTTTGCTACGCTCATAGCTCGCTTTGCAACCCTCTTCGCTAAATTATAGCTCTCGATGTTGGCTGCACTCTTATCAAGGTGGAGGCGCTTGAAACACTCCTTCTTCTCCTTAATAGCCCTTTGCACCTCGTCATTCCACCACCAGGTGTCTTTCCCTTCCTGTTTGCCTCTCCTACTCACGCCAAACACCTCTGAGGCCACCTTCCGAACACATGTTGCCATCTTTAGCCACATGTCTTCTGCATCTTCTCCTTCCTCCTAGGGCCCCTCACTTAACATTCTCTCCTTGAACGTTTGCGCCGCTTCCCCTCTAAGCTTCCACCACTTCGTTCTCGCAATCTTGGTGTGTTTATCTCGATGGACACGTACCCGAAAATGAAAGTCCGCCACCACAAGCTTGTGTTGAGAACAACACACTCCCCGGGTATTACCTTACAATCTAAGCAATCCCGTCTATCCTCCCTCTAGCAAGGATAAAGTTGATCTGTCTCAAGTGTTGTCCACTATGAAAGGTCACAAGATGGGATTCTCTCTTCCTAAAAAGGGTATTCGCTATCAACAAGTCGTAGGCCAACGTGAAGTTCAAAATATCCTCCCCCTCTTGACTCTTGCGACCATACCCAAAGCCCCTGTGCACTCGCTCGAACGCTATATTAGTCGCACCCACATGGCCGTTGAGATCTCCTCCTATGAAGAGTTTCTCGCTGCTAGGAACGGTACTAGCCATGCTATCTAGGTCTTCCCAGAACTGCCTCTTGGTGCTCTCACTGAGACCTACCTGAAGGGCATAGGCACTTATCACATTCAGGGCTGAGTCTCCAACTACTATTCGGACCAGGATAATCCGGTCGCCTCGCCTCCTAACCTCTACGCTTCCATCCTTAAGGCTCCTATCGATCAAGATACCTACACCATTCCTACCCGGTGTTGCCCCGTTGTACCAAAGCTTGAAGCAAGTATCCTCAACCTCCTTCGCCTTTTGACCCTTCCATTTAGTCTCCTGAAAGCATAGAATATTTACACGCCTCCTAATTGCTGCATCAACTAGCTCCCGCAACTTACCTGTTAGGGATCCTTTGTTCCAGCTACCTATGCGAATCCTAGTTGGCTCGGCTAAATTCCTTACCCTTTGCACCCGTCGAGGGAAGTGCGAAGACCCTTGCTCATTTTCCACTACACCCGGGCGCAGATGTAGCGCGCCACTCAGGCTGTGACGACCCGACCCTTGCTCACTTTTCATCGTACCCAGGTCACAATACGACGCGCCCTTGGGGGGATGGCGACCCGGCCCTTGCCCATTTAACACCACACCCGGGTTCTGATGTAGCGCGTCGCTAAGAGGGTTACGCCCCAACAAGTTTCTTATGGGTTTTATATCCATTAGAGTGGCTGGTTTTTTTTACGCTGGTTCGCCAAACCTAACACAACCCTCCTCCTTTATCCGGGCTTGGGACCGGCTATGTTGAGAACCAACACAGGCGGTTTGGGCATGTCCAACGAAGATCCCCTGAGGCGCCGGTGCGTAGTGGGTTCTAAAGCAGGCCAAAAATATAAAGAGAGGTAGAGGTAGATCTAAACTGACTTGGGACAAGTTGGTTAAGAGAGACCTTAAGGAGTGGCATATCTCCACAGAGGTAGCTTTGGATAGGAGCGCTTGGAGACTCGCCATCCACGTACCTGAAGATCCGTGATCTTTGTTTTTTTTATGGTTTCTTCTCTAGCCTACCCCAACTTGCTTGGGACAAAAAAGGCTATGTTGTTGTTCTTGTTGTTGTACCGGATAAACCGATGCAGTACCTAAGGAAGTGTTGGACTAATGACACAAGCAAAAGAGGTGTACTGGGTAGAAGAGCGGATGGTCCAATGGTTATGTGACTGAAAGGGGTATCGGATGAATCGACACCGGCTTTCACGGTGTATCGGATCATCCGGTGCTACTGCATATTTCATAGCTATTGAAGCAAAGGCTCTTTGAAGTTATTTGGCTATTTATACCTTCTCTACTCGCCAATTTGGAGTAGCTGGAGTCTAGGGAGACACACTAAAGTGATCATATCAAAGGTATTAGCCCATGCTTAGAAAGTGTTTAGTTCTAGGTTAGACCTAGAGAGTGAGAGAGCAAGGTGTTGCTACCTTGTGCATTACTTCTTGGAGTGAACCAACCCTTTAAGCTTAGTGTGCCGGCCCATTTGATTCTTAGTGGCTCGCCAGCAAGTTATCGACCCTCCAGCTTGGTGTGGAGCGATGATGACGACCCTGTATGGATGACGAGGAGACCCCTTCCTTGGTGGAGAAGCTCTGTAGTGAAGACCATGTCAGGGTCGCTGGTGGAAGGAAGTGGTGAGCCATACCTTTCTGGCAAGCTTCTAATCCAACTTGACGAGAGCCTTAGTGGCAAGTCCAAGATCTTTACCGGGAGAGACTTGGTGACTGGGACCATAACCTTGGTGGAGCTCCAATATGGACCAGGGGTGACATTTGACTATCGATACCATAGGATAAAATCGTCGCGCCGAGTTTGCATCTTTCTAATTCACTCATTTATATTTGCACATTTCATACTTGCAACTTGTGCATCTTTATTTTCTTAAACTAATTCCTTACAGTATTGGCTCTAAGTTGCAAAACTCCTATTGCATGGGTGAAATCACTAGTTGAACCCTAATTGCATATTTAGATAGAATGATTTAGTTTATGTTTTATGCAAAGTAGAGGAAGTTTTAGACTTTATATTTTATGCAAAGTAGTGGAAGTTTTAGGTTAAGATTCTAAGTTCGCTTAATTCACCCCGTCCCTTTTAGGCGTACGAGCACCGATTTATTTTAGAGCCATCTCTATTTAGTTGCGGCCAAATTAATAGTTGCAGCCAAATTAATTTGTATGCCGTACAAAATAAATATTTTGGCAATTAAAGAGGAAGGTCTGAGGCCCTTGCCCACCTCCACCACAATTATCTGAAGAATTTCCTTGTTTATTACCAAAATTAAGAAGCAACTTAGTTCTTCAGAAATTCAAGTAGATCTCCTTGGACTAATCTTTCTGCAAAAAATTACCAGGAACATTTTTGCTTGTTTCACTTACCCCTGGAGGAAGCTTTGCAGCATTCACTCTCACCGCTACGGCTGTTGGCGATGGCCGGCATAGAGCAAGTTCCTTTGCCGAGTTTGTTGCCGCGTAGGGGTTGAAGGTCAAGCAGGATAGGGCAGAAATTGCACACCATTCTGCCATTGCTGGGATTATTCTTTCGATGTTCTGTTCTTGCTCTACTTTCGGTTCCTTCTGGAGGAATTGCGTCCAGGACTCCGCATATTTTAGAGGATAAGATGAATCAGACGTACGTGGCCACGCTGGGGGTCACATCAGCATTTGAAACAGAGCCACTGCAACCTCGACAGACTTCATCCAAAGAAATAGCTACTCCGCCCATTTACTTCATTTCCAATATACTTGCCCATTATGCTCAATTAAATTAATTATGAAATTTCGAATGTGTCTCAAGCACAAAATAGGAGATGGATACTTGCTAAAGAAAAAAAGAAAGATTAATAACTACAAACTTGGACACCTGACGAAATTTGTAAATGTGGATTTGTCGATGCATAATCTAGAACGTTATGGAGATTCGAAGAATGGAATAATAGAATTTCATATTTCAATTATGTGTTTCTATAAAGGGTAAACTTTTTTTTAGATGTAGGAAAATCCGGTTTTAAACATTCATATGTGAATATCTACAACCAATGATTGCAAGAGTTCTTAGCCTCTAAACCTAAAACGAGGATCTAAAAATACAAGAAAAAAAACTCTAAAACAAAGAAAGAAATCACGAAAACTAAGCTTCAATCCTTCTTTTCGTACATGTTTCATCCTTGCAAACCTCTACGCAGCACCAAACTATCACATCACTCATTTCTTAGAAACTCGATGTCCAAACCGTCTGATGTCATTGAGGTATCTAAGTTAGATCGAAGAACCTCCAAGACGACGCTCCAACAAGAAAACGACACCAAAGATGCCGTCACCGCCCCATCCAGCAAGCCTGAATTGGGTTTTCACCCAAAGATCCATCGATATTTGCAGACGCCACCACAACAACGCCTCACAAGGGAACGACACCCAAAAGCGCCGCTATTCTCGACACAGACACAAGGTCTAGAAGGGCTTTCGCCCGAAACACCTGCCAGCAGGACCACCGCCACATGGGCGATGCCGTAATCGGACTCGAGGGAGATGGCGACCTCGGTGGCCACACCGGACCGGAACCTGCCATGAGGTCGTAGGCCTCCGTGACCTGAGCGCCAGCACGCTGCAGCCCCCCAGGCAGCCCTGCGAAGCTGGATCGATGGCCTCCCTCTCCAGCAGGCCTGCGCGGCGGCGCTTTGCCATGATCGGGCGCACGTGGGGTGGGCCCAGCTCCGGCCGCTACCACCCACGACTCGCCATCGCCGTCATGAGGGCCGGCCTCCCTCTCCGGCAGCTTGTGCGGCGGCGTCTTGCTTGTGCGCATGCGCTTCCCGGTGGCTCCGCGCTCCCCCCAACTCTAGCCAGGGAGACGCTGGAGCCGGCCGCTGCCACCCATGATGCGCCGCCGGTGGCCATCCCGAGGGCCGGACCCCCAACTTGAGCAAGTCCCCCACATCAGGGGAAAAAGTGGATTGAAGGTTCCTCGCCGCCCCCACGGGATTCCATCCCGCAGCCGGCTCTAGTGGCAGCGTGGCAGGGAAGAGGGTGGACGGGGCCTTGGACGGCGGTGGCACTAGGGTTCTGCCCGTGTTGCCCGAGAGGGCGACGCGGGGGAGACGAAGCGGTCCACCAGAATCAGCCCCTCATGGCCTGGTTAGACTATGGGGATAATCATAATGGGCAAATTGGTAAGTTGTATGTCATGAGTGCTATATATATTGCCAGCATGCACGATCTTCAATTTCTGACACAGGTTACTGAATGAAATGTCCAACAATAAGAACGTATCCGTAGCACCTTACAGTTTTTCAAATTCGTGTTCTGCATGTGCTAAGTGCGTGGAGAAGAGAAGGTTTGCTAGAGTTTAGTTTTTTTTCCCCACACCCACTCATCAACGTGCTCGTTACAGAGAGTTTTCCCGGTCCAACATGTTGACAATGACAAATACGTAACTGGATAAGGTTCACCAGACAGGGCTCGGACTTTTCTGGTTGCTTGTGCAGATTGGCTTGAACTTTCCTGGTTGCTTGTGCAGACAAGGCTTTGAGCAAACGTGTTGCTGAATCCATTGCCTATAAATACGATCCGACTTGCGTTCATCAGCTATCATCCATCGAACACACAAGAAGAAACATCAATCAAAGTGCTTACATCTTTGTGGTAAGCCACAATACTTCCGCCCCCCTTCAATTTCCTATATATTGTTCTTTGTTCGCTTAGCTACCTTCTCATTTTGTCATGCACATTGCAAAAGAAGAACAAGAAACTGATCGAAACCCTCAGTTCTGGTTTGCTTCATTTCTACTCTGTACAGACTGACATCCCATGTTTAACAAATAATGCGCAGAAATTCTGCAGGTATCTCTGAAGAAGATGAGCTCAACAGCTGACAGCAAGGGGTGCGATGCTAATCCCAAGACGGAGTGGCCTGAGCTAGTGGGATGCACGATCAAGGAGGCGATGGAGAAGATCAAGGCGGAGCGGCCGCACCTCAATGTCCAGGCTGTCCCTGTTGGCACCATTGTCACCCAAGAGGTCGACCCGAATCGCGTCCGTCTCTGGGTTGACATCGTCGCCGAGGTTCCCAGAATTGGCTGAAGCATCGAAACGCCAAGCCACCAAATAATGGCATTTGCATGTGTTCATATGGACCATTCATGTGGGTCAAGTAAATAAAAGCATGTCTACGATGGGGTCTTGTATATGTTTCATCTGTCATAAGTTATGAACTGTGATGTGTTTGAATTATCAGTAAGCATGCGTTTGGTTTGGAGATAGGTTGGGTCCATCCTTATTTTTTGGGCTACATTCAATCCCGGTTCAACCCACCTAGTGCTTGGTTAGAGGGATGGGTCCAACCCCGTTTTTTATTTGGTTATAAAAGTTAGGTGGGATGGGTTGGATGCTGTTTTGACTCCGTTAGCAGCCATCATCCACAAGGCCCACTTGCCATTCGTGGGGTCCAATTGTCATTCTCTCACTATATTTTTTTCTCTCGCTTATCTTCTTCCTCTATCCGTTCGTATCTGCTCGCTGTCGTCCTCCATGCAGCTCTGCTCTGCCTCTTGCCCAGCCACCTGCTTCCGCAGCAGCCCGCTGCTGCCCCTGCCTCCGCCCGCTGCAGGCTCCCACCGCGCCGGCCACCGCTGCTGGCTCCCGCGAGAAGGGCTGCTGTCGCAGGCTGTCGCGGACTCCCCATGCCGCCGCACGCCCCCTCGTGCTGCTCCGCTTTAGCACCCATTGGCCCTTCTTCTCCTTCTCCTCGCCGGCTGCCTCCTACCGCCGCCCGCTGCTGCCTCCTTCGCCCATCCCGCGCCAGTGCCGGCCTCCTCCGCCCGTCCCGCACCGGCGTATGGCTGCACCCGCCCTACGTTGGCCAACTCCGGCCGTCCCGCGCTGCCTACTTCCGTGCCGGCCCCGCGCCCGAGCTACGGCGCCGCCCCTGCACCGGTTGTCGCCGCCAGCTCTTCGCGCCCCTGCTGCGGCTTGGCGCCGCCCAGCTTCGCGCCGCCCTTGCCCAACTTGCTGGCAGCCCGCACGCCGCCCGCGCCCGTGCCCACACTGAGCTAACGGAGGAGCCGACGAGTGAACGGAGACGGAGTGGGTTCGACTCGTCCCCTCGATTCCGAGGGATGAAACCAACCCACATCTAGAAAAGCATATTCCCTTTAGGGATGAACCCAACCCTCTTACCTTTTGAACCAAACACCTCCAAAAACGGGTTCGACCCAACCCGACCCACTTCATCCCACGAACCAAACACACCCTAATACGCTGGCAAATGAAATTTTGGAGGTGATATGTGGAAGCATAGGGGTCAGCTGTGATAACTCAGGCTTTCTTTACAAAAGAATAACAGTATTATTAAATTCCACATGTTTTGGGTAGGGCTTCCTTAGGCCACATCCGGTGAGCTCCATTCTCATTAATGAAGCTGGCAAGTAAATAAATTTGATAAGATATCACTAGAATTATGAAGAGAAAGGGGAGATGTTTCATCTTTCTCAGTTTCATTATATTTGTTTACAGCATACAGTGCGCACTGATTAAGAAGTAATATTTTCAAGCAAAAAATAATGCCAAGTAGCCATCCAAACACATTAAATAACACATGATGAAACAATTCATTTGTCCTAATAAAGTATAGTCCGGTTGTATAACACGAATGGAGTATCATTTGAAGGCCAGGTGCCGAGTTATTATAATACGATAATGCTTGTGTTCGGGACGCCACCTCCTCCCCCCAAAACAAAACAATCGGACCTCCTAACCCAGGCTAGATATTACCGCGGGCCTTTTCTACTCGTATTTTTGTTGCGATAGGCACGCGATGATGTTGTAGAGAAAGTGACGCTCCAAATTCATGATGTATGTTGTGGTGGGAACTTTTTAAGCTATTTTTTGCTACGATAGTCATGAGATGATGTTGTAACATGGCGTGCGCTCTCCTGCTGGGTCCGTGCTTGCTTGCCTTGTGGCTCGCGCGATGCATGTCGCTTGCTCCCGTCGTAGTCTGCGTCCGCCTACCCTGCCTTATCTCGCGTTGTCCCGTCGGGTCCACAATCACTGACGGGAACTGGGGTCGGTGGACCCTTTTAATGCCGGCCGCTTGGTCTCGTGCCCGTTCCGCCCTGCGTCGTCGCCTTGCCCGGGCGCGGCTATAAATAGCGGTGCTGGGCTCCTGGTTGTGGCACCAAGTCCGAAATGCAAGTCCTTCAAGAATCTATTGCAGAGCTAGGCCTCCTAAAGCCCGGGTTCGGCTCGTTCGAGCTGGATCCCGCCCCCCTCCCCCCGTTGGTTGCTGTTAGTGGATTGACTGCGAGCGGAGGAGCATGATGAAGGAGAACTCAAGCTTCCAGATCCTCAGCTTCGCTTTCGTGAGGCGGTTGCCTTGGACCAGGTGCTGGTTCCACACGAGGGTGGAGGCGGACTCGTCATCCTTCGTGAAATCATTCATTAGGTGGTGGCTCACCCGCACCTCACTACTTCCTTCCCATAGGGAGGCAGGGGCGAGCCCTGCCACACCGGCTTCGTCTAGCACCGCACGGCCTTGCCGAGTTTCCCTCTTTCTCATCCTCCCCGTTATCGTTGCTGGAGTCGACCAACGGCGGCCGAGGCGCGTGTCTAGGCAGCACGAGATGTACGCGTCGACGACCGTGTACTGCTCCTGCTTCCAAGACAGCCTCACTATTAAGGGATGGACCACGATGCAGTCGTCCGATACATCCCCATCCCTTGCCGGAGCAGATCTCGGCAACTTTGGGCGCTGCCCTGCGCGGCAACGCTTAAGTTGTTTGTACTTGTACACGGCCTGTGGCTGGCCACTTCTTTCGCCCAAAATGTAGGTCATTTTTGGTAAATCTAGATGTCATGGTTTTCGTTACGCACCCAGAGCGCACCATCTAATCGTTCCCCTGATTTTGGAATAAAAGAAGGATGTTTCTGTTATTTGGTTTTGCACCTCGAGGGAGTCCACGAGCCCACGAAGGGTTGGATGTCATCTTGGGATTTTTCCTACTCAGGAATGGCCCGAAGGGCAGGATAGGATTTCCCTTTCGGTCCTCGCCGCAGTTTCGTATGCGACCACGCACTCGATCTCCTTGCGGGTCCGACCCCCAATTTCCCGCGCGTCTCATCTTATGATCGTCTCCCTTCAAGCGTCCTTGTTGTTAGGATGGAAAGGCTGAGCCGGGCCCGGGTGTGGTGTGCGCACTCCCTCCGATGGGATGAGACGAAACGACGTGGCAGACACGGTCATTATGGCGGTCATGGGGGTCGAGGTGTCGGTTCGCCTTCCGCTCCCCTCGCCTATAATTGGGGCTCTCGGCTCCTTCACCACCTCCATGCTCTTTCATTTTCCTGCCTTCTTTGTCTCCTTGCTGCCATTTCCCAAGCCGCTTCTTCCTTCGCGCCCCTTTTCCTGCAAGAGGTCCCGAACCCTTTTCGCCGCCCAGCAATGGCGTCGTGGTACCGCTCGGATGTGAGCCAGTCGCGCCTGGAGGGTCTCGTCAAGCGCGGGCTTCTTTGCCCGCGAACTGCTGCGGAGGAGTGGTTCTTACTCGGCCGTGAGGAGTTGCCGGTGCCGCGTGACGGCTACGTCATGTCCTTCGTGCACTTCCACGAGCAAGGGTTCGGGATGCCCCCTCACCCTTTCTTGAGAGGGCTTCTTCATCACTATCAGTTGGAGTTGCAGCATCTCAACCCCAACAGGATCCAGCAGATCACAGCCTTCATCGCGCTATGCGAAGGATTCCTGGGGATCGACTCTCACTTCGAGCTCTAGAGGTACTTCTTCGCCGTCTCCTTGGTCAAGGAAAGGGATGGATGGATGCCCCCGATCGGATGCGCCGGAATCCATCTCCACGGGCCTTGGGCTCAGGAGTACATGGCCATCGCCAGCATGAAGTCCAACAAAGGGTGGAACTCGCGGTAGTTCTACGTTAAGAAGAACGACGCCACCCCTCTCCCACTCTTCACCGGCTGCACGATTACGGGGGCTCTGCGGGCGTGGTCGTGGGGACAAGTGGACAAGGAGAAGAAGCGGCTCGCCCCACTCCTGGGCGCCATCGCGCACCTAAAGGGCCATGGCCTCTGTGGCGCCGGCGTCATCGGGGCTTACCACTCGAGGCGGGTGGCGCCGCTGATGGCGCATGCGCTCCTGCTGTTCGGGATGGCACCGGGAGTGCGGCTGGAGGGCACGGTGCTCGCCCAAGGCTTGCTCCGGAATTCAAAGATCCAGCAGCGCATCCGGGAGGCTTTGGAAGAGCCCGATGCGACCTTCCCAGTCGAGGGTCACCCGGCGATGTGGCCCGACACCGGCTTCATCGACCTGATAAGTATTTCCCGACCTCTTCATCATGTTTTTCTCCTTTCCTTGACTCTTACTCTCAACTTCATGGGCCGGCGTTTGCAGGGTCAGTTCAGCCCATTCCGCGATTTCCGCGCGCCGCTGCCGAAAGATGAAAGCACGCGAGGGGCGAACCGGGTAGACGACAAGGCGTGGAAGAAGAAAAAAAGACGCGGAGGAGGCGAAGAAAGAAGCGAGGGAGCGCGCAAAGTTGCAGAGTGGGAAGCGCCAACAAGGGTTGCACGAGGAGGTTTCAGGGGATGACGACGATGACGATCACGACGACGAGGAGGGAGAGGAGGAGGACAACATCCCCTAGGACGAGCTGGCATGCAACGATGACATGGGGGCATCCCTTAGCCGTTAGCTTCAGCAGTGGGACCTTCGAGCCCTACGCCTGCCCCACGCAGCAGGGGGAGGCTGCGCGCGTGGAGGTGACAGAGACGGAGCGCGACACCCTGTCAGAGCTTTCAGCCCCATGCCTATCTTGACGCCCTGTTGGATGTTCTCGCGCAGGTGGGGGATCCCAAGCGGCAGCGTGCTGAGGAGGCAGAGCTCCCGACCCCAAAATGCCCTCGCATGGTGGCGTCCCGATGAGTTGTCGATCTCCTTTGCTCCTTCATGGTCGGTGATCCTCCGCTGATGGCGTTCTAACTGTCCTTGGACCTTTGCTGCATTGCCAGAGGCCCAGTGGGTACCTTGGTGGTGGCGCCGCGGAAGGCCCTTGCGCTTCGGCGGACGCCCCCAAGTGCGGTCGGAGTTCCGTCGGGGACTAGCGCGGAGGGTGCCAAAGAAGATGCGGTTCTTGCAAACATGAGGCCGCAGACAGTGCCTGAGGGTCTGCCATGGGATGACGCACCCGTGGAAGCAGTGCTGCCGTCGGCGATGCCCGCCGAGGGGGATCGGGCTCGAGCGCGCCCGACTCTCTCCCCGAGGTTGAGGCGCAGACGGTGCCGCCACCATACCAGGCTGATGTGTCCTCCGTGGGGCGGACAGACGAGTGGATGTCACGGGAGGGGCCGTCACCGGGTGAGGTCATGGCGGTCGCACCGGAAGATGCCTCGGTGATTGGTGGCGAGGCGGCCGAGACCGTCTCCGCGGAGGTGGTGTTGCAGGAGGTGCCCGCTCCCCTGATGTTGGTTGGAGCGGCCGACCCTGGTCATGGCGGGAGGGCCTTGCCGTCCCTAGCCCAAACGGGCAAGGATCTGCCCGCGCGGGAAGGCATCTAGGAGTCGCGAGACCCTGCTACAATGATCCTCGTTCTGGGCAACGAGGTGGAGGATGTGGAGTGGCGAGGCATTACCGGAGCCGTTTCCGCCACGCTGGACGTGTTGACATCGCCGTCCTGAGCTGCCAGGTATGGCATGTCGGAACCCTCGGCCTTCGTGCCCTGTCTGGGCACTTCTAACTTGTTTGTTCTTCGCACTTCCTCATGAATCGCAGCCGGGATCGTCATGCCGAAGAGGTGCGACGATGCGCGGAGCTGGCAGAGTCGCTCGCCGCGACCGCCAGAAGGCGGCTGAGGCTCGGGTCAAGGCGCTTACGGATGTCGAGGCATTCGAGCGGCTACAGGGGGAGCGGGACCAGTTGGCTCTCACCGTGGATGGTCTCCACGGCAGACTCGAAGCAGCCGACCAAGAGCACAACACCGCCGTGCGCCTATCTGAGGAGCGGGAGGAGCAGGCGCGGGCCGCTCAGGGGAATCTTGCGAGTTTAATTTCTTGGTCGCGGCGTGTTTAATTTTTCTTCCTGGCAGGCGCCCAGCAGCAAGTGGGGCTTCTTCAGCAAGAGTGTGCCGAGGAAGAGAAGCGAAAGCTTCAAGCCGAGGCAACGGCTGGTGATCTAGTCATGGAGGTTGCTGCTGGGCGGGCAGAGATTGCATGCCTGAATGGCGAGATGAGCAAGCTCCAAGATCATGTGAATGGTAAGGCCTCGCTCACTATAACCGTTCCTTCGAGGTTTCTCGGTCGGCTTTTTGATGTCTCTGGCGTGTGTCTGGATAGTGCTTGATGAAAAGCTCAGAGAGGAGGTCGTAGCGCACCGACGCCTGGAGAAGGAGCTCGGTGAGGTGAATGCCGTGCTCCGCAAGGAGTCCAGTGAGAACGACACCCTGTGGACCGCCGTCGGGCTGGTCTTGAATGAATTCGAGATGACTTCGGAGCTGGGGACGAGCTCGCTTGCGGTCCAAGTGGTCAATGTCGCGGACCGGGCGCGCGGGATGGCGAAGCGACCACTGCACCTTGGCGTGCAGCGGTCGTTCGCAATCGCGCGTTCTCATTATGAGAACATCAACCTGGAGGCGATAAGCCAAGGCTTCGCGCCTAGCTATGACGACGCCGAGCTGGACTAGATCGAAGAAGAGGTGGCCCCCACTCACATAGGTCTTGGCTCCAAGCATGGAGGAAGAAATCGAGCTTAGGTAGTTCGGTAGTTAGTTTAATTCTGGCTATGAACTGGGCCTTGGCGCCATAAGTTATGTAAGCAATCTTTCAAACTCATGAATTTTGTCCAGGAGGGCCTTTGGCGAGGAAATTTTAAAGACGTCCGACTGCTCCTAATATTGGGGGAATGGGAAAAGTGGTGTGAATGAGAGGGCTCTGATCACGCTAGTGAGCGGAGGCACCGTGGCCACTGTGGCGTGGGTTTCCCACAGTCCGACAAACTTTACTAAAATCGCGCTCCTTCACAACTTGCATTTTTTTTGCCTCAATCACAGGAACGGGTTGGGCGTAAGAGATTTTGAGTGGGTATGGCCCTGGTAGCCCCTGAGTGAGGCCCGACTCCCTACCGTGGCTGGGTCGAGCGTCACTATAAAATAGCAGATCGACTATACATCATGAAAATTTATATAGCTTGGAAAATATTAATGGTAAAAATGACGTAGCAGTTCGATGTTCCAAACGTTGGTGAATACTTCGCCTTTGGGGGTCTCTAGCTTGTAGGTGCCTGGCCGGAGCACCTCGGTGATGATGAAGGGCCCCTCCCAGGGTGGGGAGAGCATGTGACGGTCCTTGTTGCTCTGGACGAGCCGTAGCACCAAGTTGCCGACGTTGAACGCCCGACCCCGCACTCGGTGGCCATGGTACCGTTGCAGCGCCTGCTAGTACTTGGCTGATCGGAGTAGTGCGATGTCGCGTGCCTTGTCGAGCTGGTCCATCGCATCTTCAAGGTACGCCTCTACTCCTTGCTTGTTGTACGTCGTGACCCTGGGCGCTCCGTAGTCTAGGTCGGTCGGGGGCACTGCCTCGGAACCGTAGACCATGAAAAAAGGGGTGAAACCAGTCGCCCAACTAGGGGACGTCATGAGTCTCCAGAGAACCGTGGGGAGCTCAGCAACCCACCGCCCGATGAATTTCTTCAGTCTATTGAAGATTCTAGGCTTGAGCCCCTATAAGACCATGCCGTTCGCGTGTTCGACTTGCCCATTCATGTGAGGGTACGCCACGGCGGCCCAATCAACTCGGATATGTAGTCATCGTAGAACTTGAGAAATTCCTTTCCCGTAAACTGCGTACCATTGTCCGTGATGATGGAGTTCGGTACTCCAAAGTGGTGGATGACGTCGAGGAAAAATTGCAGGGCCTGCTCGGACTTGATCGTCGCAATCGGTCGAGCCTCGATCCACTTCGTGAACTTGTCAACGGCGACAAGCAGGTGCATGTAGCCCCTGGGCGCTTTCCTGAGGGGGCCAACCAGATTGAGCCCCCAGACTGCGAACGACCATGTGATGGGGATTCTCTGGAGTGCTTGAGCCGACAGGTGGGTCCGCCGAGTGTAGTATTGGCACCCATCGCTGGTGCGCACGATCCACTAAGCGTTCACAACCAGGGTTCTCGGCATTGTGCCCGAGACCACACCGTGGATGTCCTTCAGCAGCTGGTTCCTTTGCTCGACCGAAATGCAGTGCTATAGGATCCTGGTGTCGCTTTGCTTGTAAAGCTCACCTTCGATAATGACAAAGGACTTAGCGCAGTGTGCGATCTGTCGAGCCTCTGTTCGGTAGGTAGGGTGCACCTCACAGAGGAGGTAATCAAGGTAAGGCTGCCTCCAGTTGGCCGGAGTGTCAGGCTCTGCCGCTGGCTCCTCGTCAAGGTCCATGACCTCGGGGTCGGGCGTTGTCGGCGGTTGACCAGCCCCCGAATCCGAGGCGGGTGGCTCGCCCTTGTCCCGCTCCGGCTCCTCTAGCAGACCTAGGGTTTGTACTGGTTGCTGGCAAAAATGCCAGGCGAGACGGGCTGGCGGCTCGATGCCATTTTTGCCAGCATGTCGGCTGCCTCATTGAGTCACCGCGGGATGTGTTTGAGCTTGAGGCCATCGAACTTATCATCCAATTGTCTGACCTACTAGAAGTACACAGCCATCTTGGGGTTGAGGCAGCTCGACCCCTTCATGACTTAGTCGACAAAAAGCCGAGAGTCACCCCGAACGTTGAGTCGTTGAATGCCCAGCTTGATGGCGATGTGTAGGCCGTTGATGAGCGCCTTGTACTCAGCCACGTTATTTG
The DNA here is from genome assembly GCA_032594955.1 of Panicum miliaceum. Classification (NCBI taxonomy): domain Eukaryota; kingdom Viridiplantae; phylum Streptophyta; class Magnoliopsida; order Poales; family Poaceae; genus Panicum; species Panicum miliaceum. The sequence continues at coordinate 3,915,861 of CM064070.1, read as the reverse complement.
GCACGGGGAAATGAACGCGAATCACGTACCTCATGCACACGCTGAGAGGGCCGATGAAAACCAGGCCTAGGTCGGCTCCTCGCTTCATCAGCAATTCGTCGAAGTGCATCGTCTAGTACTCCTTGTCAGCGGCTGCCGGGGGCATCTGGGTCTCAGTCCATTCCGCGTTGAAATCGGTTAGCACATGGGACTTGATGGCTGTCCGAGGATCGTATGAGATACCCTGACCCATGAGATCGAGGGCCCATTTCGCTATCCTCCCGGTGGCATCTGGGTTGCGCACGACCTCACCGAGGGGGAAAGACGTGACCAACGTCACGGGGTGCGACTCGGAGTAGTGATGCAGTTTCCGTTTAGTGATCAAAACAGCGTACAGGAGCTTATGGATTTGGGGATAGCGAGTCTTGGCATCGGCCAGGATTTCCCTTACGAAGTTCATCGGGCGTTGCACCTTGAGGGCATGCCCCTTCTCTTCTCATTCCATGACAAGGACCGCGCTGACCACATGAGTTGTGGCCGCGGTGTAGAGTAGGACCGGCTCTCTATCGGACGGCGGGACCAAGATCGGGGCCTTTGAAAGGAGCGCTTTGAGTTCTCGAGTGCTTCCTAAGCCTCAGAGGTCCATGCGAAGCAGTCAGTCTTCCTCAGAAGCCGATAGAGGGGGAGGCCTCGTTCGCCCAGGAGTGAAATGAAGCGGCTGAGGGCTGCGAGGCATCTGTGACTCACTGAACCCCTTTGAGGTTATGAATCGGGCCCATTTTGGTGATGGCCGCGATCTTGTCCGGGTTGGCTTCGATGCCGCTCTCGAGAATGATGAAACCTAGCAGCATGCCCCTCGGAACCCCGAATATGCATTTTTCAGGGTTGAGCCTAACGCCTTTCGCGTGGAGTCTAGCAAAGGTTTGCTTTAGGTCGGCCACCAACCGGTCGGCCTGTTTGGACTTGACTACGATGTTGTCCACATAAGCCTCGACGAATCTCTTGATGAGGTCCTCAAAACATCGGAGCATGCATCGTTGGTACATGGCGCCTGCGTTCTTCAGACCGAATGGCATGGTGACGTAGCAGTACGATCCAAAGGGGGTGGTGAAGAAGGTCACGAGCTGGTCGGACTCCTTCATCGCGATGTGATGGTACCTGGAGTACGCATCAAGGAAGCAGGGTTTCGCACCCCGAGGTTGAGTTGACTACCTGGTCTACGCGAGGCAAAGGATATGTATCCTTTTGGGCTCGCCTTGTTGAGACTCATGTAGTCAACACACATTCTCCATTTCCCACTCTTTTTTCGTAGAAGAATGGGATTGGCTAACCACTCGCGGTGATACACCTCCTTGATGAATTCGGTAGCCAAAAGTCTCGCGATTTCCTCGCCGATGGCCTTACGCTTCTCCTCGTCGAAGCGGCGTAGGCATTGCTTGACCGGTCTAGAGCCTGACCTGATCTTCAAGGTGTGCTCAGCGACTTCCCTCGGTATGACTGTCATATTCGAGGGTTTCCATGCAAAGATATCCTTATTGGCACGGAGGAAGTCGACGAGCGCTCTTTCCTATTTGGTGGAGAGCTTGGCTCCGACTCGCACCTTCTTGTCTGCGGAGTTCTCAGGGTCGACGAGAACCTCCTTCACGCCCTCCGCAGGCTCGAAGGATCCGACAGTCCGATTGGAGTCAGGCACCTCCTCCACGGTTTCCTCCCTGATGGCCGCTAGTTCCTCGGATGCGATGACCGTCGACGCGAGCTCGCAGCTCTCCACCTCGCACTGGTAGGCACGCTGGAAGGAAGAGCCGATGGTGATGACCCCGTGTGGGCCTGGCACCTTGAGCTTCAAATAAGTATAATTGGGGATGGCCATGAACTTCGCGTAGCATGGTCGCCCCAATATGGCATGGTAGGATCCATGGAACCCGACCACCTCGACGGTTAGGGTCTTCGTCCTATAGTTGGTTGGATCCCTGAATGCTGCGGGCAGGTCGATCTGCCCGAGCGGAATTGCCTGCTTTTCTGGCACGATGCCGTGGAACGGCGCCCCGAATGGCCGAATACGCGACTGATCGATGCCCATGGCATCTAGGGTCTCCGCGTACATGATGTTGAGGCTGCTGCCCCCGTCCATCAGTACCTTGGTGAGGCGCTTCGTGCCGATAATCGGGTCGACCACGAACTGGCACGTCCCTGGTTGTGGGACGCTGCTCAGATGGTCGAATCGATCGAAGGTGATGGTCGACTCCGACCACCGGAGAAACACGGGCGTCGCCGGTTCCGCCGCGTAGACCTCTCGGTGCGTGAGCTTCTGACGGCGCCTAGACTCGTAGGTAGCTGGGCCTCCGAATATCATGAGGTAGCCGTCGGGGTTGAGGTAGCCGTCTTCCTTCCCCTCGGCGTCGCTGCCCGCTGGCTCGGGCCTCTTCTTCTGCTCCCCCTTCCTGGTACCTCCCGACAAGTACTTCTTCATGAGGGTGCAGTATTTATATAAATGCTTGAAGGGGAAGGCGTGGTTTGGGAACGGCTTCTCCAGCATCTTCTCAAAATGATCGGGGGTCTCCGGCTGGCCGCCCGACCTCACCTTTCGGTTGGCGGTAGCTACGAGGGAACCCCGTTGTTCCTCTTCTTCTTCTTCTTCCCTAGGCGGTTCGAGCCGCCCTCGCCGGCGCCCTCGTCGCGCTTCACCTTGCCCTTGGCGCGGTCGAAGATTGCCCTGACTACCTCCTCACTCGAGGCGTGGTTTGTCGCGATGTCCAGGAGCTCCTTGGTGACTCGCAGGCTCTTGCGCCCTAGTTTGTGAACTAGGGACTCGCAGGTGGTCCCGGTGAGGAACGCCCCAATCACATCGGCATCAGAGACGTTGGGCAGTGCGTTGCACTCCTTGGAGAAGCGTTGGATGTACTCGCGGAGGGTTTCCCCCGGCTTCTGCCGGTAGTTCTTGAGGTCCCATGGGTTCTCGGGGTGTTCATAAGTGCCCTGAAACTTTCCCACGAAGATTTCCCTCAAGTCCGACCAGCTGTGAATCCGGTTGGCTAGCAGGTGCTTGAGCCATGTCCGGGATGAGTCGGCCAGGGACAAGGGCAAGTTGCGGATGATGAAGTCATCATCGACCGCCCCTCCTCCCAGGCAAGCGAGCCGGTAGTCCTCATGCCACAAGGCAGGGTTCATTTCCCCAGCCTTCCTCTTGATGTTTGTCGGGGGGCGGTACCGTGGCGGGAATGGCGCACTGCGGATGCGCGCACAGAAAACCCTGGGACCCGGCGGGTCGGGACTCGGGCTTCTGTCCTCGCTGCTGTTGTGGCAACCTCCATGACGAGGGTGATATCCTCAGCTCGCCGCTGCTTGCTCATCCTCGTGCCCGCGTCTCAGGGCGTTGATGGTGTGGCGTGCGTCCCCGAATAGGGGCGTTCGCAGGTCCCTCTCCCTCGCATGGGGCTTGGTGGACGGATACGTCCTTGACACCCTGCCTCGCAGGGGGGTGAGGACCCGCATTTTGCCCGCGTTGCTGAGACATCGAGCTCTTGGCCTGTTGTTGCGCCGCGCGCTCGATGAGCGTGCACAACTTTTGGTGAGCGCGGCGCCCCTCGGGTGTCGCTTGCTCCAGGAGCCCTTCCAGCAAGGCCGCTGCGGCAGTGATGTTCTGGCTTGCCCGGGCGAAGTGCAAGGGACCCTCGTCGTCTTCGAGGATCCTCCAATTTACGTCGTGGGCGGCGGCGCGCGCGCGCCCTTTGTCCCCACGGTGCCCAATCTCTCGCTCGAGGTCGGCACACTCCTGTTCTATCTGGAGGCACGCCTCCTCGAGCTCCTTCTGCCGCTCCCACAGCTGCTCGAGCCGCGCGGGCGATGGGCTTGGTTCTTCTCCCTTGCCCCGTCATTAGTGCCGCTCGGAGGAGTTTCCTTGTTGCGGGCATCTTTGACACACCCTTCGGGGACTCCCGCCATGAAACACACCTGCGAGGGGTGGTGACTTCCTCTGCTGGAAGCAGAGTCGGAGATCGCCTCCGATTCCCCTGCGAGGTGGTCCTGGAAGGATTCCGAGACGTAGTCCGTCATCCCCACAAACTCATCATCTGTGGGGGATGAACCAAAAGACATCGCGGTGAGGCGACGTGTGTCCTCCATCACATTGTGTGGGCCAAAAGGGAGCGCTGTCGAGACGCCCCTGGCCAGGATCTTCGGGGAGAGCGGTTCCCCTCCGGAGAGCTGCACAGTAACATTGGTGAGCGAGAAGAGAACGTGGTGCAAGTCCTCCTGGGTCGGTCAGGGACCCAGGTGTGACACCTCGGTGAAAGTCGAGTGATTTCCTGTCACTCGCGAGAATATAGGAGTTGAATGTTTACTACATGCTGCAATCATAAGGTCGACGGACGGGGCTATGGTACGATGTTTATGTTGATGATTGAGGCCCCGTCTGTTTAGTGAAAAATGCTAAGGCCGCAGTGTGTGGTACTGGTGGTTAAGTCTTTGAACGTACTAACCACATGCCGAGAATATGGTAATCGGTAAGCTTAAGTACCGGATTGAACCGAGGCCGGAATATACTTCCCACCGTCTTGAATTCGTTCACATCTAGCTAATGGCGGGTGCATGTGCCGCCATGGCTAGGCCATGGGGACGTGTAGTCGAGGGCGGTGGGCCTGTTTCGTGAAGCGGGAATTGAAGGGAAAAGTTGCACGTGTGACTCTGGGAGTAACCACGTGACGTGTGTTTAGATTTCCCTTGCAAGGTTAAGAAATTCGATTCGAATCGTCCGTTTCTCGCGGTTATTGAGACTGCTTGACCCTTTTACCACATAGAGTAAGAAATGGAACAATGATGATGATTAATCTTATTGGATGCAATTTAATTCTTCCACCATGTATGATATTGGATAGTTGCTTACCTAGAATGGTTAAAGAAAACTAGAACTTGGAGCTTAAATTTGAAAGTAAGGACCTACTTGTATATGTTTTTCGGCAAAAGAAACCCCTCAAGCAAAAAAGCCTTGCATGTCTAGGAGTCGGCATAGTATATTCCACTAGTCAAGTAAGCCTTGCTGAGTATTAGTATACTCAGCCTTGCTTGTGGCTTGTTTTCAGGTGAGACTTTCGAGGATCTGATCGCTAGTTTGACTTGGCCGTGTACCCTTCCTCCTAGTTGGTCGGTGGAATGGGATGCGCCCCCGGCCAACGATGATAATGCCGAGTGATGTCTCGTAAGGGCTTCATTGAGACATCATGTATCGTCGAGTAGTTTATCGTTATTTTTCCGCTGCATTGAACTCTGAAGAACTCAATTATTTTGAACTCTGAAGTACATTGTTTTACGAATTCGAACTTAGTTGTAATAATAATTTATGATGAACTTGTGATGTAAAATTTTTGGAATATTGTATCCTCTGGGCTCACCTTCGTGTGAGTACATGTATGTGTGGTTTCGATCGGCAAAAACCGTGGTTGTATCGGGAGGTTACCCGACAGACCAATGGATTATTCCGTTTGAAGTGCGAGTTAGCCTTGATTGCCCGCGTGGTGATAGTTAGTGTGCTTGAGCCGGATTAATTCAAGTGGTTCTACCACACCAGGAAGACGCAGAGCTGATGGCCGAGCCTTTCATAGTCAAAATCGAGAGGCGGGCAGTCCCCGGTATTGCGATCCCCCGAGGCATGCAACCGCAGTCCTCCGAAGTCCTCAACGACGGAGTCGAGGACGGAGGCGCAAATGGTTCGGGCTGGAACGTGGATCTGCTCCGGTCCTTCCTCCATGGTAACGATGAAGTGCAGGCTCCCGAAACGCACAAGCGCGCTCGGGGCCCATCCTCCGGCGTGGTTGGCCATCCGTAGCCTGAAAAGGTCGATGAGACGCGCAAAAGCCGCTACCTGGCGCTCCAACTATCAGTGTTTCGAACCGCCGACTAGTAAATCTTGTGATTGCATGTCTGGCCCGGATGGTGAGCAAGAAAGACATGAGGGTTTATACTGGTTCAGGCTGAATGTCCCTACGTCCAGTTCGAGCCGCTTGTGCTCTTGCACTAAGTTTGCAGTAGGGGTTACAAACGGGCGAGAGAGGGACTGGGCTCCCAAGTCTCTGGTGAAGTGTACGTGTATCAGTGTGAGTCGGAACGTTCCATCCCCTTGGCGGGGGGTCTCTCTTCCCCTTTTATAAGTCAAAAGGAAGGGAGTGGTTACAGAGAGAGAGAGAGAGAGAGAGAGAGAGTGCGAAAGAGATCCCTGGGATCGTGCTGCTTCTTCCCTTCGCATGGGCCCTACTGGCCCTATAGATGACGATGGAGGCGCTCCCATGCCGTGCCCTGGTGCGACGTGTGGCGTGCGTCCCAACAGGACGGGCGGCGCGGGTCAGTCCGGCCACAGGATGGGCGATGTGTGCCCTGCCGAGACAGGCGGCGCGAGCCTCCAGCGTGTTTTCTGGCTTGACCCCCAGCGCGCGGACGACCAGGGCTTGGTGTAGTTGCCTGTCTCCTCCGGAGGTCAAATCGTCGCATGTCCTTACCTACCTTTACGCTAGGGATATGTCCTTCGGCGTGGCCCGTCCTTTCATGGGGTCCCTAGGGACCCCACGGCCTATGGCGGACGTGCCCGACCCCTCACCCTTGGGTTTTGGCGAGGTGGACGCGGTTGTCGGTGTTTTACCGCCACTCCCACTGAGGGATACACCCGAGGTGGTGAGTTTGTAGGTAGGGTGTCGCCGAGATCTGGAACTCGAAGGTGCAAAGGAACACAAGGTTTAGACAGGTTCGGGCCGCCAAGAGCGTAATACCCTACGTCCTGTGTGGTTTGTATTGCCTTTGATGATGATCGGGTGATCTTCTGGCTGATTCCCTTGATGATCCTTGATGTGTTCTCCCCTGGAGTGGAACCTGTCCGCCCTTATATAGTCTCGGGGGACAGGTTTACATGGAATACATGCCCTAGAGTCCTACCCCGAGTGGTTTTCTAGTAGTTCCCTACCGTATCCGCCTAGTTTGACTACTGTAGGAGCAGTTCTACTAGGCTATGAGTAGTTACACAGATGTAGGGCGTGGGCCATGTCCCATCCCTTATCCTAGGAAAAGTATGCCATGTGTACAGTCCCGTGTACCCGGGTCTGACAGCGGCCGCCCCCTCATCGTTGGGGTCGGGCGAGGCGGACGCGCCCAATCATTTACCCTGGGGATCGGGTGAGGCGGCCGTGTCCTTCCTCCAGTGCTTTGCGTTGGGCTGTTGATACCCCTTCTCCTGGTGGGCCGTTCTGCAGCCGTTTGATGGCCCAGCTGGCCGAAGCTGAGCACTTTGAGAGAGCTAATCTATGATCAGCCTCCTAAGGAGCATTCTTTGGGGGGGGGGGGGGGGGTCCATGATATTTTCCCCTGACAGAAAGCTTGTGAAATGCTCTACAAGATTCTCCAGAAATATAACCCATTTGATGAGTCAAAATATAAATATCCATGGGACACTTCCAATTCATTCATCTCATTGTCCCGGCTTTGGAGGTTTTCTTTGTCTTGCATCTTTGGAATGTATAAAACCCTACAAATATTTATTCTTGACACATATATTAATCCCAATGGTTAAGTTGTTATTCATTCACCAAAATCATAAACAATGGCTTAAGAGCTATTTTCCTTGGATACCATTTGGGCCCATCAGTGTAACCAATCATGGGCCGTGATTCATTTCTGCCACCCTGCACCGTGCCTGACAAAAGACACCTGCATTTGCAGACCAGCCGTGGGTGTTTACCCAGTTGGCCCTGCATTATCTCTCCTAGTAAACCACCAATCTATGGAATGGTAATGAACAGTCATTGACACGTTGGGCCGGGTAGCAGGAACCATATCCGTTTCGTGGTGGATCACCTTTTTCACAGCCCATAATCATGTGGTGCGTGTAGCATATCGCCTGGAGATTGTTGTCTGAGCAAAACTGCAAAACCAGCTGATCTTATCATGCATGTTTCCTTTTGGGGGTCCATGAGTTGGCGTGCCCGGCATGTAAATGATAATATTTTGTGGGCTTTACCCGGTTCTTATTGAGTAATGAACCCTACCATCACGAGGACTCATCATCGCCTCCATTGATCCCAACCAATGAAGCATATGACTGTTCACTCCGGGGTGACGATGTGTGAAGATCATTAAGCACATCATTTTGTTTTGTCAGTTCGCACAAGGAATTTATTGTTGCTCCTGATTGTTTATTTGGATAGAGCATCCAAGGGTGCACGCTTGTCCTCATGGATGCTAGTCTAAAAATCATTTACATGTTTTCTCTTTGGCACATGGAAAATGAAAAGGTAAAATCTAAATGGAGAGGGCTCTCCATTTGGTCTTAAAGGAAGAGATCTCACCATATTTTCAAAAATAAAAGGTTGGTTTACCTTATTTAACTTTGTGGTCTGTGCAAGTAAATTTGGACTCTATGGAAGTTAAGAAAAAATAGGAGTGTAATCTGTGAATGGTAGAAGAAATTAAATAACCTTGTAGTCGGTGCATGTATTAAGAAAGTAACTCTTTACGCTATGAAAATAAAGAAAAGCAATATTATAGTCCATGAATGTTTAACAAAAAGTAAGAAAAGTAACTTTGTACTCCGAGAAAGTTAAGAAAAAAATAACAACATTTAGTCCACAAATGTTAGAAAAAAATAACTTTGTGGTCCACTAAATGTAACTTATGAATAAAAAATATTAATTTTGGGTTCGTGACAAGAAAAGACTTATCAATAATATACATGATATGAACTTACGAAGTAATTTTATCTCTAATTTATATGATAGAGAAACTAAGATCTATTTTAAAAAAGTAACTTCACTATTTTGATCACAACATACTTATGTGAGATCTTGTTTCGAAGTTTTTGTTAAAATAGATATAATGATGTAAATGTATTTTGATTTTGATGTACTATACGGTTGTAAAACCATATACTTTTTAGTTTGAAATTAATTTGCATGTGCTAGCATCATCAATCTTATCTTTTTCTCCTTTCACGTGCATATTTATGCGCTGGTTGCTACTTAGGGCGTGTTTGGCAGGACCCCTCCTAAGAGGCTTCTCTAGAGGAGCCGGAGACGTTTTTGGAGGAGAAAAAACGGCTCCGGCTCCTCTATTTTTCACTAGAAAACAGCTCCTGATGCTGTTTGGAAAAGTACGGTTTGGTATAGCTCCTGAAGGAGCCGTTGGTGAAGCTCCTGAGGGAGCCCAGCCCCTTACTAGCGCTGCTGCTTCATCTCACTCGTACAAGAAAACAAGACAGGCTCTCTCGTTAGCGTATATAGAGAGCATGTAATAAAAATGGCCCTATTAGATTATTACTTATGATTTTGGTGATTTAGTGGCAACATAATGTTTAAGACTAACAAGTTTATCAATTTATGTTCTTAGGTCCTATGGATGTAGTACAAGCCATAGCAAAGCAAGAAACAAAGATAGGATTAAAAAAAGCTGTGAAATTGGACTAGTTGCAGCATGCACAAGGGTATATCCGATACTAGCAAAAATACATGGAGAGGATCAATGCGTTGAAGCAGAAGCAGAAACACTATAGTACCGGATAATCCAGTACTTTGGTCCGGACTAGCGGAGCAATGATCAATCAGTCTCACACTTCAGTCAGTAGCACCAGAGGTTTTGGTGCAGAACTTTCATCAGTACCGGATGATCCGGTACTAAGGTCAGAGGAAAGAGACTAAGTGCATGACTTTATGCAGAGAGTATGTTTCAGCTGTAGAAGGACATGGAAAATTTTTGTTAAGCACCGGATAAACCGATGCAGTACCGGATGAAGTGTTGGACTAATGATACAAGCAAAAGAGGTGTACTGGGCAGACCGGCGGATGGTCCAATGGTTATGTGACTGAAAGGGGTATCGGATGAATCGACACCGGCTTTCACAGTGTATCGGATCATCCGGTGCTACTGCATATTTCATAGCTATTGAAGCAAAAGCTCTTTGAAGTTATTTGGCTATTTATACCTTCTCTACTCGCCAATTTGGAGTAGCTGGAGTCTAGGGAGACACACTAAAGTGATCATATCAAAGGTATTAGCCCATACTTAAAAAGTGTTTAGTTCTAGGTTAGACCTAGAGAGTGAGAGAGTAAGGTGTTGCTACCTTGTGCATTACTTCTTGGAGTGAACCAACCCTTTAAGCTTAGTGTGCCGGCCCATTTGATTCTTAGTGGCTCGCCAGCAAGTTATCGACCCTCCAGCTTGGTGTGGAGCGATGATGACGACCCTGTATGGATGACGAGGAGACCCCTTCCTTGGTGGAGAAGCTCTGTAGTGAAGACCATGTCAGGGCCACTGGTGGAAGGAAGTGGTGAGCCCTGCCTTTCTGGCAAGCTTCTAATCCAACTTGACGAGAGCCTTAGTGGCAAGTCCAAGATCTTTACCGGGAGAGACTTGGTGACTGGGACCATATCCTTGGTGGAGCTCCAATATGGACTAGGGGTGACATTTGACTATCGATACCACAGGATAAAATCATCGTGCCGAGTTTGCATCTTTCTAATTCACTAATTTTTATTTGCACATTTCATACTTGCAACTTGTGTATCTTTATTTTCTTAAACTAATTCCTTACAGGATTGGCTCTAAGTTGCAAAACTCATATTGCATGGGTGAAATCACTAGTTGAACCCTAATTGCATATTTAGATAGAATAATTTAGTTTATATTTTATGCAAAGTAGAGGAAGTTTTAGACTTTATATTTTATGCAAAGTAGTGGAAGTTTTAGGTTAAGATTCTAAGTTCGCCTAATTCACCCTGCCCTTTTAGGCGTACGAGCACCGATTTATTTTAGAGCCATCTCTATTTAGTTGCGTCCAAATTAATTTGTATGCCGTACAAAATAAATATTTTGGCAATTAAAGAGGAAGGTCTGAGGCCCTTGCCCACCTCCACCACAATTATCTGAAGAATTTCCTTGTTTATTACCAAAATTAAGAAGCAACTTAGTTCTTCAGAAATTCAAGTAGATGTTGCATAATACTTGAAACATTACATCTTTGTGAAGATTGTTATGAAACGAATTCTTTCATTACCAGCTCCACAGTTAAGGTGCCAATGAGACCAATCATGCAGGCTAGGCCCTAGAGTTCCACATCTGGGCAGTTTCAGTTTAGCCCCCAAGAGGGGCTCTCTCAGCTTTGGCTGCACCCTAGGAACCTCAACCAGAATACAGAAATTGAACAAATACCTGCAAAAGATCTCCTTGGACTAATCTTTCTGCAAAAAATTACCAGGAGCATTTTTGCTTGTTTCTCTTACCCCTGGAGGAAGCTTTGCAGCATTCACTCTCACCGTTACGGCTGTTGGCGATGGCCGGCATAGAGTAAGTTCCTTTGCCGAGTTTGTTGCCGCGTAGGGGTTGACGGCCAAGCAGGATAGGGCAGAAATTGCACACCATTCTGCCATTGCTGGGATTATTCTTTCGATGTTCTGTTCTTGCTCTACTTTCGGTTCCTTCTGGAGGAATTGGGTCCAGGACTCCGCATATTTTAGAGGATAAAATGAATCAGACGTACGTGGCCACGCTGGGGGTCACATCAGCCTTTGAAACAGAGCCACTGCAACCTCGACAGACTTCATCCAAAGAAATAGCTACTCCGCCCATTTACTTCATTTCCAATATACTTGCCAATTATGCTCAATTAAATTAATTATGAAATTTCGAATAAGTCTCAAGCACAAAATAGGAGATAGATACTTGCTAAAGAAAAAAAGAAAGATTAATAACTACAAACTTGGACACCTGACGAAATTTGTAAATGTGGATTTGTCAATGCATAATCTAGAACGTTATGGAGATTCAAAGAATGGAATAATAGAATTTCATATTTCAATTATGTGTTTCTATAATGGGCATACTTTTTTTAGACAAAGGAAAATCCCAGCCTTAAACATTCACATGTGAATATCTATAGCCAATTGGTTACAAGAGTTCTTAGCCTCTAAACCTCAAACGAGGATCTAAAAATACAAGAAGAAAAACTCTAAAACAAAGAAAGAAATCACGAAGACTAAGCTTCAATCTTTCTCTTTGTACATGTTTCATCCTTGCAAAACCTCTACGCAGCACCAAACCATCATATCTCCATTTCTTAGAAACTCGATGTGCGAACCATCTGATGTCACTGAGGTATCTAAGTTAGATCGAAGAACATCCAAGATGACGCTCCAACAAAAAAAGACATTAAAGACGCCGTCGCTGCCTCATCCAGCAAGCCCGAATTGGATTTTTACGCGAAGATCCATCGATATTTGTAGACGCCACCACAACAACGCCTCACAAGGGAACGACGCCCAAAAGCGCCGCCATTCTCGACACAGACAAAAGGCCTAGAAGGGCTTTTGCCCGGAACGCCTGCCAGCAGGACCACCGCCCCACGATGCCGTAATCGGAGTCGAGGGAGATGGCGATCTCGGTGGCGACACCGGCCCGGAACAGGCCATGAGGCCGAAGGCCTCCGCTACCTGAGCGCCAGCACGCCGCAACCCCCAGGCAGCCCTGCGAAGCTGGATCGACGGCCTCCTTCTCCAGCAGGCCTGCGCGGCGGCGCTTTGCTGGGATCGGGCGCACGCGGGGTGCGCTCAGCTCCGTCGCCGTCCCGAGGGCCGGCCTCCCTCTACGGCAGCCTGCGTGGCGGCGTCTTGCTTGTGCGCACGCGCTTCCCGGCGGCTCCGCGCTCCCCCCAACTCCGGCTAGGGAGACGCTGGATCCGGCCGTGCCGCCCACGATGTGCCACCGGCGGCCATCCCGAGGGTCGAGCCCCCCACGTCAGGTGAAAAATCGGATTGAATTTGCCTCGCCGCCCCACGGGCTTCCGTCTGGCGGCCGGCTCTAGTGGCGGCATGGCAGGGAAGAGGGTGGAGGGGGCCTTGGACGGCGGCGGCAGTAGGGTTCCGCCCATGTTGCCCTAGTGGGGCGACGCGGGGGGAGACGAAGCGGTCCACCAGAATCAGCCCCTCATGGCCTGGTTAGACTAATGGGGATAATCATAATGGGCAAATTGGTAAGTTGTATGTCATGAGTGCTATATATATTGCCAGCATGCACGATCTTCAATTTCTGACACAGGTTACTGAATGAAATGTCCAACAATAAGAACGTATCCGTAGCACCTTACAGTTTTTCAAATTCGGGTTCTGCATGTGCTAAGTGCGTGGAGAAGAGAAGGTTTGCTAGAGTTTAGTTTTTTTTCCCCACACCCACTCATCAACGTGCTCGTTACAGAGAGTTTTCCCGGTCCAACATGTTGACAATGACAAATACGTAACTGGATAAGGTTCACCAGACAGGGCTCGGACTTTTCTGGTTGCTTGTGCAGATTGGCTTGAACTTTCCTGGTTGCTTGTGCAGACAAGGCTTTGAGCAAACGTGTTGCTGAATCCATTGCCTATAAATACGATCCGACTTGCGTTCATCAGCTATCATCCATCGAACACACAAGAAGAAACATCAATCAAAGTGCTTACATCTTTGTGGTAAGCCACAATACTTCCGCCCCCCTTCAATTTCCTATATATTGTTCTTTGTTCGCTTAGCTACCTTCTCATTTTGTCATGCACATTGCAAAAGAAGAACAAGAAACTGATCGAAACCCTCAGTTCTGGTTTGCTTCATTTCTACTCTGTACAGACTGACATCCCATGTTTAACAAATAATGCGCAGAAATTCTGCAGGTATCTCTGAAGAAGATGAGCTCAACAGCTGACAGCAAGGGGTGCGATGCTAATCCCAAGACGGAGTGGCCTGAGCTAGTGGGATGCACGATCAAGGAGGCGATGGAGAAGATCAAGGCGGAGCGGCCGCACCTCAATGTCCAGGCTGTCCCTGTTGGCACCATTGTCACCCAAGAGGTCGACCCGAATCGCGTCCGTCTCTGGGTTGACATCGTCGCCGAGGTTCCCAGAATTGGCTGAAGCATCGAAACGCCAAGCCACCAAATAATGGCATTTGCATGTGTTCATATGGACCATTCATGTGGGTCAAGTAAATAAAAGCATGTCTACGATGGGGTCTTGTATATGTTTCATCTGTCATAAGTTATGAACTGTGATGTGTTTGAATTATCAGTAAGCATGCGTTTGGTTTGGAGATACATTTGGTTTTGAGATAGGTTGGGTCCATCCCTATTTTTTGGGCTACATTCAATCCCGGTTCAACCCACCTAGTGCTTGGTTAGAGGGATGGGTCCAACCCCGTTTTTTATTTGGTTATAAAAGTTAGGTGGGATGGGTTGGATGCTGTTTTGACTCCGTTAGCAGCCATCATCCACAAGGCCCACTTGCCATTCGTGGGGTCCAATTGTCATTCTCTCACTATATTTTTTTCTCTCGCTTATCTTCTTCCTCTATCCGTCCGTATCTGCTCGCTGTCGTCCTCCATGCAGCTCTGCTCTGCCTCTTGCCCAGCCACCTGCTTCCGCAGCAGCCCGCTGCTGCCCCTGCCTCCGCCCGCTGCAGGCTCCCGCCGCGCCGGCCACCGCTGCTGGCTCCCGCGAAAAGGGCTGCTGTCGCAGGCTGTCGCGGACTCCCCATGCCGCCGCGCGCCCCCTCGTGCTGCTCCGCTTTAGCGCCCACTAGCCCTTCTTCTCCTTCTCCTCGCCGGCCGCCTCCTACCGCCGCCCGCTGCTGCCTCCTTCGCCCATCCCGCGCCAGTGCCGGCCTCCTCCGCCCGTCCCGCACCGGCGTATGGCTGCACCCGCCCTACGTTGGCCAACTCCGGCCGTCCCGCGCTGCCTACTTCCGTGCCAGCCCCGCGCCCGAGCTACGGCGCCGCCCCTGCACCGGTTGTCGCCGCCAGCTCTTCGCGCCCCTGCTGCGGCTTGCCGCCGCCCAGCTTCGCGCCGCCCTTGCCCAACTTGCTGGCAGCCCGCACGCCGCCCGCGCCCGTGCCCACACTGAGCTAACGGAGGAGCCGACGAGTGAACGGAGACGGAGTGGGTTCGACTCGTCCCCTCGATTCCGAGGGATGAAACCAACCCACATCTAGAAAAGCATATTCCCTTTAGGGATGAACCCAACCCTCTTACCTTTTGAACCAAACACCTCCAAAAACGGGTTCGACCCAACCCAACCCACTTCATCCCACGAACCAAACACACCCTAATACGCTGGCAAATGAAATTTTGGAGGTGATATGTGGAAGCATAGGGGTCAGCTGTGATAACTCAGGCTTTCTTTACAAAAGAATAACAGTATTATTAAATTCCACATGTTTTGGGTAGGGCTTCCTTATGCCACATCCGGTGAGCTCCATTCTCATTAATGAAGCTGGCAAGTAAATAAATTTGATAAGATATCACTAGAATTATGAAGAGAAAGGGGAGATGTTTCATCTTTCTCAGTTTCATTATATTTATTTACAGCATACAGTGCGCACTGATTAAGAAGTAATATTTTCAAGCAAAAAATAATGCCAAGTAGCCATCCAAACACATTAAATAACACATGATGAAACAATTCATTTGTCCTAATAAAGTATAGTCCGGTTGTATAACACGAATGGAGTATCATTTGAAGGCCAGGTGCCGAGTTATTATAATACGATAATGCTTGTGTTCGGGACGCCACCTCCTCCCCCCAAAACAAAACAATCGGACCTCCTAACCCAGGCTAGATATTACCGTGGGCCTTTTCTACTCGTATTTTTGTTGCGATAGGCACGCGATGATGTTGTAGAGAAAGTGACGCTCCAAATTCATGATGTGTGTTGTGGTGGGAACTTTCTAAGCTATTTTTTGCTACGATAGTCATGAGATGATGTTGTAACATGAGTTTCAATTGATTATTTGTTGCAATAGTGTTTTACAATGCTACAATGAGTTCGATCACCGTGCAAAGGTTATTCTCGACATGTTTGATATGTGACGTGACATCGCAACAACTGATTTTGGATGTTGTTGATGTTTATTCTAGATGTTTTCAATAGTTGATTCTCTATGTTGAACCTTTTTTATCTAATTTTATTTTTTCACTAATATTCTAATATTTATTTTTTTAAAATTTTGCAGCTGTACGGTTATAGTTTTTAAATATTGCAAAAGGTTAGCATTGATATTGCAAACTTTGTTCTACACATCGCTGCTCTCAGTGGATGTTGTATGAAACAAGGTGTTAATATTGTGGTGGAAATTTTTCTATCCTAGAATCGGATGACAGATGCAATTTGAATATGTGTTTTTAATGTTGCAAGGGGCATCTCTAATGTTGCAGATGTTAATTTTCAATATGGCGATAGAGCTGAGAAATTTTTCATCGGATGTCCATGCGCTATCAGCTCCGTCATAGGTAACAGCGTGTACAATTGGTACATCTAGTTGGCACACACGCACCACCGAACCGGTGCAAAAGAATAAGCACTTTGGTTTCTGTTTATGGTAAATTTCTACTCCTCCCCTCTTTTTAGAAACTTTTCTAAATTTGTTTAGAGAGCGGATTTTATGAGCATATATAGGGTTAGCTACCCACCCTATGGCATGGCGCACTCACACTCATCCGATAGACACTATGGCTGTGCTTAAGCCACATCACCTAAGGGCTGAGACGTCGCTCAATTTCAGCCCCTTCATTATTGATCCGATGGCTTTGAGTGTGGGTGGGCACCTGACACAATGCACAAAAGTTATTTAAACAACTTTTCAAGGAAAATTTATTTATATTATTCAAAGAAGTTTTTGCAAAAAAAGATATTTAAACAACTTTTCTCAAAAAATGTTATTTAAACATTTTTGAAAACAAACTTATTTTAAGACATCCTAGAAAGTTATTCCATAACAAATTAAATAAATTTTAGAATTTCAGAGTTATTACAATCTCATTTGTTCCTTTTACTAGTATTTTATTGCTCGTAGTCACGTCCACTATTTATTTAAATTAACGTTTTAAATAAACACCGTGGTCTTTTCTTACTTAGTTGATTGAAATGTAAATTATACAGTTCCATTCAATTTTTCTTCTCTTAACTAAGTTTTACTAATTTTTTAATGTGTTGTGATGTGAAAAGGATGGATTAATCAAGTACAATTTCCCACGCATCAACGTGCTCGTCCTTTGAAGACTTCTCTGGTCCAAACTGCCGACAATAACAAGTATTATAGTAGTATCTAATAGGATAAAGGTCTCCTCAAGGTGCATGAACCTTTTTTGTCATCATTGAACACATGGCTTTGAACGTACATGGTCCTTCATCAACATTTCCTATAAATAGACTAACATTCAAGATATCCACAGCAAGCATCCATTGGACGCAAAAGAAGAAACGATACTGTATTAGGGCTTATATCTTTGTGGTAAGTAGTTCTTTAATTTCTATTTCATCTTGATCTTTTGGTCTCGGCTGCTCGAGCTTGATTCTTTGTTGTAGAGTTCTTCTATTATCTAAAAGGGATCTTGTCTGTAGTTTCGCATTTCATTTAACGAAAAGCCGTAAAACCGTATCGAAGTCTTCAGTTTGGGTTTATTTTCATTCTACGCATAACTACGTTTATTGGCCCCTCTTGTTTAACAAATATGCAGTTACTGGAGGTGCTGCTGAGCTGCTGTGTGAAAATGAGCTCGCCAGATGACAGTAAGTCATGCGATGCTCCCAAGACGGAGTGGCCTGAACTTGTGGGCTGTACTATTAAGGATGCGAAAGAGAGGATTAAGGCGGACCGGCCAGACCTCAATGTCGTCATCACCCCTGTTGGCACCATGGTGGACCAAATAATCGACCCGAATCGTGTTCGTCTTTGGGTTGATATCGTAGCCAAGGTTCCCAAGATTGGCTGAAGTGGAACACTCCAAGAGTGGCCCTTGTTACGTAGAACCAAGTAATTAAATAAGAAAACATGCATGTTATGGCGTGTTTTGTTTCTGTATGAATGTTGCACGCACATTATGTGCAGTATTATTACATGTTTTTGTTGTCAACTATGTAAGTCAGGTTTGTATTATCAATAAAGGTTAACAAATGAATTGAGTTGATATATGGGTGCATGAGACAGTAGGTATTATACATAAAAAACTCCATGCATTAGAACTTATCGTTGAATAATTAAGTAAACACATTATTAAATTCTCAATATAATATAGCATGACGAGCATAGATAGTAGCACATACTAGTCAAACAACATGATCATGACGTCAGCAAATATGATTAAAGATCGGATTAGAACACGGCGTACGTGCTGAGCATTAGCAGATCAAAAGCCATGGCAGACGCAGGTGCATTGATGACAGGTACAAGGAGCCAGCAGCGAAGACAATGATACTTCACGATGGTCGCTGTAGCAGAAAGACGAGACGCGGAGACAAACATCAGTAGTGGCGTGGAGTGCTTTACTAAAAAGCTTATTCGTCCTCTCCTAGTACAAGATCACAAAGGTGAAGGATAGAGTCTAGAGACCTGCTCCCCCGTTTGGGGTGGGGGCAACGAGGTGTTGAAGTTTGTTCTTTGGTTTTATGATTCAAATACAAATTAATAGTTTTTTTTTCAAAGAATTGGTTCATTTTGTAATGATTTGAACCCTAGTGTTCCTCACAATTAATTCAACAAAATAACATCCAAATCATCACATATACTTTTTGTATATTTGGAAACTCGATAATTCAAATATAAGTATGTAGTAAGAGGGAACTTAACTAGTGTCATTGTGGAGGCGAGAGGGTATGGCTCGGGTTCATATCTTGATAACAATGGAGTACTTCTAGTGATTTATTTATGGACACGTAGAGAGACACACTTGTGGGTGTGTGCTATCCTTGTAGTCACAAAAACTCTAAAATAATACCTATAAAAAGGGAAACATTAGTATATAAAATGTCTTGAACCACGGGTTCATACCCGCGGGGCGGGGAGAGGGGCGGGGGGGGGGGGGGGGGGGGGGGGTTGGGGAGGGGTGATGGTCGTAGAGGGATCAATCCCATGTTGGCAAGTTGGATCGATGTTTGGTTAACTGTATGGGATATGAGTACACATTCTTTTGACGATTCGGCCTCAAGTTGTCGTCAAGTGTGGTTGGAATGAAACTATAGAAAATTAAGGAAATGTTCAAAAATAGTTCCAAAAATCTTTAATTAACTAAACTGTACAAACTAATTATCATTACTAACCTTTTTAACACATGTAAGTTGATATACATTAACACTGTCGGTGTCTCGAACCGTCACCTAGTGAATTTCGTGATTGCGCGTCTGGCCCGGATGGTGTGCAAGAAAGATACGTCCAGTTCGAGCCACTTGTGCTCTTGCACTATGTTTGCAGTAGGGGTTACAAACGGGCGAGAGAGGGAAAGGGCTCCCATGTCTCTGGTGGAGCGTGCGTATGTGAACGTGAGCGTGGGAGTTTCGTCCCCCCGGCCGGGGGGTCTCCCTTCTCCCTTTATAAGTTAAAGGGAAGGGAGTGGATACAGAGAGAAAGGGAGAGGGAGAGAGAGATATCCCCGGGATCGTGCCGACTCTCCTCTCCTTCGCGTGGGCCCCACTGGCCCTGTAGATGATGACGGAGGCACTCCCATGCCACGCCCTGGTGCGACGTGCGGCGTGCGCCCATTCAGAATGGGCGGTGCGGGTCCGCCGGGCCGCAGGACGGGCGGCGTGTGCCCTGACGAGACGGGCGGCGTGAGCCCCCGGCGCGTTTTACGGCTTGACCCTCGGCGTGGTGGATGACTAGGGCTTGCCGTAGTAGCCTATCTTTTCCGGAGGTCATGTTGTTGCACGTCCTTACCTATCTTTACGCCAGAGGTTCGTCCCGTAGCGTGGCCTCTCACTTCGTGAGGTCCCTGGGGGCCACACGCTTCTAGGGCTGATGCGCCCGACTCCTCACCCTTGGGGTCGGGTGAGGCGTATGCGCCCAATCCCTCACCGTTGGGGTCGGGCGAGGCGGCCGTGCCCTTCACCAGTGGTTAGCATTGGGCCATCAACGCCCCTTCCCCTGGTGGGCCGTTTGCGGCCATTTAACGGCCCAGCTAGCCCAAGCCGCATACTTCAGGGGAGCTAATCTGTGATCAGGTTCCTAAGGAACATTCTTTGGGGGATCCGTGATATTTGGCCCCGACAGTAGCCCCCGAGCCCCTGCGCGGCTTGGAGAGCTGTATTGGGGTTTTGCTTTACCCGGGCAGCGAATCCCGTGCCGATCTAAACACGTTCCCGGCCTGGCGTCTAGGTTGATGTGACTCGGAGGCGACTTGTCCTTGCTAAGCTAATGTGGGTGCGTGCGAGCGCACCCACTGGGTGTGGCCCCCAAGCCTCTGGGCGAATCAGAGATTCGCACAAAGGGTTCTGCTGGTGTGCTCGTCTTCATGTCTTGGTCATTGCGACCACTGAGAGCTTCTCCCTTCTCTTGTCTCAAGTGGGTGCGCACGAGCGCACTAGTAGGTGGAGCCCCCGAGCATCTAGGCAAATCAGAGATTCATGCAGAGGGTCAGCTAGCGTATCTAGGAGGTGCGCTGTGATGATGCCTTGGTTCATGCACCTTCTTGTTGGGTCGCGTCTTTGACGTCCGCTGACTGTGGCTGGCGGCAGCCTTGGTGATCACCGAGTCACGTCGTGCGTGCTCTCCAGCTGCGTCCATCCTCGCTCGCTCCCATCCTGGCCTGCGTCCTCCTGCCCCGTCTTATCTCATACTTTCCCGTCGGGTCCGCAGTCGCTGACGGGAACTGAGGCAAGTGGACCCTTTTAATGCTGGCTGCTTGGCCTCTTGCCCGTTCTGTCCTGCATCGTCGCCTTGCCCTGGCACAGCTATAAATAGCGGTGCTGGGCTCCTGGTTGCGGCACCAAGTCCGAGTGGCAAGTCCTCCAATAATGTGTTGTAGAGCTAGGCCTCCTAGAGCCCAGGTTCGGCTCGTTCGATCTAGATCCCGGCCCTCGTTGGTTGTTGTTAGTGGATTGACTGCAAGCGGAGGAGCATGAAGAAGGAGAACTCGAGCTTCCAGATCCTCGGCTGGCCTTCGTGAGGCGGTTGCCGTGGTTCAGGTGCTATTTCCTCGCGAGGGCGGAGGCGGATTCATCGCCTTTCATGAAATCGTTCGGTAGGTGGTGACTCACCCGCAACTCCCTACTTCCTTCCCGTAGGGCGGCGGGGGCGAGTCCTGCCGCACCTGCCCTGATTTCGCGCGTGACTGCCGGGTCCGTTTGGTGCCGCACGGCCTCGTCGAGCTTCCCTCTTTCTCATCCTCCCCGCTACCGTTACCGGAGTCGCCCAGTGGTGGCTGAGGCGTATGTCTATGCAGCACGAGATGTACGCGTCGATGGCCACATACCTCTCCTGCTTCTGAGACAACCTCACTGTTTAGGGATGGACTACGACGCGGTTGTCCGTTCCATCCCTAGCCCTTGCTGAAGCGGACCTCGGGTAGCTTTCGGCGTCGCTTAAGTTATTTGTACTTATACATGGCCCATGGCCTGCTACTCCTCTCGCCCAAAGTGTAGGTTATGTCTTTTGTTTTGCGCCCAGAGCGCACTATGTAATCGCATACCTTGGTAACTTTGGAATGAAAGGAGGGTCTCTTCTATGCTTGACTCTGATGCCCTGCAGCAGCCCCCGGGCCCATAGAAGGGTTGGGCGCTGTCCCGGGGGTTCCTTTGTACGGGTGGGACCCGAAAGGCGGGGAGGACTCTCCCTCTTTCCGTTCCCACTTCCGCTTCGTATGCGACCATGTATTTGGTCTCCTTGTGAGTCCGACCCCCGAGCTCCCGCTCGTTAGCGGGGCTCCGGTCGGGAGGCCGTCTCGTCTTGTAGTCGCTTCCCTTCAAGCATCTCTTTCGATGAGTCAGAAGGGCTGAGCCGTGCCACGTTTTTCCTCGTTGGTCGAAACATGGCGCTCGGTGAGCTGATAACGGGTTGATTCGAGTGGGGCCCCAGTTCCCATCCACGGGGACCTGGCATGGGTCAGCTAGTGACCGACTCCGGATTCTCGACGGCCGATCCGTATAGTTATCAGGTCCGTTCGACCGGTCCTGATGGCTCGTTGCCTTTCTTCGAAGAAAAACCACGTATCATGCTCCAGTCAAAACTCGGACGCGGGTTGGGATGCCCTTGGCGCGCGTGCGCCCCACAGCAGCCCCCGAGCCCATAGAAGGGTCAGATGCTGTCCCGGGGGTTCCTCTGTATGGGAGGGACCCGAAAGGCGGGGAGGACTCTCCCTCTTTCCGTTCCCGCTTCCGCTTCGTATGCGACCACATATCTGGTCTCCTTGCGAGTTCGACCCCCGAGCTCCCGCGCGTTAGCGGGAGTCCGGTCGGGAGGCCGTCTCGTCTTGTAGTCGCTTCCCTTCAAATATCTCTTTCGATGAGTCAGAAGGGCTGAGCTGTGCCACATTTTTCCTCATTGGTCGAAACATGGCGCTCGGTGAGCTGATAACGGGTTGATCCAAGTGGGGCCCCAGTTCCCATCCGCGGGGACTCGGCATGGGTCAGCTGGTGACCGACTCTGGATTCTCGACGGCTGATCCGTATAGTTATCAGATCCATTCGACCGATCCCGATGGCCCGTTGCCTTTCTTCGAAGAAAAACCACGTATCATGCTCCACTCAAAACTCGGACGCGGGTTGGGATGCCCTTGGCGCGCGTGCGCCTGGGTGCCGGCCGCTAGTGGGCCCATCCGTCTCTGCCCCTCACTCTAATGGTGGCCTAGGGCGGTTGTGAACCCGTCGACGGGCCAACCTTCGAACCCTCGGACCTTAATGGGCTGTCGGGGCATTTTTAGCTCGTATCCCCTCTTATCTGCGAGGGCTTTTGGGCCCCCTTTCCGCCAGGCGCGTTCTCCGAGGAGTCAGGTCCGGGCGTGGCATGCGCACTCCCTCCAATGGGACAGGGCGAAACGACATGGCGGACGCGGTTATTACGGCGATTGTGGGAGTCGAGGTGGCGTTTCGCCTTCCATCCCATGCCTATAACTGGGGCTCTTGTCGCCTCCACCATCGCCGCACCAATCTTGTCTTCCCGCCTTCTTCACTTCTGCGCCAGCGGAGCCCGAGCCATTTTCCACCTGCGCCCCTGCCCCCGTGAGAGCTCCCGATCCCTTTTCACCGCCCAGCAATGGCATTGTGGTACCGCTCGAATGTGAGCCAATCGCGCCTGGGGGTCTCGTCAAGCGTGGGCTTCTCTACCCACAGTCCACTATAGAGGAGTGGCTCTTACCTGGCCGCTAGGAGTTGCCAGCACCGCGTGATGGCTACATCGTCTCCTTTGCGCAATTCCATGAGCGCGCGTTTGGGATGCCCCCTCATCCCTTCTTCCGGGGGCTCCTCCATCACTACCAGATAGAGCTGCAACACCTCAACCCGAATGAGATCCAGCAAATCGCGGCCTTCATGGCGCTGTGCGAGGGATTCCTGGGGATCGAACCTCACTTCGAGCTTTGGAGGTACTTCTTCGCCGTCTCCTTGGTCAAGAAGAGGGACGAGTCGACGGCCCTGATAGGATGCGCTGGACCTCGGGCCCACGAGTACATGCCCATCGCCACCAAAGGGTCGCATTCGCGGTGGTTCTACATCAAGAACTACGATGCCGCCACTCTTTCGCTTTTCACCGGCCGAAAGATTGCGGCGGCTCCACAGGCGTGGTCATGGGGGCCTGTGGACAAGGAGAAGAAGAGGCTCGCCTTGCTCCTGGGTGCCATAGCGTACTTGAAGGGTCATGGCCTCTGCGGCGCCGGCGTCATCGGGGCTTACCATTCGAGGCGGGTGGCGCCGCTGATGGCGCGTGCGCTTCCGCTGTACGGGATGGCGCCAGGCATGCAACTGGAGGGCACAACACTTGCTCAGGGTTTGCTCCAAAATTTGAAGATCCAGTAATGCATCCGGGAGGTGCTGGAAGAGCCCGACGCGACCTTCCCGGTCGAGGGTCATCCGACGATGCGGCCGGACACCGGCTTCATCGACTTGGTGAGTACTTCCAGACCTCCTCGTTGTGTTTTGCTCTGTTTTTTATTCTTACTTTTGACTTCGTGGGTTGGTGTTTGTAGGGACAGTTGAGCCTTTTCCGCGATTCCTGCGCACCACTGCCAGAGGATGAAACCGCGCGAGCGGTGAACCCTGCTGCCGACGAGACGCGAAAGAAGAAGAAAGACGCGGAGAAGGCGAAGAAGGAAGCGCACGAGCGCGAAGCTGCATCACGGGAAGCGCCGGCAGGGGTCGAATGAGGTGCAGCGGAGGATGATGACGACCACAACGACGACGTCAACGAGGAGGTGGAGGAGGAGTGGGATGACATTTCTTGGGACAAGCTGGCACATGACGATGATGCAGGGCCATCCCTTCAGCCGTCGGCATCAGCGCAGGCGCCCTCTAACCCTACACCTGCCCCAACACAGCAGGGGGCTGCGCGCTTGGGGGCGACAGAGACGGATCACGGCACCCCGTCAGCGCGGGTGCCCTCCAGCCCTACGCCTACTCCAACGCAGCAGGGGGAGGTTGCAAACATGGAGGCAATAGAGACGGATCGCGCCCCCCCGTCGAAGGCTCCTGTGTAGGTAGTTGTTCCCAAATGGTAGCATGCTAAAGAGGCGGAGCTGGGGTCGAGAGGCCTGACCCCAAAGTGCCCTCGTATGGTGGCTTCTCGGTAAGTCGATGATCACCTTGTCCTTTCGTGATTGGCGATTCTCTGCCAATGGCGCACTACCCTTGGGCCTTTGCTGCAGTGCTGGAGGCCGAGCAGGTACCCTAGTGGTAGTGCCACGGAAGGTCCCCGACTCCGGCGGATGCTCCCGGGTGCGGCCGACGATCCGTCAGGGCCGAGCGTGGAGGGTGCCGAGGAAGACGCGGCGCCTGCGAACCTGGGGCTGCAGACGGTGGCTGAGGATCCATCACAGGAAGATGCACCCATGGAAGAAGTGCTACCATCGGCGACACTCGCCGAGGTGGGATCGGGGTCGGCACGCCCGATTTGCTCCCAAAGGTTGAGGCACAGGCGACACCGCCACCTCATCAGGCTGATGTGCCCTCAGAAAGTCGGTCAAACGAGGAGATGGTGCGGGAGGAGCCGCCACCACGCGAGGTCGTGGCGGTTGCCCAAGAGGAGGCCTGGGCGGTTGGTAGTGAGGCGGCCGAGGCTGTCCCGGCGGGGGTGCTGTCACAAGGGGTGCCCGCTACCGTGGCATTGACGGGAGCGGCCGACCCCATCCATGGCGGGAGGGCGTCTCCATCTTTGGCTCAAACGGGCAGGGCTCTGCCCGCACGGGGTGGCACCCAGGAGTTGCGGGATCCAGCTGCGGCAATCCTCGCTCTTGGCGATGAGATGGAGGATGCGGAGTGGCAGGGCATCTCAGAAGCCTTGTACGTCGCGCTGGGTGCGTTGGGTGATGTCGTTGTCCCGAGCTGCCAGGTACGGCACATCGACAGCCCGACCCTCGCGCCCTTTCCTAGGCATTTCTGGCATGTTTCTTCTTTGTAGTTCCTCATGAATCGCAACTGGGACCGTCGTGCCGAAGAGGCACGATGGTGTGCGGAGCTGACAGAGCAGCTCGCTGCGGCCTGCTAGGAGGTGGCTGATGCCCGAGCCAAGGCGCTTGCAGATGCCGAGGCGTTCGATTGGCTGCGGAGGGAATGGGACCAATTGGTTGGCACTGCGGAAGAGCTTCACGGCAGACTCGAGGAGATCGACCGAGAGTGCAACGCCGCTGTGTGCCTGTCCAAGGAGCAGGAGGAGCAGGCGCGTGCCGCTCGGGGGAGTCTCGTGGGTAGGATCCTTCTCCTGTTCCCCTCGGATTGTTGATTTCCTTGGCGCGGCTTGTTTGATTTTTCTACTTAGCAGACACCCAGCAGCAAGTGGCACTCCTTCAGCAAGAGTGCAGCGTTGAAGTGAAGCGGAAGCTCCAAGCTGAGATGAAGGCTGGCAATCTCGCCGTGGAAGTTGCTACTAGGCGAGCGGAGATTGCTCACCTGAATACCGAGACGGGCAAGCTTCGTGACCAAGTGAATGGTGAGACCTTGCTTGCCTTGGCCATCCCTTCAAAGTTTCCCGGCAGGCTTTTTGATGTTGTTGACGTGTGTCTG
This sequence comes from Panicum miliaceum, assembly GCA_032594955.1. Taxonomy (NCBI): domain Eukaryota; kingdom Viridiplantae; phylum Streptophyta; class Magnoliopsida; order Poales; family Poaceae; genus Panicum; species Panicum miliaceum. Next base: position 3,889,920 of record CM064070.1, on the reverse strand, counting down.
GATGGTGCTCGATGAGAGACTTAAAGAGGATGTGGTGGCGCACCGACACCTGGAGAAGGAGCTCGGCGAGACGAAAGCTACGCTCCGCAAGGAATCCGGCGAGCACGACACCCTGCGGATCACCGTTGGGCTAGTTTTGAATAACTTTGAGATGACTTCGGAGGCGGGGACGAGCTCACTCGTGGTCCAGGTTGTCAATGTCACGGACGGGGTGTGCGGGATGGCGAAGCGGGCGCTGCACCTCGGCGTGCAGCGGTCGTTCACGATCACGCGTTCCCATTACGAGAACATCGACCTACAGGCGATGAACCAAGGCTTCGCGCTTGGCTACAACAACACCGAGCTGGACCAAATTGAGGAGGAGGTGGCCCCCTTTGCGTAGGTCTTGGCTGCAAACATGGAGGAGGAAATCATCCCTAAGTAGTTAGTTTAATTTTAGCGGTGAATTGGGCCTTGATGCTTGATGTGTAAATAAACTTTTAAACTTTTGGATTTTTGTTGGGGGACCTTTGGCGAGGAAAATGAAAGGCTCCCAGTTGTTCCCAATATTGAGGCCAATGGGTAAAGAGGTGCGAATGAGAGGACTTTGATCACGCTGGTGAGCGGAGGCACCGTAGCCGCCAGGGCGTGGGTTTCCCGCAGTCCGACCAACTTTACTCAAAGCACGCTCCTTCGTAACATGTATCCTTTTGCCCCAATCGTATGAACGGGTTGGGCGTAAAGGGTTTTGAGTGGGTATGGCTTTGGTAGCCCCCGAATGAGGCCCGACCCCCTGCTGTGGCTGGGATCGAGCGTCACTAAAGAGCGGCAGAGTGAAAAGAAAAAAATTTCGCAGCACAGCTCGACAACTTAACATGAAAATTCACATAGCTTGGAAATACTAGGGGTAAAAGGGACGTAGAAGTTCGGTTCCAAGCGTTGGTGATACATCGCCATCGGGGTCTGCAACTTGTAATAGCCTGGCAGGAACCTCGGCGATGATGAACGGCCCCTCCCAGGGCGGAGAGAGCTTGTGTGGCAGAACCACCTGAATTAATCCGGCTCAAGTGTATTAACCATCACCATTAGGGCAATCTCGGTTAACCTTACACTTCAAACGGAGTAATCCACTGGTCTGTCGGGTAACCTCCTGATACAACCATGGTAGAGCGGATCGAAGCCATACATACAAATGCTCATGCGAAGATGAGCCCAGAGAATACCACCTTCCAACAGATATTACAAAAATTATCATAAGTGAATATTGCAAACTATGTTTGAGTTTAGTAACCAAGTACTTCAGTGATCATAACCAATAAGTTCTTCAGAGTTTAAGTTGCAGCAGAAATAAAATAACGAAAGCTACTCGACGATACAGGATGTCTCGGTGAAGCCCGTACGAGACATCACTCGGCATTATCTCCATTGGCCGGGGGTGTATCCCATTCCACCGACCAACCAGGAGGGAGGGTACAAGGCCAAGTCAAACTAGCAATCATGTCTTCGAAGGTCTCACCTGAAAACAAGCCACAAGCAAGGCTGAGTATACTAATACTCAGCAAGGCTTACCCGACTAGTGGGGTATACTTAGCCGACTCCTAGACATGCGAGGCTTTTGGCTGGAGGGGTTTGTTTTGCCGAAAAGCATATACAGTAGGTCCTTAATTTCAACTTTTAGCTCAAGATTCTAGTTTCATTAACCATTCTAGATAAGCAGCTATCCAATATCATTCATGGTGAAGCATTAAATTTCATCCAACAAGTTTATTCATCATCATTGTTCCTCTTCTTACTCTGTGGGTAAAAGTGATTAAGCAGTCTCAATAGCCGTGAGAAACGGACGATTCGAATCGAATTTCTTAACCTTGCAAGGGAAACCTAAACACACGTCACGTGGTTACTCACAGAGTCACACGTGCAACTTTTCCCTTCAATTCCCGCTTCACGGAACAGGCCAACCGCCCTCGACTACACGTCCCCACAGACCACGGTACGTCGGGCTGTGGCGGCCGATGCAACCGCCATTAGCTAGATGTGAACGAATTCAAGGCAGTGGGGAGTATATTCCGGCCTCGGTTCAATCCGGTACTTAAGCTTACCGATTACCATATTCTCGGCATGTGGTTAGTACGTTCAAAGACTTAACCACCACTACCACACACTGCGGCCTTAGCATTTTTCACTAAACAGACGGGGCCTCAATCATCAACATAAACATCGTACCATAGCCCCGTCCATCGTCCTTATGATTGTAGCATGTAGTAAACAATCAACTCCTAATTTCTCGCGAGTGACAAGGGAAATCACTCGACTTTTACCGAGTCCTATTAGCATAGCATTCTATCGAACCTGGCATCTAGTGTTCAGAGCATGGGCACCTAGGATCATGCAACTAAGTTTTCATCCAACTCCTATAAACTTAATGCACAAGTAAAGTAGAGTAATAAGTTGCATAAGTTTAGAAAAATAGGGTTCATGCTCCGGGGCTTGCCTTCTTGTGAACAATTAGCTTGGGGTTCTTCCGAACTTGGGCTCGGGTCTTCGAGAGCTTCAGTTAGATTTACTTGAGCTTCACGCTGCTCACCCTCGGACGCTGGTACCAGCTCGTACGTTCCGTCAGCGAGAGTCGTCGATTCTATATGAATGCACCAATATAAGTTATAGTGAGGGTATATGACGATCATGTTCACTCACGTCAAAGTTGTAGTTCACAAAATAGCGATTGGGTTGTGATGTTGCTTAGTTGAGATTTCTGTGGGCAATTGTTAATAGAGTAGAAAAGTACAATAAGTAACTTCGTTAAGCAAGGTGGGGTGGGTGTTCATGGGAACTTATGTTCCTCATGGAAATATGATTTAAGTGTAACTACTACAGGGAGTAGTTTCTGGTCATGAAATCTTGGATCTAGGTACAACAGGGAAAGATAAGCTTACTGTAAAATTTTCAGACATTTTCATGCAGCAGATTAATTATGAAAAATATAATACATGGTTGCTGCTAGATTCTTGTTCTTTTTGTACAGAACAAATGGTGCAAAAACTGAGACTAAGATTTTTACAGGGCTTTCATTTAATCATGCAGGAGCTACTGTAATTTTTATAGGATTTATTATGCAGTTTTCAGAGCATAGTAAAAATGACATTACACTCCTAGGTTATTCAAGGATTTATTTTTACAGGATCCTACACAGGGTTTTGGTCCATGAAACGTTTTACACAGCATCCTCTACCACTGAGTATCTCCTAGTAAAAATATGAGAATTTTCCAAGCTAAGATACTATTTTCTTAATTTAATGTATGCTATTAGCACCTAAATCAAATAAATAGGTTCCTGTGAGATAAAAAGTCTCTAAATTTTTCTATGGAATTTAGATACCATTACACCAGTATATAAAAAGTTTCATAAGGTGATTCATAACCTAACTGCAGGGATAAAAATATTTATCCAATCATGGCATGAAACTAAACTTAGCAAGAAGTACATCTAGAAGTAGATTTTGAGCTTGGTCTTTTTAGGGTGGCCTATTTATCAGGTAATTTCCTTACTGTAAATTTTTCAGGGCCAGCACTTGTCTCAAGACAAGTCTATGAATAAAAGCCATTAATTTTTCCATTTTATTTAAAGAATGATTTAGCTAGAATCTGAGGTGATGCATATAACAAAAGTTGTGGAGTTTATCCTAAGGGTTCCAGAACAGTTGAGTTTGCATTTTTCTGAATTTTCTACGATTTTATATGAATTTTACAAGTTCACTGATTTTGAATCTAGGTTTGAATCTTTTTCTTACATCTGGGTCCTTGAAATCTTACGTGCAGACCCTTCTAAAGATTTCAATTACTGCAATTGGGTCCTCGGGCGGCTCGGGTGCGGTGGCCGGCCAAAATTCCGGTGAGGGGCTCGCCGGCGGCGAGGGGTGAGGGCCGGGGAACGATTAGGGGTGCGAGGGCTACCTCGTGGGGGTCTTGTTCGGGTGGGGGACGGCCGGGAGTAGCTTGCCGGCGTTGGAGCAGGGGCGGCGGCGGCGGCGGTACGCGTCGACGGTGGTGCTCCGGCGGGCTTGGGGCGGTCTGGTCTGGACGGGAAGCTTCAGTGGCGCGTGGGGAAGGTGCTCCGGTACTTGGCTTGGGCGGAGGAAGTCGGAGTTGAGCTGTCCGCGGTGACCAGAGGCGGCGGCGGCGGCGGCGGCGGCGACAGCGCGGGCGACGGTGCTCCGGCGGTCCTGGGCGGCGTTGAGTGGGTCGGTGAGCTCCGGTGGGATGATGTAGTGGTGGCTGGCACTTCAATTTGGGCAGGAGGCGGCTGTGGAAGGCTGTCCACGAGCGGGTGGAGCTCGGCGGCAACAATGGCGGCGGCGGGCGTTCTCTGGTGGCTGGCAGCTCGCGCGAGCGGCCTGGGGCGGTTTTTATAGGGGCAGGAGGGAGGTAGGGGTGCCAGGCGACGTGCGGGGGTGGAGGCACGGCAATGGCGCGGGGTTGGCCGCGGTGGGCGGCTCGGTTCGCCGGCGCGGCGTGCGGAGGGCGGAGGCGCGCGACTGGCGGCTGGGTATTTTGCGTGGGGAGCGAGGAGATAGCGCGGCGCGGGATTGGGGGACAGCTGCAGCAGCGGCTCGGGCGGAAGGCGAGCTCAGCGATGGGCGGGTCGCAGCGGGCGGTGCGGCACGGCGCGGCGCGGCCGTTGGGCGCGGCGGGCGGCGAGCAGAGGCGGGGCTGGCGTGGCGCGCGCGGCGAGCGCGGACTGGGCAGCGCGGCGGTGGGGGGGGGGGGGGCAAAGCCGGGTTTGGGGGCGAGGTCCGGCGGCCACTGGCCTGGCGGCTTGCGCCGGTCAGGCGTCGCCGGCCACCTGGCCGTGCTGTCGGGCGGGGAGGGGAGAGAGAGAAGGGGCGAAGGGCCTATTCGCGAGAATTTGAAAATTTCCAGGGGGCTGGTTGCAAACAGGATGTTTTCTCCATTTTCTAATTTGAATTTCAAAAAATTTTGAACATGAAAGTTGTTCAGAATAAAAAGTTCTACAAGTTTGGTTTCAGGCAACACTTCATTTCGCTTGTGGTTTGAAAGTTAATTTAAAAATTCAAAGGTATTCATATGTGCCCACTTTAAATTTGAATTTCAACTTAACTTGTTCTAATTCTTTTCACCCTTTTATTAGTTGGTTAAGCATTGGGTTGGGCTAATGACATTGCTTTAGAAATGTAATTTATCAGGGTTGTTACAGCCTTCCCCCCTTAACAAGAATCTCGCCCCGAGATTCGGTAAATCTTAGTGTGGACAGGGGTGCACATACCAGTGGTTGAGATAAGAAAACCAGGGAAATTTTGGTTTAGGTAGCTCTCGGTTTCCCAGGTGGCTTCTTCTTCATTGTGGTGATTCCATTGAACTTTATACATTTTAATCACTTTTCTCCTGGTCCCTCTTTCTTTTCGATCCAAAATTTTAACCGGGTGTTCGACATACGAGAGGTCGGGTTCTACCAATATTTCTTGTTGTTCCACAATCTCGGTAGAGACTCGAATACACTTCTTGAGTTGAGATATGTGGAAGACATCATGGGTGGCCGTGAGCTGTGGGGGCAGTCGTAATTTGTAGGCTACGGGTCCGCAGCTCTCAAGGATTTCGTAAGGACCAACATAACGGGGAGCTAGCTTGCCTTTGATTCCGAATCTTTGCACTCCCTTGGTTGGTGAAACTCGAAGATAGACATGATCGCCAACTTCGAATTTTAGGGGCTTTCTCCTTTTGTCGGAATAGCTCTTTTGCCGGGCTTGTGCGGCTTTAAGATTTGCTTGTATTACTTTTACTTTCTCTTCTGCCTCGATTACCAGGTCGGGTCCAATTATTTTACGTTCTCCGGTTTGTGACCAGCTCAAAGGAGTTCGACACCTTCGTCCGTACAGGGCCTCAAATGGTGCCATTTTCAAACTCGTTTGATAGCTATTGTTGTACGAGAACTCTGCTAGGGGTAGACATTTGTCCCAATTCTTGTCATAGTGAATGACGCAAGCTCTCAGCATGTCTTCAAGAATTTGGTTTACTCTTTCCGTTTGTCCGTCAGTCTGAGGATGGTATGCTGAGCTACGAATCAGTTTAGTACCAAGAGACGTTTGCAGTTGTTCCCAAAAGCGTGCTACAAACTGAGTACCGCGATCAGAAATAATTGTCTTAGGTATTCCATGTAGGCAAACAATACGATCGAGGTAAATCTCGGCATATTTCTTGGCAGAATAGGTGGTGTGTACCGGAAGGAAATGTGCCGTCTTTGTGAGTCTATCAACGATAACCCATATGGAATCATGTTTCTGGGAAGTGTTTGGTAGTCCAACGATGAAGTCCATACTTATGCCTTCCCATTTCCAGGATGGTATAGGTAACGGTTGAAGTGTACCGGCTACTTTCAAGTGGCTAGCTTTTACTCTCTGGCACGTGTCACATTCTGAGACATACGTAGCAATTTCTCTTTTCATTCTAGTCCACCAGAAGTTTTGCCTTAGGTCTTGATACATTTTGCTACTGCCGGGGTGGATAGAGAATTTGGAAAGATGTGCCTCATCGAGAATTTGCTTGCGGAGTTCATGATTCTTCGGAACGACTATACGACTTTCGAACCATAGAACTCCCTTATGGTCCTGGCGGAAACATTTATACTTCTCCTCACCTAGAGATAGTTTTTTTTTGATGATCTTAATTCCTTCATCATGTAGTTGTGCCATGACGATTTGGTCGTGAAGAGTGGGCTCAACTGAGATGTGATTTAGAGTGCCTTGGGAAACCATTTCCATGTTAAGCTTCCTCATTTCTGCACACAATGTCTCATTGTAGGATTCCATGGATAAGCAATGGCAATGGGACTTGCGGCTTAGTGCATCCGCGACTACATTAGCCTTGCCGGGGTGATAGTGCACTTCAAGGTCATAATCCTTGATTAATTCTAGCCATCTTCGTAGTCTCATATTCAGATCGGCTTGTGTGAAGATATACTTGAGACTCTTATGATCAGTGTAGATATTGCACTGTGTACCCATGAGATAGTGCCTCCATATTTTCAGAGCGTGAATGACAGCTGCAAGCTCAAGATCATGAGTGGGATAATTCTGCTCGTGGGGCCGAAGGGCTCGTGAGGCATATGCAATCACTCGATTCTCTTGCATGAGCACACATCCTAGACCAGTACCCGATGCGTCACAATACACATCGAACGGCTTGGTATTATCGGGTTGAGCTAACACAGGTGCAGTAGTCAGATGCTCTCTGAGAGTGTGGAAAGCTTCTTCACACTTCTCATTCCATACAAACTTTACTTCCTTCTTTAATAGTTCAGTCATGGGCTTAGCAATTCGAGAGAAATCCGGGATGAAGCGACGGTAGTAACCGGCTAAGCCGAGAAAACTGCGAATCTGATGAACAGAGGTAGGGTTTTCCAATCCATCACCTCTTGTACCTTGCTGGGGTCAACAGCTATGCCTTCGCTGGAGATCGTGTGACCCAAGAACTTTACAGTATCCAACCAGAATTCACACTTAGAAAACTTAGCATAGAGCTGATGGTCTCTTAGACGCTGAAGAACAATGTGCAGGTGCTTAGCGTGCTCTTCCTCATCCTTGGAATAGATAAGGATGTCGTCGATGAACACTACGACGAATTTGTCAAGTTCGGGCATGAATACCGAATTCATGAGATACATGAAGTAAGGTAGGGGCATTTGTGAGTCCAAAGGACATGACCAAGAATTCATATAGTCCATATCGTGTGGAGAAGGCAGTCTTAGGAATATCGCACGGGCGAATCTTGATCTGATGATATCCCGAACGAAGATCAATTTTTGAGAAGACTCTGGCTCCAGCTAATTGATCGAAGAGTACATCGATACGAGGAAGTGGGTATTTATTTTTAACAGTTACCGCATTGAGAGGTCGGTAGTCCACACATAGTCTTAAACTGTCATCCTTTTTCTTTACAAAAAGGGCCGGACATCCCCAAGGTGACGCGCTAGGGCGGATGAAACCTTTGTCCAGTAGTTCTTGGAGTTGAATTTTCAGCTCTGCCAATTCTTTAGGGGGCATCCTATATGGTCTTTTGGATATAGGGGCAGTGCCTGGCTGTAGTTCAATAACGAACTCAATGTCCCTATCTGGTGGCATTGTTGGTAAGTCATCCGGAAAAACGTCGGCATACCCGTTTACCACAGGAATATCCTCTAGCTTAAGTCCTTCCATCATGTAAGCACAGGAATTCGTGCAATCTAGGAATGGTAGGTAAAGGGTGGTGGCTCCGTGACTAGGTGAATTTATTTCCACAGCTCGGGACGAGGGGTCCAGTGTGACTTTGTGCAAAATCATCCAATTCATACCCAAAATAAGATCTATGCTGTCAAGGGGTAAAAGAACCAAGTTTGTGTTGATGGTTTTACTACCCAACTTGACTGGTACTTGTCTGATCATTTGATTTGAAGCAATTTTACCACCCGGCGTTGATATCATATATGACCCTTTTGTGTGACAAACATCCAAGCCTACTTTTGCACCGAATTTTGCACTTATGAAACTATGCGATGCACCAGAATCAAATAATATAACTGCAGGCTTGTTATGGATAGAGAATATACCTGACATCACTGGGGCTCCTTCAGGAAGCTCTGCAAGCGTGGTGAAGTTAATCCGTCCTTGCTTGACCTGCAGGGTCTGTCTCTTGCCCCTGTTCTTGTTGTTCGGGTTGGATCCCTGACCTTGGTTGGGCGGCCCAGACTGAGGGCATGCTCGTGCAAAGTGGTTGGAACTCCCGCATTTGAAACAACGATTCGCGGGGCTGGGTCGAAGAGGCTGTTGAAGAGTGGGCCTCGGACCATTCAGTGGAGGCATCGGGGGTCGTACCATGCCTGGCTGCTGTGGGGGTCTGGCAATCCAAAACATCTCATCCTTTGGCAGTAGTTAGAGAACTTAGGGATGCACCACTTTGGTATTTAACTCCGGTGCTAGAACTATAGCTAAGATGGTCGAAAGGCTCGTCCTTTATCTTACTGTCTTAGCTGTTTTTCAGCAGATCGATAGGTGATGTTTTGCCTATAACTCAAACTAGCGAGGTCCAATGATGCTGAATTTCTGTGAGAACCACGATCACAAAATTCCTGACAGGTTTGGTATTCAACTCACCGCTCAGAAATGTAAGGAGACATGGATAAAATTTCCGACAAGTTTCAGCGATTGTGGATTTCATCATTTACCAACTTACAACGAAATCACCCAAGTTTATCGCCGTTCCTTACATGCTGAGGGTATCCACATGGTTCAGGTGTACCCATCACAAAAGGGTTACTCAACTCCTAGTTAGCCTATTACCACACTTGCCAAAAGTTAGGCCACGCTATCGAGGAGTATATGCAAAAGTCCTTCTAGGTCACCATCTAGAAGTCATCCAGGTCATTGACGGACGACTCGCTGTGAGTAGGAGAGTGAGCTCCCATCGGAGGTGCCTGTGGTACCTCACCCTCGAAATCCATACCGGAGGCACTGTCAACCTCCTGTGGCTCCTCTTCATCTTCCTCCATGTCCTCCTCATGGGGATGGTCATTCTGATCCTGATGCCACTGGAGATGCTCAATAGCATCCTCGAACTCCAAGTGTAGATCATGGAGCTGCTCCTCCAAGTGTGCTATCGTGGCTTCCCTTTCACCCATGAGGGTGTCCTGCTCCTGAATTTGGCCCTCAAGTTGGCCAATCCGGGTGTCTCTATCCTCGAGTTCCTCACTGAGTTCCTTAATCTGCTCATCCCTGGTATCTGCCATCATGTGGTAGGCCTGTGCAAGATTAGTGAGCTGCACAAGCGCCTGACTCTGGAGAGTCTGAAGTCGGTAGAGTGCATTCATGCACCGCACGGAGGTCTGGATGGTCTCCTGGGCGTGAAAGTCTACCAGGTACTGTGAATGCTGCACCCTGTTGAGCCAAAAGGGGTCATTGTCCTGGGCAGCAGGAAACAAACCAATGGGAGTGAGTGTGACAACCTCGGGACGCTGCGCACAAAAAGTGGTGAGCGCCCTCATGGCAGCAAGCTCCCAAGTATCGGCCAAACGGCGACCAACAGCCTCAATCTCCAAGGCGGGCCACTCCGGGTGTAGCGGGTGCGGAAAAATGGTCACATTGACACGGCACTGGGTAACTCCATTCTCTGCAAACTCCAGCCCGGCGTAACGTGGGGGAATTGGATAGCCCACGGTGCTCAACACGTCCCACAAAATAGAGGGAAAGCCCTCCCAGTGGAGACACTGTGAGTGAACGCGTCCATCCTCATCCACCATCATGGCAATAGGCTCGGCCATCTGAACAAAAGATCAAATGGGTGAGGCCAAGAAAAAGTGTGAAAAGCACAGGGACAGATTCTGTATAGAGTGCAAAAATAACCATAACTTCCACAGTTCATATCCAAAAATTCTCAAATTTCACCAGAACACTCCTAAGGTATTTGTGCACCACTTTTCTATTCAACACTTTGGCTGGATTAGGCTCTAAGATGGCTGTTCCCTTAAGGTCTCACTTCTCTGTCTACCCAGAATTTTCAGTGAACAGAGGGCTAGAGTCTCGTGCATCAGGGAAAATCTACCCGGCCAAAAGTTACCAAATTTTAACAGCAGCTACCTGGGTAAATTTGGAACAAGTTTTGTGTTGTACTTTTTTTGCAGAAAACTTTAGGAAGGGGGCCTAAAAATTTAAGGGGCAGAAGTGCTTATTCTGGACAGAAATCTGACATTCCATGGTTTCTGTTATTTCTTATTACCCATAAGTTCAGAATTTTTCATTTTTGAACAGGAGATAGAATACAAAATTTGGAACAATTCTTTCAACATGAACTTTACCAGAAAAGGTCATTTTGTTTGATCAATAAATCTCTCTTTTCGGTCATGGCAGATTTGTGACAGATTCGCTAGATAGTCATTATGCAAAATCACGCTTAGATACGCAAGAACCTTACCACTCTCATTCAACGCATTTTCAATTTCAGATATATATGGTCATGATGCATGCACGTCCTATTCGTCCTCACAAAATAAAATAATTGCCAAATAGCTTTGGTCTTACGAAGTTAGTTTTGGTGGCATACACAAAACGGCTCTCCCTATAATAGCTAGTCGAGATAACTCTAACCGTTCTTTAACCTATCGTAATCGCGGTTAGTGTACCTGCAGAAGATTGATAGAGCACATATATTTCATGAACCTTTCATGCCAGCACTTCATGAAAGCGTCCGTATTCATTACCGTTTACATATAGAAACGATATCTGTACAATTTCCGCCGTACAGACGACGTTAACATACGCTATCGAGATAGCGTATTCACGGGGGTACCGTCATGAGACGGGGGTATGAACAGCGATCGCCATACCCTGCGCCAAACCTTCTACTCCCAATATATTCAACTAACAGTTGGCATATTGGCAGCACCTCAAGTAAGCCACTGCTTGAGGGCAGCGTTCGGTTCGCATCACCGACAGGAAGGCCAAACTCTCTCAGTTGGCTGAGGATTCTTACCTTCTTACCTTAGCGATGAGTGCGTCATTACAGAATTTAAGGTCGGTTGTGCATGAAAGTAAGTTTTGACAGAAAGTAATGTGCTGGAAGTCAGTAGATAATATATAGAAGTTAGATAGCCACCTAGTAACTTTCCCATAATCCCTTAGGGCTTTACGAACTAGGCACCATCCTTAGCGCACCAACGTATTTCGCAACACATCCTTCTAGTCAAGTTTTAGGAGAACGAGTTTTTAAGGCTTGTCGCATTCTCTGGCGTATGTATTTCGGCTCTCGTGCCAGCTGTTACCAGCTGTGGCACCAGCTACGGCTCTGATACCAGCTGTGGCAGAACCACCTGAATTAATCCGGCTCAAGTGTATTAACCATCACCATTAGGGCAATCTCGGTTAACCTTACACTTCAAACGGAGTAATCCACTGGTCTGTCGGGTAACCTCCCGATACAACCACGGTAGAGCGGATCGAAGCCATACATACAAATGCTCATGCGAAGATGAGCCCAGAGAATACCACCTTCCAGCAGATATTACAAAAATTATCATAAGTGAATATTGCAAACTATGTTTGAGTTTAGTAACCAAGTACTTCAGTGATCATAACCAATAAGTTCTTCAGAGTTTAAGTTGCAGCGGAAATAAAATAACAAAAGCTACTCGACGATACAGGATGTCTCGGTGAAGCCCGTACGAGACATCACTCGGCATTATCTCCATTGGCCGGGGGCGTATCCCATTCCACCGACCAACCAGGAGGGAGGGTACAAGGCCAAGTCAAACTAGCAATCATTTCTTCGAAGGTGTCACCTGAAAACAAGCCACAAGCAAGGCTGAGTATACTAATACTCAGCAAGGCTTACCCGACTAGTGGGGTATACTTAGCCGACTCCTAGACATGCGAGGCTTTTGGCTGGAGGGGTTTGTTTTGCCGAAAAGCATATACAGTAGGTCCTTAATTTCAACTTTTAGCTCAAGATTCTAGTTTCATTAACCATTCTAGATAAGCAGCTATCCAATATCATTCATGGTGAAGCATTAAATTTCATCCAACAAGTTTATTCATCATCATTGTTCCTCTTCTTACTCTGTGGGTAAAAGTGATTAAGCAGTCTCAATAGCCGTGAGAAACGGACGATTCGAATCGAATTTCTTAACCTTGCAAGGGAAACCTAAACACACGTCACGTGGTTACTCACAGAGTCACACGTGCAACTTTTCCCTTCAATTCCCGCTTCACGGAACAGGCCAACCACCCTCGACTACACGTCCCCACAGACCACGGTACGTCGGGCTGTGGCGGCCGATGCACCCGCCATTAGCTAGATGTGAACGAATTCAAGGCAGTGGGGAGTATATTCCGGCCTCGGTTCAATCCGGTACTTAAGCTTACCGATTACCATATTCTCGGCATGTGGTTAGTACGTTCAAAGACTTAACCACCACTACCACACACTGCGGCCTTAGCATTTTTCACTAAACAGACGGGGCCTCAATCATCAACATAAACATCGTACCATAGCCCCGTCCATCATCCTTATGATTGCAGCATGTAGTAAACAATCAACTCCTAATTTCTCGCGAGTGACAGGAAATCACTCGACTTTTACCGAGTCCTATTAGCATAGCATTCTATCGAACCTGGCATCTAGTGTTCAGAGCATGGGCACCTAGGATCATGCAACTAAGTTTTCATCCAACTCCTATAAACTTAATGCACAAGTAAAGTAGAGTAATAAGTTGCATAAGTTTAGAAAAATAGGGTTCATGCTCCGGGGCTTGCCTTCTTGTGAACAGTTAGCTTGGGGCTCTTCCGAACTTGGGCTCGGGTCTTCGAGAGCTTCAGTTAGATTTACTTGAGCTTCACGCTGCTCACCCTCGGACGCGGGTACCAGCTCGTACGTTCCGTCGGCGAGAGTCGTCGATTCTATATGAACGCACCAATATAAGTTATAGTGAGGGTATATGACGATCATGTTCACTCACGTCAAAGTTGTAGTTCACAAAATAGCGATTGGGTTGTGATGTTGCTTAGTTGAGATTTCTGTGGGCAATTGTTAATAGAGTAGAAAAGTACAATAAGTAACTTCGTTAAGCAAGGTGGGGTGGGTGTTCATGGGAACTTATGTTCCTCATGGAAATATGATTTAAGTGTAACTACTACAGGGAGTAGTTTCTGGTCATGAAACCTTGGATCTAGGCACAACAGGGAAAGATAAGCTTACTGTAAAATTTTCAGACATTTTCATGCAGCAGATTAATTATGAAAAATATAATACATGGTTGCTGCTAGATTCTTGTTCTTTTTGTACAGAACAAATGGTGCAAAAACTGAGAATAAGATTTTTACAGGGCTTTCATTTAATCATGCAGGAGCTACTGTAATTTTTATAGGATTTATTATGCAGTTTTCAGAGCATAGTAAAAATGACATTACACTCCTAGGTTATTCAAGGATTTATTTTTACAGGATCCTACACAGGGTTTTGGTCCATGAAACTTTTTACACAGCATCCTCTACCACTGAGTATCTCCTAGTAAAAATATGAGAACTTTTCAAGCTAAGATACTATTTTCTTAATTTAATGTATGCTGTTAGCACCTAAATCAAATAAATAGGTTCCTGTGAGATAAAAAGTCTCTAAATTTTTCTATGGTATTTAGGTACCATTACACCAGTATAGAAAAATATTTAGCCAATCATGGCATGAAACTAAACTTAGCAAGAAGTACATCTAGAAGTAGATTCTGAGCTTGGTCTTTTTAGGGTGGCCTATTTATCAGGTAATTTCCTTACTGTAAATTTTTCAGGGCCAGCACTTGTCTGAAGGCAAGTCTATGAATAAAAGCCATTAATCTTTCCATTTTATTTAAAGCATGATTTAGCTAGAATCTGAGGTGATGCACGTAACAAAAGTTGTGGAGTTTATCCTAAGGGTTCCAGAACAGTTGAGTTTGCATTTTTCTGAATTTTCTACGATTTTATACGAATTTTACAAGTTCACTGATTTTGAATCTAGGTTTGAATCTTTTTCTTACATCTGGGTCCTTGAAATCTTACGTGCAGACCCCTCTAAAGATTTCAATTACTGCAATTGGGTCCTCGGGCGGCTCGGGTGCGGTGGCCGGACAAAATTCCGGCGAGGGGCTCGCCGGCGGCGAGGGGTGAGGGCCGGGGAACGATCAGGGGTGCGAGGGCTACCTCGTGGGGGTCTTGTTCGGGTGGGGGACGGCCGGGAGTAGCTTGCCGGAGTTGGAGCAGGGGCGGCGGCGGCGGCGGTACGCGACGACGGCGGTGCTCCGGCGGGCTTGGGGCGGTCTGGTCTGGACGGGAAGCTTCAGTGGCGCGTGGGGAAGGTGCTCCGGTACTTGGCTTGGGCGGAAGAAGTCGGAGTCGAGCTATCCGCGGTGACCAGAGGCGGCGGCGGCGCGGGCGGCGGTGCTCCGGCGGTCCAGGGCGGTGTTGAGTGGGTCGGTGAGCTCCGGTGGGATGATGTAGTGGTGGCTGGCACTTCAATTTGGGCAGGAGGCGGCTGTGGAAGGCTGTCCACGAGCAGGTGGAGCTCGGCGGCGACAATGGCGGCGGCGGGCGTTCTCTGGTGGCTGGCAGCTCGCGCGGGCGGCCTGGGGCGGTTTTTATAGGGGCAGGAGGGAGGTAGGGGTGCCAGGCGACGTGCGGGGGTGGAGGCACGGCAATGGCGCGGGGTTGGCCGCGATGGGCGGCTCGGTTCGCCGGCGCGGCGTGCAGAGGGCGGAGATAGCGCGGCGCGGGATTGGGGGACAGCTGCAGCAGCGGCTCGGGCGGAAGGCGAGCTCAGCGACGGGCGGGTCGCGTCGGGCGGTGCGGCACGGCGCGGCGCGGCCGTTGGGCGCGGCGGGCGGCGAGCAGAGGCGGGGCTGGCGTGGCGCGCGCGGCGAGCGCGGACTGGGCAGCGCGGCGGTGCGGGGGGGGAGGGGGGCAAAGCCGGGTTTGGGGGCGAGGTCCGGCGGCCACTGGCCTGGCGGCTTGCGCCGGTCAGGCGTCGCCGGCCACCTGGCCGTGCTGTCGGGCGGGGAGGGGAGAGAGAGAAGGGGCGAAGGGCCTATTCGCGAGAATTTGAAAATTTCCAGGGGGCTGGTTGCAAACAGGATGTTTTCTTCATTTTCTAATTTGAATTTCAAAAACTTTTGAACATGAAAGTTGTTCAGAATAAAAAGTTCTACAAGTTTGGTTTCAGGCAACACTTCATTTGGCTTGTGGTTTGAAAGTTAATTTAAAAATTCAAAGGTATTCATATGTGCCCACTTTAAATTTGAATTTCAACTTAACTTGTTCTAATTCTTTTCACCCTTTTATTAGTTGGTTAAGCATTGGGTTGGGCTAATGACATTGCTTTAGAAATGTAATTTATCAGGGTTGTTACAGCTTGTGACGGTCCTTGGTGCTCTGGATGAGCCGTAGCACCAAGTCGTCGACGTTAAACGCCTGACCCCGGACTCAGTGGCCGTGGTACCGTCGCAGTGCTTGCTGGTGTTTGGCTGATCGGAGGAGGGTGACATCGTGTGCTTCATCGAGCTGGTCCATCGCATCTTCGAGGGAAGCCTCTGCCCCTTGCTCATCGTACTCTCTAACTCTCAGCGCTCCGTAGTCTAGGTCGGTCGGGAGGACCGCCTCGGGGCTGTAGACAATGAAGAAAGGGGCATAGCCGGTCGCTCAGCTAGGATTCATGCTGAGGCTCCAAAGAACCGCGGGGAGCTCAGCAATCCACCACCGGGTGAACTTCTTCAATCGATTGAAGATCCTGGGCTTGGGTCCCTACAAGATGATGCCGTTCGCGCGTTCGACCTGCCCATTCGTGCGAGGGTGCGCCACGGCGGCCCAGTCAACGCGGATGTGGTAATCATCGTAGAATTTGAGGAACTTCCCCATGAACTGCGTGCCGTTATCCGTGATGATGGAGTTCGGGACTCCAAAGCGGTGGACAATGTCGAGGAAAAATTCCACAGCCTGCTTGGATCCGATCATCGCGATCTGCCGAGCCTCAATCCACTTTGTGAACTTGTCAACAGCGACAAGCAGATGTGTGTAGCCCCCAGGTGCTTTCTTAAGAGGCCCGACCAGATCGAGCCCCCAGGACCCCGAACGGCCACATGATGGGGATCATCTGGAGCGCTTGCGCTGGTAGGTGAGTTTGCCGAGCATAATATTGACACTCTTCGCAAGTGCGCATGATCCGCTCGGCGTCCTCCACCGTGGTCAGCCAGTAGAAACCTTGTTAGAACGCGTTTCCGACTAAGATCCTGGGCGTGGCGTGGTGCCCGCAGATCCCACCATGAATATCCTTTAGTAGTTGTTTCCCTTATTCGGTCGGGATACAATGCTGCAAGATCTTGGTGTGACTCCACTTGTAGAGCTCCCCCTCGATGATGATGAAGGACGTAGCGTGGCGTGCGAGCCATCAGGCCTCTGTCTTGTCAGTCGGGAGCACCTCGCAGAGGAGGTAGTCTAGATAAGCCACCCTCCAGTCGGTCGGAGGGGCGGGCCCCATCGCTGGTTCCAAGTCGAGCTCCATGACTTCGTGGTTGGGCAGGGCTGGCGGTTGGTGAGCCCCTGAGTCCGAGGCAAGCGGTCCACCCTCGGCCTGTTCTGGCTCCTCGTAGTGGATCGAGGGCTTGTACTGATCGCTAGCAAAGATGCCGGAAGGGATAGGCTGGCGGCTCGATGCCATTTTTGCCAATGTGTTGGCTGCTTCGTTGAGCCGTCGTGGGATGTGGTTAAGTTCGAGACCGTCAAACTTGTCCTCCAGCCGACGGACTTCTTGGCAATATGCAGCCATCTTGGGGTTGATGCAGCTCGACTCTTTCATGACTTGATCAACGACAAGTCACGAGTCGCCACGGACCTCAAGTCGTCGGATGCCCAGCTCGACGGCGATGCGTAGGCCGTTAATGAGCGCCTCGTACTCGCCACATTATTTGAAGTAGGAAAATGGACACGAACAACATACCTCATGCGCACGCCGAGGGGAGAGATTAAAATGAAACCCAAGCCGCCTCCTTCCTTCATCAACGATCTGTCAAAGTACATTGTCCAATATTCTTCGTTGACGGCGGCCGGGGGCATTTGAGTCTCGGTCCACTCCACAACGAAATCGGCAAACACTTGGGACTTGATGGCTGTTCGGGGGGCGTATGAGATCCAGTAACACCTCAGGTGTTTAAATTACGAAATAAGCCTCATTAGCTTAACACGATGCATAATTAACTAAGAAAAGTTTAAAAGAAATGAATTATAAATTGGTTTTGCCTTGAATTGAAAATAGTTGTGTATATGTGCATAAGTACATGTACTTTAATCAAACAAATTAAATAACGTTCACATCGATGCAATCATGGCTACAAAATTTAATAGGCATATCGTTCTTGACTTGATAATCAAAAGTCTAGTTGAAGCCGAGGAGAGAATACAAATTTTTGCCCAGGAAATGACGTGCCCTCCGAATTATACTTTTTGAGTTTTTAAAATATCCTCTAAACTAGAACTCAAATGAACTTTTGCCTGAAACAAAACTTGTGTAACTTTTCATTTTGAACAACTTTCATGTTCAGAAATTTTTGAGTTGCAACACGAAAATTTGAGAAACACTTGGATTTGCAAACCAGCCCCTGCCTTTTCTTCTATTTACACTGCAGACCCTTCTTTCTCCGTTCGCCCGACCCTCGCTTCGCCCGACCCTTTCACTTCGCCCGACCCTCACTTCGCCCGACCCTTTTGCTCGCCCGACCCTTCGCTTCGCCCGACCCTACGCTCGCCCGATCCTCGCTTCGCCCGACCCTTTCGCTTCGCCCGACCCTCCGCTGCCGCGCAGTCGCCGCAGACCACTTGGCCGGCGATGCGTGACCGGCGCTAGGCGCCAAGCCAATGCTTGGCCGCGCCCGCACGCCGCGCTCCCCCCCAGTCCGTGCACGCCACGCGCACGCCGGCGATGCGCGCCTCTGCTCGCCGCCCACCGCGCCCAATGGACAAGTCGCGCCGTGCCGTGTCACCGCCGCGTCCCGCCAGTCACCGCGCTCGCCGCCCGGCAAGCCAGCTGCTGCAACTCCTCGCCCAACCTGCGCGCCGCGTGATCTCCTGCTCTCCACGCCAAATCCTCAGCGCCCAATCCCCTGCCCGCGCCTGCCGCACGCCGCGCCGGCTCTGATCGCCGCCCACCGCGACCAGTAACGCGCCCCCGTCGTGCACCACCCGCCCATGGAACCCCACACCCCAGCCTCCCACTGCCCAAACCCATCACCCAGCGAGCTTTCCCTCCCTCCACTGAAGCTCACCGGCCTCTTCCCCGGCCAGCTCGACCGCCGGAGCACCGCCAGTGCCGCCCGCGCCGCCGCCGCTCCCCTGTCCTCCTTGGGCAGCCCTCTCCGAAGCTCCTCCGTCCCAATCAAGCCTCGAAACAATTTCCTCTCGATGTCGCGAAGCTCATCGACCAGCCCACGCTCTCCCCTCCTTGTCGGAGCACCGTCGCCACCGCTCCGCCCCGCCGCCGCTCCTCTGCTCCGCGCCGACGAGCCACCTCCGGCCACTCCCAACCCCGACCAAGGCCATCCCAAGGTAGCTCTCACCTCCCTAGATCTCCACAACCCTTTTCCCCTCGCCGCCGACGAACCCCCTCGCCGGAATCTGGCCGGCCGCCATGCCAGCTGTTGACGCCAGATTTTTACACATCAGGAAAGGAAGAGACTGGCCGATGCGGCAGATTTAAAGGCTACAGTTGGGAATCGGCCGATTGAGGCTACAGTTAGGGATGCAACTTAGGGGGATGAAGCCATTGGAATTCCAACAGAGGATCCCAGTCAAAAATGACCTGACGTTGGTCAAAAGAACGATGCCGACTCGGTCGTGAAGCAATGGAAAGAATCCGGATTGGATTAAGAGATGGCGGCAGAAGATTCTGCGGGAGCCCATTTCCTTTAGGAAAATATTATAGATATAGTAGTTTTCTATTTAAATCAAGTTTGTAACAGATCGTAATCGATCAGGAATCTTAGTCATAGGGTATAAATAGGAGCCATCAGGGTTTTGCAGAATATACATCAATCAATCAAAAAAATAATCTACTTTTTCATCGTACTTTACTTTCAAGTCGGCGACTTCGCCATTACTTCTTTTTCTTTCACGAGTTCGTACGGATTGGCCGAGCTGCATCGACACGATCTCCGGCCAATTGGTAGGTTCCATTTATTGAATAACATCTAAGCTTTAATTTCGGGCGCATCACCATTGTTTTGTTTAGATTTATTCATCAGTTATCGATATTTACCAGAATTATAGGTTTTACCTATTGTTCTAGTTTTATCACCAGTTATCCAGCTTGAGATCGAAACTATCGGCTTTATCATCGCTTTCCCTCGTTCATTATCATACAACCGATTAGATTTATTTCAAGTGTTGCATCTGTAATAATTGTTTAAGTTGCTCCAGCAGTTTTCTTTGCAATTATTACATGATTATCGGTTGATCCATAGCCGGTCATCTTCATAGAAAATCGTCCGATTCGCTGATACGCTTTTCGGGACAGATCGGAACCTCAGCCGATCGGAACCCCGGAATTTAATACGTTTATTTCCTTATCAATCAACAGGTCAGATTGACTGGCACGCTGCGCGAACCACACCAGGGCAATCACCCGAACAGGAGTTAAGCAGATCCTCCCGGGTCGTGTGTCCGACGCTGAAGATCATCGGCCGATTCCTGGCCGATTTTTAGCGCAAACACACTTTTGGCACGCTCGGTGGGACGACCTCAACATCCAATATTTCAAAGACCACCGAAGTCTCTGAGAACAACATCATTGAAGTCACGGAAGCAGATCTCAAGGACGACCAGAATGAGGAACTGGCAAAACACCTAGAAGACTACAAAAGGATGTATCTGCAATCTTTCAGTCGTACCAAAAGTGGGGAGGCAATCAAGAAAGCTCCTCTTCCAGTTCCCCGCCACATCACCATCGCTGAGGATTCGGGCAAGATGTCCGATATGATTCAACAGTCCGTTTATCAGGCTTTCATCGACCAATCCTCAGTAATGACCAACACGGTGTATAATGCCGTCATCAGTTCTCTGGTCAGCGGAGTAGCTCAGGGATATCAGGGGCCAGCATACGCCCCACCTATTGTACCTCCAGCCAGAAGCTTACCAGGCACGTCCCACTCGGCTCCTCAGCCGATGTCGACGCAACACGAAGGGTACAACACTTCGTTGCTTTTGATGCCTCCAGGGTATAACGGTGCACCATGTTTTCGATCGCAAGCGTCGCTTCAGCCTGTCCAGATTGCTTCCGTGCAATCGCTGCCCTCAAACTCAGCACCTTGGGGGGCACCAGCAACGGTGGCTTTTCCTGATCAATCAACCGGACATGGGAGCTATCCGATCCAGGCACCGTTCCATTCGGCCGTTCGGCCGACGGTCCCTCAGTATCAATCGTCCACGTCAGAAATCAGCAAGGGGGCAGATGCCACAGAAGTCCTCAGAAGCACGGTGCCGATGACGATGTACGACGGGGCGGCAGATTCGCTTCGCCATCAGCTATCAATTGCTCAGATGGCCACGATGCAACAGAATCCGCCACACGCTTCGATCCAACACCCGGCTGTACCGCCGCCGATCCACCAACATATGCCGGCGCCCCGACCAGCTGTTCATCAGTAGCAAGTGGATGGGACAGCAAGAATGGCGAAGGTAATTCAAGACCAATTCAGTTTAAAGCCGAAAGTACAAACTTATACGTACAAGACGCCGTACCCATCGGCCTACGATCTACTGCCGTTTCCCCACTGGTACAAAGTTCCTAACTTTACCAAGTTTTTGGGCTGGATGACACCTCAACCGTGGAGCACATAAATAGATTCATCATCCAGTGCGGGGAAGACGCCACACAAGATGCTCTGCGGGTGCGTCTGTTCTTGTCGTCTCTGTCTGGATCGGCCTTCTAGTGGTTCACTACCTTACCACCCAATTCTATCGTTACTTGGGCCGATCTGGAGAGGCAATTCCATAAGTACTTCTACGCGGGAGTCCACGAGATGAAGCTTTCAGATTTGACCAGCCTCAGGCAAAGGAGTGATGAACCAGTAACTAGCTACATATAGAGGTTCAGAGAGGTCAGAAACAAATGCTATACCCTAGCCCTGACCAATGCCCAGTTGGCCGATATTGCCTTCCAAGGCCTCCTGCCACATATCAAGGAGAGGTACGCCTCACAAGAATTTGAAAGCTTAAGTCAGACCGTTCACCGATTGGCCGGTCAGGAAGTACGTCCATTTGATCAGCGGAGGAATTTCCAGAAAAAGGTAGCATATTTGGAAGGGTCCGAATCTGAGGAAGAAGAAGAAATCGGCCTAGCAGAATGGGTCAAAGGGAAAAAGCCAATATCGTGCCCTTTCGGCAAGAAAGAACCAGAGGCGTTCGATTTTGACACGTCAAAGGCTGATAAAATTTTCGACTTACTTCTCCAAGAGGGGCAGATCAAGCTCTCAACTTACCACTCCATCCCCTCGGCCGATCAGCTCAAAAAGATGAAGTATTGAAAATGGCACAACGCTACATCTCATGACACGAATGAGTGGAAGATCTTCCGTCAGCAGATACAGTCGGTCATCGAGCAAGGCAGACTCAAGTTTGAAGTCCCAGCAAAGCCGGTGAAGCCGATGAAGATTGATCAGAATCCTTTCCCTGCTAACACGGTTGACACGGGAAGAAACTCACTTCAAACCAAGGTGCTGATGTCGGAATCGGCTAGAAGAAGCGGCGCCGTGGATCCCAGGAAGCAAGTCACGGTGGACGATGTCAAAGGCAAAAGACGGGTTGAAGACGAGGGTGAAGGATCAGAACGATCGCGTAGACCCGTCACTTCCCAATTCTTGCTCAGCAAATATCAGCGGTAGCAGGAAAGATCGAGATACCGCGATGAGATGATACGCCGACACGAAGATCATTGGCGATGTCCGTTCTTCATCCATTGCTGGGAAAATGACCTCAGAGTGCCGTCAGCCGATAATTGCCCTGAGTGTAGCGGATCAAGTCACAACAATCTCCCGCTCAAGAGATCGCGCTCCAGAGACAGAGGATCAGAGCCGATCAGCAGAAACTGGCGCGAACAAGAAGGTCGGCGCCTTTTAGTGCATGATCGGCATGGGGGCAGAGTTGACCGGTATGACCGGTCTAAGGGCAGGATCAACTAGCAGAAGCGACTGGGGGGCAGAACCAGCATACACGATCGGCTAGAAGAAATGGCTGATGCTAGCGTGTCAGATGAGAACCCCCTAGGAAGGGAACCAGACTGGGAACACGCCAAACCACCGGTCAAATCAGTAAACCCCAGATGGTGCCCTGATGGACTGTCTAAATCTAAAAAACGAAGGATCCAACGTTTGCGCCAATGGGAACAACAAGAGGGAAAGCAGAGGCAGATGCTGGATAAGAAAAACGACAGGTCTCGGGTCTGGCGCCCCAAGAAAAACAACAACAAGGAGGGCGACAATCAAGAATCGGCAGCTGATGTCAACATGGTTCTCATATTGCCGATGGAGTTCATGGCGCCCGCCGATCAAGATAAAGCTACACGGATGGGTGAGCAGATGGCACAGTTGGTTTTGGAGCTGATGACAGCCACCTTTGAGAAACCAGAAGACGAAAAACGGCAACATCTCAAGGCACTATTTCTCAAAGGACACGTTAACGGACGACCCGTTACCAGGCTACTAGTGGACGGAGGCGCTGCGGTCAATATCATGCCATATGCCATGTTCCGGAAGTTAGGCAAAAGTGATGAAGACCTGACCAAGATGGACATGATGCTCAAAGACTTCGAAGGCAACGTGTCTCCCGCCCGCGGAGCGCTCTGCGTCGACCTCACCATTGGCAGTAAGACCCTTCCTACTACCTTCTTTATTATTAATGGTAAGGGGTCCTACAACATGTTGCTCGGTCGTGATTGGATACACGGGAATTGCTACGTCCCGTCTACAATGCACCAATGCCTCATACAGTGGGTCGGCGACAGTACAGAGATAGTCACCACCGACACGCAACAGTGGAGCTGTGAACACGTCAAGTGTATATCTGGTAGAACTTGGGACACTAATTTCCTGAAAGTTTCCGATTTTGGTCTACAGCCGATCCAAGCAGTCGGCTCTGAAGATTCAGATTAGATGGATCAGTTCGTCTGAGAAGACGAGAAGCTTGGGCATGGATTTATGTCGGCCGATTCATTGGAAATGGTGGATTTAGGAGATGGTAGCAAACCAAGGCCGACGTATATTAGTGCTAGCTTAGATCCCGATTACAAATGTGGATTGATAAGTTTGTTAAAAGAATTCAAAGATTGCTTTGCTTGGGAATACCATGAGATGCCTGGCCTAGACCGGTCCATTTTCAAACACCGGTTGCCTATAAAATCAGGATATCGGCCATATCAGCAGCCTGCACGACGGTGCAACCATAAAACTCTACCTGATATGTCAAGGGTCAAGTTATGGCCAATTTCGTGGCTCAGCATTATGGACCGGAAATTGCTATCGTTGAACCGGTTCCATGGACAATATACTTCGATGGTTCTTCGTGTGCAGCCGGATCTGGAATTGGCATCGTTCTTGTATCACCTCGGGGGGCAAGCTATGATTTCTCTCTGCCGATAGAAGCATCCGCAACCAACAACCAGGCAGAATACTGAACTGTCCTAAAAGGTATCCAATTGTTAAGGGAAGTCAAAGCTGATGCAGTCGAGATTTTTGGAGATTCCATGCTCATCGTAGATCAATTAACGGGGAAATCTGAATGCAAAGATGATATCTTAAGGATTTATTATGAAGATTGCCTCCAGTTGTTAAAGGAATTCAAGTCTGCGGTGATTGAGCACATTCCCAGAAATTACAATGAAGAGGCCAATAGGCTTGCCCAACACGCGTCCGGATATCGGCCGATTCAAGGGGCCATGATTCTGGAACTTGCGGCCGATGATTGGCGAAAGGAGATTGCCGATTACTTGAAAGATTCATCCCAGAAGGTGGATCGGCGAGTGCGTTTTGAGGCCACGAAATATGTGTTACTTGAAGACGATTTGTTTTACCGGACGATTGATGGGGTTCTTCTCAAATGCCTGGGAATGGAAGAAGCGAAAGTCCTGATTGGGGAAATCCATTTAGGTGTATGCGGAGCCCATCAATCGGCTCACAAGATGAAGTGGATGATCAGAAACAATGGGTATTATTGGCCGACGATTCCCGAAGATTGTTTCAAATATTATAAAGGTTGTCAAGACTGTCAGAAGTTTGGCAATGTGCAGCGCGCGCCAGCTTCGGCTATGAATCCGGTAATCAAGCCATGGCAGTTTAGAGGTTGGGGAATAGATCTCATCGGACAGATTTACCTTCCATCAAGCAAAGGGCACAAGTTTATATTGGTAGCCACTGATTATTTTACCAAATGGGTGGAGGCAGTTCCGTTGAAGACCGTGACATCGGCCGATATGGTCAATTTCGTTAAGAACCACATTGTTTATCGGTTCGGTATTCCTCAAACTATCACAACTGATCAGGGAACGATGTTCACCTCAGGGGAGTTCGGAGAATTCGCCGCCGATATGGGGATTAAATTGTTGAATTCTTCTCTGTACTATGCTCAAGCCAATGGCCAGGCCGAGTCATCCAATAAGGGGATAATCAAGTTGATCAAGAGGAAGATAGAGGAACCACCCAAGAAGTGGCACATGTCTTTGGCTTAATCTCTATGGGCTTATAGGATGGCTTGCCACGGGGCCACTAAGATATCTCCTTATCAGTTCGTATATGGTCACGAGGCAGTATTGCCTTGGGAATTAAGGACGGGGTCAAGGCGTATATCGCTTCAAGATCAGTTGACGGCCGATGACTATTCCTTCCTCATGAAGGAAGAGCTCGATGATTCGGCGGGTCAGCGATTGAGGGCCCTGATTAGCATCGAAGAAAACAAGAAAAGGGTGGCCAGGTGGTATGACAAGAAGGTCAAAGTTAAACAATTCTCCCAAGGAGATTTGGTATGGAAGTTGGTGCTGCCGATAGGGTCTAAGGATCCCAAATTCGGTAAATGGTCGCCCACTTGGGAGGGGCCGTATAGAATCGGCCGATGTGCTCCGGCAAATGCATATATACTAGAAACTATCGAAGGGGAAGAATTCACAAGGGCCTTAAACGGGAGATATCTGAAGAGATACTATCCAAGTATATGGGTGGGTGCATAACTTGCGGTAAGGTGCATCAAGACAACGTGGCCAACTCCCATTGGCTCTTGTCTATATAGCCGATGAAAAAATGACATCGCCTTAAGGAGAAGACATTTTGATTTGGTCTGACCGATTCATTATTCGGTGAAAACAGTAGAGTACATGGCCGACATGGTACAAGTCGCCCTTAGGATAAAATGTACCAACATATCTATTGATCACGCTTTTTCTTGATCTCTCTGTCAATCCGGCCTAATTTTATCAAAAGGCGGATGCTCTTCTCCTCCAGATCCTCCATGGTGGCTTCAGCCTTGACTTGATGAGGGAGTGGATGGCTCCTGTCAAGAGGTGGTTGGTATGTTCCCGCCACAGCATCTTCAAGGGCAACTGAGCGAGGGAGTAGATGACTCCTTTTAGTTGGCGGTCGCCTGGAGCAGTTAGCGTCTATATGGTCCCAGACTTTCTGGACGTCAGCAGGAACATGACCTTTGAGTTCTTCAAAATGATCTTTTATCAGATCTATGTCTGCCTGCGACAATGGTTCATCCGAATGCATAACTTCAATCGCTCATTCCAGACTGGGACTAAGGCGTTTCGGCTAAAGAAGGAGCAAACAACTACCCAGTGTCAGAGCGATTGAGATTTCAAGGGAGGAAATAGAGGAAGGTTCGTACCTGGTTGACAGAGAAAGAGGAAGATGAAGAAGACATCTTGATGTCTAGCCTGGGAGGACAAAGATCAAATTATTGAAGGGGAAGAAGATGAGTAATACAGATGCCTGTGGAAACGATATGGGATCTCATACTTATAGAAGGAAGGGGGGAAAGAGATGGCAGGATGCGTCCCATCGGAGTAAAAGCGTTAATAAATGAAAAGCTGCCAAAGAAGACGGTCCAAGTTCGAATCTGCGCGTCAACATTATGAGGGCATTAAATGTTTACAGGATTTTTTACAATTCACCCAAGGAGGGCATCAATGGTCGCAATCGCTCGTTGCCTAATTTGATCGGCCGAGTCTAACACTCTTTGGTCGTCATCAGCCGATCCGAGGACTTCTGGCATATGGCGATGAATTTTTATTGCTTCACGGGCTAGGTTATGTCTTTCTTGCTTCAGCTCGGCGATGACAGATGGAAGGTCTTAGAGTCTCTTTTCTTCAGCAGCTATGGCCTTGGTCACCTGCTCCATCTCTTTGGCTAGCTCTGCCCTTCGCTGTTTGAGGGGATCTATGGCGCCGACGATATCTGGACGAGAGTTCTCAAGGAAGTTGATTCGCTGATGCACCTCTTGGGCTCGGTGTTTGTAAGAGTCTTCTTCATC
The DNA here is from genome assembly GCA_032594955.1 of Panicum miliaceum. NCBI lineage: Eukaryota > Viridiplantae > Streptophyta > Magnoliopsida > Poales > Poaceae > Panicum > Panicum miliaceum. The sequence goes on along the minus strand of CM064070.1, from coordinate 3,862,882 downwards.
GCGGGCTTTTGCTAGCTGGGCGCGATCGGCCATATGGCGCAAGGCCCTGAACACTGAAGTCTGCATTGACTCTATATATGCAGCAGAATCCAGAGCCTCTGTCGCTTCCTCTGGAATTCGGCCTCTGATTTCATTAAGAAGTCGCCGAATCGACGAGGCATCTCCCACTAATCGGCCAATATCGTCTTGAAGGAGGGTTCGCATACTCTCGAGCTTGGCACAGACAACATCAGGAATTGAGCTTGATGTGACTTGGTGAGAAGCGACCTCTTCATCGTCAGAAAGGGGAACCGCGAAAGAGAAAATACTGTTATTGGGAGTGTCTTGCTCCTACGAAAGAATATAAAAAAGTAAAAATACGGATTAGCAGACAGCAAGGGGGAATCGGCCGATTTTTGTGATAAGTTTCTTACCTCTTTGAAGCACATTTCTCTTGCTTGCGCCGGCGGGAGTGCCACCCTCATCTCGGGAACCGGCGCGATCGACTCATCAGAAGAAGACTCGACGACTATCAGTGCCTTACTCGGGCCAGCCTCCTGAAAAGGTATGGGAAGCAGATTTTATGAGTATACTGCGAATAATTAAGTCTGATAATATAAGATGCATGCCATACCTTTGTGAGTCTTCCGGCTGATGTTTGTTGGGGAGGTACAATCGACGCATCCAGATTGGCCTGCATTAAAAATCGGTTAGTTTTTTGTTGAGTATCAAGAAATTGAGTTAAGAAACTCTACCTCGGTGAGGGAAATCGCTGGCATTTCAGCTTCCGCTTGGGATGTAGCCGATTGCTGCGGGGACTACGCTGGGGCAATTCGTGCAACCTGGCAGAAGGAAGAGGTTAATATTGATAGAATACTTAAAAGTATGTGAAGTATGCGGAATTACCTGAACAGCTTCTACCAGTAATGATGCAGCGGCCGCTCCAACTTCTGTAGCAGTCTGGAGATCGACCTCCTCGGCAATCGGCAAAGTTGGCGCAGTTGGAGGTTCAGCCGATGCCGCCGCCGATTGATTAGCCGGTTCTATGCGGGCACGTACTCGGCGACTCGTCTTCTTTAAAGTAGGCCTTTTCGGCATTTTCTTCCATCGGCCGCTGGTGATGTCTTTGATGGTCGGGGCGTGATGGCCGATAAGTGGGAATGGTGTGTATGGGCGATTGCTCTCTATCGGCCTACCACTTCAGCTCCGCGTCGGGGGAAGTTGACTTTCGGACTGAAAAGGGAAATACAAGTTAGCGGCGAGATTGTAGCCGGAAAAGGGACAATGTTGAAATCGGCTGGGAGAAAGGCAATACCGCTGCATTTGAGTCGATGTTGTCTGGGTCCAGACTATTACAATATGTTGAGGGAGATGAACAGAAGAGATGCTGCTTCCATTCTGCCCACCATAATTTGAATTGTTGGACGGCAAATGGAGCCACTATCCAGTTGTTTAAATCGATGGTACTGGAGTCTAGCATTAGATTGCACAGCCGACTGTAGTCGAGACTCTTGGTGAGTTCATCTCAGAATTTTGCACGGCCGACAAAATAGACTTGAATGGGCAGCTGACCAAAGCCGAGTTGCCGTGCTGCGACTGATGGGTTGTAAAATTCATAGGTTGGGAAGTCTTTTCCAGAAAAGAAGTTTGCTGGTAAAATCCCTGGCTTGATCAAAATATCCATAAGATCACCAACAAAAGAGTTGGATGATGAATCATAACAAACGGGAAGCTCGAAAATCGGCTCTGTCATCTGATACGGATACCAGCTGGTGGTCTCTTCACTGAAGCCATTGTAAAAACATCTGAAGTATTCGGCCGTTCGGGTGGCAGTGAACTGACAACCAGGGAAGACTGATGCTGCTTCTCCAAAAGAGGTGCACCGTCGTCGTATGGTGGGATTCTCCTCTGACTCGATATTGGGAAATATTTTGGTCTCTATCTGCTGTTGGGAGACCTTGCTCATGTACAGGTTAAGCCAGAGGGTGATGAACCAACAAGGACCACCAGGATTACCAATCGGCTCCCCTTTTGATAACTTGACGCCGATTTGGTGCATCATATGGTAGGCCGATCCTAACAGATGCTTCCCAAGGGGGACAGCGGATCCTATGGACAGGGCTTCTGCCAGAGCTTGTGTATTGGAGGAAGGGCCAACTGCTCTGCCACAGAAGAAATGCTTCTCTAGCCACATCATTAAGAATCCTGTATGTTCTCTCTCTGAAACCGTCCCGGTCCTCATGTTTTTGCTGATATACCCCTTCCACCCGCCGATTCCTTTGGTCTCTAGCCGATGGGTTGGTTTGGTCAGATAATCGAAGGGTGTATGAGGGGAGGAAATGTCAAGGCCGGTCAGCATCAAGACATCAGCCAGAGTTGGAGTCATGGGTCCGTGCCCAAAGAGAAACGCATTGAGCGCGTCGGACAAAAAATAGGAGGCCGCTATTACCAAGGGTTCATTTTTCTCCATTTGGGACAAGGAGAGATCGATGCACTGGCCGATTTTTAACTCATCCCACTGAACTCTCTTGGACTTGGCTAATCTTTGGTACCATTCTTTCCAGCCACGGGTTTCATTCGGCTAATATCTAAAAGCACCTGACCACTGACCCAAATCCATAGGTGATTGCTTGAAAGGAATTCTATGGGTTTCTAAGTTGATCAAATCAGTTGGGTCTGGATTCCCCATAGGACCTAAGCAGATGAGACCAGGGGTTCCGAAAAGGGGAATAGTGATTTCGTGCCTAAATGCCTAAAAAAGGGGGGAAAGGGAGAAAATTGAGAATGGATCTAAAAAGTGCCTGAGCAGTAAAAAGTAAAAGAGGAAAGTTTTGGATGATTACCTCTGGAATGAAACTCATCGTCGCCGGTGGAGTCACCGATGGAGTCGTTGATGGGACCGCCGTCGCCGAGGGAGTTGCTGGTGGAACCTCCGCGGTTGGTGGAGTTGGTGATGGCGCCGCCATTGGGGGGATGAAGCAGGTTGCAGACGTGAGAAAGATCGCTGGAGGGTACGGTTGGAGATCGAGAGGGCGCTGGGAGAAGATGAACAGTGATTCGCTGAGGAGGAGATTACTAGGCTCGTGGGGAAGGAGCGGCGGAGAACGCCGATACTTAAAAATAGTCCGAGAGAGAAAGGGTAAAGGCAGGATTTTTGCCACGCCGTCTACACGAATTCCAGGGGAACAGTTGTCTCAAGCGCCCGGTTCGAGAAGATTACAATCATCATGTAGAAGACCGCGAAACGGAGGGAGATTTTTGCTGCGTTTGTTTCGGAGGAGAGATTAAAAAAGAATTTTGAAGTAAAAGTCATGTTTTACTCCGAAACTGGGGGGCATGTGTTGACGCCAGATTTTGACACGTGTTGGATCGGCGTCAGGAAAGCAAGAGACTGGCCGATGCGGCAGATTTAAAGGCTACAGTTGGGAATCGGCCGGTTGAGGCTACAGTTAGGGATCGGCTGATTGGCGATGCAGCTTGCGCCAACAGATAGGGGGATGAAGCCATTGGAATTCCAACAAAGGATCCCAGTCAAAAATGACCTGACGTTGGTCAAAAGAATGATGCCGACTCGGTCGTGAAGCAATTGAAAGAATCCGGATTGGACTAGGAGATGGCGGCAGAAGATTCTGCGGGAGCCCGTTTCCTTTAGGAAAATATTAAAGATATAGTAGTTTTCTATTTAAATCAAGTTTGTAACGGATCGTAATCGATCAGGAATCTTAGTCCTAGGGTATAAATAGGAGCCGTCAGGGTTTTGCAGAATATACATCAATCAATCAACAAAACATTCTACTTTTTCATCGTACTTTACTTTCAAGTCGGCGACTTCGCCATTACTTCTTTTTCTTTCACGAGTTCATACGGATTGGCAGGGCTGCATCGACATGATCTCCGGGCAATTGGTAGGTTCCGCTTATCGAATAACATCTAAGCTTTAACTTCGGGCGCATCGCCATTGTTTCGTTTAGATTTATTCATCAGTTATCGATATTTACCAGAATTATAGGTTTTACCTATTGTTCTAGTTTTATCACCAGTTATCCAGCTTGAGATCGAAACTATCAGCTTTATCATCGCTTTTCCTCGTTCATTATCATACAACCGATTAGATCTATTTCAAGTGTTGCATCTGTAATAATTGTTTAAGTTGCTCCAGCACTTTTCTTTGCAATTATTACATGATTATCGGCTGATCCATAGCCGGTCATCTTCATAGCAAATCGGCCGATTCGCTGATACGCTTTTCGGGACAGATAGGAACCTCAGCCGATCGGAACACCGGAATTTAATACGTTTATTTTCTTGTCAATCAAAAGGTCAGATTGACTGGCACGCCGCGCGAACCGCACCAGGGCAATCACCCGAACAGGAGTTAAGCAGATTCTCCCGGGTCATGTGTCCGACGCTGAAGATCATCGGCCGATTCCTGGCCGATTTTTAGCGCCAACACCAGCGCCGCCAGGGACCACATTCCTTTGATTGCAATCTTTCAGGGGCCTGCACGCAAGTTTCCAGGGGCATATCTGTAAACCTGTGTTTAAACTTTGATTTCAAAAACAGCGAATTTGAAAAATTCATATAAAATGGTAGAAAAATGGGAAAAATACAAACCCAACTGTTCTGGAATCTTTAGATGAAAATCTACACCTTCTATTACATACAATTCTTCAGTTGCTTGCTAAATCTTGCTATAAATTAAATGGAAGGTTTAATAGAGTTTAATTGTACCCACTGTTGTAGACAAAGGCTAAACCTGAAAATTTAACAGTATATTAGTTGCTTGATTTGTAGGCCAGTATAAAAATATTAGAACCAAAACCCGTCTCTAGCTAAACGTTTTATTAAAACTTGTTTATGATATGAAATAATGAAACAAATTTTTAACTGTCGTTATATTGTTATTCATGTGGTGAAACTTTTCTAAAGCTGTTATATTGATGCCTCCATACCACAGAAAAAGTTTAGAACTTTTTTCCTTTCTGTAACCTATTTATAAAATTTTGTGGTAGGAAAAATGCACTAATTCAAATAATTAGTTTCGGTGCTTGGAAAATGTTCAACTTTTTACTCTGGAACACTTTATAGTATCTCTTGCTGTATAAAAAGTTTCATTCACAGAAACCCTGTAAAACATCCGGTAGAAATTAATATTTATTAACATAAGTGTATCTTGTACTATTTATTATACTTTGTATCTTGCACAGTAAAGCTTGAAACATTTACAGTAACACATATATGGATAGAGTAATCGCTTGTAAAATTTTTGGTGTCAATACTTGCATGGTTTGTCCAGTATAAAAATAACTAAGTTCTTGCAGTGGCTGTGTATTACATTTTTCGTAATTATTCTGCTGCGTGAAAATATCTAAAATTTTTACAGTGCTTTTGCCTGTGGATAATGTGCTCTAAATAAAAATTTCATCACCAGAAGTTACCTAGTCCAGAAGTTGTGTTTAATCCATGTTGTGCTTAGAAATTAGTTTCCAATACAACACAATCCCCTCTGTTAACGATTGCCCAAGAAATCGTAACTAAGTAACTTTACAACCAAATCAATGTTTTGTGGACTGCAACTTTATCATGAAGGAAAATAATCATCGTATACCATCACTATAACTTACACTTGTGCATTCATATAGAATCGACCACTCTCGCCGACGGAACGTACGAGCTGGTGCCCGCGTCCGAGAGTGAGCAGCGTGAAGCCCAAGTGAATCTAACTGAAGCTTTCAAAGACCCGAACCCAAGTTCGGATGAGCCCCAGACTGACTTTACCCAAGAAGGCAAGCCCCGGAGCATGAACCCTATTTTTCTAAACTTATGCAACTTATTACTCTACTTTACTTGTGCATTAAGTTTGTAGGAGTTGAATGGAAACTTAGTTGCATGATCCTAGGTACCCATGCTCTGAATACTAGATGTAAGGTTCGATAGAATGCTATGCTAATAGGACTCCGGTAAAAGCCGAGTGATTTCCTGTCACTCGCGAGAATTTAGGAGTTGAATGTTTACTACATGCTGCAATCATAAGGTCGACGGACGGGGCTATGGTACGATGTTTATGTTGATGATTGAGGCCCCATCCGTTTAGTGAAAAATGCTAAGGCCGCAGTGTGTGGTAGTGGTGGTTAAGTCTTTGAACGTACTAACCACATGCCGAGAATATGGTAATTGGTAAGCTTAAGTACCAGATTGAACCGAGGCCGGAATATACTCCCCACCGTCTTGAATTCGTTCACATCTAGCTAATGGTGGGTGCATGTGCCGCCATGGCCGGGTCCATGGGGACGTGTAGTCGAGGGCGGTGGGCCTGTTCCATGAAGCAGGAATTGAAGGGAAAAGTTGCACGTGTGACTCTGGGAGTAACCACGTGACGTGTGTTTAGGTTTCCCTTGCAAGGTTAAAAAATTCGATTCGAATCATCCATTTCTCGCGGTTATTGAGACTGCTTGACCCTTTTACCACATAGAGTAAGAAGAGGAACAATGATGATGATTAATCTTGTTGGATGCAAATTAATTCTTCCACCATGTATGATATTGGATAGTTGCTTACCTAGAATGGTTAAAGAAAACTAGAACTTGGAGCTAAAATTTGAAAGTAAGGACCCACTTATATATGCTTTTCGGCAAAACAAACCCCTCAAGCCAAAAGCCTTGCATGTCTAGGAGTCGGCTAAGTATATTCCACTAGTCGGGTAAGCCTTGCTGAGTATTAGTATACTCAGCCTTGCTTGTGGCTTGTTTTCAGGTGAGACTTTCGAAGATATGATTGCTAGTTTGACTTGGTCGTGTACCCTTCCTCCTGGTTGGTCGGTGGAATGGGATACGGTCCCAGCCAACGATGATAATGCCGAGTGATGTCTCGTACGGGCTTCATCGAGACATCCTGTATTGTTGAGTAGTTTATCGTTATTTTTCTGCTGCATTGAACTCTGAAGAACTCAATTATTTTGAACTCTAAAGTACATTTTTTTACGAATTCGAACTTAGTTGTAATAATAATTTATGATGAACCTATGATGTAAAATTTGTGGAATATTGTATCCTCTGGGCTCACCTTCGTGTGAGTACATGTATTTGTGGTTTCGATCGGCAAAAACCATGGTTGTATCGGGAGGTTACTCGACAGACCGGTGGATTATTCCGTTTGAAGTGCGAGTTAGCCCTGATTGCCCTTGTGGTGATGGTTAGCGCGCTTGAGCCAGATTAATTCAGGTGGTTCTGCCACAGATCCCCTGACACATCAACTCGACGGCCCATTTCCCAATCCTTCCGGTGGCGTCCGGGTTGCGAACAACCTCTCCGAGAGGGAAAGACGGGACCACCATCACTAGGTGCGACTCGAAGTAGTGGTGCAGCTTCCTTTTGGCGATCAGGACAGCGTACAGGAGTTTCTGGACCTGGGGGTAGCGAGTCTTGGCATTGGCCAATATTTTGCTTACGAAGTATACAAGGCGTTGCACCTTGAGGGCGTGCCCCTCCTCCTACCGCTCCACAACTAGAGCAGTGCTGACCACTTGCGTCGTGGCCGCAATGTAGAGTAGGAGTGGCTCCCATCGGTCGGCGGGACTAAGATCGGGGCTTTCGTCAGGAGGGCTTTAAGTTTGTCGAGCGCCTCCTGAGCCTCGGCGGTCCACGAAAAACGGTCGGTCTTCCTCAGAAGCCGGTAAAGGGGGAGGCCACGTTCGCCAAGACGCGAGATGAAACGACTGAGTGCCGCGAGGTAACCCGTGACTTCCTGAACCCCTTTGAGCTACAAATCTGAACTAACCAAGTTGTTGCAGCTCCCACTATCAATTATTGTAGAAACACGACAATCCTTGACAATGAGGAACATGTTGAACAAATTATGGCGTTGTAGCTTCGCCAGCTCATGCTCAAGCTGTGTACTCAACACACGCTGCACAAGAATAGATTTGTAGCCCGCAGCAGCAGTCATAGGATTAATGGCCTCTTCTTCGCTCTCCGAATCTGCAACATGGTGAGTAGCAAGAGCCAAATCATCTTCAACATCACTAGCACTTACATACCCTCCATCATTGGTAGTAATGAATGCACGACGACTCGGGCAATCCTTCATGATGTGTCCCATGCCCTTGCAGTGGTGGCACTTGATGTTGGTGGAGCGGCTCGATGAAGCACAGTAGATACAACCTTCTTATGCGGTTGGGACTGCACAGAAGACACATCACTTACCTCGGAAGTAGGTGTAGTAGCCGGCAGTGTCGCTGGTGGCTTAGCAACAGGTGCATTGGGCTTGTCAAGGTCCGAATGCTGTGGAAAAGATCTTCTAGGGTTCGACCTGAAATTCTGCTGTTGTCGTCGTCCCTGTACATCTCTTTCAGCCTTAAGAGCAAGATGATACAATTGGCCGAACCTGGTCCATTCTTTATAATCAAGGATATCCTGTATATCACGATACAAACCACCAAAATATCTAGCACAAGTATCCTTATCATCCTCATGTATGTTATAACGTGCTAAACCAATAATGAGCTCCTGATAATATTCCTCTAGCCCTTTATCACCCTGATTTAAAGTTTGCAACTTCAAACGCAAATCACGTTGATAATAAGGAGGCACAAAGCAAAATTTCATACGTTGTTTTAAAGCATTGCAAGTCTGAGGTACAACATTGTTAGGCGTAGTGCAAAGATCATTCCACCAAAATAAAGCAAAACCAGTAAACTCAAGTTGGATGCAAAATTAAATTTCAAAATGGTTGGATGCAAAATTAAATTTCACATGATTTCAAAACGAAGTTTGCCCCAATCCGAGTTACGAGCGAAAAGTTATGCCTATTTTAAGGAAGGGCCTCCGAATTATTGTTTTTGGAGGGCAAAAACAAGGCAGAACACGTCAGCGCGGCTAGGGCAAAGTGTCCCTATCCTCCAATGCAGAAACACAGCTGAGCAAAGTGTCTCAGCAAGTGAACAACCTAGGGCAAAGCGTCCCTGGTGTATGCAGCAATAGGTTTCGCCAGATGAAAACAAGAAGGGCTGCGATGCAAGGCGAAAAATACACCGCGGCTTGCAACCTATCTAGGGCTTGCGCGGCGAGAGTTCACACAAGGCGGCTAGTGGGGGAAAGTCAAGTAACATGAGGGCTCGACTTGTTATTTGGGTAAAGGTGGATGGGATAGCGGTGGAAACAAAAACAGCGACAGGTGATTGAGCTACGACCACGAACACACTAAACCAGCAATAATGACTCGACCACGTTCACAAACTCAACAAAGTGAATCTGAAATGAAATTGCCAAGGCTAAAATATGTGATAGGATAGTGGAAAGTGTAAACTTTTTTGGCTTTTTGTGGATGAAAACGAGATGAATCTAAAGGGGAACATGAACGTATACCTCACGGTTAACATGAATCCTGATACCACTTGATGTAGCACTAGCCTGATCTTCCAATAGGTATGATAGTTTCGATTGGTGAGAACTCGACGTTGGCAATCCGGGCTTCTAATCAGACATGATTCGAACCCCTGCAACCGTTACACCGCTGCTCCGTTGGTTATCAACCAAGCATAACTTGATTGACCTTGCCAAGAAGGCTAATCCTACAAGCGAATCGAAGAACACAAGCAAGAAAGTATAAGCATGCAATCTGAAATTGCGGATGTGTATGCAAAAACAAGTATGGGGTTCAAGCTCTGATCACAAAAGGACTAACGCTACAGTGGTGAAGAACAAGAACGGGGGCCCTGATTCACAGCAAAAGGACTCGACATCACAGTTACAATGAAGATGTTTGTTTCTCAATGGAAAACTAGAACTAAACAAAACCGAAACCCTAATGTGGCAGCTGCTACTGAGTTTATAATGAAGGGGGAACGTCCTAGGGTTGAGGGCGACCAGGTGGGGGCGTCCTCAACCTGGGCTTAAGACCCAACACGATACATGGATGACTTGGCCCAAAATAGGTGACGCAGCACATTGACGTGGTCACACAGAATGATCCACAAAACTTCTAGAGCTCGGACCAGAACCAAAAGAAATCTTTCATTGTCTTCTTTCCAAGGCATCAAAGAATGCCTCGTTTCGACGTCGTATGGAGGAGATATCAGCATTTCCGTTTAGGGTGGTCGGCTGAGTCCGAACTGGATGTGAAGACCAAGTTGGTGACAACTTGTAACTCGTAGAAGACCAAATCTTGGGTGTATCCAGCATGGTGATGTCCTCATCAAATCCCTAGCAATGGCACCACAAACGCCCGTGTGGTACTTCTTACATCATAGATAAATCCGCAAGCGCATGGAATACCGTTGTAGCAATTTACCCATGAGTAATCTCGGGTGTCGTATTAATAATTCCGCAGGGAAGGCGGTGGTTTAAAGAGTTATTAAGTTTAGGAAAATATCGTGATCAAATATCCAAAGTCTGAGCAGGGGTAAATGATAATATAGTTGAGAGGTAGTGTGACACAAGATATACCAACCTCAGATAGTGACAACTAGGATTACAGAGAGATAAGAGAGCATTCAAGGGCATATAAAGATCTATTCCTGTCTAAGCAAGCATAGCTCATACTTATATACACATACACATACACATGTTTAAGATCGGGCACTAGGCTCCTAGGCACTACTGGGAGAAACGCACATGACTGGCAGAGGAACTGCCAGCCAACTCGGCTACTTTATGGACCTCCTACCACAACTACCTGAATGGGGAGGGGTACGCTGGACAGATAGGGCTGTCACCACTTGCCGCCTACCTCATCTAACAATGGGGTAGAGCCACATTCAAATGTAACCTTTAACCCAGACACCACATCTACATTAACGATTACCACTCTAGCCTCGTGCAAGGACATCCGTCTCTATGAAGAGCCTTAGTTCTAGAGCGCCCAATTAAGGGAGATGAAACTGTTGTTGTGGCCTAAATGTGTTACGTCTAAGAATGCAAGGCACATGATACAAGCATGAACTATAACGAATCACGTACTAACCATAAGCATATGAACCAAAGACAAGCTAAGATAAGGAAATAAACTTTATTACTAAACTCAAGTCATTACCTAAAAGAGAAGATACAAGACCATACCATACTCTTCATCAAGACCCAAATACCTTGAAGAACTACTCTCCACCTACACTCCACTAGCCTAGAAACCTTTACAAGAGAAGAGAGGACTACATCTTGGTGTGTTGAATTAGGGACCCCTCCCCTCATATTTATAGGTGTGGCACCAAGGGTCTTTGGTCGGAAAAATAGTAGAGGCTCTATGGAACCGACCTTGGGGAGGCTTGTGGAGGTGCCACGTGGAAGCTTAAGTTGGTTGGAGGCCAAGCTGGTTCGGCCGAACCACAAGTTCAGCCGAACTGGTCCTGGCGTCAACCGACTTCATCTTCAGTTGGGTCACTGCCTAGTGGGCCCTTGTGCTTCTGGTTGGTGACTTGGCTGGAGTTGGGTCGGTTTGCTACGGTTGTGGGCCCTCCAATCCATGTGATGCTTGCGTGGCAGTGCGTGATTGGTTGAGGCTTTTCTCCTTGGATGAAAGGGTGTGTTTTCCTTCTAATTTAGCCAAATTAATGCATACATAATTTTCTCCAAGGACATATGGAATGTAGGGGTTTTATTAGTAGTATGTGTATAAGAAATGCAAGTTCCTCCTTATTTAATGATCAAATTGACACTCATTTTTGCTCCATAACGAGCGTCAACAAACACGCATAGGCTTGTGGGCTATTGATGGGGTCAAGTACCACGGGTACCCCAAAGTGCGATCCTCATGGACCTAATCAAGGGATCAACTGACCACGATCTGATGGCCTGGACCAATCAGCGGACATGCGGCCATGACCGGCCCATCAGCAGAGGAAGCCATGGAGGCCCGGCAACAGCCAAGCGTAGGACACGTGGCCCCTTCCCAACCTGCCAGGTCGCAGGGCGGGCTTGGGAGGCCCGAGCCGACAGCAGGAGGTGGGCTCGACCCCGAGGCATCCTGGGAATGGTGCAGGGCAGCATTAACTGCGCTGTACCCGACAAGACGTGCATGCACGATCCTCTCCTGATAGCTAGGGCAGGGATGCCGCTCGCAGATCGGAGGATCGGCGGGACACCCCCAGTCAGCTGGGCCATCATGACGCCGTGACCGATGCTTACACCGGCCGCGCACCCTCCACAGGGCCGATGGGACAGCCCGTACCGGGTCACCCTCCGCTGTCTTGTGTAGGGTGAGGGGTGCGTCGCGCTAGCGGGCCCTGCCTTGGACCGAACAGCAAAGGGAGAGCAAGGCACCCAACCCCCCCAGCCTCACGAGGGAGGCCGGGTGTGCCGATGAAATGAGAGGCCCGCCCCCGGCGCATCAGGGTGGGGCATGCTACAAGTACGACTGCGCCATCCCCTGCCACGGAAATGGAGCGTAGGCCCGAGATCGTGTCAGGCGGCACCGCGATCTGGGCAGAGAGGACATGGCTTGGCAGCGGCGGAGCATGTTCATCCGGAGGGCCCCGGACAGGACATGTGTAGGGCAGCCGACCTCACTCCCGGGAGGCGAGTGTCGACGGTCCTTAAATGCCAAATTCGACCGTCAAACATACTCATAAATAAAGGAAAACTATACACCTTACTCACATATCTATATCACTAACCTAGTTCCACAGTTCTTTTGGATAATAAGTCATTTTAGGGATGCAAGTCCGAAATAAGAAGAAAAGACGCAGAAGACGCAATAGAATTGCACAGAAGATCACACCGAGCGTTACACTTACAAAGAGGGCCCACGTAACAGAGAAAACCGCCTTACCAAGGCGCAAATCATCGAGAATCATCACTAGGGCCTACGTGCCAGCCAGTCAAAGGAAGGCGGTGCCGGGGAGGCGCCACCTTGGGTCGGTCGACCCCAGGTTCGACCGAACCTGGACGCCTTCCTGGCCTCCTGATCTTTGGTGGGAGGATGGTCCTTATCTTCTCAAAGACGGTGGACAAGGCTTCCATACATAAATATGGCAGGAACCGACCTCTCAAGCTATAAAAGGAGGCCTCCCCCCCTCATTCACAGACACCACAGTGGAAGCCTCTCTCCCTCTATCACTCTAGTGACTTGTAATCCTCAAGCTAGCTGAGCTAGGCTAAAACTTCTCTTGGCGAGTGCAAGTCGTCCTCGAGGTCATTGAGCAATCCTCGGCCTCTGGTATGGCATTGTACTTGACTTGTCAGTATCTTATTCATAATTCAGAGTTCAGTCATGGTTGTTATGCTATCTTGATAGTTTATCATACCATGCCTTGCTTTATCACAAGTTATCCAATGTATGTGGTTAGGCCAGATGAACTAAGTAAGGATATCAGTTCGTTGTGCCTTTGGGCTTGCCTTAGCACTTTACTTGTCCATCTGAAGGGTGGGAGACTCGGGGGCGCTAGGGTAGTGACCTCATATACGGGCATGGTGCCCGGCTATGCGGGATCCTTCGAATATGACCATGCTCCACGGTGTTGTAGGGGTAGGCGGCAGGTGGTGACAACCTTGTCCGTCCACCACGGCTTTGCTGTGGTTTGTGAACTCCCCTACGTTCGGGTATGGTGTAGGAGTTCTGAGAAATGTAACGGGACTGGTTGTACACCGGTGTGGGACATTCTCCCTGTTATCTAGAGTCTTAGCTTTGAGCCCTGATCTTGTATCTTGTTTAACCCTTGCTTGTATGAATAGATGCTATTAGGACTCTATTGTATGCCTATGCTCTCGCTAACCTTTAGTTTATTCATTATTATTTATTCTTGAGATTGGCTTGTGTGTGTGTCACATTACCCATATCTATCATTTATCATGACTTACCCCTGTATGAAATATAGTCTATAGCTTAATCATTTTTTCCTGATTTTGTATCAAGTAAACTCTTTTACACCATGCCATCCTACGGGAAAATATAAATAACGATACCCGAATACTCTCCGGGTGAAATGCTACAACGGTATATCTGTGAGCTTACGGATTCATTCTGTAATCATTAAGACATACCACCACGACATTTCTTGCGCTGTTGCCAAGGAGTAACAATTCTGGCAGCAACGTTAAGAAATGCCAATTGCAAGACACCCCCTCTCACACGCATTATCCCCAGCCCACCAGACATATAAAGCGGAGCTGGGTCTTCTGACAAAAGAGGATTCGATAGAGACACACACACTCACCTCTTGCTAGCGTCCCGTTGCGAGCACCCAGCATTCGAATGTGAGGAACGCGAAGAAGACCACCCACACTGGATGTAGGGCATTCGCTCAAACCAGTCTAAATCCTTGCCTTCATTTGTTAGCCATCGAGCCACGGAGAAGTGCAGTGCTAAATTTACTAGCCGGTGATCGAAACACCGACACTTAACATCTGATAATTCTGCCTTTATTGAGTTTCATCCTAATTTCTTTTGATCAAGGATCAGGCAACTCAGAGAACTATTCTTAGAGGACCAAGTCAGAAGGGATTGTACCCCCCCCCCCCTTCCTTCTACACCCTCAAGAAAACATGTCTTTGGAGCAAGCAAACCTTCCTTGTCACGTTAGCACAATCGCCTCGGCCCATCCTTCATTGCTTTTTGTTCGTCGAGTCATTAGTTAAAGCAGCAATAAATTTCCATGTTCGAGTGAATCCATTAACGAGTCCTTGTGTGATGCTTTCAAATAGCAAAAGCACATCAGTTACCATATTATCGGTGTCTCGAACCGCCGACTAGTAAATTTTGTGATTGACACGGGGGTTTATACCGGTTCGGGCAGAATGTCCCTACGTCCAGTTCAAGCTGCTTGTGCTCTTGCACTAAGTTTGCAGTAGGGTTAACGAAAGGGCTCCCAAGTCTTTGGTGAAATGTGCATGTGCGAGTGTGAGTCTCAAAATTTTCTTCGTCCTGGCGGGGGGTCTCCCTTCCCCTTTTATAAGTCAAAGGGAAGGGATTGGTTACAGAAAGAGAGAGAGAGAGAAAAAGAAAGAGCAAAAGAGATCCCCGGGATCGGGCTGCTTCTCCCCTTCGCATGCGCCCCGCTGGCCCTGTAGATGACGATGGAGGCGCTCCCATGTCGTGCCCTGGTGCGGTGTGCGGCATGCATCCCAACGGGACGAGCGGCGCGGGTCTGCCCGGCTGCAGGATGGGCAATGTGCACACTGTCAAGATGGGCAGCGCGAGCCCTCGGCGCGTTTTACGGCTTGACCCCCAGTGCGGCGGATGGCCAGGGCTTGACGTTGTTGCCTGTCTTCTCCGGAGGTCATGTCGTCGCACGTCCTTACCTACCCTTACGCCTTATGGCGGAAAAGCCCGACTTCTAAACTTGGGGTTGGGCGAGGCAGACGCGCCTGATCCCTTAGCGTTGAGGTCAGGCGAGGTGGACGCGCCCGATCTCTTACCCTTGGGGTCGGGCGAGGCAGCCGTGTCCTTGTCCAATGCTTCGCGTTGGGCTGTCGGTGCCCCTTCTCTTGGTGGGCCGTTCTACGGCCATTTGACGGCCCACCTGCCCAAGCCTTGTACTTTGACGGAGCTAATCCATGGTCAGCTTCCTAAGGAACGTTCTTTAGGGGAGCCATGATATTTGCCCTCGATAGGAGCCCTGAGCCCCTGTGCGGCTCGGAGAGCCGTGTTGGGGTTTCATTTTACCCGGGCAGCAATTCCCATGCCGGTCTGAACGCTTTCCGGGCTTGGCGTTTAGGCCGATGTGACTCGGAGGTGACTTGTCTTTGTCAGGATCATGTGGGTGCGCGCGAGCGCACCCACTGGGTGTATGCCTCGAGCCTCTTAGCGAATTAGAGATTCGCGCAGAGGGTTCTGCTGATGTGCTCGTCTTCACATTCTGGTTGATGTGACTGCTAAGAGCTTCTCCCCCCTCCTATCTCACGTGGGTGCGCGCGAGCGCACCCAGTGGGTGTAGCCCTGAGCCTTTGGGCGAATCAGAGATTCGCGCATAGGGTCCACCATCGTATCCAGGAGGTGCCCTGTGATGATGCCTTGGTTCAAGCGCCTTCTCGTCGGGTCTCGTCTCTGGCGCCCGTTGACTGTGGCTAGCGGTGGTCACCGAGTCGCGTGGCATGCCTGCTCTCCTGCTGCGTCCGTCCTTGCTTGCCTTGGGGCTTGTGCGACGCCTGTCGCTTGCTCCTGTCTTGGCTTGCATCCACCTGCCCCATCTTATCTCGTGCTGTCCAGTCGGATCCGCAATCGCTGACGGGAATCAGGATCGGTGGACCCTTTTAATGCCGACTGCTTGGTCTCTTGCCCGTTCGGCCCTACGTCATCACCATGCCCGGGCGCAGCCATAAATAGTGGTGCTGGGTTCCTGGTTACGGCACCAAGTCCGAGTGGAAAGTCCTTCAAGAATGCATTGCAGAGCTAGGCCTCCGCGTCCCTGTCATTAGGAAGGAAAGGCTGAGTCGTGCCACGTTTTTCCTCGTTGGTCGAAATGCGGTGCTCGGAGAGCTGGTAATAGGTCAATCTGAGTGGGTCGAAATGCCCGTGGCGCTTGCGCGCCCGGTTGCTGGCCTCTAGCGGGCCCATCCATCCTCGCCCCTCACTCTGGTGGCACCCTAGGGCAGTTTTGAAATCCGTTCGTGGGCCAATCTTTGAACTCTAGGACTTTAATGGGCCGTCGGGGTGTTTTCAGCCCGTATCCCTTCTCACCTGTGGGGGCCTTTGGCCCCTTTACTACCAAGCGCGTTCTCCAAGGAGTCGAGCCCGAC
Organism: Panicum miliaceum; assembly: GCA_032594955.1. NCBI lineage: Eukaryota > Viridiplantae > Streptophyta > Magnoliopsida > Poales > Poaceae > Panicum > Panicum miliaceum. The sequence continues at coordinate 3,846,239 of CM064070.1, read as the reverse complement.
CGTGGTGTGCGCACTCCCTCCGATGGGACGGGGCAAAACAACACGGTAGACGCGGTCATTATGGAAGTCGTGGGGGTCGAGGCGTTTGTTTGCCTTCTGCTCCCCTTTCCTATAATTGGGCCTTCGGCCCTTCCGCCGCCTCCACGCTCTTTCATTTTCCTGCCCTCTTAGTCTCCTCGCCACCATCTTGACAAGTCACCCCCTGGAGGGTCTCGTCAAGCGTGGGCTTCTTTTGATGTGAACTAGGGTTCCCGATCTTCTGAAAGGTTCTGTTAACTCTCGATTTGGTGGAGTCGCGACACAATTCGATCCGGCTTCTGAACAACACATTCCGATCCCCGCAATCGTAGCACCACGTCTCCTTAGGTTATCGACCGGTGTTGCACGGCCGACCTCACCAAGAAGGCTAATCCTTGCCTGCGAATCGAAGAACACAAGCAAGAACAAGGAAGAATGCAACCAAAATTGCAAATGTATGATTAACTCACAAAGTTGGGGTCTCACAAATCGACGAACGGCAAAACTGTTCTTGATAGAATAATCTAAGCAAAACCCAAACCCTAACTTGGGCGACTCTACTGAATATAAAGTGTTTAGGTGCGTGCAAGACCCCAGGACGCACCCCTAATGGGCTCCAATATGATACACGGGCCAGCAGCACCAAGACAGATTCTGGATGTCCACTTGATTCGAAGATTCTCGTTGACTCATGCATCATTTTGTCGTGGGCCCGGTTCCATTGGAAGCTCTATGAAAATATCTTTTCAACCGTATGTGGAACGTCAAAATTGGACTCCGTATGTGGCCTGGGCGTCCAATCTAAGGAGGACTACTCCTGGACTCCGAGGTGGACTCGAAGCTGAGTTGTATTGGGCCTGCAAGTGTCTTGGACGTCCCTTGCTGGCCTTGTCCGACTCCAAGCTCCTCTCCACGCATCCCCTGGTCCTCTCCTTCATTCTTAATCATAATATAATCATTAGGTAGTAATCTATTCTCAAAATCATAAAAGGAAGTGCTTAGGAACGAGCTCACCTCTAAATTCAATCGTTACGCGCGAGCTCTAGTGATTGGACCTTGAATGTCCAGTGGAGTATTGTGTGCATCCGAAGGAGTGATGTCCTCATCATCTTTGCCCGTGAACTGCTGCGGAGGAGTGGTTCTTACCCGGCCGCGAGGAGTTGCCGGCGCCGCATGACGGCTGTGCCGTATCCTTCGTGCACTTCCACGAGCACGGGTTCAGGACGCCCCCTCAGCCCTCCTTCCACAGGCTCCTCCACCACTACCAGATAGAGCTACAACACCTCAACCCAAATGGGATCCAGCAGATTGCGGCCTTCATCACGCTGTGTGAGGGATTCCTCGGGATCGAGCCTCACTTCGAGCTCTGGAGGTACTTCTTCGCCGTCTCCCTGGTCAAGAAAAGGGACGGATCGACGGCCCCGGTAGGATGTGCCAAAATCCACCTCCGTGGGCCTCGGGCCCAGGAGTACATGGCCATCACCACCACGAAGTCCAACAACGTATGGCACTTGTGGTGGTTCTACATCAAGAACAACGATGCCCCTCTCCCACTCTTCACCGGCCGCACGATTACGGCGGCTCTGCCGGCGTGGTCGTGGGGTCCTATGGACAAGGAGAAGAAGCGGCTCGCCGCGCTCCTGGGCGCCATCGCGCAGCTGAAGGGCCATGGCCGCTGCAGCACTGGCGTCATCGGGGCTTACCACTCAAGGCGGGTGCGCTCCCGCTATTCGGAATGGCGCCGAGAGGGTGGCTGGAGGGCACGGTGCTCGTCCAAGGCTTGCTCCAGAATTCGGAGATACAGCAGCGCATCCAGGAGGCGCTGGAAGAGCCAAACGCGACCTTCCCAATCGAGGGTCACCAGGCGGTATGGCCCGACCTGGTAAGTATTTCCCGACTTCCTCGTTGTGTTTTGCTCCTTTCCTCGACTCTTACTCTCGACTTCATGGGTTGGCGTTTGTAGGGTCCGTTCAGCCCTTTTCACGATTCCCGTGCGCTGCTGCTGGAGGATGAAGCCACGCAAGAGGCGAACCGGGCAGCCGACAAGGCACGCAAGAAGAAAAAGGATGTGGAGAAGGCGAAGAAGGAAGCACGGGAGCGTGGAAAGTTGCAGCGCGGGAAGCGCCAACAAGGGTCGGACAAGGAAGCAACGGAGGATGACGATGATGACGATGACGACGAGGAGGAGGAGGAGTGGGACTACATCCCCTCGGATGAGCTGGCGCGCGATGATGACACGGGGACATCCCTTCAGCCGTCAGCGTCAGCGTCGGGACCCTCCAGCCCTATGCCTTCCTCGACGCAGCAGGGGAAGGCTGCACACGTCGAGGTGATGGAGAAGAAGTGCGACACCCCGTCAGCGCAAGCGCCTTCCGACCCTATGCCTGCCCCGATGCAGAAGGGGGAGGATGCGCGTACGGCAACAGGGATGGATCTCGATGCCCCGCTGGATGTACCCACGCAGGTGGAGGATCCCAAGTGGCAGCGTCCTGAGGAAGCGCAGCTGGGGTCGGGAGGCCTGACCCCAAAATGCTCTTGCATGGTGGCGTCCCGGTGAGTTGACGATCACCTTGCTCCCTCGTGGTTGGTGATTCTCCGCCAACGGCGTACTAACCACCCTCGGGCCTTTGATGCAGTGCCGGAGGCCGGGCGGGTACCCTGGTGGTGGCGCCGCAGAAGGTCCTCGCGCTCTGTTGGACGCCTCCGGGTGCGGCCGCCGTTTCGTCGGGGGCAAGCGCAGGGGGTGCCGAGGAAGACACGGTGCCTGCGAACCCGGGGCCGTAGATGGTGGCTGAGGGTCCACCACGGGAGGACGCACTCACGGAAGGAGTGCTACCGTCGGCGGCGCTCGTCGAGGAGGGATCAGGGCGTGGTTCACCTGACTCGCTCCCTGAGGTCGAGGCGCAGACGGCGCCGCCGCCCCATCAGGCTGATGTGTCCTACGTGGGGCGGACAGACAAGGAGATGGCGCGCGAAGGGCCATCACCGCGCGAGGTCGTGGCGGTCTACCAGGAGGAGGCTTTGGCCATTGTGGCGAGGCGGCCGGGACCATCACTGCGGAGGTGGTGTCGACGGAGGTGTCCGCTCCCTTGGCGCTGATAGGAGCGGCCAACCCCAGCGATGGTGGGAGGGCCTCGCCATCCCTAGCCCAAACGGGCGGGGATCTGCCCGCGCAGGGAGGTATCCAGGAGTCGCGAGACCCTGTTGCGGTGATCCTCGCTCTGGGCGACGAGGTGGAGGATGCGGAGTGGCGGGGCGTCTCAGGAGCCCTGTCCGTCGTGTTGGGCGCATTGCGCAACGTCGTTGTCCCGAACTACTAGGTATGGCACGTCGGCACCACCGATCCTCGCGCCCTGTCTAGGCACTTCTGACATGTTTCTCCTTCACAGTTCCTCATGAATCCCACCCGGGATCGACGTGCCCATGAGCTACGATGGTGCACGGAGCTGGCAGAGCAGCTCGCTGCGGCGCGCCAGGAGGTGGCCGACGCCCAGGCCAAGGTGCTTGTAGACGCCGAGGCATTCGAGCAGCTGCGAGGGGAGCAGGAGTAGTTGGCCGGTGCCGTGAACGAGCTCCCTGGCAAGCTCGAGGCGGCCGACCAAGAGCGCAACGCCACCGTGCGCCTATCCGAGGAGCAACAGGAGCAGGCGCGGGCCGCTCAGGGGAATCTTGCGAGTAAGATCCTTCTCCTATTCCCCTCGGATTATCAGTTTCTTGGTCGCGGCGTGTTTAATTTTTCTTCTTGCCAGGCCCCCAGTAGCATGTGGTGCTCCTTCAGCAAGAGTGCGCCAACGAAGAGAAGCAAAAGCTTCAAGCAGAGGCCACGACTGGCGATCTAGCCGTGGAGGTTCCTGCTGGGAGGGCAGAGATTGCACGCCTGAACGGCGAGATGAGCAAGCTTCAGGACCGAGTGAATGGTAAAGCCTTGCTCGTCATAACCGTTCCTTCGAAGTTTCTCGGCAAGCTTTTTTGACGTCATTAACGTGTGTCTGAATAGTGTTTGATGGGAATCTTGGAGAGGAGGTGGTGGCGCGCCGACGCTTGGAGAGGGAGCTCGGTGAGGCAAACGCCACGCTCTGCAAGGAGTCCAGTGAGCACGACCAGCGGACTGCCGTCGGGCTGGTTTTGAATGACTTCAAGATGACTTCGGAGTTGGGGACGAGCTCGCTTGCGGTCCAAGTGGTCAATGTCGCAGACTGGACGCGCGGGATGGCGAAGCGGGAGCTGCACCTCAGCGTGCAGTGGTCGTTCACGATCGCGCGTTCTCATTACGAGAACATCGACCTACAGGCGATGAGCCAAGGCTTCGCGCCCGACTACGACGACGCCGAGCTGGACCAGATCGAGGAGGAGGTGGCGCCCCTCTCACACGTCTTGGCTGCAAGCATGGAGGAAGAAATCATGCTAAAGTAGTTAGGTAGTTAGTTTAATTCTAGCTATGAACTGGGCCTTGACGCCCGAAGTTGTGTAAGCAATCTTTTAAACTTATGAATTTTGGCCGGGAGGGCCTTTGGAGGGGAAATTTTAAAGACGTCCGACTGTTCCTAATATTGGGGAAATGGGAAAAGAGGTGCGAATAAGAGGACTCTGATCACACTGGTGAGCGGAGGCAGCATAGCCGCTGGGGCGTGGGTTTCCCGCAGTCCGACCAACTTTACTCAAAGCGCTCCTTCATAACTTGCATTTTCTTTTTTGCCTCAATTGTAGGAACGGGTTGGGCGTAAGGGATTTTTAGTGGGTATGGCCCTGGTAGCCCCCGAGTGAGGTCCGACCCCCTACCATGGCTAGGGTCGGGCGTCACTAAAAAGCAGCAGAGTGAAAAAAGTTCTCCGCAGCACAGCTCGATTATTCAACATGAAAATTTACATAGCTTGGAAAGTACTAAGGGTAAACACGACATAGTTGTTCGATGTTCCAAGCATTGGTGAATACTTCGCCCTCGGGGGTCTGTAGCTTGTGGGTGCCTGGCCGGAGAACCTCGACGATGACGAAGGGGCCCTCCCAGGGCGGGGATAGCTTGTGATGATCCTTGTTGCTCTGGACGAGCCGTAGCACCAAGTCGCCGATGTTGAACGCCCGACTCCGCACTCGGCGGCCGTGGTACCGTCGCAGCGCTTGCTGGTACTTGGCCGATCGAAGTAGTGTGACGTCGCGTGCCTCGTCGAGCTGGTCCATCACATCTCCGAGGGACGCCTTCACTCCTTGCTCGTTGTATGCCCTGACCCTGGGCGTTCCATAGTCCAGGTCGGTCGGGAGCACCGCCTTGGAACCGTAGACCATGAAGAAAGGAGTGACACCAGTCACTCGACTAGGGGATGTCCTGAGGCTCTAGAGAACCGCGGGGAGCTCGGCAATCCACCGCCCGGCGAACTTCTTCAATCGATTGAAGATTCTAGACTTGAGCCCCTATAAGACCATGTCATTCGCGCGTTCGACCTGCCCATTCGTACGGGGGTGTGCCGCGGTGGCCCAATCGACTTGGATATGGTAGTCATCGCAGAACTTGAGGAATTCGTTTCCCATAAACTGCGTGCCATTGTCCATGATGATGGAGTTCGGTACCCCAAAGCGGTGGATGATGTGGAGGAAAAATTCCACGGCCTGCTCGGACTTGATCGTCGCAATCGATCGGTCCTCGATCCACTTTGTGAACTTGTCAACGGCGACAAGCAAGTGCGTGTAACCCCCGGTTGCCTTTCTGAGGGGCCCGACCAGATTGAGTCCCCAGACTGTGAATGGCCATGTGATCGGGATTGTCTAGAGCGCTTGAGCCGGCAAGTGGGTCCGCCGAGCGTAGTATTGGCACTCTTCGCATGTGCGCATGATCCGCTCGGCGTCGGCGACCGCCGTCGGCCAGTAAAATCCCTGGCCGAAAGCGTTCCCGACCAGGGTTCTCGGCGCGGCGTGGTGCCCATAGACCCCGCCGTGGATGTCCTTCAGTAGCTAGTTACCTTGCTCAATCGTAATGCAGCGCTGAAGGATCCCGGTGTGGCTTCGCTTGTAAAGCTCCCCTTTGACAATGACAAAGGACTTAGTGCGGCGTGCGAGCCATCGAGCCTCCGTTCGATCGGTATGGAGCACCTCGCGGTGGAGGTAATCGAGGTAAGGCTATCTCCAGTCGACAGGAGTGTTGGGCTCCGTCGCTGGTTCCTCGTCGAGCTGCATAACCTCGGGGTCGGGCTGGGTCGGCGGCTGACCAACCATCGAACCTGAGGCGGGCGGCTCGCCCTCCACCCACCTTGGCTCCTCGTAGCGGACCGTAGGTTTGTGCTGGTCGTTGGCGAAGATGCCAGGCGGGACGGGCTGGTGGCTCGACGCCATTTTTGCCAACGTGTCGGCTGCCTCATTGAGCCGTCGTGGGATGTGGTTGAGCTCAAGACCATCGAACTTATCCTCAAATTGTCTGACCTCCTGGCAGTACGCGGCCATCTTGGGGTTGAGGCAGCTCGACTCTTTCATGACTTGGTCGACGACAAGTCGAGAGTCGCCCCGAACATCGAGTCGTCGAATGCCCAGCTCGATGGCGATGCGAAGGCCGTTGATGAGTGCCTCGTACTCAGCCACATTATTTGAGGTGGGGACATGGACGACAGTCACGTATCTCATGCACATGCCAATTGGGGAGACAAAGACTAAGCCTAGGCCGGCCCCTTGGTTCATCAGCGATCCGTCGAAGTACATCGTCCAGTACTCCTCGTCGACCACTGCCAATGGCATTTGGGTCTCAGTCCACTCCGCGATGAAATCGGCGAGTACCTGGGATTCGATAGCCGTCCGAGGGGCGTATGAGATCCCCTGTCCCATGAGCTCAAGGGCCCATTTCGCTACCCTCCCGGTGGCATCTGGGTTACGCAGGACCTCATCGAGAGGGAAAGATGTGACCACCGTCACGAGGTGTGTCTCAACGTAGTGCTGCAGTTTTCGTTTGGCGATAAGAACAGCATACAGAAGCTTCTAGATCTGGGGGTAGCGTGTCTTAGCATCGGCCAGGATTTCACTTACGAAGTACACGGGGTGTTGCACCTTGAGGGCATGCCCCTCTTCTTCCCGTTCCACGACAAGGGCCGCGCTGACCACCTGAGTCGTTGCTGTGATGTAGAGTAGGGGTGGCTCTCCACTGGATGGTGGGACTAAAACCGGGGCCTTTGAGAGGAGCGCTTTGAGCTTGTCGAGCGCCTACTGAGCCTCAGGGGTCTACACGAAGCGATCGGTCTTCCTCAGAAGCCGATAGAGGGGGAGACCTCGTTCGCCGAGGCGTGAAATGAAGCGGTTGAGGGCTGCGAGGCATCCAGTGACTTGCTGAAACCCCTTGAGGTTATGAATCAGGCCCATTTTGGTGATGGCCGCGATCTTGTCCGGGTTGGCTTGGATGTCGCGCTCGGAAATGATGAAACCTAGCAGCATGCCCCTCGGAACCCCAAAAATGCATTTCTCGGGGTTGAGTCTAATGTCGTTCGCCCGGAGTCTAGCGAAGGTTTGCTCTAGGTTGGCCACCAGTTGGTCGGCCTATTTGGACTTGACTACGATGTTGTCCACATAGGCCTCGACGGTTCACCCGATGAGGTCCCCGAAACATCGGAGCATGCATCGTTGGTAAGTGGCCCATGCGTTCTTCAGGCCAAATGCCATGGTGGCATAGCAGTACGATCCGAAGGGGGTGATGAAGGAAGTCGCGAGCTGGTCGGGCTCCTTCATCACGATCTTATGGTACCGAAGTACGCATCAAGGAAGCAAAGGGTTTCGCACCCTGAGGTTGAGTTCACTACCTTGTCTATGCGAGGCAAAGGAAATGTATCCTTTGGGCACGCCTTGTTGAGACTCGTGTAATCAACGCACATTCTAGATTTTCCACTCTTTTTCCGCAGCCTGAAGAGGTCGACGAGACGCGCAAAGTCCCCTACCCGGCGCACCAACTATCGATGTCTTGAACCACCGACTAGTAAATTTCATGATTGCGCGTCTGGCCCGGATGGTGTGCAAGAAAGACACGGGGGTTTATACTGGTTCGGGCAGAATGTCCCTACGTCCTGTTCGAGCCGCTTGTGCTCTTGCACTAAGTTTGCAGCAGGGGTTACAAACGGGCGAGAGAGGGAAAGGGCTCCCAAGTCTCTGGTGAAGTGTGCGTGTTTTAGTGTGAGTCTTAGAATTTTCTTCATCCTGGCGGGGGGTCTCCCTTCCCCTTTTATAAGTTAAAGGGAAGGGAGTGATTAGAGAGAGAGAGAAAGAGTAAAAGAGATCCCCGGGATCATGCTGCTTCTCCCCTTCGCGTGGGCCCCGCTGGCCCTGTAGATGACGATGGAGGCGCTCCCATGTCATGCCCTGGTGCGACGTGCGGCGTGCGTCCCAACGGGACGGGCGGCGCGGGTCTGCTCGGCCGCAGGATGGGCGACATACGCCCTGCCGAGACGGGCGGCGCGAGCCCCCGGCGTGTTTTACGGCTTGACCCCCGGCGCGACGGACGGCCGAGGCTTGCTGTAGTTGCCTGTCTTCTCCGGAGGTCATGTCCTCGCACGTCCTTACCTACCCTTACGCTAGAGGTATGTCCTCCGGCGTGGCCCGACATTTCGTGGGGGTCCCTAGGGGCCCCATGCCTTATGGCAGACGTGCCCGACCCCTCACCCTTGGGGTTGGGCGAGGCGGACGCGCCCGACCCCTTACCCTTGGGGTTGGGCGAGGCGGCCGTGTCCTTCTCCAGTGCTTTGCGTTGGGCTGTCGGTGCCCCTTCTCCTGGTGGGCCGTTCTGCGCCCATTTGACGGCCCACCTCGCCCAAGCCGCGTACTTTGAGGGAGCTAATCCGTAGTCAGCTTTCTAAGGAGCGTTTTTTGGGGAGCCATGATATTTGCCCCCGACACATATCCTTAGTTAGTCAGCCGAGCTTTTCTTTGTAACTTATTTTTTCTGATGTTTGAGCCCCTGCTCCTGAGTCTGTTGGGAGAAAACAGTATTGTATCAGCTTTATTAATAATTATAGGAAATTTATATGGATCTATCTCGTTAAATTTAAATGTAAGGTGTTTTAAAAGTTTTATGAATTCTAGAGCCTTGTTGAGCACTTGTTTGATCAAAAAAATCCTAGCAGTACAAATTGACTGGGGAGGCAAGTATCAAAAGTTGAGTTCATTCTTCAACAAGATCAACATATCCCATCTTGTATGATGCCCTTATGCTCATCAACAAAACGGGGCTGTAAAAAAAAACCATCGCCATATCGTAGAAGTTGGCCTTGCGCTCTTAGCTTACGCTTCCATGCCACTAAAACTCTAGGGTGAAGCATTCTTAGCAGTAACCCTTCCCAGTAAAGTCATTGACCATACAACTACCCTAGAACGTTTGTTTCACAAAACCCCGGACTACTCTTCTTTAGGAGACTTTGAATGTGCTTGTTGGCCTAACTTGAGACCCTACAACACCCACAAACTCAAATTCCCTTCCAAAGAATGTGTGTTATTCCTGGGGGTATAGTAAGCTAGCTACACAAAGATTTTAGTGTGTTGATATATCTTCTGGTAGGGTCTATATCTCTAGGGGTGTCACGCTTGATGACACAGTATTTCCTTTCTCAAAGCTTCAATCCAATGCATGCCGGTGCAAGATTAAGCCAGGAAATCATCCTTCTTCCGGATTCTTCTGCCCTGATTGTGTCTTGGTTCCAGGGTTATGACATTGTGGCTAATTTTACTCCTGAAAATACTAATGTTTTGGTTAAAAGTAGTGAGTGAAATCTGACCAGGAACAAATCAGATAACGGAGGTTTCAGTGCTGGCGAGAACGACATGGACTTCGAAGCTAATTCGCCTGCAATCCTGGCACACGAAGCAGACTCAGGATCGGCACCAGATTTGGTGGGGCCCGCAGTGACAGATTTGGCGCTGGCAGCGCAACCAGGCAGCGCACGCCACGTCTCCAGCATCAGGACCCAACGCGCGCATGGGCGCTGGCTGGAGCCACTCCACAGGCGGCCACGCCTTCGCCGGCACCACCGACCGCGCCGTTCCCACCGGAGCCGGGACTCTGACAGGGAAGATTCTCCCTAGCGCTGATTCTTACCTACTTAATTATAATATTGATGTTGACAGGACTTAAATTACTGTTTACGACTTGGCTAACCTACGCTAACCGTAAATTAGCCAACTCTACTGCCGCCCTGTTTTTGGAAAGCTTGCACTACACTGCAAGTCAGGTTGGCAAAAAGCTGTTACTGCTACTCTCTTTTCCCGCGCGTGAAGTTGCACTGGGCGGAGCGCGTGCTCGCATATGGCCTACATATTTTTTTCTACTAGAACTATATGCCAGCTCTACTGGTCTAAAATGCCACTGCTTCACTGAAAAAGGCCAAATTGCCAGCTTCCGAGCACCGCCGCTTGCTGGACGAAGGCAGCGACACACATATTGAACACTAATGAAGCAATAAAGTTGCACAAATAATATACTGATATGCCAAATTTTTGAACTGTTAGATTTCTTTTGGGAGTGAATAGTGTAGCGTTGATGCAACATTACTGTGAAACTGAAACATTCTAGATTCAGATTATTGCCATGCAAACATCACAACAATTTGGAACCAATTGAGGCACCATTTGAACGTGTTGTACCCAAAAAAAGACACTGGTACTTGTTTCAGTCCTTGTTCACCCGTGAAGCTGCATCTTCTCCACGCTTCTTCAGCTGTAGAGATAGAGAAATCTAATTACTTCTTTCTTGCTCCACTTCATGTAAGAGTTAGGCGCAACGGAAAAGAAGAGTAACAAATCTAGAAAGAAATAAAAAAACTGTCAAAAATACTAGACCTCATGCTAATGGCAATGAAGCACGATCAATGAGTTTCAAACTAAATCAAACCAAACCAAACCAATAATCACTGTCCACTGCATTCTTATTGCATTGCAGGCTACTGAATGCTGATTGCACATAGTGGTAGGGGAATAATATCTAGTACAAGTGCTAGTAGATGCATGTGGACATACTACTTAAGGCAACCAATCAGAAAAGGAACTACGAAATGCTCGATAAAGATTGCCTAATGAAGTGCACTGTTTTGCCTATCTAGAACCATATTATTCCATCGTACAGAAACATGGCGTTGCCTACTGAAATATATTATTTTGCTTAATCTGGAATCATATTATTGCCCACTCATGAAAAAGTTGCATGCAACGCTTATGTACCAATCGACAGAAAGCAGAATTTTTTTCTAAATTGCTTCATGTGAACATTTTAAATGCTAGTCGGATAGTATTTAAATGCCTATTGAAATTTATTAAAATGCTAATGATGAACATGCATGTTGCAGGTTGCTGATTCAGCTCTCGATCCATTCTGCACTGGAGAAGGAAGAAGACCAAGGCCATGTTATTAAACTGCCACAAAGCTGGATCAGTCATGGACGATTGCTGCTAATCCCCAAGATTCAGAGTAATTGGTACATGCATTTACCAGCGAGCCCACCACGATTATGGCCTCTGTTCTTTGGCAGATCAGCTAGATACACACTCAGCCATATCAGAGATGGCATTCTATTCATGAAGTTGTGCTTGTGCTGTTCTTTCCGAAAAATCAGCTGGGTCACGCTTGGTGTAATAGTCTCATTATGTAATTAGCAGTTGCTTGTCAGTAAATTAAACCTGTCCCTCTACTCTTTTGTATCTTTTGTCACTGTGACTTGAGTTGATAAAAAAAAATCAATCATTCAGTACCTTCGATATGCTCCTAAGAGGATGTTTTGCATGACATACGAGGAATCAGAGATGTGGTTGTACATTCATGCATGTATCGACACCAACTACATGCATGTATGGATATGCTCCTAAGAGGATCTAGTAGGAATGCTCCTATTTCTCTATGACAATAGTTCAGATCATGCTGCAAAAACTGAACTATAGTTCTAAAGAACTTGCTTTTAGATCTAGTAGGAATGCTGCTATGGTTATATGATATGCTGAAATTACATGTTCAATAACATTGTCTAATGAAGTAAACTATATTACCTTTTTAGTGCTATATTATTGTCTAATTAAGAACCACATAACTGCCTAAATTAGCCTATATTATAGCCTAATGAATTTGAATATTTACTGATCGGCCGTAGGGATGGTATGATACTGAGAAAGTTTAATCTGCCCTTCCTGGAGTAATAAGTCGAAAATTTTATCGGCTTTTGATGTGTCAAAGCCGAATATCTCTGGCTCTTTCTTTCCGAAAGGGCATGATATTGGTTTTTTGCCCTTTACCCACTCTGCCAGGCCGATTTCCTCCTCCCCATCAGATTCAGATCCTTCTAAGTATGCTACCTTCTTCTGGAAATTCCTCCGCTGCTCAAACGAACGGACTTCCTGTCCTGCCAATCGGTGCACGATCTGGCTTAGGCTTTCAAACTCCTGTGAAGCATATCTCTCCTTGATTTGTGGCAGGAGGCCTTGGAAAGTGATATCGGCCAACTGTGCATCGGTCAGAGCCAGGCTGTAGCATTTATTCCTGACCTCTCTGAACCTCTGTATATATCCAGTCACTGGTTCATCGGTCCTCTGCCTGAGGCTGGTCAAATCTGAGAGCTTCATCTCATGTACTCCTGCGTAGAAGTACTTGTGGAACTGCTTTTCCAGATCGGCCCACGTAACAATAGAATTTGGTGGCAAAGTGGTGAACCACTGGAAGGCCGATCCGGACAGAGACGATGAAAATAGACGCACCCTCAGAGCATCTTGCGTGGCAGCCTCCCCGCACTAGATGATGAATCGGTTGATGTGCTCTACGGTGGATGTGTCGCCCGTCCCTGAAAATTTGGTGAATCGGGAACTTTGTAGCGGTGTGGGAACGGCAGCAAGTCATAGGCCGATGGGTATGGCGTCTTGTAGGTGTAAGTCTGCACTTTTGGCTTCAATCCAAACTGGTCCTGAATCACTTCTGCTATTCTTGCCGTCCAGTCCACCTGCTGCTGATGAACGACTGTTCGCGGTGCCGGCATATGTTGAAGGGCTGGTACGGCTGGGTGATGAATCGAAGCATGCGGCGAATTTTGCTGAGCAGCTGATAGTTGATGGCGAAGTGAATCCGCCGCTCCGTCGTACGTCATCATTGGCACCGTGCTCCTGAGTGCTTCTACAACACTTGCCCCCCTGCCGATTTCTGATGAGATTGGCTGATACTGAGGGACCGTCGGCCGGACGGCCGATTGGTGCGGCGCCTGGATTGGATAGCTCCCGTATCCGGTTGTTGGATCGGGAAAAACCATCGTCGCTGATATCCCCCAGGGCACTGAACTTGTGGATAGCGATTGCACAGAAGCAATCTGGACGGGTTGAAGCGATGCCTGTGATGGGAAACATGGTGCGCCACTGTATCTTGGAGACGCCGGAGGCAACGAAGTGTTGTACCCCTCGCGTTGCGTCAATATCGGCTGAGGAGCCGATTGGGACGTGCTTGGTAAGCTTCTGGCTGGAAGCGTAATCCGCGGGGCATACGCCGGCCCCTGATAGCTTTGAACTGCTCCACTGGGCAGAGAGCTGATGACGGTGTTGTACACCGTGTTGGTCATCACCGAGGACTGGTCGATGAACACCTGGTAGACGGACTGTTGGATCATATCGGACATCTTGCCTGAATCCTCAGCAATGGTGATATGGCGGGGAACTGGAATAGGAGCTTTCTTGACAGCCTCCCCGCTTCTGGTATGACTGAACGACTGCAAATACATCTTCTTGTAATCTTCTAGATGTTTAGCTAACTCTTCCCTCTGGTCGTCCTTGAGATCCACTTCTATGACCTCAATGATGTTGCCGTCGGAAATTTCCGCGTTCTTCGACATATCGGATCTTGAAGTTTGTCCCACCGGGCGTGCCAAAAGTGTGTTGGCGCTAAAATCGGCCAGACAGGAATCGGTCGATGGTCTTCAGCGTCGGACACACGACCCGGGAGAATCTGCTTAGCTCCTGTTCGGATTATCGCCCTGGTACGGTTCGCGCGGCGTGCCAGTCAATCTCACCTGTGATTGACAAGGAAATAAGAGTATTAAATTCCAGGCGCTCCGATCGGCTGGAGTTCCGATCTGTCCTGAAGAGCGCGTCGGCGAATCGGCCGATTTGCTGTAAAGATGATCGGCTATGGATCAGCCGATAATCGCGTAATAATTGTAAAGAAGACTGCTGGAGCGATCTAAATAATTATTACGGATGCAACACTTGAAATAGATCTAATCGGCTGTAAGATGATAAATCGAAGAAGAATGATAACGAAGCCGATTACTCTGATCTCAAGCTGGATAACTGGTGATAATACTAGAACAACAGGTAAAACTTGCAATTCTAGTAAATATCGATAGCTGGTGAATAAATCCAAACGAAACCACAGCGATGCGCCCGTAGTTAAAGCTCAGATATTACTCGATAAGCGGAACCTACCAATTGGCTGGAGATCAAGTTGATGCAGTCCTGCCAATCTGTACGAACTCGTGAAAGAAGAAAAGTATTGGCGAAGTCGCCGGCTTGAAAGTAAATTGCTAGAAAAAGTAGAAGTGTTGTTGTTGATTGATGTCTTGTTTCTGCAAAGCCCTGACGACTCCTATTTATACCCTAAGACTAGGACTCCTGGTCGATTACGACTTGTTACAACCTTATTTAAAAAACAGGAAAACTACTATATCTATAATATCTTTTAAAGGAAACGGACTCCCGCAAAATCTTCTGCCGCCGTCTCCTAATCCAACCATGACTTTTTTAATTGCTTCTTGACCGACTTAGCGTCGTTCTTTTGACCAACTTTTGACCGGGACCCTCCAAAGTAGTCCCATCCTGTTGGCGCAAGCTGCATCATTAATCAGCCGATTTCCAACTGTTACCTCAATCGGCCGATTCCTCATGTAACCCTCAGATCTGCCGCATCGGCCAATCTTCTCCTCCTGACGCCGATTCAACACGTGTCAAAATCTGGCGTCAACACCTATCTATATTTTGGCATAGTATGAATAATCATATTTGACCGCGTCAACAGATGGTCGAAAGCGAAATGAATTGAGTATTTTTACCGTTTTAGTATAATGTTTATTCCGTGTGTTCGAAATTATAGGTCATTTTAGCTTCTAAATACATAACTTTTGCTATGTACCTGATGTACACAATATCTAATATCTAGTAAAAACTATGTATCTAAAAAACGAGCTATAATTGAAACGGAGAGAGTAGCTTATCTGTAGAAATAATAACTTGTGTGTGTAGTAAATATGACATTTAAATCAACCGAACTCGGTCTAAATGATGAGAAGTTCTAATTGCAATAAAAAATAAGATCTAAATAATTATTAATTAGCTTAAATAATCAATGATTAAGTAACTTAGATTTTATTTACATGAATCGTTAGGGGGCCATGTGGCCCCGCGGCTCCGCCAGTGTTTGAGCCTCGAGCAGATAGGCAGGTAGCAATATGAGTGGATATTGTGCTGCTTTTGTTGGGATATAACTAAGGAAACTGTAGTAACCGCTTACTAATCCATTTTTATCTGTCACGATCAACCCCTACTGGCCAGTTATAAATATGCCCTCATGTACTGTGTACCCCTTCAATTAATGCAACATTTTCCTAAATCAAACAAGATGAATGCGAAGAATGTAATTCTCTGCTGCCTTCTTTTGTCGTGCTCGTGCTGCACACAGATCATGCTTTAGCCGGTTGGTTCTCCTAAGTCCTATAATATCTCGTTTTCATTATGTTCTAATTTATCAGCTCGGAGATTAATTTGCATGATCTTTATTTCCTTTTTTCACTAGGTTTGTATTCAGTCTTGTGATTTTCTTTTAATTTTATTCGAGAAACTAAAGATTCCTCCGAATTCTGTCCCTTCTTCCCAAACAAACTAGAAATGTATATTATTGTACGTATTGTTAATCAAGAACATTTCCATGCGATTGACAACGCATGCGAATGTACATTATTAGCGGCATTTGGATTTGTTTACATGTTTCATCTTTTTTTGGCATAGTGCGGCTATACATCTCCTATGATGCCATTCTGTAAAGGATGGATGTGCAAGGCCGAGTGCTGGACGGAGGCACAATTACTTGTAGCTAAAGTCATGGAACACAAGTGCATGAAAGGGGGGATCAAGGGCTGGTGCTACTGCCGTTTTTGTCGTTAACTAATTTGGATGCCATAATCGTCTAGAAGAAGAATCAGTCGAATAATTCGTCATGTCTCTTGTTAGTTTTGCTTTGCAACGACTGTGTATTTAGACAATTGTCCATGGATAGAGTCAAAATAATATCCAAATATACAAATTGACAGGAATAAGTAGTCCGATACACGTCCAAAAACCATTGAGATCTAAATCATCTAAATCCAATATATAAAAACCGTTTATCCATAGGTAATTCAAAACCATTCCTACCTCTAGGCGTGGCCGCTGAGGCCAACAACAGGCAGCGGTGACAGAATTTTTTGTTTCTTCATTAACTTAAAAGGAGCAGAATTGAATAGTCCCTTCACCTGTCCCTGGGTGACCCAACACCGGAAACACACTCCACCTACACGTCAACACTTCTATTCTCGACTTTGACTGCATGTAATCCAGAATTACGCACATACAGACACAGATGAATACACGATACATCCACAAACACCGATGCAGGTGAAACTAGACAAGTATAATAATTTGCACAAAATACGTACGGCAACACAGTAATATATCTCCAGTCAGTCCAAATCAGTGCGAACAGTTTCAAAAAATTAGACCAAACTGTTTATGAATCAATAGAAAATCAGGGGGGAAATCAGGCTGATAATTTAACATATACCAACTCAATCAGATTTGATTAGGAACCATCAAGCTCCCGTATCAGATGATCAACAGAACGAACAGACACGTTACTATTTTTAGACTGACTAAACAAGTCATACACGTTACTATTTTTAGAACGACTACACAAGTCATCTATTGCAACAATAATAATTGACGAACTTTTTACAGCTTACACGGAGAATACAATACACACATGGAGCCATGGAGGTTCCCCTCGGGACACATGAATGACCTCTTCTTGTCTTCTAGACAATAAACATAGATATGCGACTGTACGTGATGAAAGACTCATGTGAACGAAAAATTATAAACATCAAATGGTTAGCCTACGATTTGTCATGTTGAAAAGGAAGACTTCACATAAGTTCCTCAATGAAAAGCAGAGTCTACAACACGAACAACACCACTACATTCAGAATACTAACTACTATATACTCTCAGCTCCATCCCACTCTGGAGAAATACAACAAAGGAGCCTATAGCATGCTACTGACAACTATACTTACTGGATATGAAGAAGCTAATGGTTCATAAGGAGGGAATAAACTAAGAAAAGAACAGATACACAAGATACCTTCAAGGAAGAACTAACGATAACACTGTCAAATCATTGCATTTCTCACTTCTGGATATACATCCATGTAAGTGCTCATTGACAGGATCACCTGACTTCCCTATCAGAACTGAGATTCAAATTCGATGTCGGATCAGGCTCCAATCCATATACTGATGTTGTAAGTAACTGTTCTAATGCTTGGCTTGTAGCATCTCATGTGCACTGTCAGCAATGTAACTAAATCATTGAGAAGAACATCATCTGCTCAGTCTCCAACAGGGAGGAAAGTGAATTAACACCAGACCTCAACTGGCTTAATAAAATACAATCAGCAACTAGTCATCGAGATCCATAGAGTGCGTATTTTCAATGCAGATGGTGTGCTTGGTATTGTGATACTTAGCTGCACCATGACCAAGACGATTACCCAAGAATCTAAATTCAGTCTCTTCCTCATCATCACTATCTATGTTCTTCGGAGTTATCCTGTTTTGGTAACACCTCCTTCTAAGCAGAAAACAATTAAAATAATAGCTCACAAGTTCTTTCCTTCCCTTCAATTGGAAAAATAAGTGGAGACGGTTCCAGAAATTCCTGCCCGAATATTGAGCATTATTTTGTGCTATGGCCTTGAAACTTGCCTCCTCTTCATCTGTCCAAGAAAGTGCAATCTCCTCCCCCATACGATCAAATCCCCATGCATAGAAAGCTACACCAAGTTCACGTTTCAACTTAAACCTCCGTTCTGCTACATGAAACCTAACACATTCCACTGATCCTGGATGGTTGCAACCACAAACAACTTCTCTGCCTTTGCCAATAGGGTCACGACAAACCAATGCTTTACTGTTTTCATTTACCGGAGGCCAGACTTTTGTTCCCAACCATTTCAGAGTTTCTGGATCATCATAATTTACAGGTACTTCACATGTCCATTGTGGCACCTCTGCTTGATAGTCAGGACCAACAGGTACTTCATTCTTCTGCTGACTTGTAAAACGTGAACCATTAGAAGAGTTATGTTGAATCATACTATCATACTTCCCTTGTCCAGTTAAGTTGTTCTCCTGTTCTATGAGCATTAAGGAACCATTCAGTAATTTTGCTTTTGCACAAGCTCCAACACTGGTAGAACTCATACAGCAATCGCAAGCCATTGGAAATACTTCCTGAGATGGAAGAAAAGGAGAGTCAGTATCAGTCAGAAAGCAATATATAAGGTTCAAGAGAAAGCCATGTGTGTGCAATTACAAAAAAAGAAAGGTATGTGAATGAAAAAAATGGATTGTGAACAGAATCATAAATGATATATGATGAAGGGGGATCTGCACCCACAGATGGTACTAAAAGAAGGTACAGCAGAGCTTGCACGTAATTTCAGTTTCCATGATCCATATTCATTTTAATGTTTATCTACCAAGTACTATGGCACTCATACCAAGTACTACAACACCAATCAGATCATCAAAACTTCATGCAAACACCCAATGGGGATAATACAAAAAAGAGCTGAGTTCAATCAATAGATATTTATGAATTTTCCCTTCATTTTAGATTTTGACTGTTCCATGTTCTATTGTCTTTATTAAACATTGAGGAGTGAATGTTACGTTCTTAATGATGCTGGGATCAAGTAAATAGTTAATGTTGAGTACGGCTACCCAAGAGATACACCAGGTTTTGCTCTCTGATACATAGTTCGCTGCCATTCACCTAACACTTCATAAGTTAAAGTTTTCATGCCATACTGCTGGCAGCTGGAACATGTTCATATGTTCAGCTCCATAGATAAAACCTCTCCAAAATCAGTACAAAAATTTGACAAAAAACTTATTCTTTTCCATTACCAACATCCCCAACTAGCACTATCAACAAGAACAACAAACAAGGTGGGGAAGCTGCAATCAGAGGGTTTCAGATCAAACAAGAAAAAATTGAAATGTGACTTAGGCTTTAAAGGCTGAAAGACTGACAAAGCATGAAGCATTAACAAGGCTACATAAGTTTGTAATTTAAAATCGCAGAAATTTTAGATTCTTAGAAAGCAATGAAGCAAAATATCAATATATTAAACTATTCAATTTGGTTCTTGCATACAAAATATTCAACTGTCTGCAATAATATACAGGGTAAATGGTACACGATTGCATATGAGAACTATAGAGCACAAGCCACCATTTGGCCATTAACTAAACACACAATTGGGCTTGTTGGGGGATTGCCTTCTGGACAAAACAAGGACCGAAGGTTACAATTGTTTTTTAGTTCAAATCGTATTTGAGCCACTAACCTCCAAAGCCAATAAGGGTAGGAGATGCTATCTGCGATTGTTTGTGTGTAGGAGAAATGGGGTCGAGGGTTATCGAAGCAAAGGACGCATCAGACTTGAATGGGGAGAAACCTCCGATGATGTGTCGAGCAAGCTCCTTCGCGCCAGCACTCGAGCGGGGCTATCTGGTCACGAGGAACGCGGGGCCAATCACGGAAGGTTCCTATTTGGAGTCACATTGGAAGTGTGACAAAGGATGGGAATTCCGACTGCATACTTCCTCTGTAGAATGACTTTTATGTACAGAATAGAATATTCCAAGTATGTACCAAAAAGCAGGGGGGTAAAAAGCGAATTTAGACATTTCTCGCCCTACAATAAATACCCTGGCTTTTTACTTGTAAAGTCACTTTTTTGGAAGAACAAAATTGAATACACGAATACTTTTAAAGCAACATTCTTCGTGAACATTTGACTTGAAAACATACTGCTTGGTGATTGAACTCAGTTTGAGTACCAAAAGAGCTAGTGGGCTCTTCATTTCTCTTTCCAGCTATTCAAATCATATAAAGATAATCGAGGAAGATAAAGTTCCACGGTCATGATGAGCTTTTTGTTCCATTACCAATCAGGAGACCATGCTACCATACCAAAAAAAGATGATCACTCCATATTAATATGAAATGTTGCATAAAAATTGGTTGGATTGATTCTGCACTGACTAGAATATCTATGATAGACATGGTTGAAAATACAGCCTGCTGAATGTGCTTCTAGTAGTTACTACGATCCACAACAAATACATTTATTCTGAATTTTTGTAATTTTGCAAGTAAAAAGTCAGTAATCACTCATAACTCTTCGAAAAAGTATACATACTAAATCTGCTCTTTTCCAACATAAATCAACAAGCTTGCAAGGAATTTTATCTGCCCTTTCCTTGTAGCCTCCCGCGTTTGTGATCAACTGGCCTAATACAGTAACTTAAATCTACAATATTATTTGATCACAGAATCCTATATAAACTGGGTTTCTAACTAAGTTCCTCTGCTGCAGCATCCCCTCTAGGCAATTGCATGCAGTTCTCACCCTGTGTACTGAATTCTCATTTCGAATTGCATTGGATTCAGGTGAGCACAAGACTACAATTGAGCTCTAGCAATATGTATAGTAATTGCTATGCCGAGCAAGGTCACTATATACAGTAGCAAACAGACATTGGTGGCTTTGAGATATGTGGAACCTACAATTTTGTTCATGCTTGGTGCCTGGACCATTTGGGGACATCGCAATGATTGTGTTTTTAATTTGGCTACCCAAGCATTGATACAGCCCTGATCCTTGCTAGTATGAAATCCGCTTGTGAAGCATGGCTGAAGGTAAGGGTCTCACCATGCTTACAGCTAGAGGGGTTGGTTAGGCCTTTTGCCTCAGTGATCGGGGTCGGGTCGTCTTTGTTTTATGTAAAAGGTTCTTAGTATCATATAATTCTAGAGGGGTGGGGAGTTGGGGGGGGGGGGGGGGGGGGGGGGGGGGGGGGGGGGGGGGGGGGCTTTCCTTGTATCATTGTATGATGTATAACTCTTTCTTCTCCTATTCATACAATGATACACAGCTATCCTGCGTGTTCGAGAAAAACCTACAATGTTATGCCCAAAAGGAAGGCCTAGCATATTATAGCAGTATAGAATTTTAAGTGAAAAGGTATGTGAAACTGCAGATTAGAAACCATAACTGAGAGGTCTCAGTCAGGGGTCTGCCACTACCTCAATAGCGTAGAATCATAGTTCAGAAGAATGTACATGAATCCGCTCAGTGTAGCCTAGAAAACAGTTGTTATAGAAAAAGGAAACCTGGGAACAGGTCAGTGGCATGGTAGTGAGGAGTTTGCTTAACATTCGTACTCACCCATTCACTACAGACCTAGGACTAAATCGGAAGTCCATCTCCCTTTGGTGAATAACAGGGCTCCTACTTTTTCCTCAAAAAGGATATGCAAAAGAGAAACCAGGAAGTTTTATTCTTAGGCATGATCTTAGTTACAATATTCAACACTATAAAAGATTTTTTTATCTTGCCAATAAAGTAGAAATTATGAGTACTCCATGTTCTATGTGAGCATGAAGTGATGCTAGTTATGAATACTTTACAGAGCCATTAAGGGCAATAACCAGATAACTCAACAAAAGGCTAATTCCATGACTAAATTATAACACCGAGCACATCAAAGGCTCTTATAAAAATCAGGATTTCAGTGGATGAAATTAACCTCCTAAGATATAATATAAGCCATAGAATTGGCATCTAAAAGGGGGTTCCTATGTACACATGAATTCTGATTGCCTTCTATTATTCTATAAATTTATGAAGTAACCAAAATCAAGAGAAGAGTTCATCTACACTTCTGTATCATGAAGGCCTCACCATGGAAGAAATATCAACAAGCATCAAGGAAGCAACATCTTCTAAACACAGATATGAATCATACTAGTAAGATGAGATTCACTAATATAAGTTAATAACTTGATACAGATAACTGTGGCCCAAAACCAAAAAAAAAAAAAGAATGAATGAGACACCAGAGGGCTTTCTTGTGAACCAATAAGCTATTATGGCAGTTATATTTGATGGTTTCTTGCTATCAAATAATTTAATAACAAAACTATAAAAGTGAACTGTTTCAAAATGGACCCTTAAGTATGAAAATTGCCACACCATCAGATTGATGCATTAACCTATTGTTCTTTAGCAGCATTACCAACATATTTGAGGAACCATTTGAACAATCTCAGTGGTGTTAATCCAATGCTCAATGGAGGACATCTATTTAAATGTGATGCGAATTACATCAAACTGCAAAACATTTGGCTAACAAATTCTCCGAAGGTACCGAAAATCACCTGAAAATGTGAACCATTCAACATGCTTGCTCGGCGAACCTTCTTCCTGGTCACCACCTTCCTGACCGCTAATGCCATTGAGAAGTACTCATCCGCAGACCCGGCAACCACAGTACCACCATCCCCAGCATTCTGGGCTATCTCCCTCACCCAACCCAGCATCCCGACCATGTCCCCCCTCTTCCTCTTCAACATCACATGCCGCTGCTCCCTCTTGTCGCAGCCCAAGAGCGCGTCTTCTTCCTCATCCATTCCATTGGCTCCACTGAACAGTTCTTGCCTTTTCGTCCTATCGCCGACCAAGAACGGCCCGTGCGCTTCCTCGAGCCTCTGGATCCAGCGGTCCAGGGCGCCGAGATACTTCGCGTAGAGCAGCTTGACGGGCGCTGCGAGGGTGGCGTCGACGCCGGCGGACTCTGCGGCGGCGGCCCAGCCACCGGGAGAGGAGGTCACGCCGGCGTATCCCCCTGCGGCTCGGACGGAAAGGAAGAGCCGGAGGAGGTCGACGCAGCGGCCATCGCCGAGCGCCGCCGGGATAGGCCGCGCGTCGCGCCCGCCAAGGTAGGCCTCGCGCAGGAACGCGGCGAGGACGGCGTCGAACGCCTCCGAGGGGTCGGAGGCCGCGGCGGCATCGGGGATCCGGAGATCGGCGCAGAAGCCGAGGGATTGCAGCTTACTGAGGATGGCGAGGACGGCGGCGACGTAGCCCATGGACCGGAGACCGGCGGCGAGGTCACGACGGTTGGCTGCGGCGGCGCATCTTCTCCCCCATTATTTTTCCTTTTTGGTTGCTATAAAATTTTTCCCCTTTGTTGGCCGAGTGTGGATAGAATGGAAGGTTAAGTGTGGATTTGATTTTTCTCTTTTTGGTTTTGGTGTTTTCGAACGAAATTCGGAGGTTTGAGCTTGTCCATCGCTTACAATAGCGAGGATTTTATAGAGACCCGTGCTGCCTCGTTGGGTTGATGGGTGATTTAGGCATTGATTCCGGGGATACCCGTCACATTAAAGAGAATCTTATCATTTATGAGTATTAAATAAAATTTATTTAATAAAATTTCTGCACAGATGAGTTCTAAGTATCTATAATTTGCAATAGTGATGCTACAGTAACTATCCGTTAATCATGAATTAATATATCTCATTAGATTCGTCTCGCGAATTAACCCAGGGGTTTAGCAATTAGTTTTGTAATTAGACTTTATTTAATACTTCTAAATGATAAGATTATCTTTGATTTAATCGGGTTAAAGTTTAGTTCTGGGAAACAAACATCTCCTTAACAAAAATATCTTCCACAACAATATTAAATTTCACCACCATACCTCTACTGTCTTTCTTGCTCCCAAATTTTTCCCAAATAACTAAGACCATCTCCAAAAATAACTAATTTTCACTTTCAAAAGATAATTTTGGAAATAAACTCGAAAACACCAACTCCAACAGTTGCCTAAACTGATGATGATATCCATGCACACGCCCAAACTTGACAGAAAGCCAAGCTATTTTTGCATCACTCGGTGGCACTCCCAATCGCAAAAGTTGAGCTGATCCTGCGTGACTTCTTCCCCTCCTGCGCAATTTCTTCTCCCTCGATGCCATTTTCCTCCACCCCATCTGCCCTCCTCCCACAATGTGCAACGGCGCAAGGCCCTCCACAGGTGATGCCGCGCATATCTGCTCAGGCAGCCATAGCTTGCAGGTGGAGGAATGGCTAGTGTTTGTGGGGGTGGCTCAAGTTACTAGTGCTGCTGGCTACCTATTTTGCTCGAGCAGAGTGAGGAAGGATGAAAGCGGTGGCGCATGATGCTCGGTCTAGTGCTGCTGATTGCTAAGATGGAGAGGAACAAAGAGAATGAGGGTGAAGCTCAAGCTGCTTTGATTGGAAATAATTAAGAGGAGGGAGATAGCGTGAGTGGTTCTGGTACTTGGCTGGCTACTTGGATTTAGAAGTAGTGCATGGAGGAGAAGAGATCAATGGGGAGCAAGCACAGAGGAACAGGCATGCTTGGCCTTGGTTGCTGTGGAGCTCGGATTGGAAAGAGGAATGAGGAGTGCTAGCTGACGATTGGGTGCTTCGGTAGAGACAAAGGGAGCAGGGGTTGATCGGCCGAGCTCGGAAAAGAGGATGATTAAGCTGCTGCCAATTTTGTGAAGAAAGAAGAGAGGTTTGCTAGGAATGGAGGGGTGAGAGTTAAGTGGGTGATGTGGCAGCGACTAAATTATTTTGGAACTAAGTTTCGGGAACTGCTGGTGGAGGGGGTCTATTTTTCCCTTTCAATAATCTTTGGCAAGGTTCCAAAACTAATTGTTGGGGGCAAGTGTCATGCACCCTAAAAGAACGCTCCTTAGGAGGTTGATCGCGGATTAGCTCCCTCGGAGTATTCGGCTTGGGCCAGCTGGGCCATCAAACGACCGCGGAACGGCCCACCAGGAGAAGGGGCATCGACAGCCCAAAACGAAGTACTGGAGGAGGACACGGCCGCCTCGTCCGATCCCAAGGGTAGGGGATCGGGCGCGTCCGCCTCACCCAACCCCAACGATGAGGGGTCGGCCGCGTCCGCCTCGCCCAACCCCAAGGGAAAGGGGTCGGCCGCGTCCGCCGTAGGCTGTGGGGCCCTTGCGGACCCCATGAAGCGACGGGCCACGTTGGGGGACATACCTCTGGCGTAGGGGTAGGTAAGGACGTGCGACGACTTGACCCCCGGAGAAGATAGGCAACTACGGCACACCCTGGATGTCCGCCGGGCTGGGGGTCAAGCCGTAAAACGCGCCGGGGGGTCGCGCCGCCCGTCTCGGTAGGGCGCACGTCGCCCATCCTGCGGCCAGACAGACCCGCGCCGCCCGTCCCGTTGGGACGGACGACACACGTCGCACCAGGACACGGCATGGGAGCGCCTCCATCATCATCTACAGTGCCAGTGGGGCCCACACGAAGGGGAGAAGCAGCACGATCCCGGCGATCTCTTTTGGCACTTTCTCTCTCTCTCTCTCTCTAACCACTCCCTTCCCTTTGACTTATAAAAGGAGAAGGGAGACCCCCCGCCGAGGGGTCGGAAACATTTAGACTAACACTCGTACACGTGCACTCCACCAGAGACTTGGGAGCCCAGTCCCTCTCTCACCCGTTTGTAACCCCTACTGCAAACCTAGTGCAAGAGCACAAGCGGCTCAAATTGGATGTATGCACATTCAGCCCGAACCAGTATAAACCCTTGTGTCTTTCTTGCTCACCATCCGAGCCAGACGCATAATCACAAGATTTATTAGCCGGCAGTTCGAAACACCGACAGTTGGCGCGCCAGGTAGGGGCCTTTGCGTGTCTCGACAACCTTTTCAGGTTGCGGATGGCCAACCACGCTGGAGGATGGGCCCCGGGCACGCTCGTGCGTTTCGGAAGCCTGGACTTCATCGTCACCACGTAGGGAGGGCTGGAGCAGATCCACATTCCAGGCTGACCCATTCGCGCCTCCATCCTCAACTCCGTCATTGAGGACTTCGAAGGACTGCAGTTGCACGCCCCGGAGGATCGCAACCCCAGGGACGGCCCGCCTCTCGATTTCGACTATGAGAGACTCGGGCATCAGCTCCACGTCTTCCTAGGTCCCCAACTGACCCAGAAGGACTTGCACCTCACTCTCTTCTTGCTCGCCAACGTCACAGCGCAGCTCTCCAGGGGAGAACCACTCTCCGCGGAGATCCCGGCCAGAGGCGTCCCGACGAGGTTTCCTTTTTGCCTGGGCAATGCGGCAGGAGACGCGCATCACCTCGCCACGGCATTATTTGGTTCAACCCCCACGGACGGCAAGTTCGTGGGGATGACGGACTACATCTCGAAATCTTTGCACGATCTCCTTGCAGGGGAATCGGAGGCGATCTTCGACTCTGGCTCCAGCGGAGGGAGCCACCTCCCCTCGCAGGAGTCTTTCATGGCAGGAGTCCCCAAGGGCGTGTCGAAGACGCCCACAGCGTGGAAACTCCCCCAAGCGGCCCAAACGACGGGGCCAGGGAGAGGAACCAAGCCCCACCGCTCACGCGGCTCGAGCAGCTACGGGAGCGCTGGATGGAGCTTGAGGAGGCGCGCCTCCAGATAGAACAGGAGCGTGCCAAACTCGAGCGAGAGATTGGATGTCGTGGCGATGGAGGGCGCGCGTGCGCTGCCGCCCGAGATGTAAACCGAAGGATCCTCGAAGACAATGAGGGTCCCCCGCGCTTCGCCCGGGCAAGTCAGAACATCACCGCCACAGCGGCTTTACTGGAAGGGCTTCTGGAGCAAGCGACGCCCGAGGGGCGCCGCGCTCACCAAAAGTTATGCACGCTCATCGAGTGCGCGGTGCAACAACAGGCTGAGAGCTCGATGTCTCGGCGATGTGGGCAAAATGCGGGCCCTCACCCCCCTGCGAAGCGCAGGGCGTCAGGGACGTATGTGTCCACCAAGCCCCACGAGAGGGGGAAGGTCCCATGAACGCCCCCATTCGGGGATGCCTCAGCGCTGTAACACCTCGGGTGTTTAAATTACGAAATAAGCCTCATTAGCTTAACACAATGCATAAATAACTAAGAAAAATTTAAAAGAAACGAATTATAAATTGGTTTTGCTTTGAATAAGAAAATAGATGTGTATATGTGCATAAGTGCATGTACGTTAATCAAACAAATTAAATAACTTTCACATTGATGCTAGCATGGCTACGAAATTGAATAGGCACATCGTTATTGACATGATAAACAAAAGTCTAGTTGAAGCCTAGCAGAGAATACAAATTTTTGCCCAGGAAATGACGTGCCCTCCGAATCATACTTTTTGAGTTTTTAAAATAACTTCTAAACTAGAACTCAAATGAACTTGGGCCTGAAACAAAACTTGTGTAACTTTTCATTTTGAACAACTTTCATGTTCAAAGATTTTTGAGTTGCAACACGGAAATTTGGGAAACACTTAAATTTGCAAACTAGCCCCTGCCTTTTCTTCTATTTCCACTGCAGACCCTTCCTTCTCCGTTCTGCCCGACCCTCCGACGCGCCGCCGCTTTGCCCGACCCTACGCTTCGCCCGACCCTCCGCTCGCTCGTCCCTCCGCCCGCCGCGCAGTCGCCGCTGCCACCTGGCCGGCGATGCCTGACCGACGCTAGGCGCCAAGCCAATGCCTGGCCGCGCCCTGCTCGCCGCGCTCCTCCCCAGTCCGCGCACGCCACGCGCACTCGCCGCCCGCCGCGCCCAATGGACAAGCCGTGCCGTGCCCGTGTCCCCGCCGTGTCCCGCCAGTCGCCGCGCTTGCCGCCCGGCAAGCCAGCTACTGCAGCTCCTCGCCCAACCCGCGCGCCGCGTGATCTCCCGCTTCCCACACCAAATCCTCAGCACCAATCCCCTGCCCACGCCCGTCGCACGCCGCGCCGGCTCTGCTCGCCGCCCACCGCGACCAGTAACGCGCCCCCGTCGTGCCGCCCCTCCCCAGCGTTGCCCGGTCCTCTCCCTCCCTCCTGCAGCCTATAAAAGGCGACACAAGGCCACTCGCGCGCGCCTCAACGCCCAGAACGCCGTCGCCGCTGCCATTGCTGCCGCCGTGCACCACCCGCCCGTGGA
The DNA here is from genome assembly GCA_032594955.1 of Panicum miliaceum. Taxonomy (NCBI): domain Eukaryota; kingdom Viridiplantae; phylum Streptophyta; class Magnoliopsida; order Poales; family Poaceae; genus Panicum; species Panicum miliaceum. The sequence goes on along the minus strand of CM064070.1, from coordinate 3,818,128 downwards.
GTCCCATCCTCCAGCCTCCCACTGCCCAAACCCATCGCCCAGCGAGCTTGCCCTCCCTCCACTGAAGCTCACCGGCCTCTTCCCGACCATCTCGACCGCCGGAGCACCGCCAGCGCCGCCCGCGCCGCCGCCGCTCCCTTGCTGCTCCGTGGACAGCCCACTCCGAAGCTCCTCCGTCCAAGCCAAGCCTCGAAACGGTTTTCCCTCGACGCCGCGAAGCTCATCGACCAGCCCACGCCCTCCCCTCCTCGCTGAGCACAGTCGCCGATGCTCCGCACCGCCGCCACCCCTCTGCTCCGCGCCGACGAGCCACCTCCGGCCACCCCCAACCCCGACCAAGGCCATCCCAAGGTAGCTCTCACCTCCCTAGATCTCCCCGACCCTTTTCCCCTCGCCGCCGACGAGCCCCCTCGCTGGAATCTGGCCGGCCGCCGTGCCAGCGCCGCCCAAGGACCCAATTGCAACGATTAAAATCTTTAAAAGAGTGTACACGCAAGTTTCCAGGGCATAACTGTAAACCTGTGTTAAAACCATGAATTCAAAAACAGCAAAATTGTAAAATTTGTATAAAATCATAGAAAAATCAGAAAAATACAAACTCAATTGTTCTGGAATCGTTAGATGAAAATCTACAACTTTTGTTAAATGCTTTTCTTCATATGTTTGCTATATCTTTCTCTAAATTAAACGGAAGGTTTAATAGACTTTAGTTGTACCCACTTTTGTAGACTTGTTCACAACTTGATTTTTCGACAGTAGATTGGTTGCTTGATGTGTAGGCCAGTGTAAAAATATTAGGACCAGAACCCATCTCTAGCTAAACTTTTTGATAAACCTTGTTTATTCCATGAAATAATAAAACTAATTTGTAACTGCTGTTATATTGTGATTCATGTTGTGAAACTTTTCTAGAGCTGTTATATTGATGCCTAAATACCACAGAAAAAGGTTAGAACCTTTTTCCTCTGTGTAACCTATTTATATAATTTTGTGGTGGAAAAAATGCACTAAGTAAAGATAATTAGTTTCTGTGCTTGGAAAATGTTCATCTTGTTACTGTGGGACACTTTAGAGTAGCTCTTGCTGTATAAAAAGTTTCATACACAGAAACCCTGTAAAACATCCTGTAGAAATTAATCTTTATTAAAATCATTGTATCTTGTCCTATTTATTATGCCTTGTATCTTGCACAATAAAATCTGAAAAATTTACAGTAACACATATATGGATAGTTTAACACCTTGTAAAAGTTTTAGCATCAATACATGAATGGTTTGTTCTGTATAGAAATAATTATGTCTAGCAGTGGCTGTGTAATACATTTTTTTATGATTTTTCGGCTGCATAAAAATGTCTAAAATTTTTACAGTAGTCTTATCTCTGCATAGTGTACTCTGAATAAAAATTTAATCACCAGAAGTTATCTAGATCAGTGTTTGTGCTTAATCCATGCTTATACTGCGAAAATTAAAATTCCAATACAACACTACCCCTTCTGTTAAAGAGTGCCCAAGAAATCGTAACTAAGTAACTTTATAACCAAATCTATGTTATTGTGGACTGCAACTTTATCGTGAAGGAAAATGATCGTCATATACCATCACTACAACTTACACTTGTGCATTCATGTAGAATCAACTACTCTCGCCGACGGAACGTACGAGCTGGTGCCCGCGTCCGAGAGTGAGCAGTGTGAAGCTCAAGTGAATCTAACTGAAGCTTTCGAAGACCCGAACCCGAGTTCGGACGAGCCCCAAACTAACTTTACCCAAGAAGGCAAGCCCCGGAGCATGAACCTTATTTTTCTAAACTTATGCAATTTATTACTCTACTTTACTTGTGCATTAAGTTTATAGGAGTTGAATGGAAACTTAGTTGCATGATCCTAGGTACCCATGCTCTGAACACTAGATGTAAGGTTTGATAGAATACTATGCTAATAGGACTCCGGTAAAAGTCGGGTGATTTCCTGCACTCGCGAGAATTTAGGAGTTGAATGTTTACTACATGCTGCAATCATAAGGTCGACGGACGGGGCTATGGTATGATGTTTATGTTGATGATTGAGGCCCCGTCTGTTTAGTGAAAAATGCTAAGGCCGCAGTGTGTGGTAGTGGTGGTTAAGTCTTTGAACGTACTAACCACATGCCGAGAATATGGTAATCGGTAAGCTTAAGTACCGGATTGAACCGAGGTCGGAATATACTCCCCACCGTCTTGAATTTGTTCACATCTAGCTAATGGCGGGTGCATGTGCCGCCATGGCTAGGCCGTGGGGACGTGTAGTCGAGGGCGGTGGGCCTGTTCCGTGAAGCGGGAATTGAAGGTAAAAGTTGCACGTGTGACTCTGTGAGTATCCACGTGACATGTGTTTAGGTTTCCCTTGCAAGGTTAAGAAATTTGATTCGAATCGTCCATTTCTCGCGGTTATTGAGACTGCTCGACCCTTTTACCACATAGAGTAAGAAGAGAAACAATGATGATGATTAATCTTGTTGGATGCAAATTAATTCTTCCACCATGTATGATATTGGATAGTTGCTTACCTAGAATGGTTAAAGAAAACTAGAACTTGGAGCTAAAATTTGAAAGTAAGGACCTACTTGTATATGCTTTTCGGCAACTAAACCCATCAAGTCAAAAAGCCTTGCATGCCTAGGAGTCGGCTAAGTATATTCCACTAGTCGGGTAAGCCTTGCTGAGTATTAGTATACTCAGCCTTGCTTGTGGCTTGTTTTCAGGTGAGACTTTCGAGGATATGATTGCTAGTTTGACTTGGCCTTGTACCCTTCCTCCTGGTTGGTTAGTGGAATGGGATACGCCCCCGGCCAACGGTGATAATGCCGAGTGATGTCTCGTACGGGCTTCATCGAGACATCCTGTATCATCGAGTAGTTTATCGTTATTTTTCCGCTGCTTTGAACTCTGAAGAACTCAATTATTTTGAACTCTGAAGTACCTTGTTTACGAATTCAAACTCAATTGTAATAATAATTTATGATGAACCCTGTGGTGTAAAATTTATGGAATGTTGTATCCTCTGGGCTCACCTTCGTGTGAGTACATGTATGTGTGGTTTCGATCGGCAAAAACCATGGTTGTATCGGGAGGTTACTCGACAGACCAATGGATTATTCCGTTTGAAGTGCGAGTTAGCCCTGATTGCCCTCGTGGTGATGGTTAGTGCGCTTGAGCCGGATTAATTCTGGTGGTTCTGCCACAGCTGGTATCAGAGCCGAAATGCATACGCTAGAGAATGCAACAAACCTTAAAAACTTGTTTTCATTAAACTTGACCAGAAAAATGCGTTTTGCAAAATGCGTTGGTTCGTCAAGGATGGTACCTAGTCGTAAAGCCCTGAGGGATTATGGGAAAGTTACTAGGTGTCTATCTAACTTATGAATATTATCAACTGACTTACAACACATTACTTTCTGTCAAAACTTACTTTTATGCACAACCGATCCTTAAATTCTGTAATGACGCACTCGTCGCTAAGGTAAGAAGGTAAGAATCCTCAGCCAACTGAGAGAGTTTGGCCTTCCTGTCAGTGATGCGAGCCGAACGCTGCCCTCAAGCAGTGGCTTACTTGGGGTGCTGCCAATATACCAACTATTAGTTGATTATATTGGGAGTAGAAGGTTTGGCGCAGGGTATGGCGATCGCTGTTCATACCCCCGTCTCAAGACAGTACCCCCCGTGAATACACTATCTCGATAGTGTATGTTAACGTCGTCTGTATGGCGGGAATTGTACGGATGTCGTTTCTATAGTGAACGGTAATGAATACGGACGCTTTCATGAGTGCTGGTATGAAAAGTTCAATGGATATATATGTGCTATATCAATCTTCTGCAGGTACACTAACCGCGATTACGATAAGTTTAAGAACGGTTAGAGAATTCTCGACTAGCTATTATAGTGAGAGACGCATTGTGTATACCACCGAAACTAAGTTCGTAAGACCAAAGCTATTTGGCAATTATTTTATTTTGTGAGGACGAATAGGACATGCATGCATCATGACTATATAAATCTGAAATTGAAAATGCGATGTGTGAGAGTGGTAAGGTTCATGCACCCACACAATTGTCTTTGCATAAGGATTATCTAGCAAATCTGTCATATTTCTGCCATATCTGAAAAGATAAATTTGTGAGCTTAGAAAATGATCCTTTCTGGAGAAACTCATGTTGAAAGTTTTGTTCCAAAATTTATATTCTACCTCCTGTCTAAATATGAAAAATTCTGGACATATGGATAATGAGAAACAACAAAGACCTTGAGATGTTAGTTTTCTGCCCAAAATGAGCGCTTCTACCACATAAATTTTTATGCTCCCTTACTACAGTTTCCTGCAAAAGTGTTCAACACCAAACCTGTTGTAAATTTAATCAGGCAGCTACTGTGAAAATTTGGTAATTTTTGGCTGGGTAGATTTTCCCTGGTGCACGAAACCTTGGCCCACTGTTCATTGAAATTTTTGGGTAGACAGTAAAGTAAAACCTTAAGAGAAAGACCATCTTAGAGCCTGATCTAGCTCTGGAGTTGACTAGAAAAGTTGTTCACAAATACCTTAGAAATGTTCTGGTAAAAGTTGAGAATGTTTGGACTAGAACTATTGAAGTTATGGCTATTTTAGCGCACTGACTAGAACCTGTTCGCTATGCTATTTACAGTTTTTCGCTATCTCACCCATTTGATCTTTTGTTCAGATGGCCGAGCCTGTTGCCGTGATGGTGGATGAGGATGGACGCGTTCACTCGCAGTGTCTCCACTGGGAGGGCTTTCCCTCTATCTTGTGGGATGTTCTGTGCACCGCGGGCTATCCAATTCCCCGATGTTACACCAGACTGGAGTTTGCAGAGAATGGAATTACCCAGTGCCGTGTTAACGTGACCATCTTTCCGCACCCGCTACACCCGTAGTGGCCCGCCTTGGTGATTGAGGCTGTTGGTCGCCGTTTGGCCGATACTTGGGAGCTTGCTGCCATGAGGGCGCTCACCACTTCCTGTGCGCAGTGCCCCGAGGCCGTCACGCTCACTCCTATTGGTTTGTTTCCTGCTGCCCAGGACAACGACCCCTTCTGGCTCAACAGGATACAACACTCACAATATTTAGTGGACTTTCACGCCCAGGAGACCATCGAGACCTCCGTGCGGTGCATGGATGCACTGTACCGACTTCAGGCTCTGCAGAGTCAGGCGCTTGTGCAGCTTGCCGATCTTGCAAAGGCTTACCATATGATGGCAGATACCAGAGATGAGTAGATTAAGGAGCTCAGTGAGGAACTTGAGGACAGAGACACCCGGATTGGCCAACTTGAGGGCCAAGTTCAGGAGCACAACACTCTCATGGGTGAGAGAGATGACATGATAGCACACTTGGAGGAGCAGCTCCATGATCTGAACCTTGAGTTGGAGGATGCTAATGAGCACATTCAGTGGCACCATGATCAGAATGCCCCTCCCGACGTGGTGGCTATGGAGGAAGATGATGAGGAGCCACAGGAGATTGACGGTGTTTCAGGCATGGACTTTGAGGGTGAGGCACCGCAGCCACCTCCGATAGGAGCTCACTCTCCTACTCGTAGCGAGTCGTCCGTCAACAACCTCGACGACTTCTAGACGATGACTTAGGAGGACTTTTGCATATACTCCTCGATAGTGTAGCCTAACTTTTGGCAAGTGTTGTAATAGGCTAACTAAGAGTTGAGTACCTCTTTTGTGATGGGTACAACATGACCATTGGATACTCTAATCATGTAGGCCATGGCTAAAAACTTGGTGGTTTGATTGTGATATTGGAAAGCAGTTGAATCTGCGATTGCAGAAACTTGTCAGAATTTTTACCCATGTTTCCTTACATTTCTGGGCTTTGTGTTGAATACAAAACTTGTCCTATATTTTGTGATCTAGGTTCTCACAAAATTTCAGCACTATTGGATCTTGATAGTTTGAGTTATTTGCAAGATACTATAACTCGTCCTTCTGAAAAACAGCCAAACCAGCAAAGCAAAGAGTGAATCTTTCGACCATCTTGGCCATCGATTTAGCATCTAAGCTAAATACCAAAGTTGTACATCTCTAAATTCCCTACCCACTGCCAAAATATGGGCAATTTTGGATGAGCCTACTAGGAGTTATAAGTTTCTTATGACAAACAGTATTCTATCCATGATTCTATCCATGATCTTTCGGAAGTCTACTTTTCCGAGCTAATCCTTTTGAATCATGGAAGCAATATGGATCACATTGCTAATGATAAACATTCATATTTTAGATGGTTGGAGCAACCCATGGTAACCTAGAAGGTTTCGGTGCTAGTGCTAGTGGATCCCAACAACAGCCACCACCACCACCCAGTTTGGTGGAAGTAATGGCCGCTCAAACCGAGTTGCTTCGCCAGCTCGTGCAAGGACAGCACCAACAGCGGGGTGGACACAATTTTCACCAACCTCAAGCTGCCGGTTATACGGATTTCCTTGGGACCCAGCCTCCCTTGTTTCACAAAACGGAGGAACCCTTGGATGCGGACGCTTGGATTCGCACAATCGAGTCCAAGTTTTCTCTACTCGTGGCCCCATGTTCGGATGCAAACAAAGCTCGCTATGCCACTCAGCAACTTCACGGTACAGCTCATCTTTGGTGGGACAATTACTTTGCTATGCTCCCGGCTGATCACGTCGTCACCTGGGACGAATTCAAAACTGCGTTCCGAGCACACCATATCCCAGAAGGTCTTATGGAAAGAAAGCTAAATGAGTTTTTGGCTCTCACTTAGGGTACCCGCACTGTACTTCAATATGCTCAGGCCTTCAACAACCTGTGCCAGTACGCAGGCTATCACGCAGACACGGATGCTAAGAAGCGTGATCGTTTCCGCAGAGGGTTGAGTACCAAACTCAAGGAGCGACTGAACCTTGTCAAGGCCGATACATATAATGAGCTGGTAAACATGGCAATTACCCAAGAGGATTGTATTGTGGCTCACCGTGCCGAGAAGAAGAGAAAGGCGCCAGTTGGACCCTCGGGAGCTCAGCCACCGAGGTATCGATTAGTTCGAAATGTTGCGCCTACAGCTCCACTGAAAGCCCCTCAGCCAGGACGTTGGATTGTCAGGCCCCCGCAGCAACATGGTGTTGTACGACCCCCTGTGCCTCAGCAAACTGGACCAAGGCCTGCTATTCAGCAATTCCTTCGTCCAAACATAGTCAATCGTTGTTTCAATTGTGGAAGTTCTAGTTATTTTGCCCGAGAATGCCCTCGGCTTAGGCAGCCAATTCAGGGCCAAGGCTCTAACCAGAACAATAAGAACAAAGGCAAGAGGCAGACCATTTAGGTCAAACAAGGACGGATCAATTTCACCACTCTTGCAGAACTTCCTGAAGGAGCACCAGTAATGACGAGTACATTCTCTATCCATAACAAACCTGCAGTTATATTGTTTGATTCTGGTGCATCGCATAGTTTCATTAGTGCAAAGTTTGGTGCAAAAGTAGGCTTGGATGTTTGTCACACAAAAGGGTCATATATGATATCAACACCGGGTGGAAAAATTGCTTCCAACCAAATAATAAGGCTGGTACCGATAAAATTGGGTAGTAAAATCATCAACACGGACCTTGTTCTCTTACCCCTTGAAGGCATGGATATTATTTTGGGAATGAATTGGATGACTATGCATGGAGTCATACTGGACCTTTCTTCCCGAGCTGTTGAAATAAATTCACCTAGTCACGGAACCACTACCCTTTACCTACCGTTCCGGGAGTGCACGAATTCTTGTGCTTTCGTGATGGAAGTGATCAACCTAGAGGATATTCCAGTGGTATGCGAGTATGCCGATGTTTTTTCGGACGATTTGCCAGGAATGCCACCAGATAGGGACATTGAGTTCGTTATTGAACTGCAACCAGGCACTGCACCTATCTCCAAAAGACCCTATAGGATGCCACCTAAGGAATTGGCCGAACTGAAAACACAACTCCAAGAACTACTGGACAAAGGCTTCATTCGTCCCAGCGCATCGCCTTGGGGATGTCCAGCCCTTTCTGTAAAGAAAAAGGATGACAGTTTAAGATTATGTGTGGACTACCGACCTCTCAATGCGGTAACCGTTAAGAATAAATACCCACTTCCCCGCATCGACGTTCTCTTTGATCAATTATCTGAAGCTAGAGTTTTCTCAAAGATTGATTCGATCTGGATATCATCAGATAAAGATTCGTCCATGCGATATTCCTAAGACCGCCTTTTCCACACGGTATGGACTATATGAATTCTTGGTCATGTCCTTTGGTCTCACCAATGCCCTGCCTACTTCATGTATCTCATGAATTCGGTATTCATGCTCGAGCTCGACCAATTCATCGTAGTTTTCATTGATGACATCCTTATCTATTCCAAGAATGAGGAAGAGCACGCTAAGCACCTGCACATGGTTCTTCAGCATCTTAGAGACCATCAGCTCTATGCTAAATTTTCTAAGTGCGAATTCTAGTTGGATAGTGTGAAATTCTTGGGTCACACTATTTCCAGCGAAGGCATAGCCGTTGACCCCAGCAAGGTACAAGAAGTGATGGATTGGAAACCTCCTACCTTTGTGCACCAGATTCGCAGTTTTCTTGGTTTAGCCGGTTACTATCGCCGTTTCATTCTGGATTTCTCTAGGATTGCTAAGCCTATGACTGAACTATTGAAAAAGGGAGTAAAGTTTGTGTGGGATGAGAAATGTGAATAAGCTTTCCACACTCTTAGAGAACATTTGACTACAGCCCCTGTGTTAGCTCAACCCGATAACACCAAGCCGTTCAATATTTACTGTGATGCATCTGGCACTGGTCTTGGTCGTGTGCTTATGCAAGAAAATCGAGTTATCACCTATGCTTCACGAGCCCTTCGGCCCCATGAGCAGAATTATCCGACCCATGATCTCGAATTAGCAGCAGTCATTAATGCTCTAAAAATATGGAGACATTAGCTCATGGGCACTCATTGTAATATCTACACCGATCACAAGAGTCTCAAATATATCTTCACCCAAGCCGATCTGAATATGAGTCAAAGAAGATGGCTAGAATTAATCAAGGATTATGATCTTGAGGTGCACTATCACCCCGGCAAGGCCAATGTAGTCGCGGATGCACTCGGCCGTAAGGCCCATTGCCATTGCCTATCAGTGGAAATCTATAATGAGACATTATGTTCGGAAATGAGAAAGCTTAGTTTGGAAATGATTCCTCAAGGCACTCTGAATCACATCTCAGTCGAGCCCACTCTCACGACCAGATCATCATGGCACAACTACACGATGAAGGAGTTAAGATCATCAAACAAAAACTCTCTCTAGGAGAAGAGAAATACAAATGTTTCCGCCAGGACCATAAGGGAGTTCTATGGTTTGAAAGTCGCATAGTCGTTCCGAAGAATCGTGAGCTCCGTAAGCAAATTCTGGATGAGGCACACCTTTCCAAATTTTCTATTCACCCCGGCAGTTACAAAATTTATCAAGATCTTAGGCAAAATTTCTGGTGGACTAGAATGAAAAGAGAAATCGCTAAATATGTCTCAGAATGCGACACATGCCAGAGAGTAAAAGCCAGCCACTTGAAAGTAGCCGGTACACTTCAACCTTTGCCTATACCCTCATGGAAATGGGAGGACATAAGTATGGATTTCATTGTTGGATTACCAAGTACCACAGAGAAACATGATTCCATATGGGTTATCGTTGATAGACTCACAAACATGGCACATTTTCTTCCGGTACACACCACCTATACCGCCAAGAAATATGCTGAGATTTATCTCGATCGTATCGTTTGCCTACATGGAGCACCAAAGACTATTATTTCCGATCGTGTTACTCAGTTTGTAGCGCGCTTTTGGGAACAATTGCAAGCTTCTCTTGGTACTAAATTGATTCAAAGCTCAGCCTATCATCCTCAAACTGACGGACAAACTGAAAGAGTGAACCAAATTCTTGAAGACATGCTTAGAGCTTGCGTCATTCACTATGGCAAGAATTGGGACAAATGCCTATCCCTAGCAGAGTTCTCATATAACAATAACTATCAAGCGAGTTTAAAAATGCCACCATTTGAGGCCTTATACGGACGAAGGTGTCGAACCCCTTTGAGTTGGTCACAGACCAGAGAACGCAAAATATTTGGACCAGACTTGGTAATCGAGGCAGAAGAAAACGTGAGAGTAATACAAGAAAACCTTAGAGCCGCACAATCCAGGCAAAAGAGCTATTTCAACAGAAGGAGAAAGCCACTGAAATTTGAAGTTGGTGATCATGTCTACCTCCGAGTTTCACCAACCAAGGGTGTATAACGATTCGGAGTCAAAGGAAAATTAGCTCCCCGTTATGTTGGTCCCTATGAAATCATCGAGAGCTGTGGACCCGTAGCCTATAGAATACGACTGCCCCCTCAGCTTGCAGCCATCCATGATGTTCTTCACGTGTCTCAGCTCAAGAAGTGTGTTCGAGTCCCTACCGAGGTTGTCGAACAACAGGAAATATTAGGAAGTGTGTTCACGTGTCATATGTTGAGTATCCTATCGAAATCATGGATCAAAAAGAAAGAAGCACTAGGAGGAAAGTGATTAAAATGTATAAAATTCAATGGAATCATCACACCGAGGAAGAAGCCAAATGGGAAACCGAAAGCTATCTAAACCAAAATTTCCCTGGTTTTCTCAACTCTATCGAAGGTACACACACTATCCACAATAAGCTTATTGTCCGAATCTCGGGACGAGATTCTTTTTAAGGGGGGAAGGCTGTAACACCTCGGGTGTTTAAATTATGAAATAAGCCTCATTAGCTTAACACGATGCATAAATAACTAAGAAAAGTTTAAAAGAAATGAATTATAAATTGGTTTTGCTTTGAATAAAAAAATAGATGTGTATATGTGCATAAGTGCATGTACGTTAATCAAACAAATTAAATAACTTTCACATCGATAAGATAGGGCAGGTGGATGCAAACCAGGATGGAGGCAAGCAACAGGTGTCGCGAGCCCCAAGGCGAGCGAGCGCGGGCGCAGCAGGAGAGCGCGTGCTACGCAACTCGATGATCACCAAAACTGCCACCGGCCACAATCGGCGGGTGTCGGAGACAAGGCCCGACGGGAGGGCGCCTGAGCCAGGGCGTCACTGCGGGGCACTTCCTGGATGCGCTAGCTGACCATCCTTATGAATCTCCGATTCGCACAGAGGCTCGGGGGCTACACCCACTGGTGCGCTCGCGCGCATCCACGTGAGACAAGAGGAGGGAGAAGCCCTGAGCGGTCACATCAACCAGGTTACGAAGGCAAGCACGCCAACGGAACCCTCTGTGCGAATCTCTGATTTGCCCAGAGGCTCGGGGGCTACACACGGTGGGTGCCCTTGCACGCACCCACATGAGCCTGACAAAGACGAGTCACCTCCGAGTCACGTCAACCTAAATGCCAAACCGGGAACGCATTTGGACCGGCACAGGGCTCACTGCCCGGGTAAAGCGAAACCCCAGCACGGCTCTTTAAGCCGCGCAAGGGCTCGGGGGCTACTGTCGGGGGCAAGTGTCATGCACCCCCCAAAGAACGTTCCTTAGGACGCTGATCACGGATTAGCTCCCTCAGAGTATTCGGCTCGGGCCAGTTGGGCCGCCAAACGACCATGGAATGGCCCACTATGAGAAGGGGCATCGACAGCCCGACACTGTGGCAGAACCACCTGAATTAATCCGGCTCAAGTGCGCTAACCGTCACCACGAGGGCAATCAGGGCTAACTCACACTTCAAATGGAGTAATCCATCGGTCTGTCGGGTTACCTCCCGATACAACCATGGATTTGCCGATCGAAACCACACATACAAAGTACTCACACGAATGTGAGCCCAAAGAATACAACATCCCACAAATTTTACATCACAGGGTTCAACATAAATTTATTATTATAGACCAAGTTAATTCATAAAACCAGTACTTCAGAGTTTAAAAGTAAACGGTTTCTTCAGAGTTCAATGCAGCGGAAAAACAACTATAACTACTCGACAATACATGATGTCTTGATGAAGCCCGTACGAGACATCACTCGGCATTATCATCATTAGCCGGGGGCGTATCCTATTCCACCGACCAACCAGAAGAAAGAGTACACGGCCAAGTCAAACTAGCAACTATGTCCTCAAAAGTATCACCTGAAAACAAGCCACAAGCAAGGCTGAGTATACTAATACTCAGCAAGGCTTATCCGACTAGTGGAATATACTTAGCCAACTCTTAGACATGCAAGGCTTTTGGCTTGAGGGGTTTGTTTTGCCGAAAAGCATATACAAGTAGGTCCTTACTTTCAAATTTTAGCTCCAGATTCTAGTTTTTCTTTAACCAGTCTAGGTAAGCAACTATCCAATATCATAAATGGTGAAAGAATTAATTTGCATCCAACAAGATTAATCATCATCATTGTTCCTCTTCTTACTCTATGTGGTAAAAGGGTTAAGCAGTCTTGTTGACGCCAGATTTTGACACGTGTTGAATCAGCGTCAGGAAGAGAAGAGACCGGCCGATGCGACAGATTTGAAGGCTACAGTTGGGAATCGGCCGATTTGAGGCTACAGTTGAGGATCGGCCGATGGGCGATGCAGTCTGCGCCAGCAGTTAGGAAGATGAAGCCATTGGAATCCTAACATAGGATCCCAGTCAAAAGTGGCCTGACGTTGGTCGAAAAAACGATGCTGACTCGGTCGTGAAGCAATAGAAAGAGTCCGGATTGGACTAGGAGATGGCGGCAGAAGATTCTCCGGGAGCCCGTTTCCTTTAGGAAAATATTATAGATATAGTAGTTTTCTATTTAAACCAAGTTTGCAACAGATCGTAATCGATCAGGAGTCCTAGTCCTAGGGTATAAATAGGAGTTGTCAGGGTTTTGTAGGATATACATACATCAATCAATCAACAAAACAATCTACTTTTTCATTGTACTTTATTTTCAAGTCGGCGACTTCGCCATTACTTCTTTTTCTTTCACGAGTTCGTACGGATTGGCAGGGCTGCATCAACACGATCTCCGGCCAATTGGTAGGTTCCGCTTATCGAATAACATTTGAGCTTTAACTTCGGGCGCATCGCCGTTGTTTCATTTGGATTTATTCACCAGTTATCGATATTTACTAGAATTATAGGTTTTACCTGTTGTTCTAGTATTATCACTAGTTATCCAGCTTGAGATCGAAACTATCGGCTTTATCATCGCTTTTCCTCGTTCATTATTATACAGTCGATTAGATCTACTTCAAGTGTTGCATCGGTAATAATTATTTAAGTTGCTCCAGGAGTTTTCTTTACAATTATTACGTGATTATCGGCTGATCCATAGCCGGTCATCTTCATAGCAAATCGGCCGACTCGCCGATACGCTTTTCGGGACAGATCGGAACCTCAGCCGATCGGAGCGCCCGGAATTTAATACGTTTATTTCCTTGTCAATCAACATGTCAGATTGACTGGCATGCCGCGCGAACCACACCAGGGCAATAACCCGAACAGGAGCTAAGCAGATTCTCCCGGGTCATGTGTCTGACGCTGAAGGTCATCGGCCGATTCCTGGCCGATTTTTAGCGCCAACACACTTTTGGCACGCCCGGTGGGACCACCTCAAGATCATTATGTCAAAGACCACCGAAGTTTCCGAGAACAACATCATTGAGGTCACGGAAGCAGATCTCAAGGACGACCAGAAAGAGGAGCTGGCAAAACATCTAGAGGACTACAAACGGATGTATCCGCAATCTTTCAGTCGTACCAGAAGCGGGGAGGCAATCAAGAAAGCTCCTCTTCCAGTCCCCCGCCACATCACCATCGCTGAGGATTCGGGCAAGATGTCCGATATGATTCAACAGTCTGTATATCAGGCTTTCATCGACCAATCCTCAGTAATGACCAACACGGTGTATAACGCCGTCATCAGTTCTCTGGTCAGCGGGGCAGCTCAAGGATATCAAGGGCCAGCATACACCCCACCTATTGTACCTCCAGCCAGAAGCTTACCAGGCACGTCCCACTCGGCTCCTCAGCCGATGTCGACGCAACACGAAGGATACAACACTTTGTTGCCTCCAATGTCTCTAGGGTATAACGGTGCACCACGTTTTTGGTCGCAAGCGCCGCTTCAGCCTACACAGATTGCTTCTGTGCAGTCGCTGCCCTCAAACTCAGTGCCTTGGGGGGCACCAGCAACAGCAGCTTTTCCCGATCAACCAACCGGACATGGGAGCTATCCGATCCAGGCACCGTTCCATTCGGCCGTCCGGCCGACGGTCCCTCAGTATCAACCAACCATGTCAGACACTGTAGAAGCACTCAGAAGCATAGCGCCGATGACAATGTACGCTGGGGCGGCGGACTCGCTTCGCCATCAACTGTCAACTGCTCAGATGGCCACAATGCAACAGAATCCGCCACACGTTTCGATCCATCACCCGGCCGTCCCACCGCCAATCCACCAACATATGCCGGCACCCCGAACAGCTGTTCATCAGCAGCAAGTGGGTTGGACGGCAAGAATAGCGGAGGTAATTCAGGACCAATTCGGGTTGAAGCCGAAAGTGCAAACTTGTACGTACAAGATGCCATACCCATCGGCCTACGACCTACTGCCGTTTCCCCACCGATACAAAGTTCCTGACTTTACCAAGTTTTTGGGGCTGGACGACACCTCTACCGTGGAGCACATTAACAGATTCATCATCCAGTGCGGGGAAGCCGCCACACAAGATGCTCTGAGGGTGCGCCTGTTCTTATCGTCTCTGTCTGGATCGGCCTTCCAGTGGTTCACTACTTTACCACCCAATTCCATTGTTACTTGGGCCGATCTAGAAAAGCAATTCCATAAGTACTTCTACGCGGGAGTACACGAGATGAAGCTTTCAGATTTGACCAGCATCAGGCAGAGGAGCGACGAACCAGTAACCGGATACATACAGAGGTTCAGAGAGGTCAGAAACAAATGCTATACCCTGGCTCTGGCCGATGCCCAGTTGGCCGATATCGCTTTCCAAGGCCTCGTGCCACATATCAAGGAGAGGTACACCTCACAAGAATTTGAAAGCTTAAGTCAGATTGTTCACCGATTGGCCGGTCAGGAAATACGTCCGTTTGAGTAGCGGAGGAATTTCCAGAAAAAGGTGGCATATTTGGAAGCATCTGAATCCGAGGAAGAGGAAGAAATCGGCCTAGCAGAATGGGTCAAAGGGAAGAAGCCAATATCGTGCCCTTTTGGAAAGAAAGAACCAGAAGCGTTCGGCTTTGACACATCAAAGGCCGATAAAATTTTCGACTTACTGCTCTAGGAAGGGCAGATCAAGCTCTCACCATACCATACCATTCCTTCGGCCGATCAGCTCAAAAGGATGAAGTATTGCAAATGGCACAACGCTACATCTCATGACACAAATGAGTGCAAGATCTTCCGTCAGCAGATACAGTCGGCCATTGAGCAGGGAAGACTCAAGTTCGAAATCCCGGCAAAGCCAGCAAAGCCGATGAAGATTGATCAGCATCCTTTCCCGGCTAACATGGTTGACACGGGAAAAAACTCACTTCAAACCAAGGTGCTGACGTCGGAATCGGCTAGAAGAAGCGGCGCCGTTGATCCCAGGAAGCAAGTCACGGTGGACGATGTCAAAGGGAAAAGACGGGCTGAAGACGAGGGCGAAACATCAGAACGATCACGTAGACCCGTCACTTCCCAATTCTTGCTCAGTAAGTATCAACGGCAGCAGGAATGGTCGAGGCGCCGTGATGAGATGATACGCCGACACGAAGATCATTGGCGATGTCCGTTCTTCATCTATTGCTGGGAAAACGACATCAGATTGCCATCAGCCGATAATTGCCCTGAGTGCAGCAGATCGAGTCGCAATGATCGCCCGTTCAAAAGATCGCGCTCCAGAGATAGAGGATCAGAGCCGATCAGCAGAAATTGGCGCGAACAACAAGGCCGGCGCCTTTCAGTACATGACCGGCTGGGGGGCAGAGTTGATCGGTATGACCGGTCAAAGGGCAGGATCAACCAGCAGAAGCGACTGGGGGGCAGAACCAGCGTACACGATCGGCTGGAAGAAATGGCCGATGCCAGGGTATCAGATGAAAACCCTCTAGGAAGGGAACCAGACTGGGAGCACGCCAAATCGTCGGCCAAACCAGTAAACCCCAAGTGGTGCCCTGATGGACTGTCTAAATCTCAAAAACGAAGGATCCAACGCCTGCGCCAATGGGAACAACAAGAGGAAGAGCAGAGGCAGGTGCTGGATAAGAAGAATGACAGGTCTCGGGTCTGGCGCCCCAAGAGAAACAACAACAAGGAGGGCGGCAATCAAGAATTGGCAGCTGATGTCAACATGGTGTTCATATTGCCGATGGAGTTCATGGCGCCTGCCGATTGAGATAAAGTGACAAGGATGGAAGAGCAGGTGGCGCAGTTAGTCTTGGAGCCGATGACAGCCACCTTTGAGAAACCGGAAGACGAAAAACGGCAACATCTCAAGGCACTATTTCTCAAAGGGCATGTTAATGGACGACCCGTTACCAGGCTGCTAGTGGACGGAGGCGCTGCGGTCAATATCATGCCATATGCCATGTTCCGGAAGCTAGGCAAAAGTGATGAGGACCTAACCAAGACGGACATGATGCTCAAGGACTTCGAAGGCAACGTGTCTCCCGCCCGCGGAGCGCTCTGCGTCGACCTCACCATCGGCAGTAAGACCCTTCCCACCACCTTCTTTATCATTAATGGTAAGGGGTCCTACAACATGTTGCTCGGTCGCGATTGGATACACGCAAATTGCTGCATCCTGTCTACAATGCATCAATGCCTTGTACAGTGGGTCGGCGACAGTACAGAGATAGTCACCACCGATTCCACCTACAGTGTTGCGGTGGCTGACACGCAACAATGGAGTTGTGAACACGTCAAGTGTATATCTGGCAGAACTTGGGACACTGATTTCCTGAAAGTGTTCGATTTTTGTCTACAGCTGATCCAAGCAGTCGTCTCTGAAGATTCAGAGTAGATGGATCAGTTCATCCGAGAAGACGGGAAGCTTGGGCATGGATTCACGTCGGCCGATTCATTGGAGATGGTGGATTTAGGAGATGGTAGCAAGCCAAGGCCGACGTATATTAGTGCTAGCTTGGATCCCGGATACAAGTGTAAATTGACAAGTTTATTAAAAGAATTTAAAGATTGCTTTGCTTGGGAATACCATGAGATGGCTGGTCTAGACCGGTCCATTGTTGAACACCGGTTGCCTATAAAATTAGGATATCGGCCATATCAGCAGCCTGCACGACGGTGCAACCCAAAAATTCTACCTGATATAAAGGCCGAGATCACAAGACTGATTGAAGCAGGATTTATTCGGCAGTGCCGTTACGCCGAATGGATTTCTAATATTGTACCTGTATATAAGAAGAACGGAAAGTTGCGCGTATGAATCGACTTCAGGAACCTAAATCAGGCTACACCAATGGATGGATATCCGATGCCGACGGCCGATGTCTTGATAGATGCTGCCGCAGGACACAAAGTCATCAGTTTTATGGATGGTAATGCTGGGTACAATCAAATATTAATGGCTGAAGAAGATATTTCGAAGACGGCTTTCCGGTGTCCGGGTCACCTCGGTCTATTCGAGTGGGTTGTAATGACCTTTGGATTAAAGAACGCCGGTGCTACATACCAGCGGGCTATGAATTACATCTTTCACAAGCTCATTGGTGCATCGGTGGAAATTTACATCGACGATGTTGTGGTCAAGTCGAAAGGTCATCAGGAACATCTGGCCGATTTACAAGAGGTATTGGAGTGCACAAGGAAGCATGGGTTGAAAATGAACCCGAACAAGTGTGCATTCGGTGTATCGGCTGGGCAATTCTTAGGATTCATGGTCCATGAGCGCGGGATAGAGGTTAACCGGAAGACCATATCCGCCATCAATAAGGTTGTGGCCCCGCAGAATAAAACGGAGCTGCAGTCCCTCATCGGCAAG
This sequence comes from Panicum miliaceum, assembly GCA_032594955.1. Taxonomy (NCBI): domain Eukaryota; kingdom Viridiplantae; phylum Streptophyta; class Magnoliopsida; order Poales; family Poaceae; genus Panicum; species Panicum miliaceum. The sequence goes on along the minus strand of CM064070.1, from coordinate 3,800,082 downwards.
GTCAATTTTATTAGAAGATTTATATCCAACTTGTCTGGGCGGATTCAAGCTTTCACTCCTTTGTTGAAATTGAAGCCCGACCAGGAATTCGTGTGGGGAGAAGAACAACGCAAAGCGTTAGAAGATATCAAGCAATATCTAATTTCACCACCGGTGTTAGTCCCGCCACAGCCCGGTAAGCCGTTTAAATTATATTTATCTGCTGATGAACAAGCTATCGGATCGGCGTTGGTACAGGAGTTCGAAGGAAAAGAACGGGTAGTATATTATGTCAGCAGAAGACTCCTGGACGCCGAAACAAGATATTCCCCGGTGGAACGGTTGTGCCTGTGTCTATACTTCTCGTGTACCAAGCTTAGGCATTATTTGTTATCGGCGGAGTGCATAGTCGTATGCAAGGATGATGTGGTAAAATATATGATATCACTACCGATTTTGAAAGGACAGATTGGAAAATGGATCCTAGCTCTGTCAGAGTTTGACTTAAGGTATGAATCGGCCAAGGCTGTCAAGGGTCAAGTTATGGCCGATTTCGTGGCTCAGCATTGTGGGCCGGAGATTGCTGTCGTTGAACCAGTTCCATGGACTCTATATTTCGATGGTTCTTCGTGTGGAGCCGGATCGGGGATCGGCATCGTTCTTGTATCGCCTCGGGGGGCAAGTTATGATTTCTCTCTGCCGATAGAAGCATCCGCAACCAACAACCAGGCGGAATACCGAGCCATCCTAAAAGGTATCCAATTGTTGAGGGAAGTCAAAGCTGATGCAGTCGAGATTTTTGGGGATTCCATGCTCATCGTAGATCAATTAATGGGGAAATTTGAATGCAAAGATGATATCCTAAGAATTTACTATGAAGATTGCCTCCAGCTATTAAAGGAATTCAAGTCCGCAATAATCGAGCACATTCCCAGAAATTACAATGAAGAGGCCAATAGGCTTGCCCAACACGCGTCCGGATATCGGCCGATTCAAGGGGCCATGATTCTGGAACTTGCGGCCGATGATTGGTGAAAGGAGATTGCCGATTACTTGAAGGATCCGTCTCAGAAGGTGGATCGGCGAGTGCGTTTTCAGGCCACGAAATATGTGTTACTTGAAGACGATTTGTTTTACCGGACGATTGATGGAGTTCTTCTCAAATGCCTGGGAACGGAAGAAGCAAAGGTCCTGATGGGGGAGATCCATGAAGGTGTATGCGGAGCCCATCAATCGGCTCACAAGATGAAGTGGATGATAAGAAATAATGGGTATTATTGGCCGACGATTCTCGAGGATTGTTTCAAATATTATAAAGGTTGCTAAGACTGTCAGAAGTTTGGCAATGTGCAACGCGCGCCAGCTTCGGCTATGAATCCGGTAATCAAGCCGTGGCCGTTCAGAGGTTGGGGAATAGATCTCATCGGGCAGATTCACCCTCCATCAATCAAAGGACACAAGTGGCCACTGATTATTTTAGTGGCCACTGATTATTTTACCAAATGGGTGGAGGCAGTTCCGTTAAAGACTGTGACATCGGCCGATATGATCGATTTTGTTAAGAACCACATTGTTCATCGGTTCGGTATTCCTCAGACTATAACAACTAATCAAGGAACGATGTTCACCTCATGGGAGTTTGGAGAATTCGCCGCTGATATGGGGATTAAACTGTTGAATTCTTCTCCGTACTATGCTCAAGCTAATGGCCAGGCCGAGTCATCCAATAAGGGGATAATCAAGTTGATCAAGAGGAAGATAGAAGAACAACCCAAGAAGTGGCACAAGTCTTTGGCTGAATCTCTATGGGCTTATAGGATGGCTTGCCACGGGGCCACTAAGATATCTCCTTATCAGTTGGTATATGGTCACGAGGCAGTCTTGCCTTGGGAATTAAGAACGGGGTCAAGACGTATATCGCTTCAAGATCAGTTGACGGCCGATGACTATTCCTTCCTCATGAAGGAAGAGCTCGATGATTCGGCGGGTCAGCGATTGAGGACCCTGATTAGCATCGAAGAAAACAAGAAAAGGGTGGCCAGGTGGTATGACAAGAAGGTCAAAGTTAAACAATTCTCCCAGGGAGATTTGGTATGGAAGTTGGTGCTGCCGATAGGATCTAAGGATCCCAAATTCGGTAAATGGTCGCCCACTTGGGAAGGGCCGTATAGAATCGGCCGATGTGCTCCGGGAAACGCATATATACTAGAAACTATCGAAGGGGAAGAATTCGCGAGAGCCTTAAACGAGAGATATCTGAATTGATACTATCCAAGTATATGGGTAGGTGCATAACTTGCGGTAAGATGCATCAAGACAACGTGGCCAATTCCTATCGGCTTTTGTCTAATAGCCAATGTAAAAACGACATCCCCTTAAGGAGGAGACATTTTGATTTGGTCTGACCGATTCAATATTCGGTGAAAATAGCAGAGTACATGGCCGACGTGGTACAAGTCACCCTTAGAATAAAAAAGTACAAATATATCTATTGATCACGCTTTTTCTTCATCTCTCGCTCAATCCGGCCTAATTTTATCAAAAGGCGGATGCTCTTCTCTTCCAGATCCTCCGTGGTGGCTTCAGCCTCGACTTGATGAGGGAGTGGATGGCTCCTGTCAAGAGGTGGTTGGGATGTTCCCGCTGCAGCATCTTCAAGAGCAACTAAGCGAGGGAGTGGATGACTCCTTTCAGTTGGAGGTCGCCTGGAGCAGTTAGCGTCTATATGATCCCAGACTTTCTGGATGTCGGCAGGAACATGACCACTGAGTTCTTCAAAGTGAGCTTTTATCAGATCTATGCCCGCCTGCGACAGTGGTTCGTCTGAATGCATAACTTCAATCGCTCGTTACAGGATTCTTTACAATTCACCCAAGGAGGGCATCAATGGTCGCAATCGCTCGTTGCCTGATTTGATCGGCCGAGTCTAACACTCTTTGGTCGTCATCAGCCGATCCGGAGACTTTTGGCATATGACGATGAATTTTTATTGCTTCACAGGCCAGGTTATGTCTTTCTTGCTTCAGCTCGGCGATGACAAATGGAAGGTCTTGGAGTCTCTTTTCTTTAGCAGCTATGTCCTTGGTCACCTGCTCCATCTCTTTGGCTAGCTCTGCCCTTCGCTGTTTGAGGCGATCTATGGCGCCGACGATATCTGGACGGGAGTTCTCAAGGAAGTTGATCCGCTGATGCACTTCTTGGGCTCGGTGTTTGTAGGAGTTTTCTTCCTCGCGGGCTTGTGCTAGCTTGGCACGATCGGCCATATGGCGCAGGGCCCTGAACATTGAAGTCTGCATTGACTCTATGTATGTAGCAGGATCCAGAGTTTCTGTTGCTTCCTCTGGGATTCGGCCTCTGATGTCATTAAGAAGTCGCCGAATCGATGAGGCATCTCCCACTAATCGGCCGATATCGTCTTGGAGGAGGGTCCGCATACTCTCGAGCTTGGCACCGATGTCATCAGGAATTGAGCTCGATGTAACTTGGTGTGAAGCGACCTCTTCATCGTCAGAAAGGGGAACTGTGAAAGAGAAAAGACTGTTATTGGGAATGTCTTGTTCCTGCGAAAGAAGAAAGATAAGGATTAGCAGATAGAAAAGGGGAATCGGCCGATTTGGGTGGTAAGTTTCTTACCTCTTTGAAGCGGATTTCTCTTGCTTGCGCCGGCGGGAGTGCCACCCTCGTCTCAGGAATCGGCGCGATCGGCTCATCAGAAGAGGAAGACTCGACGACTATCAGTGCCCTGCTCGGGCCAGCTTCCTGAAAAGGTATGGGAAATAGATTTTATGAGTATACTGCGAATAATTAAGTCTGATGATATGAGATACCTGCCATACCTCTGTGAGTCTTCCGGCCAATGTTTGTTGGGGGGGTACAATCGACGCACCCAGATTGGTCTGCATCAAAATCGGTTAGTTTTTGTTGAATATCAAGAGATTGAGTTAAGAGACTCTCTGTTGTTAGCGCTTCCGCTTGGGACGTAGCCGATTGCTGCGGAGATTGCGCTGGAGCAATTTGTGCAGCCTGGCAGAAGGAAGAGGTTAATATTGATAGAATACTTAAAGATATGTGAAGTATGCGAGGTTACCTGAACAGCTTCTACCAGCAGTGATGCAGCGGCCGCTCCAACTTCTGTGGCAGTCTGGAGATCGACCTCCTCGGCAATCGGCAAAGCTGGCGCAGTTGGAGTTTCAGCCGATGCCGCCACCGATTGATCAGTTGGTCCTATGCGGGCACGTACTCGGCGGCTTGTCTTCTTTAAAGTAGGCCTTTTTGGCGTTTGCTTCCATCGGCCGCTGGTAATGTCTTTGACGGTCGGGGCGTGATGGCCGATAAGCGGAAATGGTGTGTATGGGCGATTGCTCTCTATCGGCCTACCACTTCGGCTCCACATCGGGGGAATTTGACTTTCGGACTGCAAAGAGAAATACAAGTTAGCGCCGAGATTGTAGCATGAAAAGAGACAATGTTGAAATCAGCTGGGAGAAAGGTAATACCGCTGCACTTGAATCGATGTTGTCTGGGTCCAAGCTGTTACAATATGTTGAGGGAGACGAACAGAAGAGGTACTGCTTCCATTCTGCCCACCACATTTTGAATTGTTGGACGGCAAAAGGGGCCACTATCCAGTTGTTTAGGTCGATGGTACTGGAGTCTGGCACTAGATTGCACAGACGACTGTAGTCGAGGCTCTTGGTCAGTTCATCTCGAAATTTTGCTCGGCCGGCAAAGTAAATTTGAATCGGCAGCTGACCAAAGCCGAATTGCCGTGCTGCGACTGATGGATTGTAAAATTCAAAGGTTGGGAAATCTTTTCCAGAAAAGAAGTTGGCCGGTAAAATCCCTGGCTTGATCAGAATATCCATGAGATCACCGTCAAAAGAATTGGATGATGAATCATAACAGACGGGAAGCTCGAAAATCAGCCCTGTCATCTGATACGGATACCAGCTGGTGGTCTCTTCACTAAAGCTGTTGTAGAAACATCTGAAGTATTTGGCCGTTCGGGTGGCAGTGAACTGACAACCAGGGAAGGTCGATGCTGCTTCTCCAAAAGAGGTACACCATCATCGTATGGTGGGATTTTCCTCTGACTCGATATTGGGAAATGTTTTGGTCTCTATTTGCTGCTAGGAGACCTTGCTCATGTACAGGTTGAGCCAGAGGGTGATGAACCACGAAGGACCACCAGGATTACCAATTGGCTCCCCTTTTGATAATTTGATGCCGATTTAGTGCATCATATGGTAGGCCGATCCTAACAGATGCTTTCCAAGGGGGATGGCCGATCCTATTGACAGAGCCTCTGCCAGAGCTTGTGTATTGGATGAAGGACCAACTGCTCTGCCACAGAAGAAGTGCTTCTCTCGCCACATCATTAAGAACGCTGTATGTTCTCTCTCTGAGATCGTCCCGGTCCTCATGTTTTTGCTGATACACCCCTTCCACCCGTCGATTCCTTTTGTCTCTAGCCGATGGGTTGGTTTGATCAGATAATCAAAGGGTGTATTAGGGGAGGAGATATCAAGGCCGGTCAGCATCAGGACATCGGCCAGGGTTGGAGTCATAGGTCCGTGCCCAAAGAGAAATGCGTTGAGCGCGTCGGACCAGAAATAAGAGGCCGCTATTACTAAGGGTTCATTTTTCTCCATTTGGGACAGAGAGAGATCGATGCACTGGCCGATTTTTAACTCATCCCACTGAACTCTCTTGGACTTGGCTAATCTGTGGTACCATTCTTTCAAGCCAGGGGTTTCATTCAGCCAAGATCTGAAAGCACCTGCCCACTGACCCAAATCCATAGGCGATTGCTTGAAAGGAATTCTATGGGTTTCTACGTTGATCAAGTCAGTTGGGTCTGGATTCCCCATGGGACCTAAGCAGATGAGACTAGGGGTTTCGGAGAGGGGAATAGTAATTTGGTGCCTAAATGCCTAAAAAAGGGGGAAAGGGAGAAAACTGAGAATGGATCTAAAAAGTACCTGAGCAGTAAAAAGTAAAAGAGGAAAATTTCGGATGATTACCACCGGAATGAAACTCATCGTCGCCGATGGAGTCACCAATGGAGCCGCCGATGGGACCGCCGTTGCCGAAGAAGTTGCCGGCGGAACCTCCGCGGTTGGTGAAGTTGCTGATGGCGCCACCATTGGAGGGATGAAGCAGGTTGCAGGCACGAGAGAAATCGCCGGAGGATGCGGTTGGAGACTGAGAGGGCGCAGGGAGAAGATGAACAGTGATTCGCTGGGAGGAGATTACTAGGCTCGTGGAGAAGGAGCGGCAGAGAACGCCGGTACTTGAGGACAATCCGAGAGAGAAAGGGTAAAGGCGGGATTTTTGCCGCGCCATCTACACGAATTCTGGGGGAACAGTTGTCTCAAGCGCTCGGTTCGAGAAGATTGCAATCATCATGTAGAAGACCGCTAACAGAGGGAGATTTTTGCTGCGCTTGTTTCGGAGGAAAGATTAAAGAAAAGAGTTTCAAAGTAAAAATTATGTTTTACTCCGAAACTGGGGGGCATGTGTTGACGCCAGATTTTGACACGTGTTGAATCAGCATCAGGAAGAGAAGAGACCGGCCGATGCGGCAGATTTGAAGGCTACAGTTGGGAATCGGCCGATTGAGGTTACAGTTGAGGATCGGCCGATGGGTGATGCAGTCTGCGCCAGCAGTTAGGAAGATGAAGCCATTGGAATCCTAACAGAGGATCCCAGTCAAAAGTGGCCTGACGTTGGTCAAAAAAATGATGCCGACTCGGTCGTGAAGCAATGGAAAGAGTCCGGATGGGACTAGGAGATGGCGGCAGAAGATTCTGCGGGAGCCCGTTTCCTTTAGGAAAATATTATAGATATAGTAGTTTTCTATTTAAACCAAGTTTGTAACAGATCGTAATCGATCAGGAGGCGTCAGGGTATAAATAGGAGTCGTCAGGGTTTTGTAGGATATACATACATCAATCAATCAACAAAACCATCTACTTTTTCATCGGCGTTCTGGTGGGCTGGGCGCGCGAGAGCGCCTAGTGCTGCCTTTTATAGGCTGCAGGAGGGAGGGAGAGGGCCGGGCGAGGCTGGATAGGGTCGGCACGGCTCGGGCTCGCCATTGGGCACGGCGGGCGGTGGCAGTGCCGGCGCGACGTGCTGCGGGCAAGAACGGCCGATTGGGCCCCGGGGATTCGGCGTGGGGGAGGGGGAGATCACGCGGGCGCGGGTTGGGCGAGCAGCTGCAGTAGCTGGCTTGCCGGGTGGTGAGCGCGGGGACTGGCGGGGCGCGGCGCGCGGTACTGGCCGCCCTGGACGGCGAGCAGGGGCGCCTTGCCGGCGTGCGTGTGGCAACAACGGGCTGGGCAAGCTTCGCGGCGTGGGGGAGGAGCGCGTGCGGCAGGGGCGCGGCCAGCCATTGGCTTGGCACGATGCGGGCTGCAGGCATCGCCGGCGACATGGCGGTCGGCTCTGCTGGGCTGTCGGGGCAGAGCAGGGGAAGGGAGGGACTGAAAGGGAAAAATAGAAGAAAAGCGAGGGCTAAAATGAAAAACTATATTTTTCTCGCATTTTTATGTTGCAACTCAAAATTCTCTAAACACGAAAGTTGTTCAAAATGAAAAGTTACACAAGTTTTGTTTCAGGCCAAAGTTCATTCGAGTTATAGTTCAGAAATTATTTTAAAATCTCAAAATGCTTGATTCGGATGACACGTCACTTCATGACTCCAACCCTGGCCGATGTTCTAATGCTGATCGGCCTTGATATCTCCTCCCCTGATACACCCCTTGATTATTTGATCAAACCAACCCATCGGCTAGAGATAAAAGGAATCGGCGGGTGGAAGGGGTATATCAGCAAAAATATGAGGACCGGGACGATTTCAGAGAGAGAACATACAGCGTTCTTAATGATGTGGCTAGAGAAGCACTTCTTCTGTGGCAGAGCAGTTGGCCCTTCATCCAATACACAAGCTCTGGCAGAAGCTCTGTCAATAGGATCGGCCATCCCCCTTGGGAAGCATCTGTTAGGATCGGCCTACCATATGATGCACCAAATCGGCGTCAAATTATCAAAAGGGGAGCCGATTGGTAATCCTGGTGGTCCTTGGTGTTTCATCACCCTCTGGCTCAACCTGTACATGAGCAAGGTCTCCCAACAGCAAATAGAGACCAAAACATTTCCCAATATCGAGTCAGAGGAAAACCCCACCATACGACGACGGTGTACCTCTTTTGGAGAAGCAGCATCAGCCTTCCCTGGTTGTCAGTTCACTGCTACCCGAACGGCCGAATACTTCAGATGTTTCTACAACGGCTTCAGTGAAGGGACCACCAGCTGGTACCCGTATCAGATGACCGGGCCGATTTTCGAGCTTCCCGTTTGTTATGATTCATCATCCAATTCTTTCGACGGTGATCTTATGGATATTTTGATCAAGCCAGGGATTTTACCGGCAAACTTCTTTTCTGGAAAAGACTTCCCAACCTATGAATTTTACAATCCATCAGTCGCAGCACGGCAATTCGGCTTTGGTGAGCTGCCGATTCAAGTCTACTTTGCCGGTCGTGCAACATTTCGAGATGAACTGACCAAGAGCCTCGACTACAGTCGTCTGTGCAATCTAGTGCCAGACTCCAGTACCATCGACCTAAACAACTGGATAGTGGCCCCCTTTGCCATCCAACAATTGAAACTGTGGTGGGCAGAATGGAAGCAGTACCTCTTCTCTTCGTCTCCCTCAACATATTGTAACAGTTTGGACGCAGATAACATCGATTCAAGTGCAGCGGTACTACCTTTCTCCCAGCCGATTTCAACATTACCCCTTTTCATGCTACAATCTCGTCGTTAACTTGTATTTCTCTTTTCAGTCCGAAAGTCAAATTCCTCCGACGCGGAGCCGAAGTGGTAGGCCGATAGAGAGCAATCGCCCATACACACCATTTCCACTTATCGGCCATCACGCCCCGACTATCAAAGACATTACCAGCGGCCGATGGAAGCAAACACTGAAAAGGCCCACTTTGAAGAAGACGAGCCGCCGAGTTTGTGCCCGCATAGAACCGGCTGATCAATCGGCGGCGGCATCGGCTGAAACTCCAACTGTGCCGGCTTTGCCGATTGCCGAGGAGGTCGATCTCCCGACTGCTACAGAAGTTGGAGCGGCTACTGCATCACTGCTGGTAGAAGCTGTTCAGGTAACCTCGCATACTTCGCGTACCTTTAAGTATTCTATCAATATTAACCTCTTCCTTCTGCTAGGCTGCACAAATTGCCCCAGCGCCGTCTCCGCAGCAATCGGCTACATCCCAAGCGGAAGCCGAAATGCCAGCGATTCTCCTTACCGAGGTAGAGAGTTTCTTAACTCAATCTCTTGATATTCAACAAAAACTAACTGATTTTGATGCAGGCTAATCTGGGTGCGTCGACTGTACCTCCCCAGCAAACATCGGCCGGAAGACTCACAGAGGTATGGCAGGTATCTCATGTCATCAGACTTAATTATTCGCAGTATACTCGTAAAATCTGTTTCCCATACCTTTTCAGGAAGCTGGCCCGAGCAGAGCACTGATAGTCGTCGAGTCTTCCTCTTCTGATGAGCCGATCGCACCGGTTCCTGAGACGAGGGTGGCACTCCCGCCGGCGCAAGCAAGAGAAATCCGCTTCAAAGAGGTAAGAAACTTATGACCCAAATTGGCCAATTCCCCTTTACTGTCTGCTAATCCTTATCTTTATTCTTTCGCAGGAACAAGACACTCCCAATAACAGTCTTTTCTGTTTCGCGGTTCCCCTTTCTGACGATGAAGAGGTCGCTTCACACCAAGTTACATCGAGTTCAATTCCTGATGACGTCCGTGCCAAGCTCAAGAGTATGTGGACCCTCCTCCAAGATGATATCGGCCGATTAGTGGGAGATGCTTCATCGATTCGGCGACTTCTTAATGACATCAGAGGCCGAATCCCAGAGGCGGCGACAGAAACTTTGGATCTTGCTACATACATAGAGTCGATGCAGACTTCAAGGTTCAGAGCCCTGCGCCATATGGCCGATCGCGCCAAGCTAGCACAAGCCCGCGAGGAAGAAGACTCCTACAAACATCGAGCCCAAGAAGTGCATCAGCGGATCAACTTCCTTGAGAACTCCCGTCCAGATATCGTCGGCGCCATAGATCGCCTCAAACAGCGAAGGGCAGAGCTAGCCAAAGAGATGGAGCAGGTGACCAAGGACATAGCTGCTAAAGAAAAGAGACTCCAAGACCTTCCATTTGTCATCGCCGAGCTGAAGCAAGAAAGACATAACCTGGCCTGTGAAGCAATAAAAATTCATCGTCATATGCCAAAAGTCCCCGGATCGGCTGATGACGACCAAAGAGTGTTAGACTCGGCCGATCAAATCAGGCAACGAGCGATTGCGACCATTGATGCCCTCGTTGGGTGAATTGTAATGAATCCTGTAAACATTTAATGCCCTCTTAATGTTGACGCGCCGATTCGAACTTGGACCGTCTTCATTGGCAGCTTTTCATTTATGAACGCTTTTACTCCGATGGGACGCATCCTACCATCTCTTTACCCCCTTCCTTCTATAAGTACGAGATACCCCATCGTTTCCAGAGGCGTTTGTATTACCCATCTTCTTCCCCTCCAATAATTCAATCTTTATCCTTCCAGTCTAGACATCAAGATGTCTTCTTCATCTTCCTCTTTCTCTGTCAACCAGGTATGAACCCTCTTCTATTTCCTCCCTTGACATCTCAATCGCTCTGATACTGGGTAGTTGTTTGCCCCTTCTTAGCCAAAACGCCTTAGTCCCAGTCTGGAACGAGCAATTGAAGTTATGCATTCAGACGAACCACTGTCGCAGATGGACATAGATCTGATAAAAGCTCACTTTGAAGAACTCAGAGGTCATGTTCCTGCCGACATTCAGAAAGTCTAGGATCATATAGACGCTAACTACTCCAGGGAACCGCCAACTGAAAGGAGTCATCCATTCCCTCGCTCGGTTGCTCTTGAAGATGCTGCAGCGGGAACATCCCAACCATCTCTTGAGAGGAGCCACCCACTCCGTCATCTAGTCGAGGCTGAAGCCACCATGGAGGATCTAGAAGAGAAGAGCATCCGCCTTTTGATAAAATTAGGCCGGATTGAGCGAGAGATGAAGAAAAAGCGTGATCAATAGATATATTGGTACTTTTTTATTCTAAGGGTGACTTGTACCACGTCGGCTATTAGACAAAAGCCGATAGGAATTGGCCACGTTGTCTTGATGCATCTTACCGCAAGTTATGCACCTACCCATATACTTGGATAGTATCAATTCAGATATCTCTCGTTTAAGGCTCTCGCGAATTCTTCCCCTTCGATAGTTTCTAGTATATATGCGTTTCCCGGAGCACATCGGCCGATTCTATACGGCCCTTCCCAAGTGGGCGACCATTTACCGAATTTGGGATCCTTAGATCCTATCGGCAGCACCAACTTCCATACCAAATCTCCCTGGGAGAATTGTTTAACTTTGACCTTCTTGTCATACCACCTGGCCACCCTTTTCTTGTTTTCTTCGATGCTAATCAGGGTCCTCAATCGCTGACCCGCCGAATCATCGAGCTCTTCCTTCATGAGGAAGGAATAGTCATCGGCCGTCAACTGATCTTGAAGCGATATACGTCTTGACCCCGTTCTTAATTCCCAAGGCAAGACTGCCTCGTGACCATATACCAACTGATAAGGAGATATCTTAGTGGCCCCGTGGCAAGCCATCCTATAAGCCCATAGAGATTCAGCCAAAGACTTGTGCCACTTCTTGGGTTGTTCTTCTATCTTCCTCTTGATCAACTTGATTATCCCCTTATTGGATGACTCGGCCTGGCCATTAGCTTGAGCATAGTACGGAGAAGAATTCAACAGTTTAATCCCCATATCGGCGGCGAATTCTCCAAACTCCCATGAGGTGAACATCGTTCCTTGATTAGTTGTTATAGTCTGAGGAATACCGAACCGATGAACAATGTGGTTCTTAACAAAATCGATCATATCGGCCGATGTCACAGTCTTTAACGGAACTGCCTCCACCCATTTGGTAAAATAATCAGTGGCCACTAAAATAAACTTGTGTCCTTTGATTGATGGAGGGTGAATCTGCCCGATGAGATCTATTCCCCAACCTCTGAACGGCCACGGCTTGATTACCGGATTCATAGCCGAAGCTGGCGCGCGTTGCACATTGCCAAACTTCCGACAGTCTTAGCAACCTTTATAATATTTGAAACAATCCTCGAGAATCGTCGGCCAATAATACCCATTATTTCTTATCATCCACTTCATCTTGTGAGCCGATTGATGGGCTCCGCATACACCTTCATGGATCTCCCCCATCAGGACCTTTGCTTCTTCCGTTCCCAGGCATTTGAGAAGAACTCCATCAATCGTCCGGTAAAACAAATCATCTTCAAGTAACACATATTTCGTGGCCTGAAAACGCACTCGCCGATCCACCTTCTGAGACGGATCCTTCAAGTAATCGGCAATCTCCTTTCACCAATCATCGGCCGCAAGTTCCAGAATCATGGCCCCTTGAATCGGCCGATATCCGGACGTGTGTTGGGCAAGCCTATTGGCCTCTTCATTGTAATTTCTGGGAATGTGCTCGATTATTGCGGACTTGAATTCCTTTAATAGCTGGAGGCAATCTTCATAGTAAATTCTTAGGATATCATCTTTGCATTCAAATTTCCCCATTAATTGATCTACGATGAGCATGGAATCCCCAAAAATCTCGACTGCATCAGCTTTGACTTCCCTCAACAATTGGATACCTTTTAGGATGGCTCGGTATTCCGCCTGGTTGTTGGTTGCGGATGCTTCTATCGGCAGAGAGAAATCATAACTTGCCCCCTGAGGCGATACAAGAACTTTGCCGATCCCTGATCCGGCTCCACACGAAGAACCATCGAAATATAGAGTCCATGGAACTGGTTCAACGACAGCAATCTCCGGCCCACAATGCTGAGCCACGAAATCGGCCATAACTTGACCCTTGACAGCCTTGGCCGATTCATACCTTAAGTCAAACTCTGACAGAGCTAGGATCCATTTTCCAATCCGTCCTTTCAAAATCGGTAGTGATATCATATATTTTACCACATCATCCTTGCATACGACTATGCACTCCGCCGATAACAAATAATGCCTGAGCTTGGTACACGAGAAGTATAGACACAGGCACAACCGTTCCACCGGGGAATATCTTGTTTCGGCGTCCAGGAGTCTTCTGCTGACATAATATACTACCCGTTCTTTTCCTTCGAACTCCTGTACCAACGCCGATCCGATAGCTTGTTCATCAGCAGATAAATATAATTTAAACGGCTTACCGGGCTGTGGCGGGACTAACACCGGTGGTGAAATTAGATATTGCTTGATATCTTCTAACGCTTTGCGTTGTTCTTCTCCCCACACGAATTCCTGGTCGGGCTTCAATTTCAACAAAGGAGTGAAAGCTTGAATCCGCCCAGACAAGTTGGATATAAATCTTCTAATAAAATTGACCTTGCCGATGAGGGACTGCAGCTCCGTTTTATTCTGCGGGGCCACAACCTTATTGATGGCGGATATGGTCTTCCGGTTAACTTCTATCCCGCGCTCATGGACCATGAATCCTAAGAATTGCCCAGCCGATACACCGAATGCACACTTGTTCGGGTTCACTTTCAACCCATGCTTCCTTGTGCACTCCAATACCTCTTGTAAATCGGCCAGATATTCCTGATGACCTTCCGACTTGACCACAACATCGTCAATGTAAATTTCCACCGATGCACCAATGAGCTTGTGAAAGATGTAATTCATAGCCCGCTGGTATGTAGCACCGGCGTTCTTTAATCCAAAGGTCATTACAACCCACTCGAATAGACCGAGGTAACACGAACACCTAAAAGCCGTCATCGAAATATCTTCTTCAGCCATTAATATTTGATTGTACCCAGCATTACCATCCATAAAACTGATGACTTTGTGTCCTGCGGCAGCATCAAGACATCGGCCATCGGCATCGGATATCCATCCATTGGTGTAGCCTGATTTAGGTTCCTGAAGTCGATGCATCGCGCAACTTTCCGTTCTTCTTATATACGGGTACAATATTAGAAATCCATTCGGCGTAACGGCACTGCCGAATAAATCCTGCTTCAATCAGTCTTGTCATCTCAGCCTTTATATCAGGTAGAATTTTGGGGTTGCACCGTCGTGCAGGCTGCTGATATGGCCGATATCCTGATTTTATAGGCAACCGGTGTTCAACAATGGACCGGTCTAGACCAAGCATCTCATGGTATTCCCAAGCAAAGAAATCTTTGAATTCTTTTAATAAACTTGTCAATTTATACTTGTATCCGGGATCCAAGCTAGCACTAATATGCGTCGGCCTTGGCTTGCTACCATCTCTTAAATCCACCATCTCCAATGAATCGGCCGACGTGAATCCATGCCCAAGCTTCCCGTCTTCTCGGACGAACTGATCCATCTACTCTGAATCTTCAAAGCCGACTGCTTGGATCGGCTGTAGACCAAAATCGGACACTTTCAGGAAATCAGTGTCCCAAGTTCTGCCAGATATACACTTGACGTGTTCACAGCTCCATTGTTGCATGTCATCCGCCGCAACACTGTAGGTGGAAGCGGCAGTGACTATCTCTGTACTGTCGCCGACCCACTGTACAAGGCATTGATGCATTGTAGACGGGACGCAGCAATTTGCGTGTATCCAATCGCGACCGAGCAACATGTTGTAGGACCCGTTACCATTAATAATAAAGAAGGTGGTGTGAAGGGTCTTACTGCCGATGGTGAGGTCGACGCAGAGCGCTCCGCGGGCGGGAGACACGTTGCCTTCAAAGTCCTTGAGCATCATGTCCGTCTTGGTCAGGTCCTCATCACTTTTGCCTAGCTTCCGGAACATGGCATATGGCATGATATTGACCGCAGCGCCTCCGTCCACTAGCAACCTGGTAACGGGTCGTCCGTTAACATGCCCTTTGAGAAATAGTGCCTTGAGATGTTGCCGTTTTTCGTCTTCCGGTTTCTCAAAGGTGGCTTTCATCGGCTCCAAGACTAACTGCGCCATGTGCTCTTCCATCCTTGTCACTTTATCTCGATCGGCGGGCGCCATGAACTCCATCGGCAATATGAACACCATGTTGACATCAGCTGCCGATTCTTGATTGTCGCCCTCCTTGTTGTTGTTTCTCTTGGGGCGCCAGACCTGAGACCTGTCATTCTTCTTATCTAGCGCCTGCCTCTGCTCTTCCTCTTGTTGTTCCCATTGGCGCAGGCGTTGGGTCCTTCGTTTTTTAGATTTAGATAGTCCATTAGGGCACCACCTAGGGTTTACTGGTTTGGCCGACGGTTTGGTGTGCTCCCAGCCTGGTTCCCTTCCTAGAGGGTTTTCATTTGATACCCTAGCATCGGTCATTTCTTCCAGCCGATCGCGTACGCTGGTTCTGCCCCCAGTCGCTTCTGCTGGTTGATCCTGCCCTTTGACCGGTCATACCGGTCAACTCTGCCCCCCAGCCGATCATGCACTAAAAGGCGCCGACCTTCTTGTTCACGCCAGTTTCTGCTGATCAGCTCTGATCCTCTATCTCTGGAGCGCAATCTTTTGAACGGGCGATAGTTACGACTGGATCCGCTGCACTCAAGGCAATTATCGGCTGATGGCAATCTGAGGTCGTTTACCCAGCAATGGATGAAGAACGGACATCGCCAATGATCTTCGTGTCAGCGTATCATCTCCTCGTGGTGCCTCGACCGTTCCTGCTGCCGCTGATATTTGCTGAGTAAGAATTGGGAAGTGACGGATCTACGTGATCGTTTTGATCCTTCGCTCTCATCTTCAGCCCGCCTTTTCCCTTTGACAACGTCCATTGTGACTTGCTTCCTGGGATCCACGGCGCCGCTTCTTCTAGCCGATTTCGACGTCAGCACCTTAGTTTGAAGTGAGTTTCTACCCTTGTCAACCATGTTAGCCGGGAAAGGATGCTGATCAATCTTCATCGGCTTTGCCGGCTTTGCCGGGATTTCGAACTTGAGTCTACCTTGTTTGATGGCCGACTGTATCTGCTGTCGGAAGATCTTGCACTCATTTGTGTCATGAGATGTAGCGTTGTGCCACTTGCAATACTTCATCTTTTTGAGCTGATCGGCCGAAGGAATGGTATGGTATGGTGAGAGCTTGATCTGCCCTTCTTGGAGCAGTAAGTCGAAAATTTTATCGGCCTTTGATGTGTCAAAGCCGAACGCTTCTGGTTCTTTCTTTCCAAAAGAGCACGATATTGGCTTCTTCCCTTTGACCCATTCTGCTAGGCTGATTTCTTCCTCTTCCTCGGATTCAGATCCTTCCAAATATGCCACCTTTTTCTGGAAATTCCTCCTCTGCTCAAACGGACGTATTTCCTGACCGGCCAATCGGTGAACAATCTGACTTAAGCTTTCAAATTCTTGTGAGGCGTACCTCTCCTTGATATGTGGCAGGAGGCCTTGGAAAGCGATATCGGCCAACTGGGCATCGGTCAGAGCCAGGGTATAGCATTTGTTTCTGACCTCTCTGAACCTCTGTATGTACCCAGTTACTGGTTCATCACTCCTCTGCCTGATGCTGGTCAAATCTGAAAGCTTCATCTCGTGTACTCCCGCATAGAAGTACTTGTGGAATTGCTTTTCTAGATTAGCCCAAGTAACAATGGAATTGGGTGGTAAAGTAGTGAACCACTGGAAGGCCGATCCAGACAGAGATGATGAGAACAGGCGTACCCTCAGAGCATCTTGTGTGGTGGCTTCCCCGCACTGGATGATGAATCTGTTAATGTGCTCCACGGTAGAGGTGTCGTCCAGCCCCGAAAACTATGTAAAGTCAGGAACTTTGTACCGGTGGGAAAACGGCACTTGGTCATAGGCCGATGGGTATGGCGTCTTGTACGTATAAGTTTGCACTTTCGGCCTCAACCCAAATTGGTCCTAAATTACCTCCGGTATTCTTGCCGTCCAATCCACTTGCTGCTGATGAACAGTTGTTCGGGGTGCCGGCATATGTTGGTGGATTGGCGGTGGTACGGCCGGGTGATGGATCGAAACGTGTGGCAGATTCTGTTGCATTGTGACCGTCTGCGCAATTGACAGTTGATGGCGATGCGAATCTGCCGCCCCATCGTACATCATCATCGGTGTCGTGCTTCTGAGTGCTTCTACAGCGTCTGTCCCCCTGCCGATTTCTGACGTGGTTGGTTGATACTGATGGACCGTCGGCCGAATGGCGAATGGAACGGCGCCTAGATCGGATAGCTCCCATGTCCGGTTGATTGATCGGGAAAAGCTGCCGTTGCTGGTGTCCCCCAAGGCACTGAGTTTGAGGGCAGCGATTGCACAGAAGCAATCTAGACAGGCTGAAGCGGCGCTTGCGATCGAAAACATGGTGCACCGTTATACCCTGGAGGCATTGAAGGCAATGAAGTGTTGTATCCTTCATGCTGCGTCGACATCGGCTGAGGAGCCGAGTGGGACGTGCCTGTTAAGCTTCTGGCTGGAGGTACAATAGGTGGGGCATATGCTGGCCCCTGGTATCCCTGTGCTGCTCCGCTGACCAGAGGACTGATGACGGTGTTATACACCGTGTTGGTCATTACTGAGGATTGGTCGATGAAGGCCTGATAAATGGACTGTTGAATCATATCGGACATCTTGCCCGAATCCTCAGCGATGGTGATGTGGCGGGGAACTGGAAGAGGAGCTTTCTTGATTGCCTCCCCGCTTCTGGTACGACTAAAAGATTGCAGATACATCCTTTTGTAGTCCTCTAGATGTTTTGCCAGTTCCTCTTTTTGGTCGTCTTTGAGATCTGCTTCCGTGACCTCAATGATGTTGTTCTCAGAAACTTCGGTGGTCTTTGACATATTGGATCTTGAGGTTGTCCCACCGGGCGTGCCAAAAGTGTGTTGGAGCTAGAAATCGGCCAGGAATCGGCCGATGACCTTCAGCGTCGGACACATGACCCGGGAGAATCTGCTTAGCTCCTGTTCGGGTTATTTCCCTGGTGTGGTTCGTGCGGCGTGCCAGTCAATCTGACCTGTTGATTGACAAGGAAATAAACGTATTAAATTCTGGGCGCTCCGATCGGCTGAGGTTCCGATCTATCTCGAAAAGCGTATCGGCAAGTCGGCCGATTTGCTATGAAGATGACCGGCTATGGATCAGCCGATAATCACGTAATAATTGTAAAGAAAACTGCTAGAGCAACTTAAACAATTATTACCGATGCAACACTTGAAATAGATCTAATCGGCTGTATAATAATGAACGAGGAAAAGCGATGATAAAGCCGATAGTTTCGATCTCAAGCTGGATAACTGGTGATAATACTAGAACAACAGGTAAAACCTATAATTCTAGTAAATATCGATAACTGGTGAATAAATCCAAATGAAACTACGGCGATGCGCCCGAAGTTAAAGCTCAGATGTTATTCGATAAGCGGAACCTACCAATTGGCCGGAGATCGTGTCGATGCAGCCCTGCCAATCCGTACGAACTCGTGAAAGAAAAAGAAGTAATGGCGAAGTAGCCGACTTGAAAATAAAGTACGATGAAAAAGTAGATTGTTTTGTAGATTGATTGATGTATTAGAAAACCCTGACGACTCCTATTTATACCCTAGGACTAGGACTCCTGATCGATTACGATCTGTTACAAACTTGATTTAAATAGAAAACTACTATATCTATAATATTTTCCTAAAAGAAACGGGCTCCCACAAAATCTTCTGCCGCCATCTCCTAGTCCAATCCGGACTCTTTCCATTGCTTCACGACCGAGTCGGCATCGTTCTTTCGACCAACGTCAGGCCACTTTTGACTGGGATCCTCTGTTGGGATTCCAATGGCTTCATCTCCCTTACTGCTGGCGCAGACTGCATCGCCCATCGGCCGATCCCCAACTATAGCCTCAATCGGCCGATTCCCAACTGTAGCCTTCAAATCTGCCGCATCGGCCGGTCTATTCTCTTCCTGACGCCGATTCAACACGTGTCAAAATCCTGCGTCAACACAAACATTAAATGCAGATGATTCATTTAGGGATAATACATAAAGCTTGTCATGTCGGAAGGCATGACCCACAACATTATTATTAAACAAAATCAAACATTTTCTATCACCAAAATTACATGAATATCCATCGTTATCCAATAAGGTAATAGAAATCAAGTTTCGTCTGACAGAAGGAACATAAAGAACATTCTTAAGTTCTATTACAAAACTATTATTCAAAACTAAAGGAACTAGTCCTATAGCTTGAACATTGACTTCAACACCATTAGCCACTCGGAGGCTTCTTTCCCTTCCTGTCAGCCTTATGGATGTATTGTATTCCTGCAATGAATTCGTAACATGCACAGTAGCACTTGAGTCAATACACCATGTGTTTGCAGGAAGATCAACATAAAGAGATTCATCAACAAAAGTAATTATGTCATTAGTCATCCATGTAGTGTCCTTCCTGCTTGCAGAAGAAGCACTCATTACTTTTTGCATCACCAGAAGACGAAGGACCTGAGGCACCACCGGAGTGATGAGGAGGGCGATTATGGGCGTTCTGAGGAGGACAGGAACTCTGATGAGGCTTCTTGTATGGGGCATAAGTGTTGCTGTTCCTCTTCCTGCCTCTGTTACCTCCTTGGCTCTTCCTGGATGAAGAGCCAACTTGGTTGACCACATCACTTCTCTCAGCCTTAATTCTTTCCTCCTCCTGAACACACATGGCAATCAGATCACTTAAGCTCCATTTTTCCTTAGTAATATTGTAATTGATCTTGAAAGCCTCGAACTCATGACGGAGACACGCCAGGACGTAATGAACAAGGAAGTCATCATCTATCCTAGCCTTCATGTTCTTTAGTTGTGTGCCCACATCAATAATTTGCATTATGTGCTCACGCACATTACCCTTGCCCATATCATACTTGGTATTTTGGAGCTGCATAAGTGTCGCTGCATAAAATTTGGAAGTCCCCTTATAATGGTCCTTGATGGATGCCAAGTATTTCTTTGCATTCTCATCATCGGGGATTGCTCCTCGATGCCCTCAGAAATAGAGGACTTCATGATCTGGCGGGAGAGACGGTTAGACCGTTCCCACTTCTCAGTGTTTGCAAGGTATTCTACCCTCGATGCCTCATAACCTTCTGTCCCGACCGCAGGTGCTTTGGGTTCATTAATCCTCAGCGCATACTCAATGTCATTTAGGCCGAGTACAATCATCAGGTGGCTCTTCCAGCTTGGGAAGTTAGTGCCCGTCAATGGTTCAATTGAACCGATTTGAGCAATGATTGTGCTCACTGAAAAACATTCATATTATTTCGTCAATAAACAAAACATAATTTGCATGAAATTAACATACGTTGGTATGAATAATGACACACAATTCTAAAACATATCACCGTTGGATAGAAATGAATTAGAATACATGAGAAATAAACAATACATATTTATAAAACAACTTTGGCCAGAATTATAAATATGAATTGAACATAATTATAGAATTAAAATTGCATAAGAAAACACTAATTAAAATTTCAAATTGGTTCCATTTTAAGTAGCAATAAAACATACGCAACGGAAAATAACTTATAATAATTCAAATATTACCCAGAATCTTTATCATAATTTTAACAACGTAAGTAAATCATAAAAGCATGAAATACATCATAATACATTAAATATGGCATAAAAACATGAATTATAACATAAATATAAATAAATACAAAAGGAAATACATTAAAACAAAAGAAGAAATATTATTGTGGCTGCGGGTCGGATAACCTCGATTCCGGCTTGCAGCTGACAACGGCCCAAAACTCCTCCCACCGGCCCATCCAAGTGATCAGACGGCACACAGACCACCCGACCGGAAAACCCTACCTATATAACCATGAAACCGGCCGGCCCTGAAACCCTAAACCATTTTCTCCTCCTTCTTTTTCAGGTGACGGTAACGGCGGCGGCGGGTACCTGAGTAGCTAGTAGCCGGCGGCAACCGCACCCCTGGCGGGCCCCTTGACGGCGCACGCATGCAGCAGAGACCGCGCGTGGCACCGCCGAGCGGCTCAGCGGTGGTGCACAAGCACCCGCCCAGGGCAGGGCCGGTCCAGGCGCATCTGACGCGCACAAGCAGAGGCCTGGCCATGAGTGGTGTTCGTGAGTAGTCAGGAGCAGCCGGCCCGAGGTGCATGCATGTCAGGTTGCAAAAACACAGTAGGTCATCTTGCTATTCGTGATTACAAAACTTGTTTCTAGATGCATGTTGTGCTATTTCGGATCCATGGTTTCGTAAATGGGGACTTTCTTCAATATTTTCTTCATTTTGATTTGATTCCCTCTCCTTCTTTCATGCTATCTGAACTTAGAATTCTTGATGTGGCAACTTTTACTAGGTTTGGCACCAACATTAGATCTAGTGAACAGACATGCATCTAACCTTAATTAAACCATAGATCTATAAAACTTGAATGTACCCAAGTGAAAGTCAATTTGGCCCCATAAGTGGGTTTTGGTGTTGATAACATGCATAATTAAGGAGCTAATGAGATTATCAAGTGTTGGAAAGGTTAAAATTCAATGAAATGAAATATTTGCGTGAAAAGACGCCAATTTACTTGATAGACGGTGATGGAACTCAAAAGAATATCGTTATTCATTCTCTATTTTGAATTTGAGTATAGGAAACATCGTACTATTAAGAGGGATGCGAAAGGATAGTTTGAAGATGTCAAAGTGCTTAATTGAGATGCTAACTACCCATGAGAGATACAAATCACACACGTGCGCACTGAGTTTTCCTCACTGTTTCTGTAAGTATCAGAAGTTCCGACAGCCCTCCTTCATTTGTTGTTGTTCTTCCTGAGAAAAACACCTCCACAAGCTTCCACTACACTTCCCCAATCCCTCCAAGAGCTAATCCTTGAGTTGATTTGAGCTAGGGCTTGGGTGAGAGTAAGATTGAGGTGTGAGGCTTGAGCACTTGAGTGATAAGGCAACCAAGTTCATCTCAAGAGCACTTGAAGTATCTTCATCCATCGATTCATGTTTGTTACTCTTGAGGCTTGCTTCTAGACGGTTAGGTGTCGCCCGTTTGAGCATCCTCTCATGTGTGTCCGCCCCAGGAAGTTTGTATTACCTATCCTTTGTGGAGTTCATAGTAAGTGACTCAATCCTCCTTTGTAGTTGACTGAGTGAGGTAAAGGGTTAGTGGAAGACCCAGCTCTTTGTGAGCTCCTCAACGGAGATGTAGCTTCCTTAATGGAAGTGAGCTTCGGGAAACAAATCTCTTGTTCATTGTGCTTATTGCTTTTATCTAGTTCTTGTTGACCTAGAATTTGTTTTGTCCCGATCTACGTTCTGGAGTTGTTGTCTCAATTGGTATCAGAGACTAATCTCTTGATTAAGGCTTAACCGCTAAGGGATAACAAGATGTCTCAAGTTGGGAATGGCACGCCGACGTCACCGAAGCTGCCGCTGCTCAAGCCACTGTCGGTCTAGGCCTTGGGGGAAGTACCGTGAACCCCTTTAGCCAAACAAGTCGTCCACCTTCCATCCATGGATCCATATCAAGTGAAGATTCAAGTTCGAGTGACGGATGCACAAAATGATTTGGAAGATGAGGAAGAACAACATACAGCTTACATGATAAAAGAATTTGGAAAGGAAAGTTTTAAAGAAATTAAAAAGCTCTTGCCGAAGAAAAGGTGAAGGTTAAAAAATTAGCTATTGATTTATTTGTAGTTAATTATTCAAAGGAGAGGATGTCAAAGGAGAACACTTTGATAAATGAATCTCTAGCTTCCTTAAAAGGCCACTCATAGTGAACTTCAAGAAAGCTTCTGATGCTTAACAACTAAGTAGAATGGTCTTGAAGGATGCTCAAAATATTATAAAGTTAATGTACAACCTTCAGTTACTAACAAGGCTAAGCTAGAAAAGTTGATCCAAGCAAAGGATGCTCAACTTGAGAGGTTGAATATGTTAGTAAATAATGGATATGAAGGTAATGTCAAGCCCAAGCCTAAGGTTAACTACAAGGATGGAGATATCATAACAAAAAGGATGGGCTTGGACATTATAAGGGAGAAAAGGTAAATGACCGGAAGGTGGTCAAAGGTAAGGAATGTGTCATGTTCACAAAAGAAGCAAACCTTGAAGATTTTATGAACATTGCACATGGAGTGACCACTATTCCCTCCCAAGTCAAGAAGAAAGTTGAAGCTCCCATCAAGGTTAAGGTCACTAAGCATGAGCCTTCACCAAGCTACACTACGGATTATATGGTGACAATGGACCACAATGGTAAAATAGTGGTCAACTATGTTGGAGCATACACTAAGAAGGCCATTCTTAGGAGTGTGTGGGTTCCAAAGGTGTATCCATCTGACCCACAAGGACCCAAATCTTTTGGGGTACCTAAATTCCAAGCTTAATTTGTTTTGTAGTTCTTCTCCTCCGGTGGCACCACATGGTTGCTTGATAGTGGATGATCAAATTATATGACCGGGGAGAAGGATTTGTTCACTTCCCTAGAGCTTCATGACATACCAAAAGAAACTATTGTCTTCGGAGACAATAACAAAGGGGATGTAATTGGATTGGGTAAAATTGCTCTCTCGAATGACAACTCAATTTTAAATGTTTATTTGGTTGAATCTTTAGGGTACAATTTGTTGTCCGTCTCACAACTTTGTGAAATGGTCTATAATTGTCTCTTTACTAATGTGGGTGTGACCGTTCTTAGAAGGGAGGATTCCTCTATTGCTTTTACAGGTCGCTTGAAGGGCAAACTTTATTATATTGATTTCTCAAGGGAAGAAGTTGAGCCCAAGACTTGTTTAGTGGCAAAATCCGATTTGGGTTGGCTTTGGCATCGCCGACTAGCCCATATCGGGATGAAGAACTTGGCCAAACTTTAAAAAGGCGAGCACATCCTTGGACTAACCAATGTTGTTTTTGAGAAAAATAGGTTATGTAGCGCATGCCAAGCCGGGAAGCAAGTAGGTGCTCCACACCCTGCCAAGAACATCATGACTTCATCAAGACCATTGAAGCTTCTACACATGGATTTGTTTGGACCCATTGCATACATTAGCATTGGCGGTAATAAATATGGTCTTGTTATTATTGATGATGTTTCTTGTTTCACTCGTTTAGAAGAGCTCAAAATGAGTATGAGTTGAAGATCAAGAACATAAGAAGTGATAAGGGCTCGGAATTTCAAAACACCAATGCTGAAGAATTTCTTGATGAAGAAGGGATCAAGCATGAGTTCTCCGCTCCATACACTCCTCAACAAAATGGGATTGTAGCTTGATGAATACAAGACTCTGCATACCTTTTGGGCTGAAGCAATCAACACGGCTTGCCATGCCATCAACTGCCTCTATCTCCACAAATACTTGAGCAAGACACCCTATGAGATAATCACCGGTAAAAAACCCAAGGTGCACTACTTTAGAGTTTTGGTAATAAGTGTTTCATACTTAACAAGAAAACCAAAAGTTCAAGGTTCGCACCAAAGGTTGATGAAGGCTTTTTACTTGGTTATGGTACTAACGAACACGCTATCATGTTTTGAACAAAACCTCCGATTGTGTTGAGATCATGGTAGATGTGACTTTTGATGAATCCAACGGCTCTCAAGGAGAGCAAGTTGAGAAAAACCTTGTAGACGAGGAGGAGCCACCAAGCCAATCAATCATGAGGATGGGCTTGGGTGAAGTGAGGCCTCGTGAAGTTTAAGCTCAAACTCCGGTTGAAGAAAGAAATAATGATCCACCACCATCATCAACAAGAGTTGAACCACCAAGCTCTCAACAACCTCAAGGTCAAAGTCAAGTTCATGGCATTGATCAAGGGGGAGAACAAGGTAGAGAAGCTCAAGTAAATGCACCACAAGTTGAAGATGATAATGGACCAATTCAACCTCAATCACAAGTGCCTCATCCAAGAGTTCATCAAAGTGTTCAACGAGATCATCCCGTTGACAACATCCTTGGAAGTATTCAAAGAGGGGTAACTACACGTTCACGTTTAGCAACCTTTTGTGGACGTTACTCGTTTGTTTCCTCTTTGGAACCTCTCAAGGTAGATGAAGCACTTGATGATCCGGATTGGGTAATCACCATGCAAGAAATGTAAAACAACTTCACAAGAAATGAGGTATGGGAGTTGGTTGAAAGACCAAGGCAAAATGTGATTGGCACCAAGTGGGTTTTCCGAAACAAGCAAGATGAACATGGTGTCGTCACAAGAAACAAGGCAAGGTTAGTTGCACAAGGTTTTACCCAAATTGAAGGTTTGGATTTTGGTTAAACCTATGCACCCGTAGCTAGGCTTGAATCAATTCGAATTTTATTAGCCTATGCTACTCACCATGTTTCAAGCTTTATCAAATGGATGTGAAGAGTGCATTATTGAACGGCCCACTATCCGAGTTGGTGTATGTAGAACAACCGTCGGGCTTTGAAGATCCAAAATTTCCAAATCATGTGTACAAGCTCCATAAGGCGCTCTATGGGCTCAAGCAAGCTCCTAGAGCATGGTATCAATGTCTTAAGGATTTTCTTCTCAAGAACGACTTTGTAATGGGCAAAGCCAATTATACTCTTTTCACTCACAAAGTTGATAAGGATATTTTTGTTTGCCAAATATATGTCAATGACATTATATTTGGTTCTAGTGATAAAAGGTTTTGCGAGGAATTTAGTAGGATCATGATCAAGAGGTTTGAGATGTCTATGAGGGGTGAATTGAAGTTCTTCCTTGGATTTCAAGTCAAGTAAATGAAGGAACTTTCATATGTCAAACCAAGTATGTGAATGATATGCTCAAGAAGTTTGATATGGAGGATGCCAAGCCCATCAAGACACCAATGGCATTAAATGGTCATCTTGATCATAACGAAGAAGGGAAGTCAGTTGACCAAAAGGTATATCGCTTCATGATTGGCTCTCTTCTTTATCTTTGTGCATCTAGGCTCGATATTATGCTTAGTGTGTGCATGTGTGCAAAATTTCAAGCCACTCCTAAGGAATGTCATTTAATGGTTGTTAAGAGAAGTTTGAGATATTTAGTACACACTCCTAACCTTGGCTTGTGGTATCCCAAAGGCTCCACTTTCGATCTACTTGGCTATTTCGAGTTGGATTATGCCGGTTGCAAGGTAGATGGAAAGAGTACAACGAGGACTTGCTGATTCCTTGGAAGGTCCCTAGTGTCTTGGAGCTCTAAGAAACAGATTTCAGTTGCTCTTTCCACCGTGGAAGCGGAATATGTTGTAGCGGGTGCTTGTTGTGCCCAACTTTTATGGATGAAGCAAACCTTGAGTGACTTAGGTTGTGAGTTTAGTAAGATTCCACTCTTGTGTGACAATGAGAGTGCTATCAAGCTAGCTAACAATCCAGTGCAACACTCCCGAACAAAGCACATAGACATAAGACATCACTTCTTACGGGATCATGAGGCTAAGGGAGATATTGCTTTACGTCATGTGAGCACCGAATGACAACTCGCCGATATCTTCACTAAGCCTCTAGATGAGCAAAGGTTTTGTGCTTTGAGGAATGAACTAAATATCTTGGATTCTCGTAACTTGGCTTGACTTGTTGCACATACCTGATTGTTGCCTAGATAGTATAAATGATTTTACTTGTGTTGAGTTGTTTTAAAATATTTGGTTTTTGAACTCTCAATCAAAACTTGACTCTTGTGATCATTGTAATGCAATGTTGTTTGTGGCTGATCACTAAGTGTCAAGTTGTTTCATATGTCTACAAGCGATATCTCTCCAAATCTCCAAATTTATTCAATCTCAAGATCTGTCTTTTGGAGGAAATAAGCTATCGTCTGTCAGACCCGAGGCCACGGGACTACGCACATGGCGTACATTATCTAGGATAAGGGATGGGACATGGCCCACGCCCTACACTAGTTGTAACTACTCGTATAGAAGTAGGACTAGTCAGAACATAAAGAAACTACCCGAGTAGTACTCGGGTAAGGACTCCTTAGCTTGTATTTGGCTAGGACTTCCATGTAACCCTGTCTCCCTAGACTATATAAGGGCGAGCAGCGACCCCCTCCAAAAGACACAACATCTAAGGCAATACAAACCACCACACAGGACGTAGGGTATTATGCATACTGCGGCCCATACCTGTCTAAAGTTTCGTGTTACTTGCACCTTTGAGTTCCTGATCTCGGCGACACCCCACCTATAATCTACCACCTCAGGGGTATCCCTCAGTGGGCTTGGAGGTTAAACACCGACAGCTAGCGCGCTAGGTAGGGGTGCTCATCGACGATCCTCCGGAGAACTCGATGGCATCTTTTAACTTCACCAGCGTTATACCCAACTTGGGCACATCGTTCACCTTCGGCTCCTGGGTCTGCATCGCCAACGGACGTGGGGGTTTCAACAGCCACCTCGCCGACCCTAGGGAGTCAAAGGCATCTGCTCCAACACCCTGCTTTGACATCGACGTTGTCAACGACAGTTCCGGCAGAATTCGACTTTCTGATCTAATTGGAAGCTACGTGAACCACCTCAAGGCAATCTCTCCTCCCCGGATCAGCAACGGCGACCTACTCGCTGGAATAGATCGGGTGGACTCCAGCATTGTCGGGTGCATCAAGCTTGCGGAGGCTGCTCTCTAACATTCTGATGACTTGAGTCCCTCGACCCAAAATCGCCTTGCAATACCTCGACATCCTCTCATCAACGCCGGCGACATCTTTTCTTCAATCGATCGAGTCGACTCCGAGGCCACATGCACTAAGCCCCTCTCCAAATTGGAGGAGGACTTGAATTACCTACTACAACTCGGGGAAGGAGAAGCCACCATACAACTAGAGGCTCCCCTCTTTGGTAACTTCTCGGACTCTGATGCAACGCCCTTATTAAGCGGCCGCCAAGGCCCAATGATCGCATCAACTCAATCGGGCGAGCTCATGCGTCAGAAGGGCCCGAAACCCCTCGAGCTATTCGACATGAGCTTACCTCTCTACGACATCAACTCTGACGAGCTCCCATTCCAGAAAGGCAGGCCCCTCAATCCCTCCGATGGGGAAGAGGAGCAACCCGCTAAGAACTCAGCACCGGATCACGAGGTGTTCATGGCATTCATCGAGGAAATCCAGGACACAGGGGAGGAAGTATCAGAGCATGTTCAATTGGATGACTACTACATCGATGACGACGACTACATGTTCGACACACCCGGTTCAGACCCAGATGCAGCAGGGGCATTCGCCGATCACGAGCTACCTGTGCCTGCTCTTGACACCGTGGGTACCGTGAAGATCAAAGATGAAGACGACATCCAAAAAGAGCGGCGCAAGCTCAAAAACACCAAGCGTACCGCACACAGGAAGCGCATACCAAAACAACACCAACATCAGCCTGGCAACCTCTACGACTTCTCCACTATGGATCTCCGCAACGTCATCAACGTTGGTAGAGACGCCCGCAACATCACCATCGCCAGGCAACAAGAACGCATCGAGGTGGAAGCTTACAGCCCCACTAACTATCACATCCCTCAAGACTACCTAAATTCAACTCGGAAGCACAAGCCAGATAATCCTGATGCAACGTCGGAGCGGTCGACCAATGGAAAGAGGACGCTCAGTTCGCAAGAGTGCTTCGAACAAACCCTCCATAGGTATTGCCCGTGGCATCCAAGTTCTAATCATTCCGCTTTCGAGTGCATCCTCCTGCGCAGGGCCCTGGGGGCTCCGCCACTCAAGAAAGGCTGGAAAAAAGCTCATGAAGGAAGGAGGCAGGACTACTCAAGCAAAGATATCTATCAAAATTAAGTCCTAGTTCAAGGAGGGTTTTTAAGGATCTTTAAGGGTTCATCTATATAACCTTTGTTTCGTAATCGCATATCGGAACAAGTGGTTCTCGAAACCTAAAGATTTTCTCTTTTTATCACTTAATCAGGGAATTGTTTTTGTGGACATCCACTTTTCGCTTTTAATTTCAAAGCAATTCTTTTTCTGCCCAACTAACTCAGCAGCTAGCACAAATCCTTTTCCTCCCTATTCGATCTCTTGTCACTTATCCTTCATGTCATGAGTTCTCTTCGTTTTTGCTCAGGGATTGAGGGTAAGGGCTGGCAGAGATGGGCACCGGGAAGGAACGGACTAGTTCCTTTTGTCGGTTCAAGAACCCTACCTCAATTAGGTCCAGATGATTACCAAAAGGCGTCATGCTGTTCATACATGACTCATGTGGCTCGACGGTAGAATCCTAGTAACACACCGAGTCTGGTCATCGACTAGTTCTACGCACAGCTTCGTTACTGAAGAGGTCCTTACACCTAAATTCCGGTAACACGCTGAGTTCTGGTCATCAACTAGTCTTCCCTTCTTGACTTTAGAGCAAAGTGAACAAGAATGTGGCACTCAATGCTAGCTCAAGTGACAAGGTTGAATCAAGTCCCAAGGCTCTAAAGTCAAGAAAGGAAGACTCAAGTGATGAAGGATCCACCGATGAAGAGATGGCCTTGGTATTGAGAAACTTCAAGAAATTCATGAAGAAGAAGTACTACAAGAAAGGTGGTGATGACACGAAGAAGCTATCGCAAAGAAGATGTTATGAGTGCAAAGAAGTGGGTCACTACATTGCCGATTGCCCACAATTGAAGAACAAAGAAAAGGAAGAGAAGAGGTACAAGAACAAGAGCAAGGACTACAAGAAGAAATATCAAGGGCATGCTCATGTTGGTCAATAGTGGGAGTCTAGTCATGAAGACTCCAACCATGAAGGTATGGAAACTCTAGCCATACCAAAGAATTCAAGAAAACTCTTCAACAACATCTCCGACAATGAAGATGAAGCACCCTTTTGTCTCATGGCAAGAGGGACTAAGGTACAAGAATCATCCACCTCCTCCTCTCATCCTTCCACCATATCGAGTAGTTCCCAAAATGATTTTGATGATGAGGAAGAGCAACATAAAGCATACATGATAAAAGAATTTGGAAAGAAAGGTTTTAAAGAAACTAAAAAACTTATGGAGAAATTGGAGAAAAAGAAGGAGTATCTCGATAGGCAAGAAGACTTGCTCATCCTTGAGAAGGAGAGAAACCTTGCTTTAGAGAAGGTTCTTGCCGAAGAAAAGGTGAAATTTGAAAAGTTAGCTATCGATTTATCTTTAGCTAATGATTCAAAAGAGAGGATGTCAAAGGAGACCACTTTGATAAATTAATCTCTAGCTTCCCTAAAGGCCACTCATAGTGAACTTAAAGAAAGCTTCTCATGCTTAATGACCAAGTACAAAGGTCTTGAGGTTAGCTACAATGCCCTTTGGGAAAGCACCAAAACCAATTCTAAAGCAACTTTTGACTCAAATGTCTCCACAAGTGAAGGGTGCTCAAGGTGTTATAAAATTAATGTTCAAGCTTGTATTACTAACTTGGCAAAGCTAGAAAATTTGATCAAAGCAAAGGATGCTCAACTTGAGAGGCTAAACAAGTTAGTAAGAAATGGATATGAAGGTGATACCAAGCCCAAGCCTAAGGTTGCGTACAAGGAAGGGAGACGTTCCCACAAGAAGGATGCGCTTGGTCACTGCAAGGGAGGCAAGGTAAACGACCGGAAGGTAGTCAATGGTAAGGAATGTGTCATGTTCACCAAGGGATCAAATCTTGAGAACCTGATGAACATTGCCCATGGTGTGACCACCATTCCCTCCCAAGCCAAGAAGAACATTGATGATCCCATCAAGGCAAAGATCACTAAACATGAGCCATCACCAAACTACACTACAGATTATATGGTGACAATGGACCACAATGGTAAAATAGTGGTCAAGTATGTTGGGGCCACTAAAAGGGCAATCCTTAGAAGTGTGTGGGTTCCAAAAGTGTATCCATCTAACCCTCAAGGACCCAAATCTTTTTGGGTACCTAAATTCAAAACTTAACTTGTTTTGTAGGCCTACTCCTCGGGTGGCATCGCATGGTTGCTTGATAGTGGATGCTCAATCATATGACCGGAGAGAAGGATTTGTTCACATCCCTAGAGCTTCATGATATACCTAAAGAATCTATTGTCTTCGGAGACAATAGCAAAGGAGATGTGATTGGTTTGGGTAAAATTGCACTCTCAAATGATAACTCTATTTCAAATGTTTATTTGGTTGAAACTTTGGGATACAACTAGTTGTCGGTCTCGCAACTTTGTGAGATGGGCTACAATTGTCTCTTTACTAATGAGGGTTTGACCGTCTTTAGAAGGGAGGATTCCTCTATTGCTTTTACGGGTCGCTTAAAAGGCAAAGTCTATCTTATTGATTTCTCCAAGGAGATAGTTGAGCCCAAGACTTGTTTTGTGGAAAAATCTGATTTGGGTTGGCTTTGGCATCGCCGACTAGCTCATGTCGGGATGAGGAACTTGGCCAAACTTCAAAAAGGCGAGCACATCCTAGGACTAACAAATGTTGTTTTTGAGAAAGATAGGTTGTGTAGCGCATGCCAAGCCGGAAAGCAAGTTGGTGCTCCACACCGTGCCAAGAACATCATGATGACATCAAGACCATTGAAGCTTCTACACATGGATTTTTTTGGACCCATTGCCCATTGGCGGTAACAAATATGGTCTTGTCATTGTTGATGATTTTTCTCGTTTCACTTGGGTATTCTTTTTGCAAGATAAAAGTGAAGCTCAAGGAATTGTCAAGACATTCATTAGAAGAGCTCAAAATTAATATGAATTGCAAATCAAGAATGTAAGAAGTGACAATGGTTCAGAATTCCGGAACACCAATATTGAAGAATTCCATGATGAAGAAGGAATCAAACATGAATTCTCCGCACCATACACACCTCAACAAAATGGCATTGTTGAGAGAAAGAATAGGACATTGATTGAAGCCGCAAGAACAATGCTTGATGAGTACAAGACTCCGGATATCTTTTGGGCCGAAGCTATCAATACGGCGTGTCATGCCATCAACCGTCTCTACCTCCACAAATACTTGGGCAAGACACCCTACGAGATAATCACATGTAACAAACCCAAGGTGCACTACTTTAGAGTTTTTGGGAGTAAGTGTTTCATACTTAACAAGAAAACAAAAAGCTCAAAGTTTGCATCAAAGGTTGACGAAGGTTTTCTACTTGGTTATGGTACTAACGAATACGCCTATCGTGTCTTCAACAAAACCACCGGTTGTGTTGAGGTCATGGTGGACGTAACTTTTGATGAATCCAACGGCTCTCAAGTAGAGCAAGTTGATAAAAATATTACAGATGAAGAGGAACCTCCGAGTCTATCAATCAAGAGGATGGGCTTGGGGGAGGTGAGACCTCGTGAAGTTCAAGCTCAAACTCCAATTGAAGAAAGAAACAATGATCCATCATCATCCATAAGAGTTGAACCTCCAAGCTCTCAACAACCTCAAGATCAAAGTCAAGTTCATGGTGACGATCAAGGTCATGGCATTGATCAAGGGGGAGAACAAGGTGGAGAAGCTCAAGAAGATGCTCCACAAGCCAAAAATGACGATGATGGATCCATTCAACCTCAATCACAAGTTCCGCACCCAAGAGTTCATCAAAGTGTTCAACGAGATCATCCCGTTGACAATATTCTTGGAAGTATTCAAAGAGGGGTAACTACTCATTCACGTTTAGCAACTTTTTGTGAACATTACTCGTTTGTCTCTTCTCTAGAACCTCTCAAGGTAGATGAAGCACTTGATGATCCGGATTGGGTCATTGCCATGCAAGAAGAGTTGAATAACTTTACAAGAAATGAAGTATGGGAGTTGGTTGAAAGACCAAGGCAAAATGTGATTGGCACCAAGTGGGTTTTCCGAAACAAACAAGATGAACATGGTCGTCACAAGAAACAAGGCAAGGTTAGTTGCACAAGGTTTCACACAAATTGAAGGTTTGGATTTTGGTGAAACCTATGCACCCGTAGCTAGGATTGAATCAATTCGTATACTATTAGCCTATGCCACTCACCATGATTTCAAGCTTTATCAAATGGACATGAAAAGTGCATTCTTGAATGGCCCCGTATCCAAGTTGGTGTATGTAGAACAACCGCCGGGCTTTGAAGATCCGAGATTTCCAAATCATGTGTACAAGCTCCATAAGGCGCTCTATGGGCTTAAGCAAGCTCCTAGAGCATGGTATGAATGCCTTAAGGATTTTCTTCTCAAGAATGACTTTGTAATGGGCAAAGCCGATTCTACTCTCTTTACTCACAAAGTTGATAAAGATATTTTTGTTTGCCAAATATATGTCGATGACATCATATTTGGTTCTACTGATAAGAAATTTTGTGAGGAATTTAGTAGGATCATGACCAAGAGGTTTGAGATGTCCATGATGGGTGAATTGAAGTTCTTCCTTGGATTTCAAGTCAAGCAAATGAAGGAAGGGATTTTCATTTGTCAAACCAAGTATGTGAAGGATATGCTTAAGAAGTTTGACATGGCCGATGCAAAGCCCATCAAGACACCCATGGCATTAAATGGTCATCTTGATCTCAATGAAGAAGGGAAGTCGGTTGATCAAAAGGTATATCGCTCCATGATTGGTTCTCGATAGCAGATTAAAGGATATCAGAAGTACTCGATAGAATGATACAACTACTTAACCCTACCTGTTTGGGAGGATTTTTCGCCGAGTACAGGCTCGGCACATAAGGGATGGTTTCAGCGCCCATGAGTACCCGGCTTAATCGCAGCAAGGCTTCACCTTTCTCAATGCGCTGTGCAGAAAACTGAAATGGATATGAGACTCCAAGATACTTGAAGCCAAAGCGCGTGCACTTCTGCAGAGGCTGGATCTGCCGACCCAGCCACGTGTATATCACTGACACTCCAGTAACTCCAGCATCTCTATGCTTCTTGATCATTCCGAGCAGCTTCTCGGATTGGCTCATGTCACGGCATGCCATTGTCCACTCGCCACGGGTCCTGAGTGCCCCGGTGATCCTTTCGGGAAGTGAGGGATGATGGTATCCAATGTAGAACCACCGCTCCCTCCACCCAGACAAACTAGTCGGGAACTTGTAGGGGATGTACTTCTTTTCCATCCCCTGCCTCAATTGCAATCTGGCACCACCGACTTCATACATGGAACTCTCGTTGGGCTGTGGTTTGGGATGGAAGAGGTAGCAGAAGAGGTCGAAGTGGGGTTCTATCCCCAAGAAGGCTTCATAGAAATGAACAAAGATGGAAATGTGGAGAATAGAATTGGGGTTGAGGTGATGGAGTTGGATGCCATAATAGAAGAGAAGACCACGAAAGAAATCATATGCGGGGAGGGCTGATTCGCGCTCAACAAAATATTGAAACAAAACAATCCCTGCCACTGGATTATCTCCATGGGCTGCAGGAGGCATTCATCTACCATCATTTGCAGATAGACTTCGGAGCACTTAGTTGTTCTCCACCCGTCCCCAGCGGTGGCGGCGGGTTTGGATTCCTTCCCTTTCCCCTTGGTGGCTCCTTTCTTTCCTGTGATTCTTGATATCACGAGCTGTTTCACTCGCATACGCTCGGGGGCTGAGGATGGAGGTGGCGGAGACGCGCTCTTGGGAAGCAGGGGCTCTCAACGACTACTTTCCGCATAGGGAAGGAGCTGGGAATAACCTAGGTCTAATTCTGGGAGCGGCGGCTGCTGCAGGATAGAGGAAGATGAAAGGCTACGGCAGTAAGAAGGGTGAGCGAAAACCCTAAGTCACCGCGCGGTTAAATAACGAGCGGCGGGACCAGTTTTACTGTGCGGAATGAAAAATGTTTTTTTTTCCTCGGGAGAAGATTTGTTTTGAGCGGTAATTTCAGGTTACTTGGGGAAAGTTATTTGCTTAACTATTTTTTTAGGGATGCCATCCCAAAAAAATGGTGTCCGAATTTCTGAACCAATTTACTCATTTTAACCATCAAATTAAATTCTTAATTTTTTCAACAATCAATGCCACGACTCTTTGGATCCCTTTTTTCCAAAGCTTGGCATTTGGATTCAAGGCTCGGGGGCTGCGGGACACGTGTCATCGATGGCTTATTTTTCAAATTTCTGAAAGATAAGGAAAGAAGATTCAAGACTAATTTGACCCTCTGCCTGATTCTTCGATTCAACCTAAGGCTCGGGGGCTACTCCATATGGAGTGCGAGTTTAATTGTACCCCATATAAAAGAAGACTTGAAAACTACTCGGGGCATGAGCACCTCAAAGCCTCGATGCAGCCAAGGAAGTACTCGGAAGACACCTTCAAGATGAAGTTCGGAAGCACAAAAAGATGCCTTCACAAGTACTCGGAAGCCTGCGGTACTCGACTACGAAGAGCTCAGGGGCTTGTCAGACCCGGGGCCATGGGACTGTGCACATGGCGTACATTTTCTAGGATAAGGGATGGGACACAGCCCACACTCTACACTAGTTGTAACTACTCCTACAGAAGTAGGACTAGTCGGAATATAAAGAAACTACCCGAGTAGTACTCGGGTAGGACTCCTAAGCTTGTATTTGGCTAGGACTTCCATGTAACACTGTCTCCCAGACTATATAAGGGCAGGCAGGGACCCCCTCCAAAAGACACAACATCTAAGGCAATACAAACCACCACACAGGACATAGGGTATTACGCATACTGCGGCCCGAACCTGTCTAAAGTTTCATGTTCCTTGCACCTTCGAGTTCCTGATCTCAGCGACAGCCCACCTACAATCTACCACCTCGGGGGTATCCCTTGGTGGGCTTGGAGGTTAAACACTGACACCGTCGGAACTTCCAACACCATGTCGGAACTTTCGACGTCCATTGGAGGTTTCAACAAAGTTCCAATCAAGGGTTCTCAGAAAGTAGATTTAATATTCATCAGAACTTCCAACGTAGCGTCGAAACTTCCGACGACCCTCAGAAGTATCAGCATTCTTCCAACCAACGGTCCTTGGGTTCGAATTCTTTAATTTGTCGGAACTTCCGACAAATCATCTGGACCTATATATACCCGTTGAATACCCCTTCAAACCCTAACACCACTTCATTCATACCACCGACGCCCTCTCCTCTCCACTCTCAAACTCTTGAGGGAATTTCAAGTTTCAACCATAGGATTTCGTTGCTTTGTGTATCTTTGGATTCTCCACTCCTCGGAAGATCCGATCCCCATCATCTTCTCTCCGATTCGCGCGGAAAATCTTAGAGGTATTTCATTCAAAAATCTCATCACCCGATCTCTCAATATAGGAGGAGTTAGATGACATGCTTTAGGGTATAGCTTCTAGACACATCATAGAACTCATGTCTAGAATCTTATAAAGTTTGGTGGGCCCAATCTCTTGTTCCTGGGATCATTGGCTCGGCTCGGGCACTGTCGAAACTTCCGACAAGCGCCTGAGTCGCCCAATTCTGGCTCTTTTGATTCTGTCAGAACCGGGCCCGCGGGACTGTGCACATAGCGTACATATCCTAGGATAAGGGATGGGGCATGGCCCACACCCTACATCCGTTGTAACTACTCGTACCGTAGTAGGACTACTCGAACAGTAGTAGAACTAGTCGGAATAGAAGGAAACTACCTGAAAAGTACTAGGACTTATGGGCTCGTATCCGACTAGGACTTAGATGTAACCCTGTCCCCCCAGACTATATAAGGGCGGGCAGGGACCCCCTCCAAATGAGAGATCACCCCGATCAACACCTAAGGTAATACAAACCATACACAGGATGTAGGGTATTACGCTCTCGGCGGCCCGAACCTATCTAAACTTTGTGTTCCTTGCACCTTCGAGTTTCTAATCTCGGTGACACCCTACCTACAATCTCACCACTTCGGGGGTATCCCTCAGTTGGCGTGGTGGTAAAACATCGACAGCTAGCGCGCCAGGTAGGGGTGTTCATCGAGCATCCACCGGAGAACTCGATGGCATTTTTCTGCTTCATCAGCACTGTGCTCGATGAGGGCACAACTTTCATCTTCAGCTCTTGGATCTGCGTCGCCAACGTCTTGGGTGGCTTCAACGGCCACCTAGCCGACTCCAGGAAGCTGGAGGCCTCTACACCAACTCGAACCAGCGACCTGAACAAGTTTGTCGACAGCCTCGATGAGTTGCTCCTCTCCAAACACGCTAGGGAGATCGAGACGACGTCCGTTTTCGAAGCGACTTCAACTCACGTTGCACCAGAACTACTCGGATCAGATTCAAACCGATATCAGGAGGCTACACAGT
Source organism: Panicum miliaceum (assembly GCA_032594955.1). NCBI lineage: Eukaryota > Viridiplantae > Streptophyta > Magnoliopsida > Poales > Poaceae > Panicum > Panicum miliaceum. The sequence continues at coordinate 3,762,833 of CM064070.1, read as the reverse complement.
CCCTGTCCGACTTGGAGGAGGACTTGGATCGTCTTCTCAAGATTGGAGACAAGGGAGCCACCACTTCTCGGTGGGGGGGGGGGGGCATTTTCGACAACTACTCGGACTCCGACAAAAAGTACTCGTTAATTAGTACTATACCTTCAAGTTGGAGCTTGGGAGGACTCGGGGACAAGGGAGCCACCACCTGCCGGGAGGCCCCTATCCTCGACAACCACTCGGAATCGGATGACGATCCCGAATCCTTTTCGGGTAATCACCTGGGTTTGACCATAACGTCCATGCCGCAAGGCTGTTTCGTGTACTGGAAGGGCTTAGAGCCCTCTGAACTACTCAAATACGACTCGCGCCTTGTGGCCTTCACGCAGGAACTGCCCTTCCAGGAGGGCAAACCCCTCTCTCCCATCTCGGAAAAGAGAGAGGGCAGCACAGAGCTAGTCGAGTACAGCCATACGGTTAAGAGCTTGCTGAATCATCAAGTCTACATGGCTTCCCTTCGCAATGTGGATGACGACGAGTCGGGTCCCGAGTACGACGCTAAACTACTCGCGGACGTGTCTGCTGACAAGCGTACAACGGATGCCCCCCAGGACGAGAACGAGGAGCACAGAAGATCCGGTGGTTGAAGAACACCAAGCGTGCCCACCGCAGGCGAAATTTGGAAAACCGCATAGGCAACCCAATGTACCAAAGGAACCTCAACAATGCTTTCACAGCAGCAGCAGATCGGGAGTATCGCACACCGATTGGCGCCATTGCAGAAGCAGCGCTCCTAGCTCAACAACTACCACCCAACCCCCCAGATTTAAAAGCTGCAGTATCTAACCCAGCGCGCGCTCATGCAACTCGATGGGCAACATCCAATGTCCTCAACTCGGAACATGCTCTCGAGATCAGAGCGCCATGGTGACTCTGCACAGATTAGTCGCAACCCTGGAGGAGGCCCCGTATTTTGAGGGAACCACAATCGCCAGCGCAACCAGGATAATCCAGCCGGCCACGGCAATTCCTAGGGCTAGCAGTCCGCACATGGCAATGTGGAACAAGAGGTGCAACAGTCAACGCGCCCACCCCGCAACCGGAACGATGCAAGGCCTCAAGGCCAAGCTCCACCCGAGGCCAGCCTCCAGAATGCTCCCACGATTGATCTAAGGTAGAAGATCAATGACGGCCGCGACGCGTGTGAAGGGTTATAAGGTGGACTACGCTAGCGATAAACAAGAATTTCCACCGCATAAACCAGGAAAACTGCGGTTATAGATCACGGAATTACCACTAGACACGCGGGTGCGAAACTTCTGTAGCGCGTCGAGGTAGTGCAGTCGGTTGCCGGCAGTGCAGTTGCAAGACCTTCTCACGTGCGGCTCATCCTCGTGCAGCAGATGCAGCACCTCTAAGGTATCCACACGTACAAGGAAGAAGCGTCGCACTCCGTACTGCTAGGTCCGCGAGGGCAACCATGGGCGCGGGCTTGGGAGGCGGATGCGAGCAGGCGTGGAGTTAGGTTAGACCCTCCATGCGCCCCCACCCCTTCTTTTATAGGTGCCCACTAATGGGCTTCCAAACTGAGGCCCATTAGTGCACCTAAGCCCAGTCTAATTAGGATCATATCCTCATTAGGCTTCCAGCCCCTTATGTGTGTGACCCCATGGGCTCACGCGCGAACAGACAAGGCCCGAGTACTCCTACTCGACCAATAGTTGACACCGGCCTCTAGCAAGATGTGTCAACTCCTATGCGCACACAAAGATCATATCAGATGAGCCGTCACAATCTCATATACATGCTATTCCCTTTGCCTCACGATATTTGGTCCAACTTCAAGCTGACCTCTCTTTCTCGATGTCGTGATCCAGAATCCTTGGTTAACACTTAACCCTAGCACGGCCATGCATTTCTTGATCCGATCACTCGAGGGGCCTAGAGATATCTCTCTCAAGCAGAGAGGGGCAAATCCCATCTTGACTTACCATGTCTCACAGCATGCTTCTTGACAAACCCGAGAACCACCTTTATGACTACCCAGTTACGGAGTAGCGTTTGATGGCTCCAAGGTAGTTCGGTTCCCATCTTGAGTACACGTGATAATCTCAGGTCTAAGGACACAGCGTACACATTGTGTAATGAGAAATCACTATTTCTCAAGTTGGGTCGGTCCAGCCTCATGTCATACATGCGCCTACATTATTAGTGTTGCCGCTAAAAATTGGCTAGGAATCGGCCGATGGTCTTCAGCGTCGGACACACGACCTGGGAGAATCTGCTTAGCTCCTGTTCGGGTTATTGCCCTGGTGCGGTTCGCGTGGCGTGCCAGTCGATCTGACCTGTTAATTGACAAGGAAATAAAAGTATTAAATTTCGGGCGTCCCGATCGACTGGGGTTCCGATCTATCCCGAAGAGCGCGTCGGCGAATCGGCCGATTTGCTTTGAAGATGACTAGCTATGGATCAACCGATAATCTCGTAATAATTGCAAAGAAACTGCTAGAGTGACTTAAACAATTATTACGGATGCAACACTTGAAAATAGATCTAATCGGCTATATGACGATGGACGAGGAAGAGCGATGATAAAGCCGATAGTTCCAATCTAAAGCTGGATAATTGGTGATAATACTAGAACAACAGGTAAAACCTGAAATTCTAGTAAATATCGATAACTGGTGAATAAATCCAAATGAAACCACAGCGATGCGCCTGAGGTTAAAGCTCAGATGTTATTTGATAAGCGGAACCTACCAATTGGCCGGAGATCAAGTTGATGTAGCCCTGCCAATCCGTACGAACTCGTGAAAGAAGAAAAAGTATTGGCGAAGTCGCCGACTTGAAAGTAAAGTACTAGTTAAAAGTAGATGTGTTTTGTTGATTGATGTATATCTCCTCCATACCAAGCCCTGGCGACTCCTATTTATACCCTAAAACCAGGACTCCTGGTCGATTACGACTTGTTACAACCTTATTTCAAACAGGAAAACTACTATATCTATAATATCTTTAAAAAGAAAACGGACTCCCGCATAATCTTTCACCGCCATCTCCTAATCCAATAAGGACTTTTTCCATTGCTTCTTGACCGAATCGGCATTGCCCCGTTGACCAACATCAGGCCACTTTTGACCAGGATCCTCTGTTGTGGTTCCAATCTATTTGGCGCAAGTTGCATCGCCAATCGGCCGATTCCTAACTGTAGCCTCAATCGGCCGATTCTTTACTGTAGCCTTTAGATCTGCTGCATCGGCCAATCTCTTCTCCTGACGCCGATTCAACACGTGTCAAAATCTGGCGTCAACACATGCCCCCCAGTTTCGGAGTAAAACATAATTTTTACTTCGAAACTCTTTCTTTAATCCTTTTCTCCGAAACGGGCGCAGTAAAAATCTCCTTCCGTTCCGCGGTCTTCTACGTAATGATTGCGATTTTCTCGGACCGGGAGCTCGAGACAACTGTTCCCCTGGAATTCGTGTAGATGGCGCGGCAAAAATCCCACCTTTGCCCTTTCTCTCTCGGATTGTCTTTAAGTACCGGCACTCTCCGCCTTCCATTCTCCACGAGCCTAGTAATCTTCTCCTGCGAACAACTGTTCATCTTCTTCTTGAGCCCTCTCGATCTCCAACCGCTCCTCCAGCGATTTCACCTACAACCTACTCTAACCTTCCAATGGCGGCACTATCAGCAACTTCTCCAACCACGGAGGTTCCGTCGGCATCCCCCTCAGCGACGGCGGCCCGATCGGCGGCTCAATTGGCGGCCCCATCGGCAACGATGAGCTTCATCCCAGAGGTGATCATCTGAAATTTTCCCCTTTTGATTTTCTACTGCTCCAATATTTTCTGGATCCATTCTCAGTTTTTTCCCCTTTTTCCTCCTTTTTAGGCATTTAGGCACCAGATTACCATTCCTCTTTCAGAATCCCCCGATCTTATCTGCTTAGGCCCCATGGGGAATCCCGATCCAACTGACCTGATCAATCTAGAGACTCACAGAGTCCCGTTCAAGCAATCGCCCATGGATTTAGGTCAGTGGGCAGGTGCCTTTAGGTCCTGGCCGAATGAGACCCCTGGCTGGAGAGAATGGTACCATAGAGTAGCCAGGTCTAGGAAAGTTCAGTGGGATGAACTAAAAATCGGCCAGTGCATAAACCTCTCTCTATCCCAGATGGAGAAAAATGAGCCCTTGGTCATAGCAGCTTCTTATTTCTAGTCCGACGCACTCAATGCGTTTCTTTTTGGACATGGACCCATGACTCCAACTTTGGTCGATGTCCTGTTGTTGACCGGCCTTGACATCTCCTCCTCTGATACCCCCTTTGGCTATCTGATTAAGCCATCACATCGGCTAGAAACCAAAGGAATCGGCGGATGGAAGGGGTACATCAACAAAAATATGAGGACTGGGACAGTTTCAGAGAGAGAGCATACTGCGTTCCTGATGATGTGGCTGGAGAAACATTTTTTTCTGTGGCAGAGCAGTTGGCCCTTCTTCTAACACCCAAGCCCTGGCAGAAGCTCTATCACTAGGATCGGCCATTCCCCTTGGAAAGCATTTGTTGGGATCGGCCTACCACATGATGCACCAAATCGGCACCTATATATGAGAAAGGTCTCTCAGCAACTAAAACTTTCCCCAACATTGAGTCAGAGGAAAACCCAACCATCCGACGACGCTGCACATCTTTTGGAGAAGCGGCATCGGCCTTCCCTGGCTGTCAATTCACTGCTGCCCGAACGGCCGAATACTTCAGATGTTTCTACAACGGCTTCAGTGAAGAGACTGTCAGTTGGTATCCATATCAGACAGTAGGGCCGATTTTCGAATTTCCCGTCTGCTACGACTCGTCCACTCATACTTTTGATAGGGAACTTATGGATACCCTGATTAAGCCAGGGATTTTGCCGGCCAACTTCTTCTCTGGAAAGGACTTTCCCACATATGATTTCTATAATCCATAGGCTGCAGCAAGGCAATTGGGCTTTGGTCAACTGCCGATTCGGGTCTACTTTGTCGGTCAAGTAAAATTCAGAGATGAACTGACCAAGAGTCTTAACTACAATCGGCTGTGCAACTTAGTGCCAGACTCTAGCACCATTGACCTGAACAATTGGACAGTGGCCCCTTGTGCCGTTCAGCAGTTCAAACTATGGTGGGCAGAATGGAAGCAATACCTCTTCTGCATATCCCCATCAACATATTGCAACATTCTGGACCCAGAAAACATCAACCCAAGTGCAGCGGTATGTCCTTTCTCCCAGCCGATTTCAATGCTGTCTCTTTCCATACTACCATCTTACCGTTAACTTGTATTTATCTTCTTAGTCTGAAAGCCAAGTCCCTCCGATGCGGAGCCGAAGCGGCAGGCCGATAGAGAGCGATCGTCCATATACGCCATATCCACTCATCGGCTTTCACGCTCCAACCATCAAGGACATCGCTACTGGCCGATTGAAACGAACACCGAAAAGGCCAACCTTGAAGACAACAAGCCGTCGAGTGCGTGCCCGCATCAGACCGACTGACCAATCGGTGGTAGTATCGGCTGAAACTCCGACTCCTCTATCCTTGCCGACTACCGAGATGGCCGATCCTCAAGTCACCGCAGAAGTCGGAGCAGCTGCGGCATCACTGCTAGTGGAAGCTGTTCAGGTAATCTTGCACACTTTATATATTTTTAAGTGCTCCACTAATACTAACTTTTTCTTTCTGTCAGGCTGCACAAGCGGCTCCAGTGCAGTCCCCGCAGCAATCGGCCACATCCCAAGCGGAAGCCGAAACTCCAGCGACCCTTCTCATCGAGGTAGATAATCTCTTAACCCAATTTCTCGACATTCAGAAGACTAACTGATTCTGATGCAGGTCGATTTGGGTGCGTTGGTTGAACTTCCTCAACAAACATCGGCCGAAAGACCAACAGAAGTATGGCAAATATCCCATATCATCTTATTCAATTATCGTAGTATACTCACAGGATTTATTTGTCATACCTTTCCAGGAATCTGGCCCAAGTAGAGCATTAATAGTGGTCGAGTCCTCTTCCTCTGACGAGCCAATCGTGCCGGTTCCTGAGACGAGGGAGGTATTCCCATCGGCGCAAGCAAGAGAGATTCGCTTCAAGGAGGTAACAAACTTATCACTGGAATCGGCCAATCCCCTTTTACTGCTCGCTGATCCTTGTCTTTATTCTTCCGCAGGAACAAGACACTCCAAATAACAGCCTTATCTCCTTTGCGGTCACCTTGCCCGACGATGAAGAAATCGCTTCACGCCAAGTTCCGTCGAGCTCTATTTCTGACGATGTCCGCGCCAAGCTCGAGAGCATGCGGATTCTCCTCCAAGATGGTATCGACCGATTGGTGGAAGATGCTTCGCCGATTCGGCGGCTTTTCAGTGACATCAAAGGCCGAATCCTGGAAGAAACAACAGAAAGCTTGGAACGTGGTGCATATATAGAATCTATACAAACCCCAGTTCTCAGAGCCCTGCGCCATATGGCCCATCGTGCCGAGTTAGCAAAGACCCAGGAAGAAGCCGACTCATACAAGCACCAAGCCCAAGAGGTACACCAACGGATCAACTTCCTCGAGAGCTCTCGCCCGGATATCGTCGGCACGATAGATCGCCTCAAACGGAGGAGAGCAGAGCTAGCCAAAGAGATGGAGCAAGTAACCAAAGACATAGCTGCCGAAGAAAAGAAGCTTCAAGAGCTCCCATCCGTCATCGCTGGGCTGAAGCAAGAAAGACAGAACTTGGCCTGTGAAGCGATAAGACTTCGTCGCCGTATATCAGAAGTTCCGGGATCAGCCGCCGACGACCAAAGAGTACTAGAGTCGGTCGATCAGATTAGGCAACAAGCTATCGCGGCCATAGATGCTCTCCTCGGGTTGTAAAGAATGCTGTAAACATATAATGCTCCTTTAATGTTACTGCGCCGATTTAATCCTGGACCACTTCCTTTGGCAGATTTGCATTTATGAATGCTTTTACTCCGATAGGATGTATCCCACTATCTTTTTACTTCCTTCTCTTCATAAGTACGAGATCCCACACCGTCTCCAGAGGCATATGCATTACCCATCTTCTCTAACAACTGGATCTCTATTCTCCCAAACTAAACATCAAGATGTCTTCTTCTTCGTCGTCTTCTGTCAACCAGGTACGAACCTTCCTTTGTTTCTTCCCTTGACATCTCAATCGCTCTGATGCTGGGTAGCTTTTCATCTCTGTTTAGCCAAAACATCTCAGTCCAAGTCTGGAACGAGCGATTGAAGTTATGCATTCAGACGAACTACTGTCGCAGGCAGACATAGATCTGATAAGAGCTCATTCTGAAGAACTTAAAGATCATGTTCCTGCTGTTGTTCAGAAGTATTGGAACCTTATAGACGCTCACTGTCTAGTCCCCAAGCGACTACCATCTGAAAAGAGTCCTCCACTCCCTCATCAAGTCGAGACTGAAGCCGCCATGGAGAATCTGGAGGAGAAGAAGACCCACCTCCTGATAGAACTATGCCATCAAGTTGAGACTGGAGCCACCATGGAGGATCCGAGGGAGAATAGGACCCACCTTCTGATAGAACTGGGCCGGATCGAGAGAGAAATCCAGAGCAAGCGTAATCAATAGATATATCGGTATTTTTATTCTAAGGGCGACTTGTACCATGTCGGCCATGTACTCTGTTGTTTTCATCGAATAATGAATTGGTCAGACCAAACGGAAAATATTTTCCTCCTCAAGGCAATGTCATCCCTGCATCGGCTATGTAGACGAAAGCCAATAGAAGTCGGCCATGTTGTCTTGATGTATCTTACTGCAAGTTATGCATCTACCCAAATGCTTGGATAGTATCTCTTTAGATATCGTCCATTCAAAGCTCTTGGGAATTCTTCCCCCTCGATATCCCTTTCCGGGAGGGGTCCTTCAAGTAATCGGCGATTTCCCCTCGCCAATCATCGGCCGCGAGCTCTAAAATCATAGCCCCCTGAATCGGCCGATATCCGGATGCATGTTGGGCCAGCCTGTTGGCCTCTTCATTATAATTTCTGGGGATGTGCTCAATTATCGCAGAGTTGAATTCCTTTAACGACTGGAGACAATCTTCATAATAAATCCTCAAGATATCATCCTTGCATTCAGATTTCCCCGTTAACTGATCTACGATGAGCATGGAATCTCCAAAAATCTCGACTGCGTCAGCTTTGACTTCCCTTAATAATTGGATACCTTTTAGGACGGCCCGATATTCCGCATGGTTATTGGTTGCGGATGCTTCTATCGGTAGAGAGAAATCATAACTTGCCCCCCGAGGCGATACAAGAACAATGCCGATTCCTGATCCGGCCCCACACGAAGAACCATCGAAATATGGAGTCCATGGAACCGGTTCGACAACAGCAATCTCGGGTCCGCAATGCTGAGCTACGAAATCGGCCATGACTTGACCCTTGACAGCTTTGGCCGATTCGTACCTTAAGTCAAATTCTGACAGAGCCAGGATCCATTTTCCAATCCGTCCTTTCAAAATCGGTAGTGATATCATATATTTTACCACATCATCCTTGCATACGACTATGCACTCCGCCGATAACAAATAATGCCTGAGCTTGGTACACGAGAAGTATAGACACAGGCACAGCCGTTCCACCGGGGAATATCTTGTTTCGGCGTCCAGGAGTCTTCTGCTGACATAATATACCACTCGTTCTTTCCCTTCGAACTCCTGTACCAACGTCGATCCAATAGCCTTTTCATCAGCCGATAAATATAATTTGAACGGCTTACCAGGCTGTGGCGGGACTAACACCGGAGGCGAAACAAGATATTGCTTGATATCTTCTAACGCTCTGCGTTGTTCTTCTCCCCATACAAATTCCTGATCGGGCTTCAATTTCAACAAAGGGGTGAAAGCTCGAATACGCCCAGACAGGTTGGATATGAATCTTCTGATAAAATTGACCTTGCCGATGAGGGACTGCAGCTCAGTTTTATTCTGTGGGGCTACAACTTTGTTGATGGCGTCTATGGTCTTCCGGTTGACTTCTATCCCGCGCTCATGGACCATAAATCCTAAGAATTGCCCGGCCGATACACCGAATGCACACTTGTTCGGGTTCATTTTTAACCCATGCTTCCTTGTGCACTCCAGTACTTCTTGTAAATTGGCCAGATGTTCCTGATGACCTTTTGACTTGACCACAACATCGTCGATGTAAATTTCCACCGATGCACCAATGAGCTTGTGAAAGATATAATTCATGGCCTGCTGATATGTAGCACTGGCGTTCTTTAACCCAAAGGTCATTACAACCCATTCGAATAAACCAAGGTGGCCCGGACACCTGAAAGCCGTTTTTGAGGTATCTTCTTCGGCCATTAATATTTGATTGTACCCAGCATTACCATCCATGAAACTGATGACTTTGTGTCCTGCGGCAGCATCTATCAAGACATCGGCCGTTGGCATCGGATATCCATCCATTGGTGTGTCCTGATTTAGGTTCCTGAAATCGATGCACACGCGCAACTTTCCATTCTTTTTATACACAAGTACAATATTGGAAATCCATTCGGCGTAGCAACACTGCCGAATAAATCCCGCTTCAATCAATCTTGTGATTTCGGCCTTTATATCAGGTAGACTTTTGGGGTTGCACCGTCGTGCAGGCTGCTGATATGGCCGATATCCTGATTTTATAGTTAACTGGTGTTCAACAATGGACCGGTCTAGACCAGGCATCTCATGGTATTCCCAAGCAAAGCAATCCTTGAATTCTTTTAATAAACTTATCAATTTACACTTGTATCCAGGTTCCAAGCTAGCACTAATATACGTCGGCCTTGGTTTGCTACCATCTCCCAAGTCCACCATCTCTAATGAATTGGCCGACGTAAATCCATGCCCAAGCTTTCCATCTTTCCATCCTCCGTTTCTGGGATTTGGATAGTCCATCAGGGCACCACCTGGGGTTTACTGCTTTGGCCGATGATTTGGCGTGCTCCCAATCTGGTTCCCTTCCTAGGGGGTTTTCATCCGACACCCTGTCATCGGCCATCTCTTCCAGCCGATCGCGTATGCTGATTCTGCTCCCCAGTCGATCCTGTTGGTTGATCCTGCCTTTCGACCAGTGATGCCGGTCAACCCTGCCCCCCAGCCGATCATGCACTGAAAGGCGCTGTCCTTCTTGTTCGCGCCGATTTCTGCTGATCGGCTCTGATTCTCTGTCTCTGGAGCGTGATCTTTTAAACGGGCGATCGTTGTGGCTTAATCCGTTGCACTCAGGACAGTTATCGGCTGACGGCAATTGGAGATCGTTTTCCCAATAATGTATGAAGAATGGGCATTGCCAGTGATCCTCATATCGGCGTATCATCTCATCGTGGTATCTTGATTGTTCCTGCTGCCGCCGATATTTGCTGAGCAAGAACTGGAAGGCCGATCCGGATAGAGATGATGAAAATAACCGTACCCTCAGAGCGTCTTGCGTGGCAGCTTCTCCGCACTGGATGATGAATCTGTTAATGTGCTCCACAGTGGATGTGTCATCCGTCCCTGAGAACTTGGTGAAATCAGGAACCTTGTAGCGGTGTGGGAACGGCAACAAGTCATAGGCCGATGGATACGGCGTCTTGTAAGTATAAGTTTGAACTTTCAGCTTTAGCCCAAACTGATCTTGGATTACTTCTGCTATTCTTGCCGTCCAGTCCACCTGCTGCTGATGAACAGTTGTTCGCGGCGCGGGTACGTGTTGAAGGGCTGGTTCGGCCAGGTGATGAATCGGCGAAGTTTGTTGAGCGGCCGATAGCCGCTGGCGAAACGCGTCCGCACCCCCTTCGAACGTCATTGCTGGCACCGTGCCTCTCAATGCCTCCACAGTGCTTGCCCCCCTGCCGATTTCTGGTAAAATCGGCTGGTACTGAGAGACCGTCGGCCGGGCGGCCGATTGGTACGGCACCTGAAACGGATAAGTGCCGTGCCGATTCGCTGGCTCGGGGAAATACGTCGTGGCTGATGCCCCCCAAGGCACTGAGCTTGTAGGTAGTGTTTGCACAGAAGCCATCTGGATGGGTTGAAGCGGTGTTCGCGATGGGAGATAAGGTGCACCGCTGTATCTTGGACACGCCGGAAGTGGTGGAGAGCTGTACCCCTCGCGCTGCGTCAATATCGGCTGAGAAGCCGATTGGGATGTGTACGGTAAGCTTCTGGCCAGCAGGGTGGTTGGACGGGCATATGCCGGTCCCTGATAACCTTGAACGGCTCCGCTAGCTAGAGAGTTGACGACGGCGTTGTACACCGTGTTGCTCATCACCGAGGATTGATGAATGAATGCTTGATACACGGACTGCTGAATCATCTCCGACATCTTGCCCGAGTCTTCAGCAATGGTGATGTGGCGAGGTGCTGGAATAGGAGCTTTCTTAATTGCTTCCCCGCTTCTGGTACGACTGAACGACTGGAGGTATATCTTCTTGTCATCTTCTAGATGTTTGGCCAATTCCTCCCTCTGTTCGTCCTTGAGATCAGCTTCTGTGACCCCAATGATGTTGCTGTCAGAGATTTCTGCGTTGTTCGACATATCAGGTCTTGGATGGTCCCACCGGGCGTGCCAAAAGTGTGTTGGCGCTAAAATCGGCCGGATAGGAATCGGCCGATGGGTCTTCAGCGTCGGACACACGACCCGGGAGAATCTGCTTAGCTCCTGTTCGGGTTATCGCCCTGGTGCGGTTCGCGGCGTGCCAGTCAATCTGACCTGTTGATTGACAAGGAAATAGAGTATTAAATTCCAGGCGCGTCGATCGGCTGGATTTCCGATCTGTCCTGAGGAGCGTGTCGGCGGTAAATCGGCCGATTTGCTATAGAGATGATCGGCTATGAGTCAGCCGATGATCGTATAGTAATTGTAAAGAGAACTGCTGGAGCAATCTAAACAATTACTATAGAAGCAACACTTGAAACAGATCTAATCGGCTGTATGGCGATGAATCGAAGGAGAACGATGACGAAGCCGATTACCCTGATCTCAAGCTGGATAACTGGTGATAATTCTAGAATAACAGGTAAAGCTTGCAATTCTAGTAAATATCGATAACTTGTGAATAAATCCAAACGAAACCACAGTGATGCGCCCGTAGTTAAAGCTCGGATATTACTCGATAAGCGGAACCTACCAATTGGCCGGAGATCAGGTTGATGCAGCCCTACCAATCCGTACGAACTCGTGAAAGAAGAAGATATTGGCGAAGTCGCCGACTTGAAAAGTAAAGTACTGATAAAAAGTAGAAGTATTTTGTTGATTGATGTTGGTTGTCCTTTGCAAAACCCTAGCGACTCCTATTTATACCCTGAAACTAGGACTCCTGGTCGATTACGACTTGTTACAACCTTATTTTAAACAGGAAAACTACTATATCTATAATAACTTTAAAAAGGAAACGGACTCCCGCAGAATCTTCCGCCGCCGTTTCCTAATCCAATCAGGACCTCTTCAATTGCTTTCCGGCCGACTTAGCATGCCGCGTTGACCAGCTTTTGACTAGGATCTTCTGGAATAATCCTATCCTGTTGGCATAGGCGGCGCCACCAATCGGTCGATTTTCAACTGTTACCCCGATCGGCCGATTCCTTACTGTAGTTCCCAGATCTGCCGCATCGGCCAATCTTCTTCTCCTGACGCCGATTCAAGACGTGTCAAAATCTGGCGTCAACACATGCCCCCCAGTTTCGGAGTAAAATATAACTTGTCTTCGAAACTCCCTCTTTAATCCTTTTTTCCGAAACGGGTGCAGTAAAAGTCTCCTTCCGTTCCGCGGCACAATGATTGCCATTTCCTCGATCCGAGCACGCGAAACAACCGCTCCCCTGGAACTCGTGTAGACGGTGTGGTAAGAATACCATCTTTGCCCTTACCCCCTTATCTTAAGTACTGGTTTTCTCCACCTTTTCTCCTCCACGAATCCAGCATCCTTTCCGCCGTATTACTGTTCATCTTCCCCCAAGTTCTTTCGATTTCCAAGCGCTTCCCCTTCTCCGGCGACCTCGTCCGCAGCTTGCTCCGACCCCAATGGCGTCTCCGTCAGCGACCACCCCATCTACAGAGGCTCCATCGGCTGCTCCTTTGGCGGCGGCGGCCCAATCGGCGGCTTCTCCAGCAGCGTCATCAGCGACGATGGCTTCCATCCCAGAGGTAAACGTCCGAAAAATCTTTTCCTTTTCGCCTTGCTGCTTCAGTATTTTCCGGTCCCTTTCTTAGTTTCTTCCCTTTTTCCCTTTCTTTTTTAGGCCCTTAGGCACAGGATCACCATTCCCCTCTCAGAGTCTCCTGACCTCATGTGCCTAGGCCCTATGGGGAGTCCTGATCCAACGGATCTAATTAGCTTAGAAACTCACAGAATCCCCTTCAAGCAGTCACCTATGGATTTAGATCACTGGGTAGGCGCATTCAGATCCTGGCCGAATGAAACACCCGGGTGGAGAGAGTGGTACCAGAGGGTAGCCGGGTCTTGGAAAGTCCAATGGGAAGAACTTAAAATCGGCCAGTGCATAGATTTGTCCCTGTCTCAGATGGAAAAGAACGAACCTTTGGTTATGGCAGCCTCTTACTTCTGGTCCGATGCGCTCAACGCATTTCTTTTTGGAGACGGACCCATGACCCCGACCTTGGCCGATGTCTTGCTGCTGACCGGCCTAGATGTTTCCTCCGCCGATACCCCTTTCAACTACCTGTTCAAGCCATTTCATAGGCTAGATACCAAAGGAATCGGCGGGTGGAAAGGATACATCAGTAAGAACATGAAGACAGGGACAGTCTCACAGAGAGAGCACACCGCCTTCCTGATGATGTGGCTGGAGAAACATCTCTTCTATGGCAGAGCGGTCGGCCCCTCTTCCAACACTCAAGCTTTGGCAGAATCTCTCGCACAAGGATCGGCCGTTCCCCTCGGCAAACATTTGCTGGGATCGGCATATCATATGATGCATCAAATCGGCGCCAAGCTGTCGAAAGGAGAGCCGATAGGGAATCCAGGTGGTCCTTGGTGGTTCATCACCCTCTGGCTCAATCTACACATGAGCAAGGTCTCTCAGCAGAGGATAGAGACAAAGACCTTTCCCAACATTGAGTCAGAGGAGAACCCATCGGTCCGTCGCCGCTGCAGATCTGTCGGAGAGGCGGCATTGTAACACCTAGAAATATAGGAGCTAAAATTTTTAAAAGTATTTTCATAAAAATCATAAGATAAAATTTTGCATGCATCTTTATTTCTTTTCTTCTCCTATTCTTTCTTTCAGCCAGCCCAATTTCTTTTCCTCTACTTCTTTTCTTTTCTTGCGGCTCAACTCAGCGGCCGATTCGCTCACCGACCTTTTCTTCCACCGACAACAGGGACCCACCTGTCGGCGCTTTCTTCTTCTTCTCTCTTCTTTCCTTACCCAGAGTCCAGAACAACTCCGAGCTGCTGTTCGTACCCCGTTCTCTTTCTTTCTTCTTATCCCGAGTCCTGATCGATTTCCGCAGCACCGCCTTCCTAATCTCGGCCGATCTGCCCCTATAAAATCCTGCCAAAGCCCGCTTTGCAACCCACGCCAAACTCAAATCTTTTCCTCTACTCAACCCTATCGCGCGCCGCTGGAAGTTGCGCCTCGGAGGAACGCCGCCGACCCGTGTCGCCGATTCTCCGTTGACTCGCCGACCTGCAGCTGCTCCACCGTCTTCAACTCTCGCCAGAGCTCCGCAAGTTGGTGAGTATCAAGCCAACCAGATTCCCCTCTCTCTCTCTTTTGCTCCGCCGCCAACCAAACTCCTCGCCGGAGATCTGTTTTCCGCCCGCCGCCGTGGCCGCCAGTTTACAGCCGCCGCACAGCCAACCCGTGACCACCCTCACCTTCACCGTACCGCCCACTCACTCCCCGGCATAAATCCAGCTTGAATTGAGCCTCGGAACACCGGAATCGATGAAGCTCCGGCCGTCCGCCGCCGCACTCGCTCACCGCCGATGCCCAGTTAAAACTCCGCCTCGCCCGACCCTATGCCCAGTTAAAACTCCGCCTCGCCCGACCCTTTTCATCCCATCGAGCCGACCCTTCCTCTGCCGCTCGATCTAGATCTAACGGCCAGAAGCGATCTTCCCTTTACCCGGCCGATTTACCCGACCTTTTCCTTACTCAGCCGATTCGCCCGACCCTTACTCCGCCGATTCGTCCGATCCGCCGCCGATTCTGATCCAACGGACCAGATTCACCCGACCCTAGCCGTTCCCGAAACTTTTGCAGGAAGATCCCTAGGTTTTCCAGGAATCAACCCGCAGTCCAGATCAGTAGAAAATAATTAGAGTGGAGCCCTTTCTTTTTCTGTCCCGACTCCTGACCTTTCCAGAATTAGTACCCGCCGTCCAGGACCTATAGTTTTGCACCCCGACCCTCTGTTTAAGGTTTAATTATATTTTAGCCCCTGGAAGTCCAGTTTCTTCGCACATAAGACCCTGGAGCCTTGTTTTAGCTCCGTTGCAACTCGTTCTCGTTGCGTTAAGTCTTCTAAAGCCTAAGCTACCGTTTAGCCGTGTCGTTGTGCCTTAGTTCCTATTTTTTTTAAATTAAAAATAGATTTAACTTGATTAAAGTTCTCTCACTTAGTTTTCTAATTAAAAAACCACCTAGGTCTTTACCCCCGGTTTTTCATAACTAATGTCAATTCAATTAATACCAACTCAAATGTGTTCTAAATATAATTTGTTTAGTTGAACACCAAATATAAAGTTATGCGTTTAGATGCTCTCACAAGTTTTCTTTCTAATTAATTGTTAATTAGTGTAATTTGTCCATATACAATCACAAATAAAAGATGACTAAGTCCTACCCAGCTTTTTATAAATAAAAATATAATATTAGTAAATTATAATCAAGGATATTTTTTTGAATATCTTTTACATTTGTTTTCCAAATAAAATAAATAAAGCTCTTAGTTCTTTTGTTTCTTTTATAATACCAAAATTCCGATAGCCGTGTCTTTTCAACCCTAGCTCCGATTCCCGCGTTTCTTGCGCTCTCATAACCGTAGCAGCGAGCCCTATCCTTTAGCACGCTCTTTTAAAAGCTTTTGTTTTGTGATTGGTGTATTGTTCTTAGCTGTACTTGTTTGTTATTTTGTATGTTTGTGCTAGTTGTTTGCTTCGAGTAGAATGATCGCTGACGAAGCTTGAAGAACAAGGTTTCCAAGTAAGCAAGAGCTGAAGAGCAGTAAGAGTAGCTTTTCGTTGGAAAAAGGCAAGTGACCCTAACCATCCTTCTATCTGTGCTTATTTACAAGAATACCATGTGTTAAATCCGAACATGGAGAACCACCCAGGAAAACAGTACAACCACGAGGACCATATGGCTCTGGTCTTGGCTAATTAATTAGAGACTCTAGTTTGAAGCGGTCTTACCGAAAGGGCAAGGAGGGGGTCGGTGATAGGGGTCATAGCCCGGTCCTCTTGGGGTAGCAGCCTTCGCTAAGGTGCTGACCATTAGGGAGGTTTATGGACCACGCCGCTACCGAAACTCTAGCGGACTACTTCTTATTAGGGAATCTTTGTAAAGGCCTCGTAGCGTCCCTATGCAATCACACCTTGGAAGTGTGGTATTCTGCCTAGCTAGCACAGCATGGTTGGGTCCAAAGTTCTTTTAAACTTTTACGCGACTTGTGGTGAAAGTGTACAACATCTGCAGAGTGTAAAACTGTTATAACAGCCGCGCTCACGGTTAAGAGTGGCCTGGACCCTCACATGATTAATAAACTTAAAGATGGATATAAATCGTTACTCTGGTTATTTCTTGTGGCCTTGCTGAGTACCAACCATAAGTGTACTCACCCTTGCCAACTGCTGCTCAGAAGAAAAAGGTGTGAAGTCTATTGAAGATGATGAAGAGTTCTAGGCGTACGCAACCCCCAGTCGTCTGCCTGTGAAGTTTGGAGCCTTCGTTTCCATTATAAGCGCATATCTCTGATAGTCTTGTAAGTCTTTATTTATATTTCTATACGTGATACTGTTGCTGTTATTCACTAATGATGTCACTATATGTATGGAACTTGATCCTGGCATACATATAGTCATGCATTCGGTTTTATCCTTAAACCGGGTGTGACAGAAGTGGTATCAGAGCTGTGTCGACTGTAGGACGTAAACCTAGATAGCAATGGTCGCTCCTTAAGGTCTATTTTATTATACAACTTATTCCTGTGTTACCCTTGACCTTCCCGATAAATATTCTCGCTCCTTGACCATTTTCTTTTCTCAACCTGCCTTGATAACTCACCTTTTCTCACCTGACCTTCTTTTTCATTTGCACATCCTTGTTTTGCAAATGTAAAACCCCATCCTTATCTATTGACTTACTCTTTCCTTGATAACTTATTTTGATACTCGACCCCCTTGACAATTACACTTTCTAGTTTTTTGCTAAACCCTCATCTATTTCCTCTCTCCTGGATGACTTCTTGCTCTTAATCATACATCTCATTTGATGAATGATTTTCCTATCTCTTGCATCTGACCTCCTTTCTGACTAGTTGGTGATATTGTTTACCCTTACTCCTTAATATTTTCTTATTCCTATATATCTTTTCAAACATATCCCCTCCTTGATTTTATCTATCCTCCACATTGTACCTCCGACCCCCTTGCAACTTAAGCACGACCATTTTGGATTCTTTCCGTTGCCTTTTCAATCCAAGATCTTCTACTCTCCTTTTATTCAAAATGTTTAGATCATTCGTGCCACCTGACCCGAAGCCTGCTCAAGACAGCTGAAGAAAGGAGTGATCACCTCACGCCCAAAGAAGACAAAATCGGCAGCGAAAGCCTATGTCACTCTCACCCGAAGAGCAAGATTCCACACTGCACAAGCTGAAGGGTGCCTCTATCAAGGATGTTGAACCTGAAGAGACGACCCATGCCTAGGAGTACCCCTTGGAGCCCTATTAACAACGTTTAGCATCGTTCCTTGACTGTGTGTTGATTAGTGTAGTTCTGTGTTTGTGTGATGATTGTTTTTCTTTATGACCTTGCCTAATTCGCTTCTTTGTAATGATTGTTGGTGTATTGTGGATCTTCAACCCACAATGACATCAGTTGCTTAGTTGGGTTCTTCTCTTATCTCCCACATCTTTGTTCTTTTCCTTTCTTTCTCCCTACTCCAAAAGAGGATGATATCATGGACTCTACCTTATTCCCCAATCATTCTTTTAGTTATTCTCCTTCTCCTCTAAACTCACCCTCACCACCCAACCAGATGGCGAGTCCCAACAGAAATCGTGAAGAAAGAGCTAATGAAGGTAACCTCAACATTCCATCGGTAGCCTCATCATTTGAGCACAGGATGCTAGAGTATATGGCAGCACAAACTCAAAGTCTACAAGCAATGGCTCAAACCATGACCAATATCCATCAGCATATTACAGAGCAAGCCTCAGCTCCTATGAACCACAACTTCCTTAGTAGTAATAACCATCAGATTTCACCAATTCTGTCACCATTAGATAAAAGGAAGCTATTAGCCATGCAGGCTCAAGTCTTACGAGGAAGGATGCAGCCCAATACATCATCCCCTCATAACTTGAAGCTGACCAAACTAGACATTCCTACCGGACCAGTGAAGAGGCAAGTCGCTGAAGCATGGAACCGTCAAAGGAATAAGAAAAGTCGTGGAGCGCTAGAGCTAGAAATTGAGAGACAATATAAAGATATCAAGACCCCAGGAACATGTCAATGTTGTGAGCATTATGGTCAGCCATGCCTTCAAGAGGATGCTAGCCTAATGATAGCTGAAGCCAGACAAAGTTACTATTTAGATATTAATAAGGATTTATCTACCCAAGAGACTTTCCAAGAGGGAGTTACCCAATATCAAGATGGTACTCAGACTATGAACCTTGAGGATTGGAGTATTTCTTTCATGGAATTTCAGCCTAGTAGAATCAAGCAACGCAAGAAACAAGCAAGCGAAGAAAGCCAAGAGAAGATGGAGTTACCAGAACCATTGGTACATAGCAGTACTCAACCCTGTTCCAACCAACTACAACCTAAAGTTGTTCAACCTCCACATGACAACTCTATCAAGAAGAATCCTAATGCCCAGATTGCTTCACGAGCTATGGTGGAGCAGAAAGGAAGCCAGAATGGATATGTTAAAAGAGTGTGCTTCAAATGTGGTGAAAAAGGTCACTATGTTAATAAATGTCCAACAAAGCGCAAGGTGACTAGGTCGTGTGATACTGGATTATATTGTCTCAAGTGTGGAGAAGACGGACATCTTGCCAGTTGGTGTGCAAAAGAGGATGATAATCAAGCCCTGGACCAAAGTTCTAATAGCCCTGCACTCAGTCAGATGTCATTAGTTTGCCCCCTTAGCAGGATAGATGATCAGGAAACCTCAGCTAGACAAGAATGCCATCACTCCCCAATGCCCAATTCTCATACCACATCGAGTCGCCAAAATACCAAAGCAAGTAAAAGTTAGGCTAAGAAGAATTGAGGATATCTTGGAAGAAGACAGTCAAGCCAAGGAAAGCGATCATGGAATCAATCCAGCTCTATTCAAATCACTTTATCAATATATGAAGAAGGTTCTTCAAAAGATGGGCCAACGAAGCTAAAGAAGGAATGGATAGTTAAAAGTGGAATAAGACAAATATTCAAGAAGTATTTTATGTGGTAGTGGAGCATTAACAAGTGTGATCGAGGAGCTATTGTAAGAATGAACGATGTGACAATCAAGAATAGGTATCCACTGCCCAGGATTGAAGGTTTGTTTGATCAGATGAGAGGTGCCAAGGTATTCTCCAAGGTTGATCTGAGATCAGGATATCATCAGCTAAGAATCCGACCGGAAGATATACCCAAGACAGCCTTCACTACCAGATATGGTCTGTACGAGTTTACTGTGATGTCGTTTGGATTGACCAACGCACCAGCATACTTCATGTACCTGATGAACAAGGATTTTATGGAATACCTTGACAAGTTTGTGGTTGCGTTTATTGTTGACATCTTGGTGTATTCACAGAACGAGGAAGAACACAAAGAGCACTTGAAGATAGTGTTACAGAAACTCCGAGAGAATAAGTTATATGCTAAGCTGAGCAAATGTGATTTTTGGTTGAGAGAAATTTCTTTCCTTGGACATGTTATCACAGATGGAGGAATTGCATTAGACCCAAGTAAAGTTCAAGATGTTCTGAATTGGAGTCCACCAAAGTCTGTGCCTGAAATCAGAAGTTTCCTCGGACTTGCAAGCTACTACCGCAGATTTATTAAAGGCTTCTCAAAGATTGTGAAACCTATGACTTCTCTGTTGGAAAAAGGGAAAGAATTTAAGTGGGATGCTACATGCCAGAAGTGTTTTGAAGAACTGAAGACAAGATTGACCACTACCTCTATGTTGATAAAGCCAGATATCCATAAAGGGTTTGATGTGTATTGCGACGCTTCACGGATAGGTCTTGGATGTGTGTTAATGCAAGAAGGCAAAGTTGTGGCCTATGCTTCAAGACAGCTGAGAAAACATGAGCAGAACTATCCTACCCATGACTTGGAATTAGCTGTCGTCATGCACGCATTGAAGATTTGGAGGCACTACATGATCGGGAACAAGTGTTAGATCTTCACGGACCATAAGAGTCTGAAGTACATCTTCACGCAACAGGATCTTGACCTAAGACAGCGCAGATGGCTAGAATTAATCAAGGACTATGATTTGGATAGTCAGTATCATCCTGGCAAGGCTAATGTTGTCGCAAATGCCCTAAGCCGGAAAGGACAAGCTAATATGATGATTGCTCGATTGATGCCTCAGGAATTATGTTGGGAGATGGCACATTTAAATTTGGGAATTGTCACTCAGGCAGAAGCCATGATCATGGAGATGGAACCAACCTTAGAACAAGAGATCAGAAAAGGACAATTGACAGATTCTAAGATCAAAGAGATCAAGATTCAAATTGGTTTAGGCAAAACTAAGGACTTCACCAAAGATGGACAAGGAATTGTTTGGTTCAGAAAAAGGATCTGTGTACCTAAAATTGATCACCTTCATGAACTTATTTTGAAGGAAGCACATGATTCCGCTTATTCCATCCATCCTGGAAGTACCAAAATGTATCAAGACTTGAAAGGAAGGTACTGGTGGTATGGTTTGAAAAGAGACGAAGCAACTCACGTAGCTTTGTGATGTGTGCCAGAGAGTGAAGGCAGAACACCAGAGACCCGCAGGTTTACTCCAGCCTTTGAAAGTACCTGAATGGAAATGGGAAGAGATTGGTATGGATTTCATTGTAGGGTTACCTCGTACTAGTGATGGTTACGACTCGATATGGGTTGTTGTGGACAGATTGACAAAAGTCGCACATTTCATCTCAGTCAAAAACCACATACACTGGAGCCAAGTTAGACAAATTATACATGTCACGAATTGTGTGTCTGCATGGTGTTCCGAAGAAGATAGTGTCTGATCGAGGTACTCAATTCACGTCGCGTTTCTGGCAGAAATTACATGAATCCATGGATACAAAGCTCAATTTCAGTTTTGCATATCATCCGCAAACGGTCAGACTGAGCGAACAAATCAAGTATTAGAGAATATGTTGAGAGCATGTGCCCTCAAGCATGGAGGTAGTTGGGATAAAAGTTGCCATATGCAGAATTCTCCTACAATAACAGTTACCAAGCAAGTCTCAAGAAGGCCCCATTTGAGGCATTATATGGGAGAAAATGCAGGACACCCTTGTATTGGAATCAGACAGGAGAAAGTCAGGTTTTTGGACCAGAGATTCTTCAAGAAGCAGATAGACAAGTCCAGATAATCCGGGATAATCTCAAGACTGCCCAGTCACGACAGAAAAGTTATGCTGAAACACGAGGAAGGGAATTGACATTTGAAGTTGGAGACTTTGTGTATTTGAAGGTATCACCCATCAGAGGTTTATGTAGATTCAAAATGAGAGGAAAGTTGTCACCACGTTATATTGGTGCTTTTCAGATTTTGAAAAGGGAAAGGTGAAGTGGCATATCAATTGGAGCTACCGGCACGATTGTCAGATGTCCATGATGTGTTTCACGTGTCACAGTTAAAGAAGTGTTTGAGAGTACCAGAGGAGTAATTACCGTTGGAGGAACTCAATGTACAAGAAGATTTGACTTATGTAGAGCATCCGGTTAGAATCTTGGAAACATCTTAGAGAGTTACTCACAGAATCCCCTTCAAGCAGTCACCTATGGATTTAGATCACTGGGTAGGCGCATTCAGATCCTGGCCGAATGAAACACCCGGGTGGAGAGAGTGGTACCAGAGGGTAGCCGGGTCTTGGAAAGTCCAATGGGAAGAACTTAAAATCGGCCAGTGCATAGATTTGTCCCTGTCTCAGATGGAAAAGAACGAACCTTTGGTTATGGCAGCCTCTTACTTCTGGTCCGATGCGCTCAACGCATTTCTTTTTGGAGACGGACCCATGACCCCGACCTTGGCCGATGTCTTGCTGCTGACCGGCCTAGATGTTTCCTCCGCCGATACCCCTTTCAACTACCTGTTCAAGCCATCTCATAGGCTAGATACCAAAGGAATCGGCGGGTGGAAAGGATACATCAGTAAGAACATGAAGACAGGGACAGTCTCACAGAGAGAGCACACCGCCTTCCTGATGATGTGGCTGGAGAAACATCTCTTCTATGGCAGAGCGGTCGGCCCCTCTTCCAACACTCAAGCTTTGGCAGAATCTCTCGCACAAGGATCGGCCGTTCCCCTCGGCAAACATTTGCTGGGATCGGCATATCATATGATGCATCAAATCGGCGCCAAGCTGTCGAAAGGAGAGCCGATAGGGAATCCAGGTGGTCCTTGGTGGTTCATCACCCTCTGGCTCAATCTACACATGAGCAAGGTCTCTCAGCAGAGGATAGAGACAAAGACCTTTCCCAACATTGAGTCAGAGGAGAACCCATCGGTCCGTCGCCGCTGCAGATCTGTCGGAGAGGCGGCATTGTAACACCCAGAAATATAGGAGCTAAAATTTTTAAAAGTATTTTCATAAAAATCATAAGATAAAATTTTGCATGCATCTTTATTTCTTTTCTTCTCCTATTCTTTCTTTCAGCCAGCCCAATTTCTTTTCCTCTACTTCTTTTCTTTTCTTGCGGCTCAACTCAGCGGCCGATTCGCTCACCGACCTTTTCTTCCACCGACAACAGGGACCCACCTGTCGGCGCTTTCTTCTTCTTCTCTCTTCTTTCCTTACCCAGAGTCCAGAACAACTCCGAGCTGCTGTTCGTACCCCGTTCTCTTTCTTTCTTCTTATCCCGAGTCCTGATCGATTTCCGCAGCACCGCCTTCCTAATCTCGGCCGATCTGCCCCTATAAAATCCTGCCAAAGCCCGCTTTGCAACCCACGCCAAACTCAAATCTTTTCCTCTACTCAACCCTATCGCGCGCCGCTGGAAGTTGCGCCTCGGAGGAACGCCGCCGACCCGTGTCGCCGATTCTCCGTTGACTCGCCGACCTGCAGCTGCTCCACCGTCTTCAACTCTCGCCAGAGCTCCGCAAGTTGGTGAGTATCAAGCCAACCAGATTCCCCTCTCTCTCTCTTTTGCTCCGCCGCCAACCAAACTCCTCGCCGGAGATCTGTTTTCCGCCCGCCGCCGTGGCCGCCAGTTTACAGCCGCCGCACAGCCAACCCGTGACCACCCTCACCTTCACCGTACCGCCCACTCACTCCCCGGCATAAATCCAGCTTGAATTGAGCCTCGGAACACCGGAATCGGTGAAGCTCCGGCCGTCCGCCGCCGCACTCGCTCACCGCCGATGCCCAGTTAAAACTCCACCTCGCCCGACCCTATGCCCAGTTAAAACTCCGCCTCGCCCGACCCTTTTCGTCCCATCGAGCCGACCCTTCCTCTGCCGCTCGATCTAAATCTAACGGCCAGAAGCGATCTTCCCTTTACCCGGCCGATTTACCCGACCTTTTCCTTACTCAGCCGATTCGCCCGACCCTTACTCCGCCGATTCGTCCGATCCGCCGCCGATTCTGATCCAACGGACCAGATTCACCCGACCCTAGCCGTTCCCGAAACTTTTGCAGGAAGATCCCTAGGTTTTCCAGGAATCAACCCGCAGTCCAGATCAGTAGAAAATAATTAGAGTAGAGCCCTTTCTTTTTCTGTCCCGACTCCTGACCTTTCCAGAATTAGTACCCGCCGTCCAGGACCTATAGTTTTGCACCCCGACCCTCTGTTTAAGGTTTAATTATATTTTAGCCCCTGGAAGTCCAGTTTCTTCGCACATAAGACCCTGGAGCCTTGTTTTAGCTCCGTTCCAACTCGTTCTCATTGCGTTAAGTCTTCTAAAGCCTAAGCTACCGTTTAGCCGTGTCGTTGTGCCTTAGTTCCTATTTTTTTTAAATTAAAAATAGATTTAACTTGATTAAAGTTCTCTCACTTAGTTTTCTAATTAAAATCCACCTACGTCTTTACCCCCGGTTTTTCATAACTAATGTCAATTCAATTAATACCAACTCAAATGTGTTCTAAATATAATTTGTTTAGTTGAACACCAAATATAAAGTTATGCGTTTAGATCCTCTCACAAGTTTTCTTTCTAATTAATTGTTAATTAGTGTAATTTGTGCGTATACAATCACAAATAAAAGATGACTAAGTCCTACCCAGCTTTTTATAAATAAAAATATAATATTAGTAAATTATAATCAAGGATATTTTTTTTGAATATCTTTTACATTTGTTTTCCAAATAAAATAAATAAAGCTCTTAGTTCTTTTGTTTCTTTTATAATACCAAAATTCCGATAGCCGTGTCTTTTCAACCCTAGCTCCGATTCCCGCGTTTCTTGCGCTCTCATAACCGTAGCAGCGAGCCCTATCCTTTAGCACGCTCTTTTAAAAGCTTTTGTTTTGTGATTGGTGTATTGTTCTTAGCTGTACTTGTTTGTTATTTTGTATGTTTGTGCTAGTTGTTTGCTTCGAGTAGAATGATCGCTGACGAAGCTTGAAGAACAAGGTTTCCAAGTAAGCAAGAGCTGAAGAGCAGTAAGAGTAGCTTTTCGTTGGAGAAAGGCAAGTGACCCTAACCATCCTTCTATCTGTGCTTATTTACAAGAATACCATGTGTTAAATCCGAACATGGAGAACCACCCAGGAAAACAGTACAACCACGAGGACCATATGGCTCTGGTCTTGGCTAATTAATTAGAGACTCTAATTTGAAGCGGTCTTACCGAAAGGGCAAGGAGGGGGTCGGTGATAGGGGTCATAGCCCGGTCCTCTTGGGGTAGCAGCCTTAGCTAAGGTGCTGACCATTAGGGAGGTTTATGGACCACGCCGCTACCGAAACTCTAGCGGACTACTTCTTATTAGGGAATCTTTGTAAAGGCCTCGTAGCGTCCCTATGCAATCACACCTTGGAAGTGTGGTATTGTGCCTAGCTAGCACAGCATGGTTGGGTCCAAAGTTCTTTTGAACTTTTACGCGACTTGTGGTGAAAGTGTACAACCTCTGCAGAGTGTAAAACTGTTATAACAGCCGTGCTCACGGTTAAGAGTGGCCTGGACCCTCACATGATTAATAAACTTAAAGATGGATATAAATTGTTACTCTGGTTATTTTTTGTGGCCTTGCTGAGTACCAACCATAAGTGTACTCACCCTTGCCAACTGCTGCTCAGAAGAAAAAGGTGTGAAGTCTATTGAAGATGATGAAGAGTTCTAGGCGTACGCAACCCCCAGTCGTCTGCCTGTGAAGTTTGGAGCCTTCGTTTCCATTATAAGCGCATATCTCTGATAGTCTTGTAAGTCTTTATTTATATTTCTATACGTGATACTGTTGCTGTTATTCACTAATGATGTCACTATATGTATGGAACTTGATCCTGGCATACATATAGTCATGCATTCGGTTTTATCCTTAAACCGGGTGTGACAGCATCGGCCTTTCCTGGCTGCCAGTTCACCGCTACCCGGGTAGCCGAATATTTCAGATGCTTCTATAATGGACTTAGCGAGGAGATGATCACCTGGTATCCATATCAAACCGCGGAGCCGATTTTTGAATTGCCTATATGCTTCGACTTCTCCACCCACACATTTGATAGAGAGTTGATGGATATCCTGATTAAGCCGGGAATTCTGCCGGCTAACTTCTTCTCGGGGAAGGACTCACCCACTTATGAGTTCTACTGCCCGTCAGCTGCAGCAAGGCAATTAGGTTTCGGCCAATTGCCGATCCGAGTCTATTTCCCCGGCCAAGCAAAATTCAGAGACGGATTAACCTCTAGTCTCGACTACAGCCGATTGTGCGATTTAGTACCTGACTCCAGCACCATTGACTTGAATGGCTGGTCAGTTGCCTCTTTCGCCACCCAACACTACAAATTATGGTGGGCAGAATGGAAGCAGCATCTTTTCTGTAAATCCCCATCAATTTACTGCAACATTCTGGACCCAGAGAACATCGACCCAAATGCTGCGGTATGTCCTTTTCTTTTCAGCCTATTTCAATGTTGCACTATCATCTTGCTGTTAACTTATCTTTACCTCTTCAGTCTGAAAGCCATGCTCCCCCAACACGGAGCCGAAGCGGCCGGCCGATTGATAGCCATCATCAATACACAGTGCAGCCACCCATCGGCTTCCATGCTCCATCTATCAGAGATATCCCCACCGGCCGATCAAAACGAGCGCCCAAGAGACCAACACCAAAGATATCCAGCCGTCGGATGCGGGCTCACATTGAATCGGCCGGTCAGACAACAATAGCATCGGCTGAAGTCTCTCGTATCGGATCGGCTAGCCAGATGGCAGCAGCATCGGCCGAGACTCCCCGTGTTGGATCGGCTAATCAGATGGGAGTGATGCGCGCCGAGACCCCAGACCCTTCACCTCCATCAGTGGTCGAGACGGCCGATCCCCAAGTCGCCGCCGAAGCCGGGGCTGCTGCAGCATCGCTCTTAGTAGAAGCTGTCCAGGTAACTTTATTTATCTCATGTATTCCCCAAAAACCTTCTGCTGACATCAATTTCATCCCTCTACCAGGCGGCACGAGTTGTCCCACCACAATCTCCACGGCTGTCGGCCACGTCTCAAGTAGGGACTGAAACTATAGCAGCTCCTGTTGCCGAGGTAAATGATCTCTTACTCTGCATCCTCAATATTCAGGAAACTTAACCAATTCTGATGCAGGTTGACTTGGGTATGCCGATTGTAACTCCACAGCTGGAATCGGCCGGAGAACCCGCAGAGGCATGTCAAATTCCGATTACCATCTTATCTTATTTTCCATAGTACCTTCACGAGCATTTATATCTTTCTCAGGAAGCTGGCCCAAGCGGAGCACCAATAATGATCGAATCTTCTTCTTCTGGTGAACCCAGTGCACCAATCCCTGAAACAAGGGAAATACTTCCACCGGCGCAGGCAAGAGTGATTCGTTTCAAAGATACGGGCTCCCGCAGAATCTTCTACCGCCATCTCCTAGTCCAGTCCGGATTCTTTCCATTGCTTCACAACCGAGTCGGCATCATTCTTTTGACCAACGTCAGGTCATTTTTGACTGAGATCTTCTGTTGGGATTCCAATGGCTTCATCCCCCTATCTGTTGGCGTAAGCTGCATCGCCAATCGGCCGATCCCTAACTGTAGCCTCAATCGGCCGATTCCCAATTGTAGCCTTTAAATCTGCTCCATCGGCTAGTCTTTCCCTTTCCTGACGCCGATTCAACACGTGTCAAAATCTGGCGTCAACACATGCCCCCCAGTTTCGGAGTAAAACATGACTTTTACTTCGAAATTCTTTTTTCTAATCTTTCCTCCGAAACAAACGCAGCAAAAAATCTCCCTCAACACGTGTCTTCTTCATGATGATTGCAATCTTCTCGAAACGGGCGCTTGAGACAACTGTTCCCCTGGAATTCATGTAGACGGCTCGGCAAAAAGCCCGCCTTTACCCTTTCTCTCTCGGACTGTTTTTAAGTACCGGCGTTTTCCGCCGCTCCTTCCCCACGAGCCTAGTAATCTCCTCCCCAGCGAATCACTGTTCATCTTCTCCCAGCGCCCTCTCGATCTCCAACCGCATCCTCTGGCGATTTCTCTCATGCCTGCCATCTGCTTCATCCCTCCAATGGCGGCGCCATCAGCAACTCCACCAACCACGGAAGTTCCACCGGCAACTCCCTCGGTGTCACACCCGATCCTAGAAAGAACCAGATGCATCTCATATGTGCGCCAGGATCTCGTTCACACACATATGGTAGACGGAAAGTGTAATATATCAAAGACAATGCTCAAAAGTAACTAAATAAAATATTTAATAATATTACACTCCGTATAAAAGAGACACAATTGTCTTTAAACGATAAACCGTTATACCCTATACGAAGTCTTCAACGACTTCGTCTTCCACAGGCGATGACTGGTGAACGCAGGACCTAGAACTCCTTGAAGTCGTCGAAGATCTCTTCTTCAAAGCTCTCTTCTGAACAGCAGGGGG
The DNA here is from genome assembly GCA_032594955.1 of Panicum miliaceum. Classification (NCBI taxonomy): domain Eukaryota; kingdom Viridiplantae; phylum Streptophyta; class Magnoliopsida; order Poales; family Poaceae; genus Panicum; species Panicum miliaceum. Next base: position 3,734,328 of record CM064070.1, on the reverse strand, counting down.
CAAGGGTGAGTACTCTTATGGTTGGTACTCAGCAAGTGGGGTGAAAAATGCAAGGCCATCAAGGATAGGCTGAGGTTTGCAGCAGCGGTTGCTTTTAGTTGGTCAAGTATTTATTATCAAGCACCTATTAACTAGGTTTAAGTTTATACCAACCCACTTTAGTAGAAACATAAAGATACCATCAACACAAGTATTAACCACGAACCACAATTTATTTAATCTTCAAGTTTAAATTATCATGTGAGGGTCCAAGCCACTCTTAACCGTGAGTACGGCTGTTATAACAGTTTTACACTCTGCAGAGGTTGTACACTTTACCCACAAATCGTGTTTCCCTGCGTCGCCCGGGTTTGCAAGGCCCTTAAACACTTCCGAGGTGAGTGGCGAGGGTACACTACGAAGCCTTTACAAAGACATGTCGAAAGCTAGGCACCCCGCTAGAGTTTCAGTAGCGGCATGGTCCATAAACCTCCCTAATGGTCAGCTCCTTAGCAAAGGCAGCTACCCCAAGAGGACCGGGCTATGACCCCTATCACCGACCCCCTCCTTGCCCTTTCGGTAAGGCCACCAGCAAACTACACATCTAATTAATCGGCTAAGGTCAGAGCCATTTGACTTTGTGGTTGCACTGTTCACTTGGGTGGTTCTCCATGTTCCCATTAAACAAAGTTGATCTTGAACTTACGCGATAAAACCACAACATGAAACGTGATCAACATTAAAAGAGTAAACCAATACCAATCCCAAAGTTTGCAACTAAGCGTAACTACCCAACAAAGTAGTAAACCCAGGTGTTTCAAGGTTTGGGGTAAAAGACTAGGTATGTCCTTAGCATAGGTAACCCATCAAATTTATGCAAGCAACAGTAAAGTAAAGTGAATTATCATGCTGTTGTTGGGTTCAAATAGAATATGCAGAGGGGGAAATCCACTTGCCTCCTTCAAGCGGCTGATGATTCTCTTCCTCGTAAGCTTGCTCTTGATTAGGCTCGAACGTCACGTTGTCTATGCGATCACACAAACAAGCATACACAAACAAATAAGAAATAATACAACAAACAGTACAAACAGAAGGTGAAAAGATGCCAAAGTTGTAGTTCAGGATGCAAAGATCGCGTGGGCTCAAGAATAGCTGAAATCGGAATTGAAACGATGATGATATGGTTAAAACAGTGATCTGGGGCCTAACTGCTAGAGTTTTGAGTCTCCCGAGGCTAGATCTGAGGGATTCAGGGGCTAAAGCATAATTAAACCTTATACAGAGGGTCGGGGTACAAAACTATAGGTTATAGATGGCAGGTTCTAATTCTAGAAAAGTCAGGGGTCGAAACAGAAAAAGAAAGGCCTCAACCCTAATTATTTTCTACTGATTTGGACTGCGGGTTGATTCCTGGAAAACTTAGGGATCTTCCTGCAAAAGTTTCGGGAACAGCTAGGGTCAGGTGAGTCTAATCCGTTGGATCAGAATCGGCGCCGGATCGGACCAATCGGCGGAGTAAGGGTCGGGCGAATCGGCGGTATGAAGGGTGGGTCGGATAAATCGGCTGAGTAAGGAAAAGGTCGGGTAAATCGGCAGTGTAAAGTGAAGATTGATTCTGGCCGTTAGATCTAGATCGAGCGGCAGAGGAAGGGTCGGCTCGATGGAACAAAAAGGGTCGGGCGAAGCGGAGTTTAACTGGGCATCGACGGTGAGCGAGTGCGGCGGCGGACGGCTGGAGCTTCACCAAATCCGGTGTTCCGGGGCTCAATTCAAGCTGGGTTTATGCCGGGGAGTGAGTGGGCGGTACGGTGAAGGTGAGGTGATCATGGGTTGGCTGTGCGGCGGCTGTGAACTGGCAGCCATGGCGGTGGGCGGAAACAGATCTCTGGCGAGAAATCTGGTTGGCGGCGGAATAAAAGAGAGAGGGGAATCTGGTACGGCTTGATACTCACCAACTCGTAGAGCTCTGGCGAGAGTTGAAGACGGCGGAGAATTTGCAGATCGGCGAGTCGATGGAGAATCGGCGACACGGGATGGTGGTGTTCCTCCGATGTGCAACTTCCAGCAGGGGCGACAATGTTGAGTAGCAAACGAGATTGAAGTTGGCTCTTGTTGCAAAGCGGTGCTTCGGCGGGATTTTATAGGGGCGGATCGGCCAAGAGTAGGAAGGCGGTGCTGCGGAGTCGATCAGGACTCTGGCTAAGAAGAAAGAAAGAAGGGCGCGAACATCGGCGCGGGATCGATCCGGACTCTGGGTAAGGAAAGAAGAAAGAAGAAGAAGGCGTCGACAGGTGGGTCCTAGCTGTCGGTGGAAGAAAGAGTCGGGTGAGCGAATCGGCCGCTGAGTTGGCCGCGGGAAAAGAAAAGAAAGAGAAAAGAAGGAATGGACTGGGCTGAAAGAAAGAATAGGAGAAGAAAAGAAAGAAATAAAGATGCATGCACAATTTTAATTTATGATTTTTATGAAAATACTTTTTTGAAAATTTAACTCCTATATTTTTGGGTGTTACAAAACCTACCCCCCTTAAAAAGAATCTCGTCCTCAAGATTGGGAAGGACTAGGGAACAGCTGAGGGAATTCTGCAATCAGTTCATCTTCTCTTTCCCAAGTTGCCTCATCCTCTGAATGGTGACTCCACTGTACTTTGCACATTTTGATCACCTTGTTCCGGGTAACCCTCTGAGATGTTTCCAAGATTCTTACCGGATGCTCTGCATAAGTCAAATCTTCTTGTACATCAAGTTCCTCCAACGGTAACTGCTCCTCAGGCACTCTCAAACATTTCTTTAAATGTGATACGTGAAACACATCATGGACATCTGACAATCTTGCCGGTAACTCCAATCGATAAGCCACTTCACCTTTCCTTTCCAGGATCTGAAAAGGACCAATATAACATGGTGACAACTTTCCTTTCACTTTGAATCTACGTAAACCTCTGATGGGTGATACCTTCAAATACACAAAGTCTCCAACTTCAAATGTCAATTCCCTTCTTCGTGTATCAGCATAACTTTTCTGTCGTGACTGGGCTGTCTTGAGATTATCCCTGATTATCTGTACTTGTCTATCCACTTCTTGAAGAATCTCTGGTCCAAAAACTTGACTTTCTCCTGTCTGATTCCAATACAAGGGTGTCCTACATTTTCTTCCATATAATGCTTCAAATGGGGCCATCTTGAGACTTGCCTGATAACTGTTGTTGTAAGAGAATTCTGCATATGGCAAACTTTTATCCCAACTACCTCCATGTTTGAGGGCACATGCTCTCAACATATCCTCTAATACCTGATTCGTTCGCTCAGTCTGACCGTCTGTTTGCGGATGATATGCAGAACTGAAATTGAGCTTTGTATCCATAGATTCATGTAATTTCTGCCAGAAACGCGACGTGAACTGAGTACCTCGATCAGACACTATCTTCTTTGGAACACCGTGCAGACACACAATTCGTGACATGTATAGTTCTGCTAACTTGGCTCCAGTGTATGTGGTTTTGACTGGGATGAAATGTGCGACTTTTGTCAATCTGTCCACAATAACCCATATCGAGTCGTAACCATCACGAGTACGAGGTAACCCTACAATGAAATCCATACCAATTTCTTCCCATTTCCATTCAGGTACTTTCAATGGCTGAAGTAAACCTGCTGGTCTCTGGTGTTCTGCTTTCACTCTCCGGCATACATCACACAAAGCTACGTGAGTTGCTACGTCTCTTTTCAAACCATACCACCAGTACCTTTCTTTCAAGTCTTGATACATTTTGGTACTTCCCGGATGAATGGAATAAGCGGAATCATGTGCTTCCTTCAAAATGAGTTCACGAAGGCGATCAATTTCATGTACACAGATCCTCTTCCTGAACCAAACAGTTCCTTGTTCATCTTTGGTGAAATCCTTAGTCTTGCCTAAACCAATTTGAATCTTGATCTCTTTGATCTTAGCATCTGTCAACTGTCCTTTTCTGATCTCTTGTTCTAATGTCGGTTCCATCTCCATGATCATGGCTTCCGCTTGTGTGACAATTCCCAAGTTCAAACGTGCCATCTCCCAACATAATTCTTGAGGCATCAATCGAGCAATCATCATATTAGCTTGTCCTTTCCGGCTTAGGGCGTCTGCCACAACATTAGCCTTGCCCGGATGATACTGAATATCCAAATCATAGTCCTTGATTAATTCTAGCCATCGTCGCTTTCTTAAGTTAAGATCCTGTTGCGTGAAGATGTACTTCAGACTCTTATGGTCCGTGAAGATCTGACACTTGTTTCCGATCATGTAGTGCCTCCAAATCTTCAATGTGTGCATGACGGCAGCCAATTCCAAGTCATGGGTAGGATAGTTCTGCTCATGCTTTCTTAGCTGTCTTGAAGCATAGGCCACAACTTTGCCTTCTTGCATTAACACACATCCAAGACCCATCCGTGAAGCGTCGCAATACACATCAAACCCTTTGTGGATATCTGGCATTATCAACACTGGGGCAGTGGTCAATCTTGTTTTCAGATCTTCAAAACTCTTCTGGCATGTATCATCCCACTTAAATTCTTTCCCTATTTCCAACAGAGAAGTCATAGGTTTCACTATCTTTGAGAAGCCTTTAATAAATCTGCGGTAGTAGCCTGCAAGTCCGAGAAAACTTCTGATTTCAGGCACAGACTTCAGTGGATTCCAATTCAGAACATCTTGAACTTTACTTGGGTCTACTGCAATTCCTCCATCTGTGATAACATGTCCAAGGAAGGAAACTTCTCTCAACCAAAAATCACATTTGCTCAGCTTAGCATATAACTGATTTTCTTGGAGTTTCTGTAACACTATCCTCAAGTGCTCTTCATGTTCTTCCTCGTTCTACGAATATACCAAGATGTCATCAATGAACACAACCACAAAATTGTCAAGGTATTCCATGAAAACCTTTTTCATCAGGTACATGAAGTATGCTGGTGCGTTGGTCAATCCAAACGACATCACAGTAAACTCGTACAGACCATATCTGGTAGTGAAGGCTGTCTTGGGTATATCCTCCGGTCGGGTCCTTAGCTGATGATATCCTGATCTCAGATCAATCTTGGAGAAAACCTTGGCTCCTCTCATCTGATCAAACAAATCTTCAATCCGAGGCAGTGGATACTTATTCTTGATTGTCACGTCGTTCAGTGACCTGTAGTCTACACACATCCTTCTGCTGCCATCTTTCTTATCGACAAAGATCACGGGTGCTCCCCACGGGGATGAGCTAGGACGGATAAATCCTTTAGCTAACATTTCTTCTATTTGTTTCTTTAGTTCACTTAGATCCTTAACATCCATTCTATAGGGTCTTTTAGAGATGGTGCAGTACCAGGTAAAAGATCAATACTGAACTCAATGTCACGAACAGGTGGCATACCTGGTAAATCTTCCGGGAAAACGTCGGGGTACTCACTGATAACTCTGATATCTTCCAGAGGCACTCCCTTCATTTGGTTCACTGTCCCAACTGCACTGGGCAAAGCTGATGCCACAAACTCTATTTTATCTCCTTGAGGGCTGGTCAAGAGCACTGATCTCTTGCGACACTGAATAACACCATCACATCCTGATAACCAATCCATTCCGAGGATCACATCGATGCCATTAGTCTTTAGGACTATCAGATTGGCTAGGAATTCTATCCCCATAATATTCATGCTGACCCTTGGGCATAAGTGGCTGGCCTTCAATTCCTTGCCCGGGGAGCTTACTAGTAATATTTGTTTCATAGGGCTCATTGGTAAATTATGTTTTGCAGCAAATTGCTCAGTAATGAATGAATGTGATGCTCCAGAATCAAATAAAACTGATGCAGGTTCAGAATTAACAAGGAACGTACCGAGCACAACGTCGGGAGCCTCTTCAGCTGTTTCTGCAGCCACATGATTCACCTTTCCGCGCACGCAGTTCTGTTGTCCTTTGTTACCCAGTGGTGTCTGGTTGCTGTTGCGCGGCTGCTGCTGCTGAGGAGTCTGCCTTTGTCCATTGTTCCTCTGATTCTGAGGAGTTTGCACGTTACGTTTTGGGCAGTTATTTGCGTAATGACCCAGTTCTCCGCATTTGAAACAGCCGTTAGGTTGTACCGGGGTGACTGGATTGTTGGTCCGCACTGGTGTACCTGTGGCATAGCCTGGATGGTACGGTTGCGGGTTGGAGTTGCACTGAGTCTGTTGGTTGTAGCGTTGAGGCTGCTGTGGAGTTTGTTGATTCTGTTGGTTCTGCGGATATCCTCCACCTTGTCCTCCAAAGCGCGACTGAAATCCCTGGGGTGTGTTCTAGCGGGGACGGGTGTTGCTGCTGGATTGTCCCTGGGACTGAAGTTTTCGCTTGTGTTCCCCAAGCTCCTTGCGCTTGCTCTCCAGACCAATGGCTTTGTCTAGCAGAGTTTGGAAGTTTGGGAAAATGTGACTATGCAGCTGATAGTTGAGTGGCCCTATCAGTCCTTCCAAGAAGCGCTCCTGCCTCTTTGCGTCACTATCCACATCATGGGGCGCGTAACGAGACAACTGAGTGAATTTGTCCCTATACTCACTGACAGTCATGCTACCTTGCTTCAGGTTCAGGAACTCCTTCTGCTTGAGCTTCATTAGTCCTGCTGGGATATGGTGGCTGCGGAAGTTGGTTCTAAACTCCTCCCAGGTGATAGTGTTGGCGTTGGCGTGGGCAGCAGTGAAAGCATCCCACCAATCAGCGGCTGCACCTTCCAGACGTCCTGCAGCATACAGGACCCTTTCACGGTCACTGCATTGTGTGATGTCCAGCTTCTTGGTGATGACCTTCAACCAATCATCAGCGTCCAAGGGGTCCATAGAGTGAGAAAAGGTAGGAGGGTGGTGGCTCATGAATTCTCTGTGTTTGTCTCTTGGTGGCGCGTTTTGCTGCGGTGCTTGCTGATTCTGCTGAGCTTGTATGTTCTGGATGGTGGCAGTGAGGTTCTGCAACACTTGCATCTGTGCTGCCAAGAATTGCTCCATTGTTGGATTGAGCGGTGGTGGCAACTGACTCTGTTGATTGACTACGCGAGCACGCCTAGGGCTAGGGATATTCTGTCCTCCACCTGTCCTGGTGTTCACCATCTGACCGTTAGGGAATAAACCCAGGATAAGACAGGTGTACTAGGGATAGGTAGAAAATAGTATCTTAACAAAATATGGATTTATAAGACTCCAACTGATATTATTGTATATATTATATCAAGCAATTCTTATAGCACTCAAAGCAAACATTTGTTCTCAAGCAATCATTACATCGTCGTCCTCTCAAGTGAAAAATGGTTCTAACGAGAACTTTAAGAGATACTAGCCTGAGAGCCTAAGTGCCTATTCCTCGGGGCGAGTTATGGAGCCGGGTTCTCTGTCCGAAGTGCGAACACAGCAAAGTTGCCTCATCCCTAGAGTTTCTTTACTCTGATGATCGTTGTCTTCATCGTTGTTGTTGTCCTCGTTATCGTTTCCTCTAATATCTTCGAAGTTACTCGGGCTTCCTTCAGCGACGACCGGTGCTGGGGAGGGGGCTAGAGCAGGGACAACTAAGGGTGGTGGCGATCTCTCAATGGCTGGTGATGCCGGCGGGGTGAACTGATTTCCTTCTTTATCAATTGCCATGATGCGGCCATCTTCACCATCCACGAAATAGTAGACCTCCTCGGGTTCTTCCTCCGTAGCTTCCTCCTCTTCAACAGGGGCTGGAACTGGGGTAGGAGAAGTTGGCTCAACTGGGGCAATGCGAACTTGTCGACCTCCGGTGCGCTTGCGAGCAGTTTGGTAAATTCTGACCATCTGGCAGACGGGAGTAGAATTCAGGATATTTTTCTTTAAAAAAAGAAAATGGTAGAAGGTTTATGTAAACATAGGTTTTTATGTGGAAATATAACAGGAATTTTTGATGCCGATATGGCTTTCTAGAAGATAAATCCTTAATTTCGACCATTTCTATCTAGGCTAGCGTCCTACAGTCAACATAGCTCTGATACCACTTCTGTCACACCCGATTCTAGAAAAGAACCAAATGCATCTCATATGTGCGCCAGGATCTCGTTCACACACATATGGTAGACGGAAAGTGTAATATATCAAAGACAATGCTCAAAAGTAACTAAATAAAATATTTAACAATATTACACTCCATATAAAAGAGACACAATTGTTTTTAAACGATAAACCGTTATACCCTATACGAAGTCTTCAACAACTCCGTCTTCCACAGGCGATGACTGGTGAACGCAGGACCTAGAACTCCTCGAAGTCGTCGAAGATCTCTTCTTCAAAGCTCTCTTCTGAACAGCAGGGGGCAAGGGTGAGTACTCTTATGGTTGGTACTCAGCAAGTGGGGTGAAAAATGCAAGGCCATCAAGGATAGGCTGAGGTTTGCAGCAGCGGTTGCTTTTAGTTGGTCAAGTATTTATTATCAAGCACCTATTAACTAGGTTTAAGTTTATACCAACCCACTTTAGTAGAAACATAAAGATACCATCAACACAAGTATTAACCACGAACCACAATTTATTTAATCTTCAAGTTTAAATTATCATGTGAGGGTCCAAGCCACTCTTAACCGTGAGTACGGCTGTTATAACAGTTTTACACTCTGCAGAGGTTGTACACTTTACCCACAAATCGTGTTTCCCAGAGTCGCCCGGGTTTGCAAGGCCCTTAAACACTTCCGAGGTGAGTGGCGAGGGTACACTACGAAGCCTTTACAAAGACATGTCGAAAGCTAGGCACCCCGCTAGAGTTTCAATAGCGGCGTGGTCCATAAGCCTCCCTAATGGTCAGCTCCTTAGCAAAGGCAGCTACCCCAAGAGGACCGGGCTATGACCCCTATCACCGACCCCCTCCTTGCCCTTTCGGTAAGGCCACCAGCAAACTACACATCTAATTAATCGGCTAAGGTCAGAGCCATTTGACTTTGTGGTTGCACTGTTCACTTGGGTGGTTCTCCATGTTCCCATTAAACAAAGTTGATCTTGAACTTACGCGATAAAACCACAACATGAAACGTGATCAACATTAAAAGAGTAAACCAATACCAATCCCAAAGTTTGCAACTAAGCGTAACTACCCAACAAAATAGTAAACCCAGGTGTTTCAAGGTTTGGGGTAAAAGACTAGGTATGTCCTTAGCATAGGTAACCCATCAAATTTATGCAAGCAACAGTAAAGTAAAGTGAATTATCATGCTGTTGGTGGGTTCAAATAGAATATGCAGAGGGAGAAATCCACTTGCCTCCTTCAAGCGGCTGCTGATTCTCTTCCTCGTAAGCTTGCTCTTGATTAGGCTCGAACGTCACGTTGTCTATGCGATCACACAAACAAGCATACACAAACAAATAAGAAATAATACAACAAACAGTACAAACAGAAGGTGAAAAGATGCTAAGGTTGTACTTCAGGATGCAAAGATCGCGTGGGCTCAAGAATAGCTGAAATCGGAATTGAAACGATGATGATATGGTTAAAACAGTGATCTGGGGACCTAACTGCTAGAGTTTTGAGTCTCCCGAGGCTAGATCTGAGGGATTCAGGGGCTAAAGCATAATTAAACCTTATACAGAGGGTCGGGGTACAAAACTATAGGTTCTAGATGGCAGGTTCTAATTCTAGAAAAGTCAGGGGTCGAAACAGAAAAAGAAAGGGCTCAACCCTAATTATTTTCTACTGATTTGGACTGCGGGTTGATTCCTGGAAAACTTAGGGATCTTCCTGCAAAAGTTTCGGGAACGGCTAGGGTCGGGTGAGTCTAATACGTTGGATCAGAATCGGCGGCGGATCGGACGAATCGGCGGAGTAAGGGTCGGGCGAATCGGCGGTATGAAGGGTGGGTCGGATAAATCGGCTGAGTAAGGAAAAGGTCGGGTAAATCGGCAGTGTAAAGTGAAGATTGATTCTGGACGTTAGATCTAGATCGAGCGGCAGAGGAAGGGTCGGCTCGATGGAACGAAAAGGGTCGGGCAAAGCGGAGTTTAACTGGGCATCGGCGGTGAGCGAGTGCGGCGGCGGACGGCTGGAGCTTCACCAAATCCAGTGTTCCGGGGCTCAATTCAAGCTGGGTTTATGCCGGGGAGTGAGTGGGCGGTACGGTGAAGGTGAGGTGATCACGGGTTGGCTGTGCGGCGGCTGTGAACTGGCAGCCACGGCGGTGGGCGGAAATAGATCTCCGGCGAGAAATCTGGTTGGTGGCGGAATAAAAGAGAGAGGGGAATCTGGTACGGCTTGATACTCACCAACTAGTAGAGCTCTGGCGAGAGTTGAAGACGGCGGAGAAACTGCAGATCGGCGAGTCGATGGAGAATCGGCGACACGGGACGGCGGCGTTCCTCCGATGTGCAACTTCCAGCGGGGGCGACAATGTTGAGTAGCAAACGAGATTGAAGTTGGCTCTTGTTGCAAAGCGGTGCTTCGGCGGGATTTTATAGGGGCGGATCGGCCAAGAGTAGGAAGGCGGTGCTGCGGAGTCGATCAGGACTCTGGCTAAGAAGAAAGAAAGAAGGGCGCGAACATCGGCGCGGGATCGATCCGGACTCTGGGTAAGGAAAGAAGAAAGAAGAAGAAGGCGTCGATAGGTGGGTCCTAGCTGTCGGTGGAAGAAAGAGTCGGGTGAGCGAATCGGCCGCTGAGTTGGCCGCGGGAAAAGAAAAGAAAGAGAAAAGACGGAATGGACTGGGCTGAAAGAAAGAATAGGAGAAGAAAAGAAAGAAATAAAGATGCATGCACAATTTTAATTTATGATTTTTATGAAAATACTTTTTAGAAAATTTAACTCCTATATTTTTGGGTGTTACACTCGGCGACGGCGGTCCCATTGGCGACTCCATTGGTGGATCCATCGGCGACAATGAATTTTATTCCGGAGGTAATCATCCGAAACTTTTCCTCTTTTACTTTTTACTGCTCAAGCACTTTTTAGATCCATTCTCAGTTTTTCCCTTTTCCCCTTTTTTAGGCATTTAGGCACCAGATCACTATTCCCCTTTTCGAAACCCCTGGTCTCATCTGCTTAGGTCCTATGGGGAATCCAGACCCAACTGATTTGATCAACTTAGAAACCCATAGAATTCCTTTTAAGCAATCACCTATGGATTTGGGTCAGTGGGCAGGTGCTTTTAGATCTTGGCCGAATGAAACCCCTGGCTGGAAAGAATGGTACCAAAGATTAGCCAAGTCCAAGAGAGTTCAGTGGGATGAGTTAAAAATCGGCCAATGCATCAATCTTTCTTTGTCCCAAATGGAGAAAAATGAACCCTTGGCTATAGCGCCCTCCTATTTCTGGTCCGACACGCTCAACGCATTTCTATTTGGGCACGGACCTATGACTCCAACCCTGGCCAATGTCCTGATGCTGACCGGCCTTGACATTTCTTCCCCTGATACACCCTTCGATTATCTGACCAAACCAACCCATCGACTAGAGACAAAAGGAATCGGCGGGTGGAAGGGGTATATCAGCAAAAACATGAGGACCGGGACGATTTCAGAGAGAGAACATACGGCGTTCTTAATGATGTGGCTAGAGAAGCATTTCTTCCGTGGCAGAGCAGTTGGCCCTTCCACCAATACACAAGCTCTAGCAGAAGCCCTGTCCATTGGACCCCCTTGGGAAGCATCTGTTAGGATCGGCCTACCATATGATGCACCAAATTGGCGTCAAATTATCAAAAGGGGAGCCGATTGGTAATCCTGGTGGTCCTTGGTGGTTCATCACCCTCTGGCTTAACCTGTATATGAGCAAGGTCTCCCAACAGCAGATAGAGACCAAAACATTTCCTAATATCGAGTCAGAGGAGAATCCCACCATACGATGACGGTGCACCTCTTTTGGAGAAGCAGCATCAGTCTTCCCTGGTTGTCAGTTCACTGCCACCCGATCGGCCGAATACTTCAGATGTTTTTACAACGGCTTCAGTGAAGAGACCACCAGCTGGTATCCGTATCAGATGACAGAGCTGATTTTCGAGCTTCCCGTCTGTTATGATTCATCATCTACCTCTTTTGATGGTGATCTTATGGATATTCCGATCAAGCCAGGAATTTTACCGGCAAATTTCTTTTCTGGAAAAGACTTCCCAACCTATGAATTTTACAATCCATCAGTCGCAGCACGGCAATTTGGCTTTGTCAGCTGCCGATTCAAGTCTATTTTGCCGGCCGTGCAAAATTCTGAGATGAACTCACCAAGAGCCTCGACTACAGTCGGTTGTGCAATCTGATGCCAGACTCCAATACCATCGATTTAAACAACTGGATAGTGGCTCCCTTTGCCGTCCAACAATTCAAATTATGGTGGGCAGAATGGAAGCAGCATCTCTTCTGTTCTTCTCCCTCAACATATTGTAATAGTTTGGACCCAGACAACATTGACTCAAATGCAGCGGTATTACCTTTCTCCCAGCCGATTTCAACATTGTCCCTTTTCATGCTACAATCTCGCCGCTAACTTGTATTTCCTTTTTCAGTCCGAAAGTCAACTTCCCCCGACGCGGAGCCGAAGTGGTAGGCCAATAGAGAGCGATCGCCCATACACACCATTCCCACTTATCGGCCATCACGCCCCGACCATCAAAGATATCACCAGCGGCCGATGGAAGCAAACGCCGAAAAGGCCTACTTTAAAGAAGACAAGCCGCCGAGTACGTGCCCGCATAGGACCGGCTGATCAATCGGCGGCGGCATCGGCTGAAACTCCAACTGCGCCAACTTTGCCGATTGCCGAGGAGGTCGATCTCCAGACTGCTACAGAAGTTGGAGCGGCCGCTGCATCATTGCTGGTAGAAGCTGTTCAGGTAATTCCGCTTACTTCACGTACTTTTAAGTATTCTACCAATATTAACCTCTTCCTTCTGCCAGGCTGCACGAATTGCCCCAGCGCAGTCTCCGCGGCAATCGGCTACGTCCCAAGCGAAAGCCGAAACGCCAGCGATTCCCCTCACCGAGGTAGAGAGTTTCTTAACTCAATTTCTTGATATTGAACAAAAACTAACCGATTTTGATACAGGCTAATCTGGGTGCGTCGATTGTACCTCCCCAACAAACATCGGCCGGAAGACTCACAGAGGTATGGCATGCATCTTATATCATCAGACTTAATTATTCGCAGTATACTCATAAAATCTGCTTCCCATACCTTTTCAGGAGGCTGGCCCGAGCAGGGCACTGATAGTCGTCGAGTCTTCCTCTTCTGATGAGCCGATCGCGCCGGTTCCCGAGATGAGGGTGGCACTCCCGCCGGCGCAAGCAAGAGAAATCCGCTTCAAAGAGGTAAGGAACATATCACCCAAATCGGCTGATTCCCCCCTGCTGTCGGCTAATCCGTATTTTTACTTTTTTATATTCTTTCGCAGGAACAAGACACTCCCAATAACAGTCTTTTCTCTTTTGTGGTTCCCCTTTCCGACGATGAAGAGGTCGCTTCACAACAAGTCACGTCGAGCTCAAATCCTAATGACGTCCGTGCCAAGCTCGAGAGTATGCGAACCCTCCTTCAAGATGATATCGGCCGATTAGTGGGGGATGCCTCATCAATTCGGCGACTTCTTAATGAAATCAGAGGCCGAATTCCAGAGGAAGCGACAGAGGCTCTGGATCCTGCTGCATATATAGAATCAATGCAGACTTCAGTGTTCAGGGCCTTGCGCCATATGGCCGATCGCACCAAGCTAGCGAAAGCCCGCGAGGAAGAAGACTCTTACAAACACCGAGCCCAAGAGGTGCATCAGCGAATCAACTTCCTTGAGAATTTCCATCCAGATATCGTCGGCGCCATAGATCGCCTCAAACAACGAAGGGCAGAGCTAGCCAAAGAGATGGAGCAGGTGACCAAGGTCATAGCTGCTGAAGAAAAGAGACTCCAAGACCTTCCATCTGTCATCGCCGAGCTGAAGCAAGAAAGACATAACCTGGCCCGTGAAGCAATAAAAATTCATCGCCATATGCCAGAAGTCCCCGGATCGGCTGATGACGACCAAAGAGTGTTAGACTCGACCGATCAAATTAGGCAACGAGCGATTGCGACCATTGATGCCCTCCTTGGGTGAATTGTAAAAAATCCTGTAAACATTTAATGCCCTCTTAATGTTGACGCGCAGATTCAAACTTGGACCGTCTTCTTTGGCAGCTTTCCATTTATTAACGCTTTTACTCCGATGGGACGCATCCTGCCATCTCTTTACCCCATTCCTTCTATAAGTATGAGATCCCATATCGTTTCCAAAGGCGTCTGTATTACCCATCTTCTTCCCCTCCAATTATTCGATCTTTATCCTCCCAGGCTAGACATCAAGATGTCTTCTTCATCTTCCTCCTTCTCTGTCAACCAGGTACGAACCCTCTTCTATTTCCTCCCTTGACATCTCAATCGCTCTGACACTGGGTAGTTGTTTGCTCCTTCTTTAGCCAAAACACCTTAGTCCCGGTCTGGAACAAGCGATTGAAGTTTTGCATTCAGACGAACCATTGTCGCAGGCGGACATAGATCTGATAAAAGCTCATTTTGAAGAACTCAAAGGTCATGTTCCTGCTGACGTCCAGAAAATCTGGGACCATATAGACATTAACTCCTCCAGGCGACCGCCAACTGGAAGGAGTCATCTACTCCCTCGCTCAGTTGCCCTTGAAAATGCTGCAGCGGGAACATCCCAACCACCCCTTGACAGGAGCCATCCACTCCCACATCAAGTCGAGGCTGAAGCCACCATGGAGGATCTAGAGGAGAAGAGCATCCGCCTTTTGATAAAATTAGACCGGATTGAGAGAGAGCTCAAGAAAAAGCGTGATCAATAGATATATTGGTACTTTTTATTCTAAGGGCGACTTGTACCATGTCGGCCATGTACTCTGCTGTTTTCACCGAATAATGAGTCGGTCAGACAAAACCAAAATGTCTCCTCCTCAAGGCGATGTCATTTTTACATCGGCTATATAGACAAGAGCCAATGGGAGTTGGCCACGTTGTCTTGATGTACCTTACCGCAAGTTATGCACCCACCCATATATTTGGATAGTATCTCTTCAGATATCTCCCGTTTAAGGCCCTTGTGAATTCTTCCCCTTCAATAGTTTCTAGTATATATGCATTTCCCGGAGCACATCGGCCAATTCTATACGGCCCCTCCCAAGTGGGTGACCATTTACCGAATTTGGGATCCTTAGACCCTATCGGCAGCACCAACTTCCATACCAAATCTTCTTGGGAGAATTGTTTAACCTTGACCTTCTTGTCATACCATCTGACCACCCTTTCTTGTTTTCTTTGATGCTAATCAGGGCCCTCAGTCGCTGATCCGCCGAATCATCGAGCTCTTCCTTCATGAGGAAGGAATAGTCATCGGCCGTCAACTGATCTTGAAGCGATATACGCCTTGACCCCGTTCTTAATTCCCAAGGCAATACTGCCTCGTGACCATATACTAACTGATAAGGAGATATCTTAGTGGCCCCGTGGCAAGCCATTCTATAAGCCCATAGAGATTCAGCCAAAGACATGTGCCACCTCTTGGGTTGTTCCTCTATCTTCCTCTTGATCAACTTGATTATCCCCTTGTTGGATGACTCGGCCTGGCCATTGGCTTGAGCATAGTACGGAGAAGAATTTAACAATTTAATCCCCATATCGGCGACGAATTCTCCGAACTCCCCTGAGGTGAACATCGTTCCTTGATCAGTTGTGATAGTCTGAGGAATACCGAACCAATAAATAATGTGGTTCTTAACGAAACCGATCATATCGGCCGATGTCACGGTTTTTAACGGAACTGCCTCCACCCATTTGGTAAAATAATCAGTGGCTACTAATATAAACTTGTGCCCTTTGCTTGATGGAGGGTGAATCTGCCCGATGAGATCTATTCCCCAACCTCTGAACGGCCACGGCTTGATTACTGGATTCATAGCTGAAGCTGGCGCGCGCTGCACATTGCCAAACTTCTGACAGTCTTGGCAACCTTTATAATATTTGAAACAATCTTCGAGTATCGTCGGCCAATAATACCCATTGTTTCTGATCATCCACTTCATCTTGTGAGCCGATTGATGGGCTCCGCATACACCTTCATGGATTTCCCCCATCAGGACCTTTGCTTCTTCCGTTCCCAGGCATTTGAGAAGAACCCCATCAATCGTCCGGCAAAACAAATCGTCTTCGAGTAACACATATTTCGTGGCTTGAAAACGCACTCGCCGATCCACCTTCTGGGACGGATCTTTCAAGTAATCGGTAATCTCCTTCCGCCAATCGTTGGACGCGAATTCCAGAATCATAGCCCCTTGAATCGGCCGATATCCGGACGCGTGTTGGGCAAGCCTATTGGCCTCTTCATTGTAATTTCTGGGAATGTGCTCAATCACCGCAGACTTGAATTACTTTAATAGCTGGATGCAATCTTCATAGTAAATCCTTAAGATATCATCTTTGCATTCAGATTTCCCCGTTAACTGATCTACGATGAGCATGGAATCTCCAAAAATCTCGACTGCATCAGCTTTGACTTCCCTTAACAATTGGATACCTTTTAGGACGGCTCGGTATTCCGCCTGGTTGTTGGTTGCGAATGCTTCTATCGGCAGAGAGAAATCATAACTTGCCCCTTGAGGCGATACAAGAACGATGCCGATTCCCGATCCGACTCCACACGAAGATCCATCGAAGTATAGAGTCCATGGAACCGGTTCAACGACAGTAATTTCCGGTCCACAATGTTGAGCCACGAAATCGGCCATAACTTGACCCTTGACAGCCTTGGCCGATTCGTACCTTAAGTCAAACTTTGACAGAGCTAGGATCCACTGTCCAATCCGTCCTTTCAAAATCAGCAGTGATAGCATATATTTTACCACATCATCCTTGCATACGACTATGCACTCTACCGATAACAAATAGTGCCTGAGCTTGGTACACGAGAAGTATAGACACAGGCACAACCGTTCCACAGGGGAATATCTTGTTTCGGCGTTCAGGAGTCTTCTGCTGACATAATATACCACCCGTTCTTTTCCTTCGAACTCCTGTACCAGCACCGATCCGATAGCTTGTTCGTCAGCCGATAAGTATAATTTGAACGGCTTACCGGGCTGTGGCGGGACTAACACCGGTGGTGAAATTAGATATTGCTTGATATCTTCTAATGCTTTGCGTTGTTCTTCTCCCCACACGAATTCCTGATCGGGCTTCAATTTCAACAAAGGGGTGAAAGCTTGAATACACCTGGACAAGTTGGATATAAATCTTCTGATAAAGTTGACCTTGCCGATTAGGGACTGCAGCTCAGTTTTATTCTGCGGGGAGACAACCTTATTGATGGCAGATATGGTCTTCCGGTTAACCTCTATCCCACGCTCATGGACCATGAATCCTAAGAATTGCCCAGCCGACACGCCAAATGCACACTTGTTCGGATTCATTTTCAACCCATGCTTCCTTGTGCACTCCAATACCTCTTATAAATTGGCCAGATGTTCCCGATGGCCTTTTGACTTGACCACCACATCGTCGATGTAGATTTCCACCGATACACCAATGAGCTTGTGAAAGATATAATTCATAGCCCGCTGGTATGTAGCACCGGCGTTCTTTAACCCAAAGGTCATTACGACCCACTCGAATAGACCGAGGTGGACCGGACACCTGAAAGCCGTCTTCGAAATATCTTCTTCAGCCATTAATATTTGATTGTACCCAGCATTACCATCCAGGAAACTGATGACTTTGTGTCCTGCGGCAGCATCTATCAAGAGATCGGTTGTCGGCATCGGATATCCGTCCATTAGTGTAGCCTGATTTAGGTTCCTGAAGTTGATGCATACGCGCAGCTTTTCATTTTTCTTATATACGAGTACAATATTAGAAATCCATTCGGCGTAACAGCACTGCCGAATAAATCTTGCTTCAATCAGTCTTGTGATCTCGGCCTTTATATCAGGTAGAATTTTGGGGTTGAACCGTCGTGCAGGCTGCTGATATGGCCGATATCCTGATTTTATAGGCAACCGGTGTTCAACAATGGACCGGTCTAGACCAGCCATCTCATGGTATTCCCAAGCAAAGCAATCTTTGAATTCTTTTAATAAACTTGTCAATTTACACTTGTATCCAGGATCCAAGCTAGCACTAATATACGTCGGCCTTGGCTTGCTACCATCTCCTAAATCCACCAGCTCCAACGAATCGGCCGACGTAAATCCATGCCCAAGCTTCTCGTCTTCTCGGATGAACTGATCCATCTAATCTGAATCTTCAGAGCCGACTGCTTGGATCGGCTGTGGACCAAAATCGGACAATTTCAGGAGATCAGTGTCCCAAGTTCTACCAGATATACACTTGACGTGTTCACAACTCCATTGTTGCGTGTCGGCCGCCGCAACACTGTAGGTGGAATCGGCGATGACTATCTCTGTACTGTCGCCGACCCACTGTACAAGGCATTGGTGCATTGTAGACGGGACGTAGCAATTCGCGTGTATCCAATCGTGGCCGACCAACATGTTGTAGGACCCCTTACCATTAATAATAAAGAAGGTAGTGGGAAGGGTCTTACTGCCGATGGTGAGGTCGACGCAGAGCGCTCCGCGGGCGGGAGACACGTTGCCTTCGAAGTCCTTGAGCATCATGTCCGTCTTGGTCAGGTCTTCATCACTTTAGCCTAACTTCCGGAACATGGCGTATGGCATGATATTGACCGCAGCGCCCCCGTCCACTAGCAGCCTGGTAACGGGTCGTCCGTTAATGTGCCCTTTGAGAAATAGTGCCTTGAGATGTTGCTGTTTCTCGTCTTCCGGTTTCTCAAAGGTGGCTGTCATTGGCTCCAAAACCAACTGCGCCATCTGCTCCTCCATCCTTGTCGCTTTATCTCGACGGCAGGCGCCATGAACTCCATCGGCAATATGAACACCATGTTGACATCAGCTGCCGATTCTTGATTGTCGCCTTCCTTGTTGTTGTTTTTCTTGGGGCGCCAGACCCGAGACCTGTCGTTCTTCTTATCCAACACCTGTCTCTGCTCTTCCTCTTGTTGTTACCATTGGCGCAGGCGTTGGATTCTTCGTTTTTGAGATTTAGACAGTCCATCAGGGCACCACCTGGGGCTTACTGGTCTGGCTGACGGTCTGGCGTGTTCCCAGTCTGGTTCCCTTCCTAGAGGGTTTTCATCTGACACCCTAGCATCAGCCATTTCTTCCAGCCGATCGTGTACGCTGGTTCTGCCCCCCAATCGCTTCTGCTGGTTGATCCTGCCCTTCGACCGGTCATACCGGTGAACTCTGCCCCCAGCCGATCATGCACTGAAAGGCGCTGACCTTCTTGTTCGTGCTAGTTTCTGCTGATCAGCTCTGATCCTCTATCTCTGGAGCGCGATCTCTTGAGCGGGCGATCGTTGCGACACTATCCGCTGCACTCAGGGCAATTATCGGCCGACGGCAATCTGAGGTCATTTTCCCAGCAATGGATGAAGAACGGACATCGCCAATGATCTTCGTGTCGGCGTATCATCTCATCGTGGTGCCTCGACCTTTCCTGCTGCCGTTGATTTTTGCTGAGCAAGAATTGGGAAGTGACGGGTCTACGCGATTGTTCTGATCCTTCGCCCTCGTCTTCAGCCCGTCTTTTCCCTTTGACATCGTCCACCGTGACTTGCTTCCTGGGTTCCACGGCGCCGCTTCTTCTAGCCAATTCCGACATCAACACCTTGGTTTGAAGTGAGTTTCTTCCTGTGTCAACCATGTTAGCAGGGAAAGGATGCTGATCAATCTTCATCGGCTTCACCGGCTTTGCCGGGACTTTGAACTTGAGTCTGCCTTGCTCGATGGCCGACTATATCTGTTGACGGAAGATCTTGCACTCATTCGTGTCATGAGATGTAGCGTTGTGCCATTTGCAATACTTCATCTTTTTGAGCTGATCGGCCGAGGGAATGGTATGGTAAGGCGAGAGCTTGATCTACCCCTCCTAGAGAAGTAAGTCGAAGATTTTATCGGCCTTTGACGTGTCAAAACCGAACGCCTCTGGTTCTTTCTTGCCGAAAGGGCACGATATCAGCTTGTTCCCTTTGACCCATTCTGCTAGGCCGATTTCTTCTTCTTCCTCAGATTCAGACCCTTCCAAATATGCCACCTTTTTCTGGAAATTCCTCTGTTGATCAAACGGACGTACCTTCTGACCGGCCAGTCGGTGAACGATCTGACTTAAACATTCAAATTCTTGTGAGGCGTACCTCTCCTTGATATGTGGCAGGAGGCCTTGGAAGGCGATATCGGCCAACTGGGCATCGGTCAGGGTTAGGGTATAGCATTTGGTACGGACCTCTCTGAACCTCTGTATGTAGCCAGTTACTGGTTCGTCGCTCCTTTGCCTGAGGCTGGTCAAATCTGAAAGCTTCATCTCGTGTACTCCCTCGTAGAAGTACTTATGGAATTGCTTTTCTAGATCGGCCCAAGTAACGATGGAATTGGGTGGTAAGGTAGTGAACCACTGGAAGACCGATCCAGACAGAGACGACGAGAACAGACGCACCCGCAGAGCATCTTGTGTGGCGGCTTCTCCGGACTTGATGATGAATCTATTTATGTGCTCCGCGGTAGAGGTGTCGTCCAACCCCGAAAACTTGGTAAAGTCAGGAACTTTGTACCAATGGGGAAACGGCAATAGATCATAGGCCGATGGGTATGGCGTCTTGTACGTATAAGTTTGTACTTTCGGCTTCAAACCGAATTGGTCCTGAATTACCTCCGCTATTCTTGCCGTCCAATCCACTTGCTGCTGATGAACAGCTGTTCGGGGCGCCGGCGTATGTTGGTGGATCGGCGGGGTGATGGATCAAAGCGTGTGTTGGATTCTGATGCATCGTGGCCGTCTGAGCAGCTGACAGCTGATGGCGAAGCGAGTCCGCCGCCCCAGCGTACATCATCATCGGCGTCGTGCTTCTGAGTGCTTCTGCAGCGTCTGCCCCCCTGCCGATTTCTGATGTGGCCGGTTGATACTGAGGAACCGTCGGCCGGACGGCCGAATGGAACGGTGCCTGGATCGGATAGCTCCCATGTCTGGTTGATTGATCAGGAAAAGCCGCCGTTGCTGGTGCCCCCCAAGCTACTGAGTTTGAGGGCAGCGATTGCACAGAAGCAATCTGGACAGGCTGAAGCGGTGTTTGTGATCGAAAACATGGTGCACCATTATACCCCGGAGGCATAGAAGGCAACGAAGTGTTGTACCCTTCGTGTTGCGTCGACATCGGCTGAGGAGCCGAGTGGGACGTGCCTGGTAAGCTTCTGGCTGGAGGTACAATAGGTGGGGCGTATGCTGGCCCCTGATATCCTTGAGCTACTCCGCTGACCAGAGAACTGATGACGGCGTTATACACCGTGTTGGTCATTACTGAGGATTGGTCGATGAAAGCTTGATAGACGGACTGTTGAATCATATCGGACATCTTTCCCGAATCCTCAGCGATGGTGATGTGGCGGGGAACTGGAAGAGGAGCTTTCTTGATTGCCTCCCCGCTTCTCGTACAACTGAAAGATTGCAGATACATCCTTTTGTAGTCTTCTAGGTGTTTTGCCAGTTCCTCTTTCTGGTCGTCCTTGAGATCTGCTTCCGTGACCTCAATGATGTTGTTCTTAGAAACTTCGGTGGTCTTTGACATATTGGATCTTGAGGTGGTCCCACCGGGCGTGCCAAAAGTGTGTTGGCGCTAAAAATCGGCCAGGAATCGGCCGATGACCTTCAGCGTCGGACACACGACCCAGAAGAATCTGCTTAACTCCTATTCGAGTGATTGCCCTGGTGCGGTTCGCGCGGCGTGCCAGTCAATCTGACCTGTTGATTGACAAGGAAATAAACGTATTAAATTCCGGGCGTTCCGATCGGCTGGGGTTCCGATCTGTCCCGAAAAGCGTATCAGCGAATCGGCCGATTTGCTATGAAGATGACCGGCTATGGATCTGCCGATAATCACGTAATAATTGCAAAGAAAACTACTGGAGCAACTTAAACAATTATTAGAGATGCAAACTTGAAATAGATCTAATCGGCTGTATGATAATGAACGAGGGAAAGCAATGATAAAGTGATAGTTTCAATCTCAAGCTGGATAACTGGTGATAAAACTAGAACAATAGGTAAAACCTATAACTCTGGTAAATATCGATAACTGGTAAATAAATCTAAACGAAACAACGGCGATGCGCCCGAAGTTAAAGCTTAGATATTATTCGATAAGCGGAACCTACCAATTGGCCGGAGATCGTGTCGATGCAGCCCTGCCAATCCGTAAGAAATCGTGAAAGAAAAAGAAGTAATGGCGAAGTCGCCGACTTGAAAGTAAAGTACGATGAAAAAGTAGATTGTTTTGTTGATTGATTGATGTATATTCTACAAAACCCTGACGGCTCTTATTTATACCCTAGGACTAAGACTCCTGATCTATTAGGATCTATTACAAACTTTATTTAAATAGAAAACTACTATATCTATAATATTTTCCTAAAGGAAACGGGCTCCCGCAGAATCTTCTGCCGCCATCTCCTAGTCCAGTTCGGATTCTTTCTATTGCTTCACGACCGAGTTGGCATCGTTCTTTTGACCAACGTCAGGTCATTTTTGACTGAGATCTTCTGTTGGGATTCCAATGGCTTCATCCCCCTATTTGTTGGCGTAAGCTGCATCGCCAATCGGCCGACCCCTAACTGTAGCCTCAATCGACCGATTCCCAATTGTAGCCTTTAAATCTGCTGCATCGGCCAGTCTCTCCCTTTCCTGACGCCGATTCAACACGTGTCAAAAACTGGCGTCAACACTACTAAAGATGCCAGGCAAGACAGGCGTACTCACGTTCCATGGTGACATGAAGAAGTCGTACTACTGCGACCAAGAGGCGATCAAGTACGCCACGACATCACGCGCGCCTGAACCTTCTGCGGATCTTCGCAGCCGCGCAAAGGCTCACCGACTCGGAGATGGAGATCTCCAATCAGAGACCTAGCCAGTCGAGGGTAAAACCCAACCCCAGCGGTGTCGGCATCAAGACCATCCAGCTGCAAGAAGGCGACTCATCCAAGACATCTTTGATTGGAGGCGGCTTGAGTGACAAATAGGAAAGCACGCTCATTAGCTTCCTTAGGGCTAACCGTGACATATTCGCGTGGAAACCAGCGGATATTCCAGGAGTTCCCAAGGATTTGATTGAGCATTGCCTAAAAGTTTATCCCAAAGCCACTCAGAAGAAGCAGCGACTACGATGCTTCGCCCCAGACAAGAG
Organism: Panicum miliaceum; assembly: GCA_032594955.1. Taxonomy (NCBI): domain Eukaryota; kingdom Viridiplantae; phylum Streptophyta; class Magnoliopsida; order Poales; family Poaceae; genus Panicum; species Panicum miliaceum. Next base: position 3,711,097 of record CM064070.1, on the reverse strand, counting down.
GGAGGCCATTAAGAAGGAGCTAGCAAAACTACTCGCGGCTGGTTTCATTAAAGAAGTCTACCACCCCGAGTGGTTAGCCAACCCTGTACTAGTTCTAAAAAAGAATAATAATGAATGGAGGATGTGTGTGGATTACACTAATCTCAACAAACATTGCCCGAAGGATCCCTTCGCGCTCCTACGCATCGACCAAGTCATCGACTCTACGGCTGGCTACGTCCTGCTCTCTTTCCTCGACTGCTACTCGGGTTATCATCAGATTGCTCTCAAGGAAGAAGACCAGATCAAGATATCACTCATCACCCCCTTGGAGCATATGCCTACACAACTATGTCCTTCGGGTTGAAGAACGCAGGAGCCACCTATCAGCGGGCTATCCAGCTTTGCCTTGCTGATTAACTACATTGCAATGTTGAAGCCTACATGGACGACGTGGTCATCATGACCAGAGCCCATGATGACTTCATCCCTGATCTCGAGGAAACGTTCAACAGCTTATGCAAATTCCAGTGGAAGCTCAACCCAACCAAGTGCGTCTTCAGCATGCCACAAGGAAAACTACTCGGTTTCATCGTTAGTCACCGAGGAATTGAAGCAAACCCGGAGAAGATCACTGCCATTATAGACATGGACGCCCCACAGACGATCAGGGATGTCCAGAAGCTCACAGGCTGTATGGCGGCCCTGAACAAATTTATCTCGTGACTTGAGGAACGGGGATTACCCTTCTTCAAGTTGCTCAAACGACACGACAAGTTCCAGTGGATCGAGGAGGTGAAGCAGGCGCTGGAAGACCTCAAGCATCATTTGCAGTCGCCCCCCATCCTAACAGCTCCACAACTAGGCGAGAACTTGTTACTCTACATCACCGCGATTACTCACGTCGTTAGCACGGCAATCATGGTGGAACGCTAGGAGGAAGGCCATGCCTTCGGTGTGCAGCGGCCCGTCTACTTTGTCAGCGAAGTCCTTTCTGACTCCAAGGTTCATTACCCGACAATTTAGAAACTACTCTATGCTATACTCATCACCTCTAGGAAGCTTCGCCACTACTTCAACGCATACAACATCTTGGTGGTCATTGATTTCCCATTGGCGGATATCCTCCACAATTGGGACGCCACTGGGCGCATCTCCAAGTGGGCAGTGGAACTGGGGGCTCTCACTCTCAACTTCAAGCCCCGAACGGCCATCAAGTCGCAGGCACGAGACAACTTCATGGCAGAATGGCGAGAAAACCAAGTGGAAGGCCCAGCCAACCAGCTAGAGCATTGGGTAATGTACTTCGATGGCTCACTAAAGCTCGAAGGCGGTGGCGCAGGAGTACTCTTCATCAGTCCAAAAGGAGAACAACTCAAGTATGTGTTCCAAATACTATTTGAGGTCTCGAACAACGAAGCCGAGTATGAGGCACTATTGCACGGGCTATGCCTGGCAGTCTCTCTGGGCATCAAGCAACTACTTGTCTACGACGACTCCTTGCTGGTGGTCCAACAAGTCAACAAAGAGTGGGACGTCAACAAGGACACCATGGACGCGTACGTCACAAAAATACGCAAGCTCGAGAACAAGTTCTCGGGGCTATAAATTCATCATGTGATTCATGACAACAATGTGGGAGCGGTTGTGCTCTTGAAACTGGGTTCCGATCAAACCAACGTCCCACCGGGAGTTTTCATCCACGAGTTGCATCACCCATCCATCAAGACACCAGATTCAAGTACCATCGCTCAGGGTCCAACAGAACCTGACCGAGAGGTGTTGATAATCGAGGTCGACTGGCGGGTGATGTTTCTCAACTTCATCAAGGAGCACAAACTACCCCCCAGCGTCGACCCAAAAAGCGCTAAGGCCACACGCATCCTAAGGCACAGCAAAGGGTACGTTCTAGTCGGGGACAACTTATACAAGCGTGGATTAGCATCAGGCATACTAATGAAGTGTGTCCGCACAGAGGAAGGTAGAGAAATACTCTAGAAGATTCACGAAGGTGTGTGCGGGAACCATGCTGCTTCTCGCACACTAGTCGGCAAAGCTTTCAAATCTGGGTTCTACTGGCCGACTGCTATGGCAGACGCCGAAGCACTCGTTTGCCAGTGCACAAACTACCATTTCTTGAGCAAGCAGCCCCATGTCCCGGCCCACAACCTTATTACCATACTACCTTCATGGCCATTTGCATGCTGGGGCCTGGACATGATAGGGCCTTTGACAACTGCGCCAAGTGGTTAACTCACATGTTGGTAGCCATCGACAAGTTCACAAAATGGATCGAGTACATGCCAATTACAAAGCTCTCTGCAGATCGAGTGGTTAGCATCATCTGCGACATCTTGCACAGATTCGGCTTCCCCAACACTATCATCACGGACCTGGGATCCAATTTCCACTCGCATCAGTTTTGGGATTTTTGTGAACGTAGTGCCATTGAGATCAAGTATGTTTCAGTGGCTCACCTGCGGGCCAACGGTCAGGATGAGCACGCCAATGGCTTAATTCATGATGGCTTGAAGAAAAAGACTCTACAATGAGAACAGCAAAAAGGGCGGCAAGTGGATCAATGAGATCTCATCAGTAGTCTAGGGGCTTCGCACACAACCAAGCAAAGCCACAGGACAGTCACCTTTCTTTCTCATCTATGGGTCCGAAGCTATACTACCGGCTGATGTCATGTGGCAATCTCCTCGACTGGAGATGTATGAAGAAGGCGAGGCTGATGACACAAGACATCTCGAACTTGATTCAGCAGAAGAAGTCCGATGCAATGTTTTGCGCCAGTCGGCCCGCTACTTACAAGGCGTCCGTCGTTACCACGACCGGAACGTTCAACGACGATCTTTCAATGTTGGAGATATGGTCCTTCGCCGCATCCAGGACGAAACCGGGCTACACAAGCTTAATTCGCGATGGGAGGGACCCTTCATCGTGCACAAGGTTACAGGACAAGGGTCGTACCGCTTACAGTACCCTAATGGCCAGGAGGTCCCAAACTCCTGGAATATCGAGAATCTATGCCATTTTCATCCTTAGCCAACCGAGATGTCTTCGCATGGCAACATACAACCTGTCTTGGCAAGACCAAGGAACTGATCAACCCCACATGAAGGACTTCGTCGTCACTTCCTTCGGGCCAACCGTGACGTTTTCGCATGGCAACATGTGAATTCTCATGGCCCGCCCAAGGAATCGTCTTCAGTAGGTGACTGGAGATCAACACTTCCAGTACCACTCCATTTATTAGTTTCCGACTAGTACTACGTGGAGTTTACTACAAGGGCTTCGCTCCCATACATTCAGTAACACCCTGTTTACTGGTTCACGACTGGTATTACGTGCAAGTTTACTGAAGGGGCCTCGCTCCCATATTTCAAGTAACACTCCGTTTACTAGTTTACGACTAGTACTACGTGTAGTTTACTACATGGGCTTTGCTCGCATACATAGAGTAACACTCCGTTTACTGGTTCACGACTAGTATTACGTGCAAGTTTACTGAAGGGGCCTCACTCCTATACTCCCATTAACACTCCATTTACTAGTTTACGACTAGTAGTACGTGTAGTTTACTGCATGGGCTTCACTCCCATACTTCCAGTAATACTCTGTTTACCAGTTCACAACTGGTACTACATGCAAGTTTACTGAAGGGGCCTCGCTCCCAAACTTCCAGTACTACTACGTTTACCGGTTCACGACTAGTACTACGTGCAAGTTTACTGAAGGGGTCTCGCTCCCATAACACTGCGTTTACTAGTTCCCAACTAGTTTTACACGTCATCAGCTACTTCGACTACTCGTCTCGCCTACAAAACTAGTCGGAATCGACTCCGACTAGTCGGCTTCATCGACAGTTCAAGATCCAGCGGCAACTTGGCCAATGCCTAGGCTCGGGGGCTGGCGCCACCGACTACTAGGTGTATCCCGTGTGACTCATCTAGCTCCCAGGCTCGGGGGCTGGAGGTGACACGGCACTTAGGGAACAAGGTTTGATTTGAGCGGTAATTTAGGGCGCTTTTTGGAGAAGTTATTTGTTTAACCATTTTCTCATGGAATTCATCCCGAAAAAGGCGGTTTTAGAATTTCTGAACCAATTTGCCCATCTTAACCATCAAATCTTTACCACCATATATTGCATACCACGATTCTTTGGATCCTTTATTCAAAACCTTGAGGATTTGGATTCAAGGCTCGGGGGCTGCAGGGACACGTGTCATCAGCAACTTATTTTTCAAATCTTTTGGAAGATAAGGACAGAAGACTCAAGACTAAATTGACCATCAGCCTGATTCTACGAGTCATCCTAAGGCTCGGAGGCTTCTCCATATGGAGTGGAAGTTTAATTGCACCCCATATAAAAGAAGATTTGACAACTACTCGGGGCATGAGCACCTCACAGCCTCGATGCAGCCAAAGAAGTACTCAGAAGACACATTCAAGATGGAGTTCGGGAGAACTCGAAGAAGCCTTCAGAAGTACTCGGACACATGCAGTACTCGACTACGAAGAGCTCGGGGGCTTGTCAAACCCGGGCCCACGGGACTGTGCACATAGCGTACATACCCTAGGATAAGGGATGGGACATGGCCCACGTCCTACATCCGTTATAACTACTCGTACCGTAGTAGGACTACTTGAACAATAGTAGAACTAGTCGGAACAGAAGGAAACTACCCGAAATGTACTCGGGTAGGACTCCTGGGCTCGTATCCGACTAGGACTTCCATGTAACCTTGTTCCCCCAGACTATATAAGGGCGGGCAGGGACCCCCTCAAGACAAAAGATCACCCCAATCAACACCTAAGGCAATACAAACCACACACAGGATATAGGGTATTACGCTCTCGGCGGCTCGAACCTATCTAAACTTTGTGTTCCTTGCACCTTTGAGTTCCTGATCTCGGCGACACCCTACCTACAAACTCACCACTTCGGGGGTATCCCTCAGTGGGCATGGCGGTAAAACACCGACAGATTCCTCTTTTCAATTCCATCCGAAGATTGATTCTTCACCATCTTCTGATTCCGAGGCAACCGAGTAAGCATCACCGGTTGTTCATTGCACGGCAAAGAGAAAGGCAGTTGCCAAGGTTCCTTTGCGCTCTCGTGGTCGTGAGAGGCCAAATCCTCAAGGAACTTTGGGTCAAGGCAATCGCCCTTGCATAAAGCGTGCTTGCGCTCCGGGCTCTCATATGGCAAATGCAGGGGGAGTCTTTGGAATATCTTGAGCGGATATCATTCTGATGCAGCCACCTATTAGGGAGACCGGTATGCATTTCAACGGGATTCGTCCAATTGACTACACTAAGGGCAAGCATGATCTTTATGCTTTAAGGTGTGACAATCCCTCTTGGTATGACAAGGAGCAGCAATGGGATGTTCGTTTTTGGATGAACTTTCACGCAGATTGGTATGACTCAGTGATTCTTCGCAAATCTCATCCTACCACCGAGATGAAGTCCATAGATTGGGACTATTTGGGAGAAATTGACTTGCCGGTAATGAGGGAAGATGAAGATGCTTGCAGAAGGATGAATTTGTCCTCAATCATGTCCTTCAACTGTGATTGGAATGAGGAGGTCATTGCTCAGTTCTATGCAACTCTCTGTGTTGACCGCTCAACCAAGACCTTCCATTGGATCATACAAGGCAAGCCTTTTTTCAGTTGAGTATGCACAGTTTGCAAGCATTCTTAGGTTCTCTAATGCTAATCTCACAAAAGAGAAGACACATGAGAGGAAAATGTGCTAGATGATGGACAGCTTTACTACATGTATGATAGTGCTTATGGTGACATCAAGTTTGGGACTATACATGGGTTGACACCTTATTACAAGCTGCTCAACCAACTCTTCTGCTACACTCTGTGTCCCAAGGGAGGTGATTCAGACAACATATCAAATATGTCCAAGAACTTGATTGCAAGAATGGCTCCCGGGCAACATGAATTTAGTGTTTTTGACTTCATTTGGGAGGAGATTATCATTTGTTCCGTGTCACCCAAGAAGAGATGTCACTATACAGGTTACATATTTGCTATGATCAAAGAAGCGACAGGTGTTGAGATCTTGACTGACAAGGGTCACCAAGTATACAAACCAAAGAAGGGTCATCTCGAGCGTCTGAGATTGGATCACATGCACCTCGCCGCTCCACTCAAGGGCCATCTCAAGCTCCATCTAGTTCCCAAGGTTCTTCTACATCTCATCGTCCTTCAAGCTTCCGTGGTCCTCCTCCTCGTCTTCCAAAGAAGAAGGGAATTCTGAGTTTTATCTCTCAAGGTCTATTTGCTTGCTTCAACATAGGCCGCCACAATGCCGAGGAGATCCATGCCCACAAGAAATATGTAGATGAGCGGCTCCTCAAGATTGAGACAAGACAAACGGAGATAATGGCCAAAAGTGATATTCCTCATTCTCCCATTCGTGCTCCTATGGACTTTCCTCCTCTGCCAACCTTCTATAATCCTTGGGAGGAGATGGGAGGTCCATCCATGATGTTTGGTGCCCCTCAAGTTGACGATGATGAAATTGAAGAAGACATGGGTGGACGTGAGGAGTCCGATGATGAAGAAGAAGAGAACGTGCCTGCAGCCAACACTCCTACGGATGAAGAAGATGACGACGATGATGAGTGATGGCTATGGCAGGGCCTCTCCTTTTTGGCGCTTGATGCCAAAGGGGGAGTGAGCTCACCATAGGACCATATGGTGGATGTGTGCTTTATCTATCCTTCATAGCTTTGAACCTTGAATTTTAAGTGCTTGTGGACATGTGAGAAACTACTTGCATTTGTGTTATGAATGGTGTGCCAAGTGAGACTTCTAAATTTGTAAGACTTATTTATGTTTATCTATGCTAGTGTGATCTTAGAATTTATTGCCTTTGTGATGATCATGACTTGATAGTTGTTTATTTCCACTTTATTGTTGTGATATATCTTGTCATATGCATCACGTTGATATTCTTCACACTTTGCACCCCATGAATGCTATGATATAGAAGAAAGTCTTTTAATATGTGCAAATGGCATTTGAGGCCATTTTTATTTCATCATGAAGAATGCACATATTAAGGGGAAGTTCTACTATATGATCAAATTCTAAATGACTTGATACATTATTTGTGAGCATTAATTTTGTTGTCATCAATCACCAAAAAGGGAAGATTGAAAGTGCATTTGGCCCCCTAAGTGGGTTTTGGTGTAGATGACATGCATAATTAAGGAACTAATGAAATTATCAAGTGTTGGACAGGTTAAAATTCAATGAAATAAAATATTTGCGTGAAAAGACGCCAATTTACTTGATAGACGATGATGGAGCTCAAAAGAAGATCGTTATTCATTCTCTATTTTGAATTTGAGTATAGAAAACACGGTACTATTAAGAGGGATGTGAATGGATAGCTTGAAGATGTCAAAGTGCTTAATTGAGATGCTAACTATCCATGAGAGACACAAATTACACACTTATGCACTGAGTTTTTCTCACTGTTTCTATGAGTGTTGGAAGTTCCGACAATCACTTAACCAGCGCACTAACGGCTAGTTTCTGGGGCTCGGGTATTTATACTCCCCAGCCCCTCCTTTATTTATTGTTGTTCGTCCTGATAAAAACACCTCCACAAGCTTCCAATACACTTCCCAAATCCTTAAAGAGCTAATCCTTGAGTTGATTTGAGCTAGGCCTTGGGTGAGAAAAAGATTGAGGTGTGAGGCTTGAGCACTTGAGTGATAAGGCAGTCAAGTTCATCTCAAGAGAACTTGGAGCTCTTCATCCATCGATTCGTGTTTGTTACTCTTGAAGCTTGCTTCTAGACGGTTAGGCGTCGCCCGGTTGAGCGTCCTCTCGTGTGTGTGCGCCCAGGTAAGTTTGTAGTACCCATCCTTTGTGGATTTCATAGTAAGTAACTCAATCCTCCTTTGTGGTTGATTGAGTGAGGTAAAAGGTTAGTGGAAGACCCGGTTATTTGTGAGCTCCTCAATGGAGACGTAACTTCCTTGGTGGGAGTGAACTTTGGGAAACAAATCTCTAGTTCATTGTTGCTTTTTATCTAGTTCTTGTGGACCTAGAATTTGTTTTGTCCCGATCTACATTCTCGAGTTGTTGTGCTTGCAAAGAACACTTGCAGAGGTCTTCTAGCATCAGTGGTGAACTTTTGATTCAGCCAGGTTCTGCACTTTTGAGTTTAATTTTGAATTTCGCATAGAACTACATTTCGTCGGAAGTTCCGATCCAGTCTCGGAAGTTCCGGTCCATCGGAACTTCCTACACGGTGTCGGAAGTTCCAACAGATTTAATTGTTGCGAAGAATTTTTCTGAAATTTTTAGATACACCTATTCACTCCCCCCTCCCCTCCTCTAGGCATCACTAAGATCCTTTCACCGAGGCATAAACATGATTAACGAACTTAATCCTAGGATTCTAAGCAAGACTAACCGGCTCTGATACCAATTGTTAGGTGTACATGAACATAGAACATGATTAACGAGTAGTCTTGCACTAAAGAACACCTAGATCCATGAATAACATGAACGAATCAGGTAGATACTTCACCGGGCACATAGTTGGCGGTGCTCGATGAAGACATGGCATCGCAATGTAGTGGATGCCGAAAGTCGGTGATGTCGGCGGTGAAGAAGATGCCGACACTCGCAGTGACTCGGCCTTGCCGTCGCTCCCACGCGCTTGTGGATCGGCTCTTGAGAATGTAGAGTTTGGGGATAAACTCCACAGAAACGTTGGTTCTTGTGGAGGCGCCGTCAATCTCTTTATTGTGTGCACTGTGGAACGGGGGACCGAACTATTAGTTGGTGCGCGTCCCCGATCAGAACGCGAAATGGGTCCATGACCCCTTAAGACTCGGGCTAAACTAGTTAGCCTCGAGATTATCCAACATGTCGTACATGCCAACCAAGTTGTCTACAAAACTGTCTTGACGAGCGAACCAACCTCCTTACTAATTATATCACCCGTATAATTCGTGTGTTGCTCACCGCTGCGGCCCACCCATTAGCTGACCTAGACGCCAACTTGGACAGATGGTTTCCTCAGCGAGTGCCATGCTCAACTTCCTTTCTCGAAGTCGCGCCAAGACACGACTGCCTGTGCCCATCACCTTTTTATTCTACACCATGATATAAAAGATATCTACACTGTAATATTTTTATCAATGATAAGAGTTTTTTATTCTAATTTGGACATTCCCCAAGAGAGAAAAAATAAATTAGCAAGAAAGGGAATCCCAGCCAATTCCCATTAAAAAATACCACTGGTCCCATGATAAGAAATTCATGGGGATTGCCTCTGAATTAAGCTAAAAATATTTGGCTCTCCAAAAAATGTTAGTATACAAATAATCGTCAGCCACCCACAAAATGAAACACTTAAAAAAACATAGAAAATTTGTAGTGACCCCTAAAAATATGACACTTAAATTTGACTAAGATCCTATCAATCTTTTGAAACTTTGGTAGTGGCAAGGCAATTTCCCAGTGACCCAGCTGTAATCCACGCCCATCCAAGTTGCAATCACACTCACTTCAAACAAACAGTTACAATCACATTGTAGGATACACATCTTAGGGTGAAAGTATGTGAAACAGATAGATGTTCCCTAGCACAAATAGCCCATATTGACAACAGATACAATGGCCACATACTTTTTTTCTGTAGATATATAATTTATATAGTTCAATAAGGATATCGGTTGGGAACAGGAATTTCTCATATATCTCCATCCCAGAGCTCCTCGAGTGACTTGTATTGCCCGTCTGGTGACATAAAGAATTCCCCACGGCATGCTCTCCGCTGCGGAATTTGCATGATCAGCTTCTTGTCGTCCTCACCCAACTCCCAGTCGAAAAGCTCCATGTTCTGCTTCAATCTCTCCATGTTGAAGCTCCTTGCCACGAAGGATAACCCCTGTTCGTGCAGCCACCTCAGCGCTACCTAGATATATATGAAAATACATGATATTCGGTTCATAAATATGTTACAAACTTGCTGCTGTAATTTTTTTCAAATAAAAGAAAATCTTTATAGTCCAATGGACCTACTTCTAGTCCTTTTAACTTCAGATAAACATAGGAGTAAGGAAAGGAGAAGACCCCACATACTAATAGTTTTCCGATGCTGTGTTACATTTATGATCGAATTTACACAAATGATTAGGTGTAGGATAATTCACTATGTCAAGACCCAAATCATCGGATGCCTATTCTAGGTTTCTTTCACTTATGAACTGACTCTGCAACTCATTTCAAACATTTCAGTAAACCCAAGGGTTTCTTTTATACACCGGATCCGGATGCTAATCAATTGTAGAGAATGTCTAAATTTCTGGGCAACTGCAGTTCTAATTCCAGTATACCTACCTGCTAATGTTCCAGAACTATATCACCACAAGTAGTTGGAGAAAAAAAAAGAAAATTAGCAAAACGAACCAATGTGATCTTTTTTCGCCTTTTGTGTTTACCTGAGCAACTGTCTTGCCTCTCCTGGCGGCGACATCGCGCAGGGCGCCGCTCTCCATGACGGCGTTGGATCCCCAGGCCGCGCCGAACGCGCCGAGCGGCGAGAAGGCTGTGACGACAACGCCGTTCTTGGCACAGACCTCCCTTAGCTTCTCCTGGCGCCAGGCGACGTTCAACTCCACCTGGTTCACGGCCGGCAGCACGGCGGCGAAGGAGAGCAGCCTGGACATCTTGGCTGACGAGAAGTTGCTAACGCTGACGGACCTCGCGAGGCCCAGTCGGTGGCAATCCTCCATGGCGCGCCAGACGCCCTCCATGTCGAAGGGCACGAGCTTCTTGTTCTGGGCGGTGGCGACGGGCCAGTGGATGAGGAAGAGGTCGAGGTAGTCCAGGCCGAGGCGTGCCAGCGACTGGCGGAGCGCGGGGAGCACGCGGTCCGGGTGCGCGTCGGCGACACCGAGCTTGGACGTGACGAAGAGGTCCTCGCGCGAGGCGACGGTCCCGGCGCGGACGGCGTCGGCCACGGCCGCGCCGACCGCGCCCTCCGTGCCGTAGAGCGAAGCCGTGTCGATGTGGCGGTAGCCGAGGCGGACAGCGTCGACGATGATGGCCGACAGGTCCGCCGGCGTGCTGGAGGAGCCGGTCCCGAAGCCCAGCACGGGCATCGCGTGGCCCATGTTGAGCGTGACGCACGGGATAGTGCTCGCCGACGCGCCGGCCATCGGGTTCTGCTCCGGCAGTTGGTTGGGCGGTGGGAGGACGGGTTTGTTTGTTTTGGATTCTTGCGTCCTGTCCTGGTGGGTTAAGAAGAGTTGTGGTAAGGTGAAGAAGATTCCTTTGTTTGATTGATTGAGTGTTTGTTTGAGAAAAACTTGTACTAGATGGATAAGTAGGCATTGCTTGGGAGAGAAGATGCTGGTTGGGTTAGTTGACTTTTAAACAATATATGCGAAGTCAAAGGTGGTTTAGAATAGATGGGCTGTAAACCAATCGCACGGCCTAGTACAAATTCGGATATGGGCTGGGGCCTGGTGGTGTTGGGCCGCTCCTACCGACGACAAGAACATGATACGACCAGCGTCAAACGTCCCTGCATCTTCGGGGAAGGGAAGGCGCTGCCATTGGCGACAACGTGAAACTAATAGGAATAACTAGAGCACTACGGAAACCTAGAGAATGACGCATTGACGCTTCGTATTTACTAGTACCTTGTTGAACAAATTTCCCAAACAATTGAATTTGATGGGTTCATGGGTCATGACGTTCATCCCCCACCACCTCTCTCAGCATTTTTGGGCCATGATATTTGTTGCTGGCCTACTACTACTGCCCCCTCACTCGCCACGCCCACTAAAAAGCGGAAATTGATCCATTTTCTATTATTGATCTATTTCTTGAGCCGCTGCCAAGACCAGACAGTGTCGCCGCTACAAAACAGCATGAGGAGCAAGGTGGAATGGATTATTGGTTGAGGCAATAGGGTCAGCCGGTCACAGGGGTGGGGCGTGTGCAGAAGAAACAGGTGACGTCACGCGTGGGCCATGGAATTTCTCCAACGGCGCAGCCTGCAGCCGGGGAGCAACCAACGCCGATTTGTCGAAGATAAGAAATGTTAGCTGTTGAGATGTGGTTGTGGTATTCAGTACCAAGTGGAACTGAATCAAGGAAATGCTTCCCAACACATCCTGACACTGCTCTGCACAGCATAACAGAACGGATCGATATTACAGCAGTCAGAAGCTGAAGGCAGAGCATAATCCAATGATGCCACATGAAATGCAGCTAATCAGAATGCTCATCTCCAGCCTAGCTCCATGAGAAAATGAGAATATAGCCAGGTATTATACATGCACAAATATCGCAAAATACTATGTACAATTGCTCTTTCTTATTTTTTTTTCTTTTCCTTTTCATTGCGGACAGCAATCTTCCATCCACTTTCTTTCTCTCCCAATATAATATAACCCAAAGAAAAAAAACGATGAGTAGAACCTAGAATCGAAAGAACCAAGCAAATCATCCCAAGTTCAGTCTAGACACTGCATGCACCTCCTCTCAAGGATCAGTTCAGTGCCAGAGTGGCTGCTAGTACGATCGACGAGCGCCACTCATCACCGGGGATCCGGCTCAGAGCTAGCCTACTCCCTCTGCTGCAGATCGATGACGATGACGCTAATGTTGTCCCAGCTGTCTCTGCCGAACGCGAGCCTGACGAGGAGCGACGCGGCGTTGGAGCACCGGGCCTCCGGCTCAGGGCCTGCTGCCGCCGCCGCGTCGCCGACGGGGGCGCCCGGGTTCCCGTCTTGCAGGCACTGCCGCGCCACGGAGCAGGCGATCTCGTTGGGCACCGCGTCCCACATCCCGTCGCTCGCCAGGATCAGGCACTGGTCCTCCGGCGTCCGGTCCGTCACGGTGATCTCCGGCTCGGCGATCACTTCAGGACGCAGCATCCTGTCTCCTGCACCGACACACCATTTGTTAATTAGCAGATCTTCAGTCGACATGTAACATAATTGAAGGAAGGTATAGCCTACCATTATATTCTTCCATAAGGTAAACATACTGCATGCAGCATCACTGTCATGAGCTCACGACACACAACACACAGACCAACATCATTCCTAGCTAGCGCCTAGCCTAATCGATCGAACCTCTCCTCACTTTGTGACTTGTTTTCAAAGGTCCACCTCTTTTTTGTAGGTTGGGTTAGTATCATAGGAACTTGCATTGTAGACAGATGGCACTTCCACTTCCGGCGAATCGGAGGCGAACTCGTGGCTCTGGCGTCTGCTCCATGTCTCCTCTTTAATTTGTCACCTCTGGTAACATAATTAAGTAACTGAAACGGCACCATCAGGGGACAGCAGAAAGCTAAACCTCAAAATGGTCTAGCGACATGGGCAGAGAACATGTTGGTCTTCCTAAGCCAATCAACATGTCACAGCTCATGTAGTCATGTGGTCAGTAATGTGACTCTTTATCTGCTCAACAACAATCAAGTAACATGCATGGACCTTATATATTATGTGGTTAATACTGTATGGGCCAATATAGAATAGTGTGTGGTGGACATGCAAACCTCCCATGCATGTTCCGAAAGCAGCTTAACAAATTAAAAAAACCTTAATTTCTTAGAACAAAAGGCATGGCTTGTCATACTCTTACCTCGCTAACACCAAACTTACAAGCCATACTTTTTTTTTTTTGCATCACACAGCTTATTAATTAACTAAAGGAATAGCTTTAGTGGACATACGTTTACGAGACCGATTCGACAACACCCGGTAGTTCTTGATTGGTTGAGCGGTGGCAAAAGATGCAAAGGAATAGCTTAAAAGATGCAAAGCGACAAGCGAAATCACATCCTGCTTTCAGATATATATAGTACTTCCCTTCAAACCTTAGCTTAGTTTACTAGTACTATATATAGCTGTACTCACCCAACATTTCTGGGAACAAAACTCTAGTTTATGAACACAGGAGCTTTATTATTTGATTGGTCCATGTAGCGACATCCAAAAGGTAAACGTCAAAAGCAAACTAATAAACAGACATATATGCAAAGTTGAACAAGTGTCATAGCTTCACACCACTTGCCTTAAAGTTATTCAGGTTTCCAACATGAGTCAATAAGCACAAACAGAGAAAATCATCTGCACAAAAACTTCTAGCCTAGAAATAATTAAGTGCAAAACATGGGCTCCAAATGGGGACATGTTATACTGCATTGAAACCAAACACTGAAACATCGAGCAACACGTTCATGTACATGGAAAATTTCTATAACCTCTCGATGCCTAGATGCCTAGGAGAATCATTTAACAGATATTTAGGGTCTGTTTGACGAGGAGCTAGAGGAGCTAAAGTTAATTGCTAAACTTTAGTGTATATTAGCACTCCTGCACATGCTAAAGTTTTTAGTCTTAGCTAAAGTTTGGCTCTCCATTAGTACTCCCGTTTGGATGAGATAATACTAAAGTTTAGACTTTCACGTATTAGCGCTTGGATCCAAACAGAGCTTAAAAGACTTAAACCTCAAATCAAATAACATGCGACAACATTAGGGCAGATTCAGACAGCGCAACCCACACTAATGGTCCGGGCATGAAGAAGCTAGTTTCAGGGAAACAGATAAGCGCACAACAACAATTTCCATGCACGGATGAACAAATAATAAATGCTCAAGGGATTGCCATACCTAGTGCGCGCGACATGGCGAGGATCCCACGCACGCGGTGGCCGTTGTTGAACACCACCCGGCCGCCCGCTGCCTGGATCCGTGCCAGCTCGTCCGGCCGGTTTGGCTGCATCACACACGACACGGTTGCTAGTTTGGATGAATTACTCGCAACAAAAAATTAACAGTTGATCATCATAATAAGGTTAGCAGCAACAGTATACCAAACACGATTAGCACCAGCAGCTAGTTAGGTTGAGAATGGCAAGACTCTCTGACAGCAGTGACTGCCAATACATGATTAGCATGGGTGACCAAATACTAGGACAACATTAGAAGGACCACGGCAATTAATGGAAACCTAATTACACGGCACGCGCAGACGAAGGAAAAAGAGAGCAGCACTACTGATGACGGACCCATCCCCTTGCAGGTCCAGTGCCCAGCGCCCAGGCGGCAGCGAACGGAGACGGGCCCCGCGCGGCTCTGAGCTACCAGGCCCACCGCCCGGCGGCCACTCCGTCGCCCCACGTGCCTCGACGGCGACCGACACGTATCCCCCGACAGCCATCACGCCTCGGACGGAATCTCCCGTCGCCGCCGCCACGTGTCCTCCCGGCGACAGCGACGGCGAGCCACGACCGCCCCAGAGGTTCCGGGAAATCCACGGGACTGCCACTGCATGGCCCCGCTTTGACGTCCGTGCTGCCTCCCTCCCTGTCGAGATCCATCTATGATCCATGGACCTCACGCGATTTTCACCTCTAATGTTGGAGAGCCATCCATTTTTTTCCTCTCCAAAAATCTGATGCGAGACGGGAAAAAAAGGCTGTAAGCTGTGCTGCTGACGTGAGGGCGATGTACGCCGGCGACCAGCAAGCCACGGAGCTTCTGGACGGGCGACACCTCACCACGCACGAGTCAACGGTCAACGTCGTCTTGCCGGGGGACCGTGGGGGTGCGACCTAGGTCGCGTTGGGTACAGGAGACTTCAAGTAGTAGGAAAGGTACCTTGTGGTCGTCGGAGAGCTGGACGGGCGGGGCGCCGTCGGGGCCGCGGCACAGCACGGCGCGGGAGTCGCCGCAGTTAGCCACGATGAGGCGGCCGCGGACGAGCACGGCCACCACGGCGGTGGAGCCGACGATGCCCGAGTTCCCCGCCAGCGGGCAGCGGCACGGCGGGCTCACGGCGATGCGGCCGCACGCGCACGCCAGCGACGCCATCGCATCGACGCGGCGGAAGGTTCGATGCAGCGCCGCCCGCCACGCGCGCTCCTCCTCCTGCTGCTGCTGCTGCTTCACCGTCCAGGCGCCGGCGCCGGCCGCGCCTGTCCCTTCCCCCGACGCGGCCTCCTGCTGCTGCCGGCGGCGCAAGCGCTGCGCCAAGTCGGCCTCCTCCGCCGCGAGCTCCTTGGCCAGGAACACGTGCATCCGGTCCCGGCACAGCTCGGACACCTGCATGCCTTTGGATCGTCAACTCGCACGGACCATTGCTATACGATCGATCGACTTAACACGTAACCTAATATTTGTCGTGGAATTAGCAAGTGATAAACGAAAAGACAAACGATGTGGATCCATGTCAAATTTGGAATGTGCTAGAATGTGCCTAGCTTCGTACTACTACTACTACTACTAAAGCAGGTAGCAGCAGCAGCAGCAGTGAATATTGACTGCTAGTGCTAGTGAATGAAGCCATCTGCTTCAGCTTTCTCCTTTGTTGGCACGCATTCATGGCATGTTCTTCTCCTTTATTTCTTGCTTCTTTCCGTTTTATTCTTGGCTTGTTCCAAAACTTAGTGATAAATAATCTGCAAACGGACGAATTACAGCAGCAGTGCCACTGAAGGATAACCAGATGGATGGCGTAGGTAAGTAGGTAGAAACGCCATCTTGATTATTTTAACTTAGAGTGCAGCAGCAGGGTAGATCCTGATTTAGCTAGTAACCAGGGGCATGAAGTCTTGGGATTAACTGATTTGCTAGCCTGTACGTGTACGTACATGGGATCCTCCGTGGCCGTCGAAGACGCCGAAGAAGTGCATGGGCGAGCCGTCGACCCAAGTGTGAAAGCCGGGGCGGAGCGAGACCGTGTCCTCCATGTCCCGCGACCGCCCCGCCACCGACAAGGACCCGAACGCCACCGGCGGCCACGCCTGCGCCGCGGCCGCCGGAAGCTGCGGCACGGCAGGCGGAAGCGGCGGCTGCTGCAGCTCCTCGGCCTCAGCGTCTTCCCCACTGCGGCTGTCCACATCTGACGGTGAAGACGACGAGGTGGGGGAGGCCGGCCGGACGCGCTTCTCCCGGCTTGGTCCGGCGGCGTCGCCCGCGCCTTCGCTGGACCCCGCGGCCGCGGCCGCCACGGGCGGGGGCGCGAGGCGCCGGCGGCGGCTGCGTATGCGGCATCCCGGGGTGGAGGGCGACGAAGCTGCTGCTGGGACGTTCCCGTCGCCGCCGGGCATGTTGACGCCGGCGCTAGCCATCACCATCAATTCCGCTCTCTCCGGCAACCGGCCGGTGGTCACGCGCAGGAGTCCCGGAGCAGAGCAGGGGAGCCCATCCGAATCGGATACTAGCTAGGGCATATAGGAGCTCGATCGAGGGTGGAGGGGATCGTATCGGATGGAGGAAGAGAGGAAGGAGGCGAGCTAGCTTTTGGGCAGCGTCGTCGCGTGTCCTGTTCTTGTCTGCTCGCTGGCGTGGGCGAGGCCCGGCCGGTCGTGTGGACGGAAGAGCAGGCGGTGTGCTGTGCAATGGAAGGGACCCAGGTGGCGCGACGTGGAGACGCCGCGACACGTGGCCCGGGAGATGCAGGGGGCGCGTGGTCCCGCCTAGGGGGCGTCGCGGCGCGCAAACTGGCACCTCGGACCCCGCGATGTGCGCTCGCGCGGGGCTACGTTTCGGTGCGTCACGGCCTGCTTCGGCGCGGCAGCCGGGCTCCATCTGCTTTGCACCGCCTCCTCTCCAAATGGCGTTGTCCACGCGGTGCTAACCAGTGTGGCCATTTTATGGCTGTGTTTGTTCAAGACTATATATAGATTTTTGCAAAAAAAAGAATTGAGTCTACCCTTCCAAACATTACAATTCTTTCTGATTCTATGGTGGAATTTATATTCCTGGGTGGTGAGCAAAATAATATATTTAAAAAATCGGTGTCGACTGACGATTCTGGTAGAATCTCACCGATCGTGGCAAGGTGTTTACGAGATTGCCCATACACTTCATGAAAAACTACCACTCTTTATCATCCGTATATAATAAAAGAAGATCTATCTATAGGCAATCTGAGCATCAGTATCGGGCGGGACCTGCGCTACCGGTTTCCGCCCGGTAGCGTCTGGGCGGTACTAAAGTGGCATGTATTTAGTATCGGACCGAATGTTCGGTACTAAATACCGCAGCCGGTGCTAAACTGCTCGCCACGCAGGGCAGTTGAGGCAGTAGTTTAGTACCGGCTGGTGCTACTAGCCGGTACTAAGTTTGTTTTTTTATTTTTTGCTTATTTTTTCCTTTTCCTTTTTAGTTTTAATTCGTATTCGTATTTGTATTCTATCCGTACGTATAGCTAGCATTCATATTCGTATTCATATCTTGCATAGCAAAGACTATATATATATTAATTATATATATATATACAGTTTATATAAACTTCAAATATTATTCTTGGGATCAAATATTACAAATAGCCTTGTTCATCGTCTTCCTTGTTTTCATCCAATTGACCCACGCTTATCCTATGATCGACATAAAATTCACCGGCGGGATTTATCACCTCATCCATCAGGAATCCACAGAGTGATTCTTGAATTGCCCTGACTCTTTCCAGTTCGATGAGACCTTCTTTCATTTTCCAAACGTACACATACAAACATCATTATTTTAAATTTATACATATATGTAATTAAAATGCAAGAAATTATTATTAATTTGATACGTATATCGAAATCTTTTTGCGTCATTTTGTTTGGGCCGGTAAAGTCGTGGATCCATTCACATACGTAATAGCCACATAAGTTGTTTTCTTCCGCCTGTCTCATACACTATATATAGATGGGTTATGAAATATTCATGGTGTTTAAAGAAATGACACTCATACCGGAAAGTCTATCTTGATATAAAGATCACATGGCGTGTCTATGACTCCTATATGCTTTTTGATGAAGCGAGCCCATGCCTTCTGGATGATGTCTATGAAGTTTTGATATTGTGTTATTGGCATCCTCTTTCCCTCGAACACCACAACTCGGACTCGATTAATCTCGATACTAAGAAAGATCCAGTGAAAGCTGTTGGTACACATATACAGATTAAATGTTGGATATACATACTTTCAAATTGAAGGGATGAAAACAGAGTCGAAGTACTCACTTGAAGTTGTACGGCAACATAATGAATGTACAAGTATGCTGCCTATCCAAGGCCCTGAATACATTGTTCTCGGTCCGATTTCGCCATCTGTTTACACTATTCTCGTTTGTAACATTCGGGTCCATGAAGCCGATGTGATAGTACCCCTTTCTTCGACATTCTTTCACCTTCATCCTACATGATACAAAGAAAAGAGGGGATGAGAAAGCACATAAGTAGTTGAGCTATAATATAGAAATGAGAGGAAACACTTATATAAGAAATACACTGACGAGGGACTTGTCCAGGGCGTCTTGATGGTATAGAAACCAAAGACTCACAAACTTGATCCATATGTCAGCTAGCCCCCGATGTAAATCGCTATCTTTAACCTGAGCTGCGAACATTACGTCTCCATCTGCAGTGGCCCTCATGTACCATTCATGCAACTCACGTATTCCTGTTGGTAGCATGTTCAGCAACTCAGGCCACATAAGAGGTTCCCCACTACAAATGGTTTTCTTCCTGCCCCTGGGTGAATCAGGATTGGAACCTCCCCTCGGAGTTGAGCTTTTGTGAGTTTCGTTTCCGCCACAAACTCGGTCATAGCTTCATCCTCTTTTGAAAGCACTTGGAGTGGAGGTATCGATTGTTGGGGTTGTTCTCCGAGCTGGGGAATGTTTTTGCCCCGATGATTACTCTTCTTCTGATAAGACTTTATGATTGAGCGGTCGTAGTCCGACAGTGTTTCTTCCTCCCTTGGTTGGCACATGGTTACGAAGAACTTCTACCCGACTGGATTCACTGGTTGCTTCGGCTCAGGCTTCCTTGGCGCGAATTATTCTCGAGCCTCCTTTCTCACATGCTCATTCAATTCCTCTTGAGTCATTTCGTATGCTAACTTCGGAGGTGGAGGCTTCTCTTTCTTTTTAGATGGGTTCTTCTTCGCCTTAGGAGGTGGCGGTGGCGGGACCTAAGCCTTTGCGTTCTTCTTCGCCTTAGAAGGTGGCGGCGGACTCATGCTGGGGTCCCTTGGAGTGGGTAATGACTGCGGATCCATGCTAGGGTCCCTTTGTGCGGGTGGTGATGGCAGACCCATGTTGGGGTCCCTTTGTGCGTGTGGTGATGGCGGACCCATGCTGGGTGTTGGCGTTGGCGATCTTGGCCCTGGGCTCTGAGCTGATGCTGCGGGATTGTGGCTCATTGTGGAAATCTTATGTAGCGCTTGTTCCAACAGATCCAAGTGTGGAGGGCCTGTTGTAGTTCCTCTTCTCCATCGCCTCCAGGAATCTCGAGGTCGAGGTCTTCCCATCCTTTCTCGACCCGGTCAACCATGACTCTAGCACATCCTTCAGGAATCAGCACGCCATGAATTGTCCCACCTTGGACATGTACTTCGGAAGTACCGTGAGCCACTAATTTGGCCTTTTTCCTTTGCTGATAAAGAAGCTCTCAGGGGATCCTCATGGTGATGTCATCCACGGGATAACGTTGTTGGTTGTCCGCAACCATTTCAGTTCGGGCTCCGCTAGCCGAATGCTCCGTGGAAGCGATGCTGCTACAGCGTTGAGAGCCGGGGCTGCTCTCCATATTTGGAGCTGAAGGAGCTTCTTGTAGTCGTTGGCTAGCTGCCATTGCACCTTCAATTGAAGCTACTCGTTCTTCTAGGGCATGCATCTTCTCTTCCTGTTTAGCCTTCCTTCTACATCGGCTTCGATAAGTGTCGATATCTGTACTGAAGCCATGCTTTCATGGAAGTACGCCCATGCCTCGGGCACGTCCTGTGTGTTTTGGTATCCCAAGAGCGTATGTCAGATCGCCTTTCTCTCTGTCAGGCTTCAAAGTGCCTTTTGCAATGGACTTTAGTGCCGTATCGAGCCTGTCGGCCGCTTCTCTTATTCGATCGGTAGTCACGAACGATCCATCTTCCATGTTTAGTGTGCCTCCATGAGCATAGAAGAAATACTTTGCTTGCAATGGCCAATTGAAAGTCACCGGTATGATTCCTCTTGCCATTAGGTCTTCTTCCATCTTCTGCCATTTCAGAATCGCGGAAGAACAATCTCCTTGGCCAAGATGATGGAAGTGCTTCTTCTTGCTCGCATTGTCTTTGTTCCATCTTGCTCGCTCCTCGCTTTCCTATTTTAGTAATTTTTGTCGTCTGCAACTTTCCTTTGTTAGGATCTATCACAATTTTTTTTAGAAAATGATTTTTCTACAACTTTTCTACTAATCATATCAGGTTTTCATGAAAAATCTTGCATTAGCCATTTTTTTGGAAAATTTGGGTCTTAGGCAATGATCGGCCCAATTTTTCTAGGATCTAGGACATCTGGTGCTAACCCCACCTTATGCTTGATCCACTTTGCACCATCATGGTAGCTTCTTGTTTTGTCACCAATTTCATGATTTTTCATATGTCACCTACTCACCTGCATCTCATGAAAAAGCATCTGCGAAACCTAAGTTTCTTCAGAAGAGCCATCAAGGAACATGGGTATTTTTCTGCTTGTAATTTGAGAAAACAATGAATATGCATACTGAAAAATCAGGAGGCCTTATGCTGCGAACTTGAAAAGTTTTGGAAAATCATTGTAACTTGGCAATGTGAAAAACTTTGGTATAGTGTTAGTGCGGCGCGGGTGAGAGAGAGAGAGAATGAAATGAACCGGATTTTCGAAATGAACATCCGACTCCCTGTACCTTTGTGATAGTCCCTAGATCAAGCGTTATCACGTACAGAACTCATTCCAGAACACATCATAGTCATACAACACGAAAAGTCAATACATGGGTTTACTAAATACATAATCCAAAGGATTGTAGTACGATCTCATTACAAGCCCCTTGGGCTAAATCGAACAAGCAGAAAGCGGAAAAGTGATAACTAGGCTTCTGGACCATCCTTCATCTTCTGGAATCTCCACCTCAGGCAAACTCGAGCGTAGCACGGGCCTCAATCTTGCCGTCCTTCATTATTGGAGTCAACCTCCGGGGCAGATCCTGCATCTACTCAAACTATCCCCAAGGAATGGGATAGGTCCACGTCACCATTCATATCTGATGTTGACATCAATACTAATGATACATCCACGCCTACACAAGTACCTATTTCTGGTCCTATTACACGTGCCCGTGCTCGTCAACTTAATCATCAGGTGAGTTCACTTTTGAGTTTATGTCCATCATGTTTAGATCATGGAGACGCGTGCACTCTTATTTTGATTAGGAACCAAGGAGACGACCGAAAGGAAAACGGATTCGCGTAGGCTGAATTCGGACTGCAGAACAACACCAACTTGTGACGGTCACCACGGTCGCATATGGACTCGGATTGGGACTTTCAAGTACTTCGTGGAAAGCTTATATAGTTTTCTTTCCAATGGGCCGTGTATCAAGTTGAGTCCCGTACGGACGCATCCTAGGGTTGGAATATGACCCCAGCACCCCTGTGGTCGTCCTCCCACGTCCTTATACCCCTTAGCCGCCACCAAGAACACTTGGGTTTTTGTTTAGATCAAGTTTAGCCTTTGCTACTTGCTTGTGAGCGCGCGTGCTGGATCAGCCGCCCGTCTTCTTGTCTTCGGAACCCCACATCATTGCAGATTGAGTTTGAATCCTTCATCTACATCTAGTATATTCAGTACTTGTTTACTTGTTCTTGCTGGTTCTTCGATTGCTTGCAGGACGAGTGCCCTAGTGGCCGTGTGTCGCGCTCCACAAGATCGCGGCAGCCATTGGAGGTGGTGTATCGGGCCGTGAACGTCGCCTCCATCCTCAAATCGAGTTATCCCCCGCCTCTCATCGAAATATCGGGAACAAACCCTAGCGGGTTCACATAAGTTGGTAATCAGAGCAAGGTTTATCGGTGAGACACTTCCAATCCTTTGCTGTTTTTATTTTCCTATAGTCCAAAAAGCCCAAAAAAAATTAGTAGATTAGTTTACCTGCAATCCTATAAACTCTTTGAGCCTTTGCTAGTACTGCTTAGTTAGGGCTTGTTGAGTATTTGGTTGCATCGGTTGCGTCGTGTTGCTGGTCTTAGTTAGTCCTTTAGAGTTTCGAGTTCTTGTCACCTCTTTTTGTCTCAGAGTTTTAATTCACCAGTGGAAGAAAGCTTTCATTATTTCTGTGTTCGGTCTCTGATTTGCGAGTTTTAGTACAATCTGGAAAACTTAACTCATGATCTTTCCAACGGATCTGACCTGGGTCACAAACTCCATCTGAGTGCTCCAGAATCGACTTGGAGATTTGTGCGTCTGAGAATCGACTTGGAGATTTGTGCGTCTGGCTGCGTGAAACAAGTTTCGTCAATCTGAGTTGGTAGTAGCTATATGCAGTAATCCTATTGCGTTGGTTGTAAAAAAAGGATTTTAGTCCTCTACAAAAAAAAGAAGAAAAAGAAGAAAATAAAGTGAAAATAAAACAAAAAAAAGAAAAGAAACGAAAAAGAAGAAAGGGGTTGATCCATCTTTTGTGTTCCTGCTGTTTCGGTTGGTGCTTTGTGACTTCATTTGTGTCCAGGCTCGCGCCTCTAGTACGGTCTAGGCTAGGACCAGCACAGTACCACCGTTAAACAATTATTCAGCTTGCTTTTCTGACTAACGCGGTGCTAGTATTTTCCCTTGATCAGCCCACCTACAGCTCCACATATTCGACTACAGTTTGACAGGTCCAGTTGCTGCGGCACCGATATGCTCCCTTCCAGGTGCTCGACTTGTTGGTTGCCAACCCCCTCCTGTTGAGCAAGGTAAGAATTGGTAAGAGCTTGTATAACAGGTTGAGAGAAAGCACCTCACAGTGGTTACATCTTAGTAGCTATAGGGGTTTGTTCTACTTCACTTGTTCCCTGTTTCTTCTTGTGCTTCTACCATGGCAGGTTCAGGGGATGAGGATGATAGGGGTGGTCCACTTACGCTTCGTACCAAGGGCATCATGCAACATTTTAAAAAACAAGTGTGGGAGTACACCGAAGGAATTGATACTGACTTGCAGGTGCTGAATGAGAAGATTGGTGTCCTAGAGGGTGGACAAATTTCCACCAACAACAAGCTTGCAGGGTTGGAGACGTCGATCAGTTGTGTCGACAAAAGTGTTGCTTCTCTTCTACGATGTTTTGATGAGCTGCATGCTAAAGCCCTTGATGGGCGTGATGAAGACAGCAAGAAAGATGAGCATGTCGTGGGCGATTATGTTGCTGATACTGAACAAGATGATCAAGACACTCACAACCATCGACGGCTTTTTACTAATCGTAGAGGTATGGGAGGACATCGCCGACGTGAGGTACACAATAATTATAATGCGTTCACTAAGATTAAATTTAAGATACCTCCTTTTGATGGTAAATATGATCCTGATGCATACATTACTTAGGAGATTGCTATTGATCAAAAGTTTGCATGTCATGAATTTCCTGAAAGCACACGTGTTAGGGCTACTACTAGTGAGTTTACCAATTTTGGTTCTGTTTGGTGGATAGAACATGGCAAGAAAAATCCTAATAACATGCCACAAACATCGGATGCTTTGAAACGGGTCATGCAGGCTAGATTTGTTCCTTCTTATTATGCACGTGATATGCTAAATAAGTTGCAGCAATTGAGACAGGGTGCTAAGAGTGTAGAAGAATATTATCAGGAGTTACAAATGGGTATGCTGCGTTGTAATTTAGAGGAGGGTGAGGAACCTGCGATGGCTAGATTTTTGAGTGGTTTAAACCAAGAAATTCACGACATCCTTGCTTATAAAGATTATACTAACGTGACCCGTTTGTTTCATCTTGCCTGTAAAGCTGAAAGGGAAGTGCAGGGGCGACGTGCCAGTGCCAAGACTAATGTTCTGCAGGAAAATCTACATCATGGCAGCAGCGCACGACTACTTCTCTGACTGGACGTGCGTCTCTCCCAACTCACTCGCCTGGTCGACCAGCACCATTGCCTTCCCCCAGTGATAAATCACGTAGTTCTCCCACAAATTCAGCAATCAAATCTGTCCAGAAACCAGCTGCTAGTGCTTCTTCGATTGCCTCCACGGGTATAACAAGAGATCTTCAGTGCCATCGTTGCAAGGGCTTTGGGCATGTGCAGCGTGACTGTCCTAGCAAGCGTGTTTTGGTGGTCAAAGAAGATGGTGGGTATTCTTCTGCTAGTGATTTTGATGAAGATACACTTGCTTTGCTTGCAGCTGACCATGCAGGTAGTGATGAACGACCAAAAGAGCAATTTGGCGCAGAGCCTGCCGAGCATTATGAGAGCCTCATTGTGCAGCGTGTGCTTAGTGCACAAATGGAGAAGGCGGCGCAAAATCAGTGACATACATTGTTTCAAACAAAGTGTGTCATTAAAGAGCGTTCTTGTCGCATGAGCATCGATGGAGGTAGCTGCAACAACTTGGCTAGCAGCGATATGGTGGAGAAACTTGCACTTACCACCAAACCGCACCCACACCCATATCACATTCGATGGCTAAACAACAGTGGTAAGGTAAAGGTAGCTAGACTGGTGCGAATTAATTTTGCTATTGGATCATATCATGATGTTGTTGAATGTGATGTTGTGCCTATGGAGGCTTGTAATATTCTGCTAGGTAGGCCATGGCAATTCGATACAGATTCTATCAGTATTCGCTCTTGCACCATGATAAGAAAATCGTGTTGCTGCCCATGTCCTCTGAAGCTATTTTGCATGATGATGTTGCTAAAGCTGCAAAAGCTAAAAGTGAGAGCCATAAAAATACCAAATCTATTACTGATAAGAAAGATGAAATAAGATTGAAAGGACATTGCTTGCTTGCGACTAAATCTGATATTAATGAATTAATTGCTTCCACTTCTATTGCCTATGCTTTGATATGCAAAGATGCTTTAATTTCAATTCACAATATGCAACATTCTTTGCCTCTTGCTGTTGCTAACATTTTGCAGGAGTATGCTGATGTGTTTCCAAGTGAGATCCCACCGGGGTTGCCACCAACTCGAGGGATTGAGCATCAGATTGATCTAATTCCTGGTGCATCTTTGCCTAACCGTGCGCCGTACAGAACAAATCCGGAAGAAACAAAAGAGATTCAGTGACAAGTGCAAGAGCTACTCGACAAAGGTTATGTACGTGAGTCCCTTAGTCCTTGTGCTGTTCCGGTTATTTTAGTGCCTAAAAAAGATGGAACATGGCGTATGTGCGTTGATTGTAGGGCTATCAATAATATCACGATTCGATATCGATACCATATTCTATGTTTTGATGATATGCTTGATGAATTGAGTGGTGCTGTTGTGTTTTCCAAAGTTGATTTGCGTAGTGGGTACCACCAGATTCGTATGAAGTTGGGAGATAAATGGAAAATTGTTTTCGAAACTAAGTTTGGTTTATATAAGTGGTTAGTCATGCCTTTTGGGTTAACTAATGCACCTAGTACTTTATGTGATTAATGAACGAGGTTTTGCGTGCTTTCATTGGAAAATTTATTGTAGTCTACTTTGATGATATACTAATTTACAGCAAATCTATTCACGAACATCTTGATCACTTACGTGCTGTTTTTAATGCCTTACGAGATGCACGTTTATTTGATAACCTTGAAAAGTGCACCTTTTGCACAGATCAAGTGTCGTTTCTTGGCTATGTTGTGACTCCACAGGGAATTGAGGTTGATCAAGCGAAGGTAGAAGCTATATAGGGGTGGCCTGTACCAAAGACTATTACACAAGTGAGGAGTTTCCTAGGGCTTGCTGGGTTCTATCGCCGTTTTGTGAAGAACTTTAGCACCATTGCTGCACCATTGAATGAGCTTACAAAGAAGGAAGTGCCTTTTAGTTGGGGCAATGAACAAGAGAACGCCTTCAACATGCTGAAAGATAAGTTGACACACGCACCTCTTCTCCAACTTTCTGATTTTAATAAGACTTCTAAGCTTGAATGTGATGCTAGTGGGATTAGATTGGGTGGTGTTTTGTTACAAGAAGGCAAACCTGTTGCATATTTTAGTGAAAAATTGAGTGGGCCCATTCTGAATTATTCTACTTATGATAAGGAATTATATGCTCTTGTTCGGACATTAGAAACATGGCAGCATTATTTGTGGCCCAAAGAGTTTTTTATTCATTCTGATCATGAATCCTTGAAGCATATCCGTAGTGCGTTGAATTTATTGAATCTTTTCTTTATGTTATTAAGCACAAGAAAGGGAAAGAGAATATCATTGTTGATGCTTTGTCTAGGAGATATACTTTGCTGAATCAACTTGACTACAAGATCTTTGGATTAGAAACAATTAAAGACCGTATGTTAATGATGCTGATTTTAAAGATGTGTTGCTGCATTGTAAAGATGGGAAGGGATGGAACAAATTCATCGTTAGTGATGGGTTTGTGTTTAGAGCTAACAAGATATGCATTCCAGCTAGCTCCGTTCATTTGTTGTTGCTACAGGAAGCGCATGGAGGTGGCTTGATGGGGGCATTTTGGAGTAAAGAAAATGGAGGACATACTTGCTGGTCATTTCTTTTGGCCAAAGATGAGAAGAGAAGTGAAGAGATTTGTTGCTCGTTGCACGACATGTCAAAAGGCTAAGTCACGGTTAAATCCACATGGTTTGTATTTGCCTCTACTTGTTCCTAGTGTGCCTTGGGAAGATATTTCTATGGATTTTGTGTTGGGATTGCCGAGGACTAGGAAGGGACGTGATTGTGTGTTTGTGGTTGTTGATAGATTTTTTAAGATAGCTCATTTTATACCATGTTATAAAACTGATGATGCTTCTCATATTGCTGATTTGTTCTTTCGAGAAATTGTTCGTTTGCATGGTGTGCCCAACACAATTATTTCTGATCATGATGCTAAACTTCTTAGTTATTTTTGGAAGACTTTATGGGCAAAATTGGGGACTATGCTTTTATTTTCTACTACATGTCATCCCCAAACTGATGGTCAAACTGAAGTTGTCAATAGAACTTTGTCCACTATGTTAAGGGCTGTTTTAAAGAAGAACATTAAGATGTGGGAAGATTGTTTACCTCATATTGAATTTGCTTATAATCGCTCGCTGCATTCTACTACAAAGATGTGCCCCTTTCAAATTGTTTATGGTTTGTTGCCTCGTGCTCCTATAGATTTAATGCCTTTGCCATCTTCTGAAAAACTGAATTTTGATGCTGCTAAGCGTGCTGAATTGATGTTAAAACTGCATGAAACAATTAAAGAAAACATAGAGCGCATGAATGCTAAATATAAGTTTGCTAGTGATCAAGGTAGAAAGGAACTAAAGTTTGAACCTAGGAATTTTGTTTGGTTGCATTTGAGAAAGGAAAGGTTTCCTGAATTGTGAAAATCTAAATTGCTGCCTTGGGCTGATGGACCTTTTAAAGTGTTAGAGAAAATTAATGACAATGCATATAAGCTAGATCTACCAGCAGATTTTGGGGTTAGTTCCACCTTTAACATTGCAGATTTGAAGCCATATTTGGGAGAAGAAGATGAGTTTGAGTCGAGGACGACTCAAATGCAAGAAGGGGAGGATGATGTGGACATCAATACTAATGATACATCCACGCCTACACAAGTACCTATTACTGGTCCTATTACACGTGCCCGTGCTCGTCAACTTAATCATCAGGTGAGTTCACTTTTGAGTTTATGTCCATCATGTTTAGACCGTGGAGACGCGTGCACTCTTATTTTGATTAGGAACCAAGGAGACGACCGAAAGGAAAACGGATTCGCGCAGGCTGAATTCGGACTGCAGAACAGCACCAACTTGTGACGGTCACCACGGTCGCATATGGACTCGGATTGGGACTTTCAAGTACTTCGAGGAAAGATTATAAAGTCTTCTTTCCAATGGATGCGGCATCAACTCTATCTCTGATCGGAGTCGGTCTCAATCTTCGATTTGTTGCCGACACCTTTTTTGCTCATGGTGCTGTGTCGCCTTATTTTGGCCCAATGGGCCGTGTATCAAGTTGAGTCCAGTACGGACGCATCCTAGGGTTGGAATATGACCCCAGCACCCCTGTGGTCGTCCTCCCACGTCCTTATACCCCTTAGCCGCCACCAAGAACACTTGGGTTTTTGTTTAGATCAAGTTTAGCCTTTGCTACTTGCTTGTGAGCGCGCGTGCTGGATCAGCCGCCCGTCTTCTTGTCTTCGGAACCCCACATCATTGCAGATTGAGTTTGAGTCCTTCATCTACATTTGGTATATTCAGTACTTGTTTACTTGTTCTTGCTGGTTCTTCGATTGGTTGCAGGACGAGTGCCCTAGTGGCCGGGTGTCTCGCTCCACAAGATCGCGACAGCCATTGGAGGTGGTGTATCGGTTGCTAAGGCGCAGCATCCTTGGAAGGCTGTAGTCAGGCCATGAATGTCACCTCGATCCTCAAATCGAGTTATCCCCCGCCTCTTATCGAAAGATCGGGAACAAAACCTAGCGGGTTCACATCAGTATGCAAGCTGTAAAGTGGATATACTAAAGGTATATCTAAATCAAGGAGGAAAGCTAGGGTTCCCTATGCATAAGAAGCATCATAAGATATATCATCATCCAAACTCCAAACTTTGGCCGCTCTGGCACCCCGGATTCCTCGGTCCAACACACACCTCTCAAAACCACCAAGTCGGTGCGAGAACACCCTATCCTCGCACCTCAGCTGCCCTAGGAAGGAAGTATCCACTAGAGGGAGGTAGAAAAATAGGTAACACTACTCTAATAAGAGCAACAGAAAAGTAGGGTTGTCCATGACCGAGGACGCGGCTATACGTATAGTTTTCACCCTCCAGGGGTTGTACACCTGTACCCACTCGAATTAAAGCCAGCCGGGAGCAAACCGACTGACTCCGAGACACCAATCTACTGAGAACGGAAACTAGGAGCCATGGCAACATCCGTCTTTCCTAGGTCTTGGGTGCATCCTCCCGCAAGAGGTCGCCTTGGGACTGTGAAGCCTCCCTTGAGTCTCAGGGGATGTGAGGTCAGCACCTCCTCCCCCTGCTCTGATACTCGATCCTCCTACCGGCTTGTTACCGTACTTGCTAGCCCCGGACCGGACCCACCCGCATAATGGTTAAGTGGTGTGCACGCTTAACATAGTCCCACAAATCATAGTTACTCTCAACCGGTCCTCATATGCCGAGCGAGCATCTTCATCACATGCGTATCCACCGCAATGGTCCGCAACTGCACCTATTACGGGTGCCACAAACTCGTCAACCAAGTAACCATAAAAGATGTACCCGCCATAGGTACTCCATAGAGTGTGCCAAGATACACACTCCAAACCTTCGATCCAAAGATCGAGTTAAGTTCGCTCGCTCCCTACTAAAAGCCGTATTCACCAACTCCAGCAAACTGTATCTCCACTCATACCAAAA
Organism: Panicum miliaceum; assembly: GCA_032594955.1. NCBI lineage: Eukaryota > Viridiplantae > Streptophyta > Magnoliopsida > Poales > Poaceae > Panicum > Panicum miliaceum. Next base: position 3,680,734 of record CM064070.1, on the reverse strand, counting down.
CTATCCGTCCATTCTCACACATACACATGCAAGGCATAGAAAGGTATCTCATATATAAGCGTATAGTATTGCAAGGAGTTCATATAAATAAATAGGCTATGCAGGCTCATCTCATTGTAACACATCATGAAGCAGTAGCATATCTAGCAAGCAATGCCTAATAGGTATTCAAATCGTAGATGGGCATGAACCTGGGTTCTCTTCATAGTCTTCTCAGCTCTCCTTGTAGTCCTGGTTGTCTTCGGTGTCGATCAGCTCTTCGTCGATGGGTCCTATTTGTAATTACGAATAAATACGGGGGCCAAAGTCCTAAGGTGCACAAAAGTATTCAAATAAGATCCAAATCACACCAAAACCTACTCTAACGGGTAGATCATGATTTTAGAAGAATTATGAAACTGGTTTCCGATTAATTTGCTATGAAATTTCTAGACTTAATTTTTTATGGGTCCTTATGTCCGCACAACAAAAAGAAAAAGGGTCAACTTGGTTTGGTGGGCTGAAAGGCGACGGTCCGGCTCGATACAGTAGGCTGGCTTGGTTCTAGGCTTGCCAGGTCGGCGCACGGCCTGCAGGCTGGCTTGGTAGGCTAGCTTGGTCAGCGGCTCGACGGGGCGGCTCCCAGGCCCATTCTGGTCTCCCTTCCCCCGCTCAGCCTCGCTGACAAGGCGACCCCATGGGTCAGCCCCTCTCTCTCCCTCTCTTCGCTCTCGCTGATAGCTTGGTCCCGTTTGTCAGCCAAAGAGCGGATCACATGTGACTATGGAGATCCCGTGCGGATCCCGGGCTGTCTGGCCAGTGTGTGTGCGGCTGGCGGGTGTGTGTGCATGGCGGATGCACGTGAGGTGCTCGGCAAAGTGCCATAGTGGCACTTGCGGGTGCCATGCGCGACATCACGGCCGTGGCGAGGCAGGGTGATGGCAAGGCACGATAGGGGCAACGGGATGGCGGTGGCTTTTGGGCGCATGGGTCCTTGGCCTTCCAAGGCTGCGACATGCTTTCCCGACATGTGCAGGCATCCGGCGAGGCGGAACTGTGGTGGCCGGTGGCGAGGCTCGGTCTTGGTCCAGGTAATGCAAAGGTAGGGCCTTTCAGCTGGGACGTGGTGTACGCGTTGGTGCTCGCAGCGCTCTGGTATTCCAGAGCCGCGGCGCGGCGGTGGCGGGGCAACAACCGCTGGAACGACGGAGAGGTGGCTACGGGTTGAGCAAGACAGGGCAAGGTGCAGGCGCGTGCTCGCAGGCACCTGGGATCCCAGGGCCGCGGCACAGCCGAACGATGCTCAAGGGACGCCAGTACTCCGGGCCCGCGACAAAGGCACGGCGGCGAGGGGTGCGCGACGGCGGGCTGCAAGGCAACGACGACGGTGCGGTAAGGCCCCTGCAGACGAACAAGAAGGGACGGGGTCCTACGGCTTGGCTATGGAGGGGTCATCGATGGCGCAAGGCATGTTGGCAGCAAGGGCGGCTCGAGGAAGAAGAAGGTGAGGCTGTGGTGAGTTAGTCTAGGAAGATCAAGGCTGTGCAGGATGTGCCGCGATGGCTGTGTAGACGTACGGGCGTAGGCTCGGGGTAGTTCCGGTGGCGGCATCCTCCCCTCCTCCTTCCTCCTCTACTGCTCCTCTTCTCCCTCCTTCGGGTGCAGCAGCGGCGGCTTTCAATTGGAAAGGGGAAACCCTAGGAGGAAGCTAGGGTTGCGGTGGTGGTCGATTAGGGTCTTATAGGGGATGGCCGCTAGGGTTTGGTCGGGCCTGGACGCAAGGGACGGCGGGGATCCTCGGCGGGATCCGTGGCGTCGGTGCTAGGGTTGGAGGCGCGCAGGTGGTCAAGGGTGAGGTGGAAAGGGGGTACGACGCGGTTGCGTTCCCTTATCGCGGAGCGGGGGCGGCCCGGCGCTGACGTTAGCGATGGGAGGCAAAGGCGAGGCGCGCGCTGGTGAGAGCAGCGTCCAAAGGTAGGGGAAAAGCTGACAAGCAGGGTCCACTCATCAGTGGCTAGGTTAGGGTGGTGTTTGGTTGGGCCTGTGCATTCATGGGCTGCGCTCATGGCCGGTTCGGGGTTTGCAGGCTAGAGTAGGCCAGCTGGGTTGGGATGGAAGCTAGGGCTTAGGTGGATTAGGGTTGTGGTCTGGGTTAGGGCTGGATGGACTTGGGTTAGGGTAGGTCTTTAGCGGGTAGGGCTAGGGTATTTAGCTTTTGAATTCAAATTTGAAGGGCACACTTCGAGGTTGAATTCCACACAATTTCAGTCAATAAAAACAAAATAAAAGCAAATAAACTTAAACAAACAATTTCAAGAGTAAACTCCAAATAACTCCAAATCGACTCACACTAACATTTCAATGATCCTTATTTCAGATCAAGCTTTGAATTACTAGGGATTCGATAGAAAGGAGAAGCTAACCTCAAATTGATTCTACTACTAAGCACTTGCACAAAAAGTTTTTAAAAACTCAGATTTTTGCACAAATAACATTCCAGGAAAAACCTAGGATGTTACACACTCCCCCCCTCACAACAATCTCGTCCCCGAGATTAAAGGTGTACCTAGGTCTTGAAGGGTGTGGTTACTCGTCCTAGATAGCTTTCGCATTCTAGGAGCGGTTCTCCACTCACTTTCTTCTGGTCTCATCTTTTCCTCCTTGTATCAACACGGGTGATCCTTATGGTGAAGCGGTAGACTTGTTATATTGGTCGTCCGGTAACTCTTCCAACTGCTTCTTCCACTCCACGAGTTCTCCTTCTAAAGTTTGAGAGGGTCGTTTTGCGATCGAGTGTGCTTGGCATGGGGTCTATTATGCATCCCTGCTCTCCAACAAGCGGAAATCCTGGTATTCCTCCATGAACACGTCTGATTACTCCCTCGGGTACCTCCCTCATCGGGTTATTCAGAGTATACTCCCTGGTCGTATTTGTCCCTAATTTCTCCTACCCTTGGCTATTCCCATGGAGTTCATTATATGTCTCTAGTCCAGTGAGATGTATCTCTTCCTTCGTTCATATACAGGTCGTTGTGTATTTGACTAGTTGCGTTCTTCATTTTATGTTTCAAAACATTCTGAGAGTCAATATCTTTGTTGGATTCTTCATATGACAAATTCTTCTCAAACCCTTGGTCATATACCATGGCTCATATCATCGGTGTATCTTTAACATCTTCTCGGCCTTTCCCAATCCGACTCTTTATCCAATTGGAGCTACGCAAAGTGGTAGCCTATTATGGATCTAAAGCTTCCACAATCACCCCTTGGGTATGATTGGGTATGAAGTCATGGTTTAGGTCTCCATCAACGTCTGATAATGCGGCTGTACCACCTCTCCATAGCTTGCTTTTTGGGCTGGTGCGGTTTCTTTTCAAAGGTTATGTAGTCCTCTTATCAATTCCTTCAGCTATCTTATTGTATCTGAGGTACTTTCGTACCTTGCAACGTGCATCTTATACTTTTGCCCCCAAATTCCGCATCTCAAATGCAGAGTTTTGTAGAGTTTTCTCTGGTGGTTCAAGTCTAAGCTGGGTACTTCTTGACTAGGGGTTGTCCTTGTAACCTTTATTCCATACCAACTTCCTACATTTTCCTTCACTTATTTCCTTCGTTGGTCTAGCACATCCAGAGAAATCCTTGCTCGGGGGCTAGCTTTATCCGACATAACTACCCATCAATTGAGCTCAGTAATTGAAGGGATCATTTACAATACTCTTAGTAGTGTGAGTCCGAGGAAAAACCTGTTCTTCAGTTCTGCGTCTCGTGTTTGCGAAGTCGACTATTCCGTTTCTAGGCATGCCTTCCTTGGAGTAACTCCTGAATTGCTGGTATTTCGATCTTCAAGTTGTGTGGCTTGATCTTGGTCTACCACTTAAGCGAGTTGTAGGCTCATCTTAGGTTCACATGGTCGGCTCTCGGTCCCACGTCCTTTTCTGACATGGTAAGATATCTCAACACTAGGTCGGATAACATGGGTCCTGTAGCTCTTGGAGGAGTTCCGTCACTTTTCCAACCCATGCTAAATGTCCAGTTGATTCTCTTCAATATTGGGTCCAATTCGTTGGTGGGGTTGATCATGGGTTCCAAGTCTTAATCCATTTGCAGACCTAGTAATCTTTAGGTAATTCCTCTGAGCGTCCTTTCACAACAAGCATATCTTCTTATGTTCTATTGGTGTTGTGTTCCCATTTGGGTTGAGGGGTATCCTGAGGTGTGATAACTGCCTTAATTCCAATGCAGGATTTCAGGATGGTTCCCAAAAACCTCAATCGTGCCCTCCTTGAATCTAGTCATCCTGTGCTAGTTCCAACTTGAGGTACATCCTGTGACTTCAGGGGTTCACCTCAACTCGTCTTCTGTAGAAGTGTTACCATGCTTTCAGAGTCTAGGCGAGTCAGGACGACTTCCTTGCAAGCTAGGAAACATCTATGGTATCTCAACGCGAAACTAGAGGCTACAGACCGACTACTAGAGGTCCTAGGGAAGGATTTCCACACGGCATATAGGGTGGATCCGTAAAAACAAGCTGTTCCTGAGGCGAGCGAGATTAAGGCTTTCGATTTATCTATGGGATATTTACCAGTCACGACATCGGGTGTATCTCTGGCTTCCTTCTCGGTCAGGTTGGTGAGGCGGCTATGGTTGTCAGTGCGCGGAGTCTGAGCTGGCTTGCTTGTTGAGCCAAAAGATCGGGCCAGAGTCTGGGTCTTCCTGTCGGGGCACTCATAGGACTTGTGGCCCGGTTTATTGCAGGTGAAGCAAACAAACGGTGTAGGCCCGCTGTTGGTCTCCTGTGCCTCTTCCTTGGGTCTATTCTCCGAAGCTCTTGTTGTTGGGGTACTGGCTGCTTTCTTCACCGTAGTTCCCCTCTAGCTGTCTGGGTGCGCGATGGAAACTGCTCTTGGGTGGAAAGGGTGGTGCATCCCAGCTCCTGCAGGGTTCTGTCCTGGGTTTGGTGCTTCGTCTTTCTCTTCTTGTTATGCTGTCTATCCTCCCGGTTTGATCTCTTGGCTGACTTTGTCTTGCCTCGTGCTTTCTTTCCAGGGCACTGAGCCCTCTTGTGTCCGTGCTTTCTGCAGCTTTGACATCTGATCATGGCTATTTCAGTAGCTTCACTTTTGTCCGGGCGTTGCTCCCACATACCTTCTTCTTTAGTTTGACCAACGCCTTGCTTGATCTTGTCATTTTGGTAGTCACTTTCGTGGAACTCCTTGTTGTTCTAGCTAGGGGCCGGTGGAACACGGTGTCCCGTCATGTTGCTCCCTTCACCAATAGGCCTCTGTATTGGGCCAGGGTGCGGTTGGCGGTAGGGGTTGTTCCCCTTAGTCATGAGCCTCTCTGCTTATACTTTTACTCTCTCTTCGACTGTTGGCGCTTGTTTCTCTATACTCATGGGAAAGAGTGCTCCGCACCGTATATTGGTGGTCAGCTAGCTAGTAACGTCACTCACCTTAAGGAAGGGTTTACAGCAAACACTCAACATAAGTTCACTCAATAGGAAAAAGAAAGTAAAAAGCCATAAGAGATGCATAAGATCCAACCAATCATTCAGCAGTACAAGTCAAAAACCCAAGTTACCTCGAGATTACAACTAAACCTTGCCGATAAAACACTACTAACGCATCTACAGATACATCGTGAAAGCTTACAAAAGAGGGGTAACTCTATCACAACAACGAGAACTCAACTCCTGGCACTACTGCCGGTTTGTGACATCAGCAAATAGACACAACTCAAGACTATTCAGCCGGAATGGGTCATCGGCTCAACACAAGACTTATGAAGACTCTTACCGAAATGGGTCATCGACTTACAACTCGACTCATGAGCACTCTTGCCGGAATGGGTCATCGGCGGACTAGCAATTTTACAACCTACTTTTATTCGTGGGTCTCCATCACGTGCTCTAGTCCATAGCACGGCGAGGCTTCTCGTACGCTAGTACTTCTTTGCGTTCCTCTGGGTTGCCTACTAGGTACAATTTGCCAATGGCAGCGTGGGCCTCCAATACCTCTTCAGTCTTGTTGACGCCAGATTTTGGCACGTATTGAATCGGCGTCACGGAAGGAGGAGATTGGCCGATGCGACAGACTTAAAGGCTACAGTTGGGAATCGGCCGATTGACGCTACAGTTAGGAATCGGCCGATTGGCGCTGCAGTGTTTCGGGCGATTGGTGAATGGAGTTGGTGGGGGTCGGCCGATTGAAAGGCTAGAGCGTTTGGGCCAATGTGGGCTTGCGCCAACAGATAGGGGATGAAGCCAATGGAATCCCAACAGAGGATCCCAGTCAAAGATGACCTGACGTTGGTCAAAGAACGATGCCGACTCGGTCGAGGAGCAATGGAAGGAGTCCGGATTGGACTAGGAGATGGCAGCAGAAGATTCTGTGGGAGCCCGTTTTCTTTAGGAAAGTCTTATAGATATAGTAGTTTTTATTTAAATTAAGTTTGTAACGGATTGTAATAGATCAGGAGTCTTAGTCCTAGGGTATAAATAGAAGCAGTCAGGGTTGTGTAGAGGAGACACATCAATGAATACAAACAATCTAGTTTTTCATCGTACTTAACTTTCAAGTCGGTGACTTCGCCAATACATTTTTTTTCTTTTCACGAGTTCGTACGGGTTGGCAGGGCTGCATCGACACGATCTCCGGCCAATTGGTAGGTTCCGTCTATTGAATAAAATCTAAGCTTTAACTTTGGGCGCATCGCCGTTGTTTCGTTTAGATTTATTCACCAGTTATCGATATTTACTAGAATTATAGGTTTTACCTATTGTTCTAGTTTTATCACCAGTTATCCAGCAAGAGATTGAACTGTCGGCTTTATCATTATTTTTTCTTATATAGCCGATTAGATCTATTTCGAGTGTTGCATCTGTGGCAATTGTTTAAGTTGCTCCAGTAGTTTCTTTGCAATCGCTACGTGATTATCGGCTGATCTATAGCCGGTCATCTTCAAAGCAAATCGGCCGATTCACTGATATGCTTTTCAGGACAGATCGGAACTTCAGCCGATCGAGACCCCGGGATTTAATACGTTTCTTTCCTTGTCAATCAACAAGTCAGATTGACTGGCACGCCGCGCGAACCGCACCAGGGCGATCACCCGAACAGGAGTTAAGCAGATTCTCCCGGGTCGTGTGTCCGACGCTGAAGTTCATCGGCCGATTTCCGGATGATTTTTAGCGCCAACACACTTTTGGCACGCCCGGTGGGACCACCTCAATATCCAACATGTCAAAGACCGCCGAAATCTCTGAAAACAACGTCATTGAGGTTACGGAGGCATATCTCAAGGACGACCAGAAAGAAGAACTAGCAAGACATCTAGAAGACTATAAGAAGGTATACCTGCAATCTTTCAGTCATACCAGAAGCGGGGAGTCCATCAAGAAAGCTCCTCTTCCGACTCCCCGCCAGATCACCATCGCTGAGGACTCGGGCAAGATGTCCGATATGATTCAACAATCCGTTTATCAGGCTTTCATCGACCAATCCTCAGTGATGACCAACACGGTATACAATGCTGTCATCAGTTCTCTGGTCAGCGGAGCAGCTCAGGGATATCAGGGGCCAGCATACGCCCCACCTATTGTAGCTCCAGTCAGAAGCTTACCAGGCACGTCTCACTCAGCTCCTCAGCCGATATTAACACAACACGGAACACTTCATTGCCTTCAATGCCTCCAGGATATAACGGTGCGCCATGCTTTGGATCACAAGCACCGCCTCAGCCTGCCCAGATTTCTTTCATGCAATCACTGCCCTCAAACTCAGTGCCTTGGGGGTCACCAACAACGTCGGCTGTTCTGGACCAATCAGCCGGTCATGGAGGCTCTCCGATCCAGGCACCATTCCAATCGGCTATTCGGCCGACGGTGCCTCAATATCAACCGACCATGTCAGAAATTGGAAGGGGGTAGATGCTGCGGAAACACTGAGAAGCGCGGCGCCGATGATGCTGTACGATGGGACGACGGATTCTCTACGCCACCAGCTGTCAGCCGCTCAGCTGGCCACGCTGCCGCAGAATCCGCCACACGCTTTGATCCATCTCCCAGCCATCCCACCGCCGATCCATCAACATGTGCCAATCCCCCAACCAGTTGTCCATCAGCAGCAAGTGGATTGGACAGCAAGGATAACGGAGGTAATTCAAGACCAATTCGGGTTGAAGCCGAAGGTACAAACCTATACGTACAAAACGCCATACCCACCTGCCTACGATCTACTGTCTTTACCCCATCGGTACAAAGTTCGATGTATCACCAAGTTTTCGAGGCTGGATGACACCTCAACTGTGGAGCACGTGAATAGATTCATCATCCAGTGCGGGGAGGCCGCCACACAAGATGCTCTGCAGGTGCGTCTGTTCTCGTCATCCCTATCTGGGTCGGCTTTCCAGTGGTTCACTACGCTATCACCCGGTTCCATCGTTACTTGGGCCGATCTAGAAAAGCAATTCCACAAGTACTTCTACGCGGGTGTTCACGAGATGAAGCTTTCAGATCTGACCAGTCTCAGGCAGAGAAGCGACGAACCAGTAACTAATTATGTATAGAGGTTCAGAGAGGTCAGAAACAAATGCTATACCTTAGCCCTGACTGACGCTCAGCTGGCCGATATCGCCTTCCAAGGTCTCCTGCCACACATCAAGGAGAAGTACGCCTCACAGGAGTTTGAAAGTTTAAGTCAGATCGTTTACTGATTGGCCGGCCAAGAAATACGTCCGTTTGATCAGCGGAGAAATTTTCAGAAAAAGGTGGCGTATTTAGAGGGATCTGAATCTGAAGAGGAAGCGGAAATCGGCATAGCAGAATGGGTCAAAGGAAAGAAGCCGATATCATGCCCTTTCGGGAAGAAAGAACCAGAAGCGTTCGGTTTTGACACATCAAAGGCCGACAAAATATTCGACTTACTTCTCCAAGAGGGACAGATCAAGCTCTCACCTTACCACACCATTCCGTCGGCCGAACAGCTCAAAAGGATGAAATATTGCAAGTAGCACAATGCCACGTCTCACGACACAAACGAGTGCAAAATCTTCCGTCAGCAGATACAGTCGGCCATTGAGCAAGGTAGGCTCAAATTCGAAGTCCCAGCGAAGCCAGTAAAGCCGATGAAAATTGATCAGCATCCTTTCCCTGCTAACATGGTTGATATGGGAGAAAACTCGCTTCAAACCAAGGTGCTGACGTCAGAATCAGCTAGAAGAAGCAGCGCCGTGGATCCCAGAAATCGGGCTATGATGGACGATGTCAAAGGGAAAAGACGGCTTGAAGACGAGGGCGAAGGATCATAGCGATCGTGTAGACCCGTCACCTCCCAATTCTTACTCAACAATTATCATCGGCAGCCGGAAAGATCGAGACACCGCGAAGAGATGATACGCTGACACGAAGATAATTGACGATGCCCATTCTTCATCCACTGCTGGGAAAATAACTTCAGATTACTATCAGCTGATAATTGCCCTGAGTGCAGCGGACCATATCGCAATGATCGCCCGCTTAAGAGGTCGCGCTCCAGAGATAGAGGATCAGAGCCGATCAGCAGAAACTGGCGCGAACAAGAGGATCGGCGCCTTTCAGTGCATGATCGGCTGGGGGGCAGAGTTGACCGGTATGATCGGCCAAGGGGCAGGCTCGAACAGTATGATCGGCCGCGGGGTAGGATCAACCAGCATAAGCGATTGGGGGGCAGAGCCAGCGCACACGATCGGCTAGAAGAAATGGCCGATGCTAGGGTGTCAGATGAGAACCCCCTATGACGGGAACGAGACTGGGAGCGTGCCAAACCGCCGGCCAAACCGGTGAACCCCAGGTGGTGCCCTGATGGACTGTCCAAATCTCAAAAACAAAGGATCCAACGTCTGCACCAATGGGAACAACAAGAGGAAGAGCAGAGGCAGATGTTAGATAAGAAAAATGATAGGTCTCGAGTCTGGCGCCCCAAAAGAAACAACAATGAGGAGGGCGACAATCAAGAATCTGCAGCTGACGTCAGCATGGTGTTCATCTTGCCGATGGAGTTCATGGCGCCCGCCGATCAAGACGACGCGACAAGGATGGAGGAGCAGATGGTGCAATTGGTTTTGGAGCCAATGACAGCCACTTTTGAGAAACCAGAAGACGAAAAACGACAACATCTCAAGGCTCTATTCCTCAAAGGTACGTTAACGGACGACCTGTCACCAGGTTACTAGTAGACGGAGGCGTTGCAGTCAACATCATGCCGTATGCCATGTTCCGGAAGTTGGGCAAAAGCGACGAAGATCTGACCAAGACGGACATGATGCTCAAAGATTTCGAAGGCAACGTGTCTCCCGCCCGCGGAGCGCTCTGCGTCGACCTCACCATCGGCAGTAAGACACTTCCCACTACTTTCTTTATTATTAATGGCAAAGGGTCCCACAACATGTTTCTCGGTCGCGATTGGATACACGAGAATTGCTGCGTCCCGTCTACGATGCACCAATGCCTCGTCCAGTGGGTCGGCGACAATACCGAGATAGTCACCGCCGCTTCCGCCTACAGTGTTGCTGCGGCCGATACGCAACAGTGGAGCTGCGAACACGTCAAGTATATATCTGGTAGAACTTGGGACACCGATTTCCTGAAAGTGTCCGATTTTGGCCTACAGCCGATCCAGGCAGTCGGCTCTAAAGATTCAGACTAGATGGATCAATTCCTCCGAGAAGACGGGAAGCTTGGGCACGGATTTACGTCGGCCGATTCATTGGAGATGGTGGATTTAGGAGATGGTAGCAAGCCAAGGCCGACGTATATGAGTGCTAGCTTGGATCCCGAGTACAAGTATATATTGACAAGTTTATTAAAAGAATTTAAAGATTGTTTTGCCTGGGAATACCATGAGATGCCTGGTCTAGACCAGTCCATTGTCGAACACCGGTTGCCTATAAAACCAGGATATCGGCCGTATCAGCAGCCTGCACGATGATGCAACCCTAAAATTCTACCTGATATAAAGGCTGAGATTACAAGACTCATTGCAGTGCCGTTACGCCAAGTGGATTTCTAATATTGTACCAGTATACAAGAAAAATGGAAAGTTGCGCGTATGCATCGACTTCAGGAATCTAAATCAGGCTACACCGATGGACGGGTATCCAGTGCCGACAGCCGATGTTTTGATAGATGCCGCCGCAGGACATAAATTCATCAGTTTCATGGACGGTAATGCTGGGTACAATCAAATATTAATGGCCGAAGAAGATATTTCGAAAACGGCTTTCAGGTGTCCCGGCCACCTCGGTTTATGCGAGTGGGTGGTAATGACCTTTGGATTAAAGAACGCCGACGCTACATACCAACGGGCTATGAACTATATCTTTCACAAGATTATTGGTGTATTGGTCTAAATCTACATCAACGATGTTGTGGTCAAGTCAAAAGGTCATTAGGAACATCTGGCCGATTTACGAGAGGTGTTGGAGTGCACGAGGAAGCATGGGTTGAAAATGAACCCGAACAAGTGTGCATTCGGTGTGTTAGCCGGATAATTCCTAGGATTCGTGGTCCATGAGCGCGGGATAGAAGTCAACCAGGAGACCATGGCTGCCATCAATAAGGTTGTGGCCCCGCAGAATAAAACTGAGTTGCAGTCCCTAATCGGCAAGGTCAACTTTATCATAAGATTCATATCCAACTTGTCCGGGCGTATTCAAGCTTTCACTCCTTTGTTGAAATTGAAACCCGATCAGGAATTCGTGTGGGGAGAAGAGCAATGCAAAGCATTAGAAGATATCAAGTAATATCTGATTTCGCCACCTGTATTAGTCCCGCCACAGGCTGACAAGCCGTTCAAACTATACTTATCGGCCGACGAGGAGGCTATCGGATCGGCGCTGGCACATGAGTTCGAAGGAAAAGAACGGGTAATATATTATGTCAGCAGAAGACTCCTAGACGCCGAAACGAGATACTCCCCGGTGGAATGGCTGTGCCTGTGTCTATATTTCTCGTGTACCAATCTCAGGCACTACTTGTTATCGGTAGAGTGCATAGTCGTATGCAAGGATGACGTGGTGAAGTACATGCTATCATTGCCGATTTTGAAAGGATGGATTGGAAAGTGGATCCTGGCTCTGTCAGAGTTTGACCTAAGGTACGAATCGGCCAAAGCTGTCAAGGGTCAAGTCATGGACAATTTCGTGGCTCAGCATTGTGGACCGGAAATCGCTGTCGTTGAACCAGTTCCTTGGATTCTGTACTTTGATGGTTCCTCATGTGGGGCCGGAGCACGAATCGGCATCGTTCTCATATCGCCTCGGGGGGCAAGTTATGATTTCTCTCTGCCGATAGAGGCATCCACGACCAACAACCAGGCGGAATACCGAGCTGTCCTGAAAGGTATCCAATTGTTAAGAGAAATCAAAGCTGATGCGGTGGAAAGTTTTGGTGATTCCATGCTCATTGTGGATCAATTCACGGGGAGATCTGAATGCAAAGATGATGTCTTAAGGATTTACTACGAAGATTGCCTCCAACGGTTAAAGGAATTCAAGTCTGCGGTTATTGAGCACATTCCCAGAAATTACAATGAAGAGGCCAATAGGCTTGCCCAACACGCGTCCGGGTATCGGCCGATTCAAGGCGCCATGATTCTGGAACTTGCGGCCGACGATTGGTGAAAGGATATTGCCGATTACTTGAAGGATCCGTCCAAGAAAGTGGATCGGCGAGTGCGTTTTCAGGCCATGAAATATGTGTTGCTCGAAGACGATTTGTTTTACCGGATGATTGACGGGGTTCTACTCAAATGCTTGGGAGCGGAAGAAGCAAAGGTCCCGATGGGAGAAATCCACGAGGGCGTATGCGGAGCTCATCAATTGGCTCACAAGATGAAGTGGATGATCAGAAACAACGGGTATTATTGGCCGACAATTCTCGAAGATTGTTTTAAATATTATAAAGGTTGTCAAGACTGTCAGAAGTTTGGCAATGTGCAGCGCGCACCAGCCTCGACTATGAACTCGATAATCAAACCAAGGCCGTTTAGAGGTTGGGGAATAGACCTCATCGCACAGATTTACCCTCCATCGAGCAAAGGGCACAAGTTTATATTAGTAGCTACTGATTATTTTACCAAATGGGTGGAGGTAGTTCCGTTAAAGCCCGTGACATCAGCCGCTATGATCGATTTCGCGAGGGATCATATTATTTATCAGTTCGGCATCCCTCAAAAAAACACAACTGATCAAGGGACGATGTTCACCTCAGGAGAGTTTGAAGAATTCACCGCCGATATGGGGATTAAATTGTTGAATTCTTCTCCGTATTATGCTCAAGCCAACGGCCAGGCTGAATCATCCAATAAGGGGATAATCAAGTTGATCAAGAGGAAGATAGAGGAACAACCCAAGAAGTGGCACTTGTCTTTAACTGAATCTCTATGGGCTTACAGGATGGCCTGCCACGGGGCCACTAAGATATCTCCTTATCAGTTGGTATATGGTCACGAAGCAGTGTTGCCTTGGGAATTAAGGACGGGGTCAAGGCGCACATCGCTTCAAAATCAGTTGATGACCGATGATTATTCCCTCCTCATGAAGGGAGAGCTCGACGATTTGGCGGGTGAGCGATTAAGGGCCCTGATCAGCTTTGAAGAAAACAAGAAAAGGGTGGCCAGGTGGTACGACAAGAAGGTCAAGGTCAAATAATTCTCCCAAGGAGATTTGGTATGGAAGTTGGTGCGGCTGATAGGGTCTAAGGATCCCAAATTCGGTAAATAGTCGCCCACTTGGGAAGGGCCATATAAAATCGGCCGATATGCTCCGGGAAATGCATATATACTAGAAACTATCGAAGGGGAAGAATTCACAAGAGCCTTAAACAGAAGATATCTGAAGAGGTACTATCCTAGTATATGGGTGGATGCATAACTTATGATATGGTACATCAAAACAACGTGGCCAACTCCTATTGGCTCCTGTCTATATAGCCGATGCAAAGATAACATCGCCTTAAGGACAAAACATTCAATTAGTCTGACCGATTTATTATTCGGTAAGAACAGCAGGGTACATGGCCGACACGGTAGAAGTCGCCCTTAGAACAAAAGTACCAACATATTTATTGACCACACTTTTTCTTAATCTCCCTCTCGATTCGGCCTAATTCTATCAAGAAGCAGATGCTCTTTTCCTCCAGATCCTCCATGGTCGCTTCAACCTCGACTTGACGAGGGAGTGGGTGGCTCCTGTCGAGAGGTGGTTGGGATGTCCCCGCCGCAGCATCTTCAAGGGCGACTGGGCGAGGGAGTGGATGACTCCTTTCAGTTGGCGGCCGCCTGGAGCAGTTAGCGTCTATATGGTCCCAGATCTTTTGGACGTCAGCGGGGACATGATCTTTGAGTTCTTCGAAATGGGCCTTGATCAGATCTCTATCCGCCTGCGACAATGGTCCGTCTGAATGCATGACTTAAATCGCTCCTTCCAGGCTGGGGCTAAGGTGTTTCAGCTAAAAGGGGAGCAAACAACCACCCAGCGTCAGATTGATTGAAATGTCAAGAGAGGAAACAAAGGAAGATTTCGCACCTGGTTGACGGAGAAGGAAGAAGACGAAGAAGACATCTTGACGTCTAGTCTGGGAGGATGGAGATCAAGTTGTTAGAGGGAAAGAAGACGGGCGATGCGGACGCCTTTGTAAACGATACGGGGCCTCATACTTATAGAAGGAAGAGGGTGAAGGAATGTTAGGATGCGTCCCATCGGAATAAAAGGGTTAACAAACGAAAAGCTGCCAAAGAGGACGGTCCAAGTTTGAATCCGCACGTCAACGGCAAGAGGACATTAAATGTTTACAGAGCATTCAGTACTTTTACAGTTCACCCGAGGAGGGCATTAATAGCCGCAATCGTTCGTTGCCTAACTTGATCGGCCGAGTCTAAGGTTCTCTGGTCGTCATCGGCCGATCCAGGGACTTCTAGCATTTGACGATGGATTTTTATTGCTTCGTGGGACAGGCTCTGCCTCTCCTGCTTCAGCTCGGCGATGACGCATGGGAGGTCTTGGAGTCTTTTCTCTTCAGCAGCTATGGCCTTGGTCACCTGCTCCATCTCCTTGGCTAGCTCTGCCTTTTGCCATTTAAGGCGGTCCATGGCACCGACGATATCTGGACGAGAGCTTTCAAGGAAGCTGATTCGACGATGCACCTCTTGAGCTCGATGTTTGTAGGAGTCTTCCTCCTCGCGGGCTTTCGCTAGTTTGGCGCGATCGGCCATATGGCGCAAGGCCCTGAACATTGGAATCTGCATTGACTCTATTTATGCGGCAGGTACCAGAGCCTCTTTTGCTCCCTCTGGAATTCGGCCTCTGATTTCACTAAGAAGTTGCCGAATCGGCGAGGCGTCTTCCACTAGTCGACCGATGTCATATTGGAGGAGGGTTCGTATGCTCTCAAGCTTGGTACGGACATCATCAGGGATAGAGCTCAGTGTGATTTGGCGCGAGGCAACCTCTTCATCGTTAGAAAGTGCAACCGCAAAAGAAAAAAGATTGTTGTTGGGAGTGTGCTGCTCCTACGAAAGAATAAAAAAAATAAAAATACGGATTAGCTGACGGTAAGGGGAAATCTTCTGATTTGGGTGACAAATTCCTTACCTCTTTGAAGCGGATTTCTTATGCTTGCGCCGGCGGGAGTGCCATCCTCATCTCGGGAACTGGCGCGATTGGCTCGTCAGAAGAAGAAGATTCGACGACTATCAGTGCCCTGCTCGGGCCAGCCTCCTGGAAAGGTATGGGAAGCAGATTTTATAAGTATAATGCAAATGATTAAGTCTGATGATATATAATGACTGTCGTACCTCTGTGAGTCGTCCGGCCGATGGTTGTTGGAAAGGTACAATCGATGCACCCAGAGTAGCCTGCATCAAAAATTGGTTAGTTTTTGGTTAAGTATCAAAAAATTGAGTTAAGAGACTCTCTACCTCGGTGGGAGGAATTGCTGGCGTTCCGGTTTCCGCCTGGGATGTAGCCGATTGCTGCGGAGATTGCACTGGGGCGATTTGCGCAGCCTGATAGAAAGAAGAAGTTAATATCGACAGAATACTTAGAAGGATGTGAGGTATGCGAAATTACCTGAACAACTTCTACTAGCAATGATACAGCAGCCGCTCCAGCTTCTGTAGAAGCCTGGGGATCGACTTCCTCAATAATCACCAGAATCGGCGCAGCTAAAGGTTCAGCCGATGCCGCCGCCGATTGATCAGCCGGTTCTATACGGGCACGCACTCGGCGGCTCGTCTTCTTTAAAGAGGGTTTCTTCGGCATTTGTTTCAATCAGCCGGTGGTGATGTCTTTGATGGTTGGGGCATGGTAGTCGATGAGTGGGAATGGTGTGTATGGGCGGTTATTCTCTATCGACCTACCACTTCGGCTCCGCGTTGGAGGAAGTCAACTTTCGGATTGAAAAGGGAAATAAGAGTTAGCGGCAAATTTGTATCATAAAAAGGAATAACATCGAAATCGGCCGAGAAAAGGGCAGTACCGCTGCGTTTGGGTCGATGTTGGCAGGATCCAGATCATTGCAATATGTTGAAGGAGATGCACAAAAGAGATGCTGCTTCCATTCTGCCGATAAGATCAATGGTTGGACAGCAAAAGGATCCACTATCCAATTTCTTAGATCAATGGTACTGGAGTCCGGCACTAAATTACACAGCCGATTGTAGTCAAGGCCCTTACTGAGCTCATCTCGGAATTTTGCGCGGCCGGCAAAATAAACTTGAATTGGCAGCTGACCAAGGCCGAACTGCCGTGCTGCAACTAATGGGTTGTAAAATTCATAAGTTGGGGAGTCTTTCCCAGAGAAGAAGTTGGCCGGTAAGATCCCTGGTTTGATCAAGACGTCCATGAGATCATTATCAAAGGAGTTGAATGTCGAGTCATAGAAAAAGGGAAGCTCAAAAAGTGGCTCTGTTCTCTGGTACGGGTACCAACTGGTGAAATACTCGGCTGTCTGGGCGGCGGTGAACTGGCAACCAACGAAAGCTGATGCCGCTTCGCCGAAAGAGGTGCACCGTCGTCGTACTGTGAGGTTTTCCTCTGACTTGATGTTGGGGAATGTCTTGGTCTCTATTTGCTGCTGGGAGATTTTGCTCATATACTAGTTGAACCAGAGGGTGATAAACCACCAGGGGCCACCAGGTTACCAATCGGCTCTATCTTTGATAGTTTGACGCTGATCTGGTGCATCATGTGGTAGGCCGATCCTAGCAGATGCTTCCCAAGAGGGATGGCGTCTCCTCTTGACAGGGCTTCGGCCAGAGCTTGTGTGTTGGAAGAAGGGCCAACCGCTCTGCCACAGAAGTGGTGCTTCTCTAGCCACATCATCAAGAACGCTGAATGTTCTCTCTCCAAAATCGTCCCAGTCCTCATGTTTCTGTTGATATAACCTTTCCACCCGCCGATTCCTTTCGTCTCTAGCCGATGGGACGGCTTGGTCAGATAATCAAAGGGTGTATCGGGGGAGGAAAAGTCGAGGCCAGTCAGCATCAGGACATCGGCCAGAGTTGGGGTCATGGGTCCGTGCCCAAAAAGAAACGCGTTGAGCGCGTCAGACCCGAAATAGGAGGCTGCTATGACCAGGGGTTCATTCTTCTCCATCTAGGACAAAGATAGATTGATGCATTGGCCGATTTTTAATTCATCCCATTGAACTCTCTTGGAGTTGGCCATTCTTTGGTATCACTCTTTCCAGCCGGGGGTTTCATTCGGCCAAGATCTAAAAGTGCGTGACCACTGACCTAAATCCATAGGTGATTGCTTGAAAGGAATTGTAACACCCAAAATATAGGAGTTAAAATTTCTAAAAGTATTTTCATAAAAATCATAAATTAAAATTGTGCATGCATCTTTACTTCTTTCTTCTCCTATTCTTTCTTTCAGCCAGCCCAATTCCTTTTCTTTTTCTTTATCGTTTCCCGCGGCCGACCCAGTGGCCGATTTCCTCACCCGACCCTTGCTTTCACCGACAGCTGGGACCCACCTATCGGCGCCTTCTTCTTCTTTCTTCTTTCCCGACCCAGAGTCCAGAACAACTCCGAGCTGCAGTTCGTACCCCGTTCTCTTTCTTTCTTCTTATCCCGAGTCCTGATCGATTTCCGCAGCACCGCCTTCCTAATCTCGGCCGATCTGCCCCTATAAAATCCTGCCAAAGCCCCGCCTTGCAACCCACGCCAAACTCAAATCTTCCCCTCAACACAACATCGTCGTACGACCGCTGGAAGTTGCGCCTCGGAGGAACGCCGCCGACCCGTGTCGCCGATTCTCTGTCGACTCGCCGATCTGCAGCTGCTCCGCCGTCTTCAACTCTCGCCAGAGCTCTGCTAGTTGGTGAGCATCAAGCCAACCAGAATCCCCTCTCTCTTTTGCTCCGCCGCCCACCAGATTTCTCGCCGAACCCCTGTTTCCGCCCGCCGCCATGGCCGCCAGTTTACAGCCGCCGCACAGCCACCTCGTGATCACCCTCACCTTCACCGTACCGCCCACTCACTTCCCGCCATAGATCCAGCTTGAATTGAGCCCCGGAACACCAGATTTGGTGAAGCTCCGGCCGTCCGCCGCCGCACACGCTCGCCGCCGATGCCTAGTTAAAACTCCGCATCGCCCGACCCTTTTGTTCTGTCGAGCCGACCCTTCCTTTGCCGCTCGATCTAGATCTAACGGCCAGGAGCGATCTTCACTTTACCCGGCCGATTTACCCGACCTTTTCCTTACTCAGCCGATTCGCCCGACCCTTACTCCGCCGATTCGTCTGATCCGCCGCCGATTCGGATCCAACGGACCAGATTTATCCGACCCTAGCCGATCCCAAAACTTTTGCAGGAAGATCCCTAAGTTTTCCAGGAATCAACCCGCAGTCCAGATCGGTAGAAAATAATTTGAGCTGAGCCCTTTCTTTTTCTATCCCGACCCCTGACTTTTCTAGAATTAGAACCCGCCATCCAGAACCTATAGTTTTTGCACCCCGACCCTCTGTTTAAGGTTTAATTATGTTTTGGCCCCTGAAATCTTCAGATCTAGCCTCGGGAGACTTAAAACTCTAGCAGTTAGGCCCTCAGATCACTATTTTAACCATAGCTTCATCGTTTCAATTCCGATTTCCGCGATTCTTGAGCCCACACGATCTTTGCACCATGAACTACAACTTTAGCATCTTTTCGCTTTCTGTTTGTATTGTTTGTTGTATTGTTTCTTATTTGTTTGTGTATGCTTGTTTGTGTGATCGCGTAGACAACGTGACGTTCGAGCCAAATCAAGAGCAAGCTTACGAGGAAGAGAATCAGCAGCTATTTGAAGGAGGCAAGTGGATTTCCCCCTCTGCATATTCTATTTGATCCCAACAACTGCATGAAAATACACTTTACTTTATTGTTGCTTGCATAAACTTGATGGGATTACCTATGCTAAGGACATACCTAGTCTTTTACCCCAATCTTTGAAACACCTGGGTTTACTACTTTGTTGGGTAGTTACGCTTAGTTGCAATATTTTGGATTCGTATAGGGTATAACGGTTTAATGTTAAAGACATCTGTGTCTCTTTTATACGGAGTGTAATATTGTTAAGTACTTTATTTAGTTACTTCTTGAGCATTGTCTTTGATATATTACACTTTCCGTCTACCATATGTGTGTGAACGAGATCCTGGCGCACATATGAGATGCATTTGGTTCTTTTCTAGAATCGGGTGTGACAGAAGTGGTATCAGAGCTATGTTGACTGTAGGACGCTAGCCTAGATAGAAATGGTCGAAATTAAGGATTTATCTTCTAGAAAGCCATATCAGCATCAAAAATTCCGGTTTACTTTATATTTCCGCATAAAAACCTATGTTTACATAAAACTTCTATTATTTTCTTTCTTAAAGAAAAACATCCTGAATTTTACTCCCGCTCTGCCAGATGGTCAGAATTTACCAAACTGCTCGCAAGCGCACCGGAGGTCGCCAAGTTCGCATTGCCCCAGCTGAACCAACTTCTCCCACTTCAGTCCCAGACCCTGTTGAAGAGGAAGCTACGGAGGAAGAACCCGAGGAAGTCTATTACTTCGTGGATGGTGAAGATGGCCGCATCATGGCAGTTGATGAAGAAGGAAATCAGTTCACCCCGCCGGCATCACCAGTCATTGAGAGATCGCCACCACCCTTAGTTGTCCCTAGTCCAGCCCCCTCCCCAACACCGGTTGACGCTGAAGGAAGCCCGAGTAACTTCGAAGATATTAGAAGGGACGATGACGAGGACAACAACAACGATGAAAACAACGATGATCAGAGTGACGAAACTCCAGGGATGAGGCAGCTTTGCTGTGTTCGCACTTCGGACAGAGAACCCGGCCACTTGTCTCAAGTGCTACAAGGTGTTCTTCAAGAGTTGGGCAACCATGTGAGACCTCACTACCACACGCATCACTACACCGACCCTGCGCTCGGCGACTACTACCTCTCTCGCGTTCACATCAGGATGGAAAGTGCCAGAGGTCTGAGAACTCTCACAGCTCACGACTCCACCACACCCCACGTTACATACGACGCAGCCGTCAGCAGTGCCGCCAGGAGAGCACTATGGTCCATCTGCCACACCTACCGCCAGGAGCTTCAGAACACGGAGTATCGCCACCTTCCTCGCCGCCTCAGTGGAACTGAAGAAACTATGATTACTCTGGGTGAAGATGATGAAGATCGCCTCAACACTCTTGCTCGAGTCACCGCTGCTCTCAACACCGAGCTGGAAAGTGTCATCACTGAGCTGGACGATACTCAGGACAAGCTACTGGAGGCCCATGAAAAGATCCGCACGCTGGAGGCTCGACTAGAGGGAAGAGTGCCGCCACCCCCACAGATGGATGAACCCCATTTCCCCGCATTGTCACCACCCCGCAAGAAGCTTCGTCGCGGCGAACCCGGCTCCATAACCCGCCTCGAGGAATAGGCACTTAGGCTCTTAGGCTAGAATCTCTTGAAGTTCTCGTTAGAATCATTTTCTCTTGAGAGGACGACGATGTAATGATTGTTTGAGAACAAATGTTTGCTTTGAGTGCTATAAGAATTGCTTGATATAATATATACATTAATATCAGTTGGAATCTTATAAATCCATATTTTGTTAAAGATATTATTTTCTATCTACCTATCTCTAGTACACCTGTCTTATCCTGGGTTTATTCCCTAACGGTCAGATGGTGAACACCAGGACAGGTGGAGGACAGAATAACCCTAGCTCTAGGCGTGCTCGCGTAGTCAACCGACAGAGTCAGTTGCCACCACCGCCCAATCCAACAATGGACCAATTCTTGGCAGCACAGATGCAGGTGTTGCAGAACCTCACTGCCACCATCCAGAACATACAAGCTCAGCAGAATCAGCAAGCACCGCAGCAAAACCCGCCACCTAGAGACAAACACAGAGAATTCATGAGCCACCACCCTCCTACCTTTTCTCACTCTGTGGATCCCCTGGACGCTGATGATTGGTTGAAGGTCATCACTAAGAAGTTGGACATCACACAATGTAGTGACCGTGAAAGGGTCCTGTATGCCGCAGGACGTCTGGAAGGTGCAGCCGCTGATTGGTGGGATGCTTTCACTGCTGCCCACGCCAACGCCAACACTATCACCTGGGAGGAGTTTAGAACCAACTTCCGCAGCCACCATATCCCAGCGGGACTGATGAAGCTTAAGCAGAAGGAGTTCCTGAACCTGAAGCAAGGTAGCATGACTGTCAGTGAGTACCGGGACAAATTCACTCAGTTGTCTCGTTACGCGCCCCATGAGGTGGATAGTGACACAAAGAGACAGGAGTGCTTCTTGGAAGGTCTGATAGGGCCGCTCAACTATCAGCTACACAGTCACACTTTCCCAAACTTTCAAACTCTGCTAGACAAAGCCATTGGTCTGGAGAGCAAGCGCAAGGAGCTTGGAGAACACAAGCGAAAACTTCAGTCCTTAGGACAATCCAGCAGCAACACCCGACCCCGCTACAACACACCCCAAGGATATCAGCCGTGCTTTGTAGGACAAGGTGGAGGATTTCAGCAGAGTCAACAGAATCAAAGAACTCCACAGCAGCCTCAACGCTATAACCAGCAGACTCAGCGCAACTCCAACCCACAACCGTACCATCCAGGCTACGCCACAGGTGCACCGGTGCGGTCCAACACTCCAGTCACCCCGGTCCAACCTAACGGATGCTTCAAATGTGGAGAATTGGGTCATTACGCCAACAACTGCCCGAAGCGTAATGCGCAAACTCCTCAGAATCAGAGGAACAGTGGACAAAGGCAGACTCCTCAGCAGCAGCAGCCGCGCAACAGCAACTAGACACCACTGGGCAGCAAAGGACAACAGAACTGCGTGCGCGGAAAGGTGAATCATGTGGCTGCAGAAACAGCTGAAGAGGCTCCCGACGTTGTGCTCGGTACGTTCCTTGTCAATTCTGAACCTGCATCAGTTTTATTTGATTCCGGAGCATCACATTCATTCATTATTGAGCAATTTGCTGCAAAACATAATTTACCAATGAGCCCTATGAAGCAAATATTACTAGTAAGCTCCCCGGGCAAGGAATTGAAAGCCAGTCACTTATGCCCAAGGGTCAGCATGAATATTATGGGGATAGAATTCCTAGCCAATCTAATAGTCCTAAAGACTAACGGCATCGATGTGATCCTCGGAATGGATTGGTTATCAGGATGTGATGGTGTTATTCAGTGTCGCAAAAGATCAGTGCTCTTAACCAGCCCTCAAGGAGACAAAATAGAGTATGTGGCATCAGCTTCACCCAGTGCAGTTGGGACAGTGAACCAAATGAAGGGAATACCTCTAGAGGATATCAGAGTTATCAGTGAGTATCCCGACGTTTTCCCGGAAGATTTACCAGGTATGCCACCTGTTCGTGACATTGAGTTCAGTATCGATCTTTTACCTGGTACTGCACCTATCTCTAAAAGACCCTATAGAATGGACGTTAAGGATCTAAGTGAACTAAAGAAACAAATAGAAGAGATGTTAGCTAAAGGATTTATCCGTCCTAGCTCATCCCCGTGGGGAGCACCCATGATCTTTGTCGATAAGAAAGATGGCAGCAGAAGGATGTGTGTAGACTACAGGTCACTGAACGATGTGACGATCAAGAATAAGTACCCACTGCCCAGGATTGAAGACTTGTTTGATCAGATGAGAGGTGCCAAGGTTTTCTCCAAGATTGATCTGAGATCAGGATATCATCAGCTAAGGATCCGACCGGAGGATATACCCAAGACAACCTTCACTACCAGATACGGTCTATACGAGTTTACTGTGATGTCATTTGGATTGACCAACGCTCCAGCATACTTCATGTACCTGATGAACAAGGTTTTCATGGAATACCTTGACAAGTTTGTGGTTGTGTTCATTGATGACATCTTGATGTATTCGCAGAACGAGGAAGAACATGAAGAGCACTTGAGGATAGTGTTACAGAAACTCCGAGAGAATCAGTTATATGCCAAGCTGAGTAAATGTGATTTTTGGTTGAGAAAAGTTTCTTTCCTTGGACATGTTATCACAGATGGAGGAATTGCAGTAGACCCAAGTAAAGTTCAAGATGTTCTGAATTGGAATCCACCAAAGACTGTGCCTGAAATCAGAAGTTTTCTCGGACTTGCAGGTTACTACCGCAGATTTATTAAAGGCTTCTCAAAGATCGTGAAACCTATGACTTCTCTGTTGGAGAAAGGGAAAGAATTTAAATGGGATGATACATGCCAGGAGTGTTTTGAAGAGCTGAAGACAAGATTGACCACTGCCCCTGTGTTGATAATGCCAGATATTCACAAAGGGTTTGATGTGTATTGCGACGCTTCACGGATGGGTCTTGGATGTGTGTTAATGCAAGAAGGCAAGGTTGTGGCCTATGCTTCAAGACAGCTGAGAAAGCATGAGCAGAACTATCCTACCCATGACTTGGAATTGGCTGCCGTCGTGCACGCATTGAAGATTTGGAGGCACTACATGATCGGAAACAAGTGTCAGATCTTCACGGACCATAAGAGTCTGAAGTACATCTTTACGCAACAGGATCATAACTTAAGACAACGACGATGGCTAGAACTAATCAAGGACTATGATTTGAATATCCAGTATCATCCTGGCAAGGCTAATGTTGTGGCAGACGCCCTAAGCCGAAAAGGACAAGCTAATACGATGATTGCTCGATTGATGCCTCAAGAATTATATTGGGAGATGGCACGTTTGAATCTGGGAATTGTCACTCATGCGAAAGCCATAACCATGGAGATTGAACCGACATTAGAACAAGAGATCAGAAAAGGACAGTTAACAGATGCTAGGATCAAAGAGATCAAGATTCAAATTGGTTTAGGCAAGACTAAGGATTTCACCGAAGATGAACAAGGAACTGTTTGGTTCAGAAAAAGGATCTGTGTACCCGAAATAGATCACCTTCGTGAGCTTATTTTGAAGGAAGCACATGATTCCGCTTATTCCATTCACCCTGGAAGTACCAAAATGTATCAAGACTTGAAAGAAAGGTACTGGTGGTATGGTTTGAAAAGAGACGTAGCAACTCACGTAGCTTTGTGTGATGTATGCCAGAGAGTAAAAGCAGAACACCAGAGACCAGCAGGTTTACTCCAGCCATTGAAAGTACCTGAATGGAAATGGGAAGAGATTGGTATGGATTTTATTGTAGGGTTACCTCGTACTCGTGATGGTTACGACTCGATATGGGTTATTGTGGACAGATTGACAAAAGTCGCACATTTCATCCCAGTCAAAACAACCTACACTGGAGCCAAGTTAGCGGAACTGTACATGTCACGAATTGTGTGTCTGCACGGTGTTCCAAAGAAGATAGTGTCTGACCGAGGTACTCAGTTCACGTCGCGTTTCTGGCAGAAATTACATGAGTCCATGGATACAAAGCTCAATTTCAGTTCTGCATATCATCCGCAAACAGATGGTCAGACTGAGCGAACAAATCAAGTATTAGAGGATATGTTGAGAGCATGCGCCCTCAAGCAAGGAGGTAGTTGGGATAAAAGCTTGCCATATGCAGAATTCTCCTACAACAACAGTTATCAGGCAAGTCTCAAGATGGCCCCATTTGAAGCATTATATGGAAGAAAGTGCAGGACACCCCTGTATTGGAATCAGACAGGGGAAAGTCAAGTTTTTGGACCAGAGATTCTTCAAGAAGCAGATAGACAAGTCCAGATAATCCGAGATAATCTCAAGACTGCCCAGTCACGACAGAAAAGTTATGCCGATACACGAAGAAGGGAATTGACATTTGAAGTTGGAGACTTTGTGTATTTGAAGGTATCACCCATCAGAGGGTTACGTAGATTCAAAGTGAAAGGGAAGTTGTCACCACGTTATATCGGTCCTTTTCAGATTCTGGAAAGGAAAGGTGAAGTGGCATATCAATTGGAGTTACCAGCAAGATTGTCAGATGTCCATGATGTGTTCCATGTATCACAGTTAAAGAAATGTTTGAGAGTGTCAGAGGAGCAATTACCGTTGGAGGAACTTGATGTGCAAGAAGATTTAACTTATGCAGAGCATCCGATTAGAATTTTGGAAACATCTCAGAGGTTACACGGAACAAGGTAATCAAAATGTGCAGAGTATAGTGGAGTCACCATTCAGAGGATGAAGCTACGTGGGAAAGAGAAGATGAGCTGATTGCAGAATTCCCTCAGCTGTTCCCTAGTCCTTCCTAATCTCGAGGGCGAGATTCTTTTTAAGGGGGGTAGGTTTTGTAACACCCAAAATATAGGAGTTAAAATTTCTAAAAGTATTTTCATAAAAATCATAAATTAAAATTGTGCATGCATCTTTACTTCTTTCTTCTCCTATTCTATCTTTCAGCCAGCCCAATTCCTTTTCTTTTTCTTTATCGTTTCCCGCGGCCGACCCAGTGGCCGATTTCCTCACCCGACCCTTGCTTTCACCGACAGCTGGGACCCACCTGTCGGCGCCTTCTTCTTCTTTCTTCTTTCCCGACCCAGAGTCCAGAACGACTCCGAGCTGCAGTTCGTACCCCGTTCTCTTTCTTTCTTCTTATCCCGAGTCCTGATCGATTTCCGCAGCACCGCCTTCCTAATCTCGGCCGATCTGCCCCTATAAAATCCTGCCAAAGCCCCGCCTTGCAACCCACGCCAAACTCAAATCTTCCCCTCAACACAACATCGTCGTACGACCGCTGGAAGTTGCGCCTCGGAGGAACGCCGCCGACCCGTGTCGCCGATTCTCCGTCGACTCGCCGATCTGCAGCTGCTCCGCCGTCTTCAACTCTCGCCAGAGCTCTGCAAGTTGGTGAGCATCAAGCCAACCAGAATCCCCTCTCTTTTGCTCCGCCGCCCACCAGATTTCTCGCCGAACCCCTGTTTCCGCCCGCCGCCATGGCCGCCAGTTTACAGCCGCCGCACAGCCACCTCGTGATCACCCTCACCTTCACCGTACCGCCCACTCACTTCCCGCCATAGATCCAGCTTGAATTGAGCCCCGGAACACCAGATTTGGTGAAGCTCTGGCCGTCCGCCGCCGCACACGCTCGCCGCCGATGCCCAGTTAAAACTCCGCCTCGCCCGACCCTTTTGTTCTGTCGAGCCGACCCTTCCTTTGCCGCTCGATCTAGATCTAACGGCCAGGAGCGATCTTCACTTTACCCGGCCGATTTACCCGACCTTTTCCTTACTCAGCCGATTCGCCCGACCCTTACTCCGCCGATTCGTCTGATCCGCCGCCGATTCTGATCCAACGGACCAGATTTATCCGACCCTAGCCGATCCCGAAACTTTTGCAGGAAGATCCCTAAGTTTTCCAGGAATCAACCCGCAGTCCAGATCGGTAGAAAATAATTTGAGCTGAGCCCTTTCTTTTTCTATCTCGACCCCTGACTTTTCTAGAATTAGAACCCGCCATCCAGAACCTATAGTTTTTGCACCCCGACCCTCTGTTTAAGGTTTAATTATGTTTTGGCCCCTGAAATCTTCAGATCTAGCCTCGGGAGACTTAAAACTCTAGCAGTTAGGCCCTCAGATCACTATTTTAACCATAGCTTCATCGTTTCAATTCCGATTTCCGCGATTCTTGAGCCCACACGATCTTTGCACCATGAACTACAACTTTAGCATCTTTTCGCTTTCTGTTTGTATTGTTTGTTGTATTGTTTCTTATTTGTTTGTGTATGCTTGTTTGTGTGATCGCGTAGACAACGTGACGTTCGAGCCAAATCAAGAGCAAGCTTACGAGGAAGAGAATCAGCAGCTATTTGAAGGAGGCAAGTGGATTTCCCCCTCTGCATATTCTATTTGATCCCAACAACTGCATGAAAATACACTTTACTTTATTGTTGCTTGCATAAACTTGATGGAATTACCTATGCTAAGGACATACCTAGTCTTTTACCCCAATCCTTGAAACACCTGGGTTTACTACTTTGTTGGGTAGTTACGCTTAGTTGCAAACTTTGGGATTGGTATTGGTTTACTCTCTTGTTAATGTTGAACACGTTTCATATTGTGGTTTATCGCGTAACATCAAGATCGACTTTGTTTAATGGGAACATGGAGAACCACCCAAGTGAACAGTGCAACCACAAAGTCATATGGCTCTGACCTTAGCCAATTAATTAGATGTGTAGTTTGCTGGTGGCCTTACCGAAAGGGCAAGGAGGGGGTCGGTGATAGGGGTCTTAGCCCGGTCCTCTTGGGGTAGCTGCCTTTGCTAAGGAGCTGACCATTAGGGAGGCTTATGGACCACGCCGCTACTGAAACTCTAGCGGGCTGCCTAGCTCTCGACATGTCTTTGTAAAGGCTTCGTAGTGTACCCTCGCCACTCACCTCGGAAGTGTTTAAGGGCCTTGCAAACCCGGGCGACTCAGGGAAACACGATTTTTGGGTAAAGTGTACAACCTCTGCATAGTGTAAAACTGGTATAACAGCCGTACTCACGGTTATGAGTGGCTTGGACCCTCACATGATAATTTAAACTTGAAGATTAAATAAATTGTGGTTCGTGGTTAATACTTGAGTTGATGGTACTGTTATGATTTTGCTAAAGTGGGATTGGTATAAACTTAAACCTAGTTAATAGATGCTTGATAATAAATATTTGACCAACTAAAAGCAACCGCTGCTGCAAACCCTAGCCTATCCTTGATAGCCTTGCATTTTCACCCCACTTGCTGAGTACCAACCATAAGAGTACTCACCCTTGCCCCTGCTGTTCAGAAGAGAACTTTGAAGAGGAGCACTTCAACGACTACGAGGAGTTCTAGGTCCTGCGTTCACCAGTCATCGCCTGTGGAAGACGGAGTTGTTGAAGACTTCGTATAGGGTATAACGGTTTAACGTTAAAGACATCTGTGTCTCTTTTATACGGAGTGTAATATTGTTAAGTACTTTATTTAGTTACTTCTTGAGCATTGTCTTTGATATATTACACTTTCCGTCTACCATATGTGTGTGAACGAGATCCTGGCGCACATATGAGATGCATCTGGTTCTTTCTAGAATCGGGTGTGACAGGAATTCTATGGGTTTCTAAGTTAATCAGGTCAGTCGGGTCTGGATTCCCCATAGGGCCTAAGCAGATGAGACCAGGAGCTTCGGAAAGGGGGATGGTGATTTGGTGTCTGACCGTCTAAAAAGGTAAAAAGGGGAGAACTAAGAATAGATCTAAAAAAGGCGTGGGCGGTAAAAAGTAAAAAGGAAAAGTTTCGGATGTTTACCTCCGGGATGAACCTTATCGTCGCTGATGGAACTGTCGTCGCCGATGGATTTGCTGGCGGAGCCTCCGTGGCTAGCGGAGTTGCTAATGGTGCTGCCATTGAAGGAATGAAGCAGAATGTAGACGAAAGAAGGATCACCGGAGAATGCGGTTGGAAACAAAAAGGGCGCTGGGAGAAGATAGAAAGTGATTCGCCGGGAGGAGATTACTAAGCTCGTGGAGAAGGAGCGGCAGAGAACGCCAGTATTTAAATACGGTCCGAGAGAGAAGGGGTAAAGGCGGGATTTTTACCGCACCGTCTACACGAATTCCGGGGGAACAGTTGTCTCGGGCGCCCAGTTCGAAAAGATTGCAATCATCATGTAGAAGACCGCGAAAAAGAAGGAGATTTTTGCCGCGTTTGTTTTGGAGGAGAGATTAAAAAAGAATTTCGAAGTAAAAGTCATGTTTTACTCCGAAACTAGGGGGCATGTGTTGACGCCAGATTTTCGCATGTGTTGAATCGGCGTCAGGGAAGGAGGAGATTGGCCGATGTGGCAGACTTAAAGGCTACAGTTGGGAATCGGCCGATTGACGCTACAGTTTGGAATCGGCCGATTGGCGCTGCAGTGTTTCGGGCGATTGGCGAATGGAGTTGGTGGGAGTCAGCCGATTGAAAGGCTAGAGCGTTTGGGCCAATGTGGGCTTGCGCCAACAGATAGGGGATGAAGCCAATGGAATCCCAACAGAGGATCCCAGTCAAAGATGACCTGAGGTTGGTCAAAGAACGACGCCGACTTGGTCGAGGAGCAATGGAAGGAGTCCGGATTGGACTAGGAGATGGCAGCAGAAGATTCTACGGGAGCCCGTTTCCTTTAGGAAAGTCTTATAGATATAGTAGTTTTTATTTAAATTAAGTTTGTAACGGATCGTAATAGATCAGGAGTCTTAGTCCTAGGGTATAAAAAGAAGCAGTCAGGGTTTTGTAGAGGAGACACATCAATCAATACAAACAATCTACTTTTTCATCGTACTTTACTTTCAAGTCGGCGACTTCGCCAATACATTTTTTTTCTTTTCACGATCTTCGGCCAATTGGTAGGTTCCGTCTATCGAATAAAATCTAAGCTTTAACTTCGGGCGCATCGCCGTTGTTTCGTTTAGATTTATTCACCAGTTATCGATATTTACTAGAATTATAGGTTTTACCTATTGTTCTAGTTTTATCACCAGTTATCCAGCTTGAGATTGAACTGTCGGCTTTATCATTATTTTTTCTTATATAGCCGATTAGATCTATTTTGAGTGTTGCATCTGTGGCGATAGTTTAAGTTGCTCCAGTAGTTTCTTTGCAATCGCTACGTGATTATCGGCTAATCTATAGCTGGTCATCTTCATAGAAAATCGGCCGATTCGCTGATACGCTTTTCGGGACAGATCGGAACTTCAGCCGATTGAGACCCCGAGATTTAATACGTTTCTTTCCTTGTCAATCAACAGGTCAGATTGACTGGCACGCCGTGCGAACCGCACCAGGGCGATCACCCGAATAGGAGTTAACCAGATTCTCCCGGGTCGTGTGTCCGACGCTGAAGTTCATCGGCCGATTTCCGGCCGATTTTTAGCGCCAACAAGTCTCAACTACAGGTGGCATGTCCTCAGGTGCGCACTCCTCTGGATGAAGCTCTATAGGTATCAACTCGAAGTTCTCTTTCCTCACGGTAGACTGGCACTCCTCTGGTATCTAGTTCAGCAGCTCAAGGATCTCATCCACTCGAATTGATTCTGCTTCCATCCACATCTTCAGGGTGCAGTCGGCCCTATCACGGTGGCATACTACGGTTCGGGTCAAGCTAGCAATGTTCCACTTGTTTGCATCCAACCTCATCTGCAGGTCGTGCCCCCTGCTCTCAGCGCAAGTCTCGAGGTAGCCACGAAGGGACATGTATTCCTGCTGTTCGGCAACCTGACACTGGAGCTAGTGACACTCGGCCTCCCTATCGCGCAGCGTGTCCTTTATGTTGTTCATAGCTGCAAGGTGCTTTTTCCATATCTCGGCTTGGCGTGCCTTGAGCTTGGCAATCTCTACCTCCGCTTGGGCAAGCTTGCTCTCCACGGCAATCCTCTCGGTGGTCTCCATGTTGAGCTCCTGCTCTAGCGTGATCTGGACCATACTGGAGCGAGTTGCCATCTCGTATGCACTGGTGTAGTTCTAGGACCTTCTCTGGACCTCACTCTCTAGAACCTGGTTGCGCTGAGCGCTTGCGGTGAATCCCTCATGCATGATACAGTTCTCCCACTCCATGTCCATCAGTAGACAGTCCATTTTGTACAAGTAGGCTCCAGTGGCATGAACCAGGCACTGGTTCTCTCCCTTCTCATGGTACGGGGCTCTGGCTATTGCTGCGTGAGCAGTCCCTTCATACTCAATGTCAGGTTCGGATCGGGGAATCAACCTGAAGATGGAGTTCTTGAACTTGGCATCCCAAAATCTGGCAAGGTTCTTCTTAATCATTTCCTTGGCTGCAGACTGGATGGTTGTGGGGAGCCGGATGGTGGTACTGGTGACTATTTCTCCTAGAAAATCTGGCATAGCGAGATCGGGCATGAATACTAGTTTAATGGTGCTGCTGAAGTAGTGCGGGCGAACATCATCCTCCTGAGTGGAAAACTTCATGCGGCTCTGGTCGATGTCGTCTATCTTCAGAATGTGCTCAAGCCAGACGAGCAGTCCTTGACGGTGAATGGCGTACGTCTCTAGTGCTCGGCAAAGTGTCATAGTGGTGGGTGTGTGTGTGTGCATGGCGAATGCACGCGATGTGCTCGGCAAAGTGCCATAGTGGCTCCTGCAGGTGCCATGCGCGACGTCGTGGCCGCGACGAGGCAGGGTGATGGCAAGGCACGGCAGGGGCCACGAGACAGCGGCGACTTTGGTCGTGTGGGTCCTTGGCCTTCCAAGGCCACGGCATGCTTTCCCAGCACGCGCAGGCATCCGGCCAGGCGAAGGTGCGGCGATCGGCGGTGAGGCTCGGTCATGGTCCAGGTAAAGCAAAGGTAGGGCCTTTTGGCTGGGACGTGGTGTCCGTGTGGGCGCTCACGGCACTCTGGTATTCCAAAGCCACGCCACGGCGGTGGCGGGGCAACGACGGCGAGGTGGCTACGGGCCGAGCAAGACATGGCAAGGTGTAGGAGCGTGCTCGCGGGCACCTAGGATCCCAGGGCCGTCGCATAGCCGGACGATGCTCGCGGGGCGCCAGTACTCCGAGCCCGCGGCAATGGCACGACGGCGAGGGGTGCGCGACAGCGGGCTGAAAGGCAGCGGTGGCGGTGCGGTAAGGCCCCTGTAGACGAGAAAGAAGAGACGGGGTCCTACGGCTTGGCTTCGGAGGGGTCATCAATGGTGCAAGGCATGTCGGCAGCAAGGGCAGGTCGGGACGGAGACGACGGCCTATCGGGCGGCTCGAGGAGGAAGAAGGCGAGGCCGTGGCGAGTTAGTGCAGGCGGGGCGAGGCCGTGCAGGACGCGCGGTGACGGCGGCGTAGACGTACGGGAGCAGGCTCGGGGTAGCTCCGGCGGCGGCGTCCTCCCCTCCTCCTTCCTCCTCTATTGCTCCTCCTCTTCTCCCTCCTTCAGGTGCGGCGGCGGCTCTCGATTGGAAAGGGGAAAACCCCAGGAGGAAGCTAGGGTAACTACTCGTAGTGTAGTAGAACTACTTATACAGTAGTGAAACTAGTTAGAGACAGTAGGAAACTACCCGAAAACCACTCGGGTAGGACTCTAGAGCCCGTATTCGACTAGGACTTCCATGTAACTCTATCGCCCCAGACTATATAAGGACGGACAGGGACTTTACTCAAGCAGGAGAGTGAGGGACAACTCGTGCCTCATGCAACAGGTCACCCAATCACCACCTAAGGCAATACAAACCACACAGGACGTAGGGTATTACACTCTCGGCTGCCCGAACCTATCTAAACTTTGTGTTCCTTGCACCTTCGAGTTCCTGATCTTGGTGATACCCTACCTACAAACTCACAACCTCGAGGGTATCCCTCGGTGGGCATGGCGGTAAAACACCGACAGCTGGCGTGCTAGGTAAGGGTGTTCCTCGAGCATCCACCAGAGAACTCGATGGCATCTCTCAGCATCACCAGCACCGTGCTCGAAGGCACAACTTTCATCTTTGGCTCCTGGATCTGCATCGCCAACGGCTTGGATGGCTTCAACAACCACCTAGTCGATTCCAGGAAGCTGAAGGCCTCTGCAGCAACTCGACGCAGCGACCTCGACGGGTTCATCGACAACCTCGACGAGTTGCTGCTCCCCGATCTAGCCAGGCAGATCGAGAAGATCTCCATTTTTTATGCGACTTCAACTCGTACTACATCAGGACTACTCGGATTGGATTCAAACCGATCTTAGGAGGCTACGCAATCCAAGTCCCTCTCCGACTTGGAGGAGGACTTGGATTGTCTTCCCAAGATTCGAGACGAGGGAGCCACCGCTTGTCGGGGGCCCCCCGTTTTCGACAACTACTCAGATTCAAACGAAGAGTACCCGTTAACTACAAGTTGTAGCCGAGGAGGACTCGAGGATGAGGGAGCCACCGCTCGTCGGGAGGCCCCAGTTCTCGACAACCACTCGCAACCCGATGATTACCCCAAATCATTTTCGGGTAATCATCCGGGTTCAAACATGACATCTACGCCGCAAGGCCGTTTCGTGTACTAGAAGGGTCTAGAGCCCTCTGAGTTACTCGAATACGACTCTTGCCTTGTGGCAGAATCCACCCTTCGGCGTATCAACCCTAGGGAGCTGGAGGATTTCAACTACTCCGCTCAACTTCAGCTCGCATCACAACATCGACGCGCTGCAGCGACGACCTCGACTACTCGACTCGCGCCGCAGTTACGATTGCTTCAAAAAACCGGCAGCGCCAATGACAACTTCTACAACTCATCTTGACTAGAAACTAGTCGGGAACGAGTCTCAAACTACTCGGCGACTAGCTCTGTATAGTCAACAACTAGTCGGAATCAGCTCCAACTAGTCAGCTTCGTCGACAAATTGCCCGTGGACCAAAGCTACACTTCACCGCCTACTTTTTGCACAACGCACACTCTCTCAATCAGCAAACTTGAAACCCCCAAACCATGTCAGAATTGGTTTGAGGCGGTTCAACCTAGAACCCTCTCCGCATTGGAAGAGGATTTTGATCATCTACCACCACTCGGAGAAGGAGAAGCCACCATGCGTCGGGGGGCTATTGTTTCCGACAACTACTCAGATTCAACTACTCATGTGATTGGTGGGGCAGGCTTGGGCATCGGAAGGGCATGAAACCCTCCAGGTTTCTCAAATCAAGTCCACCACGATCCATTACCACACCTGACAAACTCCCTTTTCAAGAAGACAGACCTCTCCCTCCCTCTGACGATGAAGACAAGGGCCAGGTGGAGTGGAGTGCGAAACACTTCGTGCCCAATCGAGAAGTTTTCATCATTCATGCCGACAAGGACTATGAAGGCCTCGAGTGGGTCCAGCTAGACGACTACGACGACTACCTTCTTGATCCACTCAATGAAGATGTGGACGTAACAATGGATAGTGAATCCCCAGACAACATCAAGGTAGAAGACGCATACGAAATTCAGAAGGAACACCATAGGCTCATCAATGCGAAGCGCGCCAAACGCAGGCACCGCGCGGTCAAGACGAACCAGCAGGGGAGCGACAACCTCCACGACTCATCCAGGGGCGACCTTCGCGCCATCATCAACGCTGGCCGGGACGCCCACAATGTCATCATTGCAAGGCAGCAGGAGCGCGAAGAAGTGGAAGCCTACAGCCCCACCCACTATCAACTCCGTCTCAACTACCTAGAGACAACTCGGAAGCGCAAGCTAGAAGCTGGGGAGCAATCCACCCGTAGAAGGAAGACTCTTAGTTCAAAAGAACGATTCGCGGAAGCCCTCCACGGGCAATGCCCGTGGCACCCGAAGAGCAAGCATTCAGCGTTTGAATGTCAAACCCTTCAGAGGGCCCTGGTAGCTCCGCCAAGTCTACGAAGAAAGGTGACGGGACTACCTGAATAAAGATTTACTCATAAATTAAGTACCTGATTCAAGGAGGTTTTCTGAGGGTCTTTTAGGTGTTTCGTTTGTTTAAACCATTGTTTTGGGATTATATCTCAAAACAAAGGGTTCCGTACACCTAGAAGCACCCCTTTTTACCACTTAGTCAGGGTCGCCATTTATGTTCCTTATTCGGGTTAATCATGACTCCATCGCTAAACTCAGGGAACCCTGCCACAGTCGAGCCATGCGACTACCAAAAGTGGTCGCCTTGTTTGGCAATGACTAGTGGAACCCGTTAATTAGTCAAATAAAGCACCTACACGATTATCTATCAAACACTTCCAGTAACGCTCAGATTACTAGCCCACGACTTATTTTCTATGTTACTGAAGGGGTCTTGCTCCCAAACTCCCAGTAACGCACAGATTACTAGTTCCCGACTAGTTTTCTATGTTACTGAAGGGGCCTTGACCCCAAACTTCCAGTAACACTCCATTTACTAATTTCTGACTAGTATTACGTGTAGATTACTGAAGGGGCATTGCTCCCGTGCGACCTCGCCAAACAGCCTCGTTGGAAATCAATCTTTCCGACCAGAAGCAGCTTGACGCACCCGTACCACCCGCACGGATGTCAACCGTGCAATCGACGACTTGATCGACAACCCGGAACCCCTCGAACGAATCCGCCTTGGTCCGAGGTCCTGTACCGCAAGTTCTTCTCTTAGTCGGAGGAGGATTTGGATCGTCTACCACAAGTCGGAGGAGGATTTGGATCGTCTACCACAAGTCGAAGGAGGATTTGGATCGTTTACTACAAGTCGGAGGAGGACCAGCCACCGTCCATCGAAGGGCTCCTGTCTCCGCTAACTACTCGGACTTCATCAATGACGCACAACCCTTATCAAACGGCCACCAGAGCCCGAGGGCGCCTTCAACTTGGTCGGGCGCGCCTGGGCATCGGAAGGGCACAGAGTCCTCCAAGCTACCCGGTTCAGCCCACCTTTTTGTGCTTTCAACTTGGTCGGGCGGGCTCGGGCATCGGATGGGCACGGAGTCCTCCAAGCTACCCGACCCCAGCCCACTTTTCTGCGCCATCAACCCCGACAACCTGTCGGACCTAGAACCGTTCCAGGAAGGCACAACCCTCGATTCCTCGACGACTACTTCGCCCTCGCGAGGGCACTCGGCGACCCGCCGATGACTACTTTGGCTACACGACTAGTCGGGAGCGGGACTCACTCCACCAGTGACTAGTTGGAATTGATTCCGACTAGTCGGGTTTCATCAACAAACCGTTGTGGCTCCATCAACGAACGATACGGCTTCGTCGGCAATTACCCATGAATCAAGATCGACAACTATCCATACTTGTCTGGTTTCTACGCTCTGGAGCTGGGAGCAACAAGGCGGCTGCCCACGTGAAGACTGAGACCCGATTCAAGGAGGTTTTACGGAGATCTTTAGGGAACTTATTTAACCATTGTCTTGAGTTTTATCTCAACACAAGGTGTTTTTTCCCAAAGAATTCGTTGAACCACTCGGTTAGGGCTTGTTCGTTCATCCATATTTCAGCGTCGTACAAACTGTCTTGGCCCGCCCAAGGAATTCCTTCGGGCTAACCGAGACATCTTCGCATAGCAACATATGACTTGTTTTGGCCCGCCCAAGGAGTTCCTTCAGGCTAACCGAGACATCTTCGCATGGCAACATACGACTTGTTTTGGCCCGCCCAAGGAGTTCCTTCGGGCTAGCCGAGTCATCTTTGCACAACGACTACTTTCGTAACAACGCATGTGCAGGATTGCATTGTCACTTCCTTTGGGCCAACCGAGACATCTTCGCATGGCAACATACGGCTTGTCTTGGCCCGCCCAAGGAACTGATCAAGATCAAGTCCAGGACCTCGTCGTCACCTCCTTTGGGCCAACTGAGACATCTTTGCATGGCACCATATGACTTGTCTTCGCCCGCCCAAGGAACTGATCACCCCACGTGAAGGACCTCTTCATCAATCCCTTCAGGCTAACCGTGACATTTTCGCAAGTCAACATGTGAATTCTCATGGTCCACCCAAGGATACGACTGAAGCTACTAGCAAGATTTATTTCTCCCTCGCTAATTGACTTCCAGTCACCTTCACATACTTCCAGTACAACTCCGTTACTGGTTCACGACTGGTATTACGTGCAAGTTTGCTAAAGGGGCCTCGCTCCCATACTTCCAGTAATAGATTACTAGTTTTCGACTAGTATGCTATATTACTGAAGAGGCCTCGCTCCCATACTTCCAGTACAACACCCTTTACTGGTTTACGACCAGTATTATGTGCTATGTTACTGAAGGGGCCTCGCTCCCATACTTCCAGTAACAGATTACTAGTTTCCGACTAGTATTCTATGTTACTGAAGGGATCTCGCTCCCATACTTCCAGTACAACTCCGTTTGCTGGTTTGTGACTGGTATACATGCAAGTTTGCTGAAGGGGCCTCGCTCCCATACTTTCAGTAACAGACTACTAGTTTCCGATTAGTATTCTATGTTACTTAAGGGGCCTCGCTCCCATACTTTCGGTAAAACTCTGTTTACTGGTTCACGACTGGTATCCGTGCAAGTTTACTGAAGGGGCCTCACTCCCATACTTCCAGTAACACTCAGATTACTTGTTTCCGACTAGTATTCTATGTTACTGAAGGGGCCTCGCTCCCATACTTTCAGTATTACTCCGTTTACTAGTTTTCGACTAGTTATACATGGAGTTTACTGCAAGGGCATTGCTCCCAACACAATCTCATGTATATCAGTTACACTATACTTTTATGTTCCTTGCAAGGGACCTGACCAGGACCATGCTGCTGGGCGCGTCGGATTCAACCCCGACTAGTTGGCTTCAGCAACGATCGCCCACGACTACTTCGACTTCGCGAGATCTCTCGACTACACGTTGGCGACTACAACGACTACTCACCGGATTCGACTCCGACTAGTTGGGTTCATCAACAACCGTCGGACACTACTTGACTTTGTGAAGAATGCACGGTGACTCATTTCGCCTACAAAACTAGTCGGAGATGACTAAGCTTGGCGACACGCTGGTGACTACTTCGACTACTCATTTTGCCTACAAGACAGTCGGAGTCAACTCTGCTCGGTGACACGCTACTTCGACTACTCGTCTCGCCTAAAAAACTAGTCGGAATCGACTCCGACTAGTCGGCTTCATCGACAGTCCAAGATTCAGCAGCAACTTGGCTAATGCCTAGGCTCGGGGGCTGGTGCCACCGACTACTAGGCATATACTATGCGACTCATCTAGCTCCTAGGCTCGGGGGCTGGATACGACACGGCTCTCAGCGACCAAGGTTTGATTTCAGCGGTAATTTAGGCGCTTTTTGGTGAAGTTATTTGTTTAACCATTTTTTAGGGAATTCATTCCGAAAAAAGAGGTTTTCAAATTTACTGAACAAATTTTCCCATCTTAACTATCAAATTTCAACCGTCATATATTGCATGCCATGATTCTTTGGATCCTTTATTCAAAACCTTGAGGATTTGGATTCAAGGCTCGGGGGCTACGGGGACACGTGTCATCGGCGAATTATTTTTTGAATCTTTTGGAATATAAAGACAGAAGACTCAAGACTAAATTGACACTCAACTTGATTCTACAATTCAACCTAAGGCTCGGGCTACTCCATATGGAGTGCGAGTCCAATTGCACCCCATATAAAAGAAGACTTGACCACTACTCGAGGCATGATCACCTCACAGCCTCGATGCAGCAAAGGAAGTACTCAGAAGACACCTTCAATATGGTGTTCAGGAGAACTCGAAGACGCCTTTAGAAGAACTCGGAAGCCTGCAGTACTCGACTACGAAGAGCTCGAGGGGCTTGTCAGAACTGGTCCCACGGGACTGCGCACATGGCCTACATCTTACAGGATATGGGGTGGGGCATGGCCCGCGCCCTACACCAGTTGTAACTACTCATAGTGCAGTGGAACTACGTATACAGTAGTAAAACTAGTCGGAGACAGTAGGAAACTACTCGAAAACCACTCGGGTGGGACTCTAGGGCTCATATCTGACTAGGACTTCCATGTAACCCTATCCCCCCAGATTATATAAGGGCG
Source organism: Panicum miliaceum (assembly GCA_032594955.1). Taxonomy (NCBI): domain Eukaryota; kingdom Viridiplantae; phylum Streptophyta; class Magnoliopsida; order Poales; family Poaceae; genus Panicum; species Panicum miliaceum. The sequence continues at coordinate 3,641,803 of CM064070.1, read as the reverse complement.
GACTGGAACCCTCCTCAAGCAGGAGCGTGAGGGACAACTCGTGCCTCATGCAAAAGGTCATCCGATCACCACCTAAGGCAATACAAATCACACAGGACGTAGGGTATTACGCTCTCGGTGGCTCGAACCTGTCTAAACTTTGTGTTCCTTCCACCTTCGATTTCCTGGTCTCGGCGACACCCTACCTACAAACTCACCACCTCGGGGGTATCCCTCGGTGGGCGTGCCGGTAAAACACCGACACCGGCGCCGATCGGTGTCGGAGGAGGGGGCTGCCGGTGGTGGGGTCGTAGGAGGATGCCGACGCCGATGGGGGTTGGAGGAGGGGGCCGCTGGCGGTCTGGGCTCGGTGGAGGGGGCCGACAGCGGTAGGGGGTCGGAGAATGGGGCCGCCGGCAGTCCGGACGTCTTGGGCACCGCCGGAATCAGGGCCCCACTAGCGAGCAGGTCTGGCGAGAGGTCGAGGGTGTCGGGGTGGGCGTCCTCGTGTGGGCGTCGCTGCTGTGGGCGTCCTCAAGCGAGCGTCGCGGTGGGTGTCCTTGCAGGGGCCTCACGTGGGCGGCGTTAGGCAGAGGCAGCCGCGGGTGAGAGAGGCAGCAGGCCAGGCGTCGGGCCTAATTTTAACGGGGCTTTTCTCTGCCAGCCCGTACCAATAGAAGATGTCCCCGGTTGATCAAGGATGAAAACGACGTAGATGCTCAATATTCCAAGAATTTGGTACCTCCTGGCCATCAGGGTACTGTAAGCGATAAGATCCAGGGCGTGTAGCCTTGTGCACAATGAAAGGTCCTTCCCATCGTGAGTTTAGCAAGTGTAGTCCGGTATCATCCTGGATTCGTCGAAGAACCATATCTCCAACATTAAAAGAACATCGTTGTACGTTCCTGTCATGGTAACGATGAATTCCTAGTAAGTAGCGAGCTGACTGGAACAATACGTTGCATCGGATTTCCTCTGCTGAATCCAGCTCGAGATGTCTTGCCGTGTCAGCCTCGCCTTCTTCAAACATCTTCAGTCGTGGAGACTTTCACATCACGTCAGCTGGTAATATTGCTTCACACCCATATACGAGAAAGAAAGGTGACTGTCCTGTGGCTTTGCTTGGTTGTGTGCGAAGCCCCCAGACTACTGATGAGATCTCATCGATCCACTTGCCTCCCTTTTTGCTGTTCTCGCTGTAGAGTCTTTTCTTCAATCCATCAAGAATCAAGCCATTAGCGCGCTCAACTTGGCCATTGGCCCGCGGGTGAGCCACTGAAACATATTTGACTTCAATGGAACTGCGTTCATAGAAATCCCAGAACTGGTGCGAGTGGAAATTGGATCCCAAATCTAAAATGATGGTGTTGGGGAAGCCAAAGCGGTGTAGTATGTCGCAGATGAAAGTAATCACTCGGTCTGCAGTGAGCGTTGCAATTGGCTTGTACTCGATCCACCTGGTAAACTTGTCGATGGCCACCAACACGTGTGTGAAACCTCCTGGCGCAGTTGTTAAGGGCCCTATCATGTCCAGGCCCCAGCATGCAAACGGCCATGAGGGTGGTATAGTGATGAGGTTATGAGCCGGAACATGGGGCTGTTTGCCAAAGAATTGGCAGTTGGTATACCAGCGAACGAGTGCTTCGGCATCAGCCAAAGCAGTCGGCCAGTAGTGTTGGGGGGAAATATTAACGACCTCCTAATGACCATCAAAACAACGATCATGAAGGCCCGGGCCCACCTGCGGCAATGGCGGATGCCGTCGGGCCTCGCCCGACCCAGTGCCTCGGGGTCGGGCGCTCCCGACCCCTCGATGGCCGGACTCCGCCTCGCCCGATCAAGTGCCTCGGGGTCGGACGCTCCCGACCCCTCGACGGTCGGACTCCGCCTCGCCCGACCAAGTGCCTTGGGGTCGAACGCTCCCGACCCCTCGACGGCCGGACTCCGCCTCGCCCGACCAAGTGCCTCGGGGTCGGACGCTCCCGACCCCTCGATGGCCTGACTCCGCCTCGCCCAACCAAGTTCCTCGGGGTCGGACGCCCCCGACCCCTCAACGGCCGGACTCCGCCTCGCCCGACCAAGTGCCTCGGGGTCGGACGCTCCCGACCCCTCGCCACAAGGCTCCGCCTCGCCCGACCCGGGGCGTAGGAGGTCGGACTCACCCGGGCCCACAAGGCGAGTATCCGCCTCGGGCGCAGACTGGAAGACAGGAGTGCGGATCTCGTGGGCCCCACGCCGATCTCGCCATAAATGCGCCGCGGCTCTGGCACGCAGAAAGGCGCCCGCGCCCCCGAGGTGACCCGTCACAACTACCCAAGCACGACCGCACAGCGCAGGCTACAGTGGCGCAGCTTTCCCCGATTCGCTACAGGGCACTCATGACCTGCACCGCCCGGCACAGGAGGAAGCCCCGCCCGGCCTTGCGCCCCGTGAATCCGGCGACAGGGACGGGACGTCCGCGCCCCACGGGCCGTCAGCAAGGTAACAGGGTCAGCCGCCTTCCCCGACGGGCACGGATACCACGACCGAACACCATCATCACGCCTTGCGGCAACGGCCCCTAAGGAGATCGTCGACAGGATCCGGAAGCAGCCGCCCTCTTCCAGTGGATGCGCTGACGGGAGCCGTAGGCCGGAGCGGGAGACGGCGACCCGGGAACTCGGTCCTTCCCCTTGTATCTTATTCTCTTTTACTCCTCCTCACACCTGGCTCACCTGTAACCTCGAGCGTGCGCTATAAAAGGAAGACCGGGGGCCCTGAGACCGAGGAGGAACTCAGACTCTCTCTCGCACACTCTCTCTCGCACACTCTCCCTGACTCTGACTCTCGGACGGACTCATTCCTCTCCGGCGAGAAGGACACACACATTCACCATTAGAGCTTCAGTGCACACCCAAGAGACTTGGGACCAGCTCCCTCTCTCGTCCTCCTGTAACCCCAACTACAGACCCCACATGGGCAACACGAGCAGCTCCTCATACTGGACGTAGGGCTCCTCCTTGCCCGAACCAGTCTAAACCCTGTGTCTCCCACGCCACCATTCGAAGCCTTACGCGCATAAAAGAAATTTACTAGTCCTAGTCTTGATCCGCTAATCTTGACGACGACAAGTAGAAACCAGATCGAAATGCCTTGCCGACTAGTGTGCGAGAAGCCGCGTGGTTCCCGCACACGCCTTCATGAATCTCTTGGAGTATCTCTCTGCCCTCCTCCGTGCTGACACACTTCATGAGTATGCCTGAAGCTGATCCATGCTTGTACAGGTTGCCCCCAACTAGAACATACCCTTTGTTGTGCCGTAGGATGCGAGTAGCTCAGCTCTTTTTGGATCGACGCCGGGGGGTAGTTTGCGCTCCTGGATGTAGTCGATGAAGGCCACCCTCCAGTCAACCTCGATCATCAAGACCTCTCGGTCGGGTTCCTTGGGACCCTGAGCGATGGAACTTGAGTCGGGTGTCGTGATGGAAGGGTGATGCAACTCGTGAACGAAAACTCCCAGTGGGACATTAGCTCGATCAGAACCCAGTTTGGAGAGCACATCCGCGCCCACATTGTTGTCACGAATGACATGATGAATTTCCAACCCCAAGAACTTGTGCTCGAGCTTGTGTATTTCCGTAATGTAGGCGTCCATGGTGTCCTTGTTGATGTCTCACTCCTTTTTGACTTGTTGAACCACCAGTAAGGAATCACCATAGATGAGCAGTCGCTTGATGCCCAGTGAGACAGCCAGGCGTAGCCCGTGCAGTAGCGCCTCGTACTCGGCTTCATTGTTGGAGACCTTGAATAGTATTTGAAACACGTATTTGAGCTGTTCTCCTCTTGGGGTGATGAAAAGTACTCCCGCACCGCCGCCACCAAGCTTGAGCCATCAAAGTACATGACCCAATGCTCTGGCTGGTTGGTTGGGGCTTCCACTTGGTTTTCTCGTCACTCCACCATGAAATTGACTAGTGCCTGCGACTTGATGGTTGTCCGAGGCTTGAAGTCGAGTGTGAGGGCTCCCAGCTCCACGGCCCACTTGGAGATGTGCCCGGTAGCGTCCCGATTGTGGAGGATATCCGCCAATGGGAAGTCGGAGACCACCAGGATATTGTATGCGTCGAAATAGTGGCGAAGCTTTCCTAGAAGTGATGAGTATACCATAGAGTACTTTCTGAATTGTGGGGTAACGAACCTTGGATTCAGAGAGGACTTCACTGATGAAGTAAACTGGTCGCTGCACCCCGAAGGCGTGGCCTTCTTCCTGTCGTTCCACCATGATTGCCGTACTGACAACGTGAGTAGTCGCGGCGATGTAGAGTAGCAGATTCTCGCCTAGTTGGGGAGCCGTCAGGATGGGTGGCGACTGCAGATGGTTCTTGAGATATTGCAATGCCTGGTTTGCCTCCTCGGTCCACTGGAACTTGTCGTGGAGCTTGAGCAGTTTGAAGAAGGGTAGTCTACTTTCTCCAAGTCGGGAGATGAATCGATTCAAATCTGCCATGGCTGTGATGGCGTTGATCTTCTCCAGGTTTGCTTCAATTCTATGGTGACTAACAATGAACCCGAGTAGTTTCCCTTGTGGCCCACAAAAGACGCACTTCGTCGGGTTGAGCTTTCATCGAAACCGTCGCAAACTGTTAGACGTCTCCTCAAGATCAGTGATGAACTCGTCGTGGGATCTGGTCTTGATGACCACGTCATCCACGTAAGCTTCAACGTTGCGGTGTAGCTGACTCGCAAGGCACAGTTGAATGGCCTGTTGATAGGTGGCTCCTGCGTTCTTCAACCTGAATGACGTTGTAGTGTATGCATATGCTCCAAAGTGGGTGATGAACGCCATTTTGATCTGATCTTCCTCCTTGAGAGCTATTTGATGATAGCCCGAGTAGCAGTCAAGGAAGGAGAGCAAGACACAGCTAGCCGTAGAGTCGATGACTTAGTCATGTGTGGGAGCGCGAAGGGATCCTTCGGGCAGTGTTTATTGAGATCTGTATAATCCACACACATCCTCCATTCATTATTATTCTTTTTTAGGACTAGTACAGGGTTAGCTAACCACTCAGGGTGGTACACTTCTTTAATAAAACCAGCCGCGAGTAGTTTTGCTAGCTCTTTCTTGATGGCCTCCCTCTTGTCGGGGGCGACACGTCATAGTCGTTGCTTCTTCAAAGTGGCTTTAGGGTCGACTTTTAGGCAATGCTCGATCAACTCCTTGGGAACCCCGGGCATATCCGCTGGTTTCCACGTGAATATGTCACGGTTAGCCCTAAGGAAGCTGATGAGCGCGCTTTCCTATTTGTCACCAAAGCCGCCCACGATCAAAGCAGTCTTGGACGGGTCACCTTCTTGCAGCTAGATGGCCTTGATGCCGACATCGGGTTTAACCATCAACTGGCTAGGCCACTGGTTGGAGATCTCCATCTCCGAGTTGGTCAGCTTCAGTGCGGCCGCGAGTACATCTGCAGACGGCTCTGGCACGCGTGATGTCGTGGCATACTCGATCGCTTCTTGATCGCAGTCGTACGACTTCTTCAGGTCACCACGGAGTGTGAGTACGCTTGACTTGCCTGGCATCTTGAGTAGGAGGTAGACATAGTGAGGCACGGCCATGAATTTGGCTAGTGTCGGTCTGCCAAGGATGGCGTGGTATGACAAGTCGAAATCCGCCACCTCGAACTTGATGTACTCGGTGCGGTAGTTGTCTTTCATCCCAAAGGTGACTGGCAGGATCACTGACCCGAGTGGTGTAGCCATGTTACCCGGGACAATGCCGTAGAAAGGAGCTTTGCTGGGGGTGAGCATCTTGGAGATGTCCAGTCCCATCTTCTTCAAAGTACTCGCGAAAAGCAGGTTGAGGCCGCTCCCGCCGTCGATGAGTACTTGGGTGAGCTGTGAGCCCACCACGACAAGGTCTAGGACGAGCGGGAATTTTCCCGGCTCGGAGAAGCTGGTCCATTGATCATCCCTGGAAAAAGAGATCGGGACCTCGCTGTATCTCAGAGGCCTTGTCGTGGCCGGTTCCATAGAGAGTATTTCGCGCAGGGTTAACTTCTGCGCACGCTTGGAGGGGAATCCTACGTCTCCGCCAAAGATGATGTTGACGACGTTCTTCAGGTCCTGGACGTCTTGAGCCCCTGACTTGTCACCTCCCTCGTCATCCTCCTAGTCCTTTCGCTTTCCTCCCTGAGGGAGGGGTGGTGCATTCAGTGACTTGCGGATGGTGACGCACTCGAAGAGCGTGTGTCTCGACTTCGGGTGTATCGGGCACTGTTTGTGCATGACTTGCTCGTACTGTGCTTGGTTGTTCCCTGAATTCTTGCCACGCGGATTGCGCTCAACAGCCGTGACTTCATGGTCTGGCTTGCTCTTTCGGGTGTTCCCTGAGTGGTTCCGCTGGCTTTTTTCGAAGTGGTTGTTGCCGTTGCTTTGCTTGTCGTGGTTGCGCTTGGGGAAGCGGTCGTTCTCCTCATCCTCTTGGTCAGCCCACCGTGCCATCATGTCGCGTAGCTCTACAGCAGTAATCGGGCGGTTGCGCCCGAAGTCGTGGTACATGTGCTTCAAGAAGAGCCCGTTCTGGAAGTAGCGGATGACATCTTCATTGGTGATGTTGGCGATGGTGGCGCGTGTCTCGAAGAAACGTTGGGTGTAGGACCTCAGGGTCTCGTTCATCTCTTGCTTCACCTGGGATAGATCATGCCGAGTGCCCGCCCTGATCATGGATCTTTGGAAGTTGTCGATGAAAGCCCGCTTGAGGTCCTCCCACGAGCCGATGGAGTTTGGCTTGAGGCTTTCAAGCCACGTGAGGGGTGCGGACTCCAGAGCCACCGGGAAGTAGAGAGCTTTTGTGGAGTTGGATCCCCCTGAAACTTCAATAGCGACGGAGTAGCAACGAATCCACTAGCGTGGGTCTTGCTTACCATCGTACTTGGGGATTCCGACTAGTTTGATGTCCTTTGGATAGGACTTGTCGGTGATGCTGATGGTGAAGGTGGGGAAACGGTCGCTGTCGTCGTCATCGTGGCGCCTGCCGGTACGGTCCCTTCTCCTTGCTTCAATAACAAGCCGCGCATCGCGACCTTCATTGATCTTCTGCCTGAGATCGACCGTGAGGGCGTCGTGAAGGCTGGCCTCAAGTGGATCTTGGCCTGGATGCCTTGCACCACGCTGGTTGCGAGTGGATTGTTGCACCTCCTGTTCATTGTTGCCACACGCGGATGGGTGGCCCTCGTTGCACTGGCAGTTGTCGTTCCTCCAGCTTCCAGGGCCTCCTCCGGGGGTGCGACTGACCAGTGCGGTTTCGCCATGGCGCTAAGGCCTCGAGGGCGGAATCCGAGAGGAGGACACTGGATGTTGCCCATCGAGTTGTACTGCAGCCTTTGAATTTGAGGATTGGGTGGCAGTTGTTGAGCTAGGAGTGCTGCTTCAGCGATGGCACCAATTGGCGTACAGTACTCGCGATCCGCGACTGCTGCAAAGGTGTTGTTTAGATCCCATGGTTCGTGGGCGCGATTCTGCGCGTTGCGCTTGCGTTGGGCACACTTGGCGTTCTTTGCCCGCCAGATCCTTCGGTGCTCCTCGTCTTCATCTTGGGGGGCGTCAGCTGTGGGCTCGTCGGCTGAGACGTCCGCGAGTTGCTCGTTGTCATATCGGGGCTCCAGCTCATCGTCCTCCGCGTTGAGAAGGGAAGCCATGCAGACTTGACGATCCGGCGAGTGGTTAGCTGTAAGGCTATACTCGAGTAGCTCTGTGCTACTTTCTCCTTCTTCTGCGATGGGAGAGAGAGGTCTACCCTCCTAGAAGGGTAGTTTCTGCGTGAAGGCCACAAGGCGGGATTCATAATCGAGTAGTTCGGAGGGCTCAAAGCCCTTCCAGTACACGAAACGGCCTTGCGGTATTGATGTGATGGTTAAACCCAAATGGCTGCCCAAAAAAAAGATTCAATGTGGCCGTCGGGTTGCGAGTGGTTTTCAAGGGCGAGGGCCGCCCGACGAGCGGTGGCTCCCTCATCTCCGAGTCCTTTTCGAAACCGGCTTGAAGTTGTAGTACTGCGTGGGGAGTACTCTTCGTTGGAGTCCGAGTAGATGTCAAAAACGGGGGCCCCCAGGGAAGTGATGGCGCCCACGTCCTTGATCTTGAGCAGCAGATCCAAATCCTCCTCCAAGTCGGAGAGGGATTTAGACCGTGTGGTCTTTTCAGATCGGTTTGAATCCGACCCGATTAGATCTGGTGTGTCACGAGTGGAAATCGCGTTGAAAACGGACATCTTTTCGATCTGCTGGGCCAGATCGGGAAGCAACAGATCGTCGAGGTTGTCAATGAACTCGTCGAGATCGTTGCTTGGAGTTGATGAAGAGGCTTCCGGCTCCTTGGAGTTGACTAGGTGGCTGTTGAAACCACCCAAGCCATTGGCGACACAGATCCAGGAGCCGAGGATGAAAGTTGTGCCCTCGTTGAGGACAGCGCTGGTGAAGTTGAAGGATGCCATCGAATTCTCCGGTGGATGCTCGATGAACACCCCTACCTGGCGCACCATTTGTCGGTGTTTTACCGCCACGCCCACCGAGGGGTACCCCCGAGGTGGTGAGTTTGTAGGTAGGGTGTCGCCGAGATCAGGAACTCGAAGGTGCGAAGGAACACAAGGTTTAGACAGGTTCGGGCCACCGAGAGCGTAATACCCTACATCTTGTGTGGTTTGTATTGCCTTTGATGATGATTGTCCCCGTGGGGGTCCTGTCCGCCCTTATATAATCTGGGGGGACAAGTTTACATGGGAGTCCTAGTCGGGTACAAGCCCAGGAGTCCTACCCGAGTACTTCTCGGGTAGTTTCCTACCGTGTCCAACTGGTTTCACTACTGTACGAGTAATCCTGCTGCATTACGAGTAGTTACAATAGATGTAGGGCATGGGCCATGTCCCATCCCGTATCCTAAGAGAAGTATGCCACGTGTACAGTCCCGTGTACCCAGGTCTGACAAACACGGAGTGATTTCTCGCCAATCGTACCTCTACCTATAAGCCTTCCTTCATGATGAGATATTGGAACGCCAATTCGATTGAGACCCAGATAGTATGTACAGAATTCAATAGAATCCTCCGTGGACCATCCTTGTACCATGCATCCTTCTGACCTGTATCTATTTTGAATGTACTTCCTCAGAACGCTCATGATCCGTTCGAACGGAAACATCTGTTGCAAGAAAATTGGTCCTAATGCTTTTATCTAGGAGACAAGGTGGACAAGGAGATGCACAGAGATATCAAAAAATGTTGGAGGGAAATGCATCTCAAGCCTATTTATCGCATGGACCAAGTCTTCTTGAAGCTTGTCTAGAGTTTCCAAATCTATGACCTTGTGTGAGATTGAGTTGAAGAATGAGCACAGCTTTATGATCGGGTCCCGAACCTTTACAAGGAGAACACCCCTAATTGCAACTGGGAGCAATTGGGTCATGATAATATGGCAGTCATGGGCCTTCATGCAGCTCATGTTGAACTTCAATTCTTTTGTGTTCACTAGCCTCTGGATGTTTGAGTATCCCGTAGGCACCTTGAGCTCATCGAAGAACTACATATCTTCTCTTTCTCATCCTTATGCAAGGTTCATGATGCAACTAGAAGCTTCTTTTTCCCATCAGCTTGAATTATTGGATGTAGCTCCGTCCTAACATTCATCTCTTACAGGTCCTGTCTAGTTTCAAGTGAGTCTTTACCTTTCCCCTTATGGGCCATTAAGATTCCGAGCGTACTCTTGCACACCTTCTTAGTTAGGTGCATACCATCAAGTGTGTGGCGAACAATCATGAACTGCCAATAAGGAAGTCTCAATAGCAAAGATTTCTTTTTCCACAAAGATTCGGCAGGTGCGAGTACACTTCTGGCGCCCTTCCCAAAGACAACATTAAGTTTGCTCACTACTTTAAATATTTGCCTCCCATCACAAATCTCTGGAGCTGAGCGATCTTCCCTTGTCCCGTCAAAGGATTTCTTGTTTCAATGACATGGGTGATATTTGTGAAGGAACCTACGATGACCCATGTAAACCATCTTCTTACTGTTGGTCAACCATCTAGCATCAATATCATCCAAGCAAACCACACATCCTTTATATCCTTTTGTAACTTGTCCTGATACACTACCAAGGTCGGGTAGGTCCGTGATTGTTACGAATATCACTCCTTGTAATGTGAAGTGTTCTCGTTTGTACTCGTCCCGTACTCTAACACCATCATGCCATAGTATCATGAGATCATCCACCAATGGCTCCAAATACACATCTATATCACTTCCAGGTTGTTTTGGCCCTTTGATCGGTAATGGCATCATAAGGTATGTCCTCTTCATACACAGCCATGGCAGAATGTTGTATATACAAAGAGTCACGGGCCAAGTGTTGTGTTTGCTGCTAACCATATTAAAGGGATTCATCCCATACGTACTCAACCCAAACCTTATGTTCCTGATCTCGCTTGCAAATGTATTGTATCTATAATTGACAGCCCTCCACTGTGAACCATCTGCTGGGTGTCTAAGCTTTCCATCAACCAAACGGTTTTCAGCATGCCACCTCATCAGCTTGGCCGTTTCTGTGTTCGCAAACCATCTCTTCAAATGGGGAATTATTGGGAAGTACCACACAACCTTCATGGAGGACCTTTATTCCTGTCACCTTTCACCACCGTGGCGGAGGAACACTTGTACCTGGAAGCTTTGCACACTGGACACGAGTCCAAGTCTTTATAATTGCCACGATACAATATGCAATCATTGTGACACGCATGAATTTTCTGCACTTTTGCAGAAGACTTAGCAAATCGTCGAAACCCTTGTTCATCAAGATTTCAGCTCCAGCAGCAATAGGTCAGCTTCCAATTAAGTCACACTAGAACCGTGATACAACGGTGTTTTTGCATCCTTTCTCATCTGCTCCAACTTCTTCAGATTTCTTGCATCCAGGAATTCTGGCTCCCCATCATGTATCATCTGATCTAGAGCATCACTTACTTCATCATCAACCAACATATCATTGCCGACTTCATTGATGGTTTCCTCGACTCTTTCATGGACTCCTTCAACGATGTTCTCATGCACGATTTCCTGGATGGTATTATGTCGTGAAGCTTCCTGATGTAAGTTCTCCCCATCTTCTCTGTGCTTATTCCAAATCTTATACTTTGCCATAAAACCCCTAACCAAAATATGACAACGGAGTTGCTCGATGTTGTGAAACTATTTTTGATTGCGACAATCAGCACATGGGCAATACACGTGATCATCAGCTTGTAACTTATTGATGCAATATGCTCGGGCGGTCTTCACAAAAGAATCAACACCATCCACAAACTTGGGATTAGGAGGCTTCGAACAATACATCCATCCTCGATCCATCTATAAATGATATATTAATGCAAAATTCATATCAAAATCAATACAATGAAACAAGATATGAATAGCATGTGCATCTAGGTACCAACCTTAAAATAAGAGAGTTATGCGATTCCTTCAAAATTTGGAAGTCATCTTGGATTTTGATGTAAATTTCACCTCTAGCATGAAAAAAGAGACTCCTCCATCAAATTCAAACTATAAATTTGAAATCTACCCAATGAAACAAGCAAAGAATTGAATAGGTTGCTAGCTACCAAGCAAAAAACAAGTGGATAATGTGCATACATCAAAATTCATTAGCCTCCTTATGCATTTTGATGTAAATTTTGACTCTAGTACCATGAACAAAGCCTCTCTATCAAATAAAATCTAGGCACTGAAACAAGTAAAGAATTGAATGGGTTGCTAGCCAATGAAACAAGCAAAGAATTGAATGGATTGCTAATTACTAACCTCAAACCGAGTAGTTGATGTCTACACTTCAAAAGAGGACCGAAATCTTGAACAACATGGTGAGGAATGGCTGCACAAATGGTGAGAAGAAATGGAGAACTCGGGTAGGAGGAAGAGGAGGGGGAGAGGGTTTATAAACTGTACCATTCTCACCGCCGGCCCTAGCCATGGGCCGGCCGTGAAAATCATTTTCACCGCCGCCCCTATTGTCCACTACGTCCAACCACTATAGGGCCAGCGGTGAAAATAATTTTCACCGCCGGTCCTTTAAGAACCGGCAGTGAAAATACCTGTGGTAAAAATATTTTCTGTAGTAGTGGTACGTGGTGATGGGCCGGGGTCCCCAGCACCAGGCCCCAGGCCACTTTCGAACCTAGATATATGCCATATCCGCATGACAGGTGGGCCCCAGGAATAGGAGTGCGCCTTTTATTTTGTTGATTGATGTCCCACGTTTTGTTAGGGGGTGTTTGATTTGGAGGGGCTTATTAGAAGCCCATAAGCCCCTCACATGGAAGAGCTTAATATGAACCCAACATGGTGTTTGGTTGTAGGGGCTTATAAAAAGCTTCTGTAGTTGGTAATGACCTTTCTACCCCTCATTAACACTGAGTAGGTGAGGGAGATAGGGGTAGTGGGAGGAAAGAGGGGGATATTTTGGTAGAGCCCACAGAAAATAAGCCTCATAAGCACCCCTTGGAGGGTCTTATGGGCTTATGGGGCTTATGGGCATAAGTCTCACTTATAAACTCTCATGTTTGGATAAAAAAAAGACTTATTTATTTGGGGCTTATTGGTGGGGCTTATAATAAACCCCTCCAAACCAAACACCCCCTTAATCATCACCAGCTACTAACATGTTAATACTACTGGAGGTGCTGGATGGATAGAAATTTCTGATAATTTTTAATATGGTTTTGGCTGTGAGAATGTGAAGCACAGGAAAAATTACAGATAATTTAATTTGTCAATTCTACAGTCAACTATGGTTCTGTTTAATCTCAGTTCGAATTCTTTGGCATCCAGTTGTTTTCTTTTACTCTTTGTGTTAAAATCATAAAGTGCATCTGCAAGTCTTTAACAACGGCATTTTGTAAGTAATTAATTGCCTCTTGAAATGTAAACTGCAGTTTCAGATCCATATATAGATGCCATTTTTGGTCATTGGACTGCATTTTGCACTTAATTTGTGCCTAGGTATAAAAAACGATAGACCAATAGCCCACAATCTGTTAATGGGCCTTTATATCCAGCACTGTATACCTATCTAAATTCACTGCCCGCATATAGGCGCCAGCTATTTCAAATATCTCTAAGAAAAGAAAAGGGAAAGTTTTCACAGTTTTTTTATATACTCAAGCCGAGAATTTGTTCTTTAGCCGCAGAATATCTTTCTCTCTATGGTACAGTGGTGCCTTTTGAGTTTTTAAGCATTTTTTTCCTTAGTCAAAGGTAATAAAGTGTGCAGTACTACTAAACTAAGCAGCATCAATCGGTGCCACTTGTTTTGGCTCTAATTTAACTACCTGTTTCTTTTTCACTCCCATAATTAAGTGCTACTTAAGAAACAAGCCATGGTTTGGAGTAACATATAAGCATTGTTATTGCTCATATATTAAACATGGATTCCATTTCTAGTTTTGTAAAGAATTTAATATAAACGTCCGTGACACATTTCATCCGAGTGATTATTCGATCACGCCTTTTTTTAACAAAATATAAGAGAATGGTTGATCTAGAGGCATGTTTCCAAGTTAACATGTACAGTGCTGCCACAGTGCCACATAAGCACATATATAGTATCTCGTCTCAGAAACATCATACGCACCAGTAGTTAGACATGGTACTTCAACTTGAAAAAGATACAACAAACACGAACATGGTAGAAACGCACCCGTGGCCTTCAAACTAGCAAACTCTTGGCAATCATGCATATAAGTTCGAAAATGCAGGAGGAAGGAGAGGAGACACATAAGACTAGGATTATCCTAGCTACTAAATGCATTCTACAGCTAGCTAGGAGCAGCTACCATTAACCGTTCGTTAATTCCCTACATCAACTACTTGCATATAATATGCATGCATGGTCTACATCAGTCTACACTTCATTACGACACTCTCATCATGCGCCTCTCACTCCCAGGCACATCCGAGCCTGAGCTCAAGATCCAACCCCTCCTCCACGGCACCGCCGCCGCGGCCGCAGACACCAATCCCCAGCTCCAAGCTCACCTCAAGGGCCGCCGCAGCGACCGTCGTCGTTGAGAAGAAGCTGTAGATCACCGGCTCGGCCGTGGCCGCGGGCGCGGCGGCGCAGTGTGGCGGCGAGTAGTTGAGGTTGGGCAGCGGAGCCCTGTGCTGGTGGGGAGCAGCCTGCGGGTTCGAGCTTGGAAGGGGAGAAGGGTACGCCGGGCAGCACTGCCTGAGCCTGGCCCTGTCCCTCCGGTGGACGTTCATGTGGCCACCCAGCGCCTGCGCCGACCGGAACTCCCGCCGGCAGTAGCCGCAGGTGTAGGACGACGACGACAGCGACCTCTGCGGCGGCGGCCACGGGAAGCAGCCGGCCAGGCTCAAGTTGTGGCCCGCCGGCGTCCATGACGGTAGCTGCTTGAGGACGCGGCCATGGTCTCTGCTGCTCTCCATTGCAAGTTGCCGGTGTGGTGCTGTGTGCAGCTAACTAGCTAGTTTCTAAGTGAAACATGCATATGAACCCAGGTACCCAGCAGCTTGTTGTATATATATAGTAGTACCCCTGCAGGATTGTGCTTGGTAGTGGAGTACTTGCTACCATTTACTTGCACACATTTATTTTGCTCCTGTTTTTCCAAGGCACATTGCTGGCTACTGTGTCCAGCAAGCAGCAACAGGACTACATGAGGGAGCATGAGTTGCAGTCAAAGGCTCAAAGCATGCAGCTCATCTGTTTACTTGGGTAGATGGATAGAGGCTCTGCATGCCCAACACAAGCGGCATGCAATTGATGCTACAGCCAAGATACCGTCAGAGCAATGGCAGCCATTCCGGGGAAGACTAAGTGACATGCATTTGCAAGGCGTGCAGGCGCCTTTCTGGACGACAAGACGCCTGAAGCCAGCCAAAGGGATGGTCTCGCAACGCAACATGTGTGTGAATCTGACCGTGAGTCCTAGGGGAGGGGACATTGACGCACACTGTTGTTGATTGAGTTCTGTAAACCTGCAGCGCCTAGCTAGGGTTTGCTTCTGGCTTACTCCAACTCCTTGCGCAAAGAGGCAAAAGACTGCAGGCGTGTCACCGAGGCACTGAAAGCGTCGATGGCCATACACCATGTATCATTTCCTCTCAGTTTGACTGCAGCATTTGGAGCATGCAGCACTTGCCCCTTTTGATTCTTCATTTTCTTTTGGTTTCTGCAGCAAGAGATAGGAGGGCTAATCGGGCCATGATTGGCCAAGGTGTCATGTCCAGCTCTGCAGCACATCACATCAGTCATGTCCAAGATTAAATCCAGCCAAATATGTTTGCTTGGGTCAACTCGCTCTGCTTGCATTGGTTCTCACCTCTCAGTGGGCAGGGCTAGGCAATTCAGGAATGGGAAGGCATGGTGCTCACAGAAAGGTCAAGTACTTGTTACCAGAAATTATAAGGCCAGAGCTGATCTTCTCCTTTTCCCCTTTTTTACAAGAAATAAACAGAGAATAATCACCTGTGTTTAGCGTTTCCTTTATATATCCTTCTATTACTTACCATTACCACCGTACCATGAGCTCTGGCAGACAAAGGAGATGTGTGCTGCGGTCAAGTGTTTACTAGGATCAACGGCCCAGAAGTTAAACAGCTTCATATACAATGGCAATTTATTTTAGAGGTACGGTGATGGTTACAACATATCCCTGGTAATGTCTGGTTTAAATTGCTGGGATTTCTTAATAACGCTGGACATAACTAATGATGTGACAGGTCCTTGCACGGTTTTTTTTCCTTCGGTTTTTACTGTCTCCAGTGCATGACTCCAATCGTATTCTTTTAATTGATGAATACAGTTTATTAGAAATGGAGTAAGACACTTGCCAGTAAAAACTGTAGTGATAACTTGCATTGGCACTTATATTTGAAGCAAAAGATCGCTCATTCAGTGAGGGATTGTTGCCCGTTGGTCCATGGTGGGGCATGTATAGCCTACAGGTCATGTGTGAGTTGTGCGATGAGGCATATACAACCCAACTTGTGCTAGTCATGGACTCATGAGTGACTAGTTTAACTGCTGTATCTTTCATTTTTTATCGTGTGCTAGGAATTTATATACCTACACACATCTCAACCATACAACAACCGTAAGTCATATTTTAAGAAGAAACAAAGCCATTGTTCAGGTCTTTATGTAATCGACCAATTCAAAAGAAAAATGCCATTTGAAGGAAGAAGGGGGCAAAACCACAATCCGGTAGACTCCTCAAAAAGACAGCCTTTTTGGAGCAAATGCAGGCCCAAATCTTCACAACCGAGCACATATGGCCCAGCCCTCTCTCAAAGGAAAACGATTTTGGCCTGTTTGCAGATCCGGCCCTCTCTCAAAGGAAAAAGATCACATTGCAAAGTCCAGCGACCAAATGATGTTTTCGTTTCAATAAATGATTATGGATTCTGAATCTGTTTGAGTCTAGCAATTTTACTAAACGCTCCATAATGCTTCAGGAAACAATTTGGCCCTGTAAGAAGTTTGATATTTATAATTCCAAAGAAAGGACTATTGTTGCTAAAAATGCTATTAATCTTGTTACTTTTATTAATACTAGTATAAGACGTGCAATGTGATTATAAAAAAATCTAGTAACCAACAATTTATTACGGTCCAAAAAAGATGATATATTACTGGAACAACCAGGAATAATTTTTTACCGGGTGTTCTTAGCAACATCCTGTGAGATCCGAGACCACGGGACTGCTTACGTGGCATAGATAATTCTAGGATAAAGATTAGGCCAGTTCCATACCTTATGCCTGTGGTAATATACTCGGACTCGAGTAAGACTAGTCAGTATAGAAGGAAGCTACTCGGTATGAGTAGAGTAGGACTTTTCTAAGCTCGTACCGGACTAGGATACATGTAATCCTGTCCCCCATACAAGGGCGGGCAAGGACCCTCTCCAAAGAAAAACATCAATAGAATCAATAATTAATCTAAGGCGATACAAACCACAATACATGAAGTAGGGTATTACGCAACTCGCGGCCCAAACCTGTCTAAACCTTGTGTTGCTTGCACCTTTAAATTCCTGATCTCGGCGACACCCTGTCTACAAATCTACTACCTTATGGTATACCTAGGTAAGTTTGGTGGTAAAATTCCAACACAGCACGGCTAAGAAAGATGAGGAAAAGCTAGAATAACTTCCCACCAAAAAGCAAAAGATTTTTTTGCAACAAGATACAAAATCATACACTAATTGAACGGAGTACAACTCACCCTTACGAGTGCGTGCGCACGCATACTCCTATAAACACACCTGAAAGATACTACTCGTATTCCTATATGTTGGAAATAAAACAAGTTACTGCATACTTTGCTGCCAGCGAGCATATCGTCTAATGTTTAAAGAATAGCGCTGTTAATTCCAATAACAAATTAAAAAAACGTGAGCACTCATTATGTGTCTAAAACCAATAAGAACATGAACGGATTTGTTTCACCGCAAGATACCTAGCTGAGCTCATTTTGTAAAACAAGCAAAACAATTTGACCCTTAATGCTCTCGTAAGTCCGTTTAGAATTTTGGAATTGAATTCTATTCTAATCATTATAATTCAGTTACAAATCTATTAAGCTAATATGATTATATATGGAATATATTTATATTTGTATACTATTATCGGCTATACGAGGGAGATACTTATGTGTTATATTTCTACTGTAAAGGAGTGAGCCAAAAAAACGTGCTATAAGTTACGGAATAGAAATATAGTTTGGTGGTGTATAGAATTAATTTATGTTTTCCATCCTATAAATTTAGGATATATTTATATCTCAATTTTGAAAAGTGGTGAATGTCAAATTCTAAGCCAAATAAGTAGATTTAAATTTCTCCAAATTGAGAGGATCCAGACGGCCTCGTCGGGTAATATACAAAAGACATCGGGGCCTTAATTATTTTTTTACATCTCATACCGGCCCATCTCAACCTCTCCAAGTAACTTCCACATCAATTTATTATACAGGCTTCACCTTTTTGTATCTTGTTATTCTTAATAAATCATCTCTCTTCCTCAGACCAACTCGCTCTCTACCTCTGCGTCCACATATCTTGTTATTCCTAACAAATCATCTCTCTTCATTGGACCAACTCGGTCTCTATCGCACGTACCGGAAATCCGAGCTCTCTACAGTAATCTATGAATCTCAATAGTAACACTCAATGCAAAAAAGCCACATCGCCTTTCTCTCTAGCTAAGGACAAGAAATTGCCATATTAATCAGTAAAAAGAAAATGATCTCTATCTCTGGGTCGATCCTTGCATTTTTTTTTCGTTCGATGATGTAATAAGTGCCGATTAAACAGTTTGTGCACTGGTTCATAGCTATGCGTACGGAAGTGATAGGCAGTTCATGCACATGGTCCACCAAACTTATCTATACTACAAAAGATACAACAATATAAATAATTTTCATTAAGATTAGATCACTCACTAGTACAGAACAGGCCTTTCATCCACCCCCATTAATTCCGGCCGGGGTTGGGCTTGAGACTAATGAAAGCATTAGTCCTGGGTCAAACGGCTAGGGATAGGGGAGCAGGGAGGGACCTTTTGTCCAGGTTGGAGCCACCAACCGGGACTAAACGTCCATCATTAGTCCCGGTTGGTGGCTCCAACCGGGAATAATAGTGTGCGGCACAGTTAGTCCCGGTGGTAGCCTCCAACCGGGACTAAAGGGTCGTCTTTAGTCCCGGTTGGTGGCCCGAACCGGGACTAAATTCCCTAGGCTTTTTTAGCTCCTTCTTCCTCCCCCAGCCCGAGCCATTCTTCCAGTTATGTTCTCCTTGTTCTTGGCTCGGGTGTGGGGAGTTCATGTCTATTTTCTCCAAGATTTGTGAAGGTTTTCGATTTCTCCTCCATCCAACGGTTCTAAAGGTTAGAAACTTCATCCTCTCAACTTTCATTGCTAGTGGAGCTCATTTTATGGTTTAGAAATAGAGATTTTGAGATTTTTTAAATTGGGCTAAATGTTGGAATTTTTTCGATTTATACACCATTTGAGCTCAAATTTACTTAAGGTTTGCATGTGTAGATGTGTACTTGTATTAGTTCGTCAAAATGAGTATATAGAGTAGAATGATAATTTTTGGAATGGGAGTATATATATATAGAGAGGGGAATACTATTTAGAAGAAATATGGATATGGATATGACAATGAGTATATTAGAAATTTTCTATGACCATACATACATACTCTCATTTTAAAAGTGAAATGTGAATGTGTGAATGTGAAATTTCAAATTGAATAATTATTGAAACTGAAAAAAAAAGATGTGTACTTGGTATTTATTTTGTATTATAAATGAATTATTTTAATACTCTAATGATGTATTTATTCAGGCTCACATTGAAACCATCAAGAAAAAAAATTTGTTTCAGAATATCTATATGTCGTTAACCTTGACCCTGCGGTGATGACCTGCCGTTCAGGGCCAACATTGATATCCGCGATATGTTGTGGTATAAAGACGTGATGAAGCAGTACATCCTTAGTCCCAATGAAGAAATCCTCACCTTAGGTGAGGATGCCACCATTCGGACTAAGGCCGTACTCCTTCATCACGTCCTTATACCACAACATGTCGCGGATATCAATGTTGGCCCCGAATGGCGAGTCATCACCGCAGGGTCAAGGTTAACGACAGATACATATTTTGAAATAAAGATTTTTTTACTTCAATGCTCTTAGCATATTTCGCTTGAAATAAAGTTGTGAACCTTGATTGCATTCCATATGGCGTGGGACGACTGAAGAGTGTCAAAATAATTTGGATCTTTTAATTCTGAACTTCTTAATTTATTATTCATATTGTGTGATGGATATTTCGGACCTTTTGATTATTCATGTTCTTATAATTACGAGAATATATTTATTTTTTACATTTATTTGATATGTGTAACGAAATGTATCCATTTCAACTCTGAATATGAGAATTTTAGTGGTGAAATTAGTTTTATTTTTCACAACGAGATGTATTTAGCAAGTGATTTAGTTTATTATTTTTACAATAATTATTTTGATGTTCTAATGATGTATATAATGGACCTCTTGCAAAGTTGTGAACCGTGACTGAGTAATTAATGTTTAATATATAGAAATGGCTTTGCAACATGATGCATTAGAGCGTCGTGCGTCCGCTTGGGCGTCGGTACGCAATCTTTTGAAGCGCACCGGACATTCCCTTGAGTTTCGCACGGAAGAGCGTCTTGGACTTGTTCGGGGTCGTATTCGTCGTTGGATTGCGAAAGCATTTCATTGCCTCGCGCTACGTGATGCAAGACATAAGTTTGAGCATGAATTTGATGTCGAGTTGCATGGTATGGATGATGATCGCGAGTTGATGGCTCGACGCAATGCGAGGCGCGAAGCGTCCGGGATGGTAGAAATAGACCGTTCGGTGTCCAGAGTTTGCAAGACGGTTCACGAGACATCGGTCAATAGGTCTCATGAGTAGTTTGTACTAGCATGTTGTAATGGATAATTGAGACATTTTAATTAATCATGTTGTGTAATAGATCTTTTAATTAATCATGGTGTGTGATGGATATTTGGACCTTTTAATTCTGGATATTGTTGAATAATGTTGTATTTTGGACCTCTTAATTTATTATTCATGTTGTGTGATGGATTTTTTAAATATCATATCATGCAATGCAGATGGACCGGTATTGGATGTACAATGTTGACCGACGTTCCAAGGAGTTCATTGATGGCCTGCATCATTTTTTGGATGTGGCTAAGGCAAACAAGCGGAATGGTTTCATGTGCTGCCCATGCAGATATTCCAAGAATAAGAAGAATCACTCCTCTTCAAGGACCCTTCACAGCCATATTTTTTCCCATGGTTTCGTGCCCAATTACATTTGTTGGACAAGTCACGGAGAAAAATGGGTTACAATGGAGGAAAATGAAGAAGAAGAGTGTGAAGACAACTTTCCTGCCCATGCTGGATTCGGTGCCTTTGATGATGATACTGCAATGGAAGATGCTCCTGAAGGAGAGGCGGCAGATGATGATCCCACCGACGATCTTGGGCAGATGTTGCGCGATGCGCGTGAAGATTGTGAAAGTGAGAAGGAGAAGATGAAGTTCCAGCAGATATTAGAGGACCACCGAAAATTGTTGCACCCAGGATGTGAAGATGGATTGAAGAAGCTTGGCAGCACTCTGGAGTTGCTACAATGGAAGGCAACGCATGATGTATCTGATAAGGGATTTGGTGAATTACTAAAACATTAAAAAAATATGCTTCCTAAGGATAACGAGTTGCCTACCACTACATACGAAGCAAAACAACTTGTTTTCCCTCTAGGATTGGAGGTACAAAAGATACATGCATGTCCCAATGACTACATCCTCTACCGCGGTGATGAGTACGAGAATTTGGATGCATGCCTCGTATGTGGTGCATTGCGTTATAAGATCAGGAGAGAGGACCCTGGGGAAGTCTAGGGGGAGTGTTGTCCCAAGAAGAGAGTTCCTGTCAAGGTCATGTAGTACTCTCCTATAATTCCACATTTGAAGCATCTATTTAGAAACAAAGAGTATGCTAAGTTGATGCGATGGCACAAAGAAGAATGCAAGAAAGACAGGATGTTGAGACACCCAGCTGATGGCTTCCAATGGAGAAAAATAGATAGAAGTTACAAAGACTTTGCACTGGATACGAGGAACATAAGGTTCGCTTTGAGTACGGATGGCATAAATCCTTTTTGTGAAATGAGCAGTAGCCACAACACTTGGCATGTGACTCTATGTATGTACAATCTCTCACCATGGCTTTGCATGAAGCTGAAATTCATCATGGTGCCAATGCTTATCAAGGGCCCAAAGCAACCTGAGAATGATATTAATGTGTACCTAAGGCTATTGGTAAAAGAACTATTATTGTTGTGGTACCAAGAAGGTATACGGATGTGGGATGAATACCGATAGAAGAAATTTAACATATAAGCATTGTTATTCGTAACCATCAATGAGTGGCCTACTCTTAGTAATCTGTCAGGACAAACAAACAAGGGATATAGAGCTTGCACACACTGCTTAGATGAAACAGATAGTATGTACTTGACTCACTGTAGAAAGGTTGTATACATGGTTCATCGTCGGTTTCTCCCTATCAAACATCAGGTACGAAAGAAAGGCAAGCATTTCAAAGGGCAAGCGAACCACCGTACAAAGCCACTGCATCGTAGTGGTAGGGAAGTCTTTGATATGGTAAAGGATATAGAAGTAGTATTTGGCAAGGGACCTAGTAGCCAACCTGTTCCGAGCGAAAACGGAATGGCGCCTATGTCGAAGAAGAAGTCTATTTTTTGGGAGCTACAATATTGGGAAGTCTTAGATGTTCACAATGCAATTGACATGATGCACGTCACGAAGAATCTTTACATCAACCTGATAGGATTCCTGGGAGTGTACGGGAAGACAAAACATACACTAGAAGCATGGCAGGAATTGTAATTTATGGAAGAGCGACATGACCTACATCCAGAAATGAGAGAAAATGGATGGCACTACTTAAGTCCTGCAAGCTATACTCTTAGCAAAGAAGAGAAGGAAAACATGTTTGAATGCTTGAGCAGTATCAAGGTCCCATCTGGATACTCCTCGAACATAAAAGGAATTCTAAATATGCCAGAGAAGAAATTCACAAAACTTAAGTCTCATGACTGTCACGTGCTTTTGACTCAACTTCTTCCGATTGTGTTGCGGGGGATTCTGCTTAAGAACGTTCGATTAACCATCATAAAGCTATGTGCTTTCCTCAACGTAGTTTCTCAAAAGGTAATTGATCCAGACAATCTCATAAAGTTGCAGAACGATGTGGTACAGTGTCTAGTTGGCTTTGAGTTGATATTTCCACCATCATTCTTCAACATTATGACACATCTTCTAGTTCACCTTGTCAAAGAGATCGATATTCTCGGACCTGTATTCCTACACAATATGTTCCCTTTCGAGAGTTTCATGGTGGTACTAAAGAAATATGTTCGTAATCGTGCTCGTCCTGAAGAAAGCATCGCCAGTGGATATGGAATAGAGGAGTTCATCGAGTTTTGTGTTGACTTTATTGATGACCTTAAACCGATCGGGGTTTCTGAATCGCGGTATGAGGGGAGACTACGTGGAAAGGGCACACTAGGAAAGAAAGCATATGTATGTACAGATGACTCATTGATAAAAGCAGATTACATGATTTTTCAACAATCCTTCTTGGTGGATCCGTATATCGATGAACATAAGAAGATTCTGTGCTCCGAATTCCCAGAAAAGTCTGAGACCTGGATTACACATCGACACATGGATTCTTTCGCCAGTTGGTTGCGGAAGCATCAAATGCATAACATGGATATATCAGTACAGCTGGAGTGGATGGCTAGGGGACCATCTTGGAATATCCTAACATTCCAAGGGTATAAGATAAATGGAAACACATTTTATACGAGAGCCCAAGATAAAAAGAGCACCAACTAAGATAGTGGTGTCCGTATGGATGCAATAGACAATAACCGTAAAAAAGAGACATATTATAGTTACATAGAGGAGATATGGAAACTGGATTATGGACCCATTTTGAATATACATATGTTTTGGTGCCAATGGGTGAAGCTGACTGGAGGAGGGGTAACAAAAGATCAAAACGGAAAGACAATAGTGGACCTCAACAATCTTGGATATAGAGAGGAGCCATTCATCCTAGCGCAGGATGTCGCTCAGGTTTTCTACATGAAGAACATGTCCAGCAAGCCAACTGTTGGCGCTAAAATTGGCCAGGAATCGGCCGATGTTCTTCAGCGTCGGACACACGACCCGGGAGAATCTGCTTAGCTCCTGTTCGGGTTATTTGCCCTGGTGCGGTTCACGCGGCGTGCCAGTCAATCTGACCTGTTGATTGACAAGGAAATAAGAGTATTAAATTCAGGGCGCTCCGATCGGCTGGGGTTCCGATCTGTCCCTAAGAGCGTGTCGGCGAATCGGCCGATTTGCTATGAAGATGATCGGCTATGGATCAGCCGATAATCGCGTAATAATTGCAAAGAAGACTACTGGAGCGACTTAAACAATTATTCAGATGCAACACTTGAAATAAATCTAATCGGCTGTATGACGATAAATCGAGGAAAAGCGATGATAAAGCCGATAACTCCAATTTCCAGTTGGATAACAGGTGATAATACTAGAACAACAGGTAAAACCTATAATTCTAGTAAATATCGATAACTGGTGAATAAATCCAAACAAAACCACAGCGATGCACCCGTAGTTAAAGCTCGGATGTTACTCGATAAGCGGAACCTACCAATTGGCCGGAGATAGTGTTGATGCAGCCCTGCCAATCCGTACGAACTCGTGAAAGAAGAAAAAGTATTGGCGAAGTCGCCGACTTGAAATTAAAGTGCTGGGAAAAAGTAGAAGTGTTTTTGTTGATTGATGTGTTCATATCCTGCAAAGCCCTAGCGACTCCTATTTGTACCCTAAAACCAGGATTCCTGGTCGATTACGACTTGTTACAACCTTATTTCAAACAGGAAAACTACTATATCTATAATATCTTTAAAAAGAAAACGGACTCCCGCAGAATCTTCTGCCACCGTCTCCTAATCCAATCAGGACTTTTCCCATTGCTTCTTGACCGAATCAGCATCGCTCTGTTGACCAACATTAAGCCACTTTTGACCGGGATCCTCTGTTGTGGCTCCAATCTGTTGGCGCAAGCTGTATCACCAATCGGCCGATTTCCAACTTTTACCTCAATCGGCCGATTCTTTACTGTAGCCTTTAGATCTGCCGCATCGGCCAACCTCTACTCCTGACGCCGATTCAACACGTGTTAAAATCTGGCGTCAACACATGCCCCCCAGTTTCGGAGTAAAACATAATATTTACTTCGAAACTCTTTTCTTTAATCTTTTTCTCCAAAACGGGCACAGTAAAAATCTCCTTCCATTTCGCGGTCTTCTGCATAATGATTGCAATTTCCTCGGACCGAGCGCGTGAGATGACTGCTCCCCTGGAATTCGTGTAGACGGCGCGGCAAAAATCCCGCCTTTACCCTTTCTCTCTCGGATTATCCCTAAGTACTGGCATTCTCCGCCTAATTTTCTCCACGAGCCTAGTATTTTCCTCCAACGAACCACTGTTAATCTTCCTCCCGAGCCCTCTCGATCTCCAACCGCACCCTCCAGCAATCTCGCTTGCGACCTGCTCCAACTTCCCAATGGCGTCACCATCAGCAACCTCTCCAACCACGGAGGCTCTATCGGCAACCCCCTCAGCGGCGGCGGCCCCATCGGCAGCTCAACTGACGGCTCCATCAGCGACGATGAGCTTCATTCCAGAGGTAATTATCCGAAATTATCCCCTTTTGCTCTTCTACTGTTCAAGTATTTCCTGGTCCCATTCTCAGTTTTTTCCTTTTTCCTTCTTTTTAGACATTTAGGCACCAGATTACCATTCCCCTTTCAGAATCCTCCGATCTTATCTGCTTAGACCCCATGGGGAATCCCGATCCAACTGACCTGATCAACCTAGAGACTCACAGAGTCCCGTTCAAGCAATCACCCGTGGATTTAGATCAGTGGGCAGGTGCCTTTAGGTCCTGGCCGAATGAGACCCCTGGCTGGAGAGAATGGTACCACAGAGTAGCCAGGTCTAGGAAAGTTCAGTGGGATGAACTGAAAATCGGCCAATGCATAGACCTCTCTATGTCCCAGATGGAGAAAAATGAGCCCTTGGTCATAGCAGCTTCTTACTTCTGGTCCGACGCACTCAATGCGTTCCTTTTTGGACATGGAACCATGACTCCAACTTTGGCCGATGTCCTGTTGTTGACCGGCCTTGACATCTCCTCCTCTGATACCCCCTTTGACTATCTGATTAAGCTATCACATCGGCTAGAAACCAAAGGAATCGGCGGATGGAAGGGGTACATCAGCAAAAATATGAGGACTGGGACAGTTTCAGAGAGAGAGCATATTGCGTTCCTGATGATGTGGCTGGAGAAATATTTTTTCTGTGGCAGAGCAATTGGCCCTTCTTCTAACACCCAAGCCTTGGCAGAAGCTCTATCACTAGGATCGGCCGTTCCCCTTGGAAAGCATCTGTTGGGATCGGCCTACCACATGATGCACCAAATCGGCACTAGGCTATCAAAAGGGGAGCCGATTGGGAACCCTGGTGGTCCCTGGTGGTTCATCACTCTCTGGCTCAACCTATATATGAGCAAGGTCTCTCAGTAATGAATAGAGACCAAAACTTTCCCCAACATTGAGTCAGAGGAAAACCCAACCGTCCGACGACGCTACAGATCTTTTGGAGAAGCGGCATCGGCCTTCCCTGGCTGTCAATTCACTGCTGCCCGAAAAGCCGAATACTTCAGATGCTTCTACAACGGCTTCAGTGAAGAGACTGTCAATTGGTATCCATATCGGACAGTAGAGCCGATTTTTGAACTTCCCGTCTGCTATGACTCGTCCACTCATACTTTTGATAGGGAACTTATGGATACCCTGATTAAGCCAGGGATTTTGCCGGCCAACTTCTTCTCTGGAAAGGACTCTCCCACATATGAGTTCTATAATCCATCGGCTGCAGCAAGGCAACTGGGCTTTGGTCAACTGCCGATTCGGGTCTACTTTGCCGGTCAAGCAAAATTCAGAGATGAACGGACCAAGAGTCTTGACTACAATCGGCTGTGCAACTTAGTGCCAGATTCTAGCACCATTGATCTGAACAATTGGACAGTGGCCCCTTTTGCCGTTCAGCAATTTAAACTATGGTGGGCAGAATGGAAGCAATACCTCTTCTGCAAATCCCCATCAACATATTGCAACATTCTGGACCCAGAAAACATCGACCCAAGTGCAGCGGTATGTCCTTTCTCCCAGCCGATTTCAATGCTGTCTCTTTCCATACTACCATCTTACCGTTAACTTATATTTATCTTCTTAGTCTGAAATCCAAGTCCCTCCGATGCGGAGCCGAAGCGGCAGTCCGATAGAGAACAATCATCCATATACGCCATATCCACTCATCGGCTTTCACGCTCCAACCATCAAGGACATCGCTACTGGCCGATTGAAACGAACACCGAAAAGGCCAACCTTGAAGACAACAAGCCGTCGAGTGCGTGCCCGCATCGGACCGACTGACCAATCGGCGGTAGTATCGGCTGAAACTGCGACTCCTCTATCCTTGCCAACTACCGAGATGGCCGATCCTCAAGTCACCGCAGAAGTCGGAGCTGCTGAGGCATCACTGCTAGTGGAAGCTATTCAGGTAATCTTGCTCACTTCATATGTCTTTAAGTGCTCCACTAATACTAACTTTTTCTTTCTGTCAGGCTGCACAAGCCGCTCCAGTGCAGTCCCCACAGCAATCGGCCACATCCCAAGCGAAAGCCGAAACTCCAGCGACCCTTCTCATCGAGGTAGATAATCTCTTAACTCGACCTCTTGACATTCAAGAAACTCACGGACTTTGATACAGGCCGATCTGGGTGCGTTGACTGTATTTCCTCAACAAACACCAGCATCGACTGTATCCCCACAACAAACATCGGCTGGAAGACCAACAGAGGTATGGCAAATATCTCACATCATCCTATTCAATTATCCACAGTACACTTATAGAATCTATTTCCCATACCTTTTCAGGAAGCTGGCCCAAGCAGAGCGTTGATAGTGCTCGAGTCCTCTTCCTCTGACGAGCCGATCATACCAGTTCCCGATACGAGGGAAACACTCCCATCGGCGCCAGCAAGAGATATCCGTTTTAAGGAGGTAACAAAACTTATCACCGGAATCGGCCGATCCCCCTTTACTGCTTACTGATCTTTGTCTTTATTCTTTTGCAGGAACAAGATACCCCGAATAATAGCCTTTTCTCCTTCGCGGTTTCTTTGCCTGATGATGAAGAAGTCGCTTCGCACCAAGTTCCGTCGAGTTTAATTTCTGACGATGTCCGCGCCAAGCTCGAGAGTATGCGGGTCCTCCTCCAAGATGATATCGGCCGATTGGTAGAAGATGCCTCACCGATTCGGCGGCTTTTCAGTGACATCAAGGGCCGAATCCCGGAAGAAGCGACAGAAACTCTGCACCCTGCTGCGTTCATAGAGTGGATGCAGATTCCGGTGTCCAAGGCCCTGCGTCACATGGCCGATCGTGCCCAGCTAGCAAAGACCCGGGAGGAAGCTGATTCTTACAAGCACCGAGCTCAAGAAGTACACCAAAGGATCAACTTCCTCGAGAGTGCCCGCCCGGATATCATCGGCACAATAGATCGCCTCAAACGGAGGAGAGCAGAGCTAGCCAAAGAGATGGAGTAAGTAACCAAAGACATAGCTGCTGAAGAAAAGAAGCTTCAAGAGCTCCCATCCGTCATCGCCGGGCTGAAACAAGAAAGACAGAACTTGGCCTGTGAAGCAATAAGACTTCATCGCCGTATGCCAGAAATACCTGGATCGGCCGACGACGACCAAAGAGTATTAGACTCGGCCGATCAGATTAGGCGACGAGCTATTGCTACTATAGATACCCTGCTTGGGTCGTAAAGGATCATGTAAACATTTAATACTCCTTTAATGTTGATGCGCCGATTTGGTCTTGGACGACTTCTTTTGACAGCTTTGCATTTATGAATGCTTTTACTCCGATAGGACGTGTCCCACTATCTTTTTACTCCCTTCTCTTTATAAGTACGAGATCCCACACCGTCTCCAGAAGTATATGCATTACCCATCTTCTCTCCCTCCAACAACTGGATCTTTATTCTCCCAAACCGAACAGCAAGATGTCTTCTTCGTCTTCTTCCTCTGTCAATCAGGTACGAACTCTCCTCTGCTCCTCCCCTAGACATCTCAATCGCTCTGATGCTGGGTAGCTTTTCATCTCTGTTTAGTCAAAACGTCTCAGCCCCAGTCTGGAACGAGCAATCGAAGTTATGCATTCAGACGAACCACTATCGCAGGCAGACATAGATCTGATAAGAGCTCATTCTGAAGAACTTAAAGATCATGTTCCTGCTGTTATCCAGAAGTATTGGGACCTTATAAACGCTCACTGCCTGGCCCGTAAGCGACTACCATCTGAAAAGAGTCCTTCACTCCCTCATCAAGTCGAGACTGAAGCCGCCATGGAGAATCTGGAGGAGAAGAAGACCCGCCTCCTGATAGAACTATGCCATCAAGTTGAGACTGGAGCCACCGTGGAGAATCCGAAGGAGAATAGGACCCGCCTTCTGATAGAACTGGGCCGGATCGAGAGAGAAATCCAGAGAAAGCGTAATCAATAGATATATCGGTATTTTTATTCTAAGGGCGACTTGTATCATGTCGGCCATGTACTCTGTTGTTTTCATCGAATAATGAGCTGGTGAAACCGAATCACAATGTTTCTTTCTTAAGGCGATGTCATTCCCACATCGGCTGTGCGAACAAACGCCGATAGGGATCGGCCATGTTGTCTTGATATATCTTACTGCAAGTTATGCATTTACCCAAATGCTTGGATAGTATCTCTTCAGATATCGTCCATTTAAAGCTCTTGGGAATTCTTCCCCTTCAATAGTTTCCAGAATATATGCATTTCCAGGGGCACATCGGCCGATTCTGTACGGCCCTTCCCAAGTGGGTGACCATTTACCAAATTTGGGATCCTTAGACCCTATCGGCAGCACCAACTTCCATACCAAATCTCCCTGGGAGAATTATTTAACTTTGACCTTTTTGTCATACCATCTAGCCACCCTTTCCTTGTTTTCTTCTATGCTAATCAGGGCCCTCAACCGCTGACCTGCCAAGTCATCGAGCTCATCCTTCATGAGGAAGTAATAATCATCGGCCGTCAACTGATCTTGAAGCGATATACGCCTTGACCCCATCCTTAATTCCCAAGGCAAGACTGCCTCGTGACCATAAACCAGCTGATAAGGAGATATCTTAGTGGCTCCGTGGCAAGCCATCCTATAAGCCCATAGAGATTCAGCCAAAGACATGTGCCACTTTTTGGGTTGTTCCTCTATCTTCCTCTTGATCAACTTGATTATCCCCTTATTGGATGATTCGGCCTGGCCATTGGCTTGAGCATAGTATGGAGAAGAATTTAATAATTTAATCCCCATATCGGCGGTGAATTCTTCGAATTCTCCAGAGGTGAACATTGTTCCCTGATCAGTTGTGATAGTCTGGGGAATACCGAATCGATAGACAATATGGTTCTTAACGAACTCAATCATATCGGCCGATGTCACGTTCCTTAAAGGAACTGCCTCCACCCACTTAGTAAAATAATCGGTGGCCACTAATATGAACTTATGCCCTTTACTCGATGGAGGGTGAATCTGTCCGATGAGATCTATTCCCCAACCTCTGAATGGCCACGGCTTGATTACTGGATTTATAGCCGATGCTGGCGCGCGCTGTACATTGCCAAACTTCTGACAGTCTTGGCATTCTTTATAATATTTGGAACAATCCTCAAGAATCGTTGGCCAGTAATACCCATTGTTTCTGATCATCCATTTCATTTTGTGAGCCGATTGATTTGCTCCACATACGTCTTCATGGATTTCTCCCATCAGGACCTTTGCTTCTTCTGTTCCCAGGCACTTGAGAAGAACTCCATCAACCGTCCGGTAAAATAAATCATCTTCAAGTAACACATATTTTGTGGCTTGAAAACGTATTCGCCGATCCACTTTCCGGAAGGGGTCCTTCAAGTAATCGGTGATTTCCCTTCGCCAGTCATCGGCCGTGAGCTCCAAAATCATAACTCCCTGAATCGGCCGATATCCGGACGCATGTTGGGCCAGCCTGTTGGCCTCTTCATTATAATTTCTGGGGATATGCTCAATTATTGCAGACTTGAATTCCTTTAAAAGCTGAAGGCAATCTTCATAATAAATCCTCAAGATATCATCTTTGCACTCAGATCGCCCCGTTAACTGATCCACGATGAGCATGGAATCTCCAAAAATTTCGACTGCATCAGCTTTGACTTCCCTTAATAATTGGATACCTTTTAGAACGGCTCGATATTCCGCCTGATTATTGGTTGCGGATGCTTCTATCGGCAGAGAGAAATCATAACTTGCTCCCCGTGGCGATACAAGAACGATGCCGATTTTTGATCCGGCCCCACACGAAGAACCATTGAAGTATAGAGTCCATGGAACCGGTTCGACGACAGCAATTTCTGGTCCACAATGCTGAGCTACGAAATCGGCCATGACTTGACCCTTGACAGCTTTGGCCGATTCGTACCTTAAGTCAAATTCTGACAGAGCCAGGATCCATTTTCCAATCCGTCCTTTCAAAATCGGCAATGATAGCATATATTTCACCACATCATCTTTGCATACAACTATGCATTCTGCCGATAACAAATAGTGCCTGAGCTTGGTACACAAGAAGTATAGACACAAGCACAGCCGCTCCACCGGGGAATATCTTGTTTCGACGTCCAGGAGTCTTCTGCTGACATAATATACCACTCGTTCTTTCCCTTCGAACTCCTGTACCAACGCCGATCCAATGGCTTGTTCATCAGCCGATAAGTATAATTTGAACGGCTTACCAGGCTGTGGCGGGACTAACACCGGAGGTGAAATCAAATATTGCTTGATATCTTCCAACGCTCTGCGTTGTTCTTCTCCCCATACAAATTCCTGATCGGGCTTTAATTTCAACAAAGGAGTAAAAGCTCGAATACGCCCTGACAAGTTGGATATGAATCTTCTGATGAAATTGACCTTGCCGATGAGGGACTGCAGCTCAGTTTTATTCTGTGGGGCCACAACTTTGTTGATGGCGTCTATGGTCTTCCGGTTGACCTCTATCCCGCGCTCATGGACCATGAATCCTAAGAATTGCCCGGCCGATACGCCAAATGCACACTTGTTCGGGTTCATTTTCAACCCATGCTTCCTTGTGCACTCCAGTACTTCTTGTAAATCGGCCAGATGTTCCTGATGACCTTTTGACTTGACCACGACATCATCTATATAAATTTCCACCGATATACCTATAAGCTTGTGAAAGATATAGTTCATGGCCCGCTGATATGTAGCACCGACGTTCTTCAACCCAAAGGTCATTACAACCCATTCGAATAAACCAAGGTGACCTGGACACCTGAAAGCCGTTTTCGATCTATCTTCTTCGGCCATTAATATCTGATTGTACCCGGCATTACCATCCATGAAACTGATGACTTTGTGTCCTGCGGCAGCATCTATCAAGACATCGGCCGTCGGCATTGGATATCCGTCCATTGGTGTGGCCTGATTTAGGTTCCTGAAGTCGATGCACACGCGCAGTTTTCCATTTTTCTTATACACGGGCACAATACTAGAAATCCATTCGGCGTAGCGGCACTGCCGAATAAATCCTGCTTCAATCAATCTTGTGATCTCGGCCTTTATATCAGGTAGAATTTTGGGATTGCATCATCGTGCAGGCTGCTGATATGGCCGATATCCTGATTTTATAGGTAACCGGTGTTCAACGATGGACCGGTCTATACCAGGCATCTCATGGTATTCCCAAGCAAAACAATCCTTGAATTCTTTTAACAAACTTATCAATTTACACTTGTATCCAGGATCCAAGCTAGCACTAATATACGTCGGCCTTGGCTTGCTATCATCTCCCAAATCCACCATCTCTAATGAATCGGCCGACGTAAACCCATGCCCAAGCTTTCCATCTTCTCGGATGAACTGATCCATCTATTCTGAGTTTTTAGAGCCGACTGCTTGGATCGGCTATAGACCGAAATCAGACACCTTCAGGAAATCAGTGTCCCAAGTCCTGCCAGATATACACCTGACGTGTTCACAACTCCATTGTTGCGTGTCGGCCGCTGCGACGCTGTAGGCGGAATCGGCGGTGACTATCTCTGTAATATCGTCGACCCATTGCACGAGGCATTGGTGCATTGTAGATGGGACACAGCAGTTTGCATGTATCCAGTCGCGACCGAGCAGCATGTTGTAGGACCCCTTACCATTAATAATGAAAAAGGTAGTAGGAAGGGTCTTACTGCCGATGGTGAGGTCGACGCAGAGCGCTCCACGGGCAGGAGACACGTTGCCCTCGAAGTCCTTGAGCATCATGTCCGTCTTGGTCAGGTCTTCATCGCTTTTGCCCAATTTGCGAAACATGGCATACGGCATGATGTTGACTGCGGCACCTCCATCCACTAGCAGCCTGGTAACGGGTCATCGGTTAATGTGCCCTTTGAGAAATAATGCCTTGAGATGTTGCCGCTTTTCGTCTTCTGGCTTCTCAAAGGTGGCTGTCATCGGCTCTAATACCAGCTGCACCATCTGCTCTTCTACCCTTGTCGCTTTGTCTCGATCGGCAGGCGCCATGAACTCCATCGGCAGTATGAACACCATGTTGATATCAGCTGCCGATTCTTGATTGTCTACTTCCTTGCTGTTATTTTTCTAGGGGCGCCAGACCCGAGACTTAACGTTTCTTTTCTCCACCGCCTGTCTCTGCTCTTCTTCTTGTTGCTCCCACTGGCGCAGGCGTTGGATCCTCCGTTTCTGGGACTTGGATAGACCATCAGGGCACCATCTGAGGTTTACTGATTTGGCCGATGTTCTGGCGTGCTCCCAATCTGGTTCCCTTCCTAGGGGGTTTTCATCTGACACCCTATCATCAGCCATTTCTTCCAGCCGATCGTGTACGCTGATTCTGCCCCCCGAGTCGATCCTGTTGGTTGATTTTGCCTTTCGACCGGTGATACCGGTCAACTCTGCCCCCCAGCCGATCATGCACTGAAAGGTGCCGTTCTTCTTGTTCGCGCCGATTTCTGCTGATCGGCTCTGATCCTCTGTCTCTGGAGCGTGATCTTTTGAACGGGCGATCGTCGCAGCTTAATCCGTTGCACTCAGGACAGTTATCGGCTGATGGTAATCGGATGTCATTCTCCCAGCAATGGATGAAGAACGGACATTGCCAGTGATCCTCGTGTCGGCGTATCATTTCGTCGTGATATCTTGACCGTTCCTACTGCCGCTGATATTTGCTGAGCAAGAATCGGGATGTGACGGGTCTGCGCGATGGTATTGATCCTTCGCTCTTGTCTTCAGCCCGCCTTTTCCCTTTGACCTCATCCGCCGTGACCTGCTTCCTGGGATCAACGACGCCGCTCCTTCTTGCCGATTCTGACGTCAGCACCTTGGTTTGAAGTGAATTTCTCCCCGTGTCAACCATGTTAGCCGGGAAAGGATGTTGGTCTATCTTCATCGATTTTGCCGGTTTAGCCGGGGTTTCAAACTTGAGCCTCCCCTGCTCGATGGCCGATTGTATCTGTTGACGAAAGATCTTGCATTCGTTCGTGTCATGAGACGTGGCGTTGTGCCACTTGCAGTACTTCATCTTCTTGAGCTGATCAGCCGAAGGGATGGTATGATACTGAGATAGCTTGATCTGCCCTTCCTGGAGTAATAAGTCGAAAATCTTATCGCCTTTTGATGTGTCAAAGCCGAATGTCTGTGGTTCTTTCTTTCCGAAAGGGCACGATATTGGCTTTTTGCCTTTCACCCACTCTGCTAGGCCGATTTCCTCCTCCCCATCAGATTCAGACCCTTCTAGGTATGCCACCTTCTTCTGGAAATTCCTCTGCTGCTCAAACGGACGGACTTCCTGTCCTGGCAATCAGTGAACGATCTAGCTTAGGCTTTCAAATTCTTGCGAAGCATACCTTTCCTTGATTTGTGGCAGGAGGCCTTGGAAAGCGATATCGGCCAACTGTGCATCGGTCAGAGCCAGACTCTAGCATTTATTCCTGACTTCTCTGAGCCTCTATATATATCCAGTTACTGGTTCATCACTCCTCTGCCTGAGGCTGGTCAAATCTGAGAGCTTCATCTCATGTACTCCTGCGTAGAAGTTTTTATGGAGCTGCTTCTCCAGATCGGCCCAAGTAACAATTGAATTTGGTGGCAAAGTGGTGAACCACTGGAAGGCCGATCCAGATAGAGACGATGAAAATAGACGCACCCTCAAAGCATCTTGCGTGGCGGCTTCCCCGCACTGGATGATGAATCTGTTAATGTGCTCCACAGTGGATGTGTCGTCCAGCCCCGAAAACTTGGTGAAATCGGGCACCTTGTAGCGGTGTGGAAACGGCAGCAAGTCATAGGCCGATGGGTATGGCGTCTTGTATGTGTAAGTCTGCACTTTCGGCTTCAAGCCGAATTGATCTTGAATTACCTCCGCTATTCTTGCCGTCCAATCCACCTGCTGCTGATGAACCGCCGTTCGAGGTGCCGGCATATGTTGTAGGACTGGCGGTGGTGCGGTCGGGTGATGGATCGAAGCATGCGGCGTACTCTGTTGCGTCATGGCCGTCTGAGCAGTTGATAGTTGATGGCGAAACGAATCCGCCGCCCCGTCGTACATCATTATCGGTGCCGTGCTTCTAAGTGCCTCTACAGCGCCTGCCCTCCTGCCGATTTCTGACGGGACTGGTTGATACTGAGGGACCGTCGGCCGGACGGCCGATTGGAACGGCTCCTGGATTGGATAGCTCCCATGTCCGGTTGATAGATCAGGAAAAACCGTTGTCGCCGATGCCCCCAGGGTACTGAGTTTGTGGGCAACGATTGCACAGAAGCAATCTGGACAGGCTGAAGCGGTGCTTGCGATGGGAAGCATGGTGTACCGCTATACCTTGGGACGCTGGAGGCAATGAAGTGTTGTAGCCTTCGCGTTGCATCGATGTCGGCTGAGGAGCCGATAGGGATGTGCCTGGTAAGTTTCTGGCTGGAAGTGCAATTGGCGGGGCATACGCTGGCCCCTGATAGCCTTGAACTGCTCCGCTGGCCAGAGAGCTGATGACGGCATTGTACACCGTGTTGGTCATCACCGAGGATTGGTTGATGAACGCCTGGTAGACGGACTGTTGGATCATATCGGACATCTTGCCTGAATCCTCAGCAATGGTGATATGGCGGGGAACTGGAAGAGGAGCATTCTTGACAGCCTCCCCGCTTCTGGTACGACTGAACGACTGCAGATACATCTTCTTGTAATCTTCTAGATGTTTAGCCAATTCTTCCTTCTGGTCGTCCTTGAGATCCGCTTCTGTGATCTCAATGATGTTGCTTTCGGAAACCTCTACGTTCTTCGACATGTCGGATCTTGAAGTTGGTCCCACCGGGCGTGCCAAAAGTGTGTTGGCGCTAAAATTGGCCAGGAATCGGCCGATGGTCTTCAGCGTCGGACACACAACGAGGGAGAATCTGCTTAGCTCCTGTTCGGGTTATTTGCCCTGGTGCGGTTCGCGCGGCGTGCCAGTCAATCTGACCTGTTGATTGACAAGGAATAAGAGTATTAAATTCAGGGCGCTCCGATCGGCTGGGGTTCCGATCTGTCCATAAGAGCGTGTCGGCGAATCGGCCGATTTGCTATGAAGATGATCGGCTATGGATCAGCCGATAATCGCGTAATAATTCCAAAGAAGACTACTGGAGCGACTTAAACAATTATTACAGATGCAACACTTGAAATAAATCTAATCGGCTGTATGACGATAAATCGAGGAAAAGCGATGATAAAGCCGATAACTCCAATTTCCAGTTGGATAACAGGTGATAATACTAGAACAACAGGTAAAACCTATAATTCTAGTAAATATCGATAACCGGTGAATAAATCCAAACGAAACCACAGCGATGCGCCCGTAGTTAAATCTCGGATGTTACTCGATAAGCGGAACCTACCAATTGGCCGGAGATCAAGTTGATGCAGCCCTGCCAATCCATACGAACTCGTGAAAAAACAAAAAGTATTGGCGAAGTCGCCGACTTGAAAGTAAAGTGCTGGGAAAAAGTAGAAGTGTTTTTGTTGATTGATGTGTTCATATCCTGCAATGCCCTAGCGACTCCTATTTATACCCTAAAACCAGGACTCCTGGTCGATTACGACTTGTTACAACCTTATTTCAAACAGGAAAACTACTATATCTATAATATCTTTAAAAAGGAAACGGACTCCCGTAGAATTTTCCGCCGCCGTCTCCTAATCCAATCAGGACTTTTCCCATTGCTTCTTGACCGAATCAGCATCGCTCTGTTGACCAACATCAGGCCACTTTTGACCGGGATCCTCTGTTGTGGCTCCAATCTGTTGGCGCAAGCTGTATCACCAATCGGCCGATTTCCAACTGTTACCTCAATCGGCCGATTCTTTACTGTAGCCTTTAGATCTGCCGCATCGGCCAACCTTTACTCCCGACGCCGATTCAACACGTGTCAAAATCTGGCATCAACACCAACGAAGGGGATAAACAAGCAAACGGATCAACCAAATCGGCACATAATTCTTTCAGGAAAAAGAAACATCGTCGGAGTCAAGGACAATACAGATGTGTCAGAGGATTATATTAAGTTCGTTGAGATTCTGCCTTTCGTGGTGAATGCTGATTCATGCATCCTGTTAGCCAATAAGGACTCTCCATACTTGCGCCGCGTTCATAATAAATGGGCATATGTGAAGAGGAAGTCTATTACTGTACCATAGTAGATGTTGATCTTTAATGTATTAGAATCATTACGTATTATTTTATAAATATATGATGAACAATTTGTATAATTCGATTATATGTACTTCATATCTGTTCTTTGTCTTTTATATCATTTTTTATTTTGCTACTTAATTTTTAGGTTGAAATATAATTTTTAGATATTTTTTTATTAGTATTCAATTATCTAGATTTATTTCATCAAACTTATACTAACGCACACTCACTAACACTACTCACACACACACTCGCACTCTAACACACACTCACTAACACTACTCACACACACACACACTAACACTCACTCGCACTCACACTAACAATCACACATACTTATTATTTATTACAGTGACTAAAACAAGATAAAAAATTATGGATATTCTATACAAAGTTTATTATTGATAATAATATTGTGGCAAAGCTCATTTTAAACATTAATATGGTGAGAAAACTCATTTCCTGTTGAAAAGCAATGATTTTAAATATTTTATTTAGCTAACACATATTTGCATGGTCAAAATGAAAAATATAATGTGTACCAATTTATGTTCATGGAGGGGGTGAGGACATCCGCGCTGACCAGACCAGGCAGGGATTAGCGCGGGGATTTTTTGGGGTGCAGGGGATCAGACCAGGCGACAGATCTGTCAATGGGATCTCCAATTTTTACTGCATTTTCTCCACAGTGTTAATCCTCCTAGCGTTGTGCATTTTTTGCAGCTTCTTGGTTGTGAAATCCGCGGCCCCCTGGAGAGCGTCAGAGCTTTTTTTATCTGCTTTGAGAAGACTGCTGCGCCCTAGTGAGAAAGTGCAGAAATGTTAGTCAAGCAGACCACCCCTTTTTCAATTCAGTATAAGGAATAGTACACCTAGTTGCTAGTAGTTTTTTTTTTTGTCTTAGCTTGAGTAGGCATCTATTAATCTGCGTTTAGTTATGGGGCTTTTTGGTGATTTAGTCGATCAACACAGCGAGGGCAGGCCTAGTTGCTAGATTTGTTGTCTCTTTAGTTTTTTGACCAGTCATTTTTCTGAGGGTGCTTTTTTTGCTGATCTAGTTGATCAACGCAGCTTGGGGGTAGGCCTAGCTGCTACATTTTCTCTCTCTCTTTTTAGCTTTCGAGTAGGCATCTTTTTTAATCGTGCGTTAGTCATGGGGCTTGTTGATCTAGTCGGGCAGCGCAGTCTATAGCTTATCACTGGGAATCCTGGTTGTAATTACAGTAGAGAATAGACGACAAAGATCAGGAGTTGGCCCGATAGGCGCATCAGTTTGTTGCATGTCCATCCTAAGGCACCAGGTAGACTGCTGCACTAGATTGGATTGAAGCTAGAGTTAGTCGCTCGATTTTTGGGATATTTTTTGCCTACGTATAACTGGGGGGACATTGGTAGCTGAGATTTTGGTCATTTTTTCTGAGCAATTTAATGTATGCATGCCAAACATTTTATATTGAATTTACAAGCAATTGTATATGCGCCACTACCACTGTACTGTTATGGTAATGCAATATGGATAGTCTACTTTTAGGATTTAGGTAATATAGTGTATGCATGCGGAGCTTTCACTAGTGAAACCGGGAACAATTCTATTTGCGTCAGTATGTAATTTATTATGCAAATGTGGTTTTGTCTAGTTTGTGGTTTGTATCTATATGATGTGTATGAGCTCCAATGTTTTGCTTCTACATATGGTATATCCAATATTCAAAAAAGCACTAGGCGGTATCTAGGTGGTGACCCACCGCCTAGAGCCTAAGCGAGCCTAGGCGTTTCAAGGCGTTTTTCTAGGCGTTAGCACATACCCGCATATACATATATATTTTGTTATACACATACACGTACCTCTAAAAGAGAAAGAAAAATAAGAAGCTGATCTAATCTACCGTCTCCTCTTCCTCCTTCGCCTGCCTGCCCATCTCCTCTTTGTCCTCCACCGCCCGCCCACCCGTCTCCCCTGTCTCCTCCGCTCGCTCGCAGGGGCCTCGTCCTCCTCCACCTGCCAGCCCCTGCCTCTCTTCCTCCTCCGCCCGCCCGTCCCTGCCTCCTCTTCCTCCTCCTCTGCCGCCAGCCCCTGCCTCCTCTGCCGCCCGCCCCTGCCTCCTCTCTGCT
Source organism: Panicum miliaceum (assembly GCA_032594955.1). NCBI lineage: Eukaryota > Viridiplantae > Streptophyta > Magnoliopsida > Poales > Poaceae > Panicum > Panicum miliaceum. The sequence goes on along the minus strand of CM064070.1, from coordinate 3,602,117 downwards.
CTGCCTCGTCCCCGGGTCGCCGGATCTGCACGTAGGGACACCGGGTCGCCGCCTAGGGCCCGCCTACACCCCAAGGCGCCGCGGTACCCCGGTACCCTCCTCCCCCGCCGGCGCCGACGAGCTGGCACCGCCTAGGGGTCCGCCTATGCCCTAGGCCAGGTGGGACCCCCTCGCCTAGCGCATAGTCACGCCTAGGCGGCCGCCTAGCGCCGCCTTTTTGAACACTGGGTAGATCACAAGCACCAATGTTTTGTGGTTTTTGTTTTCGGGCGGAGCTCATCTGCAGTGCGCATTTGGATTCAGGCGAGGGGTTATTCAGGGGGGATGTGTGTGTGCACCCAAAACACCCCTGCTCACGCGCATTAGGTCTCTATTTTTTCTCTTCCGCTGTTTGTTTCTGGTGGAGCTCATCCGCGCTGCGCATTTTGAATCAGGCGAGGGTTATTCAGACAGGGGGGATGGGGTTGCAAGCGTGATTAGGCGAGTTTAGCAGCGCCTCGTGCACTGAATTTGCAGGGTGTTTGCGCGTACATGGTCCACTATCCCGCTCTCTGAATTTGTAGGGGTTTTTGTGTGCAGATGTTCACTTGTGGACTCACCTAGGGGTTTGATTTTCTCATCCATAATCAAGGATTTTACTGTATTTTTCACATTTCATTTCCCCTCCTCCCCCATGGTTAGTTGGTTTTTTGTACCACATATGGACTCACCTATGTGTATTTCCAGGTTATGTTGAGCATTGAATTTGACACCTCCTGGGTAGCGGAAACACACTCTCTGACCCTCCCCCTGTACAAAGATAAGTCAAGCAGACCCTGTTTTCATTTTGTGCCTGGTTGCTAGTTGGTTTGTAGAAATACGCATGCACAAGAAAATTGTGTGTGTGGTTGTGGAAAACCTGAACTAAATGATCTCGAGGTATAAAAATGTATCTCCTTTCTGACTGGGAGGCATAGTTGATGTCTATTAACACGGACAGATTTGTGCTGCAATTACATAGCTCGTTTGTTGTTCAGGAGATCAGGTTCTGCTTTAGTACAATAATCTCAATGTAGATTTATTCAGAATATCCTGTTCTTTTGACTAGAATAATCATGCTCTATCAATAAATCGAATGCACTGCATTAGTTAAGATCTAGCCGTGATGCATAGCAAATTAACACACACCTAGAATTGTTAGATTAACATGCAGCAGGCTAGGCTATTGCTTTCAGGAAATGTGAGCTTTGAGCAGAGCATGTGTCGCAAAAGCAGTATATCACTTGAAACAGCGGATGGACATGGGATTTGCACATGATATGCAATCCAGCATCATACTAGCCAGTCCATCAGTAGAGTTTGTCACTGATTTTACCCCTGTCAAGCCGTGACAGTACTTAAAAGCCATGACTGCTTTTCATTTGCTTTGGTTTAGGCACATTACTATTCTAGGTTAGGCAAAGTACTTTCTTCAGTTAGGTAAAGTACTGTACATAGATAGGCAAAGTATTGTTATTAGTTAGGCAAAGTTATGTTATTATTTTAGGCAAAATTTATTTTTAATTAGGCAAATTATTGTTATTAGTCAGGCAAAGTACTGTTATTAGAAAGGCACTCCCCTTTTAATATTGTTCTGCTCCATTGGAATTGCATGCATTTGCCCTAGTTTCTCCTCCCCGCTTCATGCTAGTAGGGATAACATGAGCTCATCACCTCTTCTTTGATTGGGTTGGCACAGTAGTGGCAGCGGTTGTTTTGAAGCCGCAACAGCATCAGCTTGGCAATGTTTCATATGTCAGTTACAAGGAAGGTCTTTCATGCTATAGTGATGCAACCGCTGGTTCCATTGTTAAGTCATAGCTTGCTTGCTTTTGGCCGGAGGATAGAATTTTAGGTCAATGTACTTTTGTTTAGAGCTTTCCTGGTATTCTCTGCAGCTTGACTTTTGTTTAGAGCAATTAAACAGTTTTGAATATCCTTTTCATTTTCCATTTTTCCATTAGGCAATAACTTGGTTCCAAATTAGGCAATAATATAGGAGGAATTAGACAATAATGTTGTCATATATGGGCAATAATGTTGGTTCATAATAAAACTGTCCTACAGAGGCAATAATATTGGTTCCCAATAAGCAACAATATTGTTCCATCTAGGCTTAACAATACACTTCATTAAGCAATTTTGTTTGAGTATCTCACAATTCATTTTTTTATTGGTTGCCTTCAGTAAATTGTTAACATACAACTACCAGCAATGCTAATACAAGCAATAATTCTTCAGCCTACTAATTAGGGAATGTTTTTGGACCTCCGTTACTTACATAGTTGCATGCTCTCTCTGATTTTTTTGTTTTTATCATTAATTTGCAGGTCACCGGAGTATTGAACATGAATGCAGATTGGAAGGCATTTTGAGTAATTAGAAGCAAATATATTTAGCAGTTGGGAGCACATATTGAGTACATTTTGCACTTTTGATTCGCATTGTTCGGCAATGAAAATTGTAGGCAAATAAATAGGTAACTTTGTAGGTCTGAAAATTGTGTTCTAAGATACATGATGATGCATGATATTTATGCGTTCTTTATCTCCATGGGGGCCGATGTTGGCTTCTGAAGTGCCTGACATTTTTGTCTGTTGCCTGGTAATTTTTGTTCTATGATGCTTCATGATGATGCATATTATTTGCCTAAACCACGCACCTGATGACCCGCGGCCTGATGATGGATGATTTTGTGTTTGATTCTGAGTTGCTTGGGGGAAAATTGCTAGGGCAGTGAATTGAATGATGTTGGTGGGAGGTGGAAGGAAATTGTGCGTGGCTTGGGTGGGAGGAACTGGCCTGTTGACGGCATTGGAGAAAGGACACGTCCACCGCTGGGAATAAAAAACATGTGAAAAAAATAAGTTTGCCAGAATAGAAAAGTGTGCCACTAACGATTGATTAGCTTTCCTAATTGAGGGTGGTCGTACGATGTATGCTAGCTGGGTCTTTATAAATTAAAGATTTTTCTTGTGTATATGAAATCTAAATAAAGCTAAAAACTTTATTTGGTATTTTTTGCATTCATAATTTATTTTTTACGCAATTAACAACAATTAGCCCATTTATTAAAAGAAATAAAAGGAAATAGTTAGATAAATGAAAACAGCCCATTTAATTCCGGGTGAAGCCACCGCCCGGGACTAAAGGTGGGCCGGCCCGCCAAAACGACCTTTAGTCCCGGGTAAAACCACGACCCGGGATCAAAGGGCCTTTAATCCCAGGTCATGGCTTCATCCGGGACTATATATCCTTGCCCCTCTTCTCCCTCTTCCTCCTCTTCCATACTTAGGCGTTTCTTATCTCCACCACCGTCGCCTCGCCATTGCCGCCGTCCCGTGCTCCTTTGCCGCGCCGTCCCCGAGCGCCCGCATCGTTGTTATCAATCCACGCCCCGCGCGCGCCCTCGTCCCTGCAGTACTGAGCGACGTCGCCTCACCATTGTCGCCGTTGCCGCGCTCCGCTGCGCGCCGTCCCCGCGCTCCTTTGCCACGCCGTCTCCACGGTGCCGTCCTCGAGCGCCCGCGCCACCGTCGCCGACCTCTATCCGCGCCCCCATGCCCCTCTCTCGCCTCCGTACCGAGCGCCGCCGGCGTCCGCGTGCCCTCGGCCCGTCGTCACCCGCCCTCACCGGCCGTCGTCCACCACGCCGTGTCCTCCTGCACACCGGCCCCTGGCCTCCTTGTCCCCGTACGTACCGCGCCCTTGGCAAGCGCGCCGGCCGCCATCGCCGGCCGCCGGCGTGCAGTGTGTCCGTGTGTGTGGGTTTGTGAGTGGGCCCTGTGTGGGCCGTGGGTGTGTGAGTGGGCCCGTGTGTGCAGTGTCAGGTGTGTGTTTTTTAATAAAATTGAGGTGTGTGTATATGTGTATGCATCTGTGTATGTGTGTGTATATGTGTGTATATGTATTATAATTTAACTCACTAGTAAATTTTCATTTATGTTATTCTCTCGTGCTCCGACGTCCGATCCTCGCCAGCACCGCCCGTCCTCGGCCTCACGCGCCGACGTCCGATCCTCGCCGGCACCGTTGCCTTCGCCCCCGTCCTCGGCCTCGCGCGCCGACGTCTACAAAATTGTACATCCCGAAAAATTACTAGCAATATTTACTATTTTGTCTTGATTAATTTGTAGAAAATTGCATTGTGACTTTAGTGACTAGAAAAAATTCTAGATGAACTTTCATGTGTATTGCATAGTGACTTTAGTGACTACAAAAAATTCTAGAAATTTGTATATTTACTTTAATGACTAGAAAAATTTCTAGAAAATTTGTATATTTACTTTAGTGACTAGAAAAATTTCTAGAAAATTTGTATAGTGGCTATTGTGACTAGATTAATTTGTAAAAAATTTCAAGTGACTTTAATGACTAGATTAAATTCTTGAAAATGTCATGTATATTACTTTAGTGTTTATTTCTAGAAATTTTATGTATAAGTCCTTAGAAATTGTATAATGCTGATCTTAGCGTTATTTTACATAAGTAATTCTGAAGTCTATTATTCTTAATTACGTATAAGTCCTTAGAAATTGTATAGGGCTGATCCTTAGCGCATGTATTAGTGTTTGGTTCATTTGTAGTGTTTGGCCGATGTATATAATATATATTACTTAATTGTGAAGTATTATATCATGTACAAGTGTTATATATGTGTCATTTTGTGGATTTATTAATTATTTCATAGATAATCAATTGCGCACTCATACACACACTAACACACACACACACAATGACTTAGTGTTTTTTCTATAGATTTGTGTGTAGTTCGTGGTTTTTAGAAAATCAATTACTCTCGAGACTTAATTTATTAGTTGTTTTATTTGTATTCTATTATAGTTAAGATGGATCCGAGATGTGATGATAATCAGTTCATGATGGACATGATTGCCGGTGGTGATACTCATCATCATGTCGAAGAAGAAGCCGCGGGTGATGCCAGCAAGACCGACATACACCTCAATATGTCCGGTGATGGAATTGAGCAATCCGAGGATGATATTGATCAACAAAACCATAATACTGACCAAGACGATAATGTATATATCTAACATTTCAATTCTGATATATATATATATATATGTCAACCAATGTAGACAATGATTATTATTGAGTATGAATAATATTTCTTTTATTTTTAGCCCTCGGCATCGGCAAAAAGAAATAAACGAGGCCCGACCAAAAGATTAGAAGGGCGATACATTATCACAGAAGTGGCTCGTGATGGCGAGCCAATTACTCTAGCCAATGTTGCTGGGAAATAGGTAAGACAATGCGGACATCTTGTGAGGGACCATATCCCGATCAGCTATAGGTTATGGAAATCCAACAGTCCAAACGAGCGAAGTGTGGTGCCTCAAAGAGAAAAGGAAATGGTTTGGCATGAATTAAAGCAGCAGTTCACACTTCCAGCAGGATCTGAAGAATTAGTTAAGCAGTGGACTTTTAAGAAGATGGCCGAACAATTCCAGACCTTCAAGAAGAATTTGACCAATTCTTATATCAAGTAAGGGAAAATGCCAAAATTTACTGGAGACCTTGAAAAGTTGAAGGACCACTGGGATGACTTTGTGGAATATAAGTGTTCGGATCTTGGTATTCAGTGGGTGCAAAGGAAAAAAGAAAATGCATCAAAGAAAATATATCACCACAAGCTAGGCTAATGTGGCTACAAACACGCAATCCCTAAATGGGAGAAGATGGAGCAAGATTTGCTTGCTAGAGGTATCATACCTGCGATCATGAATTGGCCTGAACGTTCAAGAAACTGGTTTTATGGTCATGGCGGAAGCTTGAACCCAGAGAATGGCGAGTGCATCTTTGGCTAAAAAATTCAAGAGGCAGCCAATAGGCTACAAGAGGCCATAGAAGCAGTTGCCCAAGAAACATTCGAGCCTGATAGAGAAAAGGATGAGCTGACTTACGTCCTATAGAATCTAGAACATCCAGGCCGAACACGAGGCAAAGGCGTGATTCTGTGGAAATATGGGTTCAGTGAGTACATCGACTCTTATAGAAGTCGACAAAGAAGGAAGAACGAGAAGCAAGCGCACTTGAGAAGGCTTGAAGAACAATTGTTATCTCAAGATGCTAGAATGGCGAAGGAAATAAAACGACAAGTTGCCATAGAAATGAGCCAGCAGCAGCAACCAGAACAGACTCCAGAGCCTAATGTCAATGCAGCAAATTTGTCTCAGCTAAGAAGCAGTTGTGCTTCCACGGGTCTCCCTGTCGACAACGCAATCCCCACAGTTGAAACCGGTCAGCAACGCTATCCTATGAATGATATCACTCAGCGGACACCTTGTGAGCTGCAAATTCATTGTAAGAGCTTAATCAAAAAGGTTGCCTTTTGCTACCGCTATGCCAACCCAAATAGGCGAGGTTTACCATGGACAGCCGATTCCGGCTGGATACATTAGAGTGGGCATGGAGGAGGTGAGCAAGGGTTATGAAACGCTCAAGGTCGACATTCCTGGAGGTGACGGGGAGAAGCACTAGCAGAGGCCATTCATGGTTATATCCTGTGGGAGAAGTGCAACACCATCCTCAAGCCTACTGATCAGGCATCAAGGCTAGCATCTTCACAACCTCCTCCAAGGGCACCCAACACGAGTCCACCGTCTCTGCCAGCTGCACCACAACATTCTCCTTCACCATCATCTCTTGGGCAGCAGACATCTCCTGCTTCACCTCCTCCTAGGCAGACGTCTCCTGCTTCATCACATCCGTCGCCGCCGCCGGCAAAGAAGCAAAAGCTACCGCCCAAGACTTAGTCATTTAATAAAGAGCCTCCGAAGAAGAAGCAAGCTAAGGAGGCTCCTAAGCTACCATGGGATAAAACTTATGAGGAATGCTACGAGGAAGCTAAGAAAGCGGTTGACGACCACTTCAAATCGAAGATGCCAGATAACAAGGTACCCATAAATCCAGCCGATTCAACCTTTTTCTTAAAATGACAGATGCAAATCGGAAGAAATTCATTCCACCATCAGACTATGACCGCTCAATTACCAAGTCATATGAGAAGAAGAAGAAATCTGTTGGGTCATCGTCTGATGTTCCATAGCTCGGAGCCCAAAAGAAGCAATCAATTGAAGCGCTCGTCGTGCTACCAATAGAACAACAAGGGCTAATTGCTTTTCTGGGAACCTCAGATCTCTTGGCGGCTCAGATTGCAGGGCGTAAAGAAATTACAATACACCCCGGAGTTGCTAGATGGACATATGAGTTTGGCAAGAGCCTTGTTCCCTTGAAGTCGCGCCTGAGCTTCGATGCAAATGCGCAAGCTACATGATTACTACATGCTCGTGTTTAGCAGTGGCGACATCATGCTTGGTGTATGGATTAAAGACGAAGATTACTTTCGTGGCGAGGATGTGATATGGTTGAATTTCGAAGAATTATACCAACTATACCATCGACATCTCTTTCGTCAGCACCTAGCTTCTGTAAGTGGTGTTCTTTAATTTTCATTTACATAATTAGCGAATCATATTACATGCCCTCAATCAATTTCTTGTTTCTTTTGTATCATGTAGAATGGAGACTCAAACTTGCAGGAAGAATGACTACTTTCACTTGGGCTTCATGACCCAGTGGTTGTGAATTGCATTACTCTAAAGGACAACCCTCAAGAAATATTTGATAACTTATACAAGTTTTTATTCAAGTAGAATATATTGTTTCTTACAACTTTCAGTCAGTGTTTTCCACGGTGGAACCCTTTTACTTTTGTATAACTAAATTTTTTTAACCCTAAGAAAAAGTGGCTCAATATAATCTTGCAGAAATCATTGGATACTAATTATGATAAACCTTGACATGCGCTTAACGATTGTTATGGACTCATTGAAGAAAGATCTAGAAGATTACAAAAGAATGACCGACTCGTTGAAAAGGTAATTACTAATTGTGATAATTTCTGATATGCGCTTATCGATAAATATATTTATTCATTCTCGGTCATGCGCAGGGTTTGGGAAAAGTTAAGTGAAAAAGAACCAGGTAATTTTATAGGTGAGCTTAGATTCAAGACAAACTTTCTCGTACGTACTGGATGCTGCTTTGCACGTTTCATTTGTTTTATTATATATTCATATGGATACGTGATGACTTCTTTTGTCTTAAAGTATTTGAGGCAGGCACAGGGCAATAATTTATACGCATACTATGTTTGCGAGAACATTCAAAATTTTGTTGATCCTTACAAGACTTATACTTCTTGGGAAGCGGAAGTAAGTAATAAACAACATCTCGCAATGTTTCAACTAATTTTGGAAATTATCATAATTAGTATTTTTCACTCTTTTATAGATCGCTAGGATGTGGGATCAGCTCCTTCCATGGAAAAAAGTTTTGGCGATTCAAGCAGCCCTAGCAGGATTTTTTTGTGAGCAATCGTCAAATAAGACGGTGAATTCCACTATGATAGAAGTAGTAAATATAGCATAGATGTTATATAAAACTTTGTTCCACTTTGTATGTATATGTATATATCTATGTTTCACTTTGTTGCACTTTATTAGTGGTGAATCCCACTTTGTGTGTGTGTGTATATATATATAGGGAAAATACATTCTACACGCACTTGTAGCTATTCCCTCATGTGTATCTCATGACGTATCTGACCCAACGAAGAGCATGTACGTGAAGTATGTGATTATACTAGAACATGTATGATAGTATATATGTTGGGTATGTGACCATACATACAGTACATGAACAAGCGTGTAGGAACGTATAACAGTACTATAGAAGACTACGTAATTTTGAATATCAAAATATAACTGAAACAAAAAAGAAATGAATGGAAAGGAACACAGAGAAAAAAAAGAACCTTTAGTCCCGGTTGGTGTTACCAACCAGGACTAAAGGTCCCCATTAGTCCCGGTTGCCTGACTGACCCAGAACTAAAGGCCGATGCCTTTAGTCCCGGATTGGCGGTCCTGGTTGGGAAAACGGGACTAATAAGCATTTCTGTACTTGTGGACCCACCATATCCCTCATAGATGCCCCACTTACTAGGCTGGAAGATTTGACGAAAGAAATGGAGACCCATATTTTTGATGAATCTAAAATGTTTCTGCTAAAATGACGGGTGCTTGTGGTACCTGCGGTGGCCCCCGAAAAGTGTCCTTGCTGATGATAATGGGCCACACGGCTCAACAGGGACACTCGGAGGAGCCTAAAGGCCTGGCCTAAGTAAGTGGCTAGAGCCCGACATCGTGACCACGTGGCCGGGAGAGGATACATGGCAGGCTCCTGATCCCATCGTATGGGGCTCCGGGGAACCAAAGCCGCCGCGTCAGGAGCCCCCCACATTCACCCCCCTCATCGGGAGGGGGGAGCAAGACACGTGTCAGACACAACATTTAATACGCATCATGCCGATGTGACGCGCATGTCGTGTGCTCGCACCTTACTTGGCACAGAGGACCAGAAGTGATGGCTATGACCTGGAGGATTGTTCCCTATGACCGTAGTCAGCTGCGCCATCATGCTCTGGGGCTGCGCTCAAGGACGTGCTACTGCGCCAGGAAAAGTCCAGTTTACATCCTTTAACTATCACAAAAGTCCAATTTTCAACCATTAACTACAAAACCGAATGATGAGGGTCATCCAAGTGTCGAAACCGGCAAGTTTGGCTCTTTGGATAGTTTCAAAGGTGGTTTGTATTTTTATTTTTTTAAAATTCCAGTTAGATCTAAAAAATTAAAACTAATTCATTTTAAATCAGAAAAATATGAAACTAGTTACAAAATTTTCCTAAAAGTATAATCTATCTACTGTTGCACTTTTTGAATCTTATTTATTTAAAAATAATAAGCATAACTACAAGAAAATAAGTACTACGAACATAAAGAAATGGATCTGAATAACTAACAAGTAGAGTACCAACTGAGATATTACACTTTTAGAAAAATGTTGACACCTATTTCATAATTTTATTTAAATAAATTACTTATGAATTTTTTAGTTTAAATTTGAATATTTTTATTTTTCACAATATAGAAAACCACCGTTGAAACCACCTAAAGGGGTAAATTTGTCTGATTTCAGTAGCTGGATGGCCTCCGTTATCCGATTTTGTAGTTAAAAATTGAAAATTAGACTTTTATGATAGTTCGAGGGTGTAAATGAGACATCATGTCCCCGATATGAGCAGGGCCGTAAGACAACAATGCCTCGTTACAGGTACGGGCAGGCCATAAGACATCAATGCCTCATTATGGGCACGGGACCAGGGCGCACGCCACAATGCCTTGGCCCACGCACCAGACACCGACCCATTGATCGGCCCCGACCACTCTCTAGGTGGTCGGGAATGTTGACCAGACCACTCCACGACGACCGCCAGCCAAGCGGCCACCGACCAGGACGACTCGTACTATGGCTACAGTCTCCGCACGCCGCCCCCTACTACTGGAGTTGGCAGACCTGCCTCACCCCACAGTGCGGGATGTCATGACAAGATGCGCTACAGGACCGAGGACGTGCCTTCCCCCCCCCCCCCCCTCCCACCACCCGTCCAACCACTCGAAGAGCTCCGACTACTCCTGCAAGGGGCCCTAACCACTAGGGTTGTGGGAACCCTAGTCTCTTGTTGTTGTCAGCCCCCGAACCTATATAAGTGGAGCTGAGCCCTCTCTCTACTCTCTCTCTCTCTTTCTCGCACATTTGCACGTCCCACCCACGCTCATGGACTTACAAGCACCCCATTGTAAGCCCTTGAGCATTCGAATTCAAGGAACCCGAACTCGAACCTGAACTGGACGTAGGGTCTTTGCCCGAACCAGTATATTACTAGCCATCGAGCCATAACCGACAGTTGGCATGCTAGGTAGAGGCAGTCATGCACTCTCACCATCACGTGATCGCTTGATGGCGTTCTTCAACCTCGGATCCAGCAGCAGCGCTCTCAGCGGCTCCATCCTCTTTAGGAGCGTCAAGTTCACCGACGCTGGCGGGGGTGAGCTCCGGCTGATCCCAAGCTTCCGCCCCACCAGGTCTTTGGAGCCTGGATTTCATGGCTGATCCCAAGCTTCCGCCTCACCAAGTTTTCTGTTTTGGGAGCCTGGACTTTGTGGCCGATCGTCTCGTCCACCTGCAGCTCCATGATCGGGATTCGACCCCGCCACGGGCACCGCCAGGGAGCCCCACCTCCTACAGGAGTGACTCCCTAGCCCTAGACTTGAGGGCGTCGGATCGATGCAGAAGGTGGCACTGGCACAAGATAACCGCTATCTAAACAACACTAGTCATATTTTCTCAGTTATGAAATGCTGCGCTCCATATCACCTCGGGAGGGCATGGAGCCATGGAATGTGAACCGCAAAGGAACACTCAATTTCACATCCAAATTCAATAACTTTGAGTTATTAGCATGAATATCCAATTTATTCTCTCACGTGTGTCGCACTCACTCCTGTCCCCGACACATCTTTGCCAATGGGTCATCTTTTTTTTTTCGAGGTAGTGACACATCCAAATCCAACAGCTTTGAGTTAATTAGCATGAATATCCTCCTTAAAAATGTAGACACCACTGCAGAAATACCAAAAGGATTTATTCATACAGACTCGAATTTAATGTGTACCATGGATATTATTGAAATGCCGAATACCAGGTATATTTCACATCAACAAGCCAGCACAACAACAGCTCAAACAATGCAAATCACTACACGTCACGCACATGATTTTATCTTCTCCACTTGGGCCATTAGTCGCTGTAGCTCAAAACCAAGCTACCTTAGCCAATCCTGGGGACCTGCACCACGGTGTCAACCCAGATGCGAACTCGCTTCGTGTTAAACTCCTCCGTGACGCTTGTGCCGACGGTGACCACCTCGACTTTGAGGTCTGGCCGGTCCGCCTTGATCTTTTCCTTCGCCTCCTTGATCTTGTGGCCCACGAGCTCCGGCCACTCCGTCTTGCCCTCAGCCGCCAGTGAGTTCATCTTAGCAACAACTTCAATCTTCAAATACAATACCTGGTGGTGTTTGTAAAACAAAAGAGGATGAACAAAAGGACTTGCACATCATTTGTACTCTTCGTAAAAGTGTGCGTGGCCGAATTGGAAGCAGCTAAATTAGAGAAGAGGAGAGAAGTACCTACCACAAATCGATGCTAGCTCTCTGCGCGTTTGATGGATGCGGGTTAATTTGGATCGTATTTATAGGCGGTGCTGATTAGAACCAACGTGCACGCTTGTTCAAGCCGTGTTTGGATAAGCGACGACCAAACCAAGTTCATGCATCTGGTTCGCGTAATTTATATGTGTTATTGTCAACATTTGTGACCAGGAATCCCCAAACAGCAACCACGTGGGATGCATGGAAATTAAAACAGAATTATTACAACTTGCTAATAACTAAAATTGAATATCCTGGAGCTAGTAAATTAGAAAAGTTCAGTTGCTAATACACAAATAAATATGGGTAATCTTGATTTTTCTGCTGAGACGCTAGTGGTACGTATTTAATGTGGTTAGATAAGTTGTATATGACAAAATGGTTTTAAAGGTTGAAGTTTTCTCCATGTTTTTTTGTTATCAAATAAAGGGCACAACAATGCAATGTTATTTGTCCTCGAATGCTACTAGAAAAATACATCTGTCTCGCCTTATCTGTGTTGGTGTAATTAGAGCCAGCGCAGGTATGTCCCCGTGGTATCATGCACTGCACATATAGTCCTTGAGGTATCCGTGCTAGCTGGGGCATATGTACATTTACTGCTTCTGCAATTTGAATTTTAGCTTATTTTGAAAATTTATGATTTTGTTCACGTGGACTTGGATGGAGACAAACTTTATACAAAAAAAATATATGTTTTGATGAAATTTCCAACTTTCTAGTTGGGTTTTCTTATTTGAAGTTTTCTTAATTATCAGCAATGAAATAGTATAGGTAGGTACAAGTGGTAGGGGAATCGCGCTAGAGGGGAACTAGTGGGTTCGAAGCCTGAAATTGCATATGTGGGTAGTTTGGGGGTCTAGAAAAATATATTTGTTTGCATTGTTTTTCTATTTTTAGTCTGGCTATTTGTGCTAGCTTCTATTAAGAGCTGGTATGGATAGCGAACATCTCTGCTGACTGCGCAGCCGGCTGTTGTCTCTGTCGTGCCAAATGGATAAACAACACGGATAAGAGTTATGAAGTGCCATGCATAAGGGTTTTTGCATTATTGTGGATGAGTTTTGTAACTGCCGGTGGTCTTGTTTTTTCTTCTGGGGGTGGGTAGGGTTGTTTTATTTGTTGTTTATGTCAAACGAGCTTGCAATAACCAGAACTATTTATGGCGAACTAACTGTGAATGTTGGCAATCACCTAAATTTAAGTGTTAATCAAGCATTATAAAGTCTAACACTAATAATTAATAGTTGTTCCAAATATGTGTTTGTCGGGGGCAAATATCCCGGATCCACAAAGAATGTTCCTTAGGAAGCTGATCACAGATTAGCTCGGCTTGGGCTAGCTGGGCCGACAAATGGCCGCAAACGGCCCACCAGGGGAAGGGGCGTTGATGGCCCAACGCTAAGCACTGGTGAAGGGCACGGCCGCCACGCTCGACCCCAAGGGTGAGGGATCGGGCGGGTACACCTCGCCCAATGTCACACCAGGTTTAAGGACAAAACCGAATGCATAACTATATGTATGCTAGGATCAAGTTCCATACATATAGTGACATCATCAGTGAATAACAGCAACAGTATCACGTAAAGAAACATAAATAAGGACTTACAAGACTATCAGAGATATGCTCCTATCATGGAAATGAAGGCTCCAAACTTCACAGGCAAACGACTGGGGGTTGCGTACGCCTAGAACTCTTCATCATCTTCAGTAGACTTCACACATTTTTCTTCTGAGCAGCAGTTAGCAAGGATGAGTACACTTATGGTTGGTACTCAGCAAGGCCACAAGATATAACCAGAGTAACGATTTAAATCCATCTTTAAGTTTATTAATCATGTGAGGGTCTAGGCCGCTCTTGACCGTGAGCACGGTTGATATATCAGTTTTAGACACTCTACAGAGGTTGTACACTTTCACCACAAGTCGCGTAAAAGTTCAAAAGAACTTTGGACCCAACCATGTTGTGCCAGCTAGGCACAATACCACACTTCCGAGGTGTGATTGCATAGGGACGCTACAAGACCTTTACAAAGATTCCCTAATAAGAAGTAGTCCGCTAGAGTTTCGGTAGCGGCGTGAAACATAACCCTCCCTAATGGTCAGCACCTTAGCGAAGGCTGCTACCCCAAGAGGACCGGGCTATACCCCAATCACCGACCCCCTTCTTGCCCTTTCGGTAAGACTGCTTCAAACTAGAATCTCTAATTATTTAGCCAAGACCAGAGACATATGGTCCTCGTGGTTGTACTGTTTTCCTGGGTGGTTCTCCACATTCCAATTAATACATGGTATTCTTGTAAATAAGCATAGATAGAAGGATGGTTAGGGTCACTTGCCTTTTTCCAACGAAAAGCTACTCTTACTGCTCTTCAACTCTTGCTTACTTGGAAACCTTGGTCTTCAAGCTTCAACATCGATCATTCTACTCGAAGCAAACATCGAGCAGAAACATACAAAATAACAAACAAGTACAGCTAAGAACAATACACCAATCACAAAACAAAAGCTTTTAAAAGAGCGTGCTAAAGGATAAGGCTCGCTGCTACGGTTACAAGAGCACAAGAAACACGGAAAACGGAGCTAGGGTTGAAAAGACACAGCTATCAGAAGATTGGTCTTATAAAAGAAACAAAAGAACTATAAGTTTTATTTATTTTAATTGGAAAACAAATGTAAAAGATATTCAAGACAAAATATCCCTGATTATAATTAACTTATATTATATTTTATTTATAAAAGCGAAGTAGAACTTAGTCATATTTTATTTATGATTGTCTATGTACAAATTACACTAATTAACAATTAATTAGAAAGAAACTTTTGAGAGCATCTAAACGCATAACTTTATATTTGGTGTGCAACTAAACAAATTATATTTAGAACACATTTGAGTTGGTATTAATTGAATTGACATCAGTTATGAAAACCGGAGGTAAAGACCTAGGTAGATTTTAATTAGAAAAACTAGGTGAGAGAACTTTAATCAAATTAAATCTATTTTTAATTAAAAGACAGGAACTAAGGCACAATGATACGACTAAACGGTAGCTTAGGGTTTTAGAAGACTTAACACAACGAGAACGAGTTGAAACGGATCTAAAACGACGAAGATAGGGCTAAAGCAAGGCTCCAGGGACTTATCTGCGAAGAAACTGAACTTCCAGGGGCTAAATTGAAGAAATCAGGGGCTAAAATATAATTAAACCTTAAATAGAGGGTCTGGGTGCAAAACTGGAGATCCTGGACGGCGGATATTAATTCTAGAAAGGTCAGGGGTCGGGACAGAAAAGAAAGGACTTAACTCTAATTATTTTTCTACTGATCGGGACTGCGGGTTGATTTCTGGAAAGCCTAGGGGCTTTTCTACAAAAGTTCCGGGGACGGCTAGGGTCGGATGAATCTGGTCCGTTGGATCAGAATCGTGTGGCAGGATAAGGGTCGGGCGAGGGCGGCGGCTCGTGCGCGGCTCAGATCTGTTCTGGCCGTGAGATCTAGATCGGGCGGCAGGGTAAGGGTCGGGCGAATCGGACGCGGCTCGGCGGAGTAAGGGTCGGGCGAATCGGGTTGACTCGGCAGGCGGCGCTGGGCGGCGGCAGACGCCGGCGGCGAGCAGGCGCGGCGGCGCCTCGCCGGTGTACACCGGAATCGGTGCTCCGGGGCACGGATTGGCACGGGAAAGAGCCGAGGAGCGAGAGTGGGCGACGGGGAACTCTCCTAGGGGCTCGGGACGGCTGTGTGGCGGCCGGAAGCATGCTCACCACAGCGGCGGGTGGAGCAAGAGCTCCGGCGAACATTCGTCGACGAGAGAGAGTGCGAAAGAGAGGGGAAAATGGGCTTGGAGTGTTCTCACCACCTCGTGGAGCGTTTACGAGGGTTGAAGGCGGCGGAGAAGCAGCAGGACAGCGGGTCATCGGTGAAGGGCGGTTCGGGGCGGCGGCATTCACACCACCGAGGGATTGCAGGCATGGTGCGTTGGCGTGGAGGGGAAGACGAGGCCGGTGATGGTGCGGGGTCCCAGGAGGAGCTCCGGCGAAGGTCAGCGTTGACGAAGAGGCGGCGTGAAGGCGGGTCGATGGCGTGGCGGCGTCGGCGAGCTCGAGCTTGGGAAAAATAGCGGCGCAGAGCGGCGGGGTAGTTGGGCGTGCGGTGAAATCGGAGTGGAGGGGAGCGCTGGCGCTCGGGCTTGGGTTTTATAGGGCGAGGGAAGGAGGCGGAGTGGCCGGAGATGGCGGCCGTGATTGCCGCGGGCGTAATGGGGGCTAGTCGTCCGGGGGGCGCGTGCCGCGGCCATTATGGCAGGCAAGCATCGCAAGAAAGGAAGGAGAGGAGGCGCGGGCGACGAGCGCGGGCGCGAGCAGGACTCGTGGCGAGGAGGGGGGGAGAAAGGAAGGCGCCGGTGACGCAAGAAGGAAAGTGGGAGCGAGAGGAAGGGGGTGGTGCCGACATGTGGGTCCACGGTGGCAGTGAGAGAGTGCGAGAGGGAGAGAGGGACGGGTTGGGCCGGCTTTTGGGCCGCGGGGGAGAAAAAGAAAAGGAGAAGAGAGAGAGGTTTGGGCCGGGCTGGGATGAAAAAGAGGAGGGGGTTCTGGGCTGGGCTGAAAGAGGGGAATGAGAGAGAGAAAGATGGGATGAGCCAAAAGAGATAGGGAAGAGAGAGAAAAGATTTTAGAGTAGTTTTTGGGTATTTTTATTTTGCAAACTTAAACACGCAAACAAACAAAAACCAATGCAACGACATGAATGCAACATACATAAAACCATTTTATTTAATTCTGAAAGACAATTATTCATTTTTCCTATATTAAATTCTCTGTAAAGAAAATAAATGTTGAAATTTTTATATAATTATGAGAAAATCATTGCTTTATTATTATTTTTTTTCTAATCACATCCTGAAATCCAATAATTTTAGGGTGTGACACCCAACCCCAAGGGTGAGAGGTCGGGCGCTTCCGCCCTAGAGGCGTGGGGCCCCCAGGGACAGGCCACGCCAGGGGACGAACCTTTGGCGTAAAGATAGGTAAGGACGTGCAACGACATAACCTCCGAAAAAGACAGGCTACTACGGCAAGCCCTGGTCATCCACCGCGCCGAGGGTCAAGCCGTAAAATGCGCCAGGGGCTCACGCCGCCCATGACGTCAGGGCGCACGTCGCCCGTTCTGCGGCACGGTGGACCCGCGCCGCCCATTCTGATTGGGCGCACGCCGCATGTCGCAACAGGTCGTGGCATGGGAGCGCCTCCATCGTCATCTACAGGGCTAGTGGGGCCCACGCGAAGGAGAGGAGAGGCGGCACGATCCCGGGGATCTCTCTCCCCCCCTCTCCCTCTCTCTCTGTATCCACTCTGTTCCCTTTAACTTATAAAGGGGGAAGGGAGACCCCCCGGCCGGGGGGATGAAACTCCCACAATCACGTTCGCACACGCACGCTCCACCAGAGACTTGGGAGCCCTTCCCCTCTCTCGCCCGTTTGTAACCCCTACTGCAAACTTAGTGCAAGAGCACAAGCGGCTTGAACTGGACGTAGGGACATTCTGCCTGAACCAGTATAAATCCTCGTGTCTTTCTTACACACCATCCGGGCAAGATGCGCAGTCACGAAATTCACTAGCCGACGGTTCGAGACACTGACAGTTGGCGCGCGAGGTAGGGGCCTTTGCGCGTCTCGACGGCCTCATCAGGCTGCGGATGGCCAATCACGCCGGAGGATGGGCTCCGGGCGCGCTCGTGCATTTCGGGAGCCTGGACTTCATAGTCACCACGGGAGGGGGACTCCAGCAGATTCACGTTCTGGTCCGCTCCACCCGCACCGCCAACCTTGACCCTGTTGTCAAAGCTTTCAAGGAGCTGCGGCTCTACACCCCGGGGGATCGCGCCTCCGGGGGCGACTAGCTCCTCGATTTTGATCACAAGAGGTTGAGGCGCCAGCTCCACGCCTTCCTGGGTCCTGGACCGACCCGGGAGGATTTGCGCCAGGTTCTCTTTTCGCTCGCCAACGTCATGGCACAACTCTCTGGAGGAGAATCACTCTCCCCGGAAATCATGGATGGGAACGCCCCAATGGCGTTTCCCTATGGTTTACGCAACGCGGCTAAGGATGTGCATTGTCTCATGGCGTTACACCCTGGTTCGCCCCCCACGGATGACGAATTCGTGGGAATGACGGACTATGTTTCGGAGTGCTTGCACGACCTCCTTGCGGGGGAGTCGGAGATGATCTCTGACTCTGATTCCAGCAGGGGAAGCCACCACCCCTCCCTAGAATGCTTCATGGTGGATTATCCTGAGGGGCGCGTCGAAAGCGCCCGCGATGGAAACACTCCCACGAATATCTCCGACGACGGAGCCCGGGAGAGAAACCAAGCCCCACCACGCGTGCGGCTGGAGCAGCTGCGGGAGCGGCAAAAGGAGCTCAAGGAGGCACGCCTCCAACTAGAGCAAGAACACACCAAACTCGAGCGCGAGATCGGACATCGCGAAGGCAGTGGGCGTGCACACGCCAACGCTCGCGACGTAAACCGAAGGATCCTCGAAGACGACGAGGGTCCCCCCACTCTTCGCCCGGGCGAGTCAGAACGTCGCTGCCGTAGCAGCTCTGGTCGAGGGACTCCCGGAACCTGCAGCGCCCGAGGCGCGTCGCGCCCACCACAAGCTGCGCACGCTCCTCAAGCACGCGGAACGACAACAGGCAGAGAGCTTGATGTCTCAGTGACGCGGGCCTAACGCCAGCCAGCACCCCCGTGCGAGGCAGGGTGTCAAGGACGTCTCCGTCCACCAAGCCTCATGCGAGGGAGAGGCTCCCGTGAACGCCCCCGTTCGAGGATGCCTCGGCGCCGACTGTGACGCGCGCCTCACCCTCAATGCCCGCAAGCGCGGGCACGAGGACGAGCAGGCGGACGTCATGACAGCTCTGAGGATGGAAGCCCGAGCCCCAACCTGTCGAGTCCCAGGGTCTTCTGTGTGCGCATCTGCAGTGCGCCGTTCCCGCCACGATACCGCCCGCTGGCAAACATCACGGGGTACGCCGGGGAGATAAACCCCGCCTTGTGGCTTGAGGACTACCGGCTCGCCTGCTAAGGAGGAGGTGCGGTCGATGACGACTTCATCATCCGCAACTTGGACTTGTCCCTGGCCGACTCGGCATGGACATGGCTCGAGCATCTGCCAGCCAACCGGATTCACATCTAGTCGGACCTGAGGGAAATCTTCGTGGGAAACTTCAAGGGAACTTACGAACACCCCGGGAACCCATGGGGTCTCAAGAACTGCCGGTAGAAGCCAGGGAAGACTCTCCATGAGTACATCCGGCACTTCTCCAAGCAGTGCAACGCGCTACACAACATCTCTGATGCCGACGTGATTGGGGCATTCCTGACCGGGACCACCTGCGAGTCCCTAGTTCACAAACTGGGACGCAAGAGCACGCGAACCACCAAGGAGCTCCTTAACATCGCGATGAACCACGCCTCGGGCGAGGAGGCGGTTGGGGCGATCTTAACCGTGCCAAGGGCAAGGCGAAGCGTGATGAGAGCGCCAGCGAGGGCCACTCGAACCGCCCAAGAAAGAAGAAGAACAAGAAGAACAATGGGGGCTCGCTCGTGGCCACTTCAGACCGCAAGGGAGGCAAGGTGGCTGATAGGGAAACCCCCGACCACTTCGAGAAGATGCTCGAGAAGTCGTGCCCGAACCATGCTTTCCCCGTCAAGCACCTGTACAAGGACTGCGCCCTCCTGAAGAAGTACCTGTCGGGTGGTTCCAGGAATGGGGAGCAGAACAAGAAGCCCGACGCGATGGATGGCGACGCCAACGGGAAGGACGACGGCATCCCCGACACTGACGGCTGCCTCATGATATTCGGAGGCCCAGCCGCCCACGAGTCCAGGTGCCGCCAGAAGCTCACATGTCGGGAGGTCTACGTGGCCGAACCAGTGATGCCTGCATTTCTCCGGTGGTCGGAGTTGGCCATCACCTTCGACCGATCCAACCATCCGAGGAGTGTCTCGCAACTAGGGAGGTGCTGCTCGTGGTCGACCCAATCATGGGCACGAAGTGCCTCACCAAGGTACTGATGGACGGGGGCAGCTGCCTCAACATCATGTACACGGAGACCCTGGATGCCATGGGCATCGATCGGTCGCGCATTCGTCCGTCCAGGGCACCGTTCCACTGCATCGTGCCGAGAAAGCAGATGATATCGCTCAGGCAGATTGATCTGCCCATAACGTTCGGGGATCCGACCAACTATAGGATGGAGACCCTCACCTTCGATGTGGTTGGGTTCACGGATCCTACCACGCCATGTTGGGGCGACCATGCTACGCGAAGTTCATGGCCATCCCCAATTATACTTATCTGAAGCTCAAGATGCCAGGCCCACACAGGGCCATCACCATTGACTCCTCCTTCCAGCGTGCCTACCAGTGCGAGGTGGAGAGCTGCGAGGTCGTTTCGGCGGTCATCGCCTCGGAGGAACTTGCGGCCATCAGGAAGGAGACCACGGAGGAGGCGCCTGACTCCAATCGGGTTGCCGGATCCTTTGAGTCCGCGGAGGGCGCGAAGGAGGTTCTGATGAGGACATTGCCATGTTGGATACACCCGAGATTTGGTCTTCTACAAGTTACAAGTCGTCTCCAACTTGGTCTTCATGTCCGGTTCGGACTCAGCCGACCACCCTGCACGGAAACGCTGATATCTCCTTCATACGACATCGAAATGAGGCATTCTTTGACGCGTTGGAAAGAAGATGATGAAAGCTTTCTTTTTGTTCCAGTCCAAGCTTCAAAAAATTCATGGATCATTTTGTGTGACCACAATAATATGCTGCATCACCTATTTTGGACCAAGTCGGCCTTGTATGGTGTTGGGCCTTAAGCCCAAGTTGAGGACGCCCCCACCTGGTCGCCCTCAACCCTAGGACGTCCCCCCTTCGGTATAAACTCAGTAGCAGCCGCCACATTAGGGTTTTAGTTTTTTTTAGTTCTAGTTTTCCATCGAGAAATAGATCTCTTTCATTGTAACGGTGACGTCGAGTCCTTTTGCTGTGAATTAGGGCCCCCGTTCTTGCTCTTCACCACTGTGGCGATTAGTCCTTTTATGATTAGAGCTTGAACCCCATACTTGTCTATGCTTCATACACATCTGCAATTTTAGATTGTGTGCTTATACTTTCTAGCTCGTGTTCCTCAATTTGCTTGCAGGATTAGCCTTTTTGGCGAGGTCAATCAAGTTGTGCTTAGTTGATAACCAATGGAGCAGTGGTGTAATGGTTGCAAGGGTTCGAATCATGTCTGATTAGAAGCCCGGATCGCCAACATCGAGTTCTCCACCAATCGAAACTATCATACCTATCAGAAGATCGGGCCAGTGCTACATCAGAATGATGCCCCTGGTGATGACTCTATCAAACGTCAACAAGCTTTTGTGGCGCCGTTGCCGGGGAAGGCATGGGTTAAAAGATTTATTAATATTCTGGATTTTATCTATGATTGGTAGCTAATATTCTAGTAGGACAACCTCGCTGTTTTCTCTTATTATGAAGACAGGGTAGTGTTCAATTGATTCTGATATGCCGATGAATTCATGACGAATCCGAGTCAACCAACATGAAAGTGTGACAGCATATCATCATTTTCAAAAAGCTCAACTCTCAGCAATCATATCAATCCAAATGCATCATCAAGCTTCAATGGAAAGACCTAGATTTTTCTTCGAATTTAGTTTTCATCGCTGTTGCCTAATCACCACCGGTGGGGGAAAATTATATCGACCAAATGATCAAGCCACTTCACTATGGTGCAATAAATTCAAGAAGCAGAATTTGATTCACTTCTCAGGATCATGAGTACGGGACGATCACATAAAAATAATTCTCGAATCCGATCGAAAAAGCAAGAAGATATCCCCGAACATCCGAAGATATCACTCTGAGGTAAATTTCATCGAGTATCACAATGAGCGGTAAATCAGGAATTTCTCGTCGAAGGTAATTCAATTTTCTTATAAAAAATTCAAATCGATGGAAATAAAATGTCTCATTCGAAAGACTTAAAATTTTGAACCCTTGCCAAAAGGTAAATCGGTAGTTATCTCATATTTGATTTCACACATTGCATGTTTGAATTTTCAGATTTTCGATTCGAATGTTGCATTTGCATTTGCATCATTTTGCATTCAACCCCTCAACATATTTGAATTCCTCAACTTTTGCATTTGCATCCTTCCTAAAACTTGGATTTGGATCAACATACATGGGCATTTTGGGGAGAAAATTTCAGCCATGAGCATTTGGAAGCTAGTGCATGCATGAATGTGATTGATTTTCATGTCCAAATTCATTTGGGGCCACTCATAGACCTGCACCGGCCTAGTTCCACACCCATTCTCTTGGAATTTGTGGCAAGCGTCAAAGCACCAAGCAAAGACTCAGCTCTTTTGGACCCAAGGTGGGGTCGGTCGAACCAATTGGTTCGGGCAAACCAGGGGTGGCTCCCCTCTAAAAAAGCCGGTGCACAGCACCTCCCCTCCTTGCCCCAAACCGAGCTGCAGCTGAGTGCCCTCGGAATTCTTCCTCCCTCTGGTCTTGTTCTAGTGTTCTTGCTCCAAGTCCCATAGAAAAAGAAACAAAAATATTTCCCACATTTTTCCTTCAATTGCATTTCATGTTCCCTTCCAATTCCTCTACAAGAACATGTTTGTGGTGGTACTACTACCCCACAAGAACGATTTTATGGTGCGTTCTCGCCCACAAGAATGATTTCTATGGAGTGTTGTCACCCACAAGGATGCTTTGTTTGTGGAGGCGATCAAGCCTCACAAGGACTACTAACTCTCAGACGGCTAACCTTTTTCTCGCTAACTCTCACGTAACCCATTTCGAGTTGTTTTGTGTGTGTGTTTGCTCTCAGTTGCAGGCATGAAAGGTTTCGTCAAGAAGGTCATGGGTACACTCAAGAAGGCGACGGGCTCGAGCTCGAACCGCTCTCATGGTGGCACCAGCTCGCACCATTCCAGCAGCTACGTGCCGAGTCCCATGGGAGAGACCGAAGAAACCTTAGAACAACAGCCTGAGCCTCAAGCCCTGGAGCAGCAGCCCAAGGAGGAAGAGGAAGCCTATGATGACTCCCACCTCGACATTCGAGGTGACCGTGAGTTTCAAGGCTACAACATGCTGAAAGATCGGCAGTTCCGTCACACAAGAATTTTTGACCCCGAGCTCTTGCAGAAGACTGGTATGGATATAGACTTTACCAACGTTTGGAGAGCCATGGGATGGATGGATTTCGTGAATGTTTCCGAACTTGGTTCTCAAGATTTAACCATCCAATTTCATTGTACCCTCGTTGAGGAGGAAAGTGGGATTTCTTTCCGGCTTTTCAATCATGATTTTTCCCTTTCATGGAAAGATCTTTCCACGCTTTTGGGTTTCCATCACCGCTGCAATATTGATGTCGTGAAAGCTACTCGCGGGTTTGAAAAGCAAAGTTTTTGGCAAGCCATTTCGGGAGAGAGCACCTATGGGAAACCACGGTGCAAACATTCAAAACCCCACTTTGCGTTTGATGCATAAATGGCTTGCAGTAACATGTTTCCCAAAAGATGACGTTCGGCCCATTGGTATTGACGAACTCCGAATTCTTTATGCCATGCTGAACAAAATCAAGATTTCCCCTGTGAAGTCTATGATTAAACAATGGCTACAAAATTTTACCATGGTGGGCGCCATTGAATGCACTTCGTTGATCACCAAAATTGCTGCGCGTTTGGATGTTTTGAGTTGGGCAAACATTTCTTATATCAGCTCCCCGCGCCTAATGATCGACAAAAATTGTTTGGTATTTGGGCATACACTCAAACATGCTCCAGATGGCTCTCTTATTTTCTTTTTCCCAGGCTATGTAAATAAAATCCCGCTTCCTAACCTGGGATATCATTTATATAAGTGCTGGAACATGATTTATGAGCTGCAGCTAATGGAAGCCGCACGCAGAAGTAGCGTGTCAGGAAGGATGACGCGAAGCATGTCACGAAATGACGCGATGGACATGCCGCCACCACCTTATGCGTACCATGGATACGCTAGGGGGTACGCTCCAGCTGGGGAAGTATCCGGGTCTTCGTCCCGGTACCACTCCGGTTGGGAGCAAGCCGCCCAGCAACAGCAAGCTGGAGGTTCCACGTGGCAGAGCGCGAGCAGCGCAGAGTGGAACCAGCCCACAAGGGCATACTGGAACCCGAGTGGTGGTTCCAGTTCAAGTGTCACACCCCCCACTCTTTGCTGCTCGTTGCTCATTCTCGGCTCGAGGCTACCATGAGCTCAGCCAGAGAATACGCAATGTCAGCCTACAGGTGGACGACATGGACCAACAACAGCAACAATTTGAAGGGGTCGTCAGCCAGCACATCGAAAACACCACCGAGTGGCACCATCGCACGGACAGCCAGCTGGGCTGCGTCATCAACATGTTGAAGAAATTTCAAGTGGAGCGACCGGCATACCTCCGTTCCTAGGGGCGCGACCCCGACCCCGGACACTAAGCTAGCTTGGGGGAGGAGCCCCCAGAAGGTAAGATGTATCCTATTGCATTCTTCATATGCATTGAAAAAAAATCTGAATATGATAAAAAGAACAAAAAGATTTGCTTAGTTATCCTTGCTTCCCATGTGCCATAAGAATGTTTTAGTTCATCCATGTTGACATGATGAATAGTTGCTCTATCTTATCTTCCCCTTTATGCCTGATTTACAGCTTTGTATTCCCCAAGTCTTTTGTTTGTTGGCTTATAAAGTTTACCTTGAACCTGAAATTTTGTGGGTTGCAAGTGCATGATCTGAGTCTAAGCTGTTGTGAGGCATGATATGATGATTTAGACCTGCTACAAACTTGTTCTAAGCAAAACTTTACGTCCGGAATTTTCATATTTCAAATTGATAAAATGAAAGGTTCCTCAATGATGAAAATTCCTACCAAGGCCATATGCATGTTATCCATATTGAACAAACATACACACATGCTGCTTGTTGTTATTTTGAGCTTTGTCAAATTGTCGTGACCTTTTGAGTTTGTTTTCATACTCTTATGATCAAGAACACGTACACGCCACCTCCATATGCTAAATTTCCACATCGGAAATTAGCTAACATGCCATCTCTCCAAGTGTTCTTGCAAGAAAAGACATGGGCTGTGCAAAAAGAAAAAAATATATATATATATGGACACATGAAGGTCCAAGAAAAAGAAATAGCCATGTCTAAAATAAAACAAAGGAGAGAGAGCACACGAGAAAAATGTTTCCCATTTCACATATCATCCATTTTCACCACACACATGCACCTCTTGATCAAGTTTGTATGACTTGTTACTCTTTGGGTTCGGTTTTTAACTTTGCAAAATATTTGATGCAAGTACGCATTCTCATTTTCCCTACATAAGCTTCACATAAACCTTTATAGAGGTAGGGAGAAAAAGAGGCAATACAAAGCCTTGGCGAGGATTCATACACAATGAGCGATTTGAGAACATCATTTGGGGAACTATGTTTTCTTGCAAAATCTTTTAAAAAACTTCTGGATGTAAGCTGGAGCAAGGAATGGGTAAGTGGTGCTTTATGAATCATTCTACCTCTCGACAGCCGAAGACAAGGAGAAAGCCAAATGCCCCATGAAAAGTAAGGTGAAATGGGTGAGCAAGTCATAGCCAACTTATTCAAAGCAAGGTAGAATATTTTGTTGTAAGTTTGGTATAATAAAGAGATGAGATAATGCAGCAACTCCTGATCAACAACTTAAGCCCAACTTTTGCTCGGGATGAGCAAAGGGGGCTTGGGGGATCTTGTTGACGCTAGTTACGAACCAAAAATGAGCGTCACCCAGTGGCAGGAAGAAAACCATTTGTAATGGGGAACCTCTTATGTGGCCTGAGTTGCTGAACATGCTACCAACGAGAATACGTGAGTTGCATGAATGGTACATGAGGGCCACTGCAGACGGAGATGTAATGTTCGTAGCTCGGGTTAAAGATAGCGATTTACTTGGGGGGCTAGCTGACGTATGGATCGAGTTTGAGAGTCTTTGGTTTCTATACCATCAAGATGTCATGGACAAGTCCCTCATCAGTGTATTTCTTATGTAAGTATTTCCTCTCGTTTCTATATTATAGCTCAACTACTTATGTGCTTTCTCATCCCCTCTTTTTTTTGTATCGTGTAGGATGAAGGTGAAAGAATGCCGAAGAAAGGGGTACTATCACATCGGCTTTATGGACCCGGATGTTATAAACAAGAATAGTGTAAACAAATGGCCAAATCAGACCGAGAACAATGTATTCAGGGCCTTAGATAAGCAGCATACTTGTACATTGATTCTGTTGCCGTACAACTTCAAGTGAGTACTTCAGACTCTGTTTTCATCCCTTCAATTTGATAATAAGTATATCCAACATTTAATTTGTATATGTGTATCAACAGCTTTTACTGGATCTTGCTCCGAATCGAGATTGATCGAGCCTCAGTTGTGGTGTTTGACGGAAAGAGGACACCAATAACACAATATCAAAACTTCATAGACATCCTCCAGAAGGCATGGGCTCGCTTCATCAAAAAACACATAGGAGTCGTAGACACACCGTGTGATCTTTATATCAAGACAGATTTTCCAGTATGAATACAATTCGCACACCTAGTATCATTTCTTTAAACACCATGAATATTTCATAACCCATCTATATATAGTGTACGAGACAGGCGGAAGGAAACAACTTATGTGGCTATTACGTATGTGAGTGGATCCACGACTTTACCTGCCCAAAGAAAATAACGCAAAAAGATTTCAATGTAGGTATCAAATTAATAACAATTTCTTGCATTTAATTACGTACATGTATGAATTTAAAATAATGATGTTTGTATGTGACAGCTTTGGAAAATGAAACAAGACCTTATCGAACCGGAAAGAGTCAGGACAATTCAAGAATCACTCTGTGGATTCCTGATGGATGAGGTGATAAATCCCGCCGGTGAATTTTATGCCGATCGTAGGATAAGCGTGGGTCAATTAGATGAAAACAAGAAAGACGATGAAGAGGAGTAATATTTAAAGTACTTGTAATGACACAACTTATGTGGCTACTTGTAATATTTGTAATATTTGATTCCAAGTGTAATATTTGAAGTGTCTATAAACTGTATATATATAATTAATATATATGTAGTCTTTGCTATGCGAGATATGAATACGAATATGAATGGTAGCTATACGCAGACGGATACGGATAGAATACGAATACGAATTAAAACTAAAAAGAAAAAAGAAAGAAAAAATAAGCAAACAATAAAACAAAAAAAAAGAACTTAAACTGCAGCCCCAACTGCCCTGCGTGGCGAGCAGTTTAGTACCGGCTGGTGTTATCAGCCAGTACTAAATGCATGCCGCTTTAGTACGCCCAGCCGGTACCGGGCGGGGAACCGGTACTAACCGGAGGTTCCCGCCCAGTACTAATGTTCCGATCTGTAGCAGTGCACACGGATACATCACTTGCACCAGGATGATTAACTTCACTTGCATCTGCAGTTTGCACCTGTCTGCAACGCTGCACCCGTCCGAGGAAGAATAGTAGACTGCGAGATCGCATTCATTTACCTTTTTTTATATAATTTCCTTGAAAAGGACGGGCCGGCACCAAATCAACATACAAAGCTCTCTCTTTCAGTATACAGTACAACATCCTGCTGCTAGAGATTTGAGTTTTTGCTATTAGAATCTCCCAGATGCATTCAAGTGCTAATAAGTTCTATGAGGAATCATTCACAGTATTACGCGCACGAGAGAGTATCATGGTGTAACGTAGATGGGTAATATAACGATCAAATGTAAATTTTATTCCGAACACGGGTCAATCATGTATACGGAGATTCACATATATGTAGTCCTGAACAACTGTGTCATCAGCACCGAAAATACCCTGTTTGCCTGAGGGCGTTGATGTGTTAAAAAGAAGCGGAAAACAACTTCGTACAACCTTATTCACAGTTGATGCAGATATCACCCATGAGAGAAAAAAGAAACAGGTACTTACGTTTACATACCCGGTCTATTCTATAATATAGCTAGCAGCATTTGAAATTACTCTAGGATAATTATTTTTGAGTTTTGATGTGGGTTGCAACTGGTGTTCAGTCCAAAATACCCATCGCGATAAGTAGTGCTTCCCATGGATGCCAATAAATCTGGTAGCAAACGCTGGCCACTAGAGATGCATGCAAACAAACATGGTAGGCATATATGCCCACAAGGCGTGCCTAAGTCATCTGTTTTCTATAAAGGGATAGGTTAATGAAGGTCAAATTAGTCTTTTAATACCTTCTCTTAATCTATCAAGTCCAAAGTCTATTCTAGGAGTTCTAGTAGCAAGATTCGAAGCACATTTTTTTTCAGCTCAATCTTTTCTTGTAGGATTTGATTACCATATGTTTTCAGGACAAACTGATACTATTATACCTTGATGGCAACATTGGAACTTCTAATATAAATTTTGTTGCTGTTGAAGCTGAACGTACGATTGCTATATATAGCTCGCCATAATTATAAAACACAGGTCAAAGTGGGTGAGTATAGAGTAGGAAAAACCTAAATCTATTGTATTGCATCGCGGGATTGTGTCTATTTTGGTACCATCATTATTTTGGAAACCTAGGGACTAGATCGTATGGATATGCAGGATTTCTTACCAAGCGGAAAAAAAGGAGGGGAACAGATACTTATTTAAAGTGAGTAAACAGAATTCCATACTCTTTGTCATATATCCTCCGTAGAATTATGTGAGAAACCATGTTTGATGAAAGTCGTATGTACGACTTAAAAGGAAGATCATTTCTATTTTTCGAGATCCACCCCTGAAGATGGATCGAAAAGCCTAAAAAATGGGACTCCTTTTAACCCTTAGAAAAGTATATCAAATAAATATGTCTAGGTGCATCGCGAGAACAACTATCCAATAATTAAGTGTGGCCCATATCTTCATCGACCAGCACATGCACTGACAAGTGAAGCTTCTCATGAGCATGTACATCACACACACTTTTAAATTTATTTACGATCCATCATATAACCTATAATGCAATGTAACAAGTACGATGATGGAGAAATGGCCTCGTTATATTTGTGTTTATTATGTATAATTTCTACTGTTAAGATTTTGTACCAAAACAGTAAAATCATTAAAAGAAATGTCTTTTTTAATTTCAGATTATGAGACTGCTTAAAACAAAAAATGGATATTGCAGGAATACCAAATAGTTGCTCCCCATTTCTCTCATTCCCTTATTTTTCTTTTACCGTGCAGACAGTATTCACCTTAAACATTACTTCCACGGACACAAGTGTGGCATTATCTTCTCCTTGACAGATTACAATACTATTTGTCACACCGCACAGCGGCACACAGTTATCGGAACTATGTAAGCTACTGTCTGCAAGACCCGGGAACACCTTGGGAATGAGTATCTGTTTCCCTCCTTTTTTCCACTTGGTAAGAAATCCTACCAATATCTGAACTGGAACACCTTGGGAATACCCAAGATCGCTTTGCCACTTGCCGGTACAACTCTCCGCCTTTGCTTGTACCGGCGGCTCATCTCCTCGTGCTCGTGGTGCACTGCATCTGCACCTGACCGAGATGGCAGAGCAGAATGTGAGCAGCCCACGAGATCTCCCATCTCTCCCACCATATTTTTTTGGGGTCGCAAGGAAGAGGCGGCTACCAAACCAAGCCAAGGAAAAGCCAGAATTGTCTTGATTTGGCTGTCAGCAATTGCGTACGACGCCCCCCTCTCTGCACAGCAACGAACGTGCTCTCCTCACCAACCAGGCCTGGCCCTTCGCTGCTATTTTAGCAGCGCCTCACGCACACTGGCCTCCTCCACTCTCCTCATCATCATCCACGGCGACACAGTCATCAGTGAGAGGTAGCTTGCTAGCCTGGCCAGAGGGCGTCGAGAATGGAGAGGATGCTGGCAGGGCTCATGAGGAGGAGGTCGCTCCTCCACCAGGGAGCAGTAGCAGCAGCGCCCATCTCGCTGGCCGGCTCGTCGTCGCTCTTCTCCACGCAGCAGCAAGCGGCCGACGCGGATCCGGGCGTCCTGCCCGGGCTCAAGATCAGGGACTCCGCATCCCAGGTGACATTCTTCTTCATTTTTATCTCCTTCAGTTCAGGATTCTTGATGTTGATTTCTCCGTGTCCATTATGTGTTTGTTGCGAGCTAAATGCAGAACTCCATATTTATGCTTCTTTACCTCTGTTACAGAAGAACACATGTTTATTCAGACGATGATTCCCTGTTCTTTCTTACTTGACAACATTGTTAAAGACTCCATGATATATCTCCCTAGCAACTTTATTAATGGTTCCGTCCATAATTTGTTCCAGCTGATTGGGAGGACACCGTTGGTCTACCTAAACAAGGTCACCGAGGGATGCGGCGCCCGGATCGCGGCCAAGCTCGAGTTCCTGCAGCCGTCCTTCAGCGTCAAAGACAGGTGACTCATTCAGTCTATCAGGTGCTACCACCATTAGCAATCAGTTGGCACCCACTGATTCTCCACTCAAGAGATAATTTAACGCCATGGTTATCTATTTGTTTCTGGTCTTGATAATCCCTCCTCACGTGTCACACTTCAGTTTGTCGCGTAATATAATACGTACGATATTGTCAGCATCATGTGGTAAGGGCGGGCCTGGTGCAAGCGGTAGAGTCTTACCGCCTGTGACCGGAAGGTCCCGGGTTCGAGTCGCAGTCTCCTCGCATTGCACAGGCGAGGGTAAGACTTGCCACTGACACCCCTTCCCCAGACCCTGCACAGAGCGGGAGCTCTCTGCACTGGGTACGCCCTTTTATTGTCAGCATCATGTGGGGCAGACAATATTGATGAAAGTAAATGTCTTGGAAAGCTTAGCTCTTTGGTTGGTTCTCCTTCCCCTCTATCCAAAATTGAAACAAAAGGCTGGATTGTCGTTTTCGACCAATATTCAAACAAGGGACCTCAAATCTTCTGTTTGTCCCAAAGTGGAGAAATAGGCCTCTTTAGTACGTAGAGGAGTTCTCAAAGTCCAGATTCACTGACAAACCCCAATTTGTAAGCTATTAGCCTTCATCAGTCCGAGTCGGCACACACATATGAACTTCTATAGAGTTTTCTGGCAAGCCAACCGAAAAATTTCACTCCCCATTTAGACGCTCTGTTTAACCTCAACAGTAACCTAATTGAGTTTCAAGGGTAAATGCTGTTCTGCATATTTAACTGAATTAGTGATTGAGACAGATGCAACTTCTTGTCATCAAGTACACCGAGGCCTGGTGTAGAGTTATTGACCACAAATGCGAATGGACATGGATGAAGTGATAAAGAGATGATCCAACGTGTGGTGTATAAGGAATATGGAGTGGAAGTATGCAATAATGAAGGATGGTGATTTTTTGGATTTAGTGGGGACCATTGGGTTATGATGGGGACTGATATTTAGTGGCTGGAGTTATAATACTGACGATAGCATCCAAGACTAGCGCCTGATGCAAAAACAAACCATCATCTTGTCGCTTTGATGAATGATCAGGCAATTAGGGTTGTCAAGCAAGTTGGGACCTTAGAGTCAAGATTACGCACCAGATTAATCCACCTATCAGATTCTTTTCTTATCTTTTGATAGGGAGTCCACCTATCTCAAAAATGGATGTTTAAACTACAGTCCAATTCGTAGGATACAACGAGCAAGGATGTCCATGTATCAAGTACATATAGGAATCATCGACGAAGGGATATGATTGCATATATAACTGATAGAAAATTTTAAGGGTTGTTGTCATTTTCTAATACATTCAGTTAATTGATAGTGAAAAGATTGTGATGGACACAAATCAGGTCAATGCAAGCATACACCAGAATAATGTATAAAATTTGGAAAAGAAATTCACTGAAATGCTAACATGTTACTACCCATACCAAAAATAAATCTTGAATTGCTAGTTCGTTTTTATATTTCTGGAAACTGATATATTCTTGAAGATTTTGTACTTCGAATATCTGTTGTATCCTCCCTTTTACCTGCTGTCATAGTTCATGAAAAAAAATATTTGGGGTGATGTTGGCATAATTGTGGCATATCATCCATAGCTAGCTGGTGTGGTGCCTATATATGTATGTTTTCATCATCACAAATTAGCGCAGTCATGTGATAAGAGCAAAACCATTTGATGTTGGTATAGATGTCTATACACTAGACAACGTGAATCCACGATTAATATAATTCATCAGAGTGATATTTGCTTCTGGAATTAGACTGATCTCAGTATCCTTTTTGGGTGTGCTGTGATCCAGGCCAGCAATTTCAATGTTGGAAGATGCTGAAAAGAAGGGGTTAATCACTCCAGGAAAGGTCAGTATTTGTAGAATGGACCAGAGGAAATCAGAGGAAATAATCTCTCCCCAACAAATCAGAGGAAATAACAAATTTGACCAGAGAAAAACTCAACTTAGAACTTTATTTTTTCCTCTAGTAAAGCATTAACTTGATTGCACATTGAAATGACATTTCAATGGAAATAAATGAGTGCTAGGAAGAAAATATTTATACTCCATGAACCTTAACAATGCTAGCAAATCTTTCAGTGTGCCTGTTTGGTGATTTGGAGATTTGGTAAATTACACCTACATCTGGATTTATGAATAATCCTAAATCACATCTTCACAGACGACACTGATCGAGCCCACATCTGGGAACATGGGCATTGGCTTGGCTTTCATGGCTGCCCTAAAAGGGTATGAACTCATTCTTACAATGCCATCGTACACCAGTCTTGAGAGGAGGGTGACCATGAGGGCCTTTGGTGCAAATCTGGTCCTTACCGACCCAACAAAAGGGATGGGTGGAACAGTGAGAAAAGCAACAGAGCTTTATGAGAAGCATCCAAGTGCATACATGCTTCAACAGTTTCAGAATCCTGCTAATGTCAAGGTACTCTCCCTTTCTTGTTCTTTGACCAAGCTTAGTGTCCGAGTGCGATACTGGTCTCTATTGGCTACCAAACAAGTTCATACAGCTACTTTATCTAGGAAAAAGACTGCTATATGACCAAAACATTGCCTTAATTTGTCCCATGAGTCTCACTTTGTAGAGGCACTATCCTGTGGATGATGTTTCTCATGAGTTAAGTTACTCACTAATTTGGCAGATACATTATGAGACAACTGGTCCAGAAATATGGGAGGACACACTTGGACAGGTTGATATTTTTGTCATGGGGATCGGGAGTGGTGGCACTGTCACAGGTGTCGGGAAGTACCTCAAGGAGAAGAACCCAAACGCAAAGGTACTATCATAGAACAGACTGAAAAAAAAATATTATATGATGTTCATGTGTCTCTGAAACTTGTATTCAGTTATGCTGTAAATTGACGGTGTGTACATGGAAACTTGCAGATCTATGGAGTTGAACCTGCTGAAGCAAATGTTCTGAATGGTGGAAAGCCAGGTAAGATATGGCATTCTGTAAGGGAATCACCTTTTCACACTGTGCATCTTTCCCATTTCTGTTAATATTGATTACGGAACCTAATTCCAGGACCTCACCTCATCACTGGAAATGGAGTAGGCTTCAAGCCAGATATTTTGGATATGGATGTAATGGAAAAGGTTCTTGAGGTATGCTGAAACAATTTGGCAACGATGCTCTTTTATTCAGTCATAAATACTACGTAAATCCCAAGTGAATTGGGCGAATGACAGGTGAAAAGTGAGGATGCTGTTAAGATGGCTCGAGAATTAGCAGTTAAGGAGGGTCTTTTGGTAAGTGACACAAAAGCATTAGATTTTCTTTCTTTCGCGGCCTCTCATCACTCCCCAATGACTACGCTCGCTAGGTTATATATTCTTCTCTTCTTAATGAAAAACGTGTTTAAACAGTATATTACTAGTAATCAATACAGCAGTTCTTACTCTAGTTTCTAAATGAAAAAGAAAAACAACACAAAGTTCTCAAGATCTAAGAGTTAATATATTAATTGAACCCGATTCGGGGATTTAAGTATTTAACAGATTAGTTGAACCCGATTCGGGGGTACAGTTTTGGAGGCGGTATGGCAGAACATGGATTCTGCATTATGAACAAATTTTAGAATAAAGAAAGATGCATATTGTTTAATGGATGCTGAACTTGTTAAATATTTGCAGGTTGGGATATCATCAGGAGCAAACACTGTTGCTGCTCTTGAACTAGCAAAGAAACCGGAAAACAAAGGAAAACTCATTGTGGTATGTCACACACGTCTAATCTTTTTTACGTTGGCTTACAATATTAACATGAAGAAATTTCAGAATACTGACCAGTGAACATTGGTACAGACTGTTCTTCCAAGCCTTGGGGAGCGATACTTGTCGTCTGCACTATTTGATGAGTTGAGAAAGGAGGCTGAAGCCATGGAACCAGTGCCAGTAGACTAATCTGGTATCTGGTAAATCAAACAGAGGACTGGACAATCGGTGCATAATGAACATCCTGGCAACCATGTTGCAACTTCAAGTTGTATTTCGGTTCCTCTCATCAAAGTTGTACCTTCAGTTTGTCATCTGTGGACCTTGTGGGAAAAAAACAAAAATAACAATGAAAATGTTGGAAAAGGCAAATTTAATCTCTAGACATTTGTGACGGTCATTTCTGGGCTTCTGAATTATTTATTACAGGTCTTAAGTCAAACTAGCATAACATGTGTTGATGCAAATTTGCACCAAGTAGTACTCACAGCAGGTGACTTCAGCACATAATATTAAGTTTGAACTTTGGAGACGACACCTCGATACTCTCAATAAGGAATAGTAGGATTTCAAACTGAATACCTGTAACTGGTTAACTCCTCACCGTGCAGTTCCCACAACCAAATCTGTCCCTGAAGTTGATTCTGTTGCTACTAGAGATGAAATCCTTTGTGAAAGTAGTATCACTACCTCTTGAGGATTATGTTGCTCCTAATCTCATCCTACATTGCCATGACAATAAAATTCTAGATGATCTAGCCTAAACAAGCGGATCAGAAAACATGTCAATGTCGTGGAATAATTCTGCCATCTGTCACCATTCTGTTGACTCGACAGATTGAATTGGGCAGCCAGACAATGTGTATGATCCTCCCCTCCATCAGATCAGAGGAACCTGCAGGTTAGAAAGTTAAAATATTTTAGTACCAAAACTACAGATGGCTAGAAACTGATTCTTGTGTACTACAGGAAACAAGTATTTTATCAGGAAATATGATTTAATGTTGCACTATTTCTAATAAATTCATTTATATTGAAGCTCTCAAAATGCAAATGATTAAACAGTAGCAAGTAAAAGGGCGCCGTTGTGCCCTTTCTAGGCAAATTCTTTTCAATATAAGGCTTGTAAGGTTTCAATTTAGTTCTTATTAAACAAATATTTCCATCAAAAGAAATGACTATTTTGGATTTTAGATACTTTCAAATTAGGGACTGGCTGTAGTGAACTAATCCCGATATTCATAGCACATCAGATGAACACTATATCAATAAACGCATAATTTGCTCAGGATGATCATGAACCATGGAACCTGATTTCTTCAAAGAAAAAAAACATAGAATCTGCTTTAGCATGGATTTCTCTACAAATCCAGGTGTTTGAACAGATAATGATGTTAAAAGAATGTTCAATGTAAATAAACAGAGGAATGCAAAGATGCCTCCAGTGACATAAGATGCTAATTCAAGACCATGATGCACTCAAGATCAAAATGGGGCCTTAATTTGTTCGAATCCGGTGCTAAAACTTTCAGGCTGGTAGAATCTTGCAGCAAATATCATCATACCTAACTGTATTGCTCTCTGCCCCCTTTCATTTCGGAAAAAGGTTTTTTCCTGCCCACTTTAGCAGAAAAAAAAATTGTACTCCAAACTATCAATTATTACAGTACTGAACTGCAAGCTCAAATTTGGTTGAACACAGTAACAAATAATCTCTTTTATGGCCCCCTCGCAATGCCACTTACTGCAAGAAGTGTAAAATTCATGGGAACCATAGACCAGGATGCCTACAGGGCCATAGAATCTCGAGTCCCAGTTGCTGCCGGCATTGTCCCTTTCCACCCAGCAGTGCCCCTACGGGATCTCCCGCTTCTCCGCGACCTGGATCCAATCCCTCGGCAGCGCCATCAGCCTCTGGACCATCAGAACCCGGTGCTCCGTCGGCGGCCTGCAAACGACGGCATCAGCGGCCCGACCCATCAAATCAAGAAATCGGCGGCCGCGGCGGAGAGCTGACCTGAATTGAAGACGACGACATCGCCGCCGGAGAGGTCCACCTCAATGGTGTCTGAATCGGATGAACACTGAAGAAGAGAAGTAATTCTGAAGAAAGGCGTTTTCTGAGAGGGTTGGCGGTTTTTTGAAATGAACTCGTTACATATCGTTTATTACCGTCGGAAATCAGACGTGCAATCGCACAAGTTATAGAAGGTTAAATTGCTAAAATAACCAATCAAACATTATCAATTTGTACTATCTGTTGGTCGGCACCGCAAGCAAATTAATTTTGGAATTGGACAATTATTTGTTGGTGAACTTTCGTTGACTGTGGAAATTTTGCACGAAATCTAGGAGATTAGCACCATGTGTTTTTTAGTTCCTTTCAGTTCATGTTTATCGAGATGCAAATCGCGTTGCTCATTGATGTCCAAAGAAAGCTGAGGCTTATGTTGTTTATTTTTTTTTGTCCATACATATTTTTATAATGGTGAGTGTGCGTGTGTTATAGGTGTCTGAATTGTACTGTATAATCTTAAAAAAATTATAATTATTTTTTCGTCACCAAATAGGCGAAGACCATATAATCCTGCTCTACCTTGCTTGATAACTACCATTTGTTTTGTTTTAGCCTCGAGAGAACATCTTGCAGTCACCTGAGCTCTAGCGCTAAGTTGGACGTTGTCCTGCGGATGGGCACCAAAACGCAACAATGGAATAGCCTATATACTCGTTCGTTCTAAATTATAGGTCACTAGATTCATAGTTTTTATTATACATCTAGATATACACTATGTCTAGATATATAGTAAAAATTATATATATGTTATGTACATTTTCTATTTCATTTCCTTAGGTTTACACATTTTTATCCTAACATGTAAAATTCCACATTACAAATCATTATAGTTGAACCAATGAGCAAGTACTTTTTACAAAAAGCTAAGTAGCAATGAGCAAATAAACTAGACAAATGTTGTAATTGAAACAAAGATTTTTAATACAATAATACCAGGCGGTCGTAGCATGCCAAGGCAAATGGACACAACTCTAAAGACTTCACTATTATTGTCCTAATTAAATTACTGAGACGAGACTATCAAAAGATATGACACCTATTGATTTATTCTTCTTCTGATGCCTCCAACCGTTTGCAAACTGACATGAGTCTAGCTAGTTTCGACATAAAAAGCAGGAACACCAGCCATGGAACCCTCCTTTCATACACTTGCGTCCCTGAACAGAAGCCCCAATTAGTTTCGCCTCAGTCCAACATTCGGTTTTGCACATCCATCCTGCACAGAATGGCATCGCAGGAGATGTATAGATGCAGTTGGCTGCAAAAAAGAAAGTATATATCCACGTGTTATTAGCAAAAATGTAAAACATTTTGAGTTTGTTCAGGGGAAAATATGAGAACACCTTGTTTTTTTGAATAAAAATAGAATTAGAAGACTACTGAACAAAACCTACATACTTATGTGAATCTATCTGGGACCAAATAATCATCAAACTAATAAGTTAGGACACTATCAAAGAGAGACATGGGCAACATACGAACCGGCCAAGCTCGCAGATGTATGATCCGCGTGTAGCACGAGCACTAACAGAAGGCAGTAGAGAGCAGCCTGCTTTGAACTCATCTTCTTTGACATGGACAAGGTTAGATGTACTGAATAGGGTACAAATAATTAAGCTTGTATTTATAGCATCCATCGTGTGAGAGAAAAAGGGATCAGTGACCATTTCTCTACCGAGGTTTGAGAGGGGCCGGGATGGGTGACCATTTCTTTCTCCATCGATCTTATATACATTATTATTCCTAGATTTTGCCTTATCCTTTGTCGTGGATATTCTCACTTTGCTTTTTTTAGCTCCTCCTTGGCATAAGGACTGCATGACTGAGAATGACTGAGTACTGGTCATTTGGTCAAATAGTCACTGCATGCGTCCATGCAAAGTGCATAGAATCTTTTTCCATTCGCCTTGAACCCTGGATTCAGTTGGTGCTCATCAAAGGCGATTTTTACGGTGCAAACAGATTTATCATAACCATGACCCATGTATTCGGATCAGAGAGAAGAAATCTTGCACACGTCCCGAATTCCTTCGGTGGCAAGTGGCAACGGAGCTTCCTATCCATCCTGGTTTGTCATGTAATTTTCAGCCCACTAGGCCCAACTAGTTTATCATTGCAGCCTACCAGCCTGCCACCATGGACTTACCTTTAATATTTTCTTATGCTTGATTCAACAATCTGGGAACTATGTGTCAATATTTCGGATGGACTAATTCCACATTTCATAAGGTCAACATTTCATATGAATCAAATACCACACTTTCCACATTTATATTTACATAGATCTTAAATCTTCAAATACGACTACAAATCGGATAGTTCGAATCTGAATCTCAATTGATAGATATTTTTATCTTATGAACAAAAAATTATTAAAACTAATAGAGAAAATTTCTTTTTTGACACTTAAAAGATGACTCGTTCCTTCCTTGACCTTAAAAATTTTTTAGTTCCCCACTTTAATTTTCATCCTAAAATGACATTGCCGTCAATTCCGTTAGCCATACCGTAAAACACTTGTTGTTGACTCTTTTTATTTTTATTGACGAACAAAATTACCCCCGACCCCCTCCCCTCAGCCCGACTCGTTGTCCCCCTCCCCCGAGCCCGACTGCTCTCGTTCTTCTCTCCCCTTCGACTCCCACTAAACCCTAGCATCTACAGGCGGCGGCAGCGGCGTTTTTGCACTGGGCAGACGGCGCAAATGGAAGGGGATGAGGCAGATCTGGAGGGGGGCGCATCACCGGGCATCCCGGGCGGGAGGAGGCGCCCCCTCCCGCACCGTCCCCCCCCCCCCCCCCCCCCCCCCCCCCCCACCCCCAAACTCGGCGCGGCGGCCGTAGGGCATGTCCGTCTTGGGGGGCAGGTGGAGTCGCCCCCTCCCGCGTCGTCTTCCCCTAGCTCGACTGCGGTAGGGCGTGTCAGGGGTGGGGCGCAGGTGCCAGCGCGCCCTCCCGCAGGCAGCGCTGGGAGGTGTCGGGCCTGGGGGCGGGGATAGCCCTAGGTGGCATCAGGCCTGGGGGGTGTTGGGGAGCGCACGGCGTCACACCCTCCTGCAGCAACGGCCTTCAATTCAGGCGCGCCCGCAGGGATTAGAAACGGAGGCGCAGCAGGAATGGGAGGGTTTCATCACTTTACATTCTTTTTTACCAGAGTGATAGATTCTTGTTTACCAAAACTGTAGGAATAGGGGTAGCAGGAGACATCAAGTAGCAATGCTGATTCTTTAGGTTGGTTGTTTCATTTACAGGATGGATCCAAATTCCACATATTTGCTGAAAATTAAACTGCTTGGCAACAAAAAAAAAGTTAGAAAGGTTGTCTCATGTTTCTCATTTGAGATGGTTATTTATTCAGACTTGACAAATTATATAAATTTAATTGAAGAGATTGTAGATAAGTACCCACCAGGTTATTTGGAAGTTGCTCATGTTCAGTACTTTGATAAGGTTAAGAAAATATTTCCAGAAGTAAAATCTGACCAAGAATTGATGTCTATGTTTGAGAAACACTAAAAAACAAAGGTCGTGAACATGTTCATTTCATATTGTGATCCCTCTGAACCATTTGAGCCTATCAAGGGGTGTCATTTTGATGTGAAAATGCATCCTACCAACAGTGATATACAAGATGAGGATAATTACCTTTGCAACCCATTACCAGAGAATGAGCATGTAGGTATTGATGAGGAGATAATGTACTTAGAGAATGCAGCTGTTCAAGCTACAAATATGGCTGTGATCGAGGACAAGGACCAGGAAAAAGATGAGGAATATTTTCCTGAATATGAGAGTGAGGATGTGAGCGACTTGGAGATTGAGTCGGAATCTGAACTAGAGGCTGACCAAAAGTTGGTAGGTCATGAGGCAGGACATCTCCCTAATATGGAATATAATAAAGAAGACCTCCAATGGAGTAGGATCCACATATCCTTCTACGAAAGAGTTTAAGTTGGCTCTTTCCCAGCATGCAATGAAACATGAATTCGAGTATAACACGGAGAAAAGTGCACCATATAGGTTCAGGGTCTACTGTTCAAGGAGAGATGAAGATAACTGCCCATGGAGACTACATGCTTCTACAACCGATTACAAGTGCATTGTAGTGGTAATTGTTTAACTTTACTAATTTCTAATTTTTCCATAATTATTGTATTATATTATTAATCTCTATATAATTGCAGCTAATTACCTATGCTTACCTTTTGTAGGTGAAGAAGAACCCTTCTGCTCATGAATGCTCTAGTACAAGAAGGAAGAAGAAGGTGAAGAATGCAACAAAACATTGGGTTCATGCTAAGGTGAAGGACTGGCTCATTGATGATGGAAATCTTACTGCAAGAAGTTCTCAACCATTTTTAAGGTGAACTATGTAACCAACAACTTGGCTGAGTGCTTCAATAGTTGGATTAAGCACTACAAATGATTATGACCAAGTGGAACCAAAGGAGAAAAATATCAAGAAAGCTAGATGGCTTGATTCTGCCCACATAATTAAGAAGTTGAATGAAAAGAGTAGGGAATTAAACTTGGAGGTGCTTGAATGCTCAGAATAAGTTGCTAAAGTGACGGCATTGGAGGGAAGTAGCTTTAGGTTTGTGGTAAACTTGCATGATAGGATATATTCTTGTAGACAATGGTAAGTCACCGGTATTCCTTGCAAACATGCAATAGCATTTATCACATCACTGAATAATGCCCCTCTAGATAAGTATGTAGACATGTATTACTTTATTGACAAATTTAGAGCAGCATATGGCCAATTAATTCTTGCTAGGGTTGACAAACGGCAGTGGCCTAAATTTGCCCGTGGATTTTTCATGCACCCACCTCTACTAAAAGCCACAGCTAGTAGGCCAGAAACCGAGAGGTATAAAGGTTGTGGTGAGAAGATAAAAGGGAAGCACAAATGCCCTATTTGTAATGACTATGGGCATCATTGGCACAACTGCAAGAGGGGTAATCTAGATAACATTGCTGCTATGTTGGTTGTGAGGTATTCAAATTCTGCTAGTTAACACTTTATTTTCACAAAATTTGTATGAAAGCAAGTATACATGTTAACTACTTTTCTGTTCTTATTGATCATGTAGAGGACCTCCAAAGAAAAAAAGCAAAGAAAACTAAAACAGCCGAGTCCTCTATTGTGCCTTGGGAGAATGAAGCACCAGCAGCCTCTATATCTTTTCCACCAAGATTAGCTTATGATATTTACACTTATTTGCAGCTATGAGTACCTTTCTTTTGCAGATGTAAATATCTTTCTTTTGTTACCTTAGGCAAAGCTTGGAGACCTCAAGTAAGAAAAAGGATAATCATCTCAGTTCTAGTTCAATTGATGGGATAAGTCTTTGTACTGTTGGTCTTTTTGTCCTCGGCATGGTGGTCTTGCTGCCCCAACCAGGACAGCATCTATCAGGACAGCATTTAGCATCTTAGACTAGCTTTTAGGACAGCATCTAGGACAACATCTTAGACTAGCTTTTAGGACAGCATCTAGGACAGCATCTTAGACTAAGCATCACTAGCTTTTAGACTAGCATCTTAGACTAGCATCTTGGCATATGCTTGGTTGTCTTGGCCAGCTATAAATATGTAACCCCAACCCCTCGGGTTGGCATGGCATTATGTGAGAAGTAAACCAGAAAATTGCCCCAACTCCTAGTGTCATCCTCTCGATGAGAGTAAGAGTTTCGATTCTAACAACCGGTATCAGAGCCGTTCTTTCCTGCAGCCTGAACATCTCATGTTCCTCTCCCTCCCACGTCTCCTTTCGCTCTCAGCCAGCAGCAACAACACCTGCTATTTCTGCTCACCTCTCCTCCCCTGCACAGACAAGCAGCAGCAGCAGCACGTCTGAGGCAACCTCTTCCCCACGCAGCAGCCCCCCATTAGCACGCCATGTCCGAAGGGCAGTCTCAGCGCTCGGTCGCCTCGAGCGCGCGGCACCGGCAGGAGGCCGAGGTCGCCGCGGCAGAGGAGCGCGAGCGAGCGGCGGCGGCAACTGCAGCGACGGCGGCAAGGGCGGCAAGGCTGGCAGCGGCAGAGCTGGCAGCAGCAAGGGCGGAGGTGGAGGCAGCGGCAGATGCGGCGACGGCAGCGGCAGATGCGGCGACGGCGGCGGCAGCGGAGCTCGAGGTTCTGCGTGGCAGCAGCTCCGGTAGCTCTGCCTCCGCCGACGGTGGCACCGACGTGGACCTCGGGCTGGCAAGGGAAACAACTCGCGAGCGGGCGAGGCTGTGGGCAGCTGCGCACCTCCACGGGGGTGGTGGCGACGGCCCAGATGGGCGCGGACGCGCCGGCGGCGCTCCAGGCGGGGGCGGGCGCAGCGGTGGCAGCCCAGACAGGCGCGGACGCGCCGGCGGAGCCCCAGGCGGGGGCGCGCACGACGGCGGTTCTCCCGGCGACGACGGCCGGGTCGACGAAGAGTGTGGCCCTCACAGGCGGCGCGGCTCTGCCTCCCCAGACCGGCGCCATGGCTACCATGGCGTCCAGGCAATGGTCAGGGACCTTGGTCCCGGTGGTGGGTGGCCTACCCTCACCAAGACCAACTACGTCGAGTGGGCCGCGGTCATGAGGGTGAGGCTCCAGGTGCGGCACATGTGGGAGGCAGTCCGGTACGGCGATGTCGACTTCGATGAAGATCAACGGGCGCTGGGTGCTCTCATCGTTGCAGTCCCGACCGA
Source organism: Panicum miliaceum (assembly GCA_032594955.1). Taxonomy (NCBI): domain Eukaryota; kingdom Viridiplantae; phylum Streptophyta; class Magnoliopsida; order Poales; family Poaceae; genus Panicum; species Panicum miliaceum. Next base: position 3,558,898 of record CM064070.1, on the reverse strand, counting down.
GATGCAATTCACGCTTTCCAAGAAGCGGACCGCCAAGGACGCCTGGGACGCCATCGCTGCGGCACGCATCGGCAGCGACCGCACCCGCAAGTCCACACTGCAGGCACTTCGCAAGGAGTGGGAGAATCTGGCCTTCAAGCCAGGTGAGGACATTAATGACTTTGCTCTCCGTCTCAACACTCTGCTGCAGAAGGTGGTGCAGTACGGCGACGACACCTACGATGAGGAGAGAGCTATCGAGAAGCTCTTTCGCCGCGTCCCCGAGAAGTACAGGCAGATCGCTCGCTCGATCGAGTCTCTGCTGGACCTCTCTACGATGACGATTGAGGAGGCGATAGGTCGCCTCAAGGTCGTCGACAGCGATGAGCCACAACCTCTCTCGGGGCCTATCACCATTGGCGGGAAACTCCATCTCACTCGAGAGTAGTGGGAGGCATCCCAAGGTGGCGGGAGGAAGGGGGAGTCCTCTTCCTCGACAGGCGGCCGCAAGCGCGGCAAGCCTCGCAAGGCGCGCGGAGGCGCCCAGGCCGGGGCGCGAGGACGTACCGAGGGTGGCGCTCGTGGAGGCGCCCAGGGCGACGCCGCCGGCGCACACAAGTCGGCACGAGACGACACCTGCCGTAACTGCTGCGGGGTTGGTCATTGGGCCAGGAACTGTCGACAGCCACGACGCGGCCAGGACCACGTCGCACAGGTGGAGGAGGAGGAGTCGGCTCTCCTTCTGGCACACGCAAGCATCGAGCTACCTCCAGCGGCATCGGCCGCAGCAGCTCTCCTCCACCTTGATGAGTCAAGGGCACACGCCTTTCTCGGCGACGCCTCCAACAACGACAAGATTGATGGGTGGTGCCTCAACACCGATGCCACCCATCACATGACCGGTCGGCAGGAGTTCTTCTCCGAGCTTGACTCCAGCATCCGAGGCTCCGTCAAGTTTGGGGACGCCTCCGGCGTAGAGATCAAGGGTGTCGGCTCCATCATCTTCACCATCGGGTCTGGTGAGCACAGGCTGCTCATCGGAGTCTACTACATCCCCGCGTTGAGGAACTCTATCATCAGCTTGGGACAGCTGGATGAGAATGGTTCGCGCGTAATGATCGAGGACGGAGTCATGAGGATTTGGGATCGCCATCGTCGCCTTCTTGCCAAGGTAACCAGAGGCGCGAATCGACTCTACATCCTTAAGCTGCAGGTGGCGCAACCTCTCTGCCTCGCCGCTCGCCGGGATGACGAAGCATGGCAGTGGCACGAGCGCTTCGGGCACCTTCACTTCGAGGCCCTGAAGCGGCTCAGTGCCACGGAGATGGTGCGAGGCCTGCCATGCCTCGACCACGTGGAGCAGTTCTGCGACGTCTGTGTGATGACGAAGCAGAGGCGGCTCCCCTTTCCCCAGCAAACGAGCTTCCGAGCCAAGGAGCGGCTCGAGCTCGTGCACGGGGACTTGTGTGGCCCGGTGACATCGGCCACACCGGGAGGACGACGTTACTTCCTGCTGCTCGTCGACGACCTCTCCCGCTACATGTGGGTGATGGTCCTCGGCAACAAGGGAGAGGCTGCGGACGCCATCAGGTGCGTGCAGGCTGCTCCGGAGGCGGAGTGCGGCCGCAAGCTACGCGTGCTGCGCACCGACAACGGCGGCGAATTCACGGCGGCTGAATTCGCGTCGTACTGCGCTGATGAGGGTATTCAGCGCCACTACTCCGCGTCGTACAGCCCGCAGTAGAACGGCGTCGTTGAGCGGCGCAACCAGACGGTTGTGGGGATGGTTCGGGCCCTCCTCAAACAGAGGGGGATGCCGACTGTCTTCTGGGGAGAGGCGGTGGTGACAGCTGTCTACATCCTCAACCGCTCGCCCACCAAGGCCCTCGATGGCAGGACACCGTAGGAGGCTTGGCATGGGCGCAAGCCGGCGGTCTCCCACCTGTGGGTCTTCGGCTGCCTCGCGTTCGCCAAGGAGCTTGGCCACATCGGCAAGCTCGGAGCACTCCAGGGGTGTTCATAGGCTACGCGGAGGGCTCGAAGGCCTACTGCATTCTTGACCCGGAGACACAGCATGTGCGCACGGCGCGCGACGTAGTGTTCGACGAAGGGCGAGGATGGGCATGGGACAAGACGGTGGACGACGGCTCGACACCGACGTACGAAGACTTCACTGTCGAGTACGTCCACTTCGAGGGAGCTGGGGGAGTAGGCAGCTCCTCCTCACCGAGCGTGCCTACCCCAGTCCCCGAGTCTCCACCGACTCCGGCGCCCGCTACTTCGGCAGCGGCACGCTCTCGAGCCACTACTTCGACTGCGATGAGCTCTTCGCCGATTCCACCATAGCCGGCGACCCCACGGCCTCCAGCACCACCAGCTACCCCTCTGGGCACGCCTACTCCAACACCAGCCCGTGCAGAGCATAGCCCAGTGGAGTTTGCCACTCCTCTCTCCCACGACGAGGAGCGCATCGACGCGTACCACGACGGCGAGCCGTTGCTGTACCGCACAATGGAAGACCTTGCGTGCGACGACGGCGAGCCTCGGTCCTTCGCAGAAGCAGAGAGACACGCGGCATGGCGTGCTGTGATGCAGTTGGAGATGGACGCGGTTGAGAAGAACCGCACTTGGGAGCTTGCTGACCTTCCTCGCGGTCACCGCGCGATCACCCTTAAGTGGGTGTTCAAGCTGAAGAGGGACGAAGCCGGCGCCATCGTGAAGCACAAGGCCCGCTTGGTGGCACGAGGTTTCGTGCAGCAGGAGGGGATCGACTTCGACGATGCCTTTGCCCCCGTGGCGCGGATAGAATCCGTGTGACTCCTCCTTGCGCTAGCCACCCAGGAGGGCTGGCGCGTTCATCACATGGACGTCAAGTCGGCGTTCCTTAACGGCGATTTGAAGGAGGAGGTCTACGTACACCAGCCGCCGGGTTTCGCGATCCCCGGCAAGGAAGGCAAGGTACTACGCCTGCGCAAGGCTCTCTACGGCTTGCGGCAGACACCGAGGGCATGGAATACCAAGTTGGATTCCACGCTCAAAGGGATGGGCTTCGAGGAAAGCCCGCACGAGGCGGCCATCTACCGGCGGGGCAATGGAGGAAATGCCCTGCTAGTGGGTGTCTACGTCGACGACTTGGTGATCACCGGCACCAAGGATGCAGAGGTGGCGGCGTTCAAGGAAGAGATGAAGGCCACCTTCCAGATGAGTGACCTGGGACCTCTCTCCTTCTACCTAGGGATCGAGGTGCACCAGGATGACTCTGGGATCACGCTTCGACAGACCGCCTACGCCAAGCGCGTCGTTGAGCTGGCTGGGCTCACCGACTGCAACCCAGCACTCACTCCGATGGAAGAGAGGCTGAAGCTGAGCCGCAGCACGGCGGAGGAGGTGGACGCTACGCAGTACCGGCGTCTTGTGGGGAGCCTTCGCTACCTCGCCCACACACGGCCGGACTTGGCATTCTCCATCGGCTATGTTACTCGGTTCATGCAGCGACCGACGACGGAGCACCAGCAGGCTGTGAAGAGGATCATCCGCTACGTTGCGGGGACTCTCGACCACGGTCTCTACTACCCGAGGTGTCCTGGGGAGGCACACTTCATCGGGTATAGCGACAGCGACCACGCCGGCGACATCGACACCAGCAAGAGCACAAGCGGGATCCTCTTCTTCCTTGGCAAGTGCCTCGTTAGCTGGCAATCGGTCAAGCAGCAGGTGGTGGCCCTGTCCAGCTGCGAGGCTGAGTACATAGCGGCCTCCACCGCTTCGACTCAGGCGCTCTGGCTCGCTCGACTGCTCGGTGATCTTCTCGGAAGAGACACTGAAGCGGTGGAACTCAGGGTGGACAGCAAGTCCGCTCTGGCCCTGGCAAAGAACCCCGTTTTCCATGAACGGAGCAAGCACATCCGGGTGAGGTACCACTTCATCTGAGGCTACTTGGAGGAAGGGAGCATCAAGGCGAGCTACATCAACAGCAAGGACCAGCTTGCGGACCTGCTCACCAAACCCCTTGGGAGGATCAAGTTTCTTGAGCTTTGTTCCCGGACCGGGATGGTCCAACTTTCCCACAAGACGACGCACAAGACTTAGGGGGAGAATGATGGGATAAGTCTTTGTACTGTTGGTCTTTGTGGTCCTCGGCATGGTGGTCTTGCTGCCCCAACCAGGACAACATCTATCAGGACAGCATTTAGCATCTTAGACTAGCTTTTAGGACAGCATCTTAGACTAAGCATCACTAGCTTTTAGACTAGCATAGCATCTTGGCATATGCTTGGCTGTCTTGGCCAGCTATAAATATGTAACCCCAACCCCTCAGGTTGGCATGGCATTGTGTGAGAAGTAAACCAGAAAATTGCCCCAACTCCTAGTGTCATCCTCTCGATGAGAGTAAGAGTTTCGATTCTAACATCAATACCATAAAAAAGATAGCAGCTTGTAGTTCTGAATTTTATATTAAATCGAAATAGAATCTGCTAAGTATTCTATGTAGCTCCCTTTTTGCCATAGCCAAAGTATTGAGGCTACAAGTAAGAAGGGAAAAAATGGCAACTCTAGTTCTGGAGCATCAAAAAGGTAACAACTACTATTTCTGAATTTTTTATGCACATATTGTCCATTGGTTCATTTTTTATTTGATCTAACACTACTGCTGCCACACACAGACCAAGGACTGACTCAAATCAACGTGAGCCTCTTTCCATTGAGTTACATGTGCGCACTGAGCAAACTGCTCCTGTCAAGGAAAAGACCAAAAGGAAAAGGAAACAACCATCTAAAAAGAAGAATACAACCATTCCTATGCTGTCACTTGACAGCCCAGCAATGTGCACAGGAAGCAAAAAATTGGATCCTGCTAGCCCTGCAATGAGCACTCATAGGTGGATTTGTCTTGGTGTATCTGAACTTATATGTATGTTTGTGGGCCTAGATTTATGACTGTCATGTCTATGTGGTTGTGGACTTGGTTTCATGTATGTGAACTTGCATGTCTATGTAAACTTCAACTATGTGTGAACCTACTGTATGCATTTGTAGCACTTATATGACCTTCCGTGACTAGTTGTTATTTATGCATAATGTATCTGTGACCATTATTTATGCATCTATCTAGCTGTTACCCTTGAACCTTATCATCTATGTGCTATCATCATGCTGCTATATTGTTTTGATATTTGGTTATAAATGATGCACATAAATTGGTGCAAATTTGATTAACAATGATGCAAAAAATTGATGCAGAAAATATATACAAAAGGATCAATATATTGCAAATATAAAAGATGCAAAAATATACGTGCAGCATTACAGCTACATCAGTCTACATGCACAACAGGAGTGCTATAACCGAAAATATGGATGAGGGGCAAATGTGTCTTTTCATGTGGCAGTTGACACGTTAGCACCCACACAACAGTATCATTTTAGGGATGAAAATTGAAGTAGGTGTCAAATTAGGAAGGAAATTTTTTTGAGGGTTAAGGAAGGAACGAATCATTTTTTCAGTGTCAAATAAAGAATTTTCTCAAACCAATATTGGTCCAACACTAATTTAACGCTATTATGAACAGAAACATAAAAAGATATATTAATAAAACATCGTTAGATGAAATTATAGCATTTTAATATTCTAATTATTTTCTATAACGAAAATTATATCTATTTAATTTTACAATTATACCATGAAGAAACAAATATAAAGTTCATGTTTTAGCTCCAAGAAAATGAACATCATAATTGTCAGTCTGCCGACATTTTCAATTTGAAGCTGGAGCTATGTCGAGAGCACCTCGATGAATCATTTTATTTAGAACAAGTGTAACTGTGTAAGGTCCGTCAACACTAAGACAAGCACCATCACCCATGGAGCTTCAAACTCTTAAAGCGATAAAAAATACTTCCGGAATGTACCAAAACTTCCCTGCACTTCGATGTTCTTTACAAACTTAGTCTAATATAAATTCTTCCGAACGAATGTAACTTGTTAGGGGCCAAGGGAAGCCGCCATGTATGAGCCTCAAAGCGCCAGGTTTATGTCTCCATCGTCCTGGGCTTCTGCCTTTTGCCCCAATACAACAGTTACCGCTACAAGCACTACAAGTGCATAACACTACTATACACAATTACTGCTGGGTGCAGATACGCCATACAGTTTTGCAACCCTTCACGTAGCTTACCAAAAACCAACTTCAGACGCCCATGCGTAACATTAGCTCCTATTACTGATCCTTATTTGTACAAACCGGGTAGCAGTCCAATTCACAGCCAGCCACTCGGTCCATCAGTAAAGTTGGCGGATAACTGAAATCGGGCAGAGCGCGGTTCTTTCCCCACGCTGCATCGCATACTTCGTTGCATGGAGATGGCACAGCGCGGCTCCGGCGACTGTCCACACGAAGCGGCACTTGCCGATGCTCTTGGTAGACCTTGCGTGCTTGTAGACGATCCGGTAGATCGCGCACGCCTCCATGAACACCTTGGAGTAGTCCCGCGTGGTTTCTTCGAATTCTTCGGCCTCATAGAGCAACTGCAGGTTTATTGCTCATGAGCCATGTATATGTGCTGGTCTACCTTAGCTTTTTCTTTATGGTTACAGACATGCCAGCAGTTATTGAGTAAGAAGATTGAATATGCTTACATGTTTATAGCTTTGGTAGAGTTTTTGAAACTCATCGTTCTTTTCTTCTTTATCCAGACTAATAAGTTCCCTACTCTTTCTTAAGTACTCTTGGTAGCGGTCCTCCCATAAGGATGTGCATTCTGGGGTTGCCTCCACCTCAGTGAAGCATGGCAGCATCGTTATCTCTGATTACAACAAGCAAAACAGAGACACGAGAAAATAATTATATCTGTGTCGAAATATGTAGCTTCAGATTCATATTATTTTAGAAATTACGAAAACAAGACCAGCTGATAGATAGCAACAGAAAATAATTCTGAGTTGCATACAGGGTATAGGGTATTCCATCACCGAAATACCGGAACTACAAAGTTGTCCAGCATAAAATCTATTACTATTAGCTGCACAATAACTCTTGATAAGGTGGCACTAGAAAAAAAATCTTGGAATAGTATACAAGTTTATGGCTGAAGGGATTAAAGGAAAAAAGAAACACACTGAAAGAACACATCTGTTTTTCTAATGTGCATGAACAGAATAGGACAACTCGAAATTTTACCCCAGTTTGTTTCTCAACCAAGTACCTTCATATCAGTTTCAGATCAAACCCCACTGAAACAAAAAAAAATCCTCCCACGAAATTTAGTCATACTTAACCAGATTTTGGGGATATCTTAGTTGTATATATACGAAGGCAGGGAATTAAAGCTTATGGAAACCGAATCTAAAGTACAAGCCCTGACAATGCAAAATTAGTTTACTATATCATAAAACACCATTATACAGGCCCATAAGATTTATGACCAGTGAACTTGGAAACTTGCCCACCATGGCTCTTGTCGGTTGCGCCTTGGAAGAGGGGATGGTGATTGTGCAATGAAAAAAATGAAGAAAAGGATAGATGTGTTTCCATGTGGTGGCGTTCTGGCCCATCTATTCAAACTATGGGCCTGTTCAAGACTGCTAACCACTCCACGTTTCCAGCTCCATGGAGTGGACTCCCTCCCAAATGCCCCAACTCCACCAAACCCTGGAGCAGCCAACTCCATAGAGCTGGAGGCCTCCCCTAGTTGATTTTTGTGGATTTGGTGGACTAGGTAAAAGGGTGCTCTAGAAATTTGTGGAGCTGCTCCACCATGGAGTTTTTCGAGTGAAGCTGAAAAACATCCAAAACAGGCCTATAGACTCAAATTTAGCTTATCTCTGAACCATCCTCTGCTCCAGGCCACTAATTGTCAAAATGGATCCATTTTGGGGCATTGCTGAGGAAGGAGGACAAACGAGACAATACATACTGCTTGCTTCCTTTTGGACACCACTACAATGAATATCCTCACGAAGCATGGATGAAGGTTTAGCAATATGTTCTCATATGATATTACCTGATCTTTGCTTTCATAAAGAACTATTGCTATGTGTTAAATTTGATTTGAAGCATATGGTTCATTTTGTAATAAATATTGGCTGCCCACATCCTCAGTTGTAGAGGTTGGAATTTAAACTATTCCACTATCTAATATGGTTCTCACTTTGCAAGTATTGGCACATACATCCTCGAATGTAGAGGGTGGAATATTGACTATTCTATTATCTACAAAAATCACAGTGGACCCGAAACTAAATGAGGTTGCAAAGTAGCAATCATAGAATGAACAATACGAAAAACTATTTTACTGCAACAAGATATCAAACTCTATCAAACTCGAGAGGCGACGATGAAGTGCCAACTAGAAAGACAGCTTACGAATTTGTTTATCATTCTCAGATTGTTGCAATATTGCTTTCTCAGTCTCATCGTAGATTCTGCCCAGGATAGATGTTGAATGGTAAGATTCAAATCCTTTTTTCTCCATGAAGTGCGGATATGCTTCTACCCTCAGATTACGATCAACTTTTACCTGTTTAATGAGCAGAAACATGGCATGAAACAATATTGAAGCAGAGCATGCTGTCACAAAACTAATAACTCAGTGAAGTGAACTTTGGCCTTAGTATTAAATCTAACCAAGAGGCAATTGCACTTCGTTTCTTTTTTGCTAAACAGATCAAATATGAAAAAGGAAGAATGATATGAAATGCATAATTTTATAGAAGCCTAGACCATTCCGAAGCATTCCAAAACTACAAACTGCACAAGCGTAAGATTGGAATTAACCTTGTTCCCATCCAGAGCCCAATAATAAAGGTTAACTAATTTAATCATCTTCTTCGCAATTGATTTCTTTTCGTCTTCATCAACTTCTTCTGTTAAGAACCGGTCCATAAATGCTAACCAACAATCAGACGATATACCAAGTGCATAACTGGAAGAAGGGAAATCCAAACATATACCGATCAGATCAACAGAATGAAACTCAAACGGGTCTTGCAGAGATAACAAATTTATAGTTAGGAGACTAGTGAAGAATCAAAGAAGATCTCAGCACGCCCTCGCATTACATAAAACAATATAAAAACCGTGTTGATCTAAAAATCTGGTAGTCAATGGAGTGTATTGCCAACGATGTTGTAATTAGTTTATAGTAACTTATCATTTATGCAGCTTATTCATATCAACTAATGTGATGATGGCATTTTGGCAATCAATGATAAAATAAAAAAATGGAAAAAATGCAACAATGACCTCTTTGGGTGCCCACAAGCTATACAATCTGATGTGTTTCGGTTACAAGAACACTATATATTCAACAGATAAGATATATCCATAGACTTGTAACATAGATTCAGAATATATCCTAAGTTGAATTGCACAAATTCACCGGTCACCAGTAGCCCCACTACATTCTGAACTTTTTTTCTCGAACACGCAGGAGAGGTGCGTATCTATATATCAAGAAGGGAAACCACCCCCCCCCCCCCCCCCCCCAAAAAAAAAAAAAAAAAAAACAGCCCCACACATCTCTAAAACTGTCTCTCTCCTATGGAAACAAGGACAGGGCCTAAAACACTTGACCAAAACTAAGTGGCTGGTGTCACAAGGGCGAGGAGGTAAGAAACTCCTCGAGCCCCAGATATGGACCACTGTTGTAGCTCCTCTCTTACGACCGAGATGACGCAAGCCAAGTTAGGAGCAACCCCATCAAACACACTGTGGTTGCGGTGGTTCCATAAAGACCAAGCTCCTAAGATGATGACGTAATTTAAGCCTTTTCGGACCTGACCGTTAACACTTCTACTTGGACCAGCCCACCAATCTTCAAAGGACAGATCTTTTATTTGTGCGGCTAGTGTCTGCAAGCCAACTTTCTGAAGAAAGCTGAACCATATCTGACGGGTGAAGATACATGAGACCAGCAAGTGGTCAATGGTTTCCTCAGCCTGGTCACAGAGTGGGCAGGCTGCAGGATGGGGAAGCCCATACTTGTAAATAAGGAATGGCATTATAAGCTTGAAGGCGCCCGGTTTTTGGTATGTCAGCATACTGCAATTTTATCTTGCTTTGCAACTAAGCATGACCATGTCGCATAATTGATAGGATATCATGAAAAAATTAAAGATACGTGATTCGGTACATAATAAAGAATGGTTATATGGTTTTTCAAAAGCAAAAGAGCTATGAACGATGAAATTCAAAACCAAAGTAACATCCAGTGAAAACTATGATATGCTTAATAATTGAAGAAATGCGGTACTTGGGTATAAACGTAGTCGTCAAGCACTCATTAAATAGTAATCTTTCAAGAACTGATTCATTAAAATCCAGGGGTCCCTTAGGCCTGTGCTGGGTCTCCTCGGGTTTGAATAGTGGAACCCAAGGTTCACTTCGCTTCTCGAAGCCCTTTAGTAACTGAAAAACACAATCTTTTTGCTATAAGAATTGCAACAACCCATTTGACAAGTTAAAAAAAATAGTGCATACCAGTGTTTCAAATAGCGGGATATAGGATTTAGTGGCAGCCTTTTCCAGCTGCTAAACGGCACTATAGCCCGCTATTTAAAACACTAATAGTAATGTGTATAACAATGCTATTATGCTAGCACACGAAGGATATAATTTTTTAAAACAAGAAATACCTAATATTTAAAGGAAAAAAGGGGAACACGATGACAAAGGAAGCATGATAATATTGTGAGATTTGAGTGCAAATGAGATGTCCATTCAACAGAAACTGAAGTGGCACCAAGTTGCTCCCATTTGAGCTCAAGTCTACATCCGCTTTGTCATGATGTGGTGCTTTTGCCATATCAGAGCACCCACTGCAGGCCATGTTCACGTTAAGTTAAAAAGGTGGACCAAAGAATCTCGTGGCATAACGGTTAAGCGTTGAACTCCGAGGGTTGATGAAACCCCTGTTGCTGGCCCGGTTTCGAATCTCGGTACCAGCTTATTTAAGACAAAACCAGAGGGACGTCACTCCTTCTGGTTGATTTTTTTTTAAGTTAAAAGGGTGGAAGGCAAGATAAGGACAAGGTTGCTATGGCATTTAGAATGGTGCCATCTGTAACCGCATCATGCACTCTCATTCAAATCGGAACTAACCAAATTGGTATTCATATTTGAGAATATCTAGATCCGTATTCGTACTCGAATTAAAACATGAAAATAATGCTATCTGAATTCATATTCAACCACATTCCATCTGTTTCCACACCTGGATATCATTTTATGAGGAAAGTGGTTGAGTATATTCCTATTGGTCAGCCCAAGGGGCAATACATGTTAGGAATGAGCGAGAACAAGGTGAAAAGATATCATCTAACACCTTAAAATAAGTTGAAATTAACTCTGATGGAGACTACATCCTCCAAGAGGCTGTGCACAGGTGCGGGGAAGTTGGATTAGGTTCTAGATCCCATGCATTCTAGATCCCATGCTTGTGGAGCTGATTGCATGTATACGAAGAGTAACTGTTGCCATATCATGTGGCTTCGGCGACATACTGAGCTCAGATAGTGAGTCAAGCAAGGACTGGATACATCAGCTTCTGATCTATCTTCAGTTGGTAGTTTGTTCTGTAAAATTGAACCTTTTCAGTCTGAATTTTATTAGCTTCTACCTTAATTATGTTCCTAGGCTATGTAAAGCACACATATGTGCAAGGAAGTGAGTCCGCAGTCTAATGGAATTTCAATATTTCATTCCGATAAAAATAACATTGCTCATGCAGTGGGACGAATGATCCCAGAAATGGTAGAAGGAGCCACGCATACAACTCCAGCCTGATCACAGGTAGACTGTGTCATTATTATTAAATATTTTGGTACCGATTAGGTAGTTAGAGCATCCCCGACAGGACAGGCGCTGTCGCTAGCTGACAAGGTGGAGAGAGGTGAGAGAAAGAACGCAAGGCCCACTCAACACCAGAGCACTTGATGCTGCCGAAGCCAGATAACGTGTGGAATCGACATGCTCGGCCCCGCGAGCACTGTCAGGGGTCATGTAAGACAAGCGCTTGCAGGCACGCTAGTACTTCGATTTCCCTCGCTCTCTCAGCTCCACGTTGGACTGAACCTGGCGACATAGTCCACTGTTTGGGACGCTCTTAGACAAGCTAAGCTGACCAAAGATGACTGGGGCTCATGGATTATGCAGCTTTAACTTTGGAAGTGGAAAACCTGACTATCACATAGATGGGAATTGTAACCCATACATGTCTAAAAAATAGATTGCTTGTTATCAAGGCCCTCAAGACCACAATTGGCTCGTATGGCTGCCTGTGAGCAAAAGATAGTGATGAGGTTTGTGGTAGCAAGTCCTAGTCACAGCACAGACAAAATAAAAGATTCCTAAAGAACTTACATAAAATGAAAAACATAAATGAACTGACCATGTGATTTCTTGAGACCCAGTACTCATCACCATCAAAATCACTGTTGGCCATCTCATCAGCCAATGATCTTTCCCCAGAAATAGGAAAAAGTATTGCATTTTTTGAATACCCAACAAAATTCTTCTCCAGTCCGCTAATTTGCCTTGCAGTTAAGGCATGTATATCACCAAAATGGAGGCCAGGATGTTTAAACACAAGCACATCTCCAGAGTATTGGCCACTGTCACTGTTTTGTAGGACATTAAGTCAGCAATAAAACAGTAGAGCCTGATGTCAAATATTATTCATGCTCCAATAATTGATAACTGCATATTAATGTATGTTCTATAGGAGGCTAGCCATGCCAAAGAATGCTAACTTTCAATATCTTCAGTGAAGCATAAAAACATTTCCCTTTTTATGTGAGGTAATAGCAAACCTTACCCACTTCTTAGAATCCCTTACAAGATTGTGTTCACAACTGAAAAGTTAGTCTAATTTGACTGACAGGAAAAAAAAATGCCTCAATATTTTGAAGTATTGAATGGCCACATGTATTTGGTCTATCATCTTTTGACTATTTATGCTTTTGCTTAGGATATTCTTCTTTTCAACCAAAACCAAATAAACAAGAAAATAGAGAACAACTTGCTCCCTCCGTTCCAAAAAAAACAAGTCATTCTAGGATTTAAAATTTATCCCAAAAAACAAGTCATCTTACCCTATTTAGAAAGTGCATGTGCATGCAAGAATCAATTAGTGCCAAATATGGGTAATAAATAGGGGCAAATATGGTCATTTTACCTTCTTGTTAATTTGTCCTAGAATTCCTAGAATGACTTTTTTTGGGGACGGAGGGAGTAGCTTAAAGAGCAAGTATACTAGAAAACTAAAAAAATGAATAAGAAAAATGATAAAGTTGGAGCATTGCTACTACAGAAATTATATACCATGCAAACAGTTACAGGAATTTGAAATTTCTTAATAACAACAAGTAGGGTTATCCTAACTAATTTATTAACATAACCATATTGTCGTCAAACACTCTTAAATGGTGAAGTTGGCAATCAATAAATGGAGGATCTTGAAACAACGAAACATACAGATAAATGCATTCAAAGGGCACATATGAAACATACACATGAATGCTACCACTTACACTATCACACAAACTTCATTTGGTTTCAACATTCCTGTAGGATCTGTTGAACCCATCAAATAATAGCATTCATCAATCGGTAGCTTTCCTTCTCTGAATCCTTTCATTTCCTGTTTGGCTATGAAATTAAGCCTAGATAGCAAGTGTGGCTCTTCTAATGGAATTCCGGAATGAATCATTCGTTCCAACATTGAATCCTCCATATTAGCATATCTAGATGCAACTGCATCGACCATATAAAAAGAGCACTCCTTAAATCAATGTACGAACAGGCAAGTGAAAGAAAGATTATAAATGCATTAAGTACAAAGTTATGAGTGCAGGTTCTACAGCATACAGAAACACAAACATAAAAGCAGGCCATGAAAAATATGGAACCCCAGTGATTTGGACTTACGCTTTAGTGCGTGTCTGAAATCATAACGAGCATTTGCAACCCCTTCAATTGCATTATGTAGAAGTTCCATAAAATATTCCGCCTTAACACCAGCATAGTGAAGCAGTGAAATCAATGACCTTGATGTTGATGTCCTATCGGATCGATGGCTGATAAAAAGACACAAACAATGGTAATATGGGTTTCGAACCAAATTAACTTGCTTGCCAAAAGAGCTTCAGATAAGGCAAGATATGATTGAGACCACCCCCCGCCCCTGCCCCAATCCCCTGCTCCAACCACATGTGCTTGCATACATGTACAATTGGAGACTATACCACCACCAGTCCCTTAATATTGCAATGATTTATTTTTATTTTCTAAAGTGCAGAACTGTCTCAAACTGCAAATGAGGTTATGCTAACACACTAAACCTCATGCAACAACCAACTGATTTTAAAGTTAATACATAGATGGAAGGTGCGTCTTCCGATGCTAATTATCACAACACACCATTTTGAATTATACTGAAGGCAAACAGTCATATTTTGAACATCAGTTGAAAGGCAAAACTAACTACAATGACATTGCCTCAACAAGACTTACAGTTTATATATAAGAGATGTAGTGAAACAAATTAAATTTTGCAACAAAAAACAGTAAAAGGAACAAAAATGGTTTCACAAGCCAAGATTGACATAGAATGATACTTCGCCGAGGCTTTAGGGTTACAATAAAAGGATGTATATGAAATCCCCAAATATTCAAATGTGCAAAAAAAACTAAGTATGTACTTACAACCGGAATGCAACAATACAAAAATTTCCCAGAATACCTTGTGGAAACTATTTCCAAGGAACTGAAAGACTGCATCCAGGACAACTTTGGATCAGCTTTTACTTTTACCATTGATGGTCGGACAACAATAGTATTATCTTGAAGCTGTAGTACAAAAGAAAGGATATTTGGTTTCAGGTAAGCTAAGAAAGTCTTTTCCAAAAAGGAAAAAAAATCCATTTTACCAAGATGAGCAAAATTTAGACTCGACATAGTCCCCCAAGCTATTCGAGTTGGTTCAATCTGTGCCCTAGCGAGATTTATCTTTTTGTTTCTCCATGTAGAAGTTGAGTTTTAAGCTCAAATTTTGTGCACAGATAGAGAAGTGATGCCCTACGTTAGAAAAATACATAAATAATTTTCATGGGTTAGGAACATTTGGTACGACATTGATCCTAGAGATACGAAATTGCATGAAAATTAATCATGAACCATTGCTAATGTAGGATATGATGTTGTACGTTGTAAGTCAACCCACAAAATTTGGATATAAAACTCAACTTGTACGTGGATAAACGGAAAAGACAAATCTTATTAAGGGGTTGATTAGAACAACTGAAATGGTTTGAGGGAGTAGATCCTACATTTTGTTCGTGGGGTTAAGCAGACAAGGTGAATTGCTCAAGGTAGTAAAATGGACTTTTCCCACAAAACAATATTGCAAAACCATTCAAAAGCAAAACAGGAGCGTAGATTTTGAATGTAACATAGTACCCAGATTTTAAAACTCTTAATGCATACCCTTTTGTCAACTAGCAGAGTTCCTTTTACAGCATATCCATTATAAAAAAGACGGACCTGCATGAGAAGAGGCTAGAGAAAAAGAACAGATTACAAGAACAAAACAGTTAAATCACAGCAGATTCAGAAAACAGTAGACCAGAACAGGCAAATAATTAATAAGATACATATTAGACAATGAGAACGATGCCGCTTTGAACTCATAGACCTCACCATTGTTTCACCTCGATGCATATAATCCTGAACAAGGAACAGAAATAATCAATATACAAATGGACACTTGTATGAACCTTTACCATAAACTACTATGTATGCATGCAGAGGCATACATATGTAGGAGCGACTTCCACAATGCTCCATTATTTATATATGTAATTTGATTTCGGAGGAACGGAATGAAAAGCAGTTCGGTGAACAACTTCAAAGGAAATGAAATCCATTACATGTTGTAGTTTGTACGGAGATGTCCAATGGGGACCTATAGAGGCACCAGTGCATAGCGGAATCCTAAGGTGCAACGATAATGCAAGAAGAAGTAGTGGGTCATGTAACACCCTGCTCCAAAATCTGCTTACGGCCCAGCTCCTCACGCGGAACGGGCCCACACACGCATAGCCCATCTCTTACACTTTCATCCTCGCTTCATGTAAAAGGTCAACGGCCCAGCTCCTCACGCGGAATGGGCCTACACACGCATAGCACCTCTCTTACACGTTCATCCTTGCTTCGTGTAAAAGGTCAAACCGGAGGTATTATGTTTGGAACGATAAGGATTATAAGCTGGCCCTCAAGGTACTAAGCCACTACACCACAACCACAACTGGACCACATGGGCCAACAACTACTACTAAGGGATATTGGGCTGGGGTATTACATTCACCCCACCTTAAGGGCTGATGTCCTCGGCAGCTCATCACATATGCAGACTCTCAGAACCAACCCTTGGTACATGACTATGCCCACACGCACATGCGCATGTGCAGCGAAGGTTTATGCTCTGAATACCATCTGTAACACCCCGCTCCAAAATCTGCTTACAGGTCAACTCCACACGTGGAACGGGACCACATACGCATAGCACCTCTCTCACACTTTCATCCTCGCTTCATGTAAAGGTCAACCCGGAGGTGCTATGTTTGGAACGACAAGGATTATAAGCTAGCTCTCAACCCCCCCCCCCCCCCCCCTAAACTTCCAAGTCGTACTAAACCACCACACCACAACCGCAATTGGGCCACATGGGCCAACAACTACTACTACTAAGGGATATTGGACTGAGGTATTACAGGTCAACTGAGCATGACATGGGAGGAGGCAATAAAAAGGGACTTGAAAGAATGGCATGCACATAAACAATTCTACTGGGATAGGAGTGCATGAAAATTCACGTGCCTGAACCATTAACAGGATTTAGACACCCCCCCTCTTCCCCCGCCCCCTCCTAAAAATATCACTGTTATTGAGCCTTATATATTTTTTTTTCTTTATCTCTTTTCCCCCCTTTGCTGGTGGCTCATGTTGGGTATCAACTCTAGCTTACCCCAACTTGCATGGGACTAAAAGGCTCTTTTGCTGATTATGATGATGATGATTGTAGTTTGTACGGACAAATCTGAGAAATGAGCCTATTTTACGCAGGGAACAGGGGACTATGTCATTCTTGGTATAAACTAAAAATGGCAAACAATCTGCCGAACCCCCTAAAATATTATCCATAAATTAAAAATATTGAGTAATAACTAAAAGTTTCTTTTAAAAAAACTGACAAGCTGTGGAAACAGGGCCAAGTGTACAAACTTTTGACTTCTTTCCCTTGATAATTCTGTTGGGGCATTTCTTAGCCAAATTTTCAGATATGAAGCCAGTACCATCAGTGTGGATCAAACGCTTCCCATCTGTAATATCAACTTTCCCATGTTCGTCCTGAAATATCGCACTGAAGATACATGGTGTATGCTCAATAGTAATAAGACAATATTGAAGAGGAAGCAATTAATTACCCGGCAAGGTTCATCATCAATCAGTATAACATCAACTGTTGATAAATCAACGTCCAGTGTTTCAGTTTTGGATAGTATCAAAGAAAACCTGCATTGTTCCAATCAAAGAACATAGGTTTAACACACCAGAAGGGTGAGGAGGCATGCCCATGTAGAATACAATAACATCTGATTGTTAGTTTCCTTTTTCAGCCACAACAATTGCAAGAACATAAGAACACTCATAATCTAAAAAATTGGCAGCCTTTATAGTGCACCTCTTTTTGGCTATTTTCTGAAAACTCAATGTTATTATCATGGCAGCAGAATTTGTAGTTCCCTAGCACCTTATCGACACCCAGAAAAGGCACGCGCCCCCGTCAGGTGCCTTTGGCCGTTGGCACAGACATGGTTGGTTAAGCTTAACAGGTAGATGACAAACCTTTTCATATAATTTGCCAAAGTGGGAGCGGTATGGATATGCATGAACAGTTTGCGGCACTGATCAACAGTTTTGTGGGAGAGAATATAACTCTCATCCTCCGACTCAGTGCAAATAAAGTAGCACCTAACAGATGAAGTGCATTTCTTGATTTCCCCTTGTTCATCATCTTTCTTTTTCTTCTCTTTTTTTCCATCCTTGTAACCTGAGAAAGATAAACCAAATAAAAACAATCTAACAAATTAGAAGTTCGAGAAATGCTGCAGCACGGAAAGTTGCAAATAAATTAAGAGGTCCACAGCTGCAATGGCAATGCTTTGTGGAGTGGGTAAACATCTACTCACTCGACTCACCAAACACACCATGAGTACATGTCACCAAGAAATTCATGACCAATACTTATGTCAAGTGCTGAAATGTGTTGACCCTAGTGGCTAACACAAGAAAATGTACAAACATGTGTAGAGTCAAGAACATATAACAATAATAATCTGATATTGTTGGTAGTAACTAATAAATCCAAATAGATTTTGTATTATAAGAAATGAGAACTCACCAAAAAAACGGTATCGCCGCAGACCCAGAACAATACCATCTTCAGCAATCTTATGGTAGTGTTGGCGGTAGAAATCAGCGTTCGAGTCTGAAGGAACCATAAACTTTACTACAAGAACGTTATCATCACCAAGAACTTTTTGAAGGTGAGTCCTCTTATTCTCCAGATATGGCCCCTGATTCAGTCAAGTAAGGTTAAAAATATAATGTCGGTCCCTAAATTTCCTCAAAATATTTCTGGCCCACAAATGCAACATTTGTCAATCCAGGTCCCTTAACTCATTAATGTCATTGGCATTCATCCTTTTTATTCATATGTCAATGGAATTTGATGCACGGTCTGTCAAATTATACAACTGCGTATTAATGTTTTAGGAGATGTTACGTAAAGTTTGATAAGAATTGCACATCATAATTGAGTTATTTGCACCTTTATGTCAGTAGAAATATTAGCCAATTCCCCAATTATCGTGTTTGCAGCACAAATTCTACCCTATGATGAGGATAAGCATACAACTGCATTTAGGGAAACAATTTGCAGTGCATGACTCTCTCAATGAAACTGATAGCGAAAATCCATCGAACAATTAACCTAATGAAATAGGAAATGGCGAAAATTTAAATCATAGAAAACTCATAGCAGAATATGACCTTGGCAATAAACCTACATATGTGCGCACACATGCATGTTGCCTACAGGAAGCTAGATTGGTGAGAAGTTAAAAGCAATTAACACAAATCAAACAAATGTGAAGAGAACAGCAACAATAAAATGAAACACCAATAAAAAATAAAGATATTGGAAGCATCACAAACCTTAAAAATATGGAATATGGAATCCCCTCTTAACTCAATATCACAATGGTATACTTTTGCTTTACTTGGGTCCGAATCAAGATTCTGCAGGTATCAACGAGTAAATGGAGCCACCATTGAGGTTAGGACATAAAAATACAGTTATCATCTGTTACATGAAAATGTAAGTAAAAGGCTGAAATGATGAAGCATCAAAAACCAAGAGCCCCCCGCATGTTGAATGGAACTCATGACATGCGCAGTACAACTTTTACATAGTTTGTTTCATTGAAAATGAGATATCATGGGCTACCATTTTAGGATAAGAAGCATTAGTCTAAACAATTGTGATAGTCCTACTGTGAGGAAAGAAAAACAAGAAAACCGCTACAAAATGACCTTTGGCCTATCTGATGGAGTTCTATAGGATGCCTGAAAATTCTTCCGACCAAATTTGCTCCAAATTTCCGACTCAAAATGAGCAATGGACAGGAGCTTCAACGATTTAATATAGTCCATGGTCAATACAGCTTCATCTTCAATTTTATTCCTATAAGGTGAAACGAAGATGTCTTAGCAATAGCATCGCACAAAAAAAAGTAGCTTTTTGTCTCAAATAGGTAGCTGATATTAGGAAGAAACCACATATTTGTTTTAGAAATATGTAATGGTATGTGAACAAAGCAAATATATTCTGAGTCCATTTGCTGACCGGGTCGCAAAACCATGCACTTCGTAAGCAGTACGTTCCTGTAAGAAAATGGAACTGAGAGACTTACTGACAAAGATAAGAGAGTATCAAAAATCTCCTGCTGTACTCCAAAACCTCCAACGCGCACATCTGGGGGCTTGCAGTCTTCCTCAATTCATTTTCTGAGATTTGAGGGCTTGCTGTATCCCTGAATGCATTTTGTGCGACATCATTCGGCACCGGTTTTGGTAGCATTATTGCACACTCTGGGCCCAAATGAATTCCTAAGAGTCCAACTCTCTGAAGGCATACTAAAACATGCTGCAAGCGGCTTGAGGCAGATTCACTTCTTGGATGCATGAGAACCATCTCATGCTTGGGGCTACCAGCTTGTATATGGTTCCACAACTCAGATGGTCTGCCACTTCTAAGACTTTCAGCCAGCATGATAATACCATGAGGTACAATAGAAATCAGTTCTTGGATACTGTCACCATACTGCATAGGCATCTGGTTTGCCTGAGGAGCCATTCCTGGGACAACGTTATCAACTTCAATGCAATCCTGGTTCCAATCCCTTCGGGAGATGCAATCAGATGGGTTGTCAACTGCCATCATCACCGGACAACCCTCGTGACCTTGATTCTCGTCCGTCACCATACAATGGTTTGAGAGGTCCAAAGCAATTTCTTCCATTTGGACGTCATTGTGGTACTGCGGCCCATGTACAGATTCATCTGTTGTACACAAGATTTTATTATCAGGAAAGCATTAAAGAGCTGTTTTTAAAATGAAAGTCCCACTATCGTTACATGCGCACAATAGAGCGCAAAATAAAGCAGATGACTAGTAAAATCTGTCCAGAAACTTCAAAGTCACCAGCTGCAGCTAGCCAACAGGGTTTAGGCAACAGCAAGCTTGCACAACTAAATTCAGAATATTCTTCGCCAAAAAGAAAAACTAAATAAAAATATAGACCGCAACAAATCCATAGTCACAAATTTCAAATTTTGATAGTGGAGATGAGAATCACGTATTCCTATTTGAAATTCTAGTGGTCATCCCAAAAATTGCAGTCTGGAAACACCCATCGCTGAAGCACAAAATGCGACCAACGCTGCAGCCCGCATTGTACAGTACTTTCTCCCCCAGCAATTTGTTTTTTTAAAAGAAAAACAGCACCCGCCTCAAGTGAAGAAGAATTGGGGGATCGGACGTCACCTCGCAGGCAAGGAGCGGAGGAGCTGCAGGCGGCGCTCTCGGCGGTGGGGACGGCCTGCGCGTTGAGTGCGAACGCCTCCTGCCTGGCAACCGTGACGATGTAGCCGGTGAGCGTCCGTACCTCCCGCTGGGACCTCCCGATCCTCCGCAGGACGCGAACCGCGGGTGCTTCGCCGAGCGCCCCGAGCTCGCGGCGCGCCGGTTCTTCGGCGACCTGCCCCAGCCTCCGCTCGAGCTGCGCGAGCTCCGCCGCCACCGCCGGCGGCAAAGGCGCCGTCTGAGACGAGCCGGGACTAGGCTGCATTGCTTGGGGTGGGGTCTCGCGGGGAACAGTACGAGCGGGGGTGAGACGGCAGCGCAGCGGCGGTGGTGGAGCGGATAGGCGATTGGGGAGGGGAGGGACTGGGGTAGAAGCGCAACGCGGAGGGGAGCGCACCGGCGCCGGCGGCGGTGGGGGTTTGCATTATCGGTGGGTGTGGGGCCCGCGCAGCAGTGGGAGAGACGGGGCGTGTGGGAGAAGGAAAGCCGACCTGGCGCTCCAGGGCGAGGGCGGCACGTGGCGCGAAAGCAGCAAGGTTTTGGGTCGTGGCAGGTGGGACCCACGTTAAAGGCCTGTAGAGCAGACGGATCACGTCAGCGTCAACTTGAACTCGCAGGCGTGCAGCCTACTACAACTCTACAACGAGTAGGCGCTCGTTGCACAGACCTTCGCATCCGGTGATTTTTGAATTTTGGATGTGCTACAGCTTTCCTACCCGTTAGATAAAAGTGCCGGCCAACCCATCAAGGCAGCCACAACGTGCCAAAGACGCGATCTGAAACGGTACAGTATTTTTCCAATGCACCTATTATGCTCCTTTTTGTTTTTCCTATGCCCAACCGGTGAAAAGCTGCTCCTTTTCTTCTATGATCCTCTTTTTGTCAGCAGTCAAAAGTAAAAAATTGAGGAGTACTTCAACCGGTGAAAAGATGAGCTTGAGCAAAATGCAGGCCGGCCTGCAAAAAGCTCAAGATGGTTCGGTTTTAAAATATGTGCTACAAATATCGGCTCATTCCGACCAGGCCATCTGGTCATGTTCTTATTTAAAACACAGTACCTACGAAGATGGTCCCATGTATATACACGGTACTCGTATCTAAGAATACACGTACGCAATCTTACCACTATAAACCCATCCGACAGATTGGGACAACAGATATCGAGATTATCAAATTAACCATAGATGTCTTGTTGTCACGTTAAATTGGAAGAATAGATTTGTTAATTTCTAGAACAAAAGAAAATAATTAAGCCTGGCCAATCATATATGGTAGTTTCAAAAAAATCACATATGGTAGTCTCTAAACCTGTCTTGCACCATGCCTCTTTCTTTTTTTACGAAACACGGTATGGACGTAGATGCTCACAAACACGTACGCACATTCATCCCTATGAATATACGCACCAAGCCCTTCCACCTATAAAACTAGAAAAAATTTCTTATGTATCATTGGTATAAAACTTAATCCTCCATCTGCCAGCTAAAAAACTTAATTCCCGTATATGCCATTAGTCTTAAACTGTAATCCTTTCAGTGCTATGGGTGTTGCTTCCATTAGCATCCACGGTCAGAGAACCACCCAAATGCCAAAATTGCCCGTGTCATTCCCAAATGGCAGTAGCGAGAGGCGAACGAGATGATAAGCGGCGGCTCCCCATCGATCCCTAATTGCTGCCCCCCACCAAATCGACAACGACCAAACGAGCGGCACGGCGAGAAAGGAAGTGATGGTGCTGGATCCTAGTATGCCAGCGCGTGAGTGCATGGACAAGGAGAACATCCGTGGCAATCTGGTGACCTGCGCCGGGCATCTCGCTACCTAGTACGAGCACGTGGAGCAGCACACCATACTCCAGGCCCGTGCTGCTGAGCTCGACGGCCAGCTGCTGTCCATCAACAAGGTTCGCCGCTTCATCGAGGAGTTCAACGGCGTCGGCGTCGGCGTCGCCACGGATATCCAAGTGGAGATGCTGGCCGGCGACGCGTAGCTCAAGCCGTGGCAACTGACAGCTGCCCTACCCAGCTGCCGTCATGCCCATGAGCGTCGCGCTGGTGCCTCTCCACCACCATGGAGACCGCTGATGCTCTTTCTGAATTGGGTGGTGGTGGCGGTGTTTGGATTTGCTCTGCTCGTGAAACCAGTGAAATTGTGTCCAACCAATAAAATTGGGACCAACTAAAGCAAGGGTAAATGGGTCATTTTAACATGTATGTTTGCTAACACTACTAGAATATGGCCAACATTAGCGTGAAAGAGATTAGAATTTATGAACGATGGTATTGATAAGATATGAGTTTTTTATGGCAGATTAGGGATAAAAGTTTTAACCAATAGCATATAGAAAATTTGCCCATGAAACAAAGTTCATTAAATCCCTAGAGGCTTTGTGAGGCTCCATGGGTTGCGCCGTTGAGCTCGTCGGATGACCACGAATGGGAATCGAAGATTGAGTTTCAAGTGCATTAGCATAGTTAAGTCCTCAGAATATGAAGTCAGAAGGTGACGCTCCGAGCCTCCGAGTCAAGCCTGACATCATGTGAAGAGGCGCAAAGCTTGCTCAAGTGGAGACCCCACGAGATCATTCATCGAAGGATACAAGATAACGCTATTGAAGCCTGCCAAAAATACTAATGTAGCGAATAGATAGGGGATAAGCTGTGTAAATAGGGAGGACGCAGTTTGTGTTCCATATATGTAGAGAAACAGCGTGCTGCAAAACAGATTGAGATGAAATGAGAATCAAGCTAAGTTATAGTTTTGCTATATCTTCATGCACCTCTTCCCTCACTTTCTATTGGGCATAATATCAACTGCAATTTTACCAAAATAATTACCAAAACACTGAAAATGCATAAAAAAAAGTGAGCATAAACGAATGATGCTTGTGTTACCTATAAAAATCATGGTCCAATAAAAAGAAAATGTTGTTTGGATTATAGCCATGCCAAAGCTTGTCAACTCCATATATAAGTATGACACATGGGTTATATGTTACTTATTTAGGGCCTGTTTGGCAGGGCTCCGGCTCCTCCAAAAACGGCTCCGGCTCTGCCTTCTCTGGCGAAACGGCTTCTCTGATGGAGCCGAAGTCGTTTTAGAAAACGTTTGGCAAAACGGCTTCGGCCTGTCTTTCATGAATAGATTGGAGAGGTTAAATGTCTAATATGCCATTAGCTATTTGATGTGTTTGTGCTGCTTGAATTTTATGTTTGCACTGAGTTTAAATTCTAAGTCGTGGGAAAATAAAATAAATAAATAAATAAATATTGGTTAGGTAATAATCATTGTGTTCTCATATTAGTAAGTAATTTAAAAAAAAAGAGTCAATCCTCACGTAAATCATACAACCATGGATACATAGATAAGATCAACTGACCATACTACCCTTACTTTTATTCTCAATTCTTGCTATTTCCTTCCTTCTCATTTTTCTTCACTCCTATTCCCTCTCCTTATCCTCTTCTTCCCTGTGTGAATCGGCTACAGGCTCTCGCGGGCAGCGGCGCTGGCAGTCCCTCGCGGCCACGAGCTGCCGCTGGCCTGCCCCAGGCTCCAGCAGCGTGATGAAACGAAGCGATCCGCTCTTCAAACAGATAGTATTTAGTTGTTAGCTGCCTCATCACTGGGTGATTGCTTTATCTTCTACAAGTGCATCATCATCACACAAACGGGACTATGCTCATTTTGCACTCTAGACCTTGTTCTGCAGCAGCCCCCAGCCACTCCTGGGAGCACCACAGCCACTGTCACCCATGCCCCCAACCACTTTCCGCATTGATTCACCAGAGTTGCTGCAATTTGTTCTTCTGATGGGTTCCTCTCGAGTCTACTGTCATAAACTGTTGCTTGCATGAACCTTGTTGACAATCAAAAGGCAGGTATGTAATGTAAACAGAGTTTACCGATTTTGTAATGGCGCCGGTTCAATCTAAAGCCTGTTTGCATGCATGGAACATACAATTCTCTCATTTCCTTTTGGCTAACAAGTTGTCCAAGACTCCAAGCATCGTGTTGCACATATTCAATATTCTGAATAGGTTCAAGCAAGTTTTGCACTGATATGACTCGCATGGCTGATTTAGTGATTTCTGATACCTATACTGGATAACTACAGCGGTGGGCTCCGTAAAATACTTGGTACTCACGATAAACTAAAATAGCTTACACACATACTTAGGTGCAGATCTACAACATTCATTTGCCTTATCGCTTTATCTACAACATCCCCCCATAATTGCGCCGCAACGCACGTGGATTAGGGAGCATCAAGCTGACATTTCTTGCTTCAATTCTTGGTTGAGGATACTTTTTATCCAACCACCAAAGTGCACATCATGAATCATTACGACGCTGAACCATTGAGAAAGAATTCTTCAGTGGGCAAATAAACTCAACTCTTATTACTGAACCAAAGATTTCGATAAAATCGTAGACACTAGCATTGCAAAGAAAACAGAGACAAATCTAGAGACTTAACTACTATTTTACAGAATTGAGATGACGCTAACAAAAGACATGACTATTGATTTGTTCTTCTTCGGTTGGTGATGGCTTCACAGCATGAGGGCAAGCGTCTATTTCTTACAGAAGAGGCAGTAACACCTGCCCTTGATCCCTCCTTTCGTACACTTGTGTTGCTTGACTGTAATGGAAGTTAATTTCGCCTCAAGCCAGCACTCAGCCTTGCATGACCAACTTTTGCAGAATGGGACCTTAATATATGTATAGCCGCAACTTTCTACAAAAATAATGAAAAATGTATATATATGCACATGTCATTAACTTATAATCTCATGTGTTCTTGATCACATGAAAATGTACACGAAACTAAGAAAACTGTGACACAATTTGAGTTCTTCTGGAGGAAAAAGATTATATTAGAAGATCAGTTTTTTCGGACAAAAACAAAAATCCAGAAGACTGGACACATGTGAAGTGAGAAAAAAGAATGGAAATTAATAAGCTGAAAACAGCAGAAGACAAATGCAAATAAGGAACACGAACCAGCCATGGCATGATTTGCTTGTAGCATGAGCACCAAAAGAAGGCAGCACAGAATAGCGTGTTTCGCATTCATCTTGTTTGACATGGAAAGAATGGAATGTACGTCGAAGGGGTACATGTGAGCAGATATATATAGAGCGGCCACCAGACTTCGATCGTGAGAGAAAAAAGGGATCGGTGACCATTTCTTCATGGATGGTGATGACTATTTCCATTGACCAGGAATTTTCCCACATATATTGCTTCTTGGTGTATGATAAAGCATGAATCAAATAGTAATTGCATGCTAGCAGGCAAAACACACATCCAGTCAGATCTGTTAGCGAGCAGAATCTTTCTTGTCCCACCCTGAATCACTGTGTGAGCAGCAATAGATAGGATTCTTTGACCGGGTTGATGCATGGAAACATGCAGGATCTCTTGCTTTCTGCCACTCCGTTACTGGTTTTCAGTGCCAACAATTGACAGCAAGATGAGTGCCCGGTGGGTTGCCAACAAACTGGTGGCAGATTTAATTTCTACTCTTCTTGTTTTATTTTCTACTCTTCTTGTGAAATAAAGTTTCCTGTATCCAAATAAATATGATACCAAAAAAACAGTCGCTACCAGTATAAAATATTGTTTATCCCTTATAGTGCTTATATTACTTGATCTAAGCGTTTCATGCCATATGGTATATCAAATTAAGTGTGTTCGTTAATGTCAACTGCCTCCAGAAATGGAACTGGAATAGGCCTGTCGGTGATGTAATTTTACAGGCGATTCCTAATGTGAGCCGACCACTTGTGAAAAATTCTGAAACAAAATTATCTTTGTATCTTTTTTAACTAAAATGGGTTTTCCAATAAAATTTTTGTATTGGATCATTCTTTCACTCTCTTAATATAAAGATATGTAGCTCTCCTGCGTGTTCGAGAAAATAAAAACCATGGCTTACTCTAAGTTTATTGGTTAAAAACTAATTTCCACAAAGATATCATTAAAAATATCTTACAAACAAAGACAAAAATATTATGAAAACACTAGACTCTTTACCGTGTATGAAAGCAACCTGACTATTACATATTGTTCCACATATTGTTTGCCTCCTCAGGCGCTTTTCTATAAAAGTATGAGTAGTCAGGCACAAAGAATCCATACTCCTCGAGCACTTTTAGACACCCTTCCATTGTGTTCTTTCCACGTTAACCTTGTCAGTGTTTTCTTACCACGTACCATAATGAATATATTCCTGAACCGATCTCTCCTTGCACTT
This sequence comes from Panicum miliaceum, assembly GCA_032594955.1. Taxonomy (NCBI): domain Eukaryota; kingdom Viridiplantae; phylum Streptophyta; class Magnoliopsida; order Poales; family Poaceae; genus Panicum; species Panicum miliaceum. The sequence continues at coordinate 3,531,453 of CM064070.1, read as the reverse complement.
ATATGTCAAAAGAGATATCTAATTTTAACATGTTATTGCACCAAATGTGGATTACCACCTAGGTCATTGAGTACATCTTTGAGCAACCTAATGGGATCAATCATCTACATTAGGTGTAACTAAAACCTAGGAATGATTATCTATCATTGAAACACAAACAATGTGGAGAAGAACAAGAGACTACTATACTTAGGATTGATCCTTGCCGGAATGGGTCGGTAGTAGGCACTAGTTGATGCCTTGAGGTCCGTTGAAGCATGGAGCATGATAGCACCGCTAGATTTGCATAAGGATTCAACAAAAATATGGATTCAGAGAGGATGCAAGCAACCTCCTTCATGCAAAATTCAAGGTTGATAAAAAAACTTGATAAAGGAGAAATAAAAAATAAAAATCACCAAATAACACGCAACTATTCATACACTAATTTCTCTTTTTTTATCCTTGCACAAATTTTTATTCAACCTTAAAATTTGCATGAACAAAGATACTTGCATGATCCATCCATCTATATTTTGTTTTGTTGAATTGTGGATGCACTTTTATGGGTGCTACCGTGCATTGGGTTGTCCAGATAGTGGTACTTCTCCGCTCAGGCACAACACAACACATCCCTCATTTTTTTGGTCCAAAGTTAAAAAGTCTAACTGATACTTTATCCCCAATTCTTGGTTCAGTTTTTTTATTAAGGGTAATGTTTTGGCCTCGACCATTCATGTGAATGTCAATGGCCAAAGTAGCACACACGCAGCACTCTGTCTGCCAGCAAACGCCAACCAAAAGAACAAAACAGGACCTCAACACAAAAGAAGACTAAAGCTAGATAATTAGGCTTCAATCCTGTTCTTGAAGTTCCATCCAAACTTGCTGAAAAACTCCATGACTGCACTCTTCATAGTGCAACAACACTCCTTCAGGGATTTCTTCTCTTCCTCTTTAGACAACTGTGTCCAGCACCATGTCTAGTAAGTACCCCTGAAAATTACCTACAAATACGAGTTAGAAATGGTCCTTTGGAAAACACCATCATTTCTACTGAAACAAATAGCCTAGAAAAGAGTCATCGCACCCACAAGAATCTGTTTCCTAAGCTATAAAGAAAAATTTTCTAAGCCAAGAAACCAACATGTTGGAAACACTTGTAGGTGGTTGAATACCAAAGGAAACAGACAACATTCCAAATGAACCTTGGCACATGACGATCGAAAAACAAATGTTGTGTAGTCTCATTAGAGGTACAAAAGCAACATTTAATGCAACCTTTCCAGTTTCTTTTGACAAAATTATCTTTTGTCAGGATAACCCTTTTTTTAAAACACCATAAAAAACTTTTATCTTGAGCTGTATTTTTAACTTTCAGGAAGCACATCCTGAAGGCACATTTTTAGCCCTCATCAAGTCAGAATCATGGATTTTACTGTAAAGGAAGAGTTCTATTCAGATTCCAAATAAAGCTATCATTCGGTTCACAAAACTCAGTGTTCATCACCTTTGCTACCAGATCAAGCCACACCTACCTCAGCTTATCTCCCACTAGAGCTCGTCTAAATGAGATGTGTAGTGGCCTTGTGCTTAGCACTTCAACTACTGTTTGATTTTTTCCCCTAGTGATATTGTACAGGGACAGATATTTTTTCATTAAAGTTTCTTTCCCTATCCACAGATCCTCGCAAAACCTGGTTTGAAACCCATTCTGTATTTTAACTTTTCCTCTTGTCAAAAAATGATCTTTAATTTCCATGAGCCCTGACCAAAACTGGGAGTCTCCTGACTTCTTGACCACCTGCTTCAAAAAATGTCTTGTTGTTTAGATATTTCATTTTGAGCAAGTTTTGTCATATTCCATCCTCATTTAATAGTTTAAATAGCCACTTGCTCAACAAACAGATATTCTGAACATCAAGATTCGTGATTTCTGAACCCCCTACACTATTGGGTGTACAAAGGATGATGCTCCATTTGGCCAATCTGTATTTTTTTTATGCGCATCACATTGCCACTTCTCAACAGAAAAATATTCTTGGTTGAGGTGAAAGCGTTGTTGCAAGAATTTGACTGTGTACGGTTTGCAGAGACCGAATAATTGAATACATTTTTTATTAAAAAAAGAGAGCAGGAAACCCACTAATCTTTTCAATATAATCCGAGACATTATAGTATTTTTTATGCAAATAAGTGAAGTTACACAGAGAAGAAGTAGGCACACACACTGCCACTTAATCAACACACGTACGTGGCGCTAGTATATATATTCAACACACGCAGGAGGGAGAACCAAATTAAATGCAAGGTATGCCTGATCAGAACTCGTAGATGACGCCGGTGTTCTTCTCCCCGCCTTCTTCCTCTTGCTTGCGCTCCTTGGCGATCTGCTCCGGGCCGATCAATCCTTCCACCTTGTCGTACTTCCTCCCGGTCAACGCCAGGTACTTCTTCTCCTGCACGCAGCTCATCAGTAACACAAGCTAGTAAGGTACGGTCACAACTGAAACGTCAGAGAAATTAAGCTGGAATAACCAGTGCGTACGAGAATGGCTCCTGCAGTGGACATGGTGCCGAGGTTGTCGACGTACTCCACCAAGTCAATCTTCTTCCCGCCGACGTGCTCCTCCCTGTGGTTGTGGTGGCTGTGGTTGTGCTGCTTGGTCTCCTCCTTCCCGTCGTGCTCCTTCTTCCCGGTGTCCGGCGCTTCCATGGCTACTAGATTATCGTTCTCGTCGCCTTTCTTTGTTTTGGTGCGGTGAGCTAGCAGCAAGACTATCTAGGCGGGTTTTATAGGCGTGCAGTCCCATAGACGACTGAGATCTGTACGTGATTATAATACTAATGTAATAATGGTGCTAAAACAGCCACGTACATCAAATGCGTATAGACTGAGATATTTGTTCGTTGGCTACAAAATAATAATATTATTATTGATATATAGTACTAGTTCCATCAGCAATAGCATTGGTTTATGTCGCTGTACGAATATATGGTGACGTTGCAACGCCCGCTCTAGATATTTTGGTTTCTTACACCAAGATTGTAATAATATTGATTAGGTTTTCGTTCAGTTCACTCCTTACAAGATCGACACACATATTTATTATCTTTTTATGCTTCCGATCATTGACAACCACAGCCATCACAACAACCAGGGCGTTGTTAGTTTAGTGTTATTCAGTTTAGTGTTCTCTTGCTGGGTTATATATAGTTTCTGGCCCCTCTGTGGTAGTAATTGTCAACCCTGTGAAGCGGAGATGGATAGCTACTACTATTCGAACTGCATGATCTGCGATACTGTAATTTCATTGCTTGAAGTAATGAAATTTGGGAACACCCTATGGTGGAAAACTCCATATATGAACCCATGCACACTCTATGACACCAACTACTAAAAGAAATAGCTTCATTATTGATGAGATTTATATTGGTTCTAAATTTCTTGTTATGTGCAGGCAGCAAGATTGTTGTGTACTGCTATATAAGATGTAATTGATACATCAAAGTCAATCTTTTGGATAAACAATTGTTTTGCTCTTTTAGAGCAAGCCCGATTCCAATGATGCCATCTCAGTTATCTTTAGTGAACCTACCACAACTTTTTTTTTCCCTTATGTGGAGGAGGGAGTGAAGGAGGGGAGCTTGTAGCATAATCCAAGGTAATTTTGCATGACTAGCTCTATGATTTCAAGGGCCCTCGGGAACTAGATGTCGTGGGCCCTTAAAGATAAATATACTTTTCAAGTAATCCATCCTCGTAATAGTGCTACGAATATATTGATGACACAAATCAAGTAATTAACTTCCAACCACATGTTCTTAGTTCTTTATGATTGATGAACAATGCCACCATTAGAATAGAAATTATAAAAGAACTTCATAATAGAACTAATATGGTTACCTTAAATACGAACCAAAACCTGAAATTAGAAAGGGGAAAGAACACTAAATTTAACCCTAAAGGATGGATACTGCAGTTGAAGTTCGGCAACAATTGTGGAGTAAATCGATTGGGATCAATGGGGAAATGAGAAAATCGAAGCAAATTAATTATTGAAATTGATCGTCGCATCAAATTTGGGGAAGGGTTGTGCTCAGCATTGCTACAGTGAGGTGCAGAATAGAGAATCGACGTCGAGGCAATCGCCGTGCTTGTCGAATGGTGTCATCGAAGACGTGAGCCTGCGCCGTCCCCCTGCCCGTTGGTCAAGTTCCCGTGGAGTAAAATGCACCGTCAACTTTGCTCGTAGTATCATCTAGATTCCTAAATTCACAAAATGCAAATTCCGATCCTTAAACTTGCTAACTGTGTCATGTAAAATTCTAATCACCATTTTCAAATTATAAAGTGGAAGTATTTTTGCTAATGTGGAGCTTACATGTGACCCCAAATTTTATTTTTAAATTTTTGCGCTCAATTCTTGTATTTTCAAAATTTTCTTCAAAATTTCATTGGAGTCAATTTTTTCCCAATATTTCCTCCAAAAATTATCTTTTTTATTTCTATTTTTTTACAATATCATACGAGTTTCATTTTCCTACAATTTTCATACAGATCTTTTATATTTGAACATATTTGTACAAATAAATTTATTATGATTTTTCTGTAGGTATATATTTTATATATAATTTTTTATTTGAATAAATTATACAATATTTGAACAAATTATAGAACTTTCAGTTTAGCTTAAGCAACTGAAATTTGGACCTCACATGATTTAGCTTAAGCAAATTTAAGGACGCATTTTGAAAGATTGAGGATCTGGATTACATCTCGAGCCAAGTTTAAGATCCGACAGTATATTTTACTCCCCACGAAGCTTGTGACGATGATGATTGGGGCGTCATCGGCTCGCGGCCGTGGAAGTTTGATGATCGCAAAGATGCAATTTCACAACGTGGAGCAACAATTGCAGATAGAAGAAAGAATAAAGAAAGAAAGTAATTAGACATCGCTTACAAGCGCTGTTGTAAGCACCCAACATTTGAATATGAGTAACATGAAGAACACATCCCATACTGAATGTAGGGCGATCGCCCGAACCAGTCTAAATCCTTACCTTCGTTTGTTGGCCATTGAGCCACGGAGAAGGGCGGTGCTAAATTTACTAGCTGGTGATCGAAAAACCGGTATATTTATTCCAACTAAAGTTTAGTCCATTAGTCCATAGAACCTACATAATTTGGACTAAATTTGGTTTCACCTATTTATATGTTTGAAATGGTTTCCCACCTAATGTTTAATCCATGGATCTCAAACAGGCATGGACTAAGGGAGTGTTTGGATTCGGTGACTTATTTTTAGTCCGTGTCACATCGGATGTTTGGATGCCAATTAGAGGGACTAAACATGATCTAACTATAAAACTAATTGCATAAATAGAGACTAATTCATGAGACGAATCTATTAAGCCTAACTAATCCATCATTAGTATATGTTTACTGTAGCACAACATTATCAAATCATGGACTAATTAGACTTAATAGATTTATCTCGCGAATTAGCCTCCATTTATGCAATTGGTTTATAATTAGTCTATATTTAATACTCCTAACTGGTATCCAAACATGACAGAGATTTATTTTTAGTCTCTGTAACCAAAGAGGAGCTAAAGTTCAGTTATCTAGTATTTAGTCATGTAAAATTTAGTCCGGACAATTTGGTCCTAGATGATCCAAACGGGCTTTAATGTTGCTCGTGTTACACGACTAATTTAAGGCAAATTAATTAGTTTCAAGATGCGGAAATCCTAATGTCCATGAAATACTCACACATCATGGGGTCACAATCGGAGGTATTTATGCAACTCTGGCGCTCGCATGTGGGAGCATGCATGCATGCATGCTTGTACATGTGCAACATCCATAAACATAAAAAATGGTGTGGATTTGTATGTGTGGCATGGAAATTATGTTCGACATGGACCCTACATTCTAGAACACTAACAAAACGTAATTTTTTTCAATAAGCTATTTATTAACCATTATGACCCTTAACTTGGTTTTGCAAAATTTCTGAATAAAAACGTAACAAAGCCACTCGGATGGGGGAAAATTCAAGAACCATGAAGCTAAGGGTATAACGGTCCTTTTTTTCTGCAGTGCTCTGTGCCCTGCATCAAACAAAAACGGACAAAACCTGCCAGACAAAATTGATTTAAAGGTGTCACACAGACAAAACCTGCCCTTAAGACAAATTTAGTTCAAGCTTATGGCTGTTTACTGAGATTCAGATAAATAACCATCAACCATTAATTCGGAAACCTTGATGAAGATCTTGTAGTTTGAACGGTCTATCCAAGATGAGAGAGGACATATATGTGTCTCATGCTAATATAGATAATGCCAAGCAAATAAAATCATAATTGTGATTTGGGTGAATAGTGCTCTTCAAAGCTGATGTATGGGTTAAACTTAAAAGCATTGGGTACAGATGATGGCATGACCGGAAAGGACTAGTGCATTTAGCTTAAAAGGACGCCCACGTTTCCGTTTCCGTTTATTTGGATTGTACGGGCCCCTACTGAACTGGATCCTAGACCGTCACACTTTTCACCCTAGCCCAGAGCCGCCCTTGAGCATGAGACCATCCACACCTACCATTAAGATGTTTCCAATGATGACAGCTTATATAGCAGAGAAAGTTAACAAGAAGAAGAATTTTTTTGCGTCACCTACTGTCGTCATGGGCTTGGTTTTAAGCCGGTTTCGATGGGCGATTGGAAACGGAAATGTCATGATACCGGCTAAGGTGACAGCCCCGCAGAACCAATGGAAGGCTAGGCATGTAGCAGGAAGGCATCAATGGAAGCGAAAAGCGGTAAAATAGGATTTACGCTTTGTCTATTGGAAGACGCGTGATAACGTTTCCAGGCCGCCTACGTTGCTGGCAGGTAAGGTAAGGTTCGGCCGGACGAGGCACGTACGCGTGAGCCTAGCCCACGGGCCGCGGGCCCCGCCTGCCAGCGTCCTGTCCCACACCTCCCCTCACCCTTCCCACCACTTCTCTCCCTTCCTTCCTTGTCCGCCTCTCCCACCCATGGCGGTTTGATCTGATCCCCTCCCACCTCTTCCTCCTCCCGGCCCCAACTCCCTCCTCCCAACCCAAGCACACGGCACCCAACACCCTCTCGCTCTCCGCCTCCTCCCCTACAGGAGATCAGTCTCTGCTGGTAAGCCCTGCCGACCTGCCTTTGCTTCAACTGATCTCGCTCGCTGTGCTGTTGCCCGCGGGCGTCCGTGAGCGACCCGTGGAGTCCAAAGCCTTCGCTACTGTGAAGTCCTAGTTGCGGATTCGTTCCCGCTGCTGGCGCGAACAGTCCGTCCATACTGTTCCTGTACTTGAGAGAGCGTCGAGCGCGCGAGATCCGTGGGGGCTAGGGGTGCATCCCCACCCTGGTTTTGGGGCTTTAAGGGACGAGGTCAGCGATAAGCTGTCGCCGTTCATGGTTACTCTTTGTCAAGTTCGTCTGTTTCGTGAGTGAGGTACTAAGATGTGGGTGGATACGATGATAGATTAGATTGGCAGTGGCTCTAGCATTCGTGTTGCTTAGATTAGATCGGTTTTTCTTCTTTGGAGACCCTCTCAGGCTAAAATTGGATTGTTGATGGTGAGTCCCTAGTGCACATTTATCTGATAGCTGTGCTTTAGTCCTAGTCGAATCACCTTAGTTGGTTCAGGAGTGTGAAAATCGGTACCTCTGTAATGTTTACTTCTTGGTGAGTTAATGTATGAATTCCAGTTCCTGTCTCCTATCCGCAAGACTTGATGACTGTGACTTGCTATGTAATGCAGTGCTGGCTATCTGATTTTTATGTAATCACATCATTTGTCTGCAAGCCTAATTGCTGATTTTTTCCTCTCTCAATAAATGGCACATCAGATTTGTGGATATGGCTGATAACGAGAAAGAGGTGCGAGAGGGAACCACCCCCCGTGGGGCGGACTGGGAAGTGGTGACTCTCACAGCATCTGCCTATGAAGCAGCGCCCGGGCCTGCTGGAACGGAACCAAAGCCTGTTAATGAAGAGCGCAGTTCATCCAACGCATTGCTTATGTCTGACCACTTTGTGTTTCCGCCCAGTGAGCACGAGAACCTGCCGATACAGACCAGTTTTGATGATATACAGCCTGAGAAAGATGTGCAGGAAGCTAGTACCAGTGTGGAAGATTATAGTATCAAGAATGATGCTGGGTCTGAGAGAGTTTAGTTCTATGATGAAGGGAGAAACCTATCAGTTGATGATGCTGAGATGAGAGATGATGTTCCTGGGTATGGTTCATCTCACACCGAAGATGATGGGCATGGCTTTGTTGCTCATGATGATGACAATGAAGCTGGTGATGGTTCTGATGAAAAATCGGGCCAGCCTTTAAAGCCTGCAGACAGGAAGAGCCATGATGCTGGTGCTTCATGTAAATGCTGGTTGAAGAAGCACATGACATGTCTGTATCACCAAGCAAAGGAAACAAATTCTATCTGGTCTGTGGTGGTTGCAGCTGCCCTGGTTGGGATTGTGATTTTGGGACGTTGGCACAAAGATAAATTGCACTTTGACCACCTTAAGTGGCGCTCTGGCTCAGCAGTGAGGTGTGTTAACTTCTTGTTTCCTACAAATATATACATTATTTCGTAGGGTTGAAGTATGCAGATAACTTATTTGATGTTTTTGGACTTCTGCACTTTAGTGGTTTAATGTGTACACACAAGCGTGTGGTTCCTCTTCAGGTTATCTGCAGTTTGTCCTAGAATTTGTCTCTGCATCATATATTCTCTGTAGCAATAGCCAAATTCATTTTGCAGTGCTAGTTGATGTTCTAATCTGTCATCCTCATAAGTTTCTAGCGACTAACTAGTAAGGTGGTAATCTTTTGGAACTGATAGTTGGATGCTGTGTTCTGCATTTCTCTAGTCGTGCTTGTTTTGTGGGTGTGATTTGGAATTCAAAAGGATTGGACAGCAGTTGTACCAAATTGCATCCATTGTCTAAAGCAGATTTGGATCAGATTCATTCATCACATGGATTTGAATATGGATTGGTAACTAAGGAATAGTTCTTGGCTAGTTCCAGATTCTCGTCTCAGTTCGGATTGAACTATCTCCTCAATTCTATTTCATCTGATGTTGTAGACTTAATACACACTATAAGTGCAAACACAAGATGACCACATGCTCATGTTAAAATTAGTCTATCCTTACCAAAGTTATTTCATTTTATGTATTATAGAATATATGAGTTAGGTCTATTTATGCAAGATATAGGTAGCCCCTCTCAAAACCCTATAACATCAATAAAAGGACATCATGCATCCTAAACAGGGGTTAGTGGTGGGGTGGGTGGGTGTGTTGGTGGGGGTAGGGGTTGACTATTAAACATTTTTTCTTCCAGTATTTTGCCCAATCTGTAATTCTGTATTAGATCTGAATTTGTGCTAGGAACTTAGGATATTGTTTCTGATATTGGACTCAATTCTTACATGCTTATTTGGATAGAGAAGGAAAAATTATTGCGTTGTTGAAAACTATATATAATCAATATCAACGTCTTTTTATATTTGGTACTCGCTCCATCCCTATAAGGAAGTCATTCTGTGATTCAAAATTTGTCCCACAATTCTTGTCATTGTTACCCCATTTAGTATCCGCATGTGCATGCGGCAGTCAGTTAGTGCTAAATATGGCTAATAAATAGGGGCAAGCAAGGTCATTTCACACTTTTGCTAATTTGTCTAAGTTTTTCTAAAGTGACTTTCTTTTAGGGACGGAGGGAATAAATAATATGGATGAAACCATTTTATTTTCTATTGTATCTCTATATTTTGCATAAAGAACCAAAGGGCCAAGTTTCCTTTTGCGTATTATCAGGCTGGTGCTGTTCCAGTCCGTTTTCATATTATGTGAACTATGCATGTTTTGTTGCGTGAATAGTCACTCTGAAAACTGTGCTTAAATTATTTCTGTGTTTCCCATTAGGATTCTCGATTGCATATATCTGTGAATTGACATGGTTGCTGTTGCATTTGAGGTTTTTAATGTACTACTTTATGAAAAGAATTTAGTTCATGCAGGCTCTGTTTTTTTCCCCCTTCTGTTGTTCCAGAATTTGGAACCATTTTTTCGAATTTTTTTCTTGCAGCTCACAATTTAACTAATTCTTAACTTGGGTCTGTAGCAATGACCTAGCATGTTGACTTCATGCTTTGTATGTTATAAATAATTTTTAATTCCTCTTAAAATGCCTGATAAAGTGATAATGACAAAGATTTCTATGGATATGGTACTGAATGGTTTGGAAGTTGAAACATTGGTTAGTTGAAACAAATTGGACTTCATGCTTTGTATGTTATAAATAATTTTTAATTCCTCTTAAAATATCTGATAAAGTGATAATGACAAAGATTTCTATGGATATGGTACTGAATGGTTTGGAAGTTGAAACATTGGTTAGTTGAAACAAATTGGGAAGTGATTAATTGGTTTAATCATTTCCAAACAATTTAGTTGAAACAAATTGGGAAGTGATTAATTGGTTTAATCATTTCCAAACAATTTGGTTGCACTGTTATGTTATAATTTTTGGCAAATGTTATATGTCATCAACCAATATGATCCTGTTCATGCATCAGTAATCAGTAAGTACTAATGTACCAGCAGTTGCTGCTTCTTAAAGGCAATAATAGCAACAGGTCCATGATGCCCTGTGAAATGTATCTCTCTTTTTCAACTGTGAATGTGTTCCTGATAATTTGTTTATTAACATCAAGGATCTAGATCAATATCTAAGTTTCTTAGGCAATGATATCCATTAGAAATTGTTCTATCTTGTGCTAATAACTATTATGTGCAAACTTGAGGGTATTTTTCTGGCAGTGCTATGTGTCCACAACGTTAGATTCTTGAAGAACTTTTCTGCTGCTATACCTTTAGTTCTTTTGCACTTTTACCTTGTTATTAATATTTATCTATTGGTCGCTCATGTTGGGTTTCATCTCTAGCGCATCCCAACTTGCTTGGGAATAAAAGCTCTGATGTTGTTGAGTATAGCTTCAGCCTTTTGACCACTTGGTACTTTATTCTATACATTTAACTGCTTGTCCCACTGGCAGACATGTTAAGGCCCCTTGCACTGACTATTGACTACTGAGGAAATGTGCCTGAAACATGCTGAGAGGGTTCGTATAGAATAGCGTGCCAAGGGTGTAATGAAATTAAGAGATCTGTGGAGTGGTTTCACTGCACTAGTTGCTCTGACATGCAATACAAACAGCTCAGCGTCGTGGGCCCTACTGAAAATGGAATGCTTGACATTCCATCTGCATGAAGGGCACCAGAAATTTGCCATGTTCTGTCCTAGTGCGATGTTTATGCATTCATGTTCACCCCCCCCCCCCCCCCCCCCCCCCCCCCCCGCCCCCCAAGGTTCCATTGAGAAGGAAACATATTTTTACATTTCATGTCCTGCACATTGTTGCATCGCCTTTTCTATTCTCTTTGATATCAAAGATTGACGTTATGATATGCGTTGTTTTGCTAAAATATACAAAAATTAAAAAATGATTGTGAAACCAGCTATCTGTTTACTTGTGACTTTTTTAGAGGTGTACCTTACTAAGCTGTTTGCTGATGTGTCAATATGGAGCTGCAATCATTTTGTCGCGCTAGTTTCTGACATTACGGTAGAAAGTTTAAATTCCCTCTTACAGTTTTACCCTGTATCTACCTTTGCCTATAACTGAAATTGTTTTCTCTGGCAGAGGATGATCAACAAGTGGTCTTAGCTGATACAAAGCTTTGATGGGTCTTTACAAGTCACCTGAATTCAGTAACCAAGATGGTGGATGCAATATGATTTCGATGATGACGAAAAGGAGTACGGCCGATATAATAATGTAACATTTGACTAGAATTTTATTTGCAGCCTACAAGGAATGCCGGGCTTCTAAGCTGTCTAATTCTCCTCCATTCACATTATCTTACCACTTTACTTGCAACGTGGGCACCTGGCACATAATTTTAAGTTCCTGCTACTTTTGCTGTGATGTATGTTTTGACTGAATCCGATGGCTATTGAATACAGAATTGCATACTGCGTTAGAATTTGGTTGTTCACCGAGGGCAACTGAAATGCATTTGTGCTTTTGCTTGTGAAAATGGAAAACCTGGAAAGTTTGTTTGGCTTCTAATTTGTAACTCCTGAGTACTGAAATATTGTTTGGCAATGTGCCATTTTGTCGAAAGCATTATGGTTGGTATTTTGATATGATTGTGTTATCAATTTATACCACGTAAAGTGTATCTGCTAATCTGACACAATTGCAATAGCCCCAAGGATCAACTTGCTGGGGTAACTAAGGCAGCATTCTAAGTTTAACGTGGGCCGAACAAACGTACAAAATTTCGCCTTGTTTAAAGGATCCGAGTTTCCATTAATTAGAATCTAGTAGGCACCCCAAATATTCTTAGGGCGTTCTTAATGTTAAAATTAGAAACATTTCAAAAATTCTCAATTTAAGACAGCAAATTATAGCAAGTAGTTTTAAAAGGCATAAAACTGAAGACCTGCCGGTAAAAACTGGTTGAAAGCAGTAACTAAGTCTGTGGGGAGTATGACATATAACTTCACAAGCAGCACTCCCGATCTATACAGACAGTCAAGAACATACTGTTGATGCTCAAACTGCATCAGCTGTTGACATCATTCTCCAACTATTTTTACAACACATTTAAATACTTAAATATCACTTGTAATGTTCACGGCAAAACTAAAACAAACAGGAAACTGTATCATGCACCTATGCTGCCAAGCCAGAAGAACAGGGGAAACTGTGCTATTGCCATGAAGAGAAGGAAGTAATGCTGTCGTGATGAGTGCCTCTCGCTGCTTCTCATCTCCGTGAAAAGCACCCTCTTCATTGTCCTCACCAAGAACACTCCCATGCACAGGCTCATCCATGGCATCATGACGTAATATGAGTATGCCCATATGAGCCTTGCAACAACAGCAAGGGATAGTCCGGCAAATAAGTAGCCACCATATGCTACCAAGTCGAGAAGTGGCACCTCACCACCGCCCATTGAGTAGAGCAAACCTTTCAGGATCACGAGCTGGAAGGCCCATCCGATGAGTGCCCTGGAAAACTGCAGATTTATAGCTTCAGGAGTAAACCTGCACAAGTACCAGTTACATCAAATTAGGAACTTTCAGTCAACCATTTGGCAACTGAAGAATGACTGTCAACAACTCACTTTCCCATGAAACCTAATGTAAAGCCTGCAAGAATGATGAAGCTTCCAAATGCCATGAAAGGGATGTACAGATCTGGTGCATTTATGTCATAGATTGGAGGTTTGTAGGACAAACGCCCACCAACAGGTTCACTTATCCGAGTCCAGTGCCCCTGCACGAATAATGGAAAAATAGCACTTTATTTCAGTAGGCTACATCAACAAACCAGTTTTACATGCAATGTTGTTAGGAAAGATGATTTACCCTGTGAAAGAATGGAAACAATATAACTTTCAACTTGTTCCTGACATATTGATCATTCACATGGAAGTAATACTGCGGGTTGGATAAGTATCTATTGATCTGCACGAAACAGAACCAATAATTTAGAGAGAATGTAAGGAACGAAAATATCAAGGATAAGGTTGACTGGAGACTCCTTACATTGCTTTGCATGAATTCTGAACTAGAATCCAAGAACTTCTCCCCATATACTCCTAGCCCAGATCTAATTAGACCTGAGCTTGCACCATATAATGGATTGTTAAACTGGCCAGGCTGAGAATTCTGCTGTGGCATCTGCATCCCAGGAGGGTTCCCATAGTTATTATACATGGCTGCAGAGAACAAACAGAGGTAAGAAAATGTTAGCAAGACCATAATGACAACATCATAATCGACTTGGCATATTTGTGGCCAAATCAATGACGATAGCACAGCACTAGCACGATGTGACATAAAACACAGGTAAGTATACCAGAGCTATTTGTGATGTTGCTAAGAAAGCTTTTTTTTTACACTTATGCTTGATCTCAGGCTTATCATCATAAAAATTTAAATTCCCTGGCACATATGAAAAAGGAGTGCAACATGATTCTGGAGTCATACTACAGCAGTTTAGAAGAGAGAATTTCCCAATTATAAAGATAATGAGAAATTGCACAGATCATCTCGCAGAAGTATGAGCTATTCAATTGAAGTTAAAGTTCAGTTACAGAAGAGTCCTACACATGTAAACTGATTTGCTTGCCCATCGCCCACTTTGAGAGAAAAAAGGCGACGATGCAAATAAAGACCATCATCTACAGCTGGCAACGTATGGGCACAAGAATATCAAATAACCGCAAGCAACCACACTCATTGAGATGTAATGAAGCAGGTAGGCGTATTCAGCTTACCTATTTGACTGTAATACAGCAATGATGATGATTTTTCTAGAAGCGAAGAAATACCAAACTATTGTTTTTTCTCCTTTTATGTAGATTATGGAGGAGGCAAATGAGAAGCAATGTATGTAGTAAAACATAAAATTCCCTTGTTATGTCTATTGCTAGAACACACAGAATTACATAAACAGAGACATAAAAATCTTAAATTTCCTGGGTTGCTTCCAGGGATCCTAACTAGGCACTTTGCCATTCGTTCCTAGCATCCATAACTTATCTGATCTCTACTTCTTTATGGATCATCGAGTAATAAAATACACGCAACCAAGCAGGGAATCTTGGTAAGATCAGTATCGCCTCAGTCCGGCTTTCCAAAATTCCAAGAACAGCATCAACCTTAATTTCAAGATCCTCCCGTTCCTATACACCAAGAGCTAGCTCCATTACCAAAGCGAAGCCTTGCTCGCTGGTCAGAACAAGACTACCCCTAATTTGTTTTTTTTAATCTTCCGCGCAGAAAAATGAGGAAGAAGAAACAAATCGAACCGGCGAACGGATTTGATTCGCAGGGCACAACACGGACGCAGAGAAGCGAACTACCGCTCCACTCGCTCGCTTGATGGATCGGGTGGATCGCGAGTTCGAGGGGTTCGCTCAAACGGATCGGACGTGTGGAGGGGACGAGGGATTCGGGCTCGATTAAGCGCGTAATCGACCCGGAATTCGCGCGAGGCGAGAAAGGTAGGGCGACTTACTTGGAGGAACCGGTGGAGGAGCGGCGGCGGTAGGAGAGATGACAGGGCAACCGCGCGCGGCCGGCGGAGGCGCGTTGGGAGCCTGCCTGTGCGTGGGGTGAAGGAGAAGGCGGACGCGGTTCAAGGAGAAGGCTCTTTAGTGGGGGCTTTCGTTCGTTTCCTTCGGGCGGAAGGACGCGAAAGAGGAAGGCCGCCACGCCCACGCGCGTGCTTGCCCTCGTGGCCGCCGTGACGTGGCCATGTCGAGTGGAATTTCTAGATTTGTTGACCGCTGCTTCCTAGTGTCTTCCGAGTCCATTTCTTTACTGATAAAAAAAGAAGAAACTGTTTTATTTTCTTATATGAAACGGTAATGCTAGGTAAGCCACGTCTAATGCGTCGTACGGTTCCGTGAGCTCAGCTATAATAAAAATATCGTGATATCCACCGCTGCTTCCGTTCCACCTTATCCACTCGTTCTTCTCTCCTCTATCTGCTCTATTTTCTTGAAGTCTCCCAACCCGAGCCGAGCAACGCCGCCCGCCAGGATTCTAAATCCAGCGCCCCTGCCCGCAATCCCTATCGCGCATCTCCGCCTCGTTGCGCCTCCCCCACGACCCGCTAGACGAGGCCTCCATCGCGTCGGGAGGTGCCGGTGGGACGCGCGCTATGGGAGTTGCGCCGGCGGGGAGCGCGCGACGGGGTGGCGCCGGAGAGGAGCGGTGGCGCAGACCTCCGCCGCGTTTGGGAGGTGCCGGCGGCGCTGCCCGTAGAGCGCCCCGTGTACAGCCCGGAGCTCCCTGTGGTCATCCAGGAGCGCAGCGTCGACGTGGGTATATCATGATGTTGCAGTAGAGATTTTGGGATGTTGTCATGGGTACCTCATGGTGTTGCAGTAGATATCTTTAGATGTTTGGAGGATGTTGCATGAAACATACGTTTAATGTTGCGGCGGGAATTTTTTTCTCAAAATACGATATTTATATTGAACTATTTTTTTCGTATTTTTTCAATGTTGCAATCTCTATGTTTCAGATGATAATTTATTTTAATGTTGCAAGGAGCGTGTCCGATCCAACATAGGATATTTACCTAGCAAACCCGTATATGAAATAGAGCGTGTCATAGACGCTTCACTCTATCATAGATTCCTCCGTCCATAATGTTTTCGGCTATTACCCCTCCGGTACGGTCTGGTTTCTTTTTCCAACTTTATGAAATCTCCAGCAAGCTGATTAGGATGTTTTGCAAAGTGTCAATAGTGTAACCTGTTTGGTTGCTTGCATAAATTTCAGTGACCAACATCGTATATTCTAGATAAGCATGCTGAATGGATATAGTAATTGTAAAAAGTAAGGTGTGTACATGTGTGATTCGTTGCATGAGCTGATGCGGTAATCATTATAATTATAACTAGTAGCGGACCCAGGAATTTAAACTAGGGTAGTCCGAGCAAAAAATTTCAAAATGCAAACCGGTATAATCTAATAGCAGTTCCGCAACAATACGGTATATAATAATCAAATTACAATAACATAAGTAAAAAGATCCCATAATACATTCAATTCGACAAATTAGTTCAGAACTCCAATAATTTACAATATAAAATATTGCAACATCAATAAATCTTACATAAATAGAAGATTACAATACTAGTCTAGTCTAATGCTATTGCTTTACGCTTCCTCATGGTAATGAAAGCGTGAATTATGTCATCCTCATTTATATTAGAGAAAATTTCACGCTCAATAAAAATAACCTGAAAGGATCTAGATGTCGACAAGAGGAGGGTGAATATTCGGATTGAAAATTACAACAATTAAAACAAGTTTATGCTAGAATTTTAGTGGGCTTGGCCCATTAACAAATTCAGAAATTTCAATAAATCTCAAAGGCCCATGTGTGCAAGAGGAAGTGGTACAAATTTAGTCCCACCTTGCTAGTGGAGGAGTGGGATGACCAACATAAATATGGAGATTGTCTCCACTCCTCCAAGCTATGTGATGGAGGAGGGAAGATAAAACACCACACGCGAGCACGCCACGCCTCGCCGGGCTCGGGCGGGGCGGGGCGAAGGGCGCGGGCGCGCGGCACTTGCGCGAATGGTCCGTCGAAATCCGGCCCCTCGACTTGTGGGGGTGCGGCTTCCTTTTGCAGTTTTAATTTTTGGTGACTTGGTCCCTAAGTCTGCGAGATATGGAAGTCTAAACCCTAAATCTAATCGGTTTAGATCCTGATCACAACACGAGGTCGGTTTGACTTCCCTATATATATGACTCATCGGCCTCTACCAAAGATACACCAAAACCTAGGGTTTTTGCCTCTTCTCGTTGCTGCGCCGCCACCGTAGTCTTCTCCATCCCGAGCGGCGGCATGCACCGGCGAACGGGAGAGCAGGTCTCCGGAACTCTTCGCCTTTGGGATCTTGTACCAGGAGAGGGCGAATAAGGTTTTTGGGAAGCGCTTTTGCGCGACTGCTCAAGATCTTCACCACGGCGCGTCTTCCACCCAATTCCGTTGCCTCACGGGCCAACCGCCTTCGTCGTCTCTAGCAGCGGCGGTTCGTCGTCGTCAATCCTCCAGCCAAGGCTCAGTACGTGTTCTATGATCTGATCTGTTTCTTAAGCATGTATCCTGAGTTCCAAGCTATGCTGTTTATGCTGACTAGTATGCTAGACTTATGCATGCTAGTTCCTGTGTTCATCATAATTTATTTCATACGGAGTTTAATATTGCATCTGCCTATATTCTCAACAATCCAAAAACCTTATCATAGGCAATCTGTTGATTTTACAATGGCTGGATTTGCTGATGCACCGAGGCCAGAAAAGTTTTCTGGTGTGCACTTTAAGAGATGGCAAGTTAAGGTCCGTCTCTGGCTTACTGTAATGCATGCATGGGAAGCGAGGCTTGGCACACCAGTAGGTGAACATTCTCCTGAGGAGAGGAAGAAGTTCACGGATGCCAACAATCTCTTTATGGGCTGCGTTATCAGTGTCCTTGCTGATCATCTGGTTGATGTGTACAACCACATAACAGATGCGAAAGAGCTGTGGGATGCATTGGTTGCAAAGTATGATGCAACTGATGCGGGCAGTGAACTGTACACCATGGAGAGCTTTCATGACTTCAGGATGGTGAATAACCGTTCTGTGATAGAGCAGGCTCATGAGATACAGATCCTTGTGAAGGAACTTGAACTCTTGAAGTGTCCTTTACCTGACAAATTTGTGGTTGGGTGCATGATTGCAAAGTTGCCCTCCTCATGGAGGAACTTCGCCACTGCTCTGAAGCACAAGAGACAGGAAATATCAGTTGAAAACCTGATAGCATCTCTTGATGTTGAGGCTAAGGATGTTTCTAAAAAAGGAGGTGAGGGTCACTCCAGCGCCAACATGGTGCAAAAGAACCACCCACACAGTAAGAACAAAGGGAAGGCTGCCAACAAGCCTGTCAAGACTACTACCTTCAAGAAGAAGAAGACTACAAACGCTAAAGGAGCTTGCTTCACGTGCGGTGAAGGGGGACACCTCGCGAGGGACTGTCCAAATCGTGCAGATCGCAAGGAGAAGGCTAGCAATGGATCTGGATCCAAGACTGTCAACACAGTGACCGCGAGCAACACTGGAGATGGGTATGGTAATTTACCTACTGTTTTTTCAGTATTTCAGTCTACTAGGTGGCTTGATACGGGTGCTAATGTTCATGTGTGTGCTGACATCTCTATGTACTGTTCTTACCAGGTCGCTCAGGGTTCTTCCGTCCTAATGGGGAATGGATCGCATGCTTCTGTTTATGGTGTTGGCACGGTAGATCTGAAGTTTACTTCGGGAAAGATCGTGCAGCTGAAGAACGTGCATCATGTCGCTTCTATCAACAAGAATCTCGTGAGCGGCTCCCTTCTATGTAGGGATGGTTTTAAGGTTGTTTTAGAGTCCAATAAATTAGTAGTGTCTAAGCATGGACAATTCGTGGGTAAAGGCTATGATAGCGGAGGCTTGTTCCACTTTTCCCTTGCAGAATTTTGCAATATGTCAGTGAACCATATTTGTGGTGGCGTTAATGATGATGCGAGTGTTTGGCATTCTCGTTTATGTCATGTTAATTTTGGTTTAATGTCTCGGCTTTCCAGCATGTGCTTAATTCCGAATTTCACCATTGTCAAAGGTTCTAAGTGCCATAGCTGTGTGCAATCGAAGCAACCTCAAAAACCTCATAAGTTGGCACCTCTAGAACTCATACATTCTGATATCTGCGAGATGAATGGTGTGTTGACAAATGGTGGAAACAAATATTTCATGACGTTGATTGACGATGCGACTAGATTTAGCTATGTTTATTTGTTGCAAACTAAGGATGAAGCGTTAGATTACTTTAAAATCTATAAAGCCGAAGTTGAAAATCAACTAGAGAGAAGGATCAAACGTCTAAGATCTGATCGCGGTGGCGAGTATTTCTCCAAAATATTTGATGAATTATGTGAGGAACATGGTGTTATTCATGAGAGGACGCCTCCCTATTCACCCAAATCAAACGGGGTTGCTGAGAGGAAAAACCGCACCCTGACTGACTTGGTTAATGCCATGTTAGACCGTGCTGATTTATCTAAGGCATGGTGAGGGAAGGCTCTGTTGACTTCATGTCATGTCCTGAATAGAGTTCCAAACAAGAATAAAGATCAAACACCATATGAAATGTGGATATGGAGAAAACCATCGCTTTCTTATTTGCGCACATGGGGATGTCTGGCGAAAGTCAATATATCTATTCCGAAGAAACGCAAGTTGGGACCGAAGACAGTGGATTGCATCTTTCTGGGGTATGCTCAGCGTAGCATTGCTTATAGATTTTTAGTAGTTAAATCTGAGGTACCTGATATGCATGTTGATACTATTATGGAGTCTCGTGATACAACCTTTTTTGAGAATATATTTCCAATGCAAGATATACATAACATTTCTAGATTTTCTACTGAGATAACTCCTAAACCTACTACACCTGTTGAGTCCTCTGAACAACCTATCGAGAATGAGGAAATCCTTGAGAAGGATGACAGTGAAGCTCCTAGGAGGAGTAAGAGACAGAGGGTTGCAAAATCCTTTGGTAATGATTTTACTGTGTACCTTGTGGATGACACTCTCACGTCTATTGCAGAGGCATACGCATCTCCTGATGCTGATGATTGGAAAGAAGCTGTTCATAATGAGATGGACCCGATTCTATCCAATGGGACCTGGGAATTAACTGAACGACCATATGGTTGCAAACCAGTTGGTTGTAAGTGGGTGTTCAAGAAGAATCTTAGGCCTGATGGTACTATTGAGAAGTACAAGGCTCGGATTGTTGCCAAAGGTTAAACACAAAAGGAAGGAGAAGACTTCTTTGACACTTACTCACCTATTGCTAGATTGACCACTATTCGAGCACTACTTTCCCTAGCTGCCTCATATGTTCTTATCGTACATCAGATGGACGTTAAGACATCTTTCCTAAATAGAGAGTTGGATGACGAGATTTACATGGATCAGCCAGATGGGTTTGTAGCTGAGGGTCAAGAAGGCAAGGTGTGCAAGTTGTTAAAATCCTTGTATGGTCTTAAACAAGCACCTAAGCAATGGCATGAGAAGTTTGACAGAACCTTAACTTCTGCAGGCTTTGTCATTAACGAGGCTGATAGATGTGTGTACTATCAGCATGGTGGGGGCCAAGGAGTTATGTTATGCCTGTATGTGGGTGACATACTGATTTTTGGCACAAACATTGAGGTGATTAATGATGTCAAGTCTTTCTTGTCAAAGAGTTTTGATATGAAAGATCTGGGAGAAGCTGATGTGATCCTCAACATCAAGATTATTAAGGACGAGAATGGGATTACTTTGTCACAATCCCATTATGTGGAGAAAGTTTTGAACCGTTTCGGTTACATGGGTAGGAAGGCATCTCCAACACCTTATGATCCCAGTTTGATACTCCGCAAGAACAAGAAAATTGCTAAGGATCAATTGAGGTACTCACAGATTATTGGTTCACTCATGTACTTACCTAGCGCAACAAGGCCCGACATATCTTTTGCTGTGAGCAAATTGAGCAGATTCATGTCAAACCCGGGTTCTGATTATTGGCATGCACTTGATAGGGTTATGCGTTACTTGATAGGCACTATGAGCTATGGGATTCACTATTCTGGGCACCCCGCTGTGCTAGAGGGATATAGTGATTCGAACTGGATTTCTGATGCAGATGAGCTTTATGCCACGAGTGGGTTTGTGTTTACCCTTGGAGGTGGTGCGATATCATGGAGGTCTTGCAAACAGACCATTTTGACGTGGTCAACCATGGAAGCAGAACTTACTGCTTTAGACACAACCACTGTTGAAGCAGAGTGGTTGCGTGAGCTCTTGATGGACTTGCTTGTGGTTGAAAAACCAATGCTGGCTATCCTTATTAACTGTGACAATCAAATAGTGATAGTCAAGGTTAACAGTGCTAAGGATAATGCAAAGTCATCAAGACACGTCAAGAGACCACTAAAGTCAGTCAGAAAGTTGAGAAACTCTGGAGTGATATGTGCGACTTATATCTCAACAGAGAAAAACCTGGCAGATCCATTTACAGAAGGGCTTATTGAAAATGCATCGAGGGAGATGGGTACGAGACCCATATAGGTTGCCATAGTAGTAACCCAACCTATGTGATCGGAGATCCCGTGAATTAGAACCTGGGAAGAGCAAGCTTTTGGTTAACTGAGGAGCGTAATTTTTCTTTTTAACCCTCTCTAAGTGAAGATGCAATACTCTCAAATGCTGTAAGGCAGGTTGGCTATATGCCTTAATGTGTTTCTATTGGCTTTGATAAGCAAAGATACTGTCCTACAGAGCATTTTTGAAAGAACACACCTATATGAGCCTAATTGTTAAACGTCGCAGTCTATGAGACTTGGGTGATCTCTAGCAAGCTCATGAAGAGACCAGGGAGTACGACGTATATGCTCCACCCGCGGGGTAGGCTACTGGCAGTCATGTACTAGTTATGACTTTGACTGAAACTTGTTCGCAGAAAACTAGCAATTCAAGGCATAGTCCATTGTCAAGTTGTGAATAAGCGTAACTTGATGTTCTAGGAGGAAGTTCAACTTAACAGTCTCTGCTGAAACACCAGTATATCAAACAGTGATAAGAACAGGCAAAACTCTAAATGGGCATTTGAGATCTGGTGGGGGATTGCTGGAATTTTAGTGGGCTTGGCCCATTAACAAATTCAGAAATTTCAATAAATCTCAAAGGCCCATGTGTGCAAGAGGAAGTGGTACAAATTTAGTCCCACCTTGCTAGTGGAGGAGTGGGATGACCAACATAAATATGGAGGTTGTCTCCACTCCTCCAAGCTATGTGATGGAGGAGGGAAGATAAAACACCACACGCGCACGCACGCCACGCCTCGCCTCGCCGGGCCGGGCCGGGCTCGGGCTCGGGCTCGGGCGGGGCGGGGCGGGGCGGGGCGAAGGGCGCGCGGCACCTGCGTGAATGGTCCATCGAAATCCGTCCCCTTGCCTTGCGGGGGCGCGGCCTCTACCAAAGACACACCAAAACCTAGGGTTTTTGCCTCTTCTCGTTGTTGCGCCGCCACCGTAGTCTTCTCCATCCCGAGCGTTGGCGTGCACGGGCGAACGGGAGAGCAGGTCTCTGGAATTCTTTGCCTTTGGGATCCTGCACCGGGAGAGGGCGAATAAGGTTTTTGGGAAGCGCTTTTGCACGACTGCTCAAGATCTTCACCACGGCGCGTCTTCCACCCAACTCTATCACCTCACGGGCCAACCGCCTTCGTCGTCTCCAACAGCGGCGGTTTGTTGTTGTCAATCCTCCAGCCAAGGCTCAGTACGTGTTCTATGATCTGATCTGTTTCTTAAGCATGTATCCTGAGTTCCTGGCTATGCTGTTTATGCTGACTAGTATGTTAGACTTATGCATGCTAGTTCCTGTGTTCATCATGATTTATTTCATATGGAGTTTAATATTGCATCTGCCTATATTCTCAACAGTTTATCAGTAACTTTCGGAGTCTCTGGATATTTGTCCAGAATCTCTGCAACTACCGGAGATTCCTAAGAAATGTCCGGATACTCCGGAGAAAAGTGCTGAAACCAAACTCGACCAATCAAACCTCAACCAAAAGTAGAACAAAGGAATTTCCAAGATTTGTAGACATAGTTTCTACCCGTTTGCTTTCACCATCTGCAGTCAAAACCTTTCCAACAAGTAGATTGAGAGCAAACCTAGAATTCTAACAAAAACAAGAACTTTAACAAATCACAAAGTGAAAGCACTAAGACACAAGAATTTGTTTCCCGAAGTTCAGTTGTGCACAGGGAACCTACATCTCTGTTGAGGCACCCAAGAAGAACACTTACTTCTTGAGCTATGAAGCCTCCTCTTAGTAACCCCAAGGTTGCTAAGGTCACTTACTAGAAGGTGGAGGTTGTACAAACTTCCCGGGGCACACTACAAGCTTGGGTGCTCGACGAGCAACGCCTAGCCGGCTAGGAGCTTGAAGCTCCAAGAGTAACAAACATGAAATCCACCGGCTGGACGAAGAACGAGGTGATCAAGAGATGGGAAATCAGCACACTAGCACTCTGTCTTGCTCTCCCCAGAATTTCCCCTCAATCCTCTCACCAAATCCTGCTTGGAAGCCAAAAGAGGGAGTGAGGAGGGCTCTTGAATGCTCAGGAGTGAGGCAGGTGAGTTCTTGTCGGAGAGAGTTAATGTGGAGGGGGGTGAAGGGGTATTTATATCCCAGCCCCCCAAAATAGCCGTTGGCTGGTTAAGCTCCGGAGACTCCGAAGAATTCTTCGAAGACTCCGCACATGTTCGGACTCTGGACACTCCGTAGAAACCCCATGTCCAGAGACTCTGGAAAAATCTTCGAAAACTCCGGACTTTTCTGCAGGAACACTCTAAACAAAATATCCCATGCGTTGTGTGAGTACAAAGGTGTCTCTCATAGGTTTGTTAGATCGTCTTGAGCATCTTTTTCTACGTAAGGCGAGTATATTTCATATCCCTCTTGATAGTATGGCATTCCTATACTCGAATTCAAAAAGTAAAGTAATTAAAACTCCATGGACCTTCGCCTTAGAATTTTCATTCCCTTTTTGGTGATCATATCCTTTTCAACTGTTCATCTATCACCTGCAGTTCCTGCTCACATTCTTACAAGTAGCATTAGTTCTACAAGCGTATATCATTAATACACCAAAACCCACTAAGCAGGCCTAGATGTTCTTTCAATCTTTCCCTTTTTGTTGATTGATGATAATACACTTGTAGCTTACAAGAGATAGATCATTTAAGAAACGAGCAAATGAAATGAATCCTCCCCCTTAATGTGTGCATCTTGCTTTGAATACAATCTTGTGACTTTGACAAAAGTCAAATATTGAACACATAACAAGGAATTCATCTCAAACCTATAGATGGGTGCCTATGTGTGTGCAACAAAGCAAGTGTGATGCAATATGACAGGTTATGCACTCAAAAGATCAAAGAAGAGTGGAGTGGCACATTCTTTGAAGTTTCCGAGGAAATCTCCCGAGTCTCCGCAGCCTGTGGAGTTTCCGGACATTTCTTCGGATTCTCCGAAGAATCTGCCATTTCACAGAAAAACCAAGTCATCAAACAACGAAATCAACATAGTAACAAATGTCCTTGATAACTTAAGGTTCAAACGAGGTCCTAACACACACAAAGCACACATTAGAAGTCCTCAAGCCACATAGTCTTACACAAATGAGTCTAGGAAATGAAATGAAGTTTTAAGATACAAGACAGCGATATATAAATGATCTCTTTCACTGCCCCTTTGGCAACAAGTCACCAAAAAGGGAATGAAAGGCAGCAGGAGCAACTACTCGTCATCGTTGTCATCCTCATCCTCATCCTCATCATCATCCTCATCGTCGTCCTCCTCGCGGTAGTTGAGGGGATGATCTTCGTCGGCCTCCTCATCATCACGAGTGCAATGAGTACAACGAGAGGCAGATCTAGCAGTAGGTGCAAGGGCTACCTCTTCTTCCTATGCAACTTGGGCATCTTGTGCATCCCACTCTGCAAAAGGATCATCAAACTCGAGCAGCTCATGATGTGGGTCACATGGAAGTCCCATCACAATCTGCATCTCTATGATGTCACGACGGTTCTCATTCACTTCACAGACCATGGTTTTGCACATGCAAAAAATGCTGCGAAGCACTCTCTTGATCATGGATCCGTTACCCCGATGACGTGAAGAACTAGGAGTATATGAAGGAGCACGAAGAGGTGGGTCATCAACAAGTGGAGCAGAGCTAGAAGACCCTCTGTGCTTGGATGAACGGGCTGGCATCTCACTACAAGGCCTAAGATGAAGCGGCTCTTGCTTAACATCCTTAGGGAATGTGATCTTGGTGACCCTCTCAATCATGTACATAATGTATGGAGCATAAGGTAGATGCTTCCTTGAGTCAACCATGACTCGCCTAAGCTCATTCCATATGAAGTCAAATGCATTGAAGGGTTTTCCACCGCGTGCCATGTGCTTCAAGAGATTCACCGCATAGAAGTTAAGGGCAGTGTAGTCACCTTTCTTGGGATCAATGGTCCACCTCATCATGAAGTTTGCATAGTTGTAATAGGGTTGCAGGTAGGTGGACTTTCCTTCGTGAGCCAAGATAGGATTAAAAAACATGAATTGAGCATCCATTGGCTTTAATCTCTTCTCCACATGAATGGGATCATATTTCTCATGCTCAGAACTAAGGCCAAGAATGCGAGAGAAGGTCATGTAATCCACACAATAGTGCTCTGCCTCAGTGGTCCAGTGGAAGGTGCAGTCACTTGCCTTGTAGTAGAGATTGCAGTAGAACTGATAGATGATCTCGGTGTTCCAATTGTACTTGAAGCCCATGAGATCTCTAAGTTTGAATTCCTCAAACTTAGCTATCACAGCATTGACTGCAGGGTCTTGCATATCTTCAAAGTATTCCCAGTCAATGTATTTCATTGGCACAATGGGAGCATCATTTTTCCTCGTTATCACTGATGCATAGAAGTCCTTATGGAAATCAGACCAAAACCTCCTCTCAAGACCTTCACTTTTCTAGTAGCGATAGACATCAATGTCTCGCTGATTCTTGATAGTAATGGATTGATTGAAGTAATCTCTAGGAGCTGCCACACCAAAACCCTGTCCCCGGTGGCTTCCTCTTGGGAAAATATTGATAGTTGTTTTGATTAGGCCCAAACTCTATAATAAGATGATCTAGAGTCCTTGGGCAAATCTCATATGCAGCGCCCCTTGCTCTCGGATTGGATCTAGCTGTGGGTCGAGGAACAGGCATGGATCTCATCATGTAAGGTGCTTGCCTAGGGGGATGCTGTGGGTGAGGAGCATATTGAGTCTGAGCTGGCTCGTTTCCAGGTCTTCTACCTCCCCTTCTTGCCCTTGGCTGAGGCTCAGGGGAGTCCTCTATGTCTTCCTCCTCTTCCTCACTCTCAAAGTAGTTTGGTTGTGGATTGGGATCATGTCTTGCTTTCATTCTCCTATAACTCTCACCACCAGAACCAGGACACCTTTCTCTAACCATCTGAATAGAAGATATGATATGGAGTTAAGGATTTGAAGCAATGAATCAAAGCCATGATACAAATGTTAGATTTTCTGCACAAGCTTCGGAGTCTCCAGCCAAATCTTCGGAGTCTCCGGACAATTGTTCGAAGTCTCCGGAGATTTGTCCGGAGATTCCGGAACTTGCAGCACAAACCCTAAAATTTATCATGCGCATCGATCCACCATGGAAATTTAATGAAACTAGAGATCCTAGTTCTAGAGGTCCTATAGAGTAGTTCTATCCAAAGGTAACTAACTGGAACAACCTACATTGAGAGATCGGGCGAAGATAAGATTAGGGTACCTTGGAATTCAAAAATGAAGATTGAGAAACCAAATCCAAGGGCTCCACAACGTTCCCTTGCAATGGAGGAGCCTTCCTTGATGAAACTTGAAAGATTTTGACGGTGGAAGGTGTAAATCGCCCAAAAGAGGTGTCTAGAGAGAGAAACTAGAGAGAGAGGCGGCGGGGTGAAAGTGAAAAGAAGTAACCATTCACTTTTACCCCGGGTAGGGTAAATACCCTAGAATCTTCGGAATCTCCAGAAAAAGTTCCGGAGTCTCCGAAAAGAAGTTCCGGAGTCTCCGCTCCCCCTAAGACTGAGCATGATTTGGGATATTTGAAACCTATTGTTTGATATGGATGGAAGATAGACTTTCTCTGTGAATTCTATGTATCATGAGAGATTTACTAGCTTGAGACTAGCCAACAAACTATCAATGGGAACAATAGGGTCAAGTTAGCAAATATAAGGTCCAACATTTTCTTGAAAACACACTTCTAATATCTAAAAGTAGATTTTTACAAAGATTAAGCTAGAGTCAAACAATTGTGTGCATGATCTCAAACTAAGTTACGAGAATCCAAGATATTTAATTCACTCCTCAAGGTAAAAAACTTTGCTCATCAAGTGGTTTTGTGAAGATATCCGCTAGTTGTTTGTCGGTGCTTACATGACTTAGAGTGATATCTCCTTTGGCTTCGTGGTCTCTCAAGAAATGATACCTTATGTCTATGTGTTTGTTTCTTGAGTGGTTTACGAGATTGTTAGCTAGCTTGATAGCTGTGGCAGAACCACCTGAATTAATCCGGTTCAAGTGCGCTAACCATCACCACGAGGGCAATCAGTGCTAACTCGCACTTCAAACGAAGTAATCCATAGGTCTGTCGGGTAACCTCCCGATACAACCACGGGTTTGCCGATCGAAACCACACATACAAAGTACTCACACGAAGGTGAGCTCATAAAATACAACATTCCACAAATTTTACATCACAGAGTTCAACATAAATCTATTATTACAGACCAAGTTCGAATTCGTAAAACAGAGTACTTCCAAGTTTAAAAGTAAACGAGTTCTTCAGAGTTCAATGCAGCGGAAAAACAATGATAAACTACTCGACGATACATGATGTCTCGATGAAGCCCGTACGAGACATCACTCGGCATTATCATCATTGGCCGGGGACGCATCCCATTCCACCGACCAACCAGGAGGAAGAGTACATGGCCAAGTCAAACTAGCAACCATGTCCTCAAAAGTATCACCTGAAAACAAAACCACAAGCAAGGCTGAGTATACTAATACTCAGCAAGGCTTACCCGACTAGTGGAATATACTTAGCCGACTCCTAGACATGCAAGGCTTTTGGCTTGAGGGGTTTGTTTTGCCGAAAAGCATAAACAAGTAGGTCCTTACTTTCACATTTTAGCTCCAGGTTCTAGTTTCCTTAACCATTCTAGCTAACCAACTATCCAATATCATGCATGGTGAAAGAATTAATTTGCATCCAACAAGATTAATCATCATCATTGTTCCATTTCTTACTCTATGTGGTAAAAGGGTCAAGCAGTCTCAATACCGTGAGAAACGGACGATTCGAATCGAATCTCTTAACCTTGCAAGGTAGACCTAAACACACGTCACGTGGTTACTCCTAGAGTCACACGTGCAACCTTTCCCCTTTCTTCCCGGGTAATGGATCACGGTCACCATCCGAGACTACAGAACCTAGCTCTGCACCCACCATGTGCGCGCATGGAACCAAAGTTAGGAGGGTGAGGGTGTTGTCCACTTGCCGGTCCAATTAGGTACTTAAGCTTACCGATTACCATATTCTCGGCATGTGGTTAGTACGTTCAAACGCTTAACCACCACTACCACACACTGCGGCCTTAGCATTTTTCACTAAACAGACGGGACATCAATCATCAACTTGAACATCGCACCATAGCCCCGTCCGTCGACCTTATGATTGCAGCATGTAGTAAACATTCAACTCCTATATTCTCACGAGTGACAAGAAATCACTCGACTTTTACTGGAGTCCTATTAGCATAGCATTCTATCGAACCTTATATCTAGTGTTCAGATCATAGGAACCTAAGATCATGCAACTAAGTTTTCATTCAACTCCTATAAACTTAATGCACAAGTAATATAGAGTAATAAGTTGCATAATTTGAAAAATAGGGTTCATGCTCCGGGGCTTGCCTTCCTGAGCTAAGCTAGCCTTGAGCTCTTCCGAACTTTGGTTCGGGTCTTCAAAAACTTTAGTTAGATTCACTTGAGCTTCACGCTGCTCACTCTCAAACTCGGGCACCAGCTCGTACGTTCCGTCAGTGAGAGTAGTCGATTCTATATGAATGCACAAGTATGAGTTGTAGTGATGGTATATGACATTTATTTTCTTCATGATAAAGTTGCAGTCCACAAAAATATAGATTTGGTTGTAAAGTTACTTAGTTAAGATTTCTTGGGCAATCGTTAATAGAGTACATCTTAAACTACTTAACTTCATTAAACAAGAAGGGGTTGTGTTATATTGGAAACTTAATTTTCTAAGCACAAACATGGATTATACACAATTACTGAACTAGGTAACTTCTAGTGATGAAACTTATTCAGGGTACAACATGCAGAGACAAAACCACCGCAAAAATTTTAGGCATTTTTGTGTATCAAATTAAATATGAAAAATGTAATACACAGCCACTACTAGAACCTTGTTATTTTTATACAGAACGAACCACGCAAGTATTAATGCTAACAATTTTACAGGGTGTTAATCTATCCATATATGTGTTACTGTAAATTTTTCAGATTTTATTGTGCATAATAGAGAGCATAATAAATAGGACAAGATACACTTATTTTAATAAAGATTAATTTCTACAGGATGTTATACAGGATTTCTGAGTATGAAACTTTTTATACAGCATGTTGCAACCCAAAGAATCCCATAGTAAAAAGATGAACATTTTTCAAGCACAAAAACTAATTACTTTGAGTTAATGCATTTTTCCACCACAAAAATTATATGAGTAGGTTACAGAAAGGTAAATAGTCCCCTAATTTTTCTATGGCATCTAGGTTTCATAACATGAATCACTATAAAACAGTAGAAAAAATTAGTTCTATCTCTTCATGGCATAAAACAAAGTCTAACAAAAAGTTTAGCTAGAGATGGGTTCTGGTCCTTAACTTTTTACACTGGCCTACACATCAAGAAACTAATCCACTGTCCAAAAATTAGGTTCAGCCTTTGTCTACAACAGTGGGTACAAATAAAAAACTATTAAACCTTCCATTTAATCTAGGGAAAAATATAGCAAGCAACTGAAAAAATGCATGTAATAAAAGTTGTAGATCTTCTTCTAAAGATTACAGAACAGTTGAGTTTGTACGTTTCTGATTTTTCTACGATTTTTAAAGTATTTTCAAACTTCACTGTTTTTGAATCTAGGGTCAAAACACTGGTTCGCAGATATGCCCCTGGAAACTTGCGTGCAGACCCTTAGAAAGATTGAAAACAAAGCAATTGGGTCCCTAACGGGGCTGGCTTGGCGAGTTTGAGCTCGATTCCGGCGAGGGGAGGGGCCGGCGGTGAGGGGAAAGGGGCAGGGGAGTACCAGGGAGGCGAGAGCTACCTCGTGGTGCCTTGGTCGGGGTCGGGGACGGCCGGAGGTGGGTCTCCCACAGAGCAGTAGGGGGCGGCGGCGGCGGTGTGCAGCGGCGGCAGCGCTCCGGCGGACGAGAGCCAGCGGGGGCTGGCCAGTGAGCTTCACAGCGTTGAGGAGAACCTGTTCCAGGGCTGGGCTCGGGTGGAAAAGGGCTGGAATATGGGGCTCCACGACGAGCTTCTAACGGCGGCGGCAATGGCAGTGGGCAGCGGCGTTCTGGTGGTCTGGGCGCGCACGAGCGGGACCCGGGTGGCCTTTATAGGGGCACAGAGGGGAGAGGAGGGAGTGGATGCGCCGGCAAGGCGGGCGGTGGCTCGGGCACGCCGCGGTCAGCATGGGCGCGCGACATTGGGGTGGCAGAACCACCTGAAATAATCCGGCTCAAGCGCGCTAACCATCACCACAAGGGCAATCAGGGCTAACTGGTATTTCAAACGGAATAATCCACTGGTCTGTCGGGTAACCTCCCGATACAACCACGGTTTTTGCCGATCGAAACCACACATACATGTACTCACACGAAGGTGAGCCCAGAGGATACAACATTCCTCAAATTTTACACCATAGGGTTCATCACGAATTATTATTACAAAGGAGTTCAAATTCGTAAAACAAGGTACTTCAGAGTTCAAAGCAGCAGAAAAATAACGATCAACTACTCGACGATACAGGATGTCTCGATGAAGCCCGTACGAGACATCACTCGGCATTATCACCGTTGGCCGGGGGCGTATCCCATTCCACCGACCAACCAGGAGGAATGGTACACGGCCAAGTCAAACTAGCAATCATGTCCTCCAAAGTTTCACCTGAAAACAAGCCATAAGCAAGGCTGAGTATACTAATACTCAGCGAGGCTTACCCGACTAGTGGAATATACTTAGCCGACTCCTAGACATGCAAGGCTTTTGGCTTGAGGGGTTTGTTTTGCCAAAAAACATAAACAAGTAGGTCCTTACTTTCAAATTTTAGCTCCAGATTCTAGTTTTCTTTAACCATTCTAGGTAAGCAACTATCCAATATCATACATGGTGGAAGAATTAATTTGGATGCAACAAGATTAATCATCATCATTGTTCCTCTTCTTACTCTATGTGGTAAAAGGGTCAAGCAGTCTCAATAACCGCGAGAAACGGACGATTCGAATCGAATTTCTTAACCTTGCAAGGGAAACCTAAACACACGTCATGTGGTTACTGCAAGAGTCACACGTGCAACTTTTCCCTTCAATTCTCGCTTCATGGAACAGGCCCACCGCCCTCGACTACACGTCCCCATGGCCTAGCCATGGCGGCACATGCACCCGCCATTAGCTAGATGTGAACGAATTCAAGACGGTGGGGAGTAGATTCCGGCCTCGGTTCAATCCGGTACTTAAGCTTACCGATTACCATATTCTCGGCATGTGGTTAGTACGTTCAAAGACTTAACCACCACTACCACACACTGCGGCCTTATCATTTTTCACTAAACCGACAAGGCCTCAATCATCAACATAAACATCGTGCCATAGCCCCGTCCGTCGACCTTATGATTGCAGCATGTAGTAAACATTCAACTCCTATATTCTCGCGAGTGACAGGAAATCACTCGACTTTCACCGAGTTCTATTAGCATAGCATTCTATCGAACCTTACATCTAGTGTTCAGAACATGGGTACCTAGGATCATGCAACTAAGTTTTCATTCAACTCCTATAAACTTAATGCACAAGTAAAGTAGAGTAATAAGTTTCATAAGTTTAGGAAAATAGGGTTCATGCTCCGGGGCTTGCCTTCTTGGGTAAAGCTAGTTTGGGGCTCGTCTGAACTCGGGCTTGGGTCTTCGAGAGCTTCAGTTAGATTTACTTGAGCTTCACGCTGCTCACTCTCGACGCAGGCACCAGCTCGTACGTTCCGTCGATTAGAGTAGTCGATTCTATATGAATGCACAAGTGTAAGTTATAGTGATGGTATATGACAATTATTTTCCTTCACGATAAAGTTGTAGTCCACAAAGCATCGATTTGGTTGCGAAGTTACTTAGTTAAGATTTCTTTGGGCAATTGTTAATAGAGTATAACTTAAACTATTAACTTCATTAAACAAGAAGGGTTGTGTTATATTGGAAACTTAATTTTCTAAGCACAACATGGATTAAACACAACTTCTGGACTAGGTAACTTCTGGTGATGAAATTTTTATTTAGAGCACATTATGCAGATACAAAAACACTGTAAAAATTTCAGACATTTGCATGCAGCAGAATAATTATGAAAAATGTAAAACACAACCATTGCTAGAACCAAGTTATTTTTATACAGAAGAAACCATGAAAGTATTGACTTCAAACATTTTACAGGTGATTAATCTATCCATATATGTGTTACTGTAAATTTTTCAGATTTTACTATGCAAAATACAAAGCATAGTAAATTTTTCAGATTTTTTCCGATTTTTCTACTATTTTATATGAATTTTACAAGTTTGCTGTTTTTGAATTCAAAGTTCAAACTTTCTTTTACAGAGGGGTCCCTGGAAACTTGCGTGCAGACTCTTTTAAAGATTTCAATCGTTGCAATTGGGTCCCTGGGTGGCGCTGGCATGGTGGTCGGCTAGATTCCGGCGATGGGGCTCGTCGGCGGTGAGGGAAAAGGGTCAGGGAAAACCAGGGAGGTGAGAGCTACCTCGGGATGGCCTTGGTTGGGGTTGGGGGTGGTCGGAGGTGGCTCGTCGGCGTGGAGCAGAGGGGCGGCGGCGGGGCGGAGCGTCGGCGACGGTGCTTCGGCGAAGAGGGGAGGGTGTGGGCTGGTCGATGAGCTTCGCGGCGTCGAGGGGAACACGTTTCGAAGCTTGACTTGGACGGAGGAGCTTTGGAGTGAGTTGTCCATGGAGCAGCAAAGGAGCGGCGGTGGCGCGGGCGGCGCTAGCGGTTCTCCGGCGGTTGAGCTGGCCGGGGAAGAGGCCGATGAGCTTCAGTGGAGGGAGGTCAAGCTCGCTGGGTGACGGGTTTGGGCAGTGGGAGGCTGGGAAGTGGGGCTCCATGGGCAGGTGGTGCACGGCGGCGTTAATGGTGGCGGCGGCGGCGTACTGGTGTCTGGGCGTGCGAGGGGGCTCAGTGCGGCCTTTTGTAGGCAGCAGAGAGGCGGAAG
Organism: Panicum miliaceum; assembly: GCA_032594955.1. Taxonomy (NCBI): domain Eukaryota; kingdom Viridiplantae; phylum Streptophyta; class Magnoliopsida; order Poales; family Poaceae; genus Panicum; species Panicum miliaceum. Next base: position 3,497,603 of record CM064070.1, on the reverse strand, counting down.
GAAGGGCGAGACTTGACTGTGAGACGCGGGCGCGGGCGACACGACGGGAGCGCGTGACTGGCCGCGGTGGGCAGCGAGCAGAGCCGGCGCGGCGTGCGGCGGCGCAGGCAGAGGGGATTGGGCGCTGAGGATTTAGCGTGTGGAGCGGGAGATCACGCGGCGCGCGGGTTGGGCGAGGAGCTGCCGCAGCTGTCTTGCCGGGCGGCGAGCGCGGCAACTGGCGGGACGCGGCGGCGGCACGGGCACGGCGCGGCTTGCCCATTGGGCGTGGCGGGCGGCGAGCAGAGGCGCGCGCGTGGCGTGCGCGGACTGGGGAGGAAGCGCGGCGTGCGGGCGCGGCCAAGCATTGGCTTGGCGCCTAGCGCCGTCAGGCGTCACCGGCCAAGTGGCTTGCGGCGACTGTGCGGCAGGCGAGGGTCGGGCGAAGCGTGGGCCGCAACGAAGCCGAGGGTCGGGCGAAGCGAAGGGTCGGGTGAAGTGAAAGGGTCGGGCGAAGTGAAAGGGTCAGGCGAAGCCGAGGGTCGGGCGAGTGAAAGGGTCGGGCGAACGACGGTCGGGCGAGCGGCTGCGCATCGGGCGCGCGAGTGTCGGGCGAACGTAGGGTCGGGCGAACGTAGGAAGAAGGGTCTGCAGTGGAAATAGAAGAAAAGGCAGGGGCTGGTTTGCAAACCCAAGTGTTTCTCAAATTTTTGTGTAACTCAAAAATCTCTGAATACGAAAGTTGTTCAAAATTAAATGTTACACAAGTTTTGTTTCAGGCCAAAGTTCATTTGAGTTCTAGTTTAGAAGTTATTTTAAAAATTCAAAAAGGATAATTCGGAGGGTACGACATTTCCTGGGCAAAACTTTGCATTCACTCTTAGGCTTCAACTAGACTTTTGTTTAACATGACAACAATGATGTGCCTATTCAATTTTGTAGCCATGTTTGCATCAGTGTGAAAGTTATTTAAATGGCTTGATTAAAGTACATGTACTTACGCACATATACACAACTATTTTCAATTCAAGGCAAAACCAATTTATAATTCGTTTCCTTTAAATTTTTCTTAGTTAGTTAAGCATATTGTTACGCTAATGAGGCTTATTTCCTAATTTAAACACCTGAGGTGTTACAGCCTTCCCCCCTTAAAAAGAATCTTGCCCCAAGATTCGGACAATAAGCTTAGTGTGGGTAGTGTGTGTAGTTTCGGTAGAGTTGAGAAAACCCGGAAAATTTTGGTTTAGATAGCTTTCAGTTTCCCATGTGGCTTCTTCCTCAGTGTGATAATTCCATTGAATTTTGTACATTTTAATCACTTTCCTCCTAGTGCTCCTTTCTTTTTGATCCATGATTTTGATAGGATACTCGACATATGAGAGGTCGGGCTCTACTAAGATTTCCTGTTGTTCGAAAACCTCGGTAGGGACTCGGACACACTTCTTGAGTTGAGATACGTGAAAGACATCATGGATGGCTACAAGTTGAGGGGGCAGTCGAATTCTATAGGCTACGGGTCCACAGCTCTCGATGATTTCGTAGGGACCAACATAACAGGGAGATAGTTTTCCTTTGAGTCCGAATCATTGTACACCCTTGGTTGGTGAAACTCGAAGGTAGACTTGGTCACCAACTTCAAATTTTAGTGGCTTTCTCCTTCTGTCGAAATAGCTCTTTTGCCTGGATTTTGCGGCTCTAAGGTTTTCTTGTATTACTCTCACTTTTTCTTCTACCTTGATTACTAAGTCCGGTCCATATATTTTGCGTTCTCCGGTCTGTGACCAACTCAAACGGGTTCGGCACCTTTGTCCGTATAAGGCCTCAAATGGTGCGATTTTCAAACTTGCTTGATAGCTATTGTTTTGAGAACTCTGCTAGGGATAGGCATTTGTCCTGTGACAACCCTGGTAAAAATTTCATTCTAAAATCAGTATCATTAGCCTAACCCTATGCTTAAATCAATTGATAAAAGGGTGGAAAGAATTGGAACGAGTTCAGTTGGAATTCAAATTTAATTTGGGCACATTTGGTTACTTTTGAACTTTTAAATTTAACTTTCAGACCATAAGCCAAATGAGATTTTCCCTGAAACCAAAGTTGTAGAACTTTTTATTCTGAACAACTTTCGTGTTCAAAAGTTTTTGAAATTCAAATCAGAAAGAGGAGAAAACGCCCTTTTTGCACCTAGCCCCCTGAAGTTTTCCAAATTCTCGCATTCAGGCCCTTGCCCCCCCCCTCTCTCTCCTCTCCGCCCGACCGCCGCGCGCCAGGTGGCCGGCGACGCCTGACCGGTGCGAGGCGCCAGGCCAGTGGCCACCGCGCCACCCCGCCACGGCCGGCTTTGCCCCCTCCCCACGCCGCGCGGCCCAGTGGGCGCCCGCGCGTGCACGCGCCGCTGCCGCGCCCAGCCCCGCCGTGCTGCCCCGGCTCCCGCGCCCCGCCCGTCACTGCGCCCACCCTCCGCCCGAGCCGCTGCAGCTGCTGCTCCACCACTCCACGCCCAGCGCTATCCCCTCGCGCCCACGCCATATCCCGGCCGCCCAGTCACCGCGCCCGCACGCCGCACGCCGCGCCGGCGTTCCGCTGCCACCCGCCGTGGCCAGTGCGCGCCGTGCCCCCGCCCCGCGCGTTGCCCAGGCCCCTCCACACTCCCTCCTGCCCCTATAAAGGCCGAGCTCCGACCGCCCGCGCGAGCCACGCACCCAGAACGCACTCGCCGCCGCCATTGCCGCAGCCGAGCGCCGCCCGCCGTGGACAGCCCTCCACCGCCGCCCACTGCCCAAACGGAAGCTTCAGCCACCACTACATCATCCCCCTGAAGCTCGCCGACCCACCCAACGCCGCCCAGAACCGCCGGAGCGCCGCCGCCGCCGCCCCTGCTCGCCGTGGATAGCTCGACCCCGACCTCCGCCGTCCAAGCCAAGCCCCTGAGCAGCTTCCCCACGCGCCGCCGAAGCTCGCTAACCGGACCAGGCCGCCCCAAGCCCGCCGGAGCACTGCCGTCGACGCGTGCCGCGCCGCCGCCGTCTCTGCTCCAACGCCGGCGAGCCCTTCCCGGGCGTCCCCCACCTGAACAACACCCCCACGAGGTAACCCTCGCACCCCTGAACCTTCCCCGACCCTCACCCCTCGCCGCCGGCGAGCCCCTCGCCGGAATTTCGGCCGGCCGCCGTACCCGAGCCGCCCGAGGACCCAATTGCACGAATTTAAATCTTTAGAAGGGTCTGCGCGTAAGATTCAAGGACCTAGTTGTAAAAGAAAGTTTCAAATCTAGATTCAAATTCAGTGAACTTGTAAAATTCGTATAAAATCGTAGAAAATTCAGAAAAATACAAACTCAACTGTTCTGGAATCCTTAGAACAAACTCTACCACTTTTGTTACAAAAGGTTTCTCAGAATCTCAACATATTTTGCTCTACATTAAATGGAAGCTTTAATGGACTTATTTTGTACCCACTGTTGTAGAACAATGCTGACCCTAAATTTTGGGCAGTGAGTTAGTTGCTTCATGTTTAGTATTGTGTAAAAAGATCAGGCCCAAATTCGATCTCTAGCTTTACTGTTTATTAAACTTAGTTTCATATCATGTTTAAGTAGAATGTTTTATCCCTGCAGTTAGGTGATGAATCACCTAATGAAACTTTTTCTCTGCTAGTGTATTGGTACCTAGAAGCCAGAGAAAAATTAGGAGACTTTTATCTCACAGTAACCTATTTATTTGATTTATGTGCTAAGAACATACGTTAAATCAAGAAAATAGTATCTTAGCTTGGAAAATTCCCAAATGTTTACTAGGATATACACTCTGGTAGAGGTTGCTGTGTAAAAAGTTTCAGGGACAAAAACCCTGTGTAGGGTCCTGTAAAAATGAATCCTTGAATAGTCTAGGTGTGGAATGTCATATTTTCTATGCTCTGAATACTGCACGATAAATCCTACGAAAATTATAGTAGCTTCTGCATGCTTAAGTGAAAGCTCTGTAAAAATATTAGACTCAGTTGTTTCACCAATTGTTCTGTACAAAAAGAACAAGGATCTAACAGCGACTATGTAATATATTTTTCATAATTAATCTGTTACATAAAACTGGCTGAAAAGTTTACAGTAAGCACATCTTTCCCTGATGTGCCTAAATCCAAAATTTCATGACCAGAAACTATCCATTGTAGTAATTACTCTTAAATCGTATCAAGTACCATTACCACGACATAAACTTGTGCATTCATGTATAATCGACGACTCTCGCCGACGGAACTTACGAGCTGGTGCCCGCGTCCAAGAGTGCGCAGCGTGAAGCTCAAGCAAATCTGACTGAAGCTCTTGAAGACCCGAGCCCAAGTTCGGAAGAGCCCCAAGCGAACTGCGAAGGCAAGCCCCGGAGCATAACCCATTCTTTCCGAAATTATGCAACTCATTACTCTTTGCTTGTGCATTAAGTTTATAGGAGTTGAATGAAAACTTAGTTGCATGATATCAGGAACCCTTGCTTGAAAACTAGACGTAAGGTTCGATAGAATGTTGTGCTAATAGGACTCCGGTAAAAGTCGAGTGATTTCCGGTCACTCGCGAGAAAATAGGAGTTGAATGTCTACTACACGCTGCAATCATAAGGACACGGACGGGCTATGGAAAGATGGTTACGATTGAGGTCCGTCTGTCTAGTGAAAAATGCTAAGGCCGCAGGGTGTGGTAGTGATGGTTAAGTCTTTGAACGTACTAAACACATGCCGAGATTATGGGAATCGGTAAGCTTAAGTACCTGATTGGCCCGGCAAGTGGACAGCAACCTACCCTTTGAACTTCGGTCCCATGTGCATATGGCGAGTGCAGAGAGTGGTCATGACCCGGCGCCGAACCGTGGCGTGGGGCTTTTGTACTCTCGGAGGGTAGCCTCGATCCACAACCCGGAAAGAAAGGGGAAAAGTTGCACGTGTGACTCTAGGGAGTAACCACGTGACGTGTGTTTGGGTTTCCCTTGCAAGGTTAAGAAATTCGATTCGAATCGTCCGTTTCTCACGGCTATTGAGACTGCTTAACCATTTTTACCCACAGAGTAAGAAGAGGAACAATGAGGATGAATGAACTGGTTGGATGAAAACTTAACGCTTCACCATGTATGCTTTTGGATAGCTGCTCATCTAGAATGGTTAACGAAACTAGAATCTGGGGCTAAAAGTTGAAAGCAAGGACCCACTTGTAGAAGCTTTTCGGCAAAACAAACCCCTGAGCCAAAAGCCTTGCATATCTAGAGTCGGTGGAGTAGATTCCACTACTCGGGTAAGTCTTGCTGAGTATTAGTATACTCAGCCTTGCTTGTGGCTCGTTTTCAGGTGAGACCTTCGAAGATATGATTGCTAGCTTGACTTGGCCCTGCACTCTTCCCCCTGGTTGGTCGGTGGAATGGGATACGCCCCCGCCCAACGGAGATAATGCCGAATGATGTCTCTTACGGGCTTCATCGAGACATCCTTATCGACGAAGTAGTTTCGCTGTTTTATTTTCCGCTGCAACTTAGAACTCTGAAGAACTATTTAGTGATGATCATTGAAGTACTTGGTTTCTAAATTTAAAACTTGGTCTGTAATATTTACTTATGATAATGTTGTAATATTTGCTGGAATGTGGTATTCTCTGGGCTCATCGTCGCGTGAGCATTTGTATGTATGGCGCTCGATCCGATTACCGTGGTTGTATCGGGAGGTTATACCCGACAGACCAGTGAATTACTCCGTTTGAAGTGTAAGGTTAACCGAAATTGCCCTAATGGTGATGGTTAATACACTTGAGCCGGATTAATTCAGGTGGTTCTGCCACAGCAACTCTTGTCATAGTGAATGACGCAAGCTCTAAGCATGTCTTCAAAAATTTGGTTTACTCTTTCAGTTTGTCCGTCAGTCTGAGGATGATAGGCTGAGCTTCGAACCAATTTAGTACCAAGAGAAGCTTGCAATTGTTCCCAAAAGCGCGCTACAAACTGAGTACCACGATCAAAAATAATAGTCTTTGGTACTCCATGTAGGCAAACAATGCTATTGAGATAAATCTCGGCATATTTCTTGGCGGTATAGGTGGTGTGTACCGGAAGAAAATGTGCCGTCTTTGTGAGTCTATCAACGATAACCCATATGGAATCATGTTTCTGTGTGGTACTTGGCAATCCAACAATGAAATCCATAGTTATGTCCTCCCATTTCCATGAGGGTATAGGCAAAGGTTGAAGTGTACCGGCTACTTTCAAGTGGCTGGCTTTTACTCTCTGGCAGGTGTCGCATTCTGGGACATATTTAGCGATTTCTCTTTTCATCCTAGTCCACCAGAAATTTTGCCTAAGGTCTTGATACATTTTGTTACTGCCGGGGTGGATAGAAAATTTGGAAAGGTGTGCCTCATCCAGAATTTGCTTACGGAGCTGATGATTCTTCGGAACGACTATGCGACTTTCGAACCATAGAACTCCCTTATGGTCCTGGCGGAAACATTTGTATTTCTCTTCTCCTAGAGAGAGTTTTTGTTTGATGATCTTAACTCCTTCATCGTGTAGTTGTGCCATGATGATCTGGTCGTGAAGAGTGGGCTCGACTGAGACGTGATTCAGAGTTCCTTGGGAAATTATTTCCAAATTAAGCTTTCTCATTTCCGAACATAATGTCTCATTATAGATTTCCACTGATAGGCAATGGCAATGGGCCTTGCGGCTGAGTGCATCCGTGACTACATTGGCCTTGCCGGGGTGATAGTGCACCTCAAGATCATAATCCTTGATTAATTCTAGCCACCTTCTTTGTCTCATATTCAGATCGGCTTGGGTGAAGATATATTTGAGACTCTTGTGATCGGTGTAGATATTACATCGAGTACCCATGAGATAATGTCTCCATATTTTTAGAGCATGAATGACTGCTGCTAACTCGAGATCATGGGTCGGATAATTCTGCTCATGGGGCCGAAGGGCTCATGAAGCATAGGCGATAACTCGATTTTCTTGCATAAGCACACAACCAAGACCAGTGCCATATGCGTCACAGTACACATCGAACGGTTTGGTGTTATCGGGTTGAGCTAACACAGGGGCTGTAGTCAAACGTTCTGTGATAGTGTGGAAAGCTTCTTTACTCCCTTTTTCAATAATTCAGTCATAGGCTTAGCAATCCTAGAGAAATCCGGGATGAAACGGCGATAGTAACCGGCTAAACCAAGAAAACTGCGAATCTGATGAACAGAGGTAGGAGGTTTACAATCCATCACTTCTTGTACCTTGCTGGGGTCAATGGCTATGCCTTCGTTGGAAATAGTGTGGCCCAAGAATTTTACACTATCCAACCAGAATTCGCACTTAGAAAATTTAGCATAGAGCTGATTATCTCTGAGACGCTGAAGAACAATGTGCAGGTGCTTAGTGTGCTCTTCCTCATTCTTGGAATAGATAAGGATGTCGTCAATGAAAACTACGACAAATTTGTCGAGCTCGGGCATGAATACTTAATTCATGAGATACATGAAGTAGGCAGGGGCATTGGTGAGACCAAAGGACATGACCAAGAATTCATATAGTCCATATCGTGCGGAAAAGGCGGTCTTAGGAATATCGCATGGGCGAATTTTTATCTGATGATATCCCGATCGAAGATCAATCTTGGAGAAAACTCTAGCTCCAGATAATTGATCAAAGAGAACGTCTATGCTGGGAAGTGGGTATTTATTCTTAACGGTTACCGCATTGAGAGGTCGGTAGTCCACACATAATCTTAAACTGTCATCCTTTTTCTTTACAAATAGGGCTGGACATCCCCAAGGTGATGCGCTAGGATGAATGAAGCCTTTGTCCAGTAGTTCTTGGAGTTGTGTTTTCAGTTCGGCCAATTCCTTAGGTGGCATCCTATAGGCTCTTTTGGGGATAGGTGCAGTGCCTGGTTGCAGTTCAATAATGAACTCAATATCCCTATCTGGTGGCATTCCTGGCAAATCGTCCGGAAAAACATCGGCATACTCGCTTACCACTGGAAGGTCTTCTAGTTTGATTCCTTCCATCACGAAAGCACAAGAATTCGTGCACTCCCGGAATGGTAGGTAAAGGGTAGTGGTCCCGTGACTCCATGTAGAGCCATCCAATTCATACCCAAAATACGTCCATGCCGTCAAGGGGTAAAAGAACAAGGTCCGTGTTGATGGTTTTACTACCCAACTTGATTGGTACTTGCCTTATTATTTGATTTGAAGCAATTTTACCACCCGGTGCTGATATCATATATGACCCTTTTGTGTGACAAACATCCAGGCCTAATTTTGCACCAAACTTTGCACTAATGAAACTATGTGATGCACCGGAATCAAACAATATAACTGCAGGCTTGTTATGGATAGAGAAAGTACTCGTCATCACTGGTGCTCTTTCAGGAAGTTCGGCAAGGGTGGTGAAATTGATCCGTCCTTGTTTGACCTGAATGGTCTGCCTCTTACTTTGTTCTTATTGTTCTGGTTAGAGTCTTGGCCCTGATTTGGCTGCCTGGGCTGAGGGCATTCTGATCATGGTGCCACTGATTGTGCTCATTAGCATCCTCCAACTCAAGGTTCAGATCATGGAGCTGCTCCTCCAAGTGTGCTATCATGTCATCTCTCTCACCCATGAGAGTGTCTTGCTCCTGAACTTGGCCCTCAAGTTGGCCAATCTGGGTGTCTCTGTCCTCAAGTTCCTCACTGAGCTCCTTAATCTGCTCATCTCTAGTATCTGCCATCATGTGGTAGGCCTATGCAAGATCAGTGAGCTGCACAAGCGCCTGACTCTGGAGAGTCTGAAGTCGGTAGAGTGCATTCATGCACCGCACGGAGGTATCGATGGTCTCCTGGGCATGAAAGTCCACCAAGTACTGTGAGGGCTGCACCCTATTGAGCCAAAAGGGGTCGTTGTCCTGGGCAGCAGGAAACAAACCAATAGGAGTGAGCGTGATGGCCTCAGGGCACTGCGCACAGAAAGTGGTGAGCGCCCTCATGGCAGCAAGCTCTCAAGTATTGGCCAAACGGCCACCAACAGCCTCAATGTCTAAGGCGGGCCACTTCGGGTGTAGCGGGTGCGGAAAGATGGTCACGTTGACACGGCACTGGGTAACTCCATTCTCTGGAAACTCCAGTCCGGTGTAACATGGGGGAATTGGATAGCCCGCGGTGCGCAGAACATCCCACAAGATAGAGGGGAAAGCCCTCCCAGTGGAGACACTGCGAGTGAATGCGTTCATCCTCCTCCACCATCATGGCAACAGGCTCGGCCATCTGAACAAAAGATCAAATGGGCGAGATAGTGAAAAACCGTTAATAACACAGTGAACAGGTTGTGGATAGTGCACTAAAATAGCCATAACTTCAACAGTTCTTGTCCAAAAATCCTCAACTTTTACCAGAACATTCCTAAGGTATTTGTAAACAACTTTGCTAGTCAACTTCAGAGCTAGGTAAGGCTCTAAGATGGTCTTTCCCTTAAGGTTTTACTTTACTGTCTACCCAGAAATTTCAGTGAACAGTGGGCCAAGATTTCGTGCACCAGGGAAAATCTACCCAGATAAAAATTACCAAATTTTAACAGTATCTTCCTGAGTAAATTTTCGACAATTTTTGTGTTGAACCCTTTTGCAGAAAACTGCAGTAAAAGGGCATAAAAATTTATATGGCAGAACTGCTCATTTTGGACAGAAAACTGACATCTCGAAGCTTCGGGTGTTTCTCATTGTCCATATGTCCAGAATTTCTCATATTTAGACAGGAGGTAGAATAACAATTTTGGAACAAAACTTTCAACATGAGTTTTTTCAGAAAGGGTCATTTTCTAAGCTTATTAAATCCATCTTTTCAGATAAGGCAGAAATGTGACAGATTTGCTAGATAATCCTTAGGCAAAGACAAAAGTGTGGGCGCATACCACTCTCACGCATCACATTTTTAATTTCAGATTTGATTAGTCATGATGCATGCACGTCCTATTCGTCCTCACAAAATAAAATAATTGCCAAATAGCTTTGGTCTTACGAAGTTAGTTTCGGTGGCATACATAATACGGCTCTCACTATAATAGCTAGTCGAGAAATCTCTAACCGTTCTTAAACTTATCGTAATCGCGGTTAGTGTACCTGCAGAAGATTGATATAGCATATATATATCCATTGAACCTTTCATGCCAGCACTCATGAAAGCGTCCGTATCATTACCGTTCACTATAGAAATGGCATCTGTACAATTTCCGTTGTACAGACGACGTTAACATACGCTATCGAGATAGCATATTCACGGGGGTACCGTCTTGAGACGGGGTTATGAACAGCGATTGCCATACCCTACGCCAAACCTTCTACTCCCAATATAATCAACTAATAGTTGGTATATTGGCAGCACCTCAAGTAAGCCACTGCTTGAGGGCAGCGTTCAGCTCGCATCACCGACAGGAAGGCCAAGCTCTCTCAGTTGGCTGAGGATTCTTACCTTCTTACCTTAGCGATGAGTGCGTCGTTACAGAATTTAAGGGTCGGTTGTGCATAAAAGTAAGTTTTGATAGAAAGTAATGTGCTGAAAGTCAGTTGATAATACTCATAAGTTAGATAGCCACCTAGTAACTTTCCCATAATCACTTAGGGCTTTACGAACTAGGCACCATCCTTAATGAACCAACGCATTTTTCAAACATAATTTTTGTGGTCAAGTTTTAGGAAAACAAGTTTTTAAGGCTTGTTGCATTCTCTGGCGTATGCATTTCGGCTCTGGTACCAGCTGGGGTACCAGCTGTGGCTCTGATACCAGCTGTGGCAGAACTACCTGAATTAATCCGGTTCAAGCGCGCTAACCATCACCACGAGGGCAATCAGGGCTAACTCGCACTTCAAACGGAATAATCCACTGGTCTGTCGGGTAACGTCCCGATACAACCACGGTTTTTGCCGATCGAAACCACACATACATGTACTCACACGAAGGTGAGCCCAGAGGATACAACTTTCCACAAATTTTACACCACACGGTTCATCACAAATTATTATTACAAAGGAGTTCAAATTTGTAAAACAAGGTACTTCAGAGTTCAAAATAATTGAGTTCTTCAGAGTTCAAAGCAGCGGAAAAATAACGATCAACTACTCGACGATACAGGATGTCTCGATAAAGCCCGTATGAGACATCACTCGGCATTATCACCGTTGGCCGGGGGCGTATCCCATTCCACTGACCAACCAGGAGGAAGGGTACACGGCAAAGTCAAACTAGCAATCATGTCCTGGAAAGTTTCACCTGAAAACAATCCACAAGCAAGGCTGAGTATACTAACTCAGCGAGGCTTACCCGACTAGTGGAATATACTTAGCCGACTCCTAGACATGCAAGGCTTTTGTCTTGAGGGGTTTGTTTTGCCAAAAAGCATAAACAAGTAGGTCCTTACTTTCAAATTTTAGCTCCAGATTCTAGTTTTCTTTAACCATTCTAGGTAAGCAACTATCCAATATCATACATGGTGGAAGAATTAATTTGCATCCAACAAGATTAATCATCATCATTGTTTCTCTTCTTACTCTATGTGGTAAAAGGGTCAAGCAGTCTCAATAACCGTGAGAAACGGACGATTCGAATCGAATTTCTTAACCTTGCAAGGGAAACCTAAACACACGTCACGTGGTTACTCCAAGAGTCACACGTGCAACTTTTCCCTTCAATTCCCGCTTCACGGAACAGGCCCACCGCCCTCGACTACACGTCCCCATGGCCTAGCCATGGCGGCACATGCACCTGCCATTAGCTAGATGTGAACGAATTCAAGACGGTGGGCAGTATATTCCGACCTCGGTTCAATCCGGTACTTAAGCTTACCGATTACCATATTCTCGGCATGTGGTTAGTACGTTCAAAGACTTAACCACCAGTACCACACACTGTGGCCTTAGCATTTTTCACTAAACAGACGGGGCCTCAATCATCAACATAAACATCGTACCATAGCCCCGTCCGTCGACCTTATGATTGCAACATGTAGTAAACATTCAACTCCTATATTCTCGCGAGTGACAGGAAATCACTCGACTTTCACCGAGTCCTATTAGCATAGCATTCTATCGAACCTTACATCTAGTGTTCAGAACATGGGTATCTAGGATCATGCGACTAAGTTTTCATTCAACTCCTATAAACTTAATGCACAAGTAAAGTAGAGTAATAAGTTGCATAAGTTTAGGAAAATAGGGTTCATGCTCCGGGGCTTGCCTTCTTGGGTAAAGCTAGTTTGGGGCTCGTCCGAACTCGGGCTCGGGTCTTCGAGAGCTTCACTTAGATTTACTTGAGCTTCACGCTGCTCACTCTCGGACGCAGGCACCAGCTCGTACGTTCCGTCGGCGAGAGTAGTCGATTCTATATGAATGCACAAGTATAAGTTATAGTGATGGTATATGATGATTATTTTCCTTCACGATAAAGTTGTAGTCCACAAAGAATCAATTTGGTTGCGAAGTTACTTAGTTAAGATTTCTTTGGGCAATTGTTAATAGAGTATAACTTAAACTATTAACTTCATTAAATAAAAAGGGTTGTGTTATATTGGAAACTTAATTTTCTAAGCACAACATGGATTAAACACAACTTCTGGTGATGAAATTTTTATTTACAGCACATTATGCAGAGACAAAAGCACTGTAAACATTTCAGACATTTTCACGCAACAGAATAATTATGAAAAATGTAAAACACAGCCACCACTAGAACATAGTTATTTTTATACAGAACAAACCATGCAAGTATTGACATCAAACATTTTACAGGTGATTAATCTATCCATATATGTGTTACTTTAAATTTTTCAGATTTTACTGTGCAAAATACAAAGCATAATAAATAGGACAAGATATACCTATTTTAATAAAGATTAATTTCTACGGGATATTATACAGGGTTTCTGTGTATGAATCTTTTTATACAGCAAGAGCTACTCTAATGTGTGCTACAGTAAAAAGTTGAACATTTTACAAGCACAGAAACTAATTATTTGAATTAGTGCATTTCTCCTACAACAAAATTATATAAATAAGTTACAGAGAGGAAAAAGGTTCTAAACATTTTCTGTGGTATTTAGGTATCAATCTAACAGCGTTGATAAAGTTTCACAACAAGAATCACAATATAACAACAGTTATAATTAGTTTTATTTTTTCATGGCATAAACAAGGTTTAACCAAAAACTTTAGTTAGAGATGGGTTCTGGTTCCAATATTTTTACACTGGCCTACAAATCAAGCAACCAATCTACTGTTAAATTTTCAGGTTCAGATTTTGTCTACAATAGGGGGTACATTTAAAGTATATTAAACATTCCATTTAATTTATAGCAAGATTTAGCAAGCAACTCAAGAAATGCATGTAACAAAAGTTGTAGATTTTCATCTAAGGTTTACAGAACAGTTGAGTTTCTATTTTTCCGATTTTTCTACGACTTTATATGAATTTTACAACTTCGCTTTTTTTGAATTCAAAGTTTAAACTTTCTTTTACAGAGGGGTCCCTGAAAACTTGCGTGCAGACTCTTTTAAAGATTTCAATCATTGCAATTGGGTCCCTGGGCTGCGCTGGCATGGTGGCCGGCCAGATTCCTGCGAGGGGGCTCATCGGCGGCGAGGGAAAAGGGTCGGGGAGAACCAGGGAGGTGAGAGCTACCTCGGGATGGCCTTGGTCGGGGTTGGGGGTGTCCGGAGGTGGCTCATCGGCGCGGAGAAGAGGGGCGGCGGCGGGGCGGAGCGTCGGCGACGGTGGTAAAGGTGAGGATGGGAGGGTGTGGGCTGGTCGATGAGCTTCGCGGCGTTGAGGGGAACCCATTTCGAAGCTTGGCTTGGACGGAGGTGCTTCGGAGTGAGCTGTCCACGGAGCAGCAAGGGAGCGGCGGCGGCGCTGGCGGTGCTCCGGTGGTTGAGCTGGCCGGGGAAGAGGCCGGTAAGCTTCAGTGGAGGGAGGTCAAGCTCGCAGGGCGACGGGTTTGGGCAGTGGGAGGCTGGGAAGTGGGGCTCCACGGGCAGGTGGTGCACGACGGCGGTAATGGTGGCGGCGGCATCATTGTGGTGTCTGGGCGTGCGAGGGGGCTCAGTGCGGCCTTTTGTAGGCAGCAGAGAGGTGGAAGGAAGGGCGGGACTTGACTGTGAGACGCGGGCGCGGGCGACACGACGGGAGCTCGTGACTGGCCGCGGTGGGCGGCGAGCAGAGCCGGCGCGGCGTGCGGCGGGCATGGGCAGAGGGGATTGGGCACTGAGGATTTGGCGTGTGGAGCGGGAGATCACGCGACGCGCGGGTTGGGCGAGGAGCTGTCGCAGCTGTCTTGCCAGGCGGCGAGCGCGGCGACTGGCGGGACGCGGCGGAGGCACGGGCACGGCGCGGCTTGCCCATTGGGCGTGGCGGGCGGCGAGCAGAGGCGCGCGTAGCCGGCGCGCGCGTGGCGTGCGCGAACTGGGGAGGAAGCGCGGCGTGCGGGCGCGGCCAGGCATTGGCTTGGCGCCTAGCGCCGTCAGGCATCGTCGGCCAAGTGGCCTGCGGCGACTACGCGGCGGGCGAGGGTCGGGCGAAGTGAGGGCCGCAGCGAAGCCGAGGGTCGGGCGAAGCGAAGGGTCGGACGAGCGAAAGGGTCGGGCGAAGCGAAAGGGTCAGGCAAAGCCGAGGGTCGGGCGAGTGAAAGGGTCGGGCGAACGACGGTCGGGCGAGCGGCTGCGCGTCGGGCGCATGAGGGTCGGGCAAACGTAGGGTCGGGAGAACGTAGGAAGAAGGGTCTGCAGTGGAAATAGAAGAAAAGGCAGGGGCTGGTTTGCAAACCCAAGTATTTCTCAAATTTTTGTGTTGTAACTCAAAAATCTCTGAATACGAAAGTTGTTCAAAATGAAAAGTTACACAAGTTTTGTTTCAGGCCAAAGTTCATTTGAGTTCTAGTTTAGAAGTTATTTTAAAAATTCAAAAAGGATAATTCGGAGGGTACGACATTTACTGGGCAAAACTTTGCATTCACTCCTAGGCTTCAACTAGACTTTTGCTTAACATGACAACAACGATGTGCCTATTCAATTTTGTAGCCATGTTTGCATCATTGTAAAAGTTATTTAAATGGTTTGATTAAAGTACATGTACTTATGCACATATACACAACTATTTTCAATTCAAGGCAAAACCAATTTATAATTCGTTTCCTTTAAATTTTTCTTAGTTAGTTAAGCATATTGTTACGCTAATGAGGCTTATTTCATAATTTAAACACCTGAGGTGTTACAATTGGCCACCATGGGCGGTGCGCAGGCCGCAGCGTCGCGTGCTAACGGCGCGGCACGGGGTTGGCTGCCGGGGATTTGGCGTGGGGGAGGGGGGATCGCGTCGGCGAGGGTTGGGCGAGTAGCTGCTGCAGCTGGCTTGTTGGGTGGCGAGCACGTGGGTTGGATGGGCGTGGCGCGCGGCACTGGCTGCACTGGGTGGCGAGCAGAGGCGTGTCTCACCGGCGGGCGCGTGGCAAGCGCGTGCTGGGCAGGCTCGCGGTGTGGGGGAGGAGGGAGGCGTGCTGCAGGGGCGCAGCCAGCCATTGGCTTGGCACGGTGCGGATGGGAGGAATCGCTGGCCAGTTGGCCGGCGGCCTTTGCCAGCGAGCAGAGCAGGGGAGGGAGGGGCTGAGAGGAAAAAATAGAAGAAAGGCGAGAGGCTGAAATAAAAAATACTCTTTTTCTCCCATTTTTGTGTTGCAACTTAAAAATCTCTGAACATGAAAGTTGTTCAAAATGAAAAGTTCTACAAGTTTCGTTTCAGGCCAAAGTTCATTTGAGTTTTATTTCAAAAGTTATTTTAAAAACTCAAAAAGCATGATTCGGATGACACGTCATTTCATGGGCAAAAATTCGTATTCTTCCCAAGGTTTCAACTAGACTTTTGTTAATCATGTCACTGATGATGTGCTTATTCAATTTAGTAGCCATATTTGCATCGATGTGAAAGTTATTTAATTTGTTGGATTAAAGTACATGTGCTTATGCACATATACACATACTTTTAAAATAAAGGCAAAACCATATTATAATACATTTCTTTTAAACTTTTCTTAGTTATTTATGCATATTGTTATGCTAATGAGACTTGTTTAGCAAATTAAGCACCTGAGGTGTCACAATAGCACTCTTGCTGTCACACAAGAGTGGAATCTTACTAAACTTACAACCAAAATCGCTCAAGGTGAACCTCATCCAAACTAGTTGCGCAAAACAAGCACCGACAGCAACATACTCGGCCTTGACGGTGGATAGAGTAACAAAATTTTGTTTCTTAGAACTCCAAGACACTTGAGACCGACCAAGAAATCGGCAAGTCCCCGATGTACTCTTTCGAACTACCTTGCAACCGGCGTAATCCGAATCAGAAGAGCCAAGTAGATCAAAAGTGGAGCCCTTGGGATACCACAAGCCGAGACATGGAGTGTAGACAAAATATCTTAGAATTCTCTTCACGGTCATAAGATGACATTCATTAGGATTAGCTTGAAACCTTGCACACATGCACACTAAGCATGATATCAGGCCTAGATGCACAAAGGTAAATTAGAGAGCCAATGATGGAGCGATATACCTTTTGATCCACGGCCTTACCATCTTCATTTAGGTCGAGATGCCCATTTGTTGGCATAGGTGTCTTGATGGTCTTAGCATTCTCCACGCCAAACTTCTTAAGCATATCATTCATGTACTTGGTTTGACAAATGAAGGTGCCTTATTTGAGTTGCTTGATTTGAAATCCTAGGAAAAACTTCAACTCTCCCATCATGGACATCTCGAACCTCTTGGCCATGATCCTACTAAAATCTTCACACCATTCTTAATTAGTAGAACCAATTATAATGTCATCGACATATATTTGGCACACAAAATATATTATTTTTGACTTTGCGAGTGAAAAGAGTAGGATCGGCTTTGCCTATTTCAAAGCCTTTCCTTAAGAGAAAATCCTTAAGGCATTCATACCATGCTCTAGAAGCTTGCTTAAGCCCATAGAGCGCCTTATGGAGCTTGTAGACGTGGTTAGGATGTTTTGGATCTTCAAACCCCAGTTGACGGGTCCAGGGAACTAGGGTCCCTAGTGGGCCCACTTCCTGCTGGCACTCAGAATGTTCTAAGACCACATGTGGATCAAACAGGCGCCCTCTTAGGCCATGACTTTCTCCACACCGTCCAGGCCCACGGTGCCGACTGACCGGCAGGTCGGCTGGAGGCTCGGCCCGCGTCCTCGACTGAGGGGACGACCAAGGCCTAGGTCTGTACTACTGTCCCGACCTAGGACGCTGGTCGAACCCCGCCAAGCACGAGTCACGCACGTGTTGCTTTTCCCGACTAACGAGGTCGGGGCCCGGCCGGACCTTGAACACTAACCGTCCCCAGGGGTAGGTGCTGAGGATAAGGACGAACGCACCAGAGTCAACTACCGTACAGGGCCAACCACTCCTCCCATGGGGGTTACGAACCCTCTTACTGCCACTGCAGGGGGACACTATTTCACCTGCCTGACCTCGCGAAGGGACAGGACGCAACATCATCACGACACGGCGGACACGCCTCCATCACAACAGAGTGACAGGCGTAGCACCAGGGATGGAGCGTGACTATCGTACCGTACTTATCGTCGCACGCTCACCCCCCAACCGACGGAGCATGACGCACAGGGACAAGATAAGACAGCCACCCATGACGCAGGACTTGAACGATGGTCATTGGAAGGCCCCGACTGATAGAGTTGGCAGTCCCGACTGATAGAGCTGGTGACTCCGACCGGCGAAGCAAGGAACACTCTCTCTTTCTACCTCACTCCTTCTACGTTTAGTTCCCCTGTAATGGAGACCCCTCTTGGACTATAAAAGGGAGGGTCATCAGCCTAGATAAGAGGGCAGAGAAAAACCTAAAAACCTCGACAGATCTCGATCATACCACATCATCCACTCGCAAGCTTGTATCTCCCCAAACTCTCACGAGCACCTGAGCTCAAGCAATACAACCGACTGACCCCAACTAGACATAGGGCACCATTCCCTGAACCAGTATAAATCTTGAGTCATTATGTGCTAGGCCACATCTGATCATGACGCGCGATACACACTTTGAGTTGGTTTAGCTGTCGGCCATTTCCGGAACCGACAGTTTGTCGCCGTCCGTGGGGAGCGCATCATGCGTTCACTATCCTGGCGATTGGATGGCCTTCATCTCTGACACATCCAGCCTCATGAGCCTGAGCGATACAATTCGCTTTGGCTCGTTGGAGTTTCCCATGCCCTCGCGTGTTGGACTATGGGAACGCCCCGCCTTCACGCCCTCCCAGGCTTTCTGCTTCGGAAGCCTGGACTTCATCGCCGATCATCTCGGCATGCTCCACCTCCATGAGGATGCCACTCCTCTGATGTCACTCGAGAGAGACACCTCCTCAACCGACCCGCTGGCTGTCCTCGACTCCAAGGCGCTTGCGCGTCGCATCGAGCTCATGCTCGGTGCCAACCCTTCAGCGAGCGACGTGGACTTGCTCCTGTTCTCGCTGCGCAACATTTTCTACCAACTCTCCGGAGGGACCCCGTTGTCCATGCCACACTCGCCACGTGGATGGTCCCTGTTTGGCCTCACAAACACCACGAGCGTGTATGCCAGGGAGCTCCGGAAGATCATGTCATAGCCCCTGCTCGCCACCGAATTCGTGGGCATGATGAGCTACAGTCCTGCCTCGTTCCATGACTTCTTCTCCAACGATGACCTCCTAAGCGGGGTTTCCAGCGTTGGTGACGTGTCGTCCTCTAGCTGCCTCGCGCTGCGGGAATGCGCCATGGACACGCACACCCCGCCAGACCTGCGCGCAC
Source organism: Panicum miliaceum (assembly GCA_032594955.1). Taxonomy (NCBI): domain Eukaryota; kingdom Viridiplantae; phylum Streptophyta; class Magnoliopsida; order Poales; family Poaceae; genus Panicum; species Panicum miliaceum. The sequence continues at coordinate 3,478,773 of CM064070.1, read as the reverse complement.
ACACCCTGGCTAACGCCGAGGCGCATGGTGACTTATGTCATAAACAACAGCACTAGTTGCCGCCCTCATTAGTGCACCCCCGACGCAACTCCGAGCCGAATGCTCGTAACATTGCGGGCGGCGCGCGGGCGCGCGCCCGTCAAGTCTAGCAGGCCATCGTCGCGAACGCCGGCGGCCCCCAACAGTTTGCACGGGCCGGGCAGAACATCACCGTTGCGATGCTCCTATGCAACCTGCCTGAGCCTGCATACCCTCAACAACATGAGCTCCACCGCAACATCCTGACATTGGTGGAGCGTGCCACCGTGCAACAGGAGGAAAGCTCCGCGTCACGCCTTCGGCACGCGGCCTCCTACCCAGTCGGGGGGGGGGGGGGGGGGGGGGGGGCAGGCTCGCAACAGCCAAATCCCTCAGTCCACCAGCAGCAAGGGCGCCCATCTCAGGCGGTCGCGACGCCACAGCTGCGGCATGCTGCGCCCCCTGGTGCGTGGCCGGCTCGGGCCTATTACGACGCTCGCAGCATCATTGACTCGCGGCAACTGTCCATTGCAGTGCTGATGTCGACCTTGCCACCGCGGACGCAGCTGAACCCCACCAGCCCGAGGGGGAGCACGAGGAGGCACCCCCGAGGCATGGTGATCGGCCGTGCGATTAGGACGGCGACCGGAGCTCCAGTCCGGACGGCCCGAGCTCGCGGGGGCCTTCAGTCGTCTCATATAGAAAGCGCCATTCCCACCGCGCTTCCGACCGCCCACTAACATTACCAAGTACATTGGGGAGACGAACCCCGCTGTATGGTTGGAAAACTTTCGGCTCGCCTGTCGGGACGGAGGAACGGATGATGATTTCTTCATCATCCAGTACCTCCCCATCTGCGTCGGGGAGAACGTTCGAGCGTGGCTCAAATTTTTACCACCCAACAGCATCCGTAGCTGGGCGGAGCTCAAGCAGGTCTTCATCAGGAACTTCCAAGGGATGTACGTGCGCCCCGGAAACTCCTGGGACCTCAAGAGGTGCAAGCATGAGCCTAGCGAGTCCCTTAAGGACTACATCCGCCTGTTCTCCAAGCAGTGCAACTCCCTCCCTGACATCATCGATGCAGACGTCGTCAGTGCATTTCTCTCAGGGACCACCTGCAAGTCCCTCGTTCACAAGCTTGGCTGCCGAAAGCCGCGCACCACCCGCGAGCTTCTGGACATCGCCACGAACCACACCTCCAGCGAGGAGGCGGTCGGAGCGATCTTCACTGATGGTCGGGCCAAAGGAAAGGCCAAGCGGGAGGACCAGGATGAGGGCCCCTCCTCAAGGCAGGGGAAAAGGAAGAAAAAGGACCAGCGTCATGCCAACCTCAATAAGGTCACGGCGGCCGACCGCACGGGCAAGCGATAGGGCAACGCCGACCACTTCGAGCAGCTTTTGGAAAATCCGTGCACCAATCATGGCTACCCCGTCAAGCACAAGCTTAAGGACTTCGAGCTTCTCAAGCGCATGTTGGGTCAGCCCAGCAAGCGCAAGGGCAGGGATTGCGATAAGGATGTCCCCAAAGATCAGGTAGCACTGCCCAAGGGCGAGAGCGGCTTCCCCGACCCGTACGGCTGCCTCATGATCTTCGGAGGTCCTGAGGACGACTGCACCAAGCGTCAACACAAGGTCCGGCTTCGGGAAGTCTGCACCACCGAGAACGCCGTCCCGAAGTTCCTCCATTGGTCGAGCACACCGATCATCTTCGACCGGGGTGACCACCCTTCCAGCGACCCCCGACCGGGGAGCTATCCGCTCATTGTCGACCCATCATCGGCAACAAGCGCCTGATCAAGGTGCTGATGGACGGGGGCAGCAGCCTCAACATCTTGTATGTGAGACCCTCGATGCCATGGGCATCTCGTGGTCCAAGCTCCGCCCCTCCGTTTTCCTCTTCCTCGGCATCATCCCGGGCATGAGGGCGTACCCCCTGGGAACATAGACTTGTCGGTCATGTTCGGTGAGCGCAGCAACTTTTGCATCGAGACCATGATCTTCGTGGTGGTGGACTTTGAGGGATCGTACCATGCCATCCTCAGGCATTCGTGCTACGCCAAGATCATAGTGGTCCCCAACTACACCTACCTCAAACTAAAGATGCCAGTGCCGAACGGCGTCATTACGGTGAGCGACTCCTTCGAGCAGGTGTACACTTGCGATTGCGAGCACTTCGAGCTTGCCACCACCATCGCCAACTCCGCCGAGCTCCAGAAGCTTCGCCAGACAGTGGAGGAGGGCGCTCCCGACTGCAATGAGCCATCCCCGTCCATCGCCTTCTACCCGACCGGGGACACCAAGGCAATCGGGATTGGCCCCAACGACCCGACCAAGACTGTGCAGATCGGGACCCAACTCCCAGCCAAATAGGAAAGCATGCTCGTCGACTTCCTACGCGCCAATCGCGATGCCTTTGCATGGAAGCCTTCCGACATGCCAGTCATCCCAAGGGAGGCCACCGAGCACGAGCTTCGCATCAAGCTGGGTTCCAAGCCCGTGCAACAACGCCTGCGTCGTTTCGATGATGAGAGGCGTAGGGCCATAGGTGAGGAAATCGCCAAGCTCCTGGCAGCCGGATTCATCAAGGAAGTGTATCACTCTGACTGGCTTGCCAATCACGTCCTTGTAAAGAAGAAGAATGGGAAATGGAGAATGTGTGTTGATTACACTGGCCTTAACAAGGAGTTTCCTAAGGATCCAATTCCTTTGCCACGCATAGATCGGATAGTCGACTCCTCTTCAGGATGCGAGATCCTCTCTTTTCTGGATGCCTACTCGGGCTATCACTAGATCGCGATGAAAGAGTCTGACCAGCTCGTGACCTCTTTCATCACTCCGTTCGGTGTGTACTGCTACGTCATTATGCCGTTCGGTTTGAAAAATGTTGGTGCCACCTATGAGCGTTGCATGTGGATGTGTTTTGCCGATCAGATTAACCCGCCCCGATAGCCTGACCAGCTTGGGCCACTGAAACCCACGATCGCCGTCTACGTAGACGACATAGCGGTGAAAGCGCCTCGCAGGGGAGACCTGATCGCCACACTAGTCGCCACGTTTGCTAACCTCCGAAGGTTTAGCATCAAATTGAATCCTGAAAAATGCACTTTCAGGGTTTCGAAGGTGAAGCTACTCGGATACATAGTGTCCAAGCGTGGCATCAAGGCCAACCCCGATAAAATCACGGCCATCGCCAGGATGGGCCCCATACGCAACGTGAAAGGTGTGCAACGGCTCACCGACTGTCTGGCCGCCCTCAGTCGGTTCATCTTTCGATTGGGCGAGCGAGGGATGCCCCTCTACAAACTCCTCAAGAAGTCGGACACATTTGTCTGGATGGAAGAGGCCCAACAAGCCTTGGATAGCCTTAAAGTGTTGTTAACCTCGGCCCCGGTTCTCGTTGCTCACGAGAAATGTGAACTGCTCCTACTCTACCTCGCGGCGACCACCCACGTGGTCAGCGCCGCTATTGTGGTCGAAAGGGAGGAGCCGGACCGTGTGCTGAGGGTCCAACGACCGGTGTACTTTGTCAGTGAGGTACTCACCGAGACCAAGGCTCGCTACCCGCAGGTGCAGAAGCTCTTATACGCCGTGCTTATGGCGACTAAGAAGCTACAACACTATTTCACCGACCACGAGGTCACCGTTGTCACCTCATTCCTGCTTGGGGAGGTCGTACACAGCCGTGACACTACAGAACGGATCTCCAAATGGGTACTTGAGCTCATGGGCTACGACATCAAGTACGCCCCCGCACTGCCATCAAGTCGCAGGCCTTGGCCGACTTTGTGGCTGAGTGGACGGAGGTCAAAACCCTGACTCCGAGCATCATCCACGAATACTGGACCCTGAAGTTCGACGGGTCGGTCATGGGACCCGACGCGGTGGCTGGCGTAGTGCTCATCTTACCCAAGAGGAACAGACTCTGCTACTCAATCCGTCTCCACTTCCCAGCCTTGAACAACGTCGCCGAATAAGAGGGCCTCGTCAACGGCCTTCACATCACCATTGAACTCGGAGCGACCCGACTCTACGCCTACGGTGGCTCCAAGCTGGTGGTAGACCAGGTCATGAAGGAGTCCAACTACGAAAGCTCCCTCATGGATGCATATTGCCAGGAGGTGCATAAACTGGAGGACAAGTTCCGAGGAATCAAGCTGCATCACATCGCCCGGAGGGCCAACAACGACGTCGATGCGCTTGCCAAGATGGCGGCCTAGCGGGATCCCGCTCCCGATGGGGTCTTCATCAACGACCTCCATGCACCCTCGATCCAAGTCAAGCCAGATCCTCCTCAGGGGCCTCACGGTCCACTGATTCCCCACCTTCAGCACCACATCAAGCCACGACCATACCTCATCGTCGATCACCACCGCCGTCGACACCCGATCGGGATCCGTGATGCCGGTGTACTCCCACATCTTGGTCACCCTAACGGGCAACGGGATGACGCAGTGATAGTGTATGGTGCCAAAAATACGCACGCCGTCGAGGCCCTCCTTCACGACGCGGTCCTGCAGCGCTTTCTCGAGGACCCGCATGCGCGCCTTCTCCGGAGTAGGGGGGGGCATGTCCAGCTCTCCTTCTTCACGGGGCACGCCCCCGTGAACACCAGGAACGGTGTCTCTGCCGGGTTCTTGATGTAGAACCATTCGTCATGCCACCCCCGGTTCGAATCCTCGGGGGTGTACGTCGGGTAGTGCCCCAACTTGTGAGGCTTCTTTTGCAGGCCAATGCCCCCGACCGACGCAAGCTCTGGGTCTGCCTTCACCGACAGGCCTCGAGCGTGGAAGAAGGCTCAGAATAGATTCACATGTGGATCTATCCCGAGGAAGCCCTCGCAGAGCATGATGAAGCTTGTGATGTGAAACACCCCATTCGGGTTGAGGTGTTGCAGCTCCAACTCCCACTCGTTCTGCAGACCGAGTAGAACGGGTGCGCCGGGTGCCCGAGGCCGCGCTCGTGGAATGCAAGGAAGCTCATGATCTCGTCGTCCTCAGGATGCAGCTCCTCGTGCCCCGCTGGGGTAGCCCTCTAGTGCGCCACCACCTTTGGCGGTAGCAGCCCCTTTGTCGTGAAGTTTTTGAGCTGCGATTCCTCCACGGTCGACGGCCTCCAGAGCAACATCATACCTATGGGAGGGGGAAGCAGAACAATCTCTATCTCTCTCTCTCTCTCTCTCTCTCTCTCTCTCTCTACGTGAGAGCGGAGAAGGGTCGGGGGCAGCGGCGCTAGCAGAACAGAGGAAAGGGGCTGGCTCTGGTAGATTGGAATGAGGCAAGTGCGAGATGAGGAAGATGGCGACCTTCGGCCCTTCCCCTTTTAAAGGGGCGCGGAAGCCCAGCCGACGGGCCGTGGCACGCGGTGCAGGGGCCCACCACGGCCGCGGCATGGGCGCGAGAAGCGAGGCGATGCTCTAACTACCCAAGTAAGTCTCGTTGGGCCACGCCCCCGATCAATAATGACATCTAATAGCGGGCGGAGCGAGCCTCCCAAACATCATTAAAGCAAGAACAATTACAAAAACCTAGAATTGTTCACTCAGGGGCCCTTCAAGTCCCCCGCATACAATGTTCAAAATATATCTACAAAATGTCTCCTAGGTCGACACGATCGCCGCTACATCAATTGCAAGAGCCCCCTAGACACTGTCTTGGCCCGGGTCGGCGCCACTCGTGAGGATGTCGTCGACGTCGACCTCCGCGGAGATGACGGTAGTGGCTCCAGAAAACACGGTGACGAGCGCCCTTCACTCCTGGGGGCTGTCTCCGCCAGGAACCCAGGCTCTAGCTGGCCTAAATCCCAGCCGGACCAAACCCTGTGCCGAGGCCAGCGCGCTGGCGACCCCCCGGCGAACGCCTAACGCCACCGCGTCCCTGACCTGGCGCGACATGGATCGGAGACGGTCGGGTAATAGGTGCCCCTCTGGCCTCACCACCCTCACCGCATGAAGCGTCGTGCAGGCACGAGCCTCGTGGCGGCCTTTCAGGTCGTTCAGGCGGCGGTGTAGATCATCCGCCTCAAGACGAGAGGCGGCCACCTCCTCCTCCAAACCTAAAACGTGGAGGGTTAAGGACGCTACAACCACTTTGGAAATAAAAACCAATAGGAGCCCTCGGCTTACGGGACACACCTGCTGCCTTGGCGCTAGCATGTGCGGCCTCGGCCAGGGCCGAAGCCATCTCCTCCTCCGAAGCGCGAAGGGCGGCCTGGACGGCGGCGAGATCAGACTCCAGCCTGCCGATCTCTCGCGTCGCATCCGAGCATCTCCCTACGCCGACCCAAGTTGGACTCGGAGGAAGAGGACGACCCCGATGACGTCGACGCCGCGGCTGCGGAGGGTTCTCCAACCGCTCCGCACGCGGCGATGATGTCCCGAGGGCCCGTGGAGAAAGCTCTGCACAAACGCGAAGCCAAACATCACCCATCACGGCCAAGAGCATAGTGACAGGATGAACAACGCTTACCCCTGACGGTGCAGGATCTCCCGTAGGCGCGGCGGCCCCCGAGGTGCGGCACTGGAGCCCTCATCTGTCAGTCGCTTCTCTCCATCCATCTCGCAAAAGGGCAAGGAAAACAGGAGAACCTCTCCCTCTCTTCCGAACGGAAAAGCTAACTTTCGCTAGTGAGAGCGTCTGGCCGGGATGGTGGAGCCTTATAATGAGTCCCTGGCGCCACGCATCACACGTCCCCTCGACCTCCACGAGGAGAGGAAAAGGTACGAATTCTCCCCCTCCAATTCGAATTAAATCAAAATAGGGAAAGGTAAATGGAGCAGTTACTCCCGCTGCTCTCGGAAATTGTGGTGGACGAAGCGCCCCATCGCCTCCTGTGACGTGGCTGGGATCGCCTCCGACTTCCCGGGTAAACTTCAATAGGCCACGTCCACATTCGATATTCACGTTTAATCATTTGGTTTTTGGAATATCCTGAGACCCGAAAGGGCGCATGCTAATGGGTCCCGACTCGGGAACCCGACCGACCGAGGTTCGAAGGCTGGTCCACGGAGGACTCGAGGCCACCACGCGTCAAACGGAGCCAGGGGAGAAACGCAGATGAGCCCCAGCAGCCCTCCCCTGACCTGCTCAGGCAACGATTCAATTCATCTTGACCTTCTCGTCCTATCCAGACCTAGAGCCATGCCCACAGAATCTCCATCGAGGAGAGGCCAGCGGGCCACCTGAGTTGGTCGGATGACTCGGGCATCTGCCAGGAGGCGAGTCATGGAGAAGAGGAATACCACTTCCGGGTTATGTCGACCCCATCACGAACGACGGACCTGGATTCCACTCAGACGCCCGAAATTATGCTCGGGCACACCCGTTAGGAGCTCATCGAGCCCGTCACTCAGGCCATCGAGGCAAGTGACGGTGGCTCAGCCCCTCCGGTCGCGGAGACCGTGGACGGGGTCACCTCTGCACGCGCACGCATACGATGCGCCCGACCCGACCGCCCTCCTTTATAACAAAGGCCGCGGCGAGTCGGAATACCGTGTTCCTACTCAAAAAGGACGACAAACTTCTAGCCCCCGACTGGACTCACGGTTGGGCGCAACAGATACAAAGTATAGTCGGCCCATGGCCGCTACAAAGTAACCTTATTTCCACCACAGGGGTGGTAACGTTGAAAGCCTTGAGGAGGGCTGCTACAAGTGCGGGAAGACTGGTAGGAGAATCTTCCTCGTACGCCTTCTTCTTGCACCCCCGTCCTTAAGGGCACCTTGGCAGGGGACACCGGCGAGCAGTCCATTTGCCGCCGCCGCCAACTGAACTTCCTCGCCGTCTCAGGTGACAGCAAGGAGCTCTATCTCCCGGGCAGCTCGAGCAGGCACACCCTGCACCAAGAAGGGACAAGGAGTTCCTCCCTGTAACCGGACTCGGACGGTGGAAACACAGACACATCCTCCGCCGGGAGCCGGCAACTCCCCCATGGTTGCCCAAGGCGCCTGATGAAGCCGCGCTGACTGCCCGATGGAGACAGTGCCCGGCCTGCGCACCCGCTCCCCTCGATCGTCCGAGCGGAGCACTCGGAGGATTGAGCTTGGGAAAGGCCCGAGCGCACGGCGTCACCCACGCGCTATTCCCTGCCTCTCACAAGAATTCATCTAGCACCGGATGCTGAAGGAACCACCCACTCCATTGGGCGGATTCACACGGGCTGAGAGCAACTCCATTATACAAGACAAGGCTCGGCCACGACTCAGGTTCTGGATGGGTTCAAAAATGTGGTCCCGGGGGCCTCCATTTATAGCCGCTCAGGCACCCCCTATCCTGAAAGCTAGCTTCGCCGCGTGAAGCGTGGCTCCGCCTCAAAAGAAAGGAAATCCTCACGGGGGGAATAGGGAGGAGCCCCTCTACGGCAAGCCGACATGAGGATCGGGCAGGCCTCGATGTTCCGCACCAAAGAACAGGCGGCTGGTACTGTTGCGGCACACTTATTTTATGGTCAGATCAAGGCAACCCTGATTGACTCATGGTCACAAGGGGGAGCCTCTCCTACATAGTGTCTCTTTGCGGCTGAGGCAAAGCGATGCGACCTCTCACTCTGAGCAAAAGCACGGCGCGGTGAGAATAGGGCCTTTGCGATTAAACAAATTGCAAAGCCGCTCAAGGGCCTCTGATGGGTTCAGAGAACCGGGGTCCCTAGCGGGCCCACTTCCTACTAGCACGCAGAATGGCCTAAGACCACACGTGGATCAAACACGCGCCCTCCTGGGCCGTGACTTTCTCCAGGCCGTCCAGGCCCACGGTCTCGATCAGCCGGCCGGTCGGCTGGAGCCTCGGCCTGCGTCCTCGACCGTGGGGACGACCAAGGCCTAGCTCCATACTACGGTCCTGACCTAGGACGCCGATCGAACCCTGCCAAGAACGAGTCACGCACGTGTCGCTTTCCTGGACTAACGAGGTCCGGGGCCGGCCGGACCTCGCACGCTGACCGTCCCCAGGGGCAGGTGCTGAGGATAAGGACAAACACACCAGAGTCAACTATCGTACAGGGTCAACCACTCCCCCCACGAGGGTTACAGTCCCTCTTCGTGCCACTGCAGGGGGACACTATTTCACTTGCCTGACCTCGCGAAGGGACGGGATGCAACGTCATCACGATGCGGCGGACACGCCTCTATCACAATGGAGTGATGAGGCGTAGCGCTAGCGACGGAGCGTGACTACCGTACCGTAATTATCGTTGCACGCTTGCCCCCCGACCGACAGAGCATGACGCACAGGGACAAGATAAGACGGCCACCCCACGACGATGGTGGTCATCGGAAGGCCCCGACTGACAGAGTTGGCAGTGCCGACAGATAGAGCTGGCGACTCCGACCGGTGAAGCAAGGAACACTCTCTCTTTGTACCTCATTCTTTCTACCTTTAGTTCCCCTGTAATGGAGACCCCCCTTGGACTATAAAAGGGAGGATCATCCGTCTAGATAAGAGGTGATGTGGACATCACCAGAATGGATACACTCACATGTAATAAACACACATGGAAGGTATGGAGGACCAAAGAAGTTGATTGGGGACCAAGCCTAAGTCTTCCCAATGTTCTCCATCAGGCCACCACGTCACTTTTGGTGCAAGGAAAGAAAGAGTTCATGTCCAACACGTTTTGGAGGCTGGATTCGGACTACAGAACAGCACCAACTTGTGACGGACACCACGGTCGCATACGGACTCGGATAGGGACGTTCAAGTACTTCGTGGAAAGCTTATGAAGTCTAGTTTCATATGGATCTGGACTCAAATCCATATCTCTCCTGATTCGTCCGCAATGACCAAAATACTACCGACTGGTTTTCTGTCTAAAGGTGCTGCGACATCTTAATTTGGCCCGATGGGCTTTGTATCAAGTCGGGTCCATTAGGGACGCGTCCTAGGGTTGGAGTGCGACTCAAACACCCTCTTAGTCGTCCTCCTAGGTATTAATAAGGGTTAGAGCCGCCATGAACAGATTGGGGGTTTTTGTTTTGTTGAAAGTTTAGCCATTGCTACTTCCTTGTAGACGCGTGTGTCGACTAGACCATCCGTTCTACTCGATTCGGAACCCCACCTTGTTGATTCCAGATTGGTTATTATCTCCATATTTGCAATTGAGTTGCTTGTTCTACTTGTTCTTGCTGGTTCTTCGATTGCTTGCAGGACAGGTGCCCTAGTGGCCGGGTGTCGCGCTCCACAAGATCGCGGCAGCCATTGGAGGTGGTGTATCGGTTGCTAAGGCGCAGCGTCCTTGGAAGGCTGTAGTCGGACCGTGAACGTCGCCTCCATCTCAAGATCGGGAACAAACCCTAGCGGGTTCACATCAGTTGGTATCAGAGCTGGATCATACCAGATCATCCACTCGCAAGCTTGTAACTCCCTAAACTCTCACGAGCACCTGGGCTCAAGCAATACAACCCACTGACCCCCGATTGAAGTAGGGTACGATAGCCTGAACTAGTATAAATCTTGAGTCATTGTGTGCTAGGCCACATGCGATTACGATGCGCGGTACACACTTCGAGTTGGTTTAGCTGCCGGCTATTTCCAGAACCGGCACCGGTGGTTGCTCAACATAGACCAATTCGGAAATTGGTCCATTGAGAAATGCACTCTTCACATCCATTTGGTACAGCTTGAAATCATGGTGAGTAGCATAGGCAAGTAATATATGGATTGATTCAAGGCTAGCTGCGGGTGCATACGTCTCACCAAAATCCAAACCTTCAATTTGAGTGAAGCCTTGAGCCACCAACCGAGCCTTGTTTCTTGTTACCACACCATGTTCATCTTGTTTGTTGCAAAACACCCATTTTGTACCAATCATGTTTTGCTTGGGGCATTCAACCAAGGACCAAACTTCATTTCGAGTGAAGTTGTTCAACTCTTCTTGCATGGCCATCACCCAATCCGCATCACCCAAAGCTTCTTCTACCTTAAGAGGTTCCAAAAAGGAGACAAACGAGTAATGTTCACAAAAATTTGCTAATCTAGAATGTGTTGTTACCCCTCTTTGAATGCTCCCAAGGATGTTATCCACTGGATGATCGCGTTGCACGCTTTGGTGAACTCTTGGGTGAGGTGCTTGAGCTTGATGTTGCACTGGATCATCATCCTCATCAGCTTTATCTTGATCAAAGACATCTTCATCAGCATCTCCGGAGTTTTCAGAGATATGTCCAGAATCTCCAGTACCTACGGAGTCTCTCCAGATTTGGCTAGAGTCTCCAGAGTTTTTAGCAGCAGGGGTATTTGGCCCTTTTTTTGGTGTCTCTTGATCATTCTTTTCTCGAGGCCTGATTTCTCCAGCGGCTAGGTTCTCAATGGCTTGCTGAGGTGCTCCATCATCTGCATCATTTAGATCAACTTGCTCCTTTTGAGAGCATTAGATTCATCAAATGTCACATCACACGCAATTTCAACGCATCCATAGGAATTGTTGAAAACACGATAACCATGAGCATTTGAAGCATAACCAAGAAGAAAACTTTCATCAACTTTAGATGCAAACTTAGAGTTTTTGGGCTTCGTGTTAAAAATGAAGCACTTACTTCCAAAAACTCTAAAGTAAGACACGTTAGGCTTTTTACCGAATAGAAGCTCGTATGCGGTCTTTTGCAAGATCTTGTGTAGGTAGAGACGGTTGATTGCATGACATGCCGTGTTAACCGCCTCTGCTCAAAACTGATCTGAAGTCTTGTACTCATCAAGCATGGTTCTTGCGGCTTCAATGAGTGTTCTATTCTTCCTTTCCACATTGCCATTTTGTTGAGGAGTGTATGGCACCGAGAACTCATGAGCAATACCTTCTTCATCAAGGTACTCTTCAATGTTGGTGTTTTTGAACTCGAAGCCATTGTCACTTCTCACTTTCTTGATCTTCACATCAAACTCATTTTGGGCTCTTCTAGCAAATTTCTTGAATGTTTCTTGTACCTCACTCTTATCATGCAAAAAGAATACCCAAGTGAAATGAGAATAGTCATCAACAATTACAAAACCATATTTGTTACCGTCAATGCTTATATAAGCGACGGGTCCAAATAGATCCATGCGAAGAAGCTCAAGAGGTCTTGTGGTGGTGATGATGTTCTTCAGTCGGTGGTACTCCCACTTGTTTCCCGGCTTGACAAGCACTACAAACACTATCTTTCTCAAAGGAAACATTAGTAAGACCAAGGATGTGATTCCCCTTTTAGAAGTTTATCAAGATTCCTCATCCCAACATGAACTAGTCGGCGGTGCCATAACCAACCCATGCTAGATTTGGCTAACAAGCATGTATCAAGTTGAGCTCTTTCCTTTGTAAAGTCAATGAGATAGAGCTTTCCCTTGAGTACACCCTTGAAAGCCATTGATTCATCACTTCTTCTAAACACGGTCACACCCTTGTTAGTGAACAAACAATTGTAACCCATTTCACAAAGTTGTGACACGGATAACAAATTGTAGCTCACGGATTCAACCAAGAAAACATTTGAAATTGAATGATCGGTGGAGATAGCAATTTTACCTAATCCAAGTACCTTTCCTTCACTACCATCGGCAAACACAATGTTGTCACTTGCATTTTCATTTTTCTCAAATGATGTGAACATTTTCTCCTCTCCGGTCATATGGTTGGTGCATCCACTATCAAGCACCCATTTTGATCCACCGGAGGACTATGCCTACAAAACAAGTTTAGGCTCTAATTTTGGGTACCCAAAGAGATTTGGGTCCTAGAGTGTTAGTGACCAGAACATTGGGCACCCACACATTCCTTTTCACCAATGTGTTCTTTGTGCGAGGCCCAACATACTTGGCGACCACCTTACCCTTGCGGTCCCAAGCAAGCACATAATCGGCATAAAATGAACTTTGAGGTGCATGTGGCTTGGGCTTGCTTGCTTGTGGGTGTTGGTCTTGTTCAGTTTGACTTGATGTGAGCTACCCTTAGGTTGCTTACCATCAACCTTTTAGGTACCATTCCTCCAAGAATAGCCCTGCTAGCTCCAACACCAGATGTCTTGTTGTTCTTGATGAAAGCAATGGGTTCTTGATGTCCTTGTTCATTCTTACCTAAACCCATGCCTTTCACGAAACCATACTTCTTCATATAGTCACTTCCAAAGCCCTCGGTGTGCTTCTAAAACTCACCAATCTTTGGAGAAGTAGCGTCCTCATGGTCAACTTTGTGAGTCTAATAATCTCATTCTTCATGACATGCATTTCGGCAAGGTTAGTAGCATAGGATTCAACATTTATATTACTACACCTTGTACAACTATTGCTACTGATAGAAGTAGAGGATTTGGTTGCATCATTGGAGCTAGAAGAGGTGCTTTCCTTAAGGAGATCATGTTCCACTTCAAGATTCATATGTTTGGCATGTAAACATAAGACGTTTTCATGAAGTGTTTCATTTGCCCCCTTAAGTTGAGTGTTTGATTCATTGGCCAAAGAGAGCTCTTTGGTCAATTTCACAACCTTTTCTTTCTCCTTAACTAGAGACTCTTCAAGCTCAAGATGTTTGTTAATTTTAGCTTTGAGCAAGTCCTCTTGCATCTTGAAACTCTTCCTTTATTTGGAAAGAGATTTCTCAAAGCCTACGGTTTTCTCTCGCTCAAGCCTAATTAACTCATCTTGCACCTCAAGAGTCTTATCCCTAGCCTCAATTTCTATCATAACCTTCATTATTTTATTTGTTTCCTTTTTACCAATTTCTTTTATCATGTTTTTACATTCTTCATCATCATCGTCATCATCATCATCATCATCATCATCATCATCATCATCATCATTGGGGTTGGGTTTGGAATCTACCTATGCCCCTTTTGTCATGAAGCAAGTGGGAGTGAAGTCATCTTCATCATCGGTGAGATCTCCAAAGAGTGATGACTTGGCGATGTGAGCTTCCATGGCCATGGTCGCCACACCTTCATCATCGGAGGATGATTCTTCACTTGAGTTCCACTTCACACCAAGATGAGCCTCACCCATGTGCCTCTTCTTGCCTTTTCCTTGCTCCTTCTTCTCACCCTTATCCTTGTTCTTTGAGTTGGGGCAATCACTAATGAAATGGCCAACTTCCCCACACCCAAAGCATGGCTTGTTTAACCTTCTTGTGATCTTGCCTCTTCTCTTGTAGTTATTAAAGTATCCATCTTTCTTCATGGCTTTCTTGAATCTCTTGATTACAAGGCCATGTCATCATCACTATCATTACCACTATCACTTTTCTTCTTCTTTGATGATGTGCTCTCAACCTTGGTCTTTGCTTTCTCCTTCAAGCTTGATTTGAGATCAACACCATTGTTCGTCTCCATTTGCTCATGGATTTTTGATAACTCTTAAGAGATCTTGGCTTCCTTCATGGTGTTAAGATGTTGCTCAATTCTTCCAATTACATCGGCGGGAGTAAATCTCTTGAAGCCTCTCTTCTCTCTTATCAAAGTAGGTAAGTTGACATCTCTAGCCATGTATGCGGTCAAGATCTTGTCAACTACATCCTTATCACTCCACTTGTCACCACCGAGTGCTCTAATCTTGTTCACAATTTTGTTCAACCGGTTGATCATTTCTTCCGGTGTCTTATTCTCATGGATGATGAATCGGTTGAGCTCTCCTTCTAGTGCACAGATTCTTCCTTCATGTACTTTTCTTGTGCCTTCATGGTTGACTTGGAGTGTGTCCCATATTTGTTTAGCCGAGTCCATTCCATCAACCTTGTTAAATTCTTTCAGACACAAAGAGCTAAGGAGTATGGAAGTGGCTTGCATATTGCGTTGAATCTCGAATTCTTCCTCTTGGGTTATGATTTCATCCTCCTCGGGAATGTTGACGCCTACACACACAATCTTCCAAAGGTCCGGATTGATCCCGATCAAATACACATGCATTGAGTGTCGCCATGAGGAGTAGCTCATCCCATCAAAGCGGGGAGGGGGGGGGCTTCCTTAGGTTCACCGATGTGCTTTGGGAGGAGCTACTTAACCGACCATAATTGAAAGGAATCTTGGCAAAAGTTTTGGAGCTTCCCTTTTTGGTTACCTTTACCGATTTGGTGTCATAGTCGGAGTCCTCATCAGATGACTCTACCTCCTTCTCTTTGTTCTTGTTCTTCTCATCATCCACTTACTTTTCATCTCCACCATTGGGTGGAATTTCTCCGAGTGAACTCGACATGTCGATTCTCCAAGCAGTTAAGTTTTAATCCGGAGACCAAAGCTCTGATACCAATTGAAAGGATCTAGATGTCGACTAGAGGGGGGTGAATAGTCGAAACTGAATCAGTAACTTTCAGAGTCTCCGGATATTTGTCTGAAATCTCCGCAACTTCCGGAGACTCTGAAGAAATATCCGGATACTCTGGAGAAAAGTGTTGAAACCAAACTCAACCAATCAAACCTCAACCAAAAGTAGATCGAAGGAATTTCCAAGATTTGTAGACTTGTTTCCACTACCTGCAGTCAAAACCTTTCCAACAAGTAGATCGAGAGCAAACCCTAGAATTCTAACAAAAAATAAGAACTTCAACAAATCACAAAGTGAAAGCACTAAGACACAAGGATTTGTTCCCCAAAATTCAGTTCCGCACAGAAAACCTACATCTCCGTTGAGGCACCCAAGAAGAACACTTACTTCTTGATCTATGAAGCCTCCCCTTAGCAGCCCCAAGGTTGCTAAGGTCACTTACTAGAACGTGGAGGTTGTACAAACTTCCCGAGGCACACCACAAGCTTGGGTGCTCGACGGGCAACGCCTAGCCGGCTAGGAACTTGAAGCTCCAAGAGTAACAAATACGAAATCCACCGGCTTGACGAAAAATGAAGTGCTCAAAAGATGGGAAATCAGCTCATTTTTTATGGGAAATCAGCTCACTAGCACTCTCTCTTGCTCTCCCCTCAATCTCCCCTCAATCCCCTCACCAAATCTTGCTTAGAAGCCAAAGGAGGGAGTGAGGAGGACTTTTGAATGCTTAGGAGTGGGGCATGTGAGTTCTGGTCGGAGAGAGTTAATGTGGAGGAGGTGAAGGGGTATTTATACCCCAGCCCCCAAAAATAGCCGTTGGCCGAAGAATTCTTCGAAGACTCTGGACACCACCTCCGGAGACTCCGGAGATATGTGGAGACTCCGCACATGATCGGACTCCGAACACTCCGTAGAAACCCATGTCCGGAGACTCAAAAAAAATCTCTAGAAACTTCGGACTTTTCTGCAGGAACACTCTAAATAAAATATCCCATATATTGTGAGAATGCAAATGTATCTCTCGTAAGTTTGTTAGATCATCTTGAGCACATTTTTCTAAGTAAGGCGAGTATATTTCATATCCCTCTTAATAGTACGACATAGTACGACATTCCTATACTCAAATTCAAAAGTAAAGTAACTAAAATTCAATGGACCTTCACCTTGCAAATTTCATTCGCTTTTTGATGATCATATTCTTTTCAACTGTTCATCTATCACCTATAGTTTCTGCTCACATTTGTATTCTAAAAGCATATGTCATTAATACACCAAAACCCACTAAGCGGACCTAGATGTTCTTTCATGACCAAACAATCATTCTTAACTATCACACATGCAATTTCTCATTTCATTCTTCACTAGATTCAATCCAGAAAATACTCTTTCCACAATTACAGTAGCCACCGGTAGAATCAATGCCAATTAAAGGGTCAAGAACACTCTACCATAAAGGTCATGTTTCTGAATCGCTTCATGTTTTTGAAAAAGAAGTATTGACCAGTGAGGGAAGGGGATTGCAATTGGGCAATGGAGCTGGTCAGCTAGCTGCCTAGCCCCTGCAGCCGAGCGCCAGCTCGGACGGTCGGGGCGGCAGCCGGCCGCGCGGGTGCGCGGGTTTGCCGCGGCTGCGTGCCCGCGCACGGCGCCGGCGGGAGGCGCGCGCTCGCCCAGCAAGTAGCAGGGGCGGCGGGCGGTAGGCTGCGGCGGCAGCCGGCGGGTGGTGTGTCTGCGTGGGTGGCGGCGACCGGCGGGAGGCGCGTGCTCGCCCAGCAAGTAGCAGGGGCCGTGGGCGGTAGGCTGTGGCGACAGCCGGCGGGAGGTGTGGCTGCGTGGGTGGCGGAGACCGGCGGGAGGCGCGCGCTCGCCCAGCAAGTAGCAGGGGCCGTGGGCGGCAGGCCGTGGCGGCAGCCGGCGGGAGGCGCGCGCTCGCCCAGCAAGGAGCAGAGGCCGCGGGCGGCAGGCGGCAGGAGGCGCGGCCGCGCGGGTGGCGACCGGCGGAGGCGCGGAACCCTCAGGGAGTCGGGGTCGGGGAAGCCGGGGCAGTAGGGGAGGGTGGGAGACGGCAGACGGTGGACTTGGGCTGAGGGAGAGAGGTGACCAGCTCTTGGGATGAGAGAGTTGTTGGGCCATTTGTGGCCTGAATTTTGAAGTACTAAAATTTTTTGAGCCAAAATTTAGGGTAGTTCTGGGCCTAACCGGACTACCCTTTGGACCCGCCGCTGCTTATAACGATATTTGGTTGGTTGTATGGATAGGTGCAGGTGATATTGCATATGAGACTGATGAGTGGACCGGAAGCAGATGCAATGCATTCACAAAGCCTGCATGAGTCGGGCGTTTCCACCCGGCCAGAATGAGACGTATTGTTGCATCCGCTCGTACAGACAACTAAATACTCTTCTTTTAATTTTATACGGATCCACTGATTCAAGCAGAACTCATATAAGCACCCATACACACCTTAGTGAATAGGATCGGTACGGTAAATGGACAAAGACTACAATAGCAACAGGAGTTAGAAAGATGGGTGCCACAAACGGACTAAAGTCTAACTAGAGCTCCACGCAGTGGCTACATACATCGTCACGAACTCACGAAGCTCCAACACAAATCTAGACCGCCATTGCAGGTTGGAGGTACGTGGAGTAGCAAGTGAGTACCAGAGCTCCGAAAGCAACTGTATCGTCGCGTATTACGAAATGTTGTGCAAAATTGTGAAGTTTATAAAAATATTTTGTGCTTGTGTATATAAGTAGTTCATCATAAGAGCATCTTGGCGTGATATTGGTTACCAAGCACCTCACGCATAAACAAAAAGGCGAATAGCATAGGATATCATTGACTTGTATAGTTTATGCACAGCACACATCAAATAAGTGATACAATATTTTTTATTCACTAGGCGCAGCATAGACATGCCGGTTGACATCTACTTGGTGAAGGTGGTCTGTCATAAGCCATACCAGGGTTGTGAATTCACCACCACTGTTGAGCTTCTTCGCGTGGGACTCCCTGCTGCACCGGTTGGCCGTGTAGATTAGAAAATCGGCCCAGACCTCATAGACCAGCTGCAAGGTGTTATTGGGCTTGTTGGTGCTGCTGACCAGTATTTTAGCCAGTTTGATTGCCAATGACAAACGAAATTTCTGAACAAAGGGTCCAGAGAGCTCCTTCTCGTATAGGGCGCTGGCAAGATTCTCACTTGGCTGGAGCCCGGGATCAGATATGAGGCCATTGCTGATGATGTCATTCCATTGAGTGTCCAGGCTTCTCTTGGTCCATTGGTACAGCTTGTTCTGAGCAAGGCCCGGTAGCATGTCAGGCCGTTTGACGAGGAGGAACATCATGTAGTTGGATAGTGTCTGCACTTCCTTCACACGTTGTTTATCCTCAGGATTGGTATTATGCCTGTTGGCGAGGAAAATGTCCGTGGCAATGTGCCAGATGATGATCCCCTCCTGCAGCTCAGCACCGAGGAAATTGTCTTCAATAGCAATATGTTTTCTCCAGCGCTTCAGTGCCTCCGTGCCCCATTTATCTCTGACCATTCCCAGTGTGTTCACGTAACCACTTTTGATCATGTGTTGTATGTAAACGACCACCAAGTCCTTGACGCCATCTGGAACACCAACAGCAGGCATGCTATAGCTCAGGATCCCTGCCAACCTTCCAGGCCTTGCTGTGCACATCTCCAACATGTTGTGCTGCCCCATGGTGCCTGACCACCTCCTTGATAGCCTGAAGAAGCCAGCGATTCGTGTGCTGTGGGCAAGCCGTCGAAGAGAAAGGACCATACGACGAAGTTTGTGCCACCTCTCCAAACACAAAGCTGAGTGCCGAAGACCACTCCACCGGGTTGCACATAGAAAGGAGAATGTCCAGGTAGACCATAGTGCGCTCAGCAGCGATGTCATCTCCATGAGGAAGGCACTACCCAACAAGACATAAGTGATTGTGATGTCCGTGCTTCTGTTTCCCTCCCTGCCATAGAACAGGAACAGCAGAAAGGAAGCAACCACAGCGAGCGGCGAGACAACACGGATGCAGTAGCCAGGCAGAGTGTGGAGCACGGGCGCCTTGGTGTACAGGATGTCATACATCAGCGACAGCTCCATCTCTGTCAGTGTCCACATATACCCCATCTCATTCTTCTTAAGGTGTGTAAGTATGCCAACCACATAGGTACCTGGATTCTCCGAGGAATCCACCATGGCAGATTTGCAGACGCGGAACACAGCGTGCGCACGCCGCATCAGGAATTCCTCTTTATCGACTACCTTCCCTTTGAAACCCCCCTGTGGTGGTTCATCCTCAAGGTAAAGATCACATTTGCCTTGTTGCTCTGTGTCCGCCTCCACAGACTCCCGGATGATGCTGAAATCAGCACACCTGAGAGCCCATGTCTTCTCACAAAACTTGACAACCGCAACGGTGGTCATCAAGGTTGTACCTAGAGAGAACAAGATTCCACTGCCGGCAATATGCTTGTAGACGACATACCCGGCTCCCAGGACCTGCACGACAAGAGTCAGAAGATGGCGCTTCCACAGCTTGTTATCCTCAAAGGAGTATGCCGTGATGTTGTCCGGGCCAGCAAGGTGCAGCAGCAAGAATGGCGCCCAGAAGGTGACGAGCCGGTGCTGGCGCAGGGTGCTGCTAAGGGAGAGGTTGCCAAGGGCATACATCGCCGTGCTGTCGGCCAGCTGGTATGCCAGCCAGAGAAGGAGCCTTTTGGAGCTGCGGCCTTGACGCCTGCGGATCCCAGAGAAGAAGAGCAGGATAACCTGCTGCGTGAGGCTCAAGATTACAAGGATCTCGGTTGCCCATCCATTCCAAAAGTCCAGCAGCCATCCAGCAGCGACTCTCGGCTTCAGAACTGTTCATCAAATAACATGCAGTGTTGCCACACACACATAATTAATAAATAGAGCAAATTACATGGGATAGATAAAAACCTAACTAGAATTAGTGTATACATACTGTGGGTATCCCCTAGTTGATCAGGACCAAAATTAGCCATGAACCCAGCATACGCAAAGATAGGCAACAGCCGGAGACGAGACAGAATCGAAGGTAATGAGTATGCTGGATTGAAGCTTGATTACACCAACTAATCGAGCATGCATGGTCTGGTCTACCGTGTTTTTAAGGTGGTGAGGTCAGCCTGGCGCACCAAACCATATAACAGACAGGGACAAAGTATAAGCATTTTGTTATTGTTTGGCCGTCAGCCTACAAGCTGCAATCAATTTGCTAACCATATGCTATACATCCATTAACATGACCGATTCCAAGCCTTCCATCAATCAGTGATTGGGACCATGTGGGCTGGAGGTGGATAGCACAACAAGTACAAATATTCTGCCAGGCAAAGACATGGCGGCGGAGATTATCCACTTCATTAATATGTAACTATACTAATATGCTTGGGTGTCATTATTAAAACAAATCAAGACGGCAAAGTTTATGTTAGTTTATGTTGGCTCAAAGCGCAGCAGTTTCAGACGAACTGATCCAAGTGAAGAATATTTTTGTAAATAATATTATTTAATAGAAATCTGCAAACCAGGTACCCCTTCTTGCCAATTGTAAGAATAGATGCCTAAAAACATCTGAAATGGCATCTATGAGGGTATCAGGATTACGAAAGCCGAGATCAATGGCAAACTCCTTAATATCATATCCACATACTCAGTCAGGAGTCAGGACACACTTAGCGAATATTGACAATTCTACAGCTGAGAAGCTGGTTACACTGTTGACAATTTGAATGCCGCTAGGCGGTATCGATGATTCAACTGCCGACATGTACCCATGATTTATCATGCAACCGTCCTTTGTTGAGACACTTAAACACAATTGTCACCCTTATGTTCCGATATATAAATAAGGCTGTCAAGGAAATGGCCATGTTTAATGCATTTCCATAAGACTAATTAATACTCACTTCTCCACAAATGACCTACTAAGGCTCTTGAGGAAGTGGCAAAGTTTAAGGAATTACCCTACTAGGAAACCATTTTTTTCTAAAGTGACGGAGGGGTGGAACTCTCCCTCATTTCTAACACCATTCTACCATCCTCCATTTTGCCACTCAACTGTAGTCTTTAGATTTCCACAATATACAATAGGGAGATAAGTAGTAGTGAGAGATGGGGTGAGAATGCAATATAGAGACCAAAAATGATTGGAATCAGGACCCAAGATATGTGATATGTATGGGTGGTCCACCCCTGGTAGGTTTCCCGCCTAGAGCAAATTTGGGGCACAGGGAGTTAAATTGACAATCTGCCCAGTTCCAAATTTAAAATCTCGTCACTTTCAAGATCTGTGGGCTTGGAAAATGATATTTGGTCCAGGCATGCTTGACTCTGCTTCTTGCATACAAAATGTACCTAATACTTGGTGATCTACTCCAGCACTAACACTTAGTGATCCAAAGCGAACTATGATAAGGTTGAAAAGAATGACATTAGCTGTCATAACAAAAATATTAGCATCATTTCAAAATGTCAGAAAACGATTTTTTGGGGGGTCTAGTTGAAAAATCCAATATCACTATAGCAGGGGATCTAGTGCGCATACGTCCTAGGGAAGGAAGTAAGCCTGTTGTGGCAAGGGCTTTAATGAATTAAAGATCAGCCTGTTCCTTGATTTTCTGGGAAAAAAAAAGAAGAAAAAGAAAGGTCAACGCACAACATTTGTCATCAAATATCTTGGTAGGGTACTGGAGTGAAATATTTGCACTTACAATAAAAGGAATAGAAATGCTAAGTCAGCACCAGCAAAGGCCAAGAAGCAAGCCAGTGGCAACTAAATATTAACATTTTCGCCGCTAATAACTGCAAAACGAGATAGAGAAATATACTTCACGACAGAAAATAACACAAAAAAAATTCTAACTATAAACAAGAAGGCAATGTCATATCAGAAAATAATCCATGTTGCCTCTTGGCAGAATAGATGTCCTCGAGCAGAGTCAAGCATGAGATTGAGAGTTTATTTAGGAATAGGCATGTCAACTAGCTGAAATAAAGAATTTACACTATCACTTTCCAAACTTCAGTGACAGTATTTGTTGGTTCCGGAATTGGCCGGCAGCTAAACCTGCTCGAAGTGTGTATCGTGCATCGTAATCGGATGTGGCCTAGCATGCAATGACTCAAGATTTCTACTGGTTTAGGCAATCGTGCCCTACATCCAGTCGGGGGTCAGTCGGATGTATTGCTTGAGCCTAGGTGCTCGTGAGAGTTGGGGAGTTACAAGCTTTCGAACGGGAGATGTGGTGCGTTGTCTGCCAGTCGAAGATGTCCTTTGCCTAGGCGGCTGACCCTCACTTTTATAGCCAAAGGGGGGTCAGCTTTTACAAGGGAACTACAGGTAGAAAAAGGTTGGTGGGGAAAGTTCCTAGCCCCATCGGTTGGGGTCGTCAGCTCTGTCAGTCGGGTCCGCCAACTCTGTCAGTCGGAGTCCTCCGTCGTCCACCTTCCAAATCTTGCGTCGTGGAGTGGTTGTCCCGTCTCATCCCTGTGCGTCGTACTTCGTGGTGGTGGGTGGGGGGGGGGCGCAAGCCCATGTCGATAGGTACAGCACGGCAGTCACGCCTCGTCCATGGCACCACGCCCTGTCACTCCGTCGTGATGGAGGCGTGCCCGCCGTGTTATGATGACGTTGCACCCCATCCCTTCACGAGGACAGGAAGGTAGGATAGTGGCAGCTTACTGCCACAGCAGAGGGACTGTGACCCCCGTGGAGGGAGTGGTTGGCCGTGTACGACAAGTTGACCCCGAGGCTCATCCTTATCCAACACACCTACTCCTAGGGCCCGCTGGTACGCCGGGCCTGGTCTCCCGACCAGCCTGCCGATCAGGGAGATGGGAACGTGCAAGGCGGAGCCCAGTCGGAGTCCTCGGTCGGAGCCTTGGTACGGACCCGGCCTCCGATCGTTCATACAGTCGGGGACATGGGCCTTAGTCATCCCGACCGTGCTGTCAGTTGGAGTTGTGGTCCGAGGCGGCCCAGATGAAGTTGTTGCCTCATGCAGACGGGCGTTTGTTCCAGGCGCGGCCTTGGGCCGGTCAACGAGAAGTGAGCCCGCGGGGGACCCGGGTCCCTGAACCCGTCAGCATTATTCCATCTGGCAACAACATTTGATACAAATGAAAATTTAAATTTTATGTTTGACAGGATTGCCTAATGGTGAGTAAATGGTTTCAGTTAAATAAGGTTGCTTCTGTTAATTGTTATCAGGCAACCAATTTCATTGAAGTTATAGATTACAATTAGTTTCCTAATGTCATAAGTAGTATAACAGGAATAGACAAGATTCATAAGTGAATAAAACAACACAAATATCTTGATTTGGCACT
Source organism: Panicum miliaceum (assembly GCA_032594955.1). Taxonomy (NCBI): domain Eukaryota; kingdom Viridiplantae; phylum Streptophyta; class Magnoliopsida; order Poales; family Poaceae; genus Panicum; species Panicum miliaceum. The sequence goes on along the minus strand of CM064070.1, from coordinate 3,455,177 downwards.
GTTCTTGCTCAGATCCCATCACTTCCATGGATGGCACAAGTTGATTATATATTGTCTATAAAGTAAGTTGTTCTATTTATGAAAGAACTCACATACCAGAAGTTTGTGGAAGCCCCTGATTATATGGCAGTAGAGAGTAGCCAGCAGTTAACAGACATGATAGTACAAGGTAGATATGCGCTGGTGATTGGCCCACTAAACATACTCACATGGATTCATGGAGGAAGCAACAGGTTTACTTCACTGTCTTTGCAAAAAGTGTGACCGCTATAATAAGCTCAATTCGCACACAGTGTACGCTGTAAGCGGCGTTAGTGAGGAGAGGGATTTTCATGTGGGATACGAAAAATTTCTGAAGGACAGCAGTAGCACAAGGTGTTATAATTTGCGACTTTAGCTTGTGCATTGTTCAACTCGTACTAGTACTACAATTAAGCAACAGCATTTGTCACCTTTTTATTACTAGTTAGTAGTTGACTGAGAGCTGAGCTCCAGTGTGGGCAGAACAGCCATGGCTTCCCCTTCGATCGCAAGAGAGCCCTCCTCTTCGTCTGTGAAGCATTTGGTAGTGAACTTGACGCTGCTAAGTGCAATCAACAACTAGGTTAGGTAGGCTGAAGCTACGATGAATGCAAAGGGGCGAGCAAGGCTGCATCCCAGTACATACACGTATCGGCTTGCCGTGGAGCTGCTCGCCGCGGTCGTGGTTCTGATGTGGAGTGCCTGAACTCGGGCGACCACCTCATCTCTGACGTACACCGGCGCGGCAAACTTGAGGGTCTGGCTCGCGTACACCGCGCCAGGCTGCACCAACCAAGCATCAGGCCAAGGTACACTGTGAGTCTCCACGCTCACGTGCTGCTCGACGAAATGCCTGGGAGAAAAGAGCAAGGAAGGAACAGACGTACGAAGCGGGCGGCGATGATGGAAGGGAAGAGGGAGGCCACGAGCATCCCGTGCACGACGCGGCTGCGCTGGAACCCGCCCAGCTCCCGGGCGACGGCGTCGTCGAGGTGCACCAGGTTGCGGTCGCCGCTGACCGCCGCGTACGCCGCCACGTCCGCCTCCGTGAAGCGCCGCCGCTCGCGCAGCGCGTGGCCGACACTCAGCACCGCCGGGCGTGAAGACGCGGCCGACGTCGTGGTGGTGGTGGTGGTGCGGACGAGGGGGAAGATCGCCCGTCGGCCGAGGCGCATGGCGGCGGCGCAGATTGAGGTTGCGGTGGAATCGGAGATGAACGAACGAGATAACTGACAGGTGGGGCAGGAGAGAGAGTTGAGTCGACAGGTGAATGTGTCACACTATGTGTGCTGCGAGTCCCTGAACCGTGGACCCTTTCGTCAACGTGTATCCAGGCGTCCCAATATCTACTGCTAAAAAAATCCTAAGCGGGACGAAAACCTCCGTGCTATGTCGCCGCGGTGCGACCCCCCACTAATCGTCTTTCGTTCAGCCTCTAATCTCCAAGGTTCGTACGATCGTTTTCGTTCTGCCGCTAAGCTCTGTGGCTCATCGGATCAATCCTTCGTCACATCCACGGGACGCCTTCGCGGTGCCTTTCGTCGTGCGCCCTTGGAATTCGAATTTCAACTCGCCTCTTTCCATGATTCTCTCGTCTGATTTCCCATCCCCTTTTACCCCCGACAGGGAAAACCTAATGTTCCGCAACCCGCCGTGATCACCCGCACCAGCGTGATAACCCGCGCCGCCCTGATCTCCTGTCGTCGTCGCACCCACAATCCATCGCGATCGTGATCCTCCCGCAACTGTTGTGACCCTTAGCATGTCGGCGCGGGATCCTTCCGTGCCGTGGTTACCCGTCTTCGCGACCCCCGCCGCGGCCCTCCGCTACGACCCTCGCCGCCGCGGCCCCCACCATCGTGACCACTCGTCGCTCGCCGTTGCGAACACTGGCCGTCGCGCCCGACCATGTGCCGTCTGAGGTCTGATATAGGTATATGCTTGAAAGTGTATTTGGCCTCCTAAGTGGAATTTGGTGTTGATGACATGCATAATTAAAAAGCTAATTTGTTTCTTGAGATACGGACAGGTTAAAATTTAATGAAATAAAATATTTGCATGAAAAGACGTCAATTTACTTGATAGACGGTGTTGAAGCTCAAAAGAAGATATTTATTTATTTTCTATTTTGAATTTAAGTATAGGAAACACCATACTATCAAAAGGGATGTAAATGGATAGATTGAAGATGTCAAAGTGCTTAATTGAGATGCTAACTACCCAAGAGAGACACAAAATCACATACTTGTGCACTTTGTTTTCTCACTAACTCAGTGTGTGTCGTAAGTTCCGACCATGGGTCGGAAGTTCCAACCTCTGCTGAAAGTTGCATGATAGTTCCGATAGGGGGTCTGTCGGTATTTAACCTCCAAGCCCACCGAGGGATACCCCGAGGTGGTAGATTGTAGGTGGGGTGTCAACTCGAAGGTGCAAGGAACACGAAACTATAGACAGGTTCGGGCCGCCGAGAGCATAATAACCTACGTCTTGTGTGGTGGTTTGTATTGCCTTAGATGATGTAATGTTTGGAGGGATTCCCTGCCCGCCCTTATATAGTCTGGGGGGACAGGGTTACATGGAAGTCCTAGCGAAATACAAGCTCAGGAGTCCTACCCGAGTACTACATGGGTAGTTTCCTTCCATTCCGACTAGTTCTACTCTTGTACGAGTAGTTACAACTGGTATAGGGCATGGGCCATGTCACATCCCTTATTCTAGAATATGTACGTCATGTGCGCAGTCCCGTGGCCCTGGATGTGACAAGCCCCCAAGCTCTTCGTAGTCGAGTACTGCAGGCTCCCGAGTACTTCTGAAGGCGTCTTTAGGTTCTTCCGAACTCCATCTTGAAGGTGTCTTCTGAGTACTTTCTTGGCTGCATCGAGGCTGTGAGGTGCTCATGCCCCTAGTAGTTTTCAAGTCTTCTTTTATATGGGGTGCGATAAAACTCGTACTCTATATGGAGTACCCCCGAGCCTTAGGTTGAATCGAAAAATCAGGCTTAGGGTCAAATTAGTCTTGAATCTTCTGCTCTTATCTTCCAAAAATTTGAAAAATAAGCCGTCGATGACACGTGCCCCGCAGGCCCCGAGCCTTGAATCCAAATCCCAAGGTTTAAAAAAAAGGATCCAAAGAGTCGTGGCATGGATTGTGTAAAAAATTAAGAATTTGAGTTAATGGTTAAAATGAGTAAATTGGTTTAGAAATTAGAAAACCACTTTTTTCGGGATAGCATCCCTGAAAAAATGGTTAAACAAATAACTTTCCTAAAGTAAGCCGAAATTACCGCTCAAAACAAATCTTATCCTAAGGGAAAAAAACCCTTCGCATTCCACGCAGTAATTGCAGGGCAACGGCTGGTTATTTAACCGCGCGGTAACTTAGGATTTACTCACCCCTTCGCTTGCATTCTTACTGCTTTGGCCTTCCGTCTTCCTCTGTCCTGGAGCCGCCGCCGCTCCCATAATTAGATCTAGGTTAGTCCCAACTTTCTCCCTGTGCAGAAAGTAGTCGCTGAGAGCCCCTGCTTCCCCAAGCGCATCACCACCACCTCCATCCTCAGCCCCCAAGTGCATGCGAGTGAAAAATCTTGTGACATCAAGATGGTGGGCAAGAAAGGCACCTCCAAGGGGAAACGGAAGGAATCCAAGTCCGTCGCCACCACTGGGGACGAGTGGAGAAAAAGTAAGTGCTCCAAAGCTGATATGAAAGCACTTGTAGATGAGGGACTGCTTCAGTCCTAGGAGATCATCAAGTGGCGCACCGCCACTAGGGATAAGAGGTCGTACGAAGAGGCTGATGAAATAGTGCTATTCCAGCACTTTGTCAAGCGCGGGCTAGTGTTGCCAACTTCTGATTTCTTCCGCGGCCTCCGTGTTCACTATGGCATCCAGCTTCACCACCTGAATCCCATCTCAATTCTCCACATAGCCATATTTGTACATTTCTGTGAAGCCTTCTTAGGGATAGAACCCCATTTCGACTTGTTCTGTCATCTTTTCCATCTGAGAGCTCAACCCAGCGCTGACAAGATAGAAGTAGTCGGAGGAGCTAGTCTCCAACTGAGGCAGGGGATGGAAAAGGTGTACATCCTGTACAAGTTTCCATCTAGCCTGTATGGCTGGAAAGAACGTTGCTTCTACATTGGGAACCACGCGCCTTCACTCCCAAAGTGGACCGCTGGAGTCTCAAAGATAACCGGAGGGTGGAGGAGGAAAGCCCCCGAGCTGAGCCAAGTCAACGAGCTGCTTGCCAAGATTAAGATCCTCAGGGATGAGGGAGTCACCGGAGTTTCGGTGTTGTATTCTTGGATAGGCAAACAAATTCAACCGCTGCAACAGCGCACTCGCTTTGGCTTCGAGTACATGGGCCTCAAAGATCCATCTCGATTTTCTGCAGAGCAAATTCATCAAGCTGAAGCCTTGAGGTGGGTAAGCCGAGTACTTCTTGACGCTGGGACGGTGCCCTATATGCCGTCCAAGTTGTTTACCATAAAAAATCTTCCCAAATAGGTAAGGGTAAGTAGTCGTGTCTTTCTATCGAGTACTTCTCAGTCCTTGATGTTGACGTGTACTAACAATATCTTGAACCTATTACAGGATGTAAATGTGTATAGGAGCATGCCTCTGATGCCAGACATCGATCGCCCAAGCCACTTGATGTCTTCCACCCGTCCTATTGCCATCGCAGCAACATGCGAGGAAGAGGAGGGTGATGAAACTGACGATGACTGTACCTTGTCTGAGGTGATCAAGGGCAAATCCATGAAGACCTCCCAAGAAGGCACAAGCTCTCCTAGTGGTGATCTCTTGCTGAATCACCCTAAGGGACCAAGGGCTGCCACCCGGAAACGTAGGGCTAGTGCTTCTCTAGGTGGCGCTAAGGATGAGATACCCAGGTGAGCATTCTTTCCTTGACCTTTGCGAGTACTTTTGCTCAATGTGCAGTTGCTGAGTTTTGTTGAGTTTTTCCTTTTTTTCTTGATTCTGCTCTGGTACCTCCTCAAACCCCAAGCACTCAAAGCGAAGGGTTGAGGATGCAGCAGGGGATGATACTGTAAGGGAGCAGAGCATTCCCTCCACCACAGTGGTCCCGTCGTCAGGTTCCATTGGGGCCGCGCCGGGGCAATCACCGCCCGTGGCTGGTCTGAGTTCAATGGTGACCAGCGCAGTTGCCCTGCCAAAATAGACTCTGCCCTTGGCTGGCGAAGCCACGCTGGCGAGTGCTTTAGGTGCTGTCCCAGCACCTAGACCACTCAAAAGGAAGAAGTTAGGAATAAAGAAGTCCGCACTATAAGTATCCAAGTGCTTTCACTTGTAAATTGTAGATTCGTTGTCGTAAAACATGTTGCTGCTTCTTGTATGTAGCCCTTCCTCTGATCTAGGCTTGGAGGAGCCTAGCAATGCCACGGAAACTACAATCCTCGAGCCAGAGAAGGAGTCAGATGTCGCAACATCGAGTGCGGTACCGGCGACAACCATGTTGTCGAGTCGTCGGTGCCGCGGGAGCCCTCAGAACCTGTCGTCGCGGAGGCTAGAGGGGCCGACATTGGAGTTGAACCACCCATGGGGGAGAGGACCGAAGCCAAAGAGGAGTCCCTAGAGATTCCCACTGGTAAGTTGATGAAGCCGCCCTCGCCCGTATGATCTTCTTTGCCTGAGTTCTGCTAATCGCTACGAGTGAGGTGACAGAGATCCCGCAATAGCAGCCCGCACCTCAAGGACAAGGTGCTGCGAGTACTTCTTCGGGCAGCATATTAGTCACTCCGCCGAAGTGGCATATGCCATTCCACGTGAGCTGATTGAAGATCCGATGCTTACATTAGCAATCCTGAAGCAATTCCAAGATACCTTCAAAGATATGTATAAGTTTTCCACGGTAAGCGTCCTGGATTGGAGATGACTGCCTTTGTTAGCTAGTTTGATCCTGTCTAATATTTATCCTTATGTTGGGCAGGAATTGGCCAACCGCTCCAGGAAGAAGTCAGACAAGCTCTGAGCTGTCGAAGACGGGTTCCACTAGTTGTAGGAGAAAGATCGCCAAATTCGCGAGCAAATTTACAAGAACGTCAAGTTGAGGAATAAACTCAACACCCTCAAATAGGAGCATAACCAAGAGGTCTGACTGCTGAAGAAAGAGATTGAAGAGCTCAAGAAAAAGAACAGACCGCAAGCCAAGACTCGCCGAGATAACACTCTGTTGACTGGTTTATCTTGTTTTTGACATGCGTGTAGAGTAGTATCTGAACTCGTACGGGTACTTCTTCATTTCCTTTTGCTTGCAGAACTTAATAATATCATAAGAAATAAGGATGGCGAGATCACTAACTTGAAGAATCTTGTATACCGTCATTAGATGATGAAGAGAAGCTGATAAAAGTGCTCAAAGATGCAGATATGCAACTCGTAGAGTGTGCGGCACAGATTCGGGACATGGCCGCTGAGAAAGAGTTGAAAGATAAAGAGCTTGAAGAGCTCAAGGGTGCAGCGCAAGTAGTCGTAGACATGCTGGATCCTTCAGAAGAGGGGGTAATCAGCAAGAGGATGCTGCCGGTGCGACTCCGTGAAGCCCCACAAAAAATTTATAGATACATCTCGGAGACCACCAAGACTTATGTAGCGCACATTCTTGGGCTTGTAAAGCCCTACTGGCCGAAGGCCAATTTGAGTCCACTGGCAGATGGCATGGCAGCCGACTGTTCTGAGGAGAAATTCTCAGAATTTGTTGAAGAAGCAAAGCCAGTGGCTCGACGGTTGATAGATAGCTTGGAACAGGAGTAGACATGATATGTAATCACTGAACATCTTATCCGGGCAAACATGTATAAGTGTTTTATTTGTTGTTGCCTGTTGATGTGTTCGGTGTGCTTACTTGTAGAGTAATACCAAAAATCATAGGACTTAGATAAAGAATACGGGACGCCCAATACAGAACTACTCAGAAAGCCACGCTTCTGTAGGTAGTCGATGACTTGGTGTCCAGCGTAAAGTCCCATACAGGGAGAATAAGCAAATCAGGATTTACTCACACCGTGCGATACTCTGGATTGCTTTTATAGGCATGGGAGCCTCTTCAACTTTCTCGCAGTGACTCATGCCGTTGGTTCCTACAAACCGTTAGGCTAGTACTTGAAGTAGTCGGAGTCAGTCACAAGTAATCATTCAGAAAGGATTCGTGGTGACAGCCCCCAAGTACTTCTGGTGAAAAGGCATAGTTAACGCGTTGTCAATACTCGTGGCTGAAGCCCCCGAGTTATGTAGTCTAGCTTAGAGACAGAAAGTAGTTGTTTGAAGGACAAACCAACTCTTTATTAATAAACATGCTGCGCTGCAGCTGACAACTTTGTGTATATGTTATCTAGGGATAGAAATACCATAGGAGCTCGATATTGCAGGAGTTTGGGACCTCCTGGCCATCAGGGTGTAGTAGTCGATACGACCTGGTCTTGTAACTTTGGTGACGATGAAGGGCCCCTCCCATTGCGAGTTGAGCTTGTGAAGCCCTGTCTCGTCTTGGATGCAACGGAGGACTAGATCACCGATGCTGAATGACCTCTCCTGTACATTGCGGTCATGGTAGCATCGGATGCCTTGTAGATAGCGAGCTGACTGTAGCATGGTGTTCCATCTGACTTCTTCTACTGAGTCAAGCTCCAGATATCTTGCCTGATCAGCTTCGCCTTCTTCATACATCTCCAATCTTGGAGACTTCCACATGATGTCTGCTGGGAGGATAGCTTCTGACCCATAGACGAGAAAAAACAACGATTGACCTGTGGCTTTGCTTGGTTGAGTGCGAAGCCCCTAGTCAACTGAAGAGAGCACATGAATCCACTTGCCCCCTTTTTTTGTTGTTCTCATTCTAGAGTCTTTTATTCAGCCCATCGAGGATTAAGCCATTAGCGCGCTCAACCTTGCCATTAGCCCGCGGTTGAGCAATTGACATGTACTTTACCTCAATGGCGCTATTCTCGCATAATTCCCAGAACTTGTATGAGTGGAAATTAGATCCCAGATCTGTGATGATAGTGTTGGGGAAGCCAAAGCGGTGCAGGATGTCTCAGATGAAGCTGACTACTCGATTCGCGGAGATCTTTGTAATCGGCTTGTACTCGATCCACTTTGTAAATTTGTTGATGGCCACCAACGCATGGGTAAAACCTCCTAGCGCTGTAGTCAAAGGCCCAATCATGTCCAGCCCCCAGCAAGCAAAAGGCCAGGATGGTGGTATGGTGATGAGGTTATGCGCCGGGACATGGGCATGTCTGCCGAAGAACTAGCAATTGGTACACTGACGAACGAGATCTTCGGCGTCAGCCAAAGCTGTTGGCCAGTAATACCTAGACCTGAAAGCTTTCCCAACTAGCGTCCTTGACGCTGCATGATTGCCACAGACTCCTTCATGAATTTCTTGCAGTGTTTCTTTGCCCTCCTCGACTGGAACGCACTTCATAAGGATGCCTATTGCTGAACCACGCTTGTACAACTTGTCGCCGACCAGAATATAACCCTTGCTTTGCCTGATGATGCGTGCAGCCTCAACACTTTTTTTTGTCAATGCCAGGGGGTAGCTTCTGATCTTTGCTGAAATCAATGAATGGTGTCCGCCAGTCGACCTCGATCATCATGACCTCTCGGTCGAGCTTAGAAGGGCCCGGAGCGATGGTGTCTTGATCTGGTGCCTTTGTGGACGAGTGATGTAACTCGTGTACAAATGCTCCTGGTGGGACTTTTGCTCGATCGGAGTCCAGCTTCGAGAGCACATCTGCCCCCATGTTGTTGTCCCGAACCACATGATGGATCTCGAGTCTTGAGAACTTGTTCTCGAGCTTGCGTATTTCCGTGACATACGCGTCCATGGTAACCTTGTTGATGTCCCACTCCTTGTTCGCTTGTTGAACCACCAGCAAGGAGTCGCCATAGACAAGTAATCGCTTGATGCCAAGGGAGACAGCCAGGTGTAGCCTGTGCAGTAACGCCTCATACTTGGCTTCATTGTTGGAGACCTCAAATAGTATCTGGAACACATATTTGAGCTGTTCACCCTTAGGTGAGATGAAAAGAACTCCTGCGCCACCGCGTTCGAGCTTGAGAGAACCGTAAAAGTACATAACCCACCGCCTCCGATCTTGTATTCGTCGAGGTAGTAGCGAAGCTTCTTGGAAGTGATGAGTATAGCGTAGAGAAGTTTCTGAATTGACGGGTAACGAATCTTAGATTGAGAGAGGACTTCGTTGACGAAATACACCGGTTGCTACACACCAAATGCATGGCCTTCCTCCGGGCGCTCCACCATGATGGTTGTGCTGATGACATGAGTAGTCGTGGTGATGTAGAGAGGTGATGATAGGGGGCGACTGGAGGTGATGTTTGAGATCTTCCAGCATCTGTGCCGCCTCCTGTGTCCACTAGAACTTGTCTTGTCGCTTTAGGAGCTTGAAGAAAGGTAATCCTCTTTCCCCAACTCGGGAGATGAATCTGATAAGGGCTGCCATGCACCCTATGAGGTTCTGAACATCCTTGATCGTCTATGGGGCCGCCATGTTGGTGATGGCGGTGATCTTCTCTGGGTTGGCTTCAATTCCCTGGTGGCTGACGATGAACCCGAGTAGTTTCCCTTGTGGTACGCCGAGGACACACTTGGTTGGGTTGAAATTCCACCGGAACTTGCGCAAGCTATTGAAGGTTTCCTCGAGGTTAGAGATGGACTCGTCGCGGTTTCTAGTCTTGATGACCACGTCATCCACGTAAGCTTCAACATTGTGGTGTAGCTGATCAGCGAGGCAGAGCTGGATGGCTCGCTGATATGTAGCCCCTACGTTCTTCAGCCCGAAGGACATAGTTTTGTAGGCGTATGCTCCAAATGGGGTGATGAACGCTGTCTTGATCTGGTCTTCTTTCTTGAGGGCAATCTGATAGTAGCCCAAGTAGCAGTCAAGGAAAAAGAGCAGGACGCAGCCAGCCGTTGAGTCAATGACTTGGTTGATGCGTGGGAGCGCGAAAGGATCTTTCAAGTAGTGTCTATTGAGATCAGTATAATCCACACACATCCTCCATTCATTATTATTCTATTTCAAAACAAGTACAGGGTTAGCTAGCCACTCTGGATGGTAGACTTCTTTAATGAAACCAGCCGCGAGTAGTTTCGCTAACTCCTTTTTGATGGCCTCCTTCTTGTCGGGGGAGAACCGACACAATCGTTGCTTATTGGGGGTGGCTTTCGGATCGACTTTTAGGCAATGCTCGATCAACTCCTTGGGCGCCCCTGGCATATATGCTGATTTCCACACAAATATATCTCGGTTAGCCCTAAGGAAGTCGACGAGCGCGAGTTCCTATTTGTCGTCCAGCCCAGCACTGATGAGTGCTGTCTTAGATGAGTCGCCCTCCTACAGTTGGATGGTCTTCACACCGACATCGTTGGTCACCGTCGACTGGTCCAGCTTCTTCTGCGGAGGTACAGCAGGAATCACCATTTCCAACTGGGAGAGCTGTTGTGCGGCCGCGAATACTTCAGATGAAGGTTCTGGCACGCGTGTAGTCGAGGTGTATTCGATTGCCTCTTGATCGCAGTCGTAGGACTTCTTCAAGTCGTCGTGGAAGGTGAGGACCCCTATCTTGCGCGGCATCTTAAGGAGCAGGTAGACATAATGGGGTACGACCATGAAGCTAGAGCAGGTCTGCCAAGGATGGCATGTTATGAGGACTCGAAGTTTGCCACCTCGAACTTGATGTACTCCGTACGGTAGTTTTCTTTTGTTCCAAAGGTAATTGGCAGTGTTACCAAACCAATTGGTGTAGTCGCGTTTCCTGGAAGGATGCCGTAGAACGGAGCCTTGCTTGGGGTGAGCATCTTGGAGATGTCCAGCCCCATCTACAGGAGTACCCGGGTGAGTTGTAAACCGGCCACTACAGGATCCAGGACAAGCGGGAATTTTCTCGGCTCGGAGATGCTGGTCCACTGATCCTCTCGAGAGAAAGAAATCGGGACCTCGCTATATCTCAAGGGTTGTTGTATGGCTGGCTCGACAAATAAGATCTCGCGCCGAGTAAGCTTCTGCGCACGCTTGGTTGGGAAGCCACCATCACCGTCGAAGATAACATTGATGATGTTCTTGGGATCTTGATATCCCTGAGCCCTCGACTTGTCTCCCTCCTCGTCGTCTTTGCCCTTCCCCTTTTCGTTCTGATCAGGGAGAGGTGCGTTGAGAGATTTGCGGAGGCTGAAGCACTGGAAGAGTGTGTGCTTGGACTTCGGGTGCATCGGGCATTGCTTGTGCAAGATCTTCTCAAACTGATAATGCTGGTTTCATGATTTTTTCCACGTGAATTGCGCTCTACAGCCACGACTTCATGGTTTGGCTTGCGCTTTTGAGAGGGTTCCGAGTTGTTCCGCTGGATTTTGTCAGAGCGGTTGCCGTTGTTGCGCTTGTCATTGTTACGCTTGGGGAAGCGCTCGTTCTCCTCGTCCTTCTGGTCGGTCCATCGCTGCATCATGTCGCGAAGCTCCACGATAGTGTTGGGCGGTTGCGGCCAAAGTCGCGGTAGATGTTGTTCGAGCTGAGGCCGTTTTGGAAGCAGTGGATGACGTTCTCGTCGGTGATGTTGGCGATGGTGGCGCGCATCTCGCAGAAGCGCCTGGTGTAGGACCTCAGGGTCTCATTCTCCTCCTGCTTGACCTGTGACAAGTCATGCCGAGTACCTGCACGGAGCATGGAGCCCTGGAAGCTGTCGATGATGGTTTTCTTGAGGTCCTCCTAGGAGTCGATGGAGTATGGTTTGAGGCTTTCGAGCCAGGTGAACGGTGCGGATTCCAGCGCCATCGGGAAGTAGATAACCTTAGTCGTGTTGGAGCCGCCCGACACTTCAATGGTGGTGGAGTACCAGCGAATCCACTGCCGTGGGTCTTGTTTGCCATCGTACTTGGTGATGCCGACTGGCTTGAACTCCCTTAGGCAGTTGTGGGAGGTGATGTTGCGAGTGAAAGCTGAGAACCGATCACTGTCGTCGACATCGCGTGGATCACCGTCGTGCTTGTAGCATCTTGAGTCGATGATGTCTCGAGCGTCACGACCTTCGTTGATCTTCTGCCTTAGGTCAATTGTAGGCAAGTAACGGAGGTTTCCACATTGGCCGTGGCCTCCGGCAGAGTGACAGCCGGCTTGGGGCTTTGCGATCTGGTGGTTGCCCGACTGTCGAGGAGGCTGTTGGACTACTTGGTCAGCGTGGCCGCGTGTGGATTGCTGGGCGTGCTGGTGTCCATGGCCGCCCTGATTGTCTTAGTTGTGGTGGCGGTTGTCGTTCCCTCGAGGTTTGGGTCCTCCTCCTAGGGTACGACTAACATGGGGGATGGAGCTCTCATGATGCTCTGATCTTGAGCAGGTGCGCTGCAGCGATGACATGGGGTCCCGCTGGTCTAGTTGAAAGATATGGCGCTGCGTCAGATGCAGCAGCCTCTCTATCTCCGGGTTTTGAGGTAACTGTTGAATTAACATAGCTGCTTCAGCAATGTTCCCAATTGGCGTGTTGTACTGGCGATCGTCGGTTGCAACGAAGGCACCGTTGAGGTTTCTGCGATGAGGTGGGTTCCGTGTGCAAGCTTCTATGTTCCACCTACGCTTGGCACGTTTGGCGTTCTTGATCCTCCGGATCCTTCTGTGCTCCTCGTCTTCATCTTGAGGAGCGTCCGTCGTGGCTCGTCGGCGGAGACGTCCGCGAGTTGTTCGTCGTCGTACTCTCTTCCTAGTTCATCATCGTTGTCATGCTCGTGGAGGGAGGCTATGTAGACGTGACGTTGCGGGAAACTCTCCGCTGGAGCTGTAGTTGACGAGTACTGTCTTGCCCTCTCCCTCCTCAAAAATGGGAGAGAGGGGCTTGCCTTCCTGAAAAGGCAATTCTTGTGTGAAGGCCACAAGGCGGGAGTCGTATTCGAGTAGCTCGGAGGGCTCCATGCCCTTCCAGTACACGAACCGTCCCTGTGGCGTTGAGGTTATAGTCAGGCCCAGATGACAACCTGGAAGGTTTTGGAGTCATCATCTGAGTCCGACTACTTGTCAAAAACTTGGGCCTCCCGACAGGCGGTTGCTCCCGCACCTGCGAGCTTGAGTAGATTATCCAAGTCCTCTTCCAATGCGGAGAGGAACTCGAATTGAGTGAGCTCCTAGTAGACAGAAGCCGCATTACGTAGCCTAAATAGGAGTCAGGTACGCTCTTCCTCGGATCGGATTGAATCCGACCCGAGAAGTCCTGGTGCAGCACGAGTCAAAGTCACGTCAACAGCAGACTCCTCCTCGATCTCCCTAGCTAGGTCAGGGAGCAGTGTCTCATTGAGGTTGTCGACGAACTCATCAAGATCGCTGCGTTGAGCTGCTGCGGATGCCTCCGGCTTCATGTCGTTGACGAGGTGCCAACGAAAGCTGCCCGCGCCGTCAGCGACGCAGACCCACAAGCCGAAGACGAAAGTTGTGCCCTCATCGAGCATGGTGCTGGTGAAGTTGAAAGATGCCATCGAGTTTGTCGGTGGATGCTCGATGTACACCCCTACCTAGCATGCCAGGTGTCGGTGTTTAACCTCCAAGCCCACCGAGGGATACAACCGAGGTGGTAGATTGTAGGTGGGATGTCGCTGAGATCATAAACTCGAAGGTGCAAGGAACATGAAACTTTAGACAAACTTTAGACAGGTTCGAGCCGCCGAGAGCGTAATACCCTACGTCCTGTGTGGTGGTTTGTATTGCCTTAGATGATGGAATATTTGGAGGGGTCCCTACTCACCCTTATATAGTCTGGGGGGACAGGGTTACATGGAAGTCCTAACCAAATACAAGCTCAAGAGTCCTACCAGAGTACTACTCGGGTTGTTTCCTTCTGTTCCGACTAGTCCTACTCCTGTATGAGTAGTTACAACTGGTGTAGGGCATGGGCCATGTCCCATCCCTTATCCTAAAATATGTACGCCATGTGCACAGTCCTGTGGGCTCAGGTCTGATAGGGTCCTCGGCCGGCTGTTTTTTATAGGGTCGGAAATTCCGACCCCGGGTCGGAAGTTCCGACAATCACTTAACCAGCCCAGTAACGGCTAGTTTTTGGGGCTCGGGTATTTATCCCCCCTCAGCCCCTCCTTCATTTGCTGCTGACGTAACCCGAGACAAACACCTCCAAGAGCATTTAATACTTCTCCCCAATACCTCCAAGAGCTAATCCTTGAGTTGATTTGAGCTAGAGCTTGGGTGAGAGCAAGATTGAGGTGTGAGGCTTGAGCACTTGAGTGAGAAGGCAGCCAAGTTCATCTCAAGAGCACTTGAAGCCTCTTCATCCATCAATTCGCGTTTGTTACTCTTGAAGCTTGCTTCTAGACGGTTTGGCGTCGCTCGGTTGAGCGTCCTCTCGTGTGTGTGCCCCGGGAAGTTTGTATTATCCATCATTCGTGGATTTCATAGTAAGTGACTCAATCCTCATTTGTGGTTGATTGAGGGTGGAAAAGGGTTAGTGTAAGACCCTGCTCTTTGTGAGCTGCTCAACGGAGATGTAACTTCATTAGTGGGAGTGAACTTCGGTGAACAAATCTCTCGTGTCTTGTGCTTATTGCTTTTACTTAGTTCTTGTTGACTTAGAGTTGTTGTGCTGGTAAAGATCACTTGCAGAAGGCTCCTATCATCATTGCCCAACTTTTGATTTAGCCACGTTCTGCAGTTTCAAGTTTAATTTTAAATTTCGCTTAAAAACTTCATTTCATAGGAAGTACCGATCCCGTGTCGGAAGTTCTGGTCCATCGGAACTTCCTATAGTGTCGGAAGTTCCGACAGCTTTAACTTCTACGAAGAATTTTTCAGAAATTTTAAGATACACCTATTCACCCTCCTCTAGGCATCACTGAGATCCTTTCAGTGCCTGATGTCGTTCGCATTGCAGATTAGACTGACGCTGATCAAAGTTACAATTTTGCGTTTTTTTGCGGCAGAGCATGCAACCTGCGGGTAGGAAGCGGGGTAGGGCACCCCTAGGCGATTTGCAAACTGCAATGCCGAAGGTTTCTCCCTAAATCTTCAGGTTTCATCTCCGTTCCCATCCCACACGCGCTATCAATGCCGAGGAACCCTCCTTCTCATTCGCACGATCTCGGAGCCGGCGGCAGTGCGGCAGTACTACCTCACCCTACCTCCTGGAGTCAGGGCATGCGGCGACAGCTTGCGGCGATCCATCCTGATTGATCTCCCACGCACGGTGATGGCACTACTTTGCCATAGCTCCTGGGCGTCACTACGTCCGGGCGTGCGGCGGCGGCGTGCGGCGATCTAGCCTGGTCGATCTCCCAAGTAAGATATTGCTCTATGAGTCCTCGATCCCCCTTGTCATCACACCCTCTGATCTGATCTCTTTGACCCTTTTCTCATCTGCCTCTCTGAGCTCTCCCTCCTTCCCATATGCATCACAACCTTCACATGACGTCAGGGAGCACCACTGAACCTGTTGCCAATCTGAAACCGAGGTCACAGATGAGATCTTTGTCTGCTGGGTACCCGTTTTGCCAATTCCCATAGAAAACCGTAGCCTGGAGTCCATTCTATCATGTCACCGGCCAGTATGGAGATGTTCGTGCATGGGGCAACACCATGGGCTGTGTTGCAAGCAAGGACATATAGGACTAGCAGATGGCCGTGAGCCATTCATCGAATGCATGTGTTTTAGATGTGAACTCTTCAGTAGAAGTGCAGCCAATTCATAGTTGACCTAATCAAAGTGCTATATCTGAAATCAAAATGATGTAAAAAGTTCTCTAGGTCGACTCCACCAAATTCCAATAGGTTGATGTACTATTTCAGGTTTTAGGTTGCAGTTAACAAATGAAAGCAAAATCCAATAGGTTATAAGTGAAATTAAAATCCAATGCTGCATCAGATTTCAGGATAAGTAGAGTCGTAGGAGCCATTGCAAAGTAATAACATGGAGTTGGCCGATGCATACATGAGATTAAATTGCACTACGTCGCTCTGAAGGAATTCAGTAATCCGCTTTGTTGAGGCTGTCTTCCTCCTCAAAGCCATTGTGCTTGTAATGTCGCTTTTCTTTTTTCTTCCTGTCTTCCTTGATTTGATCAGTGCGGAGAGGAGAGGAGGGCTAGCCGTGTTGAGCAGGGACAACCGTGTTGAGCAGGGACAGCCAGTATGGGGCATCTTACAGTATTTAGCTCCTCGTATCAAACAAAACACATAAATATGAATTAGTGTAGTTGCCCCCCCTAATCTTCCGAGGCGTCGAGTCATGACGACATCGTATCTAATCGATCTGATTGTCCTAGCTTACCTACATGGATATATTTATGCACATGATGTTGCATCGCTGAGCTCAAGTATTACAGGAATTGCATGACTATATTTTTTAGGAGAGGTCATAATGGAGCATAATATCTTAAATTGATATTGTATTCTCTAAAAAAAATTGTTGGGCAATGAGATAGAACTTCGTGATCCATGTTTTGACATTTGATGGTAATGCGTTAGAAAATACTTCATTATTAATGTGTTAAAAAATATCTTAGACGCATCACAGGAAAAACCATTTGAAAGTGGTTGTGCGGATTTAGGTATTATAGCGTACCTTTGTTTGATTTTGAAACTATTATGAAGAAATTTGCGTGTGTATCAATGAGGTTGACAGTATCATGCATTTTTCATGCTCCGTGTATTGCTGTGAAACTTTTTTACAGTCTGTAGCAACGCACGGGTATGAACCTAGTCAAAGAAATGAAATTCCAAACATTTTTTGCTTCCCTTATATTTTTATTCTTTTCCTATTCTGTCCCATCTCAATTTAAAACTATTATTGTTCTTCAAGATTTCTTCAGCTGGAGAATCGTTTTATAAATACAATACAGACTGGCCCAAACCACAAATGTGTTTGTATATTTCATAGTTACCATAGTAGTAGCAAGTGCCAACTTGCTCGTATTTATCATAAATCTCAGACAACCGGGAAATGAACCCAGCAGTAAACACTAAGGCCCCTTTTGAAACCTTGGAATTGAATTCTATTATAATAATCAAAATCTATTAAGCTAATATGATTATGTATGGAATATATTTGTATACTATTATTGGCCATATGAGGGAGATATTTATGTGCTATATTTCTACTATAGAGAAGTGATCCAAAGAGCATGGTATAAGTTACGGAATAGAAATATAGTTTGGTGGTGTATAGAAATTATACAGTCCCTTGTGCGAAGATATAACAGAATTGAAGATACAACGGAATTGAAGATATGCCGGTCACCTATGAAGTTTTGGATGGTTTTAGTGATGTAACAATACTACGGCTCGACCCCTTGCCGCCAGCGATTACTGGGACGTGAGCATGAGAGCACGCGGGTAATTTGGGGGCGGAACGAGGAATGATTCCCCTTCCGAGTTCACTTTTCTCAATTACAAAATCTGAGTTCAGACGATACACGCGAGTGGCTATATGCCGCACGCAATGGCCTTGGGTCCTCAAGATAGAAAGCTCCAGCTCAACACGAGTTTAACAAAACCGAAAACGTAAAAGCTAAATGACGCTTCCCTCCAGGTCACACTTGACTTGTCGCAGAGCCAGCCATGACATTGCCTCCCCCTTCAGATGTTGCTTGTCCCCAAGCAACAGCTCCTGGAAAGCGATGCATGACGACGTAGTAGTCTTCCCAGGTAGCTGAAGACTCAGGTAGCTTGGTCCACTTCACGAGCACTTGCGGAATAGCTTTACTGCCCTTCTTCACCAGACGTCTCTGAAGAATCTTCGCCGGCTCCAGAGTAGTCGCACTCAAGTCGACCAACTTGGTGATATTGGAAAACACTAGAGTGTAGTCAGGAGTAAAGGGTTTGAGTTGAGAAATGTGGAATACCGGGCGTACCAGACCGGCAGGTGGCAATTCCAGTCGATAAGCCACTGATCCAATTCACGAAAAGGACCGAAATACTTGTATGCAAGCTTGGGATAAGGCCAGTTCACCACTGAAGTTTGGGCATATGGTTGGAGCTTAAGAAGAACTTGTTCTCACACCTGAAACACTCTGTCAGTTCTCTGACGATCTGCTTGATGCTTCATGCGAGTTTGAGCAGCAGCGAGGTGTTCCTTCAAGAAAGCAGTATGAGCAGCACGTTCTTCCATCAATTCTATCACTGTTGCATTGGTTGTCTCCTTCAGCACTGGCGTAGCCCCAAGATTCCGCTCGTGCCCATACAAAGCTCTGAATGGAGAGCATCCCAGAGAGTGCCATGATGTGTTATACCATAGCTCCGCTAATGACAACCAGGATTTCCACTTGTGAGGAGATTGATGCACAGCGCAACACAAATACATCTCCAAACACTGATTTACCCGTTTAGTTTGCCCGTCTGTTTGCGGATGGTACGTTGTACTGTACAGCAGCTTAGTGTCCAACAGCTTAAATAGTTCTTGCCACACTAAACTCAAGAAAATTCTGTCTCGGTCGGAAACAATTGTCTTGGGTACACCATGAAGTTTGACCGCAGAATCAAAAACACACCGAGCCACTTGGGAAGCAGTAAAAGGGTACTGGAGAGGGAGAAAGTGTGTATACTTGGTAAAACGATGGACCACCACCTAAATAACATTAGATCCTCCTGATAAAGGCAAGCCTTCAATGAAATCAAGGGAGATATCCTGCCATGGCCCTTGAGGAATGGGCAATGGATGAAGAAGTCCAGCAGGATGTGTGTGTTCATGTTTTGCCTGTTGGCATACAGAACATCGTCTTACAAAGCTTTCTACATCCTGTTTAATGCCCTTCCAATGAAACAGTTGCTTCACTCGGTGGTAAGTGGCCTGAATGCCAGAATGTCCCCTGTTGGCGTTTGTTAGCGTCATCACTAGGATCATTAATCCCTAGCAATGGTGTCTGAAACTCCGTGTGGTATTTCTTACGTCACAGATAAATCCGCAAGCGCACGGAATACCGTTGTAGCATTTTACCAGTGAGTAATCTTGGGAGTCGTATTTATATGTTCGCAGTGGTAACGCTTAGATTATAGTCCACGACTAGTTTTCTATGTTACTGATGGGGCCTTGCTCCCAAACTTCCAGTAACACTCTGTTTACTAGTTTTTGACTAGTATTATGCATAGTTTACTGAAGAGGCATTGCTCCCACACAACCATGCCAATGGTCTCGCCGGAAATCATTTTTTTCTTACTAGAAGCAGCCTGAAGCACCCGTTCCACCCGCATGGACGTCAACCGTGCAATCGACGACTCGATCGACAACTCGGAACCCCTCGAACCAAATCCCCCTCGGTCGGAGGTCCTCTACCACAAGTCGGAGGAGGATTTGGATCGTCTACGACAAGTCGGAGGAGGATTTGGATCGCCTACTACAAGTTGGAGGAGGATTTGGATCGTCTACTACAAGTCAGAGAAGGACTAGCCAACATCCATCGAAGAGCTCCCGTCCCCGCCGACTACTCGTCGGACTTCATCAATGACGCCATACCTTTACTAAACGGCCACCACGGCCTGATGGCGCCTCCATCTTGGTCGGGCGGGCCTGGGCATAGGAAGCGCACGAGTCCTCCAGTCTACCCGGCTCAGCCCACCTTTCTGCGCCTACAACTTGGTTGGGCGGGCCTGGGCATAGGAAGGGCACGAGTCCTCCAAGCTACCCGGCTCAGCCCATCTGCGCCTACAACTTGGTTGGGCAGGCCTGGGCATAGGAAGGGCACGAGTCCTCCAAGCTACCCGGCTCAGCCCACCTCTCTGCGCCTACAACTTGGTTGGGCGGGCCCGGGCATAGGAAGGGCATGAGTCCTCCAAGCTACCCGGCTCAGCCCACCTTTCTGTGTTTTCAACCTGGTCGGGCAGGCTCGGGTATCGGAAGGGCACGGAGTCCTCCAAGCTACCCGACTTAGCTCACCTTTTTGCGCCATCAACCTCGACAACCTGTCGGGCCCAGCACGGTTCCAAAAAGGCAGGACCCTCGACTCCTCGACAACTACTTTGCCACCGCGAGGGCACTCACCGACTCGCCAACGACTACTTCGACTACACAACTAGTCGGGAGCGGGACTCACACCACCAGTGACTAGTTGGAATTGATTCCGACTAGTCGAGATCATCAAAAAACTAGCTCAGCTTCATCAACAAGCAACACGACTTCATCGGCAATGACCAATGCATCAAGATCGCCAATCACCCACGAGAAGACTGAGACCCGATTCAAGAAGGTTTTACGGAGATCTTTAGAGAATTTGTTTAACCATTGTCTCGAGTTTTATCTCGACACAAGGGGTTTTTTCCCAAAGAATTCGTTCAACCACTCGATCAGAGGATCAAAGAGTTTACCCAAAATAGGGCATCTTCATTCATCCTTACTTCAGCGTCGTACGAACTGTCTCGGCCCGTCCAAGGAATTCCTTCAGGCTAACCGAGAAATCTTCGCATGGCAATATGCGGCTTGTTTTGGCCCGTCCAAGGAGTTCCTTCGGGCTAACCGAGACATCTGCGCATGGCAATATGCGACTTGTTTTGGCTCGCCCAAGGAGTTCCTTTGGGCTAGCCGAGTCATCCTTGCTCAACGACTACTTCTGTAACAACACACGACTTGTCTTGGCCCACCCAAGGAACTGATCAAGATCAAGTGCAGGACCCCGTCGTCACCTCCTTTGGGCCAGCCGAGACATCATTGCATGGCACTTAAGACTTGTCTTGGCCCGCCCAAGGAACTCATCGCCTCATGTGAAGGATCTCGTCATCAATCCCTTAGGGCCAACCGTGACGTTTTCACAAATCAACATGTGAATTCTCATGGTCCGCCCAAGGATACGACTGAAGCTACCAGCAAGATTCATCTCTCCCTCGCTAATTGACTTCCAGTCACCTTCCCATACTTCCAATAACACTCCGTTTACTAGTTCTCGACTAGTACTACACGTAGTTTACTGAAGGGGCCTCGCTCCCATATTCCCAGTATAACTCCTTTTACTAGTTCTCGACTAGTACTACGTGTAGTTTACTGAAGGGGCCTCGCTCCCATACTTCTAGTAACACTCCGTTTACTAGTTCTCGACTAGTACGACGCGTAGTTTACTGAAGGGGCCTCGCTCCCATATTCTCAGTACAACTCCGTTTACTAGTTCTCGACTAGTACTACACGTAGTTTACTGAAGGGGCCTCGCTCCCATTCTTTCAGTATTTCTCCGTTTTCTAGTTTTTGACTAGTTATACATGGAATTTATTGCAAGGGCAACGCTCCCAACATGGTTTCATGTCTATTAGTTACAACATACTTTGATGTTTACCTTGCAGGGGACCTGATCTGGACCGTGCTGCTGGGTGAGTCAGATTCAACTCCAATCAGTTGGCGATTGCCAACGACTACTCCGATTTCGCGAGAACTCTCGACTACACGACGCAGACTACATCGACTACTCGTAGGATTCGACTCCGACTAGTTGGGTTCATCAACAACCGTCGGCGAATACTGGACTTCGTGAAGAATGCACGGCAACACGTTGGCGACTACTTCGACTACTCATTTCATCTACAAGCTAGTTACAATCGACTCTGCTCGGTGATACGCTGGCGAATGCTTCAAAACTAGTCGGAATCGACTCCGACTAGCCTGCTTCATCGAGAGTTCAAGATTCAACGGCAACTTGGCCAATACCTAGGCTCGGGGGCTGGCGCCACTGACTACTAGGCATATCCTATGCGACTCATCTAGCTCCCAGGCTCGGGGGCTGGATACGACACGATGCTCAGCAATGAAGATTGCATGCCACGATTCTTTGGATCCATTATTCCAAAACTTGGGGATTTGGATTCAAGGCTCGGGGGCTGCGGGACACATGTCATCCGCGACTTATTTTTCAAATCTGCTGGAAGATAAGGACAGAAGACTCAAGATTAAATTGACCCTCAGCCTGATTCTACGAGTCAACCTAAGGCTCGGGGGCTACTCCATATGGAGTGCGAGTTTAATCGCACCCCATATAAAAGAAAACATGACAACTACTCAGGGCATGAGCACCTCACAGCCTCGATGCAGCCAAGGAAGTACTCGGAGAACACCTTCAAGATGAAGTTCGGGAGAACTCGAAGACGTCTTTAGAAGTACTCGGACGCCTGCAGTACTCGACTACGAAGAGCTCGGGGGCTTGTCAGACCCGGGCACACGGGACTGTGCACGTGGCGTACTTTTCTTAGGATAAGGAATGGGACATGGCCCACGCCCTACATCTATTGTAACTACTCGTAGCCTAGTAGAACTACTACTACAGTAGTAAAACTAGTCAGATCCAGTAGGGAACTACTAGAAAAGTACTCGGGTAGGACTCTAGGGCATGTATCCGACTAGGATTTCCATGTAAACCTGTCCCCCAGACTATATAAGGGCGGACAGGACCCCTTCCAACCAAGGGGAATCACCCATAAGATCACCCGATCACCATCAAAAGCAATACAAACCACACAGGACGTAGGGTATTACGCTCTCGGCAGCCCGAACATGTCTAGACCTTGTGTTCTTTGCACCTTTGAGTTCATGATCTCGGCGATACCCTACCTACAAACTCACCACCTTGGGGGTATCCCTCAGTGGGCGTGGCAGTAAAACACTGACAACGAGTTTATCGACAACCTCGACAAGTTGCTGCTCCCCGATCTGGTCCTGCAGATCGAAAAGATATCTGTTTTTGACGCGACTTCCACTCGTGATGCACCAGAACTAGTTGGATCGGACTCAAACAATCTGAGGGGACCACACAATCTATGTCCCTCTCCGACTTGGAGGAGAACTTAAATCTGCTGCTCAAGCTCAAGGACGTGGGAGCCACAGCTTGTCGGGAGGCCCCCGTTTTCGACAACTACTTGGACTCCAACGAAGAGTACTCGTCGTTTAGTACTACACCTTCAAGCCAGAGCCGAGGAGGACTCGGAGACGAGGGAGCCACCGCCCGACGAGGGCCCCCGCTCTTGAAGACCACTCGCAACCCGATGACTACCCCAAATCATTTTTGGGCAATCATCTGGGTTTAACCATAACATCTACGCCGCAAGGCTGTTTCATGTACTGGAAGGGCTTAGAGCCCTCTAAAGTACTCGACTACGACTCCCGCCTTGTGGCCTTCATGCAGGAACTGCCCTTCCAGAAGGGCAAACCTCTCTCTCCCATCGCGGAAGAGGGAGACAGTAGCACAGAGCTACTCGAGTATAGCCATACGGCTGACAACTCGCCGGATCGTCAAGTCTACATGGCCTCCCTTCGCAACGCGAAGGACGACGAGCCGGGTCTCGAGTACGACGACGAAGTACTTGCGGACGTGTCTGCCGACGAGCCTACACAGAAGCCTCCCAGGGCGAGAACGAGTTGCACCGAAGGATCCGGCAGTTGAAGAACGCCAAGCGCGCCTAGCTCGGGCGGAACATGGAAAACCGCGCTTGCAATCCAATGTACCAAAGGAACCTCAACAACGCTTTTGCAGCAGCCGCAGATCGGGAGTATCGTACACCGATTGGCGCCATTGCAGAAGTAGCACTCCTAGCCCGACAACTACCACCCAACCCCCGGATACAAAGGCTGCAGTATCTAACCCAGCGTGCGCTTGTGCAACTCGATGGGCAACATCCAGTGTCTTCCACTCGGAACTTGCCCTCGTGGTCTGAGCGCCATGGCAACACTGCGCTGATCAGTCACACCCCCGGAGGAGGCCCCAGGAACCGGAGGAACAACAGTCAACAGCGCAACGAGGGCCACCAGTCCGTGCGTGGCAACGCTGAACAAGAAGTACAACAATCTACTCGCCAACCTCGCAACTAGCATGGCGCAAGGCCCCAAGGACAAGGTCCACCCGAGGCCAGCCTCACGAAGCTCCCACGATTGATCTCAGGCAGAAGATCAATGACGGCCGTGACGTGCGGCGCATCATTAAGGCAAGGAGAAGGGATCATCCCGACAGGAACCACGACGACGACGACGACAACGACCGCTTCCCCGCCTTCACCTCCAACATCACTGAAAAATCCTATCCCAAGGAGTTTAAACCAGTCAGAATTCCCAAGTACGACGGCAAGCAGGACCTAGGACAGTGGATCCAATGCTACTCCATTGCCATCAAGGTCTCAGGGGGATCCAACTCCACCAAAGCACTCTACTTCCCGGTTGCTTTGGAATCTACGCCCCTTACTTGGCTTGAAAGCCTCAAGCCAAACTCCATCGACTCCTGGGAGGACCTCAAGCAGGCCTTCATAGACAACTTCAAGGGATCCATGATCAGAGCAGGCACTCGCCATGATCTGTCATAGGTCAAGAGATGAACGAAACCAAGAGGTCCTACACCCAGTGTTTCTTCGAGATGCGCGCCACCATCGCTAATATCACAAATGAGGACGTCATCTGCTGCTTCCAGAACGGACTCTTCTCGAAGCACATGTACCACAACTTCGGAGGCTACCGCCCGACTACTACCGTGGAGCTACGTGACATGATTGTACGGTGGGCTGACCAGGAGGACGAGGAGAACGACCGCTTCCAAGCGAAATAGCGACAAGCAGAGCAACGGCAACAGCCACTTCGACAAGGGCCAGCGGAACTACTCGGAAACTCCCAAAAGCGCAAGCCAGACCAAGAAGTCACGACTGTTGAGCGCAATCCACATGGCAAGAAGTTGGGGAACAATGACACACAGTTTGAGAAAGTCCTGCACAGACAATTCCCGATGCACCCGAAGTCACGACATACCCTCTTTGAGTGCGTCAGACTCCGCAAGTCACTCAACGCTCCACAGCTTCCTCAACTCAGAAAGCGAAAGGACCAGGAGGATAACGACAAGGGTGACAACTCGGGGGCTCAAGATTTTCAGGACCTGAAAAAAGTGGTTTTCGAATTTCTGAACCAATTTGCCCATCTTAACCATCAAATCTATACCGTCATATATTGCATGCCACGATTCTTTGGATCCTTTATTCCAAACCTCAAAGCCTCGATGCAGCCAAGGAAGTACTCAGAGGACACCTTCAAGATGGAGTTCGGGAGAACTTGAAGACGCCTTTAGAAGTACTCGGACGCCTGCAGTGCTCGACTACGAAGAGCTCGGGGGCTTATCTGACCCGAGCCCACGGGACTGCGCACATAGCGTACTTTTACTAGGATAAGGGACGGGACATGGCCCATGCACTACATCTGTTGTAACTACTCGTAGCGTAGTAGGACTACTCATACAGTAGTAAAACTACTCGGAGACGATAGAAAATTACCCGAAAAGTACTTGGGTAGGACTCCTGGGCTTGTATCCGACTAGGACTTCCATGTAACCCTGTCCCCCCAGACTATATAAGGGCGGACAGGGACCCCCCTCCAAACAGAAGATCACCCGATCACCACCTAAGGAAATACAAACCACACAGGACATAGGGTGTTACGCTCTCGGCGGCCCGAACCTGTCTAAACTTTGTGTTCCTTGCACCTTCGAGTTCCTGATCTCAGCGACACCCTACCTACAAACTCACCACCTCAGGGGTCTTCCTCGGTGGGCGCGGCGGGAAAACACCGACACCTTGATCCATGTGAGGCTGAACGGTGCATTCTGATTGGTCGACAGCTTTTTCCTTAGATTCAAGGTTGTGTTTTCCCTCCATTTCTGCTCAAATCCCTGCATAGCACTATTTTCCAAGGGACATGTGGAAATGACATTATTCTAGATAAATATGTGTGTAAGAAATGCTAGTTCTCCCAATTTTTTGATCAAATTGGTGGTCGAAATTGAGCTGTAACGAGCATCAACAAGATCCCCCAAGCTATCCTTTGCTCATCCCAAGCAAAGTAAGACATTCAGGTTGTTGATCAGAAAATTGTTGATACTCATTACCTGTCGTCGTGCCATGTCTTGTAGCTTAGATGATCTCCGTGAGGCTGAGTAGGTTGGCGTGATTATCCGTCCCGTGTTACCTTAATCATCTATGGGGCTTCTTAGCTTCTCCTTGTCCTGAGCTGTTAAGAGTTAGAATAGTTGATAGAACAAGACTTACCCCTTCTTTGTTCAACAATCCATCTGGAGGTTTTCTTCTGAATTTTGCAAATCAAGACTAAGTTCCTCAAATGAATCTCTCTAATCGCTCAATGTATATAAATCCTTACCAGGGCATTACTTCCCTCCTCATATCTAAAGCTTTTGTGGAGCTCAAGGTATGGCAAGAATGAGACGTACCTGTACTTCATATGTTGCAAAGACAAAGAGTGGATCCATGGAGAAACAAGTTATAAACCAAGACCAAGATGTGCACGTATGTGGATGGATGATGGTATGATGACTCCTCTTTTATGTGACCCCTCACTCCTTTATTTTATATATTTTTTTGGACATAGCTATCCCCTTTATTCTTCTCTTTCTTTTGGGTCATGCTTCTTAGCATGCCTTTCTTTTTCTTTGGGGTAACCATATCTTCTTTTCATTTTTTTTCAGGGATACTTGGAGAGACATCACGTAACACATGGAATATTTATCTGGTGGATGGATGGAGCATGCTAATTCCCGATGTAGGAATTTTGCAATGGATGTGAAGTGTACTGATCTTGATCAAGAGGATATGAAAAGCATCTCACTAGGGACACAACAGTTTGGCAAAGCTCAATGAAGTAGCAAGTAGCATATGTAGGATTTTTCAGTGTAGATAGCATATGGCTCTGGTAGGACTTGTAGCATCATTGAGGAACTTGTCTTCTTATTTTATTTTTGAAAACAATGACTTCAGATATCATGTCTTACTAAGAAAGAGATTGTAAAGCTCTATCTTCCATATCTATCCTCACAACAACCTAGACTTGGGTGAAGCATGTGCAACCCATGAGATTTTCAGGTTCATGGCAAAGGTTTAAACAACCAACAGACTCAAACTCAGGAACCACTACGCTTAGGACTAAGCAAGACAGACGAGCAAGAGCATAACAATTATTCATCCTTTCAACTTAGGAAATCTAAGCATTCTTACCGCGCATATGGGAAGGGAAATTTAAGCAGAAAATATTTTTGTTGGTTTTATGGTTTTTATATTTTTATTAAAAGCAGTAAAGATACAATTCACTTGGTGGAGAACCTCCCCCAAGCTAGCTCTTAGTTTAAGGTCCGATGAGCAGGACCCTCTCCATACATGTTTAACTCGAGGTCCAGTCGTCCATACATGGAGAGGAGGTCGAGGACAATGATGTCTTCTTCACCCGTCACACCTTCTTCTTCTTCTTTGATTTTGGTGGTGCGGGTGTCGCATCATCGGATTTGTAACACCTCAGGTGTTTAATTTACGAAATAAGCCTCTTTAGCTTAACACGGTGCATAAATAACTAAGAAAAGTTTCAATGAAATGAGTTATAAATTAGTTTTGCCTTGAATTGAATATAGTTGTGTATATGTGCATAAGTACATGTACTTTCATCAAGCCATTTAAATAACTTTCACATTGATGCAAACTTGGCTACCAAATTGAATAGGCATGTCGTTATTGACATGTTAAACAAAAGTCTAGTTGAAGCCTAAGAGTGAATGCAAAGTTTTGCCTAGGAAATGACGTGCCCTCCGAATTATACTTTTTGAGTTTTTAAAATAACTTCTAAACTAGAACTCAAATGAACTTTGGCCTGAAACAAAACTTGTGTAACTTTTCATTTTGAACAACTTTCATGTTCAAGGATTTTTGAGTTGCAAAACAAAAATTTGAGAAACACTTAGATTTGCAAACCAGCCCCTACCTTTTCTTCTATTTTCACTGCAGACCCTTCCTTCTACGTTCGCCTGACCCTACGCTCGCCCGACCCTTTGCTTCGCCCGACCCTCGCTTTGCCCGACCCCTCGCTTCACCCGACCCTCTGCCGCCGCACAGTCGCCGTAGGCCACTTGGCCGGCTATGCCTGACCGGCGCTAGGCGCCAAGCCAATGCCTGCTCACGCCCGCACGCCGCACTTCTCCCCACGCCGCGCTCCTCCCCAGTCCGCGCCCGCATGCCGCGCTCCTCCCCAGTCCACGCACGCCACGTGCACACCGGAGACGCGCGCCTCTGCTCGCCGCCCGCCGCGCCCAATGGACAAGCCGCACCGTGCCCGTGTCCCCACCGCATCACGCCAGTCGCCGCGCTCGCCGCCAGGCAAGCCAGCTGCTGCAGCTCCTCGCCC
Source organism: Panicum miliaceum (assembly GCA_032594955.1). NCBI lineage: Eukaryota > Viridiplantae > Streptophyta > Magnoliopsida > Poales > Poaceae > Panicum > Panicum miliaceum. The sequence continues at coordinate 3,427,014 of CM064070.1, read as the reverse complement.
AACCCGCGCATCGCGTGATCTCCCGCTCCCCACGCCAAATTCTCAGCGCCCAATCCCCTGCCCGCGCCCGCCGCACGTCGCGCCGGCTCTGCTCGCCGCCCACCGCGACCAGTAACGTGCCCCCGTCATGCCGCCCACGCCCGCGCCTCGCAGTCTAGTCCCGCCCCTCCTCCCGCCTCTCTGCTGCCTACATAAGACCGCACTGAGCCCCCCCCCCCCCTCGCGCGCCCAGACACCAGAACGCCGCCGCCGTCAGCATTACCGCCGCCGTGCACCACCCGCCCGACGAGCCCCACCCCCCAGCCTCCTACTGCCCAAACCCATCGCCCAACGAGCTTGCCCTCCCTCCACTGAAGCTCACCGGCCTCTTCCCCGGCCATCTCGACCACCGGAGCACCGCCAGTGCCGCTCGCGCCGCCGCCGCTTCTGTGCTGCTCCGCAGACAGCCCACTTCAAAGCTCCTCCGTCCAAGCCAAGCCTCGAAACGGGTTTCCCTCGACGCCGCGAAGCTCATCGACCAGCCCACACCCTCCCGTCCTCGTCGGAGCACCATCGCCGACGCTCCGCCCCGCCACCGCCCCTCTGCTCCACGCCGACGAGCCACCTCCGGCCACCCCCAACCCCGACCAAGGCCATCCCAAGGTAGCCCATGCCTTCCCCGTGCTCCTCCCCCACCTTGCCCTCACCGCCGACGAGCCCCCTTGCCGGAATCTGGCCGGCCGGCTGCCAGGGACCACATTGCTTTGATTGCATTCTTTCCAGGGGCCTGCACGCAAGTTTCCAGGGACCCCTCTGTAAAAGAAAGTTTTAAACCTAGTTTCAAAAACAGTGAACTTGTAAAATTCATATAAAATCGTAGAAAAATCTAAAAAATACAAACTCAACTGTTCCGGAATCTTTAGGTGAAAATCTACAACTTTTGTTAGATGTTTGTCTTCAGTTGCGTGCTAAATCTTGCTCTAAATTAAATGGAAGATTCAATAGACTTTAATTGTACCCACTGTTGTAGACAAGGGCTAAACCTGAAAATTTAACAGTAGATTGGTTGTTTGATTTGTAGGCCAGTGTAATAGGACCAGAACCTATTTCTAGCTTAACTTTTTGTTAAACTTTATTTATGCCATGAAATAATAAAACTAATTTGTAACTGCTGTTATATTGTGATTCATGTGGTGAAAGTTTTCCAGAGCTGTTATATTGATGCCTAAATACCATAGAAAAAGTTTAGAACCTTTTTCATTTCTGTAACCTATTTATATAATTTTGTGGTAGGAAAAATGCACTAATTCAAATAATTAGTTTCCGTGCTTGGAAAATGCTCAACTTTTTACTGTAGGACACCTTATAGTATCTCTTGCTGTATAAAAAGTTTCATACACAAAAACCATGTAAAACATCCTGTAGAAATTAATATTTATTAAAATAAGTGTATCTTGTCCTATTTATTATGCCTCGTGTCTTGCACAGTAAAATCTGAAAAATTTACAGTAACACATATATGGATTGATTAATCCCTTATAAAATTTTTGGTGTCAATACTTGCATTGTTTGTCCTGTACAAAAATAACTAGGTTCTAGCAGTGGCTGCGTATTACATTTTTTTTCATAATTATTCTGCTGCGTGAAAATGTCTGAAATTTTTATAGTGTTTTTGTCTCTGCATAATGTGCTCTAAATAAAAATTTCATCACCAGAAGTTACCTAGTCCAGAAGTTGTGTTTAATCCATGTTGTGCTTAGAAAATTTAGTTTCCAATATAACACAACCCATTCTTATTTAATGAAGTTAATAGTTTAAGCTATACTCTATTAACAATTGTCCAAAGAAATCTTAACTAAGTAACTTCACAACCAAATCGATGTTTTGTGGACTGCAACTTTATCGTGAAGGAAAATAATTGTCATATACCATCACTATAACTTATACTTTTGCATTCATATAGAATCGACTACTCTCGCCGACGGAACGTACGAACTGGTGCCCGCGTCCGAGAGTGAGCAGCGTGAAGCCCAAGTGAATCTAACTGAAGCTTTCGAAGACCCGAACCCGAGTTCAGACGAGCCCCAGGCTAACTTTACCCAAGAAGGCAAGCCCCGGAGCATGAACCCTATTTTTCGAAATTATGCCACTCAATACTCTATTCTACTTGTGCATTAAGTTTATAGGAGTTGGATGAAAACTTAGTTGCATGATCCTAGGTACCCATGCTCTGAACCCTAGAGGTAAGGTTCGATAGAATGCTATGCTAATAGGACTCGGTAAAAGTCGAGTGATTTCCTGTCACTCGCGAGAATATAGGAGTTGAATGTTTACTACATGCTGCAATCATAAGGTCGACGGACGGGGCTATGGTACGATGTTTTTGTTGATGATTGAGGCCCCGTCTGTTTAGTGAAAAATGCTAAGGCCGCAGTGTGTGGTAGTGGTCGTTAAGTCTTTGAACGTACTAACCACATGCCGAGAATATGGTAATCGGTAAGCTTAAGTACCTAATCGGACCGGCAAGTGGACAGCATCCCACCATCTCAACTTCGGTTCCATGCACGCACATGGTGGGTACAGAGCCGGGCTCTGTAGTCTCGGATGGTGGCCCTGATCCACAACCCAGGAAGAAAGGGGAAAAGTTGCACGTGTGACTCTGGGAGTAACCACGTGACGTGTGTTTAGGTTTCCCTTGCAAGGTTAAGAAATTCGATTCGAATCGTCCGTTTCTCGCGGTTATTGAGACTGCTTGACCCTTTTACCACATAGAGTAAGAAAAGGAACAATGATGATGACTAATCTTGTTGGATGAAAAATTAATTCTTCCACCATGTATGATATTGGATAGTTGCTTACCTAGAATGGTTAAAGAAAACTAGAATATGGAGCTAAAATTTGAAAGTAAGGACCTACTTGAATATGCTTTTTAGCAAAACAAACCCCTCAAGCCAAAAGCCTTGCATGTCTAGGAGTCGGCTAAGTATATTCCACTAGTCGAGTAAGCCTTGCTGAGTATTAGTATGCTCAGCCTTGCTTGTGGCTTGTTTTCAGGTGAGACTTTTGAGGATATGATTGCTAGTTTGACTTGGCCGTGTACCCTTCCTCCTGGTTAGTCGGTGGAATGGGATACGCCCCCGGCCAACGGTGATAATGCCGAGTGATGTCTCGTACGGGCTTCATCGAGACATCCTGTATCGTCGAGTAGTTATCGTTATTTTTTTTCCGCTGCATTGAACTCTGAAGAACTCAATTATTTGAACTCTGAATTACCTTGTTTTTACAAATTTGAACTCTGTTGTAATAATAGTTTATGATGAACCCTGTGGTGTAAAATTTGTGGAATGTTGTATCCTCTGGGCTCACCTTCGTGTGAGTACATGTATGTGTGGTTTCGATCGGCAAAAACCGTGGTTGTATCGGGAGGTTACCCGATAGACCAGTGGATTATTCCGTTTGAAGTGCGAGTTAGCCCTGATTGCCCTTGTGGTGATGGTTAGTGCGCTTGAGCCGGATTAATTCAGGTGGTTCTGCCACAGGATTGGAGCCATGGCTCCGCTCACAACCCATTTCCTTCATGGTCTTATGAATCAGGTATGTTTGTCCTTCCTTGGTTTGGAACATGAACATCATCTTCTTGCCCATGATTCGGAGATGGATCTTCCTAGCCCCGACATCGATCTTAGCCTTGGCATCTCTTAGGAATGGTCGCCCAAGAATAAGTGATATTCCTAAGTCGCCCTCCATGTCGAGTACTACGAAGTCGGCAAGGATGAAGGAATCCTTAACTCGCACTAGAAGGTTCTTTACTATCCCCTCGGGGTATCGAACCGTTGAGTCGGCAAGCTGCACGCACATACAAGTTGGGGAAAGAGCGGGATAGCATAGGTTCTCGAATGTCACCTTGGGCATGATGTTGACACTTGCTCCCAGGTCGCAAAAGGCCTGCTCAAAGTGACAGTCGTAGATTGAACAGCTGATCACAGGTATCCCGGATCTTACATTCTTGGTGCTGCCAATCTTCCCTGCCGGTCTCTTCTTGGACATGTGAGCTTCTCTGCATAGGTAGTAAAAGATGTATCATGTGATACCTTACCCCATTTGGTGGTTACTGAGTTAACACTCTATAGGGAAGCTTCAGGTTGCCCTGGAATTCTTTCGGTTTCAGCAGAGGGTACAACCGTAGCCAGCTGAGCTAGTTGAGTTTCAAGCATCTTGTTGAAGCTCAGCTGGTTCTTGATAGCGGAGGAGATGCCATCCATCTTTGCCCGAATGGCCTCCATAGATTTGTCGTTGGCGGCCAGCTTCTTTTGTAGTGATTCATTGACTTTTGCTTGGCCTAGGACAAGATCCCTCAAGGAAGGATGGTTTAGATTAAACGAATTTGAATCACCATTACATCCTTTGTAGTAGGGGCATGACTAATTCCACCGCTGACCTCCTTGTGGATGAAACCCGTTGTTGTTGTTGTTCATGTACATGACATCTTCATGGGTTTTGGGGCAGTCGTTCCCCAAATGTCCGGTGTCCCCACAGACCTCGCACGTCATGCGAGCATCCAAGGCTTGAAGTGCTTGCATTGGAGCCTTGTCCTGGGGTCATTCCTCGATCTTCTTGAGGAGGAGGTCGAGCTTGGAGGCGAGCATGTCCATCTCCTTGATAGTGTGCATGCCCGCTGGCATGGTTGGAGATGTTCTTTGTTCCAATCTTGGTTTGACACCATCTTCTCGATCAAAGTCTTGGCCCTGTCAATGTGTCGGTGTATAACCTCCAAGCCCACCGAGGGATACCCCCGAGGTGGTAGATTGTAGGTGGGGTGTCGCCGAGATCAAGAACTCGAAGGTGCAAGGAAAACGAAACTTTAGACAGGTTCAGGCCGCCGAGAGCTTAATACCCTACGTCCTATGTGGTTGTTTGTATTGCCTCAGATGATATTTGGTTTAGAGGGGATCCCTGCCCGCCCTTATATAGTCTGGGGGACAAGCTTACATGGAAATCCTAGCCAAATACGAGCTTAGGAATCCTACCCGAGTACTACTTGGGTAGTTTCCTTCTGTTCCGACTAGTCTTACTCTTGTATGAGTAGTTACAACCGGTGTAAGGTGTTGACCATGTCACATCCCTTATCCTAGAATATGTACGCCATGTGCGCAGTCCCATGGCCCCAGGTCTGACAAGCCCCCGAGCTCTTCGTAGTCGAGTACTGCAGGCTTCCGATTAATTCTGAAGGCGTCTTCGTGTTCTTCCGAACTCCATCTTGATGGTGTCTCCCGAGTACTTCCTTGGCTGCATCGAGGCTGTGAAGTGCTCATGCCCCGAGTAGTTTTCAAGTCTTCTTTTATATGTGGTGCGACGAAACTCGCACTCTAGATGGAGTAACCCCCGAACCTTAGGTTGAATCGGAGAATCAGGCTGAGGGTCAAATTAGTTTTGAATCTTCTGGTCTTGTCTTCCAAAAATTTGAAAAATAAGCCATCGATGACACGTGTCCTGCAACCCCCGAACCTTAGATCCAAATCCCAAGTTTTGGAAAAAAGGATCCAAAAAGTCGTGGCATGCATTGTAGAATAAGTCATGAGTTTGAATTTGATGGTTAAAATGGGCAAATTGGTTCAGAAATTTGAAACCCTTTTTTCGGAATAAGATCTCCGAAAAATGGTTAAACAAATAACTTCCTCAAATGAGCCCTAAATTACCGCTCAAATCAAATCTTATCTCGAGAAAAAACTACTCTCGCGCATAGCCCCCAAGCAAGGGAGCCAGACGAGTCGCATGAGATACGCCAAGTTGTTTCCTGCGCCCAGCTCCGAGCATGGGAGCCAGACGAGCCGCCAAAAGTACCCGAGTGCCTTGTTGCACCCAGTCCCCGAGCATGGGAGCTAAACGAGCCGCCGAAGGTACGCCGAGTAGTCGGCAGCGCCAGCCCCCAATCCTGGGGTCGGTCGAGTCGCCGCTGAATCTTGAACTGTAAAAGGACATGGCAAACATTATGTAGTAAATGTATCAAACTCGTATATTTGAAGGATGCAAGGTGCACATGTGTGTAAATCACCCTTTTCTTTAGAAAAACGCCGAGTAGGACTTCGTGCGGCTGTTGCCTTTAGTCGCTAGGCACCTAGCCCTGCTAACCACTGCTCAGGGAGAGAGTGGCTTGCCACGGCTACAATGCTTGGGCGGACTGAGGCTTACATGTAGGTAGCGCGCAGGATGAGTTGAGGTTTCACAATTTGGGACTTGAGCCGCACGAGTTAACTAGGGAATTCCTAGAAGAATATGGGGTCAGGCAAGGACTCGAAAGTCAGGGTCAGTGTTGACCCTCCCAGACAGCTGAGCCATGGTGAGAAAATAGATCGCGCGCGCAGCGCACCAAGCATGGGGAAGCCCGACTGCCTCTGTAGTGGGCAGACCAGCTAGGCAGTCGGGAGCATGGTTGGTGTTTAGTTGATAAATATTTATCAAAAAATGATTTAGCTTGATTCGCAGGCGATTTGCCGATGAAGCTGACTAGTCGGAGTCGATCCCGACTAATTGTTGACGGCGTGAGGCCTGTTCCCGACTAGTTTTCTAGTCGAGACGATTAGTTGAGGTCGGCAGAGGTAGCGCGGCGGCGGCGCATCTTCCCGCACGTAGGCTGTGATGGGTGCTGCTTGAACGGCAATGTGCAACCAATTTGAAAGTTTTTGCGATCGGTCCGGTACCTAGACAAATAAACTCCCATTTGTGCACGCACGCCGTGCATCCGAAACACACACATTAGCCAATAGAAATAACTAGGAATAGGTACTGTCCCATTCAAAGGAAAGAATTGGAAATAAGAAAGGTGCATGTACAATAAAAAACTTTTCTGTGTTAGGCTTCGGTTGATGTGCCTTGTCTAATGAGCTGTGCAACCGCCTAGGCATCACGTGGGTGCATGTGGCCTCTGCCCCCGTTGGCCTGGTGCTGGCCTGCTTGCTTGATGGCTGCCTGCCTTGCCCGTCGATGTAGCGCTGGGCCGCCTGCTGGGCCAGTTGCGCACGGGCCGAGTGCAGCCCCGGCCTGCTGAGCCTCCTGCTCCGCGTGGGCCAGCCAGGCCGAACGCCTGGCCGCTAGGGCAGCCGCTGGGGCAGGCCTGCTGCCAACGCGTCGAGCGCTGCCGCTTGCCTCGCCTCGCGAGCCTGCCGTGCTGCTCTGAGCCCCTCGCGCCCTGCGCATAGCCAGGCGTTGTCGCGCATTCAGCCCTATGCTTGATCTCGCTACGCCTGCCGTGGATGCCTCCGCCCCTCTGGTGTCAGCAAGGTGGCTATTAAAACCACCTGAACTATTGGCATTGCAGATCCAGGGAGCCGAAAGCGAACGTTATGCCCTCATCAAGCACGGTGTTGGTGAAGTTGAATGGTGCCATCAAGTTCCGGGATCTTCGATGAGCACCCCTACCTGGCGCGCTAGCTGTCGATGTTTAACCCCCAAGCCCACCGAGGAATACCTCCGAGGTAGTAGATTGTAGATGGGGTGTCGCCGAGATCAGAAACTCGAAGGTGCAAAGAACACGAAACTTTAGACAGGTTCGGGCCGCCGAAAGTGTAATATCCTACGTCCTGTGTGGAGCTTTGTATTGCCTTAGATGATGTAATGTTTGGAGAGGGTCCCTGCCCGCCCTTATATAGTCTGGGTGACAGGATTACATGAAAGTACTAGCCAAATACGAGCTTAGGAGTCCTACCCAAGTGCTACTCGGGTAATTTCCTTCTGTTCCGATAAGTTCTACTCCTGTACGAGCAGTTACAACTAGTGTAGGGTGTGGGCCATGTTCCATCCCTTATACTAGAATATGTACACCATGTACGGAGTCCCGTGGCCCCGGGTCTGACACAGTGGTTAAAGAGAAGAAAGCACCACCTGCGGCAGCGTCGATGTGGTCGTGGGCTGTTGGAGTCAGTTCGTTGTAGAAGTTCTGAAGGATGAGCCAATTGCCCATCTCATGGTGAGGACACGCTAGGATGTACTCCTGAAGCCTCTCCCATGCTTCAGATATAGACTCATTTGACGTCTGCTGGAAACTGGAGATTCTTCCTCGAAGATCAATGGTTTTGCCTATCGGGAAGAACTTAGCGAGAAATACCTTGGTGCAATTATCCCAAGTGTCCACTGCACTTCTGTTGGCATACAACCACTGTTTTGCCTTCCCTAGAAGATAAAACGGAAATAGTCGGAGTCGGATTGCATCCTGATTGACTCCCTTAATGACAAAAGTGTTGCAGAGCTCCAAGAATTGTTGGAGATGTGTGCTGGCATCCTCGTTGGCCTTGCCACAGAATGACCTACACCATCGTAATGAGACCTGTCTTGATCTCGAAATTTTCAACTCCAGTAGTAACAGATGGTCCGACCGGGACATTGTCAGTTGAGGGAGCAGAGAAATCCCGAAGTGTCTTATGAGCCATGGTCCTTGAAGTTGATGGAGCAATATTGACTGATTCGGCTATCGAGAGTGAAATCTGAGGAGGTACGATATGGAGTCGAACTCTTCTCAAAAGAGACTCCGGATCCTAAGTGAAATTATGCTGCAGATCGAAACTAGTCATACACTACCTTATTTTCACATCAAAGAGAGAAAACAAAGCCAAGTTAACTAAGATATTAATCAAGAACTTATTTTATTCTTTTAACCAGTGCCTTCCCCGGCAACGGCGCCAAAAATGCATGTTGGCGTTTGTTAGAGTTATCACTAGGTTCGTTAATCCCTAACAATGGTGCCTAAAATGTCGTATGGTATTTCTTACGGCACAGATAAATCGCAAGCGCACGGAATACCGTTGTAGCATTTTACTAGTGAGTAATCTCGGGTGTCGTATTTATATTTCCGCAGGGAAGGCAGCGGTTATAGAATAAGTAAGTTCATGATCAAATCCGGTTGAGCATTCGATTGTATAAACAGGGGTAAGATACATCATTATCAGATAATGAGGTAGTGTGACACACAAGTTACTCAAGCTCAAACTCAAGCAAAGTTATAGGCAGGGAGAAAGTAAGAAGAAAGCTACTAAGGACTTATGTACTTCTATCTATATATACAGCCTGTACTATACACTCATACACATACACGTGATTATCCTAAGCTCTAGGCTCCAAGGCACTACTGGGAGAACCGCACATGACTGGCAGAGGAGCCACCAGACAACTCAGCTACTTTATGGAGCTCCTATAGCCACTACCCGAACGGGGAGGGTTACGCTGGACCAACAGGGTACCTCATCAAACCATGGGATAGGACCGCATCCGGCAACACTGACTAGCCCAGACACCATGTCTACGCTAATGAGCGATACTCTAGCATCCCGCGCGGAGCCCCCACCCTCCGGATGGACAGACATCACACTAGAGCAAATATACTCTTCTAATCATGCAAGGCATAAGGTATGAATACAAACTAATCATAGCATACATGTCTGACACCGCAGTATATAAACTATGCAAGTATATAAATCTAGAAGATAACTCTATTAAAGATATCCAAGAATTACAAAGGAGATGAAGAGATAAATCCATACCGAACACTCCTAGGCAACCTCGGGAACCCGAAGAGAGCTACTTCAGCCTAAACTCCACTAACCTATGGACTAAGCAAGAGAGCAACTTGAGGTGTGTCTTAATTCTACCCCCTCCCCTCATATTTATAGGTGTGTCCAAGGGTGTTCTGGCCGTGCAAATAGCCAAAGCCTTGGAGAACCGACGTTGGGGACCAATGGGGAGGCGCCACGTTGAAGAACTAAGTCGGTGGAGCTGGTCCTAGTTCGGCCGACCCAAGCCTGGCTCCAACCGGCCTGATCTTTGGCTAGGTGGCTGACAGATGGGCCCTGAGGCTAATGGTGCACGGCCTTGTGCTGTCCTAAGATGGTTGCATATTCTGGTGGACCCTTTGATCCATGTGAGGTTGCACGGTGCGTTCTGATTGGTCGATAGCTTTTACCTTAGATTCAAGGGTGTGTTTTCCCTCTATTTCTGCTCAAATCCCTGCATAACGCTATTTTCCAAGGGACATGTGGAAATAACATTATTCTAGATAAATATGCGTGCAAGAAATGCTAGTTCTCCCAATTTTCTGATCTAATTGACGGTCGAAATTGAGCCGTAACGAGCGTCAACACCCCCCAATTGGACTAGAATGTAGAGCAAAAATAACCTTAGTTCGGATTGCTGAGTTTCTCCAATCCAGATGTGATCATGATGCTTGATCACCCCATCCACCAGAGAATAGCCTTGAGAGTCAGGAGAAGAGATGGTTAATCTGACCAGAATAGCCTGAGCAGTTGCATCAGTAACATAGGAATTAAGCACCTCCTGCAGCCACAATGGTTTCATCTCTGACACTGTCTGAATAGCCATGAGATGTCCTACTCGAGACAGTGCATCTGCAGCTACATTCTCTTTCCCCTTCTTGTAAACCACCTTAAATTGCAGACCCATCAACCTGGTCATTGCCTTTGTGTGCAAATCAGACTGTAAATTCTGTTACGAAACGTAGGACAGACTTTTGTGGTCAGTCTGAATGGTAAACTCCTGTCTCTGCAAATAGGATCTCTCCATTTCTCTACAGCCATAATCAGAGCTAAAAACTCTTTCTCATATATGGACAAATGTTGATGTGTGGGTCCCAAAGCCTTGCTCAAATAAGCTATAGGTCGACCACCTTGCATCAAGACAGCACCAATTCCAGTGGCACAAGCATCTGTTTCCACCACAAAAGGTTCAGAGAAATCAGGTAACTGTAGTACTGGAGTATGGGTCATAGCCTGTTTCAGAGCTTGAAAAGAAGCTGTTGCCTCAGTGGACCAAATAAACTATTTCTTCCTCAACAACTGAGTAAGTGGTTTAGCAATAATGCCATAGCTCTTCACAAATCTCCTATAATGGCCAGTGAGGCCTAAAAAACCTCTGAGCTCAGTGACTGTGGTGGGTAATGGCAAATCCTGCATGGCTCTAGTTTTGGAAGGGTCTATGGCAACTCCATCTTGAGAGATAATATGGCCCAAGTACTCAATCTGTGGCTGTGCAAAAGAACATTTACTCATCTTCAGATAGAACTGATGGTAGTTGAGTTGTTCCAACACTACCTTGACATGACTCACATGTTCTTCCAAGGTCTGACTGTATATCAAAATGTCATCCAGAAAGACAAGAACAAATTTCCTGAGAAATGGTTGCAGTACCTCATTCATGACACATTGGAACGTGGCTGGGGCATTGGTGAGCCCAAAGGGCATAACCTTAAAATGATAGTGCCCATGGTGTGTCTTAAAAGCAGTTTTACGTTCATCTTCAGGACACATACGAATTTGATGATAACCAGCAGTCATGTCTAACTTGGTAAAGTATTTTGTACCAGCTAGTTCATCCAAAATTTCTTCTATGATAGGTAAAGGAAACCTATTCTTCATAGTGAGAGTATTCAATTCTCTGTAATCCACACAGAACCTCCAACTCCCATCTTTCTTTTGGACTAACAAGACATGTGATGCAAAAGGGGATGTACTGTGGGTAATCAAGCCAGCTGCTAAAAGTTCTCTCACCTGCCTCTCTATTTCATCCTTGTGTAAAGGTGAATATCTATAAGGTTTAGAATTGACTGGGGCAGTGTTTGGTAGTAAAGGAATGGTGTGATCATAAATTCTAGCAGGTGGTAAGGCAACAGGTTTCCTTCAGCATACTCATGCAACAAGGTTTGTACAGGAGCAGGTACTGGTTGTGCAGGCTGTGCATCAAGCAAATTTACAATAGCCAAAGCACTGACATCATTACCTTTACATAATTTCAGGAATTGATGAGCAGATAGTTTCCCCACAGCCAGAGATGGTGGTTTAATACCTTGCAATTTGATGAACTTGCCCTGCTCAGTGAACTCTATGGTTCTGTCCTGCTAATGACAGGTCATAGGACTGTGAGTCTGAAGCCAATCAAAGCCCAGAATTGCATCATAAGCCCCCAATTCCAGGACCTTCATGTCAGCCTTGAGTGTATGCCCTTGGCACCACCAAGTTAAGCCAGGGACCATTTGATCAGTAAGCATAGTATGACCATTTGCAGCTTGTACTGTCATAGGTGGTGCTGGAACTGCTGTAATCCCCAGTTGTGCTAAGAAGGCAGAATTAACAAAGCTGTATGAACTCCCACTGTCAACTAGAATCAGCATGGTCTTATTCTACACTCTAGCTTTAATCTTGATGGCATCACTTGCTTCAGTGCCAGCAATAGCATGCAATGATAATTGACAGAATTCCTCTGTCAATGAGTCTTCCTCCACCAGTTGCTGAATGATTTCTTCAGACAGGGGCATGTCCAGATCATTTAGTACCATAGCATTGACCTGTGCTGGAGGTCTTTTTGTGCACACAGCCACATGAGCAGGATCAAATTTCTCTCCACAATAGAAACACAGATCATTGGCTTTACGATACTCCCACACCTCTCTCTCTTTCCCAGTCCAGGTTTCTGAGAAAAAGACTTAGAATCAGATCTCGAAGAACCTGGATTGAATTTATAGGAACTAGTAGGCTTGGCAGAGCAAGTCTTGTTTCTCTCCAACACTTGTTGCTGAATTTTGGCTAGCATTGCTGCCTTGATCATAGTAGCTGGCATCTGAAACTGCACCACATCTCTTATCTCAGGTTTCAAGCCTCTGATGAATTGAGAAATGAAAAAGACATCCTCCAAACCAGAATTGTGCATTGACACTTGAAACTGGGAATCTGTGAACTCAGAAATATACTCTTCAACAGATGCAGTCTGCTTAAAATCCAACAGATCATTAATGGCCGAATTGTAGTCCTGAGATCCAAACTGCTCAACCACGGCTGCAATGAACTGCTCCCATTCTCCTAACCCATATCTGAGTTTGTACACCTGTAACCACTTAGCTGAAGGACCCTCCATATTCATGGCTGCAGTGGTGGTCCATAAGCACTGAGGAATGTCATACAGCTGAAAGAAGTTAACACACTTATCCTTCCATATCAGTGGATTGTCACCCTCAAAATTAGGAAAAGCCAGCTTTGGCAGAGCATGCCTGCGATGACGAGAGCTCTCCCCAAAACCTTGAAAACCCCCTGAACTGGCATGTGAAGACTGATTGTCATGCGAATGATGAGAGGAATTCTGCTACTGAGGGCGACCCTGACCAAACTGGTGTTGCTCACGGCCAGTTCCCTGTCGAAGATCCGATCCCTCTGCTGCGCAGTCAATTGGGCCACCGCCTGCCCTGTGGTCTCCATCTGCCGGGCCAATGTAGTCTGATCCTTCAGGACTTGCTCGAGAATCTGCACACTGACATCGACTTGCCCTGCGGTGAGACGCTGATGACGCTCCAAGTCCCCCAGCCGCGCGAACAACAGATCGACGCTCTCTGACAGCCGATCCCAACGAGCATGATCCTTGAGGGTCTCTTCCTCCATCGCGTTCAACACGAATTGCGTCTGAACGGATGGCTTTGGTGGCGCCGTGGCTGAATCCCCCGCAAACCGATCTAGCGTGATTGGGAATTACAGGAGGAAATTCGCCGCGCGATGTGCTCGACAAACTCAACTCGACAACCCGAATCGTTTTCTGGATCAAGGCCGACGGATTACTTGGGATTGAAGCTCCACCCGTCGTCGTTGTCTACCTCCGCCAATCGCCGCCTGACGCCGCCCGAAGCACCGCCGTCTACCGCCGCCACATGCCTCCAGCACACCGCCGCCGACGCCGCCAGAATACCGAGGAGGGAACCAACACCACGCCGAGGAACGTCGAATCTGATACCACTGTAACGATACTACGGCTGGACCCCTTGCCGCCAGCGATCACTGGGACGTGAGCACAAGAGCACGCGGGTAATTTGGGGGCGGAACGAGGAATGATTCCCCTTCCGAGTTCACTTTTCTCAATTACAAAATCTGAGTTCAGACGATACACGCGAGTGGCTATATGCCGCACGCAATGGCCTCGGGCCCACAAGACAGAAAGCTCTAGCCCAACATGAGTTTAACAAAACTGAAAACGTAAACGCTAAATGACGCTTCTCTCCAGGTCACACTTGACTTGTCGCAGCGCCAGCCGTGACAAGTGATTTCGGGAGTTTTCTCCAAAATAAATTATGCAGTCTTCCTCGTGTGAAGCCATAATGGAAAACCGTTTGCGACCACGAAGTTTTGTATGGTTTGGCTGATTTTCTTGAAGGAAGCGGTCTCCAAATCTACATATAGTTGTACGCAATGTGTATAGGATGTGCATAAAGTGTTTGTGAGTATTGTATATGTGTACATATATATGAACAAATATTACAACTGTATCCAGAGATGTCAAGAAAAAAACATTTTGGATAACGGTTTACCGTGCATATATAGCGCCAACATTTTCTTTACACTCCTGCCACGATCACTGAGCTTGACATTGTTGTGCATTATGGGATTTTTCCCTTTATTTCCTAATTGAAAAAGTAAAAGAATGGAAACACAGAAAAATGAAAAGAGATAAGCGGGAGATGCCTTGCTGGGCCACTACGAGGTCCAAATGGACCGAGCAGTCCAGCAGCCCAGCGTGGCCTCCCTGTACTCCTTATCCCTTCGATTTGCTCGGTCAAACCAGAGAAGAGGCGGGCGAAGCGGACGGAGCTCCTGCGGCAGCGGCGGCCAACCGCGCGCCCGCCCTAGGCGGCACGTCCGGCTGTTGGACGCACGAATCGCGCGGCGCCGCAGCTCCTGTGTTCTTGCAGCTGCTGTCTCTTGCGCCTGTGTGGGGTGCAGTGCAACCCTGTTCTGATTGGTGTCGACCGTGGCCTGGTTCTTGGGCCCCTTGCCGCGTGGTGCTCCTCTGCTTCTCAGGTTGTTGCTGTGGACGTTCACCTCAGCATCGACATCGGCTCCAGTATCTCCGTCAACCTTCCGCCGGTTCAAACTCGGACATGAGCGGCGGAATTGGTTTTCTGGGAGGATAGAACTTTGTGTTCACTGAGCTTGTCTTCCCACGTAGACAATCTACACGCTGTGAGTTGCCCGTTGCCCCTCTCAGTTTACAGTATACATTTGTGCAATCTGCTAGTTTTTTACTTGGGTGTGATTGCACGTTTTTTGCGAATTAAACTGCCCAGTGATGATAAGGGGTGTAGTGAGACAAGAACGTGACAGTCTCAGGGTTTAGTATTCTGATTTTTATCTGTTACAGCTTTGCTCTTTCTTTTGCCTAGAACTCTAGTGTTATTATGCGAGCATATTATTTCTGCTTTTTCTGTTCTTTACTGTTCAGTTTTGAAGTACCTTGTCGTTGGTAATATAGCTTGTTCCTGGATTGAAAAGAATTGTTCTGAACCCTGTTAAAGTAGGATTGTCACGTTGATCAAGGATCTGTGATCACCTTTTGGCGCTGGAAGGCTGCCTAGAGCAGTAACCCGCTATTTTGAGAGGAAATATAGAAAAACAATCATGTTTCTGTTTTTAATCTGCCTGCTTCATCTACTTGCTATGTTTAATGGATGTATGATCATGAGTAGCTTTGTTCTGTCTACAGACCTTAGAAATGCTCCTGTTCATGTATGTAATTTTTAAACATGGCTGTAATCTGAGTACATGCTTGTTGTTTATGGAATCGCTTTTTTACTGTAGAAGCAAGTCACTTATTTCTCTACATTCACAACAGACATGCCACTGCTAACCGCGCGGTTCCATTACGGAAACGAACACTGCAAGCATCAAGTCTCAACGATGATGCTCTGGTTCAGAAAAGAGAAATATAGTGAATGATGGTACTACTCTATGAAATTTTGAGCTAACCACGGCAGCTAATTACTACCCACTCTGTTTCAAATTATAGATCGTTTTAGCTTTTTAGACATATAGTTTTTTCAATGTATGTAGACGACATAGTGAATATCTAAATGCATAGCAGATGCTATGTATCTAGAAAAGTCAGAATCAATCTATAATTTTTAACAAATGAAGCAGTAACTACTATATGCCTGCCAGAATGATTAGCTTCTTAGGATCTGTTTGTCTTCAAATTAGACAAGGATGCATATCGTGGACGACGCGATGCTCTCCCACTCTTGCCTAATCCCCATGTAGAGTAATCGAACAAGAATTCATATACATCACATGTTCGTGTGTGTCATGTGGGTGCAGCTAGCGCACCGTTAGTAACTCTTCACACCTCGAGTCCCTCCCAATGATCAGGACTTAAAATTACTCGAATAGCGACTATAGAAATTCGAAACATATATGGACTGAAATTCCAATGCCTCCCAATCCCACGGTACACTTCACATCAAGCACAACAGTCATGCATTTTGTTTCTTGCAAGAGAGACATATGCTAGCTATCGGCTGCTAGATCTCCCTGACGACGTTGTTTTTGAAGGCCATGTTTCTTTTTGGTTGCATTGATACGTGCAGTATAATCACGCATGCAGCAGCGGCCATAGATGCCCATGTATAAATCGATCTCATATGGTACCTTCATTTACTTCTCTGTCCTTAGCTTGTTTCTGGTGGCAACGTCTCTGATGATAATAAGTATTTGGAGACGGGAGAGGAGAACTTCTGAGAAGAGGTGAAGTACTTGTAACATGTTAGTATGCTACTGATGAGTTCTGGCTAAATTTGAAATAAAACAAAAATCTTACAGTTAGCTTCGAATCCCTGTGCCTCCCAATCCTAGAACATGGGATTAAAGGCCATCCCTCCAGCACCCTTCCAGCTCGGACACTTCTAAGCAGTGGACTCTGGCTTCTGTGGTTGTGCCCGGCAGGACATTTTGTAATGGTGATGGACAGTCTCGGGCTCGGCTCTCATCAATGGATGCGCTGCCTTTTAATAAGGTTTTTGTCTCTGGGTTGGTGTAACCATGCAGCAGCACGCGCCATATATATATAGGTCCCCGATCCTACTCTCAGCGTGGACATGGAATAAGTTTCAAACTTATTTACACTATCCCCTGATGTAAACATAGCTGCTTAACACCGAGCTAAGGGGGGATGTAAACATTTTTACTAATGCAAATATGCAATCGATCCTGAGCTTAGTGCCGAATGCTATACATTCATTAATAATTACCGACGTGTCCCGAAAGCTAAGTGCCTTTCGGTGAAGATCCTCTATCTACCTTACGTGCCGAATGTAGATGTTCACCTTGAACCATATTGCCTCTTCTTGATATTATAGAGACTTCTTCCTTTTGTCATTGATGCTGAATAAAACCACCTTTTTTGGACAGAATCTTCCTTTGGGCGAGCCTTTAGATCCAGAGGTTAGTGCCGAATGATCAATTTTAAGCTTGTAGTAAAAAAAGAAACTTTCAAAAGAACTACTATTTACTACTCCTAATTAATCCTAGCTGCATGGCAACACCTCCGCTTCCATGGATGCCTACGTCCTTCGGTCCTCGAGCTAGTCTAGTTCATGACAATTTATATGACGGTTATGTGTTGAAATTATACATGCGATGATATTACGAAGAGTAAAGCTCAAGAATGATTCCTGACTCAAGTTACTATAGGCCGTGCTCGAGCTGCCTAATGACACATGTTCCCCGAGACTCCGAGAGCATCAGCATTGCCATCAGCCCCATTATTCTTTAAATTTTGAAATTTCACAAGATGATTCTCCGGTGGAAAAAATCCATCCCTAGAATTATTTCGTATAAGCCAACATATTAATAAGATGATTTAGTGTCTATACTACCTCTCGTCCTCTAATATATTTGTTGTTTGAGATTGCGACATGTATAGTCACCATGGTCATACTTTTGACCAAAAAAGAAAACCAATTAAACAAATTTAAAATAATAACATAATTGTGTAAAATTTTGAAACCGCTATTAAAGACGAATATAGCCATGACATTTTTATAAGTTAACTTGGAATATTCAAAGGGATTTATTCAAAAGTTTTGGTGTCGAGGACTACATGCATCTTAAAATAATACTCCTACATCTGAAGAGTGCAATCCTAGCGTTTGAAAAAAATTCCCTAAACGAGTGCAATTCTAGAAATTGGACAACAACGATGGCCTAATTTAGTGGTTAGATCTGTTTTACATGTCAAAATCATCTTCTTTCCATGATTTTAGGAAGTATGGTTAGTTGCATGCAGTTAAAAGAATGAGGGTATGGACTGTCTGGAAAAAAAACTAGAATCGCAGTCTTTATGGGACGGAGGGAGTAGTTATTTGGAGACTAGTGGGAGCAGGGAACTCGACAAATTGATTTACCTTGCCAGTGTTTTTTCTTTTTCACTTCTCAACATCGAACACGTTACTTATTTACACTCGTGAGAATGAAGCGTGCCCGTAACACGCTATTGACAAGTTGTGGCTAAAATTCAAATAGAACAATGATGCAGAGTTGCTAGCACATTACTCAGAAAATAATTTTAGGGGCGGGTAAAATGACATTTCCAGGGGCGGGCACGATATCCGTCCCTACTTCTCGTAGCTACAAATACTATTTGTAGGGACGGGTAACGCGACCGCCCCTGAAAATGGATTTTAAGGGGCTGGTCACGCCATCACCCACCCCTAAAAATCCATTTTCAGGGGCCCTGCAAACTGTTTTCTAGGGGAGGGTGATGGCTTTAGCCGCCCCTGGAAATATCATTCCCACCAAAATTTTTGTATCTTTTTCTTGCCAAATTTTTAAAATGAGATTCTCAATTAACCCATTCAGATCCAACACTCAAATAACACTATATATGTGTCACATCCGGTTTTAAGGATAATACCGAATGCATAACTATATGTATGCCAGAATCAAGTTCCATACATATAGTGACTTCATCAGTGAATAATCAGTAACAATATCACGAAAAGAGAAATAAATGATTAAAAGATTATCAGAGTTATACAACTTATCCTGGAAACGAAGGCTTCAAACTTCACAGGCAATCGACCGAGGGTTGCGTAGGCCTAGAACTCAGCGGCATCTTCAACAGACTTCACATCAACTTTCTCTTCTGAGCAGCAATTATAACAAGCATGAGTACACTTATGGTTGGTACTCAGCAAATGTTGGAAATTATATGACATGAAGGCCAAAAGCAAGGAAAGGCTGACTGGCTTACTGTGATAAGCAACTTTAGTTGGTCAAATACCTGATTACTAAGGTATAAGTTTATACCAACCCACATTAAAAGAAATAGAAGAGGTATAGCAGAAACATGACCATAACCATAACCATAAACATATGGTCCACGATTTATTTCATCTTCAATTTCAATTATCATGTGAGGGTCCAAACCGCTCTTAACCGTGAGCACGACTGATATATCAGTTTTTCACTCTGCAGAGGTTGTACACTTTACACACAATTCGTGTCTCCCGATTAGCCCGAGGTAGCTAGCCTCTTAAACACTTCCGAGGTAAGTGGCAAAGGATTCACTACGAGGCCTTTACAAAGATTCCCTAACTTGCAATGATGCACTAAGATTTCAAGCCGCAATGGTCATAACTCTCCCTATTGAGGTGGTACCTTTTCCAAGAACCATAAACAAAGCCTCCAAGAGGACCGGGCTATACCCCATCAACGCCCTCCCCTCTTGCCCTTTCGACAAGATCATCATCACAAGCTAGAGTTTCTAATTAATTAGCCAAGACCAAAGCCATATAGTATTGTGGTTGCACTGTTTTCCTGGGTGGTTCTCCATGTTCCGATTAAACAGATATGATCTTGTGATTAACAACACAAAGAGCATGAACATGGATAAAACAAGTATAGTATCATCATTGTTATCATCATGGTTAATGACATTCCCAAACCGGAACCAATTATAGCAACTAAGCAGTAGCTACCCAACAAGAAGATAACACCCAGGTTGACAAGGAATGATCATAAAGAATAGGCATATCCTTAATTAGGATCCATCAGGTTAAGACACATGCATGCATAAAGAAAGTTGTATTTATTATGATTATTAGGATAAAAGAATGATCAAGGAAATACTTGCCTTTCTTCTAGAGAATAGCTGCTCAGTATCTTGAATTCTTGTTCTTGTAACTCTAAATCTTCAAAGCTCTTGGACCGTGATCCTTCTAACATCACACAAGCAT
This sequence comes from Panicum miliaceum, assembly GCA_032594955.1. NCBI lineage: Eukaryota > Viridiplantae > Streptophyta > Magnoliopsida > Poales > Poaceae > Panicum > Panicum miliaceum. The sequence goes on along the minus strand of CM064070.1, from coordinate 3,406,991 downwards.
CGGGCCCAAGCAAAATAACAAACAAACAAACAAGAACAACTAAGAACACATACACCAAACAAAAGGAAAGCTTAAAAAGAGCATACTAAAGGATAGGGCTCGTTGCTACGGTCACGAGAGCGCAAAAAATGCGAAAAACGGAGCTATGGTCGAAAAGAAACAGCTATCGGAACATTTATGTTATAAAAGAGAATAGCAGAACTATAATCTTTATTTATTTTAATTTAGAAAACAAATGTAAAAGGTATTCAAAAGAGAATATCCCTAATTATAATTAACTCATATTATATTTGCATTAATAAAAATGAAGTAGAACTTAGTCAAATTTTATATATAACTGTTTATGTAAAAAATTCACTAATTAGACAATTAATTGGAAAGAAGACTTGTGAGAACATCTAAGCGTATAACTTTATGGTTCGAGTTGAACTAAACAAATTAAATTACAAACACATTTGAGTTGATATTAATCAAGTTACATTAATTATGAAAACTAGAGTATAGATCTAATTGGATTTTAATTGGAAAACTAGATGACAGGATATTAATCAAATTAATTCTATATTTAGTTTTAAAAATAATAACTATTGTACAACAACGCTACTAAACGATAGCTTAGGGTTTTAGAAGACTAACGCAAAAAGAACGGATCACAACGGATCTAAAACGAGGAAACTGCACATGAAACAAGGTTGCAGGGACCGAGTCGCGATTAACTGTAGATTTTAGGGGCTAGTAGGGAAGATTTGCAAGGCACAGAAACAGTGCTCGCAAATAGATCAATGTTTAGGGTTAGATCTGTAAAACATCAGGGCTGGGTTAGGTTTGAACAGATCTAAACTTACAGGGGGTTTTCTGCAGATTTCGCAAGACATAAGAAAGGACATGAAAATTACAGCTTTCCCGAGGGGCTAATCTGCAAAAGCTCGGGAATAGTTCCCATGGTGTCCGGCGGCTACTGTTGGGCAGATTCCCAGCGTTCTAGGGCATGGAAGATCGCGGGGAGCGGGGGAAAAGAAAGAGGAGATCGAGGGCGTTCCGTTCTGTGTCTTACCGGAGGCGGGGATGCACTGTGGCAACCGAATTTGGCTGGGGAAGAGGGTGGCTGCGGTCTGGTTTCTCGCCGAGTAGACCTTGGCGGTGCTGGGCACTAGGGGACGCGCGCAGGGGGCGAAGGTGTGGCTGCAGGGAGGCCCGTGAGGTAGGAAGACGGGGAAGGCCTTGGCGCTCGGCCTCTTGAGAGGCGCTGCAGCGATTCCTGGCGGCGCCTGATGTCGCGTGCAAGGGTGGGCGCCAGGTTTGGTCGCGCAGAGGGGCGACGGCATCCTCTGCTCGGCTCCTGGTGGCGGCGCGCACTCGGGAGAGGGGCGATGCAGGGGGCTGCGGTGAACAGGGGTTCGTGGTGGAGGCCTAGGGCCGGGGATGCAGAAGGGGGACACATGGGGTTAGGGCTTCGTGTGCTGGAGGGAGCGCTACTGCAGCAGGGGGGTCGCGGGGGTGCACGGCGTTGCCTTTTATAGGGCGAGGCGGCTGGGCTGGCCTGATGCAGCTAGGCTGGTGGACTGGGCAGCACGCATGTCGGGTCGGGCTGGGCCGAAGGCCGAAGCGTGTGTTGGGTAGGAATGTCGAGCTGGGCCGGGGAGTTCGGGAGAGCGAGGTCAAAAAGAGAAACGAGCTGTTCGAAGCTGTACAGGATGTTCAAGAGCATGAAATAGAAAAAAGATAGGGATCGAGTGAGCTGAATCTTTTTATTGAAAATGGACGGTTGGGTTGCGTGATGCGCAAACCGAGGATAGCAATGCTGGCCATCTAGTCTTGGATGAAATCCAAAACAGGCACATGACAAGCAGCTAGTTCAGGCTGCAGGTGGCGTACAGGAGTATGATGTGGTTGGGCATGCATGGCTAGACTAGACTCGATCGACGAGTTCTAGCACACACACATATAGGAAAGTGGGGATTGGCACGATATGGCTGCAATGTGCAAGAAGGGAGAGAAGGAGGAGGATGGTGGTGGCCGAACTGGGTCGGATCAGATTTGGGTCGAGATAGATTCGGCTCATTAGCGAAGATGGTCCGTTTGAGAGCACGGAAGAGAGAGAGAGAGAGAGAGAGAGAGGTCTGCAGCTACGATGCTAGGTGCCGGAGCTGACGTGATGACAACAGAGTATTACTAGAAAATGCCAAAATCAAAGTACGACTTCGTTTCGAGCGAGATTTGATCGGGGGAGAAAGATTAGAGAACAGGGAAACTCGAATGGGCATTTTAGGGTGTCGGATACGACATAGTAAAAAGGGAGGATGGTGATGAAACGGCTTGGTCTAACTATGACAAGAAATTTGAGAGCATTAGAATGAGAAAGAAAGAAAGAAGTGGGAAACGGCCTTGGGAGTTTCATCATCTCACGGGAGAACTTCTTGATAACACTAACTTGGCGAAGGAAGGCGATCGACGGTGAGTGTCGGTTAGGACGAGCTATTAAACTTCAAAAAGGAAAGGCATAAGGCAAAAATAAGGGTGTTCGCTTCGGTACCTCAAGGAGAAGCTTTGGGCTTACTTTTTATTGATGGAAGTGCAACGGACAAGAGATCATGGCAATGGCCAAGCTCAAGCTTGCAAGTGGCACGGTTCTAGAGTTTAGGGTGGATTGGGTCAAACACGGGTTGAATCCAGCTCGAGATGAAAAGAAAAAGAATTCATTTTCTGAAAGGTATTTTTAGACTTAAAATAAATCTAGAAAAGTCTAGATAAATATTTTAAACCATGAAAAGAATATATCTTGAAGTTCCCAAAATTCTGGAAAAAATTCTAGGAGATAGTTTGGGACACGAGAAGTCCAAATAAAATACTGCTCGTGATAAAGATTTTAGAGCCTTCCAATAAATGGATCTGGCTCTAGGAAATTGAGAACAATTTCCAAAAAATTACGGAAAATTCTTGGAAAACTCTATTGATAGATGAACACATTCTAAAAGATACTCACATCCTAAAATTAAATATTTTAGGGTGTGACAATATGCAATCAAATTATATAACTAGTTCCGACCTCAATAAGGAAAGAGTAAATGTACATCCATGCCATTGTTCTTACATTAGTGCAAGTTCATACATCAATACTTTAGATCTTAAGTTCTTACAATAGTGCAAGTTCATACATCAATACTTTAGATCTTATGTTCTTACAATAATGCAAGTTCAAATCCATAAGAAAAGGGTAAAGGTACATCCATGCATATTACACATTCATGCTCCTCCGACCCGCTTCTGTAGATATGGAAAATAGTTAAGGTCTCCAATCGTCCAGCCTAGAACTTCATCAAAATAAGCTAAAGTACGGACAAATGCACTCTCCTCCGCTTGCCAATGACGACACATACAGTACTATAAATATCGAATAATATAGTGTTAAGCTGATTTGGCCGGTAGAAGGTGAGTTTTGCCGGTGAAGAACGGCTCTCCACCCATGTAAGTTAAATCCACCGCTTCAATGACTTGATCCAGAATCGCCCGAAAGCTTATTGCCACATAGGTAGTACCTCGGAGGAGATCCTAAAAGGTGATAATAACATTATGAAAGTTGAAATATGTAACATAACTAAAGTTAATAATGATAAAAAGAATAGCTTATACCCTATTATCTTGATTAAGCAGACAAAACCTCTTAGCAGTCTGAGTAACATTGCTTTCACCCGCCTTGAGCTGCTTTATTCGAAAATATGAAAGTCTGGCAGCCTGGCACAGAGTACCCATGATCTTAAAGCTGAGACCACCACGGCTAGCCTCATATAAGTTACCCAATTTAGGGCAACTCCACCCATTGCGGCAATTGAAACCATCCGGATGGCATCTCCTAATGCCATCAAGTTGAAGTCTATGTTTCGAGCAGGTACTTGAAAAGAGATATGTACTTGTTTGAAATGAGGTTGACGAATAACCTTGGTTTGCACTACCGGAGTAGTACCACCCATAGCTTCGACAACATATTTGAGCCATCTAATATTGTTGATAAGCCGCATTGTATGTAAGTAAATTTAGAAATTATTTATGTGTAGTAAAAAATATATTAAAATAAGGAATGAATCTTACAACGTTGGGAATTGATCCGCGCGTTGGATTGCCCAATGGCAAGCCGATGGCACAATAAAAGTGAAGTCCCGGACTCTGAGGCAACGAGTCCTCGAACATGCCTCCAAGGCCACCAAAACCACCGCAGTGGCCACCACCACGACGGCCACCACCACGGAACATCAACTTTTCAAAGACAATTACACCAAGCATTACTAACTAATTCACTAATTACACTCATATTCCTCATATAAATCAAGAACTAGACCTTTGAAAAAAAATACAATCACTAATTCAAATTGAGAGTATAAAATCAAGAAAATTTACTAACTAACTCACTAACCGTAGTCAAATTTACATCTTTAAAATAAAAAAAATAACTAACTAATTCAAACAATATCGAATACACTTCTCATTTACTAACTAAATCACTAACTTGTGTGTGTGCGCGCGCGTGTGTGCTAGAGTGTGTGTGCATTGAAATGGAAAAAAGGAAAAAATCAAGAACATACCGGGAGGGGAGGAGGCGACGTCGGGGCCTGCGGGAGGAGGCACCGCCGGGCCTGCGGCCATAGGTCCACGGGAGGAGGTGACACCGGGACCCGCAGCCGTAGATCCGCGGGAAGAGGCCGGCGGGGAGGAGGCGCCGCCGGGGACGCGGCCGTAGGTCCGCGGGAGGAGGCGCCACCGGGACCTGCGGCCGTAGATCAGCGGGAGGAGGCCGGCGAGGAGGAGGCGCGCGGGCTCATGCGGGGAGGAGAGGCCGACGACATGGGGAGGTGGCGGCATGGGGCGAGCGGGGCCGCGGCAGCGTGGGGCGAGGAGGCAGCGGCTCGTGGCGAAATTTCGGCAGCCTCCCGGCGTTCTCCGCTTCAAATTGAAAATTTTTCCAAGTCCTCGCCGCCGGTTCCATATATAGAGAGGGCATTTCTAGGGGCGGGTGGGGTGGGTGAGGCCACCACCCGCCGCTGCAAATGATTTTCAAATTAATTCTGCAAATTCAATTATTTTTAAAAAATAGCAAAACACATCCAAAAATAGTGAAATTTATACCATAAGAATATTGTGACATATAGAAGTATAAAAAATATGCCAACTATATTTCAGTATATATAATAGTTAAGCGTGTTGAAACAACAATGTAGGGTTCTCCCACTTACTATCTCATATAACTCAAGCCATACTTTGTGGTTTGCACACTCTTAAATATTATATACACTGAAATATAGTTGGTATATTTTTTTCTAGTTATATAGGTGACAATAGGTTTAGCGTACAAATTTAAATTTTTTTTATGTGATTTGCTATATTTTCAGAATTAATTGAATTTTTTGTATGATTTTGAAAAATCATTTGTATGGGCGGGTGGGGGTATCACCCGTCCCTAAAAATGCATTTCCAGGGGCGGGTGACGCTATCACCCGCCACTAAAAATGGGACGTATTTTCAGGGGCAGGTGATGGCACCACCCGCCCCTAAAAATTTCATCTTTAGGGAAGGGTGATGGCGCCGCCCGTCCCTAAAGATGCATTTACAGGGGCGGGTCGGCTGTTATAGTAACACCGCTCCTTTTATAGGAAAAGGTTACATTTCGACCCACTCCTAAAAAAAGGGATGTTGCTACACATCTTTTTTTAAGTAGTGCAGCCGGATTTACGTGCTTGAGCTCACAAAGTCACTTAGGGTGTGTGTTTGGTTGTTACACCAAATCTAGTCTGGCTAGAATACTAAGCCTGGCCGGCTTTAGCCTAGGTTGGGAGATGCTGCAATGAGGTCATACTTGGTTGCATGACTAAGGTAAGTCTGGTCCGTGCATGGCTGAGTTTGGTTGATTAACTTGTATTGATGAATATGGTCAACTCATCTTAGCTATGGTGAACTTACCCTATCTCCACCTCTCATACCCAATCATCCCGTTCTCTTCTGTGATTTTTCCTCCAGGCTCCAGCCATAAGCTACTGCCGCTGCACAAATCAAACGCAACTACCACCTCCACCATTCAATCCAGCACACATAAGGCCCTACCTAGAACGTAACGCAGATCCGACAGCACAGCTTCAGATTGTGGTGGAGCGATGCTTGATTTCGTCAATGCTAGCTTAATTAAGGAATTGAAATAATTTTGAAGAGATACAAAACACAATTTAGTTCACAAAATAACAAAACAAATTGACAGTCTAGCATCCTTCACCATGACGTGACGGCTCCACTACCTCCAAACATGGATGCGGCGAGGATAACAGCCTGGCGCGGCACCGAAGCTGTGGTGCTTCGAGTCGGAGAACGAGGTCACGACGGCACCATCCGTCAGGTCCAGCGTGCGTTTGGAGCGCAGCTCCTCCTGGCGCTGCGAGAGGTACGGTGCCTCGACTCCTTGTGTTGCGGCGGTGCCTATGGCCGAGGTGCCTCGACGTGATGTAGATGCTGACCACACCGCAGGGACAACGTACACTGAGCAGCAATCAGCAGACCGTAGGGAGCGGCGGCGTTCTAGCTATGCCTGCCTAGCGGCCCTCATCTGCATTGGGCTTGCTTGGCTAAAGCTCTTTCACACCGTGAAGGCTGCATTGTTGGGCTGGCCTGACCAGAGGTTACCCAGGTAACCAAACAAACCCTCAGCAGCTCATCGCCAGTTACACGCCACTCCACGGTGGTAGAGCACTCCTAATTCGTATGTGCTGGCGTTTGCAGAAGCATAACTTAGCTTTGAATCCCAGTACCTCCCAATCCTACCAGGCATGCACTTCAATCCAGCATCCTTCCTATTGAGCTCGAACAGTTCTCGGCAGTACACACTAGCTTCTGTGGTTGTGCTTGGATAGGCTGATAGGCACCCTCGGTTCTACGCAAGTAAAAAACCCACGTATGAGCAACTCAACCGAAGTACTAGGATTTGAGCATTAAACCCTACTAAGTACGAGCAGTGCTGTTACCAATCTGAGCCGTTTAAACCCTACTAGTACAAGCAGTGTTGTTACCAAGCAATCTGAGCCGTTGGATCTAAGTAATGGATGGCACCATATTTGTTTTGATTTATATACTGTCCACACGGAAGAATAGTACGAGGTACTGTAAACGTCTTCTTCGAAATTCGATATTTCCAAGATGATTTTTCCAATGTAAAAACACATCCCCATAATCTTTTTTCACCAGCATTTGAGGCGATCTAGTCTAGGGAACTCAGGGAAGTGATTCGCCCTTCCAGTATTTCAATCGTCTCTTTGTTTACTTCCGAGTAAAGCCAACTCATTTCATATTTTAATTCCACCATTTGCCCTTTGGTGATTAATGTAACAGAATCGAGTTCCTGCTGAACTTTAAATAGAACCAGATTTATGTTTGCTGCCAATCCTGCTACCTCCAAACTGTTACTTATATCAGTCCTCTTTTCAAGTTGCGTTGTAATTCGTACGTCAATTGTGTTGACTGCAATTGAGTTTTGTTTTCCCAAGAAAACCATTCACATAAAATCAAATTGCTTTCAGTTAGTAGGTGTGGCATAGATTTCACTTGAAAACTTTGCCTAACAGCTATGTTTCGGTTGTCTAAATTCCAACGGACGTGAAAAGCAGTACATCTTGGCTGCATGAAAACAACTACTACTCACTAGTGTACTGCAGATCCACCTATATAGGTCTTCCAGCCTACCAGAGACAGAATATGTACCTGCCGGGCATTAAAGCAGGTCAGCGTCAAAAGAACCAGCGCGCAAATAGCGACTAAGAGCAACTCCAGCAATAGCCTCTGACTTCAAGATCCTTACTTTTTGAGTAGAGGCTGTTCCAACTTTTTGGGGCTCTAAATTTAATCTACAACTCCAGCAATAGCCCCTACTTCATAGCCTCTATTTTGATATGATATATGGACCCGTGTGTCACTAAGGCAATTATTTGTTTCTTTCTTATTTTTATTTCCCACGCCCACCCTTCTCTCTCGCTCTGTTCTCTCACCATGCTCCTCTCCCTCTCGTGCTCTCTCCCTCCCCGAACTCGAATCTCTCTCCCGAGCTCTAGCCACCCACTCTCCGTGGCAGATCTGGGTGCGAGAGGTGGTCAGGAGCAACGGAGCAACGCCGTATGAGCTTCTACGGCGCACGCATGCTCTAGCTTAGGGCAACGACAAGCAGACTTGACCTATGGAGGGGCGACGGCGAGCACGCCACAGCTCGGGCCTTGGGGCCGGCGGCGCAGGCACCGCAGCTCGGGCTGGTGACGCGGGCACCGCAGCTCGGGCCGGCAGCAGGCGTGCCGCAGCAGATCGGGCTGGCGGCGGGCACAGGCGCTGCAGCTCGGGCTGGCAATGGGCGTGGGACGCCGCAGCACAGGCCTGCGTGAGCATGCCGCAGCTCGCGATGGCAGCGCGGGTGTCATTGCTTGGGGCCGGCGGCGAGCATGCCACAGCTCGGGGGCGGCAGCAGGGGTGCAGTTCGGCGAGCGCGCAAAGCAAGGAAGAGGAACAGTAGAAACAAAAAAGTAGGGGCCTCCCTAGCCACCCATGGGAGAAGGGGCTGGAGGGGTGGATTTAGGATCCTCCCTACTCTGGGGGTCTGAGTAGGGATCCTGCTGGAGTAGATATTTTTATATTCGGTCTCTATAGGAGCTCAAGTACAATAAAAACCCTGCATGCAATGGGCCCTTGCTTAAACCTAATGAGAAGGGACAACTTGATGCCGGTTAGATACTCAGATGTCTATGCTCCAACGTCGCAGAGATGACTCCTGCGTGCCACAAGTCGATGCAGCAGAGCATCGATAACTTCCACACGCCCCAACAACTAGGATTCCACACTGCTACTGTAGAAAATTAGAAGCTTGAATCCCAGTGCCTCCCGATCCACGATACACTCCACCCAGAGTTCTTCCCCTCGAACGCAGACACTTCTCATCAGTGTATATATGCCTCTATCTCGCTCCGTGGTTGTGTATTTTTTATTAGTTCAAGCGAGATGGACACTAGCTCTCGGCTCTCTCTATATATCGTTGGAGATCGCCACCCCCGAGAAGGTCTCGCCGAAGGATATGCCGAAAGTTCCGTGGAACCTTCGGGGGGTTTAAAAGTCATTACACGGTTTTTGATTTGTCTCGCGGGACTAGCTCTTTCAGTGATGGCCGAAGGTTCGCGCCTAGCTGAACGCGTGAAGGTTACATCGCGACCTTCACGCGAGGATGGACCAACCACGTAGACCTGTGGCGAGCACGTCGGAGGTAAAGGCCGACTTCTGGATGACGAAGGAATCAATTGCACAACCTTCGACGGCACCAAGACCCCAGATGAAAGATCGAGGGTTCAACGGAACCTTCGATATCACATGAGAAGCGTGATCACCTTGTAATGAACAACTTGTACACGCTAACGTCCGGAAATGACCCAAAAACCAGAATATCATGTAGGAGTATTACTGAGATTATGTAACAGAGGTAGGGGTACAAATATCCCCATCTTTTACCGTAATCGGGATAACTTTTTAAGATCTTGAGAGTGCATATAAGATTATTCCGTTGAGTCAGAACAACATTTTCACTTTTCTGTTTTGAAAAATACCCTTCGGATCCCAACAGAGGCACCCACCATGTTCTCAGCTCGACAAAAAACCTACGATGGCACCACCAAAGAAGAAGGCCGTGAGCTCCGGGATAATCACCGAGCCTGAGCCAACGGCACCAAGCACTAGCCGCCCGAATGAGGAAACTCTACCTCCCATACAAGGCCAAACCCCCAGAGCCAAAAACTGAGACCCTCAAAGACACTACCCAACAAGAACCAGTAGTAGAGTCTACACTGATGGAGGTCCTAGCACAACTCAAAGCCGTGGACAAAGCAAAGGGAAAAATTAGCGCTCAAGTAGCGGTTAGGAGAAACGAAGCCCAAGAGGCTAAGCAGCTGGCAGATGCTAAGCGCAAGCTAGTAGAGATGCAAGCAGAGCTCGATGATCTTCGAAGAGCTCAAGAAGAGTTCGAACAAAAAGAGGAAATACCTTCGAATAACCAAACCACCAACCACTACACAAAAAACCATAGCCCCCACCATGAAGGACATCATCATCATGAAGATCGTTTATAAAGAAAAGCCTACCAACCATCACCCCCACAACAAGCATTCGATCCTAGTTCACCACCGTCTGTTACATTGTAGCAAGTTCCACGGCCGCAAGGCTACAAGCCTGTCCAGCTTCCAAAAGGGAAATTTCTAAGTCACTAGCTCAAGTTAGATGTGCTCAAGATGATTAGCAATGTTGGAAGTCCCAAAGAGAAATAACAGACGCAACAGCGAATACAAAGCTCAAATGGTTGATTGGTTACTTCTATTGATCTTGAATATATGTATGCCATACTATCAAGAGGGATGCAATATTGGTTCATTGACAACACCTAAAAGTGCTCATAGGTTTATCCAAGTGAGATTTCTTGAGAGAAACCCTTGTTTACTAACCGTGGCAATCTGGTCGACCAAGTTTTTGGGTTGGTCCACCAAGTGAAGCTTTCTGTCTTGGAGGCGTTTCTGCTCTGGCTCACACCGGTCTGACTGGTGTGAGGGACCGATCTGTGTTGGGTTCAGGCTAACGGCTAGTTTTATTTGAAAACCGATCTGATTGGTCTGTGTTGGGTTCGGGCTAACGGCTCGTTTTATTTGAAAACCGGTCCGACCGATCAGTCGCATCGGTCTGACCAGTAGTCCCTGACAGCACTAATGGCTAGTTTTGAGAAGTTGGGTATTTATACCCTCTGGCTCTCTCTCTTTCGTGGGTTGTTGGTTCATTCTAGTTCTTGGGCTTCCCTATGCCATTGTTTTGACCAGCAAGCTCTCCTCAACATCTTTTTGTGAGTTGTGCTAACTTTGGTTGCAAATCTTTAAGTTGGGTTGAGAGAGTGAGTGTGTGTGAGCACTAGAGAGGATTACTTAGCTTGAGCACTTGTGGTTCAAGGCAACTCGTGAAGCATTTGTTACTCCTGGAGGTGAAGCCTCCTAGACGGCTAGGCGTCGCCGGCTAGCTCCCAAGCTTGTGGTAAGCAGCGGCAAGTTTGTGAGGGTTGGGATCTTGCGCCCCGCAAGGGAAAAGATCACATCTAGTGGAAACGAGGAGCGGTTGAAAAAGACCGAGCTCAAGGGACCGAGTTCAAATAGACTCAAGCCCAACGAGTTCCTCAACGAAGACGTAGGGTTCACAGTGGTGAATCCAAACTTCGGGAAATAAATCCTCGTGTCTACATTTGGTTTGTCTCGATCCTTTATTCTCTAACACTTGTTACTTTCGCATCGATCTACTTGGTTGTGCTTGTTCTGTGTGCAGTAACTTGCTAGAAACACTTGAAATCATCTGCAGAAGCATCCCACCAAGTTTGGTTTGTGTTAGAGTTCGAGGGAAGTTAGTCTGATTTTAGTGTGCTTTCTGTGTTAGACCGGTCTGCCCAACCGGTTTGACTGGTTGGAGTGTTGACAGTTGCAATAAGTGTTGTAATTTGCAAAAAAAAATATTCACCCCTCCCCCTCCTCCCTTGGCGACATCAAGATCCTTTAAAACATCATCGCTTCATGGGATAGTTGGTAGGATCGGGACCAATATCGCGTGATCGACTATTCTCATTCATATATATATATATACATATATATATATATATGTATATATATATATGGGCCTCGAAATGTAGCTCTGCAGTGACAGAGTTTTTGATGAATCAATGATAGGCTTGTTCTTTGATTTCCTAAAAACAAAGTACAGATTAAAAAATAAAGGTCAATGCACATTATTGCACAATTCTTCTTCCCAAGTTTCATGATGTTGCAAAACAGTGTACAATTTTTTTACATGAAAAGGAATGAAAATGATAAGCCGGCACCAGCAAAGGTCAGCAAGCTACACTACTACAAAAATAATTTGTAGCAACACCTCGAATTTTTTTAGGAACGGACCAAAATATCACTCGTTCTTACAAATGGGGCGCGGTACTGTAGGGGCGGCTCACCCCCTCAGCCGCACCTACAAATGGGCGCCATTTTCAGGGGCGGCTGGGGGGGTGAGCCGCCCCTACAAATGGATTTTGATATTTTTCTTATGTTCCACATATCAAAATATGCTTATGGTAAAAATTTTAAGTTTTTTTTCGATGTGTTTTGCTATGACTTTTGAATTAAATGAATTTGGTGCTATGAGATAGTACGTTGTGGAGGTGTACATTGTGGTCTCGATACTTTAAACCATTTATATATAATAAAATAGTTATTTGATATTTTTATTAAGTTGTACATGTCACATAATGCTTATGGTAAAAATTATAAGTTTTTTCGATGTGTTTTGCTATGACTTTTGAATTAAATGAATTTTGCTATGTCACATAATACAAATGGTTTTTAGGGGCGGGCCGAGGCGCCACCCGCCCCTAGAAATCGGCGCCCGCGGGGGGATCGAGCCGATTCCTAGCCAATCCAAGCAGGGGCGCGCGAGGAGGGAGTGAAATCGGCGTCCGGGGGGGGGGGGGGGGTATCGAGCCGATTCCTAGCCAATCCAAGGAGGGGCGCACGAGGAGGGAGTGAAATCGGCGCCCACCGGGGGGGGGGGAGGCGGGCGCCGATTTGTAGGGGCGGGTGAGGCCCCAACCCGCCCCTACAAATCCTTCACCAATTTCAAGCCAGCTATCTGCGGCACCTGCCTCTCCACCAATCAGCGCTAGCCACCCCCCCCTCCTATAATAAATAAACCAACCCACCGCCCCCCACCTCCCCAGCGCCAACAGCAAACACATCCTCGGCTCGCCCAGATCCCCTCCCCTCCACCACGAATCCGAGCAGCCGCCGCCGCTGCGACCCATGGTGCCCAAGGCGGAGAAGAAGCCCGCGGCAAAGAAGCCGGCGGAGGAGGAGCCCGCGGCCGAGAAGGCCCCCGCCGGGAAGAAGCCCAAGGCAGAGAAGTGCCTCCCCGCGGGCAAGTCCAAGGAGGGAGGTGGCGAGGGGAAGAAGGGCAAGAAGAAGGCGAAGAAGAGCGTGGAGACGTACAAGATCTACATCTTCAAGGTGCTGAAGCAGGTCCACCCGGACATCGGCGTCTCCTCCAAGGCCATGTCCATCATGAACTCGTTCATCAACGACATCTTCGAGAAGCTTGCGGCCGAGGCGGCCAAGCTCGCGCAGTACAACAAGAAGCCCACCATCACCTCCCGCGAGATCCAGACCTCCGTGCGCCTCGTCCTCCCCGGGGAGCTTGCCATTTCCGAGGGCACCAAGCACGCCGTTTCCGAGGGCACCAAGGCCGTCACCAAGTTCACCTCCTCCTAGGTGACCTAGGCTAGGCCGCCTGTAGCTGTAGGCTTCACATTTTTGTTCACGTGCGAGCGACGTGATTTGGCTGCTGCGGATGGTGTAGTTAGAATTTGCAGGGGCGGCTGGGGGGAATGCAAATCGCAATCACGATCGCGAAAAATTGGCAGGAAATACAAATCGCAAAAAAGAAACCCATTTCCAGGGGTGGGTCACCTCCTCACCCGCCCCTGAAAATTTCCAAGGGTGGGGGTGACCCCCCCCCCCCACCCGCCCCTGCAAACAGCTATTTTTAACTGCGAAAACTAGCAACCGGTGCGCTACCCGTCCCTAAAAATGCGTTTTTACCCGTCCCTAAAAATGCTTTTTGTAGTAGTGCTAGTGGCAACTAAAGCATTTCGTGCCCTATGGGTTCTCCTTATAGCTGTACAATTAAGGGAGAGAAATACATCAGATTAGAAATTACCACGGAAGTCTCTATTCGTTATCAAGACTTGGAAAAACAGTGCACATTAGACAACTGGAAGGTAAAAGCTATACTATGTATAATAGAATTAGTTCCAAGAGATTCGATTTCAAATGTCTTATTATTTGTGACTAGAGTGACAGATGGAAAACCTGAAAAATCTGAAGAAAGCTACTTCGAATTCCTGTACAAAGTAGGTAACTGAACAGCATACTGGTGACTGGTCAGGGTGACAATGATCTTTTGTGCACTGTCTTGCTTAGTTCTTAGCAAATTGCTTCCACATTTTAGCCATACAAGAGAAGTACTACATAAAAACAAGTGGAACTCAACAAACCGATCACATCTATCACTGATTAAACAACATATAGTTCCTGATCACAGTTTCAGAAGATGTGCTAGACACAGTGTTTATTTCAATTTTTTCTATTAAGGACAAATGATGGTTTTATGAAGTATCTGTGACAAAGCTCATATGAGCTCAAAGAGAAAGTATCGGAGTATCGGATACGTAAGTATCAGATATGGGTACGGCAGGAATACTGAGTATAATCCCTCTGTCCGAAAACCGACAAGTACGCAGCGACGGACAAACTTGCTGCGGATCAAGATGTTGCTCCGGATTCATATCGATGACCCTTGTGCGCCACTAGTCGATACGGCGCCAAGACACCAATTCTCACTGGCTCCATGTACTAGGACCGCACTTCATTTCTGTAGCAAATAAGAAGCTGGAATCCCAATGCCTCCCGATCCACGATACAATTGACCTGAAGTCCTTCCCCTCGAGCGCAGGCACATTCTCATCAATGTATGCCTCCGTCTCTCACTTTGTGGTTGTCTATTCTGTTAGTTCTTACGAGATGGACACTAGCTCTCGGCTCTCTCTATATATATGGCGCTGCGGTGCTACCTGCCTTTTAAGATCTTATGTTTTTGGTTGGTGCAAACTGCAAGCAGCAACGTCCGTAAATGCCAATAATTCGACATCGTGTGTCTTGCATCGATTTGGTACCTTCATATATAACTTGACGTTCGTGATTACTAATTAATAGTGGATGTGTACCACTGCCTAAGCACTGCCGTATCTCAGCCACATTATTTGAAGTTCGATTTTCTTCAAGGTGATTTTCCTCTGCAAGATCCGTACCTACAATTATTACTTTCTTTAGCATTTTGTGGCGATTTAGTGTGTAGGGAACTCAGGGAAGTGATTTTCCCTACATGCATTTTCCTTGTTCACCAAAGCAATGATGCATCGAATTCGTCACTCACATAGACAGTCATCAGCAGCTGACCGCTCCACACCCATGTGGTCGACCACTCCAACTTTGTATGGGCTGGCGATGCTTGTACAGTCACGGCGTAGCTTTTTTGAATCCCTGCACCTCCCAATCCTACATGCACTTCAACCCAGGGATCAAAGGGCATCCAACACTTCTCAGCAGTACACTTTAGTTTTGACCGTGGTTGCAAATGAACATTCTATTGCCTGTCTGATGGACACTCTCGGCTTTCTATTGCGCTGCCTTTTAAGGTTGGGATCTATCAGTTCGTGTAACCATACAGAAGTTCGGTTTAAACTTATTTACTCTATCCCAAAATGTAAACATATATTTTGAACCTTGCAAAAGGGAAGTAAACACTGTACTTGTAATAAGCTGCTCACATGGAAATTTGATCGAAATTTACGGTGCTTGATGGTGTACCAAAATTATAACTTGAATTTTTTAGTACTCGTGGTATAACTTCTCCATGGTGTGTACATGATAGATTCATTAGGGCACAAATGCTACTAGGAGAATTGCCCGTCAATCATAAACCAACTGCTAATAATAATTTATATATAAGATCCATGACATCAGCACATGCAGCACGATAGAAGAAGTAATGGAGATCCTGTGGAAACTAAAACCGGGGAAGCTACTGCTGGTAACATCATCGTGTGTATGGATGACCAAATTAGGATTGGCTCAACAGATCTAGAAACAGGTAGCACATAACTGAACTCAGGTTCTCCGACCTGTTACACCATGGAAAATCGAAGGTTATGTTCCACCAATAACCACGCATCCGAATTCCTAAGGCACCAGGAAAGCGGAACATAGGAGTCACGAGTCAACACGCCGTAGGAACGAAGCAGTTGAATCTCTAATGCCGGCATGCATGACATATATGCTTATGGACCAAAAATCCCTGATGCCCCTCAAACCTACAACATGTTCTTAAGAAAATAAGCTGTTTATAATGCATCGTCATACTCTACTACTGAGACCTGAGCGCAGCCATGCATGGATCCTTCATGACTCGCAGAGGCAGATGTGAAGACCTATGAGATTGTCAAAAGACAATGTTCTGCTGGAGGGAAGTTTTGTACTCTACATTGAGTGTACCCATGGCCTAAGGTAGTGCTGCATCTCTCTCTGTCTGTGGAGTAGAACGGGATAGGACGAACGGCCATGGCTTCAATCACTCTTCTGTGTCCTACAAAGGGGATGTAAACATCTTTGCTAAGATGCTCTTGTTACATATATTACACGGAAGGGTAACTCCAGTCGCGTCCTATACACCAGCCAATTAGTAAATGTCCACGCGTACAATGAGCCATTGTATCTTCTTGATATTCTAGACTAAATTCATTTATCCTTGATGGTGCTCAATAAGAAGTTTTTTCCTGGATAGATCCTAGCTGTTAGTGCTGAATGATAACCTTCAAGTTTGTAGTCAAGAAATTTTCCCTACAAAAAACTATTCCTTTCGTTCCAAATTATAAGTTTTTTTGACTTTTTTTCTACTATGCACCAAAATATACACAATATCTCGATATAAGAAAAAACTATGTATTCTATAAAAGCTAAAATAACATATAATTTGGAACCGAGGGAGGAGTGCTATTTACTACTCCAGATGCATATCAACCTCTGGTGCCATGGATGCCCACGTCCTTCAGACATCGTCGACCGCTTCACAACCACATAACGGTTGTGTTAAAATTATCCATCGTGGGTCACAAAAGCTATCACTTTAAAGTTTGATATAACTTCCAAGATGCTTGTCCAATGTAAAAACCTATCCCTGTAATCATTTTTCCTCAGCATTTTGAGGCAATCTAGTGTCCAAGAAACTTAGGGAAGTGATTTGTCCTTTCAGCATTTCTTTGTTTACTTTTTGATTGAAGCCAAACTCATTGCATATTTGAGTTCCACCACTTGACCTTTGATGTATGGACGTAGCTAGAAGAATTGAGTTCATGCTCATTTCATCCTACGATGCACTTCAACCCCAAGGACTAAAGAGCATCCAGGATCGTTCCTCATTTCCTATTGAGCACTGAAACTTGTCATCACTACGTTCCTTCAAAAAGCCTTGTCATCACTAGGTACATCTATATTTATTGCAAGCGCGGTAGATGCTTGTGATTCAATCTTGTGTGCAGCTGCCAATAATCCTGCAACCTCCGAACTGTTACTTTTCTGTCCTTTCTTTCAAGTGGTAATTCGTTCGCTACGTCAATTGTGTTGGCTGCAGTTGATGTTGTTCAATTTCCCAAACCATTCACACAGAATAAATTGCTTTCAGTTAGTGGGCATGGCATAGCTTTTACTTGAAAACTTTGCCCTATATGGCTATGTTTCTTTTAGTCGGTCAAACTACAGCGCAGAGGTGAAGCTATGTAGTAATTAGGGGATGCCAGTGCACCCACAGAAAAACCCACAGAAAAATGCAAAAATAATGATTAATTCTAAATTTCCACTATATATGCACCCCTCGTGAATCAGCTCCATGCACCCACAAAGCAAATGCACCCCGCTTCATTTACTCTAGCTTCGCCACTGTTATAGCGGATGTGAAATACAGTACATCTTGGCTACACGGCGACTACTGCAGAGTACATTACCTGTCGGCTCTATATAGTCAATGCGGGCAGCGTAGAAAGAAACGGCAGGACTACTAACTATAAACCCTGCCCGAAAACCAATCGACAAGTATGCAGTGACGGACAAACTTGCAGATCAAGATGTTGCTCCGATATACATCAATGACTCTTGTGCGCCACAAGTCGATGCAGCGCCCAGACACCAATTCTCACTGGCCCCAAACACCAGGATCACACATTACTTCTCTAGCAAATTAGAAGCTAGAATCCCAATGCCTCCTGATCCACGATACACTTGACCTCAAGTTCTGGAAATAGTTCCTCTGACTTTGATCCCTCTGCATTTGGGTCACTGACATATGCATATGTCAGTGACTAGTGCTAAAGTTAGGAAAGCCTTGTCCCAAGTCCTTCCCCTTCCCCTCAAGCGCAGGCACATTCTCATCAAAGAAACGGTTCCTCCGACGTCCGTCTCCTCACATTGGATCACTGACGCATGAGCCTGGTCCCACGCGTCAGTGTCCAAGGCGGACGTCAGGGAAGACTTGTCCCTCATCAATGTATGACTCTGTCTCTCCGTGTTTGTGCTTTTTGGTAATTCTTGCCAGATGGACACTAGCTATAGCTCCCGGCTCTCTCTATATGGCGCTGCCTTTTAAGATCATGATTTTTCTGTTTGTGCAATAATCCAGCAGCAGTGGCCGTAAATGCCAATAATTCGATATCGTGTACAGCAGCACATGTCTTGCTGCGATTTGGTACGACCTTTCATAACTTATTTTGCGTTACTGTCTTTGCTTAAGCTGGCAAATGTTAATGTTCGTGACTATACTAATAGAGTGCATATGTAGCAGTGCCGAAACACTGATGTCTCTATCAATGCTGTTGTATCACAGCCACATTATTTTGAGTTTGATTTCTTTTTTTCAAGACGATTCTCCACGGCAAGATCTATCCATGCCTAGAATTGTTGTCTTCCTCAACATTTGTGTTGATTTAGTGTCTAGGAAAATCAAAGTGATTTGCCCTCTCAGCATTTCCTTGTTCACTTGTCACCAAAGAGAGCTCATTCCATATTTAGAGTTTCAGAGAATGATGTGTGCAGCACTGCAGCCACACTGGGTGGTAACAGATAATGGCGCTAGTGTCTCTTCACAATTCAACTTGGCTCTTATATATTTTTAGCTTAAAATTAAATAAGATTAGAGCCCGACCCTTTTACCCGGCCTTTAGATTATCTAGGCTACAATTTAAGGCTCCTTTAGCACCCACAGCCACACATGATTGATAAAAGTCCATGCAAAATTACAAAATAAAAACCGTGAGCAACGGCCCGTTGTGGTCGAGCACTACGAATTCATAGGGGTTGATTTTTGTTAAAAAGTTGAGTCGGATGCACTTTTATTTCTGCACTTAAAAGAAATTAGGATGCAGGTTCCGAACGAAAAATGTGAGAAGCTGGGAAGCAGCTAGCGCTTCCAGACGCGCTCATCATATGGAATGCGCTGCTTCGTGGGATGGTTCCAAATATAATTAATAATAGTTATGGTAGGTTAAAGTATATATTGCATTATAATACTTATCTATATTTTAATGTAGCATGGATAATCATATTCACCTTGTCAAGATATGGTCAAAAGAGAAATAAATTTAGTATTTTGGCCTTTTAGCATAACGTTAAGCTTATCCGTAGAAATAATAATTTATATGTGTAGTAAATAGGATAGTAGAACATGATATTTAAATCTATAAAATTTTAAACGAGCTCAATTTAAATGTTGAGAAGTTCTAATTACTAGAAAAAAGAAGACCTAAATGATCATTGATTAGCTTAAACAATTAGTAAACCTATATTTTGTTTGTGTGGACCATTAAGGGGGGCATGGCTCCTGTCGGTCCCCCGCTTGGCTCCGCCATTGGCAACAATCATGGATCACGGCTTAGTTTTGAATCCCTGTACCTCCCAATCCTACTATGCACATGCACGGCCATCTAGCATCCTTCATATATATTAATGAGCTCGGACACTTATCAGTTGCACTCTTGTATGGTTGTGTGTGGGCATTTTGTCGCTTGCTAGTCCGATGGGCACTCCGCTCGCTCTCTATTGCGCTGCCTTTTATATATTGGTTCATACAGCCAGCATGTGATTGTATTCCGTGTCTGACTGCACGTGTTTGCTGCCAACTCAGCTACAAAAGTACCAAAGTTTTCACAACTGAAAACCGAAATTTCCCTGTGTGCTAACATCCGTCACGGAAATAGCAATATACCATCAGGGAAAATAATACTATCGTGCGCCGACAGAAATCATTTTCCTGACGGGATTTTTCTGTGAGTATGACGAACCCACAAGTTAATTGCATTTTCCCTGTGAGTCTTCCTGGTACCGTCAGAAAAAATACCTGACACACAGGGAAAAAGCGATTTCCAGTAGTGTTTATTTACTTGTTTGTCGCTGTTTTTAGTAGCAATTCATTTATGAATTGAGACTACAATTGATGTTATTTACGCAAAAGAAGGATACAATAAGTTGTTTCAGTTAGTGGGCATGGTCTAGCTTTCAGTTTAAACTTATTTGCTGTATACCACGATGTAAGCACATCAGTTGAAACTTGCAAAGAGGATGTAAACACTTTACTTAGAATAAGCTGCTCTTACAGAAATTTGATCGATCTTATGGTCCTTCAAGAGGTACAAAATATAACTTGTTCATGTGGTATATACAGGATAGAATCACAGGGCCACAAATGCTACTAGGAGATTTGCTCATCAGCTACTCCTATGAGCCAACTAATAATAAGAAATATAAGATCAATGATATCAAGAAGCACACATCCCCTCCACCACTCATGGTAACCTTGATGTCACCGAGAGTGATAGACATTACCTGGTGTGCATTGCAATTATGGAACAATTTGCAGACTCATCAGTTCAACAACGTTAACTGCACTAGTACTTTGGGCTAATAAATGGCATACGTAGGGATGCACGTCATAAATATTTTGGATCATTTCGACCAGTGAGTTAATAAAATAAATTAAAATGATATTTTGGATCATTTCGACCAGTGAGTTAATAAAATAAATTAAAATGGTATTCCATGTAGTAAAACTGGGAGGAGAAATCAACTAGAGTGGCATGATATCATAAAACAAGATTGGGTGTCCACTTGCATCTCTACTTATATGTATTATATCCATATATACCTGGCCGAGTTCCCTTGGGTTTTGTGGGCCCTTTGGCTGAACATAAGTACATAACATATGGCATCTTCCCTATACGAGAGAGGTGGAGATGTTCCTGTGGAGGCTCGCTCATTAGCACCGCAGATGAACCTAAAGAGGAGACTTCAACTGGGTTATACATGCTGCAAACTAGAACCTGGAAGCTACTGCTGATAGCAGAGTTATGGTGGCAACGGTGATGGGAAGGAACAAAATTAGACAGGGTGGAAAGGAGCGACACAAGTGTACCCGGTGATGCTATACTGCAGAGTACAAGCACCTTTTCAGAAATGGGGAAGACAAGCAGCCAAAGCAGAGGAGGAAAAGGCTGAACTGTATCCGTCGTTCCAATTTATAGATTATTTTGGTTTTTCTAAATTTTTGCTATATATTTAGATGCAAAATAAAAGTTATGTATGTTGGAATTCTAATACGGCCTATAATTTGCAATGGAGAGATTATATTGCATTGGAAGCACGTAATATGGCATACGGTTTTAGCATTAGCATTGCAGCTCCATGTACAAGGAAATACAATGTACAAGGAAATACAGAGGAAGGGACCAGAATGCTCAGCGGATGCAGTATTACTCCCTCCGTCCTGAAATGTAAGCATTAGAGGGTTCAAAAATTGTACCCAAATGTAAGGCATTCTAGAACTTTTGGATAAGTATTAAAGGAAATCGTTTAATTTTTCTTAGCTCTTAGCTGCATACTTATATTTTCTATTGCTTCCTCCCTGCTTAATTTTAGGAACAACTTTAATTATGGCAGGTAAACAAATAGCTTTTAAAGGGTACATGTGTCTTTTGTTTTCTTCCTTAATATGTCTTAGAATTGCTAGAATGTCTTACATTACAGGATGGAGGAATTAATATGTCTTAGAATTGCTAGAATGTCTTACATTACAGGATGGAGGAATGCCTTAAATTACAAGACGGAGGAAGTATTCCACGGAACCAAGACACTGAGCTCCACTTGCTTCAATAGATGTATGTTAATCATGAATCTAATATCGGTGCATATGCTTGCTGTTGTAGGGGTCTCATGTCGAGGAGCACTCCCCATGTTCCTGGGAGCGTTTACTGTTGCCATTGTAATGGGTGAAATGCCCGAGAACGTTCGGTAACAGAGTCCTTTTGTTGCTTAAAAAATACAAACAAAACAAGCCCCAAGCTTACAACCATGGAAGGCATGTGCCTGAATTTCGATGTTAGTCATATTTGTTGTTGGCTATGATGAAATGCTCAACGAATGTAACAATGACCAAATTGTTGAACTAAATTACTCAGATCGGCAAGAGTGCTACATATTACACGGAGGATTAGCTCAACAGACAAGAAAAAGGAAAGCGTATAACTGAATTCAGATTCTCGGACTCGTTACACCGTGGGAAATGGAAGGTACATTCCACCAATAACCATGCATCTGAACTCCATCGACAAGAGAATTGGGGAAACATAGGAGTCAGGAGTCAACACGCCGTAGGAACGACGCAGTTGTATCTCCAGTGCCGGTATGCATGATATATATGCTTATGGACCGATAATCCCTGATGCCCCTCAAGCCTACAATATGTACTTACGAAAATAAGCTGTTTGTAATGTATCTCCGTACTCTACTACTCGCAGAGGCAGATGTGAAGACCGATGAGATTGGTTTAAGTACTGCATCTCTCTATGTCCATGGAGTAGAACGGAATAGGACGAACTGACATGGCTTCAATCACTTTCTGTGTCTTCAAAGCATTTACTTTGAAGTAAATTCTTGCCAGTTTTCCCCGTGCATGATGAACTCAATGCTGCTTAAAAAGAGATTAAATTACTCAGATCAGTAATAGTTCTTGCTGCAATTATTTTTCACCAAATTACAGAAGTTGAAGTTCGCTCTAGTGACGGACGATCAAATAAATGTGCATAAAGGTGCCACCAACTATATAGGATCAGCCCAGTTTGTCAAAGTATCAATTTCCAACTCTACAGAAAAAGATGAAGTGTGCCGAGTATAGAGTTCTACAGCAGGTTCAAATTGGGCAGAAACATTTGTCTCGTGCAAGCAGTTGTGCCAATGTCTACTACCCATTCAAGCATCAATGATACTCAATCTTGTTGCAACAGAACATGATCACTTAGATATATATGTATGTACAAACAATGGGTGAGTTGAGGCAAACTCCATTTTTGGAGACGTTGAATTGGCTGCATAATCTGTTGAAAATTAGAAATTATTTCTCGACAAAAAATGTGATTACAGAGTCACAGACTGCTTATTTTGATAGGACCAAGCTATAATAGCACTGGGAACTTAGGTGTAGTTGCCAGACTTGTTACAGCTTAATAGGCACTCTTGTATTTTCTCTAAGATATCTGAGCGATTGTATGGGCAAATTATCTAGCTTGAAATACAAGAAAACCAACCGCAGACCGTGCGACAAACCGCATAGTAAAAGAATAAAAGAAATTATTTCTATACCGCTACAAATTTTCCAAATCCAGGATCTGCCAGTGCATGATCTTTGTCTAGTCATAATGCCCCACAGCCATTTTTTCATGGAGGTGAAAATGTTTATGTGTGAAGAGTGCAAAGGGAAGACATGCTCAATCATACATGACAATCAAGTCCACCACACTAATGGAATTGTGTGCTTGCTTGCATCAAAATGCAATATGATCTTATTCCATTCGGAATTTATGTATTATCATTTACCAACTGATTTTCTGTGTTTCTTCCCATTAATTCTCACAAAGTTACTCCCTGCAGACATAGTTACAGAACTCTATTGTTTTGTAAATGAAGTTATATGCATCAATTCAAGCGATAAAATGCAAAATGATGCTGCAAACTTTAAAATGTAATATGCATTTTTATACTTTGCCTGTCACAAGTGACTCTAAAAAGCCACCATTACATATTTATGGCTGTCCAGGTCCCGTTTGCAATGTTAAAAAAGAATATAGAATGCAATCCAATTTCAACAGGACCAACAGAATTTCCCATGTTCAAAATGGCAATTTAACAAAGATTATATAGCACAGTAGGCATGGATAAAGGATGAATATGCCCAGCAGAAGTTGATTCTACGACTGTACTGCTTTTAGCCCCTGAAATGATTACTATTGGAAAATAGTAAAGGGCAGTAGCTGCCTGGCAGAACAAGGTCTATACACTATAAAGGGGGCCAGATAGTGCTAGACAGCCAATTCACATGGCTGTCCAGATTCTGCTAAATAATACATACGAGATGCAACTAATCCTATCAACATCCATAAAAAAAATAATATACCTATATATAAAATAACGAGCAAAGTTTACACTTCTATGAGGCCTACAATATCCATATTTCATTTCATTGGAGCTCCTAAAACTACAAGTAATCATATATGCATCCACAAAAGTATATATACTATTTTAATATTGAGCAAACTTTGCACATCTAAAAGGTCTTCAATATCCATCCTTCTTTATATAGGAGATACTGAAAAAAAAATTCATTTGCAAGGCACACGCACAAACAGATGTGGCAAGGCCCAACCATGATAAGGACGCACATAATACAAGGTATTTTTAACATCGCACTATTTCAGAGTTGTGCACTTTTGTGATCTGCCCAAAGAGATGAAAGGGAACAGGCCTCAAATGTCAGGAAAGAATACATCACTTCTTGGGATAGTTGGTAGGATCAGGTCCAATATCACGTGATCCAGTATTCACATATGGTCCTCGGAATGTAGCCTGTGGTGGCAGAGGTTTTGATGAATCAATGATAGGCCTGTTCTTTGATTTCCTGGAAACAATGCGCAGATTAAAAAAGAAAGTTCAATGCCCAATTCTTCTTCCCAAGTTTCATGATGGTGAAACTGAAACCTAGTGCACAGCTTGTACTTACACGAAAAGAAATGGAAATGATAAACCAGCACCAGCAAAGATCAGCAAGCCAGTGGCAACTAAAGCATTGCGTGCCCTGGACATGAGTTCTCCTTATAACTGTACAAATAAGGGAGAGAAATATATCCAATTAGAAATTACCACAAAAATATCTATTTGTTATCGAGACTCAAGAAAACAATGGAACATTAGACAACTGGAAGGTACAAGCTATATTGCACCTCACAAGATTTGTAATTATATTATAGTAAAATTAGTTGCAAAAGATTTGGTCACATGTCTTATTATTTGTGACTGGAGAGAGCAGTTGGGAAACCTGAAAATATCAACAAAGCTAGGAAACTGAATGGCATACTGGTCAGGGTGAGAAAATGAGGTTGCTTAGTGCTTAGCAAATTGCTTCCACATTTTAGCCATACAAGAGAAGTACTATATAGAAACAAATGAATTCAACAATTCAATCATACTTACCACCAATTAAACAACATATAGTTCCTGATTACAGTCTCAGAAGATATGCTAGACACAGTGTTTATCTCAATTTTCACTTTTGAGGACAAATGAAGGTTTTATGAAGTCTTTGTCACAAGCTCATATGAGGTGCATTATACTTAGCATCGAATTTATAGTGTTAACTTCAACCGTTCTTAAAGAGCTTCATTGAGTTTCTCTGAACTTCTCTCAATTCAGTTTACAGAGACCAACTTAGTAAAGTCTAAAGTTTCAGTGACTTGTAAACTTTCACATATATGTACAAAATTATAAACATACTAATATTAGCAGCTACTTAATCACTGCGTCCTGGATCATAACACCTATGTCTTATTGAACAAGGTGTCACTGGAAAGGAATATAGTTACTTGCAAGCAAAGGGAAATGACCATATAAGAGCATCTCCAGCAGATTACTCATTTCTCTCCCCAATACTAAAAACTTGTTCTTTTGGTAACGGAAGTTGCTCCAGCAGATTACCAATTCCATCGCCAATACCGAAAATTCTGGTGCTCGCCAAAACACACCTCCCTCTTGGGGATTACTCCCTCCACGCTATCCATTGAGTAATCTGCTATAGCACTCACTACCAAAAATACAAAATGTGCTATTAGCAATAGAGAGAGAAAATATATTGGGTACCAGAGATGAGTAATCTGCTGGAGATGCTAGAGATGCTCTAATGTACACATGGATTTGAGCTCTACGCGGAGATCGAATTTGAACCGGCACCCGATCGCACAAACTCACCGAAGGGTATCCTAATTCGTAGATCACGAGAATAAAAAACCAACAGAATTGGTCCCAGAACTCTAACCACACACCTAACCATGTGGTTCAGACATCGAAAGATCCATAGGAACTGCGTCCACTTACGGGAGTCGACGATGTCCCGATGGAACGGCGCGGAGGACCCAGGGGTCAGCGCTCCTCAGCGCAGGGATAGCAGCGAGAGACTGGAAGGAGGACTGCAGCGCCACACAAAGAGGACCGGCTGTCGGCGGGGAGGTCGATGGGCACGACAGCCGGCGGCAGAGAGACGGGCGGCGAGGCGGCGGCGGCGGCGGCGGCGCAAGGGATGTGTGGGCGGCGTCGTGCAGGCTTCTGGTCTTCTGGAGTTGTTGTTTATTCTGTAAATGGGCTGGGCTAGCTAAATGAAATTGTGGAATGGGCTAGATGCAATTCTGGAGTGGGCTGCACTAGTATTGTGCCCGGACCCATATTTATATTCACCACAAAATGTGTTTTTGCTTTCAAGAAGAAATAAATGTCCTTTTCTATTTGATTTCAAATCGAAACTTCCATATGGAAAATGGCTATTATTTTCTCTTCAGTCACTTTTGCTGCCGTGGCATTGTGCTCTGTGATCCGAGTTACAGTTTTTTCCTTTTTTTTCTGTTTGTGTTGTGGTGGGCCGTATTATGTATGTTTGGTGCATTTTGCTCCATCTTTAAGTAGTCGCTATTTATGCAAGCAGCCGGCTACTGATTCATCAGGGGAAGTGGCCCACTGTAGCATGTGATCGTTGGTGTCGAAGTATTTTTAAATTTTTCACGAATTGTTTCATGAAGATTGCTGAAGTGATTATTCGTAGAGATGTAACGATTGGATACGGACGGATATCACTGATATCATATTTGTTTTTATAGTTTACTTCATAGTCGGATTCGGACACAAAAACCTATCGGATACATATATGAATACGAATTATCTCAGTTATGAATTATATATATATATATATATGACGAGTTTTATCTACACTCGCGTGTAGCTACTCTCATCATCAGTATACCATCGTGCGTATGTTGACATACTTATTTATCACTTTGAGTATGTTGATATACTTATTCTAAGATACTTCAAAGGTATATGTACGAAAAATTTCAAAAGCATTCCTATTTTTTAAATATATCATGATTATATATTAGTACTAGTATATAAAAATGAGTATGTCCATATACTCCATGTATGGTCACATAGTTAAAGTATATACCATCACAGATGGTCTAGTATGATCGCATACACCTCGTACATACCTTTCGTTGGGTCAGATACGCCCTATATCATGGGATACACATGTAGGAGTAGCTACAAGCGCGTAAAGAATAGATTTTTCCTATATATATATATAGGAAAAATATCGGTCACAAATATTTCCACGAGAACTAGTGGAAAGCGTTGCTTTCCGATACTTCGGTAAAAATCGTCGTGTCGCCACGCTGGGAGTTTGCATTCTCTACCCCTTTACTTCCGCACTTGCTTTGCACTTACTTTTTGCATTTACCTTTCCTAGAATTGCCATGCGTAGTTTGTGAGATTGGAACCTAGGATGCAAAACTTTTGGACGGTAAAGATAGCGACACATAGAAAAACCTAGTGCACATCTAGATAGATTTTGGAATAGATTTTTATACGTATTTGGAGCCTTTGTCTTTAGAACATCTAATTCACCTCCCCCTATTAGGGTGTCACGTCCTTTCAATGTCTTTTACACCAAATCTATTAAATGACCAACAACACAATTACCACCAAACTCATTACCCACAGTTGAGATAGTATGCAGTTATCTCAATATACTAGCTAGAAACTCGAAAACAGTGTCAGTAGTTTTCCTGTGACCATATAGCCAGGCACCTGAAAATAAACTAGCGGCTGCCTTAATTATGCCAAACTCGCTGTCTTAGACCCTATTTTGGTAGGCTTAGACTCTCAGCAACACTTAAGGTCAGATGAAGTGTGCACACTAGTGTAAAATAAAACTGGTCTAAATATCTCTTTTAGATTGAAATGGAAGAAAGATGGCTTATATATACGAACACCCTTGATCATAACCTCATCATCTCCCACAAATTCTCAAAAGCTAGGAATAACACGCTGGCGAACTTCAAGAATTCGTCTCCTTGTGAGGAGAGTACATTTGACAGCAGAACATCCCTGCACTTAGAACAAATTAAGGTGTGTCGATATATAGTTATCGGCCAGTGCTCTGTGCATGGCATCTCTTCTTACATTATAAATAATGCAATAATTCCACATCTAACGATCTTGTATATAGCATAATGCAGCTTCATACACAGCAGTACCTATACAGACAAAACCATTAAAAAAGGTTGAAACATGCAATCATATAAAGTATGTAACTGCTCATGTACTCCATCTGGCCTGGTAGCATTTGAGGGAGACTGAAAGCAGGGAGGAAGCCATCCATACCCAGCCCATTACTGAAGCCGAAGTTAAAGAGGCAGTATTTGGTTCTTATGCTAATGGTGCCCCCGGCCCGGATGGCTTCTCATTCATGTTCTACCAGAATTTTTGGCCTACCATTAAAGATGACCTAATAGCCCTAGTTAGATCTTTTGATTGCAATAAGCTGAATCTATCACGGCTTAATTATGCTATTGTCACTATTATTCCTAAAGAACCTGAGGCCACTTCCTTAAAGAAGTTCAGGCCTATCAGTCTAATTAACTGCAGTTTCAAAAATTTCTCAAAAATCTTGAACAACAGACTTATTAAAGTCTATGATAGACTCATCTCTTCAAATCAGACAGCCTTTATAAAAGGTAGGTTTATTCTAGATAGTGTGGTAGCTGCTCATGAGATTATTCATGAGATGGCTAGTAGTAAGAAAGGAGGGGTTATCTTGAAGCTAGATTACGAGAAAGCCTACGACAAAGTTAACTGGAGCTTCTTAGAAGATATGCTTAAATCCAGAGGCTTTAACCAAAAATGGATCCAATGGATTAATGACATAGTCAGGGGGGATCTTTATGTGTTAAAATTAATGATGAAAATAGCCCCTATTTCAAAGCTGGCAAAGGTTTAAGGCAAGGAGATCCTCTTTCTTCTAAGCTTTTCAACCTAGTTGCTGATGTTTTTACCAAGATGATGGTGAAAGCTGTCAGACAAGATCTTATTAAAGGTCTAATGCTTGATGCTTTCCCAGGTGGGATTATCAGCCTGCAATATGCAAATGATACCTTATTATTTTTGGATAGTGATATGGAAAAGGCAAAACATTTTAAATGGATTTTATCCTGCTTTGAACAGCTGTCAGTGCATGAGAATCAATTATGATAAAAGTGATTCGTTGACTTTAGGCTTATCTGAAGAGGAAAGTAATAACTTTGCCAGACTCTTTGGTTGCAAAAGAAGTAACTTCCCTGTAAAGTACCTAGGCATTCCTTTGCACTATTCCAAGTTAATGAGGGAAGATATCCAACCTATTGTGGATAAAATTGTGAAGAGAATTGCTGGCTAGAGAGGGCGCCTTCTTTCTTATGAAGGAAGGTTAACTCTCATTAAAGCCTATTTAGCTAATATCCCTGTCTACTTAATGTCCGTTATTAAATTTCCTAAGTGGGCTATGGAAGCCATCAATTCACAGATGGCTAACTTCTTCTGGAATGACCAAGAAGACAAACACAAGTACCATCTTGCCAATATACATCCAATTTTCCAGAAAAAGGAGTTTGGAGGTTTCGGAATTCCTGACTTAGAGAACCTGAACATGTGTCTACTGGCCTCTTGGATAGCCAGATATCACTTGAGGGAGAATGCCCTTTGGAGAAAATTTGTTGATCGCAAATATAATAACGATAGACCCAACCTTTTCTGCTGCCCAGAGATTGGAGCCTCCCCCTTTTGGAAAGGAGTGCTTTGGGCAGCTAAAGCTGCCCAGATGGGCTATAGCTGGAAAATTGGTAATGGCAAAAGTGTGAGGTTCTGGGAAGATCAATGGTTTGGCTCTTGCAGCCTGGCCATTCAGTTTTGGCCAATCTATGTGCTCATAATGAGCAAGGGAGCTGTGTAGTTGACATCTGGGATGAGAATAATCTAAAATGCACCTTTAGGAGAACAATTTTTGAGAGTCTTATGAGGATGTGGGAGGATATTATGTCCATTGCCCGCAGCATCAACTTCACTGATGACTGCGATGCCATTATCTGGAAGTTTAATTCTAATGGGAGATACTCCGTTTAGCCCCTTTACTCTGTTATCAGTTTCAGAGGGATTAAACCGATCTATACCCCCGTAATGTGGAAACTAACAGTTCCCCCTCGTTTTCATGTTTTTCTATGGTTGGTAGCCAACAATCGATTGCTCACTAGAGACAATCTGGCTAAGAGGAAAAAACTTGACGACGTATCGTGCCTTTTCTTTAAAGAAAAAGAGTCAATTATCCACTTGTTCTTTGATTGTTGTGTGCTAAGCTTGTTTAGGGGAATTTCGACTACCACTAATTTTAATGTGGGTACTGATTTTGAATCAGTTGCAAAGTGGTGGATTAGTTCTACCAAGCATGCTGCTTTGAACGTTTTCTGTGCTGCCACCTTATGGGCGATCTGGAATCTAAGGAATGAAATCTATTTTCAGGGTGTGGCGTGGCGAACGTCCGGATGCTGCTGATCAGGATAGTGAAGACTTTGCGGAGATGGAGACCGGTATGCAGATAAAAAGATTGGCTTTGTCTGGAAGAGTGGTCTACTTCACTGGAGGCGACAGCGACATAGCCCATGGCGCTTGGGTGGGGAGCGTCCCAGCTGATGGCTTCTTCTACGATGGCCTACAACCATGCACAGGAGCAGGACCCCGCGACGGTGGAGATTCCAAACGTGCAAGAGGCTCAGTTGCCTGAGCAGACCTCTGTTGGTCTCGTGATCCTTAAGGATATTTAGTCTGTCGCTTAAACTTGAGAGCGGTTGCTTCTTGCCTGAACTTGAACTTACGCTTGCATGCCTGAACCTTGTATTGAACTATTTGTTTCTTCAATAAAACAGGGGAAACCTTCTCTCTAAAAAAAATACCCAGCCCACAACCTCTCCCCTCATCCATTGACTTGTCTTCCTTTCATCAACATCTTCTCCCTTTCTTCTTTGATCTGTCAACATGAGGAAATTTATATGCAAATGACGCATTTTCCAACTAGATCTATCTATCCCCTTCAAAACTATGTAGCTGCTGTGTTGTATGTAATTGGAAAACCTAGAATGATCAACCTAGCTAGTATTAGCAGCTTGCTAGTTAGCCATGGATCCATGCTTCTCTCACAACCCACAAAGCTTCCAATTCTTCCAGCGGCCCGATGTGGAACTGGAACACGGCATGCAGCCGTTCTCGCCCGGTGTCGTCGTCCCCCACGCCACCGACGTGCTCGCCTACCACGTCGCCGTGTCGAGGGACAAGGTCCAGCAGGCAGCAGCTGGAGCCCCTGGTCGGCATGGTCGTCTCTTCCAACCCACACCAGCACCGCCAGTACGAGGCCGCGGCCACGGTGGCACACAGCGCGTGCTCCGTTCTGCAGGAGATAAGATAACCACGGCAGCGTCCGCGGTGGCGCACCGGCTGTCGTTCAAGAGAGCCACGGCCAGCAACGTGCAGATGTTTGCGGCCACGATCCGGCGGCCCATTTCAGCGGCGGCGGTGCAGGGAGGTTCAGTGTCGTCCCGGCTGCATCAACCAGCGGCCTGACAGGAACCGGCGACCTCGGGCTTGCCGGGGTTGACGCCGGCGATGTGGTTGAGCAGGACGCGTCGTACCTGCTGGCAAGGTACACGCACTACTGCCAGGTGTGCGGCAAGGGGTTCAAGCGCGACGCCAACCTGCGAATGCACATGCGCGCGCACGGCGATGAGTACAAGACCATGGCCGCGCTGAGCAACCCGCGTTCGAGCTCGGCCGCCGCCGCCGCCGAGAGGCGCAGCTATCCGTGCCCGGCGGAGGGGTGCCGGTGGAACAGGCGGCACCCGCGGTTCCAGCCGCTCAAGTCGGTGGTGTGCGCCAAGAACCACTACCGCCGGAGCTACTGTCCCAAGATGTACTCGTGCCGGTGATGCGGCGGCAACAAGCAGTTCGCCGTGCTCTCCGACCTTCGCACGCACGAGAAGCACTGCACTGCGGGGAGCTCCGGTGGCGCTGCTCCTGTGGCACCTTCTTCTCCCGCAAGGACAAGCTCATGGGACACATCGCGCTCTTTGCCACTGGCCATGCGCCCGTCCCAATTGCTACAGCGCCGATGGAGGGTGTAGAAATACCTTACGTACAAGAGTCAAACTGTCTTTCTAGTTGTAACTAGCTAGGACTTGTCCGTATAGGACTTCTAGTACTTGTATCCTAGTCGGTATTGTACCTCGTGTAATCATGCTTAATATATATATATGAGCACGGGCAGCCGTTTACAAATAAACAAGCAACGGTTTCACATCAAGTACAGAAGTATAGTACAAAGCTTTGGCTAATGCCACTGCAGAAGTTATTTGGGTACAAACATTACTTACTGAATTGGGAATTTCACAGTCTGGAGCAGCGATTCTTTGGTGTGATAATATAGCAACCTATTTATCCTCAGTTTCATGCTAGGACCAAACACATTGAAGTGGACTATCGTTTTGTGCGAGAAAGAGTTGCACAGAAACTACTTGATATCAGGATCATCTCCACTCGTGATCAAGTAGCAGACGGTTTTACCAAGGCCCAAACTTTTACATCAATTGCATGAATTTTGCAATAATCTCAACTTGTGTAAGTTGTGATTGAGGGGGTTGTAGAAATACCTCATGTACAAGAGTCAAACTCTTTCTAGTTGTAACTAGTTAGGACTTGTTGTCCGTATAGGACTTCTAGTACTTGTATCCTTGTCGGTATTGTACCTCGTGTAATCATGCTTGCATATATGCATACATATATATATGCATATATGTTGTCCGTTTACAAATAACTCTTTCAGAGGGATCATGAGGCCATCGAATTTGTGCCTTACCTCCAACCTCTTTGAATCATAACAGTAAGGATAGTAAGGATTACTAGATGCTTGTATCTTGCATGAATTAACCTACTCTCCTGATCATCAATGCATTACCAGACGCTTTATCATAAGTTCATGATTGGTTGCGTTTGTTTTATGTGCATTCTTTAGTTCATTAAACATTTTTATTGTGGTTTCAGAAATGAGAGAGAACAAAATATAATCAGAAACAAGATAAGTAATGCACAAATAATAAATCTTCAATTCCTAACGTGTATTCTACTCTCAAGACATTTTGTACTACCAATAATTACTCCCTCTGTTACAGGTAACAATGGCTTGACAAACTCATATCAACCATAGCAATAAATATGATTTTTTTTCACAAGTTCACCTCTCCTATCTCATAAAAAAACAATCGATGGCCACCTGAATGAAGTTGCTAACTGATCGTATTTTGTGTTGTGCCAACTGCTTAGTTGATGCAAACTCGTCTTATAGCAACTAGTTAATCAAGATTCTATATTTTCATGTTGAAGATTTCCTTTACCCACTTGAAAAGAAACCAAGATTGTTGTGGACTTCAAGTTTTTCTTTTGCAAGTAAAAAGAGAGCTCTATTAGCAGCTAGATGCTCAACCCAGACCGGGCAACGGTCACACCATACTGCAATATGGTATAACTTTTTTGATGAGCTGTGCTAATTCATGCGCTACAATGCTTTGCTCTTTCTTCTTTACATGTTTACAAATCACCGAGCGAGGGTCGACGTCTCTGATGATGAATGCCGAGAGGGCGGGGTCTCTGTGAGGCTCCGGCTTGGCTAGGAGTTTGATCGCTGAGAAGCAACGGT
This sequence comes from Panicum miliaceum, assembly GCA_032594955.1. NCBI lineage: Eukaryota > Viridiplantae > Streptophyta > Magnoliopsida > Poales > Poaceae > Panicum > Panicum miliaceum. The sequence continues at coordinate 3,373,136 of CM064070.1, read as the reverse complement.
CTGGGTGTCCATTCCCTAGCCAAAGTGACACCCTCCTTAATGCTAGTAGCTCCACCTCCTCAGCGCTATTAGCTGCATGAGACTATCCGCCAGGCTGACAGAAGAATGGAGCCCCTATTTATCATCTCTGGTCACCACGCTAATGCTTACCGTGGAAGCTCCATCCACGTTGATATTAACCCACCCCTCTCTAGGGGCAGCTCAGTGTAAGATCATCTGGTCCTTTGCATGTTTGGGTGGGTCAAGGTAGCTATTGGTAATCGGCTTCTTCCCTTTGCTATCCATCGTGCCTTCTTGTTGGATGTTGCGCAGTGTTACCCAATAGTTTATCAAAAAATCAACCGAGCTTGTAATGGACAGCTTAAGGGGACAAGTGGTCAATCAGTCAGTTCATTTCGGATGAACCACGCCTGCCATAGGATAAGAATGAGGCGACCTGCAGTCTCTGCATCAGTATTGTTATATATATACTTTTGTTTCTGCCATCAATATTGTTTTGGGGTCCAGTTCATCGATAATTTATATCAAGACTTAAAGGCGAACGCCTAGTTAGAGAGAAACTAGGATATACATGCATGATGTTGTGGGAAAGAAAGGAAAAATAATATTGTAATGAAGTGTCCTGTTTGCATCATCACAAGGTAATAAGGTGATGCAAGTACTCAGACAACATTGCACAAAAGCATTTCCCTCCACGTCGGTCCCTCAATTCAACGATGCAACTCTTGTTTGTTTTTAGCACAACTTTTTAAACTAGACTTTGATCATTGTTTTCTTACAAAATACTATATCCATCCACAAACAAATACTACTAAAAAAATAATTTGTAGGGACGCCTAATTTTTTTCTAAGGGCGGGTCAAAAGGTAACCCGCTCCTACAAATGGAGCGCGGTTACTGTAACATTCAACCCGCCCCTGGAAAAGTATTTTTGGGACCGGGTGACACCATCACCCGCCCCTGCAAATGGGTATCATTTTCGGGGCGGGTAAAAACGTTAAAAAAAGATTTTTAGGGGCGGATAAAAATGTACTTTTAGGGACGGGTGTGGTACCCGTCCCTAGTTCTCGCAACTAAAAATGTAATTTTTAGGGGCAGGTAATGCGCTCGCCCCTAAAACTGATTTGTAGGGGCGTGACCCGCCCCTAAAAATCTATTTCTAGGGGCGGGTGACGCCACCACCCGCACCTAAAAATATTTTTCAATTTTATTCCAAAAATTCATTTAAATCTTTCCATATAGCAAAATAAATAAAAAAATAAAGCTTCTACACTATGGTTATTGTGAACTATAGATAAAAGATATAAAAAATATGCCAAGTATAAAAAATTTATAATAATTTTTTGAACCATTAAATGACCTTAAATGAAAACTTTATCAACTACAAAGTTTTAGATCTCGCCATTCTCTACAATTTTGATATAAATTTTGACTTCATCCGAGATCATACGAAAAAGTTATAATTTTTTATGTAAAACTATTTTTAGGGACATGTCATGCCATCACCCGCTCTTAAAAATACATTTTTAAGAACGGATGACACCATCACCCACCTCTAGAAATGCTATTTTTGAAAAGAACCACCCGGATCTACCCTCGGGGTTGTGTCTTTTCTTTGAAATACACGCATGTGCAGTTTTCAATCCTGGAACGCATGGTATCCTCTCCCATGATCCATCCTAACCATACCACCTATGCATCCTTACTACTACTTTACTACTAGTAGTAGAGTACAGAGTACAATTCCTTTTGATTCTTATTGTCTAAAACTTTGATCCAATAATATTTAGGCATCTTAACAACTTCAAATAAGAAATTCAACTATGAAGTTATAAATATTTCAAAACCTACAAATTTCATATAAGGTTTGTTTGTGCGAAGTTACAAAATTCCGAATACAATCTAAAATTCAAATTAGAAAGATGGAAAATTATTCATGCCCCATCATAGATAATCCATCATTTGTGTCGTCTTTGTCGAGAGCCGACGTGAACAATTTTGGAGGAATCTGGAGTTTGTCAGCATGTATGACTTATCCATGCAATTTTTAAAGATCGGGACAGACGAGTGTTTTTATAGTATAAGGCAGGAAAAAAAAATTCAATACTAAACTTTTCTAAATTAAACAGGAAGAAGAGCCCAAGATGATTCAGTACCCACCGAAAGAATTATAATGACAATATTTATTGTGGTGGCATCTTGAATGCCACTTCCCAACTATGTGAATGTTGTTTGCAAATTGCAATAAAGGACAGACACTTTGACACGTCACCGTGAAAGCTGGAACAGAATCATCACTGCACCACTATTCATGCTTCATCGTCCAATGCAACCATGTCCGCTGGTTTTTACCTTTCTCCACCGCTGCCAAGTGCCAAGGACATTGTCAGCTCTGGATTCTTTTAGAATAGTGCCAAAAAGTTGAATTCGTAACTGGAGTTATCAGTGATGTTGATTCTACTTTGTGATGCATTGAAAAGCAAAACTGTTAGCCAAGCACCTTTTGGTAAAATAAGTAGTCACTCACAATGAAATTGTGACATGGCCACAAGATTTTCTGAAGTCTTTGAATTCGCAAACCCAGATTTTATATATCCAGTAGAAAGAAACATCAAGAATCTTTTCTCGTACTATCTTCTATGAAAAATGAAGAAACTGGAGCAACAAACTGTGCCCTGGGTGACTGGACTGATAGTGGCACTAAATCAAGATTTTTTTTTTCATTCAAGTCCTTTGCAGGGAGTCCCCTACAGAGCTTCAACTTTTGCCAACCTTTTCTGGGGGATTGCATGAATAGGTTGGCCGCTGCCGATCCTCTTTATCAGTTCGCCTGTCATTTGACCCCAGCAGAGACAAAGATTCAGCCGTCCACCGTAGTACGGTTTCTCCAACCCACAGGAGTGTACCAAACCTTCACCAAATCGAAAAGAGAGCTAGCTAGATCGATGCCAGATCCACCATTACTATAATCGGCGGAACTGATGATCGGTTCGCGCGTACGCGTACGTGATGCCAATTACTACATCTCCATCGCCTTTTTTTCTGTTGCAACAGCTTGCAAGCAATCAGCAGCTGCAGCCAGGATGATAGATAGCCCATGCCAAGCGTGAGGGCCCAACATAAATTCGCCGAAAAGGCGGAAACTTTTTCTCGATAGATCTGTTGCATGAAAGCCTTTTTCTCCCCTCCACGCATTCTTCTATCCGGCCGCCTATCTATATCTAAGCTGCAACCACCGTGCCGTACAAGAGGGCAGGCTTCTTGTTGATTTTACTTGATATATATATATATAATTATATACATGTCCAAATATCAGCAGATACTTATATATATATATATATATAGATCTATATATGTTGCCTGTGCACTTGTGATTGTTCCTCCCTCGTGAGGTCCATTTAGGTTTCTTGTGCCTGCTAGCTACCATGGCGGTAGCTCACCTTCTTCTCCAACACTCCGCTGCCACGGGCAATGCTGCTCGGAACAGGGTGGTTCCTCCTGCCATTCTCTTGATTCTTCAGCTTCTCTGCGGAGGTCTGGAATTAATTCTTCCACACAAACTTCTGGATGCTCATGTTGTTATTAATGTGTTCTTCAATTCCATGTTTTTCTCTTTGTTGCAACAATTTTCGCGGAGAACGAACATTTAAGATTCGACATTTATTTCTGATCTGCGCGTGAAAATGGAAGATTCAGTTTTGGTTTTCTAATCTTGAGTTTTCTTCAACTAACTTTTAGTACGTTTAATTAATTCTCGATCGGATGTTTTCTTTGTTTTCGTTTCTTCGGGAATTTCTATTGTTTTTCCACATCATGAATGCAAATACACATTATTTCGCAATTCAAATGCGTCGTTGGATAATGTGCAGCGCTGGGCGCTGACGGCGCGACGTCGTTCCGCTTCACCAACGCCTGCCAGCACCCGGTGTGGGTGGGCGCGCTCCGGCTTCTATCTGGCGCCGTCCGCCACGTCCCGCCTCGACGCGCCGTCGTCGGGGAGCTGGTCGGGCACGTTCTGGGCGCGCACGGGGTGCGCCGTCGACTCCGCCACGGGCCGCTTCTCCTGCGCCACGGCGGACTGCGGCACGGGCGACGTCGCCTGCGAGGGCCGCGGTCCGGCGCCGCCCGTGTCGCTCGTGGAGGTCACCCTCGCCGTGCCCGGCAGCGGCGGGCAGGACTTCTACGACGTGAGCCTCGTCGACGGGTTCAACGTGCCGGTGCGCGTGGCGCCCTCGGGCGGCGGCGGCGGGGACTGCCGCCCCGCTGCGTGCGCGGGGGACGTGAACGCCATGTGCCCCGCGGACCTCCGCGTCGTGGCCGCGTCCGGCGGCGTCGTGGCGTGCAAGAGCGCCTGCAACGCCTACGGCAGCGCGCGCTACTGCTGCACGGGGCAGTACGGCACGCCGGCGGCGTGCGGGCCCACCAGCTACTCGCAGGTGTTCAAGAGCGCCTGCCCGGCGGCGTACAGCTACGCCTACGACGACGCCAGCAGCACCTTCACGTGCTCCGGCGCCTCCAGCTATGACGTCACCTTCTGCCCTGGGAGTTGATCAAAGTGATGATCAGAGTGAAAAAAAAATTGGTCACAGGAAGATGAGGTTTGTAGATTATATTCCTTGATATGTTGGTAATAATTGAAGAGCAGTGGTGGTGTTTAGGGCCAGACAAGCATATGGTGCTTCGACCATGAAGTCGATAGGAGTAACAAGCAATAAGATGTTGATATGCACAGAAGGCAACACACAAAACACATACCGATTTAATTTATTTAATACATACTCTTTATGAAAAGGGGGTGGCTCAACGATATCATGTAATGAGATATTTTGTACGTTTGGATGGTGCTACACTTCAACATCATCTATTTGTCACAATTGATTCTAGTCCCTTGAAATCACTGAAAATTTCTGACCGACGTGAAATTGCCAGCGGGCTTTAGAAAAGGGGTTCTGGGAAGCAGACGGACCAGGCTGTGGTGGCTAGAAGAATGTTTGCCTGGCTTAAGGATGGCTGGATGTAGGAGGTGCTAGATCAAAATCAAATGGATCACATCCACACAACGATTGCAAAAAGATGAGAAATCAAGGCCCTTTATGATTTTCCAAACCATACAGTAAATTGTTATTTCAGCAACATACATATGGCAAAGCCAAGCATTGGCGACTTGGGCACCTTATTTTTATATAAACTTGCCAACATGGCCCCTTAACTTCGATCCATCTCTTTATGTATACATATTCAAGGACTCCTATACTTCACTCGCTTTCTTCAATGCCGAAATGCATTTGTTTGCAAAAGGCATCAGCGCCTGGGTTCAACGAACACTGCTGTTGTTCTTGTGGGCACAGTGAATCGACCTGTGGTGGAGTCGAATGCAGATTGCCGGACTAAAGCATCTGATGAGTTCACCTGAATCAATTGTAATAGCCGTCAGATATTCACATTACCTCCTGGTTGTTGCAGTTTGGATTTGTGACTCATTGATGTCTACAGCGAAGTTCTTAACTACAATCTCCCCACAATCAGTGATTGTTCCATGCAGTGTGCAGATATACCAGTGTTCAGATTTTTACAGGGACTAATAACGGTTATGCAAAGTGTAATCCAAGCAAGCAGGCACTGGAAACACCATACCACAAAAACAACTGTTTTGTATTCAACATGCTACAGAAAATCACTTCCCAAACGCATTACTAGGTTTCAGGACTGGGCTTCAAGTACAACACTAACAGAACAATGCTTGTGATAAATGTATTTGGCTGAGGAGAGGACAATTGATGCAGAAAAAACAACTGAAAAACAGTTAGTTACCTGCACAGGATGCAACTGAAGCTGCATCGACATGAGATCAGGGATTTTCACTGATACTTCGTGTGGACATGCATTGAAGACTGTAACGACACAAGAGAAGCTGCAGAAATCAACACGCTGTTAGCTACTGAACAGAACATTGAAAGATCTCATAACATATATATGTAAGTGCATAGACCAAAAAAATACTGTAACTGTTTTTCGATCTTTCAGCTGATAAACAACTAAATGTTTCCAAAGACTGCAATACAACTACATCAATGCTGCTTACTTTTTATCTAACTGGGCCATCTCATGCGTATCATTCCGTGCATCTTCGATGCTCATGATAATAACTCCTGGAACCAAGGACGGGCCTGTGTTGTGAAAGTGAACCCGTTGCTGAAACAAGATAGGAATACAGTCAGCTCTGAAGAAAGCACGGGAGATCAAATATCCCTAAACAAGTCAGCTCAAAAAAGATCCTTAAACATGCAAAGTAGTAGTTTGTTTGTTTTTTGTTGTACTTGTACGTGGATCCACAAATATCTATCATACCAGGATTATTCTTCATCTATTTTTCAGGCAATTATTCATTTCCAACTGCAGGATGTAGTTAACATACATTTGTGTCCCATTGACAAGTGCATAGCTCCAGAGTGCATGAAATTCATAAATTTTACTTAATACATATATCAAAATTTCCAGAAAAAGCAGTTTACGCTTTCCTTGCAACAAACAAAAAAAAGTGCTCATCTAAATGATATCACTACAGCAGTCTGGTGAAAGTTCACATTAACTTGTTGGCACAAAAAATTCGTGTACCTCAATGTCACTTGCTGTAGTTAGACGAAAGAGCGGCGATGAGTATCTAATCTTCAGTATGTCAACAAAATTGTCTAAGGCAGCAAGAATATGATCTTTTGTAGGTTTGAATGACGGGTTCTCCAATCTTGGTTTCATCCTGAGAAATTCCCGATTGCACAATAAAATGATCACTGAACTCTTTAGTTCAAAAGAAACAATACAATGTACAACAGGAAGAGTATTTGTTCTCTGCAGCTGTGGTAAATTAAAGGAATATCACATATGAAGTGTCAAGAAGGATCCAGAACTTACAAAGGCCAACTCCCTTCATTCTTTTCCCTTGGTGGAAGCCCAACACCCCAATTGTTTGTTTCATAGGTAAAATCAAGCCTGCACACGAGGAAGAAAACAGAACATTTACCCTGCCTTGCTTTCAAACATGCTTGGGGAACTTTCGTTCAACTTTTATTCATATAGGATAATAATTGAGAAGTTATGGTCGTAACAAACAATTCTTCAAAGTTCAATTGAATAATTTGGGGAATTAAGTTCTCATCAAGGTCAAAAGGGTAGCATGTTACTTGTTAAACCAATCACCGGAGTTATATGAATCTCGATCGAGCGACTTAGATCGCAGTATCTCATCACCAGCATGGAAAAATGGTATTCCCTGGAAGTAGACAAAACAATATCAAAATGAGAAACCTGTTGCAAATGTTTAAGTTATGGTCAATGCATGAAAACATACAATAGCACGTGATCTTAAGAAAAGCAACAATCATGAGAATATGCAAAGTGGTGAAAGCTGAAAAAACAAATCAGGTCAGATTGTGGTATAGTGCGTTTCTGCTGGATTTTAGGTAAGACTCATATTATTTATAATTTAAGTCCCAATATTATAATATTAACATCCTAGCAAAAGAATTCTGATGCTTAAGTGTCCTAATGAAACAATTTGCATCCTATATTAGCAAACATGACCATTTAGTGACTCCATATCTAGCACCAAGCGGTTGAGCTGATTTGACTAGCACTAAACCTGTTAGATCAGACATGCAATGACATACATTTTACTATGCACATTATTTTAGTAGAAACTCATTATCTGGGTTATCAACTCCTATAATATGAAAACAAATAATCGATAAAAACTTCAATAACCACCTGGGATAATGCAATGATGCTTGAGGACAAATGATTTATCCTGCATCTCTCCTCAATTGAGAGGCTCATCAGGCTCTGCACAAGGAAACCAAAGAAAAACTTCAGAGAATACCAGACACCTCTGGAATTAGAGAGTAAAACTGTACTTGCAAAACTATATTGTCACAGGAATAAGATGCTTAGTTTATTGATATAAGACATAATGTACAAGGTAGCAAATACTGATAGCAGCAAAAAAAAAGTGTCGTTTTTATTTTTGAAGAAAGAAAAAGAAACGATAGATTTGCAGACTGATAATGGATGAAAAAATGTAATAGCAGTTAAGTTTATGGGTATCATGATACACTCCATACCTTTAGACTAATAATATCAAATAGAGTTTCGTTGTCATGAGCAGAAGCATAGTTGATCTGAAATGCAAGAAACAGTGGTGTACTTCAGTAATTAATTTGTAGCAGAATTTAATAAGCGAGACAAAGAAAATAACTTATCCAATCAGGCCATGCAAATCAGAAAACGTATTGAGCTTCTCCAGAATGTGAGGTTTGACAATTTAACATATACTGTTTAGCCTGTTTTGGAAAGTTCGCAAAATTTACTGTTTCTATAGGGGATGAAGTATAGCCAACAGGTGACCCATCGAAAGTGCGAACTTCGGATCCTTTCTTAACTTCTCCGGTATGAGACATTAGTACATAGTCCTTCAGATTACCAGCTAATCCAATCTGCAAAAGGAAAATGAAATCAACAAGGATATGCTTATTTGTCTGAGTATGGTTCTCACATGGTGAACTTGCAAGCAACAAATATTATGTGCTGTGCCCATAGGAAAGTTTCATAATTGGCTCATGGTGACACCTCATATTAAAAGAAATTCAAAATTCCTCTGCTGATACAAGGCTTTGGAGATGGAAGACAAAACATGGAAAAAGTCAAGATAATTACTTAGTTGTATGAAAGACAGCACATAATTAATTGAAGCAAACAGACGAAACAAAAAAATGCATGAAAAATGAGAAGGTAAAGCCACTTCAGGGGAATACTCATAACTTACATCAATTGGTACTATAAATACCTTAAATACAGGTGACCTAGTTACATGGCTGCATGCATTTGCATCCAAAATAGCAACTGATTAACTTCATTCAGCTTTACAACATTCAAATTTACAGTGCGCTAACATTTAACAAGTCTATTGTATCAAGGAACTCCATTTGTGGCCAACACAATATCTTGTTTTACTGAATAGTATCCAGAGGTGGTTCCTAACAGGTTACAACAAATTATTCTTTGACAGAGCTTTGTCACACATATTTAAGAATTGATTCTACGACAAAAGCAATTTTCATGCCTGTATAATGTTAAAGATATAACAGATAGTGAAGATCAGTACATATGTGGCAAAATGTTGAATTCAAGTATTCAATCTCTAGTTTTCTCATGGACCTCTATTGATTCAGACAAATAAGATGATAATAGACAACAGAACTGTTTCCAATTAAATTGGTAGATAGGTTAATAACTGGTTGAAATTCAACCAGAACATAGTAACTTCTAGAAAGAAATGAATATTGATATCCAACCTGTATATGGTCACTGTATGTAGCGAGCGTGAGCCTGGTTTCTGTTTCATTGCCCTGATAAAATCCATTTGGCTGCACAAAAGGATCAATACAAACTAATGTGAAAATCAAATTTTGGGAGCTAATCTAGAATTCTGTTCGGATGCAATTTGATAGAATGTATCACAGGTCAGCATGAGAGCTTCAACTCTAGAGGATTTTCAGCTCCATCGAGGACAAAGAAGATAGCAGGTTGCTTACTGGTTCAATCAACCATTAACAATACTCTGCACCTTACTACCTCAAATGACAAACCATCTGACAGAAGTGGCAGAGACCATAACAATCAACCTTAAGTGGGAAAATTTGTACAATCCATGGTTAACATATGAGGACAAATGAGTACATGACCTAAAAAGAGTTTTATGGCTAGCAAGTAGCAACATGAATTCATAGGCTACTTCAGGAAGCTAAAGAACATGTGTGAGAAAGTTTTGTGATTTTCAGAAGATGAACTTGACAGCAGAGAGTTGCACATTTTCTGGAACCAAGAATGACTGCTAACTCAGGGCCAGGGATATCAACACTGTCAAGTGGTACTTATTATGAGGTTGCTCATTGTCTTCAGGTAAAACTGTTAAAAGTTCAAAATATATCTCGTCCCAAATACTGTATTTTAGAAAGTACGACACGTAACTGCAATGTTCTTCAGGAATATAAAAGCAGCAGCTCGTTACCAAAATGTCAAACATTACCTGACAATTTCAGAAAGGATAAGATAAAGGACACCAGGATTACCTCTAGGAATAGACCAGTAGAAAAACCTTGCTGTAGTGGATTGCCAAATGGACTTCCCCCATTAATAGCATCACGGATTCTATCATTGAAACTACAAATATGGTAGTGGCATTGGATATTGTCATATTGTAGGGGAAAAAGAAGAAAGTAAATGCACAAGGACACCAAGAGAAAGTTTCCAAGACTAGTTATTTACTACATAAACTTCACTAAGATGTTTCTTCAGAGAGTTGAGACTTTAATTTTTTTTCATTCCAGTTGTTGATTGTAAAAAAATATACACTAAAAATTTGTTCTGCACATCCAACAAGACCGGCTAGTTTGCAGATAGGAATTTAAATACTATGCACGCCCAAGTTAGTTAAAATTAAACTTACCTACCAATCCCTGTGCCACTCATATTAAGCTGGGAACCATTTATCCCACGTTTATTTTGTGCGACTTCACCAAAGTCCCATCCTTCACCATACCTGTCACAGTGTCAATGTCTTATTAGTTCAATACACAACAGGAGTGTGCCATTCTTTATGAAAACTGGTTGCTCATCTCGGTGCTTACAAGTATATCTTTGAACCATCCACACCATGTTCATCTATTGTAAGGCTCTGAAGAGCAGATTTTGCTCTCATCTGCATTCAGCAACCATAAGTGTTCTCAAGCACATAGTACAACACACATAATTACAAAAAGAAAAGTTCAGATTCAACCAGCAACAACAATAGTGTTCAATAATATGGCCGCATGCAACAAACAGCTAATAACCTTTGGTTTACTGAATACCACAAAGTGATTATTTTCCCAGCTCAATTTGCTATTTCTTTCCAGTCGTGGTGGTAAGACTAGTAGTAATCAGAATTCAGAAAGTCACACATAAAAATGAAAAAACCAATTTCCAGAATAATCTGCACTGTTACAAAGTTTAGCTTTTTGGTATTACCGTTCCATTGAGTAATTGTTCAACTCTGGATAATTACTAAAATAAGTATTCTCCAAATTAACTGACATGCTAAACACATATTACTAAATACCCTAAATCTAAATATATCTACTAACTAAAGCCATGAGAAGATATTAAATTCAGAAACCAAATACAGGACTTTCAAATGAAGCCCCACTCTCTACTTTGTCTGTATATCTTGCAGATAGAGACTGAGGTGAGATTCCATAAAGAATAAAGGTTCAACTAGATCAACCATTACAGGGGAGTTAATGTGCCCATAAGAGTTGGAAGGAAACTAATTAAAATTTTGAAGCAGCAAAAGAACACCTTTGGGCACCTAGCTGTTACTAAAAGAAATGATAATGAACAAAAACTCTAGACAGTCAAATATGAAAAAAGATTAATGCAAGACTTGTACTAGATCATGGGGATGGAACAAAGAGATATTCTGTTTTTGACCACCAAAACATCATGTTATTTAATTTGGCCTGAAGGTGTGTTTACTTTTTTTTTTGTTTTTGAGGAGAGGTGTGTTTACTTACCATTGTATTTTTCATGATATGTCCCATAAGATCAAATCTGAACCCGTCAACCTATGGTGACAGTTGTAATAAGATCATAAATAATGGAGAATAATAAGCTGCGATATTAAAAGACATGCAGCCACCAACATGAAACAATTTAGCCAAAAAGGAAAGAAAGAAACAGCGTGTTATCATTAACGTATATTTCCTGTGAGTTTAACTATGTATAGTCTCTGATGGAACCATTAAGTTTTGAAAGAACCATGTCATAATTATGCAATGCCTATAATTGTAATCTAACTATTACAACTCACTTTGTAATTTACTGCCCAATTCAGAAGGTCATCCACGATTAATCTATCAACCATGAAATGCTCGCTTGCTGTATTGTTCACAGCAGCGCTGTTCTCAATCTGACCATTAGTATCCCTTCTAAGGTAGTATCCAGGTACAATCTGCAAATGTCCAATATAAACAATAAGATAGATTGGGATGCATATGGAACGTCAAAAGAACAAACAACTTTGATGTTTCTGTCCAGAACGTCAAAAGAAATGGATAATTGACTTTGATTTTAATCAGCAAGTGTATATATTTGAACTACAAACATTTTATGGGCTAAGGAACAAAGATATCACGGGGCAACAAACTCAATCACTGCTGTTTCCTAGATAAAACTATAGTTCAATTATTTGTTTCATTTGGTACACAAAAAAGCATCATAGTAAAACAGTTATCAGTACAATTGATAAGCCAGTGAAACATTGTTGAATACTAAACATGTTTTTTCTCGAATATGTAGGAGAGCTGCTTATCGTTGCATTAAGAAGAAGAATGCTCAATATATATTGGTGTAATTTTCTTCTGAACAAGGGTCAATACATGGACGGTGATTCGATCTGGTGACTACAAATTTGGATTACATAATTGACAGACTGATCCACAGGTAAAGTCAAAAATTCTGAGAATGGCAAAAGTTCACACATGCATGTTCATCACAAAATAAAATGTGACAATTTAAAAAAAGTAACAGGTATTCATGAAATGAAGCAATTAATCAATTTAATTCATGTAGTCCTTAGTATTGTGTTAGTCCACAAAACATGAAGATATTACTTGCCAACATAGATTTCATGTAACATATTAATACACAACAACCAGATCAAGTGCTTCAAGGTATATCAGGCAAAAGGGGAAGATATACTAAATCCACTCAAAAAAGAATTAAATTTCAGGAAACGGACTATTATAGAAATCGGGGAATTGCAGCTATATTTTGCATGTTCAGGAATATTCCAATTCTTTGCTCTAATATTCATTTAAAAAGAAGTCTCTAAAGAACTAGTTAGAAGAAGTAACTTCAATTGGGCATTGGTTTCCATATGCTCTTGAGTGGACAAGTTTCCATGAAAAAATAGTATTATTGCATTTAACTCTACAAACCAGAAAGGACTTAGCTACGTATATAGAATAAACATCAATCCATAGTTTCTTACTCGGAATGGCTAGGAAAAAAATTATAACTAAAAGCTGAGGCAACCTTGTCAAGCACCGAAGTGATGGCAGAAGGGCCACTTGAGTATAAATGATTGTATACAACATCCATGACAACATGAAGGCCTAAGTGATTCAGGGCCTGCAGCAAGATTTATCAGAAAGGTACCTGTTATCCTGGACAGAGCTGGTTAAAATAAGGACACCTGCTACTCAGATCATTACACTAAAGCAACATGCTGGGTGTTGAATGTTGCTGCACATTTATGTACGAAAATTCAGGGTTAAAAGCAAAAGCACACCTGGACCATCTGTCGGTATTCAATAATACGATTTGGACCATCTGGGTTACTTGCATAGCTTCCTTTCGGAACTCCCCAAAGCACAGGGTTATACCTTTAGTTGCATGTGGCCATGTGTTAGAATAATTTATGACACATCAGTATATTGTGAATCTTTGAGAGGAAAGAAACAACGAAGCAAAAAAATGAATACCCCCAATTATAAGGGTCCTCTTCCTGAATAGCTACAACTGCATCTTGTTGTAAATCTGACCCTGGAGGGAGTTTTGACAGTTCAGCCTCATCTGCCAGAGTAGATGAAGTCCCCTAGTTACTCGAAAAGGAATAATCCAATGAATCAACTAAAGGTGCACAAGATGGAAGTGACAGAGTTTAGTTTAATCAACTAATAACTTACTTGTAGTAATCACTGAAAGATATATGCTGAATAAGAAAAACAAAAGATAGCTGGAACTAAATTGAACTCTAAAGATATGTAAATACCTGGCAACATAAATTTTATGATGTCAATGTATTCCTGATATTCTATATCAGATTGAAAGTTTGGATTCTTTCCATGCGTATTGTAGAATTTCAAAGTAAATAAAAAGCATGTAAGTTACAAAATTACATTATCATTTTAAACAACAGGTTAATGTTTTTTACTGGTAAAACATACAGAAAGAATGAGTCTTTACCAACACATTTCCAATTGTCCTTAATGTCATCAACACCTCCAAATTGAAAGCTTGGCAACAAATGCACATGAGTCAAACCAGCATCAGACAGTTTCCTTAGGTGTCGTATTCCTGCTGTATCCTGTATCACAAGTTGCAGAATGCAGATAAGGTGGAAGCTGATGAATTAAGGTCATGAAATATTACTCTTCTAGTAAATCAACTGTGAACAACCTGACATGTAAATGCGCAGAATCCTCCTCTAGAATGACAGTCCACTGTGCTATCATGGGCACTGTAAATTAAAAATGACAGAAAACATAGTGATAAATTTATAAAAATGAGGGTGCAAAAAACCTCACCAAAGTTACAGCCACAGAACAGCTAACCTGAAATCGCGAATATGCAATTCATATATGCTTATGTCAGAAAAGGAATCAAGCTTTGGCTTTTCAGCCGCCAATTTATCCCATGAAGGTGGTTTCAATGTTTCACTATTAATGTCGACCAACCAAGTCCGTGTTCCATTTGCAGACAGCCTAGTCAAAACAAGATAACATTTATGTCTTCCGCTTTCTCTATGGCTAGTCTTGTATTATGAATAATCAAAATGCAGTTACCCTCTAGCATAAGGATCATCAGCCAAACATTTCTCAACTTGTGATGTAGCTGGATGATATACTGTGACTTCATACAGATAATACCGGTTCTCCCAGTTTCTTGGACCAGTAACACTCCAAACACCATTTGACTCATTGAGTTGCACAGTCTCCAGTAAAGGCCCCACTGGACCATCATAGAAGCTCACACTCACATCCTGCAGCACTATTGAGATACTTTCAATAGAAGTAGAAAATATAGAGGACTAGTGGTAAACTGGTAATAGTAACATGTTAAAGGATTCCAAGATCCAGAACCTGTGCTGTAGGAGCCCATAGATGCAGACTCACAGCTTTCTCACTGAAAACTGCGCCAAGTGGTCCAGTGTAGGCAAACATGTCATCCAACACGCCAGGTAGTTGCAACGCGGTAACATCTTGGCTTTTCCCATGACCTATCTTGTAACAATACACAATTGTCCTCGTGAACCGTTTGTCGAGAGGTCTTTAAGGAAAGGCAGCCTAGTGTAAAGATTACCATCAAAAGAAGCGACAGCCAGTTGACATTTCACAAGGCTGGCAACATCAACAGAGCTTGGAACTCTGAAGGCTTTATAGCAGCTGATAAAAGGGAATTTCTCAGTCACCTGAAGCATGTGAAGTGTAGGCCAACATTAGAGTGCTGCTTGAAAAGAAAACACAAAGATGAACAAACATAACAAGCACTGCAGAACAAAGATAATTAAAATAACTCAATGATACTCGTACACTGGCTGGAAGCCCGCTGTGTTCCGGTTGCAGCTGAACTTTGGAATCGTAACCTGCCAAATCAGCAAGGATTGTGACATGCAGACTTTTAACCCTTTATTATTATAATCAATAGGTGAAAAGGATCCAAAAGTCTATAGTTCACCCACCTTTAACAACCCCATTTGACATGAACATTGTAGCACTTCTGCTTGCATATAAGTACAGGTAGGTTTCTTGATCGCTGACATCCCAGGCAATCAGGGACTTCGTGACCCAGTAAGCTCTTGCATCTGACAAAAACTCCTGCAGAAGCAACATCACAGGTAGAGTAAGAACAGCTCAGAAACATGGGATAAAACAAATGAAATATTTGGAAATTCTTCACAAGATGGTGATGAATTAACTACAGGATCCTTTTCACAGTAGGCATGATCTCGAATATGGAGATTTGACTGAAACTTTTGGATTGTATAATATATTTCCGGAAGCTGGAAACAACTATAAGAAGTACTCTTTCTAGGCAAAGGGCCTTGAAAAAGTATTTCGTAAAATCTGGATACAATTCTTTTTTTTCAGTTAGAGGAAGTGATTGTTGTATCTGTATGATCACTGGCAGGTGGTCCAACACCATAGGGCTCTGAAGAACCCAGGGGTTGATGTGAAAATTTATAACAATCATTCTATTTCCATCCATTGCGCGCATCGTGTGACTGCCATGCGGGCCACATGGACTGACGGACAGACAACCAAACCTGGAGGGATAATCGCGTAAATTTTTCCGCAATCGAGGGGTCCAATCGACAATTGCACCTACTCCGTAATAACGGGATGATGTGAGGAGGGGGGCAGCAGCGGCCGCACCTGGGTGGCCTCGGCGACGCCGACATCAGCGCCGGCGCTCTCCTCCCCCGTCGCCATGGGGGGCCGCGGCGCGGCGTGGAGCACCCTCAGGGTCCCGGGAGCCGCAGCGCGGGCGGAATGCGCCGGCGGCGGAGAGGCCCGCGCTGCGCCCGACCTCCTCGGCGAAGCTGACGACGGGGCGGCGGCGGCGGCGGCGATGCGCGGGGGTGGCGCGAGGGCGAAGCGGGAGCTGGCGTGGAGCAGCATTTGCATCGGCGTTTGGATTCGAGGGAGAGGAAGGCGGAGAGGCCAGCCTTGTAATAATAACCGATTTATTTATTTATTCACTTGTTATGTGATCTTATATAGAACGGAGTAGCAGAAATGGGGAAGGAAAAGGAAAAGCTGCATGAGTGTTTTTATGGGTACCTTGGTGCTTTTTGTCATTTATCTCTTTCTGTTTTTCTGTTTCTCTTTTATTTCCCTTTTTTCATTCCTTTATTTGTAGGTATTTTCCTCTATGTTAATCCACACGTTTGGGTCATCCATTCCTTCTAAGTTTTTTTTTCCAGTTTCTTGCTTTCGTTTATCGGCATTTTGTGCTTTATATATAAGGTCACGGCATCAACTCCACCAGACATGAAATCCAAATGTGTTGCGTCGCTTTGGAGGAGCAGGAATTATGAGCGTGCTAGTATACTTTTCCTGTTCCTTTTTTCTAATCTCATAGTTTCCTAGGTGCAAGCGGAGTTTGAAAAAGAAAAAGGTATGCTTTTATGTATGTATTGTGTGTTTGTTTATGCGTGCCGTTTTGATGTTTCTATAAAATTTTAGTCATTTTGGGTTTCCATATGCCGGCAATTAATCTGGTCACCAGCCTCATGCTTGTTCCATGCTCAAAAACAAAAATCGGTGGCTTTATTCCCTTCATTTTTACCTTTTTGTGCTCGCATGTGGACAGGGTAAAACAAATATGACTCTGAACATCTCATGTAGTGTGTTACACGTGCATAGTTGTATGTGAGAAAGGCATGGAGTATGGTTTTATACGTAAATGATTTTGTACCATCATTGCTACCACAACATTACACCAAACAAAGTTGTAAACCAAGAGGCTCTTAAGATGTATAATTTTCTAATTTAGTTAAACAACCTATAGATAATTGTAATAATGTGTTCAGAATAGCAAAGAATATGTATATAGAAAACATCTGGTACAACATTTTCTCCCTTACAACATCTGTAGTTATCTATTGGGGTAAATTGTTATGGTGATCTCTTAAATAAAAAATATCTATGTGTTGTTGCACCGAAATTTCTTGGTAAAGGAGAGCAGTTTGTCATCAAACTCACTCCTAAGGCAAAGCACTCATAGATCGTAGATCAAAATACCATAAAATCCAAAAACATCCCATCTATATGAACTAGAACCTTTATTGTTAGTCGCAAGACGCCATGCATTCAAATTAGACTGGTCAATTGTCCACCTCTCATGACTCTTATAAATTTCCTATATGCACAACAAATGCAAATGAAGTGAGTTCCTGTGGTACTTCAAATTACACGATGCTTTGCAGTAATTCATAGGACCTCACCCAACTTTTTTTTTTAGAAAAAGGGAGTCTCCTCTGCTTTTTTTTGCAGTAATTCACCTAGTATGGAGCTAATAGCACCCAACAGTTCCTGAAAAATAAATAGAAAGCAGTAATAATTAGACAATTAAACTTGGTTATATCCAATGAGAATGAAATAAACCACATCAATTGGCTCAAAATGTTCTATTGATCGCAACTGGTTGAAAAAGGTCACTCTGATGGCGACACTTAGAATGGACAGCAAACTAGGGCCAATAATCATGTAGGGTAGCGTTGATTGTAGGCTGTTTGGTGAATGTAAATGTATAAAGTACCTGCAGCACATGGTAGCATTGATTGTAGGCTCATCTATTTCATCTAGAGACAGGATGTAGAGATGAACAAACCTGCAAAAAGATTCCGGTTAGAAATTTAAACCAACAGAGTTCTGCTATCGCTGCTGTTCATAACAAAGCATATACTAAAAATCAATGGAAATAGGCACTGGGTCACAATAGTGAGCTACGAGAAGGCTCCTATAAATACTAAATAGGCCCTTCATTCATTTGCAAGCAACACTTGGAGAAATATCAGCAGAAAAAAATTACCATATGGATTATATTTGCTCGTTGGTAGCATCAACATCAGTAACATGCATGAACAAATCACTTGATTTCATTGGACAATTTTAAAAGATCTAGCTCTTCCAACTAAAATTATCTAATGAACAAGAGCTGTTGTATTTACATTGCTTTGATCATGACTATACCTTTCTCGAGCTTGGCCTCTACCTTCTTATGATACTTGAGGCTCATAGTATTGATTGCATCTCCCACAAAGTCCTTCTAGAACATTGGACAAGTTAGACTGTAATATACTATTCGTTTGTCAAAGCCAAAATATACAGGTTTGAAGATTTAGACTGAAGAACACATTGTGAAAATTCAGATTATGCACATTGAAATTAAACACCAGAGAACTAATAGCACCAGCAGCTAATACGTATTAGACAGTGACAGTTGCACCTACCAGAAATATGGTTTTGACAGTCATGTTATCATCGTTGCATATATGTATTAAAAGTTTCAGAGATGGTGCCATTGTTATGGACCTCAACATTCAGTCAACAGTCCATCAGAAATGTCAGATGCCTACCAAGTCGGTTTAGCTTACCTTCACTGTTATTTGTCAATACAGCTATTTATCCTACATCGAAAGTATCCCCTGCAAAACATCCTATATCCTATAATTTCTGCAGATACTTGTTTGATTTACTTCTTGAATGTTTATGGCTCTCTTTTCTCCAATTCTGCATCTACAGAGAATTTAATTAGTGAGCAAAACCATCAAACAGACATCATTATTCATGATAACTTGATCATGGAGTCATTCACGTACTTGTATCTTGACTGAATGACATGCTTGAATCCATGAGGTGAGGAAGAAGGCAAGGGCATACTGCACCACATCGTGCAGCTACTTTGGAGCCAGCCAAATAGATAAATTTTCCCTCTCTTGATGGATACTAAAAACATAGAAAAAATTGCCAACTATCAGATCTCATGAGAAGGCTTGCCCTCCACGGGAGTTTGAATTCAGGCTTGCGCTCGAACACACTCCTGCCTCAACTATCAGATCTGGGGAGAATACATCAAAAGCCAAAAGCAAAACAAGATGGAGAACGACGAGCACACCTGGAAGACGGATAACACGTTGGGGTTGAGGGGCAATGACGTATGATGTGAACGGCATCACTTGCGCCTCCAGGTCCCTCAGCTCTTCCACGCCGGCGCAGGCGTGGGTGGCGTCTCCTTCGGCTCACACGCCTCAGCCACCACTCGCTGCCTTTCTATAACAAAATGACTCACACAAAATCTAGACTCCACACGATAACTCGCTGATATAATCCATCAGCATCAATCCCGACCCATCGGCTGCGATGCCATATCGGCTGATTTGCTCCTCGCCTTCTATCGACCGTCTCCCTTGCTCCAGCATCAGCCAAACATGTGCCAAAAAACATTGTCAACACGTGCCCCTTGTTTCGGAATAAAATATTTTTGTTCCGAAATTCTCTCCAGTCATGATTGTCTTTCTGATTCCGCTCATGCATACAGTGTTCAAACATCTCCTCGCGCTTCGTGCGGCCAGCGCTTCAAATACCATTTTTGCCCCTGAGAGCAAAACTATAAAGACTCGTCCGCCCCGACCCTTCTTCTTCCAAGCCAACTGCTCCCGAGCACTCTCCTCAAGAACAGATCTCCACTTTTCTGGCGGGCGATCTGCAAGCAACTTCCCGACAAGCTTCTAACACTTCTCGCTGCGGCGGAGTTCATCCTCAACAACCAGGGCACACATCTAATCTGCGTCAATAGCTTCTCTCACAAACATCCCCATGGTACTAGATCTGGAACTGTTCATCCTTTGCAGTTTCCGCTCCATCTCATAGGATTTTCCTTTGTGCTTGTAGAATGTTAGAGGTAGGATCACCATAGCCATAGAGGACAAACCAAGACTCATCTATCTAGGCCCCATGGGAGATCCGGATCCCACAGATCTGATCAACTTAAAAACGAATCGCATCCCTCTCAAGCACTCCAATATGAACATACAAGATTGGAGCACTACTTTTAGGTCCTGGCCGAATGTAACTCCAGGGTGGAGGAATTGGCATCTCAAAATGTCCGCACCCAAAAGAACAATCTTGGATGAATATGACATCGGCCAATGCATCAAGCTCTCTCTATCAAACATGGATAGAAACGAGTCTATGCTTATTGCAGCCTCACATTTCTGGTCAGACACCCTCAACGCATTTCTGTTTGGTCATGATCCGATGACCCCCACCTTGGCCGATGTTCTAATGCTGACAGGTCTCAATGTCTCAGCCCTAGATTCTGCTCATAGTCTTTTAACCAAACCCTCACATCGGCTGGAGTCGAAGAATGTTGGTGGCTGGAAAGGCTACATTGAACATCACGCAAGGACAAGGCCAATAAGTGACAGGGAGCATACAACCTTTCTAAATATGTGGCTAGAGAAATTTATTTTCTGTGGAAAAACTGTTATCCCGACCACTAATATGCAATCCATAGCCAAATCCTTAGCCACAGGACACTTGATCCCTCTAGGCAAACATCTGCTAGGCTCAGTGTCGATTCCGAAAATGGCTGGCAGCTAAACCTACTCGAAGTGTGTATCATGCATCGTGATCGGAGATGGCCTAGCACACAATAACTCAAGATTTATACTAGTTCAGGCAAATATGCCCTACGTCCAGTCGGGGGTCGGTCGGATGTATTGCTTGAGCCCAGGTGCTCGTGAGAGTTGGGGAGTTACAAGTTTTCGAGTGGAGGGTGAATCTCTTGGATCTCGGTTCGGTCCCCTTTCCTAGGCGGCTGACCCTCCCTTTTATAGTCCAAAGGGGGGGTCTCCTTTACAAGGGAACTAAGGATAGAAAAAGAAGGGTAGACAGAGAGAGAGATCCTAACCCCGCCGGTCGGGGTCATCAGCTCTGTCAGTCGGGATCGCCAACTTTGCCAATCGGAGTCCTTGGGCGGCCACCGTCGGAGTCCCACCTGGCGGAGTGGCCATCTTGTTCTGTCCCTGTTCGTCGTGTTCCGTCGGTCGGAAGGCAGGCGTGCGCTGATAAGTACGGTATGGCAGTCACGCCCCGTCCCTGGCGACACATCCTATCACTCTGTCATGACAGAGGCGTGTCCGTCGTGTCATGATGACGTTGTGCCCCGTCCCTTCGTGAGGATAGGTAGGTGGAATAGTGTCCCTCTGTTGTGGTAGCAAGGGGGACTGTAGCCCCCGTGGAGGGGGTGGTTGGCCCTGTACGGCAAGTTGACCCCAGTGTCCGCCCCTATTCTCATCACCTGCTCCCGAGGACCGTCAGTGCACAAGGCCTGGCTGGCCCCCGACCTTGTCAGTCGGGGGCAGCGATACGTGTACAATGGAGTCTGGTCGGACCCTTAGTTCAGGACCATGGTATGGTCATCCCCTCGGTCGGGGACGCGGGTCGAGGCTCCCGCCGACCGGTCCCGGTCGGTCGGGACCATGGGCCTGGGCGGCCTGGAGGAAGTCACGGCTCAGGAGGGCGGCTGTTTGATCCATGTGCGGTCTCAGGCTATACAGAGTGCTAGTGGGAAGTGGGCCTGCTGGGGACCCCAGGTCCCTGGATTCGTCAGAGGCCGCCGAGCGGCTTTGTGATTTGTTTAATCATGAAGGCGCTATTCTCACTGCGCCATGCTTTTGCTTAGAGTGAGAGGTTGCATCGCTTTGCCTCAGCCGCAAAGAGACACAACACATGGGAGGCTCCCGCTTGCGACCGCGAGTCAATCGGGGGGTGCCTTGGTCTTGACCATGTAATGAGTGCGACGCAGCAGTACCAGCCGCCTGCTTTCGTGTGGAATATCGAGGACTGCCCGATCTGTCACATCGGCTCGCCACGGAGGAGTTCCTCCCTATTTCCCCGTGAGGGTTTCCATCCCTTTGGGGGCCGAGCTTTGCGCCGCGCGGCAAAGCCAGCTCGCGAGACAGGGAGGTGCCTGGGTGGCTATAAATGGAAGCCTCCTGGGCTCCGTTTTTGAACTCATCCAAAACCTGAGTCGTGTGTGTCCACCTGACGGAGCTGGTGGCTCCTTTCAGCATCTGGTGCTAGAAAAATGCTTGCGGGCGGTAGGGGATAACACGCGGGCAACGCCATGTGCCCGGGCCTCTCCCAAGCTCGGTCCTCCGAGTGCTCAGCTCGGATGATCGAGGGGAGCGGGTGCGCAGGTAGGCCACCGTTTTTGGCAGGCGGTCGACGCCGTTTCCCCAGGTGCCTTGGGCGACTACGGGGGGAGCACCGGCCTCGGGCGGTGGATGTGTCAGTGTTTCCACTGGCCGAGCCCTGAAATGGTGAGGAACTCCTTGTTCCTGCCTGCTGCCGGGCGCGCTCCTAAGGGTCACCTGGGTCCCGAGCAGGTTCGACTTCCCCGTGTTCCTCACCCCCAGTTCGCTTTATGAGGAGGCTTGTCCTTCCTAGGCGACTGGAGATGGGGAAGAACTCCTCGTTGTCGTTTGAGACGGTGAGGGAGTTTGGTTGGCGGCGGCGGCAGATGGACTGCTCGCCATCATCCCCGCCAAGTTGCCCTTGAGGAACGGGGTGCGAGAAGAAGGCTTGGGAGGAAGATGCTCCTCCCAGTCTTCCCGTAGTTGTAGCAGCCGCCCTCAAGGCTTCCAGTGTTACCACCCTTGTGGTGGTAACAGGTTTTTGTACTTTGTAACGGCCATGGACCAACTGTACTTTTGTAATATTTATTCAAGGAATAAAACACATTTATTCTGGAGTGCTTTGTATCTGCCGCGCCCAACCGCGAGTCTGGTCGGGGGTTGGAATTTTGTCATCCCCCATGGGTGAGAACGCGGTACCCTGACTTGTCGCGGCTTCGCCGCAAAGGAAGGCGGTCGGGTCGGTGGCGGCACGTGCGAATACGTGTGGAGATGACCCATCCGCGGTCTTCGTGACCGGAGGGGTTGAGCCGGCATCACTTGCCTCGATGGCTCGATTGACCGGCTTGGTGAGCTCCTAACGGGTGTGCCCGGGCAAAATTTTGGGCGTCTGAGTGGAATCTGGGTCCGTCGTTCATGACGGGGCTAGCATAGCCCGCAGGTGGCATTCCACTGCTCCACGACCCACCTCCCGGCAGATGCCCGAGTTGTCCGACCGACTCAGGTGGCTCACTGGATATCCTTCATTTCATCTAATTCCAATTGGTTCTTAGGACATTGGGCTTCACTCAACTTATCGCCCTTTGCTAATAGAACAGGTGTGGCCTTACTCTTATCCATATTAAATCTCTTGAGCATTTTCTCAATATATTCCCTTTGAGACAATCCTAGCACTCCTTTGGTTCTGTTTTGGTGTATCTCAATGCCCAGAACATAAGAGGCCTCACCAAGATCTTTCATATCAAAGTTGGACGAAAGAAAACCCTTTGTCTCATGCAGCATTCACTTATCGCTGCTCGCTAATAGGATATCATCCACATAAAAGCACTAGAATTATAAATTTACCACCCTTTATCTTAGTGTAAATACAGTTATCCACATCATTATCCTTAAACCCGAATTTCTTAATCACTTGATCGAATTTAAGGTTCCATTATCTTGACGCTTGCTTAAGTTTGTAGATAGACTTCTTTTGTCTGCACCCCATTTGTTCCTTGCCCTTCACAACAAAACCTTCCGGTTGTGCCATGAAGATGGTCTCATCCAAGTCACCGTTAAGGAATGCAGTTTTGACATCCATCTGATGCAGCTCTAAGTCATAATGAGCCACTAGCACCATGACGATTCTAAAGGAATCATTCTTAGATAGAGGGGAGGAAGTCTCATTATAATCAACCCCTTCCTTTTGTGTAAAACCCTTGGCTACAAGCCTCGCTTTGAACCATTCGACATTCCCTTTGGAATCACGTTTAGTCCTGTAGACCCATTTACAACCTACTGGTTTGACTCCATCAGGAATATCTACTAAATCCCATACAACATGAGAACTCCATAGCCTCAACCCATTTAGTAGGGTTTCACATGATACTGCTTCCCTGAACGAGTCAGGATCATCAACCTTCCCAACATCATATATGTCTTCACTTAAGTATGTCTCATAATCTGGGAAAGTTGCTGGTTTCCTAGCCCGCCGTGATCTTCTCAAGAGTACAATAAGCTGAGGTACCTGAACTGGGTTTTCAGCTTCAACATTAGGCGCAACTTCAACATTAGGCACAACTTCAACATTAGGCGCCACTTGCTCAACTTGTGGTTCGCTCGCATGCTCAGGAGGTACTTTTATAACAGGAGGAGGAGCGCTAGTACTCTGAACAGAAGGCGTAACCTGAACAGAAGGTGTACTCTGAACAAAGGGCATGAACAACGGCACTAACTGAGGTGTTACCGACTCCTGAATCTCCGGGATGGGAAGCTCAGCCCAAATTTCTTCAAGATTTATTTCCCATCTTGGAAAGCTCCCACTGATTCTTGCATCCTCTAGGAACACAGTGAAGCAATCAGGATAGTAGAAATGGTATCCCTTAGACTTATCAGGGTATCCGATGAAATGGCAGCTCACCTTCTTATAATCTAATTTCTTTTGCTGTGGGTTAAATAACTTAGCTTCAGCAGCACCACAAAGTAAATAATTAAGCATCGGTTTCTTCCCAAACCATAATTCATAAGGTGCCTTTGGAACTGATTTGGTAGGGACCCGATTAAGTATATGCGCAGCTGTCTTTAACGCTTCCATCTACAGTTCCATAGGTAAGGTAGAATAACTAAGCATACTACGTACCATGTCTATAAGTATACGATTACGACGCTCAGCGACTCCATTTTGCCGTGGTTCGCTCGGCATGCTGTAGTGGGCCTTTATACCATTTTCTTCAAGGTACTTAGCGAATGGTCCAGATATTTGGCTGAATGGAGCATGTCTCCCTTAATATTCACCACCTCGGTTTGATCTCACAATTTTAATAGTGACATTATGCTGATTTTCCACTTCAGCCTTGAATATTTTGAATTTATCTAATGATTCGGACCGATCACGAATGGGGTAAATATAACCATAACAAGAGAAGTCATCAGTGAAAGTAATGAACGAGTTAAAACTATCTATAGACTTTACTGGGAACAAGCCACTAATATCAGTATGAATTATTTCTAATAAGCCCGAACTCCGAGTAGCTCCTTTCTTAATAGTCTTAGCGAATTTCCCCTTAATACAGTCAACACATTGTTGATCTAAGTCCGAGAGATCTAATGAATGGAGTATCTCTTCTCTTATGAGATGCTCAATTCTCCCCTCGAAATGTGGCCTAAACGACAGTGCCACAATTTCGAAGAAGTCTCATCATCACGCTTACTCTTATTTGTTGCATCACACACATTCATTTTAGAATAATCATTATCAAGACAGAGCAAATAAAGATCGCTTTGCAAATGACCAAGGCCAACACGAATATTATGAAACTTAATGTTTCACTTCGAGTTGCCAAGCTCACAAATATGTCCTGACTTATCTAATCTCGAAATAGAAATAAGGTTTCTCTTTAAACTAGGAACATAAAGAACATCTTGCAAATGAAGGTGGAATCCGCCCGGTAACTCCAAGTCAAAGCTCCCAATGGCTTCAACCTTGACTTCATTGCTATCAACCACTCTTCGACTTTGCTCCCCCTCTCTTAAAGTTCAGATCGAATTGAATACCTGCAATGAATTGGAAATATGCACAGTGGCACCTGAGTCAATCCACCAAGTATCAGGAGAAAAATTCACTAAGAATAATTCATCAATAAATGAAATATAATCAATAATTGTACCTTTATTTTTTAGCCACTCCTTGAATCCTGCGCAGTCCTTCTGCACATGCTTAGGTGACTTGCAAAACCCGCACAACTTCTCATCAGAAGTCTTCTTGTGTGCCACGGACTTGCTCACTTTATGGCTCTTGAACTTCTTCTTATGCTGCTTGCTGCTGCCTGATTCAGCCTAATGCTTAGGAGCATTTACTGACACTAACACGCTCAAAGCACTGACTGACCATGTTGACAGCATCCTTGATCCTTTCAGTCTTCTGCCTTTCCTCTTCCTCAACACAGTAACTAATGAGCTCAGCCATGCTCCAAGTCGCCTTTTGAGTGTTGTAGCTTATCTTGAAGGGACTATACTGTGGAGGCAGTGAAGTCATAATGAAATGCACCAGAAAACCATCAGATCCAGTGTCTTGAGCTTGTTTGCCATGTCACACATATTCATAACGTGTTTCCTCATTCCACTTTGCCCATTATTCTGTGAAGTCAGCATCTTCATGATGAGGGTGCTAGCATCTCTTGAAGTTCTCTTCCACCTTGGTAAGATAAGCCTTGGCGGCCAACTCCTTACCATCCTAGTCCTTATCATGAATAGCACCAAGGAAGACCGATGAGATCGTCTATTTAATGATCATGTTGGCCATCCTGTCACATCTCTCCCACTTTTCAATGGAAGTACGATCAACATTTGCTCCAGTGGGCTCTGTTGGCTTATCTTCACGTAATGTGAGGTCGTACTCGCACACAACAATGGCCACCTGCACCTGGTTCAACCACTTGGGGTAGTTGGTGCCATTCAGGGGCTCAATGGAACTCAGGTAGTTCGTTACAGTGTTCACTGAAAATCATGAAAAATAATAACTCAATTAAATTCAGAATTAAGATGTTCATAAAAAGTATGAAATTAATCCTACGATGGTTTGATTAAAATCACACTTAAAAATTTCAATTTGCATCACCGATGGGGTAAACAAACAAAATTTATCATAAAACTCATAATTAAAACAACGATGGTCAGAATTAATTACAAGTGAACCCTAGATAAACTCCCCGATGGTTCCATTTAAATAGAGCGCATCTCAATTGCATATGGTGGATAAACATAATTTCAGTTGATAAATACCACTAAAACATAAATAAAAGCATTTAAATAACTTATGGGAAAATTATAAACATAATACCAAAATTTAAAGTGCAACAGAAATAATTAACTAAAAGATGAAAAAATTAAACAAAAAATAAAATAAACAATAAAACGGTGAGGAAAAGGATTTTAAACGTAAACTGGGCTAAAACTCCAAAATAAAACCCGAACTGAAAAGGCTCAAAACTTCACTCGCGCGCGCACCAGCGGCTCGGCCCAGCAAGCCGCGCATCATCCGCGCAGCCCGCCAGCCGCGGGCCAGCTCGGCTCAGCCCAACCGCACAGCGGCTTGGCTCGCGCGTAGGCGGGCTCGGCCAGGCAGCCGCACAGCAGCCCAGTTGCACGTAACGGCCCAACAGCAAGCATAGCGGCCCAAAACCGGCCCGATCACCCCAAAACCCTAATCTGGGTGAATCTCAGCCATCCAGATCAATCCAACGGCCGAAAATCATGCTTGAGTTGCATAAAAAGGGATGAGCTCGTCGGAACCCTAAAAACCAGCTCAGTCTCCTCCTAGTCGCCGCCCGCGTACCGGCCACAGCCGCTGGCCGTTGGCGCCACCGCCGACGCAACCGCAGCAGCCGGGGCCACACCCGCAGCAAGGCGTGCGCGAGGCGCGGGCACTGCACCGGGCCGCGTGCACCCAGGTGCTGCGAGCGCCTTGCAGCCTGTGCGCGCCCTGGGCGCCGCTCGGGTGCGCTGCCCGATGCTGCGTGCGCCCAGCCGCTCGATTGCGCCGCCGCTCGGGCCCCGCCAGCGCCGCTGGCCCGTGGCCTGCAATCGCGTGGGTGCGGGCGCCGCGCGCGTCGCATGTGCCGCGGGCAGGCTGACAGCATGCATCCTTGGGGGCGCTGCTCGCCACGTGGGGCCCTGCTGGCTACCGCTTGCTTCGCAGGCTGCCGTGCGCCCATCATGGCCTGCCCCGCCGCCGCTTATGCACCACCGCGGGCCCTCTCACCGGCGTCGTGTGCGCTCAAGTCGCGCGCGGCTCCATCGAGGAGGCTCTGCCGTGGTCCTCTCATGGCTGCGAGCGCTCTCATGGCCACACAGGTAAGGGCTCTTAGGGTTAGGGTTAGAGTTCATAAAAGGGATTTGGGGATTTCTTGATGCAATCTAAGATTTGGCTTTCCCCTCCTAATTTTCTTACAGATGCATCTAATCTCATAAATTTGACTTTAATTTTAAGAAATTGAATTAACAGGGAATAATTTGGGAGAAACTGAAACCCTAATTAACTTGATTTTGCCTCGGTCTAATCACAATTAGCATTAACATAAGCGTTTAGATCTAATCCAAGGTGATTAGCCTAATTACATTAATTATGCATTTAATCAGAGCGTATTTAGGCTAATTACTTCATAAACATGCATCTTAAACTTGAAAACCTTACTGCAGGGACTAATTGCATCTAAAACTTGAACCTTTTAGTTGTGCAATAGGATTTAGATCTGCACAACTTCATAAAAGACAAAACCGGGAACTTTAAGGCTTTTCTTTAACATATTGAATCAGGCTAGGCATAATAATGGTTCTTGTTAGCAAATGTTGATTCTGCTAATGAACGTAATTAGCGATTAAACAGGATCCTTAGCCCAAACATGATATCAATCATATAATGCGGAATTTGGTGGGTAGATATTATACTAGCGTTAGCAATAGCAGCTATAGGAGCTCCCTGAGTTAATAATGCCTAAGCCGTAAAGGAAATAGGAGTTCTTATCGGTGTAGATGTAGCAGCAGAGTAGCGACGTCCTTCGGGTCGCCGACGGCACTGCCCTCGAGTACTTGGTCTTCCAAACTCCTTCAACATCCTTAGCAATCAGACTTGAGGTGGCTAGGGTTCAGAAAACGTGTGTTTAATGATAGCCACGACCTTAAGCATATATATAGATACTGTGGGGCTGGGACTAGCCTCTGTTTGGAATAGATTAATGGGCATGCTGATCACAGTCGATTAGATTTTTCCTTAATCATGTTTTGGGTGGTTAAATACCTTAACAGTGAAGATCGCAATCTTAACAGAAATATATTTCCAACACGGCCACGTCATCATCGGCTCCTCGGACGGGTGGCTCGTCACCGCCAACGAGCAGGGGGGCCTGCGCATGGCTAACCCAGCCACCGGGGAGCACGCCGACCTGCCGGCCATCACCACCATCCCGTTCCTCAATTCTCTCGGAGGCCGAAGGTTCTGCCTCGACGTGGCGCCCTTCTTGCAGATCCGGTTCGGAGGCCCTCCCCCGCCGGAGGACAAAGACTGGGGGCTGAACCCGCCGAGGACGTCCACGCTCACCGCCGCGCAGATGCGCCAGAAATTCTACCGCAAGGTCATCTTCTCGGCGTCCCCGCCGCCATGCTCATCACGGACAGGCACATCGGCGCGCCGGCCTTCGCGGCGGCGGAGGATCCCGTTCCTGTCTGGAGGATGGCGTACTCCCCCGAGGGCATCAAGGACGCGATCCACCACATTGGCCGGTTCTACTCGGTCACATACACCGGCCGTGTCGAGGCCTGGCAATGCAACGACAAGACCGGCGAGTTCACCAGCCAGATGGTGGCGCCGAGGCTGGCTGCTTACGAGAGAAAATTGCGATTATAGGACTCCAAACAATGCGCTTCGCAGTTTTGCCATTTGTAACGTTGACATCGTAGAATTGAGACTCCAAATATGTGCCCTTTGATTATACTACCATTTGGTATATTTCCTTGTTTTCTTTTTTCTTTTCAGGCATTTGGCAGGCTGAAATGACCTTCTTGGCCCTCTTTTTTTCACCACGTCTGTTCGTTACTGCTCGCTCGCGTGGAAGGGCAGGCAGGCTGGCTGGCTGGCTGCCGTCCGCCGCCGCTGAGCAGGCTGGCTGGCTGGCTGCCACTGCCGCCTGAGCAGGCAGGCTGGCTGGCTGCCGTCCGCCGCCGCTGACTGCTGGAAAGGAAAAAAAAGTGCAGATCATTTTTATGAAAAAAATTCTGGACATTAAAATGAGCACAAGAAAGTAATGTGGACACGATTATAAGCACAATATTCATGAGTTTATCTTGAAAATCTATGAATTTAGTTTAAACAAGTTCATCTCACGTACTTTGATAATTTTGTTCTGTTCTAAACGAGTTCCATCTCATATCAAATAAAATATGAGTTTACATCTCATCACGAATAAAACCATCACAAATCATACGCAATATTAAGCCTTCTCTTTGGAGTCATCCAATATTAAGCCTTCTCTTTGGAGTCATCTTTTTTGATGCAGCCACAATAGGCATCCTCTCAGGACTAGCGGTGATGGGTTGTGAAGAGTTGCCCTGTTCTAATAATTTTGCATGTCCACTGCACAGAAATATGGTATAACAATTAAATATATGCAAATACTTACTATATGGTAAATGTATTATTATTTCTTACCTTCTAGTGATCCTTCCGGGACTATCACGTAGTATTTCCTCTCTAGTTGGTCTTTTTGGTGTGCTAAGTTCTTTTGGTGCAGCTTTTGTAACATTCTTACTAGGTTGCTTCCGTCTTCCTACAAGTAAAATAGATTTAAATTAAAGTGACATCGGGTGGTATTCAAATTGTAGATGAAAGAAATCAATACTTGCCTCTTTTTTCTGTCCCATTGAGTCGGCACATGGTACTAGCTTGCCTGTGACCCTGTTCACCGCACTTTAAGCAAGTCATAGGTCCTCTTTTCATTGGTGGGAGTAATAGCATTGGCACCTACGTGGCTCCTCCACCTTCGGTTGTACCATCACCATCTTTGGCACCTTTCTTCTTGTGGCCACCTTCCATAAATCCTTTCAGCCTAAGTTTCCTTTGTCTCCCAACCTCTCCTTTAGCAAGAGGTGCACTAACAACAAATGGTAGTTCCACATGTGGCCATTGCGTTTTGTCTGTCATTGGCTCAATCTCTCTAGCATAAGCAACCCTGAACCTATCCACCGAGTAGTACTCATGCACTAATTGTTCAAGGTTAAGTCCCCTTTGGCTACTTACAAAGGCTAATACATGTTGACATGGCTTACCAGTGTGTTGCCATTCAAGACAAGTACAAGTCCTTTGATTTAACTTCACAATATGCCTCTCAACTTTCCTGCTATGGTCCCAGACCTCTGCACTCCAATTAGCAGATGGTACAAATATCAAGTGCCCCAAACCTCTAGTATTTGCCTTCAGCTGAAGCATAATGGCTGGAAGTATCCTACCTTCAGGTAGCCTGTATGCAAGTTCTCTTCTCTTGTCCATAATCGCATGATCATTTCTCTAATCTTATCAGCAAGGTCGTCCACTGGTAAGTCTTTATGGTCTCTTATCCAGTTATTGAATGACTCTGCAATATTACTAGTGATGTAGTCACATTTAATGTCTGGATTGAAGCCACACCTGTACCATAGTAGCTTATGATGGGTTTGTAACCACTTCATTGCTTCTAGTGATTGAGTCATAATTGTTGCCATATGGTCATAGAATATATCTTCTCTTTAAGCCCTTGCAGCAGGATATATCTGGCCGAACCCTCTATACCTTTTCACAAATTTTTTCATAAGATGATAAAAGCATTCTCTTTGCTCTGCATTTGGAAAAATATTCTTCACTGCATTCTCTAAACCCTTGCAAGCATCTGATCAAATAGCAAGGAGTGGAGGATCACCTATTGCCTTCTTTAATTGTTGCATGAACCAAGTCCAGTTGTCTTGTGTTTCAGAAGCTATGAAGCCATAAGCAACTGGATACATCCACTTGTGACCATCCACTCCTACAGCTGCGGCTAACTGGTCCTTCCACCTACCATTAAGTGCTGTAGAATCTATGCTCAAATGAGGCCTACAACCTTCCAAGAAACCATCAATGCATGGTTTAAGAGCACAAAAAAATGATGGAAATACACTTCACCACCATCTTCAAGTACCTCAATCTCCACAACACTCCGAGGGCACCTCTTAAGTAACTCGGCCTTCCACCTGAACAACAACTCAAAACTCTCTTCCCATTTACCATAAACCTCGGCAAGAGCTTTTTCTTTGCCCCGCCATACAGTATCATAGGGAATTGTGACCTTGTGTTGACTCTGCAACTTGTCCTACAATTTCTTAGCTCCAATTTTTGGATTATCTCTAAGGATATCCACAGCCTTGCTGGCTACCCACTTTTGGGATGGAGTTGTAGTTTTGACCCTCATGGTAGAAACACATGTATGGCGACCAACCAAAACTGTTACCTGCAAAGCACACAAATAATGAGAACCATATTAATTTTGCAAAAAAAAGAGAATTGATCAAAAACAAATCAAATTATTCACCTCTATAGTGCTTTGCCCTTTATGTTTGCTGCCATTTATTTTCCAAGGGCAATCATCACTTTACTTGCAAAAACATCTATATCTCTTCGTATCTGACTTCTCTGTCCCTAAATCAAACTCCTTATTGATGGCATACTGTCGCACTGCCATCTTGAACTCCTCCATTGTTGGGTAGAGTGTACCAACAACCATTGGTGGATTGTTCTTATCATATGAAATCACCTCCTCACTTGGTACGGCATCACTAGTAGGAATGGCAGCACCATCATAATCAAGACACTGTTGATCCATTCGACGATCAAAAATCTCTATAGGTACATTAGTTGTCTCCTCTTCTCTCAAGCCTAAAAGTTCATACATCTGATTTTCACTTATAAGTGCAATTCGACCTTCCTCATCATGTGTCTCCACTATCTGTAAGCTATTCCAATCAACTCCTGCCATATATGTGACATAAAGCAATAAACTAAAGCAACAAATATGCAAGCAGCTGGAACATCAATCAATGGTGAGAAGAAGCAGAGAGATGTGGGTACCTCTGGAACCCTGGAGAAGGCCACCGGTGGGGATACGCTCGGTGCCCACGACGATGCGACCAGCGGTGGACCTGTCGCACTCTAGGGCGGTGGAGCTGTCCACCTCGCGAACGGCGCGGCCAGGCCGCCGCCTTTCTCGGCCATGGCAGGCGCGTCCATGGTGCCGCCGCCCTCGGCCATGGCGGGCGCGGCCATGGCTGGTGCGTCCAGGGCGCCGCCGCCCTCGGCCATGGCGGGCGTGGCCAGGCCGGCGCCGGGCGCAGCCATGGCGTGGCGCGGTGGCGGGCGGGCGCGCGCGGCGGTGGCGGACAGGCAGGCGCGCGTGGCGTTCAGGCGTGGCAGCGGCCGCGCGTGGCGGCGGGCGGGCGTGCGCGGTGCGCGGTGGCGGCGGGCGGGCGTGGCGCGGCGGCGGGCGGGCATGGCGCGGCGGCGGCCGGTGGTGGGGCGCGGGAGCCGGCGGCCAGTGAATGATCGGTGAAGTCCATGCAACACAGAGGGGCAAGAAGGTCATTTCAGCCTACCAAATACCTGAAAAGAAAAAAGGAAAAATATACCAAATGGTAGTATAATCAAAGGGCATATGTTTGGAATCCCAATTCTACGATGTCAATGTTACAAATGGCAAAACTGCGAAGCGCATTGTTTGGAATCCTATAATCGCAATTTTCTCGGAGAAGGAGAAGAAGCACCTGCGCTGCAAGTACCTCGCGGCGTCGACGGACGGGCGGCTGATGGCCGTGCTCAAGCACACGGAGGAGGTCGTCGAAGAGCAGAGGAGGTCATATCTATCAAATGACGGAGTTATCAAGCACTATTAACAAGTATGAACAGTGATTTCCACTGTATGTTACAAAATTTGTTCGGGTCGGCGGACCCCGATGAGAAACTGCAGCTCCGCCCCTGGCGCCAACTACCAGGGCTCCTACTATGACAAGCGTGACGACACGGAGCTCCGGGTAACCAGCGTGTACTGCCTCAAGCGCGGCAAGGTGATCAAGAGGATAGCGGAGCAAGGCGAGCACCCGTACTGGCCGCCGCCGGCGTGGTTCACACCTTCCTTCTTGTGATCACTGATCCCACCGCCGACGACGCAATGACATGTAGCTCAATTATTATTTTATTCATGGAATTACATTGTGGTTACTGTTTCAGTTTTTAACAACGTCTGGTAGGCTTTCATGTTTGTTCAAATAAAAGGAAAGCTACCAAAATCGTGGCTTAGCCTTTGGATGCTGAAATTCCTCGTGCCATCCGATGAGTTGCAAGGTTTTTGCTAATCAAACCATTAATCAGCATGCTAATTACTAGGTGACCCAGTTTGAAAAATTAATTCGCAATGAGTACTGTTGTATAGGTATTTGGCTAATCATGTTTCACTAGAAAAATGGCGTCCTATTTGGCGCTCCCCTGTGACCCTGCCCGTCACAAGTGTTTGATGCTCAATGTTGGTTTGTATTATTTGACTAGGTTCATGCCTGTACGTTGCTACAGGTTGCTACAGGTTTAGATCATGTTCAAATAAAATAACACCAAATTAATACTCAAAAGCATATACTAAAAAATGGTGTTGTGTCGGAGTTTCGTACACTGGTTAGTAAAATACGCCACGACTCTCCATAGTTCGATGGCTAACACTCAGGACACAAGGATTTGTACTGGTTCAGGCGAATGCCCTACGTCCAGTGGAGGTACTATTCTCGTTCTTTGAGTTCGAGTTCTAGGTGCTTACAACGGGGTGCTTGCAAGCGTGCGATTGTGTGGTGAGTCCGTATGCGAGTCGAGAGAGAGTAGAAAGAAGGCCCAACTCCCCTTTTATAGTCATGGGGGTTGGGTACCTCACCTCTCCACGGATGAGATCGCGGAGGTGTGGTTGGGGAAGCTACACATGTCCGGCGTGGCTCCTGTTCGCCAACTCTATGGCAGGGCACGACGTGTGTGTGGCCATTGTATGGGCGGCCACGGTTAAAGGGGGCGTACTTGGCGTTCCTTGTGGTCAGGATGGAGTACCGTCAGCTGATCAGGTGGTCGGATCGGCCTCCCTCGGGCCGAGGGAGTGCATGGTGGGCTCGGGTAGTGCGGCGTGCCTTTCAGCCCTAGGCCTAAGGGCGGAACGTGGCGCGGTACGGTAAGGTACAGCCCATCCCGTCGACCTGATGCGGCGGGGGCGGACAACGTGGGCGCTGATCGAGGGTCATGATGACCCGGCTGACTAGGGACGTATGCGTCGTATCCTCGGTCTGCTAGGTCGGGCACATGGGCTAGCGTGCGGATCACATCGGTCAGGGGCATTTAATGCTCCCCACCGGTGCGCCCTTCCTGCGTTCCCCAGGTTGAGGGTTGGATTCGGGCGCTCTCACTTGCTCTCCCCTGTAGCGGACGGGAGAGTGCCGCATGTCCCCTCCTCCTGACGCCGAGTCAGGAGGTTGGAGTCGGAGGTCCTCACGTGGGCCTGGGCGGCCAGTGCGGGCCGGCTCGCTCTGCTATCTGGGCTCGCATCTTGTTGGGCCGTGCGGCCTGCCTGCGCTGTGCGGGAGTGCCTTCCCTGAGGTACCCCGGTCATGATGCGTCGGATTTCTCTGCACCAATTGGTGTCTTGGCTGGACCGCATATGGCTCAAACGAGTTGAGCCCAACTTAATTTTCCGAATTCATGTGAGCAGAAAACTTTTTGGACCAGATTGTAATCGGTTAATTCTCACCCATTATGCATTATGCATAGACGTTTGATTGACGAGGGCCACGATTTTGTGTATATGGGCCGGTAGCTCTATGTATAAGGAATTCCGCTGACTGTTGATTGTCACGCCTACACTAATGGTGGCATTGGGACGCCCTCCTCCCAGAGCTCCTCGCCTACATCATCAGCGGTCGCCTCGCCATCTTGTATAAGAACCGCCCGATTCAACGTTATTTCAAGCAAACCGCCGATTATCATCCTTAAGATGAGAGCTAGCACATATTCGCTCAAGAGCATGCAATGTGCTAACCCACATCTAGAGGCTTCGACAACCGACACATCATTCACCTAAAATGATATCAAATCCGATAGTCCCGGTACGTGCTTGCCACATACCCAGGATTAAGCACACGTACGGTCATACAAATTGCACATTACCACATGAACCATAGAGAGCAAATTTTACGTAGCACGAGATCCAACAATAAGGTTTACAAATTTATGAAAAGGAAGGTTCAAATCTGAAATTAAAAGGTTCAAGCTCCATATTACAAGCCTTGGGCTCACGAATAACATTAAAAGAGATATAAATTTAAGTTTGATGTTTCCATCATGCTCTCACACAAGTCTAGATACGCAGCGGATAAAACAACTAAAGCGTGGTAAGACAACGATATCTTTGCTCAAGGACACCATTATGATCATAACAACTCACTCTTCTCCCGCACCGGAATCGGCGGGATAGAAGTGGCCAAAACACAAGCTCCAGCTCACCTGCAACTTAGATTAAAAGCAACATGAGTACAAAGGTACTCGCAAGACTTACGCAGTTATATAAACAAGGATTATGCGTAGGGGGCTCAACAAGAATGAGGCTTTATGGTTAAGTAATTATTGCATAAGCATGAGCTCTCTAAACTAACATCTAGCTCTCTAATCAAAATTAATTAATCTTGTCCAACCCACAACAAAAATTTTAATTGGTTATGAGAAGAACAAATAATTGATCATAAAAGTGACATGAACCATTTCCAACATATACGAAACTTCTACGAAGAATTCATGGGTTATTGAGCTTGCTCATGACCGAGAGCGCGGCAATTTGAATTGTTTATTAACCTTGCAAGGGTGTACTTCTTTACCCACACGACACAAGGACCATACGGCTCACCCAACCGGCCAAATTGGATGAGGGGGTACTCGCACCAACCGTTCCCAACATGCCTCGGCCATTGAGGGTACGCCTAGCTTACGCGGAGAGTCACCTAGGTCCACCAGGGACATCCCTAAGTATCTCTAGATAGCCCTATGGCCATGCATCTAGGACCGGGCCTCAATGACCAAGATAAAGGAGGTAATAGGCGCATCCTTTCTATGATTGGATATGTGGTAGCACGATTAGTTGCTCAAAACCGACATCATCCACGGATGGTCCTTAAACGATTCGAGCCGACTATGCCTCCGAGACTCCTTTCTCTAGGCCCTACCATTCCAACCGGACCACGAAACCATGTTTCCAACATAACCATAACCGAACAAGTGCGACCAAGGATAATCAAGTGAGTGTAGTGTGACCCTATTCCATTCTTTCCTTTTCAAGTCATAGAATAAATCTAAGCATGGCTAAGCAACTAGTTAGTAACCAAACTACCATGTGACAAGGATATGGATAACAATTCAAGGAAGGGTATTGTATAAGAATAGGTACAACAATGCCATAAGTAAATATAATATATAACCATAGATACCCAATGAAATAACTAAAGCTAAATCAATTTAGGCGGGTAAAATGATCATGCTTAGCTGCTTGCCTTGATTTTTTCTTCTGGTTCAACCACGTACTCAACACCGGGCTCGAGCTCAACGGTGTTGGTGGGCTCAACGGGCTCGCTCTCTGGTGTTTCGGTCACTATAATGCATGAATAATGCATGCATTAGCATGATGCCATGGTTTGTGCATGAAATGACGTGACGCGCATGAGAATGAATGGCACAAACATGCAATGATACGCAAACATAACCACAAACAATAACAATCAAGCACTTCTATGAGCTAAGCATGGAAAGCGCTAAGCAAGTATTATCAATGAGAAAATTATAGAGCGCATGAATTAATTTGAGCATACAGAGAACATTGACAAGAATTCATGAAAGTTGAATTTGCAGTAAAATTCATTTAATTATAAGCAGAACAAAATTCAGGTACTCTAAACAAGATAAACCTTAAATGATAAGCAAAACACTCCAAACAATTCGCAGAAAATTACCATAAGAACTAGATAGAGAAACAATCTAACAAAAGTAGGTTTGCCATTTTATCAGTTTTCAGTAGAGAGTTATGCAATAAACAATCTTTCAGGCAGAAAATAATAAATCTATCTAAAACCCTAGGTGAGTTCCAGTAAACAAAGTAACACTAATAGCAAGAGCATTCAACAGGAAATCTAACAAAATTATGTTTGACATTTTTAGAGCATCAGATAATTTATCAAGTAATTAAATCACTTCTACAAACACAAGTTATAACTAATGTTCTATATTAGCAACCAGCAAACCACCAACTCTACAGGGGAGATCTTATCTAGAGGAGTCTAGCAAAACAAACTTCACATTTTTATCAGATCTACAAAATTTCTTATAAATTTTATAAGCTTTCAGGTATACAAAACTACACACAACACACCAAAACAGCTAGAACTACCCAGATCCACTACCCCCAGGCGCCAACAGGTGGGCCTGGGAGGGTCAACCCAGCCCGGCGAGGTCAAGGCCGAGCCTGGGCGCGGCCAGCACACGCCCACGATGCGCATGGCGCGACGCGGAGCGACGCAGCGCGATGGCCGGCGGGGGAAGCGGCCGGGGAGGGCCGAGGTGGGGCAGGGAGCAGGCGCATGGCGCGCGCGAGGAAGGCAGCAGAGCGGCGAGGCTGACCAGCAGCTCGGACGGGCAGGGAAAAGTCGGCCACGAGGTTCTGCGTGACGAGGAACAGCGGCGAGCAGCGGTGCTCCACCGGGAGCCCTGCACGGCAAGGGAAACGGCGGGATTAGCGCCGGAATGGGTAGAGGAGGGTGAGGGGAGGCCGTAGCCATGAGGAATCGAAGGGAAGCTCACTGGAGGGGGCGAATCGACGGCGGTCGGAGTTGGGGAAGAAGAGGAGGAGGCGGCAGCAATGGAGAAAAAGGATAAGGTTTCAACCAGGGGCCGACGGTTGGGCTTAAAACGAAGCGAGGGCGAGGGGAAGGGCGGCTTTTCGCGTGCCCCCGAGCCACAGTGGCCAGTGGCTGGTCGCCAGCATGGAGACACCGCCCATGGCGGCCAACCAGGGTGCGAGCTCTAGCGGGAGAAGTGGAGGGCGTCGCTGACAAGTGGGCCCGAGGAAGGAGGAAGGAGTGAAGACGCCGGTTGAGATTCAGAATTCAAAAACTAAGGCTTCCCGAGCTCCAAAAATCACCAAAAGTTGATAGGAGTAAGATAAAATCACCAAGAACACACTGTAACAACAAACGCTCAAAAAGCTGTTCTAGATTGATCACAAAAAAATAAACAAAACAACAGTTTTTGAAACTTCCAAGAATTTTATGCCTCAGGTTGGTTGTCACAAAATTCTGCAAAAATATTTTAAATGCGTCATTTTAAGTCTAGTATTTGAGGAAATTTTTGGAGGTACAGTTGCATAGAAAAAATTAAACTTTCTTCACAACCCTTCACACAAACAAGGCAAGGAGTAAAATAAACTCATGCACATGATGCTATGTTATGCATTAATGATGCTCATAATGGTGTGGTTTAAATGTTAATCACATTTAGAACATTTGGGTCATGAAAATTCTCCCCCCTTAAGAAAATCTGGTCCCAAGATTTGGTAGATAGGAAGAGATAAAGTTCTGGGTGCATTGAGGCCATATTCATCTAGACATGGTAAACATCCAAGAGATGATGATGTGCAAAAACATGAGTGGTGTGGTGTGGTAGGATATTCATAGAGTTTCTTTGTGGTGATTGTATACACATATAAGGAAGTAGAGATTAGATTGTCATAAATAGAGCATGATGTGGTATAGAGAGCTATCTAAATTTTTATGATGGTGATTGTGTACACATATAAGAGAATAGAAAGATGAACTTCATTGATAGAGTGGGGTATTTTTGGAAACGAAGGGGTAAGAAAGTTGTCACAAATATATTCCAACAAGCATTATGAATGTATGACTGCATGCATGCAATATATTTAGTGCAATATGACGTCTCCTCACAACGTTTCACACAACAACATAAGCTCAACAAATAAATTTCAGCAAGCATGCATTATAACAAAATGACATCAACTTGCTCAAATGAAACAACAACTAGGAACATTAAGCACAAATTGATAACAACTAAGCCGAACTAATTAAACCACTTGCATCCACCAAGTTCAATACAACACACAAAGAGCAACGTCTTAGCGTCTTAACACTCACTCACGACCCGAAACAACCACATTGCCCAAAAAGCGCTACAACCCTCCTACTAGCACTTGGGACAATGGGCAACTTCCATCCTCTCAACTCCGGTAGATGGCTCAAGGCACAAAAGGCTCACTGGATCCTCTCATCAGAAGGTAGGTGAAAGGGTCCTCCCAAGGTTTCTGGTGTTCATGGCGAAGCCGAGTGACTGCTTCACGTGCCACCTCTTGTATAGTCAACTCCGGCAAGGTACCTCTTGCTTGAAAGTCATAGGCTTCCGATCCTACCACCATCCTTTCTTCCAGGTGAAGAAGCGCCACGTGGTCCACCATGTCAACTCCATGACCACAAGCATAGTCCTCATACTCGGGTCTAAAAAGTGTAGTGTTCCCTTCTCAACATCTAGGTGACAAGCGCGGGAAAACCATGTCCGAAGCGTCAGTTGCCATGATCAAGGTGAAACTAGGGGCCACATATTCATGAAGACAAGAGGGGTTAAGCATATTTTATTGAAACAAGTGAAGCATTTAGAGAGAAAGTAGCTCTAAGACAAAGCAAGAAGGATAGCAAATAACCTTAAGTTCAAATTTTAACAAACAATTAAATGTTAGTGCAAATAATCAAATTTTATTTTACTCTCATCCCACTAAGCAAATTTTAGGTTCACTCTATGGAACCTCGGCTCTGATGCCACTTGTAAGACCGCCCAATTTGACACCATTTTAAGCAAACCGCCGGTCATCATCCATAAGATGAGAGCTAGCACATATTCGCTCAAGAACGTGCCACGTGCTAACCCACATCTAGAGGCTTCGACAACCGACACATCATTCACCTAAATGATATAAAATCCGGTAGTCCCGGTACGTGCTTGCCACATGCCCAGGATTAAGCACACGTACCGTCATACAAATTGCACATTACCACATGAACCATAGAGAGCAAATTTTACATAGCACGAGATCCAACAATAAGGTTTACAAGTTTATGAAAAGGAAGGTTCAAATCTGAAATTAAAAGGTTCAAGCTTCACATTACAGGCCTTGGGCTCACGAATAACATTGAAAGAGATATAAATTTAAGTTTGATGTTTCCATCATGCTCTCACAAGTCTAGCTACGCAGCGGATAAAACAACTAAAGCGTTGTAAGACAACGATGTCTTTGCTCAAGGACACCATTGTGACCACAACAACTCCCTCCTCCCCGGACCAGAATGCGGGATAGAAGTGGCCAAAACACAGGCTCCGGCTCACCTGGAACTTAGATTAAAAGCAACATGAGTACAAAGGTACTCGCAAGACTTACGCAATTATATAAACAAGGATTATGCATAGGGGGCTCAACAAGGATGAGGCTTTATGGTTAAGTAATTATTGCATAAGCATGAGCTCTCTCAACTAACATCTAGCTCTCTAATCAAAATTAATTAATCTTGCCCAACCCACAACAAAAATTTTAATTGGTTATGAGAAGAACAAATAATTGATCATAAAAGTGACATGAACCATTTCCAACATATACGAAACTTCTACGAAGAAATCATGGGGTATTGAGCTTGCTCATGACCGAGAGCGCGGCAATTCGAATTGTTTATTAACCTTGCAAGGGTGTACTTCTTTACCCACACGATTGTAGTGTGACCCTATTCCATTGTTTCCTTTTCAAGTCATAGAATAAATCTAAGTGTGGCTGAGTGTTGGCACTCCTTAGCCTATACG
This sequence comes from Panicum miliaceum, assembly GCA_032594955.1. NCBI lineage: Eukaryota > Viridiplantae > Streptophyta > Magnoliopsida > Poales > Poaceae > Panicum > Panicum miliaceum. Next base: position 3,331,171 of record CM064070.1, on the reverse strand, counting down.
AACTAATCCACAAGCGCATGGATACCAATGTTGGTTTCACTAGGGAGTTTACTTGGGATATCGAATCCAAGGAACGATATGCGCAACCAGACTTAGAACTATTCAACCGGACCCACCAGGGGAGAAGAGGTAAGAGGGTAGAGGGTCTAACTTCAATTAGCCAACTCGTTACTCAGATAACTTGCTACTCACTAACTTGATCTGGTTCGGCGGCTGGAACAGAAAGGACTTTAGAAAGGGGTGAGAGGGGAGTCCAACGACAACCTGCTACTACTGCTATGAAAGCACCCGGACATGGTGGACTATGAGGGATGAAAAGGGCTGTCACCACCTGCCGCCTACCACACTATTCCGTGGGGTGGAACACAACCCAAAGTAACTAACCAAGTCTAAGCACCACGCTTAAACTATCGAGTCACTTACTCCTATCTCACGTTAAGATAGAGAGCAAACTCAAATAGGTGGAACTTGCTACCTATGCAGACAGGGGATCTTGCAGATCAAAGGTAGTAACTAAACAAATTACTGAAAGTAAAGAGAAGAAGTAGCGATATGCTGAAGAAAAATGAGGAACTTACTTAAGGAAGCTTTATTTCTCTGAGGTGGCTACAGAGTTGGAGTAGGACTGAGGGAACCCGGCTCCTCTTCAAGCTTGGCTTTCACCCAAGCTCTCACCTCACACTCTCCCTATTCTACACTAAGATAGAGCAACTAAACTAAGAACTCTTCTTCTCTCCAAGGATGGTGTGTTAAGAGTGGAGTTATGGGCAGCTATTTATAGCTCTTCAAGGTCGGTTCTTGCTGCGTAGCTTGTCTTGTAAGCAGGTAAGACGATTGATGTAACTTCCACGTGAAGATGGACACATGGAGCTTCAGTGCCAGGCCAACCGGCTTAGGATTGTGGCCATCTGGCACCGCCCTTGGCGTGAACGCTCCTGATCTCCTCTTAAGGTCGGTAACCATTGCGTCTCTTTGAGGTTGGACAGTTAGAGGCCGACCGGCTTGGTCAAGGCTGGTCGGCCTGGCTATGGCTCTTCTCAGCCCTCTATTGCACCAACTTGTTGATCAATGCGTGCATGTACTCCAGGAAGGCGGTTTTGAGCCTGAAGAACAGATAGACGCTGCATGTTGGTCCGTCAATCCATGGCTTAGGCCTTTCGACCGTAGGGTGTATTCCTTGTGATGTGCCGGTCAAGATGTCTTGGACTTGTGTTCATGAGCATGCAGGTGAATTTTGAGGCGTGTTTGCCATAGTGTCAGGCGGGCCGGCTTAGGGGAGGCCGGCCGGCCTGGGATTTTCTCCCATTTCGGCCAAGTTTTGCATAGTGAGCTCCTGAAATCAAATAAACACCAAAATTAGTGGAACTCATAAAGGTAAATGATTTTAGCATGGTTATGGCCTTATAAGTATGAAATCCAGAGAAATGTTGGTGGTAAAAATCATGGAAATCGACCACCAACACGCCCCCACACTTAGACTTTGCTCGTCCCGAGCAAAAGGGTTGATTTAGATCTAGAGGATCAAGCAAAGTCCAGGGTCATGAAATCAAGGTATGCGTAAGAGTTATTTCTGAGCTTTTCCTCATACCTTGGATTCTAGGTGGTTAACACCTTCACTTTCACTTGTTGATCCTCAGAACAAATCAATGGAGAGCATGGTTCTTCCTTCATCTTAGAACTTGGAGAGTTTTGCACGGTTTTCAAATCAGGAGGAAAACTCTCCCTCAAGCCACTCAGTCGCTCAAGGTGTTTGATCCTCACACATGCTATTCATGGAGCCTCACCTACCACTAGAAAGGTTTGTATGTGGAGCTTAAGATAGGGATAGAGAGATGCATATCTTTTCCAACTATGTTGCAAGATCAAATAACTTGTCTCTGAGAGGTCACATCAATCATAGACTTTGGTCAAGTGCAAGTGTGTGTAGAGAAGGAATGTCCTTGAGTGGTGTTTGACTCTAGCTTCTCCCATATTTCCCCTCTTTTTTTTTCTTACTTGAGCAAGATGGTTTCTCACTTGTTTTCTTTTCTTTCAGGAGGATGAAGAGCTGTTTGAGCACCACATTTGATGGACTTTGTTTGGTGGACGTATACGTGAATGACCAAAGTACTAGGGTGATCATGCTACGGCTCATTGGCAAAGATGTTGGATCAATCTCAAGAATAATGTGGAAGATAGCTATGTGGCTTCGAAACTGTATCATGTATATGTATGGCTCTGGATAGGACTTGACAAAGTTGAGCATGAATGAGAGTTGCCTCACCTTTTTCATTTCAAAATAAAATGCTCCAAGTCTTTGAATCAGAAAGAGCATGTCTCACTTGTCATTGTATCATGAACGTCAATAAGCAAAAGATCAAGTGATTCTATCATAAAGTTCCAAAGGCACAAAGGTACTTGCATAAGAAATAAAACTTAGGCACCTTTGATAAACATGTGAGGATTTCATCTCTTTCTAGGTGTTTCATTCAAATTTTAATTTCATTGACTTAGGTTTGAATTTGAATGAAAACCAGGAAAGGATAAGTCAAAGGGGTCGCAAACCTCTGTGTCGAGCTAGATGGGCGCAGGAGGCCGACAGGTGGGGCTGGCTGGCCTGCAGTTGTGGCCTGAGGCTCAGGCTCAGGTCGCACACATGCAGGCACGGCTCCAGGACCCTGTTTCCATCTGCACTTGATCGTTTTGGCACGGGTGTAGGCTGGTCGGCCGGCCTGGTGGAGACCGCCCGGCTCAGGTTTGCTTCGGTTTGTGCTCATTTTCGTTTAGGGACTTGTTGACATGTCGCTCATTTCAATTTTCTGCACACTTGATGTAGAATCAGAATAGGGTTGTGGTTGGCACACAAGTGTGCACCAACCATTAATCACAAGGCATGAAACAAAGCAACATTTTATTTATTCAAATTCAAGACTTGAGGTGCTGCTGAAACTACAAAAGATTGAAAACAAAATTGTGAAAGGGAAACAAATTCAGCACCTATCCTAAACTAACCTAGCCTACTCCCCACCTAAGCCCTCGGGTCTGGGGCCCTGTAGAGGTCCTAGTTCCCGGTCGCCTTCACAAGACACTTGATCTTTGAGCAAACGGCCTTGCGAAGAGTGTCGACCTTGTCATCAAGGTCCATCCTTTTGATCTCAGACTCTGCCGTGCGCTCATCCATATTATTAAGTTTCAACTTGAGCGCGGCAAGCTGCTCCCGTAGCTCCTTGATGTTGGCATTCTCCTCCTCCTCCTCCTCGTCGCTATCGGTGTACGCCCTAATCTCCGGAGGGCGCAGATTTGTGGCGATGAACGAGTGCGCCGCACCGAACCGGGGTTGGAATCAATGGACTTCCTTTCCCCTCGATCCAGGGGAGGCAAGAGTACCTTCCCGATCCCAACCTTTCATCCATGCACGCGTGGGTGCGGTGGACTTGGGCTGCCGGGAGTGTACTCCGGTGATGCTGGGGCACCATCTGAAGGGCAGCGACCTGCGCGATGGGCCCTCCCGAAGAGGATGGCATGGGGCGCTTGCCGATCACCTTCCTTGGGGAGAGAATCCCCGTGGTCAGTTGTGTCGGCGTGCGCCCGCGAGTGCGCACATTGGCCCCGCCCCTAGGCTCCTGGTGGGGGACCTACCGCTAGATGGCTTCAATCAGCGTGAAGGTGAGGCCGGCTGGCCTATCCCAGGCTGGCCGGCCTGAGGCTGTCGCCTCTGGCCAGTAGGTGGTGAGGAGAAGGCCTCGGCCATCACCACTGGCTCGATGATGCGGACATTATTTGAGGCTGCGCGGTTTTGGGTGGATTTGGACGGTGCCGAAGAGGAAGTCTTGGCCATGGTGAGCGACTTTGGAGTCGTGGGGTTGGATTGCACGACCATGGCTAGAGATCTCAGAAAGTTTGAAAGTGGAGAGGAATGAGAGGCTTATGGAGAAGAAGATGAAGCCTTTCGGTTTAAAGTGACGCTCGTATCCTCAATTCTCTTAGGAATACGAAAAGGATCCCGGATAAGATAAGTTCAATTTTGAACTTTTGAAAACAGGCTCAGGGCCAGGCCGACCGGCCTGGGGGAGGCTGGCCGGCCCCACCTTGTTAGGTGTGGGTCCCGGTTTTCTCAAAGCTTCTCTCCCTCACTTATTTTTCTGGTTATTGGCTGCACAATAGGCTAGAAAGGGAAAGAAAATAAAACGAAAAGAAATCTATCCTAAGATAAGGCACATTTAAGGTCTATCGATGACCATAGACGAGGGCTCTAGCTTGGATAACTCGTAGACAACTACCTCTTCGAGTTCCGGAATTTCGGGCTCAAGGAATATTTTCTATCGTTTGCCGTTGGCCTTGAAAACATTCCCATCGTCATCCTGGAGGGTTATAACACCATGATCAGCGGCATTAATTACTGATAAAGGCCCTTCTCACTTACTTCTAACCTTACCATGACCAAACAAATGAATGCGGGAATTAAAGAGTAGCACCTTATCTCCCGCTTTGAAGTGCTTGATCTTGATCCTCTTATCGTGCCATCTTTTTGTCCGCTCCTTGTAGAGCTTGGAGCTGTGGTAGGCCTTCTCCCTCCATTCATCCAATTCAGCCAATTGAATTTGCCTTTTAACTCCGGCTGATATGAGATCCATATTCCACCTCTTGATCGCCCAGTGGGATTTGAACTCAAGTTCAACTGGCAACTGGCAAGTTTTGCCATAAATCAGTTGGTATGGTGTCATTCCTATCGGCGTCTTGAAAGCTATTCAATAAGCCCAGAGTGCTTCAGGTAACTTGCTTCTCCATCCCTTCCCCATGGCATTAATTGTTTTCTATAGAATGTTCTTGATCTGTTTGTTTGATGTTTCTGCTTGGCCATTCGTCTAGGAATGGTATGGAGTTGCAATCTGGTGATCTACTCCCAACTCGCTGAGGCACTTCCTGAATGTCTTATTAATGACGTGTGAGCCTCCATCACTGATCACGACTCCGGGAACTCCAAAGCAAAAAAATATGATTTTCAGGAACATTTTCTTTGAGTTCTTTGAGTCGGCCGCAACGCAAGGAAGTGCTTCAACCCATTTGGACATGTAGTCCACTGCCACCAAGATGTATTCACACTGCTCTGACATAGGGAACAAACCCATGAAGTCTATCCCCCATACGTCGAAGATTTCCCCTTGAAGGTTGCTCTTTAGTGGCATATCATCACGGGAATTGATATTTCTATGTTTCTGACATCTTGGGCATCGCTGCACAAACTCTTCAGCGTCTCCATACATGTTTAGCCAGAAGAATCCATTCTGCCAAACTTTAGCATGGGTGCGGAATGCTCCGTAGTGCCCTCCATACGGTGAGGAGTGACAATGGTCAACAATCTTGCTGGACTCACATAGCGGGATGCAGCGGTGGAGTAAACCATAATCACAAACTTTGAATAGATAGGGGTCATCCCAAAGGTGATATCTACTGAGGTGCATTAACTTCTTTCTATCTTCTCCTGGAGGTCTATATCCAGTCACCATGAAATTTACCAAGTTTGCATTCCATGGACTGGAGGTAGGGACCTTTAGGAGAGTATCATCTCTCAATTAGTCATCGATGGGTAAATCTGATCCTTTGACTTGCATCCTCGAGAGATGATCAGCCACACAGTTATCTGCTCCTTTCTTATCTCTTATTTCCAAATCAAACTCTTAGAGGAGCAGAATCCAATGGATGAGTCGTGGCTTGGCATCCTTCTTGGTCAAGACTCAAGAGGTACTTTAGTGCAGCATGATCCATGTATACTATCACCTTAGCACCAACCAAGTATGATATGAACTTGTCAATGGTGAATACCACTGCTAGAAGTTCCTTCTCCATTGTTGCATAGTTCAACTGGGGTCCGATTAATGTCTTACTAGCATAAGATATGGCATAATGTTGCTTATCTCTGCATTGACCCAGCACTACACCGACGACGTAGTCACTTGCATCGCACATGATCTTGAATGGAAGTTTCCAATCCGGAGGCTGTATGACGGGTGCAGAAACGAGTGCCTTCTTGAGGGTATAGAAGGCTATGAGGCAATCCTCATCAAAGTTGAAAGGAGTCTCTTTGGCAAGAAGACTTATCAAAGGCCTGGCTATATGGGAGAAATCCTTGATGAACCTCCGATAAAAGCTAGTGTGACCCAGAATACTCCGAACTCCCTTGACATTCGTCAGGGGTGGCAACTGTTCGATCACCTCAATCTTTTCCCGATCCACTGCTATCCCTCTTTCTGACACTCTATGTCCGAGGACAATCCCTTCTCTGACCATGAAGTGACACTTCTCCCAATTAAGAACTAAGTGCGTTTCTTGGCATCTCTTGAGAACTTTGTCCAAATTCTCAAGGCATTCCTCAAAATCTTTGCCATAAACTGAGAAATCATCCATGAATACCTCCATGATATCCTCGATCAGGTCAGAAAAGATCGCCATCATACATCTTTGAAATGAAGCAGGCGCATTGCAAAGACAAAACGACATTCGCCTCTAGGCGAACATGCCGTAGGGACAGGTGAAGGTAGTATTACTCTGGTCACCTGGATGAATAGGAATTTGATGATAACCAGAGTATCCGTCGAGGTAGCAGAAGAATGAGTGCTTTGCCAACCATTTGAGCATCTCATCGAAGAAGGGGAGTGGGAAGTGATCTTTCCAGGTAGCCTTATTGAGCATCCGGTAATTGATGCACATCCACCGTCCAGTAACTGTCCTCTAAGGTATGAGCTCATTTCTCTCATTCTGGACTACTGTCATGCCTCCCTTCTTTAGAACCTCTTTCTTTGCTACCTCCCTCATCGCATCATTAAGCGGTCGCTGATGTTCTCTTGACGGCTTATGGTCCGGTGCATAAGTTGGGGTTGATCCCCTTCAAGTCTTGCAGAGAAGACCCAATGACGGATCGGTACTTCTCTAAGACTGCAACGAGGCGCTGAGTATCACTCTCTTTCAGTTTATCACTGATGACAATTGGCGTGCTTCTATTGTTGTGGAAGAAAGCATACTTCAAACTAGGAGGCAGTGGCTTCAACTCAGGAAGGGGAGGTTGCGGTTTCTCTTCTTCCTTAAGTTTACTCTTGCCGTCCGGATATGTTTCCTGAGTGAAGTGAATGGCATCTTCTTCAATATTGGGCTGAGTTAACCCTTCTTGAATGATGCTCATCGCCTCTTCCACTGGGTCTTGCTCTGGTCCAGCTTCTGCAATAGTGTTGCACAAACGCACTAGGCTGACCGGGATTCTGTCTTTGCCAACCTTAACCTCGAGGGTTGCTTGGTCTCTGTTGGGGTTGACAAGTAGCTCTATTGGTTGTACGATCAAGACGAACTCTTCACCTTTAGGGATATCGAAGATGTGAAAGTTGTTGGGTAGTTTAACAAGTGCAAATAAATCCGCAAGCGCATGGATACCATTGTAGCTTTCACCTCAGAGTATTCCAAGGGTTAACGAATCTGAGGGAATGTGTGTGCACTAACTTCTATTCTAGTCGGTCCAAGGACACACCACGATAGTTAGTGAGGGTAGAGAGGATTCCTAAGGTAGCACTATAGGTGAGTTAAAGGTCGATCTCTCGGGCAAAATACTCGCTTTGGGCACCGGCTTACTCCTGGTCTGCCACCACCTGGTCTTCTACGCTATATCCGAACGTGGAGGGTTACAAAGGACTGATAGGGCTATCACCACCTATGGCCTACCTCTAGCAATCCATGGGATATAAGGAAAACGAAGGATAACCCTTAATCTAGACACCACGTCTACGCTACTGATTACTACTGTACTCTAACTACGTTTGAGGTCTCATAGAAAACTACAACACTCCGTATAAATACGGAGCGACGAATCCGCGAGTAAGAGAACCGATCTCACTCAGGCATAAGCACTACTAGTGTATACTATATCATGGTCTATTAGCATACATGAGAGCATACAAACCTATACTAAGATAGAAAAGGTCATAGACTACTCATGCATATAAGGAGAACCAAGTATAACACTATAAGAAGGAATCACGAATACAAACTTACTTAACTCCGAAGGAAGCCAGCATCCGTAGAGGTACAAGCTGGGAGGGGAGTGCCGACACCCCGGCACTCCACCCAGCTACCCCTTGCTCCCTCCCTATTTCCTAAGCACTACCTAGGCAACACTGAGCCTCTAAGGAGCCTAAAGCTCAAATGTAAGAGTGTAAGCTCAAGAGAGGAATGGTGAAGTGTGTCCTCATTGTTACCCCTCCTCTACTATTTATAGTAGTGGCACATGGGTTGCTCTACTGAAAAAACAGCTGCAAGCTCTTGGAACCGCCATTGGGAGCCAATGAGGAAGCTCCACCTGGAAGATGAAGGTCGATGGCACCGACCTTGGTTCGGCCGAACCAGCACCGCCTCCAAAACCGTCGCCCTTTGATAGGGTGGCTGCCAACTGGGTCCCACATGCAGGTAGGTGTGCATGCCAAGTTTTCTTCACGGTTTAGGCTGTCAAGTGGGCCCTTCAATCCGTGTGCTTGTCTCTGATTGCTGGGCTTTTGTGCCTTGGATTGGGGGTGTGTTTTCTTGCTCTTGAGGTCTGTTTTCTCCTCTAATTGACCTGCATACAAATATTTACCAACACTTGTGGAATTTGTGAGTAATAACCTCTACCGCTAGTGTTGATGCTTGTCTTTCCGGTGTTTATGCACGAGTTGACAGCCTAAATTTGGTATTTAAGTGCCGTCAACAACACCCCCACACTTAGCCTTTTCTCATCCTCGAGTGAAGGAGAAAGGACTAAGTTGGAACATGACTTCATATGGTAAGGATCGACATTTACGATATTCAAAGCCACACCTGAACTTGTGAACTTTTGAAGTATCTATCATGTTACCTTGGGTGGTTGATGGCTGGAACGGCCTTGATCCAAATCACCTCTACTCCTTCTGTCTAAGTAACTTGGGTTTTTGGCAATGTATTTTTTTCAGAAGGTAACCTTACCTAGCTCCTCAAATGATTCTCTCAGATCATTCAATGTGTATAATCCTCACCAAGGCATTAACTTGCCTTTCTTGACCCTACTTCTAATAAGGTTTATGTGGAGCCCAAGGTAGGGATAAAGATGAGGCATACTTGCATCACATGTGTTGCAAAGCCAAAGACCAGATCCAAGTAGAATACAAGTCATACAATCTAATCAAGATGTGCAAGTGTGTGGATGGAATTTGGTGGAAAGGTGTATTGAGTCCTTTTGTATAATTCCATCTCTCTCCTTTTTCTCTTCCCTTTGGACATGTGCTATCTTTTTTCCTTATTTTTTTCTTCTCTATTTTTTCCATCATGCTTTGAGCATGGCTTTATTTCTTTCTTCTTCTTTTTTTTTTGCATAGCCCATGTCTATTTTGCAAGGATACTTTTGGAGAGAGAGGTCACAACACATGTGGAGTTTTATTTGGTGGATGGATGGATGGGATATTACTAGCTTCCATTGTAGAAGTCTAGTATGTGGAAGTGGAGTGTATGTGATCTTGATATGGAAGTATGAAGAATATTCCATAAGGGTCACAACAATTTGGCAAAGCTCAACATGATAGCAAGCAACATATGTGTATCGATTTTTCAATAAGATCAACATATGGCTTTGGTAGGACGGAGGCATATCATTGAGGAGCTAGCTAGGTCATTGTTTTCCAAGATAAATTTCCCAAGTACTTTGGACAAATAGAGCAAGGTTCAGTCTATCATGCCATATTGTTGGTATTTCTTAACGTTCACAGAAGAATCCGCAAGCGCACGGATATACCGTTGTAGCACTTCACCCGAAGAGTATTCAGGGTATCGTATATTTCTCGAGGAACAGAGGTGTAATGGTCTGCTAGCTAGTTTTACCCAAGGAAAAGAGAAGATAGGATGGTTCTGGGTAGTGTAGTTGACTAAGGATAGAGGTAGTTAGGAAAGATAAGCTGAGCTTTCACTTGCTTGCTTTGGGCACCGGATTACTCCTGGTCTGCCAAGAGTATCCGGCTGTTAGCTCTACGCCCAACCTGTCGGTGTCTTATCGCCACGCCCACCGAGGGATACCTCGAGGTCGTGAGTTTGTAGGTAGGGTGTCGCCAAGATCAGGAACTCGAAGGTGCAAGGAACACAAGGTTTAGACAGGTTCGGGCCGTCGAGAGCGTAATATCCTATGTCCTGTGTGGTTTGTATTGCCTTTGATGGTGATGGGGTGATCTCCTAGGTGATTCCCCCTATTCGGAGGGGGTCCCTGTCCGCCCTTATATAGTCCGGGGGGACAGGCTTACATGGAAGTCCTAGTCGGATACAAGCCCTAGAGTCCTACCCGAGTACTTTTTTGGTAGTTCCCTACTGTATCCGACTAGTTTTACTACTGTATGAGTAGTTCTACTAGGCTACGAGTAGTTACAACAGATGTAGGGTGTGGGCCATGTTCCATCCCTTATCCTAGGAAAAGTACACCACGTGCACAGTCCCGTGTACATGGGTCTAACAAGCCCCCGAGCTCTTATAGTCGAGTACTGCAGGCTTCCGAGTACTTCTAAAGGCGTCTTCGAGTCCTCCCGAACTCCATCTTGAAGGTGTCTTCTGAGTACTTCCTTGGCTGCATCGAGGCTATGAGGTGCTGATGCCCCGAGTAGTTGTCAAGTCTTCTTTTATATGGGGTGCGATTAAACTCGCACTCCATATGGAGTTGCCCCCGAGCCTTAGGTTGACTCGTAGAATCAGGCTGAGGGTCAATTTAATCCTGAGTCTTCTGTCCTTATCTTCCAACAGATTTGAAAAATAAGTCGCTGATGACACGTGTCCCGTAGCCCCCGAGCCTTGAATCCAAATCCCCAAGATTTGGAATAAAGGATCCAAAGAGTCGTGGCATGTGATATATGACAGTAAAGATTTTGATGGTTAATTTGGGCTAGTTGGCTTAGTAATTGGAAAACATCTTTTTTCGGGAGGAATTCCCTAAAAAAATGGTTAAACAAATAACTTCTCCAATTAGCGAGGTGACTGAGGGTAGTAATCTGTGCGTTACTGGAAGTTTGGGAGCAAGGCCCCATCAGTAATATAGAAAACTAGTCGGGAACTAGTAATCTGTGCGTTACTGGAAGTATTTGATAGACAATCACGTAGGTGCTTTATTTGACTAATTAACGGGTTCCACTAGTCGTTGCCAAACGAGGCAACCACTTTTGGCAGTCGCATGGCTCGGCTGTGACAGGGTTCCCTAAGTGTAGCGAGGGAGTCGTGATTATCCCGAATAATGAACATAAATAGCGACCTTGACTAAGTGGTAAAAAGGGGTGCTTTTAGGCATACGGAACCCCTTGTTTCGAGATATGATCCCAAAACAATGGTTGAAGCAAACGCAACACCTAAAAAACCCTTAGAAAACCTCCTTGAGTCGTGTGCTTAATTTATGAGTAAATCTTTAGTCGGGTAGTCCCGTCGCCTTTCTTTGTAGACTTGGCGGAGCTCCAAGGGCCCTTCGAAGGGCTTGACATTCAAACGCAGAATGCTTGCTCTTCGGGTGGCACGGGCATTGCCCGTGGAGGGCTTCCTCGAATCGTTTCTTCGAACTGGGGGTCTTCTTTCTGCGAGTGGATTGTTCCCTGGCTTCTGGCTTGCGCTTCCGAGTCGTCTCCAGGTAGTCGAGAGGGAGTTGGTAGCGGGTGGGGCTGTAGGTCTCCGCTTCTTCGCGCTCCTGCTGCCTGGCAATGATGACATTGCGGGCATCCCGGCCAGCGTTGATGATGGCACGAAGGTCGCCCGTGGAGGACTCATGGAGGTTACCGCTCCCCTGCTGGTTCGTCTTGACGGTGCGGTGCCTGCGTTGGGCGGGCTTCGCATTGATGAGCCTGCGGTGTTCCTTCTTGATGTTATCTGCGTCTTTCACCTTGATGTTGGATGAGGATTCAATATCCATTGTTACATCCTCATCTTCGTCGAGTGGATCAAGGAGGTAGTCGTCGTAGTCGTCTAGCTGTACCCACACTAGGCCTTTACAGTCCTCGTCGGTGTGAATCATGAGTACTTTTCGATTGGGGGCGAAGCGTTTGGCACTCCGCACCACCTTGCCCTCGTCTTCATCGTCGAAAGGAGAGAGGGGTCTGACTTCTTGGAAGAGTAGTTCGCCGGGTGTGGCAATGAATCGCGGTGGACTTGATTTGAGAGACCTGGAGGGTTTCATGCCCTTCCGATACCCAAACCTGCCCGACCAATCTGATCCCCTTACCAGACCACGGGTCACATGAGTGGCTGACAATGAGTAGTTGTCGGAGACAATAGCCCCCCGACAAGCGGTTGCTTTTCCTTCTCTGAGTGGTGGTAGATTATCAAAGTCCTCTTCCAATGCGGAGAGGGTCCTGGGTTGAAACGCCTCTAACCGATTTTGATCCGTGAGCGATTTGTCAATGGAGCCAACTAGTCGGAGCTGATTCCGACTAGTTGTTGACCGTGCGGAGCTAGTAGCCAAGTAGTTTGCGGTTCGTTCCCGACTAGTTTCTAGTCGAGATGAGTTGCTGAAGTTGCTGTTGTCGCTGCCGATTTGTTGAGGCAGTCGTGACCGTGGCGCGAGTCAAGTAGTCGAGGTCGTCGCTGCAGCGCGCCGATGTTGTGATGCAGGGTGAAGTTGAGCAGAGTAGTCGAAACCTTCTGTCTCCCTGGGGTTGATACGCCGAGGGGTGCATTGTGCCACAAGGCAGGAGTCGAATTCGAGTATCTTGGAGGGCTCTAGAACCTTCCAGTACACGGAATGGCCTTGCGGCGTAGATGTTATGGTTAAACTGGGATGATTACCCAAAAATGACCTGAACTAATCATCGGGTTGCGAGTGGTTGTCGAGAACTGGGGCCTCCCGATGAGCGGTGGCTCCCTCGTCCTCGAGTCCTCCTCGACTCGAACTTGTAGTTTACGGGTACTCTTCGTTTTAAGAGTCGTAGTCGAGAATGGGGGAGGCCCCGACGCACGGTGTCTCCTTCGTCTCAAATCTTGAAGAGGCAATCCAAGTCCTCCTGCAAGTCGGAGAGGGAGTTGGATCGTGAAATCTTCTTAGATCGGTTTGAATCCGATCCGAGTAATCCTGGTGCAGCGCGAGTCAAAGTCGTGTCAAAAACAGACATCCTTTCGATCTGCTTGGTTAGATCGGGGCGCAGCAACTCATCGAGATCGTCGATGAAGTAGTTGAGGTTGCTGTGTCAAGTTGCTGCAGAGACCTCCGGCTTCCTGGAGTCGACTAGGTGGCTATTGAAGCCACCCAAGCCGTTGGCGACGCAGATCCAGGAGCCGAAGACAAAGATTGTGCCCTCGTCGAGCACGGTGCTGGTGAAGCTGAGAGATGCAATCGAGTTCTCCAGTGGATGCTCGATGAACACTCCTACCTGGTGTGCCAGCTGTCGGTGTTTTACCGCCACGCCCACCGAGGGATACCCCCGAGGTTGTGAGTTTGTAGGTAGGGTGTCGCCGAGATCAGAAACTTGAAGGTGCAAGGAACACAAGGTTTAGACAGGTTCGGGCCGCCGAGAGCGTAATACCCTACGTCCTGTGTGGTTTGTATTGCCTTTGATGGTGATCAGGTGATCTCCTGGGTGATTCCCCCTATTTGGAGGGGGTCCCTGTCTGCCCTTATATAGTCTGGGAGGACAGGTTTACATGGAAGTCCTAGTCGGATACAAGCCCTAGAGTCCTACCCGAGTACTTTTCTGGTAGTTCCCTACTGTATCCGACTAGTTTTACTACTGTATGACTAGTTCTACTAGGCTACGAGTAGTTGCAACAGATGTAGGGCATGGGCCATGTTCCATCCCTTATCCTAGGAAAAGTACACCACGTGCATAGTCCCGTGTACCCAGGTCTGACACAACCCGAACATGGGGGACTACGAAGGACGGACAGGGCTGACCACCTGCCGCCTACCTCGAAAGACCGTGGGGAACGGTAGCAACCAAAGGCAACTTCAAGCCTAGACATTACGTCTATGCTATTGATCAATACTTCTAACCCCAGCCAGACTCTATCTTAAGACTCAAGTCCTTAGGCTAGAAACAAACGTTTAAAGAACGAACAATGATCCCGCAAGCAAGAGATACCAAAGACTTAACTTCGATAAGAGCTCACCACTGTAGACGAACCCGAATACTTACTCAAAAGAGGTTCGTATCCGCCGAGGTACAAGTACAGAGAGGCCCACAACTCTTGCTCTCCTCCTGAACTTCTCCTCCACACACTCCCTAACCTACTCTACAAAGTAGCTCTACAAGGTGGAATCCTCCTTTCTTCTTCTTTTCCAAAATCTTGTTGTATTCATGTGTGAGAGGTCTCCGCCTTATATACTACTCCAAGGGCGTTTCCCAGGTGAAGTATACAAGGAAACACTGATAACCGATGTTCCAAAGGCAGTGGAGTCCTTCCCGCTAAGCTGCACCTGGACGGGAACCAGGCTAGGGTGGGCCGACCCTTGGGGTCGGCCGACCCCCTGGTGGGGCCTCTGGCCACCACCTTCGGGTGAGTGGGTAGTTGGTGGGCCTTGATCTTATCTTTTCGGTGCTTGCCGCCTTTGGACGTCGGTTTGGCCTGTCGTGTGGGTCCTCCTTGTAAGTGTAACACAAGGTATGATCATTTGTGCATTTTCCGTTGTTTCATGTATGCTACTTTGGAGTATTTGTTTATGGTTGCCTGCAAATCATGATTCACCAAAACTTGTGGAAATAGTTAGAGTTGAATTCCTTATCTCTAGTTTTGGTAATTTATTCGAAGTTAATTGATGCAGATGTTGGTGGTAGATTTTCAACTTAAGGACCGCCAACAACACCCCCACACTTGGTCCTTTGCTCATCCTCGAGTAAAGGTTGAAGGACCAAGGTGGATGCAACTGCTTTGATATAACCTGCATGCAAGTTATTCCAAGCTTTCCCTGGACCTGTGAACTTTTTGAGTGTCTACCAAGCTAATCTTAACAATTGAAATTTGGAATGGTTTGAAATTCAGTGTGACAACCCTGGTAAAAATTTCATTTCTAAAATCAGTATCATTAGCCTAACCCTATGCTTAAACCAACTAATAAAAGGGTGGAAAGAATTAGAACGAGTTCAGTTGGAATTCAAATTTAATTTGAGCACATTGGGTTACTTTTGAACTTTTAAATTTAACTTTCAAACCATAAGCCAAATGAGATTTTGCCTGAAACCAAAGTTGTAGAACTTTTTATTCTGAACAACTTTCATGTTCAAAAGTTTTTGAAATTCAAATCAGAAAGAGGAGAAAATGCCCTGTTTGCACCCAGCCCCCTGAAGTTTTCCAAATTCTCGCATTCAGGCCCTCGCGCCCCCCCCCTCTCTCTCCTCCCCGCCCGACCGCCGCGCGCCAGGTGGCCGGCGACGCCTGACCGGCGCGAGGCGCCAGGCCAGTGGCCGCCGCGCCAGCCCGCCACGGCCGGCTTTGCCCCCTCCCCACGCCGCGCGGCCCAGTGAGCGCTCGCGCGTGCGCACGCCGCTGCCCGCGCTAGCCCCGCCGCCCGTCGCGCCCAGTCACCGCGCCCCGCCGTGCCGCCCCGGCTCCCGCGCCCCGCCCGTCACTGCGCCCGCCCTCCGCCCGAGCCTCTGCAGCTGCTGCTCCACCACTCCACGCCCAGCGCTATCCCCCCCCCCCCCCCCCCCCCCCCCCGCGCCCACGCCGTATCCCGGCCGCCCAGTCACCGCGCCCGCACGCCGCACGCCGCGCCGGCGTTCCGCTGCCGCCCGCCGTGGCCAGTGCGCACCGTGCCGTGCCCCCGCCCCGCGCGTTGCCCAGGCCCCTCCGCACCCCCTCCTGCCCCTATAAAAGCCAAGCCCCGGCCGCCCGCGCGAGCCACGCACCAGAACGCACTCGCCGTCGCCATTGCCGCCGCCGAGCGCCGCCCGCCCGTGGACAGCCCTCCGCCGCCGCCCACCGCCCAAACTGAAGCTTCAACCACCACTACATCATCCCCCTGAAGCTCGCCGACCCGCCCAACGCCGCCCAGAACCACCGGAGCGCCGCCGCCCGCGCTGCCGCCGCCGCCGCCGCCCCCTGCTCGCCGTGGACAGCGTGGCCCCGACCTCCTCCGTCCAAGCCAAGCCCCTGAGCAGCTTCCCCACGCGCCGCTGAAGCTTGCTGACCGGACCAGGCCGCCCCAAGCCCGCCGGAGCACCGTCGTCGACGCGTGCCGCGCCGCCGCCGCCTCTGCTCCAACGCCGGCGAGCCCTTCCCCGGCCGTCCCCCACCTGAACAACACCCCCACAAGGTAGCCCTCGCACCCCTGAACCTTCCCCGACCCTCACCCCTCGCCGAAATTTCGGCCGGCCGCCGTACCCGAGCCGCCCGAGGACCCAATTGCAAGAATTTAAATCTTTAGAAGGGTCTGCGCGTAAGATTCAAGGACCCAGTTGTAAAAGAAAGTTTCAAATCTAGATTCAAATTCAGTGAAGTTGTAAAATTCGTATAAAATCGTAGAAAATTCCGAAAACTGCAAACTCAACTGTTCTGGAATCCTTAGAACAAACTCTACCACTTCTGTTACAAAATGTTTCTCAGAATCCCAAAATATTTTGCTCTACATTAAATGGAAGCTTTAATGGACTTATTTTGTACCCACTGTTGTAGAACGATGCTGACCCTAAATTTTGGGCAGTGAGTTAGTTGCTTGATGTTTAGGATTGTGTAAAAAGATCAGGCCCAAATTCCATCTCTAGCTTTACTGTTTATTAAACTTAGTTTCATACCATGTTTAAGTAGAATGTTTTATCCCTGCAGTTAGGTGATGAATCACCTAATGAAACTTTTTCTCTGCTAGTGTATTGGTACCTAGAAGCCAGAGAAAAATTAGGAGACTTTTTATCCCACAGTAACCTATTTATTTGAATTATGTGCTAATAACATACATCAAATCAAGAAAATAGTATCTTAGCTTGGAAAATTCTCAAATGTTTACTAGGAGACACACTGTGGTAGAGGTTGCTGTGTAAAAAGTTCTAGGGACAAAAACCCTGTGTAGGGTCCTGTAAAAATGAATCCTTGAATAGCCTAAGTGTGGAATGTCATATTTTCTATGCTTTGAATACTGCATGATAAATCCTACAAAAATTACAGTAGCTTCTGCATGCTTAAGTGAAAGCTCTGTAAAAATCTCAGACTCAGTCGTTGCACCAATTGTTCTGTACAAAAAGAACAAGGATCTAACAGCAACTATGTAATATATTTTTCATAATTAACCTGTTACATAAAATTGGCTGAAAGTTTTACCGTAAGCACATCTTTCCCTGATAAGACTAAATCCAAAATTTCAGGACCAGAAACCATCCGTTGTAGTAATTACACTTAAATCGTATCGATTACCATTACCACGACTTAAACTTGTGCATTCATGTAGAATCGACGACTCTTGCCGACGGAACTTACGAGCTGGTGCCCGCGTCCGAGAGTGAGCAGCGTAAAGCTCAAGCGAATCTAACTGAAGCTCTTGAAGACCCGAGCCCAAGTTCGGAAGAGCCCCAAGCGAACTGCGAAGGCAAGCCCCGGAGCATAACCCATTCTTTCCGAAATTATGCAACTCATTACTGTTTGCTTGTGCATTAAGTTTATAGGAGTTGAATGGAAACTTAGTTGCATGATATCAGGAACCCTTGCTTGAAAACTAGACATAAGGTTCGATAGAATGCTGTGCTAATAGGACTCCGGTAAAAGTCGAGTGATTTCCTGTCACTCGCGAGAAAATAGGAGTTGAATGTCTACTACACGCTGCAATCATAAGGACGCGGACGGGCTATGGAAAGATGGTTACAATTGAGGCCCGTCTGTCTAGTGAAAAATGCTAAGGCCGCAGGGTGTGGTAGTGATGGTTAAGTCTTTGAACGTACTAAACACATGCCGAGATTATGGGAATCGGTAAGCTTAAGTACCTGATTGGCCCGGCAAGTGGACAGCAACCTACCCTTTGAACTTCGGTCCCATGTGCATATGGCGAGTGCAGAGAGTGGTCACGACCCGGCGCCGAACCGTGGCGTGGGGCTCTTGTACTCTCGGAGGGTAGCCTCGATCCACAACCCGGAAAGAAAGGGGAAAAGTTGCACGTGTGACTCTGGGAGTAGCCACGTGACGTGTGTTTAGGTTTCCCTTGCAAGGTTAAGAAATTCGATTCGAATCGTCCGTTTCTCACGGCTATTGAGACTGCTTAACCATTTTTACCCACAGAGTAAGAAGAGGAACAATGATGATGAATGAACTGGTTGGATGAAAACTTAATGCTTCACCATGTATGCTTTTGGATAGCTGCTTATCTAGAATGGTTAACGAAACTAGAATCTTGAGCTAAAAGTTGAAAGTAAGGACCCACTTGTAGACGCTTTTCGGCAAAACAAACCCCTGAGCCAAAAAGCCTTGCATGTCTAGAGTCGGCGGAGTAGATTCCACTACACGGGTAAGTCTTGCTGAGTATTAGTATACTCAGCCTTGCTTGTGGCTCGTTTTCAGGTGAGACCTTCGAAGACATGATTGCTAGCTTGACTTGGCCCTGCACTCTTCCCCCTGGTTGGTCGGTGGAATGGGATACGCCCCCGTCCAACGGAGATAATGCCGAATGATATCTCGTACGGGCTTCATCGAGACATCCTTATCGACGAAGGAGTTTCGCTGTTTTACTTTCCGCTGCAACTTAAACTCTGAAGAACTTATTTATGATCATTGAAGTACTTGGTTTCTAAATTTAAAACTTGGTCTGTAATATTTACTTATGATAATGTTGTAATATTTGCTGGAATGTGGTATTCTCTGGGCTCATCGTCGCGTGAGCATTTGTATGTATGGCGCTCGATCCGATTACCGTGGTTGTATCGGGAGGTTATACCCGACAGACCAGTGGATTACTCCGTTTGAAGTGTAAGGTTAACCGAAATTGCCCTAATGGTGATGGTTAATACACTTGAGCCGGATTAATTCAGGTGGTTCTGCCACAGCTGGTATCAGAGCCGTAGCTGGTGCCACAGCTGGCAACAGCTGGCGCCGGAGCCAAAATACATACGCCAGAGAATGCGACAAGCCGTAAAAACTTATTTTCATAAAGCTTGACTAGAAGGTGTGTTGCGAAATGCGTTGGTACGTTAAGGATGGTGCCTAGTTCGTAAAGCCCTAAGGGATTATGGGAAAGTTACTAGGTGGCTATCGAACTTCTATATATTATCAACTGACTTCCAGCACATTACCTTCTGTCAAAACTTACTTTCATGCACAACCGACCTTAAGTTCTGTAATGACGCACTCATCGCTAAGGTAAGAAGGTAAGGATCCTCAGCCAACTGAGAGAGCTTGGCCTTCCTGTCGGTGATGCGAACCGAACGCTGCCCTCAAGCAGTGGCTTACTTGAGGTGCTGCCAATATGCCAACTGTTAGTTGAACATATTGGGAGTAGAAGGTTTGGCGCAGGGTATGGCGATCGCTGTTCATACCCCCGTCTCATGACGGTACCCCCGTGAATACGCTATCTCGATAGCGTATGTTAACGTCGTCTGTACGGCGGAAATTGTACAGATATTGTTGCTATAAGTAAACGGTAATGAATACGGACGCTTTCATGAGTGCTGGCATGAAAGGTTCATAAAATATATATGCTTTGTCAATCTTATAGCAACGATTACGATAAGTTAAGGAACGATTAGAAAGACTCGACTAGCTATTATAGGAGAGCCGTATTGTGTATGCCACCGAAACTACCTTCGTAAGACCAAAAGTATTTGGCAGTTATTTTATTTTGTGAGGACGAATAGGACGTGCATGCATCATAACCATATATATCGGAAATTGAAAATACGATGTATGAAAATGGTACGGTTCTTGCGCATCTAAGCATGGTTTGCCTAAGGACCATCTAGCAAAACTGTCCGAAATCTGCCGTGACCGAAAAGAGCGATTTATTGGCCAAAGAAAATGACCTTTTCTGATAAAGTTCATGTTGAAGAAATTGTTCCAAATTTTGTGTTCTATCTTCTGTTCAAAAATGAAAAATTCTGAACTTATGGATAGTGAGAAATAACAGAAACCTTGGAATGTCAGAATTCTGTCCAGAATAAGCCTTTCTGCCTCTTAAATTTTTAGGCCCCCTTCCTGCGGTTTTCTGCAAAAGAGCACAACACGAAACTTGTTCCAAATTTTCCCAGGTAGCAGCTGTTAAAATTTGATAAATTGTGTCTGGGTAGATTTTCCGTGGTGCACGAAACTCTGGCCCTCTGTTCACTGAAAATGCTGGGTAGACAGTAAGGTAAAACCTGAAGAGAAAGACCATCTTAGAGACCTATCTAGCTCTGGAGTTGACTAGCAAAGTTGTTCACAAATACCTTAGGAGTGATCTGGTGAAATTTGAGAATTTTTGGATTAGAACTGTGGAAGTTATGGTTATTTTTGCACCCTATGCAGAATCTGTCCTTGTGCTGTTCACAGTTTTTCGCTATCTCACTCCATTTGATCTTTTGTTCAGATGGCCGAGCCTGTTGCTATGATGGTGGATGAGGATGGACGCGTACACTCGCAGTGTCTCCACTGGGAGGGCTTTCCCTCTATTTTGTGGGATGTTCTGCGTACCGCGGGCTATCTAGTTCCCCCACGTTACGCCGGACTGGAGTTTGCAGAAAATGGAGTTACCCAGTGCCGTGTCAACGTGACTATCTTTCCGCACCCGCTACACCCGAAGTGGCCCGCCTTGGACCTTGAGGCTGTTGGTCGTCGTTTGGCCGATACTTGGGAGCTTGCAGCCATAAGGGCGCTCACCACTTTTTGTGCGCAGCGTCCCGTGGTTGTCACACTCGCTCCCATTGGATTGTTTCCTGCTGCCCAGGACAACGACCCCTTTTGGCTCAACAGGGTGCAGCACGCACAGTACTTGGTAGACTTTCACGCCCAAGAAACTATTCATACCTCCGTGCGGTGCATGAGTGCACTCTACCGGCTTCAGACTCTCCAGAGTCAGGCACTTGAGCAGCTCACTGATCTTGCTCAGGCCTACCACATGATGGCAGATATCAGGGATGAGCAGATTAAGGAGCTCAGTCAGGATCTTGAGGACAGAGATGCTCAGATTGGCCAACTTGAGGGCCAAATTCAGAAGCAGGACACTCTTATGGGTGAGAGAGATACCACGATAGCACAGTTGGAGGAGCAGCTCCACGATCTGAGCCTTGAGTTGGAGGATGCGAATGAGCACATTCAGTGGCACCATGATCAGAATGACCATCCCCATGAGGAGGACATGGAGGAGGATGAGGAGGAGCCACAGGAGATTGATGGTATCTCCGGTATGGATTTCGAGGGTGAGGTACCACAGGCACCTCAGATGGGAGCTCACTCTCCTGCTCACAGCAAGTCATCCGTCAACGACTTGGATGATTTCTAGAGGACGACCTAGGAGGACTTTTGCACATACTCCTCGATAGGGTAGCCTAACTTTTGGCAAGTGTTGTAATAGGCTAACTAGGAGTTGAGTACCTCTTTTGTGTTGGGTACACCTGAACCAGGTGGATACCCTCAGCATGTAAGGAACGGCGATAAACTTGGGAGATTTCGTTGTAATTTGGTAAACGATGAAATCCACAATCGCTGAGACTTGTCGGAATTTTTATCCATGTCTCCTTGCATTTCTTGGCTGAGTGTTGAATACCAAACTTGTGCTAAATTTTGTGATCTAGGTTCTCATAAAAATTCAGCATCATTGGACCTCGCTAGTTTGAGATATAGGCGAAACAGTACCGATCAATCTGCTGAAAAACAGCTAAGACAGTAAGGCAAAGGACGAGCCTTTCGACCACCTTAGCTACAGTTCTAGCACCGAAGTTAAATACCAAAGTGGTGCATTCCTAAATTCTCTGACTACTGCAAAAGTTTGAGATGTTTTGGATGGACCTACAACAAGCTATGATTTTTCTCGTAGCAAACAGAGATTCTGTCCATACTTCTAGCTGTGATTTCGGAAGTCTTTGACTACACCAATCATTTATGAATCGAGGAAGTATTATGGATCACGTTGCTAATGGTAACCTTTCACGTTTCAGATGGTTGGATCAACCCGTGGCAACCCCGAGGGTTTTGGTGCCGGTGGGAGCCGCTCGCGACAATCGCCACCACCCCTGCCCAGTTTGGTGGAAGTGATGGCCGCTCAAACCGAACTGCTGCGTCAGATCGTGCAAGGACAACACCAGCAGAGGGGTGGGCACAATGCTCACCAACCCCAAGCTGCGGGATACACGGATTTCCTGGGGACCCAGCCGCCCTTGTTCCATAAGACCGAGGAACCCCTGGACGCAGATGCATGGATTCGCACCATCGAATCCAAGTTCACACTACTTGTGGCCCCATGCTCAGAGGCCAACAAGGCTCGTTTTGCCGCGCAACAGCTTCGCGGTACCGCTCGACTGTGGTGGGACCACTATTCTGCGATGCTCCCGGCTGACCATGTGGTCGACTGGGATGAATTCAAGACCGCGTTCCGGGCACATCATATCCCCGAGGGTCTCATGGAGAGGAAGTTGAATGAGTTTCTGGCACTCACCCAGGGCACCCGCACCGTGCTACAGTACGCCCAAGCATTCAACAACCTATGCCAGTATGCGGGCTATCACGCTGATACGGATGCCAAGAAGCGTGATCGTTTCCGCCGAGGTCTGAATACCAAGCTCAAGGAACGTTTGAACCTAGCCAGGGCTGACACCTACAACGAATTGGTCAATATGGCCATTACCCAGGAAGACTGTATCATGGCACACCGGGCAGAGAAGAAGAGAAAGGCACCCGCAGGACCATCAAGTGCCCAACCACCGAGGTATCGCATCGTGCAAAATGCCGCACCCGCAGCTCCACCAAGGGCCCCGCAGCTAGGGAGATGGATTGCCAGACCCCCACAGCAGCCAGGCATGGTACGACCCCCGATGCCTCCACAGAATGGTCCGAGGCCCATTCTTCAACAATCTCTCCGACCTAGCCCCGCGAATCGCTGTTTCAAATGCGGGAGTTCTAACCACTTTGCACGAGAATGCCCTCAGTCTGGACCGCCCAACCAAGGTCAGGGATCCAACCCGAACGCCAAGAACAGGGGCAAGAGACAAACCCTGCAAGTCAAGCAAGGACGGATTAACTTCACCACGCTTGCAGAGCTTCCTGAAGGAGCCCCAGTGATGTCGGGTACATTCTCTATCCATAACAAGCCTGCAGTTATATTATTTGATTCTGGTGCATCGCATAGTTTCATAAGTGCAAAATTCGGTGCAAAAGTAGGCTTGGATGTTTGTCACACAAAAGGGTCTTATATGATATCAACACCGGGTGGTAAAATTGCCTTGAATCAAATGATCAGACAAGTACCAGTCAAGTTGGGTAGTAAAACTATAAACACAAACTTGATTCTTTTACCCCTTGACGGCATGGATCTTATTTTGGGCATGAATTGGATGGTTTTGCACAAAGTCACACTAGACCCCTCATCCAGAGTTGTGGAGATAAATTCACCTAGTCACGGAGCCACTACCCTTTACCTACCATTCCTAGATTGCACGAATTCCTGTGCTTACAAGATGGAACGACTTAAGCTAGAGGATATTCCTGTCGTCAACGAGTATGCCGATGTTTTCCCGGATGACTTACCAGGAATGCCACCGGATAGGGATATTGAGTTCATCATTGAACTACAACCAGGCACTGCACCTATATCCAAAAGACCATATAGGATGCCCCCTAAAGAGTTGGCAGAGCTGAAAATTCAACTCCAAGAACTGCTGGACAAAGGTTTCATTCGCCCTAGCGCGTCACCTTGGGGATGTCCAGCCCTATTCGTAAAGAAGAAGGATGACAGTTTGAGGTTATGTGTTGACTACCGACCTCTCAATGCGGTAACTGTTAAAAATAAATACCCACTTCCCCGTATCGATGTACTCTTCGATCAATTAGCTGGAGCCAGAGTCTTTTCAAAGATTGATCTTCGTTCGGGATATCATCAAATCAAGATTCGCCCGTGCGATATTCCTAAGACTGCCTTCTCCACACGATATGGACTATATGAGTTTTTGGTCATGTCCTTTGGACTCACCAACGCCCCTGCCTATTTCATGTATCTCATGAATTCGGTATTCATGCCCGAACTGGACAAATTCGTCGTAGTGTTCATCAACGACATCCTTATCTATTCCAAGAATGAGGAAGAGCATGCAAAGCACCTGCACATTGTTCTTCAACGTCTAAGAGACCATCAGCTCTATGCTAAGTTTTCTAAGTGTGAGTTTTGGTTGGATACTGTAAAGTTCTTAGGTCACACGATCTCCAGCGAAGGCATAGCTGTTGACCCCAGCAAGGTACAAGAGGTGATGGATTGGAAACCCCCTACCTCTGTTCATCAGATTCGCAGTTTTCTCGGCTTAGCCGGTTACTACCGTCGCTTCATCCCGGATTTCTCTCGAATTGCTAAACCCATGACTGAACTGTTAAAGAAGGAAGTGAAGTTTGTATGGGATGAGAAATGTGAAGAAGCTTTCCACACTCTCAGAGAGCATCTGACTACTGCACCTGTGTTAGCTCAGCCCGATAATACCAAGTCGTTCGATGTGTATTGTGATGCATCGGGTACTGGTCTAGGATGTGTGCTTATGCAAGAGAATCGAGTGATTGCATATGCCTCACGAGCCCTTCGGCCCCATGAGCAGAATTATCCCACTCATGATCTTGAGCTTGCAGCTGTCATTCATGCCCTGAAAATATGGAGGCACTATCTCATGGGTACACAATGCAATATCTACACGGATCATAAGAGTCTCAAGTATATCTTCACACAAGCCGATCTGAATATGAGACAACGGAGATGGCTAGAATTAATCAAGGATTATGACCTTGAAGTGCACTATCACCCCGGCAAGGCTAATGTAGTCGCGGATGCACTAAGCCGCAAGTCCCATTGCCATTGCTTATCCATGGAGTCCTACCATGAGACATTGTGTGCAGAGATGAGGAAGCTTAACATGGAAATGGTTTCCCAAGGCGCTCTAAATCACATCTCAGTTGAGCCCACTCTTCACGACCAAATTGTCATGGCACAACTACATGATGAAGGAATTAAGATCATCAAACAAAAACTCTCTCTAGGTGAGGAGAAGTACAAATGTTTCCGCCAGGACCATAAGGGAGTTCTATGGTTCGAAAGTCGTATAGTCGTTCCGAAGAATCGTGAACTCCGCAAGCAGATTCTTGATGAGGCACACCTTTCCAAATTGTCTATCCACCCCGGCAGTAGCAAAATGTATCAAGACCTAAGGCAAAACTTCTGGTGGACTAGAATGAAAAGAGAAATTGCTACGTATGTCTCAGAATGTGACACGTGCCAGAGAGTGAAAGCTAGCCACTTGAAGGTCGCCGGTACACTTCAACCGTTACCTATACCATCCTGGAAATGGGAAGACATAAGTATGGACTTCATCGTTGGACTACCAAACACTTCCCAGAAACATGATTCCATATGGGTTATCGTGGATAGACTCACAAAGACGGCACATTTTCTTTCGGTACACACCACCTATTCTACCAAGAAATATGCCGAGATTTACCTCGATCGTATTGTTTGCCTGCATGGAATACCTAAGACAATTATTTCCGATCGTGGTCCTCAGTTTGTAGCACGCTTTTGGGAACAACTGCAAACGTCTCTTGGCACTAAACTGATTTGCAGCTCAGCATACCATCCTCAGACTGACGGACAAACGGAAAGAGTAAACCAAATTCTTGAAGACATGCTGAGAGCTTGCGTCATTCATTATGACAAGAATTGGGACAAATGCCTACCCCTGGCAGAGTTCTCGTACAACAACAGCTATCAAACGAGTTTGAAAATGGCACCATTTGAGGCCCTGTACGGACGAAGGTGTCGAACTCCTTTGAGCTGGTCACAAACCGGAGAACGTCAAATAATTGGACCCGACCTGGTAATCGAGGCAGAGGAGAAAGTAAAGGTAATACAAGCAAATCTTAAAGCCGCGCAAGCCCGACAAAAGGAGAAAGCCCCTACACTTCAAAGTTGGCGATCATGTCTATCTTCGAGTTTCACCGACCAAGGGAGTGCACAGATTCGGAATCAAAGGCAAACTAGCTCCCCGTTATGTTGGTCCTTACGAAATCATGGAGAACTACGGACCCGTAGCCTATAGATTACGACTGCCCCCTCAGCTCACGGCCACCCATGATGTCTTCCACGTATCTCAACTCAAGAAGTGTATTCGAGTCCCTACCGAGATTGTGGAACAACAAGAAATATCGTTAGAGCCCGACCTCTCGTATATCGAACACCCAGTTAAGATTCTGGATCAAAAAGAAAGAGAGACCAGGAGGAAAGTGATTAGAATGTATAAAGTACAATGAAATCACCACACGGAAGAAGAAGCCACCTGGGAAACCGAGAGCTACCTAAACCAACATTTCCCTGGGTTTCTTATCTCAACCACTGGTATGTGCACCCACGCCCACACTAAGAATTACCGAATCTCGGGGCGAGATTCTTGTTAAGGGGGGAAGGCTGTGACAACCCTGGTAATTACATTTCCAAAATCAATGTCATTAGCCTAACTCTATGCTTAAACCAACTAATGAAAGGGTGGAAAGAATTTGAACGAGTTCAGTTGGAATTCAAATTTAATTTGAGCACATTTGGTTACTTTTGAACATTTAAATTTAACTTTCAAACCATAAGCCAAATGAGATTTTGCCTGAAACCAAAGTTGTAGAACTTTTTATTTTGAACAACTTTCATGTTCAAAAGTTTTTGAAATTCAAATCAGAAAGAGGAGAAAACGCCCTGTTTGCACCCAGCCCCCTGAAGTTTTCCAAATTCTCGCATCCAGGCCCTTGCGCCCCCCCCCCCCTCTCTCTACTCCCCGCCCGACCGCCGCGCGCAAGGTGGCCGGCGATGCCTGACCGGCGCGAGGCGCCAGGTCAGTGGCCGCCGCACCACCCCGCCACGGCCGGCTTTGCCCCCTCCCCACGCCGCGCGGCCCAGTGAGCGCCCGCACGTGCGCACGACGCTGCCGCGTCCAGCCCCGCCGCCCGTCGCGCCCAGTCGCCGCGCCCCCCCCGTGCCGCCCCGGCTCCCGCGCCCCGCCCGTCACTGCGCCCGTCCTCCGCCCGAGCCGCTGCAGCTGCTGCTCCACCACTCCACGCCCAGCGCTATCCCCCCCCCCCCCCCCCCCCCCCCCCCGCCCACGCCGTATCCCGGCCGCCCAGTCACCGCGCCCGCACGCCGCATGCCGCGCCGGCGTTCCGCTGCCGCCCGCCGTGGCCAGTGCGCGCCGTGCCGTGCCCCCGCCCCGCGCGTTGCCCAGGCCCCTCCGCACCCCCTCCTGCCCCTATAAAAGCCAAGCCTCGGCCGCCCGCGCGAGCCACGCACCAGAACGCACTCGCCGTCGCCATTGCCGCCGCCGAGCACCGCCCGCCCGTGGACAGCCCTCCGCCGCCGCCCACCGCCCAAACTGAAGCTTTAACCACCACTACATCATCCCCCTGAAGCTCGCCGAGCCGCCCAACACCGCCCAGAACCACCGGAGCGCCGCCGCCCGCGCTGCCGCCGCCGCCGCCGCCCCTGCTCGCCGTGGACAGCGCGGCCCCGACCTCCTCCGTCCAAGCCAAGCCCCTGAGCAGCTTCCCCACGCGCCGCTGAAGCTTGCTGACCGGACCAGGCCGCCCCAAGCCCGCCGGAGCACCGCCGTTGACGCGTGCCGCGCCGCCGCCGCCTCTGCTCCAACGCCGGCGAGCCCTTCCCGGCCGTCCCCCACCTGAACAACACCCCCACAAGGTAGCCCTCGCACCCCTGAACCTTCCCCGACCCTCACCCCTTGCCGCCGACGAGCCCCTCGCCGGAATTTCTGCCGGCCGCCGTACCCGAGCCGCCCGAGGACCCAATTGCAAAAATTTAAATCTTTAGAAGGGTCTGCGCGTAAGATTCAAGGACCCAGTTGTAAAAGAAAGTTTCAAATCTAGATTCAAATTCAGTGAACTTGTAAAATTCGTATAAAATCGTAGAAAATTTCGAAAAATGCAAACTCAACTGTTCTGGAATCCTTAGAACAAACTCTACCACTTCTGTTACAAAACGTTTCTCAGAATCCCAACATATTTTGCTCTACATTAAATGGAAGCTTTAATGGACTTATTTTGTACCCACTGTTGTAGAACAATGCTGACCCTAAATTTTGGGCAGTGAGTTAGTTGCTTGATGTTTAGGATTGTGTAAAAAGATCAGGCCCAAATTCCATCTCTAGCTTTACTGTTTATTAAACTTAGTTTCATACCATGTTTAAGTAGAATGTTTTATCCCTGCAGTTAGGTGATGAATCACCTAATGAAACTTTTTCTCTTCTAGTGTATTGGTACCTAGAAGCCAGAGAAAAATTAGGAGACTTTTTATCCCACAGTAACCTATTTATTTGAATTATGTGCTAATAACATACGTCAAATCAAGAAAATAGTATCTTAGCTTGGAAAATTCTCAAATTTTTACTAGGAGACACACTGTGGTAGAGGTTACTGTGTAAGAAGTTCCAAGGACAAAACCCCTGTGTAGGGTCCTATAAAAATGAATCCTTGAATAGCCTAAGTGTGGAATGTCATATTTTCTATGCTCTGAATACTGCATGATAAATCCTACAAAAATTACAGTAGCTTCTGCATGCTTAAGTGAAAGCTCTGTAAAAATCTCAGACTCAGTCGTTGCACCAATTGTTCTGTACAAAAAGAACAAGGATCTAATAGCAACTATGTAATATATTTTTCATAATTAACCTGTTACATAAAATTGGCTGAAAGTTTTACCGTAAGCACATCTTTCCCTGATAAGACTAAATCCAAAATTTCAGGACCAGAAACCATCCGTTGTAGTAATTACACTTAAATCGTATCGATTACCATTACCACGACTTAAACTTGTGCATTCATGTAGAATCGACGACTCTCGCCGACGGAACTTACGAGCTGGTGCCCGCGTCCGAGAGTGAGCAGCGTAAAGCTCAAGCGAATCTAACTGAAGCTCTTGAAGACCCGAGCCCAAGTTCGGAAGAGCCCCAAGCGAACTGCGAAGGAAGCCCCGGAGCATAACCCATTCGTTCCGAAATTATGCAACTCATTACTGTTTGCTTGTGCATTAAGTTTATAGGAGTTGAATGAAAACTTAGTTGCATGATATCAGGAACCCTTGCTTGAAAACTAGACATAAGGTTCGATAGAATGCTGTGCTAATAGGACTCCGGTAAAAGTCGAGTGATTTCCTGTCACTCGCGAGAAAATAGGAGTTGAATGTCTACTACACGCTGCAATCATAAGGACACGGACGGGCTATGGAAAGATGGTTACGATTGAGGCCCGTCTGTCTAGTGAAAAATGCTGAGGCCGCAGGGTGTGGTAGTGATGGTTAAGTCTTTGAACGTACTAAACACATGCCGAGATTATGGGAATCGGTAAGCTTAAGTACCTGATTGGCCCGGCAAGTGGACAGCAACCTACCCTTTGAACTTCGGTCCCATGTGCATATGGCGAGTGCAGAGAGTGGTCACGACCCGGCGCCGAACCGTGGCGTGGGGCTCTTGTACTCTCGGAGGGTAGCCTCGATCCACAACCCGGAAAGAAAGGGGAAAAGTTGCACGTGTGACTCTGGGAGTAGCCACGTGACGTGTGTTTAGGTTTCCCTTGCAAGGTTAAGAAATTCGATTCGAATCGTCCGTTTCTCACGGCTATTGAGACTGCTTAACCATTTTTACCCACAGAGTAAGAAGAGGAACAATGATGATGAATGAACTGGTTGGATGAAAACTTAATGCTTCACCATGTATGCTTTTGGGTAGCTGCTTATCTAGAATGGTTAACGAAACTAGAATCTTGAGCTAAAAGTTGAAAGTAAGGACCCACTTGTAGACGCTTTTCGGCAAAACAAACCCCTGAGCCAAAAAGCCTTGCATGTCTAGAGTCGGTGGAGTAGATTCCACTACACGGGTAAGTCTTGCTGAGTATTAGTATACTCAGCCTTGCTTGTGGCTCGTTTTCAGGTGAGACCTTCGAAGACATGATTGCTAGCTTGACTTGGCCCTGCACTCTTCCCCCTGGTTGGTCGGTGGAATGGGATACGCCCTCGTCCAACGGAGATAATGCCGAATGATGTCTCGTACGGACTTCATCGAGACATCCTTATCGACGAAGTAGTTTCGTTGTTTTATTTTCCGCTGCAACTTAAACTCTGAAGAACTTATTTATGATCATTGAAGTACTTGGTTTCTAAATTTAAAACTTGGTCTGTAATATTTACTTATGATAATGTTGTAATATTTGCTGGAATGTGGTATTCTCTGGGCTCATCGTCGCGTGAGCATTTGTATGTATGGCGCTCGATCCGATTACTGTGATTGTATCGGGAGGTTATACCCGACAGACCAGTGGATTACTCCGTTTGAAGTGTAAGGTTAACCGAAATTGCCCTAATGGTGATGGTTAATACACTTGAGCCGGATTAATTCAGGTGGTTCTGCCACATTCAGGTCCCTTGGCCTTCCTCGCTTAGAAACTTGGGTTTTTTTTTATTTTTTTCAAAGGCAAATATAGCTTAGCTCCTCAACTTGTCCTCTCGGATCGCCCTTTTTGTTTGTATCTTTCTCACCAAGGCAAAGTGATGCCTTCTTTCTTTCCTACCTCAAACTAGGCTTATGTGGAGCTCAGGGTAGGGAAGGACTGAAGGCATACTTGTTTCATATATATTGCTAAGTCAAAGTCCGAATCCCAAGGAGAAGCAAGTCATAGTCCTTGATCAAGATGTGCATGTCTGTGGATATTTTTGGTGGATGATGCATGAACTCCTTTTTATGAGCCATCTCTCTCCCTTTCTTTGGACATGGGCTATATTTCTTGTCTCTCTCTTTTTTTTTCTTCTTCTTTTTTCTTTCATCAGGCTTACTTGAGCATGTCTTTTATTCCTTCTTGCATAGCCCATGTCTTCTTTTTCATAACGATAACTTTTGGAGAGAGTGGTCAGGTAACAACATGGAGTTTTATTTTGTGTGTGGATGGATAAAATGCTTGCTATCTTCTAGTGTAGAAGCATAGCAAAAGGTGGATACGTGTACGTGATCTTGATCATGGGAATATGAAATGTTTCTCACAAAGGGTCACAACAATTTGACAAAGCTCAACAAGAAGACAAGTTGCATATGTAGAAGGTTTTTATTTATTTTAGCATATGGCCTTGGATAGGAATTTTATTAACAACTGAGGAGCCTTGCAATAGAATTTTCAATTTTATAAAATAAATCCCAAGTACTTTGCAAGGAAGAGCTAAGTTCCATTCATTCGACCATATCTCATAAGTCAATTATTAGAGCAAGGCGAAGGACTAGAGCAAGGCGAAAGACAAGGAATAAAGAGTATGGATGTTTGTCATGAAGTGTATGGAGTGCAAAGCCACCCCTTTTTTATATTAATTAAATTTTCTATTTTTGAATTTAAACAGGGAGGTGTGCGAGTGTGGTAATACATACCAGCGTGAAGGATGAAGCATGAGCTGTAGGTGCTTCACCAGGGTTCAGCCGACCGACCCCTAGGTGAGCCTCCCGAGCTTCATCTTGATCGTGGTGCTCGGTGCTGGTCTGGGCCTGAGTTTTCGGGGGTGCTCCCCCCACACTTATTTTTGTACCTATTTTATTTGAGACAAAGACAAAATAGAGGCAACTCTGCCGATATGAAAAACTGGGGAGTGCAAATCTTTATTGAATTATAAAATGGGGGAACATTACAACTAAAAGGGAAATTGGAAATAAAAATTTGAAGGAAAATAAACTAAATGTACCCAAGTGATAGGATGGGAAGGCAAAGGATGTGACCTTTAGGCGCCATCCTTCCCTACAGTCTTTGCCAAGTTGCTCACCTTGGAGCAAAGACCGCGGCGGAGCGTCTCATAGTCGTCCCTAAGGGACTTAAGCTCTAACCCGCTCTCCACAACCTGGTCGCTCAGCTTTTTGTGCTCTTTGTGCATCTCAATGATGGTGCGCACGAGCTGAGCGATGGTTGGTCCCTTAGGAGTCTTTTCCTTGCTGCTCTCATATTGCCCTAGGGGCCGTTTGATTGGAGGAGGGGAGTGATGCCTCCAGATCTTGCTGCGCGAGGGGGACGAGGCGACCGATTCGGCCTGCTCCTTATCCTTCGGAGTTACGGCCGGCTTTACACCCTTGTCGTACCCTCCAGTGGGGATATGGATTATTCCTACAACCCGAAAATGTGGCCTAGATGAAGGACTATCGAGCATGTAGGACGGTGTGGAGTAGATATGGCAGATGATGTCGCCGAACTTGTTCTTCAGGGTGTACTCATAACGCTCACCCGGCGCTAGGTGTGGCTCGTCATCATCATCGTGGAAGAGACGCGCCGCCACCATCTTCTTGGGGCCGAGAATGCCCATTGTCGGCCTCTAATATGGGTGTGCACGTCCTCCCTTGCCCTTCTGCGTGCTTGATGACTTAGTGGAGCGCAACGCAGAGCAGGGGGCAGAGGGGCCACCTCCCTGGGTCGGCCGACCTTGACTGAAGAGGAGATTAAGGCGATCATGGAGATGCCTCTGCCTTGGGTCGGCCGACCCCCTCTTGGCCCCGCTCGAGATCATCTTCGACTGGAGTGCTAACATCACAGCCAGAGGCATCTCCATGATCGCCTTAATCTCCTCTTCAGTGCAGGCAGTGGCCAAAGCCCTCTTCGCCGGCGAAGGCTCTCCTTTGAGAGCGAAGGTTGACACATAGCCGACGAACGGGATGATGGACTTGCCAGCCATGGTGGTGTAGAGGTGTTTGAGGAGGAGAAGTAATGGAAGAGAAAGATGTAGAGATGAAGAGCAATGGAGGAGGAGAGGTGCAATTTAAAGGTGAGAGGATAAAAAATCGTACTCAATCTTCCAAAACTTAGTGAATTGAAGCACCAAAGGAAAGAAATGAGAAATGTTGGTGCGACACAAATTTGAAAGTTGGCGGCCAATGGCTCTAGGCAGGGGGGTCGGCCGAACCTCTATGGGCCCAGCTGGGCCCCCGGCTCCTCTCACAGGTCCTTGAGGCTGAGAGGTTTTGGGCTTGAGATGTCTGGGTTGTCATTTTTATTTAATAGATGTGATTTATTGAAATCTATTAAGTTTATAACATCTACAACTTCATTTAGTTTTGAAGGTGCAAGAAAAACTTTTAAACGATGACCATTTACCGTTGAAATTTTACCTTCATCGTCCTGGATTGTGATCGCCCCATGTGAAGAAGTGTTGATGACAGTGTATGGTCCTATCCACTTGCTGTGAAGTTTTCCTTGACCGAAGAGTTTCACACTGGAATTGAATAAGAGTACCTTATCTCTGACTTTGAATTCCTTGGGCTTGATCCTCTTGTCGTGCCATCTTTTCGTTCTATCTTTGTATATTCTAGCACTGTGATATGCTCTCTCCCTCCATTGTTCCAACTGAGATAGCTGAATTTTTCTGTTTCTTCCTGATATTTTGTTGTCCATATTCCAAGTCCGAATGGCCCAGTGGGCCCTGTGTTCCAACTTGACTGGTAAATGGCATGTTTTTCCATATACCAGCTGGTATGGTGACATGCCTATGGGGGTTTTGTAAGCCATCCTGTATGCCCAGAGTGCATTGGGTAGCTTATTCTTCCATCCCTTCCCCATTTCATTTACCATCTTCTACAAAATATTCTTAATTTGCTTGTTAGACATTTCTGCTTGGCCACTGGTCTTTGGATGGTATGGATTTGCGATGTTGTGCTATGCCCCAAGCTCTTTCAGGAAGTTTCGGAAGGTCCGATCAATGAAGTGGGATCCTCCATCAATTAACATCATTCTTGGAGTCCCGAAGCGTGGGAAGATGATCTCATGGAACATCTTGCGGGCATGCTTGGCATCAGCAGCTCTGCATGGCAATGCTTCTACCCACTTCGACATGTAGTCGACAGCGACCAGGATGTATTCACAATCCTTAGACTTCAGGAATGGTCCCATGAAGTCAACCCCCCAAATGTCGAACAACTCCATTGAAGATTGAAGTTGAGGGGCATTTCATCATGTGAGGTGATGCCTCCCTGCATTTGGCACCTCCGACACCTCCGGATGAACTCTCGGGTATCCTCATACATTGATGGCTAGTAGAACCCACTTTGCCATATTTTCGCTTGGGTGCGAAATACACCATAGTGGCTTCCATATGGTGCAGAGTGGAATTTTTCAATGATTTGGATCCCTTCAGCTGTTGGCACGCATCTTCTGAGCAGACCATCTGAGCATACTCTGTATAGGTACGGATCATCTCACAAGTGGCGTATGCTCTCGTACAACAGCTTCTTCCTGTTTTCTCCTGGTGGTACGTATCTTGAAACCATAAAATTCATGATGTTTGCATACCACGGGTTTGAGTCTGTTACCTTTAGCAGCATGTCGTCGCATAGGAAATCGTTGATGAGCTCTTCCTGTGAGTTAGTGACAGGCATACACGTCAGGTGATCCGCAACAATATTTTCTACTCCCTTTTTATCTTTTATTTCAAGGTCAAATTCTTGGAGTAGCAAAATCCATCTTAGCAAATGAGGTTTAGCATCTTTCTTGTTGAGCAAGTATTTCAGGACAGCATGATCGGTAAAAATGATAACTTTTGCATCAACCAAGTAAGATCTAAACTTATCTATTGCAAACACAACAGCCAGAAGCTCTTTTTCTGTTGTTGCATAGTTCAGTTGTGCTCCTGTCAAAGTTTTACCTGCATAGGCAATTGCATGATGCTTTTTATCTTTGGTTTGGCCAAGGACCACCCCAACAACATAATCGCTTGCATCACACATTATTTTGAAAGGGAGCGTCCAATCAAGAGGTTGAATGATCGGAGCTGGAATGAGCGCTTCTTTTAAGATAAGAAAGGATTTTAAGCACTCATTGGTAAACTCAAAAGGAGCGTCCTTAGCTAGAAGATTCGTGAGGGGTCTAGTGATCTGAGAGAAATCCTTAACGAACCGCATGTAGAACCCCGCACGGCCTAAAAAACTGTGGATCCCTTTTACGTTTACCGGAGGTGGAAGCTTTTCTACGACTCCTATCTTAGCTCTATCCACCTCGATTCCTCTTTTGGACACAAGATGCCTGAGCACAATGCCTTCATGGACCATGAAATAACACTTCTCCCAGTTTAGTACTAGGTTATTTTCTTGGCACCTTTGCAAGACCTTGTCTAAATTGTCGAGACAATGATCGAAGGTTTTCCCATAGAAGGAAAAGTCGTCCATGAAGAATTCCATGATTTCTTCAATCATGTCGGAGAAGATAGACATCATGCACCTTTGGAACGATGTAGGAGCGTTGCAAAGCTCGAATGACATTCTTTGATAAGCATACGTTCCATAGGGGCATGTGAACATGATCTTGCTTTGATCATTGGGGTGGATGGGAATTTAATGATAACCCGAGTACCCATCAAGGAAACAAAAGAAAGAGTGCTTCGCTAGCCGCTCTAACATTTCATCAATGAAGGGCAGCGGAAAGTGATCTTTCTTTGTTGCCGAGTTGAGCTCATGGTAGTCTATGCATATTCTCCACCCCGTGATGGTTCGTTGTGGGATCAGCTCATTTTTGCTATTTTCAACAATTGGCATTCCTCCTTTCTTTGGCCCAACCTGGACGGGACTCACCCACTCACTGTGAGGCACGAGATAAATGATCCCGGCGTGCAGAAGCTTCGGGACTTCTTACTTAACAACTTCCCTCATCGCATTGTTCAGCTTATGCTGAGGTTCTCTAGAAGGTGTGCTGGCTGGGTCTATAAGGATGCGGTGAGTGCAGAGGGTAGGGCTGATTCCCTTAAGGTTCTAGAGTGAGTAGCCGAAAATAGGCCTATGCTTTTCTAGAGCGGCTAAGAGTTTGGCCGCCTCCTTACCAGAAAGTCTATTGCTAATGATGACGGGAGACTCCATTTTCACCATTCAAGAAAGCATAGCATAGGCCAGAAGGAAGGGGTTTCAACTCGATTGGTGGTCGTCAGTTGGGATATCAAGGGTTTCTTCTAAATCATCCTCTTCTTGGATGAAGAGTTCAACATCTTTTTCTAGGGATGACTCAGAAGGTTCAAAATGTGAGATGGACATCACTTCCTCAATCGGGTCTGACTGGGGGAGAAATTCTACTAGATAATTCTTCGTCCGAGAAATCGAAATTGAGAATGTCTCTTTCCCAAGTTTTACATTAAAAGTTCCTAGAATGGGGGCATCTAGGAACAACTTCTCAAAGGGGTGCCCAATTAAGACACCGAAGTCATAGATGTCGAAGACATGAAAATCAAGGGCAACCTTGAAATCATCATGATGTAAAAGTACATCATGAACTATTCCAACTCACTCTAGGATGGATCCCGGTGCATTTCTGAGACTTTTCTTGGTTGGGACCAAAGAGTGCTCCAAATGCGTGAATGCATAGGAAGCTGACTTGATGTTTGCTCCAACCGTGGGATTGTATAAAACTTTCCCCAAAGTCCCTTGGATAAAGAATTGAAGGGTCAAAGAGGGGGTGATGATCTAAAGTGGTTCAGAGGATAACTCTCCCTCATGACAGCGGTTAGGTCCCTAACCGTCTCTTTAAGAAAAGCCTTATCGAGTGGTTTGGTAGGACCAACTGGAACTAGGGGTCTTTTCTGGTAGAAGTAATTCAAGGTATTTCCGAAATCTTTGAATAAATCATTCTCGAATTCAAAAGGAAACTCTAGAGGTTGAATCTCTTCTTCCTCCGTGGTTTTTGGTTCGGAGGAAGGCTCGGTGGATGGGTCTGGGTATGTCAGTAGTAATGGTGCTGACTCAAACAACGGGGCTTCCTTAGAGAAACTACTACCGTGAAGGACTCGGTGAAGGAAGTGTTTTCTAGGATGCGGTTTAGAAGGAATTCTCCTTCTGTAGCGGTTTTGTGCGTGAAAGAACCTCCGGCAGTGATATCAAGCTGTTGGGCAGACTCCTTGCTAAGCCCTAACCAAAAGTGTTGAAGCAACACATGGTCAGGAATAGAAAAGTCTCGACCAGCATGAGTTAGCTGGGAAAACCTAGCCGAAGCTGCACCTAAGGATTCCTTCTCGTCCTAACGAAAGTCAAGGATCTTCTTTTGTAGGGAGGCAATACATTAAATTGGGAAGAACGCGAGACAAAACCTGTCTCTTAGCTCATCCCATTCCCTGTTTACCTTCCCTGCGTTATGGGCGTACCATTGTTTCGCTCTCTCATCAAGGGAGAAAGGGAACAACTTCCACTGAAGTGTTTCTTGTGCCATTCCCGCAGTGGTTAGGAATGAGCACAATTGCTTGAACTCTCGTAGGTGGTGGTAGGGATTTTTGTGATCAAAACCAGAGAAGGTTGATTCCCGAACCATGGCTATAAAGCCGGGACGAAGTTCATAGCCAGAAGCTGTGGTTGGCTTAGAAGATTTTGGTGGCTCTAATAACTCGCCCTTCAGAGCAGGAAGTTTTTGGATAGAAATGTGCTCCATGGTAAGGAAAGGATGAAAGGAAGAGAAATGTAAAAAGAAGGGATACACGGGCAACTAGGTTCAAAGACAACTACAGCAACCGTTCCTCGGCAATGGCGCTAGAAATTTTCACAAAAGAATCCGCAAGCTCACGGATATACTGCTGTAGCACTTCACCCGGAGAGTATTCAGGGTATCGTATATTTCTCTAGGAATCGAGGTGTAACAGTCTGCTAGCTAGTTTACCCAAGGGAAAGAGAAGATAGGATGGTTCTGGGTCGTGTGGTTGAGTAAAGATAGAGGTACTTAGGAAAGATAAGCTGAGCTATCACTTGCTTGCTTTGGGCACCAGCTTACTCCTAGTCTGCAAGAGTATCCGGCTATTAGCTCTACGCCCAACCCAAACGTGGGGGACTACGAAGGACGAACAGGGCTGTCACCACTTGCCGCCTACCCCGACAGACCGTGGGGAAGGGTAGCAACCAAAGGCAACTTCAAGCCTAGACACCACATCTACGCTATCGATCACTGCTTCTAACCCCGGCTAGACTCCGTCTTAAGACTCAAGTCCTTAGGCTAGAAACAAACGTTCAAAGAACGAACAATGATCCCGCAAGCAAGAGATACCAAAGACTTAACTTCGATAAGAGCTCACCACTATAGACGAACCCGAATACTTACTCAAAAGAGGTTCGTATCCGCCGAGGTACAAGTATAGGGAGGCCGACAACTCCGGCTCTCCTTTTGGACTTCTCCTCTACACACTCCCTAACCTACTCTACAAAGTAGCTTTACAAGGTGAAATCCTCCTCTCTTCTTCTTCTCCAAAATTGTGTTTTCCTCATGAGTGAGATGTCTCCTCCTTATATACTACTCCAAGGCCGGTTTCCGGGTGAACTATACAAGGAAACACTGATAACTGATGTTCCAAAGGCGGTGGAGTCCTTCCCGCCAAGCTGCACCTGGACGGGAACCAGGCTAGGGTTGGCCGACCCCTGGGGTCGGCCGACCCCCTGGTGGGGCCTCTGGCCACCACCTTCGGGTGAGTGGGTAGTAGGTGGGCCTTGATCTTATCTTTTCGGTGCATTTTTTGTGCATTTTTTGTTGTTCATGTATGCTACTTTGGGGTATTTGTTTATTGTTGCCTGCAAATCATGATTCACCAAAACTCATGGAAATAGTTAGAGTTAAATTCCTTATCTCTACTTTTGGTAATTTATTCGAAGTTAATTGATGCAGACGCTGGCGGTTGATTTTCAACTTAAGGACTGCCAACACATATCTCAAACATCAACAACCTAGGTAGAATGCTTTCCTAAAGATATAGGTTCATAAGCAAACAGGTGC
Organism: Panicum miliaceum; assembly: GCA_032594955.1. NCBI lineage: Eukaryota > Viridiplantae > Streptophyta > Magnoliopsida > Poales > Poaceae > Panicum > Panicum miliaceum. The sequence goes on along the minus strand of CM064070.1, from coordinate 3,292,342 downwards.
AAGCGAGGAATATAGCACATGTATGCCAACCATTAAGATCATGTTTTGAGGCAAGGTTCATTTTAATTCTGAGTTTAATTTCTTTAATGATGAGAGATGAGATTCATTTAAACTCATGGACAAGGGAATAGAGAGGTAGAGTGCACATACCATCGCTCTTGACGAAGATAGGGATCAAAGCGGACCAGTGGTGATTCATCCAAACCACAGGGGCGGCTGACTCACTCTGGTACCCTCGCCTTGTCCCTTGCCATGTTGGCATAGTCGATGTTGTGCGACACAATTGTGGGAGATCTTGAGTGTGTATGTCGATGATGAACTTCATATATCACCCCACACTTGTGCTTGTACCTGGTGCTGTATTCAGAACAAAAGAGAGGAAACAAAAAGAGGGACTCTGCTGGTTCGAGAACCAAGGAGCCTTTATTCGAACTCAAATATATACTTTTTTTGGTTTTTCTCCTTAATTTTATTTTTGGTGGCGCAAGATGCTAGAACTAACACCAGCTCCAAACCAAGATTAGATTTGGCATAAAGGGAACTTGCTTGGGATACTTACATACCTCCCCCACACTTGGAGTTTGCATTACTAAGCAACAGACCTCAAGTGTGTCGTGTTCAAGCTTCCCTTCATAATCGTTCCCTCACCAAGAGTTACCATGGTGTTGTAGTCGGTGTAGCTCTCATGTTCTTAGGCATCACCTGTCCGTCATTCTTTTTAGTCTCCACCTAAAATGGTTAGCGACCAAAAATACTGGATGGAGAGTTTATCCTAAAGACATGATCTTACTTTTATTCAAAATGGAAATGATAATCCGAGCTATCTCCCAGCAGTGCTTTGTTTATGGTCACAAGCTCAACCATGGGAACTACCTCTTGCAGCTATCACTGGCGATGTTGTTTTCCTCTCACCACCAGTTGTTGATGCGTCACTGAAGCTTTAGCTACAAGGTTAGTGCCACAATGCATCCACAAAATTTGCAATGTTTACGATAAACAAATGCATCGACAACCAACGTTCTAAAGATTTTGAAAAAAGAGGACCTTAAGATGGTTGCAGTTCTTGTGCGTGCTCGGGGCACAAAGCATGCCTGACTCTGGAGAGACATTGAACAAGCATGGTTCTTGTGGTATTTCAAGAATGAAGCTACCATGCTCATCTACGGAATCCTTTCCTTCGGACTCCAGAGTGCACAAGGAAGCATGGGTTAAAAATGAACCCAAACAAGTGTGCATTTGGTGTATCGGCCGGGCAATTCTTAGGATTCATGGTCTATGAGCGCGGGATAGAGGTCAACCGGAAGACCATAGAAGCCATCAACAAAGTTGTGGCCCCACAGAATAAAACTGAGCTGCAGTCCCTCATCGGCAAGGTCAATTTTATCAGAAGATTCATATCCAACCTGTCAGGGCGTATTCGAGCTTTTACTCCTTTGTTGAAATTAAAGCCCGATCAGGAATTTGTATGGGGAGAAGAACAACGCAGAGCGTTGGAAGATATCAAGCGATATTTGATTTCACCTCCGGTGTTAGTCCCGCCACAGCCTGGCAAGCCGTTCAAATTATACTTATCAACTGATGAACAAGCTATTGGATCGGCGTTGGTACAGGAGTTCGAAGGGAAAGAACGAGTGGTATATTATGTCAGCAGAAGACTCCTGGACGCCGAAACAAGATATTCCCCGGTGGAGCGGCTGTGCTTGTGTCTATACTTCTCGTGTACCAAGCTCAGGCACTATTTGTTATCGGCAGAATGCATAGTCGTATGCAAAGATGATGTGGTGAAATATATGCTATCATTGCCGATTTTGAAAGGACGGATTGGAAAATGGATCCTAGCTCTATCAGAATTTGACTTAAGGTATGAATCGGCCAAAGCTGTCAAGGGTCAAGTCATGGCCGATTTCGTAGCTCAGCATTTCGGACCAGAGATTGCTGTCGTTGAACCGGTTCCATGGACTCTGTATTTCGATGGTTCTTCGTGTGGGGCCAGATCAGGAATCGGCATTGTTCTTGTATCGCCTCGGGGGGCAAGTTATGATTTCTCTCTGCCGATAGAAGCATCCGCAACCAATAACCAGGCGGAATATCGAGCCGTCCTAAAAGGTATCTAATTATTACGGGAAGTCAAAGCTGACGCAGTCGAGATTTTCGGAGATTCCATGCTCATCGTAGATCAGTTAATGGGAAATGATTTTAGAGCTCGCGGCCGATTCAGGGGGCTATGATTTTAGAGCTCGCGGCCGATGACTGGCGAAGGGAAATCGCCGATTACTTGAATGACCCCTCCCGGAAAGTGGATCGGCGAGTACGTTTTCAAGCCACAAAATATGTGTTACTTGAAGATGATTTATTTTACCGGACGATTGATGGAGTTCTTCTCAAATGCCTGGGAACAGAAGAAGCAAAGGTCCTGATGGGAGAAATCCATGAAGGCGTATGTGGAGCCCATCAATCGGCTCACAAAATGAAATGGATGATCAGAAACAATGGGTATTACTGGCCAACAATTCTTGAGGATTGTTTCAAATATTATAAAGGATGCCAAGACTGTCAGAAGTTTGGAAATGTACAGCGCGCGCCAGCATCGGCTATGAATCCAGTAATCAAGCCGTGGTCGTTCAGAGGTTGGGGAATAGATCTCATCGGACAGATTCACCCTCCATCGAGTAAAGGGCATAAGTTCATATTAGTGGCCACCGATTATTTTACTAAGTGGGTGGAGGCAGTTCCTTTAAGGAACGTGACATCGGCCGATATGATCGAATTTGTTAAGAACCAAGGGACGATGTTTACCTCTGGTATTCCTCAGACTATCACAACTGACCAAGGGACGATGTTTACCTCTGGTGAGTTTGGAGAGTTCGCCGCCGATATGGGGATTAAATTATTAAATTCTTCTCCATACTATGCTCAAGCCAATGGCCAGGCCGAATCATCCAATAAGGGGATAATCAAGTTGATCAAGAGGAAGATAGAGGAACAGCCCAAAACGTGGCACATGTCTTTGGTTGAATCTCTATGGGCTTATAGGATGGCTTGCCACGAAGCCACTAAGATATCTCCTTATCAGCTGGTTTATGGTCACGAGGCAGTCCTGCCTTGGGAATTAAGGACGGGGTCAAGGCGTATATTGCTTCAAGATCAGTTGACTGCCGATGATTATTCCTTCCTCATGAAGGATGAGCTCGATGACTTGGCAAGTCAGCGGTTGAGGGCCCTGATTAGCATAGAAGAAAACAAGAAAAGGGCGGCCAGATGGTATGACAAAAAGGTCAAAGTTAAACAATTCTCCCAGGGAGATTTGGTATGGAAGTTGGTGCTGCCAATAGGGTCTAAGGATCCCAAATTCGGTAAATGGTCGCCCACTTGGGAAGGGCCGTATAGAATCGGCCGATGTGCTCCGGGAAATGCATATATTCTAGAAACTATCGAAGGGGAAGAATTCCCAAGGGCTTTGAATGGACGATATCTGAAGAGGTACTATCCAAGCATTTGGGTAGATGCATAACTTGCAGTAAGATACATCAAGACAACATGGCCGACTTCTATCGGCTTTCGTCTACATAGCCGATGCAGGGATGACATCGCCTTGAGGAAGAAAATATTTTCCATTTGGTCTGACCAATTCATTATTCAATGAAAACAACAGAGTACATGGCCGACATGGTACAAGTCGCCCTTAGAATAAAAATACCGATATATCTATTGATTACGCTTGCTCTGGATTTCTCTCTCGATCCGGCCCAATTCTATCAGAAGGCGGGTCCTATTCTCCTTCGGATTCTCCGTGGTGGCTCCAGTCTCAACTTGATGACATAGTTCTGTCAGGAGGCGGGTCTTCTTCTCCTCCAGATTCTCCATGGCGGCTTCAGTCTCGACTTGATGAGGGAGTGGAGGACTCTTTTCAGATGGTAGTCGCTTGGGGACTAGGCAGTGAGCATCTATAAGGTCCCAATACTTCTGGACAACAGCAGGAACATGATCTTTCTTATCAGATCTATGTCTGCCTGCGATAGTGGTTCGTCTGAATGCATAACTTCAATCGCTCGTTCCAGACTGGGACTGAGACATTTTGGCTAAACAGAGATGAAAAACTACCCAGCATCAGAGCGATTGAGATGTCAAGGGGAGAAACAGAGGAAGGTTCGTACCTGGTTGACAGAGGACGAAGGAGAAGAACACATCTTGATGTTTAGTTTGGGAGAATAGAGATCCAGTTGTTGGAGGGAGAGAAAATGGGTAATGCATATGCCTCTGGAGACGGTGTGGGATCTCGTACTTATAAAGAAAAGGAAGTAAAAAGATAGTGGGACACGTCCTATCGGAGTAAAAGCATTCATAAATGCAAATCTGCCAAAGGAAGTGGTCCAGGATTAAATCGGTGCAGTAACATTAAAGGAGCATTAAATGTTTACAACATTCTTTACAACCCGAGGAAAGCATCTATGGCCGCGATAGCTCGTTGCCTAATCTGATCGGCCGAATCTAGTACTCTTTGGTCATCGTCGGCCGATCCGGGAACTTCTGATATATGGCGATGAAGTCTTATCGCTTCACAGGCCAAGTTCTGCCTTTCTTGCTTCAGCCCAGCGATGACGGATGGGAGCTCTTGAAGCTTCTTTTCTTTGGTAGCTATGTCTTTGGTTACTTGCTCCATCTCTTTGGCTAGTTCTACTCTCCTCCGTTTGATGTGATCTATCGTGCCGACGATATCCGGGCGAGAGCTCTCAAGGAAGTTGATTCGTTGGTGTACCTCTTGGGCTCGGTGCTTGTACGAGTCGGCTTCCTCCCGGGTCTTTGCTAACTGGGCACGATCGGCCATATGGCGCAGGGCTCTAAAAACTGGGGTTTGTATAGATTATATATATGCAGCAGGTTCCAAGCTTTCTGTTGTTTCTTCCAAGATTCGGCCTTTGATATCACTAAAAAGCCGCCGAATCGGCGAAGCATCTTCCACCAATCGGCCGATATCATCTTGGAGGAGAATCCGCATGCTCTCGAGCTTGGCGCGGACATCGTCAGAAATAGAGCTCGACGGAACTTGGCGTGAAACGATTTCTTCATCGTCGGGCAAGGTGACCGCAAAGGAGAAAAGGCTGTTATTTGGAGTGTCTTGTTCCCGCGGAAGAATAAAGACAAGGATCAACGAGCAGTAAAAGGGGATCGGCCGATTCCAGTGATAAGTTTGTTACCTCCTTGAAGCGAATCTCTCTTGCTTGCGCCGATGGGAATACCTCCCTCATCTCAGGAACTGGCACAATTGGCTCGTCAGAGGAAGAGGACTCGACCACTATTAATGCTCTGCTTAGGCCAGCTTCCTGGAAAGGTATGATAAATAAATCCTGTGAGTATACTACGATAATTGAATAAGATGATATGGGATATTTGCCATACTTATGTTGGTCCTTCGGCCGATGTTTGTTGAGGAAGTTCGACCGACGCACCCAAATCGGCCTGCATCAGAATCAATTAGTCTTCTGAATGTCGAGAAATTGAGTTAAGAGATTATCTACCTCGATGAGAAGGGTCGCTGGAGTTTCGGCTTCCGCTTGGGATGTGGCCGATTGCTGTGGGGACTGCACTGGAGTGGCTTGTGCAGCCTGACAAAAAGAAAAAGTTAGTATTAGTGAAGCATTTAAAGATATATGAAGTGTGCAAGATTACCTGAACAGCTTCCACTAGCAGTGATGCCGTAGCTACTCCGACTTCTGCGGTGACTTGAGGATCGGCCATCTCGGTAGTTGACAAGGATGGAGGAGTCGGAGTTTCAGCCAATACTACCGCTGATTGGTCAGTCGGTCCGATGCGGGCACGCACTCGACGGCTTGTTGTCTTCAAGGTTGGCCTTTTCGGTGTTCGTTTCAATCGGCCAGTAGCGATGTCCTTGATGGTTGGAGCGTGATAGCCGATGAGTGGATATGGCGTATATGGACGATCGCTCCCTATCGGCCTGCCGCTTCGGCTCCGCATCGGAGGGGCTTGACTTTCAGACTAAGAAGATAAATACAAGTTAACGGTAAGATGGTAGTATGGAAAGAGACAGCATTGAAATCGGCTGGGAAAAAGGACATACCGCTGCACTTGGATCGATGTTTTCTGGGTCCAGAATGTTGCAATATGTTGATGGGGATATGCAGAAGAGGTATTGTTTCCATTCTGCCCACCATAGTTTGAATTGTTGAACGGCAAAAGGGGCCACTGTCCAATTGTTCAGGTCAATGGTGCTAGAATCTGGCACTAAGTTGCACAGCCGATTGTAGTCAAGACTCTTGGTCAGTTCATCTCTGAATTTTGCTTGACCGGCAAAGTAGACCCGAATCAGCAGTTGACCAAAGCCCAGTTGCCTTGCTGCAGCCGATGGATTATAGAACTCATATGTGGGAGAGTCCTTTCCAGAGAAGAAGATGGCCGGCAAAATCCCTGGCTTAATCAAGGTATCCATAAGTTCCCTATCAAAAGTATGAGTGGATGAGTCGTAGCAGACGGGAAGTTCGAAAATCGGCCCTACTGTCTGATATGGATACCAACTGACAGTCTCTTCACTGAAGCCATTGTAGAAGCATCTGAAGTATTCGGCCGTTCGGGCAGCAGTGAATTGACAGCCAGGGAAGGCCGATGCTGCTTCTCCAAAAGATGTGCAGCGTCGTCGGATGGTTGGGTTTTCCTCTGATTCAATGTTGGGGAAAGTTTTGGTCTCTATTTGTTGCTGAGAGACCTTGCTCATATATAAGTTGAGCTAGAGAGTGATGAACCACCAGGGACCGCCAGGGTTCCCAATCGGCTCCCCTTTTGAAAGTCTAGTGCCGATTTGGTGCATCATGTGGTAGGCCGATCCCAACAGATGCTTCCCAAGGGGAACGGCCGATCCTAGTGACAGAGCTTCTGCCAGGGCTTGGGTGTTAGAAAAAGGGCCAACTGCTCTGCCACAGAAAAAATGTTTCTCCAGCCACATCATCAGGAACGCAGTATGCTCTCTCTCTGAAACTGTCCCAGTCCTCATATTTTTGTTGATGTACCCCTTCCATCCGCCGATTTCTTTGGTTTCTAGCCGATGTGATGGCTTATCAGATAGTCAAAGGGGGTATCAAAGGAGGAGATGTCAAGGCCGGTCAACAACAGGACATCAGCCAAAGTTGGGGTCATGGGTCCATGTCCAAAAAGGAACGCATTGAGTGCGTCGGACCAGAAATAAGAAGCTGCTATGACCAAGGGCTCGATTTTCTCCATCTGGGACAGAGAGAGGTCTATGTACTGGCCGATTTTCAGTTCATCCCACTGAACTTTCCTAGACCTAGCTACTCTATGGTACCATTCTCTCCAGCCAGGGGTCTCATTCGGCCAGGACCTAAAGGCACCTGCCCACTGACCTAAATCCATGGGCGATTGCTTGAACGGGACTCTGTGAGTCTCTAGGTTGATCAGGTCAGTTGGATCGGGATTTCCCATGGGGCCTAAGCAGATAAGATCGGAGGATTCTGAAAGAGGAATGGTAATCTGGTGCCTAAATGCCTAAAAAGGAGAAAAAAGGGGAAAAAACTGAGAATGGATCCTGAAAATATTGGAGCAGTAGAAAAACAAAAGGGGAAAATTTCAGATGATTACCTCCGGGTTGAAGCTCATCGTCGCCGATGGGGCCGCCAGTTGAGCCGCCGATCGGGCCGCCGTCGCTGAGGGGGATGCCAACGGAACCTCCATGGTTGGAGAAGTTGCTGATGGTGCCGCCATTGGAAGGTTGGAGTAGGTCGCAGGTGAGATCGCTGGGGGAGCGGTTGGAGATCGAGAGGGCTCAAGAAGAAGATGAACAGTTGTTCGCAGGAGAAGATTACTAGGCTCGTGGAGAATGGAAGGCGGAGAATGCCGGTACTTAGAGACAATCCGAGAGAGAAAGGGCAAAGGTGGGATTTTTGCCGCGCCGTCTACACGAATTCCAGGGGAACAGCTGTCTCGAGCGCCCGGCCCGAGAAAATCGCAATCATTATGTAGAAGACCGCGGAACGGAAGGAGATTTTTACTGCGCCCGTTTCGGAGAAAAGGATTAAAGAAAGAGTTTCGAAGTAAAAATTATGTTTTACTCCGAAACTAGGGGGCATGTGTTGACGCCAGATTTTGACATGTGTTGAATCGGCGTCAGGAGAAGAGATTGGCCGATGCAACAGATCTAAAGGCTACAGTAAAGAATCGGCCGATTGAGGCTACAGTTGGGAATCGGCCGATTGGTGATGCAACCTATGCCAACAGATCGGGACCACAATAGAGGATCCCTGATTCGGTCAAGAAGCAATGGGAAAAGTCCTGATTGGATTAGGAGACGGCGGCGGAAGATTCTGCGGGAGTCCGTTTCCCTTTTAAAGATATTATAGATATAGTAGTTTTTCTATTTAAAATAAGATTGTGACAAGTCGCAATCGACCAGGAGTCCTGGTTTTAGGGTATAAATAGGAGTCGTCAGGGCTTTGTAAAATATCAACACATCAATCAACAAAACACTTCTACTTTTTCCTAGTACTTTACTTTCAAGTCGGCGACTTCGCCAATACTTTTTCTTCTTTCACGAGTTCGTACGGATTGGCAGGGCTGCATCAACTTGATCTCCGGCCAATTGGTAGGTTCCGCTTATCAAGTAATATCCAAGCTTTAACTACGGGCGCATCGCTGTGGTTTCATTTGGATTTATTCACCAGTTATCGATATTTACTAGAATTATAGGTTTTACCTCTTGTTCTAGTATTATCACCAGTTATCCAGCTTGAGATTAGAACTGTCGGCTTTGTTATCGTTCTTCCTCGTTCATCGTCATATAGCCGATTAGATCTATTTTCAAGTGTTGCATCTCTAATAATTGTTTAGATCGCTCCAGCAGTTCTCTTTGCAATTATTACGTGATTATCGGTTGATCCATAGCCGGTCATCTTTACAGCAAATCGGCCGATTCGCCGATACGCTCTTCGGGACAAATCAAAACTCCAGCCGATCGGGGATGCCCGGAATTTAATACTCTTATTTCCTTGTCAATCAATAGGTCAGATTGACTGGCATGCCGCGCGAACCGCACCAATGCAAATAACCCGAACAAGAGCTAAGCAGATTCTCCCGGGTCGTGTGTCCGACGTTGAAGACCATCGGCCGATTTCTTGGCCGATTTTAGCGCCAACACTAACGTAACAGGCTACCTACCCAGGGACATTACGTGACCCAGCAAGAGTACAACGCGAAATTTTTTTCATGCATTTTACAATGGTGGGATTTGCTCCCAACACGATATCATGTATATCAGTTACAACATACTTTTATGTTTACCTTGCAGGGGACCTGACCTGACCATGCTGCTGGGTGAGTTAGATTCAACTCTGACTAGTTGGCTTCAGCAACAATCGCCAATGACTACTTCGACTTTGCAAGAACGCACGACTACACGTCGCAGACTAAAACGACTACTCATCGGATTCAACTCCGACTAGTTGGGCTCATCGAAAACCGTCGGCGACTACTTGACTTTGTGAAGAATGCATGGCGACACATTGGCGACTACTTCGACTACTCATTTCGCCTACAAGACTAGTTGGAGATGACTATGCTTGGTGACACGCTGGCGACTACTTCGACTACTCATCTCGCCTACAAAGCTAGTCGGACTCAACTATGCTTGGCGACACGCTAGCGACTACTTCGACTACTCGTCTCACCTACAAAACTAGTCGGTATCGACTCTGACAAGTTGGCTTCATCAACAGTTCAAGATTCAGTGGCTACTTGGCCGATGCCTGGGCTCGGGGGCTGGCGTCACCGACTACTAGGTATATACTATGCGACTTATCTAGCTCCCTGGCTCGGGGGCTGGATGCGACAAGGCACTCAGCGTGTTTTCAGCGACAATTCTCATGCTTTAAGGCTGGACACTGAAAAAACTACTCGGAAGATCCCGATTCAAGAGGCTTTTGAAGATTTATCTTGGGAAGATATTTGTTAACCATTATTTCTGGGTTTTATTCCGAAATAAGGGGTTTTTCAAATTATTACACAGAGGTCTTATCTAGTCATTGACTCAGGGAACAAGATCTGATTTGAGCGGTAATTTAGGGCATTTTGTGGAGTCGTTATTTGTTTAACCATTTTTCAGGGAATTCATCCCGAAAAAAGCGGTTTCCGAATTACTGAGCCAACTTGCCCATCTTAACCATCAAATCTTTACTGTCATATATTGCATGCCATGACTCTTTGGATCCTTTATTCCAAACCTTGGGGATTTGGATTCAAGGCTCGGGGGCTGCGGGACACATGTCACCAGCGACTTATTTTTCAAATTTGTTGGAAGATAAGGATAGAAGACTCAAGATTAAATTGACCCTCAGCCTAATTCTACGAGTCAACCTAAGGCTCGGGGGCTACTCCATATGGAGTGCGAGTTCAATCACACCCCATATAACAGAAGACTTGACAACTACTCGGGGCATGAGCACCTCACAGCCTCGATGCAGCCAAGGAAGTACTCGGAGGACACCTTCAAGATGAAGTTTGAGAGAATTCGAAGAGGCCTTCATAAGTACTCGGACGCCTACAGTACTCGACTACAAAGAGCTTAGGAGCTTGTCAGACCCGGGCCCACGGGAATGTGCATATAGCGTACTTTTCCTATGATAAGGGATGGGACATGGATCACGCCCTACATCTATTGTAACTACTTGTAGTGTAGTAGGACTACTCATACAGTAGTAAAACTAGTCGAACACAGTAGGAAACTACCTGAGAAGTACTCGGGTAGGACTCCTGGGCTTGTACCCGACTATGACTTCCATGTAAACCTGTCCCCCCAAACTATATAAGGGCGGACAGGGACCCCCTCCAAACAGGAGATCACCCGATCACCACCTAAGGAAATACAAACCACACAGGACGTAGGGTATTACGCTCTCAGCGGCCTGAACCTGTCTAAACCTTGTGTTCCTTGCACCTTCGAGTTCCTGATATCGGCGACACCCTACCTACAAACTCACCACCTCGGGGGTATCCCTACCTACAAAACACCGACAGTGTACGCTAAGTGCCATGGCATGATATTGAACTCCATGATGGGGTTAAGATGGGCTTCCACGATATTTCCTCTTATAGAGCAAGGAATGATCGTAGATGGTGAACTAATCCAAATCGCTTCAAAAAAGCGTCTCACTCCATATGGCCATTCCTCCTTTATGTCCTCCTTGAGAATTGCTTTGTTGGGAGGATCAGGAGGTAAAGGTGGTACCGTAGGCCTGAGGGAATGTTCTGTCAAGGGATCTCTAGATTGATCGGTGTGGACAGAAGAAGGTTCCTCCCCTAATTGAGCATCAAAGAGATTCAAAGAGTTTTTATGGTTTCTAGATGGATCGTCCTCGAATTAGGAAGGAAACTTTAGAGGTTGAGTTCCTTCTCCCTTCGATGTTCCTGGTTCGGTTGAGTGTTCTATGGCTGAATTTGAGGATGTGGATGGTGAAGGGTCAGATTCAGCCGCTAGAGGATCCTCATGGCTCGGAGAGGTTTAGACTTGACTATGAAGGAGGTGTTCTTTGAGATACGATCTAAGATTTTACTAACTTTAGCCGAAATCTCATGGAGAGATGCCCCTCTAGTGAGGAAGTCGAGATAATCCACGGACTCCTTATCGAGACTCTTGTAAAACTTGTGAAGCAACAAAGGATTGGGTATCGACAAGTGAGGGTCAGATTTCACTAAGAGAGAAAATCTAGCCCAAGCTGCTCCTATAGTTTCCTTCTCATTCTGCTGAAAGAAAGTGATAGAGAATCACTTTCTAAGTTTGTCCCAACTGCCATTCGTGATGCCTGCGACAAACATGTACCATCGCTCAGCCTTCCCTTTAACAGAGAAGGGGAACAACCTCCACCTAAGGACATCTAGTATCATGCTTGCAAAGGCAAAATGTGAACACAACTACTCGAACTCAGGCAGATGGTGGTCTGGGTTTTTGCTATTTAACCCAGAGAAGGAAGACTTCCGAACTAAAGCAATAAGATCAGGACAGAATTCATAGCAAGGTATAGAAGATGATGGTGGGGTAGAGAGGCTTTGAAAAGAAGGCTTCTCCATGGGTAGCGGAGGTAAAGGTAGAATGAAAGAAAAGCAAAAGATACGAGGGCGACTAGGTACGAAGAAAGATACAACAACCGTTCTGTCGGTGTTTAACCTCCAGGCCCACCGAGGGATACCCTCGAGGTGGTAGATTGTAGGTGGGGTGTCACTGAGATCAGGAACTTGAAGGTGCAAGGAACACAAAACTTTAGACAGGTTCGGGCTGTTGAGAGTGTAATACCCTACGTCCTATGTGGTGGTGTGTATTGCCTTAGATGATGTAATATTTGGAGGGGGTCCCTGCCTGCTCTTATATAGTCTAGGGGGACAGGGTTACATGGAAGTCCTAGCCCGATACTAGCTTAGGAGTCCTACTCGAGTACTACTCGGGTAGTTTTCTTCTGTTCCGACTAGTCCTACTTCTGTATGAGTTGTTACAATTGGTGTAGGGTGTGGGCTATGTCCCATCCCTTATCCTAGAATATGTACGCCATGTGCGTAGTCCCGTGGCCCCGGGTCTAACAAGCCTCCGAGCTCTTCATAGTCGAGTACTGCAGGCTTCTGAGTACTTCTAAAGGTGTCTTCAAGTTCTTCCAAACTTCGTCTTGAAGGCATCTTTAGAGTACTTCCTTGGTTGTATCGAGGCTGTGAGGAGCTCAAGCCCCGAGTAGTTTTCAACTCTCCTTTTATATGGGGTGCGATTAAACTCGCACTCCATATGGAGTAGCCCCCGAGCCTTAGGTTGAATCGAAGAATTAGGCTGAGGGTCAAATTAGTCTTGAATCTTCTTTCCTTATCTTCCAAAAATTCAAAAAACAAGCCGTCGATGACACATGTCCCGTAGCCCCCAACCCTTGAATCCAAATCCCAAGATTTGAACAAAAGGATCCAAAGAGTCGTGTCATAGAATGTGGAAAAAATAAGAATTTTATTTGATGGTTAAAATGACTAAATTGGTTCAGAAATTCGAAAACCCCTTTTTTCGGGATAACGTCCCTAAAAAAATGGTTAAGCAAATAACTTTCCCAAAGTAACCCGAAATTACCGCTCAAAACAAATCTTATCCCGAGGGAAAAAAACCCTTCGCATTCCACACAGTAATTCCAGGGCCACCGCTAGTTATTTAACCGCGCGGTAACTTTGGTTTTACTCACCCCTTCGCTTGCATTCTTACTGCCTTGGCCTTTCGTCTTCCTGTGTCCTGCAGCCGCCGCCGCTCCTAGAATTTGATCTAGGTTATTCCAAGCTCCTTGCCTGTGCGGAAAGTAGTCGCTGAGAGCCCCTGCTTCCTCCGAGCGCGTTTCCGCCACCTTCATCCTCAACCCTCGAGCATATGCGAGTAAAAAAGCTTGTGACATCAAGAATGGTGGGCAAGAAAGGCGCCTCCAAGGGGAAAGGGAAGGAATCCAAGTCTGCCGCCACCACTAGGGATGGGTGGAGAACAAGTAAGTGCTCCAAAGCCGATCTTAAAGCACTTGTAGATGAGGGACTGCTTCAGTCCCAAGAGATCATCCAGTGGTGCACCGCCACTAGGCATAAGAGGTCGTATGAAGAGGTTGATGACATAGTGCTATTCCAGCACTTTTTCGAGCGCGGGTTAGCGTTGCCGACTTCTAATTTCTTCTGCGGTCTCCTTTTTCACTATGGCATCCATCTTCACCACCTGAATCCCAATTCAATCCTCCACATAGCCATATTTGTACATTTCTGTGAAGCCTTCTTAGGGATAGAACCCTATTTCGACTTGTTTTGTCATCTTCTCCATCTGAGAGCTCAACCCAGTGCTGACAAGATAGAAGTAGTCGGAGGAGCTGGTCTCCAACTGAGGCAGGGGATGGAAAAGAAGTAAGAAGTACATCCCTTACAAGTTTCCATCTAGCATGTCTAGCTGGAAAGAACATTGGTTCTACATTGGGAACCACACGCCTTCACTCCCAGAGAGGACCGCTGGAGTCCCAAAGATAACTGGAGGTTGGACGAAGAACCAAGTCAATGAGCTGCTTACCAAGATCAAGGTCCTCAGGGATGAGGGAGTCACCGGAGCTTCGGTGGTGTATTCTTGGATAGGCAGACGAATTCAACCGCTACAACAGTGCACTCTCTTTGGCTTCGAGTACATGGGCCTCAAAGATCCGTCTCAGTTCTCTGCAGAGCAAATTTATCAAGCTGAAGCCGTGAGGTGGGTATTGATGCTGAGACGGTGCCCTATATGTCATCCAAGTTGTTCACTATCAAAAATCCTCCAAACAGGTAAGGGTAAGTAGTCGTGTCTTTCTGTCGAGTACTTCTCAGTCCTTGATGTTGACGTGTAATGACAATAACTTGAACCTGTTACAGGATGATGTAAATGTATATAGGAGCTTGCCTCCGATGCTGGACATCGATCGCCCAAGCCACTTGATGCCTTCCACCCATCCTCTTACCATTGCAGCATCAAGCGAGGAAGAGGAGGGTGAGGAAACTGATAATGACCGCACCTGGCTGAGGTGATCAAGGGCAAATCCATGAAGATCTCCCAGGAAGGCGCAAGCTCTCCTAGTGGTGATCTTTGCCGAGTCACCCAAAAAATCAGTGGGTTACTACCCGGAAGCGCAGGGCAAGCGCTTCGCGGGGTGGTAATGATGAAGAAACGCCCAGGTAAGAGCTTTTCCTAAACTTACGAATACTTTTGCTCAATTTGCAGTTGCTGAGTGTTGTTGACATCTCCCTTTTTCTTGACTCTGTTCTGGTAGCTTCTCAAACCCCATGCACTCGAAGCGAAGGGTCGAGGATGTTGCTGGGGATGATACTGTGAGGGAGCAGAGCGTGCCCTCCGTCACAGTGGACCCGTCATCAGGTTCCACTGGGGCCGCGCTGGGGCTATCATCGCCCGCAGTTGGCCTGAGTTCAATGGTAACCATTGCAATTGCCCCGCCGGGGCAGACACCGCCCTCGGCTGACACAACGGTGTTGGTGAGTACCCTAGGTGCAGCTCTAGCACCTAGGGTACTTAGAAGGAAAGTATTATTAGTGAAGAAATCCACTCTGTGATTATCCGAGTACTTTTTCCTTGTGTAATGTAGGTTCATTTTTGTAGATGACAACTCTCATAGTTGTTCTTTGTGTGTAGGCCATCCTCTACTCTAGGCTTGGAGCAACCTGGCGATGCCAAAGGAACTCCAGCCCCCAAGCCAGAGAAAATGTTAGATGCACCCGCGACTGACATGGTGCCAGCGACCGTGGCACCCGAGAACCCAGCGTCTGCCGATGCTAAAGCCGCCAAGACCGGAGTGGGAGACCAGCCAGGCGTCGAGGAAGAGCCTGTGGTCAGGGATGTAAACCCAGAAATGCCTGCAGGTGAGCACATTGAAATGCCTCCATCCATAGATAATAATGTACCCATCGTATGTCTGATGATGAGTTGTACTAGTTAAGATAACCCGCAGCAGCAGTCTGCCACTGAAGATCAAGGCGCCGCAGGTCATTCTTCAAGTGGTATTCTGGTGACTCCTCCCAAGTAGCAACATGCCATCCCGACTGAACTCATTGATGATCCAATGCTATCGTCAGCGACCTTGATGGAGTTCCAGACTACTTTCAAAGAATTGTAAAAGTTTTCCACGGTAAGTGGTCTGTACTGATAAAAATCTGACTTTGTCGACTAGGATATGAGTTGTCCGACTACTTTTTTCCTATCAAGCAGACCTTAGCCAATCAATCCAGGATCAAGTCAGAAAAGCTTAGAGTAGTGGAAGATGGAGCTCACCAACTGCAGGAGAAAGACCGCCGAATTGGACTGGAAATCATGAAATATGTTCAGCTTCAGAATTAACTCAATACTTTGTGCTGGGGGAATGGCACCGTTGGGGGAATGGTCCAGCCCATGTAGTAAATGGGCCTCAAGTAAGGGCCCGATGGCTTATTTATGAATATTGCACCCACCACGGGGCTGGGGGCAAATTGCCACCTCCCTCTCCTCCTATACATAAATGACCCAAGGGGTCAAGAGGGGGGGCTTACTTATGCACTCCTCACTTGCCCACTTGTGTTGCACCTTCATCTCTCATATGTACCTTCAGAGTTCTCTTCCTCTCTCTCTCTTAACCGCTTGGCGGAGTCAGATCCACAACATTTTGAAATAGGAGTGTACGCAGGAGGTGTGGCTCTTGAAGAAGAAAATTGAAAACCTATCAAACATGAACAAGGCTATGACCAAAACTCACCAAGGTAACAATTTGCTGATTGCTTTTGCCTTGCATTGTTTTATCTAGCTGCTTGTATCTGGATTCGTGCGAGTTCTTTCTTTTGTCGATTGTCCACAGAACTCAATAATATAACAACATATAAAGAAGATCTTGTGACTGACGTGAAGAATCTGTTTTACCGTGCCACAGATGATGCAAAAAAGTTGATTAAAGCGCTCCAAGATGTAGATGTGCAACTCGCAGAGTGTATGACTCAGATCAAGGACATGGCCACTAAGAAGGAGCTGAAAGATAAGGAACTTGAAGAGCTCATGGGTGCAACACAAGTAGTCGTAGACATGGTGGATCCTCTAGAAGAGGGGCTAATCAACGAAAAGACGCTGCTGGAGTGGCTCCGTGAAGCCCCACAAAAGATTTCTGGATACATCTCGGAGACCACCAAAACTTATGTAGCGCACATCCTTGGGCTCGTAAAGTCCTACTGGCCTAAGGCCAATCTAAACCCACTGGTTGACAGTATGTCTGCTGATTGCTCTGAGGAGAAATTCTCAGAGTATATCAAAGAAGTAAAACCAGTGGCTCAGAGATTGATTGAAAGCTTAGAGCAGTGGGGTGAACATGATGTGTAATCACTGAACCACCTGTCCGTGTATGTAAACATGTATATATGTTTTATTTGTTGTTGCCTTTTGGTGTGTTCGGTGTGCTTACTCGTAGAGTAATACCGAAGATCATAGGACTTCAATAAATAATGTGGGATTCCCAATGCAGAACTACTCAGAAGGCCACGCTTCTGGAGGTAGTCGATGACTTTGTGTCCAGCATAAAGTCCCATACAGGGAGAATAAGCGAATCAGGATTTACTCGCAATGTGATACTCTAAATTGCTCTTATAGGCATGGGAGCCTCTTCGACTTTCTCGCAATGACTCATCCGTTGGTTCCTATAAACCATTAGGATAGTGCTCGAAGTAGTCGGAGTCGATCGCAAGTAGTCTTTGCGCTTCGGCCCATAGGGCAAGTGTGAAAGTAGTCGTTCAAAATGGACTCGTGGCGATAGCCCCCGAGTACTTCTAGAGACTAGGCGTAGTTAACGTGTTGTTAGTACTTGTGGCCGAAGCCCCCGAGTTATGTAGTCTAGCTTAGAGACAAAAGGTAGTTGTTTGAAGATCAAACTAACTCTTTATTGATAAACATGATGTGCTGCAGGTGACAACTTTGTGTACAAGTTATCTAGGGGTAGAAACGACGTAGGTGCTCGATATTCAAGGAGTTTGGGACCTCCTGGCCATCAGGGTATTGTAGTCGATACAACCCTGGTCTTGTAACTTTGGTGACGATGAAGGGCCCTTCCCATCGCGAGTTGAGCTTGTGAAGCCTTGTCTCGTCTTGGATGCGATGGAGGACTAAATCACCGATGCTGAATGACCTCTCCTATACATTGCAGTCGTGGTAGCGTCGGATGCCTTGTAGGTAGCGAGCTGACTGTAATAAGGCATTGCATCTGGCTACTTCTGTTGAACCAAGCTCCAGATATCTTGCCTGATCAGTTTCGCCTTCGTCATACATCTCCAGTCTTGGAGACTTCCACATGATGTCCGCAGGGAGGATAGCTTCTGGCCCATAGATGAGAAAAAACGGCGATCGACCTGTTGATTTGCTTGGTTGAGTTCGAAGCCCCTAGACAACCGAGGAGAGCTCATGAATCAACTTGCCCCCTTTTTTGCTATTCTTATCATAGAGTCTTTTCTTCAATCCATCAAGGATTAAGCCGTTGGCGCATTCAACCTGGCCATTGGCCCACGGGTGAGCAACCAACACATACTTTACCTCAATAGCGCTATTCTCGCAGAATTCACAGAACTTGTGTGAGTGGAAATTAGATCCTAGATCTGTGATGATAGTGTTGGGGAAGCCAAAACAGTGCAGGATGTCGCAAACGAAGCTGACTACTCGATCGGTGGAGATCTTTGTAATTGGCTTGTACTCGATCTACTTTGTGAACTTATCGATAGCCACCAACACATGGGTAAAACCTACCGGCGCCGTAGTCAAAGGCCCGATCATGTCCAGGCCCCAGCAAGCAAAAGGCCAGGATGGCGATGAGGTTGTGCACCAGGACATGAGCCTGCCTGCCAAAGAACTGGCAATTGGTACATGAACGAATGAGACCTTCAGCATCATCCAAAGCTGTTGGCCAGTAATACCTAGACCTGAATGCTTTCCCGACTAGCATCCTTGATGCTGCATGATTGCCACAGACTCCTTCATGAATTTCTTGCAGTATTTCTTTGCCGCCCTCGACTGGAACACACTTCATAAGGATGCCTGTTGCTAAACCATGCTTGTACAACTTGTCGCCGACAAGAACGTAACCCTTGCTTCGTCTAATGATGCGTGCAGCCTTAGCGCTTTTTTCGTCAACACTAGGCGGTAGCTTCTGATCTTTGATGAAGTCGACCTCGATCATCATGACCTCTCAGTCGGGCTCAGAAGGGCCCAGAGTGATGGCGCTTTGATCTAGTTTCTTGATGGACGGGTGATGTAACTTGTGAATAAATACTCCTGGTGGGACGTTTGCTTGATCGGTGCCCAGCTTTGAGAGCACATCTGCCCCCATGTTTGTGGCAGAACCACCTGAATTAATCCGGCTCAAGTGTATTAACCATCACCATTAGGGCAATCTCGGTTAACCTTACACTTCAAACGGAGTAATCCATTGGTCTGTCGGGTAACCTCCCGATACAACCACGGTAAAGCGGATCGAAGCCATACATACAAATGCCCATGCGAAGATGAGCCCAGAGAATACCACATTCCAGCAGATATTACAAAATTATCATAAGTGAATATTACAAACCATGTTTGAGTTTAGTAATCAAATACTTCAGTGATCATAACCAATAAGTTCTTCAGAGTTTAAGTTGCAGCGGAAATAAAATAATGAAAACTACTCGACGATACAGGATGTCTCGGTGAAGCCCGTACGAGACATCACTCGGCATTATCTCCATTGGCCGGGGGCGTATCCCATTCCACCGACCAACCAGGGGGAAGAGTACACGACCAGGACAAGCTAGCAATCATATCTTCGAAGGTTTCACCTGAAAACGAGCCACAAGCAAGGCTGAGTATACTAATACTCAGCAAGACTTACCCGTGTAGTGGAATCTACTCCACCGACTCTAGACATGCAAGGCTTTTTGGCTCAGGGGTTTGTTTTGCCGAAAAGCGTATACGAGTGGGTCCTTACTTTCAACTTTTAGCTCAAGATTCTAGTTTCATTAATCATTCTAGATAAGCAGCTATCCAATATAATTCATGGTGAAGCATTAAATTTCATCCAACAAGTTTATTCCTCATCATTGTTCCTCTTCTTACTCTGTGTGGTAAAACGGATTAAGCAGTCTCAATAGCCGTGAGAAACGGACGATTCGAATCGAATTTCTTAACCTTGCAAGGGGAAACCTAAACACACGTCACGTGGTTACTCCCAGAGTCACACGTGCAACTTTTTCCCTTTCTTTCCGGGTTGTGGATCGGAGCTACCCTCCGAGAGTACAAGAGCCCCACGCCACGGTTCGGCGCCGGGTCGTGACCACTCGTGCACTCGCCATCTGCACATGGATCGGAGCTACCCTCCGAGAGTACAAGAGCCCCACGCCACGGTTCGGCGCCGGGTCGTGACCACTCGTGCACTCGCCATATGCACATGGGACCGGAGTTCAAAGGGTAGGTTGTCGTCCACTTGCCGGGCCAATCAGGTACTTAAGCTTACCGATTACCATATTCTCGGCATGTGGTTAGTACGTTCAAAGACTTAACCACCACTACCACACACTGCGGCCTTAGCATTTTTCACTAAACAGACGGGCCTCAATTGTAAACATCGTACCATAGCCCGTCCGTTGTCCTTATGATTGCAGCGTGTAGTAAACATTCAACTCCTATTTTCTCGCGAGTGACAGGAAATCACTCGGCTTTTACCGGAGTCCTATTAGCGCAGCATTCTATCGAACCTTACATCTAGTTTTCAAGCATGGGTTCCTAACATCATGCAACTAAGTTTTCATTCAACTCCTATAAACTTAATGCACAAGCAAAAGAGTAGTGAGTTGCATAATTTAGGAAAGGGAATGGGTTATGCTCCGGGGCTTGCCTTCTTGTGAACAGTTAGCTTGGGGCTCTTCCGAACTTGGGCTCGGGTCTTCCAGAGCTTTAGTTAGATTTACTTGAGCTTCACGCTGCTCACTCTCGGACGCGGGTACCAGCTCGTACGTTCCGTTGGCGAGAGTCGTCGATTCTATATGAATGCACCAATATAAGTTATAGTGAGGGTATATGACGATCATGTTCACTCACGTCAAAGTTGTAGTTCACAAAATAGCGATTGGGTTGTGATGTTACTTAGTTGAGATTTCTGTGGGCAATTGTTGATAGAGTAGAATAGTACAACAAGGTGGGGTGGGTGTTCATGGGAACTTATGTTCCTCATGGAAACATGATTTAAGTGTAACTACTACAGCGAGTAGTTTCTGGTCATGAAACCCTGGATCTAGGCACATCAGGGAAAGATATGCTTACTGTAAAATTTTCAGATATTTTCATGCAGCAGATTAATTATGAAAAATATAATACATGGTTGCTGCTAGATTCTTGTTCTTTTTGTACAGAACAAATGGTGCAAAAACTGAGGCTAAGAGTTTTACAGGGCTTTCATTTAATCATGCAGGAGCTACTGTAATTTTTATAGGATTTATTATGCAGTTTTCAGAGCATAGTAAAAATGACATTACACACATAGGTTATTCAAGGATTTATTTTTACAAGACCCTACACAGGGTTTTTGTCCATGAAACTTTTTACACAGCAACCTCTACCACTGTGTATCTTCTACTAAAAATATGAGAATTTTCCAAGCTAACATACTATTTTCTTGATTTAATGTATGTTATTAGCACCTAAATCAAATAAATAGGTTCGTGTGAGATAAAAAGTCTCTAAATTTTTCTATGGCATCTAGGTACCATTACACAAGTACAGCAAAAGTTCCATTAGGTGATTCATAACCTAACTGCAGGGACAATTAATTCTATCCAAACATGGTATGAAACTAAGTTTAATAAACAGTGTAGATAGAGATGGAATTTGGGCCTGATCTTTTTACATTGGCTTATATAACAAGTAAATCTCCTACTGTAAAAGTTTCAGGACCAGTACTTGTCTACAACAATGGTTGTGAATAAAGGTCATTAAACAGCCTATTTAAATTAGAGCATAAAGTAGCTAGAATCTGAGGAGATGCATGTAACAAAAGTTGTGGAGTTTATCCTAAAGGTTCCAGAACAGTTAAGTTTGTATTTTTCTGAATTTTCTACGATTTTATAAGAATCTCGCCCCGAGATTCGGTAAATCTTAGTGTGGACAGGGGTGCACATACCAGTGGTTGAGATAAGAAAACCAGGGAAATTTCGGTTTAGGTAGCTCTCGGTTTCCCAGTTAGCTTTCTGAGTGCCAGGAACACATCCTTTTAGTCAAGTTTTATGAAAATAAATTTTTAAGGCTTGTCGCATTCTCTGGCGTATGCATTTCGGCTCTGGCGCCAGCTGTTGCCAGCTGTGGCACCAGCTACGGCTCTGATACCAGCTGTGGCAGAACCACCTGAATTAATCCGGCTCAAGTGTATTAACCATCACCATTAGGGCAATCTCGGTTAACCTTACACTTCAAACGGAGTAATCCATTGGTCTGTCGGGTAACCTCCCAATACAACCACGGTAAAGCGGATCGAATGCCATACATACAAATGCTCATGCGACGATGAGCCCAGAGAATACCACATTCCAGCAGATATTACAAAATTATCATAAGTGAATATTACAAACCATGTTTGAGTTTAGTAAACAGAGTACTTTAGTGATCTTAACTAATAAGTTCTTCAGAGTTTAAGTTGCAGCGGAAATAAAACAACGAAAGCTACTCGACGATAAGGATGTCTCGATGAAGCCCGTACGAGACATCACTCGGCATTATCTCCATTGGCCGGGGGCGTATCCCATTCCACCGACCAACCAGGGGGAAGAGTACACGGCCAGGTCAAGCTAGCAATCATATCTTCGAAGGTCTCACCTGAAAAATGAGCCACAAGCAAGAGAGTAATGAGTTGCATATTTTTGGAAAGGAATAGGGTTATGCTCCGGGGCTTGCCTTCTTGTGCAAAGTTAGTCCGGGGATCGTCTGAACGTTGTCCCGGGTCTTCAACTGCTTCAGTTAAATTTGCCTGGGCTTCTCGCTGCTCACTCTCGGACTCGGGCACCAGCTCGTAAGTCCCGTCGGCGAGAGTAGTCGTTTCTACATGAATGCACAAGTTTAAGTAGTGGTGATAGTAAATGACATGATTTCCTTCACGATAAAGTTGCAGTTTATAAAACATGAGTTTGTTGTGAAGTGAGTTACTTTATCATTCGTGGGCAATCGTTAATAGAGTAGAAAGGTACAATAAGTAACTTCGTTAAGCAAGGTGGGGTGGGTGTTCATGGGAACTTATGTTCCGCATGGAAACATGATTTAAGTGTAACTACTACAGCGAGTAGTTTCTGGTCATGAAACCTTGGATCTAGGCACATCAGGGAAAGATAAGCTTACTGTAAAATTTTTAGATATTTTCATGCAGCAGATTAATTATGAAAAATATAATACATGGTTGCTGTTAGATTCTTGTTCTTTTTGTACAGAACAAATGGTACCATAACACCAGTATGGAAAAAGTTTCATTAGGTGAATCACAACCTAACTGTAGGGATAAATAATTCTATCCAAACATGGTTATGAAACTAAGTTTAATAAACAGTGTAGATAGAGATGGAATTTGGGCCTGATCTTTTTACACAGTCCTAAACATCAAGCAACTAACTCACTGCCCAAAATTTAGGGTCAGCATTGATCTACAACAGTGGGTACAAAAGAAGTCCATTAAAAATTCCATTTAATGTAGAGCAAAATATATTGAGAATCTGAGAAACTTTACGTAACAAAAGTTGTAGAGTTTCTTCTAAGGATTCCAGAACAGTTTAGTTTGCATTTTTGTGATTTTTCTATGATTTTATACAAATTTTACAAGTTCACTGATTTTGAATCTAGGTTTGAATCTTTCTTTTACAACTGGGTCCTTGAATCTTACGTGCAGACCCTTCTAAAGATTTCAATTACTGCAATTGGGTCCTCGGGCGGCTCGGGTACGGTGGCCGGCCAAAATTCCGGTGAGGGGCTCACCGGCGGCGAGGGGTGAGGGCCGGGGAAGGATCAGGGGTGCGAGGGCTACCTCGTGGGGGTCTTGTTCGGGTGAGGGACGACCGGGAGTAGCTCGCCGGCGTTGGAGCAGGGGCGGCGGCGGCGGCAGTACGCGTCGACAGCGGTGCTCCGGCGGGCTTGGGGCGGTCTGGTCTGGACGGGAAGCTTCAGTGGCGCGTGGGGAAGCTGCTCTGGTGCTTGGCTTGGGCGGAGGGGGTCGGGGTCGAGCTGTCCGCGGTGACCAGAGGCGGCGGCGGCAGTGACAGCGCGGGCGGCGGTGCTCCGTTGGTCCTAGACGGCGTTGAGCGGGTCGGCGAGCTTTGGTGGGATGATGTGGTGGTGACTGGAGGTTCAATTTGGGCAGGAGGCGGCTGTGGAAGGCTGTCCACGAGTGGGTGGAGCTCGGCGGCGACAATGGCGGCGGTGAGCGTTCTCTGGCTGCTGGTGGCTCGCGCGGGCGGCCTGGGGCGGCTTTTATAGGGGCAGGAGGGAGGTAGGGGTGCCGGACGACGTGCAGGGGTGGAGGCACGGCGATGGCGCGAGGTTGGTCGCGGTGGGCGGCTCAGTTCACCGGCGCGGCGTGCGGAGGGCGGAGGCGCGCGACTGGCGGTCGGAGATTTGCGTGGGGGAGTGGAGATATCGCGGCACGGGGTTGGGGGACAGCTGTAGCAGCGGCTCGGGCGGGTGGCAAGCGCAGCGACGGGCGGGTCGCGGCGGGCAGGGCGGCACAGCGCGGCGCGGCCGTTGGGCGCGACGGGCGGCGAGCAGAGGCACGGCACGGCGTGGCGCGCGCGGCGAGCACGGACTGGGCAGCGCGGCGGTGGGGGGGGGGGGGTGGCAAAGCCGGGCTTGGGGGCGAGGAACGGCGGCCACTGGCCTGGCGGCTTGCGCCGGTCAGGCGTCGCCGGCCACTTGGCCGTGCTGTCGGGCGGGGAGGGGAGAGAGAGAGGAGTAAGGGCCTATTTGCGAGAATTTGAAAAGTTCCAGGGGGCTGGTTGCAAATAGGATGTTTTCTCCACTTTCTAATTTGAATTTAAAAAACTTTTGAGCATGAAAGTTGTTCAGAATAAAAAGTTCTACAAGTTTGGTTTCAGGCAACACCTCATTTGGCTTGTGGTTTGAAAGTTAATTTAAAAAATCAAAGGTATTCAAATGTGCCCATATTAAATTTGAATTTCAACTTAACTTGTTCTAACCCTTTTATTAGTTGGTTAAGCATAGGGTTGGGCCAATGACATTGATTTAGAATGTAATTTATCAGGGTTGTTACAGCCTTCCCCCCTTAACAAGAATCTCACCCCGAGATTCGGTAAATCTTAGTGTGGACAGGGGTGCTCATACCAGTGGTTGAGATAAGAAAACCAGGGAAATTTTGGTTTAGGTAGCTCTCGGTTTCCCAGGTGGCTTCTTCTTCAGTGTGATGATTCCATTGAACTTTATACATTTTAATCACTTTCCTCCTGGTCCCTCTTTCTTTTTGATCCAAAATTTTAACCGGGTGTTCGACATACGAGAGGTCGGGTTCTAACAATATTTCTTGTTGTTCCACAATCTCGGTAGGGACTCGAATACACTTCTTGAGTTGAGATACGTGGAAGACATCATGGGTGGCCGTGAGCTGAGGGAGCAGTCGTAATTTGTAGGCTACGGGTCCGCAGTTCTCAATGATTTCGTAAGGACCAACATAACGGGGAGCTAGTTTGCCTTTGATTCCGAATCTTTGCACTCCCTTGGTTGGTGAAACTCGAAGATAGACATGATCGCCAACTTCGAATTTTAGGGGCTTTCTCCTTTTGTCGGAATAGCTCTTTTGTCGGGCTTGTGCGGCTTTAAGATTTGCTTGTATTACTTTTACTTTCTCCTCTGCCTCGATTACCAGGTCGGGTCCAATTATTTTACGTTCTCCGGTTTGTGACCAGCTCAAAGGAGTTCGACACCTTCGTCCGTACAGGGCCTCAAATGGTGCCATTTTCAAACTTGTTTGATAGCTATTGTTGTACGAGAACTCTGCTAGGGGTAGGCATTTGTCCCAATTCTTGTCATAGTGAATGACGCAAGCTCTCAGCATGTCTTCAAGAATTTGGTTTACTCTTTCCGTTTGTCCGTCAGTCTGAGGATGGTATGCTGAGCTGCGAATCAGTTTAGTACCAAGAGACGTTTGCAGTTGTTCCCAAAAGCGTGCTACAAACTGGGTACCACGATCAGAAATAATTGTCTTAGGTATTCCATGTAGGCAAACAAGACGACCGAGGTAAATCTCGGCATATTTCTTAGCAGAATAGGTGGTGTGTACCGGAAGGAAATGTGCCGTCTTTGTGAGTCTATCAACGATAACCCATATGGAATCATGTTTCTGGGAAGTGTTTGGTAGTCCAACGATGAAGTCCATACTTATGTCTTCCCATTTCCATGATGGTATAGGTAACGGTTGAAGTGTACCGGCTACTTTCAAGTGGCTAGCTTTTACTCTCTGGCACGTGTCACATTCTGAGACATACGTAGCAATTTCTCTTTTCATTCTAGTCCACCAGAAGTTTTGCCTTAGGTCTTGATACATTTTGCTACTGCCGGGGTGGATAGAGAATTTGGAAAGATGTGCCTCATCGAGAATTTGCTTGCGGAGTTCATGATTCTTCGGAACGACTATACGACTTTCGACCCATAGAACTCCCTTATGGTCCTGGCGGAAACATTTATACTTCTCCTCACCTAGAGAGAGTTTTTGTTTGATGATCTTAATTCCTTCATCATGTAGTTGTGCCATGACGATTTGGTCGTGAAGAGGGGGCTCAACTGAGATGTGATTTAGAGTGCCTTGGGAAACCATTTCCATGTTAAGCTTCCTCATTTCTGCACACAACGTCTCATTGTAGGATTCCATGGATAAGCAATGGCAATGGGACTTGCGGCTTAGTGCATCCGCGACTACATTAGCCTTGCCGGGGTGATAGTGCACTTCAAGGTCATAATCCTTGATTAATTCTAACCATCTTCGTTGTCTCATATTCAGATCGGCTTGTGTAAAGATATACTTGAGACTCTTATGATCCGTGTAGATATTGCACCGTGTACCCATGAGATAGTGCCTCCATATTTTCAAAGCGTGAATGACAGCTGCAAGCTCGAGATCATGAGTGGGATAATTCTGCTCGTGGGGCCGAAGGGCTCGTGAGGCATATGCAATCACTCGATTCTCTTGCATAAGCACACATTAGACCAGTACCTGATGCGTCACAATACACATCGAATGACTTGGTATTATCGGGTTGAGCTAACACAGGTGCAGTAGTCAGATGCTCTCTGAGAGTGTGGAAAGCTTCTTCACATTTCTCATCCCATACAAACTTTACTTCCTTCTTTAACAGTTCAGTCATGGGCTTAGCAATTCGAGAGAAATCCGGGATGAAGCGGCGGTAGTAACCGGCTAAGCCGAGAAAACTGCGAATCTGATGAACGGAGGTAGGGGGTTTCCAATCCATCACCTCTTGTACCTTGCTGGGGTCAACAGCTATGCCTTCACTGGAGATCGTGTGACCTAAGAACTTTACAGTATCCAACCAAAACTCACACTTAGAAAACTTAGCATAGAGCTGATGGCCTCTGAGTCGCTGAAGAACAATGCGAAGGTGCTTGGCATGCTCTTCCTCATCCTTGGAATAGATAAGGATGTCGTCGATGAACACTACGACGAATTTGTCAAGTTCGGGCATGAATACCGAATTCATGAGATACATGAAGTAGGCAGGGGCGTTGGTGAGTCCAAAGGACATGACCAAGAATTCATATAGTCCATATCGTGTGGAGAAGGCGGTCTTAGGAACATCGCACGGGCGAATCTTGATCTGATGGTATCCCGAACGAAGATCAGTTTTTGAGAAGACTCTGGCTCCAGCTAATTGATCGAAGAGTACATCGATACGAGGAAGTGGGTATTTATTCTTAATGGTTACTGTGTTGAGAGGCCGGTAGTCAACGCATAACCTCAAACTGTCATCCTTCTTCTTTACGAATAGGGCTGGACATCCCCAAGGTGACGCGCTAGGGCGAATAAAACCTTTGTCCAGTAGTTCTTGGAGTTGAATTTTTAGCTCTGCCAATTCTTTAGGGGGCATCCTATATGGTCTTTTAGATATAGGTGCAGTGCCTGGTTGCAGTTCGATGATGAACTCAATATCCCTATCCGGTGGCATTCCTGGTAAGTCATCCGGAAAAACGTCGGCATACTCGTTTACTACAGGAATATCCTCTAGCTTAAGTCCTTCCATCGCGTAAGCACAGGAATTCGCGCAATCCAGGAATGGTAGGTAAAGGGTGGTGGCTCCGTGACTAGGTGAATTTATCTCAACGGCTCGGGAAGAAAGGTCCAGCGTGACTCCATGCATAGTCATCCAGTTCATTCCCAAAATAATATCCATGCCGTCAAGGGGTAAAAGAACAAGGTCTGTGTCGATGGTTTTACTACCCAACTTGACTGGTACTTGTCTGACCATTTGGTTTGAAGCAATTTTACCACCCGGTGTTGATATCATATATGACCCTTTTGTGTGACAAACATCCAAGCCTACTTTTGCACCGAATTTTGCACTTACGAAACTATGCGATGCACCAGAATCAAATAATATAACTGCAGGCTTGTTATGGATAGAGAATATACCCGACATCACTAGGGCTCCTTCAGGAAGCTCTGCAAGCGTGGTGAAGTTAATCCATCCTTGCTTGACCTGCAGGGTCTGTCTCTTGCCCCTGTTCTTGTTGTTCGGGTTGGATCCCTGACCTTGGTTGGGCGGCCCAGACTGAGGGCATTCTCGTGCAAAGTGGTTGGAACTCCCGCATTTGAAACAACGATTCGCGGGGCTGGGTCGAAGAGGCTGTTGCAGAGTGGGCCTCGGACCATTCTGTGGAGGCATCGGGGGTCGTACCATGCCTGGCGGCTGTGGGGGTCTGGCAATCCATCTCCCTGGCTGAGGGGCCCTTGGTGGAGCTGTGGGTGCGGCATTTTGCACGATGCGATACCTTGGTGGCTGAGCACTTGAAGGTCCAGTGGGTGCCTTTCTCTTCTTCTCGGCCCGGTGTGCCATGATACAGTCTTCCTGGGTAATGGCCATATTGACCAATTCGTTGTAGGTGTCAGCCCTGACTAGGTTCAGACGCTCCTTGAGCTTGGTGCTTAGTCCTCTGCGGAAATAGTCACGCTTCTTAGTGTCCGTATCAGCGTGATAGCCCGCATACTGGCATAGATTGTTGAACGCCTGGGCGTATTGCAGCACGGTGCGGGTGCCCTGGGTAAGTGCCAGGAACTCGTTCAACTTCCTCTCCATGAGACCCTCGGGGATATGATGTGCCCGGAATGCGGCCTTGAATTCGTCCCAGTCGACCACATGATCAGCCGGGAGCATCGCAAAATAGTGGTCCCACCACAGACGAGCGGTACCGCGAAGCTGTTGCATGGCAAAACGAACTTTGTTGGCCTCTGAGCATGGGGCTACAAGTAGTGTGAACTTGGATTCGATGGTGCGAATCCATGCGTCTGCGTCCAAGGGTTCCTCTGTCTTATGGAACAAGGGCGGCTGGGTCCCCAGAAAATCCGTATATCCTGCAGCTTGGGGGTGGTGGACATTTTGCCCACCCCGCTGGTGGTGTTGCTGTCCTTGCACCAGCTGACGCAGCAGCTCGGTTTGAGCGGCCATCACTTCCACCAAACTGGGCGGGGGTGGTGGCGATTGTCGCGGTCTGCTGCCACCGGCACCAAAACCCTCGGGGTTGCCACGTGTTGATCCAACCATCTGAAACGCGAAAGGTTACCATCAGCAACGTGATCCATATTACTTCCTCGATTCATAAAGGATTAGT
The DNA here is from genome assembly GCA_032594955.1 of Panicum miliaceum. Classification (NCBI taxonomy): domain Eukaryota; kingdom Viridiplantae; phylum Streptophyta; class Magnoliopsida; order Poales; family Poaceae; genus Panicum; species Panicum miliaceum. Next base: position 3,262,956 of record CM064070.1, on the reverse strand, counting down.
GTAGTCATAGACTTCCGAAATCACGGCTAGAAGTATGGGCAGAATTTCTGTTTGCTACGAGAAAAATCATAGCTTGCTGTGGGTCCATCCAAAACATCTCATACTTTGGCAGTAGTCAGAGAACTTAGGGATGCATCACTTTGGTATTTAACTCAGGTGCTAGAACTATAGCTAAGATGGTTGAAAGGCTCGTCCTTTGCCTTACTGTCTCAGCTGTTTTTCAGCAGATCGATAGGTGATGTTTTGCCTATAACTCAAACTAGCGAGGTCCAATGATGCTGAATTTCTGTGAGAACCACGATCACAAAATTCCTGACAGGTTTGGTATTCAACTCACAGCTCAGAAATGTAAGGAGACATGGATAAAATTTCCGACAAGTTTCAGCGATTATGGATTTCATCGTTTACCAACTTACAACGAAATCACCCAAGTTTATCGCCGTTCCTTACATGCTGAGGGTATCCATATGGTTCAGGTGTACCCATCACAAAAGAGTTACTCAACTCCTAGTTAGCCTATTACAACACTTGCCAAAAGTTAGGCTACCCTATCGAGGAGTATGTGCAAAAGTCCTTCTAGGTCATCATCTAGAAGTCATCCAGGTCGTTGACGGACGACTCGCTGTGAGTAGGAGAGTGAGCTCCCATCTGAGGTGGCTGTGGTACCTCACCCTCGAAATCCATACCGGAGGCACTGTCAACCTCCTGTGGCTCCTCTTCATCTTCCTCCATGTCCTCCTCATGGGGATGGTCATTCTGATCATGGTGCCACTGAATGTGCTCATTAGCATCCTCGAACTCCAAGTGTAGATCATGGAGCTGCTCCTCCAAGTGTGCTATCGTGTCATCTCTCTCACCCATGAGAGTGTCCTGCTCCTGAATTTGGCCCTCAAGTTGGCCAATCTGAGCATCTCTGTCCTCAAGATCCTTACTGAGCTCCTTAATCTGCTCATCCCTGGTATCTGCCATCATGTGGTAGGCCTGTGCAAGATCAGTGAGCTGCTCAAGCGCCTGACTCTGGAGAGTCTGCAGTCGGTACAGCGCATTCATGCATCGTACGGAGGTCTGGAGAGTCTCCTGGGCGTGAAAGTCTACCAGGTACTGTGAATGCTGCACCCTGTTGAGTCAAAAGGGGTCGTTGTCCTGGGCAGCAGGAAACAAACCAATGGGAGTGAGTGTGACAACCTCGGGACGCTGCGCACAAAAAGTGGTGAGCGCCCTCATGGCTGCAAGTTCCCAAGTATCGGCCAAACGGCGACCAACAGCCTCAATCTCCAAGGTGGGCCACTCCGGGTGTAGCGGGTGCGAAAAAATGGTCACGTTGACACGGCACTGGGTAACTCCATTCTCTGCAAACTCCAGTCCGGCGTAACGTGGGGGAATTGGATAGCCCACGATGCTCAACACGTCCCACAAAATAGAGGGGAAGCCCTCCCAGTGGAGACACTGCGAGTGAACGCGTCCATCCTCATCCACCATCATAGCAACAGGCTCGGCCATCTGAACAAAAGATCAAATGGGTGAGGCCAAGAAAAAGTGTGAAAAGCACAGGGACAGATTCTGTATAGAGTGCAAAAATAACCATAACTTCCACAGTTCATATCCAAAAATTCTCAAATTTCACCAGAACACTCCTAGGGTATTTGTGCACCACTTTTCTATTCAACACTTTGGCTGGATTAGGCTCTAAGATGGCTGTTCCCTTAAGGTCTTACTTCTCTGTCTACCCAGAAATTTCAGTGAACAGTGGGCCAATATTTCGTGCATCAGGGAAAATCTACCCAGCCAAAATTTACCAAATTTTAACAGAAGCTACCTGGGTAAATTTGGAACAAGTTTTGTGTTGTACTCTTTTGCAGAAAACTGTAGGAAGGGGGCCTAAAAATTTAAGGGGCAGAAGTGCTTATTCTGGACAGAATTCTGACATTCCATGGTTTCTGTTATTTCTTACTATCCATAAGTTCCGAATTTTTAATTTTTGAACAGGAGATAGAACACAAAATTTGGAACAATTCTTTCAACATGAACTTTACCAGAAAAGGTCATTTTCTTTGATTAATAAATCGCTCTTTTCGGTCATGGCAGATTTGTGACAGATTCGCTAGATAGTCCTTATGCAAAGTCACGCTTAGATACGCAAGAATCTTACCACTCTCATACAACGCATTTTCAACTTCAGATATTTATGGTCATGATACATGCATGTCCTAGTCGTCCTCACAAAATAAAATAATTGCCAAATACTTTTGGTCTTACGAAGATAGTTTTGGTGGCATACATGATACGCCTCTCACTATAATAGCTAGTCGAGATTTTCTAACCGTTCTTTAACTTATCGTAATCGCGGTTAGTGTACCTGCAGAAGATTGATAGAGCACATATATTTCATGAACCTTTCATGCCAGCACTCATGAAAGCGTCCGTATTCATTACCGTTTGCTTATAGAAACGATATCTGTACAATTTCCGCCGTACAGACGACGTTAACATACGCTATCGAGATAGCGTATTCACGGGGGTACCGTCATGAGACAGGGGTATGAACAGCGATCGCCATACCCTGCGCCAAACCTTCTACTCCCTATATATTCAACTAACAGTTGGCATATTGGCAGCACCTCAAGTAAGCCACTGCTTGAGGGCAGCGTTCGATTCGCATCACCGACAGGAAGGCCAAGCTCTCTCAGTTGGCTGAGGATTCTTACCTTCTTACCTTAGCGATGAGTGCGTCGTTACAGAATTTAAGGTTGGTTGTGCATGAAAGTAAGTTTTGACAGAAAGTAATATGCTGGAAGTCAGTGAATAATATTTCATAAGTTAGATAGCCACCTAGTAACTTTCCCAATAATCCCTTAGGGCTTTACGAACTAGGCACCATCCTTAGCGCACCAACGTATTTCGCAACACATCCTTTTAGTCAAGTTTTATGAAAATAAGTTTTTAAGGCTTGTCGCATTCTCTGGCGTATGCATTTCGGCTCTGGCGCCAGCTGTTGCCAGCTGTGGCACCAGCTACGGCTCTGATACCAGCTGTGGCAGAACCACCTGAATTAATCCGGCTCAAGTGTATTAACCATCACCATTAGGGCAATCTCGGTTAACCTTACACTTCAAACGGAGTAATCCATTGGTCTGTCGGATAACCTCCCGATACAACCACGGTAAAGCGGATCGAATGCCATACATACAAATGCTCATGCGACGATGAGCCCAGAGAATACCACATTCCAGCAGATATTACAAAATTATCATAAGTGAATATTACAAACCATGTTTGAGTTTAGTAAACAGAGTACTTTAGTGATCTTAACTAATAAGTTCTTCAGAGTTTAAGTTGCAGCGGAAATAAAACAACGAAAGCTACTCGACGATAAGGATGTCTCGATGAAGCCCGTACGAGACATCACTCGGCATTATCTCCATTGGCCGGGGGCGTATCCCATTCCACTGACCAACCAGGGGGAAGAGTACACGGCCAGGTCAAGCTAGCAATCATATCTTCGAAGGTCTCACCTGAAAAACGAGCCACAAGCAAGAGAGTAATGAGTTGCATATTTTTGGAAAGGAATAGGGTTATGCTCCGGGGCTTGCCTTCTTGTGCAAAGTTAGTCCGGGGATCGTCTGAACGTTGTCCTGGGTCTTCAACTGCTTCAGTTAAATTTGCCTGGGCTTCTCGCTGCTCACTCTCGGACTCGGGCACCAGCTCGTAAGTCCCATCGGCGAGAGTAGTCGTTTCTACATGAATGCACAAGTTTAACTAGTGGTGATAGTAAATGACATGATTTTCTTCACGATAAAGTTGCAGTTTATAAAACATGAGTTTGTTGTGAAGTGAGTTACTTTATCATTCGTGGGCAATCGTTAATAGAGTAGAAAGGTACAATAAGTAACTTCGTTAAGCAAGGTGGGGTGGGTGTTCATGGGAACTTATGTTCCGCATGGAAATATGATTTAAGTGTAACTACTACAGCGAGTAGTTTCTGGTCATGAAACCTTGGATCTAGGCACATCAGGGAAAGATAAGCTTACTGTAAAATTTTCAGATATTTTCATGCAGCAGATTAATTATGAAAAATATAATACATGGTTGCTGTTAGATTCTTGTTCTTTTGGGCAGGAGGCGGTGACAGCGCGGGCGGCGGTGCTCCGGTGGTCCTGGGCGGCGTTGAGCGGGTCGGCGAGCTTCGGTGGGATGATGTGGTGGTGACTGGAGGTTCAATTTGGGCAGGAGGCGGCTGTGGAAGGCTGTCCACGAGCGGGTGGAGCTCGGCGGCGACAATGGCGGCGGCGAGTGTTCTCTGGCTGCTGGTGGCTCGCGCGGGCGGCCTGGGGCGGCTTTTATAGGGGCAGGAGGGAGGTAGGGGTGCCGGACGACGTGCAGGGGTGGAGGCACGGCGATGGCGTGGGGTTGGTCGCGGTGGGCGGCTCGGTTCACCGGCGCGGCGTGCGGAGGGCGGAGGCGCGCGACTGGCGGTCGGAGATTTGCGTGGGGGAGTGGAGATATCGTGGCACGGGGTTGGGGGACAGCTGCAGCAGCGGCTCGGGCGGGCGGCAAGCGCAGCGACGGGCGGGTCGCGGCGGGCGGGGCGGCACGGCGCGGCGCGGCCGTTGGGCGCGACGGGCGGCGAGCAGAGGCACGGCACGGCGTGGCGCGCGCGGCGAGCGCGGACTGGGCAGCGCGGCGGTGGGGGGGGGGCAAAGCCGGGCTTGGGGGCGAGGAATGGCGGCCACTGGCCTGGCGGCTTGCGCCGGTCAGGCGTCGCCGGCCACTTGGCCGTGCTGTCGGGCGGGGAGGGGAGAGAGAGAGGAGTAAGGGCCTATTTGCGAGAATTTGAAAAGTTCTAGTGGGCTGGTTGCAAACAGGATGTTTTCTCCACTTTTGAACATGAAAGAAACGTATTAAATTCCGGGGGTCTCGATCGGCTAAAGTTTTGATCTGTCCCGAAAAGCGTATCAGCGAATCGGCTGATTTGCTGTGAAGGTGACCGGCTATAGATCAGCAAATAATCACGTAGCGATTGCAAAGAAACTACTGGAGCAAATTAAACAATCGCCACAGTTGCAACACTTGAAATAGATCTAATCGGCTATATGACGATAAATAAGAAAAAATAATGCTAAAGCTGACAGTTCAATCTGAAGCTGGATAACTGGTGATAAAACTAGAGCAATAGATAAAACCTATAATTCTAGTAAATATCGATAACTGGTGAATAAATCTAAACGAAACAACAGCGATGCGCCCGAAGTTAAAGCTTAGATATTATTCGATAAACGGAACTTACCAGTCAGCCGGAGATCGTGTCGATGCAGCCCTGCCAACTCGTACGAACTCGTGAAAGAAGAAGATGTAGTGGCGAAGTCGCCGACTTGAAAGTAAAGTACGATGAAAAAGTAGATTGTTTGTATTGATCGATGTGTCTCCTTTACAAAACCCTGACTGCTTCTATTTATACCCTAGGACTAAGACTCCTGATCTGTCGCGATCCGTTCCAAACTTGACTTAAATATAAAAACTACTATATCTATAAGACTCTCTAAAGGAAACGGACTCCCGCAGGATCTTCTGCTGCCATCTCCTAGTCCAATCCGAACTCCTTCCATTGCTCTTCGACCGAGTCGGCGTCGCTCTTTGACCAACGTCATGTCATCTTTGACTGGGATCCTCTGTCATCTTGACTTAACATCCCCTCTTGGGATTCCATTGGCTTCATCCCCCTTCTATAAATAATTTATCTGTTGGCGCAAGCCCATATTGGCCCAAATGCTCCAGCCTTTCAATCGGCCGACCCCACCAACTCCATTCGCCAATTGCCCGAAACACTGCAGCGCCAATCGGCCGATATCTAACTGTAGTGCCAATCTGCCGATTCCCAATTATAGCCTTTAAGTCTGCCGCATCGGCCAATCTCTTCCTTCCCTGACGCCGATTCAAAACGTGTCAAAATTTGGCGTCAACACATAACCCCAGTTTCGGAGTAAAACATGACTTTTACTTCGAAATTCTTTTTTAATCTCTCCTCCAAAATAAACGCGGCAAAAATCTCCTTCTGTTTCGCGGTCTTCTACCTCATGATTGCAATCTTTTCGAACTGGGCGCCTGAGACAACCGTTCCCCCAGAATTCGTGTAAACGGCACGGTAAAAATCCCGCCTTTACCCCTTCTCTCGGACCGTCTTTAAATACTGGCGTTCCCTGCCGCTTCTTCTCCACGAGCTCAGTAACTTTCTCCCCGGCGAATCACTTTCTATCTTCTCCCAGCGCCCTTTTGGCTTTCAACCGCATTCTCTGGCGATCCTTCTTTCATCTACATTCCACTTCATTCCTTCAATGGCGGCACCATCAGCAACTCCACCAGCCATGGAGGCTCCGCCAGCAACTCCATCGGTGACGGCAGTTCCATCAGCGATTCCATCAGCAGCTATGAGCTTCATCCCGGAGGTAAACATCCGAAACTTTTCCTTTTTACTTTTTACCGCCCATGCATCTTTTAGATCTATTCTTAGTTCTTCCCTTTTTTACCTTTTTTAGACAGTCAGACACCAAATCACTATCCGCCATTCTGAAGCTCCTGGTCTCATCTGCTCAGGCCCTATGGGGAATCCAGACCCGTCTGATCTGATTAACCTAGAAACCCATAGAATCCCTTTCAAGCAATCACCTATGGATTTGGGCCAGTGGTCAGGCACTTTTAGATCTTGGCCGAATGAAACCCCCGGCTGGAAAGAGTGGTACCAAAGAATGGCCAACTCTAAGAGAGTTCAATGGGATGAATTAAAAATCGGCTAGTGCATCAATCTATTTTTGTCCCAGATGGAGAAGAATGAACCCCTGGTAGTAGCAGCCTCCTATTTCTGGTCTGACGCGCTCAACGCGTTTCTCTTTGGGCACGGACCCATGACCCCAACTCTGGCCGATGTCCTGATGCTGACCGGCCTCAACATTTCCTCCCTAGATACACCCTTTAATTATCTGATCAAGTCGACCCATCGGCTAGAGACGAAAGGAATCGGAGGGTGGAAAGGGTATATCAACAGAAACATGAGGACCGGGACGATTTTGGAGAGAGAATATTCAGCGTTCTTGATGATGTGGCTAGAGAAGCACCTCTTCTGCGGCAGAGCGGTTGGCCCTTCTTCCAACACACAAGCTCTGGCCGAAGCCCTATCAGGAGGAGCCGTCATCCCTCTCGGGAAGCATCTGCTAGGATCGGCCTACCACATGATGCACCAGATCAGCGTCAAACTGTCAAAGGGAGAGCCGATTGGTAACCCTGGTGGCCCCTGGTGGTTCATCACCCTCTAGCTCAACTTGTACATGAGCAAAATCTCCCAGCAGCAGATAGAGACCAAGACATTCCCCAACATCGAGTCAGACGAAAACCCCACAGTACGATGATGGTGCACCTCTTTCAGCGAAGCGGCATTAGCTTTCCCTGGTTGCCAGTTCACCGCCACCCAGACAGCCAAGTATTTTAGATGCTTTTACAACGGCTTTAGTGAAGAAACTACCAGTTGGTACCCGTACCAGAGAACAGACCCACTTTTTGAGCTTCCCTTCTGCTATGACTCGACGTCCAACTCCTTTGATAATGACCTCACGGATGCCTTGATCAAACCAGGGATCTTACCGGCGAACTTCTTATCTGGGAAAGACTCCCCAACTTATGAATTTTATAACCCATCAGTTGCAGCACGGCAGTTCGGCCTTGGTCAGCTGCCGATTCAAGTTTATTTTGCCCGCCGCGCAAAATTCCGAGATGAGCTCACTAAGGGCCTTGACTACAATCGGCTGTGCAATTTAGTGCCGGACTCCAGTACCATTGATCTAAGCAATTAGATAGTGGCTCCTTTTGCTGTCCAATAATTCAAATTATGGTGGGCAGAATGGAAGCAGCATCTCTTTTGTGTATCTCCTGCAACATATTGCACTGATCTGGATCCTGACAATATCGACCCAAACGCAGCGGTATTGCCCTTTTCTCGGCCGATTTCGATGTTATTTCTATTTATGCTACAAATTTGCCGCTAACTCTTATTTCCCTTTTCAGTCCGAAAGTCGACTTCCTCCGACGCGGAGCCGAAGTGTTAGACCGATAGAGAATAGCTACCCATACACACCATTCCCACTCATCGGCTACCATGCCCCAACCATCGAAGACATCACCACCGGCCGATCGAAACAAACGCCGAAGAAACCCTCTTTAAAGAAGACGAGCCGCCGAGTGCGTGCCCGTATAGAACCGGCTGATCAGTCGGCGGCGGCATCGGCTGAACCTTTAGCTGCGCCGACTCTACCGATTATTGAGGAAGTCGATCCCCAGGCTGCTACAGAAGCTGGAGCAGCTGCTGCATCATTGCTAGTAGAAGCTGTTCAGGTAATTTCGCATACCTCACATCCTTCTAAGTACTGTGTCGATATTAACTTCTTTCTGTCAGGCTGCGCAAATCGCCCCAGTGCAATCTCCGCAGCAATCGGCTACATTCCAGGCGGAAACCGAAATGCCAGCAATTCCTCTCACTGTGGTAGAGAGTATCTTAACTCAATTTTTTGATACTTAACCAAAAACTAACCGATTTTTGATGCAGGCTACCCTGGGCGCATCGATTGTACCTTTCCAACAACCATCGGCCGGACGACTCACAGAGGTATGGCAGTCATTATATATCATCAGACTTAATCATTTGCATTACACTTATAAAAATCCGCTTCCCATACCTTTCTAGGAGGCTGGCCCGAGAAGGGCACCGATAATCGTCGAATCTTCTTCTTCCGATAAACCAATCGCGCCAGTTCCTGAGATGAGGGTAGCACTCCCGCCAGCGCAAGCAGAAGAAATCCGCTTCAAAGAGGTAAGAAGCTTGTCACCCAAATCAGCCGATTTCCCCCTACCGTCGGCTAATCCGTATTTTTATTTTTTTATTCTTTCGCAGGAGCAGGACACTCCCAACAACAGTCTTTTTCCTTTGCGGTTGCACTTTCTGACGATGAAGAGGTTGTCTCGCACCAAGTCACACTAAGCTCGATCCCTGATGATGTCCGTGCCAAGCTTGAGAGCATACGGACCCTCCTCCAAGACGACATCGGCCAACTAGTGGAAGACACCTTGCCGATTCGGCAACTTCTTAGTGAAATTAGAGGCCGAGTTCCAGAGGAAGCGGAAGAGGCTCTGGCACCCGCCGCATACATAGAGTCAATGCGGATTCCAGTGTTCAGGGCCTTGCGCCATATGGCCGATCGCGCCAAACAAGCGAAAGCCCGCGAGGAGGAAGACTCCTACAAACATTGAGCTCGAGAGGTGCATCAACGAATCAGCTTCCTTGAAAGCTCTCGCCCAGATATCGTCGGTGCCATAGACCGCCTTAAACGGCGAAGGGCAGGGCTAGCCAAGGAGATGGAGCAGGTGACCAAGGCCATAGCTGCTGAAGAGAAAAGACTCCAAGACCTCCCATCCGTCATCGCCGAGCTGAAGCAGGAGAGGCAGAACCTGGCCCACGAAGAAATAAAAATCCATCGTCATATGCCAGAAGTCCCTGGATCGGCTGATGACGACCAGAGAACCTTAGACTCGGCCGATCAAGTTAGGCAACGAGCGATTGCGGCTATTAATGCCCTCTGTTTCTGATCATCCACTTCATCTTGTGAGCCGATTGATGAGCTCCGCATACGCCCTCATGGATTTCTCCCATCAGGACCTTTGCTTCTTCCGTTCCCAGGCATTTGAGTAGAACCCCATCAATCGTCCAGTAAAACAAATCGCCTTCGAGCAACACATATTTCGTGGCCTGAAAACGCACTTGCCGATCCACTTTCTTGGACGGATCTTTCAAGTAATCGGCAATCTCCTTTCGCCAATCGTCGGACGCAAGTTCCAGAGTCATGGCGCCTTGAATTGGCCGATACCCGGATGCGTGTTGGGCAAGCCTATTGGCCTCTTCATTGTAATTTCTGGGAATGTGTTCAATAACCGCAGACTTGAATTCCTTTAACAGTTGGAGGCAATCTTCATAGTAAATCCTTAAGACATCATCTTTGCATTCAGATCTCCTCGTTAATTGATCTACAATGAGCATGGAATCTCCAAAAATTTCCACCGCATCGGCTTTGATTTCTCTTAACAATTGGATACCTTTTAGGACGGCTCGTTATTCTACCTGGTTGTTGGTCGCGGATGCCTCTATCGGCAGAGAGAAATCATAACTTGCCCCCCGAGGCGATATGAGAACGATGCCGATTCCAGATCCGGCCCCACACGAGGAACCATCGAAGTATAGAGTCCATGGAACTGGTTCAACGACAGTGATTTCCGGTCCACAATGCTGAGCCACGAAATCGTCCATGACTTGACCCTTGACAGCTTTGGCTGATTCGTACCTTAGGTCAAACTCTAACAAAGCCAGGATCCACTTTCCAATCCGTCCTTTCAAAATTGGCAATGAAAGCATGTATTTCACCACGTCATCCTTGCATACGACTATGCACTCTGCCGATAACAAGTAGTGCCTGAGCTTGGTACACAAGAAATATAGACACAGGCACAGCCGTTCCACCGGGGAATATCTCGTTTCGGCGTCTAGGAGTCTTCTGCTAACATAATATATTACCCTTTCCTTCGGACTCCTATGCCAGCGCCGATCCGATAGCCCGCTCGTCGGCCGATAAGTATAGTTTGAACGGCTTGTCAGCCTATGGCGGGACTAATACAGGTGGCGAAATTAGATATTGCTTGATGTCTTCTAATGCTTTGCGTTGTTCTTCTCCCCACACGAATTCCTGATCGGGTTTCAATTTCAACAAAGGAGTGAAAGATTGAATACGCCCGGACAAGTTGGATATAAATCTTCTGATAAAGTTGACCTTGCCGATTAGGGACTGCAGCTCAGTTTTATTCTGCGGGGCCACAACCTTATTGATGGCAGCTATGGTCTTCCGGTTGACTTCTATCCCGCGCTCATGGACCACGAATCCTAGGAATTGTCCGGCCGACACAATGAATGCACACTTGTTCGGGTTCATTTTCAACCCATGCTTCCTTGTGCACTCCAACACCTCTCGTAAATCGGCCTGATGTTCCTGATGACCTTTTGACTTGACCACAACATCGTCGATGTAGATTTCCACCAATACACCAATAAGCTTGTGAAAGATATAATTCATAGCCCGTTGGTATGTAGCGTCGGCGTTCTTTAATCCAAAGGTCATTACCACCCACTCGAATAAACCGAGGTGGCCCGGACACCTGAAAGCCGTTTTTGAAATATCTTCTTCGGCCATTAATATTTGATTGTACCCAGCATTACCGTCCATGAAACTGATGACTTTATATCTTGCGGCGGTATCTATCAAAACGTCGGCTGTCGGCATTGGATACCCGTCCATCAGTGTAGCCTGATTTAGGTTCCTGAAGTCGATGCATACGCGCAACTTTCCATTTTTCTTGTATACGGGTACAATATTAGAAATCCACTTGGCGTAACGGCACTGCCGAATAAATCTCGCTTCAATCAATCTTGTAATCTCGGCCTTTATATCAGATAGAATTTTAGGGTTGCATCGTCGTACAGGCTACTGATATGGCTGATATCCTGGTTTTATAGGCAACCGGTGTTCGACAATGGACCGGTCTAGACCAGGCATCTCATGGTATTCCCAAGCAAAACAATCTTTAAATTCTTTTTAATAAACTTGTCAATTTACACTTGTACTCGGGATCCAAGCTAGCACTAATATACGTCGACCTTGGCTTGCTACCATCTCCTAAATCCACCATCTCCAATGAATCGGCCGACGTAAATCCGTGCCCAAGCTTCCCGTCTTCTCGGATGAACTGATCCATCTAGTCCGAATCTTCAGAGCCGACTGCTCGGATCGGCTGTAGGCCAAAATCGGACACTTTCAGGAAATCGGTGTCCCAAGTTCTACCGGATATACACTTGACGTGTTCGCAGCTCCACTGTAGCGTATCGGCCGCAGCAACACTGTAGGCGGAATCGGCGGTGACTATCTCGGTATTGTCACCGACCCACTGTACGAGGCATTGGTGCATTGTAGACAGGACGCAGCAATTCGCGTGTATCCAATCGCGACCGAGCAACATGTTGTAGGACCCTTTGCCATTAATAATAAAGAAAGTAGTGGGAAGGGTCTTACTGCCGATGGTGAAGTCGACGTAGAGCGCTCCACGGGCGGGAGACACGTTGCCTTCGAAGTCTTTGAGCATCATGTCCGTCTTGGTCAGATCTTCATCGCTTTTGCCCAACTTCCAGAACATAGCATACGGCATGATGTTGACTGCAGCGCCTCCATCTACTAGTAGCCTGGTGACAGGTCGTCCGTTAACATGTCCTTTGAGGAACAGAGCCTTGAGATGTTGTCGTTTTTCGTCTTCCGGTTTCTCAATCAAGATGAACACCATGCTGACATCAGCTGCCGATTCTTGATTGTCACCTTCCTCATTGTTGTTTCTTTTGGGGCGCCAGACTCGAGACCTGTCGTCTTTCTTATCCACCATCTGCCTCTCATCTTCCTCTTGTTGTTCCCATCGGCGCAGACGTTGGATCCTTCATTTTTGGGATTTGGACAGTCCATTAGGGCACCATCTGGGGTTCATCGGTTTGGCCGGCGGTTTGGCACGCTCCCAGTCTGGTTCCCGTTCTAGGGGGTTCTCATCTGACACCCTTGCGTCAGCCATTTCTTCTAGCCGATCGTGTGCGCTGGCTCTGCCCCCCAGTCGCTTGTGCTGGTCGATCCTGCCCCCCGGCCGATCATACTGTTCGAGCCTGCCCCTTGGCCGATCATACCGGTCAACTCTGCCCCCCAGCCGATCATGCACTGAAAGGCGCCGATCCTCTTGTTCGCGCCAGTTTCTGCTGATCGGCTCTGATCCTCTGTCTCTGGAGCGTGACCTCTTGAGCGGGCGATCATTACGATATGGTCCGCTACACTCACGGCAATTATCAGCTAATGGTAATCTGAGGTTATTTTCCTAGCAGTGGATGAGGAATGGGCATCGCCAATGATCTTCGTGTCAGCGTATAATCTCTTCGCGGTGTCTCGAACTTTCCTGCTACCGCTGATATTTGTTGAGCAAGAATTGGGAGGTGACGGGTCTACACGATCGCTCTGATCCTTCGCCCTCGTCTTCAACCCGTCTTTTCCCTTTGACATCATCCATCGTAGCCTGATTTCTGGGGTCCACGGCACCGCTTCTTTTAGCTGATTCCGACGTCAGCACCTTAATTTGAAGCGCGTTTCTTCCCGTGTCAACCATGTTAGTAGGGAAAGGATGCTGATCAATTTTCATTGGCTTTACTGGCTTCACCGGGACTTCGAATTTGAGTCTGCCTTGCTCAATGGCCGACAGTATCTGCTGACGGAAGATTTTGCACTCGTTTGTGTCGTGAGACATGGCATTGTGCCACTTGCAATATTTCATCTTTTTGAGCTGCTCGGCCGACGGAATGGTGTGGTAAGGTGAGAGCTTGATTTGCCCCTCTAGGAGAAGTAAGTCAAAGATTTTGTCGGCCTTTGACGTGTCAAAACTGAACGCTTCTGGTTCTTTCTTTCCGAAAGGGCATGATATCGGCTTCTTCCCTTTGACCCATTCTGCTAGGCCGATTTCCGCTTCCTCTTCAGATTCAGATCCCTCCAAATACACCACTTTTTTCTTAAAATTCCTCCGTTGATCAAACGGACGTACTTCTTGACCGGCCAATCGGTGAACGATCTAACTTAAACTTTCAAACTCCCGTGAGGCGTATGTCTCCTTGATGTGTGGCAGGAGACCTTGGAAAAAGATATCGGCCAGCTGAGCGTCAGTCAGGGCTAGGGTATAGCATTTGTTTCTGACCTCTCTGAACCTCTCTACGTAATTAGTTATTGGTTCGTCGCTCCTCTGCCTGAGGCTGGTCAGATTTGAAAGCTTCATCTCGTGGACTCCCGCATAGAAGTACTTGTAGAATTGCTTCTCCAGATCGGCCCAAGTAACGATGGAATTGGGTGGTAGCGTAGTGAACCACTAGAAAGCCGACCCAGATAGAGACGACGAGAACAGACGCACTCGTAGAGCATCTTGTGTGGCGGCCGCCCCGCACTGGATGATGAATCTATTTACGTGCTCCACAGTTGAGGTGTCATCCAGCCCTGAAAACTTGGTGAAGTCAGGAACTTTGTACCGATGGGGAAACGGCAGTAGATCGTAGGCAGGTGGGTATGGCGTTTTGTACGTATAGGTTTGTACCTTCGGCTTTAACCCGAATTGGTCTTGAATCACCTCCGCTATCCTTGATGTCCAATCCACTTGCTGCTGATGAACAATTGGTTGTGGGATTGGCATATGTTGATGGATCGGCGGTGGGACGGCCGGGTGATGGATCAAAGCGTGTGGCGGATTTTGCGGCAGCGTGGCCGGCTGAGTGGTTGATAGCTGGTGGCGTAGCGAATCTGCCGTCCCATCATACAACATCATCGGCGCCGCGCTTCTGAGTGTTCCCACAGCATCTTACTCGTGCCGATTTCTGACGTGGCCGGTTGATATTGAGGGACCGTCGGCCGGATAGCCGATTGGAATGTTGCTTGGATCGGAGAGCCTCCATGACCGGCTGATTGGTCCAGAACAGCCGCCGTTGCTGGTGCCCCCGAAGGCACTGAGTTTGAGGGTAGTGATTGCACGGAAGAAATCTGGGCAGGCTGAGGCGGCGCTTGTGATTGGAAGCATGGCGCACCGTTGTATCCTGGAGGCATTGAAAGCAATGAAGTGTTGTATCCTCCGTGTTGAGTTGATATCGGCTGAGGAGCCGAGTGAGACGTGCCTGGTAAGTTTCTGACTGGAGCTACAATAGGCGGCGCGTATGCTGGCCCCTGATATCCCTGAGCTACTCCGCTGACCAGAGAACTGATGACGGCATTGTATACCGTGTTGGTCATCACTGAGGATTGGTCGATGAAAGCCTGATAAACGGACTATTGAATCATATCGGACATCTTGCCTGAGTCCTCAGCGATGGTAATCTGGCGTGGAGTTAGAAGAGGAGCTTTCTTGATGGTCTCCCCGCTTCTGGTATGACTGAAAGATTGCAGGTATACCTTCTTGTAGTCTTCTAGGTGTCTTGCCAGTTTTTCTTTCTGGTCGTCCTTGAGATCTACCTCCGTAACCTCGATGACGTTGTTTTTAGAGATTTCGGCGGCCTTTGACATGTTGGATATTGAGGTGGTCCCACCGGGCATGCCAAAAGTGTGTTGGCGCTAAAAATCGGCCGATGACCTACAGCGTCGGACACACGACCCAAGAGAATCTGCTTAACTCCTGTTCGGGTGATCGCCCTGGTGAGGTTCGCACAGCGTGCCAGTCAATCTGACCTGCCGATTGACAAGGAAAGAAACATATTAAATTCCGGGGGTCTCGATCTGCTAAAGTTTCGATCTGTCCCGAAAAGCGTATCAGCGAATCGGCTAATTTGCTATGAAGATGATCGGCTATAGATCAGCCAATAATCACGTAGCGATTGCAAAGAAACTACTGGAGCAAATTAAACAATCGCCACAGATGCAACACTTGAAATAGATCTAATCGGCTATATGATGATAAATAAGAAAAAATAATGATAAAGCCGACAGTTCAATTTCAAGCTGGATAAATGGTGATAAAACTAGAGCAATAGATAAAACCTATAATTCTAGTAAATATCGATAACTGGTGAATAAATCTAAACAAAACAACAGCGATGCGCCCGAAGTTAAAGCTTAGATATTATTCGATAAACAGAACTTACCAGTCAGCCGGAGATCGTGTCGATGCAGCCCTGCCAACCCGTACGAACTCGTGAAAGAAGAAGATGTAGTGGCGAAGTCGCCGACTTGAAAGTAAAGTACGATGAAAAAGTAGATTGTTTGTATTGATCGATGTGTCTCCTTTACAAAACCCTGACTGCTTCTATTTATACCCTAGGACTAAGACTCCTGATCTGTCACGATCCGTTCCAAACTTGACTTAAATATAAAAACTACTATATCTATAAGACTCTCCTAAAGGAAACGGACTCCCGCAGGATCTTCTGCTGCCATCTCCTAGTCCAATCCGAACTCCTTCCATTGCTCTTCGACCGAGTCGGCGTTGCTCTTTGTCCAACGTCATGTCATCTTTGACTGGGATCCTCCTTCATCTTGACTCAACATCCCCTCTTGGGATTCCATTGGCTTCATTCCCCTTCTATAAATAATTTATCTGTTGGCGCAAGCCCATATTGGCCCAAACGCTCCAGCCTTTCAATCGGCCGACCCCCACCAAATCCATTCGCCAATCGCCCGAAACACTGCAGCGTCAATCGGCCGATTCCTAACTGTAGCTCCAATCAGTCGATTCCCAATTATAGCCTTTATGTCTGCCGCATCGGCCAATCTCCTCCTTCCCTAACGCCGATTCAAAATGTGTCAAAATCGGGCGTCAACAACTTCTTTAATGAAACCAACCGTGAGTAGTTTTGCTAACTCCTTTTTGATGGCCTCCCTCTTGTCGAGGGAGAACCAGCACAGTCATTGCTTCTTGGGGGTGGCTTTCGGATCGACTTTTAGCCAATGCACAATCAACTCCTTGGGCACCCCTGGCGTATCTGCTGGTTTCCAGGCAAATATGTCTCGGTTAGCCCTAAGGAAGTTGGCGAGCGCGAGTTCCTATCTGTCATCCAACCCGGCACTGATGAGTGTTGTCTTAGACGAGTCGCCCTCCTGCAGTTGGATGGTGTTCACACCGACATCGCTGGTGTTGGGCTACACCGTTGACTGGCCCAGCTTCTTCTGTGGAGGTATAGCTGGAATCACCATCTCCAACTGGAAGAGCTGTTGTGCGGCCGCGAAAACTTCAGACGAAGGTTCTGGCATGCATGTAGTCGAGGCGTACACGATTGCCTCTTGATCGCAGTCGTACGTCTTCTTCTAGTCGCCGCGGAAGGTGAGTACCCCTATCTTGCCCGGCATCTTGAGAAGCAGGTAGACGTAATGGGGTACAACCATGAATTTGGCTATGAGGACTCAAAATTTGCCACTCGAACTTCTTGTACTCTGTACGGTAGTTTTGCTTTGTCCCAAAGGTAATTGGCAGTGTTACCAAACCAATCGGTGTAGCCATGTTCCCTGGGACGATGCCGTAGAATGGAGCCTTGCTTGGGATGAGCATCATGGAGATGTCCGGCCCCATCTTCTTCAAAGTACTCGCGAAGAGCAGGTTGAGGTCGCTCCCGCCATCAATGAGTACTCGGGTGAGCTGTGAGCCGGCAACTACCAGATCCAGAACAAGCGGGAATTTTCCCGGCTCGGAGAAGCTGGTCCACTGATCTTCTCGAGAGAAAGAAATCGGGACCTCATTGTATCTCAAGGGCCGCTGTATGGCTGGCTCGACAGATAAGATCTCACGCAGAGTAAGTTTTTTGTGCGCGCTTGGTTGGGAAGCCGCCGTCACCGCTGAAGTTAACATTGACGACATTCTTGGGATCTTGATATCCCTGGGCCCCCGATTTGTCTCCCTCCTCATCATCCTTGTCCTTCCCCATTTCATCCTGATCAGGGAGAGGTGCGTTGAGAGACTTGCGGAGGCTGATGCACTGAAAGAGTGTGAGCTTGAGCAAGATCTTCTCGAACTGATCCTGCTGGTTCCTCGACTTCTTGCCATACGAGTTGCGCTCTATAGCCGCGACTTCATGGTTTGGCATGCGCTTTCGGGAGGGTTTCGAGTAGTTCCACTGGCTTTTGTCGGAGCAGTTGCTATTGTTGCACTTGTCGCTGTTGCGCTTGGGGAAGCGCTCGTTCTCCTCGTCCTCCTAGTCGGCCCATCGCTGCATCAGGTCGCGGAGTTCCACGACAGTCTTGGGGCGATTGCGGCCGAAGTTGCGGTAGATGTTCTTTGAAGCGAGGCCGTTTTGGAAGCAGTGGATAACGTCCTTGTCAGTGATGTTGGTGATGGTGGCGCGCATATGGAAGAAGCACCTGGTGTAGGACCTCAGGGTCTTGTTCACTTCCTGCTTGACCTGTGACAAGTCATGGAAAGTACCTACGTGGAGCATGGAGCCCTAGAAGTTGTCGATAAAGGTTATCTTTAGGTCCTCCCAGGATTCCAGCGCCATCGGGAAGTAGATAACCTTGGTCGTGTTGGAGCTGCCCGACACTTCAATGGCGGTGGAGTAGCAGTGAATCCACTGTCGTGGGTCTTGTTTACCATCGTTCAATGACTGGCTTGAACTCCCTTGGGCAGTCGCGGGAGGTGATGTTGCGGGTCAAAGCTAGGAAGCAGTCACTGTCGTCAAGGTCGCATGGATGACCGCAGCGCTCGTGACGTCTCGAGTCGATGATGTCTCAAGCGTCACGGCCTTCGTTGATCTTCTGCCTTAGGTTGACTGTAGGAAAGTCGCGGAGGTTTCCGCGGTGGCCGTGGCCTCCCGCAAAGTGACCACCGGCTTGAGGCCTTGCGACCTGGTGGTTGCCAGACTGTGGTGGAGGTTGTTGGACTTCTTGGTCAGCATGGCCGCGTGCGGATTGCTGGGCGTGCTAGTGTCCGTGGCCACCCCGATTGTCTAGGTTGTGGTGGCGGTTGTTGTTCCCTCCGAGGGTTGGGTCCTCCTCCTAGGGTTGTTGTTCCCTCGAGGGTTGGGTCTACGTTGTTGTCCCCTCGAGGGTTGTGGTGACGCTCCGATCTTGAGCGGCTGCGCTGCAGCGATGGCATGGGGTCCCGCTGGTCCAGCTGAACGATGGCGCGCTGCGTCAGATGCAGCAGCCTCCCGGTCTCCGGGTTTTGTGGTAACCGCTGAATTAACAAAGCTGCTTCAGCAATGTTCCCGATTGGCGTGTTGTATTGGCGATTGTCAGTTGTAGCGAAGGCACCGTGGAAGTTTCTGCGGTGAGGTGGGTTCCGTGCGCGGGCTTCTGCGTTCCGCCTACGCTTGGCACGCTTGGCTTTCTTGATCCTCCGGATTCTTCTGTGCTCCTCATCTTCATCTTGAGGAGCGCCCGCCGTGCACTCGTCGGCGGAGACATCCGCGAGTAGTTCGTTGTCGTACTCTCTTCCTGGTTCGTCATCGTCAGCATGATCGTGGAGGGAGGCCATGTAGATGTGATGTGGCGGCAAACTCTACACTGGAGCTGTACTCGACGAGTAATGTCATACCTTCTCCCTCCTCCGCAATGGGAGAGAGAAGCTTGCCTTCCTGAAAAGACAATTCTTGTGTGAAGGCCACAAGGCGGGAGTTGTATTCGAGTAGCTTGGAGGGTTCCATGCCCTTTCAGTACACGAACCGGTCCTGTGGTGTTGAGGTTATAGTCAAGCCCGGATGACAACCCAGAAAGGTTTCAGAGTCGTCATCTGAGTCCGAGTACTTGTCGAAAATGGGGGCCTTCTGACAGGCGGTGGCTCCCTCGTCTCCGATCTTGAGTAGGTTATCCAAGCCCTCTTCCAATGCGGAGAGGAACTCGGATTGAGTGAGCTCCCGGTAGATAGAAGCCATGTTGCGTAGCCCGAATAGGAGTTGGGTATGCTCTTCCCCAGATCAAATTGACTCCGACCCGAGAAGTCGTGGTGCAGCGTGAGTCAAAGTCGGGTCGACAGCGGACTCCTCCTCGATCTCCCTGCCTAGTTCAGGGAGCAGCCTCTCATCGAGGTTGTTGATGAACTCGTCGAGATCGCTGCATTGAGCTACTGCAGGTGTCTCCGACTCCCTGGAGTTGGCTAGATGGCTGTTGAAGCCACCCGAGCCATTGGCGATGCATATCTAGGAGCCGAAAATGAAGGTTGTGCCCTCGTCGAGCACATCGTTGGTGAAGTCGAAAGATGCAATCGAGTTCTCCGGTGGATGCTCGATGAACACCCCTAACCTGACGTGCCAGCTGTCAGTGTTTAACCTCCAAGCCCACCGAGGGATACCCCCGAGGTCGTAGATTATAGGCGGGGTGTCGTCGAGATCAGGAACTCGAAGGTGCAATGTAACACCCTAATTTTAAGATTAGGAACCTAAATAAATTTTTCTAGATTATCCTCAGGATCCATAAGGTTTTATTTCAAATTCTTTTGGTTTTAGAATATTTACTGTGAATTAATAATAATTTACTTAACCATAAAAAGAAATATAAGGAAAAGTAGGTCTTGTGCATTTCATGCCGCACAGCATTGTTTTATTGCTTGTCTTCCTTTTGGATTTAAATTTCAAATTCAAATTCAAATGCATTTGGATGTTTTTCTTTTTCTCCCTCTTTTTCTCTTTTGGCCCGGCCCATTTCCTTCTTTTTTCCCCCTCCTCTCTCTTCTTCTTCCCGCAGCCCAGCCGGCCCACTCTTTCTCTTTTTCACCTCCTTCCTTTCCTCCCGCAAGGCCCGGCCAACCGGCCTTTTTCTTTTCCCCCGCGCGGCCCAGTCGCTTCGCCTCTCCACCTCCCCGGCCCAGCGGCCTAGTCCGCCCCAGCGCTCTCCTCTCCCTCTCCCCCTCACCGCCAGGCGGGCCCCGCCCATCGAGACCGTCCCCGACCTCGAGCCAGACTCGGGTTCGACCCCGAGTCCGGCCGCGACACGGCGCCACCTCCGCCCGCGCGACGCCCCTGGCCCGCATGTCGAGGTGCCTCGGCCGCCCCTATAAAGCCGCCGCCCCGCGCCCTTGATCTCCCCAACCTGCAGCCGCCGCCCTCGCCTCACAAAACCCTAGCCACGCAAGCCGCCGCACCTCGGCCGCCTGACGCCGTCGCCGCCTCGCCGCTCCTCTGTCGCCGCGAGCCTCCGCCGGAGTTCCACCGCGGGGTGAGGATCCTCGCCGGCCTGTTTTCCCCCTCATCCCCGCCTTCCCGCGCGCGCTACCTCGCCAAAGCTCCGCGGCCGCGCGCCGCCGCCGTGCACCCCTCTCCGGCCCCCGTCTCGCCAACCCGAGCCTCTAGATGCAATCCCCGTAGTGCCCGCGTCCTTCCCATGCAGCCCGCGGTCGAAACCGAGCCCAGACTACCGTTTACGGCCAAGTCCAGCTAGTCCGCAGCCGCCCGCCGCCGTGTGCCGTCGCCGCCGGTGCCAGCGCCGCCGCCCGTGCCGCCCCAGCCCGCGCAGCCATCAGATCCCAATCCGACGGGTTAGATTAGATCTAACCCGAGTCAAAACCCACGTACCGGTCAAACCCTAGGCTTTATTGCAAAAGAGACCCTGAGTTTATTCTAAATCAACCCGCAGTCCACGGCAATTCAAAAGTATACGCGAGAAAATCCTTTTTTCTTTTGTTTAAGCCCCTGGCCTTTTCCAAAATAGAACCCACCGTCCCTAGCCCCTCTATTTTTCAATCTACACCCTAGATTTAAGGTTTAATTATGTTTTAGCCCTCGGTTTCTTTGTCCAGAGCCCTTTTAGTTTCAAATCTTCTACAAATAAGCCCCTGGAATCATGTTTTAGCCATAACTTCTCTGTTTTAACTCCTTTTCATTGATTCTCGTGCTCATGCGACCCTTGCGACGTATGCATTAGCTTTATAATGTTATTTTGCTCTGTTTATATTATTTGATGTACTGTTTCTTATTTATTGTACTTGTTTGTTTGTACGTACCTGTGCGTTGCGTTAGATGGTGCGCAGTTCGAGGGTCCGCAAGAGCAAGGCTTTGAAGACGCTCCTGAGCAGCAGCAGTACTTTGAAGAAGGCAAGTGGTCCTTGATCATATTCCGGTCCTAATAACTTCTAAATACACACATTTACTTTATATGCATGCAAGTATCTATAATATGATGGATCCCAAATTAAGGATATGCCAAGTTTCTTTTGAAATTCCTTGATTAAACCTGGGTCGTTATATTTATGTTGTAGCTATGCTAGTTGCTTTTAGTTAGATTTGGTTGGATAACTTGAAAGCTATGCTACACTTGTTTTACTTCATGTGCTGGAATACTTTTATGGTGATATTTATAAGATCATTGCATTAATTGGAACATGGAGAACCACCCAGGAAAACAGTGCAACCACAATACTACATGGCTCTGGTCTTGGCTAATTAATTAGAAACTTTAGCTTGTGATAATCTTACTGAAAGGGCAAGAGGGGTTGCATCGTCGGGGTATAGCTCGGTCCTCTTGAGGGTATGATATGATCCTGTTTAAGGCGTCTGCCTCATTAGGGGGAGTTATGACCACTTTGACTTGAAACCTTAGCGGATTATCATGAGTTAGGGAATCTTTGTAAAGGCCTCGTAGTGAATCCCTGCCACTCACCTCGGAAGTGTTTAAGGGCCTTGCAAACCTGGGCATTAAGGGAAACACGAGTTGTGGGTAAAGTGTACAACCTCTGCAGAGTGAAAACTGATATATCAGCCATGCTCACGGTTAAGAGTGGTTTGGACCCTCACATGATAATTGAACTTAAAGATGATCTAAATTGATGTTCTATATTTATGTTGTTGTTATTTATCTCTGTTATTTATTTAAGGGTTGGTATATACATACACTTAGTTAATGCTTGCTAAATAAAAGTTGGTCAACTAAAAGTTCTTATCGCAATCAAACCATGTCAGCTTTTCCATGATTTTGGCCTTGCATATCATATAATTTACCCCACTTGTTGAGTACCAACCATAAGTGTACTCACGCTTGCTTTATTAAACCAATGCTGCTCAAAACAAGATAATTATATGGAGTTCCCTGAAGATTTTGAGGAGTTCTAGGCGTATGTCTCCTAGTCATCTGCCTGTGAAGTTGAAGTCTGCTGCTAGTTATAAACGTTTATTTATTCGCTTAAGATTAAGACTTTCGGTCATGTAATAAAGTACTATAATACTCTCTTTTGTTATGACATTATTTCGGGTATACACTTGTATCATCTATCATATGTTTGGAACTTGATCCTGGCGCACATATGAGATGCATTCGGTTCCTTTCCAAAACCGGGTGTGACATGCAAGGAACACGAAACTTTAGACAGGTTCGGACCACCGAGAGCGTAATACCCGATGTCCTGTGTGGTGGTTTGTATTGCCTTAGATGATGTAATGTTTGGAGGGGGTCCCTGCCCGCCCTTATATAGTATGGGGGGATAGGGTTACATGGAAGTCATAGACTGATACTAGCTTAGGAGTCCGACCCGAGTACTACTCGGGTAGTTTCCTTCTCTTCCGACTAGTCCTACAATTGTAAGAGTAGTTACAATTGGTGTAGGGTGTGGGCCATGTTCCATCCCTTATCCTAGAATATGTACACCATGTGCACAGTCCCGTGGCCCCGGGTCTGACACATTCCCCGGCAACGGCGCCAGAAAGCTTGTTGGCACATTCCCGTGGCCCCAGGTATTTTATCAAGTGTGAATAAATCCACAAGTGTACGGATACCATTGTAGCTTTCACCTCAGATTATTCCATGGGTTATCCAATCCGAGGGAACGTGTGTGCACTAACTTCTATTCTAGTCGGTCCAAGGACACACCACGATAGGTGGCGAGGGTAGAGAGGATTCCTAAGGTAGCACTATAGTTCAGTTAAAGGTCGATCTCTCAGGAAAAATACTCGCTTCGGGCACCGGCTTACTCCTGGTCTGCCAGGCGACTCCGGCCAACAGCTCTATGCTATATCCGAACGTGGAGGTTTACAAAGAACCGATAGGGCTGTCACTACCTTTGGCCTACCTCTAGCAATTCGTGGGATATAAGGCAAACCAAGGATAACCCTTAGCATAAACACCATGTCTACGCTACTGATTACTACTGTAGTCTAACTACGTTTGAGCTCTCGTAGCAAACTACAGCACTCCGTATAAATACGGAGCGACGAACCCGCGGGTAAGAGAACTAATCTCACTCAGACATAAGCACTACTAGTGTATACTATATCAAGGTCTATTAGCATACATGAAGCCTATACTAAGATAGCAAAGGTCATAGACTAATCATGCATATAAAGAGAACCAAGTATAACACTATAAGAAGGAATCACGGATACAAATTTACTTAACTCTGAAGGAAGCCAGCATCCGTAGAGGTACAAGCTGTGAGGAGAGTGCCGACACCCCGACACTCCACCCACACTCCACCCAGCTACCCCTCACTCCCTCCCTATTTCCTAAGCACTACCTAGGCAGCACTAAGCCTCTAAGGAGCCTAAAGCTCAAATGTAAGAGTGTAAGCACAAGAGAGGAATGGTGAAGTGTGTCCTCATTCTTACCTCCCCCCCACCTCCTCTACTATTTGTAGGAGTGGCACATGGGTTGCTCTACCGAGAAAATAGCTGCAAGCTCTTGGAACTGCCATTGGGAGCCAATGAGGAAGTTCCACGTGGAAGACAAAGGTTTAGGGCACCGACCTTGGTTCGGCCGAACCCTTAGTTCGGCCGAACCAGCACCACCTCCAAAACCGTCGCCCTTTGGTAGGGTGGCTGCCAACTGGGTCCCACATGCAGGTAGGCGTGCATGCCAAGTTTTCTTCATGGTTTAGGCTGTCAAGTGGGCCCTTCAATCCGTGTGCTTGTCTCTGATTGGCCGGGCTTTTGTGCCTTGGATTGGGGGTGTGTTTCCTTGCTCTTGAGGTGTGTTTTCTCCTCAAATTGACCTGCATACAAATATTTATCAACACTTGTGGAATTTTTTAGTAATAACCTCTATTACTAATGTTGATGCTTGTCTTTCCGGTGTTTATGCAGGAGTTGACGGGCTAAATTTGGTACTTAAGCGCCTTCAACAAAAATCTAGGAAAATCTTGTTACGCCCCATCTTCAGGGACATAACGCGAACAATTCCTTCAGTCTTCTCAATCTAGCCGTCAATCCACTTCAGGTGCTTATGAGAGAAAGTCAGGGGCTCTTCTGGTGCAATGTAATCTGCCAATGTTTTGGACATCACATTCACTCCGACTTTCAGATCGTAACAAACTTCTTGCGGTGCAGCGTCCCTAATAGTGCAGAGTATTCTGAAATCATAGTAGATTTGTATGATGTTACTGTTGGATTCCGCTTCCTCTGCCCATTCCTTGCTCATAATCGCAGTAAGACCCTCAATCTGCGGTGTGGCATCTGGAATGAAAGCCTCAGATCTTGAGCATATGCACTTGTGCTCCTTCGGCATGGTTGAAACATTGTCGAGTTCCATATACTCTTCTTCTGTGAAAAGATCAGGGGTGAACATTGGCATATCTTTTATGAGTGGCTCATGATCTGTGGACTTGATTGGTTCGGTGATTCCTCTATGTATGGTGGAGGTGGAGAGGATGCAGCTGATAAGGTGTGAACCTGCTGCTTCTCTTTCGGCTGATTAGTTGGCTCGGGTGGATCGTCAAAGACTCCCATGTACTGAGTGCTGTCAAGGACCTTCTCCAGAATGGTTCTTACTTCAGCAATTGTCTTGTACATAACGGATCCCTCGGAGGCGACATTCATGAAATGCGTGCTCTCCGAATTAAGACCACCAATGGAGTGCTGCATTAGCATTTCTTCCGGAATACCATGAGGTGGCCCAGAATTTGCCGTCAGCATACATCTTTCCCACACTGCTCCAAGTGACTCTTCGCCTTGCTTGAATG
Organism: Panicum miliaceum; assembly: GCA_032594955.1. Classification (NCBI taxonomy): domain Eukaryota; kingdom Viridiplantae; phylum Streptophyta; class Magnoliopsida; order Poales; family Poaceae; genus Panicum; species Panicum miliaceum. The sequence goes on along the minus strand of CM064070.1, from coordinate 3,237,465 downwards.
TCAGCAGTTGAAGGCGAAGTGTGACACATTGGAAACAGGGAAGAAGAATAAGCAGAACTCATCCTTCAACTTGATCCAATCTCCTCCAACTCTCCCTACCTTCTGGAAAGAGCTTCCACCATAGGGTGGTTTGATTCATACCGGGTATGGTCAATAATGAGCAATTTTGCTTGAATTCCTGCAAGTGAGCATAGGGACTTTCGTTCTTTCTACCAAAAAAGGGTTGTGCATGAACCATGGCTATGATACTGGGATAGTTTTCATAACCACTAGATAGTATGGGGTGGCAAGATGGTGGCGGTTCCAAATACTCACGAGATGGAACTACCGGATAACTAGGAGAAAACTTCATGTGGGTGTGTGGAAAGGTGTGGAAAGTGTACAGCTGAAAAAGCTCTAAACTAGTATTGCTACCGTTCCCCGGCAACGGCGCCAGAAAGCTTGTTGGCACTCCTTGGCCTATATGAACTAATCCGCAAGCGCACGGATACTGATGCAGCTTTCACCAGGGAGTTTACCTGGGATATCGAATCCAAGGAATGATATGCGCAGCCAGACCTAGAACTATTCAACTGGACCCACCAAGGGAGAAGAGGTAAAAGGGTAGAGGGTCTAACTTCAATTAGCCAACTCGTTACCCAGATAACTTACTACTCACTAACTTGATCTACTTCAGCGGCTGGAAGAGGAAGGACTTCAGAAAGGGGTGAGAGGGGAGTCCTGCCAACGGCAACCTACTACTACTACTATGAAAGCACCCAAACATGGTGGACTACAAGGGACGGACAGGGATGTCACCACCTGCAGCCTACCACACTATTCCATAGGGTGGAACACAACCTAAGGTAACTAACCAAGTCTAAGCACCATGCCTAAACTATCGAGTCACTTACTCCTACCTCACATTAAGATAGAGAGCAAACTCAAATAGGTAGGACTTGCTATCTAAGAAGATGGGGTATCCCGTAGATCAAAGGTAGTAACTAAACAAATTACTGAAAGTAAAGAGAAGAACTAGCGAGATACTGAAGATAAACGAGGAACTTACTTAAGAAAGCTTTATTCCTCCAAGGTGGCTACAGTGTTGGAGTAGGACCGAGGGAACCCAGCTCCTCTCCTAGCTTGGCTCTCACCCAAGCTCTCACCTCACACTCTCCCTATTCTACACTAAGGTAGAGCAACTAAATTAAGAACTCTTCTTCTCTCCAAGGATGGTGTGTTGAGAGTGGAGATATGGGAAGCTATTTATAGCTCTTCAAGCTTGTCTTGTAAGCAGGTAAGATGGTTGATGTAACTTCCACATGAAGATAGACACATGGAGCTTGAGTGGCAGGCCGGCCGGCCTAGGATTGTGGCCATCTGGCACCGCCCATGGCGTGAAGGCTCCTGATCTCCTCCTAAGGTCGGTAACTGTTGTGTCTCTTTGAGGTTGGACAGTTAGAGGCCGGCCGGATTGGTCAAGGCCGGTCGGCCTGGCTCTGGCTTCTCTCAGCCCTTCGTTGGACCGACTTGTTAATCAACGCGTGCATGTACTCCAGGAAGGCAGTTTTGAGCCTGAAGAACAGATAGACGCTTCATGTGGGTCTATCAATCCATGGCTTAGGCCTTTCGGCTGTAGGGTGTATTCCTTTGTGATGTGCCGGTCATGATGTCTAGGACATGTGTTCATGAGCATGCAGGTGAAGTCTGAGGTGTGTTTGCCATAGTGTTAGGCGGGCCGGCTTAGGGGAAGCCGGCCGGCCTAGGATTTTCTCCCATTTCGGCCAAGTTTGCACAGTGAGCTCCTGAAATAAAATAAACACCAAAACTAGTGGAACTCATCAGGGTAAATGATTTTAGCATGGTTATGGCCTTGTAAGTATGAAATTCAGAGAAATGTTGGCAGTAGAAATCATGGAAATCGACCACCAACACTAAGCAACTAGTCAAAATAATTAGTTAACCAAACTACCATGTGACAAGGATATGGATAACAATTCAAGGAACGGTAATGCATAAGAATAGGTACAACAATGCGATAAGTAAACATAATATATAACCATAGATACCCAAATGAAATAACTAAAGCTAAATCAATTTAGGCGGGTAAAAAGATCATGCTTAGCTGCTTGCCTTGATTTTCTTCCGGTTCAACCACGTACTCAACACCAGGCTCGGGCTCAACAGTATTGATGGGCTCAACGGGCTCGCTCTCCAGCGTTTCGGTCACTAGAAAGCATGAATGAATGCATGCATTAGCATGGTGCCATGGTTTGTGCATGAAATGACGTGATGTGCATGAGAATGAATGGCACAAACATGCAATGATATGCAAACATAACAACAAACAATAACAATCAAGCACTTTTATAAGCTAAGCATGAAAAGCGCTAAGCAAGTATTATCAACGAGAAAATTATACAGCAAGCATAAATCATGAATTAATTTGAGCATACAGAGAATATCGACAAGAATTCATGAAAGTTGGATTTGCAGTAAAATCCATTTTACACATTTAATTATAAGCAAAAAAAATTCAGCTACTCTAAACAAGATAAACCTTAAACCATAAGCAAAACAATCAAAACAATTCCCAGAAAATTACCATAAGAACTAGACAGAGAAACAATCTAACAAAAGTAGTTTTGCCATTTTATTAGTTTTCAGTAAAGAGTTATGCAATAAACAATCTTTCAGGTAGAAAACAATAAATCTATCTAAAACCCTATTAAATAGGTGAGCTCCAGTAAACAAAGTTAAACTAATAGCAAAGCATTCAACAGAAAATATAAAAAAATTAAGTTTGACATTTTTAGAGCATCAGATAATTTATCAAGTAATTAAATCACTTTTACAAACACAAGTCATAACTAATTTTCTGTATCAGCAACCAGCAAACCACCAACTCTACAGGGTAGATCTTATCTAGAGGAGTCTAACAAAACAAACTTCACATTTTTCTCATATCTACAAAATTTCTTATAAATTTAATAAGCTTTCAGGTATACAAAACTACACACAACACACAAAAACAGCTAGAACTTGTCAGTGTTTTACCGCCACGCCCACCAAGGGATACCCCCGAGGTGGTGAGTTTGTAGGTAGAGTGTCGTCGAGATTAGGAACTCGAAGGTGCAAGAAACACAAAATTTAGATAGGTTCGGGCCGCTGAGAGTGTAATACCCTACGACCTGTGTGGTTTTGTATTGCCTTATGTGGTGATTGGGTGATCTGATGTTTGGAGGGGGTCCCTGCCTGCCCTTATATACTCTGGGGCAACAGGATTACATGGAAGTCTTAATCGGATACGAGCCCAGGAGTCCTACCCGAGTACTTTTTGGGTAGTTTCCTACAGTCTCCGACTAGTTTTACTACTGTATGAGTAGTTCTAGTATGCTAGAATAGTTATAACTGGTGTAGGGCATGGGCCACGTCCCACCCCTTATCATGTACGATGTAGGCCATGTGCGCAGTCCCGTGGACCCAGGTCTGGCAAGCCCCCGAGCTCTTCGTAGTCGAGTACTGCAGGCTTCCGAGTACTTCTGAAGGTGTCATCAAGTTCTCCCGAACTTCATTTTGAAGGCATCTTCCGAGTACTTCCTTGGCTGCATCAAGGCTGTGAGGTGCTCATGCCCCGAGTAGTTTTCAAGTCTTCTTTTATATGGGGTGCGATTGAACTCGCACTCCATATGGAGTAGCCCCCGAGCCTTAGGTTGACTCGTAGAATCAGGCTAAGGCTCAATTTAGTCTTGAGTCTTCTGTCCTTATCTTCCAAAAGATTTGAAAAATAAATAGCTGATGTAACATGTCCCTGCAGCCCCCGAGCCTTGAATCCAAATCTCCAAGGTTTTGGTAAAAAGGATCCAAAGAATTGTGCATGCAATATATGAGGATAAGAATTTGATGGTTAAGATGGGCAAATTGGTTCAGAAATTAGAAAACCACCTTTTTCGGGATGAATTCCCTGAAAAAATGGTTAAACGAATAGCTTCTCCAAAAAGCGCCCTAAATTACCACTCAAATCAAACCTCAGTCCCTGAGTCAATGGCTAGATAAGACCTCTAGGTTAAAATTTTGATAAACCCCTTATTCTAGAATAAAATCACTAAAATAACAGTTAAACAATTATCTTCCCAAGATAAATCCTTAAAAGCCTCTTAAATCAAGATCTTCCAAGTAGTTTTGCAGCGTCCAACTTCTAAGTAAGAGAGCTTAAACGATCAGCCAAGAGCACGCTGAGTGCCCTGTTGCATCCAGCCCCCGAGCCTGGGAGCTAGATGAGTCGCATGAGATACGCCTAGTAGTCGGTGGCACCAGCCCCCGAGCCTAGGCATTGGCCAAGTTTCCGCTGGGTCTTGAACTATCGATGAAACCGACTAGTCAGAGTCGATTCCGACTAGTTTTGTAGGCGAGATGAGTAGTCGAAGTAGTCGCCAGCGTCTCGCCGAGCATTCTTCACGAAGTCGAGTAGTCGCCGACAATTGTTGATGAACCCAACTAGTCGGAGTCGAATCCGAATAATTGCAGTCGAGCGATCAATGTGCCGACAGCGTGAGCAGGAGTCATTCTGAGTAGTCGACGTAGTAGGCGATGCAAGCTGAAGTTTTGCTGAGTAGTCGTTGTAGTCGGGGACGTGTTGCCGACTAGTCGCGAAGTTGAAGTAGTCGTTGGCGATTGCTGATGAAGCCAACTAGTCGGAGTTTAATCTGACTCACCTAGCAGCATGGTCCAGGTCAGGGCCCCTGCAAGGTAAACATAAAAGTATGTTGTAACTGTACTACATGAGATCGTGTTGGGAGCAATGCCCTTGCAGTAAACTCCATGTATAACTAGTCGAGAACTAGTAAACGGAGTAGTGCTGGAAGTATGGGAGCGAGGCCCCTTCAGTAACATAGAATACTAGTCGGAAACTAGTAGTCTGAATGTTACTGTAAGTATGGGAGTGAGGTCCCTTCAGTAACATAGAGTACCAGTCGGAAACTAGTAGTTTGAGCGTTACTGTAAGTATGGGAGCGAGGCCCCTTCAGTAACATAGAGTACTAGTCGGAATCTAGTAGTCTGACCGTTACTGGAAGTATGGGAGCGAGGCCCCTTCAGTAACATAGAGTACTAGTTGGAAACTAGTAGTCTGGACTTTACTGGAAATATGGGAGCTAGGCCCCTTCAGTAACAAAGAGTACTAGTCGGAAACTAGTAGTCTGAGCGTTAGTGGAAGTTTGGGAGCGAGGCCCTTTCAGTAATATAGAGTACTAGTCAGAAACTAGTAGTCTGGACGTTACTGGAAATATGGGAGCGATGCCCCTTCAGTAACATAGAGTACTAGTCGGAAACTAGTAGTCGGAGCGTTACTGGAAGTATGGGAGCGAGGCCCCTTCAGTAAACTTGCACGTAATACCAGTCATGAACCAGTAAACCGAGTAGTACTGGAAGTATGGGAGCGAGGCCCCTTCAGTAACATAGAGTACTAATCGAAAACTAGTAGTCTGGACGTTACTGGAAATATGGGAGTGAGGCCCCTTCAGTAACAAAGAGTACTAGTCAGAAACTAGTAGTCTGAGCGTTACTGGAAGTTTGGGAGCGAGGCCCCTTCAGTAACATAGAGTACTAGTCGGAAACTAGTAGTCTAGACTTTACTGGAAATATGGGAGCAATGCCCCTTCAGTAACATAGAGTACTAGTTTGAAACTAGTAGTCTGAACGTTACTAAAAATATGGGAGCGATGCCCCTTCAGTAACATAGAGTACTTGTCGGAAACTAGTAGTCTGGACGTTACTGGAAATATGGGAGTGAGGCCCCTTCAGCAACATAGACTACTAGTTGGAAACTAGTAGTCTGAACATTACTGGAAGTTTGGGAGAGAGGCCCCTTTAGTAACATAAAGCACAAGTCAGAAACTAGTAGTCTGGACGTTACTGGAAGTATGGGAGCGAGGCCCCTTCAGTAAACTTGCATGTAGTACTAGTCATGAACTAGTAGAACGGAGTAGTACTGGAAGTATGTGAAGATGACTTGAAGTCAATTAGCAAGGGAGAAATAAATCTTGCTGGTAGCTTCAGTCGATTCCCTGGGCGGACCATGAGAATTCACATGTTGCCATGTGAAAACGTCACGGTTGGCCCAGAGGAATTGACGACGAGGTCCTTCACGTGGAGTGATCAGTTCCTTGGGCGGGCCAAGACAAGTCGTATGTTTCCATGCGAAGATGTCTCGGTTGGCCCAAAGGAAGTGACGACGAGGTCCTTTACTTGTTCTTGATCAATTCCTTGGGCGGGCCAAGACAAGTCGTATGTTGAAATGCGAAGATCTCTCGGTTGGCCGGAAGGAAGGGATGACACAATCCTTCACTTGATTTTGATCAGTTCCTTGGGCGGGCCAAGACAAGTCGTATGTTGCCATGCAAAGGTGTCTCGGTTGGCCCAAAGGAAGGGACGATGCAATCCTTCACTTGATTTTAATCAGTTCCTTGGGCGGATCAAGACAAGTCGTATGTTGCCATGCGAAGATGTCTCGGTTGGCCCAAAGAAAGTGACGACGCAATCCTACACATGTGTTGTTACGAAAGTGGTCGTCGTGCGAAGACGACTCGGTTAGCCCGAAGGAATTCCTTGGGCGGGCCAAGACGACGCTGAACCATGGATGAACGGACAAAAGTCCTATCATGAGTAAATTCCTTGATTCCCTGACTAAGTGGTTGAACAAATTCTTTGGGGAAAACCCCCTTGTTTCGAGATAAAACTCAAGACAATGGTTAAATAAGTTTCCTAAAGATCTCCGTAAAACCTCCTTGAATCGGGTCTTAGTCTTCACGTGGGCAGCCGCCTTGTTGCGCCTAGCCCCCGAGCATAGAAATCAGACGAGTGTGGATAGTTATCAATCTTGATTCGTGGGTAATTGCTAACGAAGTTGTATCGCTCGTTGATGGAGCCGCGACTGTTTGTTGATGAGACCCGACTAGTCGGAATCAATTCCAACTAGTCACTAATGGAGTGAGTCCCGCTCTCGACTAGTTTTCTAGCCGAAGTAGTCGGCGGCGGGTCGCCGAGTGCCCTTGCGAAGGTGAAGTAGTCGTCGAGTTGGACACGATCCGATGCGTCCGCCTCCGTAAATGGGATTTCTTTAATGAAAACCATAAAGACCTCACGATCCGGCGAGGAGCTTTTGGCGATCCATCCCTCTTCTTCATTAGATAAATCGAGGGTCCTGCCTTCCTGGAACGGTTCTAGGCCCGACAGGTTGTCGGGGTTGATGACGCGGAAAAGTGGGCTGGGGCGGGTAGCTTGGAGGACTCCATGCCCTTCAGATGCCCAAGCCCGCCCAACCAAATTGAAGGCGCAGAAAGGTGGGCTGAGGTCGGGTAGCTTGGAGAACTCCATGCCCTTCCGATGCCCGAGCCCGCCCGACGAAGTTGAAGATGCAGAAAGGTGGGCTGAGGTCGGGTAGCTAGGAGCACTCCGTGCCCTTCCGATGCCCGAGCCCGCCCGACCAAAGTTGAAGGCGCCCTCAGGCCCTGGTGGCCGTTTGATAAGGGCGATGCATCGTCGATAAAGCCCGAGTAGTAAGCAGAGGCGGGAGCCCTTCGATGGATGGTGGCTCATCCTCCTGCGACTTGTGGTAGACGATCCAAATCCACCTCCGACTTGTGGTAGACGATCCAAATCCTCCTCCGACTTGTGGTAGACGATCCAAATCCTCCTCCGACTCAGAGAAGGACTTGTGGTACAGGACCTCGAGGTAGACTCGGTTCGAAGGGTTCCAGGTTGTCGATCAAGTCGCCAATTGCACGGTAGACATCGATGGCGGGTTGTACAGGTGCTTCAGGCTACTTCTGGTCGGAAAATTGATTTCCGCCAAGACCGTTGGCGAAGTCGTACGGGAGCAAGGCCCCTTCAGTAAACTGCATGTAACACTAGTCGAAAACTAGTAAACGGAGTGTTACTGGAAGTTTGGGAGCAAGGGCACTTTAGTAACATAGAAAACTAGTCGGGAACTAGTAATCTGAGCGTTACTGGAAGTATTTGATAGATAATCCCGTAGATGCTTTAATTGGCTAATTGACGGGTTCCACTAGTCAATGCCAAACGAGGCGACCACTTTTGGCAGTCGCACGGCTCGGCTGGGATGGGGTTCCCTGAGCTTAGCCTTGAAGAAATTGAATCATTTTCTTCTTTCCCGAGCCCATCCCCACTGGCCCTATCCTTAGACCCCGAGCATTGGTAAAAAGGGCTCGTGACATGAGGAATAGGTGACAGGAGATTGGCTAGAAAAAGGTTGCACTAATTAGGCTGGACGTCATTGGGCACGTCTCAGAGTAGTATAGCGAGGAAGTTGTGATTAACCCGAATAATAAACATAAATGGTGACCCTGATTAAGTGGTAAAAAGGGGTGCTTCTAGGTTTACGGAACCCCTTGTTTCGAGACACAGTCCCAAAACAATGGTTTAAACAAACGAAACACATCAAAACCCTCAAAAAACCTCCTTGAGTCGGGTACTTAATTTATGAATAAATCATTATTCGGGTAGTCCCGTCGCCTTTCTTCGTAGTCTTTGTCGTGTGGTGGAGCTCCCAGGGCCCTTCGGAGAGTTTGACATTCAAACACGAAATGCTTGCTCTTCGGGTGCCATGAGCATCGCCCATGGAGGGCTTCCTCGAATCGTTCCTTCGAACTGGGAGTCTTCTTTCTATAGGTGGATTGTTCCCCAACTTCTAGCTTGCGCTTCCATGTTGTCTCCGGGTAGTCGAGAGGGATATGATAGTTGGTGGGACTGTAGGCCTCCACCTCTTCGTGCTCCTGTTGCTTGGCGATGATGATGCTGTGGGCGTCCTGGCCGACGTTGATGATTGTGCGGAGGTCTCTTGTGGAGCAGTCGTAAGGGTTACCACTCCCCCGCTGGTTCGTCTCAACCGTGTGGTGCCTGTGTTCAGCGCGCTTCGCATTGATGAGCTTACGACGTTCCTTCTGGATGTCATCTGCATCTTCTACCTTGATGTCATCTGGGGATTCAATACCCATTGTTATGTCCACGTCTTCGTCGAGTGGATCAAGGAGGTAGTCATCATAGTTGTCTAGCTGGACCCGCTCTAAGCCTCCACAGTCCTCGCCGGCGTGAATCATGAACACTTCCTGATTGGGCGCGAAGCGTTTGGCACTCTGCGACACCTGGCCTTCATCTTCGTCGTCGGAAGGAGGGAGGGGTCTGCCTTCTTGAAAAGGGAGTTCGCCGGGTGTGGTAATCGATTGTAGCGGACTTGATTTGAGAAACCTGGAGGGTTTCATGCCCTTCCGATGCTCAAAACTGCCCGACCAATCGGATCCCCTTATCAGACCCCAGGGGTTACTTATTATAGGTGACATATGAGCAGCCGAATCCGAGTAGTTGTCAGAAACAGTAGGCCCCCGACGCGCGGGGGCTTCTCCTTCTCCAAGTGGTAGTAGATGATCCAAATCCTCTTCCAATGCAGAGAGGGTCCTGGGTTGAACCGCCTCAGACAAAATGTAGTTTTGATTCGTGAGCGATTTGTCGACGAAGCCGACTAGTTAGAGCTGATTCCGACGAGATGTTGACCGTGCGGACCTAGTCGCCGAGGAGTTTAAGGCTCATCCCCGACTAGTTTCTAGTCGAGACGAGTAGTTGAAGTAATCGTTGACGTTGCCGATTTGTCAAAGTAGTCGTAGCTGCGGCGCGAGCGGAGTAGTCGAGGTCGTCATCGCAGCGCGTCGATGTTGTGACGTGGGATGAAGTTGAGCAAAGTCGTACTCGAGTAACTCAGAGGGCTCCAAGCCCTTCGAGTACACGAACCGACCCTGCGGTGTAGACGTTATGGCCAAACCCAGGTGACTACCCGCAAATGATTCAGAGTGGTCATCAGGTTGCGAGTGGTTGTCGAGATCTGGGGCCTCCCAACAAGCGGTGGCTCTCTCGTCCTCGAGTCCTCCTCGGCTCTGGCTCGAAGGTGTAGTACTAGTGGACAGGTACTTTGCGTCTGAGTCCGAGTAGTAGTCGAAAATGGGGGCCCCCCGACAAGCGGTGGCTCCCTCATCTCCAATCTTGAGAAGTCGATCCAAATCCTCCTCCAAGTCGGAGAGGGACTTGGAATGTGTAGCATCCTCAGATCGGTTCGAATCCAATTCGAGTAGTCCTGGTGCAACGTGAGTTGAAGTCGCATCAAAAACGGACATCGTCTTGATCTCCCTGGTGTGATTGGGGAGCAGCAACTCGTCGAGGTTATCAATGAACTCATCAAGGTCACTGCGTTGAGTTGGTGTAGAGGCCTCTGGCTTCCTGGAGTCGACTAGGTGGCTGTTGAAGCCACCCAAGCCGTTGGCGACGCAGATCCAGGAGCCGAAGACGAAAGTTGTGCCCTCGTAGAGCACGGTGCTGGTGAACCTGAGACTTGCCATCGAGTTCTCCGATGGATGCTCGATGAATACCCCTACCTGGCGCGCCAGCTGTCGGTGTTTTACCGTCACGCCCAGCGAGGGATACCCCCGAGGTGGTGAGTTTGTAGGTAGGGTGTCACCAAGATCAGGAACTCGAAGGTGCAAGGAACACAAAGTTTAGACAGGTTCGGGCCGCCGAGAGCGTAATACCCTATGTCCTATGTGGTTTTGTATTGCCTTAGGTGGTGATCGGGTGATCTGATGTTTGGAGAGGGTTCCTGCCCGCCCTTATATAGTCTGGGGGGACAGGGTTATATGGAAGTCCTAGTCGGATACAAGCCCAGGAGTCCTACCCGAGTACTTTTCGGGTAGTTTCCTACTGTCTCCGACTAATTTTACTACTATATGAGTAGTTCTATTACGCTATGAGTAGTTACAACTGGTGTAGGGCGTGGGCTATATCCCACCCCTTATCCTGTAAGATGTCGGCCATTTGCGCAGTTCCGTGGGCCCGGGTCTGACAGAACTACCTAGATCCACTACCCCAGGCGCCGACAGGTGGGCCTCGGAGTGTCAGCCCGGCTAGGTCAAGGCCGAGCCTGGGCGCGGCCAGCACGTGCCCACAATGCGCATGGCGCGATACGGAGTGCCGTAGCGCGATGCACAGCGGCGCAGCGCGACGGAAGGTGGGGGAAGCGGCCGGGGAGGGCCGAGGCGGGGCAGGGAGCAGGCACACGGCGCGTGCGAGGAAAGCAGCTCGGATGAGTGGGGAAAAGTCGGCCACGAGGTTCTGCGCGACGAGGAACAGCGGCGAGCGGCGGTGCTCCGCCGGGAGCCCTGCACTGTGAGGGAAACGGCGGGATTAGCGCTAGAATGGGTCGAGGAGGGCGAGGGGAGGCCGTAGCCGTGAGGAATCGAAGAGAAGCTCACCGGAGGGGGCGAATCGACAGCTGCCGGAGTTGGGGAAGAAGAGGAGGAGGCGGCGGCAATGGAGAAAAAGGCTAGGGTTTCGACCACGGGCTGACGGCTGGGCTTAAAACGGGGCGAGGGCGAGGGGCAAGTGCGGCTTTTCGCGTGCCCCCGAGCCACGGTGGCTAACAGGTGGTCGCAGGCGTGGAGACACCACCCATGGCGGCCAACGAAGGCGCGAGCTCCAGCGGGAGAAGGGGAGGGCGCCGCTGACGAGTGGGCCCGGGGGAGGTGGAAGGAGTGAAGACGCTTGTTGAGATTAAAAATTAAAAAACTAAATATTTCCAGGCTCCAAAAATCACCAAAATTTAACAGGAGTAAGATAAAATCACCAAGAACACACTGCAATAACAAACACTCAAAACGCTATTCTAGATTTATCACAGAAAAATAAACAAAACAGCAGTTTTTGAAACTTCCAAGAATTTTATGCCTCGGGTTAGTTGTCGCAAAATTCTGAAAAAATATTTTAAATTCGTCATTTTATGTCTAGTATTTGAGGAAATTGTTTGGAGGCACAGTTGCATAGCAAAAATTAAACTTTCTTCACAACCATTCACACAAACAAGGCAAGGAGTAAAATAAACTCATGCATAACACATGCACATGATGCTATGTTATGCATTAATGATGCTTATAATGGTGTGGTTTAAATTTTAATCACATTTAGAACATTTGGGTCGTGACATCCTAGACCGTGTCGCCTTCGTTGCCGTATGAAGCACCTCTCCAAGAATCTCGACGGTAGGGGCGAAGGTAGGTAGGAATTAGGGGGTGCCCATGCACCCATAGAATTTTGCAAACACAGAGATTAGATTTAATTTTTCACCATATATGCATCCCCACAGCTCAACTCTATGCACCCACAAGACTAGTACACCCTTTTTTAAATTGCTCTAGCTTCGCCACTGCTCGACAGCGAGTTCTGGTTCTAGGAAGTGACATGCGATGGGTTTTCTACCGCAAGATCGTCCTCTCGGCGCACCGCCGGCTGGCTCATCCTGCATCTGGATAACCAGCAAACCTGGCTCCGACGAGTTCACCAGCAGAGTTATTAATGCCGCCGCACCGATCCGTCCGGCCAAGAAAGACGAGGAACATCTGTACGGCAAGTACACATTATTATTTATCATGCCCTTTGGGTTGAATTTATCAGTTTTTTCTTTTCTCATGGTTGGACTACTTTTGCTGAAGAATTTTCGTTATCAAACAAAAGCTTCTGTCCTCTTTCTGGAACAAGAAAAATACACATTATTATATTTGTCATGCCCTGATCTAGCTATTTTCTCCATCCGGATATATCTGCCTAATTGTGTCAACATAATAAGGCCAACATAATAAGATGGTTCTAGAGGGCTAAAGTTTAGCCATATCACATCAAAGAGAATCTTACCATTTAGAAGTATTAAATAAAATTTGTTTACAGAAAATTTTGCACAAATGGTTGCTAATTCGCGAGATGAATTTAATAAGCTTAATTAATCTATAATTTGCTAGTAATTATCCGCTAATCATAAATTAATATATCTTATTAGTTTCATCACGCAAATTATCCTAGAGGTTGTGCGTAATTGTGTCAACAAACATAATAAAGAGATTTCATGAGAAGACCTAATTTGTGGCGTTTAATTGTTGGCTTGGAGAATGTTAAGACACCTGTTTGGTTGGTATACTAATGCCACACTTTCTTGTCAAACTTGACTAATGTTAGTTCATCAAATTGTTTGCGACACTTTGGTTAGCCTAGGAGAACATTGCCACACTTTTCTTAGTCTCTGACATGCGGGACCGAGATGGTAGAAAGGATATCTTGCCACAGTTACAACTACTAAATTGGTCAAACTCGCCTAACATTAATGTGGCAAGGTTTAGGGGATGTTTAGTTTGGAGGAGCTTATTATAAGCCCATAAACCCCTCACATGGAGGGGCATATTATAAGTCTAAAGTGGTGTTTGGTTGTAGCAGCTTATAAAAAGTCCCTGTAGTTGGTAATGATCTTTTTACCCCTCATTAATGCCCCTGTAGGTGAGGGAGACAAGGGTAGGGGGAGAAAAGAGGGGATGCTTTGATGGGCCCACAGAAAATAAGCCACATAAGCATCTTTTGGAGGGGCTTACGGGGCTTATAGGCATAAGGCTCACCTATAAGCCTTCATGTTTGGATAAAAAAAAATTTATTAGGAGCTTATTGGTGAGGCTTATAATAAACCCCTCCAAACCAAACACCCCCTTAGATTCAAACCAAAACAGGCCCTTAGAATAGCTTTGGATTTTTGCTTCTAGTTGATTAGAAGAAATATGATATTTAACATTTTAGTGTCAAAATCAAATTCCATACATACTAATCATTGTCAATTTACATTTCATTCATTTGTTTTTCAAATTTTAACATTTTAGTTGCTCTCTAAATGCTGGTTTCTAAAGTTAGTGTTTTTCTTCATAGTTTCTCCAACTGATTGTGATCGCAAAATTTTTCAATCTATTTTTTATCTTGATGAGAATATTTCTCCATTACACTTGTTTTTTCCTACTGGTAAAAAAAGTGGTTGAATTCCTTAAATTATTAGCTGAATACGAAGGTTAAATTAAACATCACTTGAAAATGTTTCCTTTTTTATTGGTCCAAAACATATAATTTTTAAAGTTATTAGCTAAGTAGCAGGTAGCCACAACCGACAATAAAATTATACCATCAAATTGATTTTTTGTATGGTTGTATATGTATGATGCAACTTTGAAACTAGATTAGACATATTAGGCCCACAGAGAAAAAAATCTTAGAATTAAGGGCCCAGGAAGACCCATGAAGTAAAAGCCTGCGAATCAGGCCCATGACATCAGGGCCGAGTGTACTAAACGCAGACTGGCAAGGATTCAACTGAAGCCAACTAGATTATTAGCTGACTGTTTACGGGTATCTGTGTTCCCATTTGATTAGATAGAAACATCTAGTGTAGATAAAGGTTGGGCCCAAACCTTTCCTGACTGAATGGATATTCTTTTTTATCTAGCAACCAGGTTTGCAAGCTCAAGGGAAATCCTATACATCTTCTAGAAAAAAAATTGCATCATCATCTTTCAAAGTTTGAGATTCGTACGGTCACATTGAATGGCTGAGATGGTAGCTGGCGCACGAACATACTAGGGTGGCTGGAGCATGGAGCGCAGATAACGGGCTGGGCTGCTTTGCTGTTATCCAACAGGAAGGACACGTGCCAGAAGCTGAGAGGAGGAGACGGGAAGGAATCTAGTTTGAGTTTCTTATTTCAAATGCAATTTTCTCCTAACAATCAATCATTTTTCCAATCCGTTTGAACAATATTATTGTTTGGAATTAATAGAACAGAATAAGATCCAATATGCATATATTTATATTTGTTTTAAATTCCAACTAATGTGATATGTTATTTCAACAATTTTAATATAGTACTTCAACATTTCTAAAAATTTGTTTCAACAATTAAGTATTAAATGTTGAACTATTAGTTGAAAATGTTGAACTAGGTTTGATGTACTGCTGAATCAATATTTTCAAATGTTGACACATTACAAACATAGATTGAAAGAAAAATAGAAAAGGACAACATGCATGATTACTTCCCCCTGCTATCGTGTGTACTCACGCGTTAAAAAATAACAAATCATCCTACAGCTGCTAGTTATCACGCGTAAAATAATTGCAGGCCAGCGGCCCGGCGAGTAGTGGGCTGTGGCAGGCCAAGTAGTGGGCTATGGCAGGCCGTGCGATGTAAGGTTTATCTACCCTCCACAGGATACATACAAGGCCCCGTTCTATTATATGAACAGTGTCATAAATGCCCTATGAGTAGAGGATGTTCCGGAGAAAAGTAAGAGTAGCCTAGATTGTCCATCAACATAGGAATTTTTGTTTGTGCCATTGCGAATACATGCAAATAATGATAAACTACCACATCGATGCCACCCAAGGCTATTTCATCGGTGAAAACCCCTTTGATGATCACATCTTACATTTTTCTATCAAAATTTAGAGAACCATATATTTCCCTTAATTGGCATCCCTTTGACCTTTGCCTCCATCAATTCCCCAAACTACGTGACAAGTAACGCCATGACACTATCTTTGCTTATTTCATGCTAGACACATATATCCGAAGAGAAATTCTTTTATCCTTAAAGATCCAGCATATTTGAATGGCCTTACCTAAAAATAAAACTAAAAGAAATTAAACTCAATGCAAGTGAAACACGTGCACACCAACCATATATATATACCTGTGGACCGAAAAAAAAGTGCATAGGGAAACAAATGAAAAATCAACGCTATGTGAATTGATAGTATACCAACATACCAGAAAGGACTGCCAATCATTATACAAATACCACGAGGCCAACCCACACATAATCTTTCTAAACTAGTTTACACACTGCATTCGAGATCTCACTAGCTAAACCTAAACTAACGCATCAGAAGATATTGATGGGATCTCATATGTAATTAGCGGAGACGACTAGCGACTTGCTAGCATGACAAGCATTATGAAAGGAAAAACAACATTATCAAAAGAAGTAGGCCTGAACATCCCTGATATAAATTGCTAATGGAGTTTGTTAACCATGTGCCTTATCCAAGGATGCACGTTGATGCTCTTTCTTGAACCACTCTGGCAAAACCTGATTATATGGCGCTTGTTTTTTTTAGCGAGACATACAGAATCTATTTTCTACAACTGGGTTACCCACATACTGTAGATGAGTAAATAACCTTACTACCGTGCTAAGTTTACAAATGACTTATTAACTGCTGCACCCGTGTGTTTCTCATGTCTCCTTTTTCCCCCCAAATGTCCATGTTTCTCATGTCTAACCACCTATCTACTTTTGCAAGTTTCTGTGATCTAGCACTGCATCCAATGGTTCAAAACAAAGCCAGATCAAAGGCAGGGACAAGTGGTGAAGGTGAAGCCGCATGTCATGAATGAGCTTTCATCATCTGTGCAATCACTAGGCCGCCATTGCACGGCACTCAGAAGGTTCCCATTGACACTCGTGCACCCTGTGAAAGATTGTGATCGAAATGCCCACTTGCCAGCGAAAGCCATCCATGTCCAATCAACAAAAGGCACCAAGTAAACGAACTGACGGAAGGAACAAAGGAGAATGGTATGGTTAGGAATTACTACGTGTACACCAACTCGATCCTTCTGTCCTTCACCGCAAACATCATTCTTTCGTGTACTTTTAATCAGCAGAGCTTGTTTTTGTGTTGTAGGTGATATTTGTTTCTTGTCATATAGTACTACCTGTTAGTCATAAAAAAGTACTAGGTTAAACACTTCTACCGCGCAAAGACTTACAGGAAAAAATGAATGTATATAATAGATTATACATGCCAAATAAGTGTTATTAAGTATGTTCGGTAATTCATTTAAGAAAATGTGTATTATAATTTTCTTATGAAATTGCATTTATCCGGTCCTGCATTTGGCACAATGGGTATGTGAGTTTTGATACTATATATGTGTTTGATGGATGTGATGTAGCACTGGCCCGATCTTCCGATAGGTATGGGTAATTCGATTGGTGGAGAACTCGACGTTGGCGATCCGGGCTTCTAATCATACACGATTCGAACCCCTGCAACCGTTACACCGCTGCTCCGTTAGTTATCAACCAAGCACAACTTGATTGATCTCGTCAAGAAGGTTTTTCCTGCAAGCGAATCGAAGAACACAAGTAAGAAAGAGAATCGAAGAACACAAGTAAGAAAGAGTAAACTCGCAATCTGAAATTGCAGATGTATATGAAGCAAAGAACGAGATGGGGTTCAAGCTCTGATCATAAAAGGACTAATCACCACAGTGGTGTAGAACAAGAATGGGGGCATGATTCACAACAAAAGAACTCGACGTCACAGTTACAATGAAAGAGATCTGTTTCTCGATGGAAAACTAGAACTAAACAAAACCCAAACCCTAATGTGGCGGCGGCTACTAAGTTTATAGCAGAAAGGGGACGATCTAGGGTTGGGGGCAACTAGGGGGACGCCCACAACATGAGCTTAAGGCCTGACACGATACAAAGATCAACTTGGCCCAAAATAGGTGACGCAGCATCTTGTCGTGGTCATGCAGAAAGATCCACGAATATTCTGGAGCTAGGACCAGACCCTAAAGAAAGCTTTCATCGTTAACTTTTCAAGGCATCAAAGAACGCCTCCTTTCGATGTCGTATGAGGGAAATATGGCCGATTCCGTCCAGGGTGGTCTGCTGAATCCGAACCAAACGTGGAGTCCAAGTTGATGACGACTTGTAACTTGGCGAAGACTATGGCTCGTGCATATCCACCTTGGGAATGTCCTCATCATCCTCCACATCTTGAATTGAAGTCGTTCTCGACTCCATCCTACCATCAATCTCCTACAAAAGGTTAGTGACAGCAGTACACAAATTGCGAGACATAGAATTACCATTATGTGAGAACGAAACGTGTCTGCAAAGCATGGTACGGCATGATGCACCATCAATAAAATTTTCATCATTCAGAGATGTTTTAGCGAGCAAAGCACCTCCCTTCAACTTACTTTCCTTAGATATAGCACCAGATGAGTCTAAAGCATGATCATTATTAGAAATTTCAGGAAGTTCTTTGTCATATTTTACAATTTCAGCAGGTGTCCAAGGAAGGAAAATAATTTTCTTACCCTTATGCATCAAAGTATATATATATTAATTCTACCATGGTGTAAAGCATGAGTATCATATTCCCATGGACGTCCTAATAAAAGCGAACATGTTTGCATAGGTACAACATCAAAATCAGCATAATCATGATATGAACAAATGAAAAAGTGTATTCTTGCTGATCGAGTTACCTTTGCCTTACCACTATTGTTAAACCATTTGAGATGATAAGGTTTGGGATGAGCATGTGTGGTCAAGCCAAGCTTCTTAACCAAATCCAAACTAACCAAATTGTTGCAGCTCCCACTATCAATTATTGTACGAACACGATAATTCTTGACAATGAGGAACATGTTGAACAAATTATGACGTTGTAGCTTCTCCGGCTCGTGCTCAAGTCGTGTACTCAACACACGCTACACAAGAATAGATTTGTAGCCCGCAACAGCAGTCATAGGATCAATGGCCTATTCTTCGCTCTCCGAATCTGCAATATGGTTAGCAGCAAGAGCCAAATTATCTTTAACATCATTAGTACTTACATGCCCTCCATCATTTATAGCAATGAATGCTCGACGACTCGGGCAATCCTTCATGACGTGTCTCATGCCCTTGCAACGGTGGCACACGATGTTGGTGTAGCGGCTCGATGAAGCACCAGTAGAAACGACCTTCTTCTGTTGTTGGGACTGCACAGAAGAGACATTACTCACCTCGGAAGTAGGTGTAGTAGCAGTAGCAGCAGGCGGTGTTGTTGGTGGCTTACCAACAGGTGCCTTAGGCTTGTCGAAGTCGGAATGCTGCTGAAAAGATTTTCCAGTGTTGGATCTGAAACTCTGTTGTTGTCGTCGTCCCTGTACCTCTCTTTGAGCTTTGAGAGCAAGATGATACAATAGGCTGAACCTGGTCCATTCTTTCTAATCAAGAATATCCTGTATATCACGATGCAAACCACCAAAAAATCTAGCACAAGTATCTTGATCATCCCCATGTATATTACAACGTGATTTAAAGTTTGCAACTTTAAACGAAAATCACATTGATAATACAAAGCGAGATTTTATACATTGTTTTAAAGCATTCCAAGTCTGAGGTATAGCATTGGCATTGTTAGGAGCAGTGCAAAGGTCATTCCACCAAAACAGAGCAAAACTAGTAAACTCACTAGTAGCAAGTCTAACTCTATGCTCAGCAGGAACCAAATAAGAATTAAACTTTTGTTCAACATCAAGTTCCCAATCTAAATAAGCCTCAGGATCAGCAGTACCAGCAAAAGGATCATTGTTACCACGATTATGATTACCTCCCATACCATGACGATTACGCCGAAAATGATCAGCATTGCGTCTATCAGCATCAAGGTCGGCATCATCGTCCTCTTCCTCCTCAGCCTCCGATGGTTGATGTCGGCTCCGTTGTTCAACATGTTAATTCCAGGTGACCAGATTGTTAACAATTTGCATCATCTCCTCAAATTTCTCGGTGATATAGGTGCGCTGGTCATCAAGAAGCCTCGTAAGCTCATCCTTGAACACACACTTGTTGAAATCTGAAAAGGACTCCACTCCTTTTCCTGATCCTCCTAACATGGTTAGGACACAGCAAAAGATAACAGCAAGGTATTATCTCTATCAACTAACAGCTATCGGGTGGTGGTGAAAGCAGAGTGCAATAGCTTAAGCGGCTCACCACCGTCTTGCAAGTATTCTTACCAAAGCCGACAGGGCGGTACAATCTATTGTCAAGCTTGAGTTCAACAGTTGCAAGGCGAACCTGTACTGACATGTGTATCTTGGGTAGGCACAATATGACAGCAAGGAATCAACAATCATCGAAAGCATATTAGTAAAGTTCAATCAGTATCCAAAGTACTGGCCACCGTTGCTGGCTAAGATATATCCCTAGGCGTAGCACAACAAGTTGAAACAAAGAACGATAGACAGAACTCAAAGAACAAGCAACCAGCAGCTCATGCAATTATTTTTGTCCATTTCCATGATTTTTCCTCCTCTCGTTGTTTTTTTTGCAACTTTTTTATTTTTTCAACTATTTTTTTTATATTTTTCTTCAAGCAGGAAACATACGGGATGGAAGCACAAAAAGTTTCAGCCTGAACAGAGTTAAGATGTGGTCTATAAAAAATTAGGCACATTCTCTGAAAGACGTGCAACAACTTTGGAGCTTGAGATCTCCCACTTAGAAAGCAAATTTCGCAAATCTATGAGTGGTGAACCCAGCAAAGTGGGGGAAAACAGATGCAAAATTAAATTTCACACAATTTCAAAATATGTTTGCCCCAATCCAAGTTACAGCAAAAAGTTGTGCCTGTTTTAAGGAAGGGCCTCCGAATCAGGATTTTTGGAGGGCCAAAATAAGGCAGAACACGTTGGCGCAGCTAGGGCAAAGCATCCCTATCCGCCAATGTAAAAACATGGTTGAGCAAAGCATCTCAGCAAGTGAACAACCTAGGGCAAAGCGTCCCTGGTGTATTCAGCAATAGGTATCGCCAGATGAAAACAAGAAGGGCTGCGACGCAAGGCGAAAAACACACGACAGCTTGCAACCTATAGAGGGCTTGTGCGGCGAGAGTTCACACAAGGTGGCTAGCGGGGGCAAGTCAAGTAACGTGAGGGCTCGACTTGTTGTTTGGGTAAAGGTGGATGGGATAGCGGTGGGAAAAAAAAATAACGACGGACGATTGGACTACGACCACGAACACACTAAACCAGCAACAACGACTCGACCACGGATACAAACTCAACAAAATGAATCTGAAACAAAATTGCAAAGGCTAAAACAGGTGATAGAACAACGGAAAGTGTAAATTTTTTGGCTTTTTGTGGACTGTAGGTAATGAAAATGACACGGTTAACCTGAATCCTGATACCACTTGATGTAGCACTGGCCCGATCTTCCGATAGGTATGGGTAATTCGATTGGTGGATAACTCGACGTTGGCGATCTGGGCTTCTAATCAGACACGATTCGAACCCCTGCAACCGTTACACCGCTGCTCCGTTGGTTATCAACTAAGCACAATTTGATGGACCTCGCCAAGAAGGTTTTCCCTGCAAGCGAATCGAAGAACACAAGCAAGAAAGGGTAAAGTTGCAATCTGAAATTGCAGATGTATATGAAGCAAAGAACGAGATGGGGTTCAAGCTCTGATCATAAAAGGACTAAATGCCACAGTGGTGTAGAACAAGAATGGGGGCCCTGATTCACAGGAAAAGGACTCGACGCCACAGTTACAATGAAAGAGATCTGTTTCTCGATGGAGAACTAGAACTAAACAAAACTCAAACCCTAAACAAAATCCAAACCCTAATATGGCGGCGGCTACTGAGTTTATAGCAGAAAGGGGACGACCTAGGGTTGGGGTGACCAGGGGGCACCCACAACATGGGCTTAAGGCCCGACACGATACAAATGCCAACTTGGCCCAAAATAGGTGACGCAGCATCTTGTCGTGGTCACGCAGAAAGATCCACAAATATTCTGGAGCTAGGACCAGACCCAAAAGAAAGATTTCATCGTTAACTTCCCAACGCATCAAAGAATGCTTCCTTTCAGTGTCGTATGAGGGAGATATAGCCGATTCCGTCCAAGGTGGTCTGTTGAATTCGAACCAAACATGGAGTCCAAGTTGATGACGACTTGTAACTTGGCGAAGACCATGGCTCCTGCGTATCCACCTTGGGATGTCCTCATCAGGATGTCTTGATTTAAGAAATTTCTATAAAACCTGTTTATCAAAATATTTATAATATTTGGAGAAGTAGAATAGGCATGCAGACATAGTCAGCCTTTTCTACCTTTAACTGCATATTGGATTGGATTCAAGCAAATTCTACAATTTTTTTATTTGGAGTAGCAAATGAATGGTACGCACGATGGAAACGCAACAGTTACCCACAGTTTAGACAGAATCCTTGTGTCCTTTTGTGACACAGTAAATCAGAAAAAAAAAGCATCACATATGTGTAATGGTTATCAACTTTGCAGAGCAAGATACACAAAGGCGTTGCCACTAATGTAATAGTACAGCTACAATAACTTTCCGGTACAACCGAAACATGTATGCATCACACTTAGTGTGATAGCATCTACCGGAGCATCTTAATAACCCCCAGAAGCCATGCTTCTTTTGTGCTTAATAAGGGCGTGCACGTAGCATTTTCGGTGCGGCATGGATGCTTCGAGGGGGCAGTTAGTCGCGGGACCCACAGGACAGTAGGTTCCAACGACCTCTAACTACCGTCCGGGGACGGGGAGTGTCAAGTGTGGCCTGTGGCTGGCCCCGGCCGGCCGGCTGCTTTAATGCCACTGGAAGTGAAGTCCACTTTGCTGGGAGTGTGAAGCACTCCACTCCACTACCACTCCCCTGCTGTGTGCTGTGGCTGCTGCAGCTGATCGGATCCTCTCTCTCGATCGCAAGCCAGTGCGCACACACACTTGGCACAAATCCTCCTCTTCTTTCTTAATTAGTTGGTGGCTACTATACTCAACTTGAGCCAAACACCCACCGCTCTTTTCTAGTACCACACACAGCATAAAACTCACTTGCAGTATCATGGATTCGATCTCATCGAGCATAGTGAGTCACAATTCGCAGAAAGAGTGATTAGACTTGTTCGGTATGGGCATGTTTGCAACGCAAGAATCATTTCACACAATTTTTCCGGAGTCGATATAGGTAAGGCATAAATTAAATTAATCAAGTGAAAGTTATTATGTCTCCATGCCATCACCCCTAGGTAGATTAGTACTTCTCTCGCAGAAAGTTGCACGGAACTCTTTTGATCAGGATGTGCAAGAAAGCAACATGAATTGGTTTTGTATAGTGGCGAATAAGTGGTCGAAAGATAAGATCAGACTGAGAATTCTACAGAAACATAACAGGACAAGTGGGTACGGTATCTAATACCATATACGAAAGATCTCATGGGGCATGAGGTCAAATTGCTAGAAGAGAGCTCAGGCTCTGTATAAATAATGTCATTGGTGATTGAATCTGTTTCTGCTGAAAATATATGGATTTGAATTTCAAAATTAAAATTATTTGAAAAGGTTCATTGCTTGCTGGTTGAATCTTGGAAACAAATAATGGAAAACGAATGAGGAAATATTGCCGAATAATGTATTAGCAAGATAAAACTTCTAATCAAATTACTTTTTTTTTAAATCAATATGCATAGAAATAGCAACACACATTTCAATCACATCACTTTTTCGAATAATGTCATATTTGTTTTTGGAGACAGAATGCGTGAATCATGGTTGCTTCCTTTTGCTTCTCGGAAAAGGAATAATAGGAATGGGATCTAAGAAATTAAAGTAGAGAAGACGGAAGACTTGTTCTTAATCATGAAGTCATGATGAACTGTACAGATTATAATGCCGGTACGGTAGGTGGCCTGGTGGTGTATATGCAGCTTGCATGTGTATAATCCTTAGACTACAGGGGAGTGATGAAGTTCCAAAGAATTAAGAAAAAACGAGCGTTGTTAGGCTGCATGTGCCACTCATCACCAGTTACCTGACATTTACTCCCTCTATACAGATGCACTTAATTAAATAACCCATACTTTGAGGCTTTATTTTGTTATCAAGACTTGAGCACATCACTCGGTACATTCGAATTTCGGAAGAATTCTGCTGAAATTAAATCTTCCTAGAAATACAATTAATTTCAAATGGAATGGGAAAAAAACTTACATCTGTCCTTATATAAGCACGACGTCTATATATTATGGCCTTTCCTAATGGTAGTTAGGCGTAGATCAAATAATCCGGTTGATGCGAAAACGAAAGTTCGATCTTTTGTCAACCCTGCATGATATCTAAGCATTGAAGTATCACATGGAGATTTAATTTGTTGGTAACGGAAAATGAAGGCTTACTGAAAATCACCAAGCAAGGTTACACACACCGACGTGCTGTGCGCACATGTTTTATATATAAGTTTATTAGTTTCATGCGGTTGGAAGCCTTGGCATTTGGTGAGTGTACGATTGAGCCAGGCACACCTGCGTGGTTGGGGAAGGTGAAGTGATGTTGACCAAACCCATTGCTAGTTCGATAGCAATCAAGCACTTGAGACATCATGCTAATTTCTGTTAATTCCAGTCAAATTACAGGATCATATACTCCGGCCTTTTAAGATCATACGTATTGCAAATTCTGGACAATTCTGTCCGATGCTGACTCCTGACCAGTTCCAAAATCCACAGGAAAACTCAAGTGGACATGCTTTAATTGTATATATGTACCAAACAATTCATGAGAGGTTCCCACATGTTAGTTCTCGATGAAAAGAAAAACGTAGTTCTATCTCTTTCTTTCTCCAAAAGGGAAACGATATATAGTTCTTCGCCGTAGAAATGGAAAGGAAAAAATTAAAAAAAAAATGGAGCTAGGAAGATGCTAGTAATAAAATCCAATAAGATGAGAGGTTGCAAGGGAAAGAAAGTAGTGGAGGGCCAATACAAAACATGTGTGTGTGGTGTGGGAGATGGTTGGAGGCCATGAGTTGAGGCCTCTCACTCGGCGTCATGGTCAGGGGCTGCCAGCAGCTGGGAGCCTGTCTGGCCCGGTTAGTTAGCATGTTGCCCCGTTGTCCGCTGCCCCACCGCACGAGCTCCCACACCACTGCACAACCCTCCCGCCGGATCCTCTGCACCCGCACCACCTCCCCGCCTACTGGTACTGCCCCTTCTAATCGCTCATCTACTAGTAGTTAACTATAATCACCTTTGAAACACTAAAGACTACTACCTGGTTCTGGCTTCCAATAATCTTTCTTTTACCTTTAGAGTACAGTACATACGTCTAGTAAACACCGAATACCCCGCAGTAAAGTAAATAGGGTCATGAGAAATCCGCACGTATCTACTGATCATGCTGTCCGGGAACACTACATAGGGCACTGTTCGGAACATAGGAATCGCGTCACAGTAATATAGTGGAGTGGTTCTCTTATTGGAAGTTTGTGTTCAAGACAAGCACTCGGATCAAGAATAGATTGAGGCACTAATTCGATCGGCTATCTAGGTCAGTCATGTGAGCTAGTGTGAGGGAGAATCCTAATGCTGATCACCCAATGTGGCCACTGAAGAGAAGGGTTGGGGTTGGGTGGTGTGCTTCCAACTTCAACTTGCCAAGGAACCAACCAAAGCCGGTGGATGCAACAATGCAAGCAACAGAAGGGGGTGAGCCTTTTCGTGGTGGTAGAGCAATGACCAAACCAAACCCAAGCTAACTCCCCAAAAAGGAGAGATGGAGTGGGAGGTCACTCCCTTTACGTGAGCACAATGCCTAGCTAGTACCCACCTTTTTCCAGCTCTCTCTGCTTCTCTCTCTCTCTCTCTCTCGCTTGCCACTTTACACACTCCATTGCACTCATCATCAGCTCACACTCATCTGATCACAAACTGGCATGGCAATGCTGATCATATCCTGGTCCAATCAATATTTGAGAAACTACAAATGGAAATTTGAATGTTCAAGAAAAAGAACAATACACAGCTAGTATTCAAGAATTTTAGATATATACTCAAGGGACACATCTGAATCAATCAATGAATTAATAGAATTAAGGGATCACACAGGTAAACATATTTCTGTACCGGTAATTCACATCGCCCATTCCAAATTTCCAATCAATCATTTGAACAAATAATGGAATAAAAATACCCCAAAAAGAAGAGAAACTAAAAAGTAGTATTTAGACAACAAGGAGAATTGGTGTGTACTGTATGGAGTAGTAATTGTGTATGTATGTATGTATCAGCTGAGAACGAAGCAGAGGATGGAGAGCTACTTGGTGTTTACTAGTAATGGCAGTCAACCAGGGCCGACGCCGCGGACGCCGGGAAGAGGAGGGGCGCCGGTGGCCTCTCCGCGGCGGCAAAGGCGAACCGCGGCGATGTCACCGCCGGCGACGTCTCCGCCTCGTCGCAGGGCGCGGGCATGTTGAGGTCCAGCTCCAGGAGGCTCTTCTCCTTCCTCGGCGCGTCGTCCCGCGCCGCCGCCGGCACGAGCGGGCGGTGCCGCCGCATGTGCCCGCCCAGCGCCTGCCCCGACCCGAACTCGGCGCCGCATATGGAGCACTCGTGCACCCGCGGATGCTTCGAGCTGCTGCTGCTCGCGGCGATGAAGGCCGCGGCTGTGGCGGCGACGGCGACGGCGACGGCGTCCTGCTCTTGCTTCGGCGCCACGGGGACCGTGACCGGGATCGCGAGCACTGTTGCATCGGCGGTGGCTTCCGCCGGGGGCGGAGGCGTCGGCGGGAGCGACGGAGACGGCTCGGCTGCAGCGGCCGCCTTGGTGTCCTCGGGTGCGAGCGGCGGCGGCGCAGGCGGAAGCAGGCGGGGCTTCTTGTGGCTGGTGCGGTGGCCGCCGAGCGCCTGGAAGGACGGGAAGCACTTGTTGCACGTCTTGCACTCGTACACGTACTCGCCGGCTGCGGCGCCGTCGGCCGGGCGGCGGCTCCTGAACCTGGCCTCCTTGGCGACCACCACCCCCTCCTCTTCCTTCGCCGCCGCCACGGCCGCCGGGACGCCGCGCGCTAGGAGCATGAGGCAGAGCGCCATGTCCTCGTCCTCCTCGGTGAGGCACCCGCCGCTCGACGCGGCGTCGTCCGACCGCGACGTCCCGGACTCCTCCTCCGCGGGCGCCGTGGCCGACGCCGCGGACGACGACCACTCGGGCGCCGCCGACGCGGACAGCACCACCGGCGGCGCGTGCACGCGCTGCCTCTTGCTGCGCTTTCCCTTGACGAGCACCGGCGGCACCACCATGGCAGCAGCAGGCGGCGTGCCGGCCTCCTCCTCCTGGACGACGCCCATGGCCCCGGCCCGATCGGAGGAGGGAGAGGGCAAGGGCAAGGTGGAGTGCGCGTGTGGAAGTGGGAGGGAGGAAGGTTGGTGATGCTTGAGGAGAAGGGAAGGGATGGCGCTGCAGCTGCAGCTGCAAGTGTGCTGTGCTGGGCTGGGCTGTGCTTTGCTGCCTGTGAAGGTCAGGATATGATGTGATGCTAATGACACCACATAGACATAGGGATGGATGGAGTAATAAAGTGGATTTTCAACAAGAGAAGGCAAAGGGGGGTGGCCGGAGAAAGTTAGGAGGTTGACATATGCCCATGGCTGGCAATGTGGCAATAAACTAGTGGCCGGATTGGTTGGGTTGGGGGAGAGAGTCTGATGCCATGGGGGATGTGGGAAGAACTGGGGAGGGAGTGGAAACTCACGACGACCTAGCTGGCTGGAAGGAAATTTGCACTGGTTTGTGCATCCATTTATATTTGTGGAAATCGACGGTTATTCACTGCGGTCGAACAGTTGTTCTACGATTTCGGTGTGGAATTCAAGTTTACTATTTATTGTTCACGAGAAAATTTAATTGTTAGTTGTAAAATTCCTGGTCCTTGCTAATGTTCAAATATCTTTGCACCATGCCCGAGTGAGATTTGTGGTACCAGAGGTGTGGGGCAGCTTTGATGCCATCTTTAGTGTCCTCGGTATGCAACCAGACTGAGTGGCACCTAATTAGTGAGCGAGTGGCTAACTTAAAGTGTTAGGACTTTGGACTATACCGAAAGCAAGTGTTTAATCAGGTGTACCTGCACATTACTGTCTAATTCAGTCCTTTTTTTTTTCTTGGAGCGCTTTTTATTTCCACCCTTTTCTTTTTCCTCTGTAAATTGCGCAGCACTTCCAAGTTATTGCTCCACAACAGAATAATCCTTATTAGCACAGATTGACCAGCATGCTGCATCCGAGGATCGGAGAATACATCGATGCGTGTATTGACCGCCGTCGCCACCTTTTCTGACGGTTTATGTTTGGAACCAGCATTATATTGCGCCAGTCACCAATGGGATTCGATCTGTTGGCGGCTTGGCAATGTGGAGATGTCAGACTCGGCCAACAGCTCAAGGCCAATGTGTATGTCACTGACAGATGAAAATTCCAATGAATTGGTATGCGTTGGATATTTCTTCCATCCAATCCTTTTTCTGTCGTGCTTATTGAGTCCACAAGGAGATGCCATATTGCAAACGAAAACAGTGCAGCCGAGGAAGACATGTCATAGTAGTTCGAGCATATCGATGCCCAATTATTTTGGAAATTTAGACACGACTCAGCATCAGAGTATGTAAAGCTTGTTTAGTTGCAACCACAAATTCAGTCCTTAGATTTTTACATTGGAAAGGGAGACAAAAATTTGAGAATGATGAATTTAAGAAAAAAAATATAAATTATCTATGCAATTTACTCAAGCGTAAGTTAGTGGGTAGTGGTTAAAGCCATAATTACATCCTTGAACAACTACCGTGGATATGCTAGCATATCAATATACTGTTCGGCTTGAGCGAAATTCGCTTATCAGTGCACTGTTTGAGCAAAAAGATTTGGGACGGATGTTTGATGAGGAGACAAAAGGTGGGGTTGAGGCTTGAAGTGAAAAAGGAAGTGATTTCAACCTGGAAAAGAGATTTCTACACTTCTCTTTCAATACTAGGAGACTTCCCCTTCGCTGCCTCCTTTTGCGCCAACTCCTTCGTTAATTTCCGAAATGGAGTAAAGGTTAAACATAAAAATAGAGATTCAGTTTCTTAATTTTTACTCCTGATCTTGTTTCTTGGCCGATTTATGTTTTTGCTCGCTTTTTTATTCACATATACGGGAAACAAGACTAGATAGGCATACTGTAAATTTTACTTTTAACTAAAATGGTGCTTTCAGCATGCCCACACTTGGAGGTTCGATTAATATGCCCTTGAATATAATGCAATGGTCTCAGGGATAAATATCAACTACTATCTAAGGTGTAATTTCTATAGTAATGATATCTTGTTTCTTGTTTTCTAACATGTTATATAGCTAATGCGTGATATAATATGCTCTGGACTGTTTTCAACATTACATTTTTCACCTCAACAGTTACCTTGGATTAGATTGCATATGAATAGACATCTCTAAAGTCAGAGTTATTTTTTATATTTTTCTAATTCATATTGTGATAGACATCCGAATTTTGATGAAGTACGCATACACATACACATACACATCTAGTGTGGCGCAAGACACCTTGCGCCTAATTTGCCGCTTCCTTTTACTGTAGGTCAAGCCAAGTATTCAGTTCAACCGCTTCCTCAACTCTACCCATTACCTCACTCCATGCGCGTCCCCTTTAATTAGATATGCAATGATCGAAACATTACATGTCAATGAGAGGAAATGAGTGATCCTTAATCATTTGATACCGTGTAAATCCGTTGGCACAAGATTAAATAGTTTTGTTCAGGTCAGAGGTTGGTTGGCTTGCTTGCGTCCCACTCCTGTATTTTAAAGGAAGAGGCAGCTACGGATGTTGCCTGTCTTTGAAGCTGCAACAATACTTTAGGTGTGTGGTGTGCTGTGGTGTGGTGTGGTGTGTACTAGTAGCATGGTAGTGGAGATGGTGTAAGTGTAAGCAACTGCTTCACTCCCCTAATCTCCATCTAACCTCTCTCTCTCTCTCTCTCATTCCCAGAAATGGAATTTTGGCATCTGTTATTTTTTATAGAATGGCCATTCAAATCATGAGAGATTCTCAGTGATTAAATAAATAAGACGTCTCGATGGAGAGCTAATGGGCAGTAGTAGTACATGGCTCCTACCTCTCTTGTCATGGCCAATTTGGTACATACATTTTGTTGAAGTAGTAGCTGCTTCTACGCAACCTGTATACTATAGGTGAGCAACATTCAGCGTAGAAGAAAATTCCTTGGCCACTAGCTAGCAGCAGCTTGGTTGCGCAACTTGGACATGAAGGTTCTTAACTTCTCAATTTACTTGGCATTTCAAGTTGCACGGATCTGAATCAGCTCTATTCCTGACTCCTGAGATCAAGAAGACTAGTTGTTCTTAAGTTCAGACTTGTCCCTCATGTGTTTGCTTGCCCTGCACTCCCATTTCCCTCATCAAAGCAATGTAAGACAGCAGAGGTACATAACAACCATGCGAAATAGCTAATAGCTGTATGTGGCTAATAAAATGCCTGCACTGGAAATTCACCTTAGAAAACAAGTGGTGAATCCAGAGGGAAAACAGACAAATGCGCAAGTAAACCTCTTTGCAGAGTTGGCCGCTGATACAAGAGGTCTGAATTCTGCCTCTGAATTCCTCCGTCTATGAATATGATTTAAATTATAGCTGTTTAGAATCCAAAAGAACAATAATTTGACTCAGAATTATGCCTCGCGAAAAGTAACTAACTAACTAAATAAATGAA
Organism: Panicum miliaceum; assembly: GCA_032594955.1. Taxonomy (NCBI): domain Eukaryota; kingdom Viridiplantae; phylum Streptophyta; class Magnoliopsida; order Poales; family Poaceae; genus Panicum; species Panicum miliaceum. Next base: position 3,207,190 of record CM064070.1, on the reverse strand, counting down.
TAAATAAAAGGAATAACAGCCTGTCTGCAGCTTAGTTGGGCTAATTGGTCTCGGATACTCAGGAGCACCGACCCATTCCGAGACCTTGCGTGCAACCAGTTTCCACGTACGCTTCAACATTTGACACGAATCATAACTGTGGCATTGACCTCATCAATTCAGTTAATACTGGATCTGAGAAGCATATCAGCTAGGGTCACACACTATTATCAAATTCATCTACATATATAACTCGCATTGCTATCCATTGGCTTGTGCAGAGGATGGGAAATAGGGCAACAAGAACTACTCTTCATCACCAGATCAAGAGATGGTAGTGCAGTTAAGCCTACTGACACAGGTTGACTTAGACAATGTGTTGTGCACTAAGCACTTGCTGGTGGTTGCCGGCATGTTGTCTCCATTGCAACCAACCCAACCCTCATGTTCGTCCTCATCATTGCAGTCTTGGATTTAGTTATTAATAAGAGCTCACGACGTGTCGGAGAGATTAGTGAATTTTTTTTGGTTCCAGTTCTCTGATGGTTTTCAATTACTTCCAAGTGTAGTCGGCATTTTAGGTTTTATATGTTCTGATCAACTCAAGGTATTCCTGAGCTCAACAAAATTGCTTTTTTCCTAAGTTCAGACTTCTTCCCTTCCTGTTGCTTGCCCTGCACTTCCAGTTCTGTCATCAAGTACATCAACAATTCAACTTGCATGAATTCTCAAGGTCACAACTAACAAACACACTAACACCTACCTACTTATTTTTTCGAGTACAAGTTGGCTTCGATATTGAAATTAATACAAAATTCTATTAGAACTAAGGGTGGATATTTCAAGACAAAAATACACCAAGTGAATACTTTCAGGTAACCTTTTTGCAGCATGGATGACAAGTAAAGAAAAAATGGCACCAACTAGGGGTCCATTGCACACCTATATATAGCTCTTCATAGCTTTACAACATAAAACAAAATCGACACCCGGGATTATATTTCCTCTTGGAAAAGGAAAAAGAATGATAGCGATAACTTTTAGCACAGCCAGGCTGCAGCTTAGTTGTGCAAAGTGGTCAGCCGCACCGATTGACCCATTCCCACACTTAGCGCGCAATCCGCTTCCGCGTAATATATATCATGTGCAGAACAAGGAACTGGCATCCGCAATCTATCAAAGATCGAAAAGCTACTTTTACAGTTCCCTGTGGAATTTCCGGGTTGCACATAGATGAATAAATTCATATGAGATTTGGTCCGGTTATTTTGCTTCAAATTTGATTTGACCCCGTACACCGGCTGGTCATTTAAGCTGTGTGAGTTTGGCATAAGCTTGTTGTAAAAATGCTGCCGTACTACTACTACTACAGCGAGTAGCCTCTGCACAGGACGTTAAGGAGTTTATTCAAATCGTTGACTCCATCAGCCTAGCATCAGCAGCAGATGTAGAACAGGCACACAGCTAGGATCACATATAATTGATTGCAAGAGTTACCATCCATTGACTTGTGCACAGAATTAGCCAGAGATAAGGATACAAAATTGGATCAGGAGAGGATGATGGTGCAGTTAAGCCACTGATACTGTTTGACTTGGGGTATGTGCTGTGAACTAAGCACCGGTTAATCATATCGTCGCTGCCATGTTGCCTGCATTGCATCCACAACCCAACACTCATGTTCTTTCCCATCATTGGAGTTTCGGATTAGCTAGCAATTTAAAAGGGCTTAATAGATCGAACGTGTCAGGGGAATTTTTTCTCGCATGTGGAGCGTAGTATCTCAGCCACACCACGGCGTCAATCTTGCTCCTTCGGCACATGGTTTTAGAAAATGAGCACCAAAAGAAAAGCACCGGAGCTTCGTGTAGTAGTACTATAAATTGGTCAGCGGGTATGTTTGGAGGTGCTAAAATTTAGCATCTATTAGCACTTATATTTTTACTAAAATTTTTGAGTCTTAGCTAAAGTTTAGACCATCACATTAGCACTTCTGTTTGGGTACACTAGTGCTAAAGTTTAGCACTTTGGAGCATTAGCACTTCAGTGAGCTAAACCAACAAGCAGTATGTTAAAAATCCAGAACATCTCGAGTCACATGGCGAAGGAGGTTGAAAAATCCGGAACATCTCGCGTCATAAAGTGACGGGAGACTGTAAACGTCAATAGAGGATCACATGGGTTACGTGCGACACGAAAAGTTAAGAGGGCCTAGGATGGGTTTAGTGGGACACCGCGCGGTGACAGGTATGGCAAGTTGGGCCGAATTGCTGCACAATCTAAACAGTTCTATGTAAGAGTCATGCAGCATCATAAACAATACGTGCAGTACAATGTGGTAAAGAAGGAAATGTGTCGTCCAAGTCACTGAACAACCAACAATTCATGTAAAACTCATGGTATCAAGAATATTAATATGGAGCTGGAAGTCGATGGCGTCACAAATATTATAAGATGGGAAAGAAAAGAGTTTATCTCGTTTGTCATTGTTCATGACCGAAATGTTTTCAACGCATCGGCTTCACTTGGGATCCGAGCTTTTTGCTCTTGACGTCATCAATAATCATGTTGCAGGAGTTCATGGTGCGCCCATCTAGCAGATTGTGATTCCAGAGTTTGATCATAAAAAACCTCCAGCACCTGTTTGTTCGGGTAAGAACATCTCCAATAAGAAATCAAACTTATGAAAATGCATGCCTGCTGCGGTTCGCAGACATGCATAAACTCATGTAGCAGTCACTCACCGTAGTAGGGAAGGATTTCGTGCAAGTAATTGTCCATGAAGCTGGGAGAAGGCTTTGCAGGCCCATGGCATATGACTATCAGCTATCACCCTGCAATTTACCCTTCCATTTTCAGTAAGAAGATCCAAACATATAGGTCGAGGAAATGACCAAACAAAGATGTTGAAGTGTGACAAACTAAATTGCAGTTCCAGGAAAAAAAATACTGATTAGGGTGACTGCATATGTAGTAAAAAAAGATTATAGTCTGATTAGGATCAAACCATATCTTTTAGTTTTGATTGTTATGCAAGTCTCGCTATAGGCAGTTCCTTTTTTAATGAAATGATATGCAGCTCTCTCGTGTATTTGACAGCTCTCATGCATATTTAGGGGGAAAAAGTCTGCTCAAGGCTCAACAATTGATGGTGCATCCTAATCCTAAAGAAAAAAGAAGTTTGTAGTGGCATTTAAGCAGCACATAATATTACATTTGTAGTACTGTCGTTGCATTATATTGAAGAATATGTTTTATCAAATCATCTAGTTGCAATGTTGGGACTTTATAGCGTTACTAAGTTTTCATTAAATAGACTTTTTTTTTCTGCATAATTCACCTAACCCATGCTTGTTTATCATAACTATCACAGGTACGTAGCCAATACTGCAAATACATAAATTAATTTCCAGTAATATGACGTCAATTATACCTTAGCAAACATACCGGACATAATCTAAACCTGATGACTGAGCTATCTACATGGGTTACCAGCCAGTACAATACATATACTAGTTATAGACTAGCATTTAGTCTTTTTCTCTCTCGAATACGCAGGTTGCATTAAGATAGGAAGAAAAAGGCCAAAATAGCCTTACAGAACACGACACTCACACACCCCTTAACTGCTAAGGTTACATACTCGCCCGTGAACAAGAAAGGCGACCCTAGACCCACAGCTTAAGATTACTGTCCAACTGGACTCGTAACGACCAGCACACTTAACCTTTTTGCCCCAGCTAACATCCAGAGCTCGGCTTCCTCTTGCACTAGAGTGATGGCAAGAGCCAACACTCATGTAGTGTAGTGGTAAACTTCCCAGTTGAGGAAGACACCAACCAGGGTTCGAATCCTGGTGGCAGAAAAAAACCCCTTGCTGGCAACCCGAAAAATAGTGGCAGGGCACCAGCCTGTGGCACCTGTGGTTGGTTTGGGCCCTCCTATCAGGAGGTAGTTGCAATGGTCTCTAACCCAGTGGGTCGTGGTCGGCCCAGGTTACGGTGCGACCCTATAGGGTGAAGCTAGGGTTCAGAGGTTTTCTCGACCGGCTTGGCTGAGGTTTCTTCTTAGCGCAATGCCGTGGGGGCGGTCTGTAACATCCTAAATTTCACCTTTAGAAGTGTCTAGCTTAGTTCTTTAATTTTCAGACTTCAAAAGGTTTAAGTTAGCAATATTTAAGACTCACCTTAGGCCTCAATTTGATTTGTTGCATTCATGCTGGTGCATATTTTATTTTTGTATGATTGTGTTTGAGTTCCAGAAGCTTTCTAGAATTTTTCCCGAATTACCTAGAATTTATTCTAATTTTTATGGTTTTATTTCGTTTTCTAGGCATAGAAATCTCTTTTTCTTATTCGTTTTTCTCTTTTCTTTCTTTTCTTCCTTTTCTTCCTTTTCTTTCTATAACTGGGCCGCCGGCCACCCTCTCCCCCGCCGGCCCAGCTTCCCCTCCTCCGCCGACAATCTCCCGCTCCCGGCCTCCTCCGCCCGCGCCGTCGCCCCCAACAGGATGCTGGTGAGCCAGGGAAGCTCCCTGACCTTTTGCCCCTCTTATTCCACCCTGCAGCGAGCGCATCCGCGCTCACTGAAGCGCCGCTGCCGCCGGTCGCCGTCGGCCGCCCTCCGGCGTCCTGGGACGCCTAATTGGCATCCCCGCGCCACGCTCTCTCCCACGGCTCTCGGCGCAATTTTTGGCGCCCTCTAGCGCCGGTTGGGCGCTACTCCGACGAGCCCTGCCGCAGGGCAGAACAGTGCCGCCGCTCGTCGGCGCCCTTCCGCCGTTCCGGCGCCAACCAGCCCGCTCGCGCCGCCCCAACCGTCGGATCGAGATCCGACGACGCAGATCCGTCCCCCACCAATCAAACCAGGTCCCCTTCGGTCAGCCTTGGCCGTTTTGCAAAAGGCCCTCCAGTTGTTCCATAATAGAACCGGGATCCATCTCTATTCAAAAGTATTTCTAGTTTAGTCCTTTTTATTGCATAAAACCTCATGCGCTTCTCAGAAATAGAACCCGTTCTTGTTAGTGTTTTAGCACGTTAGCCCTCGTATTTTTATAAAATTAAGTTTTAGCCCTCGGTTTCTCTCTATTTAGCCCTTTTTGCTAGTTTTTCTTGCGTTTATGCCCCTGCAAAGCTGTTTTTAGCGTATCTTTAGCATTTTAAATCCGTTTTAAGCGTTCTTGGTACCGTTTTGATCGTTGTAACGCGTAGAACTAGTTTCTAAGCCTTTTGCCTCTGTTTTACAATGATTGGTTAATTCGTTTCTATTTGTTTGCTTGTATGTACTTGTGTGGCTATTGTTTGTTCATGACGAGTAGACGAGGAGCCATTCGAGAGCTTTCAAGAGCAAGAATTCGAAGTGACTGCTCAGCAGCAAGAGATTGAAGGCAAGTATATTCCTTGATCATACTTTCGTCCTAATAACCTTTATTTATATTTACGCTTGCATGCATTAACTTGACGGGTTCCTACTTTATCCATATTGTTTATCTATATCCTTGGAGGCCGGGTTATGTATTTAAATCATTGGTAGTTTGCTCAGAACAAGATCAGTTTGAAGAGTTCCCAGAGGATATACAGGAGTACTAGGCGTATGTTCCTCCAACCAGCTGCCTGTGGAGTTTGGTTGTTCCGCTACTAGAATAAATGCGACGTTGAAATGCTTATTTATTTATATTTGTGAACTCTATTTGGTTTGTAATAAATAACTACGGTACTTTATGACATTGCTTTTGTTATTCACTTTCGTCGTTATATGTGTGTAACTTTGATCCTGGCGCACATATGATTTATCGCTCGATTTATTACTTCAAAATCGGGTGTGACACGGTCTTTCCCTGCCGGTCGAGTTTTTTTTAGAGTGATGGCAAGAGAGACTCTAGGTGACACTCCATTGAAAACCATATCATTCCTCACCCTCCAGATCGTCCAGGCACCTAAGACCACAAGTGAGTTGAAGCCCTGCCTAGCATCCTTACCCACCAGACTGGAGGTTTGCTGCCACCACTCGAAGAGACCAGCCGTGTTAGCTTGTGGTGAAGAGACATGAAGACTGGCATTTAGTCTTAGTCTAACTGAAGCCAGCTAACCTACCTGGCTACCTCAACAAAAGAACGCTATCCTTTCTAAAGCATGTCATAGCAGTAAAAACAATTTGAACTAGTCCATCAACAGCAGGAAGTGAAATCACTTCTATTTACCATGATAGCCAGAAATTAAATGTAAGTATTGGGGATGAAGACCTGACCTTTGTCTGGAAACAAATGAATTCCACATATGCATGATACACTTCTCATCTTTTGTAACATTAATGAAATCATCAAGCATCTGCATTTAATCAGAAAGTTAAATAACAATAACTATTAAACTACTACCACACAGAAAATACAGATTGACTTGAGCTCAAGCTAAGGTAGCAGATTGTTCCTATTCCATTCTTGTGCAAGAACAGAGCAAAAAGAATATCACATCTTACCCTTCTATCTTCAAAGTCAGCAACATCATCATCAACTTCGTCTTCACTATCATGATCTGAGAGAACTTCTTCAAATGCCATTGGCTACAATAAAAATAAGGTGATGATTAATTAAGCTAGATGCAAATATAGGAATGAATCATGAGGGTAGGAACCAAAGCTCAAGGACAACAAATTAAGTTACCAGCACAAAGAGCATAACACTAAAGCTAAAAATTGGCCAAAAACGTGTGGACATGGAGACAAAACTGAAGTCAGCTCAATGGAATTACAGTCAAGATTGGTAGATAAGTAAAGGATGGGAACGAGACATGAAAAGAGGTGCACAAGTTTCAACACCTGTCCTGTGTGAGAATGGAAGAATTGACGTTTTTGAAGGCGTTGCTGACTGCCAGATGATACAAACACAAACCAAGCGATGAGTTAATCGAACAACTTGTATCAAAGGTGATTCAATAACTGAGTAACATGGTATCAAGAACAAAAATAAAAGGGGCATACTTTCTGGGGTTAATCTGGTTGACAGATAGTTTCCTGGTCTTTCCGAACTGGAGTACTCTTGGTGGTGATAGATGGCCGCCATGTAATGAATAGGCAGGATCAACTGACGTGTCTGACACAGAAGTACCTGAAAAATTTAGGCAACATCAGGAAATTTCATGATTACTATCCGAAATACAGTGTATGCTGTGTGCAAGGCACCTTAGGGATACAATGGCAATGATTACTGTCAATGTGGCACTATAGAAGCCACATGCAATGTATGCAGGATCCACCTGCAGAATATTAGTTGGAAGCTATAGAAAAATTTTCATTGGTTTAACCTTTATATATTTGTTTTAGGGAATTAAGTAGGCACTGTAAAAAGGGGATATCCAGATAGCAATCCCAACATGCCACCCATCCTCCCCTCTCCACAGTAGTTATCCGGCTATGAAATATGCAATAATTTTAGGGCATCATACACCTTAGTTAGTACCAGGGTATGCAGATGTAAGTAAATTAAGTGCTGAAGTCAAAATGTAAATCAATCTCAACATGCCAGCAGAATGGTTGCCAGAAATATATAAAGAACCACTTTATCAGGCTGCACTGACTCTATGCAACAACCGCTCTCCAAAAGCTACACCAAGAAAAAGGTCGAAGAGTTCAACTTTTACAGACTAGCATGGCGTAGACTAATTGTTCAAGAAGGGTTTTATAAAAATTTACTGCTTCATACCCCTCATTTCTGGTCCAAGATGAGGTGGTGTTTTTTTTTCTTTTTTTCTGTTATTGGACCTATAGTTATCTCTCTTAATACAAAGATACGCAGCTCTCCTGCGTATTCGAGAAAAACAAAATTTACTGCTTGGACCATGTGGCTAATCTGATGTTGAGTATATGTGTTAAGATTTAGTACAGAAAACATGAAGTTTAAAATATATCTTCTCCCCTAAAGGCCTAAACTAAATTTGTTCAACAAATAACTATTGAACTAAGTTAAAAACAAGGAAAGGAGACAAAGGACATAATTTATGGATGGGTAGGGTTTCAGTATGTTAATATGAATACAAAAATGCAAATCAAATAAGACAAAAGGTGAGAGATTTGATGTGTCCAACCCATATGAGACAAGAAATCTGACATCGTACATGTTAGGGAATTGGGAGTCATTGCTGCTTTAATGCCACGACAATTTGAATATATAACAGCACATGAGACTAGCCTTAGATAAGAGTACCTGAGGACTTCCTTGCTAGATCAATAACTAATATGAAACTAAAACCATTAACCGTACACCTAACATTAGTTCATTTCAAAGGCTAAGAGGAAAAGGTTTTAAATGTACCAATTTCCTTTTGCACGTAGCTGGCTTCAAAGCTCACAAGGGTATCTACAGGTGATTTTGATCGCATACCAAGTAGATGTCCGTGCCTGATTATCTCAGTTGCTTTTGGCGGAACAATCGTCTCAGTTGCTTTTGGCAGAACAGTCCCCTCAGTTGCTTCTAACGGTATGATCACCTCAGCCACTTTTGATGGAACGATAGCTTCAGCCACTTTTGATGGAACGATAGCTTCAGCCACTTTTGATGGAACGATTGCCTCATTCGCAACAACTAATCTTGGACGCTTCTTATACTTTGAGCTGAAGGAACATTATTACTGATACAAATTGGTCTGAATAGGGAATTGATAAATCATAAAAGAAAAGGGAGAACAAGCATACAAGTAGGAAAATGTTCTCTGCCTTGGATCAACTCCTGCAGGAAAATCCTGGAAATGACAGGATGGGTTGCATTAGTTTTTCCATGAAATTTATGTGCAAAAATTTTTCAACTAAAACAGTATTGAGTGAAAGCGAATGTGGCTGGGGAAATAATAGATTGATTAATGAGGTGCAAGGCACATGTACATACATAGGCAAGGGTCTCTAGGGTTTATGGAAACGTAACCGACCAGGAGATCCTCGCCTAATACAATGCCTATCTACCTTTCCCTAGGGGCAGCGCACGGCAACAGGCCTGTGCGGCCAGCACCCAAGGCCCGATAGGGCCGGCCGAATACCCCTTGCTAACATTGAGTATGCATGAATCTCCAATATCATGCATGTAAAACCCATTGGATATTCCATGTTAAGCATTCAAATTGTAAACTGGGTTTCAGTGCACCCTTGACTTTTGCATCCAAGAAAGCAACAACAAAACAGAGCTATGGGACTTGAACTAGCAGAAGAATAAGAGGGACATGAAACTTGAACGACTTGTAAACCACTGAATGGGGCATGTGTATCTATATACATTATTTTTGTTTATTTCTTAATAACTAGACAGCAACATACATTTGATGTTCTTTATCGTTAAATTACCTCATTTGTCCAAGTATTGCGCTTCAAACTAACATTGACACCCTGTTCCTTCTGAGATATCTGTAAGAACAAGCAAAAGGAGTAGTTACCAACAACTGAGTGTGTTTGAAGAAGGTTAGTTTTAGAGGTTTACGAACCCAGAACTCAAAGTTGAACTGGTCATGCGATGAGATTAAGTGATACTTCAGACCCTGACACCCAAAATCATTATATTAGATATGACATCAAAACAGAGTAGAAATGGATGTTACTTCTTTTAGTATAAATATATGAGGTGAAGGTGTGGATATGAAAACACAATCTCGAATTCCTTGCTAGGAAAAAGTTATTTGGTTTAATCATTAAAAACGTTATTTCTCTCAATACTAAAAACAGGAGACAATCCTTAGGATAAAGTAGTGAAATATAGATATAACACAATAGAAATTTTTCTCCAGCAGACTTTACCATGAAGCTTCCACACTTTACCAAGCAAAAGGAGCAGCAGAAGTCTTCAGTAACTGGTAAGAAGGATTAAAAAAATCAATATAAAAAAAATTTTATAATGAGGAAAGGTTTCTGCTGTAACAACTGCCAATAAGTGATGCAAAATTGAGGTACAGAGAGCAATTGCAGAGTGTAACTTATAATATTGGCCATGAAAAGCAATCATAGAAAGCACAAGCAGATGGCAATCCAGGTGCAAACAAATGACGCTTGGGAGCTAAGTTACACCTTAAAAATGGTAAGTGTCTCACAACACACAGCAAGGTGAAGGAATGAACTGGGCTGATGGTGAGACGGAAAGCGATCAATGTGAGCCTGCAGACCTGCAATACTTGCGGCTAGTCAAGGGTGTTGTATCCTTTCCTTTCACATGAATACAGAGACAGCTGTGTATCTTTGCATTAAGAAGAAGCTTCGGAAGAGTTAAAATTATAATCGCGAGGCAACTGGGAGCTCGTGGTTATCCAGGTTTCACACTGGGTGTGCTGTATTGTTCAGCGCATCGCCAAAGCAAAGAAGGATCGAGTGAAGTAGGTGATATAAGGTTGATATGGATTCGAATGCCTGCGGCAGGAAGGGTTTCAAAGGGAGAGAGTACTGTACACATCCTTTCCCACTATTGTGTGCCAAATTCTAGGGATAGGAAAAGCACGAGTAACTATGCCCAAGGTCACGTGCACAACTTAGAACTACCACTTCCTGCAGCAAAGACCTTGGTGCTAGATGCTTCGATGCCTTGCTAACTAAGACATTAAACCTCAAAATAAGCTATTCAAACATTGTAAAATATGTTTGTATTTGCAAACATTATAAGCGTGGTGCCATTCTCAAAATAGTTTAAAAGATGGTCAGTCCATACATATTAGCCCAATAAATTTCCACCATTGAACAAAAGCTGCTAGCTTCTGTTCCAATAGAATGAACATAATTAAAGGGTAGTCATATACTCGTATATTTATATTTTGCCTCTAATAATTATCTTAACTGGGATTTGCAAATCTGACATTGGGAAAAATGTGTGATAGCTAAATTGAAAACAAACCAAGGTAGCTTGTATCAACCAAACAAAATATAGGTAACAAAGTTCTTGGCTTCTGCATGTGTACCTTCTGTCTCGCAAATATTGTTTCCGTACTTAAAGAGCACATTTCCAACTCTTAACCTGTGGGAAAGGAACTTATCACATTGAAATTAGGTACATCAACACGTCAATGTATTTGATAAAGAACGAAGATAAAGCAGCTGCTATAGCTAGGCCCAGAAAAACTCTATTCCTTGGCAATAACATCAGGTAATGCTAGTTGGTCTAGATCAGCTTCAAGTGGACCACACCATGCTATATAAGACCTAACTCCGAAATCTAAAGCCCAGTTCTAAAGTATGAACATTACTTATATTATCTCAAAAGCAGATTTTACCAGCTTGTATTAGAGAGTTATTGCAGCATCAACCTAACTAAAGACTCCCTATCAAATGCATCACGACATGCATATCACAGTTCGCCTTAGCATGTTTCGGACAAGCTCCAGTATTAGCCTCAACCTAGTCACAACATACATACACTCTCCAAGTAAACTACGTAAGTGTTAGGAATGAGCAACTCATCTATTACCATGCCCAAAGGGGCAGATATGAAGATGTACAAAGTGCAGATAGCACCCTAGACTAGTGACTAATTACATAATGTATATATATATACTCTAACAGTAAGGACAAGATGTAATGATCTGCAGGTCCCTTCTCAATATAATTCAAGCAGCAAATAAAGTATCGCATTTGGAGATAGAGCGCGCAAGCATTAAGAACAACCATTCCTATATTGGGAGGTAATGTAAAGAGCACAAAAGAATGAGGAAAATGCACAATTAATAACATGGGACAAGCTATATGGAATGAGTTACCATTACCTTATGATATGCGGTAAAGAAGACGGTGGGACATCATTGTATAAGTAATAATTATAAGGAGATTTAAACATGTCTCTTGCACCGGCCTCTTGGGCACATATGCTTACTTGTAATTGATATGGACACTGAAACAACAAGGCTCAAAAATCACAGCAAAAGTACAATAGTACCTTACAAGGTAGTTGTACTCCACTGACAATATTTATCACACAAAAATCAATAAATATTAAATAGATTGAACAATAAACAGAGGAATAGGCGGGACCTTACCACAGCATTAAGCTTACGAGAACAAAATGTCAAGCAACTGTTCTGCTTGAGAAATTTCGGCTGCAATAGCAAATTAACAATTACCAACAAAAGAAAATAGGATTAGCATACTGTTACTGTTAAAAGCAATAAGCATAATGGAAGTGAAAGATATGTTAGGAAAACATGGAGAAAGTAGCACCCAAAAGTCAAAGGTAGTTACAGCACTAGGAGTAAGGAACTAGGTAATTTTGCATAAGCCCCAAATTTTAGCTGAGGAGGGCATGAACCTGAGCTTGGGGGGTGCTGATGCACACCAACCATGTGCAATGCAATGGTAGATAAAAGATGGTTATGTAACGACCACGTGCATCCAGTAATAGTTCAAGGGTTAAGCAGACCAAAAAAAAGGAAATTCAGGGGATCAACCAAACAATGCCATTCTTAAGGGGAATAAGGTAGACCTTTACAAAAAGGCGTAAACCCATTAGAATATGCAATATATATAGTATAAGGACCTAGTTGCATACCTCTATGAAGCCTGGATTCATAGTAATTGGCAAAGCAAACTGCTTAGTCCATCCTAAGCTTAAATCCACACAATTCTCCAATGATGAAGAAAGTAAACCATTCGGTATCTTACCCCAGAAACATTGCCCTCCAAGCTCTGTTAAAATGCGCCATAAAAAAATAGTTCACTCGATAAGGATATGGTTTGTTTGTATGAGACTATCTGTCACTCTGCCTAGAAGATACACATTTATACTATATTTGCTAAGTGCGGAAGATGCAATTATGAAGACCCCATAAGCAAGAAGAATATTTCATAGTACTCACAAGTATAAGGACATTGGTATGTCTGTCTCAGTAAAAGGATTCTAATGCAGTCTCTGTTTAAAGATACTTATGCACTCCTTTGGTATAACATGAAAACAAGGCGAACACTTGTGTTGGCTAACATGGCAAAGCATTTTGTGAACTAGTTATCCACCGATAACTGTGGAAGTGAAAGGAAGGAGGTTCCAGGATGTGTGTGGCATGTTGGATGCAGAATAATGTGAGATAGTAGAATCCATACACCATACAGACTACAGACACAAGAACATTAAGACAGAGACCTTCAGTGTTAGTATTAAAAAGACGTTTTGGTGTTCCATATTCCTGTCATGGACATACTTTAGATGGCCCTGAACCCTAGCAGCACGACCATGCAGACGCCCAGCAGCCGCACCACAAGGGCAGGGATAGAGGGGCTAACCCTAATAGACTGGTATTTTTCTTGCTTGATGAAAATGGATACAAAGTCCATCTATATATAGACGGGAGGGCTTGACCTCTAAGGAACCAATCTCTAGAATTAAAGAAACAGATAACAACTCAAACCAATATAACCTAATCTCTAACAGAACGGACTCACCCTGGGCCTGGCATGCCGCGCGGTACTATTTAACAGTACTGCGCGTGAGCAGTACTCTGCCGGCCCTAGGGAACCTGGTTTGGCACTGCTCCTTCGCATGGGCCCTAATGGGCTAGATATGACAATTCCGGATAAAGATGACAATAAGAGGCAATATATTTTAGAAATTATTCAATGTCTGCCACAAAATGAAAATCTTAAACTTACTTTCAAGAGAAGGGTTCTCCATATGGCTCTTGGAGAAGTTATTTTCATCAGGTGTTTGTCCAACTTGTCCTTAACAAATGATAGGAAAAAAATAATCAAATTTGATGAATCAAAGAAATACAGAACACAGATAATTTCATAGGATGCACAATATACCGCAGCTAACAAGGATAATGTTAGCTAAAGTCTTCAGGTATCGAAAGATGAATGTGGCTTCAGTGTGGTTGTTACGTCCAGATTCATCAAAACAAGTCAACAAACAAGCCCGGCTGAACTGATATACTGGAGAATGCTGCAAAGTCATGTCATAAATGAGAAAGGGGGCATTTGGTGGCCATAAAATTTCAGTTGCATAAGTTAAAGGAGGATAGACTTACCCCTTCATGCGAAACAGCACTAATTGGTTTAGCAAACAAAGCATATAGTGGAAAGATATTCTGTGCCTGCACTTCAGGGTTTGAACTTCCAGACAGTGATATGGTTATCTCAATCCTATACTCATGAACACAAGTGAATTTCAGTATTTGCAACAAATAAATTTCAAGAATGTCAGTAATCAATCACAAAATTCATTCCTCAAACAAACTTAATAATTTCTTAGGCCTCCTTCAGCCTGGCTATCATCTTGTTTTTGTCATAGATAAGTGGCAATCATGTAGTTATTAGCTTCTAAAAAACAAACTGATGTCAGACATACAGCCATTTGGATTAGTTTACAAGTTTCTCTGCTTGATGCTTGATTCACACTTACAGGGTAGGATTTAATCTTGAAAGGTAAAACATGTTTTCGTTTTACGGTTTTTTTTAATATAATTTGCTCGCCTGAGCTGCTGGGGTCCAGAAAACAGAAGGTACTCAACTTTCACACACAAAGTAGCTCCAATTCCAGTTCAATCATGTCAAAGGCTCTACCAGCCTTGGTGTTAGAACTCTCAAAATCCCTACTCTCAAAATAGCTTCACCTGTTGCAACCATTCCTAAGATAAAAAATGAATGGGTCCAAGGTAATTGAAGATGAAAATTTGAGGGACAGATACTCCCATCTAAAGTCCTACTTAAGTTTAGATCCATGACAATAGTCAAACAAAGTTTGCACTCATTTATGAAATACAAATGTTTCAACTGAAAATAAAAATAAAACATACGAAATTTATAGAATACTGAAAACACAAGTCTTTAATTTGAACAACAAAATGGCTCTTATCTCTGTGTAGACAATGAACAGAATAATACATCCATTCCCCAATTTAAGACTTATTTATATGAGTCCAAATAGGAACAAAAATGTTATAGTTTTGGGTTGCATTTTGTGCAAAAGGAAACATCACAAATGAAAAATTTGTGTTGTTCAGCTAAAAATTAACATGCTTTTTGAATCGAAAGTCTTGATGTCCTCCAAATTATGCTGAAGTATGTGAAGCTGTGCGCCTGTACCGCCCATTGGATATATCATGGCCTGGTTACCAGAAGTTCTAGTATAAAGTGTGCAACCAAGCTTCATTTCTTACTTATATTAATTAGAAATGGTTCAACAAAGTCTCTAGCAAAATATACTGAATAACAAAGCTCTAAGTAGAATAAGATGCTAAACCGACCCAAAAGCTCAAGTGAATGCAAAACAATACCAATGTAGGGTGGAAATACTGAAATCCCAAACCATTGAAGGATGCTACCTCTTCTTTTGCTTGGCGTGTATCTTGTAACAAAGGTTTCTTTGAAGAAAAGAGGGCTGCAGAATTTGATTTATCAGTGATGTAGAACAGCACTTAACAAATTAAGGCTGCTGTTGAGCGGCGATTCTCATGTGTGCCATGTTAAAAGAAGGGGTTACAGTTTTAGGTTTACCTTTTTATTGGCTCGTTTCTGAAGAATGTCACACAGTATAACATGTTTGCAATACAAAGTGCGACTTTTTTCAGCAGAATCTGGAGATAAATCATCTCTTGGCTGGGAATGACATATCTGGTCTGATGATGAACTAGAACCATATATGCAACCCGTATTCCTGTATACATAGTACAGATACAAGTTGCCCGAAAACAACTGGATTACATATTATCTTCAAACAAGAATCCCATCCAGGCATTGACCATATACACATGGCAAAGATGTACAAAGAAATTGAATCCCTAACAAGAATCTATGGACCACCAAATCCCAGACCATTACACACGCAAATGGTCACCAAATTATGAAAGTAAACATGTTCCGAAGAATCCCAGACACTTCAAATTTGCAAAGAGGGGTGGCACAGATGCCAGAAGCAGAAGACACACATAACATACAAGATTAAAGATAGGGTTAGGGTAATACATTGCAGCACCATCTGGTAAAACTTGGCAAGACATCCTGGTGGACGAACACCTTAGTTCTCTTGGTTTCCAGGAACCCGACCAAAACCTTGGCACAAGAGCCTGTAAGAGGATCTTACGGAATTAAAATTTCTACCGATGAAATCATCCAGGAACTGGATTGGATCCTGCAGGCAGATCTGACTTGCTGCTCTTGCCAAGAAAAAGAGGGCAAAATGGAACTAATCAAAAGTAGTGCTTATCAAATAAGAAGTATTACCTCAAATAATCTTCAGTAGCGGTGGGAGATCGCGGCTCCCTTGATTAGATCCATTCGGGAGCAGCGGCGGTTGAATGGTGGGAATGGGGAGATTTGGGGCTTTGCTTGCAGGAGTTTTGTTCTGGGCTCGGTCAAGCCCAAATGGTGTGCGCAAAAGGGCTTTATTGAAAAAAGGGGGTGGATCCAGTTGGACCGAGCATGTAACAGGCAACAAATTGAAGAATTGGAGTATTGGACAATGGGAACTAGTGTAAAAAGGAAAATAAAGCCATGGTGAATTGCAATAAATCTGCAAATGCAACGCTGGCATTTATCTGGGTTCCAAAATAGAGATCAACCCAGGGCCCTTTGAAATGGTTAGACTGTCAAATGAATAGCTTTAAATTGAAATTAAGGGATGCTTTAAAAATTTTGAAATTATATTGCCATTATTAGCTGCCTGGTGATTTAGATTGATATTATTATCATTTCATTATATGTTAAAGAATAAAAAAATGAGAACCAGAGGGGAGGATATTCCTGCTGATGATTTAGTAAGTGGGGTGTGGTCCTTGAAACTGGGTGGGCTGGGCAAGTTCTCTGCTCCCAAGTCCCAAGCCACTAAACCCATGAGAGTCATATGTTAAATAATCACTGGCCTCTTTATGTAACATAATAACAATTTCTCTCTTTATATAAAGATACGCACCTCTCCTGCGTGTTTAAGGAAAAAAAAAGTAATATAATAACAATGTCTTGTGTTAAGAAAGTAACACAACCAAAAAACACAGGAACAGTAAAGAAGCTCTATTTTTTCATCTAAAATATTGGAAGTTATCAAGATTCTAAGATCATAAGAAATTCCTATCCTTCCAACAGCTAGCCTCCCCGTACAGCTTGCTGCACCGCATCATCACTGCTATGACACATCAGCTCACATCTTCCCTGCTACTCCACAGACCTCTTCATGCCCTTCGAACCATAACAAGTTCCTGTGACAGTCGCAATTATGTTGATAAAATTATATTTCTACTGGCATATATTCTACAAAGTACCTTTAAAGATGAATTGTCTGTAGTATTTCACATGACCAAATCACATTATATTATTAGTAGTTCTTTCGTTACCAGGTGGCACTAATTTCATTAGTATGTAACGTGACCAAACCGAACAATAGCACAAAAGGAGTACCTTGTGACCATGAACAAAAACGAATTCCAGGAGCCGACTTGGCGTTGGGGCATCAGGTTTCATTTCAACCACCAAATTTGTTGGAAGTTAAACGCATCTGAACCTTAACTAGGTACCAAGAAGTTCATTGGAGGCAACCGGCGCGAACATGGCATCTTGCACAATGCCGAAGAGGAAGGACCTAATTGAAACATGGGCGGATTGGATTTCTGAGCCACTACCGCAGGAAAAAAATGCAGAAAAGAAATAAATGGAATTGGAGAGGAAGGGACAGCATTTGGTCGATTAAGATGGAACAGACTAGGAACCGAGCCAGGATTACTTACAACCAAGAATGCGAAACCAATCCATCTCATCCGGATCGAGAGCTGCGCCGGCCTGCTCCCTGGGCCCGGCGGAGCGCCGCCCCGTCCGCGGCGGCCAGCTCCCCGGCGGAAGTCGGCCCCCACTGCACCGGCCGCCGGCTCAGATCTGCGGGACGGCGACCTCATGTTCATCGTGGCTCACGACGGGCTGGTGGCCCAAGCTCCTACATGCCCGAGAAACTAGTAGCGGCCGCCGGCCACCTCCTTCCTCGCGACGTGCAGAGGCGCGGGTGAAGCCAGGCGACGCGGCGGCGGCACTCGAGAGCTGCTGCACGTTCAGCAGTTGTTCCCTCGACTTGAGGAAGCATGAAGCTAGCACTGATCTTTTTTTTCTTTTTTTGCTTTTGAATTTCTTTTTTTGTTCCAGATTTTTGTTCTCTGTTATCAGCGTAGTACATCGGTATTTTGTCGGACTTCAAGAATGAAATTAGTCGTTCTCTAGATAATTTCATGTATTTTTATGCATTTCATATTACCGTAACAAAATTCTATCAAAAAGTATTATCATTAAAGCCTTATATGCTCGTATTCAACAAACAAATAAGATAGGGCTCGGCTCGGCTCGTTATCTAAACTAGCAGAAGCTGAGGAAGGAGCCGCCAGGCACCAGGCCAACGCAGCGGCGGGTGAGGTCGGCAGGCCGCGGCACAGCACTGCAAGCGACAACGCGAGGCGAAAGCTGGAAGATCGCGCGAGGCGAAAGCCGGAAGATCACGCAGCAAAGCTATAGCATTAATCAAGCACAAGCAGCAGCGATAAAAGGCAATTTCGAGCTCGAAAGGGAAAAATAGTAAATTTGTGATCTCCAATGCTCTGCTTCCCATGGCAGGAACGGAATCATGCGACTGAATCAAACAAATTAAAGGAAACATCATTCCGGTTAGGAAAATAACAAAGGAAACAAATGGCAAACACCAAGAATCAAACTCCCGGTGGATAAAATCTGTGAAGGAGTGGAGCTCGCTGCACTTCGGCTCTGTGCGAAAAGAGTTGGAGCGGCTCCGATCACTACTAGTTGAGCTGCAGGTCAAAGGATCGGATGACCAGGCTGTAAAGGATACAATTAGAAAAATGAACGAAATGCTTTACAGGGAAGAAATGCTATTGCTGCAAAAAGATACAATTAGAAAAATGAACGAAATGCTTTACATGGAAGAAATGCTATGGCCGCAAAGGTCACATATTTCGTGGCTAAGGGAGGGGGACCGCAACACTAAATTTTTTCATCAGAGAGCTGCCTGGAGAGCACGGAAGAACAAAATCAGGAAACTGAAAGACCAGAACGGAGAGTGGTGTGCAGATCGAAGTCACATGGAAGGTATGGTGGTTAATGAATACTTTGGCACCTTATATACTAAAGATCAATCAGTTTCCCCGCAGGCTGTGACAAATTTATCTGAGCAATGCATAACCGAGGAGATGAATGAAGCTTTATGCAAGGAGTTTTCAGATGAGGAAATAAGCAATGCCCTCTTCCAAATTGGCCCGTTGAAAGCCCCGGGCCCGAATGGTTTTTCTGCACGCTTCTTCCAAAGAAACTAGGGAGTGCTCAAGGAGGATGTAATTAATGCGGTAAAAATCTTTTTTGCAGAATGACGTATGCCTGAAGGGGTAAATGATACGGTCATAGTGCTGATCCCTAAAATTTCCCATCCAGAATCGCTTAAAGATTACAGACCAATTAGTCTCTGTAATGTGATCTATAAAATTGTTTCTAAATGCTTGGTGAATAGGATGCGGCCCTTGCTAGATAATATTATTTCTGAAAGCCAGAGTGCTTTTATTTCTGGTCGCTTGATTACTGATAATGCATTGATTACTTTTGAGTATGTGCATGCTATTCAGCAGGACCACACGGAGGGGGAGAAGTTTTGCGCTTACAAGCTGGATTTGGCTAAGGCGTATGATCGAGTGGATTGGAGTTATCTTCAACAAGTTCTTGAGAAGCTGGGCTTTCATCGTAAATGGGTACAGTGGATTATGGAGTGTGTCACCACTGCACAGTACTCAGTTCGTTTCAATGATGTTCTTCTGGACACCATCCAACCTACTTGAGGATTGCGCCAAGGTGACCCGCTTTCGCCCTATCTTTTCCTTTTTGTGGCAGATGGTCTATCTAAAGTGCTAAAGCAGAATGAAGTTGAGGGCTACATGCACGGGTTGAAGGTATGTAGACGTGCTCCGGCTGTATCTCATTTGCTTTTTGTAGATGATAATTTGTTGTTTTTTAAGGCCTCAATGCAGCAGGCAACACAAGTCAAGAATGCCTTGACGCAGTATTGCAAAGCTACGGTGCAGTCAATTAATTTTGACAAGTGCTCTATCATGTTCAATGATAAGCAAGATGGTGAAACCATTGAATCAGTGAAGCATATCCTGGAGGTTCATAAAGAAGCGTTTGAGGCCAAATACCTGGGTTTGCCGACTTCAGAAGGAAGAATGAAAAAGGAGAAATTTCAGGCGATCACTGAAAGACTGACAAAGAGATGTCATGCATGGGATGAGTGGTGCCTCTCAAGTGCAGGCAAGGAAATTCTTATAAATCTATTGCCCAAGCCATCCTTGTGTATGTGATGAGTGTGTTTCGCTTGTCGGGATCTCTGCATGAGGCTCTGACAAAATGCATAAGAAAGTTTTGGTGGAGGGAAGCTGTTGGCAAGCGTCGGACACATTGGATTGCATGGGATAAATTTACAAAGTCGAAGGGCCAAGGAGGGTTGGGGTTTAGGGATCTGAAGCTCTTTCACCAGGCTCTCCTAGCAAGGCAAGCATGGAGGTTAGTTGACAATCCAGATTCATTGTGCGTTCGAGTTCTAAAGGCCAAGTATTTTCCAAACGGCAACTTGCTGGACACAGCATTCCCTGGTGACCAGTCGCCAACATGGAAGGCCATAGTGCACGGCCAGGAGTTGCTGAAGAAGGGTGTGTTATGGCGAATTGGTGCAGGTGATCGCATTCGTATTTGGAGGGACCCGTAGATCCCACGGCGCTGGTCGCTAAGACCCAATGGCAGAAAACACCCTTGCCGGCTAAAATGGGTCGCTCAGTTAATTGATACAACCAGAATGGAATGGAAAGAGGATGTGGTCAGGCATGTTTTTTGGGAACATGATGCAGAGCACATTTTGGACATGAAGCTCCCTTCCAGGCTCAGGGAGGATGTAATAACATGGCACTATGAGAGAAGTGGTCTCTTCTCTGTTAAAAGCGCTTATCGTTTGGCCAAAACCATGGATGAGGAAGAGAGGGGAGGAAGACGGAGTAGCTCATTGCACTCGGATGACAGTCCATTCTTAATTTTGGATGGAAAGCTATAAACAATGGACTGGCTACACAGTGTAACAAAAAGAGAAGGAAAATTGTTCCTTCTAGCACCTGTGAAATTTGCGGGGTGGGGGAGGAATCAACAATGCACGCCCTAGCATGGTGCTCGCATGCGGTGGCACTTAGACAGCTGATGCGGTTGAAGTGGCTGTTGCCAGATGAGGAACACTTCTCGCTTACGCCGGAAAAATTGCTGGTGCTGCTGTCTGAATTGGGTGTTGATGAGGGAGCTGGTATGCTTGTGTTACTATGGAGGACATGGCATGTTCGGAACAACTTGACGCATACCACGGACATGCTTTCTGTGGAGGGATCGGCAAAATTTCTAGGGAAGTACCGGTGGAGCTATGCAGCTCCAGGCAACAGAAGGAAGTGTTTGATAGCAAGGGCAAGGAGCCTGTTGCAGACTCTCTGGTTGTCAGGAAAAGGGACGTGATTAGGCCGAAAAATACCCATTGGGAGGCTCCTGACGCAGGCTGGCTAAAGGTAAACGTGGATGGCAGTTATATAGCAGAACCAAAGGAAGGAGGGATTGGAATGGTTATCAGAGATGAAAAGGGAGGGATCCTGCTAACGGCATGGAAGTATATCAGCGAGGGCTGTGATGCCGAGGAGGTGGAGGCCCTAGCATGCAAGGAAGGTTTGAAGCTGGCGGTGGAATGGTGCAGGCAGAATCTGATCTTGGAGTCAGATTGCAGCTCCCTCGTTTGTGTGTTGAAGAAACGAGAGAGGGTTCGATCGCAGCTGGGTTTCTTGGTGGAAGCAATCTTGGAGTGGGGCGACAAGCTCCCAGAGTGGAAGATAATCCACATGAAGAGAGAGCGGAACGGTGTAGCACATGAGCTCGCACAATTAGCACGGCGAACGCGGCACTCGGCGGTTTGGCGTTTCGCGGCACCTAATTGTGTAGAGCATATAATTGCTCAGAATTGTAAATCACTTTCTGAGTAATATAAGCCTCTCTTTTCCTCGCAAAAAAACAAACAAATAAGATAGGGCTCGGCTCGGCTCGTTATCTAAACTAGCAGAAAATGCAGCTCGGCTCGGCTCGCAACTCGAGCCAGCTCGTTTTAGCTCGCGAGCTGAGGAAGGAGCCGCCAGGCACCAGGCCAACGCAGCGGCGGGTGAGG
The DNA here is from genome assembly GCA_032594955.1 of Panicum miliaceum. Classification (NCBI taxonomy): domain Eukaryota; kingdom Viridiplantae; phylum Streptophyta; class Magnoliopsida; order Poales; family Poaceae; genus Panicum; species Panicum miliaceum. Next base: position 3,185,061 of record CM064070.1, on the reverse strand, counting down.
TCGGCAGGCCGCGGCACAGCACTGCAAGCGACAACGCGAGGCAAAAGCTGGAAGATCGCGCAACAAAGCTATAGCATTAATCAAGCACAAGCAGCAGCGATAAAAGGCAATTTCGAGCTCAAAAGGGGAAAATAGTAAATTTGTGATCTCCAATGCTCTGCTTCCCATGGCAGGAACGGAATCATGCGACTGAATCAAACAAATTAAAGGAAACATCATTCCAGTTAGGAAAAAAACAAAGGAAACAAATGGCAAACACCAAGAATCAAACTCCCGGTGGATAAGCTCTTGATGCTGTACCCGCCGGAATTTGCGAGCGTGGCCGCAACGCTCGCTGCTTGGCCGGCAACACCACCCAATGACCACTACACCGTTGCACAGAGCCTCAGCCATGGTGGCCTTTTCCTCTGAGATCGAATCCCCGTGCAGCAAGCAAGCAATGGAGAGAGCCGGAGATGATTGACAGGGTGTTTTGCTATCAACTACGCCGGCGGCAGATCAAGTCCTTGTTCTCGAGGGAGATAGGGGAGGACAATCGTAGGGAGGAGAGTCTCGGAGCTGCAGACGAAGGGATGGGGATGGCTGGACAGGTGTTAGTGACTTAGGGTTAGTTATCGGGCCGGCTGGGCCTTATCGGGATGCTTCGCATGGCTTGTTTGGCGCTGATATGCGCTGGCTCGATCAGGCTCATGAGCTGCTAGAACTCGCTTGTAAAATTAACGAGCTAAATTGTCGGCTCGGCTCGGTAGGAAATAAAACGAGCTGAGCCGAGCCGACTTATTGACGAGCCGAGCCAAGCCAAGTTAGTGATGAGCTGAGCGAGCTAACGAGGTACCCGCTTTTCGTTCAGCCTTAGAAAGTTAGTTCATGATGAAAAGTTAGACTATGTATTTTTATATATTCCTTCACCACCGTCCACCTCCAATGGCATGCGATCTATTTGTGATGGATGCATGTACCACGAGTACCCAAAGGGCCAACAGGCCACACGCCCTAGCAGGGCAAAGCCTGATAGGAGCGCCAAGGAGGGCCACCGACGGCCGGTCCATGTAAGCGGCCTCGGCCCCGATCTCTCGACCTCGGGGTCAGGAGGGGACATGTGGCGCTCCTCCACCTCCTGTTGACGCTCGTTTTGAACTAATTTCGACCGTCAACTTGATCAGAAAATTAGGAGAACTAACATTTCTTACACACATATTTAGCTAGAATAATGTCATTTCCACATGTTCCTTGGAAATTAGTGCTATGCAAAAATTTGAGCAGAAAATGGAGGGAAAATACAAGGCAAAAGTTATCGACCAATCAGAACACACCGTTCAGCCTTACATGGATCAAAGGGCCCACCAAAGCAAGCAACCGACTTAGGACAACGCCAAGCCTTATACAGGAGTCACCAGGGCTCACATGCCAGCCACTCAGCAAAGGCTGAAGTCAGTTGGTGGTCTGGCTGGTTCGGCTGAACCAGCTAGTTCGGCCAAACCAGGACCAGCTCCACTGACTTACCTCTTGCACGTGGCAGCTCCTCCTTCCTCCTCAAGGTCGGTGTCGGGGGCAAATATCACAAATCCCCCAAAGAATGTTCCTTAGAAAGCTGATCACAGATTAGCTCCCCCGAAGTACGCGGCTTGGGCCAGCTGGGCCGTCAAAATGGCCGCAAATAGCCCACCATGGGAAGGGGCACCGACAGCCCAACGTGGAGCACTAGTGAAGGATACGACTGCCTCGCCCGACCCCAAGGGTAAGGGATCGGGCGCGTCCGCCTCGCCCGATCCCAACGATGACGGGTCCGGCGCGTCCGCCCCGCCCGACCCCAAGGGTGAGGGGTCGGGCGCGTCCACCCCAGAGGCATGGAGACCCCTGGGACCTCACGAAGTGACAGGCCACGCCAGGGGATGAACCTCTGGTGTAAAGATAGGTAAGGACGTGCAACGACATAACCCCTAGAAAAGACAGGCTACTACGGCAAGCTCCGGTCGTCCACCGCATCAGGGGTCAAGCCGTAAAGCGCGCGGGGGGCTCACGCCGCCCGTCTCGGCAGGGAGCACGTCACCCATCCTGCGGCCCGGCAGACCTGCGCCACCCGTTTCGTTGGGGCGCATGCCACACGTCGCACAAGGGCGCGGCATGGGAGCGCCTCCATCATCATCTACAGGGCCAGTGGGGCCCATGCGAAGGGGAGGAGAGGCAACACGATCCCGGGAATCTCTTTTTCTCTCTCTGTATCCACTCCCTTCCCTTGAACTTATAAAAGGGGAAGGGAGACCCCCCGCCAAGGGGACCGAACGTTCAAACTCACATTCACACACGCACACTCCACCGGAGACTTGGGAGCTCTTTCCCTCTCTTGCCCGTTTGTAACCCCTACTGCAAACTTAGTGCAAGAGCACAAGCGGCTCGAACTGGACGTAGGGACATTCTGCCCGAACCAGTATAAAATCTCGTATCTTTCTTGTACACCATCCGGGCCAGACGCGCAATCACGAAATTCACTAGTCGGTGGTTTGAGACACCGACACTTGGCGCGCCAGGTAGGGGCTTTGCACGTCTCGTCAACCTCTTCAGGCTACGGATGGCCAACGACGCCGGGGGATGGGCCCCGGGCGCGCTCGTGCGCTTCGGGAGCCTAGACTTCATCGTCAACCTAGGAGGGGGACTAAGCATATTCGTGTTCCGGTCCGCCCCACCCGCACCGCCAACCTCAACCCCGTTGTCGAGGCTTTCGAGGAGATGCGGTTGCGTGCCCCGAAGGATCGTGCCTCCGGGGATAGCGGGCCCCTCGACTTTGACTACGAGAGTTTGGGGCGCCACCTCTGCGTCTTCTTGGGCCCTCGATCGACCCAGGAGGATCTGCACCATGTTCTCTTCTCGCTCGCCAACGTCACGGCGCAGCTCTCCGGGGGAGAACCACTGTCCCCGGAGATCCCGGCCAAGGGCATCCCGACGAGATTTCCTCTTGGCCTGCGCAACGCGGCGGAGGGCGTGCATCGCCTCGCCGCGGCACCTTTTGGTTTGTCCCCCACAGACGGCGAGTTCGTGGGGATGACGGACTAGGTCTCAAAATCCTTCCTTGATCTCCTCGCGGGGGAATCGGACGTGATCTCTGACTCTGCTTCCAGCAAAGGAAGCCACCACCCCTCGCGGGAGTGTTTCATGGTGGGTGTCCTGGAAGGGCGTGTCGAAGACGCCCACAACGGGGAAACTCCTTCGAACGGCCCTAACGACGGGGCCAGGGAGAGGAACCAAGCCCTACCGCCCGTGCAGCTCGAGCAGTTGCGGGAGCGGCAGGAGGAGCTCGAGGAGGCGTGCCTCCAGATAGAACAGGAGCACGCCAAACTCGAGCGAGAGATTGGACGTCGAGGGGACATAGGGCGCGCGCGCCGCCGCCCGCGACGTAAACCGGAGAATCCTCGAAGACAACGAGGGTCCCCCGCGCTTCGCCCGGGCAAGCCAGGACATCATCGCTGCGGCGGCTTTGCTGGAAGGGCTCCAGGAGCATGTGACGCCCGAGGGGCGCCGTGCTCACCAAAAGTTGCGCTGGCTCATCGAGTGCGCGGCGCACAACATGTTGAGAGCTCGATGTCTTAGCGACACGGGCAAAACGCGGGCCAGCACCCCCCTGCGAGGTAGGGTGTTAAGGATGTGTCCGTTCACCAAGCCCCACGCGAGGGAGAAGGTCCTGCGAACGCCCCCTTTCGGGGACGCCTCGACGTCGACCGCGATGCACGCCACACCATCAACTCCTGGAGGCCCGAGCACGAGGACGAGCAAGTGGTGGCAAGCCGAGGATATCACCGTCGCTGTGATGGACGCCACGACAGCAATGAGGACAGAAGCCCGAGCCCCGACCCTCCGGGTCCTAGGGTTTTCTGCGCGCGCATCCGCAGCGCACCATTCCTGCCACGGTATCGCCCTGCGACAAACATCACGAGGTACGCCAAGGAAACGAACTCCGCCTTGTGGCTCGAGGACTACCGGCTCATTTGCCGGGGAGGAGGAGCGGTCGATGACGACTTCATCATCCGCAACTTGCCTTTATCCCTGGCCGACTCGGCACGGACATGGCTTGAGCACCTCCCAGCCAACCGGATTCACAGCTGGTCGGACCTGAGGAAAATCTTCGTGGGAAACTTCCAGGGCACTTATGAACACCCTGGGAACCCATGGGATCTCAAGAATTGCCGGCAGAAGCCGTGGGAAACTCTCCGCGAGTACATCCGGCGCTTCTCCAAGGAGTGCAACACGTTGCCCAACATCTTTGACACCGACGTGATTGGGGCGTTCCTGACCGGGACCATCTGCGAGTCCCTGGTTCACAAACTGGGTGCAAGAGCCCGCGAACCACCAAGGAGCTCCTTGACATCATGACGAACCACGCATCAGGCGAGAAGGCGGTCGGGGCGATCTTGGACTGTGCCAAGGGCAAGGCAAAGCACGACGAAAGCGCCGGCGAGGGTGGCTCGAACCGCCTTGGGAAGAAGAAGAACAAGAGGAACAATGGGGGTTCCCTGGTAGCCGCCGCCGACCGAAAGGGAGGCAGAGCGACCGCCGGGGAGGCCCCCGATCATTTCGAGAACATGCTGGAGAAGCCGTGCCCGAACCACACCTTCCCCATCAAGCATCTGTATAAGGACTACGCCCTCATGAAGAACTACCTATCATGAGGTACTAGAAAAGGGGAGCAGAAGAAGAGGCCCAAGATGGCGGAGGGCAACGCCGAGGGGAAGGATGACGCTTTTCTCGACCCCGATGCCTGCCTTATGATATTCGAAGGCCCAACTGCCTACGAGTCCAGGCGCTGCCAGAAGCTTAGACGCTGGGAGGTCTACACGGCCGAATCGGCGACGCCTGCATTTCTCCGGTGGTCGGAGTCGGCCATCACCTTCGACCGATCATACCATCCGACCAACGTCCCGCAACCAGGGAGGTGCCTGCTCATGGTCGACCTGATCATCGGCACGAAGTGCCTCACCAAGGTACTGATGGATGGGGCAGCGGCCTCAACATCATGTACGCAAAGACCCTGGATGTGATGGGCATCGATCGATCGCGCATTCGGTCGTCCGGGGCGCCATTCCACAACATCGTGCCGGGAAAGCAGGCGATACCGCTCGGGCAGATCGACATACTCGTAACGTTCGGGGATCCAACCAACTATAGGACGAAGACCCTCACCTTTGAAGTGGTCGGGTTTGACGGATCCTACCATGCCATATTGGGGCAACCATGTTACGTGAAGTTCATGGCCGTCCCCAATTATGCTGATCTGAAGCTCAAGATGCTGAGCTCGCACATGGTCATCACCGTTGGCTCCTCCTTCCAGCGTGCCTATCAGTGCGAGGTGGAGAACTGTGATCTTGCCTCGACGGTTATCGCTTCTGAGGAACTTGCGGCCATCAGGGAGGAAACCGTGGAGGAGGCGCCTGACTCCAATCGGGCTACCAGATCCTTCGAGCTCGCGGAGGGCGTGAAGGAGGATCTCGTCGACCCTGAGAACTCCGCAGACAAGAGGGTGCGAGTCGGCACTGCGCTCTCCTCCAAATAGGAAGGCGCGCTCGTCGAGTTCCTCCGCGCCAATAAGGATATCTTTGCGTGGAAACCCTCGGATATGCCGAGCATACTGAGAGAAGTCGTCGAGCATGCCTTGTAGATCAGGCCAGGCTCTAGACCGGTCAAGCAACGCTTGCGCCGCTTTGACGAGGAGAAGCTCACGGCCATCGGCGAGGAGATTGCAAGACTTTTGGCGGCCGGATTCATCGAGGAAGTGTATCACCCCGAGTGGTTAGCCAATCCCGTTCTTGTACGAAAAAGAGTGAGAAATGGAGAATGTGTGTTGACTACACAAGTCTCAACAAGGCATGCCCAAAGGATCCATTTCCTTTGCCTCGCATAGACCAGGTAGTCGACTCGACCTCGGGGTGTGAAACCCTTTGCTTCCTTGACATGTACTCCGGATACCATCAGATCGCGATGAAGGAGTCCGACCAGCTCACAACTTGCTTCATCACCCCCTTCGGATCGTACTACTACGTCACCATGCCATTCAGCCTGAAAAACGTTGGGGCCATGTACCAACTGTCAGACCCGGGCCTACGGGACTGTGCACATGGCGTACATCTTACAGGATAAGGGGTGGGACATGGCCCACTCCCTACTCCAGTTGTAACTACCCGTACTGTAGTAGAACTATTCGAGCAGTAGTAGATCTAGTCGGAAATGGTAGGAAACTTCCCAAAAAGTACTCAGGTAGGACTCCTAAGCTTGTATCAGGCTAGGATTTCCATGTAACCCTGTCCCCCAGACTATATAAGGGCGGACAGGGACCCTCCTCGAAAAGGAGCATGAGGGACAACTCGTGCCTCATGCATAAGATCACCCGATGACCACCTAAGGCAATACAAGCCACACATGATGTAGGGTATTATGCTCTCGACGGCCGGAACCTGTCTAAACTTTGTGTTTCTTGCACCTTCGAGTTCCTGATCTCGGCAACACCCTACCTACAAACTCACCACCTTGGGGTATCCCTCAGTGGGCGTGGCGGTAAAATACTGACACCAACGATGCATGCTCCGATGATTCGGGGACCTCATCGGGCGAACCGTCGAGGCTTATGTGGACGGCATCATATTCAAGTCCAAACAGGCTAACCAGCTGATTGCCGACCTAGAGCAATCCTTCGCTAGACTCTGGGCGAAGGATGTTAGGCTCAACCCCGAGAAATGCGTTTTCGGGGTTCCAAGGGGCATGCTGCTAGGTTTCATCATTTCCAAGCGCGGCATCGAAGCCAATCCAGACAAGATCGCGGTCATCACCAAAATGGGCCCGATTCACAACCTCAAGGGGGTCAGCGAGTCACGGGGTGCCTCGCAGCCCTCAGTCACTTCATTTCACGCCTAGGCGAACAAGGTCTCCCCCTCTATCGGCTTCTAAGGAAGACCGATCGCTTCGGGTGGACCCTTGAGGCTCAGGAGGCGCTCAACAAGCTTAAAGCGCTCCTCTCAAAGGCCCCAATCTTGGTCCCACCATCTGATGGAGAGCCGCTCCTATTCTACATCGCAGCAATGACTCAGGTGGTCAACACAGCCCTTGTCGTGGAACGGGAAGAGGAGGGGCTTGCCCTCAAGGTGCAACGCCCCCGTGTACTTTGTTAGTGAAATCCTAGCCGATGCCAAGACTTGCTACCCCCAGATCCAGAAGCTTCTATACGCTGTTCTCATCGCCAAATGGAAAATGTGCCACTACTTCGAGTCACACACCGTGCATGGGGGTCACGTCTTTCCCTCTTGGTGAGGTCGTGCGTAACCCCGATGCCACCGGGAGGGTAGCGAAATGGGCGCTCGAGCTCATGGGTCAGGGGATCTCATACGCCCCTCGGACAACTATCAAATCCTAGGTACTCACTGATTTCATCGCGGAGTGGACTGAGACCCAGATTCCCCCGGCAGCCGTCGACTAGGAGTACTGGACGATGTACTTCGACGGATCACTGATGAAGCAAGGAGCCGGCCTGGGCCTAGTCTTTGTCTCCCCTCTTGGCGTGCGCATGAGGTACGTGATCCGCGTTCATTTCCCGACTTCAAATAACGTGGCTTAGTACGAGGCACTCATCAACGGCCTACACATCGCCATCGAGCTGGGCATTCGACGACTAAATGTTCAGGGCGACTCTCGGCTTGTCGTCGACCATGTCATGAAAGAGTCTTGCTGCCTCAACCCCAAGATGGTCGCGTACTGCCAGGAGGTCAGACAATTGGAGGATAAATTCGATGCCCTCGAGCTCAACCACATCCCACGACAACTCAATGAGGCAGCCGACACGCTGGCAAAAATGGTATCGAGCCGCCAGCCGTCCCGCCTAGCATCTTCGCCAGCGAGCCACTCGCCTCGGTCATGGAGCTTGACGAGGAGCCAGCGGTGGAGCCTGACACTCCGGTCGACTAGAGACAGCCTTACCTCAATTACCTCCTCCACGAGGTGCTCCCTATCGACCAAACGGAGGCTCGACGGCTCACAGGCCGCGCTAAGTCCTTTGTCATTGTCGAAGGGGAGCTTTACAAGCAAAGCCACACCGGGATCCTACAGCACTGCATTCCGATCGAGCAAGGTAACCAGCTACTGTAGGACTTCCACAATGGGATCCGCGGGCACCACGCCGCGCCAAGAACCCGGGTTGGGAACGCCTTCCGCTAGGGATTTTACTGGCTGACAGCGGTCGCCGACGTCGAGCGGATCGTGCGCACCTGCGAAGGGTGCCAATACTATGCTCGGCGAACCCACCTGCCAGCTCAAGCACTCTAGACAATCCCCATCACATGGCTATTCGCGGTCTGGGGACTCGATCTGGTTGGCCCCTCTAGGAAAGCGCCCGAGGGTTACACGCACCTGCTTGTCGCCGTTGACAAGTTCACGAAATGGATCGAGGCTCGACCGATTGCGACGATCAAGTCCGAGCAGGCCGTGGAATTTTTCCTCGACATCATCCACCGCTTTGGAGTACCGAACTCCATCATCACGGACAATTGTACGCAGTTTACGAGAAAGGAATTCCTCAAGTTCTGTGATGACTACCATATCCGAGTCGATTGGGCCGCCATGGCGCACCCCCGCACGAATGGGCAGGTCGAACGCGCGAACGACATGGTCTTACAGGGGGTCAAGCCTAGAATCTTCAATGGATTGAAAAAGTTCACCGGGTGGTGGGTTGCCGAGCTCTCCACAGTTCTCTAGAGCCTCAGGATTTCCCCAGTCAGGCGACCGGTCTCACCCCTTTCTTCATGGTCTACGGTTTCGAGGCGGTGCTCCCGACCAACCTGGAATATGGAGCGCCCAGGGTCGAGGCGTACAACAAGCAAGAAGTAGAGGCATCCCTCGAAGATGCGATGGACCAGCTCGACGAAGCGCGCGACGTCGCACTACTTTGATCGGCTAAGTATCAGCAAGCGCTGCGACGGTACTACAGCCGCCGAGTGCGAGGTCGGGCGTTCAACGTCGGTGACTTGGTACTATGGCTCGTCCAAAGCAACAAGGACCGTCACAAGCTCTCCCCGCCCTGGGAGGGCCCTTCATCATCGCCGAGGTGCTCTGGCCAGGCTCTTACAAGCTACAGACCCCCAAGGGCGAAGTATTCACCAACGCTTGGAACATCGAACAACTACGTTGGTTTTACCCTTAGTATTTTCCAAGCTATGTGAATTTTCATGTTGAGTGGTCGAATTGTGATGCGAAAAGTTTTGTCCTTTCATTTTGCCGCTCTTTAGTGACACCCGACTCCAGCCATGGTAGGGGGTCGGGCCTCACTCGAGGGCTACCAAGGTCGTACCCACTCAAAATTCTTTACTCCCAACCCGTTCCTACGATCGAGGCAAAAGGATACAAGTTACAAAGGAGTGTGCTTTGAGTAAAGTTTTTCGGACTGCGGGAACCCATGCCCCAGTGGCTACCGTGTCTCCACTCACTAGCGTGATTAGATTCCTCTCATTCACATCTCTTCTCCCATCGCCTCAACATTAGGAACTGTCGGGCACCTTTAATTTTCCTCGCCAAAGGCCCTCCCGGCCAAATTCAAAAGTTTTAAAAAAGTTTGCTTATACAACCTCGGGCGTCAAGGCCCAGTTTATAGCAAAAATTAAACTAACTACTCAGGGACAATTTCCTCCTCCATGTTTGCAGCCAAGACCTGCGCAAGGGGGAACACCTCCTCCTCAATCTGGTCTAGCTCGGCGTCGTCATGGCCGTGCGCGAAGCCTTGACTCATTGCCTGCAGGTCGATGTTCTCGTAATGGGAACGCGCGATCACGAACGACAGCTGCACGCCGAGGTGCAGTGCTCGCTTCGCCATCCCGCGTGCCCGGTCCGCAACATTGACAACCTGGACTGCAAGCGAGCTCGTCCCCGGCTCCGAAGTCATCTCAAAATCATTCAAAACCAGCCCAACGACGCTCCGCAGGGTATTGTGCTCGCTGGATTCCTTGCGGAGCGTGGCTTTTGTCTTGCCGAGCTCTTTCTCCAGGCGTCTGTGCGCCACCACCTCCTCTCCAAGCTTTTCATCGAGCACTATCTAGACACACGTCAACGGCATCAAAAAAGCATGCCGAGGTCTTACCATTCAATTGGTCGCAAAGCTTGCCCGCTGTAACACCCAAAAATTTAGGAATCAAAATTCTAAAAGTATTTTTATAAAAGTCACAAGATAAAATTGTGCATGCATCTTTATTTCTTTTCTTCTTCTATTCTTTCTTTCAGCCCCGGCCCCAATTCTTCTCTTCACCTTTCTCTCGCTTTCCCGCGGCCCAACTCAGTAGCCAATCCGCTCACCCGACCCTTTCTTTCACTGATAGCTGGGACCCCTCTGTCGGTGTCTTCTTTCTTCTTTCCTTTCTTCTTCCTCTGCTCCGCATCGCTCCCGCTCCTCTGCTTCCTTTCTCCGCTGCGATAGCAGGCATGCCGCGCCATCGTCCTCGTCCCTTCTCCTTCCTTCTTTCTTTCTTACCCCGAGTCCGGATCGACTTCGCGCCGTCGCCCGCGTCTCTCTTTCCTTCCTCGCGATGCAGGCTTGCCTTACTAGCTGCAGTTCCGCCCTTTCCTTCGCAAGAGCCGCCGCCTTCCTTACTTCCGGTCAACCCGCCCTATAAAATCCCGCCGGAGCCCCGCTTTGCAACCAGAGCCATCCTCAAACCCTTTCCTCTACTCGCACACCGGAGGAACGTCGCCGCCCCGTGTCATCGCCTCTCTGTCGACTCGCCGTTCCGCTACTTCTCCGCCGTCTTCAACTCTCGCCGGAGATCCGCGAGTTGGTGAGCATCAAGCCGCACCAGATTCCCCTCTCTCCCTTGCTCCGCTGCAAACCCAATTTCTCGCCGGACCCCTGTTTCTTCCCGCCGCCGTGGCCGCCAGTATACAGCCGCCGCACAGCCATCCCGTGACCACCCTCACCTTCACCGTACCGCCCACTCTCTCCCCGGCATGAACCCAGCCCGAACCGAAGCCCCGGAACACCGGATTCGGTGAAGCTCCGGCCATCCGCCGCCGCAATCGCCCACCGCCGATGCCAGCAAAGCTCCGATTCGCCCGACCCTCTCTTGACTCTGCCGATTTGCCCGACCTTCACTTTACACCTCCGATTCGCCTGACCCTTACCCGCCATTGAAAGTACCTGAATGGAAATAGGAAGAGATTGGTATGGATTTCATTGTAGGGTTACCCCGTACTCATGATGGTTATGACTCGATATGGGTTATTGTGGACAGATTGACAAAAGTCGCACATTTCATCCCAGTCAAAACAACATACACTGGAGCCAAGTTAGCCGAACTATACATATCACGAATTGTGTGTCTGCATGGTGTTCCAAAGAAGATAGTGTCTGATCGAGGTACTCAGTTCACATCGCGTTTCTGGCAGAAATTACATGAATCCATGGATACAAAGCTCAATTTCAGTTCTGCATATCATCCGCAAACAGACGGTCAGACTGAGCGAACGAATCAAGTATTAGAGGATATGTTGAGAGCATGTGCCCTAAAGTATGGAGGTAGTTGGGATAAAAGTTTGCCATATGCAGAATTCTCCTACAATAACAGTTATCAAGCAAGTCTCAAGATGGCCCCATTTGAAGCACTATATGGGAGAAAATGCAGGACACCCTTGTATTGGAATCAGATAGGAGAAAGTCAAGTTTTTGGACCAGAGATTCTTCAAGAAGCGGATAGACAAGTCCAGATAATTAGGGATAATCTCAAGACTGCCCAATCACGACAGAAAAGTTATGCTGATACACGAAGAAGGGAATTGACATTTGAAGTTGGAGATTTTATGTATTTGAAGGTATCACCCATTCGAGGTTTACGTAGATTCAAAGTGAAAGGAAAGTTGTCACCGCGTTATATTGGTCCTTTTCAGATCCTGGAAAGGAAAGGTGAAGTGGCATATCAATTGGAGTTACCGGCACGATTATAAGATGTCCATGATGTGTTTCACGTATCACAGTTAAAGAAATGTTTGAGAGTGCCTGAGGAGCAGTTACCGTTGGAGGAACTTGATATACAAGAAGATTTGACTTATGCAGAACATCCGGTTAAAATCTTGGAAACATCTCAGAGGGTTACCCGGAACAAGGTGATCAAAATGTGCAAAGTACAGTGGAGTCACCACTCAGAGGATGAGGCTACTTGGGAAAGAGAAGATGAATTGATTGCAGAATTCCCTCAGCTGTTCCCTAGTCCTTCCAAATCTCGAGGACGAGATTCTTTTTAAGGGGGGTAGGTTTTGTAGCACCCAAAAATTTAGGAATCAGAATTCTAAAAGTATTTTTATAAAAGTCACAAGATAAAATTGTGCATGCATCTTTATTTCTTTTCTTCTTCTATTCTTTCTTTCAGCCCGGCCCCAATTCTTCTCTTCACCTTTCTCTCGCTTTCCCGCAGCCCAACTCAGTAGCCAATCCGCTCACCCGACCCTTTCTTTCACTGACAGCTGGGACCCCTCTGTCTGTGTCTTCTTTCTTCTTTCCTTTCATCTTCCTCTGCTCCGCATCGCTCCCGCTCCTCTGTTTCCTTTCTCCGCCGCGACAGCAGGCACGCCGCGCCATCGTCCGTGTCCCTTCTCCTTCCTTCCTTCTTTCTTACCCCGAGTCCGGATCGACTTCAAGCCGTCGCCCGCGTCTCTCTTTCCTTCCTCGCAATGCAGGCTTTCCTTACTAGCTGCAGTTCCGCCCTTTCCTTCGCAAGAGCCGCCGCCTTCCTTACTTCCGGTCAACCCGCCCTATAAAATCCCGCCGGAGCCCCACTTTGCAACCAGAGCCATCCTCAAACCCTTTCCTCTACTCAACACCGTCGCACGTCGCTGGAATTCGCACACCGGAGGAACGCCGCCGCCCCGTGTCATCGCCTCTCCGTTGACTCGCCGTTCCGCTGCTTCTCCACCGTCTTCAACTCTCGCCGGAGATCCGCGAGTTGGTGAGCATCAAGCCGCACCAGATTCCCCTCTCTCCCTTGCTCCGCTGCAAACCCGATTTCTCGCCGGACCCCTATTTCTGCCCGCCGCCGTGGCCGCCAGTTTACAGCCGCCGCACAGCCATCCCGTGACCACCCTCACCTTCACCGGACCGCCCACTCTCTCCCCGGCATGAACCCAGCCCGAACCGAAGCCCGGAACACCGGATTCGGTGAAGCTCCGGCCATCCGCCGCCGCAATCGCCCACCGCCGATGCCAGCAAAGCTCCGATTCGCCCGACCCTCTCTTGACTCCGCCGATTTGCCCGACCTTCACTTTGCACCGCCGATTCACCTGACCCTTACCCGCCGATTCGCCCGACCCGCCGCTCGATTCTGATCCAACGGACCAGATTCACCCGAACCTAGCCGTCCCCGGAACTTTTGCAGAAAGACTCCTAGGTTTTCCAGGAATCAACCCGCAGTCCAGATCAGTGGAAAAATAATTAGAGTTGAGGCCTTTCTTCTTCTGTTCCGACCCCTAACTTTTCTAGAATTAGTACCCGCAATCCAGAACCTCTAGTTTTGCACCCCGACCCTTTGTATAAGGTTTAATTATGTTTTAGCCCCTAATTTCTTCAGATTTAGCCCCTGGAAGTTCAAAACTCTCGCAGTTAGGCCCTAGATCACTGTTTTAGCCATATCTTCATCGTTTCAACTCCGATCTCAGCGATTCTTGCGTTCACGCGATCCTTGCATCATGAACTACAACTTTAGTATCTTTTTACTTTCTGTTTGTATTGTTTGTTGTTTTGTTTCTTATTTGTTTGTGTATGCTTGTTTGTGTGATCGCGTAGACAACGTGACGTTCGAGCAAAATCAAGAGCAAGCTTACGAGGAAGAGAATCAGCAGCTGTTTGAAGAAGGCAAGTGGATTTCCCCCCCTGCATATTCTATTTGATCCCAACAACAGCATGATAATTCACTCTACTTTACTGTTGCTTGCATAAACTTGATGGGTTACCTATGCTAAGGACATACCTAGTCTTTTACCCCAAACCTTGAAACACCTGGGTTTACTATTCATGTTGGGTAGTCACGCTTAGTTGCAAACTTTGGGATTGGTATTGGTTTACTCTATGTTAATGTTGATCACGTTTCATATTGTTGTTATACCGCGTTAATTCAAGATCAACTTGGTTTAATGGGAACATGGAGAACCACCCAAGAAAACAGTGCAACCACAAAGTCACATGGCTCTGACCTTAGCCAATTAATTAGATGTGTAGTTTGCTGGTGGCCTTACCGAAAGGGCAAGGAGGGGGTTGGTGATAGGGGTCATAGCCCGGTCCTCTTGGGGTAGCCGCCTTGGCTAAGGAGCTGACCATTATGGAGGTTTATGGACCACACCGCTACTGAAACTCTAGCGGGCTGCCTAGTTCTTGACATGTCTTTGTAAAGGCTTCGTAGTGTACCCTCGCCACTCACCTCGGAAGTGTTTAAGGGCTTTGGGAACCCGGGCGACTCAGGGAAACACGATTTGTGGGTAAAGTGTACAACCTTTGCAGAGTGTAAAACTGTTATAACAGCCGTACTCACGGTTAAGAGTGGCTTGGACCCTCACATGATAATGAAACTTGAAGATTAATTAACTTATGGTTCGAGGGTTATGGTATTGTTGATGGAATCCTTACGATTTTACTAAAGTGGGTTGGTATAAACTTAAACCTAGTTAATAGGTGCTTGTTAATAAATATTTGACCAACTAAAAGTGACCGCTGCTGCAAACCCTAGCCTATCCTTGATGACCTTGCATTCTCACCCCACTTGCTGAGTACCAACCATAAGAGTACTCACCCTTGCCCCCCTGCTGTTCAGAAGAGAACTTTGAAGAGGAGCACTTCGACGACTTCGAGGAGTTCTAGGTCCTACGTTCACCAGTCATCGCCTGTGGAAGACGGAGTTGTTGCAGACTTCGTATAGGGTATAACGGTTAATTGTTTAAAGACATTTGTGTCTCTTTTACACGGAGTGTAATATTGTTAAATATTTTATTTAGTTACTTTTTGAGCATTGCCTTTGATATATTACACTTTCCGTCTACCATATGTGTGTGAACATGATCCTGGCGCACATATGAGATGCATCTGGTTCTTTTTAGAATCGGGTGTGACACCCGCCTTGGTATTCAGGCGAGCAATCTCTGCACACCCGGTAGCAACCTCCATGGCGAGATCGCCGGCCGTCGCCTCGGCTTGAAGCTTTCGCTTCGCTTCTTCAGCACACTCCTGCTGAAGGAGCGCCACTTGCTGCTGGGCGCCTGCTAGGAAGGAAAATCAAACACGATGCGACCGAGAAACTGACAATCAAAGGGGAACAGGAGACGGATCTTACATGTGAGATTCCCCTCGGATAGGCGCACGACGGCGTTGCGCTCTCAGTCGATCGCCTTGAGTTTGCCGTGGAGCTCGTTCACTGTACCAACCAACTGGTCCCGCTCCCCTTGCAGCCGCTCGAACTCCTTGGCATCTACAAGCGCCTTGGCTCGGGCGTCGGCCACTTCCTGGCGGGCCGCAGCGAGTTGCTCTGCCAGCTTCGTGCACCGTCACACCTATTCGGCACGTCGATCTCGGTTGCGATTCATGAGGAACAACGAAGAAGAAACATGTCAAAAGTGCCCAGAAAGGGCGCGAGGATCATGGGTGCTAATGTGCCATACCTGGCAACTCGGGACGACGACGTCGCCCAACGTGCCCAGTGCGGCGGACAGGGCTCCGGAGATGCCCTGCCACTCCGCATCCTCCACCTCATCGCCAAGAGCAAGGATCACCACAGTAGGGTCTCGTGACTCCTAGGCGCCTCCCCGCACGGGCAGATCCCTGCCCGTTTGAGCGAAGGATGGCGATGCCCTCCCGCCATGGCTGGGGCCATTCGCTCATGTCAACGCCACGGGAGCGGGCACCTCCTGCGACACCACCTCCGCCGAGATGATCCCGGCCGCCTCGCCACCAATGGCCAAGGCTTCCTCCTAGGCGACCGCCATGACCTCGCGCTGTGGCGGCTCCTCCCGTGCCATCTCCTCATTTGTCCGCCCCTCGGAGGACACTTCTACCTGACGGGGCGGCGTCGCCGTTTGCGCCTCAATCACGGGGAGCGAATCGGGCGCGCCCGACCCCGATCCCTCCTCGACGAGCGTCGCCGCGGCAGCACTTCTCCCACGGGTGCATCCTCCCATGACGGACACTCAGCCACCATCTGCGGCCCCGGGTTTGCAAGCGCTGTGTCTTCCTCGGCACCCCGCACGCTCGCCCCCGACGGAACTCCGGCCGCACCTGGGGGCGTCTGCCGGAGCGCGAGGACCTTCCATGACGCCACCACCAGGGTCCCCGCCCAGCCTCCGGCACTGCATCAAAGGCCCGAGGGCAGTTAGTATACCATCGATGGAGAATCACCAACCACGAAGGAGCAAGGGGATCGTCGAGTTACCGAGACGCCACCATACGAGGGCATTTCATGGTCGGGCCTCCCGACCTCAACTCCGCCTCATCAGCATGCTACCGTTTGGGATCCCCCACATGCGTGGGAGCTTCCGATGGGGTGTCATGATCCATATCCGTCGCCGTGCGTGCATCCTCCCCCTGCTGCTTGGGGCAGGTGTAGGGCTGGAGGGCATCTGCGCTGATGGGGTGTCACCCTCCGTCTCCGTAGCCTCCATGCGCGCAGCTCCCCCCTGCTGCGTTGAGGCAAGCGTAGGGCTGGAGGGCCCCGGCGCTGACACCGATGGCTGGAGGGATGGTCCCGCATTGTCATCACGCGCCAACTCATCCCAGGGAATGTCATCCCACTACTCCTCATCCTCCTCCTCCTCCACCTCCTCCTCCTCCTCATCGTCGTCGTTGTCGTCGTCATCATCGTCATTGTCGTCATCCTCCGCCGCCTCCTCGTCCGATCCCTGCCGGTGTTCTCGCACTACAGCTTTGCGCGCTCACGCGCTTCCTTCTTCACGTTCTCCGCGTCCTTTTTCTTCTTACGCGCCTCATCGGCTACACGGTTCACCACTCGCGTGGTTTCGTCCTTCGGCAGCGGCGCGCGGGAATCACTGGAAGGGCTGAACTATCCCTACAAATGTCGACCCACAAAGTCGAAAGTAAGAATCAAGAAAAGGAGCAAAACACAACGAGGAGGTCGGGAAATACTCACCAGGTCGATGAAGCCGGTGTCAAGCCGCATCACCGGGTGACCCTCGACCAGGAAGGTCGCGTCGGGCTCTTCCATCACCTCCTGGATGCACTGCTAGATCTCTGAATTTCAGAGCAGGCCCTAGACAAGCGTCGTGCCCTCCAGCCACACTCCTGCACCATCCCGAACAGGGGAAGTGCACGCGCCATCTGCGGTGCCACCCGCCTCGAATGGTAGGCGCCAATGACGCCGGCACCATAGAGGCCATGGCCCTTGAGGTATGCTATGGCGCCCACGAGCGGGGTGAGCCTTGTCTTCTCCTCGTCCATAGGCCCCCATGACCACGTCGGCGGAGCCGCCGTAATTGTATGGCCGGTGAAGAGCGGGAGAGGGGCGGCATCGTAGTTCTTGATGTAGAACCACCGCGAGTGCCACCCTTTGTAGGACTTCGTGGTGGCGGTGGCCATGTACTCATGGGCCCGAGGTCCGCGGAGCTGGACCCGGCGCATCCTATCAGGGCTGTTGACCCGTCCCTCTTCTTGACCAAGGAGACGGCGAAGAAGTACCTCCACAGCTCAAAGTGAGGTTCGATCCCCAAGAATCCCTTGCACAGCGCGATGAAGGCCGCGATCTGCTGGATCCCATTCGGGTTGAGGTGTTGCAGCTTTATCTGATAGTGATGGAGGAGCCATCGGAAGAAGGGATGAGGGGGTGTCCCGAACCCGCGCTCGTGGAAGTGCGTGAAGGAGATGATGTAGCCATCACGCGGCGTCGGCAACTCCTCGCGGCCGGGTAAGAGCCACTCCTCCGCAGCGGACCGTGGGCAGAGAAGCCCGCGCTTGATGAGAACCCCCAGGTGCGACTGGGTCACATTCGAGCGGTACCACGACGCCATTGCTGGGCGGTGAAAAGGGGTCAGGAGCTCTCGCAGGGAAAGGGGCGCAGAGAAAGAAGGGCTTGGGAGAAAGAGTGCGAAGGCGGCGGAGTGGCTGAGAGCCTCAATTATATGCGAGGGAAGCGGAAGGCGAACCGACGCCTCGACCTTCACGACGGCCATAATGATCGTGTTCATCGCGTCATGTTGCCCCATCATATCAGGAGTTGCTCGCACGCCGCGCCCGGGTGCGACCCCTCGGGGGACGCGCCTAGTAGTAAAGGGGCCAAAAGCCCCCGCAGGTATGGAGGGATACCGGCTAAAAACGCCCTGACGGCCCATCAAAGTTCGAGGGTTCAAAGGTTGGCCCGCAAACGGGTTCACAACCGCCCTAGGGCACCACCAAAGTGAGGGGCGAAGATGGATGGGCCCGCTAGCGTCCAGCACCCGGGCGCACAAGCGCTACGGCCATCTCGACCCGCGTCCTAGTCTTGACTAGGACACGATCCGTGGTTTTTCTCCGAAGAAAGGTAGCGAGCCGTCGAGACCGGTCGAACGGACCTGATAACTATACGGATCAGCCGTCGAGAGTTTGGAGTCGGTCACCAGCTGACCCAGCCGAATCCCCTCGAACGGGAGCTGGGGCCTCACCAGCTCACCAAGCACCGCGTTTTGACCAACGAGGAAAAACATGGCACGGCTCATCCTTTCCGTCCTAACAAGAAGGACGCTTGAAGGGAGACGGTCATAAGACGAGACGACCACCCGACCGGTCTCCCGCTAACGCGCAGGGGCTCAGGGTTCGGACTCGCAAGGAGACTGAATGCGCGGTCGCATACGAAGTGAAGGCGAGAGCCGAAAGGGAAATCCTGGCCTGCCATTCGGGCCCCTCCAGAGTAGGAAAAACCCCAAGACGGCATCCGACCTTCATGGACTTGGGGGCTCCCCCGGGGCGTAAACCCAAACACGGAAACATCCTTTCTTTATTCTAGGATCAGGGGGAACGATTACATGGTGCACTCCGGGTGCATAATGGAAACTATGAAATCTAAATTTACCAAAATGACCTACACTTTGGGCGAAAGGAATGGCCGACCATGGGCTGTGTACAAGTACAAACAAATTAAGCGCTGCCGTGCAGGGCAGCGTCGAAAGTTGCCCGAAGTCCGCTTCAGCAAGGGCTGGGGATGGAACGCAGTCCATCCCCTAATAGCAAGGCTGTCTCGGAAGCAGGAGTGGTACGTGGTCGTCGACACGTACATCTCGTGCTGCCTAGACATACACCTCAGCCACCGCTGGGCGACTCCGGCAGCGGTGGCGGGGAGGATGAGAAAGAGGGAAGCTCGGCGAGGCCGTGCGGCACAAGACGGAGCCGGCAGTCCTGCACGAAATCAGGGCAGGTGCGGCAAGACTCGCCCCTGCCCCACTACGTGAAGGAAGTAGGGAGGTGCGGGTGAGTCGCCACCTACTGAACGATTTCACGAAGGACGACGAGTCCATCTCCGTCCTCGCGTGGAACCAACACCTGGTCCAAGGCAACCGCCTCACAAAGGCAAAGCTGAGGATCTGGAAGCTCGAGTTCTCCTTCTTCATGCTCCTCCACTCGCAGTCAATCCACTAACAGCAACCGACGGGAGGCCGGGATCTAACTCGAACGAGCCAAAACCCGGCTCTAGGAGGCCTAGTTCTACAACACATTATTGGAAGACTTGCCACCCGGACTTGGTACTGCAACCAGGAGCCCAACACCGCTATTTATAGCCATGTCAAGGCAAGGTGACAACGTAGGGCCGAACGGGCAAGAGACCAAGCGGCCAGCATCAAAAGGGTCCACCTACCCCAGTCCCCATTAGCGACTGCAGATCCGACGGGACAGCATGAGATAAGACGGGACAGGCAGACGCAGGCCAGGACGGGAGCGAGTGACAGGCGTCGCCCGAGCCCCAAGGCGAGTGAGGACGGACACAGCAGGAGAGCGCGCGCCACGCGACTCAGTGATCACCGAAGCTGCCGCCAGCCACAGTGGGCGAGCGTCAGAGACGAGACCCGACGAGAAGGCGCTTGAGCCAAGGCGTTGTCACAGGGCACCCCCTGGATACGCTAGCTGATCCTCTGCACGAATCTCTGATTCGCCCTAAGGCTCGGGGGCTACACCCACTAGGTGTGCTCGCGCGCACCCACGTGAGACAGAAGGGGGGAGAAGCTCTCAGTGGTCGCTTCAACCAGGACATAAAGACAAGCACACCAATAGAACCCTCTGCGCGAATCTTTGATTCGCCCAGAGGCTCGGGGGCTACACCCAGTGGGTGGGCTTGCGCGCACCCATATGAGCCTGACAAAGATAGGTAACCTCCGGGTCACATCAACCTAGATGCTAGGCTGGGAACGCATTCGGACCGGCATGGGACTCGCTGCCTGGGTAAAGCAAAACCCCAACATGGCTCTCCGAGCCGCGCAGGGGCTCAAGGGCAACTGTCGGGGGCAAATATCACGGATCCCCCAAAGAATGTTCCTTAGGAAGCTGATCACAGATTATCTCCCCCGAAGTACGCGGCTTGGGCCAGCTGGGCCGTCAAAATGGCCGCAAACGGCCGACCAGGGCAAGGGGCACTGGCAGCCCAATGCGGAGCACTGGTGAAGGATACGGCTGCCTCGCACGACCCCAAGGGTAAGGGATCGGGCGCGTCCACCTCGCCCGATCCCAACGATGAGGGGTCGGGCGCGTTCGCCCCGCCCGACCCCAAGGGTGAGGGGTCGGGCATGTCCGCCTTAGAGGCGTGGGGCCCCCAGGGACCTCACAAAGTGAAAGGCCACACCGGGGGACGAACCTTTAGCATAAAGACAGGTAACGACGTGCAACAACATGACCCCTGGAAAAGACAGGCTACTACGGCAAGCCCCGGTCGTCCACCGCGCCGGGGGTCAAGCCGTAAAACGCACTAGGGGCTCACGCCGCCCGTCTCGGCAGGGCACACGTCATCTGTCCTGCGGCCCAGGAGACCCACACCACCCGTTCCATTGGGACGCACGGCGCACCAGGGCACGACATGGGAGTGCCTCCATTGTCATCTACAGGGCCAGTGGGGCCCATGCGAAGGGGAGGAGAGGTGGCACGATCCCGAGGATCTCTCTCTCTCTCTCTCTCTCTGTATCCACTCCCTTCCCTTGGACTTATAAAAGGGGAAGGGAGACCCCCCACCAACGGGACCAAACGTTCAGACTCACATTCACACACGCACACTCCACCAGAGACTTAGGAGCCTTTTCCCTCTCTCGCCCGTTTGTAACCCCTACTGCAAACTTAGTGCAAGAGCACAAGCGGCTCGAATTGGTCGTAGGGACATTCTGCCCGAACCAGTATAAAACCTCGTATCTTTCTTGCACACCATCCGGGCCAAACGCGCAATCACGAAATTCACTAGTCGGCGGTTCGAGACACCGATAGTCGGTTCGAGGTGAATGAAGCTATTTCGCCGGCCTTGCACCCCCTAGACACATCTATAAATACGAGGGGAGGGGATTCTAAAGAAGACACACCTCAAGTTGCTCTCTCTCAAGTTTCTCTCTTGCTTAGTCCATAGACTAGTGGATTTAGGCTGAAGTAGCTCTTCTTCGGGTTCCTGAGGTTGCCTAAGAGTATTCGGTATGAGTTTAGCTCTTCCTCTCCCTTTTAATTCTCAGAAACTTTAATAGACTTATCTTCTAGATTTATATATTCGCATAGTTTATATTCTGCGGTGTCAGACATGTATGCTATGATTAGTTTGTACTTGTACCTTATACCTTGCATGATTAGAAGAGTAAATTTAGTACCACGGCAATGGTTCCGGTATTTGTATGTTTGCTCTAGTGTGATGTCTATCCATCCGGAGGGTGGGGGCTCCACGCGAGACAATAGAGTATCACTAATTAATGTAGACGTGGTGCATGGTTTAGTTAGTTTTGCCGTATACGGTCCTATCCCATGGTTAGTTGAGGTAGGTGGTAGGTGGTGACAGTCCTGTCCGTCCAACGTAACCCTCCCCGTTCGGGTAGTGGCTGTAGGAGGTCCATAAAGTAGCCGAGTTGGCTGGCGGCTCCTCTGCCAGTCATGTGCGGTTCTCCCGGTAGTGCCTTTGAGCCTAGAGCTGAGCATAATCATGTGTATGTGTATGAGTGTATAGTATGAGCTGTATATCTAGATAGAAGTACATAAGTCCTGAGTATCTTTCTTTTTCCTTTCTCTCTGCCTATGCCTTTGCTTGAGTTTGAGCTTGAGTAACTTGTGTGTCACACTACCTCCTTATCCATATATTATCTTACCCCTATTTATGCAATTGAATATTTAACCAAGAATTGATCATCAACTTACCTATTCAATAACCGCCGCCTTCCCTGCGGAAATATAAAATGCTATAGTGGTATTCCATGCGCTTGCGGATTTATTTGTGACGTAAGAAATACCCACATGCACTTGTGGCGCTGTCACCGGGTTCTAACAATCCTAGTGATGACACTAACAAACGCCAACACCTCCCCATGAGGAGCCTGGGGAACCAGGATCGTCACACCAGCAGACCGCCCCCCACCTCCCTCGTAAGGAGAAGGTGGCGGAAGCCAGGGCGGGCGGAGTATTAATGCGTGTAGAAGCGACATGACACGCATTAATGTGATGCGCACGCCTTGCCCCACGCATGACGCAGCGCAAGGAAGCAGAGCGGGACGGTCATGATCTAGAGGACCACACCCTGAACGATGCCATCATGGCCCCCGCTGCGCGCCAAGGCGGGCCCCTGTGCCACCTGCCTGCCGTCACATCTCTAGCAATTATGAACAGAACAACAAGAGTGATCTTCAAAAGCCTAGGTTGGCTTTCCCACTTCTAAATCCGTAATAGTAAAGTAAGAGTAAGGTGTAGATAGCGAACAATTTCCATAATAGATAGCAAAAGTGCTTAATCCTGAGAAGATGGGAGACGTCGATTGTTAGAGTACTCTTGACAAGTGCATTTCTCAAATTCTAAAAGATTGAAAGCATGCCTGTTTGTTCTTTTCGGTTCCAATCAACCTTCTTTTTCATTTTGAATCCAAGCAAGAGGATGCGCATTAGCGCAACGGCTTTTGCGCTAGTTGCTCAATCCGTTGCTTGTTTGGTAAGATTACTGAAATTGGATTTCCTATGCTTGCTAGATTGATAAGCCAGAGAGGTAGTCAGGGTCGGAAAATCCTCTTGTAAATTATTTTTGTAAAAAAATAGTACTTGTCTAGGCCCTGAACGAAGCCATCATGGCCCCCGCTGCGCGTCCAGGACGCGGCCCTGTGCCACCAGGCCGCTTTCACATTACGGTCCCGTGCGGGATGAGAGAGCACGCCCTGACACCCAGGCGCCACAGATCGGACGCCGACCAAAGAGCTGGCTCCCGATCTCTCGATTAGTGGCCGGGGGCATTGATCGAGCCGCCCCATGACGACCGCTGGCCAAGCAACCACAGGCCCGGATGACCCGTACCACAATAACAATCACAGCACGCCATCCTCTGCCATGGGAGTTCGCGGATGGGACTGCGGCCACGCCCGACGCTGTGCTTGACCCGCCGCACGGTGCAAGGAGTCATGCCGAGACATGCTTAAGGACCAAGGACGCGATGGGGCGTAGAGTTTTGGTGGCCTTGCCTGTCCAACCACATGTAGGGCTCCGACCGCTCTCACGAGTGACCTAATCACTAGGGCTATCGGACCCCGACTTTCTCTGTTCAGCCGAGAGATTTTGATATTTGGGATCCAATTCGAGAGCTTTTCAAGATTTGACACTCATATCACAGTGACATGTGGGGTCAATCTAAGTCACTGGCATGTGGGTCATCAGGGTGTCAAATCTTGAAAGGCTCATGAATTGGGTGTCAATTTTAGAAATTTCTCATTGGCCGAGAGATTTTGATATTTAGGATCGTTGTGGCCCCTGAACCTATATAAGGGGAGTTGAGCACTCTTTTCTGGATTCTCTCAACTCTCATGCAGGACATCTACACTCACTCGCTTGCAAGCACCTTGTTGTAAGCCACTAAGAATTCGAACGCATTGAGCACAAATTCAACCCCAGACGGGACGTAGGGCATTTACCCAATCCAGTATAAATCCCTATGTTTCAGTGCTAGCCATCAAGCTCTGGAGAAGCGCGATTTATATACACTAGCCAGTGTACGAAACACCACCAGTTGGTTCGCCAGGTAGGGGCAGTCACGCACTCTCATCGCCACGTGATCGCTCGTTGGCGATCTTCGACCTTTGTACCAGCAGCGGCGCTCTCGGTGGCTCCATCTGCTTCGGGAGTCTCAAGTTCGCCAACGCTGGTGGGGGTGAGCTCAGGTTCATCCCAAGCTTCCACGCCGACCAAGCCTTCCGCTTCGGGAGTCTGGACTTTGTGGCCAACCACCTCGGCCACCTTCAGCTTTGTGATGGGGACTCGACACCGCAACAAGCACCGCCGGGGAGTCCCGCCTCCCGCGGGAGCGACTCAACTCGGGCTAGACCCTACGCCCAAGGATTGCCAACGCACCTTCTACACGCTCGCCAATGTCCTCTCTCAGCTCTTGTGGGAGGAACCAATGCCCCCGGAGGACAAGTTCTGGGACCCAGCATTGTGCTCCCCTTAAGGTTGAGGAACGTGACAGGATCAGGTACCCCAAAGAAAGGCCTTTCTAGGCCAAGCCATCACAAGAAAACAAGCTCAGGAAGACAAGCCCAGCAGACGGGCGCGGGCGACAACTAGGACCCGCATTACAGATGGCAACCTAGGAGCTAGGCCTGCCCGGTAGCAGGGTCCCAGGCTAGGCAGAGCACCTTGCAGCGACCACTAGAAAAAGGGCGGAGCCCCTGGCCGCGAGAGTGCCTATGGGATTTACGACGAATGCGTTGAGCAAGGCGTCGAAAGCTGATGGACGACCAAAAGCTCGCATTAACCCTCTAAATGAGAGGCTCAGGGGCTACACCCAATGGGTGCTTTGTGCGCACCTATGTGGACTGGGCTACTACGCCGATCTCGTTAAACAGATGTTGGTTTCGCAACCACAACAGCGCCAACGAGATAACATGGCGGATATGCCAACCAAAGCGCAGAGAGCTGGCGTCCATGTCAGTCAGTCCGACCTCCTTCGTTAACACTCTGAACGAGTCCCTAACTCCTTCAGAGGCTCGGAAGCTAGACCCACTGGGTCCGCTCGCATGAACCCAGTGGAATTCCTCGGCTATAACTGCAGCGAGCGGGCACAAGAATGGGGGGAGCCTCTCTGTGATTCCCTGAATTGCGAATAGGCTCGGGGGATACTGATGGGTGCACGTACCACGGGTACCCCCAGGGAAGCCACTCTGATAGGATGCTAATGGGCCTCATGGCCCAGTAGGGCAAAGCGCAATAGGAGCGCTCAGGGGGACCACCGACGGTCGGGCCCACGTAAGCGGCCTTGGCCCCAATCTCCTGATCTTGGGGTCAGAAGGGGACACATGGCACTCCCCTGACCTCCTCGTGAGGAGCCTGGGGGATCTGGGATTGCCACTCCAGCAGACTGCCCCCCGACATCCCTCTTTAGGAGAAGGTGGTGGAAGCTAGTGTATGGAGCATTAATGCGCATCACAACAATGTAACATGCACACCCTAGCCCCACGCCTGACGCAGCGTAGGGAAGCAGAGGTAGAGGCCACGATCTTGAGAACCATGTCCTGTGGCCTTGTTTAGCGAAGCCATCATGGCCCTCATTGCGCGCCCAGGATGGGCGCCTATGCCACCTGCCCACCGTCACATCTTTACTGCGTGCAGGGTCGTACGACGTAGATGATGGTCCGGGTCCGGGATGAAAGAGCACGCCTTGATGCTCGGGTCCTGGATGCCAACCAAAGGGCTGGCTCCCGATCTCTCGATCAGTGGTCGGGAGTGTTGACAGAGCCGCTCCAAGACGGCCACCGTCCAAGCAATCGCCGGCTAGGATGACCCATACTGTAGTAACCGCACGCCATCCCCTGCCACGGGTGTTGGCGGATGGGGCGTTATGCCTGACCTGCCGCACAGTGCAAGGCGTCACGCCGAGACATGCTACAGGACTAGGGATGCAACGGGCAGAAGCGTTCTAGTGCCCCTCCCCCCGTCCGACCACGTGTAGGGCTCCGACCACGCTCATGGATGACCCAACCAATAGGGTTGTGGGACCCCTACTTTCTTGATTGTGGCCAGCCCGTGATCCTATATAAGGGGAGCTGAGCACTATTTTCTGTACTCTCTCGACTCTCATGCACGACATCTACACTCACTCGCTTTCAAGTGCCCTGTAGTAAGCCACTGAGCATTCAAATGCAAGGAGCACGAACTTGACCCCAGAATGGACGTAGGGCATTCGCCCGAACCAATATCAATCCCTATGTTTGAGTGCTATCCATCATGATCCGGAGAAGCGCGGCATATATACACTAACCGGTGTATGAAACACCGACAGTTGGTGCGGCAGGTAGGGGCAGTCGTGCACTCTCATCGCCATGTGATCGCTCGATGGCATTCTTGGACCTTGGTTCCAGCAACGGCGCTCTTGGCGGCTCCATCTACTTTGGGAGTTGAGTTCACTGACAACAGAAGGGGTGAGCTCCTGCTGCCGAGCAACAGACTCCATGTGGGCCTTCATCCCATCGCGGTGCCCCACTAGTGTATCTAGCTTGGCCAATACCTCCTGGATGATGACACGGTTGGCAGTAACACGCTCGTCATTGCTTACTTTCAAGAGACGAAATTCCTGCTGGTGCTTCTTCTTCTGCTCAATCTATGCTTGGAGTTGCTCAGGCTCCACTCGACATTTCTCTTCCCTTGAGGCAAAATCTTCACGTGTTTTCTCTACCAGCAAGACATCGTCTTTGAGTAGTTTGAGTTCAGGTTTCACCTCAGCATAAGCTTTCTTCAAATCTTCAAGGATGGTTCATGCCTTCACCTTCTCATCCTCGAAGAGAGTCCCATTGAGGGCTGCAAGCCCCGACTTCCCAGACAAGTATGCTTTGCTTTCAGCTTGTTAAGATCTGATATGAGCATCACCAGATCATCGGGATGAGGCTCCTCAAACTCTCCGGTCCACTTCAGAATTGTTTGCTCGATGTAATGGACGAGACGTGGCTTGTTGATGGGAGCCTGCTTCAAGAGCATCTGAATCTGACAAAGATCGTGAACAACACCATTTGAGCGGAAGCTCGTCTCATAGTCCCCTTCGCATCCGACAGGAAGACGGAGTGTCCGTTCACATGTTTTTGATCCTCTTGAGGGTTGAGCTCAATAGTATACTGATCTGTCTCGGGCTTCAGCAGCTTGAGATGCCCTTCCATGAGGGCTTTTAACTTCATGGCATGTGCACAGCACAACTTGACAGGATCGAGTATTTCAGTGCCTAAGAGTATCTCCAACAGTCTCCCTTTCCCCAATAAACTGTCATTATTGAGAAAAAATATACTCCAACAGTAATCCAAAATCTCTCCCTTTCCCCAATAATTATTGGGTTGTTCCAATATTTCACCCCAACTCCCCTCAAATGAAGGGAGAATTTCTGATTTCCCAATATGTTAGTTTTATTGGGATGAGATTATTTGGGAACTGTAAAAGCATCTCCCTCAATAATCTATGAAAGTGGTATTGGCTCCAATAATCTATGAAAGTGGTATTGGGATATCCCAATACTACCCTATTGGTAGATGTTTATTGGAAGACTGGTGGAGATGGTCTAAGATGGAAAAGCATGTGATGACACACTTTTCAAATGGGTGAGCACGCATAAAACATAAGGCTAACTGGTGACAAGCTAATTACCTGGCAGCAAAGAATCTGCGTTGTTATTTTCTTCACCATCGTTAATGAGGGTATGTGTCACAGCAGAACTTGCACACTTCTTGACAGAAGGATGTTTTGCCAATGAGGACCTAGGAGCAATGTTAGCATCTGTTGTAGTCATGGAGATGGTACCCTAGCTAACCAAGCTAGGCGCCATCACATTTGGCATGACATAGAGTTTCTTGAAATTCCAATCCTTATCTGACATGTTGGCCATGTCATTTAACTTCAGTGCCTCCATGTTAATAGATGGCTGCAAAATGATAACCAAATTATGCCATGCAAAGTTTATTTATATGAAGGAAAGCCTCGCCTTTCCATTCCAAGATCCTGAACGGGCCAATGTAACAAGGTGACAACTTCCCTTTGACCTTGAACCTGTGCAAACCTTTGATAGGTGACACTTTCAGATACACGAATTCTCCTTCTTCAAAAGTCAACTCCGGTCGTCGAGTATTTGCGTAACTTTTCTGCCTCGACTGAGCTACTTTCAGATTCTCATGGACAACCTACACCTGTCATTCAGCCTCTTTAATGATCTCAGGCCCGAACAGCTGGCTTTCACCTGTCTCACTCCAATACAATGGAGTTCTGCACTTCCTGCCATACAATGCCTCAAACGGTGCCTGATAACTATTGCTGTAAGAGAACTCTGCAAACGGCAAACTCTTATCCCAGCTGCCTCAGTGTTTTAGGGCACAGGCCCTAAGCATATCCTCTAACACCTGATTTGTCCTTTCTGTCTGCCTATCAGTATACGGATGATAAGCAGAGATGAAATTCAACTTCGTGTCCATTGACTCATGCAACTTCTGCCAAAATCGAGACGTGAACTGCGTACCTCTGTCTAACACTATCTTCTTAGGTACCCCATGCAAACACACAATTCGGGAGATATATAACTCTGCTAATCGTGCTCCTGTGTAGGTAGTCTTCACCGGAATGAAATGAGCTACCTTGGTCAAACGATCCACTATGACCCATATAGAATCATAACCTTCTCGGGTGCGTGGCAATCCCACGACGAAATCCATAGGAGTTTCTTCCCATTTCCATTCTGGCACCTTCAAGGGCTGTAATAAACCGGCTGGCCTCTGATGTTCTGCCTTGACTCTCTGACACACATCACACTGTGCCACATGAGCTCCAACATCACGCTTCATGCCATAGCACCAATATTTCTCCTTCAAATCCTGATACATCTTGGTATTGCCAGGATGGATGGAATAAGCTGAGTCATGAGCTTCCTGCAAAATTTTCTCACGAAGGTGTTCCACATCGGGCACACATATCCTCTTCCGGAACCACAACGTTCCATGTTCATCCTCAATGAAGTCCGGTGCCTTACCTGCTTCTATCATCCCCTTTGTCTCCTGAATTTTAGCATCCTCAAGCTGACCCTTCCGTATCTCTTGTTCGAGAGTTGGCTCCACTTCTATAGTGATCCCTTCCGTATGAGCAACAAACCCAAGGTTGAGTCGTTCAAACTCTTTATACAATTCCCAAGGCATCCGACTAGCCATTGTTGCATTCACATAGCTCTTGTGACTCAAGGCATCGGCAACCACATTTGCCTTCCTTGGATGATAGTGTATCTCCAGGTCATAGTCCTTTATAAGCTCTAACCATCTTCGCTGTCTTAGGTTGAGGTCATTATGAGTGAAAATGTACTTCAGACTCTTGTGGTCGATGTATATCTGACATCTGTTACCCAACAAATAGTGCCTCCATATCTTTAGAGCATGTACTACTCCTGCTAATTCCAGATCGTGTGTGGGATAATTCTGCTCGTGTTTCCTCAACTGGCGACACGCATAGGCTATCACGTGTCCCTCTTGCATCAATACACAACCAAGACCTTGTTTAGAAGCATCACAATAGATGTCGAAACTCTTGTGAATATCAGGCATAACCAATACTGGTGCGGTAGTCAACCTTTTCCTCAACTTATCAAAACTATTTTGACATGCCTCTGACCATACAAACTTCTTTTCTTTCTCTAGTAGTGAAGTAAGGGGTTTCACTATCTTAGAGAAGCCTTCTATAAATCTCTTGTAATATCCTGGGAGCCCTAAGAAACTCCGGATCTCTGACACTGTTGTTGGCGGTTCCCACTTCAACACATCTCTGACCTTCCCTGGATCCATAGCAATACCTTCGTCTGTGATAACATGACCAAGAAACGAGACCTCACTCAACCAGAATTCACACTTGCTGAGCTTGGCATACAACTAATTTTCTCTGAGTTTCTGCAGAACAAGCCTCAAATGTTCCTCGTGTTCCTCCTCATTCCTGGAGTACACCAGGATATCATCAATGAACACCACCACGAACTTGTCAAGGTACTCCATGAACACTTTATTCATCAGGTACATAAAATAAGCTGGAGCATTAGTCAACCCAAATGACATCACTGTATATTCATAAAGTCTGTATCTGGTAGTGAAAGCTGTCTTGGCAATATCTGAAGGTCGTATCCTTAGCTGATGATACCCTGACCTCAAGTCAATCTTGGAGAATACTCTAGCTCCCTTCAACTGATCAAATAGGTCTTCTATACGAGGCAACAGATACTTGTTCTTGATGGTAACCTCGTTCAACACTCTATAATCAACACACATCCTCTGTGTACCATCCTTCTTTTCAACGAATATCACAGGTGCTCCCCAAGGTGATGAACTAGGATGAATGAACCATTTATCTAGCAATTCTTTTAGCTATTTCTTAAGTTCCTCTAATTCACCAACGGACATTCTATATGGTCTCTAAGCAATAGGTGCAGAACCAGGTAAAAGACCTATGAGGAATTCAATGTCGCGTTCAGGTGGCATACCTGGCAAATCATCGGGGAAGACGTCCGGGTACTCACACACCACTCTGATGTCCTTAATCAAATCTGCCTTTAGCTGATTCATTGCACAGTTTGCTGCTGACGGAAGTATTGCAACGAACTCAAACCGTTCCCCTTCTGATCTAGTGAGAAGCACTGACTGCTTGGAACAGTGAATAACTGTGTCGTACTTTGTCAAACATCCCATTCCAAGAATAATGTCAATACCACTGGACTGCGAGACTATTGGATTTGCACAGAATTCCCTTCCCATAATCTATATCTTCACCCCAAGACACTGATACATAGCCCTCATATTTCCCCCAGGTGAATTCACTAGAATGGAACTAGGCATGGTGCATAGGGGAATGGAGTACTTAGCAACATACTTGGCAGAAATAAAATAATGCGATGCTCCGGAATCAAATAAAACTCATGTAGGGGCTGAGTTGACTAGGAACATACCGAACACAACGTCATGAGCCTCCTGAGCGGTCTCCGTGGCCACGCGATTCACACGCCCGCGGACGTAATTCTGCTAGCCCTTATTGTTTTGCGGCGTCTAGTTGTTGTTTCTGGGCTATTGCTGCTGTGGAGTCTGCCTCTGTCCACTGTTGTTGAGCTGGCTTGGAGTGTTCTGGGTGTTCCTCTTGGGACAACCATTGGCATAGTGTCCAGTCTCGCCGCATCTGAAGCACGTTTTACCACCAGTGGGAATAGGGGTGTTGTTCCTCATAGGTGTTCCAGTAGGGGTGTTCTGGCGATTCTGCGGGAAAGTGGGATGCTGCGCTGACTGACCAGCACGCTGAGCTTGTTGCTGCTGGTTCTGCTGATTAGGGCGCTGGTATTGATTCTGCCCGTAGTTGACATTCTGTCCTCCAGTGCGGAAAGGTGTTCCTTGCGGGGGCGCGAAACGAGGGCGTGAGTTGTTGCTGAACTGCCCTGGCAACTCAAACTTCCTCTTCTGCTCACCCATCTCCTTGCGAGCATGCTCCACCATGATGGCATTGTCCACTATCTTTTGGAAGTTTTCGAAAGTGTGCACCATCAGTTGATACTTGATAGGACCAATCAGTTTGTCCCTGAAGTGATCCTGCTTCTCTTCATCATCTGCTAAATCTTTGGAAGCGTAGCGAGATAGCTGAATGAACTTGTCCCGGTACTCACTCACAGACATCGCTCCCTGCTTCAGTGCAAGGAACTCTTGCTTCTTGAGATCCATTAGACCTTTGGGTATGTGTTGCTCCCTGAACTTGCTCCTGAACTCCTGCTAGGTGATGGTGTTGGGGGTGCCATGAGCTGCGATGTAAGCATCCCACCAATCTGTAGCAGTTCCTTCCAATCTGCCTGAAGCATACAAGACCTTCTCCCTGTCAGTACACTGGACGATGCTCAGCATCTTCTCCACCGTCTTGATCCAGTCATCAGCTTGCAGAGGATCAAATGAGTGAGAAAATGAAGGAGATTTGTGGCTCATGAATTCTCTGTGCCTGTCCCTAGCTGGCGGTGGTGGCGGTGGTGGAGCTTGGTTCATCTGGGCCTGCATATTGGCGATAGTATTCGCCATGGTTATTAGCAGCTGAGTCTGGGTGGCGAGAAACTGCTCCATCCCTGCTGGTGGCGCCTGGTTCTGTTGACTCTGCTGAGGATTGCGGTTGGTGTTGTTGCTTCTTTCATGACGTGGTAATACAGGCTGATTAACCCCTGACCCAGACCTGGTGTTCACCATCTGATCGGTTAGAAAAATGAGACTCATGAAATCAATCATATAAAAGGATAGGAGCAAGGATAAGATAAAGACAGTAAATAAAATAGATAACCCCAAGCTTTACTAAACTATCTATCTTTATTAAAAACTTGATGTAATTGTGGTCATCACTCCACAATTCATCGCAATCATTACAAAGATCCAACTCAAATTGTTCTCACAAAACCAAGCACACAAGCACATTAACTAAGAATAAACAAACTATAAAGACCGTTCGAACTAGCGATTACAAAAAGACTCTTAAGGACACTCCTAACCTAGACTCCTAGATCTAGCATCTCTAATGGTAGCGGGTGCGGTAGCCGGGCTCTCCATAGTGGACGCGCTTGCGGGGAGGTGACTCTGGCAGGTAGTCGATGGACTCGTCGCTGTCGTACTCCGGGGGTAACTCTTGATCTCCCCTCGGCTGAGCTTCCAGAATCGCCTTCTCCCTAAGCGTCTTCCTCAGCTTCCTCTTGACCTCCTGGATCTCTGCTCCGGTAGCATCCAAGTCAGTGCTGAGAGCGGCGACCAACTCCTACGTGGTGTCCATGAGCGAACTTCCTTCCCCAGGGGGTGGAAGAGGAATCTACGCACTGGTGGCACCCTTCCTGTGGCGTGGGAACTGCTGAAACTTGGTGCCCTGGAGCTCATCCCGATAAGCATGGCAGAGATAGTAGAGAGCTCTCCTAGCAGCTTCACTAGTCCCTGCATCCAAAGTCTTCCTGGGCACGTCGTCAAAGTGCTTGTAGTACTCCATCCGGCTGCCATACCTCTCATCCGGAACACTGATCATCACTGCCACTAACCACTCCTCCTCCTGCTGAGCATTCTTGAACAAGGAGGCTTCATAGTGTGGCATTAGTGGAAAGCCGATTCTCTGCATGGCCCTCCATAGAAGTGCTGGGAATGGACATTCAGCAAAGTCCTGGTGATGTAGTTGCTTCTCATAATGGGGCTCTAGTGGCGGTACGTCTGCTGCGGCGGCTGGCTCAGGATCATCATCGGGGTCATCATCACCGCCATCCGGTGCAGCTGGGTCATCACCACCATCTTTTGCATCGTCTCCTCCTGGGGCGCCTGGATCGGCACTGTCTCCTCCTGCAGCGTCCCCCTCATCGCTGTCTCCTGCAGCGTTTGGGTGGTCCTCAGGCAGCTCCATGGGCTCCTCCTCAGTGTCGGTGTCCACCCAGCCTCCTCCGTAGTAGCCGTAGTAGTCGTTGTCGTCGTCGTCGACCTCCACGAACACGGGGGCGTCCTCTTGCTGCACAGGATCCTCCTGCTCGGGTACCTCCTGAGGATGCTGGATCTGACGAGGCGGTCCACGGGTGCTCTTGCGGGCAGTCTCCCTGGTTCTGGCCATCTGTATCAAAACATGGACAGTGCAAGATAGATGATATTTAGAAAAAATGTTATGGGTGACCTTAAAGCAAGAAGGAGTTTGGAAAATAGCAACACACTTGTGAGGCAAGCATGAAGTCAAAGATGAGAAAATAGTGATATAATCAAGAAATAAGAAATTCTCAAAAGTAAGCAAGCAGAAGCTAGGTCACTATTCAAGATAAGCCTTAAAATTCGACCATTACTAACTATGCTAACGTTCTACAGTCAACACTGCTCTGATACCACTTCTGTCACACCCGGTTTTGAAAATGAAGCGAATGCATCTCATATGTGCGCTAGGATCAAGTTTCATACATATGATACACGATACAAGTGTATACCAAAATAATGTCATAACAAAAGAGAGTATTATAGTACTTTATTACATGACCAAAAGTCTTAATATTAAGCGAACAAATAAACATTTATAACTAGCAGCAGACTTCAACTTCACAGGCAGATGACTGGGAGACATACGCCTAGAACTCCTCAAAATCTTCAAGGAACTCCGGACAATTATCTTGTTCTAAGCAGCATTGGTTTTAATAAAGCAAGCGTGAGTACACTTATGGTTGGTACTCAGCAAGTGGAGTAAATTATATGGCATGCAAGGCCAAAAACAAGGAATAGCTGACATGGTTTGACTGCGATAAAAAATTTTAGTTGACCAAGTTTTATTTAGCAAGCATTAACTAAGTGTAAGTATATACCAACCCTAAATAAATAAAAGAGAAAAGTAACAAAAACAAAAATAAAGAATATCAATTTAGATCATCTTTAAGTTCAATTATCATGTGAGGGTCCAAGCCGCTCTAAACCGTGAGCACGGCTGATATATCAGTTTTCACTCTGCAGAGATTGTACACTTTACCCACAACTCGTGTTTCCCTTGATGCCCGGGTTTGCAAGGCCCTTAAACACTTCCGAGGTGAGTGGCAGGGATTCACTACGAGACCTTTACAAAGATTCTCTAACTTGCAACTATCCGCTAAGATTTCAGGCCGCAGTGGTCATAACCCTCCCTAATGAGGCGGTAATCAAAGCTTCCAAGAGGACCGAGCTATACCCCATCAACGCACTACCCTCTTGCCCTTTCGGTAAGACCATTACAAGCTAGAGTTTCTAGTTAATTTGTCAAGACCAAAGCCATGTAGTATTGTGGTTGCACTATTTTCCTGGGTGGTTCTCCATGTTCCAATTAATGCAATGATCTTAAAGTTATTACCAAAAAAGTATTCCAGAACATGAAGTAAAACAAGTGTAGCGTAGTTTCTAAGTTATCCAACCAAATTCTAGGTAAAAGCAACCCAGGTTCAATCAAGGAATTTCAAGAGAAACTAGGCATACCCTTAGTTTGGGATCCATCAAATTATAGACACATGCATGCATATAAAGTAAATGTGTGTATTTAGAAGTTATTAGGACTGGAATATGATCAAGGACCACTTGCCTTCTTCAAAGTACTGCTGCTGCTCAGGGACATCTTCAATGCCTTGCTCTTGAGGACCCTCGAACTGCGCACCGTCTATCGCAAAAACCTAGTACATACAAACAATCAAGTACAATAAATAAGAAACAGTACACCAAACAATATAAATAGAGCAGAACAACATCATAAAGCTACTGTACACATCGCAAGGATCGCGTGAGCATTAGAATTGATGAAAACGGAGTTAAAACAAAGAAATTATGGCTAAATCATAATTCCAGGGGCTTATTTGTAAAGGATTTGAAACTAGAAGGGCTCTAGACAAAGAAACCGAGGACTAAAACATAATTAAACCTTAGATGTAGGGTTTAGATTAAAAACAGAGGGGCGAGGGATGGCGGGTTCTATTTTAGAAAAAGACAGGGGATTAAACAGAAGAAAAAGGATTATTCATGAATACTTTTGATAAAGGTACTTTTGAACTATCGTGGACCACGGGTTGATTTCGATAAAACTCAGGGTTTCTTTTGCAAAAAGACCTAGGGTTTGACCGGTACGCGGGTTTTGACTCGGGTTAGATTAGATCTAACCCATCGGATCGGGATCCGACAGCTGCGTGGGGCTAGGGTGGCACAGGCGGCGGCGCTGGCGCCGGCGACGACGGCTCACGGCGGCGGGCGGCGGCGGACTCGCCGGACTTTGTTAAAAACGGCTGTCCAGGCTCGGTTTCAAGCACGGGCTGCACGGGGAGAACGCGTACGCTACGGGGAACGCATCTAGGGGCTTAGGCTGGCGAGACGAGGGCCGGAGAGGGGCGCACGGCGGCGGCGCGCGGCCGCGTTGCTTCGGCGAGGAATCGCGCGTGCAGGAAGGCGGTGAAAAGAGGGAAAAGGGGCCAGCGATGCTCCTTACTGCAACGTGGAACTCCTGCGGCACTTGCTCGATGGCGGAAGGCGGCGGTGCGGTGGCGTGTCGGGCAGCCGAGGTGCGGAAGCGGCGGGCTTGCGAGGCTAGGGTTTGTGAGGTGAGGGCGGCAGCTGCAGGTTGAGGGGACCGAGGGCACAGGGCGGCGGCTTTATAGGGCGGCCGAGGGGTCTCGACGTGCGGGCCCGAAGCGCCACGCGGGCGGAGGCGGCGTCATGCTCGGCCGGACTTGGGGTCAAGCCCGAGTCTGGCTCGAGGTCAGGGACGAACCCGACGGTCAGGGCCGCCTGGCGGTGAGGGAGAGAGGGAGAGAGGGAAGCGGACTGGGCTGCTGGGCCGAGAGAGAGGGGCGACGCGGTTAGCTGAGCTGGGCCGCGCGGGGGAAAAGGAAAAAGGTCGCATGGGCTGCGGGGGAGAAAAAGAAAAGAGAGAAGGGAGGAAGAGAAGGAAATGGGCCGGGCCAAAAGAGAAAGAGAGGGAGAAAAAGAAATGCATTCAAATGCATTTGAAATTGAATTGAAATTAAATTCAAATGGAAGACAAACAATAAAACAATGCAATGCGGCATCAATTGCACAAGACCTATATTTCTTTATGTTTCTTTTTATGGTTAAGTAAATTACTATTAATTCCCCGTAAATGCTCTAAAACCAAAAGAATTTGAATAAAAACCTTATAGATCCTTAAGATAATCTAGCAAAGTTTATTTAGGTTCCTAATTTGAAAATTAGGGTGTTACAACGGGGGCGTTCGCGGGACCTTCCCCCTCGCGTGGGGCTTGGTAGACGGACACATCCTTGACACCCTGGTTCGTAGGGGGGTACGGGCCCGCATTTTGCCCGCGTCACCAAGACATCGAGCTCTTGGCCTATTATTGTGCCGTGTGCACGATGAGCATGCGCAACTTTTGGTGAGCGCGGCGCCCCTCGGGCATCGCTAGCTTCGGGAGCC
This sequence comes from Panicum miliaceum, assembly GCA_032594955.1. Taxonomy (NCBI): domain Eukaryota; kingdom Viridiplantae; phylum Streptophyta; class Magnoliopsida; order Poales; family Poaceae; genus Panicum; species Panicum miliaceum. The sequence continues at coordinate 3,147,987 of CM064070.1, read as the reverse complement.
CTTCCAGCAAGGCCGCAGCAGCGGTGATGTTCTGGCTTGCCTGGGTGAAGCGCGGGGGACCCTCGTCGTCTTCGAGGATCCTCCGGTTTATGTCACGAGTGGCGGCGCACGCGCGCCCTCTGTCCCCACGGTCTCCAATCTCTCGCTCGAGTTCGGTGGACTCCTATTGTATATGGAGGCGCGCTTCCTTGAGCTCCTTCTGCTGCTCCCGCAGCTGCTCGAGCCGCAAGGGTAGTGGGGCTTGGTTCCTCTTCCTTGCCCTGACGTTAGGGCCGCTCGGAGGAGTGTCCCTGCTATGGGCGTCTTCGACATGCCCTTTAGGGACACCCGCCATGAAACACTCCCGCGAGGGGTGGTGGCTTCCTCTGCTGGAAGCAGAGTCCGAGATCACCTCCGATTCCCCCGCGAGGAAATCATGGAAGGATTCTGAGACATAGTCCGTCATCCCCATGAACTCGTCGTTTGTGGGGGACGAACCAAAAGACGCCGCGGCGAGGCGATGCGCGTCCTCCGCCGCGTTGCGCAGGCCAAAATGAAACCTCGTCAGGATGCCCCTGTCCAGGATCTCCGGGGAGAGTGGTTCTCCCTCGGAGATCTGCGCCGTGACATTGGCGAACGAGAAGAGAACATGGTGCAAGTCCTCCTGGGTCGGTCGGGGACCCAAGAAGACGCGGAGCTGACGCCCCAAACTCTTGTAGTCAAAGTCGGGGGGGGGGGGGGGCTACTACCCCCGGAGGCGAGATCCTCCGGGGCACGCAGTTGCATCCCCTCGAGAGCCTCAACAACAGGGTCAAAGTCGGCAGTGCGTGTGGGGTGAACCGGAACACGAACCTGCTCCCCCTCCTATGGTGATGATGAAAGCTAGGCTCCCGAAGCGCACGAGCGTGCTTGGGGCCCATCCTCCAGCGTGGTTGGCCATCCGCAGCCTAAAGAGGTCGACGAGACGTGCAAAACCCCTACCTGGTGCGCCAATTGTCGGTGTCTCGAATCGCCGACTAGTAAATTTTGTGATTGCGTGTCTGGCCCGGATGGTGTGAAAGAAAGGCACGAGGGTCTATACTGGTTCGGGCAGAATGTCCCTATGTCCAGTTCGAGCCGCTTGTGCTCTTGCACTAAGTTTGCAGTAGGGGCTACAAACGGGTGAGAGAGAGAAACGGCTCCCAAGTCTCTGGTGGAGTGTACATGCGTGGATGTGAGTCTAAGAGTTCTGTTGTCCCCCTTCCGGGGGGCCTCCCTTCCCCTTTTATAAGTCAAAGGGAAGGGAGTGGTTACAGAGAGAGAGAGAGAGAGATCCTCGGGATCATGCCTCCTCTCCTCCTCTTTGAATGGGCCCCGCTGGCCTTGTAGATGATGACGGAGGCGCTCCCATGCCGCACCCTGGTGCGACGTGCGGTGCGGGTCTGCTAGGCCACAGGACGGGCGACGTGCGCCTTGACGAGACGGGCGGCATGAGCCCCCCGGCGCATTTTATGGCTTGACCTCCGGCGTGGTGGACGGCCGAGACTTGCCGTAGTTGCCTGTCTTTTTGGGAGGTCATGTCGTCGCATGTCCTTACCTACCCTTACGCCAGAGGTTCATCCTCCGGCGTGGCCCGTCACTTCATGAGGTCCCTGGGGGCCCCACGTCTTTGGGGCGGACGTGCCCGACCCCTCATCCTTGGGGTTGGGCGAGGCAGACGCGCCCGACCCCTCATCGTTGGGGTTGGGCGAGGCGGATGCGCCCGATCCCTTACCCTTGGGGTCGGGCGAGGCGGACGTGTCCTTCTCCAGTGCTTCGCGTTGGGCTGTCGGTGCCCCTTCTCCTGGTGGGCCGTTCTGCGGCCATTTGGTGGCCCACCTGGCCCAAGCCATGTACTTTTAGGGAGCTAATCCGTGATCAGCTTCCTAAGGAACATTCTTTGGGGGATCCATGACATTTTCCCCCGACAAGAAGCATCTAAAACGTTAAGCTCACTTCACAACCAACAAAACGTGCTCTCATCTAGTGGTTTTGTGAAGATATCCGCCAATTGATCTTCAGAACGAACACCACAAAGTGATATATCATTCCTTGACACATGATCTCTTAGAAAGTGATGGCGAATATCAATATGCTTCATGCGAGAGTGTTGAACCGGGCTGTTAGCAATTTTTACGGCACTCTCGTTATAACAAAGGAGCAGGATTCTATCTAGTTTCACACCATAGTCCAAGAGGCTTTGCTTCAAATAGAGGATTTGAGCACAACAAGCCCCGGCGGCAATGTATTCTGCCTCCGCGGTTGACAAGGCCATGGAATTTTGTTTCTTTGAGGACCAAGAGACCAAGGAACGCCCTAGCAAGTGGCATCCACCCGATGTACTCTTACGATCAACATGACATCCGGCAAAGTCTGAATCCGAGTATCCCAAGAGTGTAAAACTAGCGCCTTTGGGGTACCACAACCTATGCTAGGCGTATGTTTGAGGTATCTAAGGATCCGCTTCATGGCACTAAGGTGGATTTGTTAGGGTTAGCTTGAAAACGAGCACACATGCATACAATAAACATGATATCGGGCCTAGATGCGGTAAGGTAAAGAAGCAACCCAATCATAGAATGATAAAGCTTTTGGTCAACTGGTTTACCTCCCTCATCAAGGTTGAGATGTCCATTGGTTGGCATTGGAGTCTTGATCGGCTTGCAATCATCCATCTTGAATTTCTTGAGGATGTCCCTCGTGTACTTTTCTTGATGGATGAACGTCCCTTCCTTCAATTGCTTGACTTGAAGAAGTTGCTTCCTTCAAGTGGGGTTAGTTGAACCAAATATGATATCATCAACATAGATTTGACATACGAATAGCTCGTCGTTGATGATTCTTATGAATAGAGTTGTATCCACCCTCCTGATCGTGAAGCCCTTCTCAAGAAGGGAGTCACGAAGGCGTTCATACCAAGCCCGAGGTGGTTGCTTGAGCCTGTAGAGCGCCTTGTTCAACCTATAGACATGATTAGGTTATCTAGGGTCTTCAAACCCGGGAGGTTGTTCAACAAACACCAACTCATTAATGAAGCCATTTAAGAACGCACTATTTACATCCATTTGAAAGAGTTTCATGTTATGATGTGAAGCATAAACTAAAAGGATACGGATAGCTTCAAGTTTTGCGACGGGCACGAATGTTTCACCAAAGTCCAACCCTTCAACTTGTGCAAAGCCCTTAGCCACAAGTCTTTCCTTGTTGCAAACCACCACACCATGTTCATCTTGCTTGTTGCGGAAGACCCATTTGGTGCCGATGACGTTCTTGTCTTGACGACGTTCTTCAAGAACCAAAACTTCATTGCGGGTGAAGTTGTTGAGTTCTTCTTGCATGTCCATCACCCAATCCGGGTCCTCAAGAGCTTCATCTACATGTGTATGTTCCAAGCAAGAAACAAACGAGTAATGTTCACAAAAAGAGGCATATTGACGTCTACGAGTTCTTACTACACTGGAAGGATCTCCCATGACTAAGTCAAGAGGATGGTCCGAGTTGTCTTTGTTTGCCTTTCTTGTGGTAGCAGTGATGTAGCTTGTGGTGGATCAACATCCTCGGCTTGAGCTTGAGCTTGTTCAAATGTGATATCTGTGTCATGGAATGGAAGTTGAGCTTCATCATCTTGATTACTTTGGGCATCATGTGGAGGATCTGAAGCATCATCTTCTTCATCAGATAACTCATAGTGAAGATGAGAATGTGTTGGAGTTGGTTCTTCCACCTTGGAGTCATCCTTGGAAGAGGCTTCAACTTGAATAGGTGGAGTGGGAAGCGCTTCATCCTCCTCTTTTGGCTTGACTTGCCCAACGGCCATCTTCTTCATGACATCACGAAGTGGTTCATCACCTAAATCATCACAAGTGAAACCCTCCTCATGGAGCCATTAGTTTCATCGAACTCCACGTCACATGTTTCTTCAATCATGCGAGTAGCATTATTGAATACTCTATATGCCTTGAAGTTAGATGAGTAACCAACAAGAAAACGAACATCACAACGACTTTCAAACTTCCCTAGGTGCTTCCTCTTCTTGAAAATATAGCACTTACAACCGAAGACCCAGAAGTAGGAGATGTTGGGCTTCCTCCCAATGAGAAGCTCGTAGGGCGTCTTCTTCAAGAAGCGGTGGAGATACACCCGGTTGGATGCATGGCATGCGGTGTTGATGGCTTCCGCCAAAAAACGTTGCGAGATGCCATAGTCATTCAACATGGCTCTTGCAAGGGTGATCAAGGTCTTGTTCATCCTCTCCACCACTCCATTTTGTTAAGGAGTGTATGTTGATGAAAACTCATGCTTGATGCCGAACTCGTCGCAAAACTCTTCAACTTGAGTATTCTTGAATTCTGTGCCATTGTCACGTCAGACCTTCACAACACTTGACTCAAACTCATTCTGAGCTTTCTTGATGAAGGTCTTGAAGATCCCCACCGTCTTGCTCATGTCCTCTAGAAAGAAAGTCCAAGCATATCTAGAATAATCATCGACAATGACAAGACTCTTGTAGGTGGTTAGCCTGAAGAGATCCATGTGAAGAAGCTCCAATGATCTTGATGTTGATAAGTAGGCCTTCATGGGATGTGAAGTTGCAAATTGCTTCCCGGCTTGGCAAGCACTACAAAGTTTGTCCTTCTCAAACTTCACGTCCTTCACACCAACCACCATACCTCGTTTAAATGTCTTCTTGAGTTGGCTCATTCCAATATCAGCAATGCGGTGACGCCAAAGCCAACCCAAGGACGTCTTGGTGAATAGGCACGTAGTCAAGCTTGCATCATTAGAAGAGAAGTCAACAAGGTAGATGTGCCATGTCGAAACCCTTTAAAGATAAGGCTCTTGTCCTCCTTGCTTGACACAACAACATCACTCTCACTAAAAGTGCAAGTTAGTCCCAAATCACAAAGTTGTGCAATAGAAAACAAATTAAAACTAAGAGAATCTACATGAAAAACAATTGAAATAGAGACATCCTTGGTTATGGCCACCTTACCCAAACCTACCACTTTTCCTTTAGAGTTGTCACCAAAGGTGACTTGTTCATGATCACCCACATCTTCATCTAGTGAGGTGAACATCTTTACATAGCCGATCATATGTTGTGTACATCCGCTATCAAGAACCCAATTCTTTCCACCGGCTTTGTAGTTCACCTACACAAAAATGAATCATTCTTGAGGTTTGGGAACCCAAGTAAGTTTGGGTCCTTTGACATGAGTTGCTAAAATTTTAGGAACCCATATTTGTCGTCGAAGCTTTCTTTTCTCTTGGGTACCAATGAACTTCGCCACCACCTTGCCACTCTTGAGCTTACTCAACAAGAAATGATGGTTATCGAGTTAAGATTTATAATTGGAAGGCAAGGGGGGAAGTGGGTGAGTAGGAATTGGACACTCCCTTGTATGGTGCCCGGTGACTTGGCAATGTTGGCAATAGGAGCCCACTTCCTTGATGAAGCATTCCTTGAGCTCTAGAGACTTGGGACAATTTTCCGGAGGCTTGGGAAAGGTTCCAAGTCCATTGGTCCCAAAGTGCCTTGCATTGTGGGAGAGGATCTCCTTGCAAATATTCTCCCCTTGTCACCGTGTACACGCACTTTGTCATGCTTTCAAGTTCCTCTTCTAGTTATTTCCCCTATCATGGTTAGTCTTTGAAGAAGAAGGAGAAGCAATATGATAAGTAGTTGAGTAAGGCGACTCCACAAGATCTTCACATGAAGTAGATGCATTGACTTTGATGGGTTTGGTCTTTGCTATTTCTAGCTCATCATCAATGGCATCAAAAGCAAATTCAAGCTCTTGGCACTTCATGTTCAAGTTTGCATTTGTCAATGGAAATACAATGCAATTAGATACAAAAAGGAAATAAAATAAGGAATCAAGCTTAAGTTTCTTGTTGCATGAGTCAAGAGACTTATTGAGCACAACTACTTCATCATGCTCAAGAAGCAATTCATTGTGCTTAGCAAGTAACTTGTCATGATCCTCTCTAAGTTGCTTGCTAGACACAACACATGATTCATGAGTTTCAACTACCTCATTGTTTCTAACTAGCAACTCGTCATGTGAGGCCTTAAGCTTAATATGATCACTTTCAAGAGACTTGCATTTAGACTTATACTTCTCGATCACATCATTGTATTCCTCTAGAATCAAGGTGATAAGTCATTGTCACTATCATCATCACTAGAAGAGTGTTCATCATTGCTCACCTTGGAGTTACCTCTTGCCATGAGACACATCACTTCTTCTTGATGGCGATCCCCACGATCTTCTTCTTGGAATCATCATCACTAGAATCATCACTTGAGGTTTCACCATCGATGATCCACTCACCAAGGAAGGCCTTGATTTGTTCCATCTTATTGAAAGACTTCTTTTTCTTGTGATCACTTTTCTCGTAGTCTTTCTTCTTGTGCTTGTGTTGATGGCCATCATCTTCATGATTCTTGTTGAGTCTTGATGGCTCGGAACAATCATAGCAAATGTGATCACCATGTTTCCCCCAATTGTAGCACTTCTTCTTGCCACCTTCCATGTTTCTCCGAGTTTGAAATTTGTTCTTCTTGGAGTCATAGTTGTACCCTTTCTTGTTCAACCTTGACATCATTTTGGAGGTTTTCCTCATGAGAAGAGCCAACTCCACATCTCCATCTTCATCACTTGAGTCGTTGCTAGCTTCATCTTCGCTTGAACTTGATGGAGGGGCCTTGAACTCGTTATTCTTCTTTGACTTGTGGACACTCTTGGCTTTGAGTGCAAGGTCCTTCTTGGCTAGTGGAGGCTCAATTTCACCCAAGAGGAACATTTCATGTGACTGGATCTTCTTGACAACATCTGCCACATCAAGAGTTTCAATGTCCTTCTCATAGAGAAGAGATGTGACTATATTGTACTTGGGCTTGTGAAGCGTGTGAAGGATATTCTAGATGATGTCGTTGTTTGACAAAGGAGAAATTTCAAGCGAGTTAATGTCCGCAATAAGCATATTCAATCTAGAGTACATTTGTTCAACCAATTCATTAGAACGCATTTTGAATTCATTGAATTTTTCCTTAAGCACTTGATATTTCTCTTCACGAAGTTTCTTAGAACCAAGATGGCTCTTTTCAAGCTCATACCAAATGTCATAAGCATTGGCTTTGCTATGAACACGAGCAAAGACCTCCTCACTTATGGCTTCAAACAAAGCATTTTTAGCTCTAGCATTCCACTTAATTTGAGAATCAGTAGCAGGTCCACCCATGCTCCTTTCGGTGACCTCCCAAGCTTCGGGGGAGACAGCCTCAAGATAACTCGCCATGCGAGCTTTCCAATAGCCATAGTTTCTCCCATCGAACTTGGGCGGTCCACTACCACTCCCCGGGGCCATTCTCTAGGATTTTAAGCCTATAAAAGAGAGCCTACGCTCTAATACCAATTGAAAGGATCGTGGCCCAAGAGGGGGGATGAATTGGGACTTTTTCAATTTCTACCAAGTCCTTAACCTACAACTAGTGTTGCCCAAACCTAGAGTTTAAAACCTATGAACTAGAGCACACTGACAAGAGCACAGGTAGGTAAACACACTAACATGATCATATTGCCTAGTGAAGATCACACTGCCAAGTATATATCCTAATCAAGAGAGCACACTAGCAATAGAAGATCCTACTTAACAAACAAGCAAACAAAGGAAACAACAAGTAAAACAAAAGTAGATACTTGAAAGTAAAAAGAGGGACACGAGACAATCGGATTTTTTCCCATGGTATCGAGGAGTTGACGCTCCCCCTAATCCACGTTTGAGCACCCACTAAGGGTTGAGCTCTCTTGCATCACCAAGAAGCAAGTGTTCACTAAGAATGCTCCTTTTCCATCTCCGGAGCGGCGAGCTTCAAACTGCGTACAATCTTCTCTTCTTGGGGCTCCCACAAACTCCAAGAGCTCACCAAGAGCCACGGATCACCAAGACCGTCTAGGTACCGTTAAACACCAAGAGTAACAACCCCTAAGCCTTCACTTGACCTACACTAAGCTGGCCCTAAGCTCAAGCACACTTGCTACTCTCAAATGGATGATTTCTTTTGTGTTTTGGATCAACTCTCTAGCTCAAACTCTTCTTGTCATAGCTTCTGGTCTTTCTCTTCTGCTCTGGAGTGGCCTCAGGTATTCAGGGTGTCAAAGGCAGCTCAAGTGACCCGGGGGAAGTGAATATATAGGCTAGAGATCAAGCCATAGCTGTTGGAGGCTACTTTCTCGAAAAGCATAAAGCGTCGGTTAAACCGGTCATCTGCATCAGTTCAACCGGTCATACTGAGCTGTGAATAGTAGCCGTTAGACTTCTGACAGGCTCTGGTGCTGATGTCATTGCACCGACGGTTAAACCTACGGGGCATCAGTTTAACCGGTCATGAAGAACTTTTCATGCCAAGGCTTGTGCCATTCTCAAAATAGTACTGAGTAAACCAGCACGAATGCACTGATGCCTTTGTTAGGTCCGGCGGTTTAACCGGTGCTGAAGTGAGTCTTGACCCAGAACCTTCTGGCGCTTCTGTATCGATCGTCATTGCATTTTCCATTGCACCGACAGTGCGTCGGTTTAACCCATCCTGTGGAGGTTTCTTCACTTGATGTCCATCTGCACTGTCCAATGCACCGACCAGATATATATTCTTTGCGTCAGTTTAACCGGTCCTTAGAATCTTTCTGCCACTTGTGCAATGGGCATGGAATTGAGTTTTTCTTCGAGTTTCTTCTTCTTCCAAGTGTTGCTTTGACTTCTTTGAGCTGTCTAGGACTGAGCTTGAGCAAGTGTACATGATTTCAAGGCCAACTTTCACTAGGTCAAGCTACTAACTCAAGAACACCCTTAATAGTACGGTCAAATACTAAAAGCTATAAAACCTGAACTAAATCAAGTGTCCTTCGTCTCCTTATGACTCTTGATACTAGAAAGGTCCTTAATCTTCATATCCGAGTCCTTGACACGCCTTTCCATGCAAATTGAGGGGTCTCCTTTTATATTTCATAAGTGACTTATCCAAGATATGATATCCGCTTCAAAATACACGTTAGTCACGTATAGTTGTCATTAATCACCGAAACTTACTATATGCATCTATCAGCCTAGATGCGCTTCAATAAAACAAGAAAAGGTTAGAGAAGGACAGAAGGTCTATAGATTATTTCACCGTTCTAATAACAGGGAAAATGAAAATAAAAGGATGGACTATTCGTGATTTCTTATAGAATGCTAAAACTTTTTTAAATGGCGAAAAACAGACAAGTTTTTACTAGATCGAAGTAGCACTGCAACTAACGCGCCACGGTACCCGAATCTCAATCAGGATAAGCATCAAAATATACTGTATCGCTTTACTCGGAAAAAAAGAGAAAAACACACTTTAGTGCTTGGACGAGCACAGGTTTATATATTTGCACAGCCGCTGTGCCTGCGGCGGCCGGCGACAAGAGGGGTTGGGCTAGAGGCGGTGCGTTCGATCGATGCGCGGTGGGCTGGGTCGAGCCGGAATCGGAACACGATTAATCTGATCGGACCCCTTGGCCAATTGCCATCTTGTGTTCAAGAGACAAGAGTTGCTTGGTGATCTTCTGTTAACATCTGGCATCTCGCGAGTGCCTCCTCCCAATGGCAGAATTAATTCTACGATGGCTTATGACCACGTACGGGCACCTCAAAGTTGACTTCAACTTTCATGCACCCAGCTTCTCTAAATAAACAGAGCTGAATTAAGTCTGCAAAAGAACCAGTTGTACTCCCATAAAAAGGTTAAGAAACAGTTAGAAACCTGTACTACTACTGCTTTGGAAATTTCCATGCTATGGCGTTGGACACTGAAGGAGGACGACGGCTGATTCTGTCACCAGAAACGCTTCAGAAACATTGCACAAAGATGATTACACAGAATATAATGCCGATACTATGTGTTGATTAGTTCGTCTACCATGTCCATGTGGACAAGAAAACAAATTAATGAACCCCATTGACTTGCAGGTTCTCATTTAGTGCTAGTGCTACCTAGAATTAATGTTACTAATTCAGCTAAACTCATCAGCACTATCTGCAAGCACACCAGATTGCCAGCTTATTAGAAGCATGTATCAAGGCAAAATGAGATAGCATATAAAATCCCGCTACAACCACTTTCATGAGATGTTCCATAAGGTTAAGTACCACATACAAGCTGCGGGTTAAGTACCACAAAATAGCTAGCATATATCAATAATAAAAACATAACGTTTCTCCATCTTCATTAATCATTACATCTCAATTTTTTTGTCACAAAAGCAAGATTGCAAGGACCAGGGAACATCGTATATATAGGCAGGGTCTTAAAACATTATTCAGCCTTCAACTTCAATGCCAGCATCTTCAATTCTTCATGCCTTAAACTATCTTGAATTCTTGATGCCGTGCCGATCACCAGCATCCTTTAAGCTCCCTTTTTCACTGCAACAAAGTGAGATAGCATAAATGCTTGATAACAACTATTTTTATTAGATTCAGGCAAATCATCTATGTACACAGGCACCTATTTTCATTATTTTTATAATTAGGAGTGTGTTGGTGCATGGTACTTCGCATTTCCCAAAATTCAACTAGTTGGTATATAGGGAGCATATAGGAGCATATAGATGCGAGCTTGGAATATATCTCCGATCCCTTACACATTGGCTACAACATTGGTAAGCTAGGCCAATTTCATATAGAAAAAGGATCAACCCTGCATGCATACGATCCGTATATATGTTTGCTTAGCTTAGCAGCTTAGATAAGAATTTCACTTCCACTGTTATAGAATCCAAAAATAAAGAAGAGATGCACCTAGCTCTGTTAAAGTACTGAATTAATCCTAGCAACACCATGCCTTTCGTTAGCTTAATAAGCTTATCACACACTTCCTATAATCATAAATACAAGTCCATTAAGTCCTATGTCAAAATTTTAAATTTGACTAGCAATAAGTATAAAATATATTATTTATTTTAAATGAAAAGAGAGATGAATCATCTTGTGTTGCCAACTATACAAAATTTTAGATATTGGTGGCCAAAGCTTCACTTACAACAAATCAGGATAAACTTATATTTGCAATCAGCAGAGTAAATATCAAAGAGCAAAAGAAAAGGAGAGGTGACACAGGCCACTATAAAGCTCAGCCCAATACCCCGATGCTACCAGGGCAACAAGTGGCGAAATGGAGCAGGAAACAAATTTACATGGGTCACAAAGGTGTAAAGAGGGCATCAGACAACGTAAGTTCCAATTAAGTGCATTTTAATGTTTTCAGATGGTAAAATCATGTCTAGTGGTAAGGGTACCGATAAGAAGATTATTCGTGATTAGTCGTTGATCAGTCTAATTAGTTGAGCCTAGTCGGTTCTAGTTGTAGTCTAGTCGTCCCGTATATTCCAGGACTGATATACTATATAGCATATTATTTAAAGCAAATATCAAGATAATGTTGATGGTCAGATGGTCACTAACTTAGTAATTTGTGAGTTTTAATTTGTGAAGTAGACTAAAAGAGCACTAGACTAGAGCTAAAACAACAACAAGATAGAGGAGATACACAGTTAGGAAAACTTCAGAGTCCAAAAGGCCAAAACCGCAGACGGCCTAAAAATTACCCAGAACTTGCTGGAAGCTAGTATTCCCCACGCTGGCCTAAAAATTACCCAGAACTTGCTGGAAGCTAGTATTCCCCACGCTAATCGGACGACTAATCACGGTTACCAACAAAGTAGTCGGATGACCTGACTTCTATTCAAGATAGTCGCCTCGGTGGGCATGATCAGTACTGGCGGACCGATAAGCGCGATTAATCGTGACTAATCATGATTAGTCAGGCAACTTAAAAACATTGGTGCAGATCCCCTAGTCCCTAATTGCATAATCAACTTGTACGACGAGCTTGCTATATATGCTAAACCTAGAAAAAAAACGTGTTCGCTCACAAGTAAGGCTGGACGAAAAACTTGTAGCTCGTTAGCTCGCTCGACTCGGCTCATTAGTAGCTCAGCTCAGCTCGGCTCATTGAAAAAAATTAACGAGCCAAGCCAAGGTTTTAGCTCAATACTTTAACGAGCCAGCTCGAGCTGGCTTGCGAGCCAATACGAGCCAAAGGCTACAGCCCGACAAAAAAATCAGCCCAATTCGCTGAAAGCTTGAAACCCTAACTCCCAGTCTCCAATCCCCCAGCCGGATCCCCCCCCCCCCCCCTCCCAGCCCTCTTCCCCCGCCCTCTTTCCTCCCAATCCCGCGTCTTGACTCCCCTATCCCCTCCCCTCCCTTGGCCGCCGCCCGCCAGGCCAACACCCGCACACGGTAGTGCGGCAGCTCAGCACGCAGCCACGCAAAGGCACACCGCGCACGGCTGCCCGTCCCGACCCTCCACGGCTCCGTCGCTTGATTAGGCGGCCTGCCAGCAGCAGCCAGGCAGGCGGGCCCGCGGCAGCAAGCCCCACGCGCCACGCCCTGCGTCGCGGCCCCACCACCGCCCACGCCGACCGTCACGGCCCCCCGCAGCTTTGTCCTCGACTAGGCAGCCTACCCTACCAAAGACACTAGACAGGCAGGCAGGCGGGCCGGCGACGTGCGCCATGCCCCGCGCCGTGGCTCCGTGACCTGCCCCCTACGCCGGATCCGCCTCCGCTCGACGCCTACAACGATGCCGTCGGGCCCCTGTTCCTCAGGGCCATGGAGGAAGATCAAGGTGGCTAGTTGGTGCGGTGGTGGGGTGACTCATGATTGTCATGTTATTAGTTGGCTCACGAGCCAAACGAGCCAGCTCGGGCTTGCAAACAAGCCGAGCCGAGCCCCACTTCTAGCTCGCTATGATAACGAGTTGCGTTATCATAACGAGCCAGCTCGAGCTAAGTCGAGCCGAGCCAAGCTGGGCTGGCTCAATGTCCAGCCTTACTCACAAGCAAAGATATTCAAGAATATACCATATTTTGAAAATAGGGCCACATCACAATCTACAGCCAATGCAATCAATAACTAAAACCAGCTACTGAAATCGGAATTCATTGACAGGACATATGCATGCTTTGTAGCATCATCGACATTCACAACATAAGCTGGGTCAGAAGGTGTACTATTCTCCTTTTCTTTGCTAAGTTTCTTCACATATGCAGACCACTTTTTTTCATGCCGTACTATCCTCCATACATGCAACAAGGTGAAAGGCTTGTCACTATGTTCAGAGGCATATAGCTGCATTGCTTGATCCATCTTTTGGTCGTCACTCATGCCACTTTGATGTACTTTAGTGATTCTTGCATAGCAGCCATTGAATTCAGTAACTGGTTTCTTAATACGCTCCCAACGTAGCTTGAGTTGGTTCCGGTTTCTCATACTGTTGCACTTTGTGCTGCTGTTATATGTTGAAGTAACATCTAACCAATATTGATTTGACTTCTTATCGTTTCCATCAACCGGATCAATTGAATTGTGCAGCCAAGCACTAACCTACAGTAAAGAGAAGAATAAACATTTAATATAAAATGCAAACACTTCTGAATGCATACAGACTCAAGCCTTGATAAAATGGACTACAGTTGGTGATGGAGTCCCTTTAGAACATCCATCTGTTGGTGACATGGTAGAATGGCTTGTTGTTCCACCAACAAAATGGAAATTTTCAGGTAGCTGACTTCCATTAGGATAGTTCACAAATGGATCTGGTTGGGTAAACGGTGGAAACTTAGTACCCTGGACAAAATTCACGAACCACCTGGTGGATACAACCTGAAATTAATAGCAAAATTAAGAGGTGGCTGGTAGTATGTTTCCAATCAGCTATAGCTAAGATATAGTATGTTTCCAAACTGACCCATTCAAGATTTGAGAAACAAAAGATATAGCTAAGAAATAGACTAGCAGGAGATGCATCAGTATACTAGCAAGAGTACGTATATATAAACATTGCAGGATATATGAGACAGCAGCCATAAACTACCTAGCAGAGCATGTCATTGAAGTGGAAAAAAAAGATTAATTTGAAGAAGGCACGTAGCATTCAGAGCTGCCACGAGAGGATCCTGACCACATGGCAGGATGAGCACCGGCGGCAGAAAAACCAGCGACTGGACCGCTAGCACGTGCAGCAGCACCACCACCAGCACTGGTGTCAGGAGCACCGTCGGCTCCTGCAGCACCATCGACGGCCGGAGCAAGGGCGGCCGATTCGACGACTGTCCAACTGGATCTCGATTGATGCTTCTTCGGTCCCGTTGGGTTCATCCTTGCACATGGCTTGGGGAGGAGTTCTTCCACGGGAATGAAGGATTGGTGACGGGTTTTACCGATTGTAGCTGAACGATTTCTTCCTCAGCGAGTGAATGAGGAAAATTGGGGCGGCGAGATATATGGATGGAGGGATGGAGCTTTGGTGCCGATAGGATTTGGAAGCGCGCGAAAAAAATTCGGGGCTCTGGCGCGCGGGAAAGGTTCGCGCGCAGGAGGAGCAGGCACGCGCGGTGAGCATGGCGGCAGGTGGCGGGTGGAGGCACCGGCGCAGCGGATCGAGAGGCGAGGAAAATGCGGGGGAAGAAACGATGAGTCCAGCCCAATGCGTTTCTTCCGCTGGTTTCTTCGTCTTGGAACAGCCGCTGAAACGGTGGTGCATACGACTCGGTTTCCATGTTTTTCTCCTCTCTCCTCTTTTAACTCCCATACTACATCAGATTTTTCTTACATGGCAGCCTCATTAATTCTATGGACACCATCCTAGTAGGAGGGTTGGAACTGCTCTAAGACCGCCTCCGGCGGTGTTGGCGAAATCGTCAGCTGACCTGTAAAGAAAGAGAAAACGAACTTCTGAGCTTCTCGGTTTGCCGGCTGCCTCACTCACCGCTCCAGGAAGCGCGCCAGGAGCTAGCGACGAGTTACTCGCTAGCGGAAAAATTAATTTCGTCTGTTCTGTCTGTTTCTCTCTCCGCCAGCTCATAGAAAGCTAGTGACGTCCCGGGCCGTTGGACAAGGCCTAAGCAAGTGGTGGTTGCTCTGCTAAAAACTAGTATAATTTCAAATTAGTATATCCACTTAGGGATAATACATAGATTACGGCTACAGATAGAAGTAAAGAATGACCCTGTGCAAAGTTAGGGTTCGCTTTTCTAGGCGCGCACCACGTTGTATCCCACTGCCAATCGAGGAGCACTCAAATGCAACGCTGGTAATCAATAGATCCTAGGTTATTGTGTACAACAATTGAAATGACATTAGGTGCCACTAATACCAACTGGGCTTTACAAATTCAGCAGCCAAAGTTTTTCATGCTTTACAATGAAAAGCTACTAGTAAAGCTTGCAGTTGCATGGATTTAGTATTCGTAACTTTCTGGCGTGCTATCCATCTCCAGCCGTCACAGTTTTGGACTATAGCCAACCAACAATCATTGACATGTGACCTGAATTCTTTTTAAGTTATAAGGACAAAGGACATATAGCCCCAATGGCAGTCCGCAGAGGAACTAGCGTGCATGAGTTGTTCATCGTTGTTGACAAAATTTACACCCACACAATGATTTGTTCTTGTCGACGGAACAGTGTGACATACAGGTATTATTGCTATTATACCTTCTTTTGAAACGATTATTGCTATTATACTGATTTTTTGGCCTCTTGAAAAATTGGAGTAATAGACCTACCTCATGCTTAGAGGGTTTGTCGATCAGTGGCAAGTGCAGTGGTTAATTAGCACGGCGTTGGGACTAAATGGAAAATGAGCTTTTGGAAAGGAACATATTTGTCCGAAAAATGAAAAGGAACCTTCATTGAGAACAAGCTAATTAGTTTGAAAAATGAACTAATTTATTTGTCCTAAATGCTATATATACAAGAAAGGGGGAGTATAAAATTGTGGTCATATACTAAGTGATAACACCTTCGTGGCAATACGTCTTTTGCCATAAATTGGTAGCGTGACTACAAATTTTCTATTTCTGTCGCAAGAGATAGGCAATATATTTGAAGCAAAAAAAAAAATCTAAGTGTGGTAATACTCTAAATATCAGTTTCATAAAAAATATTATTGCCACTAGTGAAAAATTGTTGCAATATGTAAATATTATCACCACGACTTTTAACTATCGCCACATTTTCTACGCAGTCCAATTGTTATGTTATACGCAAAATGTAAAAACACGAGACAGGATTAGTGCAGTGTTAACGCGTAATATATGACATTGAAATGTCATGCCACTTTGTGTCAACCTTCATATTACACATACATGTGACAATTTTTTCCAACACGGGCAAAGCCCTGATTTCATTACTCAAAGCAACGAAATTCACGCAAGTTTAAACAGGGTAAGACCTACCCTCCACCCACATAGCAGAGCTTCTTCCAACTCACCTTTTCTCACACAGCAACAAAGGGCTGTCTAAGAAAAAGGCTAAGCTCCAGCTAAGCGAAGCTAGACCCACCTCTTGCACACAAAAGGAAGGATCATCCTCCAAACAGTAGTTTCAAGATTACAGAAGACAGAAGAACACGCACACGGTCCCAACTCTAAGAGATGAACAGCGAAGGGACATGCTACAAAACGCCTTCATACATATATATGATAGTTTTACGTTCTAAAAACAGAGAACTGTTTAGCAATAATGGTCTTTCTCACAACAGAAGTGAGGGCACACCGGCCCCTCAAGATTTTTCGGGCAGCAGGTATTTTTTGGATCAGGATCATTATTAGGTGGCTTGGTTGGTTTGTCATAGATTTCTCTTCCGATGGGAAACAGGCCAGCGTGTTCTGCCACAATCCACACTATGGTTATGAGCTCACCACCCCGGCCAAGCTGTCTGCCATGGGACTCCCTGGTGCATCGGACGGACGCATAGAGCAGCTTATCCACCCAGGCATCAAAAATGCGTTCCACCACATCCTTCACGTGCTTTGCTTTCACTTCTTGCAGCCCAGTGGCAAGTCGAGCAGCATCCGAGATGGGACGCCTATTAGCATCCGAATTCATGAGGCTCTTGGACTTCTCTTGAGAGTGCAGGATCTCGGCAAGTTTCTGCTTTCTTGCTGCACAACAGGGATTATCTTCCTTATCCTTTTTAACGTATTCCTCTTTCAAAGCTTGGATGGTAACGTCGCACAGCCTGCGGAGGGAAGGGTCTGGTACCATGTGCGGGCGTAACATGACGAGGAACATCAGGTATTCTGACAGCACCTCGATCGCCTTGACATGGTTCCGCTGCGTTTCCGCTGTGTTTGCACCACTGATGAGTTGTTGCTGATTGCCAGAGCACAGGTAAATGGTGGTGGCGATGTGCCATAACAGGATGTCCTCCTGGAATTCGTGACCAAAATAAGGTATCATGAGTGTGACAACCCTGGTAATTACATTTCCAAAATCAATATCGTTAGCCTAACTCTATGTTTAAACCAACTAATGAAAGGGTGGAAAGAATTAAAACGAGTTCAGTTGGATTTCAAATTTAATTTGAGCACATTTAGCTACTTTTGAACTTTTAAATTTAACTTTCAAACCATAAGCCAAATGAGATTTTGCCTGAAACCAAAGTTGTAGAACTTTTTATTTTGAACAACTTTCGTGTTCAAAAGTTTTTGAAATTCAAATCAGAAAGAGGAGAAAACGCCCTGTTTGCACCCAGCCCCCTGAAACTTTTCGAATTCTTGCATCCAGGCCCCTCGCCCCCCCCCCCCCCCCCCCTCTCTCTCCCCTCCGCGCCCGACCGCCGCGCGCCAGGTGGCCGGCGTCGCCTGACCGGCGCGAGGCGCCAGGCCAGTGGCCGCCGCACCACCCCGCCACGGCCGGCTTTGCCCCGCCCCCACGCCGCGCGGCCAGTGAACGCCCGCGCGTGCCCGCGACACTGCCGCGTCCAGCCCCGCCGCCCGTCGCGCCCAGTCGCCGCGCCCCGCCGTGCCGCCCCGGCCCCCGCGCCCCGCCAGTCGCCGCGCCCGCCCTCCGCCCGAGCCGCTGCCACTGCTGCTCCACCACTCCACGCCCAGCGCTATCCCACCGCGCCCACGCCATATCTCCGGCCGCCCAGTCACCGCGCCCGCGCAGCCGCACGCCGCGCCGGCGTTCCGCTGCCGCCCGCCGCGGCCAGTACGCGCCGAGCCGTGCCCCCGCCCCGCGCGCTGCCCAGGCCCCTCTGCACCCCCTCCGGCCCCTATAAAAGCCCCGCCAGGCCACGCGCGCGAGCCCCAGCACCCAGAACGCCCTCGCCGTCGCCATTGCCGCCGCCGAGCGCCGCCCGCCCGTGGACAGCCCTCCGCCGCCGCCCACCGCCCAAATTGAGCCTCCAGCCAGCACTACATCATCCCCCTGAAGCTCGCCGACCCGCCCAACGCCGCCCAGAACCACCGGAGCGCCGCCGCCCGCGCTGCCGCCGCCGCCGCCGCCCCTGCTCGCCGTGGACAGCACGACCCCGACCCCCTCCGTCCAAGCCGAGCCCCTGAGCAGCTTCCCCACGCGCCACTGAAGCTCACCGACCGGACCACACCGCCCCAAGCCCGCCGGAGCACCGCCGTCGACGCGTGCCGCGCCGCCGCCGCCTCTGCTCCAACGCCGGCGAGCCCTTCCCGGCCGTCCCCCACCTGAACAACACCCCCACAAGGTAGCCCTCGCACCCCTGAACCTTCCCCGACCCTCACCCCTCGCCGCCGGCGAGCCCCTCGCCGGAATTTTGGCCGGCCGCCGTACCCGAGCCGCCCGAGGACCCAATTGCAAGAATTTAAATCTTTAGAAGGGTCTGCGCGTAAGATTCAAGGACCTAGTTGTAAAAGAAAGTTTCAAACCTAGATTCAAATTCAGTGAACTTGTAAAATTCAAATAAAATCGTAGAAAATTCAGAAAAATGCAAACTCAACTGTTCTGGAATCCTTAGAACAAACTCTACCACTTTTGTTACAGAAATTGTCTCAGAATCTCAACATATTTCGCTCTACATTAAATGGAAGCTTTAATGGACTTATTTTGTGCCCACTGTTGTAGAATAATGCTGACCCTAAATTTTGGGCAGTAAGTTAGTTGCTTGATGTTTAAGACTGTGTAAAAAGATCAGACCCAAATTCCAACTCTAGCTTTACTGTTTATTAAACTTAGTTTCATACCATGTTTAAGTAGAATGTTTTATCCCCGCAGTTAGGTGGTGAATCACCCAATGAAACTTTTTCTATGCTAATGTATTGGTACCTAGAAGCCAGAGAAAAATTAGGAGACTTTTTATCTCACAGTAACCTACTTATTTGATTTATGTGCTAATAACATACATTAAATCAAGAAAATAGTATCTTAGCTTGGAAAATTCTCAAAGTTTTACTACGAGGTACACTGTGGTAGAGGTTGCTGTGTAAAAAGTTCCAGGGATAAAAACCCTGTGTAGGGTCCTGTGAAAATGAATCCTTAAATAACCTAGGTTTGGAATGTCATATTTTTCTATGCTCTGAATACTGCATGATAAATCCTAAAACAATTATAGTAGCTTCTGCATGCTTAACGGAAAGCTCTGTAAAAATCTTAGACTCATTTGTTGCACCAATTGTCCTGTACAAAAAGAACAAGGATCTAACAGCGACTATGTAATATATTTTTCATAATTAATATGTTACATAAAATTGGCTGAAAATTTTACAGTAAGCACATCTTTCCTTGATGTGCCTAAATCCAAAATTTCATGACCAGAAACTATCCATTGTAGTAATTACTCTTAAATGGTATCAAGTACCATTACCACGACTTAAACTTGTGCATTCATGTAGAATCGACGACTCTCGCCGACGGAACTTACGAGCTGGTGCCCGCGTCCGAGAGTGAGCAGCGTGAAGCTCAAGCGAATCTAACTGAAGCTCTTGAAGACCCGAGCCCAAGTTCGGAAGATCCCCAAGCGAACTGCGAAGGCAAGCCCCGGAGCATAACCCGTCTCTTTCCTAAATTGTGCAACTCACTACTCTTTTGCCTGTGCATTAAGTTTATAGGAGTTGAATGAAAACTTAGTTGCATGACATCAGGAACCCTTGCTTGAAAACTAGACGTAAGGTTCGATAGAATGCTGTGCTAATAGGACTTCGGTAAAAGTCGAGTGATTTCCTGTCACTCGCGAGAAAATAGGAGTTGAATGACTATTACACGCTGCAATCATAAGGACACGGACGGGCTATGGAACGATGGTTACGATGAGGCCCGTCTGTCTAGTGAAAAATACTAAGGCCGCAGGGTGTGGTAGTGATGGTTAAGTCTTTGAACGTACTAAACACATGCCGAGATTATGGGAATCGGTAAGCTTAAGTACCTGATTGGCCCGGCAAGGGGACGGCATCCTACCCTTTGAACTTCGGTCTCATGTGCATATGGCGAGTGCAGAGAGTGGTCACGACCCGGCGCCGAACCGTGGCGTGGGGCTCTTGTACTCTCGGAGGGTAGCCCCGATCCACGACCCGGAAAGAAAGGGGAAAGGTTGCACGTGTGACTCTAGGGAGTAACCACGTGACGTGTGTTTGGGTTTCCCCTTGCAAGGTTAAGAAATTCGATTCGAATCGTCCGTTTCTCACGGCTATTGAGACTGCTTAACCATTTTTACCCACAGAGTAAGAAGAGGAACAATGATGATGAATGAACTGGTTGGATGAAAATTTAATGCTTCACCATGTATGCTTTTGGATAGTTGCTTACCTAGAATGGTTAATAAAACTAGAATCTTGAGCTAAAAGTTGAAAGTAAGGACCCACTCGTAGTTGCTTTTCGGCAAAACAAACCCCTGAGCCAAAAGCCTTGCATATCTAGAGTCGGTGGAGTAGATTCCACTACTCGGGTAAGTCTTGCTGAGTATTAGTATACTCAGCCTTGCTTGTGGCTCATCTCAGGTGAGACCTTCGAAGATATGATTGCTAGCTTGACTTGGCCCTGCACTCTTCCCCCTGGTTGGTCGGTGGAATGGGATACGCCCCCGTCCAACGGAGATAATGCCGAGTGATGTCTCGTACGGGCTTCATCGAGACATTCTGTATCGTCGAGTAGTTTCCGTCGTTTATTTCCGCTGCAACTTAAACTCTGAAAAACTTATTTATGATTATTGGAGTTTTTGGTTTCTAAACACAGAATTTGGACTGTAATATTTACTTATGTTAATGTTGTAATATTTGCTGGAATGTGGTATTCTCTGGGCTCATCGTCGCGTGAGCATTTGTATGTATGGCGCTCGATCCGATTACCGTGGTTGTATCGGGAGGTTATACCCGACAGACCAGTGGATTATTCCGTTTGAAGTGTAAGGTTAACCGAGATTGCCTTAATGGTGATGGTTAATACACTTGAGCCGGATTAATTCAGGTTGTTCTGCCACAATGAGGCCGTCGAATATGTTGTTACGTCTCTTGGCCCCAGAGTGCCCTGATGTCCTTCATGAAGTAGGTTTTCGAGCCGGACAATCTTTCCTTTATCCGTTCGAACACCAATCCCTTCACATCCTGCGGAAGCTGGGATAAACACTTCCGGATGCGGTATTCGTTGGAGGCGTCTTCCAATCCCAGATTGGTCGCCAGCCATCTGCATAGGCGTTCAGTGAGACCAGGAGTACGAGTGCACTCCTGCAGCATGTTGAACCGCCCAATGGTGTCCGACCACATCTTGTACCTGGTTGGATCCTCGCCCAGAAGCCGGCATGGATGTAGGCACATAGCGAAGCGGCGGAAAACACACCACCAGCCACCGCACAGAACCTTATGGTGAAGCCAAGCCCCTGACCTCGCCGCTAGGAATGCGTACGTCCAGGTGGATGACAGGGCCATCACCAGCCAGACCACATCCAGCACCAATGAAGCACCCAGCACGATGTAAGTGACGACGAGGTCAGGTAGCTCCACAGTGTCCTTCGGGTACAGGCAGAACAGGACGATGGCAGTGGAGGTGGCGAGCGGCGCGATGAGGCGCAGGATGTAGCCTCCAGTGGTGTAGACAACGGACGCCTTTGTGTACAGCATGTCGTACATGAGGGAGGCTTCTACTTCGACCACCTTGCACATCTCCTTCCATCCCAAGTTGAAGATCTTCTTGCTGGTCTCAAGGTCGGTAGAATTCATCTCGACCGAGGAATCGAATAGAGCACGGCAGACACAATGTTGCCATTGTCCCTGAGCAATCTTCCGGGCGTCTTCATTGCCACGGCAAGGGAGATCAACAGTGCTAGGCGCCTGCTTCTTGTTGCTCGAGTCCCAGGCCTCTTTTCTCAGCGATCGCAGAAGGGCGACCACCATCTCGAAGAACCTGAAAAAGCCGATGATGATCATGATCATGGATGCCAGGGACAGGAGCCCGCTGCTGTCGGCAAGGATTATCTTGGTGTAGACGATGTAGACGGCTCCCAGGGCCTTGGTGACGGCCCCAACAAAGTTGCGCCAGGATAGCTTGTCGTCGTCGAGGGAGTATGCGCCGACGTTGTCTGGGCCACCCAGATGCAGCAGGAGAAATGGCGCCCAGAACGTAATTAGCACCTGCTCATGGTTCTCTGCCTCCATTTCACCTGTGGTGTCGAGGGAGAGGTGGCCGAGAGCGTAGCTTCCGGCGAAGTGCAGGATCAGGTACACCAGCCACAGGGCAAACGTCAAGCCTGGCCGCACACTACGCCGCCGGGTCTCGGCGAGGAGCATCAGGAGGACAAGCGCGGCCAGGCTCACACTGGCAGCAATCCGGATCGCCCATTCGTTCCAGAAATCCACCATCCGGGTCAACCATGTTTCCTCCATTAGCCCGGGCCCTGTTGATGGATCGGATGCACACAAAAAATAAAGTGATGAGTACGCACACAATTACACAGATTAGACTTCTTAATGGAAAGGAAAAAATCGTCAGCGCAGAGGATAAGCATGCTGACCAGCTGGCCGGCCAATCGATGATGGCAGCTTGGTATGCGTTCGTGTGAACAAACTGGGACTCGAATTCAGTACACTTGTGGTTTCCTGCGTTCTGCAGCTTCAGTGCATGCATATATATGTTCATCAGGGTACTACTGTTTCTTGGTTCAGGCTACACTGCTTGTATCAACTACATATATAGCACTTCATACAGCACTGCGCTTGATTGCCCCTGTCCCTCCTCTTGCCAGTGCAATCGTACCTTTGCCAAATCTAAAGTCAGCACCAACCCAGGACAATAAATAAATTACGGTTAGCAGGAACGACCCACGTTAAGCATTTATCCATGATTGGGGAAAATTAATAATCCAGCCTTGCGGCCACTGTTTGTATCCTACTGTCATGAGGCGCACCCTTGTTTAGTTTAGCACGATGTGGTGTGCTTAGATTTATGGTTTCCCTGTCCATTGCCCTTAAAGTAGTTGGGGTTGGAGGGGAAGAGTCTTCATTGTTCCACAGGCAGTCGTCTTGGGATTTGCCATCCTAGTACGGAGCATCCAAGTCGAAGCCATTATCTTTCTGATACTCCTCTTCATCTCCAGCTTTTGAACGGCAGCGAGGAGAACATTGCAAGGGTTGAAAGGGAAAACAGTAATAAGTACGTTGAAATTTACTCCGCAAGTGTGAGGAAAAACATAACAGGGGATGAGAGCAAGGAGGCGTTACGCAGATTTTGACACGCTCTCTTTGCCAACTTCCATGACTCAACAAAAGCATCCTATTTACTAAATTTAACTATTCTGAAACCTTGATCAAGCAACACCGTCTCGGTTTCCTTTCATCCAGACAACCCAGATTCACCAGCACATTCCATCGGGTTCCAACACCAAACCATGAACCAACCAACCATACCAAAGCCCCAAACATTATAAAGAAGTCCAAGCTGCTCTTGACTGTAAGCTTGACTGATCTATCAGTTTTACACTCTGTAGAGGTTTCATATTTTAACCATGAGTTATATTTTTCATTACACATAACACTTCCAAGGTGATCAGCCAAGGTCACACAAAAAGGCTTTTCCAAAGTTGTGAGTTCCCACCGGTAGACACCCACTAAAGTTTAACTGCTAACAGGCAGTCAATTTTCCCTCCACTGCAGAAGTCCCTCTTGTGCCACTAAACCGTCCAACAATGTAAATAGGTGGTCAACTAGTTAATCAGCCATATTCAGAGCCATATAAATACCCAGCCAAACTATAACTGCAAGCTAAGCATGACTCTAAAAACACAATTCGGAGGCTTCAAGGAAGATACAATAAATTACTAATAAAATCTTATCTTTTTTTCTCGAAAAGGCTATCACCGCCGATCCTGATGCAACGAATCTTGGAACTGATGGTGATGGGTTGTTTCACCCGGCGGTGATAGCTCTATGTGGAGTATATCACCCATCATAGAACATTCACTAACCTACATGGTCATGCAAAATTCTTATTTAGCGCTCGTTTGTTGCTCACACTAGAAACGAACGGACGCGGGGGTGACGGCTGCTATCCGGTTGGAGCCACTGGAACGTTCCAGCCTGTTTATTCATTCTTGCTGTTTCGTCTTTGTTTTATCCTATTTCTGATTGAGATCTCGTGGCCGCTGTCTCCGCAAGTGCAAAACTCTTCTTGCGCCGCCACGGAAGAAGCTGAGAAAAAACGAACCCCAAGACCAATGCTATGCAATGCGGCGGCGGCGCCATGGCTGCCACAACGGCGGGTGGCAATCCGTGCTAGTTAAAAAAGTATATGGTAATTAGGTAAAGTTGTGGTCTAATCGTCCACTCATAATGATTCTGCACGGAAGTAGGCACCCTTGTGGGCTTGTGGCGTTTTACAAATCCCAAACACAAGTGCCCCTTATAGAGAAGAGACTAAGACAATTTAAGATCTAGCAGTGTGAAACTCAAGCACGTGCCAAGTAAAATTTTGTTTTTGCATGAGTAAATTTAGAGACTAAGCAATACGAAAGTTTAAACTTTAGATGTCGAAAGTTGCACATAATCAATTTAAAGGTTTTTAATATCCAAGTAAAAAGGTTTTGTGCTGCGAGGTGAAAGTTTTGGATGTGGGCATTTTTATTTTACATAATTTTCAAAGTTTTGCAACATCGAAGTAAAAGATATTTTGTTGTCGTGCAGCCTGATAGTTTGGATGCACAAAATTTATCAACTCTTAATCGACGCCTTGTTTTGATCGCATACTATTTTATTATCCAAGGTAATTTTCCATCTTTTATAAAAAATTTATGCATTAGAAAAAAGTTTTTTAGTTGAATGTTTTTATGTACTAAAACAAAGGTTTCTTCTTGTTGGACATTTATTGTGTGTGATTACAAAGTTTTGTATCTAGGATTATGAAGTTTCAAATGTACTAGTCAAAAATTCTCAAATTTCATGTACAAAGTTTGGAATTACAAAGTTATGGTCTTGGAAACACAAAGCTTGTAGTGTTATAGTAGAAAATTAGTGAATGCAAAGTACAAGGTTTGAACTATAAACTTTTGGACTTGGGAGTACAAAGTTGGAAATAGTTGGAGTTTTTTATTCGGAGTGTAAAGTTATGAGTTTGTCTATAAAAGAATTTTTATTTCCTGACTTGAAAGTTCACAAATTTACCACACTATCAAAAATAACATATCGAGAGCCCACCCCACTTCCCGCCGAAGCAAATAAATATATTAGTTGAGGATTGCCCTGCAATTCACAACTACCACCTCATTTCCCAAAAGGAAAAATCCATTTTACACCATTAACTATAGCAAAAGTCTGATTTTCAACCTTCAACTACAAAATCGGATAATAAGGGACATCCAACTGTCGAAACCGGATAAGTTTGGTCCTTTGAGTGATTTCGAATGTGGTTTTGTATTTTTCAAAAAAATAAAAAATTCTAGTTAGATCTTAAAAATCAAAACTAATTTATTTTAAGTCAGAAAAATATAAAACTAGTATCAAAATTTTTCTAAAAATGCAACTATCTGTTGTTTCTCTATTTATATACTCTTTAATAAAAAAACAATAGGTATAACTAGAAGCAAAAAATTACTATGAACATAAAAAATTGGATATGAATAACTGACAAGTAGATTGCCAATAGATAAGTTATATTTTTAGAAAAATACTAGCACCGGTTTCATACTTTTTTATTTAAAATGAATTACTTATGAGTTTTTTAGTTTAAACTTGAATATTTTTAATTTTGTAAAATAAAAACTACCTTTAAAACCACCCAAAGTGCTAAATTGGTCTGGTTTCGACAGTTGGATGGCCTCAGTTATCTGATTTTTTAGTTAAAGGTTGAAAATCAGACTTTTGTGATAGTTTGAGGTGTGACGCGGATAATCAGCATTTTCCCTTTTCTAAATGTTAGCATTTAAATAAAAATAAAAAGAAATAACACAGTTGTGACACCCTCAAATAACTTTTCCAGGAACTGCGTCATTATCAGCATTTAAATAACTGGATGGCCTGAGTTGTCCGGATAATCGGACTTTTCCCTTTTCTAAATGTTAGCATTTAAATAAAAAATAAAAAGAATAATCAGCATTTGTCACAACTGCGTGGCAAGAGGGATTCAAACTCGGGGCCTCCTATTGCGTTTGAAGGGGGGCATGGCGCCTTACTGGGCAAGCATTTAGCAGCGATCAATTGTTGGTAGCTGCTAGCGGCAAGCGAGCGTTCCTACGCGCGCATGCCAGACCGCGTCTACCACTTCCTTCTTCCCCTGCTATGGCTCCTCTGGTTCCCACAACCACTTGATACGCTGGCTTCCTCCACGCGTTGCAGACTTTACCTGATTCTCTCCTGCTCTACATTCATTTTGTCTACTTTTCTCTTTCCAGGACGGTGGGTGCGACGGAAGAAAAATGGGTGGGGGATTGCTTTCACATTCATATGAATGCAGAAGGAAAAAAAATGCTTAAAAGGTTCTTTTATCGAAGCAAAAGGCTTTGAAATCATATACCAAAAAAAAAACTTGTGCATCCTTCTTTCATGTTAGACTTTTAAAACTTCAAGTATATCCAAAAAGAACTTTGGGTATCCTACTTTCATGCCAGAATTCTCCAACTTCAATCCAAGCACTAAAAACTTCATATAACCCTAACTTTCAAATGATAGATTAAAACATCTATAACCCCAAACAAAATATTTGAATTATATATCCAAAACTTTGTACATCCTACTTTCAAAATAGAACTTGAAAAAAGTTTATGAAAAACACTAAAAATCATAGAATCGTGAATCAAAAAACACCATACATAGAACTATGAAGTTGGAGTTCTAAATACTCCATACCAAATTACTAACAATTGAACTAGAGCTATAAAAAGTCTGACAAACACACATATCTTTTACCTGTGAAAGATTTCAAAACCTTTGTACTCAAAATTTCAAAACTTCAAAACTTTGAACTCCGCATTCAAAATGAAGTCGTGCGGTAGTGAACACGTACGTTTTGGTAAAAATATAAAAGGCAAGAAACAGAGGCCTACAAACTTGAAGCTTCTGACAACAAGTGCATTCAACAGCTGACAGGAAAATTAGGATGTCATCGGATCACCGCATCGAGTCATCAACGAACCGGCAATCAGACTCAACAAATTGTTACAAAATAAACAGTGTGTGTAGCAGCTAACAACCAAACAATTAAAGTTTCTTAAGAATTTACAGAGACATTATTCGTTACTTTTTGCGACGACTATCTCAGCTAGGGAATGAATTGACCCTAACAGGTATATAATATCTGTCTCCCTGAAATAATACTCAATCCCTATGACGTGCATACGCTTCTTGGTTGAGGAAGTCTGTCATAATCCAGACAAAGCTTGTCAGCTCACCGCCGCTGCTGAGCATCTTGGCGTGGGATTCCCTGCTGCATCGATTGGCTGCGTACACTAGGAAATCCATCCAGACATCAAGGACCAATTTCAACACGGCCTTGCTGCCTTTGTCCTTCTCTCTGTCAAGTAGTTCCTCAGCAACTCCATTAGCATAACAGAGGCGAGGGACACTATGGCTGTATTCCGGCCTCTCCTTGTACACGGTGCTTGGGAGCTCATTTATATGGCTCAGTTCAGTCACATTAGGGCCATCATTCAGGCGGAATATTTCCTTGAGCACTGCACCAACATTTCCAGTTCTTGGATGACCATGGTTCTGCTTGCACCTGTCTGATAGATTTTCGCAGGTTCGCCGGTACAGCATGTTCTGGGCAAGACCTGGGAGCATTTTAGGGTGGTCCACGAGGAGGAACATCAAGTAATTGGACAGCATCCTTATATCCTTCACAAGATCAGCTGTGTCGTCACTGGCATCTCTACTGCTCTTGGCCAGGAAGATGTCTGTGCCGATGTGCCAGATTATGACTCCCTCTTGGAACTCAACGCCGAGGTTTCTGTCTTTCTTGATGCGGTCGTACAAGTCCCTGTCCTCCCTCTCAAGTGCGTCTTGACCCCAGCTCTTCCTGATCACACCCTGTGAATTCAAACCCGTCTCTGTCAGTCTGTGTATGTACTCGAACAGACCCTGCTTCAGGCCATCAGAAATGTCAACTGTTGCAGAGTAATGCTTCCTGTTCCACCACTCCTCGAATCCCAACATCGCGGCGAATCTGCCCAAAAGGGGTGTATAGGCCCTCTCGCGGCGACTGCAGTAGTGTAACATGTTATACTGCCCCATTTTGCCCGACCACCTCCTACCTGACTGGTTGCTGCCAACCATTCCCTTGATGGCCTTGACAATCCGGCGAAGCCGGTCCCACCTTCCGGTACATAGGGCTGCGTACCGGAGCCAACTCCACCGTGTGGTGCACAAGAATTCATATGCCCATGTGGATCCTAGGGCGTTCAGCAGGGACGCTGCCTCCATAAGGAATGCCCCAGCCAGCAAGGCGTAAGTGACGGCAACATCTACCTTGTGACCATCCTTGCCACTGAAATGGAACAGCAGAGATGAGGCAGCAGTGGTGGCAGATGAGGCGAAACGGATGAAGTAACCTGGCCAAGTGTGGATCACGGCAGCCTTGGTGTAGAGGATGTCGTACAACAGGGAGAGCTCCATCTCCGCGAACGCCCACATACCCTTGGAGTCTTCCTTCCTAAGGGCCCTGAGCATCTCAAAGGTGTTGTGTTCTGGATCTTTCTCCAGCCAGGAATCCACTGTTGCACGCTTGCATATATGGAACATGTGATGAGCACGGCGCAAGGATGCTTCTTCTTCGTCGATGGTCCTCTTCAGCAATCCTTGATCCCAATGATGGAAGTGATGATGCCTGGCGAGTGGCTGCTTCTTGAGAGAGTTTCGGATGCTGCTCATGTTACCGCCTCTGATCGCCACAACCCTCTCTGCATACTTGCCGATGCCGACCGCCCACATCAAGAAGGCGGCCAGGATCAGGAAGGTGTCGCCTCTGGGTAGATGCTTGTAGAGGACGTACGTTGCTGCTAGGACCTTCACGACGAAAACCTGCAGGTGGCGCAGCCAGAGTTGGTTGTCATGGAACGCGTACGCGGCTATGCTGTCTGGGCCGCCACGGTGCAGTAGAAGGAAGGGTGCCCAGAATGGCATGAGCCGGTGGTCGCGCGGCGCGCTGCTCAGGGAGAGGAGTCCAATTGCATAAATCCCTATTGTGTCAGCCAGGTGGTATGCCAGCCATAGAGGGACCCTCAGAAACATAGAGGCCCTGCGTCGCCGGATTCCGGCGAGGGGTAGGAGCAGGACATGCAGGGTCAGGCTGAAGAGCAGTAGGATCTGGATGGCCCAACGGTTCCACAGGTCCAGTGGGTTCACAGCCATTTTTCTCTCGCGTATGATATTGAAATTAGTGATTCTTTCGGGGAGGATAGATCAACCTGCTACATAGAATCAACATATGTAGATTGAAAAAATCACTTGAAAAAAATCATATGTACAGAAAATTCAATGTAAGCCAGCAAATATGATATTATCATTTGTTTAGATGAATGCATGCTTTGATTAATGTATCGTAAATGTATATAAAGTACACCCAACTACATGTAATTGAAGAGAATGTCTAGCGAGTAGAGCTCAAGGATCGTGTCAGCATTTTATTCACATAATAGCGGTATTCGCGTTTGCAAATCCTATTAGCTAATGCTCCCTTTTCATCAGTGTTGGCTAATAATTACTCAAGATCACATAGCAGATATCAACAAGGCACTAAAATCAACAGCCTACTTAAGTAAGGCCCCAAAAGGAGATGCAGACAGCTGCATTCGAGTTAATTACAACAATGTCTTAATAAAATTCCTGCAAGACACAAACTCTACAAGCAATCATTGACAAATATCAAAGTTAATTAAGGGCCTAAACAAGATTTTTGCTAATACTTTAATCAGGGGTACCTACGTAAGGAACGTTCAGAGATTCGATGAAATGAGGAAAAATCATCTAAATTAAGAAATTATAGTAAAGTCCAAATGATACGTACAGACAATCGATCTTATGAAGAACACTTTGAAGGAAATAAACATTGCTATTGTTAATGGTATATGAAACTCATGTGGTGAAGGAATTTTTATGTATATGTTCATACTTTTGAGGTAAACTGTACAGGAAGGAAAAATGTCAAAAGGTAGTGGTGTGTGCATACGAGGGATAATAAGTTGTCAGCAGCTCATATGGTAATACCACCCCCTCGTCCTATCCACTGATGAGGCAAATGTGAGTGGTGTGCAAGTCTTTGAGATGAGTTCAGATGAAAGAAAACCAAGTGTGACCACATCAAATTCTTGAGATGAACGCGGCTGGTCTGCAAAAATGAGATAATCAAGAATTGAAAACTGGAGGAAACATGTAACTGCTCTGACAATATAATACAAGAACTAACTGCATTATATGAACACACATACATAGGCACATATTCCTTATCTGACTAAGAAAGAAGAAGGACCAACAAATCCTGCATCTCTAGCTCACTGATTCAGAAGAAAAGGCCAGTAGGGGGTCAGGGAAGAGGGATCAAGGATAAGCTTAAGAGAAAGCAGAGGAAAATCGGCGAGGTCTTGTACCATATAGCTAGCTACATCCATTAGTCATCATCGCATTAGCATTTGTTAGATTGTCGGTCAGTGGCGCCGTATAGGAGGCGATGTGTGGCAGTGTGAGCACACAAGTTGCAGCCGAACGTCCAACAATACTATATTCTAAGCAGTTCCATCTTTTACAAACCAATCAGTGGAAGGTACACCTGTGGACAACTGAAAAGTTTACTCTAATACGTTGCTGTTTACTTTTAAAAAGAAGAGAAGTTTCTGTGGGTTTGTGTGATGTATGCCACAATAGTTGGCTACCCGGTTGGCATGCCAAATTCCATTTGTTTTCATGGTAACAAGAAGCGGGAAGGTTAGATCAAGCGTACCAGCGTTTCTACTTTCAGGTTGGTTACAACTAGATGATCTGTTTTGGTAGAAATACAGCTAGAGGATCTTGTGTGGAGGAATAGGTACCTGGGATATATCCATCTGTTCCAGAATCATTTTAGGGACAGTGCTATCTTATTCGAATATTCTTCATTCTATATACCTGTTCGTTATATTGTCCTAAACAAGTCTAAGAGCTATATTTAGAAAAACACTAGCCTATCAACCCGTGCTTCCGTACGGGCTAATTAGAATTAATATGAAAATAAAACTTATAGCTAACAATTATAATTATCTATCTCATGCTCTCTTTCATCTACAGTACTCTAAAGATCTAGTTAGTAACAATATTTTTCACTTTGTATCACACCTCCATATGTATTTGATATGTATTTAATTGAACCATCTGTTTAAGCTATGTGAACATATCTTCCCTATACATGACACGCAAACTCACCATGGGTAGTATTTTTATATAAACAATAGCATAAATAATATATTAATAATGATAGACATAGTAATTTAGAATTTTATATTGGTACTCTTGAAGATTTTGTTAATTATATAACTTAGATTTGGATTTAGGAGTTACTTAAATTTTAATATTGATATAATTAGATAATTTATATACAAACTTAGGGTGTTATTTGATGTTATTTTTATAGTGGCATATGTAGGTAATTTTCATGAAGATTAGGAGGTTATTTTAGATTATTTTTTATAATGGTAGAGATGGGTAATTTAGATACATGTTTAGGGGGTTACTTTAGTCTATTTTCATAATAGTAGAGGAGGATAATTTATTAAAAAAAATAATAGATCCAATAGCTATTATGATTAGAGTTGTCGAATTGATTGTCAGATGTTTCTGTTTTTTTATAAATTTTTAGATATTTTTAAGTATCCACGATGGCTTCACGTGGAGGCTTAAAAGGAGCCTCCAATTAGTAATTGTTAGATTTTAATAGTACTTTACAAAACTAAGAGCTTCTTAATTTTATACTTGTGTGTGTGAACGCTATAAAGAAATGACAACTACCATGTATGTTGTTGAAAAGTGAGAATTTAGTGATGCCACGGAGGATCATGTATGATTCTATTTCTTTATATAAAGCACGACATATGGTAAGATTGCGGGCGGGGCAGGTTGCAGCTGACTGCACACCCACAAAGCTTTCGCGGGTTTGTGGCTGTCCACTAATTTAACCACGTTGTTATACATATTTTATAGGTATGATGGCAGAGCACATAAACCCACATGATCACTACTTTCAGAATAGCAACTTCTTGATCCTAAGCCATTTCACTTTGGATTTCGTTTAGTTTCCTGGGCCACTACTTTGACACTATGTGTTGCATCAGTTTTACAAAATGCATGCAATTGCTTTACAATTAAGTTGTTGCATGCTGCATTACCTCTTGTTTTGAATCAATGAATCCGTGACAAAAATAAGCAGCAATAAGTTTAGTCAACCCCTTAAGTCACAAGTGGATCGAGGGGGATTGGAATGGATTGAGGGGGATTTTGATTTGTTAGAGATTTAATCCTTCCCATCCCTCACTATTCCCCTCAATCCACTTCCAACTGAACATGGTCTAACTATGTGTCGTAGAAGTGGTTTAACCTATGTGGCACTATGTCGTGACGTAAGCGGCCTATGATCTCGACGTCGTGATGTCTAAAAAAAATTATAAACTCTGAAATAATAGGTCTCACGCGGTAAAAATAGGAATAAGTTTACTTACTCCTCAACTATACACGTGTCTTAAAGAATAGAACGGTTTAACTTACATGGCACTACGCCCTGAGTGACTTATCTTTTCTACGCAATAGTACGATCTTCTTCTCCGCGCCGCCGCCGGCCTCAGCTTCCTCTCCACGCCGCTGCCGGCCTTGCCCCAACGCGCGCGCTACCCGACGCCCGCCCCGAGTCCGGCGCGCCACCTCCCCGATCCGCAGCCAGCGTTGCCCCGACGCGCCGCCGGCCCGACACCCCGACGCACGGCCGCGGGGAGCCCGAGGCGCCACTGGCCCGACCTCCCGACGCACGGCCGCCCCAAGCACGATGTGCCGCCGCCCCGACCTCCCGACGCTCTGCACCGTGAGTCCCGTGAAGATCGTCGACGCCAGCGCCAGCACAGGTATGCATCCATGGTGTTTCTTGATGAAATGTCTGTGTGGGTGTATGCATGCATTAGCTGTCCATTTGATGGGGATAACAGAATGGAGTAGAGCTTACTGTCAATTACTCAATTTGATCCAGAAGAGGACAATACAGCAATTTTGGTGCCCTTGGGATTGAGCGGAATGCGAAAAGAAGTAGCTCAGTAGGCACATTAGTACATTACAAAGCTTTTGACCCCATGCTTTCATCTCTATGATCTTGTGATTAATATAAAATCCATATTATTTGTAGGGAAGCTCAGTAGTCCTGTTGCAAGTGGAAATTCATATGTACTAGATAAAAGAATGGCGTTAGATATGTTTGCACTATTGCAGATTTGTAGGCAAGTTTTTGAAATCTGAGATCACAGAATGCATACATAAGAAAAAATGTTTTGGTAACATCCTTTTTTATCTGGAAGATAGTGGCAGGGTTCTCATCTTACTCCGCACTACAAGATAGATGAGTTTAGTGATTCAAAAGAAGATAGATGAGTCCCATAGTTGATCTGTCGATTATAAATATTTTTTGATAGAAATCTTTTTCTTTGTTTGACTTCATATAGATATATGCTTGTAGGCGTAGGCACTAACCATTTCATTGTTCTGAATTTCAGAGCTGTGAAACCTTTTTTCATTCCTGCTACTTGGAGGATTTGCTTCGTTCCAGTGTTCAGCATTATTTCATTTTGGCAACCCTAATCAATCTGAAGAATGTTGTTCCTTCCAGGATTTTGTCGAATTTAAATAGTTGTATTTCTAATCACATAAAGTTCACAAAAATGTTTCTGTAAAAATAGGTGAGCATAGCTGGCTGATAAACAGTAAGGGCTTTACTTGTGAAGGCCAGTTTGTTGAAGTGAGAGCCTTGTTCCCCGTACATCTCATGCCAATGAAGTAGCTTTGTGCTCAGGGCAAGGAAAGGCTTTGTGTTATTATTAATTTCACTTCCATGATATCAATCTTGCATATTTGTAGTGATAAATCATTCTCTGGCAATGCTTTCTCATTGTTTTCTTCAGCAACTACAAGCAATTGTGGACGGGCTAGTATTGGATCCTTTAAATAGAAGTTAAAAGTCAGCAAAAATTCCAAAGAGACTAGACCCAGAGCGATACTGAACTGAACCATATTAGAAGGTCCCATTGTTTTACGTCTTTTTCAGATTGTCTAGCCAACTCTCATCAGCTATGCATATGACCTTTACCCAACTTTTATTTTTTCATGTGCCATTATGCTTCCTTTTTATACTGTTAAATTACCAGTGTGAGCTGAAGATGCCATGTGCAGGGACCGTTGCGATACGATGTGATGGTGGAACAGTTAAGTTTCTCTGGATTGTATAGATGCAGTGATTTTCGTTCGAGAAAAAAGATGCAGTGATTTTCTGTTTATTTACGAGGTATATCATCTGTATGTGATTTTTGTGGTGCATTAAATTGGGCTTCATGTGATTCATGTCCTGTTATTTTCCCAACTGCAAGCTGCCATTAATAGTTAAACGATTGAGTGCTATAACATTCATGGTTATATCATGTGCCCACGGGCTATGGAGATTTGGAAATTACTAAAAGCAAGTGTTCTCAGTAAAATGTTAGGTAATGAATACCTACCTATTCGATTGATTACTTTCTTTTATGATTTCGGTGCCTTGAATGCAAATTTCCTTTGCTAACTTATTGTAAGTGCATAACTTAAGAAAAAAATCATTTCTGTGCAACCTGCTCTGCTTTCTGTGCAAGGCGACACGATTGTGTTGATGACTGAAGCACTTCTGTATTCGGTATAAGCTGATACATGATAAGCCACATCGATTTTGATAGATTTACCTCTACTCATAAGCTGATGCATTCTCTTGTATAAGCTGGGGTATGTAAGTCTTATTTTGTATTATTTGATATATGAAATATTGACTCGGCAAAGGATCCGGCCTGTAGCTGGAACCAGTGGTGATAGACACATTATCGCTGTCGGTCCGTGGTGATAACCCATTTTCACTGCCAGTTCTAAAACCAGCGGTGAAGATGGTTATTTTTACAACCGAGTTTTCACTGCTGGCGCCTAAACCGGTGGTGACGAGGGGTTTAGGGAAAATAAATCAGTAGTAGTGATTCAGACTACTTTTAACTAAGACATATAATACCGTCGACGTGCAGGCGTGGTAACAAATCAGATTCTCGTTCCCATCGAAATCCGGCTCAACTCATATGAATGTAGGTATGATTTATATCCTTTAGATCTGATCCAATCGCTCCTGGTTGGCTTTGTCAGCAGACTGCGACTAGATTAAATAAGATCAACGAGTCATTACTCACTACCACCACCACGGATTTGGCAAGTTGGCACATGTTTGAGACTACTTATGTACCTAATCTCCTGACTCCAAATGCATATACTGAGTTATTGCACCTAATGATGATTCCAAGCTAATCCACTGAGCTACTTCAATGGGAGTCAAACGCTTGTCCACAGTGCACTTACCACTAATATCAGCGGTTTCTAGCAAGCTACAGCCACCTATGTTGGAGTGATGAACTGCTGATCCCGTATTTGGAAGTTGGATGGTACTTATCAGAGATTCAGGGTTACTTGATGATATCTTCTAGGTCATGTGAGTTGATCAATCACATGCTTTCCATATTTACTTATGACGATCAGTTTCCTCGCATGCAACATCTCCTAGTTTGACGTACTGTTTGATTTGGGGTCAGATCGCCGGCCAGCAGCAGGTTGCGACCATGGCCAGAGGGCCACTGGACCTTTGGAATGATTGGGCGACCCAGATCCTTGTATTGCTGAGTCTCACGCTGCAGGTCGTCCTCCTGCTCCTCGCCGGGATTCGCCGCCGTGAAGCCTCCCCTGTGCCGACGTTCATCCTGTGGCTGGCGTACCAGCTGGCTGACTCCACCGCCATATACGCCGTTGGACACCTATCCCTCAGCAGTGTTCCGGTCAAGCACCAGCTGGTGGCGTTCTGGGCACCATTCCTCCTGCTCCGCCTACGCGCTCGAGGAGAGCAAGCTCTGGCTGCGCCATCTGCAGAACCTCGTCGTGCAGTTCCTAGGTGCAGCGTATGTCCTCTACAAATATGTCGCTGGCGGCGACTCTTTCATCTTCCTGGCTGCCATCCTAATGTTCACTGCCGGCTTTGTCAAGTACGCGGAGAGGACATGGGCGCTCAAGCGC
Organism: Panicum miliaceum; assembly: GCA_032594955.1. Lineage (NCBI taxonomy): Eukaryota > Viridiplantae > Streptophyta > Magnoliopsida > Poales > Poaceae > Panicum > Panicum miliaceum. The sequence goes on along the minus strand of CM064070.1, from coordinate 3,111,383 downwards.
AGCAACTTGGACAGCATCCGGAGCTCTCTCAAGAAGGAGCATGTCGGCCCGCACCATCATTTCCACCCTCCGGATTATGGATCGATGGTGGACGCCGTTGAGGGGGATGAATTCTATGTCCGCCGTGAGCACTCCATGTTCCATATATGCAAGCGTGCGATCGTGGACTCTTGGGTGGTCAGCATGGAGAAGGATCGAGCAGCAGAGAACCAGATGTCTTGGGAGGAGAAAAAGGATCTAGAGAACCAGAGCTTGGTGGTGGATATGGATATTAAGAAAGAAGAGAACAACTACAAGGGCATGTGGACCATGATGGAGATGGAGCTCTCTCTCATGTATGACCTCCTCTACACCAAGGCAGGTGTGATCCACACTTGGTCCGGCTACGGCATCCATGTCGCCTCCTCCCTCACCGCCGCTGCCTCGTTCCTGCTCTTTCAGTTTAGTAGCAAAGATGGTAACGACAGAGTCGATGTTGCGGTTTCGTACACCCTATTGGCTGGGGCCTTCATCAGCATCTCTACTGAGAGCGCTAGGGTCAACCTGGACGGATGCCTTCTTGTGCAACACGCAGTGGAGTTGGCTCCAGTACGCAGCTCTCTGCACTGGTAGGTGGGATGGGCTTCGGTGGCTTGTCAAGGCGATCACAGGAAGAGGCAGGAACAACAGATCGGCGCGAAGGTGGTCTGGCAAGATTGGGCAATACAATATGCTGCATGTTTGCAGCCGCCACAACAGAGCCTACCAACCACTGATAGGCAGAATGGCCAGGATACTAGGATACAAGGAATGGTGGATCAGCTACTATTATTCAGGGCGCGTCCAATTTTGGGAAGACCTGAAGCACCAGCTGTTCCAGTACACAAAGCGCCTAACTCCAAGGAGAGAATTGAACATGCAGGGTGTGATAAGAAAGAACTGGGGTCAACAAGCGTTTGAGAGTAATGGGGAGAAGGAGATGTACAAATCTCTCAAAGAACGAAACAACAATTACCTTGGAGCTGAGTTCCAAGAGGGCATCATCATTTGGCACACTGCTACAGATGTTTTCATTGCCAAGAGCAGAGGAGACGATGCCGATGGTGCAGCAGACCTGGTGAAGGCTATCAGGACGCTGTCCAACTACATGATTTTCCTCCTTGTTGACCGCCCTTACATGCTACCAGACCTTGCTCAGAGCATGTTGTACCGGAAAACCTGTGAGAATCTGGTCAAGATGCGAAAGAGCAGTCCTGACCGTAAAAAAGGGGGTTATGCACGAAACTTAAGGAATTCTTCAGCCTGCATGATGACCCCAATTTTGATGGATTGATGCATGTAGACGAACTTGCCAACATCCTGTCCGAGGAGGAGTCACCCACTCAACCTTGATGCACCTCGCCTCTATTTTTCCTATAGTCCGATGCCAAGAAGCTCAGCAATGGTGCTGAGTTGACTACTATCTTGTGGCTTATGACATACTACCTTCACTGGATGCTAATAATGCTAAACAAGGAAGCAGCGGAGGCTAGTTATTATTGTGTCGCAGTTGTGCCATGAAACTGGTCCATGTTGGACTTCATTCGTTTCCATAGATATATGTTCACAACAAAGTTACAGGAATGCAACGAAATTGTAGACCATCATTAGTGTTGGCTTATATATGAATACAAATTGGAGCAGCAAGCCATGGAAATTTAAAATTTTCAATGTATATTGCCAACTACGTGCACGTGTAAAATTCTTTGAGATAATATCGTGTGTCAGATGCCACACTATGCAGTAAGAAACTTTGGGTTGTTAGACCTCCCGTGTTTCAACAACGGTTCCTGTGTTCAATTGCTTCCCTGTTAGCCATGAACCCATCTATTCCCTCTATTAATCCAGTACAGCTAGCATCAGGCTGATATTTTCCCTTTGATTCTTCATTTTCATTCATCTTCGTGATCAAGTGAAACCAAGGTTAAAATTACCATTCTGGTTTCTGAATTCTGTATACTGAATTCATATCATATTGTTGGCAAATCTGACCATAAACTAGATAAACATGTATGAACCTCATAGTTATGCATTTGAACCACTACTCTAGCCCCAAGAATGCAAAACGATAAGTTAAATAAATCAATTGGGTTTTCATTAGGTACGTTGGATATTTTTTTTCTTATTAAAAAATATAGTTTTCCAGAGCATCATCTTCAAAAAAAAGTACTTTTTAAGAATGTTGAAAGGAATCGGTGCTTGTATGCCCTAAGAGGGGGAGGAGGTGAATTAGGCAAACTAAAACCTTAATCTAATTCCAGTAAATTGCAAAAAAACATAAACTAGATGATGCTATCTAGATGTACAACTACGGTTCAACTAGTATTTAATCTACCTATAAAATAGTTTTGCAACCTAGAGCCAATCCTAACAATAACTACTCTAAAAACTAAAGGCACACAAGTTCCGGGTATGAAAATGCGGAAATGTAAAAGAGTGGGTGAGAGAGAATGTAAAATCGGCACGACAATTTATCCTGTGATATCGGGAGGCAAATATCATCCCTGGTCCACGTTGGAGCTCCATGAAGGATATGTTCCTGGTCACCGAGTCTTTCCCGGTCAAAGCTCGCCACTAAGGGTCACTTATTAGTTATAGAAGACAAGTACAAGTACTAAAGCACTTAGACTGCTATAAAATGAGGAAACAATAACTTACCAGCAAGCATATTTTGAATGAATTCTCTCCTAAGAGTCTCCGGCAGTGCAAACAACATGGTCATTTGATTTGCGATCTTCACGAATACTCCATGTTCGAAACAGCCTCACGAAGCATCTCTGCTCCTTCTCCAGTAGCTATGTCCTTAAAATATATAGCAGCTAAAGTATCAAAATATGGAAAGGAGATACCATATAAGCCCCTTGCATCAGTGTTATCCTACAGGAGAGCAAGAACACGATCAATGGTGAGTAAACAAGGAAAAGGCATGTATGCAACATTGAGTCTTCCAAAAGCCCTCTCAACAATATTCCTAGCTCTAGCATGGCACAAGTTAGAATACTCCTCTGCACTACGTGGTGGATTTTGCCCATTGAAACCTCCTAGATGGTACTCCCTCCATTTCAAAATGTACTCCATTTTGACTTTTCTAGATTCATAATTTGTGCTACGCACCTAGACATACGTTATATCTGGATGCATAACAAATACTATGAATTAAGAAAACTAAAACGACCTACATTTTTGAAACGGAGGGAGTATCTTTGTCCTCGGTATGGCGCTAAAAAACCATTTGCATTGGTGTAACCAGCATCAACAAGATAATAGCAACCTTAACATGAAAAAAAAGAAACAATAAGCTTAAATAGAAAATAATTGTGCCTACATATTTTCTCAAAGTGAAGGGACAAAACTCGCCTTGAGGGACTCTCAAATTTCTCTTCCGTGTCCGTGTAGTTAATGGAAGATGATCCATAGTGCTGTACAAAAATAGTACAGTTCAAAATTAAAACACTCAAATTTATAAAAATCATACCTTCCAACACTGAAAAGGAAGTAAATCTGGGTTGCAAGGATCAAAGCATCGATGCAAATCCATGGTAGAACAAATAATAAAAGTGCCACTATTAGATAACTATAGACGATGTTGTTTGTTCTCTATCCATCATATGTTTACTGTAAGCCTCAAAATGAACTTCAACAAAAGCAAACCGAGGTATTAAATTGCTGGTTGTTAGTTCCGCACTTCTTAAACAATATCAAACCAGTTTGTATAATAAAGAGCCCATTAATGGTTTCATACATATGGAATCAAAAGGTTGAAATCCCCAAACTATATGGACAAACAAACGTGCAACAAATTTAGCAGAGTTACAGAGGCAATAACAAGAAACATCTGATTAATGAAGAAACCACGTTGAAGCCAACCCTGACTCCTTGAGAAGTAAATCAATCAACAAGTTCCATATCAATCCATATCTAGGGAAATCACGAGAGGGCTCTGAGTGGAAGTAAGAACACACACCTTACACATTGTCTTTGATCCAAATGATGCAGGCCGTGTTCTCTCTGGCACCCCCTCCGCAGATCCGAATCAGAGGGATCCGAATGATCAAAATCCTGTCAAGATCAAGAACACAGGCAGGTTAGGTTTTGGGGGGAAGGTTGGGGAAGAGGGAGGAGAAGGAAGGGAGGAAGAGGAGGGCAGGGTTCTCAACAGCGAGATGCGGCAGAAGGACCTTGCTGGCCATGGATTGCGGCGGCGGCGGCGTGGGCGCCGTCACCAACGAGAGCGAGGGAGTCGCGAGAGAGGAGTCGCGGGGAGGCTGGAGCGGTATTGGATAGTGCCAGGTGGGGAGGGGTAACGAGCCCGTAATTTTTGCATTTTAGAACTTTTTTTGAAAAAATTTCACATTTGCACTCCTCGAGAACGTATTTCTAAATTTGGATCCTAGAGGTCGGCGCCGTGACTCACGGTGCCGAGACGTGTTACCTCGGCGCCGTGAGCCATGGCTTCAATATCCCTAACGTAGCCGCTGAGTTGGCGCTGACGTGGCCGAGATCTTATCTATACGCCGCGGCCTCTTCCTCTCTCTCCCCGCGCCCTCATCCTCCCGCTCTTCCGCGCCAGCCGTGCGGCCGCCGGTGCCCTCCTCCGGCCGCCCCTCCGCGGCCTCCTTTGCGGCCTCCTCCGGCCGCCCCTCCTCCAGCCACCCGTCCGCGGCACCGGCCGTCGCTCCTCCAGCTCGCCAGAAGCCTGTGCGCGGCGCCGGCCGGCCCTCCTCCCGCTCGCCGGCCGCCCGTAAGGTCTTTTTTAATTAGTTTTTTTTATTTATTTAGGTATTGTAGTAGTTATTTGGGTAATTTTAAATAATTTATTTAATTAGTTTTAGTAGTTTAGTTAGGTAATGTAGTTAGTAATTTCTCGTAGATAGTTAGAAACCATATTTAGAAAATGTAGTTAGACAGTAGATGTAGGTATTTAGTTAGGTAACTTACTTATATAAATTTAGGTATTTAGTTTGGTAATTTGGTTAGGTACTTTAGTTAGGTAGTTCAGTTAGGTATTTTTAAGTAATTCTAGGTATTTACTTAGGTAATTTAGATAGTTAGTAAATATTATTAGTTAATTTTGTATATTATACCCGCCATAACCTTCGTGTTGTGCATACGAACTAGGTGGACAATTTAGTGACCTTGTATCATGGAGGCAGTGTCAAGAAAGATGTGTTTGGGAATATCATTTTTTATGGAATGCACGGTCTCTCTGATATTCAATGATCGGCCGTTGTTTAGTGAGGTGTTTGGTAGAGCTCGTGATGAGCTTCAATGCATTTCAAGTGAGGATGCCATCTCAGTTCAAGGGGTCGTCCACTTTGGTAAATCGGGCCAGATTTTCAGACGGTTGGTCGCTATTGCATGTGAGGTTGAATGGGAGAACTATGTGAATACTGTCATGAAGAATGAGTATCAATGTTTGGATTTGGTTGTGTAGAAAGTTGTCAAATGCTCCCAGCCCTCATGTGCATTCAACCCCTAATGTGCCACCTACCCTCCGTTACCCAACCTTGAGGTGGATCAGGAAGATGCGGTTGCGGTCCCTGGTGCTCAATCCGACCTGAATGAGTTTGGCATTTGTCCTGATAATTGTGTACATTGTAGGATTGATGATGTCAGTGCGCCCCCCAGGAGATTCCTTTGACCCAGAACCATCCAAGTAAGTGTCATAGTAACACCACCTTTTATTTTGTTATTCGCCCTTGATTCCATTCATTTGTCCCAATGCCATCTTTAATTATTGTTTAAATGCAGGAGATATTCCAGATAATATTGGTGTTCCCCCTGTGCCTCCGTCTTCCAATACAGGACGGGCTTCTAATACTGTGGATGTTCTGATAGATGATGACGAGGAGCCTTATGGGAATGCAAGAGTCGTTGATTCAGATGATGACCGCCCAGTTGCAGCATTGAGCGAAGAAGATATGGAGCGCATCAGATTTTTTTATCCTGATCGTGATCCACTAGTTCATGAATTCAGCGATCTCAGTCGTTCTCGTAGTGCTTATGCAGAAGGAAGAGATGGCGAGCTGCTAGAGACTCCTGAGGCTAGGGATAGCATGGAAATTAAGAAGGGCCTTCTATTCAAGGACTTGCCTACATTGAGAAGGTGGTTACACAAGTATTCTGTGAAATGTAAAAGACCATTCAAGGTTAGGCACTTGTATGTGGAGCGGTGCTACACAGTGGTGTGTGAGAAGGCTGATTGCAATTGGAGGGTTTGTGCTCGGAAACAGAAGGCCACGGGAAAGTTCAAAATCACCAAAATTGCAGGTCCACACACTTGTGCCGACATAGATCTACAGCAGAGGCATCGACAGTTGACCTCTACCCTCATTGCTAGAAAGTTGTACTCAACATTGAAGTGTCAGCCCAATTTGAAGGTGAAGACAATTAAGGATATTGTCATACTGATTGATTTCTCATGCACATGTGGGAGAACAAGGCAGTACCACTTTGTATGTTCCCATTATATTGCAGAAGCTCGGCACCGCAACTTTGCCTACAAGAGCATGATACCGCGGGAGTTCACTATTGACAGCCTTGTACTTACATGGTCTCCCCGGTTTGAGCCTTACCTAAACGAGGGACAGTGGCCAACGTATACAGGTCCGAAATACATTGCGGATCCAGGGGCCCGTTGGAAAAAGCCTGGAACTAGGAAGAGAACGAGATACAAGATGGTCATGGATCAGGTTTCAGGAAGAACTAGACGGAGGAGAGGAACCCCCTTTCTTTCCGACCCCGACGAAAATAAATATGGTAGATGCGGCAGACTTGGTCACAACACGCGTACATGTAGTTGGCCGCTTAGTCAGGTGCAAATAGCTGTTGTACACTACCATTTTGTTTTAATGTTTCCTTTATTTTATGTATATGCATGTCTTACTTAATTAAAGTTTCTTAATTTGTTCATTTTCATAATTTGTTAATTAAATTACTATCTTATTTTGTAGGATGGAGGCACATACCTGCTCCATCCGTACTACGAGCAGATCCACCGAGGACGACGGAAGGGGAGGTAATGAACAAAATTTATATTCCACATCATCTGTTTGTGCCACTCTCTAAAATTAATGTTGAGGTACTAACAAAATAATTCAATGTCTCCAGGAACTGCCCCTTCTTCATCCTCAAACCCATGACAAGTTCCATGAGATGTGGTACGACGACAGGTACACCCCTCCTGGAGAGGGCTGGCCTCGACATCGTATCGTACCAGGTTCGCCGTGGGTTACTTGTCATAAACCCTGCAGCGATCACAACTTTGGTTGACAGGTACAATCAGTAACGACTAATCCACTTCATCTTCATTTTCCAAGGTCAACTGGGTAACTCACCATAAGTTATGTGCATTTTTCTGTAGGTGGAGGCGGAAACTAATAGTTTCCACCTTCCTTGTGGTGAGATGATAGTGAAACTGGAGGATGCTCAGAAGATTCTTGGTCTCAGTGTCAGAGGTCGTCCAGTCACCGGCCAGTGCAGGCCTGACGGTTGGAGGGGTCGTGTGGAGGTCTTCCTCGGGAGAGGGCTTCCTGAGGCGGTTCCGGCTACTCGAACCTCAGGAGTACCTATCACCTGGCTTCGGCAGCACTTTGCTCATTGTCCGAAGGATGCGGACGAGGCGACAGTCACCTACTACTGCAGGGCTTGGATCCTTCATTTGTTTGGGTGTGTGCTCTTTCCCGACAGCACAGGTGATAGCGCATCTTGGATGTACATACCTTGCTTGACAGACTAGGACGCGGCAGGGATGTACAGCTGGGGGTCCGGAGTGTTGAGTTTCTTGTACCGCCACCTATGCAAGGTGACGCCACACTTCACAGCACGCGTCCATCGGCGGCTGTGTGCACTTGCTCCAGCTGTGGATGTGGTCTCGTCTACCCGTTGGCCGGCCCATAGTTCTTGCTCCACGTCCATGGTTCGACGTGGCCACCCCTCAACTCCGACCAACGGTTGCTTACTTATGGGACCAGGTCAAAGCTCCCCTCGCTAGGACTATGCGAGCATACGTGGAGTACGCTAATGAACTGGACACGCTCACGCCCTCGATGGTATGTCAATTGCATTCCATTTTGATTTAGCTATAGTTGACTACATGGTATCCACGCTACATTTTGATGTTTAGATGCAGTTTTAGTGACTATATGCAATTCAATATTTCGCAAGTGACTTGGCAGTCGTACAACGACATAAGGGCAGCTTCAGTTGAGCACCGCGTGTTACGTAGATGAGGACCTGTACAGGATGACGTGCCCGCTGATCTGTTTCTACGCTGTGGAGTACCACCTGCCTCACAGAGTTGCACGACAGTTTGGCTTGAGACAGGAGTGGCCGATAAGGCCATTCTCGACGTCCGTGGAGTTGCACAAGTGTGAAGTATTTAATTCATCTATTGTTGCCAATAATACTGCCTAGTTGACTATATGATTTATCTACTATTGTCACTATTGCTGTTACAGGATAGATCGTCAGAAGCAGAAGAAGAAAACCAATTTCGAGACACTGCGCCGCGAGCACATCGAACTGTGGGGCCTTTTCCATGAGAACGTGATTGAGAACGACTAGCCGCATACGGGCTACAACTTCCGCGCGTACCTATCATGGTACCTAGCTGCGACACGGACCAAATTGAAGGGCCAATGGACAGGAGCGGACTACGCCGACATTCAGTCTTCGGACGATGAAGATACACGACCTTGCGACACGGGAAGAGACGGTGGTCGAGGCCGCACCCATCCTAGACCGAGTGGTATGGTCACCTAACACTACTATTCTGTAACAATTCAGATTCATTGCAATAATATGATCACGTAGAACGATTAACCATTTGTTTCATTTAATTGCAGGGAAACACGTTGAAGCAATCCGTACTTGACATCGAACGTTTTCCAAGGCGAGGAGTGGACGAGATGACACTGAACAACTTCCTTGGAGTAAGTTTTTGAAATTACTACAGATATGGACATGTACCTCTCGTTTAGTCTTATGCACTAACTTCATGTTCAAATGCAGAGACTTGCGGGTCGCCTACGACGTGCTGCTGCTCATTGTGGTTGCAGGACTAGCGCGGCGATGGACGTCCACGGTCCTCCGACAAGACTATCTGACACCAGCGCAGGCCTTAGTACATCAATGCAGCGAGGCTTATGCTCCAGAAGACAGAGCTCGTCCCGGTCAACAAGGGCTACTTTTGAAGATAGTGGTGGCGACAAGGATGAGGACGAAGCCAAGGAGATTGGAGTGTCTCAGCTGGAAGATACTCCTTTCACACAGCCTTCACATCAGGCAGCATGTAGGCAGCGTCGTCCACGTGACCCTTACACTCCAGGCACCGACGCTCTTGGTAAGGGCAAGGGTAAGACTAGGAGGCAGTGAGGGTTAGTTCGTGGATACTATGGACTCTTCAGCTTGTATGGACTATTCAGCGCGTATGGACTATTATGGACTATGGACTATGCTATTGATATGTGTGGATATTCTGGTTTTTGGTGGATACGTTGCTGGTATTTGGTTGAATACATGTTTGTATCATATTGTGATGTATTATTTTCATTGTGGATGCTCATAAAACAAGTGAAGCTCTTGCGAATTTTCCCGTGATTCGTTCATCGTAGTACAGAAGCGCATAACATAACTTTATGGCAATAATGAACCTACCAGTATATTTATTCCAACATGTGTTGTCCAATCGAAAAAAAGGATCTACCCTTTGCAGTCTTATTCGCATGCTACATCCATGTGTTTGTTGTTTCATTTAATTACCTAAGGTATGTTAGGTTTAGTCCAGGACCTCTTTACCGTTGTTTCGTACCCGTCCTCACATGCCACTACATGTGTTGTGCGTGTTCAATTATTTAATGCACTACTTTGTTAGTCTTGATTCCATTACATTACCGTTTGAGCTCATGGAAGACGCAATAAATGACTAGTGCTTGGAAAGTCAAGTACATGAGAACACAATGACACATGGAAGATGCAATAAATGACGACACAATAAAAAGTCAAGTACATGAGAATACAATGACAAGTTCATTATATGAATAAACCATACAACTAGCAAATCTTGCATACTACTGAGTTCAACGTGGCCACTTTTCCTTCCTCAATGCATCTGGATTCTCCTCCATTGCTGTCTTCGCACGGCGAACATGCTCCAGCTTGTGTTCCCTCTCCTCCTTGTGCTGAGCAGCGTGCCTCCTTTCCATCTCTTCTTTCCGCTCATTTTCTGTTGCCTCCTATTGCCGTCTCTGCTCCAACAACTCCTTCCGCTCCGCATCCCACTCGTTCATTATACATAGATGCTCCTTATCCTCCTCTTTGATCTCAGTGTCGATCCACTGCTCAAAGTCACAAAGCGGGGGTGAGGTCTGCAAAACATTCAATTGTTACACACCTGCTATTACTCATATAGCATACATGATTATATATGACAGTGAAAATATTATAAAAAAAAATATTCTTACCAACAACCCAATACGGATCTGACGAGGTGTTGGGTCGAATGCATAATTTTTACACATCCAATACCTCTGGTTATATGATTCCTCTTCATCTGACTTGGCTACCTTACAAGGACCACCGTAGAAGCAAATCGGCACAGGAACACCACTAGGCAGCGACAAACAGGTGAAGGCTGATCCAGTCATCACCTTTTTCTTACTAGATTTACCATGCCTAGGCATCTAAGGTTGCATATTACACATATTAATAACTAAATCTAAACCCTAAGCAATTACACTTAATAATACACACATAATATAGACCAAATCAATACGTAAAAATTGAGGAGGGAAGAGAGGATACCTTGCTCTTGAAGAACTATGGAGCAAATCAAAGTTTTGAAGGTTAAATACATCGATTGATGAGGTTGGGCAGGTGGGGGAGAGACAGAAAAACCGAGACGGGGTAAGAAATATGGGACGAACGCTCGAACAGGGAAGGTGGGCGTGCTGTGTAGGCTGCCAGCTCGGCGCCACGATCTACGGCGCCGAGCTCGGCGCCATGTTCTCTGGCGCCGAGCTGGCTGCCACGTCAGCGCCAGGCAAGTAGGGCACGTGGCATCTCGGCGCCATGATTCATGGCGCCAACCCTAGGGTCCTAAGGTCCAAACGTAAGAATAAGTCTGCCATGGGTCCAAACGTAAATTTTTTTCGTGAAAATGGCCAAAGTGTAAAAAAGACGGGGTAACGAGCTTGTATGGGCCCGTATCCGTTCATGGTGAGATCGTTTAGACCATCTTCCAAAGAGTAGTTATTTTTTGGCTACTCTATTTGACTCTCAGTTTGACTTTTTAAAAAGATTCCTCTCTATACCGAGTTGTTTATTCCAACACACTTTTCATTTTCCACTCGTTTAACTCTCCCTTCACACACATTGACGCATGGGTCTCACGCGTCATCCCTTTCCTTTCCACTTCTTATTCTCCCCGGCCACCCTCTCCTCTCCCGTTCCGGCCTTCCTTCTCTCCATCCCCAGCCTCCCCTCCCAACCTCTCTCCCCGGCCTGCCCCTCACCTCCTCCGCCCGTCGCGCTTGCTTGGCAGCGCTGCGGCGCGACCGCCACGCTAGGGGGCGGAGCGCGGCGTCCTGCGGCTGCTGCTCCTCACGCGGCAGGACGAGACGCGGCGGCGGCGTCCATCGGCAGGCCGGGGTGGCCACCGCCACGAGCTTGCCGTCGGTCGAGTTAGCGTTGACGTCCGGGCGGGAGTACACGCCGACCACCTTCCCGTCCTCATAGTACATGACCGGCCGCGGGAACCAATGCCCCGCCGAGACCACCACGACATCCATGGCTTCCGCGTCTGCAGTCCACAGCTCGGTGAGCGCGTCGCGCCCCTCCCTCTCCTATGCTCGCGGCCTGTACATGGCGGCGGCGGCAGCGCGTGCTACTGGTGGCGGCGAGGGCGCAAGGGTGCGGGAGCGGCGTGGGCGCGCGGGCGGGATGGCTCGTGGGAGCATAAATTGGCGCGAGGCCGGGCGGGCGGGAGGGCACGCGAGAAGGGGATGGCGAGTCACAGGAGCTCGGCAAAGATGACTAGCGGAGAGGAGCCGATGCCGAACGAGATACAAAGGTGAGTCTGTTGGATCGGTATTTGACCGGCGTTTTCTTTGTTTTACCAAGTCCAAGCGGTTTAAGTCCAAACGGTTTAAAGAGCCTCTTGGAGTTGCTCTTACGGAGCAGTCGAACCAAACAAAAACAACGAATAGCGCTGTTAACAGATTACGGCCCAAAACATTCGAATAAAACACTATCTAAATATTTTAAGTGTGTATCGCCAACTACATGCACTCGTATAACTCTTTTTTTATGTTACCAGGTGAGTGCATGTGAGTTGTTGTGGGAGTTAAGAGATCAAGCATAAGATACAAATATGTCAAACAATAATAATAACAATTGAGTGTAACATTGCCGTCCCAAATATATTGAGATCCATTGAACCCGTAGATACATCATCATATTCAAGCTTAACTAAATATGCAAACAAAGGTTGAAGAAGTGTTTGTTGTATCACCAAAGGGAGATCTTCCATGGTCATTCATTGTTGTCTACAAAAAGTCAAATTCATTCGTACTTGAACGTGTCCAAATGAAGAAAACTCTTCAAATACTAAAAGAATAGTGTCACATGGTTACTCTACCAGTAAAAAAGAACAATGTGGCTTTTATATGCAAAGTTTTGGATCCTTTTAAATAGTTCTATGTATTGTACTACTTCATGATGAGTTGCAAAATGAAGTTCTAAAATATATGAAGAGTCAATTCCCGGATTAGTTCGATGGGCCGTGGAGGGAGCTCGAGGAGGCGGCTGGGCTCTGGCAAGGAGGACGACGCTGAGGAAGACTACGCCCACGAACTGCTACCTCTTTAGTCTATGCCAAAGCCGAGAGTGAAACTCATGTTAGTGGTTGCTAAGATCTGTACCATGTATTGTAGTAAAAGAGGACATGCTACAGACAACACATGTGAAATGCCAAGCAAATTTCCATAGTAGCATAGAGATGTTTAACAAAGTAAGGACTATGCTCCAGCAATTAAACACAAGGGAATGCAAGTGCAATGCCAAGCTAGAAATCTAGAGAAGAGGAGGAAATGGAGATGCTTACATCGATATCACTTGTGGATAGATAGAGCCATGTTCTCAAAGATCCAAAGACTTCCACCTGCCATGCAAAATTGGGAATGATCAAATAGTTCAAAGCTATCTATTCTCCAGCACAAGAGAATTAACTTGCCTTGCACTGAGATCATATATGTTTGACAACATCAGATACTCTTGCACAGCAGCTGTCCGTGAAGATTGCTCTTCAGTAGAATGTGAGATAAAATTGCAGAAGCCAAGAATCTCTGCAGCAAATAGTTAATATCTATCAGTACTATCTACATCAATTAAATTCTAAGGAAAATACACGTACGAGGTTTTACTAATTTTAATGTAAGAGGGAAAAAACAGCCATATCCAAGTTTGATGTATAACCAGCTGGAGAAATAGTATTGAACACGCATATGGGTACACAAGAATTGCTCATATGCATCCTTAATTAGCAATGTTGAAGGCCACAAATCTTTCCACTGATACAGCATTATGAAACATCTATCGTTTGCTATGAATAAAATAAAAATGTTGTTGCAAAATAAGTACTACTGAAATCCTAGAAATCCAAATAAAATAAAAGATAAATATGATTACTATGTTCTTCCCGTGCAAGGACAAAACAATAAATTCACAGTACAGTTACTGCATCAAATCAAAGAGCAAGGTGCAAGGACAAATTTTCCTTATCTAATTCATAAAGTTGGCTATGATACTCCCAGTTCACATACAGTGTGAGTTAAAGCTTTAAAATCGAAAGGTAAAAGACACTGCAGAAAATAAAGAACATTTTTTTTCCTAAACACATATCCAGGAGCTCTACCATACAGGTCATGGCTGATCTCTATGGCCTATTTTAGGTTACAGTACAGAGATTCATACCATGTATACAAAATTCAAACCATTTCTAAACTGGAAAATTGTTACAATCTCAAGCTCGCTCAATACAAGGCATATAAAAGCTCTGAATATGGGTAATACATTAAAGTGCAGAATAAAAATGGAAGAATAGCTTACTTCTGCAGCTCCAAGTTGAAGTAGCAGTGGAGAAATCATCTTTTAGATAATGAACTGATGTAGTACTTGTTGAAACCACCTAAATGTCACCAATTCAGAAAGAGAGCCTTTTTGTAAATGTCTAGCAATTGAGTACAGCAGAATATCAAGCTGTTTAGATTAGACTCCACATTTCAGATGCATATTTAATGTGGAGGCTGTGTTGCTTTGCCAAGCTCAGTAGGCATGGATGTTCGCCTAACATATAACTTTTGGCGCTATTCTTATTATTACTGCAAAGATACAGAGTTCCTCCTGGGTCTTCTTATTTATTTCTTGAGCTTATAATAATTTGCTAATCGCACCATAGTAATCAAATCAAACAAGTTCTAAGATTGGCAATTATTCAAACAGGTTCTGAAACCGGTGCAATAGCAATTCAGCACTTTATTCCAAATTATGTAGGGTGTCCAATAAACATGCATCTCCTGATGAATAATTCGTCAATAGCGGATACAAATTCCAGAGCATACAAACTGTCTTGGTGAACCGATTTGCAAACTAAAATTACTCTATTTGCATAATAGTGATGGACATCAGGTTTACCTTGGAGTGATCCGACGTGCAGAAACCACCAGCATCAAACCAGAGCTGATCAAAGGAGCACTTTGGATTCCTGCAAGCCTGAAACATCATCACCTCCTTCAGTGAATATGCTAATGTGCAATCTTCATATACCACTACACAAATAAACTCAAATAGTAGAGTGAAGATTCTTCCAGCACCATCAGAAATATAAAGATTAGCATCACAGCTCATGGATAGGGATCACAACAGCATTCTGAAATCAGTTTAAATTCTCTTGACATTCTTATTGGCTACTAACTGATCGGAACAAAGAAGCCAGAAAAAGATCAAAGTACGTGAAACCTGGCTCAAGTACATCGACATTAATATGGGAACTCAGGTAACAGTTCGAACAGATGAATTTTGCAACAGATCATGGCACCATCAGAAAACAAGTCTGAATAAATACATAGTTGATTAATTACTACAGGGTTTTATGTATCTAACATGCGCAGAAAGGAGCTAGTCCAGACCCTAAAAAAATTTAGGTAGCATGCTGGTTCTAACATGCGCAGAAAGAAGGACCCTAAAAAAATATTTTGACTCTACTGCTAGAAAATTCATATGACCTGGTGGACTACAGATATATAGCACAATAGGAGAAGCTAAATAAATAGAAACATTGATCTTTCAGTTTCAAAAATAAAGGCATGGCATGTATCCTACACTGATTCTTCAGCTATCAGAAACTTCTCAGAGAGCAAAACACACATATAGGATGGTAAGATACACAGTGTAGCAGATAAATGTGAACAAATCACTTGAAAAACTCTCCCAAACTGAATTTAAGTTATCCAATCATTTGAATCAAAATAACATGCATCCTGCCATAATGAATTGAACTGAAACACTGAGTTTTTTTGCACAACAGAAGAATCTAAATAATTTTATTTTGAAATGTAGAATCTAAATAAGTAGAAACACTGAGGTTTCAGTTTCAGGGAAAAAAAAGGGGCACGACACCTATGCTACAATGAATCTAACATAAACATGTGAAATTGACCAACAAATGAATTAAGTTCTTTTCTTTTTGCAAAACTCAATTACATGTAGCTGCTAACACACAGGACTCAAAACCCAAAAGTCCAGAACTACAACTGCATTGACACAGACTAAAATTCAAGGCATGAGAGATTCTCTGTGTGCAAGGACTTTTGTTGGATCATCTCCCCTGCGAGGCTCTGACCATCCCATTTTCCTGAAACTTGCGATTCTTCTTAATACCTTAGTGTACCTGTTTGTAAAACTATGGACAGTAGCTATGCAGATACCATAAACATGAACTGATAAGCTATTTAAGTATTGAATAGAATGCAAGTTTAAAGTATCAGCAATGTAGCAGACTGGTTGCATTATCAGATATATATGCACTCTATTCTGACTGATTGCCATCCATAATGAAATATGACGAACCTTGTTGGATCACTTCCACCTTTTTCAAAACTGAAAATACAAACAAAGAAAGGGATGGTTGGAATTCCTTCACTCCTTCACTGGTAACACTGGTGTATAAGCAACTATATGATGGAGACGATGCTGGTTTATCAGTTTCATTTTTATTCTTGAGGGCAACGAATCAAAACGCGCCAGACCAGCCAGCCTCCTATCAGATGAAATGGAGTCGAGGAACCACCTGGCTGATGATGACCTAGAAGATTCCGAAACCGGAACTGCCAGCCAGGCGGGGGACAAATCCAGATGCGCAAGCGGAGCAAATCGAATCAGGGGCAAGAGCAAGAAGCATCAACGAGAAAAGAGAGCAAGACTCACCAAAGGGAACGGGATGGAGGCCGGACCCTAACCAGCCGGCGGCAGCGCGGCGATACGGGCGACGGACGAGCAGCCGCCGGGCGAAGTTGCGCTCCTTCACTCCTTCGAAGGGGAGGGCGGCGCGGTGGAGGGTGAGGTGCTGGGGCGGCGCGATGGAGGGCGAGGTGCAGCCGCGGCGTGGAGCGGCTCCGCGAGGTGCACGGCGTCGTGGAGGAGGTGCAGCCGCCGCGTGGAGGAGCGGCGTCGCGAGGTCTACGGCGGCGTGGAGGTGCAGCGGCGAGGAGTGGGCGCCGTTATGCGAATTTTTTTTCGCCATCCGA
Source organism: Panicum miliaceum (assembly GCA_032594955.1). Lineage (NCBI taxonomy): Eukaryota > Viridiplantae > Streptophyta > Magnoliopsida > Poales > Poaceae > Panicum > Panicum miliaceum. Next base: position 3,094,563 of record CM064070.1, on the reverse strand, counting down.
GTGTTTTTAGTTGTAGAGATTATCGTGTGTTGAATGCCACAGCAGTAAGAAAATTTGGGTTAGCACTCCTCTGTTTCAACAACATTCCCCTGTTCCGTTGCTTCCCAGTTAGCCATAAACCCATCTATTCCCCCATCAATCTAGTACAGCTAGCACAAGGCTCTTTTTTTAGTATTCTTTATTTCGTTTTCATCTACTTTAGGCTAAAACCACCATTCTGGTTGTTGAGTCGCCACATTAAAATAGCAAATCCCACCAGGAATAGGATAACTTTGTATTCAAAACACTCATACTACCCTAGAATGCAAAATGATACGAAAATAACTCAAATTTATATATGAAGGTATCTTTGGATTAAAAAGAAAATATTTTTTAAGAATCTTAATGGTGGAAACATGCGTAAGTTTGAAGAATCAAACAACCAGTTTATCCTGTCTCTGTAACACATTAAAGCTTTTTCGCCAAATCAAAGGTTTTCCTTCAATGAGTTAATCGGTATCCCTTTACTTGACAAAGATCGGTTATCAGGCTGTCACCCAATTAAAGAGGAGAGTACTGCTGGTTCAGATGAAGGCCTGGCAATGAATCTCCTCGAAAATTCAGCATGGCTATCACGACCATAATGAGCTTACGTAGACATTTGCGGCTGAACCTGCTAGAAATACATCTATTTGTAAAGGCATCAGGTGTCTCATTAAGAGTCAGATGACACTTGATCTAAAGAAAAGTCATTCGACTCAAGTCAATGAGACCTATCGTGCATGCCCAGGTAGCTGGACCTAAAGCACAACAAGAGTCAGAGTACACCGGCCGTTCGCTTTCAGTAAAGGTGGTCTTAGGTTCTCGCCTAGTCGCAGTGCCGTGCGTCGTGTGTCCAGTCCAGCTAGCGTCACTCACACGGCCACACCCATGGTCATAAAACCCCTGTTTGTCGTCTCCAGTTCAGGTTGCTGCGCTAGACAAATGCACCAAGAATTCATCATACTTGACTCCAATGGCCTTACCAAGATGCTTATTTGGGCCAATGCCTTGCAAGATCTGGAAACACTCTACATCCAACCCAAGGGTTCATGTGATGTTTTCGCTGTATGTGGACCTTCCACTGTTGTGCACATGCATGGCAGGGTTCTCCGTGAAGTCGCCCAAGGACTGGAACCTTGATTACAAGAGGGGTGGCTGCATGAGAAATACTCAACTAGAATGCAGTAGGAACAAAACCACAAAAGAGTTGACTGGCCAATTCTTTCCCATACCTAGTATCAGCGGATTGCCTGACAATGCTCATGCCATGGAAGCTGTTGCAAGTGCAGAGGAATGTATGAAGGTTTGTCTAAGTAATTGTTCTTGCACAGCATATTCATACAGTACAGACGGCTGCTCGATATGGAAAGGTGAACTTCTTAATGTAAAGCAGCATAATGGCACCACAGATACTAATGGACAGATCCTTTACCTACGCCTTGCTGCTGAAGAGGTGCAAAGTTGGAGAAATAGTGGGAGAAGGCGAATGGTCATTGGTATTCTCGTCGGCGCAAGTGTTTCTGCTCTGGTTTTGTTTGTTGTTGTGCTGTTACTAATTATTCAGAGGAAGAAGCGCAAGTCGTGCGATCATTCAAACGGCATCAAAGATAGTGGTGGAGTTTTAGCTTTTAGATATGTTGATTTGCAGCGTGCAACAAAAACTTTCTCGGAGAAGCTTGGTGGAGGTGGTTTTGGTAGTGTGTTCAAGGGGATTCTAAGTGACTCAACTGGCATAGCGGTAAAGACTCTTACTGGTGCACGCCAAGGAGAAAAGCAATTCAGAGCTGAGGTCAGTACAATTGGAATGATTCAACATGTTAATTTAGTAAAATTGATTGGTTTCTGTTCTGAAGGTGATAGAAGGATTATTGTTTATGAGTATATGCAGAATCGCTCTCTTGATGTTCATTTGTTTCGAAGCAACGGTACAATACTAAATTGGGGCACAAGGTACCAAATTGCCATAGGGATTGCAAAAGGGTTGTCCTACTTACATGAGAGTTGTCGTGAATGCATCATACATTGTGATGTTAAGCCAGAAAATATACTTCTTGATACATCATTTGTTCCTAAGATTGCAGACTTTGGGATGGCAAAACTTTTAGGGAGAGACTTCAGTCGCGTTCTTACTACGATGAGAGGAACTATCGGGTATCTTGCACCAGAATGGATTAGCGGAGTCCCTATCACACAAAAGGTTGACGTTTATAGCTATGGAATGTTACTGTTAGAAATCGTATCAGGAAGGAGGAACAAATTCGAAGAATGTAAAACTAGTGGTGATCACGCTGTTTATTTTCCTCTAAAAGCTGCACGGAAGGTTCAGGAGGAGGACTTTGGTAGCTTGATAGATCACCAATTACTTGGTGAGATCAACACAGAGGAGGTTGAAAGAGCTTGCAAGGTTGCGTGTTGGTGCATTCAAGACAATGAATTTGATCGGCCGACAATGGGTAATGTGGTTCAGGTTCTTGAGGGTCTAGTGGACCTTGGCAAGCCCCCAGTGCCAAGGCTACCTGACTATATTGGGAAGCTCTGCTTCAACCTGAACTTGTTATGTGAAAGCAAAAGTTCCTTGTGTCTGGCGACGTATTTGTTAGGATAAATAATTTTGCATGTACACTTCCCCACTATCATTAGTTCATCTGTAACGCTCTTTTGGTGAATTTAAATATCTATATATGCCATATACTCTGCTACTTGAGTTACCTGTGTCTGGCGTATAGTATATATGAATAAAACCATATTGCTTATTTCAGTATACCTGAATTTTTAAGAAAATAATTTTTAATAAAAGAGCTCCCATGCATGTTCCTGCCTCCTTGAAGAAAATAATTCTTTTACAATGTTCATGGAGATGATACAAAAACTTAATGAATGTAACAAGTTGACCAGGTCTCTATGACACATAGACACTTGATGCCAATTCAAACATTTTCTCTCTCAGTGAGTTAATTGGTGTCGCTTTATATTCGACAAGGATCACCCATCCACTCAATTAAAGAGAAGAGGACTAGTTCAGATGAAGGCACACTCATGGATCACCTGCCAATGAATCTCCTCGAAAGCCAGTGGCGGACCCAGCCTGTGAATGGAGCCTGGGCCAATACAAGGCAGCTGTTTTTTCTCAGCTATTGCAGAACAAATGAATGGCATTTTTTGACGGCTGGCATCTTGTGATTGTTGCTCCGGAGCCCGGGCCGGTGCCCAGGGTCGCCGGGCCCTGGGTCCGCCCCTGTCGAAAACCCAGCGTTGGCTGTCATGATTTAGTGGGTTTATGTAGACGCTTATGGCCCATCCCTGCAACAGAAAACGACTGATTGTAACGGCTTGGTTACAACAGAGACAACAGGCGGTCCATCAAGAGTCAGAACAAGTCAGATGACACGAGCATATTCTCAACCATAACTAAGTCATGACGCAGTCGTATGCCTAGCAATTTCCTGGATCTTACAATTCAAGCTACGAAGTGATTACTCCGATCCAGTGCAGTCCATCTCAGAGATACATCTGCTGCCTTCTAAGCATATATACGTGACATCCATAGATCACAGCACAGAGCAGCAATGGAGATGTGGGAAGCTATGGAGAGGGAGAACCATGTCGCAGAGCGCGGGCTCGTCCCCGTCAATGGCGGCAGCAGCGGCGACGTGCAGGTGCAGGACGAGCGCGGCGGTGCCAAGGTGGATGGCTTCGTGCGCAGGGACCAATCATGGTACGCAACGCATATGCGAATCAAAGCTATATACGAATTGTGTTCTCATTTCTGAATTCTTGTGTTGTTTTGGCACTTGAAGCCGGTACGCTAGCAGTGACATCCCAAGTGATCTGCTCGTCAAGGTGGGCGGCGTCAACTTCCACCTCCACAAGCACCCCATGATCTCCCGGAGCGCCCGCCTGGGCCGGCTAGTCGACGAGGCATCGGCGCTGCACGGCCCCGACGCCACCACCGTGTTGGAGCTTCCCGACCTGCCGGGCGGCCACGGCGCGTTCGAGCTGGCCGCCAACTTCTGCTACGGCGTGGTGGTCGACATCACGGCCGCCAACGTCGCCGTCCTGCGCTGCGCCGCCGAGTACCTGGAGATGACGGAGGAGCTGGAGGAGGGCAACCTCGCGTTCCGCGCGGAGGCGTTCCTAACCTACGTGGTGGCGTCCTCGTGGCGGGACTCCGTCGCCGTGCTCCGGAGCTGCGAGGGCCTCTCGCCGTGGGCCGAGGACCTGCAGCTCGTGCGCCGCTGCAGCGAGTCCGTTGCGGCCAAGGCGTGCACCAACCCGAGGGTCGTGCGCTGGGGGTACGCCGCCACGACGTCGCCCGCCAAGATGACGGCGAGGGCCGGCACGTCCAGCGACACCGGCCAACACCAGCCCGTGTCGCCGCCGGCAGACTGGTGGGTGGACGACATCTGCGTGCTGAGGATCGGTCACTTCGTGCGGGTCATCACCGCCGTCCAGGCCAAGGGCATGCGCGGCGACCTCATCGGCGCCGCCATCACGCGCTACTCCTCCAAATGGCTCTCGGCTGGGCTCAGCAAGGAGAGCCCCGGGTTGCATGGCAGCGAGCCGTGGCCGCAGGCCGGCGTGCTCCAAATGGTCGTCGCCGGCGAGGGCGACACGCAGACGGAGACGGCAGCTAGCGAGCAGAGGAGGGTCGTGGAGAGCCTGATCAGCATCATCCCCCCGCAGAAGGACTGTGTCTCGTGCAGCTTCCTCCTCCGGCTGCTCCGGCTGGCCGTCATGCTCAAGGCGGCTCTGGCGCTAGTGACGGAGGTGGAGAAGCTCGTGGGCATGCAGCTGGACCAGGCGGCGCTGCCGGACATCCTCGTACCCTCATACCCCTACTGCCGCTCCGACGCCGCGTACGACGTCGACCTCGTGCAGCGGCTGGTGGAGCAGTTCGTGATGCAGGAGCAGCCGTCGTCGTCGTCCTCCACCGCCACCCGCGGGAAGGCCGAGAAGCAAGAGCAGCAGCAGAACACGAGGGCGCAGCGCGTGGCGTGCCTCCTCGACAGCTACCTCTCCGAGGTGTCCCGCGACCGGAACCTCCCACTAGGCAAGTTCCAGGCCCTCGCCGAGTCGCTGCCGGAGGCGGCGCGGACCTGCCACGACGGGCTGTACCGCGCCGTGGACTCGTACCTGAAGGCGCACCCGGCGGTGACTGAGCACGAGCGGAAGCGGCTGTGCCGGGCGGTGGACTGCGGGAAGCTGTCGCGGGAGGTGCGGCTGCACGCGGCGCAGAACGAGCGGCTGCCGCTCCGCGTCGTCGTGCAGGTGCTGCTGTCGGAGCAGGCCAAGATGGCCGGCGCGCTAGGCAGGGCGGGGAGGAAGGAGGAGGACGTGAGCGCGCTGAGGATGGAGGTGGAGAGCGTGAGCGCCAAGTACATGGAGCTGCAGCGCGAGGTGGAGCTTCTGCAGAGGCAGGTGGAGCGCATGCTGCCGCCGTCGTCCGCGGCGGGGAAGCAACAGGGCGTGTCGGGGTGGACAAGCGGGTGGAAGAAGCTCGGAAGGCTGGGCAGGATTCAGGTGGAGCAGCCGGTGGTGAGGGCGGGACCAGACGAGATAGTGAGCAGGGAGCCTCGGCGGAGGAGGAACTCTGTCTCGTGATAGTGAGCTGTTGTAGAGTGTGTTAGTGTGGTGATGTGTCAGTGTGTGACTTTATTTAAAAAAAATCATGCTTTTCAAAATTGCACGCTAGAATCATAGTAATAACTATGCATAAAAGGAAAAAATAGATTCCAATTGCCATGGAAAGGATGGGATGGGGACACATGTAGCCGAAGAGTGCCATGGTTACCTCCTCATGGAACTTTGGTGTTCTTGTTTTATGTAAGGATCGGATAAAGAGGCGTGCCCGACCATTGTGTTCTTGTTTCAAAACACAAGGCACACACTTTCATATTTCATCTCTGTTCAACAATTGCAATTAAACAACGCAATCACCACCCTGTATTATCCCTAAGACTTGAACGACAACATGAGCGTTGCAAACATTTATTGGACTGCCTGCCGACAGATTTTTGCTGTCCAAACCTGTCACTTCTTTGGTGAATCAAAATCCATTTTTATGAAACGAACGGGCAGGAGAACTGCCTATTTATTGATAAAGAAGAAGTTGGACCCGGACTGGGCAATGTAACCAACAACAGCAACTAGACAAGGCAACTAATAGGGCTAAACTACCAACAGATAACCTCAAAACCACCAACATGAAGCAACACCAAAACCACAACAAAATAAAGCTTAACAAAGAGGCAAGGATGTCCTTGCCACAACATCCCAGAAGTCACGGCCTCTCAAATGCATTATTAACTTGAATAGGTCTGGTGGCACAAATTCCTTCAAACAGTCAGCGCAGTCTTGAAGCATCCTCATCAAGCTTCCAGTCATCTCTAATAACGCCCAAGTCTTTGAGCACCTTGTGTTGGGTAAGACGGGCACTTCGATTAAGCAATGATCTGTCAAAAGACTTACGCCCGCGTCTTGCTATCATTATTATTGATGGTGAGTGGTGTACAAGAGGACATCTAACATCGTTGGCCTTCAAGTCATTGATGTCTAGAGGGGACGTTGCCTCCAACCACGAAGCATCTAACGGCTGTGGCTCTTCATCCTTGATCTCAATCATAGACATGGTGGAGCCATCTGTAACAACAACGATAGGGAGGGGGTCTTCAATCACCACGCACGCAGATGAGTCAGCTTCATCATCACTGGATGCATTTTCCAGTACAACAACATCCTCGACCGAAGTGTCAACTTGCAGCATCATATGATCCATGGGTGGGTCCATGTGCATCGCATCAGTTAAGATCCTTGTGGGTACCTCCATGGTGTGCGAGGACGATGCACCATCCGCAGTAGGGGTTTAGAGGCTAGCAACGGAGGCAGCTGTGGACAATGTCTCTTCCATCAACGTCTTTGGGTGAATCTCCACGGGAGATGTTGTTGTGGTCATCCTCCTCTGCAATAGAGTCCGCTGCATCCACACACACGCACCCTCAGAAACCAAAGGATTGGAGGGCGAACAAGCTGCTGCAAGAGAAGCAAGAATTGATGGGTTCGGTCGCTGAACCAGAAAACAGGGGCCAAAGAGGCTGACCACATCACCAGCAGTGGTTCCTTGCTAGGCATCTCAACATGCTCCAAGTGGATCCAATTGTGTTAGGATCATTAGTTGGAGCTCCGAATGCAACGAATCCATCAATGGGGTAAGCATAGACTGAAGGTCCGTGGCGACCAACCCAAGAGAGGCATGGCACTGACATCCACACATAGCTCCTCCTGTGTCGTGTTGAATGATGGGGCTAGGCGAAGCTAGAAGCTGAGTGTATGGTCCACACGGTGGAGATGTGGCCACAACATCAGTCCAACTTCTTGTTTGCTGAGTACGTGGGGTTGGGCGAATGACGGGCGGGTTTTCGTGGTGCTGGAGATGGGGATCGAAAGTGACAATGTAACTCCTGATGCACAGGATGATGATAACGAATGCAGCAGGAGTCTCAATAGGACCTGACGTGGTGATCATGAGCAAGGCAACGGCCTCGGGCCCCTCTCTTGAAGGCCATGCTGCATTCTGACCTTCATCTTTGTGGTGGCAATGATGACTTTTCTTAGCATGTTGTGCAGAAGGGTTATGGCAAGAGCGATCCTTCTAAGCCCGCCGATGGCATCTCTATACAGGAATCTGCAATCTTAGTGTCACCAGGAGCGGCGTCCAACGACAGAGAATGCAACATGACTACACCTTAGTTCACCGGCCAATCAGCATGCCGGAGGAAGAAACATGCTGGCGCAGTGCAAGGCGAGGTGGCTGCAGGGACAATGCTAGTCGAAGGAGAGCAAGAAGATTGGGCAGCTTCTAGTGGCAGTAGAGTACCGATGGCGACAATCTGCCAGACCAAGAGGAATCCAATCCAGACCGGCAGAAGGAATGAGCCGGCAATGGATGGATCGACGAAATCGGAGGGCAGCTCGCTGCGGACGTTGGTGGCGCAAGGCAATGCTCCAGCTGCGTAAGCAGTGGTGACCGTCCCTATCGTGCTCAGATACTCGCATGACAACTCTGTCCACCCAAGAGTCTGGGCAAGGGATGGAGTGAGATGACAACGACAGCGAAGGAGATATTGCAGGTGAGCTAGCTACCCTCGACGCCGCCAGCGCTGGTGGAGGTAGAAGGCCCCTCAGGTCGCCATGGCCATGGCCAAGCGTGGGAGGCCTTTCCAGAGATAAAATTGAAGAGAAACGGTAGCTAGGAACGTTGGGGGTACGTAGGATCAAGGATACCGACTAGAAGGGGTGCATAGGCGGTTTCAACTAAAATCACAATACTTTGACAATTTCATTAGCAACACAAGAGAGCTCATATTTCTACCAACACCTAGCACTAGAGAGGGTTTACAACCTAGGGTGACAAACAACAACTCAAACTCTAATGAAACTGAAAACCTCAAATTAAATAGCAAGAATGAAATAGAGCAAAGAAATAACCGAACACGAGAGATGAATTTTTACCATGGTGTCGATGACTTGCCGGTCACCCCTAATCCACGTTGAAATGGATTCAAAGTTCCAAAACGCTCCTTTATCAAGACTTCTCTTGATCTTGAGTTGGCTTGAATTAATGAACCTTCTCAAACCTTGATTTCACTGGAGTTGCTCTTCACCACTCTAGTGAGGTGAGCACAAGAACTCTCACAAGACAAACCAGGGCTCCTTCACAATCTTCTTGAAGGGCTCAACGGTTTCACCTTCTCCAAGCCGTCTAGAAAGCGGAAACTCCCAAGAGTAACAAACCAATAATGCTCTGTAACACCCAGGTTCCACACAAGCCCAAAATGTCACTAAACATCCCTTCCCACATGCCAAAGTATAAAACTCGGCAGCATAACCCCCCAAACACAGAGTAAAACGAGGAAGCAACAACGTACAATAATATTTAAAGATAAACCATACATTTGTCATTTAATGAACACATTAGAAATGAACAAGAGAGAAAGATCAACTACAACTCAAGATTAAGAGACCATGAAGATCCACAACAAAGGTCTGCTCTAAACCAATAACAGCAAGACAAGCGTTTCATTATTATTATAAAAGAAAGGCAACGATGTGACGAAGTGCAGCTAATCCCCAACCCTTCAAACAAAGCATCAACTCAAGCACCTGGAAACATAAAGAGGTGTGAGAATAAATCTTAGCAAGCAAACTGTTTTAACAAGTTATTTAAAATATAAGTTGATTAGGCATTAATTTTAAACTTAGAGATATGATAGAAAAGATAAATCTAAATTATTTATGAAGATCATCCTCATATTAAATAAATTAATAAAAAAACCACTTATGAACTTCATAACAAAATTGAGAAAACCTCATGCACACTTCCATGACAATGATCAATATTTAAATAGATAGACCAAAATGAATGAAAAGCAATGCATATGCCATATCCACGGCCTCCGTACCCAACAAGGTATGAAGCTGCATCGTACCCCTCCTCGGGCAACGTATGATGTTGTACCGGTACGGTTGCGGCCATAAGAAGGCGACATCCATGAATGTTGTGCAAAATGCAATATGAGGCGATGATATGACGCACTGCAAGTAAGCTTACCATTTATGCCACATACAAAAGCATACTGATTACTTCATAATGGAATAACTATGCCACAAGTCTTATTATACACAAACATATTAAAATAAACCAATGAATAATTTAATTTGCAATTAAGGAGAACACATTGCTTCTTGAAGACTCCCTAGTGCCACAAAGCTCAAACTCTTGACGCAATACACTAGGATGCTCTCACAGTGATAAAAATATTATTTCTAAGCAAAGTGAGCGAGGAGAACGAAAGGGGTGGCTCAAAAATATCAAGAAAGCTTTTCAAAGTGCCAAGAGACCTCATCCACAACCGGGCAAGGAGTATATATAGCCAACCTCTTGGATTCTAGCCAATACACTTAAAATCCATCGAAAAGAGTTATTGCGAACTGTTCGCCTCACAAGAACCGGACTGTCCACCATTCACCATCACGGATTGTCCGCCTCACAGGTCCGGACTGTTTGTGGTTCAAAGAACTCAAACACATAGAACTACAGAATCATATAACAAGTGTCATCCAACTGTCCAAACCGAACAAGTTTAGACTTTTGGGTAGTTTCAAAGGTGGTTTTGTATTTTTTTAAAAAAAAACTAAAAAATTCTGGTTAGATTAAAAAATTAAAAAAATCATTTTAAATTTGGAAAATATGAAACTACTACTAAACTTTTTCTAGATAAGTAACCTATTTGTTGTTGCTCTATTTGAATCTTATTTATTAAAAAATAATAGATATAACTACAAGTAAACAAATACTAGGAATATAAAATATGGATCCGAATAACTAACAAGTAAAGTGCTGATAGATAAATTATATTTTTAGAAAAATATTGGCACTCGTTTTGTATTTTTTTTATTTCAAGTGAATTACTTATAAACTTTTTAGTCTAAACTTGAATTTTTTTATTTTCATAAATAAAAAATCACCTTTAAAACCACCCCAAAAGGTCAAATTTGTTCAGTTTTGAACGTTCGATGCCCTTTGTTATCCGGTTTTGTAACTGAAGGTTGAAAATCAGACTTTTATGATTGTTGAAGGGTGTAAACTAGATTTTTCCTTTTGAATCATGCCGTGAAAAAGTGAAGATCTATCAAAGTTAACAAAGATTAAAAAAGGACATGCTAACCATAACTAATACTTGAAAGACACAATGACACATGGACTGTATAGTCTGCACTGCAACACTTGAGTTATTTAGAATACATGATGGCATGAATCAAATTACAACATTCAGGTGAGAGAAAAGAATAAAAAGGATATGAGTAAAAAGAAACCAACATCAGCAATAGACTAGGGATACAAAATTAATTTGAGGAGATAAAGAATAGGTACTTATCTAACAAAAGCAGCATTTCAATTACAAAATCAAGTTACTGAATTAATGCAAGTTACTCAATCTGCATTTGACATGACACAAATGAGTTGTAATCAACTGAATCGTCAAATAATAGACAACAAGGAAACATATGGGATGATAATGATATAGACCTTTCAAATTTAAAGCTAGATTTGCGAAGCGGTTTTACATATCTTCTAACAGCACCAGATAATTTTGAGGCATAAGAAACGATACTTATGTAGTTCTATGAATTATATGGTTACTTATGACTGCAATAACAAATGCATTTTTCTTGTGAAGAATAATATGGCCACTACAACAAGAAGAATAACAGAAGAACCGCATTACACAAACAATGCAGAAATGATTAAAGAATTCATGTGCAACAACAACATACAAAGCATAATAGATAAAGAAGGAAGCAACCTAGACAATGAGGTAAAGATTACCAATACAATTTTTTGGTTGTGTTGCCGTAAAAATCGGACGGTGAAACTTGCGGAGCACGATACGCTAAGACCTAAGAGTTCTGTTTATCTCCAGTGCAGGTCCTACCTTCGAGGTTGGGAGCGTGCCAGTCAATTTGACATGTAATTGACAAGAAAAAAAGAAATTAATCAGTAAACCACAAGGAACGCATCGGCTAGATTTCCGAAGAGTTCCATAAAGAGCATGGCCGCAAAATCCGATACATATACATAGCTATCGGCTGCAAAACCGATTTATGGGAGCAAATAAAGCTAAGATAAAGTCCATCATAAAGAGACGCATTAAACTAATATAACTCAATTCAATCATCACTATCAATCGGATCGGACTCAACCGAGACAGCATTGACAGCAGGACGATAAACCAAACTAAATTTGCCAATGAATCCAGTTAGGTTAGATGATATCTTTATCAAAATTTGTCAAGATTGTCTAGATCAAGGCCGAATCGGCTATTAGATGTGCGAATGAATATGTTGATATACTAAGCTGATAAAAACTTGATCAAAATAAGATAACTTATGAAATCTATTAAGAACTAGTAGGAGATCGGACGATGCAGCCTTACGAGAACTTATTAGAAGTTGATAACTTATGAGATCTAATAAAGCCGTAAGAGATCAAAATGATATAGCCTTTCAAGATCTAAAAAAAACACGATAGATTGGTAGATAACCTAGACGAAACTACAGCGATGCGCCGGTAATTAAAGTCTAGAAGATCTGACAGAACGCAACTTACAAGCAAACTGGAGGTCAAAGCGATGCGGCCCTGTTCACCGAAGAAGTCGTCGAAAACTATTGCTACGAGTACTGCTAGGGTTTTGGCAACATTCCGAGAAAAAAATGTATTGATTGATAATTATCCGTACAAACCCTGGTTCTATTTATACCCTAAAACTAGAGACTCCTGATCGATCACGATATTTTACAAACTTGACTTAAAATAAACTACTACTATATCTATAAAACTCTTTAAAAGGAAATCGGACTGCTCATGGAATCTTCTGCTGGCGTCATCTCCCAGTCCAATTCGAATTGCATCCAGCCATCTCCTTGACTGAGTCCACGTCGCTTTTGACCAACGCCATATCATCTTTGACCGAAACTGACAGCTTTGACCCGAATGCCCAAACGGTCCTCTCTGGGATCTTCCATCGGCTTCTTTTTCCTTCAATAAATATTTCTGCAAAATTTTAGCAATAGTTGAATATTGGCGACAAAAATTTAGCAGTCAAAAGTTATGGCTAATTAACCTTTTGTTTATGCAGATTAATGTTTCAAATCAATGTGATCTCCTGTGAGCCCCTAACAATGTATGGACATATATCTAGTTTATAAAAAGAAGCTTAGTACTTAATGGTCATCGCATACAATGATTATGCACCTTAATTTATAATTTGTCACTCTTACACGCGGGACCGGTCTATGAACCAAGTCCATCCACCGTAACCAGCATCAAGCCCTTCCTCTTCCATCGTTCTCACCCATTCCTGTCCGTTCAATTACCATGCTTGCCAGAGCAATTTTCCATAATTAATCCCACAGATAGCTGATTCTGACAATCAATCTGGATACTCTTGTTTGTTTCTACCCTTTTCGTACCATATAGTTTCTCTATCCTAAAAACTTCTTTCTCTAACTCGTTTCAGCTTTCAAAGGACACTTTCACGGATAGCTGATTTCTGAGAATCAATCTGGGTTCGCTACTCCGTCACTATGGACTGGTACAGTTGCTGCAAGAACCCTCTGAACCGGTTCAGGTCCAGGGTGACGTTCTGACCATTGATGAAGATGTCCCATCCCTTGTCATACCCTTGGCGGTGTATGGAGAGTGGATCCGTAAACACGGCATGATCCCTGGGGTAACGCTCCGCCAGCGTGGTCTCCTCCACCGTCGCCTCGTACTCGGCATACCAGAGCCCCATGTCCGGCACCTGCTCGCCGTAAGAATGCCGGCACGGCCACTTCAACTCCCCCCACGGGATGATCTGCGCTACCGTGGCGTTGCGAGGCAGGAACAGCATGTTGGTCAACCCAGAACCGTGCACGCACAGCAGCACGTCGCAGGAATTCACCACCCCGGCGAACCGTTCCAGGTCACTGACGTCCTCTGGTCCTGCAGCGACCACCTCGAAGCCGGCATCCATCACCGCAGCGATGGCGTCGGCTTCGTTTGTAAGTTCCCTTATGTGGCGTCGCAGGATCATGACGAGCCGGGGCTTCTGTCCGGAGCTCTTGCTGACGGGTGTCACCCTTGGCCGCTGCAGCGAGTATGTAGAGCGTATGAAATCCAGGAAGTTCATCATGTTGTAACCGTTGGGCGACAAAGCTGGGTCGATGCTGAGCTCCCTGTGACTCTCCAACCCGACATGGGCTAACGGGAAGCAGCGAACCGTAGTGTCAGCATCCAAATCCAAGACAGGGTAGATGGATAGCGCGTCGAGGATCGCCTTGTACCTTGCGACCACACTGGGCTCATAGTCCGTGGCAAGCAGCTGCACGCGGCCATTGTACTGACGGGCCGTGAGATAGAGTGGGATGACGATGTCGCTCATGACGTGGAAAATATTCCAGTTGTAGCCGCCGGTGGAGAAGACCACCGCCGGCACGTCGTGCCTAACCGAGCACGGCGGTAGGCTGATGCCGCTGGCACCTGCCGGACTGCATCGCACGGTGTGACCTCCCGGACCAGGGACATGGCATTTTCCTCCCACTTCCGTGCGTATGGGTGGAGCTTGATCGTCGAGTTCTCCGGCCGGTAGGTGGACGATGAGACGATGACGTAGACTGTAGCGGATTTGCCATCGATGCGCACGTCACCTTCCATTGTGCAGGTGTTCGACCGAAAGGTGGTGAAGTTGCAGGTTAACTTGCTGCTTATTATTGGTGCTGCCACATCTGCATAAGTGCATATGACAAAAGAGTGATCAAGACCTTTTGTTTCCCATTTTTGTCCAAACTTTTGGGCTCTATTGATGGTCGGGAAAACTGTATATCACTACAGAATCCCCCTCACCTAAAATAAGGCCAAATAATGAAATATTGTAAACATTGATCATATATAGAACAAACTTGGAAAGTCGTAATCTAGCTGAATTTATCAAAGGAACATCTGTTGGCCCATTCATTGCAATGATTTGGTTCTGTTTATTGTAATCTGCAACCTAGTGGCAACAACGCAGTGGAAAATGCAATGAAAATAAACATGTCATATAAAGATACTTAAACATGCTGCAATAATTTAGTGATTACTATTCTGTGTGAGTGTTTATTTACATTGTTCAAAATACTACAAATTAAAATAATTTACTCCATGAAGGTGGTTCGGAAAGACTGATAACTTATACATCTTCCATTCCAAATTGCAGGTCGTTTTAGGATTTCTAGATACATTACTTTTACTATGTATCTAAATATACACTATATCTAGATACGTAGCAAAAACTATGTATTTAGATTTGTCAAAACGACCTACAATTTAAAATAGAGGGAGTAGCTTTTAGGTTTTTTAGGCCTTAGTCACAAATTAATTCCTTAAGCTTATAACTTATTTATTAGCGCAGTTTCTCCTACTAATCCCATACAAGTCACTGTGCCCTCTTGAGTGGCACTGCAGTGTAGTACTAATCACGCTTCCGAAAGTAAACCCTGGTTCTGCAGAAATGTACTTAATTACCTCTAGTTGCAGCGACGTTATTGGTTATCCTGTCTCTTGATGCTGCCCAAGGTGGTGACCCGACAATCCAATCTGGATATATAGAACAAATAAAGGCCACATAGCATATATTTTAAAAAAAATACAAATGGAGGAAGGGAAATGAAGGTTCTCTTAAGACATCCAATAATCAATTCATACAGTATCTCTAGCATGAAGCCCCCCTTAAGCCTCCCCTTCAAGTTTTGTCCATGGATTGAGAGGGAAAAGAGCTCAAAGAGAGAGAGAGAGGAAATGGAATAAGAGGAAGAGAGGGGTGGATGAGCCTCCCATGTCCGGCAGCTCTGCGTCCATCGCTATGGCTAATACGACTTAAAACCACAAAGGCATGAGCGGTAGGCTGCTCTAGTGTGTCTATTCTTGAAAGAGGACATAACCGAAAACGCAAAATGGAAATGATGAGAGATAACAATGGTATACTAAAATTGCTAGGAATTTGAGAGAACATCATCAACTTACAGCGTGCAAGTTGTGGCAGGAAGTTAGTGTTGAGAGCAACCAAAACTAGAAGAGGCAGCAGTAGCCACAGCACCGCCGCTGCGCTCTCATACTTCCTGCTGCTCTCGTGCCTTCGCCTCATGATCATTTCCCCATAAGCTTGAACCAGACCTCTTAAATCTCAGATGCCCTCAACTGGGCTGCAAGTTGCTTATGCCCTCGAGCAACTGAGCTGCAACCCAAGCTAGTAAGCAGCTATGAAGGGTTTATATTTATCTCAACTTGCATATTCCACCTTATATTGTGGGCTTTGAATCGCGAACTGCTCGAGGGGTTGACTTTCTCAGAAATCGGAGCACGGGGGAGCACATGTACACATGTATACTCTCAAGAGCAAACTGTTTGTCTGACCGGGGCTGCGTATCACTGCGCCCATACAGATTAATTGACTTACAAATTTATAATATACTCCTTGTTGTTTGCTTAAAATAATAATGTTCCTTGTATCCATATACTTCCTCCGTCCCAAATTACAATTCGTTTTACCTTTTCTAGATATATATTTTTTATTATGTACCTAGATATATAACACAAAATTATGTATCTAAAAAGCCAAAACAAATTATAATTTGAGACGGAGGGAGTACCATACTAATTAAGAAAGTATGAGTTCTAAGGACAATTCAATGTGAAATGCAGTGGAGGAACTTTGGATACAAAAGAAGAGAGGGCCAATTATTATGACTGAAATGCAAATAGAGGGGGCCAAATTAGTGTTTTTTTCTTAGCAGTGAAATTCAGAGCTTCATTAAGAATTTCTCTAGTGTGTGTGTGTGTCTATCGGCTATATTGGCGATGGCGGTAGGTCTTCCACCGCAGCCATCTGGACTGCCACCGCAGACCAGCGCAAGTGTCACGTCGGCAACAGCCATTTGAATCGGCGGTATGTCGAGCTGCTGGTTGAAAAGGCATTTTTTTTATAGCCGTTTCCTGAAGGACTATATTTCAGCAAATTATGCGACCTAAAATATATTTCTATGAAATCGTAAAAAAGTATAAAAAAAACTTGGCTGCTGCGGCACTCATAGGCCACACGCTGCTTGTGTGCATGTGCCAGCGAAGGCCCATGGCGCATTTTGCTGGCTGATTGGTGGGGTGCTGCTTGTGTACATGTGCCAGCGAAGGCCATGAAGATGCATGTATGATGTATGCATGTTTCTTTTTTATTTTTCATTATTTCTTCTTTTCTCCTTTTTTAGCCGTGAGATTATTACTATATAAGTGTGGAGCGTGCCACACTGCCACTATGAGGCAGTGTTATGCATGAGTTGTTACTTAAATTACGGTGTTATAATCTTTGTTACTTGAACTTGTTTTAGAGTCAATATGTGTCATGAAATTTAGTTTGATTGAGTCCTTCAACTTAATCATCTCACGTAACGTACATATTTTTTCTGAATTGTAGTTCTATCTACCAACCTATAGTATTATTTGCCTACGTACTATGCACAATTGTATCCATTGTATTGAGTTGAACATTTGGAGTAGTTATATGGGTTTGTGTTCCTTCCTGTTTTTAACTACCGGTTCCCGACATTATCAATATGTTTCTGACCGAATTGTTGTGTTCCCTAAGTACTATATATCCGATTTTGTTTTCCCGACCGGGCTCTTCCGATTTCGTTTCCGTTCCCGAACAAAAATACGAAAATGAAAGTGGTTAAGATCGTCCCCGGCCATTTTCATCCCTACACCTAAGCACAGGCACCTAGAGAGGAGGGGGAATTTGTGTAAATGTAGTGCTGCACTAGCAAAGGGATGGTGCCTAGTGAGGAGGGGAATTTGCGCAAATATAGTGCTGCACTAGCGAAGGAATAACTGTAGGCCCTATGAGGCATTGAAGCAGTCCAATGTGAGCTGGGTGTGTGAGTGTGTTGTATGACCTAGTGAAATAGTTATCCCACGAGTTGAGTTTGCTAGGGGTTGTGAGTTGTTGTCTAGGTATATTCCTAGCCGAATTAGATTTTTGGTCGGTCTCCTCCTACTTAAAAAATTATGTAGTTGTGTGGTCCTGCATATTTTCTCCTCTTAAAAACCGTGTGGTTGTGGTTAGCAAGTTGTGAGAGCTGTACGTGGTTGGGACTTTGCCTCCTATTTTTTCGGGTTTTGGGACCGATTGTTTTCTTACAAACTGGAGCATTTCTCTTCTTATAATAATTTATAATGTTACAACAAAGTGACAGCTTTGCCAATCCGTTTGAAAAAAAAAGCATGCTAATAATTAAGTGGAAAATAACCAGCACATGCCAATCCAAAAAGGTCAAAGGGATAGCTTTGGCTAGCATTCATGTACATGCAACTCCCTTCAAGTACGGTAGTGGGAATCTGAGAGAGGTCATCCTCAAATACTGCTGAAATAGGGAATACGTGGTCTAGAGCCTCGTATATAAGTGTAGAAGCTACCTAAATAGCATGGAAAATGGGGGCTCAGTTTAGGTTCTTGACTTTACTATGAACGAGACATGTACAGCTCCTCACTGCCACAGATGGCACATCAAAGTTTAATTACGTCCATATCTTAACTGGACTAATATAAACAATAATACTCCGGATTATTAGAAATCCATTGAACAGGTTTCTACGACTATCTAGCTAGGTGACCAGGCGTTGAAGATTGTTTAGTTTATTTTTTGCGAGGAGTTGAAGATTGTTTACTGAAATTATTAATCTGCGGAAATTAATTTATCATTTGTCATGTATGAGTGTGAGGGCAATTTTTAGACAAAGAAATTTGTTATTCTTATGCCACCAATTTTCTTGGCATAAATGAATCTTGGGCACCTGTATAGGGTGAGTTGTACATACTTACAGTATTGATTTTTCTACTTAAAGTTTTCATTTGTCCTTACGGTGTAACGTACAGCAGTTTTCCCTTTCGTATCTCTGCTTGTTTCTTCAACAGAAACACAACCGTCCCAGCTGTGTATACCACAGAATCAAGAGTGCACAAATTTGTTGCGCGTGCAAGTCAGTCAGTTTTGAAGAAGGGAGGTGCTGCTGCATGCATGGACTTCCCAGACTTCCTAGAGTCAGCTAGCTGTACCAAACCAGTTCTTGGATTCTTGCATGACTGTTGCAAGGGTCTGACCTGAAGCTGGCTCGTTGCACCCGCCTTTCGTTATTTAAGCCGACCCTGCTCCTAACTCACTGTCTGTGATGGCTACAGTAGCACACGCTTACAGCTCATGTGTCGTCAGACATATATAGTCAAGATGATGGAAAGAAAAATATCTCAAGAACCGGGTCCACACGTCAGTGAGACGTGTTGATAGATTACGCATTAGAGGGTTGCCTACGAGTACAGAGTAGCTAGGTCACCACCAAATCAAACATAGGGGTCCTAACAGATACAGATATATTTATCCCCTGCCAGTAAGGAAAATGTAGTATAATTTGCGTAGGGAAATATTAAATCAAAGGGAATAAAATTAAAATTGAACCAAATGGTCTATATTGTCAACAAAGCCCATCACCCATTTTCCAAGAGGTTGGAGCTCTAGGAGCTATGTAATCTGACCCTCTCTCCATGTTAGACAGGGAGACTTTGATGTCAAGATGCATGTGCCACAGGTCATCTGAAGTTCCACCTGACAAGCACCCTGCTGCCTACCAACTCACAACAACACATGCAGATGCACATACGGACATTCCCCAAGTCAGAGATATGAGATACTATATGTGTGTACTGGACTACTGGTCTTGCTTGCAGCTTTAGTTTGGTCCATCTTTTTCTGTGAAGCTGGTGCCGGTGAAAGTGATGTATGAGAAGTTAGATGCAATCAATACAAACATGCTTGCCTCTTTATAGCTTCTTGTTGCCCAGTAAGACACTTCACATTTGAGCCACTTGCAGCTTAGCTCCCTGCCTTCCCTAGATGCCGAACAGGTAAACAACTATCTCTAGCTGCAGTATTTAAACTAAAGTTTAGCAGGGATGAAGATGACTTTGCCTGGATGATATCATTAGAGATAGATATGCATGTTCTGCATAGGGACAGAAGGCAGAACCTAGGATCAGGATGCATGATTGGATAGGGTATGATGGCATGATATATAGTTCCCATCTTGGATTCCCTTCTTGTGGAAAACATAGGATTCATGCACGCATTGCATAGAGAGGAAAAAGGAGAACAAAAAGCAAGGTTAGAACGACTGAAGAGGTTGTTCAAAAAGAAAGGCCCTTTCTTTTTGAGTAAGTTCAAACACAGGCTCATGAGTCATTTTTAGCTTCCATGTTAACAATTGCATTTAAGTGCACTGAGAACGGCATAAGGGTCTGTTTGGGTCCGGGTGATTAAATTTACAAAACTAATTAGGAGTATTAAATATAGACTAATTACAAAACTAATTAAATGGAGGCTAATTCACGAGATGAATCTATTAAATATAATTAATCCATCATTAGCATATGCTTACTGTAGCACAACATGATCAAATCATAGAGTAATTAGGTTTAATGGATTTATCTCGCGAATTAGTCTCTATCTGTGCAATTAGTTTTATAATTAGCATATATTTAGTACTCCTAGTTAGTATGCAAACATTCGATGTGATAGGAACTAAAGTTTAGTCGGGGTGATCCAAACATGCCCTAAGTTGAAAATGTAGTGCCTCTGTAATCTTTTAATATTCTCGCGTGTGGTTCTCCTGCATGTTTTCAAGAAAGAATAAAGTGTCAATCGAGCTCAGACTTGCTGCAGTTGGACAGAATAAAGTGAAACATTTTTCCAACCCTAACTAAGAATCTTACTTAGCACAATGCCCGTGTGTTGCCACAGGTAATATAAATTTTACATGAACTTACATGAGATTATAAACTTTGTACTCTTTCACTCCATGTATAGGCCGTGCCGTGACCGCGTGGGACATTATTTGTTCGGGTTCCGTGATGCATCCGGCCCAGGTGGGGTTGGCCGAGGCCCAATAAATTAAGGTTGCCCGGACCCCAACAGTTCTTAGGCACACCAATTCGGGGAAAGGCCCAATCTCCCTAAAAGACTAGTCCAATAGGGGAAGGGTGGCTCTCCCTTTTAAGGTGGCTTCCTCCTCCCAAGCTAAGCAAGGTGGGATTATTCAGAGGCTCACACGGTCGCCGCCCGACTACAACTGGGCCGTTCGGCCCCCTTTGTTGCGTCTTTGCCAGCGGGTAATAGTGGAGGATGTCCTCATCATTCCCACCCCCTTAAACAAGGGCCCAGCTCTGGTACCAAATGATGCATCCGGCCCAGGTGGGGTTGGCCGAGGCCCAATAAATTAAGGTTGCCCGGACCCCAACAGTTCTTAGGCACACCAATTCGGGGAAAGGCCCAATCTCCCTAAAAGACTAGTCCAATAGGGGAAGGGTGGCTCTCCCTTTTAAGGTGGCTTCCTCCTCCCAAGCTGAGCAAGGTGGGATTATTCAGAGGCTCACACGGTCGCCGCCCGACTACAACTGGGCCGTTCGGCCCCCTTTGTTGCGTCTTTGCCAGCGGGTAATAGTGGAGGATGTCCTCATCATTCCGATTAGGATTCTGATTGATTTGTCTGGGTTCCGTTTGACGGACCAAGGAAATATTATTTGCTTTGGAAATGGTAGAGATAAACGATCTTGACCAACTATTCAAGTTAAACACAACTATGCTTCAAAGTGAAATTTACTAAAGCAAAGATAATTAAAGAAATTTTCTAAAATTATAGTTGACATCACTTATGATTTGGACGTCTCAAACTAAATGGTGAGAGGTCAATTCATATAAAGCATCTTGTTGTTAATTATCATTAGAGGCTTCGGTAGATGAGTGACCACCATAGTATGCATAGACGAGACGTATGTGAAAGTGACAATAATCAAACCTAGAAAAATCCCAAGAAGACTACTAGGTCGTCCTCAAGGATTCATGAGCTCGTCCCATATATTGAAAACATCCACTAATCAGATAGGCATTCTGATCTCGTACACCACTAATAAAGTTTATATAGTCAAACCACTCCCCAGCTAGCTGATTTAGTAGTACATATATTTATGGCATTACAGAAACAAGTTGTTATGACTTCTGAGATATTGGAAACTATAGAAAGATAGAAAGGAGAACACAATGTTAACTAATATCATCACTTCTAACTTTTATATAGAACATATCTAGTGCAAACTAGTGACTCAACAAACCACATTGATTTGCTCCGGTGCCCTAAGATACAATCCCTCCATTGACAATCATCTTAGATACTGACACAATCATTGAAGTGTAACTTTCATCACCAACTTCAATATAGTAGAATATATACAAATGTCTAGTAAGCAACAGTTCTTAACTATTTATAATTTAAAATGATACCAAGGAAATTCACGACAAATAATATGGTTTCACAAAGTTCCAATGTTTAAAGCACAAGGTGCTTAATCAAAGCATGTTCCAAGTACTTAAGATCCAACTAATTATTACTATTTTAAGTATGATTCGACCTTTCGTACGTACCCTTGGTGGTGCCAATATTATCTCCGAGAAAGATTGACAATAACTCTGAATTAACTTAATATTATGCATATACTATTTTATAGTGATAATCTACATTTTTCTGTCACTGTTATGAATATATATGGAAATGTTAGCCCAGCCTGTCATGGTATTTTCTCAGGTGTAACCTTTTTTCCCATCTGCAGAAATAGTCTATGAATATCGTGATATTCTAGCCGGCAATATAAATACCTCATACCACACATGTGGACAGTGGTGGAGCACCCGGTAGGGCAAGGTATGGCAGCAGCCATACCTTAAATTTTGCTAGGAGTACACATGCTCAACTTTGGGCTGGATTATTTAGGAAAGATTTTAACTCTTTTAGGCATTAGAACAAGTACTGTACCGAAGCCGGCATACCTTGATTTTGATCCGTCCTCCGCTACTACTGCATGTGGAGAGGCAGGTTCTAGTGAGACAGCAAAAAAACAAGGAATACCAACATACCCCACAACTTTTTTCA
The DNA here is from genome assembly GCA_032594955.1 of Panicum miliaceum. Taxonomy (NCBI): domain Eukaryota; kingdom Viridiplantae; phylum Streptophyta; class Magnoliopsida; order Poales; family Poaceae; genus Panicum; species Panicum miliaceum. The sequence continues at coordinate 3,071,942 of CM064070.1, read as the reverse complement.
ACTCACAAAATGCACCACCGAGAGTTAAAAGGGGAAAATAAGAAACCCAGAAAAAAGCTCTCCTATATATATACCCTACCACCATCACCAAACCAAGATCACATACACACACACACACCCTTTAATTTCTATCTCATATTGCCATCATCCCACAATTTGGCAATACCCCTGAACCCAAACACAACGCAATTCGTGGATGGAAGACCACGGCGGCCACCCTTTGCTCCACGGCGGTCACCAGCTCCAGCCCACCGCTGGCGCCGCCACGCTTGCCTACGCGTGGGACTACACGGCCGGCGCTCCGTTCGACGACCACGACGCCGCCGCCGGCGGTGGCGGCCAGCTGGACTCCTGCGCGTTGTCGACGGCGTCGGAACTTCGGCGGGCGCTGGTTCGCGCGCTGGCGGAGCTCGACGCGTCGCGCGCCGCGCACCAGGCGGAGCTCCGGCGCATGGAGTCCGAGGCCGCGCGGCTCGCCGCGCTCGTGGCGTCCGCGGCCGCCGAGCGGGACGAGCTCCGGCGACACTGCCACTCCCTCCTGCTCCTCCTCCACCACCAGGCCCAGGCGACGGCAGCGCCGCCGGCGCCTACTCCGAGCCTCCACGCCGCCGGCGTTCTCGGAGGAAGCGGAGGAGACGCCACCGCCGTCACGGACGAGCACGCGCCGGACGCCGCGGCCTGCGTCGACGACACGGAGCTGGAAATGGCGCTCGCGCGGCGGCTGCCCGAGAAGGGCCGCCTGGTTGAGGCCGTGGTGTCGGCCGGGCCACTGCTCCAGACGCTACTCCTCGCCGGCCCGCTCCCGAGGTGGCGCCACCCGCCCCCGGCCGCGCCGGCCGACATCCCCCCGTTCAACCCCTGCCGCCAGAGTCCTCTCAAGACCGACGGCTCCAACTCCTTCTCGTCGGCCTCGGCAGGCTCATCGTCGCCAGAGAGCAATTGCAGCGGTGGGCCTCCGCCGGCGGCGGCGCATGCGCTTCCGTCGTTTCACATGAGCCCCTTCTGCATGTAAGCTGCACGCGTGCACGGCCCCTGCTTACTGGGGACGGGTACATCGAGCACACATGCCATGATTGGCATGAGGGGCTTAATTGTCATTAGTGATAACTTAAGTGTGGAATAATTGCCGTGAGGTCCTCTAAACTTTGGATCCTTGCTTGCTTGGACCCTTCGGACCAACGACACATGGCTCATTATTCACGGAACAATTGTTCCGGTCTGCCACGCGTCGTGTGCTCTGAAAGGTCCAAGAAAATCTCAAAGTCAGGAGAGGGTCTTGTTCATCTTATTATGGTCCGCTTCTGGTTAAGTGTTGGTGATTAGTCAGTGCTTGTGAGTTTAATTTGCTCGCTTTGTCTAATGATGAAAAGTGGGCAAAAGGGTTTGGGGGCATGCATGCATGCAAGACAGGCACATGCATGCCACTGATCAGTAAGTAGATCAGTGCAGTAAGCCAGCAGCACCTAGTGCCTGTGGTGTCCTCTAATTTGTAAGATTGGTTGGTTCATGCATAAGCAGAGTACTACTCCTAAGACTACGAAAAGATTGGTTCCCAAAAAATGGATTATATATTGATGATACAAGCTGGTCTACAAAGGTTTTGATTTCTTTGAGCTGTTAAATAATCCAATCAGTTTGATTATTGTAGGAAATGACCTTGCGTAATAATGACATTGTCAAATAACAATATGGGAGGTAGAAAAAAGGACGCCTTTGGCCCCGATGTTCTTCTAGAAGGTCGTTGTAGGAGTTGCGAGAGAAGTGGCAGCCAATACAGACTGAGTAGGCTGGGTCAGTCAAGGTGGGAACCATGGCGGAAGGTAGATGAGTTGATTGGTGGCAGCTGAAATTGTAGGGATAAGAAGGATATTTTTTTCTTATGGTTTATTGAGCAACTATTGAAGCACTCAGTTGGGTTTCTTGTGATCATCAGCTGGCCCAGTCTCTTGGAAGCGTGTAGAGCGTACGTGCTTGCTTTCATTGAGTCAGTGTACATGCATGTATACAAGAATTTACATGTATTGTGTTTTGTAAAAAAAAAAGAACCCACAATTGTAAAATAATTTATTGAAGTCAAGTTTCTTTTATATGCTTGCACCACTAGCTAGTTGCAACTATAATGGATTTTATATGCTGAAGTTTTGCGTAAACATACACTTGTCATCATATATATAGTGGACAAAGTTAGCTAACGACAAGTATATGCAATACTCTCTTTGGAAGAAAAAAACACGTATGCAATAATGAGGCAAATGGACACCTACAAATCTATGCTATCATCATAAGTCCAATGTTCCTCAACCACTTTGAAGCTTCACCTTGTGCCAAATACTCACACTTTCTAGTCAAATATTATTTATATTCTACGAAATCCGCATGCGAGATGCTACATCAAGGCGGGGAGCTGATGTAGCACATGGATGTGTTTTGGAAAACATGGGCGCCGCTAAAGGTAAAATTCTTCATGCGGCTTGAATTCTGATGACATCTATGGATAAGGGACAGGCAACTCCTACGGCATTTGTTTGGATAAATATATACATCCTCTCCCGATACTTACGGATTGGAGGGGAAAATAAACTAAATTTCCACCTCAATCCGTCCTGATATGTATCGATTGGAGGGAATGAAAATTATCCAAACAAGATGCCTGACTATTATGCAAGGTTTTAAATAGCCGGCTATAGCTGCCGCTATAGTCGGCTATAGCTGCTAGAAAGGGCAGCCGCTATAGCCAGCTATAGACTGCTAAACGCCGTAACGACAGCCCCGCCGCTAAAGGCTTTAGTCGGCGATTTAAAACCATGTTATTATGTGACCAGGAGCTGAACTGTGAATCGCCTTTTCGTAGAGAGCTCCTTTGCCAAGCAAGTATGGTGAAACGTTCTCGGATGGACCCGGTGGTTGTGGAGGAGTGGTGGATTAGTAGCCGCTGCTAGCTCATTGCGCTACGGTCTAGCCAGGAAAGGCTTCGACACGCTCTTCACGCATGCTGTCAGTGTTGCAGATATGGAAGTAGCACAATCGACAATCGGCGCGTTTTCGACAACAAATGCTCCTCCGAGCTGCATGCTGAAGCAAGAATTCGGCCTCTGACGCTTGGCAGGAGCAAAACATCTAGGGAAGCTAAGACGCGAGTAATCCACTAAAGCCTGGCCGGCAAGCTGCTACCTAGTTATCTGCTTTAGTACTGCATGCCCCCTAATAGGCAAATCCTATAACAAATTAGAAAAATATAATGATACGCAGCTCTTCCGCGTATTCACGAGAAAAATGAGCATGTACTATTATGTTGTAATGCTTGAGAAAGAAATACCTTAAGCTAGCTATCTTAAAATGTGCTCATGCTTTACATCGCTTTTTTTTTTGGAGATAGTAGGCTGTAGCTGGTCGACCACACATTTAGCAGGGCACCTTTACTACAGTCACAGCTGTGATTCACTTTGAACCGAGTCGCAGCACCTGATTGATGGATGGCCTTTGGGACCCAACATTTTTCACACCGGCCGTCTGATCAGTTTAAAGCTGAAGCAGGCTTTGCCGCCTGTTTTGTCAGGCTCTGTCCACCAAAACGCCCGTTGGGCCATGCATTTCTATGACAGAATGTGGGCCAGACGGGGAGTGGGGCCTACTTACTGCTAACGGGGACTGTACGCGATCCAGCTGCCACTTGATCACGAATCGACATGTCGTATTTCTCGTTCTGCGACCACTCAAACCAAGCAGCTAGTATGCAGCTCTTTAACACAAGTGCAGACTATACATGTAGCTAGTACACTGAAGTGCTGCTGATACAGGTGAAGCATATGTTTCTACCATGTTTGGAAACAGGAATTTAACAATTAGAAGCCCAATTTGAGTATGGTTCTGCAAATGTTGTAAGGTTTAAATAGAGCCTAAAGGATAATTCAAAGGACATAGACCAACCAAACTTACATATACGGCACAAGTCGTTTAGCATGGAAAGTGTGAGAAAATGAGCTCCACTAGTTGCACCCATCACATGGGCAAGCCGCTAGCTCTAGATGTTGTGGCGGCAGCACGGGATCATTCCCACGTCCTGGACTACAGGGAAAAAGTACAAAGTGTATGTAGTGTCTGGATATGGAGTATTATCCTTTTTGCAGTAGCCCTGGACTTTGCTACGGCTCCACCCAATGTGCAGCACATGCATATGCGTGGTGCATGCTCTATTGTTGCTCCAAGATATCTTTGAATACCACATGATAAACCTCTATGTGCATTACAACTCTTCCAACATTTTTCCTTACGGATGGAAGAAAAGGGGACACCTCATTGATAGGATTGTTTTATCTCAAAGATATATGAGAAATGTGTACTTTGATTTGCAAGAGATATGTTGCACCTATATATTGTGACATGGAGAAGACTACTAAATTGGTGAGTGATAGTGCCTTGGTGGGAACTCAAATTGTCTATATCGATAATTATTCAACGGGCGCGGGCGCTGTAGGAGTATTCGTACAACATGATAATGGCTCAAGAGTTCTTGACACTAATGGTGTGCTACAAAACCCCCATAGTCCAAGTGTAATTGAAAACTATGGAAGAATATCAACAATGTCGTCTAAGATTCTCCTTGCCATGGGATGCCAATCCTTACGCGCATATGGAGTGATTGATGGGTAGTTAACATTGAACCATCACATAGTTGTTTCCCACAAGCAATATATGCAAATGGCGCGTGATGGATGCCCTACTCTCGACACGTACCTCCTACACTATTGGTGGTCACCGTATTATTTATGCATATACAATTTATAATATCACACTTTCAATACTGGCAAAGTGGTTGATGCACAACCCACATCTCATATCTTACAGGACCACAAGGTCCACTATAAATTGTAGTGCTCGGATTAAGCTTACCTTTACTTTTCCCATATAGAACCATATGTGAAGAGACAAACATGACACTATGCTCCAAATGGTGTCATAGGTGTCATGTGAGTAGCAACACTCCACATGCAAGCCATGACAGATCCATCCTGCACGATGAACTACCTCCCTCCATCTTCCCTTCATCCCTTGGCCTCTTTTGGACTGGTCCATAGCAACAAGGGAGCATATTGCTAGACTTCCAAACAAATGTGTATCTACAAATGAACTCTATAAGTCCGTAGCAACAGTTTTGCTTGCAAAACTGTTTATGAAACATTGTTTCCATCCCATCCGAGATGAAATAAGGGGGAGCAGCATGGTGAGGGATTGACCAGTGTTGCCCTAGGTCCATAGATAGCAATGAGAGCTACCCTTGCTTTTCTAAAAGAAGGAAGAGGAAGAGGTGGAAGAGGATGCAGTAGTATAAATCTTTCAATCATAGGAGCAGGGGCTACTAATTTTATACAATAGGCACTTCTTTCTGTCTCAGTCTGCAATCACTGCTTCGCCTGCTGTCTCTGTCCTTGGCTGCCCAACCTTATCTTGAATTTCTGTGTATTTGTTTGCCATCAAAGAAAGCAAGATTTCGTAATCAAGTCCTGCGAGACTGCGGCACTGTGTGCATGGTACGTGGATGGGCTGGATATCATCATGTTAATTATCCGAATCTTTATTTTTTATCGGGAAAAAAATATTTAACGAAGATAACCATTCTAATACACACTAGCGGGGAGGCACTTGAACCTGAGTAAAACAGCATGTAACAGCATAATATATCACTTGCACGTTGTATGTTTCAACAAATAATAATGTTATCCATACCCTTTTTGTGAAGAATAATCCATCCCTCTTTCGGAAACATAACCCTTTTCTGTGAAAAAAAACTGATTTTCCTTTGAAACAATGAAAGAAACTGGTATGACCATGCAAAAACCATTGTAGCTGTTCTAATAATGTTGTTCCATGCAAAATTTGTGATTTGTAACCTCTTATGACAAATAGATTCGAACTGTGCCATTATGTTTGCATATTCCAACCCATTCTTTAGTAAATATATACTCCACAAAATTTGTTTAATGCATAAAAATTAATACTCTAGAAATCTACTGAAAGCAAATTATCCGTGAAAGAAGTATGAGGGAACTCCTGTTGTGAATATGCATGAATACAAATACCTATTCAGTGGCCATTCTCTGTAATCTATACGGGCAGCATTTGTTTTTGGTTTGCTCATTTATGTATTTACAGCTTTCACTACAAACAAGAAGCTTATTTTCTCTCAAAAGAATTTCAGTTGTAAAGGCACCCCCTGAAATCTGTAGTTCAAGCTCTTCACGGGGGGATGCCTTGTAGTAAGGGAATATCCAATTTAACTTGATCTTGTGGCTGAAATTTTAATATAACGTTCCAAATTAGTCCTGATGGATTTTTTTTTCTATATTTTAGTAACAAAAAATCGTAGCATGATAGTGTAAATTACAAAATTGCATACTACATATATATAGTTTGGACATTAAATGGTTGGGCGGCGATGCAAAGACAAATGTTGTTTGTGTTGGAATTAGAGCCAAATTACGGTTTATTTTAATCCAAAATACAAGATAAATCATGACATAAATAGGAGCATAGCATATTGTGCTTGCAACGAAGACAACAAATATAAACAAGAAATTTAGGATGTACCCAGAGACGGTGCTAGTGCCGAAGGCACCGGATACGCCGTTACTCGACATTGCTAGTCGAGCCTGTTTGATGTAGCCGATCAAGAGCTGATGCCGTGCAGGTGATCGCAGTGCAGTTGCGCCAGCCACCAGGAAGTAGTCGCAATAGTCGGAGATGTAGTCGAAGTAGTCGAAGCAGTCGGAGGTGTAGTCGCAACAAGCAGTTGCACTGATGCACTCCCCAAAAACTTGATCGCTCTTCTACTCTTCGGGTGCAGAGTCTCAGGGAAGAACGCAGCTTCGGAGGCATACTCTTCCAGATTGCCTGTGCATTCAGGACGCCGGAACAGGGACAACAAAAGGGCAGCGCAACAGTGGAAGAGGTCTCGCGTTATATTCACCAAGACAGAGAATAGACTCCTCTTTTATAGGCACTAGAGACGTCGCTGGAACGTCCAAGTTAATGATATAAAAGGTAGTAACTCGCAGCCCTTAAAAGATCAGCTACTACACATTTTGAAACCAGCAAATCAATTATTAGTTACTCATGGCCTTGGGATTTATTGACCGTGTCTAATTAGGTTATTGGCCCAATTAGTCTAATTGTTGGGCGTCGGAAACGTGGAGAGAAAAAGAAGGCCTGACTGGCGTCCTGTCACGTACTGTGAAGAAAATAAAAGAACAAAGAAGCACACCGGTGTCGCGTGGCCAGTGTGCAGTGCAGCTGAGCAGCATACAAGATCTGGGGTTCAAAGCTACACTTACCATCAAGGAGTTGCAAAACTTTTTCAAAGATCCTATGAATACCTCTGGACCAACTAGCAATACATAATAAGTACATTGAATCCACACTGTATTTATGTTTTCTCTAGGAAGCTGTGCTGGTTGTATTTTTCTTTGTAGAAACATTATATAATGTCATTTCATAAACTAGTAGACATAAAAAATACTGAAATATTAGGTATTGCCTACATGAGTACAAAACGAGTAGATGCGGTTTGGTGCATTATATATTTTACATGTTAATGATCTAACAGTAGTTATCGAGTGAAAGCTATATCTAGTTATTTTTATATAGGTCGGCGAATGCTCAAGTTATCCACAGACTAGTGATGCAGACATGGTACTTATAAATATTTTCATCGAGTAACTAAACTGCCGTACATTAGTTTGCATAGCTAATAAATTTTGCTTCCGTGCTTTTGCAGACAAAAGTTAACCAAGATTGTCTCTAACAATAATAAAGTAGCGGCCTTCCATACAAAGCTCCAAATTCTTCCTAAGAAAATGTACTCCCTCCCCTCCGCACCTAGCACTACTGTGGAATGGTTCATCACAAATGCCCTATCACCGCCGGTTTAAATCGACCCCGGCGGTGATAGTGTATCACCGCCGGATCGTGTTACGAACCGGCGGTGATAGGTTTAAAAGGTATCACTACCGGATCGTAATACGAACCGACGGTGTTACTCACGCATCACCGCCGGATCGTAATACGACCCGACGATGATGCAGTTACCCCCTTATTTCTCTCTCCCTCTCATTTCCATTGCTGGTCCCTCTCACTCCCCCCGGTTCATTCTATCTCCCTCTGATCCCCTCCCCTCCTCTCTCCTACCGCCGGATCCCCTCCTTCCCCACCCCCACCGGCTCCCCTCCCCTCCCTCTTCCACCGCCTCCCTCTCTTCTCTCCCTCGGCGGCCCCTCCCTTCCCTTCTCTCCCTCTCCGCATTGCCCTTCCCTTCTCTCCCTCGCCGCCCTCCCTACTCTTCCCCCACGGCCGGTGTGGGGAGCCGCAGCTGCGCCTGGCGCGCGGAACTGCGGCCCGTGCGGGGAACCGCAGCCAGAGCACCGCAGCGGCGGCCGGCGCGAGGAGCGGAGCGAGCGGGGCGGTGGCCCAAGCGCGGCGGCCGTGAGTGGGGCGGCCGCGCGCAGGACCGAGTCTCCCGCGGCGGCGAGCGGGGCGGTGGCTCGGGGGGGCAGCAGCAGCCGTGGCGTGAGTTTTTTTATTTCTCTTGAAAGAGCAACATTGCCGGGTGATAAACCGATGGTGTTGGGTATAACTATCACTGTCGAATTAAATCCAACGATTCGCAAAACCGGCGGTGATGGCGTTTTGCAACCGGCGGTGATAGGGATGGGTGGAGTAGTGTAGTAAGCACTTCTATCAATTTTAGGACTAATGAAGCCGGAGGAGAAAAGTCCACTATGCTCATAACTAAACTGTTGGAACCATGTCTGATTGGCATACCTATAAGCTGTCTATTGGACAAATGGATGCCATAAACGGCTAGTTTAGCTAGTCAGATTGCGCAAGATTAGCATCAATCATGAGTAAAGAGATGAGGTATGACCCAAAAGATCAATTAACTACTTGTGGGGTTGGATATGGCCAATTCATAAAAATGCTTGTATTTAGTGACAAACTTTTAAATGCAGTGTCAAGATCGCGGAGAAACTCCTTACCGCGCAGCTGCAGCGGGAGATCACTGACTTGATCGACTTGGATCAAACAGGATTTCTCAAGGGCCGCACAATCGCCGAGAATTTTGTCTACGCTGCGGAGCTACTTCAGGTGTGTCACAGATGGAAGGTACCGACTCTTGTCCTTAAACTTGATTTCGCAAGGCATTTGACACCGTGAACTAGGACTGCCTCATGCACATTATGGAAACAAGGGGCTTCAATGCACAGCGGTGCTCCTAGGTGTGCATGCTGCTACAAACCTACCACACGGCAGTTCTGGTTAACGGATGCCCTGGGCCGTGGATTAACTGCAAGAGAGGTTTACGATAGGGCGACCAAATGTCCCCCTATCTGTTCTTGCTCGTGGCAGATGTACTGCAGGCGCTTATCAAGCATGACAACTCAGTGCACAACCCGTTGGACTCCACCTCGACCTGCCCTGTGTTGCAGTACGCAGAGGACACTCTAATACTACTGCGGGGGGAGCTTGAGGATGTGGAAAGACTGAAGATTATCTTGGATCAATTCTCTGCTGCTCCTGGCCTTCTCATCAACTACCATAAAAGTACCGCGGTGCCGTTGCACATGAAGGAGGAGCTAATACCGGAATGCATTTCTGCACTGGGCTGCTGTAGAGAGGGATTTCCTCAAACCTACCTTGGCCTGCCACTTTCATGCGACAGGCTATGGCTATCGGCGTTTGATCCATACATTTGCAACGCCGACCGCTACCTAGCAGGGTGGAAAGCCTCACTGCTAAAACTGATGGGAAGGACAGTTCTGATCAACTCTATTCTGGATGGCCAACTATCATACATCATGTGTGCGGTCCTCTTGCCACCAGGGTTGATTATCAGGATCGACAAACGGAGAAGAAGCTTCCTCTGGACAGGTGAAGGACTGAAGGGGAGGCGAGTAGTTCAAATTGTTTTATAGCTTGGGATAAAAGTCTGCTGCCACCACGACCAAGGAGGGCTAGGAATCAAGGACTTAGCCATGCAGAACACATGCTTGCTTCTGAAACTCTTGCATAAGCTCCATGGCGGCGCCCAACCTACCTGGGCCAAGTGGATCAGACAGCACGTCTGCCTAGCCACACTGGAAGGGGACATCCAAGGGGCTCACTGGGACATGCTACGAAGCTTGCTGCCCTTGTACCAGGCCATCACAACTGTCAATGTGGGAGGATGCACGACGTCTAGATTGGGAAACAAAGCTTCTCAGAGCATTTTCAAGAGCTTTTGAAAACTAGCCCCTTAAGTTCCAGAATTTCCGGAAACTCCGGATCAAAAAATTAGCCGTCATGTCCAAAAACAGGTCCGGAGAATCCACAAAAATATCCACAATCTTCGGACAAAGTTAGCATTTCCTTTCTCTCAGAAATCTACGGAATCTCCGCAAAATTCTCCGAAATCTCCGCAAAATTTTACGGAATCTCCGCAGGTCCATCAGACACCTTAGGTGACCTAAGAGAAAACACCATAAGTTTTTACTCCGGACTCCGCATTTGATAATCTTGGACTCTATAGAAAGCTAATTCAGAGAACTATACATTCCAACTGAAAACAATGTCCAACTGAAAACAATGTCCAAGACCATCCGGTGCAAGTGTTATGATAAATGTTTCTCTCATGTTAGCACTTGAAAGGTTAGATTTGAGCACCAAGACATAAGTAAAGCTATCAACATCGCATCCCTCTTGATAGTATGGCATTACTTATACTCAATATCATCCTCTTGAGCTTGAATACCTTCATCATGCACTTTTCTTCAATATCATACTTTGTGCGTTTGCAAGCATTTTCTTTGCCTCTTTTTTAAGCATTATCCTTCTTTAGATAATGCCTTGAGGTTTATCATCTTATATAATTAATAATCAACTTGACATCCTCAAAACACTCAAATCCATATGATTCAACGACGATTGATGCTTAGCAACTTGTGACTATCAATGACCTTGATTGGTCCATAAATGATAGCACCAACTTGCTTCTTCACCCTAGTATGGGTTCATCGGTGCCAAGCCCTTTGCTTTCTCTTCTCCCTCGCTTAGTACTTCATAGCCAAATTCTTACTAACCCTTAACTATCATGCCATCTTAAATCACACGTAGCCTTGCATCACAATATATACTTATTGAATTCCATTTGTTCAACAAGTTTATCCATATACCAACTTGTGATCAAGCAACTAAGAATCTTCACTTCTATCGAAATATTAAGCTCTTGATCACTTTTCTTCCTTCTTGATCAAAATGTAAATGCTTTATCAATCTTTACTCATTCATACAAGCAAGCCATCATTGAGACCAAATAATAGCCCTTGCAACTTTGTCTTTTTTGCCTTTTTAATTTGCTTGCCCTTTCTTCAATTTGAGATATTATAATTTTGGTACATTCATTTGCAATGTGACCTATCCAAAGCTCATCAAACTTATTAGTTCTTTAATTGTGTTGTTATTCAACCACTAAGACCCAAAGGGGACCTAGATGCACTTTCAGTCCGCTACCTCTACACCGAGTGGCGGATTATCTGGTACTGCTTGAGTCTTCGCCTTCTGCTCTGCATTGATCCGCTCCTTGTAATTATGATGCCGTCAGATTATCCGGTACTTTGGACAACCTCAGCTGTCATTTGGACACCCTAAAATTATTTTATCTCTGGATTTTTACTATAACTTACACTTGATATGATTTGGATCACTTGTTTTGGGCGTTCTTGCTATAATTTGGACTTCATTCATTAGACCTAAAAAGCCTACAAGTATGAGCTCACAAACTTGTTAGTAATAATGACTATATTATTTTCATTCAATCACCAAATCACAATAATGGCCTAATAGGCCATTTTCGTTACACAGTGATGTAAGCGGGCATTCAAGTTTAACCGTTGTCGATGGAGTAACCACAAGAAAAATTTACACTTCCGAGGGACTAGATTACGCCAGATCACAAGGGAAAAAGCATTAGTGTTGTTAGCGTCAAAGGCCAATAAGTAATGATCTTTCGTAGTGGGGATTTTGCCGTTGCACCTAAGAAGTCTCAAATTAGTCATCCCTTCAGATAGACTTACAGAAGAAACGAGGCACTACAAATCAGTCATCCCTTCAGATAAACTAGCTAAGGATAACCAATGCACTTATGTGACAAAGAACGACTAGTTTATGATCAAACTAGCAAAGACCGTCGATGCTCTCGCCTAGGAGGGATCCCGTCAGGGCGTGGACATCGCCGGTCGTACCTTAGGTTGGCCAACAAGCCTAGGACGTTATCTATGGTCATGGAGATAAGTAGACGAACAACAACATAGGGTTGGAAGAGGAATTATGGTTTAGAAGATAAAAAGTACATGCATGGTTGTTTGATTTGATTGGGTGTGTTTCAATCGACCTTGGCCCTTCATATATGTAGGGTAGGGTGGTCTGCCCCATGAGGAATCGAATGCACGTAAAAACGACCTAAAACCGACCTACAACTCCTTTTTCTGACTTCCTAAGTAAAAATTGGATGTCTCGACATCTAAAACTGGAACATTCGGATACATGACCTGCGCAGGCAACAAAAGCAGAACTTCCAACATTCCGACCCGGAATTTCCAATTTTGACCATTATAAGCACCTTATCCGGACTCCAAACTAAGCGAACCATATGCCCATTTTAATCATCTATACGAGGGCTTCATCTTGGAGCATTTAAACTCATATTTTTATCCCATCTTTGATGTTGCTTCAAGTGCTTCTTTGTCTTTCCGTTGAAATCATGTGCAAATGTCCAATTATGATGTTCACGGTTTGCAAAAATACATGCATATGCCAATCTTGTAGAAATAATAGACATTAGTACTGAATTGGCTATTTTAGCTTTTAATCTCACTTATCTTGGTATATGCCAATTTTGAGTGTCAACACTTCCCGTCCCCGATGATAACTGTAGACGTAACCAATCAATTTAGGGGCAGAAGGAGCACAATAATGGAATTTAAGAAGGAACTAAAAATTTGGCGCGCCTTTGGCACACCCATACGGCCCGTGGGCTGATTGAATTAGTAAGGGAAAAATGTGACTGGCAGCTGGGGGAACCGCTAACCAGCAAGCTATGCGAGATTAAAGCGTTGAAGACTCCAGCGACCAGCTGATCAAGGTAGAAACGCATTTGCGTGGAGCGGAGCAGCCCGCGCCGGCTGCTCCGCTCCACGGCCGGCCATGGCGGCGGCCTGATCTAGATGCCGGGGGTTAGTAACGGTTGGAGATGGACAAGAGCGCGGCTCTGCAACATGCCGCAGGCCAGTGGCTGCCAGCGGCCAGGCAACTAGGCAAGGCACACTCACACGCGAGGCAGGGACGGCGGATGCCATGTGTGCGAGCTACAGCCGTGAGGCCGTTTTGTGCACTTTGCGGATGAGCGCTGTTGTGGCCTGGTGCTAGCCGGTGGTTCTGCAAGCCACGGGGACTATTTGCTTGCTGCCCCTGTGGATGGCGTGGTGCTCTGTTTAACGCTACTGATATTCTAAGCATATGTTTGGTTTGAAGATCAAATGGGTTGGGTTGGGTCTATTCTTATTTTTTGGGTTGGAGTAAATCCATGTCGTGTTTGTTTGGTTGAGAGGGATAGGTTCATAATTTTTTACTTGGTCGAAGAGGGTTGGAGGATGCTGTTATGACAACCGTTAGCATCAGTTATCCATGGGACCCACTGGTCATCCTAGGAACCATATGTCATTTTCTTTGACTTTCTTTTTTTTACGTGCCTTATCTTCTTCTCTTCCTTCCGCCTACCCTGTTTTCTACCCGATCCCCGCTGCCCGTGGCTCCGTCGTTCCCCTTCCCTGCACGTGCTTGTCCTTCCCGATGCCAGCTGCCCATCGCCCGCCCCGATGCCGCGCAGCTCCGGCCGCGTCTCGCCGCCCGCCGTCGGCCCCACCTTTCCCCGCCGTGCCGCGCGGCTCCGACCACCGCCCGCCCGCCCTGGGTCGTGTCTCGCCTCCCGCCGCCGCCCGCTCCCGTTCTGCACGGCTCCAGCCGCCGTGGCCTGCACTTGTGCTGGGTCGCACAGCTCCGGCCACCGCAGCCGCGCCTCGCCGCCCGCCATCGCTCGTGCCCATGTTGCGCGGCTCCGGCCGCCGTGGCCGCACCCGCGCTGGGCCGTGCAGCTCCGGCCGCTGCGGTCGCGCCTCGCCACCCGCCACCGTGCTGCGCAGCTCCGGCCGCCGTCGCCCGCCCCTCGGTAGACGGACTCCATACGAGACGGAGAGAAGGGGGTCGAGTTCGTCCCTTCATTTTGGAGGGAGGAGATAACCCGCATGTAAGGAGAATATTCTCTTTTAGGATGAACCCAACCCACCACTCTTCCAACCAAACACCTCCAAAACTGGGTCCAACCCATTCCAACCCACTTGAACCCTTCAACCAAACACATGCTAAACTGCACATAGTCCAATATGCATTGCAAATTTGATTATCAAATTAATAGATTTGTTTGGAGCAACAGTACCTTATTTGTGGGTGCATGCATTGTAAAAGTAGATTGGTTGCTTGAAGATTCGATGCAAGGCTTAACTGCATTTTAATATATTTCTTTGATCTGTTCTCTTCTTTTTGTACTTCAAGTATTCTTTTAATGTGATCTAGCATGAGATACTTTTTCCTATGCTGAAATATTCTAGATTCTCTCTCTGGTGGACTGCGCAGCCATTTGCTAACATAGGATCTGACCACTAATGGTAAGAAAAGTTTATTGCTATCTAGCATGAGTTTTTTATCTGCTGGGCATTCCAGATTCTTTCTTAGTTTCTCTGCTACGAGTAGTATGCAGGCATCTCCTAGCATAGGATCCGACGGCTAATGGAAAGTTAGCTACTAATTTGACGGCTGATAGAAAATTAGCTACGTGGATCAATGAGGAGCGCTGGAATGGAAATTAGCTCTAAAGGTGAAAAGATTTCTTGAGTAAGCTTTTATTCTTTTTAACTAGGTCAGGGACTCCTAACCCACCTTTGTCTTTCGGTAAGCAGACATCCTCTGAAGCCACTTTACACTGTCCTACCCTAAAATTTTCCTCACCCATCCAAAGAAAAGCACGTTGTTTTTTCATCAAGGAGTCGGTAGTTCCTTTGAAAAGAAGGAGATAACTCATGGTATAGACAGCTTGAGAAGAAAGGATAGAGATAACTAAGGTGGTTCGCCCCATCTGACTTAGGAGATAACCTTTCCATCCAACAAGATATTTGTCTGAGCTATCAATTAGGGGTTGGAAGTCAGCAATTCTGAGCTTGTTGATGGATAGAGGAAGCCAAGATATGGCTGAGGTGAGCAGACCGGGCACTGAAAAATGGAAGCCAAGAAGATGGCAAGAATAGGATCGGTACAAATAGGACGGAATGTACTTTTTTCTCAAAGTTGATATGAAGGCCGGTAGCTCTAGACAAAAAATTCGAGAATTTATTTTAGGGCAAGAAGTTGATTTTCTTCTTTTCACACTTTCTTGCAAGAAATAATGGCACCAATACCAACAGGCGCTTGCGATTTGCAATTTGCAATTCAGAAGCGGGATGGACATGGACTTCTGTACGCTAGTCACAACCCACCAGTCGCCGGAATTGTTAATTGGGGATGGCTCCGCGGCGTCTCCCGTCAACCGTCGAGGGCTTGGGGCACAGCAGCCCGCAGGTCGCTGCGTGGTGCGTGCTGTGCTGCCACTCGCCGCTCGTGCGCCAGGGCGTTGGCCGTTAGGGTTGGGCAGCGCGGTCTCCAATTTGGAGAACGGACGTGCAAGTTGGTGCTGGCTGGCCTCGATAGTGTTGGGAAGGCACCAGAAAGCACACCCAAACTACGCAAAGCAAAGATGAGCATGAGGCATTTTATTTATTAAACTGGAGTCATGAACTCTGATTCTCGACGGGGAAAATCTAGTGGCGATAACAGCTTTCAAGCAGCAGCTGATGGGGGAGTTTGAGATGAGCAACCTCGGATTGCTCACCTACTACCTCGGGATTGAGGTGGAGCAGAAAGAAGGTGGAGTCACCATCAAGCAGAGTGCATATGCAAGGAAGGTGCTTGATCAGTTTGGCATGGCTGGTTGCAATCCTGTGAAAATCCCCATGGAGCAGAAGTTGCAGATACACAAAGATGATGATGGAGAACCTGTTGATGCCACTGAATATGGACGTGTAATTGGTTGTCTAAGGTATCTCCTTCACACTAGGCCAGACCTCTCTTTTGCTGTTGGGGTGGTCAGCAGATTCATGGAAAGGCCTACGGTACTTCATCAGAAAGCAGTGAAACACATTCTGAGGTATCTGAAGGGGACAATGCACTGTGGGCTAGTGTATCCCAGGCAAAGCAGTGAACAGGTGGTCACTGGTTACTCAGATAGCGATCTGGCTGGTGACATGGATGACAGGAAGAGCACAGGAGGTATGGCATTTTATATCAATGACAGCTTGATCTCGTGGAACTCACAGAAGCAGAAAACGGTGGCGTTATCATCCTGCGAAGCTGAGTTCATGGCTGCTGAGGGCTGCGGCATGTCAGGCATGTGGCTTAGAAGTCTGCTAGGAGAGCTGACGGGAGAGGAGCCCAAGATAGTCAAGTTGTTCGTCGACGACAAATCCGCCATTGCTTTAGTGAAGAATCCTGTCTTTCATGGGCATAGCAAGCATATTGACACAAGGTTTCATTTTATACGTGAATGTGTTGAAGAGGGTCAGATTGCCGTGGAGTTTGTTCGCTCAGAAGAGCAGAAAGCCGACATGCTGACAAAGGCATTGCCGGCAGTGAAGCTGGCAACTATGCGACACCTTCTTGGTGTTCGTGATCTTGCACCAAACCAGGACTAAAGGGGAGTATGGTGACGTTACTCCTGGCTGGTCAGATTAATGTCTCATGCAGCAGTGACTGCATGCCTTCTAACTGGTCTGCATGTCTTCTAAGTGGTGATCAGCAACGAGTGGTTGCATGCTGAGTGTGTGCTGTTGCTCATAGAAATAATGATAGTGGGATGTTGTGTTCTTTTGAACTTCCAGGCAACTCTATATGTAGCAGTAGCTACGTGATGTAATTGGCGAGAATCAGAGTTTAAGAAATAAAATGCCTCATGCTCATCTTTGCTTTGCGTGAGTTTGGGTGTGCTTTCTGGTGCCTTCCCAACAGATAGCAGACCATGGTGGTTCGAACTTTTCCCCTGTCGAGCCGAGCGGCAGTTTTTACTTGTTTGTTAAACAAGCTAAGCCGAGCCAACTCAATATTTTACCGAGTTGGCATGAGCCGAGCCGAGCTGCTGAAAGAATCGTGGTATGAATCAGGTCTTTTCAATTTCTACAAAATCCTTAACCTACAACTAGTGTTGTCCAATCTATGAATTTTGAACCTATTAACTAGAGCACACTAACATGACATCCTAGGCTGGCAAACACACTAACATGCTCATATTGCCTAGTAAAAAACACACTATCAAGTATATGGCCTAAATAAGAGAGCACACTAGCAATAGATAAACCTACTCAACAAACAAGCAAAACAAGGGAAGCAACAAGTAAAACCAAAGTAAATGCTTGAATGTAAAGAGAGGGACACGAGACAATCGGATTTTTTCCCGTGGTATCGAGGAGTTGATGCTCCCCCAAATCCACGTTGGAGCACCCACTAAGGGTTGAGCTCCCTTGCATCACCAAGAAGCAAGTGTTCACTAGGAATGCTCCTTCTCCATCTCCAGAGCGGCGAGCTTCAAACCGCGTACAATCTTCTCTCCTTGGGGCTCCTACAAACTTCAAGAGCTCACCAATAGCCTCCAGGTCACCAAGACCGTCTAGATGCCGTCAAACACCAAGAGTAAATAGCACTAAGCCTTCACTTGACCTACACTAAGCTAGTCCTAAGCTCAAGCACACTTGCTACTCTCAGAGAATGGTTTCTTCATGATTGGATCAACTCTCAAAGATCAAACTCTTCTTCTCATAGCTTCAAGTACTTCTCTTCTGCTCTGGAGTGGCCTCAGATATTCAGGATGTCAAAGGCAGCTCAAGTGGTTCAGGGAAACTCAATTTATAGGCTAGAGATCAAGCCATAGCCGTTGGAAGCAACTTTCCCGAAAAGCATAAAGCATCGGTTAAACCGGTCATAGGCGTCGGTTCAACAGGTCGCACTGAACTGTGAATAATAGCCTTTAAACCCTAACAGTTTTCTTGGCTGACATCAATGCACCGATGATTTACATCGACGTTCCTCGGTTTAACCGGTGCTGAACAAATTCTTGAGACAGAACGCGGCCACTCCAAATTCGGTACTGTATCAATAAACTACCAATGCACCGACGGCTCTGAAAGTACTGTCCGTTAAATTGGTGACAACTGTTGGTTTAACCGGTCCTTCAGAGATTTCTTTGCTTGATCGCCATCTCAACTTCCCAATGCACCGGTCAGTTCAGTTCAAATATCAAGGCGTCGGTTTAACCGGTCGCCAGTTTTCTGCACCACTTTGATTTAATGACATGGAGTTGAGTTCTTCTTCGAGTTTTTCTTCTTCCAAGTGTTGCATTGACTTCTTTGAGCTGTCTAGGACCGAGCTTGAGCAAGTGTGCATGATTTCAAGGCCAACTTTCACTAGGTCAAGCTACTAACTCAAGAACCCCTCTTAATAGTACGGTCAAAGACTAAAAACTATAAAACCTAAACTAAATCAAGTATCCTTCATCTCCTTGTGACCCTCGATACTAGAAAGATCCTTAATCTTCATATCCGAGTCCTTGACACGCATTTCCATGCAAATTGAGGGGTCTCCTTTCATATTTCATATGTGACATAACCAATAATTGATATCCACTTCAAAACACACATTAGTCACATACGATTGTCACACACCACCGAAATTTACCATGTGCATCTTCGGCATAGATGCTTCAGCTGGCTTGTTGTCCAGCCCTACATCTAGAGCTCGGGGTTTCCTCCCTCACCGAAACATTTTGATGACATAACAAAAAGTACACTAACCATACTCTTTGTCTGTCCATATGTAAAATATGACCTGATTGCCTATTCAATTAATAACCAAATAGTATACCAAAATTTTGATTGAAGTAGAAATAATTTTCAGGAAATCTTGAGAGCAGCTTAAAGACTAGCTAGACCATTCCTCCCTGGTACTCGATGCGAGTCCAAAAATATATGCCATGTAGGACATTGACACGGTATATAAGGGTGAGGTTTGAGCAACAGTTTCTACTAAAATATCAAACTTTGAAGAAAAGTAATTAACTATTTTGAAAGTGCTTTCTTGATGAATATATTAACATTTATATTGCATTACCAATCTGTTGACGCCAGATTTTGACACTTGTTGAATCGGCGTCAGGAGAGGAAGAGATTGGCCGATGCGGCATATTTAAAGGTTATAGTTGGGAATCGGCCGATTGACGCTACAGTTAGGAATCGGCCGATTGGGGCTACAGTGTTTCGTGCGATTGGCGAATGGAGTTGGTAGGGGTCGGCCGATTGAAAGGCTAGAGCGTTTGGGCCAATATGGGCTTGCGCCAACAGATAGGGGATGAAGCCAATGGAATTCCAACAAAGGATCCCAGTCAAAGTTGACCTGACGTTAGTCAAAGAACGACGCCGACTCGGTTGAAGAGCAATGAAAGGAGTCCGTATTGCACTAGGAGATGGCAGCAGAAGATTCTGCGGGAGTCCGTTTCCTTTAGGAAAGTTTTATAGATATAGTATTGTTTATTTAAATCAAGTTTGCAGCGGATCGTATTAGATCAGGAGTCTTAGTGCAAGGGTATAAATAGAAGCGTCAGAGTTTTTGTAACATAATCAATCAACACAAACAATCTACTTTTTCATCATACTTTACTTTCAAGTCAGCGACTTCGCCAATACTTCTTTTTCTTTCACGAGTTCCTACGGATTGGCAGGGCTGCATCGACACGATCTCCGGCCAATTGGTAGGTTCCGTTTATCGAATAACATCTAAGCTTTAACTTCGGGCGCATCGCCGTTATTTCGTTTAGATTTATTCACCAGTTATCGATATTTACTAGAATTATAGGTTTTACCTATTGTTCTAGTTTTATCACCAGTTATCTTGCTTGAGATCGAACTGTCGGCTTCACCATTATTTCTCCTTATTTACCATCGTATAGCCGATTAGATCTATTTCGAGTGTTGCATCTGTAATAATTGTTTAAGTTACTCCAATAGTTTCTTGGCAATTGTTACGTGATTATCGGCTGGTCCATAGCCGGTCATCTCTATAGCAAAACCGGCCGATTCGCTGATACGCTTTTCGGGACAGATCGGAACTCTTGCCGATCGGAACCCCGGAATTTAATACGTTTATTTCCTTGTCAATCAACAGGTCAGATTGACTGGCACGCCGCGCGAACCGCACCAGGGCAATCAGCCGAACAGGAGTTAAGCAAATTCTCCCGGGTTGTGTGTCCGACGCTGAAGGTCAATCGGCCGATTTCCGGCCGATTTTTAGCGCCAACACACTTTTGGCACGCCCGGTGGGACTACCTCAACATCCAACATGTCAAAGACCACCGAAATCTCTGAGAACAACATCATTGAGGTTACGGAGGCAGATCTCAAGGATGACCAGAAAGAAGAACTGGCAAGACATCTGGAGGGCTACAAGAAGGTATATCTGCAATCTTTGAGTCATACCAAAAGCGGGGAGACCGTCAAGAAAGCTCCTCTTCCAATTCCCCGCCAGATCACCATCGCTGAGGACTCGGGCAAGATGTCCGATATGATTCAACAGTCCGTTTATCAGGCTTTCATCGACCAATCCTCAGTAATGACCAACACGGTATACAACGCCGTCATCAGTTCTTTGGCCAGCGGAGTAGCTCAGGGATATCAGGGGTCAGCATACGCCCCACCTATTGTAGCTCCAGCTAGAAGCTTACCAGGCATGTCTCACTCGGCTCCCCAGCCGATATCGACGCAACACGAAGGATACAACACTTCATTGCCTTCAATGCTTCCAGGATATAACGGTGCACCATGCTTTCGACCGCAAGCTTTGCTTCAGCCTGTCCAGATTGCTTACGTGCAATCACTGCCCTCAAACTCAGTACCTTGGGGGGCACCAGCAACGACGGCTTTTCCAGACCAATCAACCGGTCATGGGAGCTCCCCGATCCAGGCACCGTTCCATTCGGCTGTTCGGCTGACGGTCCCTCAGTATCAACCGGCCACGTCAGAAATCGGCAGGGGGGCAGATGCCGCAGAAACACTCAGAAGCGCGGCGCCGATGATGCTATACGATGGGGCGGTAGATTCGCTACGCCACCAGCTGTCAACTGCTCAGCCGGCCACGATGCAGCAGAATCCGCCACACGCTTTGATCCATCATCCGGCCGTCCCGCCACCGATCCACCAACATGTGCCGATGCCCCGACCAGTTGTTCATCAGCAGCAAGTGGATTGGACAACAAGGATAGCGGAGGTAATTCAAGACCAATTCGGGTTAAAGCCAAAAGTACAAACCTATACGTATAAAACGCCATACCCACCCACCTACGATCTACTGCCGTTTCCCCATCGGTACAAAGTTCCTGACTTCACCAAATTTTCGGGGCTGGATGACACCTCAACTGTGGAGCACATAAATAGATTCATCATCCAGTGCGGGGAGGCCGCCACACAAGATGCTCTGCGGGTGCGTCTGTTCTCGTCATCTCTATCTGGGTCGGCCTTCCAGTGGTTCACTACCCTACCACCCAACTCCATCGTTACTTGGGCCGATCTGAAAAAACAATTCCATAAGTACTTCTATGTGGGAGTCCACGAGATGAAGCTTTCAGATCTGACCAGCCTCAGGCAAAGGATCAACGAACCAGTAACTAATTACGTACAGAGGTTCAGAGAGGTCAGAAACAAATGCTATACCCTAGCCCTGACCGACGCTCAGTTGGCCGACATCGCCTTCCAAGGTCTCCTGCCACATATCAAGGAGAGGTACGCCTCACAAGAGTTTGAAAGTTTAAGTCAGATCGTTCACCGATTGGCCGGTCAAGAAGTACGTCCGTTTGATCAGCGGAGGAATTTCCAGAAAAAAGTGGCATATTTAGAAGGGTCTGAATCTGAAGAAGAAGGGGAAATCGGCCTAGCAGAATGGGTCAAAGGGAAGAAGCCGATATCGTGCCCTTTCGGGAAGAAAGAACAAGAGGCGTTCGGCTTTGACATGTCAAAGGCCGATAAAATCTTCGACTTCTCCAAGAGGGGCAGATCAAGCTCCCACCTTACCACACCATTCCCTCGGCCGATCAGCTCAAAAAGATGAAATATTGCAAGTGGCACAACGCCACGTCTCACGACACAAATGAATGCAAAATCTTCCATCAGCGGATACAGTCGGCCATTGACCAAGGCAGACTTAAATTTGAAGTCCCGGCGAAGCCAGCAAAGCCGATGAAAATTGATCAGCATCCTTTCCCTGCTAACATGGTTGACACGGGGAAAAACTCGCTTCAAACCAAGGTGCTGACGTCGAAATCGGCTAAAAGAAGCGGCGCCATGGACCCCAGAAAGCAGGTTACGGTGGACGATGTCAAAGGGAAAAGATGGGTTGAAGACAAGGGCGAAGGATCAGAACGATCGCGTAGACCCGTCACTTCCCAAATCTTACTCAGCAAATATCAGTGGCAGCAGGAAAGATCGAGACACCGCGAGGAGATGATACGCCGACACGAAGATCATTGGCGATGTCCGTTCTTCATCCATTGCTGGGAAATGACCTCAAATTACCATCAGCTGATAATTGCCTTGAGTGCAGCAGATAAAATTGCAACGATCGCCCGCTCAAAAGATCGCGCTCCAGAGACAGAGGATCAGAGCCGATCAGCTGAAACTGGCGCGAACAAGAGGGTCGGCGCCTTTCAGTGCATGATCGGCTGGGGGGCAGAGTTGACCGGTATGACCGGTCGAGGTGCAGGATCAACCAGCAGAAGCGACTGGGAGGCAGAACTAGCGTACACGATCGGCTAGAAGAAATGGCCGATGCTAGGATATCAGATGAGAACCCCCTAGGAATGGAACCAGACTGGGAGCACGTCAAACCACCGGCCAAACCATTGAATCCCAGGTGGTGCCCTGATGGACTGTCCAAATCTCAAAAACGAAGGATCCAACGTCTGCGCCAATGGAAACAACAAGAGGAAGAGCAGAGGCAGGTGGTGGATAAGAAAAATGACAGGTCTCGAGTCTGGCACCCCAAAAGAAACAACAACGAGGAGGGCGACAATCAAGAATCGGCAGCTGATGTCAACATGGTGTTCATCTTGCCGATGGAGTTCATGGCACCCGCCGATCGGGACAACGCGACAAGGATGGAGGAGCAGATGGCGCAATTGGTTTTGGAGCCAATGACAGCCACTTTTGAGAAACCGGAAGATGAAAAACGGCAACATCTGAAGGCTCTATTCCTCAAAGGACACGTTAACGGACAACCTGTTACCAGGCTACTAGTGGACGGAGGCGCTGCAGTCAATATCATGCCATATGCCATGTTCCGGAAGTTGGGCAAAAGCGATGAAAATCTGACCAAGATGGACATGATGCTCAAAGACTTTGAAGGCAATGTGTCTCCTACCCGCGGAGCGCTCTGCGTCGACCTCATCATCGGCAGTAAGACCATTCCCACTACCTTCTTTATTATTAATGCCAAGGGGTCCTACAACATGTTGCTCGGTCGCGATTGGATACACGCGAATTGCTGCGTCCCGTCTACAATCCACCGTTGCTCTGAAGGTTCAGATTAGATGGATGAGTTCATCCGAGAAGACGGGAAGCTTGGGCATGGATTTACGTCGGCTGATTTATTGGAGATGGTGGATTTAAGAGATGGTAGCAAGCCAAGGCCGACGTATATTAGTGCTACCTTGGATCCCGACTACAAATGTAAATTGGTAAGTTTATTAAAAGAATTCAAAGATTGCTTTGCTTGGGAATACCATGAGATGCCTGGTCTAGACCGGTCCATTGTCGAACACCGGTTGCCTATAAAACCAGGATATCAGCCATATCAGCAGCCTGCACGACGATGCAACCCTAAAATTCTATCTGATATAAAGGCCGAGATCACAAGATTGATTGAAGCGAGATTTATTCGGCAGTGCCGTTACGCCGAATAGATTTCTAATATTGTACCCGAATACAAGAAAAACGGAAAGTTGCACGTATGCATCGACTTCAGGAACCTAAATCAGGCTACACCAATGGACGGGTATCCAATGCCGACATCCGACGTTCTGATAGATGCTGCCGCAGGACATAAAGTCATCAGATTCATGGACGGTAATGTTGGGTACAATCAAATATTAATGGCCGAAGAAGATTTTTCGAAAACGGCTTTCTGGTGTCCGGGCCACCTCGGTTTATTCGAGTGGGTGGTAATGACCTTTGGATTAAAGAACGCCGGCGCTACATACCAACGGGCTATGAATTATATCTTTCACAAGCTTATTGGTGCATCGGTGAAAATCTACATCGATGATGTTGTAGTCAAGTCAAAAGGTCATCAGGAACATCTGGCCAATTTACAAGAGGTGTTGAAGTGCACAAGGAAGCATGGGTTGAAAATGAACCCGAACAAGTGTGCATTCGGTGTGTCGGCCGGGCAATTCTTAGGATTCATGGTCCATGAGCACGGGATAGAAGTCAACCAGAAGACCATAGCTGCCATCAATAAGGTTGTGGCCCCGCAGAATAAAACTGAGCTGCAGTCCCTAATCGGCAAGTTCAACTTTATCAGAAGATTCATATCCAACTTATCCGGGCGTATTCAGGCTTTCACTCCTTTGTTGAAATTGAAGCCCAATCAGGAATTCATGTGAGGAGAATAACAACGCAAAGCGTTGGAAGATATCAAGCAATATCTAATTTCACCACCTGTATTAGTCCCGCCACAGGTTGACAAGCCGTTCAAGCTATACTTATCGGCCGATGAGCGGGCTATCGGATTGGCGCTGGCACAGGAGTTTGAAGGGAAAGAACGGGTGGTATATTATGTCAGCAGAAAACTCCTAGACGCCAAAACGAGATATTCCCCGGTGGAACGGCTGTGCCTGTGTCTATATTTCTCGTGTACCAAGCTCAGGCACTATTTGTTATCGGCAGAGTGCATAGTCATATGCAAGGATGATGTGGTAAAATATATGCTATCACTACCAATTTTGAAAGGACGGATTGGAAAGTGGATCCTGGCTCTGTCAGAATTTGACCTAAGGTACGAATCAGCCAAGGCTGTCAAGGGTCAAGTCATGGCCGATTTCGTGGCTCAGCATTGCGGACCGGAAATTGCTGTCGTTGAACCAGTTCCATGGACTCTATACTTCGATGGTTCCTCGTGTGGAGCCGGATCAGGAATCGGCATCGTTCTTGTATCGCCTCGGGGGGCAAGCTATGATTTCTCTCTGCCGATAGAGGCATCCGCGACCAACAACCACGCGGAATACCAAGCCGTCCTAAAAGGTATCCAATTGTTAAGCGAAGTCAAAGCCGATGCGGTTGAAATTTTTGGAGATTCCATGCTCATTGTAGATCAATTAACGGGGAGATCTGAATGCAAAGATGATATCTTAAGGATTTACTACGAAGATTGCCTCCAGCTGTTAAAGAAATTTAAGTCTGCGGTTATTGAGCACATTCCCAGAAATTACAATGAAGAGGCCAATAGACTTGCCCAACACGCGTCCAGGTATCGGCCGATTCAAGGGGCCATGATTCTGGAACTTGTGGCCGACGATTGGCGAAAGGAGATTTTCGATTACTTGAAAGATCCCTCCCAGAAAGTGGATCGGCGAGTGCGTTTTCAGGCCACGAAATATGTATTGCTCGAAGACGATTTGTTTTACCGGACGATTGATGGGGTTCTTCTCAAATGCCTGGGAATGGAAGAAGCAAAGGTACTGATGGGAGAAATCCACGAAGGCGTATGCGGAGCTCATCAATCGGCTCACAAGATGAAGTGGATGATCAGAAACAACGGGTATTATTGGCCGACGATTCTCGAAGATTGTTTTAAATATTATAAAGATTGTCAAGACTGTCAGAAGTTTGGCAATGTGCAGCGCGCGGCAGCCTCGGCTATGAATCCGATAATCAAACCATGGTCGTTTAGAGGTTGGGGAATAGATCTCATCGGACAGATTTACCCTCCATCAAGCAAAGGGCACAAGTTTATATTAGTAGCCACTGATTATTTTACCAAATGGGTGGAGGCAGTTCCATTGAAGATCGTGACATCGACCGATATGATCGATTTCGTGAAGAACCACATTATTTATCGGTTCGGCATCCCTCAAACTATCACAACTGATCAAGGAACGATGTTCACCTCAGGGGAGTTCGAAGAATTCGCCGCCGATATGGGGATTAAATTGTTAAATTCTTCTCCGTACTATGCTCAAGCCAATGGCCAGGCCGAATCATCCAATAAGTGGATAATCAAGTTGATCAAGAGGAAGATAGAGGAACAACCCAAGAAGTGGCACATGTCTTTAACTGAATCTCTATGGGCTTATAGGATGGCTTGCCACGAGGCCACTAAGATATCTCCTTATCAGTTGGTATATGGTCACGAGGCAGTTTTGCCTTGGGATTTAAGGACAGGGTCAAGGCGCACATCGCTTCAAGATCAGTTGACGGCCGATG
Organism: Panicum miliaceum; assembly: GCA_032594955.1. Taxonomy (NCBI): domain Eukaryota; kingdom Viridiplantae; phylum Streptophyta; class Magnoliopsida; order Poales; family Poaceae; genus Panicum; species Panicum miliaceum. The sequence goes on along the minus strand of CM064070.1, from coordinate 3,045,261 downwards.
ACTATTCCCTCCTCATGAAGGGAGAGCTCGACGATTTGGCGGGTCAGCGATTGAGGGCCCTGATTAGCATCGAAGAAAACAAGAAAAGGGTGGCCAGGTGGTACGACAAGAAGGTCAAAGTTAAACAATTCTCCCAAGGAGATTTGGTGTGGAAGTTGGTGCTGCCGATAGGGTCTAAGGATCCCAAATTCGGTAAATGGTCGCCCACTTGGGAGGGGCCGTATAAAATTGGCCGATGTGCTCTGGAAAATGCATATATACTAGAAACTACCTAAGGGGAAGAATTCACAAGAGCCTTAAACGGGAGATATCTGAAGAGGTACTATCCAAGTATATGGGTGGGTGCATAGCTTACGATAGGGTACATCAAGACAACGTGGCCAACTCCTATTGGCTCCTGTCTATATAGCCGATGTGAAGATGACATCGCCTTAAGGATGAAATGTTCGATTTAGTCTGACCGATTCATTATTCGGTAAGAACGGCAGGGTACATGGCCGACACGGTACAAGTCGCCCTTAGAACAAAAGTACCGACATTTTTATTGACCATGTTTTTTCTTAATCTCCCTCTCGATCCGGCCTAATTTTATCAAGAGGCAGATGCTCTTTTCCTCCAGATCCTCCATGGCGACTTCAGCCTCAACTTGACGAGGGAGTGGGTGGCTCCTGTCGAGAGGTGGTTGGGATGTCCTCACCGCAGCATCTTCAAGGGTGATTGAGCGAGGGAGTGGATGACTCTTTTCAGTTGGCGGCCGCCTGGAGCAGTTAGCGTCTACATAGTCCCAGACCTTCTGGACATCAGCAGGGACATGACCTTTGAGTTCTTCGAAATGAGTTTTGATCAGATCTATGTCCGCCTGCGACAATGGTTCGTTTGAATGCATGACTTCAATCGCTCGTTCCAGACTAGGACTAAGGCGTTTCGGCTAAAAGGAGAGCAAACAACCACCCAGCTTCAGAATGATTGAAATGTCAATGAGAGGAAATGGAAGAGGATTTCGCACCTGGTTGATGGAGAAAGAAGAAGATGAAGAGGACATCTTGACATCTAGTCTGGGAGGACGGAGATCGAATTGTTAGAGGGGAAGAAGATGGGTAATACGGATGCCTTAGGAAATGATACAGGATCTCATACTTATAGAAGGAAGGGGGTGAAGGGATGGTAGGATGCGTCCCATCGGAATAAAAGGGTAAACGAATGAGAAGCTGCCAAAAGGACGGTCCAAGTTTGAATCTGCGCATCAACGGCAAGAAGACATTAAATGTTTACAAAACTTTTACAGTTCACCCAAGGAGGGCATCAATAGCCGCTATCACTCGTTGCCTAACTTGATCGGCCGAGTCTATGATTCTTTGGTCGTCATCAGCCGATTCGGGGACTTCTGACATATGACGATGGATTTTTGTTGCTTCACGGGCTAGGTTCTGCCTTTCCTGCTTCAGCTCGGGGATGACAGAAGGGAGGTCTTGGAGTCTTTTTTCTTCAGCAGCTATGGCCTTGGTCACCTGCTCCATCTCTTTGGCTAGCTCTGCTTTTCCCCGTTTAAGGCGGTCTATGGCACCAACGATATCTGGACGAGAGTTCTCAAGGAAGCTGATTCGCTGATGCACCTCTTGAGCTTGATGTTTGTAGGAGTCTTCCTCCTCGCGGGCTTTTGCTAGTTTGGCGCGATCGGCGATATGGCGCAAGGCCCTGAACACTGAAGTCTGCATTGACTCTATGTATGCAGTAGGATCCAGAGCCTCTGTCGCTTCCTTTGGAATTCGGCCTCTGATTTCACTAAGAAGTTGCCGAATCGGCGAGGCATCTCCCACTAATCGGCCAATGTCGTCTTGGAGGAGGGTCCGTATGCTCTCGAGCTTGGCACGGACGTCATCAGGGATTGAGCTCGATGTGACTTGCCGTGAAGCAATCTCTTCATCGTCAGAAAGGGCAAGCGCAAAAGAAAATAGACTGTTGTTGGGAGTGTCCTGCTCCTGCGAGAGAATAAAAGAGATAAAAATAAGAATTAGCCGACAGTAAGGGGAAATCGGCTGATTTGGATGACAAGTTCCTTACCTCTTTGAAACGGATTTCTTTTGCTTGCGCCGGCGGAAGTGCCACCCTCATCTCGGGAACTGGTGCAATTGGCTCGTCAGAAGAAGAAGATTCGACGACTATCAGTGCTCTGCTCGGGCCAGACTCCTGGAAAGGTATGGAAAACGGATTTTATAAGCATAATGCAAATGATTAAGTCTGATGATATATTTTATGCCTACCGTACCTCCGTGAATCCTCTGGCTGATGTTTGTTGGGAAGGAGCAATCAATGCACTCAGAGTAGCCTGCATCAAAAATCGGTTAGTTTTTGGTTGAGTATCAAGAAATTGAGTTAAGAAACTTTCTACCTCGATGAGGGGAACTGCTGGTGTTCTGGTTTCCGCCGGGGATGTAGCCGATTGCTACGGAGACTGCACTGGGGCGATTTGCGCAGCCTGGCAGAATGAAGAAGTTAATATCGATAGAATACTTAGAAGTATGTGAAGTGTGCGAAATTACCTGAACAGCTTCTACTAGCAATAATGCAGCAGCCGCTCCAACTTCTGTAGCAGCCTGGAGATCGACTTCCTCGATAATTGGCAGAGTTGGTGCAGTTGGAGGTTCAGCCGATGCCGCCGCCGATTGATCAGCTGGTTCTATACGGGCACACACTCGGTGGCTCGTCTTCTTTAAAGAGGGTCTTTTCGGTGTTTGCTTCAATCGGCCACTGGTGATGTCTTTGATAGTTGGGGCGTGGTAGCCGATGAGTGGGAATGGTGTGTATGGGCGGCTATTCTCTATCGGCCTACCACTTCGGCTCTGCGTCGAAGGAAGTTGATTTTCGATCTGAAAAGGGAAAAAAGAGTTAGCGGCAAATTTGTCATATAAAATGGGATAACATCAAAATCGGCCAGGAGAAGGGCAGTAGCGCTGCATTTGAGTCGATGTTGTCAGGATCCAGATTATTGCAATATGTTGAAGGAGATGCACAGAAGCGATGTTGTTTCCATTCTGCCCACCATAACTTGAATTGTTGGACAGCAAAAGGAGCTAATATCCAATTGTTTAGATCAATGGTACTGGAATCCGGCACTAAATTGCACAACCGACTGTAGTCAGGGCCCTTAGTGAGCTCATCTCGGAATTTTGCGCGACCAGCAAAATAAATTTGAATCGGCAGCTGACCAAGACCGAACTGCCGTGCTGCGACTGATGGGTTGTAGAATTCATAAGTTGGGGAATCTTTCCCGAAGAAGAAGTTTGCCGGTAAAATCACTGGTTTGATCAAGACGTCCATGAGATCATTATAGAAGGATTTGGACGACGAGTCATAGCAGTAGGGAAGCTCAAAAGGTCGCTCTGTCCTCTGATACGGATACCAACTGGTGGTTTCTTCACTCAAGCCATTGTAAAAACATCTGAAATACTCGGCTGTTTGGGTGGCGGTGATTTGGCAACCAGGAAAAACTGATGCTGCTTCGCCGAAAGAAGTGCACCGTCGTTGTATGGTGGGATTCTCCTCTGACTCGATGTTGGGGAATGTTTTGGTCTCTATCTGCTGCTGGGAGACCTTGCTCATGTACAGGTTAAGCCAGAGGGTGATGAACCACCAGGGGCCACCAGGGTTACCAATCGGCTCTCCTTTTGATAATTTGACGCCGATCTGGTGCATCATGTGGTAGGCCGATCCTAGCAGATGCTTCCCAAGGGGGATGGTGGATCCTATTGATAGGGCTTCGGCCAGAGCTTGTGTATTGGAAGAACGCCCAACCGCTCTGCCGCAGAAAAGGTGCTTCTCTAGCCACATAATCAAGAATGTTGTATGTTCTCTCTCCGAAATCGTCCCGGTCCTCATGTTTTTGTTGATATACCTTTTCCACCCGCCGATTCCTTTCGTTTCTAGCCGATGGGTTGGTTTGATCAGATAATCAAAGGGTGTGTCAGGGGAGGAAATGTCAAGGCCGGTCAGCATCAGTACATCGGCCAGAATTGGGGTCATGGGTCCGTGCCCAAAGAGAAACGCGTTAAGCGCGTCAGACGAGAAATAGGAGGCTGCTATTACCAGGGGTTCATTCTTCTCCATCTGGGACAAAGAGAGATTGATGCACTGGCCAATTTTTAATTCATCCCATTGAACTCTCTTAGAGTTAGCTAATCTTTGGTACCACTCTTAGGTACATGGGCAATAAAAAGTAAAAGGGGAAAGTTTCGGGTGTTTACCTCCGGGATGAAGCTCATCGTCGCCAATGGAGTCGCTGATGGAACCACCGTCGCCATTGGAATTGCTGATGAAACCGCCGTCGCCGATGGAGTCGCTGATGGAACCGCCGTCGCCGACGGAGTTGCTGGTGGAGCCTCCGTGGTTGGTGGAGTTGCCGATGGTGCCGCCATTGGAGGAATGAAGCGGAGTGTAGATGAAAGGAGGATTGCTGGAGAGTACGGTTGGAAACCAAGAGGGCGCTGGGAGTAGATAGAAAGTAATTCGCTGGGGAGAAAATTACTAAGCTCGTGGAGAAGAAGCGGCGGAGAACGACAGTACTTAAAGACAGTTCGAGAGAGAAAGGGTAAAAGCGGGATTTTTGCCGCGCAGTCTACACGAATTCCAGGGGAACAGTTGTCTCAGGCGCCAAGATCGAGAAGATTGCAATCATCACGTAGAAGACCGCGAGACGGAAGGAGATTTTTGCCACGTTTGTATTGGAGGAGAGACTAAAAAAGAGTTTCGAAGTAAAAGTCATGTTTTACTCTGAAACTGGGGGGCATGTGTTGACGCCAGATTTTGACACGTGTTGAATCGGTGTCAGGAGAGGAAGAGATTAGCCGATGCGGCAGATTTAAAGGTTATAGTTGGGAATCGGCCGATTGACGCTACAGTTAGGAATCGGAGTTGGTAGGGGTCGGCCGATTGAAAGGCTTGCGATTGAGCGAATGGAGTTGGTAGGGGTCGGCCGATTGAAAGGCTAGAGCGTTTGGGCCAATATGGGCTTGCGCCAACAGATAGGGGATGAAGCCAATGGAATCCCAACAGAGGATCCCAGTCAAAGATGACCTGACGTTAGTCAAAGAACGACGCCAACTCGGTCGAAGAGCAATGAAAGGAGTCCGAATTGGACTAGGAGATGGCAACAGAAGATTCTGCGGGAGTCCGTTTACTTTAGAAAAGTTTTATAGATATAGTAGTGTTTATTTAAATCAAGTTTGTAGCGGATCGTAATAGATCAGGAGTCTTAGTACTAGGGTATAAATAGAAGCAGTCAGAGTTTTTGTAACATAATCAATCAACACAAACAATCTACTTTTTTATCGTACTTTACTTTCAAGTCGGCGACTTCGCCAATACTTCTTTTTCATTCACGAGTTCGTACGGATTGGCAGGGCTGCATCGACACGATCTCCGGCCAATTGGTAGGTTCCGTTTATCGAATAACATCTAAGCTTTAACTTCGGGCGCATCGCCGTTGTTTCGTTTAAATTTATTCACCAGTTATCGATATTTACTAGAATTATAGGTTTTACCTATTGTTCTAGTTTTATCACCAGTTATCTAGCTTGAGATCGAACTGTCGGCTTCACCATTATTTCTCCTTATTTACCATCGTATAGCCGATTAGATCTATTTCGAGTGTTGCATCTGTAACAATTGTTTAAGTTACTCCAATAGTTTCTTGGCAATCGTTACGTGATTATCGGCTGGTCCATAGCCGGTCATCTCTATAGCAAAACCGGCCGATTCGCTGATACGCTTTTCGGGACAGATCGGAACTCTTGCCGATCGGAACCCCGGAATTTAATATGTTTATTTTCTTGTTAATCAACAGGTCAGATTGACTGGCACGCCGCGCGAACCGCACCAGGGCAATCACCCGAACAGGAGTTAAGCAGATTCTCCCGGGTCGTGTGTCCGATGCTTAAGGTCAATCGGCCGATTCCCGGCCGATTTTTAGCGCCAACACAATCTATGTAATTTATTGTATATGATAGTCAAAGGAATTAATCAGAAAACTGGCTGAGATCCGAAAATAGTATTTAGCTGAGTAATAATATGTAGTCACTCCCACTGAGAATCCTATGTATAGGATGTATCATAATAGGTCCATCATTTGCTATTACTGGAGGCCTTCACATGTATTGTCGTCGTTCTATTTGTGTACTATCTCATCATGGGCCTAAAAATTGGAATACCACCCGCATCATCCTGACGACCTAATGAACCCCAATGAATAAGGAAAACAAGGTAAAAAAGTTCTTTTATCTTCCTAAACTTTGGGATGAGTCCGCGTTCCCTCTCTAGACAACGAAACCGTCCGTCTGGACTCCTCGGATACGCGATACCGGACATAGGAGCTCCCTGGCTGGTTTCTCTCAGTGGTTTTTCACTTTTTCTTTTATGTTTATTTTCGCTGAATTTTTAAAAAATTATAGTAAATCATAAAGATCATAAAATAAAAATCCAATTTTGTTGGACTCCGCATGAGTAGATCTATATAGTGAACATATGATATGATATAATTTATTAAAAAATTATTGTACTTTTAGATATATATTTTTCTATAATTAATTCAAAGCTACAGTTTCCATGGTCCAATTATGGTGAAATTTTTATGGTGGGCTAATCATTATATTCTTGAGCTGTGGTAAAAATTTTATGCTCATTGGATCATTTATGCTTGAGCAACTGAAGAGTCTCTGATCATGGCCGTGTCGGAGCAGCTCATAGGATTCATTTTGAAGGAGATCATTCATCGTAAAGGCGAGCTCTACCACGATGGCCATCCGGTCCATAGAGAATCCACATCAACGTTGTGAGGGACTTAGAACTTGTAATCGAGACAAAAATGATTGCTCGTTACATTAATTTTCAATGCTTGTAATCGTGACATTTGTATATTTGTAAATATTATTATATCCAGATAACTTAATTACATGATTGTTAACGATATTTAGTTGTTTTCATACATTATTTTCACACGAACGCGACTAAAAGACATATAGTAGTGTATAGCCTGGGTACGGGTAGCAATTCAGAAAAAATAAATAATAATAAACAATTGAAATAAAATAGGTTTTGGGAAAAAGAGGAAAAACTACTGGGTACAGGTTGAAAAGATCAACTAGTACCAAAGGGGCCGCCACCTTGTATCAGCGTGGCGGCCCTCTTGGTACCGGTTGGCCTTTCCAACAGGTATCAAAAGGGTTCTTCAGCACCGGATAGAATACCCAATGACGGAGACCGAGACTCTGGTAGCACCGGTTGGAGAACAATCTTATCAACCGGTGATGATCGGCTCTTTTCCGGTAGTGTACTGGAGGCCTTTTCGTATGGAATGTCGTCGTTGTATTGTATTTGTATAGTATCTCATGATGGGCCTAAAAGCTGGAATATCACTCGCACCATCCTGACGACCCAATGAAGCCCAATGAACAGGGAAAACAAGGTACCATAAAATTGGACCTAAGTGGGTTGAGGAAAACGCACTAACGTGAGCTTGGCAGGCTTCTGTTGCTGAGTGAGTAAAGCGTAGATCAATTTCTCTCTTGGCCCGGGATCCGGAAGGCCCACAACAATCAGCGGCAGCGAGGCTGCTGCGTTGCCAGCCAGCAGCAGTAGCAAAAGAAAAGTTCGTTCTCAAGTTGATTGTTGTGGGCTACCGCACCACCTAAGGCTGGACGGAAAACTCGAAGCTCGTTAGCTCGCTCGACTCGTTGCTAGCTCGGCTCAGCTCGGCTTGTTAGGTAACGAGTCGAGCCGAACCGAGGTTTTAGCTCGTTAGTATAACGAGCCGAGCCGAGCTAGCTCGCGAGCTGGCTCGCGAGCTCAACGAGCTGGGCTTCTAGGACTGCAGGCCGGAAGCCACCCATGAACCGCTAGCAGGCCGCAAGACCTCAGCCCAAGCGCACAGCCTAGAAGACCCCAGCCCAAGCGCATAGCCCACAAGAACCCCCCCCCCCCCCCCCCCCCCAAGCCCAAGCGCACACCCCAGCCAGAACAAAACCCTAAGCGGCTAAGCCTCCTCACTCCTCCTCAGGGGTTCACCGTTCACGCACAGGCATCTAGCCGCCGCAAGCTCACAGTCACGGCGACGACGGAGCGAGCGAGACGCCCACCGCCGCGACCAGGGCCTCTCCGTCCGTGAGTCCATGAGCAGGTCAGTTTCTTTTCCTCACTCGGTCTAGATCTGCTCCTCTCTCTTTTTTTCTCTAGATCTGCTCCTCTCTCTTTTTTTCTCTAGATCTGTTCCTCTCTCTTTTTTTCTCTAGATCTGCTCTAGTCGTGACCTGCTGACTGTTGTGCTCCAGGTCCTCAGCCGCGGCCATAGAGGGCGAGAATAATGCATCGCCGCATCCTACAAGTTTAGAGTCGAGGAGTAAGCTTCGTGGACGAGGAACTAGCACTCGGTCTTCATCAAATCCCACTGTGTCTATGGACGTGGTGGTATGTTATCTAATTTTCAAATACTAGTTCATACTCGTACAATACACTCATTCTAATGCTATCCCGATGGAAGTGTATGCATAAACATGCTTTCATTAACAAGAATATCAGATGATCAATCTAAAACTTATGTCTCCATTTCTGTGTTGATTAACTTCTCTAGCAATTCAAATGATTATTTCTGATGTTGCATGGTGAAATGAGGCTGGCTGTAGCATACATGATTGCTGCATGAAAATTGATGAACCAAATGAGCCCATAGATAACAAGCATTTCAACTTACTAAGATATTGGAATGTGAACTGTCATAGACTTCCAATTGTGTCTAGCTTGGCAAAGAGGTTCTTGGCTGTTCCAGTGAGTAGTGTATCATCAGAGTGCACCTTCAGCAATGCAGGTCGAGTTCTTGATGACTATAGAAGCTCATTAAAGCCAGCCAAAGTCTAGGCATTGGTGTGTGCATCTAGTTAGATAAAGGGCATTATTCTGACAACAATCATGTGGTATGGATTAATATATATATAAGTACATAATTTATTCTGACAATAATTATGTGGTATGGATTAATATATATAAGTACAAACTTATTCTGACAACAATCATGTGGTATGGATTAATATATATAAGTACAAATTTATTCTGACAACAATCACGTGTGCATCTATTTTTATTTAGGTTGGAGTTGGAGATGATGAATATGATGTCGAGTCTATTGAATTCCCAAAATGCATGGTGGCAAGCAATTAGTGTCCAGTAGGGTGCATGTTCTTAGTTTGTGCATTCTTTTTTTTTCTGGTTGCTAATCATCTTGTTAACACAATCTCGTTTGTTGTACTGATATCGAGATCTTGTTTGTTGCATTCTTCGTTTGATCCATCCACCATTCCACCAGAAGTTCTGCAGGTTTTAATGGCATAATGTCAACTGATGCAGGTTTGACCGTCCAGGAGATTTGAAGGGACAAAGACAACATCTAGATGAAGTACCAAAGCTTCCTTATCATCAGCAGAGCATTCTCTTCTATGTACCTTTGGAACCTAAGCTTTTAGACCTGTCAGCCATGGATATGGATTTTGTAGACCTTGGATTTTGTAGATCTGCTTGAGAACGTCTGTCCTACAGTCCTACTTCCTATTAGTTTACCACTCTGCAATTTAGATGGATCTAAGATGCTACGCATTGGGCAGTAGCTAGTGGAGATATGGTTGCGTCTACCTTCGGTTGCAACTCAATTTCCTTTCTATGTATTCTGTTGTTGTCTGCGTTGTGTGTTATAACGGAAGCCATAACTGATATGGAGCTATGCCGCTACTGTCATTTTTTATCTTTTATCCCAGGCTCACGAGCCAAACGAGCTAGCTCGAGTTTTTTCTCGAGCCGAGCCGAGCCGAACCAGCTCGTTATCCTACCGAGCCAGACCGAGCCGATCCGAGCCGAGCCGAGCCAGCTTGATATCCAGCCCTAGCACCACCTGAAACATTTCAGATCCAAGGAAAACGAACGAGAACGCGAGGTCGGCGAGACACCACCGTACAGCACGACTCGCCGTCGCTTCACACTTGTACGGAACCAAAGCGCGAGGATGGAGACCCATTTGTCCGCTCCGCTGTGAACGTGGCTCAGGCGTCAGATCGGAGAACAAGGCAGCGCCGACAGCAGCAGCAGCTGCGAGACCTCCTGCTGCTGCTCTCGCTCGACATCTGCATCTCGTTCATGGGGGAGGCGCGTGCAGCATTCAATTCCCGCAGATCGATCCGTCGGCCAGTACCGTACAGTACAGCAGTGCGTCCAAGGATTTACGCATTATTATTCTCAGAGGATCGGACGGATCTCTCTGTATCCGTACCAGCTCACAAGTCTTGGTCTGAGGGAATCGATCAAACAAAACACAGACAGGCGGGCACGTCGACATGGGGAACAACACCACGCGATTACTACACTCCAGTTCCTTCCTCATGATCATCATTCATCAGGTAACGAATTCAGATGCAAGTTCCTGAGATGAGATCATCAGGGACACAATTCAAAACAACAGCGCATGCTGTGCTTCCAAGTCAAAACATCCGGCCTGTTACGTTTTTCCACTTCCACTGAAGAAGAAGAATGAAGATGTCAATTCTTCCATGTCTTTTACAGGGCAGAGATCCATCCCAGTCCAGGCACATCATGTAGTACTACTACTACTGCTACTGACAATCTGACTGTTTTGCACAACCAAGAGTATAACACACAACGCGCTCACACAAACACAGTGCGCACCCCTGACCTCAACATACACTTGCTGTGGGCGGGGAGCGGGTAAAACAACATACCACACTCAGATCAGAAGACCAATAGAGAGACCGAGCGAACGGGTGAAAATCAATCAGCAACGCTTCACGCCTGCTCCGGGTACCTTTTCCATGTCGGGAGCAGGGGGAGGTTGAGCAATGGTGAATCAGGGCCAAGGACCATCATATAACCCTTGTCAAAAGTGGCCAGAAAGGAGAAGTGGGAAAGAAAAAAACTGTATCCGTGGTGTTCCGGTAGCTTATTAGTTTCTGTTGTCTTGTTTCTTTTCTGTTGTTGGAGAGGCTGCATCGCGGGGTCTGTTTCTTCTGCGGTGTGCTAGCAGGCCGCACCCTTGCGGCAGGACAGGGCACCGGCATCGGAGGTGATGGAGCCGACCATGGATGATGACTTGGCGCCAAGGCTGGAGGCGCGTGAGTAGCTGGCTGAGGCGCCTGCACCCGATGGGGTGAAGTAAGCGCCGTTCAGCAGGAGGTCGCCCTCTGATCTCCAGTTCCAGCTCTTCCAGACAGTCTGAGCCGTTTCAACTCTCTTGGTCACCTGCAGTTCAGTTAAATTGGAAGTCAGCTACTGACAGAATGGTTGCTTCTGAAGGCAAAGAAATGATCGAGACAACATATGTACCTCCTTGGCGAAGGGGTTTGTCGGAGCAAGGTAGCGGTTGCCCTGGCTGTTGATGGTTGGCTCAGCGCTCCCGCCAATGGCGTACATTTCCCAGTGGGTGTAGTCATTGTTCACCACATGGAAGTAACCATGCCGGCACCTGAAACGAGAGCAATTGAGATTGTAGCAATGGTTGGCAAAATATCATCCAAAATGTGTAACAAGACATGAATACACATCAGTCAATTGCAACGCTGGACCGGAACAAGCAGACAAGAAGTTCAGTATACTGGTGTTCAGTTCATAAATTCACCTTGGCATTCTCTGAATGAGGCCTTCACCGAAATGGTTGAAGGCTATTGTCACCTGCATTGCCTTGTCCTTTACATAGGAGTCACTGTGGCCCAGAAGCATCACCTGCATCAATTCCAGTTTCACCATTTGGTGAGAAACAAACCAGGTCGATTGCAGAAAACACCAAAAGAATCCCGTTATGCACGTGACAGTCAGATACTACACCAATATCTTCAGCATATGCAACCGACAACTTCTGGTTAGATTTGGGAGAATAACTGGAATGAAGGAATTTTATGCTAAACTACACTTGCACGGCAGAAAACAGACTAGTTCTTGGCATATATGTGCCAACCCTGTAGATTCCTCCAAATTTCAGAAAACAAAAGGACATTGCACACAGGTACTTAATTATTGCAGGATGAGGAAAAACAAACGCATAGGATCTAGTATGAGGATGTACTACCTCGTTGTGGTGGGTGAAGTAGTTGTTGGACACGGTGATAGCCGTGGATCCCATGATGGCATCGATCAGGCCGTCGGCGCAGTTGGCGAGCGAGCAGTGGTCCACCCAAATGTGGCTGGCGCCGAAGATGGACACAGCGTCGCCGTCGGCAATGGTGCGCCACCCGTAGTGGCTGGGCGAGCTGCGCACCATGGCGTTCCCTGTGGGCTTGCAATCGTGGATATGGAGCCCGTGGATGATGACGTTGGTGACGTACTGGATGGTGATGCAGGCGCCATTGGCGATGTGCACGTTGGCGCCACGGCCATCGATGGTCTTGAAGCTGTTCATGATGAGCTCCTGCTTGAGCGTGATCACCATATCCCGCTTGAAGATGATCCAGAGCGGCTCGTCCTGGATCACCGCGTAGCGGAGGGTGCCCTTGCGCGGGTTGACAGCGTCGTCGTCGCTCGGGTCAGTGACGACGTAGATCTTGCCGTCGCGGCCACCGATGGCATTGCGGCCAAAGCCGATGCCGCAGTCGGCCAGGCGCTGGCGGTTCTTGTGCCAGTCCGGGTCGCAGCGCCAGCAGTCGTCGATGGGGTTGCCCGTCCCACACGACAGGTACCCGAGATTCCGCCGGGCCGTGCTGTTCCTGATGGACCTGCAGAGAAGCCATTCATCCCATCCAAGCAGCAGCCTTTTCAGTTTTTTTTCACAACTCAATTTGTAGAAATTACTACTAGTAATTACTAAACAGAAAAAAGGTACAGGCAGCATTCAGCGGATCAGGAATTTGGTGACCAAAGCAGCAGTAATTAGATGACAGAAAGAACAGTTCTTACTGACTCTTGCATCTCTCATGCACGAGCCCTGGCAATTCTATATGTAGCATTCAGGAATTCAAGTACAGTAATTTGAAGATCAATGCGGCCAGAAAACTTGCAATAAGTGACAGAAGTATACTATTTCCCTGGGGACCAGTTCACTGCCCATGCCCATTCGTTGCATCAAACATGTCGGTCAATAATGGCTTGTTGGCACCAAACTCAACAAGAACACTTCTTTTTTTCTGTCGGTGCAGCATTTCATTGCAGGTTATTCGCTACAGGTTTCGAGCACCACCACAGTGCATCCTCCACTGTGAATCGGCTGCCGTTGCCAGCAACAGATCTTTGCATACTGCATTGAAGATTAGGTGGGAGGGAGAGACGGAGAGACAGAGGAATTGGGCGAGGCTGCTGGTGAGCACCATGAATGCGCGTCACAAATGCAGGGGCGAGAGCAGGCAGTGCTGCCCCCACACGAGCGTGGGGAGAACGTGGTGTGTCACTGCCTGCCACCCCCCGCACCGCCACTACTGCTAGCTCTACTCGCTCCCTGGCTGCGGTGGCTGCTGCAGCGCGGTGCCGGTGGCGAGGTGCGCACGGAAAGGGAGGGAAGGCCGGCGTCCGGTCGCCGTAGACACTCCGTAAAAGGCAACGGAGTTAATGGGCGATCCGCCACCGGCGGACGGCGGTCCCTCCACGGCGGTGCAGCGCGGCAGGGTCGCGTCGCCATAAAAGCATGCAGGTGCGGGGCTGTGAGGAGGGAGAGATGGTGCATGGCAGGTGGGCCTGGAGCGTGTGCTGCTACCACGTGGCAGGGTAAAGTACGCCACTGTTGGTACTAGCTGAACCAGATCTGCTCCGGTCAGGCCAGAATCCTTGTTCGCATCCCCATCTCTCCTTCTTTCTTCTCTTTTTCTTTTGCACGGTGAGACTGTGGGTGGGCCCGGCTTGTCGGGCGGTGGACAGAAAGGCTAGCGCTACACACTACTGCTAGGCTGCTAGCTGAAGAGAAGTAGTAGCCGTGCTGGTGCTAAAACAACTGCAAATTAAATCATGCGCCGATCTACTAATGCCATCCGCTTCCAGTCAGTTGGCATGACATGATTGAAGGCAGGAGGGCGACTTACATGTGCACGTCGTCGACCACCGCTTCCGGGTCCTCCACCGCGCCGGGGACGGCCATCGCTGGCCCGTCGCCATCGCCGTCGGCCCTGCCAGAGAGATAGCACAAATCCAGGTGAAGTGAAATGGAGAGAATGAGACGACCACTGCCGCCAACGAGAAGCAACAACACATGCAGCTGAAAGGCACCAGCTAACACCACCAGCATACTAGCTAGGAGTAGTTCTTTTTTTCCCTTTGCAGTAGCTGCTCACTAGGACCAAGTTTGTACGGCGGAATTCTCATCGTCAAAAAAGAAAGAAAAGGAAAGTTTGAGATGGTACAATACAAGAAATTACTTTTTCAACTGTACAAGAAATTATTAGTGCTCCCCAAGCCCTAGCAATCCATAATGATAAGAACTGCAAACACAAAAGTGGTGGGCGAAGCGGAAAAGCGGAGGAGAATCCGTGCGCCGTTTCTTCATCATGGTTCGTGCGGGCAGAGGGAGGCATGCATGCCGCGCCGCTCGAGGCGTGCTCTGCTCTGCCCTACCCTGGTCGCAGCCACCCCACCCGGAACATTGCTTTGCGCACGCGAGGCCGTACCCCAAGGCTGCAGCTTATCCAAGCCAATTCTTTTGCAGCCAGCCAGCCTTTTTCTTTCATAGTTTCTTTTCACCAAAAAAAGGGCGGGGGGGGGGGGGGGGGGGGGGGGTGTGGAACCAACTGAGGGACACCGCTGCGGGTACACCGCTGGGGACGCGGAGAGACAGGCCGCAATCTCGCTTGCTTCCTCGGCCAGCACTTGCGCGGCTTCTTGTCCGCCCAAATCTTTACCCCGCTTTACCGTGGCCGGTGCAGCTGCAGGAGCGGCAGGACGGTGAGAGGGTTTTTGGCTGCGGCGAATGACCAGACTGCCCCTCCATGTTCCTCCCTCCCTCTCCCTCTGCCACCGTAACGAACTCGGCAACGGAAAGCAGAGCAGGAGCATCTCCCTGCTCCGATCCCAGGCTGTTTACCGCCTCCCACACGGCTCTAATCCAAACCAGATTCCCAAATCTCCAGACCCAAAATACGAATTCCGCTGGTTACCGCGCACCAACCCGCCTCCCCCCAAAACCCAGAAGAGGAATTTGGGATTCGAAATTTGGGAGCAGAAGAATATTTTGTTTCCTGCAACCGTGGGGATCTAAAAGGCGGGCCAAACGGAAAAAGGGCCGGAATTGGACGGCCCAGATGGCGAGATCATGGAAACCAACGCGCTGGATGCGCCCAACTGGGAACGCCCAGGCAGAACGAGAGAGAGAGAAGCAGAGGAGGGGCGCGCGCGGATGTGATTGGAGTGCTCACCTCGGCCATGACGAGTCCCGCAGCCACCTCCTCGCGCCGCCCGCCGCCGCGCTCCGGTGCCTGCGGCGCACAGAAACGTGCGGTGGGTCAGTACGTCGAACGGCAGGAGGCGCCGCGTGGCCGTCACGCGGGTCGGTGCGGATCCGAAAATTCGAACGAAAATCCCAGGACTGCCAAAACGCCTCCCGAGCGAAGCAAGCGCCCAGAAACAAATTCGGAAAATGAAAAGCAGAGCGAAGAATTCTCGAGCAGAGGGCACCGAAATCACCCAAAGACCCCGCAAGAGCGCCCACATTGCGCGGCACTCACCGGAGCCCGTGGAGCACCCGGCCGCCGGCGACCACCACGAGGACGAGCAGCAGGGCCGCCGCCGCGAGCCCCGCCCGCCTCGCCGCCCTGCACGCCGCCGCCTCCGTCATTCGCCGCCGCCGGGTCCTCGAGCCCCTCGCTCCGCCTCTCTCGACGACGAGAGCTCGGGAAGCCCGAGGGGGGGGAGCAAAGCTCTATAGAGCTGAGAAGGGCGGAGGTGGAGGGGCTTTGAGCGGCGCGCCGACGATTTTATACTAGTGCCGCCGCTCCGCCCTCGAGCCCCCGACCACCGGTACCCGCATTGCCCCTCGAGATTAGCGGCCTCGCAAATAGGCCCCCGGGATCGCGAATACGGGGAAGCCGCAGGGCCCTTGGGGTTTGCGTCCGGTGCCTTCCGAAATCCGCCGGTGGCGCCAACTAATTGCGGGGGTTAAGGAGGGAGTGTGTGCTTAAGCTGCTGGTAATGGAGGACGGTGTGTGCTAGTAAAATTCGGCTCGGTACCAAGTCCGGGAAGGTCAGAGAGTACCAAACCGGCTTTGCGGGCGTCATTAATGCTGCACCTCGTCATTTTTTTTTCCTTATTCTTTTTTTATGACAGGATCAGCCGTGATTAGGGAGTGTGTCAGCAGGTGGATCATTTGGGTCCTACTAACCGGTGTTCAGCTTCTATTTTCAGCCCGGGCGAATAATCACACACGGGCAGCAGCGATTAAACGGTCGGAATATTTTGTACTTTTATTACGGAATCATTTCCTTGCACTCCAATGCCCGCACAAATTCTGCTTCTTCTTTTTTTCGAAGTAGAAGATAGGTTGCCGGTGCGAGGCCACTAAGAGCTCCGAGGTTCCAAACAAGACCATAGTTTTCGTGAAAATAACAGTTTGTTTCTATTCATTGCAAGGCTACTATGGTCGATTTTGAACAGACAAAAGATACACCGAGACTCGGTTGCGGGGAGGAACACATGAGTTAGGGGGTGCTACTAGCTAGATCTTGTCAAACTATTATTAGTCAAATAGCCTAGTTTATTAAGCAGGTTTCAATTCCTCCAAAATGAGAGGATCTAAATTAACGGCCCATCAACAAATATGGTATTGCTCGATCAAATGCGTAGCAATGCGATGTAATGTGCGTATGTTAATATTTACTTTTTGTGAAAAAAGCAAATCTCTAGGCCGCGCCATAATGCGATCCCTGAGGACGTGGTAATTAAGCGAGATCTGCCTTTACCGTAGCTCATGTCGCGCCTTGGGTTCTCGTGAAAATGACGGTTTTTATTTATTTATTTGAAAGGGTTTTTATTTATTGCGAGGCTACTAAGGTACTTCCTCCGTTAAAAATTGCAGTTCGTTTTGGTAAATGTAGACGTATAATTTTTACCATGCATCTAGATATAATATTTATGTAGGTGCATAGCAAAAACTATGTATCAAGATTTACCAAAACGACCTACAATTTACAACGGAGGGAGTAATCAATAGTAGTGAGGAAAGATGAGAAAAAGGAACACATGAATCAATAAGTAGTCTTGCTTCTTCCGAAACGATTTCGACTTGGGCTTCAACGGCCGAAGCAGCTTCTTTTTTTTTATGGAGTTGAAGCCATTTCACAGAAGATTTGGTGAAACAGCTTATTGATGGCAAATTAGATAAGTTTATAGACAATCGATATTTGGGGAGGGAGAAGAAGCCAGCATACATATATAGCACACGAACCCGGCTATGGAGGTCGCCTACTCGTCTACTCGCCTGTGATAGCTCACGTCACATAGGACCCAAATTGGCAGCAGTAGGTAAGTTTCTGCCCCGGCCGGTGATGTGCGGCTCCACTCCCGCTCGCTCCCCCTTCCATGCGCGGCAGGCAGGCAGGCAGGCTCTCTCGCCTCGGCCGCGCCCGCCGGGGATCGGAGGTGGGCCCGCCGTGGCAGTCGGTAGCTGGGGTGTGGGGCCCGGTCCGAAGCATCCGAGGGAGGGACCATCCACCCACTGCCCCGGGGTCCCGCGGGAGGGTCCAGGTCTGGCAGGTGGGGCTCGGAGTCGCGGGGCCCAGTCGTGTCTGCATTTTTACACCGCGGCCATGTGCAAGCAGACTGCTACGTTCGTTCTCTGTCTCCAAGTTTTGGAGTACGACGAGGGATCTCTACTACGGCGGGTGCAGGCAGATTGAAGGAAGGTGGAGCGAGCGAGCAATGCGCGCATTTGGGTCACACTCAACTTGGGGCGCAAGGCATCCCTGGTCTTCCATCGATCAGAGCCGTCTGGGTATGGGTCTGGCTGCCAACTTCTGTTCACCAGTGCGGGGTAGGCCGCCGGTAGCAACGGGTATCCAATGGCAGCAGGCAGCTAGCAAATGGAAAATGGGTGAGCAAGCTTAAGCAATGATGACGCCGGCGGTTACAAAGCACCCGGCCGACCGGCCAGGAGGAATCCCGGCCGGACACACGCAAGGCCATTCATAAACCTCTCTGGCAGGCAGCACCTCCTGCCATTGTCTACCTCCTAAAAAGCTTCTTCATCATCCCTGACTGATGTTTTGTTCATCTCATTCTCATCTGAAGCGCGCGCGTGGCTCGTCAATGATCCGATAACAGATGATGATCCTGGTGTTCTTTTCACGATCCAACTTGGCTTTTATATATCTTTAGTTTAAAATTATATAAGATTAAAGATCAGATCCGGTTCTTACATTATCTATGCTAAAATTTGAGATCCTTTTTCACGATCCAACTGCTGCCTGCAAGCTGCAAGCGCGCTCCCACCCTGCATACACGCAGCGCTGTTCTTTCCTCGTGCTGTCTGTCGTACCGGCGCGAGCTAGCTAGGGACCGGAACAGGGGATGAACTGCGCGGCATGCATGGCCGGCCCATGGGATGGGACAGCCAGCCCTCCATCATCATCTCTCTCTGTTTTTCCTTTGGTCACACGCGAATTTCGAATCCTCTAACTTACATTATGGAGAACTTAAACCATATTCGCCTTCCACCAAAACAAGAAGGTAAAGCTTCCATAAATTCAAAGTAGCCCTGCTTCATCCGCATCAGGACATTTGATGAATTGCATTCCTTTAGCTAGCAGCCAGTAGCACAAGTCCATTCCATTCTCTTACCGCAATCCTAAGGGCACGTTTATGGTTAGACGTGCAATAATCACTTAGGGTGTGTTTGGATCCACCCAGCTAAAAGTTCTCCCAACTAAACTTTAGCCAGGTCGTTTGGATCCTCCAGCTAATACACCCAGCTAAAATTTAGTTGGCTTTAGCTGTGTTGAAACAGCTAAACTTTAGCTGGACCATTTGGATCCCTAGCAGCTAAATTTAGCCAGCTAAAATTTAGTTGGTGAATCCAAACAGACCCTTAGACTGTTATTTGATTCACTTCTGCAGTTGCGGTTTGCCACAATTCCTTAGCCACATGCCCACTACTTTTGCCAAACCTTGCCACAAGTGTTGTTTCAATTTTACCAATCACATTTTCTTTGGCCGGCCATAACTCGCCTAAGATTAGTCACCAACCAAACAACCAATAGATTTGACTCCTCGAAGAAGTAGTACTATCCATGGTCACCTCCACCGTCTTTCCTGCTCGTTGCGAAATCCAGCGTTGATGTATCATTTCTCGATAACATTTTATGCATCAAACTGAATTCACAACAAAAGCTATGTTCTTTCGAGGCTACAGTTTTAAACCTCAACAAAACCTGAAACGGTTAAAATCAAAGTAGCTCTTATATATGAATAATCTAACTAACATTCAGACTCTTGGGTATTTCTCTACTAGGTCTAGGTACGCACGCACGCACGTGCAAATGCACGATATATAAAAGAGTACTTTTGACTTGTTTTGCAGCCATGCGAAGTGATGGCGGGAGAGGAGGAGTCGCGGGAACGGGACTCAAAATCACGCAGACGCAGTACATGGGGACTCGACTCAATTGTTGGCGACGGTCGAACGGATAGTAGAGAGCTCCATCCATCACGACTTTGCCTCCCTCTTTTTCCCGACCTCATCCATCTCTTCGGGAAGGGAGGCGAGTCAACGTCGCATGCCAAAAGCTTACTAGCTCTCCCACGACGTTTGACCAGCCACGTGACGGTGCATTCATTGACCAGCGCGCGGTCCTGCACCGTCCAAATCGCTCCCAGCTCACTGCTCGCCTCACTCCCTCTGCTTTCCCCTCCCTGCTCTCCTCACTCTGCCGACTATTGTTTTTCGGGAGTGGTAGGTCAGGTCACACACGCTCCCTAACGTCCTGTAGTTACCCATAGGTGTGTGTGTGGAATATGGGTGCTGTGAGGCGCCTGTGTTTGAGTGTTTATATGAACAACCTTTTTGTTTGAGGTCACAATAGGAAACTTGGCACGCTGTTAATTATGAATACCGCGAAATGTGTGCGGTGACTTACTCCCTCCTTCTTTTTAGGTGTCGTATAACTTTTTTTTTTTTGAAACATAGCGGGAAAGCATGTCGTATATTGGTCAGCTCTTCGATCCCGCAGAGAATTAAAACCGATGCAGTTAAGTCGCCGCATGTACTAAGCTGCCGTTGAGATTGATCTTTGAATTGGCTCGAGTTCGCTTGCGCGTGCTGATGCTCCAACCAACTAGCCAGTGGAATGGCATGCATGGCAAGCCACATGTCCCGATCATCGAATTCAAGCCTTTTCAATTGCAACCATTAATCACGCTTAGCAAGAGTGTACGCTGTGCCTACTGCACATATGCGACCGTCGTCAGTTAGCTGCTGCTGCTGCTGCTGCTGCTGCTGTGCACAACCGCTGGCTGCTGGGGACTAGTATCTGAGACAGAGTTAGCCAGCGAGTCACGCCCTCTCACCATCCATATTGACCCTTTGTTGCAGCACGCACTTCATTCCTCTTGCTTTTGCTTGTCACCATCCGTGGCAGTTTCTTTTGTTCTGTGCTGCGGCTTCTTTCTTCTGCTCAACAAAGACAAATGTGTTGTGAAACATTTACTAGTGATCAATTAGGAATGTTCTTATATGTAAATATATAATTATAAATAATTACAACAAAGGGCTCCCACCTCCCGAAGGGGCTAACTCCAAAGGACCTCATGTCCTTTGGGTTTGTATATATATGTAATCCATCCCATCAATGAGAAACACTTGACAACTCTTACAACTTTTATTATTTGTCATTCTCTCTACTTTTACTATTACAATAAAATGGTCCAAAGTAGCGTCAGATTATTAGTTTTGACCTGAATGAAATTAATGTGGGCAAATTATTATTATTATTAGGCTGTCTTATTTTCCTTTCTTTTTCCAACTGCCGGAATGTGCTACTTATTGGAGAGCCTAGAGAGAACGAAACAGAGCAAGCTAAGCCTTAGTTCGCGGTTCTTGAACGAACTCGATACCTTCCCTTTTTCAGTCCAACTGCAGAAGTGATGGCGTATCTGCGATCAAACTTTACATTTTCTGCATACCTATCTGGATATTCCAATTGGGTAATAACAAGAAATGACATTTAAATATTTGTCTTGACAAGTATTTCCTCCATGTCAGAATTGTTTTTTTTTTCTGGAGACTATGTTAAGGTGGAAAAACATCACCTTTTTTTGGGGGGGAAACAGAAAGCTTTCATGTAAAAGTTTTGCCATCATTTCTTCCTTCCATTACGGGCAACGGGCAAAAGGGACTGCTACTAGACATATAGCAAACTAAGGCTAGATCAGACAATTTTTCTTCCAAAGCCCACGACTTTCTTGTACTGTTTGGATGAACGGATGAAATCATTGGCCTCTAAAATAGTAGTAGTTGCCAGAAAGTTGGATGAGGTAGGTACATACAAGGTACTATAGGACTCCAAGAAATTGGTTAAGCGGTTCTCCTCAGCCGGTACGTAGGTACGTTCCGACCAGTACTGTCAATAAAGTAAGTACAGTTACACCCTAGATGTAGCGATTATTCTACACCCGACAGTTAAATTAATGATCAAGCTAACCTGAAATTACTGAACCGAATTGCTACATTACCGAATCACATTCAACACAATAAAGACTGCCGATAATCGTGTGCAGTAGTTATTACTATAAATTTGTCTAGTAATTAGTTTCATTTATTAATCGCTCCGTTAAAAATGTGCGGCCGGCCGGCCAGCGTACCATCTAGATCGAGCCTTGTGCTGTTCCGCGTGAAAGGGAGGCTTGAGCTTACGCTGCAATCATTAGAATAGCCCGCACCTCGTCCTTGTGCAACCGCAGGTGTAAACTGCATATGCACTAGTAGCCCGGACGGCCGCGCCGGTGGCCAGAATATTCATCAACCCCATCAGCCGTTTGGTGTTAGTGGTTAGTGTCTCTGAGAGTGTACCGTGTTCAGTGTGTTCGCAAATCAATAATTTCAGGTCATGTCAGATTGTCTGTCACCTTTCAACCTTTTGACTTTTTTTTTGTGCCCACCAACGAGTTGACGTTGGTCGTCGTTCGTACTACAATACCAGATTAATTATTGACCCTTTCCCCCCCTTTTTTTCGTTGTGTGGAGGTAAAAACTCCAGCCTTGTAGATTAATTATTACTATCATCCTTGTAGATTAATTATTACTATCATGCGCGAAGGGACCTGTAGCCTCCTGCTGGTTACAAGAGTCTCAGTAGCACCTGATGTCCTATGTTCAACTCCTCGTAGGAGCGAATTTTCTAGGATTTAACAGCGTTGTGCTTTCAGTGATAGGTGACGTTCCCGTCGACAGCGAAGCGCCTATGGTAACTTCGTCAATCTCGAGGATTTGCCGGCTCAGTCTTTGAAGATGCTCATAGGGGTAGGGTTTGCGTACGTGTCTGAGTGGTACTGTGTAATCTCAAAAAAAATTTATTACAGAGTGGCACTCCGAGTAAAAGAGCATAGTCAAAATATGTGCTGTGCCGTGTGCATGACATGCCTGCTTGCTACAGGAAGAGATGCACTCGTTCTCCATTCTATCTTTTTTTTTTTTGTTTACCTTTGAGGTGAGATCATCATCAATGGGCGCGCACAACAGCAGTAACGAGAGGTGGAACGGCGCCCTTGTGGAAGTGGAAGCAAAGAGGATGACTCGACTATGCTCCGATCGAGCTCCGTGATCAGGAATCGGGCGGCCACAGTAAAATTCCATCTATGTGGCGTGGCGTGCATGTCATCCATGTCGTTGACACCCCATGCTGTCAATGCAATGTCCAAACACAGAGTCCATGCATGGTACTCCTCCTTGGCAGCGGAAATAATCTGCAGCGGTGCAGTAATTAGGCCCCTGTTTGGTAGCCGCTCTAGATTATATAATCTAGCTTATTGGTGGTGAATTATATAATCCAGATTATTAGGAGGGGAGGATAATCTGAAATAAGCTCATTTTTATAGCTTATTGGATTATCACAATTTGGGGGTTGGATTATATAATCTAGACTATAATCTGGACCATCTTAGATTAAATAAGCTATATTATACAGTCTCCTAGCTGCAAGTCAGATTCTAGCATGGCGGTCTATTTCAACTCCTTGCTCTGGAGCCAGCATTGTCAGTGCACCCACACGCATGCGTCCCCACCAATCGCGGCATCAATGTAACCCACCATGAGCGCGTGTGAAGTCGATCTTGACCACATCTCGGGATTAAGGCCTTTCTGATCAGGACTGTCAGTCTATATATGAAATTTCAGATATTAATCAATAGAGAAAGGTAAATAAAACAATTGACTTGTATTTGTAATCAGCAGGAAGCGCAATCGTTCATCAGTCTGACCCTGGCAGGGGAGTTTTCTATAATTTAGTTAAGTTGCTCGAGCAGACTTTGGAGCTCAGGCTTGGGTCTACATCGGAGTTGCTGATTACCAAAAAAAAAAAAGGGTTTTATATCATGAGAATTTACAATCTTTATGGTCCAAATAGAGTATTCGATCGAAAGCCTTCGGCCCGCTAGATCCTTTGAGCAAATAAATTAGTCTATGCAGCCTCAAAATCCATGTGCAAGGTTACGTGCGCTCCGATCATGCATTAGTTGATCCCAACAAGATCCGGCAGCCGAAGTCTAGCAGTTTCCCACGCTTTTGCCTGCCTCCATGGTTCTATGCATGTGAGGTGCGGATGCCATGGCACCTCCATGTGCACATGCATGTGTTGTAGCGATATGCATGGGCACATGCACTCCGTAGGTCATACAGACATACAAGGGTGCACACAAACTCAGACGGCTCCATGGAGTGAAAACGAAAGCTTCCTTTATTTGGTACTGTGATCGGAACCCCTTGGGATGGGCTTTTGCATTCGCAGCGGCACCTGCTGCATTCTCTCTCTCTCTCTCTCTTCTTTCTATTCCCTGGGACCGAAGCATTCGCTTGAAATAACCTAGCAACCGCTGCAGGACAGTAGGATATATATACTGGCCGGTTAATTAAAGTTGCAACTACTTCCGTTGCTTAGATATATGTGATACTGTTGATTCTTTTTTCTTAAACCAACAATATTTACTTACTCGATTTGTCAAATGAAGTAACATAAGTATCATTCCATCTACCATCAAATGTATTTTAAGTTTGGCTTGTAGATTTATCTATTTGCATAGATATTTATAGACAAAAAATAAAAAAATTCAAACGAACGAAAAAATAATAGTGCCATATATATATATATATATATATTTAGTTGTCCTCATCCTGGTTCGCTAGCATGCTTTCATGCGAGAGGTTCAGTTGCTCCCGGTCCGTACAATGGAAGATTGTGACCCTGATGCACATTTTGCATTGTAGCCCTTGTCTTTCTTTCAATGGATTGAAGATAAAATTACGGTGACCCTGATTTAGGGACTGCCCTTGTTACTGCATGTGGCCACTGTCTCTGGTGGCTTTTGCGAGTACTCGAGGCTCGGCCATCGAAAAAACTACCATGCCTACTACCTGTCTCCGCCAGCGGTCGGTGGGCGGCACAGCACAGCACCGAGACGTGCATGCGACCGCAGACGCCTGCAGCTGCCAGTATGCTCGCTCTTATTTCCCATGCCAGCCACAGTGATACTATCGATGGTGATGGGTGGCGGGAGAAGTGTAGCCGAGACGGGAACCAATTTTGGTGAGTTTGGCCGGCGAGGCGAGGCGAGGCGAAGGCCAAATGCCTGGCCGGACCTCCACCCGTCTCCACCGTCTCCTTCACCTTGCGATGTGACAGTGCATGCAGATGGCAGCAGCATGGAGCTGATGATGGTCCTGCGCCGCGTCACCATCCCTCGCCACCCATGTTTGATCCGCGCGGTCAAAGTTTTTATTTTTGAAGATTTTATTGATCAAAGTTGAAAATGTTTGATTTTGATCAAGTCTAAAAGTTGCCATATTTTGGAACGGAGATACTATGTAATTTCACTGACAAATACCCAGCATCTACAGATATTTTACAAGGCTATGGCTAAATAGCATTTTAATTTGGAGAGCTATGTCTATTTTTTCTTTGTTGAAAAAGTTACGAGAATCTAACTAGCTTGATACATGCATCTAGGCTTTGAGAACCTAACTCTTGCCATCATCTCCTCCTTACGCTATGGCCTTATGGGTGATTTAAAAAAGGGAGGAGTACCACGCTAGAGGATTTTCATCCAAAGTCTAAGGACTTTCCTGTGCTCATCATTGGTACTTTTGGAGGTAGTTGCCAGAAAGTTGGATGCGGTAGGTAAGGTGCACGCGTAATGGGTTCAGTAGTTGCTCTCACTCCGTACGTACGTGCACGGTACCCGACGGAACGGAGCTCTGCAAACCAGAGTTGCGTTTGGTAGTATATGCATGTAGCAACGACAAAACCAACATTTTGGTGTCTGAATAGTGCTAAAATTCTTGTTTTGGGAACGCGTCCCCGAATGGCTGAAATATTCATGGACACACTAGCAGATTAAAAGATCGTCGGTCCTCCCCTTTCTGGTTGTAAGCTGTAAGGGGTAAAGACATGATCGTACTATGTTAGTGGAACCATGCAGTGACATAAAGAGAGCGAAATGTCGTCTAGACGAGCAAGCAGAGGAAAAAACAGAGCAGACAAGCAGGGGAAAAACAGAGCGACCAAGCAAGCAGAGTTAAAAACAGAGCAGCTCCTGGTATGGAAGGCCTTTTTACTGACAGGCTGGTCTACCACCACCGAAATGGGAGTGAGAGGCGACACCATGATTTCATAGCACCCCATGTTTGTTTGTTTTTTCTTTAACCTTTGAGGCGAGGCCATCAACTATATTTGGTGCCGCTGCAGAAAAAGGAATGACCGCTCTGGAAGCAAAGCAAAGAAAAGAGCCAAGGAGGAAGCTATGCCTATGCATATTGGAAGGATGATGGTGCCGGCGAAACGGGCGACCAACGGAGCAGTGGACGGTGCTCCATCGATCACCAACAATGATACTACTGGGCACAGTAAAACTTCAAAGAGAGGCCACTTTTGTGCCGTGCATTCCATCCATGCATCCATCCATACGATCCTTGTCCCCTGGTCCTAGTGAAACTGCAGGTGAAACAGTTTCCGTCTGATGCTTGCAAGAAGGTGACTGGACGACATTCCGCATGCATTTTCAGTCACTTGGTAGCAAAGGCGGCCAGGTGAAAAGAGTAGCCGAAAAGTCTAGTTTCCCATGGGATGCAAGCTTTCGCCTGCTGCCTCTCCATGTGAGTGGTGACCGATGCGCATCGCCCAACCCACGCCTGGCATGGCTTACGATGTTCGTTCTGGCGCCGTTCGTCTGGATCTTTAGTTTGCCTGCCTGCCTGCCTAATCGATCGCTGCCTCTTGGTTTGGAGAGAGATCAACTGATGGATCCCCATCCGTGCAAGCAAGCAGGCAAGGCCGACGGCATGCATGTTGCCATCACCATTACTAACTGCACATGCAAAGAAGGGAATGCAGTACAAAGGGTATAAGCAAAAGCAATCTTTATTATTGTTTCTATTTTCAGTTTGAATGCAGGCGCTTTAATATAATTCGTCCATAGAATTTATGACACATACACGTTCTTGTGCCCCGGCACACCGTATATAGGTCAGGCCGCAGGCAAGAGGCAAGGTTGCATTATTGCACTTGCAGTCTTCTCGCACACAAGCAAAGATGGCTTGTCATCTGCTTCGCTCCTTCGAAAGCTTTCTTTCATTTCAGTGCGCGCGCGTCGCCTCTCTTAAGCCATTCACACCTACCCTGGCTTTCTGTAGCCAGACGGCCCATTTGGCTTTTTGCATATCGTTACAGCTGAATTCAGGGGCATCAAGGCCGATCACGACGGCACGGACGGCCTGCGAGGGGCCCGCACCAGCTGATCCGGAATCACAAGGAGGCTATGGAAGTTGCTGTGATCGGCGGCTACCCGTAACCCGTACGCATGCGGATGCGTGGATGCCTGCCTCTCCATCCGTGCAATCTTCAGTAATCGTATGGTCAGTGTGGTTACGTATGGTTGCGCGCACCCATCGACTGGCTGTTGATCTTTCCTGCCTCTGTTTCGGCATGCCTCCCAACGCCAAAACCTTAACTTTCCCTCGGTAAAAAAAAAATCTAGTTTACACCCTTAAACTATCATAAAAATTCAATTTTCAACCTTCAACTATAAAATTGGATAACGGATGTTATCCAACTGTCAAAATTGGACAAATTTAGCCTTCGGGTGGTTTTAAAGGTGGTTTAAAGATATTCAAATTTAAATTTATGGACTCAAAACTAATTTATTTTAGATAAAAAATACGAAACATGTGCTAGTATTTTTCTAAAAAAGTAACCTGTTCGGATCCAATTCTTTTATATTCCTAATATTTGTTTGCTTGTAGTTATTACTATTATTTTTGAATAAATAATATTCAAATATAGCAACACTAGATAGGCTACATTTTTTTTGAAAAAAATTGGTACTAGTTCAATATTTTTTAATTTAAAATGAATTAATTTTGATTTCTTAGATCTAACTAGAATTTTAATTCTTTTAACGAACAACGCTCGACGAGTGCGTTTCTATTGATATAGCAGAAAAAAATATAAGATTATAACTCTGGGAGGCCATAATCAGGAAAAAAAAAATACGAGAACAACACCGGCGGGTTGAATTGGGGCATCAACACGCGCCGAACTCAACTCAACTCAAACAACTTAGGATGGTCGGACTGGGACGTCGATGCAAGCCATAACACTTGTCTCCACGAGACAACTCAGCCCGGTCGGATTGGGACATCGACACGGACGAGACCACTCTGTTGGGCAACGGAGGCAAAAACGAAGCCTAGCCGCCGCGGCTAACAAACTTCTCCAACACATGAAGTCGCCGTCGGGTACGGCCCCGCGCCGACAGGGAAACGAGAGAAACAGACCGCACCTCACCGAAGAAGGCCACCGCCATGCGGAACTCACCGCCATAGTGCCGCTGCTACACCATACACCATCTGGCAGGGTGAAAACACCGGATCTGGACCACACACAGGCTGCCTCGCAGTCGCCACCGCGATAACACAACGCGTGGGGGCCTCGCCACACCCGCCGTTGGACTCCACCTCGCTCGTCGCCTCGCTGAAGACACCACTCGCGGGTGCCTCGCCACGCTTGCCTCAATACTCCGAGTCGTAAATCCGTTTACTAGGTCGCCGTCAAGAAGATGAATAATGCTGTCCTGTTTCCAAGAACCCCATCAAAACAGCCGAGCCGCGCCCTCCGGACGATAGCATCTCGTTGCACCACCCGCGCACACAGCCTCCGTCGTCATGCCATCAAGCCAAGTTGTCATCTGCGCCGTCTTACGACGATGTACTGCACCGGAGTCATCGAGTGAGGCTGAGCAACCTACCGCAGTCCGCTGCAAACCTAGTTGTCCCACAATGTAGTTGCTGCAAGAACCATCCTCTGACGCAATCCCACACCGCACTGGTAGTTGGCAAGCAACGCCAGCTGCCGCGGTCCGCTGAAAGCAGCCGAAGCCGACACCCATGCGACTACCCCTAGCTGCCGGCAAAACATTGGTCGCCACCACGTGGGCTCAACAACCCCTTCGAGCCTACCATCTGCACCAGCCGCCTTGCCGCGCCACCGGTAGAAGCCACCCATGACTAGCGGCGACACCGGCAATGCCACAGGCTGAGATGGGTCTCTTCAAACGACGCCTCCAAGGAGGTGACGACGCCAAAAAGCGCCGCCGTCGCTCGTCCATAAGCGGACAGAGTTTTCACCCAGAGAACCCCGTGCAACAAGGATGAGCTCCAAGATGACACCCCAACGGGGAGAACGACGCCCTAGGACGCCGTCGTCATTGCCACCAGCAAGCACGCCGGCAAGGCTTTCACCAGAAGAATCCCATCCCTGGCTGCACGCACTCAGCCCGGCATTCCAGGACCGCAGCCACGGAAGCCCTCCCGGGTGCAGCGCCGCCGCCGTGCCTCCTCAAACCGCAGCCAGCTCATATGGCCCTGCCCCCCTATCCTCCGCGGAAAAATAAAAACTCCCTCATGTTTTGATTTTTCGAAAAAATGAAAGGAGATCCAACAATTCAATCAAGGGAAAAAAAGTGTGTGACGATGAGATCGGGAAGTCGATCTCTGTTTGCTTTTGTGTGCGTTCAGGTTCAGTAGCAACACCACAACAGCTCTGCTCCGAACAGGTCATCAAAAGGAAAACAAGTTCTAAAAAATGTGATGGCCAATGCGCAGCACCACTTATAAACAGTTTTGCCGCCACAGTAAATCTTATGCCCAAGACCACCCAGTGCGCGTTTAGGATTCGGAATACATAAAATTCAGGATCGAGCTCGTCACTCGGTCACTTCACTCCACTCCTGCCGTCCTGCGTCGTCGGTCAACGTCGTATGACCGTTTGAGTTTGATGACAGCCCACGTGACGTAGCATCATCCATCCTGCAGACCTCCCTCAGCGGGCCTGGGCCTGGGCCTGCGATCTGTCACCGTCCAAATCGCTCCCAGGTCATGACGTCTGATCTGGTGTAAGCATGGGTGCATGACTACTCACCGAATCGGCCGTCAGTTAGGACAGGTTATTAGCGTCCAGATCTTCAACTGCAGTTCACATGCACGTAGTATATCGATACATGACCCTTTCTAGTCACAAATGGACCATTTGGCATTTTTGAAACATGATATTAAATGTAGTTTGTATCTGTATACTTTTATCGCATTATGAAATCAAACCTCAAGACAAATCTGAGCACATAATTTCATTTTTTCCAACTGCACATGTGTTAAAAGATGTCGATAGCCACTTTTCTCAATAAAGTGAAAATAAAATCTTATAAGAACTTATGCTAAACATTAATTTGTAACCGGAGGGAAGAAAGGAAGAATAAGCCAGTGGGTGTGGTCGTCGTTATTAGCTTATTATCATTAATTCAACTAACTAAGATCTCGTTTGGATCACCTAGGATTAAAATTTAGTCCGGACTAAAAATTAGGTAACTAAACTTTAGTCCATACATGTTTGAATTTATGGACTAAACTTTAGCTGAAAAAACCATTTGAAACACATAAACAGGTGAAACTAATTAAACTTTAGTCCGAATTAGGTGGATTTTATAGACTAATGGACTAAACTTTAGTTGGGATAAAACTAAACTTTAGTCCACCTGTTTGGATCACCTAATGAACTAAATTTAGGTCTAAAGTTTAGGGGCTGTTTGGATTCCAGGTGCAAGCCCTGTCACATCGAATATTTCGATACCAATTAGAAAGACTAAACATAAGCTAATTATAAAACTAACTGCATAAGCCTAGCGTTTATTCTCGAGACGAATCTATTAAGCCTACTTAATTCATGATTAGCACATATTTACTGTAGCATCACATGGGCTAATCATGGACTAATTAGGCTTAATAGATTCATCTTGAAAAAACCTAGGGGTTATGAAATTTATTTTATAATTAATCTATGTTTAATATTCATCCAAATATCCGATGTGACGGGACTTATAATAAATTCTATAGTAACCAAACCTAGCCTTAGTTTATAGATCCAAACATGGCGTAAGTTAGTTAAGTGGCACCACACGCACGGCGCGGTGCATGGCAAGCGCCACATCGGTCACAGTGATCCAATTCAAGCCACCAAGCCAATTTGCCTGTCCATTCCAACCGTTAATTAACAACGACTCACAATCAGTCAGCGAGAGCATGCATGCATGCATGCATGGCCAAATTAGATTCCGTTAGTTGCATGCATGCGAGATCATCGTCTAATTAGCTGCTGCTTGTGCACGTCGTACTTCAAAGTGTGCCGCTAACTGCCGCTGGAGACTACCACTGGGAGCCAGGAGTAGAGAAGTACAGTAGATAGCAGGTCACCATCCAAATCGACCGGCAGCTCACTTTGCAGCATGCATGCATTTCCTCTTGTCAGTTGCACGTCATCATCGTTTGCATGTTCCGAATTCCCCGATGCATGTTTCGTGTACGCATGTTCTCAGCTCCGATCGATCCGGCCGCTTCCTTTTGCCTCAGAAAAGTCCGGATTAGCAACGAACTAGGATAGTGACATATTACACTCCGCATGAACGGTACAAGTTCAATAATGAGAAGATTCCAATCAGAATACTTAATATGCATAATCTCTGTTTCAAATTATATGCACCTGGTTATACGCTAATACGTAGATACATTGTGGAAAATTATATATCTAGGAAAGTCAAAACGACCTACGATTTGGAACGAAGAGGAGACAAGGAGACCTCAACGTATTTTGTAACCAAATCATATCAACGATAGATCATCTGATCGATCATCACCGCACCTTGCCGTGCTGCACTGCTACTGCAGCCTGCGCTGTGCGACGTACGATCACCTGCAGATCATTCGTCGTCAAGCAACATATCTACCTTTCCGCTTCTTTCTTGCTTGCCTCTCGATCAACGACTCCAATCCGTGCAGTGCCGATCCATCAGAGCCGTTTGGTGCGTTCCAAATAATCGGAGGTCATGTCACCTTATTACCACCTTTAGTTTACTGACCTATTTTGCCATGGCAGTTCGGATTATCGACACCTTTTCTTCCACTTTGTGGCATGTGTTTACCACTTACGTCCGTGTCACAATATTTGTGGGGCCGTGCGCGAACAAATGAGCCAACAACTAAGCAAGATCTTGTATATATGACCCCAACCGCATGCCGCTTTTCGCTGTAGCGCGCTAGCAGCATGTACGTGGTGCCTGCCGGTCCATCAGCAGGTGTTGGTGGTTGCTACGTGCCTGCTGATAGCTGTGGCCCGTGGGTGCATGCGGGCGTTTCTGATAATGAAATTGCAGGTCATGTCAGCTTTTTAAAACTTTCGACTTATTTAGCCCCGGGGCCCGTGAGTTGACATCATTTGTCGTGGCAGGTTGGTCCTTTTCTCTTTTCCTTTTTTTTTTCCGTCTGTGATGAGGAGGTAATAAACTTGGCGCTGATGTAATGCTGCTACTATATATGCAGTAGTTTGAGCAAATGCAGTAAACCTGATAGCAGCAGAGAAGGCAGCTACAGTAGAGACCTAGAGTGATGGGAACCACCTTTTTTACTGACAAATATACTACTAAAATTGGAGGCGACAAGATCATTCATGTCATGGCCGCAATGTCACGTGCTGCAAGAAGACGATCAAGTTATGCAAGCAAAGCAGTGAACTTTTTTTTTTTTTGAATTTACCTGCTGTGAGAATGTGAGATGAAGCCGTTAACGCAGAAGCTAGTCGATTGAAGTAGCTAGCCATTAAAGCAGTGATTATATATGCTGAAAGGGTGTTCGAGGGACATTTTTTTTCCCACTTCTGTGTTCTTAATATTAAATGATGAGTGCCGACAAGTAGAGCGCCGCAACAAAATCTTCTCTCACGATGGGCGTCGAATCTAACGTGCCATGCATGAGGCCAGTTTCCCGGGCACTGTAGCATGAGTACTACATCCCTGACCTTTTCCATCCGATCCATATATACCACACGCTGCTCGATCGCTCAGGAAATAAAATTTTCAGAAAAAAGTATATAACTTATGCATTCCTTTTTATATGCCACGTTCTTTATATATATAAAAAGAGAGAAAAGGAGTGGAATATATATATCTCTCCATCACTTGCTGTCATGTTGAGCTACGTACCCACCTGTCGTGAGTCGTCATTGCTTGTACAAAGAGTGTGTAGCTTGTTGGTTGTCACGACTTGCATATCCACTCTATGAGAATGGTGCACCGATGGTACGATAGATGGTGTTCACAAAAACTGTCTACAGAATATGAGAACTTTTAGGTGCACAATACCACCGTTAGTGGTATATAGTATAGAGGAGATCTAACCCTTTATTAGTACGGGTAATCTTATAATTATTTTACAGTTATAAATGAAAATGAAGAGATGGAATTGAAAATATGGTCCAAATGAAATGGGTCTTGATGTCATCAATATTTTTTTCCCATAGTGCCTTTATACTATTTATATTACTTATTATGTATACTACCTATACTACTACTGAACTTTTCAGTAGTATACAATTAATCCAAACGGTCAGATGTTTCTAACATCTTGTTGACGCCAGATTTTAACACATTTTGAATCGGCGTCAGGGAAGGAGGAGATTGGCCGATGCGGCAGACTTAAAGGCTACAATTGGGAATCGGCCGATTGGCGCTACAGTTAGGAATCGGCCGATTGGCGCTGCAGTGTTTCGGGCGATTGACGAATGGAGTTGGTGGGGGTCGGCCGATTGAAAGGCTGGAGCATTTGAGCCAATATGGGCTTGCGCCAACAGATAAATTATTTATAGAAGGGGGATGAAGCCAATGGAATCCCAAGAGGGGATTTTGAGTCAAGATATCAAAGATGACATGACGTTGGTCAAAGAGCGACGCCGACTCGGTTGAGGAGCAATGGAAGGAGTTCGGATTGGACTAGGAGATGGGAGCAGAAGATCCTGCGGGAGTCCGTTTCCTTTAGGAGAGTCTTATAGATATAGTAGTTTTTATATTTAAATCAAGTTTGTAACAGATCGTGACAGATCAGGAGTCTTAGTCCTAGGGTATAAATAGAAGCAGTCAGGGTTTTGTAAAGGAGACACATCAATCAATACAAACAATCTACTTTTTCATCGTACTTTACTTTAAAGTCGGCGACTTCGCCATTACATCTTTTTCTTTCACGAGTTCGTACGGGTTGGCAGGGCTGCATCGACACGATCTCCGGCCAATTGGTAAGTTCCGTTTATCGAATAATATCTAAGCTTTAACTTCGGGCGCATCGCTGTTGTTTCGTTTAGATTTATTCACTAGTTATCGATATTTACTAGAATTATAGGTTTTATCTATTGCTCTAGTTTTATCACCATTTATCCAGCTTGAGATCGAACTGCCGGCTTTATCATTATTTTTTCTTATTTATCGTCATATAGCCGATTAGATCTATTTCAAGTGTTGCATCTGTGGCGATTGTTTAATTTGCTCCAGTAGTTTCTTTGCAATCGCTACGTAATTATCGGCTGATCTATAGCCGGTCATCTTCATAGCAAATCGGCCGATTCGCTGATACGCTTTTCGGGACAAATCGGAACTTTAGCCGATCGAGATCCCCAGAATTTAATACGTTTCTTTCCTTATCAATCAACAGGTCAGATTGACTGGCACGCCGCGCGAACCGCACCAGGTCGATCACCCGAACAGGAGTTAAGCAGATTCTCCCGGGTCGTGTGTCCGACGCTGAAGGTCATCGACCGATTTTTAGCGCCAACACACTTTTGGCACGCCCGGTGGGACCACCTCAATATCCAACATGTCAAAGACCGCCGAAATCTCTAAAGACAACGTCATCGAGGTTACGGAGGCAGTTCTCAAGGACGGCCAGAAAGAAGAACTGGCAAGACACCTAGAAGACTAGAAGAAGGTATACCTGCAATCTTTCAATCGTACCAGAAGCGGGGAGACCGTCAAGAAAGCTCCTCTTCCAACTTCCCGCCAGATCACCATTGCTGAGGACTCGGGCAAGATGTCCGATATGATTCAACAGTCCGTTTATCAGGCTTTCATCGACCAATCCTCAGTGATGACCAACACGGTATACAATGCCATCATCAGTTCTCTGGTCAACGGAGTAGCTCAGGGATATAAGGGGCCAACATACGCCCCGCCTATTGTAGCTTAAGTCAGAAGCCTACCAGGCACGTCTCACTCGGCTCCTCAGCCGATATCAACACAACATGAAGGATACAACACTTCATTGCCTTCAATGCCTCCAGGATACAACGGTGTGCCATGCTTTCAATCACAAGCGCCGCCTCAGCCTGCCCAGATTTTTTTCGTGCAATCACTGCCCTCAAACTCAGTGCCTTGGGGGGCACCAGCAATGGCGGCTGTTCTGGACTAATCAGCCGGTCATGGAGGCTCTCCGATCCAGGCACCATTCCAATCGGCTATCCGGCCGACGGTCCTTCAATATCAACCGGCCACGTCAAAAATCGGCAGGGGGGTAGATGCTGCGGGAACACTCAGAAGCGCAGCGCCGATGATGCTGTACGATGGGACGACAGATTCGCTACGCCACCAGCTGTCAACCGCTCAGCCGGCCACGCTGCCACAAAATTCGCCACACGCTTTGATCCATCACAAGGCCGTCCCACCGCCGATCCATCAACATGTGCCGATCCCCCAACCTGTTGTTCATCAGCAGCAAGTGGATTGGACAGCAAGGATAGCGAAGGTGATTCAAGACCAATTCGGGTTGAAGCCAAAGGTACAAACCGATATGTACAAAACGCCATAACCACCTTCCTACGATCTACTGTCGTTTCCCCATCGGTACAAAGTTCCTGATTTCACCAAGTTTTCGGGGCTGGATGACACCTCAACTGTGGAGCACGTGAAAAGATTCATCATCCAGTGCGGGGAGGCCGCCACACAAGATGCTCTGCGGGTGCGTTTGTTCTCGTCGTCTCTATCTGGGTCGGCTTTCCAGTGGTTCACTACGCTACCACCCAATTCCATCGTTACGTGGGCCGATCTGGAGAAGCAATTCCATAAGTACTTCTACGCGGGAGTCCATGAGATGAAGCTTTCAGATCTGACCAGTCTCAGGCAGAGGAGCGACGAACCAGTAACTAATTACGTACAGAGGTTTAGAGAGGTCAGAAACAAATGCTATACCCTAGTCCTGACTGACGCTCAGCTGGCCGAGATCGCCTTCCAAGGTCTCCTGCCACACATCAAGGAGAAGTACGCCTCACAGGAGTTTGAAAGTTTAAGTTAGATCGTTCACCGATTGGCGGGTCAAGAAGTACGTCCGTTTGATCAGCGGAGGAATTTTCAGAAAAAGGTGGCGTATTTGGAGGGATCTGAATCTGAAGAGGAAGCGGAAATTGGCCTAGCAGAATGGGTCAAAAGGAAGAAGCTGATATCATGCCCTTTCAGGAAGAAAGAACCAGAAGCGTTCGGTTTTGACACATTAAAGGCCGAGAAAATCTTCGAATTAGTTCTCCAAGAGGGGCAGATCAAGCTCTCACCTTACCACACCATTCCGTCGGCCGAGCAGCTCAAAAAGATGAAATATTGCAAGTGGCACAATGCCACGTCTCACGACACAAACGAGTGCAAAATCTTCCATCAGCAGATACAGTCGGCCATGTAGGAAGGCAGACTCAAATTCGAAGTCCCGGCGAAGCCAGTAAAGCTGATGAAAATTGATCAGCATCCTTCCCTACTAACATGGTTGACAATGGAAGAAACGCGCTTCAAACTAAGGTGCTGATGTCGGAATTGGCTAAAAGAAGCGGTGCCGTGGACCCCAGAAATCAGGCTACGATGGACGATGTCAATGGGAAAAGACGGGTTGAAGACGAGGGCGAAGGATCAGAGTGATCGCGTAGACCCGTCACCTCCCAATTCTTGCTCAAAAAATATCAGCGGCAACAGGAAAGTTCGAGACACCGCGAAGAGATGATACGCCGACACAAAGATCATTGGCGATGCCCGTTCTTCATCCACTGCTGGGAAAATAACCTAAGATTACCATCAGCTGATAATTGCCCTGAGTGCAGCGGACCATAACGCAACGATCGCCCGCTCAAGAGGTCACGCTCCAGAGACAGAGGATCAGAGACGATCAGTAGAAACTGGCGTGTACAAGAGGATCGGCGCCTTTCAGTGCATGATCGGCCGGGGGGCAGAGTTGACCGGTATGATCGGCCAAGGGGCAGGCTCGAACAGTATGATCGGCCGGGGGGCAGGATCGACCAGCACAAGCGATTGGGGGGCAGAGCCAGCGCACACGATCGGCTAGAAGAAATGGCCGACGCTAGGGTGTCAGATGAGAACCCCTTAGGACGGGAACCAGACTGGGAGCGTGCCAAACCGCCGGCCAGACCGGTGAACCCCAGGTGGTGCCCTGATGGACTGTCCAAATCCCAAAAACGAAGAATCCAACGTCTGCGCCAATGGGAACAACGAGAGGAAGAGCAGAGGCAGATGGTGGATAAGAAAGACGACAGGTCTCGAGTCTGGCGCCCCAAAGGAAACAACAATGAGGAAGGCGACAATCAAGAATCGGTAGCTGACGTCAGCATGGTGTTCATCTTGCCAATGGAGGTCATGGCGCCCGCCGATCGAGACGACACGACAAGGATGGAGGAGCAGATGGCGCAATTGGTTTTGGAACCAATGACAGCCACTTTTGAGAAACCGGAAGACAAAAAACGACAACATCTCAAGGCTTTGTTCCTCAAAGGACACGTTAACGGACAACCTGTCACCAGGCTACTAGTAGACGGAGGCGCTGCAGTCAACATCATGCCGTATGCCATGTTCCGGAAGTTGGGCAAAAGCGACGAAGATCTGACCAAGACGGACATGATGCTCAAAGACTTCGAAGGCAACGTGTCTCCCGCCCGTGGAGCGCTCTGCGTCGACCTCACCATCGGCAGTAGCACCCTTCCCACTACTTTCTTTATTGTTAATGGCAAAGGGTCCTACAACATGTTACTCGGTCACGATTGGATACACGCGAATTGCTGCGTCTCGTCTGCAATGCACCAATGCCTCGTACAGTGGGTCGGCGACAATACCGAGATAGTCACCGCCGATTCCGCATATAGTGTTGTTGCGGCCGGTACGCAACAGTGGAGCTGCGAACACGTCAAGTGTATATCCGGTAGAACTTGGGACACCGATTTCCTGAAAGTGTCCGATTTTGGCCTACAGCCGATCCGAGCAGTCGGCTCTGAAGATTCAGACTAGATGGATCAGTTCATCCGAGAAGATGGGAAGCTTGCACACGGATTTACGTCGGCCGATTCATTGGAGATGGTGGATTTAGGAGATGGTAGCAAGCCAAGGCCGACGTATATTAGTGCTAGCTTGGATCCCGAGTACAAGTGTAAATTGACAAGTTTATTAAAAGAATTTAAAGATTGTTTCCTGGTCTAGACCGGTCCATTATCGAACACCGGTTGCCTATAAAACCAGAATATCGGCCGTATCAGCAGCCTGCACGATGATGCAACCCTAAAATTCTACCTGATATAAAGGCCGAGATGACAAGATTGATTGAAGCGAGATTTATCAAGCAATATCTAATTCGCCACCTGTATTAGTTCCGCCACAGGCTGACAAGCCGTTCAAACTATATTTATCGGCTGACGAGCGGGCTATCGGATCGGCGCTGGCACAGGAGTCCGAAGGAAAAGAACGGGTAATATATTATGTCAGCAGAAGACTCCTGGATGCCGAAACGAGATATTCCCCGGTGGAACGGCTGTGTTTGTGTCTATATTTCTCGTGATCCAAGCTCAGGCACTACTTGTTATCTGCAGAGTGCATAGTCGTATGCAACGATGACGTGGTGAAATACATGCTATCATTGCCAATTTTGAAAGGACGGATTGGAAAGTGGATCCTGGCTCTGTCAGAGTTTGACCTAAGGTACGAATCGGCCAAAGCTGTCAAGGGTCAAGTCATGGCCGATTTCGTGGCTCAACATTGTGGACCGGAAATCGCTGTCGTTGAACCAGTTCCATGGACTCTATACTTCGATGGTTCCTCATGTGGGGCCGGATCGGGAATCGGCATCGTTCTCATATCGCCTCGGGGGGAAGTTATGATTTCTCTCTGCCGATAGAGGCATCCACGACCAACAACCAGGCGGAATACCGAGCCGTCCTTAAAGGTATCCAATTGTTAAGAGAAATCAAAGCCGATGCGGTGGAAACTTTTGGAGATTTCATGCTCATTGCGGATCAATTAATAGGGAGATCTGAATGCAAAGATGATGTCTTAAGGATTTACTATGAAGATTGCCTCCAACTGCTAAAGGAATTCAAGTCTGCGGTTATTGAGCATATTCCCAGGAATTACAATGAAGAGGCCAATAGGCTTGCCAAACACGCGTCCGGGTATCGGCCGATTCAAGGCGCCATGACTCTGGAACTTGCGGCCGACGATTGGCGAAAGGAGATTGCCGATTACTTGAAAGATCCATCCAAGAAAGTGGATTGGCGAGTGCGTTTTCAGGCCACGAAATATGTGTTGCTCGAAGACGATTTGTTTTACCGGATGATTGATGGGGTTCTACTCAAATGCCTAGGGACGGAAGAAGCAAAGGTCCTGATGGGAGAAATCCACGAGGGCGTATGCGGAGCTCATCAATCGGTTCACAAGATGAAGTGGATGATCAGAAACAACGGGTATTATTGGCCGACGATTCTCGAAGATTGTTTTAAATATTATAAAGGTTGTCAAGACTGTCAGAAGTTTTGCAATGTGCAGCGCGCACCAGCCTCGGCTATGAATCCGATAATCAAACCATGGCCGTTTAGAGGTTGGGGGATAGATCTCATCAGACAGATTTACCCTCTATCAAGCAAAGGGTACAACTTTATATTAGTAGCCACTGACTATTTTACCAAATGGGTGGAGGCAGTTCCGTTAAAGGCCGTGCATCGGCCGCTATGATCGATTTCGTGAGGGACCATATTGTTTATCGGTTCGGCATCCCTCAAACCATCACAACTGATCAAGGAACAATATCCACCTCAGGAGAGTTCAAAGAATTCACCGTCGATATGGGGATTAAATTGTTGAATTCTTCTCCGTATTATGCTCAAGCCAACGGCCAGGCCGAATCGTCCAATAAGGGGATAATCAAGTTGATCAAGAGGAAGATAGAGGAACAACCCAAGAAGTGGCACCTGTCTTTAAACGAATCTCTATGGGCTTACAGGATGGCCTGCCACGGGGCCACTAAGATATCTCCTTATCAGTTGGTATATGGTCACGAGGCAGTATTGCCTTGGGAAATAAGGACAGGGTCAAGGCGCACATCGCTTCAAGATCAATTGACGGCCGATGACTATTCCCTCCTCATGAAGGGAGAACTCGACGATTTGGCGGGTCAGCGATTAAGGGCCCGGATCAGCATTGAAGAAAATAAGAAAAGGGTGGCCAGGTGGTACGACAAGAAGGTCAAGGTCAAACAATTCTCCCAAGGAGATTTGGTATGGAAGTTGGTGCTGCCGATAGGGTCTAAGGATTCCAAATTCGGTAAATGGTCACCCACTTGGGAAGGGCCGTATAAAATCGGCCGATATGCTCCGGGAAATGCATATATACTAGAAACTATCAAAGGGGAAGAATTCACAAGAGCCTTAGACGGAAGATATCTGAAGAGGTACTATCCTAGTATATGGGTGGGTGCATAACTTACGATAGGGTGCATCAAGACAACGTGGCCAACTATTATTGGCTCCTGTCTATATAGCCGATGCAAAGATAACATCGCCTTAAGGACGAAACATTCGATTAGTCTGACCGATTTATTTTTCGGTAAGAACAGCAGGGTACATGGCCGACACGGTACAAGTCGACCTTAGAAAAAAAGTACCAACATATTTATTGACCACGCTTTTTCTTAATCTTCCTCTCGATCCGGCCTAATTCTATCAAGAGGCGGATGCCCTTTTCCTCCAGATCCTCCATGGCGGCTTCAACCTTGACTTGATGAGGGAGTGGGTGGCTCCTGTCGAGAGGTGGTTGGGATGTCCCCGCCGCAGCATCTTCAAGGGCGACTGGGCGAGGGAGTGGATGACTCCTTTCAGTTGACGGCCGCCTGGAGCAGTTGGCGTCTATATGGTCCCAGATCTTCTGGACGTCAGCAGGGACATGAGCTTTGAGTTCTTCGCGACTGGGGCTAAGGTGTTTCGGCTAAAAGGGGAGCAAACAACCACCCAACGTCAGATTGATTGAAATGTCAAGATAAAGAACAAAGGAAGATTTCGTACCTGGTTGACGGAGATGGAAGAAGACGAAGAAGACATCTTGGCGTCTAGTCTTGGAGGATGGAGATCAAGTCGTTAGAGGAAAAGAAGACAGGCAATGCGAATGCCTTTGGAAATGATACGGGGCCTCATACTTATCGAAGGAAGAGGGTGAAGGAATGGTAGGATGCGTTCCATCGGAGTAAAAGGGTTAATAAATTAAAAGCTACAGAAGAGGACGGTCCAAGTTTGAATCGGCACGTCAATGGCAAGAGGACATTAAATGTTTACAGAGCGTTCAGTACTTTTACAGTTCACCCGAGGAGGGCATTAATAGCCGCAATCGCTCGTTGCCTAACTTGATCGGCCGAGTCTAAGGTTCTCTAGTCGTCATCAGCCGATCCAAGGACTTCTAGTATATGACGATGGATTTTTATTGCTTCGTGGGCCAGGTTCTGCCTCTCCTACTTCAGCTCGGCGATGACGGATGGGAGGTCTTGGAGTCTTTTCTCTTCAGCAGCTATGGCCTTGGTCACCTGTTCCATCTCCTTGGCTAGCCCTGCCCTTCGCCGTTTAAGGCGGTCTATGACACCGACGATATCTGGGCGAGAGCTTTCAAGGAAGCTGATTCGTTGATGCACCTCTTGAGCTCGATGTTTGTAGGAGTCTTCCTCCTCGCGGGCTTTCGCTAGTTTGGCGCGATCGGCCATATGGCGCAACGCCCTGAACACTGGGATCCGCATTGACTCTATGTATGCGGCGGGTGCCAGAGCCTCTTCCGCTTCCTCTGGAACTCGGCCTCTAATTTCACTCAGAAGTTGCCGAATCAGCGAGGCGTCTTCCACTAGTCGGCCGATATCATCTTGAATGAGGGTTCGTATGCTCTCAAGCTTGGCACGGACGTCATCAGGGATCGAGCTCAGTGTGAATTGGCGCGAGGCAACCTCTTCATCGTCAGAAAGTGCAACCGCAAAGGAAAAAAGACTGTTGTTGGGAGTGTCCTGCTCCTGCGAAAGAATAAAAAAATAAAAATACGGATTAGCCAACGGTAAAGGGAAATCGGCTGATTTGGGTGACAAGTTTCTTACCTCTTTGAAGCGGATTTCTTCTGCTTGCACCGGCGGGAGTGCTACCCTCATCTCGAGAACTGGCGCGATTGGTTCATCAGAAGAAGAAGATTCGACGATTATCGGTGCCCTGCTCGGGCCAGCCTCCTGGAAAGGAGGAATTGCTAGCGTTCAGGTTTCCGCCTGGAATGTAGCCGATTGCTGCGGAGATTGCACTGGGGCGATTTGCGCAGCCTGACAGAAAGAAGAAGTCAATATCGACAGAATACTTAGAAGGATGTGAGGTATGCGGAATTACCTGAACAGCTTCTACTAGCAATGATGCAGCAGCTGCTCCAGCTTCTGTAGCAGCTTGAGGATCAAGTTCCTCAATAATCGGCAGAGTCGGCGCAGCTAAAGGTTCAGCCGATGCCACCGCCGACTGATCGGCCGGTTCTATATGGGCACGCACTCGGTGGCTCGTCTTCTTTAAAGAGGGTTTCTTCGGCGTTTGTTTCGATCGGCCGGTGGTGATGTCTTCGATGGTTGGGGCATGGTAGCCGATGAGTGGGAATGGTGTGTATGGGTAGCTATTCTCTATCGGCCTACCACTTCAGCTCCGCGTCGGAGAAAGTCGACTTTCGGACTGAAAAGGGAAATAGGAGTTAGCGGCAAATTTGTAGCATAAAAAGAAATAACATCGAAATCGGTCGAGAAAAGGGCAGTACCGCTGCATTTGGGTCGATGTTGTCAGGATCCAGATCATTGCAATATGTTGCAATAGATACACAAAAGAGATGCTGCTTCCATTCTGCCCACCATAACTTGAATTGTTGGATAGCAAAAGGAGCCACTATCCAATTGCTTAGATCAATGGTATTGGAGTCTGGCACTAAATTGCACAGCCGATTGTAGTCAAGGCCCTTAGTGAGCTCATCTCGGAATTTTGCGCGGCCGGCAAAATAAACTTGAATCGGCAGCTGACCAAGGCCGAACTGCCATGCTGCAACTGATGGGTTATAAAATTCATAAGTTGGGGAGTCTTTCCCAGAGAAGAAGTTCGCCGGTAAGATCCCTGGTTTGATCAAGGCGTCCGTGAGATCATTATCAAAGGAGTTGGACGTCGAGTCATAGCAGAAGGGAAGCTCAAAAAGTGGCTCTGTTCTCTGGTACAGGTACCAACTGGTAGTTTCTTCA
This sequence comes from Panicum miliaceum, assembly GCA_032594955.1. Classification (NCBI taxonomy): domain Eukaryota; kingdom Viridiplantae; phylum Streptophyta; class Magnoliopsida; order Poales; family Poaceae; genus Panicum; species Panicum miliaceum. Next base: position 3,002,161 of record CM064070.1, on the reverse strand, counting down.
CTAAAGCCATTGTAAAAGCATCTGAAATACTCGGCTGTTTGGGTGGCGGTGAACTGGCAACCAGGGAAAGCTGATGCCGCTTCGCCGAAAGACGTACACCGTCGTCGTACTGTAGGGTTTTCCTCTAACTCGATGTTGGGGAATGTCTTGGTCTCTATCTACTGCTGGGAGATTTTGCTCATGTACAAGTTGAGCCAGAGGGTGATGAACCACCAGGGTTACCAATCGGCTCTCCCTTTGACAGTTTGACGCTGATCTGGTGCATCATGTGGTATGCCGATCCTAGCATATGCTTCCCGAGAGGGATGGTGGCTCCTCTTGACAGGGCTTCGGCCAGAGCTTGTGTGTTGGAAGAAGGGCCAACCGCTCTGCCGAAGAAGAGGTGCTTCTCTAGCCACATCATCATGAACGCTGAATATTCTCTCTCCAAAATCATCCCGGTCCTCATGTTTCTGTTGATATACCCTTTCCACCCGCCGATTCCTTTCGTTTCTAGCCCATTGGTCGGCTTGATCAGATAATTAAAGGGTGTATCGGGGGAGGAAATGTTGAGGCCGGTCAGCATCAGGACATCGGCCAGAGTTGGGGTCATGGGTCCGTGCCCAAAGAGAAATGCATTGAGCGCGTCAGACCAGAAATAGGAGGCTGCTATTAACAGGGGTTCATTTTTCTCCATCTGGGACAAAGATAGATTGATACACTGGCCAATTTTTAATTCATCCCATTGAACTCTCTTAGAGTTGGCCATTCTTTGGTACCACTCTTTCCAGCCGGGGGTTTCATTCGGCCAAGATCTAAAAATGCCTGACCACTAGCCCAAATCCATAGGTGATTGCTTGAAAGGGATTCTATGGGTTTCTAAGTTAATCAGATCAGTCGGGTCTGGATTCCCCATAGGGCCTAAGCAGATGAGACCAGGAGCTTCAGAAAGGCGGATAGTGATTTGGTGTATGACTGCCTAAAAAGGTAAAAAGGGAAGAACCAAGAATAGTTCTAAAAGATGCATGGGCGGTAAAAAGTAAAAAGGAAAAGTTTCGGATGTTTACCTCCGGGATGAAGCTCATCGTCGCTGATGGAATCGCTGATGGAACTGCTGTCGCCGATGGAGTTGCTGGCGGAGCCTCCGTGGCTGGTGGAGTTGCTGATGGTGCCGCCATTGAAGGAATGAAGCGGAATGCAGACGAAAGAAGGATCGCCGGAGAATGCGATTGGAAGCCAAAAGGGCGCTGGGAGAAGATAGAAAGTGATTCGCCGGGGAGGAAGTTACTGAGCTCATGGAGAAGAAGCGGCAGGGAACGCCAGTATTTAAAGACGGTCCGAGAGAAGGGGTAAAGGCGGGATTTTTACCGCGCCGTCTACACGAATTCCGGGGGAATGGTTGTCTCAGGCGCCCAGTTCGAAAAGATTGCAATCATCAGGTAGAAGACCGTGGAAAAGAAGGAGATTTTTGCCGCGTTTGTTTTGGAGGGGAGATTAAAAAAGAATTTCGAAGTAAAAGTCATGTTTTACTCCGAAACTGAGGGGCATGTGTTGACGCCAGATTTTGACACGTTTTGAATCGGCGTCAGGGAAGGAGGAGATTGGCCGATGCGGCAGACTTAAAGGCTACAATTGGGAATCGGCCGATTGGCGCTACAGTTAGAAATCGGCCGATTGGCGCTGCAGTGTTTCGGGCGATTGACGAATGGAGTTGGTGGGGGTCGGCCTATTGAAAGGCTGGAGCGTTTGGGCCAAGATGGGCTTGCGCCAACAGATAAATTATTTATAGAAGGGGGATGAAGCCAATGGAATCCCAAGAGGGGATGTTGAGTCAAGATGTCAAAGATGACATGACGTTGGTCAAAGAGCGACGCCGACTCGGTCGAGGAGCAATGGAAGGAGTTTGGATTGGACTAGGAGATGGCAGCAGAAGATCCTGCGGGAGTCCGTTTCCTTTAGGAAAGTCTTATAGATATAGTAGTTTTTATATTTAAGTCAAGTTTGTAACGGATCGTGACAGATCAGGAGTCTTAGTCCTAGGGTATAAATAGAAGCAGTCAGGATTTTGTAAAAGAGAGACATCAATCAATACAAATAATCTACTTTTTCATCGTACTTTAGTTTAAAGTCGGCGACTTCGCCAATACATCTTTTTCTTTCACGAGTTCGTACGGGTTGGCAGGGCTGCATCGACACGATCTCCGGCCAATTGGTAAGTTCCGTTTATTGAATAATATCTAAGCTTTAACTTCAGGCGCATCGCTGTTGTTTCGTTTAGATTTATTCACTAGTTATCGATATTTACTAGAATTATAGGTTTTATCTATTGCTCTAGTTTTATCACCAGTTATCCAGCTTGAGATCGAACTGTCGGTTTTATCATTATTTTTTCTTATTTATCGTCATATAGCCAATTAGATCTATTTCAAGTGTTGCATCTGTGGCGATTGTTTAATTTGCTCCAGTAGTTTCTTTGCAATCGCTACGTAATTATCGGTTGATCTATAGCCGGTCATCTTCATAGCAAATCGGCCGATTCGTTGATACGCTTTTCAGGGTAGATCGGAACTTTAGCCGATCGAGATCCCCGGAATTTAATACATTTCTTTCCTTGTCAATCAACAGGTCAGATTGACTGGCACGCCGCGCGAACTGCACCAGGGCGATCACCCGAACAGGAGTTAAGCAGATTCTCCCGGGTCGTGTGTCCGACGCTGAAGGTCATCGACCGATTTTTAGCGCCAACACATCTACACCAGTCCTTTCAAACATTAGTATAGACCAGTATTGTGCGCATAAAAGACCTCCAGAGTATACTGCAACCGGCTTTTAGAGCCAAGTATCTGAACTAAACTCTGTGCGACAAAAATCTTTTTCTATCCATATCATCAATTAAATGACAGATGGGAAAACCTTTGGGCTTTGGCTATGTTGTGTTTACCTGCTCGTACTGACCATTTTTATGGCAGTGATGTCTACTAGTTCAATTAATTTGAAGATACCAAAAAGAAAACTCATGAAAAAGGAAGTGATGGAAGCGTGCTTGTTGCCATCATCATTAGACAAGCCCAGAAGCATGCAGAAGCAATCTTAACTCCTCTACATGACACCCAAATTCTACATGCATGTGTCTTGGAGCATTTTCTTCCCCACACACCACAGCCATCGTCATGTGGCTTGTCTGCTCCATCCAGAAGTGAAAATGAATGAACGCTACATTCATCAAACTTTTGGTGTTTGTGGCAAGGGTTTCCAGTTCCATCCTTGTCCGGCCCATGTGGCTGCAGGGCACATCCTTATCTCCCTAGCTACACCAATGCAATTTAGGTCAACAACACATACAAGCCGATGAGCATACGGTATGTGTATATGCCACGCCTACATTGCCGTGTGTATGTGGAAAAGAAAATAATGGGGTTATTCAATCAATTTTCTTCTTCTCTTTGCAAAATCTAAGGTACTCCCTCTATTTCAAAATAAAAAGCTTAATTTGATTCAATGCAGTCTCCAATGCTATAGTACTTTGGTCATTAATATCTCTTATATATAGCTCATAATCATAAAATCAACACCACTTGAAAGTGCTTTCAACTATCAGCCAATGATGCTAAAGTTGTGTTCCATAATTTACAAACTCATAGGTTAAATGTTAGTAAAAGTTATCAAGTTTGAATCTCAATGTGTGGGCGTGTTATAAAAAAGATATCGGAAGAGTGAAGTTCATTATTTATGTCGATGTGGCAGCACGTAGTGTTAGAGTATTATAGTGCAAGCTAATATCATTACGCACTGGAAATACTTTGTGTACAACCTCAATGGTACAACTCTACTACAACTTACAGCAAGCTCTTAAGCCCTTTAATTTTAGTCCATCTGATTCAAAAGACATGTCATTTTTCAGGTTTCTACTAGACTATAAAATTACTTTGAAAACATTTAATTACCTTAATATTAGATGCTACATTTTATATAAGTTATTGGTTAAAATCTTAAATTCTAAATAACATCATTTAAAAGCATGGATATTTAAAAGCTCTGCATCTCAATTTCCAACAATTTAATTCCCTTTGGATCAGTCTTTTATTGTTTTGCCATGGAGCGGCTAAAGAAAGGCTTAGTACACACAACTTAATTCCTTTTGGATCGGTCTTGAACTAGAAGCAGTTTTCAAGTTGCGATTACCTCTTTCGACGAAAAGGCTCATGGAAAATAAAAATGCTCCATCAAGTAGGCAGAAACAAAAACGACCTTGACCGCCTTTTCCAGTTCCTTCGCAGCAGTCACTCTCGATCATCAGTTATTCGTTGCTACGCATGATCAGCTGACATGTGCTAAATTTCTTTTCATTCCCATGAAAGACTGTTTCTGTGTCTGAAACTGCTGTGCAATTTCTGTGTTCTAAGTGGGCATTCTTCCTAAATACGATGCGCCCGACAAAATACAATAACAAAAATCTGTTTTCAGGTACTGTAGCATGAGAACTACATCCCTGACTATTTTCCTTGTGATCCATTTATACCACAGGTGTCTCGATCACCAAGAATGGCTGCATGCGACGATGAATCGATGCCATCAGCAGCTTCACGTATTAAAGTCACCCCAAGTTCGACTTGCAGATACCGACGAAACTTTTTATGGGGAAGAAAGTGAACCCTACGTGTTGTTGCCGTCACCATTAGATATCCACACAACACAACGCAAGCATGCAGAGGCGATCTTAATCATCTTCTCGACATGACACCCGTCTTCTCCATGCACCATGTTTCTCGGAGCATCTGCTTCTCCACACCACACAGACATCCAACAAGGTCACACACACAAGCTCATCAAATTGCTTGTCTGCTCCATCCACTAGTGAAAATGGAGGAATGCTACATCCATGAAACTTCGTGTGTGTAGCAATAGGGCTAGCTACAAGTTTCTTCTATCCTTGTCCAGCCCATCAGCTCATATGTGGCTGAATGCTCAGGCTTATCTCTGATGAGCACTGCTGGGTGTACATATGTCATGGCTGTCTACATTGCGAGTATTTCACGTGGAAAGGAAATGATAGGGTCATTCAGTCAATCAATCGATTTTGTTCTTTCATGTTGCAAAATCAAAGCTACGGTTTTATTTACTTCGCGGTATTCATGGCGATGTGGCTGCATATGGTTATAGCATGAGCCGCCGCCGGGCAAGAGCCGCACGCAGGCAGCCGATTGGGGATAAGATTGAAGCAGCCAGCGATGGTCTAACCGGTCATTGGATGAACAAGACGTATTTGTGCTGAGGGTAAATTGACTAAACTGCCCCTGATTAAAATAAAACACCCTCAGTTAAAATCAACGCTCCAGAAAATTTAGGAGGGCGGTTCCTCCCAAGCACCATAACAAACCTCTCTATCATAAAATCAACACCACATGAAAGTGCTTTCAAACTGTCGGTCCAATGATGCTAAAGTTGTGTCCCAGAATCTATCTACAAACTCATAGGTTAAATATCAGTAGAAATTATGAAGTTTGAATCTCAATGTCTGCACGTATTATAAAAAAAGAGACGGGAAGAGTACAGTTCATGCATTTTATTATTTATGTCGATGTGGCATGGAGTATTATAGTGCAAGGTAATATCATGACGCATTGGAAATGCTTCGTGTACAACCTCATTGGTACAGCTCTACTACAACTTACAGCAAGCTCTTAAACCTAATCTTAGTCCATCTGATTCAAATTACATGTTATTTTCAGGTTTCTGCCGCTTAAACATTTTTAAGTATGATAGATTGACAGTATAAGGTAAAGTTTACTAGATTATAAAATTACTTTGAAAATATTTAATTACCTTAATTTTAGATGCTATATTTTATATAAATTATTGGTCAAAGTTTCACATTCTAAACGACATTATTTAAAAGCATGGATATTTAAAATCTCTGCATCTCAATTTCCAACAACTTAATTCCTTTTGGATCAGTCTTTTATTGTTTTGCTATGGACCGGCGGCTAAAGAAAGGCTCAGTACACACAACTTAATTCCTTTTGGATCGGTCTTGATCTAGAAGCAGTTTTCAAGTTGCGATTACCTTTGTTGACGAAAATAAGACTCATGGAAAATAAAAATGATGGATATATGTCGCTATCACCATGACTCCATGAGACAAGCAGGCAGAAACAGAAACAACCTTGACCTTTCCCAGTTCTTTCGCAGCAATCACTCTCTTATCATCAGTTATTCGTTGCTACGCATGATCCGCTGACATGTGCTAAATTTCTTTTTATTCCCACGAAAGACTAGTAAGCTCTCTGTTCCGAAACTGTTGTGCAATTTCTGTGTTCTAAATGGGCATTCTTCCTGAATGCGATGCACACGACAAAATACAATAACACAAATCTGTTTTCAGGCACTATAGCATGTGTACTACATCCCTGACCTTTTCCTTGTGATCCAATTATACCACAGGTGCCTCGATCGTCAAGAATGGCTGCGACGATGAATCGATGCCATCAGCTTCACGTATTAAAGTCACTTCAAGTTCGACTTGCAGATACCAACGAAACTTTTCATGAAGAAAGTGAAACCTACGTGTTGTTGCGGTCACCATTAGATATATGCACACAACACAAAGCATGCAGAAGCGATCTTAACCATCTTCTCGACATGACACCCATCTTCTGCATGCACCATGTTTCTCGGAGCAGTGGCGGCGGACGGATCAAAATTGAGGTATGGCGGCTTCAGTATAGCACTTGTTCCAATGCCTAAAAGGGTCAAAATCTTCCCCAAATAATTCAGCCCAAAGTTGATCATGTGTACTCCTATCAAAATCTGAGGTATGATACCTTGCCCTACTGCGCCATTGTCTCGGAGCATCTTCTTCTCCACACCACACAGTCATCCAACAAGGCCACACACACAATGCAAGCTCATCAGATGGCTTGTTCTCACCATCCACTAGTGAAAATGAAGGAATGCTACATCCATGGAACTTCGTGTGTGTAGCAATAGGGCTACAAGTTCCCATCTTGTCCAGCCCACCATCAGCTCATGTGTGGCTGAATGCTGAGGCTTATCTCTGACGAGCACTGCTGGGTGCACACATGCCATGGCTGTCTACATTGCACAAGTATTATTTCACGTGGAATGAAAATGATAGGGTCATTCAATCAATCAATTTTGTTCTTTCGTGTTGCAAAATCAAAGCTACGGTTTTATTTACATCGCGGTATTCATGGCGATGTGGCTGCATATGCGATGTGGCACATGGTGAATCCACTCGATTTTGAGTCGTGGCTTGCTGTGGGCTTCGATTTCTTGTTTCTCAAAGTTGGGAAAAATACATCTGGACAGCTTCTTCGGTATGAACTCCGTTACAACTTACAATAATTGCTTTAGACCCTTCGGTTATCAATTTATCAAAATGGAGACTCTTGATACATTTTCAAACATTCAGTGTCAAATCCCTGCAAATTAAATTGTAGATATTCAACTATGTAGATCTAGTTTTAACATGAGAGTGTCAGTTAAAACTAGGGATGTATGGGCCTTTAGTAAAAGCCCAATCCGAATCTTACCTAAAACTTCCAAATTAATTAAAATTCGACATTTTGGCCCATCAGGGCATCATATAGATGGGCCAAAAGTTGACATCAAGTAGAAATTCCTTTTATATTACACCAGCCAGGCAAAACTATGGGCATAACGATAATACCACATTGAGATTGAGATTCACATAAATCACTAGTACATGACAAAATAATGAACAGAAAAATAGTTAGCTTTTGCCATTATGCACGGCAGGCATATCAGTTGGGGCTACTACTAAATACGTAGAATTACAAGAAACCCATATGATGAGGAAGGTGAGACAGTCATCAATCAAATAAAAAAGAAGAAATTCAAGAAGACATACATTGCTCCGCCCTTTTCTCCACCTCAATCGAATGCGCATGCTTCGCCTTTTTTTTTTTGAGATTGATGCGCATGCTTCGCCTAGCAGCTGAAAGGGAGGATGTGGCCCATCGAAATTAATGGGTCGATCGAAAGTGTGTTCGATCGAGGCTTCCTGTGGGCTTGGGTCGAGACGTACAAGATCGAGCATTAGCCCATAGGATTGTAGGCCCATTGGTTCACTCCCTACCTAACTCTCCGATTTCCCTTCGGCCCCAGCTGCCCACGACTCTCCTCAGTCTCCACCTCCCGCCCTGCCCCACCTCGTCCCCGGAGAAATTATATATCGCCCGTGTGATGTTTCCGCCAGTGTCACCTAAACGCAATCCGGCATGGGTCAGTGATGGTAATCTAGTCCACGAAGGGTCCTGCAGCTTGGACAGGGTGGGATATGGCCCAGCTACGGCCTGTGTGCTGTTTTCCTTTATTTTCCCTTCAATTTGCTTTCCTTTTCCTTTTTCTCTTTGTTTCTTATTGTTTTTCAATTTTTATTTTTTTTGTCCAACTAATAATCTTGTAAATATTGTTTCTTCGTAGTGCAATATTAGTTGGATCATTATTTGTTTCTTCTCCATCTATTATATTTTCTTTTCCTTGTCATTTTGCTTTATTTTTCTCTTCTCTTATTCTCAATGCCTACTTATTTGTTTGTGACGTGGATTTAGTTTTTCATATCATTCATATCACTCATTTTTATGTTCTTTGAAACTAATATTTGGTTTTTTATGATAGAGAAAATTTGTTGTTCCATAATATATTTAGGATTGTTCCTGCTTTAAAAAAATTATTGTACCATATCTTATGCTATTCTGTGAGTGAATAATTTATTCAGTGGAAATGTTTGGTATCCATGTAAACAATGTGTTTGCATGCAGAGCCATTTTGTTCACTTTTACAAACTAACTTGTTCATGATATTAATATTTTTATTCGTTTTGTAGACTGAATAGTTCGCCTGTAATAATGATTTGTTTGCGACACGGACACATTTGTTCTCTATATGATTATTTGTTCTCGTGTGGAGCTATTTTGTTCACTTTTGTAAACTAATTTGTTTGTGGTGCTAACTTATTTGTTCGTTTTGAGGCTATATAATTGGCCTATCAGAATAACTTGTTCGTGACATGGACATATTTACCTGTACTATTGGAAGCTTTATGAAAATATCTTGAATATTTTTGTTACAAAGAACCATTTTTTAAGCTACAAATAGGTACACAAATCAAATTTGGGAAGCACATATGGCTAGGTACCCGCTGTTGAAACTCTAATGCCCATCTATGTATAATATTATTTGTCGAAGATATGCTATGATTGCGGAAGCATTAAGCTCAACGCTTTTAAGTATATCTTTCAGAAGTGTTTAGCAGGGATAAACTAAATGTCTAGCATAATCTGGTAGCTCTTGGATTTTTGAACTTAAGTTTATAGGAGGGTAGAGATATCTTTAGATCAACCCTGAAAATACGCATGCCCTATGATCGCAAGGTCTATCTACACCATTCAAGTTGCTTCGAGATTCACGTCACAAGAGGTAGGCGGAAAGAATCATGGGTAGGAAGAAGATTCATGCCTTGAAATGTGCCGCAGGAGGGTAATGAACGGTCATGATAGTCCATGTGGCCACAAGCACATGTAATTTTATTTCTCTCTTTTAGATGGTCTTTAACTCTACTTTATATGCTAATGGTTCCTTACACATCTTAGCAATAGTGAAATAAAGTACATAGGAAATTTGTCGTGCAAAGTTAGTGTTAAAAGATCAAATTTTTTAAGTGCTATTAAAAAGGGTGCGCCACTTAAAAAGATAATTTAAAAAGGAACCTATTGGTTCCCAGGCTGATGATCATGCTAAACAGTTCTCCTAGAATTTTAGACAAAAGTGGATCCAATAGCTATGCGTGGTAAAAAGGTTGCCAAAAGCAATATAGCGCTAGCAGGGTGGTAACGGATTATGACCTTAGTGTTCTTTTTATAATCTAACTTGACTCTTATGTATATTTAGCTTAAAGTTGAATAAGATTAAAGCCCGGCTCTTTTAAAGTCCCGCCCTTAGATTATCTAGGCTAAATTTAGAACCCTTTAACACCCCTAGACGCTACTCGAGCATAAAGTTATAAATAGTCCGAAAGTGCTAGCTGGTATGGCTGGGCTGAAAACAAGTATCTGGTGAATCGGCCCACAAACATTATGCTGTGATAGCTGATTAATCTTCAGATGACAGGAGTAAATATTGTCGCCTCTGGCGATACCTAACCCCGCCCCCTCGTCCCCGCCGGCCGTCGCCCTCATCCCCTACGTCCGGGACCGGTGTGATTTGCAGATCCCATCATCCATTCGGGCTCGCATTGATTGATTGATTCTATCTGTTCTGCTTCTGGTAAGGAACCAGTCCCTAACTTGCTTGGATGGATTGCTCTGTTTGTTCCTATTAATGCCAAAAAGTTTTAGAGTTATTTATGGAAGCCGATAGGATCATAGGAAGGTTTATTCAGGTCAAATCTGTCAAGGGTCCTAGTCAAAGGTAATATGGCGGTTAGTCAAAGCTGACTCGGTCAAGGAGTAATCAGAGGGAGTTTGAATCGGACTAGAAAGATGACGTCTACAGAAGATTTTGTGGAAGTCCGTTTTTTTTGTTTTATCTTATAGATATAGTAGTTTTTATTTTCAAGTCAAGTTTGTAATCGATCATATTCGATCAGGAGTCTAGCTCTAGGTTATAAATAATAGCAGTTAGGGTTTTGTAAAAAAGAATAATCACCATTCAATACAACTTTTCTTAGCACTTCGCCAAAACCCTAAGAGTAGGAGTAAAGTACTTTCTTGCCGAATTCTTTAGCAAGTAGGGCTGCATTGGGTCGATCTCCAGCTTATTGGTAAGTTCGCGTTTATCAGATTCTCTAGGCTTTAGCTACAGGCGCATCGATGTAGTTTCGTCTAGTTTAACCTACAAGTTGTCGATTCCTATCAAGTTCTTGTAATGCTGCTTCGTTTGTTCTCTTACTAGTTCTTAATAGATTTCATAATTTATCCCGTGGTAATTATTGGATTATCGGCTTTACTTAACCTTTTCTTGCAGAGATTTAATAGCCGATCTGTCCTTTAATTATCGCTACTATCAACAAGTTGTCCACGATCTTGGATTTCATTGCGACGATCATATTGGCTGGTTCGTTCGATCTATCATCGTTATCTCAACTTGTCTCGGTTAAGTACGATCCTTGAGTAATGATTCCCGGTCAAGACCTACCGGTCAGATTTGTTTGTCGGTCAATGATGACATGATCGAGATAGCTTGGTGGTTTCAATCGGACTCATGGCCGATCAAGAGCTTAACGCAAAGAATAAATCCCACTATAATTCAATGCATCGGTTAGTTATGCTTAGTTTGTTGCCCAGCTATTAGCGCTGTCTCGGTTAAGTCCGATCTGACTAATGGTGATGATAGATTTAGTCTAATTAAACGTGTGTATTTAATTATGAGATTTTTATTTCTTAATCTTGCTTCTTCATAGAATCGGCTTTAATGCCGATGCGTGGCTATATGTATCGGACGTTCTGGCTGATAAGCTCCTTGGAACCATTCAGAACTGCAGCCGACGCGTTCTTTGTTGTTTTGCTGATTAAATTTCTTTCCCCTTGTCAATTGTAGGTCAAATTGACTGGCACGCCCTGAACCCGATTTGCAGGACCTCCCTGGCCTTAGCGTGTCGTGCTCTGCAAGATTCACCGTCCGATTTTTGCGGCAACACGCTTTTTGGCATGCCCGGTGGGACACGACTGCAACTTCTTCATCATGCTAGAAGACCACGACCCCGAAGACATCATTGAGGTTACTTGGAGGACCTCGATGAGGAGCAAAGGAAGCTGGTCGAGGCCAACAGAGATGCATTCACCAAGCTCTACTTGGATTCATTTAGCAAGACCAGGGCAAGGTGATCCAGAAGAATCAATTGCCGACTCTGTCCGTCATGGTGCTTCCGGCAGAACAGTCGGCTGGAACTTTAGGAGTGGTAAGCTTTCAAGACACGGTTGACACAACCGTACATCACGCGCTGATCAACCAATTTGGAGTTCTAGTCAACACGCTGGCAAACCTGATCCAGCAAGTGGCCATCTGGCGCCCAGAGCAACAAACGGGCCCTGCTTACTTCCAAGTGCCCTCTTCGTCTGCCAATAAATGCAAGAACCCTAAGGAAGAAATGGCACTCCTAAGGATGCCGCCTCTGAGTTCTACACCACAGCAGCTCGCGAGTGGGCCACCACACACTACTCCTCATCCGATGAGTGGCTACCCTCGTCAACCTCCTCCACCACCACTAGAGAATCCGACGCCTCTCATGCATGGGGGGCATCACCAATAGATGCTGATGCCACATGGACAAGGGTATCGGCAACAACAAACTTCAACCAGTCAGTAGTTAAGGGATGAGTCAAAGACCCACGCCAACATGCAGTTCTATGCTCAAGACATCCCTGAATCGTACTTTCGGCCTGCGTGTTATCAAGCCAATGGAGGGCCTCCCCTAGGGTATCACATGGCATCAGACTACAGGGAATATCAGGGTCAGCCACAAAAGACTGCCCAGATGGCGACACTAATCCCAGCTTCACCAGTCCTCAGCCTGCAACTTAGAATGAAGACTGGACCTGCAAGATAGCTGATGTGATCCAAAATCACTTCGGCTTGAAGCCCAAAGATCAGGCGTACATGTATCGGCATCCTTACCCGGAGGCATTCGATTGTGTGCCCCTGCCAAATCGGTACAGGTTGCCGGACTTCTCCATGTTCTCCGGCCAAGACAACATATCGACTATTGAGCATATTAGCCGATTCCTGGCACAATGTGGAAAGGCTGCCACAGAAGATGCCTTAAGGGTTCGGTTGTTTCTACTTTCTTGTCTGGATCGGCCTTTACTTGGATTGCGTCTCTGCCTGCTAACTCTATCTGTAGTTGGGCCGATTTCGAGAAGCAGTTTCATAAATACTTCTTCATCGGCCTTCATGAGATGCGCCTGGTAGATTTGATCGCTGTCAGACAAAGAAATGATGAATCGGTCCCAGAGTACATTTAAAGGTTCCGTGACATAAGGCGCCGATGCTTCAGCTTGAACTTGACCGATGAGCAGTTTGCAGAACTAGCTTTTTAGGGTTACTGTCGGCTGTCAAGGACAGATACTCTGCCTAAGAATTCAAGAGCCTCGGGCACATCATCCAGAGGGTATTGGCTCATGAAAGCCGCTATTAAGATTCCAGGGGTGGCCGATACCAGAAGAAGGTTGCTTGCATGGGCTCTCTGTAGTCAGATTCTGAAGAGGACAATGAAGTCGGCTTGGTTGAATGGACCAAGAACAAAAAGCCGGTGTCATGTCCATGGGTCAAGGCCAATACGGAAATGTACAACTTTGACATTAATAAAGCCGATCAGATATTTGATTTCCTGCTAAGGAAGAAGCAGATTCAGCTTTCCCTGAATCATAATATCCTATCGGGTGATGAGTTGAAGAACAAGAAGTACTGCAAGTGGCACAATTCCAACCCCCACAGTACGAATGAGTGCAAAGTCATTCGCCAGCAGATCCAATCGGCTACTGAGCAAGGTAGAATCCAGCTGGAGGAAAACAAGAAGCCGATGAAGATTGATCACCATCCCTTCCCTGCAGCAAATGTCAACATGGTGGAGCTCGGGGGGAAAGACCAAAGTGTTGATGTCGGAAAGGGCAAGAGAATCCGCGTGAGCTGACCCTAGGGTCCCGGTATTGGCCGATGAAGCTGAGGGTGGTGATCATCTCACCCGTCGGCATGAAGTTGGGCAAATTTCTGAAGCTGCACGCCATCCGAGAGTTACATCACAAATGCTATTGAACAAGTACAGACGTTAGCAGGAGAAGGACCAGACGCAACGTGAAGCAGAATGACGCGATCGGGAGTCGCACTGGCGCTGCCCTTTCTTCGCTTATTTCTGGAACGAAGGCTTGAGGCTGCCCTCGGTCCAAGATTACCCAGAATGTAATGGGCGTCAAGGAGATTGTCATAACTAGAAAAGGCAACCTCACTCAGTTATGATCGGATTGAATACCGATCTTGGGAGGGAGAAAGGCCGATGCACGACAGGCAGTTAGAAGATTACGATCATCGTGATCAGCCCCAAAAAAGAGTTCCGATGCATGAAAGGTGAAGATTCCTGTGGACGGCGCTTAAGTACCAAATTTCAGCCGTCAACTCCTGCACAAACACCGGAAACACAAAGTTTAACATTAGTGGTAGGGGTTATTACTAACAAATTCTACAAGTGTTGGTAAATATTTGTATGTAGGTCAATTAGAGGAGAAAACACACCTCGAGAGCAAGGAAACACACCCCTCAATCCAAGGCAAAAGGCGTCCGCGCCGTTTAGGCTCACACGGATCAAATGTCTCACCAGAGCAAGAAACCGACTTAGGACAACGCCAACTCACCAACCATGGACCAGAGGGCCCACCTGCCAGTCTCCTGCCCAAAGATGAAGTAGGTTGGCAGCCTGGCTAGGTCGGCCGAACCATCCTTGGCGCCACCGCCTTACTCCTTGCACGTGGCATCTCCTTATTGGTCCTAAAGGTTGGTTCAAGGAGGCCTCTACTATTTTCCTGGCCGTAGCACCCTTGGACAAAGCTATAAATATGAGGGGAGGGGCTCCTAAATGAGACACACTTCACACCTGACAACTCCTCTCTTGTGCTTCCACTCTCACATTTGAGCTTTAGGCTCCTTAGAGGCTCAGTGCTGCCTTGGTAGTGCTTAGGAAATAGGGAGAGAGTGAGAGGTAGTTCGGGGAAGCGCCGGGGTGTCGACGCTCTTCTCCCGGCTTGTACCTCTACGGAGGCTGCTACATTCTTTGGAGTTAAGTAAGCATTCATTATTTCTTCTTATAGTTTTATAGTTGGTTCTTGTATGCACGAGTAGCCTTATTCCCTTGCTATCATAGTATAGGCTTGAGTGCTCTTATGTATGTCTATAGTATACACTAGTAGTACTAATATCTAAGTGAGATCAGGTCTCTTTACTTGCGGGTTCGTCGCTCTATATTTATACAGAGTGTTGTAGTTTGCTACGGGAGCTCAAACATAGTTAGACTGTAGTAGTAATCAATGGCTTAGGCGTGGTGTCTAGGCTAGGGGTTATCCTTCATTTGCCTTATATCCCACGGATTGCTATAGGTAGCCGTAGGTGGTGACAGCCCTCTCGGTCCTTTGTAACCCTCCACGTTCAGATATAGCATAGAGCTGTTAGCCGGAGTCGCCTGGCAGACCAGGAGTAAGCCGGTGCCTGAAGCAAGTCTCTTTAATCGAGAGATCAACCTTTAACTTACCTCAAGTGTTACAGGAATCCTCCCTACCCCTTCTCCTCTATCTAGTGTGGTGTCCTTGGACCGACTAGAATAGAAGTTAGTGCACACACACTCCCTCGGATTCGATAACCCTTGGAATACTTTGAGGTGAAAGCTGCAACGGTATCCGTGTGCTTGCCTATTTATTCGCACATCGCTAAAATCCAACAAGCTTTCTAGCGCCGTTGCTGGGGAACGGTTGTTGTATCTTTCTTCGTACCAAGTCATCCTCGTATCTTTTGCTTTTCTTTCCTTCTACTTTTACCCCCGCTACATGGAGAAGCCATCCTCTCACAGCCTCTCTATCCCAAGGGGCGAGTTTTACGAGCCGCCATCATCTCCTACATCTGGCTATGAACTCTGTCCCGACCTTATCCTTTGGTTCAGAAGTTTTCCTTCTCTGGGTTAAGTAGCGAAAACCCAGACCACCATCTACATGAGTTCAGGCAGCTGTGTTTGTGCTCTGCCTCTGCAAGCATGACACAAGATGTCCTCAGGTGGAAGTTTTTCCCCTTCTTTATTAAAGGGAAGGCTGAGCGATGGTACATGTTTGCCGCAGGCATCGTGAATGGCAACTGAGACAAACTTAGAAAGAGATTCTCTATCACTTTCTTCCAGCAGAATGAGAAGGAAACTATAGGCGCAACTTGGGCTAGATTTTCTCTCTTAGTAAAATCCGACCCTGACCTATCGATACTCAATCCTTTGTTGCTTCACAAATTAATAAGAGTCTCGATAAGGATTCCGCCAATTATCTTGACTTCATCACTGGAGGGGTATCTCTCCATAAGATTCCGGCTGAAGGTAGTAAAATCTTAGATTGTATCTCCAAGAACACCTCCTTCGTGGTCGAGTCTAAACCTCTTCGAGAAGAGTGTGAATTGAGCCATGAGGATCTTCTAGCTGCTAAATCTGATCCTTCACCGTCCACATCCTCACATTTAGCCATAGAACCCTCAACCGAACCAGTAACATCAGAGGGGGAGAAAACTCAACCTCCGAAGTTCCCTTCTCAATTCGAGGATGATCCATCGATAAACCATAGAAACACCTCAAACGCCTTTGATGCCCAATTAGGGGAGGAACCTTCTTCTGTCCATACCGACCAATCTAGAAATCCCTTGACAGAACCTTCCCTCAAGCCTACGGTACCTTCTTCCCCTCCTGATCCTCAAGAAGGCCATAGAGGAGGAATGGTCGGATGGAGTGAGACGCTTTTCGGAAGCGATTTGGATTAGTTCACCATCTACTATCATTCCTTGCTCTATAAGTGGAAATATCGTAGAAGCCCATTTTAACCCCATAATTGAGGTTAATGTTATGCCATGTCACTTAGCATACATTCTTTTGGGCAATCATCCGCTAAGACTATCTGACAAGCTCCTCAAAAGTGGTCCCTCTGGACACATCCTTGAATGTCGTGGGGCTCGCAAGTGCCGTGCCACTCACAATAGATAGAATCAAGGTCAACCTAGACTTCCACGTCTTCGACATCCTCGATTTTGATCTTCTCCTAGGCTACCCGCTAGAAAATCTTCTCGATGCATCTCAAGGTAGCCTAGATGAAAAGCTTAGGAAAGACACTTCCGCCACCGCTACCTCTGGTTTAGAAAATCCTATGGCGAAGCCTCTTCCCAAGCAAAGCCCGCTCGAGAAGATGATGCATGTATCTCCGTTTGTATCATCCAAGCCTGTTCTCTTTGAGGTTGCAAAATCCGCCACTTCCGAAGAGTACGACTCGGAAGAAATCTTTCACCATTGTGAAGACGAACGATCATCATCACCCTCGTTCGAGTTTGAGTGTCTTCCTGCTGGCCCAAAGTATGTTGTTCTTGACCACGATTGAGATCCAACCGTGATGTTTCACATTGAATCTCTTGAGATGGAGAATCCAGGGGCCATGGAATTTTATGAGGCGCCAACTCTGGAGTTCGAAGGAAAGGTTACCATAGATGAGCATGGCGACTTCATTCCTGAAATACCACAAGAACCATGCTCATTTAATGCCTCTCCAGAGTCAAGCATGCTTTGTGCCCCGAGCACGCACGAGGACTGCAACCACCTTAAGGTCTTCTCTTGCAAAATCTTTAGAAGGTTGGTTGTAGATGCATTTGTTTATCGTAAACATTGCAAATTTCATGGATGCACTGTGGCACTAACCTTGCAGCTAAAGCTTCAATGACACATCAACAATTGGTGGTGAGAGGGGAACGACATCGCCAATGATAGCTGCAAGAGGTAATTGCCATGGTCGAGCTTGTGACCGTAAACAAGGCACTGCCTGGAGATAGCCCGGATTATCATTTCCCTTTTGAATAAAAGCATGATCATGTCTTTAGGATAAACTCTCCTTCGGTTATTTTTGGTCGCTAACCATTTCAGGTGGAGACTAAAAAAACAACGGTCAAGTGATGCCTAAGAACATGAGAGCTACACCGACTACAACACCATGGTAACTCTTGGCAAGGGAACGATTATGAAGGGAAGCTTGAATTCCACACACTTGAGTTGCGTTGCCCAACAATGCGAACTCCAAGTCTGGGGAGGTATGTGAGTACCCCAAGTAAGTTTCTTTCATGAAAATTCTTATCTTGGTTTGGAGATGGTGTTAGTTCTTGCATCTTGCCCCAAAAAAATCAATAAAAAATACCCAAAAAATATTTAAGTTCAAATAAAGTCTCCCTGGTTCTCGAACCAATAGAGTCCCCCTTTGTTTTCACCTTTTTTTTCTGAATACAGCGCCAGGTACAGGCACAAGTGTGAGGGAGATGTCTCAAGTTCATCATCGCTATACACACTCAAGATCTCCCACAATTGTATTGCACAACATCGACTGCGCCAACATGACAAGGGACAAGGCAAGGGCAGCAGAGAGAGTCGGCTGGCCCCGTGGTTTGGCCGAATCACCATTGATCCGCCTCGATCCCCATATTCTTCAAGAGTGATGGTATGTGCACCCTCTACCTCTCTACTCTCCTTGATTCATGAGTTTAAATGAATCTCATCTCTGATCATTAAAGAAACTAAACTCAAACTTAAAATGAACCTTAGTTGAAAAATATGCTCTTTATGGTTGGCATACATGTACTATATTCCTTGCTTGCACCTCTTTGCTCGTGGACCTATATCTTTAGAAAAGCCTGCTACCTAGGTTGTTGATGTTTGAGATATGACATGATAAAATGAACCTTGCTCTGTTCTATGCATAGTACTTGGGAAGATTATCTTGAAAAACAATAGCCTAGCTAGCTCCTCTATCCATAGTACTTATATCTAAGTGAGATCAGGTCTCTTTACTTGCGGTTCGTCGCTCTATATTTATACAGAGTGCTGTAGTTTGCTACGGGAGCTCAAACGTAGTTAGACTGTAGTAGTAATCAATGGCGTAGGCGTGGTGTCTAGGCTAGGGGTTATCCTTCGTTTGCCTTATACCCCACGGATTGCTAGAGGTAGGCCGTAGGTGGTGACAGCCCTATCGGTCCTTTGTAACCCTCCACGTTCGGATATAGCGTAGAGCTGTTGGCTGGATTTTCCTGGCAGACGAAGAGTAAGCCGGTGCCCGAAGCGAGTATCTTTAATCGAGAGATCGGCCTTTATCTTATCTCAAGTGCTACAGGAATCCTCTCTACCCCTTCTCCTCTATCTAGTGTGGTGTGCTCAGACCAACTAGAATAGAAATTAGTGCACACACATTCCCTCGGATTTATTAACCCTTGGAATACTCTAAGGTGAAAGCTACAACGGTATCCGTGCGCTTTCGGATTTATTCGCACATCACTAAAATACCCAACGATTACCACAAGAGCAATCGGCCAAGCAAGGCCGCTCCGAAGAATTGGATGAACCCGCATACTGCTGCGAGTTGATTCTAGAATCCGACTCACAATGGTGTCCGGGAGGTTTGACCAGGTCACAAAAGAGAAGGGTACAACGCCTAAGGCAGAAGGAGCAGCTTGAAATAGAAGTTGAGGCCGACAAAATCTAGCGCCCTAAGAAAAAGGCCGATAAACTCGGAACATCAGCCAATATAAATATGGTCTTCTTCTTGCCTGCGGAATATCGAAGCCAGCCAGATAAAGAAGATGAGGAAGAAGCCTCTGCACACTTGGTCCTGCACCCTCAGCAAGCATGATTCGACAAGCCAGAGGGAGAGAAGCATCGGCATCTCAAAGCTTTGTACCTGAAGGGCTTTGTTGATGGAAAGCCGATGACTAAGATGCTGGTAGATGGGGGTGCTGCCATCAACCTCTTGCCGTACACCACATATCAAAACTGATGTGACGCTCAAGGACTTCAGCAGGAATTCCTCGCAAGCCAAAGGGGTTCTTAACATGGAGCTCACCATTGGCAGTAAGACTTTACCCACTACTTTCTTTGTTATTGATGGGAAAGGGTCTTATAGCTTGCTCGTTGGACGCGATTGGATTCATGCGAACTGCTACGTCCCTTCCACCATGCACCAATGTCTCATTCAATGGCAAGGCAATGATGTAAGAGTGGTATCGGCCAATACAACTGTCAATGTTGCTACAACCGATGCATTAGCTTGGGAGTTCGACGGAATAGAGTGCCTATCAGGAAAAGCATGGGAAGGAGTGTTCTTGCAGATGTCCGATTTAGGATTGAAGATGATCCAAGCAATCGGCTCGGGTAGCCTATTTTGATGAATAATGAATTCAGTGGAGAAGGCCAGAAAGGACAGAAAGTAATATAGGCCGATGAGTTAGAAGAAGGAAAGCATCAGCCTAGTTTGATATTACCTCGGGGGGCAAGTCCCAAGTTTGTTGGTTCGATTCGGCCAGATTGTACGGATGACAGAGTATAGCATTTGATTTTCCTTGAGAATGTGTGAAAGGATAAAAGCCGATGTAAGCAATAAAGCGTCAACTAAGAAATAGCCGATACTACAAGTATCGCCTTTAGACTAAAAATACTTACACCCTATACTTTGTTCCTCGCCATGATGGGCATATCATACCGAAGTATCAAATTTACCACGCAGGGCATGAAAGTATCAAGTGTTTAAAGCCGATGCACGGCTAAATGTCTTACAACAATCCTAGAGCTTTCTGGATTGCTTCTACCGCTCGCAGGCGGATGCCATCGACATCGGCTATGTGCTTTAGGTCTTCCTCGTCTGATCCAGGGATTGACTTAGAAGCATTATGGTGCAGCTTGGCCTGACAGGTGAAGACAGACTATTCATTCTTAGCTTGGCTAACAAGAATTGGAACACGTTCTAGCCTAGCTGTTTCAGTTGCGATAACCTCTCTCGTTTTCTGAAGCTCCCTCAGTTGTTCTGCTTCTTTGATTTTTAGCCGATCCAGCTCTGCTTGATTTTTAGCTTTGCGTGAGCCCTTTCCCTTTCTTTCTTGTCCTGACGGGCGGCTCGATCAGCTATGCGTCTTTTTCCCTCTAAGATCAAGGGTTGAAAGCCTTCGATGTAAGCAGCCAGGGGCCAGGACCAATGCCAAGTCGGGAGTCAATGAGTTTTTCACCTCAGCTAGGATAGATTGGAGCGGCCCTGCATCCTGCACCAAGATGTCCATGTCTTATTCGAGGAGTTTGAACATGCCTTGGAGTTTGGATTTGATGCTTTCAGGGATGTTCTGGTGCTGAACCGAACTAATTTCTTTGACACCAGTTACTTCTTCCGTGTCCGATGAGAACAAGCTAATTGAGGGTGTGTCCTGTTTCTTGAGAGAAAGAGTGAATTCTGGATCGTAAGAGAAATTCTGGAAGGATATGGATAAGTTAGAGAAAGTACTTGTTTCCAGCGGAGTTCCACCTCAGGATTGAAGGCCGGGGATGGTAGCTCGAGGGGCATGATGACCGATGAAGAAGGATGCTCAATGAGATTGTTGCATCGGCCAATGGCTCAGGGGTTCACTCCTTTCTCTGCATTATTAATGGAATATCTCTTGTTGGAGAAAGGGTTGGAGATGGGTCGAACACCCTCGGGATCATCTAGGTAGCTAGATGAACAAAATCAAAGGAAAAGCCCGATATAAAACAAGAATGGTCTCAGGATTATCGGATGACATATCGTTTCATCAAAAATCGAATTATCTTCAGGAGTAGCCACGATGTCTACCTCCATATTCGATGGCACATCTTGATAAGCAGAGGGGATGTTGCCAAGTGCCGATGCCGACGCCTGTTCAGTTGGCTTAGCATAGAGGTATTTTGCAAACGCTCGGTTTAATCTTTCTTGGGACTTCTTTAGTTTGGTTGCTATGAATACCTCTCTCTCTGCATTGAGTGCCGGGGATGGGGATGGTACATGCTCTTCCAATATTGGTGGAAGGTGCTCCAGCGGGTTGATTGCCGAACTTGGCTGAGGAAGTGCAATGCCTGATTCCTAGGATAATGAGAAGACGATGTATCACTTGAAATGAGTAAAGATTATTGAAATCAGTCAGAGGGATACCTGGACAACTTGAATCAACCCAACAGCTATGACAGTTACGTCTGGGGCAGGGGCTGTGCTGGCTGATGCAGAATTATCAATTGTTCTTTGTCTCTTCTTTTTGGAGGTGGTCTTGGTGGTGATTGATTGTTTCCCTGTTAGAAATTTCTACACTGATGGAGCTTTGTGGCCGATCAAGGGGTTCTCTGTTATTGGGCAATGCTTGATCGGCCTACCACTAGTGCTCGTCTGTGGGGGCGATGTTTCTATCAACTGAGAGAAGGACAACAACTCGTTAACCAGAAGCAGAAATAGGTACATCATGAAAAACAGTGTTCAAAGAAAGGTAGAAATACCTCATTGATGGTAGGATGGTATTTCGAGTTGATCTTGGTGCTGTAAAGAGCAACTGGCTGGTTTCTCAAGTGAAGCTTCCATTCAGACCACCAAGAGTTGTATTGCAAGAAGAAAAGGGAGCCGGGGCCGGAGCCCAGTTAACTAGTTCAGTATAAACTAGGTCATCAGTCAAAGCTTTTAATCGGCACCATAGCCGAGCCCATGATATCCCTGGACTGAATATGATATATGAAGAAAAGATGAATCGACAATTGTCCGAGGCCAAATTGCCGTGCTGCTACTGAGGGATGATAAAACTCATAGGAATACAATTTGGCCTTTCCTCGGCCAAAACAGAAGTTGGTCGGCAGGAGGCATGGACTGACCGCCACTTGAAAGTTTTTCTTGCTAGCATCTTTTGGGTCACATACTTTATCGAATTTGAAGAAGTATGGCCTCTCGAATTCGTCTGCATCAGGACTGCCATATGCGAACCAAACCATGGTATTGTTCGCAAGCCCATTATAAAATGATTTGAAACAATCGGCCACTTTTTTTAGTGCCAATCTCTCGACAGACATGAATGATACTGCTTCACCGAAGTTTGTGCATCGGCGATTCTTTGGGGTCCCATTTTCCAAATAGTCGGCAGGGAACTCTTGCTGAGTGATTTCGTGGCCGATGACCTTGTGAGTGTACAGGTTCAGCCAAAGTTGGAGAAACCACCAAGGGCCACCAATGTTACTTAGGGGCTGGTTGGTGGCCAATCTTGCTGATACTTGATGCAGCATGCGGTAAACCGCCCCTAGGAGATGCTTGCCCAAAGGGATCTTGACACCAGAGGCTAATCTCTCAGCCATTGACTGCATATTAGTTATGGGTCGACATGTTGAACCACAGAAGATGAATTTTTCTAACCACATATTCAAGAAAGTTGTGTCGTCCCTGTGGTCAATGGTCCTTGTTTTGGCATGTTCTGTAATGTATCCCTTCCAGCCTTTCACTTCTTTGGTTGCTAGCCGATGGGAAGACTTGACAACGGTATCAAAGGGTTTGTCTGGTTCAGATATGTCAAGACCCCTGAACATGAGAACATCCAGAAGGGTGGGAGTCATTGGGCCATTGCCGAACAAAGAAGCGTTGAGTGCATCGGACCAGAAATAGGAAGTAGCTATGAGCAAATTCTCATGTTTGCCCATGTCGGCGAGAAAGAAGGTTATGCATTGGTCGATTTCTGCTTTTTCCCATGTGTCTTTGTTGGAATTGGCCATCCTCATGTACCAATCCCTCCATCCTGGTACTAGACTAGGCTGAGATCGGAAGCTTTGAGCCCAATCGGCTATGTCCATGGAAGCATGTTTGTAAGGGAGCTGACGGGTTTCCATGTTTATGAATTTAGTGGGATCAGGATTACCCATCGAACCCAAGAAAAGGAGAGAAGAACCCTCTTCTCTAGGGATCAAGATTTGGTTCTTCATGCTCTACATACGGAGGAAGAGAAGATGGAGAAAGGTGGGTAAGAGCGTGGTCCTGGAAGAATTCTTTGGCAAGTAAATCAATCAAATGCGAAAGGATGAGAAGGATTACCTCTGAAATTCTTAGGGCCGCCATGGATGAAGAACTTAGAGCAGCCGTCGCTGATGAAGAGCTTGAAGCCACCATTGATGATGAGGGGGTGATGCGGAATCACCCTCCAGGTTGACGAGCGGCAAGCAGGGGGAATGAATGAGGAGACGCTCGGCGACGAGTTGCTCGAACAAGAACCGCCGGTAGAGGTTTTATTGGCAGAGAAATAGAATGGCGAAAGGGAGAAAATGAAGCATGCATGAATTGGTTTTATAGGGAGAATTCCAGCGGCTCTGGAAATCAAGGCACTGTCTGAAGTCGGCTCTCGGCGGAAGATCATCATGACTTGCAGAGTTATTTGCACGTGCTGACGCCAAAAATTTGCAGAGTTATTTATTGAAGTCGATATTATCATAGGAAGTTTTATTCGGGTCAAATCTGTCAAGAGTCCTGATCAAAGGTGACGTGGAAGTTAGTCAAAGGTGACTCGGTCAAGGAGTAATGTTGGCGTTTCTTAGCGTCATCACTAGGATCACCATTCCCTAGTAATGGTGCCGGAAACGCCATGTGGTATTTCTTACGTTACAGATAAATTCGCAAGCGCACGGAATACCGTTGTTACATTTTACCCAAGAGTAATCTCGGGTGTCGTATTTATATTTCCGGAGGGAAGACGGCGGTTATAGAATAGGTAAGTTGATGATCAAATCTTGGTTGAATGTTCAATTGCATAAATAGGGGTAAGATAATATATGGATAATGAGGTAGTGTGACACACAAGTTACTCCAGCTCAAACTCAAGCAAAGGAATAGGCAGGGAGAAAGGAAGAAGAAAGCTAGCTACTCGGGACTTATTTACTTCTATCTAGATATACAGCTCATACTATACACTCATACACATACACATGATTATCCTCAGCTCTAGGCTCCCAGGCACTACAGTCAGATCCAGGCACACGGGACTGTGCACGTGGCATACCTTTTCTAGGATAAGTGATGGGACATGGCCCACGCCCTACATTTGTTGTAACTACTCGTAGCGTAGTAGAACTACTCATACAATACTAGTCGGACACAGTAGGAAACTACCATAAACCACTCAGGTAGGACTCTAGGGCATGTATCTGACTAGGACTTCCATGTAAACCTGTCCCCCAAGACTATATAAGGGCAGACAGGGACCCCCTCCAAACAGGGAATCACCCAGGAGATCACCCGATCACCACTTAAGGCAATACAAACCACACAGGACGTAGGGTATTACGCTCTCGGCGGCCCGAACCTGTCTAAACCTTATGTTCCTTGCACCTTCAAGTTCCTGATCTCGGCGACACCCTACCTACAAACTCACCACCTCGGGGTTATCCCTCGGTGGGCGTGGCGGTAAAACGCCGACAGCTGTCGCGTCAGGTAGGGGTGTTCATCGAGCATCCACTAGAGAATTCGATGGCATCGCTCAACTTCACCAGCACCATGCTCGAGAAGGGCACAACTTTCATCTTTTGCTCTTGGAACTGCGTCGCCAACTTTCATCGACTCGAAGCAGCGACCTCGACGAGTTGCTGCTCCCCGATCTACCCAGGCAAATGGAAAGGATGTCCGTTTTCTACGCGACTTCAACTCGTGATACACCAGGACTACTCGGATCAGATTCAAACCGATCCGAGGAGGCTTCGTGATCCAAGACGCTCTCCGACTTGGAGGAGGACTTGGATCGCCTCTTCAAGATTCGAGACGAGGGAGCCACCGTGCGTCGCCCCCCCCCCCCCCCCCGTTCTTGTCTACGAATCTTACTCAAACGAAGAGTACTCGTTAACTACAAGCTCGAGCCGAGGAGGACTCGAGGACGAGGGAGCCACCACTCGTCGGGAGGCCCTAGTGCTCGACAACCACTCGCAACCCGATGATTACTCCGAGTTGTTTTCGGGTAATCATCCGGGTTTGACCATAACATCTACGCCGCAAGGCCGTTTCATTTACTGCAAGGGTCTAGAGTCCTCCGAGTTACTCGAATTCAACTCCCGCCTTGTGGCGCAATCCACCCTTCAGCGTATCGACCCCAGGGAGCCAGAAGATTTTGACTACTCTGCTCAACTTCATCTCGCGTCTCAACATCGACGCGCTGCAGCGACGACCTTGACTACTCGACTCGCACCGCGGTCACTACCGCTTCGACAAATCGGCAGCGCTAACGACAACTTCAACAACTTATCCCAACTAGAAACTAGTCGGGAACGAGCTTCAAACTACTCAGCGACTAGCTCCGCACGGTCAAAAACTAGTCGGAATCAGCTCCGACTAGTTGGCTCCATCGACAAATCGCTCACGGATCAAAATCGGTTCGAGGCGGTTCAACCCAGGACCCTCTCCGCATTGGAAGAGGATTTTGATCATCTACCACCACTCGGAGAAGGAGAATCCACCGTGCGTCGGGGGGCTATTGTTTCCGATAACTACTCGGATTCAGCTACTTACGTGACCCGAGGTCTGGTATGGGGATCAGATTGGTCATGCAGGTTTGGGCATTAGAAGGGCATGACACCTTCCAGGTCTCTCAAATCAAGTCCACCACGATTCATTGCCACACCCAACGAACTACCTTTTCAAAGAAGGCAGACCCCTCCCTCTTTCCGACGACGAAGATGAGGGCCAGATGGTGTGGAGTGCCAAACGCTTCGCCCCCAATCGAGAAGTACTCATGATTCACGTCAACGAGGACTGTGAAGGCCTAGAGCGGGTCCAGCTAGATGACTACAACGACTACCTCCTTGATCCACTTGATGAAGACATGGACGTAATAATGGACAGCGAATCTTCAGCCAACATCAAGTAGAAGACGCAGATGACATTCAAAAGGAACGCCGTAGGCTCATCAATGTGAAGCGTGCCCAACGCAGGCACCACGCGGTCGAGAAGAACTAGCAGGGGAGCGGCAACCTCCACGAGTCCTCCACGGGCGACCTTCACGCCATCATCAACGCTGGCAGGGACGCCCGCAATGTCATCATTGCCAGGCAGCAGAATCGCGAAGAAGTGGAAACCTAAAGGCCCACCTGCTATCAACTCTCTCTCGACTACCTAGAGACAACTCAGAAGCGCTAGCCAGAAGCTGGGGAACAATCCACCCGTAAAAGGAAGACTCTCAGTTCGAAGAAACTATTCGAGGAGGCCCTCCACGGGCAATGCCCGTGGCACCCGAAGAGCAAGCATTCTGTGTTTGAATGTCAAACCCTTCGGAGGGCCCTGGGAGCTCCGCCAAGTCTACGAAGAAAGGCGACAAGACTACCCGACTAATGATTCACTCATAAAGTAAGTACCCGGTTCAAGGAGGTTTTCTGAGGGTCTTTTAGGTGTTTCATTTTTTAAACCATTGTTTTGGGACTGTATCTCGAAACAAGGGGTTCCGTACACCTAAAAGCACCTCTTTCTACAACTTAATCAGGGTCACCATTTATGTTTATTATTCGGGTTAATCACGCCTCCCTCGCTAAACTTAGGGAACCCTGTCATAGCCGAACCATGCGACTGCCAAAAGTGGTCGTCTTGTTTGGCAATGATTAGTGGAACCCGTCAATTAGCCAATTAAAGCACCTACGTGATTATCCATCAAACACTTCCAGTAACGCTCAGATTACTAGTCCATCTTGGTTGAGTGGGCCAGGGCATTGGAAGGGCACGAGTCCTCCAAGCTACCCGGCTCAACCCACCTTTCTGCACCTTCAACTTGGTCAGGCGGGCCCGGGTGTTGGAAGGGCACGAGTCCTCCAAGCTACCTGGCTTAGCCCACCTTCCTGCGCCTCCAATTTAGTCGGGCGAGCCTGGGTATTAGAAGGGCACGAGTCCTCCAAGCTACCCGGCTCAGCCCACCTTTCTGCGCCTACAACTTGGTCGGGCAGGCCCGGGCATTGGAAGGGCACTAGTCCTCCAAGCAACCCGGCTCACCCCACCTTTTTGTGTTTTCAACTTGGTCGGGCAGGCTCGGTATCGGAAGGGCACAGAGTCCTCGAAGCTACCCGGCTTAGCCCACCTTTCTGCGCTATGAACCCCAACAACCTGTCGGGCCTAGCACCGTTCCAAAAAGGCAGGACCCTCGATTCCTCGACGACTAATTCCCCATCGCGAGGGCACTCACCGACCCGCCAACGACTACTTCGACTACAAAACTAGTCGGGAGCGGGACTCACACCACCAATGACTAGTTGGAATCGATTTCGACTAGTCAGGATCATCAACAAACCAGTGCAGCTTCATCAACAAGCGACACGGCTTCGTTGGCAATCACCAACGAATCAAGATTGACAACTATCCATGCTCGTCTGGTTTCTATGCCCGGGGCTGGGCTCAGCAAGGTGGCTACCCACGAGAAGACTAAGACTCGATTCAAGGAGGTTTTACGGCGATCTAAAGGGAATTTGTTTAACCATTGTCTCGTGTTTTATCTCGACACAAGGGGTTTTTTCCCAAATAATTCATTCAACCACTCGGTCAGGGGATCGAGGAGTTTACCCAAAACAGGGCTTGTTCGTTCATCCATATTTCAGCGTCATACGAATTGTCTTGGCCCGCCCAAGGAGTTCCTTCGGGCTAACCGAGACATCTTCGCATGGCAACATACGACTTGTTTTGGTCCGCCCAAGGAGTTCCTTTGGGCTAGCCGAGTCATCATTGCACAATGACTACTTCTGTAACAACGCATGTACAAGATTGCGTTGTCACTTCCTTTGGGCCAACCGGGACATCTTAGCATGGCAACATACGGCTTGTCTTGGCCCGCCCAAGGAACTGATCAAGATCAAGTGCGGGACCTTGTCGTCACCTACTTCGGGCCAACCGAGACATCTTTGCATGGCACCATACGACTTGTCTTGGTCTGCCCAAGGAACTGATCACCCCACATGAAGGACCTCGTCATCAATCCCTTCGGGCCAACTGTGACGTTTTCGCAAGCCAACATGTGAATTCTTATGGTCCGCCCAAGGATACGACTGAAGCTACCAGCAAGATTTATTTCTCCCTCCTTAATTGACTTCTAGTCACCTTCACTTACTTCCAGTACAACTCCGTTCCACTGGTTTTCGACTGGTATTATGTGCAAGTTTACTGAAGGGGCCTTGCTCCCATACTTCCAGTAACAGACTACTAGTTTCTGACTAGTATGCTATGTTATTGAAGGGGCCTCGCTCCCATAATTCCAGTATAACTTTGTTCTACTGGTTTACGACCGGTATTACGCGCAAGTTTACTGAAGGGGCCTCGCTCCCATATTTCCACTAACAGATTACTAGTTTCCGACTAGTACTCTATGCTACTGAAGGGGTCTCGCTCCCATATTTCCGGTATAACTCCGTTTACTGGTTCACGACCGGCATCCTTGCAAGTTTACTGAAGTGGCCTCACTCCTATAGTTCCAGTAACGTTTAGATTATTAGTTTCCGACTAGTATTCTATGTTACTAAAGGGGCTTCGCTCCCATATTTCACTTACAACTCCGTTTACTGGTTCACGACTGGTATCTGCGCAAGTTTACTGAAGGGGCCTCACTCCCATACTTCCAGTAATGTTCAGACTACTAGTCTTTATCAGACTTGGGCACACGGGACTGTCCACGTGGCACACTTCTCCTAGGATACGGGATGGGACATGGACTACTCCCTACATCTGCTGCTCAAGATCAAGGACGTGGGTGCCACCGCTTGCCGGGGGTCTCCCGTTTTTGATACCTACTCGGACTCCAACGAAGAGTACTCCCCGCGCAGTACTACACCTTTGAGCCGGTTCCGAAAAGGACTCGGAGACGAGGGAGTCACCGCTTGTTGGGCGGCCCCCGCCCTTGAAAACTACTCGCAACCCGACGGCCACACCGAATCGTTTCCGAGCAGCCTTCTGAGTTTAACCATCACATCAACGCCGCAAGGACGTTTCGTGTACTGGAAGGGCTTTGAGCCCTCCGAACTACTCAATTACGAATCCCGTCTTGTGGCCTTCATGCAGGAATTACCCTTCCAAGAGGGTAGACCTCTCTCTCGTATCGTGGAAGAAGGAGATAGTAGCACAGAGCTACTCGAGTACAGCCTTATGGCTAACCACTCGCCGGATCGTCAAGTCTGCATGGCCTCCCTTCGCAACACGGAGGACGACGAGCTAGACCCCCCAGTAAGACAACAAACAACTCGCGGACTTCTCAGCCGACGAGCCCACAGCTGATGCTCCCCAAGATGAAGACGAGGAGAACCAAAGGATCCGGTGGGTAAAGAACGCCAAGCGCGCTCAACGCAGGTGCAACACGCAGAATCGCGCCCACGAACCAAGGGATCTTAACAACGCTTTTGCAGTAGTCGTGGATCGCGAATATCATACGCCAATAGGCGCCATTGCAGAAGCAGCACTCTTGGCTCACAACTCCCACCCAATCCTGAGATACAAAGGCTGCAGTACTTGACCCAGCGCGCGCTCATGCAACTCAATGGGCAACATCCAGTGTCCTCCACTCGGAATCAGCCCACGAGGTCTGAGCGCCATGGTGATACCGCGCTGGTCAGTCGCACCCCTGGAGGAGGCCTCGGGAGCTGGAGGAACGACAACCACCAACGCAACGAGGGCCACCCGTCCGCTCGTGGCAACAATGAACAAGAAGTACAACAACCCACTCGCAACCAGCGTGGGGCAAGGCATCACGGCCAAGATCCAGTCGAGGCCAACCTCCACGACGCCCCCATGATCAACCTAAGGTAGAAGATCAATGAAGGCCGCAACACGCGGCTTGTTATTGAAGCGAGGAGAAGGGACCGTACTGGGAGGCGCCACGACGACGATGGCAGCGACCGCTTCCCCGCCTTCACCACCAGCATCACCGATAAGTCGTACCCAAAGGACTTCAAACCAATCGGAATCCCCAAGTATGACGGTAAGCAGGACCCGCGCCAGTGGATTCGTTGCTATTCCGTCGGCATTGAAGTTTCAGGGGGATCCAACTCTACAAAAGCTCTCTACTTCCCAGTGGCTCTTGAGTCCGCGCCCCTCACGTGGCCTGAAAGCCTCAAGCCAAACTCCATCGACTCGTGGGAGGACCTCAAGCGGGCCTTCATCGACAACTTCCAGGGATTCATGATTAGGGCGGGCACTTACCACGACCTGTCCCAGGCGAAGCAAGAGATGAACGAGACCCTAAGGTCCTACGCACGGTGTTTCTTCGAGACGCGCGCCACCATCGCCAACATCACCGATGAGGACGTCATTCGTTACTTCCAAAACGGCCTCTTCTCGAAGAACACGTACCATGACTTCGGGCACAACCGCTCGACTACTGCCGTTGAGCTGCGTGACATGGATGGCACGGTGGGCTGACTAGGAGAACGAGGAGAATGACCGCTTCCCTAAGCACAACCACGACAAGCAAGGCAATGGCAATGACCATTTCGACAAAAGCCAGCGGAACCACTCGGGGAATACCCGAAAGTGCAAGCCAGACTATGAATTCGCGTCTGTCGAGCGCAACCCGCGTGGCAAGAAGTCGGGAAACAACGACTCGGAATATGAGAAAGTCATGCACAAACAATTCTTGATACACCCGAAGTCGCGGCACATGCTCTCCGAGTGCATCGCCATCCGCAAATCACTCAATGCACCACCCCTCCCTCAAGCAGGAAAGTGAAAAGACAAGGAGGATGATGAAGAAGGTGACAAGTCAGGGGCTCAAGACTTCCAGGATCCGAAGAACGCCATGTCATCTTCGGCGGAGACGGCGGATTCCCCTCCAAGTGTGCGCAGAAGTTTACCCTGCGCGAAATAATGTCTGTGGAGCCGGCTACGACAAGGCCTCTGAGATATAGCGAGGTCCCGATCTCCTTTTCTAGGGACGATCAATGGACCAGCTTCTCCGAGCTGGGAAAATTCCCGCTCGCCCTAGACCCTGTCGTGCCGGGCTCACAGCTAACTCGCGTACTCATCGACGGCGGGAGCGGCCTAAACCTGCTTTTCGCGAGTACCATGAAGAAGATGGGACTGGATATCTCCAAGATGCTCACTCCCAGCAAAGCTCCTTTCTTCGGCATCATCCTGGGTAACGCGGCTACACCACTCGGGTCAGTGGTCTTGCCAGTCACCTTTGTGACGAAAGACAACTACCGCACCGAGTACATCAAGTTCGAGGTGGTGGATTTTGACTCGTCATACCATGCCATCCTTGGCAGACCGACACTAGCCAAATTCATGGCCATGCCCCACTACGTCTACCTGCTACTCAAAATGCCAGGCAATACAGGCGTACTCACACTCTGTGGCGACCTGAAGAAGTCATATGACTGCGACCAGGAGGCGATCGAGTACGCCACGACCTCACGCGTGCTAGAGACATCTGTAGAAGTACTCACGATCGCGCTGAAGCTGACCAACTCAGAGAAGGAGATCCCCAACCAACGGCCTAGCCAGTCGAGGGTTAAACCTAACCCCAGCAACATCGGCATCAAGACCATCCAGCTGCAAGAGGGCGACCCGTCCAAGACCGCTTTGATCGGGGGCGGCTTAGGCGACAAATAGGAAAGCGCGCTCATCAACTTCCTTATGGCTAATTGGGACATATTCGCATGGAAACCAGCGGATATGCCAGGGGTGCCCAAGGAGCTGATTGAGCATTGCCTAAAAGTCGACCCTAAAGCCACTCCAAAGAAGCAACGACTACGACGCTTCGCCCCCGATAAGAGGGAGGCCATCAAGAAAGAGCTAGCAAAACTACTCGCGGCTGGTTTTATGAAAGAAGTGTACCACCCCGAGTGGTTAGCTAACCCTGTACTTGTATTGAAAAAGAATAATATTGAATGGAGGATGTGTGTGGATTATACTGATCTCAATAAACACTGCCCGAAGGACCCCTTCGCGCTCCCACACATCGACCAAGTCATCGACTCTACGGATGGCTGCATCTTGCTCTCCTTCCTCGACTGCTACTCGGGCTATCACCAGATAGCTCTCAAGGAGGAAAACCAGATCAAAATGGCGTTCATCACCCCCTTTGGAGCATACTCTTACACTACAATGTCATTCGGGTTGAAGAACGCAGGAGCCACCTATCAACGTGACATCCAACTGTGCCTCGCAAACCAGCTGCACCGCAACGTTGAAGCTTACGTGATGACGTGGTCATCAAGACCAGATCCCATGATGAGTTCATCTCTGATGTCGAGGAGACTTTGAACAGCTTGCAACGGTTTTGATGGAAGCTTAAACCGACAAAGTGCGTCTTTGGCGTGCCTCAAGGCAAACTACTCGGGTTCATTGTAAGTCACCGTGGGATCGAAGCAAATCCGGAGAAGATCAACACCATCACAGTCATTGATGCTCCAAAGACAATCAAGGACGTTCAGAAGCTCACTGGCTGCATGGTAGCTTTGAATCGATTCATCTACCGACTCGGAGAAAGGGGACTTCCCTTCTTCAAATTTCTCAAGCTCCACGACAAGTTCAAGTGGACCGAGGAGGCAAACCAGGCGCTACAAGATCTCAAGCATCATTTGCAGTAGCCACCCATCCTGACGGCTCCCGAACCACGCGAGAACCTGCTACTCTACATCGCCGCGACTAGTCACGTCGTCAGTATGGCAATTGTGGAGGAATGACAGGAAGGCGGCCACGCCTTTGGGGTGCAGCGACCAGTCTAGTTCATCAGCGAAGTCCTCTCTAAATCTAAGGTTCGTTACCCAAAAATTCAGAAGATACTTTATGGTATACTCATCACTTCCAGGAAGCTTCGCCACTACTTCGATGCATACAATATCCTAGCGGTCTATGACTTCCCATTGGTGGATATCCTCCACAATCGGGACGCTACCGGGCGCATCTCCAAGTGGGCAGAGGAGCTAGGAGCCCTTACACTCGACTTCAAGCTCCGGACAGCCATCAAGTCGCAAGCACTAGTCGATTTCATGGAGGAGTGGTGAGAAAACCAAGTGGAAGCCCCAACCAACCAGCCAGAGCATTGGGTCATGTACTTTGACGGTTCACTCAAGCTCAACGGTGGTGGTGCGGGAGTACTTTTCATCAGCCCGAGAGGAGCACAACTCAAGTACGTGTTTCAATTACTATTCGAGGCCTCTAACAACGAGGCCGAGTACGAGGCATTATTGCACGAGCTACACCTGGCAATCTCCCTGGGCATCAAGCGACTACTCGTCTATGGTGACTCCTTACTGGTGGTTCAACAAGTCAACAAGGAGTGAGACATCAAAAAGAACACCATGGACGCTCGTCATGGAAATACGCAAGCTCGAGAAAAAGTTCTCGGGGCTGGAAATTCACCATGTGGTTCGCGACAACAATGTGGGCGCAGATGTGCTCTCCAAACTAAGTTCTGATCGAGCTAACATCCCACCGAGAGTTTTCGTTCACGAGTTGCATCACCCTTCCATTAGAGCACCAGACTCAAGTTCCATTGCTCAGGGTCCCAAGGAACCCGACCGAGAGGTCTTGATGATTGAGGTCGACTGGAGGGTGGCCTTCATCGACTTCATCCAGGAGCACAGAATACCCCCCGGCGTCGACCCAAAAAGCGCTGAAGCTACTCGCATCCTACGGCGCAACAAAGGGTATGTTCTAGTCGGGGGTAATCTGTACAAGCGTGAATCAGCATCAGGCATACTCATGAAGTGTGTCAGCACGGAGGAGGGCAAAGAGATACTCCAAGAGATTCACAAAGGCGTGTGCGGGAACCACGCGGCTTCTCGCACACTAGTCGGCAAGGCGTTTTGATTTGGTTTCTACTGGCTGACTGCTTTGGCAGATGCTGAAGCATTTGTTCGCCGGTGTACCAACTGCCAATTCTTTGGCAAACAGCCTCATGTCCCGGCTCATAACCTCATCATCATACCACCTTCATGGTTGTTTGCATGCTGGGGCCTGGACATGATAGGGCCCTTAACAACTGCGCCAGGAGGTTTTACTCACGTGTTGGTGGCTATCGACAAGTTTACCAAGTGGATCGAGTACAAGCCAATCGCTACTCTCACTATGGATCGAGTGGTTACTTTCATCTACAACATCTTACATCGCTTTGGCTTCCCCAACACCATCATCACAGATTTGGGATCAATTTTCCACTCGCATCAGTCCTGGAATTTTAGTGAATGCAGCTCCATTGAAGTCAAATATGTTTCAGTGGCTCACCCGCGGGCCAATGGCTAGGTTGAGCATGCCAACGGCTTGATTCTTGATGGATTGAAGAAACGACTCTATGATGAAAACAGTAAAAAGGGCGGCAAGTGGATCAATGAGATCTCATCAGTAGTCTGGGGGCTTCGCACACAACCAAGCAAAGCCACAACATAGTCACCTTTCTTTCTCATTACGGGTCTGAAGCTATATTACCAGCTGACATGATGTGGAAGTCTCCATGACTGGAGATGTTTGACTCAGCTATATTACCAGCTATATTACACTGCAAGACATCTCGAGCTTGACTCAGCTAAGGAAATCCGATGCAATGTATTGTTGCAGTCGGCCCGCTACTTACAAGGAGTTCGTCGTTACCACGATAGGAACGTTCAACGGCGCTCTTTCAATGTTGGAGATATGGTTCTTCGACGAATCCAGTAACTAATTACTAGTTCCCGACTAGTATCTTGGGTTACTGAAGGGGCCTTGTGCTCACACTTCCAGTACAACACCGTTCTACTGGTTTACGACTGGTACTGCGCGCAAGTTTGCTGAAGGGGCCTTGCTCCCTTATTTCCAGTAACATATTACTTATTTTTGACTTGTACACTATGTTATTGAAGGGGCCTCGTTCCCATGACAAGAAGTTTACTAGTTTACGACTATCTCTGCACATGTTCGATTACTTCGATTACTTGTCTTGACTACAATCCTAGTCGAGATCGACTCCGACTAGATGCCTTCATCGACTATTCAAGCACCAGCAGCTAGTTGCTCAATGCCTGGACTCCAGGGCTAGCACCACCGTTCTGCTACGACTACTTTATGCTTATCATTTGGCTCCTAGCTCGGGGGCTTGATGCGACAAGGCACTCAGCGTGCCTCAAGGGACAACTCTCATGCTTACATGCTGGACGCTGTACAATTACTCGACAATACCCAGTCCAAGAGGCTTTCTAAGATTTGTCTTGGGTAGATGTTTGTTAACCATTATTTCAGGGATTTTATTCCGAAATAAGGAGTTTGTTCAAAATATTACCCAGAGGACTTATTTAGTCATTGGCTCAAGGCACAAAAGTTGATTTGAGAGGTAATCTTGAGTGTTTTTTGGGATGTTATTTGTTTAACCATTTTTCAGGCAACTCATCCCAAAAAAAGAGGTTTTCAAATTTACTACACCAATTTGCCCATGTTCACCATCAAATCTTTGCCGTCATATACTGCATGCCACGATTCGTTGGATCCTTTATTCCAAACCTAGGGGATTTGGATTCAAGGCTCGGGGCTGCGAGACACGTGTCATCAGCAACTTATTTTTCAAATCTGCTGGAAGTTAAGGATAGAAGGCTCAAGATTAAATTGACCCTCAGCTTGATTCTACGAGTCAACCTAAGGCTCGGGGGCTACTCCATATGGAGTGCGAGTTTAATCACACCCCATATAAAAGAAGACTTGACAACTACTAGGGGCATGAGCACCTCACAGCCTCGATGCAGCCAAGGAAGTACTCGGACGACACCTTCAAGATGAAGTTCAGGAGAACTCGAAGACATCTTCAGAAGTACTCGGACGCTTGCAGTACTCGATTACGAAGAGCTCGGGGGCATGTCAGACCCGGGCACACGGGACTGTGCACAACGCGTACTTTTCCTAGGATAAGTGATGGGACATGGCCCATGCCCTACATTTGTTGTAACTACTCGTAGCGTAGAAGAACTACTCATACAGTAGTAAAACTAGTCGGACACAGTAGGAAACTACCATAAAACCACTCGGATAGGACTCTAGGACCTGTATCCGACTAGAACTTCCATGTAAACCTGTGCCCCTAGACTATATAAGGGAGGACAAGGACCCCCTCCAAATAGGGAATCACCCAGAAGATCACCCTATCACCACCTAAGGCAATACAAACCACACAGGACGTAGAGTATTACACTCTTAGCGGCCCGAACCTGTCTAAACCTTGTGTTCCTTGCACCTTCGAGTTTCTGATCTCGGCGACACCCTACCTACAAACTCACCACCTCGGGGGTATCCCTCGGTGGACGTGGCGGTAAAACACTGACAACTACCGGGAGAACCGCACATGACTGGCAAAGGAGACACCAGCCAACTAGGCTACTTTATGGACCTCCTACCGCAACTACCAAAATGGGGAGGGTTACGCTAGATGGACAGGGCTATCACCACCTACCGCCTACCTCATCTAACCATGGGATAGAGCCGCATCCAGCAACACTAACTAAACGAAACACCACATTTGCATTAATTAGCGATAGTCTAGTGCCCCGCGAGGAGCCCCACCCTCCGGATGGACAGACATCACGCTAGAGCAAACATACAAACACCGGAACCATTGCCGTGGCACGAGACCTACTCTTCTAATCATGCAAGGCATAAGGTACAAGTATAAACTAATCATAGAATACATGTCTGACACTGCAGAATATAAACTAAGCAAATATATAAATCTAGAAGATAACTCTATTAAAGTTATCCGAGAATTATAAAGTTGAGGAAGAGCTAAACCCATAGCGAACACTCATAGGCAATCTCGGGAACCCGAAGCAGAGCTACTTCAGCCTAAACTCCACTATCCTATGGACTAAGCAAGAGAGCAACTTGAGAGAGAGCAACTTGAGGTGTGTCTTCTTTAGGAGCCATTCCAATCATATTTATAGATGTGACATGAGGTGTCTCGGCCGGCAAATGAGGTGCTATATCCTAGAACCGACATGGAGGAGCTATGGGGCAGCGCCACGTGGAAGCTTTAAGTCGGTGGAGCTGGCCTTGATTCGGCTAAACCACTTGGTTCGGCCGAACCAGGCTTGGCCCCAACCGACCTCAGCCTTTGCTGAGTGGCTGGCAGGTGGGCCCTGGGGTCTTTGGTGCACAGCTTGGTGCTGTCCTAAGGCGGTTGCATGTCCTGGTGGGCCCTTTAATCCATGTGAGGCTGAACGGTGCATTCTGATTGGTCGATAACTTTTTCCTTGGATTCAAGGGTGTGTTTTCCCTCCATTTCTACTCAAATTCCTGCATGACACTAATTTCCAAGGGACATGTGGAAATAACATTATTCTAGATAAATATGCATGTAAGAAATCCTAGTTCTTCCCAATTTTCTGATCAAATTGACAGTCAAAATTGTTTGTAACGAGCGTCAACAAGATCCCCCAAGCTATCCTTTGCTCGTCCCGAGCAAAGCAGGACATTTAGGTTGTTGATTAGAAAATTGCTACCACTCTTTACCTATCGTCATGCCATGTCCTGTAGCTAAGATGATCTACATGAGGTTGAATAAATTGTCATGAGTACCCTGCCCTTGTTACCTTAATCGTCTGTGGGGCTTATTAGCTTCTCCTTGTCTTGAGAAAGACTTACCTCTTCTTCGTTCAACAATCCATCTGGAGGTTTTCTTTTGAGTTCTGTAAATCAAGACCAAGTTCCTCAAATGAATCTCTCTGATCGCTCAATGTGTTTGAATCCTCACCAGGGCACTTCTCACCTCCTAATATCTAAAGCTTTTGTAGGGCTTAAGGTATGGGAAAGATGAGGCGTACCTATATCTCATATGTTGCAAAGAAAAAGAGTGGATCCATGGAGAAACAAGTCATAAACCAAGATCAAGATGTGCACATGTGTGAATGGATGATGGTATGATTACTCCTCTTTGTATGATATCCCTCTCCTCGTATTTTATTCAGAGTATGGTTACACCTTTTATTTTTTCTCTTTTCTCTTTCTTTTTGGGGTCATGCACCTGGGCATGTGTGACACCCTGGGTGTCTAAAAGACTAAACAAAGATCCAAATCATGAAATTAGGCATAAAAGAGCAAGAAAAATATAAAACAACCTATCAAAATCTACCATTCAAGCAAATGAATATGTGTATATGTATATATGCATATACATGTGAACCCTTGCAAACAAACCTTTGTAACTTTCAAAGTTGTTCACAAATGACTCTGAACATCTAATGGCACATCTATCATAACAAGAGCAACAAAAGTCTAGTTGAACTCAAGGTCTAAAAGTGCAAAAATTCACATCAAATGACATGACATTAAAATACTAGTTTTTGGAAATTCAAAATAACTTTTTATACATTGCTCAAATGAACATAGTCATAAAAGAGAAAATGTATATCTTGAAAAGTTGAACAAAAATGGTACTCAAATATTTTTCATTTGACCTTGGGAAGAATGAGTTCTAGCTTCTCGTGCATAAGTCCCATCACCTTCTCCGTCCTCTCTCCTCCCTCTGCCCTGTCCCATCGCCGGCAGGCCAGCTAGCCGGCGCACCCCGGTGCAGCTGAGCCCACCCGGCCATGTGGACCCGCCAGCACCTTCCAAAATCCCCCGCTGGCCCACAAAATCTCGCTCTTCCCCCTCAGGAAGCCTCCACGCGGCGGCATTCTTCTGCCGCGGGCGCTGCTGGCGCCACGGCAAGCCCCGCCGGCGACTACGAGGCAGCTGCGCCCCCGGTTTTGCCCCTGGTCGTGCCCTCCCCAGCAGCTCGTGTCAGGCCGCCATCCTCCCTCTCGCGCCTATAAAAGCCCCACTTGAGGCCCTGAGCTCGTCACCCCAACCCAACTCCGGCGAGCCGTCACCTGCGCGTGGACACACCACTCCGCCCCCACATTGCCCAAACCAACCCTCCCATCACCTTCTCCGCCTCCCACCGAAGCTGCACGACTAATCCCTGCGCCAACTTCCTCACCGGAGCGCCGCCACCATCACCCGCACCGGCCGCCGGCTCTGTGCCACCGCCGGCGAGCCGCCTCAGTCCACCCCTCCCCACCCAAGGCCACAAATAGGTACGGTTTGTTCCCCTCTCATCACTCCCACCTTCGTCCCTTACCGCCAGCAACACTAGTCGCCGAAATTTGGCCGGCCGCCGCCGTTCCACTGCACAAAGGACCCGTTTGCTTCGATTTCAATGTTCCCGGGGAGATTTCTGTAAAATCTTAGGGACTTATTTGAAAACCAATCTAGAACTTTGAAAACCAATCTATAAACTTTGAAAATGCAAAAAAATTCACAGAAATATCCTAAAAATACAAACTAAAATGTTCCGGACTCCTTAAGTTAAGTTCTACAGCTTTGTAAAAGGGTCTTAGACTGTTTCCACATAACTTTAACTGTGGATTTAAATCAAGTTTAAATATCTTTTATTTGTTCCAAGACTTTCAAGAAAGAACTGCTCATGAGTTTTGGATGGTAGCTTCAGTACTAAGAGTATAGTCTTCCATAAAAATTTCATGCACTAAATCTAGTCACAACTAGATGACTCAAGTTTTTTTTTTCTTATACGCTAGATCCAGTTAAACTAGAATTTTAGCCTCTGATTCTTGCATAGGAAAAATCTGTAAAATTTACGGTAGCCCACTCATGCAAGTAAGTTTGTCCAGTAAAATGTTGAGCACCAGCTCTTGCATGGTTTGTTCTGTACAAATAGATCTTGATCCTAGCAGTAGCTATTTAATGTTTTTTCATGATCAACCTGCTAAATGAAAATGGTTAAAAATTTTACAGTGAGTTTGCACTTAAGTAACGAGCTCTGCATAAAAATCTCAACCCCTAAAACTGCCTCTACAAGTAGTTTGGTTTAATCCATGCTTACTGATGAAAATGGCCGTTTACAAAATGACAAAACCACTCACTTACTTAATGAAATTGGTTAATCCAGATAAATACTCAATAAATGACTGCCCAAGGAAACAAATGAAGTGCTCGACTACTTAACTTAAGTTTTGTTGAATGACTACTTTATAGTGAAAAAGTTATTTATCTTGTACCACTAAAACCACTCATACATGTGCATTCATATAGAATCGACTACTCTCGCCGACGGAACCTACGAGCTGGTGCCCGAGTCTGAGAGTGAGCAGCGCGAAGCTCAAGTTAATCTAATTGAAGTTGCTGAAGACCCGAACCAAAGTTTGGAAGAACCCTTGACTAGTTTTGCCCAAGAAGCCAAGCCCCAGTGTATGATCCTAGTGTTTCAATTTATGCAACTATTGTTCCTTTTTGCCTGTGCATTTAAGTTCATAAGAGTTGATTAGAACCCTAGCTGCATGATCCTAGGCAACTATTGTTCCATCTTTGCTTGAATGGTCTCCAGAGATTTGTCATTGGCGGCCGGCTTCTTTTGTAGTGATTCATTAACTTTTGCTTGACCTAAGACAAGATCCCTCAAGGAAGGTTGGTTAGAATTAAATGAATTTGAGTTACCATTACCTCCTTGGTAGAAGGGGGGCGATTGATTCCACCCCTGACCTCCTTGAGGACGAAACCCGTTGTTGTTGTTCATGGACAAGATTTCTTCTTGGGTTTCGGGGCAGTTATTCCCCGAGTGTCCGGCGTTCCCACATACCTCTCACGTCATTGTTGATGGCCATTGAATCACACTTTGTCCGTCAACTTCTCGGGAATAAATAGAGCTTTGCACCATGTTCCATACATATTTTATTTAAACTATTCATGTTCCACGAGTTTTGGATGAGTTGTGAATGTAGGAACAAGTATACCAAAATTGAGGAAAAATGGGGAAAGCCCCAGGCCGACCGGCCTCCCCTAGGATGGCCGGCCTGGCACACCCTCGGATCGCCACGTCACTGATCCAGGGGCAAGGAAACACACTTACCTTGATCCTGAGCCGTGCACTTGAAGTCGGTTTGATCCAAAGACCCGTAAGGCTTCACCCATGGATTGGAGGGTCCACTTGCATGCAAGACTCGGGCAAACACCTAAGATGTCAACTGCCACTGACACTAGGAGTGGATCAGAGGCATCCAGAGGAAGGCGGTGCCAAGTGGCACAAATCCCAGGCCGGCCTCCCACTGCAGCTCCACGTGTTCAACTTCGCGTGGAAGTTACTTCAACCGTCATACCTGCTTACAAGACAAGCTACGCTGCAAGAACCGACCTTGAAGTAGTATAAATAGACCAACACATCCCACTTGTAACACACACCAAGGAGTTCTCTCTCTCTCATTTCTCTTTCTAGAGTTAGGTTTAGTAGTCTGGGAGTTAGAGTCGAGTCGAGCTTGTCTCGGGATTCCGGAGTCGTCATTGGAAGTCTGGTACAAGCTCTTGTATCTTACCCATTGACATTTATCAATATAAGTTATCTTCTTTATCTTTTCAAGTTAGCTTTACTTTCCGCATTTATTTATCTTTCCAAGTTATCCAACTTGTGTGCAGAAGTTCTTTCCTCTAGCTTAGGCTTTGTTATCTTTCTTGTTTGTCGGGATCTTACCTTGCGAATTTTCTCGCCCGGACTAGGGGGCTCAAGTCAGTTCACTAGGTTGAGGGGGATTTCATTTGAAGGCCTCAAGAGAAATCCTAACACCAAGTGCAGACGTGGTGTCTGGCTTAGTGTTAGCTAGGCAGTGTGTTGCACCCCACGGAATAGTATGGTAGGCGGCAGGTGGTAACAGCCCTGTCCGTCCCCCGTAGTCCACCATGTTCAGGTGCTTTCAAAGCAATAGTAGCAGGTTGCTGTTGGACTCCCCTCTCACCCCTTTCTGAACTCCTTCCTCTTCCAACCGCTGAAGTAAGCTCTAGGTTCCCAATAACTAGTTAGAAGCAAGGTTTAGTCTAGTGAGGCTAGCTCGATAGTTTAGAAGTGTTTTAGGAGTCTTTCTCGCTCGTTGTCCTCCCAGCTGCTTGCCACTCTAATGTTTAGAGTCTCCTATGTCAGACGGTCATTGCTTGGCTATTATTTTATCTTATCTATCTATCTTACCCCCACTAATTTATTTGGTTGATATCTCTAGTAAAGTTTATCATTCGCTTCTTCAATACTCTTTAACCATAGTGCTTCCCCGAAGAATATTACGATACCTTGGAATACTCCAAGGTGAAGTGCTACGGCGGTAATTCTGTGCACTTGCGGGATATCAATTCTATTGGAGCATAAGAAACACCAACATTCATGCGAGTATCTAAGGCTTGGGGATGTTCATCTATCTTCTTTAGGAGGAGGTCAAGCTTAGCGGCCAGCATGTTCGTCTCCTTGATGGTGTGCATACCTCACTGGCGTGGTTGGAGACGTTCATCATTCCAACCTTGGTTGGACACTATCTTCTCGATCAAAGTTTTGGCTCTGTCAATGGTTAGCGAGAAGAAGTCACCACCTGCAACAGTGTCGATGTGGTCGTGGGCCGTTGGAGTCAGCCCATTGTAGAAATTTTGGAGAATAAACCAATCGTCCATCCCATGGTGAGGACACACAAGGATGTACTCCTGAAGCCTCTCCCATGCTTTAGAAATTGACTCATTAGACGCCTGCTGGAAACTGGAGATTCTTCCTCGAAGAGCGTTGGTTTTGCCCATCGGGAAGAATTTGGCAAGGAATGCCTTGGTAAATTTTTCCCATGTGTCCACTGCACTTCTGTTGGCATAAAACCACAGTTTTTCTCTCCCCAGAAGAGAAAACGGAAATAGTCGGAGTTGGATTGCATCCTGAGTGACTCCCTTGAAAACAAAAGTACTGCAGAGTTGCAGGAATTGTTGGAGATGTGCACTGGCATCCTCATTGGCCTTGCCACAGAATGGGCTAGCCTGCACCATCGTTGAGACCCGTGTTGATCTCGAAATTTTCATCTCCAGTGTTGACAGATGGCCCAACTGAGACATTGTCAGCGGAGGGAGCAGAGTATTCACGGAGTGTCTTCTCGGCCATGGCGTTGGAAGTTGATGGAGCAATAATGACTGGTTCGGTTGTTGAGAGTGATATCTGAGGAGGTACGACATGAGGTTGAAATTTTCTCAAAAGTGACTCTGAATTCTGTGTGAAATCTTGCGGCAGATCGAAACCA
This sequence comes from Panicum miliaceum, assembly GCA_032594955.1. NCBI lineage: Eukaryota > Viridiplantae > Streptophyta > Magnoliopsida > Poales > Poaceae > Panicum > Panicum miliaceum. The sequence goes on along the minus strand of CM064070.1, from coordinate 2,958,606 downwards.
GTCATACACAATCCTTTTTTCACATCAGAGAGAGAGAAAACAAAGCCAAGTTATCCTGTTTAAACAATGAATACCTACTAAGAGATTAATCAAGAACTTTATCTATTCTTTTAACCTATGCCTTCCCCGGCAACGGCACCAAAAATGCTTGTTGCCGTTTCTTAGCGTCATCACTAGGATCATCATTCCCTAGCAATGGTGCCGAAAACGCCGTGTGGTATTTCTTACGTCACAGATAAATCCGCAAGCGCATGGAATACCGTTGTAGCATTTTACCTATGATTAATCCTGGGTGTCGTATTTATATTTCCGTAGGGAAGGCAGCGGTTATAGAATAGGTAAGTTGATGATCAAATCTTGGTTGAATATTCAATTGCATAAATAGGGGTAAGATAATATATGGATAATGAGGTAGTGTGACACACAAGTTACTCAAGCTCAAACTCAAGCAAAGGCATAGAAAAGGAGAAAGGAAGAAGAAAGCTAGCTACTTGGGACTTATGTACTTCTATCTAGATATACAGCTCATACTATACACTAATACACATACACATGATTATCCTCAGCTCTAGGCTCCCAGGCACTATCGGGAGAACCGCACATGTCTTGCAGAGGAGCCGCCAGCCAACTCAGCTACTTTATGGACCTCCTACCGCAACTACCCGAACGGGGAGGGTTACGCTGGATGGATAAGGCTGTCACCACCTGCCGCCTACCTCATCTAACCATGGGATAGAGCCGCATGCGGCAACACTAACTAAACCAGACAACACGTCTGCATTAATTAGCGATACTCTAGTGCCCCGCGCGGAGCCCCCACCCTCCGGATGGACAGACATCACACTAGAGCAAACATACGAATACTGGAATCATTGTCGTGGCACTAGATTTACTCTTCTAATCATGCAAGGCATAAGGTACAAGTATAAACTAATTATAGCATACATGTCTGACACCACATAATATAAACTATGCGAATATATAAATCTAGAAGATAACTCTATTAAAGATATCCGAGAATTACACCGGAGAGGAAGATCTAAACCCATACCGAACACTCCTAGGCAACCACAAGAACTCGAAGAAGAGCTATTTCAGCCTAAACTCCACAATCCTATGGACTAAGCAAGAGAGCAACTTGAGGTGTGTCTTTGTTAGGAGCCTCTCCCCTCATATTTATAGATGTATCACAGGGTGTCTCGGCCGGCAAATGAGGTGCTATCACCTGGAACCGACATGGAGGAGCAATGACGAGGCGCCACGTGGAAGCTTTAAGTCGGTGGAGCTGGCCTTGGTTCGGCCGAACCAGGCTTCGCCCCAACCGACCTCAGCCTTTGCTGAGTGGCTGGCAGGTGGGCCCTGGGGTCTCTGGTGCACGGCTTGGTGCTGTCCTAAGGAGGTTGCATGTCCTGGTGGGCCCTTTGACCATGTGAGGCTAAACGGTGCGTTCTGATTGGTCGTTAACTTTTGCCTTGGATTCAAGAGTGTGTTTTTCTTCCATTTCTGCTCAAATTCCTGCAATAGCACTAATTTCCAAGAGACATGTGGAAATGATATTATTCTAGATAAATATGCGTGTAAGAAATGCTAGTTCTTCCCAATTTATTGATCAAATTGACAATTGAAATTAGTCCCTAACGAGCGTCAACAAGTAATCAGAGGGAGTTTGAATCGGACTAAAAAGATGACATCAGCACAAGATTTTGTGGAAGTCTGGTTTCCTTTTGTTTTATCTTATGGATATAGTAGTTTTTATTTTCAAGTCAAGTTTGTAACCGATCGTGTTCGATCAGGAGTCTAGCTCGGCACTTAGGGTTATGTAAAAAAGAACAATCACCATTCAATACAACTTTTCTCGGCACTCGCCAAAACCCTAGGAGTAGGAGTAACGTACTTTCTCGCCGAATTCTTCAGGGGCTGCATCTGATCGATCTCCAGCTTGTTGGTAAGTTAACATTTATTAGATTTTCTAGGCTTTAGCTACCGGCGTATTGCTGTAGTTTCGTCGAGTTTAATCCATAAGTTATCGATTTCTATCAAGTTCTTGTAAGGCTGCATCGTTTGATCTCTTGCTAGTTCTTAATAGATTTCACAATTTATCCAGTGGTAATTATCGGATTATCATCTTTACTTAATCTTTTATTGCAGAGATTTAATAGTCGATCTATCCTTTAATTATCGCTACTACCAACAAGTTGTACATGATCTTGGATTTTGTTGCGACAATCATATCATCTAGTTCGTTCGATCTATCAACGTCATCTCAAGTTGTCTTGGTTAAGTCCGATCCTTGAGTAATGATGCCGGGTCAAGTCCTACCGGTCAGATCTGTTTGTTGCTCAATAATTGTAGGTGTTTTACCGCCAGCCTACCTAGGGATATCCTAAGAGTAGGAGATTATTTGGTGAGGGATCGCCGGATCTGGATCTTGAAGGTAAAAGCGAGGACACAAGATACGGATTTAGACAAGTTCGGACCGCCAGAATAGCGTAATACCCTACATCCTGTTTGGGGTGTTGTATATTGCGTCCTGCGTTTTGGTGTTGTGTTCCCTTAGTTTAAGCTTGAGTTGATTCTGCCGATCTAGGTACCCCTGCCGTCCTTTATATACTCTAGAGGGTAGGGTTCCTAGTCGGTTACAAGGAATGAGTCCTAGTAGGATTACATGGTAGAGTCCTAGTAGGATTACACAAGAATTTTAGTAGGAGTCCGTCTTCTTCCTCTTTGCGAGTAGCTTCCTTGCGTGTACATGGGGATTTATCGCTGACAATAACGACATTTTTGAGATAGCTTGGTGGTTTCAATCGGCCTCATGGCCGATCAAGAGCTTAACGCTAAGAATAAATATCAATATAATTCAATGCATCGGTTAGTTATGCTCAGTTTGTCGCCCAGCTGTTAGCGTTGTCTCGGTTAAATCTGATCCGACTAATGGTGACTATAGATTTAGTCTAATTAAACATGTATATTTAATTATGAGATTTTTATTTTTTAATCTTGCTTCATCATAAAATCGGCTTTAATGCCGATGTGTGGCTATGTGTATCGGACGTTCTGGCAGATATGCTCCTTGGAACCATTCGGAACTCCAGCCGATGCGTTCCTTGTTATTTTACAGATTAAATTTCTTTTTTCTTATCAATTGTAGGTCAAATTGATTGGCACGTCCTGAACCCGATTTGCAGGATCTGCACTGGAGATAAGCAGAGCTCCTAGGCCTTAGCGTGTCGTGATTCACCGTCCGATTTTTGCGGCAACAGTTCCGCATAACCAATCATCTTCCGTGTTCGTTTGTGAGCCCTAGAATGTGAATCTGAATCTTCCCTTCAATCCTTCCAGTGTGTTCCCGATTCGTTAGCTGCGTGGTTGGGTTACTAATATCCCTTCAATTTCCAATTTCCTCTTGGGGTTCAACTAAACTCTCCTCTTCGTTTCCTAGGCTAGGATTATTCCCATCCCAAGAGAAGTCATCTATGTAGTCAGCATGGAAAGGTCGCAGCGATAAAACGTGATAATTCCTACTTACCTCGGAATGGTGGCCGTGCTGAACAAACACAAATTTATATTAGGAGCCTTTGCGTAACTCTTAATGCAAAATTTAGGAATACAAGTCTGTCTGACTGTTCTGATGATTTTTTTTTTGGTCTGAAGAACCACACTTGCAGTGGTTGAAGAGGAAGGAGCGAGGACTTGATCAGAGATGAATGCTCCGGATCGCTATGAGCGCTTTGTTGTGCCTGAGGGCACCAAGAAGTAAGTACTTGCAATATGAATGCTATTATCGATGATCGTTGCCCTGTTTGTTATGCCTTGTTTCTTACTTCTCTATAAAGTGTGAACTATGATGCTTAGCCTATCGGTGCTCTTGCTTTTACGAATTTGCTCGGGCGCTCACTTACTCGTAGGTTTTGGTTCTCATACTGATAATCATCTTTCAGGGTGTCGTATGAGAGGGACACAAAGATCGTGAATGCTGCCTCATTCACTATCGAGCGTGAGGACGACACCATTGGCAACATTGTCCGCATGTGAGTATAGTTTTTCTTGTTTCCCTTAGTGTCATCTTCTTTTATATTTTGTATGTATGATGCTCTTATGGTTGTAAAATTTGCAGGCAGCTGCACAGAGACCCAAATGTGCTCTTTGCTGGCTATGAGCTCCCTCACCCACTTCAGTACAAGATCATCACGAGGGTAGGGTACATATTCTTTTTTTTGCTATTTATTTTGTTTGATTGGCTTATTCAGCTGGTCACTAATTTTATGTTGCGTGGACAGATCCATACTACCAGCCAGTCTTCCCCAACACTGGCCTACACCCAGGCAATCAAAGATCTAGACAAGGAGCTTGAGTACCTTATGCAAGCTTTTGAGGTATGTTTCTGATGTATCCACTAGAATTCTTAGTAACTTTTCCTGTAATGCACCCTTTCTGTCATGGAGTAAGTAGTAAGGGGAAAATGAGAAGCAACAGTTTGACTTGATTCTACTGGATATAAAATAAGGTGCCTTCTACTTCTGTTGATGTAAATTTTTATGGGAACTTCTTTGATATGATGACCATTGTCTTTAGATGTGGTGACTGTTTGACCTTTCATATTTAGTAAACAATTATATAATATGTTATACTACTAGTGGAGATGTACGTGCCACAGGCACGTATTTAAAGTTAAATTGTTTAAAAATAATTGGATTGCATCGAATTACTATAAAAAGTCTCATTTGTTGCATGATGAAATAACCAATTATATTTGCTATCTAAAAGTCTAAAAGGGAAGCAACATTTAGTATCTATATAAGACAACCCTTGATTAAATATGGAAGCATATTGTTGTCAAGTGGATGTTTATGGAATTAGTTAGTCAACAAATTGGCGAAGGACGTGGTGAGCCAGCGCTAATAGTAAGGATTGCCTAGCGTGCTTTGTTACTGATGGGAGTTTACATGAGTTTATTTAGAGCAGCTTCTCTCTCAGTCTTTTTCCGATGGTAACTTTTCTACCTATTTACGTTCAACTCTGCTTTTTTATCAGTTGGCAGGCTTGCGTACTTCTCACCTGCAATTGTAAAAGAACCATAAATAGATCATTTGTTTATTAATCACAACTATGGAGCACGAAGCTTATAATAACAATTTACTAAAATAAGACATGAAAAAAGTACCATCGTCAACATCATGGATAATAGGCTCCTCATGTAATTGTCTCTTACGACGATTCAATATGTTTGTGATATCTCCAAATGCTCGACGACCTTCCATTGCTAGAAAATATTCAATTGATCAAAATATATCATTTGCATAGAGCCATAATAAAAAAAAAACATGGATCATGGATCCCTATAAACACGGAAACCTAAAATGCATGGTTTCCTATAAGCAACATATTAAAAAAATGTATCAAAAGTTAAATGAGAACAACATCTTACCTCTAGCAGTTTCAGCAAAGAGCTCGATGGGCAGGCTGATTGGCGTCCTGTTGCAACAGTGGCGAGCAGCACGCTAGGGGCGCCTATCGTGAGGATCAACACAGGGTAACCAAGTAAGTATTTGAATGCATGAATGCATGCAAGAAAAAAATTCAATGAAACATTTGAATGGATAACATAACCTTATCTCTACAAACTTCTGTGCACCATTACATCCAGCGACAAAACAACCAGCGCAGCTTAATTCGCACCTCTAGGACCGGCTTCTAGCAGGATAGGGGCGCCGGTGATCTCTAGGGACAACGGGTGCCGGTGACATCCAGGACAACAGGTGCTAGTGCTGACGACCACACAATGTGCGATGTTAGGAGGGGCAGGGAGAACGGGGAACGCCGGACGATCAGGGAAACGCGGACGATGTGTTACGCCGGTGACCTAAGACATAATTTCAACGCCATGATGAACAACACCTCCTGCCTAACCAACAACATAAAACTACTATTCACAACAAACATTGCAACATGGGCAGGAGGCAGGCCTTGATGTTGGATGCGACGTCATGTTGGATGGCTTCTGATCGGCGGAGAGGTCCTATCTTGGAAGAAAAAATCAGATGGTACCAGCTTCCTGGCGTGGCAGCGGCAACAATGGGGTGAATGATTAACCCTAGAGGTGTATGGCTTTATAGGTGCGATGATGGAAGGTTGGGAGACACCAAGCTTTTGGAAAGGTTTCCTGCAGCAATAAGGGCACATGCAATTAGCCCCTTGATTGATTGATAGGATATCTTCATTTGGTATAGAAAGAATTTATATTACTTAATTTATGCCCCTCCATTTATACTACTCTATTTCCTATTTATCCGTATGAGTGATTCATAAGTAAGGAAAGAAATATTCATAAGTCGAGTTTGTGCATAAGGAAAATAAATATACGGGGATCAATTTTCTCCCTTAATTGTGCGCGTCTTGATGTTGCAATTAGCCCCTTGATTGTTTGATAGGGATATCTTGATTTATTTAGTATGGAAAGAATTTATAATACTTAATTTATACCTCTCCATTTATACTACTCTATTTCTTGTGCATAAGGAAAGAAATATGCGTGGATCAATTTTCTCCCTTAGTTGTGCGCGTGATGGTGCTCCATGCGGCAGATTTACGGGGTAGGTATGTAGAAGACTTTGGTGAAAAAAGTTTTAGCTTTTGGGTGGAAACATTTTCCTTCTATCAATTTCATGGGTCTCCACCCCCTTTCGTCGAACCTTTGGGCTGGCAGGTGGGACCTCCGTGAGTAGTACGGTGGGTCTAATATTGATGAGAAAAGGTTTCAATTGTAGTATAGATGATCAACAATAAATAATCTGTATCAGTGATGATCGACCATCCATTGGTCAGAAAAATTTTAATTATTTGTAGCGAAGTGAAAAAAATAATCTTTCAGAAATTCAATATAGTGTTTAAGCTTGCACTGTAAATATCATGCTACAGAAGTCTTTAACGCAATTATTTTGACCTTGTCTCTGGCTCATCCAGCGTATAGGTAACAGTTCAGGATAAGATTTCAGCAAATAATATAAACGTAAACCCCTATTATATTGTATAGAGCACCCCTAGAATATTGTATAGACCACGTGCATCTTTATTTCTTGAGGAGGATAAGATAGCCAAGCGGAAACAACCAAATTAACTGACCAGTTAGAGGAAAATGATTTTATTGTAGCCTGATGCCCAGTAGCTTCCTGATAGGATCAGCAGCAGTTGAAGTCAAATGCGATGATGAATGACGATGGTTGGCGCCGACCGTGACTGCAGTGCGCGCGTGTCTCCTGCCTTGCCTACTGACGCAGATCTGGAACCGAATGCCTAGCAAGTCCCCTTATTCCTTGATGCACCTGATTCATCTAAAAGTGCATAAACCCAACCAGGCCAGATTACAATAATGGAAGAACGAAAAGATACCAGCTCAGTGGCTTGACAGCACGTAGGCTAGGCGTGGGATGGAGATGTACCTCTGCCGCCGTCTGGTCGAGATGTGACCATCATACAAAGGCCGATCAAGGAAGTCATATCATGACCTCGAGTGCGTCTACAGCTTCAGCCCTTTTATCTTTGCACTCGCCAGATCCAGCCGCGAGGTTTGCCTGATAGCCGAGGGGGAGAGCTACGACCTTGCCTCAGGGAGGAAGCCACAGCCGTCCTGCCGGCCGGACGCTAAAAACTACCTCGACAGGGAGAGGCCAGGGATTGCACTCGCCACATATGGCTAGCGAGAGTTAGGACCTTGCCCTACCTGGACTACCAACGCAAGGAAGCCGGCCGGCAGAACGCCTCAGGGAGGTACCCGGCCGTGAAGAAATGTCTCGACGGCGAGGAGGCCAGGGCAAACATGCTATATGTACTCAGCACACAAAAGGAAGAATAATCACCTCACAACCAAAAAGGAAAGAAAAGGATAGATTTTAGTAGGATGTTAAACACAAAAGGAAGGATAATCATCTTATCACCTCACAACCAAAAGAAAAGACAAGAAGAGATTTTAGGATGTCAAACACAAAAGGAAGGATAATCACCTCACAACCAAAAGGAAAGACAACAGAGATTTTAGGATGTCAAACAAGTCTTACTAAAAATCATGGTCGCATGGTATACAAACAATAGAAAGTAATAAATGGGTACAAGGGTGGGTAGACAAAAGTGCTTGGTGTAAAAAATATTAGGATTTTGGTGCAAACATTTTCCTTCTATCAATTTCGTGGCTCTACACCCTCTTTCGTCAAACCTTTGGGCTGACAAGTGGGACCTCCGTGAGGGGTACTGTGGGTCTAATCTTGGTGAGAAAGGGTTTTAATTGTTTCAACTTTTATAGTATAGATTTGAACCAGCCATGCCATGTGATTTACCTGATTGTTTGGATGCTATAAATATTCAGCATCATTATATCTTGCTAGATATTCTGAAGAAAGAATTTGGGTCTATGCATACCTTGAATTCTAACTGCATACTCCTACCCTGTCCTTTTGAAAATACAGCTCCTGAGAGGATCATGGAACCCCTTGTTTTGTATTTAGAATATAAAGAAATGCCAAACATGAACGAGAGATGTCAAATACATACATCATGTGTGGCTTCTTTCCATAGAATTTGCTCATGTGTGGCTGCCTTCCATAGAATTTGCTTACTCATTCTACCGAACTCTTATTATACCTAAGTTCATTCTGATTTTTTTCCTTTTCCAAAGGAGTGTTTCATTACCTTTATTTATCTTGTTAACATGTACAACTTGACTTGTTAAGTTAGTTGGGGGGGGGGGGGGGGGGGGGGAGGTGGACTTCTTTTGGTGAATTTTTTCGAAGTACAGATGACTTAAGTAGAGCACAAAAGCCTTGGACATCCATATTCTTATTGGTGTTGGAGCATTTCACAACCACATGTTTACCTTAATAAAAAACATTAGCGACAGTGTGGCATGTCAATATGTGTAGTTCTGTTCATAATGCGTCTACTATTGATTTTGTGTTGCTTACTTTATACTACTTTCTAAAACAAAGCATTTGAGAAGCAGTTGATGAAAATCTGAATGGGTAGCTGAATCTTTTGATGCGGCATTACTCTTCAGAACATTAGAAAAGTGGCGGTGTTTCTGTTAGGTACACTCCTAGGCGGTTGATACAATACTTTGGATCACTAATGGAAATCTCTGTAGAATTAAAAAAATAATATATTAGTATTCAGATTCATCTGTACAAGTCCCATTTCTCAGCATACAGTTACTCTTCGGTTAGAAAAGTATGGATCACCTCAGAAGCGGATAGAACATATACATAATATAGTATATCCACATATTTTCAAGCTTCAGTATGCATCTAGCTATTCCATTTGTTGCTAGTAGGAGTTACCTTCCTAGACCTCCGTATGACTACTTGATGTCTGCTGATTCTACAAAATAGTGAAAAATCTGATGATAGGACTGTGCTCCTTATTTAGGATTTTTACGTGTCCTGTAATTTGAGGACAATGTCAGCTGTGTTCTGTAATTTGAGGATTTTTTTTTCTTTTGCATTCATGTTAAAAGTAATAGATATGGTATGCAAAAATGCATTAGTTGATATAAATTTGATGTTGCCTGGTGTTATGATCCTAGGATCATTATGGTAAAACCGTCGGGTGGATAGCCAGGCGTCAGCTGCTAGAGGAGCGATTGATTAGACCGTATATTGGAAAGCTTAGATTAATTATTCATTGCTTGATTGTAAAGGTTGCCAGCCATGTGTCTTATGTAGACCTAACTCTAACGACTTGACAAAAAAAGTCTAGATAAGATAAGAACCTAACAAAAAATAAATATCCTAGGTACTCTATCCTGATCTCTAGCTACAGGCACACGGCTAATGCTTGCGTGCGTGAACAGTAATACCTGCACATAACACTTGGCCATTTTGAACTATTTTACAAAGAAAAGTATGAAGCATTCATGTTAATTTTGACTAGTCTTGTTTTCCATTTTTTTTTTGTGAACACAAAATGTCTGAAGTAGCACCTGCATTGGGCTGGATTTGGCTATTGGTGTTGAAGCATTTGAGGAGTACATATTTGCAATACAAACATTAGGATGAGAAAACTATAGAGTTCCATGCCAATTATTTGTTGTTTTATTTTTTATGCTTCTTCTGCTAAGTTTGTAATGCTAAGGAAAAGCCTTAAGCCTTCCAAAACAAAGCATTTGAGAAACAGCTGATGGAATTCTGAAGGCTGAAACTTTTGATTCGCGTTGCTCTTCAGAATACTGACGATGTGGTGTTCTTCCCGCTCTTGAGCAACTTTAATAATGTTACAGAGCAGCATATAAAATACTTGGACCACCAATGGTATCTCCGTATAATTATAAATAGCAGCATTCTGATGCATCGGCACAGATCCTGTTTCTACATCAGTTATGTTATACAGTTACTTGGTTAGGAAAGTACTTTTTTTAAATTACCCCCTTTGAGTGCTCAGCAATCCAGTCTGCGTCGAAGAGGATGATCCCTATATTCTGACATTCTAACTTTCTTTTTTCAGGATGAGAAGAACAGGTGTGAGCCGAGGCTTTAGCTGGCCGAAAAGGAAGGCTCGAAGATTGGGTAAATGATGACGTCAGACTACTCCCTGAAGGCCTGAACTACCATGATGGAGTACCTTGTCTATCCTTGAACGTGTGTTAAGACTCCAAGATCTCTTGCTGATTTTGCTATTATCATCTTGTCGCCTGTGTTTGGACCATTAAGCTAGCCAGGTATGCAAGCCGCAAGGTTTTTCTTTCCTCGTTCGTGGTCATGCACGGGGTTGGCCAAGGCAACACATTTTGCTCCTGCTGATATCTTTCGGCCTTGGCCACGTGCACGCGTGCATTCATTTTGGCCCAGGCAAAACTGTGGGCCGAAGTGTAACTGCTGCTCCTACTGTGGCCCGCTTGCACTGCTGTCTTTGAAGCCCGTACAGGGCTCGACGCTTTTTGCACCGCGTGACTGAGTCATTTGCTGCCTGCTAAAACTTCTTTCAGATTCGCACTAGAAAACTCGGCCTGCTAAACCGCGCCCTACTTGGAGTGGGCCAGTTTATTGCTTTTGTGATTTATCTCTGCCCCTTCTATCAATATACTTGATTTAAAGATGTACTAAAGTTGTACATCGTGATTAACATTACTAATATTTACAACAAAAGCTTAGCTGCAGAGAAGTAGATAATCCTTTTCTGATATGCGAGGATATTGTGAGCTAAGTTATCAGTAGTTTTTTTTTACAGCAAAACCATAGTCCGGAGTTCAAATATTCCCTTAAATATCACTCCCAGGATGTTGGTGTTGACTTGGTACCATTCTGTCGGCTATCCAGATCAAGTGGTGTACCTAAATTTGGCAATATGTTTTATGTGTACTGTTTTGCAGAAGTACTACTATTAGTGTAATCAAAACAAATGTGAGGTCCGAGTAACCGTACAACTAATTCTTAGACTTAATTGGATTGTTATTTGGTTTTGCACAAGAGATTTTGCAAGAATACTTAGGAGCGTGAGCATACTTCGAAGTGTACAGTTTTAGCAGTATAGTGTTGCATTTAAGTACTTTGGTAATGTCAAAGGTCATTTTAATTTAGAGATTGAAGAGATTCACATAATTGGTAAGTGAAGAATTATCTGGTACATAGAATTGATTCATGATTGTATATAGGAAGATAAAACTGCTATGCTGCCTTTCAAAAAATTTGGCATTGCTTGGTCAGGAATGCGCAGGTGGCATGCCCGTTTTCGGCTGTCTGCCTCTACAGCACGGACGCGAAACGTGCAGCCATTAAGCGGCACGGCACGAGGGTCAAGGCCAGTAGCAGCAGCTGCGGTGGAGCTGCGACCCTCGAACTTGACTCCTCCAGTGCAGTCGACGGCCCTTGCATGTCTGGTTATTTCTTCCTCGGTTCACCACCACAAGCAACGCGCTTACTACACTATCTTGAAACTCAATATGCGTCGAGCTATGTCTCGAACGTCGTTGTGCGAGCCATCTTCATGCACCGGAGCTCGAGCACGGTTGCGTAACGGATCCGGCCCTATGGCATCCCACCATCGTACCACCAACACCTATCCAAAACTAGGAGAGTCGTGACCTTAGAAAGTGTGGAATCAACGAGTGCCACTGTTTGGGGTATGTGCGTCGGTCATAATGTGATCCAGCTTACCGTGCTCGTGTTTTTCAGAAATGTCTCGGCGATGCGAGGTTCGTGGTGGGCCTCGATGCTCCAGGTGGGCTGCTATGGATTTGCTTAATGGATCTTGCTACATGCTAGACAAATCTGAGCCGTGCAAAAGAGATCCTACAGCTAGCAATATGCATGTGACGTGGCCCAATAAGTAGAGAGAGCTTCGCTCAGGTTTCGTAACGGATGAGGCTAAGCCCAATGATTATTTCATCCAAAATCGTACGGAGCAAGGTGCTCAACGACGTCCTTTGTTCAGCATAGTCTTTTTGTTTTTGTCTCCAACGACTTTGCGGGTGACACATGCAATACACACACTCTAGATCCATGAATGTCTTTCACACAACAATATAGAAATAATGTGTCACTGAACTATTGATCCATCTCAAATAACAATCGGTAACCATATAACACTGGCACGCTCATGTATAACTCAATGAACAAGTATGAAAACTTCTGAACGGTTCATGCAATGTCTAAAAACAGGGAATAGTTATGAGACTCAATAGGAGCAGTAGATTTTGTCTAGCACATGTCCATAGAAATCCCACTTCTTCAAACTACAAAACATGAAGACCAGCTTTAATTTATAGAGTGTTTGGTTTGAGAGACCACCTTATTCTAGATGAGGTAGTCCATTATTAGTCCATCCCACAAATTTTGGCGGGATGACCTAATTCCTCATATACTAAGTATTTACTTTGTGAGGGATGAGGTGGTGATGGATCAACCCTATTCCGTTTCACAAACCAAACAAAAAAAATGAGAAGATGATGGACCTAGAGGGGTGATAAAGGCCTCAAATTTTAGCCTAGATAATCTAAGGGCCGGGATCTTAAAGGGCCAGGCTCTAACCTTATACAATTTTAAGCTAAAAATATATAATAGCCAAGTTGGATTGTGAAGAGAGCACTAGAGTCATGATCCATTACCACCCCTAGATGGACCAACACATTCCTCAAAGCAAACACTTTACACTTTCTTAAGGTAAGTACATTGGAATATGAATATGCCAGTGATCTCATGAGTCGTCTCATGATCCATGTAGGATTTTTGATGATGTTAAGGAGAGAGAATGAGGTGGTTGTTTCACGAAATAACCACCTCATAAGCTATAATTAAGATTATGAGACCACTTTATCACTATTGCACGTCGTTACCATGCAACTCAAAATATTCTTTTATCCATACATAGATTAGGAATTGAGTTATTAGTATAAGATAGTTTAAAAGACAAAACTATTGTAAGGATAATCTGTTAAATCATCTTAAAGTTACCTCATATTACATGAGATTGCCTATTAAACAACATCAACCTACTTGCCCTTAAGTCTTGGAGTGGTATGTTTCTAGTCTAAGCCACATAGTCAAACTTGTTGATCCCTACTCTTCCCGTTTGAAAATTCTCCAGGTGAATAATATCGCTTAACGAAGTCTTTTTGTTGAAAAATGTCTAGGCGAATGCCTCTACAACTCTAAAAATATGGATACCAAAATGTCAAGAGAATGAAATCATCTATATGTTGTCCATGCAACGAAGTCTTACAAATACTCACCCTTGAATTCAATCAACCATCATCTGAACCACTCAACTTCTCTCTTTCCATTTCCTTTTGAGTCCGCAACCATGTCTCTTCGATATAACACACATATGAAGAGATATCTTCAGGCTTTTAGTATAAAAACGTGGGTTTAACCTTTCTAGGGTGCTAATTTAAAAGAAATTCCTATTTAAATATTGTGCTCCAAACCGTTTGCAGTTGGTTTGTTTCAATATCTAAATGAGAAAAGCCAAACAATAGAAACATCCAAGAGATACGCCATCAACATGCGAGACAAACCACGCAATGAAATCTTAGGACGTGCTTGGTTGCACGCCACTGCTCCCCGAGCCACAGTTGTGGCTGCCATATCGATTTATACACCTACTTGGTTGTTGAGCCATAGAAAATTAATGCTTTTGAGTGCCTATTCTTGCCACGTGTGTGGCGTTAGATTTGCCGCCGCAGAATTTGGCATGTCACAGATTGGTTTGGCTGGTTGTGCCATGCAACAAGCACGCCTTTACTACCCTTGAATTCAATCAACCAGCATCTAAACCACTTAACTTCCCTCTTTTCCATTTCTTTTCGAGGCAGCAATTATATCTCTTTGTTATACACGGGTATGAGGAAATATCTTCAGACTGTTAGTAAGGAAACGTGGGTTCGAATTTTTTAGTGTGCTGATTTAAAAGAAATTCCTATTTCAATATTGTGCTCCAAACCGTTTGCCGTTGGTTTGTCTCGATATCTTGATGAGAAAAGTCGAGCAATAGAAACGTCCACGAGACGCACCATCAACATGCAAGACAAACTGCGCAATGAAGTCTTAGAGAGTGCTTGGTTGCACGCTACCGCTCGCCAAGCTATAGTTGTAGCTGCCTTGATTTATACACCTACTTGGTTGGTGAGCCACAGAAAATTAATGCTTTTAAATGCCTATTCTTACCATAGCTATGGCTTCAGATTTTTCTGCCACAAACTTTACCGCGCCACAGGTTAGCTTGGCTGGTTGTGGCATGCAACCAAGGATGCCCTTACTAACTATGTGGTATGCCATCAACCCGCATCTAAACTACTCAACTTCTCTCTTTTCCATTTCTTTTTGAGTCAGCAATCATATCTCTCAGATATAACATGAGTATGAGGAGATATCTTGACTTTTAGTAAGAAAACATGGGTTGAACTTGCTGATTTAAAAGAAATTCCTATCTAAATATTGTGCTTCAAACTATTTGCAGTTTGTTTCAATATCTTAGAGAGAAAAAAGCCAAACAATAGAAACGTTCAAGAGACGCACCATCGACGTGCGAGACAAACTACCTCTCACAAGAGACAAGACACCAACCGCACTAAACGACAAGGACGCGCCACACCGGAGCTGAGCTGAGAGCGATCCGCGTGGCCTGACCGCCCGTCCTCTCCGGCTGCGGGCGGGCCCCACGCCCTCCCAGAGTGCTCCACCACGCTCCTCTGCTTATGAGCTGAGCAGCAGAGCAGACGAGAGCACGAGCAGAGCCGCGCCAGCAAGTGACAAGCGGGCAAGTCACCATCCTCGCTCCATGGCGTCCTCGCCTTCCGCGCTCGCGTCCGTCGTCAAGGCCGCCGTCGTCCCCGTCCCGCCACCGCGGCCGGCGGCCGCGGCCGTGGCAGTGCCGCGGCGCGCGCCGGTGCCAACCGTCCTGCGAGCCGCGGGCGGCCACGCGCGGCGAGGCGCGGCGCTGGTGGCGGCCTCCGCGCTGGACGACCTGCGCCCGGCCATCGACGAGTACCCCGAGGGCGTCCTGTCCGGGGAGTGGCCCGAGAACTTCTCCCTGCTTAGCTACGCCGACCTCCGCGCCTACCTCGAGTCCCAGATCACCACCACCGGCGAGGTCCGTTCTCCCCACCGGCCCATCCCTCCCTCCTCTCTCTCTCTTCCTGGATGGCGAGGATTGGATGTGATGGCCGCTCAATTGGCAGATGAGCCCGACGGCGAGGCTCGTGGACGTGATGTCGCGCCCCGTGCAGGTGGCCACGCCGGGGCAGCGCCTCGCGGAGGTCGACGCTTTCCTCGCCGCGCAGCAGTACTCCGGCCTGCCGGTGGTCGACGAGGAAAGCAGGTGCGTCGGGGTCGTCTCCAGGAAGGACAAGGCCAAGGCGCCCAACGGGGTCAGTTCTCGTTTCTTTCACTGCTAATAATTCCCTAGTAATTGGGATGTTCTTGCATTGATGATCAAATCCTTGATAGATGTCAATGGAGAACCCTACCGTTTGCTAGATGGGAACAACTTTTATTTTTTTTAAAAAAAAAAAGAGAAGAAGATAGGAACACCTTTTAGGTAATTGCGTCCACCAGCATCATGTCCTGTTGCCTAATTTGGGAGGTTCTTCTGATGCAGATAGAGTCAACTACTGTTGGTGAAGTGATGTCGTCCCCTGCTATAACTCTGACACTTGAGAAGACTGTCTTGGGTAACCTTTAGTTAGTCCCTTCTAACTATAGACGATAGGGACACATGAATCCTTGTGACAATTTTTTGCTAACCGGCTGCTGGTTATTTGAGCAGAAGCTGCTGCTCTGATGCTCAAGGAGAAGGTCCACAGGATACCGGTCGTGAATGAACAGCAGATAGTGATTGGTAAGATTTTCTAAATCGCATTTCTTTTCCAGATTATGGTGATAAAGCCGACATCTGAATCCGATACGTATTCTACTGGAAAAAATTTGAAACCATCCACACTGCTTCTCACACAGCCAATAATCAGTGCCGATGATCGGTACCATTACTGAACCATGTCATTTTTCCCAGTTTTAGCTACCGTAAGTTTGTGACAGTACATGTGATGCAGTGCTTAATCTCCCTTAAGACTCCCATCATCATGAGAACTTGTACATTGCTGCCTTGCTGATGGAATCAGGAATTATCACCCGAACGGACGTGTTCCAGGCTTTGGAGGCCAACAACCGAGCATGATCAGATCCCTTCTTGACTTGTTCTCACCACTGGTGGATCGCCGGATGTTGCTCCTTGTACATATGATCAATCAGACTGCTGAATGCTGATCCGTCTTGTAAATCATAGCCGTGTAATAGAATCTGGGTGTGTTGAACTGAAGCTTACGAACACCAGTACATGTGATCTACATGCATATGTTTCTGAGTACGTGTAAGTGTGCTGGATCCATATTGTACTGTTGAGCTTAGCTGCTTGTTACTCCCACCATTATTCTAAATTATAGATCGTTTTGACATTTCTAGGTGTATAGTTTTTATTACCTATTTAGATGTAGGTGTATATCTAGATGCATAGCAAAAATTATATATCTAAAAAAGTTATCAAAATGATCTATAGTTTAGAATAAAAAGGTACTCTCTAGCCTTTAGTTTCCATATAATCCGAACGAATAATTTGGAATGGAGGAGACTCTCTAGCCTCTAGTTTCCATATAACCCGAGATGTCTGGTGTCTGCAATAGGACGAGCGTTCAAGGACATAGTGCGTCTGTCTCACTGCCTGCAGGACTTGCGTCTGTCTCACTGTCTGTACTCTGTTTGAATAAAACCAGTCAAATGCTACCACACCAAGAAATCAATGGCCCAAATAATCTTTCCAGCATTTCTGTATAAACCTAGTCGTGTTCATATTCCAATTATATTTTTCCGTGTTCATATTTTAACAATAGTTTTTGCGTATTCGACAGTGACGTTTCGGGCATCATCTACTCTGACAATAGTTTTTGCGTATTTGACAGTGATGTTTCGGACATCATCCGCTCTTTTACACGAAGCGGTTGTTCCAACTTGTACCTGACTCTTCATCCTAGTGACAAACAGAATAACTTCTAGCGAGATGGAATCAGTCGATATTTATTACACCTGCTCCGTAATAGTGCCTCTGTCGTTTCCACTTGTCATAAATTAAAAGTTTTTAATTTGTCTATGAATTGTAAAAACTTATGAATATTGGTGACATAAAAATAATATTAGCACATTCATCGTGAAACCAATTATCTTAATGTAGTTGTTTCTATTTGCACCATTGATTGACTATTTTCCTTATCCAAAGCCCACTTTATGATATATATTAATTACCATTGCTTTACCAAGTTGAAGCCTTCAAATCTATACTATAAAAGTTGAAATAATTTAAAAGGTGAGAGAGGTAGTGCACAAGGCCGATATTGAAGGGGCATGTAGTGAGAATCACTGAGCTGCCATGAGGCGAGCGGGTCTCCGCTCCCTAATCCCTACAACGGTTGGTGAGAATCGTGTTAGGCATAACAAAGCGTGGTAAATAATTTGATAAACTAGTCTTAGACTAGTTTAGCAATTTTTATGTCAAAGTGGTGAAGAACCAAATATGTCGTAGTTATAATTAAATACACATGTGATTTGAATGTTCGTTAGTCAAAATATATAAAATTTGATTTTGTTTGCTAAAATAATTTATGAACGAAGTAAAATGCAATTTAACTGGACTATTTCAACATATAAATGGATTTATCGAAAGTACTATCGCTACCTACACAAAATATAAGATCCAGTTTAACTTAGCATAGTCTTCAAGATCACACTTTAACTGTGGCAGAACCACCTGAATTAATCCGGCACAAGTACGCTAACCATCACCACGAGGGCAATCAGGGCTAACTCGCACTTCAAACGGAATAATCCATTGGTCTGTCGGGTAACCTCCCGATACAACCACGGTTTTTGCCGATCGAAACCACACATACATGTACTCACACGAAGGTGAGCCTAGAAGATACAACATTCCACAAATTTTACACCACAGGTTCATCATAAATTATTATTACAACTGAGTTCGAATTCGTAACAAGGTACTTCAGAGTTCAAAGTAATTGCGTTCTTCAGAGTTCAATGCAGCGGAAAAATAACAATAAACTACTCGACGATACAGAATATCCCGATGAAGCCCATACGAGACATCACTCGATATTATCACCGTTGGTCGGGGGCGTATTCCATTCCACCGACCAACTAGGAGGAAGGGTACACGGCCAAGTCAAACTAGCCATCATATCCTCAAAAGTCTCACCTGAAAACAAGCCACAAGCAAGGCTGAGTATACTAATACTCAGCAAGGCTTACCCGACTAGTGGAATATACTTAGCCGACTCCTAGGCATGCAAGGCTTTTTGGCTTGAGGGGTTTGTTTTGCCGAAAAGCATATACAAGTAGGTCCTTACTTTCAAATTTTAGCTCCAAGTTCTAGTTTTCTTTAACCATTCTAGGTAAGCACCTATTCAATATCATACATGGTGGAAGAATTAATTTGCATCCAACAAGATTAAGCATCATCATTGTTCTTCTTCTTACTCTATGTGGTAAAGGGTCAAGCAGTCTCAATAACCGCGAGAAACGGACGATTCGAATCGAATTTCTTAACCTTGCAAGGGGAAACCTAAACACACGTCACGTGGTTACTCACAGAGTCACACGTGCAACTTTTCCCTTCAATTCTCGCTTCACGGAACAGGCCCACCGCCCTCAACTACACGTCCCAATGGCCTGACCATGGCGGCACATGCACCCGCCATTAGCTAGATGATTCAAGACGGTGGGGAGTATATTCCGGCCTCGGTTCAATCCAGTACTTAAGCTTACCGATTACCATATTCTCGGCATGTGGTTAGTACGTTCAAAGACTTAACCACCACTACCACACACTGCGGCCTTAGCATTTTTCACTAAACAGACGGGGCCTCAATCATCAACATAAACATCGTACCATAGCCCCGTCCGTCGATCTTATGATTGCAGCATGTAGTAAACATCCAACTCCTAAATTCTCGCGAGTGACAGGAAATCACTCGAGTTTTACCGAGTCCTATTAGCATAGCATTCTATCGAACCTTATATCTAGTGTTCAGAGCATGGGTACCTAGGATCATGCAACTAAGTTTTCATTCAACTCCTATAAACTTAATGCACAAGTAAAGTAGAGTAATAAGTTGCATCATTTAGAAAATAGGGTTCATGCTCCGGGGCTTGCCTTCTTGGGTAAAGTTAGTTTGGGGCTCGTCCGAACTCGGGTTCGGGTCTTCAAAAGCTTCAGTTAGATTCACTTGGGCTTCACGCTACTCACTCTCGGACGCGGGCACCAGCTCGTACGTTCCGTCGGCGAGAGTAGTCGATTCTATATGAATGCACAAGTGTAAGTTGTAGTGATGGTATATGACGATCATTTTCCTTCATGATAAAGTTGCAGTCTACAACAACATAGATTTGGTTGTAAAGTTACTTAGTTATGATTTCTTGGGCTATCTTTAACAGGAGGGGTGGTGTTGTATTGGAAATTTAATTTTCGCAGTATAAGCATGGATTAAGCACAAACACTGATCTAGGTAACTTCTGGTAATGAAATTTTTATTCAGAGTATATTATGCAGAGATAGGACTACTTTAAAACTTTCAGATATTTTTATGCAGCAAAAAAATTATGAAAAATGTATTACACAGCCACTGCTAGAACCTAGTTATTTTTATACAGAACAAACTATTCATGTATTAATGCTAAAACTTTTACAGGGTGTTAACCTATCCATATAAGTGTTACTGTAAATGTTTCAGATTTTATTATGCAATATACAAGGCATAATAAATAGGACAATATACACTTAGGTTAATAAAGATTAATTTCTACAGGATGTTTTACATGGCTTCTGAGTATGAAACTTTTTGTACAGCAAGAGCTACCATAGGGAGTCCTACAGTAAAAAGTTGAACATTTTCCAAGAAAATAAAATAATTATATTTATTTAGTGCATTTTCCCACCATAAAATTATATAAATAAGTTACAGGGAGGTAAAAATTCTAAACATTTTCTGTGGTATGGAGGCATCACTATAACAACTCTGGAAAAGTTTCACAGTATGAAACACAATATAACATCAGTTACAAATTAGTTTTATTATTTCATAACATAAAAAAGGTTTAACAAAAAGTTTAGTTAGAGATGGGTTCTGGTCCTAAGATTTTTACACTAGCTTACACATCAAGAAACCAATCTACTTTACAAAAATCAGATTCAGAGCTGGTCTACAACAGTGGATACAATTAAGGTCTATTAAACCTTCCATTTAATTAAGAACAAAATATAGCAATCATCTGAAGAGATGCATGTAACAAAAGTTGTAGATTTTCATCTAACGATTACAGAACAGTTGAGTTTGTATTTTTCTGACTTTTCTATGATTTTATAAAAATTTTACAAGTTTGCTGTTTTTGAATTCAAAGTTTAAACATAGGTTTACAGTTATGCCCCTGGAAACTTGCGTGCAGACTCTTTTAAAGATTTTAATCATTGCAATTAGGTCCCTGGGCGGCGCTGGCATGGTGGCCGGCCAGATTCTGGTGAGGGGGCTCGTTGGCAGCAAGAGGAAAAGGGTCGGGGTGATCCAGAGAGGTGAGAACTACCTTGGGATGGCCTTGGTTGGGGTTGGGGGTGGCCGGAGGTGGCTCGTCGGCGCGGAGTAGAGGGGCGGTGGCGGTGCGGAGCGTCGGCGACGGTGCTTCGGCGAGGAGGGGAGGGCGTGGGCTGGTCGATGAGCTTCGCGGCGTCGAGGGGAACCCGTTTCGAGGCTTGGCTTGGATGGAGGAGCTTCGGAGTGGGCTGTCCGCGAAGCAGCAGGGGAGCGGCGGCGGCGTGGGCGGCGCTAGCGGTGCGCCGGCGGTCGAGATGGTCGGGGAAGAGGCCGGTGAGCTTCAGTGGAGGGAGGGCAAGCTCGCTGGACGATTGGTTTGGGCACTGGGAGGCTGGAGGATGGGACTCCACGGGGGGTGGTGCACGGCAGCGGCAATGGCAGCAGCGGCGCGTCAGAGGGTCGGGCGGGGCGGAGAAAGAAGGGTCTGCAGTGAAAATAGAAGAAAAGGCAGGGGCTAGTTTGCAAATTCAAGTGTTACTCAAATTTTTGTGTTGCAACTCAAAAACCTCTGAACACGAAAGTTGTTCAAAATGAAAGTTACACAAGTTTTGTTTCAGGCCCAAGTTCATTTGAATTTTAGTTTAGCAGTTATTTTAAAAACTCAAAAAGTATGACTCGGAGGGCACGCCATTTCCTGGGCAAAAATTTGCATTCACTCCTAGGCTTCAACTAGACTTTTGTTTATCATGTCAAAAACGATGTGCCTATTCAATTTTTGTAGCCATGTTTGCATCGATGTGAAAGTTATTTAATTTATTTGGTTAACGTACATGTACTTATGCACATATACCCAACTATTTTCAATTCAAAGCAAAACTAATTTATAATTCATTTCTTTTAAACTTTTCTCAATTATTTATACATCGTGTTAAGCTAATGAGACTTATTTCGTAATTTAAACACCCGAGGTGTTACATTAACCTTTGTGCCAACAAGCGTTTGATAGTTACAAATATTTCTAAATACAAATTTATTTAACTTGGCATAGCTTGTTAGTCCTCAAAGGAGAAGTTAACCAGCAAAGCATATAGTAAACCAGGTTTGCGATCACAGATGTTAAGGTTGATTAGTTAGTAAACATCAACATAAAGGATATCTTTAAATAAGAGCAATTAGTTTGATTTCATCTCGTGCAAAAAGGATATCTTTAAATAAGAGCATATTATTTTCATGTATATATGGTACATTTGGCCTATCTTGTATCAAAATACAGTAAGTATGTTGTACAATAATCGAATTCTATCAAAGAAAATCCGGCCGGAAGTACTGGTACACCGTTGTATAAGTTGTGTTTGGTTGAGGAGCGGACTAGGACAGAGCCATTCTATCCTGTGTTTGGTTCAAGAGTGGAGGGAATGGAGCGGCTTCTTCTAGGAATATTCCCTCAGATTCTAGGATGAGCTCGCTCCAAAAAAGGCCGAACGAGCTTATTCCAATCGAATGCCGTCTGCTCTGTCTCGTCCACGACGCTCTTGGAGCCGCCGCCCCTCCCGCCGATGCTCGTCGGGCCTCTGTGCCGCCCCTCGCGCGCGGCAGCTCACCGAGTGCTGGAGCCGGCAGGGACGGTGGGCGGCTGGAGCTGGCGGCAGGCAGCAGCGACGACAGCGAGCAGGGGCGCGCACGGAGCCCGCGGCAGCGGCGGCGGGCGGTGGCGCAGTGTGGTGAGCGCGCGGAGCCCATGGAAGCGGCGGCGGGTGGCGGCCGGTGGGGCATGGAGCCCGTGGCGGTGGCAGGTGTGCTCAGGAAGGGAGGGGGAGGAACAAGGCTTAGTGTATGATAGGTGGCCCCACAAAACATGGGCTTAACTGAACAAGAAGTCAGTTGATGCTCGATGGAGCCATTCCATCCCTCCAACCAAACGTAAAAAACGTAAAGCCATTCCATTTCTCTAATATGAATGGAACTGTTCCATTCTACATCGCTGCGGCCGCGGTGGGAGCCGGATGAAGATCTCACGGAGGAGGTCGTCGTCGTCCGGCAAGGGCGCCGGCAATGAGGAGGGGCGGCGGCGGCGGCACCGCATCAAACCCTCGCCCATCTGGAGTGATTGGCGTGCGTCGGGTTGAGCCGGGACGCGAGCGCGGGGTTTGAGGGTGAGGTAAGGGCCTCCAGGCGGAGGAGCGCGGCGGCGGCGGCTGGGCTGCGGCCTGCGGGCCTGACGCGGCTGTGGGAGGTGGACCAGCGGCATTGGGGACCGGGGTAACAGCAGAGGCCCACGGTGAAAAGATTTTGATCCAATCTGATTCGTTTTTCAATCTTATATGGCATGGTGGCCCGTGGCCGGAGCAAAACGGCAACTTTAGATAGTGTTCCCTCCCCCGCGGCTCCCTCGTCTGCAAGCGCTGGGCCCGC
Source organism: Panicum miliaceum (assembly GCA_032594955.1). Classification (NCBI taxonomy): domain Eukaryota; kingdom Viridiplantae; phylum Streptophyta; class Magnoliopsida; order Poales; family Poaceae; genus Panicum; species Panicum miliaceum. The sequence continues at coordinate 2,935,130 of CM064070.1, read as the reverse complement.
CTTGTCTCCGATCCCCAATTCCTGCGCCGCTTCTCCGCGTTCCACGGCCGCCGCCAACAGCCCCCGCTCCTGGGCTTCTTCTCCAGCGGTCCCCACGACGTCCTCCCGGGCTTCACCCCGACGCTGGACCCGCCCGACCGCGTCCACCCTTCGCGACTCTCCCTGCAGCCGCAGCGCCGCGACGAACACTACATCTTCTTCGGCTGCCGCCACGGCCTCGCTCTCAGCCTCAACCTGACGCGCCTCGAGATCATCTTGTGTGATCCTGTAGCCCGTGACCATCGCCGAGTGGCCGTCCCGCCGGCGTGGTTCAACAACAAAGACCCACGCGCTACTATCGTCAATGCTGCGCTGGTTTGCGACGACCACCGAGCTGGCCGGTTGCCACTTGAAGCCTTCAAGGTGATCTTGTTACGCACTGATGATGTGCTGCATGATGCTGACCCACAGGCGTTCGCCTCCCTCTACGAATCCAGGACTGGTGTCTGGAACGACCTCATCTCGACATCGATCACGGCACCGCTTTTGATGCTATGTCCCAGCATCCTGGTTGGGAATTCATTGTGCTGGTTCCTTAGTGGGTGTGGGAACCGTGGCATTCTTGTGTTTGATTTGGCCATGCACAATCTAGCTCAGATCGATACCCCGGTGGATGCACACATTGCAACAGAATCACGCTTTCAAATATTGAGGATGGAGAATAGCGAAATTGGCCTTGCCATTTTGTCAGGCGTGAGCATGCAACTATGGGAGAGGAAGGCTAGTTCCAACGGTGGTGTCAGATGGATGCTTCAGAAAACCATAGAACTGGACAAGCTCCTTTCATTGATGTCACTAATTCGTCGACCATGGACAGTGATACATGGATATGATGAGGATAGTCATGTGATGTTTGTATCAATAGATCTTGAAGTCTTCATGATCCCACTCAAGTCACTGCAGTTCAGAAATATTTTTAAGATTGATTCCATGACCACTTATTATCCCTACACAGGTTTCCATACTACAGGTAATAGCTCTATCTTTTAGGAGGAACAATTTCTTCCCTGTACCTGGTTGCTGCAATCTTTTAGGAGTAACAATATTTTCCCCAGCAATTCGTTCACGTGCTTAAGACTAGTGATAACCATGGATAGTATTTTTCCTTTTTGTTCCATTGGCCAGCTAGTGAATTGATGCCATTTTTTCAATTGCTATTGAGTTTAGTGAAAGACAGCGCTGAAATTCATTTGTTGACTGTACATGGATGGATACATAAAGTTTACTATATTTGTCTTTTTCTGTGATTCTCTTGGATTGACCCTTTTCATCATAAGGTACAACTGTTAAAAGTGAAACAAAAAGGCAATAATACCTAAACTTGAACCTTGTGGCATGAAATAAGAAAGAGCATTTGCATATATGGAAGCATAAAATTTGTATGTTCTTTCTTTTGATACTTTTCTGCCTGTCTTTCTCTTAATGGTCTATAGTCACATAAGAAGCACATCAAATTTAAGTTGTATATAAGTATGCATCCACAACATCTTCATCATCCAGTCATCAAAACGGACAGCTATAATCTGTACTCAAAAAGTAGTACCTATGCTTTATTCATGCCGAGAATATTAAGAGATTAGTTAATGTATTGCCTCCAATTTTATGCAAGTGTATTTATTCATTGAACAAAATTTCTAATTTAACATGATAGTGTTGGTTCCACATTTGCATTAACTTGTAGATCCACATGGTGAGTTGTATTACATCTATCTTACCATATGAAATATACATAGTATAATTCCTTTTTGAAATCTTTTGATGCATATGAAGAGGTTTTACTGTGGATCAAAAATGAATAATGCCTTGTTTCATCTGATAAGAAATTATGTTTATTTTTGCTACTCAATTTTCCCAGTTTGTGCATATTTGGATTTAGTCTATTTGACAAATAGCATCAATCTCCTATCAGAATAGTTCTACATATATAACTTCATTTCTCCTGATCAGCTAGACATTTTTTTAACATGTTTTTCAGTCTAAGCCCCACATTGCATTTTGGTAATTTTCCTTATCACTTAAGAGTTATTTCTCTTGTAGGCAGGAGCACTGTCAGTGGAGATGTTCGATCTGACACTTTGAAGAACACTTGAGACTATCCTCAGATCTGATAACTTGAGTTGATTGAACAGGTAATGCAAATCTATTATCTGCTATTTGTATAAGAAATACATATTTGAGTTAATGACACCATTGGTAAGTAAACATGGCGTGTTTGTTCAAGTTGGTTACTCGACTCTGTAGTGTTTGTTTGAATTACCAAGTTAAATGGTCAATCTAATATCCATAGAAGGCCAATAAGGCAAGCACTACTGGTGTGGCACTACAGTAGCCTCTATTCTCAGGGAGGGTCCTTCGCATTTATATCAAGTGACCTGAAAGGCAGACCTTATATATTGATCTTCTTTTTTAATCCTCATGCCCCAATTCATTTCTGTTCTTCCTATTAATCGCTGGAAATCTCTTGTTCTGGCAGGTGTCAGCCAGCACTCTAAAGCCGTGGCACTATCTCCCAAGAAAAATAAAAAGAAAACCCCTTAAACATTGCCACCATTTTCTTACTGCTGGAAATGGAGTAACTAAAATAGAGGAGCATATCTAGAAGCTACTGCTTGCTGAAATGATATGATTTGGATCCTGCTGCTTTTCTTCTGCAAATGCACATGATTTGCAGCCTATTCTATGTGGTAAGGATGCCATGCACCACAAAAATTAAGCAGTAAGGATGGAGCTCTGGCCTCTGACCCGAAGGGGAGCTTGTTGAAAATGAGTGTGTGGTTTTCAGGCTAAGGTTCTTGCTAGTTCTAGTATCCATAGCTTTACTGTTCTCAATAAATCCTATGTATCTAGTATATTTATAGCTCGTCCCTGGTCTACCTTCGATTCCTCAGTTGGCATCATAACGACAATTGAGTTAGACACTAAACCATAAATATTAATACACAACAAAATGACAAAAACCTCAATTCAATCACTGAACCATGCTACAGGTGGTTTTATTCCCCTCACAATTCTTTCAACCTATGCATCTTTGGTAGAGCTCCCAGACAGCTCCCAGGCTGAGACCAAAGTGGAGCTGAAGAAAAATTCTCCAAGTGTATTCTTCCTTTTTCTGTGCATTATGATACCTTGATACTGAGCAACTGGCACAGAACTAGGAGTCATGGTTCAAAGAACAAAACTATCAATAGCTTACACATCCCAACAAGCCATCACTCTATTTACTGTTGATGAATTGCCGGAAATTGATATATATTACAAACCAAGAAGATATTAAAAATAGCTTACACTTGCACCGGTTAATGCTCCAGGCCTCTGACCTATTTTGCTGTTTGTGTCACAGACCAATTCGCACAGAGCGGAGTTGCCCAGCCCATGATGAAGAAATCGACATGATGCAGTTTTATTATTGTTTTTTTGTTGCTCTTGACTGTAATTTACCTTTGTCTTTCGTGTGGCTCTTAACTGTAATTTACCTTTATCTTTCGTGTGGGGTATGGCTTTCCAGCCTTTATCTACGATTTTCAACTTCTCCCTAGTGTAAGCTGGAAATAACTTCACCATATGCTTCATGGATAAAGCTGCTGGGAAAATATCCGTTTGGCATAGTTTCATGTGAAACTTTTTTTGAAGCTCTTTAAGAAGCTGTGCCAAAGGAGTTCTATTGGTGTGTGGGGCGACCCTACTCCACATCGATCATGACACTAGTTGTTTTGGAGCTTAGTCCCGGCCAGTGGTGAATCTAGAATTTTAGATTAGAGTGGCCCAATAGAACATTTTTAAATATTTAGTGAATAAGTCAATCTAATATTATAAAGATGCAATTCCTCACTTTTCATCTTCTCAATTTAATTATCAATTGCTATATACAAGAAAATAATTAGTAGCTATTTTTTCCGCTAGTAATAAATAAGATTAAATATGAAAAAAAGAGAGGGTGAAGCATCCTGGTCCCAGCATCCTGGTTGGAAATTCACTTTGCTGGTTGCTTGGTGGGTATGGGAACAATGGCATCCTTGTGTTTGATTTGGCTAAGAACAATCTAGCTCAGATTGATACCCCGGTGGACGGACTCATTACACCAAAATCACGCCTTCTGATATTGCGGATGGAGAATAGCGGGCTTGGCCTTGCCGTTTTGTTAGGTGTGAGCATGAAACTATGGGAGGGGAAGGCCAGTTCCAATGGTGGTGTTGGATGGACGCTTCAGAAAAACATCGAACTGGACAAGGTCCTTACACTGAGGTCACCGATTGATCGATCGTGGGCAATGATACATGGGTATGATGAGGATGGTCATGTGATTTTTATATCAATTGATCATGAAGTCTTCATGATTGAACTCAAGTCACTGCACTTCAAGAATCTTTTCAGGGGCCGCCTATCATCCCTACAGGAGTTTCTGTACTAGAGGTAATAGCTCTCTTTACTTTTTGGGAGTAACAAATTTTCCCCAGCATCTGGTTCCTGCAATTTGTTGGGAGTAACAATTTTCTGCCTCCGTTGCTGCAGTATCTTTCATGCGCTTAAGCTTAACTAGCAATAACCATGTATAGTATTTCTTTTTTTTTTTGGCCAATTGGTTAGCCGATGCCAATATTTTATTTTCGTATTGCTACTGAACTGAGTAAGAAATTCATATGTTGACTGTCTATTGCTGTATAAATAAATTTTTCTATATTTATGTTTGTGAGGATCTAGGATCAAACTTTTTCAGCATAATGTACATGTGAAAAATGGCAGAAGCAATACAACCTGAACTTGAACCATCTGTCATGTGAGATAAAAATATTCATTTGCACATTGGAAGCACAAAGATTGTTTTGGTGTTTGATTTGATACTTTCCTTGTGGATACTATTAGTCTCTGCTTATCTTTCTATTAATTATCTACGCTGATATAAGAAGCACATCAAATTAAAATTGTATATCAAACATGAATCCACAGCTCTGGTTATCCATTCGTCAAAACAGACAAGTACTATCCTTACCCCAAAATAGTACCTGTGCTTCATACATTCTGAGAATATTAAGAGATTGTTTATTGCTTTACCTCCATTTTTCTGTAAATATCTTTATTTATGAACAATGTTCCTAATTTACATAGTAGGGCAGGTTCCACATCTGCATTAAGTAGTAAATCCACATGGTGAGTTATGTTACATATATCTTACCATATGAAATATATACTACTTTTCCTTCTGGAAATGCCTTGCTGCATCATGAAGGAACAATGCCTTGTTTGTAAAGCCCTAGTTTACCTCTCCTCAATAGTCCTTTTAGGCCTTTGGACAGTTCCGTTTACTGTAATGCTTCTATTGTATTTAATACATGTATCACAGCAGGGGTTCCTGTACTGTATTTCCGTAAGGCTCCGTTTGGATGTCGATAATGGAGGGCATGGTATTGAATTGGGCCTTGCCACCGTCGAGCTGCCCCGTTGAGAAACATCCGCCCATGGAGGAAGAAGGGAAGGGGTGCCGCGAGGAAGAAGGGGATGGGTGCCGCGTCGCCGACTGCGAGGAAGAACGAAAGGGGCGCCGGACGTGAGGAAGATGGGAAGGGGTTCCGGGCCGCCGGCTGCGAGGAAGAAGCAAAGAGGCGCTGGCTGTGAGGAAGAAGGGGAGGGCGCGGCGGCGGCGAGCACGGCGGTGGCGGCGGAGGCCTCGGGGAATCGGGGATCGAGGTGTCGCGCGCGGAAGAGTTGTGCCTGCGTGGGGAGAAGACATGGGCAATTCTGCCAAATACGAAGGGGTATCCCTCAGTATTGAGGGAGGGTGGATGCGAGTACTCTGAATACCGGTTGGCATTGAGGCCGAATTCCAATTCTAAATTCTAAAGCAACCAAACAGATGTAATTGTAGCTTATAAATGCTAATTCCAAATTCTAAGGCTGAATACCTACATCCAAACGGGGTGTAAAAGAAATACTGCCTTACAAGACCATATGTTAGGTAGATATAAGCAGTCATTGCTATTTGCCTCCCAACTTTCCCAGTTTAACTATATTTGGATTTAGTCTATTTGACATAAATTGCAATAAGCTCACTTCAGAATTTTCCTCATCGTGTGGAGTTATTTATCTTGTTTGTAGGCAGTGGTGATGTTGGAGCTTATACTTTGAACCGGGCTTGAGACTGTCCTCAGTTATGCTAACTTGCTGTGTTGGTTGAACAGGTAATGGGAATCTATCATCTACTATTTGTATAACAAATATTATTTTGCTTGTTACATCTTAGTTACATGTTTGAGTTAATGACACCATGGGCGACTAAATTTGCTAACTAACCCTTGATGCACTTATGGGTACCCCGAGACACCTAGGTGGCCATGCACCAAATTAAATTGTTTTTCATGAACATGCAGGAGATCTGCATGTCATTGTATCTAGAAGAAAGAGTCTTGTTACAGGATGTTACAATTCTTCAATTAATCATTTGAGCAGACGAACTGCCATCATTTTGCCCTGTTCAAATCATAAATTTCTTCGCTATTCAGAATCATGTGGCTTCTTTACTCGCATTGATGTTTCTTATGGTTTAGTAAAATGCTAAGTTTCAAGTGTAGTATCCTTTTCTTGGTCCATTATGATGCCTCAATACCGAGCAACAGGTCCAAAACTAGGAGTCATGGTTCGAGAAACAAAACCACGAATAGCTTATACATCCCAACAAGCCATGACTTTGTTTTTTGTTTTGGCTGTTGCATTGCCGCAAAACCAATAAGGCCCTGTTTGGATGCACAGTATTTTTGGAGTTTTAGAAAAATTACTGTGGTTTTCTAAAATACCTAGGTATTGGAAAGCATGGAGGTGTTTGGATGCAAATGATTTGGAGTTTAGGAAACTGCGATCTCGATAAAACTATGGTTTTTTTAGCGTTTTGGAAACTCCACCCTCACCCTCTTTTTTCGAGACAGAGCTCGCGCGCGGCTGGCGCGTAGACCTTTTCGTTGGCGCGTTTTTTTTGACGGGCGCTACTTACTTCCCACCTCCAGTTTTCCATCTATTTTGCCATCTTCTCTGCGTCCAACTGTGCTTTCATGGCGAGCAAAGATGGAACGGACGAGAGGAAGGGCAAAGGTATGATTGCTCTGACTCGATTGTTTATTGCCCCTCTGATTTTGCTTTGTCGTAAGCTGCGGCCGGAGTAAGCATCGCCGGCAGCAGCAGTTTGCTTGGACCTTGTCCCTGTGATCATGGAGCCTGGAAGCAGGACGTCGATTCAATTTCTGTAGCATCTAACTACGTCTTTCCTGTAGCATCTAGCCATGTCTTTATGTGCTTTATCGATTTGTATTTTATCTTTCAAATCAATTTAGTGTGTCCATTAGATCTAGATACAAGCACACATGAATCTAGGTCTATTCATCAATTATGAACAATCGTAAAGGCCAGATAAAATCAGAGAGACATGTAAAGGCTAGATAAGGTATTCCCCTAATTTTAGTATACTTGAGATAAAGAATAAGCATTTATTATGTTACGGGCATAATTAGTTTGGCCTTTTAGATATAGATTATATAAACTTACAAAGAGATATTTTTTCATTCTTAAGCATATGAAGGTAGTGATCATTTATAACTGATACGTATTGCAGGGGAAAAAGGAAAGCCAAGAGCACACTGGAGTGATGCACAAACCAAATTTCTTGTTTCCATGATGGAGTATCATCTCTCAGCAAGATACCGTGGTCAGAATGGATGGACCAAAGAAGGTTGGAATTGCATGGCCACACGCTTGAACAACAAATACCCTGTATCCAAGTTTAGTGTGGCACAGATCAAGGACAGGGAGCAAAGACTCAAGAAAGATCATAATATTGTGAAATCAATTGTTTCCAAGACTAGATTTGGTTGGAACCCTGAAATAAAAATGGTGACAACCATTGATGAGAAATGGAACGAGTTGTCTGAAGAACAACAGAAGTGGAGAAATAGAACGTTTCCATACTATGATGATCTGTATGATATTTATGTTTACAAACCCTGAGAGTCACTAAGTTAATTACATTTTCGGTGCTGTTTTTGTAATTTTTTATTACCTTGCATATTGCCAGGCAAGGTAGCAGAAGGGAAGCTGCAGAAGGACAACAGATGGACAGTCAGATAAGGGCAGCATAAACTCATCCTCACAGGAAGATAGTATCCCTGAAAGTGGTACAGATTTTGGTATGGGATTACCTGATGCAAGCAGAAAAGCTACAGAATTTGACTTCAATTTTGGAGATGAGGATGGGATGAACACCAATGCTACCAATTCAACATATGGTGATCCTACTGGTGTTCCAGAAAATAGCCAAAATCCCAGTACAAACCAAGAGGAAGACAAGCTTGAGAACTCTGCACCAAATGGTATAAGTCAGCGTGCTAAATCAGCTGAGAAAGGTCCTGACAAAAATAGACCAAGGAAAGACAAGGATGTTGTGCTCGAATGTCTTGTTGCCTTGAGGAAAGAGGAGCTTGAGAGCTACAAGGACCTTAAGTCAAAGCAAATTGAAAGCTACAAACAAGTTAAATTGGCACAGATGGAAAGAAATGATCCCAACAACGATCCTTACTCCATGGCCAAGTGCATTGCAAAGTTACAAGAGCTGGTTATTCTGCCCGCACCTGAATTGTTGAAGACGATCAACTATCTCAAATGGTGCAAATGAGGACACATTACATCAAACAATGGAAACTATATTATTTATATAAAAATTGAAAATAAAGTACAATTCATGCATCATTTCTTCTATTGCGCTGCAGGTAAGTATTGTAGTCTCTCCACATGTCATCAGCTATTTTATCCCTTTTTGCACTGCCCAAAACTCTTTGTTGGTTTAGAGATTGCACATCATTTCTATACTGTGTATCTCCTCTAGGAACATCAACTATTTCCTTCTTAATACACAGACCTGATTGTTCAATCCATTGCTCGCTTCCCTCATAGCTACGTATAAAATTATGAAGTGCACAACAGGATAATACAATGTCTGCTGGTGAGTCAATAGGATGATGCGAAGCACATTTAAGTATTTGAAAACACATTTTCAGAATGCTGATAATACGTTCAACATGATTACGGAGTTGTGCATGCTTTAGATTGAATAACTCTTGTGAAGTTTGCGGCCTTTGGTAGTCTGAACTTGTACTCAGTGGAGTGGTGGACTACCTTCTGCACATAAATACGAAGATATTCTGCTGCCAATAGAGGGAGCTAACAGATATTGTTTTAAGATCCGATCAAAAAGGAAGGATTAGTATGACCAGTACACAAACAGGTATGATCCGATCAACAAGGAGGATCAAGCACTGCCTTTACTAATTTAAATAACAGGTAGCTGACGCTGTACACGGATCCACGAGGTTAGATTTTAAATGTGCAGTATTATCGTCAATATCCAAACAGGCAAACACATCCAAGTTTTTTCCAAAACTGAGAAATACTGCAGTTTTCAAATACTATTGTATTACATGGCTCTGGTTTTTTGAACTGTGGTTTTCCGATACTATGGTTTTAAGAAACTGCAACATCCAAACTAGGCCTAAGTATTATTTCAAACCCAAGTGGATATTAAAAATAGCTGGCATTCACTGGTGACTGGTTACTGCGAACCAAGCTGACTGATTTTGCTGTTTGTTCCAGAGAGAGCGTGCAGAGACCTGAACTGCCCAGCCCAAGATGAAGAAATCGTCATGTTGCTATTTCTTTGTGCACTCGTTTTCATGTGGGATATGGCATTCCTGTTAAAAGAACTTGTTAGCACTTGTTTCCGAGTTGGATTGTAAACACGTCATATGAACGTGTATGTCTTCTGTACTTGACTAGTATTGGTTCAGCCATGTTAGATACGATAACATGTACTTAGAGATAGACTTGGTTTGAACCAAACTAGCTAGTGCATCGTGTTGTACTAAAACTCGTACATCTCGGGATTTTCCCATATATATAACACGAAGGCGTGAGCTAGCCAAGATAGGCAGCCACGATTACCCAATTGCCTTGTTTTCTTTTAATTCCAACATTCGCCTACTGTGAAGGGGTCCTACCAAATTTATCTTTCTTAGTATTATACTGTCAACTAAGGCTGTTTGCTTCAACTAAACTGCTTATCAACTTTTCCGAGGTTGTGCGAGCTATTTTGATTGACAATTGTGGATTTCATATCAACGTACATGAACCTTTATTTGATTTATCGTGTTTTGTCTTCTCGCCATAACTTCGATCTTGCGAAGTGAAGATAGAGATGTCAGATGCGTGGCGCGCTACATGCAAATATGAACTTGTAGCGGTTTTCTTAACCAAGAACAATTACTTGGATTGGATATGCGATTCATCCTAATATGCGGCTTATACTTGTTTATTCCGTATAAGTTAATACGGAGTACATTTTCTTTTCAAAAATGACTTGTCTTTAGGACACCTATTTTATGTGATTGCCTGTGTAAATATGTGTCTGGAGGACACACTTTTTTATGTGTACTGACAGTTCTTTTAACAGTGTTCTATAGATATAATCACATTTTATTAGTGCCCTATAGATCAATTCCCCTAAAACAAAGTTGGATTGGAATGCCTCTGCTTTTCTAATCTTATGAATGAGAAAACAAATTACTCACGCTAGATGTTTGGTTGCTTATTAACAAGGAAAAAAACAGGATTTCTTTTCCTCCACGTGTCTTTCGTGTGATAAACTTTTGCAGCTAAGTATTTAGTAGACTCATGGAAGATACAAATACGTGTGAGACTATGATGATTTGCATTTTGCAATGATATAATATGGCCATCCCAAATTAGAAAACTTTTCCTAAATGAAAAAACTAAAACAAAATCGAAAACGAAAGGACGAGGGAAAGCTGAAGACACCAACAAGCGATTTCACTAGTGAGTTCTGTTGTAACTCAATGTAATCGTGTATGAACAGTAGAACAGAGAGATGTAAAAGTGAATGAGCAAATCTTTATTGATAGCAACAGTACATAGAGCAAGGGAGTGTTGCCAGCGAAGTCGGGGACGTGGGCGCCGTCGCCCATCTCGCACGACCCATGAGAATCACGCAATCGTGCTGGTGGACTCGGTCCTGGTGCTATGCGAGCGCGGGAGACTTCCCGCTTCTTCTTTTCTTTTCACTATGGATGAGGTCAACAGATATTTTTACCTGTAACACTCCCCCTTAGCCGAATCACCGTTGGAGATTAGATGTTTAATATCTTCCAAAACCCTGTGGGAAAAAGAAAGATTTGAAAAGATACTCTAGCATGAACTCATAGAGTTTAAGGAGTATTTTATGTCCTTTTCATATCTCCAGAAAAACCCCGGTGGGGAAAACTAAGAGATAAGACATAGGTTTATGCTAACATTATCTCATTAAAAACTTTATGTGAAAACCCTTATAGGAAAACCTCAATGTGATGTTAACACGGTCAATTTTCAAGAGACACTCCCTGAATCCTGCAACTCTCGAAGCCGCCTCATACCGATCCCTTGAGCACAGTTTTCAAATGAGGAGGCTGGTAGAGATTTGGTGAAAAGATCGACCAAGTTGTCGCAAGATTTTGTCTGTAAGATGTTTATTTCTCCGCTCTGTTGTAGCTCGTGCGGGAAAAATAACTTTTGGGAGCGATGTGTTTAGTCATGTTACTCTTGATATAACCCATCTGCATCTGTGTAACACAAGCAGCATTATCCTCATAGATAATGGTAGGTGTTTTTATGGAACTAATTCCACATGATTGCTCTATGTGGTTTATCATCGTACGTAGCCAAACACATTCGCGTGAGACTTTATATAGTGCAATGATCTCAGAATGATTCGTGGATATCGCCACAAGCGTTTGTTTAGACGATTTTCATGAAATGGTCGTTCCTCCGTGAGGAAGACAAACCCTGTCTGTGATCTGGCATTGTGGGGATCAGACATGTAGCCAGCATCAGTATATCCAACTAAACTGGGATCTTGGGCTTTTTGGAAGAACAACCCAAGGTCCTTTGTGCCATTTAAGTATCTGAGGATCTGTTTTCCCCCAATCCAATGGCGCTTTGTTGGAGCAACACTATATCTTGCTAATAGGTTCACTACGAAAGCAATGTCTGGCATTTTGCTATTTGCAAGATACATTAGCGTTCCAATGAGACTGAGATAAGGATATTCAGGACCCAGTATCTCTTCTCCTTCCTCCTGTGGTCGGAAAGCATCTTTTTCTAAGTCCAATGACCAAACAACCATGGGGGTTTTAGTTGGGTATGATTTGTCCATATTGAATTTTTCCAATATTTTCTGGACATAGATAGATTGATGCACTAACATCCCAGATTGAAGGAGCTCGATTTGCAAACCTAAGCAAAATTTGGTTTTACCCAAATCCTTCATCTCGAATTCCGTCTTTAGATGATCGCGGGCTTGATCAATATCTTGTGTGTTGCCAATGATATTTAAATCATCTACATACACAGATATAATGCAAAATCTTGTAGGAGATCTTTTGATCAAGACGCACGGGAAACCATCGTTGTTGGAATAACCTTTCTGAATAAGGTACTCACTCAGCCGGTTGTACCACATTCTTCCCGACTGTTTAAGACAGTATAATGATCTTTTAAGCTTTTGACAATACATGTTGTGATTTGCGCTCGCATTCGGTATAGAGATTCCATCGGGGACCTTCATGTACATATCCAAATCTAGTGACCCATAAAGATATGCGGTCACGACATCCATCAACTGCATAGATAGACGCTTTTGTATTGCCAAAGATATCAAATATCAGAAAGTAATTCCACTCATTACTGGAGAGTAAGTTTCATTGAAATCAATGCCGGATCTCTGCGTGAACCCTTGTGCTACAAGCCTCGCCTTATATCTCACTACCTCATTGTTCTCATTCCGCTTCTGGATGAAAACCCATTTGAAACCCACAGGAAAGGTTTTTGGAGGTGTAGGTATTACTGATCAGAATACCTCTCTTTTAGTGAGCGAGGCCAATTCTGCCTCAATTGCCTCCTTCCATTTGTTCCAGTTCGAGCGCTTCTTGCACTCTGCCATGGATTTAGGATCTAAATCTTTTTGAAGGTTGTTGGCAATCGATGTCGCAAAATATATAGTTGGTGGAAATTTCTTTCACCCCTTCCGATTGTTCAGTATTTCCCAATACAATGTTGTCGGGGTGTTCCGATGTCCCATCATCAGGATTTGAGTGCATTGTTGATGTGGGAAGTGGATTTGGTATGTCCACTTGGTGTCTCTCAACTTGGGGTTGAGCTACAATTACCGGTTCAAAGGGTTTTCATTCCTCTATTTCCTAGTGCACTTACGAGAAGCCGCAACCTTAGGATTAGCCGTACTTCTATCCTTCTCTTGATGAGATGGTAAGTGAATAGTTTTATTTGGTACCTCTATTCTTTCCAGCACATTCCTTGCGGGGAATGATGATTTTGTGACACTTTTGGTGTTGGTAAATGTGTCTGGCAAATTGTTTGCAATGTTTTGCAACTCAATGATTCTTTGAACTTGCAGTTCAGTTTTTTTGGTACGTGGATCCTCCTTTAGGGTGTCAGTGGCATCCCAATTGATTTCCTGACATTCAGTATGGTACTTGAATTCTCCCCCTAATGACGTGAAATGATCTTCATTGAAGACACAATCTGCGTACCGGGCAGTAAGTAGGTCCCCTGTGAGGGGCTCTAGGTACTTAACGATCGACGGAGATAAATACCCCACGTAGATCCCCATTTTCCTGTGAGGGCCCATAGAGGTACGCTTTGGTGGTGATATCGGTACGTATACAGCGCAACCGAATTTTTGCAGATGGGAAATACTTGGAGGATCACCATGAACCAGTTGCAGCGGGGAGGCTGAATGGTATGCAGTTGGGCGCAATTGTATCAACTCTGCAGCGTGTAAGACTGCATGACCCCAACAAGTTGATGGTAGATTACAATCTTGCAATAATGGTCTAGCAATGAGCTTTATTCTCTTGATGAGAGATTCTGCTAAACCGTTCTATGTGTGAATGTACGACATTGAATGTTGAACCTCGATTCTTAATGCCATACAATAATCATTGAAAGATTTGGAAGAGAATTCAGCTGCGTTGTCCATTCTGATTGACTTGATCCGATGTTCAGGTTGGCTTGCTCTAAGTCTGATGACTTGTGCAATCAACTTTGCGAATGCATGGTTTCGTGTTGACAAGAGGCACACATGTGACCACCTTGTGGATGCGTCGATTAAAATCATGAAATATCTGAACGGTCCGGATAAAGGTTGAATAGGTCCACATATATCTTCCTGAATGTGTTTAAGGAACTTTAGTGGTTCAGCTTGTATTTTGAGAGGTGAGGGTCTCAAAATTAATTTCCCACTTGCGCATGAGGTGCATATGAAATCTGAAGATTGTGGGAATTTTTTATCACTCACACTGTGACCAATTGAATTGCCAATTATTTTCCTCATCATCCTAACTCCAGGATGGCCAAGACGGTCATGCCAAGTTTGGAACGTGTCAACATTCTGAAAAATCACTTTGTATGCAACATATGGTACAGGTTTGATGTAGGTGTAGTACAATCTAGATGGAAGAGAGGGCACCTTTTCAAGTGTCTCTTTGCCTTGTCCGATATCTTTGTGAAAAGAATAAATTCTTCTTTATTTTCTTCATGTGTTTCCACATGAATCCCATTTTTCCGGATATCTCTATAACTTAGTAGGGTACACGTTGAATCGGGATACAATAAAGCCTCCTCGATATTTATTTGTGTACCCATTGGAAGTGTGATAGTGGCCTTTCCAGAATCTACTATCATTGCATCGCGTCCAGCGATGGCCAGAACCATTCCTTTCCTCTTTGTAAGGATTTGAAAATATGTCACTTCTCTAAGTACACTAGGCACATCTTTTCCTCCATTAGATTGACTCCCATAGCAATCTATATAATTCAGAATTTAAATAAGAACTCATAAAAAATATAGAACACACTGATGATATTAATTAAAGATAGTACTTAATACAATCCAGCAAAGCAAATAAAGGTAGCAACATCATGTTCGAATTACAATATTTCTTGCAAATTAAGGGAAATAACGAAGTGGTAAGGAGCCTAAATGAGGTCTCCATACACATCAGCGGAGTAGTCCACGAGCATGTCATCGACGTTCAGAGGTTCTTCCCCAGCAGGTAGCGAAGTCGTGGCATTGCTTGGTCCCGCTCCAAGTGGAACTTGGTCTGAAGTGCCCGTCTCCAGCTCATGAGAGGCGAAGTGTGCCTCAAACTTCTGGTTGTTCTGTGCACGACCCGCTGACTTCATGTAGAGATCCACAAGATGTTTCAGGGTTTGACACTTCCTTGCCACATGATTATAACATCCACACTTGTAACAAGTGCTTTTGTTGTTTCTATCAGATTTTGGCTTAGAAATCTCTTTCCCCTTTTGAAATTTGCCACGTGGCTTGTGGGTTCTCTTGCGCTTGCCTTTGCCAGTTGAACCTCCAGACTGGGTTTTCCCATTCTGAATAGATTTCTTCATGTTCGCATGTACCTCAGGCAGAGGTGCGGTTCCCCGAGGGTGATGCTGAGAGTTCCAGCTCTGCCTAGCGTAATGTTTGAATCAATAAAGCATAATCTTTGAAGTTCTTCTCACGGTATCAGAGTGTGAGAATTCTTTTAGATGGAAGCATTATTGATAATGTCTTCTCTATCTTTTCAGCCTCAGTAGGTGCCTTCTCACAGAAACGGAGTTTCTGGCATACCCTATGAAAAACATGATTGTATTCATCTACAGTCTTAAAGTCCTATAGGCGCAAATGATTTCACTCATGAGTTACGTCAGGTAGAACTATCGCTTTCTGCTGTTCATAGCGTTGCTTGAGATTTTCCACAATTAACGTGGATTTCCCTCCATCATGTATTTAGACTTCAAGTCTGAATGGATATGATTCCTTATTATGTATAAGGCTTCATATTTGGATTTCTCTAGCAGTGCTTGAGCACCCTTTTCAGGGTCGGCAAGCACTGAAAATGTCCGTATCACGACAAACTCACTTTGATGTCCTTTGCCCATGTAGGAAAATTATGACCATCAAGAGCGAGGACCTCAAACTCTTTGTTGGCCATCTCACCTACATTCCAATATGCCAATAATTTTGAGAAATATGGAAATATTGATGCAATGATGTGAATTCAATGAAGGTTGAACTCCAACAATTAAATAATCTCAATAAGTTAGTGTGCAACTAAGGCAACTTTTTATGTTTGAATAAGCTCGATATTCATTTCCGTATTCAGAAATTTGAGAATCATATGTTAGGATAGTCACTAATAATACCGTAGATCCTTTAGTGATGTTTGAATATCACCTTGCATATGACCAATTTCAAGAATTTGGATAGAATAGAGCAAGTTCAAATTAAATGTGAGCCATCAAGTTTATTCCGAGTTGAGGAGATAGTCACTATACGTATGTATGTGTAGATCTCATGTTGTCTCAACATCAAGGAAATTATTTCGAGTTGAGGAGATAGTCACTATACGATTGT
This sequence comes from Panicum miliaceum, assembly GCA_032594955.1. Taxonomy (NCBI): domain Eukaryota; kingdom Viridiplantae; phylum Streptophyta; class Magnoliopsida; order Poales; family Poaceae; genus Panicum; species Panicum miliaceum. Next base: position 2,918,582 of record CM064070.1, on the reverse strand, counting down.
ATGTGTAGATCTCATGTTGTCTCAACGTCGAGAAATTTATTCCAAAATAGAGATTGAATGTTGCATTGGAAGTAAATTGCATAAATTAAATGGGCAACAATAATAATTTGCAAGAAAAGTAATAAAATAAACATGGAAATGCATAAGAGTGCTGAACAAACACATATTTACATTACCAGGAAATAACAAGAGCCTGAATGTAAGATTGCATAGGCCCATCACTGTTGGAACATAAATAACAAAAAGTCTGAGGATTGAAATGTAAATTGCTAGAATAAAACAAATTAAGTGAAATGGGAAATGATTAGTGGGCAGTGGGCCGAGACAACTTCGGTTTCAGCCCGCCGCCGCTTTCGGCCCAGCTGGCCGGGGGGGGGGGGGGGGGGGGGGGCGAGGCGGGTGGGCGAGCTGGCGCTTCGAATTGGGCCGCCGCGTCAGCCCATCGCCGCCCGCGAAGTGGAGGGTGCAGGGGACGGAGACGAGCCGGCCTATGCGGGAGTTGGTGCACCAAGTCATAGCCCAGCTCAGCACAGTCCGCGCACGGCTCGGATAAGAGGCCTGGGTGGCCACCGGTTAGGGTTAGGGAAACCCTAACTATTCACCCCGACCTCCCCCAGCTCTTCAGCCGCTTCTGAGCTCCCGCCGCTGCCATTCCAACTGTCATCGCCGCCGCACCCGCTCCTGTCGATGCCGCCGCAGATCCGCCACCGCTGCCGCCGGATCCGATCGTGCCTCAATCGGATCTCCCCCCCCCCCTCCGCCCCCTTCTCGTCCGTTCCCAACCGCGCCTAGGCCTCCCCCTTGCCGGAGCAAAAGAGGCGAGGCTCGGTGATGCATAGGGTTGCCTCGGTCGGGATATGCCCGATCGGGATGACCCGGCGCAGGCCGGGACGGCGGTTGGCCGCCACAGTCATGTTGGGCCGCGCGGGTGTGGGAGTCAGAGGTGGTGGTGGAGGGGCGAGTTCCAGCTCGGAGTAGACCACCAGTGCCGCTGCGCCAGAGCTCGTCGCGTCGTTGTAGTACGGCGGGACTCCATGACGCGAGGCCATGGTGCCCCGAGGCTCGAGCCCGACGGCCCAGGGGCGTCACGCGGCCATAGCTCTCTCCGGCGGGCGTCGACGTGTACAGCAGAGTCTCTGGTGAGTATGACGATGAGGAGGAGCGGATCAACGAGTACATCGGCGAGGGAGACCGGCGTGGGGAGGCGATGCCGTAGGCGTGCGGTGCTGCAGCCGATGGCCCACCCTCGTCGTGTAAGTACTAGGTCCATCCATTGACGGGGCAGTAGGCGGTGACCTCCGGTGGCGCTGGCGGTCCAACGCTCTTGATCCGCACACTGGCCGTCCATCCATGGGACAGGCAGTGGCGTGGGCAGCACACGAGGATGCGGCCCTCCGCGAAGCAGGAGTCCGACATCACGGGAGGCCTCCGGCAAGCTGCATCAACATGGCCTCCACCACGGTGTCCACGGCGGCGAATGCGGCGTACTGGAGCTCGGACTGCTTCCAAAAGCTATTGATAGAGAAGACGACGGAGTTCAAGCATCTTGGGTGAGTGCATCGGCATCTTACCCTTGCTGTTGCCAGTGATCTACTCCTTCTCAGTTGGCGAGAGCCAACAGTGCTGATAACGTGTTGTAACTCAATGTAATCGTGTGTGAACAATAGAACAGAGAGATGTAAAATTGAATGAGCAAATCTTTATTGATGCCAACAGTACATATTTATAGGGCCAGGAGCAGGGGAGCGTCGCCGGTGATGTCGGCAATGTGGGCACCGTCGCCCATATGGCACGACCCGCGAGAATCGCGTAGTCGTGCGGGTAGACTCGGTCCTGGTGCTATGCGAGCACGGCAGACTTCCCGCTTCTTCTTTTCTTTTCACGGTCAGCGGATATTTTTATCTGTAACAAGTTCCACTTCATGGTCTAGTCCACACTACTCCAGCGCAGTCAACCTAGGGTTTGATGCGGAACCACTCCAGCTCGCCGCCGCCAGCGGCGGCGCTGGCTACCCTGCCGGACGACGATGACATACTCGAGGAGGTCCTCCTCCGTCTCCCGCCGTGGCCCTCCTCCCTCCCGCGGGCCTCACTTGTCTACAAGCGCTGGCTCCGCATCCTCTCTCACCCCCGGTTCCTCCACCGCTTCCGTGCATTCCACCGCCGGAACCCCCAGCTCCTCGGCCTCTTTGTCGAAGGTCTCGAAGAAGTCCTCTGCTTCATCCCGACGCTGGACCCACCCGACCGCATCCCCTCCGCTCGCCTCTCCCGCACGCCGCTGCACCACGATGAGCGCTGCTAGTTCCTCGGCTGCCACCACGGCCTTGCCATACTCCTCAACCGTACGCGCCTTGAGGTCACCTTGTGGGACCCCATCACCAGAGACCAGAGCCACGTTGCCTTCCCCCTGAGATGTTAAACAGCGAAGGCGACGAGGTTTTCCGCCATGGCGCGCTGCTCTGCGAGGACGGCCGGGTGCCACTCGAAGCCTTCAAGGTGGTTTTGCTGGTTGATGATTGGCGGCGGCCTCATGAGGATGCTCAGGTGTTCGCCTCCCTCTGTGAATCTAAGACCAGTGTGTGGGGCAACATCACCTCGACATCGATCAGGGCTCCAACTAATCCATGCAAGCCCAACATCCTGGTTGGGAATTCACTCTACTGGTTGCTTCTTGGTAATGAGGATGGTGGCATCCTTGAGTTTAATCTGGACAGGAAGAGTCTCGCTGTGATTAAACACCCTGTAGGTGCACACGTTATAGAATGCCCACGTTTTCAGTGATAGGAAACGGGGACGCTACGCTAGCTACAGCGTTCAACAAGGATCTCATGTAAGCGGATGATCGAGGATCATTAACACTAGACGCGCAACGCAGCGAAAGTAGAGTTGGGGTAGCTCGCCCCAATGTAGTCGCGTGTCGGTGAAGAGGAAGCAGATCACGGCTCGCAGCTACTCCTCCTTGTCTCGCCGATCAGCACCACACCAATGCAGCAGCGCCTCCTCGAAGTCCACACGTACGGGGTTGGAACGCCGGTCACCGGTGTGCTAGCACTGCGCGCTCGGCTAGGGCTGTGTGGAGAAGAGGGACTACGGCAGCTAGGGTTTGTTGCCCAAGAGTGTTGGCCGCCCATAGCCCCGCCCCTCATTATATAGACCCCACTTAATGGGCCTTCACGTTGGAAGCTCATTAGGGTTCTAATCCTCCTCGGATCAATATCCAACCCACGCATGATTGCCTCTTGGGCATATCACCAACAATCTCCTACTTGCACTAGAGATAATCATAAAGGCAAGTTTTTGTTCCAACCTGTTAAGTGTGTGACCCGTAAGGTGTATATGTGAGTAGTTGTACTGCAAGAACCATTCTTGCACCACTAATTAGCAGAGGCACCTAGCAGGGCGTGCTAACTTCCACGCACACATAAAGATCATATCGGCAAAAAACCTTTGGATACACACATTCACTAATCCCTTTGCCTCAGGATACCAGTCAAGCACAAGGCAAATGTCATGCCACCCTTGTGATAGCTCGACCATTTAACTCGATCTTGCAGCGGATTACAATTTATGACTAACTTATTAATCACTTTGTGATTATCTCTTTAATCACTTTGGCACGGCCATGCACTTTCTTAATCCAACCACATCGACGGGCCCAGATATCTCTCCTTTTGTCTAGGAGGGGCAAATTCCATCTTGATCCGCTCACATCCCATTCCATGTTTCATGATACACCCAAAGACTACTTTTATAGCCACCCAGTTACGGAGTGGTGTTTAGTAGCCCCAAAGTGCACTACTACGCACAGTGAGAAACAATGGCGATCTCAGGTCAAAGGATTCAGCAGGTATACCACTCAAGACCAACTGATGGCACATTTTAAGACAACTACCTCCACAATGTCTCGAGGTGGGTTAATCCAACACCATGTTCCCTAACATGTGTCCACATTATTGATTTAATATCTCCATATCTATGATCTATGAAACATGATCATCAATCAATGCATGTTCTAGTTTATAAACCATTACTGTTCCTCATAACAGCAAAACTAGGGATCAATAGAACAACAATACAATAATAAGAGAGTTTCAAAAACAAGTCACACACTTGTTAATCAATGTAAATAATTGTCATTCAAGGAATAAATAACACTTTATTGAATAAAACACAAACTTAGACATGATTACAATAATCTCCCACTCACACTAGAGTCAACCATGCAAATATCTAATACCCATGGAACTCATATGTGCCTCATGCTTCTGTTGTGAGAGGGCCTTCGTCAACGGATCAACAATGTTTAAATCCGTGTGCACCTTGCAAATCTTCACATCACCTCTATCGATTATCTCACGGATAAGATGATACCGCCACAGTACGTCTTTGGACTTTTGGTGTGATCTAGGCTCCTTAGCTTATGCAATGGCACCGCTATTATCAAAATAGAGGTCCATTGGACTGGACGCACTAGGAACAACACGTAACTCAGAAAAAAACTTTCTGATCCAAACGGCCTCCTTCGCAGCTTCTGAAGCTGCTATGTACTCGGCCTCCGTCGTGGAATCTACTACAGTTTCTTGCTTGGAACTTTTCCAGCTCACTACCCCTCCATTGAGGCAGAACACAAAACCAGATTGCAATCTAAAGTCGTCTTTGTCAGTTCGGAAGCTAGCATCGGTGTAACCATTTACAACGAGCTCCTCCTCACCTCCATGGACTAGGAACTTATCCTTAGTTCTTCTAAAGTACTTTAGGATATTCTTGGCCGCGACCCAGTGAGCCTCACCTAGGTTTGAATGGTATCTACATGCAACACTTAGAGCATAGGCTATATCAGGGTGTGTACAAAGCATGGCATACATGATGGACCCAATAGCCGAAGCATATGGAATCGCACTCATCTTCTCTTGCTCATCAGGTGTCGAGGGACACTAACTCTTGCAGAGACCGACACCATATGACATTGGAAGAAAACCCTTCTTTGAATCCTGCATATTGAACCTTTTCAATACCTTGCCAATATATGTATCTTGGCTTAATCCAATTAGCCTTTTCGATCTATCTCTATAGATCTTAATGCCCAAAATATATGCAGCCTCACCTAAATCCTTCATTGAGAAACTTTTTCCTAGTGAAGATTTAGTGGTTTCCAACATTGCAATGTTATTTCCGATCAACAATATGTCATCGACATAAAGGACCAGAAATACAACCACGCTCCCACTAGCCTTTTTATAAACACAAGGCTCTTCTTCATTCTTGATAAAGCCAAACCCTTTGACTACTTCATCAAAATGAATATTCCAACTTCGAGATGCTTGCTTTAACCAATAAATGGACTTTTGAACCTTGCATATTTTCCAGCATTTTCAGGATCGACAAAAACTTCAGGGTGTACCATATACACATCCTCACTAAGGTTTCCATTTAGGAAAGCCGTTTTGACATCCATTTGCCATACCTCGTAGTCATAAAATGCGGCTATAGCTAGAAGAATCCGAATAGAATTTAGCATTGCGTCGGGCGAAAATGTTTCATCATAGTCAACACCTTGAATTTGCTTAAACCCTTTCGCCACCAATCGCACTTTATGGATATGAACATTTCCATCCATGTCTATCTTTTCTTAAAAATCTACTTGCACTCCACTGGTCTCACACCGTCAATGGGATCAACCAAGTTCCAAACTTGATTTGCGTGCATGGATTCTATTTCGGATTTCATGGCTCCAAGCCATTTCTCAGAGTCTGGTCCCATTATTGCTTCCGTATAGGCCTTAGGCTCATCGTTATCCAATAACAATACATCGCGCTGCCCCGTGATTAGGAGCGCTACGTGCCCTTGCAGACCTTCGTGGGGCTGGTTCTTCCACAACGGGTTCTACAACTCCTTGTTCATCCCGTGAAGGTTCAGTGGGGCTGAAACTGTTTCAGGTACTTCCTGAATTTCTTCAAGTTGCACCTTGCTCCCACTAACTCCTTTTGAGAGAAACTCTTTCTCCAAGAAGACACCATTACGGGCAACAAACACTTTGCCTTCCGCTTGATTGTAAAAATAATATCCTTTGGTTTCCCTCGGATACCCCACAAAGAAACACTTGTCTAATTTTGGGGTGAGCTTATCGGACATCAAACGTTTGACATAAGCCTCACATCCCCAAACTTTGAGGAAAGATAATCCGGGATGTTTCCCAGTCCGTATCTCATATGGAGTCTTTTCCACAAACTTAGTTGGAACCCTGTTCAGTATAAACGCAGCAGTTTCTAGAGCATAACTCCAAAATGACAGTGGAAGATCAGTTTGGCTCATCATCGCCCTAACCATGTCTAACAAGGTTAAGTTCCTCCATTCTGAGACGCTATTCCATTGAGGCATTCCAAGCGGAGTCAATTGTGGAACAATTCCATATTGTTTCAGATCATCACCGAATTCGCTCAAATATTCACCCCCACGATCAGATCGCAGAAATTTAATTGTTTTGCCCAATTGATTTTGTACTTCATTCTTTAATTCTTTGAACTTTTCAAACAATTCAGACTTGTGGCTCATTAAGTAGATGTATCCGTATCTACTAAAGTCATCAGTAAAAGTGATGAAATATTGAAACCCACCTCTGGCTACTGAGCTCATTGGTCCACATACATCGGTACGTACAAGTCCCAACAAGTCACTTGCCCTTGCACTTTGACCAATGAAGGGTGCTTTAGTCATCTTCCCAAGTAAACAAGACTCGCACGTGTCAAATGATTCAAAATCAAATGAACTCAATAAACCATCTTTATGGAGTTTTTCTATGCGCTTCTCATTTATATGACCTAAGCGACAATGTCAAATAAAAGTGGGATTCAAATCATCCAGTTGAAGCCTTTTTGCATTAATGTTATAAACAGGTTTATCCTCAAGATCAATAATGTACAATCCATTCACCAATGAACAATGAGCATAAAATATACAATTATAATAAATTGAACAACGCTTGTTCTTTATTACAATCTCATAACCATCACTTCTTCCAAACATGAAAAATAAATAATGTTCTTACTCAAAGCAGGAATTCAATCACAATTATTTAATTCCAAAACTAATCCAGAGGGTAACGACAAGTGATAAGTGCCGACCGCCATGACCGCAACCTTTGCTCCATTGCCGACACGAACATCCAACTCGCCCCTTGCAAATACTCTAGTCCTTTGAAGTCCCTGCAACGATTTGCAAGTGTGAATCATCAACCCAATATCAAATACCCATGATTCACTAGAAGATATAGCAATATTAATTTCTATAATATTTATAACATTTATACCAGAGGCGGAAGTCTCACTTCCCTTCTTCTTCTTCAGATCCTCCAAGCATTCATCATTAGGAGTAGGGCCAGATTTGTCATTTGGCTTTTGCTTAGAGCTTGAGAGCTCATTAGGATCCTTTCCTTTAGCTTTGCCTTTGGGAGACATCCAACACTTCCTCTTTTTGTTCTCCTTCTGAACCACCATCACATGAGTGGGGTTTTTCTTATTGCTCTCCTCTGCTGTTTTTAGCATCCCATGCAATTCAGCCAATATTTTCTCCATGACATTCATCTGAAAGTTCATGATAAAAGGCTCATAGCTCTCCGGGAGTGATTGGAGAATGACATCAATAGCCATGTTAGGCTTGAGTTCGGAACCAAGTTTCTCCAAAGTCTCAATGTAACCAATCATCTTGATCACATGAGGACTGATCGGGCTACCCTCTACCAGCTTGCACGCAAACAAGGACTTTGAGATGTTGTACCTCTCAATCCTAGCTTGGTTCTCAAACAATCCACGCAGCCCCTCAATCATGGAGTGAGCATCGGCATGCTCATACTGCTTCTGCAGATCAGGGGACAAGGTGGCAAGCATGAGACAGCTGACATCGAGTGAATCATTGCAGTGCTTCTCATAAGCTCTACGGGCTGCAGCAGTTGCACCATCGGGGAGGTCATCAGGGTATTGTTTCTCAAGAACATACTCCTTTTTCTCTTGCCTGAGAACAATTCTCAGGTTGCGGTACCAATCAATAAAGTTCGTTCAATTCAACTTTTCTTTCTCAAGAACAGATCGCAAATTGAAAGTGGAAGTGTTACTGGCAGATATGATCTACTATATTAAAATAAGAGCAAGGTTTTAGCACTAAGTTTTATGCAATGCTTTTATTAACAAATTTATAAAAGACTCTCACTATATTAACATCGTCTTCCCTCTAACGACATATAGGGGACCAAGATCCATATTCACTAAAATCTTAGTAATCTTTGGCTTCACTGCTAGAAAGTTAGTGAGATAGGTAAACAACAAATTGCTAATCATATCTCTATATGACTCTTGTTTGTTGGGTGGCATCCAATGCCCCGGCTCCAACTCCATATCCTAAAGCCCAAAACCATTTTGATAGCTTTGTAGAGTAAACCAATACTATTGCTAGTGAAGGTCCGACACCCACCCTATTCATGATGATAGTTGATGGTACTCTACTTTGGTAAACCTACCACACAATGATCAAAATTTTAATAGGTGCAGCTATTGGAAAAGGATATCAAAGTTCTCAACTTTAATGAGGGAAGCTATTCTATAATGATTAAAAGCATATCGACCATATGAAAGATATGAGAGAATAGTATGATAGATAAATAAATATCACGGGCATATAATCATATTATATTGTGAACAGTATGGCCTTTTGCATCACAATGGGCTCAATCGCCATGGCTCCACGGTGACCTCCATTGCCATCCTTCCTGTCTTGTGGTGATCATCATCGCCATCATGCTTGAAGCCTTCAAGGACAGATACTAAGCTATTACATTTAATAGCACTAGTAAAGTAAATTACATGAGGGGATGCAGCATCACATGTCGACACGTAGGCCGTTATATAATAATGGGACAACATCAACCTGGTTGTTTCAACTTGTGACTCGCAGGTCACACAACTTATTACACACAGATCATCACATGATATTGAGGCCATACCATTCACACCATACCCTGCAAAAATGAGTTAGGCGCAGTACGTATTCTACTGTAGGGGTATGAAGTGGCCGCTATCAACAGATTGCAACCGCGGGTCTCAAGGCAGCGCCCTGAAAGCTCTTCGGGAAATCATAGATCATATCTATAGAATCGCTATGAAAATCTCATTGGATTGATCCAATCAAGCCGATTCAGATTCACTCATAATGTCCCTTATTTTCACTAGATCAATTACATTGACCATCGCGATAGGTATATCGGAGAAGACCGCAACACATGACTTAGATACGCCGGTTCAATCTCTTCTCGTTTGCATAGTTAGCCAGATGGTGATTCCATCCGGTATGGGCATGTCGTGCGCACAGTAGATAAAGAACACAAACCAATCTACAGTCATCGTGATGCTATCAACTTGTACCGATCCCATACTGTGCATCAATCTATACATCGCATATGAACAGATTGCAAAACCCTACGCAAAGCATATCTCTATATGCGCATCCCGACCAAAGGCTAAACATGATCGCTCTGGTACCACTGATGCGAAATGGGGATGCTACGCTAGCTCATAATGTCACTCATAATGTCCAATCAAGCCGATTCAGAGTCACTCATAATGTCCCTTATTTTCACTAGATCAATCACATTGACCATCGCGATAGGTATATCAGAGAAGACCGCAACACATGACTTAGATACGCCGGTTCAATCTCTTCTCATTTGCACAATTAGCCAGATGGTGATTCCATCCGGTATGGGCATGTCGTGCGCACAGTAGATAAAGAACACGAACCAATCTACAGTCATCGTGATGCTATCAACTCGTACCGATCCCATACCGTGCATCAATCTATACATCGCATGTGAACAGATTGCAAAACCCTACGCAAAGCATATCTCTATATGTGCATCCCGACCAAAGGCTAAACATGATCGCTCTAGTACCATTGATGCGAAATGGGGACGCTACGCTAGCTACCGCGTTCAACAAGGATCTTATGTAAGCGGATGATCATGGATCATTACCACTAGACGCACAGCGCAGCGGAAGTAGAGTTGGGGTAGCTCGCCCCATCGTAGTCGTGCGTCGGTGAAGAGGAAGCAGATCATGGCTCGCAGCTGCTCCTCCTTGTCCCGCCGATCAGCGCCACAACAACGCAGCAGTGCCTCCTCGAAGTCCACACGTACGGGGCGGGAACGCCGGTCACCGGTGTGCTAGCACCGCGCGATCGGCTAGGGTTGTGTGGAGAAGAGGGGCGACGGCAGCTAGGCTTTGTGGCGCAAGAGTGTTGGCCGCTCACAGCCCCGCCCCTCATTATATAGACCCCACTTAATGGGCCTTCACGCTGGAAGCCCATTAGGGTTCTAATCCTCCTCGGATTAATATCCGGCCCACGCATGATTGCCTCTTGGGCATATCACCAACAGGATTTTGTATTATGTATCAACCACCATGAAAGATGTACCTTAGGTCTTAATCTTCTATTTGTTTAGCTCTCATCCCGACTTCATCCCTGCTTGCATGAACCAAATCTTTTCTTCTGCAGCTGCAAATGATTTGCAGCCTATTTTCTGAAATTATGATTCGTATGGACCACAAAAAATCAGCCAGGAAGGATGATCTGCCTGCTGTCTTGGAGCACAGCTTCTGGATAAACAGTGTGCTGTTTCACCACATAGTTTCTTGCTAGATCTATGTCTCCATAGCCTTTCTGTGTTTATCCATACCTCCTCCGTGCTGTATATCTCATAGCTTTGGTCCTGTCTATCCTTTGGTTGCTCTGTCTCCACGAGTCGAACACTTACACCTACTAATAATACAGAAAAATCGAGCTAACTGGTACCTTCTGGTTCCCATCCTTGTGTGATTTGTTTTTCCTGGATCTAACTCTTCTGCTTTGCTGCCAGTTTTCCATCATCCTTCCATTGCCTTCTACGGCCCTCCCTGTTGTGTGCCTTGGGCTAGTTAGTACAAAAAGCTCTGTTAGCCTGTAGGGCTGTGACTTTGCTACTCTGTTTTTTCTTTTCGTTGGTGCGGTGGCTTGAACTCGGTGACAAGAAGACTGTGTAATTTCGTTGCTTTTGAAGTATTCAGGTGTGGCCCATGTTGGAAAAAAAAAAAGCGATGGCCAGCACAACCGCAGGGGCAAACCTGTCTTTGCACGTGCCACACAACTGCAAAAGTACAAAAGTTAAAACTGGATGTCAAATAACGTATAGTTGAACTTTCAGGGCCAAATAAGGAATCGTTCTATCTTCTATTCTTCTAGTGTTAAATAGGGAATTTTCTCTTATATACTCCCTACGTTCCAAAATGTAGATCATTTTGGTATTTTAGATTCATAAATTTTGCTATGCATCTAGACATATGTTATATCTAGGTGCATAGCAAACATCATCAATCTAGAAAAGCTAAAACGAACTACATTTTGGAACGTAGGGAGTATATGGCAGGAGTCTTTAGGAAGTGCAGCATGACAATGAATGCAACTATAATCATATATCTGCCCCTGTCGAATTAAGGATGAAGCACTTGCTTAATAGATATGATAAACACTGTACTTCTGAGAAGATGGAGCTTAAAAACAGCCCAAAAATAACAAAACGACCCATGTTCTTTAGTTAAGGACAAAAACAAGTTCATTTTCATGATGGCTATATAATAATTCATGAAATCTAGTTTTTTCTCTCTCTCTTTTCTTTTGGTCAAGACAGAACATTTACGGTTTTTACAAGTACAAAGAGGGGCATGTGCAGTGGCGGATCCAGGACTAAAATCCACCTATGGCGAAACTAACGGCTAGCAAAGCAAAATAGGTTAAATGAGAAATATTTTTTTGAAAAAAAATTAGGGATGGAGCGAGCCCCAAGCTTTCAGAAAACTTAAATGTTTCCGCCCGCTGGCGTCGAACTCATGACCTTACGGAGGCAGCACGCTAAACCTGCCTCCCGTGACAAGTCGGCCAGACAACCCTCCATAGAAATGAGAAACATACTAGCGAATAAAGTAAGTTTGAGGCAAATTCACTGTCCTATTTGTAGTGACTTGAAATCGCTTCATAATTTGCATAATCTTTTGGTTCAAAAAAATCTCTTGACATAAAATCCTTTAAATATTTACCGCTCTATGTAGCATATTAAGAAATCAGTAAGCCACGATTTGTACTCAGTAATCATATAAAACCCTGTATCCTACAGTAACTATCCATTCCAATCTACGTTCTTTTTACTGTTTTGCCAATCTGGCTAGCTCAACGATACAGGATAACAGGAGTCTCTTGCGGCTCCCTGCTTCTCTGCAATCTTGTTGAGATGGAGCTGTCGTGGTTGCAAGCATTCCTTCCACTCAACCTTTTGAGTCCCAGAGTTTGCTAGTTTCGCCTAGGTTCCACCATCGCCGGCTCGTCGCCCGTCGTGGACTCGCGTCGCTTCGCCTCGAGCTGGCACCCACAATCGCCGCCTTCAATTATAGATGCTGTGGGGACAAGGGAATAGATGGGCCGTGCCTGAAGCCGCAGCGGACCAAGGCAACTTGGCCCAGGTCGATGGAAGACTACACGCCTGGTAGCCTCGTTCTCTCCTACGTTGCTGCAAGCCTGGTGACGCCATGGCAGTCATGGAGATAGGAGGAGGTGGTCAACTGTTCATCGGCGACGAGGTATAGCTCGCCATACTGCTGGATCCGCCCCTCGACAGGTGGACAGATGTCCTGTATTGTGTGTAGGTGAAACTTATCCCCACAGTTCTTCCAGCACCAAGGTAGTCCGCTGCTTGCAGCGTTCCGTCCCGCATGTTAACAGCAAGCGCAAATGCTTTGTCGTCCCGTTGGTTAACCTTGGCCAAGAAGTATACAACATCATCTTCATCCAAGCTTAGTGTAGGATGGCCCGTGTGCATCCTCTGCAATGGTGGCAGAGGAGATGCAACCTCCTCCTCCTTCTCGTATCCCGGCAGCAGCTCGGACAGTGACCCTGACATGTGAGAAGCATTGCGCTCGAAGTCCCTTTCCCAGCGCCCCTCCCAACAATCCGGGGTAAACCTCCGGCTCCATGTGGTGGCCGTCCAATTCTTGGAGGCTTACGACCATGGCTGGAACTCGGTGTGGCGCTCGACGTACTTGATGCAACCTTGGATGACAGCAATGTCCCGAAAAGCATTGGCGGAGTCATTTGGCATTTCCTTGCCAGCCATGGGCGACTGTGGCAGGGGGATGTAGTGGAGCTCCGGGTGGTCGACGAGCACGTCGCAGACAAGGATACCCCGACAGAGATCGACCCAGCCCATGAAGCCGCCCCCCAGTGCGATGACCTTGTGCGTGCCGTGGTAGAATAGAAGAAGGTCAGGCCCGGCGATGGCTCCATGGGCCCGAGCTGCAGCACCTCGGCGCTCCACTTGCCTTCCATGGTGTCGAAGCAGTGGAGGTCGAAATGCGTGTAGTCCCTGCTGATGCCATCGGAACGGCGGAGCGCGGCGATGACGTAGTGCTGTTGAGCAATGCCGTGGGGGCGTCGTGCGAAGCCGCGACCGTTGGAGTCGCCGTCGGCACCGCAGCGCAGGAGGCCAACCATGGAGCGGGTGATGTCGCGGGAGGGGCCAGGGTGCGGGAGCAGCGTGAGCGACGGCTCTGTCGTCCCTCCCTCGACCGCCGCCGCCGCCGCCTTGTCATATATGAAGAAGTCTTGCATGGCATGTTCGTAGCACCAGGAGGGGTTGCAGATGGCGGCCCTGAAGAAGATGAGGCCATCGCAGCTCGCAGGTGGAGAGAATGCTGGGCTCCGTGCCGAAATCGGCCGGATCGAGGGGGGCGGGGCAATGAATGCAGAGGTGGGAGACACGCAGCGGGCGGGCGGCGTGGAGTGTGGCCTGGATCGCATGGCCGCCCCTCGTGAAGGCCCTGGCGGTGGTTGCGTTCCGGTGGTCATGTAGGCTTTAAGGTCGAGCAGCACCCAACCGCTGGTGGTGCTTCTTGGATCACCGTCGTCGTCGCCACCGGCGGTAATAAGCGACGGCGGACACAGCGAGGCCGGAGAGATGGTGACTCCGATGGGATCCTCCTTGATGAAATCCAAGACGGCACCCAATCCCAATCCGATGCGCACGCCCTTGCTGGCCTCCATGGAGGAGCTCGATCGGTCTGGGTCTCTGCCCGTCGTTGTGTAGCGAGTCGGAGGAGAAATTTCAATATTTGATATTCAACTTGTACATTTCACTTCTTTTAACCCTCAGTTCGCAGACCTTTCTAAATATGACACTGAGCAGGTGAATTCTTTTAATTTAGAGAATTTCATCTCCTTTTCTCTATTTCTCTTATTTTCTTTCTCTTTTTCATTCTACGTGCCTAGTGAATAGATGGTTTTACCCCTGAGCTTTTGCACTTCTGATTGGGCCAGCGGTCTTTCTCTCGCTCGACGCTGCTGACCAGCCCCAGGTCAGGGCCCAGGAGATGTCGTGGAGATGCCCCCCGTGCTGGAGGTCCTCTGCGCCGCTGTGAAGGAGCTCGCCGGCCATGACTGTGTGCTGGTGTTACGTGCGCATCTTGCTGGTATGCGCCTCGAATCCAGGGGGTGACGAGGATGAAGTGGAGGCGGAGGGCGGGCGGAGAAGCGAGCGGGACGGGGTTGTCGGCGTGGAAGCTGCTGATGGCCTTCTCGAACTCGAGGCCCGTGAGGACGACCCGCGACGAGCTAGCCGAAGAGGGCGCTGACGGCCTTGGCGGCGGAGGCTGCTCGGACGCCAGCCTCACGCATTACACGTCGCGCCGTCGCAGTAGGTCGCGAGGTCCCCACTCTCCCGAAATGGTGAGCACGTCCAGCCTGCTGTTCCCCTCTGCCTTGCGAGACCTCGTCTACCGCGTCTTTGACGGCGCCGTCCGCGTCGCCTGCACCACACCGGCCTCCATGCTCCTCGCCTTCTCCGCCGCGGGCTCCTCCTCGCTATCCACCCTCTCCGTCGCCGTCTCCCTGCGCCGCCTGGTACGGGGCGCTGCAGAGGCCTGCGCGGCGGCAGAACTGGCGGGGGCGGGAGCGGCCGCACAGCGGGAGGAGGAGGATGACGGGAGGAGGCCGCTGTTGGGAAGTCGGGCGGGCGGCGGTGGCGGGGGCCTCACCCTGGGCAGCGACGGCGGAGCTCCTAGCGGTGACGAGAAGTTGTTAAGAGAGAGAGACAGGAACGGGCGAAAGAGAGAGGGGTAAAACCGGCGGTTCAAGTACCCTGAAAAAATGAAAACGAAAAAGGAAAAAGGAAAGGAGGAGAAATCCCCAAATCGAAACAATTTGCGTGCAGAGGGTTATATTTCGAAAGGCTGGTGAATTGGATATCAAATGAAGTGAGGCGTACGAATTCGATGTTAGATATCGAAATTTCACGTGTCGGAGGTGGGAAATCAATGAAATCGGACTTGCAGGCCGCCGCTACCCAACAAGAGTATCTCAGCGCAGCGGCCCGGTTATCTCTCATGGGCTGGCCTCAGGGAGCGAAGCCCACGGCCCATTACGCACCTGCATTCGCCTCTCCCGTTATGGTCGTCTGGTCGAGCACTAGCCGTCCGCCGTCTGCCACCGACCACCGCGCCGTCCGCCCGCACAGCCTCCATGCTCCGCTTGCGGCTTGACTCACTTCGCTGCTGGCTTGCTGCCGTCTGCGAGGCCGCGACCCCACGGCTAGCGGTGCTCACTCAGCACTTGGCGGCGGCCTCGACCGGCAACACCGTGGCCGTGAGACATCAAAGGTGTGCTCTACATTGGCTGCGTGCAGGCAGCAGGTGTGCAGCAGCAAAATCACGAAATGAAGACAAAGCCAATCAGGTGAATTTCTAGGTTCATCAATGTAACTCGACCCAGAAATCAATTCAAATATCCATCAGTTCAGGTAGTAAATCCCACTTTGTTCTTCATGATGAGGACATCAACACCAACGATACATCCACTCCGACACAAGTACCTATTGCTGGTCCTATTACTCGTGCTCGTGCGCATCAACTTAATCATCAGGTGAGTTCAAATCTAAGCTCATGTACATCATGTTTAGACTATGGAGACCCGTGTACTCTTGTTTTGCTTAGGAACCAAGGAGGCGACCGAAAGGGAAACGGATTCGCGCAGGCTGGATTCGGACTGCAGAACAGTACCAACTTGTGACGGATACCACGGTCGCATATGAACTCGAATTGGGGCGTTCAAGTACTTCGTGGAAAGCTTATGAAGTCTTCTTTCAAACGGATCCGGCGTCATATCCATATCTATTACGAGTCGGCCGCAATCATAAAATTAATACAGAGTCCTTTTCTGCACATGGTGCTGCGTCACCCTGTTTTGGCCCAATGGGCAGTGTATCAAGTTGAGTCCATTACGGACGCGTCCTAGGGTTGGAGTACGTCCCCAGCACCCCTGTGGTCGTCCTCCCACGTACTTATACCCCTTAGCCGCCACCAAGGATGCTTGGGTTTTGTTTAGATCAAGTTTAGCCTTCGCTACTTGCTTGCAAGCGCGCGTGCTGGATCAGCCCCCGTCTTCTTGTCTTCGGAACCCCACCATTATTGAGATTGCGTGTGAAACCTTCATTTACATCTAGTAAATTCAGTACTTGCCATACTTGTTCTTGCTAGTTCTTCGATTGCTTGCAGGACGAGTGCCCTAGTGGCCGGGTGCCGCGCTCCACAAGATCGCGACAACCATTGGAGGGGGTGTATCGGTTGCTAAGGTGCAGCTTGGAAGGCTGTAGTCGGGCCGTGAATGTCGCCTCCATCGACCAATCAAGTTATCCACGCCTCTCATCGAAAGATCGGGAATCAAACCCTAGCGGGTCGCCATTAGTTGGTAATCAGAACAAGGTTTATCGGTGAGAGACTTCTAATTCTTCGCTGTTTTATTTTTTCTATAGTCCAGAAAAGCCAAAAAAAATAGTAGATTAGTTTACCTTCAATCCTATAAACTCGTTTGAGCCTTTGCTAGCACTGCTTAGTTAGGGCTTGTTGAATTTTCGGTTGCATCGGTTGCGTCGAGTTGCTGGTCTTAGGTTTAGTCCTTTAGAGTTTCGAGTTCTTGTCACGTTCTAGTCACAACCGTGCGCTATCATACATACTCCATGTTGGCGGAATCCGAGTCCATATTCGTGTTCAAGTCCGAGTTAGATTCTGTGTTGGTTTGTGACCGAATCGCACGCAGTGCTGTGATTCGAGTAGGGATCGGTTTCCTAGTTCGAATTGGTTATTGCGCCGTGTTATAAAATTCCATTGCTATTCGCACTTGTACTACATATTTTGTAGCGCTCCAGAAAGGCAGAAGTAGTCTCGGCTTACTCAAATCACAAGTTTGCACGAATATATATAGTCTCGGCTTACTCCAGAGAGAGAGAGAGTCTGTGAAGTTTGTATGCTGTGAAGTCTATGAAGTTTTTTACCGGAATACCCCTACCCTTTTGGGAAAAGTTTGTGTGCTGTGTGGCTCTTTTGAAGTCTTTTAGGTTATATAATCAGTTTTGAGGATCCCCTGAAAAAAAAGAAAAAAAAGAAGGAAAAAAAAGAAAGAAAAAAAAAGAAAAAAAAGAAGAAGAAGAAAAAGAAGGGAAGAAAAAGGGGCTGTTCTTTGTGCATCTTTTTTGTTCTTCGGTGGTGTCTCGTGACTTCATTTGTGTCCATGCTTGCGTCTCTAGCACGGTCTAGGCTAGGACCAGCATAGTACCACCGTTGAACGATTTTTCAGCTCGTTTTTTAACTAACGTGGTGCTAGTTCATCCTTGCTTCAGCCCACCTATAGCTCCACATATCCGACTACAGCTTGACAGGTCCTGTTGTTGCGGCACCGATACACTTCATCCCACGGTTGCAGACTTGTTGGTTGCCGTCCCCTCCTGTTGAGCAAGGTAAGAATTGGTAAGAGCTTGTGTAACAGGTTGAGTGTGAGCGCCTTGCAGTAGCTACATCCCATTAGTTGTAGGATCTTATTTCTTCACCTATTTTCGTGTTTCTTTTGTTCATCTAACCATGACAGGATCAGAGGGTGATGGGAGTTTAGGTCACTCTCCTCGTACAAAGGGAATCATACAACATTTTGAAAATAAGATGAGAAGGCATGTGGATGGGCTTGCTAAAGATATGCTGGTGTCAAATGATAAGATTGGGCAGTTGGAGGCCACGCAGCTTGCCAATAACACCAAGCTTACAAGGCTGGAGACGTCGGTCGCTCATATTGACCAAAGCCTTGCTGCTCTTTTGAGGCGTTTTGATGAGATGCATGCCAGAACTGCAAATGGGCATGAGGGAGAAAACAAGAAGGATGAGCGTGTCGAGGATAATTGGGATGATTATGTCGCTGATACTGAACTAGATGACCAAGATGCTCCTAGTCGCCGACGACTGCGAACTAATCGGAGAGGTATGGGTGGACATCGACGACGTGAGGTACAAAATAATGATGATGCTTTCAGTAAAATAAAATTTAAGATACCTTCTTTCGATGGAAAATACGATCCTGATGCATACATTACTTGGGAAATTGTTGTTGATCAAAAGTTTGCATGTCATGAATTTCCTAAGAATATACGTGTTAGGGCTGCTACTAGTGAATTTACTGATTTTGCCTCTGTTTGGTGGATAGAACATGCTAAGAAAAATCCTAATAATATTCCACAAACCTGGGATGCCTTGAAACGGGTCATGCGGGCTAGATTTGTTCCTTCTTACTATGCGCGTGATCTGTTACATAGATTGCAATAATTGAGACAGGGTAATAAAAGTGTAGAAGAATACTATCAGGAATTACAAATGGGTGTGTTGCGTTGTAATTTAGTGGAGGATGAGGAACCTGCTATGGCTAGATTTTTAGGAGGTTTGAATCAAGAAATTCAGGACATTCTTGCTTATAAAGATTATACTAACGTAACCCGTTTGTTCCATCTTGCTTGTAAAGCTGAAAAGGAAGTGCTGGGACGATGTGCTAGTACAAGAACTAATATTTCTGCAGGAAAACCTTCATCATGGCAGCCGCGCACATCTACCTCATTGACCGGATGAGCTCCTGCACCTTCTACATTCCCGAGTCGGTCGACAATACCCGCTCCATCCAACGATAAGACACGTGCTCCCCCGACAAATTCAGCAACCACGACTGTCCATAAACCAGCCACGAGTGCATCTTCGGTTGCCTCCACGGGAAGGACAAGAGATATTCAGTGCCATCGGTGCAAGGGCTTTGGCCACGTGCAACGTGACTTCCCTAACAAGCGCGTTTTGGTGGTCAAAGGAGATGGTGGGTATTCCTATGCTAGTGATTTTGATGAATTGCTTTGCTTGCTGCTGACCATGCAGGTACTAAGGAACAACCAGAAGAGCAGATTGGTGCAGAGGATTCAGATCATTATGAGAGCCTCATTGTGCAGCGTGTACCTAGTGCACAAATGGAAAAGGCGGAGCAAAATCAACGGCATACACTGTTCCAAACAAAGTGTGTTATTAAAGAGCGTTCATGCCGTTTGATAATTGATGGAGGTAGCTGCAACAACTTGGCTAGTAGCGATATGGTCGAGAAGCTTGCACTTACAGCAAAACCGCATCCACATCCATATCACATTCGGTGGCTCAACAATAGTGGTAAGGTCAAGGTAACGAGATTGGTACGAATTAATTTCGCTATTGGTTCATATCATGATGTTGTTGAATGTGATGTTGTGCCTATGGAAGCTTGTCATATTCTGCTAGGTAGACCATGGCAATTTGATACCGATAGCATGCATCATGGTAGATCAAATTAATATTCTCTTATACATCATGATAAGAAAATCATTTTGCTTCCTATGTCACCTGAATCTATTGTGCGTGATGATGTTGCTAAAGCTAAGAGAACTAAACCTGAGATCGATAAGAATGCTAAATCTTTTAGTAGCAGGGAAGATGAGATAAGATTGAAAGGACATTGCTTGCTTGCTACTAAGTCTGATATTAATGAATTGATTGCTTCCACTTCTGTTGCCTATGCTTTGGTGTGCAAGAATGCTTTGATTTCAGTTCACGATATGCAGCATTCTTTGCCCCCGGCTGTTGCTAACCTTTTGCAGGAGTATTCTGATGTGTTCCCAAGTGAGATACCAGCGGGGCTGCCACCAATACGAGGGATTGAGCACCAAATTGACCTTATTCCTGGTGCATCGTTGCCAAACCGTGCGCCATACAGGACAAATCCGGAAGAAACTAAGGAAATTCAGCGACAAGTGCAAGAACTACTCGACAAAGGTTATGTGCGTGAGTCTCTTAGTCCTTGTGCTGTTCCGGTTATTTTAGTGCCTAAAAAGGATGGAACATGGCGTATGTGTGTTGATTGTAGGGCTATTAATAATATCACAATTCGATATCGACACCCTATCCCTCGTTTGGATGATATGCTTGATGAATTGAGTGGTGCTATTGTGTTTTTCAAAGTTGATTTGCGTAGTGGGTACCACCAGATTCGTATGAAATTGGGAGATGAATGGAAACTGCTTTCAAAACTAAGTTCGGGTTATATGAGTGGTTAGTCATACCTTTTGGGTTAACTAATGCACCGAGTACTTTCATGAGATTAATGAATGAGGTTCTGCGTGCTTTCATTGGGAAATTTGTTGTTGTCTACTTTGATGATATATTGATTTACAATAAATCTTTTGATGAACATCTTGATCACTTACGTGTTATTTTTAATGCTTTACGAGATGCACGTTTATTTGGTAACCTTGAGAAGTGCACCTTTTGCATCGATCGAGTGTCTTTTCTTGGTTATGTCGTGACTCCACAGGGAATCGAGGTTGATCAAGCCAAGGTGGAAGCTATATAGGGATGGCCTATACCGAAGACTATCACGCAAGTGCGGAGTTTCCTAGGACTTGCTGGTTTCTATCGTCGTTTTGTGAAGGACTTCAGCACCATTGCCGCGCCTTTGAATGAGCTTACAAAGAAGGGAGTGTCTTTTAGTTGGGGTAAAACACAAGAGAACTCCTTCAACACGCTGAAAGATAAGTTGACACATGCACCTCTCCTCCAACTCCCTGATTTTAATAAAACCTTTGAGCTTGAATGTGATGCTAGTGGCATTGGTTTGGGTGGTGTTTTGTTACAAGAAGGCAAACCTGTTGCTTATTTTAGTGAAAAATTGAGCGGGCCTGTTCTGAATTATTCTACTTATGATAAGGAATTGTATGCTCTTGTTCGCACATTAGAAACATGGTAGCATTATCTATGGCCCAAAGAGTTTGTTATTCATTCAGATCATGAATCTTTAAAACATATTCGTAGTCAAGGAAAATTGAACCGTAGACATGCTAAGTGGGTTGAATTTATTGAATCTTTTTCTTATATTATTAAGCACAAGAAAGGGAAAGAGAATATAATTGCTGATGCATTGTCTAGGAGATACACCTTGTTGAACCAACTTGATTACAAAATATTTGGATTGGAAACGATTAAAGATCAATATGTTAATGATGCTGATTTTAAAGATGTGTTGCTGCATTGTAAAGAGGGGAAGGGATGGAACAAATTCATCGTTAGTGATGGGTTTGTCTTTAGAGCTAACAAGCTATGCATTCCAGCTAGCTCCGTTCGCTTGTTATTGTTGCAGGAAGCGCATCGAGGTGGCTTAATGGGGCATTATGGAGCAAAGAAAACAGAAGATATACTTGCTGGTCATTTCTTTTGGCCAAAGATGAGAAGAGATGTGGAGCGATTTATTGCTTGCTGCACGACATGTCAAAAGGCTAAATCACGATTGAATCCACACGGTTTGTATTTGCCTCTACCTGTTCCTAGTGCTCCTTGGGAAGATATTTCTATGGATTTTGTGTTAGGATTGCCTAGGACTAGGAAGGGACGTGATAGTGTTTTTGTGGTTGTTGATAGATTTTCTAAGATGGCCCATTTCATACCATGTCATAAAACTGATGATGCTTCTCACATTGTTGATTTGTTCTTTCGGGAAATTGTTCGTTTGCATGGTGTGCCCAACACAATTGTTTCTGATCGTGATGCTAAATTTCTTAGTTATTTTTGGAAGACTTTATGGGCTAAATTGGGAACTAAATTGTTGTTTTCTACTACATGTCATCCGCAAACTGATGGTCAAACTAAAGTGGTTAATAGGACTTTGTCTACTATATTAAGAGCTGTTTTAAAGAAGAACATTAAGATGTGGGAAGATTGTTTGCCTCATATTGAATTCGCTTATAATCGATCGCTG
Source organism: Panicum miliaceum (assembly GCA_032594955.1). Taxonomy (NCBI): domain Eukaryota; kingdom Viridiplantae; phylum Streptophyta; class Magnoliopsida; order Poales; family Poaceae; genus Panicum; species Panicum miliaceum. The sequence continues at coordinate 2,896,392 of CM064070.1, read as the reverse complement.
CATTCTACTACAAAGATGTACCCATTTCAGATTGTATATGGTTTGTTGCCTCGTGCTCCTATTGATTTAATGCCTTTGCCATTTTCTGAAAAAACGAATTTTGATGCTACTAAGCGTGCCGAATCGATGTTAAAACTGCATGAAACAACTAAAGAAAACATAGAGCGCATGAATGCTAAATACAAGATTGCTGGTGATAAAGGTAGGAAGGAACTAAAGTTTGAACCTGGAGATTTAGTTTGGCTGCATTTGAGAAAGGAAAGATTTCCTGAATTGAGAAAATCTAAATTGCTACCTCGGGCTGATGGACCATTTAAAGTGTTAGAGAAAGTCAATGATAATACATATAAGCTCGATCTGCCTGCGGATTTTGGGGTTAGTCCCACATTTAACATTGGAGATTTGAAGCCATATTTGGGAGAGGAAGATGAGCTTGAGTCGAGAACGACTCAAATGCAAGAAGGCGAGGATGATGAGGACATCAACACCAACGATACATCCACTCCGACACAAGTACCTATTGCTGGTTCTATTACTCGTGCTCGTGCGCATCAACTTAATCATCAGGTGAGTTCAAATCTAAACTCATGTACATCATGTTTAGACCATGGAGACCCGTGTACTCTTGTTTTGCTTAGGAACCAAGGAGGCGACCGAAAGGGAAACGGATTCGCGCAGGCTGGATTCGGACTGCAGAATAGTACCAACTTGTGACGGACACCACGGTCGCATATGAACTCGGATTGGGGCGTTCAAGTACTTCGTGGAAAGCTTATGAAGTATTCTTTCAAACGGATCCGGCCTCATATCCATATCTGTTACGAGTCGGCCGCAATCATAAAATTAATACAGAGTCTTTTTCTGCACATGGTGCTGCGTCACCCTGTTTTGGCCCAATGGGCCGTGTATCAAGTTGAGTCCATTACGGACGCGTCCTAGGGTTGGAGTACGACCCCAGCACCCCTGTAGTCGTCCTCCCACGTACTTATACCCCTTAGCCGCCACCAAGGATGCTTGGGTTTTGTTTAGATCAAGTTTAGCCTTCGCTACTTGCTTGCAAGCGCGCGTGCTGGATCAGCCGCCCGTCTTCTTGTCTTCGGAACCCCACCATTATTGAGATTGCATGTGAAACCTTCATTTACATCTAGTAAATTCAGTACTTGTCATACTTGTTCTTACTAGTTCTTCGATTGCTTGCAGGACGAGTGCCCTAGTGGCCGGGTGCCGTGCTCCACAAGATCGCGACAGCCATTGGAGGGGGTGTATCGGTTGCTAAGGCGCAGCTTGGAAGGCTGTAGTCGGGCCGTGAACGTCGCCTCCATCGACCAATCGAGTTATCCACGCCTCTCATCGAAAGATCGGGAATCAAACCCTAGCGGGTCGCCATTACTTCAGCCTTGCTGTTTGTTTCTTTGTCATATGTAATTTTGGCACTGATTTTCCATGGTCACCCAAATGGATTGGCCTAATCCCCACAATTCGAAAGTTAGAAGCACACCGTTGGACATGTCAACCCATTTCTCTCCCCTGCATAGCAAAATTGATTTATCCAGAAAAACCAAAATGACTAATAATTTAGAACGGAGGGAGTATATTACAATTGCTTTGCTTACTAAAAAAACCTTCATTTGACTTTGTGTTTCTTGACTTCAGCTTTTTCCATCGAAGGTTGGTCGTCATGGAGTGGGAGCTCATTGAGGTCCCTGGAAATTTTAATTCCTCCCTCCAAGACTCTGCAAGTATTCCCTTTAATTCATCGGAGAGTTGCTTTTGTTGCTATCTTGAATTCATTTTCCCCTGTTTCCTTGCCTTGCCTGTTGACGCACTGGCACCAAAGATTGAGCTCATGCTAGCCAACACTTTCATGGAATATCTTTGGTATCTTCGGGATTTCAAAATGAAATTAACAAGATTTTGGCGCACTGTTTCTTCTCATCATGGAATATCTGTTTAAATAATAGATGGAGGGCTGTGCTTTGGATTATGGATTGTTGCCCAGAAAAGGTACCGATATTTCATTTGGAATTTCAACTCTACTGGATCGGACTTAGTTGTTGTGTTCCCTGTGCACCTTACATTTTCAGCTATGTTCCATCCTGTTGAGATGAAATTGGAATTCCAATGTTTCTATATAATTCGCTCTTCAAATAGGAAAATTATCCTGAGTTTCATGAGTTATTTTGTAATGATCCATTGTTGTTATCAAAATTAGTCTATTATGAGATGCAACACTTTCCTGGTTGTCATTGAAAATGCTGCTGAGGGGGGATAGAATGGTGTACCCTTCTTCAACTTCAATAACCAAGCCAGATTCAAATGGCAGTCTGGAGAACTATTCTAATGATGAACCAGCCAAACGACTAAGGAGAGATACAAAAGTGAGCCTTGTTACATGTACCTTTACTTTTTATTGTTGCCACTGTTGGTCCAAATGGATTTTCATTGACTCTCTCAAAGAGGCCCAACAAAGGGCAACCTTGATACATATATAGACTCCAAACATTATATTCTAGGGAATATGCTACTAGACCATTAATACCCTTACTATTACTAGACTCTTAAGACACCTTAAGACACCGATACAAGCATATTCTAGTGAATATGCCTATAACATGACACAAAGACTTAAATAGAAAAGTGGTGCTTTAACATAGGTACCGGCCTTCTTCTATCAATTCTCCCCCTAAGTCTTGTGCACGACGCCCAAGTCCTGTGGAGTCTTCTAAGGGATCTAGATCATCCCAATCCTGGACTGCAGCTCCTGAAACTTGACTCTCCCAAGGGATTTGGTGAGGAAGTCAGTGAGCTGGTCCTGCGTGCTGATGTAGTTGTCCTTGACGCTCCCATCCTCCATGCAGCCCCTTATGAAGTGATACTTCACCCTGATGTGCTTGCTGCGCTCATGGAAAACGCGGTTCTTCGCCAGGCCAGAGCGGACTTGCTGTCCACCCAGAGCTCCACCGCTTCAGCATCTCTACCAAGGAGATCACCAAGCAGTCAAGCCAACCAGATCGCATGCGTGGAAGCGGAAGTAGCGGCGATGTGCACTGCCTCACAGCTGGATAGAGCCATCACCTGTTGCTTGACCGACTGCCAGCTGACGAGACACTTGCCGAGGAAAAACATCATCCTGCTTGTGCTTTTGCTTGTGTCGATGTCGCCGGCGTGGTTGCTATCGCTATAGCCGATGAAGTGTGCCACGCCGGGACACCTCGTGTAGTGTAGGCCGTAGTTGAGGGTGCCCGCGACCTAGCGAATGCTCCTCTTGACGGCTTGCAGATGCTCCGCCGTTGGACGCTGCATGAACTGACTTACATAGACGACGGCGAACGCCAAGTCCGGCCGTGTGTGGGTGAGGGAGCGAAGGCTCCCCACAAGGTGCCAGTACTTCATGGCGTCGACCTCCTCCGCGGTGCTGTCGTGGCTCAGCTTCAGCCTCTCCTCCATTGGAGTGAGAGAGGGGTTGCAATCGGTGAGCCCACCTAGCAGGACGATGCGCTTGGCGTAGGCAGTCTGTTGGAGACTGGTGCCGGAGTCATCCTGGTGCACCTCGATCCCCAAGTAGAAGGAGAGGGGCCCTAGGTCGCTCATCTGGAAGGTGGCCTTCATCTTCTCCTTGAATGCCTCCACCTCATCATCCTTGGCGCCGGTGATCACCAAGTCGTCGACGTAGACGCCCACCAGTAGGGCATTGCCGCCCTTGCCCCGCCGGTAGACGGCCGCGTCGTGCGGGCTTTGCATGAACCCCATGGACCTGAGGGTCACGTCCAGTTTGGTGTTCCACGCCCAGGGTGCCTGCCGCAAGCCGCAGAGGGCCTTGCACAGGCGAAGTACCTTACCCTTCGTGCCGGGGATGACGAATCCCGGCGGCTGGTGGATGTAGACCTCCTCCTTCAAGTCGGCGTTGAGAAAGGCAGACTTGACGTCCATGTGGCGGACGCGCCAGCCCTCCTGGGCTGCTAGCGAGAGAAGGAGATGCACGAACTCCATCGGTGCGACGGGTGCGAAGGCATCGTCGAAGTCAAGTCCCTCCTGCTACACGAACCCGCGTGCAACCAGTCGGGCCTTGTGCTTGACGATCGCACCGGCTTCATCTTTCTTCAGCTTGAACTCCCACTTGAGGGTGATCGTGCGGTGGCCGGCAGGGAGATCAGCCAGCTCCTAGGTCTGGTTCCTCTCGACGGCGTCCATCTCCAACTGCATCGCGGCGCGCTAGGCTGCGTGTCCCTTCGCCTCCGCCAAGGAATGCGGCTCGCCATCATCGTGCGCTAGGTGCAGCTCCGCCTCCAAGGCACATGGTACAAGTCCAGGCACCAGCTGCTTGCTGAGGATTTCCTCCACGGAGCGGTACCGCAGAGGCTCGCCGTCGTGGTATGCGTCGACGTGGTAATCGTCGTTGGAGAGTGGCGTGATGAACTCTACCGAGCGATGCTGGCGTAGGTGTACGGGGCGCAGTACGAGGCGTCGTGTAGGAGAACGGGGCATGGCCGGCGGTGGCGGTGGAGGAGGGCTCGCCGGACCTGGTGGCGATCCCGGAGCTGGGGCAGGCACGCTCGGTGAAGAAGAGCTGCCAGCTCCCCCGGCTCCCTCGAAGTGGACGTACTCGACGACAAAGTCACTGATCGTCAAAGTCGAGCCGTCATCCACCACCTCGACCGACGCCCAACCTCGCCCCTCGTTGAACACAACATCGCGCGCGATGCGCACACGATGTGCACAGGGTCGAGGATGTGGTAGGCCTTCACGCCATCCGCATAGCTGATGAAGACCCCCAGAGTGCTCCTGTTGTCGAGCTTGCTGACGTGGCCAAGCTCCTTGACGAACATGACGCAGCCGAAGACGCGAAGGTGGCTGACCGCCGGCATGTGGTCGTGCCACACCTCGTATGGTGCCTTGCCGTCAAGTGCCTTGGTAGGCGAGCGGTTGAGCAGGTGAACGGCTGTCATCACCGCCTCACCCCAGTAGATGGCCGACATCCCCCTCTACTGCAGGACGGCATGAGCGGTGGCCACCATCGTCTGGTTGCAGCGCTCGACGACACCATTCTGCTGCGGAGTGTACGACGCGGAGTAGTGGCGCTGGATGCCCTCGTTGGCGCAGTACGCCGTGAACTCGCCGCCGTTGTCTGTGCGCAACACACGAAGCTTGCGGCCACACTCCTTCTCCGCAGTGGCTTGATGACGCTTGATGGCGTCCGAAGCAACTGCCTTGGTGTCGAGGAGGATCGCCCACATATAGCGGGAGATGTTGTCGACGAGGAGGAGGAAGTAGCGCCGGCCTCCTAGAGTAGCCGGTGTGACAGGGCCGCAGAGGTTGCCGTGCACAAGCTCCAGCTTCTCCTTGCTCGCCTGGTGCGGGAAGGAAAGGCGCTGCTGCTTTGCCAGCACGCACGTGTCATAGAACTGCTCCACGTGGTCGATGTGCGGCATGCCCCGCACCATCTCCTTAGCACCGAGCTGCCTCAGGGCCTCAAAGTTGAGATGCACAAAGCGTTCGTGCCACCGCCACGCGTCGTCATCGTGTCGAGCTGCAAGGCAAAGAGGCTGCGCCACCTCTGCATGGAGAACGTAGAGGCGGTTGCTCCCCCTGCTCACCTTAGCGAGAAGATGGCAACGAGTGTCCCAGATGCGTAGCGGTCTGTGCTCGATCTCCATGCACGTCCCGTTCTCATCCACCTGTCCCAAGCTGATGATCGAGTTCCGCAGCGTTGGGATGTAGTAGACAACGGTGAGCAGGCGGTGCTCGCCGGTCTTCGCGATGTAGATGACGGATCCGGCACCCTCGATCTCCACGGCGGAGGCATCCCCGAACTTGAGAGAGCCTCTCACGGTGGAGTCCAGGTCGGAGAAGTACTTGCGCCGCCGGGTCATGTGGTGGGTGGCACCGATGTCGAGGTACCATCCATCGATGTTCTCGTCGCTCTCGCCCTTCTCGAGGAAAGCATGAGCTCGCAGCTCGTCAAAGTGGAGGAGCGCGGTGACGGCTGGCACGTGAGAAGTGTGCAGCTCGACACTCCCATGCATCAGGAACAGGACCAGCTCATTGTCGATCCGAGCCTCCATGACATGAGCCTGACCGCCACACTTCGGCTGCCTGCAGTCCTTGGCCCTGTGGCCATGATTCACACAGTTCTGGCAGGTGTCGCTGCGGGTGGCCTTGCGCTCACTGGAGTTGCTGCCATCAGCGCCTCCGCGCGGCTGGGGTGCCTTGCGTTCCTTGCGCGGCTTGCGCTTGTGGACGCTCGTCGAGCTCGAGGCCTCCTCCTTCTTCCGCTCACCCTGACGAGCACGCCAGTGCTCCTTGGTGAGTAGAAGCTTGCCGCCCACGGTGGTCGGCTTGATGGGAGAAAGCTTGCGGTCGTCGATGGCCTTGAGACGGCCCGCCACCTCCTCGATCGTGAGATTGGAGAGGTCTAGCAGCGTCTCCACCGCCAGGGCTACCTGAGTGTACTTGTCGGGGACGATGCGGAGGAGATTCCCGACTGCCCACTCCTCGTTGACGTCGTCGTCGCTGAACTGCTTGAGCTGCTGCATCAAGCTGGAAAGGCGGAGGGCGAAGTCGTCGATGTCCTCACCCGGCTGGAAGGCCAAGCGATCCCACTCCTGCCGAAGCTTTTGGAGAGTGGACTGCCGCGCACGATCGCTGCCGATACGTGCCTTGGCGATGGCCTCCCAAGCTTCCTTGGCGGTGGGCTTGTCGGCGAGGATGGGCGCCATCTCCGGTGGGACAGCCACGAGAAGGGCCTCGAGGGCACGCCGGTCCTCATGGCAGTCGACGTTACGTGCCTCACGGTGTCCCACATCTGCCGCGCCTGCAGCTTGACCTTCATGATCGAGCTCCAGTCGGCGTAGTTCATCTTCGTGATGAGTTATTTTGAAGGCATACATATGTTTATCATGGTTGAGCCTATGACACGTGGTCCCCACTCCTCTCCATTTTTCTAGAAGAGTTTCATCTGCTTGCGCTATCACGAATTGATTCAAGTTCGTTGGTCTGGAAGCTGGCCCACCTGTCAAGGACCATGCACATTCACGGGAGATGTAGTGCTAATCATGCTCACGCTGGTTCTTAGAGATAATAGTATTCAAATTGGAGATAGAATCTTGGACGACTTCTCGTTTGCTTAGAGATAGTCCGGTTGTTAAACCTGTGTGTGTGTGTGTGTGTGTGTGTGTGTGTATTGTTATTTGGCCGTGAACAAGCTGATCTCGCTTTAAAGATAAAGCTACGCACGCTGGAAATAGGATCCGATTAGTTTAAACAGGCTCCTACAGGCTGCAGCACTATATCAACAAATACGTGCAGAGTCTGGCTGATCATTGATCAAACTGGCCCACCTGTCATTGGGTATAGGATTCCAACAAAGTGTATATCATGCATCGCCCAGCCAGTTTGATTTACCCGGATACTTTGGGATAAAGATATGCATGCGCGCTTGCTGTTAGTAGAGATAGAATTCTATTCAGTTTAAACGCCTTGGATTTTGCTTGGCTGAGGGTCAAAGTGCTGCCTATATAAAGCAGCCAGAACCCCGGAGGCTGGAGGGGGAGACACGCACGCCAAGGCCGCTGCAGAGAAGCCGCACGCACGTCAGACGCCGCATAAGAAGCTCTCGCCAACAAACAAGCAGCCGCCGACGAGGAGCAAGCGTACGCGCACACCTTCGCCTCGTCGCCGTCCACGAGAAAGTCTCCACCGTCGCTGAACAAGCAAACCGGTCCGTGCAGATCGCCACGATCTCATCGAATCGCATCTACTCCAACAGTTTAACCTCGACGCCATGCTGAGCTTCCCGGCAGCTGCGACTCTCGGTGAGCGACGCTAAGAAAAATATATATAAACTTATTTCCATCTGTGGCGGCATCATGATATTCGACGCGGTTGTATCCAATCTACTAGCGATGGTGTCCTCAGAAGGAAACAGCTACAGCCCGTACGACTGATTTCCCCGAGGTGACACGGCTATGTTCAATCTACATAGCGACGGTATCCTTTGAAGGAAACGGCTACAGCTCGTACGACCGATTTCCCCGAGGTGACACAGCTATATTCAGATTGCATAGCGACGGTGTTCTCGGAAGGAAACAGCTACGGCTCGTATGAGCGCTTTCCCCGAGGTGACACGGCTATATTCAGATTGCATAGCGACGGTATCCTCGGAAGGAAAGAACTACGACTCGTATGACCGATTTCCTCGGGATGGCACGGCTATATTCAGATTGCATAGCGACGGTGCTCTTGGAAGGAAACGGCTACGTCTCGTACGACTGATTTCTCCTGAATGACATGGCTATAATTATTCCATGGAGGGCAAGACTATTTTTGGGCTCTAAGCTATATTCTCATGATGAAGAACAACAGAAGATTGCTAATTGTACAACTTGTCCCGTTGCATGGCAGCGAGAGAAGCAAAGAATAATCTTGCAAGTATATCGCTACTGGATTGGAAGTACTAGCTCTGATTATTTGTGGCGTATACCCATGTTCAGATGTGCGGCAGGAGGCACTTGATCCTACGGCAAACTTGTCTAATATCAGCTTTGGCATTGACACGAGCTGCAGAAGAGAGAAATAAAATAAAAAGAAGTCCCGGCGAGCTGTTATATGCAGGTCGTTTGTCTTTTCCAAAGGAGCAATGGCTCTGTTTATGTTTTGGATAAGGCCTAGGCTGTCTCGAGAGGAATTCAGCTCAAATAAATAAAAAAAAAGAGAACTTGAGATGCCCGAAGGCTATCAAATCAGCTCATCTTGCGAGCGTTGTTCAAACGTGATCTTAGCACCGTGATTGCGGTAGAATTCTCCATGTTTAGTACTGACGAGGCTAGATGAATTTTTGGTTAAGTGCCAACGAGGTAAGGCTACGATTCCATCGAACACGTCCCAAATAACATGATTGGATACTATTTTTGCTGGGTACCAGGCGAAGGCAACACACATGTCCACGTTTATGAAGTTGGGCTATATGACTGGACACCGACGAAACGAAAGTCACCTCTTCATTAAACGTTTTTCGTTTACCACCAATGTGGCGACAACACTGTCATGACCGGATTTCGGCGAAACAAAGCCACCCATACTTATTCTACGCTCCATATATTGTATATGGACGACGAGCAGATGACTTGATGATGACTATAAAAGCGCTCATAGGTGTTTCGTAGACTCGCTCTACGGATGTAATTAACCGGACGCGCCTAATAGGCTCCGTGAATTAGTGAACTACGCAATCTCTACAAGTCAGACCTCTCCTTAAGCATCGACGCAGAAGACAGAAAAAGACGAGCTGTCGCGAGTCATGTATTCATAAATTTTGTAAAAGATCGAAATTAATAAAATATATATCCTCGCAAATATGTGCATGTGTTCCTTATGTGCAAATTTATTATTCCCTCGTCTTCGTTTTGTTTTCACGAACAGTAGTTTAGCTAATGTTTCTATACGTGAATAGTTATGTGGTACATCATAATATAATTATGTATTTATGTGGTACTAACCATGCAGTGATGCAACGTCTCTCTCTCATTTTAGCAAAATGTTTACGGCTGAGTCTTCAGTTTAGCAGTAGTTACTGTACCAAAAATAACGACTGACAGGAAGCCCTGAAATCTCTTTGGCATGTGACATAATCTCATCAACAACTTCAAAGAACATGGATTCAAAAGGAAGAGACTTATCAACAGATATAAACCAATAATAATACATTAGTGTCAAGTGATATTTCAATACATGTTACACAGGCACAGAATTCATACCTCAGGACAATTTTTTGTTTTTACCAAGATATTCTCCATAACCAAAATGATCTTCCTAATGAGTAACAATCCTTCTCCACTTTCGCAAGCCTTATTTCAGATAATGCTAAAGAAACATTGTAGTAATTGAGCCACATCGAAATACTCATTTGCAACTACCCGTGTAAATATTACAGTCATGATCATGCGATGCTTGATCTCCTGTAAATTCATAATACAGGTTGCAATTCAAAGCCGTATAACAGCTTGCTTTATTTGATCAAATTCAAAAGGCATATGTTGTATTGGCTATTTGCCTCAAATTGATACTTTCAGCATTCACTAATGTTACCCTTGTAACTTTTTAACATTTTACCTCTTAATATTCATAAAAAGCATGCTAAAGATAAATGCAAGTGGCTCATCACATGAAACACGCTCTTTACTACTACCTTAAGGTTATGTGTTTTCAGATTCTATAACGCACCCTGCATGACATGATGTTCATAAAGTGGAAAAATATTTCTACAAATGGATTCTATCTGTTTTATCATCTTCCTTGGCTCATGTTACTGCATGGTCTTTTGAAGGCATGTAGCCATTTATAACCTTTAGAACATTGGGGATTGAGAAGATCGCCAAGTGTGTGGATTTCAGCTGGACTTCTTATATATTAACACCTCGAACACGCTCACCTCAACACCGACAAACTCACCAACAAGATAATTTTAAGCCGTGAAGCGAAAGATCACAAATCTGGAATGGCCTAATCAAGCTGGGCGCGGCAACGCCGCGCCTAGTTTCTAGTCCTCTAAGAAAACAGTGCCGGCCAGTCGGAATCAGGCATTCCACTCATAATGGGGCAACGCAAGGAACAGATGCTGCAATGGCTCACACAAGGGATACTATACGTGCACCCATGACCCAACTCCAGTGAGAACCCTGATGCGCCACCGACATTGCCTCTGTTTCCTCTTTCCCCATACCATTCATTTCCATCACAGACAGCCAGCTTTTTCACTTTGACCCACTTCATTCTCTGCACTGCTGCCTCTGCTGTCTGCTCCCTACATCTTGACGTGTGCACTGGTGCCCTTGTGTGCTCACCGGCCTCCCTTGGGTGAGTAAACATGCAAAAACCATGCCATTTGTCTTCTCCAACATGCAGCGTTTTTATCAGTAGTAGTTCACTATTTTACTAGTTAATTAACATTTGCAAATGACGATTTCCTCTCCCCTCACCAGTATCATCAGTGAACTTGGGTGGGTGAGGATGCAGGTCGCCATCAGCGCCGCGAGCTGGGTGGTAGGCAAGGCACTGGCCCCTGTTACGGACGGCCTGCTGGAGGCGTGGGCGGCCAGTGCTGGTCTTGGCCCCAACATCGACGCCCTCAAGGTGGAGCTGCTGTACGTGCAGGCGATGCTAGAGAATGCCCACGGCAGGGAGATCCGTGGCCCAGCGCTGAAGGAGCTGCTGTACAAGCTGCGGCAGCTGGCGTACAATGCCGAGGATGTTCTGGATGAGCTGGATTACTTCCGCATCCAGGATGAGCTCGAGGGCACGTACGAGGCCACGGACATGGATGCCCGAGGTGCCATCCGGGACGCCACCCTCAACGTTCGCCACACGGCCAAAGCTGTTCTTAAGCAGCTTGGTCGTCTCTGCTCATGCTCCCAGCCTGCAACTGCGCCAGGTGATGATTCTGGAGGGACGGAGCAAGGAGACGCCAAGTCAGGAGCAGCCTGGTGCTGCGCTTGGCGATGTAACAGGCAGATGGCGCGCGGCAATGACAACCAGCCCGATGAGAAGAGTGGAGGAGGCGTGCGTTCCACACTGTTCGCGCTGTCGGTAAATTCTTTCCATGCTGCTCTTCTCGCCCACCTGTCCAAGCAGCAGACTCCAACGTGGATGAGCCTGGCTCTGGCATGATGGATCCCATTATCAATCGTTCAAAAAAAATGATGGATCCCGTTATGTCGGCACCTAAGTTGGAGTTTGCTAGGGTGAACATATCAAAAAGAATGAAAGATATAGTAGACGAACTGAAGCCACTATGCACTAAGGTCTCCACCATCCTGAATCTTGACCTGCTAGATTCCAACCGCAGCATTGTCCAGGACATCGCTGCTTCTTTACTGAAAAAACGGGGCCACGTGCCAATCTTTCACCCAACAAATATTCATAAGAGCCGACCCATGACCACTTCAGAGATTTCTGAACCCAAATTATATGGGAGGCAGAAGGTGACCACTAAAATCATACATGATATCACAGAAGGTGACTATAGTGCCAATTACTTGACTGTCCTTCCAATTGCTGGCCTTGGGGGTATGGGAAGACAGCACTCGCACAACATATTTATAAAGAAAGTGAGAAATACTTTGAGGTGAAGATTTGGATATGTGTATCAGTCAATTTTAGTGTGGGTAGACTGACAAAAGAAATTGCAGAGTCCATCCCTAGGCTCGAATCCGAGGAAAGTGGTACCCTAGAGAAGTTGATTGAACAAAGATTAAGAAACAGAAAGTTTTTGCTTGTCTTGGATGACATGTAGAACTGTGGGGATGCAGATGAGTGAAATAGGCTACTTGCACCACTTAGAAAATCCCAAACAAAAGGAAACATAATCATAATCACAACTCGCTCTCCGGCACTAGCACAAATGGTTAAAAGTAAAACAGCAGATACGGTAGAATTGGAAGGTTTAGATGATGCATCATTTTGGCACTTATTCATAGCATGTGTATTTGATGATCAGGAACCAAAAAACGAGGAACTACTAGAGACTGGAAGAAAGATAGTAAAAAAACTAAAAGGCTCCCCACTTGCGGCAAAAACTGTAGGTAGATTACTCAGGACCCACCATGATGTAGATTATTGGGAGCGAGTTCTCATAGTAAAGAATGGGAATTGCAAACCGGGGATCATGACATCATGCCAGCGTTGAAGCTTAGCTATGATTATCTACCTTTTCATCTGCAACAACGCTTTTCTTATTGCTCTCTGTTTCCTGAAGATTATGGGTTTGACAGAGAGGAACTCATACATTGGTGGATAGGACTAGATATTTTACATTCCGATGGTCAAAACAAAAGCACTGAAGATAAAGGGTCACAATGTTTGAAGGAGTTGGTAGACCATGGATTTTTCAAAGAAGATAAGATATATGGAAGTCCTTGTTATATTGTTCATGACCTCCTACATGATTTAGGACGCAAGGTTGCATCACGTGAATGTCTTAATATAGGTCATGCTAATATGGGATCTGTGGAAATTTGGCCATCTGTACGGCACTTATCTATCAATGTAGATGGTGCTGAGGATAGTGATGGAATAACGACCAGAAACTTTATAAGTGAACTGAGAATACGAAAGAAAAAGTTGAAGATTAAGAACTTACAAACTTTGATGATCTTTGGGGAATGGGATGAAAGCTTTACTGATTTTTTGAGCGGGTTGATCAGAGAAGCAAATGGTCTTCGCGTTCTTCATGTGTCAAAAATGCTTCCTGACATGGAGTTTTCATCACTGCACCTACGTTACCTAAGCCTAGGAATGATTGATTGTTGGAAAATACGTTTACCAAACATGCTTTCTAGACTTTATCTTTTGAGGATTCTAAATCTAGAATAAGCATTAACATGGTCGCCGGAGAGTCTTATTAGCTTGCCTAAAGATATTAGCAATCTTACAAAACTACACCATTTTATTACCTACAATGATGATGATCACTCTAAAATCTGCAACGTGGGAAAAATGCATTTGTTGCAAGAGTTGAAGAGATTTAAAGTCAACAAAAAAAGTAGCGGATTTGAACCAAAGCAACTAGGGAATTTGGTTGAGCTAAGGGAGCTTGGTATTTATAACCTTGAGAAGATACACACAAAAGAAGAAGCAGCCCAAGCACAACTGATAGATAAAATCTACTTGCACAAGTTAACATTGGATTGGCACACGGAGGCACCTAGAGATGAGCGTGATGTAGAAGGAGTGGTTCTTGAAGGACTTCAACCCGGTAGAAATCTTCAAGAGTTGTGCATTAGAGGGCATGCAAGCCGCTCTTGTCCAACATGGCTTGGTAGTAATTTTTCTATTAAAGCTTTGCAGTCTCTTCATCTAGATGGTGCCGATTGGGAAGCTCTTCCATGGTTGGGACACATGTCAATGCTTCATGAACTAACATTGAAGAATATGTCCATGATAAAGGAATTTGATCCCAGCCATTTTGGCGGTATTACAGAAAAAATCTTTTGTAACTTAAACAAGGTGGAACTATTTTGTTTGAAAGGATAGAAAAAATGGAATTTAGGAGACACTTTCCATTTATTCTCTCAACTGCAAGTGCTGATAATCGGAGATTGCCCTGAACTCTTGGGGCTGCCGTTTGCGGAACATATTTGTTACCCTCCAAGGCAAGATCAGGAAGGGAAAATACAATGTTGGTTTCCTAACCTACAAATTCTTGAAGTAACGAATTGCCCAAAAATTGTGTTGTTGCCTCCAATCCCTTGGACTAAAACTTTACACTCTGTCATGATAAGTGATGTGGAGCTGCTAGGCAGGTTGAATTACTCAAAATCACCCTCTGTAGAATTGAAAATTACTGGAAAGGATGAACTGCACACCCTGGATGAGGTATTAGTCTTTAGTAATTTAGCAGATTTGCAATACTTGGATATAAGAGGTTGCCCACCTCTAGAGCTGAAGCATCTTCAAAATCTAACCTCACTGAATAGTTTGGAAGTAAATTCACATCATGTGTTTGTGCCATCAGAAAGCGAGGGGGGACCTCAATGTCAAGTTCCACTTGAGAGTCTAACTATAGAAAGTGACAATGCTCCTCTCTCATCTGCCAAATCTCTCCAAGTTGACCTTAAGGTCATGTAAGAAGATGACACGGTTGGGTGTGCAGATGTACCAAGAGCAAACACCACATGGACAACAGCAGACAGTACTGGAGGTCGAGCAAAAGGAAAAAATAGAAGTTGGGCTGCTCTTATTCCTGGCTCACCTCTCTGACTGCCTACAGATGTTGGAGATCTGTTCTTTCCCAGAGCTAAGCCTGTTGGCATCTTCTCTTGTTGACCACCACCAGAAGGTAGGTGGCATTAGTGGAGTAGGAGGGTTGGGTGCGGTAGGAGGACTGCAGGCCTTGCGCTGCCTACAAGAACTACAAATTAGGAGTTGCCCGAAGCTTCACTCTGCCTATGAGACCTCATCTCCTGCTGCTTCTTGCTGTTTTCCTTTCCCATCCTCCCTGCAAAAGCTTGAGCTTAGGGGTACTGTCGGGGGCACTGGGACGCTGGAATCACTATCAAACCTCACCTCCCTCACACGATTACACATAGATGGTTGTGGGGAGGATTTCAGAGGGGAGGGCCTGTGGACTCTCGTTACCCGCGGTCACCTCACCGCGTTAATGGTCTATGGTTGCCCCAAATTCTTCGTTGGCTCAGATCTCATACGGGAGCTGCAGGATGAAGAAGATCAAGAGCGGCAGCTTCTTCAGTGTTCCCCCAAACTACGGGAGCTGCGCACGGATGACATCCCAGGAGTACTTGCTGCACCCATCTGCACACTCCTTTCTTCCTCCCTCACCTTGTTGGCCTTTTGTTTGAACGGAGAGGTGGAGCACTACACAAAGGAGCAAGAGAGGGCCCTTCAGCTCCTCACCTCCCTCCAGGACCTCATATTTTTTCTCTGCATGGAGCTGCAGTGCCTCCCTGCTGGGCTGTATGCACTTCCCAGCCTCAAGAGATTATGCATCAATTACTGTCCAGCCATCAGCTCCCTGCCCAAACATGGGCTCCCCATTTCACTGCAAGAATTAGATGTCAGATTTTGCGAAAACAAGGAGCTAGAACAGCAGTGCAGGGATTTCGTCCGGGACCATCCCAGAATCAAGCTAATCTAATCCCAAGGTAACAAGTTGTTCTGATACCCAATTATCACCTTTTTACCTTGTTTTCTCAAGAACACGTAAGAAAGTTGTGTATCTTTGTATTATGAAGTAAAAGTTCTTGAAAAGCTTTACAATGTGAGCATCCTGTAGGTAGGCGCTCCCAAAATCAATGCAATGTTCATGCTCATTTTTCCTAATAACACAAACGCCAGTTCATGGTCTTGTGATGTTTTGACATCCCTTATTAGTCGCTACTGCATAATCTGACTAATATTTGTTCTAGTCTACCATGTAGTTATATTCAGTCATGAAGTTGCGAATTATCGTGTCCTTTTTTTCACAAAAATAAATTCTACTGTCCTCATCAAGTTTGCTGCATCAAACCACAGTTTGCACATCCGGGCCTTGTGCAGTATATTCCTCTCCTGTATAAGTAATTACCACTTATGAGTTATGACACTCCACTACTACTATATTTCTTTTGACTCTCCAAGATTGCATAACAAAATATATAAAAGGGCATCGATGGAAGCTTTATTCAGTGGATCACTCAAGACAGAGGACATGCCATATATGAGCACAGTCATTGCTGCAGAGAGCAGCCACACATTTATGTACTTAGATTTCAGATTTTGAAATCCTTACAAGTTTTCAAAAATCGAAACTTATCTACTACCTCCATCCCAAAATATATCAACTTTTTGACTTGGTCAAAGTCAAACATTTTCATCTTTGACCAATAATATCTCGAAAAATAATTACTTTTAAATAGAAAAGTTACATATTATGATAGTTGATTTTATTATAAATAAACTAATATCATTTTTATGTTGTCAATTTTTATTTTTTTACCATCTACGGTCAAAGTTTAAAAGGTTTAACTTGAAAAAAGTCTATTTTTAACTATATTCTGGAACAGAGGTAGTAGTAGTTATCATTTTTTTTAAAAACCTGTAACCATAAGGTTGTTTTTCCCTTTGGCTTTCAGTGTCCGCTAGTTATCAGTTTAAATAACCACAATTATCGCACCAGTTTATCATCTGCATCTTTCAAGCCATACGTTTTCAGCTTTGTATTTTGGTCTTATATGCAGGTGCTGTTGTTTTAATAGTGGCGCACTTCAAGAAATGCTAGTACATGGCTACTTGCTGACCTCAAGTCTAATGAATCAGAAGATCTTTGCCCAATAGGCATATGCAATATAATAAGAAGCTACCAAAATAAATCAACATAAGAAACATGATTAATGGGAAAAGAAATTACATTCCAGCTCTACATGAAGCTGACAGTTGCAGACAAATGAGGTAGGATATACATACATTCTGCATAATATTTCCTCTGCGGTGTCTTTGAGTATTGGTATAATTAGAGGATACTAGGTTTCAAGGAATTCCCTCTATTCAGAGTGGCAGTTTGAGGATGTGTGCGCAGCTTTGAGGAACATATGATTGATTTTGTGAAACTATATCTCTTATTGCAGTGCCAGGATCGCATATTAATGTTATGGTGGTCATTTTAGTTTGGTTCCTGAATTGAGAAGACACCACTGTAAATTTGTACCTGCTATTGCTAATAATTGAAGATATGGAAGTGGACCGACTTGGTTCCGTGGTATTTTACTCCTCATATTGAGGAGGTTTTTCCACGTAAATAATTGTGCGCGTTAATGCTATTTTGGTCCTTTACTGCTTTACTACAAATGTTATGGACTCAATCTTTCGTGCACTCATGTGCGCCAACACACATTTGCTATTCAGGATGCAGGCGGGGCGGACTTTGCCGCGAACCCGCTGGACCAGCCCGCGCCACGAACCCACCTAACCCGCGTCGCAAACCCGCATAGCTGGAGCGGTCCTCGCGGGCATACCCGTGTTGCCCGGCGGCGCCGCAATGGCCTCAACCCACCGCGCCGCATATATAGCTCAATAGGTGCATAGTTTTTGCAGCGCTCTCTGTGATCTGTCAGACTAGATAGTACTTCCTATTCT
This sequence comes from Panicum miliaceum, assembly GCA_032594955.1. Classification (NCBI taxonomy): domain Eukaryota; kingdom Viridiplantae; phylum Streptophyta; class Magnoliopsida; order Poales; family Poaceae; genus Panicum; species Panicum miliaceum. Next base: position 2,878,770 of record CM064070.1, on the reverse strand, counting down.
GCTGGCCTCCTTGAGCTGATTTCCACAAAGCAAGGTATGATTTGGACTTAAAAGATGAAAAATAGTCAAGGAAAACAGATAGATCGGCAATCCTGCAGATTGCTTTGTCCTTGATGCAGCACCTTCAAGCACTCAAGCAGTGATGGGTAGACGAAGACGAGGTTCGCGTAGGCAGCTGGGTAGGCTCGCCTCGGCAGCCGGCGGCGTAGGGAGGATCTGGCAGCCGCGAACGTGAGGCCGCACAGCCTGTTTGTACTTTCAACTGCGGTAGCATGCGGCCACGCGGGTTGCCGCAAAGCCCGCGGAAAACTGGCAAACGCGTGCGGGCCGCCGCTGGAGGCCGCATTTGCGTTTGCGGCAGGTGCGGACGCGCGGCGGGCAGCCGCAACCCGCCCGCCTGCATCCTGATTTGCTATTGACTGATCAAACTTATTAATAAATAGCAAATCCCAAAATGCCCCATACGCATGTGGTCACTTCACAAATTGAGCTGCTATTTAATCCGCATGCGAAATATGTTCTCACCTTTACATATTTAGTTGTGTAGGGTGCAGGACACTCCATTTTGTTATCTTCTTATTGCATATGCCTATTGGGCAGTACGGGAGCTGCAGGATTATTTTCTTTTATAAAATTATTTTCTAGAAATTATTATGGGTTAACAGAAAAGGCAAGTAGCTATTTAATCTCACTCTCACCTAGAAATTTCAGAGTTCAGCCCTATATCATTAAGTTTCTAGCTACGTGCCATTTTATTTTTGTTGATCAATCTACAATATATGTTGGCAAAAAGGTTCCACACAGTTACACTGCTGTTCAGTTTTTTTTTACTTAAATGACGAGCGCCTCCCCTTTTCAAAGTTTTTTCATCTTATTTGGCATTTTCACTTTACAAATCCTGCTAACTTTGTTGACACTTGCTTTACTGTGACTACTAAGATACATTGTGTTGAACATGATCCAAAACTTAAGTTTTGATTTGCCTATTCTCTGCAGTGTAGTGTAACTTTTTGTTAAGAAACTTTGAGCTGCAGTAGCAGGATATGAAAAGTTCAGTCGTGTTCCGATGAAAAAGAAATAAAGGTCTTTTTTTTATGAGTTCCTTGTGCAGCCCAGTCATGACCATCGAACCTAACTGCAAACCCTAAAGGTAGACCGAATTACAGTAGCCGTACCGATCCGCTAATTCATCCCGGGGCTGGCGTGCCCCGACACCGGTTTCAAGATCTGTTGGATCTCTGCAAGTCTAGCCTACTAAAGTGATTAGAAAGAGAGAACGATGGTGTTGAACTGCTGACTAAATGCCATTGGAGTTCAAATCGATTCAGTTTCTCTCTCTACTAGCCCTCTGTGGCGACCTGTTATTGATGTAGTTCCTTCTTTATCTCTCCACTATGTGTCGGCAGTTGCTCACATCCATCAAAACAAATGGACGGCTGTCAAGACCAATGTCGGGGCATACAACCTGTAACACCCTAATTTTTCAAATTAGGAACCTATATGAATTTTGCTAGATTTCTGCAAGATCCATAAGGTTTTTATTCAAATTCTTTTGATTTTAGAACATTTACCGTGAATTAATAGTAATTTACTTAACTATAAAAAGAAATATAAGGAAATAAAGATCTTGTGCATTTCATGCCGCATTGCATTGTTTTATTGCTTGTCTTCCATTTGAATTTAAATTTCAAATCCAAATTCAAATGCATTTGAATGTATTTTTTTTCTCCCTCTCTTTCTCTTTTGGCCCGGCCCATTTCCTTCTCTTCCTCCCTTCTCTCTTTTCTTTTTCTCCCCCGCAGCCCAGCCGGCCTTTTTCTTTTCCCCCGCACGGCCCAGCCCATCTAGCCGTGTCGCCCCCTCTCTCCCGGCCAAGCGTCCCAGTCCGCTTCCCTCTCTCCCTCTCTCCCTCACCGCTAGGTGGGCCCTGCCCGTTGGGTCCGTCCCCGACCTCGAGCCAGACTCGGGCTCGACCCCGAGTCCGGCCGTGGCGTGACGCCACCTCCGCCCACGCGGCACCCCGGGCCTGCACGTCGAGGCCCCCTCGGCCGCCCCTATAAAGCCGCCACCCCGCGCTCTCGATCCCCTCAACCCGCAGCCGCCACCCTCGCCATGCAAACCCTAGCCGCGCAAGCCCGCGCCGCTGCTCCAGGCCTTCCGCCGCCGAGCAAGTGCCGCAGGAGCTCCACGTTGCGGTAAGGAGCGTCCCCGGCCCCTTTCCCCTCTTTTCCCCGCCTTCCCACACGCGCGATTCCTCGCCGAAGCTCCGCGGCCGCGCGCCGCCGCCATGCGCCCCTCTCCGGCCCCTGTCTCGCCAACCCGAGCCCCTAGATGCGTTCCCCGTAGCGCCCGCGTTCTCCCCGTGCAGCCCGCGCTTGAAACCGAGCCCGGACGGCCGTTTTCGGCCATGTCCGGTGAGTCCGCCGCCGCCCGCCGCCGTGAGCCATCGCTGCCGGCGCCAGCGCCGCCACCCGTGCCGCCCCAGCCCCGCACAACCGTCGGATTCCGATCCGACGGGTTAGATCTAAGCGTACCGGTCGAACCCTAGGCCTTTTTGCAAAAGAAACACTGAGTTTTATTGAAATTAACCCACGGTTCACGCAGTTCAAAAGTATTCACAAATAGATCCTTTTTCTTCTATTTAAGCCCCTATCTTTCTCTAAAACAGGATCCACCATCCCTAGCCCCTCTATTTTTCAATCTAAACCCTAGATTTAAGGTTTATTTATGTTTTAGCCCTTGGTTTCTTTGTCCAAAGGCCTTCTAGTTTCAAATCTTCTACAAATAAGCCATGGAATCATGTTTTAGCCATAACTTCTCCTTTTTAACTCCGTTTTCGTCGATTCTCGTGCTCACGCGATCCTTGCGTCGTGTACAGTAGCTTTATAACATTGTTTTGCTCTGTTTATAAACGTTTATTTGTTCACTTAAGATTAAGACTTTCGGTCATGTAATTAAGTATTATAATACTCTTTTTCGTTATGACATTGTTTCGGTATACACTTGTATCATGTATCATATGTGTGGAACTTGATTCTGACATACATATGAGATGCATTCGGTTCCTTTCCAAAACCGGGTGTGACACAACCTCCAAATCGTCACTTCCCTACTGATCTGCCAACAAGGCCATCCCTGAAAGACGGAATTGCATCGGGTTCGAAATTACGGCTGCCCCATGCCAGCCACATAGGGTCGGCCTCTTTGGTTGCCTACATAGACCCTTTAGCTTGCCCAGCGTGTGCAACTAGAGGTCCCGAGCCTGGCTAGCGGGGAACCCCACGTACTTGCGGAGCCAGGCGCTATTGCCCAGGGTGTACTCGCGTTTTTCATGGCGTATGCGAGCGGCCCAATTTGGAGCCACCCATACATAAGCGGTTGGCTCCGCTAGGTTACCGCTCGATCTTGCTACTGTTCACTCCTCCCCACCTCTAGCCTTTCGCATGATATGTGTTGTTTGACTATTAGTAGCTGCGTTTAAATATATTTTTAGGGATGACTCTCATGGCTGCCATTGCTGACTTGGGGGTTGGTGCTGGGTCTGAGGTGGAGGTGCTTGGGGTTGAGGGTCGAGCTGTTCAGGGCAATGGTGGCCATGCTAGACTAACATGGACCAATGTGATGTCTAGGTTTATCTTGCGCCGCTTTGCTACCCTTGTAGGTGAGGGTCTAAAAACTAACAAGAGCTTCAATGAAGTGCATCTCAATGTTGTGGCTAGAGACCTATCTGAGTTTGCAAATGTTGAAGTAAGAGATACTCAAGTCTAAAACCATCTGAGGAAGTGGCGTGCAACATGGGTCAAGATCTGCAGGCTCAAAGATCGCAGTGGTTTTTTGTGGGTTGAAGAGAACTTCATGATTACCTTGGAGGTGGAACACTACAAAGGACACATCAAGGTGATAATCTTATCTCTTTTGTTCTTCACATGATAATGCTTGTAACTTGTAAGGCTTGCTCACTACCAGCCTTTTTTACATTTGAATGCAGGATCATCCTAAGGATGTAGAGTTCCTCGACACTCCATTGATCAACTACATGTCAATGTAGATCCATTTGGGCAGTTGCGTAGCTACTGGAAGGTTTGCCGTGGGATCAAATGAATCACTAGGTGAGCCAGGAAGACAGGGGGCATCCCAGGAAGCGCCTGCCAGTATGCTTGCCTTCCTAGGCATACATGCGGCAACGAAATGAAGATTCACGGTTCACTGCACCCCCAGATGAGTCCTTCAGTCCTTAATTGATAACACTGACCGACGATGGCTACAAATGGTAAACAAACGAGAGAGAAAAATCAATTCATCAACAAAAACGACAACAATGACCAAATGATTAATAATTGTTGCATCTAAATCTCATTTGCAAACAAAGTGCATAGAAAAACTATACATTTCCTCTCAGAAATGGTTAACCCTAAGGTTAGGTTAGGGAGTCTAACAAGAGTTAATGGGGGAGGACTCATGCGTCGACGAATCGCCGAACCACCTCCGCTCGTATATCCACCAAGCTGCACCGTGCCCCTCCTCGAAAGAGTCCTGGGCCGACGGCAAACTAACGGATCTGCCAGAAGCCAAGCTCAACGCCCTCGCCGCGCCGCTAGTCCTCCACCAGCGCCGCTGGAAAAACACGCAATGGGCCGAACAGTTTGTCGAGTTGTACTCAAATGAGCTAGAGGGGCTAGGGGAACAGTGAGCTTTCGGAGAGGAATCGCGATGCTTGCCGCCGTGCCCGAGTCTGGCCATCGACTCAGCGGCAGAATGGCATCGGTGGCCGCCCACCAGAAGGAGAGCAGAGAGGGAGGGGGCGGTGGATGGAGGGGATATCATTGCTAGGGTTCGACGACCAGATAAACGAGAAATGGCCGACACAAACCGGTGAAGTCACCAAATTCAGCCACCCGGTGCGCCCACCACGTAAACCAAGCTGAATCACACAATGGGTTATTTTCTCCACCAATGCAGGGCACCCCCTTCTGCAGGAGGGCTCCTATCTCCCTTCCGGAAGGTAGATAGCCGATACAGCTTTAGAGCCCGTTTGGAGCGACACTGTAGCCCCCCTACAGACACTATTCACAGGAGCCGATTTCCTCTCTCCTCCCCCTCCTTCTCATAGACGAACGAGGAGCCGGTGGAGCCATGTGGCTCCACCGGCTCCGGCACCTCTAACAGTGTCAAACCGGGGCCACGGGACTGCGCACATGGCATGAATATTCTAGAATAAGGGATGGGGCATGTCCCATACCATATATCTCTTGTAAGCTACTTGGACATGAGTAGGACTAGTCGGGACAGAAGAAAACTACCCCGAGTAGTACTCGTGTAGAACTCCTAAGCTCGTATCTAGCTAGGATATTTGTAACCCTGTCCCCCCAGACTATATAAGGGTGGGCAGGGACCCCCTCCAACAGACAATCATCTAAGGCAATACAAACCACCACACAGGACGTAGGTATTACGCTCCTTGCGGCCCGAACCTGTCTAAATCTTTGTGTTCCTTGCACCTTCGAGTTCTTAATCTCAGCGACACGTCACCTACAATATACCACCTCGGGGGTATCCCTCGGTGGGCTTGGCGGTAAAACACCGACAGCTAGCATGCCAGGTAGGGGTGCTCATCGACGATCCCCAGGAGAATTCGATGGCAACTTTCAACTTCACCAGCGTCGTGCTCGATGGGGGCACAATGTTCATCTTCGGCTCATGGGTCTGCGTCGCTGACGGCGCAGGCGACTTTCGTCGGCACCTCATCGACAACGCGAAGCCGTAGGCTCCAGCAAAACCCCACGCAGCAATCTCGATGAGTTCGTCGACAACCTCGACGAGATGCTACTCCCTGACCTGGCTAGGGACCTCGATAAGCTGTCCATTTTCAACATGACTTTGACTCGTGCTGCACCAGGACTCATCAGATCGGATCTAATTCAGTCTGAGGATCAGTGTACCCGACTCCCGTTCGGGCTACGCAATTCTGCCACTGTTTACCAGGAGGCCATGCGATTCGAGTCCCTCTCCGCATTGAAGGTGGAATTAGATCGCCTGCTTAAGTTCGGAGATGACGACGCCACCGCTTGTCGGGAGGCTCCCATCTTCGACAAGTACTTGGATTCAAATGACGACTCCGAACCCTCCTCGAGTAGTCATCTGGGTCTAACGATCACATCAACACCATAGGACTGATTCGTGTACTGGAAGGGCATGGAGCCCTCTAAGCTACGCGACTACAGCACTCGCCTTGTGGCCTATATCCAAGAGCTGCCTGATCAAGAATGCAAACCCCTCGCCTCCACCGCCAAGAGAGAGGGTCACACCATACTGGTCGACTACGGCTCCAGCATTGGTGAATGGCCACCAGAGCGCCAAGTCTACATGGCTTCAATCCATGACCATGACGAAGACGAGGAACCTGGGAACCAGTACGACAACGAACTACTCGTGGATGTCTCTGCTGACGAGAACATGGCGGACGCACCTCAAGACGAAGACAAGGAGCGTAGGAGGGCACGCAGGGTGAAAAACACCAAGCAAGCTAAACACAAAGCCAGTACACCACCCGCAACCTCAACGCTGCTTTCGCTGCAATTGATGACCGCCAGTACACCACCCCCATTGCAAACATTGCTGAAGCTGCGATTCTGCTCCAGGGACTACCCCAAAACCTGGAGACTGAAAGGGTGCTGCAGCTGGCTCAACGTGCGCTCATCTAGCTGGACCAGCAAAACCCCATGCCATCAGTATGTCACAGCCACTCGAGGATTGCAATCGTTGCTCCTCAGGTTAATCGTACACCGGGAGGCAGACCTAATCTCAGAAGGGACAATGACCACCAGGGCGGCCACCACCACCAGGAGGTCCAACAGTCTGCGGGCGGTCGAGGCAACCAAGAGGTTCATCAGCCCCCACACGGACAAGGCAACCAACAACTCGCAAGACCACGAGGCGGAAACCACCCCTCGGGAGGCCAAGGCTACCGCGACTTGCAAGAAGTCATCAATCACAACCGCGATGCCTGGAACATCATCAACTCAAGATGATAGGATCGCGGTGAGCGATTCCACATCCGCGGCGACAGTGACCGCTTCCCAACATTCACTCAGAGGATCTCCCAACATGAGTACCTAAGAGAGTTCAAGTCGGTCGACATCACCAAGTACGACAGCAAGCAGGACCCGCAACAATGGCTACGCTGCTACTCGACAGCCATCGATGTCTCGGGCGGGTCCCACACCACCAAGGCCATCTACTTCCCCATGGTCTTAGAACCAGCGCCACGCACCTAGCTCGAAAGCCTCAAGGTAGACTCCATCGACTCCTATGAGGACTTGAAGTGGGTCTTCGTTGATAACTTCCAGGGCTCCATGCTTTGAGAAGGTACTCATCATGACTTGTCTCAGGGCAAGCAGGAGCAGAACGAGACCTTGAGGTCCTACACCCGGCATTTCTTTGACACCCGCGCAGCCATCACCAACATCTCCGATGAGGATGTCATCAACTGCTTCCAGAACGGCTTCGCCGAGTGGCACCTCTACCGCAACTTTTGGCGCAACCGTCCCAAGACCGTCGTGGAGCTCCATGACATGATGCAGCGATGGGCCGACCAGGAGGACCAGGAACGCGACCGCTTCCCCAAGCGCAACAACGACAATGGGACAAGCGGAACAACAACAACTGCTCCGACAAGGGCCAGCGGGACTACTCGGGGTCTTCCTGAAAGCGCAAGATAGAAGATCTCGTCGCGGTTGTCGATGTCAACCTCCGAGGCAAGAAGTCGGGGAACCAGCAGGAGCAATTTGACAAAGATCCTGCACAAGCAATGCCCGATGCACCTGAAGTCCAAGCACACACTGTTCGAGTGTGTCAGCCTCCTCAAGTCCTTGAATGCGCCTCTTCCTGATCAAGACGGAAAGAAGAAGGACAAGGAGAACGACAAGAGAGACAAGTCGGAGGCATAGGGTTTCCAATACCCTGCGAACATCGTCAACGTCATCTTCGGCGGCGAATCCGGCTTCCCCACCAAGCGAACACAGAAGCTCACTCTACGCGAGATCATGGCCATCGAACCAGCCATACAGCGTCCCCTAAGAAAATTTCTGAGCCGAGAAAATTTCCGCTCGTACTGGATCCTGTAGTGGCAAACTCACAACTCACATGACTACTCATCGATGGTGGAAGCGGCCTCAACCTGCTCTTCGTGAGTACATTGAAGAAGATGGTGCTGGACATCTCCAAGATGCTCACCCTAGCAAGGCACCTTTCTATGGCATCGTCCCAGGGACCTCGGCTCCACCGATCGGATCGGCGACGCTGCCAATCACCTTCGGGACCAAGAACAACTATCACACCAAGTACGTCAAGTTCAAGGTGGCGAATTTTGAGTCATCTTACCATGCCATCCTTGGAAGACCTGCCCTGGCCAAATTCATGGTTGTGCCCAACTATGTCTACCTGCTCCTCAAAATGCCAGTCAAGATAGGGGTGCTCACCTTTTGTGGCGACTTGAAGAAGTCATACGCTGCGACAAAGAGGCAATCGAGTACGCCTCAACTACTCGTGTGCCAGATGCTTCAGCTGAAGTCTTCACGGCCGCGTGGCAGCACCCCCAGTCAGAGATGGCGATTCCGACCGAGAAGTCGAGCCAGTCCTCGGTGAAGCCCACCAACGATGTCGTCGTGAAGGCCATCCATCTGCAGAAGGGCGACTCATCCAAGACAGCCCTGATCGGCACAGTGGTCGATCAACTCCTTGGGCTTCCTTCGGGCCAATCGAGACATATTCGCATGGAAACCAGCGGATATGCCAGGGGTGCCCAAGGAGTTGATCGAGCACTCCCTATACGTCGATCCAAAAGCCATCCCGAAGAAGCAGCGACTATGCTGATTCGCTCAAGACAAGAGGGAGGCCATAAAAAAGGAGTCAGCAAAACTACTCGCGGCTAGCTTCATCAAAGAAGTATACCACCTAGAGTGGCTAGCTAACCCTGTACTTGTTTTGAAAAAAGAACAATAATGAATGGAGGATGTGTGTGGATTATATTGATCTCAACAAACTCTACAATCGGTTGTGTTCTGCTCTCCTTCCTTGATTGCTACTCGGGCTACCATCAGATTTCCCTTAAGGAAGAAGACCCGATCAAAACCGCTTTCCTCACCCCGTTTGGAGCATACGCCTATACGACTATGTCCTTCGGGTTGAAGAATGCGGGGGCTACGTACCAACGGGCCATCCAACTATGTTTCACAGATCAGCTACACCGCAATGTTGAAGCCTACATGGATGACGTGGTCATCAAGACTAGAAGCCATGACGAGTTCATCACCGATATCGAGGAAACCTTCATCAGCTTGCGCAAGTTCCGGTGGAAGCTCAACTCGACTAAGTGCATCTTCGGCGTACTGTCAGGGTAACTACTCGGGTTTATTGTCAGTCAGCGAGGAATTGAAGCTAACCCGTAGAAAATCACCGCCATCATAGAGATGGGGGCTCCAAAGACTATCAAGGACGTCCAGAAGCTCACTGGATGCATGGCGGCCTTGAACAGATTTATTTCAAGACTTGGGGAACAGGGCCTACCCTTCTTCAAGCTACTCAAGCAGCAGGACAAATTCCAGTGGAATGAAGAGGCGGAGCGGGCACTAACAGACCTCAAGCATCATCTGTAGTCACCCCCTATCCTCACGGCTCCACTACCAGGCGAAAACCTATTACTCTACATCGCCGTGACCACTCACGTCATCAGCATAGCCATAGTGGTGGAGCGCTCCGAGGAAGGCCATGCATTCGGTGTGCAGAGGCCAGTGTATTTCGTTAGAGAAGACATTTCTGAATCTAAGGTTCGTTATCCTTCAATTCAGAAACTTCTCTACGCTATACTCATCACATCCAGGAAGCTTCGCCACTACTTCGATGAGTACAAGATCTCGGTTGTCACTGATTTCCCATTGGCGGATATACTCCACAATCGGGATGCCACTGGACGCATCTCCAAGTGGGCAACGGAACTGGGGGCTCTCAGCATCGACTTCAAGCCACGCACAGCCATCAAGTCGCAAGCACTAGTCGATTTCAAGGAAAAGTGGCGGGAAAATCAAGTTGCAGGTCCAGCCAGCGTGCTAAAGCATTGGGTCATGTACTTCGATGGTTCACTCAAGCTTGGAGGCGCGTAGGAGTTCTCTTCATCTCACCCAAAGGAGAACAACTCAAATATGTATTCCAAATACTTTTTTAGGTATCCAACAACGAAGCCGAGTACGAGGCACTATTGCACGGGCTACGCTTGGCAGTCTCCCTTGGCATCAAGCGACTACTTGTCTATGGCGACTCCTTGCTGGTTGTTCAACAGCTCAACAAGGAGTGGAACATCAACAAAGACACCATGGATGCGTATGTCATGGAGATACGCAAACTAGAGAACAAGTTCTCGGTCCTGAAAATCCTCCATGTGGTCCGAGACAACAACGTGGGACCCAATGTACACTCGAAGCTGGGATCTGATCGAGCAGATGTCCCTATGGGAGTATTCGTCCACGAGCTACACCACCCGTCCAAAAAAAACTAGATCCAACGACCATCGATCAGGCTCCACAAGAAGCTAGTTGAGAGGTCATGATGATCGAGGTTGATTGGCGGGTACCCTTCATCGACTTCATCGGAGATCAGAAACTACCCCCTAGTGTTAATGAAAAAAGCGCCAAGGCTGCACGCGTCATCAGGCGGAGCAAATGGTACGTTCTGGTTGGCGACAAGCTATACAAGCGTGGATCAGCAATAGGGGTACTCATGAAGTGCATTCTCATAGAGGAGGGCAAAGACATACTCTGGGAAATCCATGAGGGCACATGTGGCAACCACGCGGCATCACGCACACTAGTCGGGAAAGCACTCAGATCAGGGTTCTACTGGTCGACGGCTTTCGCGGATGCCGAAGATCTCATTCGCTGGTGTACCAGCTACCTGTTCTTCGGCAAGCAAGCTCACGTCCTGGCACACAACCTCATTACCATACCACCTTCCTGGTCGTTCGCATGCTGGGGCCTGGAGATCATTGGGCCTTTGACAACAGCGCAAGGAGGTTTTACTCATGTGTTGGGAGCCATCGACAAGTTTACAAAGTGGATCGAGTACAAGCCGATTACAAAGCTCTCTGCAGACAGTGTAGTCGACTTTATCCACGACATCCTACATCGTTTCGGCTTCCCCAACACTATCATCACAGACCTCGGATCAAATTTCCACTCTCACGAGTTCTGAGAATTCTTTCAAAACAGCGCCATTGAGGTCAAGTACGTTTCGGTGGCTCACCCGCGGGCCAATGCCAAGGTTGAGCGCGCCAACGGTTTGATCCTTGATGGGTTGAAGAAAAGACTCTACGACGACAACAACAAAAAGGGTTGCAAGTGGATTCATGAGTTATCACTAGTCGTCTGGGGGCTTCGCACTCAACCAAGAAAAGCCACAGGACAGTCACCTTTCTTTCTTGTCTACAGGTCAGAAGCTATCCTCCCTACGGACATCAAGTGGAAATCTCCAAGATTAGAGAAGTATGAAGAAGGCGAGGCTGACGAGGCAAGACAACTAGAGCTGGACTCAGCAGAAGAGGTCAGATGTAACGCTTTATTGCAGTTAGCCCGCTACCTACAAGGCATCCGACGCTATCATGACTGCAACATCGGTGATTTGGTCCTCCGTCGCATCCAAGATGAGACTCGGCTGCACAAGCTCAACTCGCGATGGGAAGGGCCCTTCATCGTCTCCAAGGTTACAAGACCAGGGTCGTATCAACTATAATACCCTAATGGCCAGGAGGTTCTGAGCTCCTGAAATATCGAGCACCTACACCGTTTCTACCCTTAGATAACTTATACACAAAATTGTCAGCTACAGTGTAGCATTTTTATCAATAAAGAGTTTATCTGGTCCCGAAACGACTACTTTTGTCTTCAAGCTTACTATAGAACTTAGGAGCTCCGGCCACGAGTACTAACAACGTGCTAACTACGCCAAGCCACTGGAAACACTCGGGGGCTACCGCCAGGAGTCCTATCCGCATGACTTATTTCCACAAGCTGCTAAGGCCAAAGCCACAAACTACTTGCGCACAATTCGACTACCTCGAGTACTAGCCTACATGGTTCAACAGAGCCAGTCGCGCCTAGTCACTATGAGAACATCGAAGAGGTCTTCACACCTATACAACTTAAGCAATCCAGAGTATCACACGACGCGGAAAAACCTTGATTAGCTTATGTCCCGACACAGGGCCAACCATCGAACACCAAGCTACCGACTACACCCGGAGCCGATGCACTCTGTGTAGCTTGACCTATGCGTCTCGAGTTCTTCCTAAGTCCTACAATTATCAAGTACTCCGTGTACTCTGCACAAATCCACAGGCATAGAATAACATAAAAGACATATTTACATACATCCAGATAGATTGTTCATAACATGTTCATTGTTCTAATCTTGCTCTAGGTTCTCAACTATTTTTTGAGCCACGAGACCGACTCCTTCGAGGTACACTGCAAAATTCTTTTTAGAGTAGTCTGCAGCCATACCATCGGCTAGTGGACTCAAATTACCCTTGGGCCAAAATGACTTGACAAGCCCAAGCACGTGTGCCATGTACGTCTTCGTGATCTCCGAAACGTAGCCAGATATCTTCTGTGGTGCCTTACGAAGGCGCTCCAGTAGAGTCCTGTTATTGACTACTCCCTCTTCCGGAGGGTCCACCATGTCTATGAGTACCCGTGCAACGCCCTCAAGGTCTTCAAGTTGTTTCTACCTCAATTTCTTGTCCTTGGCCATCGACATGATTTGCTGCATGCACTCCACGAGTTGCTTGTCACCATCTTCAAGCTGCTTCGCCAGGAGATCTACATCATCTAAACGACAATACACAAGATTCTTCAAGTCAGTCATCAGTTCTTCTTTATATTTTAATGTATTTTTGAGTTCTGCGGACAAACAACAAGGAGATCGTACTTAAAAAGATTCAGAGAATACTACTTGGCTACACATCAAACTGGGTAAAGCAGATTGGGATAGCAATTACCTCGATGAGTCTTGGCCAAGAATTTGTTTTTCTCCGACAGTTTTTCATTTTCCTTCTGGAGAAGCCAGACTTCTCGGGTGCGCTCAAGCTTGATGGCATCAAGTTCGCGTTGCAGACCCACAATTTGATACGTTTTTTCCTCAATTTGGCGATCTTTGGCTTGCAACTGGCGAAGCCCATCTTCAACAACTCTCAGCTTGTTAGATTTCTGTCTGGATCAATTGGTCAATGTCTGCTCAGCAAGAAAAGTGGTCAGTTAAGCAAGCAAGCAATTCAACTAACTATGTTCTAGCAGAACAGTAAGCATACCATGGAGAACTTGTACAATTCCTTGAAAGTATCTTGGAAATTCTTCAAGACCTTTATAGTCAGCATCGGATCATCAATCAATTCCGTTGGGATGACATGCTGCCACCCTGATGGAGACACCAATATGTTACCTGAAGAAGTACCTACATCATACTGATCTTTGCGAGTTGGCTGCTGCCTCGGGATACCTGCCACCTCGTCCGCCAGAATGAGACGCGCTATGGGTAAGATGGTACTCGCGGGGCGGGGGCGACAAAATCAGCTCACCTGATGGAATCTCGGGGGCTGGTTCCACTACCTTGGGACCTTCCGCTACATCTCGCTCTACACTCACCACATCCTCATCAATTTCAGTGGCAGCAGGTGCAGGGGACTCTGTGTGCGGCGGCGGTAGATCAACCCGAGAGGCGATGGCCACCATTGTCACCAACGTTGCAGCATCAGGCTCTTGCTCGGGGGCTGAACCAGCCGCGGTGTCGCCAGGTTGCTCCAAGCCCAGAGTAGAGGATTTCCTTCACACAACGACCAAGCAGTCAGATTGATACATTCCATTATGAACCTACAAATATCGACTAGAAAGTACTTGAGTACTTATAGTGAAGACTTCTTTACATTCAATTTTTCGCCTTGAGCACTTTGGGGGCCGTAGCAACACCCAAAGTACTCGAAGGCATCGGCCTGTCAGCCAAGGGCGATGTTTGCCCCAGCGCAGCACAAGATGCGGCTGCATCCACTTGAAGGCTAGCTAAGGGCAGTGTTTGCCCCGGCACAGCTCTAGCACCACTCGTCAACGGGTCCACTGTAACCGAGGGCACGTCTTGTCCCGTTTCAGTATCATCCCCAACTACATTGTCCTCAACCCTCTGTTTTGAATGCTTAGGGTTGGAGGCGATGGCACTAAAGAAAAAGATATGGGGAAGATACTTGGAAAATCAACAAAAAGGCAAACTAAGGGAAGTACTCATAAAAGTTCGGATTCGATACTTACCTTAGTTGCTTTTCATTTTCATTCCCCGCAGAGACCCTAGCCCTGCACTTGTGTGCCGCCATCCTGGGCTTCTTGGGAGGGGAAGGAAAGATCTCACCACTAGGAGAAGTCGTATTCCCCTGGGAGGTAGTCATCCCCCTTTTCCTCTTCAAGTCAGAGAGGGTGCGACCATAATCGGCATCATTATCTTCTTCCTCCATCACTGGGTCGGTGTCGGGATGGGAGGAGATGTTTCAAGAAGCCGTCAGCAGCGTGTGGCGGGGACGCTTAATATCCGGTATGGGAGGCATGCTCGTGTACACATTGATATCATCCTACACGTCAAGCAATTCAGCATGAGTATCAATATAAGCCACCATAAACGGTGCAAAAGTACTCGATGAAGAACAATGGCTACTTACCGTTACCTGTTTAGGAGCATTTATGGCATTGAACAACTTGGGAACATATGGAACCATCTCAGCATCAAGCAGCACTCGGCTTACTTGCCTCACGGCCTCGCTCTGATGGATCCTATCTGCAGTAAACCGAGATGGGTCTGAGATACCAAGATACTTGAAACCAAATCGAGTTCATTTCAGCAGAGGCTGAATACGCCTGCCCATCCAGGAGTACACCACAGAGGCACCAGTGACACCAGCAATCTTGTGCTCCATAATCTTGACATGTAACTCATCAATTTGATTCATATCTGCTTGGTATGGCATCTCTCTCCACTCGCGGGCTATCTTCGGCTTTTCAGTAGTCCGCTCTGGAAGACCTGGCTTATGGTTTCCAATATAGAACCAGCGCTCTCTCTAGCCAGACAAACTAGTCGGGAACTTGTATTCAAGGTACTTTTTGTCCACACCCTGCCTAAGCTGAAGACCAGCTCCTCCAACTTCTGCAATATTCTGTTCACTAGGCTGAGGCTTGAGGTGAAAGAGGTAGCAGAATAGGTTGAAATGAGGCTCTATGCCAAGGAAGGCTTCGTAAAACTGGACAAAAATGGCTATGTGCAAAATGAATTGGGATTTAGGTAGTGAAGTTGGATGCCATAATGGAAAAGAAGACCGCGCAGGAAATCGAAAGCTGGGAGGCCTAGACCGCGTTCAACGAAATGTTGGAACAAAACAATATCCTCCGCGTGTTCAAACGACCTCACATCTCGCTCAGCTGGTCGCCACTTCACTATCTCTCTAGGCTGCAGGAGGCCCTAATCCACTAACGCTTGAAGCTCGACCTCAGTGCACTTTGTTTCCATGAGTCGCCCGATGGAGCGGCGACCTTGGATTCTTTCCCTCTCCCCTTCGCCACGTTTTTCTTGTTACACATCCTTGATGTCACGAGTCGCTTCACTCGCATGCACTCGGGGACTCAGGAACTGGAGAGCGGAGCGGCGCACAGGGACACGGGGGAGGTGGTGGCGCAGCTTCTAGACCTAGATCTAGAAATGGCAGCAGCGCTAGAACGGAGGAAGACGAAGGGCTCGAAGCGGTGAAAAGGCAAGTCAAAGCGTGGGTTAAACCTAAGCCATCGTGTAGTTAAATAACCAGCGGGGGTCCGATTTCACTGTGCGGAAGCTGAAGAGTTTTTCTCGGGATAAGATTTGTTTTGAGCGGTAATTTAGGATTTCTTTGGGGAAGTTATTTGTTTAACCATTTTTTAGGGATATCATCCCGAAAAAAGAGATTTTCGAATTTTTGAGCCAGTTTGCCTATCTTAACCATCAAATCAAACTCTTAACTTATTCTACAACCCATGACACGACCTTTTGGATCCTTTTTTTTTCCAAACTTTGAGATATGGATTCAAGACTCGGGGGCCTGCGGGACACATGTCATCAATGGCTTATTTTTTAAATTTTGGAAGATAAAGACCAAAAGACTCAAGACTAATTAGACCATCATCCTGATTCTTTGATTCAACCTAAGGCTCAGGGGCTACTCCATATGGAGTGCGATTTTCATTGCACCCCATATAAAAGAAGACTACTCAAGGCATGAGCATCTCACAGCCTCGAGACAGCCAAGAAAGTACTCAAAAGACACCTTCGAGACGGAGTTTCACAAGAACTCGAAGACGCTTTCAGAAGTACTCGGAAGTCTGCAGTATTCGGCTATGAAGAGCTCAGGGGCTTGTCAGACCCTAAGCCACGGGACTTCGCACATGGCACGAATATTCTAGAATAAGGGATGGAGCATGTCTCATACCTTATAGCTCTTGTAAGCTACTCAGAATAAAAGAAAACTAACCTGACTAGAACTCAGGTAGGACTCCTAAGCTTGTATCTGGCTAGGATATCTGTAACACTGTCCCCCAAGGCGGGCAGGGACCCCCTCCAACACACAATCATCTAAGGCAATACAAACCACCACACAGGACGTAGGCTCCTTGCGGCCCTTTGCACCTTCAAGTTCGTGATCTCGGCAATACTTCACCTACAATCTACCACTTCGGAGGTATCCTTCGGTGGGGAGAAGACTCTGGAGGAAATCGAGTTCGCTTTTGTCCCAATTTGGGTGAGAGCGATGAAGATGCCCTTTGGTATGATGCATAGGGGAACGGGAGAAGTGATCTGTGGGGAGGTGGGCGAGTTCATGGCCATGGATGCTGAGGAGGACCGAACTGCTGTGGGAAAGTTCTTGAGGATCCAAGTCAAATTGGATATATGTAAACCGCTGATGCGAGGGGTGACTCTAACTGTAGGGAAGGAGGAGAGACCGATGTGGTGTCCTTTGGTATACGAATTTCTCCCAGATTTTTGTTATACTTGCGGTATGATTGGACATGTTGACAGGATGTGTGACATTAAGCTGAGGTCGGGTGAAGTCCAGCAATATAACAAGCAGTTGAGAATTATCCTAGATAGGAGGAGGGGGGAGGAGTCCGGTGGTGGCAGATTAGGAGGTGGGCGATCAACGCTGTCATGGAGATCGGGTGGAAGCGGAGGGAGAAGCTACTCGGCTGGTTCTGGACAGAAATTCCAGGCAAGCAGGGGGGGAAGTGACGCACCTTCATAGAGAAGAGGGGAGGGAAAGTGGGGGAGAGAGATGCACGTGCAAAAAGAGGTGAAGAGGAGGAAGTAACTAGCCCTTTGAAAGTGGTGCATAATTCCCTTGCCAAGGGGGAACCAATGAGAGTTCTTTTCCAACAACCTGAGGCAGCTGAGAAGGAAACAGGAAATGGTATGATGGGGGAACAAGGAGGTTTGGAGTCTGATGGGGGAGGTGGGAATGATGGGGAGTTACGCCCATCCGTGACAAAGAAGAAGAGTCCTTAGGAGTGTGAGGGAGGAAGAAACTAGGGGCTGGTCGTGATGAAAAATAGTCGGGGAGGAGGAGAGGCACCTATAAAAAGGTGACCAGGAACAATGGCGATGAGGACAAGCATGATAGGATTGATGATGGGCGTGTGGGGAAGAAAAGAGGAGGTGACGTGATGATGGAGGTTGATGATGTGGAAGGAGATGAAAGGGAGGAGGAGAAGGCGGATGGAGTGAGTACAAAAAACAAGAAGTTAAAATTTGCAGGACTGGCAAACCAGTCCTACAGTGATCAATGAAGATCGTTGCTTGGAACTACCGGGGGTTGGGTAACCGCTCGGCAGTTCGGGCCTTCTGGAGCTACGGAAGGTGGAGAGGGCGGACATCATGTTCCAGTCGGAAACAAAGCTTGACAGGCGCAGGATGGAAAGATTTCGTTGGATGCTCGGGCTAACGAACATGGTGGTTAAAGATTCGGAGGGACAAGGGGGGAATGGTTGTGTTGTGGAGGAGAGGGATTGATGTGTCACTTTGCAATATGTCAAGGTATCACATTGATGTGGAGGTAAAGGAGGAAGATGGTTTCGTTTGGCGCTTTACAGGGATGTACGGGGAAGCCCATTCGGACCAGAAGCAAAAAACATGGAGGGACTTGTGTGACCTAAAGAAATCTCCGGCTAAACCGTGGTTATGTGTGGGAGATTTCAACGAGGTGCTGTTGTCGCATGAGAAGGAAGGGGGAAAGCCTCGGAGCCAGGCACAGATGGATCGATTTCGGGAGGCTTTGGAGCATTATGAGCTGCATGATCTTGGCTTTGAGGGAGATGTGTTCACATGGAGAAACCACAACCATAGGTGTGAGAATTACATCCAGGAGAGGCTTGACCGGGCTGTAGCAAATGACCAGTGGCGAGCACACTTCCTGGGGATGCGTGTGGTGAATGGGGGATCCACAACATTCAGATCATCGACCGGTAATAATCATAACAGAAGGACGGGAGCCCAGGCAGTTGGGGGGCCAAAGAGACAGGGGCTTTCATTTTGAAGCCAGCTGGCTGGGAGAAGAGAAGTGTGTTGAAGTTGTTTCAGACGCATGGAAGGAGGCGATGGAGAGGGGGTCATGTTCTGTCCATGATACTCTCAAGGTGGTGGCGGGTGGTTTGGCTGATTAGAGCTCGAACGCGCTGGGTGATCTAGAAAAAAGGAAAAAGAAGGTGAAAATGGAGCTGGAAAAATGCAGGTGTGGTGGGTTAAGTGGTGACCAGGTGGCTAAGGAGCAGATCCTCCGGTATAGGCTAGAGAAGTTTGAGGAGCAAATAGATGTTTATTGGAGGCAACGAGCTCATGTTCGCTGGCTGGAGCAGGGGGATAGGAACACGGCCTTTTTCCATGCGGCGTGTTCGGAAAGGAGAAGGAAAAATAGGATAAGAAATTTGAGGAGAGATGACGGTGGATGG
This sequence comes from Panicum miliaceum, assembly GCA_032594955.1. Classification (NCBI taxonomy): domain Eukaryota; kingdom Viridiplantae; phylum Streptophyta; class Magnoliopsida; order Poales; family Poaceae; genus Panicum; species Panicum miliaceum. The sequence goes on along the minus strand of CM064070.1, from coordinate 2,859,727 downwards.
GTGGTGGAGGAGGAGGAAAAAGGAGTTTTATCGCTAACTATTTTTTTAGTCTTTTCAGGTCGAATGGTTCTACTGACTCTCATCGGCTGACCAATACTGTTGAGAGAAAAGTTACTGATGACATGAACTTAGCCCTGTTGAAGGAATTTACAGAGGGGGAGGTGAAAGAGGCGCTGGATTCCATAGGGGACCTGAAAGCCCCGGGCCTGGATGGCATGCCATCTGTTTTTTATAAACGCTTCTGGAAGTTTGTAGGAGAAAAAGTTACTAACGAGGTGCTGCAGGTGTTGAATGGTGATCAGATACCAGAGGGATGGAATGAAACAACAGTTGTGTTGATCCCGAAGGTGAAGCACCCGGAACGTCTGAAGGATTTGTGACCTATAAGTCTGTGTAATGTGCTCTATAAGATTGTCTCCAAAGTGTTGACGAACCGGCTTAAGAAGATACTGCCGGACATCATTTCACCGGCTCAAAGTGCTTTGTACCAGGTCGTTTGATTTCAGATAATATATTGACTGCTTATGAGCTGTCTCATTATATGAAAAACAAAAGGAAGGGGAAAGAGGGTGTTGCAGCAGTAAAGTTGGATATGAGCAAAGCCTATGACCATGTTGAATGGAGTTTCTTGCGGGATATGATAGAGGAAATTGGGTTTCGCTGAAGCATGGGTAAATGCAGTGATGAATTGTGTCTCCTCAGTGTCCTACCGCATCAAAGTGAATGGCATGCTCACAAGTTCCATCATACCGGAGAGAGGTTTACGCCAAGGTAACCCTTTGTCACCGTACCTGTTTCTGTTGTGTGCGGAGGGTTTTTCAGCTTTGCTAACAAAAGCTGAAGCGGAGGGTAAAATGAAAGGTGTTCGGGTCTGCCCAAGTGCTCCCGGTGTGTCGCATCTGTTATTTGCCGATGACTCTTTAATTTTGTTTCGTGCAAATGAAGGCGATGCTCAGCAGCTATAGCGTATTTTGAACTTGTATGAGGGGTGTTCGGGTCAGATGATCAACAAAGAAAAGTCAGCCATTATGTTTAGTTCTAATACCAGAGATGAAAAGAGGAGGGAGGTAATGCAGGAACTGAATATCCAAAAGGAGACTATGAATGAGCGATACTTGTGCCTGCCTGTTCACGTGGGAAAGTCGAAAACAGGAGTATTTGTGTAAGAACCGTCCAATTTGATACCATTTTAAGCAAAACGCCGGTCATTATCAATAAGATGAGAGCTAACATGCGCTCGTCCGAGAGCGTGCCACGTGTTAACCCACGTCTAACGACATGAACAACCGAGATGTCATTTGCTAAAAATAATATCAAATCCGATAGTCTCGGTATGTGCTCCACCATATGTCCAAGATCAAGTATACACAGATACCGTTTAAAATCACATATATTACCGATGAACCACAAAGAGAAATTTTAAGTATTCCAAGAGTTCGATGAATAAACATTACAAGTTCAACATAGAAGGGTTCAAATCTGAAATTAAAGTTTCAACAACAACTTACAAGCCTTGGGCTCACAAATAGCATTAAAAGAGACATGAGACTTAAAGTTTAGTGTTTAACATGCTATCCCAAAAGAAACGATTCGCAGCGGATAAACTTGATAAAACGTGATAAACTAATGGAGTCTTGCTCAAGGACACCATCGAGGCCACAACGACCTACTCCTCCACTGCACCGGGATCGGCGAGGTAGAAGTGGCCAAACGCAACTTCCGGCTTACCTTCAACTTAGTTTAAAAAGCACATGAGTACAAAGTTACTCACAAGACTTACGCAATTTTAATAACCAAGGAGTATGCAACGAGGGCTCAACAAGATAAAGGTTTTAGGGTTAATAAGTTTGCAAAGCACGAGCTCTCTAATCCAACATCTAGCTCTCTAGCAATTTAATTAACTTGCCCAACCCACCTCACAATTTTAGTTCCTTAAATTACTAAACAATTAAAGTAACATAAAGTGGCATGGGCCATAACCAAGCATAAACGATACTTCTATGAAGAATTCATTGGATATTGAGCATGCTCATAACCGAGAGCGCAGCAATTCGAATGGATTATTTAACCTTGCAAGGGTGTACTTCTTTACCACATGACATAAAGACCATGCGGCTCACCCAACCGATCACGTTGGGTAAGGGGTACTCGCATCAACCTTTTTCAACAAGTCTCAACCGTTGAAAATCACGCCTAACTTGCGCGGAGAGTCACCTAGGTCCACCAAGGACACCCCTAAGCCTCTCTACAAGCCCTATGGCCAAGCATCTAGGACCGTGCCTCAATGATTAAAACATAGAAGGTATTTGGCTCATCCATACCATGATTGGATATGCGGTAGTACGTTAAGTTGCTCAAAACCGAGATCATCCACAGACGGTCCTTAAACGATTCAAGCGGACTATGCCTCGAGACTCCTTTCTCTAGGCCCTACATTCCGCCCAAACCATGAAACCACTTTTTCAACTAGACCGTTCCGATCCTTCCAATATTCCCAAAATCGGACAAGTGCGAAGAAGGGTAACCAAGTTGCTAAGTGAGTGTAATGTGATCCTATTCCCAAGTTATAGACCAACTCTAAGCATGGCTAAGCATCTAATCAATTAATTAGATACTAACTACAAGTGGTAAGGACATGGATATATAAAACAAGGAAGGTAAATGCTCGAAAGTAGGATCAACGGTGCAATAGATAAACATATAGCGTAACCACATATACCCAAGTGAGATAACTAAACTAAATCAAATTAAGCGGGTCAAAGAACATGCCTAGCTACTTGCCTTAGTTTTCTTCCGGCTCAACAACGAACTCAACTCCGGGCTCGGGTTTGACGGTCTCGGTGGGCTCAACGGGCTCGTTCTCCGGCGTTTCGGGCACTAGAATGCATGAATGAGATGCATGCATTAGCATGATGCCATGATATAAATATGACATGACATAAAATGGGGAATGGAAGGCATACATAAACAAGATAAGCAACATAAACGCTAGCGACAAGATCTAACTTACTATGCTCTTAAACAAAAGGACCTAAAGCGAGGATTGGTCAAAATAAATTCATACAGCAAGCATAAATCAAGATTTAATTGTAGCATACAGAGAACATCAAAAGGAACTCATGGGAGTTGGATTTGCAGCAAAATCATTTTTGTAGAATTATTTATGGGCACAACAATAATCAGCTACTCCAAACAAGTTAAATCTTAAAAGACAAGCAAATCACTTCCACAAATTCTCAAAAAATTACCAGAGGATCTAGACATGAAAACAAGGATAACAGAAGTGGTTTTGCCATTTTAGCATTTTTCAACAGAGAGATATGCAATAAGCAAGCTTAGAGGCTGCAAACACGAAATCAATCCAAAACCCTATTAAAAAGGTAGGATTCATTAGAACAAGCAGCACCTATTGATAGCACATTTCACGAGGAGTCTAACAAAATTTAGTTTGGCATTTTTAGAGCATCAGATCATTTATTAAGCAATTAACTTACTTTCATAAAGACAAAGCGTAACTAATTTTACAGAATAGTAACATACAGAACAGTAACATGCAAAACAACATTTTTGCTGAGTAGATCTGCAACACAGGAATCCAACAAAACAAGTTTCACAATTTTTGGAGATCTACACAATTTTCTATATATTTTACAAGTTGAAAGCTTTATGAAATACATAAAAATACGAGGAAACGCTAGGGGCACCGGATCTGGCGCTCCCAGGCGCCGACAGGTGGGCCCAGGAGGCGTAGGCCTGGCCGGCGACGACGGGCGGCGGGGGGCGGCGCGGCAAGGCGACAAGCGCATGGCGTCGTCCAGCGCGGGGGCGAAGCTCACCGCGGGGTCGAGGAGCGGTGAGCGGCGGCGGAGGGGCGGCGCAACGAGGAGGGGAGGCGTCGGCGGGAGGGGCTCGCTGGGGGCCCTGCACGGCGGGGAAAGAGGCCGGGTTAGTGCCGGAATCGATCGAGGAGAGGAAGGAGGAGGTGGGAGCGCGAGGGATCGAAGCGGGGCTCACCGGAGGGGGACAAATCGACGGTGACCAGCGGCGGGGAAGATGGAGGTGGCGGCGGCAATGGAGGAGGAGAGCTAGGGTTTGGAGGAGGAGAACCGGCGCGGGGGCTAAGGGGAGGGGAGGCGAGCGGCCGGGCGGGGCCTCGCCTACCCGCGGCCACGCTGGCCCAGCCAGCGGCTGATGGCACGGCGCCGCCACCCAGGCTGACCAACGGGCGTGCTAGGAAGCGCAGAGGAGGCGGGGGTCGAGGCTGACAGGTGGGCCCGGGGTGGAGGGGAAAAAAAGAAAAATTCATCTTCAAAATTCAAAAACTAGGATTTCCCGGGCTCCAAAAATTGCCAATATATTACAGAAGCAAGATAAAACTACCAAGAACACAATGCAACAACAAGCACTCAAAAACCTATTCTAGATTTCTCATAGGAAAATAAACAAAATAGCAGGTTTTAAACATTCCAATAATTTTGTGCCTCGGTTTTGCTGCCAAAAAATTAAGAAAAAATATTTTAAATTCATCATTTTAAATCTAGTATTTGAATCAAATTTTTTGAGGGCACAGTTACTTAACAAAAATTGAACTTGCTTCACAACATTCTTACAAACAAGGCAAGAAAATAAATAAAATCATTCAATTACATGCATATATGATGCTCCATTATGATTCAATGATGCTCATGATGCTACTAGTTACATGTTAATCATGGTTTTAAAATTTGGGTTGTGACAATTTGCTTACTTGAAGGAGAGAATTTGGCAAAGAATACAAGGGTGGAAGGAAAAGATGCTTTCTAGGGCGGGGAAGGAAGTGCTTACAAAGGCTGTTGCACAAGCGATTCCAACTTTTGCTATGGGCTGTTTTGACATAGCAAAAGAGATGTGCGATCAAATCAGCTCGATGATTGGCAGATTCTGGTGGAGTAATCAGGAGAAGGATAATAAGATGCATTGGCTACGGTGGGAGATCTTAACAAAGCCAAAGGGTGAAGGTGGACTGGGCTTTCGGGAAATACATATCTTTAATTTAGCGATGTTAGCAAAGCAAGGGTGGAGACTGATTCAGAATCCCGACTCACTGTGTGCCCAAGTGTTGAAAGCAAAGTACTACAGAGATGGCAATGTGCTGAATGCTAAGAGTACTGGGGGAATGTCCTACACATGGAGGAGTATTTTAAGAGGGGTGCAGGTACGTAAGAATGGCATGATCTGGCGTGTTGGCAATGGGCAGCGCATTAAAATTTGGGAAGACCCTTGGCTACCGAGGGAGTGGACGAGGAGGCCACTGACACGTAGGGGAAACAATTTGGTTACTCATGTGGATGAGTTGATTGACCCGGGTACGGGAGACTGGGACGCTGAGCTGATCAGGCAGACTTTTGTCGAGGAGGATGTCAAGATAATTCTGTCCATCCCAGTACATACAGAATTGGAGGATATTGTAGCTTGGCATTATGATAATAGAGGCATTTTCTCAGTCAAATCGGCGTACAAAATTCAGAGAGAACACGAACAGCGAAGGAGTAGAAGAGGACAGCAATCATCGTCATCTGGTGGAGCTGTGTTGGAGAAGGAGCAATGGCGGGGACTATGGGCTCTGAAGTGTCCTGGGAAGATCCGGCATTTCTTGTGGCGAATGGCGCATAATTCTCTGGCACTCAGAACGTGTTTGCAGCACAGGGGAATGGAGCTGGATACTCGGTGTGTGGTCTGCAGCAGAATAGACGGGGATGGTGGTCATCTCTTCTTCAAATGCAAATATGTTAAACCTGTATGGCAGGAGTTAGGCCCGGAACAGGTCAGAACAAAGCTCTCGGAGGTGGATTCACCGGAGGGAGTCCTGGAGATTATTGGGCTTGGGGGAGAAGGAAAGAATGAGGACAGTTGTACTGTTACGGCAATGGTGGTGGGAGAGGAACAGAGTGCGTGAAGGGGAGAAAAGGAGGGCGATTCCTGCCATTGCTGGATGCATAGCTTATATGTCTGACGAGTTTCAGACAATAGGGGAGAAGGAGCGACACAACCTGGTCAGACGGAAGGAGCGGTGGAAGAAACCGGGCGCGGGGGTGCTGAAAATAAATAGTGAGGGTGCGTATACTGCGAGCACCGGCAAGGGAGGCTGGGGGTTTGTGATCCGGGATGACCAGGGCGACGTGGTCAAGGCTGGAGCTGGGCACTGTCAGCACCTGTTAGATGCTTTCCATGCTGAGATGATTGCGTGTTTGATGGGGATCAGAGCTGCAATAGCGCTGGGCATCAGTAATGAGATCGTGGAAACAGATTCTTCGGTGGCATTGGAGACAACTAGGTTCGCGCTTGTGGCGATCGGTGCGATTGTTTTTGAGGTTAGGAGTCTCTCGTTTGAGTCTTTTTCAGTTGCTTTTTGTTGTAATAGAGTAGCGCATGCTTTGGCAGCGCGAGGTTGTACGTGTCCATTAGGTGACATCCTATCTTGGGATGGCTCCCCCTTGGGTGGAGTCTTTGAGTTAATGGAATGCATATTCCTTCAAAAGGAAAATATAATCTTACCCGAGCCCGCTTTCACTACCCAAAAGACCAAACACGCAGCCCGGGCCAAAATTTTCAGCCTGGCTCGCTGGGAACAGTGAACAAAACAGGCCCATACTGTCCGTCCTTGGTGCCAGATACAGCCGCCGCCGGTCAAAGCCCGCCCAGGGAGGACGAGGGCCGGTTTCGGGGCATTCTGAACACGGGCCCGGTCCGTTATGTCGAACTGTCGTAGGAGCCCAAATAAAGCCTAATACGTCACGAGGCCCAAATACGGAAGCACGGACGGAGGAGAAGGGCAGCTCCAAACCCTCCTCGACCGCCGCCGCCGGACGCCAGCCACGACGGTCCGCCATTAACTCGGCTGACTTCGCCTCTTCATCTGGCGTCCTCTCCAACCCTTATTGCCGCCGCCGCTGGACCCCCTCGCGTTCGGCAGTGACTCCTCCCGCGGCGGCCGCAGGCGAGTTTGGCGCAGGCGAGTTCGACGCCTGCGCCAGGTGCGCCTACTCCTGCTCCCGCGCCGGTCTAGATTCGGACGGCGGCGACTCCTCAGGTGCATATCTCCTCCTGCTGCTGCTTCCCTTCTTGCTAGTTTAAATCCCATACTCATGCATCTGTTCTTCGTTGATGCATTTGTGCATTGCGATTTTGTTTCTTGGGAATGTTCAGTTTCTAGGGAAATGGTTTGAAGGGGTAGCTAGTTTAATCAATTTGGGCAGTAGCTAGAGGAGACATGGTTGCGCCTATTGAATGTCTGTCCTTTGTTACCACTACTAGTCTGATGTTTTTTTGTTCAGCTCGCTTTACTCGTGGAAAAATCTTGAATCTTGCTATCGTGAAGACCGTGATAAATAGCGAGTGTTTGGCAGTCGATGTGCCGTCTTAATATCTTGCGATTTGTTTCGGCAGCGAGTGAGATCAGTGTGTGGATGTTTTTGCAGAGGATGCCCATTGGCCTCTCGGCAACCTTGCCATGTATCTAAAGTTCTATTTTGTCTGATACGGGCAAAATTTCACCGGGTAGCTTAACTTTCTTGTGAGCATCAAGTCAAATTAATCACATGATAAGGCACTAAGACTACTCTCACTGCATCAATTGTAAGCGCATTAGACAAGCACCATACAGAATTTTGTTGCAACATGGCTCTTTCAGATCTCATGTTGTTGGATACTGGGGTTTATACTCTTGGTTACTAGCTCCTGATTACTTGGCGAATCAATTATCTTTGCCCTTTGCTTGTCGATCAGATCCGATTTTTCAGATCAGGTTGCCAAGTAGCAATCGTCATTGTTCAGATAAAGTATTGCATTGTAACGTACTCCTTGATCAATGCACTGATCCTAACAGATGTGTTTATCTATTTGCATCAGCAGAGCTTGGTATGGTGTTTGTTCCATTGCTTTTATTATTCTTGCCTGTTTGCAAATGATCTGGCTCAGTTACATCGCCAGTGCTACTGTTGCACTCCTTTGTTTAATCATTATCATTATTATCATTACTTGCTTGTTTTGGCAGTTGAGTAGTTTATCAGCTTTTGGATTTACATGAAACTACCTGCAGTAGCTGTACTAGTTCAAGCTTAGGTCTCTATTTTATTTCCTCTAGCTCTGATTAGTTTCTAGTTAAGTGCTCTGTTATGCGCGCGAGCTGTACAAAACCTATAGGTGCTGTTTATATCTAGTAATGATTAACTAGTCTCTGATATAGCTCCTGATTTAGGAATTTTGTAGTTAACTTTTGTAATTCAAGTTACTATAGTGGTGTCTGATTCAAAATCAAGACTTGTATATGCTAATATTTACTATTTCCTTGTATCTGAAGTCCCCTGGACCCAACTATTTAATAATTTTTTTTTTGTGAATAGGACCTGCTAAGTGCTACTACCAGATCAAGACCCAACTATTTAATGTTTGACACTTGTCTCAATTCTGTCTGCAAGGGCAAGAATCAGTAGTGTGTCTGTTGCTCATGGGGGTGGTGTTATCTTGGTTGAGATGTCAGAAATTTGGCACTAATTATTGTAGTATTTCTTGCCAAAAATGCTTTGGCGAACTTGTTTCTTTTGTATTCATATTTCTAAGAACATCACGTGCTATGGAGACTTTCTTTGCTATTGTACTTAGTGTATGCATTTCTCTCTCAGAAATGAGCTGTTAAGACTGGTCCTTTCTTTGGGGTTTCTCATTTGTTTCCTCACATGTGATAGAATTTGTGCATTTGTTTCTGCATGTATTATCTGTGTGACAGAATTTGTGCATTTGTTTCTCATGTGTGACAGAAACAAGTGCATTTGTTTCTGCGTAGTATTATCTGTGTTAGCTTTTGTATTGACCGCGATCAGATGATGATAGTTAGGTTTTGTATTCCAGCTGTTGCCGTTTATGATCTTGGTGTCAGAACAATGCACAGCTATATATTCAGATCCCTGCGCTGTTTCTGCATAGTACTATCATCTCGTGTCAGAATAAGAGTGGACAGGGAGCGGACAGCGACAGCCTGATCCCGGTGCTGGGATTGGGTGGGAGGCGGGGGTTCACCTGATCACTGGGAGGTTTATCACACACGTGGGTTGTTTCCCCCAGTCGCCAAATGAGGCCTTAGGTTTGCTGGGAAAAATAGATGCTCACTCAATTCCCCTGCCCAAATAAGCAGGCTGGATGGGCCTAATTTCAACCCATCTATGCAAGATTGCATTTTTACTATGTTACAATTGTTTTGCTTGCCTTAAAATCTGCCCATGATTTCTCTGTTTCTGGATTTCAGATTTGTTTGAGGATTGGTAATCATGGAGTGGGAGTTAACTGAAGTCCCTGGCAACCTGACTACCTCCATCCAGGACTCTACAGGTATTCTCTTTGATTTCTCTAATCTTTTTTTTTGTAGCTAATTTTTTTTTCTTGTTGGGCCTCCCAGTTGATGTGGTGGCTGCCAAGATTGAGTCCAAGCTAGCAAACACACTTATTAGGTAAAGGAATTTCCATCCCTGTTGTTTTAGCTTCAACTCAAACTTTTCAGTTAAGTTGGTACTGCTTTGGGAATTCGGTCTACAATTAAATACAGTGCAGGGGGCATCACTTCTTGTTTTGTTAAAATTCAGTTCAAATAATAGTTGGAGGGCTGTGTGTTTGATAAATAATGGTGTCCATAAAGACAAATTTTCATCTGAAATTTCAATCTATTGGACAGAAATTTACTATCGTGTCTTTCATTTTCAGTTATGTTACATCCACATGACATAAAACCTCAATGTTTCTCTTAGTTCTCTACAATAGAAAAATCGACACCGAGTTTCACAAATAGGAATGCTGATACCTTTCTTTGAATTTTTGCGGATGCGACTAGCTACATCTTTCTATCTTTTTGAGTTGTGACATGTTCCTAGTTGCTCTATTTGACTCAAAGTTGACCAACTGGTGTGATAAGTGATAACCATTACCAGAAATGTTTTAATGGTATACTGGTTGCAGGCAGTTGAGTCATATATGCCCTTTGGAGAATTTGAGGCATGTAAAGCGGGTCCGTCGACGTACTGAATGTGGTAGGATATGCACATTCATCTCAATCTTGATTTTTTTTTTCGTTCTGAGCACACTACTCATGGAAGATGTGTCGTTAGCTTTCTGGAAACACATGTTTTAAGAGACATGCAATATGTCTAGAAATACCCCTGAACATCAGATACAGAATTTAGTTTCTAGTCAAGCACACCTTTTGATGGATCAAATTTACTTTCGCACAATCATCAGTATGATTTTCCTTTTGGATCATAGTGATGCAGAGATGCCTCTTCTTTTTGTTCATCTTGTAAAATTTGTACATGTGGTGCAGTAATTGTTTTTTCAGTCTATGCAAAGGTGCCCTTCTGTACTGATGTTCTTGTGAGATACTTAGCACTTCTTCTAAAGACTATAAGGATGATAATCATTAGATGGAAACAAAACTGAAAACTTCACAGTATTAAGTTGCGCCTACCTTGCAACAAGAAATTATGTCAGAATCCTTAATCTAAAAACTAGTAAAAGCGGAACCATCCACCACAATGTGGAACTAAAATTGAGCAGTTCAGTATTTTTCAGCTTGGCTGACAATATAAATAATAATATTTATTTTTTCTAATTATGTGTTTTATTATGTTTGGCAGGAAAATCTGAGCTATCAATAATCCTATGTCTTTCTACTGGGTATGAAACTTGTAGTAAACAGATTCCTGATGATGTGCAAAAGATAGTGGATACTTATCATTTGAATCCTTTCGCTGCTAAAGTAAGCAATTCTTTCATCCTTGGGTGAACTTTTATTTTGTCAATTCTGTTGGGCATTGGAAAATTGTAACCATGCGATTCTGGCATGATAGCTCTAGGTTTGTGCCTACAGGTATAACTATCTTATACCAAATCACCCTAGATGCATAAAAATTGAACCCCTTGAAAGAATCTTTGCTTGTTTAGTTATAGTTACTATATGCCCTATCACATATTGACATTTACTATTTGTAAAAGTCTTTCACAGGTTTCCAAGTGTCCTGCTACATCAAAAGAGGAATGGGAAGAACAGTGCAAACTTTGGCCAACTTCTTACCATCCTGCGCACGAGTATGTCCTAACTCCTACGTGTCACAAGTATATATAATGTCAGTTACCAAAAGTAGTTTCTTCGCTCAAACGTGCAACATTTAGTAGAACAAATGACCTGTGGGGCCCCTGTTTTTACGAAGAAACGTATCAATAAAGTTAGAGAAAAATAATTATGTCGCTGAATCTTAAAATGAGTCAATTGCTTCAAAGTTTCAATCACCATCAAAAGACTTCTTTAGAAGTTCTCCACGTCCCGACCAAGGTTGCCAGAAAAGCAGTTTCAATTGATTGTGAAGGTGGAACTCTAGGCTTTACCCTATGGCCCTGCCCTTGAACTGGCGGTGCTCTACTCCATCAGGCGTCATGGTTCTATTCTTGATGAGCCATTTTGACTGTTTGGTTAGCTGCATCTGCAACTTTAGCTATGGTCTATAGATGGCCTTGTGGATTCGTTCAGCGATGGAATGACATTGACTATCAGTTGCATAGCTCTTGGGTCTTGAGTTCAAGTGGATGGTGGTGTGGATGGGCTCCTGTTGTTAACATGAAATTATGGCTCATGATTTACAAAAGATTAATCCATTTTTTTACTGAAGTAACTATTTGACAGAATGGGATTACAGTAACAAACATTTGCATCCAATTAACAATTGGAACTGTTCAGTAGTTCTGTTGTCTGGAGATACAGTTTCAGTGCTAACAAATGGAGTTGTCTGGATACACTGAGTAGTCTCCGTGCAGTTTTTCTTCTGTGCTATAGGCATCCTTTCTGATGGACTTCTTTGTTAATTTACAGCCTTGATATTGTCTGTGGATTTCGAGAGGAGGAATTACCATCAATATTTAATTGCATGAAGACTGCTATTCAATTATCAAAGGTGACCACTCTTGGTTTTGGATTACTTTGTTGAAGCTATATTATATTGTGCTTCACTGTTTTCAAATGTAAATCTCATGTGGGGCTGGGATTATGCTGTACTCTTTTAGTAGGATGCTACTCAGCGTTGTTATATGTGTAATTATTTTGGCTAGGCATAAACGTTTCCAAAAGTTTATGTACATCTAATTTATTATCTTTTTTACTCGGATAGCAACTATACCCAACACCACTCCGCAATAAATACTAAACAAGAAGTCTGTAGTTTTGCATAGACACCAATGAATGACATGAACAAGCAGAGCAGATCACTTGGAGACCGAGTACACTGCCTGCCCACCTGGGAAACCAGTTCTGGCAGCTGCGAGACTAATTCCTGACAAAAAAAAAATTACCTGGGGGACAACTAAATCGGTCAAAACATGAACCAAATGGATGTCCTGCTGGCTGCTGCTGGATTAGAGTAATGGCGAGGCTGGCAGCATAGTTTCGAAGAGCAATCATGGTGGACTTGTGTTGCAGCACTAGACTAGAGACCAGCAATGACTGATCGGAACTCGTGGGGTGATGACAGATTGGATACCAATGGCTTTAGATTGAAGGGGAAGTTTTGAGTCCTATAATGGTCATAGTGATGAGGGATGACACAAGTGAGGTGAGCGATTTCACTGATATAAGTTGCATGCCTGGACTGCAGTGGTTTCAAGTGAAGTTGGGTGGGTTTGCAATGATCTGATGCCATGATATAGGAATGCAATTGACAATTGCACATTTCTGTATTAACATCAAAATTTATGCGAGAGGGTGAGAAGGTATACACTATACACACCTCATATACTTGAGATAATAGGTCATGACATAAATTTGTTTGAATTCTCTCCTCCTAGTCCCAACTTCTGAGCTAGACCTGAAGTTACTATGCTAACATGAGTGTGGGTGCCATTGAAGCTGCCCTTAGAGTTGGTCTTGTTTATAATGCCGAAATCAAAGAAATCAAAACTGGGTACTCTTTGATCCTCCAGCATCACTAAAGAGAAAAAATTGCAAATGGACAAAATCTGTCTTGCTGTAATATCAAGTGTTGGTCCAGCATACTAAGTTATTTGCACAGTTTTATTTTATCTTGCTGTATGTTTTCTGTTGATCAAGTATTTTTCGCTAACCTCCACTATGGTTATCTGCATGTTCCAGGTGGGCAACACTGCCGTTATTGTTGATCCATCAAGTACACAAATAATTGCAAAGGCTACAGACCAGACACACCAGCATGATACATCTGAAGAAGGAAACAAATTTTCTGAAGTCAGAGCAGATGATACCTGCTCTTTGAGTGAACCAACTGATAATGATGGTAATTTGTTACTTCCAAGATTCTTTCTTTCTAAACCCAACAGTTTGAACATGGAAGTATCATGTATAAATCCTTGGGGATGGACGAAACAAAGGACTATGGAGCAGAAGCCATTGCCCAGTGAAGGCTGTTTTGCATGGCATCCTCTAAGACACGCTGCCATGGTTGCCATTGAAAATGCTGCTGAGAGAGATAGAATGATGTTGCCTTCTTCAACTTCAATAACGAAGCCAGATTCAAATGGCAACCTGGAGAACTATAATGAACCGGCAAAAAGGCTAAAGACAGATACAAAAGTGAGCCTTATTGCTTGTTGGCATAAAATTCTCATTGCAATTACTTATTTACTGTTTCATGAAACTAGCAATGATCCTCTACTTTTTTTTGACTTGATCAAATTTGAACATCAGGATAAAGAGCAATCTGCAGATGAATCATGCTGCGGCGACTTGTCCGAAACAAGCAGACCATATCTGTGCACAGGATTTGATATCTACCTTGTTTGGGAACCATGCACAATGTAAGTTCAATCTTCATCCAACTTTGACATCATTTCTTCCCTCTTATTGTTTGTCTTGCTTACCTGTTACTTTATTTGAAGGTGTGCGATGGCACTTGTACATCATAGATTCAAGCGTGTGTTCTACGCTTTGCCTAATCCAGTTAATGGAGCACTCGGTGGAGTCTACAGGTTGCATGGGGAGAAAAGTCTTAATCATCACTACAACGTATTTAGGGTTTCGGTACCTGAGGCATACTTGAATGGTTTGAATGATGGTTCGAAACAATGCTGATAGAACAGAACCTCCTGTTCCATTTTTCTTGGAGGAGGGATCCATGGGTTTCTGTTTTGCAGCATGGATGTCATTTTTGGTACAAGGGCCTTGGATTAGGCTTCCATGGTAGTGTCCTGTTGTATCATTAGAATATTACCTCTGTTTTATCACTAAAATTCGCTCCATCTTTCCTCATTAATATAATTGGATGCTATTGACTTTTTATGGTCTTGGAGATGTGGCATTGACCTGGAGCTATTTTTGCCTTTACTGTGCACAATTTGCGTCAGAGTCTATTGCTGTTTCAAGGAGCTATGAGCTATCTGATCCTGATTTAGCTGTTCAATCAATAGTTAATATAGGAGTGGTTCAGAAATTTTGTTTGTTGCATACAACTTTTAAGTCCCGCACTTTTCTCTAAATATATGAACTGAAGAATCTACCTCAAAAACCTGGCAAAAATGAATAGTAATGCTCATTTCTCTTGTACAGAGATTGCATGCTAGTCTGCATCTTCTGAAAGATGCAATGCAATCAGAACTCGGCCATTTTACATCAAAACAAGCTTTAATGCTTTAAGCATTGCAAACACTGCTAAATCTTGCACATCTGCATGAGCATGCAACCGAATTTCCATCTTTATTCGAACAAACATACACAGAGCTCTCATGAAAAAAGGCATTAAAGCCTTTGCTCCAAGGTCTAATCCTATGTCCTTCAAAAAAAAAAAACAAATGCAAACAACTATCCTCTCATCATTTACAAAGCTCACCACCATCACTAACTTGCTCCAAAACAGTCTCGAAACATTCTTCATCTGCTGAGAACAACTTGGTGTTGCATCACATCACCTCCCTGGATGTTTAGTTTGCGGCCCTGCTTTTGCGCTGGTTCAGCTTCAGCCAAAGGGCGACTTGTCCTTGTTGGACGAGGAGTAGATGGCGGAGAAGCTGCTGCTGCTGCAGCTGTTGCTGTTGCTCGGGCCCTGCCGGTACGGCGGCGTGCTCGACGTCGACGACGACGCCAACTTGGCTGCCGTCGCTGCCGCCGCGGCATGATGGGACGGAGGCGACGAGCCGCCCTTGAGGAGGACATCGACGTTGGCCACGTCCTCGCGCTCCAGCCGGATCTCCTTGAGCATCGCCGCCACGTCCTTCATGGTCGGCCGGTCGTCGGGCGTCAGGCTCACGCACAGCAGCGCCACGCCCATCACCTGCAACATCTCCTCCACCTCGGCGGTCGACCGTCCCTGCAGCGCCGGGTCCAGCACGCCGGCGCGGTCCCTGCTGCGTCGCCGCACCCAGTCCACCACGTGCAGGCCGTCCGGGATCGTCGGGTCGATCGGCTGCTTCCCCGTCAGCACCTCCAGCACCACCACGCCGTAGCTGTACACGTCGCTCTTCTCCGTGATCTTCATCATGTACCCGTACTCTGCAGGATCATCCATTGTTTGTTCATCAGAATTCAGAAACAATGTTCATCTCAAATAATTGCGACAATTTTCAGCAAAAGCTTACAATTCAAAAGTAGGTACGTACCAGGGGCGATGTACCCGTAGGAGCCGGCGACGGTGTTGGACGACCGGCCAAAGTCGCCGTCCTCGACGAGCTTGGCGAGGCCGAAGTCGGCGATGTAGGCCTCGAAGTCGAGGCCGATGAGGATGTTGTTGGCCTTGATGTCCCGGTGCACGATCGGCGGCACGCAGTCGTGGTGAAGGTACGCGAGCCCCTGCGCGGCGCCGAGCACGATGCGGTACCGGACGTCCCACTCCAGCTGCGCGCCGCCGCCGCCGCGGCGCTCGTGGAGCACCGCGCCGAGGCTGCCGTTGGCCATGTAGTCGTACATGAGCAACCGGGTGGTCTTGTTCCAGCAGCACCCCAGGAAGCGGACGATGTTCTTGTGCCGGATGGTGCCCAGTGTGCGCACCTCCGCCGAGAACGAGTCCCGGACGCGGCCGCTCGTGCCGTCGTCCTTGCACGCCGCCGCGTGGGTGCTGGCCGGCCACAGCTTCTTCACGGCGATCACCTCGCCGGTGTCGAGGCTCACGCGGTACACCACGCCGGAGCAGCCCTTGCCGATGATGTTGGCGTCCACAAGGTTCCTCACCACCTGCTCCACCGAGAAGCTCAGCTTCTGGAACGCCGTGAACTGCCACGGCCACGACAGCTCGCCGCCGCTCTCCGAGTCGCTGCCGCCGCCACCGCCGCCGCTCTTCCCGCCACTGAAGCCCATCCGCCGCGCTCGCAGTATGCCGATCATGCCAAGAACCATCGCCACCGTCGCGGTCACCAGTTTCAGGCGGTGCACGCGCTGCGCCTCCTCGGCGGTGTTCATCACCGGGTGCCCGTTGGCGTCGATGCTCACGAAGCAGACGTCCCCGCCTTTGGTGCAGAGCCCGGCATTGCCGGCGAGGCTGGACGCCGAGAGCTGCCGGAAGAGCTTCGTGTCAGGGAGGTACCCGGAGAAGTTGTTGTTCGACACGTTGAGCGTCACAAGGTTGTCCAGCCCGGCGAGCGGCGCGAGGCTGCCGTCGAGCGCGTTGTACGAGAGGTCGAGCACCGAGAGCTTGCTCAGCGCCGATATCTTCGCCGGGATCGGCCCAGTGAGGCCGTTCCGGCTCAGATTCAGAGCAATGTCGAGCCCGTCGATGCCGCAGAGCTCGTCGGGGATGTTTCCAGTGAGGTTGTTGTCGCTCAGGTCCAGGAGCTCGAGGTTGCGGCACTGCCCGAGCACCGGTGGTATCGGCCCGGACAGCGAGTTGCCGCAGAGCACCAGCCTGCTCAAAGTCTCCAGGTTCCCGAACGCGTCGGGCACGGCGCCGGTGAGCCGGTTGTGCGAGACGTCGAGCTCCTGCAGGCCGTGCACCGCGGCGAGCGACTCCGGCAGTTGCCCGGAGAGCGAGTTGTTGCTCAGGTCAAGCATCTGGAGCTGCGAGCAGTTGCCAAGCTCGGCCGGCACCGGCCCGGCGAGCCGGTTGCTTCCGAGGTCGAGGAAGTTGATGCTCTTCATGCCCGACACAGACACGGGTATCGACCCCGCAATGCGGTTGCCGCCGAGCCGCAGCCGCACGAGGCTGGCCGCCTTGCCGACCTCCGGCGGCAGCGGCCCGGAGAGGTCGTTGGAGAGGAGGAGCAGCTTGGTGAGGTTGCGGAGCAGGAAGAGCCCCGGCGGTATGATGCCGGTGAGGTGGTTGTGCGAGAGGTCGAGCGCCTGGAGGTTGGCAAGGGACGCGAGCGTCGCCGGGATGGCGCCCTCGAGCTGGTTCTGCCACGCGAAGAACACCTGCAGCCCGGAGAGGCGGCCGAGCTCGGGCGGGATGAGGCCGGAGATCTCGTTGGTGTCGACCTGCAGCTGCACCAGCGACGTGGCGTTGGCGAGCGACGGCGGGATGGTGCCGGTGATGTTGTTGTCGCTGAGCATCAGATCCTGCAGCTCCGGCAGCCGGCCGAGCGACGCCGGAATGGTGCCGGAGATGGAATTGATGGAGAGGTCGAGTGACACCAGTGACGTGAGGTTGCCGAAGGACTCCGGGATGGGGCCGGTGAGCGCGTTCTGCAAGAGCAGCAGCTTCTGCAGCTGCGGCAGGGCACCGAGGGACGGCGGCAGCGGGCCGGAGAGCGAGTTCTCGTAGAGGTAGATGTTGGTGAGGTTGGAGCAGTTGCCGACCTCCGGCGGGATGGCGCCGGATAGCGCCGTGGTGTAGATGGACAGCATCTCGAGGCTCTGGAGCTGTCCGAGCGACGCCGGGAGCGGGCCGGAGATCTTGGTGTCGGCGAGGCCGAGCACGACGAGGTTGGAGAGCTTGAAGAAGGAGTCCGGTATCGGCCCCGCCAGGTCGTGGTTGCCGCCGGCGCGCAGCGACTCGAGCAGCCGCAGCTCGCCGAGCGACGGCGGGAGCTCGCCGGAGAGGCGGTTGTCGAACAGGTGGAGGTTCTTGAGCGTCGGCGCGAGGCCGGCGAGCTCCGGAGGGATGGGGCCTGACAGCTGGTTGGAGTTGAGCGCCAGCGTCTCCATCGCCGTGGCGTTGCCGAGCGACGGCGGGTTGGGCCGGTGAGCGCGTTGCCACTGATATCAAGCACGGCGAGGCGGCGGCACCGCCATAGGTCGTCAGGGACGCCGCCGGTCAGGTTGGCATCAGAGACCACGAACGACACGAGCCCGGGAAGCGCGGCGCAGAGGCCCGCTGGGACCGTGACCGCGAGGTGCTCGGACTGGAAGAACACGGACGTGACGCCCCCTCCGGCGCCGGCGCCGTCGCAGGAGATGTGGGACCAGTTGCACGGGGACGCCGCGACCGGCGACCAGTCGGGCGGCCGCGCCGCCGTGGTGTTGAGCCAGGACGTCAGGAAGGCGACCTCTGACGAGCCCGCGGCAGCAGCGGAGGGGGAAGAGGCGGCGAGGAGGTGGAGTAAGAGGAGGGGAAGGGGGAGGAGGAGGTGGCGGCGGCGCATGGGGCTTGGCGATGGCAATGGCAACGGCAGCCGCATGAAAAACTGCGCGTTGTTTGGGGCTCGGGCAGTGCACAATGCACCAAGCAAAGGCTTGCTTGCTGCCCCGGGAGTGGCGATGATCTCAATGGAGATGGAATGGATTCAATGCTAGCTGTGTGGAGGAAGGAGGAGGAGCTCTCTCTCCCTCTCAGACTCTCTCTCTCTCTCTTGCTTCTCTCTCTTCCTCAAAACCCTCAAAGTAAGGTGTTTGCTTGTGTCCTGCCGCTTGCCTGCTCGGTTGTTGCAGGAAGAGGTGGACGATGAATGGGTTCTTGCATCAAGGCATCGGGCTCCTAAAAACCCTCAATGCCCTCTTGCTCTTTCTCTAGCCTTCTCTCTCTTGGTGGTGGAGAGAGAAAGCATTTGCATTGGAGGGCGGGAAAGAAATTAGTGAGGCACTGACAAATTAGGGGAGAGGAGGAGGGATTAGCAATGGCTCGCTTCCTGCCTCTTTTGCTTTGAGTGTTTTCTATACTTGCAATGCTACACGCACCCTGTCATATGCTTTTAAAGTCAAACATCACAATTTTAATCAAATTGTATACATGCTTAGTGTATAAATGTTATAAAAACATTAATATTTCGATGTATTATTCGATACGATATTGCCTTTATAGAGATTAACATAAATTGATGGTCAAAATATACCTCTAAAGATTGTTTTCAAATCCCAACGAACGGAGGGTAACGAACGTGTTGGTTAATCCCATCAAATATGAGCGCAATTAATATTATATATGTATCCAGGCATGTTTTTTTATATAATGCGATAAAACATTTATTTCCATGCAGATATAGTGTGACTCCAACATCCAATGCTTAAAACCTAAATTCAACTTCCAAATGTGCTTGGATATCTGTATACTCTTTCTCGATTGAATTGAATTGTTAGAGTAAATATTATGAATTTTTTTCATTCTATGAAACTGCACTAGCTAGTAGATAGCAACAAAATGTGATGATCATAGGGTTGTAGCCAGTACGTAGGTATGCAGTCTGCTTTTCTATCATACCACTAATCGCCTGACCGGCTTTCAAAGTTCCAATTCTCGGTGTTGGCACTGGATATAGGCATATAGCCCCAATCAAAGGTTTGAACATTTCTTCCGTCTCCTTTTTTATGTAGTGTAAAGGAAACAGTGAGAGAATAAATGAACAGTAGTTTCCATTGACGGGGGATCAGTGTTTATATACATGCCCAAGGGGCAAGGACCGAAGGGACATGCCCCTTCGGGATGGCGCCTTCAAGTGTTGTAACTACTAATGATGTTATTAATCACTAAGTAATTATTTAATTATAGAAATTGATCATTAATCTTGTTTTGCTTCACAACACTCCTCCTTGATCAATTTGTTCTTGTGGTCTTAAATCAATGGAATAGCTCCTCAAAAACCTAGTGGGGAAAATAAGGAGTTGTATGTATATGTCATGGGAAAAACTCCTTAAAAACCCTTTTTGGGAAAATAGGAGAAAATGTTGATATGGCATATATTATTGCTTGATAGCATATTGCCTCATTAAAAACCTATGTATGAGAAAACCTTGATAGGAAAAACTCATTTAGGAAAAGAGTGCAATTTATAATCAGAAGATTATAATCAAAGGTTTACTCCCCCTGATACTTGCAAATCTTTAACTCGTCTCATACCAATTCCAAATACATATTTCTGGAATAAAGATGTCGGTAAGGACTTTGTGAATAAATCTGCAAGATTATCACATGACTTAGTTTGCAAGATTTCTATCTCTCCATTTTTCTGTAATTCATGAGGATAGAACAATTTAGAAGCAATGTATTTTGTGATATTGCTCTTTATATAACCTGCATTCATTTGTGCAATGCAAGCAGAATTATCTTCATAGATAATTGTTGGTTGCATGATTGAACCAATTTCACATGACTGTTGTATGTGATTAATCACTCTACGAAGCCATACACATTCACAAGATGCTTCATATAATGCAATTATTTCAGAGTGATTAGTGGATGTGGCTACTAAAATTTGTTTAGATGATTTTCATGATATAGCCGTTCCACCATGTAAAAATACAAAGCCTGTCTGAGATCTGGCATTGTGGGGATCTGATAGATAGCCAGCATCTGTATATCCAATCATAGTTTTATCTTGGTTAAACTGATAGAATAAACCAAGATCTGTTGTACCTTGGAGATATCTGAAGATATTCTTAAATCCTATCCAATGACGTTTTGTTGGAGCTGCGCTATGTCTAGCTAGTAAGTTTACCGCAAATGCAATGTCAGGCCTGGTGCAATTTGCGACATACATAAGCGCTCTAATGGCACTAAGATATGGAACTTCAGTTCCCAATAATTCTTCATCTTCATCCTTTGGTCTGAACTGATCCTTATTTATATCAAGAGATCTGACGACCATAGGTGTCTTTGATGGATATGATTTATCCATGTTGAATTTTTGAAATTTTTTTTGGATATATGCAGACTGATGTACTAATATCCCTGATGGGAGATGTTCAAGCTGAAAGCCTAAACAAAATTTGGTTTTACCCAAATCTTTCATTTTAAATTCCATCTTTAGATGGTTGCCTGCTTCATCTATATCTCGTGTATTTTCAATGATATTGAGATCATCCACATACACGGATATGATACAAAGGATTTCTTGATGAATACACATGGGCAATCATCATTATTGAAAAAACACTTCTGCAGAAGGAATTCCTTTAGTCGGTTGTACCACATTCTTCCCGACTGCTTCAAAGCATATAATGATTTTTGAAGCTTTACACAATACATATTGCGTGAATGATTCTTGTTCGGAATATCAAGCCCTTCAGGAACTTTCATATAGATATCCGAATCTAGTGACCCATAAATATATGCTGTCACTACGTCCATGAGATGCATGGATAGACCTTTCTGAGCTGGCAATGATATTAAGTATCGGAATGTTATACTACTCATAACCGGAGAATATGTCTTATCGAAATCGATGCCGGGTCTCCGCGTGAACCCTTGTGCTACAAGCCTCGCTTTGTATCTCACCACCTCATTGTTTTCGTTTCTTTTACGAACAAAAACCCATTTTGATCCCACAAGAAAAATGTTTCGAGGAGTAGGTATAACCGATGAGAATACCTCTCGTTTCTTCAGCGAGCGCAATTCTGCCTCGATTGCTTCCTTCCATTTGATCCAGTCGGAGCGCTTGATGCACTCTGCCATGGTCTTAGGTTCTGGATCAAGTTGAAGGTCACTTGCAATTTTAGAGGAGAAATTGATGTCGACAATTGTAGTCTTTCTGTTGAATGATTCTCTAGAGTTGGTATAATTGATGGAAATTTTATCTACCCCTTGTGACTCTTCTATATTTTCCAAATTGTTAGAGTCGGGGTTTTCCGATGTCCCAGCATTTATATTTGTGTGCGCATTTATGCTAGGAATATGGTGTATCTGTTGAACATCCATATTGTTTGGATTTTCAGTATCCAACTGGTGTCTATCAACTTGACGTTGATTTGCATTTACCGCTCTGGAAGTGGTCTTCCTTGATTTCCGTGGAGGTTTATCCGTTGTAACCGTATTTCTCCCACTCTTATTTTGATCTGGGAGATTTTGAGTAGGTACCACTACTCTTTCTGGTACATTTACGGCAGGGTTATGTGATTTTGTGACACCTTTGTAATCGGTAAATGCTTCTGGCAGGTTATTTGCAATGTTTTGCAAATTGATAATCTTCTGAACTTCACGTTCAGATTCTATACTACGTGGATCATAGGAATGAATACCTGAGGCATTCCAAATTATTTCCTGGCATTCTTTATGATACATATTGTCTCCCCCTAATGCCGGGAAATTGTCCTCATCGAAGATGCAATCAGCATGACAGGCAGTGAATAAGTCCCCTATTAGAGGCTCGAGGTATTTTATGATTGACCCACATATATCCCCAATTTTCTATGGGGGCCCATTGATGTACGCTGCGGTGGAGAAATCGGCACGTATACAGCGCAACTAAATTTTCGCAGATGGGAAATATTTGCTTGATTCCCACGTACTAACTGCAACGGGGAAACCGTATTATATGCAGTAGGTCTTATTTGAATCAAGTCAGTGGCGTGTAAAACCGCATGACCCCAACAAGATGTTGGTAGTTTGCAATTCTGTAGCAATGGTCTTGCAATTAATTTAACTCCCTTGATAAGAGATTCGGCTAATCCATTTTGTGTACGTACATAAGGTACAAAATATTCCACATTAATGCCGAGAGCCATACAATAGTCATTGAAGGCATGTGAAGAAAATTCAGCGGCATTATCCATTCTAATGGATTTAATTGGGTTATCCGGATAATGTGCTCTTAATTTGATAATTTGAGCAATGAACCTTGCAAAGGCATGGTTTCTAGTGGATAATAAACATATATGGGACCATCTTGTTGATGCATCAATAAGTACCATGAAGTACCTAAATGGCCCAGTTAATGGATGAATTGGACCACAAATGTCGCCTTGAATGCGTTCAAGGAATGTTAGTGGTTCAGCCTTGATCTTAAGATAAGAGGGGCTTAAGATTAATTTCCATGTAGCACATGCTGTGCATACGAAATCTGAAGGATTGGGAAATTTTGAAGTATTCATGTGATGACCAAGTGAATTGCCGATAATTTTTCGCATCATCCCTATTCCAGGATGACCTAGGCGATCATGCCAAGTCTTAAAGATATCAAGATTTTAAAAAATTATCTTATATGCAACATGTTGTACATGTTTGATGTATGTAAAGTACAATCCAGTTGGCAGTGAAGGAATTTTCTCAAGCAGTTGCTTGTTATATCCGTCATTTTTGTGATGAATAGATATTCATCTTTGTTGTCATCATGTGTTTCGAGATGGAAACCATTACAATGGATATCTTTGTAACTCAATAGGGTACGAGTTGAGTCGGAATACAGGAGTGCATCCTCTATTATTAATTAAGTACCCATAGGGAGAATTACTATGGCTCGTCCTGAACCAACAATCACGGCATCGCGGCCTGCGATAGTCGTGACATTTCCTTTACACTTAGTGAGAGTTTGGAAATATTTAATTTCCCTGAGTATGGTATTAGAGGTAGCACTATCCACTAAACAAAATTCTTCCTCCATTTGGATTGTCCCCGTAGGTTAATCTATAATGATTGAGTCAAAATTGTATAAGTTTAACTCAAAAGATTATATAATACATACTTTATTTATTAAGTATCATATGTCTTACAATACATTATTGTATGTCTTTCGATACTTTATGACAATAAATATTTACAACACAACATAATATTTACATGAATATGGCTTGATAGCCAAGTTTTGGGGATGAATGAGACTAGTTGGTGTCTCCAAATATGTCGTTGGATTGCATTTCCACGAGCATATCGTCAGTGCTGAATAAGTCGTCCATCTGCGGAGGGATCTTCTCATCATTATTTTCCATAGGAGCATCCTTGGAGCAACTGGCGTCAGTTGGTTGAGTAGTGAAGTGCGCTTCATACTTGTCCCCGTGAACTTGTTTGCCAACAGATTTCTGGTAGAGTTCAACCAAATGCTTGGCAATGTGGCACTTCTTGGTGATATGGTTGTGACAACCACACCTTTGACAAACTTAAGAGTTGTCATTGCGAAAGTTTTTCTTAGAAGTGCCTTTGACTTTGTGAGAATCATTATTTTTCTGGAAATGATGCTTGTTGTTCCACTTCCCCTTGAAATTCTTTTTGAATTTCTTGCCACCAAACTTCTTTTGATTATTCTGACTGTAATGAATTTCAGGCAGAGGAGCTGCACCCACATGGCGCATTTGATGATTCTTTGTTAAGAGTTCATCATGTTTTTCTGCCTTACCTAAGTCATATATCAAGTCAGAATATTTGACATAGTTATGGCGGCGGTATTGCTGTTGCAATAACCTATTTGCAGGAAGAGATGTGGACAACGTCTTTTCAATCTTTTCTGCATCATTGACCGGTTGATCACAAAAACTAAGCTTGGAACTAATCTTGTGAATGGCAGAGTTATATTCTGCAACAGATTTGAAATCCATAAGAAGAAAGTACAGACCACTCTCGTCTTGCTTCTGGCAAAATGATTGCCTTTTGTTCATCATAGCGTTCTTTGAGTGCAACCCAAAGTGCTCTAGGATTCTCTTCCATCATATATTCCATCTTGAGATCAGGATGAATGTGGTGTCTCAAATAGAATAATGCGGTATATTTGGCTGTATCTGAAATAGGGGCATGTAGATTTGGCTCTTCAATAGTATTACTGAAGCCTTTTGCTGCTAGCATAATTTTAATATCCATAGCCCAAGTCAGCCATCTGCTGCAAGTTGAGTGAAATCTTTGTTGGCTAAGTGAGCCATTTTTCCACATTAAGGATCATGTATATGATTAATTTACTGTGGTAAATTAAATAATACGTGTGTGTAAATTTATGCAAAATAATGAAGTCAAGATGATTCTTGCAACATAGTTTAAGGTATATTTGATTGAATAGTGCAACTATTTTATTTGTATTCCTGCGGGAATTAGTGACTTGATAGTCATATTTTATGTTGTTTACATTATTTAGAATATTTGGATATACAATTTGTAGGTAATCATCATAAGATGTAGACCTCTCAGTAATGGGCAAGAAACTTGCTGCCTAAAAGCAT
Organism: Panicum miliaceum; assembly: GCA_032594955.1. NCBI lineage: Eukaryota > Viridiplantae > Streptophyta > Magnoliopsida > Poales > Poaceae > Panicum > Panicum miliaceum. The sequence goes on along the minus strand of CM064070.1, from coordinate 2,834,475 downwards.
GGTCTCAGGGCAAATAAATTCATAAAGAATTTATCGCAGCCAATGCCTAGGACTCCATCACCTTGTGTTATTCCAAAATTCAAATTTATATACCTTAATTTTCAATTTTGCATTATCTACATGATGTAGAATAAGAATCAAGTGCCAAATTTGTAAACATACAAATAAAATAAATAGCACATGAAAAGATTGTTCAAAATAATATTTGCATAACCAATGTGTGATCTGCGGATCACATAATGTACAATTACTGCAGTAATCATAGCATTCATATTACATTGGTGATAGCATGCAAACCTGATGGTTAGATAGCTATTTACAACAATTATGCAAATCCCGAATAGTCTGAGGACTAAAATAGAACAATCTAGGGCCTCAAATATAAACATGCAGTACTGAGTATACTAAAATATGTAAATATGTAGAAATATGAGGGGCTTAAATGCAAGATTGCATGAGGGAGAGAGGAGAAACTAGGCTCGGCTCAGGCTGAAAGCCAGCAGCAGCTTGGCTCGGCTGCTGCAGCTCAGATTGCCGCAGCTTGGCTCGGCTTGGCAGGTTGCGGCAGCTCAGCTTGTTTGAATGGGCTGGCTGCTGTTAGCCTGTAGGCGGCCCATGATGGCCTAACCATAGCCGGCCCGTATAAATGGGCAAGAGGGAGGCGGTTAGGGTTGCAAACCCTAACCGGCCACCATTTCCCTGCCGCCGCCGGTGGTGGGCACCGCCGGTGTGCCTTGCTGCCTCCGTGCATTGGCGCACTGGTGCTGTGCCTGTGCAGAGCCGCCGCTTGGGCCTCTGCCCCGATGTGCTGCCGCTGTGCACCGGCCGAGGGCCGGCCGCCGGTCGCCGGGACAATGTGCCGCTGCTGGCGTGTGCTAGCGCCGCCGTTGGTCTTGGCGCATCCTCCTCCCCCTCTTGCTCTGGTCCGACCGCCCCCCGTCCGCCGGCCGAAGGCCAGTCGCCGGCTACCGCCGGCATCAGTGCCTGGAGGAGAGCCCCAATGCGGCGGGGCTCCATGTGCCACGGCAGATGCCGGGCCAGCGGTCGGTGGCCGCGACACGACTGAAGAGGCGAGAGGGCGTGGGGGCAGTTGCCGAGGCCGCCGATGCAGTTGTCGAGGGGGCGGCGTCCGCCGATGCCGCTGATGCGGCTGCCATGGAAGGGCCGTCAGGGTTGTGGTAGGGCGGCGCACCCCGAAGAGCCGCCCTCGTCCCGAAGATGAAGGATGGATGCACATCCATGGTGGCGCCCGTGAAGGTGGTGACGGTGTGGCATCCGCCGGCGTTCGAGAGGCCGGCCTGAAGGCCAAATCCGGCGATGCCGGCCGCCGGGGAAGAGGGGTTGAGGTCGGGAATGATCCCGATGCCCTCGTCAATGCATCCCGAGCGGCGCAGTCTGAAGACCAGTGGACGGCGAGGAGGTTCTTCGGGTGGCGTCGGTGTCGGAAGACGCTGTGCTGCCGGCGAGGGACCGTTTCTGGTGAGTACGAGTCCGTTTGTGTAAGGCGGTGTTGCAGTCTGTGTGCGCTCAGATGATGCGCTGCCGGCGCTGATGGTCGGTTCTTGGTTTTGTGCAGGGGCTGTAGTGCCAGACCGATGGCCTGGGTTCATGCCACCAGTGAAGGAACGACGGTCGCAACCACCGCGGCAGCGGCGGCCATGGCGTCCTCGACGACAACGTCGAATGTTGACGAGTGGAAGAACCAGGAACCCGTCGGTGGATGCATAGAAGCGTAGTACAGTGGAGTCCATTCTTACCCCAGGAGTGCGAGGCCGATAGGCCTCTGGCTTCTTCTTGCGCTCAGTAGCGAGACAGTGCGTATGAATATGATGCCACACTATAGAGTGCCACAGCAAGCGGTGAGTTGCAATTTTGGATGATATGATCGATCTAGTGCTTGACCACGTGGAGCATATCTCCACAATAAACAGCCTCCATTGCAAATAACAAGGGGTTAGTTAATCAAACACAAACCAAGACAAAGTTAAAAGACTACTCTGTGTGAGTTGAGGATTAATTACTTATACTTAGGTAAAACGTTAGTCGGTCCTTTTTACTTTTGCATTCGCATTTTAGCCCCTCTAGATGCATATTTTTATGTACTAAGATCATGCAACACTAAACCATGAGTGTGAGACATTAACAAATTAGATAAATATCTGTCAAGTCATTCCTAAACAAGGAGTTGGCAATTTGGGTCAGTCCAGCAAACCTAAGAAACAGACAATAACGTCTCATGTCTTTTGAATCATGAGAAATACTCCTTGTAGTGAAACAATTTCTCATGATCCATTTTATTTAACTCTGTAAGTGTTTTAGTATATCGTTTTTTGTGGATTGGCATTTCAAATATTGTTCCTATTGACAAATTGATGTGAAGATCTGTATTAATACAATAGAATCAATCGTGAAGGACTGTCAACAATCTAAAACAAAAACACATTCGATATCATTCGCTTTGCACTAATACTAGGTTTACCCACAACACTGTCCCGTGTACTTGCAAATAAATACTGAAAAAGCAAGGGTACTGTGTTTTGTGCAACTTAAACTTGAGCTGTTAAGAAGTTAGAATCAAATGGTAACATTCAGTATGAAGGTGTGATGGGTGTGACTTCGTTCTGAGGGGTGGCTAACACTTTAACAACTTTACCACGTTAGCCCTATGATGCCTTATTCCTAAACAAGTACTACTACTCCTGCAGTCCTAGTACTACATTAACAGTGTTTACACTACAGTCTAACCCTCTGTCTAATCTAGTATTAAAATATTGACAGTCTCAGCTTAACCGGATGGCTTAATGTTAGAACTCTGCCTCGGGCTCCGGTCTGTAGCTACCTATTTAAATTGGAGCCATGTTAGGCTGCAGGTAACTAGTCAATTGTGCCCCAGGAAACGAATCTCTCAAAGTGTAGTTTCAATTTGAATGGAGTTGTGGGGTTTCTTTTGAGGTAAAGCAGAAGGAATTGGGAGGCATAAGACCACTGGATTAGGATGACTTGTCGTGGGGTTCATCCTTCATTGTCTCCATGATACATATACTAGTGTCAAGGGTCATGCACAACGAGGGTTTATTTTCCTGCATTCATGAAGTCAGCAAGAGGGCATAGCACTCCAATCTTGTGCGAGCATGCGTAGTTGCTAATACAATATACCCGATAGGCTGTAGATATGAAAAAGAATGTGGTTACTTGTGATTTATGGGGAAGACCGTTGTAAGATTAATGTAGTTGAAAATGATGGTATCAATTTGTTTTGATATTTATTTATGCTTTCTTTTCTTTATGTGCTATTTTTTGAGACACAGTTAGTTTATTTTTTTGAAAATGAACTGGCAAGAGTTTTGCCGTTCTTATATTAATATAGGAGAGTGAGAACAAAACAACAACGCCTAAGCCAAAAAAGAGCAAAAAAGTTGTGGCCTAGCCTAATCTCCTGGCCAAACTAACTGTGTGCTCGTGCGTGGTGCTTGGCAGGAGCTAATTGTCTGAGTACACAGTTAGTTTGTGTGGTTTATGCTTCTTGTGTGTGTGTTGTCAAGGAAAAACAGTTGTGAAATCCTCCAGGTTGTTTGGCAAATGGAACTGAAATTAAAGTCACTATATTATCCTACTTTTTATCCCTTCCACATTTTCATTCATCCGATCCATCATGGATGGAAGACAATAATATCTTTTTCTGTGGCTAAATTTAAAAAATAAATGAGAACTATATCTAAAAGCATTCTAAAACATAGGCCTTTGTCTCAGTGTGGAATTGTGTATTGTAGATTTTAGAATTGCATGCTGAAATAAACAAGCAACTTCTCAAGCTTGTAGAATGTTACTATATGCAAGCTGTTTCTTACAATCTACAAGCTGAAACAAATATGACCATAACAAGATTGCAATGTCAAATGGGCTTACATATGTCCCCGCCTCTCCATGCATGAGACACTAATCCTATATTCTTCATGTTATTACTGGTGAAAGTTGAACTAATGAAAAATCCAAACAGTTGTGCCACAATGTTAAATCACGAGCTTCCCTACAACCCAAAGTTCTAGTCAATGGTCACCAATCAACTTTTGGTTGCGCATATAGGTTTTGGCCTAAAGTTGAGTTGTCTCTTTTTTCTTTAGCTGTTGGATGTCACTGAATTGGTTAGGTCATGCTGCTAGTTCCTGGTTTTGGGGGTTTAAAGAACCGGGTCACACTGGAAAGTTTGGCACAGGGGACCCATTTGACGGCCAATTCGTATCATGGGATAGTGACAAGAGAGATTGCCACTCGTGTGCGTTTAAGACACTATGATTGGTTTCAAAGACTTGACTACATATCAAGAATTGAATAGTAATATTGGTGTTCAGTTTGATCTCCGCCCCCTCCCCCCCCCCCCCCCCCCCCCCCCACCAACAATTAGGATTAAAAAAATCGAACTTTATATATTAACTAATTATATTCATATTTCCCATATCTTCTAATATGATAATTTTTTAACATTTGGCAACAAGAAAAAGGACTGATTATAACTTACAACCAGGTGAAACACACAAATTTGATCTATTCCACAAAAGTAGTGTATGAAAAATATTAGAAATATATTGGGAGAGATGCTAAAACCATATAATTTTGATGATGAAACTCAATTTTCTTTGGTCTTACAGTATTCTAAAACATCAAATTTCTTCATGAATCCCACTCGTACATACACCTCTTTAATAGGGCTATAGGTTGAAGAGCTGTAGTTATGTCAGTGACTCAGTGTCATACATGAACACTTCTCACGCTTACCTTTACCTCAATCAAGCCATTTCATGAAGAAAAAAATAGAGTAAGAGGATTAAATTGTATATGTAAAATACTGGAAATTTTGAAAGGTTTTACAATTTACTAATGCAACATGTTTCCGAAATGCTGACCATTTTTGTTCTGATCAATATGGTTCACTGTACATTTCAAACCCCAAGAACTTATCTAATAAGCCGTCCAGCAGAGAATCATGATCGGTTGTGGGTAACAAGGCGAGACGTAAAGACATGCCCCATGTAGAGATTAAACTGTTAAAACCAATAAACAACTTACAACAATACATATGTGATTAGTGCTACAGCAGATGACATGTCCGTCGACAGCCAAAACGTCTATGTTGATTTCGTAAATTCCAAAACCTGCTAGTCTAGTCTCTCGGAGGAGTATCGTATTTGAATAAAACCCCAAAACCCTAAAAAGCATCTCAGCAGCTTGCACATAATCATACCACACCACCCATCTCACACCCTCCTCTGCTGTCAAAGCTTAGACCTCCAAATAAATCACCCACATCCCGAGGTTAATGAGGGCACCACATGCATGTTATTAGATTCCATTTGCACCGCTTTTTTCAACAGCAGGTACAGCACAAGATTACAAGTAACTAGGCCCTGTAGGCAGGCACATGCGAGAAGGAATTACCGCGAAACGATCCCACTGTGCGAGCTGTATCATTTTATCACAGGCAAGTGGGGCCACCACGAGAGACGTGTTTTTTTATGAGACGCGTTTTTATTCTCTTCCCACTAAAAAAAGAGTTTCCGGGAACGAGAGACTCCTATAGGGGCGCCAAAAATGTAACTACCCAAATTCAGACAGCCCACTAGCAAAAATGCACCCAGAACGGCCCACCACAAAGGAGCATCATGGGAAGCTCACGACTAACAAAGTAACGGCCTGTTTCGTATAGCTATGGAGCTAAACACCACTAACTGCAAACAATTTTATAGTCAAATACCTGTAACACGTCAGATGTTTAAATTACGAAATAAGTCTCTTTAGCTTAACACGGTGTATAAATAACTAAGAAAACGAATTATAAATTGGTTTGCGTGGATTGAAAATAGTTGTGTATATGTGCATAAGTACATGTACTTTAATCAAACAAATTAAATAACTTTCACATCGATGCAAACATGGTTACAAAATTGAATAGGCACATCATTTTTGATATGCTAAAGAAAAATCTAGTTGAAGCCTAGGAGAGAATGCAAAGTTTTACCCAGGAAATGACGAGCCCTCCGAATTATACTTTTTGAGTTTTTAAAATAACTTCTAAACTACAACTCAAACGAACTTTGGCCTAAAACAAAACTTGTGTAACTTTTCATTTTGAACAACTTTCATGTTCAGAGATTTTTGAGTTGCAATACAAAAATTTGAGAAACACTTGGATTTGTAAACCAGCCCCTGCCTTTTCTTCTATTTTCACTGCACACCCTCGCGCGCCTGACGCGCAGCCGCTCGCCCGACCCTACGTTCGCCCGACCCTCGCACGCCTGACGCGCAGCCACTCGCCGACCCCTCGCTTCGCCCGACCCTCCGTCGTCGCACAGTCGCCGCAGGCCACTTGCCGGCGATGCCTGACCGGCGCTAGGCGCCAAGCCAATGCCTAGCTGCGCCCGCACGCCACGCTTCTCCCCACGCCGCGCTTCTCCCCACGCCGCGCTCCTCCCCAGTCCGCGCACGCCACGCGCGCGCCGGTGACGCGCACCTCTACTCGCCGCCCGCCGCGCCCAATGGACAAGCCGCGTCGTGCCCGTGCCTCTGCCGCGTCCCGCCAATCGCCGCGCTCGCCGCCCGGCAAGCCAGCTGCTGCAGCTCCTCGCCCAACCCGCGCGCCGCGTGATCTCCCGCTCCCCACGCCAAATCCTCAGCGTCCAATCCCCTGCACACGGTCTCCCGCTCCCCACACCAAATCCTCAGCGCCCAATCCCCTGCACGCGCCCGCCGCACGCCGCGCCGGCTCTACTCGCCGCCCACCGCGGCAAGTCACGCGCTCCCGTCGTGCCGCCCGCGCCCGCGTCTCACAGTCCAGTCCCGCCCCCCCTCCCGCCTCTCTGCTGCCTACAAAAGGCCGCACCGAGCCTGCCTGTGGAGCCCCACCCCCCAGCCTCCCACTGCCCAAACCCATAGCCCAACGAGCTTGCCCTCCCTCCACTGAAGCTCACCGGCCTCTTAACCCGGCCAGATTAACCGTCGGAGCACTGCCAGTGTCGCTGCGCCGCCGCCGCTCCCCTGCTGCTCCATGGACGGCCCACTCCGAAGCTCCCTTATCCCAACCAAGTCTCGAAACGGTTTCCCCTCGATGCCGCGAAGCTCATTGACCAGCCCACGCTCTCCCCTCCTCGCCGAAGCACCGTCGCCGACGCTCCGCCCCGCCGCCGTCCCTCTGCTCCGCGCCGATGAGCCACCTCCGGCCACCCCCAACCCCGACCAAAGCCATCACGAGGTAGCTCTCACCTCCCTGGATCTCCTTGACCCTTTTCCCCTTGCCACCGACGAGCCCCCTCGCCGGGATCTAGCCGGCTACCATGCCAGCGCCGCCCAGGGACCACATTGCTTTGATTGCAATCTTCCTAGGGGCCTGCACGCAAGTTTCCAGGGGCATATCTGTAAACCTGTGTTTAAACTTTGAATTCAAAAATACCGAAGTTGTAAAATTCATATAAAATCGTAGAAATATCAGAAAATTACAAACTCAACTGTTCTAGAATCTTTAGATAAAAATCTACAACTTTTGTTACATGCATTTCTTCATTTTCTTACTAAATCTTGCTATAAATTAAATGGAAAGTTTAATGGACTTTAATTGTACCCCATGTTGTAGACAAAGGTTGAACCTGACTTTTCGAAAGTAGATTAGTTGCTTGAATTGTAGGTCAGTGTAAAAATATTAGGACCAGAACCCATATCTACCTAAATTTTTTGTTAAACCTTGTTTATGCCATGAATTAATAAAACTAAATTATAACTGTTGTTATATTGTGATTCTTGTTGTGAAACTTTTCCTGAGCTGTTATATTCATACCTAAATACCACAGAAAAATTTTAGAACCTTTTCCCTTTCTATAACCTATTTATATAATTTTATGGTAGGAGAAATGCACTAATTCAAATAATTAGTTTCTGTGCTTAGAAAATATTTAACTTTTTAATGTTGGACACATTAGAGTAGCTCTTACTGTATAAAAAGTTTCATACTCAGAAAACCTGTAAAACATCCTGTATAAATTAATCTTTATTAAAGTATGTGTATCTTGTTCTATTTATTATGCTTTGTATATTGCACAGTAAAATCTGAAAAATGTACAGTAACACACATATGGATGGATTAATCCCCTGTAACATTTTTGGTGTCAATACTTGAATGGTTTGTTCTGTATAAAAATAACTATGTACTATTAGTAGGCTGTGTATTATATTTTTCATAATTATTCTGTTGTGTGAAAATGTCTGAAATTTTTGCAGTGCTTTTGTCTCTGCATAATGTTCTCTAAATAAAAATTTCATCACCAGAATTTACTTAGTCCAGAAGTTGTGTTTAATCCATGTTGCGCTTAGAAAATTAAGTTTCCAATATAACACAACCCCCTTCTTATTTAATAAAGTTAATAGTTTCAGTTATACTCTATTAACAATTGCCCAAAGAAATCTTAACTCAGTAACTTCGCAACCAAATCAATATTTGTGGACTACAACTTTATCGTGAAGGAAAATAATCGTCTTATACCATCGTTATAACTTACACTTATGCATTCATATAGAATCGACTACTCTCGCCGACGGAACGTACGATCTGGTGCCTGCGTTCGAGAGTGCGCAACGTGAAGCTCAAGCGAATCTAACTGAATCTTTCGAAGACCCGAGCCAAGTTCGGACGCGCCCCAGGCTAACTTTACCCAAGAAGGCAAGCCCCGGAGCATGAACCATATTTTTCTAAACTTATACAACTTATTACTCTACTTTACTTGTGCATTAAGTTTGTAGGAGTTGAATGGAAACTTAGTTGCATGATCCTAGGTACCCATGCTCTGAACACTAGATGTAAGGTTCGATAGAATGCTATGCTAATAGGACTCCGGTAAAAGTCGAGTGATTTCCTGTCACTCGCGAGAATTTAGGAGTTGAATGTTTACTACATGCTGCAATCATAAGGTCGACGGACGGGGCTATGGTACGATGTTTATGTTGATGATTGAGGCCCCGTCTGTTTAGTGAAAAATGCTAAGGCCGCAGTGTGTGGTAGTGGTGGTTAAGTCTTTAAACGTACTAACCACATGCCGAGAATATGGTAATCGGTAAGCTTAAGTACCGGATTGAACCGAGGCCGGAATATACTCCCCACCGTCTTGAATTCGTTCACACCTAGCTAATGGCGGGTGCATGTGCCGCCATGGCTAGGCCATGGGGACGTGTAGTCAAGGGCGGTGGGCCTGTTCCGTGAAGCGGGAATTGAAGGGAAAAGTTGCACGTGTGACTCTGTGAGTAACCACGTGACGTGTGTTTAGATTTCCCTTGCAAGGTTAAGAAATTCGATTCAAATCGTCCGTTTCTCGCGGTTATTGAGACTGCTTGACCCTTTTACCACATAGAGTAAGAAGAGAAACAATGATGATAATTAATCTTGTTGGATGAAAAATTAATTCTTTCACCATGTATGATATTGGATAGTTGCTTACCTAGAATGGTTAAAGAAAACTAGAACTTGAAGCTAAAACTTGAAAGTAAGGACCTACTCATATATGCTTTTCGGCAAAACAAACCCCTCAAGCCAAAAGCCCTGCATGTCTAGGAGTCGGCTAAGTATATTCCACTAGTCGGGTAAGTCTTGCTGAGTATTAGTATACTCAGCCTTGCTTGTGGCTTGTTTTCAGGTGATACTTTCGAGGATATGATTGCTAGTTCGACTTGGCCTTGTACCCCTTCTCCTGGTTGGTCGGTGGAATGGGATGCGCCCCCGGCCAACGATGATAATACCGAGTGATGTCTCGTACGAGCTTCATCGAGACATCCTGTATCGTCGAGTAGTTATCGTTATCTTTTTTCCGCTTCTTTGAACTCTGAAGAACTCAATTATTTTGAACTCTGAAGTACCTTGTTTTACGAATTTAAACTCAGTTGTAATAATAATTTATGATGAACCGGTGATGTAAAATTTGTGGAATATTGTATCCTCTGGGCTCACCTTCGTGTGACTACATGTATGTGTGGTTTCGATCGGCAAAAACCGTGGTTGTATCGGAAGGTTACCCGACAGACCAGTGGATTATTCCGTTTGAAGTGCGAGTTAGCCCGGATTGTCCTTGTGGTGATGGTTAGCGCGCTTGAACCGGATTAATTCAGGTGGTTCTGCCACAATACCCTAACTCCAAAATTTCATAGAGCTTGTTCAAAAAGACTGAAGTTTTGGAGCACCTCTCCCGCAGCTCCAAAACAGCCCGTTTTGAAATTCAACGTGGAGCTGGGGAAATTACCCACCTTTTACACAAGAAAATGGTTCGCATACTATTTTTCCTGAGCCCTCCCCTCGCGTCTGCCTCCCTCCGCGCGCTCTTGGGCGCCGCCGCCGCCTGCCTCCCGCCGAGCGCCGCCCGCCCTCCTCCGCCCTCCCACTCCCGAGCGCCGCCCCCTTCTCCGCCCTGCTGTTGTGGGCAGGCGCCGCCCCTCCTCCGCCGCCGAGCGCGGCCCACCCTCCTCCACCCTCCCCGTCCCAAGGTGCTGTTGTGCGCCGCCGCCGTCCCTCCCTCCTCCGCCGTCCCTCCCCCGCTGGCCCTCTCTCCTGCGGAGGAGGGGCTCGGGTCGGCCCCAAACGCCTCGCCGCTGCTGTGGTCCGGCGCGCCGCCGTGGTCCACCCTCGCCAGACCTCTGGCGCGAGGCCGTCGGCGGCGGACTGGCTGCCATGCCTGCCGCGGCCCTCGGCCGTGGCCGTGAATGTGAAGGGGAGGAGGAGAAACAGAGGAGCCTAGCCCACCTCTAAGAGAAAGAAGAGAGAGGGGAGGGGTAGAGTTGAAAGAAGATAGAAGTTCCAAGGGGCTTTCTGCAAATAAACTTAGAGTAAAAAAGGTATAACATGTGGATCCCGCAAACCAAGGGTAATGATGGTAAAACACCTTCAAAATTCTTTTTTTCTGAAGCGGGGAGCACCCTCCATGCCAATCACCCTATCCAGCGAGTTCCAACTCCATCCAGACTCCAGTTAGAGTTTTGGAATGGAGCTGCTCCTGGCAGAGTTGGAGCCATGCCAAACAAGCCCTAAGATGCCTTCTTGTTTCCCTTTCCCTTTTTTTATCCATGTAATGACTTTACTTTGTCTAGAATTTATAAATTTTTATACAGTGTTAGTCTAGATGGTAAACGCTAAACAGTCGGTCACCTACTTTAGCTATTTACTCGGACTAAAAGGCCATTAAAATGGGTGAAACAGTTATTAAACGAGCTAAACGGCTAATTAAACGGATATGGCTAGTCACTGTTTAGCACGGACTAAACGGCTGTGTAGACGAACAGTGCTTTTATATGCATTCAAAGATTGAAAATATTTGGTTCAACAAATTCTCGACCAAGTTGGTATTAACATTATATATATAATTAGTTAAATAGCTTTCAAATGAAGTCGTTATTCTATTAAGAAAAAAGTCTATTTTATTACTATCTCAAACAACTTACTTTGTTCACTTAACCCAACAAATAAAATCGATTCGATTCCTCCTAGAATATATAAATTGGTTCAATCTAGCCCTAATAAAATTTGTCCCCCCCTTTTTTTTATGTCCGCGCACTAATTGAGTTTTGAGAAGAAATTGGTCACCATAACTTGTGTTAAAAAGTAAATAAGTAGTTTTCATGCCTATTGTAAAGGGGGGAGCATGCACTAGTAAATTAACTTTCTATACCTAGAGATACAAAATTACATGAAAAACAATGATGAAAAATTCTTACAAATTAAATACTTTTCTAACATATCATATCATGATTATTTTCATAAGTTACCATTTGAATGAATATTGTGCTTGAATTTTGGGCTTGGCCCATTAGAAAATCCAAAATTTTCTAATAAATTTCAAAGGCCTATGTATGCATTTGTAAGTGGTGTAAATCTACTTCCACCTTATGCAAGTTGTCTCCACTCCTCCAAGCTATGTGATGGGGAGAAAAGTAAAACACCACATGCGCACGCCACACCCTCGCCTCGCCTCGCCGGGCTTGGGCACAGTTTGGGCGATGGGCGCGGCTGTGGGCGCACGGCATCTACGTTAATGGCCCACCGAAATCTAGTTCCTTACCTTGCAAAGGTGCGGTTTGCTTTAACAAATTTATTTGATGGTGACGTGAGCTATAAGTTTGCGAGATATGGAAACCTAATCAGTTTAGATGGCAATCTCGATGTGAAACTGTACGGCTCCCCCATATATATGACCCATCGGCCTCCACTAAAACACAACTAATCGAGTTAGGATTTTTTATCTATTCTCTTCTGCGCCGCGGTCGTAGTTACCGGGAGAGGACGAATAAGGTTTTTGGAAAGCGCTCTGCACGACTGCTCAAGGTCTTCACAACGACGCGTCTTTGAAAGGTCCCTAATGTCGCCTAGAAGGAAGGGGGTGAATAGACGTTTCTTCAGATACTTCAGAAAACTTGAAGCAAATCAGTCCAAACCGGAAATTTTCGTAGAGCTATCAGAAATTTCCGATAACAAACTTTGTATCAAGATCTACGCTATCAACAAGGATTGAGAGTTTCTAGGTTAGATATGTTACTTGAGATATAGAACACAGAGATTTATAGTTTCCAGCAGCTCAAACTTCACACATGAGTAGATCAAGGTACAACAAGTAATATAGGAAAAATAAGAACAAGAACAAGAACGAGCACACCGGAGACAAGGATTTGATTTCCGAAGTTCACTCCTACAAAAGAAGCTACGTCTCCGTTGAGGAGCCCACAAAGAGCCGGGTTCTTACCCTTTCCTCTCCCAATCGACCACAAAGATCAAGATCGAGTTACTTCCTAGATGTTCCACCATGAGGATGGGTGATACAAACTTGCCGGGTGAAAGTGCATATAGGCCCCCTAGTGGGTTTTGGTGGTTGAATGACAACACAATTAAAGAACTAATGAGTTTGATGAGCTTTGGATAGATCACAATGCAAATGAGTGTACCAAAACTATAATATCTCAAATTGAAGAGGCAAGCAAATTAAAAAGGCAAAAGAGACATAGTTGCAAGGGCTATTATATGATCTCAAAGATGGTTTGCTTGTACAAATGAGTAAAGATTGATAATGCATTGATATTTTGATCAAGAAGGAAGAAATATGATCAAGAGCTTAATATTTCAATAGAAGTGAAGATTCTTGGTTGCTTGATCACAAATTCAGTATATAGATCAATTTGTTGAACAAATAGAATTCAATGAGTATAATGCATTGATATTTTGATCAAGAAGGAAGAAATGTGATGAAGAGCTTAATATTTCAATAGAAGTGAAAATTCTTGGTTGCTTGATCATAAAATTGGTATATGGATCAATTTGTTGGACAAATAGAATTCAATGAGTACATATTGTGGTGCAAGGCTACAAGTGATTTAAGATGGCAAGATAGTTAAGGGTTAGTAAGAACTTGGCTACAAGGTACTAAGCGAGGGAGAAGGGAAAGCAAAGGGCTTGGCACCGATGAACCTATGCTAGGGTGAAGAAGCAAGTTAGTGCTAGCATTTATGGACCAATCAGGACCATTGATAGTCACAAGTTGTTAAGCATCAATCATTGTTGAATCATATGGATTTAGGTGTCTTGAGGATGTCAAGTTGATTATTGATCATATATGGTGAAGAACCTCAAGGCACTAGCTCAAGAAGGATAATGCTTAAGAAAGAGGCAAATAAAATATTTGCAAACCCTCAAAGTATGATATTGAAGAAAAGCGGTATGGAAAAGATATTCAAGCTCAAGAGGTTTATATTGTGTTCATTATTTGATTTTGAGTATAGGTAATGTCGTACTATCAAGAGGGATGCGATGTTGATAGCTTTGCTTATGTCTCTATCCTCAAATCTAATCTTTCAAGAGCTAATATGAGAGAAACACTTGTCACAACACTTGCACCGGGTGGTCTTGGACCTTGTTATAAGTTGGAATGGATAGTCCTCTGAATAAGCATTCCATAGAGTCCAAGATCATCGAATTTGGAGTTCAGAGGAAAAGGTTATGCCTTTTTTCTCTTAGGTCAACTAAGCTGTCTGGTAGACCTGCGGAAACTCCAAAGGTTTAGGAGATTCCGAAGAATTTTGCGGAGATTCCAAAGATTTCTGAGAAAAGGCAAATGCTAACATTGTTTGGAGATTCCGGACATTTTTGCGGAGTCTCCGGACCTGTTTTGAACCTAACGGCTAGTTTTTAGGTCCGGAGTCTCCGGAGATTTTTCGGAGATTCCGGAACTTAATAGCACAATGGCTAGTTTTTGGGGATGGGTATTTATACCCCTTACCCTCTCCGATTTGTGGCTGCTACTTCCCCACACGAAATACACTTATACACAGCCGAAGCTCTCCCCACTCTAGATTTGCAAGAGATTTGAGAAGAGAAGTGAGTTGGGGTTGAGAGAGATATTGGGAGGGAAGATTGAGTGAAAGTGAGCAAATCCATTCTTGAGCACCCCGAGTTCATAACGAGAAATCTTTGTGGCATTTGTTACTCTTGGAGGGCAAGCCTACTAGACAGCTAGGCGTCGCCCGATGAGCACCCAAGCTTGTGGTGTACCGCGGGAAGTTTGTGAAGGCTTCGATTTCGCCTCCAGAAGGGAAGAACTCAATAAGTGAAGTGGGGAAAGGGTTGAGCGCGATCCAACTTCTTTGGAACCACCCAACAGAGACGTAGGAACCCGTGAAGGGATCCGAACTTCGGCAAACAAATCCTTATGTTACTTGTTCTTGATTTGTTGATTTTACTACTTGTTGCTTGTGCTAGCTCCTTTCTAGGTGTATTTCGATGTATCACTTGAGAAGGTTTGAGCTGCAAGCTTCTAGTGAAATACTTTGGAAACAACTTACCGGTGTATGGTAATTCGTTGATTTACATTTGGTTGTAGTTTCCTTAGGCGTGTTGTGAAACTTTTGTTATTTCCAAAGACTCTGAAGATTTCTGCGGAAACTTCGGAAGTTGCGGAGATTTCGGAGAAATCTCCGGAGATTCCGTAAGTTACTAATTCGGCTGTAAATTTTTGTGTAAAATTACAGAACCGCCTATTCACCCTCCCCCCTCTAGGCGACATGAAAGGTCCTTTCACCGAGACTATTCACATGAGTTGAGTGCTCAATGGCAACGCCTAGCCATCTAGGAAGAACCGATTTGATGAAGACCTCAAGTGCTTAAGGGGTGGCTGCAAGTCTCACGCACGCTCTCTCACTCAAGCTCTCACAAGCTTCAATTTCCAATCTTGTAAAGAAGGCTCTAGAGTGAAGAAAGTGGGAGAGGAATGAATGCTAGAGAGAGTTTTTGTCTTAGGGTTGGTGAGATGGGAGCAACAACGGTAAAGAGGACGAGTGAGAGGGTATATGTAGGGTCACAGGTCAGAAATGACTGTTGCACAACACCTGGCTGAAATCTCCGATAGAAGCCGAAAATTTCCGTCACATGGACCGGAAATTTCCGATGTCTACTGGAAATTTTTGGTGGAACTCACTTCTAGCTGAAGGATCAGAAATCCTCGGTGAGCCACCGGAAATTTCCGTCGTCCGAGCCGAAAATTTCCGCTGGGAACTGGAAATTTCCGATAGAAGGCGAACGTCTTAAGGAATTTCACTCTAGGTGTTCGTGTAGGCTTAAGTGTGTCTCTATGGTATTTTCAAGCACTCGGATACCTTCATCAAATGATTTTGTGTCCTCCTTGATGGTACGACATGCCCTAAAACTCAAAGATAAAAACTTTTCAAGATAAATCTACAAGGGTCTTCATACCATCTTTCTTTTTATTTTTTGAGGGACTTCGTGCTTCCAAACTTTTGCACCTGTAATCTAACATCTGAAAGTATTCTCATTTACACGCGTTAGTCCCTTAAGACTATTTTCATTAATCATCAAAACCCACACGGGTCTAGATGTTCTTTCAGTCTTCGAGTCAACTCTCCCGTCACATGGGCTAGCCGCCGTGGTCAACAACTGCGGCGGTTCGTATATTGTAAAATGGAAGATAGCATTACTATTTACGTTTCTCATTTATCTCTGAGCTAAACACATCATATATCCATAACATTTGTCTAAACCATCAGATCATCTTAATATAGATATAATTGCAGCTACCACCTTGCTTCTTAATTGTGATAGGTATCCGTAACTTTGTGGCTGCTGTTTCCCCACACGAAATACACTTATACACAGCCCTAAGAAGCTCTCCCCACTCTAGATTTGCAAGAGATTTGAGAAGAGAAGTGAGTTGGGGTTGAGAGAGAGATTGGGAAGGAAGATTGAGTGAAAGTGAGCAAATCTATTCTTGAGCACCCCGAGTTCATAGCGAGAAATCTTCGTGGCGTTTGTTACTCTTGGAGGGTAAGCCTACTAGACGGCTAGGCGTCGCCCGATGAGCACCCAAGTTTGTGGTGTGTCGTGGGAAGTTTGTGAAGGCTTCGATTTTGCCTCCGCAAGGGAAGAACTCAATAAGTGAAGTGGGGAAAGGTTTGAGCGCGATCCAGCTTCTTTGGAAGCACCCAACGGAGACGTAGGAACCCGTGAAGGGATCCGAACTTCGGTAAACAAATGCTTGTGTCACTTGTTCTTGATTTTTTGATTTCACTACTTGTTGCTTGTGCTAGCTCCTTTCTAGGCTTATCTCGATCTATCACTTGAGAAGGTTTGAGCTGCAAGCTTCTAGTGAAATACTTTGGAAACAACTCACCGGTGTATGGTAATTCGTTGATTTACATTTGGTTGTAGTTTCCTTAGTCGTGTTGTGAAACTTTTGTTATTTCCGGAGACTCCGAAGATTTCTGCGGAAACTCCGAAAGTTGCGGAGATTCTGGAGAAATCTCTGGAGATTCCGTAAGTTACTAATTCCGCTGCAAGTTTTTGTGTAAAATTACAGAACCGTCTATTCACCCCCCCCCCCCCCTCTAGGTGACATCAAAGGTCCTTTCACCGGGGCTATTCACACGAGTTGAGTGCTCAACGGCAACGCCTAGCCATCTAGGAAGAACCGATTTGATGAAGACCTCAAGTGGTTAAGGGGTGGCTGCAAGTCTCACGCACGCTCTCTCACTCAAGCTCTTACATGCTTCACTTTCCAATCTTGTAAGGAAGGCTCTAGAGTGAAGAAAGTGGGAGAGGAATGAATGCTAGAGAGTTTTTGTCTTAGGGTTGGTGAGATGGGAGCAACAACGGTAAAGAGGGCGAGTGAGAGGGTATATGTAGGGTCACGGGTTAGAAATGATCGTTGCACAACACTTGGCGGAAATCTCCAGTAGAAACCGGAAATTTCCATCACATGGACCGGAAATTTTCGACATCTACTGGAAATTTCCGGTGGAACTCGCTTCCGGCTGAAGGATCGGAAATCCTCAGTGAGCCACCGGAAATTTCCGTCACCCGAGCCGGAAATTTTCGCTGGGAACTGGAAATTTCCGATAGAAGGCGAACGTCTCAAGGAATTTCACTCTAAGTGTTCGTGTAGGCTTAAGTGTGTCTCTATGGTATTTTCAAGCACTCGGATACCTTTATCAAATGATTTTGTGTCCCCCTTGTAGGACATGCCCTAAAACTCAAAGATAAAAACTTTTCAAGATAAATCTACAAGGATCTTCATGCCATCTTTCTTTTTATTTTTTGTGCTTCCAAACTTTTGCATCTGTAATCTAACGTCTGAAAGTATTCTCATTTACACGCGTTATCCCTTAAGACTATTTTCATTAATCACCAAAACCCACACGGGTTTTGATGTTCTTTCAGTCTTCGAGTCAACTCTCCCGCCACATGGGCTAGCCGCTGTGGTCAACAATTGTGGCGGTTCGTCATCGTCAACGTATGTGCTCTAGCCACGACTTTCTCATCTGCAAATACTCAGTACGTACGTGGTCTGATCTGTTCTATAAACATGTATCCTGAGATCCTGGTTCTCATGTTGATGTTTTCTAGTATATTGCATCTAAACATGCTAGTTCTCGTGCTTATCATTATTTATTTCTTTTAAAATTTAATATTGCGATTGTCTAGTTACTCAACATATTAAATAGGTTTGCATTGGCCAATCTTTCTATATAATTTATGAAATTGTAGTTCATGTGGACTTATGGTTCCGTAATTATAATAACGTTGCACGCAAAGCAGCTGAAATAGGAATCCCGGGACAGTCTAATTCAATCACGCTCCCACGAACTCCGTTGCAAGCCCTGGTCACCGGGATCGGCTTCTATGCATGGGCGCATGATGTTGCCGTTGCAAGTAAGGGGATCGATCCAACGAGGTTGCAATGGGATCAGCAGGAAGCTCACTCGCCCTCTCAAAAAGGAGACCCGAGAGGCATTAGCAATTTAGCATAACGCAAAGATAGTTTTTAGTTCTCCCGGAGATTGGGGCCTACAACACTTGAATTATCGTCGAGGAGGAAAGTGAACGAAACAGACTCCAAAACATGCTGGTCGCGAGAGGAATCTCAACCGTGTGCCATTTGCTCCAAGACTGCAATCAGCTAAGGAGCAAATGGCCACCAAATACCAATCTGTGTCAAATGCACAGCACCAAGGGCTTCAGCTGACGTAATCATTGGCACTGCGGGATTTAAATTTCTGTGAAAATTTTAAGTACTGCGTTGCAAAGTTCAGCCACGAATTGAAGTTCAAAGAACTTTGGCTAATTATATAGATAACAAAAAACTTTGGCTAGTAGTTTTTATGCTGTCCCATACACGGAAAACCAACAACCCCAAGCGTTGCCCATACTTTGCCTAATAAGCAATAGCCCATGGGGCATAGTACTACCAATCAAAGATATACTGTTGTTGATGCAGATATAGAGTCAAAGCTTTCACATATATACAGGCCAGACACTCCTGCAATTAGGATACCACAGGACCACTGGAGCACTATCAAATGATCCTACTTATCCCTATCTTCAAAAACAAGATGTCAACCGGCAACTAAATCCATCATTAGTCATGTCACAGGAAATAAAACTTCATAGACATCAGCACACCACCATGTGCCTAGATCAACACCGAACATCATAAGATCCTAATAACATTGTGTGACTTAACATACCAATCAAAGTATAAAAGGTTGGACCATTGCAAGTTTTCTGCGTTCTTCCAGGCATACCATAACCTCCAGAGATGCCATGGAATCCAACCTCATTAGCCTACGACCCATCCATTTCCACAACCACAGGAGCAAACTGCGCTCATGCAAAGAACAATTTCACTAGAGTGTAACAGAGACATGCTATTGCTTAATCATGATCCAAATTTACCTCGTCATCTTCATCAATGAGGTTCACTGCATTGTCCTCGAGATCCCATCCAAATGTAGTCTCCAGAAGCATTTTTAGTTTTCTAGCCTGCATATGGGATGGAAATATTAAGAGAGATTCTAGTGTACAGTAATATGTCTGAAACCAATTTCTCATCATTTGTGCAAATTAATCCAGGGATCACAGTAACCATATAACTAGTTCTGGCTGTGCTATTTAAATCACAAAATCGGAAGTTACCAGTTTAAATGCAAAATTCAAGTACAAAATACAGAACCACTAGCAAGGTTTGTGCACAAAGAGAAGTTCAGAAATGCCAACCCATGATAGAAGGTCTCCATCCACGACAGGGGCTTCAAATACTACTGTAAAGAAATCCTGCAACAGTAATGAAGTGAAATCAGAGGTGCATGTAGAGCAATTTATTAAGATGCCAGCATAATTTCAGGCAAACTATTTCATACTCAAACATGTTTGGATGTGTTAGTTTAGATATTTGGTTCACTTTGCAGTCTGAGGTCAGAAATCTGAAATCTGGACATCAAGCTGACATTAATATCCTCTTCTTTTTCTCTATGCGCCTTTCCTTTAGGTATAAAATAGGCATTTTAAAACATTCAAAGATGGAAAAACACAATAGAAACTAGGATATTGAACAGATAAATTGTCCATTTACTCATCCCATGATATTACAGCTTGATGCTAAACCCAAAAGGCAATACCGTTGTTGGAACCTTGGTTTGCATCAAATAAACATAAGGCACATTGGAACCTTGGTTTGCATCAAATAAACATAAGGCGCATGATGAAGGCATCACGGCATATGAAGCGAAGATAAACTATGGGCAGATATAACAGAACTTTAGATGAGAAGATGACGGAAGCTTAGTTGATAATGGATAGAAAGCTAGCCTATCCATACCAACAAATCTACTTTAAAAATACTCCGATATGATCTCTTAACAAATGGAATAGAGAAACAACCCAACTAACAAGGAGCCAAATATTCTTATCTATGCACTGGTGGGATGGTGAACAGTACTGCTACATCACATAACCACTGGCGGGAGCCTATTGGCAGCCAACAAAGGTCTACAGATTACAGCAGAGGGCCAAGTAGATTATTTCCTTCGCTTGTCTGCTCTCTTTGGATGTACTAACTAGCGCTGATCATGTATTTGGTAGAATTGTAGTTAGAAGATACTTAAAGGCTGCATAGACAGAGCATTGGTAAATTGGCCTATTCTTGTTTCTTTGTCAAACTAGGCCAACATAACATTGCCGTTACACAACAAACATCACAAACATTTGTTATAAAGTAAACTAAGCTGAATGATAGGTCACCTAGAAACTTTTTTTTTACCAAGATTTAACTTTATGCTACCTTGCTGAGTTACTCAAGCAGTTTCTTTTCCAAATTCCATGTCAGGATTTCAGGGACCCCAGACAAAAATAAACTAGGCAAATATGCTGTTGAATAATTATTTCCCTCTACAGTATTTTCAATAGTGAATCAATAACCAAGGAAACCCTGAGGTATCAGTACTCCTCCAATTGATGACTAGGAATTAGAAAAACCTACTTGAGTGTCACACTTTACCCAGCGAAGTTAAATATTTTGCTTAAGGTATGACATTGCAATATTAGACCTGATGCAATGGTGAAAAACTGGACATACCATTTCCAAAAAAGATATTACAGAAGTAAACAAAAGCAAAGGTGAAAAGTAATAATTCTTGAGTGGCACATAGATGGAATATAATTTTTTTTTACTAATCCCGTAGTTTGATTAAGCAGTCCCACAACTATTTGAATACTTTTAAGAGTAGGATGCATCAGCCAGAAATCAACTTAAAATTGAAAGTTTGGAACTTCAGCCCTGCCGTTGGTGGCTTGTTGGAGCTGATTCAACATATCAAGATATGGTCAATTGCTTTTAGTGTGCCACATTTCCAGTTTTTAACATATATTTCTGGTTAGTCACATAATTAAGTTTAGGAAATGACAAAAATAATAATATCTTAATCCTTGTGCATATCTTGTTGCCAACACTATAGAAATAAAAATTACCTTGGAAAGACGGTACAGGAATATGTCCCTTGAAAACCATGCTTCATCCAAAAATAGAGAGCTGCCCACATCCTCACTTCTGGAATCTTGGGTACGTTGAAATCCATGCTTGAGTTGGTAGTAAAATGTCCTAAGAAACTAAATGCAACACAAAGCAGATAACAGATAGAAATCTGTTAGCCATCATGGTTTGCTATATTCTCCCAGATAATTAATAAACACGTGCTTCAGCTCAGAAATGATAGTAGAATGCCCAGATACCTTTACAAACAGGTTAGTCCTTGTATGAAGAGGCTGCCAGGGATAAGGAAAGAAAGGGTCAAACAAGCATGCAAATTATCCATATCATAATAGAGAAAGAAATAATCAAGACCCCCATCCCCAAACCACCGGCACACACCCCATCCACCTGCCCTGGCTAGCATAATGTGGTCTTCTTCTATCCATTTTGAGTTTTTCCAACCTTGCTTTTTGGGATCCAAATTTATAATACCTGCATGATTTTTTTAATGTGTGGCCAGATTACAGTACCCAGCAACTTTTGAACCACAATGACCACCGTATGAGCTGTTAAAATCTAACATACACCAATCATCATGTAATTTCATCAGAAATTTCATACAGTAGTGTGACTTAGCTTCATCAAGATGTTCATGGAGTTAGAAGTTCAGACATAGAACCTGTTACAGAGAGGGTCTAATTATAGCTAATGAGGTATTGAACCGGTTAGAGGGGGTAAGAGGTTGTAGTGTCTTTTAGGCTAGTGGTAGCCGGGGGCACTTTCTTTTTTGATCCAACTGTCTGTAATGCTGGTATCCCCAGCCTAAACTATTTTGCTTTCAATACAAAGCAGGACCAATGGTCTTTGGTCTAAAAAAATGAGGTATTGAAACTTAAAAACAGAAACAGTTATGGACTGTGATTGAAACATTTCACGTGGAAGCATGGTCTCTCAATTTCATCAATACAAAGCACTGATGTAACAAAATAAGAAACAGAGACATTATCCAAGAATCCAAAATGATGAAAGGCGGGCTAGTGGACTGGACCCAAAAAAAAAACGAATCACAATCTATGTATTCACCATAAGAATAAACATGTTTCAGCAACATTGCACAGTAAAAGGAAGCCTCATAAAAACAATAATAATGCTGGTTAAGATTAAGAATAGAATAATACTCACAGCTTCACTACAGCTCAAGAGAAGACTGACTATTGCTTTCCACTGCATGAAAGCCTCTAGTGACTGGCCCATCTACATAACTCAAATACATCAGAGAATAGTCTAGTCGAACATGTAAGTCATTGTAGAAATTTTTTAGTATTGTCTGTAGTACCATAAAAGCTATGAAAGCGAACTGCAGCTCCCCCAAGAGTAAATCTTCTTGGCCTTGATAATTTTTTGCCAAAACACTTTCCAGCAAGCTTGTCTAAGAAGTAGAAAAGCCGCATCAATAAACAATTATAAGTTGCCAAACTCAATGTCAAGGCTGTTTTATAAATGGCATCTATAGGAGGGATTAATTTGAGCAAACAATCCAATAATAGCAGAAATTTAGCAACTACTTGCAGATTGTATTATAATTCAAGCAAACTATAGATGGTAGTATGATTCACATATGAAAGTATTAAGCAACAATAAATTAATAGTCAGGCCTATGATCACCGCGTTGACAAACAATCTATGAGTGCACTCTCTTGTACTGTTCAATTCTGTTAGCCATGCTCATGTATGAGCTCTAGGAAGAACACATGAACAGGTTGAACGTAGTGCTGCTGGATAAAGTTTCCCAGCTAGCCTCTTCTCTACATTTACATGCAAAGGTTTCAGTACAAAGATGTTGCCTAACATGCTACAGTAGAGGCCAAACTCCCAGTACTTTTACAACTACTACACGCTATGTCATATGACCTATGGTTATGCAAGTGGAGGCATGGTTGCTCTATACTTGCTAAATGCCTGCTGCCATCACACAGTTGACTGGCAAGGCTGGTCCTTAGGATAGAGGCTTACAAAAGATATGCCTAACACAAGGAGTACACTATCAAATTCCAGATTGTTATATGTATGGTCAACTGTGCTCCCTCTGGTTCAAAATGTAGGTCGTTTTAGGATTCCCACCAGTCAAACCTTTTTAGCTTTGACCATCAATATAATTTTTTAGAAAGATTGACAACATAAGATCGATGTTACTAGACTCACCATAAAAAGTATTTTCAATATATTTTATTACCATTATTAGAAACATCATATTTTCATAGAAATTATCGGTCAAAAGCTTCGCCTAGTAGACCATGTCGATGTGCTAAACGACATAGATTTTGAATCGGAGGCAGTAAATGATAAAAACATTACTTTGTCCAAGTTCAGTGCTGTCAAGTCACCCCCAGAGACGTTCTTATGCTTAACTGAAGCAGGGATACTTGTATAGTAGCATCCTCTCCGCTCAGCCTGCACAGGAGCATTCTTTGCAAACTTGCTCTCTCTTAATTGTTCCATCAAGCGTCTCTCCATGTCACTTTGGGGAGCTTTATCCATCCATGATGACTCCAATGCAATTGTAATTTCCCCTCCAATAGGTTCTGGATGAATGAATCAAACATTATTATTCTCTACTCCATTAATTCATTTCATCAAATATGTCATGATGTGACAAGTAAAGCAAAAATAAAACAAGGAATGAATCTCATACCAAGACGTTCAATGGCACTCTGTGACAAGTAGCTTGAAAGTTGTTTCCAATCTCCATAAGAATCCAAATTGTATGGTCCAAGTTGATCATCAAACTCAAAGCGCCTTACTGCTTCAGAGTATCTGATTTCCTACCAGAAAATAAACTTCAGTATACTGAAAAGGCATGCATGAGTTGATTCTTTGGAATAAATACATATTCTTTTCTTATCTGCTTCATATTCCATATATCATTTATCATTGACAACAGAATAAGCTGGGCATAAAATTCGCTAAACTAAATGCGTTGCATATACTCAATTATTGTAGAATAATAGGTTGTGTATAATCGATTGATTGCATTGAGGCCTAGGCCGGTATATATAGGGGTACATGACTTGGAGGGCAAGGAGCCTCTCCTACAGATATGGTAGGATACAGATACAATCCTAATCTACCTAATATAGAGATATCCCTAATATACCGAAAAAAGTGATCCAAAAATGGATTTGGCCTAAAGACATATTTGCAGAAATAGAGATTTTAGGGGAAATTGTCTGGGGAATAGGCTGATTATTCAGCACCGGATGAAAGTCCCGGGCAGTGGAGGATTCATTAAATTGTGAAACGTTGCCCTGCCATAATGTGATGAGCGGGAACAAAGCAGAGGCGGGGGCTATGACTAAAGCCCCCATGGATTGATACGGAACCCCACAGTAGATAGAATATAGAGATGTCCTATTCCAGTTGAGGCCATCCATCTTGTGCCTTATCAGCAAATTGAGTTAGCCTTATATGCTTAAAAATGTACAGGAGAAAGACAGTTCACAGCAAAATAAAGCCATCGGGCAAAGAAAAATTACAAGAGTTTGAAGCTGCCACACTAACATATAGCAAAGTGCACTTTGTTTATCTTTTCTTAAATACAGGTTAATGTCATCTGATTACAGTAGAATATCCTGAATAGTATGCATGAAAAATGTGAGAAGTAAGACATGAATAAGAATAATTGAAGCAGAGCATGAATAGAGCTTCTTGCAAGCATCAGTAATAATAGATTACTCTATCTACAGCGTCACTACGTCTCACATCAATTCATTGGTACTTCTTGCTGATGTAATGTCTTTGGTCAATGCGTCCATTATCATATAAAGCTATAGTTTCATATTTTCTATTAGCTATCGAATGGGACAGGTCCAGAAATTACTTAAAAGATTCTAATAATATTTGATATATTACCTCCTCTTCTGACAATTTGATTAACCTCTCCTCTTGTGCATCCCACTTTCGAACAATCACCTGAAAATCACCACACAGAAGATGAGTATATGTAAAAGTTTAGTTAAGTGTCATCAGTAATTTTTTTTCTGGCCGAAAAAATATAGAGCCACTTCAAATATTTAACATGCAATGCATTGTGATTTTGGTTTGTTAGACCATGATTTTTCTTCCAGTTTCTATTATTACCCAACACTTCTTTATCTGTTTCCGTACCCACATCCTATAAACCGACAAAATTGTAATCCCTCCAGTCCCTTTCATTAGTATAATTTGGACGAAAATGGGCAGGGCAGAGTAACTATATAAATATAAAATACAAGTATGAACTATGCATTTTTTGAAATGGTGGTGCTAACGTATCTTTTCTGAACAAATCGAGAACTATAGTAAAAAAATGAAGGGTACAGATAAACATAAAATGTGATACATTACGATTTACAATCCTATTTGATGCTCCCTGCCTATATATAATTAAAGGAATACAAGCAATTGATCTAATAGATTTATTGGTTAATGCAATAGTGCATCTCAAATATACAAAGACAAATTATCTTTAAGAGACAGGTGACAAACAGCCAAAAAAAATCAAAGAATTACATACATTTTAATCCTATAAGGAATAATTCGTGCAATAACCCCTCTGCTGTCAATAAACTTATGAACATGCTTTGGGCCAATATAGAGAAGTACCTCAGATGGTTGAGTAGTAAGAAAGAAACCGACAGTAGGTGCAAACTCGTTCCCACTCCTAAATGTGATTAGGTTGTGGATAAATGGTCAGTACAGTATAGCATACCGTATTAAAGCAACTCCACGAGACTAGGTAAAATACTAGCTAAATTTAGAGTTTGAGAAGGACTCTAAAAAAAATAGAAGACTTCCTAAACGGTGGGGAAACCAACAAACTCCATATTCAAATTGTACATATTCAAATCAGACTCTCCGTTCCTGGCGATTCCTTTTTTTTCCGTCGACAGTTCCTGGGCACCGCCGCCTGGCTGTCTCCACGGTGATGCAACGCCTGGCCGCCGGCGCAGGTGACTGCCGTGAGGAAGCCATGCTTGCATGCCGCCACCTGGCAGCCGCCCCGAGGAAGCCACGCCTGGACGCGAGGGCACAAGGACGCTGCCGCCGCGCCGTCGACGCCTGGACGCTGGACGCTGCCGCCGCATCTCACCATTACAAGCCTCCTCCACGTCGAATGAATCGGTATTCAGCAGATCCCCGGGCAGCCGGCCATGGAAGCTCGTGGGAGGAAGCACACGACGGCGCATCGATCCGCCGCCGGATTCATCACCGTCTCCCTCCGGATCCCCCCTTCCCGCAACGAATTGGGACAAGGGAACACTACCGGTGGATCCATCCCACAAGCCGCCGCCCCCTTCCCCAACCAGCAATGAACGGGGACGCGGGGGCCTAAACATGGCGAGGCGACGGCGGCAAGGCGCGGGAGCGGCCAAGGGCAATGGCGGCAGGGTGTGACCCCGGCACGGCGCGACGGCGGTAGGGCGTGCGTGCGGGATAGGGCACGACGGCGGCTGCGCAAGGGAGAGGCCATAGCGCGACGGCGGCGGCGCGAGGTAGAAGAAGTGCGGCAGGGGCGCGGGAGCGCGTTGGCGGGAGGGCGCGTGGAAGCGCGAGGGAGGCGCGGGAACTAGCCTGGCGCGCGCGCAACGGGCCGATGGTGAGTCCGACCTAGTCGGCATAGATAGCTAGCGGGCGGGGGGGGGGGGGGGGGGGGGGGGAATAGCTACCCAGATAGAGAAGCGAGGCAGATAGAAGGTCTGTTGGATCTCTGCTTTAGGGTTAATTTTTCATTTTTACATAACAAAACAAGTTTAGCTAGGCTGTTGGAGTTGCTCTTACGTAAAGCAATGGCATTACACATACAGACCATCAGACTGTGGGGCATTATGAAAGTAAAACAAACAGAGCATCCACACCAATATTCCCCCATTTTACGCAGCAAGAAAAACATTGCAGAGTGGGATCAAACAAGAGAAGAGGAAAGCAGCAGCATGATGCTGCTTATCTAATACCACTCTATAAGCCTGTTGGGCCATTATTGCAGGAAATGAGTTACACTATATGCCATGTGTAGCATGGTCTCCTTAAAAGTACTTAGATTGTGAGTAATTCAAAGTAAAAGTAGGATATCTCACTTGCATATGACAAAAAAAAAGAGGACCTCCAACTCTAAGATACATGGTTTCTGTTGTTTAATCCTGTTGGATGTTTCCAACTGACAATCTACAAGAATGGAAGTGTAGCACAAGTAACTGTAACTGATTCGAAATAAAAAAGGGAAAGGAAATCGATTATTGCAATATGGTATTAGTTTGCCTTTTGAGTTATTTGCACATAGATCATCCAAATCCACCTCATTTCCGAATAACAGTTAGTTCACATGTTGTAAGAATTGGGGATAGTAGCTAGCTCATACTGATACCTGCTGGAAGAGCAGTAGTAGACGAAATGGGGCCCCGGAGGCACCATCTTTATCCCTTTGAACTTGGGCCCGACAGAGAACACCTGCAGAAGCACAGGAAGCAGGCGGAGGAGAAATCCCGTAAGTCGCTTGACGCACGCACGAACGGCGGGGGGCGAATCGGACCTACCTGGGTATCGATTCCGAAGAGGGTGCGCTGGGGGACGTCGAGCAGGAGGAGCGTGGAGCCCTTCTGCACCAGCTCCGTCGCCGCCTCCGGGTCCATCTGCGCCGCAGCGCCGCCGCCGCTCGCCATGCCAGTAGAGCGCGCGCTCGCTGGGGTGGCGCTCGTGTGGGAGTGTTCTGGAACGGGGCGAGACGACTACTGCACCTGCACGTGTTTGGACAAGTTCCAGAAGCCCGTCGTCTTCTTCAGCCCATGGGCTGCAAAAGCTGGAAGGTTGAAATGGGTTCGGCCCATTTATCTCTGCAGTTCAGGCCCATAAACCCGTCCCCTCCTGAGACTCTCCATCTCCAACCATCGCCCATCGGCGCCCCTCGCGACAAAACGCACGGGCCTCTGCTGCCGGAACTCCGCCGCCGACCACCGCTGCCGGAGATTCCCTCGTCCGGCGCCAAGGTCAGAGATCCCATCTTCCTCGCTGCCAGATTCCCCTCCTCTTCTTCGTCAAGGTCGCGGCGCCCTCCTCGTCTTCCTCGCGGCCGCGGCACCCTCCTCTTCTTCCTCGCGACCAGCGCCCCCTCCTCTTCCTCCTCGCGGCCGCGGCCCCCTCCTCTTCTTTCTTGCGGCCGCGGCTTCTTTACGAGCTGGATCTCGTCGGGGCGGTTGCTCGACGGGGTGCCGCCAGCGGGCGGCGGGCCGAAGGAGAACTCTGTGCGCAGGCGGCATGGAGTATTGTTGTGCTTGCTTTGGAGTAGTGGTCGTCTGCCATGCCGGAAGAAATGCTAATCGCCCAAACCCATATTTGTGTACATCCGAATTTGGCTGCTTTCTAAGATTCCAAAAGCCAATTCAATGGTCATCCAAACACCTGAATTTGAATTCGTAGCCCATTTCAATACCATGGTTGATTTGGCATTGAACCCATTTCAGTACCATGCCCCAAATGAATTAAAATTACTATAATATAGTTGTGGGTAGAAATAATGGTTTTACACATTTACTGTTTTTGGTATTAGCTCTTTTGCCCCCAGCAAAAGTGTAATATTTGTGAATAATTTAGTAGGGTTAACATACAAAACTTTCATGATTTGAATGCCTCCACAACAATGTAGTTTTGCTTCTATTGTCAGTAAGGAAGCACTGCCTTTCTTCACTGGATATCTCGGTTTATTCTGCAGATATCTCAGGTCCTAATGTTCCTTCCTGGAATGAGTACTTTCATGTATCTCGTGTTGTTGTGTTTATTTTTTCTCTCCGAAAATTTTTGTTGGGTTCAAATGGATGTCTCATCTCTCATATTAAGTCTTACCCTGATATGACTTATGTATTAGGATTGAAATACTGCATGTTCTTATGAATAGTTGATTTTGTGCAAATCTCTGTAATGATACTGGGGTTTCAGTGTTTCAATCATGATCTCCTTTGTTCACTGCTGTAAATGTAGTTACAAGTTGCATCCTTCAATTTATTTGTATTAGAAAACCACAGGTAGCTCTATTTTTGCATATCTCTCCTCTTGATGCATTTAAATCCACAGGACTTTGTAGGATAGACATATGTAGTTTGTTTCATTTATGATAAGTGGAAAATGTAAGTTAGCTATAATAGTTTAACTATATGACAACTCAGCTTGTGCTTATTTACAATGTGAGTGAACTGGACTTTTAGACAGGCTCTCTTTAAATATGAGTGAAGCGCTTAGAAATTTCAATGACATAATGCTCAAATTTGTGTTCTCTGTACTGTGAGAACTTCCAATATCCTTTTGAGCACTGCATACAGTCACAGTTTATATAATGAGGAGCCTAAGATGTTATGTTGGACTGTCCTGCATTTTGATATTTCAGGTTTTGGTTAGCTTCGAGACTGACTAGGGTCCAGGAATTTGCTGAAATACGTTACTTGGTTTGTTCTAAACAATTAAGTTTATTAGGATCAATTGATTTGGATATTCTCCAATTTAATTGATTAATTAGTTAATCTTTCTACATTGAGGTTTGCAAAACGTTCTATTCCTTTTTTTTCACCAAACTGTGATTATGTGTTGATGCTAATGCACAGTTATTGGTTGAATGTGCAGCAATGGAGAAGTGTAACAAGAACACTCGGTTTCCACCCTTGAGAGATACTCCGATTGCTCTCCGTGGTAAGTACTCTCCTGGAGACCTGCACTTGTCTTCTATGCTTCTTGCATAGTTTTTGAGTTATCAACAACACTGGGTACTCGTTAGGAGATGGTGGCAGGCTGAAAGCACCACTGGTATCTTTCCATGTAGATTGTCATTTTGAATATTTAGTAATATAGTTGGAAATGACATAAGAGTGTTGAGCTTAAGTCAAGTGAAGATCAATAATGTCCATGGGTTGCCAGTCATTTTGCACTATTATATCTGGTAGGTAAATACTTCATGGTTAATCACGAATTCTGTGGGACCTGGAGGCAAAGGATCCATACCACGTGGCCATTTCAATTATCTCATCTTTTTATTTGGATATAATGCATAATTTGGTGTACAGCTTCATGGAAAAACAACCTTCTACATAGTGCATCCTTTGTTGTAAATCATGTGCATATCAATGTCTTTACATGTGCTTTAGGTGGAATGCAGTGGCTCTGCTCAGTTCATCCCACACAGCTGACCATTATAAATTTATTGCATTCATCTTTTCAGGTGCTCTTGGTGGCTCGAGCTCAAATCTTGAGCAAGCCAGAGGCTACACATCTTTGCCTCTAGCAGCCCTGCGACCAAATGTGTCTGCACCTGGTAGCCGAACCCTGCATACAAGCCGCCCCATGGCAGCTCCTGTTGCAAACCGCCCATTGTCGCCCCACCTCCCGCTGAAGAAGCCACAGTTCAGTGCTACGTTCTCAATCTCACACCGTATTTTCGGTGTCGCTTTGGGAGTTGCCATCATATCCGTCCCTCTTGCCACCAAGTTCAGCCTGATGTTTGGTGTTTGAGAGTGAACTGCGGCATCGACAATTCCGATTTCTGCAACTGTTTCATCATCTGGTTTATGTTTACACTGACTTTGGGTGCGGTTGGAATAACATCTTCGTTATGCAAACTTGGGTATAATAAGTAAGACCATCAAATGATCAGTGCAACGATCTCATTCTGAATGTACATGGTGTTATGTGGCCTGCAAATTTGGCCAGAACATTGGTTTTTTATGCACACCTTACAGCGAAGGCATGAATTCTGGGTTTTGGATCGCGGACTTGGATTTTATAGGTTCTTAAAAGCTGAACATTGTTGCTGTATAATATCTACAAACGTGCCTGTTGTAGTGCTGTTGAACATGTAACAGTGGTTTTGTTGCTGGGTGAGAAGCCGTACCAACAACGGAAACTGTTCGGCACATGTTGAATATAATTTGTTCTATCTATGATAAATTGACAAAATGGTTTCGTGGAAGGGCCAAAACGCTTTTCCATACGCAAGTGCTCTCATCGCCACGACTCACCTGCAAGTCGCCAGTGCAGTGTTTCAGAAGGGAAAAATGAATAGAAGAATGCTAACACGCAATCAAATGCTTTGAAACCCACCAACACTCAAATTTGTTTCTATCCGTATTAGCTGTGCCGTGATTTTTTTTTTGAGGGGTGTGCTGTGTGATCATTTGCTCAAGGTCTGCACGCTTGAAACACTTGACCTCCGCACATAGACAACCCAAAAATTGTCAATGTAGCCTATACTCTACATGTTGATTAATATAAGTCGTAAGCTAATGGTTATTATAGGAAATAAGTCGTTTCTTGTAAAACCTAGGGTATCTGTAATGGCCCATTGAAGTTTTAGGTAATACCTCATATAAAATATTAAACTTGTAGACATCATCAACATTGCGTGTAGTAACTTTTGTCTGCAACTACAGACAATCAAAACCTAGGAGCATGAAGAGTGACATCCACATGCCCATATGAGAACATGGAGTTTTTTTCGCAACCGTGCCTGGGCACGTTTTTCATTAAGAGGTAATATGAGAACATGGAGTTTTAACACCCTTTTGTCCGGAAAATAAATTGACATTTTACACATCGAAATATTTATCAACATATACATCTGATCATAGTTCTTTTCCCTGAAACTATGTTCATAGGAGGGAAGCTTCGATGCATGCACTCTCGTCCTACAAGCGCTTTACTCATTCTATGAACAAATACTACTCATCATATTTAATAAATGCATAGCAAAATCTATTGTAACAAAATCATCATTAAAGACAAATGAACTTATGTCGTTCCAAGGCTAGGAAGAAAACATAAGTGGCCAAAGTTTAGAAAGTTTGATTTACCAAAAATCGAAATGCCTGTTATGTGCTTTATGTGTTTGGTAGGAAACTTTTTGAGAAAAAAACATTTTAGGTTGCATGAGAACCTTTACATTATTCCGATAAATTTTAGCCAAAACGGTTGCTACTTTTGCTGCGTAGCTGCTATCATTTCACTGAATTTTAGCACAAACGGTAGCCACTTTTGCTCAGTAGCCGCGCCTGCGCCTGCGTTGGGATTGGGCCGAAAATCCGTTCCACCGACGGTCAAAAACGCTCTCCAAACTGCCCTCGCCACCGCACCACCTGCCCAGTGCCCACGCAGGGCATCGGGGCAACGTGCCACCGCCAGCGCTTTGTCCCTGCTCTCGCACACAATCACAGTGTGATTCGCCGCCGGGGAAACGGAAAAGGATACGGCCATTTACGGGTTGTCTTTTATCTTTCTTTCTTTCTTTCTTTTTTATTTACGCAGCTCACAGCTCAGGTTGAGTCGTTGGGACGGGGGAAAAGGCAGAAAATAATAAAGGCGAAAAAAAGGGAAGACATAAATAGAAAAAGTGAAAATAATGACAGCGAAGCAGGCGCGGACCGAGAGAGAGAGAGAGAGAGAGAGAGAGAGAGAGGAGCACAGCGCGGCAGCAGGCAGGTGCAGGCATCGCATCGGCCGCTTTGCTTTGCTCTCTCCTCTCCCTCCGCCGCTTTCCGCCGCGGCGCACGGCCAGCGAGTTCCAATTCCTTCCACCCGGCCGCACGAAAGCCAGGGAGGGAGCCAGCACAAGCCAAGCATATTCACCCGCCGAGCGCGTGGATCTGGTGGCGCGCAGCAGCAGCGGCGGCGGCGGCGGCTCGCGAGAAGGAACCTCCGTCCGCTTGTCGGTCGGCGGGGGCGGGCCGTCTATAAATGGCGGCCGAGGAGAGCGGCAGCGGCGTCGCGGGAGCGGGAGGAGGGGAAGCGCCGGCGGCCTCTGCTCCCAACGGGGACCGCTCGGGGAACAGCCCCCCGGCCGCGGGGCCGTCCTCCGCAGGTGATCTCCCGCGTCCTCCGCTCTCCTGTCCTGCCTCGTGGGGTTTCGGTGCTGCTTCTGTCGGGGTGGGCTCCAGGGTGCCCCAGGGTGTGCTGCGCGCGGGGCAGGCGGTCGGTTCGGCTTCGTCGGCTTCGTCCCGTCTCCGCGAATCGGCACCAGCCTATCCATCCCTGCTCGTCTAGGTGTTGTTTATGCGAGCACACCACTTCGTGCGGCCGTGAATCGTGATCAGTGGGATAATAATAGGAGAGCAGGAACCAACCCATATGTCTTTTTTTTTTGAAAGGAAACCCATGTGCATTATTTTTTTTGAAAGGAAAACCACATGTCTTATATTGCCTGGGGATGAAATGATCTCGGTGCCCAGTGCTCAGCAGTTGTGGTGTGCCTAGTTTCGGTGCCTGCCCTGTGACGTATTGGGTAACATTTTCTTTTGCGTGCTGGAGCTAGGCAGCCATATCCTATTTCTAGGGGGTGCCAATTGCGTGCTGTGTTGGGTGCTAATTTTAGGCATTGGCATGCCAGCATTGGTCTCGCTGAATGATTCTGCTCTGGTGGGTGGTCATAGTTTCTGGTGAGCATTTGTGCTGCTGGACTTTCTTAGTTTTGGGACCATGGTTTCTTGAACCTAATTAGAAAATTTAACCCCTCAGATGTATAGATTGTGCTCAAAATGATGTTTCTAAGGAGATAAGGTAATCGGTTAGCAGAATTGTGGATTACTGCGCATTCATACACATTGGCCGACACGTTTTGCTTTATGCTAGTAACTTCTTTGATGTTGTCTCTGTTGGTGGTCACACAATCTAACTGTTAGGTTGCAACATTGGATATCTTGTTCTGTTTAGTCTTGCTAACAGTTTCATGACTTGCTGAAACATGCCGGGCACATAAATAAGCCATTTCCCATGGTAGTCTTTTTATGGTTGTTTTCTAGGCTTATGGCTTGTTGAAATGAAGTCAGCAGCCTAGATATTACATGCTCCATGGTTAGACCTGCACATTCTTATCAGAGCATTGAGCGGTGTGCTTTGGTCAAACAATATTTTAGTATTTTGTGTATTTTGGTGAGGATTTGTTGGGTTTTCATGGTTTGTGCTTTCTGGCTATAATGAGAACTGTGAATAACATTATTGCTCATCAAACTAGAAGATAACTCCCTGTTTGGCACCGCTTATTTTTTAGCTTCTCCTCAGATTAAAAAGCCAAAATAACAGGATTCAGCAGCAGTTTATTAGCAAGCAAAATCTGAGAATGAACCAAATAAGCAGAATAATTGGGGTGTGCGTTTCACCAGTTTTCCAATAGACAGGTTCTGCACAATCATAAGCTGTGGAAATAGGGCCAACATTTCCTTCTGATATATCTTTAAGTTTGGACTGAAGTGGTCGGTTTAGAATCTTTGGCAAATGGCAACTGCAGTTGTCTTTTCATCTTTCGAGAAAATCATCCATAGCCTATATTGACAAGCTGTTGAGATATAGATTTTTTTCCTTACACTAATGCTGGTGATTTTAAGAAATGTCTTAAATCTACACTGCAATGGTTTTCTTCTTCTTCTAAATGTACCTGAAATTGAACTTTGCTGGACCTTTGATCCATCATGCTTTAGTTTAAAAATGATTATTAATAATGGTATGTAAAAAATCGTGCTCAAGAAGCGTGAAGAGGAACATTTTGTTTCTTCTTTCCTGGTACCAGCTACAGATCAGTCAGAGGGGACCTTCAAAATTAGGTGCTATCACATGCTGGCATGTTGTTTTTGATTCATTTAGGTTGACAGGATCTTGCATGGTGGACATTGTATTGTTGTCTTGGTCTGCTATGCTTAAGAGGTCATGCCCATTGAGATCTGAGGTGATCAAACATTAGTGGGTTGCATTGATTTGTTTTTATTTTTTGTATTTAGGTGTGATCAATGAGTTGACCTTACTAGAACTGGGTTATATTGAGAATCAGCATTGCACTCAGCTTCAGTGAATCAAGTATAACTAAGTATGATTTAGTTGATATCAACTATTAAGGATGGCTTGCTGCAGAAAACTTTAAACCACAGCCAAACCTATGTTTGGGATTTGCATTTGACTGACCTGTACTATTGTAGTTTTTGTTGGTACAATTTAGTCTTGATTCAATATAGTTAGCGATGAAAATTGCTATCTATTTTTTCTTTTTGCTAACATGACTATCTTTTGTTTTCCCAGTAGATGACAGAGGCCTCCATAGAGCAAGTACCATGCCTGGGGTGATTAAGAATGATGAAATAACCAATGAAACTGCTGGCCCATCAAATTTGGAAAGGTCCAGAACTGAGCGTCGCCGGCAAAACAATCCAGCTGATGATCCTGCTAAACAGTTATTTGATGAAAGGATTCCAATAAAAAAGAAGGTGGATATATCTCAGGGCTCGTATTTATCCGTTTCTTCTGAGAATTTTTTGTCTTTTAATTACCAGTATATTTTAAAATTAATGCAATGTCTGTTTGGAACCGATGAGGAAGTCATACGTAATACTGCAATGTACTCCTGAAAAAGTTTAAAGGCTTCCTAGTAGGAAGATGGCAGCTTTCTGCTCATTTTTTTCTTGATCTTTTTGTTTCCTTACCTTTGTTCCACCTCATGCAGCTCAAAATGCTAAATCGGATTGCTACAGTAAAAGATGATGGAACTGTGGTTGTTGATGTGCCAAGTGGTTTGGAACCAGCTGCAGCTGGTGGGACAGAGGATGGTTATACTGAAGTTGTTGTTGACGAATCATTGGATGGAACAGACATACCATACAGGCCTCCTATGCAAATTGTTATACTTATTGTGGGTACACGAGGAGATGTGCAGCCATTTGTTGCTATAGGAAAACGCTTACAGGTCAGTCATTGCTGAAACTTGTTATCAATCCAGTTCTCTCTCTTTGGTGCTGTCTCGCTCTCTCTGTGTTAATTCAGGTTAGCTTTGTGCTTCTTGCAGCTGAATGCCAGCATTTGTCATTTCTGATTTTTGTTGCAGGATTATGGGCACCGTGTGCGATTGGCAACTCATGCCAACTTTAAGGAGTTTGTACTAACAGCTGGCCTGGAGTTTTACCCGCTTGGTGGAGATCCCAAAATACTTGCTGAATGTATGCTTTTTAACAAGTTTTTCCGAGTTTTTACATTATTTTAAGATTAATGTATTTGATACGTTCATAATTTGAGCAGACATGGTGAAGAATAAAGGATTCCTACCTTCGGGACCATCAGAAATTGCTATTCAAAGAAAACAGATTAAAGAAATAATATTTTCTTTGCTGCCTGCATGCAAGGATCCTGATCCTGACACTGACATTCCTTTCAAAGTAGATGCAATTATTGCGAACCCACCTGCTTATGGTCAGTATATCTCATTTATTTTAAAGGTTCTTTGCATCTTGCTTTGTTTTTTTTCCGATTATCGAAATCTATTTCATTTATTATAACTGTAACCAACACTAGAGACAATCCCCAATTGAAGGAAAGAAAAAGTTCCTGAGATAGATTCTGCATGTGACAGTTAGTTATACTTTTTGACTTAAGATGATTCTACCGTAGATTGATTATTTCCTTTATTCATCTGTAGTATGCTGATCTTTCCCTTTGACACATTAGATAGCGACAAACTTATCATCTGTAAAGGCATGTTTTTCCTTTTCATATTTCTTGTAGAGGTACCTCCATTTCTTACTTTGGCTTGGTTTACAGTAGAGAAGAAAAGTACAGTCTGACTATTCATGTAGAAAATCACATAATGATTGCAAGAGAAAAATCGTCCTATCAATTTCACTTCAGGCAAGCTTAATTTTGCTGAGACCTGATCATGTGGAGGCAGTGCGTTTGCCAGGCTGGCAAAAGCAACATTCAGGTTGGACCAAAAGACACTGCCCAGCCATAGCTATTAAGAGGGTTCAGGCCATAGTACCTCTTTATGAGCCAGCCTTCTGTGACACTTTATTTTTTTGCTTAGTTGTTCAGTCCAACTCTGGAAGGCAATCAGTTTCTCAAAAGTACTACGAGCAAAATCTTTTTAGCTTGAAGTCTATGTCATACAATGCAGACAGGTTCCATTGAAATCAACGTTACAGTTAATTCTACATGCTGCCACTTGATTGTCTCCTTCCAGCGTATTTTTGTTCTTGTGATCAAGACCTATATTAGTTCACTCATTTGAATTATAATCATGATTGTTGTTCAGGACATACGCATGTGGCGGAAGCACTAAAAGTGCCAATTCATATATTCTTTACCATGCCATGGACGTGAGTCTCTTTTATCCTGCTTTTTCTTTAAAGAGTACAGATCTGCTATGGTATTTGCAGTTCTAACTTCTGCTGTTTATTCAGGCCAACTAGTGAATTTCCTCATCCTCTTTCTCGTGTCAAGCAATCTGCTGGATATCGAGTAAGTTTACATTGTTTTACTTATTTGCTTTGGGGACAAATAGTATTTTTACTTGACTTCATCTCGGCTCCCAAATGGTCTGGACCTTCCTAAATGATTGGAAATGGAAAGTTCATGAGGAGAATAATCATAATAGTCATCCCAATGCTTTATCATCATGCAAATTCCATTCTCTTTATTAATCCACAAATCAAAAGAACTAAGTCGATCACTTCAGAAAATGTTTAGTTATCGGTGAATAACCGAAACATCTAGGTATCTACTATCATTTCATGATATGTTATCCTACGTTGTTAAAAGTTGTTTGTTAGACCAGTCCTGTCAGTGTGCAATTGATATCATTCTGGATATCAGATCAATGTAATGATGCAAACTGTTGTTAAAATTCAGTAAATCAATGTAAAATTTCTGCGGTGAAAAGCAAGCCCAAACTCATTAACCAAAGGCACTTTCTTGAGCATACATACTTGATTGGATGATCTTGATGACAATATCTGATTTAATACTTTGCCTTTACAATTATTTTATTTCTTATGCAACGGAAAGCAAGCCCAAACTCACTAGCCAAAGGCATTTTCTAGAGCATACATACTTGACTGAATGATCTTGATGACTATCTGGTTTGATACGTTGCCTTTACAATTATTTCTCCATTTGCAGCTTTCATATCAAATTGTGGACTCGATGATTTGGCTTGGAATAAGAGATATGATAAATGAGTTTAGAAAGAAAAAGTTGAAGCTCCGTCCTGTAACATACCTAAGTGGTGCACAGGGTTCTGGCAATGACATTCCTCATGGATACATTTGGAGTCCTCATCTAGTCCCAAAACCAAAAGGTTTGCCATACCTATTGGCTTGAGCTGAAATTTGTACAATTAACTGGTCATTCTTTTCCCATATTAGTTGTCAAAGCATGTGGGTCTGAACCTGGATCTCTTTCTGGTGGCAGCTAATCTATTAGTAGGTGTTAAAATCTTGAAGATCTATTCTGAAAAAATGCTGTATGTCAAAAAAGACTCTTTGCATGAAGTAGATCTTAATATGGATGGTAAAGTGATGTTAATACCAGATCCATCTGTCTTTGACCAAATCAGTTATCCAATCTACACAGAGTGATGTGGGTCAGCCACTGTTACAAATGTATTTTTCTTTGGACAGAGCTATCACCATTACCGTGAGTAAATAGGATAGATTTCATGTCATGGAGATGTTATAGTAGGCTTCAAGCTCAATGGCGGAGCCCCACAGCACCATATCGTGGTGCACAGCGCCACAGCCAGATGTCAGCCAAGGGACTTCATCTTGATGTCTAGCAGTGGCTCACATGGCTAGTAGTTTATCTCCAATGGACTTCATCTTGATTTGGTCTATATGAGTCAGGAACTATGTTTCTAAATTAGGATATCTTTTGCTGGTTCCAAACTCCATCTGTAGGCTATGCTTGTTAATAAGAGACATGGCAATGTTGTTGCTGAAGAAAGGAAATAGAAGTCCCTTCTTCCCAACTTTCTCTTGATCTTGTGCTTCGACCCCGTGGCACATGCTCACCTTCTTAGCTAAGCCATGGCGCCGTCCTGATGCTGGTGCGATCATGGTCATCATTCATCCATTTGCCACTCTTTTGGGCTATGTTGTCACTTGCAAGACCTTAGCGGCAATGAATAAAAAAGATTGTCATAGGAGAGTCAGGGTTTCTGAAGAGAGTAAACACGTGTGCTAGTTGGTTTAACTGAAAAGGAACTTACATTACATTACAAATTTTGCATAAGTGAAGAACCTAACTGTCATGGCACTAGAGAAGTAATGTACCTGAGCTTTTGAATGACTTACGGGAGCGTTCTTGTGGACTTCTTATTATATTAAAGCATGCGTCAGTTACTCAGTTATGACTGCCTAACTGGTTGGTTAGTAACATCATAATTGCCTGTAGTTTTCAGGAGTCTAAAATTTCTGGGAACTGTCATTTGAAGTATAACATGAAAAATTGCTTGTTTAACTGTAGTTGTAAGGAGCTTTCCCATATAGTTAATTTTAAGGAGACATGATGCACTACTGTAGTAGCTTATTGTCAAAACATTTTGTGTTACATTTGCATATTATGGTTTAGCCTCAAGTATTTTTTTTAACTTTTGAATGGGCCAGCATCTCAATATAATTTTCATGTATTGAAGTGCAGATTGGGGCCCCAAGATTGATGTTGTTGGATTTTGCTTCCTTGATCTGGCTTCCAATTATGTACCTCCTGAACCACTTGTGAAATGGCTTGAAGCTGGTGACAAGCCCATATATGTTGGTTTTGGTAGCCTTGTAAGATCAGCTAACCTGGCTTTATTTTTTATTTATACAAGTTATAATCTTATTTGATCTGATCGACTGTATTGTTTAATTCATTGTATTAAAGTATTCTAGACACGCTGGCAATTTTCTTTGGCTTGCACTCGTGTATGTAGTTTGTACTTAAATCTTCCTGTCTAAATAGGGTTACATGCATATGATGTATGTTGTAAATTATATCCTAATGCCATTGACAGTGCTTGGACCATAAGCACCCTTAGCTGTTTTACTGCATAGCAACATCTTAAATGCTATGTTCACTAGTTATGATAACTGAAAACAGTGCAGTTTATCCGTCTGGAGCTATGTAACTGTTAGCCTCACTAGCTCACCAGCTCTCAGGATCACCCACTCTAACACTAGAGAAAACTCAAATACACACACTAATGTTGCACTGCACACCAGCACCCTCTTGCTCTATTTCACCACAGCTCAACACAATGATTACACTGATTTTAACACCACACACACACACACACACGATATGCTGCAATTCAGCTGCACAACTCAGCCAAAACACTCATGCAACAAGCTCCTCTAACATACGTGTATGCAGAATCACCTCCACTAATTCCTGCATACACGCCGACACTTTTTCACTTTGCTGACTCCAATTAGCGCACAGCCACTACTGCTGTATGCTAATCTGTCAACTATGCACACACTCCGTGCTTCACTCACAAACTGACCAGTTTGCTTCACTCACAAACTGACCAGCTCTACACTTCCCCCACTCTCCCCCTCTCACTGATCAACTTGCTTCACTCACAAACTGATCATCTCTAGTACTCTCCTCACTCTCTCCCTCTCACTGATCAACTTTGCTTCACTCACAAACTGATCAGCTCTAGTACTCTCCACTCCTCACTCCCTCTCACTGATCAACTTGCTTCACTCACAAACTGATCAGCTCTAGTACTCTTAGTACTCCCCTTACTCACTCCTCCCCCTAGCACTCTCACTCTCATTTTATAGCACAAGACAGCCCTAGTGCCTTGCTCATGAAGACTCAAGTCTTTGACTTACACACTAAGTCAAAGACTTGTCTTGCACTCTAAGGCAAAGACTTGACTTGCACCATAAGACAAGACTTGACTCACACTAACATGAAACAAGTATTATTCTAACAGTAACAGAATGATTTTGGTACAAAGACTAGAATCCTTGTGCAACAGAAGTATTCACTTCAAATTTTAAGCTCAATTTATTTAGATCACTTGTCCAAAAATGCTGAGTTCAAAAACAGCCAATTTTGATAGCTACTAGCCTATTATGCGGTCTGAGGCACGGTTCATGTTTTGACACCAGAGACTAATTTTTGCTAATGGATTAGTTTGTGCTATCACCCCTGAACACCCTTCGCCAGCTGGTATGTCAGAATTTTGTGATTTTCTCCTCAAAATACTAACGTGACATGAACATCTCTAGATCTGTAGTATTTCATTCATTCCAAATCTGTGTTCCTATATATCACTATAAAAAGTGATTGCATATGAACTGCTGCCACCTTTGATTGTTTTATGTATAAATATGTGTTACTTGATTATGTCTTTTATAAGCTTGCATATGGATAAGCTACAAAGTTAATTATACACTTGAATGAATGAAAATAGTGATAGGGGCTCTGTGCGTCTGTCAATATCTTCTCAGGTTGTAGAGCAATCAAGCCAATGCCATCATAGGTTCCCCTTAACAACTTTCTGGCATTTGACTTGTATTTTCTCCTGATATACTAGCCAGTTCAAGAGCCACAAAAGATGACTGAAATTATTGTCAAAGCACTGGAAATTACTGGACAGAGAGGTATCATTAACAAAGGCTGGGGTGGCCTTGGGACCTGTAAGTTCCTATCCTTAGTTTGTTTTGCGGTTTTTTGCCTGGCATATATTCTGATTCTATTCTAACAGAATCCAGAATTTTTGGCAGTGGCAGAACCAAAAGATTTTGTGTATCTACTGGACAACTGCCCTCACGACTGGCTTTTTCTGCAGTGTAAGGCAGTGGTAAGCCACTGCTTGAACTTTTGGAACATCTCTCTTTTAGCTTGTTGTCTTACCTTGTAAAATTTTAATTATAGTGACTGCAAGTTCGCATTCGATACTTTGAGGGTGACTTTATGCTACTTAAGATTTGAGTAGAGGTTTATGCTTTAGTCTTTTCCCCCCCTGCCTACATAGGTGCATCATGGTGGCGCTGGAACTACAGCTGCTGGTCTTAAAGCGGCGGTAAGCGCTCTCTCCACGTCTTAGTTCTATGCACAATAGTTTGTTCGTTGTTCTTGTAAGTTTCACCGAACAACAGACTTTTTGTTCTGGCTCTGGAAGTGGTTCACACTATCCTTGACGCAAACACATGTTGAGAAGAGGGGGACATTTTAAACTACCACCACTAGCCTTTCAGCCTATGTTTGCAATAGGATGGAATCAAGCATATGTTTAAAACACATTTCTTGCTGCACACTAGTACTGTAGGAGGTTTCTTGTACTTAATTTAGTTGTTCATGTTAGTGTCTGACTTTGCAGTGTCCTACAACTATTGTACCTTTCTTCGGTGACCAACCTTTCTGGGGCGACCGGGTGCATGCAAGAGGGCTAGGACCTCCACCAATTCCAGTTGATCAGTTTGGTTTGCAGAAATTGGTCGATGCTATAAAGTTCATGATGGAACCAGCGGTAAGTTATGCAATTTTTGGGCTAGAGAGCATAAATTGTTTTCTTGATATTGCTGTTTTTCCCTGCGACTCGATACTGAGGAGATAGATAGCAAGAACCACCAGGCCCAAGTCTCCCGGAGCCCACAACCAACAAAGGCCTCAGGCCTGACTCAACCCAAACAACTAGTCTAATGAGCAAGGGTTGCCGCACCTTAAGTATAATGCTCCCCCACCATTAATTTCCCATGGGGGCTAAGCTTAACAAGAATACTAGTCGTAACGTGTGGTTTCTGTTTCATGATAGAATATAAATTCTTCAATTCTAGCATGTATCGCAAACATTTAGTATATTTTGGTGCCAACAGCTTTTATCTCTTGGCAATTGACGTGGGACAGGTTGGAATACACACGTGCAAACTACAATTAGAGCTCCTATGCCACATAAAAGTAGTTGGATGTGTTATTTCACTAGTAGCCTAGTGTTGAGTAGCAGGGAGCGGGTTCTGATTTAACTTTCTTGTGATGTTGACACACTTGGCCCACACGTCTGTGACCATGTCAGATGGAAGTAGTCAGAGGAGACTCATCCACCCTTAAATGTAACGAATAAATACCCCATGTAATTTCAGGTGAAAGAGAAGGCTGTGGAGCTGGCTAAAGCCATGGAATCTGAAGATGGGGTGACAGGTGCTGTTAGGGCATTCCTCAGACACCTCCCTTCAAAAACTGAGGAACAGAGTCCACCGCAATCATCAAGCTTCCTGGAGTTCCTCGGTCCAGTAAGTAAATGTTTGGGCTGCTCATAGTGCAAAACACATCGATCACGGTATACAATTCCTCGTTTGGGGAAGAGAGGAGTTATCGTATCTCATGGAATGTGCTCTATGTCAGTATGTGGTTAAAGAATGTTACGCCCAATGTAAGAAGCCGGGGCCTGGAGTGTGCGTTTTGCAGTTCTTTTCTTGTTTCCCCCCTTTTACTCCTCTGGGTATGTGATGTGTAAAGAGTGCTTGTCTGGTG
The DNA here is from genome assembly GCA_032594955.1 of Panicum miliaceum. Taxonomy (NCBI): domain Eukaryota; kingdom Viridiplantae; phylum Streptophyta; class Magnoliopsida; order Poales; family Poaceae; genus Panicum; species Panicum miliaceum. Next base: position 2,790,874 of record CM064070.1, on the reverse strand, counting down.
TGGTTAGCTTGCGGCGTGCGTAATTTTGATGTGCAAGTTTGACGTGCAGCAAACGAGGATCTCACATCTGCATGGCCAATCCATTTTGTATATGACAAACTGAAGAGGTTCGATTTTAGTTCAATTGCTTGTAGCAACATCGTTATCGCCTGTTCCTTTATTTTGAGAAAGTCACGATTGCATCGTCTGAAGAATAGGCAGCATTGATATGCGAAACAGAACAATTTTTTTGCCAACTTGTTTTGGCAGCATCAGAGAAACGGCGCAGCATCGTCCACCCCATTTGTAAGCCTACTGCCTATTCACAATGACTCGGACGGATTAAAAAGTTCTAAAACCCGTGCTCGATTTCTTGATGAGAAACACTATCCGTATGACTGTACTACGTTTGAGCTGTACTTGCTGAGTAGTGCTTGTGCGTGCATATATAGCAGTACTCTTCCTAGATATTCTGAAGCAATTGCAAACTCCGAGCTCTTATGCTCTTCCGGTCCTTCACCCAAAACTTGATCTGATCAGCTTCATTTAATCATTTCGACCTCAAATCTCCCGAATGCCACTGCAGCAAAAATGCACACCTGATCGCCATAGTTTGCTATCGAGTCCAAAGCAGCAGTTGTGGCTTTAGTTGCTATTTCTTTTTTACCGAAGTCAGTAGGGGATGCCCCTACCTATTTTTTCATTTTATGTAAAAAAAATGTACAAAAAGGATTATAGGTCTGCAAGCCCAAGAAGAGTCTTGATTAAAACCTCCTATCTAAAATTACATAACCAATCATCTAACATCCGCCTAACTGCCGTCTTAGCTCTAGCACGTAGCAACTACATCTAGCTCCTCCTCGAAATAATAATACAATATCAAATATGGTGGTAGCCATAGTATATGCCCTTAATCACCATTAATTAGCAAAATTTAGAACCCTATGGACATGGGCTGCCTTTTGAGATACTTGAGTCATTTTGTTTATTTATCCACAAAACGCACAAAGTCTATCATGGCACGTGAGATCTTTGGCTTTGCTTCAGCAAATGGGTGGATGGGCATGACAAAAACATGAACATCTTCAATGAACTTGGTAGAATTATAAGCATCTTTTTGTTGTTGTATGGCTAAGGGTTGGGTTGGGATGGTGGGTTGGGGGACAGGGGTTGTTGGGGTTCGCAATTTAAATTGAAGTTAACTTTTCCTGATGAGGGGCCTGATATACACGGTGCGCTAAAAGGATTCCTCTTTTACACGGGTTTATGTGTAATATACCTAATCATGCAAGATATTAGCTTTCAAATTGTGCAAGACAAATGTTGTTTGAAGGAGATGCTCTTTTTATGTCGAATTTAAATATTTGAAAAGTTGTCGGATAGCTTTGTAATTTAAAATGGCTAAAATTATTTCAATGAAATTTTTGGAAAGAATCATTTACGCAGTGCCAAATAAGGGTACACTACTAGAAAACGAGCCTTCAATACCGGGTAGAAACGGCCAGCACCGGTTCTAGAACCGGTACTACGAAGCCCAGACTAAAAGTCACGGGCTTCGTCACCGGGTGTTTTACCCGGTGCTTAAGGCTTCCTTTTAGTACCGGGTGAAGGTTCCACCCGGTACCAAAAGGTTTTGGTCAAAAAAATATATTAAATCCGGGAAGAGGTCTGCACCCGAAAAGTTGAGAAGTTGACGGATAGTCACAAGTCACGTGATATTTTCACGCAAAATACGCACGCGTGTGGTGGCCGGGATTCAAACCCGCGATCTCTTGCCTTGCGCGAACCTCCCTTACCATTTCATCTACACAACAATTGTGATTGAGAGGGAGATACTTTTTAAAGTAACCCGTTGTCTCATATTAGTACCGGATAGTAACACTACTCGGTACTAAAAGTTTAGTACCGGGTGGTCAAAAGTATCGGGAGGAAGATGACCCGGTACTAATGCTAGAATTAGTACCGGGTCATCTTTCTATTGGTACTTTTGATATGGATCTTTAGCACTTTTTCTACTTAGTGGTAAGGAATAAGTTTGAAGTACAAAAGCATTAAACATACCAAGATATTCAAGAATCCAAGAAATCAGACTGTCTCATTTACTTGCATCTATATGCCCCCTTATAAAAGCATGACCCCAATACGAGAAGGGCAAAATATGAGGAAATAAAAAAAATATATGTTGCTTTTGGACTTGTTAATACATATAATTTGCCATTTACGCCCCCGTGAATGTATAGCTTCACTTATACCATTTTTCTAAGAGTTGAGCAACCCGACCGAACCTGTTTAAAACATATAGGAATTGCAAATTTTTAATTAAGATTACTACTCCCTTCATTCTAAATTGTAAATCGTTTTCGCAAATTTACATACGTAGTTTTTGCTATATATGTAGATATAATATATATCTAGGTGCATAGTAAAAATTATTTATCTAGACATCCAAAACAACATATAATTTGTAATGGAGGGAGTATTCACAGAGCTGGAGTGAACGAATAAATGGCAAATAAAGCCATTGTTTATTTGCATGACGGAAAACGGCAAAAGTGCAATTTATTTCGTTACATTATGGAGTAGAAGACAGGGCAGCATATATGAATATGAACATCGAAAGGAAATGGGAGGTCGGCTCAAATATCTGGAGCATAGCAATCATATTCTCTCCCACTAGCAAGCAAGGTAAGCTGCCCTCTGCGCGGCGAGCTGCTCCCGTGTGACGAACACGCCGTGGAAGCCATACGGGACCCGGCACGGCAGCGCCACCGTCGCTGCCACCTCCATGCTGCGCGCGTCCATCACCACCAGCTCCGACGCGCCCGCCGCCTCGTCATGAACAAGCACCACCACGTGCCCCTCATCTTCCTCCTCCTCTGACGACGACGCGCCAGCCGCCGGCACGAACGCCGGCTCGCCGCCGAACCGGCCGGCGCCGAACTCACGCACGGCTAGCTCCCCCGTGCCCAGATCCACCTTGGCCACGCCGCGACACCGCGGCCACGGCTCGGCCACGGCGAGGTACGCGTACCGGGTCCTCCGCCCCAGCCGGGACCGGTTCACCGTGCCGGCCTCGAGGTTGAGCCCCGGCGCGATCTCCCGCCGGTACGACTGCCCCGTTACGAGGTCCAGCCGGATCTCCGAAAGGGTGGCGCGAACGCTATCCGCGCCCCCGCCGCCGTCGTCGGAGAACAGCGCGTCCGGCGGCGTCATGCAGGAGCAGATGATCACGACGGCGTCGGCGTCCTCCCATGCGTTCCAGATGTGGAAGCAGAAGCAGTCCGGCACGTCGAACCACCGCATCCTGGAGCCGTCACGGTCGTATCTGCAAGTGATCATCAGAAGAAAAGTAATCAAAACGACTGGTATCGATTTCCATTTTACCCATTTCTCCCGCCATTTAATTTCTTTCTTTTGGCGAATATAAATTATAATTTTTTATATCACTATCTGATACACTGTAGCATTTTTGCCCACTATCGATGAGAGACATTCCGACCCTAACTTCATTCATTGGTGCTTACTGTTTCCTTTTTCCTGTAAAAAGAATAAAAGTAGGTAAACAAAAAACAAGCATTTATAGTGTAATTTTTGTCAATATGGTCATGTCGCCAACGCATTTACTCTCCTAGACCTTCTTTGAATTGAAGGATTTTCATATGAATTTTGGAGGATCCTAATCCTTATCAAAATTTCCTATATATAGAGGCCCTTTAATTAGAACAAAGGATTGGAGCTGTCAAAATTTCTAGGGATGCATTCTTGTGCCCCATTCCATTGGAAAACAAACATGAAGCTCAGTTTTTAAAGTCCAATGCCCCCCCCCCCCCCCCCCCCCCCCCCCTCTCCCTCTCTCTCTAATATTCATATCCTCTATCCTATGCACCATTTAAACGCATCTCCCATTCCAGTGTTTTCATTTCCCACTTCCTACATTTCAAAGAAGGTCTTAGATAACACCTTCAATTATTGTTAGCATAGATGAAACTGAAGTGGCTTGGAGAAAGGAATTGTTGTTGGTATTTAATATTTCATTGCCTATTTCTCTTCGTTTTAGGATGAACTACAGTTAGTTTCCTCATATCCTTGAGGATAACAAACTACTGTTGATATATGATAGATATGAAAATAGAACTTATATAACATTAATATTTATCCTAATTGCACCGAAAGCAAATTGAAAAATAGAATTTGATAGTGATATCTATTGATATGGTTTTCGCTTGCCAACTTAGCTAGATTACTGTAGAAGATTGGGTCCAAAAATTCTGTCAGCATATATGATTTTTTTTAGAGCTGTCAACATATATGATTGGGAGGGAGGGGACAGCCAAGAGAGTAAGCTTGGGGATGTGCTTTCTCACTAACTGAGGTGCTGCTACTCATGCGCATGTGAAATATTTGTATTAGAGTATATATGGAAGGGCTCTTGAAGGATCTGGTTATTATGATATATAGTACACAACTAGTTTTTATCTCTACCTTGTTTGAGATTTAAGCACACATGTGGCCTATGAGGCTATGACAAGATTTTGGTACTGGTTGATGTGTAGACTTAGATAACCACACTTATACCTAAGAACATTATGTTTAGAAATTTAAAATACTCACTATCACTAGTAACAGTGTCCACACATATCAGAGCAGATATTAGCTATGGATCTAAGTTGGTTTTTCCTTAAACTGCTTATACATGATTAAACTATTTTAATCGAGAGAACATGAAGAAACCGACTAACCAAGTGTTGTGACATGTTCTCCTACATTTTAGAATGCGGGTGCCTCTGTTAAGCTATACCGGTTTATTTAGTGTTAAGAGCAACCACAAAAAAGATCCGTCTCATCTTTACATTATTTCATAGCTCTTAGGATCATAATTCTTTTAGTATGTTACATGTTGTGCACTTGCTGTACGATGTCTAGTGCACTTTTTCTATGTGTGTGTGTTTTTCTCTCTCCCTAAATTCAATTGCCTATGGTAATATTATCAAGTGGCCGACGATGGTACAATACAATTGATCTGAATAACGTGTTATGCTCTTGTTAGAAATTAGTCAATACTAACTTGTCTAATCTTTGTAAACACTAGAAAATAATCAGTCACGCGAGAACAAATTCTGAAGAGGAATAATGCTCTTGGGCCATAGTTGCGAAATTAATGTAAAAAGATGGAAAATAGACATGTTTAGTTCGCTAAAACATCATTTTAAAACTATAACAGCAAAACATTGCTTGCTTTTGTTAGGAAATTTTTCCATATATACCAATGTTTATGTGCAGATCTAATGTATAGCACTCGATGTTTTATATACTTTTGTGCATATCATATATTTATTTGGAGAGGGAGTCGAAGAAACTCCTTAGTTTGTACTTGTGTGCCGATGGAATGTACAGGAGGAATGTGTGACATATATGCATCTCATCATCAGAAGCTAAGGCGTTTTTGTACATGCGTGCAGATAGCATGTATCTATCGCGCATCAGTGCATGTGCCCGCAGGAGTGTGTTGACACATGCATGCAAGGTGTCGTACGCACCGTGGGAGGAGGCCGAAGCGGGAGGCCTTGCCGTTGTCGTACACGACGGGGGAGCCGCCACGTAGCATGCGCCACAGGTCGAACACCACCTGCTGGTCGGGGACGACGGCGTAGCTCTCGGTGACGGCGAAGTCGTGCACCATCGTCGGCCGCCGGAGCTCCACCGCCACGTCGGGGGACTTCTCCCCGGTGGCGGGGTCCACGTGGAAGTACCTGAGATACGGTCTCCGGGCGACGTCGTAGCTCAGCGCGAAGAGCTCGCCGGTGACGGGGTCGACCTTGGGGTGCGCGATCATCGGCGTCCGCAGCTGCCCGGCGAAGTCGAACCGGCCGACGGTGGTGATGTCACCGTCGTCAGGGCCGATGTGCACGTGGTACGGCATGTCGTCCTCGGACAGCGCGAGGAGCCTGCCGTCGAAGTAGACGAGCCCGGCGTTGGCGGCGCCGCCGCCGCGGCTCGTGTCGACCACTCCGGCAGCCGCGCGGAGGCCGAGCAGCATGAGCCGGGCGAGCCCCGTGTGCCCGTGGAGCTCGCCAATGGCCTTGGGGAACGCGCACCGCCCCAGCGCGGCCTCCTGTACGAGCCGGTTGGTGCGCGTGAACCGCCGCGCGTACGACGGCGCCGCGCCGCCCGTCGCCGACGAAGTAAACGCCACCGCGTGGAGCATCCCGTCGCCGTCGAAGAGGTGGTGCCCGGCCTGGGGCGGCAGCAACGGGTTCGCACCGTTCCGGATGTAGACTCCGCCCACCAGGGCCGGAGGTATCTCCCCGGTGACACGTAGGTCTCTCACCGGCGATGGCGACTCGAACACGGGAGCAAAGTTGCCGGCGAGCTGTACCACCGGGTCGACGCACCATGGAAGCGCCCTCTTCGACTCGAGCGGGGAGAGGACACGGTCTTCTACGACGTCGAGGGCCGCGGCGAGGAGGCGTTGGATGGGGTTTAGGGTTGCTGGTTTGCATGGGTGGGTGGTGAGCAGAGCAGTGCAAGGTGGCGATGGTGGCGGCGGCGGTGGCGGCTTTGGGAGCAGTGGTGTGGTTGTGAGGGAAGAAGCTACGCACCGTGCCATCACGATATGCGACATGATCGAGGTAAACGTGGTGATCGGCCGTCCTGCTTGATGCAGCGCGTGTTGAGGAAATGAATGTGTGTGTATTTATAGTGCATTCTGGCCATGCATTTAATTTGTGAATATTTCCTGCCTTGCTGGAGTTGAGAGGGAATAACGGGCTGGATGCGAGCTGGATGAAAATGTAGCATGCATGTGTGTAGTGTAGTTGTATCTCTGCTGGAAAATCAGCATTTTTGCTTTTTTATTGTCAGTTCAGTTTTCAAACGTGTGTTAAGTAGGAGAACACCTTAGTGATGCGCGAAAAGAGTACAGAGTGCAGGAACAACATAGCTGAGGGAGTGGCATGCTATGAAGTGAAGTAACCGGCCGGGAACAACAGGGCAACATGCACGAGTCTTGGTGATGAAGCAAAGTCGCAAAGACAGACACAAATATAAAATGATGTGAAAATCACGGTACAAAGACCACTTTGCCCTCGAATGTTCTTAGAAAACTGCGCTACGGGCCGGAGATTTCTACCATGTCAACTTAAACACTGACTGAAAATTTCCAACGAGAGCTAGAGATTTCTTGCAGACACAGAGTATGAGTGGATTTCTAAGGAATTTAAGATTTTCAACGAGAATTCGAGCGAGATCTCAACCTTGTGCCACTAGACATGATACCTCCCAAAACTGTGACCAGACACAATCAAAGAAGTATAACAATGGTCACAATTAGATTTAGGATTAGTTAGATCCATGCCATTGCAAATACTCAAGTTCGAAGATCTACCATTACAATTCAGCTATTTTTAGACATACATTACAATTATTTCTCTACCTAAGATATGCCATTTTGTACTGCTCTTGGTCCCACATGTAAACTCTAGTATTTCCGTATGGACTAAAGTACCATCCGCTACATCTCATTGACATGTGAGCCCCACATGTCATCACCTTCATTTCTTGCCTAATCCATCTTCCCCAATGGATCGGCTGCAACCACCACGCCATCGTATCCATCACAACCAACCCCCCCCCCCCCCCCCCCCCCCCACTGTGGAGCTCCGGCGTAGCCCTGCGCTTGCCCTCTGCCGCCTGTCACACCTCGTCCTCCAAAGCCGCACAGCCTAGCTCTTCTGAGGGACGGGCCGGTATACACATAGCATCCTGTTTACACTTTCGTTCTCGCTTCGTGTAAAAAGTCAATCTAGATGTGCTATAGGTGGAGGATAAAAGTTTATAAGTTGGCTCCACCTTTGCTCAACTAGCAAGGTGATACTAAACATATGCACGCAGCACTCATGGACCACGTGCAAATTACAGTGTCGCACCGCCCCTGGCGCCGCCGCTGTGGAGCTCTGGCCTTAACTCGCGCTTGTTCGCCGCCTCCCCGCGCGGCGTGACGCTGTGGAGGTAGAGCTCCGGCCTGACCCCACGCTTGTCGGCCGCCGCCGTGGAGATGGAGCTCCAGCCTGGCTCCGCGTGTGTCCGCTGCCACCCCGTGGAGATGGAGCTCCGGCCTGGCTCCGCGTGTGTCCGCTGCCACCCCCGTGCGCACGGCGTCATGGAGCTCCAGCCTCTCCCGCCGCGTGTCTGCCGCCGCCATGGCCCATGGAGAACCAGGCCAGCTGCGCCCGCCGCGCCGTTCGCTACCTCTCCTCCTCGGCATTGAAGGCGTGGGATGCGCCGTTCCTCCGGCTGCAGAACCAGCGAGGGCAGCACCTGCTCACTAAACCTGCGCGTCCTCGACGATATCGTGTGCTGCATCGCGATCCGCCCGGGCGACGCCGTCCTCGAGAGTCGAGATCTGCCCCAGCACGGGCAACCTCACCGCCGCACCTGTCATCGCGTTCGAGGTTCTAGCCAGTGGCGAGGTGCTGCTCTCGGTGTGCTGGGTAGTAGTGAGGTGCTCAAAGGAGGCGATGGCCCTGCCGCAGCTGCTCTGCAGAAGCAGAATGAATGGGAGAAGATGAGAAGTGGAGGGAAGGGTATTGCGGTCCATACCAAACTATGGTAGCTGGACAGCGACCTGTACATGGGCCCAGCAGCCTCCCGGATGTAAAAATGGTATATAATGGCATATCTCTAAATAGTCGAATTATAATGGTAGATCTCCAAAGTCGAATATTTGCAAAAGCTACAATTTCCAAAACAAATCCACACAACATTTTTAAACCATTTTCTTTTGTAAAACAAGAGCACTAAGATAAATCAAGTATGTGCAATTCTCATCCTAGTTACGAGAACCTAAGATGTTTGTACTCCTCAAAGCACAAAACCATGGCTCTAAATACAGGCTTTGTGTTGCCCGTGCTGCCCGTGCTCGACGAAAAGTGATATCCATTCAATTCGTGGTCTTTCAGGAAATGATGCCATATAGATAGTATCTATATGCTTTGTTCTAAACTGTTGCACATGGATCTTACTAAACTAACAACTAACGTTACACAAGTTTTGCCTCATCCAAAATTATTGAGCACAGCAAGCACCGGTTGCAATACACTCGACCTTGGATGGTGGATTGGGCAAAAGAATCTTGCTTTTTCTTGAAGCATAATGGAACGACACCAAGGGTCGACTAAGGAATTGGCATGTCCCAATTATACTCTTTCGATCGACTTAGCAACCGGCATAGTTAGAATCCGGATAGCCAAGAAAATCAAAAGTGAGCTCTGGGATACTAGAAGCCATGGTTAGAAGTGCGTACCAAATGTCTCAAAACTCTATTAACAACCATCAAATGACACTCTTTAGGGTTAGCTTGAGATCTTGCAGATATATATGCACATACTAAGCATGATATGAGACTAGATGCACAAAGTAAAGGTCGGAGCCAATCAAGGAGCGAAATACCTTTGGGTTAACGACTTTACCTTCTTCATTTAGATCAAGAAAGTTTATTTGTAGCCATTAGTGTATCTTGATTAGTTTTGCATTCTCCATGTTAAACTTGTTGAGCTTATTCTTCACATACTTGGTTTGGTAAATAAATATGCCTTCCTTCAATTGGTTGATTTGAAATCCGAGGGAGAATTTTAATTCACCCATCATGGACATCTTCATAAATTGATTAGCAGTACTAAATATATTGTCATGGATATATATTTGGCATAACGAGATATCTTTATTAGTTTTATGAGTGAAGAGGACCGAATCGGTTTAGCTTATTTTAAAGTTATTCTTGAGAAGAAATTTCATAAGGCCATAATAGCATGCTCTACGAGCTTGTCCAAGCCCATAGAGCGCCTTATGGAGCTTGTAGACATAGTTGGGATGCTTTGGGTGCTTAAAGCTCAGTGGTTGCTCCACGTACATTAACTTAGAGATAGGCTAAATCACGGTGAGTAGCATTGGCAAACAAAATATAATTTGACTCAAGCCTAGCTACAGGTGCATATGTTTCTCTAAAATCCAAACCTTCAATTAAGTAAAACCTTGAGCAACCAAAAATACATCGTTTCTTGTAACCATGACATGCTCATCTTTCTTATTGCATAAGACCCATTTAGTTCCAAATATATTTACTTGAGTCTTTGCACTATGGACCAGACTTCATTCTGAGTGAAGTTATTCAACTCTTCTTGCATGGCCATCACCCAATCCGGATCATCAAGAGCTTGTTCAACCATGATTGGATATAAAGAGGAAATAGACAAATAAAATTCATGTTGAGAATATAGGCAATTGCAATATTAAATTCCGTATGAAATAAATCATGATGAACACATAAACTGCATAGATCTAACATACTAGACAACATAAATAGAATAGCCAGGATCTCAGGGTACATGCTTAAGAAGTAGATCAGATCACAAAATACGTACTGAGTCTTGGCTGGAGGGCTGACGATGACGAACCGCCGCTGCTAGAGACGATGAAGGCGGTTGGCCTATGAGGCGACGGAGTTGGGTGGAAGACGCGCCGTGGTGAATACCTTGAGCAGTTGCGCAAAGCGCTTCCCAAAAATCTTATTCGCCCTCTCCCGGTGTAGGATCCCAAAGGCGAAGGGTTCCAGAGACCTGCTCTCCTGTTCGCCGGTGCACGCCGGCGCTCGGGATGAAGAAGGCTACGATGGAGGTGCAACAGTGAGAAGAGGCAAAACCCTAACTTGTTTTGTTGTATTTTTGGTGGAGGCCGTTGGCTCATATATATAGGAAAGCCAACCGCCATCCCACTTCTCCAGTAGCAAGGTGGGACTAAACTTGCACCATATCCTCTTGCATACATGGGCCTTTGAGATTTACTAGAATTTCTAAAATTATTAATGGGCCAAGCCCACTAAAATTCCAGAAATTCACACATGCTTGCTAAGCGTGAATTTACTACCCCTATTCCGATCGTGTTAAATGCTTTGACGTACTCTTTGATGAGCAACTTGTGATTGAGTCATTTCATTTCAAGCAAGGCATCTTGAGTCACGCCATTTTGGTTTTCACCTTGACCTTGATAATGATCATGATCGTTGCCATGAACTTGACCTTGGTCTTGATCAAATTGAACACATGGTGGCTCAACTCTAATAGATGATGATGGTTCATCATCATTGTTGCTGTCAACCCGGACTTTAGCTAGTGTTTCTCGTGGCCTTAGTTCTCCAATGGCCATTCTCTTGATGGCTTCACTTGGTCGTTCTTTTTCATCTATATGATTTTTATCAACTTGATCTCATTGAGAGCTCTTGGATTCATCAAAAGTTACATCTATTGTGATCTCAAAACAACCACCAGTTTTATTGGAAACACGATAGCCATGTTCATTAGTACCATAACCAAGTAATTAATAAGCATTCATCAATCATTGGTGCAAATTTTGAGCTCTGGGGTTTTGTTTTTGTTATGTATGAATAACTGCTACCAAAAAGTTTAAAGTAATGTCCTTTGTGTCTGTTACCATTAAGAAACTCATATACATCTTCTCTTAGATCTTGTGGAGGTAAAGATGGTTGATAGCTGTTGGCGGTCGTTATCTCGATTATGGACCACCACATTCTCGGAATAAATTGTAGTATATGTTATGGTTCATGTTTATATTTATTAAACTAATAAAGTTACACAAGTTTTGGTGAGTATAGGGTGCGGAAAGCAATTGGGCAAAAACCCAGCCCAAAATGGGCCAGAATGGGTTCGGCAGAACCCATTTGGTTCGCCCAAACTAGAGTTGGCCTGTCCTCAGGTCAGGTCTGTAGGCATGTAAGGAAGCACATTCAGTATTAATCCTGAGTGTTGATATTAAAGCTGTCCAATTTGAGGGCTCCCTAGAATCTACCATTGATCCAGGCCCACAAGGAGTGAAGAAACACTAAACATACCCATCTACCTCCCTGAGGACAGCAACCCTAGCCATCCACGTGTCAATGGTGTTGCACCTGAAGGGCAACATGCGCTGTGTAGGTTCAGCCAAAACCAATAAGTTTGACAGAACCCAAATGTATCTATCAGGACATGCAATCGCCTTGGACAAGCAACTACCGACGCTAGGAGGGGATCAGAGTAGTTGAACAACCGAGATGGTGCATCGGAGCTTCCACCGAATCCCTATGTTCGGCCAAACTCGGGCCCACGCCAACCGACATTCCCTCACTCTTACATGTACCCCTGAGCTTTCTAGGCACTATAAATAGAACCATTTGTACTAGATGTAAAGACACACCAATAGGAGCTCTCCACTTCACTTTTTTTTTGCTTAGTTGAGTTAGGCTAGTAGTAGTTGGGAGTTAGAGTCGAGCTTAGCCACATGTTCCATAGTCATCTTCGGGAGTTATGGTATAGGCTTTTGTATCTTTTTCTTTACTTCTTGTAAGACTCTAAGTATACAATAAAGAGTTATCTTCTATCTTGAGTTAATTACTTACTGCACTTACCCTACTCTAGTTGCAGTACTTCTAGTTTAGACTAAAGTTGTTATAGCTTAGACACTAGAGCTAGTATTGTAGTTCCTTCGTATGTGGGTTTCTCTCTTTATCTGTCAGGTTCTAGTTCTTAGGGCCTATTGGATAAGGTGCTATCTTGTTTGGATCCAGAGGAAGTACTATGCTACACCTTTAGGCGTTGTGCCTAGAGTTGTCCCTTAGCTTGATTTGCACCCAACGGGTGGTAGTTGACAGGTGAAGATAAGCTATTTTGCATACATATTTCACTATGTGAGAGCGGTTGATGCTTTAGGGCTTAGGAGTGACGGGCCTTTGTCATCCTTGTTTGGAGTTCGTTCTTCATTCCAGGTGACCGAATGTTACAAAGCTAGCTGCTATAGGATCTCTCTTAGTCTTTGTTGTGCGGTGTTGGTTCTCTATATAGGAGGTAATTAAGAATCTATCTCATCTCGATGTTCTCCTACTACCTAGGTTGTTCACTAGTTAATTTATCCCGGATCTCCCTGCATGTTAGTGCTATCATGCCTATCTTATCCTTACCCTTTCTAAGTTTTTGTTCACTAGTTCTTCATATATTCTTAAGATTTATTTACCGATTACCCTTGTTTCCCTGTGAAATATAAATACAATACCCTGGAATACTTCTAGGTGAAATGCTACAACGGATATTCTATGTATGTTTGCAGAATTAATCTTCTATTAATTTTGTGACCATAGAAAAATACCACTAGTATTTCCATTGCCATTGCTGGGAAGCAATTGACCTAAGATATTATTAAATATTTCTTCTAGAATTATCGTAATTTAGTGTAGTGCTTCTCATGCAGGCTTACCCTTATTCTATTTTTTTAATTGGTGAATCAAAGCAGTTCAACACTGACTTTCCACCAAATTTTCAAGGTGATCCTAAGTCACTCATGAGAAGAGTATGACCCCATGTTGTTTCTCTCCAGAAGCGACTCTAGAATACGAGCCTAGTCACCCGTACAGACAACACACCATCAACCTCAACAAGAATGGCTGACAAGACGATCCGTGAGTTCTGCGCTCCATCTAGTTCCAACATTCCAGTTGGACTGGAAACCGCTATTGGAGATGGCTATTGGAGATGGAAACTTGAAACTCAAGCCAGCACTAATCAACATGGTGCAAGCTAGTCCGTTTTGTGGCAAGATGAACAACGATGCTAATGCTCATCTTCAACATTTTCATTACATGTGAAGGCTAAACTACAAGTCAACCTGGAGATGATCCGGATTGCCAAGCCACTAGCAGCATAAGGGAACTTTTGAGATCAACGTTGCATATCTGAACATGCTCGTGAATGAACCATTCATAGGGACAGAGAACACAATTAAGCACATTTAAAACTTCATTCAGATCACCAATGCATTGAAGGTTGATGGGATGGATGAAAATAATCTTAAGGCAGGGTCTATTCCTTTCTTGCATAGTGGAAGGGCGGCTAAGTGGTTTCACTAGCAGGAGGAAAATACATTGTGAATTTGGAACAACTTCAGAAGACACTTCTCACCAGGTTCTTCCTACTTGAAAGAACTATTTCTCTCAAAATGAAGATCATCGTTTTTTAGCAGTACCCTAATGAATCCATAGGGGAAGACTTGGAGAGATTTGTAGAGTTGCTATTGAAGTGTCCTCATCATGGATTGTCTAAACATGATTTGGCTCAAGCATTCTATGATAGGTTGACAAAAACTTCTAAAGATCACCTAAATGCTGTTGTTGGAGGGTCATTAATGAACAAGACCTGTGAAGAAATCACCACACATCTCTAGTTAATCAAGAAAAATCGGTCTAGGACAAATGCCTTATCAAGAGCACGATTGCATGTTTACATGGAAAAAAGGCCAAAAAACATTGTTGAAGTGAATCATCTCGATGTCCTAAGTCAAAGATTGACTCAATTTTTAATAAGATGAGGTGAAAATGTGAGGGGGGGAGGGGTCCTCGAAGCTATCTCAACTTGTGAAGCGTATGGGCCTGTTTAAAAAAATTGCCACGAGACAGTGAAGGCATTAAAATTTATTAAAGCATATAATTTCAATGCAGGTGCAGCAATTCAGAATGCAGTCCACTAAGAATCCAATCCAGCTCTAGGAATTCATTGAGTCCAATAGAAGATAAATAAATATTTTAATAACAAACTCAAGGATATTGATCCAATAGTTGAGAAAACGGATGGAAAACTAATTAAGTTGGGTAGTTTATATCAGTGTTGACGGTCATTGAATTCCGCCTTGATCGTCCAACTTCTCGGGAATAAAAGAGAGCTTCATGCTATGTTCCATGCATACTTTACTTCAATTAATAAGTTCCACAAGTTTTGATGAATTTTTTATTGCGGGAATACATGGCAAAAAAGACGGCCAAAATGGGACCAACCCTATGCCGACCAACGTAGCCCCTCTTCACCAGGCCACGTCAATCATCCAGGGGTAAAGAAACACATTTACTTTACTCCTAAGCCATGGATGAAATGTCAGCTTTATTGTACGGACCGAAAGGTTCCCCCTTGAATTGAATAGCCCACATTCGGAGAAGATGTACACAATTGGCACCAAACCAGCACGTAGGTAAAGAATCCACCAACATGTGGGCGCGAGTCCTAGGCCGGCCGGCCCCACCTAGGCTGGTCGGCCTAACCTTTCATGCCACGGCTTTGTAACCGCCTACGGCTGTTGGACAACTGTCTCCATGAGGCAATCCAAGCCGCACAAGATGAAAACAGTAGATCCAAGGGCCTCCAGGCCAGCTGGCTCCACTTTGTCGCCACCCGCCTCAACCGTCGCATCTACATGCTTCCCACTCCTCCTGGACTATAAATATGGGTGAAGGCAGCACTCGTTAGATATGTAAATGACCTTGCTACTCACATGTTTGCCAAACATGTCAAGTAATTATTTCTTTGTTGTTACTTGGATGCTGGACTTGGTGTCAAGATAAAAGTGGTATAGTTTGACTACATCTCCATAATCACACAGGTAGTTATCCACGGTTTCATCAACATAATATTTTTCTCCCCCTCTGTGGATGCAGTGAAAAAAGCAGTTGAATTAGACTACTATTTCAATCTACTAATCGAGCCTAAGTAGATTCAAGATAATATAAAAGAAAGAATCTAAAGTGAGGTAGTCTACCGCACTTTATCATTCCAACCGGATCCTTCCATTTAAGACTTGGATTTTTCTTTTCTTTAATCCCTTTTTCATTTCTTCAATAATTAATTGGAATTCCAATTAATCATTTTCTATGGCTGTTTTTACATAAATAATAATTAAAAAGGCAGTAGGAACTGAATGAACAAAGCAGTAGCAATAATACAAGAATATTGATTTCCATAATCTTTTTATTTTTTGTAATCCCATAGAGAGAAAAAAGGGTATCCCGTAAATTTAATGGGAGGGCTCGCATGGTGTATTCACTACTAGAAAATGGGCTATCGGTCCACCCCAAATATAACGGTATGAGCTTAGATCCGATACTAATGCTAGGATCTAGCTCATACCAGAATATTTACGGTGGATGGAAGTCTACGGAGACCTTCAATACCGGGTAGTAACACCAACCGCTACTAAAAGGTTCATATTAGTACCAATACCGGGTGGTAACACCAACCGCTGCTAAAAGATTCATATTACTACCGTAACACCACCGGTACTAATGTGAACCTTTCAGCACCGGTTGGTATTACCACCCGGTTCTAGAAGGTCCCTCATGGGGTAGTTCAAAAGGAAAGCATCTCTCTCCTAATAACAACTGTTGTGTAGACAAGAGGTCCCGAGTTTGAATCTCATCCACTGCGTGCGTGCGTATTTCGCGTGAAAAATCACATGACTTGTGATGTTTGAAATATTTTGTTTTGATATTTTACTCTTGGTACGGGTTGGTGGCACTACTATGGTACTAAATAGATTTTTATTACTGGCTCATGCAATCGGTATTGATGACCTAGACTTTTAGTCTCGGTTTCTCAGTACCAGTTGTAGAACCGGTATTAAAGAGCCTTATGACTCGGTACTAATCACCTTTTTTCTAGTAGTGATGGGTACCAATGATCTTGATTTGTTTTTGAAACTTGTTTCCGCAGCCTTCTTATTAACATCAAGAAGCTTAGGAATCCACATGGGTTTCATCTATAAGAGGCCTTATATAGTGCATAACAAAGAAAAACATGAGGATACCTATCTGGAAGCACCGCTCGCCTGTCAAAGCTACCGTCACCATCCTTCTGGTTACTCCCACCGTCTGATCAATCAGAGAAGCAAGGTGATCAAGGATTGTCGTGGTTGATGGTGAATTTTTTTACTTTTCACCATCGCAGCCGCCTAACCTTATTATAACCCGCCCTACTTGACCCGCCTGAAAAAAAATCTGACCAAACCAATATGTTGACCGGGCTCGGGCCAAAATTTTTGATCCACAACAAAATACAGGTCGGGCACGAGCTGATTTATTTTACCCAAAACCCGAAAAAAACCTCACCCAACTCGACCCAAAAATTGTACATTAAAAATTGGGTTTTGTCGGCCCCACCTGATCTAAACCGAACCCGAGCCGACCTCGACCACATGCCGGGTAGGGCTCGGGCTAAAAAATTCGGGCCGGTGGTGGGTCGGGCTGGATCTACTACTGATGTAGCACTAGCCCGATCTTCCGATAGGTATAGTAATTTTGATTGGTGGAGACTCAATGTTGTCGATCGAGGCTTCTAATCAGTCACGATTTGAACCCCTGCAACCATTACACCGCTGCTCCGTTGGTTATCAACCAAGTACAACTTGATTAATCTCGCCAAGAAGCCTTTTCCCTGCAAGAGAATTGAAGAACACAAGCAAAAAAAAGGATAAACACGCAATCTAAAATTGCAGATGTGTATGAAGCAAAGATGAATATGTGGTTCAATCTTTGAACACAAAAGGATGACTAATTACCATAGTGGTGTAGAACAAGAACGGGCCCTGATTCACAGCAAAAGGACTCAACATCACAGTTACAATGAAAGATGTATGTTTCTCGATGGAAAACTAGAACTTTACCCAAACCCTAATATGGCGGCGGTTACTAAATATATGAGGGTTAGGTCATGGATGACCCCCCTATGCACCCCCATGGGCTCCAACACAATACATGGGCCAATGGCCCAAAAGACGGTGGCACAACACCCTGACAGATTCTGGACATCCACTAGTTTCGATAATTCCTGTTGACTCAGACGGAATTTTGATGTGGGACTGGTGGGATTGGAAGCTCTATAAAATTCCCTTTCCATCCATATAAAGAACATCCAAAATGGACTTCGTATGCGACCTGAGCGTCATTTTTGTGAGTTCTGCTCCTGGACTCCGAGGTGGGGTCGAACTTGAATTGCTTTGGGCCTCCACCTTGGCAACTCGAACTGAATTAACTTCGAGCCTCTTTCTTAACTTGGACACCCTTACTGGACTCCTCCTTCTCCATGCCATGGGCCAATAATGGTTGTATGCACGAGTGTCATGTTCTCATCATCCTCCCCTACTTGACGAAAAGCCGTCCTCGGCGTCGATTGTGCTCTAAACTGATCCTGCACAACATAAAGGAAAATGGGGTTGCGAAAATAAAGGAAACTGAAATAATTATGTAGAGGGATGTGACCATGTTTCCAATTTTTCTAGTGTGTCATCTCACACAAAAATTTCAGCAAGCATGTAGGCTCCTTGATCGGAATGTACACGATGTGTGTCAATACTATCCTGCAAAAGATTAGTGCTAACAATAGGCAGCATAGGACTATATGGCATATGAATATTACCAGTATTTGATCCATTTAATTGATTACAATCTTGCACAATAAAACAATCCATATTGCTACTAATGTAAACGCGTTGTATCATGTATTGTCCGTTGTTATTATATTTGCCAACAACATGATATGTGTGTCTAGAAAACCATGGCAAATCAACATATCCAAAAAGTCTCTCCTCCAAACAAATTAGATTACACAATATATCAAATTTAATGTAACCCAAAATATTTAAAGGAGATGATAACTTCAACTCATCTTTATCA
Source organism: Panicum miliaceum (assembly GCA_032594955.1). Taxonomy (NCBI): domain Eukaryota; kingdom Viridiplantae; phylum Streptophyta; class Magnoliopsida; order Poales; family Poaceae; genus Panicum; species Panicum miliaceum. The sequence goes on along the minus strand of CM064070.1, from coordinate 2,772,366 downwards.
CTAGCAATATGAATAACATGTCTACTTTCAGCACAAGTGTTGGGTTTTAAAATATAAATAGCATGATTATTCATTGGTACAACATAAGCATTTTCATAAAATTTACCTTTATCTTTTGACAAACATAAATCAAGGGAAGGTTCCACTAACATTTGCTCTATGATAGCAAGATTTGTGGAAAAAGTCAGCACATCAAGATAATTCTCACCTTCCGTGAGTGTAGCATCATAGGCATTACCCATGTTCTTATTTTTAGCAGGAGTAATAGGTGCATTGTGAAGGATGGTTCTGAATTTGCATATGAGGTTGTGAGCTTCTCATTTTGTTTCGCATCATCCTTGTCCTCTTGCGTTGTTCATAATCCTGCAAAAGATTAGCATAGCAAAAGATACAAGAATAGACTGATCCTCTAACTGATGCACCTCATATTATGAGTTAATTATATGAGATGGATTAGCAAAAGTTTCTCTCATAAAAAATTTTATATCGTCCCAAGTTTGAGGTTTATCTGATGGACCTAAGGTCTCCCACCAAGTTAAGGCAGAATCTCGCAAGACACTAGTAACATTTTTAACCTTCCTCCTTGCACACATAAAACGATTACCGCATGACATAAAATTGGAGCTGAAAGTATTTCTACTTTGCAATGACCCTTTCTTCTTTTTCTCCTCACACCAAAAATAGTAACCTATAAAAATAGAGTTGGGCAGCAATAGAACTATGTAGAGATGAAAACAGAATTGCAGTGCACGATGAGAAGCATAGACCCAAGCAGACCACAAACAAGACCTAGACCCGACGAACACGATGGCACAACGAGGGACTAAAATTCAGCAAAGCAAACCAAACTAGAAAAAATTATGGGGCACAAAGGCGTCATAGGACAGCGGAAATATTTTTGTATGGCTTTTTTTTGGACTATAGGTAATGAAAACAAGATGAATCTAAAGTGCACACGATAATATACCTTACGATTAACCAGAATCCTGATACCTGATGTATCACTGGCCCAATCTTCCGATAGGTACGGTAATTTTGATTGGTGGAGACTCGATGTTGGTGCTCCGGGCTTCTAATCAGTAACGATTCGAACCCCTGCAACCGTTACACCGCTGCTCTGTTTGTTATCAACCAAGCACAACTCGATTGATCTCGCCAAGAAGGCTTTTCCTTGCAAGCGAATCGAAGAACACAAGCAAGAAAGGATAAATACGCAATCTGGAATTGCAGATGTGTATGAAGTAAAGATGAATATGGGGTTCAAGCTCTGAACACAAAAGGACTAATCACCACAGTGGTGTAGAACAAGAACGGAACCCTCATTCATAGCAAAAGGATTTGGCATCACAGTTACAATGAAAGATGTCTGTTTCTTGATGGAAAACTAGAACTAAACAAAACTCAAACCCTAATGTGGCGGCGACTACTGAATATCCGAGGGTTAGGTCATGGATGACCCCCCTGGATGTGCCCCCATGGGCTCCAACACAATACACGGGCCAACGGCCCAAAAGACGGTGGTGCAACACCCTGACACCCTGACAGATCCTGGACATCCACTTGTTTCGATGATTCTTGTTGACTCAGATGGAATTTTGATGTGGGACCGGTGGCATTGGAAGCTACATATAATTTCATTTCTATACATATAAAGAACGTTCAAAAGGACTCCGTATGCGACTTGAGCGTCGTTTTTGGTGAGTGCTGCTCCTGAATTCCAGGGTGGGCTCGAACTTGAATTGCTTTAGGCCTCCACCTTAGCGGCTCGAGCTGAATTAGTCTCGAGACTCCTTCTTGATTTGGACACCCCGCTGGACTCCTCCTTCTCCGTGCCATGGGCCAATCATGGTCGTATGTATGAGTGTCATGTTCTCATCAACAACCGTCCGATGTAGGGTTTCCGATGGGGAGCTAGGGAGAAGAGAGTGAATAAGATCTAGTTGTAACATGTGATGTAATTGGAAATTGCAGGTTATAGTTAGAAACTATTACGTCCGTTCTTTGTTGATATTTTAGACATGGACAATGTGTTTAACATGTGTCTTTCATCATTGCTTTTTCTAACATACTTCCATTGAAGTTTATGGGAAGTATAATCATCTTTATGTATTAATCTTAGTAGTGTGGTTTTAGTTTCTCCCAGCGAATCGAGCACTATTACAAAGTATATATCCTAACGTCGTCCGACAGCACCTGCGTTTGTCGCTTTGGCTAGCTTCTCTATTACTCTAATACTTTGGCTAGTTTTCTCCATCTCGGGCGCTCCTCTGGAGGTGCTGCCACCCGCGCGCTACGGTGTCATCGGCTTCCAGGATCGTCGGAGGGCGCTCAGCTTTTGAAAAGCCTGGGTCTCGAATCACGGCATGGAATTATTGGCGCGCCTCCGCCGCGGGTTTTAAAAGCTGCCTGACCTTTGGAGCCATCAGGAAGCTCATTCCGGCGGCTAGAGAAGTCACTGATTTCTACGTTCAAAAAAGAAGTCACTGATTTGGAGAAGAAATCATTTTCTCAGACGAGAGAGGGCCGGATTGGCATTGTTTGTCCATGGGTGGCAGAAGACCTATGCTGGGAAGAAAATATTTGTAATCTATGCCTCGTTCTCATCCAAACCGGTCAGGAGGTTTAGATTTAGATTCTGTACGTGGCAAGATTTTTATGTGCGTCCTCCTCCTATCAATAATATCTATCTATCTGTGCATGCATGCATTCGTTGGTGGTTTCATTAGATATTCCCTTCGTTCTAAATTATAGGTCGTTTTAAATTTTTTAAGTCAATAGTTTTTGTTATGTATCTGTTGACGCTAAAATTTCGTAAGTATAATTTTGGTAAAAGCTGATGGAGAATTTCAAGGAAGCCTATGGCTCGTTCGGCTTAAGATGCTGATCAAAAACTGTCAAGGCACGGTCAAGGATTGGTCAAAGACAACGTGGACTCGATTAGAGGTGTAGCTAAAAGCAGTCCAAATCGGATTAGAAGATGACATTATCAACGGATCTTTGCGAGAATCCGATGCTTTTGGGAGATTGTTGACGCTAAAATTTTGCAGAGCCGATGAGGTCCTGGAAGAGTTGTTTGAGTGCCAGCTGTCGGGCATGACGCCGGTCAAAGATGACGTGGACTTGGTCAAGGAAGCAGTCAAAAGGATTCGAATCAGACTAGAAGATAATGTCAGCAGAAGATCTTGCGAAAGTCCGGTTTCCTTTTGAAATATCTTGTAAATATGGTAGTTTAAGTTATTTCTTTTCGCTCAAGTTTGTTCGAGTCGTGTTAAGTGAGGAGTTTTAGTATCAGGCTATAAATAATAGCAGTTAGGGTTTTGTAAAAAAATATAATCATCAATTAATACAACTTTTCTCAGCACTTTGCTAAAATCCTAGGAGTAGGAGTAGAGTACTTTCTCAGCGAATTCCTCAGCAAGTAGGGTTGCATCAAATCGATCTCCGGCTTGTTGGTAAGTTTGTGTGTATCATATTTTCTAGGCTTTAGGTATCGGCGCATCGCTGTAGTTTCGTCTAGTTTAATCTACAAGTTATCGATTTCTATCAAGTTCTATCAAGTTCTTGTAAGACTACATCGTTTGATCTCTTGCTAGTTCTTAATAGATTTCGCAATTTATCAAGTGGTAGTCATCGGGTTATCGGCTTCATCAAATCTTTTCGCGGAGTTATTTTATAGCTGATTTATTCTTTGATTATCACTTCTACAACCAAATCATCTACGATCTAGTTCTTCGTTGCATGTAGTCTGATCGGACGATTCGCTTGCCTTATCATCGTTATCTCAGGCTGTTTCAGTTAAGTCCGATCCTTGAGCAACGATGCTAAGTCGAGTCTTATCGGCTGGATGGGTTTACTGGTTAGTGATGGAATGATGGTGATGGTTCGGTAGTATCAATCGGCTTTCGTGGCGATTCTGAGCTCAACGATAAGTGTAAATTCTAAATAATTAGATGCATCAGTTAATTATGTTTGGCTTGTTGCCCTGCCGTTAGCGCTGTCTTGGTTAGATCTGATCCAACTAATGATAACAATAAGTTTAGCTTAATTAAACATATATGTTTAGTTATGAGGTTTTTATCATTAATCCTATTCCATCATGAAATCGGTTTTGTAGCCGATATTCGGTATTGTGCTTCAGACGTCCTAGCCGATGCATTTGTTGAAACTATTCGGAATCCCAGGTGATAGTTCCTTATTGTTTTGCTGATTAAATTTCTTTTACCTTGTCAATTATTGGTTAAATTGACTGGCACGCCCTGAATCCGATTTGTAGGACCTAAACCGGAGATAAGCAGAGCTCCCAAGCCTTAGTGTGTCGTGCTCCGCAAGATTTACCATTCGATTTTTGCAGTAACAGTATCTAAACATAAAGTATATCTAATTGCATGGTAAAAATAATGCATCTTGAAAATCTAAAACGATCTATAATTAGAAAGTTGGAATGAATATAATGGAGTATGTGGTCCGGCTCAACACTAGTGTAACTTGACATTGGCTATTATATACCCTCCACTCACGCATAAGCGAAGTGTTTATTGGGCTCGAAATTGTTAGCATATCTTGAACTATATATGACTTCTATTGTGATATGTTATCTAATTACTACATCCATTATAGTTCATTTTAGTTTTGTTATAACTTATAAGTCAATGCAAAACTTTGAGTTTTCATAAAAATGGATCTGTCTTGAATTAGTTTTATTGAATATAGTTGACGCGAAATCCGATCGACACACCAAATGTGATAGAACGCGCAGATCGCAGCGATCGCTCCTACAGTGCTCCTGCGCAGACTTGTCTGACCGATTCTGCTGACCGTCAGACCAGTTCATCCAGGTGCGCAGCGAAGACATAGATCCACAAGCTCGGGAGGATCCTGTTGGGGCCGGTGAATCTAGGGTTGTCCTAGGGTTGGCAGGCCACCTCGAACGCAGTAAATATGAAAATATGTTTGATTTGATTGAGTTTTCTCAATCGGCCGTTGCCCCTTCATATATATAGGCTGGAAAAGTCATACCCCGTTAGGAGTCGGTTTCTAAATCATCCCGAATTACAAAACCTCAACCTGCTCATATTGTAGCAGGCCCGACCGGTCGGCAGACTGGTCTCGGTTTTTGCCAATTTTAGCTGCTAACAAATCCATTATGAAATATGTATAATGATAGTGCATTTATTGAATATTATAGATGTTAATATAATTTTCTATAAGATCAAAATTAGAAAAGTAAACCATGATTTAGAACGGAAAGTATACCTTGTTACTACAGTGCATGTTGCAGAGGATACTTTTTAAGGTAGTACAATACTCCTGCAGATATTATTGGTGAAAATTCATATTTCGGTGGTGTTAGCTTGGCTGATCCAACAGAGAAACGAAGATGATGGAAGATGCTTATAAGATTTTACGCGTGCCAAAGTTGGTCAACGATGAGGTTGCACTTGTCCACACATATTCCCTGGTAATTGAATCGTCATTCGGTGATGCTTTGATCCGAGCGTCCGACGCGTGGTATGGGCATCAAACGCGTGTGCCGGACGGCCAGCCAAGCAGTCGTATGAAGCATTGGACTCAAAATTTTACTTCATTCTAATTAATTGCTTGTGTTTTTGCGTCCGGCTACCTTATCCTTTTCACCTGCTACTACGGTTTCCCCTTCCTTTTTCACCAACCTTTTCTACTGCTCCGTACTACAACCTACCGCTCCCACCAAATGCTCTCTCTCCAGGTCCGCGCTCTGTCCCTGCTGCTCCATCCCAAGTGGATCTAGTCATCAACTCCATTCTCTTTCTCTCCCCGAGTGATCATGGAAGCTTTGATGTCTCTCGATCACGACGGACCATGGAAGCTCCGCTATAGTTGAGTAAAGACTCAATCTGGAAGGGAGGACAACACTTTGGGGTATTTTTGGTGGTTGATACTTCAAGCTTGATGGTGGAGATATCAATCTGGGCACTTACATCCGCAAGGTTGTGTGTATTCCAGGCAAGTCAATCGGATGTTGCAACTTGCTATTTGCGATGTTGCAGATGTTTAATATATTTATTTCGTCTCACTTCTTATCTTGCTGGGGCTTTGTTCGTATTCCATCTACTATATGTCTGCAGTATGTTGCATGCATTATGTCTTAATGTTGCAATATAAGTTTTTACTTAATATATTTGCAACATTGTAAGAGAAGTTTTCACAGTAGTTGATGCTGCAGTGGTTGATTCGAGATGCTATAGTAGCGGATTTGTGACGTTGCAACTTATAATAGATGATTCATGTTCCAATGTTTTTATTAGGGTTGTTGTAATAGCTAAGTTAAGATGCTGCACTAGTTGATTTGGAATGTTACCATTCGCCACTTGCCAGATTTTTTTTTTTAAAATATGGTTATGGGGAGGACAGAAATAGTGATGATTTTATGGTGATGTGAGATTTGTTTTATGGGATTTCTTGTTTGGTGGCGCGGGGTGTACGTCAAGGGTACAGCTTGGTTTGAGCTTAAGATGACGCAAATATTGCATGTAACATGGGCTAATATTTTAGTGAATTTTTTTTCAACTTCGATGAGATAGTTTTAGCAGGACATCGGACGTCCAGACGTTAGCAGTTCCGATCATCATTTTATCGTGTTCTTTGCTGGTCTGCCAAAGAATGCTATGTTTGTGCTCCATTTTGGACAATCTTTTAGATAGGGTGGATTATGACGTACAAACATAGACCATCACAAATATCTATCTCATGCTTGTAAATAATTCGTTAAAAGCTCTTCTTCATTTTATCGTGTTCTGTGTTGGTCGGCCAAGGATGGTATATCCGTGCTCCATTTTGGACAATTTTTAGATGGGGTGGATTATGACGTTACAAACACATACCATCACAAATATCTATCTCATGCTTGTAAATAATTCGTTAAAGGCTCTTCTTCGGTGTGTAAAAAACTAAAAATTGACCTGTAATATTTTTCATTACTTTTAGTATAATCCATGCCTATCCTGTTTGGGGAGGTAAAAAAAATGATTACGTAGCTTGATTGCACACGTTGGCACCTGCTTGCATGACCGCCTAGAGCGAAAACAACAAAAGATGCATGGGTCCCGGCCGGCACATGGTGCCCTCGTGGGTCCTGCAATGCATGGCCTCCACGCACGAGTGCGCGCGGGAAGAGACGCCGCGCCGCACCATGTCGCAGGAGCCCGCCAGGTGGTGCATGCCGCCGGCGACGAGCGCTGGACGCCCAACAGGCGCGTGTCCGCTCTACACCTTCTAGCTCCAGTGATATGGGAGCTCAAGTCAACACCACTAATTAGTTTATCGATATCTGAATAAATTATTGTTGGCGCTAAAAATCAGCCAGGAATCGGCCGATGGTCTTCAGCATCGGATACACGATACGGGAAAATCTGCTTAGCTCCTGTTCGGATTATTGCCCTGGTGCGGTTCGCGCGGCGTGCCAGTCAATCTGACCTGTTGATTGACAAGAAAATAAGAGTATTAAATTCCGGGCGTTCCGATCGGCTGGGGTTCCGATCTGTCCCGAAGAGCGCGTCAGCGAATCGGCCGATTTACTATGAAGATGACCGGCTATGGATCAGCCGATAATCACGTAATAATTGCAAAGAAAACTGCTGGAGCGACTTAAACAATTATTACTGATGCAACACTTGAAATAGATCTAATCGGCTATATGACGATGAACGAGGAAGAGTGATGATAAAGCCGATAGTTCCAATCTCAAGCTGGATAACTGGTGATAATACTAGAACAACAGGTAAAACCTATAATTCTAGTAAATATCGATAACTGGTGAATAAATCCAAACGAAACCACAGCGATGCGCCCGAGGTTAAAACTCAGATGTTATTCGATAAGCGGAACCTACCAATTAGCCGGAGATCGAGTCGATGCAGGCCTGCCAATCCGTACGAACTCATGAAAGAAGAAAAAGTATTGGCGAAGTCGCCGACTTGAAAGTAAAGTGCGATGAAAAAGTAGATTGTATTGTTGATTGATTGTTTGTTTTTTTTTACAAAGTCCTGACGACTCCTATTTATACCCTAGAACCAGGACTCCTGATCGATTACGACCTGCTACAATCTTATTTTAAACAGAAAAACTACTATATCTATAATATATTTATAAAGGAAACGGACTCCCGCAGAATCTTTCGCCGCCGTCTCCTAATCTAATCAGGACTTTTCCATTGCTTCTCGACCGACTCAGCATCGCTCCGTTGACCAACATTAGACCACTTTTGACCGGGATCCTCTGTTGTGGTTCCAATAGTCTCACTCTCCTTATCTGTTGGCGCAAGTTGCATCGCCAATCGGCCGATTCCCAACTGTAACCTCAATCGTCCGATTCTTTACTGTAGCCTTTAGATCTGCCGCATCGGCCAATCTCTTCTCCTGACGCCGATTCAACATGTGTCAAAATCTGGTGTCAACACATGCCCCCCAGTTTCGGAGTAAAACATAATTTTTACTTCGAAACTCTTTTCTTTAATCTTTTTCTCCGAAACGGGTGCAGTAAAAATCTCCTTCCGTTTCGCGGTCTTCTACATAATGATTGCAATTTTCTCAGACTGAGCGCTCGAGATAACTGTTCCCCTGCAATTCGTGTAGACGGCACGGCAAAAATTCCGCCTTTGCCCTTTCTCTCTCGGATTGTCCTTAAGTACCGGCATTCTCCGCCTTCCTTTCTCCACGAGCCTAGTAATCTCCTCCAGCGAACCACTGTTCATCTTCTTCCTGTGCCCTCTCGATCTCTAACCGCTCCCTCCAGCAATCTTGCCTGCGACCTGCTCCACCCTTCCAATGGCGGCGCCATCGGCAACTTCTCCAACCATGGAGGTTCCGTCGGCAACCCCTCAGCGACGGCGGCCCATCGGCGGCTCCACTGGCGGCTCCATCGGCAACGATGAGCTTCATCCCGGAGGTAATGATCCGAAACTTTCCTCTTTTATTCTTTTACGGCTCAAGTATTTTTTAGACCCATTCTCAGTTTTTCCTCCTTTTCCCCCTCTTTTTTAGGCATTTAGGCACCAGATTACTATTCCCCTTTCCGAATCCTCCGAACTCATCTGCTTAGGTCCTATGGGGAATCTAGATCCAACCGATTTGATCAACCTAGAAACCCACAAAATTCCGTTCAAGCAATCGCCCATGGATTTGGGTCAGTGGGCAGGTGCATTTAGATCTTAGCCGAATGAGACCCCTGGCTGGAAAGAATGGTACCATAGAGTAGCCAAGTCTAAGAGAGTTCAGTGGGATGAACTGAAAATCGGCCAGTGCATTGATCTCTCTCTGTCCCAAATGGAGAAAAACGAGCCCTTAGTAATAGCGGCCTCTTACTTCTGGTCCGACGCGCTCAACGCATTCCTTTTTGGGTATGGACCCATGACTCCAACCTTGGCCGATGTTCTGATGTTGACCGGCCTTGATATCTCCTCTCCTAACACCCCCTTTGATTATCTGATCAAACCATCTCATCGGCTAGAAACCAAAGGAATCGGCAGATGGAAGGGGTATATCAGCAAGAATATGAGGACTGGGATGATTTTAGAGAGAGAACATACGGTGTTTCTGATAATGTGGCAAGAGAAACATTTTTTCTGTGGCAGAAAAGTTGGTCCTTCATCTAATACCCAAGCCCTGGCAGAAGCTCTGTCACTAGGATCGGCCGTCCCCCTTGGGAGGCATCTGTTAGGATCGGCCTATCATATGATGCACCAAATCGGCGTCAGACTGTCAAAAGGGGAGCCGATTGGCAATCCTGGTGGTCCCTGGTGGTTTATCACCCTCTGGCTCAACTTATATATGAGCAAGGTCTCCCAGCAACAAATAGAGACCAAGACTTTTCCCAATATTGAGTCAGAGGAAAACCCCACCATTCGACGACGCTGTACATCTTTTGGAGAAGCGGCATCGGCCTTCCCTGGCTGTCAATTCACTGCCACCCGAACGGCCGAATACTTCAGATGTTTCTACAACGGCTTCAGTGAAGAGACTATCAGTTGGTATCCATATCAGACAGTAGGGCCGATTTTCGAGCTTCCCGTCTGCTACGATTCATCCTCCCATACTTTTGATAGTGATCTTATGGATATCCTGATCAAGCCAGGGATTCCCCCACCTATGAGTTTTATAATCCATCGGCCGCAGCAAGGCAACTGGGCTTTGGTCAACTGCCGATTCAGGTTTACTTTGCCGGCCAAGCAAAATTTCGAGATGAACTGACCAAGAGCCTCGACTACAATCAGTTGTGCAACTTAGTGCTAGACTCCAGTACCATCGACCTGAACAACTGGACGGTGGCCCCTTTTGCCGTCCAACAATTCAAAATGTGGTGGGCAGAATGGAAGCAATACCTCTTCTGTCTATCTCCATCAACATATTGCAACAGTTTGGACCTAGAAAACATCGATTCAAGTGCAGCGGTATGACCTTTCTCCCAGTCGATTTCAATATTGTCTCTTTCCATGCTACAATCTTACCGTTAACTTGTGTTCATCTTTTCAGTCTGAATGCCAAGTTCCTCCGATGCGGAGCCGAAGTGGTAGGCCGATAGAGAGCGATCGTCCATATACATCATTTTCACTTATCGGCTATCATGCTCCGACCATCAAGGACATCACTAGCGGCCGGTGGAAACAAACGCCGAAAAGGCCAACCTTAAAGAAAGCAAGCCGTCGAGTGCGTGCCCGCATAGGACCGACTGACCAATCAGCGGTAGTATCGGCTGAAACCCCAACTCCTCCAGCCTTGCCGACTATCGAGATGGTCGATCCCCAAACTGCCGCAGAAGTCGGAGCTGCCGCTGCATCACTGCTGGTGGAAGCTGTTCAGGTAACCTCGCATACTTCACATATCTTTAAGTACTCTATCAATATTAACTTCTCCCTTCTGCCAGGCTGCACAGACCGCTCCAGTGCAATCCCCCCAGCAATCGGCCACATCCCAAGCGGAAGCCGAAACACCAGCGACCCTCCTCATCGAGGTAGATAATCTCTTAACTCAATTTCTCGACATTCAGAAAACTAACTGACTCTGATGCAGACCGATCTGGGTGCGTCGACTGTACCCCCTCAACGAACATCGGCCGGAAGACTCACAGAGGTATGGCAAGTATCTCGTATCATCATATTCAATTATTCAGGAATCTGGCCCAAGCAGAGCATTGATAGTTGTTGAGTCCTCTTCTTCTGATGAGCCGATTGCACCGGTTCCTGAGACGAGGGTGGCACTCCCATCGGCGCAAGCAAGAGAGATCCGCTTCAAGGAGATAATAAACTTATCACCGGAATCGGCCGATTCCCCTTTACTGCTTGCTAATCCTTGTCTTTATTCTTTCACACGAACAAGACACTCCCAATAACAGCCTTTTCTCCTTCGCGGTTTCCCTGCCTGACGATGAAGAAGTCGCTTCACGCCAAGTTCCGTCGAGCTCAATTCCTGATGATGTCCGCGCCAAGCTCGAGAGTATGCGGATCCTCCTCCAAGATGATATCGGCCGATTAGTGGGAGATGCCTCACCGATTCGGCGGCTTCTCAATGACATCAGAGGCCGAATCCCGGAGGAAGCGACAGAGACTCTAGAACCTGTTGCATACATAGAATCGATACAGACCTCAGTGTTCAGGGCCCTGCGTCATGTGGCCGATCGTGCCCAGCTAGCAAAGACCCGGGAGGAAGCCGATTCTTACAAACACCGAGCTCAAGAAATACATCAACGGATCAATTTCCTCGAGAACTCCCGCCCAGATATCGTCGGCACAATAGATCGCCTCAAACGGAGGAGGGCAGAGCTAGCCAAAGAGATGGAGCAGGTAACCAAGGACATAGCTGCTGAAGAAAAGAGACTTCAAGAGCTTCCATCTGTCGTCGCCGGGCTGAAGCAAGAAAGACAGAACCTGGCCCGTGAAGCGATAAGACTTCATCGTCGTATGTTAGAAATTCCCGGATCAGCCGGCGACGATCAAAGAGTACTGGACACGGCCGATCAGATTAGGCAACGAGCTATTGCGACTATAGATGCCCTCCTTGGGTTGTAAAGAATCTTGTAAACATTTAATGCTCCCTTAATGTTGATGCGCCAATTCGAACTTGGACCGCTTCCTTTGGCAGTTTTGCATTTATGAACGCTTTTACTCTGATAGGACGTGTCCCACTATCTCTTTACCTCCTTCTCTCTATAAGTACGAGATCCCACACCGTCTCCAGAGGCATCTGCATTACCCATCTTCTCCCCCTCCAATAACTTGATCTCTATCCTCCCAAGCTGGACATCAAGATGTCTTCTTCATCTTTCTCCTCCTCTGTCAACCAGGTACGAACCCCCCTCTATTTCTCCCCTTGACATCTCAATCGCTCTGATGCTGGGTAGCTGTTTATCTCTCTTTAGCAAAAACGTCTCAGTCCTAGTCTGGAACGAGCGATTGAAGTTATGCATTCAGACGAACCACTGTCGCAGGCAGACATAGATCTGATAAGAGCTCACTCTGAAGAACATAAAGGTCATGTTCCTGTTGATGTCCAGAAGTACTGGGACCTGATAAACGCTCACTGCCCCAAGCGACTGCCAACTGAAAGGAGCCTTCCACTCCTTCGCTCAGTTTCCCTTGAAGATGCGGCAGGAACACCTCAACCACCTCTCGACAGGAGCCATCCACTCCCTCATCAAGTTGAGACTGAAGCCACCATGGAGAATCTGAAGGAGAAGACCACTCGCCTTGTGATAAAACTAGGCCGGATTGAGAGAGAGCTCAAGAAAAAGCGTGATCAGTAGATATATTGGTACTTTTTATTCTAAGGGCGACTTGTACCACGTCGGCCATGTACTCTGCTGTTTTTTTCACCGAATAATGAATCGGTCAGACCAAACCAAAATGTTTCCTCCTTAAGGTGATGTCATTTTTACATCGGCTATGTAGACAAAAGCCGATAGGAGTCGGCCACGTCGTCTTGATGCATCTTACTACGAGTTATGCACCTACCCAAATGCTTGGATAGTAACTCTTCAGATATCTTCCGTTTAAGGCTCTTGGGAATTCTTCCCCTTCGATAGTTTCTAGAATGTATGCATTTCCCGGAGCACATCGGCCGATTCTATACGGCCCTTCCCAAGTGGGCGACCATTTACCGAATTTGGGATTTTTAGACCCTATCGGCAGCACCAACTTCCACACCAAATATCCTTGGGAGAATTGTTTAACCTTGTACCACCTGGCCACCCTTTTCTTGTTTTTTTGATGCTAATCAGGGCCCTCAACTGCTGACCCGCCGAGTCATCGAGCTCATCCTTCATGAGGAAGGAATAGTCATCGGCCGTCAACTGATCTTGAAGCGATATACGCCTTGACCCCGTCCTTAATTCCCAAGGTAAAACTGCCTCGTGACCATATACCAACTGATAAGGAGATATCTTAGTGGCCCCGTGGCAAGCCATCCTATAAGCCCATAGAGATTCAGCTAAAGACATGTGCCACTTCTTGGGTGGTTCTTCTATCTTCCTCTTGATCAACTTGATTAGCCCCTTATTGGACGACTCGGCCTGGCCATTGGCTTGAGCATAGTACGGAGAGGAATTCAATAATTTAATCCCCATATCGGCGGCGAATTCTCCAAATTCTCCAGAGGTGAACATCGTTCCTTGATCAGTTGTGATAGTCTGAGGAATGCCGAATCGATAAACAATGTGGTTCTTAACGAACTCGATCATATCAGCTGATGTCACGGTCCTTAACGGAACTGCCTCCACCCATTTAGTGAAATAATCAGTGGCTACCAATATAAACTTATGCCCTTTGCTCGATGGAGGGTGAATCTGTCCGATGAGATCTATTCCCCAACCTCTGAACGGCCACAGCTTGATTACCGGATTCATAGCCGAAGCTGGCGCGCGCTGCACATTGCCAAACTTCTGACAGTCTTGGCAACTTTTATAATATTTGAAACAATCTTCAAGGATCGTTGGCCAGTAATACCCATTGTTTCTGATCATCCATTTCATCTTGTGAGCCGATTGATGGGCTCCACATACGCCTTCATGGATTTCTCCCATCAGGACCTTTGCTACTTCCATTCCCAGGCATTTGAGAAGAACCCCATCAATCGTCCGGTAAAACAAATCGTCTTCAAGTAACACATATTTTGTGGCCTGGAAACGCACTCGCCGATCCACCTTCTGCGACGGATCCCTCAAGTAATCGGCAATCTCCTTTCACCAATCATCGGCCACGAGCTCCAAAATCAAAGCTCCTTGAATCGGCCGATATCCGGACGCGTGTTGGGCCAGCCTATTAGCCTCTTCATTATAATTTCTGGGGATATGCTCAATTATTGCAGACTTGAATTCCTTTAACAGCTGGAGGCAATCTTCATAGTAAATCCTTAAGATATCATCTTTGCATTCGGATTTCCCCATTAATTGATCTACGATGAGCATGGAATCCCCAAAAATTTCAACTGCATCAACCTTGACTTCCCTTAATAATTGGATACCCTTTAGGACGGCTCGGTATTCCGCCTGGTTATTGGTTGCAGACGCTTCTATCGGCAGAGAGAAATCATAACTTGCCCCCCGAGGCGATACAAGAACGATGCCGATTCCCGATCCGGCCCCACACGAAGAACCATCGAAATACAGAGTCCATGTAACCGGTTCAACGATAGCAATTTCCGGTCCACAATGTTGGGCTACGAAATCAGCCATGACTTGACCTTTGACAGCTTTGGCCGATTCGTACCTTAAGTCAAACTCTGACAGAGCCAGGATCCATTTTTCAATCCGTCCTTTCAAAATCGGCAGTGATAGCATATACTTCACCACATCATCTTTGCATACAACTATGCACTCTGCCGATAACAAATAGTGCCTGAGCTTGGTACACGAGAAGGATAAACACAGGCACAGTTGTTCCACCGGGGAATATCTTGTTTCGGCGTCCAGGAGTCTTCTGCTGACATAATATACCACCCATCCTTTCCCTTCGAACTCCTGTACCAACGCCGATCCAATAGCTTGTTCATCAGCCGATAAGTATAATTTGAACGGCTTACCAGGCTGTGGCGGGACTAACACCTGAGGTGAAATCAGATATTGCTTGATATCTTCTAACGCTCTGTGTTGTTCTTCTCCCCACACAAATTCCTAGTCGGGCTTCAATTTCAACAAAGGGGTGAAAGCTCGAATACGCCCGGACAGATTGGATATGAATCTTCTGATAAAATTGACCTTGCCGATGAGGGATTGCAGCTCAGTTTTATTCTGTAGGGCTACAACTTTGTTGATGGCGTCTATGGTCTTCCGGTTAACCTCTATCCCGCGCTCATGGGCCATGAATCCTAAGAATTGCCCGGCCGATACACCGAATGCACACTTGTTCGGGTTCATTTTCAACCCATGCTTCCTTGTGCACTCCAGTACTTCTTGTAAATCGGCCAGATGTTCATGATGACCTTTTGACTTGACCACAACATCATCGATGTAAATTTCCACTGATGCACCAATGAGCTTGTGAAAGATATAGTTCATGGCCCGCTGATATGTAGCACTGGCGTTCTTTAACCCAAAGGTCATTACAACCCACTCGAATAGACCAAGGTGACCCGGACACCTGAAAGCCGTTTTCGAGATATCTTCTTCGGCCATTAATATTTGATTGTACCCAGCATTACCATCCATGAAACTGATGACTTTGTGTCCTGCGGCAGCATCTATCAAGACATCGGCCGTCGGCATTGGATATCCATCCATTGGTGTAGCCTGATTTAGGTTCCTGAAGTCGATGCATACGCGCAATTTTCCGTTCTTCTTATACACGGGCACAATATTAGAAATCCATTCGGCGTAACGACACTGCCGAATAAATCCTGCTTTAATCAACCTTGTGATCTCGGCCTTTATATCAGGTAGAATTTTGGGGTTGTACCGTCGTGCAGGCTGCTGATATGGCCGATATCCTGATTTTATAGGTAACCGGTGTTCAACAATGGATCGGTCTAGACCAGGCATTTCATGGTATTCCCAAGCAAAGCAATCCTTGAATTCTTTTAATAAACTTATCAATTTACACTTATATCCAGGATCCAAGCTAGCACTAATATACGTTGGCCTTGGCTTGCTACCATCTCCCAAATCCACCATCTCTAATGAATCGGCTGACGTAAATCCATGCCCAAGCTTTCCGTCTTCTCAGACGAATTGATCCATCTATTCTGAATCTTCAGAGCCAACTGCTTGGATCGGTTGTAGACCAAAATCGGACACTCTCAGGAAATCAGTGTCCCAAGTCCTGCCGGATATACACCTGACGTGTTCACAGCTCCATTGTTGCGTTCGGCCGCTGCGACGCTGTAGGTGGTATCGGCGGTGACTATCTCTGTACTGTCGCCGACCCATTGCACGAGGCATTGGTGCATTGTAGATGGGACACAGCAATTCACATGTATCCAGTCGCGACCGAACAACATGTTGTACGACCCCTTACCATTAATAATAAAAAAGGTAGTGGGAAGGGTCTTACTACCGATAGTGAGGTCGACGCAGAGCGCTCCACGGGCGGGAGACACGTTGCCTTCGAAGTCCTTGAGCATCATGTCCGTCTTGGTCAGGTCTTGATCACTTTTGCCTAACTTCCGGAACATGGCATATGGCATGATGTTGACTGCGGCGCCTCCATCCACTAGTAGCCTAGTAATGGGTCGTCCGTTAACGTGCCCTTTGAGAAATAATGCCTTGAGATGTTGCCATTTTTCATCTTCTGGTTTCTCAAAGGTGGCTGTCATCGGCTCTAATACCAACTGCGCCATCTGCTCTTCCATCCTTGTTGACTTGTCTCGATCCGCAGGCGCCATGAACTCCATCGGCAATATGAACACCATATTGACATCAGTTGCCGATTCTTGATTGCCAACTTTCTTGCTGTTGTTTTTCTTGGGGCGCCAGACCCAAGACTTGACGTTTCTCTTTTCCAGCACCTGCCTCTTCTCTTCTTCTTGTTGCTCCCATTGGCGCAGACGTTGGATTCTCCGCTTCTGAGATTTAGACAATCCTTCAGGGCACCACCGGGGGTTTACTGGTCTGGCCAACGATTTGGCGTGCTCCCAATCTGGTTCCCTTCCTAGAGGGTTTTCATCCGACACCCTGTCATTAGTCATCTCTTCCAGCCGATCGTGTACGCTGGTTCTACCCCCAGTCGCTCCTGCTGGTTGATCCTACCTTTCGACCGGTGATACCGGTCAACTCTGCCCCCCAGCCGATCATGCACTGAAAGGCGCCGTCCTTCTTGTTCGCGCCGATTTCTGCTGATCAGCTCTGATTCTCTGTCTCTGGAGCATGATCTTTTGAACGGGCGATTGTTGCGGCTTAATCCGTTGCACTCAGGACAGTTATCGGCTGATGGCAATCGGAGGTTGTTTTCCCAGCAATGGATGAAGAACGGACATTGCCAATGATCCTCGTGTCGGCGTATCATCTCCTCGTGGCATCTTGACCGTTCCTACTGCCGCTGATATTTGCTGAGCAAGAATTGGGAAGTGATGGGTCTATGTGATCGTCCCGATCCTTCGCCCTTGTCTTCAGCCCGCCTTTTCCCTTTGACTTCATCCACCGTGACCTGCTTCCTGGGACCTACGGCGCCGCTTCTTCTTGCCGATTCCGACGTCAGCACCTTGGTTTGAAGTGAGTTTCTTCCCGTGTCAACCATGTTGGCTGGGAAAGGATGCTGGTCAATCTTCATCGGCTTTGCTGGCTTTGCTGGGGTTTCAAACTTGAGTCTTACCTGCTCGATGGCCGACTGTATCTGCTGACGGAAGATCTTGCATTCATTCGTGTCATGAGACGTGGCGTTGTGCCACTTGCAGTACTTCATCTTTTTAAGCTGATCGGCCGAAGGAATGGTATGGTATGGTGATAGCTTGATCTGCCCTTCCTGGAGTAGTAAGTCAAAAATCTTATCGGCCTTTGTCGTATCAAAGCCGAATGCTTCTGGTTCTTTCTTTCCAAAAGGGCACGATATTGGCTTCTTGCCTTT
This sequence comes from Panicum miliaceum, assembly GCA_032594955.1. NCBI lineage: Eukaryota > Viridiplantae > Streptophyta > Magnoliopsida > Poales > Poaceae > Panicum > Panicum miliaceum. Next base: position 2,754,347 of record CM064070.1, on the reverse strand, counting down.
TTCTGACCCTTCCAGATATGCCACCTTTTTCTGGAAATTCCTCCGCTGCTCAAACGGACGAACTTCCTGACCTGCCAATCGGTGAACGATCTGGCTTAGGCTTTCGAATTCTTGTGAGGCATACCTTTCCTTGATATGTGGCAAGAGGCCTGGAAAAGCGATATCGGCCAACTGGGCATCGGTCAGAGCCAGACTATAGCATTTGTTCCTGATTTCTCTGAACCTTTGTATGTATCCAGTTACTGGTTTGTCGCTTCTCTGCCTGAGGCTGGTCAAATCTGAGAGCTTCATCTCATGTATTCCTGCGTAGAAGTACTTATGGAATTGCTTTTCCAGATCGGCCCAAGTAACAATGGAATTGGGTGGTAAAGTGGTGAACCACTGAAAGGCCGATCCAGACAGAGAAGACGAGAAGAGACGCACCCTCAGAGCATCTTGCGTAGCGGCTTCCCCGCACTGGATGATGAATTTGTTAATGTGCTCCACGGTAGATGTGTCGTCCAGCCCCAAAAACTTGGTAAAATCAGGAACCTTGTATCGGTTGGGAAACGGCAGCAGGTCGTAGGCCGATGGGTATGGCGTCTTGTATGTATAAGTCTGCACTTTCGGCTTCAACCCGAATTGGTCCTGAATTACCTCCGCTATTCTTGCCGTCCAATCCACTTGCTGCTGATGAACAGCGTTCGAGGTGCCGGCATATGTTGGAGGATTGGCAGCGGTACGGCCGGGTGATGGATCGAAGCGTACGGCGGATTCTGTTGCATTGTGGCCGTCTGAGCAGTTGACAGTTGATGGCGAAGCGAATCGGCCGCCCCATCGTACATCGTCATCGCCGCCGTGCTTCTGAGTGCTTCTACAGCGCCTGCCCCCCTGCCGATTTCTCACGGGGCTGGTTGATACTGAGGGGCCGTCGGCCGGGCGGCCGAATGGAACGGCGCCTGGATCGGATAGTTCCCATGTCTGGTTGATTGATCGGGAAAAGCCACCGTTGCCGATGCCCCCCAAGGCACTGAGTTTGTGGGCAGCGATTGCACAGAGGCAATTTGGATAGGCTGAAGCGGTGCTTGCGATGGGAAACATGGTGCACCGTTGTAGCTTGGAGACACTGGAGGCAACGAAGTGTTGTATCCTTCGCGTTGCGTCGACATCGGCTGAGGAGCCGAGTGGGATGTGCCTGGTGAGCTTCTGGCTGTAGGTGCAACAGGTTGGGTGTATGCTGGCCCCTGATATCCTTGAGCTGCTCCGCTGACCAGAGAACTGATGACGGCGTTATACACCGTGTTGGTCATCACCGAGGATTGGTCGATGAAAGCCTCGTAGACGGACTGTTGGATCATGTCGGACATCTTGCCCGAATCCTCAGCAATGGTGATGTGGCGGGGGACAGGAAGAGGAGCTTTCTTGACTGCCTCCCCGCTTCTGATACGACTGAACGACTGCAGATACGTCCTTTTGTAATCTTCCAGATGTTTAGCCAGTTCCTCTTTCTGGTCGTCCTTGAGATCTGCTTCTGTGACCTCAATGATGTTGTTCACAGAAACTTCAGTGTTCTTCGACATCTTGGATCTTGAGTTGGTCCCACCGGGCGTGCCAAAAGTGTGTTGGCGCTAAAAATCGGCCAAGAATCGGTCGATGGTCTTCAGCGTCGGACACACAACACGGGAGAATCTGCTTAGCTCCTGTTCGGGTTATTGCCCTGGTGCGGTTCGTGCGGCGTGCCAGTCAATCTGACCTGTTGATTGACAAGAAAATAAGAGTATTAAATTCCGGGCGTTCCGATCGGCTGGGGTTCCGATCTGTCCCGAAGAGCGCGTCGGTGAATCGGCCGATTTGCTATGAAGATGACCGGCTATGGATCAGCCGATAATCACGTAATAATTGCAAAGAAAACTGCTGGGGTGACTTAAACAATTATTACAGATGCAACACTTGAAATAGATCTAATCGGCTATATGCCGATGAACAAGGAAGAGCGATGATAAAGCCGATAGTTCCAATCTCAAGCTGGATAACTGGTGATAATACTAGAACAACAGGTAAAACCTATAATTCTAGTAAATATCGATAACTGGTGAATAAATCCAAACGAAACCACAGTGATGCAGGCCTGCCAATCCGTACGAACTCGTGAAAGAAGAAAAAGTATTGGCGAAGTCGCCGACTTGAAAGTAAAGTGCGATGAAAAAGTAGATTGTATTGTTGATTGATTGGTTGTTTTTTTTTACAAAGCCCTGACGACTCCTATTTATACCCTAGAACCAGGACTCCTGATCGATTACGACCTGCTACAATCTTATTTTAAACAGAAAAACTAATATATCTATAATATATTTATAAAGGAAACAGACTCCCGCAGAATCTTCCGCCGCCGTCTCCTAATCCAATCAGGACTTTTTCCATTGCTTCTCGACCGAATCAGCATCGCTCCGTTGACCAACATTAGGCCACTTTTGACCGGGATCCTCTGTTGTGGTTCCAATAGTCTCACTCTCCTTATCTGTTGGCGCAAGTTGCATCGCCAATCGGCTGATTCCCAACTGTAGCCTCAATCGGCCGATTCTTTACTGTAGCCTTTAGATCTGCCGCATTGGCCAATCTCTTCTCCTGACGCCAATTCAACATGTGTCAAAATCTGACGTCAACAATTATATATCTGAACCACCATTGTACTCTACTAGGTGATGAATAATTTCTACCTTTCCAACTAAAAAGCAAAATACACGATCCCTCCTTAAACTTGACTCGAGGTGCCATCCATATTCTAACTTGAACTCTTTTCTTATCCACTTTTTCATGCCTCCCTTTTCTCATCCCCACCTCCTCCATAACCGCCCACCTCCCCTCCCACTCCATGATTGATGGATTAGGTACGGGTACCTTAAAAGAAAGGTCTTCCCAGGCCAAGCCGACATGAGACGGCATGACCAAGAAATGCAGGCTCAAAGGCGAACAGCACTGGCAACCAGGGCCTGCACGGTGCACTGCGACCCGAGAACCAGGCCTGAGCGCCAGTAGGGCACGTGGCAACCTCCCAACCCACGACGAGCCTGGAGGGCTCAGGAGGCCATCGCCCTCCAACGGCCGTATCCGACCTCCCGACCTGCGGGGGCGCAGCAAGGATAGGCCGGTGGAGAGCATTAAACGCACCAGACCGATGTGACGCACACGCACACTGATGCGCCCCATGCCCCCATTTGACGAACGCGATAGGGGCGCCGCCTCCGGACTAGAGGTTCGGCATGCGCGCCCCTGGTCAGCTAGACCATCGTGACGCTGCGGACTGACGCCCACACCATCTGCCCCGTCCCGTCAGAATGACCGGACGGGTCGTAACACGTCGCCCTTCGCCATTAGGCCTAGGGTGAGGGGGCGCGCCGGGCTAGCAGGGCCCGCCATGCACTACAAAGCTGGGGAAAGGCAATTTGCAACCCCCCCCCCCCCCCCCATCCCCGAGCAAAGCGTTGTCCCCGCAAATGGAACGAAGGAACCAGCCCAAGCCGATCGGGTGTTCGTACCGCAGCCACGCCCACAAGGGGATGGCAGATAAGACCGAAGCCATGCTGAGAGGCGTCGCCGATCGGACGGATGGGATCTGGCATCACGATGTGACGGAGCACAACCACCAGGAATCTCTAGCTAGGACACGTGTAGAACTCCCAACCTCCTCACCAAGATGTCAATCCCCAGGGGGTGAGGCACCCCTTCTTCTCAAATGTAGCCCAGCCCACAGGATTATATAAGGTGGAGTTGGGCATCTTTTTCTCTCTCTCAACTCTCACACAAACAGTCCACACTTGCAAGCACCCCGCTGTAAGTACCAGCATTCAAACACAAGGAACACGAGCAGACCACCTACACTGGACGAGGGCAATTGCTCGAACCAGTATAGATCCTTATCTTTGAGTGTTAGCCATCGAGCTACAGAGAAGCGCGGCGCATTTTACTAGCCGGTGCACGAAATACCGACAATGATCGCCAGCGAACACCGTCGGTCAGATTTTAATTTGAGGCAAATTATATAAAATAATGCTATTGCTTTGTATTTCAGATCTAATAGCAAATAGATTAAAAAGAACTGAAACAAACTCATGTAAAAGGTGGATAAATTCATCACACTTACAGATGGCGAGATTCAGCAGCTCAATATCATAGCACAATTTATGAGATGGAAAAGAGAGAAGAAGAGTTGTGGGTTTTTCGCGTTTCTTTGGTTGCTGACGTCTCCAAGACTAAGGTTTACACTAATTTAGCTTGGCTGCTCATTGCATCACAAGTCACAAGTTACGTGGTTCATCACACGAAATATATGCGCATATGCGATTATGCACGTGCACGCGTTGTGTAAACCAGCCCCATTTTTTGTCGTGTGTTCAACCAAGGGAGAGAGCTCTCCTATTTAAGTTGGTTTGCACCAACTTAAATTAGCAGTATAAGACTATAGGATATTATACATTCTTGCTTTGGAATTTCTGAAATGGACCTCTTTATGGACCCTCCTCGCTGAGCTCTCAGCAGCGGGATCTCGCCCTGGCCTCTGTCCCTATCTCATGACAACGGGCAAGCTCACTCCCGCGGCGAGGCGAGTGTTGTATAGCGGCAGGCGAGTTTATGGCCGTGGTGGGGTGAGTGCCATGCTGGCCTTGCTCGATTCATGCCGTCACCGAGATCCGCCGTGGACGGTGCGACATGAGGGAAGGGAGGAGGGGCGTGGGTGATGGGTCTCATGCGGGTGGCAGCGGCGTCTGCAGCGCCTGCCTCCGCCGATCACGTCGCTCTGGCTACTGGCGTGGAAACGCACCGCCGATGGCTGCCTCGTGATCTCGCGGGGGAGGCCACGCACCACGACGGTGCATGCTAGGAAGGTCGAGGACCGCCATCTCATGGTGGAGCTCGGCGACGAGCGCGATGTCGTCGCGGCGCCGCCAACGCAACAACGGAGGTGGTCGCAGGCAGGAGGCCAAGCCGTCCGCTCTGGCATTGGGCGAGGCCGAGGAGGCCCCAATGCTACAAGCTGAACCGCCAGCCGTTACCTCCCTAACGCCGCCCTGGCCTCGCCCACTTGCGGACCCCACCCGCCTGAAGTGTTCGCGCCATCTCTGACACGAGGAGCCTCCATCGGCCAAAGAGCAGAGACCGGATTGTTCATGACAGTTTTACCAAAAGACCTCTAAAAGATACTCAAATCCTAACCTTAAAACTGCCGTGTAGACCTTGCAGAAAACCCCTTGGAGGAATAGAGAAAACCCACAAATCCTCGTGGAGCTGACATGTGGGCCCCATGTGCAGACATGTGGATGATTGAGAACCTAATTCTCGGCAATTTGGATCTTATTTGAGCCTTTAGCAAATTAGAGAAGTTGAATGTGCATTTTGGAAGTTCGGAGATCTTGATGTTCCCCAAGTCAAGTTGAGAACCAGCGGTGCATTTTTTTTCCTATCCTATAGTCTACATCCTAAATGGTTGTCAATTCAACAACTTTCATTTTGTACGGTTGTATTTCACTAGTCTTTGTGAATGATGTAGGATAGAAATTAATGGTCAAAATTTCATCCACTGCGAATATAAAAAATTGAATAAATTTGGATTTCTTTTGTGATAATACAAAACGAACTTGCCACTCGTATTCCTATTTTACGGCAATGGTTATTAGTAAATAGTTCATGAAAAGAAGACACAAGCGTAGTACTAATATGCAATTGATTACTTAGTCATATTGATAATTATTAGGAAAAAGTCCGATTTTCAACCTTCACCTAATGACGAGGGTCATCCAATTATCGAAACCGGACAAATTTAGCCCTTTGAATGATTTTGAAGGTGGTTTTCAACTTTTTTAAAAAATAAAAATTCTAGTTACATCTAAAAAATCAAAACTAATCATTAAATTAGAAAAATATAAAACTAATACCAATTGTTTTCTAAAAATAGAGCATATATGTTGTTGCTCTATTTGAATATTATTTATTAAAAAATAATAATATAACTACAAGCAAATAAATATTATGAATATGAAATAAATGGATATCAATAGCTTACGAATAGTGATGAGTAGTGTGCCAATATGTAGGTTACATTTCTTGAAAAATGTTGGTACCTATTTTATATTATTTTGATATAAAATCAATTAGTTATGAATTTTTTAGTTTAAACTTGGATACTTTTAATTTTTACAAAATAAAAAAACACCTTTGAAACCACCCAAAGAATAAATTTGTTCGGTTTCGACAATTGGATGGCTTCCGTTATCCGATTTTGTAGTTGAAAGTTGAAAATATGACATTTGTGATAGTTCGAGGGTAAAAACTGGACTTTTCTCTAATTATTACCTCTACATCCTAAAGAGGAATTCCATTATTACTGTATTTAACTAAAACCATCTCAAGTTTAACTTAGTCAATACAAAAATGTACCACTATTTATAAATAAGTGTCATTAAGTTCATTTGAGACACTTTTTCTTAGTATATTCATTTGATGGTACTAACATTAATCCAATCGAACTTAACTTTCTTGATACATTAGGTTAAGTACATTGGTACATATCAGTAGTAGTAGTAGTCTTATAGGTCGTCTCATGCAGTTCTATAAAGAAGTTTTGATGATACGGAGAGGGGAATGAGAGAGAATGAGATTGTGGCTTCGCGAAATTACCACCAAATAAGCTAAAATTAAGGACTATGAGATCTTTTCTTAACCATTGTACAAGTTGTTATTGCCACGCAACTCACAATATTTATTTTTTTATTCCATAAATTAATAAATATGGCATTACTACGAGATAAAAAAAGCAACTCATTATAGAAGTTGTATGTTAAGTTGTATCAAAATTATGTAAATGTATTAGACCACCTATTAGGAATACCAAATTCGAGAAGATCACAGTTGATTTTTTTCTTCCATATGCAATTTTTTAATTAAACAAAGGTGAGGTGACGAATTGAAAATTTTAGACAATAGTGCACCAGGGTCGCGTAGTATTCATAGTTCAGAGGTCAAAAGATCATCGTAGACAAGGTCATATAAATTATTCCAGAGAATGTTTTTCTAAATTTTATGTCATTACCTTTTACTACTAAGCTAAAATAAAGACTCAATGTACCTTTTAAACATACAAATTGCAATGCCCAGAAATCAATTTTCAATGAATCATGCAATGTCCATGGTAACTTCAAAGGCCTCGTTATTAGGATTTATTATTCCGTTCTGTTTTTTGGTAAGCTTATTCGCTGTTGTGCTAAAACATGAAACTGTTGATATAACTCCGTATATGGGACTAGCAGGCTCTTGGGCATTAATCTTATGTTGGACTACGTAGTGCGTAGGAGTTTGGCTAAGCCCGTTGTGGCCTTCCTGAGAAGTACACGGCCCTAGAGCCAAATCTCGAAAGCCCATTGTGGCTGACCTGCCAAAGGGCCAGCCCTGCAAGCAGACACAACGCATGATTCTCCAGAAAAGCACTACCAGAAAACATAATAATGTAATCCTAATAGGCAAGCATTGCAAAGAGAATGAGAACACAAGACATAAACCTAGCTAACTATCTTTTCCCGTAGAATATCATGCAATATCAACCTAAACTTTTCTGTGATGCTTTATTGCTAGCAAGTGAGTGGTGACCCTAAAGCAAACCTTAGCTGTTTGAGACTGATAGACCTGACCTTCAGAAGTTCAGAGGATGGTCGGCCGGATACATATTTTCATCTAACCTATCCTATCCCATGCGTCCGGATTTCGAATATCAGAAAAGTACTCTTGCTGTTTCTTAATATGGATCTGCACCTTCTTGGGTGAAAAATATGGCACTTATTTCCTCCAGGATTGCCGGGGATCGAGGAAAGAACAAATCACTCCATGGTAGCCATATTCAGATGAATAAACCATATCCAAATGAATTCACTTATCCGCTGGCGGTGGAGGCAGAGGCGGAGACGGAGGCGGAGGTGTATGGGACTTGCACGCGGTGCAGTCGGCTGGCGGTGGAGCAGGGGTGTTGTCTGGAATGGTTACCCTCATTGTTCGGTGTTTCCCATCTTCAGTATGAATGTCAAGGATGGCGTCCATTATGAGTATTTCCCAGTCACTGGGCTTTAGGAATGAATACCAAGATTCATCTGCGAGAGAGAAAAAAATGCGATGAGATACTAATTAAGTTGTCACTGCAAGCATCAAACCACAGTGATTCAATTCAATGGGAATGAACTGCTTGATTAAGTCTGCTAGAAAATGTTGCAAGAAATAGGAAAAGGGGATTGTCTTGTTTCAAGTTTATTTTTCCTAGTTGACCCACTAAAAGCTCTCATAGTGCAAGACAATAACTCAATATAATCAGCAGCAGGCACTAGAAATAGTATCAACCAGTCAGCTGTCACTGAGCAAATCACCATGCCAACATTGCCATTGTTTGTTTGTTGCCACTAGGTTAGTTGATTTATTTGTTAGCATCTTTTGTTACCAGGTTGTTAGGCACATCAGGATAGTTATTTTGTTAGGATATTAGTTAGTTTGTTATGGGCTGGCTATAAAAGCACAGCAGACAACTAGCCGGTTTCTTCCTGCTGCCCTATCTATAAGTCAATCCATAACACTAGAGGAGCATAAAACACAGCAGCATTTAACGAGTACCGAATGAGAAGAAATACAGGGTGCGAAGGTTGATGAGGACATCACAGCATTTGTAAAATACCCATGGTAGTGGAGTCCTACCTCCACTACACAATCTCTTGTTTATGTGGAATCTTGTTATGACAAGCCTTACCAATTCTAGTTAAACATTGTTACAGTTTTCCAAAATGAGGCCGTTGATTAGCTATTACCATTATCGCCCAAATTAGTACAGTATAAGCACTTTAGAAAAATACAGCAATGACAAATGGACCTAGGCAATTGAAAGCTAACATAAAGGCTAGGAAAGAACAACGGGCAAATTACTTCGAAGTTGTGCAGCCTATCCTCTACTCTTAGCAACAACTAATACTCCTTCAACACTTAACTAAGAACTAGTAGTCTGAATTTCTTCACTTTTGTATGCTGTAATACCATCCGATTCTTCCATTCATTGAGGCAAAACAACCCATTATGCATCTCCTTCATTCCCTGATCCCCTTTTCTCCCCTTCCACTCCACCACACCCTCAGCAGGAATTTAGTACTGTGATTTCATTATTCAATTTCTTGAGTTTTCTGGTTGCCTTGGTCCCCCTCCGTTTCTAACCTAATGTGTTGTGTCAGCATTATACGTGAGGTAAATTAGCAAAACCTACTGTCTTAATATAAATAAAGCCCTGCATTTTATTTCTTGATTTTCTGATTATCGATCTTGCTATCATGATAGTATAGATAGCATAGATCAAGTAGGTATGCAATGAGTCCATTGACATTATAATATTGTTTTTAATGCTTAATTATGATTTGAGATTTATTGGGTTCTGTAAATTTTCCCCTGCCAATATCAAGCATAAACTGATAGGACCAGGGATCCTACCATGACTGCGCAGGTGATAGGAGTAGGAAGGCGGTGGCCGGGGCTTGAACTCGCGGCGGCGAGCGGGCACCGTGGTGATCGGCGAGCGGCGGCGGCGTGCGTGAGCTAGGGCTAGAGGAGACGTGGGAGAAGGCCCCGTGAGGCCAGGCAAGATAATTGCCTTGCTTGATTAATTCCAAATCTGTCTAGGGGTATTTATCCCCCTCCTAACAAATCCAAACACAATCCTATTTTTATGGAAACAAACCGAAATATCTAAAGAAGGAAAATCATGGCCTAGCCACTAGCACGACTCCGGCGTTGACACGTGATGCCGGTCATAACATAAACCAGAACTGCCAGATTTATTGGGAGAGAGGTACAAGATCTAACTGTATGATGTCTCGTAGAGAGGCATCTGAAGTATGTATCATGATCCATTTAGGTCTATGTGGATGCCAAATATGTAATGAGTGCTTAGCTCACCTAAAACCGAGTATTGCAGTTTCACTGACATTTGTTTGTTTCTTCTTTGCACCATCCCTTATGATAATGTATTTTATATTTGCATCCACATTACATCAAGTTTCCTTTCACATAGTTCGCTTCCCTATGTCATCATGCCATGACTATTACATGAGCTAAATCCTAAACTAATCTTCTAAAATTATTTAATCCTTAATGAGAACACAGAACGAAGCAATTAATTAGGCAGACTATCTAAATGGTAAATAATCATCATTTCATCTACAGAAGAATCTTCATGAACTTTATAAGCCATGGGTTAAAATGATAGCCGACCAACGAGCTAACACTAATGTTTTAAAAGCCAGGAACAATATCGGTTATAGAAAACATTGGTAACAAGCCAGTAACAAGTATAAATTCTTTTATGTTCTACTGTCTAGATGAATTCAAAGAAATTTAACATAACAGACATAACCCCAAAACCTATTGTCCAGTCGCCCACCTAGCATTGATTATAACGTGGCCTACAGTAATTTTTGGGGGAGTGGGGGCATTGTAAGGTCTGATAGGCCTGTAATGCCAAGGAATGAAAAAATTGGCTTAAAAGCTGCGATCAATCAACTAAGTCTGCAAACAATGTGTATTGCTATAGTCTTACTTTCCACTAAGGTAACCAAAACTCCTGCAGCATTTAGTACACAAGGGAAAAACTAAAGTATAGATATAATTTCCTACATCCAAAGGTTGAGCTACAATATGGACATTAGCGGAAGACTCTTTCAGTTTTTTGGAGGCACTGAACTGGTGTAGGTGTGTAGCTTATGTAACATTACAGGATCCTAATAGGAACGTCTAATCAGTTCACTCATAACGACTGGAATCACCTCAACAGATTTGATTTGTGATGTTACTAGCACATACCTCCCAGACGAACAGCCTTGAACTTCAGAAGCCCGCTTCCTTGGGGAGCGGACACTGGGAACGTGCAGGAGACAGAATGCCTCGCATGATTCACAGCAATGGAAGCACTGTACCAGGGGCCCCGCACAATCGGCTTGCCAATGGCATTCACTATCTGCTGGTTCTGGGTGGCCTTATCTATTGCCTGGCTGCAACAAGGGCACCAAAAGAAGTAAGCCACAGCAATTCCTCTTGTGGACAACGGAAACCAAATCCAACAATGGTAAGTAAGCACATAACATGACTAACATAGCATCATTCGAAGGTACAAGAATCCTACAGGCTGCCACAAAGTCACCATTCATCCTCTACGTAGGGATAAAAAGTACTACACATATAGGTCTAGGCTACAGGTCAAAAATTCCTAACTATAGAACAGGTGAAACGAAAATCAGTTACATATACTGTTAAAACAATGGCTTACAAATCCAAACATTCAAGGGCGTGCTGATCCCAAGACAAGCATCACGAGAAACAGTAAATACTGAATGCAAGACGCCACGGGATTCGAGGGCACGACCTGGAGCAGGAGAGAAAGACAGAGAGGTCGCTGACGGCGCTGGCCGCGACGGCGCCGGTCAGCCCCAGCAGCGAGAGCGCCGCCGCGCGGCGGGCCCACGCTCCCGGCCCCGACTCGGTCGCCTCCGGCGGGGGCGGGGGCGGCGGCGGCAGGGTCTGCACAGAGAGGCGGCGGCGGAGGAGAGGAGAAGTGGAGGCGGAGGTGGCGGCGGAGAGCCGGCGAGCCGCCAACATTTTGGTTTGCGGAAGGGGAAAGAAACGAAAAGCGCTATGCTAATGCTACACAGTTCTGGTCTGCAGCAGGTGTGGCTGACTGGTGGGCTCAGCAACAAAATCGAAACCAATCCTATATTATATAATGTATGGTGGTGAAGTTGAAGGAAGGGCTCCGGATGCTGTGATGGCGTTTGCTGGCCTCTTTTTCTTCTTTCTTTTCGCTTCCCTGTGGTAGTTCAGACTTGTTCTGAGGGTGCGTGGTGTTTCAGCTGCTGCGTCAGCTTTCCCTTGCTCCTTTTTGTTGGTGGTGTTTCCTGTTCTGAGAGCTTTGCTCCGTGCGCTAAACCTTGTAAGCTGGTACCCATAGTAGAAGCAACACTTTTGTTTAAATATAAGCAGGAGTAGAGAAAACGCTATTCGCTTTCAATATAAGCAGGACCGAAGAGGGGCTTTGGTTTAAAATAATGTATGCCTGCAAGTGATTTTATTTAAATAAAATCCGGTTATTTTTAATCAAGTGGCCTGTGCGAGTGGGACTGGGAGAGAGCGCGAGATGGAGAGATGAGGCGGGGGTGGGGGCTGAGGGAGGAGGAGCAGGAATGGATGAGGCGGTGGGCCTTGGCATGTGGGTTGTTGGACAAAATTTTAGGTTTAATCAGGTCTGCGGGTAATCAGGGACGGGGTTGGTGTGGACCGTCCCCGGGATAAGATTCAGCCCATTTCATTCTCCGCGGGGATCAAATTATTATCATCCCGTTCCCTAAGGTCCTATTCGGTTGGCAGGGGTGAAATCCCCAAAGAGAACTAATCTAGGGAGGGATTGGATGAATCCCTTCCATGTCGTCCAATCCCCTTTGGGATCAAATTCCTTCCTTCCCATAATCCCTCTCTTCAAATCTTGTGTTCGGTTAACACAGGGAATGAAACCCTATTAATATTACAAGAGAAATGACAGAACTGACTACATATGAACATAATCATTTAGGACAATTGGCCGGTGGTAGACATGAATAACACTCGAGTGGCTAAAGCAAGAAAAATATTTGGAATGTGGAAAAAAAACTAATCACATAACAATCTGAACAACCTAATCGCAGCTTTATAGCTGATCACAGAAGATTAATGATTTACTGGTGAGTTCTGTAAAATTAAGAATAGATGGGAGAATAAGAGCATCTGCAAGAGTGCCCAATAGATCTGTCCAATAACTAGTTTGAACAACCAAAATAGAAAAACAATGCTCCAACAGTTATCAATCCCGTCCCCAATTTTTTGGGCGTGGCCAAAACTGCAGCTATCCTGAGCCAAATATCAGGCTCTTCTCGGCACTCCCAATCCTCCGATCCCCGCTATTTTTCCGTCTCCCGCTGGACTTCCCGCGTTGGCTTCCGTCTCGCGCCATTTTCCTGGAGAGGGTCGTACGTCCAGGGGGCCACCTCGGCCACATCCATTCTCCTCGCGTAGGCGGCGACGGCGCACGCCGTGCGCTGCCTCCGTGCTTCGTCCTTATCAGTCATCAGACCACAATCGGAGATGGCGCGTGTCCTGCGGTTCCTCCGGCCACCAGCTCTCCGAGAGAGGCGACGAGCCGGATCTCCAGCTAGCTCTTCTGCGCGTGTCCTGTGGTTCCTCCGGTCACCAGCTCTTTTGTTTCGATAAGATGTGATTAGTTTCGTTTAGATTATGGATCACGTCATCTAATTACACGAACGATTCAGTTCTATGACTGAGTTGCAGGACAATATAGTATATGTCATGCAATTCTTTTAACCTGAATGGATTCTTCAGTTCGTTAGCTTTGTCAGAGTGTTTCAAACAGTACAATTCTCCCTGTATCAGATGCTAATAGGATTTGTCTCGCTGGCTAATTATCCGAACTTGCGGATCATAACTGTATCTGAACTTGGCGTCAGGCGCTCGGAGTGGATCGTCTGTTTGTTGAAGACGTGAAAAAAAATCAATAGGTGCCCATGCATACATGACGTGGCAAGAGTTCAAATTTATTTTGGATTAACTATTGAGAACTGTTGGAGAGAAGTGTATTTTTTTCTCCCAATACTTTTTGGCATGTCCAAAATCCAGTCTTCTAGGACTTTATTTTTTGGCACTCTTAGAGATGCTCTAAGTAAAGTAGCTGCTAGCTGCAAAACTGAACCAGAGCAATTACTGTCAACCCAACCATCTGAGTTAAAATCCACAGTTTGTCATATTTTAGTGTTGCAAAGGTAACGATCATGTTGCCTAACAAATGCAAAGCCACCCCATTCCAACACTCCAAAGATAAATGCACCTGGGAGCTGAGGAACATGAAAATTAGTGCATGGCACGTGCTACCACACAGAACTTCAGCCTCCATTTCTTATCACCCAAATGGAAGAAATGGAGCATTGCAGAGCTCGTTGCACTATTAAAAAAAGATTTGTAGCAACACCTCAAATTTTTTTTAGGGACGGACCAAAATATCACCCGTTCTTACAAATGGGGCGCGGTACTGTAGCAATTGAGCCGCCCCTGTAAATCCATTTGTAGGGGCGGCTCACCCCCTCAGCCGCCCCTACAAATGGGCACCATTTTGAGGGGCGGTTGGGGGGGGTGAGCCGCCCCTAGAAATCGGTGCCCGCGGGGGGTGAGGGGATATCGAGCCGATTCCTAGCCAATCCAATGAGAGGCGCGCGAGAAGGGAGTGAAATCGGCGCCCGGGGGGGGGGGGGGGGGTGCTCCGATTTGTTGGGACGGGTGAGGCCCCAGCCCGCCCCTACAATTCCTTCACCAATTTCAACCGAAAACTCATTTAATTCAAAAGAAATAGCAAAACATATGAAAAAAACTCAAATTTGCATAGAAACATATTGTGTAGTATAGAACTAGTAAAAAATACGACAAACATGTTTCAGTATGTATAATGATTGAGAATGTTCAAAACACAAAGCGAGTCTTGAGTGCAATGAGATAGTATGTTGTGGAGGTGCACATTGTGGTCTCGACACTTTAAACCAATATATATAATAAAATAGTTATTTGATATTTTTATTAAGTTGTACATGTCACATAATGCTTATGGTAAAAATTTTAAGTTTTTTCGATGTGTTTTGCTATGACTTTTGAATTAAATAATTTTTTAGTGGAAATTGGAAAAGGATTTGTAGGGGCAGGTGGGGGCATCACCTGCCCCTGCAAATAGGTTTTTAGGGGTGGGCTGGGGTGCCACCCGCCTCTAGAAATCGGCGCCCGCGGGGGGATCGAGCCGATTCCTAGCCAATGCAAGGAGGGGCGCGCGAGGAGGGAGTGAAATCGGCGCCTGCCGAGGGGGGGTGTGGGGGGAGGGGGCAGGCGCCGATTTGTAGGGGCGGGTGAGGCCCCAGCCGGCCCCTACAAATCCTTCACCAATTTCAAGCCAGCGATCCGCGGCACCTGCTCCACCAATCAGCACTCGCCTCCCCCCTCCTATAATAAATAAACCAACCCACCGCCCCCACCTCCCCAGTGCCAACAGCAAAAACATCCTCGGCTCGCCCAGATCCTCTCCCCTCCACCGCGAATTGGAGCAGCCGTCGCCACCGCCGCGACCCATGGCGCCCAAGGCGGAGAAGAAGCCCGCGGCGAAGAAGCCAGCAGAGGAGGAGCTCGCGGCTGAGAAGGCCCCCGCCGGGAAGAAGCCCAAGGCAGAGAAGTGCCTCCCCGCGGGCAAGTCCAAGGAGGGCGGCGGCGAGGGGAAGAAGGGCAAGAAGAAGCGAAGAAGAGCGTGGAGACGTACAAGATCTACATCTTCAAGGTGCTGAAGCAGGTGCACCTGGACATCGGCATCTCCTCCAAGGCCATGTCCATCATGAACTCGTTCATCAACGACATCTTCGAGAAGCTGGCGGCCGAGGCGGCCAAGCTCGCGCGGTACAACAAGAAGCCCACCATCACCTCCCGCGAGATACAGACCTCCGTGCGCCTCGTCCTCTCCGGGGAGCTCGCCAAGCACGCCGTTTCCGAGGGCATCAAGGCCGTCACCAAGTTCACCTCCTCCTGCGACCTAGGCTAGGCCGCCTGTAGCTGTAGGCTTCACACTTTTGTTCATGTGCGAACGACGTGATTTGGCTGCTGCGGATGGTGTAGTTAGAATTTGCAGGGGCGGCTGGAGGGGGATGCAGATCGCGAAAAATAAAACCCATTTTCAGGGGCGGGTCACCTCCTCACCCACCCTTGGAAGCATTTTCAGGGGCGGGTGACCCCCCCACCCGCCTCTGGAAATGTATTTGTAGTCGCGGCTAGGGGGGGGGGGGCGGGTTGACCGGCCCCTACAAATGCATTTCCAGGGGCGGGTGAGGGGGTGACCCGCCCCTGGAAATCGATTTGCAGGGGCGGGTAATGCACCCGCCCCTGCAAACAGCTATTTTTAGCTGTGAAATCTAGCAACGGGTGCGCTACCCGCCCCTAAAAATAAGTTTTTATCCGCCCCTAAAAATGCTTTTTGTAGTAGTGTTATGTATCACATTAAATTAAGAGGTACTTCCAAATGGAAAGATAGAAAGCAAAAGACAAAAGAAAAAGAACTGTGTTGGAATTTTTTCGGTGGTCAAAACGGCCAAAAATAAAAGGAGAAGAAATAGATAAGTAAAAGTCCATTACGCACCTTGATCGGAGGCCCAAGCCCACTAGTGGTTGTGGCCCCAGGTCGTTCAGCGCCATATTAAATAGTGGGACCCGGCGTTTTGTGATTAACCTAATCATACTAAGAAATCCTAGCCGCCCACTACAGCCGTCCCGATCTACGGCGGCGCTGGAGCTACCTGAAGGCCACCGTCTCCGCCTGCCGTCCAACACCGGACAGTGCCGGTACAGGCCGGAAGGACGACGGTACCCGGCGAGATCGACTACTTCGTCTACGTCGGGAACATCTGCTGGAACGACTACAGACGTGCTGTTTTCGTCCCCGACACAAACCACTGCCGAGATGTCATCCTCAGCAGCTCCTACGATGACTAGCAGTCAAGATCTAAACACTTTCCTTATTGTTCATCTTGTTCTATAGGTTGTGCTCATGTTTTAATAGTTAGATCCTGTTAAGTTTAAGTTCTAAGCCATGTTTTGTCTAATATTTGGTATCTTTCGCCTAAGCACCTAACCGTGAGCCTTAAGAGCCTATAGATCTAGTCCAGTTTTAGATCTTGGTTGGTTGTTTCATGTTTAGTCCTCGGTTAAGTTTAAATTCTTGGTTTTATTCATGTTTGAGTTTATATTTGTTAGTTCTAAGTTCGATCTCGCATGAATAAAGTCAGATCCGAGAGAAAGAAAGCATAAGAAAGTATTAGATCAAAAGAAATCCCGCCGAAAACCCCTCCAAACCCTCGTAATAAGCATAAGAAACCCCATGGCGGTGCCCGGTTTTCCGCTAGATTTCAACATACTTCTCGGGCGCTCGCGTGGTGGCTTTCGCATGAGGCCGCGCGGGGCATGTCGCACCCGCGGCGATGAGATATGAAAAAAAAAGTGGCGCGACGCTGGCGGACCGCGGAAGCGGGCCGCCTCCATGGCCGCCATGAAGGCGCCGAAGACGGCACGTCGCCGCGGCCCCCCAAGGCGGCGCTCCGCCATGAGGAGGAGGCGGCCCCAAGGGCGGCCGCTGGCGCCCTGGCGGCAGCGCCATGGGGCACGGCGGCCGCCACCGGCCGACGACGAGGCGGCGGCGCCATGGGGCGCGGTGGCCGCCACCGGCCGGCAAAGAGGCGACCATGCACGCCGCCGGCCGACAGTGGGGCTCCAGCCGCGCCTCCACCCGCACGGGCTGGGCATGAGAGGCGACGGGCCATGCACCACCACCGGCCAGCGAGCATGCTGATGGCGCCCATGAGGTGGACGGCCGCCAGTGGCTTGAGGAAAGGTGGAGGAGAAAAAATGGTCTAGGGTTAGGTTTCCTGGGCTGTTCACTGTGTTTATATACCTCCAAAATCGAAGCTCAACCGTCAGATCTAGGGTTATCGAAATTGACGGCCGAGATGAGCCGCGCGGGGGGGGGGGGGGGGGGGGGGGGCTTTGGCGGCCCGCTCGTTGCCTGCTGGGCCCGCGGCCCAGGCGGTTGAGGAAGGAGAGGGGGCGCGGCTGGGCCGAAATTGCGGCCCGCCCGTCGGTTTGTGGGCCAAGGGCCGAGTAAGCTTTAAGCCCATTCTTTTCTTTTCTTTTCTTTTCAGTTTTATTCATTTCTAAGTTGCATTTCCAGTATATTTTCCTCATTAGCTTTAAGTAAATTCTTTTTGGAGGTGATATATACTGAGAAAATTATGATTTACTATTCTGAGTAGATGAAACCAACGTGAATTTTATTCAGAATTGTTTAGTTTATTTTGAGCATTTAATTAATTTCTGACCAACTTTGATTTAATTAATTGCTATTAAGATACTTAGTTTTATTTATGTTTATTTTGCTTCTGCCCAACGGTGATGCAAAATTAAGTTTTCCGCTGCGTTAATTACGCTAAGTCATTAAGTTTATTTTGTTTCTGCCCAACGGTGATGCAAAATTAAGTTTTCCGCTGCGTTAATTGCGCTAAGTCATTAAGTTTATTTTGCTTCTGCCCAACGGTGATGCAAAATTAAGTTTTCCGCTGCGTTAATTACGCTAAGTCATTAAGTTTATTTTGTTTCATGAAATGATAAGTTTAATTGCTTCTGCCCAACAATGATGCAAAATTGTTTATTCAAGATTATTTAATGTTTTAATCTGGCCAATGCTGATTACATTCATTATTTTGTTGTCGTTACTGATTTAATTTTATTTTATGAACATAAGCCACCCCCTCCAGCATCATGACTTATATCAATGGTGTTTCTCAGTTGGGAGGGGATAACTTCGTCAAGTGGAAGACTGAGATTGGCTTCATTCTGCTGACGATGGATAAGGATCATTCCCTGAGGCTGCCTGCTCCTGTTGCACCAGTGTCACAAGGGACTGAGGATACTACCCTTGCTGCACGCACTGCTGCTTATGAGAAAGAAAAAGAGCGCTGGGAGCATTCTGACAGAGTGGCCCTAAGTCTTATGAACATGACTATTAACCCTTCTATCAGGGGAGCTCTTGACAAAGAGTCTAAGAATGCTAAAGACTTCATGAATAAGATTGAGAGTTACTTTAAGGGGTCTGACAAGGTCAATGCTAGCACTCTCTTATCTTAGCTTGTGAAGGCTAAGTACAATGGGCAAGGCAGTGTTAGAGAGCACATTATGGGCATGGTCAACATGAGGGATAAGCTTCAAGACCTCGAATGTCCCCTTAATGATGCAGCGCTGCTTCACCATGTCATGATGTCACTTCCATCAGTCTTTGAGCCATTTAAGATAAATTACAATGCAAGCGATCAGAAGTGGGACATCACCATGCTTGTGTCTAAGTGTGCTCAAGAGGAAGAAAGGCTACGCTCTCAAACCCCGACTTTGCCAACGTCGTAGGACATGAGGGACATAGGGGAGGAAACAAGAGAATATCCCGCCCAAATAAGCCAAAGAAGGGTAAGAAACCTTATGAAGCTCCTCAGCAGAATGATCCATCTGCTCCTAAGAAGCTTCTCTACTACCATTGCGACAATGAGGGCCATGAGAGGAAAGACTGCCCGAAGTTTAAGGCGTGGTGTGAGAGAAAAGGTAATAACGACATCATTTCTATAGTCGATGAGTCCTTTTATGCATATTTCCCATTAAGTATTTGGTGGATTGATTCTGGTGCTACCATTCATGTTATAAATTCCTCACAGGGATTGTCTGGCGTGCGGACTATAAGAAAGGGGACTTGAAGGTTAAGAGTTGCAAATGGCATTGAAGCCGACATGGAGGCCATTGGAGCTCTCCAATTAGAACTTCGTGGCAGCTTTATTCTTCACTTAGTAGATGCCCTTTATGTTCCGTCTATTGAGAGAAACTTGATTTTCGTTTCTAAATTAGATCTTGATGGTTATTCATGCACTTTTGGTGACAGCAAATGTGTAATAAGTTTGAATGGTGACATTATTTATCGAGCACCTTTACACAATGATCTTTACTTACTGTCCCATAATAATATCTCTGTGATGAATGTAAGCGAAGTTAGTCACAAACACAAGAGAGGAAATGAGACTTCGTCGAAATTGTGGCATTCTTGTTTAGGCCACATTTCGAAGGGGAGAATGGAGCGTCTCATTAGAGAAGAGATACTTCCAAGGTTAGACTTCTGTGACTTAGACCAATACGTTGATTGTATTAAGGGAAAATTTGCAAAACAAATTAAGAAGGATGGAGCTAAGCGCAGTTCAGGAATATTAGAATTAATTCACACTAACATCTGCGGTCCATTTAATGTTAAGTCGGTGGATGGTTTTAGTTATTTTATTACTTTCACTGATGATTACTCCCGTTATGGATACATTTACCCCATAAGAGAAATATCCGAGGCACTTGATAAGTTCAAAATCTTTAAAGTTGAAGTAGAAATCAGCATCAGTCAAAGATTAAAGTGGTACGGTCAGATAGAGGCGGTGAATATTATGGGAGACATGCCATATATGGACAAATCCCAGGCCCTTTTGCTAGATTCCTTCAAGAAAATGGAATAGTAGCTCAATACTCAACTCCTGGTGAACCTCAGCAAAATGGTGTAGCAGAAAGGAGAAATCGCACTCTAATGAATATGGTGCACAGTATGCTAAGCAACTCTACACTGCCAGTGAGTTTATGGATGGAAGCACTAAAAACTGCCGCACATATAAATAATCGCGTTCCTAGTAAGTCAGTCCCTAAGACGCCTTATGAGCTTTGGACTGGTAGGAAATCCAGCATTAATTATTTTCATGTCTGGGGTTGTGTAGCTGAGGCGAAGTTGTTTAATCCGTCTCTTGGAAAATTAGATCCTAAGACAGAAAGTTGCTATTTGATTGGATATCCAGACAGATCAAAGGGATATCGATTTTATTGTCCTAAGGGTACTACAACATTTGTTGAGACGAGACATGCAATATTCTTAGAGGAAAATGGATGCACTGAGACTAGACAAATCGATCTCAAGGAAATGCTGACTTATGACACTACACCGCTGACTCGTGATTATTATGTGCCTATTTTGCCTAATTTTCAGAATACAGCACCAGCTCAGACAGTTGATTTCTCAGAAGTGAATATGGGGCAAGCGCGTGTTATAAATGAGCATAAGAATGTGCCTGATGAGCATCAAGGTGAAATTGTGGAAGAACCTGTTGAGGAAGCACAGGATCAGACCGCCGCTGGGGCGCCAGAAGCATAGCAAGAAGTCGCTGTTGAGCCTGTTCCAGTGGAGGAGCCACAACCTTTGAGAAGATCAACGCGAGAGAGAAAAACTACTATCTCCAATGATTACGTGTACATGAGCGGAGAAGGACACGATATGGGGAAGGTTGATGATCCAAACTCGTTCAAGGAAGCTATGAGTAGTGAGCACTCCCACAAGTGGATTGAGGCTATGGAAGAAGAGCTGAAATCTATAAGTATAAATAAGGTATGGGACTTAGTAGAGATTCCTGATGGAGCTATATTAAATAGTGGGACCCGACATTTTGTGATTAACCTAATCATACTAAGAAACCCTAGCCGCCCACTACAGCCGTCTCGATCTACCGCGGCGCTGGAGCTACCTGAAGGCCACCGCCTCCGCCTGCCGTCCAACACCGGACAGTGCCGGTACAGGCCGGAAGGACGACGGTACCCGGCGAGATCGATTACTTCGTCTACGTCGGGAACATTTGCGGGAACAACTACGGACGTGCTGTTTTCGTCTCCGACACAAACCACCGCCGAGATGTCGTCCTCAGCGGCTCCTACGATGTCTGGCGGTCAACATCTAAATACTTTTCTTATTGTTCATCTTGTTCTATAGGTTGTGCTCATGTTTTAGGTGTTAGATCCTGTTAAGTTTAAGTTGTAAGCCTTGTTTTGTCTAACAAACCGATGCAATAGTTCATGATTAACATTAAATGTCATGTACTTGTCGATGAACTTCATGTAAGCACTATGGTTTTTGTCGTACTTGTATCAAAATTTTGTGCTTCAAACTCGAGATCTGTAGCAAATGAACCAAACAAGTATATTCAGCTATATTAAGAAACATACAGGTGCATAACTGAAAAGAAAAGGACTACCGATAAATTTCAGAACCGAGAAGCACCTAACTATTGACCAAAGCTAAATGTAATTGGAGGATAAATAGCACCAAACTATTATACAAAGTTGAAGGTAATTGGAGGTTGTCATGTTACTTTGCTTTGCTGTAATAAGACCATATAACTAATATTACCTCTTTGCTATGATAATATCAGCATCAGGTTGTGACTTAATATATTACTGTATGCTACTTCCTGTGTTCAAGCATAACAAAAAATGCATTCATGAAAAGGTAACAATAGCACAGTAATTATGTTGCAGCGAAAGACAACCAGGCTAGAGAAAGGAACTGTCTGAAACATTATCCTGCATGTCCAGTGCTTGCAGTTTGCAAAATTAAGATAGGAGCATCCAATTCCTCTTTTTCCAAAACAACATAAGTAAAATCGATGTAACGCAACACATGAACCGGTTGGCTACTTTTATTTTTGCTTCGACCAAAAAATCTCAAAAAGTGATGAGCAAGAGCAGTGCGATGGATTGAAGAAGGTGAAAGAAGCAAGGACTGCCATTGGACGGGAGAGGTGAAGTAGAAATCTATATTGTTGCATTATTAATATGTTTCAAAGTATTCCAACCAGCTAGCTACTGTTTTGAATCGCATGGGATTATTTGGTGAAACAAATTAAATTACTCCAACCAGCTAGTTGTGCAAATTAATCAGATGGGAAGGAAGAGGGCACCGTGATTACCGGTGCGAAGTTGAACGAAGGGGAGGGATGCAAGAGTGGAGAGCGCGCTCGCGTCGCGAGGATTTGTTCCACGTCGTTGTATTCGGGGGTCGTTTCCCGGGCAGGGGTGAGGGGAAAACACAGGAATGGACCGGGGGTATAAACCCTACTGGGCTTAACCGAATGCGCATTTTTCTATAGGCCGGGATTACTTCCACGCCGGGTTGATCCACGGGGTTGGACCCCGACCCCGGCCATTCCCGGCCCAACCAAACAAAGCCTAATGTAGGAATTCCCCGCGGGGAACGGGGGATCGGAACCCATTGCCATCCCTAGATATATATCGCGCACTGCAAAATTCACTTTTGTTGCCTGAAGGAAAGCACCAGCAGCCCAGCAGGCCGGCGGGGTTAAAAGGCCCAATATGTTTTGCTAGCTTGGCCCACTCGATCAACCAGGAAGCGCACGATTTACAGGAGGCGGCGGCTTGCTACGTGATTGCTTTTGCCACACGTGGCAGCAGACCATCCTTTTATTTTCTATTTTATCCTATTCACTCTTCTTCATTTTCATTTCTTTACTTACTTATTTATTTTATTCTCTTAATTTATTAATTAATTTATTTCCTTCTAATTCACATTCGATTTTGGATCCAATTTCTTTTTTTTTCTTTTCCTCTATATTTCTCTTGCTTTTTTTTTTCTTTCTACATTATTTTTAGTTTTATTATAAATTTTAATTATTTAGTCTTCCTAAACTTCTTGTATAAATTTTTATTTTACTTCCTATTTTATTTTATTTTTGTTTCCTTCTAATTATCGATATGCATATATTTATTTTTATATATTTTTATCTTTCTTTTTCATCGTGCATATATTCTTTCTTCATATTGCAATCTGCCTATTTTTCGTAATTTATATCAGTTTTCTTTATTTCCTATACAAACGGACTTAACAAATCAATACTTGATTGTTACATAATGAAACTATGTGTTCCTAATGTTATTGGTGTTAAACTATTTGTTCGCTATGTAGATTAAATTGTTTACATTTAAGAATAATTTGCTCGCGTTATGGATGCATTTGTTCTCGATGTAGAATAATTTGTTCAGGTGTGAAGTCATCTTGTTCACTTTGTAGACTAATTTGTTCGTAATGTTAAATTATTTGTTCATCTTGGAGAGAGTAATTTGTTCGTCAACATGAACTTATTTGTTTAGATATTTAGTTCATATTATTTGTCTTCTACTATCAGTTTTTCATGGTGTTCAATATTTTTTTGCAGTTTTCTCTTATTAGTGTGCCATGTGTTAATATTTTGCTCATGGAATACAATTATGTATTCGTATTCTTCAAGAATATGTTTGCGTAGTTAAAATGTATCGATCTTGATAAAAAAATATTCTTAGAATATATCACCAATCTAGTTACATAGTATCCTTAAAAAATTATTTTGTAACTAAATAATTACCTCATTAATATATTTTATAATTATCTAATATTTTATTTTCAAGCTTATGGTCCCTTGGCTGTGACATGAAGATGATGGGTTTTCTCTAGAGAACAATTTACTATTGTGTGATTAATAACTAGAACATGAAACACTTTCATCTGTTCTATGGTACTCAATCCGTTTCGAATTGTAGATCGTTTTGGCAAATCTAGATACATAGTTTTATTCTATCTGTCTAGATATGGCATATGTCTATATGCATAGTAAAATTTATGTATTCAAAATGATATATAATTTGAAACGGAGGAAGTAGCATAACAGTATATAGGAATAGGATGGAGATGGCTATTATATAATACTAACATGAGACTGATGATTTTAATAGTATCTTTGTTATTTATAATATTTATAGAAATTAAAAATGTGAGTGATATTAGCCACCAACCTTTACATGATGCAATAATGAAAAAAAGTTTATACCAGAAGTATGATAGGACACATATAATAGAAGGCAACGTAAAGCAAGATAGAAATGAAAACGATAAAAAATAAACACAGCCCACTATATGCGCAAATAGTGCAACCAATTGGGCTGAGAGATGGCCCATCATAGACGGTGCGGTGCGCATCTCGCATGGCTCCTGTCACCTTCTGTGATGTTTAATCGCGTCCCTTTCCATGGGCAACATCAGGATGTGTTTTCAGCAAGGTTCAGCTAGTCGGCTTACTATTCCTGCTGGAAAATAATTAAAATAAAATATCTGGCCAGGCTTGGGCTCACCGAAATCTTTCTAGGCCTGGTTTGGGTTTTTTTTCTAGGCTTGGCTTCCTCTACCAAGCCCGGCCCTACAAGGATCGCGGGCCGACCCTAAAATGCTCATATCTATTTCTGAACCTCATATGTCGTATTTATGAAGGACTGAGTTTTCTTGTGTCACTAGGTATATGCCCGTGCAGTGCTACAGGTAAATCAAATTTATCTATGAGCATCGATCTTCTATGATATGAAATATTTTTAACCACATGTAGCAATGGAGGAATACATTATACATTAAAAATAAGTACAAATCATCGTAAATAAAAAATGTCTATTGGGCAATTCGGCTGCCTAGTACCCGATTTTTCAGCCAATGACTTCAAGTGATGGACACAAGATTATTTAGTTCTAAAATAATTTTTGAAAAGGTTTAGTTCTACTAAATGAATTTCTAGATACTATGATTTCTTACGATCAAGTTTGAAAAAAGCCTCGATTTATGAAATTTTTTATTTCTATCTTATGCAAAAGAAGAGAATCCAAATCAAAGTCCAGAACAATAAAAGGAACCGGTCCTTTTAGAAGGAATTGAGGGTCTTATTAACCCTTATTAGATATAAATAGTTGCAACTGCAGCCTTTTAGGCTCCCTCTTGTAACTCTTGTAACAGCAGCTTTTTAGGCTCCCACTTGTACAACTATATATATGAAAGGTCACCCCCTTTGGTGGTGTGGTGTTTGCCCAACTCTAACTCTCTTCATGGTATCAAGAGACCGGGCCCCTTCCTAGGCCTGCGCCTCCTCCCCTCCGCTGCCCCCTCCCCTTCTCCCCTTGCCAGCCGCTGATCGGGACTCGTCTCCATCGGCGCCACCACCAGACCTATCCTAGATCACATCTTGGGAATCTCTTCTTTTCTCACCTATCCATACGAGCCCCAGCAGGAGTCCAAGTCGCACCATGAGAGCCCCTCATCAGCCGAATCCAACCCTTTACCTTCAACATCCCAAGATTCGTCTTTTGAGCCTTTTCCCGAACCATGAACATCGAAGGATGAAGAAATTCAAGCTTCAAAGTTCTCTTTCCCATTCGAGGATGATCCTTATGAAATCCTTAGACACACCTCGAATTACCTCTGTGAGAGGAGACCTACGGCACCCTCTTCTTCTCCCAGCAAATCTTCTCTCAAGAAGGCCATGAAGGAGGAAAGGTCGGAGGCAGTGAGACGTTCTTCCAAAGCAATTCGAATTAGCTCACATTCCACGACCATCTGTTGTTCTATAGGAGGAACTGCCATAGAAGCCCTTCACAATCCCGCTGCCAAGGCTTGCATCATGTCCGAATTCCTCATGGACACGCTCATAGGGAGCATGCCTCTAGTCGCAACTGATAGACTCTTCAGAAGTCCCTCAGGACTTATCTTTGAATGCTAGGGCATCGCAAGGGCAGTGCCGATCGAGATAGACAAAATCAAGGTTCAGCTAGACTTTCACATCTATCCCATCCTCGATTTTGATCATCACAAGGGAGCCTCAATAATGAATTTGGGAAAAATGCTTTCACCACTGATATCTCTTGTCCAAAAATTCCAATGGAAAAGTATCATCTCAACCTTAACCCACCCGAGGAGGTGAAATTTGTATCTCCGTTCATTTCACCTAGGCCTGCTTTTCATCCTTGTGAACCAGAATGCCCATCGTCACCCTCACTCGAGTTTATGCCTTGTCCCTTTGGCCATCAAATGTTGTTCTCGATAGCGATCGAGAATCAACCCTGATCTTACATGATGCATCTTTTGAGAAGGGAAACCTTTGTCACTTAGACATTCCTGAGGCATCAACTCTGGAGCCTGATGAAAAGGATTCCCCAAATGAGCATGATAACTTCTCTGTTGAATTTCCTCAAGAATCATGCTCGCATAAGGTGTCTCCAGAGTCCATCTCGCCTAGAACCACATGCTCTCACAAGGATCACAACCACCTTTCGGCCCTCTCTAGAAAAATTCTTAGAAGGATGGTTGTAGATGCATTTTTTTTATCATAAGCGTTGTAAATTTCGTTGATGCACTGTGGCACTAACCTTGTAGCTTAAGCATTAATAGCACAATCAATGAATGGCGGCAAAGGTGGGAACTACATCGCCAATTGTAGCTGCAATGGGAAGATTCCCCATGGTCGAGCTTTTGACCATAAACAAAGCACTACCGGGAGATGGCCCCGAACTTTCATTTCCCTTCCTAATAAAGTTTCCCTTTATCCAATAAAAGCAAGATCATGTTTCTAGGGTAGCATGCACCTTCGGGTATTTTCGGTCGCTAACCATTTAAGGTCGTGATTAAAAAGAACGAGGGTCATGGGATGCACGGAAACATGGGAGCTGCATCAATTGTACACTTGGTACTTTTTTGGTGATGGAACACATTCCGAAGGAGACACCGACATTGCACACTTGATTTTTTGTGTCGTGAGACACAAAAGTCCAAGTGTGGGGGAGATTGGTGAGCACCTCGCAACAGGATCCATCCGTACCAAGGAAAGGTGTTGGTTCTGTCTTGCCCAAAAAAAAGAGAGAGAAAAATAAAGACAAAAAAAAGAAGAAAAAAGAGAAAATGAAAAAAAGAGAGAAAAAATGAGAAAAGGGAAAATGAAAAAAGAAGAGAGAAAAAATCGAGAGAGATGAAAAAAGAGGAAGATGAAAAGAGTGAGAGTGAGCTAGCATGCTCCACATGGATCAAGGGCCGCATTATGAGCATGCCTCCAAGCCATGGCACCTTGATAGATATCATTTCGCCATCTGACTCCACCCAACCTTGCTCTCGCTTACGCTTGCAAAGCGTTGGCATAATCCTCATCCGCTCTCAGCTTTGCATAGCTTCGCTCTAGCAGCTCCTATGCATACAAGCAAGAGGAATGCTCCTCTTCCTCTCTAGACCTTTGCTGCTCCACTCTGATTGGCACTTGCTCGCATGCATGAAAGGAGACGTACTTTGCGCCTCCAATCCTAAAGCATTGCGCCAACGGATCATACCACCAAGACTCATGGTCCCTACACACTAGTCGTGTGTATGACCTAGCCTTGTTGTTCGCCTAAGTTGGCATGGTTCAATTGCCTTCCTCCGCTTCACTCCGCATCAAAACGGAGGTGTCGTCAACAACCATATGTGACCATGCCACTGCCGCAGCAACATCAAAACGTCGGTCCACTTACGCTGCCGGTAAGTACACTCAGGTACATGCCAAGATAACTCAATGTTCACCAATCCTTCACTCATATTTATCTCCATATGAATATATCTTGCTCTTCCAAGTTCATGCTTCCCTTGTTTATCTTCGTATGCTATAGTTTGGATGTCTTTCAGCTGAATGCTTCCATAGGCTTTTTAAATTAAGCATGGTGCTTAGGTTAAAACAACCTTCTTTAATCAAATAAGACATGGTGTTGAGTTTGATTAATGAACCGTCAGAGTTAATACTATCATAGACTTTGGATGTATATCTTTTGCGGACTAACCCCTGCAGGGAAGATTTCAAATAAGATGGGTAAGTCCTCAAGCTAAATTCATACTAGAGATAAACCAAGGCCCGGGACGCACCTCAACAAAAAATTGCATAACATACAAAGGAGGCACATATTACCTTTCAAGATGCACTATAAGTATAATGTCAAATTGCTCCTTGTTACATTCATGCAATTTTATCTCGGCCTTGTTTGAGTTGCGCTGAGAAGATAAAAATTTGGTGAACAATAAAAAAAACTTTCAAAATAAAAAGAATCTCAGAAAAAAAATGATGGCAAGCATTTTGGGATCCATGCTATTTGAATCTTTGATTTTGATTTCCCTTAAGCATGGATGTGAACAACTAATCTCAAGGCAATAATGAAATCCTTTCAAAATTCTTTAAAGCGTCCCTCGAGTATTTGTTGTCCACTAACCTTTTGCATGGAATTAAAAAAAATCCACATGCGCTCCTTGGCCCCATAGGGAGAAAGATGCAAGGAACCAAGCAGAACGAATGCAAAGCTTCGTTGCACCGGCAACTTCTGCATTTTGTTTTGAACTTTGGAAGATTTGTTATGTAAGTATCCCGAAACCCCATGCATCCTCTCCCCATGTTTCCACCTTGCTAGGTTACCCATCATGCCAAATTTGCCATGATAAAAAGAATAAAAATAAATAATGAATTTTAACAAAATTTTAGCATTTCAAACACCTACTCAATAAAAATTTAGACTCCCTGGTGTTTACAACAGGTAGAGTCCTTGCTTGTCTCCACTTGTGTCTCTTGTCTTTGAATAAAATAGGTACAGAAATAAGTGTTGGGGAGGACCTCCCCCAAACACATTGCACAGACCAGTGGAGAGCAACACACTGAAGCCCAGGGTTTGGAGGCCCATCTGTGGGTCAGCCGAACCCATGGTTCGGTCGAACCAAGGCAAAGCCCATCATGCCCCAAGCTTCCTTCAACACGCTGGTTTATACTTCAAACTTGCACACCTCCCTGATTAAATAAAAATTCAAATCTGAAATTTCTGAAACAAAAATAAAAAGGGGTTTTCACTCCATGCGCTTCCATGAATAAAGTTGCATACCTTTTATTCCTCGCATTCTCTCTAGTTTTTGTGAACCAACATTTTCATAGGGAACGCATGCTTGCTAAGTGATTGATTAATGTGACATGATCAAGATGAATGGAACCTTGCTCTTCCTTGCAAAGTACTTGGGATTTTATTTTTATAAAATCAAAAATACAAATAGCTTGCCTCCTCAAATTAAAATTCCTACCAAATCCAAAGTACAACCTTCATGAAAAACCTTTTATGCAGCTTGTCTTTGCTTTGAGCTTTGTCAAATTCTGTAACCCATGATAGAAACCTATGATCTCATGATCAGAATCACATACACTCCACATATACGTGCCAACTTTCACGCTGGAAGTTGCGCAAAAACATGGCGGCGAACATTCATTTGTCATTCAAATAATTCTCCACTAAGGGTGACTCTCTCTCCAATTGCCTCAGCAAAAAGATGTGGGCTATACGAAAAAAGAGAGAAAAAGATAGAAAAAAGAGAAGAAAGAAGCATGCTCAAAAGCATGGGTTGGAGATCTGCAAGTCCAAGGAAAAAAAGAGAGAGAAAGATAGCCCACATCCCAAATATAAAAAAAACAAAGGAGAGAGTCATACAAAAATGAGTTCATACACAAAGACCACACACTCGCACATTTTGATCAGATTGTATGATTTGTTTCTTCTTGGATCTCGTCTTTGACTTAGCAACATGCGCAAAGCGAGCATGCCTCTTTTCTCCTACCCTGAGCTCCACATAAGCCTGATTAGATGACAGGAGAAAAGAAGTGATTCGAGAGAATAATTTGAGGAGCAAGACTATTCTTTTTCAAAAATCAAAAACCCAAGTTTCTAAGCAGGAAGAGCTAGGAACCTAAAGTCTGCATCGTTCCATTTTTCAATTACCCAAGAAAGCATGGTAGCCACTCAAAGGATTCAAAAGGATTGGAAGAAGCTTGGAATAACTTGTATGCAGGTTTCATCAAAAGGAGTTGCATCCACCTTAGTCCTCAAACCTTTGCTCGAGGATGAGCAAAGGGCTAAGTGTGGGGGTGTTGTTAACGGTCCTTAAATGCAAAATCCGACCGTCAACTATACTCAGAAATAAAGGAAACCATACCTCTTACTCACATATTTGTATCACTAACCTAGTTCCACAGTTGTATTGTCTATCTAGTCATTTCAGGAACGCAAGTCTAAAATAAGAAGAAAACACAAAGAAGACGCAGCATAAATGCATAGAAGATCATCCGCCGTGCTACACAGGATTGAAGGGCCCACAAATTAGACCAAACGGACGCGCCAAGGCACGAATCACCGAGGATCAACACTAGGGCCCACCTATCAGCTGTCCAGAGGAAGGCAGACCCAGGGGAGTGCCATCTGGATTCAGCCGACACCCAGGTTCAGCCGAACCTGGACGGCTTCCCGGCTGCCCAATCTTTGGCGGGAAGATGATTCTTATTTCTTTGGAGGTGGTAGCTAAGGTTTCCATATCAAGAGATGGCGGGAACCGCCCTTGGAGGCTATACAATGAGGCCTTCCCCGCCCTCACACACACACACACTATTTTGGAGAAGAGGAAGAGAAGGGAGGACTCCACCTTTTGGAGCTACAGGGTACAGTAGGTTAGGGAGCATGTGGAGGAGAAGTCCAGAAGGAGAGTCGGAGTAAGTATTTGAGTTCGTCTACGGTGGTGAGTTCTTACTAAAGCTAAGTCTTCGTTATAATTCGCTTGCAGAATCATTGTCGCTTCTTGAAAGGTTGCTTCTAGCTTAAGGACTTGAGTCTTAAGACGGAGTCTGGCCGGGGTGTTAGATCCGGGCCCACGGGACTGTGCACATAACGTACATATCCTAGGATAGGGGATGGGATATGGCCCACGCCCTACATCCGTTGTAACCACTCGTACCGTAGTAGGACTACTCAAAGAGTAGTAGAACTAGTTGGAACAGAAGGAAACTACCCGAAAAGTACTCGGGTAGGACTTTTGGGCTCGTATCCGACTAGGATTTTCATGTAACTCTGTCGCCCCAAACTATATAAGGGCGGTCAGGGACCCCCTTCAAACAAGATCACCCCGATCAACAACTAAGGAAATACAAACAACACACTGGATGTAGAGTATTACGCTCTCGGTGGCTCGAACCTGTCTAAACTTTGTGTTCTTTGCACCTTCGAGTTCCTGATCTCGGCGACACCGATAGCTGGCGCGCCAGGTAGGGGTGTTCATCGAGCATCCACCGGAGAACTCGATGGCATCTTTCTACTTCACCAGCACCGTGCTGGATGAGGGCACAACTTTCATCTTTGGCTCCTGGATCCGCGTCGCCAACGGCTTGGGTGGTTTCAACGGCAACCTAGCCGACTCCAGGAAACCGGAGGCCTCTACACCAAGTCGATGCAGCAACCTCGACAGGTTTGTCGACAGCCTCGATGAGTTGTTGCTCCCCGATTACACCGGGGAGATCGAGACGACGTCCGTTTTCGACGCGGCTTCAACTTGTGCCGCACCGAGACTACTCAGAATGGACTCAAACCAGTCTGATGAGATCACACAGTCTTTGTCCCTCTCTGACTTGGAGGAGTACATAGATCGTCTCGTCAAGCTCGGAGACGAGGGAGCCACCGCCTGTCGGGGCCCCCGTTTTCGACAGCTACTCGGACTCAGACACAAAGTACTCATCGACTAGTACTACACCTTCAAGTTTGAGCCGGGAAGGACTCGAGGACGAGGGAGCCACCACTTGTCGGGAGGTCCCAGTTCTCGACAACCACTCGCAACCTGATGACTACCCCGAATTGTGTTCGGGTAGTCACCTGGGTTTGACCATAACGACTATGCCGCAAGGCCGGTTCGTGTACTGGACAGGCTTAGAGCCCTCTGAGCTACTCGAGTATGAATCCCACCTTATGGCCTTCACGCAGGAACTGCCTTTTCAGGAAGGCAAACCCCTCTCTCCAATCCCGGAAGAGGGAGAGGGTAGCATAGAGCTAGTCGAGTATAGCCATACGGCTGAGAGCTCACCGGATCATCAAGTCTACATGGCTTCCCTTCGCAATGCGGACGACGAGGAGCCGGGTCCTGAGTATGACGCTGAACTACTCATGGACGTCTCTGCCGATGAGCGTACGGCAGACGCCCCCCAGGACGAGAACGAGGAGCACAGAAGAATCCGACGGTTGAACAACACCAAGCATGCCCAATGCAGGCGGAACGCGGAAAACTGCACACGCAACCCAATGTACCAAAGGAACCTCAACAACGCTTTCGCAGTAGCAGCAGATCGGAAGTACCGCACACCGATTGGCGCCATAGCAGAAGTAGCGCTCCTACCTCAACAACTACCAACAAACCCCTAGATTCAAAGACTACAATATTTAACCCAGTGCGCGCTCGTGCAACTCGATGGGCAACACCCAATGTCCTCAACTCAGAACATGCTCTCAAGATCTGAGCGCCATGGTGACTCTACACAGATTAGTTGCACCCCTGGAGGAGGTCCCGAATATCGATGGAACGACAACCGCCAGTGCAACCAGGACAATCCAGTCGGCCACAACAATCCCCACGGCCAACAGTCCGCGCGTGGCAATGTCGAACAAGAGGTGCAACAGTCGATGCGCCCACCCCGCAACCAGCACAATGCACGACCTCAGGGCCAAGCTCCACCTGAGGCCAGCCTCCAGAACGCTCCCACGATTGATCTAAGGCAGAAGATCATTGACGGCTGCGATGCGCGGTGCATCATCGAGGCAAGGAGAGGGGACCGACCCGATAGATACCACAACGATGATGATAGTGACCGCTTCCCCGCGTTCACCTCCAACATCACTGACCAGTCCTACCCCAAGGATTTTAAACCAGTCGGGATCCCCAAGTACGATGGCAAGCAAGGCTAACGCCAATGGATTTGATGCTACTCTGTCGCCATCGAGGTCTTAGGGGGATCCAACTCCACCAAGGCACTCTACTTCCTGGTAGTATGGGAATCCGCACCCCTCACTTGGCTTGAAAGCCTTAAACCAAACTCCATCGACTCCTGGGAGGACCTCAAGCGGGCGTTCATCGACAACTTCCAGGGATCCATGATCTGAGCAGGCACTCATCATGATTTGTCCCAAGTCAAGCAGGAGTTGAACGAGACCCTGAGGTCCTACACCCGGTGTTCATTCGAGATACGAGCCACCATCGCCAACATCACTGACGAGGACCTCATCCGCTGCTTCCAGAACGGCCTCTTCTCGAAGCACACCTACCACGACTTCGGACGAAACCTCCCGACTGCTGCTGTGGAATTGCGCGACATGATGGCACAGTGGGCTGACCAGAAGAACGAGGAGAATGATTGCTTCCCTAAGGGCAACAACAACAAGTAGGGCAACGACAACAACAACTTCGACAAGGGCCAGCGGAACAACTCGGGGAACCCCTGGAAACACAAGCCAGACCAAGAAGTCGCGGCTATTGAGCGCAATCCACGGGGCAAGAAGTCGGGGAGCAATCAAGCACAGTTTGAAAAAGTCCTGCACAAACGATGTCCGATGCACCCGAAGTCCCAGCATACGCTCTTCGAGTGTGTTAGCCTCCGCAAGTTACTCAACGCTCCACTCCTCCCTCTAGGCAGAAAGCGGAAGGATCAAGAGGACAACAGCGAGGGTGACAAGTCGGGGGCTCAAGATTTCTAAGACACGAAGAATGTCGTCAACGTCATCTTCGGTAATGGAACACCCTAATTTTCAAATTAGGAACCTAAATAAATTTTGCTAGATTATTTTCAAGATCCGTAAGGTTTTTATTCAAGTTCTTTTGATTTTGGCGCATTTACCATGAATTAATAATAATTTACTTAACCATAAAAAGCAATATAAGGAAATATAGGTCTTGTGCATTTCATGCCGCATTGCATTGTTTTATTGCTTGTCTTCAATTCGAATTTAAATTTCAAATTCAAATTCAAATGCATTTGGTTGTTTTTTCCTTTTCCCCCTCTCTTTCTCTTTGGGACCAGCCCATTTCCTTCTTTTCCTCCCCTTTTCTTTTTCTTCTCCCCGCAGCCCAGCTGGCCCACTCTCTCTCTCTTCTTTTCCCGCAGCCCAGCCGGCCTCCTTCCTTTCCTCCCGCAAGGCCCGTCCAACCGGCCTTTCCCTTTTCCTCCGCGCGGCCCAGCGGCCCAGCTGCTCGCCTCTCCCCCTTCCCGGCCCAGCGGCCCACTCCGCCCGGCGCTCTCCCGCTCTCCCTCTCTCCCTCACCGCCAGGCGGGCCCTGCCCGTCGGTTTCACCCCTGACCTCGCGCCAGGCTCGGACTTGAGGCGCCACGGCACGACGCCGCCTCCGCTAGTGCTGCGCCCCGGGCCCGCACGTTGAGGCGCCTCGGCCGCCCTATAAAGCCGCCGCCCTCGCTCGCAAAACCCTAGCCGCGCAAGCCGCCACCACCGCAGCTCGGACGCCCGACTCCGCCGCCGCCTCGCGCTCCTCTGTCGCCGTGAGCCGCCGCCGAAGTTCCGCGTTGTGGTGAGAAGCATCGCCGGCCTGTTTTCCCCCTCTTCCGTGCCTTCCCGCATGCGCAATCCCTCACCGAAGCTCCGCGGCCGCGCGCTGCTTTGTGCGCCCCTCTCCAACCCCTGTCTTGCCCAACCGAGCCCCTAGATGGGTTCCCCGTCATGCCCTCATCCTTCTCGTGCAGCCCGCGCTCGAAACCGAGGCCGGACGGCCATTTTCGGCCAAGTCCGGCGGCCCCACCGCCCCGTTTCTCCCGAGCTGTCGGATCCCGATCCGACAGGTTAGATCTAATCTAACCCGAGTCAAATAACCCCGTACCGGTCAAACCCTAGGTATTTTTACAAAAGAAACCCTGAGTTTTATCGAAATCAACCCGCAGTCCACGACAGTTCTAAAGTATTCATGAGTAGATCCTTTCTCTTCTGTTTAAGCCTTTGTCTTTTTCCAAAATAGAACCCGCCGTCCTTACCACCCTCTGTTTTTCAATCTACACCCTAGAGCTACAGTTTAATTATGTTTTTGCCCTCGGTTTCTTTGACCAGAGCCCTTCTAGTTTCAAATCTTCTACAAATAAGCACTTGGAATCATGTTTTAGCCATAACTTCTCCGTTTTTACTCCGTTTTCATCGATTCTCGCGGTCACACGATCCTTGCGACGTATACAGTAGCTTTATAATGTTGTTTTGTTATGTTTATATTGTTTGGTGTACTGTTTCTCATTTATTGTAATTGTTTGTTTGTATGTACCTTTGTGTTGTGTTAGACGGTGCGCAGTTCGTGGGTCCGCAAGAGCATGGCTTTGAAGACGCCCCTGAGCAGCAACAGTTCTTTTAAGAAGGCAAGTGGTCCTTGATCATATTCCGGTCCTAATAACTTCTAAATACACACATTTACTTTATGTGCATGCATGTGTTGATAATATGATGGATCCCAAACTAAGGACATGCCTAGTTTCTCTTGAAAGTCCTTGATTAAATCTGGGTTGTTATTTTATGTTGTAGCTACGCTAGTTGCTTTTACTTAGACTATTGTTGGTTAACTTGGAAACAATGCTACGCTTGTTTTACCTGTTCTGGAATATTTTACGGTAATAACTTTAAGATCATTGCATTAATTGGAACGTGGAGAACCACCCAGGAAAATAGTGCAACCACAATACTACATGGCTCTGGTCTTGGCTAATTAATTAGAAACTTTAGCTTGTGATAATCTTACCGAAAGGGCAAGAGGGGTTGCATCGTCGGGGTATAGCTCGGTCCTCTTGAGGGTATGATATTGTCCTGGTTAAGGCGTCTGCCTCATTAGGGAGAGTTATGACCGATTTGACTTGAAACCTTAGCGGATTGTCATAAGTTAGGGAATCTTTGTAATGGCCTCGTAGTGAATCCCTACCACTCACCTCGGAAGTGTTTAAGGGCTTTGCAAACCCGGGCATTAAGGGAAACACGAATTGTGGGTAAAGTGTACAACCTCTGCAGAGTGAAAACTGATATATCAGCCATGCTCACGGTTAAGAGCGGCTTGGACCCTCACATGATAGTTGAACTTAAAGATGATCTAAATTGATGTTCTTTATTTATGTTGAAAATGCTTATCGCAGTCAAACCATGTCAGCTTTTCCTTGATTTTGGCCTTGCATGTCATATAATTTACTCCACTTGTTGAGTACCAACCATAAGTGCACTCACGCTTGCTTTATTAAAACAAATGCTGCTCAGAACAAGATAATTGTCCGGAGTTCCCTGAAGATTTTGAGGAGTTCTAAGCGTATGTCTCCCAGTCATCTGCCTGTGAAGTTGAAGTCCGCTGCTAATTATAAACATTTATTTATTCACTTAAGATTAAAACTTTCGATCATGTAATAAAATATTATAATACTCTCTTTCGTTATGACATTGTTTCAGGTATACACTTGTATTGTTTATCATATGTGTGGAACTTGATCCTGGCGCACATATGAGATGCATTCGGTTCTTTTTCCAAAACCGGGTGTGACAGGTGAAGACGGTGGCTTCTACTCCAAGCGCGCGTAGAAGCTGACCCTGCGTGAAATCCTCTGTGCCGAGCCCGCCATAGAGAAATCTCTGAGATACAGCGAGGTCCCGATCTCCTTCTCTAAGGATGATCAGTGGACTAGCTTCTCCGAGCCGGGAAAATTCCCGCTCATCCTAGATCCTGTCGTGGCGGGCTCACAGTTGACTCGAGTACTCATCGATGACGGGTGCGGCCTCAACCTGCTCTTTGCGAGTACTTTGAAGAAGATGGGGCTGAACATCTCCGAGATGCTCACCCCTAGTAGAGCTGCTTTCTACGGTATCGTCCCGGGAAACGTGGCTACACCACTTGGTTCAGTGGTCCTGCCAGTCATCTTTGGGATAAAGAAAACTACCGCACAGTGTACATCAAGTTCGAGGTGGCTGACTTCGAGTCGTCGTACCACGCCATCCTCAGCAGGCTAGCCTTGGCTAAATTTATGGCCGTGCCTCATTACGTCTACATACTACTGAAGATGCCAGGCAAGACAGGTGTACTCATGTTCCATGGCAACTTGAAGAAGTTGTACGACTGCGATCAAGAGGCGATCGAGTACGCCGCGACATCACGCATGCCAGAACCTTTTGTGGAAGTCTTTGCGACCGCGCAAAAGCTCACCGACTCAGAGATGGAGATATCCAATCAGAGACCTAACCAGTCGAGGGTAAAACCCAACCACAGCGATGTCGGCATCAAGGCCATCCAGCTGCAAGAAGGTGACTCGTCCAAGACTGCTTTGATTGGAGGCGGCTTGAATGACGAATAGGAAAGCGCGCTCATCAGCTTCCTTATGGCTAACCGTGACATATTCGCGTGGAAACCAGCGGATATGCTAGGTGTGCCCAAGGAGTTGATTGAGCACTGTCTAAAAGTTGACCCCAAAGCCACTCCGAAGAAGCAGCAACTATGACGCTTCGCTCCTGACAAGAGGGAGGCCATCAAAAAGGAGCTAGCAAAACTACTCACGGCTGATTTTATTAAAGAAGTCTACCACCCCGAGTGGTTAGCTAACCCTGTACTAGTTCTGAAAAAGAATAACAATGAATGGAGGATGTGTGTGGATTACACTTATCTCAACAAACACTGCCCGAAGGCTGGCTGCATCCTGCTCTCTCTCCTCGATTGCTACTCAGGCTACCATCAGATTGCTCTCAAGGAAGAAGACCAGATCAAGACAGCATTCATCACCCCTTTTGGAGCATATGCCTACACAACTATGTCCTTCAGGATGAAGAACGCAGGAGCCACCTATCAGCGGGCTATTCAATTATGCCTCGCTGACCAACTACATCGCAATGTTGAAGTCTACATGGATAACGTGGTCATCAAGACCAGAGTTCACGACGAGTTCATCCCTGATCTCGAGGAAACCTTCAACAGCTTACACAAGTTTTGGTGGAAGCTCAACCCAACCAAGTGTGTCTTTGGTGTCTCACAAGGGAAACTACACGGGTTCATCGTTAGTCACCGAGGAATTGAAGCCGACCCGGAGAAGATCACCGCCATTACAGACATGGACGCCCCACGGACGATCAAAGATGTCCAGAAGCTCATAGGCTATATGGCGGCACTAAACAGATTTATCTCGCAACTTGGAGAACGGGGACTACCCTTCTTCAAATTTCTCAAACGACATGACAAGTTCCAGTGGACCGAGGAGGCAAAGCAATCGTTGGAAGATCTCAAGCATCATTTGCAGTCGGCCCCTATCTTAACGGTTCCACCACCAGGCAAGAACCTGTTACTCTACATCACTGCGACTACTCACGTTGTCAACACGGAAATCGTGGTGGAATGCCAGGAGGAAAGCCATGCCTTCGGTGTGCAGCGGTCTGTCTACTTTGTTAGCGAAGTCCTTTCTGAATCCAAGGTTAATTACACGACAATTCAGAAACTACTCTACGCTATACTCATCACCTCCAGGAAGCTTCGCCACTACTTCGACGCATACAACATCTCGGTGGTCACTGATTTTCCGTTGGCGGATATTCTCCACAATCGAGACGCCACCGGGCGCATCTCCAAGTGGGCAGTGGAACTAGGTGCTCTTACTCTCGACTTCAAGCCCTGAATAGCCATCAAGTCCCAGGCACTAGTCGACTTCATGGCAAAATGGCAAGAAAACCAAGTGGAAGCCCCAGCCAACCTGCTAGAGCATTGGGTGATGTACTTCGACGGCTCACTCAAGCTCAGAGGCGGTGGCGCGGGAGTACTCTTCATTAGTCCAATAGGAGAACAACTCAAATATATATTTTGAGGTCTCAAACAATGAAGCTGAGTATGAGGCACTACTGCATGGACTACGCCTGGCAGTCTCTCTGCCATCAAGCGACTACTTGTCTACGGCAACTCCTTGCTAGTGGTCCAACAAGTCAATAAAGAGTGGGACGTCAGCAAGGACACTATGGACGCGTACGTCATGGAAATACGCAAGCTCGAGAACAAGTTCTCAGGGCTGGAAATTCATCTTGTGATTTGCGACAACAATGTAGGAGCGGATGTGCTATCGAAATTGGGTTCCAATCGAGCTAACATCCCACCGGGAGTTTTCATCCACGAGCTGCATCACCCATCCATCAAGATACCAGATCAAAGTACCATCGCTCAGGGTCCACTGGAACCTGACCGAGAGGTCTTAATGATCATGGTCGACTGGCGGGTGATGTTTCTTGACTACATCAAGGAGCAAAAACTACCCCCCGGCGTCGACCCAAAAAGTACTGCGGCCACACGCATCCTAAGGCGCAGCAAAGGGTACGTTCTAGTCGGGGACAACTTATACAAGCATGGATCAGCATCAGGCATACTCATGAAGTGTGTTCGCATAGAGGAAGACAGAGAGATACTCCAGGAGATTCACGAAGGCGAGTGTGGGAACCATGCTGCTTCCCACACACTAGTTGGAAAAGCTTTCAGATCCAGGTTCTACTGGCCGACTGTTTTGGCAGATGCCGAAACACTCATTTGTCGGTGCACAAACTGCCAGTTTTTCAGCAAGCAGCCCCATGTCCTGGCCCACAACCTTATTACCATACCACCTTCATGGCCGTTTGCATGCTAGGGCCTAGACATGATAGGGCCCTTGACAACTGCGTCAGGAGGTTTTACTCACGTGTTGGTAGCCATCGACAAGTTTACAAAGTGGATCGAGTACAAGCCAATTACAAAGCTCTCTGCAGATCGAGTGGTCAGCTTCATGTGCGACATCTTGCACCAATTTGGCTTCCCCAACACTATATCATGGATCTAGGATCCAATTTCCACTTGCATCAGTTTTTGGGATTTCTACGAATGCAATGCCTTTGAAGTCAAGCATGTTTCAGTAGCTCATCTACGGGCTAACGACCAGGTTGAGCGCGCCAACAGCATGATCCTTGATGGCCTGAAGAAAAGACTCTATGACAAGAACAGCGAAAAGGGCGGCAAGTGGATCAATGAGATCTCATCAGTAGTCTGGGGGCTTCGCAAAACAACCAAGCAAAGCCACAGGCCAGTCACCTTTCTTCCTCGTCTACGGGTCTGAAGCTATATTGCCGGCTGACGTCATGTGGAAATCTCCTCGATTGGAGATGTATGAAGAAGGCAAGGCTGATAACGCAAGACATCTTGAACTTGACTCAGCAGAAGAAATCAGATGCAATGTCTTGCTCCAGTCGGCCCGCTAGTTAAAAGGGGTCCATCACTACCATGACCGGAATGTTCAACAATGTTCCTTCAACATTGGAGATATGGTCCTTCATCGCATCGAGAACGAAATCGGGCTGCACAAGCTTAATTCGCAATGGGAGGGACCCTTCCTCGTGCACAAGGTTACAGGACCAGGGTCATATCGCTTACAGTACCCTGATGGACACGAGGTCCCAAACTCCTGGAATATCGAGCATCTACGCCGTTTTCACCCTTAGCTAACTTGTCCACCAAGTTGTCAACTGCAGCGTGGCATGATTTATTGTACGAGCATGACTCCCACACTTCTAGTACTACTCCGTTTACTGATTCACAACTGGTACTATGTGCAGTTTACTGAAGGGGCTTCGTTCCCATTCTTCCAGTACTACTCCGTTTATTGGTTCAAGACTGGTACTATGTGTAGTTTACTGAAGGGGCCTCATCCCAATACTTCCAGAACTACTTCATTTACTGGTTCATGACTAGTACTACGTGGAGTTTACTGAGGGGCATCGCTCCCATACTTCCAGTCCTATTCTGTTTACTAGTTCTCGACTAGTTATACATGGAGTTTACTGCAAAGGCACTCGTCCCAATACTTCCAGTACTACTCCGTTTACTAGTTCCCGACTAGTACTACGTGGAGGTTGCTGAAGGGGCCTCCTTCCCATACTGCCAGTACTACTCCATTTACTAGTTCACGACTAGTACTACGTGCAGTTTACTGAAGGGGCCTCGTCCTGATACTTCCAGTACTACTCAGTTTATTAGTTCCCAACTAGTACTACATGGAGTTTACTGAAGGGGCCTCGTTCCCATACTACCAGTACTACTCCGTTTACTAGTTCTCGACTAGTTACACATGGAGTTTACTGCAAGGGCATCGCTCCCATTCTTCCAGTAGTACTCCGTTTACTAGTTCTTGACTAGTACTACGTGGAATTTACCGAAGGGGCCTCGCTCCCATAGCACTGCGTTTACTAGTTCCCGACTGGTTTTACGCGTCGTCAACTACCTTGATTCCTTGTCTCGACTACAAACAAGCCATTCCGAGTGCTTTTGACACACTCCTCTAGTTCCCATACTCGGGGGCTGGGCTCAGCAAGGCACCTAGCGTGCTTTCGGCGGATCATTTAAGCTCTCACACTTGGAGGCTGGAGGCTGCAAAACTACTCGGAAAATTCATGGAAGAACTCGATTTAAGAGGCTTTTGAAGATTTATCTCGGGAAGCCAATTGTTTAACCATTATTTCAAGGATTTTATCCTGAAATAAGGGGTTTTTCAAATTTTTAACCCAGAGGTCTTCTCTGGCCTTTGACTCAAGGAAATTGGTTTGATTTGAATGGTAATTAGGGTGCTTTTTGGAGAAGTTATTCATTTAACCATTTTTCTAGGGAATTCATTCTGAAAAAAGCAATTTTCGAATTTCTGAGCCAATTTGCCCATCTTAACCATCAAATTCTTACTGTCATGTATTGCATGCCACGATTCTTTGGATCCTTTTTACCAAAACCTTGGGAACTTGGATTCAAGGCTCAGGGTCTGTAGGGACACATGTCATCAGTGACTTATTTTTCAAATCTTTTGGAAGATAAGGACAGAAGATTCAAGGCTAATTTGACCCTCAGCCTGATTCTACGAGTCAACCTAAGGCTCTGGGACTACTCCGTATGGAGTGCGAGTTTAATCGCACCCCATATAAAAGAAGACTTGACAACTACTCGGGGCATGAGCACCTCACAGCCTCGATGCAGCCAAGGAAGTAATCGGAAAACACCTTCAAGATAGAGTTTGGGATAACTCGAAGATGCCTTCAAAAGTACTTGGATGCCTGCAGTACTCAACTACAAAGAGCTCAGGGGCTTGTCAGACCCGAGCCCACGGGACTGTGCACATAGCATACATATCCTAGGATAGGGGATGGGACATGGCCCCACCCTACATCCGTTGTAACTACTTGTACCGTAGTAGGACTACTAGAACAGTAGTAGAACTAGTCGGAACAGAAAAAAACTACCCGAAAAGTACTCGGGTAGGACTCTTGGGCTCATATCCGATTGGGATTTTCATGTAACCCTGTCCCCCCAAACTATATAAGGGCGGGTAGGGACCCCCTCCAAAAAAGATCACCCCGATCAACACCTAAGCAATACAAACAACACACAGGATGTAGGGTATTACGCTCTCAGCGGCACGAACCTATCTAAACTTTGTGTTCCTTGCACCTTCGAGTTCCCGATCTCGGCAACACCCTACCTACAAACTCACCACCTCTGGGGTATCCCTTAGTGGGCGTGGTGGTAAAACACCGACACGGGGCTAGAAGTAGTGATCAATAGCATAGAAGTGGTGTCTAGGCTTGAAGTTACCTTTGTTTGCTTCCCTTCTCTACGGTCTGAGAGATAGGCAGGAGGTGGTGACAGCCCTATCCATCCTTCATATCCCTCCACGTTCGGGTTGGGCGTAGAGCTAATAGTCGGAGGCACTTGGAAGACATGGTGTAAACCGGTGCCCGAAGCAAGCGATTAGTAGCTAAGCTTATCTTTCTTAAGAGTCTCTATCCTTGGACAACCACACTACCCAGGACCATCCTATCTTCTCTCTTTTCCATGGGTAAATTAGCTAAAAGACTTTACACCACCGTTCCCTGAGAAATATACAATACTTTGAATACTCTCCGGGTGAAGTGCTACAACGGTATATCCGTGCGCTTGCGGATTCTATTCGTGAATGTTAAGAAATACCAACAGGGGGCTCCGCGCGGGGCACTAGAGTATCATTAATTAATGCAGACGTGGTGTATGGTTTAGTTACTGTTGCCATATGCGGTCCTATCCCATGGTTTGGTGAGGTAGGCGGTAGGTGGTGACAGCCCTGTCCGTCCAGCGTAACCCTCCCCGTTCGGGTAGTGGCTGTAGGAGTTCCATAAAGTAGCTGAGTTGGCTGGCGGCTCCTCTACAGTCATGTGCAGTTCTCCCGGTAGTGCCTGGGAGCCTAGAGCTGAGGATAATCATGTGTATGTGTATGAGTCTATAGTATGAGCTGTATATTTAGATAGAAGTACACAAGTCCCGAGTAGCTTTCTTCTTCCTTTCTTCCTTCCTATGCCTTTGCTTGAGTTTGAGCTTGAGTAACTTGTGTGTCACACTACCTCATTATCCATATATTATCTTACCCCTGTTTATACAATTGAATATTCAACCAAGAATTGATCATCAACTTATCTATTCTATAACCGCCATCGCCGTTGCCAGGGAAGGCACTGGTTAAAAGAATAGACAAAGTTCTTGATTAATCTCTTAGTTGGTATTCATTGTTTAAACAGGCGCTGTTGCAGTGGTTTTATGCCAACAGAAGTGCAGTGGACACTTGGGAAAAATGTACCAAGGCATTCCTCGCCAAGTTCTTTCCAATGGGCAAAACCAATCTCTTCGTGGAAGAATCTCCAGTTTCCAATAGGCGTCAAATGAGCCAATATCTGAAGCATGAGAGAGGCTTTAGGAGTACATCCTCGCGTGTCATCACCACGAGATGGACGATTGGCTTATTCTTTAGAACTTCTACAACGGGCTGACTCCAACAGCCCGCAACCATGTTGACGCTGCTGCAGGTGGTGCTTTCTTCTCGTTAACCATTGACAAGGCCAAAACTTTGATCAAGAAGATGGTGTCCAACCAAGGTTGGAATGATGAACATCTCCAACTATGTCAGTGGGGCATGCACACCGTCAAGGAGACGGACATGCTGGCCGCTAAGCTTTACCTCCTTCTCAAGAAGATAGAAGAACATCCTCAAGACAAGGCTCCAATGCAACCACTTCAAGCCTTAGATGCTCGCATGACATGCGAGGTCTGTGGGAACGCCGGACACTCGGGGAAAGGCTGCCCTGAATCCCAAGAAGATGTCATGTTCATGAACAACAACAACAACAACGGGTTTCGTCCACAAGGAGGTCAGGGGTGGAATCAGTCGCGCCCCTACTACCAAGGAGGTAATGGTAATTCAAATTCTTTTAACCCTAACCTACCTTCCTTGAGGGATCTTATCTTAGGCCAAGCAAAGGTTACTAAATCATTACAAAAGAAGCTGGCCGCCAATGATAAATCCATGGAGACCATTCAAGCAAAGATGGACGACGTCTCCTCTGCTATCAAGAACCAGCTGATGCTCAAAACTCAACTATCTCAGCTGGCAGCTGTTGTTCCCTCCGTTGAGACAGGGAAGATTCTAGGGCAATCCGAAGCCTCCCTGGAAAG
This sequence comes from Panicum miliaceum, assembly GCA_032594955.1. Taxonomy (NCBI): domain Eukaryota; kingdom Viridiplantae; phylum Streptophyta; class Magnoliopsida; order Poales; family Poaceae; genus Panicum; species Panicum miliaceum. Next base: position 2,709,676 of record CM064070.1, on the reverse strand, counting down.
TGTTAATGGGGTAACCACCAGATGGGGTATCACGTGGTTCATCTTTCACTAACTATGCAGAGAAGCTCGCACGCTCAAGAAGGGACCGCCGGGGTAATTTAGTAGCATGAAGAATAGAAGATCCAGGATACCCGGTGATCAACTACTCAATCTACGATTGCCAATTCGAGCAGGCCCTTTGCGATCTTGGAGCAAGCGTTAACATCATGCCCAAGGTGACATTCTAAAATCTATGTTATCCTGCTCTTTCCCCCAACCTATATGTGTGTGCAGCTAGCCGACTCGACGATCCGGTACCCCGAGGGGATAGTGAAGAACCTCTTAGTACAAGTCAAGGATTCATTCATCCTTGCGGACTTCGTAGTCCTTGATATGGAGGGTGACTTGGGAATATCGCTCATTCTCGGGCGACCATTCCTAAGAGACACCAAGGCCAGGATCGATGTTGGGGCAGGGAAGATTCACCTCCACATCATGGGCAAAAAGATGATGTTTAGGTTGCAAACCAAGGAAGAACGGATGTACCTAATTCATCAAGATCATGAAGGAAACGGGTTGTGGATAGAGCCATGGCTCCAATCCGATGATCCATCACCCATGCCACCAAAATCTAAGAAGAAGAAGAAGAAAGTGTGGAGAGTGAAGAAGACGTCGCCATCCTCGACCTCCTCTCCAGGTACAGACGAATGGACCTCGAGTTAAACAGGTATGGAGAGGGTCTTGCTCATCGGACCTTAAGCAAAGAGCTAGCTTGGGGGAGGTTCTCCACCAAGTGAAGTGTATTTTTTTGCCGCTTTCAATTAAAATAAAACCATAAAAACAACAAAAATATATTTTCCGCTTAATTTCCCTTCCATATGCGCGATAAGAATGTTCTAGCTTTCCTAAGTTGAAAGGATGAATAATTGTTATGCTCTTGCTCGTCTGTCTTGCCTAGTCTGAAGCATAGTGTTTTTCTGAGTTTGAGTTTGTTGGTTGTTTAAACCTTTGCTATGAACCTGAAAATCTTGTGGGTTGCACATGCTTCACCCAAGTCTAGGCTGTTGTGAGCATAGATATTGGAGTTAGAGTTTTAAAATCTCTCTCTAAGTGAGACATGATATCTGGAGTTTTTGTTTTCAAAATAAAGGGAAAGACAAGTTCCTCAATGATGCTAAAAGTCCTACTAGAACCATATGGCATACACATTAAAAAATCCTATACATATTCTACTTGCTATTTCATTGAGCTTTGCCAAAATATTGTTAACCCTAGTGAGATGCTCTTCATACTCTCTTGATCAAGATCACGCACATTCCACACCAGGAATTAGCACACTCCATCCATCCATCAAATGAAGATATGGTTATCCCAAAAGAAAAAGGAAGGCATGCAAAGACGCATGACCCAATAAAAAGAGGAAAAGAAACAAAACAAAGGGGAAAAGGGATGACCATATCCAAAAAGAAAATAAAAATAAGAGGTGGGAGAGACATCATACAAAAGGAGTAATCGTACCATCATCCATCCACACACGTGCACATCTTGATTTTGGTTTATGACTTGTTTCTCCATGGATCCACTCTTTGTCTCTGCAATATGTGAAATACAGGTATGCCTTGTCCTTACCATACCTTGGGCCCTACAAAAGCTTTACATGTGAGGAAGCAAGGAAATGCCCTGGTGAGGATCTATACACATTGAGCGATCTGAGAGTTTCGTTCAGGGAACTTGGTCTTGATTTGCAAAATACAAAAGAAAACCTCCAGATGGGTTGTTAAGAAAAGAAGGGGTAAGTTTTGCTCTATCAACCGTTCTAACACTCAACAACCCAAGACAAGGAGAAGCTAAGAAGCCCACAGATGACTAAGGTAATAAAAGCAAGGTACTCATGCCCACTTACTCAGCCTCCTGGAGGACATCTAAGCTACAAGACATGGTATGACGACAGGTATTGAGTGATATCAATTTTCTGATCAACAACCTGAAATGTCCTGCTTTGCTCAGGACGAGCAAAGGACAGCTTGGGGAATCTTGTTGACGCTCGTTCCAGACCAATTTCGACCATCAACTTGATCAGAAAATTGGAAGAACTAGCATTTATTATATGCGTATTTATCTAGAATAATGTCATTTCCACATGTCTCTTGGAAATTAGAGCTATGCAGGGATTTGAGCAGAAAATGGAGGGAAAACGCACCCTTGAATCCAAGGCAAAACGCATCAACCAATCAGAACATATAGTTCAGCCTCACATGGATCAAAGGGCCCACCCACCAGGACATGCAACCACCTTAGGACAGCACCAAGCCGTTCACCAAAAACCCCAGGGCCCACCTGTCAGCCACTCAGCAAAGGCTGAGGTCGGTTGGAGCCAAGCCTGGTTCGGTTGAACCAGCCCAAGCTCCACCGACTTAGTTCTTCAACGTGGCATCTCCCCATTGGTCCCCAATGTCGGTTCTTCAAGGCTTCACCTATTTGCACGGTAGGAACACCCCTTGGACACACCTATAAATATGGGGGGGGGGGGGGGTAGAATTATCACACACCTCAAGTTGCTCTCTCTCAAGTTCCTCTCTTGCTTAGTCCATAGGCTAGTGGAGTTTAGGCTAAAGTAGCTCGTCTTCGGATTCCCGAGGTTGCCTAGGAGTATTCGGTATGAGTTTATCCCTTCCTCTCCTTTATAATTCTCGGATATCTTTAATAGAGTTATCTTCTAGATTTATATATTCACAAGTTTATATTTTTGTGATGTCAGACATGTATGCTATGATTAGTTTATACTGGTACCTTATACCTTACATGATTAGCAGAGTAAATATAGTGCCACGGCAACGGTTCCGGTATTCGTATGTTTCCTCTAGTGTGATGTCTGTCCATCCGGAGGGTGGGGTCTCCGCGCGGGGCACTATAGTATTGCTAATTAATGCAGATGTGGTGTCTGGTTTAGCTAGTGTTGCCGGATGCGGTCCTATCCCATGGTTTGATGAGTTAGGCAGCAGGTGGTGACAGCCCTATCTGTCCAGCGTAACCCTCCACATTCGGGTAGTGGCTGTAGGAGGTCCATAAAGTATCCGAATTGGCTATCGGCTCCTCTGCCAGTCATGTGCGGTTCTCCTCGTAGTGCCTGGGAGCCTGGAGCTGAGGATAATCATGTGTATGTGTATGAGTCTATAGTATGAGCTGTATATTTAGATAGAAGTACATACGTCCCGAGTAGCTTTCTTCTTCCTTTCTTCCTGCCTATGCCTTTGCTTGAGTTTGAGCTTGCGTAACTTGTGTGTCACACGACCTCATTATCCATATATTATCTTACCCCTGTTTATACAATTGAATATTCAACCAAGAATTGATCATCAACTTATCTATTCTATAACCGCTGCTTTCCCTACCAAAATATAAATACAACACCCAAGATTACTCACGGGTAAAATGCTACAACGGTATTCCGTGCGCTTGTGGATTCATCTGTGACGTAAGAAATACCAACAAGCATTTCTGGCGCTGTCGCTGGGGACTAACAGTCCTAGTGATGGTGCTAAGAAATGCCAATAGCTACTCAGAGTGCAACAACTCTGGGAGTAGGTAGTAACTTGACGTTCGGTAGTTGACCTCGCGCAAGGACATAAGCAAATCATGGTTTACTCGCATCGCGTGATACTCTGGTTTGCTTGAATTGTATAGGTGTGAGGACCTCTTCGATGTTCTCGTAGTGACTTAGCGCAATCAGTTTGGTTGAACCGTGTAGGCTAGTACTTGAGGTAGTCGGAACATGCACAAGTAATCTTTGCGGCTTTGGCCTTAGCAGCCTGTGGAGAGAAGTCATGCGGAAGTGACTCGAGGCGGTATCCCCCGAGCGTTTCCAGTGACTTTGCGTAGATAGCGCATTGTTAGTACTAGTGGCTAGACCCCCCGAGTTCTACAATAAGCTTGAAGACAAAAGTAGTCATTTTGGAACCAAATCAACTCCTTATTGATGAAGAGATGCTGCGCTGCAGCTGACAACTTTGAGTGCAAGTTATCTATGGATCAAAACGGCGTCGGAGCTCGATATTCCAGGAGTTTGGAACCTCCTGGCCGTCAGAGTCTTCTAGTCGATACGACGCTGGTCTTGTAACTTTGGAGACAATGAAGGGACCCTCCCATCGTGATTTGAGCTTATGCAGCCCGGTCTCATCTTGGATGCGACGGAGGACCATATCACCAATGTTGAAGGATCTCTGCTGGATATTTTGGTCGAGGTAGCGTCGAATGCCTTGAAAGTAGCGGGCTGACTACAATAAGGTGTTGCATCTGACTTCTTCTACCGAATCTAGCTCTAGTCATCTAGCCTCGTCAACCTCGCCTTCTTCGTACATCTCCAATCTTGGAGATTGCCACCTGATATCAGCACGGAGAATAGCTTTTGACCTGTAGACGAGAAAGAAAGGTGACTGTCATGTGGCTTTGCTTGGTTGAGTGTGCAGCCCCCAGACTACTAGTGGTAACTCGTAGACCCACTTGCCACCCTTTTTGATGTTCGCGCCTTAGAGTCTTTTCTTCAACCCATCAAGGATCAAGCCATTGGCATGTTCAACATGGCCGTTGGCCCGCGGGTGAGCGACCGACACGTACTTGACCTCAATGGCGCTGTTTTTACAGAATTCCCAGAACTCGTGTGAGTGGAAGTTTGATCCCAGGTCTGTGATGATGGTGTTGGGGAAGCCAAACCAATGTAGGATGTCGCAGATGAAGTTGACTACTCTGTCTGATGACAACTTTGTAATCATCTTATATTCGATCCACTTTGTGAACTTGTCGATTGCCATCAATATATGAGTAAAACCTCCTAGTGCTATTGTCAAAGGCCCAATCATATCCAGACCCCAGCATGCGAACGGCTAGGAAGGTGATATTGTGATGAGGTTATGCGCCAGGACGTGGGCTTGCTTGCCGAAGAATTGACAGTTCGTACATCGGCAAACAAGATTTTTGGCGTCTACCAAAGCCGTCGGCGAGTAAAAACCTGATCTGAATGTTTTCCCGACTATAGTTCTTGACGATGCGTGGCTGCCGCAGGTTCCGTCGTAAACCACCTGGAGTATCTCTTTGCCCTCCTTGGTGGGGACGCACTTCATTAGTACCCCAATTCTTGATCCACTCTTGTATAGCTTATCGCCGATCAGAACGTACCCTTTGCTCCGCCTGATGACGCGTGCAGCCTCGACACTCCTTTCGTCAATGCTAGGGGGTCGTTTCTGATCTTTGATGAAGTCGATGAAGGGTATCCGCCAATCAACCTCAATCATCATGACCTCTCGACTAGCTTCTTGCGGAGCTTGATCGATGATCATTGGATCTGGTTTCTTGATGGACGAGTGTTGTAGCTCATGGACGAATACTCCTGGAGGGACGTCTACTTGATCAGACCCCAGCTTTGAGAGTACATCTGCGCCCATGTTGTCGTCTCGAACCACGTGAAGGATCTTTAGGCCCAAGAACTTGTTCTCTAGTTTGCGTATCTCCATGACATATGCATCCATGGTGTCCTTGTTGGCATTCCACTCCTTGTTGACTTGTTGGACAACCAGCAGTGAGTCGTCGTAGACCAGTAGTCGCTTGATGCCAAGAGAGATTGCCAGGCGTAGTCCATGCAATAGCGCCTCGTACTCGGCTTCGTTGTTGGATATCGCAAAGAGGATTTGAAGCACATACTTGAGTTGCTCCCCTTTGGGTAATATGAATAAGACTCCTACCTCGCTGCCTTTGAGCTTGAGTGAACCATCAAAGTACATGACCCAATGCTCAGGCACCCTAGCTGGAGCTGCAATTTGATTTTCCCACCATTCTGCCATGAAATTGACTAGTGCTTGCGACTTGATGGCTGTGCGTGGCTTGAAGTTAATGCTGAGAGCCCCCAGTTCCACTGCCCTCTTGGAGATGCGTCAATTGGCATCCAGATTGTGGAGTATATCCGCTAATGGGAAATCAGTGATGACTGAGATCTTGTATTCATCAAAGTAGTGGCAAAGCTTCCTGGATGTTATGAATATAGCATAGAGAAGTTTCTGAATTGAAGGGTAACGAACTTTTGATTCAGAAAGGACTTCACTGATGAAATACACTAGCCTCTGCACGCTGAATGCATGGCCTTCCTTGGAGCGCTCCACCACAATAGTTGTGCTGATGACATGAGTAGTCGCAGCGATGTATAGTAGTAGATTTTCGCCTAGCAATGGAGCCGTGAGGATGGGGGGCGACTAGAGATGATGCTTGAGGTCTGCCGGTGCCAGCTCCGCCTCTTCGTTCCACTGAAACTTGTCTTGCCGCTTTAGAAGCTTGAAGAAGGGTAGTCCCCGTTCCCCAAGTATTAGACCCGGGGCTACGGGACTGTGTATATAGCATGGAATATTCTGGAATAAGGGATGGGGCATGTCCCATACCTTATATCTGTTGTAACTACTCGTATGCGAGTAGGACTAGTCGGAACAGAAGGAAACTACCCCAGTAGTACTCGGGTAGGACACCAAAGCTAGTATCGGACTAGGATTCTATGTAACCCTGTCCCCCCAGAGTATATAAGGGTGGGCAGGGACCTCCTCCAAAGATAGGGCACAACACAACAATAACCAATCCAAGGCAATACAAACCACCATACAGGACGTAGGGCATTACGCTCATCATGACCTAAACCAACCTTATGTTGCTTCACCTCTGATCTCGGCGAAACCCTGCCTACAAGTCTACTACCTTAGGGTATACCTAGGTAGGCTTGCCGGTGAAACACCGACAGCTGGCGTGGCAGGTAGGGGAGTTCAGCGAAGATCCACCAGCAAACTCGATGGCATCATTCAACATCACCAGCACCGTGCCCAAGGAGGGCATGACTTTCGTCTTCAACTCATGGGCCTATGTCGCTGATAGCGCAGGCGACTTCCATCGGCACCTCGTCGACAACACGAAGCCGGAGGCTCCAGCAGCAAACCGAAGCAACAATCTTGATGAATCTATTGACAACCTCGGCGAGATGCTGCTCCCTGACCTAGCCAGGGATCTCGAGGAGCAGTCCGTTTTCAACGTGACTTCGACTCATGCTGCACCAGGGTTCCTCAGATCAGATCCAATCTGGTCTGAGGGACAGCGTACCCGATTCACCTTCAGGTTTCGCAACGCAGCCACTATTTTCCAAGAGGCCACGCGGTTTGAGTCCCTATCCGCATTGGAGGAGGACTTGGATCGCCTACACAAAATCGGAAAAGATGAAGCCACCGCAGGTCGGGAGGCTCCTATCTTTGATGACTACAACTCAAATTCTGACGATCGTGCGGTGCCTTTTATAGGCAGTCACCAAGGCCTGATGATCACATCAACACCACAAGGTCGCTTCGTGTACTGGAAGGGCAAGAAACCGTCTGAACTACTTGGAGACAACGCTCGCCTTGTGGCGCACCTCGATACACTGCCTTACCAAGAGGGCAGGCCCCTTCCCACCATCACCGAAGAAGGAACCGTGCTGGTCAACTACAGCTCCGATGAGCATACCTCACACCACCACATCTACATGGCAGAAGTAGAAGGCGAAAGCAATGGAAACCCCAATGAACTACTTGAGCAAATCTCTGGGGACGAGGTCACCGCCAATGCCGGTGATGAAAATGACGCCGACAGCTGGCGTGCCAGGTAAGGGGGCGTTCATCGAAGATCCCCTGGCGAGCTCAATGACATTTTTTCAACCTCACCGTCACGCTGAAAGAAGGCGCGTTTTTCATCTTCTGCTCCTGGGTCTGCATCGCCAATGGCTCTGGTAGCTTCTACAGCCACCTCGCCAACCCTAGGGAGCCGGAGGCATCAAACGCCAACATCCAGCCGCGACATCGATGAACTCGCTGACAATCTCGGATAAATCTGAATTTCCGATCTAATCGGAAATCATGAGAGCGAATCCGGGTCCAACTCGGGTCCTACTCACAACAGGTCTGAACTCGAGTGTCCGTTCGGACTTCACATTATAGCCATCGTTTATCGGGAGGCACTGCAGTACTCGGCTACGAAGAGCTCGGGGGCTTGTCAGACCTGGGGCTACGGGAATGCGTATATAGCATAGAATATTCTAGAATAAGGGATGGGGCATGTCTCATACTTTATATCTGTTGTAACTACTCGTATGTGAGTAGGACTAGTCGGAATAGAAGGAAACTACCCAAGTAGTACTCGGGTAGGACTCCAAAGCTAGTATCAGACTAGGATTCTATGTAACCATGTTGCCCCAGAGTATACAAGGGCGGAAAAGGACCACCCTCCAAAGATAGGGGACAACACAACAATAACCAATCCAAGGCAGTACAAACCACCATACAGGATGTAGGGAATTATGCACATCGTGGCCCGAACCTGTCTAAACCTTGTGTTGCTTGCACCTTCGAGTTCCTGATCTTGGCAACACCCTGCCTACAAGTCTACTACCTTAGGGTATACCTAGGTAGGCTTACGGTAAAGCACCGGCACCAAGTCTTGAGATAAATTTGTTCAAGGCCGCCATGCACGTCGTGAGCTTCTAGACGTCCTTGATAGTCTTTGGAGCCCCCATATCGGTGATGGTGGTGACCTTTTCCAGATTAGCTTTGATTCCTTGGTGACTGACAATGAAACCGAGTAGTTTCCCTGATGGTACGCCGAATACGCACTTAGTCAGGTTGAGCTTCCACCGGAACTTGCGCAAGCTACCGAAGGTCTCCTTGAGATTTGTAGTGAATTCGCCGTGGTTTCTGGTCCTGATGACCATGTCATCCACGTAGGCTTCGACATTGCAATGTACCAGACCAGCGAAGCACAGTTGGATGGATCGCTGGTATGTAGCTCATGCGTTCTTCAACTCGAAGGACACGATTGTGTAAGCATATGTGCCAAATGGGGTAATGAACGCCGTCTTGATCTGGTCCTCTTCCTTGAGAGCAATCTGATGGTAGCCCGAGGAGCAATCAAGGAAGAAGAGCAGAACACAACTGGTTGTAGAGTCGATGACTTGGTCGATGCGTGGGGTTCCTGAAGGGATCCTTCGGGCAATGCTTGTTGAGATCAATATAATCCACACACATCCTCCATTCATTATTATTATTTTTAGAACAAGTACAGGGTTAGCATGCCACTCTAGGTGGTGCACTTCTTTGATGAAGCCAGCTGCGAGTACTTTTGTTAACTCCTTCTTGATGGCCTCCCACTTGTCTTGAGCGAATCGGCGTAGTCGCTATCGACGCTCGTTACAGCTCAATTTTGAATGTCAATTTGATCAGAAAAATGGGAGAACAAGGATTTCTTGCACGCATATTTATCTAGAATAATGTCATTTCCACATGTCCCTTGGAAAATACTGCTATGCAGGGATTTGAGCAGAAATGGAGGGAAAACACACCCTTGAATCTGAGGCAAAAGCTATCGACCAATTAGAATGCACCGTTCAGCCTCACATAATTCAATGGGCCCACCAAAGCATGCAACTGACTTAGGACAGCGCCAGTGCACACAAGACATGCCCAAGGGCCCACCAGGCAGTCACCCTGCTAAAGGAAAAGAGGTGAGCCGGCCTGGCTGGGTCGGCCGAACCAGTTGGCCGAATCAGGCACAACCGACTTACCTCTTCCACGTGTTGCCCCCTTATTGGCTCCCAATGGCGGTTCCAAGTGACTCCCCTCTTTTGCCGGCCAAGAGGCCCCTGTGCCACACCTATAAATATGAGGGGAGTGGGGTAGAATTAAGACACACCTCAAGTTGCACTCTCTCAAGTTCCTCTCTTGCTTAGTCCAAAGCTTAGTGGAGTTTAGGCTGAAGTAGCTCACTTTGGGTTCCCGAGGTTGCCTAAGAGTGTTTGGTATGGGTTTAGCTCTTCCTCTCCTTTGTAATTCTCGGATATCTTTAATAGAGTTATCTTCTAGATTTATATACTTTCATAGTTTATGTACTGCGGTGTCAGACATGTATGCTATGATTAGTTTGTATTCATACCTTATGCCTTGAATGATTAGAAGAGTAAATCTAGTGCCTTGGCAATGGTTCCGGTATTCGTACGTTTGCTCTAGTCTGATGTCTGTCCATTCGGAGGGTGGGGGCTCCGCGCGGGATGCTAGAGTATCACTCATTAGCATAGATGTGGTGTCTGGGCTAGTCAGTGTTGCCGGATGCAGTCCTATCCCATGGTTTGATGAGGTAGGCGGCAGGTGGTGATAGACCTGTCCGTCCAGCGTAACCCACCCCGTTTGGGTAGTGGCTATAGGAGGTCCATAAAGTAGCTGAGTTGTCTGGCGGCTCCTCTTCCAGTCATGTGCGGTTCCCCTGGTAGTGCCTGGGAGCCTAGAGCGGAGGATAATCATGTGTATGTGTATGAGTGTATAGTACAAGTTGTATATCTAGATAGAAGTACATAAGTCCGAGTAGCTTTCTTTGCTTGAGTTTGAGCTTGAGTAACTTGTGCGTCACACTACCTCATTATCAATATATATCGTACCCCTATTTATACAATCAAATACTCAACCGAGATTTGATCATGAACTTACTTATTCTATAATCGCCACCTTCCCTGCGGAAATATAAATACGACACCCGAGATTACTCACGGGTAAAATGTTACAACGGTATTCCATGCTCTTGCGGATTTATCTATTGTAACACCTCAGGTGTTTTAATTGTTAAACAAGTCTTGTTAGCATAATAAAATGCATCACTAACTAAGAAAATAAAAGGAATGGATTAAGTTTGGTTTTGCTTTTACCTTTAAAAGTTTGTATGTGCATAAATGCATGTACTTTAATGAAAAAAATTGGATAACTTTCACATCAAAGCAAATATGGCTATGAAATTAAATGAGCACACCAGTATTAGCATGACAAATAAAAGTTTAGTTGAAGCCTAGGGAAGAAAATGAAATTTTGAAATAAAATGACGCGCCCTCCGAATAGAGTTTTCTTTAAGTTTTTAAAATAACTTTGGAACTAAAGCTCAAATGAACTTTGGCCTGAAATGAAACATGTAGAACTTTTTATTCTGAACAACTTTCATGTTCAAAAGATTTTGAAATTCAAATTAGAAAGTGGAGAAAATGTCTTGTTTGCAACCAGCCCCCTGGAAATTTTCGAATTTTCGCACTTAGGCCCTTGCCCATCCTCTGCTGCACCGTTCCCTCGCCCGACCGCCGCCGGCCACCTGGCCCTCGACGCCTGCGGGGCACCAGGCGCCGAGCCAACCCCCGGCGCCCTGCTGCACCGCCCCGCCGCCCAGTCGTTGGCCGCCGCCCCGCCACCCAACGGCGTGCCCCCGTCGTGCCGCCCCAGCTCGCCAGTAGCACGCCCGCGTCGTCCGCACGCGACGCCGCGCCCCGGAGCGCGCCCAGCGCACGCACGCCACGCGCATGGCGCGCCTCTGGCCGCTGGTCACCGCCGGCCGCACCCAATGGCGCCCAGCCTCGCCGCCCCCTCCACCCAGCGCCCGGCCGTGCCAAGCCCGCCCCCGTGAGCTCCACCGGCTATAAAGCCCGGCACAGCGCCCTCCCTCCTCTCCTTTCTTCTTCCCCGCCAGAGCAGAGCAGAGCTCCATTGCCGCCGGCGCCCCCACCTCGCCGCAGGGCCCCTTGCTCCGGCCCACCTCCGCCCGAGACAAGCGTTGAAACGGGTCCTCCTCAATGCGCTGAAGCTTCCCAGCCCGAGCCCCACCGCCCTCATCGCCGGAGCGCCGCCGTCCGCGCCGCCCCACCGCCGCCGCCCCTGCTCTCCGCGGCTAGCCCGCCACCAGCCACCCCGAGCCACTCCAAGACCACCATTAGGTGCGCCCTGGTTCCCTCTCCGTGCTCCCCCACCTTGCCCTCGCCGCCGGCGACTGAGCTCGCCGGAATTCGGCCGGACAGGATGATCCCCGCCGTGAATCGCGACCAGGGACTACATTGCAAACGCCCAAATCTTCCTAGGGGGTTTTCTGCTATTTTTCAGGGACCCCTCTGTAAAGAAAGTTTTAACCAAATCAGTGAACTTGTAAAATTCTTATAAAATCGTAGAAAATTCAGAAAAATGCAAACTCAACTGTTATGGAATCCTTAGAAGAAACTCTACAATTTGTGTTACGAAAAGTTTCTCAGATTCTCAACATATTTTGCTCTAGATTAAATGGAAGGTTTAATGGACTTCTTTTGTACCCACTGTTGTAGATCAATTCTGACCCCAAATTTTGGGCAGTGAGTTAGTTGCTTGATGTTTAGGACTGTGTAAAAAGATCAGGACCGAAAGCCATCTCTAGATGCACCTTTTGTCCAACCTTGTTTTATGCCATAAAGTGATAGAACTAATTTTTCCTGCTGTTCTGTGATGTTTAATGTCATGAAACTTTTTCTGTGTTGTTGTAGTATTACCTAGAGGCCATAGAAAAATTTAGAAACATTTTTACTATATGTAACCTGTTCATATGAATTTGTGGTAGGAAAACTTCACTAATTCAAAATAATTAGTAAAGCCCTTAGAAAATGTTCATATTTTTACTGTGAAACACATTAGAGTAGCTCAAGCTGTACAAAAAGTTTCATACCTAGAAACCCTGTATAACATCCTGTAGAAAATAATCTTTAATAACATGAGTGTAGCTTGTCCCATTTATTATGCTCTATATCATGTACAATAAAATCTGAAACATTTACAGTAACACAAATATGGTTATAGAAACACCCTAAAAAATTTTTAGCATCAATACTTGCATGGTTTGTTCTGTATAAAAATAACTAGATGCTAGCAGTGGCTGTGTATTACATTTTTCATATTTAACATGCTACACAAAAATGTCTGAAATTTTAACAGCGATCTTATCTCTGCATAATGTACTTTGAATAAAAATTTTATTACCAGAAGCTAATTAGATTAGTAATTGTGTTCAACTCATGTTTGTGTTTAAAAGAAAAACTAAGTTTTCAATATAACACAACCCCTTCTTCTTTAATGAAGTTAAATAGATTAAGATAAACTCTATTAACGATTGCCCAGGAAATGTTAAAGTAAATAACTTCACAGCAAAACTTATGTCTTATGAACCGCAACTTTATCGTGAAGGAAATCATGTCGTTTACCATCACCACTGCTCAAACTTGTGCATTCATGTAGAAACGACTACTCTCTCCGATGGGACGTACGAGTTGGTGCCCGAGTCCGAGAGTGAGCAGCGAGAAGCCCAGGCAAATCTAACTGAAGCAGTTGAGACCCGGGTCAAAGTTCAGACGATCCCCGGACTAACTATTCACAAGAAGGCAAGCCCCGGAGCATAACCCATTTCTTTTCCTAAATTATGCAACTCTTTACTCTTTGCTTGTGCATTAAGTTATAGGAGTTGAATGAAAACTTAGTTGCATGATGTTAGGAACCCATGCTTGAAAACTAGACGTAAGGATCGATAGAATGCTGTGCTAATAGGACTCCGGTAAAAGCCGAGTGATTTCCTGTCACTCGCGAGAAAATAGGAGTTGAATGTTTACTACACGCTGCAATTATAAGGACACGGACGGGCTATGGAACGATGGTTACGATTGAGGCCCGTCTGTCTAGTGAAAAATGCTAAGGCCGCAGTGTGTGGTAGTGATGGTTAAGTCTTTGAACGTACTAAACACATGCCGAGATTATGGGAATCGGTAAGCTTAAGTACCTGATTGGCCCGGCAAGTGGACGGCATCCTACCCTTTGAACTTCGGTCCCACTATATGGCGAGTGCACGAGTGGTCACGACCCGGCGGCGAACCGTGGCGTGGGACTCGTGTACTCTCGGAGGGTAGCCCCGATCCACGACCCGGAAAGAAAGGGGAAAAGTTGCACGTGTGACTCGAGGGAGTAACCACGTGACGTGTGTTTGGGTTTCCCTTGCAAGGTTAAGAAATTCGATTCGAATCGTCCGTTTCTCACGGCTATTGAGACTGCTTAACCATTTTTACCCACAGAGTAAGAAGAGGAACAATGAGGATGAATGAACTGGTTGGATGGAAATTTAATGCTTCACCATGTATGCTGTTGGATAGCTGCTTATCTAGAATGGTTAATGAAACTAGAATCTTGAGCTAAAATTTGAAAGTAGGGACCCACTTGTAGAAGCTTTTCCGGCAAAACAAACCCCTGAGCCAAAAAGCCTTGCATGTCTAGAGTCGGTGGAGTAGATTCCACTACACGGGTAAGTCTTGCTGAGTATTAGTATACTCAGCCTTGCTTGTGGCTCGTTTTCAGGTGAGACCTTCGAAGATATGATTGCTAGCTTGACGTGGCCTTGCACTCTTCCCCCTGGTTGGTCGGTGGAATGGGATGCGCCCCCGTCCAACGGAGATAATGCCGAGTGATGTCTCGTACGGGCTTCATCGAGACATCCTTATCGTCGAGTAGCTTTCGTTAATTTTATTTCCCCTGCAACTTAAACTCTGAAGAACTTCTTAGTATGATCATTGAAGTACTTGGTTTCTAAACTCAAAACTTGGTCTGTAATATTTACTTATGCTAATGTTGTAATATTTGCTGGAATGTGGTATTCTCTGGGCTCATCGTCGCATGAGCATTTGTATGTATGGCATTCGATCCGCTCTACCGTGGTTGTATCGGGAGGTTATACCCGACAGACCAGTGGATTACTCCGTTTGAAGTGTAAGGTTAACCGAGATTGCCTTAATGGTGATGGTTAATACACTTGAGCCGGATTAATTCAGGTGGTTCTGCCACAGCTGGTATCAGAGCCGTAGCTGGTGCCACAGCTGGCAACAGCTGACACCAGAGCCAAAATACATACGCCAGAGAATGCGACAAGCCTTAAAAACTCTTTTTCCTAAAAATTTGACTAGAAGGATGTGTTGCGAAATACGTTGGTGCGTTAAGGATGGTGCCTAGTTCGTAAAGCCCTAAGGGATTATGGGAAAGTTACTAGGTGGCTATCTAACTTCTATATATATTATCAACTGACTTCCAGCACATTACTTTCTGTCAAAACTTACTTTCATGCACAACCGACCTTAATTTCTGTAACGACGCACTCATCGCTAAGGTAAGAAGGTAAGGATCCTCAGCCAACTGAGAGAGCTTGGCCTTCCTGTCGGTGATGCGAACCGAACGCTGCCCTCAAGCAGTGGCTTACTTGAGGTGCTGCCAATATGCCAACTGTTAGTTGAATATATTGGGAGTAGAAGGTTTGGCGCAGGGTATGGCGATCGCTGTTCATACCCCCGTCTCATGACGGTACCCCCGTGAATACGCTATCTCGATAGCGTATGTTAACGTCGTCTGTACGGCGGAAATTGTACAGATATCGTTTCTATAAGTAAACGGTAATGAATACGGACGCTTTCATGAGTGCTGGCATGAAAGGTTCATGAAATATATATGCTTTGTCAATCTTCTGCAGGTACACTAACCGCGATTACGATAAGTTAAGGAACGATTAGAAAGACTCGACTAGCTATTATAGCGAGAGCCGTATTGTGTATGCCACCGAGACTATCTTCGTAAGACCAAAAGTATTTGGCCGTTATTTTATTTTGTGAGGACGAATAGGACGTGCATGCATCATGACCATATATATCTGAAATTGAAAATGCGTTGTATGAGAGTGGTAAGGTTCTTGCGTATCTAAGCGTGGTTTGCATAAGGACTATCTAGCGAATCTGTCACAAATCTGCCATGACCGAAAAGAGAGATTTATTGATTAAAGAAAATGACCTTTTCTAGTAAAGTTCATGTTGAAATAATTGTTCCAAATTTTGTTTTCTATCTCCTGTTCAAAAAATGAAAAATTCTGAACTTATGGATAATGAGAAATAACAGAAACCTTGGAACGTCAGATTTCTATCCAGAAAAAGCACTTCTGCCTCTTAAATTTTTAGGCCCCTTCCTGCGGTTTTCTGCAAAAGAGTACAACACAAAACCAGTTCCAAATTTACCCAGGTAGCTGCTGTTAAAATTTGGTAAATTTTGGCTGGGTAGATTTTCCCTGGTACCCGACACTCTAGCTCCCTGTTCACTGAAAATTTCTGGGTAGACAGAGAGGTAAAACCTGGAAAGAAAGACCATCTTAGAGACCTATCTAGCTCTGGAGTTGACTAGCAAAGTTGTTCACAAATACCTTAGGAGTGATCTGGTGAAATTTGAGAATTTTTGGATGAGAACTGTGGAAGTTATGGTTATTTTTGCACTCTATATGGAATCTGTCCCTGTGCTTTTCACACTTTTTCTCGGCCTCATCCATTTGATCTTTCGTTCAGATGGCCGAGACAGCTGCCATGATGGTGGATGAGGATGGACGCGTTCACTCATAGTGTCTCCACTGGGAGGGCTTTCCCTCTATTTTGTGGAACGTGTTGAGCACCGTGGGCTATCTAATTCCCCCACGTTACGCCGGACTGGAGTTTGCAGAGAATGGAGTTACCCAGTGCCGTGTCAACGTGACCATTTTTCCGCACCCGCTACACCCGGAGTGGCCCGCCTTGGAGATCGAGGCTGTTGGTCGCCGTTTGGCCGATACTTAGGAGCTCACTCTCCTGCTCACAGCGAGTCGTCCGTCAACGACTTGGATGACTTCTAGATGATGACCTAGAAGGACCTTTGCACATACTCCTCGATAGGGTAGCCTGACTTTTGGCAAGTGTTGTAATAGGCTAACTAGGAGTTGAGTAACTCTTTTGTGATGGGTACACCTGAACCATGTGGATACCCTCAGCATGTAAGGAACGGCGATAAACTTGGGTGATTTCGTTGTAAGTTGGTAAAACGATGAAATCCACAATCGCTGAAACTTGTCGGGAATTTTATCCATGTCTCCTTACATTTCTGAGCCGTGAGTTGAATACCAAACCTGTCAGGAATTCTGTGATCTAGGATCTCACAAAATTTCAACCCTATTGGATCTTGCTAGTTTGAGTTATAGGCCAGATACTATAACTCGTTCTGCTGAAAAACAGCCAAAACAGGGAAGCAAAGAGTGAACCGTTTGACCATCCTAGCCATCGATTTAGCATCTTGGCTGAATACCAAAGTGGTACATCTTTAAACTCCCTATCCACTGCCAAAATATGAGAAACTTTGGATGAACCTACCAGGAGTTACAAAATTCTTATGGCAGACAGTTTTTATGCCCATGATTCCATCCATGACCTTTTGGAAGTCTACTATTCCGCGTTCGATCTTTTTGAGTCATGAAAGCAATATGGATCACGTTGCTAATGAAGAACATTCGCCTTTTCAGATGGTTGGAGCAACCCGTGGTAACCCGGATGGTTTTGGTGGTAGCGCAAGTGGATCACAACCAAAGCCGCCACCACCACCCAGTTTGGTGGAAGTAATGGCCGTTCAAACCGAGTTGCTTCGTCAGCTTGTCAAGGGGCAGGAAGCGATTTTTCAATGCCTGCAGCAACAACACCATCAAGGGGATGGGTGCAATGTCCACCATCCTCAGGTTGCTGGCTATCCAGAGCTCAATAACAAGCTGCTGGACACAAGAGACGTTTACCCAGACTCCCTATTGCCCCCATCACAACTTCCGATGAAACTTAAGGATCACCAAGTAAAGTGTCGGACTCTCAAGCCTGACCCATGCAGCATAGACTTGACTGGATGGGAAATTACCTGCACAGAATTCATCCCACGGGGCCGACGTCAAGTTAGCAAAACTACTGACGCCGGCACAGTCCTTCAAACACAAACTCGCTCACCTGTTCCGGAAAAGATAGACCCTGCAAAATGCACCACACCCAAGGGAGGTTCATTAGGTATGCCAGTAGCGATATCTTCAGGTAACAAACAACCCGGTCGTCCAAGTGACAAAAACCGTTGCTTCAATTGTAGCAGTGCTAACCATTTTGCTCGAGAATGCCCTCAGCCTAGGAAGCCAAAGCAGGGCCAAGGTTCTAGCCAAACCCATCAGAACAAGCGTAAAAGACAGAGGAACAAGAGCAAAGGACAGATTGATCAGCTTGAAGCGCTCCCTAAAGGTGCACCCTTAATAACACGCACATCCTCTATTTAATAACAAGCCTGCAGTTATATTATTTGATTCTGGTGCATCACATAGTTTCATAAGTGCAAAATTCGGTGCAAAAGTAGGCTTGAATGTTTGTCACACAAAAGGGTCATATATGATATCAACACCGGGTGGTAAAATTGCTTCAAACCAAATGATCAGACAAGTACCAGTCAAGTTGGGTAGTAAAACCATCGACACAGACCTTGTTCTTTTACCTCTTGACGGCATGGATCTTATTTTGGGCATGAATTGGATGGTTTTGCACAAAGTCACACTAGACCCCTCGTCCCGAGTTGTGGAAATAAATTCACCTAGTCACGGAGCCACCACCCTTTACCTACCATTCCTAGATTGCACGAATTCCTGTGCTTACAAGATGGAAGGAATTAAGATAGAGGATATTCCTGTGGTAAACGAGTATGCCGACGTTTTTCCGGATGACTTACCAGGAATGCCACCAGATAGGGACATTGAGTTCATCATTGAACTACAACCAGGCACTGCACCTATATCCAAAAGACCATATAGGATGCCCCCTAAAGAGTTGGCAGAGCTGAAAATTCAACTCCAAGAACTACTGGACAAAGGTTTCATTCGCCCTAGCGCGTCACCTCGGGGATGTCCGGCCCTTTTTGTAAAGAAGAAGGATGACAGTTTAAGATTATGTGTGGACTACCGACCTCTCAATGCGGTAACTGTTAAAAATAAATACCCACTTCCTCGTATCGATGTACTCTTCGATCAATTAGCTGGAGCCAGAGTCTTCTCAAAGATTAATCTTCGTTCGGGATATCATCAGATCAAGATTCGCCCGTGCGATATTCCTAAGACTGCCTTCTCCACACGATATGGACTATATGAATTCTTGGTCATGTCCTTTGGACTCACAAACGCCCCTGCCTATTTCATGTATCTCATGAATTCGGTATTCATGCCCGAACTGGACAAATTCGTCGTAGTGTTCATCTACGACATCCTTATCTATTCCAAAGATGAGGAAGAGCATGCTAAGCACCTGCACACTGTTCTTCAGCGTCTAAGAGACCATCAGCTCTATGCTAAGTTTTCTAAGTGTGAATTCTGGTTGGATACTGTAAAGTTCTTGGGTCACACGATCTCCAGTGAAGGCATAGCTATTGACCCCAGCAAGGTACAAGAGGTGATGGATTGGAAACCCCCTACCTCTGTTCATCAGATTCGCAGTTTTCTCGGCTTAGCCTGTTACTACCGTCGCTTCATCCCGGATTTCTCCCGAATTGCTAAGCCCATGACTGAACTGTTAAAGAAGGAAGTAAAGTTTATATGGAATGAGAAATGTGAAGAAGCTTTCCACACTCTCAGAGAGCATCTGACTATTGCACCTGTGTTAGCTCAACCCGATAATACCAAGTCGTTTGATGTGTATTGTGACGCATCGGGTACTGGTCTAGGATGTGTGCTTATGCAAGAGAATCGAGTGATTGCATATGCCTCACGAGCCCTTCGGCCCCACGAACAGAATTATCCCACTCATGATCTTGAGCTTGCAGCTGTCATTCACGCTCTGAAAATATGGAGGCATTATCTCATGGGTACACAGTGCAATATCTACACGGATCATAAGAGTCTCAAGTATATCTTCACACAAGCCGATCTGAATATGAGACAACAAAGATGGCTAGAATTAATCAAGGATTATGACCTTGAAGTGCACTATCACCCCGGCAAGGCTAATGTAGTCGCGGATGCACTAAGCCGCAAGTCCCATTGCCATTGCTTATCCATGGAGTCCTACCATGAGACATTGTGTGCAGAAATGAGGAAGCTTAACATGGAAATAGTTTCCCAAGGCACTCTAGATCACATCTCAGTTGAGCCCACTCTTCACGACCAAATCGTCATGGCACAACTACATGATAAAGGAATTAAGATCATCAAACAAAAACTCTCTCTAGGTGAGGAGAAGTACAAATGTTTCCGCCAGGACCATAAGGGAGTTCTATGGTTCGAAAGTCGTATAGTCGTTCCGAAGAATCATGAGCTCCGCAAGCAAATTCTTGATGAGGCGCACCTTTCCAAATTCTCTATCCACCCCGGCAGTAGCAAAATGTATCAAGACCTAAGGCAAAACTTCTGGTGGACTAGAATGAAAAGAGAAATTGCTACGTATGTCTCGGAATGTGACACGTGCCAGAGAGTAAAAGCTAGCCACTTGAAGGTAGCCGGTACACTTCAACCGTTACCTATACCATCATGGAAATGGGAAGACATAAGTATGGACTTCATCGTTGGACTACCAAACACTTCCCAGACACATGATTCCATATGGGTTATCGTTGATAGACTCACAAGGACGGCACATTTTCTTCCGGTGCACACCACCTATTCTACCAGGAAATATGCCGAGATTTACCTCGATCGTATTGTTTGCCTACATGGAATACCTAAGACAATTATTTCCGATCGTGGTCCTCAGTTTGTAGCACGCTTTTGGGAACAACTGCAAACGTCTCTTGGTACCAAACTGATTTGCAGCTCAGCATACCATCCTCAGACTGACGGACAAACGGAAAGAGTAAACCAAATTCTTGAGGACATGCTGAGAGCCTGCGTCATTCATTATGACAAGAATTGGGACAAATGCCTACCCCTAGCAGAGTTCTCGTACAACAATAGCTATCAAACGAGTTTGAAAATGGCACCATTTGAGGCCCTATACGGACGAAGGTGTCGAACTCTTTTGAGCTGGTCACAAACCGGAGAACATAAAATAATTGGACCCGACCTGGTAATCGAGGCAGAGGAGAAAGTAAAAGTAATACAAGCAAATCTTAAAGCCGCACAAGCCCGACAAAAGAGCTATTCTGACAAAAGGAGAAAGCCCCTAAAGTTCGAAGTTGGCGATCATGTCTATCTTCAAGTTTCACCAACCAAGTGAGTGCAAAGATTCGGAATCAAAGGCAAACTAGCTCCCCGTTATGTTGGTCCTTACGAAATCATTGAGAGCTGCGGACCCGTAGCCTACAAATTACGACTGCCCCCTCAGCTCACGGCCACCCATGATGTCTTCCACGTATCTCAACTCAAGAAGTGTATTCGAGTCCCTACCGAGATTGTGGAACAACAAGAAATATTGTTAGAACCCGACCTCTCGTATGTCGAACACCCGGTTAAAATTTTGGATCGAAAAGAAAGAGAGACCAGGAGGAAAGTGATTAAAATGTATAAAGTTCAATGGAATCATCACACTGAAGAAGAAGCCACCTGGGAAACCGAGAGCTACCTAAACCAAAATTTCCCTGGTTTTCTTATCTCAACCACGGGTATGTACACACACTGCCCACACTAAGCTTATTGTCCGAATCTCGAGGCGAGATTCTTTTTAAGGGGGGAAGGCTGTAACACCTCAGGTGTTTTAATTGTTAAACAAGTCTTGTTAGCATAATAAAATGCATCACTAACTAAGAAAATAAAAGGAATGGATTAAGTTTGGTTTTGCTTTTACCTTTAAAAGTTTGTATGTGCATAAATGCATGTACTTTAATGAAAAAAATTGGATAACTTTCACATCAAAGCAAATATGGCTATGAAATTAAATGAGCACACCAGTATTAGCATGACAAATAAAAGTTTAGTTGAAGCCTAGGGAAGAAAATGAAATTTTGAAATAAAATGACGCGCCCTCCGAATAGAGTTTTCTTTAAGTTTTTAAAATAACTTTGGAACTAAAGCTCAAATGAACTTTGGCCTGAAACGAAACTTGTAGAACTTTTTATTCTGAACAACTTTCATGTTCAAAAGATTTTGAAATTCAAATTAGAAAGTGGAGAAAATATCTTGTTTGCAACAAGCCCCCTGGAAATTTTCGAATTTTCGCACTTAGGCCCTTGCCCATCCTCTGCTGCACCGTTCCCTCGCCCGACCGCCGCCGGCCACCTGGCCCTCGACGCCTGCGGGGCACCAGGCCCCGAGCCAACCCCCGGCGCCCTGCTGCACCGCCCCGCCGCCCAGTCGTTGGCCGCCGCCCCGCCACCCAACGGCGTGCCCCCGTCGTGCCGCCCCAGCTCGCCAGTAGCACGCCCGCGTCGTCCGCACGCGACGCCGCGCCCCGGAGCGCGCCCAGCGCACGCACGCCACGCGCATGGCGCGCCTCTGGCCGCTGGTCACCGCCGGCCGCACCCAATGGCGCCCAGCCTCGCCGCCCCCTCCACCCAGCGCCCGGCCGTGCCAAGCCCGCCCCCGTGAGCTCCACCGGCTATAAAGCCCGGCACAGCGCCCTCCCTCCTCTCCTTTCTTCTTCCCCGCCAGAGCAGAGCAGAGCTCCATTGCCGCCGGCGCCCCCACCTCGCCGCAGGGCCCCTTGCTCCGGCCCACCTCCGCCCGAGACAAGCGTTGAAACGAGTCCTCCTCAATGCGCTAAAGCTTCCCAGCCCGAGCCCCACCGCCCTCATCGCTGGAGCGCCGCCGTCCGCGCCGCCCCACCGCCGCCGCCCCTGCTCTCCGCGGCTAGCCCGCCACCAGCCACCCCGAGCCACTCCAAGACCACCATTAGGTGCGCCCTGGTTCCCTCTCCGTGCTCCCCCACCTTGCCCTCGCCGCCGGCGACTGAGCTCGCCGGAATTCGGCCGGACAGGATGATCCCCGCCGTGAATCGCGACCAGGGACTACATTGCAAACGCCCAAATCTTCCTAGGGGGTTTTCTGCTAGTTTTCAGGGACCCCTCTGTAAAGAAAGTTTTAACCAAATCAGTGAACTTGTAAAATTCTTATAAAATCGTAGAAAATTCAGAAAAATGCAACCTCAACTGTTATGGAATCCTTAGAAGAAACTCTACAATTTTTGTTAGGAAAAGTTTCTCAGATTCTCAACATATTTTGCTCTAGATTAAATGGAAGGTTTAATGGACTTCTTTTGTACCCACTGTTGTAGATCAATTCTGACCCCAAATTTTGGGCAGTGAGTTAGCTGCTTGATGTTTAGGACTGTGTAAAAAGATCAGGACCGAAAGCCATCTCTAGATGCACCTTTTGTCCAACCTTGTTTTATGCCATAAAGTGATAGAACTAATTTTTTCTGCTGTTCTGTGATGTTTAATGTCATGAAACATTTTTTGTGTTGTTGTAGTATTACCTAGAGGCCATAGAAAAATTTAGAAACATTTTTACTATATGTAACCTGTTCATATGAATTTGTGGTAGGAAAACTTCACTAATTCAAAATAATTAGTAAAGCCCTTAGAAAATGTTCATATTTTTACTGTGAAGCACATTAGAGTAGCTGAAGCTGTACAAAAAGTTTCATACCTAGAAACCCTGTATAACATCCTGTAGAAAATAATCTTTAATAACATGAGTGTAGCTTGTCCCATTTATTATGCTCTATATCATGTACAATAAAATCTAAAACATTTACAGTAACACAAATATGGTTATAGCAACACCCTGAAAAATTTTTAGCATCAATACTTGCATGGTTTGTTCTGTATAAAAATAACTAGATGCTAGCAGTGGCTGTGTATTACATTTTTCATATTTAACATGCTACACAAAAATGTCTGAAATTTTAACAGCGATCTTATCTCTGCATAATGTACTTTGAATAAAAATTTTATTACCAGAAGCTAACTAGATTAGTAATTGTGTTCAACTCATGTTTGTGTTTAAAAGAAAAACTAAGTTTTCAATATAACACAACCCCTTCTTCTTTAATGAAGTTAAATAGATTAAGATAAACTCTATTAACGATTGCCCAGGAAATGTTAAAGTAAATAACTTCACAGCAAAACTTATGTCTTATGAACCGCAACTTTATCGTGAAGGAAATCATGTCGTTTACCATCACCACTGCTCAAACTTGTGCATTCATGTAGAAACGACTACTCTCTCCGATGGGACGTACGAGTTGGTGCCCGAGTCCGAGAGTGAGCAGCGAGAAGCCCAGGCAAATCTAACTGAAGCAGTTGAGACCCGGGTCAAAGTTCAGACGATCCCCGGACTAACTATTCACAAGAAGGCAAGCCCCGGAGCATAACCCATTTCTTTTCCTAAATTATGCAACTCTTTACTCTTTGCTTGTGCATTAAGTTATAGGAGTTGAATGAAAACTTAGTTGCATGATGTTAGGAACCCATGCTTGAAAACTAGACGTAAGGATCGATAGAATGCTGTGCTAATAGGACTCCGGTAAAAGCCGAGTGATTTCCTGTCACTCGCGAGAAAATAGGAGTTGAATGTTTACTACACGCTGCAATGATAAGGACACGGACGGGCTATGGAACGATGGTTACGATTGAGGCCCGTCTGTCTAGTGAAAAATGCTAAGGCCGCAGTGTGTGGTAGTGATGGTTAAGTCTTTGAACGTACTAAACACATGCCGAGATTATGGGAATCGGTAAGCTTAAGTACCTGATTGGCCCGGCAAGTGGACGGCATCCTACCCTTTGAACTTCGGTCCCACTATATGGCGAGTGCACGAGTGGTCACGACCCGGCGGCGAACCGTGGCGTGGGACTCGTGTACTCTCGGAGGGTAGCCCCGATCCACGACCCGGAAAGAAAGGGGAAAAGTTGCACGTGTGACTCGAGGGAGTAACCACGTGACGTGTGTTTGGGTTTCCCTTGCAAGGTTAAGAAATTCGATTCGAATCGTCCGTTTCTCACGGCTATTGAGACTGCTTAACCATTTTTACCCACAGAGTAAGAAGAGGAACAATGAGGATGAATGAACTGGTTGGATGGAAATTTAATGCTTCACCATGTATGCTGTTGGATAGCTGCTTATCTAGAATGGTTAATGAAACTAGAATCTTGAGCTAAAATTTGAAAGTAGGGACCCACTTGTAGAAGCTTTTCCGGCAAAACAAACCCCTGAGCCAAAAAGCCTTGCATGTCTAGAGTCGGTGGAGTAGATTCCACTACACGGGTAAGTCTTGCTGAGTATTAGTATACTCAGCCTTGCTTGTGGCTCGTTTTTAGGTGAGACCTTCGAAGATATGATTGCTAGCTTGACGTGGCCTTGCACTCTTCCCCCTGGTTGGTCGGTGGAATGGGATGCGCCCCCATCCAACGGAGATAATGCTGAGTGATGTCTCGTACGGGCTTCATCGAGACATCCTTATCGTCGAGTAGCTTTCGTTAATTTTATTTCCGCTACAACTTAAACTCTGAAGAACTTCTTAGTATGATCATTGAAGTACTTGGTTTCTAAACTCAAAACTTGGTCTGTAATATTTACTTATGCTAATGTTGTAATATTTGCTGGAATGTGGTATTCTCTGGGCTCATCGTCGCATGAGCATTTGTATGTATGGCATTCGATCCGCTCTACCGTGGTTGTATCGGGAGGTTATACCCGACAGACCAGTGGATTTCTCCGTTTGAAGTGTAAGGTTAACCGAGATTGCCTTAATGGTGATGGTTAATACACTTGAGCCGGATTAATTCAGGTGGTTCTGCCACATCTATGACGCAAGAAATACTACACAGCATTTCAGGCACCATTTCTAGGGATTAACAATCCTAGTGATGACGCTAACAAACGCCAACAATCGTTGTTTCTTTGGGACGGCTTTGGGGTCAATGTTTAGGGAGTGCTCGATCAACTGCTTGGGCACCCCCGGCATATCCGTTGGTTTCCATGTGAATATGTCACGGTTGGCCCGAAGGAAGTTGACGAGGGTGCTTTCCTATTTGTCGCCCAGCCCTGTGCCAATCAGAGTTGTCTTGGATGGATCGCCCTCCTACAGTTGGATGGCCTTCACGCCGACGTCGCTCGTAGGTGCAACCAAGGACTGGCTCGACTTCTTTGATGGAATCACCATCTTAGACTGGGAGAGCTATTGCGCGGCCATGAAGACTTCTTAGGAAGCAGCTGGCACGCGAGTAGTCGAGGTGTATTTTATTGCCTCCTGATCGCAGTCGTATGACTTCTTCAAGTCGCCACGGAGAGTTAGTACCCCTATCTTGCCTGGCATCTTGAGGAGCAGGTAGACGTAGTGGGGTACAGCCATGAAATAGGCCAAAGCAGGTCTTCCAAGGATGGCATAGTATGATGATTTAAAGCTCGCCACCTCAAACTTGATGTACTCTATACGGTAGTTGTCCTTGGTCCACAAGGTAACTGGTAGAGTCACCGAGCCAATTGGTTTACTCGAGTTCCCTGGGATGATGCCGTAGAATGGAGATTTGCTGGGGGTGAGCATGTTGGAGATGTCCAACCCCATCTTCTTCAAAGTATTAGAGAAAAGCAGGTTGAGGTCACTCCCGCCATCGATGAGTACTCTCGTGAGCTGTGAGCCTGCTACTATAGGGTCCAGTACAAGGGGGAATTTTCCCGGCTTGGAGAAGCTGGTCCACTAATCCTCTATGGAGAAAGAAATCGGGACCTTGATGTATCTCAATGGCCTCTGTATGGCTTGCTCGACCGAAAAATTTCACGCAAGGTGAGTTTTAGAGCCCGCTTGGTGGAGTCGTTGTCGTAGATGACATTGATGATGTTCGCGGGGTGTTGGAAACCCTGCGGATCCGATTTGTCTTCCTCATCATCCTCCTGGTCCTTCTTCTTTCCGTCTCATTTGGGAAGAGGCATGTTCAAGGACTTGCGGAGACTGATACACTGGAACAGTGTATGCTTAGATGTAGGCCACAAGGCATTGCTTATGCAGGATCTTGTCGAATTGCTCCTGCTGGTTTCCTGACTTCTTGCCTCGCGAGTTTTTGTCAACAGTTGCGATGAGATCATCGGGCTTGCTCTTTCAAGAAGATCCCAAGTAGTCCCGCTGGCCCTTGTCTGAGCGATTGTCGTTGTTCCGCTTGCCCGTTGTCATTGTCGCCCTTGGTGTAGCGGTCGCGCTCCTAGTCCTCCTGGTCAGCCCACCGCTGCATCATGTGACGGAGTTCCATGATGGTGTTGGGGCGGTTGTGTCCAAAGTCGCAGTAGAGGTTCCGCTCGGTGATGCCATTTTGGAAGTAGTCGATGACGTCCTCATCGAAGATGTTGGCGATGGTGGCGCGGGTGTTGAAGAAACGCGGAGTATAAGACCTCAGGGTCTCGCCTCACTCCTGCTTGCATTGAGAAAAGTCATGGCAACTACCTGCTCGAAGCATGGAGGCCTGGAAGTTGTCAATGAAGAGCCGCTTCAAGTCCTCCTAAGAGTCGATGGAGTCTAGCTTGAGGCTTTCAAGCCATGTTAGTGGTGCAGGTTCCAAGACCATGGGGAAGTACACGGCTTTGGTGGTGTTGGAGCCACCAGAAACTTTGATGGCTGTCGAGTAGCATCGTAGCCATTGTTGTGGGTCCTGCTTGCCATCGTACTTGGTGATGCCCACCGGCTTGAACTCTCTTGGGAACTTGTAGTCGGAGATCCTTCTGGATGGGGTTTTGCCGATCCAGCTGGATGAGCGCGCGTTGTGTCAGTTGCATCAACCTTTGAGTCTCCGGGTTTTGGGGCAGTTGCTGGAGCAGGACCGCAGCTTCAGCAACGTTCCCCATTGGAGCGTACTCGCGGTCGGCGGCTGCCGCAAAAGCACTGTTGAGGTTGCACTGAGGTGGTTGTCAGGCATGGGCCTCTGCATTCCGCCTGCGTTTGGCTCGCTTGGCGTTCTTCGCCCTGCGCACCCTCCTGCACTCCTCGTAATCATCCGAGGGGGCTTTTGCCATGTTCTCATCACCATTTTCTCATCGCCGTGTTCTCATCATTGTCGTACTCTCTTCCTGGCTCATCGTTGTCTTCTACATGGTCATGGATCGAAGCCATGTAGACTTGGCGCTCCGGAGAGTACATGTCGGTGTTGGAGCTATAATCGACCAACACGGTGTGGCCCTCTCCCTCGGCGATGGAGGTGAGGGGCATGCCTTCCTGATAAGGCAGCTCTTGGATGTAGGCCACAAGGCGGGTGTCGATGTCGAGTAGCTCAGAGGGCTCTAAGCCCTTCCAGTACACGAACCGGCCTTGTGGTGTGGATGTGATCGTCAGGCCCAGGTGACTACCTGTAGAGGGCTCGGGGTCGTCATCTGAGTCTGAGTACTTGTCGAAGGTGGGAGCCTCTCGTCAGGCAGTGGAATCCTCATCTCCGATCTTGAGAAGGTGATCCAAGTCCTTTTCCAATGCGGAGAGGGTTTTGAATCGCATGGCCTCCTGGTAAACAGTGGCCGTGTTGCCTAGCCCGAAAGGGAATCGGGTACACAGATCCTCGGACTAAATTAGATCCAATCTGAGGAGTCCTAGTGCAGTACGAGTTGAAGTCACGTTGAAAATGGATTGCTCCTCGATCTCCCTGGCTAGGTCAGGGAGCAGCATCCCATCGGGGTAGTCGGTAGACTCGTCAAGATTGTTGCATGAAGTTGCCGCTAGGGCCTTCAGCTTTGAGCTGTCGATGAGGTGCCGACGAAAGTTGCCTGCGCCATCGGTGATGCAGACCCACGAGCCGAAGATGAAAGTTGTGCCCTCATCGGGCACAGTGCTGGTGAAGTTGAACGATACCATCGAGTTTTCCTGGTGATCGTCGATGATGACCCCTATCTAGCGCGCCAGCTGTCGGTGTTTTACCACCAAGCCCACCGAGGGATACCCTAGGTGGTAGGTTTTAGGTGGGGTGTCGCCGAGATCTGGAACTCGAAGAAGCAAGGAACACAAGGGTCTAGACAGGTTCGGGCCGCAAGGAGCATAATAACCTAAATCCTGTGTGGTGGTTTGTATTGCCTTAAATATGGATTCATTTGGAGGGGGTCCCTGCCCACCCTTATATAGTCTGAGGGGTCAGGTTCATAGAGATTCTAACTAGATACGAGCTCAGCAGTCCTACCCGAGTACTACTCGGGTAGTTTCTTTTATTCCAACTAGTTCTACTTGTGTCCGAGTAGTCTACAACAGGTATAAGGTATGGGACATGCCTCATCCCTTATTATAGAAAGCCTATGCCATGAGCGCAGTCCTGTGGCCCCGAGTCTGACACCCTCCACCACGATAAGCATAACTCATGTAATAAAATAGTCCGCTCCATTTGCCATTCTTGTCAATTGGGTAAACATGCGCGACTACCTTTTAGTGCCTCTTCTTCTCACACGTTTGCTCCTTTTGAGTTAGTTTGTTGTGATGTCTGGACTTCACCTATCACCAGTATTTCTAGTTATTCATATTACCTAGTTTTACTAGATGATTTTTCACACTACTGCTGGAGTTTTCCTCTAAGGCAAAAGCCGGATGTGCACAAACATTTGGTCGATTTCATCATATGCTTCTACTCAACTTGATCTTCCGGGAAATGCTTGCAAGCCAATAACAGCACGGAATTCGTAAACAATGCCACCACCACCATCCTATTAGTTCACAACATTATGTTACGTCTATCGTGTCCTTACACCTCACCACAAAACGGCAAGGCCGAACGAGTCTTGCGTACCCTCAACAATTTTGTGCGCACCCTTCTCATTGATGCCCACATGCCTCCGCCATACTAGGCATAGACCCTAGCAACCGCCACTCATCTATTCACAATGAAATCGCATACACTCGCCTCTATCGCACGGCTCTGAGCTATGAGCATTTGCGTGTCTTTGGATGCTTATGCTATCCAAACCTACAGCCACATTGCCGGATAAGATCGCGCCACGGCCAGTTGCCTGCGTCTTCTTGGGATATCCCTCATCTCACAAGGGGTACAGGTGTCTCGACCTGTCGTGCAAGATCACTATTTTGCGACACGTCATTTTCATTGAGTCGGCTTTT
Source organism: Panicum miliaceum (assembly GCA_032594955.1). Classification (NCBI taxonomy): domain Eukaryota; kingdom Viridiplantae; phylum Streptophyta; class Magnoliopsida; order Poales; family Poaceae; genus Panicum; species Panicum miliaceum. Next base: position 2,680,011 of record CM064070.1, on the reverse strand, counting down.
CCGTTCGCCTCCACCGAACCCACTCTGGCACGTACATCCTATGATTTTCTCCTCCCTGATGACATGGATATTGCGCCCTCTTCCTCTACTAACCCTGCAGCTGCCTCTTCGTCTCCCGCGGCCGCTCCGTCTCCTGCAGACATTGAGCAACAGCACGCTTCCCAGGGTGGCCACAGCCTCGCGTTCCCTCCCTGGATGGACTCTCTAGCAACCCTGCCGCCGCCCGGCGTCGAGCAGCCAGGTGCTTCCTCAACACCGGGCGAGTGTGGTCTTGTGCCCCTGCTCGGTAGTACAGCGCCATCAACACCGGGCAGGTGTGGTCTTTTGCCCCCGCTCGGCATCACGACGCCACCAGACAACGGCTACATACCGCTGGCCCTGTAGCAGCGACGGCGCCCTAGTCATCTGGACTAGGCTAGTCTTCTCCGCCCAACACCAGCCCACCAAAACTAGCGCGTCCTCCTCCGCCCTCGGATGCTGAGCCACCACGCGTGGTTAGGCCTTCAGCCGTCACCAGCCGCCTCGGCCTGACCTACAGCCATCGGCCTGTCCTGCCACACGCGCCCGAGCCTGCGACTTCAGCGAGCGAGTCAACTTCGCGCTCCCGACCCTCCACCACGACCAATGACCGGTGCACCACCAGCACAGATCCTCCAGCAAATCATGACATGCTCCCAGACCGGCTCGCTCAAGCTGGTCCAACGCTTGAATCTCTCCGCCACCGCTGCAGTAGTTTCACCAATTCCGGCCAACTACCACAACGCCCTTGCAGATCAAAACGGGTGAGCAGTTATGGTGGATGAGTACCAGGCCCTGATCGACAACGGCACCTAGCGTCTTGTTCCGCGACCTCCTGGTGCCAGCGTGGTAACAGGCAAGTGGACTTTCAAAAAATAAATTCCACTCCAATGACTCTCGTGCTCATCACAAGGCATGATGGGTGGTTCGTGGCTTCTCTCAGCAGAACGAGATTGACTACGATGAGACTTTCAGCACAGTCGTGAAGCCTAAGACCATTCGAGTTGTTCTCAACATTTCCGCATCCCGAGCATGGCCGATCCAATAGATCGACGTGAAGAATGCGTTTCTTCATGGTCACCTTCAGGAGACGGTCTACTGCAAGCAGCCTCTAGGTTTAGTTGATCCATCTGCTCCTGACCATGTCTACCTCCTGCAGCGCTATTTATATTGTCTGAAGCAGGCTCCTCGGGCGTGGTACCAGCAGTTTGCATCCTACATCTGCCGACTTGGGTTTCCAGCATCGACATCAGACACATCCCTTTTTGTTTACAAAGAGGGCCGCGACGTCATCTACTTGCTTCTGTACGTTAACGACAACATCTTGACTGGCCCCTCGCCACAGCTACTGCAGCGCATCACCCAGCCACTTCACTCTAAGTTTGCCATGGCAGATCTTGGTGATCTCCATCATTTTCTTGGAATCTCAATTTCACACTCCTCTAACGGCATGTTTCTGTCTCAACGATAGTACGCTCTGGATCTATTGCAGCGAGCTGTTAGCCACAGATGGTGCTCTCGTTGCTGATCTGGCACAGTACCGCAGCCTCACTGGTGCCCTGCAGTATCTCATTCTCACTCGACCGGATTTGAGATATGTAGTTCAGCAAGTCTGTCTCTTCATGCACGATCCCTGGGAGCCTCATCTCGCTTTGGTGAAGCACATATTGAGATATGTGAAGGGTACACTATCCTCGGTCCTCATTTGGGCGTCGGTCCTGTTGACAGCTTGACAGCTTATTTAGATGTGGACTGGGCAGGCTATCCGGATTCTCGATGGTCCACCTTCGGTTATTGTGTCTTTGTCAGCAACAATCTGGTGTCTTTATCTTTCAAACACCAGACTATAGTCTCTCGTTCAAGTGCTGAAGTAAAGTATCGTGTTGTTGCTCATGTTGTGGCTGAGTGTTGTTGGCTTCATCAACTCCTCCAGGAGCTACATCTATTGATTGCTACTGCGATGGTTCTCTATTTATGACAACGTTAGTGCCATCTACATGACCGCCAACCCAGTCCATCATCATCATACGAAGCACATCAAGATAGATATTCACTTTGTACGTGAGAAAGTGGCTTTGGGACAAGTTCGCGTTCTTCATGTTCCGTTGTCACATCAGTTCAAAGATATCATGACAAAAGGCGTGCATGTACAGTTGTTTACTAACTTTAGGTCCAGTCTTTGCGTCCGAGATCCTCCCACTGCGACTGCGGGCGGGTATTAGAGATATTGTCGGTGTTTCGATCACCAGCGAGTAATCTGCGTTGCGCTCCTCTGTGGCTTGATAGCTAATATTCGAAGGCAAGGATTTAGACTGGTTCTGGCGAATGCCCTATGTCTAGTATGGGGTGGTGTTCCTCATGTTCCTTACGTTCGAATGCTGGGTGCTTACAATGGGGCACTTGCAAGCGGTGCGTGGGTGTATGTTGAGTTTGAGATCCCGTGAGAGAAGGCCCAGCTCCACCTTATATGTCTGGTGGGTTGGGCTACAATGCGTGAGAGAAGGGGTGCCTCACCCCCCGGGGTCGGCATCTTGGAGGAGAGGCCCGCTATCCTACACGTGTCCCGTCCGGGGCCCTCAGTTGATTGTGCCCCGCTGCTTCCCGAAGCCAAGTCCCATCCACTCGGTCCGCGGCGCCGCCTGACACGTCCTTGGTCTTGTTCGCCATCCCGTGGCAGAGTATGGTGTCGTCGTACTTGCGGCTGTTGGCGCTAAAATCGGCCGGGTAGGAATCGGCCGATGGGTCTTCAGCGCCGGACACACGACCCGGGAGAATCTGCTTAGCTCCTGTTCGGGTTATCGCCCTGGTGCGGTTCGCGCGGCGTGCCAGTCAATCTGACCTGTTGATTGACAAGGAAATAGAGTATTAAATTCCAGGCGCGTCGATCGGCTGGATTTCCGATCTGTCCTGAGGAGCGCGTCGGCGGCAAATCGGCCGATTTGCTGTAGAGATGATCGGCTATGGGTCAGCCGATGATCGTATAGTAATTGTAAAGAGAACTGCTGGAGCAATCTAAACAATCACTATAGAAGCAACACTTGAAACAGATCTAATCGGCTATATGGCGATGAATCGAAGGAGAACAATGACGAAGCCGATTACCCTGATCTCAAGCTGGATAACTGGTGATAATACTAGAATAACAGGTAAAACTTGCAATTCTAGTAAATATCGATAACTTGTGAATAAATCCAAATGAAACCACAGCGATGCGCCCGTAGTTAAAGCTCGGATATTACTCGATAAGCAGAACCTACCAATTGGCCGGAGATCAGGTTGATGCAGCCCTACCAATCCGTACGAACTCGTGAAAGAAGAAAATATTGGCGAAGTCGCCGACTTGAAAGGTAAAGTACTGGTAAAAAGTAGAAGTGTTTTTGTTGATTGATGTTGGTTCCTTTGCAAAGCCCTAGCGACTCCTATTTATACCCTGAAACTAGGACTCCTGGTCGATTACGACTTGTTACAACCTTATTTAAAACAGGAAAACTACTATATCTATAATAACTTTAAAAAGGAAACGGACTCCCGCAGAATCTTCCGCCGCTGTTTCCTAATCCAATCAGGACCTCTTCAATTGCTTTCCGGCCGACTTGGCATGCCGTGTTGACCAGCTTTTGACTAGGATCTTCTGGAATAATCCTATCCTGTTGGCATAGGCTGCGCCACCAATCGGCCAATTTTCAACTGTTACCCCAATCGGCCGATTTTTTACTGTAGCTTTCAGATCCGCTTCATCGGCCAACCTTCTCCTCCTGACGCCGATTCAATACGTGTCAAAATCTGGCGTCAACACATGCCCCCCAGTTTCGGAGTAAAATATAACTTTTTCTTCGAAACTCTTTCTTCAATCCTTCTTTCTAAGCTTCCCCATTGTGACAGGAGTAAACCTCGGAATCAGTTGCGTTACCTTTTCCTCTGCATCTGATCCTTTCTCTAGAATCAGCTCTATGACATGGAATCTGGTAACAGGATAAACATTATGTTGGCGTGTAGACTCAGACTTTGACCATCTCTCCTGGCAGCTTTTCATTTACTGATGCCTTTACTCCGACGGTACACGTCTTGCCAACCCTTTGTCTCTTCCTTTCTATAAATACGACTCTTCATATTATTTCCAAAAATGCTCATCTGGCTCGTCTTCTTTTCCTTCTGAACTCCTGTACCAACGCCGATCCAATAGCCTGCTCATCAGTCGATAAATATAACTTGAACGGCTTACCAGGCTGTGGCGGGGCTAACACCGGAGGTGAAACCAGATACTGCTTGATATTCTCCAGTGCCTTGCGTTGTCCTTCTCCCCATGTGAACTCTTGGTCGGGCTTTAATTTCAACAGAGGAGTAAAAGCCTGAATACGTCCCGATAAATTGGATATGAATCTTCTGATGAAATTGACCTTGCCGATGAGGGACTGCAGTTCAGTTTTATTTTGTGGGGCCACTACTTTATTGATGGCGTCTATAGTCTTGCAGCTGACTTCTATCCCACGCTCATGGACCATAAATCCTAAGAATTGTCCGGCCGATACACCAAACGCACACTTGTTTGGGTTCATCTTCAGCCCATGCTTCCTTGTGCACTCCAGCACTTCCTGTAAATCGGCCAGATGATCCTGGTGACCTTTTGACTTGACCACGACGTCATCTATATAAATTTCCACTGATGAACCAATGAGTTTGTGGAAGATGTAGTTCATGGCCCGTTGATATGTAGCGCCGGCGTTTTTCAAGCCAAAAGTCATGACCACCCATTCAAATAAACCAAGATGGCCTGGGCACCTAAAAGCCATTTTCGAAATATCTTCTTCGGCCATTAATATTTGATTGTATCCGGCATTCCCATCCATGAAACTTATGACTTTGTGGCCTGCGGCGGCATCCACCAAGATATCGGCCGTTGGCATCGGATAACCATCCATTGGCGTAGCCTGATTTAAGTTCCTGAAATCGATGCACACACGCAATTTTCCATTCTTCTTGTATACAGGCACAATGTTAGAAATCCATTCGGCGTAACGGCACTGCCGAATAAATCCTGCCTCAATCAACTTTGTGATCTCAGCCTTTATATCAGGTAGAATCTAGGGATTACACCGCCGTGCAGGTTGCTGATACGGCCGATATCCTGATTTTATAGGTAACCGGTGTTCAACAATAGACCGGTCTAGTCCTGGCATCTCGTGGTATTCCCAAGCAAAGCAATCCCTGAACTCTTTCAATAATTTTATCAATTTGCATTTGTACTCAGAATCCAAATTGGCACTAACGTACGTCGGCCTCGATTTGCTGCTATCTCCCAAATCTACCATCTCTAACAAATCGGCCGACGTGAACCCGTGCCCCAGCTTCCCATCTTCTCGGATGAGCTGATCCATTTATTCTGAATCTTTGGAGCCGACTGCTTGGATCGGCTGTAGACCGAAATCGAACACTCTCAGGAAGTCAGTGTCCCAAGTCCTGCCAGATATACACTTGACGTGCTCGCAACTCCACTGTTGTGTGTCGGCCGCTGCAACGCTGTAAACAGAATCGGCAGCTACTATCTCTGTACTGTCGCCGACCCATTGCACAAGGCATTGATGCATAGTAGATGGGACACAGCAGTTTGCATGTATCCAGTCGCGACCAAGCAGCATATTATAGGACCCTTTGCCATTAATGACGAAGAAAGTAGTGGGGAGGGTCTTACTGCCGATGGTGAGGTCGACGCAGAATGCCCCGCGGGCAGGCGACACGTTGCCTTCGAAATCCTTCAGCATCATGTCCGTCTTGGTGAGGTCGTCATCGCCCTTGCCCAGCTTGCGGAACATGGCATACGGCATGATGTTGACTGTCGCGCCTCCATCTACCAGTAGTCTGGTGACGGGTCTTCCGTTGACATAGCCCTTGAGAAACAACGCTTTGAGGTGCTGTCGTTTTTCTTCCTCTGGCTTTTCAAACATAGCCGTCATCGGCTCTAATACCAGTTGTGCCATTTGCTCTTCCTCTGTATCTGTCACTTTGTCCCGATCGCTTGGCGCCATGAACTCCATCGGCAGTATGAAAACCATATCAATCTCGGCTGCCGATTCTTGGTTATCCGTTTCTTGATCATTTTTCTTTGGGCGCCAAACCCGAGAATTAACATTCCTTTTTTCTGGCATGTGTCTTTGCTCTTCTTCTTGACGTTCCCACTGGCGTAGGCGTTGGATCCTCCGCTTTTGGGATCTGGATAGGCCGTCAGGACACCACTTGGGATTCACTAGTTTGGCCGATGGTTTAGCGTGTCCCCAATCTGGTTCCCTTCCTAGGGGATCTTCGTCTGACACCCTATTATCGGCCATCTCTTCCAGCCGATCGTGCGCGCTGATCCTGCCCCCCAGTCCATCTTGTTGGCCGATCTTCCTTTTTGACCTACCGTACTGGTCAACTCTGCCCCCCAGCCGATCATGCACCGAAACGCGCCATTCTTCGCGCCGATTTCTGTTGATCGGCTCTGATCCTCTGTCTCTAGAGTGTGGCTTCGGGCGATCGTTGCGGTTTGATCCGTTGCACTCCGGACAGTTATCGGCAGAGGGCAATCTGATATCGTTCTCCCAGCAGTGGATGAAGAAGGGACACTGCCAGTGATCTTTGCGCCGGCGTATCATCTCTTCCTGGTGTTGCGCTTGTTCTTGCTGCCGCCGATATTTACTGAGTAGAAATCGGGAGGTGACAGGCCTGCGTGGTCGTTCTGGTCCTCGCCCGTTCCTTCTGATTTCTTCCATCGCGATCCGCCTCCTGGGATCGACAACGCCGTCTTTTCTCGCCGATTCTGCCGTCAGCACCCTGGTTTGACTTGATTCTTCTCCAGCGTTGACCGTGTTGGCCGGGAAGGGGTGCTGGTCTATCTTCATCGGCATTGCCGATTTGGTTGGAGTCTCAAATCTGAGCCGCCCCTATTCAATGGCCGATTGTATCTGCTGACGGAAGACTTTACATTCATTGGTGTCATGAGAGGTAGCGTTGTGCCACTTGCAGTACTTCATCTTCTTCAGCTGATCGGCCGTAGGGATGGTGTGATGTTGCGACAGCTTAATCTGTCCCTCCTGAAGCAGTAGATCAAAAATTTTATCGGCCTTGGACGTGTCAAAGCCGAATGTATCTGGCTCCTTCTTGCCAAAGGGGCAGGATATTGGTTTTTTCCCTTTTACCCATTCCGCCAGGCCGATTTCTTCCTCCGCGTCAGATTCAGACCCCTCCAAGTACGCCACCTTCTTCTGGAAGCTCCTCCGCAGTTCAAGCGGTCGGATCTCCTGCCCTGACAATCGGTGGACGATTTGACTCAGGCTCTCAAACTCTTGGGCGGCATACCTCTCTCTGATTTGCGGCAAGAGACCCTGGAAAGCGATATCGGCCAACTGTGCATCGGTCAGAACCAGACTGTAGCACTTGTTCTTGATTTCTCTGAACCTCTGTATGTACCCTGTCACCGGCTCCTCGCTCCTCTGCCTGAGGCTGGTTAAGTCTGAAATCTTCATCTCGTGTACCCCTGCATAGAAGTACTTGTGGAATTGTTTCTCCAGAACGGCCCACGTGACGATAGAATTTGGTGGTAAAGTGGTGAACCACTGGAAGGCCGATCCGGATAGAGATGATGAAAATAACCGTACCCACAGAGCGTCTTGTGTGGCAGCTTCACCGCACTGGATGATGAATCTATTGATGTGTTCCATAGTGGATGTGTCATCCGTCCCTGAGAACTTGGTGAAATCAGGAACCTTGTAGCGGTGTGGGAACGGCAACGAGTCATAGGCCGATGGATACGGCGTCTTGTAAGTATAAGTTTGAACTTTCAGCTTCAGCCCAAACTGATCCTGGATTACTTCTGCTATTCTTGCCGTCCAGTCCACCTGCTGCTGATGAACAGTTGTTCGCGGCGCGGGCACGTGTTGAAGGGTTGGTTCGGCCAGGTGATGAATCGGCGAAGTTTGCTGAGCGGCCGATAACTGCTGGCGAAACGCGTCTGCATCCCCTTCGTACGTCGTTGCTGGCACCGTGCCTCTGAATGCCTCCACAGTGCTTGCCCCCCTGCCGATTTCTGGTAAAATCGGCTGGTACTGAGAGACCACCGGCCGGGCGGCCGATTGGTATGGCACCTGGAACGGATAAGTGCCATGCCCGTTCGCTGGCTCGGGAAAATGCGTCATGGCTGATGCCCCCCTGCCGATTTCTGGTAAAATCGGCTGGTACTGGGAGACCGTTGGCCGAGCGGCCGATTGGTACGGCACCTGGAACGGATAAGTGCGATGCCCGTTCGCTGGCTCGGGTAAATACGTCGTGGCTGATGCCCCCCAAGGCACTGAGCTCGTAGGTAGTGTTTGCACAGAAGCCATTTGAACGGGTTGAAGCGGCGCTCGCGATGGGAGACATGGTGCACCGCTGTATCTTGGAGACGCCGGAAGTGGTGGAGAGCTGTATCCTTCGCGCTGCGTCAATATCGGCTGAGAAGCCGATTGAGATGTGTAGGGTAAGCTTCTGGCCGGCAGGGTAGTTGGAGGGGCATATGCCGGTCCCTGATAACCTTGAACGGCTCCGCTGGCCAGAGAGTTGACGACGGCGTTGTACACCGTGTTGCTCATCACCGAGGATTGGTCAATGAACGCTTGATACACGGACTGCTGAATCATCTCTGACATCTTGCCCGAGTCTTCAGCAATGGTGATGTGGCGAGGTGCTGGAATAGGAGCTTTCTTAACTGCTTCCCCGCTTCTGGTATGACTGAACGATTGGAGGTACATCTTCTTATAATCTTCCAGATATTTGGCCAATTCCTCCCTCTGGTCGTCCTTGAGATCAGCTTCTGTGACCCCAATGATGTTGCTGTCAGAGATTTCTGCGTTGTTCGACATATCAGGTCTTGGATGGTCCCACCGGGCGTGCCAAAAGTGTGTTGGCGCTAAAATCGGCCGGGTAGGAATCGGCCGATGGGTCTTCAGCGTCGGACATACGACCCGGGAGAATCTGCTTAGCTCCTATTCGGGTTATCGCCCTGGTGCGGTTCGCGCGGCGTGCCAGTCAATCTGACCTGTTGATTGACAAGGAAATAGAGTATTAAATTCCAGGCGCGTCGATCGGCTGGATTTCCGATCTGTCCTGAGGAGCGCGTCACGGCAAATCGGCCGATTTGCTGTAGAGATGCTCAGCTATGGGTCAGCCGATGATCGTATAGTAATTGTAAAGAGAACTGCTGGAGCAATCTAAACAATCACTATAGAAGCAACACTTGAAATAGATCTAATCGGCTATATGGCGATGAATCGAAGGAGAACAATGACGAAGCCGATTACCCTGATCTCAAGCTGGATAACTGGTGATAATACTAGAATAACAGGTAAAACTTGCAATTCTAGTAAATATCGATAACTTGTGAATAAATCCAAACGAAACCACAGTGATGCGCCCGTAGTTAAAGCTCGGATATTACTCGATAAGCAGAACCTACCAATTGGCCGGAGATCAGGTTGATGCAGCCCTACCAATCCGTACGAACTCGTGAAAGAAGAAAATATTGGCGAAGTCGCCAACTTGAAAGGTAAAGTACTGGTAAAAAGTAGAAGTGTTTTTGTTGATTGATGTTGGTTCCTTTGCAAAGCCCTAGCGACTCCTATTTATACCCTGAAACTAGGACTCCTGGTCGATTACGACTTGTTACAACCTTATTTAAAACAGGAAAACTACTATATCTATAATAACTTTAAAAAGGAAACGGACTCCCGCAGAATTTTCCGCCGCCGTTTCCTAATCCAATCAGGACCTCTTCAATTGCTTTCCGGCCGACATGGCATGCCGTGTTGACCAGCTTTTGACTAGGATCTTCTGGAATAATCCTATCCTGTTGGCATAGGCTGCGCCACCAATCGGCCGATTTTCAACTGTTACCCCGATCGGCCGATTCCTTACTGTAGCTTTCAGATCCGCTTCATCGGCCAACCTTCTCCTCCTGACGCCGATTCAATACGTGTCAAAATCTGGCGTCAACAGCGGCACACCCCTCCTGATGCGCCGGGGGCGGGCCTCTCATCTGGTCGGCAGGGCCAACCTCCAGTGTGACGGCTGGGAGTTCGCGTGCCCCTGCTAACGATACTGCCTGGTCTTTCAGTGGGGCTAGCTAGCTCGGCACGCCTGCCTTGCCATACGCCTGACGGCAGGGGTGAACCGGTAAGAACTGTCCCATCTAGCTGACAAACGGGGGCGCAATCGGCATCTACGCCAATCATGGTGTCATGATGGCCTAGCTGACCGAGGGTGCTCCCGCCGGTCCATCGGTCTGTAGGTGGCGCGCCTACCCCGGTTTGGGGCGCGCGCTCACGTCTTGTCGAATCCAATGAAGTTAATGCTACCTCGCATCTTTCCTAGAGATCTTGAGGTTAGGCTGCTTCGTGGGGTTAGCTCGGGCTTTCCAACCCCTGCGGTGACATCGTGGGTCCAGAGGGCGCCACGTGCCTCAAGCTCAGCCGCTAATCAGCCATGGCGTGTTTCCTTGTTTATCGATCTAGCACTGGCTGCGCCTTTTCCCTAGCGGGTCAGGCCGCCTGGCAGCGGCTGGCTAATTCCTACTTAGATCTTTTAATGTTGTTCTTAAGGATACCCATGGTACTTAACCCAGTCAGTAGCCCCCGAGCCATGTGGAGGCTTTGCTTCGTTTCGGTGTCGTCCTCCCGAGCTTGACGCGCGCCGGGTCAAGTAGCCTTCCGTTGGGTTCGCACAAGCGAACCCAGTAGGTCTAGCCCACAAGCCTCTGGAGGAGTCCGAAGGACTCATGCAGGGGGTTAGCGGCTGGTGCTTGGTCCCGTATCCGTACTGACATGACTGGAGGTGATGTCCCTCAGCCAGGTCCATGTGGGTGCGCACGAGCGCACCTAGTGGCTGTAGCACCCGAGCCTCTGGGCGAGTCAGGGACTCGTGCAGAGGGTTAGCTAGCATGTCTAAGCCAGTTTTCTGCAATCGGCGCCTTGATCCGAGCTTTCTCCGTCCGGTCATGTCACCTCTAGTCGCAATCGGGGGCAGCTTTGCTAACGTCGGGATTCTTAGCATGGATTCACCTTCTATGTCCTATTTATAGCCGCAGCATGGCAGGGTGCGCCCCAGGGCAAAAGCAAGCTGTGACCAGTGGCCCGGCGTCAAGATGCCCACTTGCCCCCATCCTCGCCAGCTCGGCAAAGCTGGCTTATCATGATGAGTGGTAGATTTAGACCCCCTAGTGCTCGGGTCCGGCTTGCTAGAGCCGGGTCCTGATCCTTCTTTGGTTGCTGTTAGAGGATTGACTCTGAGAGGTGGAGCATCAGGAAGGAGAACTCTGGAGTCCAGACCCTTGGTGAGGCCGTCATGAAGCGGTTTCTCCAGATCCGGCTCCGCCGTCCTTCGAGGGCGGGAGCAGATCTGTTCATCCGCCTCAAATCATTCGGTAAGTGGCGGTCCCCTGTGACCTTCTTGTTGGCAGGTACAAGTGGGCTTCGCTGAGCTTGCCTTGATTTCACGGAGAGGCACTAGATCTGCTCAGTTTCGCATGGACCCACCCAGCGGATGCGGCTGTTGGGGTTCACGGCCCAAGCCTCTATTTCTCATTCTCCCCATTTCCGTTGTCGGGGCAGTCCTGCTGATAGAGGATAGACTGTGATGCAGTCATCCGCCACAGCTCGCAACAATGCTGAAGCAGACACACGACAACTTCTAGCATTACCCTGATTAGTAGCGCTGGCATTTTCTGTTCTTGTACATGGCCTGTGGCCGGTTATCATGTATCCAAATATCCCTTGTAATCGAATAAATGAATTGACTTGTCGCATCATTTGGCTTCACGCGTGTTTTGTTGGTGTTTTCGCCAGGGGTTGGATCCATCACCGGACCATCGCACCTGCTCTTCCACGGATAAGCCGTGCACCATTTGCCGAATGACGTGCTTGTTGAGCGTCGCCGAGTAGACCGAGCGAAACACGATCGCCTCCCTTCCGTGGGAGTTCGGCTGTGCCTCGCTGGGAGACATTCCATAAATCATGACCACCCACCCTTCTGGTTCCTGACCCTCTTCGTAGGTGGCGAATGGCTCAGCGCCTCTCCTTATTGGGGTCAACCAGAGCAGGAGCGTAGTCTGGACTCAGTCGAAAGGTGGCATGGTCGGGTGGCTTTGCGGCCGCTGGGGCCTCTGCCGTCCTGCCCCTCGCTTGCAATGTGTGCGCCAGGGCGGCCTCGTGCCCATAATGGATCGGCCGGCCTGCGAACCCTGCGCTCCACGGGCCTGGTTGCGCCATCAACCTTGGGTCGACTGGTGTGCTCCATGGGCCCCCGAGGGCGGTTGACCGGTCGTGGAAGACGAAGCACCCGGACGGCTCGCATGCGTTCTGGCGTCCACCTTCTCTGGAAGCATCGTGTCGTGGGATCCGCCACTTTCTGGGCGGTTTCCATTCCACCGCGCCCGCTCGGCTCCCGCGCGGGTGGGGGGTCTAAATCACCTCGTGCGCGTCCCGCCGCCGCTCTTCTCCATCGCCTTCTGCTATTCAAGCAAGCACAAGTAGGAGAGAAAAGGGAGCGAGGTGATGGTGTCGGAGCTTCTACTCTGTGCTCACCATCGTAGCTGTCGACGCCGGCCTCCACTCGCCCTCGCCTTGTCAATCATGTCGGCCTGGAAGAAGTCCATCATGTCAGAGGAGAAGATGCGGATCCTGGAGGAAAGGGACCCCGCGGGCGGGTCGTGCTGGCTGCACACACGGATCGGCATGATCGGCTCAGGAGTTACACGCAAAAAATTTCACAAGTTTTAGTGGCGCCTGGGCGCTAAGCTGGGCGAGTCCCAGCCTAACGGTGATCTGAAAAGCGAGGAAAACAAGCTAAGGGTAGAAGCGACATAATTGTTCGATGTTCCACGCATTGGTGTAGACCTCGCCCTTCTCGTTCTTTAGCTTGTAAGCCCCCGGGCGTAGGACTTAGGTTGCGCGATGATGAAGGGTCCTTCCCAGGGAGGGCTCAACTTGTGCTTGTCCTTAATCGACTACACGCGTCGGAGTACCAGGTCACCCACATGGAATGCCCAACCCCGAATGTTCCTATTGTGGTATCAGCAGAGAGTCTGCTGGTAAATGGCGGATTGGATGAGCGCCACGTCGTGCGCCTCGTCGAGCAGGTCGAGCGAATCCTCCAACCTGTTCTCATCATACGCCTGCACCCTTGGAGCGCCATAGTCGAGGTTGGTCGTGTAACACCTCAGGTGTTTAATTTGCTAAAAAAAAGTCTCATTAGCAAAACAATATGCATAAATAACTAAGAAAAGTTTAAAAGAAATGTATTATAATGTGGTTTTGCCTTTATTTTAAAAGTATGAGTATATGTGCATAAGTACATGTACTTTAATCAAAAAAATTAAATAACTTTCACATCGATGCAAACATGGCTACAAAATTGAATAAGAGCATCATTATTGACATGATAAACAAAAATCTAGTTGAAGCCTAGTAGAGAATATGAAGTTTTGCCCATAAAATGACGTATCATCTGAATCATGCTTTTCGAGTTTTTAAAATAACTTTTGAACTATAACTCAAATGAACTTTGGCCTAAAAAAAACTTGAAGAACTTTTCATTTTGAACAACTTTCATGTTCAGAGATTTTTGGGTTGCAACATAAAAATGCGAGAAAAATATAGTTTTTCTTTCCAGCCCCTCACTTTTCCTGCATTCTTGCACATCAGCCCCTAGCCTCACCCTCCCCTGTTTCACTCGCCGACCAACAGTGGCCGTCGGCCAGCTGGCCGGCGATGCCTGCCACCGCTCCGCGCCAAGCCAACCCACGCGCGCCCCTGTAGCTCCCCAACCCGAGCCCGCGTCGCTGGCACGCGACGCCGCGCCGGCGCTGCCACCGCCCGCCGCGCCCAATGGCGAGACGGCGTCGTGCCCGAGCCTCCGCAGCACCCCTGCTACCGCCCCTCTCGCCCAATAGCGCCCCTGCCATGCCAAGCTAACCCCCAAGAACTCTACTGGCTACAAAACCCGGCACACAGGGCCCCTCCCTCCTCTCCCTCTCCCTTCTTCTTCCCCAGCCAGAACAGAGTCGACCGGAGTACCGTCGGACCAGCCGCCGCATGGAACTCCTACCTCCGCCCTCCCTCCACCCGAGCCAAGCCTGCAGGCACCATCCCCTCACCCTACTGCAGCTCCACCGCCCCACCATCGCCGCCCTGCCCGCGCCCGAGCAGCACGGCAGCCCGCCATTGCCGGCTCCCCACCAAGCTCCACGCGGAACCCCCTCCTCCTGCCTCCCACTGCCCGAACCGACCCCTAAATCGCTTCCCCTTGCCGCAGTGAAGCTTCCCGGCCCGGCCGTGCCCCTCCTCCCTCGCCGGAGCGCCACCGCCTCGGCACACCACCACCGCCGGCAGCCGCTCGCCGTGGGCACGCCGCCTCCGGCCACCTCCGCCCCAACCGAGCACCGCCCAAGGTAGCCCATGCCTTCCCCGTGCTCCTCCCCTTTTCCCCCCTCACCGCCGTCCCCTCCCCTCCCCGGAATCAAGCTCAAGCTCGCCGGTCGGCCGCCAGGGACCACATTGCTTTGATTGCGTTTTCCCAGGGGCATGCACGCAATATTCCAGGGACCCCTCTGTAAAAGAAAGTTCTACCTCTAGATTCAAAAACAGCAAACTTTGAAAATGTTTCAAAAATCATAGAAAAATCAGAAAAATACAAACTCAACTTTTCTGTAATCCGTAGAAAAAGATCTACAACTTTTGTTACATGCATTTCTTCAGTTGCTTGCTATATTTTGCCCTAGATTAAATGGAAGGTTTAATAGCCTTTATTTGTACCCACTGTTGTAGACAAAGGGTGAACCTAATTTTTGGCGGTGGATTATTTTCTTGATGTGTAGGCCAGTGTAAAAAGTTCAGGACCAGAACCCATCTCTAGCTAAACTTTTTGTTAGACTTTGTTTTATGCCATAAAGGGATATAACTAATTTTTCTCTACTGTTCTATGGTGATTCATGTTATGAAACTTTTTTTATACTGTTATATTGATACCTCGATGCCACATAAAAAGTTTAGGACTTTTACCTTTCTGTAACCTACTTATGTAATTTTTGTGGTGGAGAAATGCATTAAATCAAAATAATTAGTTTTTTGCTTGAAAAGTGTTCATCTTTTTACTATGAGATACTTTGGGTTAGAACATTCCTTATAAGAAGTTTCATGCTCAGAAACCCTGTATAACATCCTGTAGAAATTAATCTTTATTAAAATAGGTATATATTGTCCTATTTATTATGCTCTTTATCATGCACAATAAAATCTGCAAAAAATTTACAGTAACACTTATATATATAGATTAACACCCTGTAAAATTTTTACCATCAATACTTGCACGGTTCGTTCTGTATAAAAATAACTAGGTTCTAGTAGTGGTTGTGTATTACATTTTTCATATTTAATCTGCTACACAAAAATGCCTAAAATTTTTGCAGTAGTTTTGTCTCTGCATGTGGTACTCTGAATAAAAGTTTCATCACCAAAAGTTACCTAGTTCAGTAATTGTGTTTAATCCATGTTTGTGCTTAGAAAATTAAGTTTCCAATATAACACGACCCCTTCTTGTTTAATGAAGTTAAGTAGTTTAAGATGTACTCTATTAACGATTGCCCAAGAAATCTTAACTAAGTAACTTTAAAACCAAATCTATGTTTTTGTGGACTGCAACTTTATCGTGAAGAAAATAAATGTCATATACCATCACTACAACTCATACTTGTGCATTCATATAGAATCGACTACTCCCGCTAACGGAACGTACGAGCTAGTGCCCGAGTCCGAGAGTGAGCAGCGTGAAGCTCAAGTGAATCTAACTGAAGTTTTCGAAGACCCGAACCCGAGTTCGGAAGAGCCCAAGGCTAGCTTTGCTCAAGAAGGCAAGCCCCGGAGCATGAACCCTATTTTTCAAATTATGCAACTTATTACTCTATATTGGTTGTGCATTAAGTTTATAGGAGTTGAATGAAAACTTAGTTGCATGATCCTAGGTACCCATGCTCTGAACACTAGACGTAAGTTTCGATAGAATGCTATGCTAATAGGACCCGGTAAAAGTCGAATGATTTCCTGTCACTCGCGAGAATATAGGAGTTGAATGTTTACTACGTGCTGCAATCATAATGTCGACGGACGGGGCTATGGTGCGATGTTCATGTTGGTGATTGAGGCCCCGTCTGTTTAGTGAAAAATGCTAAGGCCGCAGTGTGTGGTAGTGGTGGTTAAATCTTTGAACGTACTAACCACATGCCGAGAATATGGTAATTGGTAAGCTTAAGTACCTAATCGGACCGGCAAGTGGGCAGCACCTCACCCTCCCAACTTTGGTTCCATGCGCGCACATGGTGGGTGCAGAGTCGGGCTCTGTAGTCTCAGATGGTGGCCCTAATCCACAACCCGGGAAGAAAGGGGAAAGGTTGCACGTGTGACTCTGGTGGTAACCACGTGACGTGTGTTTAGGTCTACCTTACAAGGTTAAGAAATTTGATTTGAATCGTCCATTTCTCGCGGTATTGAGACTGCTTGACCCTTATACCACATAGAGTAAGAAATAGAACAATGATGATGATGATTAATCTAGACTGGTTAAAGAAAAACTAGAATCTGGAGCTAAAATTTGAAAGTAAGGACCTACTTGTATATGCTTTTTGGCAAAACAAACCCCTCAAGCCAAAAGCCTTGCATGTCTAAGAGTCGGCTAAGTATATTCCACTAGTCGGGTAAGCCTTGCTGAGTATTAGTATACTCAGCCTTGCTTGTGGCTTGTTTTCAGGTGATACTTTTGAGGACATGGTTGCTAGTTTGACTTGGTCGTGTACACTTCCTCCTAGTTGGTCGGTGGAATGGGATGCGTCCCCGGCCAATGATGATAATGCCGAGTGATGTCTCGTACGGGCTTCATCGAGACATCATGTATCATCGAGTAGTTTATCGCTGTTTTTCTGCTGCAATGAACTCTGAAGAACTCATTTACCTTTAAACTCTGAAGTACTTATTTTACGAATTCGAACATGGTCTGTAATACTAAGTTTATGCGGAACTCTATAATGTAAAATTTGTGGAATATTGTATTCTCTGGGCTCACCTTCGTGTGAGTACTTTGTATGTGTTGTTTCGATCGGCAAACCCGTGGTTGTATTGGGAGGTTACCCGACTCACCTATGGATTACTCCGTTTGAAGTGCGAGTTAGCCCTGATTGCCCTTGTGGTGATGGTTAGCGCACTTGAGCCGGATTAATTCAGGTGGTTCTGCCACAGGTCGGGAGTACGGCTTTGGCGCTGTACACCATGAAGAAGGGGTGAACAATTGTGGATCGATTCGGGCTC
Organism: Panicum miliaceum; assembly: GCA_032594955.1. Lineage (NCBI taxonomy): Eukaryota > Viridiplantae > Streptophyta > Magnoliopsida > Poales > Poaceae > Panicum > Panicum miliaceum. The sequence continues at coordinate 2,662,639 of CM064070.1, read as the reverse complement.
GTGCGCAGACTCCACAGTACTGTCGGCACCTCTCCTTCCCACCGCCCCGCGAACTTGTTGAGGCGGTTGAAAATGCGTGGCTTCAGGCCCTGCAAAACCATGCCGTTGGCACGCTTGACCTACCCGTTGGTTTGGGGGTTCGCGGCCGAGGCCCAGTCGACGCGGATGTGGTAGTCATCGCAGAAGCGCAGGAATTTCCTCCCGGTGAACTGTGTCCCATTGTCAGAGATGATGCAATTCGGGACCCCGAAGCGGTAGATGATATCGAGGAAGAACTCAACCGCGTCGTTGGAGCGGATCTGAGCGGAACTCAATATATATTTCCGCAGGGAAGGCGGCGGTTATGGAATAAGTAAGTTCATGATCAAATATTGGTTGAGCATTCGATTGTATAAATAGGGGTAAGATATATATTGATAATGAGGTAGTGTGACACACAAGTTATTTAAGCTCAAACTCAAGCAAAGACATAGGCAGGGAGAAAGGAAGAAGAAAACTACTCGGGACTTATGTACTTCTATCTAGATATACAGCTTGCACTATACACTCATATACATATACATGATTATCCTCAGCTCTAGGCTCATATGCACTACCGGGAGAACCGCACATGACTGGCAGAGGAGCCACCAGACAACTCGGCTACTTTATGGACCTCCTACAGCCACTACCCAAACGGGGAGGGTTACGCTGGACGGATAGGGTTGTCACCACCTGCTGCCTACCTCATCAAACCATGGGATAGGACCGCATCCGGCAACACTGACTAGCCCAGACACCACGTCTACACTAATGAGCGATACTCTAGCATTCAGCGTCGAGCCCCCACCCTCCGGATGGATAGACATCACACTAGAGCAAACATACGAATACCAGAACTATTGTCGTGGCACTAGATTTACTCTTCTAAGCATGCAAGGCATAAGGTATGAATACAAACTATATCATAGCATACATGTCTGACACCGCAGTACATAAACTATGCAAGTATATAAATCTAGAAGATAACTCTATTAAAGATATCCGAGAATTACAAAGGAGAGGAAGAGATAAACCCGTACCAAACACTAATAGGCAACATCGGGAACCCGAAGAGAGCTACTTCAGCCTAAACTCCACTAACCTATGGACTAAGCAAGACAGGAACTTGAGAGAGAGCAACCTGAGGTGTGTCTTAATTCTACCCCCTCCCCTCATATTTATAGGTATGGCACAGGGGTCTCTTGGCCGGCAAATGAGGGGAGTCACTTGGAACCACCATTGGGAGCCAATCAGGGTGCAGCACGTGGAAGAGGTAAGTCGGTTGTGCCTGATTCGGCCAACTGGTTCGGCCGACCCAGCCAGGCGGCCTCTCCTCTTCTCCTTTGGCAGGGTGACTGCCTAGTGGGCCCTTGGGTATATCTTGTGTGCACCGGCGCTGTCCTAAGTCGGTTGCATGCTTTGGTGGACCCTTTGATCCATGTGAGGCTGAACGTTGCGTTCTGATTGGTCAATAGCTTTTGCCTTACATTCAAGGGTGTGTTTTCCCTCCATTTCTGCTCAAATTCCTGCATAGCACTATTTTTCAAGCGACATGTGAAAATAATATTATTCTAGATAAATATGCGTGTAAGAAATGCTAGTTCTTCCAATTTTTTGATCAAATTGATGGTCGAAATTGAGCCGTAACGAGTGTCAACAAGATCCCACAAGCTGTCATTTGCTCGTCCGAGCAAAGTAGGACATTCAGGTTGTTGATCAGAAAATTGATAGTACTCATTACCGTCGTGCCATGTCTTGCAGCTTAGATGATCTCGGTGAGGCTGAGTAGATCACGTAACACATATCTTCTTAGCATGCCTTTCTTTTTTTTGGATGACCATATTTTCTTTTTCTTTTTTTCTTCGGGATAACCCTATCTTCTTAGCGTGCCTTTCTTTTTCTTGAGAATAACCATATCTACTTTTTATTTTTTTTCAGGGATACTTGGAGAGAGAGCATGTAACACATTGAGTATTTATTTGGTGGATGGATGGAGCATGCTAATTCCCGGTGTAGGAATTTCGCAATGGATGTGGAGTGTACATGATCTTGATTAAGAGGATATGAAAAGCATTTCACTAGGATCATAACAATTTGACAAAGCTCAATGAAGTAGCAAGTAGCATATGTGTAGGGGTTTTTTTAATGTAGATAGCATATGGCTCTGGTAGGACTTGTAGCATCATTGAGGAACTTGTCTTCTTATTTTATGTTTAAAAATGAAGACTCCAGATATCATGTCTTACTTAGAAAGGGATTGTAAAGCTCTATCTTCCATATCTATTCTCACAACAATCTAGACTTGGATGAAGCATGTGCAACCCACGAAATTTGCTTGATGATTGATGGCTTGAAGCCATTTATTATTCGCGCGACAACAAGTAATGTTACCGGACGAGCATCCTCTGCAGTACTGGAAATGAACTCTGATTCGTAAGAGCGAGTCCTTTTACAGTACGTCAGAGAAACCATTACTAAGTTTTTTATACTTTTTTCGTACTATGTTGAATAAGCTTTTGTGCAAAACCCCGAATAGTGCTAGCTAGCTATTGTTGTTGTGGCGAGCAAAACATCGGCTCACGCTCGAAACATGTATCAGAAAGCTTGAGAAGCAGCTCAAGTGGGTGTTTGGTCGGGCATTCGGCCACAAAGCTGTTGGGCCTGATGAGCAGCGGTACCAAAATTTTGGGCCAGCAACTGTTGGGTCGAATGAGCAGCAGTAACAAATTTTCGGGGCCCTGTGCGGTCGCACGCGCCGCACTCCCATTGGGCCTGGGCCTGGATAATCCTACCAGCAAAACAGAAGTACTTGCCCTGAACATAAGCCCAGAACTTGAAATTGATCTTGCCTGTGGGCTTGTCAGCATTCTCAGACTGCAAAGTAAGTCAATCAGAGAACAGTTAGCTATATATGGTGGATCATGGAGTGTCTCATCTGATATCTTGTGCAAATACAAGCTGGTTTCGTCAAGGTTTTAAATGTACCTGAATATAGAGTCTCAACGTTGGGAAATCATTTGAGGGAGCTAGGCAGGATTCTGGCTTCATTGCGGGCTCTAAGTTTCACCTGAATTCCTAACATCTGGACACAGGGGACCGTGGTACTTGGGTTAGCATTAGTCCCAGCCTGCAGTTGAAGTAATTTTGCGATTATATTCCATCAAAAGATGAAACTTGGACCATACGTTGGCATACAACAATCAATTTCGGCAATAATAAGAATTACATTAGCATTATTGAAAGAAATAAGGATGTTGCTAATCCACCTTGATAACGTTGTTGCTGATCTCGGACGCCCTTGCTGGAGCCAGAGCGCGTCAATGGGGACGCCGGCTGTGTAGATGCAGTGGAAGGGGCACGGGCGCGCGCGAGGACGCTGAACACCGTAGCGGCGACGTCACGCGAGCCGGAGAGATGGGCCAGGATGCCGACCGCTACGACAGTGAGGTGGTGGCGGCCGTGGCGTCGATGACGACGAGCGGCATGGAATGCCAGAGGCGGCGCCAGCGCGTGGAGAGGAACGTGGTGCGCGCGGCGTCCTTGGCGGGGAGGCGGGAGACGACGTCACGGATATCGCGGCGGGGAGTCGGCCGATGCGGTAGACGCCATCGCCGGGGGCCCACGCGGAGGCTGCGGCGGTGCGGACGGGCGGGTTGGGGAGGCAGGAGTAGACCTGCAGCATCATTCGCGCCACAGGAAGTCGTCAACCATCAGCGAATCCAAGACGCAGGACATCACGTTGGCAACGTCCTCCATGGTGGTCCATGGGCTGCCGGCAATCCGTGACCGGCGGCGAATTTGAGGGCGAGCCGGCCGCCAGCGAGAGTGGCCAGGGCGCAAGGAAATGGACATTTTTTTTTTGAGAATAAGGGGAATGGATGATTGAGGCGGTGGTTTTACGAAATAGTGGAGATGCACGTGCCAGTGGCAAGTTTTTTTCTGCATTCATTAGAAATCTTACACGATACAGCGGAGTAAAAAAATTACAAATGCACTATATATATAATATTATTCATACCCAACAAAATTTTAGAAAATAATATATATAGGACTAATCCAATAATAGACATGTCGCAGATCAAAATCAAAGCACACAAAGTATGTTTAGACGTATACACCATACATTTATTCAATCATCATAAATTTCTAACATCTGAAAATATTCCGATAAGCATAAGCACTCACCACAATCTTCAAGCACGTGATCTGCAGGAATAATATATGTGATTAGAAGGAGCACGAAAGCACATGACTATATGAGTGTATAAATGCATATTAGATTATATAAAGCTGAAGCACAAACACACCTCATGGTTCCAAGACATCTCTGTATACAATATTTTTCATACTCTTTCCAGTAGGATCGATGTTCATATTTCTCTTTGCAAGAACCCACGTACTCTCACGAGAAACACCTTTGGACAGCACCACATACAGCTTACAGCTGTCCGTGTGAAAATACATGCTCAGGGAGGTAGATACCTAGATTAGGTATGGTTTGACCCTGCGCCTTGTTAATTATCATCGCAAAACTCAACCAGATGGGGAACTGCTTCCTCTTAAACTTGAATGGAAGAGTGAGGTCTTCGGAAGGAGATATTGTAATCCTTGGAATGAACACCCTCTTACATGCATGCTGCCCATTAACAATCTCAGCATCAATTGTATTATTCTGAAATCCCTGTACGACCAGGCGAGTACCATTGCAGAGACCATTATGAGGATCGAGATTACGAAGCAATATAACAGAACAATTCTTCTTAACCTTCAACTCATGGGGGCAGCCTATTAGGAGTAATCGAATTGATAAAATCAAGAGGATAATTGTTACGCGAGTCATCATCGGTAGAGTCAAAGCTGTAGAAAACCTTTTGCTTCCCTGGAAATCTTTCAATCATAAGTGCATTCACCGCATCAACATGTTCATTCCTGGTGGACAGTATCGCACGCTCGCGCATATAAGTGGCAGAAGAGCAATTAGCAATAAGATCCGGGAACACGTGATCAATAAGAATATCAATGGAATCATCCTCCGGAGGGTTCTGAATCAAAATATCATCAGGCAGACACGCATAGTCACCATTGAATGCTTTCTCCGTCCCTTTATCAATCCTTAACAGGTAATCTGCAAACCAGTATCAGCCTGAGCTCGCATGTTCTGGGTCAACCTGATCCGGCGAGCACTTTCCCATATGTATGACCTCAGTAAGGTTGCATCTGTCATCTGAGCTCTCGTACCTGTCTGAATCTGTACCTTCCCTCCAAACGGCTTATCACAACCCATTATATCCCGTAGTGACCTGTCAAGAGCCTCGAGTGCCTGCCTCTTAGTCATTGCAACCTCATCCCATATTATCAAAGATGCCCTTCTAAGCAGCTCAGCTGTGTCACTCTGCTTTCTAAAACTACACATAGTATTGCCACTCAGCTTTATTGGAATCTTGAACCAGCAATGTGTCGTGCGCCCTCCAGGCATAATGGAGGCAGCTATACCAGATGTAGCAGTAGCAACAACAATAAGATCCATCGACCGTACCTTAGCAATCAAAGCCTTATAGAGATAAGTTTTACCGGTGCCGCCTAGACCATCTACAAAGAACACATGTCCTTTGCTATTCAAAACATGATCAAGAATTTCCTCATAACCAGCCATTTGTTCTGCGTTAAGTGTATCAACAATTTTCAGATGATCCTCATCAAACCCAAGGTTCTGCTCCTCAGTAAGTTCCCTATAATAATCCCTCGATCGCTCTTCATCTGTAGAGCTTGAAAATATGACAAAAATTTGCAAGAGTTGAAATTATAGATAATGGTACTCAAAGATATGTATGTATAACTAAACCATTCGAGATTATGCACTAGTCTCGTGTAGCTCCAAAAGATCGTAGTGCCTGATATCTTTGCCCATAGATTTCAAATGACATGATATATCTCTAAGCACCATTTGTTCAACTCTCGAGTTGTTGCCACATGTACGGCGAAAATACTCAGACATTGAGTCAAGATGGTTATCCCAAAGATGCCGGATATTAGCACACTCACAAAAAACCATTATAGTGGCAAAAAGCCTACGCAACAAACAAGGCATCATGAACGTAGCTAACTCCGTAAGGCAGTCATCAAGTGACTTGTCTGATTCAACAAGCCCCATAACCTCACATGCCTATCTAAATGTCTCATACATAACACCACGCCATGTTCTCAGATTCTCATACAAGGTTGCACCTCTAACATGGTTCAACATGATCCGAAGGTAGTACCTCTCACCTTCAGCAGGATTTGCATGAACCAACCTGCCAATCTGAATCCTTTTAGCTTTCCTGCTTCCAGAACTTTTTGACTTGTTCCAAGTGAAGTGCTCAGGAAACTCCCTATAGAGATATTTGCGAGCTGCAGGGTTTGATCTGCTCACTTTGAAATACTCTGTAAGCATGGACCTCTATGGTTTTTCATACTGCACAACATCGTTCAGGTTATCAATAGACTTATAGGCAACCATATGCACACCCTCAAGGTGCACCTGCATCTGCAGTACTGGTGGAGACATAGAATACAACTTAAATGCATATAGTCTGTACACAGCCTCTTTAGCAGTTATCATCCTAAAGTATATGTACTGTTTTATCTCATTTATTATCCCATTATCCTTAGGCTCAATAGAGAAAGATGCTCGATCAAGCCCTTTCTATATATATTTGTAGAGATACTTAACAGACTTGATACTACAACAGATCTCAACATTAATGTGGCAGTTATACCTCATTAGCATGACTGGATTATAAGGAACCACCCATCGGTTATCCAACCATTCATTTTGTACCTTCACTTTCTGCCCATCCTCTCATCTTCTGTATAATTGATAAGAGTCCTTTCCCTGCTGCGTAGTTTCATTGAACTGGCGAGGATAGCGGAAGCGACATTCCACATCCACCATACATGGACAGTCCATGTTTAGAACTCCACATGGACCGTGCATCATGTGTTTGCAAACAAGCTTATGCAACTCAGGATACTCTTTCTTGTCTGGAAGTTCAGCTGAAATATATTTATCATATTCATCAGGACTCTTTAACTTACTTCCAGGCTCCATAACTAGTAGAAAGTGCTCGTGTGCAGGCCCCTGTTCTGAAACCTCTGTTACATGCGCCCATGAAGCAACCTTGCCCAAGTGACCCTTTTTAATCAAAAAATCATGAAGGTCCAGTAACTTAGCATGATACACCCTTGCAACAACATCAGGTCGATCTTGTGATGTTGCCCTGGTAGCAATTCTGCAACTATCTCATCCCAATACGGATTGCATGTCATTGTTACGAAGAAATCTAGCTTTGCATCCATGAACCTACTTTGCACATCACGATCACTGCCAGCAAAATCCTTACTCAAATTTAAAGCATCAGCCTCTCCCGCGGCGAGTGTATCAATAATACCCTAACCACATTAAATTTGAACAATTTTAGATGCTAATTGATGGAATTACATTCAATAGAGATCTTGATGATTCTTAGTTAAATCGAGCTCACCTGATATAGATATGCATGAATTATAGCCTGATGTGCTGGCTTCGCGTACCAGGCTAGACGCATTGACTCAACCTTGACATACATATCAACTGCAAATTACTGGAAAAGCCGACCAGCATGAAAGAACACATTGAATTGACCTTCATGAATCTGTAGCTTGAAACAATAGTACTCTCTCGCGCTGATGTGATGCCAGGATCCACCACCAGCTGTCAATAGGAGACAGAGTTGTAAGGTGAAATCATAATATTATCTAATATTACCATATAATATTATATAATTGCATAAAACAAATGGAAAGTGTCTTCATACTTATATCGTCAAGCTCATCATCGAGGCCATCCTCGTTCTCACTCTGCTCATCCATATCATGGTCTTCCCCATTAAAATCATAATACACTGAATGTCGGTGTTTTGCCTTCTTAAGAGGCTGCAGCTAAACTGCACCTGATTCCTCATTAGTAAGATCATGTGTGGATGAGATATTATATGTTTACTCTCCAAAAGAACAATAAGTAATTATTATTATGTACTATTATTTGAATAATAATTGGAAAATACTAAACAAACCTTGCTTCTTTGCTTCGTATAGTTTCTCTTCGGCTTAGCAGGAGGTGGATCCTAATATTCAATCTTTTTATCCTCCCATCCAGTCTTTTTTCCAGGGAAAAACAAAGGGTAGGACAATGGGTCGTAGCAACCATGGTACGCCCTGATATAGTGAGGTCGATCCTCACTGTCATATATTATTATGCTGTGAGAAAACCTCTGCTGAGGGTCATTACCATCCACCCATATAGCGGCGACCTGATCCATCCCAGGTGCATTATATCTCCTCTGATCAACAGATATGCTTGTATTAAGTTCAATGTTGTACTCTGAAATATTAGACACCTAACCGAGATTCTTGAATAGAAGCACATATGGGTTGCCCTGCAGAATTCTCAAAATCAACCGGATCATTGAAGTATCAAGCTTAGGCGACCTTTTGACCTTATGTGCAATGGTCTCATTATGTCATAAAAGCATAGCTGCATATGGCGAGACCCTCTCCCACCAGGAACAAGCTAATCCAACCTATGGTATATCTGACCGTGTGCTTTAAAGTAATGCACACCAGTACCTCGTGCTGATGCAAGATTATGATCAATGGAAACTCCAAAGCTTGTGAAGAAGAAGTGTGAGTTAATATACTGAATGTGCTTCCAAAAATACTTTGCATCCCTGTCAGTTCGATTGGCAAACAAGCGGCGTAGTTCAGCCGGTAACTCTGGAATATATATGTTAACCTTCCCTTTCCTGCAACAGAATGCCGGCCCTTCACCTAGGAACCTCTTTGCATTGCAAAATTCACAGCTTTTAGCCTTCTTCAGGACATGGTGTTTCTTCGGAACATCCTTGTACACTGCATCGTACGGATCCGAACCTTTAAAACCAATGTCACGATCCACAGCATACTCGTACTGGAAATCTGCGTGTATATAGAGAAATAAAGGAATTAATCAAACAAAATATATTAATGTTAATCAGTTCATTGGGATTTGTAGCTAACCCCGGTGATGAAATACGCGTGCTTCATGGTCTTCTACATCAGCGGGCTCGTAATCCGCCAGGTTATTTGATCTAAATCATTTTTTGTTAAGTACAAACAGCAAATCACTTTATTTTTCATTAATTATCAAATAAGAATAGACAGGCATGCTAAAGCAATAATCATACCTTTAACTCTATGCATCGGATCATCTGGTTCCTATAAACCCGAGTCAAACTGATCCTCTCGAGCCATATTTCTAGTGTACGCCCTAGTTACTCGACCGGTAATAGGTGTATCTACCTATTTACCTGAAATTTTAGATCAAATGTGATAGTTTATTCTATATAGATCAAATGCAAACAAGTACTTATTATCTTTTTTTCTTTCATAAGAACAGGGTGATGCTGCCACGGAGTACCTTGGTTGGGTATCTTTTTCTTCTTACGGCATTCAATAGATTTCAACATCCTTTCGTGTTCAATATTATATATTCAAGACCTGTAAAGATAGCATATCATACCTTGATTTTCTATGTTTCTCTGCTTGCGGGATTCAATAACTTTAATGATCTTTTCATTCCTTGCCAAACCGTCCATATCATGGTATCTTTTCGTTTCATTCTCCCTTTTCTGCTCATCTGGGGTGACATCATCTTCAATTGCTGATGTGCAAGTACCAAAAGGCATAATGCACGCACCACGTGCAGTGTATTTTTAATTAGCATCATCACATATATATACTGAAATTTGCAGCGGTAAATATCAAATTTTACCTGGCGTCTCCACAACCATGCTAACAGCTTCTCTCTCTCAGCCAATCTCCGATGGTAGTTTTTCCTCTTCTTAGCATTGAACTCAGCTTTTTTATCAGTTGGTATGGCCGCATACTTTTCCCTTGCCCTTTGGCGTTTCGCCTTCCTCAGATCATTATTTTCTTCAGCGGAATCACATTAAGTTGATGATACAAGATATACAAAGTACAGTAACGGTACAATAAGAAAACTACAATACTTGTTACTATTATGTGGATGACTCATCATGGCTTGCTCGTTTATTACGATTTTTGCATGTATTCGTAATATCTCCAAGTGGGGAACGACCATCCATTTTTTCCTACTACGAGCTGTTGAATTTATTTAACTCGAAACATAATAAATAAATTAGATATTAATTCACACAAACGAATGATATTTCACATAGCATCAAACTACATACCTCAGCGTACCGTGATGGAGAGACAGACGGCACCTGGAGCGGCGTGTCAGCCGTCTGATCTGCTGTTCAGCGTGGCGGACGACGAGAACAGTGGCTGTCAAGCGCGGTGGCCGTCCGGTGCCGTGGCCGTAGGGCGCGGCGTGTGGTCGCCGTCGAAGCAGTGGCCGTTGGGCGCGGCATGAGGTGGCCGTCGGAGAAGCGGCCGTCAGTCGACGTCACGAGCAGCGGCCATCGGGATCGATGGTTGTAAGGAGTCGTGGCCGTTGACGTGCGGTGGCCGTCTGAGCAGCGCCGTCGGGAGCGAGGGCCGTCAAGAGCCATGGCCGTCGGGTGCGGCTTGCGGTGGATGTCGAAGCCTTCGATGTCGGGAGCAGCGGCCGTCAGGAAAGAGTGCCGTCAGTAGCCGTGGCCATCGGGCGCGGCGAACGTAGGAGCAAGCGGTCGTCGGGAGCCTTGACTGTCACGGTCGATGGCCGTCCGGAGCAGGGGCCAACGGACACGGTGAGCGTCACGCACGGGATCAGGCGCGGTCGATGGCCGTCCGAAGCAGGGGCGAACGGGCGCGGCGACTGCCACGCACGGCGAAGATCAGGCGCGGCGAGGGCTAGGCACCGCGTGTGGTGGTCGCCAAGCGTCACCAGTGCACAGGGCCAGGCACGCCGTGTGGTGGATCAGGCACAGGTGCGTGCTATGGCAAATAGAATGTGGAAACAATCAAGCTATAAGGTAAGGAATGTGCCATTGGATGTTCTTTCCATTGTTACCGTGATGTACATGGAATGTGCCAACAATCAAGCTATGGAAACTTCTTTATGGAAAGAGAAATCTGTGCATGCATATATTTCGGGCACATGCAGAGGTTATGGAAGGAAAGTAAAATGCTCCTTCCGAATGCCCACGGCCATCGGCCGCGGTTCTCCCTGGCTCGCGGGTTGACGAGTTCCGCCTCCTCGCGCTCGCGGTTCCAGGCGTTGATGACGTTGCGGGAGTCGTGGTTGCCGCCCAGCCGGCTTCGCATTGGGGGTAGCGTGCGGCTCTGAGCCGCGCTGGAGCCCCGACTGCTGACGATTGCGACTGGCTGGTGGGACGGCTGGCACCCCCCTTGTGCGCCTGCTCCGGCTTGGGAGCCCCCATGGTGCACGCTAGTCGCGGCCCGCCCGTTCGGGCTCCGTTAGCTGCTGGCCCAGGGTTGCCTCTTGTCTTCGGAGCTATCGACGCGTTGGCACGTCGCCTCCAGCAGCACACGGAGCTCATCCATGATGCGCTGGCCCTCCGTGCTCGCCTGAGGCGGCATTATCCGCATCATCACTGCAGCGGCGGCGACGTTCTGGCTCGCCCGTGGGAAGTAAGGTGTACCGTGCTCGTCAGGCAGGATCCTGTTGTTGACCGCCCTGGCCCTGCCTCGCATCACCGCGTGGGGCGTTGGCGCGCTCGCGCTCAAGGTCCACCTCCTGGGCCTTGGCGCGCTCGAGCCTCTCCTGCTTGTAGGCGGCTTGTTCCTCCGGCGTGCGTTGCACCTGAGGGTGGGTGGGCTCGTCGTTGGCCCCTCCCGTTGGGTCCACCCCCGTGTCGTGCACCATGTTGCACTGCCGCGAGGGGTGGCTGTCCTTGCCTGGCGAGGAGCTCAAGTCGCACAACTCCCCCTCGAGGAGGTCGTGGACCGACGTCGGGGCGTAGTCCGCCGTCCCGACAAACTCCGGGCGTGGCGGGTACGCTCGGCGCGTCCGCTCCGTGATCTCCAGCTCGAAGAGAGTCGTTGCGTTCCTCATCCCGAAAGGGAGACGGAGGCTGGGATCCCAGAAGTCGCTTTCCAGGGGCATAGGCTTGTCCTCTAACAGCTGGGAGATAACATTCGCCAGCGCGTAGAAGGTGTGCCGGCACTCCTCGGGCTCAGCATCGGGCCCGATGTTCAAGTTGATGCGCTGCGTGAGGGCATCAAGGTCCACGGCGAGGGTGCCGCCCTCGGCCACAGCGGAACTTCCGCGAGCGGAATCAGCACCGCCTGTGCCTCGTCCCCCACGCCGCGAAGATGAAGGTGGCCGAGCTGGTTGGCCATGAACTCAAGGCTTTCGAAGCGGATGGCCTGGTCAGGGTTGAAGCCGGGGACGTACCTTAGCCCGCCGACGCGGTTGACGACGAACTTCAGGCTCCCGAAGCGGATAGAGCCCCCGAGGACTCCAGCTGCAGTGGTAACGCTGAGGGCCACCATCAAGCGATCACGTGGCGGTGAGAGTGCGCTACTGCCCCTACCTAGCGCCAATTGTCGGTGTTTCGATCACCGGCTAGTAATTTGCACTGCGCTTCTTTGTGGCTCGATGCTAACAATCGAAGGCAAGGATTTAGACTGGTTAAGTATGGCGGCGGCGCTGGGACTTAGAGTCGCGAGGGGAAGGGTGGCGCGAGTGGGAGGCCGGCGTGAGAGGAGGGTGACCGGCGGCGGCGCAACATCGGCGGTGCTGGGGTGACCTGCTCGAGCGAGCTTCCCCGCGCAGCAACGGCGGCGCGCAGTCAGTGGCACTTTGGCAGTCTGCCAGCTTTAGGGTAACCATGTTTGACGATCGGGCAGAGGATCTGACGGCATTTACATGGCTAGCGGCAGGACGATCGATTTACCAGAGGGAGACGGTCGCACGACGTACGGTCACCCTCTGGTAAATTTTAGTAGTATATAGTAAGTAGAGATATAAACAAATTCTCCGAACTGATTAGAAAAATTTGTAGACAATGGAAGGAAATGCCAAAAGATAATAGTGGTCAAAACTACACTAAAAGATCATGCTGTCCAAAACGGTACAAGGGTTAAATGTGAGCCCTCCCGTTACACCAGACTCATAGCCAAAAATGAGTTTACACAATGAACTGATAACCCAAATGCTAATTAATTGAACCCGACTAGAATTCTGAACAGCAAAGAACACAAGACTAAGGTACGCACAGGTCACTATACGACCCCAGTTGTATAATATATCAACGGTATATGTTGCCTACTTATTCTGATACAACAGCTGTATTCTCACTCTGGAAAAAAAAGGAAGAATAATCACAAGGACAAATATTAACAGTAAAATCTTTGTTCGCCAGTCAAATGCTGCTTACAGGAGGCATACTGGACAATTGGCTTGCGAATTAGATCTGCCATGGTGTTGCGAGAATGATTAGGAACTGGCAGCAACTGAATCTACATTCTGCAGCAGTTTACACTAAGGCAAAAATTTCAAGCATCGCTTCCTGTTCCTTCATCATCATTAGCTTTGTGTTTGACGGTGAATTTGCAGTATCCAATCCACATAGCTGCTTGTTGCAGCCATCTGGTCCTCAACAAGGTTAGATAGCATCAGAAAGCCTTCTCTTGGCTGTTCACCCTGTCGCACCACTCGGCATAGCTGCTGATAAGAAGGATCCTTCTCCCGCGGGTTTTTTAGTATTTTCATGAAATTTCTTGAGAACTCGTTGTCACATTCTCTCAACTGAATCTGCAATGTACCCTCACATTAGTGCACATGCAAACCAAAATAATGTGGTATACTACACATCTACAGTAAATTTTCATACAAGAACATTTATAGGGAAAAATGACAGTTCACATGGAAGAATTTGAAATATTTTTGTTTTAAAAGAACAAAGGTGTACAATCTTTAGCCAGTATCATTACAGAGTAGGAAAGGTGTACCTTTGATAGATCTGGGAAGTTTGCCAAGCTGACTCCAAGAATGTTGCTCACAAGTTCAGGTGGGAGCATCCTACCTAACCACACTATAAAACTGAACCCATCATCAAGGAGGTACAAACCTCCTGTATGTAAACACTGCATTGTTAATGGCAACCGCTTCAATGAAGTATCAACCTTATTTGGTTCCTGCAAAATTCAAAGATAGTTTTGATTAGTGTTTGGTAAACTTGCTTGAACCACACATAAGACAGAATTGACTACAAATACACCAGGAAAATAGCTGACCAAATACATATATCATAACTCAATTATAATGCTTATAATTCCTGAAGGTTCTCTATCACGTTTTCAATATCAACGAAACTTCATTTTAAAATTAAAAGCATTATAACTAGGATTTCAACAGACTAAACAGATGTTGTGCAAGTGGCCACAGTAGAAATCATTTTTTGTTCATGTCAGATTTGATTTGAGTGGTTTGGACATGGCAAATCTACAACCACCACACTGGCTAAAAGCATCCAAATCAGCTTTGTGGGAACAACATACCATTGTTAATACTTCATCAACTCTGTATAGAGAAGGATAGACAAAATTGAGCAGCCTTTTTACAGGCAGTATCATCATGCTGAAACCAGCAGCACATCGTTCATCAAGAGAGACATCTGCGTAACCTCCACGGAGGGCAAGAGATTTGCAGATGGCCAGGATGTATAATGGCAAAAATCTTAGAGATTCTGGAAAAATCAGTCTCCCTCCTATCCGGTGTTGTACAACATATAAGTTTCGGTATTCCTTCAAACTTCTCACAAGCTTTAACTGTAATTGCTGTCGGACACTGTCCAGCTTATCAGACAGTGAATTTTCAACCGCTGCAGGATTGTAATAATTAGTAAAGTGTGTAATAACCATATAACATGTATATTGAAATTTTAAAAGAGGAAGGGCATCCATATATTACTAACCAATTCTACTCAACAATGAGACAATGGCACCAGTATCTGCTTGACGATACATTTCACTAAGATCAGTGACCACAGGTGCAGCTGCTGTGTGGACCCTGATACGCCTTTCACCGGAGGAAGATGTGTATCTAATGCTGATTAAGGACACAAGAAGCATCATATGCATGCATAATATTCTAAAAACATAAAAAGGGAACAAAAAGTATGTGCACCATGTGCAACAAACAGCTAACAACATTGTGTGAATGAATATACCAAAAAAAATCAGGCACCAACAGACAATCATTATTCCCCTAAACGGCCTTTTGGCTCATGAAACCACATGCAAACGCTACATGGTGACCAAGTGTGTTAAAGGCCATTGAGCGTGATTAAAATGCCATGTAGACCACTTTTTCGCTAAACAAATGGGTTTGGGCTGTTTAGCATTTTCAGTTTAGGCACTCTGGCATAGTTTTTTATAGTACTTCCAATTAGATGCTACACTATCACCAAACTAATTGCTACCAAACAGCTTTTTGCTAATGACAATTTGAAGGAGCGATATGTGATGTTAAAACTGTCATCTATAACAATGATTTTTCGCAATAGAACCAAGGGATGAGCAGAAGAATGCCTGTAAAGCAATAATGGTACTATAAAATCAGACTCAGAGGAAAGGATACAGCAATGCCACTTGAAAGTATACAGTCTGGGTGGTCATTAAGGTCTCCTCTAGAGACAGTTGCATTGCAAAAGCTTTATCAGAGTCAACGGCTGGAAGGGCTAACAGGTCTGTAGATCTTAGCATGAAATGACCATGATAGGTTGTGAACCGTACCCCTAAAAAAACAGATGTTGTGAGAGTTAGATTGAATCATAAACTACCAAAGAGAAATTAAGAAATGAAGATAAATCTAGCTGTGGATGAACCTTTTCCGCATCTGATACGCATAACAGATTCCCAGGCAGTCTCTCGTGTAAGGTCTCTACTAAGCTCATGTTTAAGTTTGTCCCCATGTGTAGCTGCCTGGAATGATGGATAATGGTACACCTGACCACCAGTATATTTTGCCAAAGATCCTACAAGATTTTATATATAGCATAAGAAATATAGCACTGCAGAAAAAACAAAGGTACATTAATACAGACATTCTGCAAGCAAATTCTCACCTAAGGAAGCTATATCAGAGTACTTCTCGCTGAAAGAGAATATGTCCACTGCAATCTGATTTTTTGTGAACTCAGCAGCCATCTGTTTGTAGAAGGGATCTTCTGGTACCCTCAGAGTATGCTCCTTATCTGTTCCATATGCACGAACATCATCTCCCCGAAGTCTCAAACGACCAATACCGAGAGATGGCAATGTACTCTGGAAGACAAGCAACTTCCCCCCAATTTGACTCTACAAAGGAATGTCATAGTTGTCATGATTTGGTGCAAAAATAGGGAAATAAAGGTATATAGGAATAACTAAATATGTATTTTAATGATAATTCTCAAATTCAAATATGATATGAATAGAGCAGAAATAAGAATCATACCATAACCATGAAAGCTGCTTTAAGTGCTGGACCAAGAGCAGATTCAACATTTACGTTGTCATGGAACATATTTGGCAAGCTATCGAGAAATGACTCGACTACATGTCTGGAGTCAACCAAATTAACCAAGAGGTCATCAGGCAATGGCAGAAAAACATCATCCAAATCAGCAACAACCATCATTTGAGGCTGTGACAAAGAAGACTGATACAAGAACGAAAAATACAGGTTATTTCAGTGTGTCACATGAATCGACATTCAAAATTAATGAGATATTGCGAAACAAAAGGTGCAAGTTTGAGTTGAAGAACGACTAAGATGTAGGGCATGCCTTGAAGTTATGAAAATGCAAGGTGCTGTCGAAGGTTAAGAATCCTATCTGTGTTCGCGGAAAGCCTGGAAGTTCATCAAGGCATGATTTGATTGTCTTTGCAACAACCTAAAAAAAGGGCATATAAGACAGTAATATTGTGAGTTGTTAAGGATAAAAAAAAAAGATGGTACTCAGAAATATTAAAAAAACAAAGAAACAGATAAAACCATACCTCAAGCAATCCACTTCGAACTGCAGATACTGACACATCGATAAGAAAGAAATAGGAAGGTGGCATTGGTGGCCGCACCATATATTCTGTCGGAGCAACAAACTCTACTGTTCCCTTGGAGAGTTCAGGTCTTTGATCAGTATCATACCTTCTGCCACTAGCATCCAGAGCACAAAAGTACTCTCCAGGAACTGCAGGAAAAGAAAGCATGAGTTTTCATAAAGCAGCTCATGGGAGAACCTTGCTAGTGTAGCCCAGAATGAAAATTGTATGAAAGAAGAGTCTGTCTTCCAGCACTATTTCTATGCAGAATAGTTAAGTCTGATGACTAACTCATTTACAATCCTTTTTCCTTTCTCCTATAATTATTAAGGACACAATAAAGCAAAATACCTCTTGCACAGAAGCAACACCACAACTATAGCATGCTTGATCTAGCTCCTTTGATCTCAAAATACATCCTAAAATATTGACCTATAATACAAGCTATTATAACCTCATAGCTCAATTTCAAGACTCCCCGGAACAATTTTTACCACCATTGTGGAATGCATGTCAAGCTAGGATGGACATGATGTCACAGCCAATGATGCAAGCTCTACATTATGATGATAAGCATAAGCTAGCATAAAGGAATCCTATAGAAAGGCAGGCCTAGAATAGCACAGTTCGGATCTTCCTGTGGCCACAATAGGCCATGCCGTCCCGTTATTTGAATGATATTGCAATGTTGAGGTTGAAAAATAATTGTTTTTATAGTTCAGGGTGCAATCTGAAGATCAAAGCAGAGGTCAAAGATTGATTTGAATTTCCCCCTATATGATTTGTTGTTTGAATTGTCTTGAAAACAACCAGTTAATTTCTGCAGAATTCATTGGATTTTGTGTCTGGCCCCTGCTGTATTTATTCCCAAACCCAGCCACTGGATCCAGAAAACTCATAATGACTAGCATTATAGAACGCACAAAGCGTCAAGCCTTTCTTTGACATCCTGCCACTTGTCGTCTATAGCATGGCCAGAATATTTCACCTGCCAATCCTACAGTAAAGTTTTCGTGTAAACAGTTCTACATCATATGTTTTCCCTCTTACAAAGTTTAACTTCCTCCATTTCAAATTATAGGGCTTGTTCTCTATAGGCACAAGAACTAAGAAGGGTGTGAAACCAAGAGAAATAGAGAAGGAAATAAGCAAGGAGCCCCTATTTAATTTAATCACCTTGGAGACATGAGAGAACAGTCAGTGAGTATATCTAGGTGAGCAAGGAGGTAATAAGTGAGGGAGAAGAAGGTAAAAGGTCAGCATGCCCCTTATACATTGGAAAGCGGAGAGAAAACTATACACCTTATCATTTTGGAGTGGATAGTAGTACACTACACTAGTTCATCACACTACATCAAGAATAACATAGTAGAAGGGAAATTGAGGAAAGGTTCTTAGTAGTTATGCATCTAAACCGCGTCATTCAAAGTAATGAAACAATCTTTCCTATCCATACCACAAAATGTCATAAGCAGTTACACCTTTTTGGGAAATGATATGATGACTGGTTGAAATCAATAGTAATCAGACATAACAGTCATTTGTGTACCAGTATGGTCTTTGTCAGCCATTTCACAACACACAAAATTGTACTCAAGCTGAAGTTCAGGATATTACCATCATTGAGCAAGGTGCAAAGATTGCAGCGCCATTTCCTTCCAGCATCTGCAAATGTTGCATAAGGATTTATATATGTCCTGCATCTTCGACAACGGATGACACCTGCTGACCCAAAATTGATAACTGGCACTTCCTCCTGAATGGGAAACAAGCATGTCAAGAAAAGAGCCCATTTGCTGGAAAGTAGAAACAACGCGAGAGCTTGATAGTTCATTACCCCATCAGGTGATTCGGCAAGAGGGTGTACCACAGCCCCAAGGGGCAAATGCCACCTGGAGACCAATGACTGAGATGCCGGAATCGCATGGGTTGTTAGCCGGAAGTACCTCGGGTGGCAATTCAATGGGTATGCCTCCAAAAGCTTAACTGGCTCCTCATCACCATCCAATGGCCTTGGCAGCCCTTTTACATCAACACCAGGGTCAAGTGACCCTGGTGCTGAACTCAGTGCCAACGACTGGAAGTCCTCCACTAAGCTCTGTAGTGTGCCTCCGACTGGAGGCCCAGCACTCGGATATGCAGCCTGGTTACCAAACGTGGCAGTCGGCCCCATCGGAGGGGGTGGCATAGTCTGCACTGGCTGTTGAAATGCTGGCCTCGACATTGGGAATTGAGGGTTCACAGGCTGTGCACCGGGGTAAAACCCTTGCGACTGTAGTGGTGGCGGCCTCACATAATTCGGTGGAGGCAAAGAACCTCCCGTGGGAGATTGTGGCTGCCCAAGGGACGACGATGGTGGGGGCCGAAAAGGTGCCGGTGCAGAAGTAGCAAAGGGGCCCTGAGGCGGTGGTCCAGCAGCGAAGGGGGCCTGTGACGGTGGAGCCGAGGTGAAGAGGCCCTGAGATGGTGGAGCTGAGGTGAAGGGTCCCTGAGACAGCGGCGCGGAGGTGAAAGGGCCCTGAGGCGGCGGCGCGGAGGTGAAAGGCCGCTGAGGCGGTGGCGCGGCAGCAAAGGGACCCTGGGACGGCGGTGGACCCCTGTACCCACCCATTGCCGCGGGTTGCGCGGCCCCGAAAGTGGGTGCCGCAGCACCAGGCTGAGGAGGCGGCGGGACGAACGGGCCACCGGCGGCAAACGGTGGAGGCGGGACGGCGGCGCCGGGCACGAAAGCTGAGACAGGACGGCCTGGCGGCGGCGGCCTCTCGTTCCCCATAGGCGGCTGCATCGCGTCGAACACCTGCGGAATCGGGCGGCGGCGGAAAGGAGATGAGATCAGAACCCTTTTGCGCGCGTGATCCGCGTGCTCCCCGATCGGATCCCGCCGGCGCGGCCGGATCTGGCGGGGGCGGTGAGATTCGGTGGGAGGGCGTACCGGGATCGGGGCGGCGACCAGGGCGCCGAGGGGCGGGGCAGACGCGGGGTCAGCAGACGGATGCGGAGGAGGAGGCGACGCGAGCGAGGGTTAAAACGAACAAAATACAAGGCGACGAGGGAGAAGACGAGAGAGAAGAGAAAGAAAGCCGGTGTGCGGGTGCCGGCTTCGTACGTCGCAAGCCCAGTTCCCCTCCTCAATCAAATCTAGTAGATTCAATCAAATTCAACGAAAAAACGTTTGGACTCTTTTCCTTCGTTCCCGGATCAAACTAGGGACGAGTCTCCGAACATTGTACAAACTACTCAGAGAATAGATCAGGTTATAAATTTCACAGATTTTCATTACATAGTGATTAGTTTTTCTCTTGATCTCAGCAATTGACATTGGTTTACTCCCAATATCGGTACACGCTAACTTAATAAACTGATGTCATATCATAGTAAATAGTTCATCCTCAATTTGATATGCAACCAACATATCTTGATGATTTTGTTGTTTGCTACTAATAGCTTAGGAGATGATTGATTGACGTGACTCAAAATCATGTTAACCTTTACTTTCTAGTATAAGCTAATTTGACTATTATCAAGAGATGTTGTGTTTTCCTTGCTTGTATAGCTTCTTAGAGTATCTTCAACAGATTACTCATATCTCGTACCCAAAACACACTCTCTCCATTCCCAATAGTTACGGGTTGCTGCAGCAGACTACCAAAATTCAATCACCAAGGATAAAGTAGAGGGACGATTACCAAAATTCCCTTTCGTTTAGGTGAGAGAGATGTGTGTTTTGGTGATTACCAAAAAAAACTTTTAGGTAATAGGGATTGGATTGGTAATCTGCTAGAGCACTTTAATCACCAAAACATCAATTTTTTAATATTGGAGAGAGAGATGGTAATATGTTGGAGATGCTCTTAGACCTTTCATCTTTTACCTTTTACTTTGCATGGTAAGAGCTTGACATCAAAATTGTAAACTACTACAACTCCCATCCTAGCAATAAGTTCATATTGACTCTTCTCTATCACTTGTAGCTAATATGAGTCAACGGATTAGAGTGAGACTAGCTCATGTCTAAGTTTTCAACATCATGAAGTTTATATCCTCCATATCGGCAACCTGATATTCTTAGATCTTATAGGAATGAAGGGTCTGATTGATTTGGTGCATGAGTTGGCAATGATTATTTTTATAAGTCCTCGTGGATTTAAATAAATGCAAGAAGTAGTGACATAACCGGTGGTGACAATGAAGCAAGAATGTCATTGTAATGGTAAATGGAATATTTGTTAACAAAGAAAAATGATTAGAAGAGGTATCTGGAATGTCGTTATGTGTAATACGTGATAAGTAAATGAGAACTTTTACTATGATTGAATAAATAAGGACTTTTCATGTGGTAAAATCAATGATTGAGATATAAGAGGTACTAAAAAAAGATACTAAATATGTGGGATCGGTACCAAACTAGACGGGGTCGGTAACGGCATAATTGACTTTTTTTCAATTTGTTCAAATCATGAAATTACCATTGCCTCAAAAAATTATTTTTCTAATTCACAAGTTAGATCAATGACGAGCAATAATCAATAAAATTAGTATCGAAAGTACCACCTGGTACCTTCCGACCATTGTAACAAGACTCTAAGTAAATTTTTATGTGTGAAAGAGTGAGAGGAAAAAAAGTTCATGAATAGGAAAGGAAGATTTCCCAAGATCTCACACCTCATTTTCTTTCTATTTTTCCTTTTTGAAAAGCATGCTCCTTCATCCTAAAACATAGCTAGTCTTAACGTAATTGTTTTCCTATAATGTTGTCATCGTAAGTTTTTAAGGACACATTGAGCCGTGAACTGTCAGATATACCCCTTACATCTATCCTCTTCCATTCATGTTTAATTTGCCTGTTTATAAACACATTTGGTACTATGCTTGCAGGAAAAATAGTGGATACATAAGTGCGACATGGATATTTAAGGTTCATTTGGGAGGGCTTTTAGGCTTCACTTGCTTTTGCGCAACTCGAGGTATCGTAGCGTGAAATCGTCTTGTAAGCCAAGGTAAAAATGAATTAGAAGCCGGACGAAACTATTTTTTTAGCTTCACCGGTGAAGCCATTTTAGTAGAAGTCCTCCTAAACGATCCCTTGATTTGATTGTATGCAAATAAATTTGGACCTTGGATCATACGTGTAGCAAGATAAAATAAATGAAGGACAATGTAGATCTTCAATGGCTCCCCTTATATCTTCTCTATTCTACTACCTAAAAGGAACTTAAGATGTGTTTCATCATCTCATTCTTTGTTAACTCATTCTACCCACAGTGGCTCCTAATCCAAGTTTCGAAAAAGAAAGAAGCTATCCGTGCCTTTGCTACCGATCCCGTGATCACGATTGCAAGCTGTGGTGCCAATCACCATGCAAGGCAGCAAGTTGAAGAAGGCACGCCGTCCTCACGATTCCAAGCCACGATGCCAGACAACTGTGTAGGATAGCGAGAGGAAGAAGGCATGCATTCAATACGCGTCACCGATTGCGTCTGCCAGTACTGAGATCGCCGTCGGTTTCCCATTTTCTGTAAGCGCACGCTAGCCTAGTATTCCACAATCCGGCTAGCAGATCGATCAGTAGAACGTCCGTCCAGATAGCAAGCAAGCCATGCCACTCGGCATCGAGGTAGATTCATGTATGGCGGCCAGCTGTCATCTCTCGTCCTCTCACCTTTTTTTTGTTCCATTTCAATAGTTATCAGACAATTTAGTAGATCTGTTCAAGATATATTCCATCTTAGGATGTTAATACTTAGAACTGCATACTGCTTGATCCGAATGCATGTTGCTCCATCACTAGAGAGGCGGCTAGCAGCACCGAGAGGAAGAAGGGTATTAGCGGGTGGTAGTGGCCAGGCGTGCAAATCGATGCAAGCATGCGTCGAGAGTGGCAGCGGCACTGAGAAGTTGCTGTGGCTCGCTCATGGACGTCGTGTGGATTAACAAGAGGTGCCGTCTTCAAGCAAGAGGTGCCGTATATCGACTGCCCTGTTACAGTTTAGTGTGACATAATGTGATATTCCTGCCATGAGTATGACCAACTATTAAAGAAACACAAATGACTTTCTGCACTCTACATTTTTATTTCAGGTTCGCATTTGTTTAGATGATGACTACGCGAAATTTATCAAATAATCTGTATAGTCGTCTTGGAGTAAAGTTTCTGAACTTACCTTCCACCCATGAACTTACAATAAAATCAAACAATGTTCTCTCTACCGAATGGGTTGATGCTCGGATTAGCCATCGCCGCCACTGCTTGCAGAATCCAAATTAGACCCTACTGCGATGTACGGTTTCACGGTCAACGATTGAAGCACTGAACAAAAGGGTACACCTGAAATTCAGAGAACGGTTTCACGGTTCCAGCACAACGTTGCCTACTCTGAGAGTCCACGGACCACTGCCCTCGTTTCCCTTCCCCACCTCTTGCGGGCTGGTTCTCTCCACCGCCTTCATTCCAGATCCACGCATCCTTCCATCCGCCGCAATCCCGGCCTCGCCTTTCTCCCGATCGCCGTCGTCCTCGTCTAGTCTGGACCAATTCCCAACTCCGCCCTGCACCGCTGCACGTGAGGAGGTACGACGAATCGATTCGCGTCTGTACTAGCTTGCGCGGCGCGCCCGTGCGACCGGCTGCGGCCCGCTGGCGTGCGGCACGGGACGCATCCCCGCCGTGGCCCGTGGAGCTGCGGGAGGCGCCCGGTCCGGCAGGCGCAGGGAGATTCGGAGGGGGAGGGAGGCAGACAGGCAATCAGGCCACACGCCACGCAGGTTGTTGATCTTTTGCCTCCCAAGTACCCATCCACCTCACTGTTTCAATGGAACTTTGAATAATTTGCTCAAACTGAAATCTGATTATGTATTTATGCTTACACCGCATCTCGTACTAGTAACAGTTAACTTCCCCCATTTTCCATTTGTTTTCTTGAGGGTTTGTTTCAACCAAACCACCACGTTAGCTTGGCCTGGCCACTGGTATGGTGATTTAAAGATCGTATTTATAATTTCTGAACTTGGGCGTGAAATTGGTAAGAACCTGACTGGACAGATGGATGGATGACAAATTGACAGTCATTTCTGTTGTGCAGCCTTGGTGCAAGGATATGTGTATGCTCTTATGCAAGCATTCATATCGGGATAGTGGATTGTTAGTGTTTGATACTTCAAATGTATCCAAGTCTGCATGGGTGTGCACCAGAAGGGCATAACTTAGTGCTTAATTCAACTCAAATCGTAGTGCCCTCTCTTTGGAAGTGAAAGCGTGCCATGTGCCTCAACTAGGACCTTCACTTGGTGCAGCAGAGTGCTTGTGTTCTGCGCTGGGGATGATTACTTGGTACATACTTGTAATATAGCGGCTTATATAGATCTAATTGGAAGATGAGTAGTTCATAAATTTTTATTGGGAGATGTGTTGCGAATTTTGATTTGCATTGACTTAACCTGGAAGTTGCCTGTGCTTTCTATAACAATAAATATGGATGAAGATTCTTCACTGAAGGATCAAAAACCAGCTATCAACTTTTTCCACAGTTAAGCTGGTTAAGATAACGTCTTCTGTTGTTTTGCTTGCTTGTAGAATGCCATTATATTTATATGATTATATAATCTAGCTTCATTGCTGAATGCAGATAGCAATTGCTACATATGTGTAGTCCCATGCTACTAATTCTTCTCATACCTTTCAGTGATTCCTGTGCAGTTTGGTGAAGATGACAAATACAGAGATCTTGTTCAAGATGGCAAATGCAGACACAGATACAGCTGCACTACACAAGGAATGGGATGATGCTTTGTGCCCGATATGCATGGACCATCCGCATAATGCTGTCCTTCTGTTGTGCAGCTCCCATGATAAAGGATGTCGATCCTACATATGTGATACAAGCTATAGGCATTCAAATTGCCTAGATAGGTTCAAGAAAATGAAAGTGAATGATGGGGAGAGTTCTTCACACCCAAGCTCATCCGTGCCTGGGGGTACAAGAAACCAAAATGCTGTCCAGAGATCTCGTGTTGGTCTCACTAGAGAGAGTCCCAGGTTACTCATAGACATATTTGAACCTGATGAAGATTCCAATCGTCAAGATGCCATAGCTGGAGAACAGGAAGAAAATAACTACAATGAAGGTCCAGATTTGACATTGGAAGCTCAGGAGGTGACCAGTGGCCCTTTGGAGTCAAATGACGTGTCGAGCTCAAACCAATTGTTGTGCCCACTGTGCAGGGGCACCGTTAGTGGCTGGAAGATCATCAAAGAAGCCAGACAGTATTTGGATGAGAAACCGAGAGCTTGCTCACGGGAAGCCTGCACATTTTCTGGTAATTACAGGGAGATTCGTAGACATGCCAGAAGGGTGCATCCCACAACAAGGCCTGCTGATGTGGATCCATCAAGGCGCCGTGCGTGGCACCGCCTGGAGCATCAACGGGAGTATGGTGACATAGTGAGTGCAATCAGGTCCGCGATGCCTGGGGCAGTTGTGTTTGGTGATTATGCTATTGAAGGTGGTGAAATGTTTTCACATGACCGGGAAACCAGCGGCCCAAGTGAACCAAGTGGATCTCTGCTGACAACATTTTTTCTATTTCATATGCTCAGCAGTAGTCCGATTAGATCAAGTGATGAGCCAAGAGGCGCATCAAGGGGCCTGAGAAGGCAGAGGCGACGTTATCTGTGGGGAGAGAATTTATTAGGTCTCCAATACGATGATGATGATGATGAGCAGGAGGATGAGGAAGAGCACGACCTAGATGAAGAGGTTCAGAGACCGAGGAGTCGCAGGAGGTTCATAAGATCAAGATCAGAAGAGCGAGCATAATGCATATGTAGCTGTGGTAATTACATCCTTAACTGCTGTGAAGTTCTTTTACCAAGAACTCATGATGACACCTTGCATGATATTTTCCATGCCAGTGGAGATGCGAGTGACGTGCTTTGTCGCATTGTTAAAATGCTGTGCATATCCCTGCAATCGAAGACCAAAAAGCGAGTGGACCTCAAGTTCAAGTTCAGATTAGTCAAATGGGTTCGGCACCATCCATGAGGCCCTCTTCATTGTGACGCTCAGGGAGAACATTTATTCTTATGGCACAGCTGACAGCTCTATCTCATTAGAAGTGACCTGGGAGTTTGGTGTTTGGAGATGCTCGCCCCATCACAGCTGGAGCTGTTGCTGATGCACCATGTGTTGTTTATTTTTTGTGTCACCTGCATCTGTTCCAGTTGATATCCTTGTTCAACTGAAGTGAGTAGAGTCGCATTTCCTGAAACGATGGTTCACATTATGTGCATACTTGTTACCAACCATTTCAGACCATTGGCAGACTTTGTTTGCGTCTGTTCTTGTAATTCAAATGGTTGCCACCATTGGCTTGTCAATCCAAACCTTACGAAAGTTTGATGGACGAGGATATCCATCACTGGTCTCTGTGGTTTGTGAACTCTACCGCTGAGCAGGTGCATATTTTTATGCAGAGAGGCTTTTCTCCACTGAATGACAGTTGTATTTGATATTTGAGGAGGACCTTAATTATAATGCTTAGTGAAACTGTTTCTTAAACTTAGTTCTTGGTTAACTGATTTTTATTTTAATAGAATCCACAAACAAAGTTCACAAATCACACACACGTCAGCTGAAGTTATTGTAATATTACTCGCAAACAAAATATTTAGCTAAACTTGATCTGACTGTTGAACAACCTGTGTCATTTTCAGAGTTACTTTTCTATAACATTTGAGAGACAAGTGTAGCAAACACACGGCTTCTAAACTGGCCTTGCCTGATTAAAAAAAAAACTGGTCTTGCCACCATCAAGAGCAAGAAGCCACCCAATCCAACCATATGGCTTGCCAGGTGTGCTTCTGGTAGATGAATTAGAAGTTTTGTCGAACTTGGGTTATTTGTTGTCAATTTCAGCTCACAGATGTTTTAGCTTATCACAAAACAAAAAGGGAGTTATCTGGCATCCTTTCCTTAGTCTTCGCCCATAACGACTAGATTTTTCTCTGCCCACAATCGAAGGTACAAAAGTGTAGGTGTAGTGAGATCAGTGTCTGTCTCGAACCGCCGACTAGTGAATTTCATAATTGCGCATCTGGCTCGGATGGTGTGCAAGAAAGACACGAGGATTTATACTGGTTCGGGCGGAATGTCCTTATGTCCAGTTCGAGCCGCTTGTGCTCTTGCACTAAATTTGCAATAAGAATTACAAACGGACGAGAGAGGGAAATGACTCCCAAGTCTCTGGTAGAGTGTGCCTATGTGAATGTGAGTCAGGGCGTTTTTTCTCTCCTTGGCGGGGGGTCTCCCTTCCCCTTTTATAAGTCAAAGGGAAGGGAGTTGATACAGAGAGAGAGCTCCCCGGGATCGTGCCGCCCCTTCTCCCCTTCGCATGGCCCCACTAGCCCTGTAGATGACGACGGAGGCGCTCCCATGCCGCGCCCTGGTGCGACATGTGGCGTGTGCCCCAACGGAATGGGCGGCGCGGGTCCGCCGGGACGCTGGACGGGCGACGTGTGCCCTGACGAGACGGCTGGCATGAGCCCCCGGCGCATTTTATGGCTTGACCCCCGGCGCGGTGGACGACCGGGGTTTGCCGTAGTAGCCTGTCCTTTCTGGAGGTCATGTCGTTGCACGTTGTTGCCCATCTTTACACCAGAGGTTCGTCCCCCGGCGTGGCCTGTCACTTCGTGAGGTCCCCGGGAGTCCCACGCCTCTGGGGCGGATGCGCCCGACCCCTAACCCTTGGGGTCAGACGAGGCGGGCGCGCCCAACGCCTCATCCTTGGGGTTGGGCGAGGCGGACGCGCCCAATCCCTCACCCTTGGGGTCGGGCGAGGCGGCCATATCCTTCACCAGTGCTTAGCGTTGGGCTGTCGGTGCCCCTTCCCCTGTGGGCTGTTTGCGGCCATTTGTCGGCCCAGCTAGCCCAAGCCACGTACTTCGGGCTAGCTAATTCGTGATCAGCCTTATAAGGAACATTCTTTGGGGGGATCCGTGATATTTGCCCCCGACAATCAGTTTGCCAGCAATCAAGTAGTCAATAATCATTTGGATAGGTGGTGCCTGTTAAAAATTAAAACCATTGCTGATGTATTTATTATAGCTAAGATTTAATTTGGGATGTACATGAACTATATTTATGGGTTTTACAGGTGCACCTTACATGCATGCTGTGCACACTTGCCAAGTGCATTCTTTTCACACTAACCTAATGCAAAGTGCAAGAGAGAGAAAGTGAAAGGACCTAACCACAAAATAGCCCCACCATGTTTCCCCCTCTTCCCAGTTTCAAAACCGAGAAAAAAAATAAAAACGAAAATCCCATCTTTTTTCTTCCAGGAAAGAGGCACCGCCGCGCTCGGGCGAGCTCGATGGTCATACATCATCCCGGCGCCGGCGCGGCCCCGGCCTCGTCCGTCGGCGACGACGACTTCCACTGGGATGACGCGGCCGAGGCGGAGCTACAGGCCATCGAGGCCGCCTATGCCTCCGCCAAGCGCCGCCGCCTCCCCGACTGGACCTCCCCGTCCCCTTTATCCCGCCCCCGCTACAGCCAAACCCCGGTTTCCGGCGGATACAGCCAAAGCCCGGTTTCCGGCGGATCGACGCCGTCGTGGGTGCTCACGCCCCCTTCCTTCCAAGGTGCGGTTCCCCTCTTCTCTGCTACCCCTTTCCCATTCTTGGCATCGCGGAATTGAACAACCCTCTTGGTTCTTGAAAATGGGGGCAAGAACCCCCCTGATGCGAGGTGACGCCTCTCGCCTTGAGTCTTTGGGGCACAAGAATTGCTTCTGTTACCAACTCGTCGCGCACTGGGTTCGGATGATTGCATCACACTGGGTACCAAAGGAGGTTTCTTGGTGCTAGAGTTGCATCACTTGTAAGAAAAATATTGCAGTTTTTCATTACATACAATGGCTACTCTAGTACTCTGTGATTGTTTCTGTGTTACTACTTCTGTTAAAGCTCAGAGCTTTATTGACCCGTCACGAGTCAATTCCTCAGTTGGCATATCAGATACCATGTTGTAGCTTATGCATATCACGCTTCTTCTGTGATTGAAATGTGGATCTTATTTCCTTCCCATTCTGACTACAGGGAATGTGAGGGCAAGGCACCAGCCAATTTCATTCGGCGGTAAGATTGTTTACTGCAGGACATCTTCTGAGGTGGAGAAGGCTGCAATGGACATCTTAGGTAAAATTGAGAGCATCAAGGCCCCTGGTCCAGTTTCTCTTGGGTTTGATCTTGAATGGAGGCCCTTTGCGGGAAGAGGTTTTTTGTTCATCTATCTATCTGAATTTAGTGTACCATCTTCAACTTGTTTAGCTGGAACAACATTTGGGCTTTCCTTTTTTTTCTATGAATGTTTCATGATGTCATTCTTGCAAGTAGTGTAATCTGATGGAACATAATGGTCACTGTGGTCTTCGCAGGAGAGCCCCCATGTAAAGTTGCTGTAATGCAGCTCTGCATGGAAAAGACTCTGTGCTACGTTCTGCATATCACTCACTCTGGAGTACCACCTAAACTAAAATCTCTCTTGGAGGATAATTCATCCATTAAAGTAGGCAATTTTGCTCGGGTTTTATGTTGCTACCCTCAGATGTTTTTCACATTTCCCCTATACTATGCTCTGCTTTGATCAGTCATTGCTCTGTGTCCTCTCAGGTTGGAATATGCATAGACAACGACGCAAGAAAAATGTTGAACGATTATGATACCTGTGTACAACCATTGATGGATTTGTCAATCCTGGCAAATGCCAAGTTAGCTGGGCCTCCTCAAAGATGGAGTCTTGCTTCTTTAACTGAAATGATCACGTGTAAAGAGGTATTTTGACAGTATTAAGTTTTTCCCCCTCACTTGCCTAGCTCTGTTTGTAATGTGTGAGAGGAAATTCTTTTTCTTTTCAGTTACTTAAGTTTGGTATTTGTTAATTGCTAAAGTTACTATTTGGTAGACTGAAGTACAGAACCCCCAACCAATTATTTATTAAATACTAACATTTCTGATAATAAATGTGAAACTGATCTTTTGGTTATTGAAGCATGCTTTCCTGGTTCCCTTGGACTTCAAATGTTGAAATGCTCTTTAACAACTGCAACTTTCTTCTAGTTGCCGAAGCCAAGCAACATAAGAATGGGAAATTGGGAGGCTGATGTTCTCACCAAGAAGCAACTTCAGTACGCTGCCACAGATGCTTACATCTCGTGGTACTTGTATGAGGTACATAAATACACTGATCAACTTATCCTCTCTCAATTGATTTTAACGTGTCCTGTTCTACCTGTTCTTGATGGCTATTTCTACTCTTCATTAGGCACTACAGAGTCTTCCAGATTGTAATGCTGAAGCTGAAATTGAGTCTGTAAAGGTATCATAGGTTCAAATGCACATTCTACTGGGAAATGTGTTGCTAATCTATTTGAATATTCCCGGTGATCTTTTGTCTTCACATCTCAATCAGGTCAGCACCATCGATTCCCTGTCTTTACCCTAGAAACCGCAAATTTCGTTTTCATCTCTACGAGAGGGTAATAGTTCCTTAGAACTAGTCTTTGTCATCAATGCCAAGGCAGGTACTGGTAAATGTACCTGTTGAATGATGGGAAGTATTGGATTTACATGGAGTCACTCCTTTCAATACATGATTTTTCAAATGAGTAGCGTACTTTATAATTAAGAGTCAAGGTTTATATTTTTCCTTGGTAAGCAAAAATGGATTTATACTGGTTGGATTTGGATCATACCTAAATTCTAGCGGATTGTCTGATTAATGAACTGAAGCTACATGAATTTAACTAGTTGGTTCCATTAATATTGTGCAGCAGAACCATCTGGGGCCAATTACTGGTTCTTGGAGCCGTGGGCATGAGACTTTGTGACGCCACGGTTTCTTAAGTTAAAAGAAGAAATGTCTTTATACTTTATGAACCTGTTAAATGTCAGTGTTAGTTTATAAGATACACAGAGAGTCTCCTATCCTTGATCTACTAACAAAATGCCTCTGTACGATTTGTCATCATTCATCACTCCATCTAAAGGTGCCATTATCGGTTCTATGCATGCAGGGTCGAGTAGGAAGATTTGCCATCAAAAGTGAAAACCGAAGGACGTTGAATTCATTGTGTTGTAACACCTGCAGTTTCTGCTTGTCATTTCTGCCTATGATGGCTTGTTTAGTGGAAAGCAGAACTGGAATGTAATTTGCTTTGTGTTGTCAAAATTCAATTTTCTGTATGATGAGAACCTTTCTATCCTCTACTTAATGCAAGTATGCGCAATTCTCTTGAGTATTATCAAAAAGAAAGACTGATTTGTAACTGAATGTACATTCTTTTGAAAGACTAGTTTGTAGATTGAATGTACATCTTTTTTTGCAGTTCTGGATACAGTTTGATGTACGCGGTGTCGTCTGAACTCCTATGTCTATATGAAGTGTAGAGTTGGGCCTTCTTGGCCCATCTGGCATATGTTTTGGGCATCGAGTCATAAGTCATATATGACCAGGACACCAATCTTTTCTCTGGACCCAAATGGCCAGGAAATTAACCTGACAATGAACATACTCAGCCTAGAATCCAGATCCTCACATTCTCTCTCTCTCTCTCTCTCTCTCTCTCTCACACACACACACACACACACACACACACACACACACACACACACACACACACACACACACACACACACACACAGAACCTGTATTTGTCCAAATACCTAGCACGGTCCTCTAAAAAAACCTAGCACAGTAATATTAAGAAACAGAACCTCCTAAATATCAACCGCCTGAATCGAAGAACTTTACAATCGATGCCTTCTCAAGGCAGCAGTTGTGTTGATGCCTTCTCATTGCAGCAGTTGTTAGGGTAGGTCGTCTTTCCCGGGTTGGGAGGTGCGGAACCTTGGGTCTAAAAAGGATCCTGGGCAGCGGTGTGGTTGTGTGGCGAGGCGCGGATAGAGGCAGTGGCACAACGAGCCGTGGGGTGGTGGTTGGGGAATGGTTAGCGCAGCGACAAAGATGGATCCAGCCATGGAAGAGCTACTAAAAGACAAACATGGATCCAGCTATGGAAGAGCTACTGAAAGACAAAGGAAGATGATAGGTGGTGGAAGAGATGGATATGGACGAGGAGTCGAGGACAACGGGCGGCGACAAACAATGGTAGAAAGTGAGAGGACGAAACATGTTAGATCCAGGCCTAGAACAAAAAGAAAACGGTTCAAAACTTGAAGAAGATTCAACCACCATTGGATTCCTATCCGATGGTTGAAATACGTCAACTGTAAAAGATTTGGTTTACCGCTAAGTATAGTATTATCTCCTTAAGAAAAAAATCCATTCCCTAAGAGTTTAAAGATATTCCCTAGCTAAGAGTAGGAATGGGCATACTTACATTAAAGATTGAGCTTTTATGGGATGAGATGAATTTCCATGGGCAGCATTCCGAGGGAACGTTCTGATGAATGGAACTGCTTTCTTGAGATTTAGTTCAACTAAATACAGCCTTAGTGTGCTCCCCTTATGAAACAAACCTATATCGTTTGAGTATTGCTATATGTGTATGAACAAGACTTTGTAAGATTGGAGATGAGATGCTTTATATTCAAGATTCCATGCAATCTGGATTGATTCCCAGGTGCTATTGCCGATATGCCATCATACATCTTCTTCAGTTGGCAGCGTAACGAGTGGCACATTCTGGTCATAGTCACACATCTGCCGATTCAGATCCTGAGACCGTCAACATTTGGACCCACTGTTTTCTGGTGTTCATGACACGTATTCAGGTTCAGAACATTTTCTTTAAGAATCATTCAGGCCATACCACTGGCGATTTGTTGAAAAATCTGGAGAACAATGCAGATATGCTCTCGTGGCTGGCTGACAGTACGCATGGGTCGGCCGCGCATGGACTGTTTTCTTGCATTGCTGGTTTCAGTCAAACAAACATTTTGGTCTCGGAATTTTTACCAGTCAAAGATTCACTCATGTATATTTATGCATAAGGATATATACCACTTCTGATCTTGTTTCATATAGATGTATGCTCGCACAAATCTGTGTACTGAGAAAGTGTATTCTAATGAGTAATTACAGAAAGAGGAGAAGAATCATCAGATTCCTGTAGCCGCCTACTCCACATGGGAAATCTAGTGCTATTAGTATATAAGCAGATGGAATCTTCCTCTCTATCTCGACCGTCCACTTGTTGCTGGTGCACGTGGCGCGCATCCATTGAGTTGGGTCACTTGCATCAGCACTAAGTATCACTTCTTGTCACATGGATTTGTGCTGGTCAAAGGGAACCACAAGGCATTGTGATCTTGTGCACAAGATTTGCCCACATGAACAATTCTCTTTGAACATGTTGTGTGCCATGTCATGTAAAAGGTGATGAAGAATAACTTGTTCAGAAAATAACAAATGGCAGCGAAAAAAAAAAGGATATGTTGATTTCTTTGTGTGCTGTTTCAATTGGGATAGGGACTTTTCATTATTGGAGCACTATTTGGTTCCCCTGCATCTGTATTTGGTCTTGTCTAATTCCAATATATTGAAGTCCACAAAGGTGAGAATAGGAAATAATTTCTAATAATTAATACGAGTGCTACTTAACTGCAAATGTCAAGGATTTGAACTGTTTCGAATATAAACCCGTTATTCTTTAGAACACTGTTAATTTCTGCATATGTGTTTTTTGATGTTTTTTATATCTATGTCGACGCTCAACACTGTTACCAAGGACAACTATTTACACTAATCCCGATTTCTTGTCCACTAGGACTAATCTCACCATTTTTATCTTCCAAGAATATGCCGGAAAACTGAGCATCTTTGCCTGAAGAATCTGGCGAAATCTGAATGCAGTGAACAAGCTATCATGCATCGTGCGTAATGCCTGGAGCACTAAGAAAAGAGTGGCATGAACATGAAACCACACTAACCAGGTCGAGAGGCTGAGTGCAAGAATCCATCAATTGAATCTCTTATCCTTGTCAAAATCATTTGACGGTGACAGGTGCATATATTTGTTTGTCTAACCTATGACCGTTTAACCAGTGAGAGTGGTCCATATCATGCCAGTTCTGGGCCAAACTGGTTTAGCATTGTTCTAGACATTTTTACTGCAAGCATTGCATCAACCTGGGATGCCAGCTGAATAGCTGATGTTGACTTTGTCAGGAAAAGGCTTGGGGCAAATGCTATTGCACAAAGTGGCCTCCCAATCATGGTTTGCCCCTCTTTGGAGACCATGAATGCGCGCATATCTTGTCACCTTATATTCTTCCACTACTTGTAGAGACACAGGTTCTTGTCGCCTTACATTCAAGGGCAATATCGCGACTATTTGAGCCCACAAACTGTCAGATCAGTGTGACGTGCTGTTTGTTCGGTTTCATTCGCCAGATAGAGCAGTGCGGCCATGGAGTATAGTGATATTGCATTGCATGCCCCCACTTCCAAATATGCTAAATAGGCTTGTCACAATAGTGGTATTCAGTGGCCAATGTTTTGGCATCAGTCCCATCTGTATTGTCGATTTGTTTCTCGATACGTTCATCGATCAATCTTGCGTGTAAGTGTATATCACTCAAATCTTATCTGTCGCCTTCTTGTGGTAGCCCTGCTAATGGGTAGCTGATGTAAGATGGATCTAAGATGTCCTAGGATAAGAGATAGCCTTTGAAGAAGTGACGATCAGGCCAGTGTAGTGGAGAAGCCAAGCCACCTCTACATAGTGGTTATGCACGCACTCATTCAAGGTCGCCTTCTGGATTAACGCGCGTGGATCAATATCTTGCGGTGCCTGTAATAATTTGATAAACCTCTGAATTGATCCGGACCGTCCCCAGCTATTAATTGGCATCCATAGAAACATGCTATAAAGTCACTAAGTGGCCAATATTACATATTAATTAACCTTTAGTTTGCACAAGTATTTGTCATGTCCTCCTACTAAATCGAGAAAGTTCAGATAATTTGGCATGATGTCTGTGTTGTCAGTTTGTGAGATACTTATTAAAAACTAAATACGATCAACTGGTGCTACCAGTTTTCGCGATTTAATCTGAAACTTCAACTCTTCTCCTGGAGACAATCATTTACATTTAGCTGTGTGAATTGAATTCAAGCATATATAATCTGCTGATAGATTTATGCCTGCACATCAGTTTCAGTATTAATCTTCTCTTAGAACTAGGTGTGGACTTTGGAGCCATAAAGCCATGCAAATTGCAATTCATTTTCGCTCATAGATCTGGTGTTGGATCTTCATCCTTTATTTACCCTCCCAGATACATTTGCTTACTTCTAAAGCTCTCGTTGAGTTTGTATAACAAGACAGCTTGTACATTTCCCCATTAGGGAAAGAGGGAATGCACCAAGCACATGAGAATCCTATCAATTTCATTGACCAACTTAAACAAACGCTTATATAAAATCAAAGACCAAAGATAACCAGTGGAATGGGGATTATCCACAATAAAAATAATATAACTCCGATGTATCTATCTGAATACTAAACTAAATGTGCTTATAATGTTTCCCATGACCATGTGGTGCACCTAGGAGCAGTTGGTATATATCATGCCACAACCGAAGTATAGAAATGCCAATTAATTTGTTTCCACTTTCAGTAGAACATATATTTGTTTTGCACAAATTACTAGCCTTTTTTTCTCCTGAAAAAATTCTAATTCTTGACATTTATTAATATATATACAATGTATCTTATCAGGTCAAAAGTATTCAGCATTAATATCACCAGTAATAGGTAGCTATCAATATGCATTGTAGCATATTTGTGGAGGGATTTTTTTTTCAAATTTTATATTTTGCCCGCATTATGTATTTTTGTAAGTAAAAAATAATTCTGGGGAAAATATGATTGTTTACATGGTACACCATCAGTGGTAGCTCATGGGTGGTGCATGAGGCTGCCACATGAGAAACCTGCCACAGCATGCACCCTCCACCGTCTGAGATTCTGAGGCTCATATGACTGCAATAAACTAGAAGCTCAGCCTAGCCGAACTGAACTAGATATGTGTCAGGCCCTAAAATAATTCAAGAATCTTCTAAGAGCAGTGGTTCAAACTGATAAATAAGGTGAAAAATTACCTGCAGAATAACCAGGCATACATTTGTATAATGCAGCAACCACATGGTAGTTAAACCGTTACAACCGACCAAAGGAAACAGTTGGTGTGAGGTCAAACTCCTTGGGGAAAGAGACAAGTTTCAGTCAAGCTAAGATGATGAGGTCATCCATCACATTCAAAACTAAGCCAAGAAAACAAGCAGCCGCGCGCATATGAATACTATACTATACTATACTATACTATACTATACTATACTATACTATACTATACTATACTATACTATACTATACTATACTATACTATACTATACTATACTATACCATGAGCATGAACGGCCTGGTCTCTTGTATATTTGGGGGAGGCTCTACTTACTTACATCTTGAGGCTCTACAGATACTGCGTGCGTGAATGTGCTTCGAGTGAAATGATTCTTGGGATTCTGTGATGCCATGTGGGCGTTGCCCTCGAACCTCCATCTGCTTCTTTTCTTAAGAGAGGAGCTCGGGCTGCCGCACACTATAATCTCTCGTTACTTGTTACTATTTATCTGTTGAGTTTTATTAGGTGCAAGGGTTCGTACCTTCTTTTTCTAAGTTAGTTAAGATGATGTTTTGAAAGTGCTAAAGCTTTTTTTTTATTTCCCAAATTCATTTTCTTAACTCAAGTAAGTATATATATAATGACTTCTATTTCAGATAAAGGTTGTATTTTATTGAAAAACGAGAAAACAAGTTGATCTAGTGCACTAGTTATTTTTGAATAGCTGACCACCAATTAAGTTTTGTTCCGAACATATTCAAATCTGGTCAATTGATTTTATCCTATGAATGAACTTATAATAAAATTTTATATTATAACTTTCAGTAATTAACTAAAGTCAATGTAATTATATTGTATATCAGATATAGCCCAATTTTTTGGATCTTAAAAAAATAATGTCCTTTTAACTTTATTTTGCATTTGAGTCTAAAATAAAGCTCCTGCAGTCTATTTTATTATATTCTATATTTGAAAGATTTCTGAGATTCACTTCTATTTTTCTGTAATATAAGTTCGCTGAGTTTTTGTTATTAACCAAAACAGTTTATGACCTTTTCCAAGAAAATCATGTTTAGTTTTAATTTTCACTAATTCCACGATCAACTTTATGTTCATTTATTTGTGTTCACCCCTTTTCGATATTTATAAGTTCTAATCTATATCCGATTTCCTACATTTGCATTTATGTTGTCACATTACCACTAAGGTAATATAATTGAGAAAATAATAAACGATTACAATCCTTGGTGGGTAAAAGTAAAAAAAAAAGAAGTATACTAGTCTCAGAAAGTGTACTTGTTGACATCTACAAATGTTTATTGGACAATACAATTAGTAAATATTATGTACAACCCTTGTTGAGTAAACAAATAAATCATATATTAGTCATCTAAAAATTATAGCTAACAATTAATTTTTCAATAAGTATGGTCTAAAATATTGGTCATAGGCTTATAACAATATTTTTTTACAGTAAATATACTTATGTGGTACCCAGCCTAGACAGCAGACATTACACATTTTATCTGCATTTTTGCGTGTGTGAGAACTGTTCGTGATAGGACATTGATACATAGTCTAATGCATTGTAAATTTTTATAAGTTCATTCATATGTTGTATATGGTTTAGTATATATTATAAGCAGAATTTAAGTTTAGTTAGCAAGATAATAGAGAGATCAAATAGGTCGTCGGGGAATACATTGTACACATACCCCATATGAATTGAACTGCCCATGTATTACTCAAGAATAATCATAATTGTCCGGCCATTTGCCCTTTAGAATCTAAACCACCGATAACAACATTCCAAATGATCAAACAGGGCATTATGCTAGCTCCTCCTCTTGTACCAACCAAAAATCTCGTAAAGCTGAAAGTTTCTAATATCTTAAGATCTGACATGACCCGATCGAGTAGATACACCAGGCTAAAATAAGCGGCGGAAGGGCCGTATGACCCAAATGCGACCTATCTCAGACCAAGTTGGATGCATGCATGATGGTGCCATTGGGATATCTTGGTTGTGATCATCACAAAGCTCCCTGCCATGTTCATGCATGATCATACAATTAGCTGGTTGACTCAATTATTTGTACATGCCAATTATTGGGATATATTTGTGTACGTTAGAAGATCACATGGCGGCGTCGATCAAGAGCTCAAAGTTGGCTATCATATGGCCGAGTATTTAGCCCATTAAGGACTATACTAGTTAGTTGGTTCTTTTTTTTTTATGGGTAACTAGTTGATTCTAGAAGAGCTGGTTAGCTAGCTAAGCTTGTGTGGTGCATGCACTTGTATATGACTCAAGAGTCTAGCGATACATGTGCTTGATGCATGGCAATGCGCTGCTTATCTTGCTACAGACCTAATGTGTATTCCATCTGGAGTTTTTGCAACGCATATTTAAGATGTCTCAGCTAGGGTCAGGGCCCTATGTATTGAAAATTGCAGAGAGCACAATATTAAAATAAAATTGGTGACAGCAGAATTTTTTTTTTTGCAGTTGCTCGGGAATTACCAGCTCGAAGACTCTTTACACTTGGTGTCATTTAGCGAATTACCTGCCATACAACCAAATTATCTCTCTTATTTTTGCTTTATTCAAGAATATTATAAATAAACTGAAAGAAACCATATATTGCAGACAAATACTAGACAATAAATGTATTGCTTTGACCTTACATATTCATAAAATTTAGATAGTTTTTTTTAAAAAAATCAGAACAGTGGAAAAGGGGTTTAAACATCAAGGAAAATCTTAGAATTTAGAAACGATATTATAAAATCACTTTTCACCAGATCATGTGGAAGTTACAAGGATACAGGCAGAGAAAGGAACACTACACATGATACAAAAGATTTCCCGGGTGTCACTTCAAATGGACGATCATTATTGTTACTCATCACAATTTCTTATCAAGTGTGCGGGGTTTCAATTTCTAGTCTAATCTGTACATTTCTCAAGAGAAAAAAACAAATTAGCAACCAAAAATCCCCAACCAATATTTCCGAACCAAAAAAACCATGGCCCACTTATAAATAACCCTTGGACATTGCCTCTATTAGGCTAAAAAAGTGTTGCCTATATGAGACAATTACAAAGAAGACCAATGACCATTGGCCATTCGTAGAAAAAACACCATGCAAATCATTGAAACATTACAGTAGAAGCTAGTTCAATAACTTTTGGCTTGCGTCTGTATTACTGTTGGCGCTAAAAATCGGCCAGGAATCGGCCGATGACCTTTAGCGTCGGACACACGACTCGGGTGATTGCCCTGGTGCGGTTCGCGCGGCGTGCCAGTCAATTTGACCTGTTGATTGACAAGGAAATAAACGTATTAAATTCCGAGGTTCCGATCGGCTGAGGTTCTGATCTGTCCCGAAAAGCGTATCAGCGAATCGGCCGATTTGCTATGAAGATGACCGGCTATGGATCAGCCGATAATCATGTAACAATTGCTAAGAGACTATTGGGGTAACTTAAACAATTATTACAGATGCAACACTTGAAATAGATCTGATCGGCTGTATGATAATGAACACGGAAAAGTAATGATAGAGCCGATAGTTCGATCTCAAGCTGGATAACTGGTGATAAAACTAGAACAATAGGTAAAACCTATAATTCTGGTAAATATCGATAACTAGTGAATAAATCTAAACTAAACAACGGCGATGCGCCTGAAGTTAAAGCTTAGATGTTATTCGATAAGCGGAACCTACCAATTGGCCGGAGATCGTGTCGATGCAGCCCTGCCAA
Organism: Panicum miliaceum; assembly: GCA_032594955.1. NCBI lineage: Eukaryota > Viridiplantae > Streptophyta > Magnoliopsida > Poales > Poaceae > Panicum > Panicum miliaceum. The sequence continues at coordinate 2,622,689 of CM064070.1, read as the reverse complement.
TCCGTACGAACTCGTGAAAGAAAAAGAAGTATTGGTGAAGTCGCCGACTTGAAAGTAAAGTGTGATGAAAAAGTAGATTATTTTTGTTGATTGATTGATATCTATTCTACAAAACCCTGACGGCTCCTATTTATACCCTAGGACTAAGATTCATGATCGATTACGATCCGTTACAAACTTGATTAAAATAAAAAACTACTATATCTATAATATTTTTCTAAAGAAAACGGGCTCCCGCAGAATCTTCTGCCGCCATCTCCTAGTCCAATCCGGACTCTTTCCATTGCTTCACGACCGAGTCGGCATCATTCTTTAACCAACGACAGGTCATCTTTGACTGGGATCCTCTGTTGGGATTCCCTTAGCTCCATCCCCCTATCTGTTGGCACAAGCTGCATCGCCAACCGGCCGATCCCTAACTGTAGCCTCAATCGGCCGATTCCCAACTGTAGCCTTTAAATCTGCCGCATCGGCCAGTCTCTTCCTTTTCTGACGCCAATTCAACACATGTCAAGATCCGGCGTCAACACATGCCCCTCAGTTTCGGAGTAAAATATGACTTTTACTTCAAAATTCTTTTTTAATCTCTCCTCCAAAACAAATGTAGCAAAAAAAAAATCTCCCTCCGCTACGCGGTCTTCTACATGATGATTGCAATTTTCTCGAACCGGGCGCTTGAGACAACTGTTCCCCTGGAATTCGTGTAGACGGCGCGGCAAAAATCCCGCCTTTACCCCTTCTTCTCCCGGACTGTCTTTAAGCACCGGCGTTCTCCGCCGCTCCTTCTCCACGAGCTTAGTAATCTCCTCCCTAGCGAATCACTGTTCATCTTCTCCCAGCGCCCTCTCGGTTTCCAACCGTATTCTCCGGCGATCTTTCTCACGTCTGCAATCTGCTTCATCCCTCCAATGGCGGCGCCATCAGCAACTCCACCAACCGCGGAGGTTCCGCCAGCAACTCCATCGGCGACAACGGTCTCATCAGCGACTCCATCGGTGACTCCATCGGCGACGATGAGCTTCATTCCGGAGGTAATCATCCGAAACTTTCCTCTTTTACTTTTTACTGCTTAGGCACTTTTTAGATCTATTCTCAGTTCTTCCCTTTTCCCCCCTTTTAAGTTATTTAGGCACCAAATCACTATTCCCCTTTCCGAAGCCCCTGGTCTCATCTGCTTAGATCCTATGGGGAATCCAGACCCAACTGATTTGATCAACTTAGAACCCCCGGCTGGAAAGAATGGTACCAAAGATTAGCCAACTCCAAGAGAGTTCAGTGGGATGAGTTAAAAATCGGCCAGTGCATCAATCTCTCTTTGTCCCAAATGGAGAAAAATGAACCCTTGGTAATAGCGGCTTCCTATTTCTGGTCCGACGCGCTCAACGTGTTTCTCTTTGGGCACAGACCCATGACTCCAACTCTGGCTGATGTCCTGATGCTGACCGGCCTTTACATTTCCTCCCCCGATACACCTTTTGATTATCTAATCAAACCAACCCATCGGCTAGAGACGAAAGGAATCAGCGGGTGGAAAGGATACATCAACAGAAACATGAGGACCGGGACGATTTCGGAGAGAGAACATACAACATTCTTGATGATGTGGCTAGAGAAGCACTTCTTTTGCGGCAGAGCAGTTGGCCCTTCCTCCAATACACAAGCTCTGGCAGAAGCCCTGTCAATAGGATCCGCCATCCCCCTTGGGAAGCATCTGTTAGGATCGGTCTACCATATGATGCACCAAATCGGCGTCAAATTATCAAAAGGAGAGCCGATTGGTAATCCTGGTGGCCCCTGGTGGTTCATCACCCTCTGGCTTAATTTGTACATGAGCAAGGTCTCCCAGCAGCAGATAGAGACCAAAATATTCCCCAACATCGAATCAGAGGAGAACCCCACCATACGACGACGGTGCACCTCTTTCGGAGAGGCAGCATCAGTTTTCCCTGCTTGCCAGTTCACTGCCACCCGAACAGCCGAATATTTCAGATGTTTTTACAACGGCTTCAGTGAAGAGACCACCAGCTGGTATCCGTACCAGATGACAGAGCCACTCTTTGAGCTTCCTGTCTGCTATGATTCATCGTCCAACTCTTTTGATGGCGATCTCATGGATATTTTGATCAAGTCAGGGATTTTACCAGCAAACTTCTTCTCTGGGAAAGACTTTCCAACTTATGAATTTTACAACCCAGCAGTCGCAGCACGGCAATTCGGCTTTGGTCAGCTGCCGATTCAAGTTTATTTTGTCGGCCGTGCAAAATTCCGAGATGAACTCACCAAGAGCCTCGACTACAGTCGGCTGTGCAATCTAGTGCCAGACTCCAGTACCATCGATCTAAACAACTGGATAGTGGCTCCCTTTGCCGTCCAACAATTCAAATTATGGTGGGCAGAATGGAAGCAACATCTCTTCTTTTCATCTCCTTCAACATATTGTAATAATTTGGACCCCGACAACATTGACTCAAACGCAGCGGTATTGCCCTTGTCCCAGCCGATTTCAACATTATCCCTTTTCATGCTACAATCTTGCCGCTAACTCATATTTTCCTTTTCAGTTCGAAATCAACTTCCCCCGACGCGGAGTCGAAGTGGTAGGCCGATAGAGAGCAACCGACCATACACACCATTCCCACTTATTGGCCATCACGCCCCGACCATCAAAGACATCACCAGCGACCGATGGAAGCAAGCACCGAAAAGGCCCACTTTAAAGAAGATGAGCCGCCGAGTGCGTGCCCGCGTAGAACCGGCTGATCAATCGGCGGCGGCATCGGCTGAACCTTCAACTGCACCAATTTTGCCGATTGCTGAGGAGGTCGATCTCCAGACTGCTATAGAAGTTGGAGCGGCCGCTGCATCATTGCTGGTAGAAGCTGTTCAGGTAATTCCGCACACTTCACACACTTCTAAGTATTCTATCGATATTAACCTCTTCCTTCTGCCAGGCTGCACGAATCACCCCAGCGCAGTCTCCGCAGCAATCGGCTACATCCCAAGCGCAAGCCGAAACTCCAGCGATTTCCCTCACCGAGGTAGAGAGTCTCTTAACTCAATTTCTTGATACTCAACAAAAAAAACTAACCGATTTTTGATGCAGGCCAATCTGGGTGCGTCGATTGTACCTCCCCAACAAACATCGGCCGGAAGACTCACAGAGGTATGGCGGGCATCATATATCATCAGACTTAATTATTTGCAGTATACTCATAAAATCTGCTTCCCATACCTTTTCAGGAGGCCGGCCCGAGCAGGGCACTGATAGTCGTCGAGTCTTCTTCTTCTGACGAGCCGATCGCGCCGGTTCCTGAGACGAGGGTGGCACTTCCGCCGGCGCAAGCAAGAGAAATCCGTTTCAAAGAGGTTGGAAACTTATCACCCAAATCGGCCGATTCCCCCTTACTGTCTGCTAATCCGTATTTTTACTTCTTTTATTCTTTCGCAGGAGCAGGACACTCCCAATAACAGCCTTTTCTCTTTCGCGGTTCCCCTTTCTGACGATGAAGAGGTTGCTTCACACCAAGTCACACCGAGCTCAATCCCTGATGACGTCCGTGCCAAGCTCGAGAGTATGCGGACCCTTCTCCAAGACGATATCGGCCGATTAGTGGGAGATGCCTCATCGATTCGGCAACTTCTTAATGAAATCAGAGGCCGAAATCCAGAGAAAGCGACAGAGGCTCTGGATCCTGCTGCATATATAGAGTCAATGCAGACTTCAGTGTTCAGGGCCTTGCGTCATATGGCCGATCGCGCCAAGCTAGCGAAAGCCCGCGAGGAAGAAGACTCCTACAAACATCGAGCCCAAGAGGTGCATCAGCGAATCAACTTGCTTGAGAACTCTCGTCCAAATATTGTCGGTGCCATAGATCGCCTCAAACCGCGAAGGGCAGAGCTAGCCAAAGAGATGGAGCAGGTGACCAAGGCCATAGCTGCTGAAGAAAAAAGACTCCAAGACCTTCCATCTATCATCGCCGAACTAAAGCAAGAAAGACATAACCTGGCCCGTGAAGCAATAAAAATTCATCGTCCAATGCCAGAAGTCCCCGGATCGGCTGATGACGGCCAAAGAATTGTAGACTCGGCCGATCAAATTAGACAACGAGCGATTGCGGCTATTGATGCCCTCCTTGGGTGAACTGTAAAAAATCTTGTAAACATTTAATGCCATCTCGCTGTTGATGCACAGATTCAAACTTGGACCGTCCTTTTTGGCAACTTTTCATTTATTAACACCTTTACTCCGATGGGACGCATCCTACCATCTCTTTACCCCCTTCCTTCTATAAGTATGAGATCCCATATCGTTTCCAAAGGCATCCGTATTACCCATCTTCTTCCCCTCCAGTAATTTGATCTCTGTCCTCCCAGGCTAGACATCAAGATGTCTTCTTCATCTTCTTCCTTCTCTGTCAACCAGGTACGAACCCTCTTCTATTTCCTGCCTTGACATCTCAATCGCTCTGACACTGGGTAGTTGTTTGCTCTTTATTTAGCCGAAACGCCTTAGTCCCAGTCTGGAACGAGCGATTGAAGTTATGCATTCAGACGGACCATTGTCGTAGGCGGACATAGATCTGATAAAATCTCACTTTGAAGAACTCAAAGGTCATGTTCCTGCAGATGTCCAAAAAGTCTGGGACCATGTAGACGCTAACTACTCCAGGCGACCGCCAACTGAAAGGAGTCATCCACTCCCTCGCTCAGTTGCCCTTGAAGATGCTGCGGCGTGAACATCCCAACGTCCTCTTGACAGGAGGCATCCACTCCCTCGTCAAGTCGAGGCTGAAGCCACCATGGAGGATCTGGTGGAGAAGAGCATCCGCCTTTTGATAAAATTAGGCCGGATTGAGAGAGAGATTAAGAAAAAGCATGATCAATAGATATATTGGTACTTTTATTCTAAGGACGACTTGTACCATATCGGCCATGTACTCTGTTGTTTTCACCGAATAACGAATCGGTCAGACCAAATCAAAATGTTTCCTCCTTAAGGCGATGTCATTTTTACATCGGCTATATAGACAGCAGCCAATGGGAGTTGGCCACGTTGTCTTGATGCACCCTATCGCAAGTTATGCATCCACCCATATACTTGGATAGTACCTCTTCAGATATCTCCTGTTTAAGACTCTTGTGAATTCTTCCCCTTCGATAGTTTCTAGTATATATGCATTTCCCGGAGCACATCGGCCGATTTTATACGGCCCCTCCCAAGTGGGCGACCATTTACCGAATTTGGGATCCTTAGACCCTATCGGCAGCACCAACTTCCATACCAAATCTCCTTGGGAGAATTGTTTAACCTTGACCTTCTTGTCATACCACCTGGTCACCCTTTTCTTGTTTTCTTCGATGCTAATCAGGGTCCTCAATCGTTGACCCGCCGAATCATCGAGCTCTTCCTTCATGAGGAAGGAATAGTCATCAGCCGTCAACTGATCTTGAAGCGATATGCGCCTTGACCCCGTCCTTAATTCCCAAGGCAAGACTGCCTCGTGACCATATACCAACTGATAAGGAGATATCTTAGTGGCCCCGTGACAAGCCATCCTATAAGCCCATAGAGATTCAGCCAAAGACATGTGCCACTTCTTGGGTTGTTCCTCTATCTTCCTCTTGATCAACTTGATTATCCCCTTATTGGATGATTCGGCCTGGCCGTTGGCTTGAGTATAGTACGGAGAAGAATTCAACAATTTAATCCTCATATCGGCGGTGAATTCTCTGAATTCCCCTGAGGTGAACATCGTTCCTTGATCAGTTGTGATAGTTTGAGGAATACCGAACCGATAAACAATGTGGTTCTTAACGAAATCGATCATCGGCCGATGTCACGGTCTTCAACGGAACTGCCTCCACCCACTTGGTAAAATAATTAGTGGCTACTAATATAAACTTGTGTCCTCTGCTTGATGGAGGGTGAATCTGTCCGATGAGATCTATTCCCCAACCTCTAAACGGCCATGGCTTGATTACCGGGTTCATAGCCGAAGCTGGCGCGCGCTGCACATTGCCAAACTTCTGACAGTCTTGACAACCTTTATAATATTTGAAACAATCTTCGAGAATCGTCGGCCAATAATACCCATTGTTTCTGATCATCCACTTCATCTTATGAGCCGATTGATGGGCTCCGCATACGCCTTCGTGGATTTCTCCCATCAGGACCTTCGCTTCTTCCGTTCCCAGGCATTTGAGAAGAACCCCATCAATCGTCCGGTAAAACAAATTGTCTTCGAGTAACACATATTTCGTGGCCTGAAAACGCACTCGCCGATCCACCTTCTGGGACGGATCTTTCAAGTAATCGGCAATCTCCTTTCGCCAATCATCGGCCGCAAGTTCCAGAATCATGGCCCCTTGAATCGGCTGATATCCGGACGCATGTTGGGCAAGCCTATTGGCCTCTTCATTGTAATTTCTGGGAATGTGCTCAATCACCGCAGACTTGAATTCCTTTAACAGCTAGAGGCAATCTTCGTAGTAAATCCTTAAGATATCATCTTTGCATTCAGACCTCCCTGTCAATTGATCTACAATGAGCATGGAATCTCCAAAAATTTCAACTGCATCAGCTTTGACTTCCCTTAGCAATTGGATACCTTTTAAGACGGCTCGGTATTCTGCCTGATTGTTGGTTGCGGATGCCTCTATCGGCAGAGAGAAATCATAGCTTGCCCCCCGAGGCGATACAAGAACGATGCCGATTCCCGATCCAGCTCCACATGAAGAACCATCGAAGTATAGAGTCCATGGAACCGGTTCAACGACAGCAATTTCCGGTCCATAATGCTGAGCCACGAAATCGGCCATGACTTGACCCTTGACAGCCTTGGCCGATTCGTACCTTAAGTCAAAATCTAACAGAGGCAGGATCCACTTTCCAATCCGTCCTTTCAAAATTGGCCGTGATAGCATATATTTTACCACATCATCTTTGCATACGACTATGCACTCTGCCGATAACAAATAGTGCCTAAGCTTGGTACACGAGAAATATAGACATAGGCACAACCGTTCCACCGGGGAATATCTTGATTCAGCGTCCAGGAGTCTTCTGCTGACATAATATACCACCCGTTCTTTTCCTTCGAACTCCTGTACCAGCGCCGATCCGATAGCCTGTTCGTCAGCCGATAGGTATAGTTTGAACGGCTTATCAGGGTGTGGCGGGACTAACACCGGTGGTGAAATTAGATACTGCTTGATATCTTCTAACGCTTTGCGTTGTTCTTCTCCCCACACGAATTCCTGATCGGGCTTCAATTTCAACAAAGGAGTGAAAGCTTGAATACGCCCGGACAAGTTGGATATGAATCCTCTAATAAAATTGACCTTTCCGATTAGAGACTGCAGCTCAGTTTTATTCTGCGGGGCTACAACCTTGTTGATGGCAGCTATGGTCTTCCGGTTAACCTCTATCCCGCGCTCATGGACCATGAATCCTAAGAATTGCCCTTCCAACACGCCGAATGTACACTTGTTCGGGTTCATTTTCAATCCATGCTTCCTGTGCACTCCAATACCTCTTGTAAATCGGCCAGATGTTCCTGATGACCTTTTGACTTGACTACAACATCGTTGATGTAGATTTCCACCGATACACCAATGAGCTTGTGAAAGATATAATTCATAGCCCGCTGGTATGTAGCGCCGGCGTTCTTTAACCCAAAGGTCATTACAACCCACTCGAATAGACCGAGGTGGCCCGGACACCTGAAAGCCGTCTTTGAAATATCTTCTTCGGCCATTAATATTTAATTGTACCCAACATTACCATCCATGAAACTAATGACTTTATGTCCTACGGCAGCATCTATGAAAACATCGGCTGTCGGTATTGGATACCCGTCCATTGGTGTAGCCTGATTTAGGTTCCTGAAGTAGATGCATACGCGCAACTTTCCGTTTTTCTTATATATGGGTACAATATTAGAAATCTATTCGGCGTAACGGCACTGCCGAATAAATCTTGCTTCAATCAATCTTGTGATCTCGGCCTTTATATCAGGTAGAATTTTAGGGTTGCATCATCGTGCAGGCTGCTGATATGGCCGATATCCTGATTTTATAGGCAACCGGTGTTCGACAATGGACCGGTTTAGGCCAGGCATCTCATGGTATTCCCAAGCAAAGCAATCTTTGAATTCTTTTAAAAAACTTATCAATCCACATTTGTAATCGGGATCTTAACTAGCACTAATATACGTCGGCCTTGGCTTGCTACCATCTCCCAAATCCACCATCTCTAATGAATCGGCCGACGTAAATCCATGCCCAAACTTCCCGTCTTCTCGGACGAACTGATCCATCTAATCTGAATCTTCAGAGCCGACTGCTTGGATCGGCTGTAGACCAAAATCGGACACTTTCAGGAAATCAGTGTCCCAAGTTCTACCAGATATACACTTGACGTGTTCACAGCTCCACTGTTGCGTGTCGGCCGCCGCAACACTGTAGGTGGAATCGGCGGTGACTATCTCTGTACTGTCGCCGACCCACTATACGAGGCATTGGTGCATTGTAGACGGGACGCAGCAATTCGCGTGTATCCAATCGCAACCGAGCAACATGTTGTATGACCCCTTACCATTAATAATAAAGAAGGTAGTGGGAAGGGTCTTACTGCCGATGGTGAGGTCGACGTAGAGCGCTCCGCGGGCGTGAGACACGTTGCCTTCAAAGTCTTTGAGCATCATGTCCGTCTTGGTCAGGTCTTCATCGCTTTTGCCTAACTTCCGAAACATGGCATATGGCATGATATTGACTGTAGCGCCTCCGTCCACTAGTAGCCTGGTAACGGGTCGTCCGTTAACATGTCCTTTGAGAAATAGTGCCTTGAGATGTTGCCGTTTTTCGTCTTCCGGTTTCTCAAAGGTGGCTGTCATCGGCTCCAGAACCAACTGCGCCATCTGCTCCTCCATCCTTGTTGCTTTATCTCGATCGACGGGCGCCTTGAACTCCATCGGCAATATGAACACCATGTTGACATCAGCTGCCGATTCTTGATTGTCGCCCTCCTTGTTGTTGTTTCTCTTGTGGCGCCAGATCCGAGACCTATCGTTTTTCTTATCCAGCACCTGCCTCTGCTCTTCCTCTTGTTGTTCCCATTGGCGCAGACGTTGGATCCTTCATTTTTGAGATTTAGACAATCCATCAGGTCACCACCTGGGGTTTACTGGTTTGGCCGGTGGTTTGGCGTGCTCCTAGTCTGGTTCCCTTCCTAGGGGGTTCTCATCTGACACCCTAGCACCAGCCATTTCTTCTAGCCGATCGTGTACGCTGGTTCTGCCCCCCAGTCGCTTCTCCTGGTTGATCCTGCCCTTCGACCGATCATACCGGTCAACTCTGCCCCCCAGCCGATCATGCACTAAAAGGCGCCGACCTTCTTGTTTGCGCCAGTTTCTGCTGATCGGCTCTGATCCTCTGTCTCTGGAGCGCGATCTTTTGAGCGGGCGATCGTTGTGACTTGATCCGCTGCACTCAGGGAAATTATCGGCTGATGGCAATCTGAGGTTATTTTCCCAGCAATGGATGAAGAACGGACATCGCCAATGATCTTCGTGTCGGCGTATCATCTCATCGTGGTGTCTCGACCTTTCCTGCTGCCGCCGATATTTGCTGAGTAAGAATTGGGAAGTGACGGGTCTATGCGATCGTTATGACCCTTCGCCCTCGTCTTCAACCCGTCTTTTCCCTTTGACATCATTTATCATAACCTGCTTTCTGGGGTCCACGGCGCCGCTTCTTCTAGCCGATTCCGACGTCAGCACCTTGGTTTGGAGTGAGTTTTTTCCTGTGTCAACCATGTTGGCGGGGAAAGGATGCTGATCAATCTTCATCGGCTTTACTGGCTTCGCCGGGACTTTGAACTTGAGTCTACCTTGCTCAATGGCCGACTGTATCTGCTGACGGAAGATTTTGCACTCGTTTGTGTCATGAGATGTAGCATTGTGCCATTTGCAGTACTTCATCTTTTTGAGCTCATCGGCCGAGGGAATGGAGTGGTAAGGCGAGAGCTTGATCTGCCCCTCTTGGAGAAGTAAGTCGAAGATTTTATCGGCCTTTGACGTGTCAAAACCGAACGCCTCTGGATCTTTCTTGCCGAAAGGGCACGATATCGGCTTCTTCCCTTTGACCCATTCTGCTAGGCCGATTTCTTCTTCTTCCTCAGATTCAGATCCTTCCAAATATACCACCCTTTCCTGGACATTCCTCTGCTGATCAAACGGACGTACTTCCTGACCGGCCAATCGGTGAACGATCTGACTTAAGCTTTCAAATTCTTGTGAGGCGTACCTCTCCTTGATATGTGGCAGGAGGCCTTGGAAGGCGATGTCGGCCAACTGAGCATCGGTCAGGGCTAGGGTATAGCATTTGTTTCTGACCTCTCTGAACCTCTGGATGTAGCCAGTTACTGGTTCGTCGCTCCTTTGCCTGAGGCTGGTCAAATCTGAAAGCTTCATCTCGTGGACTCCCGCGTAGAAGTACTTATGGAATTGCTTTTCCAGATCAGCCCAAGTAACGATGGAATTGGGTGGTAAGGTAGTGAACCACTGGAAGGCCGACCCAGATAAAGATGACGAGAACAGACGCACCAGCAGAGCATCTTGTGTGGCGGCTTCCCCGCACTGGATGATGAATCTATTTATGTGCTCCACGATTGAGGTGTCATCCAGCCCCGAAAATTTGGTGAAGTCAGGAACTTTGTACCGGTGGGGAAACGGCAGTAGGTCGTAGGCCGATGGGTATGGTGTCTTGTACGTATAAGTTTGTACTTTCAGCTTTAACCCGAATTGGTCTTGAATTACCTCCGCTATTCTTGCCTTCCAATCCACTTGCTGCTCAGCTGGTCGGGGCGCCGGCGTGTGTTGGTGGATCGGCGGCGGTACGACCGGGTGATGGATCGAAGCGTGTGGCGGATTCTGTTGCATCGTGGCCGTCTGAGCAGTTGACAGCTGATGGCGTAGCGAATCTGCCACCCCATCGTACATCGTCATCGGCGCCGTGCTTCTGAGTGCTTCTGCGGCATCTGCCCCCCTGCCGATTTCTGACGGGGCCGGTTGATACTGAGGGACCGTCGGCCGGACGACCGAATGGAACGGTGCCTGGATCAGATAGCTCCCATGACCGGTTGATTGATCAGAAAAAGCCGCTGTTGCTGGTGCCCCCCAAGGTACTGAGTTTGAGGGCAGCGATTGCATGGAAGCAATCTGGACAGGCTGAAGCGGTGCTTGCGATCGAAAACATGGTGCACCGTTATACCCTGGAGGCATTGAAGGCAACAAAGTGTTGTATCCTTCGTGTTGCGTCGACATCGGCTGAGGAGCTGAGTGAGACGTGCCTGATAAGCTTCTGGTTGGAGGTACAATAGGTGGGGTGTACGCTGGCCCCTGATATCCCTGAGCTACTCCGCTGACCAGAGAACTGATGACGGCGTTATACACCGTGTTGGTCATTACTGAGGATTGGTCGATGATAGCCTGATAGACGGACTGTTGAATCATATCGGACATCTTGCCCGAATCCTCAGCGATGGTGATGTGGCGGGGAACTGGAAGAGGAGCTTTCTTGATTGTCTCCCCGCTTCTGGTACGACTGAAAGATTGCAAATACACCCTTTTGTAGTCTTCTAGGTGTCTTGCCAGTTCCTCTTTCTGATTGTCCTTGAGATATGCTTCCGTGACCTCAATGATGTTGTTCTCAGAGACTTCGGTGGTCTTTGACATGTTGGATGTTGGGTTGGTCCCACCAGGCGTGCCAAAAGTGTGTTGGCGCTAAAAATCGGCCAGGAATCGGCCGATGACCTTCAGCATCGGACACATGACCCGGGAGAATCTGCTTAACTCCTGTTCGGGTGATTGCCCTGGTGCGGTTCGCGCGGCGTGCCAGTCAATTTGACCTGTTGATTGACAAGGAAATAAACGTATTAAATTCCGAGGTTCCGATCGGCTGAGGTTCTGATCTGTCCCGAAAAGCGTATCAGCGAATCGGCCGATTTGCTATGAAGATGACCGGCTATGGATCAGCCGATAATCATGTAACAATTGCTAAGAGACTATTGGGGTAACTTAAACAATTATTACAGATGCAACACTTGAAATAGATCTGATCGACTGTATGATAATGAACAAGGAAAAGTAATGATAGAGCCGATAGTTCGATCTCAAGCTGGATAACTGGTCATAAAACTAGAACAATAGGTAAAACCTATAATTCTGGTAAATATCGATAACTAGTGAATAAATCTAAACGAAACAACGGCGATGCGCCCGAAGTTAAAGCTTAGATGTTATTCGATAAGCGGAACCTACCAATCGACCGGAGATCGTGTCGATTGCAGCCCTGCCAATCCGTACGAACTCGTGAAAGAAAAAGAAGTATTGGCGAAGTCGCCGACTTGAAAGTAAAGTGCGATAGAAAAGTAGATTATTTTTGTTGATTGATTGATGTGTATTCTACAAAACCCTGACGGCTCCTATTTATACCCTAGGACTAAGATTCTTGATCGATTACGATCCGTTACAAACTTGATTAAAATAAAAAACTACTATATCTATAATATTTTCCTAAAGGAAATGGGCTCCCGCAGAATCTTCTGCCGCCATCTCCTAGTCCAATCCGGACTGTTTCCATTGCTTCACGACCGAGTCGGCATCGTTCTTTGACCAACATCAGGTCATCTTTGACTGGGATCCTCTGTTGGGATTCCCTTGGCTTCATCCCCCTATCTGTTGGCACAAGCTGCATCGCCAACCGGCCGATCCCTAACTGTAGTCTCAATCGGCCGATTCCTAACTGTAGCCTTTAAATCTGCCGCATCGGCCAGTCTCTTCCTTTTCTGACGCCGATTCAACACGTGTCAAGATCCGGCGTCAACAATTACATCATGAATGAAGAATATTTTGGTCCAAACAATATTTTTGCTTGCGTCCATACTGCAACAATCAAGTATTGGAATTGCTCATTACAATCACAATTAGAAAGTTATTCTCAATGCTCGGAAACAAATTTGTCCTCATAAATGCATCATATTAATGTTTCCTTTCTTCTTCATAACTCCCTAAGGTGAAAATACGGACGTCGTTGTGCATAGTTTGCAATTACTCTCTTCATAATAAAAAGGGGCCCTCTTTAATTATGAGTTAATATGCAATCATATGTTCTTTTCCCTTGTATGACCCTCTGAATATTGAGCAAGCAGGCTTAAACAATCTCTACATAAAGCCTGTGGGATTAGCATCTCATAAACAAACAACAAATGCATATCACGAAGTTTTTTAAGAAAACATTTTGGTGATTGCACTTTTGAGCTTGGCCAGGTAAAGGCCATGAAACATAATAATTTTAATCAAAAGGTCTCTTTCATCGGTGATTGCACACTTTTGAGCTAATCTCGTAGCCATACTAGGGCAAGCACGTAGCAAGTGCCATAGAAAGTTGCGAAGGCGCACAGAAGCTCATGATCATATCAATCTCCTTACTTGGACGCACACCGGTGGAAGCGAATCAGATAGAAGCAGTGTTTTATTGAAGTGTGGGAGGAGTGATTGTAGGGTGTACATACATACTGCACCACCTTAGGCATCATGTCCATGACAAAAATTTTACCATGCAGAACAAGCACATGCAACATAAACTATGGATTTATCAGAAGTTGTATTGGAATTTACTTGTGGGAAGTTTGTTTTCTTTGATATCATGCTAAGAGGAAATTGTGTGATACTAAACTAAAATAGTTCCAGAGTAAATTTCTGACTACTTAATGACAACTACATTTTATTTGAGATTCACTGTTTTGTTAAAGAGAAGCACTGAACAAAACCGCTCTTCGAAGTGATAAATCAATTGTTCAAATTAAAAGAAAGAAGTAAAAAAAATCAACATTTCTCTGCATTGAGCCCATACCCACCTAGGGACCATAGTTAACTGGTAGATGACCGACACTCTTCCAGAAATCAAACACCAAATGATTTTTGTAATGATGCTCCCAAGTATAGAAAGCTAGTGGAGTAAGAAATTTCTATCCGTATAGGTCGGCGGCTCTCGACAATCATGCGAATGGCCACTCCCCGAGGCGCCCTGATTAAGCTAAATGAAACCTTTAGCGCGTGCACTATGTTGGGAGTTGGGACTCATTAACGGCGCTAAAACCCTAGCTATGGTTTAATATTTATAATCTATAACAGAGGCTTTAAGGCCCGCAATATCCGAGGCAGTAACCGACCACGGTGAGCTCGCTATGTACATTGTGCCCTACATAAATATGATCGAGTACAAGCTTTCTCTTGTTTAAGTAACTGGTTTGATGGGTTCTCTAGACGTGGACATGGCTCGCTGCCCCCATTTGGCCTAGGGCTTGCAGAAATCCATTGGCCATGGGCTCACTTTCCATGGTTGCAGCCTTGAAGAAAGATGTTGTGTACTGTCCAACTAATGTTAATGTTGCATCAACTTGCTATGCAATTTGCATCATGGATGAGGTGTCCTCCGGGTTATAAAACTAGTCATGTCAGTGGCAAGGGGAATGGCTAGCATGGCTATACGTGTTCCTCTTCTAGGGTTTGCAAAAGGCTAAGGCCATAGAGATGAGCTAAAACAACTGTACTGCATGCACTGGCCTTCTTGCTAGTACATATATATTCACCCTCTTTTTGAGCCATGAAAAGGAGTGTGAATTGAAGCAAACAAGGTCTCTTGCACATGCTCGCCTCTTACACAGATGACGGTGTGCACATATATACATTGTTACATGCATCGATGCATGGTTAATTTTGTTGCATCCATACATGCATCAGCCTTCTCCTTTAGCCAAAAGCAAGCTCCTAACGAATGCTATCAACCAAATAGAGGCTAGGAGATCCTAACCTCGATCAAGTCAATAACCATGTATATTTGTGCCAAAAGCGTGCACCGCATTTGGTTATGGTTCATGTCTTCATGATGATGATGATGCATGGGGACCTCTCTCGATGAAATTAAGCATTGGCCCGATGCAGGTTCGTGAACCATACATCTAGCTTGACACGTGTCGACAGATGTTGTGCTCACTTGCCTAATGATTGAGACCATGATTATATATATATATATATAATATATATTATATATATTTGAGATGATTGCACCAAATAAAAGTCTTCAATCTTGTCCAATTAATTAGACTATTTGAATGTCAAGAAAGGGACTAAAATTGCGGTATACTTAGAGAGACCTCGGCATAAGGTGTGAAAGACACAGGCTAGCTACCATATATAAGATGTCTATATTTATATGAACATAGTTGAATGTATAAACTGGTTGTGCATGCCAATGTATAGTACGTGTATAATATAAGGTTGTACAGCTGTTTGATCAAACTGAGTGCATGGAAAACAAATACTTTGCATGCATCCTCCAATGCGAATGAATGTTTTTGCTCTCGATCCGATCCTGGAACGCGTCGCACCGAAAGAAGCATGCCATTGTTAATCTTGCATCCCAGATGGTACGTACTAGCTAATACGCGGAAGAATCTGTGGAAAGTTGTTGCCACTTGAAAGAATGGCTCTTTCTTCTGCTCATTCCGCTTTGATATATAGGATGGAGTGAGAATATTAGGTGCAAAGAGGAAATGGGAACTGCAGCTTTGGCTCCATGCAAGGATGGAAACAAAATACAAGGACAACAAAAATATATAAGTTAGCAGGTTTAGGTATGGGTACAGTACATCCAAATCGAATAATAAAACTAGTGCATGACGCTAACGCGATCGAACGATGTATATTATTCATTTGACTTTAAGTTTGCAAATTAGATAAAAAGTAGTGCATTGACCCTTAGCTAGCTAATACATTTGCTGATGATCTATTTATTTGTGTCTAACTTGTAGATAACGACGATGATGACACACACTCAAGGTATGGGGGAGAAGTCACTGATCACTAGCAAGTGATGGGAGCGAGATTTTTGTGATGATGGAGCCAAGTCAGGAAGCTGCTTGGAGGTGCAAAATTTTTGGATGCTTTATGGTCCGCTTTTGTGAAAGAGTATGCGTCCGGGGTCACCCTTTTCCGTGTCTGCTTGTTCTTGGTATATAGGTCGGCAAAGGACACCGGATATATTTTTTGCAGCTTCCCAGGGGACACAGACCTACAGTGACTAGTGAAGCTGCTCTGCAGCTGCTTGAATTTGCATTGGGGCTTGCTTTTGCCATACACCATGCATACTACTGCGCTTGCTGCTGGAATGGAATAGAAGACGGCAATGGAAGAAACATAGTTGACATGAAACCGACCATATCGCTGCTCTGACACTTACCGACCATATCTACGTGTACTTTGTGCCGTTGAAGTTGTGGTGCAAGAAAAAAAAACTTTTATATTGAACATAGTACGTAATTCATTTGTAAATTTAGAAGAACTTAGAATTAAAATTTCTTGAATAATTCGTAGAATTCCAACATTGCAAGGTATTCTATATATATATATATATATATATATATATATATATATATATATATATATATATATATATATATATATATATATATATCTTACATTCCTTTACAAAAGACGGGATGATGATATATCCATATCTTCTTTTATATTCAAATACGGAATCGAGTTTTTCTTTCTCGCAAAAACATATACTCAGGTTCCGTGTTTAGACACTGAGGAAGAGATGGATGCCCACGAGGCCACACGACAAACACAAGGGTTGTGCAACGAGGCTTTTGAGCTGTGCCGCCTTTCCTAGTTTATTGGAGATCGAGAGTTGCATCAAGAAAAGTGATCAAAAGTTGGGAGGGGGCGGCAGAGAATTTTTGGGTAGCTGCAGGTAATTAGCGACAGAGCGCGCGTGCAATTGCAATTGCCAAAAGCAGAGCGGATGCACTGCGAACGATGGCGCCCCGGCCCTGCTGGCACTGCACTGTAAAGCGAGGGGCCCGCCTGGCAGTCCACTGGGTAGATACTCTCTGCTTGCTCTGGTGTTTTTTCCCACTTGGAAAATTGGGGATTGGCTGGAACGCGCACTGTGACAGCATGGCACCAGTTGGTATTTTGTTCCAATGTAACACACACACACACACACACACACACACACACACACACACACACACACACACACACACACACACACACACACACACACACACGGTTTAGCCCTAAAAAGAAATGGTTACACAACACGGTTTAGACGTTTAGTGGAGTATGGCATAAGGTTCTCATCACCGTTTCCCATGCATGCAAGCAAATGCATGGCCAGGAGGATCAGGGTTTCAGTTTATTTCCCGATTATTATGTAAAAAAAAAAAATCCATGGCCGTGGTCGGTGGTGCCTTTATCACTCCTTCATTGGCAGGAACCACTTTCCTAGTCAGATTGAATTTTGAAATAAATTTGTATTTTATTGGTGGCAGTGCCATGGATATTTTGTCAAGCTCTTGCGAGTGAAGGAAGAAAAGAATTTAAATAAGCTTTATTTTACTAGCGGAGCTCAAAGTTCTAGCCCTATCCATACTCAATGAGGTTTAATTATCAAATACCAAAAAAAATGATATTAACGTTGTTTATGCCCGTTTGTTTCAGCTTCTTGCTGACTGATTTTGAAGGATCGATTTCGGAAAATCCGAAAACTAATTATGGATTCTCAATTCTGGGAGTCATCAGATTTTTGAATTTCTAAAAGTTAAGCTGGCCATAAGCTGAAATAAATAGAGCCTATGTAAGCTGCAACTTTGATCTTCAGTTCCTGTAATTTAGGTGACAGTATTTGTAGTTTAGTACTGAATGAATGATTAAACCGAAAATGCCGGCCGGCGATGAGGATGCAGCTGGTTTGGTTAACGATGCAATTTACTACAAGTAATATAAACGGGCCGGGATCATTCTCGCATGCAGCGCGCGGATCTCAATAATAGTGGCAGGCCGCCGGGGCGCAGCAGATAAGCGCGAGCATGCTGCATGAGTGGGATGGGAGCGTGCGACGGCGTGAGCTCCCCGCGCCGCGCGCGAGCTGAGCGGCGGCAGGTCCAACGCTCTCGTCTCGCCGGCCGTTGGTGGTGGTGGTGGACTGGATGGAATCCACGCCAAACGGGGGGCGGGTGGCAGCAGCAGCCTCCCTCATGTTCTCCCCTCCGCCCCACTGGTAGAGGCATCCTAACATGTGTCGCTCGAGCCACCCCCAACCTTCTCTCTCTTTCTCTCTCTCCTCCCTCACGCAGCAGCAACAGAATCTCTCTCTCTCTCTCTCGGAAAGAAAAACAAAATGGAGAAAATCTCATCGAATTTTCTCATTCCTCCTAGAACGAGAACAGGGAATTTAAAACGCGAGCTCTGAAAAAGGGACTTAGATCCTATCAATCTCCAAGTAATCTTCCCTGCCACCACCTTTCTTATTTGTTTGTTCGTTCAAGCTACTGCCATGATTCTATTCCTTTCTTTCTTTCTTTCTTTCTCTCTCATCATGCCATGGCAGCACGCCATGCAGCCGCTCTCCTCTCCTCCCCACCAGCAGCAGCCAGCAACGGCACCACCACTTCCTCTCTCCTTCACATGCAGAGCTCAGCTGCCTAGTCCAGTCATCACCCCCACCCGGCCTCTTCCCTCTCCTATATAACCACCCCCAGTCCAACCCCCCAAACCACCAACACAACAACATTTGCAACAACAGCAACAACAACACCTCCTTCTTCTTCTACCTCTAGCTATACAGCTGATCGATCGATCAAGTGATCATCACCACAATAGCTAGCTAGCCAACAAATCAAAAGCCAGTCGATCCAGCAAGAAGCTCAGCAGTCAGCCATCATGGTGCTCCTTCCTACTGACCGCATGGACAGCCTCTTCTCCCCGCGCTGCGTGTGGGTGAACGGCCCCATCATCGTCGGCGCCGGGCCCTCGGGTCTCGCCGTGGCGGCGTGCCTGCGCGAGCAGGGCGTCCCCTACGTCATCCTTGAGCGCGCCGACTGCATCGCCTCGCTCTGGCAGAAGCGCACCTACGACCGCCTCAAGCTGCACTTGCCCAAGCAGTTCTGCGAGCTCCCGCGCATGCCCTTCCCCGACCACTACCCGGAGTACCCGACCCGCCGCCAGTTCATCGACTACCTCGAGGACTACGCCGCCAAGTTCGAGATCAAGCCCGAGTTCAACAGCACCGTGCTGTCCGCCCGCTACGACGAGACCTCCGGCCTCTGGCGCGTCATCACCTCCGCCCCCGGCAACGGCGACATGGAGTACATCGGCCGCTGGCTCGTCGTTGCCACCGGCGAGAACGCCGAGGGCGTCGTTCCGGACATCCCTGGCCTCGAAGGCTTCGATGGCAAGGTCACCCACGTCAGCGACTACAAGTCCGGCGAGGCATACCGCGGCAAGAGCGTGCTCGTCGTCGGATGCGGCAACTCCGGGATGGAGGTCTCGCTCGACCTCAGCGACTACGGCGCGCGCCCCGCCATGGTGGTGCGCGACGCCGTCCACGTCCTGCCCCGCGAGGTGCTCGGCAAGTCCACATTTGAGCTTGCCGTGCTCCTCATGCGCTGGCTCCCGCTCTGGATCGTTGACAAGATCATGATCCTACTCGCCTGGCTCGTCCTCGGTGACCTCGCCAAGCTCGGCTTGCGCCGCCCCACCGGCGCCGGCCCGCTCGAATTCAAGGAGACCTACGGCCGCACACCGGTGCTCGACTACGGCGCGCTCGCACGCATCCGTGCAGGCGACATCGCCGTCGTCCCCGCTGTAAAACGTTTCGCCAAGGGCAGCCAAGTTGAGCTCGCCGACGGCCGTGTTCTCAACTTCGACGCAGTCATCCTTGCCACCGGCTACCGCAGCAACGTGCCCCAGTGGCTCCAGGTAAATTGACACTCCTTCTTCCATTATATTCCGATGGCAGCTAGCTAGCTGCCACTACGTACTACTGTTCCATTGCAACAACAACGAACATTGGTCTGATCAATCCATGTCCAATTCTTTCAGGGTAACGATTTCTTCAACAAGGACGGATACCCCAAGACCGCCTTCCCCCACGGATGGAAGGGTCAGTCTGGCCTCTACGCCGTCGGCTTCACCCGCCGTGGTCTCTCTGGCGCCTCCGCCGACGCCGTGCGCATCGCCAAGGACCTCGGCAACGTCTGGAGGGAGGAGACCAAGCCCACCAAGAGGGCCGGTGCCTGCCACAGGCGCTGCATCTCCGTCGTCTTCTAAACTGATCGAGCCGTCAGATCATGAAGCTAACTTACTGAAGCACACACACACACACACACACATACAGTTTGTTCATGGTGTTTTATTTAGCCAGTCCAATCCCCTTGGTTTGTTGTTCATTTGTTCTTTGCCCGGTAAATTACTAGTATGGTGTCGTTAATTAGGTTATACGGTAAAAACAGTGAGAGTGAGTTGAGGTTAAAAAAAAAGGAGAAAGTGGAGCCCTCCCATCAGTGGTGAAGTGAGTGAGCCCTATAGGGGATTTTTACTGCAGCTATGGGCGCTAGCTTGGTGTATAGTAGCAACCTGTTGATGGAAGATGAGGCTCTTTCTCATTGACGTAGCATGTTCATTTCTTTGTTGTATACACTCTAGTGTAGTGTCCTACTACACTTTGTAGCAGTAGCTAGTTTTAGCAGTGTTATATGGTTAGTGAGGAGGTAGTACATACCTCTTGCTGTAATCTTTTTGTTTTTCTTTTTACTGCTCTTTGTATGGCTCTTTACTTGAGAGTGAATATATATGGCTATTGGCTACTAGTGTAATTTGAATGTCATTCTTTCTTGTGTTTAGCATCTCTCTCTCTCTCTCTCTCTCTCTCTCTCTCTCTCTCTCTCTCTCTCTCTCTCTCTCCCCTCTGCAAGAAGTAAAGTTTACAAAAGGGGAGGGTTATGCAATGTCTCTTTCAGGCTTATGCATCATTGAGATTCAGGGGGCCAGCAGGAAACATGGTAGTGTGGTGTGGGCTGTGGAATTCCTGGCTCTTGTCCTCTGGTTGTCCCTTGCAACACTACTGGTCACTGTTAGTTGTGTTCCCATGGTGCCATGGAAAGTTACTAGTATAAATCAGATGAGATCTCACTGCTGCACCACACCACTACCTGACTCTGGCCCGCAACCGGCCAACCAAGATTCCAGATTAATTAGCCAAAAGTCAACTATCACAAACAGGAGATTAAATATGAGTCATTTTTTTTGGGTGGGGGTAATACAAACTCCTAGTCACAATTTCAGAAGTTCAGCATATCAAGACTAGCTCACAAAGCAACACAAACATTACACAAAGAAATGAGTACTTATTTGACTTTAATTTTTCCCAAATTAATACAAATCAGTTGGTTACATATACATGGAGACTATGCACTCCGATTATTGCGGTTCAGTTCCTCAAATAATGCATACCAGCTTGCTGTTCCTAAAATAGTACATTGTACCAGCTCCTTTGAGCTAGTACAATCGGTAATAATGAGAACAACTCTTCAGCTGCTTAGCATTGTTAAAGACACTGTCCAATGAACAGCTAGTTTCAACGAGGACACTCATCAATATTTAGAAGTTCAATTATAACCGTCCTTTCCCTTTCGAATCCGGGGCCAAAAATATCTGGAAAGAAGGAACCAATGGTCCAAGATGGACCAGTTCATGTGGTAAGAGAGCATCAAGTGGTCACTGAAGATCAAGCTGGATATGGGTTGTATCCCAGGTAACCCCAGTAGATTTAAAGCCCCCCACTTGGCAATCAAAAAGAAATGTGATACGATGAACAACCCTGCACAAGGTCACATGTGTCTCCCCTTGGAGAGACCTCGGCCGCCAAATCACAGGCCATTTCAGATCCGCGCATCACTAACACTGCATAGCAAACAGATCGGTCGGTTAATTACGTATAATCAAAGTTCAAATGAGAACTTTGTTTTCCATCAAAATGTTTTGGGATTCCTAGGGATGCTTTATAATTGGATTATTTTAAGTAGCTGACTGGCGCTGGTGAGTGTGAACTAATTCTTTTTCTACACTAACCTATCAACCCGTGCTCCCGGACTAATTAGAATTAATATAAAAATAAGAACTATAGCTAATAATTATAATTATCTATCCCATTCTCACTTTCATCTATTAAATATTCTAATGTACAATACTCTAAAGATACATACTCATCATTATCTAGTTGTAATATGTTTAGTTAGTAATAATATTTTTCACTTTGTATCACACCTCCATATATATTTGATATGTATTTAATTGAGTCATTTGGTTAAGCTATGTGAATAACATAAAAATTGGTATTCTTATATCTTCCCCAATATATGACACGCTCCATGGGTAGTATTTTTATATAAGCAATAATATAAATAATATATTAATAATGATAGATATAGTAATTTAGAATTTTATATCGGTGCCTGTCGGTGTTTTACCGCCACGCCCACCGAGGGATACCCCCGAGGTGGTGAATTCGTAGGTAGGGTGTCGCCGAGATCAGGAACTCGAAGGTGCAAAGGAACGCAAGGTTTTAGACAGGTTCGGGCCGTTGAGAGCGTAATACCCTACGTCCTGTGTGGTTTGTATTGCCTTTGATGATGATTGTCCCCGAGGGGATCCCTGTCCACCTTTATATAGTCTGGGGGGACAGGTTTAAATGGAAGTCCTAGTCGGGTACAAGCCCAGGAGTCCTACCCGAGTACTTCTCGGGTAGTTTCCTACCGTGTCCGACTAGTCTAACTACTGTATGAGTAATCCTACTCCATTACGAGTAGTTACAACAGATGTAGGGTGTGGGCCATATCCCATCCCGTATCCTAGGAGAAGTGTGCCACGTGGACAGTCCCGTGTGCCCGGGTTTGACAAGCCCCCGAGCTCTTCGTAGGTGAGTACTGCAGGCGTCCGAGTGCTTCTGAAGGCATCTTCCAGTTCTCCCGAACTTCATCTTGAAGGTGTCCTCCGAGTACTTCCTTAGCTGCGTCGAGGCTGTGAGATGCTCATGCCCCGAGTAGTTATCTAGTCTTCTTTATACGGGGTGCGATTAAACTCGCACTTCATATGGAGTAGCCCTCGAGCCTTAGTCTGACTCGTAGAATCGGGCTGAGGGTCAATTTAATCTTGAGTCTTCTATCCTTATCTTCCAGCAATTTTCAAAAATAAATCGCTAATGACACGTGCCCCGCAGCCCCCGAGCCTTGAGTCTAAATTTCCAAGTTTTGGAATAAAGGATCCAAAGAATCGTGGTATGCAATATGTGACGGCAAAAATTTGATGGGAAAACATGAGTAAATTGGTGTAGTAAATTTGAAAACCTCTTTTTTGGGATAAGTTCCCTGAAAAAATGGTTAAACAAATAACATCCCAAAAAGCACCCAAAATTACCTCTCAAATGAACTTTTGTGCCCTGAGCCAATGACTAAATAAGTCCTCTAGGTAATAAATTGAACAAACCTCTTATTTCGGAATAAAATCCCTAAAATAATAATTAACAAATATCTACCCAAGATAACACTTAAAAAGCCTCTTAGATTTGGTATTGTCGAGTAGGTGTACAACATCCAGCATGTATGAATGAGAGCCATCACTTGCGGCACGCTGAGTGCCTTGTCCCATCAAGCCCCCGAGCCAGGAGCCAGATGATAAGCATAAAGTAGTCGTAGCATAATGGTGGCGCTAGCCCCTGAGTCCAGACATTGAGCAAGTAGCTGCTGATGCTTGAACAGTCGGTCAAGTCATCTAGTCGGAGTCGATCCCGACTAGGGTTGTAGTCGAAACAAGTAGTCGAAGTAGTCGATCATGTGCAGAGGTAGTTGTAAACTAGTAAACTTCTTGTCATGGGAGCGAGGCCCCTTCAATAACATAGTGTACAAGTCAAAAATTAAGTAATATGTTACTGGAAATAAGGGAGCGAGGCCCCTTCAGCAAACTTGCACATGGTACCAGTCGTAAACCAGTAAAACAGAGTTGTACTGGAAGTATTAGCACAAAAGCCCTTCAGTAACCCAAGAGACTAGTCGTACACTAGTAATTAGGTATTGGAAGTATGGGAGTGAGGCCCCTTCAGTAAACTTGCGCGTAGTACCAGTCGTAAACTGGTAAAACGGAGTTGTACTAGTAGTATGAACCTCTAGGCACCAATAGAAGATGTCCCCAGTTGATCAAGGATGAAACCGACGGAGATGTTCAATATTCCATGAGTTTGGTACCTCTTGGCCATCCGGGTACTATAATCGATAAGATTCAGGGCTTGTAACCTTGTGCACAAGGAAAGGTCCCTCCCATCGTGAGTTAAGCTTGTGTAGCCCAGTATCATCCTGGATTCGTCGAAGAACCATATCTCCAACGTTGAAAGAGCGTCGTTGAACGTTCCTGTCGTGGTAACGACGAACTCCTTGTAAGTAGCGGGCCGACTGGAACAATGCATTGCATCGGATTTCCTAAGCTGAGTCAAGCTCAAGATGTCTTGCAGTGTCAGCCTCGCCTTCTTCAAACATTTCCAGTCGTGGAGACTTCCACATCACATCAGCTGGTAATATGGCTTCAGACCCGTATACGAGAAAGAAAGGTGACTGGCATGTGGCTTTGCTTGGTTGTGTGCGAAGCATCCAGACTACTGATGAGATCTCGTTGATCCATTTGCTGCCCTTTTTGCTATTCTCATCATAAAGACTTTTCTTCAGTCCATCAAGAATCAAGCCGTTGGCGCGCTCAACCGGGCCATTGGCCCGTGGATGAGCCACCGTAATATATTTAACTTCAATGGAGCTTCGTTCACAGAAATCCCAGAACTGATGCGAGTGGAAGTTGGATCCCAAATCTGTGATGATGGTGTTGGGGAAGCCAAAACGGTGTAAGATGTCGCAGATGAAAGTAACCACTCGATCTGCAGAGAGCGTTGCGATTGGTTTGTACTTGATCCACTTTGTAAACTTGTCGATGGTCACCAACACGTGTGTGAAACCTCCTGGCGCAGTTGTGAAGGGCCCTATCATGTCCAGGTGCCAGCATGCAAACTCATGAAGGTGGTATAGTGATCAGGTTATGAGCCGAAACATGAGGCTGTTTGCCAAAAAATTGGCAGTTGGTGCACCGACGAACGAGTGCTTCGGCATTTGCCAAAGCAGTCGGCCAGTAGAAACCAGATCGAAACACCTTGCCGACTAGTGTGCAAGAAGCTTCATGGTTCCTGCACACGCCTTTGTGAATCTGTTGGAGTATCTCTTTGCCCTCCTCCGTGCTGACACACTTCATGAGTATGCCTGATGCTGATCCACGCTTGTACAGATTGCCCCAAACTAGAACATACCCTTTGCCGCGTCGTAGGATGCGAGTATCTTCAGCGCTTTTTGGGTCGACGCCGGGGGGTAGTTTGTGCTCGTGGATGTAGTCGATGAAAGCCACCCTCCAGTCGACCTCAATCATCAAGACCTCTCGATCGGGTTCCTTGGGACCCTAAGCGATGAAACTTGAATCTGGTGCCCTGATGGGAGGATGATGCAACTCGTGAACGAAGACTCCCGGTGGGATGTTAGCTCGATCAGAACCCAGCTTGGAGAGCACATCCGCGCCCACATTGTTGTCGCAAACCACATGGTGAATTTCCAGCCCCGAGAACTTTTTCTCAAGCTTGCGTATTTCCATGACATAGGCGTCCATGGTGTCCTTGTTGATGTCCCACTCCTTATTGACTTGTTGAACCACCAATAAGGAGTCATCATAGACGAGTAGTCGCTTGATGCCTAGGGAGATTGCAAGGCGTAGCCCTTGCAACAATGCCTCGTACTCAGCCTCGTTGTTGGAGACCTCGAACAATATTTGAAACACGTACTTGAGCTGTTCTCCTCTCATGCTAATGAAAAGTACTCCCGCACCACCGCCACCGAGCTTGAGTGAACCGTCAAAGTACATGACCCAATGCTCCGGCTGGTTGGTTGGGGCTTCCACTTGGTTTTCTCGCCACTCCTCCATGAAATCGACTAGTGCTTGTGACTTGATGGCTGTCTGGGGCTTGAAGTCGAGTGTAAGGGCTCCCAGCTCCACTGCCCACTTGGAGATGCGTCCGGTAGCATCCCGATTGTGGAGGATATCCGCCAATGGGAAGTCGGAGACCACCAGGATATTGTATGCATCGAAGTAGTGGCGAAGCTTGAGTATACCGTAAAGTATCTTCTGAATTGTTGGGTAACGAACCTTAGATTCAGAGAGGACTTCGTTGATGAAGTAGACTGGTCACTGCACCCCAAAGGTGTGGCCTTCTTCCTGTCGTTCCACCATGATTGACGTACTGATGACGTGAGTAGTCGCGGCGATGTAGAGTAGCAGGTTCTCGCTTGGATGGGGAGCCGTCAGGATGGGTGGCGACTGCAAATGATGCTTGAGATCTTGTAGCGCCTGGTTTGCCTCCTCGGTCCACTTGAACTTGTCGTGGAGCTTTAGCAATTTGAAGAAGGGTAGTCCCCTTTCTCCAAGTCGGGAGATGAATCGATTTAATGCTGCCATGCAGCCAGTGAGCTTCTGGACGTCCTTGATTGTCTTTGGGGTATCCATGGCTATGATGGCACTGATCTTCTCTGGATTTGCTTCGATCCCCCGGTGACTGACAATGAACCCGAGTAGTTTGCCTTGAGGCACGCCAAAGACGCACTTTGTCGGGTTGAGCTTCCATCGGAACCGTCACAAGCAGTTGAAAGTCTCCTCGAGATCAGTGATGAACTCATCATGGGATCTGGTCTTGATGACCACATCATCCACGTCAGCTTCAATGTTGCGGTGTAGTTCGTCCGCAAGGCACAGTTGGATGGCCCGTTGATAGGTGGCGCCTGCATTCTTCAACCCGAAAGACATTGTAGTATAAGCATATGCTCCAAAGGGGGTGATGAACGCCGTTTTGATCTGGTCCTCCTCTTTGAGAGCTATCTGATGATAGCCCGAGTAGCAGTCGAGGAAGGAGAGCAAGACGCAGCCAGCCGTGGAGTCGATGATTTGGTCGATGCGTGGGTGCGCGAAGGGGTCATTCAGGCAGTGTTTATTAAGATCAGTATAATCCACACACATCCTCCATTCGTTATTATTCTTTTCCAATACAAGTACAAGGTTAGCTAACCACTCGGAGTGGTATACTTCTTTAATAAAATCAGCCGCGAGTAGTTTTGCTAGCTCTTTCTTGATGGCCTCCCTCTTGTCGGAGGTGAAGCGTCGTAGTCGTTGCTTTCTTGGAGTGGCTTTAGGGTCGACTTTTAGGCAATGCTCAATCAACTACTTGGGCACCCCTGGCATATCCGCTGGTTTCCACGCGAATATGTCCCGGTTAGCTCTAAGGAAGTTGATGGGCGTGCTTTCCAATTTGTCGCCTAAACCGCCCCGATCAAAGTGGTCTTGGACGAGTCGCCTTCTTGCAGCTGGATGGTCTTGATGCCGATGTCACAGGGGTTGGGTTTAACCCTCGACCGGCTTGGCCGCTGGTTGGAGATCTCCATCTCTGTGTTGGTCAGCTTCAGCGCGGCCGCGAGTATTTCTGCAGACGGTTCTGGCACGCGTGAAGTCATGGCGTACTCGATTGCATCCTGGTCGCAGTCGTACGACTTCTTCAGGTCACCACGGAGTGTGAGTACGTTTGTCTTGCCTGGCATCTTGAGTAGTAGGTAGACGTAGTGGGGCACGACCATGAATTTGTCTAATGCGGGCCCGCCAAGGATGGTATGGTACGACGAGTTGAAATTCGCCACCTCGAACTTGATGTACTCGGTGCGGTAGTTGTCTTTTGTCTCAAAGGTGACTGGCAGGACCACTGACCCGAGTGGTGTAGCCGCGTTACCTAGGACGATGCAGTAGAAAGGAGCTTTGCTGGGAGTGAGCATCTTGGAGATGTCCAGTCCCATCTTCTTGAGAGTACTCGCGAAAAGCAGGTTGAGGCCGCTGCCACCGTCGATGAGTACTCGGGTGAGCTCTGAGCCCGCCACGACAGGGTCTAGGATGAGCGGGAATTTTCCCGGATCGGAGAAGCTGGTAAATTGATCGTCCCTGGAGAAGGAGATCGGGACCTTGCTGTATCTCAAAGGCCTTGTCGTGGCCGGCTCCGCAGAGAGTATTTCGCGCAGGGTTAGCTTCTGCGTGCGCTTGGAGGGGAATCCATTGTGTCCGCCGAAGATGACGTTGATGATGTTCTTCGGATCCTAGAAGTCTTGAGCCCCCGACTTGTCACCTCCTTCTTCGTCATCCTCCTTGTCCATTTGCTTTCTTCCTTGGGGGAGGAGTGGTGCATTGAGTGATTTTCGGATGGTGACGCACTCGAAGAGTGTATGCCGCGACTGTTTATGCATGACTTGCTCGTAGTCCGAATGGTTGTTCCCCGACTTCTTGCCACGCGGATTGCGCTCGACAGCCGCGACTTCATGGTCTAGCTTGCGCTTTCGGGAGTTGCCCGAGTGGTTCCGCTGGCTTTTGTCGAAGTGACCGTTGCCATTGCCTTGCTTGTCGTGGTTGCGCTTGGGGAAGCGGTCGTTTTCTGCATCCTCCTAGTCAGCCCACCATGCCATCATGTCACGCAGCTCCATTGCAGTAGTCGGGCGGTTGCACCCGAAGTCATGGTACGTGTTCTTCGAGAAGAGGCCGTGTTGGAAACAATGGATGACGTCCTCATCGGTGATGTTGGCGATGGTGGCGCGCGTCTCAAAGAAATGTTGTGTGTAGGACCTTAGGGTCTCGTTCATCTTTTGCTTCACCTGGGACAAGTCGTGGCGAGTGCCCGCCCTGATCATGGATCCCTGGAAGTTGTCAATGAAGGCCTGCTTGAGGTCCTCCCACGAGTTGATGGAGTTTGGCTTGAGGTTTTCAAGCCATGTGAGGGGCGCAGACTCCAGGGCCACCGGGAAGTAGAGAGCTTTTGTAGAGTTGGATCCCCCTGAAACTTCAATGGCGATGGAGTAGCAACGAATCCACTGGTGTGGGTCCTTCTTAGAGTCATACTTGGGGATTCCGACTGGTTTGAAGTCCTTGGGTAGGACTTGTCGGTGATGCTGGTGGTGAAGGCGGGGAAGCGGTTGCTGTCGTCGTCGTCGTGGTACCTGCCAGTACGGTCCCTTCTCCTTGCTTCAATAACAAGTCGCGCGTCGCGGCCCTCGTTGATTCTCTGCCTGAGGTCGACCGTGGGAGCATCATGGAGGTTGGCCTCGACTGGATCTTGGCCGTGGTGCCTTGTTGCGAGGGGGTTGTTGTACGTCTTGTTCATTGTTGTCGCGCGCGGACGGATGACCCTCATTGCGCTGGCGGTTGTTGTTCCTCCGACTCCCGTGGCCTCCTCCAGGGGTGCGACTGACCAGCGCGGTATCACCATGGTGCTCAGATCTCAAGAGTTGATTCCGAGTGGAGGACACTGGATGTTGCCCATCGAGTTGCACGAGCGCGCGCTAGGTCAAGTACTGCAGCCTTTTTATCTGAGGATTAAATGAGAGTTGTTGAGCTAGTAGTGCTGCTTCTGCTATAGCGCCAATCGGCGTACGGTAATCGCGATCTGCGACTGCTGCAAAAGCGTTGTTGAGATCCCTTGGTTCGCAGGCGCGATTCTGCACGTTGCGCCTGCGTTGAGCGCGCTTGGCATTCTTTGCCCGCCGGATCCTTCGGTGCTCCTCGTCTTCATCTTGAGGGGCGTCAACTGTGGGCTTGTTGGCTGAGACGTCTGCGAGTTCTTTGTTGTCGTACTGGGTAACTAGCTCATCTTCCTCCTCGTTGCGAAGGGAAGCCATGCAAACTTGACGATCCGGCGAGTGGTTAGCCCTAAGGCTGTACTCGAGTAGCTCTGTGCTACTCTCTCCTTTTCCGCAACGGGAGAGAGGGGTCTACCTTCCTAGAAGGGTAGCTCCTACGTGAAGGCCATAAGGCGGGACTCGTAATTGAGTAGTTCAGAGGGCTCAAAGCCCTTCCAGCACACAAAACGTCCTTGCGGTGTTGAAGTGATGGTTAAACCCAGAAGGCTACCCGAAAAAGATTCGGTGTGGCCGTCGGGTTGCGAGTGGCTTTCAAGGGCAGGGGCCGCCCGACAAGCGGTGACTCCCTCGTCTCCGAGTCCTTTTCGGATCCGGCTTAAAGGCGTAGTACTACACGGGGAGTACTCTTTGTCGGAGTCCGAGTAGATGTCGAAAACGGGGGCCCCCCCGGCAAGCGGTGGTGCCCCCGTCCTTGATCTTAAGCAGCAGATCCAAATCCTCCTCCAAGTCGGAGAGGGACTTAGATCGTGAGGCCTTTTTAGATCAATTTGAATCCGACCTGAGTAGATCTGGTGCGTCACGAGTGGAAGTCGTGTTGAAAACAGACATCTTTTTGATCTGCTGGGCCAGATCGGGAAGCAGCATGTCGTCGAGGTTGTCGATGAAGTCGTCTAGATCGCTCCTTGGAGTTGATGAAGTGGCCTCCGGCTCCTTGGAGTTGGCCAGGTGGCTGTTGAAACCACCCAAACCGTCGGCGACGCAGATCCAAGAGCCGAAGATGAAGATTGTGCCCTCGTCGAGCACAACGTTGGTGAAGTTGAAGGATGCCATCGAATTCTCTGGTGGATGCTCGATGAACACCCCTACCTGGCGCGCCAGCTGTCGGTATTTTACCGCCACGCCCACCGAGGGATACCCCCGAGGTGGTGAATTTGTAGGTAGGGTGTCACCGAGATCAGAAACTCAAAGGTGGAAAGGAACACAAGGTTTTAGACAGGTTCGGGCCGCTGAGAGCGTAATACCCTACGTCCTGTGTGGTTTGTATTGCCTTTGATGATGATTGTCCCCGAGGGGGTCCCTGTCCACCCTTATATAGTCTGGGGGGACAGGTTTACATGGAAGTCCTAGTCGGGTACAACCCCAGGAGTCCTACCCGAGTATTTCTCGGGTAGTTTCCTACTGTGTCCGACTAGTCTAACTAATTTACGAGTAATCCTACTCCATTACAAGTAGTTACAACAGATGTAGGGCGTGGGCCATATCCCATCCCGTATCCTAGGAGAAGTGTGCCACGTGGACAGTCCCGTATGCCGGGTCTGGCAGTGCCGCTTTTAGATTTTGTTATAATTATGTAACCTAGATTCAGATTTAGGAGTTACTTTAACTTTTAATAATAACATAATTAGATAATTTATATACAAACTTAGGGGGTTATTTGATATTATTTTTATAATGGCATATGTGGATAATTTGCATGAAGATCAGGGGTTACTTTAGATTATCTTTTATTATGACAGAGGTGGGTAATTTAGATACATGTTTATGGGTTACTTTAGCCTATTTTCAAAATGGAAGAGGTGGGTAATTTATTAGAAAAAATAACAGATCCAATGGCTATTACGATTAGAGTTGTCGGATTGATTGCCGGATATTTCTATTTTTTATGAGAATTTTTAGAATTTCTCTATTTTTTTAAGTATCCACGTAAGATTCTAGGTGGCTTCACGTGTAGGCTTCACAAAAAACCTACAATTGGTAATAGTAAGATAGCATCAGTTGGTCCATTGAACTCACATTCTTTGTTTTGGTGCTACAGTCTCATCTCGGAACGCTACGACTAACAAAAAAACAAGGTTGAACCGCATGAGATGAGCTATCAAACACAGGCAATTTATTGTAGCAAATCCTCTGAGATAAACAATATCAGATGAACTGTCTGAGATAAGCCGCTTGGCTAGAACAGTCTATGATAGCGGTTTATCCCTTCAGGTTCAACTCAAGAACCAATTGATGTAACCATTATTATGCTAGATGTTAGGAAGCTCGCAGATCAATAATAAATTTTTCTCACTTCCCTTTTTATAAGAATCAATTTTCTCACTCTTTTAGCATCCAAATGACGTCCTTCTTTAATTTTATATGGTTCGGTAAAACATAAAGAATTTGGCGACTAAATTTATGTGTTGATGCTTGAATAACTTTTTTCTAGTTCCTTAACCTCAACTATTCATCAGTAAATAATTTTAAGAGAATACTAAAAAATAATTTATCCATCATTGCCCCTTCCGGAATCTGGATGGGCTGTCATTCATAGATGGCTGGATGGCATCATTTGATTGGTAAAAGAATGGCACAGTTTACTTGATAAATTAGTTCTGTGGTGTGAACTTCTTTTGTGCATAGCTCAAGATAAAATATTTAATTATAAAAAATTCAGAGAACCAAATGTTGCTCGGTTGGTTTGTTATTTATGATGAAACTGCTCCACGCGGGTTCAAAGTCCTAGACTCAACCCATGTGCTCATACTTTTCTAGATTTATTTTAGAAACTAACGATATTTTATCATCACGAGTGCTCGTATTTTTCTAAATTTGTTCTATAAATTCACAATGATACTCTTTTAATTAGGGTTCAAAGTAAGAAAACACATTGTACTGTGTTTCATAAAAGAAAATATTTTTTTTGTAATTGTCAATAAATACAATAATATGAGACTGATATTGTGGTTGCCAAATTTATGACTAATCACCTCACAAAAAAAACAACTAACATCAAATCCGTGCCAATTTATTCTTGTGCGCAAGATCCTGTATCTGGGCGGACACGAGCAGATGAGTTGGGCAGACACATCACATCTTCTCTCTTGCATACACATGCATATATATACATGCATGAAACACCTGCTCATATCATTGATTATTTGTGGGAATGGACGTGCAAGTGCCCTTGTCCATTGGAAGTGTAAGCGTGTACGTTAACATTCCCGGTGGGGTCGTTTGATCCTGAAGTTGCTTGGTCTCCATCAAGTTATTTATATAATAAAAATTATGGATAAATGAACTTCTACAAGTCCTTTTTCTTTCAGGAAATTTAATTTATATAATTACTTTCTACCTCCTCTGTCTTTGTGGGCTAACAGATGTCCAAGGCCTGTATGATTCTAGAAGATATCAATCAATGATGAGGCTTTCCAGTGCTCGGCCCAATCCATATACCAGCCCAATTTGACACTAAATGTAAAGGCCCAATACCGCCATTGTCAGCCCAAACTTTCTCCAGAATGGCCCAACCTAATTCCAGTTTAATAAATGCTTAGATGTACGGTCTAATATAATTACTTCCTCCGTCCTACTATATATATACTATCACCACTATCTCTGATTCAAAGATCAAGTAACATATTTAATTCTCTCTATCAACACTAGTATTACTGCATCGATGTATATGCGTATAAAAAATGCGCGCATTATATTATGGAACTTGAGTAAAAAATAGTTACACGTTATATATTAGGACTGAGGTAACCTTATATCTTACCATAAAGCAAATCCAATGTATCCAATCACCATGGAGAAAAAAATACAAGTCAGTGGTCAATTCATTGTCTCCTGTTAAACCAATCACAAACCTGAAATATCCACACATACATTTTTATATGCTACCCTTTTCCATTTCACTAGTGAACTTCTAGTACTATCCTGCGCATCATTCAACGTTTAAGCGATCATTATTAGATATATAATATAAACGATATGGATAGTTAAAGTTTAGCATTAGAGACCACTCTGAGTCAAACCATATCTTATATTTTGAAAGAGAGGGCCTATTATTTATCGCTATTTTATCTTTATCCTATTTTACTTATAAGTAGCCAAGAAGCTCTTAAATATCAGAAGCACTACAAGCGATATATATGTTGATTAGTGACGAACTGATATGCGTAAAAAAAATAGTGGTTTCGTCGTCACAAATTGTGATTTGTGACAATATGGTGACCAACAACATCCGTACTTTGGGTTCGTTACTAAATATATATATGGCACCTATGAAACATCACTAAAAATATCATAAACTGGTCACTATGTTTTTGCCATGCTGTACAAGAATCCGACGTGGTATCCTATACCGCGTAACAGACAAATTGTTCCTTTTATCATAACTTGCTATAGGTCCAATTTTGTTTGGTTGAGCCCAATTGTAATAGCCCTAGGCTAATTAAAATGTTAATCATGTCATCAGGAGCATCATCTAGTATTAATCATGATTAGAATTCATTTAGAAATGATAAAACTATAATTTAAGCCTTATAATAGCAGACGGTCCGCCCCAATATGACGGACTGTTCTCAGTACACGTCAGCACGGCCAACTATGGTCAACACGACCAAGTCACGTCTTCACTACTCAGCACCCGCGGACCGTGACAGTGCTAGTGAACCGTCTGCTAGCACTGTCGCGGTGCGTGTCCGGCACACGGAACTCTTGCACCACGTACGCTCCACGGGCCTCGCTCATCATCAGCCCCAAATCCACATCCACCTAAGCACTTCCTACTCTCTCTCCCTCCCCACTAACTCAAACTCACTCTATCTCAACCAAGCCATGAGGAGCTCCACCTTCTCCCCCACCATTGAAACCCCTCCGCCTCGCCGTAGAGGACCGCTGGAGATCGACACCGATGAGCTACAACACCTCTTCATCTTCTTCCTTGGAGCTAGGAGCTTACCCAAGGTGAATAGGCACATATCTAGTGAATCCTCATACTCATTCCCATCTGTATTATTTTGTGTTTCTTTGAAGGTGCTCTCAACTCTTCTGGCTACTATCATGATACTCTTAACATTATGAAAGAAAATTGTGCTTATTCGCGTAGATGATCTGAACTTACAACACAGTTTCAAAGAAAGAAGATGCAGAACAGCGGAAGTAATACAAGGTGCTCAAGCTATCTTGGTCTTTTAATTTAATGTTCGCTAGTGAAGAGGGCATCAGGTTAAAAAACACATAATTCACTGGGTGGATGATCTAAACTTACTAAACAATTTCAATGAAAGAATTTGTGAAAGCAAAAGACTGAGAAAGATGGAGAGTTCTGACTTATCGAACGTGAAAAGGATGTGGTCGGTGCTTGTGCGGCATCATCTCATTTGTAGTTGCACTTGACCAGCATGCAGCCGGTGCCGGCCTCCACAACTGCTGCCAGACCCTCGTGCAGCGTCACTAGGCGCTGTCACACCCAGTTTTTAAAATAAAACCGAATGCATAACTCTATATACATATATGATAGGATCAAGTTCTATACATATAGCGATATTATAATAGAATAATAAGCAACAATATCATAAAAAAAAGATTAACAATGATTAAAAAAAGTCTATCAAAGATACACAACTTATCCTTGAAACAACGACTCCATAGGCAATCGATTGGGGATTGCATACGCGTAGAACTCAGCAACATCTTCAGCAAAATTCACAACAACTTCCTCTTCTGAGCATCGTTGATATAGCAAGTGTGAGTGTATGAGTATACTTATAGTTGGTACTTAGCAAGTGTATAAGAAAATAAATGATATAAAAGGCTTAAACACTGATAAGATTAGCTGACTGACTACGATTATCATTTTAAAAAACACTAAATTATTATCAACCTAATTACTATGGTATAAGTATTTTCCAACCTACATTTATGATAAAAGCGAGATAACAACAGTATAGTTGATCAATTAAATAACTAAATTAAAGCATAGATTCGAATTAGGTTGTCATGTGAGGGTCCAGACCGCCCTTAACGTGAGCATGACTGATATGTCAGTTTAACACTCTGCAGAGGTCGCACACTTTATCCACAAGTCGTGTTACCCATCACGCACTGCTGATCAGGCACTATATCATCACACGTTCGAAGTATGACTGCATGGGTACACTAAGAGACCATTACAGACTCTCTAATAAGTAGTAGTCCGCTAAGATTTTAATCGCTGCGTGAGTGAACCTCCCTAAGGTATGACCAAAAACAAAACAAATGTATACACCCTTGGCAGGCAGCAAACACCTCATTACAGTCCCCCCTCTTGCTTTGAAATCACTACTAACAAACTAGAGATATCTAACTAATTAGTCAAGATCAGAGCCCATTAGTTCTTGTGGTTGCACTATTATCTTGGATGGTCACTCCATAGTTTAATTAATCATGTTCATCAAACAAGACAGATGATCCATAGAGCATTAAACAGTTATTTTAGGTATTGTTCAACATCATTAAACCACCCATAACCAAACTACATCAATTAAGCAAACTACCCAGCAATAAAGATAAAACCTGGCTTCATGGATACGAATAACAAAGGATAAATTGAATGGGTCCAGCGATATTAATGCATACAAGCATAACCGTAAATAAATATTATTTGGATAGAAGTATGATCAAGGAATATACTAGCCTTTATTCTAAAGAATAGCAATCGGAGTCTTCAACACTTGTTCTTGCATCTCTTAATCTTTAGAGCACTTGAACTGCGTTTCTTTCTACTCGCGACAAGCATCGGGTACAAACATACAAGAAACAAATAAGCACCACAAAGGACAATACATCAATCAAAAGCAAAGCACTAAAAGAGTGCGCTAAAGGATAAGACTCAAATCTACGATCGAGACAACGCAAGAAACACTGAAAATGGAGCTACGGTTGAAAAGATACAGCTATCTAAAGATTTGTGTTATAACAGGAAAGAAATCTATAAGTTGGATATATTTTAATTAAGAAAATGCATGTAAAAGATATCTAAAAGAAATATCCAAGATTATAACTAACTCAAATTAATTTATATTTGTGAACACAAGATAAACTTAGTCATATTTTGAAAAAGAATATCCAGAATTATAACGAATTTCCGAGAAAAATCTTAGATGTACATTGGAACACAAGAAATTAAATAAAGTATTTGGAGCTCCTGAAAAAGTTTTAGAAGCTTCCAAAAGTTAGATTACCTTCAGAAGAAAATAAGAATAAATTCAAGAAAAATATGGTAAATTCCCGAAAAATCGTTGACGATAGATGAATGAATTCCAAAAAATATTCACATCCTAAAATTGAAAATTTTGGGATGTGACACCCACCGTCGAGGTAGTTGGCGATCCATTGCACTTGGAGTCACCGGCGTGATAGCGCGCCTCCACGACTGCTGCGGACCATCTTGCAACGTCACTAGACCCACCGTCGAGGTAGTTTGTGATCCATCGCACTTGGAGTCACCGGCGTGATAGCCCACTGGAAATCAAGCTTGATGCTGCCGCGAAGGTAGCTAGCCGCCCGCACACAGGAACTATTTAACCGGCACTACTACAACCACCCATCACCGCCGGTTCCAAACCCCAATCCACCGCTGGTTTGGGAGAGGTGTTGGATTACAATCAACAGTGATAGAGTCCGGTCATCACCGTTGTCACTTTGAGCCATAAATCCAACATCCACAATTTTTTCAGTTAATTTATGAAATGTGTGCATCACCGGTGATTCGAACCTACAACCTCATACATCATGCAACCCATCATTACCACTACGCTCCACAGTCACTTATGATAAGTGATTGGATATTATTAATTTATACTAACTTTTTTAAATCTCATATTAAATTTTTAGATGCTAATACAATCTCAAATAAAAATATTATCAACTTCGAAGTTTTAGATCTGATCGAGCACTACAAAATTGATGCTAATATTTTTCCATCTAAGGTTGTTTGATTGGTCGAATAATTCATATCAAATATTTGCCTATATAAATAATTTTAAATAAAAAAGTTGTCAACTGCAAAGTTTTAGATACCGTCGAGTTCAATAATTTTGATATAAAGTTTATCTCCATCCGATTTTGTATGAAAATTTTGTAATTTTTTCTTTTTTTAGGAGGTTTAACTGTTCGCTTATCACTGCCGGGGCCGTATTACGAACCGGTGGTGTTACGAAGTGGCGGTGATGGTTGTTTGAACTTTCACGGGTGGTTTGTGTTTCAAACCAGCAGTGATACAAACTTGCAACGCTAGTTCCAATGGCCACTAAGACCACTTACTCACGAACCGGCGGTGAAAGTCTATCACCGTCGATTGGAGTTCAACCGGCGGTCATGGGGTGTTGGGGATGACCATATTTGTAGTAGTGAGGTAAAACCACTAAATCTTTAAATGTTAATAAATTTTAAAATATTTATTTTATCTGCAAACCTTAAGAATCATATAAGTAGATTTGTTTCAGTAACTTATTGTTTTGAGATAAAGAGATCTTTATCCAATAATGACATAAGGTTCTAGCCTTTGCATTTAGTAGGTGCATGCTACCAATAAAAAAAGCAACGGACTTTATAAGTATATATATGTTCTATAGATCATGCCATATCCACAAAGCAAAGTATTTTGACAGAAGAGAGCATCACTGCATTAATCTCATGTTATTGTCTTCCAAATAAATGAAAAAAATACTTTAGCTGTCAGCGGGTGATACACAATGAGCTAGGGACGCGGGTACGTCCCTTTGAGGTTTTGGCATGGGTGGATAACGCTAGCCACTACCCTGGTGTGTGTGGGGGGGGGGGGGGCAAGCGAGGAGCACACTTAGTAGAGTATATCTTCTAGTTGAGGCCTCGAGATTTAGGTCTTTTGAAGGATAAAAGCCCTATGTCCTAGGTGGTGTGAGTGGTTCAATGTAAAGTCAGGGTGTTACACAATGGTAATCGGGAACGTCCATAAGATCAGTTGAAGGTTAGATCTAACTCTCTCTCCTATGGTGGTGGTAGCTCCTTTATAGAAGTAGAAGGCAAACTGCATGTGTGACATGTTGGAAGGAGGAGGAGGAACAATTGTGATTGTTGAGGTATAGTTTGCTGATGGTAACATGTGTTGGGAATGACTTGAAGAGTCACTTCTGCCCTCGGCCCTCTATTCTTCATCCGGTCAAAGGAAGGGGAAGGGGGTGTCAGACCCGGGGCTATGGGACAGCGCATATGGTATAGATAATTTTAGGATAAGGGATGTGGCATGTTCTATACCTTATACCTGTTGTGATATACTCGAACTCAAGTAGGACTAGTCGGTATAGAAGGAAGCTACTCGGTACGACCATAGTAGGACTCCTAAGCTCGTACCGAACTAGGATACCTGTAACCCTGTCCCTCCAGAGTATATAAGGGCGGGCAGAAACCCCTCCAAACAACAAAACACGTCAATATACATCCAAGGTAATACAAACCACCATACATGACGTAGGGTATTACGCAACTCGCTGTCCGAACCTGTCTAAACCTTATGTCGCTTGCACCTTTGAGTTCCTGATCTTGGTGACACCCTGCCTACAACTCTACTACCTTAGGGTATCCCTAGGTAGACTTGGCGGTAAAACACCGATAGCTGGCACGCCAGGTAGGGATGTTCATCGAAGATCCCTTGGCGAACTCGATGGCATCGTTCAACTTCACCACCGTTGTGCTCAAGGAAGGCACGACTTTCGTCTTCGACTCGTGGGTCTGCGTCGCTAAGGGCACAGGAAACTTTCATCGGCACTTCGTCGACACCAGGAAGGTGGAGGCATCTACATCAACTCCTCGCCCCGATCATCGATGATTTCATCGAAGATCTCGACGAGATTCAACTCTCTGACTTGATCAAAACCCCGACGATCTCGACTCGACTTCAGCTCGCACTGCAACGTCGACGTGCCACTGCTACTTCGACTACTTATCTCGACTAGAAACTAGTCGGGGATGGCTGCCGCACGCTTGACAACCAGTCGGAATCAACTCCAACTAGATGGCTTCATCAACAAATTGCCCATGAATCAAGCTAAGTGACTTGTACCTTTCTCCAACTTGTTAACGACAAGATTGGTCATGCATCGACTACTGTTTTGGGTATGCGCATTGTCAGGGGGAAAAGTAAACGGTCATCTAATGACTGCTCTGGCAACAATTATGGGGGCCCGGACTGACCCACAGCAACGGTGACCATCGTCAGCCCAACACGAGGAGGCGACGCTCCGCTTCGCCCGACCCCGTCCGTCGTGGTCGGACGCTCCGGATCCCCAGGCAGGCGGGCTCCGCCTCGCCCGACCCCTCGCCACGAGGGTCCGCCTCGCCCGACCCCTCTCCACGAGGGTCCGCCTCGCCTGACCTCTTGCCACAGGGGTCCATCTCGCCCGACCCCTTGCCGCAAGGATCCGCCTCGCCCGACCCAGGGTCCTA
Organism: Panicum miliaceum; assembly: GCA_032594955.1. Lineage (NCBI taxonomy): Eukaryota > Viridiplantae > Streptophyta > Magnoliopsida > Poales > Poaceae > Panicum > Panicum miliaceum. The sequence continues at coordinate 2,582,812 of CM064070.1, read as the reverse complement.
GGGTCGGACTCACGTGGGCCCACCGGACGGAAATCAGACTCGGGCGCAGCTTTGCCTTAAATGCTCTACGGCTCGGGCGTGCGGAAAGGCGTCCTCGCCGCTGACGTGACCCGTCACACCTACCCGCCCACGACCGCGCCGCGCGCGGTACAGCGACTCAGTCTTCTTTGATTCGCTGTTAGGCCATCATGACCCACGTCGCCTGGCACAGGAGCACGACTGACCGTCCACGCTCCACCTACCCATCCTCGCGCCCCGCGATCCCGGCGACAGGGACAGGGCGTCCGCACCGCTCAGGCCGCCTGTAGCACAGGGACAGTCGTGGTAGCCGTCAGCCCTGACGGGACGGAAGCCACCGCCATCATCACGCACGCCCGCCGTAACCGGCTCCCGAGGAGGACATCGACCCGATCAGCGCAGGCCGCCCGGCGAAACAAGGAGACGGAAGATGACCGCGGCGCCCAGGAAGCACGAATCTTCTCCTTGGATTTCGTGTGCCCTCTCCCCCTCCATTCTTTCTCTCTCATATGCCTGGTCAACTCCCTGGAGCTATAAAGGGAAGGCCAGGCCCAGGAGATGGGGGAGAGGACTTTTAGACTCTCACACGCTCCCACACAGACCTCCTGGCACAGGTTTTCTTCTTCCCGGCAAAGAAGAACACACGGGCGCCATTAGAGCCCCTGTGCGCACCGTAGAGACTTGGGACCGGTTCCCTCTCTCGCCCTTCTGTAACCCCTACTACAGAATCCGCGTGGGTAACACGAGCAGCTCCCTATACTGGACGTAGGGCTCCTTCACGCCCGAACCAGTCTAAATCCCGTGTCACCCGCGCAACCACCTGAGGCCGTACGCGCATAAAAAAATTTTACTAGTCTAAGTCTTGATCACCAATCCTGACAACGACACGCATCGATGCGAATTACCCTCGAAGGCTACACCACAACTGACTACTTTACGCGCAACCCGCGCTCTCGCCGACTACTTTACGCCAACGAGCATTCTCTTTGTCACAACAACGACTAGTTATTCCTGCATTTGTTGTCTTCTCTTAACGGTCGCTAATCTACTCGGGTAGCAAATGCCTTAATCCATAAAACCTAGGATCTTTTGTCACGCCTAAGCGACTCCACGCGTACACGAGACAAAGATCTCATACACGTTATGAGCGAAGGCTAAAACATGACCATGTGATTAAATGTAACATGCAGACTACCCGGAACATTTAAATGTCCTAAACAAGAGCTCGACACAACAAGTTTATTTTTACACCAAATAAATTTCGCTATCTTCGCATTATGCTACATGATACCTGCATTATCTTTTTTCAGATTGAGCTTCGCCAGGCCACTCGGCGCGTCTCCATTGGTTCCGCTAGCTCCTAGGCTCAGGGGTTGGGCGCCAATTACTACTCGGTGCATCTCCAATGGCTCAACTAGTTCCCAAGCTCAGGGGCTGGGCGCCAATAAATACTCGACATGGCTGCTACGCCTCACCTGGCTCATAAGCTCGGGGGCTGGACGCTGCAAAACTACCTAGAAGACTTGCAAAAGAACCAGATTTAAGAGGCTTTTGAGGATTTATCTCGGAAAGATAATTGTTTAACCATTATTTTAGGGATTTTATCCCGAAATAAGGGGTTTTCAAATTTTTAACCCAGAGTTCTTATCTAGCCAGTAAATCAGGGATAAGATTTTTTTGAGCGGTAATTTAGGATTTGTTTAGGCAAGTTCTCTTAAGAACGAGACAGGGACCTCCGACCATTGGAGTGGTCGTGGTACCACTGGCTCGATAGACAAGATCTCGCGTAGTGCTAGTTTTTGGGCTCGTTTGGAACAAAGCCGTAGTCACCGCCAAAGATGACGTTGACAGTCTTCGATGCGTCCTGGAATTGGGTGCTGCCTGACTTGTCCTCTGGTTCATCGTGCTCCTTTTCCTTGCCCTTCTTCTTGGCGTTCTTGTCAAGAGGCGGGGCATTGAAAATCTTTCGGAGGTTATAGCATTCGATTGCCAAGTGCTTGGCGTTTGGGTGCACTAGGCACTGCTTGTGCAGAAGCTTGTCAAACTACTCCTACGTGGTTCCTGACTTCTTGCCTCGCGAGGGGCGTTCGATAGCTGCGACGAGATCATCTGGCTTGCACTTTTGGGGGGATCCCGAGTGGTCCCGCTGGCTTCTATCGCTGTGGTGGTCATTTCCCTGCTTCTTGTTGTTGTTGTTGTTGTTGTTGTTGTTGTTGTTGTAGTCGTTGTAGTCGTTGTAGTCGTTGTCACGCCTCGAGAAGCGATCGCGCTCCTGCTCCTCCTAGTCTGCCCAAGCTTGCATCATGTTGTGGAGCCCCGCAACAGTCTTGGGTCGATTGCGGCCAAAATCTCTAAAGAGAGTTTGGTCGGTAATGCCGTTGTAGAAGCAGTCGATGACGTCTTGCTTGAAGATGTTGGCGATGGTGGCACGAGTGTCGAAGAAGCGGCAAGTGTAGGATTGCAGGAGGTCATTACGTTCCTGTTTGCATTAAGATAGATCATGACGAGTACCTGCTCGAGTGATCGCCCCTTAGAAATTGTCGGTGAAGACAACCTTCAGATCGTCCCAAGAGTCGATGGAGTCTTTCCTGAGGCTCTCCAACCACATGAGTGGAGCGGTCTCCAGGGCCATCGGGAAGTAGACGACCTTGGTGGTGTTGGAGCCACCCGCGACTTCTATGGCCGTGGAGTAGCACCTGAGCCATTATTGAGGAGCTTGCTTGCCGTCGTACTTGGTGATGCCGATCAGTTTGAAGCCCTTCGGGTACTGGTATAGGCTGAATCATCATGTGAACGCTGGGAGGCGATCACTATCCTCTGGTACGCGGTAACCATCACCTGCAGCTCGCTCTTCTCGTTAGGCGTCGATGACGGAGTGAGCGTCGCGCCCTTCGTTGATCTTTGAGCGAGCGTCATCCGTTAGCAGGTCTTCGAGTGGTCGATGATTGTAACTGCCGGCAGGGCGTTGTCGTGGTGGTCGTGGTGGCGGTGGTGGCCTGTTGCCTCTGGTGGTGGCCGCGGCCTCACACCTACAGAGCGACTGCCTTGCACAGCGTCATTGTTGGCTTCATTGTCCCTAGGGCACTGACATGTATGTCCCCCGGAGTCCAGCTAACCTATGAATGACCGCGACTTTCGCCCACTGATGATCGAGCTGTAACCATGCCTTCTGAGCCAGTCGCAAAGCTGATTGTGCCACTGTATCTCGGCTGGAGGCTAGTATAGCCGTGATACCGGCGATGTTGGCGAGGGGTCGGGAAGCCCCGCTCTCCTGCCGCCGCGAACTCTGCGTTGAGATCGCGTCGTAGATGGTGTTGGCGCTCCACGTCATTCCTTCTGCGTGTAGAGCGCTTCTGGTTCCTCAATCTGCGGGCATCGCGTTCGGCATCGTTTTCATCGCCGGCATCGGCGGTGACCTCATCCCCGGAGATTTGCTCAAGTAATTTGTTGGGGTTTCTGTTGCCTTCGCCTTCTACTTTCGCCATGTAGATGTGGCGGTGTGAGGTGTGCTCGTCGGAGCTGAAGTTGACAAGCACGGTTCCTTCTTCGGCAATGGTGGGGAGGGGCCCGCCTTCTTGGTAAGGCAGTGTATCGAGAATCGCCACAAGGCAAGAGTCGTTTCCGAGTAGTTCAGAGGGGTTCTTTCCCTTCCAATACACGAAGCGACCTTGTGGTGTTGATGTGATCATCAAGCTCTGGTGACCGCCCATAAAAGGTACCACACCGTCATTAGAATCCGAGTCGTATTCGTCAAAGATATGAGCCTCCTGTGATGCGGTGGCTTCATCTTTTTTGATTTTTAGTAGGTGATCCAAGTCCTCTTCCAATGTGGATAGGAACTCAAACCGTATGGCCTCCTGGTAAACAGTGGCCTTGTTGCATAACCCGAAGGTGAATCGGGTACGGTGTCCCTTAGGCATGATTAGATCCGATCCGAGGAATCCTGGTGCAGCACGAGTCGAAGTCGCATTGAAAACGGACTGCTCCTCGAGATCCCTGGCTAGGTCAGGGAGCAGCGTCTCGGCGAGGTTGACCACGGACTCGTCAAGATCGCTGCGTTGGGTTGCTTCTGGAACCTCCGGCTTCATGTTGTCGACGAGGTGCCGAAGGACATCGCCTGCGCTATCAGCGATGCAGACCCACGAGCCGAAGACGAAAGTTGTGCCCTCCTTAGGCACGACGCTAGTGAAGTTGAATGATGCCATCGAGTTCGCCGATGGATCTTCGATGAACTCCCCTACCTGGCGCGCCAGCTGTCGGTGTTTTACCGGCAAGCCTATCTAGGTATACCCTAAGGTAGTAGACTTGTAGTCAGGGTGTCGCCGAGATTAGGAACTCGAAGGTGCAAGCAACACAAGGTTTAAACAGGTTCGGGCCGCGATGTGCGTAATACCCTACGTTTCGTCTGGTGGTTTGTATTGCCTTGGATAATGATTGTTCGGAGGGGGTCCCTGCCTGCCCTTATATAGTCTTGGGGATAGGGTTACATGGAATCCTAGCCCAATAGTAGCTTAGTAGTACTGCCCTTATATAGTCTTGGGGATAGGGTTACATGGAATCCTAGCCCAATAGTAGCTTAGAAGTACTACTCAAGTACAATAGATATAATATATGAGACATACCCATCACTAATTCTAGAATATTCTATGCTATGTACACAGTCCCGTAGGCCCGGATCTCATAATTATCATTAACTATGGCACGGTTCTAGCACCAGATACCTTACTACGGCTGTGTTGCTCAACGGGCAACATATTGTGTCGTCCAGTTGGTTATTATATAAAAGTTACTCCGGGCAACAGGTTGTGTCGTCCAGGTGATCCACCTACAAAAATTACTCTTAACATTAGAAAAAGTTACTTTTGTCTGATATGCAAGATTATTCCTCTTATGTTACAAAAAAAATGCACATGTAAAACATAACTTTACCCCTCTAATACAACAAATTACTCATCTACATAGAAAACTAGATCTATTTTAACTCTTCCAATATGGAAAATCACTCTACAATTTAAAATACTTTCTAGATGATTTTGCATTTATATTGTATTAATATTAATTTTTATTCATTATTCCAACAAAATTTCTCATTGATCTACAAAACAATTACTCATTGACCTATAAAACTACCCCTTGATACCATATATAAATTTTGAACCCTTGATCTACAAAATTTCTTCTTTACAAGGGAAAACTACTCCTTGACTTACAAAACCTTCTCCTTGATCCCATGGCCAGTTATTCAACTCCATATCTAACAAACTACTTACCTTTAATTTATGTATAATAGGAGAGTTCTTAAAATTAATAGAAGCCAATTCGGAGAGTAATTTTTTATATATAACAGTAGTATTTTTATGTATAATAGTACTAATTGAATTATTAAACCCTTGATCAACAAAAAATACTCCTCATAATGAAAAAAAAATACTCACGTTAACCTTTTTTTGAGATGACTACTAGTAGTATCCTACTATTTTCTTCAATGTCTTGCATACATTTATTCTTATGGTATTACCGTGGAAGAATTTGAAATTTGAAATATTTTTACATGCATACTTCTGGCCACCATTAAATTCCATCAACACAGAGGTAAGATTCTGGAACCATATATATATATATATATATATATATATATATATATATATATAGCTTTGTTAGCACCCTGGATATGGAATAAGCTGTTCGTTACCGAGCCACCCTGCGCACCCGATCCGGCCGTGTCCCCGAGCCCGGTTCTGATCTTCGTCGCGCACCCCCTGCCCCTATCCCCCTCGAGAAATTTTGATATTTGGCACCCAATATACACGCCTCACTGAATTCGACAGTGAATTCGCATGCCTTTCAAAATTTGACACCAGGACTGCTAATTCTTTCAATACAGGTGTTTCTCCAACATTTACATCATTTTCCTTCTTTTCTTCTCCTTTTCTTTTTCTAGACCAATTAGAGTGACCAAATTTCCCTTGGCCATTTCCACTGTCACGGCCGTGGCTGTCTGCCTGCTCCGGCGATGTGGTGGCCCACCTGATTCGCTCCGCTCTGGCGCGCCTCCCCTTCCTCGGCACCCACTGCTGCTGCTCCCCGCCCTCCCCCTCGCCGATGAACCACTGAACGGAGGCCGCAAGCAGGCGCCAGCGTGGAGCCGCGCGACGGCCACCAGGAGCGTGAGGTGGTGGCTCCCGCCGCCACCGCACAGGAGCAGCGCGGTGAGCGCGAGGACCGGAAGGAGGAGGAGCAGCGCGGACTGGGCCGTGTTGGTGTTTTACCGCCATGCCCACCGAGAGATACCCCCGAGGTGGTGAGTTTGTAGGTAGGGTGTTGCCGAGATCAGGAACTGAAAGGTGCAAGGAACATAAAATTTCGATAGGTTCGGGCCGCCGAGAGCGTAATACCCTACGTCCTGTGTGATTTGTATTGCCTTAGGTGTTGATCAGGGTGATCTCCTGCATGAGGCACGAGTTGTCCCTCATGCACCTGTTCGAGGAGGGTCACTGCCCGCCCTTATATAGTCTGGGGACAGGGTTACATGGAAATCCTAGTCGGATACGAGCCCAGGAGTCCTACGGTGGCAGAACCACCTGAATTAATCTGGCTCAAGCGCGCTAGCCATCACCACGAGGGCAATCAGGGCTAACTCGCACTTCAAACAGAATAATCCATTAGTCTGTCGGGTAACCTCCCGATACAACCACGGTTTTTGCCGACCGAAACCACACATACATGTACTCACACGAAGGTGAGCCCAGAGGATACAACATTCCACAAATTTTACACCATAGGGTTCATCATAAATTATTATTACAACTGAGTTCGAGTTCGTGAAACAAGGTACTTCAGAGTTCAAAGAAATTGAGTTCTTCAGAGTTCAATGCAGCAGAAAAATAACGATAAACTACTCGATGATACATGATGTCTCGATGAAGCCTGCACGAGACATCACTCGGCATTATCATCGTTGCCGGGGGCGCATCCCATTCCACCGACCAACCAGGAGGAAGGGTACACATCCAAGTCAAACTAGCGATCATATCCTCGAAAGTCTCACCTGAAAACAAGCCACAAGCAAGGCTGAGTATACTAATACTCAGCAAGGATTACCCGACTAGTGGAATATACTTAGCCGACTCCTATACATGCAAGGCTTTTTGGCTCGAGGGGTTTATTTTGCCAAAAAGCATATACAAGTAGGTCCCTACTTTTAAATTTTAGCTCCAGATTCTAGTTTTCTTTAACCATTCTAGGTAAGCAACTATCCAATTTCATACATGGTGAAAGAATTAATTTTTCATCCAACAAGATTAATCATCATCATTGTTCCTCTTCTTACTCTACGTGGTAAAAGGGTCAAGCAGTCTCAATAACCGCGAGAAACGGACGATTCGAATCGAATTTCTTAACCTTGCAAGGGAAACCTAAACACACGTCACGTGGTTACTCTCAGAGTCACACGTGCAACTTTTCCCTTCAATTCCCACTTCACGGAACAGGCCCACCGCCCTCGACTACACGTCCCCATGGACCCAGCCATGGCGGCACATGCACCCGCTATTAGCTAGATGTGAACTAATTCAAGACGGTGGGGAGTATATTCCAGCCTCGGTTCAATCCGGTACTTAAGCTTACTGATTACCATATTCTCGGCATGTGGTTAGTACGTTCAAAGACTTAACCACCACTACCACACACTACGGCCTTAGCATTTTTCACTAAACAGACGGGGCCTCAATCATCAACATAAACATCGTACCATAGCTCCGTCCGTCGACCTTATGATTGCAGCATGTAGTAAACATTCAACTCCTAAATTCTCGCGAGTGACAGGAAATCACTCGACTTTTACCGGAGTCCTATTAGCATAGCATTCTATCGAACCTTACATCTAGTATTCAGAGCATGGGTACCTAGGATCATGCAACTAAGTTTTCATTCAACTCCTATAAACTTAATGCACAAGTAAAGTAGAGTAATAAGTTGCATAATTTAGAAAATAGGGTTCATGCTCCGAGGCTTGCCTTCTTGGGTAAAGTTAGTTTGGGGCTCGTCCGAACTCCGGTTCGGATCTTCGAAAGCTTCAGTTAGATTCACTTGAGCTTCACGCTGCTCACTCTCAGACTTGGGCACCAACTTGTACGTTCCGTCGGCGAGAGTAGTCGATTCTATATGAATGCACAAGTGTAAGTTGTAGTGATGGTATATGATGATTATTGTCCTTCACGATAAAGTTGTAGTCCACAAAACATAGATTTGGTCGTGAAGTTACTTAATTAAGATTTCTTGGGCAATCGCTAATAGAGTATAACTTAAACTATTTAACTTCATTAAACAAGAAGGGGTTGTGTTATATTGGAAACTTAATTTTCTAAGCACAAGCATGTATTAAACACAACTTCTGGACTAGGTAACTTCTGTGATGAAATTTTTATTTAGAGTACACTATGCAGAGAAAACAGCACTGTAAAAATTACAGAAATTTCTGTGCAGTAGATTAATTTTGAAAAATGTAATACACAGCCACTACTAGAACCTAATTATTTTTATACAGAATGAACTATACAAGTATTAATGCCAAAACTTTTACAGGGGGTTAACCTATCCACATATATGTTACTGTAAATTTTTCAGATTTTATTGTGCATGATGCAGAGCATAGTAAATAGGACATGCTACACTTATTTCTTTAAGGATTAATTTCTACAGGATGTTTTACAGGGTTTCTGAGTATGAAACTATTTATACAGCATGAGCTACTCTAAAGTGTCCACAGTAAAAAGTTGAACATTTTCCAAGCACGGAAACTAATTATTTTTATTAGTGCATTTTTCCTACCACAAATTATATAAATAGGTTACAGAAAGGAAAAAGATTCTAAATTTTTTTTGTGGTATTTAGGCATCACTATAACAGCTCTGGAAATATTTCATAACATGAAACACAATATAACAGCAGGTACAAATTAGTTCTATTATTTCATGACATAAACAAAGTTTAACAAAAAGCTTAGCTAGAGATGAGTTCTGGTCCTAAACTTTTTACACTGGACTACACATTAAGCAACAAATCTACTGTACAAAAATCAGATTCATAACTAGTCTACAATAGTGGGTACAATTAAAGTCTATTAAAACTTCCATTTAATTTAGGGCAAGATTTAGCAAGCAACTAAAGAAAAGCATTTAACAAAAGTTTTAGCTTTTCTTCTAACGATTCCAGAATAGTTGATTTTGTACTTTTCTGATTTTTCTATGATTTTCTATGAATTTTATAAGTTTTCTGTTTTTGAATTCAAAGTTTAAACACAGGTTTACAGTTATGCCCCTGGAAACTTGTGTGCAAACCCTTTTAAAGATTTCAATCGTTGCAATTGGGTCCCTGGGTGGCACTGGCACGGCGGCCGGCCAAATTCTGGTTAGGGGGCTCGTCGGCGGCGAGGGGAAAGGGTCGGGGGAGTACCAGGGAGGCGAGAGCTACCTTGTGGTGGCCTTGGTCGGGGTTGGGGGTGGCCGGAAAGGGCTCGTCAGCGTGGAACAGGGGGCGGCGGCGGTGTGGAGCGTCGGCGATGGTGCTCCGGCGGGGTTGGGGCAGCGCTGGCGGGTCGGGAAGCTCCAGCGGGGTGATGTAGTCCCGTTCCGAGCCTTGGTTCGGGCGGAGGAGGGTCGGAGTGGGGTGTCCACGGCGGTCAGGGGCGGCGGCGGTGGAGGCGGCGCTGGCAGCGCTCCGGCGGGTCTAGGCGGTGATGGGCGGGGCAGTGAGCTGCGGTGGGGTGCTGTGGTGGTGGTTGGGGATTCAGCTTGGGCGGTGGATGACCGGAGGGGTGAGCTCCACGGTGAGCTGGGCACGACGGCGGTAATGGTGGCGGCGGCGGCGTTCTAGTGTCTGGGCGCGCGAAGAGGCTCAGTGCGGCCCTTTTGTAGGCAGCAGAGAGGTGGGAGGAGGGACAGGGCTGGACTGCGAGGCTTGGGCGCGGGCGGTACGATGGGGGCGTGCCATTGGGCGTCGGGGCGGCGGCCAGAGGCTCGGCGCGGCGAGTGGCGGGCAGGAGCAGGGGATTGGGTGTGCTGCAGCACCGCGGCTTGTCGGGCGGCGAGCGTGGGGAGTGGCGGGACAGAGCGGAGGCTCGGGCACGGCGCGGCGTGCGGGGGCCGGGCGGCGGCGTCGCGTGCGGCCAGCGGCGCGTCGCGGTTGGCGGCCGGAGATCCTGGCGTGGGGAGGGAGGGATTGTGCGGCACATGATTGGGCACGGCAGGGCCTGGTCGGGGGAGTGGGGAGGACGGCCGGCGACTGGCATGTCGCGGCGTGGGCGGCAGGCATCGCCGGCCAGGTGGCCAGCGGTGACTGGCGGCGGGCGTCGGCCGAAGCAGAGGAGAGGGAGGGACTGGAAGTGAAAATAGAAGAAAAGGCAGGGGCTGGTTTGCAAAGTAAAGTGTTTCTCAAATTTTTGTGTTGCAACTCAAAAATCTGTGAACATAAAAGTTGTTCAAAATAAAAAGTTACACAAGTTTTGTTTCAGGCCAAAGTTCATTTGAGTTCTAGTTTAGAAGTTATTTTAAAAACTCAAAAAGTATGATTCAAAGGGTACGTCATTTCATGGGCAAAAATTTGTATTCTCTCCTAGGCTTCAACTAGACTTTTGTTTATCCTGTCAATAACGATGTGCCTATTCAATTTCGTAGCCATGTTAGCATCAATGTGAAAGTTATTTAATTTGTTTGATTAACGTACATGTACTTATGCACATATACACAGAAATTCAAAATCACATGCAAAACCAAGTATAATTCGTTTCCTTTAAACTTTTCTTAGTCAGTTAAGCATATTGTTACGCTAATGAGGCTTATTTCATAATTTAAACACCTGAGGTGTTACACCTATCCGAGTACTTTTCGGGTAGTTTCCTACTGTTTCCGACTAGTTCTACTACGGTATGAGTAGTTACAACTAGTGTAGGGCGTGGGCCATATCCCACCCCTTATCCTATAAGATGTAGGCCATGTGCGTAGTCCTATAGGCCCGGGTCTGACAAGCCCTCGAGATCTTCGTAGTCGAGTACTGTAGGCTTCCGAGTACTTCTGAAGGCGTCTTCAAGTTCTCCCAAACTCCATCTTGAAGGTGTCTTCCGAGTACTTCCTTGGCTGCATCGAGGCTGTGAGGTGCTCATGCCCCGAGTAGTTGCCAAGTCTTCTTTTATATGGGGTGCAATTGAACTCGCACTCCATATAGAGTAGCCCCCGAGCCTTAGGTTGACTCGTAGAATCAGGCTGAGGGTCAATTTAGTGTGGAGTCTTCTGTCCTTATCTTCCAAAAGATCTGAAAAATAAGTCGCTGATGACACGTGTCCCTGCAGCCCCCGAGCCTTGAATCCAAATCTTCAAGGTTTTAGTAAAAAGGATCCAAAAAATCATGGCATGCGATATATGACGATAAGAATTTGATGGTTAAGATGGGCAAATTAGTTCAGAAATTCGAAAACCGCTTTTTTCGGGATGAATTCCCTGAAAAAATGGTTAAACAAATAACCTCTCCAAAAAACGCCCTAAATTACCACTCCAAAAAGCGCATGTTTGGTTCCTAGGGACTAAACTTTAGTCCCATCACATCGAATGTTTTGACACCAATTAGAAGTATTAAATATAGCCTAATTACAAAACCCATTGCATAAATGAAGCCTAATTCGCTTGACGAATCCATCAAACCTAATTAGTCCATAATTTGACAATGTTGTGCTACAGTAAATATGTGCTAATGATGAATTAATTAGGTTTAATACATTTGTGTTGTGAATTAGTCTTCATTTATACAATTGATTTTACAGTTAGCTCATATTTAATCCCTCTAATTGGCATCCAAATGTTGGATGCAACTCGGACTAAAAATTAGTACCTCTATCCAAACACCCCCTGCGTTGCTAGTGTTGTTGATTCTACCCTGTTCTGTGACAATTTTGCGAATAAGGGAAGCAGCCTTTCTGTGTTCAGTTGTTGTTGACTGTTGAAACTTTCATTTATACCACCAGACTACTAGTTTATTGAAAAAGAGGTTGAGGAGCTTGTGTGACAAATGGAACATAACAGTCCCAAGCACTTGTAGGACACTAGCACTAGTCCTGCCGGCCGTCGAGGCCTTTCTTGTCGTAGTGCGCCAGGAACTACGTCACCGTCACGCTCCTGTACAGCGCCCTCGCTCCGCAGCCGCCGTCGCCGCCCGGGCCTGACGTGAGCTCGGCGATGGGCCCGTACAGCCTCGTGGACCTGGCGACGTCGGCGTCGCAGAAGCACGCCATGTACACCCTCGCCGTGTCCCGGCTCCGGTTGGCCAGCACCCGGTGCTCGACGCTCCTGAACCGCCCGTTGCTGACCAGCTCGAGGAGGTCACCGACGTTCACGACGAGGGCGCCGGCGAGTCGGCGACAAGGGACGTCCACCCACCGTCCGCCGAGGCGTGCCCTGCAGGCCGCCGTCGGCGTGCGCGTCCTGCAGCAGCACGGTCAGGAAGCTGGGATCCGAGTGCGCGCTGCACCCCAGCGTGAGCTCCGGCTCCGGGCACGGCGGGTAGTAGTTGCACACGACGTTGATCCCCTTCACGCACCCGACCCCGGCGAGGCGGCCGCGTTCCAGCCCCAGGGCCTCCGACAGCAAGCCCAGCGCCCACCCCGCGACCCCCCGCGCCGCGGTGCCGTACTCGAGCAGCACGGACGGCGGGCGGCAGCGCCTCCGGGGGCCTCGTGAGGTATCGACCGAATCGAAAAACGAGATCGAAGACTCCAGACGAGTGGATTGCAGACACCGGCGAGGAAAAACGAGATCGCAGAGTCGCCGCCAGCGCAGCTCCTCAACTGCTCGCGATAAACCAGGCGCGGGCGCTTGTATCTGCGTGCGTCGGGCTCGAGTCACGCGGCGACGGCGGCGAGAGGCCGGGCGTCGGGACGGGAAGGGTATTCAATATGGTATTGAATAGCGTGTGTGTGTCTATATATATATATATATATATATATATGAGACAAGTTTTATCTATACTTGTTCAAAGGGATATGTACTAAAAATTTCAAAAGCATCTCTATTGTTTAAATATATCATGATTATATACTAGTACTAGTATATAAAAATGAATATGTCCATATACTCCATGTATGGTTATATATTTAAAGTATATACCATCACAGATGGTCTAGTATGATTACATACATCTCGTACATACTTTTCGTTAGGTTAGATACACCTTACATAATGAGATATACATGTAGGAGTAGCTACAAGCGCGTGTAGAATGAATTTTCCTATATACACACACACACGATGAGGCTACAATGCAACAAGATGCATTCTCTGTATAAAATGCACCCATCGTGCAGTTGCAACCGAGAGACTACATCGATTGCAACTAGCAGAATAGACCGATTGCAACTGGATGGAACTGATTGCAACTGGGTGAGAACCAGTTGCAGCTAGACGCGAACTACTTGCAACTTAGACTGACCCGGTTGCAACTGGACACAAACCAGTTGCAACTCAGACTGATCTGGTTGCAACTGGACGCGAACCGGTTGCAACTCAAACCGACCTCAGTGCAACTGGAAACGATCTAGTTGCAACTAGAACTATCACAATTGCAACTGAGAGGGTGGGTGCATTCTCTATGCAAAATGCACCCAGGTGCATTATAACAAAACTATATATATATCTATATATATATATATGACGAGTTTTATCTACACTCGCGTGTAGCTACTCTCCCTATCAGTATACCACCGTGCGTATGTCCACATACTCATTTATCACTTTGAGTATGTTCATATACTAATTCAAAGATACTTCAAAGGGATATGCACGAAAAAATTTCAAAAGCATCCCTATTTTTTAAATATATCATGATTATACATTAGTACTAGTATATAAAATATGAGTATGTCAATATACTCCACGTATGGTCACATATTTAAAGTATATACCATCACAGATGGTCTAGTATGATCACGTACACCTCGTACATACCTTTCATTGGGTCAGATACGCCCTACATCATAAGATACACATGTAGGAGTAGTTACAAGCACGTGTAGAATGAATTTTTCATATATATATATATATATATATATATATATATATATATATATATTCACAAGATGTTGTTCACATCACTAGCAAAGTTATAAGTGCCTTGTACAATTTTATAATACTGAGGTAACTACTGACTCTGAACGATCAACAACCTTTATTACAAACACCTGACACAGATTTGATGTCACATTCTACTTCACTTGGTGATGTTGGTCCTGAGAGGGTTTCCTTTTGTTGGTCCCGAGAGAGCTTCCACTAAAATACAAAATAAGCATCGACAATCAGATAGCTTCCATCCACTAGATGTTCGATGCCTTCCTGTGTGCTTCCTGATGCTGCTACCTGCTTCCATCCACCAAAAATCAGTAATGTTGTCACTTAACACTGTTGTCAAACTAGGGACAATTATTGATAGTAAACATTATTCACAGTAATGTTGGGAAAGATTCTACTATTTCACAGTAATGCATGATTCTACTAGTTCACTGCTATCTCAAACATCAATTATTCACAGTAATGCAAGATTCTACTAGTTCTAAATCCTAACTCACCAAGCAACATTCAAAGCTCAAACTGATCATTTAGCACTGGAGCAGTACAGGTCGAAAAAGCATATGAGCAATGAAAAATTGAATTTAGTTGAAATTCTGGCGCGTTTGTTGGATCCAACCGCTTCTTGCTGCTGCAGATCTTCCCCATGCCGCCATCACTGCTTCCCGAGGAGGGGGAAACGCGCGGAACTGCCGGCGCGCAATGGCCTCTGGCAGCCGTGGTGGAGCACGGCGCTCGCCGACCACGGAGGTGGAAGCGGAGCGGAACCTGCACCGAGCGCTTGCGACTCGCCATATATCGAGGGAGGAAGCGAGTGGAGGGGGGCGAGGAACGAGGGGGGGGGGGGGGGGTGATCCAGATGGGGGTGGTGCGGTGGCGGACTGACGGAGAAGAGGATGAGGGGCCGAGGAGGCGAAGAGAGGATGTGGTGGCTTTATTCGATGGCTATGCTTTACATAGTAGAAGTAAATTTTCAGATGGCAAGTGAATGAAATTACTTGTGTAGCGCAGTGGTTTCCCTGGCCCTCACACCTTTTTTAGTAGCCTCATATAAAAATAGGCGCGCGGCATAGTTAAAATGATAAAAATAGATACAGCATGTATCCCAGAGGGAATCAAACAAGGGACTTCCCATTCACCAGATACAAGTGCGGTCCACTGGACCGCGGCCTGGTTTTGTTAGCTTGGTGTGAATTATGATTATAAATGGTATTGCCAGCTAGACCGAGATCAAGAAGATAGAAATAGTTGGTCTTTCTCTTTTTAATCTAGAATTAAAATATGTATCTGGTTTTTCTCCATCATAGGTAATCCAAATTTGATGGTTCTTTTTTCTAAATTTTTCTAAAATTTTGATCATTCATTCAATCATTTGTTTGTAAGTAAATTGCTATTTCTCATATCTTTGTCATGTAGTTTGTTTTCTTCCAACCGAGTGCAAAATAGGAAATCATTTTTTTGCATAACAATTTCTCATCGAACTTTATATTCCCTAATACTAAGATAACCATATGGTTGTATCAAAATTTGAGGAGCATACGAGTTTTAAAATGTTCCGAGGTATTAAAACTACAATGGTGCGAAAATTTTGGTGTATCTCCCACGTGAAATTTCAGTCTCCGCCAAACGGTGATGCCTGCTTCGTTTCACGCCCCACCCAACCCCTCACCTCTGCAGCAGCCCAGCCACCCGAGGACCCCACCCCGGCTCTTTGCATCTGGTAGTCAGGCCCTGCTGGTGGCAGAGTCAAGCAAACCCTGTCTTCGCGCAACCTCCTCCATGGGCCCAAGACGCATGGACACTCACTCGAACCAAACCCATGATGAGTGGTAACACAAACTTAAAAAAATTCCCAAAACTCCCCAGCACCGCTTGAGCGGTGTAGCAAGTGAACCAAAACCGCAACCCTAAAAATCAAGTGATGAGGTGGGTGACAGTGAAAGAGGAGGGAAAGAAAGAGGAGTGGGGCATGTACATCTTATCGAGCATCCGGAGGCGCATAAGCGGATCCAGATCCTCATGCCACAGGTGTGGGCCTCTATCATGTTCCGGCATCGGAATCAAAACGAAGTTAGGAGGAAATGGAAAGGGAATGCTTTGTAGGGTGGGGGGAGGGGTTGGTAAAGGAAGAAATGTGAAATACGACCAAATATGTTAGATTGTTGCCCTCTGAGGGTACGAGTATTTATACTTTCACATCACGGTGTTGGGCTGCACGGTAGGCGGCCAAATGACACGGGTCTGTGTAGGCTTTATATCCTCAACTTGCGTTCACACTGCACGCCCTCCCAGATGGAATAAATTCGGTGCAGTTGCATATACCCTTCACCAGATTACATTCACTTATAAGTTTTCCATCATGAAGGGACAGATATTGTTGATATAGGTTCTTTTATTCGACAATATGGAATAAGAAAATACAAAAAAATTGTCAATCGGATTTTACACAAGCACATTCACATGTAGGATTCATGTGTCACAGGTGCCTACCTACACCATCATGGGCCGGCTCTAAGGCCATGCAGCGGAGGCGACCGCTGGGGGCCCAGGAAGGAGGGGGGCCCAACATCAAATCCATCTAGCAGGGGACAGCCGGACAGGCCTAGATGATCAGATGAACAGACGAGGGCACACACAAGGCGTCGCCTCTCGCTTGCCCCCCGAGCCCCCTGATGTGCGCCTCCTTCTGATCTCTCTCGGAGTCTCGGTCTGTGCGCTGCACTGCTGCCCGTGAGCCGTCGCCCCCGCCGTCGTCGCCCCGTCGCCCATCGCTCGTGCTGGCAGGTATGGCCGTGACTGCTGTTGCTCGTCGCCAATGCTTCAATTCTGCATCTTTGTTCCTACTGCTAGTAACTGTTGTTGCCTGTTGCCTGATCGACAGACCTATCTATATCCAGACTCCAATCCAATCCTGCAATCAGGGCCGGCAGAGAGGCCAATCCTGCAATCAGGGCCGGCAGAGAGGCAAGATCAGAGGATTGGATTGGTAATTTTTTTCAATCTTTCATACATAATTTTTATTTAATTCCAGTGAGGTAGTGACCATTACTTGATTTTTTTATTAGATCTTAGATGTTGCCCAAGAAACAATTATCCGGTTATCAGAAAAGAAAAAAGAGAAAACACGATAAGCAATTGGCTGAATTGCAAAGGGGTTCTTTACATAAGTTCTTTGTCGATTCAAGTAATGTTGATGTCAACGAAGTTCGGCTAGAATCTAATCATGGGCAGCAGGAACATGATCATAATTTAAGTGCAGAAAATGAGGTCAATGAAGATGGTCCAATGGAAGAAGATTTAATTGCAGAAATTGATGCCATTGAGGATAGTATGAGGCAGGAAAATTTGCATCCCTCATTTGATCATGAAAATTCAACTGGTGATGAGCAAGATGGTTTTGGTTTATCTATCTATGATCCCAGAACATGGGATAATCTTGACAATAATAAAAGTGACATCTTAATTAAAAAGGGGCCTGTGAGAGAATTGAATCTTGATTTCCCTAAGGATGCCATTGGTAGACATTTTTCATATGCTTACTGCTCCAGAAATTTATCTAATGGTGAGTCTGTTAACAGAAAGTGGTTGGTTTACTCCAAACATGTGGACAAAGTCTATTGTTTTTGCTGCAAATTGTTCAAGTCAAATAAAAGCAAATCTTTGCTAGCATCTGATGGAGTGAGGGACTGGCAGCGTCTTAGCAGGAAACTCAAAGAACATGAGAGCATTGTTGAGCATCTGACAAACATGAATACATGGAATGAAGTTAGATTGAGGTTAAGCAAAAATCAAACAATCAATGATGATATGCAAAGGGAAATCTTAAAAGAAAAGGAGCGTTGGAGACAAGTTTTGGTAAGAATAGTTTCTGCTGTGAAGTTTCTTGCTAAACATAATTTGGCCTTTCGAGGATTAAATGAGAAGCTTTATCAAGATAATAATGGTAATTTTCTGGGCACGGTTGAAATGATTGCTGAGTTTGATCCTGTGATGCAAGAACATATTAGGCGCATTAAAAGCAATGAATTTCATCATCATTATCTTGGCCACAATATTCAGAATGAGTTAATTTCTCTTGTTGCTGGTGCCATAAAGGAGTATATCTTGAAGATCGTCAAGGATGCTAAGTATTTCTCTGTTATCTTGGATTGTACCCCAGATGCGAGCCATGCGAGCCATGAAGAACAGATGACCCTAATTGTTCGCTGTGTCGATATGTCAAGTCGCATTCCAAGAGTGGAGGAGTTTTTCCTGGGGTTCTTAAAGGTTGATGACACATCAGGGTTGGATCTTTTTAAGGTGTTGATAGATACATTGGAGGACTTGGGATTGAATGTTGCTGCTGTCAGAGGTCAAGGTTATAACAATGGTTTCAATATGAAGGGACACACGAAAGGTGTACAGAATCATTTGCTTCAAATTAACCCGAAAGCATTATACATGCCTTGTGCATGTCACAGTCTGAATCTCACTCTTTGTGATATGGCGAAAAGGTGTTTGGTTTTCTATTCAACTTAGGTAATTTGAAGTCCTTGGATAATAATAATCTACGAAAATATTGCACTACTTTTGCAGAAGTTTTTTCTCATGATAACTCATCTGATGTTGATCTAGATGATTTTTGTTACTGCCAGATGAATTTATGTCAGCTCAGAGATTCTTCAGTTTGTTACAGCTGTAGATTGCTATCCAAATGTTTCTATTGCATATCGGATCCTCTTGACTGTACCGGTAACTATAGCGTCAGCTGAAAGAAGTTTCTCAAAATTGAAGCTACTAAGAAATTATTTGAGGACAACTATGTCACAACAAAGGTTGAATGGCTTGGGTATGTGCAGCATTGAGGAAGATATCTTAGACAAAATTGATCTAGATATGGTTCTAAATGATTTTGCATCAAGAAATGCTCGAAGGAGCTTTTTTTTGAAGGACTGAAATATTATTATTGATGGAATCATGAGGCTTAGTTATTATTTGAGGTAATCATACTCGTTTTATTTTCCACTCTTGAGTTTGTTACAGACATTATTTGAGGTAATCATAGAGCCGGCCCTGACACCATGCGACACAGAATTCTACATTTGAGTCACCGAAGATAAGAATGTCAAAACATGAGAACATGAACATTCCAGCTCTCGAATAGCGAGCAAAAATAAATGCAAGCGAGAAGTGGCAGTTTGTTCTAGAGTAAGGTAGGGCGGCCACGCAGCCCATTTAAGCACTAACATGCTATGCTAGTTGGAACCCATGCACAAGTGATGCCAGCCATTACAATAATGTGGCGTGAAAAGGAAAAGATCTCGGTTACAATGATATAAATTGGTATATGCAATCTAAGGCATGGTAAGATATCTCTGGCTGCTATGACCAAACTTTATTATACCATCATATAAATACTTTCAAAATATATAACATATAGGACAACCTAATTACTTCTATATTAAAAAATAGAGGACAACCTTTACCTACCATTGTGTGTGAAGTAATTATTTATCTGACCATCACAGTAAGATAATATTGGTGGAAGATATGTTCCTTCACGAACACCAAGCAAAATTAAATGCAAGCGACAAAGTGGCATCCTTTCTAGAATAAGGTATGGTCACCTTGCAGACCATGTAAACATAAATATCTTAGCTGGAGCCACAGCGCAGGGCCAAATTGTAATAATATATATTTCTGTAAATACAAATTATGCATGCTCCCTCCATGTAAACATAAATATCTTAGCTGGAGCCACCGTGCAGGGTCAAATTGTAACAACACATGTTTTTGGTGGAACAATTTTTTTATGAATGTAGAACAATTTTGTTATGAACTGGGACCAATTATTCCAGTGTAATAAAGAAATTATTCCGCTTTCAGCGACCGATCACCTCCAGTCCCGTGCACAACCTGGATTATTTACGGAGATTTAGATATTCATAAGAATATATATGGATAACCTAACCTGATTATGCGTTTGTGTGGCATAGGGTATGATATCATAAAAATCCAATGAATATAATTATCTGATAATTAGAAACAAATTATCTGATATATGATTTATCTAATTGTTCTTAGTTTTTTCATTATTCTTAATTAATTTTAGTGTGAAATCTCAGCATTTTCGTAGTCCTGTGTTTCGTTTGTCCTTATTCGTATGTAGTCTTTTAGATCTATCTGAATGCGTGGGTGAAACTAATGGAGAGAATATTTTGTTTTGTTATCATTTTTTTGTTATGGTTTTCTCTTTTATTTTACTTAGACTCAAAGTTGATGCCTTCAGCAGGTTTGTAGTCACATCTGTATTGTCCCGTGCGTTTCTTTTTGTCCACTATCTTTTGAACTTTTTCCCCTGGTTCCAGCTTCTTTTTTCAGTCAATTTTTCTTATTGTCCCCGTGTCATTTTCGACTAGTTTTGCTACCCACATCAACAATATCTTCGGCCCCTACCGCTGCTATGTGCCACTTTGTGAATAGTAAAAAATTCAACTGACATCCAAACGAAAAATAGACGAGTGTTATCCTTATTCCTAAGGAATCAAAAGCCAGAACTCCTAAAAGGTTTAGGTCTATCAGTCTTTTGAACTATAGCTTCAAAATTTTCTCTAAAGCCATGAAAAATAGGTTGGTTAAGGTCTATGTTAGGCTGACTGCCACAAATCATTCTGCTTTTATTAAAGGTAGATATATCCTGGAAAGCATGGTGACCGCCCATGAATTAATTCATGAGGCTGTGAGCAAGAAGGAAATTGGAATTATCCTTAAATTGGATTATGAGAAAGCACATGCCAGAGTTAGTTGGGATTTTCCTAGATGAGCTCCTAACATCTAGAGGGTTTGGCTATAAATGGAGGATGTGGGTTCAGAAAGTAGTAATAAGAGATGGGTTTATGCTTCAGCATTAATAACGAAAATAGTAACTACTTCAAAACTTGGAAAGGCCTGAGACCGGGCGATGCTCTATTCCCCGCTCTTGTTTAACCTAGTAGCAGATGTGTTTACGAGAATGCTAGTTAAAGCAGCAGACCATGGCCTTATCTCTGGCTTATTTCCGGAGATGGTGCCGGGGCACATTATTAGTTTGCAGTATGATATGACACCTTGCTTTTCTTGCAAAATGACCTTGATCAAGCTAGAAATTTTAAATGGTTACTTGCCTCCTCTGTGTTGGTGATATGCCCAAGAGGCAATCATGTGTGGGCCGGATATTGATCCGAGGAGGATTAGAACCCTAATGAGCTTCCAGCGTGAAGGTCCATTAAGTGGGGTCTATATAATGAGGGGCGGGGCTATGGGCGGCCAACACTTTTGCGCCACAAACCCTAGCTGCCGTCGCCCCTCTCCTCCACGCAACCCTAGCTGAGCGTGCGGTGCTAGCACACCGATGACCGGTGTTCCCGCCTTGTACGTGTGGACTTCGAGGAGGCACTGCTGCGTTGCTGTGGTGCTGATCGGCGGGACAAGGAGGATGAGCTGAGAGACGTGATCTGCTTTCTCTTCACCGACGCGCGACTACATTGGGGCGAGCTACCCCAACTCTACTTCTGCTGTGCTGCGCGTCTAGTGGTAATGATTCCTGATCATCAGCTTACATGAGATCCTTGTTGGACGTGGTAGCTAGCGTAGTGTCCCCGTTTCCTCTCACTCTGAGCAATTGTCGAGCACGAAAAAACTACTATAAAAGTGACATGATGAACGTGCAGTTATTAGATGAAGATGAAATTGATAATTCTGCTAGACTCTTCGATTGTAAGATTAGGTCTTTTCTTTTTAAATACCTGGGAGTTGCTCTCCACTACTCTAAGCTAAGAAGAGAGGACATCCAACCCATCATGGATAAGATTGTGAAAGGGTTAGCTAGTTAGAGAGGGAAGCTTTTTCCTTATGGAGCAAGGTTGACCAAGTTGAAATCTTGCCTAGCCAGCATCCCCATCTACCTTATGTCAGTAATTAAATTTCCTGAATGGGCCATAGAGCTCATTGACTCTCAAATGGCTCATTTTCTTTGGAATAATCAGGAAGGAAATGGGAAATATCATTTGGCTAATTGGCCGATGGTTGCTCAAAAGAAAAATTTTGGGGATTTAGGTATTCCAATCCTACAACATATGAATTTGTGCCTTTTGGCCTCATGGATCTCTAGATATCACTTTAGTGATAATGTGTTGTGGAAAAAAATAGTTGATCATAAATATAGGATCCAAGATCTCAATATGTTCTGCTGCCCAAATATAGCTTTTGGAAAGGGGTCCTATGGGCTACCAAAGCTGCTCAAATGGGTTACTGTTGGCAGATTGGGGTTGGTAGAAATGTGAAGTTTTGGGAGGATCAGTGGTTTGGCAATTCTAGTCTGGTTGTCCAACTGGCCTCTGTACTGCATAATAAATGAATAAGGCATTTTGCTGATGCTTGGGATAGGGTTAACATGAAGCTGACTTTTAGGAGAACTGTTTTCCCTCAGGTTATGGAACTTTGGCATGAGATAGTTGGTATTGCTGAATCTATTGCTTTGACTGATGAACTGATTCTGTCATTTGGAAATTTAATTCCTATGCCATTTATTCAGTACAATCCCTTTATGCAGTGGTGAACCCGTCCTACGACTCGCCCATCGGGGCGTGCGAGGAGCCTCCTCCTTACCGGACGTTCACGTTCGGGGAGTACAGGAGAAAGGTGCAGGAAGACGTCAAGAGAACCGGGAGGAAGATCGGGCTCCCCAATTTCCTCGTCTAGGCTTTTGCATGTGCCATTTGGTCTAGATATATACAAACCCTTCCACACACCCATCCTTGTTTCTTTCTGGCACTTGTCAATCCATGTTTCTTTCTGTATACCAGCAGCATTGTACAGTGGAGAGTGCAGTGTGATTGGTGCAGTGATTAGTTTACTAGGTTGTAGCCTAATTGATGTAGCCAGCTACTAGCCCACAAGAAAGTAGTAGGATCGATCGAGAGCGTGCACCTAGGATAGCGATGCTTCCCCCCCCCCCCCCCCCCCCCCTGATGATTGTCTTCCTTAACCTACTCCTGCTAAAACATGTTTGTATGCTGATGGAAGTTTCTACGTTTGTGCATGCATGTACAAGAAGTACTCAACTACTCAACTACTTTACGTTGTATACTTTGTTAGCTTGCTTTTGGGTTCTGCTTCGTCCGGCCATAAAACCTGGCTTGTCGTTTAATTAAAAGTGTGCACTTTTCAATCGACTGCAAATCAGTTTTGAAGGTTACTAGGTTCGTGCCCGTGCGTTGCCACGAATAAAACTACTTGTTAAAACTACTTGTTGTTGAATATAAAAACCTTGCAAATGTATTTACATTCAGACAAGCTTGATAAAATGAGTGATCCCTTGGCCCCTTGGGCATGTATAAAATGAGTGATCCCCCATCAATGTAATACAAAGTCAGTTTCATTCTCAACACATTATCATGCACTTTGTTCTCTACTCACTATGAGTAAAAGGAACGATACCACGAGACCTAAACTTAAACAAGTAAGAATGGACTCCGTTCATCTTCATTTCTTTACAACTCAAGGAGGATTTCTTGTTTTCCTCTCCACAGCCAGCAATGGAACACTCGGCATCGTTTCTGCATACATCAAGGTCGTGGTAATCACTTCCCTGGTCGCCATGTAGGTCGTCCCTTCTCTGCGATGATGACAGCCGGCATCGCCGACTTAGGCCCACAGGCCAGACCTCCTTGCGGCGGCCATCAGACCACCATAACTCCATTCACCGCTACCTCGGACTTCGTCTGGCACACCATGGTGATGCACCCAAGCTTCACCATCAAACAATGGTTGCACGCCGGGGCACACCACCGTTCTTCGACGACGACGACGCATCCGCGCCTGTACAGCCGCCCTCGGTGGTGGCGGCGCCCTCGGCACCCGCTTCTCCTCCACCAAGAATGGCGCCCACGACGCCCGCTCCTCCACCCGCAGCACCGCCCTCGGCAGCCGCTCCTCCTCCACCCGTGACAGCTGCTTTTTCCCCGGCCTCGGTGGTTCCCGCAGCAGCGGCCACATCTCCGTCATTGGCGGTTGGCGCTCCTCCACTGGCGGCCCCGGGCTTTACGCCCCTCGCGGTCACGCACCGCCGGCCGGGCGTGCGGTGCGGCAAATGGAGCCCAGCAACGCTAGGCTTCTCCGATGGGCCATAGGCTGCCGGCAGTGCCGGCAACACTGGCGAACAGGGGGAGGAGAATAGTGAGAGCGAGGCAAGGAGACACGATGGCGCACGTGGATCGCGGCAGCGCAACGCACTCAACAGTAGGCAGTGGCATCAAATGGGAGGCGGTGGGTTAGGGTAAACCCTAACCGCCCCTACGCCCTCTTATCCAGGCCGACCTCAGCCATCGGGCCGGGCCGCTCACGGGCTGCAAATGGCCCGCAGGCCAAGCCCGACAGCAAGCCGAGCCACTTGCCGGCCGTGGTTGACGGCAAGCCAAGTCGGGCCCCTGGCAGGCCATTCGAGCCAGGCCACCACCCGAGCCTCTCTCTCTCCCATGAAATTTTATAAAAAGGCCCCCAGACCTTTATCTATTTACATGTTTTAAACAATCCAGTTTTGCATGTTTATATTTATGGCCCTAGATTGTTCTGTTTTAGTCCTTAGACTATTCTGGATTTGCATAATTATTGCAAATAGCTATGTTGACCATCAGACTTGTAAGATTAGCACCAATGTAATATGGATATTATAATTACTGCAATAAATTATCCATTATATGATCCGCATATCTCTCATTCGTTATACAAATATTATTTTAGAACAATTTTCTTATGTGCTATTTATTTTATGTGTCTCTTTACAAATATGACACCTGTTTAAATTCTACATCATGTAGTGAAATGCAAAATTAAAATTAAAGTATATAAATCTGAAATTTTTGGAGACCTAGGCACTCGCTGCAATAAGTTCTTTAAGAAATTATTTGCCCTGAGACCGTGCTTTTTAGGCAGATGTTGGCATTTCTTAGCATCATCACCAGGATTCTTAGTCCTTAGCGATGGCACCAAGAAACGCCCTGGTGGTATGTCTTAACGATTTCAGATTGGATCTGCTAGTGCACGGATATACCGTTGTAGCATTTCACCCGGAGAGTATTCGGGTATCGTTATTTATATTTTCCCGTAGGATGGCATGGTGAGGTACATAACCAGGATAAAATGAATAAGCTATAGACTATATTTCGTACAGGGGTAAGTCATGAAAAATTATATGAATAAGGGTAATGTGACACACACACAAGCCAATCTCAAGATAAAGAATAACACATAAACAAAAGGTTAGCGGGAGCATAGGCATACAAAAAATGTCCTAAAAGCATTTATTCATATACGTAAGGGTTACACAAGATACATGGTTAGGGCTCAGAGCTTAGGCTCCAGATATCAGGGAGAATGTCCCGCACCGGTGTACAACCAGTCCCATTACATCTTTCAGAACT
The DNA here is from genome assembly GCA_032594955.1 of Panicum miliaceum. NCBI lineage: Eukaryota > Viridiplantae > Streptophyta > Magnoliopsida > Poales > Poaceae > Panicum > Panicum miliaceum. The sequence goes on along the minus strand of CM064070.1, from coordinate 2,557,251 downwards.
TCTATACCATACCCGAATGTGGGGGACTACACTAACCACGGCAATTCCGCCGTAGCGGACCGACAGGGTTGTCACCACCTGCCGTCTACCCCTACAACACCGTGGAGCATGGTCATATCCGAGGGATCCCGCATACCCGGGCACCACGCCCGTGTATGAGGTCATTACCCTAGCGTCCCCAGGTCTCCCACCCTTCGGATGGACAAGTAAAGCGCTAAGGCAAGTACAAAGGCGCAACGAACCGATATCCTTACTTAGAACATCTGGCCTAACCACATATAAAGCATAACTTATAGAAGAACAAGGCATGGTATGATAAACTATCAAGATAGCATAGCAACCATGACTACTCTGCATTATGAATAGGATACTGACAAGTCGAATACAAAGCCATACCAGAGACCGAGCATTGCTCAACGACCTCATGGATGACTGGATTCGCTAAAAAGAAGTTCTAGCCTAGCTCCACTAGCCTAAGGTGTACAAGTCACAAAGTGAGAGAGGGGGAGAGGCTTCTAATGTGTGGTGTGTGTGAATTAGGGGGGGAGGCCTCCTTTTATAGTCTCCAATGGCGGTTCCCGCCATATCTATGTATGGAACCACCATCCACCGCCCTTGAGGAGATAAGGATGATCTTGCCGCCAAAGATCTGGCAGCCGGGAAGCCGTTCAGGTTCGGCCGAACCTGGGGGAGGTCGAACCCAGATGGTGCTCCCTCGGGTCTGCCTTCCTCTGGACAGCTGATAGGTGGGCCCTGGTGTTGATACCCGGTGATTCGTGCCTTAGCGCGCCCGTTTGGTCTGATTTGTGGTCCCTTCAATCCTGTATGGCGCAGCGGACGATCTTCTGTGCATTTGTGTTGCGTCTTCTTCGTGTTTTCTTCTTATTTCAGACTTGCATTCCTGAAATGGCTAGATAGACAATACAACTGTGGAACTAGGTTAGTGATACAGTTATATGAGTAAGAGCTATGGTTTTTCTTTATTTGTGAGTATAGTTGACAGTCAGATTTCGCATTTAAGGACCGTCAACAGCAGCAAATTACTTGCCCATTAATGAGAGGTCCACATCTTATGATGATTAAATACAATGTGTATATCCAAAATATTCTATACAATGAAATTTGTATAAAATATGATTATCAAGTTATTAATTCCTGCAGGAATGCAAATAAAACAGTTTCATTGTTCAGTTCAAAATACCTTTAAGTTGTGTTGCAAGAATCGTCTTGACTTCATTATTTTGCATAAATTTACACACCACATATTATTTAATTTACCGCAGTAAATTAATCCTACACATGATCCTTCATGTATGAAAATGGCTCATCTAGTCAATAAAGATTTCGCTGATGAGCTTACAACAGATGGTAGCAACTATTTGACTTGCGCTATGGATGTGAAAATAATGCAATCAGCAGAAGGTTTTATTAATGCAATTAATTAACCAAATCCAGAAGGTCCTGTTTCAGAAGAAACCAAGTTTACGACCTTGCATTTTCTAAGGCACCATCTTCATTCTGATCTTAAGAATGAATATATGATGAAAAAAGACCCTAGAAATGTAACACCCTAAATTTCACTATTAGAAGTGTCTAGCTTAGTTCTATAATTTTTCAGATTTCAAAAGACTAAGGTTTGTAATATGTTAAACTCATCATAGGCTCTAATCTGATTTGTTGTATTCATGTTGGTACATGTTTTAATTTTGTTTGATTGTGGTTGAGCTCTAGTTGTTCCCAGATTTTTTCCCAATTTTTCCGGGTTAAATTATATTTTCTACGCTTTTATTTTGTTTTCTGTGAATTTATCTCTTTTTCTGGCAAAGGAAAACTCCTTTTCTTTTTCCTTTTCCCTTTCCCTTTTTCTTTTCTTCCTTTTCTTCCACTCTTTTTCCTCACCTGGGGCCACTGGCCATTCTTTTCCTCCTTTCCTGCCGGCCCACTGTTCTTTTTCCCCCCTCCCGTTCCTTCGTTCAGCCCAAGCCGGCCCAACCGCACCCCACTCTCTCCCTCCTTCTCCCTCTCTTTTCTCCTCACTGACAGGCGGGCCCCCCCATCAACTCCTTCCCCTCCCCAAGACGAGCTCGGCTCGGACCCGGCTGCCCCGGGCCCACGGCGCGCACGACGAGGCTAGCCCGGCTTTGCCCTGGGCAGCACCTCTTTTAGCCCCGCACGGCCCAGCCTTTGACCCCGCTCGCTGCCTTTTCACCCAAGCTCGCGTGCACATGCCAGCCACCGCCGTCGAGCTCCTCCGCGCTGCGGTCGCCGTCAAATCTCCACGCCCGCTGCTCCTCTGGCCGCGCCGTCGCCCCCTTTCACTTCCTGGTAAGTCGGGGAAGTTCCCCCCCCCCCCCCCCCCCTTTTTCTCATCGTTCTGCCTCTTGCCGGGTTTCGCCGTGCTCGCCGGAGGCCACCGCCGCAGGGTCCCGTCGCTGCCCGCCTCCGCACCACTCCGACTCCCGAGGACCGCCGCTTTGGCTTCCTCGTGTCACGCTCGTCCTCCCCAACCTAGCGGTGCTATTTTTGGCGCACCGGAGCGCCCAACTGGGTGCGCTCCGGCGAACCCCTATCGCAGGCATGGCGCCGCCGCCGTGCATCTGCGTCCCGCCGCCGCTTGGCCCGCCCAGGCGCCCCTTGGCCATGCGATCCGAAATCAACGGCCCGAATCGGATCTATCCCCACTCAAACTGGGCAATCGACAGTCAGCTCTGGCGATTTTGCAGAAACACCCCTGCATTTTTCTGAAATCAACCCGCCATGCATGTCTATTCAAAACTAATTCTATTTCGTCCTGTTTCTTCTGTTTAGACTCCCAAGCTTTTCAAAAATTAGAACGCGCCATCCCCAGTCAAGGTTTAGCACGTTAGCCCTCGTGTATTTATACAAAATTATGTTTTAGCCCTCGGTTTATTTCTATTTAGTCCTTTTTGTTAGTTATTCTCATGTATAAGCTCTTGCGGAGCTATTTTTAGCTTATCTTTAGTATTTTAAGTTTGTTTTAAGCATTCTTAGTATCGTCTTGATCGTTGTAACGCGTAGAATTAGTTTTTAAGCCTTTTGTCTCTGCTTTTCAATGATTGGTGTACTATTTTAATTTGTTTTCCTTATTTGCTTGTATGTACTTGTGTGCTTTTGCTTGTTCGTGACGAGTAGACGAGGAGCCGTTCGAGAACTTCCAAGAGCAAGATTTCGAGGTGACTGAGCAGCAGCAACAGACTGAGGGCAAGTATATTCCTTGGTCATACTTTCATCCTAATAACCTTTATTTATTTTACGCTTGCATGCATTACCTTGACGGGTTCCTATTTCATCCATATTGTTTATCTATATCCTTGAAAGCTGGGTTATGTATTTAATTGCTAGGTAGATTGCTTAGTTGCTAAACTTTTGGTACGGGTGGTTTATGAAAGTAATATAGATTCATGATTTATATCTTTTGGAAACACTATGATGAATTGATGATGATAATTAATTTAAACCATGGAGCGACCACCCGGAAAAACAGTGCAACCACAAGGACTATATGGCTCTGGTCTTGGCTAATTAATTAGATGTCTCTAGCTTGTTGGTAGCTTACCGAAAGGCGCATGGGGGGCCTGTGATGAGGGGTTCGCTGCCTGCCAAGGGTGTACGCATGGCTATGATCACGCCTTGGGGGAGGTTCACTCACGCAGCTGCTGAAATCTTAGCAGGCTACCACTGGTTAGGGAGTCTTTATAAAGGCCTCATAGTGAATCCCTGCCACTCACCTCAGAAGTGTTTAAAGGCCTTGCAAACCCAGGCATCAATGGAGACACGACTTGTGGATAAAGTGTGCAACATCTACAGAATGTAAAACTGATATATCAGCCGTGCTCATGGTCAAGAGCGGCTTGGACCCTCACATGAATCAATTAAACTGATCTTGTATTTTATTTAGTTGATTAGTGGTTTCAAGCTTATTTATTACTCAGTTATCTTTGTTTTTCATAAATATGGGCAATTTTCACTTATGCTTAGTAAATGGGTTGTTTAATGTTCGATTGTTCATTAAAATACTTAACGCTTTATTCAGACAACCTTTATCCTTGTTTTAGCCTTGCATGTCATTTATTTGCCAATATACTTGCTCAGTATGAACCATAAGTGTACTCACTCTTGCTAAATAGTGCTGCTCAGAACAAGATCAATTTATGGAGTTTCTAGAGGATATTCTGGAGTACTAGGTGTATGTTCCCCAGTCAGCTGCCTGTGGAGTTTGGTTGTTCCGCTGCTAGAATAAATACGATATTGAAACGCTTATTTGTTTATTTATTATTCATGAACTCTGTGTGGTTTGTAATAAATGGCTAGGATACTTTATGACATTGCTTTGGTTATTCACTTTTGTCGTCATATGTGTGTAACTTTGATCCTGGCATACATATGAATTATTGCTTGATTTATTACTTCAAAATCGGGTGTGACAAAGTGGTATCAGAGCCGTATTGACTGTAGGATGTCAGCCTAGTTAGAAATGGTCGTTAATTAACCATGTTTTAACTTGTTTTAGCTTATTCTTGCTCTTGAGTAATTAATTCTAGTCCATTGGTCATTTATCTCCTCCTTGTTGCTGATATTGATTGTTTATTTTGATCTTGTACTGTTTATTTATTATATCTAACCAATTGCTCTATTTCTGTTCTATTTATTGTACAAACCTCTCTAACTATTCACCTATAGATGGTTCTCACTAGACAAGCCGCACGTTTGAGCAGCTACCCACCCTTTGCACCTGCACCTGCACCTGCACCTGCACCAGAACCTGTTGCGCCTGAACCTGCACACGTACCTGAGGATGTACCGCAAGTGGAGGAGCAAGAAGAAGAACCCATGGAGGCAGAATGGGAAGATGCTGAAGTTGAAGAAGTGGATGTGGTGGACGATGAAGCTGATGAAGCGCAAGCTGAAGAGGTACAAGCGGAAGCTGGACAAAGAGATGCACCTAGAGTTGAAGCTATTCCACCACCACCGCTGCCACCAAAGAGATGGACCGTGAGAGTTCGCCAGACCCGAGGACTTTGCTACTTCGCAAGGGCACTTCGCATGTTGTTTCACTGCCTTCACATGATAGTAGAGATCGAGTACGTGGGAGCTCACAGGACACACCCAAGGTACCCTGAGGAGTGGCTGGTGTCAGGACACATCCGCGCACCAGACTATGAGTATGGAGGAACAGTGGAGGTAGCGGTGCACCGTGTCATGGCAGCTAGAGCCACCTTTGAGGCAGGGATCAGTGATGCAACTAGCCAAGCTCTTTTAGTGTTGTGCCACTACGGAGGGGTTAACTTGGATGACTCTCCATGGAGGTACTTCCCTCAACATCCTGAAGGGGAGATGCAGAGCGTCATCGTTGGTGTGCAGAACCTTCTGAACACTCGGATGGTCGCTCTGGTTGGACTCACTGTCGTGCTTCACACTTAGATGGAGCACACCATAGAGGAGCTACAACTAGTCTGCAGTCAGCTGGCGGCCACCAGAAGGGAGAATGAAGCACTCAGAGCTACACTTCAAGGAGTAGATCCAGCTGTCCAAGTGCAAGACAAGTGCAGAGGCAGAGGAAACCAGGAGGTGACCTAATTCCAGTGAACAATCCTCCTCCGCCTCCGCTGTGAGGCAGAGGCAGAGGCTCGTCTCTCAGATGTGCATGATGTGTTCCATATCTCTCAACTGAAGACGTGTTTGCGAGTGCCCGAAGAACAGTTACCCTTGGATGAACTCAATGTGCAGGATGGTCTGACTTATACAGAGTATCCGACCAAAATCATAGAGACAGCGAAAAGAATCACCAGGAACAAGGTCATCAAGATGTGTAAGGTTCAGTGGAGTCATCATTCAGAAGATGAGGTGACTTGGGAATGAGAGGATGAATTGAAGGGTGAATTTCCCCAACTATTCTCAATTCCATCCGAGTCTAGAGGACGAGATTCATCTTAAGGGGGGTAGGTTTGTAACACCCTAAATTTCACCATTAGAATTGTCTAGCTTAGTTCTATAATTTCCAGATTTCAAAAGACTTAGGTTTGGAATATTTAAAACTCATCATAGGCTCCAATTTGATTTGTTGCATTCATGCTGGTGCATGTTTTATTTTTGTTTGATTGTGGTTCAGCTCTACTTGTTCCCAGAATTTTTCCCAAATTTTTCCGGGTTAAATTCTATTTTCTATGCTTTTATTTCATTTTCTGTGAATTTATCTCTTTTTCTGGCAAAGGAAAACTAATTTTCTTTTTCCTTTTTCTTTTCTTCCTTTTCTTCCACTCTTTTTCCTCACCTTGGCCGTTGGCCATTCTTTTCCTCCTTTCCCGCCGGCCCATTGTTCTTTTTCTCCCTTCCCTTTCCTTTGTTCGGCCCAAGCCAGCCCAACCGCACCCCACTCTCCCTCCTTCTCCCTCTCTTTTCCCCTCACGGACGGGCGGGCCCCACCCGTCAGCTCCTTCCACCTCCCCAAGCCGAGCTCGGCTGGGGCCCGGCTGCCTCGGTCTCACGGCGAGCACGCCGAGGCTCGCCCAGCTTTGCCCCAGGCAGCGCCTCTTTTAGCCCCGAACGGCCCGGTCTTTGACCCCACTTGCCGCCTTTTCACCTAGCTTGCGTGCACGTGCCAGCCGCCGCCACTGAGCTCCTCTGCGCTGCGGTCACCATCGATTCACCGCATCCGCTGCTCCTCTGGCCACGCCATCGCCCCCTTTGGCTTCCTGGTAAGACGGGGAAGTTTTCCCCCTTTTTTCCCATCGTTCCGCCTCTCGCCGGGTTTCGCGCTCGCCGAAGGCCGCCGCCGCAGGGTCCTGTCGCCAGCCGCGTCCGTGCCACTCCACCTCCGAGGACCGCCACTTTGGCTTCCCCGTGTCGCTCTCATCCTCCCCGACCTAGCGGTGCTATTTTTGGCGCACCGGAGCGCCCAACTAGGTGCGCTCCGGCGAGCCCCCATCGCGGGCATGGCGGCGCCGCCGTTCGCCTATGTCCCGCCACCGCTCGGCCCGCCGAGGCGCCCCTCGGCCGTGCGATCCGAGATCGACAGCCCGAATCGGATCTATCCCCAGTCAAACCGGGCAATCGCCGGTCAGCTCTGGCGATTTTGCAGAAACACCCCTTTGTTTTGCTGAAATCAACCCGCCATCCATGTCTATTGTTGGCGGTCGATTTCCATGATTTTTACCACCAACATTTCTCCAGATTTCATGCTTATAAGGCCAAGATCATGCCAAAAGTATTTATCCTAATGAGTTCCACAAGTTTTGTTGCATATTTGATCTCAGGAGCTCACTGTGCGAAATTTGGTCAGCTTGGCGTTGTGGCCTTTCATCAAGCAGAACATTCTACGGTCGAAAGGCTTGAGCCATGGATTGATGGGCCCAGATGCAGCATCTACCTTGGTCTTCAAGCTTTGAACCGCCTCCCTGAGTAACATGCACGCGTTGATCAACGAGGCGGTGCAATGGAGGGCTGAGAGGAGCCAGAGCCAGGCCGGCCGGCCTCTAACTGTCGAGCCTAAAACCGACGCAACCATCACCTACCTCAGGAGAAGATCAGGAGCGTCCACGAGAAGGGCGGTGACACACGGCAACATCCCTAGGCCGGCCGGCCTAGGAGAGGTCGGCCGGCCTAGCCCTGTAGCGCCATGTGTCCCCCCTTCGCGTGGAAGTTACACACCTGCCGTACCTGCGTGGAAGCTAAGCACATGTCCAAATACCGACCTTGAAGAGCTATAAAGAGCTGCCCATACCTCCACTCCTGACACACCATCCTTGGAGAGAAGTTGAGTTCTTTGGTTTAGTCACTCTACCTTAGTGTAGAATAGGGAGAGAGTGAGGTGAGAGCTTGGGTGGGAGTCAAGCTAGGAGAGGAGCCGGGTTCCCTCAGTCCTACTCCGACTCTGTAGCCACCTTGGAGCAATAAATCTTATTCAAGTAAGTTCCTCATTTATCTTCAATGTCTCGCTAGTTCTTCTCTTACTTTCAGTAATTTGTTTATTTACTTTCATTGATCTGCGGGATCCCTTGTCTACGTGGTTAGCAAGTTCTATCCATTTGGGGTTTCTTCTAGCCTTAACGTGAGGCGGAAGTCAGTGACTCGGTAGTTTAGACGTGGTGCTTAGACTTAGTTAGTTACCTCGGGTTGTGTTCCGCCCCACGGAACAGTGTGGTAGGCGGCAGGTGGTGACAGCCTTATCCATCCCTCGTAGTCCACCACATTCGAGTGTTTTCATAGCAATAGTAGCAGGTTGCCGTTGGACTCCCCTCTCACCCCTTTCTGAAGTCCTTCCTCTTCCAGCTGCCGAAGCAGATCAAGCTAGTATCAGCAAGTTATCTGGGTAATGAGTTGGCTAACTGAATTTAAGCTCTCTACCCTCTTACCTCTTCTCCCTTGGTAGGTCCGGTTGAATAGTTCTAGGTCTGGTCACACTTACCGTTCCTTGGATTCAATATCCTAGGTAAACTCCCTGGTAAAAACTATATCGGTATCCGTGCGCTTGCGGATTAGTTCGTATAGGCTAAGGAGTGCCAACAAGCTTTCTGGCGCTGTTGCCGGGGAACGGTAGAAACACTATTTTTACAGCTGTTTCGGCCATACACTTTCCACAACCTTTCCACACACCACATGGAGTTTGCTCCTAGTTATTCAGCAGTTCCATCTCACGAGTATTATTTGGAACTGCCACCATCTCACCATCCCATTTTATCTGATGGTTATGAGATCCGTCCCAGTCTCATGGCCATGGTTCGCGCACAGTCCTTTTCTGGTAGGAAGGATGAATGTCCCTATGCTCATCTGCAGGAATTCGAGGAGAATTGCTCTCTTCTCACCATACCCAGTATGAATCAAAACACCCTATGGTGGAAGCTATTCCCATTCTCTCTGACGGGGGAAGCGAAAGTTTGGTACAACCGGAAAGCAGGGAGAGTTGGAGGAGACTGGATAGAGCTGAGTTCCGCTTATTCTTCTTCCCTGTTACCAAAGTGATGCCGCTTCGCATTCAACTGCTGACATTCAAGCAAGGCGAAGAGTCACTTGGAGCAGCGTGGGCAAGATTCATGCAGATGGCAACTTCTGGACCACCTCACAGTATTCCAGAAGAGATGCTAATGCAGCACTTCATTGGTGGGTTGAAGCTGAAGAGCGCGCTTTCATGAATGTCGCCTCCGAGGGATCCGTCATGTACAAGACAGTGGCTGAAGTACGGACTATTCTGGAGAAAGTCCTTTAGAGGACTCCTCAGTACACGGGAGTCTTCGACGATCCACCCGAGCCAGCTGATCAACCCAAGGAGAATCAGCAAGTTCACATCATATCAGCTGCATCCTCTCCACCTCCACCATACATAGAGGAGATCACCGAACCAAGCAAGTCCACAGATCATGAGCCACTCATTGAAGATATGCCAATGTTCGTCCCTGATCTCTTCACAGAAGAAAAGTATATGGAACTCGACAACACATCAAACTTGCCGAAGGAGCACAAGTGCATATGCTCAAGATCTGAGGCATTCATTCCAGACGCTACACCACAGATTGAGAGTCTTACTACGAATGTGAGCAAGGAATGGACAAAGGAAGTGGAATCAAACAGTAGTATCATACAAATCTACCGCAATTTCAAAATACTCCTCTGCACTATTGGGGATGTTGCACCGCAAGAAGTCTTTTACGACTCGAAAGTTGGGGCGAATGTGATGTCCAAGACTTTGGCGGATCACATTGCATCAGAAGAACCCCTGGCTTTCTCTCGTAAGCACCTAAAGTGGATCGACGACCAGATCGTGAAGAGCACAGGAATCCTTCATGTTACGCCCTTGAAGATGGGATGTAACAAGGTGTTCTTGGATTTTCACATCTTTGATATCCCTGAAGGTGAAGAGTTCGTCTTGATTGGGTAGCCAATAGAGCCATTTGTCAACCCAAACAGAGACCGAGCTAGCCTCGACGTTAAGGTTGGCAAAGATAGAATCCCGGTCAGTCTAGTTCGTTCATGCAACACTATTGCAGAAGCTAGACCGGAGCAAGACCTAGTGGAGGAAGCGATGAGCATCATTCAAGAGGCGATAACTCAGCCCGATATTGAAGAAGATGCCATCCACTTCACCCAGGAAATAGATCCGGACGGCCAGAGTAAGCTCAACGAAGAAGAGAAACTGCAACCTCCTCTTCCTGAGTTGAAGCCGTTGCCTTCTGGTGTGAAGTATGCTTTCCTCCATAGCAACAGAAGCACGCTAGTCATCATCAGTGATAAGCTGACAGAGAGTGAGATTCGGCGGCTCGTTGCAGTCTTGGAGAAGTACCGATCCGTCATCGGGCATTCTCTGCAAGACTTGAAGGGGATCAGCCCCAACTTATGCACCCATCACATTCCAATGGAACCGGACCATAAGCCGTCAAGAGAGCATTAGCGACGGCTTAATTGTGCGATGAGGGAGGTAGTGAAGAAAGAGGTTCTGAAGCTACTGCACGCGGGCATCATCTACCCCGTGCAAGACAGTTCAAGTAGTTCCGAAGAAGGGAGGCATGACGGTAGTCCAGAATGAGAGAAATGAGCTCATACCTCAAAGGACAGTTACTGGATGGCGGATGTGTATCGATTACTGGATGCTCAACAAGGCTACCTAGAAAGATCACTTTCCTCTCCCCTTCATTGATGAGATGCTTGAACGGTTGGTAAAGCATTCGTTCTTCTGCTACCTTGATGGATACTCTAGTTATCATCAAATTCCTATCCATCCGGATGATCAGAGTAAGACTACCTTCACCTATCCCTACGATACGTTCACCTACAGGCCAATGTCGTTTGGTCTCTACAACGCACCTGCTTCATTTCAAAGGTGTGTGATGATGATTTTCTCCAACCTGATCGAGAATATCATGGAATTATTCATGGATAACTTCTCAATCTCTGGCAAGAGCTTTGAGGAGTGCCTTGAGAATTTGGACAAGTTCTCAAGAGATGCCAAGAAACACACTTAGTCCTTAATTGGGAGAAGTGTCACTTCATGGTTAGAGAAGGAATTGTCCTCGGACATAAAGTGTCAGAAAAAGGGATAGAAGTGGATCGGGCAAAAATCGAGGTGATTGAACAGTTGCCACTCCCGACGAACGTCAAGGGAGTTCGGAGTTTTTGGGGCACGCAGGCTTTTATCGGAGGTTCATCAAGGACTTCTCCCATATAGCCAGGCCTTTGACAAGTCTTCTTGCCAAAGAGACCCCATTCAACTTCGATGAGGATTGCCTCATAGCCTTCTACACCCTCAAGAAGGCATTGGTGTCCGCACCCATCATACAACCACCGGATTGGAATCTTCCATTCGAGATCATATGCGATGCAAGTCATTGCACTGTCGGCGCAGTGCTGGGTCAATGCACGGATAAGCAGCATTATGCCATATCTTATGCAAGCAGGACATTGACCGGACCCCAGCTGAACTATGCAACAACGGAGAAGGAACTTCCAGCAGTGGTATTCGCCATTGACAAGTTCAGATCCTACTTGGTTGGTGCCAAAGTGATAGTATACACGGATCATGCTGCACTGAAGTACCTCCTAACCAAGAAGGATGCCAAGCCACAAGACATCCATTGGATTATGCTCTTACAAGAAATTGATTTGGAAATCAAGGATAAGAAAGGAGCAGCTAACTGTGTGGCTGATCATCTCTCAAGAATGCAAGTCAAAGGATCAGATTTACCAATTGATGGCTACTTGAGAGATGATACTCTTCTGAAGGTCACTACATCCAGTCCATGGTATGCCAACTTAGTGAATTTCATGGTGACTGGGTATATACCTCCAGAAGAAGACAAGAAGAAGTTGATTCACCTCAGCAGATATCACCTATGGGATGACCCCTATCTACTCAAGGTCTGTGATGATGGTTTACTCCGCCGTTGCATCCCGCTATGTGAGACCCGCAAGATTCTAGAGCGTTGTCACTCCTCGCCATATGGAAGACACTACGGAGCATTCCGAACCCATGCTAAAGTTTGGCAGAGTGGATTCTTCTGGCTAAACATGTATGGAGACGCCAAGGAGTTTGTGCGGCGATGCCCAAGATGTCTGAAACATGGGAACATCAATTCCTGAGATGCTATGCCACTAAAGAGCAACCTTCAAGTGGAGATCTTCGACGTATGGGGAATTGACTTCATGGGTCCTTTCTCTATGTCAGAACAGTGTGAATACATCTTGGTGGCAGTGGACTACATGTCCAATTGGGTTGAAGCACTTCCCTGTGTTGTGGCCGACTCAAGGAACTCGAAGAAAATGTTTCAGGAAATCATATTTCCTCGCTTCGGAGATTCCAAAGTCATGATCAATGACGGAGGCTCACACTTCATTAATAGAACATTCAGGAAGTGTCTCAGCGAGTTGGGAGAAGATCACCGGGTTGCAACTCCATACCATCCCCAGACAAGTGGTCAAGCAGAAACGTCCAATAAACAAATCAAGAACATTCTCCAGAAGACAGTTAATGCTATGGGGAAGGGATGGAAGAGCAGGTTACCCAAGGCACTCTGGGCATATCGAACAACATTCAAGACCCCGATAGGAATGACACCGTACCAACTGTTTTATGGCAAAACTTGTCATTTGCCAGTTGAACTTGAGTGCAAATCCCACTGGGCGATCAAGAGGTGGAATATGAATCTCCAATCAGCTGGAGTCAAGAGACAAATCCAACTAACTGAATTGGATGAATGGACGGAGAAGGCCTACCACAGCTCCAAGATCTACAAGGAGAGAACGAAGCGATGAAACGATAAGCGAATCAAGATCAAGCACTTCAAAGTGGCAGATAAGGTACTGTTCTTTAACTTTCACATTCATTTGTTTGGTCATGGTAAGCTTAGAAGTAAGTGGGAAGAGCCTTACTTAGTAATTAATGCCGCCGATCACGGCGTTATAACCCTCTAGGACGATGACGTGAACATTTTCAAGGCCAATGGCCAAGGATTGAAAATATTCCTCGAGCCCGAAATACCGGAACTTGAAGAAATAGACGTCTACAAGTTATTCGAGATAGAGCCCTCATCTATGGTCATCGCCAGACCTTAAATGTGCCATATCTTATGCTAGATTTCTTCCCTTTTCTTTCTTTTCTTTCTTTTCCCATTTCCTAGCCTGTCGTGCACCCAAAAACTAGAGAAAGGAGTGAGGGAGAGATGCTTTAAGAAGACCAAAGGCTGCACCTGACAAGGTGGGGCCCGCCGGCCTACCCCAGGCCGGCTGGCCTGGCCTCGAGCCCGAATTCAAACATTTGATTTTGAATCAACGTTATCCGGGATTCCCTTCGCATCTCCGAGAGAATGGGAAGGAGGAGCGCCGTTTTAAATCGAAAGGCTCCCCCTTCTTCTTCCTCACAAACCCTTCAGCCTTCCTCACTTCAAAACACTCTGAGATCACCGCCATGACCTCACAATCCTCACCCACGACACCAAAATCGGCACCCATGACCATTCCTTCCCCTTCGGCACCTTCCAAATTGAACCATAGCCGGGCGTCCTCCAGTAGCGTCCGCATTATCGAGCCCTGGCCGATGGTCGAGGCTTTCCCCTCATCGCCTGAAGGCCAGAGGTGCCAACCTCAGGCCGGCTGGCCTAGGGGAGGCCGGCCGGCTGGCCTAGGGGAGGCCGACCGGCCTCGCCTTCATGCCGTTCATCGCCATCTCGCGCAGGGTTTCCCTCCAGGAGCCCAGGAGAGGGGGCCAATGCGCGCACCAGAGCGCGCACGCCGACAGGCCCAACCACGGGGGTTTTGTCCCCCAGGAAGGAAATCGGCAAGCACCTCGTGCCTTCTTCTTCGGGAGGGTGCGTGGCGCGAATTGCCGCCCTGCAGCTGGTGCAGCCCAAGTCGCCAGAGTACACACCGGCCAGCCCAAGTTCGCCACGCTACCGCATGCGTGGACAGAAGGTTGGCATTAGGAAGGTGCTCTCACCCGCGCTGGATCGTGGAGAGCAGGAGTCTATTGACTCCAACCCGAAGTCGGTGCGACGCACCTGTTCGCCATCACCGATTCGGGGCCCTCCTGAGATTTGGGCATGCACGGACAGCAGTGATGAGAAGAAGGAGGAGAGCAACGAGATCAAGGAACTGAGGGAGCAGCTCGCCACGCTCAAATTAAGATTGAACAACATGGATGAGCATGTGGACGAGTCCAAGATCGAGTGCATGGATCTCGATGACAAGGTGGATACCCTTCGCAAAGCCGTTTGCTCCAAGATCAAGCGCCTTGCGAACGCGACCGGGAATGAGGACCTCTATAGGTCCTCGGACCTGAGAGATTAGAGGGTGTAGGCTAGTTTAGGAATAGGTGCTGAATTTTAATTTTTCCCTTTCCAAATTTTGTTTCCAACTTTGTAATTCCAATAGCACCCTAGTTTAATTTCAATAAAATAAAAAGGTTTGGTTGTTTAACACCATGTTTCTAGTGGTTGGTGCACACTTGTGTTCCAACCACACCCTGTTCTGATCTTCGGTTAATTGTGCAGAGAACAAAGAAAAACAGCATGCCAACGAGTCACTTGACGAAGACGAGCACAAAACGAAGCAAACTTGAGCCGGGCGGCGTGCCCCAGGCCGGCCGGGCTGCACCCATGCCAAAACAATCAAGTGCAGGTTGCATAGGACCCTAGGTCCGAGCCTGTTCGCGTGGCACCTGAACCTGATGGTCAAGCTACAAAAGCAGGCCGGCCGACCTACTCCAGGCCAGCCGGCCCCACCTGTCAGCCGTCTGCTGAGCCCCAGCTTCACATGGAGGTTTGCAACCCCCTTGACTTATCCTTTCCTGTGTTTGATTCAATTTTGCACCAGAATTGATGAAACTAAAATTTTAATGAACCACCTAGGAAGAGATGAAATCTTTGCATGATTATCAAAAGAGTATTTGAGTTTTATTTTGTATGCAAAGTACTCTTTGCCTTTGGAACTTTATGATAGGGTCACTTGATCTTTTGTTAATTGACCTTCATGATATAATGACTTGTGAGGCATGATCTTTCCTAATTTAGAGTCTTGGAGAATTTTTATGAAAAAGTGAGGCAACTCTCATTCATGCTCAAATTTACCAAATCCTATCCAAAGCCGTACACTTACACCCCTGATATACTTGAACTCACAGAGCTATCATTTACACCTTGAGCTTGATCAAACACCACTGCCTTTGAAGTTTGGTCATGCATCCTGGTACTTTGGTCATACACGAACACATCCATCAAACAAAGTCCATGAATTGTGGTTCTCAACCAGCTCTCCATCCCCTGAAAGAAAAAGAAAGCAAGTAACAATCTTACTCAGTCAAAAGAGAGAGAGAGAGAGAAGGGGAAGATGGAAGAAGCTAGAATCAAATACCGATCAAGGACATTCATTCTCCACACTCACGTTCACTTGACCAAAGTCCTCTGGTGGCATAACCTCTCAGAGACAAGCTTTTTGATCTTGCAACATAGGTGGTAAAAGATATGCATATCTCAATCACTACCTTAAGCCCTACATACAACCTTTTAGAAGTAGGAGAGGCTTCATGAAAAGCCCCAGTGAGGTTCAAACACTTTGAGCGACTGAGTGGTTTTGAGAGAATGAGAGTATGCTTCCAAGTTTTGAAAATCCTGCAAAAATCTCCAAGTACTGGGAACAGGAGGAATCATGTTCACAAGGATTTGTTCTGAGGATCAATAGGCAGAGGAAAAGGTGTTAGCCACCAGGAAAGGTATGAGGAAAAGCTTTGAAATATATTCTCAAGCACACTTTGGTTTTCATGACCCTAGACTCGCTTGATCCTCTGGATCTAATTCAACCCTTTTGCTCGGGACGAGCAAAGTCTAGGTGTGGGGGCGTGTTGGCGGTCGATTTCCATGATTTTTACCGCCAATATTTCCCCAGATTTCAGGCTTACAAGGCCAACATCATGCCAAAATTATTTATCCTAATGAGTTCCACAAGTTTTGTTGCATATTTGATCTCAAAAGCTCACTGTGTGAAATTTGGCCGATTTGGGAGAAATCCCAGGCCGGCCGGCCTCCCCTAAGCCGACCGGCCTGGCACTGTGGCCTTTCAGGCTCAAACTTCACCTGCACGTTTACAAACACAAGTCCAAGCAACCTTGACCGGCACATCATCAACTAGAACATCCTACGGTTGAAAGGCTTGAGCCATGGATTGATGGGCCCACATGCAGCGTCTACCCTTGTCTTCAAACTCTGAACTGCCTCCCTGAGTAACATGCACGTGTTGATCAACAAGGAGGTGCAACGAAGGGCTGAGAGGAGCCAGAGCTAGCCCGGCCGGCCTTGACTAGGCTGGCCGGCCTCTAACTGTCAAGCCTAAAACCAACGCAACCACCACCGACCTTATTCAACACTGACGATATGCTCGTGGATTACCCAAACTAGTCTCCATTACCCAAACACAATAAAGATGTTCCAAGTATGTTGTGACTTATCCCACAACATACTTGGAGACATCAACTAGTCTCCATTACCCAAAAAACTTATTTATCTAGCCATATTCTGTCAGACCCAGGTCCACGAGACTGCGCACATTACGTACATATTCAAGGATAAGGGATGGGACATGATCCACACCCTACACTAGTTGTAACTACTCGTATTGGTGTAGGACTAGTCGGAATAGAAGGAAACTACCCGAGTAGTACTCGGGTAGGACTCCTAAGTTATTATCGGACTATATAAGAGCGGGCAGGGACCCCCTCCAAAAGTCACATCTAAGGCAATACAAACCATCACACGAGACGTCGGGTATTACGCATACTGCGGCCTGAACATGTCTAATGTTCCGTGCTCCGTGCACCTTCGAGTTCCTAATCTCGGCGACACCGCACCTACAATATACCACCTCGGGGGTATCACTCGATGGGATTGGAGGTTAAACACCGACAGCTGGCGTGCCAGGTTCGGGTGTTCACCGAGCATCCACCAGAGAACTCGATGGCATCTTTTGACTTCACCAGCGTTGTGCTCGATGAGGGCACAACCTTCGTTTTCAGCTCCTGGATCTGCATCGCCAATAGCTCGGGTGGCTTCAATAGCCGACTCCAGGGAGCCGGAGACATCTACAACAATTCAACGCAGCAATCTCGACGAGTTCATTGACAACCTCGACGAGATGCTGCTCCCTGACCTAGCCTGGGAGATCGAGGAGGAGTCCGTTCTTGATGCGATTTCGACTCGTGCTGCACCAGGACTTCTCGGGTCGGATTCATTCCGATCTGGGGAAGAGCGTACCCGACTCCTATTCGAGCTAAACAACGCGGCTCCTGTCTACCAGGAGTCCATGCAATTCAAGTCCCTCTCCGACCTAGAGGAGGACTTGGATTGCTTACTCAAGATCGGAGAGGAGGGAGCCACCGCTAGTCGGGAGGCCCCCGTCTTCGACAAGTACTCGGACTCGAATGACGACTCTGAACCCTTTTCGGGTTGTCATCTGGGCCTGACTATAGCTTCAACATCGCAGGGCCAGTTCATGCACTGGAAGGGCATGGAGCCCTCTGAACTACTCGAATACGACTCCCGACTTGTGGCCTTCACACAAGAATTGCCTTTTCAGGAAGGCAAGCCTCTATCTCCCATTGCGGAAGAGGGAGAAGGCAGGACAGTACTCGTTGACCATAGCACCAGCGCAAAATTTTTGCCGCAACGTCACGTCTACTTTGCCTCCCTCCACGAGCATGGTGACGATGATGAACAAGGAAGAGAGTACAATGATGAACTACTCGCGGACATCTCGGCCGACGAGCGCACAACAGATGCCCCTCAAGATGAAGACGAGGAGCACAGAAGAATCCAGAGGATCAAGAACGCCAAGCGTGCCAAGCGCAGACGAAACATGGAAGCCCGCGCACAGAACGCACCTCACCGCAAAAACCTCAACGGTGCCTTCGCTGCAACTGATGATTGCCAGTACAACGCTCCGATCAGAAACATCACTGAAGCGGCTTTGTTAATTCAGCGGTTACCCTAAAACCTGGACACCGAGAGGTTGCTGCATCTGACGCAGCGCGCTATTGTTCAACTGGACCAACGGGACCCTATGCTGCCGCTGCAGCACAACCGCTCAAGATCGGAGCGTCAAGCAAGCTCCATCGCCTAGGCTAGTCGCACCCTAGGAGGAGGACGCAACCCTCGAGGGAACGACAACCGCCACCACAACCAAGACAACTGGGTGGCCACGGACACCAGCATGCCCATCAATCTGCACACGGCCACGCAGACCAAGTCCAACAACCTCCACGTCAGTCAGGCAACCACCAGGTTGCAAGGCCTCATGCCGGCGGTAACTCTGCGGGAGGCCACGGCCACCGTGGAGATCTCCTCGATTTGCCTACAGTCAACCTAAGGAAGAAGATCAACGCAGGCCATGATACTCGAGACATCATCAACTCGAGACGTCACGAGCGCGGCGGTGATCCACTCAACAACGACGATAGTGATCGATTCCTAGCTTTCACCCGCAACATCACCTCCCGCGACTGCCCAAAGGAGTTCAAGCCAGCCGGCATCACCAAGTACGATGGCAAACAAGACCCACGACAGTGGATTCACTCCTACTCCATCGCCATTGAAGTGTTGGGCGGCTCCAACACGACCAAGGTTATCTACTTCCCGATGGCGCTAGAATCCACACCGCTCACCTGGCTCGAAAGCCTCAAGCCAGACTCCATCGACTCCTGGGAGGACCTGAAGAAAACCTTCATCGACAACTTCTAGGGCTCCATGCTCCACGCAGGTGCTCGCCATGACTTGTCACAGGTCAAGCAGGAGGAGAACGAGACCCTGAGGTCCTACACCAGGCGCTTCTTCGAGATGCGCACCACCATCGCCAACATCACTGTCGAGGACGTCATCCACTGCTTCCAAATCGGCCTCAGCTCGAAGAACATCTACCGCGACTTCAGCCACAATCACCCCAAGACTGTCGTGGAGCTCCGCGACTTGATGCAGCGATAGGCCGACCATGAGGACGAGGAGAATGAGCGCTTCCCCAAGTGCAACAACGGCAATCACTCCGACAAAAGCCAGCGGAACTACTCGAAACCCTCCAGAAAGCACAAGCCAAACCATGAAGTCACAGTTATAGAGCGCAACCCGCGTGACAAGAAGTCGAAGAACTAGCAGGATCAGTTTGAGAAGATCCTGCACAAGCAATGCCCGATGCACACGAAGTCCAAGCACACACTCTTCCAGTGCATCAGCCTCCACAAGTCTCTCAATGCACCTCTCCCTGATCAGGACAATAAGGGGAAGGACAACGAAGATGAGGAGGGAGACAAGTCGGGGGCCCAGGGATATCAAGATCCCAAGAACGTCGTCAATGTTATCTTCAGCGGCGACGGCGGCTTCCCAACCAAGCGCGCACAGAAGCTTACTCTGCGAGAGATCTTGTCTATCGAGCTAGCCATACAGTGGCCCTTGAGATACAGTGAAGTCCCGATTTCTTTCACTCGAGAGGATCAGTGGACCAACTTCTCCAAGCCGGAAAGATTCCCGCTTGTTCTGGATCCTGTAGTGGCCGGCCCAAAGCTCACCCGAGTACTCATCGATGGCCAGCGCGGCCTTAACCTGCTCTTCGCGAGTACTTTGAAAAAGATGGGGCTGGACATCTCCAAGATGCTCACCCCAAGAAAGGCTCCGTACTACGGCATCATTCCAGGAAACGCGTCTACACCGATTGGTTCGGTAACACTGCCAGTTACCTTTGGGACAAAGGAAAATAACGTACGGAGTACATCAAGTTTGAGGTAGAAAACTTTGAGTCCTCATACCACGCCATCCTCGGCAGACCTGCTCTGGCCAAATTCATGGTCGTACCCCATTACGTCTACCTGCTTCTCAAGATGCCAGGCACGACAGCGGTACTCACCTTCCGCGGCGACATGAAGGAGTCATACGACTGCGATCATGAGGCAATCGAGTACACCTCGACTACACGCGTGCCAGAACCTTCATTTGAAGTTTTCGCGGCCGTGCAGCAGCTCTCTGAGTCGGAGATGGTGATTCCAGCTGTGCCTCCACAAAAGAAGCTGGGCCAGTCGACGATGAAGTCTAACACCAGCGACGTTGGCGTGAAGACCATCCAACTGCAGGAGGGCGACTCATCTAAGACAACACTCATCAATGTCGGGCACGACAAATAGGAACTCGCGCTCGTCGACTTCCTTAGGGCCAACCGAGACATTTGCGTGGAAACCAGCAGATATGCTAGGGGTTCCCAAGGAATTGATCGAGCATTGCCTAAAAGTCGATCCAAAAGCGACCCCCAAGAAGCAACGACTGCGCTAGTTCTCCCCCGACAAGAGGGAGGCCATCAAAAAGAAGTTAGCAAAACTACTCGCGGCTAGTTTCATTAAAGAAGTCTACCACCCAGAGTAGCTAGCTAACCCTGTACTCGTTTTGAAAAAAAATTATAATGAATGGAGGATGTGTGTGGATTATACCGATCTCAACAAGCACTGCCCAAAAGATCCTTTCGCGCTCCCATGCATCGACCAAGTCATCGACTCCACGGCTCACTGCGTCCTTCTCTCTTTGATTGATTGCAACTCAGGATACCACCTGATTGCCCTCAGGGAAGAAGACCAGATCAAGATAGCGTTCATCACAGCGTTTGGAGCATACGCCTACAAGACTATATCCTTCGGGCTGAAGAACACAGGGGCTACATATCAGCGAGCCACCCAACTTTGCCTCGCTGGTTAGCTACATCGCAATGTTGAAGCTTACGTGGATGACGTGGTCATAGAGACCAGAAACCACGGCGAGTTCATCTCTGACCTTGAGGAAACTTTCAACAGCTTGCGCAAGTTCTGGTGGAAGCTCAACCCAACCAAGTGCGTCTTCAGCGTACCGCAAGGGAAACTACTATGTTTCATCATCAAACACCGAGGAATTGAAGCCAATCCAGAGAAGATTACTGCCATCACAGACATGGGAGCTCCATAGACGATCAAGGACGTCCAGAAGCTCACAGGGTGCATGGCGGCCCTTAACAGATTTATCTCACGACTTGGGGAAAGAGGACTACCTTTCTCCAAACTTTTGAAGCGACAAGACAAATTCTAGTGGACAGAGGAGGCGGCACAGGCGCTGGAAGATCTCAAGCATCATCTTCAGTCGCCCCCCATCCTCACGGCTCCATTACCAGGCGAGAACCTACTACTATGCATTGTCGTGACTACTCACGTCATCAGCACAGGCATCATGGTGGAGTGCCCCGAGGAGGGCAATGCATTTGGTGTGCAGCGGCTGGTATATTTCGTCAGCGAAGTCCTCTCTGAATCTAAGGTTTGTTACCCATCAATTCAGAAACTTCTCTACGCTATACTCATCACTTCTAGGAAGCTTCGCCACTACTTCAATGAATACAAGAGCATAGTTGTCACTGATTTTCATTGGTGGAAATACTCCATAATCGGGATGCCACTAGACGGATCTCCAAGTGGGCAGTGGAACTGGGGGCTCTCAGCATTGACTTCGAGCCTCGCACTGCCATCAAATCGCAAGCACTAGTCGATTTCATGGCAGAGTGGCGAGAAAATCAAGTTGCAGCTCCAGCCAACATGCCCGAGCATTGGGTCATGTACTTGGATGGTTCTCTCAAGCTTGGAGGCGGCGGCGCAGGAGTTCTCTTCATATCTCCAACAGGCGAACAACTCAAATACGCTTTCCAGATACTATTTGAGGTCTCCAACAACGAAGCCGAGTACGAGGCATTACTGCATGGGCTCCGCCTAGAAGTCTCTCTTGGCATCAAGCGACTACTCATCTACGGCGACTCGTTGCTGGTAATCCAACAAGTCAACATGGAGTGAGACATCAACAAAGAAAACATGGATGTGTATGCTGCTGAGATATGCAAGCTGTAGAACAAGTTCTCGGGCCTGGAAATCATCCATGTGATCCAAGATAATAATGTGGGGACTGACATGCTCTCGAAGTTGGGCTCCGATCAAGCAAAAGTCCCACCAGGAGTATTTGTTCACGAACTACATCACCCGTCCATGAGGCAACAAGATCCTATGATCATCGATCAAAGTTCATCAGAACCTAGTCGAGCGGACATGATGATCGAGGTCGACTGGCGGGTACCATTCATCGACTTCATCAAAGACCAGAAGCTACCCCCAGGCGTTGATGAAAAGAGCACCGAGGCTGCATGCATCATCCGGTGGAGCAAATGGTATGTTCTGGTCGGCGACAAGATATACAAACGTGGTTCAGCAACAGGCGTCCTTATGAAGTGTGTTCTCATTGAGGAAGGCAAAAAAAAACTGCAAGAAATTCATGAAGGAGTCCGTGGCAATCATGCAGTGTCAAGGACGCTAGTTGGGAAAGCATTCAGGTCTAGGTATTACTGGCTAACAGCTTTGGCAGACGCCGAAGATCTCGTTCGTCGGTGTACCAACTGCCAGTTTTTTGGCAGGCAAGCTCACGTCCCGGCGCATAACCTCATCACCATACCACCATCCTGGCCTTTCACTTGTTGGGGCCTGGACATGATTGGGCCTTTGACTATGGCACCATGAGGTTTTACCCATGTGTTGGTGGCCATCGACAAGTTTACAAAGTGGATCGAGTACAAGCAGATTACAAAGATCTCCACGGATTAAATTGTCAGCTTCATCTGTGACATCCTGCACCGCTTTGGCTTCCCCAACACTACCATCACAAATCCGGGATCTAATTTCCACTCGCACAAGTTCTTGGAATTTCTTCGAGAATAGCGCTATTGAGGTAAAGTTCGTCTCGGTTGCTCACCCGCGGGCCAATGGCCAGTGCACCAACGTCTTAATCTTTGATGGGCTAAAGAAAAGACTCTACGACCAGAACAGCAAAAAAGGGGGCAAGTGGATTCATGAGCTCTCCTCGGTTGTCTGGGGGCTTCGCACACAACCAAGTAAAGCCACAGGTCAATCGCCATTTTTTTCTCATCTATGGCTTAGCAGCTATCCTCCCTACGGACATCATGTGGAAGTCTCCAAGACTCGAGATGTATGAAGAAGGCGAAGCTAATTAGGAAAGACGTCTGGAGCTCGATTCAGCAGAAGAAGTCAGATGCAACGCCTTGTTGCAGTCAGCTCGCTACCTACAAGGCATCCGACGCTACCACGAACGCAACGTACAGGAGAGGTCCTTCAGCATTGGTGATTTGGTCCTCCGTCGCATCCATGATGAGACAGGGCTTCACAAGCTCAACTCACGACGGGAAGGGCCTTTTATCATCACCAGAGTTACACGACCAGGGTCGTACCGACTGCAAGACTCCGATGGCCAGGAGATACCAAACTCCTGGAACATCGAGCACCTACGCCGTTTCTATCCCTAGATAACTTGTACACAAAGTTGTCAGCTGCAGCGCAGGAGGTTTATCAATAAAGAGTTGGTTTGATATTGAAACGACTACGTTTTGTCTCTAAGCTAGACTACAGAACTCGGGGGCTTCGGCCACGAGTACTAACAACACGTTAACTACGCTAAGTCACCAGAAGTACTTGGGGGTTGTCGCTACGAGTCCTTTCTGAACGACAACTTTCACACTTGCCCTACGAGCCCAAGCACAAAGACTACTTGCGACCGACTCCGACTACTTCGAGTACTAGCCTAACTGTTTGTATGAACCAACGGCATGAGTCACTACAAGAAAGTCAAAGAGGTTCCCACGCCTATAAAAGCAATCTAGAGTATCGCACGGTGCGAGTAAATCCTGATTCGCTAATCCTCCCTGTATGGGACTTTACACTGGACACCAAGTCATCGACTACCTCCAGAAGTGTGGCCTTCTAAGCAGTTCTATATTGGGCGTCTCGCATTCTTTATCTAAGGCCTACGATTTTTGGTATTACTCTACGAGTAAGCACACCGAACACATCAATAGGCAACAAAAAATAAAACATATATACATATTTACATCCACGGACAGGTTGTTCAGCGATTACATATCATGTTTACTCCTGCTCCAAGCTATCTATCAAACCCTTGAGCCACTGGCTTTGCTTCCTTGACTAATTCTGAGAATTTCTCCTCAGAGCAGTCGGCTGCCATGCCATCTGCCAGTGGACTCAGATTGGCCTTCGGCCAGTAGGACTTTACAAACCCAAGGATGTCCGCTACATAAGTTTCGGTGGTCTCCGAGATGTATCCAGAAATCTTCTCTGGGGCTTCACGAAGTTGCTCCAGTAGCGTCCTCTTGTTGATTACCCCCTCTTCTGGAGGACCCACCATGTCTACGACTACTTGCGTTGCACCCTTGAGCTCTTCAAGTTCTTTATTTTTCAACTCTTTCTCAGCGGCCATGTCCCTCATCTGTGTCATACACTCTACGAGTTTCACATCTGCATCTTGGAGCCCTTTGATTAGCTTCTCCGCATCGTCTAAATGACGGTACACAAGATTCTTCAAGTCAGTGATCTCGTCATCCTTATTTCTTATGATATTCTTAAGTTCTGCAAGCAAGAGGAGACGAAGAAGTACTCGTACGAGTTCAGATACTACTTTACACGTATGTCAAAACAAGATAAAGCAGTCGACAGAATATCACCTCGGTGAGTCTTGGCTGGCAGTCTGTTTTTGTTCTTGAGAACCTCAATCTCCTTCTGCAGCAGCCAAACTTCTCGGGTATGCTCCCGTTTGATGGTGTCGAATTGATTCCCCAAGTCGACGTTCTTGTAAATTTGCTCGCCAATCTGGCGATCTTTCTCTTGCAACTGGCAAAACCCATCTTCGACAGCTCAGAGCTTGTCTGACTTCTTCCTGGAGCGGTTGGCCAATTCCTGTCCAACAAAAGGAAACAATTAGACAAGATCAAGCTAGTTGACAAAGGCAGTCATCTCCAGTCTAGGATGCTTACCGTGGAAAACTTGTATATATCTTTAAAGGTGTCCTGGAACTGCTTCAGGGTTGCTGATGTAAGCATCGGATCTTCAATTAGTTCAAGCGGAACGGCGTACTGCCACTTCGGCGGAGTGACCAATATGCCGCCCGAAGAAGTACTCACAGCGCCTTGTCCTTGAGGTGCAGGCTGCTGCTGCGGGGTATCTGTCACCTCACCCGTAGCGATTAGAAGAATTTAGGCAAAATAGATCCTACGGGTGAGGGCGACTAAATCAACTTACCGTGGCAATCTCTGGGGACTCCTCTTCGGCTTCGGTCCTCTCCCCCATGGGTGGTTCGATTTAAATGTTGGCCTCTGCGATGATAGGCTCTAGGGGCTCCCGCGGCACCAACGACTCACCAAGCATGGTTGTTGCCGGTACCGCACTCGACGCTGCAACATCCGACTCCTTCTCTAGCTCGGGGGCTGGAATCTCCGTGGCATTGCCAGGCTCCACCAAGCCCAGAGCAGAGGAAGGGCTACATACAAGAAGCAGCAACATGTTCTATCATTTATGACAACAAACCTATGATTTACAAGTGAAAGCACTCGGATACTTACAATGTGGACTTCTTTACTCCTAACTTCTTCCTTTTGAGTGGTCTAGGTGCTGGGACAGCACCTAAAGTACTCGCCTGCACGGCTTCGCCAGCCGAGGGCAGAATCTGCTTCGGCGGGGCAGCCAAGATGGTCACCAACGAACTCAGGCCAGCTGCGGGCAGTGATTGCCCCGGCGCGGCCCCAGCGAAACCTGACGATGGGTCCACTGTGACAGAGGGCACGCTCTGCTCCCTCACAGTATCATCCCTGGCAGCATCCTCGACCCTTCGCTTCAAGTGCTTGGGGTTTGAGGAGCTAGCAGAGAAGAATCAAAAAAAAGGGAGAATTCAACAAAACTCAGCAACTGCAAATTAAGCAAAAGCACTCGCAAGTTCAAAGCTCTACCTGGGTGTCTCTACATCATCACCACCTTTCGAAGCGCTTGCCCTGCGTTTCCGGACAGTAACCCGCGGCTTCTTTGGGTGACTTGGCAAAAGATCACCACTAGGAGGGCTTGCACCTTTCTGGGAGGTCTTCATGGATTTGCTCTTGATCACCTCAACCTGGGTGCGGTCAGAATCAGTTTTCATCAAACCCCCCCCCCCTCCCCACCTTCCTCGCTAGATGCTGGGATGGCAAGAGGATGGGTGGAAGGCATCAAGTAGCTTGGGGGATCAATGTCTGGCATAAGAGGCATACTCCTATACACATTTACATCATCCTACAGTAATATTCCAAGATTTGTCAGTGCAAAAGCAGATTAAACAATATCAGAAGTACTCGACAGAATACGACTACTTACCCCTACCTGTTTGGGAGGATTTTTCGCTAAGTACAAGTTCGGTACATATGGGACGGTTTCAACGCCCATGAGCACCAGGCGAGCTGTCACACCCTAAAATATTTAATTTTAGGTTTTCTAAGAATTTCCTATATTTTTCTAGGATTTATTCTCATTTTTCCTAGAGCTAGATCCAATTATTTTGAAGGCTCTAAAATCTTTATCATGAGTTTCAAGTACTTTATTTGGACTCGTCGTGTCCTAGGATTTTTCCTGAATATTTTTGGATCCTCAGGATATATTTTTTCATGGTTTAAAAGATTTATCTGGATTTTCTAGATTTATTTTAAGCCTGAAAATATGATTTGGAAAATGAATTCTTTTTTCTTTTCATCTCAAGCTGCACTCAATTCATTTTTGGTTCAATTCGCTCCGAGACCCTAAAACCGTGCCACGCGCAAGCTTGAGCTTGACCGTTACCACGATCTCATCATTTGTCGTGTTTCCATCGACAAAAAGTAAATCCAAAGTTTCTTGTTGATGTACCGAAGTAAACATCCTTGTTTTCGCCTTTTATCTTTCCTTTCTGAAGCTTAATAGCTCGTCGAAGCTACCTGACCAACACTCACCATCAATCGCCTTCATTCACCAAGTTGGTGTTATCCAGAAGTTTCCCCGTGGGATGATGAAACTCCTAAGGCCATTTC
The DNA here is from genome assembly GCA_032594955.1 of Panicum miliaceum. Taxonomy (NCBI): domain Eukaryota; kingdom Viridiplantae; phylum Streptophyta; class Magnoliopsida; order Poales; family Poaceae; genus Panicum; species Panicum miliaceum. The sequence goes on along the minus strand of CM064070.1, from coordinate 2,530,338 downwards.
CCCTTTCTTTCTTTTTTTTCATTCTGTAATTCTCAATTTCTCATTGTACTAAGAAGAATCCTTTATATCACCATCCGCTCATTTTCCTCTAATGTTAATCCTCCACCAGAGGCTCTATCGAGTTCCCTATCCTCTAATATATCATCCCCAATCAAATCCGCTCGAAACGGGGTCGTAGCCCGATTTTGATGTTGATAATGTCTGTGGTGATGTAAGTGCCCGCTGTGGCAACCTACATCACGGCTGCAAGACCCCAAATTGACTCGGCAACGACCCAGCCCGATCCCTCTCTCTCTCTCTTTTCTGTCAAGTGCTCTTGAATAGCCCATTCGCGTTCAACCAGCAGCGTCAGCTCGTTTTCGTGTTCGGTCCCGACCCGAACATGTTTCGGCCCATAACCGAACAGACTCGCCACTCTAGTATGGACAAGAGGTCGTTCCCTCCCTCCTTTCCCTCTCCCTCCCTCTCTTTTTCTCACTGACTCGTGGGATCCGCTGTCACACCCGGTTTTAAGGATAAAACCGAATGCATAACTATATGTATTCCAGGATCAAGTTCCATACATATAGTGACTTCATCAATGAATAATCAGTAACAGTATCACGAAAAGAGAACTAAAAGACTATAAAAGATTATCAGAGTTATACAGGTTATCCTGGAAACAAAGACTCCAAACTTCACAAGCAATCGACCGGGGGTTACGTAGGCCTAGAACTCAGCATCATCTTCAAAAGACTTCACATCAACTTTCTCTTTTGAGCAGCAATTATAACAAGCGTGAGTACACTTATGGTTGGTACTCAGCAAGTATTGGGAATTATATGACATGAAGGCCAAAATCAGGGAAAGGCTGACCGGCTTACTGCGATAAGCAATTTTAGTTGGTCAAATTTTATTAGCACCTGATTACTAAGGTATAAGTTCATACCAAAACCCACATTAAAAGAAACAAAAGAGATATAGCAGAAACATAACGATAACCATAAACATGGTCCATGATTTAATTCTTCTTCAAGTTCAATTATCATGTGAGGGTCTAAGCCGCTCGTAACCGTGAGCACGACTGATATATCTGTTTTCACTCTGCAGAGGTTGTACACTTTACCCACAATTCGTGTCTCCTATGTTGCCCGAGGTCGCGAGTCTCTTAAACACTTCCAAGGTGAGTGGCTAGGGATTCACTACGAGGCCTTTACAAAGATTCCCTAACTCATGACAATCCGCTAAGGTTTCAAGTCAAAGCGGTCATAACTCTCCCTAATGAGGCAGACGCCTTAACCAGGACCATATCATACCCTCAAAAGGACCGAGCTATACCCCGACAATGCAACCCCTCTTGCCCTTTTGGTAAGATTGTCATAAGCTAGAGTCTCTAATTAATTAGCCAAGACCAGAGCCATATAGTATTGTAGTTGCACTGATTTCCTGGGTGGTTCTCCATGTTCCGATTAAACATATGATCTTGTGATTAACAACACAAATTATCCAAGAACATGAAGTAAAACAGGTGTAGCATCATCATGGTTATAAATTATTCCCAAACCAGAACCAGTTATAGCAACTAAGCAGAAGCTGCCCAACATAAAGGTAAACCCTAGGTTGACAAGGAATGATCATAAAGACTAGGCATATCCTTAATTAGGATCCATCAGGTTAAGACACATGCATGCATAAAGAAAAAGTTGTATTTATTATGATTATTAGGACAAAAGCATGATAAAGAAAACACTTGCCTTTATTCCAAAGAATAGCTGCCAGGGTTTTCAACTCTTGTTCTTGAAACTCTTAATCTTAAAAGCTCTTGGATTGCGCTCCTTCTAACGTCACACAAGCATCGGGCCCAAGCATACAAGTAAATAAACAAACAAGAATAACTAAAAATAGATACACCAAACAAAAAGAAAGCTTAAAAAGAGCATACTAAAGGATAGGGCTCATTGCTACGGTCACCAGAGTGCAAGAAACACGGAAAACAGAGCTACGGTTGAAAAGAAACAACTATCGGAAGATTTGTGTTATAAAAGAAACAAAGAACTATAAGCTTCATTTATTTTAATTGGAAAACAAATGTAAAGGATATTTGAAAGAAAATATCCTTGATTATAATTAACTCATATTATATTTGCATTAATAAAGATGAGGTATAACTTAGTAAAATTTTATATATAATTGTCTATATACAAATTACACTAATTAAATAATTAATTAGAAAAGAACTTGTGAGAGCATCTAAATGCATAACTTTATGATTCGAGTTGAACTAAACAAATTAAATTACAAACACATTTGAGTTGATATTAATCAAGTTACATTAATTATGAAAACCGGAGTATAGACTTAATTAGATTTTAATTGGAAAAACTAGATGAGAGGATATTAATCAAATTAAATCTATATTTAATTTTAAAAATAGAAACTATGATACAACAACACTACCAAATGATAACTTAGGGTTTTAGAAGACTAACGCAAAAAGAACAGATCGAAACGGATCTAAAATGAGGAAACTACACGTGAAACAAGGTTGCAAGGACCTATACGTGATTAACTATAGATGTGAAGGACTAGCTGCAAAGATTTGCAAGACAAAGAAACAGTGCTCACAAAAAGATCAAAGGTTAGGGTCAGATCTGAAAAAGACCACGGGTGGGGCTGGACTGAAAAGATGCAATAGATCTAGGGGGTTTTCTGCAGATTTCACAAGACACAAGAAAACTGCAGGAATTACAAGATTTTAAGGGTGGCTAAATTGCAAAAAGCTCGGAACAGCATCTATGGAGGACCTGCGGGTATTGTAGCACGAAATCCCGGTGATTTAGGGCATGATAGGCTTTGGGAATTGGGAAAAAGAAAGAGGAGATCGAGGGCGTTCCGTTTTGTGTCTTACCAGAGGCAGGGATGCACTGTGGCACCCGGATTTTGACCGGGAAGAAGTGGCGTTGGTTCTGTTCAGAACAAACGAGGAGACCTGGGCGGTTGTGTGCTGCTCGGCGAGTTCCTGGGCAGCGGCGCTAGGCAGGGGCGGCTTGCAGGGGGGAGAGGCGCGGCTGTAGGGGGGGCGCAACTGCAAGGGCGATGCAAGGGGATCTGGCGCTCTTGGTTGTCGCATGCAGCACAAGGGAGGGGCGCGGGCAGGTGGGGGCACCGGGCCGGGGCAAGGGAACGTGCGGCGGCGTGCAGGAGGGGGGCGGCGCTGGGCAGGCACACGGGCAGCTAGCAGCAGGGGGGCCAGGGGCGGCGGCGCTCATGGTGCCTCGGGAGCAGCAGGGGGGCGCGAGCAGATGGCATCGCGATTGGCAGGGCAACGGGGAGGCCTGGGCGCTCGGCCTCTTGGTGGCGGCGCTGCACGGGAAAAGGAGGGGTGGCAGCTAGGAACGATGCAGAGGGTCTCGGGTGGGTTTTATAGGGGCGCAGGAGCCCTGGCGTGGGGCGCAAGCCTTGGCACAAGCAGCGGCAGCCGATGCAAGCGTGCTGCACCAGAACTGCAGGCAGCGTGCGGGCAGTTCCTGGACTCGAGCGACTGCAAGGCAGGCCGACCCAGTCATGTCCATGAGACGAGTCAGGAGACGCGGGGATGGGGGCCTCGGCCGATGCCGCCGGACCGACCTGGTTGGGGTGCTGTGCGGGGAGTCCGAGCTCTCCCCATGCACGGGTTGGGCCTGAACAGAAAACGAAAGGGGAAAAAAAGAAGATGACAGGTGGGGCCGTGATGTCATAGAGAAGGATCAGGGAGAGGAGTGAGGTCGAAAAGAGAAACGAGCTGTCCGAAGCCGTACGGGATGTTTGAAGCATGAAATAGAAAAGAAAGAGGGATTGAGTGAGCTGAATCTTTTTATTGAACGCGGACGGTTGGGCTTGCGTGATGCGCAAACCGAGGATAGCAATGCCGACCATCCAGTCTCATATGAAATACAAAATAGGCACATGACAAGCAGCTAGCTCAGGCTACAGGTGGCGTACGGGAGTACAATGAGGTTGGGCATGCGTGGCTAGACCGGACTCAATCGACGAGTTCTAGCACGCATATATAGGAAAGTGGGGATTGGCACGGTATGGCTGTCGTGTGTAAGAAGGGAGAGAAGAAGGAGGATGGTGGTGGCCGAACTAGGTCGGATCAGATTTGGGTCGAGGTAGATTCGGCTCATTAGCGAAGATGGTCCGTTTGAGAGCATGGAAGAGAGAGAGGTCTGCAGCTACGATGCTATATGATCTACTTAACTCCAGTGCAGAATACAAATCAGCGCGCGTGGATAAATAAAATATATGAAGATCTGTCGGCTATATGATAAGATTGAAGTACACAGAGCTGACGACCAATGGCCGATACGATAAATAAATATTCAGACGCCCATCGGCCGGCAAATATAGTCAACAAGCTGAGCTATCGCTGAACAAATAAATCATCATAATTAGGACCAGCAAGCTGATGACAGTTAATCTAGCATCACTACTAGTCGGTTCGGATCTAATCGAGACAACGCTGGCAGCAGGGCGATAGACTTAAAAGCCACTAGCCGATGAATCTAAATACGATGAGATAAGAATTCGGCAAAAGTTCAATAAAGGCCAAGAACAAGAAACTATCGGCTAATAAATCACACTCTGTTGAAGTCTTTATAATATGATAATTAAAGCAACATAACAGATGTATAAGATAAGCTAGCTGATAGATCTTATTCAAGGCGACATTATTTGATTATACTACATTTAGCAAGAGATCAAGTTGATGCAGCCTTACAAGACATGGTAAAATTGATAACTAGGTAAACTAGATGAAATCACAGCGATGCGCCTATGATTAGAGCCTAGAGCACCTCATAGACAAAGACCGCGGCGAATTGGAGGTCGAGGCGATGCAGCCTTATTCATCGAAGAAGACGCCGAGTAGCTACATTACTCCTACTTTTAGGGTTTAGCGTGAGAGATGAAAAGAAAAATTGTATTAATATTTTGATCGAGAGATCCTACCTTTTACAATGACCGGGGTACATAATTATACCCTGAACTAATGACTCTAACTAGCTGAGACAACAACTCGTACAAGACTTCCTAATACTGAATATCTAAATAAAAGGAATTACTAAGATACATGAACTTTAATCTTCCTTGTGTAGAATCCTTGCTAATGAGGGTTCTTGTCGATCCGTCCGTGCGGAGACTAATCCACGTGCGTGATTAACTTGGACTTCTTCTCGCGCGGCAACCTTGCTTTCTTTATTCTAATCAACTTGTCATGCACGTGCTGCCGCTAACCTTCCTGCATGCCTCTTTCTTTATTCCACGGATTCATCGGGTCCCACATCTTCTGCCAGTAGTAATAATAATAATAAAATAATCCAGCCATGATGCTGATCATATTTGATTAACAAAGGTTCTTCACGTGATACGACCACATATGTGCATGCAATTAGCTTTCTTGCTTTCTTTCCCTTCTCGTGTGAACTTCAACTAGTAAGACCTCAGCTGTATCGGCAACTGCTGCTGTCTATCGGCTTTCCATGTTGATGCTCTATTAGAATAAATTCACATACTAGCCGATAGAAGGCTCGTTGCCTACGACTCGTGCGGACGCCTGCTGATAGCCGATAGCACTTTTCTCCTCTCAGAATTATTCTGGATTTGCTGGTCAAAATCCAGTGTCAACAATATTAAAACAAAACAGTCTCCTCAGCCCCTTCATATGGTCTCTTATCACTGGTGGCAGAGCGCCACTGGATAATCTCCTTGGACTGTAGGAGGCATTCATCTACCATCGTTTGCAGAGCGGTTTCGGAGCACTTACTTGTTCTCCACCCATCCCAAGCAGTGGGGGCGGGCTTGGATTCCTTCTCTTTCCCCTTGCTGGCACCTTTCTTGCTTGCCATTCTTGATGTCATGAGCTATTTCAGTCGCATACGCTTGGGGGTTGAGGATGGAGGTGGTGGAGAATGGAGGTGGCGGAGACGCGCTCTAGGGAAGCAGGGGCTCTCACTGACTACTTTCCACACAAGGAAGGAGCTGGGAATAACCTAGATCTGGTTTTGGGAGCGGCTACTGCAGTGAGCATGCAAGAGAAAGGGTGAGTAAACCCTAAGTTACCGCGCGGTTAAATAACCAGCGGTGGCCCCGCAATTACTGTGTGGAATGCGAAAGGTTTCTTTTCCTCAGGATAAGATTTATTTTGAGCGATAATTTCGGGTTATTTTGGGAAAGTTTGCTTAACCATTTTTTCATGAATGCTATCCCGAAAAAAGGGGTTTTCAAGTTTTTGAACCAATTTACTCATTTTAACCATCAAATCAAATTCTTAATTTTTTCATTATCCATGCCACGACTCTTTGGATCCTTTTTTTCAAACCTTGGGATTTGGATTAAGGCTCGGGGGCTGCAGGACACGTGTCATCGACGGCTTATTTTTTGAATTTTTGGAAGATAAGCAAAGAAAATTTAAGACTAATTTGACCCTCAGCCTGATTCTTCGATTCAACCTAAGGCTCGAGGTCTACTCCACATGGAATGCGAGTTTAATCGCACCACCATATAAAAGAAGACTTCAAAACTACTCGGGGCATAATCACCTCATAGCCTCGATGCAGCCAAGGAAGTACTCGGAAAATATCTTCATAAGGGATGGGACATGGCCCACACCCTACACCAGTTGTAACTACTCGTATAGGAGCAGGACTAGTCGGAATAGAAGGAAACTACCCGAGTAGTACTCGGGTAGGACTCCTAAGCTAGTATCTGGCTAGAATTTCAATGTAAACCTGTCCCCCAGACTATATAAGGGCAGGCAGGGATCCCCTCCAAAAGATACATCTAAGGCAATACAAACCACCACACAGGACGTAGGGTATTACGCATACTGCGGCCCGAACCTGTCTAAAGTTTCGTATTCCTTGTACCTTCGAGTTCTTGATCTCGGTGACACCTGACCTACAATCTACCACCTCGGGGGTATCCCTCGGTGGGCTTGAAGGTTAAATACGGACATATTCATGTATAATTATATTGTGTTGTAAATAGTTATCATCACAAGTATTATAAGACATATAATACTTGATCAATAAAGTATGTATATATATAATCTATGGGTTAAATCTATCATCTTATTATGATTTACTCACTATAGATTATACTATGGGAACAATCCTAATGGAGAAAGAAATTTTTTTAGTGGACAATTGCACCACTAATACAATACTCAAGGAAACTAAATATTTCCAAACTCTCACTAAGAGTAAAGGAAATGTCACAACCATCGCTGATCGCAATGCCGTGATTGTGGGTTCAGGTCGAGCCACATTAATTCTCCCTATGGATACTCAACTACTAATGGAGGATGCACTCCTATATCCCGATTCAACTCGTACCCTATTGAGTTATAAAGATATTCATCGTAATGGTTTCCATATAGCAACACATGGTGACAACAAAGATGAATATCTATTCCTCACCAAAAATGACGGATATGCCAAGCAACTGCTTGAGAAAATTTCTTCACTATCAACTGGATTGTATTTTACATACATCAAACCTGTATAACATGTTGCATATAAGATAATTTTTCAAAATATTGATGTCTTCAAGACTTGGCATGATCGCCTAGGTCATCCTGGAATTGGATTATGCGAAAAAATTATCAGCAATTTACTTGGTCATCACATGAATACTTTAAAAATTTTCAAACCTTCAGATTTTGTGTGCACTGCATGTGCCACAGAGAAATTAATCTTAAGACCCTCTTATCTTAAGATAAATGCTGAACCACTAACATTTCTTAGACGCATTCAAGGTGATATTTGTGGTCCTATTCATTCATTAACTGGGCCATTTAGGTGCTTCATGGTACTTATTAATGCATCAACAAGATGGTCCCATGTATATTTATTATCCACTAGAAACCATGCTTTCGCAAGGTTCATCGCTCATATTATCAAATTAAGAGCATACATTCGGACAATCCAATAAAATCCATCACGATAGATAATACCGCTGAGTTTTCCTCAAAAGCCCTAAATGACTATTGTATGGCTCTAGGCATTAATGTGGAACATTCTGTACCGTATGTACATACACAAAATGGATTAGTCGAATCTCTTATCAAGAGAGTAAAATTAATTGCAAGACCATTACTATAGAATTGCAAATTACCAATATCTTGTTGGGGTCATGCGGTTTTACACGTCGTAGACTTGATTCAAATAAGACCTACTGCATATCATACAGCTTCCCCATTGCAGTTAGTACGTGGGAATCAACCAACTATTTTCCATCTGCGAAAATTCGGTTCCGCTATATACGTACTGTTTTCACCATTGCAGCGTATATCAATGGGCCCCATAAAAAATGGGGATATATGTGGGGTATAAATCATCATCAATCATAAAATACCTCAAGCCTCTTACAGGAGACTTGTTCACTGCCCGTCACGCTAATTGCATCTTCGATGAGGATAATTTCCCGGCATTAGGGGAGATAATATGCACCATAAAGAATGCTAGTAAATAAATTGGAATGCCTCAGGTATTCAGTCCTATGATCCACGTACTATAGAATCTGAACGTGAAGTTCAAAAGATCATCAATTTGCAAAATATTGCAAATAACCTGCCAAAAGCATTTACTGATTACAAAGGTGTCACAAAACCAAACAATCCTGCTATTAATGTACCAGAAAAAGTAGAGATTCCTACTCAAAATCTCCCAAATTAAAATAAGAGGGGGAAAGTATGGTAACAAAGGATAAAACTCCAAAACAGCATCCGCGGAAACAAAGGAAGGATATTTCCAAAACGGTAAATGCAAATCAACATCAAGTTGATAGACACCAATTGGATATTGAAAATTCAAACAATATGGATGTTAAACAGATACACTATATACCTAGCATAAATGTATACACAAATATAAGTGCTAGCACAGCGGAAAACCTTAACTCTAATACTTTGGGAAATATAGAAGTCACAAAGGATAAATGAAATTTTCACTAATTATATTGATTTTGGAGAATCATTCAATAGAAAAACTATAATTGTCGATATTAATTTCTCCTCCAAGATTGCAAGTGACCTTCAACCTGATCTAGAACCTAAGACCATGGCAGAGAGCATCAAGCGCTCCGACTGGATCAAATGAAAGGAAGCAATCGAGGCAGAATTGTGCTCGCTCAAAAAAATGGGTTATACCTATTCCTCATCACATTTTTCCCGTGTCGATTATACCTACTCCTCATAACATTTTTCCTATGGGATCAAAATGGGTTTTCATCCATAAAAGGAATGAAAACAATGAGGTGGTGAGATATAAAGCGAGGCTTGTAGCACAAGGGTTCACGCAGAGACCCGACATCGATTTCGATAAAACATATTCTCCAGTTATGAGTGGTATAATATTTTGATACTTAATGATAGCAGCCTAGAAAGGTCTATCCATGCATCTCATGGATGTTGTGACAGCATATCTTATGGGTCACTAGATTCGGATATTGATATAAAAGTTCCTAAGGGCTTGATATTCCGAACAAGAATCATTCTCGCAACATGTATTGTGTAAAGCTTCAAAAGTCATTATACGGCTTGAAGCGGTTAGGAAGAATGTGGTACAACCGACTAAAGGAATTCCTTCTATAGAAAGATTTTTCCAATAATGATGATTGCACATGTTTATTCATCAAGAAATCTTTAAGTGGATTTTGTATCATACCCATGTATGTGGATAATCTCAATATCATTAGGAATAGATGAGATATAGATGAAGCACACAACCATCTAAAGATGGAATTTGAAATGAAAGATTTAGGTAAAACTAAATTTTGTTTAGGCTTTCAGCTTAAACATCTCCCATCAGGGATATTAGTACAGCAGTCTGCATATATCTAGAAAATTCTTCAGAAATTCAATATGGATAAATCATATCCATAAAAGACACCTATGGTCATTCGATCTCTTGATATGAATAAGGATCAATTTAGACCTAAGGATGAAGATGAAGAATTATTGGTTCCTAAAGTTCCATATCTAAGTGCCATTGGAGCGCTAATGTATGTCGCAAATTGCACCAGGCCTGATATTGCATTTGCGGTAAACTTACTAGCTAGACAAAGCGCAGCTCCAACAAAACATCATTGGATAGGAGTTGAGAATATCTTGAGATATCTCCAAGGTACACAAGATATTGGTTTATTCTATCAGTTTGACCAAGTTAAAGCTATAATTGGATATACAGATGCTGGCTATCTATCTGATCCCCACAAGACCAGATCTCAGACATGCTTTATATTCTTACATGGTGGAACGGATATATCATTGAAATCATCCAAACAAACTCTAGTAACCACATCCACTAATTATTCTAAAATAATTGCATTATACGAAGCTTCAAGTGAATGTGTATGGCTTCGCAGAATGATCAATCATATACAACAATCATGTGATATTGGTTCAATCACCAAACAAACAATTATCTATGAAGATAATTCTGCTTGCATTGCACAAACCGATGCAGGTTATATAAAGAGCAATATCACAAAAAATATTGCTCTAAATTATTCTATCCTCATGAGCTACAGAAAAATGGAGAGATAGAAATCTTGCAAACTAAGTTATGTGATAATCTTGCAGATTTATTCACAAAGTTCCTACCTACATCATTATCTCATATATATATTTTTGGAATTGGTATGAGACGATTTAAGGATTTGCAAGTATCAGGGTGAGTAAACCTTTGATATAATATATTTATAATCTTCTGATTATAAAATTACACTCTTTTTCTTATGAGTTTTTCCTATCAAAGTTTTCTCATACATAGGTTTTTAATAAGGCAATATGCTATCAAATCATATATGTCATATCAACATTTTCTCCTATTTTCCCAAAAGGGTTTTAAAGGAGTTTTTCCTATGACATATCCGTACGTCTCCTTATTTTTCCCACAGGGTTTTCAAAAAGATTATTCCATTTTTTACGAGACCACAAGAAGAACAAAATGATCAAAGGGAGTGTGAAGAAAATAGAATTAGTGATCAATTTCTATAATTAATTAATCAGTTAGTGATGAATAACATCATTAAGTTGCTTACTATTCACGGAAGGGCCAATCTGAAGAGGTGTGTCCCTTTAGCCCTTGGTCCCTTGGGCATGTATAAAAGCAGTGGTCCCCAATCAATAGAATACACAAGTCACTTTCACTCTCAACAAAATCTAATACATCATGCCCTCAAAATAAATACTAGTCTGACCCCATAAATTTATGCCATTAGCTTGGCCGGCATCATCCGTACGAAATAACCTAACTCGGTATGGTTCACACGAGCAGCCACACTCGCCGAAGTCCATTACTTGTGTATGGCAAGGAGGTCTAGGACCAGCCGCAATCTGTGCCGCAGCTCTCAGCTATCAGGTTTATGTATCTCCACTCCATGGTCGTCAGTCAACGGTTAGCCAGTAGTCTCGATATGCGACGACGAGTGCACGAGTGCATGCTCTTTTTGAGAAAGAAAAAAATCATTTACTACTATTTATACATTCTTTCCCCTTTTCTTTTACGGTCTTTCTATTGATTTTTCCTTTATTAGGTGGGGAGAGACACGTCTTTACGATACAGAGTGCCAGAGCAGAGATGCTAATTGTTTTGCCTGACCTTCATTACTGCTAATTGTTTTGTTTATCGAAGGACGAACTATAGTTTGGTCGTTTGGACATGCGGCTGTCACCTTCGGTGCTCGTGGTCTGCAATTCTCCAGGCCAGGGTCAGCTCACTACCAGCTGCCTCCAACTGTCTCACTCTCGCAGTTATACTATACACTTGTACGTCTATACGTACATCAAGACAGTATTTTAATATTCAAATTAATTAGATAGGAGTATAACATGTTCTTAGTTCTTTGATAAGTTATCGCTTTAATCACTCACAAAAAATATTTTTTTAAAAAAATATCACCAAAGGAAATAAGATTTCACGTTCAATGCATATTTTTCACGTGTCGGGAAGTGATATATAGCCGCGTTCTTTAATTTGCCTGTGTGAGCAAATGGATTGGACCACCGGCCAACCCGACGCACACTGTCCGGCGTGGTGACCTTTGTTTTTTGGCATGCAATATTTTAACTTAAAACATAACACAAAGTAGTGTGTTGCTGTTTAACAAAACACAAAGCACACGTACACTTAAACTTTTGGGGAACAAAATGTGTGCACGCGTAATTTTCTTTATTTTTCTAGATTCCTTGAATACGACGACAGATTTAAAATGGACGTCTTTTGTTTTCCATGAAGGATGAAAGCAAGGCTTAATACATCTAGTATATAACTAGATGTATGCCCATGCGTTGCTACCAATAAAACAAAATACAAAAAATCCATCCTACTTTAAGGTCGCCATTATATTCAAAAAGCACCAAGCATTGCCCTATCTCACGTTGAGCAACTGATATAGTTTTGCTGTAGTGAAGTATACTCAAGCATATTGGCTAAGCATTGGCTTAGCATATTACCAGCCATAGACCAAGATTTGTCAAGCTGCACGAACACACGTACCATGGTTGCAATCAATACTTGTCGAATAACCAGGAAATTAAAAGGATGTTAATTCTTCATTCTTTGTGATTCATGGTTGTGATGAAAACATGAAAAGGCAAGGAGGTTAGCATAGACGACACAACAGAAATCTCGACCTGGACCAAGGAGTATGGTGAACCGGTAGTGCCTCCATTAGCTACCAGGTTGACAGTGCAAACTGCTTGTGCCAGCTGCCAGGTTCATCAGTATTCACTCCCTTTGGACCCTTACCTGCCAGAAACAAAATTGATCAAGAAAGAACCATGTTTACACAAGAAATCAAGCAAAAGCATGGGGCATGTCACAAGCATACGGATGAAATGAGGCCTCTTATTAGACAGACTTTTAGTATCATGACCCACAATCATCTCAACTATATAGGAGGAGTTTCAGAACAACTGGAAAGATTAGCAAAGTATATTGATTCAAATATATATATATATATTATCATATACTACCTCCGTCCCAAATTATTAGTCATTTTGGCATTTCTAGATAGATTTTACGATGCATCTAGATATATATTATTCGGGATGGAGGGAGTATCAGTCATTGGGCCATCGAAGTTAGCCGGTTCAATGCATAGTAACAAGTTTTAGGTTGGCTAATCTAGTTGGCACCTTTTGTATGTACACATGAAGCCATGCATCCCTGTTATATTAATGTGTTATTTTGATCATATTTTCTGCTAAATTGTGAAGCAACAACAAACTGAGCACACAAATAACCAAAGGAACATCTTGTTGCAGACTACCTTCAATACTACAATAGTAGCAAATGAGGTTACATGTTTCATGTTTGGGGCAAACACCATGGTTATGTTTATCCTTCATCTTGTTCAGATCCCACCCTTTGACAATGCCAGACATTATGAGAGTGCCACTGGAGTCGGATGCAACAACCTCACAAGCTTGAGGAATTTCCCTTTAGAAATGCATTATTGCAGCAGTTTCTTGGAGCCTCCAATATCTGAACCATGCATGCTTTTCCAATCCAAATGCATAGAAGTTTCAACTCTTTCCCCGTTCAGCAATATCTTGGAATAAAGCAATGCACATGCCTTCTGTTAGAAGTAGCAGTTTGTGAAGAAGGCTCAGAATTCAGAATAAAAAAAACATTTGGACAACAGTTGTGCGATGAATCTTACATGCCTTCATGCACTAAATGTGGAAAATTACAGTTCACCCATTGTTAGGTGGATAAGAAACAAGTGTAAATTCTATCCTAGTATTTGGAAAAGAAAAAATTAGTACTGAAAGCAGACAAACAGAAAAGGAAAACAAATTAAGAAAATTTACTGTTTTCCATTCTATTCGCTTTTGTATATATTGCTATCCACCTCCAAGACTCAAATATGCCATGAACTACAAAACTGTAAACTCATGATAGCATAGAGACACCAGAATCAACGGAGAGCACCAGGTAAGTAATTGAAGCATTTCATCGAATATGTAGATAGCATTTCATCGAATATGTAGATAGCATATGCCACCTCAGAGAGGTGTGGGCATGTTACCATTGTTGCTGGCATCTCATAAATCGCAGGAGTGCAGAAATCCAAAAGGAGCTATGTGCTAGCTATAGTGCAATAGTGACAACAAAAGTGCAAAATTTCACACTCTGTTCTCTCAACCGCAACCAGCAAAAAATGCTATATTCTGCTAGAGTTCAGGGGGAATCTCTGAAAAGCTTGATGAAATTTATCAGAGCAGTAATTATCACACTTTGAAATTAAGAGTCACGTCAAATTCTTGCAAGGCATGGATCATCTATTTTTATAACTAAAATATTGATTGGAGTGATTAACAAATACTACTACATTGTGAGGTAGCTGGCCATGCTCTTCATTTTACATAATACATGCTGTTGATAATGCAATATGATTACAACTAAAAGTAAAAGAAGTGTTGATCGCTGACACACCTTGCAGGCTGCCACTTGCGATGCCTGTGCTGCCGCCACCCTACCCCACCGAAGTTCAGAGTTTAGTTTGCAATCTCGCCATTCTATTCCTCCAATATAATCATTGATGGCAGCAGTTAAAGACCACTAATTACTTCCGCTGAAAATAAATGCTGACAATAATGTACAAAAATCCAAGTTCTGGTTGGGCCATAGCATCAGTAAACTTCTAATTTGGCAAGAATTCAGATAACTTATATACTGACCTGCCAGTTGTTGGAACAGGCCCTCGCTCATCACAATCATCAGATAATACATGGCAATTCCTCCCTCGCTCAGAAGGGCCTTGACAGAAGCAAACCTACTATCAGCATACAGGAAAAAAATACATCAAATAAAAACTTTATGTGCATATATGGAAGACTAAAATTAGAAGCAGCATTTCAGAACGAGTATGGCAGGGAATGAAGCTCTTTTTCCAGTATATAGTCCCATTGACATAATCTGTACATTTGACGAAAACATACTGAGGTGGCATTTGTACCAAAACAAATAATAGTGACCGAGAATCAATCTTATTTTTCAGAATTCCAATTACAATTGCATCAAGTACATTAATCTACAGCGATAGATCAAGCATTGCCAGTGCAGTGAATGTAGGAGGAGGGGTCTGAATTGAAACTAATATGTGTTTGACTGAAGTGGGTGAACAACAATTTCTCATGGGCTTCACAAACCTGTATTATGCCTCCTGATAGCATCTATCCCTTGCTTGAAGCAATGGACAGGTGATATTCATATAAACAGAAGAGAAATCCATTAGTAGCCACAAAGGAGATTTTATAATCAGAAAAACACATTCACTCAGGAGTAATCTGCTTTTTATAACCAAAACGAGAAGTCATATTAAAACAACCATTTTTTCTTCTAACAGGTTGGCAGGCATGGGGGAGAACGAGAAGAGAGGTCTTAAAGTCAGAGAGTGCTTATGGAGAAGGGTCTTCTCAGCATCCTTACTGACTTATGCAATCACAAGCATTTCTGAGAAGCCTAGCACCACACTGGTCTAGTATTGTTCATCCCCACATTCACAAGTCTAGCTGTATCCCTTGCACTATGAAGAATTTTTCTTGGATGGTCGTTCTAGCACTCTCCTGTTCAACAGATCAATGAAGCATTTGCTCCCTACTGACTTCAATAATATGATCTCTCATGTTCAACATATCGGTCGGGCATCACTCCCTCATGACTTTCAGAAAATATGAGAAATGGCACTGTATTTTGTCTCCAAATTGATGCCCCCAACGAAAGAGCAGGTGTCCTACGTACCTTTGAGGAGATCTGCTTGATGAGGGAAGCCGGTGTCACGCGATTTTGAGGCGTTGAGGGCATCGTAGGGGAGGGAGCGATGGCCGCCCGGCGACGTAGGGGACAACACAATGGCCGTACGTCCCAGCCCTCAGGTCACCGCGTGTCGGGACGGCGGCGCGATTCGCGGAGCACTCGGGACGGCAGCGCGAATTGCGCAGCGCTCAGATCTTCTCTTCGCTTGATCTGCCGAGAGATCGGCGGAGGACAGTGAAGCGGCGCCTGAGTTGAGGATGGGGAGGCGGCAACGATGGGTGGAGGCGGCCGGGCCGCGGGCGTGGCGTGGCGACGACGCCTGGAGCGTGTGGGGGGGGGGGGGGGAGCGGCGGCCGGAGTTCTTGCGGTGGTGGTGCCGGCTCCTGCGCCTGGAGGTGGAGCGCGGGGGCGGACAGAGGAGGTCCGGGCGCGAGTGGCGGAGGAGGTAGGCGGCGGTGTGCGGGGCGGGGCTGTTTTGGCGGGATGTGGGGATGCGGATTAGGAGGACCTGATGCAAGCGGCTGGACGAAAGCGATTAGTGCGGGATCGCACCTGATGACACACGACGGAAGATTTCATCCCTCTTAAGCGTTTTTTTATAGAAGATTTTAGTAGATAGAGATTTGTGGAGTCGCATTGTACATTTATTTTATAACGCGGTACATATATAGATGCTCATAAATACTCAATTACAGTCATAATAAAGTCACCACTGGTATCTCGTTGTCGACGGACACGTTGCCTACTATTGAAAAAATAGCGTCAGTTAAATTGTAGAATAAATTCAGAAAAATACGAACACTCGGATCTAGAACTCGAAACCGGTGAACAGATTCCATCGCAAGAAACCTTATAGCTAACCACGCTCATTTCGCTCCTTATTATACATTGGGTCTTAACAAATACCTCATTAAGTCATAAATAGTGATATTTTCCCGCAAAATGTCTACTAAATATAGAAACATTATATTTCAAGACAAATCTACTTGTATTATTAATTCCAAATATCCAATAAACTCAATGCTTATAAAGTAATATACGATCAAAGTTTCAAATGGTTGGCTTACGACAACCTCAAAATGCTACTTAGTTATGGTTGGAATGAGTATACGGGCCATTTGGAAATTTTACAGGTCTCGTGATTAAGGATCAATTGCTAAAATTGCCAAGCCAAATTAGATATTTAATTATTATATCTTAATATTGATAATTTTATTGTAGTTTGCACACATCGTTGGCGTAAATAATACTTTTCTTTATTTGCGTATTCATATATATTTAAAACTTAGCACTCCATATGGATTTATGGTTTGGGCAACTTAAATACCCGCCACATACGTGTAGATATAATATAAAAATAAGACACACCTGAACATATGCCCATGTAATTTTACAACAATGCACCAGAAGGACACATAATTTTCATAAAATTTGGTATCCGTTATAAAAAGAATGGCCCATGTATGAAAATCTACACTTGCTTAAGTTGGGGAGACCAAACCTTCAAATATTTTGTTCTCTTATTTATGACGTGCGAAGCTAAATGTGTGGCTTTTTTATACACTTTCTGAAATATGTGTTTTAAATAAAATGTTTGCTAAGTCTATAGTCTGCGTACATGTCCTGATAAAAAAATTATAGTTTATTATACATGATCTTAAATATTGCAGGTTTATACGCATATGTTAAAAAATATAGTTTTTATATAAAAAACACAGCTCCCTATAGTGTAAAATCGGATGCTCAAGCGCCACACCCTCAAGGAATCCACGATTAGTTAGGAGAGCATCTCCAAGAGTCTCTGTAAAATAAATTGACTAGCTAAAAATAGTGAAACTAGGATAAAAATCGAATCTAACAGTCTCCAAAATCCTCTCCTCGCTATCTAGCTTGGTATCCAGCCTCCCTCCGCTAGCCATCTTTCGGGAGCCCCCTCCGCTCTCCATCCCCTCGTCCCGCGCGCCCAGCTCGCCCTCGCGCGCGCCCTCCCCGCCCCAGCCCCTCCCTGCCGCGCGGGGCTCGTCCCCGCCACGACTCCCATACCGGCGCGGCCCGTACCCGCCGCGCCTCCCCCGCCGAGGCACCTCGTACAGGCGGAGCACTAGGAATTTGTTGCGCTGCTCCTTGGTCTCTGCTGCTGGTGGGTCATCGCCGAGGCGGCCCAGCGACTCCTCCTCCAGCTTAGTAGACGCCGCCAGCTCCTCCGATTCTGGTCTGGGTCTGGTTTGGGGCTTGCTTCGCTCTTAATTTGTTGCCTTGTCCTTGTTGCTTGTTGTTTGTTTGTTGGGGAATCCAATCGATCGGAGGAGGAGGACGAGGTGTCGCAGTTGGCGAGCGAGGTGCTGTTACGAGCACTGTGGGAGAGCAGGGAGGACTTGAGCTTGGACAGCGCGTACAAATCTCTCTCCGGCGAGGCTCCCGCGGAGACGGTTGTCACGGTGAGGAGTGGCAACAGGAGGTGGCGTATCCATGGATGGATATGAATATGAAGAGTGATTTGGCTAGTCTGTTGGAGTTTATCGAAATATGGAGAAAAAATATTTGCTAAATGGATAGCTAAATGGGAATATAGAGAGTGAGATTTGACTAGGTTTTTGAAGTTGCTCTTAAAGGGGATCTCGAAGATAAGGAACCTGGGGGAGGAGGCGGTTGCAAGCGAAGCGGGGTGCCATTGGCCGAAATCTACAGATGACATCTAGTGGGCGGCGATGGTGGTGGTGGGGAACACACAAAATGGCGTGTTTAGGATTTGGAGAGGATGGTTGTCATTTCTGTAGCGACGGACAAGCCACAGAGGATCATTGGTCGAGGGCAGTAGTGTTCCACGTGCCTTGGTATCGAGTCAAGCCGATAGCCCGACGCCTCTCGCCTTGCATCCTGTGTATTTTGGTCTCCTCCTTCCTTTGCCACCAGGTAATACATCTGCTCCTCTTCTAGTGCTTGTCTTGAGTACTCTGCCTCTGCCTCTGCATATCCTTGATTTGTTACTATCACTATGTTGTACGAAATTTGCACATACATTTTCAGTTTATATATTTGGAAAAATATATATTTTTCATACTTTAAGTATTGCAAAAGTGTGATATTCATCCCTCATATTTCATTTGGTGCAAATCAACCCCTTAACTAACTAAACTGGTGCATTTATCATCCCCACCTTAGTTTAGTAAAAGTTTCGTCATATAATATTGGTTTAGATCATGATTGTGTTGCCAGATCTAATATTGAGTCAATCGCTATAATAATTCGGTGTGAAATCGTGAATAGGTTCCGTTAATTTTTCAGTAAAATTTTTATGGATACCCAATTTAGAGGATTTACTTAATTTTTTGCGGACTTTATATCTTCGACTCAGCATTTTACATTGCTAAGCTGGGATTAGTAAGATGATTGAGTGGCATAAGCTGTCATTAGATGGTATTAAACCATTGTTAAACTAAGATGTGGATGATAAATGCACTAATTTAATTAATTAGTTAAGGAGTTGATTTGCACCAAATGAAATATGAAGTATGAATATCGCACTTTTGTAGTACATGAGGGACGAAAAAATACATTTTTCCTATATATATTTTGATGATTGTAAATCAGAAGATAATTTGTACAATAAGTGATATATATTATGGCTTTTATCGTTTAGTCCATGGCACTTTGGAATACCCGTGGAATTTTTTATGCGCAATATGCTTGTGTACTCGTAGGTGTGCAATGTGCTCTTTCGCAGGGACGGGCTCTTAAAAGTGTTGAATCTGTTGCCAGATGCCGGCGCTCCAGCTTGAATTCTCTTCTGCGGTGGCTGCCGTCGTTCGTCGCACCCGCACGCGGCTGCGGCCTGGGTCTCTCCACGCCGCGCTCGTGCCCAGCCATCACGCGGTCCGGCGGTCAGCTGTCTGAAACGACCCTCGCTTTCCCTGACCACTCCAACAAGGAAAACGAGGAAGGTAGCATACGAAACCGAGTGATGGGGCGGACCACCGTCCACCGCAAAAAACCACGAGGACCTCGCGACTCCGCCCACTCTCCAGAACACAGCTATATGAGCTCCGCCCCCACCCCCCCGGTTCCTCCCACTCTCCATACCGCAACCGATTCCCCCTCCCCTCCCCGGCCTTGTCTTCTTCCTCCTCCCTCCCGATTCGTTTTCCTTCCCGCTGCCTGCGAAATCTCGCCCTTTTTTTGTGTTGGCGCGGCCCTCTGGCCAGAGGACTTCAATCCTTATCCCCCACACGCACCCCCCGCCTCTCCTCCGCCACACGTTCCGCGCCTCCGCCCCTCGAACCATCACCACTCGTCTCTCTGGATTTTTCCCTTCCTGCGCAGGGCTTCCTTGTAGGCTCACTGGGTGGTACTCCGTGAGCCTCCAACAAGGGACTGAGCCCGTTCGCGTTTCCCATTACCGGCCACTGGCGAGAGAGATTTTGGTGTTGACCCAAGAGAGTCCCCAATCTTATACCCAAAACTCTTCTCTTGCATCTTCCCTTCCCTTCCGCCGGAATCGATTTTTGCGGGGTGAATTCGTCGGGAGTATCGGGCAATTCCGAGTTCGCGCGGCGGATTGCTGCGGAAAGACCGCGTTTCCGCGGACTCCGTGGCGAAAGATTGGATCTTTGATTGATTTTCTGAGGATTCTGCGGCGGCGGAATTCAGTTGCCCAGCGGAGATGTCGGCGCTCCTCGATCTGTTGATGGGGATCTTCCGCCAGCAGACCCTCGGCGGCGCCGCCCTCGAGCTTGCCGCGCTGGCCGCGCCGCTCTGGGTCGCCGTGCTCGTCGGCCTGCTCATCGGCTGGGCGTGGCGCCCGAGGTGGGCGGGCGTCGTCGTCGGCGACAACGCCCAGCAGGCGGCGCAGCTTCCCGCGCCGCCTCCGCCCGCGCGCGCCACCGCCACCGCCACCGCCGAGGCCTCCCGCCTCGACTCGCCGGCCGTCGTACCAAGGTGAGGCGTTCGTTCATTCGTTGGATACCCTCCTGGTCGAGGTTGTACTACCCTGAATTGTCAGTAAAGGATGGTGCTGCGTTCATGTCTGCAGGACCGTGGTGGCTCTCGTGGCGCCGGAGGAAGAGCAATTGCCCGTCAACACCGGTGACTTGATGCACCTCTGGCGGCTCGTCGAGGAGAAGGACGGTGGCCCATCTTGGATTCACATGATGGAGAGCACTCTGCCGACCATGAGATATCAGGCTTGGCGGAGAGACCCACCGGTATGTACGACTCTTTCTTCAATCATTCAGCTAGAGGTCTTGCAAGACTTGAATAAGTTTACAACTGAAGAATTTTAGCTGTTATCTATTAAGAAATTGAATTTTACTTAAGGGTTACATGAGCTTGAAGACTTAAGAACGGTAGTTTTCATAAAATTTTCCTTCCACATTAGTGTCGGGCAAATTTTAAATATAATCAGCTCTACTTCGAACAGATATGGACGCGTTCTACTTCTACTACTGTATTAGGTGTACGGGGAGATGCTACAACCGAGAATTTATATGTTTTTTGTGGTTTGCTTCATTACAGAATGGTCCACCGCAGTACCGCAGTAGCACTATCTTTGAGGATGCATCACCAGAGGTTGTGAGGGATTTCTTCTGGGACGATGAGTTCCGGATTAAGAACAGTTGGGACGACATGCTTCTTCAGCACGAGACACTGGAGGAGTGCACCAAGACTGGAACCATGGTTGTCCGGTGGGTCAGGAAGGTGAGTTCTTTGCATTACATCTCCAGTCCTAATTGTTGAGGTGAAACCATGGCAAGTTGCTTTAAAGAGGGCGGTTCTCTTGTGCAGTTCCCATTCTTCTGCAGCGACAGAGAGTACATCATCGGTCGCAGGATATGGGCATCTGGAAAGACATTTTACTGTGTGACCAAGGTATGGAACAAAATATCTTAATCTGTTAAAATATGCTTATACAAACAAAATTATGTTACCTGTGATTGTGTTTACGCCCATATCTAGCTATTCTTGGACTCAGTAATGATTTTAAGCTCTCACTACATGTGCACCAATCATTTAGGTTAGTGACGCTTTTTATAGTTGAGCACGAGTATAATGCAGGATGGCATCACTTATATGCTATCGGAAGCTTGTGTATCTGAGCCACCAAATCATTTACAGTAGGGTGAACAAAACAGCTTTGAGCCTTGGTATCTAGGTTATCCTATGTTCCCAAACCATTCCACACCACTGGTCGAGATGCTTGTCCCACTAGGAAAATTATTAAATTGCACTTTTGATCTTTATTTTACATGAAAATGCCATGGTTTTATCTTTTTCTGAATTTATAGTTGAGTGCAAGCTACCTTTTTTTCTTCTGTCCTCCACGCTCCACCTATTGCTTAATGGAAAAGCACTACAGATTCTTTTTGGATTTTATTGTTCTATCTAGAATCTCTCATGGGCATCTTTTGCCATCTCAAGTTTACTGGTTGCAATTTCATGTTAAAATTTTTCTTTAAGGCTGCAACTAGGTTAAACGAGGCGATTAAACCTCTTATTATTTTTCAGGGTGTGCCTCGTCCCTCTGTTCCAAGACAAAACAAACCTCGTCGTGTGGACTTGTACTACTCTAGCTGGTGCATCCGTCCAGGTACCACAGTAGTCTCATAACAGTTATTTTCCACATTTTTAGGATACCAAATAATTCAAGGGCATTAACTCAACTTATCTTTTTTTATATATCAGTTGAGTCAAGAAAAGGTGATGGTGCTATGACTGCATGTGAAGTGCTCTTATTCCATCATGAAGATATGGGGATTCCATGGGAAATCGCAAAACTTGGCGTCCGGCAGGGGATGTGGGGCTGTGTCAAAAAGATTGAGCCTGGCCTTCGGGCATACCAAGTTGCAAGGACTGCAGGAGAGCCTGTTTCAAAATGCGCTGCCATGGCACATGTCACCACCAAATTCAATGCTGATGAGCTCGTCCCAGAAGGCAACACCGAGTCCAGTTCATCCAACAACAATACAGAGATTGAGAAGCCAAAGCACTGGACAAACAACATACCCAAGGTTCTCATGATAGGTGGTGCCGTCGCCCTGGCTTGCACCTTTGACGGTGGATTATTGACCAAGGCTGTCATATTCGGCACGGCAAGAAGGTTTGCAGGGCCAGGAAGGCGGTAGGAGGATGAAGCTGATCACCATAGAGCGATAACATGCTTATCATGTAGCGAAGCTATGCGTGGGAGTGTCCTATAAAATCTTTTTCCGTAGCAACGCATAACAGAGGATAGGATGCAAGTCATACTTTATTTTGTTCCGTCTAGATATCCTCATGCTGCAGATAAGGTGGTCTGCTCATGTTAGATCAGTTGAGAAAATAGATCTAGCATTCAGAAAAGGAAGAGAAGGAAAAGATCTAGTGCTACAAAGAAGTATCTGTAGCAGATCGACTAGGGCATACTTCTGTTGATGCAGTTTCCGAGGCTTAGAGCCAGCTGGTTAGGTTAGAACTATAGAATTATGAGACAGTGTGAAGAGTTGGGAAAGAAAACAATTGTATGATGTACAAGGTTCATTTCAGAGGTGCTATAAAATACAGTGCTATTTATTTAGCAGTTAATAACAAGAAATCTTGCTTTTGTCGCTGTGGCACCATCTATATTGTTTTCCCCTATGGATCCTGGAGGTTGACATATTGACATTTGCTGCTGAATTTTCTCCATAGAAATATGTATCCGATCTGAATAAGGTCTGAACTACACAGTATTTTTCTAACTTATTTCTTCAAAGCAGTCAAAGTTCAAAGTATTGATCGATAAATTCGTCATGACTTCTCCATATCACATGATAGGAATGGTGGGTACTTGACGTGTTCTCCCCAAACAACTTTTTAGCAAGAGCTCGCAGCTAGTCCATCCTTTCTGAAGCTGACCAAAAAGCAGGCCTCGAATTGGGAAATGGCCATTGCTTCACAGCATGTGATGCTGCCGCCTAAAATTTTGCTTGGCTCACAAAATGAACTTGCTTTAGAGACGGCATCAGCTCCCATGCTTTTTTCAAGGTGTGAAAAAAGTGATGATGTGACGCTGCTTGTAACTGAATACAAAAAAGGTGAATGTTTGGCGGTGTCATGCGTGTGATAGATGACCATTTTCTCAAGGAACGCACTCTTTGGTACGGCATGGAGAAGACCTGTT
Organism: Panicum miliaceum; assembly: GCA_032594955.1. Classification (NCBI taxonomy): domain Eukaryota; kingdom Viridiplantae; phylum Streptophyta; class Magnoliopsida; order Poales; family Poaceae; genus Panicum; species Panicum miliaceum. Next base: position 2,506,419 of record CM064070.1, on the reverse strand, counting down.
CAGAGCGTTCGGCAGTGCAGGATTGACGGTGATGGCATGTAGGAACAGGGGAAGCTTGAGTTGACACGGTTGTTGTTCTTTCCCGTATATGTTGCTTCCGAGAAGGCATCCAGGACAGGTTACTTTCAGTATGAACTGGTCAGATAGCTGAAAAGTTGTACTTCGACATATCAGTGTTAACCGGTCATAGTATTCTCCATCCATGTTGAAGAATTCGTTCCCTCAAGTTCAGGGAGGTGTCTAGGGGAATTTTTTTAACATTATTTCTTTACGACTGAAGGGGATTATGCAAAAAAAAAATTGTGCAACCTCGGCATATGAATGAATCTAGCAGACTGCCCAGCAATTGAATTCGGCAGTGTCAAGTTCAGACTTGTTGAACCAACCATTGCAAAACTTTTTGACCCGATACTCAGTAGCATCACAAAGAAACGTCAATTTGGGCAAGCTAAATTATATTAACCATGTGCTCAGGTGTTATTTTACATAACAAAGTTGAATTAAGTAGATGAACATTTACAAAATTTGCGTTAATCTGAAGGAACTGATGCAAATATAACATTGCTATGTATCAATGAAAAAATTAAGAAGCCATAGGGATGCTTTGTAGTTTCCTCACGTCAAAAGAGTGCTCTGGATTATTACTACTGATTTCAAACTCAAAACTCAAAACACAGGCAATTTTGCCCTCTGATTGAAGAAGGAAAGGAAGACAATAACTTCCTGTTGATGAACCTAGCCCAACAACCAAAATAAAACATGGGCCGTAGAAATTATTTCAAGTTGCCTAAAATAGAGCGCCTAGAAAAGCCTAAACAACAAAACTATTGAACTATTAATACTGTTTGTTTTTCTAGAATGGTTCCATGAGTGGTTTTTGTCATATTGGCACCCTCATAACCAATTGGGATTATGTGGTGTGTAGTTTCATCCTAACTAGGAGTGCATCAAGAGTCTAAGTTATGACATGCTTCCTAACTACACGTATATACTATATAAATCAGCTGTTGAAAAGAAACATTATAGTCCTTTAGCTTTGTGGTCCCTAAAACTAGCAAGGTGCCCCAAGCAAATAGCGCGGGAACATAGTTTTCCCCCCCAATATTTGGATTTTTTTCACTTCAAAAGAATTGAATGCAAATATTTTTATTTAGTTGTATCTTTGTAATTGTTTTGTCATAATGGTCTAGACACGGGTGCAATATTTATTTTTTATTGTATTTTGCGGTGTATTTTTGGATAATAGTTTAGGTGAAAAATAAATGCTTTATAACGAAACACATCATTTGGGTATTTGCTAAAAGTAACTGAATATTTATATATTTATTTTGATATGAATATTAATTTTTTTAAAATACTTGCGATGTACAATTTTTTAGTATTCTAGTTACCGTGCATGATAAATAAATTATCCCTAGACTTGTTGAAGAAGACTTAGGTAAGTGGTCAATATATATAGCACCAGAAGTATAATATACTTTATTTTCATTATCCTCCAATTCCCCCATTGATATAACCCAGTAATGCATGCTCCCGTATTGTCTTAGATATAGCTATCTCCATTATGCTCCCAAAAATCTTTGCCCGTTATACCACATTAATCGAATATGCATTGTTAATAGTGCACGTCATTACTTTTCGTTGAACACTACCCGTGGCTTGCTATTGATCTTGCGTAAACTATTTTGGGGCAACAAATAGATATATACTTTAACATGCCAATTGTTATAATGTACATGTTTTTTTTCTTTTTGGTGCACCGGCAAGATGATGCGACCAAATTAGACTCCTTTGTCATGATGCTCGAGAAATTCATAGACATGGTTATAAAAATGTTATAGATGGACGGCCAGATGTTTTTGGTTAATATGGGAACATAGAAATCCAGGTTGAGCAAGACACATATTGAGTTAGGAAAGGAACACACATTCTTTTATTAGTTGTATTTGATATAGGATTTTTGAATCAGTTTAGACTATTAGATTTTCATAAATCCAATGATCTATATTTTTCTGCTTTTAAATTAATATGGTAATTTCTAGACTCTCTCGGCGAACATGATAACTCCTTCTAACACTTTGTTCAAAATTTTTTTTGAAACGAACTAGGCAGGAGAGCTGCTGATTATATTAATAAGAAGAATAAGCCCAGACTGGGTGAAACAACGAGAAAACAACTCCGACTGGTTGGATTGGGACCTCAACCTACGCCGTACAACGTCAATGCACTACTCAAACTCCACTCAAGCACACGACATCGGCCGGTCGGATTGAGACATCAACATGAGCCTCAATGAAACTCTGCCCGGTCGGATTGGGACATCGACCCGAGCCTCAGCGAGAACTCTGCTCGACCGGATTGGGTCATCAACACGAGCCTCCACAAACTCTGCTCGGTCGGATTGGGACGTCGACATGAGTCACCACACAATCACCGCTACCAACTGAAACTCCCCCCTTTTTTGAGAGAGAGAGAGAAGAAAGAAAGGAAAAACGGAAGAGAAGAAACCCTCGTGGTAGCAACCACCGCCGAAGTGAATCCTCCCTGCCAGAGTTGCCCGACATCACCTTCAGAAAGGTCACAACGTCAAGGACCCCATCGATGCCAGCCCACACTGGGATGGGTTTTCACCTGCCACATCTGGCAAAGAAGGCGAGCGTCCATGCCCGTCGGCGATAGACAAAAGCCAAGGTCCCTGGAAGAGATGCCCGACGTCGCCTTCAGGAAGGGCATGACGCTAAAGGCACCGTCGACGCCGTCCCAAGAGGGTTGGGTTTTCACCCGCATCTTCATAGTGGTGCAAGACGACCGGCGCCACACCACCATGGTGGTGCATATGCAACCTCACGCAGGCGCAGCCAGCGATGCCACCATGGCGACGCTGGCGAGTGCCCGAGCAAGCCGCCATCGACCATGCCACCACGCCGCCGCCGACCCATTGTCGCACAGATCCAGAATGACGGCACCGTCCATTGTAGCGCGCCCGCAAGTAGTGAGGCCGAGTCATGTCGCGACAGCCATCCGGTGCTGTTGGGCCGCGCACGGTGCCGCTCCTGTCAAGCCGTGGGCGCCTCCGCTGGCGGGCCGCGTGTGCCGCCGCCGCCGCGTGTGCCGTTGCTGCCGGGCCACGTGCGCCACCGCCGCGGCCGCCATCGCCGCGGCCGAGTTGAGTGCCTCTATGCCGCACGCCGCCGCCGTGGCAGCCGACGCAGCGGCCGAGACGGGCACCGCCGTGCTGCACGCCACCTCCGCAGGGGGCCGCCGCAGCCAGGCCATAGGCCCGCCCGCCGCCGTCGAGGCCGAAGGCGGCCATCGCTAGAACCAGCTCGGAACAGCCGGTGGAGCGCGGGTCCGACCCACCAGCCCACGGATCCGGTCTCCACAAGAGCGGATCTGGCCGCTGGCCATGTCCAGGGCACGAGGTGGAAGGAAGAACGGAGGGAATGAAAGAATGGAGAGAGAGAGATAGAGATGGGGAACGAGGGGGAATGAGGGAGAAGACAATGGCCCCGCCACCGCCCTCCTCGCTGCTCGCCGGTCTTCCGGCGGGCAGCTCCGGCGGCGGCGGAGGCAGAGAGCGGCAGCGGGGTGGGGTAGGGCGGCATGACGGGGGGAGCCACCCCGCCCAGGAAGAAGACGTGGGGGCTGTTTTGATTCATATACAAATTAACAACTAATTTTATTAGTTTTAATCCTAGATTTAATGATCTACTAATTATATTTGATATGAAATGTTTGCGAACCTTTAGTCCCTTTTTCTAACTCCAATTTGGTTTTTTATTATTTGTATTTGACTTATATTATTTATTTAGCTATTTTCCTTCCTAATTTTCTTATTTATCACTATATAAATCAACTACTAATTTTTTATATTTTAATTCTTGCATTTATCTATTCATTAGCCATTTTTGATTTGGTCAACTGCTAATTTTCTTATATTTTTAATTCCGAATTTAGCTATTTTCCTAATAGTAACTCTTTTTTGTAAGTGTTAATGCTAATTTTCTTATTTTGATAATCCTTAATTTAGTTATTTACTATTTGTATTCGACATGGACTTTTTGGCTAATTTCTAACTTTCTAATTCCGAATTTAGCTATTTACTAATCGTATTCAGGATGGAGCTATTTACTAATTGTATTCGACATGGACTTTTTGATTAACTCTTAATTTTTCTTATTTTTCTAAATCTAAATTTAGCTATTTACTAATCATATTCGGGATGTACCTTTTGGTCATATCCTAATTTTCCTTAATTTTTAAATCCAAAATTAGCTATTTACTAATCATATTTGATATGGACCCTTGAGTTAGTTTATACCGTTACATCTTCATGAAATCTAGCAGCGCAAATTTTTCTCTATTTTAGATTAATATGAGAATTTCTAGCAGCTCGCGGCGAAGGTGGTGACTTTTTTAACACTTCTTTATTTATATAATAGATTTAACTTATGAACAGGAAAATTAACTTTGTGGTCCTAAAATTTAACTTCAGAATAGCTATTGAAAAGTATCTTTGTGATCCGAGCCTGTATTAAGAAAATTAACTTTGTACTCCGTTAAAGCTAATGAAAAGAAACATTATAGTCCATTAATTTTTGTGGTCCATAAATTTATCTTATGAACAGGAAAATTAACTTTGTAATCCATGAACACCAAATATGTCTTTTACATCTTTTCTAGGTTTAAAAAAATACGCCCATGCCACGTGTGCACTCTACTGGTATAGGAGCTAAAAGAAGGTAAAATTTACTGGTTCTGAGAGATTCTTATAGAGCAAAATAAGATCGTTGGCGGGCCAGGCCATGGGCATTGCTTGGCTGCATGTGCACCACCAAAATGGCTCATCGACCAGTCGGCTGGCCCAACAGAATGCGTAGGCCCAACCTAACAGAAAGATAGAGGCACACATACATAATAAAGTATAATCAAATTTTAAAACCATGGCAAGAACCAATTTCTTTTCTTCATTGCGATTCAATTGAATCTACCAACAGGCACCCGCCAGATTTACCTCCTTATTTTTGTTTTTATTTTTTCTGCTGTCGTAATGCATTGAAGGCAAACGAAATGTTATATGGACTGATTTTGTTTGTTTGAAGTTTATGTAACACACAAACTATATATAATATAGTCAATTTGCTTCAAGTTGACAACCTCCCATCCAAAACAATGTCGTTCTAGAGCAGCATTAATTTGAATTAAGGAGTTGCCATATAAACCTTGAAATGGATACTTGTGTTCCTAACCTACAAAGTGTGGCACTTGAAGTCCAGGACTCCCTTATTATCATACACCAGCCTATACAACACACTAGAAAGGAGAGAAATTACAGAAGAGAGATGGCTACGTTGTTCACGATTGATGGGCACCACGTCATAGGGAAGAAAAATGAGACACATAAATATGTTTGGACAGTGGCTGATGGGGTTTAGTAACAAACTTAAACCTTTAATTATACTTGGAGCAATGACTACATGTCGATCTTTGTGGATGTGTCGTAATGCTTTGATATTTGAAAACAAATCGTGACCAACGTGGTGGGCACCAACGGCTACATGTTGGTCTTTGTGTATGTGTCGTAATGCTTTGATATTTTTCTTCCCTATGGCGTGGTGCCCACCAATTGTCCCATCAGCCATAGGGAATTAAAGGTGTTCAAATTTTAGATTATAAAGTCTTATAAGCTATAAGTAAACAAACATTACTGTCATATCCCTAAAAAACATTTATTTCTTTGAGTTCTTGTTACATTTTGTGTCTTGTGTGTGTGTTCTATTTATTGGAACAAAACATCTGGTTGAAGTACTCAATCACTTTCACAGTATTCGTTTGCAGTTCTTCAATCACTGGTCGTGAACCAACAGAAAATCACACTTGTATGGATGGATGCATATCTGTATGGACAAAACTAATTAACAGGGGGAATTTGCAACAAAAACCCACAAGGAATCGATCAAAAATTCCAGTGAATAGAGTCATCGATCGATCAGCGAGGGACTAGAGTCTCGAAGCAGTTGAGCCCGTCCAATCCCAGGGCGAACCGCGGCTTCAGCTGCTGCTGCTTGGTAGCGATCTTCATGGCAGCACCGCTGGTGAGCTCCACCTGCTGCTGGCATCTGCAGGTACCTGTACTACTGCTAGTGCAGGGCTCGCCAAGAACTGCAATCAAATGGCAAAATAATACAGAACTGTTTAGACTTCAGATCAGGGTGCAAGCTAGAGAATGTTTCAGATCTTGTGGTAGAATTAGAAATTTAGAAAACCTTGCTCTTGAAGACATCGCTGGCCACTGGCGAAGACAATATGACATCTGTAGACAATATGGCATCTGTATGTGCAAGGCAAGCTAACAATGAAGTACTGAGTCACTACTGTTGCCTTGTAATTTCACCGGCAGCTCTATTACCGCACAATTTTCGACATACAATACAAACAACATAGCAGTGGCCTCTCTATATAAGAGCCTTGGTGTCATTGACTCCACGTAGCTGGCCCTGTGAGATTTTGTATTGTAGCAAAAAGGCAAGGTGACAGCACTGTTGGATCTTCTTATCCTCTTGAAGGGCTTGTGCACTTTTTCCTGCTGTCATGGAGATGATATACAGATGGTGATGCATGGCAAATGGTGAGCAAGTATTCAGATAAGACACATTTAGAATATAGGTACTCTTTGTATTTTGCTTGTGAATTCTTTCGGATACATCACTTACACTAAAAATAAAAAGAGTAAATTTCACCGGTGGTCCTTAAACTTGTCCCGAGTTCTCATTCTAGTCCCGGTACTCTTCAATAATGGTCCTTAAACTTGTCCCGCGCTATATGGATCCTAGTGAGCTTCAAAATGCAATATGGATCCTAGTTCTCATTCATGTCATGCTAGTTTCATGATTTTGTGATCCATCCTAGTGAGCTTTAAAATGGTATCTTCATTGATATCATCTTATATGGATCATGATTCATGGAGCTAACTCTCTAGGCTGCTAACTCTTCCCTTTGAGCTATATTGTTTTACTAGGCCCTTTTAAGTGATTTGATTCCAAAGGGGGAGAAGTGTGGAATCAAAGCAATTATGGGCAAATATGGGAGAGAAATAGTGGTCAAGCAAGGTACAAGAAATCCAACAAATAAACTCAATACCAAATTCAAAATTTTGGGAGAAGCAAAGGGGGAAAACATGGACTTAGGGGAGGCCAAGTTCAAGATTGGACGGTGGTAAGCATCCAAGCAAGTGTAAGTGGTTTAATTTGTCAATTCTTGCCAATTTATGCTTGCTTTGATTGTATTGTCATCAATCACCAAAAAGGGGGAGATTGTAAGAAATATGGCCCCATTAGGCTATAATTGTGAGTTTGGTGATTGTGTGACAACATAGTCAATGGTACTAACAAGTTTATGAGCTTAAGTTTGTAGGGTTTCTAGGTCCCATGGATGGAGTTCAATCCATATACAAGACAGTCCAAATCGCAGTCAAGATGTCCAAGTTGTAGTAGAAATGACTGCAGCGATGAATTGGACAAGGTGCAGTAGAAATCAGGCGACCGGTTTAACCGACGACCCTAGTTTTGAACTGATCGGTGCATTGGAGAATTTCTACTGTGGTCAAATCAGTAGCACCGGTTGAACCGATGCTATAAGAAGGGAGGCGTCGGTGCGATGAGGAGAAGCCATGGCGATCAAGTGGAAAAGTGCCAGAGACACCGGTTGAAACGACGCCCTTGAGTTAAGCGTCGGTGCATTGGTAGTTTACTGATATAGAAGCGTTTGGATTTGAAGAAGCCTGAAGGTCTTCAGCACCGGTTGAACCGACACCCGTTGGTGCAAGGCATCGGTGCAATGACGTCAGCAAAAGAAGACAATTGGAGTTCAACGGCTAGCAGGTAGGGTCAGTGTGACCGGTTCAACCGACGGCGGCGACCGCTTTAACCGACGCTTTATGCTTTTCTGGGTTAAAGCAAGCAACGGCTATGAGCTGCCCTCTAGCCTATATAAGGCCTCACCCTGGGTCATTTGAGGCTGCTGGAGTTTGTGAGAAGCTACATAATCTCTGCTAAAGTTTTCCAAGCCAACCAAAGAGCTCATTGATCAAATCCTTAGGTTTAGCACAAGCTTAGTGAGGTGTAGTGCTAGGCTAGCTCTAGAGAGAGTGAGAGTGCAAGGCGTTGTGACCTTGTGATGGTTCTTGAGTGAAGCTCAAGCTTGTACCTCGGTGTGCCGGCCCCTTGGAGTCTTCGTGGCTCATCATCAAGTCGAGGAGACCCCTCCTTTGTGGGAAGCTCCGTAGTGAAGGCGGCATCAAGATGACCGGGGGACTTGGCGTGAACCTTAGTGGCCTAGCCTTTGTGGTGAGTCAAGTGGAGTCTCGGAAGAGACTTAGTGATCGGGAAGCAATACTCTTTGTGAGTGCTTCAACAACGTGGACTAGGGGTGGCTTAGTGCCCACCAATACCACGGGATAAATCCTTGCGTCAAGAGTTTGCTTCCTCTCATCCCCTCCTTTACATTTTCACATTTTCTACTTGCAACTTGTATGCCTTTACTTTCTTAGCGTAGTATCTTGCTAGGATTGCTATAGGATGCAAAACTCTTTGGGATGAGGGTTTCATACTAGTTGAACCTTAGTTGCACATCTAGATAGCATGATCTAGTTTATGTTTTTGTGCAAACTAGCTTGAGCCATTGGTTAGGGTTTTAGAATTGCCTAATTCACCCCCTCCCCCTCTTAGGCTACGAGCACCGTTTCAACGTAGCGTGCCACCGTGGAATTGGTGGGAGTTTTGCCACACAACATGTGCCTATTTGTATTTAGCCCTCTAGGAGGATTGGTCAAAGCCAAATCCTACCTACTTATACATTCAAGTTGAGGAGTGTCGTCTCCTGGGCCCCCACATCCAATTTGCCAGAACCCTAGCCCCTCTATGCTATTGTCGTTCTCCCTTGCTAGCCTCCCACACAAACCCTAGGAACTCCAGGCGCTTGGATCCTTCAATTCTAAGAGGATAGCAGGGGATTTGGCCTCCTTGTCGTTGCTCATGCACAAAGAGAGGGGGAAGCCACCGCTCATCATATACCTGCATTGCAAATGTCAAAGGGTGATTGAGCTGAAGTACAAGAAGTTGTGGTCAAAAGAGCAAGTCTTCTACACCTTCCCTAATCACCAAGTGAGTTGAAAGAGTTGTTCACACACTACAGTTGGTGGAGTTTTCCATTTTGATATGATTTGTTAGTTAGCCTTTTGTGTAGAGTGATGGATCTGGATGTCCATTTTGGCATTCGGTGAACAACTACTTCCAGTATCTAGAAGGGCATGGTGAGGAATTGGTGATGCAAGCCTCTAATGGTGTCATGGTCAATGCTCAAGTGAGGCGTGGACAAAAGATGCTGGATGGAGCAAGCAACTGTTGAAATGTCAGTTTTGATAGGCTTATGATGTCATCAAGCAAATATCACACCGCCTGAAATTGGTATTATTGTGCCTTGTTGTTGTAGTTGTTCTTTGGATGTTGCTGCTTGTGCATATGAACAAATGATGCATTATGTGTGGTTACTAAAATGATTTGTCAAATTTATAGATTCTGGTATTAAACACTAAAATTGATCACATGAAATTGAGAAACTGAACATGATATCTGAAAATGGTCATTGAATCTAATAATTGAAAATGATGAGCCAAATTGATGGAAACTAATAGCAAATATTGGTCACCATCCATCGACATACACATGGAATTGATGGAAACAAACAACATATATTACATCATCCAATGACTGTAAGCCATAGAGTTAGCCCAACCTATCCCCATATATTAATATTCAGAAGGCAACAATCTATCAATCACAAAAGGAAACCATGCCATTCACAAAATGAAAATTCATTGCTAGTTCATGCATTCTTCTTGGCAGGAGCAGCCTTCTTGGCTATACCAGTCTTCTTGGCAACAATTTTTTCTTGAGTTGTTAATGCCTTCTTTGCAATCTTAGCTCTTCCTACCTTTGTAGTAGTTGCGGGTGGTACTGGTCTTGAGGTTGGCTAGTTGGACTGGATGAAGGCACAATCAGGCATTGGTCTTGATGTCAGCCACCGCGCGAGCTTGTCGGAGCCGCACTGTCGCTAGTCACACCACACCATGCCGGGGTATGAGGGAAGACTAGAAAAGAGGGAAGCGAGAGAGGATTGAGGAGACAAGAGAGAACAACAGAGTGCGGATGTGAAAAAGAAAGGATGGGATGGGGAGAAGAGAAGGGCGAGAAATGTCAGACCCGGGGCCACGGGACTGCGCACATGGCATAGAATATTCTAGAATAAGGGATGGGGCATGTCCCATACCTTATATCTGTTGTAAAGTACTCGGATACGAGTAGGACTAGTCGGTATGGAAGGAAATTACCCGAGTAGTACTCGGGTAGGACTCCTAAGCTAGTATCGGTCTAGGATTCCATGTAACCCTGTCCCCCAGAGTATATAAGGGCGGGCAGGGACCCCTCCAAAGGACAATCACACTAATAACCAATTCAAGGCAGTACAAATCACCATACAGGACGTAGGGTATTACGCACATTGCAGCCTGGACCTGTCTAAACCTTGTGTTGCTTGCACCTTCGAGTTTCTGATCTCGGCGATACCCTACCTACAAGTAGACTTAGGGTATACCTAGGTAGGCTTGCCGGTAAAACACCGACAAGAGAGGTTCAAAATAGCCGGCCAAAATTTTTGGCAGGCTGTGGAATTTTTCGTCCGTGATTCCTTTTCCCTACAATTCTGATGATGTTTCTAGGGATACATACCACCTTAACGTCTATGTGGCACAATTTGAAACCACCTTCTGAGCGGTCCCTAGAAAACTGATAAGAATCGTAGGGAAAGTTATAGATTTTCCTATGGTTTTGAAATAGCACTCTAGGGAAGGAAACTTTCCCCACAATATTTTGATATTTTCTAGGGAAAAAAGATAACCGTAGGGAAACTATCTCATTCGAGTAGTATATGTTGCTCCATCATCTTCTTCTTTGCTTGAGCTGCTCCATCATCATCCTCATCAACATTATCAACGAATCGATCATCATCCCCTTCATCTTGCTCATACTCCACAAAGTCTGAGTCTTCACTACCATCAATACCCACATCAGTTCCTGTGCCATCATGAGTAGAAGGCCCCACTCTGTCTTGATCATCATGAGGCCCCCCTTTCTTGATATTTGTGTAGAACTCATTTCTCACCCATATTCTTATCTCTACCTATTTTAAAAGAGATGACCATTTTCTTGATCCGTCGTTGACTTTAGTTTATAGGTTGATGCATTTATTCTCATCAAAGCAACAAATCATTTCCAATCCTACTCGTACTACAATATGAAAAATCACTATATCCAAACCTTGAAAACACATAGTTTTCTAATTTCTTCTATAGTGCACAAACAATCACCAAGATTGTGCAACTTTTATTGTGTAAAGCACAACTCAATTGTGGTCCATTTGAATTAGTTTGAGTTCCAAAGCACTTACAGGTTTGGAAGTAATTCGCCAAAGTTGGCTACTCCTCTTTTTAGATCTTTTAGGAATTATTGTGGCGTCACGATAACTTACAGAAACCTTGACAAAATAGTGATTATTCTTTATATGTAATTGAAAGTGCATCTAGGCCCCTAAAAAGAGTTTTGGTGATAATGATAATTATAATTTGGGATATGATGCTTTGAATGAGATATGTGCAGGAATAAAATGAAAATGAAGCATGAAAGATGAAAAGATGCCCCCAAATTCTTCTATGTATGGTGAAAGAGTTGATGAAATATTTAAATTCATTTTTGGTTTGAATTTGAGTATAGGAATCACCGTACTATTAAGGGGGACGTGTTTGATTGATCATGTTTTTCAAAGTGCTGCTCATGAGATGAAAACTTAGATGACAAACACAAAATATCACATACACAAACCCCAAAAAATTTCCTTTGTCACTGCCTCTGTCGGAAGTTCCGACCCCACGTCGGAAGATCCAACAGATGCCACCAGAAACAGCCAACGGCTCTATTTTGGGGGTGGAGTATTTATACCCCCTCACCCCTCCATTCATTGTTGCCGACCTAACTCGACCAGCACACCTCCAAGGGCATTCATTTCACTCTCCCAAATCCCTCTAGAGCTCATCCTTGCATTGATTGACTTGGGGGTTGGGTGTGAGAAGCATTTGAGGTGTGGGACTTGAGGCTTTGAGTTGGTTTCTCCCTTGTTCATCTCAAGAACAACTTGAAGCAAGTTTGATTGATTGATTCGCATTTGTTACTCTTGGAGCTTGGCTCCTAGACGGTTAGGCGTCACCGGAGAGGTCTCAATCTTTGTGATTGTCCCCCGGAAGTTTGTATTACCCTTCCCTTTGTGAGAACAATAGTAAGTGACTCAATCCTCCTTTGTGGTTGATTGAGGGACGCAAGAGGTTAGTGAAAACCCAGCTCTTTGTGAGCTCCTCAACGGAGATGTAGCTCCTTAGTGGAGTGAACTTCGGTAACAAATCCTGTGTCTCTTTTACTAATTGTTGTTTATATTGTTCTTGAGATAGATTTTAATTTCGTGTTTAAATTCTTGGGGGGTCTGAAGTTCCTGCCCTCCGTCGGAAGTTCCTACCCAGTATCAGAACTTCCTTCGGAAATTCCGATAGTGCGTCGGAAGTTCCGACAGTTTTAATAGTTTTTCGTGAAGAACTTGCAGAATTTTTAACAGGGCCTATTCACCCCCCTCTAGGCCTAGTGTCGGTCCTTTCAATTGGTATCAGAGCCTAATCTCTTGATTTAGGCTTAACCGCTAAGGGAAAAACACTGTGGCCGGTATAGGGGATGAAAGTGTTGGTGGTGCTACCTCTGCATATGAAGTCAATGATAGTGACTTTGAAGTTAGCGATGTTGAAGGTGACATGACTGAAGAAGAAAGGAAGATCAAGCGAAAAGAGAAGATAAAGAAGAAGATGAATGAACGAGTTGAGAAGAAGGCCCAATTGCTTTTCAACGAAAAGATGAAATCAGAGATTGAGAAGAGGACTCATGGGTTTCACACGGTGTCTCATACATATGAGACCTCTACTTCTCAATCCTCTAACTCTTCCAACCTTTCTTTCTCTACCGTTCCAATGGGCAAACCTCCTCACTTTGATGGAACTGACTATGCCCGTTGGAGCGAACACATGCAAGTGCATTTATATGGACATAATCCACATCTTTGGACTTTTGTGTGTGTAGGTGTGCCTCAACTTGGAGAAGATGAAGTAGCTACTCCGGAACTTGAGCATGATTTGTTCCGCAATGCCCAAGCCGTGAGAGTCATTAGAAGTTCCCTTTGCACAATGGAGTACAACAAAGTTAGAGGAATCATAAGTGCAAAGGAGATTTGGGAAACTCTCCAAATGTCACATGAAGGCAATGATGAAGTCAAGGAGGGCAAGATGGATCTTCTCCAAGGAGACTTGGAAGCATTTGTCATGAAGAAGGATGAAACCATTCAACAAATGCATGATAGGCTCACTCTCCTTGTGATCGAGATTAAATCTCTTGGTAGCAAGGATTGGGATGATTTCAAGGTCACTAAGAAGATGCTTAGAGCATATGCGCCCAAGAATCCTATGTTGGCAACTTACATTAGAGGCAAAGAATCATATAGAAAGACGAAACCAATTAACTTGTTGAATGAGTTGCAATTTCATGAGATGAATGCCTTAGATGTTGCCAAGTCAATTGGTCAAGATGAAGTCAAAACTATTGCTCTCAAGGCCGAACCAAGCAAGACAGTTGAAACAAGTGAGAAGCCTTCAAAGCAAAAGAAGAAAGTTGAGTCAAGTGATGGAGATAGCACCGATGAGGAAATCGCCATGATGGTGAGAAACTTCAAGAAGTTTATGAAGAAAAGAAACTTCAAGAAAGGAACTACACAAAGAAGATGCTACAATTGTGGTGAAAAAGATCACTTCATAGCGGATTGTCCTCTCAGTGACAACAATGAAAATGAAGACAAGAAGTACAAGGACAAGAGCAAGGACAAGAGTTATGACAAGGAGAAGAGGTACAAGGAGAAGAGAAAGGAGTACAAAAAAAAGCATGGCAATGCTCATGTTGGTGAAGGTTGGGAGTCTAGTGACGACTCAGACAATGAGGGCACGGATTCTCTTGCCATGCTCACAACTTCATCAACACCAAAGCTCTTCAACAACCTTTCCGATGATGAAGATGAAGGCCCCATGTGCTTCATGGCCGAGGGGAATAAGGTATCAAACTATAGAAACCCTCCATCCTCTCCCACCTCCACATCTAGTGAAGTAGAAAATGACTTAGAGGAAGAGGAGGCCCAACTCAAGGAAAATATGATGATGAAGTTTGGAAAACTAGGCTATAAGCAAATTAAAAAGCTTATGGAGAAATTAGAAAAAAAGAAGGAGATTCTTAATGAACAAGAAGAATTGCTCATCCTTGAGAAGGAGAGAAACCTTGTTCTAGAAAAATCTCTAGCCAAGGAAAAGGGTAAGGTTGAGAAGTTGGCAATGGACTTGTCTCTTGCTAATGACTCAAACGTGAGGATGTCAAAGGATCATGCCTTGGCAAAGGACTCACTAGCTAACCTAAAGAATGTTCATAGTGAGCTTCAAGAGAGGCATTCACGCCTTGAAGATATAAACAAAGAACTTGAAGTGAGCTATAACACTTTTTGGGAAAGCACCAAATCTAGTTCCAAAGCTACCTTTAACTCTAATGTATCCACTAGCAAAGGTTGCTCAAGATGCCATAACCATGATATAAATGCTTGTGTTACTAACCTTGCCAAGCTAGAGGAAGCAATCAAGGCTAAAGATGCTCAAATCTACAAGTTGAACATGATAGTTGGAAAGGGAAATCTCAAGCCCAAGAGTGACTTTGAGTCACACCCGACTTATGACAAGGCTCGAAGGTTCCCAAGTACTGTCGATGGACTTGGCCACGCAAGAGGAAACAAAGGTCAATGGTTCTAAGATTGTGCATGGCAAATCCATCCCACTTTTGAAGAAGGGAGCCAACCTTGATGATTTGATGGACACGGCTCATCATGGCACAAGGAAGAATGTTGACCAAGGTAAGAACAAGGTTGAGAGCTCAACAAAGGTCAACACAAGCAACAAGGATGTAGTACCTCCATCATCACGCAACTACACCATTGACCACACCGTGGTGATTCAAAATGGGAAGATGGTGGTCAAGTACATTGGTGCTCACACGAGAAATTTGAGGAGTGTGTGGGTGCCCAAGATGGCTTATCCTAACCTTCAAGGACCCAAACAAGTTTGGGTACCTAAAACTTGAGCATCACTTTGTTTTGTAGGCATACTCCTCCGGTGGAAGTGCATGGTTACTTGATAGTGGTTGTTCAAATCATATGATCGGGGAGAAGGACTTGTTCACTTCTTTGGAAACAAATGACATACCTAAAGAAACTATTGTCTTTGGAGACAATAGCAAAGGAGAAGTAATTGGTTTGGGTAAAATTGCTCTTGCTCATAATGATTCAATTAATGATGCTTATTGGGTTGAAAAGTTGGGGTACAATTTGTTGTCCATCTCACAACTTTGTTTGATGGGCTACAATTGTCTCTTCACTAACGAGGGTGTGACCATCTCTAGAAGGGAGGATTCCTCTATTGATTTTACGGGTAAATTAAAGAGCAAGATTTATCTTGTTGATTTCTCTAAGGAGAAAATTGAGCCCAAGACTTGTTTAGTGGCAAAATCCGATTTGGGTTGCCTTTGGTATCGCCGACTAGCCCATATTAGCATGAGGAACTTCGCCAAACTTCAAAAGGGCGGGCATATCCTAGAACTAACCAATGTTGTCTTTGAGAAAAATAGGTTGTGCAGTGCATGTCAAGCCGGGAAGCAAGTTGGTGCTCCACATCCCGCCAAGAACATCTTGACATCATCAAGACCTTTGAAGCTTCTACACATGGATCTATTTGGACCAATTGCCTACATTAGCATTGGCGGTAACAAATATGGTCTTGTTATTGTTGATGAATTTTCACGTTTCACTTGGGTATTCTTTTTGCAAGATAAGGGTGAAGCACAAGGAATCATCAAGAAATTCATAAGAAGATCTCAAAATGAATATGAGTTGAAGATCAAGAATATAAGAAGTGACAATGGTTCCGAATTTCGGAATACCAATGTTGAAGATTTTCTTGATGAATAAGGGATAAAGCATGAATTTTTGGCTCCATACACTCCTCAACAAAACGACGTTGTGGAGAGGAAGAATAGGACATTGACTGAAGCTGCAAGAACCATGCTTGGTGAGTACAAGATTCCGGATATCTTTTGGGCCGAAGCAATAAACACCGCTTGCCATGCTATCAACCGCCTCTACATTCACAAATACTTGGGCAAGACACCCTACGAGATAATCACCGGTAACAAACCTAAGGTGCATTACTTTAGAGTTTTTGGTTGTAAGTGTTTCAAACTTAACAAGAAAGCCAAAAGCTCAAAGTTTGCACCAAAGGTAGATGAGGGTTTTCTTCTTGGTTATGGTACTAATGAACATGCCTATCGTGTCTTCAACAAAACCACCGGTTGTGTTGATATCACGGTAGATGTGACTTTTGATGAATCTAACGACTCTCAAAAGGAGCAAATTGATAAGAACCTTGTAGATGACGAGGAGCCACCAAGTGTATTAATCATGAGAATGGGCTTAAGTGAAGTAAGGCCTCGTGAAGCTCAAGATCAAGCTACGGTTGAAGCAAGAAATGACGATCCATCATCATCTACAAGAGTTGAACCGCCAGGTTCTCTACAACCTCAAGATCAAAGTCAAGATCATGGTGACGATCAAGATCATGGCATTGATCAAGGTGGAGGACAAGGTGAAGAAGCACAAGTTGAAGCACGTCAAGAAGATGATGATGATGAACCAATTCAACCTCAATCACAAGTGCCTCATTCAAGAGTTCATCAAAGTGTTCAACGAGATCATCCCGTTGACAACATTCTTGGAAGTATTCAAAGAGGGGTAACTACTCGTTCACGTTTAGCAATATTTTGTGAACATTACTCATTTGTTTCCTCTTTGGAACGTCTTAAGGTAGATGAAGCACGTGGTGATCCGGATTGGGTGATGGCTATGCAAGAAGAGTTGAACAACTTCACGAGAATTGAACTTTGGGAATTAGTGCCAAGACCCAAGCAAAATGTGATTGACACCAAGTGGGTTTTCCGGAACAAGCAAGATGAACATGGCATTGTCACAAGAAACGAGGCTAGATTTGTTGCTCAAGGTTTCACTCAAATTGAAGGATTGGATTTTGGTGAAACTTATGCTCCGGTGGCTAGGCTTGAATCAATTAGAATATTGCTAGCCTATGCCGCCCATCATGATTTTAAGCTATATCAAATGGATGTCAAGAGTTCTTTCTTGAATGGGCCTCTATCCGAACTAGTGTATGTGGAGCAACCTCCGGGCTTTGAAGACCCCAAGCATCCCAACTATGTGTACAAGCTCCATAAGGCGCTCTATGGGCTCAAGCAAGCTCCTAGAGTATGGTATGAATGCCTTAGGGAATTTCTTCTCAAGAACGGCTTTGTAATAGGCAAAGCCGATTCTACTCTCTTCACTCAAAAAGTAGACAAAGATCTCTTTGTGTGTCAAATTTATGTTGATGATATTATCTTTGGTTCTACTAATGAAAAGTTTTGTGAATAGTTTAGTAGGATCATGGTCAAGAGATTTGAGATGTCCATGATGGGTGAATTGAAGTTCTTCCTTGGTTTTCATATCAAGCAATTGAAGGAAGGGACTTTCATATGTCAAACTAAATATACAAGTGATATGCTCAGGAAATTTGACATGGCCGATGCTAAACCTATCAACACTCCTATGGCCGTGAATGGACATCTCGATCTAAATGAAGATGGAAAATCCGTGGATCAAAAGGTATATCGCTTCATGATTGGTTCTTTGCTTTACCTTTGTGCATCTAGACCGGATATTATGCTTAGTGTGTGCATGTGTGCAAGATTTCAAGCTAATCCTAAGGAATGCCATTTGGTAGCTGTTAAAAGAATCTTGAGATATTTAGTGCATACTCCAAACCTTGGCTTGTGGTATCCCAAGGGCTCCACTTTTGATTTACTTGGCTATTCCGATTCGGATTATGCCGGTTGCAAGGTAGATCGAAAGAGTACAATGGGGACTTGTCAATTTCTTGGCCTGTCCTTGGTGTCTTGGAGCTCTAAGAAACAAAATTCCGTTGCGCTATCCACCGCCGAGGTCGAGTATGTTGCAGCCGGTGCTTGTTGTGCTCAACTACTTTGGATGAGGCAAACCTTGAGTGATTTTGGTTGTGAGTACAAAAAGATCCCTCTCTTGTGTGACAATGAGAGTGCCATCAAACTAGCCAACAACCCCGTCCAACACTCAGGAACCAAGCACATTGACATAAGACATCACTTCCTAAGAGACCACGAAGCCAAAGGAGATATCGCTTTAAGTCATGTGAGTACCGATAAAAAACTAGCCGATATCTTCACAAAGCCTCTAGATGAGCAAAGGTTTTGTTTCTTGAGGAGTGAGCTAAATAGCTTGGATTCTCGTAACGGGGCTTGACTTGTTGCATGCATTTTGTTTGATGCCTAGACTAGGAGAAAATTGATCTATTTTTGCTTCTTTGTGTGAGTTTTTGAATTATTTGGATTTGTGATCGTTGAATCATAGCTTGTTTCAAATGATTATAGTTATGTATTTTTGAATGTGGCTAATCACTTTGAGACAAGTATCTTATATGTCCATTAACTATATCTCTCCAAATCTTGAATCTAAACTCCTCTCAAAATTCCATGTGTTCTCTCTATGCGTGTCGGAACTTCCATCGGAAGTTCCTATAGGAAGTTCCCAAGAGCTCGGTTTAAGCTCCTGCAAAAATGTATCTTCCTGTCTACCATCGGATCTTCCAAAACATCCCAGCTCGAAACTTCCGGCCCTCCACTGAAACTTCCGAAATACTCCAGTTTCCTTTCTGAAAGTTCCCAGGTTTCCCTTATTGGAACTTCCGACTGTCCATCGGAACTTCCGACCATCTCAATCAGTATATATACCTGGGTGGTAACGGCTCTATCAAACAAACCCTATTTCTTTTCCACCCGCGCGCCCCCCTCTCGCCCTCTTTTGCTCCGCGCGGCAATCTTGGATTTTGTCCGTGGGATTTGCGTGCTCAAGGTTCCTTTCGATTCTGCCAAGCCTCAGAAGTTCCTCCCCGTCGGAACTTCTTCGAATCGCGAGGGAAAATCGTTGAGGTATTGTTTTTCAAATCCCCCTTGCCCGATCTCTCAATGTAGGATGTTCTAGGAGATTTCCTTCGGTGAAACAACTTCTTTATCTATCTAGAGGACTTGTCTAGAATCTCATAAACTTTGGTGGGCGAAATCCTTGGATTCACGAATTCGTTCTCGATTTTTTGGGTCTGTCGGAAGTTCCGACAGTGTGCCGGAAGATCCGACCGCCGGATCTTCCGTCTCACCGCCGGAACATCCGACAGAGACAGTAACTTGAGACTTTTTGTGCATCCATTACCTATCTTTGATCATTCTTCTGAGCTTCATTTATTCAATCGTTTCTAGATGGCTCCTAAGATGAAGATCACCAAGAAGAAGAACCCTCCCACATCAAGTAGTTCTTCTCCGGATTGTGGTGATGAGATTCGGGAAGATCAACCTCAAAGAAGGAGGCAAGCTGTTGCAAAGAAAAGCAAAACCACTGCTCAAGAGAGAGGAAAGGGCGTGGTTGGCTCATCCACTCACAAGGCTAGAACCAAGAGGGCTACAACCGGATAAGAATATGATGATGATATTGATCTTTCTTTCTATGAAAGAGAGAGAGCTGTTGTTTATAGGTCGGTGTGAAGCAATGATGACCGCCCTTGTGTTAACTTCACTAAGGGCGAGTATGATATGAAGCCACTTCGCCTTAATGCTCATGAGGATCCACGCAACGTCATATACAAGGAATTCAAGGGTGATCCTCGGTTTTGGCTAACTCATCAGCTAGACTGGTATGAGTCAGTGATCATGGACAAGAAGCATGTCACTACTGAGATGAGATGGGTTGACTGGAATTTCTTACGGGGTATGACATCTCCAGTGAAGGAAGTTGTTGATGCTATCTTTGATAGATGTGTTGAGATGGATCTTGTGGACATTATGAGGTTTGAATGTGACTGGAATGAGGAAGTGGTGGCTCAATTCTATGCCACTTTGTTTGTTGACACCGGGAATCACATCATGCATTGGGCTCTTGGAGGCAAGCGTTTTGAAATATCAATTGTTGACTTTGGGAGCATGTTTGGTTTTGATCTAGGTGATGAAAGTGGCAACTATGTGAGAGACACTTCTAAGGTTGATTTGCATGAGTCAGGAGTTCTAAAAGATTCAAAGATGCATTTCATGTATGATCGCGTGTATACTGAAGATGGAAAGGTAGTGTTTGGTAAGAACATTGGACTCACTCCTTACTATAAGATGTTCAACCAACTCTTCCGTGGAACTTTGACTCCTAGAGGTGGCAATGTGGACAACATCTCATATAGGGCTAAGGACTTGCTTGCTCAGATGGCTCCTGGGATGCCCAAGTTTCTTGTGTTTGAGTTCATTTGGAATGAGATCATCCATTGCTCACATGATGCAGCTAGTGCCTGTCACTATGCCCCGTATATTCAGCATATGATCAATAGGGTGACTGGATTGAGAATTAGGGTTGACATGGGTCACTATCCCTACAAGTCCCCCAGAGGCAAGATTGAGCAGCTTCTCCGGATTGGAGCTAGATAGGTGACACGCTTTGGTGATCAAAAAGGACCTTTTCCTAGTGCTTATTGTAACACCTCGGGTGTTTAAATTATGAAATAAGCCTCATTAGCTTAACACGATGCATAGATAACTAAGAAAAGTTTAAAAGAAATGAATTATAAATTGGTTTTGCTTTGAATTAAAAATAGGTGTGTATATGTGCATAAATACATGTACTTGAATCAAACAAATTAAATAACTCTCACCTCAATGCACTTGGCGGCGAAATTTAATAGACACACCTTCGATGATAGGATAAACAAAAGTCTAGTTGAAGCCCAGGAGAGAATACAAATTTTTGCCTAGGAAATAACGTGCCCTCCAAATCATACTTTTTGAGTTTTTAAAATAACTTCTAAACTAGAACTCAAATGAACTTTGGCCTAAAACAAAACTTGTGTAACTTTTCATTTCGAACAACTTTCATGTTCAGAGATTTTTGAGTTGCAACACAAAAATTTGAGTAACACTTAACTTTGCAAACCAGCCCCTGCCTTTTCTTCTATTTTCACTTCAGACCCTTCCTCCTACGCTTCGCCCGACCCTCCGCCCGCCGCGCAGTAGCCGTTGGCCACTTGGCCGGCGATGCCTGACCGGTGCTAGGCGCCAAGCCAATGCCTGGCCGCACTCTGTTCGCACGCGCTCCTCCCCAGTCCGCGCACGCCGGCGACGCGCGCCTCTGCTTGCCGCCCGCCGCGCCCAATGGTCAGTCCGCACTGCGCCCGTGTCCCCGCCACATCCCGCCAGTCGCCGCGCTCGCCGCCCGGCAAGCCAGCTGCTGCAGCTCCTCCCCCAACCCGCGCGCCGCGTGATCTCCCGCTCCCCCACGCAAAATCCCCGGTGCCCAATCCCCTGCCCGCGCCCGCCGCACGCCGCGCCGGCTCTGCTCGCCACCCACCGCGACCAGTAACGCGCCCCCGTCGTGCCGCCCTTCCCCAGCGTTGCCCGGTCCTCTCCCTCCCTCCTGCAGCCTATAAAAGGCGACACAAGGCCACTCGCACGCGCCTCAAGCCTTAGAACGCCGCCGCCGCTGCCATTGCCGCTGCTGTGCACCACCCGCCCGTGGAGTCCCATCCTCCAGCCTCCAACTGCCCAAACCCATCACCCAGCGAGTTTGCCCTCCCTCCACTGAAGCTCACCGGCCTCTTCCCCGACCATCTCGACCGCCGGAGCACCGCCAGCGCCGCCCGCGCCGCCGCCGCTCCCCTGCTGCTCCGCGGACAGCCCACTCCGAAGCTCCTCCATCCAAGCCAAGCCTTGAAACGGTTTTCCCTTGACGCCGCGAAGCTCATCGACCAGCCCACGCCCTCCCCTCCTCGCCGGAGCACCGTCGCCGACGGTCTGCACCGCCGCCGCCCCTCTGCTCCGCGCCGACGAGCCACCTCCGGCTACCCCCAACCCCGACCAAGGCCACCCCAAGGTAGCTCTCACCTCCCTGGATCTCCCCGACCCTTTTCCCCTCGCCGCCGATGAGCCCCCTCGCCGGAATTTGGCCGGCTGCCATGCCAGCGCCGCCCAGGGACCCAATTGCAACGATTGAAATCTTTAAAAGAGTCTGCACGAAAGTTTCCAGGGGCATAACTGTAAAACTGTGTTTAAACTTTGAATTCAAAAATAGCGAACTTGTAAAATTCATATAAAATCAAAGAAAAATCAGAAAAGTGTACTCAACTGTTCTGGAATCGTTAGAAGAAAATCCACAACTTTTGTTACATGTTTTTCTTCAGTTGCTTGCTAAATCTTGCTCTAAATTAAATGGAAAGTTTAATAGACTTTAATTGTACCCACTGTTGTAGACCAGTTCTAAATCTGATTTTTGACAGTAGATTGGTTGTTTGATGTGTAGACCAGTGTAAAAATATTAGGACCAGAATCCATCTCTAGCTAAACTTTTTGTTAAACCTTGTTCATGCCATGGAATAATAGAACTAATTTGTGTCTGCTGATATATTGTGTTTCATGCTGTGAAACTTTTCTAGAACTGTTATAGTGATGCCTAAATACCAAAGAAAAAGTTTAGAACCTTTTTCCTTTCTGTAACCTATTTAAATAATTTTGTGGTAGGAAAAATGCACTAATTCAAATAATTAGTTTCTGTGCTTGGAAATGTTCAACTTTTTACTATGGGACACTTTAGAGTAGCTCTTGCTGTATAAAACGTTTCATACACAGAAACAATGTAAAACATCCTGTAGAAATTAATCTTTATTAAAATAGGTGTATCTTGTCCTATTTATTATGCTTTGTATTTTGCACAGTAAAATCTGAAACATTGACAGTAACACATATATGGATAGATTAACCCCCTGTAAAATTTTTGGCATCAACACTTGCATGGTTCATCCTGTATAAAAATAACTAGGTTCTAGCAGTAGCAATGTATTACATTTTTCATAATTATTCTGCTTCATAAAAATTTCTAAAATTTTTACAGTGCTGTTATCTCTGCATAATGTACTCTAAATAAAAATTTCATCACCAGAAGTTACCTAGATCAGTATTTGTGCTTAATCCATGCTTATATTGCGAAAATAAAATTTCCAATACAACACCACCCCTTCTGTTAAAGATTGCCCAAGAAATTGTAACTAAGTAACTTTACAACCAAATCTATGTTATTGTGGACTGCAACTTTATCGTGAAGGAAAATAATCGTCATATACCATCACTACAACTTACACTTGTGCATTCATATAGAATCGACTACTCTCGCCGACGGAACGTACGAGCTGGTGCCCGCGTCCGAGAGTGAGCAGCATGAAGCTCAAGTGAATCTAACTGAAGCTTTCAAAGTCCCGAACCCGAGTTCGGACGAGCCACAAACTAACTTTACCTAAGAAGGCAAGCCCCGGAGCATGAACCCTATTTTCTAAATTATGCAACTTATTACTCTACTTTACTTGTGCATTAAGTTTATAGGAGTTGAATGAAAACTTAGTTGCATGATCCTAGGTACCCATGCTCTGAACACTAGATGTAAGGTTCGATAGAATGCTATGCTAATAGGACTCCGGTAAAAGTCGAGTGATTTCCTGTCACTCGCGAGAATATAGGAGTTGAATGTTTACTACATGCTGCAATCATAAGGTCGACGGACGGGGCTATGGTACGATGTTTATGTTGATGATTGAGGCCCAGTCTGTTTAGTGAAAAATGCTAAGGCCGCAGTGTGTGGTAGTGGTGGTTAAGTCTTTGAACGTACTAACCACATGCCGAGAATATGGTAATCGGTAAGCTTAAGTACCGGATTGAACCGAGGCCGGAATATACTCCCCACCGTCTTGAATTCGTTCACATCTAGCTAATGGCGGGTGCATGTGCCGCCATGGCCGGGTCCATGGGGACGTGTAGTCGAGGGCGGTGGGCCTGTTCTGTGAAGCGGGAATTGAAGGGAAAAGTTGCACGTGTGACTCTGTGAGTAACGATGTGACGTGTGTTTAGGTTTCCCTTGCAAGGTTAAGAAATTCGATTTGAATCGTCCGTTTCTCGTGGTTATTGAGATTGCTTGACCCTTTTACCACATAGAGTAAGAGGAACAATGATGATGATTAATCTTGTTGGCTGAAAAATTAATTCTTTCACCATGTATGATATTGGATAGTTGCTTACCTAGAATGGTTAAAGAAAATTAGAATCTGGAGCTAAAATTTGAAAGTAAGGACCTACTTGTATATGCTTTTCGGCAAAACAAACCCCTCAAGCTAAAAGCCTTGCATGTCTAGGAGTCGGCTAAGTATATTCCACTAGTCGGGTAAGCCTTGCTGAGTATTAGTATACTCAGCCTTGCTTGTGGCTCATTTTCAGGTGATACTTTCGAGGATATGATCGCTAGTTTGACTTGGTTGTGTACCCTTCCTCCTGTTTGGTCGGTGGAATGGGATGCGCCCTCGGCCAACGATGATAATGCCGAGTGATGTCTCGTACGGGCTTCATCGAGATATCATGTATCGTTGAATAGTTTATCATTATTTTCCGCTGCATTGAACTCTGAAGAACTCAATTATTTTGAACTCTGGAGTACCTTGTCTTACAAATTTCAAACTCAGTTGTAATAATAATTTATAATGAACCCTGTGGTGTAAAATTTGTGGAATGTTGTATCCTCTGGGCTCACCTTCGTGTGAGTACATGTATGTGTGGTTTCGATCGGCAAAAATTGTGGTTGTATCGTTAGGTTACCCGACAGACCAATGGATTATTCCGTTTGAAGTGCGAGTTAGCCCTGATTGCCCTCGTGGCGATGGTTAGCGTGCTTGAGCCAGATTAATTCAGGTGGTTCTGCCACACTTATCCTCCACAGGGTCTGTCTTCTATTCGTTCTGGGGCCAGTGCCCCAAGATCCTCACGTGCAGCACGTCCATCTCATGCTCCTTCTTCATCTCATGGTCCCTCTCATGCAACTACCGCCAAGAAGGGCAAATTGGATATGATCTTGCAGGGTGTCTTTGCTTGTTTCAGTGCTTGTCGCCAAAACTCTATTGATATTCGTGAGCACAAGAAATATATGGATGGGGAGCTACTTAAGATTGAGAAGAGTCAAAAGGAGCTCATGGCAAAGAGTGACATTTCATGCTCTCCTCTTTGTGAAGCAAGAGATTTTCCTTCACCTCCACATATCTACAATCCATGGGAGGACATGGGTGGTTCTTCTTTTGCACACGGTGGTGATGATTCTGAGGAGGACCTTGGTGGTCGTGAGGAAGAACATGAGCAAGACGATGATGATGAGGCCACCGCGTCCGATCAAGAAGAAGAGGAGGAGGAGGACGAGAGCGAGGGAGGAGGAGATGATGAGGATGATGATTAGCTTCCTTTTTGGCGCTTGATGCCAAAGGGGGAGCGTATTTGGTGCTTGGAGACCCCCATCTATCTTTTCATCTTTTATCATTCTTGTTTAGTTAATGGACATGTAAGAACTTATGTGGTGTAATGTGTGGTGTGCCAAGTGAGACTTTAAATTCTTATGGTAGCTAGGGCTTGCTTCGAACTTAAATTTGCTAGTGTGATGGATCTTGAACCTATTTATCTATGGTATGATGCTCATGGTTGAATGTCTTGTTGTTTTTCACTTCATTGGTTGATATATCATGTCATATGCATCACGGTTATTGTATCACACTTATGCACACTTTTGTACTCTTGTATGCAATGATTTAAGGGGAGTTCATACATAAATATGTGCAATGGCATTTGAGGCCACTTAAGTTGAAAGATGCACATATTTAGGGGGAGCTTTCCTAAATTTGATTAAGTACAAAAACCTGCTTTTATTCCTCTCCTATGAACCCAAATTGTGTTGTCATCAAGCACCAAAATGGGGGAGATTGAAAGTGCATCTAGGCCCCTAAAAAGAGTTTTGGTCATAATGACAATTATAATTTGGGATATGATGCTTTGAATGAGATATGTGGAGGAATAAAATGAAAATGAAGCATGAAAGATGAAAGGATGGTCCCAAATTCTTCTATGTATGGTGAAAGAGTTGATGAAGTATTTAAATTCATTTTTGGTTTGAATTTGAGTATAGGAATCACCGTACTATAAAGGGGGACATGTTTGATTGATCAAGTTTTTCAAAGTGCTGCTCATGAGATGAAAACTTAGATGACAAACACAAAAAGTCACATACACAAACCCTAGAAAATTTCCTTTGTCACTGCCTCTGTCAGAAGTTCCGAACTTCCTACACTGGTCGGAAGTTCCAACCGGATGTTCCCACTGACTCGGGTTAAGTTCCGACGAATTTACATGTTCCGACATCTCCATCGGAAGTTCCGACCCCTTTTATCCGTGACTTTATCTGAGTGATCCAAACCTGGGGATGTGACCGGAAGATCCGACAGATGCCACCAGAAACAGCCAACGGCTCTATTTTGAGGGTGGAGTATTTATACCCCCTCACCCCTCCATTCATTGCTGCCGACCTAACTCGACCAGCACACCTCCAAGGGCATTCATTTCACTCTCCCAAATCCCTCTAGAGCTCATCCTTGCATTGATTGACTTGAGGCTTGGGTGTGAGAAGCATTTGAGGTGTGGGACTTGAGGCTTTGAGTTGGTTTCTCCCTTGTTCATCTCAAAAAGCACTTGAAGCAAGTTTGATTGATTGATTTGCGTTTGTTACTCTTGGAGCTTGGCTCCTAGATGGTTAGGCGTCACCGGGGATCTCTCAATCTTTGTGATTGTCCCCCGGAAGTTTGTATTACCCTTCCCTTTGTGAGAACAATAGTAAGTGACTCAATCCTCCTTTGTGGTTGATTGAGGGAGGCAAGGGGTTAGTGAAAACCCAGCTCTTTGTGAGCTCCTCAACGGAGACGTAGCTCCTTAGTGGAGTGAACTTCGGTAACAAATCTTGTGTCTCTTTTACTTATTGTTGTTTATATTGTTCTTGAGCTAGATTTGACCCGATCTATGTGTTTGTAAGTTTCCGCTGCTAAAGATCACTTCTAGAAGTCTCAAGGCACCTGTTGTAAGCTTTTTATTCAAGTGGATTCTTCATAAGCTTCTAGAAGTCTCAAGGCACCTGTTGTAAGCTTTTTATTCAAGTGGATTCTTATAAAGCTTGTCTTAGTTTAAATTTTGTGTTTAAGTTCTTGGGGGGTCAGAAGTTCCTGCCCTCCGTCGGAAGTTCCTACCCAGTATTAGAACTTCCTTCAGAAGTTCTGATAGTGCGTCGGAAGTTCCGACAGTTTTAACAGTTTTTCATGAAGAACTTGCAGAATTTTTAACAGGGCCTATTCACCCCCCCCTCTAGGCCTAGTGTCGGTCCTTTCAGTAATGCACTTTTTTATTATCCAATATATGTTTTTTATAGATGTAACACCCCAATTTTCAAATTAGGAACCTAAATAAACTTTGCTAGATTATCTTCAGGATCCATACGGTTTTTATTCAAATTCTTTTGGTTTTAGAGCATTTACCGTGAATTAACAATAATTTACTTAACCATAAAAAGAAATATAAGGAAATATAGGTCTTTTGCATTTCATGCCGCATTGCATTATTTTATTGCTTTTCTTTAATTTGAATTTAATTTTCAAATTCAAATTCAAATGCATTTGGATGCTTCTCTCTCTCTCTCTCTTGGCCCGGCCCATTTTCCCTCACTCCCTTTCTCCTTCTACTTTCCTTCCTCCCGCAAGGCCCAGCCTAGCCGGCCTTTTTCTTTTCCCCGCATGGCCCAGCCCAGCTAGCCACGTCGCTCCCTCTCTCCCCTTCCCAGTGGCCCAGTCCGCTTCCCTCTCTCCCTCTCTCCCTCACCGCTAGGCGAGACCCGCCTGTCAGGTCCGTCCCCGACCTCGCGCCAGGCTCGGACTCGAGCCCGAGTCCGGCCACGGCACGACGCCGCCTCCGCCTGCGCGGCACCCTAGGCCTGCACGTCGAGGCCCCCTCGACCGCCCCTATAAAGCAGCCGCACCGCGCCCTCGATCCCCTCAACCCGCAGCCGTCGCCCTCGCCTCGCAAACCCTAGCCGCGCAAGCACGCCGCCGCCGCACCTCGGCCGCCCGATGCGACGCCGCTCCGCCTCCTTCCGTCGTCGAGCAAGTGCCGCAGGAGCTCCACGTTGCGGTAAGGAGCATCGCCGGCCCCTTTCCCCCTTTTCCCCGCCTTCCCACACGCGCGATTCCTTGCCGAAGCCCCACGACCGTGCGCCCCTCTTCGGCCCCCGTCTCGCCAAACTGAGCCCCTAGATGCGTTCCTCGTAGCGCCCGCGTTCTCCCCGTGCAGCCCACGCTTGAAACCCAGCCCGGACGACCATTTTCGGCCAAGTCCGGCAAGTCCGCCGCCGCCCGCCGCCGTGAGCCGTCGCCGCCGTGAGCCGTCGCCGTCGGCGCCAGTGTCGCCGCCCGTGCCGCCCTAGCCCACGCAGCCGACGGATCCCGATCCGACGGGTTAGATCAAATCTAACTCGAGTCAAAATCCGTGTACCGGTCCTAATAACTTCTAAATACACACATTTACTTTATATGCATGCATGTGTCTATAATATGATGGATCCCAAACTAAGGATATGCCTAGTTTCTTTTGAAATTCCTTGATTAAACCTGGATTGTTATATTTATGTTGTAGCTACGCTAGTTTCTTTTACTTAGAATTTGGTTGTATAACTTGGAAACTACGCTACACTTGTTTTACTTCATGTTCTGGAATACTTTTATGGTAATAACTTTAAGATCATTGCATGAATTGGAACATGGAGAACCACCCAGGAAAACAGTACAACCATAATACTACATGGCTCTGATCTTGGCTAATTAATTAGAAACTTTAGCTTGTAATGGTCTTACCGAAAGGGCAAGAGGGGAGTGCTTTGATGGGGTATAGCTCGGTCCTCTTGAGGCGTAGATATGATCCTGGTTAAGGCGTCTTCCTCATTAGGGAGGGTTATGATCACTGCGGCCTGAAATTTTAGCAGACCGTTGCAGGTTAGGGAATCTTTGTAAAGGCCTCGTAGTGAATCCCTGCAACTCACCTCGGAAGTGTTTAAGGGCCTTGCAAACCCGGGCATCAAGGGAAACATGAATTGTAGGTAAAGTGTACAACCTCTGCAGAGTGAAAACTGATATATCATCCGTGCTCACAGTTAAGAGCGGCTTGGACCCTCACATGATAATGGAACTTAAAGATGATCTAAATTGATATTCTTTATTTATGTTGTTGTTCTTATCTCTTTTATTTATTTAAGGGTTGGTATATACTTACACTTAGTTAATGCTTGCTAAATAAAACTTGGTCTAAAATGCTTATTGCAGTCAAACCATGTCAGCTATTCCTTGTTTATGGCCTTGCATGTCATATAATTTACTCCATTTGCTGAGTACCAACCATAAGTGCTCACGCTTGCTTTATTAAAATCAATGCTGCTCAGACCAAGATAATTATCCGGAGTTCCCTGAAGATTTTGAAGAGCTCTAGGCGTATGTCTCCCAGTCATCTGCCTGTGAAGTTGAAGTTCCGCTGCTAGTCATGTAATAAAGTACTACAATACTCTCTTTCGTTATGATATTATTTCAGGTATACACTTGTATCGTCTATCATATGTGTGGAACTTGAGGTAGAATAGGAAATTTCCATAAAAATCTTCCATTCTTAAAGCCGGATTCAGCATGTTAGTTTAACACTTTTATTATCAACTCTATGGCAGACATGCTATACCTCAGAAAGGATAGGCATTTGATGCTAAGAGATATGGCACAATAAGTGACAAACAATTTAGACACTGGTCCATTGTTGGGGAGTGATCGAGTCCGTTTGGGGGAGTCGGTTACCTCCCGATGCCCACCTCTTGCTACTATTCAGGACTGGCTGCTACACCCTAAAATTTTAATTTTGGGTTATGAATGCCTTTTCGAATAAATTTATCCATCATTCAAATTTTCTTGAGAATTTTCCAGATTTTGGTTGTATTTATTCTCTATTTTCATGAGCTTTCTCTATTTTTTAGGTAAAGGAAAACCCTATTTTCCTTTTCCCTAATCCTTTTTCCTTTTCCTTAATTATTTTTTTTCCTTCACCCGTGTTTTCCCCCGCGCTCTCCCTGTCGCACGCCACCAACAGGCGGGCCCTGCCTGTTGGGCTCGCCTCCTCTGGCTCGGTGTCCGACCGAATTGGACCCCGGCCACATCCGACCCGGGCACGGACGCCCAGACCAGCCGGACCCTTCTTGAACCGAGCGCACGCGTCGTGGTGCCCTACCCCCGCACCCTCCTGCCGCCAGCGCTGCCTCGCCCTCTCGCTCGCGCGACGCACCGCCGCCGCTGTGAAGCTGCTCGGCCAGACCGACCGCCGCCGCCACAGTCGTTGACTGCGCGATTCCGGCCGCCTCGAGCCACGCCGGCGCAAGTCGCCACCAGCACGGGCATCTCCTGGTCGTCGCGCACCCCGTCTGCCCCTCCTTGTCGACGTTCTACCACCTGACGAGCTCGGCCGCGGAACGCCCGAAGGGCCTGCACGAGCAGAAAGCCGTCGCACCCCTCCGACTCCGATTTGCCGCGACCGTCGGGCGAGCAAGCGAATCGACGCGACACAGGATTCTCCACGCCGAACAGCACCTTCCCCGCCCTATCTCGTCGTCGTCCCGTCGCTGAGCGTCGCCGCCCATGGAGCAGACCGGGCCGCTGCCGCCTTCCTCCTGTTTCCGACCAAAATCCGGCAAGCTCCATCCCCATACGCCATGGGTAAGCCCTCAAACGAGTTCCCCTCCTCCCTCTCTCTCTCTTTTCCCCATCACGCCATGGCCTCCCGTGTGCTCAAACTCCAGGAACAATTATCCGCCAGGAGCCCTGTCGGCCATGGCAAGGAGCTCTATGAGCTTTCGCGAAGAACCCCCTATAGAAATTTAATTTGTAATTTCAGTAGGTTTTCTTATCTCTTGCTGTTTTTGCCGATAACCCCCTAGACCTATTAGAGATCTGCACATAAGTCCCAGCCGAACCCTTTCTCAGATCTGACCCTTAGCTTTGTCCTTTTTCAAGCACTATTTATAGTGTCTTGCAACTCTTCCCTGCTAGCCCTTCTCGGTTTTGGTTAATCACAAATAGATCCCTATAGCATTGTTTCTTCCATAGTTTCCACGCTTTAGCTCCGTTTTAGTTCGCTTTTGTTGCTGCGTTACTTTATTTTAGCGTGAGCTATAATTTTGTAATGACATTATATCATAGTTCCTATTTTATAATTAAATTTAGATTTAATTTGATTAATACCTATTTTAACTAGTTTTCGAATTAAAAGCTAATTAGGGTTCTAACTCGGTTTCCATAATTAATATTAAATTAATTAATACCAATATAAATGTGTTTTGCTTAATAACTTGTTTACCTCAAACTCAAATGATAAGTTTTACGCTAGATGTTTTTACATATTTTATTTGCTAGTTAAATAATTAATTGATATAATTTATAGTGAAACTTGGTAAATAAAATGTGACTAAGTTTATCTCGTATTTTACAAATATAAATTAATAGGAGTTAATTGTAATATGGGTGTTTCTTTCAAATATCCTTCGCATGTGTTTTTCTTAATTAAAATAAATTCAGCTTACAGATTTCTTTTTTGTTACGATGCAAATCTTTCGATAGCTGTATTTTTTGAACCGTAGCTCTGTTTTCGGTGTTTCTTGCACTCTCAGGATCGTAGCTTTGAGCTCTATCCTTTAGTGTGCTCTTTTAATATTTTTCTTTTGTTTGATGCTCTGTTCTTAGTTGTGCTTGTTTGCTTGTTTGTTGTATGTTTGTACCGATGCTTGTCGCAAGTAGAAAGAACGCAGTTAGAGAGCTCTGAAGATGAAGAGTTGTAAGGGTAAGAATTGAAGACTCTGAGCAGCTATTATTTGGGATAAAGGCAAGTATATTCCTTGATCATATTTTGTCCTAATAACTTTTATTTATTTGTACGCCTGCATACATTAATTTGACGAGTGCCTATTTATCCATATTGATTATCCATATCTTTGAAAGCTGGGTTATGTATTTAATTGTTGGGTAGTTTGCTTACTCACTAAACTATGGTTATGGGTGGTTTATGAACACTACACTTGATAAATGACTTACCTCTTTTGGAACCACTGAGGTGAATTGATGTTAATGATTATCAAAATGATTAAAGACCAGTACCCTTTGCCCTCCTTCCCGCGCTTCACGGAGGAAAATGGACGCGTGTCGAGCAGGCGCGAGATGTTGATATTTTACAAAAAAGCCCTCTAATTTTCTAAGAATCACAACTCAGTCCAGCACGGCCAGAATGAACAAGAACCACGTTCGAATATTTTGCAAATAGGTCCTCATATCAAAATTTAATTCAATGTGAATAAGGAAAAATTCGTTAATACTGCTATTTTTATAAAACTCCCCCTGACACTTTTGCAAAAGAACCCTCCCGCAGCCCTGAACCCTAACCCCACGCTCTCCTCCCCGCCACCCTCTCCCTCCCTCTCCTGCTCCCCACCGCCGCCCTCTCTCTGTCCCTCTCGGCCTCCCCGCCATCGTCTCCCCTCCCCTTCTCCCCCTCCGCCTGCCTCCATCGCCCCTCCTCGCCGCCGCTCGTCCTGCTCTCCGCCCTCGCCTCCTCGCTGCCGCTCCTCCAACTCTCCGCCACCGGCCCCCGCTCCCACGGGATCTGGATCCGACGCGGGGCACGGTTCAGAGGGAGGGGGGCGCGTGTCGGCTGGCCACGGTGATGGTGGCCAGGATGATGCGATGGCCGCGTCCGCCGGCGGCACGGCAAGTTCCGCGTGCGCTTGGTGGTGCGGTGGGTGGA
Organism: Panicum miliaceum; assembly: GCA_032594955.1. Taxonomy (NCBI): domain Eukaryota; kingdom Viridiplantae; phylum Streptophyta; class Magnoliopsida; order Poales; family Poaceae; genus Panicum; species Panicum miliaceum. Next base: position 2,473,324 of record CM064070.1, on the reverse strand, counting down.
GGGGCCGCCTGCCCGTGCCCGCGTCTGCTGCAGAGTCGGCCTCGCCGGAGCGGGAGGCGGCGGGCGCCGCGCTGCCGAGGGCCGTCGCGGTGGAGGTGAGGTGGAAGGAGCCTAGGGCATCAACGTTGGGTTCGCTGCGGCGCGGTCAGGTGCAAACGCAGGCGGGGGGAGGTGGAGGCGGCGTGTGTGGGAGGAGGAGTTTGAGAGCGGCAACACGGGCGGTGATGGAACAAGGCAACGCAGTCGCCGACCGTGGTGAGGCCGGCCATGACCCACATGGTGGCGGCGACGGGCCTGGACAGCATCGCCGCGGTCACCTTCCATGCGAACATCACGGTGAGGAGTGTGCACAGCTCCCAGACCTCGTGTCTCAGCTACGCCCTTCGCTCGCCATCGTCGTCGTCGCCGGCGTCCCCTGCGGGCGGCAGGCGCTCGTACGCCTGGAGGCGGCAGAAGAGCAGCAACAACGTGTTGTAGCTGGTAGCGACGAACGCCGTCGAGCCGGCATCCCCCGCGAGAGCGCGCGCGGGAAGCAGGCGGCGAGAGCGCTGGAAGAGCGTGCGGGGGCTGCACGTCTGCCGGCGCGTGAGCGGCCTGTGCACCCAACGCCGAGATAGCACTACCCCATCCACATGTTTGAGGCCTGCCCGGTCTTATCCTTTCCCCTTCTGTTCTCATCCAAGCCCACACAGCGCCGAACCCCGACCTCTTCCTCTCTCTCTCCGCTCGCTCTCAGATCCACTGGTTGCTCTTCATCCGCGACGGCGGCGATGGGTACATGCTCGTGAACCTCTTCTTGGGGGGCTCCTTGCGGCTCCCAGGCCTATCCCGCGTCCGCATCGTCGTCGGGGACGGCGTTGCGCTCGTCTGGCGTGGCATCGCCATGGTTGGCGATGGGCGGCTTGGCAAGATCGCGATGTGCTGCCCCGGCGTGGGTTCCTAGGTGATGAGCGGCCACAAAAGAAAGCGGCGGCGGAAGCATTGCCTGGCAAAGGAGGGGGCGAAGGGAGACTCCGGCCCATCAACAATGCCCAGGCCTTCCAGTTGCGGCAGGTGCTCTTCTCCCTCACCTGGCGAAGCGGCACCAGTACACGGCGCCCACCAGCAGCAGTTCCACTACACCATCGTTGGTACATCCATCTTCCTCGCTCCTTCCCCTTCCCCTTCCCCCTCCCCTTATAGTGTTCGTGCCCTCATCCTCCATCTATTTTTGGTGTAGCCAGTGTTGCCATGTGGAAGAAGGAAGGACTTCTCGTGCCAATGAGCATCGCCGCCATAGGACCTTGATGTGGGTGATGAAAGATTATGTGGATCTTCACCGGCACTGCCTCTTGGCCCTTTTGAATTAAGGTAGCGCTCCCTTCCTAAAGTATACTTTGATTTTCTGCATCAGATTTGTACACCCTGGTTATGGCCCTGGTTATGACTCTAAGCTTGTAAATCGTAGCTACTAGCCTTATACTGCTTGTATTGCTAGCTCAGTTGAACTACAGCTTGTGGATATGTGAGAGTCATAGCATCTTTATCAGCTTAATTGTGTGAATGAGTTCTGTATTACAATTGATGGTTAATAGTTGATGATTTCATTGTACTTATGCATGAACTGAATGTATGTTTCATAGTTAATAGTTGAGTATTTTACTAACTTTGGACATGTTCCTGCTACCAACGCACACAAGCTGTGACCTGAATTAGCAATTACTATGGATTTGTATCAATTAATTTGAAAATGGCTTTAAATAAATCTCAGGTACTTTCTATCTGGTTTCTTTAATTTTGCTAAGAACAAACAAGTAGGACTGCTACTGACGAGCCTTTCTCCATGCCACCGACATCTGCGTCATCCTCTACTGCCCTCTGGCTCTTTCTATATGGAGACTGCAACTCAAGCTCATCATTTTTGTAAGTATAAATATTGATTTGGTTTTGTATCCAAGTTTGTGTATGCCTCTACTGCAGATAATGTTAGAGAACTGTTACAGAAAGCATTGCTTATCATGTGATATCGTTTATTAGAATAATTATTCTTGTGCTTCTCGCACGCCATGCCTTATTTCTGTCTAATATTTAGCTTGCTCACAAGTTATAACTATGATTACTTTCAGGTTAGTTTTTCTAGACATCGACAACATAATTTATATCATTTCAGCAACTTATCAGGCCACAATGAAATTGCTAAAATCGAGAACTTGAGGTTGTTAAAGAAGGTAAAAGGAAGCATATAATGTAAAAAAAAAGAGAGGATGGTGATGAGCTGAATGGTAAGTCAGGTTCAGTCACTGGAACAACAGTGGTGGAGCTGCTGCTTGAATCGATGGGAGACAGAGGAGTTGGCGTGCTGCTGCTTGTGATTCGTGTGCTCGAGAGGAGCTGCTTCTTGCTTGCAGTGGAGAAAAGAAGCAATCCTTAGGCGAGGTATGTATGTGTACGTTTCTGACTAAATTGCAATTTGTATCTACTACTTACGCAGGAAGAATTCCAAATACCGACTCCATAGGGTGATCCCTATGATTGTTGTATATCAGATTCTGATTGGTGTCTTGATAAGACACACTATAAGCATGAAGTCCCTTTCATGCCATTCTTCAGATCCTGGTAAAGTGGAGTACTGTGCAGTCTTAATGACTGAATAATTCAATTCTGTTTTAATATTTGTTCATCAACAAATCAGATATTCGCTTGACTCTCTCAACAGGCTGGAGGTGAGATAGCTGACTTCTTTATTGTTCCGAGGAATACTGATGCCATCAGGATATTAAGTGGAAAGGCACATCTATCCGTTGGTGCTGGTGTTAGTGCTTCTGCTGGCCATGTCAGATGAGTAGCTGAGGTTGACTTCCGTGCTGGTGATGGCTATGCTAGAAAAGAAGTGAGATCAAGGATAGAAAACGAATTCAGAGATACATATTCATATTTAATTTATTGAGTAGCAAATTTATATTTAATATTTAGAGTGTTGACTGATGCACCATGCCCAATCTCGAGGGGCATATATTTTGTCGTATTTCGTTCCTATCTGTTTTCTGTTTACTTGCATTTGATTGTTCAAATGGTAGGGCGCGCATCGCACGCTGAATGTTTTAGTTAATTGAAAATAATATAGCAACCACCCAGGAAAACAGTGCAACCACAACAACTATATGGCTCTGATCTTGGCTAATTAATTAGATTTCTCTAGCTACTAGCTTGTTAGTAACTTACCGAAAGATGCAAGAGGGGGACTAGGTGCAAGAGGGGTACTCGGCGTGCCAAAGGGGTTGGTACGTCTACGGGGTACTCTCGCTTTGGGGGAGGGTGCACTCGTCTAGCGGCTTAAACTTTAGCGGGCTACTACTTGTCATGGAGGCTTTGTAAAGGCCTCGCAGTATACCCATGCAGTTATACCTTGGAAGTGTGATGATAGTGCCTGATCAACACTGATCAGGCACTGCGTGACGGCTAACACGACTTGTGGGTAAAGTGTGCGACCTCTGCAGAGTGTAAAACTGATATATCAGCCGTGCTCACGGTCAAGAGCGGCCTGGACCCTCACATGACTTAACTAAATTGAATCTATGATATAATTCAGTTGTTCATTGTTCCAAGTTTATTTATTACTCAGTTATCCCTTTATTTTATAAATATAGGCAATATTCATTTATGGCTTAGTAAAAAGGTTGTTAATTTTCAACTGTTTATTTAAAATGCTTACCGCTTTATTCACCCAACCTTTATCCTTATTTATGCCTTGCATGTCATTTATTTCTTAATATACTTGTTGAGTACCAACCATAAGTGTACTCACACTTGTTAAAATCGCTGCTCAGAAGAGAAAGTTGCTGTGAAGTTTTTTGAACATCTTGCTGAGTTCTAGGCGTATGTAACCCCCGGTCGATTGCCTGTGATGTGTGGAGCCGTCGTTTACAGGATAAGCTATGTATCTCTGATAGATTTTTTAGTTGATGTAAGTCTCTTTCTCGTAACATTGTTGCTCATATTCCATTATGACATTACTAATCCTGACATACATATAGTTATGTATTCGGTTTTGTTTTAAAAATCGGGTGCGACACTGGCGGCTATCGCCACCTCGCTGTCCACTGCCCCCTCCTCGCCCCGTCCTACCCTAACCAAGTTGAAGCTTGCCCCTGCCGTCTGCCCTTCACAATGGATGCCTTCCACTGCTCGACCAGCGGTGCTCCGGCGCCCACAACCTGCAGCCACCGTCAAACCAACCCTTTGTCCCGGCCATCCCCCCTGACCCCAAATATGAACTCTCTGAATCCCGAGGGCAGGCGCCGCGGAGGAAGAAAAAACATTAGAGGGGGAAGGGGGTGGAACCCATTGTAATTCTGTAGGAGAGAGAGAGAGAGAGAAAAGGGGTGGACGGAGGAGGCACGTTTGGAGATGAATGAGCGGATCATAGCTTCCGCGTCCATTGTCACTCCGATCAGGAAAGATTCTCATATTTCGAAACGGGCCTAGTCGGGGCATCCGTGTGGCTAAACAAAATCCAGACCATCATGATTACTAAGCCCACCGACCCAACATGTTACATAGCCGAACAAGAGAGCATCTTTTCTCTCGAACTGCCTCTCTCCCTCTTCTCCCTCTCGTCCGCGCGGCGATGACGCAGGTATTGCTCTCTCCTGCCCCTAGGATTCCCGAGTTCCCCATCGAATCCTTCATTGCTCGCCAGTGCCCTAGCCCTAGGACTGATCCGCCTCGTGCCCATGCTTTCCGTTTTGGTTTGTTTGTAGGGTTTTCAGTCAGGGGATTTGTTTGTCGCCGACTTGCTGGCGGTCAAGATGAGGCCGGTGTTCGTGGGGAACCTGGACTATGACACTGTCACACCAGGCGGCTGAGAGGATGAGGTAGTGTCGAAAAGGCATTTTCTAATGTAGAATGCATAAGTGTATCGAGTCTGTATGACTAGTGGGCTATGGGGCACTAGCGTGGCTTCCAGTTTATAAGCAGAGACTCTGTAACAGAACGGTATCGAAAAATTGATAATACAAACACGAAAAGGAAAAGAGGGTATTCGCCTCTGCTCCAATTCTTTTCCTGCATTTGATCCGAGAGTCCCTCACGTCGGCGAGATTTGTCGTCGGCCACGGGTGTGACAATTGGTATCAGATTCAGTCTATCCTCGGCTTGCTTCTGCTGTTCCGATCTGTATTCCGTCGATCTCAGCTGAAAATTGTGTAGGTTGGTGAGACCGAATCGTGTGCTGCCTTACATCGGTCCCGATTTTGGATCTCGCTGTGATTCCTGCGCGCCTCGGCTGGGTTTGCGGTGATCCGGAACAGCCCGTGGTGGGAATTTTCTCACGGATATCGTTGGGGGCGTGCGGCGATGGCGGACGTCTGCTGGAGGCGATTGGCGGCGGTAGACCAACCCTGGGGTATTCTGGTGGCGACTGGCGGCGGTAGACCATTCTCTAGTGTTCTGGTGGCGTTTGGCGGCGGTTGATTTGGATTTCTTCTGAGGTGGCGTTTGGGCGGCGGCGGAATCATGACGACGTTAGCACCGGAGTTCATCTTTGCTTCAAGTACGATCCCGCGTTGATAGCTGTTATTCCGTCGGTCTGGATTCGAGAAACGGGAGTGGTTGGGTGTACTGGATCTTACTCGCGATTAGCAGTGAGTTCGTCCCTGTAATTCCCTACCATCTTGAGTCGGCTTGCGGTGCTATCAATCACAGCTCCTCCTAAGCCCTCCGTGTAGACGCGGTTCATCTTGGATGCTATGGCTGAAGAGGCAGAAAAAGACAGCTCCAAGTTGGATCAGATCATGAATAGTTTGGATCTCTTGTTCGCTCGTGTGAATGATGTGGGTTTAGTTCAGCAGCAATTGAAACGTCAACTTGAGATCACTAATCACACTGTGGCATAGCATACTACTGAGCAACAGTTGATGTCTCGTCAACTTTGAGGAGGCTACACTAGCAGTAGCAAGGCTATCAGAGCGTACTGTTGGATAGGAATACAGTACATCTTCTGAAAGTGATTCCACCTCTTCCGTTTCTACTGTAAGCAGACCATCTCATCATCCCAAATCAGGAGTTGGGCAATCCAGACATCATTCCCACAAACGTGAGGAGTCTGGTTCACTACCTCGTCACACTATGCCTAAGATGTCTTGTCCATGATTCAATGGAGATAATCCTATGGTCTGGAAAGATAAATGTATGGATTACTTTACACTGATGGATGTTCCACAACATTACTGGGTGAAAATTGCCTCACGTAATTTTGATGAACCAGCAGCACAATGGTTACAGGTGTACAGAAAGAAACATAAGTCTGATTCCTGGTTAAAATTTATGTTGGCTGTCGAGATCAAGTTTGGAAAGGATGACTACAGAAAAGCTCTGACTGAATTATTAGAGCTGAAACAGACTAGCTCTGTGGATGAGTACTATGTGGCTTTCCAGCAGTTGCAGTTTCAAATCTGCATGCACAATGAGGGGTATGATGATTTGTTCTTTGCCTCCCAATTTGTCAATGGATTGAAAGAGGAAATCAGGTATCCCGTCCAAGCTCAAGTTCCAGTGGATGTGGATAGAGCAGTGTTGCTGGCTAGAATTCAGCAGCGAATTCTGGACAGAGGCAAGTGGAAAGCAACTAAACCTGGAGCAATCACAAAGAGTGTGGGGTGGAATTCAAAAGGGGATGCCAAATCTCCAAACCCAGGGAACACTCTGTGGAAAGAAAGACAATTAAGAGACTATAGAAAAGCAAATGGGTTATGTTATTTCTGTGGGGATAAGTTTGATCCGGCTCATATGGAGTTCTGTACAAAAAGAACCAGATCACAAGCGAATGCTATTGTGCTAAATGATCTTGATCAGCCTCTAACTAAAGAAGTCCTGAATCATTTGGCTGTAGAGGACTCTCTGACTGAGGAATTTCACCATCTATCTTTACATGCTCTGTTAGGAACTGAAGGAAGTGAGTGTATTAAGCTAAGGGCTAAGGTGAAGAATAAGACCATGTTAAGCTAAGGGCTAAAGTGAAGTTGGCTAATGGAGATATTATCATATCTGATAAGAGAGTACCACAGTGGGAGTGGTGGTGTCAAGGACACACAATGCACATGGATATGAGAGTGCTGGATTTAGGAACATATGATGCTATCTTAGGTTATGATTGGCTGAAATTACACAGTCCAATGACCTGTGATTGGGAGCACAGAACAGTGGAATTTCAGAGTGGTGATTATACTATCAAGCTGCAAGTTATTCAACCAGTACCACTTCAAGCTCACCCTATAGGAGCTAAACAATTATGGAAATGGGAAAAGGGAATGAGATCTAGGCATTTGCTGTGGTGGATTGTCCTCTCTCTTCTTCTATACCAGTGACACTTGAAAATATACAAGATCTGCTGCAACAATATTAAGATATATTTCAAGACCCCAAATAGCTACCACCTTCAAGAATATATGACCATGCCATACCCTTACAGTCAGGGGTAGTACCCATCAATTGTCGACCCTATAAGTATTCCCCGCAACACAAGATAGAAATTGAAAAGCAGGTAAAAGAGTTGTTACAAGCTGGTCTAATTTCTCACAGCACCAGCCCTTTTGCATCCCCAGTGCTTCTAGTGCAAAAGAAGGATGGTAGTTGGCGTTTTTGCGTGGATTATAGAAAGTTGAATGCAATAACTATCAAGAACAAATTCCCTATGCCAATCATAGATGAAATTCTGGATGAGCTAGCAGGGGCAAAATATTTCACTAAACTCGACATGAGGTCGGGATACCACCAGGTGAGAATGTTGTTAGAGGATGAGTTCAAAACAGCATTTAAAACTCACCAAGGACACTATCAATTCAAGGTCATGCCATTTGGCCTTACAAACGCTCCATCCACTTTTCAATGCTTGATGAATGAGTTGTTGCAACCTTTTCTGTGGAAATTTGTCCTAGTCTTTCTAGATGACATACTGATTTATAGTCCATCATTGGAGGAGCATGAGAAACATATTCAGATGGTGTTTGACACCTTAAGATCCAACAAGTTGTATCTGAAATTGAGGAAGTGCTCTTTTGCCCAACATAGTTTGGAAAACTTGGGACACATTATATCAGTGGATGGAGTTTCTACTGACCCAGCAAAAACATCAGCAATGTTGAAGTGGCCTAAACCTACTAATGTCACTGAATTGAGAGGATTCCTAGGACTCACTGGATATTACAGAAAATTTGTGCGAAACTATGGAATTATTGCAAAACCATTGACACAACTATTAAAAAAAAGGGTTTTGCCTGGACTGATCAAGCAGATAAAGCTTTTGTTACTCTGAAATCAGCCATGATGAGTACACCAGTTTTGGCTCTACCAAATTTCAATGAACCTTTCACAATAGAAACTAATGCTTGTGGAGATGGTGTGGGGGCTGTGCTATTACAGAAGAGCCAACCCATAGCATTTTTGAGTAAGGATTTAGGTCAAAAGCACAAGAAATTGTCAATTTATGAAAAAGAGTTCCTGGCATTGGTAATGGTAGTGCAAAGATGGAGGTCCTACATTCAACACCAAGAATTTATTATCAAGACAGATCATAAATCCTTATCTTATCTCAATGAGCAAAACCTGCACTCTGATATGCAGAGGAAAGCCATGGCTAGGCTGATGGGGTTGAAATTCAGAATAATGTACAACAAAGGGTCTGACAACCTTGCAGCAGATGCATTATCTATAGTGGCCTATATGCTGTCTTTGCAAGGTGTGGGTCCAAGAAGTCCAGACATGGGTCCAAGAAGTCCTCAATTCTTATACTACTGACCCACAAGCCCAGACATTATTAGCTCAGTTGGCAATCAGTAGCCCAAATTCTTCCGGGTTTATTTTGGACCAGGGTTTGATCAGACTCCAAGGGAAAATTTGGATTGGTGGAAATTCAGTGTTACAGACCAAGTTAATAGCTGCATTTCACTCTAATGCCATAGGTGGACACTCAGGTTCTCAGGCAACTTACAAGAGATTGAAACATCTGTTTTCATGGAAGGGGACGAAAGTGCAGGTGGACAGTTTTGTGGCAACAATGTCTTATCTGTCAAAAAGCCAAACACACACAGCACCACCCAGCTGGTTTACTACAACCCTTACCTATTTCCGATGGAGCATGGCAAGATGTATCGATGGATTTCATCGAGGGGTTACCCAAGTCTGACACCTACAATGTGATTGTGGTAGTGGTTGACAGACTAACAAAATACGCTCATTTTCTACCCACCAAGCATCCCTACACTACTCAAGGGATTGCTAAACTGTTTCTGGATAATGTGGTGAAGCTCCATGGTATGCCTAAAACCATTGTCTCTGATAGAGATCCAGTGTTCCTAAGTACATTCTAGAAAGAGCTATTTAAGTTGTATCAAGTTAAGTTGACCATGAGTACAGCATATCATCCCCAAACAGATGGGTAGACAGAGCGCGTGAATCAGTGTTTGGAGATGTACTTGAGATGTGCCATTCATGACTCTCCAAGGCAGTGGAAAACATGGCTTCCATTAGCCGAATTGTGGTACAATTCTTCATATCATACATCCCTGGACTGCTCTCCCTTCAAAGCACTGTATGCTTATGAACCCAACTTGGTGTTAGCTCCAGTGGTTCCTCCAGCAGCACCTCCTGCAGTGTCCCAACTGATCCAAGACAGGGAGCTCCATCTACAGGCTCTCAAACAACATCTCACAGCAGCTCAGAACAGAATGAAGATGCAATCAGACAAGAAACGGGTTGACTTGCAGTTTCAGCCCGGTGAGCAAGTACTCCTCAAACTCCAACCTTATGCACAGACATCAGTGGCTAACAGACCCTATCCCAAACTATCGTTCAAGTACTATGGGCCATTTGAAGTTCTGGGGCGCATTGGTGCTGTTGCCTATCGGCTCAAACTGCCAGATGAGAGTTTGATTCATCCAGTCTTTCATATTTCCCAGTTGAAGCCTTTTCATGCAGATTATTCACCAGTGTATACTGAACTCCCTCGTACTACTGACCTCATGCTGACAGTGACAATACCGGAAGCAATTCTGGAGCATCGCTTGGTTAAAAAAGGTAATGTGGCTGTTCCGCAGGTTAAAGTGAAGTGGGCTGGATTGCCGGAGACAACGGCTACATGGGAAGACTTCTACGTCGTACGTGCCAGGTTTCCGACGAGTGTTGCCTGGGGACAAGCAACTGCTGCAGCAGGGGGAGATGTCACACCAGCCGGCTGAGAGGATGAGGTAGTGTCGAAAAGGCGTTTTCTAATGTAGAATGCATAAGTGTATCGAGTCTGTATGACTAGTGGGCCATGGGGCACTAGCGTGGCTTCCAGTTTATAAGCAGAGACTCCGTAACAGAACGGTATTGAAAAATTGATAATACAAACACGAAAAGGAAAATAGGGTATTCGCCTCTGCTCCAATTCTTCTCCTGCGTTTGATCCGAGAGTCCCTCACGTCGGCGAGATTTGTCGTCGGCCACGGGTGTGACAGACACCCACCACTCGGAGCTTGACCAACTCTTCTACCACTACGGCAGGATCGAGCGCATCGACATGAAGTCAGGTCTGCCTTTCCCCCTTCCCTCCTTTTGCCCACCCTGTATATCTCGTCGTCTTCGATTTCTGCTCGATTTGAGCTCCTTGTGTCCCTCGCCAGTGTGGTGAGTTTCAATGAATAGAAGAAAAAGGAGAAAAATTCCACTCAAAGAAATATAAGAGAGGAGGGAATGAGAAAGTTCCTACTTAAAATTGTTTTTTATGAGATTCATCCTCTGCTGCCAGTTCTTCTTGGTCGATTAGTTAATGTACTTGTTGAATTAATTCGTTTGTTACTATGTTTTTATGTTTTGATGACATATTATGTCAAAGAACAAAATTCTTGCTGCCTGTTGGACAAATATGCTTTTAATCTGGGACTGAAATTGAAGCTAATAGGATTTTAACCTACTCTGATATTTTGCTTTTGTACTGTACTTGTGTAACATCTACATTGTAGAGCACAAAATTGCACATATGTCGTGCCCTGTGCAATGTATCCGCAGTTGCATTGTGTGTATGCTAGGCGGAGATGTTTAAATGTTTACTGTGCGCAGGAACTACCAGGGCAAACATAGCTCCACCGGGGCTCCTCAACTCCTGAAATGCCTTCCATTCACTCACCCGGCCATCATTTCCTTTGCTTGAAACCATCTGTTCATGTGCACTGCTGTACACCGTTACTACTGCTCAGGCATGTTTAGTAGGACTCTGTGATTTGTGCCATGCCATCAGTACCATCATGCCATGCCATGCCATGACTAGAAGTATCCCCAACATGACAACGTGCTACGTGTACTGTATTGATAAGCAAGAGTTCCATTTACGGCGAAGCATGTTCAATGTCACCAGTCATTATTTCTTACTTTGGATATAAGTTGTTCAACTCCATGCATAGCTCTGATCATGAATGGAATCTACCTCTCTAGTGCTCTTCATACCATCAGAACTATGCAGGTGCAGTACCTTTCTGATTCTTTTAGGTTTGGATATACTGACGAGCTGTTATTGCAAAGCAGTTGTAATTTTCTTCTGTGTTTGTTGGGACATGGTTATTCAATTTCTACCCCTCTGACTTGAATTTTTACATTTGTAGGATTTGCTTTCGTTTACTTTGAGGATGAGCGTGATGGTGACGATGCCATACGGGCTCTTGATGGTTATCCCTTTGGCCCTGGGAGACGCAGGCTTTCAGTGGAGTGGTCAAGGGTAATCTCTTCTAATGTTCTTGTGAACCCCCTACTGATCCCTGGTGTACTTGTGTAGCTAATGTTTGTTCCATATCATGCAGTTGTCAGATCACACTAACTTTTGTTTTGTTATTTCTAATAGGGTGATCGAGCTGCTAGACGTGATGGCGACAAACCAGCAGCAAACACTAAGCCCACTAAAACGTTGTTTGTCATTAACTTTGACCCAATCAACACAAGAGTCAGTGATATCGAAAGGCACTTTGCACCATTTGGGAATATATCAAATGTTCGGATAAGGAGGAACTTTGCTTTTGTCCAGTTTGGAACACTGGAAGAAGCCAGAGAAGCTCTTGAAGCTACTCATTCTACGTAAGCATCCTTCCCAAAGTTTTTCTATGCAGTGATTTTCACTGTTGCCAAGTTATCAACTCAGCAAGATTTGACTCTCACTCAGTATTTGGGGAATGTTTTATCTCTTCTATAAATTGTAAAGAAAATTTTAAGTATTCCATTAAGGAAAAAGTCCATTTTACTACCCTTACCAATTCACTTTGTCCATGTGACCCCCTAAACAAAATTTAGGCTCGATTTACTCCCCTAAATTATTTGACCTAGTCCAATCTACCGCCTAATGAGATTTATCATTTTTGTTTCTCCCTATATAAGTTGAATTTTGAGTTAAAATTTTGTGAGCAGATAAAGAACATGATGCCTTATCTTAGAAAAGACATTAAAATTTCTCATAGTTATTTTCATAGGTTAGGAACATTTAATACAAAATTGATCTTAAAGGATACAAAACTGCATGAAAAGTAATTGTGGAAATTTTTTAATATATTTTTCTAACATAGAGAATTAGGTTTCAAGTCACCTTGTAAAATTTGAACTTAAAAATCAATTAGTACATGGAGAAACAAAAAAGAAAAATCTCACTAGGGGGTAGATTCGACTAATTAAAAATTTGGGGGAGTAAATCAAGCCTAAATTTTTTTCAGGGGGTTAGTTGAACAAGGTACATTGGTGAGGGTAGTAAAATGGTTTTCTCCTTCCATTAATAGTGTAATTTATTAAAGAATGAAACTTTTTTAGAACTTGCTGTTGATTTTTCAACTACGAGTTCTGTACAGAGATGCTATTTAATAGAAGTCACTAATTGCATGTTATTATATATCTTTGGTGTACGCCATTTCTTTTCAAGGAAGCCTTTTCTTTGTGCTCTTTCACACTGCTCGTATGTAATGCTTATGAATCCACTGCTCTTTTTTTGCAGCACGCTTTTGGACAGAGTGATTTCTGTGGAGTATGCCTTTAGGGATGATGGTGAAAGAAGTGAGATATGACAGCCCTAGAAGAGGTGGTGGCTATGGTAGGCATGGGGATAGCCCGTATCGCCGTTCTATTAGCCCAGTGTACCGGTCACGACCTAGTCCTGACTATGGTCGCCCACCAAGTCCTGTGAATGGTTCGTATGGCAGGAGCAGAAGTCCTGTTCGTGATCGCTATCGGAGGTAACACTGTTAGGTGGGTTAATCGGATCACTAGGTGCGTATAGGCTCGGGTTGTGGCTGTGGGTCTAGATCTAGGAATCAGTCGTGTGCGTGTGTGTGCATATGTACGAGATCGAACATAGAGAGATTAGATCAGTACCTTGCTCTGTGGAAGACGACGCCATCATCGTAGTTGGTGGTATCTGCACTAGGGCAGCGACGCGTAGCGCAGAGCTCGGAGCAGATCCGCTCTAGGGCGGCGGTGGCCGGTGCAGTGTAGATCGGCCGGTGGAACTTCCCGCCGCCGCAGCGCCACCCCTCGAGATCGGGTTAGGGTTTAGGTGTCGGTAGGGAGTCGGAGCACGGCGAACCTTGGCGTGCGTGCTCCCCGGCCCCCACCTCTCTATTTATGTGGCGCTGGCGACGGGGGCCCACCAACGAGAGTTGGGTTGGGCGCCCCCGATCAGGGCGCGGACCAAGGCTAAGGCCTTTGGGCCTTAGGTTAGAGATCAGTCCAATAATCTCCCCCTTGATCTCACATTATCTTTCTCTTTCACTTTTCTATTTTCCTTATCTCATCACAGATTTATGTATAGGGCATATCTCTTCGTCACGGGCAACTGTCGATAGAATCAATAGCCACAATACACGCCTCTCTTCAGAAATAGATTCTTTATTCTATTTGGGCCTCTATTATCCAGAGATCATAGGCAATACCTCATTCCCATGCCGGCTACGTGTTCCATGAACACGCTGGGTGGTAGGCCTTTCGTTAGCGGATCCGCAAGCATATCTTTTGTTCTTATATGCTCGAGACTTATGGTGTGATCCTGGATTCTATCTTTTATCGAATAAAATCTTATCTGTATCGACTTTGTAGCCGTGCTCTTCTTGTTATTGTGAGCATAAAACACTGCTGGCTGGTTATCGCAGTACATCTTTAGTGGTCTTTCTATACTGTCCACCACTCTTAAGCCAGGTATAAACTTCTTTAACCATTCTACCTGCCCGGAGGCCTCGTAACATGCTATAAACTCAGCATACATCGTCGATGTTGCTGTGACCGATTGTTTAGAGCTTTTCCATGAAATAGCTCCCCCTGCGAGAGTGAAGATGTAACCCGTCGTGGATTTTCTATCATCTTCATCTCCCGCAAAGTCTGAATCTGCGTATCCTTTAATCTCTAAAGAATCGCTTCTTCTGTATGTAAGCATGAGGCCTTTTGTGCCTTTCACATATCGCAAGGCTTTCTTTACAAATTTCCAGTGTTCTAGACCTGGATCTTTCTGAAATCTGCCAAGGACGTTAGTGACAAAGGCTAAGTCAGGGCGTGTGCACACTTGAGCATACTGTAAACTTCCGACTGCCGAGGCATACGGAACAATTTTCATCTGTTCTTTCTCATACTTATTTCTGGGACTCTGAAAGTCTCCGTATCTGTCACCCTTGACTATCGGAGCAGGAGTAGGTTTACTCGCATGCATGCTGTATTTCTCTAGAATCTTTTGTAGGTATGTCTCTTGTGACAGACCTAGCACCCCATTCCTTCTATCTCGGTGAATCTCAATCCCTAGCACGAAAGAGGCTTCACCAAGATCTTTCATGTCAAAATTCGATGACAAGAATTCTTTTGTTTCTAACAGTAGACTGACATCACTACTCGCTAGTAGAATGTCATCCACATACAGTACCAGGAAAATGTATTTCCCTTTCTTGAACTTTGCATAGATGCAATTATCTTCAACATTCTCTGTAAACCCAAACTTCTTTATAGTCTCGTTAAACTTCAAGTACCACTGTCTTGAAGCTTGCTTTAATCCATAAATGGATTTCTTTAAATGACATCCCATATTTTCTTTTCCTTTTACGACAAAACCTTTAGGTTGTGCCATGTAAACTTTTTCTTCGAGATCCCCATTTAGGAATGCCGTCTTTACATCCATTTGGTGCAATTCCATATCGAAATGTGCAACCAAGGCCATAATTATTCTGAAAGAATCTTTACATGAGACCGGGGAAAAAGTCTCATTATAATCTATTCCTTCCTTCTGTGTGAATCCTTTTGCCACAAGACGAGCCTTGTATCCCTCTATATTCCCTTTGGAGTCACATTTAGTCTTGTAGACCCATTTACAGCCTACTGTTTTGGCTCCTTCAGGAATTTCTTCCAAGTCCCAAACTCGGTTGGTCCTCATCGATTTTATTTCATCTTCCATGGCTTCAAACCATTTAGATGAATGTCTGCTTCTCATGGCTTCTTCGAATGGGATGGGATCATCTTCCATTCGAAACGCTTCTGTGTTATACACTTCATAATCAGCTGGAATGGCTGATCTTCTTTCTCTTTGAGATCTCCTAGGAGCCTCTTCTGTTCGAATGTTATCTCCTGGAACCTGTGACGGCTCCCCCTGATCTGTGGAAACGTTATTATCCATAGGATCCTGAAGGACAGGTTCCACATTTTCATTCTGCGTCGCCATAGAAGGGATCAATTCGGGAACTGGCATCGGAGTATCAGTCAGTGAGAAAAACGGTTCCTGAATCATTGGAGTGGGTGCGTATACCCGCTTCTCCTCAAGAACAATCTTTCGAACTGTTGTGTTTCCCCGAATCATCTCTTCTTCTAGGAAGGCAGCATGTCTCGTTTCTACAAACTTTGTAAATCTGTCTGGACAGTAGAAACGATATCCTTTTGATCTATCTGGATAACCAATAAAATGGCAACTTACTGTCTTGGAATCCAATTTCCCAATGTTCGGGTTGAATATCTTTGCCTCAGCAGGACTCCCCCACACCCGTAGGTGATTCAGTGAGGGTATCTTTCCTGTCCACAGTTCATACGGTGTTTTTGGCACCGCTTTACTGGGCACTCTGTTGAGAATATAGACAGCGGTTTTCAACGCCTCCATCCATAAACTCACTGGCAGTGTGGAATAACCGATCATGCTTCGTACCATGTCCATCAAGGTACGATTTCGTCTTTCAGCCACTCCATTCTGCTGAGGATCGCCCGGCATAGAGTACTGGGCTACTATTCCTTGTTCTGTTAGGAACCTCGCAAAAGGTCCTGGAACCGGTCCGTATGGGGTATGCCGACTGTAGTATTCCCCTCCACGGTCGGAACAGACAACTTTTATCTTTAAATTGTGCTGATTTTCAACTTCAGCCTTGAATTCTTTAAATTTATCTAATGCCTCTGATTTCTCTTTTATTGGATAGATATATCCATAACGGGAATAGTCGTCTGTGAATGTTATGAAAGAGTCATAACCGTCTATGCTTTTAACTGAGAACGGTCCGCAGATATCTGTGTGAATTAATTCTAAAATACCTGCGCTGTGCTCAGCATTTTTCTTTGTAATCTTTACATATTTTCCTTTAATGCATTCAATGCATTTGTCTGAGTCTGGGAACTCAAGAGGAGGTAAAATTTCATTCTTAACCAGCCTTTCTATTCTCCCCCTCGAAATATGGCCTAAACGACAGTGCCATAATTTCGACGACGTGTCTTGAGTTCTCTTTCGTTTTCTGTTGTTATCTGTGGTTTGAGACACAATCGCATTCACATCACATACGGAATTCACACTTTCACGTAGCGATAATAAATAAAGATCGTTTCTTCTAAAAGCAATCGAAGCAACTGTATCATCAAATTCTATTACACACATGCCGTCTCCAAAACGACATGCAAATCCATCGTCATCAAGACGAGATACACTAATCAAGTTTCTCTGAATTACGGGAACATAAAATACATCTTTAAGCAATAAATTAAAGCCTGTGTCGAGCTCTAAGAGGAGGTCTCCATTTGCGACTTTAATTCTGTTTTCTCCTCTTCCCGTAGTTCTCGTTGAACGGAATCCCTGTAAGGAGTTTGCAACATGAATAGTTGCTCCTGAATCAATCCACCAAGTAGATTTTGAATAATCTTTATACAAGGATTCATTTATAAATGAGATAATATTCTCACCTCTTTTCTCCATGATCATCTTTAGATAGTCGGGATAGTTTGACTTGTAGTGTCCCTTCTGTTTGCAGTGCAGGCACTGGTCCTTGTCCACTAGTGGTTGCCCAAACTTGGGCCTGTGCTGTGGCTGTGGGCCAACTGGGGTCCCTTTCCTTTGGATGAAGAAGGAATATCTTTATTATATCTTTTCTTGTTCACATAGTTTACGGATCCACCATGTGCACTCTTTATCCTCTCTTCTTCTTGCACACACATTGCTATGGTCTTTTCAATATCCCATTTTTCAGGGTTCATGTTATAATTGACAACAAAGTTGTCAAACTCTTTTGGCAACGAGGCAAAAACCAAATGAACTATGTGTTCTAATCTGAACTCCATATCCATTGGCTTAAGCTTGTTGTTAATGTTCACCAAGCGATGGATGTGCTCTCTTATCCCACCGCCCAAATACCTCTCTGTCACCAGTTGTTTGATCAACTGGGTAGCATAAGTCTTTGAGGAGCCAGTATACTGACTCCTTATCTTGTCGAGGTACTCAACAACAGTGGGTAGATCTGTGATTGCCCCCAGAATGGCGGGCTCTATGGTGTTCTTGACTACTGCCAAACATTTCTTGTTGGCAGGTAGCCACCTGGCATGATCAGCGTCATACCTCTGTTTGCTCGCCCTGTAGGCGAGCTCTGTTTGCTTCCAAGAAGCATCTGTAACATCTTCCCCCCTGACCGGTCTCTCAGGTTCAACTGGAACCGGTGCAGTGAGGACCCAATCTAGCTCAGCCATGGTAAAGAAGAGATCCAACTTCTTGTACCATTCATTATAATTGTCGCCTTTCAGAATCGGAATATCCTTGATGGAAACCATCATAGGAAAACCAGCTGAAACAGGTTAGCTCAAGTGAGAACAATATATATCAATAATTACAAAAATATGGAAATCATAATGTTGTCATAATCAACTTTGGTCAGAAAATAACAACATTACAATTTAATCTGGAAAAATATTCTGTAAAATCATAATATTGTTATCATCAACTTTGGTCAGAAAATAACAATACTACAATTTAATCTGAAATTATCTGTGACTCAAAATTTAAATTATCCCTTTGGTTCAAATTTAAATTCAAGTCAAAACAATTATCTGTGCAGCGGAAACATGAATAAAATTATTCTATTTTGAAGCAATATCTGTAAAAATTCTGTATTTCTATTCTCTAAACATTTATCCCTTTGGTTCAAAATGAAAAGAGATCAAATTCTGTGCAAAAATATTCAAATTTGTGCAAAAAATATTCAAATTTGCTTCAAAACAGAATTAAAATTATCAAAAGTTACTGTTCATCTGTTTAAACGGGCCAGAAATCTGTTACTGTGCAGCCCGTTACTGTGCAGCCCAAAACCACGTCTGCGGCCCGGCCCACTTCGCGAAAACGGCCTGTCACTGTGCGGCCCGCGGCTAACGGGCCGCAACCTAGGCTTGGGCCGCGAAAGCGGCCCACCCGCGCGCGCGCCGGCCGCCGCCCCCCGCGATGATCTCAGCCGTCCATCCCGATCGGACGGCTGAGCGCGCGTCTCGGGAGGTATAAAAACCTCGCGGCCGGGCGACAATCACGGAAACCCTAGGTCATTTCTCTCGTCGCTCGCCCGCGTTCACTCTGGCTCTCTCTCTCGCTCTCTCTCCTCTCCTTCCTCTGCCTCTGGTCGCCGCCTCCGCCGCCGGCTTAAATTCCGGCGCGGCGGACGACATGGCCGCCGGCTTACTGCTGGCGGCCGGATCTACTACGTCTCCTTCCCTTCTCCCTCTATCTCTCTAGTTCCCTCTCCCTCTCCCTCATGTCTCTGTTCCGGCCAGGGGTGCGCCGCCGCGTTCGTCCTTGACGCCGGCGGCCGCTACCATGGCCGGATCTATCTCTCCAGTACCCAAAATTCTGTTTGATTTTGCTCGGTGTGCGTCCACACGAAGCCGTACTATGCCCTATGGGCCTCCTCGCCGGAGTCGCGTGCGTCTCGCGCGCGGCTCCGTCGAGGGGATCTCTGGGGTACGGGAAAAGAGGGAGAAAGCGGAGGGAATAGAAGGAGAAGAGACGAACAGCAAGAAGGAGAAGAGGAACAAGGGCCAGGTACGCCGGGTTTACTCAGATCTAGGGTTAGGGTTTAGGTTTTTCGAGCTCTGTTTGATTCTTGCGTTCGATTTGCATCTATTTGCTCGATCCCTTCCCCTTTTCTTTCCATAACCAAGCCTAAACACAACCTAGGATGGCTCTGGTACCATTGTTAGGTGGGTTAATCGGATCACTAGGTGCGTATAGGCTCGGGTTGTGGCTGTGGGTCTAGATCTAGGAATCAGTCGTGTGCGTGTGTGTGCATATGTACGAGATCGAACATAGAGAGATTAGATCAGTACCTTGCTCTGTGGAAGACGACGCCATCATCGTAGTTGGTGGTATCTGCACTAGGGCAGCGACGCGTAGCGCAGAGCTCGGAGCAGATCCGCTCTAGGGCGGCGGTGGCCGGTGCAGTGTAGATCGGCCGGTGGAACTTCCCGCCGCCGCAGCGCCACCCCTCGAGATCGGGTTAGGGTTTAGGTGTCGGTGGGGAGTCTGGGCACGGCGAACCTTGGCGTGCGTGCCCCCCGGCCCCCACCTCTCTATTTATGTGGCGCTGGCGACGGGGGCCCACCAACGAGAGTTGGGTTGGGCGCCCCCGATCAGGGCGCGGACCAAGGCTAAGGCCTTTGGGCCTTAGGTTAGAGATCAGTCCAATAAACAGCCTTTGATTGTTTTCATTATTGTGCATGCTTGTCCTGTTTGTCCATGCCATGACTGCAGCATGACTTCTGGAGCCCTCTTCACACGTGTTCTTATGAGTAGATTTGGATAGTTGCTTGTGCTCTATCATCTAGTTAAGTGATCAGTATGTGCACACTTTTTATTCAGCATCCATAACCCCTCATATTTCATGACGGAGGTAGTAGTTGTATTTACTTATGAATTCAAGGTTTGGTCATTGTCCTGAAAATTTTTGAATGCTGAATGCAAGTGGTTTCATTGATCTAACCTGGTATTCGTATAGTCTCCTACTTATGAAATTCCATGTCTGCATGCTTTTAGCATTTTGAGGGTTGTCCTGTTATCTGATGAAAGCACATTTGTATCTGCTGCAGATCTCCTGGTTACCGATCAAGATCCTCGCCTGCCAAAAGAAGAGCTTATGACTAATTCAGAACTCTCTGCTATAGTAGTTGGAGCCGGCAGCTTGTATCCGCTCTTTCCTAGTGCTATCAACTAGTAGCAAGAATTTTGTGTCTGTGTTTCGAAGTGGACCTGTTAAGCTATGTGCCTATGTCAGAGATTTTAGTTTACGCAGTATTGTCATCTGGCTGTTATCATTTGTTCTCTTGCTCTCTTTTGCACTACTGTAATATTGTCATGTGGCTTAGAAACAAGCGACAGCTCTCGGCAGAGCCTCCTGGTTGGGAGGCTGGCCTGTTATATCAGCTTGTATCTCTTGCGAACTGGTCTCCCACCGGTGCCCGGATACAGTCATTAGGGGCAACAGTTTGCGCGTGTAAGTTACAGTGTTGATTAGCCACTTGAAACATTTTTACTGCCAGGTATGGCTCAGCTGGTGTTAATGCGAACTTATAGATTTCTATAGGAAGCATTCAAAACCTGGTGTACGTTTCATGGTGTAGCAGAGTGTGAGCTAAGCAATTTAGTAGACACTGTAACAATATGGTATTTTCACCATTAACAATATCCGCACTGATGAGATGTTCATCTTCCGTTGCTGCATCCGGTTGCACATTTTGTAACAGACGCTGTTTTGCATATAAGCGTGTGTTATATTGGTTCGGTAACAAACGTCTGGACCACCTTCTCTACAAATTATGCTTGAAGCCATTTTGTGCTGGAGGCCTCGAAGCTACCATGCTTGGAATAAAGATACAAGAACATATGCATTGCTTCGTTGCTAGTTGAAAGAAAAGAGCTGTTGTGGGCCCATGTTTCTCAAGAAACAAGAAGAGGAGAATTAGACGGAATTCAGATTGGTCCTATTTTGCAGAAACATCGTAACCTCTATATCGAAATAAGAAAATTGTATAAGGGCAATCCTGATCATAACTAAGAAACTACGTAGTAGTGTTTATGACATGCCATGTCACGTAGCTAGACTCCGTCTTAAAAAACTATAGCTCCCAATGCACAATATATAATTGTGATCATAAAATAAATTACTACAACGATATTTCTCCTCTCCCTACCAGTTCCCTTCTTCCTACTCTTAATTCTATCTTAGTATTTATTATATCCATTCCAATGAGTTTCATGTAATTTTTTTAAACTTTAGTTTTTTACAAGAAACTATTTCTTGTACGAGACTCAATTGGTGTTTCCATCTACCTTCTCTTTAGTTGCATTACCAAATCATCAAAATATCCCACATGCTATAAAAACTATTTTAGTCCTAGCATCAGGATTGCCCTAATACTCTTGAATGGCGAACCGATGATGTCAATTTTTTCACCACATAAATACTTGTGGGTATTCTAAAAGTCTAATAGAATACATAGTTTTCTTTTACCCCAAAACTAATACCTCACCTTTTTCATTTGCTTGTCGGCTGTGGGGGCCTTGCCTAGTCTTATCTTAATGCCTTAACCCTGTCCGAGGCCACGCACCAGGTTCCGCACTGCGTCCTATATGTACACACGTTCCACATGACTATGCTTTGCATTGTATTGCGAGCATCCATGCTCCAATGTATCAAGCAATAAGCTCGGCTCGTGTCCGCTCGTCTTGTGGATCATCATCATTCACTTCGCTTCTCTAGACATCAGATATATGTAATTAAACTGTTCCATATTACTCTATCTGTTTTAAAATTTATGATGCTTTCGTACATGTATATGCATATATTTCTCTATGGAATTTTGTATTTGCTGAAGTATCACTCGTTTTTAAGGACGGGTAAAACAACATTCCTGTTTGTCGCAGCAAAAAATAGCTATTTCCAGAAGCGGGTACATAGCCCGCCCCTAAAAACCCATTTTCAGGGGTGAGTTAGGGCGACCCGCCCCTGAAAATCTATTTCCAAGGGCGGGTTGAGTCATGACCCGCCCATAGAAACATCGTTCCGCCTAAAGTTTTGAATTAAATTTTCTAAATCTGTTTCATGATACCTTTTAAAATTTTTATTTCCCGCTAATTTTGAACTATCAAGCTAGTGCGCGATCGAATATCATAGTGATTGACATGTAATATGTTTCATGAATATAAATAATTAAGAATACACAATTAAATTATATAGAAATAAAGTTATATATATCATTATAATGCATTATTAGAGTATATTATTAAAAGTGCCGCTTGAATACATGTTTTTATCCTGGCTTCCAACGCTACTTGAGGCGGCACGGAGCTATTGGTTCTCCCACTCACGAAGACCAATGTATTTAGGGTCCGTTGCTAATTCGTGGTCTTTTTTAAAAAATGTACCCCTTGGGAGGATCACTTATGCATAATGAAACAACATAGATCGGCTACTACTTCTAGGAGTTGTTTCTCATGGAGTGGCCGCTCGTTCCTTCTTGGATGAATCTGCAATTAAAGAATCCACGGAAAGATTAAGCAAATGTTAGATAGGTGCAAAAATAATGTACACATATACACCTATCCCTAATATCAGTTGTATATCTCCCTTGCACCCTCATATGCTTGCACATGTAATACCCGCAGTATACGGAACTTGCAGGTTGCTTGTGGCACGGGAAGTTTGTGCCTAGAGTCATTTCTGTATTTTATTGGCGGGATGAGCACCTCCTTTTTTAATGTAGTTCGCGTAAATCCTGTTTTAAAATGAAATAAATGAGAAGTTAGTTTATAAATATTTACTTTTATGGAAAAATTAGCATGATGTACATATGGAAGATAAGAAATTCGCAAACATTTTGAGGATAAAAAGATTTCTGTGTATTTACTCTTTGGCCAATCCAAGGAGTCCAATACGAGGACTCTTCCAAGTTTTGGCTGTATCACAAAATCAATCCAGTAATTTCTACAAAAATATTATTTATGATTTTTAGCTATGGATCAGGCCAAGTATATATTGTAAAGAAAAGATTGAAATTAGACTTACCTGATGTTGTATGACTGTTAGCATTTCTTAGTGTCATCACCAAGATTGTTAGTCCTAAACGATGGCATCAAGAAACACCGTGGTGGTATGTCTTAACGATTATAGATTGGATCCGCAAACGCACGGATATACCGCTGTAGCATTTCACCCGGAGAGTATTAGGGTATAGTTATTTATATTTTTCCATAGGATGGCATGGTGTAAAAAAGTTTACTAGGTACATAACCAGGACAGTATGAATAAGCTATAGACTATATTTCATACATGGGTAAGTCATGATAAATGATATGAATAAGGGTAATGTGACACACACAAGCTAATCTCAAGATAAAGAATAACAAATAAACCAAAAGTTAGCGGGAGTATAGGCATACAACAAATATCCTAAAAGCATCTATTCATACAAGCAAGGGCTACACAAGATACATGTTCAGGGCTCAGAGCTAAGGCTCCAGATATCAGGGAGAATGTC
Organism: Panicum miliaceum; assembly: GCA_032594955.1. Taxonomy (NCBI): domain Eukaryota; kingdom Viridiplantae; phylum Streptophyta; class Magnoliopsida; order Poales; family Poaceae; genus Panicum; species Panicum miliaceum. The sequence goes on along the minus strand of CM064070.1, from coordinate 2,449,555 downwards.
CCATACCGGTGTATAACCAGTCCCATTACATCTTTCAGAACCTCTCCACCATACCCAAACATGGGGGACTACACTAACCACGGCAATTCCACCGTAGCGGATGGACAGAGCTGTCACCACCTGCCGTCTACCCCTAAAACACCATGGAGCATAGTCATATTCGAGGTATTTCGCATACCCGGGCACCACACCCGTGTATGATGTCACTACCCTAGCGCCCCCGGATCTCCCACCCTTTGGATGGACAAGTAAAGCGCTAAGGCAAGCCCAAAGGCACAACGAACCGATATCCTTACTTTGAACATCTAGCCTAACCACATATAAAGCATAACTTATGGAAGAACAAGGCATGGTATGATAAACTATCAAGATAGCATAACAACCATGACTAACCTCTGCATTATGAATAGGATACTGACAAGTTGAATACAAAGCCATACCGGAGCCCGAGGGTTGCTCAACGACCTCGAGGACGACTGGATTCGCTAAAGAGAAGTTCTAGCCTAGCTCCACTACCCTAAGGATTACAAGTCACAAAGTGAGAGAGGGAGAGAGGCTATAATGTGTGGTGTGTGTGAATGAGGGGGGGAGAGGCTTCCTTTTATAGTCTCCAAGGGCGGTTCCCGCCATCTCTATGTATGGAAACACTAGCCACCGCCCTTGACGAGATAAGGATGATCTTCCCGCCAAAGATCTGGCAGCCGAGAAGCCGTCCAGGTTCGGCCAAACCCAGATGGTGCTCGCCCGGGTCTACCTTCCTCTGGACAGTTGACAGGTGGTGTCACACCCTAAAATTACTGGATTTTAGGATGTGATTAAAATAAAATAAAATAATAATAATAAAAATAATAATAAAGCAATGATTTTCTCATAATTATATAAAAATTTCAACATTTATTTTCTTTATAGAAAATCTAGTATAGGAAAAAAATAAATAATTGTCTTTCAGAATTAAATAAAATAGTTTTATGTTTGTTCCCTTCATGTCGTTGCATTGGTTTTTGTTTGTTTGCATGTTTGAGTTTGCAAAATAAAAATACCCAAAAACTACCCTAAAAATTTCTTTTTCTCTCCCCTATCTCTTTTGGCCCATCCCATCTTTCTCTCTCATTTCCCTCTTTTAGCCCAGCCCAGAACCCTCTCCTCTTTTTTTTCCAGCCCGGCCCAAAATCTCTCTCTCTTCTCCTTCTATTTTCTTTCCTCTCCCTGCGCCCCAACTCGGCCGGCCCAATCCTTCTCTTCTTCTTTTTCTTCCTTCCCCCGCGGCCCAACTCAGCAGGCCCAAACCGCCTACTCTCCCTTACCCTTCTCCCATTGACAGCTGGGTCCCACCTGTCGGCGCCCCTCTCTTCCTTTCCTTTCTTCTTCCTCTGCTCCTCCCCTCTTTCCTTTTTCCGTCGCGATGCTAGACGCGCCGCCGCGCCGTCGTCAGCGCTCCCTCCCCTTTCCTTTTTCCTCACCCCGAATCCAGATCGACTCCGCGCTGTCGCCTGCGTCTCCTCTTTCCTTCCCCGCGACGCTGGTTGCCATACTCGTCGCGGTACGCGTTCCGCCCTTTCCTTCGCTGTCCGCCGTGTGAGCCGCCGCCTTCTCTTTTCCCGGCCGCTCCGCCTCCTCCCCTCCCCTATAAAACCCACACCAGAGCCCCGCTTTGCACCAGAGCCATCTTCAATCCCTTCCTCTACTCAACACCGACGCACGCCGCTGGAAACCGCACACCAGAGGAACGTTGCCGCCCCATGATGCCACCCCTCCGTTGACTCGCTGTTCCTCTGCTTCTCCGCCGCCTGCAACTCTCACCGGAGATCCGTGAAGTGGTGAGCATCAAGCCGCACCCGTTTTCCCCCTCTCTCCCGCTCTATCGTAGCCCCAATTGCTCGCCGGAGTTCTGTTTTCCGCCCACCGCTGTGGCCGCTGGCCTACAGTCGCTGCACGGATGTCTCGTGACCACCCTCACCTTCTCCGTGTCGCCCTCTCTCTCCCCGGCACAATCCGAGCCTGAACCGAGCCACAGAACACCGGATACGGTGAACTCCGGCCGTCCGCCGCTGCTCTCGCTCGCCGCCGGCGCCCAGCGCAGCGGAGCGATTCGCCCGACCCTTTTTCTCCGCCGGGTCAACCTGAGCCGACCCTCATCCCTCCGCCCAATTTAGATCTCACAGCCAGAACGAATCTGAGCCGCGCGCGAGACGTCGCCTTCGCCCGACCCTCACCCTGCCGCTCGATCTAGACCTAACGGCCAGAATAGATCCGAGCCGCGTTCGATTCGCCTGACCCTTACGCCGTCGCCCGATTCTGATCCAACGGACCAGATTCGCCCGACCCTAGCCGTCCCTGAAACTTTTGCAGAAAAGCCCCTAGGTTTTCCAGGAATCAACCCGTAGTCCAGATCAATAGAAAAATAATTAGAGTTGAGCCCTTTCTTTTTCTGTCCCGACCCCTGACCTTTCCAGAATTAGTACCCGTCGTCCAAGATCTCCAGTTTTGCACCCCGACGCTCTGTTTAAGGTTTAATTATGTTTTAGCCCCTGATTTCTTCCGATTTAACCCATAGAAGTTCAGTTTCTTCGCAGATAAGTCCCTGGAGCCTTTTAGCCATATCTTCGTCGTTTTAGCTCCGTTTCGACTCGTTCTTGTTGCATTAGTCTTCTAAAACCCTAAGCTACCGTTTAGTCGTGTCGTCGTGCCTCAGTTCCTATCTTTTAATTAGAAATAGATTTAATTTGATTAAAGTTCTCTCACCTAGTTTTTCTAATTAAAATCTACCTAGGTCTTTACCTCCGGTTTTTCATAACTAATGTCAATTCAATTAATACCAACTCAAATGTGTTCTAAATATAATTTGTTTAGTTGAACACCAAATATAAAGTTATGCGTTTAGATGCTCTCACAAGTTTTCTTTCTAATTAATTGTTAATTAGTGTAATTTGTACATAGACAATCATAAATAAAATATGACTAAGTTCTACTCCGCTTTTATAAATAAAAATATAATATAAGTTAATTATAATCAAGGATATTTTGTTTTGAATATCTTTTACATTTATTTTCCAAATAAAATAAATAAAACTTATAGTTCTTTTGTTTCTTTTATAATACCAATCTTCCGATAGCTGTGTCCTTTCAACCCTAGCTCCGTTTTTCGTGTTTCTTGTACTCTTGTAATCGTAGCAGCGAGCCGTATCCTTTAGCACGCTCTTTTAAAAGCTTTTATTTTGTGATTGGTGTATTGTTCTTAGCTATACTTGTTTGTTGTTTTGTATGTTTGTGCTCGATGTTTGCTTCGAGTAGAATGATCGCTATTGAAGCTTGAAGATCAAGGTTTTCAAGTAAGCAAGAGCTGAAGAGCAGTAAGAGTAGCTTTTCGTTGGAAAAAGGCAAGTGACCCTAACCATCCTCCTATCTATGCTTATTTACATGAATACCATGTATTAATTGGAAAGTGGAGAACCACCCAGGAAAACAGTACAACCACGAGGACTATATGGCTCTGGTCTTGTCTAATTAATTAGAGACTCTAGTTTGAAGCAGTCTTACCGAAAGGGCAAGGAGGCGGTCGGTGATAGGGGTCATAGCCCGGTCCTCTTGGGGTAGCAGCCTTCGCTAAGGTGCTGACCATTAGGGAGGTTTATGGACCACACTGCTACCGAAACTCTAGCGGACTACTTCTTATTAGGGAATCTTTGTAAAGGCCTCGTAGCATCCCTATGCAATCACACCTCGGAAGTGTGGTATTGTGCCTAGCTAGCACTGCATGGTTGGGTCCAAAGTTCTTTTGAACTTTTACACGACTTGTGGTGAAAGTGTACAACCTCTGCAGAGTGTCTAAAACTGATATATCAGCCGTGCTCACGGTCAAGAGCGGCCTGGACCCTCACATGATTAATAAACTTAAAGATGGATTTAAATCGTTATTCTGGTTATTTCTTGTGGCTTTGCTGAGTACCAACCATAAGTGTACTCACCCTTGCTAACTGCTGCTCAGAAGAAAAAGGTGTGAAGTCTACTGAAGATGATGAAGAGTTCTAGGAGTACGCAACCCCCAGTCGTTTGCCTGTGAAGTTTGGAGCCTTCATTTTCATGATAAGCGCATATCTCTGATAGTCTTGTAAGTCCTTATTTATGTTTTTTACGTGATACTGTTGCTGTTATTCACTGATGATGTCACTATATGTATGGAACTTGATCCTGGCATACATATAGTTATGCATTCAGTTTTGTCCTTAAGCCGGGTGTGACAGAAGTGGTATCAGAGCTGTATCGACTGTAGGACGTAAGTCTAGATAGCAATGGTCGCTCCTTAAGGTCTATTTTATTATACAACTTATTCCTGTCTTACCTTTGACCCTTCTGAATAATATTCTCGCTCCTTGACCATTTTGTTTTCTCAATCCGCCTTGATAACTCACCTTTCTCACCTGACCTTCTTTTCATTTGCACTTCCTTATTTTGCAAATGTAAAACCCCCATCCTTATCTATTGACTTACTCTTTGCTTGATAACTTATTTTGATACTCGACCCCCTTGACAATTACACTTTCTAGTTTTTGCTAAACCCTCAACCATCGTCTATTTCCTCTCTCCTGGATGACTTCTTGCTCTTAATCATACATCTCATTTGATGAATGATTTTTCTATCTCATGCATCTGACCTCCTTTTGATTAGTTGGTGATATTGTTTACCCCCACTCCTTAATATTTTCTTATTAATTCCTATATATCTTTTTTAAACATATCCCCTCCTGGATTTTATCTATCCTCCACATTGTACCTCCGATCCCCTTGCATCTTAAGCACGACCATTTTGGATTCTTTCCGTTGCCTTTTTCATTCCAAGATGACCTTCTACTCTCCTTTTATTCAAAATGTTTAGATCATTCGTGCCACCTGACCCAAAGCCTGCTCAAGACAACTGAAGGATGGAGTCATCACTTACCCCGAAAAAGTTAAAATCAACAACGGAATACTATGACACACTCACCCGAAGAGCAAGATTCTACACTGCGCAAGCTAAAGGATGCCTGTATCAAGAAGGTTGAACATGAAGAGACAACCCGTGCTTAGGTGTACCCCTTGCAGCCCTATTAACAACGTTTAGCATCGTTCCTTGACTGTGTGTTGACTAGTGTAGTTCTGTGTTTGCGTGATGTTGCTTTTCTTTATGACCTTGCCTGATTCGCTTCTTTGTAATGATTGTTGGTGTATTGTGGGTCTTCTACCTACAATGACATCAGTTGCTTAGTTGGGTTTCTCTTGTATCTCCCACATCCTTGTTCTTTTCTTTTCTTTCTCCCTATTCCAAAAGAGGATGTCGAGAAGGAAGCTAAAAATGTCAACAAGCAGAAGTTATTGACACTACCACCGCCTAGCTAGAAGCAAGTCAAAGAAAGGAAGACCCTACTCTAGTTCCTTTACCACCTTGCAGCTTGCTATTCTTCAGTCTACCTTACTTCGATGATGACCTCAATAACCTAGTAGGAGGTTGAAGGCAACACCGGCATCATCAGTAGAAACCTACAAACATCTGCATTGGTCGACAAATTAAAGAAGCTAAAGCTAAGAATGCTCTATTTCCTTTTGTCACCTCTGTGCTATTCTCCTCTCTACCTTGATTTATTTGCTTACCATCTCAAAAATCAAGCAAATGAAGATGATATCATGGACTCTACCTTATTCCCCAATCATTGTTTATCATTTTAGTTATTCTCCTTCTCCTCTAATTTCACCTATACCACCCAACCAGATGGCGAGTCCCAACGGAAATCATGAAGAAAGAGCTAATGAAGGTGACCTCAACATTCCACCTGTAGCCTCATCATTTGAGCATAGGATGCTAGAGTATATGGCAGCACAAACTCAAAGTCTACAAGAAATGGCTCAAACCATGATCAATATCCATCAGCATATTACAGAGCAAGCCTCAGCTCCTATGAACCACAACTCCCTTAGTAGTGATAACCATCAGATTTCACCAATTCTGCCACCATTTGATAAAAAGAAGCTATTAGCCATGCAGGCTCAAGTCTTACGAGGAAGGATGCAGCCCAATACATCATTCCCTCATAACATGAAGTTGACCAAACCAGACATTCCTACCGGACCAGTGAAGAGGCAAGTCGCTGAAGCATGGAACCGTCAAAGGAATAAGAAAAGTCGTGGAACACTAGAGCTAGAATTGGAGAGACAATATAAAGATATCAAGACCCCAGGAATATGTCAATGTTGTGAGCATTATGGTCAGCCATGTCTTCAAGAAGATGCTAGCCTAATGACAGCTGAAGCCAGACAATGTTACTATTTAGATATTAATAAGGATTTATCTACCCAAGAGACTTTCCAAGGGGGAGTTACCCAATATCAAGATGGTACTCAGACTATGAACCTTGAAGATTGGAGTATTTCTTTCAAGGAATTTCAGCCTAGAAGAATCAAGCAACGCAAGAAACAAGCAAGCGAAGAAAGCCAAGAGAAGATGGAGTTACCAGAACCATTGGTACATAGCAGTACTCAACTCTGTTCCAACCAACTACAACCTAAAGTTGTTCAACTTCTGCATGACAACTCTATCAAGAAGAATCCTGATGCCCAGATTGCTTCACAAAGAGCTATGGTGGAGCAGAAAGGAAGCCCGAATGGATATGTTAAAATAGTGTGCTTCAAATATGGTGAAAAAGATCACTATGTTAATAAATGTCCAACAAAGTGTAAGGTGACTAGATCGTGTGATGCTGGATTATATTACCTCAAGCGTGAAGAAGACGGACATCTTGCCAGTTGGTGTACAAAAGAGGATGATAATCAACCCCTGGACCAAAGTCCTAATGGTCCTGCACTCAGTCAGATGTCATCAATTTGCCTCCTTAGCAGGATAGATGATCAGGAAACCTCAGCTAGACAAGAATGCCATCAATCCCAAATGCCCATTTCTCATACCACCTCGAGTCGCCAAGATACCAAAGCAAGTAAAAGTTAGGCTGAGAAGAATTGAGGATATCTTGGAAGGAGACAGTCAAGCCAAGGAAAAGCGATCATGCAATCAATCCAGCTCGATTCTGTGAGATCATGTGTGATGAAACATTGGTTTATATTGAAATTGGCATTGCAAAGTGATTAGCATAATTAACATAGGGTGATGATACACTCATGATGGTTTTCGTTTGGATGTAACACACTCATGTGAGTAGTGTTGCATGGACTGATCTTGAGTCAAGTCGTGGACTTGTGCTCGTACGCGGTTGCGTGTTTGTTCATGGGCAGGTGTTGCTTGAGGCGGAACGTGGTCGGTGACGGACTGGAACTACGTTCAGGAGGAACTGAGGTTTCGGGACTAAGTTCAGGGAGGAACTGAGGTCCTATTGGTAAAGGATGTCATGCGGGACGTTCGGGCTAGAGAACAGTGCACGTGAAGGATTGTCGATGTGCGAGTATCAGACTCGGTGTCGACGGATGATGCTAAGTGCTAGCAGTAGCTAGGCTAAACATCGTGGAGATGTGTTGGCTTTAAAGTGGCCAGTTGTGGTCATGTGTGTTTTGGCTACTTAATTAGCTTGTTTGGCTAATTAATTAGTGGCTCAATATGGAGCGTATAGGGATATGTGCATGCATGTGCACATGCACGTAGCTGTGTTGGACTTGGCCTTGTTGGTTTTGAGTCCGATAGAGGCCAGGACAGCCTGGTTGTGTTTGTGACCTCGTGTGGGTCCTGGTGTCCAGTTTGGACACGGCTGTTGGTTTACAGCAAGTAGAAAGGAAAGGGTCCACGTCGAGGTGAGGGCGCTGGCTGTATAAGAAGAGGAGACCGAGGGTGTCGGTCTGGCGTGAGACAGAGACGGCAGACGACGACGATACGAGGAGGCGGCGGCAGTTCTGTTTTTCCTCGTGGAGTCTAGGGTTTTGGGATCTTGTGGAGATCTTTGTATGGATGCTTGTGTTGGCATCTTTTGAACACATCTTCTATGCAATCAAGATTAAGGTTTCGTAAGTTGATGTGTTGGTAATCTTGCTCCTCCGTTTTGATCTTTGGTTTGCATGCTTGTTCTTGTTTATGGTTTTGGTTTTAGATTGTTTTCTTACTCATCATGATTAAACTTGTTTTGATCCATCCAAAACCGTGTTAGGGTTTCATGTTAGTGATCTGATAAGTTTGGTTGGTTAGGCCTAATTAGTTTTTGATTAATCTCGAAATTAGGGTTTGGCTAATTCGCGACATCATTCGACACAGTCTGCTTGTTTTATTTATATCTCAAGTTCTAGACCTCCGTTTGACGTGATTCCTATTGGGTTAGTTTCATAATTTGATAAATTATTTTCTGGCCAAGTTTCACGATTTTAGCAGTTACTGTTGAAGAGCGACATATGATTTAGTTAAGTGTCCAGAATCTGTTTTAAGGGTGAAAAGTTTTCCGCTGCGATTTGTGCTATCATTCACCCCCCTCTGATAGCTAGATTAGAGGGCTTCGATCCTACAAGTGGTATTAGAGCTAGTTTGTTTTCTAATTTATCTTAACCGGTGATTAGAATTATTAGCAATAGATAGGTATTCCACAAAACCATGTGTTTTCGATGGTGTTGATTTTCAGTTCTGGAAAGCGAAGATGGAGGCATACATTCAGGCGCAAGGCTCGCTGATTTGGGAGAAGGTTATTACTCCTTTTGCTGTGCCTGATGTAATCAACGACGCTAATCGAGCTGCTGTGGAAAACAATAGTAAGGCAAGGAACTTGATCATCCAAGGTCTAGGAAGGAGCGACTTCGATCGTGTGTTTCACCACAAATCTGCATATGAGGTATGGAAGTCTTTATGTGATTACCATGAAGGTTCAAACACTGTAAAAGAGGTACGTCAGGATATGTATAAGAAAGACTATATGCGCTTTGAGATGAAACCTAGTGAATCTGTTGATGATTTCTTTGCACGTTTTAATAAAATTCTTAGCAATTTACGTGTTGTTGGAGTTACATACACTGATGCTGCTAATGCTAGACAATTACTTGGTGCTTTAGACATGTCTGTTTGGGAGATGAAAGTAACCTCTATTCAAGAATCAACTGTCATGAGTACACTTACATTAGATGTGCTTTATTCTAAATTAAAAACTCATGAATTAGATGTTCTTGCTAGGAAGCATGGTTCTAAGTCAATTGCTTTATCTTCTCAGTCTAGCAAATTTCGTGATGATAACTCTTCCACTAGCTGTGCTTTGTCTTCTTTGTCTTCACTAACCGATGAACAGCTAGAACAACTCCCGGAAGATGATTTGGCACTTCTCTCTACTCGCTTCAATAAAGCTTTGCAGAATGTGAGATCATGGAAGAGAGGAAATTCTGGTCCTCAAAGGTGTTATGAGTGTGGTGATTTCAATCACATTCATCCAAATTGTCCTAAGTTTGCTGCCAGAACATCAAAGGATGAGAAAGAAAAAGAGAAGAACAACTGGAAGGACAAGAAGTTTTCTCAAAGACATGGCAACAAGAAGACATACGTGAGTGCCAAGACTGTGCATCGTGTGCTTTCAGCTCTTCAGCAAGTTGATTTGAGTGATGTAGACTCGGAGAGCAGCGATGATGATATAACACCAAGCAAGCATGAGTTGACTGGTTTATGTCTCATGGCAAGTAGCAAGGACAACTCGACAGATGATGAACAAGACAGCAATTTTAATGAGGTAGAACCTACTTATGATGACTTAGCTATTGCAGTTGCTCGTCTTGGTAAATTTCTTGATAAACGTAACAAGAAAATTAAAAAACATGATTTTATTGTTGAATCGTTGAATGCTGAAATTAATAGACTTAAATCCTTGATTCCTGATGATGATGCATGCAAATCCTGTGACTTAATATTTTCTGAGCTTACTACTCTTAGAGATGTACATTGTATTTTGATAGAACAATTTAATGTTGAAAAAGAGAAAACCGAGAATCATGTTTGTGTAACTGATGAACCAACATCTTGTGATAATTGCAATATTCTTGAGATGAAGTTGAAAGATGCTAATGCTAGAGTTGATCAGCTGAAACATGATTTTTCCACACATGAAGTTCTTTCTTGCTCTAATTGTCGTAAACAAAAGGAACCCATGCATAGTACTTGTAATAATTGTTCCACCCTTTTGAAACGCATTGAGTATTTGCAAAATAAAATGGGAACCAAAAGTTTGAATCAAATTTTGGAACAAAAGACAAGCTCTTCGAAACATAAAACTGGTTTAGGCTTTGATCCTTATGCTCACTACAAGAATAATGCCCCTACTATTGTTAAGTCTCTTGGTAGTGGAAAATTTGAAACTCGGGTTGAGCCTAAAAAGGTGGTGTTTAAATCTGCTGGAATTATGTCATCTACTAGCACAATGAATGCAAATGTTGCTTCTATCTATCAAGTGAAACATAAAGTCAAGTACACTTGTTCTCATTGTGGTAGAGATGGACATAAGAAAGAATTTTGCTTTAGACTAGCTAAACAACAAAGAAAAGAAAGGGCTAAGGCTAGGTATAATTTCAGAAGTGCACATTTTGTCCCTCGTGAGGTTGAGGCACCTCGCTTTGTGCATAGGGTGAAGCAAACACCTTTTGTTGCTAGAAACATGAGTAAAGGAAGATCTGAATTTTATCATAAAAATACTTGTGTTGTACCTATGGGCTTTCGTCGTGTGTCTCAGTACTGGATTCCTAAATATTTTATTTCTAACCCCAGTACTGAGGCCTCGGCACCTTCTGGTTCTATGCAGGCTTCTTGCGCGAGGAAGGAGAACATATGGCTAGTGGATTCTGGATGCTCACGGCACATGTCCGGTGATAAGAATTGGTTCTCCTCCCTTACAGGTGCATCTCATGCTGAAAGTGTTACCTTTGAAGATGGTTCTACTTCTGCGGTTGTGGCAAAAGGTACAGTAATGGTAAGTGACAAGTTTATGTTCAAGGATGTGGCTCTTGTAGAAGACTTGAAATATAACTTGCTTTCTGTTTCACAAATGATTGACGAAGATCTCGAGGTGTGTTTTAAGAAAAATCAATGCAAAGTATTAGATGCTTTAGGGGATCTTGTCTTTAAGATTTCACGTTATGGAAGAGTATTTAAAGCTAACTTTGATGCATCGCTTGCTTCTAAGTATAGGTGTCTAGTTGCTAATGACTCTAAAGATTTATTCTTTTGGCATCGTAGACTTGGTCATGTTGGTTTTGATCATTTATCTCGTGTAAGTGGTTTAGACCTTATACGTGGCTTGCCCAAATTGAAGGGTGATAGCAATTTAGTATGCTCTTCTTGTAGACATGGTAAGATGCATGCAGGTTCACATCCACCTCTTACTATGGTAATGACAAAAGCACCGGGACACCTTCTACACCTTGACACAGTTGGACCTTCACGTGTTCAATCTTTTGGTGGTAAATGGTACATACTTGTCATTGTTGATGATTTCTCTAGATATTCTTGGGTTTTCTTTATGGCATCTAAAGATGAGGCTTTTAGTCATTTTAGAAGTCTTGTTCTTAGATTATCTGTTGAAATGCCAGGAGCTCTTAGAGCAATTAGAAGTGATAATGGTACTGAGTTTAAAAATTCATCTTTTGTTCACTTTTGTTCTGAAAAAGGTATTGAACATCAATTTTCATCACCTAGAGTACCACAACAAAATGGTGTAGTTGAAAGAAAAAATAGAACTTTGGTTGAGATGGCTAGGACCATGCTAGATGAATTTTCTACTCCTAGAAAGTTTTGGGCTGAAGCTATATCTACTGCATGCTATGTTTCAAATCGTGTGTTTGTGAGATCAAAGCTTGGTAGAACTCCTTATGAGCTGCGGTTTGAACATAGGCCTACTGTTTCTCACTTTCGTGTATTTGGATGCAAATGCTTTGTGTTGAAATATGGAAACTTAGATAAGTTTGAAGCTAGATCAACTGATGCTATTTTCCTTGGGTATTCGGCTCATTCACGTGGCTATCGTGTTCTAGTTTTGGAGACTAACAAAATAATAGAAACCTGTGAAGTTACTTTTGATGAGGCTAGTCCAGGCGCTAGTCCAAGTGTCGCAGGTACACGTGCAGAATTTAAGGGGGAGAGCATTTTTATTGATGAAGACGATGCGGATGATGAAGATGAAGTATTGGCTTCTCCTATACAACCGGTCATAGAACCTCCTGTTCCTACTACTACATCACCTACGACTCAGCATTTTCAAGTTTCAACATCATCTGTGCATGTTGAAAATCAAGGCGAAAGTGAAGTTTCTGAAGCTACAGCTCCTTTGCACATACAGAGAAAACATCCACCTCAACAAATGATTGGAAATCTACATGAGAGAGTCACACGGTCCAGGTTTCATGATTCTAACTTGTATGCTCATTCTGCTTTTGTTGCCTCTTTTGAACCCAAAGATGTATCACACGCATTAACTGACGAATCTTGGATCAATGTCATGCATGAAGAATTAGAGAATTTTGAATGTAATAAAGTCTGGAAACTTGTTTCACCACCTCCTGGCCATTCTATAATTGGAACTAAATGGGTTTTTAAAAACAAAGAAAGTGAGGATGGTGTTGTTGTCAGGAACAAAGTAAGGTTGGTTGCTCAAGGTTTTACACAAATAGAAGGATTAGATTTTGATGAAACCTTTGCTCCTGTTGCTAGATTGGAAGCCATTAGAATTCTGTTAGCCTTTGCTGCATCCAAAGGTTTTAGACTTTATCAAATGGATGTAAAAAGTGCTTTTTTAAATGGTTTTATCGATGAGGAAGTTTATGTTAAGCAACCGCCGGGCTTTGAAAATCCTAAGTATCCAGATCATGTTTTTAAGTTGTCAAAAGTTTTGTATGGTTTAAAACAAGCTCCTAGAGCATGGTACGATAGGTTGAAAAACATTTTATTAGAAAAGGGGTTTTCCATGGGAAAGGTTGACAAAACTCTCTTTGTTCTTAAGCAAGGCAATGATCAATTATTCGTTTAGATTTATGTGGATGATATCATCTTTGGTTGTTGCTCTCATACTTTGGTGTCCCAGTTTTCAGAAATCATGAGCAAAGAATTTGAGATGAGCATGATGGGAGAATTGACATACTTTTTGGGATTACAAGTCAAACAAACAAAAGATGGTATATTTGTGCATCAAAGTAAGTATACAAAGGATCTTCTATGCCGTTTTGGAATGGAAAATAGCAAACCTATTATGACACCAATAGGAGCTACATCAACGCTAGATCCTGATGAGGATGGTGAGCCAGTTGATCAAAAAGAGTACAGGAGTATGATTGGTTCACTTTTGTATCTCACTGCCTCGAGACCGGATATTCAATTTGCTGTGTGTTTGTGTGCTCGGTTTCAAGCTTCCCCACGTGCTTCACATCAGCAAGCTGTCAAAAGGATTCTCAGGTATATTCATGGCACTAAAGATTTTGGTATATGGCTTTCTGCTTCCTCATGTATTAGCTTAAGAGCATTTTCTGATGCTGATTTTGGAGGTTGTAGAATTGATAGGAAAAGTACTTCCGGTGCATGTTTTTTCTTTGGTGATTCACTTATTGCATGGTCATCTCGAAAACAATCTTCTGTTGCACAATCTACTGCTGAATCTGAATATGTGGCTGCTGCTAGTTGTTGTTCTCAAATTCTTTGGATAATAGCTACACTTAAAGATTATGGGGTTACTTTAGAGAATGTTCCACTTTTCTGTGACAACACTAGTGCTATTTGTATTGCTAAGAATCCTGTGCAACATTCCAGAACAAAGCATATCGTTATTAGATTTCACTTTCTTAGAGATCATGTTGAAAAAGGGAATGTGGCACTTCACCATGTGGCTACTGAACACCAATTGGCAGATATTTTCACAAAACCTTTGGATTCTTCTCGTTTTGCTTATCTTCGGGGAGAACTTGGGGTTATCCATCCAATGGGGTTGTCTTGAGGGGGATTTTTGAACTCTTTGTAACATACTGTAAATATTTTTGCTTCATAAAAAAAATAATAAATATACAATGAGCATTATAATTTATTCACGTATGACATTTGAAGCCGTGTGTTGCTAAAGTGATTGCATCTTTATATCTATACATGTATGATGTCGTTTTGTCATGACTATTTAAATGGAATGATAATTTGAATTAAATCTTGTCATGGCTAAACTTTCTTGACTACTTTGATCTTGTTTCTAAAAGTGCTAATTCTAAATTATGAAAGTTATATATGATGAAAAATGATATGAGAAAGATTAAGGAAATATGCATTGTCGCACTTCTTCTTAACGAGATGGCTTATCATTGCACTTGATATGAACTTGGAAGAAGTTGTGTATGACCGAAACCTGGTTCTTAAGCTTTCTATTGTCAAATGACATAGGCTTGACTAGGTTGAAAAGTAAGGTTGATGGTGCATATAATTCCTTGCAGTTTTTTTTGCTGCAATCAATAAAACAAATCAGTTTTTTTACGCATCAATAAAATGCACAAAATTTTCAAGTATTGAGGTAGTTAAGAAAGGGACATCATGTCATGCAAATAAATTGTTAATTGCACTTGATTTTTAGTTGTGATGAAATTGCATTGTATATGTATGGCTGTGAAGGTGCAACTATTTTCTAGCAAGGCTTGGACGAGTATTTGCTACATACATGGATGATTTATGATGCTCATTAGTATTAAAAAATGACAAAACCATAAACGTAAAAATAATTTTGTTCTCTTCTCTTTGTGTTCTTGATGAATCCATTGTCAAAGGGGGAGAGTTTTTCACATTGCACAAATGAGGGATTTTCTTTCTTCTCTGGTTTCTCATAGGGGGAGGGATTTTCTTTTACTTTCTTTACCTTCTTCTTTGGTTTCTCACAGGGGGAGATTTTGCTTTGGAAGAAAGGGGGAGAGTTTTTATGGATCATTTTTTTGTGATGATCTTTTCACTTTGCTTTTGATTTAAACAAAAATTTTCTTTTGATTTAAGAAAAAATACTTACGAAAGTGTATGCCAATGTTCAATGTTTTTATGGTGTTGCCAATGATTTCATCAAGGGGGAGATTGTGAGATCATGTGTGATGAAACATTGGTTTATATTGAAATTGGCATTGCAAAGTGATTAGCATAATTAACATAGGGTGATGATACACTCATGATGGTTTTCGTTTGGATGTAACACACTCATGTGAGTAGTGTTGCATGGACTGATCTTGAGTTAAGTCGTGGACTTGTGCTCGTACGCGGTTGCGTGTTTGTTCATGGGCAGGTGTTGCTTGAGGCGGAACGTGGTCGGTGACTGACTGGAATTACGTTCAGGAGGAACTGAGGTTTCAGGACTAAGTTCAGGGAGGAACTAAGGTCCTATTGGTCAAGGATGTCATGCGGGACGTTCGGGCTAGAGAACAGTGCACGTGAAGGATTGTCGATGTGCGAGTATGAGACTCGGTGTTGATGGATGATGCTAAGTGCTAGCAGCAGCTAGGCTAAACATCGTGGAGATGTGTTGGCTTTAAAGTGGCCAGTTGTGGTCACGTGTGTTTTGGCTACTTAATTAGCTTGTTTGGCTAATTAATTAGTGGCTCAATGTGGAGCGTACAGGGATATGTGCATGCATGTGCGCATGCACGTAGCTGTGTTGGACTCGGCCTTGTTGGTTTTGAGTCCCATAGAGGCCAGGACAGCCTGGTTGTGTTTGTGACCTCGTGTGGGTCCTGGTGTCCAGTTTGGACACGGCTGTTGGTTTACAGCAAGTAGAAAGGAAAGGGTCCACGTCCAGGTGAGGGCGCTGGCTGTATAAGAAGAGGAGCCGAGGGTGTCGGTCTGGCGCGAGACAGAGACGGCAGACGACGACGACGCGAGGAGGCGGCGGCAGTTCTGTTTTTCCTCGTGGAGTCTAGGGTTTTGGGATCTTGTGGAGATCTTTGTATGGATGCTTGTGTCGGCATCTTTTGAACACATCTTCTATGCAATCAAGATTAAGGTTTCGTAAGTTGATGTGTTGGTAATCTTGCTCCTCCGTTTTGATCTTTGGTTTGCATGCTTGTTCTTGTTTACGGTTTTGGTTTTAGATTGTTTTCTTACTCATCATGATTAAACTTGTTTTGATCCATCCAAAACCGTGTTAGGGTTTCATGTTAGTGATCTGATAAGTTTGGTTGGTTAGGCCTAATTAGTTTTTGAATCTCGAAATTAGGGTTTGGCTAATTCGCGACATCATTCGACACAGTCTGCTTGTTTTATTTATATCTCAAGTTCTAGACCTCCGTTTGACGTGATTCCTGTTGGGTTAGTTTCACAATTTGATAAATTATTTTCTGGCCAAGTTTCACGATTTTAGCAGTTACTGTTGAAGAGCGACATACGATTTAGTGAAGTGTCCAGAATCTGTTTTAAGGGTGAAAAGTTTTCCGCTGCGATTTGTGCTATCATTCACCCCCCTCTGATAGCTAGATTAGAGGGCTTTGATCCTACAGATTCAAATCACTTTATCAATATATGAAGAAGGTTCTTCAAAAGATGGGCCAACGAAGCTGAGGAAGGAATGGATAGTTAAAAGTGGAATTAGACTAAGTATCCAAGAAGTGTTTCATGTGGTAGTGGAGCACTAACAAGTGTGATCGAGGAGCTATTGTAATAATGAACGATGTGGAAGGAAATTGGATGCCACTCACCTAAACCTTTGTCTCTTGCTAGCCTTTGCGAATCTCGGGACGAGATTCCTTTTAAGGGGGGTAGATTTGTCACACCCTAAAATTAATGAATTTTAGGATGTGATTAAAAAAAATAAAATAATAACAATAACAATAATAATAAAGCAATGATTTTCTCATAATTATATAAAAATTTCAACATTTATTTTCTTTATAGAAAATCTAGTATAGGAAAAAAATAAATAATTGTCTTTCAGAATTAAATAAAAAGGTTTTATTTTTATTGCATTCATGTCGTTGCATTGGTTTTTGTTTGTTTGCGTGTTTGAGTTTGCAAAATAAAAATACCCAAAAACTACCCTAAAAATCTCTTTTTCTCTCCCCTATCTCTTTTGGCCCATCCCATCTTTCTCTCTCATTTCCCTCTTTTAGCCCAGCCCCCTCCTCTTTTTCTTCCAGCCCGGCCCAAAACCTCTCTCTCTTCTCCTTCTATTTTCTTTCCTCTCCCTGCGGCCCAACTCGGCCAGCCCAATCCTTCTCTTCTTCTTTTTCTTCCTTCCCCCACGGCCCAACTCAGCAGGCCCAAACCGCCTACTCTCCCTTACCCTTCTCCCATCGACAGCTGGGTCCCACCTGTCGGCACCCCTCTCTTCCTTTCCTTTCTTCTTCCTCTACTCCTCCCCTCTTTCCTTTTTCCGTCACGACGCTAGACGCGCCGCCGCGCCGTCGTCCGCGCTCCCTCCCCTTTCCTTTTTCCTCACCCCGAATCCAGGTCGACTCCGCGCCGTCGCCCGCGTCTCCTCTTTCCTTCCCCGCGACGCTGGCTGCCATACTCGTCGCGGTACGTGCTCCTCCCTTTCCATCGTTGTCCGCCGTGTGAGCCGCCGCCTTCTCTTTTCCCGGCCGCTCCGCCTCCTCCCCTCCCCTATAAAACCCACGCCGGAGCCCCGCTTTGCACCAGAGCCATCTTCAATCCCTTCCTCTACTCAACACCAACGCACGCCGTTTTCCCCTTCTCTCCCGCTCTCCCGTTTTCCCCCTCTCTCCCGCTCTGTCGCAGCCCCAATTGCTCGCCGGAGTTCTGTTTCCGCTCGCCGCCGTGGCCGCCGGCCTACAGTCGCTGCACGGCCGTCTCGTGACCACCCTCACCTTCTCCGTGTCGCCCTCTCTCTCCCTAGCACAATCCCAGCCTGAACAGAGCCACGGAACACTGGATTCGGTGAACTCCGGCCGTCCGCCGCCGCTCTCCCTCGCCGCCGGCGCCCAGCGCAGCGGAGCGATTCGCCCGACCCTTTTTCTCCGCCGGGTCGACCTGAGCCGACCCTCGTCCCGCCGCCCGATTTGGATCTCACAGCCAGAACGAATTTGAGCCGCGCGCCTTATCCTTTAGCACGCTCTTTTAAAAGCTTTTGTTTTGTGATTGGTGTATTGTTCTTAGCTATACTTGTTTGTTGTTTTGTATGTTTGTGCTCGATGTTTGCTTCGAGTAGAATGATCGCTATTGAAGCTTGAAGATCAAGGTTTTCAAGTAAGCAAGAGCTGAAGAGCAGTAAGAGTAGCTTTTCGTTGGAAAAATGCAAGTGACCCTAACCATCCTCCTATCTATGCTTATTTACAAGAATACCATGTATTAATTGGAACGTGAAGAACCACCCAGGAAAATAGTACAACCACGAGGACTATATGGCTCTGGTATGGCTAATTAATTAGAGACTCTAGTTTGAAGTGGTCTTACTGAAAGGGCAAGGAGGGGGTCGGTGATAGGGGTCATAGCCCGGTCCTCTTGGGGTAGCAGCCTTCGCTAAGGTGCTGACCATTAGGGAGGTTTATGGACCACACTGCTACCGAAACTCCAGCGGACTACTTCTTATTAGGGAATCTTTGTAAAGGCCTCGTAGCGTCCCTATGCAATCACACCTCGGAAGTGTGGTATTGTGCCTAGCTAGCACAACATGGTTGGGTCCAAAGTTCTTTTGAACTTTTACGCGACTTGTGGTGAAAGTGTACAACTTCTGCAGAGTGTCTAAAACTGATATATTAGCCATGCTCACGGTCAAGAGCGGCATGAACCCTCACATGATTAATAAACTTAAAGATGGATTTAAATCGTTATTCTGGTTATTTCTTGTGGCCTTGCTGAGTACCAACCATAAGTGTACTCACCCTTGCTAACTGCTGCTCAGAAGAAAAAGGTGTGAAGTCTACTGAAGATGATGAAGAGTTCTAGAAGTACGCAACCCCCAGTCGTTTGCCTATGAAGTTTGGAGCCTTCGTTTTCATGATAAGCGCATATCTCTGATAGTCTTGTAAGTCCTTATTTATGTTTCTTTACGTGATACTGTTGCTGTTATTCACTGATGATGTCACTATATGTATGGAACTTGATCCTGGCATACATATAGTTATGCATTCAGTTTTGTCCTTAAACCGGGTGTGACAGGTGGGCCCTGGTGTTGATCCTCGGTGATTCGTGCCTTGACGCGCCCTTTTGGTCTTATTTGTGGGCCCTTCAATCCTGTGTGGCGCAATGGACAATCTTCTGTATATTTATGATGTGTCTTCTTCGTGTATTCTTCTTATTTCAGACTTTTTCCTGAAATGTCTAGATAGACAATACAATTGCGGAACTAGGTTAGTGGTATAATTATGTGAGTAAGAGGTATGGTTTTCCTTTATTTGTGTGTATAGTTGACGATCAGATTTCGCATTTAAGAACTGTCAACAACACCCTCAAGCTAGCCCTTTGTTCGTCTCGAGCAAAGTCTGGGCTTAAATTTTTTATCAGAAGTTGCTGCAATGTTGTATTTTCGACTTATACCATAGGCACAACAAAGTGTTCTTACCATGATTTTGAATAAGTTGGCCTTGATCTTACCCTTTACTTTACTCCTGTGGGGCATATAGCTTCACCTAATCTTTGGCGGTTGAGAGTCAGAAAGGTCTTGTAGAGCACCGATTTTTCTCATTTATTTGTTCAACCGTTAATCCAGAGGTTTTGTAAAGTTTTTTTTGAAAGAAATTGTAAAGTTCCTCGCTTAATCTCTTGGATTGCTCATTGTGTTTGATTTCTCACCAAGGCTTTTATTTTACCTTTCCTTCCCATCCTACTCCTAAATGCTTGTTTTGGTGGAGGTGTAGGTATGGGGAACTTGAAGGCACACTAGTTTCTCATATTTTGCTAAGTCAAAAACCGGATCCAAAGGAGAAACAAATCATAAACCTTGATCAAGATGTGCATGTGTGTGGGTATTTTTGGTGGATGGTGTATGGACTCCTTTTCATGGACCATGTCTCCTTTATTCTTTTTCTTGGTTATGGGCTATCTTTCTTTCTCTCTCTCTCTTCTCTTTCTTTTTTTAAATGCTTTTGGACCTTCATGTGTCCAACTCTCTCCTTTTATTTTCATGCTTTCTTGAGCATGTCCTTTATTTCTTTTTGCATAGTCCATATTATTTTTCTCATGGTAACTTTGGAGAGAGAGAGAGAGAGAGTGGTCATGAAATAACATGGAGCTTTATTTTGTGGGTGGACGGATAGAGTGCTTGCTATCTTCCAGTGTAGAAGTTTAGCATATGGTGGAGATGTGTACGTGATCTTAATTATGGAAGTATGAAATGTATCTCACAAAGGGTCACAATAATTTGACAAAGCTCAACGAGATAACAAGTTGCGTATGTTGAAGGTTTTCAATTTGGATCAACATATGCCTTTGGACAGGAATTTTCATATCATCGAGGAACTTTATTTATTTTTATATTTTCAAAAATTAAATACTCTGGATATCAAGCATCGCATAGGAGATCATAGCAGCTCTACTTCAACCATATCATACCTAGATTTGGGTCATGCTTTTGCTACCCACAAGTTTTAAGCTCAAGGTCTGAACAATTAGCCAACAAACTCAAAACTAGGTAGAGCACTAAGTTGTAACTAGGCATATGAAGGAAATAAACAGAGCAACTATTCATCATCTCAACAAGGAAAACTACACATGCTTACTACACATAAGAAAGCAAGTAAATATTTTTGGTCTTTTCTTAATTTTGCAAATTTTTATTTTGTTTTTGGCTTTGCATATTTTTATTTTATTTCATGCATAAGGTTTTGAAAGCGGTAAAGAAAGTAAGATACAAGATACCTCTCATTGGGGTCCTCCCCCAAACTAGCTTTAGGCTCACTACTGCTGGTCGGGGTTGTACCCCCTCCAACGGAAGTAAGCCCTCCACTCCTCCTGCTGCTGCAGCTGTCTCTGCCCCATAGCATGGATCCTCTCACAAGTGTGTTGCTGCCATGCTTGGTTGGTCTGGATATGCTGGTTCAGCGACTCCTCGATGTCGTTGGCCTGGACCCTCTAATCGCCTAGCTGCTGAGTGACGGAGCTAAAGTCTCGAGTCGAAGCCGTACGTCGTGCGAGGTGTGAGACCCCACTGAAGCTGGAGCTGGTGGACCGGCACGCTAGGGCTTTCTGTTCTCACTCGTCGGTGCTTGCGCTGTGCCATGATGACCCACCTGCCTCATGTGGATATGATGGCTGAGGCTGTGGAGGTGGTGGAGTCGGTGCTGTTTCTCTTCTAGCCCTGCTTCGTGTCACCCTGCCAGGTAAATCAGAAACACTACACCTGCGGACCACCTCTTGTGGGACAAGAGGGACGGTTAGTGAATGACAGTTATACAAATGGTATCCCGCATTTGGCAATGGAATCTCATTTGCATAGCCAAGAGAGAAGAAAACCAAAGAGTCATTCGGGCCTTTCTTGAGTGTGTGACCATGTATCAAATAAGACTCATCGATAAGAACACGGGGGTCCTTAATGAAAGGAACAACATTTCCATCTAAGATTTCCATGCTCGAAGCGATACGAGTGATTAAAGAAGTGCACTCTATAGGACCCGTTATCTTGAAAGTCGTAAGCCATTGCTTAATCATTGCCTTCAGAGGGGAGATTTTGATCTTGTTGACCATGGCATATAGGATCATCAACTCATTATTGTGCACGAGCCGAACATCATTCCTTGGGAAGAGGGTGATGGCCAACCATTTGTGCATCAAGCGAAGAGTTGTATTTTGAATATCATTGCACCGAGGTGCAAACTTGCCATGGACAACTTGACACGAAATCAAACCCCAAAATTCATGGCGATTGAAACCGCGGCAAGCTTGTTCAAGACAAAATGGCAAGCATGGGCCAAAACCAAGGCGGTGACTCAAATTTTTCCAAGTAAGATAAAACTAGTTTCCAAAGAGTCGAAAAGAAATTCCGTCATCCACGTCTCGAAGAGTGCAAAGAAACTGGATGGTGAGGAGACGAGAACCATTCACCTCAATGGCACAAAACCATCCCATCCAATCGCATGCCAAACACGAGCAGAGTCTATGTCCATAAATGGTTTCTCGAGAAGGTCCAGATCGAAAGCTTTGGTATGACCAAAGTTTCGACGCTTGAGGATGGCGTAGGCTTGCCGCTCGCGGTTGTCTCGCAAGTCGAGGTAGGGTGCGTCATCGTCGTCTATCTCCATATCCTCGACTTGCGGTTCAGCTTGTACTTTGGCTTGTTCCTCCTGTTCTTCTTGTTCTTGTTCATAGTCCATCATGCTCGGGCTTGGTGTCGGTTCGGGGGTTTGGTGATAGCTTGAGCCACCCCGAGAACGGGACGAGCTCGTGCCCGTCATCTTCTTCAATGCTCCGGAAATGTTCCGACACATGCCCTTCATGCTTGAAGAACAAGAACGAACAAGAACAACTCGAAATGGGATACGTTAGTGAAACCGAATGGAAATGCTTACCCAAGAGTTGTTCATCCAAATGTGGGATTATTCTTGCAGCAAGGAAATGAGAGAGAGAGAGAGGTTTCTTGAATCCAAACTTGAGCAAAAATGCAATGAAATCCTGAGAGCAAAGAGTGTGAGAGGGAGTGAGTGGGAGAGTTGATGTGTGAGTGAAACACCCCCTCCCTCGGGCTCTATTTAAAGAGAAGGAGCACGTAACAGCTCGGAAGGGGCAGGCCACAACGGCTACTAGCCGTTTCAAAAAGCTGGGCCCACCCAATGGTCAAGTGGGTTCGGCCGACCCCCTGCTGGGCCCACTTGCTGACAGGTTTGGCCCACAGCCTCCCAACAACTACCATGAGTCATGCCTCGGGTGCTTTGGTCAAACTTGATCCGAGAAGGTGTTCAAAAATATTTTTGAAAGGATGTTCATGCTCAGAAATATTTTTCAAGGTTTTTGTAAAAGCATAAAAAGGCTAGAAAAAATTCTAGTATGCAGGATAGGTTTGGAAAAATCAAACATGCAGTGAGAAAATTCAAATGGAGTGAAAAAGCAAATTTTGAAAATCAAATATGAGATAAATACCAATTTACATTTCGCAAGGGCTCGTCTTTTTAAGTCTGACGGGCAGGACTTTTCTCTGGCGTGCTTACCATTTGGCGTCCCATCTTGGAGAAGTAGATGAAGACACACTTTCCACCTTTCGCCACATTTTCTTTGTCTTCTTTCTCTTTGTTTGTGTGATCGGTGAAATTTCCAGTTGGGGCTGCTGTTCTCACCATATCCCGCTTCCGTCGTGATCTTGATAGTATCACAAATCTCTGCTCCTTCCTGTATTGAAATTAAAGAATATATTGTCGACCCCGATGCTGAAACGGATTTCTCCGGTCCTGACATCTATCCTTGCCTTGACGTCCCTCGCGAAGGGTCGTCCAAGGATAAGCTGTACTCCTAAATCTCCCTTCATGTCGAGGACCATGAAGTTGGCGAGGATGAAGGAGTTCTTGACTTGCACCAGTAAGTTTTCGACTATCCCTTCGGGATATCGAATGGTTGAATCGGCGAGCTGCACGTACATTAGGGTCGGTGAGAGAGTAGGATATTGTAGTTGTTCGACAATCACCTTGGGCATAATGTTTATGCTTGCCCCAAGGTTACAGAGGGCCTGATCGTGGTGGCAGTCGTAGATCAAACAGCTGATCATTGGGACCGCTGGATCTCCGTGTATTGCTGCTGTCAGCCCTCCCCACGTGTTCGCCCTTTGGTGCGTGGGTCTTCCTGCATGGTTAGTGCGGGATGGCCTCCGGGATGGGTTGCCCCATCCGGTGGCTACCATGCTGACATTTTCAATGGGAGCTTTCGGGTTGCCCCGAAATCTTCCCAGAATCAACCGCAGGAACAGCAACAGCAATTTGCGCAAGTTGAGATTCGATCATTTTATTGAAACTTAGTTTGTTTTTCAAAGCAGAAGATAAAGGTTCAATTTTTATGTTTATGCCTTCCAAAGTTTTATCATTGGCGAAAAGCTTTTTATTTAAAGATTCATTGATTTTAGCTTGGCCAAAAACAAGATCATTCAAGGAGGGTTGGTTCGAATAGAAATTGGAGTTTTAGTTATTACCTCCTTGATATGGTGGGCGTGATTGGTTCCACCCTTGCCTCCTTGTGGACGGTACCCGTTGTTGTTGTTGTTGTTGTTGTTGATGAATGCAGCATCTTCACAGTTCTCGGGGCAGTCTTTCCGGGAGTGTCCACCATTTCCGCAGACCTCGCACATGGAGTGCGAGTCAATGGCTTGGACGGAGTTGTACATCTGTTTCTTGGTCTCTGCCCTCTCGTCTAGCTTCCTGAGTAGGAGGTTCATTTTTGCAAAGAGCATGTCCGCCTCCTTGACGGTGTGCATGACCTTGGTTCGGGGTTGGAGGCATTCTTCACTCCAACCTTGATTGGAGACCATCTTCTCGACCAACATTGTAGCTTTGGCGATGGTGAGGTTGAGGAAGGCTCCTCCAGCAGTAGCATCGATATGGGCTCTTGATGTTGGAGTCAGCCCATTGTAGAAGCTTTGGAGAACGAGCCATTCGTCCATCCCATGATGAGGACAGGCGAGGATGTATTCTTGCAGTCTTTCCCAAGCTTTAGGGATTGACTCCATCCCTGTCTGCTGGAAACTTGAAATTTTTCCGCGCAAGGCATTGGTTTTGCCCAGCGGGAAGAACTTCGCGAGGAACGCCGTGGAACATTCATTCCACGTGTAGACAGCTTCCTTGTCCTTGTAGAAGCATTGTTTCGCCTTCCATAGGAGGGAGAAGGGAAACAGACAGAGCCTGATGATGTCCACTATGATCCCCCGTATCACTACGGTTTCACACAACTCGAGGAAGTTCTGGAGATGTGCGTTGGCGTCCTCGTTTGGCTTGCCGCAGAATGGGCTAGCCTACACCATGTTAATGAGACTCGATTTGAGTTCAAAGTTCACGTCCCCGACTTTGACATTGGGTCCGGTGGCCACGTTGGTGGCTGAGGGGACGGAGAAGTCATGAAGATTCTTTTCAGCCATGACGTTTGATGGTGCTTGAATGACTGGTTCAGTTGCCGAGAGGGCAATTTGAGGAGGGACGACGCGAGGTCGGACCCTTCTCACGAGCTTCTCTGGATTTTCAACGAAGTTTGTCGGCAAAGAGAAACCAGTCATTCACTACCCTATTTTCATCCCGTAGGAGAAAATAGAAACAACATTAGCCTGTATAAGCAATAGCTACTTGTTAAACATATTGCCAAGATTACGTATGAGTAAATCTTTTAACCAATGCCTTCCCCGGCAACGGTGCCAGAAATGCTTGTTGGCATTTCTTAGCGTCATCACCAGGATTGTTAGTCCTTAGCGATGGCACCAAGAAATGCCGTGGTGGTATGTCTTAACGATTATAGATTGGATCCACAAGCGCACGGATATACCGTTGTTGCATTTCACCCGGAGAGTATTCGAGTATCGTTATTTATATTTTCTTGTAGGATGGCATGGTGTAAAAGAGTTTTCTAGGTACATAACAAGGACAATATGAATAAGCTATAGACTATATTTCATATAGAGGTAAGTGTTGGCGCTAAAATCGGCCGGATAGGAATTGGCCGATGGTCTTCCGCGTCGGACACACGACCCGGGAGAATCTGCTTAGCTCCTATTCGGGTTATCACCCTGGTGCGGTTCGCGCGGCGTGCCAGTCAATCTGACCTGTTGATTGATAAGGAAATAAAGTATTAAATTCCAGGCGCTCCGATCGGCTTGAGTTCCGATCTGTCCTGAAGAGCGCGTCGGCGGCGAATCGGCCGATTTGCTATAAAGATGATCGGCTATGGATCAGCCGATAATCGCGCAGTAATTGTAAAGAAAACTGCTGGAGCGATCTAAACAATTAGTACGGATGCAACACTTGAAATAGATCTAATCGGCTGTAAGATGATAAATCGAAGAAGAACGATGACGAAGCCGATTACTCTGATCTCAAGCTGGATAACTGGTGATAATACTAGAATAACAGGTAAAACTTGCAATTCTAGTAAATATCGATAACTGGTGAATAAATCCAAACAAAACCAAAGCGATGCGCCCGTAGTTAAAGCTCGGATATTACTCGATAAGCGGAACCTACCAATTGGCCGGAGATCAAGTTGATGCAGCCCTGCCAATCCGTACGAACTCGTGAAAGAAGAAAAGTATTGGCGAAGTCGCCGACTTGAAAGTAAATTGCTGAAAAAGTAGAAGTATTATTGTTGATTGATGTGTTTTATTATCTTTGCAAGACCCTGACGACTCCTATTTATACCCTAAAACTAGGACTCCTGGTCGATCACGACTTGTTACAACCTTATTTAAAAAAATAGGAAAACTACTATATCTATAATAACTTTTAAAGGAAACGGACTCCCGCAGAATCTTCCGCCGCCGTCCCCTAATCCAATCAGGATTCTTTTCAATTGTTTCTTGACCGACTTAGCGTAGCTCTATTGACCAACTTTTAACCGGGATCCTCCGAAGTAGTCCCATCCTGTTGGCGCAAGCTGCATCACCAATCGGCCGATTTCCAACTGTTACCCCAATCGGCCGATTCCTTACTGTAGCCTTCAGATCTGCCGCATCGGCCAATCTTCTCCTCCTGACGCTGATTCAACACGTGTCAAAATCTGGCGTCAACACATGCCCCCCAGTTTCGGAGTAAAACATAACTTTTTCTTCGAAACTCTTTCTTTAATCCTCTCCTCCGAAACGGGCGCAGTAAAACCTCCTTCCGTTCTGCGGTGCAATGATTGCAATTTCCTCGGACTGAGTGTGCGAAACGACTGCTCCCCTGGAATTCGTGTAGATGGCGCGGTAAAAATACCATCTTTACCCTCGCTCTCCCAATTTTTCTTAAGTACTGGCCTTCTCCGCCTACTCTTCCCCACAAATCTAGCATTCTCTACCAACGAACCACTGTTCGTCTTCCTCCAAGTTCTCTTGATCTCCAAGTGCTTCCCCCCTTCCGGCGATCTCATCTGCGACCTGTTCCAACCCTCCAATGGCGTCACCATCGGCGACCGCTCCATCCACGGAAGCTCTATCGGCGACCCCTTCAGCGGCGGCGGCCCAATCGGCGGTTCCCCTGGCAGTCTCATCGGCGACAATGATTTCAATCCCAGAGGTAAATGCTTGAAATTTTTCCCTTTTCGCTTTTCTGCTGCTTTAGTACTTTCCGGATTTTTCTCAGTTTCTTCCCCTTTTCTCCCTTTTTAGGCACTTAGGCACCGAATCACCATCCTCCTCTCAGAATCCCCTGACCTCATCTGCTTGGGCCCTATGGGAAACCCCGATCCAACAGACCTGATCAGTCTAGAAACTCATAGAATCCCATTCAAGCAGTCGCCCATGAACCTAGATCAGTGGGTAGGTACTTTTAGATCCTGGCCAAATGAAACCCCCGGCTGGAGAGAATGGTACCAGAGAGTGGCCAAGTCTTGGAAGATTCAGTGGGAGGAACAAAAAATCGGCCAGTGCATAGACCTATCTTTGTCTCAGAAGGAAAGAAATGAACCTCTGGTCATGGCAGCTTCTTATTTTGGTCTGATGCACTCAATGCATTCCTTTTCGGACATGGACCTATGACCCCGACTCTGGCCGATGTTCTGTTGTTGACCGGCCTCGATGTCTCCTCCGCCGATACCCCTTTCAACTATCTGTTCAAGCCATCACATCGGCTAGAGACCAAAGGAATCAGCGGATGGAAATGGTATATTAGTAAAAATATGAAGACGGAGACAGTCTCACAGAGGGAGCATACTGCCTTTTTGATGATGTGGCTAGAAAAGCATTTTTTCTGTGGCAGAGCAGTTGGACCCTCTTCAAACACCCAAGCTTTAGCGGAGGCTTTGTCACAAGGATCGGCCATCCCCCTTAAAAAACATTTGCTGGGATCGGCCTATTACCTGATGCACCAAATCGGCACCAAACTGTCGAAAGGGGAGCCGATTGGGAACCCTGGCGGTCCCTGGTGGTTCATTACCCTCTGGCTCAATTTACACACAAGGTCTCTCAGCAACGGATAGAGACCAAAACTTTTCCTAACATTGAGTCAGAGGAGAATCCATCCGTCCGACGTCGCTGCAGATCTTTTGGAGAAGCAGCATCGGCCTTCCCCGGCTGCCAGTTTACTGCTACCCGCACAACTGAGTACTTCAGATGCTTTTATAATGGCCTTAGTGAAGAGACCATCAGCTGGCATCCATATCAAGCAGTGGAGCCGATTTTCGAATTACCCATAAGGTACGATTTCTCCACCCATACTTTTGACAGAGAGCTTATGGATGTCTTAATCAAGCCGGGGATTCTGCCAGCCAATTTCTTCTCAGGAAAGGACTCTACCACCTATGAGTTCTACAATCCATCGGCTGCAGCAAGGCAACTGGGTTTTGGCCAACTGCCGATTCGGGTCTACTTCGCCGGTCAAGCGAAATTCAGAGATGGACTGACTTCAAGTCTTGATTATAGTCGGCTGTGCGACCTAGTACCGGATTCCAGTACTATCGATCTGAGTAATTGGTCAGTTGCCTCTTTTGCCACCCAGCAATACAAATTATGGTGGGCAGAATGGAAGCAATACCTTTTCTGCAAATCTCCATCATCTTATTGTAACATTCTGGACCCAGAAAACATTGATCCAAATGCAGCGGTATGTCCTTTTTCTCAGCCGATTCCAATGCTATCTCTTTCCATATTATCATCTTGTTATTAACTCACGTTCATCTTCTCAGTCTGAAAGCCAGGTCCCTCCGATGCGGAGCCGAAGCGGCAGGCCGATAGATAGTCACCATCAATACACGCCGTATCCACTTATCGGCTTCCATGCTCCAACTATCAAGGATATCTCTACTGGCCGATCGAAACGAGCACCGAAAAGGCCAACATCGAAGATAACCAGCCGCCGAGTGTGAGCTCGCATCAGATCGGCCGATCAGACGGCAATAGCATTGGCTGAGGTTCCTCGTATCGGATCGGCCGATCAGATGGCAGTGGCATCGGCCGAGACTCCCCGTATCGGATCGGCCGACCAGACGGTGGTGACACCAGCCGAGGCTCCATTCCCTTTACCTTTGCCGGTTGTCGAGATGGCCGATCCCCATGTCACCGCCGAAGTCGGGGCAGCTGCAGCATCGCTATTAGTAGAAGCTGTTCAGTTAATCTTACTTATCTCATATATTCTTCAAATCTTCTACTGACATTAACTCGCTTCTTCTGCCAGGCTGCACAAGCTATTCCACCGCAATCTCCGCAGCAATCGGCTACGTCCCAAGTGGGAGCCGAAACTCGAGCAGCTCCTATCATCGAGGTAAATGATCTCTTACCTTGATCTCTTAACTTTCAGAAAACTTAACCGATGTTCTGCAGGCCGATTTGGGTATGCTAACTACAACCCCACAACAGGCATCGACAAATTTCTCACACCATCTTATTTCAATTTCCCATACCATACTCACAGGATCTTCTTTTATGTCCTTTTCAGGAAGCTGGTCCAAGCGGAGCACTAATAATCGTTGAATCTTCCTCTTCCGACGAGCCAACTGCACCAGCCCCTGAAACAAGGGAAACGCTTCCACCAGCGCAGGCAAAAGAAATTCGCTTTAAGGAGGTAACAAACTTACCATTAGAATCGGCCGATTTCCTTTTACTGCTTGCCTACCCTTTACTTTATTTCCTCACAGGAGCAAGACACCCCTAACAACAGCATCTTCTCCTTTGTCGTCTCCTTGCCCGATCACGAGGAAATTGCTTCACACCCAATTCCATCGAGCTCTACCTCCGATGATGTCCACGCCAAGCTCGAAAGCATGCGCACTCTCCTTCAAGACGACATCGGCCGATTGGTAGAAGATGCTTCGCCGATTCGATGACTTTTCAACGAGATCAAAGGTCGAATCCCGGAAGAAGTATCAGAAAACTTAGCGCATGCCGCCTATATAGAGCATATGCATATTCCGGTTTCCAAGGCACTAAGCCATATGGTCGATCGTGCCCAGATGGCAAAAACTCAGGAGGAGGTCGATTCATACAAGCACCGGACTCAGGAGGTACACCACAAGATCAACTTCCTCGAAAGCTGCCGTCCGGACATTGTCGGCGCGATAGATCGGCTGAAACGGAGAAGAGCAAAGCTGGCCAAGGAGATGGAACAGATAACCAAAGAGATAGCCGCTGAAGAAAAGAAACTCCAAGAACTCCCATCCATCATCAGTGAGCTGAAGCAAGAAAGACAGCATCTGGCCCGTGAAACGATAAGGCTTCGTCGCCGTGTGTCAGAAGTCCCAGGATCCGCCGATGATGATTAGAGAGTACTAGATTCGGCCGATCAAATTAGACGACAAGCTATTGTAGCCATAGATGCTTTCCTTGGGTTGTAAAGAACATTGTAAACATTTATTGCTCCTTCAATGTTACTGCGCCGATTTGGTTTTGAACTATTTCTTCAGTCAGCTTTGCATTTATGTATGTATTTACTCCGATAGGACGTGTCTCACCATCCATCTACCTCTCCTTCCTTTATAAGTAGACCCTTCACCATCTCCAGAGGCATACACATCACTTATCTTCTCTTTCCCTCTTTACTGTCCCAAACTGAACGGCAAGATGTCTTCTTCGTCCTCTTCATCTTCTTCCTCTGTCAACCAGGTATGAACTTCTCTTCTGCCTTTCCCCTAAGCATCTCAATCGCTCTGATGTTGGGTAACCCCCTTTTATCTCTGTTTAGCCAAAACGTCTTAGCCCTGGCCTGGAACGAGCGATTGAAATCATGCATTCAGAAGAACCACTATCACAGGCAGACAAAGATCTGATAAGAGTTCATGCTGAGGAACTCAGAGATCATGTCCCCGCTGTTGTCCAAGAATACTGGGACCTTATAGATGCTCACTTTTTGGTCCGTAAACGACCATCTTCTGAAACAAATCCTCCACTTCCTTGTAAAGTTAAGACCGAAGTTGCCATGGAGGATCTGGAGGAGAAGAAGACCCGCCTACTGATAGAACTTTGCAACCAAGCTGAAACTGGAGCCACTGCAGAGGACCCCAAGGAGAAAAGGCTCAGCCTTATGATAGAACTGGGTCGCATCGAGAGAGAAATCCAGCGTAGGCGTAATCAGTAGACATATCGGAATTTTTATTCTAAGGGCGACTTGTACCATGTCGGCCATGTACTCTGTCACTTTCATCCAATAATGAATCCCAATGTTTTTCTTCATCAGAAGTGTAGACGAAAACCGAAGAAAAATCGGCCATATTATCTTGATATATTTCACTGCAAGTTATGCATCTACCCAAATGCTTGGATAGTACCTCTTCAGATATCGTCCGTTTAAAGCTCTTGGGAATTCCTCCCCTTCGACTGTCTCCAGAATATATGCATTCCCAGGGGCACATCGGCTGATTCTGTACGGCCCTTCCCAAGTGGGTGACCATTTACCGAATTTAGGATCTTTGGATCCTATCGGCAGCACCAACTTCCACACCAAATCTCCCTGAGAGAATTGTTTAACTCTGACCTTTTTGTCATACCATCTGGCCACCCTTTTCTTGTTTTCTTCTATACTAATCAGGGCTCTCAACCGTAAACCTGCCGAATTATCAAGTTCGTCCTTCATGATGGAGGAATAGTCATCGGCCGTTAACTGATCTTGAAACGATATACGTCTTCACCCCGTCCTTATCTCCCAAGGCAAGACTGCCTCATGACCATAAACCAACTGATAAGGGGATATCTTAGTGGTTCCATGACAAGCCATCCTATAAGCCCATAAAGATTCAGCCAAAGACATATGCCACTTTTTGGGTTGCTCTTCTATCTTCCTCTTGATTAGTTTGATTATCCCTTTATTGGACGATTCTGCTTGGCCATTGGCTTAAGCATAATATGGAGAAGAATTTAATAATTTAATCCCCATATCGGCGGCAAACTCTCCGAATTCTCCAGAAGTAAACATTGTTCCTTGGTCAGTTGTGATGGTTTGAGGAATACCAAATCGATAGATAATATGGCTTTTAACAAATTCAATCATATCGGCCAATGTCACATTCCTTAAAGGAACTGCCTCCACCCACTTAGTAAAATAATCTGTGGCTACTAATATGAACTTATGCCCTTTGCTTGATGGAGGATGAATCTGTCCGATGAGATCTATTCCCCAACCTCTGAACGGCCACGGCTTGATTATCGGATTCATAACCAATGCTGGCGCACGCTGTACATTACCAAACTTTTGACAGTCTTGGCATCCTTTGTAGTACTTGAAACAATCTTCAAGAATAGTTGGCCAATAATACCCATTGTTCCGGATCATCCATTTCATTTTGTGAGCCGATTGATGAGCTCCACATACGCCCTCATGGATCTCTCCCATCAGAACCTTTGCCTCTTCTGTTCCCAGGCACTTGAGAAGAACTCCATCAATCGTCCGATAAAACAAATCATCCTCAAGCAACACATATTTTGTAGCTTGAAAACGTGTTCGCCGATCCACTTTTTGGGATGGATCTTTCAAGTAATCGGCAATTCCCTTTCGCCAGTCATCGGCCGCAAGTTCTAGCATCATCGCTCCCTGAATCGGCCGATACCCGGAGGCATGTTGGGCCAGCCTGTTGGCCTCTTCATTATAATTTCTGGGGATATGCTCAATTATCGCAAACTTGAACTCCTTTAAAAACTGAAGGCAATCTTCATAATAAATCCTCAAGATATCATCCTTGCACTCACATCGCCCCATTAATTGATCCACAATGAGCATGGAATCTCCAAAAATTTTGACTGCATCAGCTTTCACTTCCTTTAATAATTGTATGCCTTTCAGAACGGCTCGATATTCCGCCTGATTATTAGTTGCGGAAGCTTCTATCGGCAGAGAGAAATTGTAACTTGCCCCCCGAGGCGACACAAGAACAATGCCGATTCCTGATCCGGCCCCACACGAAGAACCATCAAAATATAGAGTCCATGGAACTGGTTCAACGGCGGCAATTTCTGGTCCACAATGTTGAGCTACGAAATCGGCCATTACTTGACCTTTGACAGCTTTGGCCGATTCGTACCTCAAGTCGAATTCTGACAGAGCCAGGATCCATTTTCCAATCCGTCCTTTCAAAATCGGCAATGATAGCATATACTTCACCACATCATCCTTGCATACGACTATGCATTCTGCCAATAACAAATAATGCCTGAGCTTGGTACACGAGAAGTATAAACACAAGCATAGCCGCTCCACCGGGGAATATCTTGTTTCGGCGTCTAGGAGTCTTCTGCTGACGTAATATACCACTCGTTCTTTCCCCTCAAACTCCTGTACCAACGCCGATCCAATAGCCTGTTCATCAGCCGATAAATATAATTTGAACGGCTTACCAGGCTGTGGTGGGACCAACACTGGAGGTGAAACTAGATATTGCTTGATATTTTCCAATGCTTTGCGTTGTTCTTCTCCCCATATGAATTCCTGGTCGGGCTTTAATTTCAACAGAGGAGTAAAAGCCTGAATACGTCCTGACAGGTTGGATATGAATCTTCTGATAAAATTGACCTTACCGATGAGGGACTGTAGCTCAGTTTTATTTTGTGGGGCCACAACTTTGTTAATGGCATCTATAGTCTTGCGGTTGACTTCTATCCCGCGCTCATGAACCATGAATCCTAAGAATTGCCCAGCTGATACACCAAATGCACACTTGTTTGGGTTCATCTTAAACCCATGCTTCCTTGTGCACTCCAGTACTTCTTGTAAATCGGCCAGATGTTCTTGGTGACCTATTGACTTGACCACGACGTCATCTATATAAATTTCCACTGATGTACCAATGAGCTTGTGGAAGATGTAATTCATGGCCCGCTGATACGTAGCACCGGCGTTCTTCAACCCAAAAGTCATGACAACCCATTCGAATAAACCAAGATGACCTGGACACCTGAAAGCCGTTTTCGAGATATCTTCTTCGGCCATTAATATCTGATTGTACCCTGCATTCCCATCCATGAAACTTATGACTTTGTGTCCTGCGGCAGCATCTATCAAGATATCGACCGTTGGCATCGGATATCCATCCATTGACGTAGCCTGATTTAAGTTCCTGAAATCGATGCACACGCGCAACTTTCCATTCTTTTTGTATATGGGTACAATATTAGAAATCCATTCAGCGTAGCGGCACTGCCGAATAAATCCTGCTTCAATTAACTTTGTAATTTCGGCCTTTATATCAGGTAGAATCTTGGGGTTGCACCGTCGTGCAGGTTGCTGATATGGCCGATATCCTGATTTTATAGGTAACCGGTGTTCAACAATGGACCGGTCTAGACCTGGCATCTCAAGATATTCCCAAGCAAAGCAATCCTTGAACTCTTTTAATAAATTTATCAGTTTACACTTACACTCAGGATCCAAATTAGCACTAATATACGTCGGCCTTGATTTACTGTTATCTCCCAAATCTACCATCTCCAATAAATCGGCCGACGCAAATCCATGTCCAAGCTTCCCGTCTTCTCGGACGAGCTGATCCATTTAATCTGAATCTTCAGAGCCGACTGCTTGGATCGGCTGTAAACCAAAATCGGACACTTTCAGGAAGTCAGTGTCCCAAGTCCTGCCAGATATACATTTGACGTGCTCGCAGCTCCACTGTTGCGTGTCGGCCGCTGCAACGCTGTAGGCGGAATCGGCAGTGACTATCTCTGTGCTGTCGCCGACCCATTGCACGAGGCATTGATGCATTGTAGATGGGACACAGCAGTTTGCATGTATCCAGTCGTGACCAAGCAGCATGTTGTAGGACCCCTTGCCATTAATAACGAAAAAAGTGGTAGGAAGGGTCTTACTGCCGATGGTGAGGTCGACGCAGAGTGCTCCACGGGCGGGAGACACGTTGCCTTCGAAATCCTTCAGCATCATGTCCATCTTGGTGAGGTCTTCATCGCCCTTGCCTAGCTGCGGAACATGGCATACGGCATGATGTTAACTGCGGCACCTCCATCTACTAGTAATCTGGTGACGGGTCATCCGTCAACGTAGTCTTTAAGAAACAGCGCTTTAATATGTTGCCGTTTTTCTTCTTCTGGTTTCTCAAAAGTAGCCGTCATCGGCTCTAACACCAGTTGTGCCATTTGTTCTTCTATTCTTGTTGCTTTATCTCATCGTCAGGCGCCATGAATTCCATCGGCAATATGAACACCATGTCGATTTCGGCTGCCAATTCTTGATTGTTTGCTTCTTGATCGTTTTTCTTTGGGCGCCACACCCGAGACTTAACATTTCTTTTCTCTAGCACCTGCCTCTATTCTTCCTCTTGATGCTCCCACTGGCGTAGGCGTTGGATCCTTCATTTCTGGGATCTGGATAGGCCATCGGGACACCACCTGGGATTTACTGGTTTGGCCAATGATCTGGCGTATTCCCTATCTGGTTCCCTTCCTAGGGGATCCTCGTCCGACACCTTGTCATCGGCCATCTCTTCCAGCCGATCGTGCACGCTGATCCTGCCCCCCCAGTCCATCCTGTTGGTTGATCCTGCCTTTTGACCGGTGGTACTGGTCAACTCTGCCCCCCAGCCGATCATGCACCGAAACGCGCTGTTCCTCTCGTCCGCGCCAATTTCTGCTGATCGGCTCTGATCCTTTGTTCCTAGAGTGTGGCCTCGAGCGATCGTTGCAACTCAATCCGTTACACTCTAGACAGTTATCGGCAGACGGCAGTCTGATGTCATTCTCCCAGCAATGGATAAAGAACGGACATTGCCAGTGATCTTCATGCCGGCGTATCATCTCTTCGTGGTATCTTGATTGTTCTTGCTGCTGCCGATATTTGCTGAGCAAGAACTGGGAGGTGACGGGTTTGCGTGGTCGTTTTGGCCACCGCCTGTTCCTTTTGACTTCTTCCGTTGTGATCTTACTCCTGGGATCGACGGCGCCGCCCCTTCATGCCGATTCTGACATCAGCACATTGGTTTGGCGTGAATTCCCTCCAGTATCAACCATGTTGGCCGGGAAGGGATGTTGATATATCTTCATCGGCTTTGCCGATTTAGCTGGGGTTTCAAATTTAAGCCTCCCCTGTTCGATGGCCGATTGTATCTGCTGACGGAAGACTTTGCACTCATTTGTATCATGAGAAGTGGCGTTGTGCCACTTGCAGTATTTCATCTTCTTAAGTTGATCGGCCGAAGGGATAGTGTGATGTTGAGATAGCTTAATCTGTCCCTCCTGGAGCAATAAATCGAAAATTTTATCGGCCTTTGATGTGTCAAAACCGAATGTCTCTGGCTCTTTCTTTCCGAAAGGGCACGATATCGGTTTTTTCCCCTTCACCCATTCTGCCAGGCCGATTTCCTCCTCCCCATCGGATTCAGACCCTTCTAGGTACGCCACCTTCTTTTGGAAATTCCTCCGCTGTTCAAACGGTCGGACTTCTTGTCCTGACAATCGGTGGACGATCTGGCTTAGGCTTTCAAACTCTTGGGCAGCATATCTTTCTTTGATTTGTGGCAGGAGGCCTTGAAAAGCGATATCGGCCAACTGTGCATCGGTCAGAGCCAGACTGTAGCATTTGTTCCTGACTTCTCTGAACCTCTGTATATACCCCATTACCGGTTCATTGCTCCTCTGCCTGAGGCTGGTCAAATCCGAGAGCTTCATCTCGTGTACTCCTGCGTAGAAGTACTTGTGGAATTGCTTTTCCAAATCGGCCCATGTAACAATAGAATTTGGCGGCAAAGTGGTGAACCACTGGAAGGCCGATCCGAACAGAGAAGATGAAAACAAATGCACCCTTAGAGCATCTTGTGTAGCAGCCTCCCCGCATTGGATGATGAATCAGTTGATGTGCTCTACAGTGGATGTATCGTCCGTCCCCAAAAACTTGGTGAAATCGGGAACTTTGTAGCGGTGTGGGAACGGCAGCAAGTCATAGGCCGATGGGTATGGCGTCTTGTAGGTGTAAGTTTGCACCTTTGGCTTCAATCCAAACTGGTCCTAGATCACTTCTGCTATTCTTGCCATCCAGTCCACCTGCTGCTGATGAACGAATATTCGTGGTGCGGGCATGTGCTGAAGAGCTGGCACGGCTGGGTGATGAATCGGCGAATTTTGCTGAATCGAATTTTGCTGATCAGCCGATAGTTGATGGCGAAGTGAATCCGCCCGCCCCCCCATCATATGTCATCATTGGCGCTGCGCCTCTGAATGCTTCTACAGCGCTTGCCCCCCTGCCGATTTCTGACGAGATCGGCTGATACTGAGGGACCGTCGGCCGGACGGCCGATTGGTGTGGCGCCTGGATTGGATAACTCCCATATCCGTTCGTTGGCTCGGGAAAAAACATTGTCGCCGATGTTCCCCAAGGTACTGAGCTTGTGGGCAGCGATTGCACAGAAGCAATCTGGACGGTTTGAAGTGGTGTCTGTGATGGGAGACATGGTGCACCGCTGTATCTTGGAGACACTGGAGGCAACGGAGTGTTGTACCCTTCGCGTTGCGTCAATATCGGCTGAGGAGCCGATTGGGACGTGTATGGTAAGCTTCTGGCTGGCAGCGTGGTTGGCGGGGCATATGCTGGTCCCTGATAGCCTTGGACTGCTCCGCTGGCCAGAGAGCTGACGACGGCGTTATACACCGTGTTGGTCATTACTGAGGATTGGTCAATGAATGCCTGATAAACGGACTGTTGGATCATATCTGACATCTTGCCCAAGTCCTCAGCAATGGTGATGTGGCGGGGAACTGGAATAGGAGCTTTCTTGACAGCCTCCCCGCTTCTGGTACGACTGAACGACTGGAGGTACATCTTCTTGTAATCTTCTAGATGTTTGGCTAATTCTTCCCTCTGGTCATCCTTGAGATCCGCTTTTGTGACCTCAATGATGTTGCTATCGGAGATTTCTGCGTTCTTCGACATATCAGATCATGGATTGTCCCACCGGGCGTGCCAAAAGTGTGTTGGCGCTAAAATCGGCCGGATAGGAATCGGCCGATGGTCTTCAGCGTCGGACACACGACCCAGGAGAATCTGCTTAGCTCCTATTCGGGTTATCGCCCTGGTGCGGTTCGCGCGGCGTGCCAGTCAATCTAACCTGTTGATTGATAAGGAAATAAAGTATTAAATTCCACACGCTCCGATCGGCTGGAGTTCCGATCTGTCCTGAAGAGCGCGTCGGCGGCGAATCGGCCGATTTGCTGTAAAGATGATCGGCTATGGATCAGCCGATAATCGCGCAGTAATTGTAAAGAAAACTGCTGGAGCGATCTAAACAATTAGTACGGATGCAACACTTGAAATAGATCTAACCGGCTGTAAGATGATAAATCGAAGAAGAACGATGACGAAGCCGATTACTCTGATCTCAAGCTGGAAAACTGGTGATAATACTAGAATAACAGGTAAAACTTGCAATTCTAGTAAATATCGATAACTGGTGAATAAATCCAAACGAAACCACAGCGATGCGCCCGTAGTTAAAGCTCGGATATTACTCGATAAGCGGAACCTACCAATTGGCCGGAGATCAAGTTGATGCAGCCCAGCCAATCCGTACGAACTCGTGAAAGAAGAAAAGTATTGGCGAAGTCGCCGACTTGAAAGTAAATTGCTGAAAAAGTAGAAGTATTGTTGTTGATTGATGTGTTTTATTATCTTTGCAAGACCCTGAGGACTCCTATTTATACCCTAAAACTAGGACTCCTGGTCGATCACGACTTGTTACAACCTTATTTAAAAAAATAGAAAAACTACTATATCTATAATAACTTTTAAAGGAAACGGACTCCCGCAGAATCTTCCGCCGCCATCCCCTAATCCAATCAGGATTCTTTTCAATTGTTTCTTGACCGACTTAGCATAGCTCTGTTGACCAACTTTTAAACAGGATCCTCCGAAGTAGTCCCATCCTGTTGGCGCAAGCTGCATCACCAATCGGCCGATTTCCAACTGTTACCCCAATCGGCCGATTCTTTACTGTAGCCTTCAGATCTGCCGCATTGGCCAATCTTCTCCTCCTGACGCCGATTCAACACGTGTCAAAATCTAGCGTCAACAGTAAGTCATTATAAATGATATGAATAAGGGTAATGTGACACACACACAAGCCAATCTCAAGATAAAAAATAACAAATAAACCAAAGGTTAGTGGGAGCATAGGCATACAACAAATATCCTAAAAGCATCTATTCATACAAGCAAGGGTTACCCAAGATACATGGTTAGGGCTCAGAGCTAAGGCTCTAGATATCAAGGAGAATGCCCCGCACTGGTGTACAACCAGTCCCATTACATCTTTTAGAACTCCTACACCATAGCCGAACGTGGGGGACTACACTAACCACGGCAATTCCACCGTAGCGGACGGACAGGGCTGTCACCACCTGCCAACTACCCCTACCACACTATGGAGCATGGTCATATCCGAGGGATCCCGCATACCCGGGGCACCACGC
Source organism: Panicum miliaceum (assembly GCA_032594955.1). Taxonomy (NCBI): domain Eukaryota; kingdom Viridiplantae; phylum Streptophyta; class Magnoliopsida; order Poales; family Poaceae; genus Panicum; species Panicum miliaceum. Next base: position 2,410,199 of record CM064070.1, on the reverse strand, counting down.
CCGTGTATGAGGTCACTACCCTAGCGCCCCCCGGGTCTCCCACGTTTCGGATGGATAAATAAAGCGCTAAGGCAAGCCCAAAGGCACACTGAACCGATATGCTTACCTAGAACATCTAGCCTAACCACATATAAAGCATAACTTATGGCAGAACAAGATATGGTATGATAAATTATCAAGATAGCATAGCAACCATGACTAAGCTCTGCATTATGAATAGGATACTGACAAGTAGAATATAGAGCCATACCAGAGCCCGAGGATTGCTCAACGACCTTGAGGACGATTGGATTCGCTAAAGAGAAGTTCTAGCCTAGCTCCACTACTCTAAGGATTACAAGTCACAAAGTGAGAGAGGGAGAGATGCTATAATGTGCGGTGTGTGTGAATGAGGGGGGAGAGGCCTCCTTTTATAGTCTCCAAGGGTGGTTCCCGCCATCTCTATGTATGGAAACACTAGCCACCGCCCTTGAGGAGATAAGGATGATCTTCCCGCCAAAGATCTGACAGCTGGGAAGCCGTCCAGGTTCGCCGAACCCAGATGGTGCTCCCCCCGAGTCTGCCTTCCTCTGGACAGCTGACAGGTGGGCCCTGGTGTTGATCCTCGGTGATTCGTGCCTTTGCGCGCCTATTTGGTCTGATTTGTGGGCCCTTCAATCCTGTATGGCGCAGAGGACGATCTTCTGTGCATTTATGCTGTATCTTCTTCCTGTTTTTTCTTATTTCAGACTTGCGTTCCTGAAATGGCTAGATAGGCAATACAACTGTGGATGTAGGTTAGTGATATAATTATGTGAGTAAGAGGTATGGTTTTCCTTTATTTATGAGTATAGTTGACGGTCAGATTTAGCATCTAAGGACCATCAACAATGGCGCATATATGGTATGGGCCTGGTTTTGCTATTTTACCATCATAACCCCTATGTAGATCGCAACCCTCTTCATGACATCTCTGCGATATGGCATTCATTTCTTATTCTTCTCCTTGGACATTTCACACCCAGCTAGCTTGTCATCGTCGTCCGGCCACTTACTTGGCCCGACGTGCCTGGTCTTACAAATAGCTGTTAGATACCTCGTCCTTTCACCTAAAATAATGGTATCATTTATTTGTAACCTGTAGAATTGAATGTATGACAATTAATTAGATATGTATATATAGTAATTAAGGCTATAGCATACAAGATATTAGTATTGATGAGGCACTTACATGCATCAGAGTCTAACCATTTCGATGTCTAGTTCACCGAGGCGGAACATATTGTGGATGTCTTAAAAATCGAACATGACATCCATGATGCCAGTACTTTGAAGTCCTAATACTAGTACGGAGCGCATAGGGTACGGAGCCCAAGTCTACATGCCCTCAGGTACCAATTATGCATCCTCTGCATTTCACTTGGAACCTTTGTTATAGCCCACTCGGGTAGAAATTGTTTACCGTACTCAACTCTTTGAGGACAATCAGATAAATTTGAAAGTGTATGGACCCTAACATCCTGTTTGAGGTCCGTGTTAGTGCGGGGTAAGGAACGACCGGTTCGTCTGCTGGCACTAGAATTGAAATCATCCTTTTAACTTAGCTTTTGACTTGTCCTTTTCGTTTGTAGCATGCCATAAATCTGCAATCTTTTTTCTTCCGGATGGTTCCGCTAAGCCTGTATCACCCGCGGCAGCAACTGCAGGGCGGAGCTGTTGGACTATGCTCTGGTGTTCTGGCAACCTGAACCTTGTTGACACCAATTTTGGCTTATTCCAAAAATATGAAAAATACTTATACCATATTAAATGAAATATGTTGATGGCTAGATTTTATCCAAATCAAAATACATAAATCAGAAACAAATTGAGGTAAAGCTACGAATAGGTTCGCTCGGCTCGAATACGCGGCCAGCCGGCCGTTTGCTCAGCAAATACGGGTGATATATAAAAAGGTATTCTCCCGGTTCATGAATTAAATAACCAATTAATAGGCTCACGTAAACTGACCATTATATGATTGACGTGTTGATCAATGTAAAAATAAAGAGAAAGCAAGCAACAATGAGAAGGAAAAATGAATAAACTCATACGTGCGCACATTAGCTCTATCTTGCTGATGAGAGGGCCCATGCACGGAACGTGCATGTTGGCCTAGATACAATTAAAATGATCTTAATCATCATTATTTGAAATGAAGAAAAGAGAACAAATAAACCTTCACCTCGTCATGCTTGCAAAATATTTGGTTGCAAGCACGTACTAATTAAATACATATGCCACAAATGTAGACCTACGTCCACGTACAGCTAACGTGACGTGGAGTGGACGTCTAGTTGACGTAAAAGTACATGCTGGCCGGAAATTAATTAAGCATTTTCCTTAATTACACGATTAAAGAAAAAGGTCGGAGGCCCAGTTGCCAGGCCAAAACAATCTCCGGCAGCGCCGGGAGACTTCCTGCGCGCGGAAGACATTCAAACGAATCGAGCGACGATCGAGTCCCAGCGTAACTTGCAGCCTTGACGAAGTCCAAGCACCACGTCTCCACGTTCTACTGCAGCGCGTGCGGGGCGATTCAAAGTTCAGGCGCCGGCGTCATTAGCAAATACAAAAATCAAATTAAGAGAGCGCCAGTTCTATTCGCTGCTTGCTTCTATAAATAGCAGGCAAGCGCTACGGGAAAGAGGCCCGGTCCCCTGCGAGAGAGAAAGAGAGAACTGCCGCCACGCTGCCGCGCTGAGCATCATCCACCAGAAGCGCCGTCAGGCTGCCTGCAAGAGAACTAGCCTCTGTAAACTGCAACACCACCCAAACACAGAGAGAGAGAGGAGAGCCAGAAGAGAAAGGAGTGTCCCTAGAAGCTGCAGCGCGGCGAGACGTCCCTGAAGAAGGTGAGAAGCCTTATGGCGCTGCACTGATTCCTGTCTTCTCCCGGCTCGCCGGCCACAACCAAGAAGCATCGTTTCCTTCTTCTTCTTCCTCTATCGTAGTTTCTCTACCCTGCTGGTAAAAAGATCAGCAAAATCATCATGTCTGCGCTTCGCGTATGATTATGTTCCTGGTAAACAAATGCTAACAGGCAATGCCGTTGGCATGCTTCGGTTTGGACGCGAGCTCGGCTCCATTCCGTTGGGTTCATGGCATGAAACTGGTTTGGACGCGATCTTGGCTCCAATTCAGTTCACGAATTGGTTATGGCTTTGCCATGGTGCAGCCTATGCCGCCGGCGTCTACGCGAGGCTCGCTCCTCCGTAGAAAATGCAAACTGAAAAAGAAACAAAGCAGCATGCTCCACGCATAAGAGGGCATGTCGATCAGTTTGGTCACCGAACTAACCAAAATCATGTTATTCATTAGCTGACGCCGTGTCATGAGTTCTAACGGGCACTCAGTAAGAATCCGTGGTTAGTGAAATTTGCATATTGCTTTCTGCATTGGCGATCGTCATGTTAAAAAGAAAGCTAAGTGCAGGCGTAGCATGCATGTAGCTTCCTCGCACTAACTTGCATGTAGACTATCAATAATGAAAGGCATACATCTATAATGCTAAGCATATAAACTCCAGGTTCACTAAACGAGGTTGGGTCATTGTAATCATACATCTGAGGCAGGTCAAAACTAATTTACCACGCCACGGCAAGACCGGCGTCAGGAAATCAAATCAAAACATATGCCAATCTCTTGCATCTCATGTTCAGTCAAATGATAAAACAAATCAAGCAAGGAGACATATGTTCTTAATATACAGGTTTCTCTAGACTGCATCATTCATTCTCAAATAGTAGTCTGATAGCCTAAAATAAAATGCGTAGGCATATACACTTAGTCCTACATCGTACCCATGCCCAGCACATGGCCGTGCATGTCCTGCATCTGAATTAGATTGCATCGGGAAAATACCATACATACTAAAATGATTAAATAAATTGAACAGTGACAACATATAGCCTCCATACATGGTTTGTTCTCATTGATCGTCACGGTTTAAGCATTACCATGTCCTGGTGGAGTTGAACTGAACAAACGGCGCCACGGCAAGTCCGGTGCCGAACACCTAAGCACAGTTTGGTTAATCTTGCTGAAATGAACAAAGAGTAATAAACTGTATACTCTTTTGCATATAGTTCAAATTATACAATGCATGGGGTTCCAATTGGAGATTGCTCAAATTAGTCTCTCGAAGTTCACTGAGGCATACACCCGGCCCAAGACAAACTTTATGTATATTGCTCAGTGCAAGTTCTCTATTCCTCTAGCTTAGGGCAAGAGCTTCCTTACAGGTCTTTTGCTGAACAAAGTCCTCCCATTATGCCCGTGTGATTTCCCCGTAATCTGCAAATAGCTCTCGGCCCTTCTGGACATACTTGGTATTCAGGTCACTCTTCCACCCTCAACATAATGCTTTAAATTTTCCTGAGTTCTCCGTGGCAAAATAAATGTTTCGCTCACCAGTGCCCAGAATGCTTCTTTCTTCCCCTCAGGAACCGTTAGCCAATCGGGTATCGTTGGATCCAAAACCATCTTTATTCTGATTATACAATCGATTGCGTTCTGAAACTTTGCACGCACCTCAAGAAGCTATATGGGCTTGCCTACTGCATTAACGGCATTGACCGTCCATTGGCCTTCGGGGTATTGGTTTCTTCCTTGTTGACCCATTTCCTTTTGCTTTGACTGCCAGAGGTCGTAGTTTGAGGTTCCGGACCAGAGCTATTGTTGCCTTCAAGTTCTTCCTCTGTGGGGCTTGGGGGTTGGCGTCGGCATTTACTCCTTCCTGTCGGAGCCACCTACACCGATCATAGGATTCAGCAAGTCATTACGCGTAGTCTATAAAAACATATACTAAAAGCTAGGTGGTAATTAATCGCGTGTAGTCATTACCTGAACTGGATTCGAAATGTAGTCCAGATCAAACTCCGACCTTGAACGGCTTTCTCTTGGAGCGAAAGGGTGTGGATCTATCGGATCGTGCCACACGCCTCTACCCAACGCCCATGTACAATCCCAAGGCCTTCGTCGGCCAGGTCGTAGGCACCATTGTCTCCAGATTGGACACCATCATCGGCATCATCTTTCTCGAATTGCACATCGACGTCGGCCAGGTCATCCCATGACATCTGGGATGCAATTCGCTCGACTTCGTCGATTTGCGGTGCTGCATCCTCCCTTTGCGGGGATGATGATGACGGTTGATCCGTTTATGAGTTCTACATGTTTCAATACAAACATATTTTTATACAAAATTTCAATAGAAATATATTTGAATACAAAATTTGAATAGAAACATATTTGAATACACTTTTGTAGAACCATAACAGCAAAATTAATATATGAAAGTAAATTGAATGCATATTTATAAATAGAAACATAATTGAATGCACAAGTCAACATAATTAGTTTGACACTCTTCAGTTCATTTTCAATATGCATCTCAACAAATTGAGTTTCTAAGATGGTCGACTGATTTTGAAACAAATTGAGTTTTCTTGAAACCTCGTTCAGAAAGAAGGGTGAACACCAAATAAGTTCTAAGTTTGGTGCCTCTATTCTTTTGAGAAGGGTCTAGGGGAGGCCATGCAATTTGTTTCAGAAACAGATCCTTATATACATCATTAGAATGTCTCGGAAATTATATGTGATTTGCTAACAAGGAAAACTTTCAAATGAAACTAATTGTGAGCATTCGAACGAACACTTTACCATTCTAATGAAAAAAAACTAACTATTTTGACACTCTTCTGTTTGTTTGGACTTTCAGAGAACCTTGACTGTCAAAGGATAAGGGACGAATTCAGAATGTGAAGCATATAAATTCATTCTGAAGTAATCCCTCATCCTCGAATAGTCAATGTTCACAAGTTTATACAGGTCCATTATATACATAGTCAGAGTGTCAAAATGTTTTAATACACTTTTGTATAGAAACATATTTGAATACAATCATTTTCACATTCAAATTACATTCACATTGAAATTGAGAGTACAAAAATAACACATTCAAATTGAATTTTACTAATTCACACTTTCACATTCACAAATTCACTAACTCACATTTTAAAAATGACAATGCATCCACATGAAAATTCACTAATTACACTCATATTCCATATATTTTCAATTAAAATTTCATTCACTATTCCTCACATACGTGAATATTATTCATTCACTAAAATAAAGTTAACTACAATGACAAAGTAAAAAGAAATTTCACTACAAATTCACATGTATTCACATTCACATTCATATTTTACAAACCACATATATTCATATTTTTGCACTTATACATTTTTCACATTTCACATGGAAAAAAAGGAAAAAAAATATAATCAAGAACCTACTGTGGAAGTGCGGCAGTGGGGAGACGCGTGGCGACGTGGAGCTGGCGGAGCGCTGGCCGGGTGTCTAGGAGGACGAGCGTCGGCTGAGGGTCGAGGAGGAGGAGTACCGGCTGGGGGTAGACGAGGCGCGCGGCGCCGCGTGGCCCGATCGCGGGTCGAGAAGGCGCAGGGAGGGCCGAGGGGAGGCACGCGGCGGCGGGGAGGCCCATCCGTGTGGAGGAGGAGCACCGGCGGACCAGAGGAATGGCGGCGGCGGTGGGGAGAGGAGCGACGGCGAGGAGAGGAGAGCGGTCCGAATTTTGGCAGCCTCCCAACCTCCTTCTTTGAATATATAGGAGCGATTTGTAGGGGCGGGTGACGCCCCCACCGGCCCCTGGAAATCAGTTTGTAGGGGCGGGTGGGGGCGCCACCCGCTCGTACAAATGGATTTCTAGGGGCGGGTGGCGGCCTCACCCGCCCCTAGAAAATAATTTTTAAATTTATTTTGAAAATTTATTTAATTTCAAAAAAATAGCAGAGCAAATAAATGAAATAAAATTTATACCATAAGTCTATTGTGACATGTAGAACTAAAAAATATGAAAACCATATTTCAGTGTATATAATGGTTACGAGTGTGGAAACCACAATGTATGGCTCACCCCACACTAGTATTTCATACAACTTTGTGGTTTTCATACTCTTAATCACCTGGGACACTGAAATATGCTTGTCATATTTTTTTCTAGTTCTATAGGTCATAATAGGCTTAGGGTACAAATTTCATTTTTTTATGTGTTTTGCTCTTTTTTGGAATTAATTGAATTTGAAGAAAAAATTTGTGAATCATTTGAAGGGGCAGGTGGGGGCCTCACCTGCCCCTACAAATCCATTTGTAGGGGCGGACTCACCCTGCAAATGATTTTTCTTTTTTAAGTTCTGAAATTTGTACCCAATACTCAAATATACCAAAACACATAAAAAATATGAAATTTGTACCCTAAGGCTAGTGTGACTTGTAGAACTAGATAAAAATTTGACAAGCATATTTCTGTATATATAATATATTTTTTGAGTGTGCATGTGCTAGTATGTGTGTGTTAGAGTGTGTGTGAGTGTATTAAATACAAATAAACTAAGTTAAACTGAAATCTAAAACATAAAAATTGAGTACAGGTATAATTAATAGGTCTCCTATATATATAGTTTATTTAGAATACATGCATGGATGCAGGAGACATTATAGAGATGATTACATGAATCAAAAATAATTTACTAGCTGTATATTTAAGCGGTAACAATTCTCGATTCTTCGTCCTTGCATGCCCATGGCTTGTCGTCTTTTCTTATGCTTGCTTCTATAATCCTCATCTTCCGTGGTAGGTCTGTGAAGAGGTTCATTTCATTATATTGATTATATTCTTCCACATCGTCGATACCATCAACTCCTATAATATCTTGTTTTACAGGAACAACAATGTACTTTGTCTACCTGTGCGACGTGTGAATTAAGTACCCATGGATCGTCTTTGTAACCAACATTGTTGAGGTCAACAATCGTGAGCCCATAGCCGTCCACCTCAACACATCTTGGATGTTTGACCCAACAATACCGAATGACCGGAATTTGTATATGGAATCATAGTGCACTTCCTATATATCATTTATGACGCCATAGTATGTGGTACTTTGGCCTGTTCTCTCGTCTAAGGCCTAAATACGAACATCACTGTCCTGAGATACAGTCTTCTTATCATTTGCGGCAGTACATGATAAATATCCGTTAATATCATACCTTTGCCATGATGTGACCTGGCTAGATGGGCCAACTGCCAATCTTTTGATCGTTTGTTCTTCCACGGTCTCCCCATCTCGTAGATCCAGGTACTTCAAGGTATCCTTTATTTTGGCTGATGTCTCCAGAAGGAGCCCAATTGTGTTACCAAACATATTCTTCTTTAGGTGCATAGCATCGATTGCATGGTGGATCTCAAGATTTGCCCAATACGGCAAGTACTTGTAGACGATGGACTGTTTCTTGAATGGTACGCTATCGATAGTTGCCTTATCTCTATTTCTCTTCTTCCCATCTTTTGTCGTCTTCCCATAGGTGACCTGGATAGTCCCGACCATTTCAAAAATATAGTGCCTGTCTCGTTTTACTGGAGCAGAATGTAATTTAGGCTTGTCATCAAAAAAATTGTAGAACTTCTTACTTTGATACTGATATCCTTCCACCAAGAAGCGTCTATACTCAAGGTAATCTACCTTTCTAGAACCTTCCAGAAAAGACGATGTGGTGTCATCCATGCAGACCGTGCATCCCGTCCTACCTTTGACCTATCCTGAAAGGACAAACAAAGCCTGGTAATCATGGATGGTGACGAAGATAATAGCTCTTACATTAAAGGGCTTCCGTGCAAAACACCAATGATATCGATACCCTCCTTCCATAGAGTTTTCATCTCTTGCATCAGAGGCTCAAGAAAAACATCTATATCTATGTCAGGATGCTTTTGGTAGATCATGTGAGAGCTCGAGGGATTGTTACTCTTGGTGTTTGATGACACCTAAACAGCCTTGGTGACCCGATGGAGTTCTTAGTGACCTCTTGTACATGGTTTGAAGCTTGTCGATGAAAAACTGAGCATTCTTCGTGAAGCACTTGAGTCATTATGTGGACTAGAGGGAGAATCAACTTCTGGATACCACGGAAAAAATCTGGTGTCTTTGTCTCCTTAATCTTTATTTTTTCCACATTTACTTTGTGCATTTACTCGAGTATTTTATCTTCTTGCAAGCTGTTGCTTAGGTTCCTTATTTGTTAGTTTGATCTTTTTCCTAGGATGATGATGATCGTATTAGTATGTTATCCACCTAGGTTTTCTCATGCTAATGTGCTTTGTAGCTAGGCTTGAACTAGTAGATTGGGCAATACTAGAACTCTAAGATAAGATTTTTTTATTGCATCAGAAATTTGAAAAAGTCCCAATTCAACTCTCAATGTCTCAGATGATTTCTGCAACAATAGATAGGATGTCTAGTTCTTACATTGCGGACGAAATTGGCTGTTAAGAACCAGAGAAACCTGACTCAATAGCACACAGCAAAAAAGGTTTTACACAGATTCTCTTAACATTACTCATTCATGCCTTCTTTGGGGTCAGAGATCCTGTTTGGCGTCTAGTAACTGGCCCAGGGCTACATTACAAATACTTGAACCCTATTTTGAAAGGATCCAGCGGCGTCTGCACCGATGCTACGTAATGGTCTGATTACAATTATTGCTAGTTACATTTTGTGCATACTGTCAAGTCAATTCTCAATACACATGCACTTTTCTCCACAACAAACACAACATATCATCTCTTACCTGTGTTTTAAAGCAGCAATACAATTATTGATATATACCTTTGAATAAGTCATGAAACACTAATTTGTATTAGTTTGAAAGTCTGCAGTGGTAGGAGATACTGGAATGGGCAGTCAAACAGTTCCTAGATAGAAAATCGTATTGAAAAGACAACGCGTTCCACGCCTCGTGCTGAGAGTCTCCACACTTCAGATCATCCATCGTTCACAAAATCATAAACCAGGTCAATTTTGAGTGTCAACAAATCGTTTTACTGGGACGTGAGCAATCATGTTCCAATTTGGATCTCCAGGCTTCTGACAGCTCTTCATGAAAGACAGATCGCAATCGGTGAATTCAAATGACTGCAGAGATGCAGGTAGAGTTGGAAATGACAGGATACTTCTGCAGTAATCCAAATACAGATGCTCTGAAAGGAATCGGTGCTCGTACCCTAAGAGGGGGAGATGTGAATTAGGCAATTCTAAAATCATAACCTATGGTTCAAACTATTTAGCATAAAACATAACCTAAAATATATTTTCTAGATGTGCAACTAGGGTTCAACTAGCGTGAAAATCTCATTCCAAAGAGTTTTGCAACCTATAGCCAATCCTAACAAGATACTACACTACGAATGTAAAGGAACACAAGATTGCAATAAGAAATGAAGAAGCTTAAAAGAAGGGGATGAGGGGAAGCAAACTCTCGACACGAATATTTGTCCCGTGGTATCGGTAGGCATAAGGCCACCCCTAGTCCATGTTGTTGAAGCACGCACTAAGAGTATTGCTTCCTAGTAACCGAGTCTCTTCACACCAACTCCAAGGCATAGCCACCAAGGCTCTCGCCAAGTCCCCGATCACCTCGATGTCGTCTCCACTAAGGAGCTTCTCCATGAAGGAAGGGGGTCTCCACGTCCCCCGCACAAAATCGTCGTCGCCGCTCCACACCAAGCCGGAGAGTCGATGACTTGCCGGCGAGCCACCAAGAACTCCAAGGGGCCGGCACACCGAGATACAAGCTTTGGTTCACTCAAGAACCAGCACACAAGGCAACTACACCTTGCACTCTCACTCTAGCTAGAGCTAGCCTAGCACTCTCACTTACAAAGCTTGTGCTAAACCTAAGGATGTGATCAATGAGCTCTTTGGATGGCTTGGAGAACTTCTTCAGAGTATGGGTGCTTCACACCAACTCCAGCAGCCTCAAATGACCCGGGGTGAGGCCTTATATAGGCTAGAGGGCAGCTCATAGCTATTGCTTGCTTTTACCCAGAAAAGCATAAAGCGTCGGTTAAATCAGTCACAGCCATCGGTTTAACCGGTCAATCTGAACTTGCATACTAACTGTTGCTCTCCTGTCTGCCATGCCTGCTTTTGCTTGCGTTATTGCACTGACGCATGCACCGACGCACCGTCAGTTCAACCGGTGCTGAAGACCTACTTGTCCCTTCAGCTCCAAAACCTCTCGGGCAAACAAAACGACCATTGCACCGATGCTCTGTACCGTAGCATCGGTTCAACTAGTACCTCTGGCACTTCTCCACTTGATCTCCATGCCTTCTACTCATTGCACCGACGCATCCTGTCTTATAGTGTTGGTTCAACTGATGCTACTGACATGATCACAGTAGCAATTTCCTAATGCACCGGTCAGTTCATTTTCAACGGAGTCGGTTAAACCGGTCACCCATTTCTTGCTGTCACTTGTCCAATTCATCGTTGCGGTCATTTGGACACCTCAACTTGGGCATTTTCACTATAACTTGGGCATCTTGACTGCGATTTGGACTGTCTTTTATATGGGTTGAACTCCATCCATGGGACCTAAAAATCTTACAAACTTGAGCTCACAAACTTATTAGTCCCATTGACTATGTTGTCACACAATCACCAAAATCACAATTATGGCCTAATGGGGCCATATTTCTTACAATCTCCCCCATTTTGGTGATTGATGACAACACAATCAAAGCAAGCATAAATTTGCAAGATTTGACAAATTGAACAACTCATACTTGCTTGGATGCTTACCACCATCCAATCTTGAACTTGGACTCCTCCTAAGTCCATGGTTTCCCCCTTTACTTCTCCCAAAATTTTGAATTTGGTATTGGGTTTATTTATTGGATTTCTTGTACCCCAAACCTTGCTTGACCACTATTTTCCCCCCATATTTTCCCATCATTGCTTTGATTCCACACTTCTCCCCCTTTGGAATCAAGTCACCTAAAAGGGCCTTGCAAAACAATATATCTCAAAGGGAAAAGTTAGTAGCCTAGGGAATTAGCTCCATGAATCATGAGCCAAATAAGATGATATCAATGAACATACCATTTGAAGCTCACTATGGTGGATCACAAAATCATGAAACTAACATGACATGAGCTAAGCTTTCCACAAATGTGTGCACGGAATGATAATGTGAAAATCAAGTGCACAACAAGAAAGCTTAGATCATATCATGCACGGAGGTAGCTCTAAAAGATCAAAGAATTGACAAAGATACCAATGGAAGGGTTTGAACTTGCATACCTCCGGGGGATTAGTTACCTTGGTTGTACCACTTAAAAGTTGAGTGTGAGGCACTTGGTACATTAAGGAGGGGTAATGTATGAGCACATAGCTCTTATCACGCTTGTAGAGTTGTTAAATCACATTGAGAGTGAACAACATTCTCTTAGTGTGATTGTACCGAAAAGACGCCGTTGAGAGACTACAAAGGATAAGCTTGCAAATTTATTAGTCTCCAAAATCACAAACCATAGGATGAGCTCCCTCTAAATGTGTGCATTTAGTGTTTGTATCACCAATTAAATGTATGCACATTGTTTTTGACAACAATGGGAAACTTATCCTATAGCTTGTGTTCATGGTACAAAAATGAAATACATATCTCATGAAGTTCATGTACCATGAAAGCAAACACCATGTAGTTTTTCTACACACTTATCAAACCACGTAGGTTGCTCATAGGTTAAAGCAAGACACAAGCAACCTACCATATGTAGATAACACTAGGAAAAAATGCATGCATACAATCTAGCAAAAACAATGAAGCTACATGATGCTTGAAATGAAATCTAGCTACCATTATCTTATGGGGGACTTGGGCAACAAATGTCCAATCTTGTGAGCTTGACTTCTTTGCTTGATTCTTCTCATCATCTTGTAAGCCATGCCTCAAAATCCCCCGTTACCATTTTTCAGGCTTCAAGTCTCGTTTGGATCCCACACCATTTGAGGCCCCTTCATGTTGGTGATGACTTCCTAGGGCATCCAAATAGAGCTGTTCCAACTCCAATTCTTCTTCCCAACCTTGTAAGCAACCACTTTATAATAGTTCTTTTTTTTGATGGCATAGGAGGTGCTCTTGCTCTTGTTCTTCCGGTTGGGCTTCGTGTAGATGAGAGAACCCTTGATGGTGAAGCTCTTCTTGTTCTTCTCATCCGGAACCATCTTCTTGGGTTGAGGACACTTGTAGGACTTGCGGCCTTCTTGATGGCACTTGAAGCATGTCACGATTGCTCCCTTCTCAACCTTTTTCACCATGTCTTCACGGTTATCTTGAGAAGGTTCGACAATGCTCTTGCCCTTCAATCTTGCCAAGTTCCTCATGAGCCTTTCTACTTCTCGCTTGAGCTCATCATTCTCCTTGGCAATAAGATCATCACATGATTCTGCAACCACATTCTCAAAGCATTTCTCATTGCAAGGGTTAGAGCAAGATTCATCAATTAAATCATTGCAAGAAGTTGAAGCATCTACCTTGAAGATAGGGATTGCACAAGAGATAGATTGCTCCATTTCCAAAGAGTTATTAGTTTCATTCTTAATGCTCTCAGTTTTTAATTTGAGCTCTTCATACTCCATGCTGAGCAATTTGAATTTGCACAACAAATCATCATAATTTGTAGCAAAAGAAGCATTAAGATCATTGAAAGCATTAAGTTGTTTAATTTCTTTAGCTTGTCTTTTCATGACTCCTTATTGCTCATGGATCGAGTCAAGAAGATCTTCAAAGGAAGGAGAGTCGGAGTTATCATCACTTACATCGTTATCCATACCTTTGGCCATACGGCACGTGTTTGATGATGAAGCGCCAACGTTGGTGCGGGTGGTGAATCTCTTAATTGACTCATCACTTGAGCTTGTGCTTGATTCTTCACCACCGCTTACCCACTCTCTGAAGGTAGCAAGAGCTTCATGCTTGGGCTTCTTCTCCTTCTTCTCTTGCTTCTTCTTCTTGTACTTGATCCTCTCAACCTTCATAAGTTGATGATGATGCCCATCTTTGAGGAAGACCATGTACCCCATCATGTTGATCTTCTTCAAGCTCTTGTTCATGATCTTGACTTGCTTGAGAAGCTTAGGGTCCATCTCTTTTTCATGACTTGAGGAGCTCTTGGCCGCTCCTCTTCTTCCTCTTCACTTGAGCTCTCTTGGATCACCATCTTCTTCAACATCTTGGCTTGCTTGCAAGAGCACTATGTGTTGGTGAAGAAGGTGGCTCTCTTGGCTTGATGCCGTTGTGGAGCTGGTGGGCAATGGCCTTGTTGAGGACTTGATTTGGTGTCATGGTCTTGAGCTCTTTCTCATAGAGAATTGTTGTTACCAAATCATAGTATGACCTTCGGAGGGAGTGAAGGATTTTGCGAATGAGTTTCGTCTCTTCAATTTTCTTGACATCTAGGGAATTAATCTCATTCACAAGAACATTCAATCGTGAGTACATTGATGAAGCATCTTCATGATCGAATTGCTTAAAGCTATTAAGCTTATCAATGAGAACATGATATCTTTCATTGGCCACATCCTTTGTGCCACCATGGTTCTCATTAATAGTCTTCCACAGCTCAAAGAAATTTTTGCAAGAAAACACACGATTAAACACATTGTCACAAAGAGAAGACAAGATTATATTTTTTTGCAATAACATCATATTGTCTCTCTTGGTGATCATCATTTTTCATGCCTTCACTCACAACTCTCCAAATATTTAGGCCCCTTGCTTGGAGAAAAGCTTGCATTAAAACCTTCCAACGTTGGAAGCCCGTGCCATCGAGCCGTGGAGCCATTCCTAAGGGATCTATCCCTTCCCCGACGAGCTAACTCACTAGACGGTGAAGCCTAACCGTTTCAATGAGCCGGTTTTCACAATTTGCCAATGGAATTGGCGTTTCTTTTTGAAAGAAGTGAGCCCTGGCTCTGATACCACTTGAAAAGAATCTGTGCTCGTAGCCTAAGAGGGGGAGGGGTGAATTAGGCAATTCGAAAACCTTAACCTATGGCTCAAACTACTTAGCACAAAATATAAGCTAAAACATATTATCTAGATGTGCAACTAGGGTTCAACTAGTGTGAAAATCTCATCCTAAAGAGTTTTGCAACCTATAGTCATTCCTAGCAAGATACTACACTAAGAATGTAAAGGCACACAAGATTGCAATAAGAAATGAAGAAGCTTAAAAGAAGGGGATGAGAGGAAGCAAACTCTCGACACGAATATTTGTCCCGTGGTATCGGTAGGCATAAGGCCACCCCTAGTCCATGTTGTTGAAGCACTCACTAAGAGTATTGCTTCATAGTAACTGAGTCTCTTCTGGGACTCTTCTTGACTCGCCACCAAGGCTTAGCCACCGAGGCTCTCGCCAAGTCCCCGGTCATCTCGATGCCGTCTCCACTAAGGAGCTTCTCCACGAAGGAAGGGGGTCTCCACGTCCCCCTCACAAAGTTGTCGTCGGCGCTCCACACCAAGACGGAGGGTCGATGACTTGCCGGTGAGCCACCAAGAACTCCAAGGGGCCGGCACACCGAGATACAAGCTTTGGTTTACTCAAGAACCAGCACACAAGGCAACTACACCTTGCACTCTAATTCTAACTAGAGCTATCCTAACACTCTCACTTACGAAGCTTGTGCTAAACCTAAGGATGTGATCAATGAGCTTTTTGGTTGGCTTGGAGAAATTTTTTAGAGTATGGGTGCTTCACACCAACTCCCGCAGCCTCAGATGACCCGGGGTGAGGCCTTATATAGGCTAGGGGGCAGCTCATAGCCGTTGCTTGCTTTTACCCAGAAAAGCATAAAGCGTCGATTAAACCGGTCACAACCGTCGGTTTAACCAGTCACTCTGAACTTGCATATTAGCCGTTGCTCTCCTATCTACCACTCCTTTTGCTTGCGTCATTGCACTGACGCATGCACCGACGCACCGTCGGTTCAACTGGTGCTGGAGACCTTCTTGTCCTTCAGCTCCAAAACCTCTCGGGCAAACTAAACGACCATTGCACCGACACTCTATATCATAACATCGGTTCAACCGGTACCTCTGGCACTTCTCCACTTGATCGCCATGCCTTCTACTCATTGCATCGACGTGTGCCTTCTTATAGCGTCGGTTCAACCAGTGCTATTGACTTGATCACAGTAGCAATTCCCCAATGCACCGGTCAGTTCATTTTCAAGGGCGTCAGTTGAACCGGTCGCCCATTTCCTGCTGTCACTTGTCCAATTCATTGCTGCGGTCATTTGGACACCTTAATTATATTCTATATCTGCATTTTCACTATAATTTAGGCATCTTGACTTCGATTTGAACTTTCTTGTATATGGGTTGGACTCCATCCGTGGAACCTAAAAATCTTACAAACTTAAGCTCACAAACTTGTTAGTGCGATTGACTATCTTATCACACAATCACCAAAATCATAATTATGGCATAATGAGGTCATGTTTCTTACGTGCTCGAGAGATGTTAGGTTCACCAAATTCTCCGGAGGGATGTTAGTGAATGGAACTTCTCCAGGATTATTTCTTCCTCCGGTTCCTCTGATTCGTCAGTTCTAAGAATCGATAGGGAAGAACAACCTTCTCCTGACAGCAGCTGTGGCACAACGGCAATGCTATCAGTGGCAATCCCATGAAGGATGCGCAATTTGTCAGCCTCTTCAAGGGTCGCCAGATTGGGGTTCGTAATCCTAAGATGCTGCAGTCTGCTGAGACGATTTAGATCTTGCAAATGCTTAAACTGGAGGCATTCATCGATGGAGAGATCAGAAAGGATATGTAAAGACTCCATCACTTCAGGAGGGATTCCTGTGAGATAGGGAAGACCCCTTACGTTCAAGCTAATAGGGATGTAGAGGCTCTCAAGGAGTTGTGCAGGACAGTGTCTGTGACGGCGCAATATGAGATAATGATCCTGTCCACTGATGCAGGAAGCATAAACCTGCTGTAGTCTTCCACTCTTATATGGCCCCGGAGAAGCCGAGGAAGCAAAGCACCACATCTGCCAAAAATGTCAGACAAGATTGTTGCAAACCTATCAGGCTGCTCATCAGCAAACTTGTTTATTCCCTCAGGATGTACTGCAATATTTAAGGATTGCTCAATTTGAGATGCTCGCTGAATAAAGAGTGACCTTATCATATCCACATCTTCCCCACATGTAACAACCAGAGCCTTACACCGCTGAATGTCCAAGGTCTTAAGACTATCCGGAAGTCTTGGTAACTTTTCTAGCTTAGGGAGACTAACGAGCTTAAGGTGGCTAAGATGAATGAAAAGCTCGCCTATTTCAGGAAGTTTTTACAGATTGTCACAATGACAGAGTTCGAGATATTGCAGGCTGTGAACTAGACCGTTCTGATTTTGTGACAGCCAAGTTGGGCACTTCCATCCACCGTAGCCCCATATTCGCAGCTCTGTGAGCTGTGAGGGTGGGCAGAGCCCCTCAAGTACCTCCACCTCAAGGTCTGGAGACAAACTGTGCTGCCCCCGACTAGACCCTGACCATTCAAGTGACAAAGCTGTGAGGTGCTTCTTGTCACTTAGCTTGGCTTGTATGGCTGCCTCCTTGCTTTCTACACAGTCAAGCCTACTGATCTGCAGCCTCCCGCTAAGGTTATTTATGCTCTTGAGCTGCTGCAGCTCATATCCCTTCTTTCTCACTCTGAAGTCACTCGGTTCTCGAAGTGACCTCAGCTCCCCGAGCCCAGAAAAGCCTGAAACATCAGAGTTGCCAAACGAAAAGCCAGAGTATCTAATGCTCCGCAAGCTAATCAGGTGGCTCATGTTTTTGACATTAGAGAATTCTAAGACACCTGAACCACGGAGCTCTAAGGTCTGCAGGTGATAAAGTGAGCCCAAATCTTTGGGCAAATGCACCTTCATCGACAGGGGATTATGAATTCTGAGAAAGCGTAGATGTTTCAACTCACAAATATTGGTCGGAATCGTTGCCATATGTCCTTCAACAACTACTTGCAGCACGCGCAACTTCTTTAAATTTTTCAGCATGGACTCAAGTTCTTCTATTGTTACACCCTGTCCACCAATATTAGTATTGAATATCAGTGTGCGCAGCTTTCCCAATTTGCAAATCTGCTCTGTAAACTTCACTTGATCTTTTGAGCAAACATACAGATGGCGAACGTCAGGGGGGAATTCTTTCATCTCACCACCTTCAACCCGAAAGCAATCATTACCAGAAACCATCACTACCAATTCGTGCAGCAAATCGTGTATAGTAAACCACTCATTCTTACTGCCATAAAGATATTTTCTTGTTTGCGGAAACGAGGATGACACCAGTTCATTGAAGTAATTCTGAGCTACATTCATTTGCTCAACGGGATTATTGGTGTTCTTTATGAAGCCTTCTGCTATCCATAAGTCCATTAACTCATCACGTTTAAAAATGTATCCTTGGGGAAACATGCTACAGTAAGCAAAGCATCGCGTAACCTGTTCATTAAGGTGCTGGTAGCTCCACCATAGAGCTCCCATGGTATGAGGCAACATATCTGATCTTCAACTCTTCTCCAAACTGTAGCATTAAAATTCATGCGGAGTCGTGCTCCTGCTACTCTTGCCGCTAATGGTGACCCCTTCAGTTTTTTCACAATCTGTTTTCCAATCATTTGAAATGTGTCTAATTATTTGGCATCAAGGGTTGCATTATTGAGCGCATAATGCATAAAAAGATTGAAAAAATCCATCTCATTCAGGTTAGGTATTTCCATAGGACTCTGAGCACCTATATATACAGCTGCATATTTGAATCGAGTTGTAACAAGGACCATGCTCCCTTTCTTCCCAACCCTAATTGGAGAAAGAAGCTGATCTAGTTTGTACTGAACACTCGCATCATTCACAGCCCAGATATCATCCAGTACTAAAAGGAATCTTTTGCCTCTGAATTCATCCGCCACCTTCGTTTGTAGGGTGTCAAGATTATTGAATAATAGGGATGGTTCCCAAGAGAAGGCCTCGAGCATTTTCTGGTAAATTTTATCCACCGAAACTTCTTTTTTTTTGAACGAACAACATTCGACAAGTGTGTTTCTATTGATATAGTAGAAATCGACCGAAACTTTGAGAAACCTGAATCCACATGACAGGCTGGAAATAGTTACCATCCCGCTCATAATTACAGACATGTTGTGCTAGAGTTGTCTTCCCAGACCCTGCGATACCGTAGATGCCAATCACGGAATAACACTTGGTATTACTAGAACTTGGTTCAAAACCCCCCGCTGTATCATGGAGCAACCTTATTATCTCATCTCGTTCCCCATCTCTTCCGAATATGATGTCTGTAGGAGCCGTGGATGTAGTTTCAGGCCCATTCAGATTGTTGGCCGGATTTGATGTGTCATTCCCATGGCTAACATTGCTACTGGTGCTTAGTGGCGTCAAAAACTGAGATTCTTGTTCAATTAATTTTTCCAACTTCTTCAGAACTTTCTTCAACTTGCAGGCTTTTCATGAAATGGCACGTTTCGCAAGATTTAGCGCTGCCTTAGCTCCGGATTGACAATTGACCTGCATTGCAATGCTAGCATCTAAGATTTTAGGGGGCATTTGGAAGTTGCAGTACTAAAAAATAGAAATATAGTTTACCAAAACGATGTTTATTACGCAGATGATGCATATGAACATAGACCACCACACATGCACACAAAACTCAGGCACTCATGACTGTACCTCCTATCTACGATGCATGGATACTTGTGAACTCTCATGATACCGTGTATGAGGTACCGATACTCCTTCGATGCTTGCCGGATAAGTATCAGATATTTTACTATTATTTAAATAAATAAAATAATCTAGATATTTTGTTGGTACCTTTTGATTCTTTCCGGACACCTCGAAACCTTTATTCCCTCATTTTGCATATAAATATATACCCTCTATACAAGTAAAATGGAGAATTATTATATCAAATACTAAGAAATCAGACACTAAAAAATATTTTAAGCGATGTTTATGAATTATGTATGCATTTTTATTTTATCTCTATTAATTATTTTTAAGAATATAAATGGAACATATATATCCACGTATCCCGTATCAGTGTTTTTGAAAAAATAGCGTATAGAAGTATCACCGTATCGTGTATCCGTAGTATCCGGGTAACATAGCCTCCTATCACACGCCTACATATAAATCACTAAAAGCACTTGTACGTGTGTAAATCGTTTGCACCAATATTTAAACCCAGAAGCATAGACGTCCGTAATACAAGGTGGTGCTCCAATGGCAAGTTTCCAAGAGCGCCATGTAAGTGAATAACAATTGACTGGGCCCCCCCGATTTTTTTAAAATTTTATTTTAAAAATAATGCACCCAAACAAATATTTTAAGATATAACCCTTTTGGTCGTATAGGTGCATGTGGTGTGACAAAAACAGGCTGTCGCGCCATATGCATTGGCGTGACAAGGCGTGTTAAGTTTGTCATGCCACTCCCACTGGTGTGAGAATTCAGTCTTGTCACGCCACTCCCGCCGGCGCGACAAGATCTCATCTTAGAAAAATCATATCTTTTTCATACGAACATGGATAAAGATGATTTTTATATGAATATTGTAGCCCTCGACGAGATCTACAACTTTGTAGTTTGGACTTTTCTCATTTGAGGTCACTAAGATGTTTAAATAATTGAGTTAAACTTTAAATAGTATATTAAGCACTTGTGCCTCTATCGGATCATCTTCAACTTGACATGTTCATCATAGTTCCACCAAAAAAGTTCTATATAACATTTAATAAATGGAATATCATAGAATAACTAATAATAATTTGATAAGAACAAATACAATAAAAAATCAAACTATATGGAATATAAGGTAATACTCTATATATTAATGATAGCTTTAAGCTATAACAGGTAACTTGAAGGATTAAGATCTTGAAATATGGCTATGATGATAAAATATATTGCTCCTCATTTTCTTCGGAGGGTTTTGCTACAATAAGATTAATATTATACTAAGTACGGAAGTACTAAGCAAGACTAATTCAACTAATCAATATAAATAGAACTTTGTGTGAACTTCTTGATGAGGACATCCTCCACTATTATCCGCTGGCAAAGACGCAACAAAGGGGACCAAGTGGCCCAGTTGTAGTTGGGCGGCGACCGTGTGAGCCTATGAATAATCCCATCTTGCTTAGCTTGGGAGGAGTAAGTCACCTTAAAAGGGAGAGCCACACTTCCCCTATTGGACTAGTCTTTTAGGGAGATTGGGCCTTTTCACGAGTGGGTGTGCCTAAGAACTATTGGGCTCCAGGCAACCTTAATTTATTGGGCCTCGGCCAACCCCACCTGGGCCGGATGCATCACTTTCTGACTTAAGTTTTGCTATAAAAGTTCACTAAAAGTAGATGCATAAATTTTCAATATTTTAGCATAAAGCTTGATTATTAGCTCTTCGCGACTAGAGCAGAACAACCTGGTTTACATAGGTTTATTGGTTTCATATGGCAGCATGTGGCCAATACGTTCAAGATTTAACTAACAGACAAATATTCCATACTTTCTACTTTATTGAGATATGCTTGTTGTTGAAACTTTATTTAAAAACTTTTACTGAAAATCAATTCAAACTTGAAAGGATCTAGATGTCAGCTAGAGGGGGGTGAATAGTCAAAACTGAAAATTTACAACACTTAAAACAATTCTATCAGTAAACTTTGGAGTATCCAGATATTTGTCCGGAATCTCCGCAACTTCCGGAGATTCTGAAGAAATATCCGGAGACTCCGGAGAACTTGATGTAAAGACAAACGACTACTCAAACCTCAGCAAAAAGTAGATCGAGTGAGTTTATGGACTTGTTTCCACCCCTTTGCATCAACTACCTGCAGCCAAAACCTTTCCAACAAGTAGATCGAGAGCAAACCCTAGAATTCTAGCAAGCAACAAGAACTTCAACAAATCACAAAGTAAATGCATGTGAACACAAGAATTTATTTCCCGAAGTTCAGTTCTTCAAGAGGAACATATGCCTCCATTGAGGCACCCAAGAAGACTACTTTCTCCTTGAGCTATGTAGCCTCACCTTAGCAACCCCAAGGTCTAGCTAAGGTCACTTACTAGAATATAGAGGTCGTACAAACGTTCCGGGGCACACCACAAGCTTGGGTGCTCAACGGACAACGCCTAGCCGGCTAGGAGCTTGAAGCTCCAAGAGTAACAAACACGAAATCCATCGGCTCGACGAAGAACGAGGTGCTCAAGTGATGGAAAATCAGCTCACTAGCACACTCACTTGCTCTCCCTTCAATTTCCCTTCAATCCCCACACCAAATCTCACTTGGAAGTCAAAGGGGGAGCGAAGGCTCTTGAATGCTTAGGAATGGAGGCAGGTAAAAACTGGTCAAAGAGAGTAAATGTGGAGGGGTGAGGGGGTATTTATACCGCTTCACCCAAAATTTGATGTCAACTTGTTAAGTTCCAGAGACTCAGAAGAATTCTTGGGAGACTCCAAACAACACCTCCGGAGACTGCGGAGATGTGCGGAGACTCCGCACATGTTCGTACTCCGGACACATTCCACAAAAAACCCCAATGTCTGGAGACTCCGGAGAAATCTTCGGAAACTCTAGACTTTTCTGCAGAAAATACTCCAAAGATATATCAAGTGATGTGTGAGTGCAAAGGTGTCTCTCATAGGTTTGTTAGATCATCTTGAGCACATTATTCTAAGCAACACTAGTAAATATCCCTCCTGATAGTACGACATTCTTATACCCAATTTCAAAACAAAAAGTATTTATACTTTATAACTTTCATTTCCTTTTTGGTGATCATCTCCATGGGTCATCCTATCTCTTGGCTTTGATACCTGCTCATCATTCTTAATAATAGCGTTAGTTCCACAAGCATGTGTCATTAATCAACCAAAACCCACTTAACGGGCCTAGATATTTTTTTAAAATTTCCACCTTTTTCACTACATTCCAACACTTAGGTTATTTCAGTTTTATCCCTAAATCGACAATCTTATCCAGTTTTATCTATTTGATATCAACTTAAATACCTTAAGGTTTTATTCAAACTTTCTGCCACGTTGTAGTACATGATTCATAATACAACTTTTATATTAGCTAAAACTTTATTGCTTAACTAAATTTCAAACTTGAAACTTTCCAAAATGACTAATTGGTCATATTTCCCTTCTTCAAACAATTGCCCAGATTCATTTTTTTACAATTCCTGAACTTGCTTCAGTCATTTGGTTTAGCATTAACCTTGTTCACCTATTTATACTATTTTTTTATGATTTCACATTTTATATTCTCAACTTCTTCATTTTAGACCAATTTAGCTCAAATTTGGCTAGATTTTAACCTTATTATCACATGTGACTCTTTTTCTCTAATGCCACTTAGTCCATTCAAATAATCATTTATATCTTAATCATTTCTTAAAATCTTGGGGTGCCATATTTAACCATCTTTTACTCCAAATTTTAAAGTTGTTCTTCTTCCTTGCTAAAGCACATGACCTATACTACAACTTTTGCATTGGCCCATTGTCAAGTGTTTAGTAGGAAATTACAAATTCAATCCCTCAACATGGCTACTTGATAACAACTCTAATACTTAGAAAATTCAGCTAATTGTTGTAATTGACACTTTCTTCCAACTATGATTGTCTATTTTGTTTATTTTAATCCAAATTTCAACCTTGGATTGATTCCATCGTAAAGTTGTGTGAGTGTGTGACTTAGGTCCATCAACTCCAAGAGTTCATAATCTTTTTTAGGTTATTCACTACAGGTCCATACCTATCCACGTGTGCACGTAATGCTACATGTACACTTCCCCTCTCCTTCTTTAGACCCACCTCCTGGCTAGGGGAAAATGGCAGAATAGTCATGTGCCCGCCGGTGAGCAAGCAAGGCGGTGCTCCAGCTTGCCTAGCGCTCGGCTGTTTCCACAGCAGGATTTTCATGATCCGTTGTAGGGAAAGAAACTTTCCATATAGGTCAACCTTGTCACGTAAGCAGGTTTCCCTACCTTGAATAGTTCCTAGGGAAAGTCTTTCCTTAGTGTTTTTATCAGAAACCACATTTCCTTTCCCGTCGAAATTATCCATAGAAGTTTTTCCCCACGAAAATTTCTAGGGAAAACTTGTGTTTTTCCCCACAAAAATTCTTAGGGAAAAATTCCTCAATAGTAATATTCCTCTACAGTTATTTGGCCTTTCCTAGGATTTAAAGCTACAGGGAAACTTGTGTTTTCTAATAGTGATTCTCTGGTCAGCGACTCGTCGATCCCACCACTTTCTTGGGCCGGCCAAGACCGTCGCTTGAAGTGCCTCCCATTGAGCGCCGCCGCCGTCTATGTAGCCTCGACCGCCGTGGGAGCCACTGTCTGCTCGTTTTAATAACTTCACCACGCTCCCCCTACCTCCCTCCACCTGAATCAATCCTATTGTAAGCACCAAGATTTTATGGTGATGCTTACAGCCCATTCCCTTAAAATTGTTAATTTATTCGATCTAGCTTAAAGCCATCATTAATATCTAGAGTGTTACATTATATTCCATATAGTTTGATTTTTTATTGTATTAGTTCTTATCAAATTATTATTAGTTATTCTATGCTATTCCATATATAAAATGTTATATAAAACTTTCTTGGTGGAACAATGATGAACATGTCAAGTTGGAGACAATCCGATAGAGGCACAAGTGTTTAGTATGTTTTTATCAACTATTTAAATATTTTTGTGATCTCAAATGTGAAAACCCCAAACTACAAAGTTGTAGATCTCGTTGAGAGCTACAGTTTTCATATAAAAATCATCTTTATCCGAGTTCGTATGAAAAAGATATTTTTCTAAGGTGAGATCTTGTCGTGCAGGCGGGAGTGGCGTGATAGGAATGAACTGTCACACATGGGAGTGGCGTGATAAGCTTGACACTTGGAATATACGCTGGCAGACCCCTCCCGCATGCTCCAACGTGGCACACCTTGTCATAGCAATGCATGTGGTGCGATAGCCTATTTTTGTCACGCCGCGCGCACCGGCGCGACCAAAAGTGTTAGATTTGAAAATATTTGTTCAGATGGGTTATTTGAAAATAAAAATTCTAAAAATGTTAAAAATATGTAAAAATTCCTCCCCCCACAATGCATGGTAATTTATAGACATTGAGAGATAAAGGGAGTATGATAACTAAATTCATTATGTTTTAATATTATAGCCATGTTCTATTTCTGTAATTTATTTAAATTATTTGGTAATTAAGTATAGTATCCATATGCATCTTTAATGTCATAGCTAGTTCTCAATTGATTAGCATCCGGCCAGAAATCAAGACATTTTTGGTTTCCCTAGGACAAAGCCTCCGACTAACTATTACTCTACTACTATAGAAGATTTGGATACAAGATTGGTATTATTACATTCGTATTAACTCAAAAGTACTAACTTATGATTAAAATTGTATTGCGAAAATAACATACCAAGACAAATTCATAGTCAAAAGTTTTATCCTAAGTAAACGAAATATGCTTACGTCCTTGGACGAAGGGAGTACTTCTCATGCTCATAACTACTTATTATTCTTTATATAATCTGTTTGTTAAACACAATTTTAACAACATAATTCTATCATAATAGATATGTAAAATCCATCAGAGGTATAGTATCGAAAGAACCTTTTGCAATAATTCTATATTCTTAATTCCATGTATATATCCAGCTCCAATATTTAATTAAGAAGATTGATCAACAATGCAAGTTTTACAAGTTTGACCAGATGTTTATTTAGGAAATGACATGTTTTAAAAGTAACTGACGGGTGCTAACACACAACAAAGCAGATGTCTATAAATCACTATAAAAAATGATTTGAAGCAATACCAGGGGCGGGTCAAAAGGTAACCCGCTCCTACAAATGGAGCGCGGTTAATGTAGCATCCGACCCGCCCCTAGAAAAGCATTTTTATGTGCGGGTGATGGCGTCATCCGTCCCGAGAAATGCCACCATTTTCAGAGATGGGTGACGGCGTCACCCGCCTCTAAAAATGCATTTTTTGTGGCGGGTGATGGAATGACCCGCCCCTACAAATGGTTCCACGTAAAAAAATTTACAACTTTTTCATATGATCTCGGATGAAGTTGAAATTTATATCAAAATTGTAGAGGTTGACGACATCTAAAACTTTGTAGTTGATAATTTTTTTTATTTAAGGTCATTTAGTAGTTCAAAAATTATTATAAATTCTCATATGGCTATGACTATATAGTATGTCATACAACTCAAGTCATACTTTGAGATTTCCACAATTTTAATCTTTATATATAGTAAAATATACTTGGTATATTTTTTTATCTATAGTTCACAATAACCATAGTGTAGAAGTTTCACCCGCCCGTAAAAATGGATTTCTAGGGACGGGTGATTGCATGACCCGCCATATAAATCAATTTCAAAGTTAATATAAAAGAATAGCATACCCATGGAGTCACAAGTGACTGTGTAGTGTGGTGGAGAGGAGGGTACACGCGAGGCTGGAGGTAATCATTTTGAATCCCGGTTTACGCAAGTGTACATATTTCGTCAAAAGAATTGTACCTCGGTAGTAGAGGGGGGTGGTGGCTGGTTGGCGTGGATGTTTTTTTCTTTTTTATTTTGCTATTTTTGATTTTTTTTCCTTTTTTCCATATTCTGAACATTGATTTGTAGGGGCGGGTCATGCCCTAACCTGCCCCTACAAATTGATTTCTAGGAGCGGGTGACGTCGTGACCCGCCCCTAGAAATCGATTTACAAATCGATTTACAGAGACGGGCGTGTTACCCGCCCCTACAAATTGTTATTTTTAGCTGTGAGAAATTGGGGCGGCTACCGCACTAGCCCATAAAAATACAATTTTACCCACCCCTAAAAACCTTTCTTGTAATAGTGAATGCAAAAGCTGTATATGTTTATTTCTCTAGAAAACTATTTCACACATTAGAAATATAAGTGGTAAATAGTTTGATGAATTCTTTTGGTGTTATATTATTCCTCGGAATTACTAATCTGCTCAATTTAGATAGGTTACTTTTGTTTGGAATATGGGTAAAAATGACCCACGCAGTTACATGGTCAAACAGACACATCTCTAGGCAACCAAAAATCATGACAGATTCAGTCAACGTTCGCGGCCGAGGTTGTTGTTGTCGATAAGAGAATTGCCCACCTTAACCATTTCCCTAAACTTTTCGTTAAACTGACCAGTACATGCAACTAATCCCTCGGTCCTAAATTATTAGTCGTTTTGACTTTTCTAGGTGCATAGATTTTGTTATGCATCTAGATATATGTTATGTCTAGGTGCATAGCAAAATTTATATATATAGAAAAGTCAAAACTTTAGGTAAAGATGATTAGATCAACTCGCCTATGCAAAACAGAAGAAGATGACTAGCTAAGCTGATTTACGAAGAAGGACTAATGGTTATAAGAGCCTCAGCAGCATCTTAGATCCTGTTGGGTTCGACTCCCCATGGGAGCGAATTTTTTATAATTTAGCGGTGTTGTGCTTTCAGTGGTAGCCGACGTTCCTATCGACAGCGAGACGCCTGTGGTGACTTCGTCATTCTTAAGTATTTATCGGGTCAGTCTTCGAAAATGCTCACAGGGATAGAGTTTGCGTACGTATTTATAGGGGTAAGTGTGTGTACGTTATGAATATCTGAGTTGTACTGTATAATTAAAAAAATTATGAAGAAGGAAGCAACTCTATCCAATTTTCAACTGAGGGTGGAAAATGGTTTAGCCATTTTCAGACGACTAGCTAGTAGGTCCTCCCTTAAATAAAGAGCTTTATTTGCCCATTTAAATTTTCTTAGATATTAGTCACCTTAGTTTCTCTGAATATTTTGTCCTTGTTATTTTCTACTAGAGGTTTCGCAAAGAGGATCTTCTAAAGGTTTAAAAATTTTCGGAAACTAACCTGGTTCTCGAGGCGGTGATAATCGGCGACATTCAGGATATCTTCGGCATTGTAGAAGGCGGCC
Organism: Panicum miliaceum; assembly: GCA_032594955.1. Lineage (NCBI taxonomy): Eukaryota > Viridiplantae > Streptophyta > Magnoliopsida > Poales > Poaceae > Panicum > Panicum miliaceum. The sequence goes on along the minus strand of CM064070.1, from coordinate 2,382,233 downwards.
CTGAGCCTTTTTGCCCACAGCTCGACGTGAGGCATCTGGCCTGTTGGGATCCTCTCCGTCTTCTCCAGCATCAGCGCCAGCTGCGGTAGCAAGCGGGCCTCCAGATCGCGGAGCTTCTCGGATTCGTCGAAGCGAAGCAGGGCGACGCCATCGTTGAGGAGCCGGGTGGTGATTGGCGACGCGATCCATCCAAGGGCGGACATCGCCCACCCAACCGCTGCAAGCTCTGCCATGGACGTGAGCTTTCCTTCCCCACCGTCAGAGATGCAAGGGAGAGGGCAAGCGGCTACAAATAAATGGCTGCCTCTTTCGTCCCGCTGGTCAAGCTGTGTGCCGTTTATAATTTAATTATGGGTTGGTGCACTCGTGCTCGGTCTTATTAGGCTTGTTTATTCAATTCACTTGTTTAGGAGATTTCTGCACTAACAGCGAAGAAGGTAATAATGCTGATGACCAGCCCTTCTCGGAGTTGGTGAGCAAGAGAGGAAGAGACAGGGCAGGGCGGTTTGCTTGCGTCGTGTTTGTTTTTTCTTAATTGAAAAGAATACATCATATGGAGTGAGTCATACTTGTTAACTCATAATGACTCAAGAGCCGTATGTATGTGTGTATGTATTAGTTAGGATGCAAGTTATATATATTTTGCATCATTATGTCCACCTAAAAAGTTGATAAAATGAACTAGAATGGTATTATACGTAAGTAATTTGAGTGGAGAAAATGAATTGGAGTGGCATGCCATCGTAATTAATTAGCTGACCCAAAAATACTATTAAGTACCAAAAAATATTATTAGGTACCCACTTACAATCTTATCGGTGTTGGCATCGTATCCCATATCCAAGTGAAAATTTTGATATAAGTGAGGGCTGCTATGATGAACTGTTTGTCGTCCACCCTTTCCGGCCTGTTCATGGTCCGGTTTTCCCAGTTTCTGATTTGTTCAAAATCTAACCAAGACGGAACTAGCTGGTCCGGGCTGGGCTGGGCTGGCCTGACAATGTGAAAGAAAAGGCACCCAAAAGGAAAGGAACAGATTCCATCGCAGAAAGAAAGGAAAACAAAAACAAGGAGGAGCGAGGAAGAATGTACAAAGACCAGTTGTGGCCTAAACCAGGTTGGGGACCACGTGGCATCCAGTCCAATTTGGATGTGGTTCCAGTAGCGGCCTATAAGTGCTGCATAAGTGCTGCATGCACATGTTTATTACCACCTTGCTAGTTGAGCAAGGGTAGAGCTAACTTATAAGCCTTTATTCTCCACCTATATTACCTTTGGGTTGACACTTTTACACGAAGCGAGGATGAAAGTGTAAGCAGAATGCTATATGTATGCGGGTCTGCCCCTCGAAAGGGCCTGCGGTTGGTAAATGAAGCTTTGAGATGTCGTATCATTTTAAGGACATGTGAAAAAAGGTTTATACATGTGACTGTGGGAGCAAGGTGTGCTTCAAGTGTATCATAGTTCCTGCCAGCACATAGCCTCGGGAACTAAGGTTCATCCTGATGTAGCACTGGTCCGATCTTCCGATAGGTATGGTAAATTCGATTGGTGGAGTCATGACGTTGGCGATCCGGGCTTCTAATCAGTCACGATTCGAACCCCTGCAATCGTTATCCCTCGCCAAGAAAGCTAATCTTGCAAGCGAATCGAAGAACACAAGTAAGAAAGTATAAGCACGCAATCTGAAATTGCAGATGTGTATTGAGCAAAGATAAATATGGGGTTCAGTCACAGTTACAATGAAGATGTCTGTTTCTCAATGAAAAAGTAGAACTAAACAAAACCCAAACCCTAATGTGGCAGCTTCTACTGAGTTTATACCGAGGGGGGATGTCCTAGGACTGAGGGCTACCAGGTGGGGGCGTCCTCAACCTGGGCTTAAGGCCCAACACAATACAAGGCCGACTTGTTCCAAAATAGATAACGACATGTAACTCGTAGAAGACCAAATCTCGGGTGTATCCAGCATGGTGATGTCCTCATCATCCTACACTTCTTGAATTGGAGTCGTCCTTTCTACTTAATCTCTTAGGCAAGTGGGTCTAAAGCATGATGATTCTTAGAAATTTCAGCAAGTTCTTTGTCATATTTCACAATTTTAGGAGGCGTTAAAGGAAGTAAAACAATTTTCTTGCCCTTATGCATCAAAGTATATATATTAGTTCTACCATGGTGTAAAGCATCAGTATCATATTCCTATGGATGCCCTAATAAAAGCGAACATGCTTGCATAGGTACAACATCAAAATCAGCATAATCATGTTACCTTTGCCTTACCACTATTTTTAAACCATTTGAGGTGATAAGGTTTGGGATGAGCATGTGTGGTCAAGCCAAGCTTCTTGACCAAATCCGAACTAACCAAGTTGTTGCAGCTCCCACTATCAATTATTGTACAAACACGACAATCCTTAATATTGAGGAACATGTTGAACAAATTATGGCGTTCTAGCTTCTCCGGCTCGTGCTCAAGCTGTGTACTCAACACACGCTGCACAAGAATAGATTTGTAGCTTGCAGCAACAGTCATAGGATTAATGGCCTCTTCTTTGCTCTCCGAATCTGCAATATGGTTAACAGCAAGAGCCAAATCATCTTCAACATCACTAGCACTTATATACCCTCCATCATTGGTAGCAATGAATGCACGACGACTTGGGCAATCCTTCGTAACGTGTCCCATGCCCTTGCAGTGCTGGCATACGATGTTGGTGGAGCGGCTTGATGAAGCACAGTAGAAACAACCTTCTTCTGCGGTTGGGACTGCACAGAAGACACATTACTTACCTTGGAAGTAGGTGTAGTAGCTGCTGATGGCTTAGCAATATGTGCCTTGGGCTTGTCGAGGTCGGAACGCTGCGGAAAAGATCTTCCAGGGTTGGACCTAAAATTCTGCTGTTGTCGTCGTCCCTATACTTTTCTTTCAGGCTTAAGAGCAAGATGATACAAATGGCTGAACCTGGTCTATTCTTTATAATTAAGGATATCATGTATATCATGATGCAAATCACCAAAAAATCTAGCACAAGTATCCCGATCATTCTCATGTACGTTACAATGTGCTAAACCAATAATGAGCTCCTGATAATATTCCTCTACCCCTTTATCACCGTGGTTTAAAGTTTGCAAGTTCAAAAGCAAATCATGTTGATAATAAGGGGGCACAAAGCGAGATTTCATACGTTGGTTTAAAGCATTTCAAGCCTGAGGTATAGCTTTAGCATTGTTAGGAGCAGTGCAAAGGTCATTCCACTAAAATAAAGCAAATCTAGTAAACTCACTAGTAGCAAGTCTAACTCTATGCTCAACTGGAACCAAATAAGAATTAAACTTTTGTTCAACAGCAAGTTCCCAATCCAAATAAGCCTAGGGTCAGCAGTACCAACAAAAAGAATCATGGTAAACTTTGTTTTAGCAAAAGGATTATTATTACCACGATTATGATTACCTCCCATACCATGACGATTACGCCGAAGACAATCAGCATCAAGGTCAGCATCATCATCCCCTTCCTAATCACCCTGCGGTGGTTGATGTCGGGGCCGTCGTGGAGGAGGTTGTTGTTCAACATGTTCAATCTGGGTGATCAGATTGTTAACAGTTTTCATTATCTCCTAAAATTTCTCATTGCTGTAGGTGCGCTGGTCATCTAGAAGCCTCGTAAGTTCATTCTTGGACACACACTCATTGAAGTCCGAAGGGGACTCCACTCCTTTCCCTGATCCTCCTGACATGGTTAGAAGACAGCAAAAGATAACAACAAGGTATTAAACCTATCAACTAATAGCTATCGGGTGGTGGTGAAAGCGGAGTGCAATAGCTCAAGCAGCTTACCACCGTCTTGCAAGTGTTCTTACAAAATCTAACAGGACGGTACAATCTGTTGTCAAGCTTGAGTGTAACAGTTGCAAGGCGAACCTTTACTACTGATAGAAGTATATGTGTATCTTGGGTAGGCATAATATGACAACAAGGAATCAGAAATTATTGAAAGCAGATTAGCAAAGTTCAATAAGTATCCAGAGTACTAGTCACCGTTACTGGCTAAGATATGTTCCTAGGCATAGCACAACAAGTTGGAACAAAGAACCATGGACAGAACTCAAAAAATAAGCAACGAGCAACTCATGCAATTGTTTTTGTCTATTTCATTGATTTTTCCTCCCGTCGTTATTTTTGCGCAACTTTTTTATTTTTTCAACTATTTTCTTTATATTTTTCTCTGAATAGGGAACATGCAGGATGGAAGCACAAAAGGTTTTAGCTTGAACAGAGTTAAGATGTGGTCTACAGAAAATTAGGTACGTTCTTTGAAAAGCGTGCAACAACTTTGGAGCTTGAGATCTTCCACTAAGAAAGTAAATTTTGGGATTCTATTTTTGCTCTGAACAGGTTCCTCCAGTCACGGTTGGATGCAAAATTTAATTTCAGCTGATTTAAAAAAAATTCACCCTCTTTCGAGTTCGTATGCAAAAGTTATACCTATTTTAAGGAAGGGCCTCTGAATAAGGGTTTTTGGAGGTCAAGAACAAGGCAGAATGCGTCGGCGTCGCTAGGGAAAAGCGTCCCTGTGCGCCAACATAGAAACACGGCTGAGCAAAGCCTCTCAGCAAGTGAACAACCTAGGGCAAAGCTTCCCTGGTGTAAGCAGCAATAGGTATCGCTAGATAAAATAAGGAGGGCTGCGATGCAAGGCGAAAAACACACGGCGGCATGCAACCTATATAGGGCTTGCGCGGCGAGAGTTCACACAAAGCGGCTAGCGGGGGCAAGTCAAGTAACGTCAGGGCTCGACTTGTTGTTTGGGCAACGGTGGTGGGATAGCGGCGGAAACAAAAACAGCGACGGGCGATTGAACTACGACCACGAACACACTAAACCAGCAATAACGACTCGACCACGAACACAAACTCAACAAAAACAACCTAAAATGAAATTGCAAAAGCTAAAGTAAGTGATAGGACAGCGGAAAGTGAAATTTTTTTTTCGCTTTTTGTGGACGGTAGGTAATGAAAATGAGATGAATCTAAAGGGGAACACGAACGTATATCTCATGGTTAACCTGAATCTTGATACCACTTGATGTAGCACTGGCCCGATCTTTCGATAGGTATGCTAAATTCGATTGGTGGAGTCATGATGTTGGCGATCCGGGCTTCTAATCAGTCACGATTCGAACCCCTGCAACCGTTACACCGCTGCTCCGTTGGTTATCAACCAAGCACAACTTGATTGATCTCGCCAAGAAGGCTAATTCTGCAAGCGAATCGAAGAATACAAGCAAAAAAGTATAAGCACGCAATCTGAAATTGCAGATGTGTATGAAGCAAAGATAAGTATGGGGTTCAAGCTCTGATCACAAAATAACTATTCGCCACAGTGGTGAAGAACAAAAACGGGGGGTCTGATTCACAGCAAAAGGACTCGCTGTCACAGTTGCAATGACGATGTCTGTTTCTCAACGGAAAACTAGAACTAAACAAAACCCAAACCCTAATGTGGCGGCTGCTACCGAGTTTATATCGAAGAGGGGACGTCCTAGGATTGAGGGCAACTAGGTGGGAGTGTCCTCAACCTGGGCTTAAGGTCCAACACGATACAAGGCCGATTTGGCCTAAAATAGGTGACGACTTGTAACTCGTAGAATACCAAATCTCGGGTGTATCTAGCATGGTGATGTCCTCTTCACATCCTCTAGTCATGGTACCAGTTTGGAAGGTTGAGTGATACTTATTCTTGTGCGCCTCGTTCCATCACTAGTTCCCGGATAAAGAAGCCCCAATACTTTTAGCTTCCAGTTTATTTTCCCATGGATCTACTCAAGGGGCCATTGCCTTCACCAACCATACAACATTTGTTCATCAATAACCAATATTGTTATTAGGGGGGACTGGATTGGGGGATTGGAGGAGTTGTACAAGGTGGTTGAGATGCAGCTCTCCCTGATGCACGACGTCCTCTACACTAAGGCGGAGGTGATGGGGACTTGGTATATATGACCTGTGCATCCGTTTATTTTCGCCACTAAGCCACAACATCCGCACTATTGTTATTTCAGTTTGGTTTGGGTAATCACCACAAGGGTAGTAGCTACAGCAAAGTAGATGTGGCTATCACCTATATCCTAGTTGTGGCCGTCGTCCTGGAGATGGCATCACTGTTGAGGGCCGTGTTGTCGAGCTACACAACATATGGGTTGATGATCTTTTTGCCATGGGCCACATGGCTTATGGATATAGGAACGTCTCTCCACCGGCTCGTCCACGCACAAGGTTGGACAAGAAGGTGCAGCTGGTCACGCTCTATGGGGCAACACAACTTGCTTCGGCTGGGCTCCTGCAGCAAGTTCAGCAAACGAAGCATGATTGCTAGATGGCTGGGACTTGAGGACCCTTGGAACGTGCTGGCTTACTCATGGTGCATCCCTGTCTCGCCATTCATTGTGCAGCTGGGCAACACAATATTAGGAAGGATATCAACACATGGGATCAATTTTTTTAAAAAAGACAAGCATGTGCTGTGTGTAACAATGGAAAGGATAAAGCAGGTAGGATGGGCGGGTATGGTAAAGGTTTTGGTGTAAAATGATTTAACTTTTAGGTGAATATATTTTTCTTCATCTAAAAATATGGGCTTACATACATCCTGTCAAATCCCGAGTACATCCTGTCAAATCCCGAGGAATGGTACGTGGGAACTTTGTAAGAAGTATAGTGGTCCTAATCTAGGTAAGAATTATTTTCAATTGTTTCAACTTTACAATATAGATATAGTATAGATTTAGCTAGTTGGTTATCTCCGTTTGATGTTACTACCACATGGCACCTACAAATAATAGAGTAAACCTGTGCTTCTCATCTTTAGTACGGCCCGCAAGTCACGGGTACAAATTAGAGATATCACAGGAACACTTGCAATGCATTGTTCAGAATATTGTCAGCAACTATGCGGTACGTCCGCTCGGACGGATGAACTGAATCGAAGAACATATACTTCTCCGCGTCTTGACACGTCAATGGTTCATCCAGGCCGCAAAGGACGGATAAATCGATGAGTCCTGTACCACAGCAACCTTGCACCACGTTCTCAAATCCTGATCATCACAAAGAAAACCAGTCAGTGAACTCTGGCAGACTCTACTCGATCCTATGTGGAGACAGATGCATGGGACGACTAACCGTAGTCGGACGGGTTGGCAATGATGGCAGACCCCACGCTGTACGTCTCTGCGTACACCACCTGCACGCCGGCGAGCTCACCATTGAGCTTCCTCACGGCCTCCTGCAGCTCGGCGTTGAACCTCCTCGCCAACTTGTTGTACTCCTGATTGCACTCGCCAGGCTCGTTGTGGTTCAGCGTCCTCACCGCAGGTACGCACCCGAACGGCGCGAGTCCCGTGAACTCGATCTTCCGCGCGCCAAGGTCGTAGGCGTCACGAACGGCCGCGTCAGCTAGGACAATTAGGTAAGCGACATACTCCGGCGCGGTGTACTGGGCGGGCCGTAGAGGAAGGACAAGGTAGTTCAAGATGAAGTCGTTGGTGCCGATGCTGAAGATGTACAGAGCCTCCGCGATGATCTTGTTCGCTACAGACTCCCCCTTTGCGAGTTTCAGTCTCTCCTTGTACTCCACGAAGTACTCCAGCTGCTGGCTCAAGGGTATAACTGACTGGAATGAATTCAAACAGGTTCCAAACAACAAAATTAGTTCCGAATAGAAATTTATTTGTGGTAACTACTGTCTGAGTTTTTGGAACAAGGACACAGTAATGTTTGGTACTCTACATTATTTTCCGGTAAAGAGCTAGCAGTATTAAGGGCCTGTCAAACCAAATAATTTCTAAAGTGAAACCTAGAATCCTACCAAACGGTTTTGTCGACACTGAGAAGGGTCAGGACAGAAAGAGCTGTTCTTCAGTTTTAACACATTGCGGTTGTGTGCACCGCAGGCAGAAATATTCATCTGGCCTTGTAGGGTTTTGTCGAGGAGCTTGGCTTGGGTGCTCAAACAATCGTTGCATAGGACTGGCGCCATGCAAAAGACCAAGTGAGGTCCTGTGCGAAGGATCCAAATGAAGGAAAGCATCAGGGATCAACTTTTTGTAGTGGCAAAAGCAGAGGCACTGTACACGGCAATGTCCCAGATAGTCAGACAAGGAAACACCACTAAGCAAGCTGCAGAGAGTGCCAACCTGCTCACGGGCAACGGTGTTGAGGCGAGGACATAGAACAACGTCCAGGGGATCAAGGGAGAGGTCCGGTTGTGAGTAGTGTTTGGGAGTGGAGTGAGAAGAAGACGGGGGAAAAGCTCCGACTCTCGCTTAGCTACGTGTCAGGGAACCAGATGATCCACATCTAGAGGGGAGGTAGTGCCGGGCCATATCCTTGGACCGGGTGTCTTGGTGATGAAGCCGCAGGTGTGTCTTTCTTTTCAATGATACACCCAAACAAGGAAGGAAGAATCCTCAAAACCATCGGCGAGGTCATTGCGGAGCAGAGAATATCGAGACACTAGCTGTAGAGATGAAAGTGCGTACATAGTTGTTTTTTCTGTATCAGCTGATTAATTACGATGGTGTATCATTCTAATTTATTTCTACCCCTAATTTAGTTAAGTAGAATGATCTTCTAGTTTATTTTATTAATTTATTAGATCTACCCAATAATTCAAAATATTTATAACTTGCATCCCTAACTACTTCACCCTCCCTCCTAAATTATTAGTCGTTTTGGCTTTTCTAGGTGTATAGATTTTGCTATGCATCTAAATATAAAAATCTATGCACCTATAAAAGCCAAAACGACTAATAACTTGAGACGGAAGGAGTACATGTCATAAATCACCACTGACCACCCACCCCTGACAGTGACACATGCATCATGCATGGTAAGCACACTCTTACACTTTTGTCTTCGATTCATGCAAAAAGGATTAACTCAGATTTACTAATTACTATATGCTGTGGATATGATGGTTTATTGGTTTATATGTTGGATCCTACCTTTCAAAAGTTTCCGCATGCGACTAAGCCACCACACTGCCAAACAACGTTGAGACAAATAAGGAGTGGTTGGTCTTGAAACAAGATACTCTCGAACCAATCTAGTGCTTTGGCTTGACGGTTAGGACATATAGGATGACAGGCCCACCCAACGCACTCCTTCAGAATCATGTCTTTCATCAAGAACAATCAGATACCCATGCATCCCGAAGCTAAAGTAGAAGCAACGATGCAGTACTGTTAAATTATTACATAAAAAACATGCCATACCAGATGGGTATGTACAGGCTAGCTTACTTACTGCGATTTTTGCTGTTAAATCATCCAGCCCGGTGCCTGCGGAGGCAAAGCTCACACAAGTGGCGAGCTGCTCGATCGTGTAGCTGGGGTCCAGGTAGGCCGGTACAGACGACGGCAACCCGAACGCCTCCGAAAGGAAGTCCGTGACGAGGCGGCCATTGGAGAACCTGCCGGTGGCGACGCCCCCGTCGAAGTCGCGCCCATATGGTGGGAAGTTGCTCTTGGCGACGGTGGGGATGAAGTTGTTGTTGCCTGGGTCGACCGTCGAGTCCCCGAAGACGATGATCGCCAACACCTTGCTGGCGGCGGCGCTGCTGGCTGAGAGCGAGAAATGGAAGACGAGAAGCAGCAGATAGTAGCACAGGCTCTTTGCGGACATCTTGACTGGTTGCTCTAAATTGATGGCATGCAAATCGGAGTAGATGTGATGACTCTAACGAAACGGTAGCTTCAAGATGCTATTTGAGAGTATCCATATATTATAATAGCTGGATCTGAGCTATATGTTTAGAATCTGTGTTGTGTGCTGTTGCTGTGCAGTTGAGGTTGTACACGTTTCAGTCTCACATGGTCCGAATAGCAAGATAACGCTCCTGAGAGTGATAGCTCAGCTTCTCTCTCTTTCATCTGTTTATGAGACGCTTAACTAAACTTAAATTTGTGGCATATTTTTTCCACTTGACATATGGGACGCATCGAAAAGAACAGCTAGCTGCAAATCTCTGTACCAGATAGGAGCAGAATTTTTTAGCAACCGCCTTCATTAATTTGCTTCTTTTCCAATATAATTCATTTCGCAGATCTTCATTCCGATATGATAAGATTTCCTGATGGCGGGTGGACTCTATTATTAGGCATTGGCCATACTATTTTCTAGAAAAGATATCTTTTGGGTCAAGCATGAATTAACTTATCTAACCTTATCTTTAGTTTAAGATTTTATTATTTTCATGAACTATAGAAATATAGGCCCACTAACTAATAAATAATAATGGGAAAAAGGTTAAAGCCACATGCATCATTATAATTTTTGCCATGCCCTCTTAAGCCAACCCTCATAGGGTTTCATTTTCATTATCAGAAAATATATTTGGAGAGCCCTCTCCAAATAAGTTTAACTAGAGAGTCTTTTTTGGAAAGTAACCATCCCACCAGAAATAGCATGCGCAATGTTGGTGTTTTACCGCCAAGCCCACCGAGGGATACCCCCGAGGTGGTGAGTTGTAGGTAGGGTGTCGCCGAGATCATGAACTCGAAGGTGCAAAGAACACAAAGTTTAGACAGGTTCGGGCCACTGAGAGCGTAATACCCTACGTCCTGTGTGGTGGTTTGTATTGCCTTAGATGTTGATCTAGTTGATGTGTTTGTAGGGGGTCCCTGCCCACCCTTATATAGTTTGGGGGGACAGGGTTACATGAAAATCCTAGCCAGATACGAGCTCAAGAGTCATACCCGAGTACTTTTCAGGTAGTTTCCTTCTATTCCGACTAGTTCTACTACGGTACGGGTAGTTCTATTATGGTACAAGTAGTTACAGCTGATGTATTGCGTGGGCCATGTCCCATCCCTTATCTTGGAATATGTACGCCATATGCGTAGTCCTGTGGCCCCGGGTTTGACAAGCCCCCGAGCTCTTCGTAGTCGAGTACTGTAGGCTTCCGAGTACTTCTGAAGGCATATTCAAGTTCTCCCAAACTCCATCTTTAAGGTGTCTTCTGAGTACTTCCTTGGTTGCATCGATGCTGTGAGATGCTCATGCCCCGAGTAGTTTTCAAGTCCTCTTTTATATAGGGTGCAATAAAACTCGCACTCCATATGGAGTAGCCCCCGAGCCTTAGGTTGACTCGAAGAATCAGGCTGAGGGTCAAATTAATTTTGAATCTTCTGTCCTTATCTTCCAAAACATTTAAAAAATAAGTCGCGGATGACACGTGTCCTGCAGCCCCCGAGCATTGTTTCCAAATCTCCAAGGTTTGGTAAAAAGGATCCAAAGATTCGTGGCATGCAATATATGACGATAAGAATTTGATGGTTAAGATGGGCAAATTGGTTCAGAAATTTGAAAACTGCTTTTTTTAAATGAATTACCTGAGAAAATGGTAAACAAATAACTTCTCCAAAAAATACCCTAAATTATCGCTCAAATCAAACCTTTATCCTTGATTTAATGGCTAGATAAGACCTCTAGGTTAAAAATTTAAAAAATCCCTTATTTCAGAAGAAAATCCCTGAAATAATGGTTAAACAATTATCTTCCCGAGATAAATTCTCAAAAATCTCTTAAATCGGGTTCTTCTATGAATCTTTCGAGTAGTTTTGCAGCGTCCAGCCTCCAAGCATAAGAGCTTAAACGATCTACCGAAAGCACGCTAAGTGCCATGTCGAGCCCAGCCCCCGAGCATGGGAGCTAGAGGAGTACGCCAAAAGGCACTCGGAATGTCTTGTTTGTAGTCAAGACGAGGAGTCAAGGTAGCTAACAACGCATAATACTAGTCGGGAACTAGTAAACGTAGTGTTATGGGAGCGAGGCCCCTTCAGTAAACTACAAGTAGTACTAGTCGAGAACTAGTAAACGGAGTGTTACCAGAAGTGTGGGAGTGAGGCCCCTTCAGTAAACTACGCGTAGTACTAGTCAAGAACTAGTAAACGGAATAGTACTGGAAGTATGGGAGCGATGCCCCTTCAGTAAACTACACGTAGTACTAGTCGAGAACTAGTAAACGGAGTAGTACTAGAAGTATGGGAGCGAGGCCCCTTCAGTTAACTACACGTAGTACTATTCGAGAACTAGTAAATGGAGTAGTACTGGAAGTATGGGAGCGAGGCCCCTCCAGTAAGCTATGCGTAGTACTAGTCGAGAACTAGTAAACGGAGTAGTACTAGAAGTATGGGAGCGAGGTTCTTTCAGTAAACTACACGTAGTACTAGTCGAGAACTAGTAAATGGAGTAGTACTGGTAGTATGGGAGCGAGGCCCCTTCAGTAAATTACAAGTAGTACTAGTCGAGAACTAGTAAACGGAATAGTACGGGAAGTATGGGAGCGAGGCCCCTTCAGTAAACTTCGCGTAGTACTAGTTGAGAACTAGTAAATGGAGTAGTACTGGAAGTATGGGAGCGAGGCTCATTCAGTAAAATACACTTAGTACTAACCGAGAACTAGTAAACGGATTAGTACTGGAAGTATGGGAGCGATGCCCCTTCAGTAAACTACACGTAGTACTAGTCGAGAACTAGTAAATGGAGTAGTACTGGAAGTATGGGAGCGGTGCCCCTTCAGTAAACTCTACGTAGAACTAGTGGAGAACTAGTAAACGGAGTAGTACTGGAAGTATGGGAGCGGTGCCCCTTCTGTAAACACAACGTAGTACTAGTCGAGAACCAGTAGATGGAGTAGTACTGGAAGTATGAGAGCGATGCCCCTTTTGTAAATTCCACGTAATACTAGTCAAGAACTAGTAAACAGAGTAGTACTGGAAATATGGGAGCTACTGAAACATACTTGACCTCGATGGCGCTGTACTCACAGAAATCCCAAAACTGTTGCGAGTGGAAATTGGATCCTAGATCCGTGATGATAGTGTTGGGGAAGCCAAATCGGTGCAAGATGTCGCAGATGAAGCTAACCACTTGATCTGCAGAGAGATTTGCAATTGGCTTGTACTCGATCCACTTCATGAACTTGTCGATAGCTACCAACACATGAGTAAAACCTCCTAGCGCAGTTGTGAAGGGCCCTATCATGTTCAGGCCCCAGCATGCAAATGGCCATTAAGGTGGTATGGTAATAAGGTTGTGGGCTGGGATGTGGGGCTGCTTGCTGAAGAATTGACAGTTTGTACACTGGCGAACGAGTGCTTCAGCGTCTGCCAAAGCAGTCGGCCAATAGAACCCGGATCTGAATGCTTTCCCGACTAGTGTGTGAGAAGCAGCATGGTTTCCGCACATGCCTTCGTGAATCTCCTGGAGTATTTCTCTGCCTTCCTTCGTGCGGACACAGTTCATGAGTATGCCTTATGCTGATCCACGCTTGTATAAGTTGTCCCCGACTAGAACGTACTCTTTGCTGTGCCTTAGGATGCGTGTGGCCTTAGCGCTTTTTGGGTCGATGCCGGGAGGTAGTTTGTGCTCCTTGTTTAAGTCGAGAAAAGTCACCCGCCAGTCGACCTCGACCATCAAGACCTCTCGGTCGGGTTCTGTTGGACCCTGAGCGATGGTGCTTGGATCTGGTATCTTGATGGATGGGTGATGCAACTCGTGGAGGAAAACTCCTGGTGGGACATTAGCTCGATCGGAACCCAGTTTTGAGAGCATATCCGCTCCAACATTGTTGTCGCAATCACATGATGAATTTGTAGGCTCGAGAACTTGTTCTCGAGCTTGCGTATTTCTGCGATATACGCGTCCATGGTGTCCTTGTTGATATCCCACTCTTTGTTGACTTGTTGGATCACCACCAAAGAGTAGCCGTAAACAAGTAGTCGCTTGATGCCCAGAGAGACTGCCAGGCGTAGCCCGTGCAGTAGTGCCTCGTACTCGGCTTCGTTATTCGAGACCTTAAATAGTATTTGGAATACATATTTGAGTTGTTCTCCAGTTGGACTGATGAAGAGTACTCCCGCGCCACCACCTCCGAGCTTGAGTGAGCCATCGATGTACATCACCCAATGCTCTGGTAGGTTGGCTGGGGCTTCCACTTAGTTTTCTCGCCACTCTGCCATAAAGTCGACTAGTGCCTGCGACTTTATGGCCGTTTGGGGCTTGAAGTTGAGAGTAAGTGCCCCTAGTTCCACTGCCCACTTGGAGATGCGCCCAGTGGCATCCCGATTGTGGAGAATATCCGCCAATGGGAAATCAGTGACCACCGAGATCTTGTGTGCATCGAAATAGTGGCGAAGCTTCCTAGAGATGATGAGTATAGCGTAGAGTTATTTCTAAATTGTTGGGTAACGAACCTTGGATTCAGAAAGAACTTCACTGGCAAAGTAGACTGGCCGCTGCACGCCGAGAGCATGGCCTTCCTCCTGCGTTCCACCACGATTGCCGTGCTGATGACGTGAGTAGCGCGGTGATGTAGAGTAACAGGTTCTCGCCTGGTTGTGGAGCTGTCAATATGGGGGGCGACTGCAGATGATGCTTGAGATTTTCCAGCGCCTGCTTCGCCTCCTCGGTCCACTGGAACTTGTCGTGTCGTTTGTGCAATTTGAAGAAGGGTAATCCCCGTTCTCCAAGTCGCGAGATAAATCAATTCAGGGCCTCCATACAACCTGTGAGCTTCTGGACATCCTTGATCGTCCGTGGGGCGTCCATGTATGTAATGGCGGTGATCTTCTCCGGGTTCACTTCAATTCCTCGGTGACTAACGATGAAACCTAGTAGTTTCCCTTGTGGTATGCCAAAGATGTACTTGGTTTGGTTGAGCTTCCACTGGAACTTGCGTAAGCTGTTGAAGGTTTCCTCGAGATCAGGGATGAACTCATCGTGGACTCTGACCTTGATGACCACGTCATCTATGTAGGCTTCAACATTGCGATGTAGCTGATCAGCAAGGCATAATTGGATAGCCCGCTGATAGGTGGCTCCTGCGTTCTTCAACCCAAAGGACATAATTGTGTAGGCATATGCTCCAAAAGGGGTGATGAATGCTGTCTTGATCTGATCTTCTTCCTTGAGAGCAATTTGATGGTAACCCGAGTAGCAATCAACGAAAGAAAGCAGGACGCAGCCAGCCATCGAGTCAATGACTTGGTTGATGCGTGGGAGTGCGAAGGGATCCTTCGGGTAGTGTTTGTTGAGATCAGTGTAATCCACACACATCCTGCATTCATTATTATTCTTTTTCAGAACTCGGGGTTTGGCTAGTATAGGGTTGGCTAACCACTCGGGGTGGTAGACTTTTTTAATGAAACCATCTGCGAGTAGTTTGGCTAACTCCTTCTTGATGGCCTCCCTCCTGTCCAGGGTGAAACGTGTAGTCGCTACTTCTTCGGAGTGGCTTTGGGGCCAACTTTTAGGCAATGCTCAATCAACTCCTTGGGCACGCCTAGCATATCCGCTGGTTTCCACGCGAATATGTCATGGTTGGGCCTAAGGAAGGTAATGAGCGCGCTTTCCTATCTGTCGTTCAAGCCGCCTCCAATCAAAGCAGTCTTGGATGAGTCACCTTCTTGCAGCTGAATGGCCTAGATACCGACGTCGTTGGGGTTGGGTTTTACCCTGGACTGGCTAGGCCTCTGATTGGGGATCTCCATCTCTGAGTCCGTGAGCTTTTGCATGGCCGCGAAGACTTCCACAGAAGGTTCTGGCACGCGTGATGTCACGGCGTACTTGATCGCTTCATGGTCGCAATTGTACGACTTCTTCAAGTCACCATGGAAGGTGAGTACACCTGTCTTGCCTGACATCTTGAGTAGTAACTAGACGTAGTGAGGCGCGGCCATGAATTTGGGCAAAGCTGATCTGCCGAGGATGGCGTCGTCCCCCAGATCCTTCCACTTTCCATCTTGAGGAAGGAGTGGAGCGTTGAGTGACTTGTGAAGGCTGACACACTCGAAGAGCATATGCTGTGACTTCGGGTGCATCGGGCATCGTTTGTGCATGACTTTCTCAAACTGTGCTTGATTGTTCCCCGACTTCTTGCCCCGCAGATTGCGCTCAACAGCCACAACTTTTTGGTCTGACTTGCATTTTCAGGGATTCTCCGAGTTGTTCCGCTGGCCCTTGCCGAAGTGGTTGTTGCTGTTGCCCTGCTTGTCATTGTTGCGCTTAGGGAAACGATCATTCTCCTCGTCCTCCTGGTCAGCCCACCGTGCCATCATGTCACGCAGTTCCACGGCAGTAGTCAGGCAGTTGCGTCCGAAGTCGTGGTAGGTGTGCTTCGGGAAGAGGTCATTCTGGAAGTAGTGGATGACGTCCTCGTTGGTGATGTTGGCGATGGTGACTCGCATCTCGAAGAAAAGCTAGGTGTAGGACCTTAGGGTCTCGTTCAACTCCTGCTTAACACGGGATAAATCATGACGAGTACCTGTGTCACACCCGGTTTAAGGACAAAATCGAATGCATAACTATATGTATGCCAGGATCAAGTTTCATACATATAGTGACATCATCAGTGAATAACAGCAACAGTATCACGTAAAGAAACTTACAACGATTAAAAGACTATCAGAGATTTACGCTTAACATGGAAACGAAGGCTCCAAACTTCACAGGCAAACGACTGGGGAATGCGAACGTCTAGAACTCAGCATCATCTTCAGCAGACTTTACACCTTCTTCTTCTGAGCAGCAGTAAGCAAGGGTGAGTACACTTATGGTTGGTACTCAGCAAGACCACAAGAAATAACCAGAAAGTGATTTAAGATCAACTTTAGGTTAAATTAATCATGTGAGGGTCCAGGCCGCTCTTGATCGTGAGCACGACTGATATATTAGTTTTAAACACTCTGCAGAGGTTGTACACTTTCACCACAAGTTGCGTAAAAGTTTAGAAGAACTTTGGACCCAACCATGTTGTGCTAGCTAGGCACAATACCACACTTCTGAGGTGTGGTTGCATAGGGACGCTACAAGGCCTTTACAAAGATTCCCTAGTAAGAAGTAGTCCGCTAGAGTTTCGGTAGCGGCGTGAACCACAACCCTCCCTAATGGTCAGCACCTTAGCAAAGGCTGCTACCCCAAGAGGACCGGGCTATACCCCAATCACCGACCCCCTCCTTGCCCTTTTGGTAAGACTGCTTCAAACTAGAGTCTCTAATTATTTAGCCAAGACCAGAGCCATATGGTCCTCGTGGTTGTACTGTTTTCCTGGGTGGTTCTCAACGTTCCAATTAATACATGGTATTCTTGTAAATAAGCATAGATAGAAGGATGGTTAGGGTCACTTGCCTTTTTCCAACGAAAAGCTACTCTTACTGCTCTTCAGCTCTTGCTCACTTGGAACCCTTGATCTCCAAGCTTCAACAGCGATCCCTCTAGTCGAAGCAAACGTCGAGCACAAACATACAAAACAACAAACAAGTACATCTAAGAACAATACACCAATCACAAAACAAAAGCTTTTAAAAGAGCGTGCTAAAGGACAAGGCTCGCTGCTACGGTTACAAGAGCGCAAGAAATGTGGAAAGCGGAGTTAGGGTTGAACAGATACAACTATCGAAAGATTTGAATTATAAAAGAAAACAAAAGAACTATAAGCTTCATTGATTTTAATGAGAAACCACTTGTAAATGATAATTGCAATTAACTCATATTATATTTGCATTTAAAAAGATGAGGTAAAACTTAGTCAAATTTTATATACGGTTATCTATGTATAAATTGTATTAATTACACAATTAATTTAATAGAATCTTGTGAGAACATCTAAACGCATAACTTTATGTTTGGTGTTCAACTAAACAAATTATATTTAGAACACATTTGAGTTGGTATTAATTAAATTAACATTAGTTATGAAAATCGAAGGTAAAGACCTAGGTAGATTTTAATTAGAAAAACTAGGTGAGGGAACTTTAATCAAATTAAATCTATATTTAAATTAAAAACCGGAACTATGGCACAACGACATGACTAAAAGATAGCTTAGGGTTTTAGAAGACTAATGCAACAAGATCGAGTTGAAACGGAGCTAAAATGACGAAGATAGGGCTAAAACAAGGTTCCAGGGACTTGTCTGCGAAGAAACTGAACTTCCAGGGGCTAAACTTCGAGAAATCAAGGGCTAAAACCTAATGAAACCTAAAACACAGGGGCTAGACTAAAAACAGAGAGGCTAGGGACGGCGGGTCCTATTTCTAGAAAGGTTAGGGGCTTAAACAAAAAAGAAAGGACCTAAATCTAATTACTTTTCAAAAGAACGGGACCGCGGGTTGATTTCTAGAAAACCCAGGGGGTTTTCTACAAGAGTTCCGGCGGCGGCTAGGGTTTGGCTCGGGTCGGGCAGATCTGATCCATCGGATCGCGATCCAACGGTAGCGGCTCTGGCGGCTTGGCTTGGCTGCGTTGGTGGACGGCTCAGCAGCTCGGGTGCGGCTCGGCTGGACGAGCTAGCGGCTCAGCAGGCGGTGCTGGGCGGCAGCAGATGCCGGCGGCGAGCAGGCGCGGCGGCGCCTCACCGGAGTTGGCCGAAATGGCACTCCGGGGCTCGGTTTGGGACGGGATCTAGCCGGGGATGGAGAGGGTGGCACAACGAAGGCAGTGGGGGCCACTGGACGGCCGTGCGGCGGCCGGAGACCGGCGGGCCACGGTGGTGGGCAGAGCAAGAGCTCCGGCGAGCGATCACGGGGCCAAGAGAGCGAGAGGGAGGGGGGAAACGGGGGCGGCGTGGTGCTCACCACCTCGCGAAACTCCGGCGAGGGTTGTAGGCGGAGAGGACGTGGCGGAGCGGTGGGTCGACGACGAGGTGCGGTTCGGAGCGGCGGCGTTCACTCCGGCGAGGGAATGCCGACGTAGAGCGACGGCGTGGAGGGGAAGAAGAAGCCGACGACGATGCTTGGTCCAAGGCGGAGCTCCAGCGAGGGTCGGGGTCGACGAAGAGGCGGCGGAACAGCGGGTCGACGGCGCGGCAGCGACAGCGGGCACGGCTCGGGAGAAATGGAGGCGGCAGTGTAGCGGGGCTCGGGTGTGGAGTGGATTGGAAAGGAGGGGGTGTAGGAGCTCGGGCTCGGGCTTTATAGGGGAAGAGAGGGAGCGGAGCGGCAGGGGGGAAGGCGGTGGTTCTCGCGGCGGTCGGTGATGGCGGCAGGATTGCAGCGGCTACCCACGAAGGAAAGGGGGCGGGTCATCTGAGGGCGCGTGCCGCGGCCATTATTGCAGGCAGGCGTCGCAGGAAAGGAAGGGGCGCAGGCGACGGGCGACGGGCGCGAGCGCGGGCGGGATTCGCATCGCGGTAGGAAAGGAAAGAGGGGAGCGGGAGGAAGAAGATGGCGCTGACGGGTGGGTCCCGTCTATCAGAGAGAGAGAGAGGTGAGGGAGTGGGTGAGGTGGCGGGCTGGGCCGGCTGGTTGGTGGGCTGGCTTGGGCTGCGGGGAGAGAAAAGAAAAAGAGAGAGAAGAAGAAGTGGGGTGTGGGCTGGGTTGAAAAAAAAGAAAGAGGGAGAGATGGTGGTGGGTTGGGCCGGCTGAGCGAGTTGGGCCTGGTGGGCTGTGCGAGGAGAGAAAAGAAAGGAGAGGGAGGGGATCTGGGGCGGGCTGGGAGAGGGGAATGAGAGAGAGAAAGATGGGATGGGCCAAAAGAGATAGGGAAGAGAGAAAAAAGATTTTAGGTTAGTTTTTAGGTATTTTTATTTTGCAAACTCAAACATGCAAACAAATAAAAACCAATGCAACGACATGAATGCAACATACATAGAACCATTTTATTTAATTCAGAAAGACAATCATTTATTTTTCCTATACTAAATTCTCTGTAAAGAAAATAAATGTTGAATTTTTTTATAATTATGAGAAAATCATTGCTTTATTTTTTTTCTAATCACATCCTGAAATCCAACAATTTCAGGGTGTGACAACCTGCCTGGATCATGAATCCCTGTAAGTTGTCAATGAAGGCCCTCTTGAGGTCCTCCCAGGAGTCGATGGAGTTTGGTTTAAGGCTCTCGAGCCAAGTGAGGTTTGCGGATTCCAAGGCTACTGGGAAGTAGAGTGCCTTGGTGGACTTGGATCCTCCAGATACCTCGATGGCGACGGAGTAGCAACGAATCAACTGGCGCGGGTCTTGCTTGTCATCGTACTTGGGGATGCCGACTGGTTTGAAATCCTTGGGGTAGGACCGGTCGGTGATGTTGGAGGTGAACGCGGGGAAGCGGTCACTATCTTCGGCGTCGTGATATTTGTCTGGTCGGTCCCTTCTCCTTGCCTCAATGACGCGCCGCGCATCACGACCATCATTGATCTTCTGCCTTAGATCAATTGTAGGAGCGTTCTGAAGGCTGGCCTCGGGTGGAGCTTCGCCCTGAGGCCTTGCATAGTGCCGGTTGCGTGTTGGGCGCATTGGTTGTTGCACCTCTTGTTCGATGTTGCCACGTGCGGACTGCTGGCCTTGGGGATTGCCGTGGCCGACTGGATTGTCCTTGTTGCGCTAGCGATTGTCGTTCCCCCGATATCTGAAACCTCCTCCCGGGGTGCGACTAACCTGCGCAGAGTCACCATGGCGCTCAGGTCTCGAGAGCGTGTTCCGAGTTGAGGAAATTGGGTGTTGCCCATCGATTTGCATGAGCGCGCGCTGGGTTAGGTATAGCAGCCTTTGTATCTGGGGGTTTGATGTTCGTTGTTGAGCTAGGAGGGTTGCTTCTGCATTGGCACCGATCGGAGTGCCATACTCCCAATCTTCAGCTGCTGCGAAAGCGTTGTTGAGGTTCCTCTGGTACAATGGGTTGCGTGCGTGGTTTTCCTTCCGCTTGCGCTTGGCACGCATTGCGTTCTTCAACCATCGTCATCCGTATTGCAAAGGGAAGCCATGTAGACTTGACGATCCGGCGAGATCTCAGCCGTATGGCTGTACTCGACTAGCTCTGTGTTGCCCTCTCCCTCTTGAGAGATGCGAGAGAGGGGTTTGCCTTCCTGAAAAGGCAATTCCTGCGTGAAGGCCACAAGGAGGGAGTCGTATTCGAGTAGCTCAGAGGGCTCTAAGCCCTTCCTAAGCCCTTCCAGTACACGAACCGGCCTTGCAGCGTAGACGTTGTGGTCAAACCCAGGTGACTACTCGGAAAAGATTCGGGGTCGTCATCTAAGTCCGAGTAGTTGTCAAAAATAGGGGCCTCGCAACTGGCGGTGGCTCCCTCATCTCCAAGCTTGAGGAGACGATATAAGTCCTCCTCCAAGTCGGAGAGGGACTCAAACCGTGTAGCCTCCTCGTTGGCCGAAGCGGCATTGCGTAACCCGAACAGGAATAGGGCACGCGCCTCCTTAGATCTGTTTGAGTCCAATCCGAGAAGTCTTGGTGCGGCATGAGTTGAAGTCGCGTCGAAAACGGACATCCTCTCAATCTCCCCGGCGAGATCGGGGAGCAGCAATTCATTGAGGTTGTCGACGAACTCGTCGGGGTTGCTACTTCGATTTGCCGCAGAGGCCTCTGGCTTCTTGGAGTCAGCTAGGTGGCCGTTGAAGCCACCCGAGCCATTGGCGACGCAGATCTAGGAGCCGAAAACAAACGTTGTGCCGTTATCGAGCATGGTGCTGGTGAAGCAGAAAGATACCATCGAGTTCTCCGATGGATGCTCGATGAACACCCCACCTGGCACGCCAACTGTCGGTGTTTTACTGCTAAGCCCACCGAGGGATACCCCCGAGGTGGTGAGTTGTAGGTAGGGTGTCGCCGAGATCAGGAACTCGAAGGTGCAAGGAACATCAAGTTTAGACAGGTTCGGGCCACCGAGAGCGTAATACCCTACGTGTTGTGTGGTGGTTTGTATTGCCTTAGGTGTTGATCTGGTTGATGTTTTTGGAGGGGGTCCCTACCCGCCCTTATATAGTTTGGGGGGACAAGGTTATATGGAAATCCTAACCAGATACGAGCTCAGGAGTACTACCCGAGTACTTTTTGTGTAGTTTCTTTCTGTTCCGACTAGTTCTACTACGGTATGAGTAGTTATGCTACGGTACGAGTAGTTACAACTGATGTAGGGTGTGGGCCATGTCCCATCGCTTATCCTGGAATATGTACGACATATGCGCTGTCCCGTGGCCCCGGTTCTGACATACCGAAAAAAAATATCATGTGTGCTGCAGTGGCAGCCAAACCAATCATGCCCGCCGTTGGTCACCAGGGGTCATTAGTGCGTTCGCTGCTACCGTCTGCCGACGAATGTGCGTCGGTGCTTGCCAGCAACGTGCTCGAGTGCTCAGCCTTCAAATGGCAAGATTACTCTTTTGGGACAGCAGGTGTGAGAGGGTGAGTGAACGGGTTGGGAATTGTTTCGGAATCAGTCTTTAAAATAGAATCAAAATGTAAAATACAAATACTTTTATGAGTTGTATCACGACTAACATTTGTGCTGAAAAACTTAAACAAAAATCTACTATACTTTTACAGGAGAAAATGTCCGATGGTATAAAGAAACTGTTTAACCCCTTTTACATCACAAAGCTTAATACACTGGAGATTACAAAAATATGCAAACAAATTAGAGGGGAAATAAAATTTATCGATTGCCATGTTAGAAACAAAACTGCCCGTCCATTTTGTGCATGACACATGTGCTTGATTCCAAAAGGTGCGCTGGAAAAAGTTCCATCCTTAGAAATCAAAAACTTCATACAATTGTAGCTTTCAAGTGACACATCAAAACCCTTGCACCTGGAAATGAAAAACTTTGAATTAAACATTAAAAGCCTCTTACACCTCTAACCTTTAGGTCAAAACCTTTTCTTTCCGAATTTAAGAACTTTGAAAACATATATCAAAGCTTTGTACATCTCAAGCTTTCAAGTCACATATTAAAATCCTTCTACTTGGAATTTAAAATTGTCGAACCATACATTCAAAAGCTTTCGACATCTATATCGTTCAAGTTACATAACAAAACCTTTATACTTGAAATTCAAAAACTTTCAAATCATACATACAAAAAAATTTACACATCTAGCTTTGACATTATTATATACCGGAATCTTTGTGCTCATAGTTGAAAAACTTTCTAACCTCACTTTCTTTTATGCAATACATTTGAAACTTTGCACTCTAAACCAAAATATTTTAAACAGTGTACAAAAACTTTTTCTACATCCAAAACTTTTAGATCACATATTACAATATTTCTACTTGAATATTGAAAACTCTTAAGCCATGTATCATATACTTTGTATCCAGAAATAGAAGAATTTGAAATCACATACTTAAGAAGATACTACATCTCTAGCTTTTCAAGTGATGCATATGAAACTTTGTACTGGGAGTACAAAAACTTTGAAATTATGTACTAAACACTTTATACATTATATATACCAACTTTCAAAATCACTAGGGCTTTGCTACGGTACACTGAAGTGACTGTGGACCGTTGATCTAATGCCATGTTACCTCTTCGGAGGTAATAGTTTTAATATTTGTTTTATATATTTTAAATTAGAAATAGATCTAACTTGCATGCAGATTAGTTGAGATGTGCCGGCCATGGGACTTAGTTGGATTTGTTTCTTAACGTGCGTGAGGTGTGTGATTCCTTTTAAAAAAACATGTTAATGACAATAATTACACACGTGACAAACTTGACAAGAAAAATAATATTTTTAGAACCATATCATGGCAGGTGTCTATAACTTTTGTAGTATGATAGGTGCACATATGTATCATGAAATAATCAAGTGGTAAGACTTGATGTAATGTGACATACCTGTAATGAATGACTTGAAAAACAAAGAGAGATGTATGTAGCTTGTTGTATGGTACGTGACCATGCCCAATTAATAAACACAAAATAGCATGTAATAAATGACTAACGAACGGAAACAAATTGCATATATACATGCAGATGCATGCCGCAGCATGCGTATCCGTTCCTTCTAGAAGGTAACCGTGATAACCGGGATACCCGGTTGTTTCTCTCTTTTTCTTTTTTGCCTTTTTAGTTATTTTATCTTTCCTTATATGTAAGGACTCAGATTTATTTATTTTAGAACTCGGTGCATTCCAATATAGTCTACGATGAGTGCAAAAGATGCTAGCAGCAGCGGCTATCTGCTATATACTACATACTATATGTAATATATATATATATATATATTACATATAGTATGTAGTATGTAGTATGTAGTACATACTATATATTATATATGCTAGCAGCAACCGGATATAGTTAAAAGTGCATTTGGCTGTCTAAGTGGGTTTTGGTGTTGATGACATGCATAATTAAGGAGCAAATATGTTTATCGAGCTATGGACAGGTTAAAGTTCAATGAAATGAAATATTTGCGTGAAAAAACATCAATCTACTTGATAGATGGTGATGGAGCTCAAAAGAAGATCTTTATTTATTTTCTATTTTGAATTTGAGTATAGAAAACACCGTACTATTAAGAAGGATGCGAATGGATAGCTTAAAGATGTCAACGTGCTTAATTGAGATGCTAACTACCCAAGAGAGTGTCACACCCGGTTTTAAGGACAAAATCGAATGCATAACTATATCTATGCCAGGATCAAGTTCTATACATATAGTGACTTCATCAGTGAATAATCAGTAACAATATCACAGAAAGAGAACTAAAAGACTATAAAGATTATCAGAGTTATACATCTTATCCTGAAAACAAAGGCTTCAAACTTCACAGGCAATCGACCGGGGGTTGCGTAGGCCTAAAACTCAGCGTCATCTTCACGAGACTTCACATCAACTTTCTCTTCTGTGCAGCAATTATAACAAGCGTGAGTACACTTATGGTTGGTACTCAGCAAGTGTTGGGAATTATATGATATGAAAGCCAAAAGCAAGGAAAGGCTGACTGGTTGACTGCGATAAGCAATTTTAGTTGGTCAAGTTTTATTAGCACCTGATTACTAAGGTATAAGTTCATACCAACCCACATTAAAAGGAATAGAACAGGTATAACAGAAGCTTAACCATAACCATAAACATGGTCCACGATTTATTTTATCTTCAAGTTCATTAATCATGTGAGGGTCCAAACCGCTCTTAACCATGAGCACGGCTAATATATCAATTTTCACTCTGCAGAGGTTGTACACTTTACCCACAATTTGTGTCTCCCACGTGGCCCGAGGTTGCGAGCCTCTTAAACACTTCAAGGTGAGTGGCTAGGGATTCACTACGAGACCTTTACAAAGATTCCCCAACATATGACAGTCCGCTAAGGTTTCAGGCCGCAGTGGTCATAACCCTCCCTAATGAGAAAGACGCCTTAACCAGGATCATATCTAAGCCTCAAGAGGACCGAGCTATACCCATCAACACACTCCCCTCGAGCTATACCCATCAACGCACTCCCCTCTTGCCCTTTCAGTAAGACTATCACAAGCTAGAGTTTCTAATTAATTAGCTAAGACTAGAGCCATATGGTATTGTGGTTGCACTGTTTTCCTAGGTGGTTCTCCATGTTCCGATTAAAATATAAGATCTTGTGATTAACAACACAAGGGGCATGAACACGTGTAAAGCAGGTGTATCATCATCATTGTTGTCATCATGGTTATAAATTATTTCCAAACCGGAAGCAGTTATAGCAACTAAGCAGAAGCTACCCAACATAAAGGTAAAACCCAAATTGACAAGGAATGATCATAAAGACTAAGCATATCCTTAATTAGGATCCATCGGTTTAAGACACATGCATGCATAAAGAAAGTTATATTTAGTATGATTATTAGGATAAAATAATGATCATGGAAACACTTACCTTTCTTACAAAGAATAGCTGCTCAGAGTCTTCAACTCTTGTTCTTGAAACTC
Source organism: Panicum miliaceum (assembly GCA_032594955.1). NCBI lineage: Eukaryota > Viridiplantae > Streptophyta > Magnoliopsida > Poales > Poaceae > Panicum > Panicum miliaceum. The sequence goes on along the minus strand of CM064070.1, from coordinate 2,356,526 downwards.
TTAATCTTCAAAGCTCTTGGATCGCACTCCTTCTAATGTCACACAAGCATCGGGCCCAAGCATACAAGCAAACAAACAAACAAGAAAAACTAAGAATAGATACACCAAACAAAAAGAAAGCTTAAAAAGAGCATACTAAAGGATAGGGCTCGTTGCTACAGTCACGAGAGCGCAAGAAACGTGGAAAACGGAGCTACGGTCGAAAAGAAACAGCTATCGGAAGATTTATGTTATAAAAGAGAACAACAGAACTATAAGCTTCATTTATTTTAATTTAAAAAATAAATATAAAGGATATTTGAAAGAAAATATACATCATTATAATTAACTCATATTATATTTTGCATCTGTAAAAAATAGAGTAGAACTTAGTCAAATTTTATTATAGTTGTCTATGTTCAAATTACTCAAATTAAACAATTAATTAGCAAAAAAGACTTGTGAGAATATCTAAGCATATAACTTTATGATTTATGTTGAACTAACAAATTATAATTAAAATATATTTATATTGGTATTAATCAAATTAACATTAATTGAGAAAACCGGAGTAAAGACTTAATTAGATTTTATTTGGAAACTAGATGAGAGGATATTAATCAAATTAAATTTATATTTAATTTTAAAACAGGAACTATGACACAACAACGCTACTAATATATAGCTTAGGATTTTAGAAAACTAACGCAACAAGAACGAACGGAAACGGATCTAAAACGCGGAAACTATGGCAAAAACAAGGCTCCAGGGACCTAGTCACGATTAACCGTAAATCTGAAGGATTAGCTGCTGATTTTTGCAAGATACACTAAATAGTGCTCGCGAATAAATGAAAATCTAGGGTTAGATCTGGAAAAGATTAGGGTGTGGCCAGGTTGAAAAGATGTATTAAATCTAGGGGGTTTTCTGCAGATTTCCATAGGCACAAGAAAAACAGCAAAATTACATTATTTTGCAGGGGCTAGATTGTAATAACTCGAGCTCCTCCATGGCTGGCAGATAGGAGCTCGCTGCCGGCCGAAATTCTAGCGATTTAGGGCATGAGAGAGAGCGGGGAGCAGGGAATAGAGAGAGGACGACGAGGGGATTCCGTTTCACCTCTTACCCGCGGCGGGGATGCACCATGGTGGCCAGAATTTCGCCGAAAAACTGGCGGCGGCGGTCTGCTCGAAGGCACGGCTCTTAGTGGCAGCGCTGGTTGTCGCAGGCTCCTGGTGCGGAGGGCAGGCGCCAGTAGGGTTGCGTGGCCGAGGGCCCAAGGGCGCTCAAGACCGATACTCGCCCCCTTTGCCCGCATGGCTGCTGCCCAGTATGCTAGCAATGGTGCAGAAGAGGGGGAGCATGATAGAAGGGAACTGCGCGAGCGCAGAGGCGAAGGGCCGAAGGCGCTCCAGCGTGGCTGGCTCTTGGGCGTCGGCAGCGCTGCGCAAGAGCCGAGCAGGAGGGGGCGCAACGCTGCAGGAAGCATTGGCGATGGGGGATGGCGAGCGGTACTAGCGGTGGCGCTCGCTTCGCGGGGTAGGGCGCAAGGCATGGTAGGTGCGTGCGGTGCAGGTAGGCGCGATAACAGGGAGTCGTGGGGAGGCTAGGGCCGGCGACGCGCGACAGTAGGGTTGAGGGGAGGGCTCGGCCTCGCGATTTATAGGGCACGGCGCCCTGGCTGATCGTGGTGAGCATGCCAAGAACGACGACAGCAGCACCAACACCGTAGTGTGCCGCGCTAGGAGACCTGAGCGGTATCTGGATGCACCAACAGGCTAAGATGGGCCTTTCACGCTCCACCCATTAGGGTTCGCAGAGAGAGAGGGGCAGAAGAGGGGTGGACAGGGCTGGCTTGTCGAGCACACCGAGGCACCAGGCTGCGACTGGTGCTGCGTGGTTCGTTGTGCTGGGCTGAATAGTTTTGGGTGTGGTCAAAGTTGAACATTGGCTGGCTGAAGATGAATGGGTAGATCGACTGAGCAGTGTTGGGCTAAGGGAAAGAGAAGAGAGGCGCTCGACAAGCTGGTGAGCGTGATAGTTCGTGCTACTGGTCTGATCAGGAGAATGGACCCCAAAGAGAAAGAAGGGAGAGGGAGGTCGAGCGAGTTGCACCTTTTAATAGCGCATGGACAGCCATGCTCGTGTGACACTCATGTCGAGCACAATAACAGAGTCGTCCAGTTTCGAACGGTCCAAAATAGCCCATGGTGAACAGCTAGCTCGGCCTGCAGAAGGCGTACGGGTGTATGATGAGATCGGGCATGCGTGGCTAGATCGGACTCGATCAACGAGTCCTGGCACGCACCCAAAGAAAAGCTGAGTTTGGCATGACATACCTGTCGTGTCGAGGAAGGAAAAGAAGAGGATGGTGGTGGCCGAATATGAAAACGAGCTGACGGTGCTGGTCGAACGCGAACGGGCCATTCAAGAGCACGAAACAAAAGAGAGAGAGAAGGATCGGGCTAGGTTGTTGCCGGGTCAGTTCGGGGTCTTGCTACGGTGATGCAGGTCGCCAGAGCTAGCACTTACGAAACCGGAGACATCATCAGAAAACACAGAAGTCGGGCTACGGCTCCGTTTGGAGCGTGATTTGATTAGGAAGAAGGATTAGAGGATGGGGAACTCATATGGGGCATCTTAGGGTGGCGGATAGTAGAAAGGAAAACATGCGATTAGTGATAAAACGGCTTGGTCCGACTATGACTAGAAATTTGGGAACTATAGAGAGAAAGGAAGAAAGGGAAAATGATTTTGGGAGCTTCATCACCTCACGGAACAGCTTCTAGACAACATCAACTCGGTGGAAGAAGGCGATCGATGGTGAGAGGCTGTCCGCTAGCTTTGACAAACTTCAGGAAGGAACGACAAAGGGGAAAATAAGGGGGTTTGATTCAGTACATCAAAGGGAAGCTTTTGATTAACTTTTTATTGTTGGAAAAGCAATGAACGATGAGATTAGGGCGGTGGTCAAGATAAAGCTTGCGCATGACACGATTCTAAGGTTTAGGGTGGATTGGGTCAAACACGGGTTGAATTCGGTCTGAGAAGAAAAGAAAGAAAGAAAAAAAAAGATTCATTCTTCCCGAATATATTTTCAGGCTTAAAATAAATCTAGAAAAGTCTAAATAAATCATTTAAACCAAAAGAGTATATCCTAAAGAATCCCAAAAATTCCAACAAAATCTTGGAGATAATGTGGGACAAGAGGAATCCAAATAAAATATTTGGGACTCATGAAAAAGATTCTAGAGCCTTTCAAAATAAATGGATCTATCTAGAAAAAATGAGATAATTGCTAGAAAAAATCTGGAAAAGTCTCGGAAAACCATATTGATAGATGAACACATTCTAAAAGATACTCGCATCCTAAAATTAAATATTTTAGGGTGTGACAGAGAGACCCAAAATCACACACTTGTACACTTAGTTTTCTCACTAACTCAGTGTGTGTCAGAAGTTCCGATCATGGGTCGGAAGTTCTGACCCTTGCGGGAAGTTGCTTGATAGTTCCGACAGGCGGTCCTCGGCTAGCTATTTTTAATAGGATCGGAAGTTCCGACCCCGGGTTAGAAGTTCCGACAATCACTTATTCTGCACACTAACGGCTAGTTTTTAGGACTCAGGTATTTATACCCCCTCAGCCCCTCCTTCATTTGCTGCTGACCTAAGCTGGGATAAACACCTCCAAGAACATTCAATACTCCTCCCAATCCTTCCAAGAGCTAATCCTTGAGTTGATTCGATCTAGAGCTTTGGTGAGAGCAAGATTAAGGTGTGAGACTTGAACATTTGAGTGAGAAGGCAGCCAAGTTCATCTCAAGAGCACTTGAAGCATTCTCATCCATTGATTCGCGTTTGTTACTCTTGAAGCTTGTTTCTAGATGGTTCTGCTTCGCCCAGTTGAGCATCCTCTCGTGTGTGCGCGCCCTGAGATGTTTGTATTACCCATCCTTTGTGGATTTCATAGTAAGTGACTCAATCCTCCTTTGTGGTTGATTGAGTGAGGTAAAGGGTTAGTGGAAGATCCGGCTCTTTCTGAGCTCCTCAACGGAGACGTAGCTTTCTTAGTGGGAATAAACTTCGGAAACAAATCTCTTGTGTCTTCACTTATTGCATTTATTTAGTTCTCGTTGACCTAGATTTTGTTTTGTGCCAATCTACGTACTCAATTTGTTGTGTTTGCAAAGATCACTTGCAGAAAGCTCCCAGTATGATTGCGCAACCTTTGATTCAACCAGGTTCTGCAGTTTCAAGTTTAATTTTAAATTTCATATAAGAACTTTTATTTTGTCGGAAGTTCCTATCCAGTGTCTGAAGTTCCGACTCATCAGAACTTCCTACATAGGGTTGGAAGTTCGGACAGGTTTAACCGCAAAGAAGATTTTTCAAGAGTTTTTAGATACGCCTCTCAACCCTCTCTCTAGGCATCACAAAGATCTTTTCAATAGTATGTAGTATGTGCATACAGATCGGCTATCTCCTGTACTATATGTACTACAACTGGATATTTTCTCAACTTTTGTAACTCTGTAGGTTTTCTTTCACTGTAAAATATAGCCGGCCAACAGAATTATCATTGCGATTTGCATGCCACCATGCAAAACCGTAATGTGCTTGCAGAATGAACTAGCAGCATGCGTGATTTGGGGAAACAAGCACGGCATAGCCCCTTTTTACTTTTAATTAATTATATTATTTCATGTAAAATCCAATCCCTCAGATTTATTTAACCCCTTACCTCTTAGGAGGTAATTGGAGTACCGTAGCAGAGCCCGAATCACTAAGCAAATATATAATCAGGAATAAACTTGCTACATTTACATCTCTAGTTCTTCAGATTATTAGTCTCAAGAATGAAGTATCTAGGAGCAAACCAATAAAGATTACCTTAAAAGAACAAATGTGTTATGCACATCTTCGCTGCAGCAGTGATAAGAGATGCAAGAGTGCTCCTACCCAAATTTTTGAATCTTAGAAATGATCTACACAGTTAAGAGGCAATGACTATCAGAATTAATAAAGCAAAGAAAAAACCAGTGTTCGCCTACACAGTCGTGTACAACGAGTACATAGCATGTAAAAACATTACTCGCCAAACAGACGTACAAGTTTTCTAGAATCAAGAGAGGCCTCAGTTGAGTCCCATACCGGAGAATTCATCTTTCAGTATGTTGACAGTTGTATTGAGAAATTAGGTGCCGAAAAGGTGGTGCAAGTAGTCACAGACAATGCCTCAAACAACATGGCAGCAAAGGACAAAGTTCATGTGAAGAGGCCCAATATATTCTGGAGTTCATGTTCAACACATACTCTCAATTTAATTCTTGAAGGCATTGGAAAGATGAGAAAGTTCAAGAACACAATTGACCAAGCAAAGGCACTGACCGTTTTTATCTCCAGGCACCACAAGACACTAGCTTTGATGAGAAAGTTCACAAAAAAGAGAGACATTATTAGGCCTGGTGTGACCAGATTTGCTTCCACTTATCTCACTTTGCAGAGCTTGTATGAGAAGAAGAATGAGCTAAGGATGATGTCTCAAAGTGAAGAATGGGAGAAAATCAGCTATGTAAAAAAGAGCACCAAAGGTGTGCAAGCCACGGCTACTTTGGTGAAACCAGCCTTTTGGGGTGGTGTTGCTCTTTGCTTGAGGGTATTTGAACCTTTGGTGAAAGTGCTTCCCATAGTTGATGGGGATGTGAAGCCACCAATGGCTTTTCTTTATGAAGACATTCTGAAGGCCAAGAAAGAAATCATGGTGGGCATAGGAAATACGGATAAGAATGTTAATCTAAATCTTTACAATAGTATCATGGAAATTATTGATGGGAAGATGAAGAAAAGGTTGGATAGTCTTTTCGGCATTGTTATTGCAACGATATTTTGCAATGGTTGCAATAGTTTGCCATGTTGCAATAATTATAACATGTTGCTGTTAGTGCTATCGTCTGTTGCAATAGTCCTAGATATAGCAACGTAAACGAGAGCGTTGCGACTGAAACGTTGGATATAGCAACAAAAAACTATGGGGTTGCAAATGAGTCTTAGATATTGCAACGCTAACACGAACCGTTGCAACTAGATTTAGATATAGCAACGAAAATCGATGATGTTGCAAATGAGTCTTAGATATTGCAACGCTCACATGAATCGTTGCGTAGTCTTATGTTTTTGTGGGTACCACCAGGCCGGGTTTAGTCCGTGGGCCTTTATTTTGGTTAAAATGAAATTTGCATTTAACTGGCCCAACTCCTACCTTAAAAAATAGGCCCAAGTTGGAATAGACATTAGCTATGTGGCCTACAGATACGACAGGCCTTTCTTGTCATGACCTAACCCTAATCGATCCTGTCATGCAGCGTCTCACCTCCTTCGTGGCGTTGCCTCCGATCACCAGGAACCCTGAGCGCTCGCGCGATCGCCTGAACATCTCTCGACGACGCCGACCTGCAGGAAGAATCCATCTTGCATCCTCTAGGTATCATCAACCAGATCATGCGCATGAAATTGTTGAGTTCATTAGTATATAAAATCATTTTTTTAATGTTGATTTATTAATACCGATCGAGCACCCTTTTTCCCCATGGTTCAGAAGAGTTCTAAACCTGCTCTAGTTGCGGTTTAATTTCCAATGGAATGTGACGATATGCTACTTGTCAGACCTGGTGCCACGGGACTGCGCATATGGCGTACATATTCTAGGATAAGGGATGTGACATGGCCCACGCCCTATGTTAGTCGTAACTACTCGTACTGTAGTAGAATTACTCATACCGTAGTAGATCTAGTCGGAATAGAAGGAAACTACCCGAATAGTACTCGGGTAGGACTCCTGAGATCGTATTTGGCTAGGATTTCCATGTAACTCTATCCCCCAAACTATATAAGAGCGGGCAGGGACCCCCTCCAAACAAGATCAACCCAATCAACACCTAAGGCAATATAAAACACCACATAGGACATAGGGTATTACGCTCTCGGCGGCCCGAACCTATCTAAACTTTATGTTCCTTGCAACTTCGAGTTCCTGATCTCAGCGACACCCTACATACAACTCACCACCCCGGGGGTATCCCTCGGTGGGCTTGGCGGTAAAACTCCAACACCTGATGCGCCAGGTAGGGGTGTTCATCGAGCATCCATCGGAGAACTTGATGGCATCTTTCAGCTTCACCAGCACCGTGCTCGATGAGGGCACAACGTTTGTTTTTGGCTTCTGGATCTGCGTCGCCAATGGCTCGGGTGGTTTCAACGGCCACCTAGCCAACTCCAGGAAGCCGGAGGCCCTTGCAGCAAGTCGATGCAACGACTTTGATGAGTTCGTTGACAACCTCGACAAGTTACTGCTCCCCGGTCTCGCCTGGGAGATTGAGAGGATGTCCGTTTTTGACGCGACTTCATCTCGTGCTGCACCAGGACTTCTCGGATCAGACTCACGCAATCCTGCTTCGGTCAATGAGGAGGCCGCAAGGACTAAGTCCCTCTCTGACCTAGAGGAGGACTTAGATAGTCTACTCAAGCTTGGAGATGAGGGAGCCACTGCCTGTTGGGAGGCCCCTGTTTTCGACAACCACTCGGACTCAAATGACAACCCCGAGTTCTTTTCGCGTAGTCACCTGGGTTTGACCATAATGTCTACGCTGCAAGGCTGGTTCGTGTACTGGAAGGGCTTAGAGCCCTCTGAGCTACTCAAATACAACTCCCGCCTTGTAGCCATCACGCTTGAACTGCCTTTTGAGGAAGGCAAACCCCTCTCTCGCATCTTTGAAGATTGAGAGGGCAGCACAAAGCTAGTCGAGTACAGCCATACAGCTGAGAGCTCGCTGGATCATCAAGTCTACATGGCTTCCCTTCGCAATGGGGATGACAACGAGCCGGGTCCTGAGTATGACGCTGAACTACTCGCAGACGTATCTGCCAACGAACGTACAGCGAATGCCCCTCAGGATGAGAATGAGGAGTACGGAAGGACCCGACGGTTGAAGAACGCCAAGCGTGCCAAGTGCTGGGGTGGTCATCGTGTTGCGAGTGGTTGTTGAGAACGGGGGCCTCCCGACAAGCGGTGGATCCCTCGTCTTCGAGTCCTCCTTGGCTCTGGCTTGAAGGCGTAGTACTAATCGATGAGTATTCTTCGTTGGAGTTTGAGTAGTTGTCGAAAACGGGGGCCCCCCGACAGGCGGTGGCTCCCTCATCCTTGGGTTTGACTAAACGATCTATATCCTCCTCCAAGTCGGAGAGGGACTTGGACTGTGTAGTCTCCCCAGATCAATTTGAGTCTAATCCGACTAGTTCTGGTGCAGCACGAGTTGAAGTCGCATAAAAAACGGACATCTTTTCGATCTGCCAGACTAGATCGGGAAGTAGCAACTCGTCGAGATTGTCGATGAACTCGTCAAGGTCGCTGCGTTGAGTTGGTGTAGAGGCCTTCGGCTTCCGAGAGCATAATACCCTACGTCCTGTGTGGTTTGTATTGCCTTAGGTGGTGATCGGGTGATCTAATGTTTGGAGGGGGTCCCTCTCCGCCCTTATATAGTCTGGGAGGACAGGGTTACATGGAAATCCTAGTCAGATACAAGCCTAGGAGTCCTACCCGAGTACTTTTCAAATAGTTTGCTACTGTCTTCGACTAGTTTTACTACTGTATGAGTAGTCCTACTATGCTACGAGTAGTTACAACCTGTGTTGGGCGTGGGCCACATCCCACCCCTTATCCTGTAAGATGTAGGCCATATGCACAGTCCCGTGGGCCTAGGTCTGACAGTCCACGAGTGGCAATGTTGAACAAGAGGTGCAACAACCGAGGCGCCCACCCCGCAGTCGGCACGACCCAAGGCCTCAGGGAAAAATTCCACCCGAGGCCAGCCTTCTAAATGCTCCTACGACTGATCTAAGGCAGAAGATCAACGACAATCGCGACGCACGGCGCATTATCGAGGCAAGGAGAAGGGACCGACCCGATAGATATCAAGATACCGACGATACTGACTGCTTCCCTGCTTTCACGTCCAACATCACCGAGAAATCCTACCCCAAGGATTTTGAACCAGTCAGCATCCCGAAGTAAGATGGCAAGCAAGACCCGCGCTAGTGGATTCGTTGCTACTCTGTCGCCATCGAGGTCTCAGGGGGATCCAACTCCACCAAGGCACTCTACTTCCCGGTAGCCTTGGAATCCGCACCCCTCACTTGGCTCGAAAGCCTTAAACCAAACTCCATCGACTCCTGGGAGGACCTCAAGAGGGACTTCATCGACAACTTCCAGGGATCCATGATCCGAGCAAGTACTCGTCATGATCTATCCCAGGTTAAGCAGGAGTTGAACGAGACCCTGAGGTCCTACACCCAGCGTTTCTTCGAGATGCGAGCCACCATCGCCAACATCACCGACAAGGACGTCATCCGCTGCTTTCCAGAACAGCCTCTTCTCGAAGCACACCTACCACAACTTCGGACGCAACCGTATGACTACTCCCGTGGAGTTGTGCGACATGATGGCACGGTGGGCTGACCAGGAGGATGAGGAGAATGATCGTTTCCTTAAGTGCAACAATGACAAGCAGGGCAACAGCAACAACCACTTCGACAAGGGCTAGCAGAACAACTCAGGGAATCCCCGAAAACGCAAGCCGAACCAAGAAGTCGCGGCTGTTGAGCGTGATCCTCGAGGCCAGAAGTCGGGGAGCAATCAAGCATAGTTTGAGAAAGTCCTGCACAAACGATGCCCGATGCACCCAAAGTCACAGCATACGCTCTTCGAGTGTGTCAGTCTCCGCAAGTCACTCAACATTCCACTCCTTCCTCAAGATGGAAAGTTGAAGGATCAGGAGGACGACGACAAGGGTGACAAGTCAGGGGCTCATCCAAGATCCGAAGAATGTCGTCAACGTCATTTTCGGCGAAGACAATGGTTTCCCCTCGAAGCGCACGCAGAAGGTGACCCTGCGCGAAATCCTCTCTGTCGAGCCCGCCATATAGAAGGCTCTGAGATACAGCGAGGTTTTGATCTCCTTCTCTAGGTATGATCAGTGGATCAGCTTCTCTAGGTATGATCAGTCGTCATACTATGCCATCCTCGGCAGATCAGCTTTGGCCAAATTCATGGCTGTGCCTCACTACGTCTACTTACTACTCAAGATGCCAGGCAAGATAGGTGTACTCACATTCCGTGGCGACTTGAAGAAGTCGTATGACTATGACCAAGAGGCGAGCGAGTACGCCACGACATCACGCATGCCAGAACCTTCTGCGGAAGTCTTCGCGGCCGCGTAAAAGCTCACCGACTCAGAGATGGAGATCCCCAATATGAGGCCTAGCCAGTCCCGGGAAAAACCCAAGCCCAACGACGTCGGCGTCAAGGCCATCCAACTACAAGAAGGCGACTCGTCCAAGACTGCTTTGATCGGAGGCGGCTTTAACGACAAATAGGAAAGCGCGCTCATCAGCTTCCTTCGAGCCAACCGTGACATATTCACGTGGAAACCAATGGATATGTCGGGCGTGCCCAAGCAGTTGATTGAGCATTGCCTAAAAGTCGACCCCAAAGCCACTCCGAAGAAGTAGCGGCTATGGCGCTTTGCCCCAGGCAAGAGGGAGGCTATCAAGAAGGAGTTAGCAAAACTACTCGCGGCTGGTTTCATTAAAGAAGTCTACTACCCCGAGTGGTTAGCCAACCCTATACTAATTCTAAAAAAGAAAAATAATGAATGGAGGATGTGTGTGGATTACACTGATCTCAACAAACACTGCCCGAAGGATCCCTTCGCGCTCCCACGCATTGACCAAGTCATTGACTCTACGGCTGGCTGCGTCCTGCTCTCTTTCCTTGATTGCTACTCGGGTTACCATCAAATTGCTCTCAAGGATGAAGATCAGATCAAGACTACATTCATCACCCCTTTTGGAGCATATGCCTACACAACTATGTCCTTCGGGTTGAAGAACGCAGGAGCCACCTATCAGCGGGCTATCCAATTATGCCTTGCTAATCAGATACATCGCAACGTTGAGGCCTACGTGGATGACGTGGTCATCAAGACCAGAGTCCACGATGAGTTCGTCCCTGATCTCGAGGAAACCTTCAACAGCTTATGCAAGTTTCGGTGGAAGCTCAACCCAACCAAGTGCATCTTCGGTGTACCACAAAGGAAACTACTCGGTTTCATCGTTAGTCACCGTGGAAGTGAAGCCAACCAAGAGAAGATCACCGCCATTACAGACATGAATGCCCCACAAACGATCAAGGATGTCCAGAAGCTCATAGGCTGTATGGCGGCCCTGAATAGATTTATCTCGCGACTTGGAGAACGGGGATTACCCTTCTTCAAATTGCTCAAACGACACAAGTTTCAGTGGACCGAGGAGGCGAAGCAGGCACTGGAAAATCTCAAGCACCATCTGCAGTCGCCCCCCATCTTGACGGCTCCACAACTAGGCGAGAACCTGTTACTCTACATTGCCACGACTACTCACATCATCAGCGCATCAATCATTGTGGAACGCTAGGAGGAAGGCCATGCCTTCGGTGTGCAGCGGCCCACCTACTTTGTTAGCAAAATTCTTTCTGAATCCAAGGTTCATTACCCGACAATTTAGAAACTACTCTACGCTATACACATCACCTCCAGGAAGCTTTGCCACTATTTCGACGCACACAACATCTCAGTGGTCACTGATTTCCCATTGGCGGATATTCTCCACAATCGGGATGCCACTGGGCACATCTCCAAGTGGATAGTGGAACTGGGGGCTCTTACTCTCAACTTCAAGCCCCGAACAGCCATCAAGTCGCAGGCACTAGTCGACTTCATAGCAGAATGGTGAGAAAACCAAGTGGAAGCCCCCGTCAACCTGCCAGAGCATTGGGTGATGTACTTCAATGGCTCACTCAAGCTCGGAGGCGGTGGCGTGGGAGTACTCTTCATCAGTCCAATAGGAGAACAACTCAAATATGTATTCCAAATACTATTTGAGGTCTCGAACAACGAAGCCGAGTACGAGGCACTACTGCACGGGCTACGCCTGGCAGTCTCTCTGGGCATCAAGCGACTACTTGTTTAATGCGACTCCTTGCTGGTGATCCAACAAGTCAGCAAAGAGTGGGATATCAACAAGGACACCATGGACGCGTACGTCGCGGAGATACACAAGCTCGAGAACAAGTTCTCGGGGCTGGAAATTCATCATGTGATCCGCGACAACAATGTGGGAGGAGATGTGCTCTCAAAACTGGGTTCCGATCGAGCTAATGTCCCACTAGGGGTTTTTGTCCACGAGTTGCATCACCGATCCATCAAGACACCAGATCAAAGCACCATCACTCAGGGTTCATTAGAACCCGATCGAGAGGTCTTGATGATCGAGGTCAACTGGCGGGTGACTTTTCTCGACTTCATCAAGGAGCACAAACTACCTCCCGGCGTTGACTCAAAAAGCGCTGAGGCCGCACGCATCCTAAGGCGCAGTAAAGGGTACGTTCTAGTTGGGGACAACTTATACAAGCATGGATCAGCATCAGGCATACTCATGAAGTGTGTCCGCATAGAGGAAGGCAGAGAAATAATCTAGGAGATTCACGAAGGCGCGTGCGGAAACCATGCCGCTTCTCGCACGCTAGTCGCGAAAGCATTCAGATCTGGTTTCTACTCGCCGACTGCTTTGGCAGACGCTGAAGCACTCGTTCGCCGGTGTACAAACTGCTAGTTCTTCAGCAAGCAACCCCACGTCCCGGCCCACAACCTTGTTACGATACCACTTTCATGGCCATTTGCATGCTGGGGCTTAGATATGGTAGGGCCCTTGACAACTGCGCCAGGAGGTTCTACTCACGTGTTGGTAGCCATCGACAAGTTCACGAAGTGGATCGATTACAAGGCAATTACAAAGCTCTCTGCAGATTGAGTGGTTAGCTTCATCTGCAACATCTTGCACCGATTCGGCTGCCCCAGCACTATCATCACGGATCTGGGATTTCTACGAACGCAGCACCATTGAGGTCAAGTATGTTTCAGTGGCTCATCCGCGGGCCAATGGCTAGGTTGAGTGTGCCAACGGCATGATCCTTGATGGCCTGAAGAAAAGACTGTACAACGAGAACGGCAAAAAGGGCGGCAAGTGGATCAATGAGATCTCGTTAGTAGTCTGCGGGCTCTGCACACAACCAAGCAAAGGCACAGGACAGTCACCTTTCTTTCTCGTCTATGGGTCCGGAGCAATACTACCGGCTGATGTCATGTGGCAATCTCCTCGACTAGAGATGTACGAAGAAGGCAAGGCTGATGACACAAGACATCTCGAACTTGATTCGGCAGAAGAAATCAGATGCAATGTTTTGCTCCAGTCGGCCCTCTACTAACAAGGCGTCCGTAGTTACCACGACCGGAACGTTCAACAACGATCTTTCAATGTTGCAGATATGGTCCTTCGCCGCATCTAGGATGAGACCGGGCTACGCAAGCTTAATTCGCGATGGGAGGGACCCTTCATCGTGCTCAAGGTTACAGGACCAGGGTCGTATCGCTGACAGTACCCTAATGGCTAGGAGGTCCCAAACTTCTGGAATATCGAGCACCTACACCGTTTCCATCCTTAGCTAACTTGTATCCCAAGTTGTCAGCTGCAGCACAGCATAGTTTACTGAAGGGACATTGCACCCATATTTCTAGTACTACTCTGTTTACTAGTTCTCGACTAGTACTATGTGGAGTTTACAGAAGGGGCATTGCTCCCATACTTCTAGTACTACTCCGCTTAGTGGTTCTCGACTAGTACTACATGGAGTTTACAGAAGGAGCGTCGCTCCCATACTTCCAGTACTACTCCATTTACTGGTTCTCGACTAGTTCTACGTGGAGTTTACAGAAGGGGCACCGCTCCCATACTTCCAGTACTACTCCGTTTACTGGTTCTTGACTAGTTCTATGTGGGGTTTACTGAAGGGGCACCGCTCCCACACTTCTAGTACTACTCCGTTACTAGTTCTCGACTAGTTCTACGTGTAGTTTACTGAAGGGGCCTCGCTCCCATACTACCAGTAACACTACGTTTAGTAGTTCTCAACTAGTACTATGCATAGTTTACTAAAGGGGCCTCACTCCCATACTTCTAGTAACACTCCGTTTACTAGTTCTCGACTAGTACTACGTGTAGTTTACTGAAGGGGACTCTGCTCCCATACTGCCAGTAACACTCCATTTACTAGTTCACAACTAGTACTACGAGTAGTTTACTGCAGGGGCATTACTCCTGTTACACTGCGTTTACTGGTTCCTGACTAGTTTTTATGCACCGTCAGCAACCTCTATTCCTCTAGCTCCCATGCTTGGGGGATGGACCGACAGGGCACTCAGCGTGTTTTTAGCGGATCCTTTAAAGCTCTCATGTTCGGGGGCTGGACGTCGCAAAACTACTCGGAAGATTCATAGAAGAACCTGATTTACGAGGCTTTTGAAGATTTATCTCGGGATGATAATTGTTTAACCATTATTTCAGGGATTTTATTCCGAAATAAGGGGTTTTTCAAATTTTTAACCTAGAAGTCATTTATTTAACCATTTTTTTGGGAATTCATACCGAAAAAGCAATTTTCAAATTTCTGAACCAATTTTCCCATCGTAGCCATCAAATCCTTATTGTCATATATTGCATGCCATGATTCTTTAGATTATTTTTTCCAAACCTTGGGGATTTGGATTTCTCCTTGGTCATCACCGGGGTGAGGTTGGAGAACCATCTTGAATCTCCGGTCATGTGTCGTGAGCAACCGGAGTCGATCAACCACATGTTCTCCAATCCTCCATCCTGCTCAAAAACGTTGAAAAGAATGAGTAAATGACTCAACACTGGGGTTAGGAAAGTATGTAGAGAACCAGTGTCAAGCCATTTGTTCAACAGTAGGGTTAGCAACATCAAAAATCTCTCATCTCATTTGAGGACGACGATCATCACGATAGGGAAAACGTGGTCCATCGTACCTCTGAGACCCAAAGTCACGGGTACGCTGTCCATAGTCATATTGAGCATGACTAGGAACACGCCTGGCAAACCTATGAGAAGCAAATGATCGAACACCACCACCATGACTAGACTGAGGAGCTGGTCTAGGCGCATGTACATCATGAACAGGGTGGTACAAGTCGTGGTTGCCCTGCTCACGCTCATGACTCAAAGCTTTCTTCCTCCGAAAGCAAAACTCCTCAAGGTGACCCTCACGGTGACAGTACTCACAGTGGAACCTTACAGGTCTCTCTGGCTGAGGGTTAGCTCTTGGTTGAGGGTTCACTCTTGGCTGTGGGTTAGCACTCACAAACTTCACGGGTTGTGCTATTTTGGCTTTAGGCTTTGGAGGGTGCTCCCTAGGAGGATCTGGAAGTGTATCAATTTTGTTTCTCAGGTGGTTGCATTTTTCCACCCAAACAGCTCTCTTAGGTGGTTCTTTTGGTGACTCAACAAACACTCCATCTTTGGGTTTGCACTCTAGGGTTGGTTTCTCTCCACTCAGCTTAGGTGGCTCAGGAGTGATGGAGGTTGCTGGTTTCTCATTTGGTTTCTCACCACTACAGTCACCAACTCTCATACAACCAGTGAAACTTGTTATGTTCAATCACACTCCCAATTCCAAAACCATCAGCCCTTTTGAAAATTTTAATCATAAGACCCAACTGAGGTTCCCTACTTGACACCCTACTTAGAACTGTGCGCAAATAACTATTCTCATCATCAATAGTTTGCTTAGCAAGTTTAAGCTCATGCAGTTCATCAACATATGCAGGACAAGCATCACAAATAGGAACCTTAGATTTAGCAGAGGAAAGATATTTCTCAAGGTCCTTAATCCTAACACATGCATTATCAAACTGACTCTGTAAAGCAGGACAGGTCTTGCAGACACCAAGCAACATAGGCCTAGACTTAACTTCATCTAAAGCATTTTTAGTTCTATCAAGTTCATCAATCAAAGAGGCATGCTTAGATTACAAAGAAGCTAGACTAGCCATATGAACAGAACATTCATCACATTCAGAAATATCTTCAACAGTAGGAACAGATTTAAGAACATCTATTTCTTGCAAGGCTTTCTCAAGCTCAATCTTCAGCTCGGATCGTTCTCGAGCAGCGCTTTTGATCAATTTATCTTGACTAAGCAAGCAATCATTCAGATCATCTACTTCTAGGAGAAGCTGCTCACGAGTTTGTATTACCTCTGCTTCTGACTCAGAGTCATTGTCCTTGTGCTCATTGGCGTCGAGAGCCATGACACAGTACCCGCCGCGGTTCTCGTTGGTGTAGAAGCAAAGGCCGTTGATGTTCTTGGCGTCCTTCTTCGCCTTGCGGTCGTCGTCCTCCTCACTTGAGCTTGGATCATCGTGATCATCGGTGTCGGAGTCGACGTCACTGAGAGAGGTGATGAGGGCGCGTGCCTTGGCCTTCTTGCACTTCTCCTTCTTCTCACGGTCACAGTACTTCTTCTTCTTCTTCTTCTTCTTCTTCTTCTTCTTCTTCTTCTTCTTCTTCTTCTTCTTCTTGTCTTTGTTGTATTCGTACCCGCTCTTGAGTTTGTTCTTGTCTGGGCAGTCAACAATGAAGTGACCAGGCTTGCCACACACGAAGCAGGTGTTGTTGCCTCTTCGCCGGTTCTTACGGTTGTCATTGAAGCGCATGAACCGCCTTGTGATCAAGGCAACCTCCTTGTCATCAAGGACTTCAAGCTGCTCCTCTAAAACAGACAACAAAGAAGACAAGGCAAACGACATGGCTGTTTTGTTAGCTGAAGAAGAAGACTGTCCAGATCCTGACATGAGAACCAAACTATGAGGATCAGTAGGGTTCACATGTTTAGTTCTGAGCTTCATGTCAACCTCAGTCGACTTCAGCTTGGAGAAAAGCACATCTGTCGTAAGAGTCTCATATCATGTGGACTCGATGATAGCATCAACCTTCATACCGCACACCTCATGATCCAGAGTGTGTAAGAGCTTCAAAGCTCTATCATGATCAGTGTAAGGTAAGACGGTAATGTTTGCTTTCATCTTGTTCAGTGTAAGCGCTGAAAAAGAGCATCAGTGGACTCGCCGGGCAAATGAGAGAAATTTTCATACGCGATAAGTCTCGAAAAGACGTGCCTTCACCTGATTAGTTCCCTCATGGAAACTCTCCAGGCGGGACCATATCTCACGAGCCAGAGATAGATCCTCCACACGATCAAACTCAGCTCGACTCAAACTTGAAAGCAAGATGTCAACTGCCTTGTTGTTGGCATAATACCTATCCTTATCATCTTGACTCACACGGGTCATAGGAATAGTATAGGTAGCATCCTGTGTAATCTCCCACACTGCTGCTCCTCTACTATTTAGATGGGCTTTCAAGCGAGTTTTCCAATATCGATAGTTGGACCCATCAAAGTAGGGAGGCGCGGTCGAAGAAAAATGATCAGAAGTCACCATATTGGATCACAAAGCCGGTTAAGGTGGAGCGATCCTAACCAATGCTCTGATACCAATTGAAGGACCGAAACGGCGACCAGTGGGGGGGTGAATGGGAGCCTTTAAAAATTCTCTGAGACAACAAGGCCTATATCCTGATTTTCACCCCAACACCACACCGCCAAGATGATGCAAGTCAACCGGTGACAAGCTCACCCTAGGAACGGTTCAGAAGAGCTCGTCGCAAAACGAAAGTGAATGAAAAGCAATAGACTCGAGCAACAGCTATCACCAAAGCTTCACTTAACCAAGCAAGTGACAATTCAACAAGATTAGCAAAGCCCAAAACCAAGCAGAAGCAAAGCTTAGCTACAAAGCCGATCACAGACCTTTCCAGAGAAACTAATTAACAAAGCATGCAAAGACTAACAAATATAGCTAATTAACACAAGTCAACTAAGCACACAAAAAACTAACAAAGATTAGCAAGAATCAAAGCTAATTAACAAAAGCTAGCTAAGCATGCAAAAGCTATCAAGACTAGTGACACAAAACTAACTAACACAAGCTAAAGCAGGAATTAAATACATGTGAGAAGAAAACAAAAGGAGTAAACTAAAGATGCTCACTGAGCTGCCTCTCACTGCTGGCCTGCTTGCTCACCCCGCCGGCCTATTGGCCTTGCTTGCTTGCCTCCTACGTGTGCTGCTGCAGCCGCTAGGGCAGGCCTGCAAGCACCACCCCACCTGGGCTGCACGTGTTGGCCTGCTCGAGCAGTTGCTCGCGAGTTGGGCTGCGAGCTGGGCCGCTCACCCTTGGCCCACCTAGCTTACTGGCAGCACGACCGCTGCGCGAGCGCCTCACAGGCGCCGCCTCCCGCCGCGCGCGCTACAAGCCACCGCCGCCGGCAGCTGCGCAGGCCGGGGCCACGTGCCCTGTCCTGTGCCTTGCCCTGCATGCGCAAGCACAGCACGCCTCGTGGGCTGTCGTCCCCCCGAAATCCCCTTCACACAAACAGAAGAGGAAAGAGGAAAAGGCAAGAACAAAACCGAGATTTTGAAACGCAAATTCCTCAAAACGCAACGATTTTGAACTAGATTTCAGTCATAGATCCGTGACTATTAGACCTATCCAACAAGAAGATTGCGAAAAGATCTAGTAACCATCGAGAATGAAAAATCCCACAAAAATCATCCAAAAATGGAGAAAAGGAAAATAGCTCGGGAGAGATAAGAGAGGCACACGAGAATCACAAAGCAAGAACTCAAATCCTAACGCCTGGACGACAAAAGGAGGTTAGGGTCTCCCTTCCTATCAAAATCTCAGTTCATCCATATTCCGTGTTGCTAAGAAGCGAGAAAGGAGAGAATAAAACCCTGGAGAGAAGGAAAATAAAAAGCTCTAGTGGTTAGGAAGAGTGGAGCCATCCTCTCCTTATTTAACGAGGCTACTGAACATTTCCACTTAGCCCCTAGGTAAAACTAAAACACTACTGAGTGAACCAGCTAACCCTAAGGCATTCTGGAACAACTCGCTGAAGATCTAATCCGATAGCCCCGCTTCCTGCCTGGACTTGCCGTCGCCTCGATGCAACCTCCAGGATTCCGCCATGTGCCACCGCGCTTCCCTCGGAAGCTCCGCCCGGGTTTTGAGGCCCAAACCCGTAAACCTACCTCCGCGAGTAGCGTCCACTCGATGCGTCCCCCGCGATCTCGACACGTGACCGATCCTTGACTGCCCGATCGCCGAGTCCTCTGGCGCCTCCGCTCGACCATCTCGACCGCCATCTAGGACTCGATCCACACGGTCTACTCCTCCATGTCTTCTCGCACTCATCGATGTCCCAAGTGTCAGCCACCTCAGCTGGCCGCCCAGCTTCTCTAGTCCCTCGGTCCACGCCCAGCATCCGCCCTTCACCGCTCCCGGTCCATCGGCACGGACCCGCATGACCTTCATACTTGCTGCGCCACTACCTTCGGGCTCCACACCTGCGCACCACAAGCCGATAGACATGGTTGCACACACACTCAAGCCCCGGTTAGTCAGCCAACCCAACCCATGACGCTGCGCTTGTTGACAATCACTCAGCACACACTCAAACCACAAAGGCACATATCAACCTTGTGTTCGCAGATCTGTTGGAATAAGCGCAACATAAGATTTCCGTAAGGAGCTACAGATCCCGCAGCATCAGCTCAGAGCCCAGGGCCAAGATCGCCAATGCCAACACCCAGCATGGGTCCGCCGTCACCACACGCACAAAGGGACCCCAGCATGGGTCCACCGTCACCACCAGCACAAAGGGACCTGTCACACCCAATTTAAGGACAAAACTGAATGCATAACTATATGTATGCAAGGATCAAGTTTCATACATATAGTGACATCATCAGTGAATAACAACAACAGTATCACGTAAAGAAACTTACAACGATTAAAAGACTATCAGAGATTTATGCTTAACGTGGAAACGAAGGCTCCAAACTGCACAGGCAAACGACTGGGGGATGCGTACGTCTTGAACTCAGCATCATCTTCATCAGACTTCACACCTTCTTCTTCTGAGCAGCAGTAAGCAAGGGTGAGTACACTTATGGTTGGTACTCAGCAAGACCACAAAAAATAACCAGAAAGTGATTTAAGATCATCTTTAGGTTAAATTAATCATGTGAGGGTCCAGGCCGCTCTTGACCGTGAGCACGGCTGATATATCAGTTTTAAACACTCTGCAGAGGTTGTACACTTTCAACACAAGTCGCGTAAAAGTTCAGAAGAACTTTGGACCCAACCATGCTGTGCTAGCTAGGCACAATACCACACTTCCGAGGTGTGGTTGCATAGGGACGCTATGAGGCCTTTACAAAGATTCCCTAGTAAGAAGTAGTCCGCTAGAGTTTCGGTAGCGGCGTGAACCATAACCCTCCATAATGGTCAGCACCTTAGCAAGGGCTGCTACCCCAAGAGGACCGGGCTATACCTCAATCACCGACCCCGTCCTTGCCCTTTCGGTAAGACTGCTTCAAACTGGAGTCTCTAATTATTTAGCCAAGACCAGAGCCATATGGTCGTCGTGGTTGTACTGTTTTCCTGGGTGGTTCTCCACGTTCCAATTCATACATGGTATTCTTGTAAATAAGCATAGATAGAAGGATAGTTAGGGTCACTTGCCTTTTTCCAACGAAAAGCTACTCTTACTGCTCTTCAACTCTTGCTCACTTGGAACCCTTGATCTCCAAGCTTCAACAGCGATCCTTCTAGTCGAAGCAAACATCGAGCACAAACATACAAAACAACAAACAAGTACAGCTAAGAACAATACACCAATTACAAAACAAAAGCTTTTAAAAGAGCGTGCTAAAGGATAAGACTCGCTGCTACGGTTACAAGAGCGCAAGAAACGTGGAAAGCGGAGTTAGGGTTGAAAAGATACAGCTATCAAAAGATTTAAATTATAAAAGAAAACAAAAGAACTATAAGCTTCATTGATTTTAATGAGAAACCACTTGTCAATGATAATTGCAATTAACTCATATTATATTTGCATTTAAAAAGATGAGGTAAAACTTAGTCAAATTTTATATATGGTTATCTATGTATAAATTGTATTAATTACACAATTAATTTAGCAGTTGTGAGAACATCTAAACGCATAGCTTAATGTTTGGTGTTCAATAAACAAATTATATTTAGAATACATTAGTTATGAAAACCGGAGGTAAACACCTAGGTAGATTTTAGTTAGAGAAACTAGGTGAGGGAACTTTAATCAAATTAAATCTATATTTAAATTAAAAATAGGAACTATGGCACAACGATATGACTAAACAATAGCTTAGGGTTTTAGAAGACTAATGCAACAAGAACGAGTTGAAACGGAGCTAAATGACGAAGATAGGGCTAAAACAAGGTTCCAGGGACTTGTCTGCAAAAAACTGAACTTCCAGGGGGCTAAACTTGAAGAAATCGAGGGCTAAAACATAATGAAACCTAAAACACATTGGCTAGACTAAAACAGAGAGGCTAGGGATGGCGGGTTCTATTTCTGGAAAGGTTAGGAGCCTAAACAGAAAAGAAAGGACCTAAATCTAATTACTTTTCAACAGAATGGGACCGCGGGTTGATTTCTAGAAAACCTAGTGGGTTTTCTGCAAGAGTTCCGGTGGCGGCTAGGGTTTGGCTCGGGTCGGGCGGATCTGATCCATCGGATCGCGATCCAACGGTGGTGGCTCTGGTGGCTTGGCTTGGCTGCGCTGGTGGACGGCTCAGCGGCTCGGGTGCGGCTCGGCTGGACAAGCCAGCGGCTCAGCGGGCAGCGCTGGGCGGCGGCAGATGCTGGCGACGAGCAGGCGCGGCGGCGCCTCGCCGGTGTACACCGGAATCGGTTCTTCGGGGCACGGATTGGCACGGGAAAAAGCCGAGGAGCGAGAGGGGGCGACGGGGAACTCTCCTAGGGGCTCGGGACGGCTGTGTGGTGGCCGGAAGCATGTGCGCCATGGCGGAGGCGGCACCGCAACTCCGGCAAGGGAGAGCAAGAGAGGGAGGGGGAAAGGGTCCACTGCCTCTCTTACCCCGAGGTGAAGATCCTGAGGTAGGCGAGGGCGACGAAACGGCGACGAGGCTGGAGATCGACGACGGAGTGGCGACGGCGAAGCTCGGTGATGGAGCACGGGCTCTGCGGTGGCGGCACGGGCGAGCAGAGGGGCAAGGGCGAGTGAGATGGGGTGGAAAGAAGAGAAGGGGAGCTCGGCGCTCGTTTTATAGCGAGGAGGGGAGGGTGAGGAATGGAAGGGCCGGCAAGATGGGGGCGGTGAGCTCGGGCGGCCGGTGATTGCGGCTGTTTAAGGCGGCAGTTACCAGTGAGGGAGAGGGAGGCGCGTGTCGTGGGCCTTTAAGGCAGTGAAGTGGCACCACGAAGGAGGGTGATGCGGGGGCACGGGGCACCGGTGCAGCAGCAGGCGGGAATCGCGGCGAGGTAAGGGGAGGGCCGGCAGGAGGTAGGGGACGGGGCTGACGGGTGGGTCCCATCCGTCAGAGAGAGAGAGAGGGGTGAGGGAGAGAGGGTGGTGGGTTGGGCCGGCTGAGCGAGTTGGGCCTGGTGGGCTGTGCGAGGAGAGAAAAGAAAGGAGAGGGAGGGGATCTGAGTCGGGCTGGGAGAGGGGAACGAGAGAGAGAAAGATGGGATGGGCCAAAAGAGATAGGGAAGAGAGAGAAAAGATTTTAGGGTAGTTTTTGGGTATTTTTATTTTGAAAACTCAAACATGCAAACAAACAAAAATCAATGCAACGACATGAATGCAACATACATAAAACCATTTTATTTAATTCAGAGAGACAATCATTTATTTTTCTTATAGTAAATTCTCTGTAAAGAAAATAAATGTTGAAATTGTTTTATAATTATGAGAAAATCATTGCTTTATTTTTTCTAATCACATCCTGAAATCCAACAATTTCAGGGTGTGACAGGACCCCAACATGGATCCGCAGTCACCACCCGCACAAAGGGACCCCAGCATGGATCCACAGTCACCACCAACTCCAAGGGACCCCAGCATGACTCCGCCGCCACCTCCTAAAGCGAAGAAGTACACAAAGGCTTGGGTCCCTCCACCACCACCTCCTAAGGCGAAGAATAACCCAGCTAAGAAGAAAGAGAAGCCTCCACCTCCGAAGTTAGCATACGAAATGACTCAAGAGGAATTGAATGAGCAAGTGAGAAAGAAGGTTCGAGAACAATTCGTGCCAAGGAAGCCTGAGCCGAAGCAACCAGTGAATCAAGCCGGACAGAAGTTCTTCATAACCATGGGCCAACCAAGGGAGAAAGAAACATTGTCGGACTACGACCGCTCAATCACAAAGTCACATCAGAAGAAGAGTAATCGTCGGCCCAAAAACATTCCCCAGCTCGGAGAACAACCCCAACAATCAATACCTCCACTCCAAGTGCTTTCAAAAGAGGATGAAGCTACGGCCAAGTTTGTGGCGGAAACGAAACTCACAAAAGCTCAACTCCTAGGGGATGTTCCAATCCCGATTCACCTAGGGGCAGGAAGAAAACAATTTATAATGGGGGAACCTCTTATGTGGCCTGAGTTGCTGAACATGCTACCAATGAGAATGCGTGAGTTGCATGAATGGTACATGAGGGCCACATGGAGACGTAATGTTCGTAGCTCGGGTTAAAGATAGGGATTTACATAGTGGGCTAGCTGATGTATGGATCGAGTTTGAGAGTCTTTGGATTCTATACCATCAAGACGCCCTGGACAAGTCCCTCGTTAGTGTATTTTTTATGTAAGTGTTTTCTCATCCCCTCTTTTTTTTTGTATCATGTAGGATGAAGATGAAAGAATGCTGAAGAAAGGGGTACTATCACATCGGCTTCATGGACCCGGATAGTATAAATGAGAATAGTGTAAACAAATGGCCAAATCAGACCAAGAATAATGTATTCAGGGCCTTGGATAGGCAGCATACTTGTACATTCATTCAGTTGACGTACAACTTCAAGTGAGGACTTCAACTCTGTTTTCATCCCTTCAATTTGATAATAAGTATATCCAACATTTAATCTGTATATGTGTATCAACAGTTTTCACTGGATCTTGCTCAGTATCGAGATTGATCGAGCCTGAGTTGTGGTGTTTGACGGAAAGAGGACACCAATAACACAATATCAAAACTTCATAGACATCCTCCAGAAGCCATGGGCTCGCTTCATCAAAAAGCACATAGGAGTCTTAGACACGCCGTGTGATCTTTATGTCAAGACAGACTTTCCAGTATGAATATAATTCGAACACCTGGTGTTATTTCTTTAAACACCATGAATATTTCATAACCCATCTATATATAGTGTATTAGACAGGCGGAAGAAAATAATTTATGTGGCTATTACGTATGTGAGTGGATCCACGACTTTATCGGCCCAAAGAAAATAACGCAAAAATATTTCGATGTACATATCTAATTAATAACAATTTCTTGCATTTAATTACATACATGTATGAATTTAAAATAATGATATTTGTATGTGACAGCTTTGGAAAATGAAAGAAGACCTCATCGAACCGGAAAGAGTAAGGACAATTCAAGAATCACTCTGTGGATTCCTGATGGATGAGGTGATAAATTCCACCGGTGAATTTATGTCGATCACTACAACAAAAAGCATTTATCTTCCAATGCCAAATCTTGTGCTTCGTGAAAAAATTTTCCCCTCACGTTGACCACTTCATGCAAAATGAAACGGCACAAATCGTCGACTACATGTAGAAGTTGTTTCTCGCCGAGCGGGTCACGGTTTAGCTCCGAGTGAATCTGCAATTATTGAATCCATGGTAAAAATTAATTAACCAAGTGCTAGTTATAGTAAAAAAACAATGTACACATACGCATCTTTCCCTAATAAAGAGTAGCGCCTTACACGTTCGGGATCAGTAGTATATCTCCCTTGCACCCTTAGATGCTCACACATGTAGTACCCACAATACACGGAACCCGCGGATTGCTTGTGGCATGGGAACCGTGTGCGTATAGTCATTTTCTCTGGTTTGCTGGCGGGATGAATTGATCCTTTATGAACGTAGAACTGGTAAGCCCTGTTTTAAAATGAAAGAAATGGAAAGTTAATTTATATATGTATACTTCTATAGAGAAATAAGCATGATGTGCATAGGGAAGATAAGAAATTCACTCATAATTGTAGAATTTCTATGAATTCTTGATATCTTTGGGTTGACCAATCCAAGGAGTCCAATATGAGAAATTTTCCAAGCTTTGGTTGTAATTGGAAAGCAATCCAGTGATTTCTGAAAAAAAATATTATGTACGATTAGTAAGCAATCCAGTGGTTTATTATATCAAATGGTTGATATTAGACTTACTGGATGTGGTATGGTTCAAATGTTACATCCATGTCTTCCCATCGTGTCATCATATGCGATATGTAGGCCGCAGCCCTCTTCATAGTCTCTCTGTGAAATTGATGTCGTTCCTTTTGTTTTTCCTTCTTTGTTGCAAATGGCTTTAGGTAGTCGTCGTCGTCTTTCATCCATTTTGGCCTGGCGTGGCCTCGCAATACGCTACGGGGTCAAGGTACCGGACCTTTTTCTTTAAAATAATGGCATCCATTATTTGCATCCTGTAGAATATAATGTATGACAGTTAAATATTTGTGCATATACAGTACTTTAGGTCGTAATATAAATCAAATTAGTATCGATGAGGCACTTACATGCACCAGAGTCGAACCATTTTAATACCAAGTTGTTGGAGGCGGAACATGTGTTGGATGTCTTCAAAATCGAATATTATATCAAAGATTTGTTGCCCCTTAAGTCCGAATACATCCGGATGGTGTGGAGCATATATAGTTTTTAGCCCAAGTATACATGCCCTCTTGTACCAATTATGAAACCTCCGCATAAAACTAGGACAATCCCTTAGTGCCCAGTCCAGTAGCAAGTCTTTTCCGTACTGAAACTTTAAAGGAGCACCATCTAAGTCTGGAAGGTCATCAACCCCAATGTCCTTTTTGTGCCCCGTGTCAGTGCGGGGCGTAGAAAAGCCTGACCGTCTGTTGGCACTACAATCCGCTGGATTATCCTTTGACTTAGCCTTCTTAGCCTTTTCATCAGACTTCTTGTTTGCGGCGTGCCATCTATTCACAATTTCTAACCCTTCCTTGTCATTTTGGTAAGACCGCAACACTCGAGGCAACAGTGATCGGGCCGGTGGCGGAGCCAGTGGTGATATCGAGGCCTGTGGGGATGGCTCTCGTGGTGGTGGTGATACCTGAGCCTGTGGGGATGGCTCTCGTGGTGGTGGTGATGTTCGAGCTAGCGGTGATCGCGAGGCCGTTGGTGATGGCTCTCGTGATACTGGAGCCGCTGGTGATGGCGGAGCCTGAGGTGATGGCTCTCATGATACTGGAGCCACTGGTGATGCATCTCGTGGTTGTGGTTACGGCAGGGCCGGTAGTGAATGCTCTGGTGCTGCCCCCTGCTCTTGTTGTTGTGGTGCTGGCGAGATATGGTCTGGAGCAGCCAATGGTACCTGACCAACCATTAAGATATCTCGTTTATGCCATAGAATGGTGCTGCCAACACATTCTCCAAGGCAACTCTTCCCATCTGTAGTGGGGATGTCTATCTCATTATCCTCATAGCTTGATTTCAAGAGTTGCTCCACTTGTACGCATGCATATAGGGCCGGGATCGGTTTTCCCTCAAATAAACCCCTAGTTGGATGCACCTGGGCCTTGGCAACTTCCTTTGTCTTTCCAGCTCTACCGACCGGATAGAGCAACAGGCAGGGAGTAATACTCGTTATGGTACCCACTGGGTATTGTTGAGCTGTGGTCAAGGCAGCACTGCTCTGTGCACATGCCGGACTCGCTTGCCAAGTACCAGAGGTTGCATGCCCACCATCTGTTGCTGCCCCACCTCTTGCGATGGGTTGAACATAAGTAGCCCCAACTGCTGCTGCTCCGCAAGTGTTGCCATGAACAAATCCTTGAACTTTGCTTGCCTTGCATTCTCTACTCTGCCACAATTTCTTCTTTATAGCGGTCATGGCTCTTGTACCTAGCCCGGTCCTTCTCGGACTCATCCTTGATGCTCAACTTAGAGGACAGGCCTCTGACACGGCCTCCATGCTCTTTCGACCCAATGGTTGTACTGAGCACATCCTTCTCCCTATGGGGTTTGAACTGACCTTTTTTCTGAAGCTCGGCAAGTTGTAACATTTTTTCTGCCACCGCTTCGGTCTCGGGTCGATCAAATTTTGGTTTTCCTTCAACTATCTTTAGCTTCCTTGCTTCAAGCCACCGCCATCCACGTTCATCCAAGCCTTCACAAGGGTCGGGCTGCTCGGTAGCTATTGCCGCCTTCCTTTCACGCCACCACTTCTCGACCTTCCTTTGGTACCCACCTAGCCCAAGGTGGACTCTATGTGTGTTGCTCTTTGCTAGTTCACTTTGCTTCTGGCTTAGAGCTAGAGCTTCTTCAGTGGTCTTCTGTCGAACAAACTTTTCCCATTGTGCTGGTGTAATATCTTCGTAATCTGCAAATGGCGTTCGACCCTTCTGGACATACCAGGTATTCAGTTCACTCTTCCACCGGCGGAAAGTTTCACCCAGCATCTTCAGAGCATAATGCTTTACTTGTTCTCTACTTCCTCTGGGCAGAATAAAAGTTCTGCTCAACAATTGCCACATCGCTTCTTTTCTCCCCTCAGGAACCAGGGGCCAATTGGGGATTGTTGGATCCAAAACCATCTCTGTTCTGATTATAGCACCGATAGCATTCCGAAACTTTGATACAACCTGCAGAGGATCTATGGGCTCTCCTACCACGCTAATTGCATTGACAGTCCATTGCCCTTCGGGGTATTGGTTTCTTCCTCGCGGACCCCGTTTCCTTTTGTTTTGGCTGCTAGAGGTTGTACTTGCAGGATCGGGACCCGAGCTTTCGTTGTCTTCCTCTGTGGGGCTAGGGGGCCTACGTCGGCGCTTACTCCTTCTTGTCAGGGCCGCCTACACAGATAATACATGTCATACAGGTCATTACTCGTACAGTCTGCTTCGTTGTAATTAATCGTGTATTCATTAGTTGATGTGCTTCCGGTTCGTAATCCGGATGGAACGCCTCCCCTGACCGTCTTTCTCTTGCCGGAACAGGGTGTGGATCAATCGGATCGTGCCACTTGTCACCTACCCAAGCGCCTTGTCCAATCCTAGGACCCTGCTCTTCCCCAAATTCGACACCGACGTCGCCGCACTCCTTGTCCTCAGATTGGTCACCGACGTCGTGCTCGTTGTCCCACTCCATCTGGGATGCAATTTTTTCAAGCTCATCTTGCGGTGTGGCATCATCCCTTCATAGGGAAGATGACGACGGAGGATCCATCTAAGAGTTCTACACAACATAGCCATCAAAGATATATTTTAATAAATATTTCAATTCACACCGAAATGAGAGAGAGAAATTTCTTACAAATAAGAAATTCATGAACAATTCACATTAATATCATGAACATTTCACAATTAAATTATAATTACTTTGAATAGAAATGCTGCAAATATATACATCATCAGAGGTCAACATTTGCTCAGCACTGATTAGAGGTCAACATTTGCTCCGCAATATCAACATTATCACTCTCTCTATGTCTCCACCATTTTATGATTTTATAATTTGGATGGTTGGTTTAACTGTACAATTACCAATCCTCAGTGAGCAGACGTGAGCGGGCGGCGGCGGTGGCCGGGAGCGGGTGGCGGCGGTGGCCGGGAGGGGGCGGCGGCGGAGAAGACGCGCGTGCGGGTGGCAGTAAGTTGTAAGCTGCAATAAGGCTGAACGTATCCAAAGTTAGTTCAAGTTAATTGAGTAACATATTGTTTTGACACTCAATCACTTCAATAATACAAACTATAAAATCAACAAAAACAAAATGGCCAAATTTATGTGGCATTCAAATTGGATCCTTTTGACAGTGCTACACACTACCTAGGATAAGCTAGAGCATCCATTCAAACGAAAAGGTGAAATATTATTAACTGATCAGGGAGGCTACAAAAAGAAATATTTGGAGTATTTAGAAAACATAGGGAGCTCACAATTATCTAAAGAAGCATAGGGAGCTCACAAGAAAATCAAAGTATCCAAAGACTTTATGCGGGTATGAATTCATCACATAAGACTGAATGTTATGATTCATTCTAACAAACTTACAGTGTAATGCATGCTGGAAATCTAGTAAATTTTTCATATTAGTGATCTCACTATATATATTTACCAGAACTTTTAGATTAATCAACTACTGCAATAGAATCTTAGTTTACTGCAATAGAACCTACCATCCATAAATTGTACAAATGCAAATTACTAAAATTTAAAACAATAACAACTGATTTATTATCAGGGTCCAATCCCATCTTGTTACGAACAGGGACACCTGGAAAATATAAAACTTACTGCTACCGTTGCAATTCATCAAGTAAAAGGAAATAATTTCACTATATGTTCAAGCATTCCAATATTGTATTAAATCAATCAACAGTGGTGATAGTTACCAATTAAGGTTATTCAGACTTGCGTACAATGTTCCTCTAAACAAATTCTATTGCTATATTTATAAACAAAAGCTTCTAATGTTCGACTATCTAGCTAGGTACCTGATAGTTTAACATAATGTGCACACAAGCAGTACAGTTTTGGGAAAACATATAGCAGCCCTTTTTGTGAGAAAAAAATAGAAGCTTTTTAATCAGCAGAAACATGAAACAATGAGTTAAACAAACAACCAGTGCAATGTATTTAGGTTACGACTAGCTAAAACAAAAAAGTGTTAACAATGAGTGAAACAAACAACCTGTGATAACTGTACTCTTGTTATCTATTAACAGGATGGATAAATGTATAGAGTTGACTCCATGTGATAGATAAAAAGGCTTGTGATAATTACCAATGAGTGAAAAACAGCAATAGCCTTTCTATACTGCAAGAAATTGCAGTCCTGTTGATATAGAAACTCAGCAAGATCACTCTGCAAACTGAACAAAGAAAACATGAGTTAGAAAGCAAAAATTACATGCCATCTTTTGTGTCATGTTTCTTAGTAGCATCCGTATATGAAGGTTTGAAACTATAATACTCTTTGCTCGGTTAATCCTGAGAGCTATTGTAACACCTCAGGTGTTTAAATTACAAAATAAGCCTCATTAGCTTAACACGATGCATAAATAACTGAGAAAAGTTTAAAAGAAACGAATTATAAATTGGTTTTGCTTTGAATTAAAAATAGATGTGTATATGTGCACAAGTACATGTACGTTAATCAAATAAATTTAATAACTTGCACATCGATGCTAACATGGCTACAAAATTGAATAGGCATATCGTTATTGACTTGATAATCAAAAATCTAGTTGAAGTCTAGGAGAGAATACAAATTTTTGCCCAGGAAATGACATGCCCTCCGAATCATACTTTTTGAGTTTTTAAAATAACTTCTAAACTAGAGCTCAAATGAACCTTGGCCTGAAAAAAAACTTGTGTAACTTTTTATTTTGAACAACTTTCATGTTCAAGGATTTTTGAGTTGCAACACGAAAATTTGAGAAACACTTGAATTTGCAAACCAGCCCCTACCTTTTCTTCTATTTCCACTGCAGACCCTTCTTTCTCCGCCCCGTCCGACCCTCCGACGCGCCGTCGCTGTAGACCCTTCCTTATCCGTTCCGCCCAACCCTCCAACGCACCGCCGCTTCGCCTGACCCTACGCTCGCCCGACCCTCCGCCCGTCGCGTAGTCGCCGCTGGCCACCTGGCCGGCGATGCCTGACCGGCGCTAGGCGCCAAGCCAATGCCTGGCCGCGCCTTGCTCACCGCGCTCCTCCCCAGCCCGCGCAAGCCACGCGCACACCGACGACGCGCGCCTCTGCTCGCCGCCCGCCGTGCCCAATGGACAAGCCGCGCCGTGCCTGTGTCCCCGCCGCGTCCTGCTTGTCGCCGCGCTCGCTGCCCGGCAAGCCAGCTGCTGCAGCTCCTCGCCCAACCCGCGTGCTGCGTGATCTCCCCCTCCCCCATGCCAAATCCCCGACGCCCAATCCCCTGCTCGCGCCCGCCGCACGCTGCGCCGGCTCTGCTCGCCGCCCACCACGACTAGTAATGCGCCCCCGTCGTGCCGCCCCTCCCCAGCGTTTCCCGGTCCTCTCCCTCCCTCCTGCAGCCTATAAAAGGCGACACCAGGCCACTCGCGCGCGCCTCAACCCGCAGAACGCCGCCGCTGCTGCCATTGCCGCTCTCGTGCACCACCCGCCCGTGGAGTCCCATCCTCCAGCCTCCCACTGCCCAAACCCATCGCCCAGCGAGCTTGCCCTCCCTCCACTGAAGCTCACCGGCCTCTTACCCGACCATCTCGACCGCCGGAGCACCGCCAGCGTCGCCCGCGCCGCCGCCACTCCCCTGCTGCTCCGGGGACAGCCCACTCCGAAGCTCCTCCGCCCAAGCCAAGCCTCGAAATGGTTTTCCCTCGACGCCGCGAAGCTCATCGACCAGCCCACGACCTCCCCTCCTCGCCGGAGCACCGTCGCCGATGCTCCGCACCGCCGCCGCCCCTCTGCTCCGCGCTGACGAGCCACCTCCGGCCACCCCCAACCCCGACCAAGGTCATCCCAAGGTAGCTCTCACCTCCCTGGATCTCTGCGACCCTTTTCCCCTCGCCGCCGACGAGCCCCCTCGCCGGAATCTGGCCGGCCGCCGTGCCAGCGCCACCTAGGGACCCAACTGCAACGATTGAAATCTTTAAAAGAGTCTGCACGCAAGTTTCCAGGGGCATATCTGTAAATCTATGTTTAAACTTTGATTTCAAAAACAGCAAATTTGTAAAATTCATATAAAATCGTAGAGAAATCGGAAAAATACAAACTCAACTGTTCTGGAATCGCTAAAAGAAAATCTACAACTTTTGTTACATGAAATTCTTCAGATGTTTGCTATATTTTGTTCTTAATTAAATGGAAGTTTGAATAGTATCTAATTGTATCCACTGTTGTAAGCCAATTCTGAATCTAATTTTTGGACAGTAGATTGTTTGCTTGATGTGTAGGCCAGTGTAAAAATATTAGGACCAGAACCCATTTCTAGCAAAACTTTTTATTAAACCTTGTTTATGTCATGAAATAAAAATACTAATTTATAACTATTGTTACATTGTGTTTCATGCTGTGAAACTTTTCAAGAGCTGTTATAGTGATGCCTCCATACCACAAAAAAAGTTTAGAACCATTTTCCTCTCTACAACCTATTTATGTAATTTTGTGGTAGAAAAAATGCACTAATTCAAATAATTAGTTTCTGTACTTGGAAAATGTTCAACTTTTTATTGTAGGACACTTTGGAGTAGCTCATGTTTAATAAAAAGTTTCATACTCAGAAACGCTGTAAAACATCCTGTAGAAATTAATTTTTATTAAAATAGGTGTATATTGTCCTATTTATTATGCCTTGTATCTTGCACAATAAAATCTGAAACATTTACAGTAACATATATATGGATATATTAACATCATTTAAAAGTTTTAGCACCAATACATGAATGGTTTGTTCTATATAAAAATTACTAGGTTCTAGTAGTGGTTGTGTAATACATTTTTCATAACTTTTCTGCTGCATAAAAATGTCTGAAAGTTTTACAGTAGTCTTATTTCTTCATAGTGTACTCTGAATAAAAATTTCATCACCAAAAGTTACCTAGATCAGTGTTTGTGCTTAATCCATGCTTATACTGCGAAAATTAAATTCCAATACAACACCACCCCTTCTGTTAAATAGAGCCCAAGAAATCTTAACTAAGTAACTTTATAACCAAATCTATATTTTGTGGACTGCAACTTTATCGTGAAGGAAAATAAATGTCATATACCATCACTACAACTCATACTTGTGCATTCATATAGAATCGACAACTCTCGCTGACGGAACATACGAGCTGGTGCCCGAGTCCGAGAGTGAGCAGCGTGAAGCTCAAGTGAATCTAACTGAAGCTTTCGAAGACCTGAACCCGAGTTTGGAAAAGCCCAAGGCTAGCTTTACTCAGGAAGGCAAGACCCGGTGCATGAACCCTATTTTCTAAATTATGCAACTTATTACTATTACTTGTGCATTAAGTTTATAGGAGTTGAATGAAAACTTAGTTGCATGAACTTAGGTTCCTATGATCTGAACACTAGATATGAGGTTCGATAGAATGCTATGCTAATAGGACTCCAATAAAAGTCGAGTGATTTCCTGTCACTCGCGAGAATATAGGAGTTGAATGTTTACTACATGCTGCAATCATAAGGTCGACGGACGGGGCTATGGTGTGATGTTTATGTTGATGATTGAGGCCCCGTCTGTTTAGTGAAAAATGCTAAGGCCGCAGTGTGTGGTAGTGGTGGTTAAGTGTTTGAACGTACTAACCACATGCCGAGAATATGGTAATCGGTAAGCTTAAGTACTAGATTGAACCGAGGCCGGAATATACTCCCCACCGTCTTGAATTCGTTCACATCTAGCTAATGGCGGGTGCATGTGCCGCCATGGCCCGGTCGGGTCCGTGGTCCATGGGGACGTGTAGTCGAGGGCGGTGAGCCTGTTCCGTGAAGCAGGAATTGAAGGGAAAAGTTGCACGTGTGACTCCGGGAGTAACCACGTGACGTGTGTTTAGGTTTCCCTTGCAAGGTTAAGAAATTCGATTTGAATCGTCCGTTTCTCGCGGTTATTGAGACTGCTTGACCCTTTTACCACATACATTAAGAAGAGGAACAATGATGATGATTAATCTTGTTGGATGAAAAATTAATTCTTTCACCATGTATGATATCGGATAGTTGCTTACCTAGAATGCATAAAGAAAAGTAGAATCTGGAGCTAAAATTTGAAAGTAAGGACCTACTTGTATATTCTTTTCAGCAAAACCAACCCCTCAAGACAAAAATTTTTGCATGCCGAGGAGTCGGCTAAGTATATTCCACTAGTCGGGTAAGCCTTGCTGAGTATTAGTATACTCAGCCTTGCTTGTGGCTTGTTTTCAGGTGATACTTTTGAGGATGTGATTGCTAGTTTGACTTGGCCGTGTACCCTTCCTCCTGGTTGGTCGGTGGAATGGGATACGCCCCCGGCCAACGGTGATAATGCCGAGTGATGTCTCGTACGGGCTTCATCGAGACATCCTGTATCATCGAGTAGTTTATCGTTATTTTTCCGCTGCTTTGAACTCTGAAGAACTCAATTACTTTGAACTCTGAAGTACCTTGTTTTCACGAATTCGAACTCAGTTGTAATAATAATTTATGATGAACCTGTGATGTAAAATTTGAGGAATGTTGTATCCTCTGGGCTCACCTTCGTGTGAGTACATGTTTGTGTGGTTTCGATCGGCAGAAACCGTGGTTGTATCGGGAGGTTACCCGACAGACCAATGGATTATTCCGTTTGAAGTGCGAGTTAGCCCTGATCGCCCTCGTGGTGACTGTTAGCGCGCTTGAGCCGGATTAATTCAGGTGGTTCTGCCACAGCTGGTATCAGAGCCGAAATGCATACGCCAGAGAATGCAACAAGCCTTAAAAACTTGTTTTCATAAAACTTGACCAGAAAAATGCATTTTGCAAAATGCGTTGGTTCATTAAGGATGGTACCTAGTTCGTAAAGCCCTAAGGGATTATGGGAAAGCTACTAGGTGGCTATCTAACTTATGAATATTATCAACTAACTCCCAACACATTACTTCCTGTCAAAACTTACTTTTATGCACAATCGACCCTTAATTTCTGTAACGACGCACTCATCGCTAATGTAAGAAGGTAAGAATCCTCAGCCAACTGAAAGAGCTTGGCCTTCCTGTCGGTGATGCGAGCCGAACGCTGCCTTCAAGCAGTGGCTTACTTGAGGTGCTGCCAATATACCAACTATTAGTTGATTATATTGGAAGTAGAAGGTTTGGCGCAGGGTATGGCGATCGCAGTTCATACCCTCGTCTCAAGACGGTACACCCGTGAATACACTATCTTGATAGCGTATGTTAACGTCGTCTGTACGGTAGGAATTGTACGGATGTCGTTTCTATAGTGAATGGTAATGAATACGGACGCTTTCATGAGTGTTGGCATGAAAGGTTCAATGGATATATATATATATATATGCTATATCAATCTTCTGTAGGTACACTAACCGCGATTACGATAAGTTTAAGAACGGTTAGAGAATTCTCGACTAGCTATTATAGTGAGAGACGTATTGTGTATGCCACCGAGACTAACTTCGTAAGACCAAAGCTATTTGAAAATTATTATATTTTGTGAGGACGAATAGGACGTGCATGCATCATGACTATATAAATCTGAAATTGAAAATGCGATGCGTGAGAGTGGTAAGGTTCATGCGCCCACACAATTGTCTTTGCATAAGGATTATCTAGCAAATCTGTCACATTTCTGCCATATCTGAAAAGATGAATTTATTGAGCTTAGAAAATGATCCTTTCTGGAGAAACACATGTTGAAAGTTTTGTTCCAAAATTTGTATTCTACCTCCTGTCTAAATATGAAAAATTCTGAACATATGGATAATGAGAAACACCCAAAACTTGGAGATGTCAGTTTTCTACCCAAAATGAGCGCTCCTAACACATAAATTTTTATGCCCCCTTACTACTGTTTCCTGCAAAAGTGTTCAACACAAAACTTGTTGTAAATTTACTAAGGCATATACTATTAAAATTTGGTAATTTTTGGCTGGGTAGATGTTTCCTGGTGCACGAAATCTTGGCCCACTGTTCACTGAAATTTTTGGGTAGACAGTAAAGTAAAACCTTAAGAGAAAAACCATCTTAGAGCCTAATCTAGCTCTGGAGTTGACTAGAAAAGTTGTTCACAAATACCTTAGTAATGTTCTGCTAAATGTAGAGAATTTTTGGATAAGAACTGTTGAAGTTATGGCTATTTTAGCTCACTGACTAGAACCTGTTCGCTATGCTATTCACAGTCTTTCGCTATCTCACCCATTTGATCTTTTGTTCAGATGGCCGAGCCTGTTGCCGTGATGGTGGATGAGGATGGACGCGTTCACTCGCAGTGTCTCCACTGGGAGGGCTTTCCCTCTATCTTGTGGGATGTTCTGCGCACCGCGGGCTATCCAATTCCCCCACGTTACACCGGACTGGAGTTTGCAGAGAAATTACTCTATTTTACTTGTGCATTAAGTTTATAGGAGTTGAATGAAAACTTAGTTGCATGAACTTAGGTTCCTATGATCTGAACACTAGATATGAGGTTCGATAGAATGCTATGCTAACAGGACTCCGGTAAAAGTCGAGTGATTTCCTGTCACTCGCGAGAATATAGGAGTTGAATGTTTACTACATGCTGCAATCATAAGGTTGACGGACGGGGCTATGGTGTGATATTTATGTTGATGATTGAGGTCCCGTCTGTTTAGTGAAAAATGCTAAGGCCGCAGTGTGTGGTAGTGGTGGTTAAGTGTTTGAACGTACTAACCACATGCCGAGAATATGGTAATCGGTAAGCTTAAGTACTGGATTGAACCGAGGCCGGAATATACTCCCCACCGTCTTGAATTCGTTCACATCTAGCTAATGGCGGGTGCATGTGCCGCCATGGCCCGGTCGGGTCCGTGGTCCATGGGGACGTGTAGTCGAGGGCGGTGGGCCTGTTCCGTGAAGCAGGAATTGAAGGGAAAAGTTGCACGTGTGACTCCGGGAGTAACCACGTGACGTGTGTTTAGGTTTCCCTTGCAAGGTTAAGAAATTCGATTTGAATCGTCCGTTTCTCGCGGTTATTGAGACTGCTTGACCTTTTTACCACATACAGTAAGAAGAGGAACAATGATGATGATTAATCTTGTTGGATAAAAAATTAATTCCTTCACCATGTATGATATCGGATAGTTGCTTACCTAGAATGCATAAAGAAAAGTAGAATCTGGAGCTAAAATTTGAAAGTAAGGACCTACTTGTATATTCTTTTCAGCAAAACCAACCCCTCAAGACAAAAATTTTTGCATGCCGAGGAGTCGGCGAAGTATATTCCACTAGTCGGGTAAGCCTTGCTGAGTATTAGTATACTCAGCCTTGCTTGTGGCTTGTTTTCAGGTGATACTTTTGAGGATGTGATTGCTAATTTGACTTGGCCGTGTACGCTTCCTCCGGGTTGGTCGGTGGAATGGGATACGCCCCCGGCCAACGGTGATAATGCCGAGTGATATCTCGTACGGGCTTCATCGAGACATCCTGTATCATCGAGTAGTTTATCGTTATTTTTCCACTGCTTTGAACTCTGAAGAACTCAATTACTTTTAACTCTGAAGTACCTTGTTTTTAGGAATTTGAACTCAGTTGTAATAATAATTTATGATGAACCTGCGATGTAAAATTTGTGGAATGTTGTATCCTCTGGGCTCACCTTCGTGTGAGTACATGTATGTGTGGTTTCGATCGGCAAAAACCATGGTTGTATCGGGAGGTTACCCGACAGACCAATGGATTATTCCGTTTGAAGTGCGAGTTAGCCCTGATCGCCCTCGTGGTGACGGTTAGCGCACTTGATCCGGATTAATTCAGGTGGTTCTGCCCCAGCTAGGGTGTTGCAGTAGTTTAGGGGTCAAATCAGCAAATGTGCCTGAACCAAAAGTTATAAATAATTGTCAAATCTACAACTTTGCTTTTTGGAGATTTTGATGTTCAGTGGAATAATTAGGAGAAAAATGCACTGCAAGTTTCTGGTTCATAAATATTCAGCTTTAACTAGATGCAAACAGTAATATTCAGGGCCGATTTTGAATATATTTGAGGATGAATCATGAGAAGTGTATATGGAGAAAAATGTAGAGGATTGTTAGATCTACAAAGTTTTGTCTAGGTTAGTTTTAAGTTCTGTAGTGAATTATGAAGATAAGTGGACTCAAAGATGGCAAGATTGAGTAGCTTAACTAAAAATCATGAGTTTTGGTCAAACTCGCCATGTTCAGAGTTCTGTTTGGGCAAGGTAGGGATCAAACTGAACCGTTGGATCAAACCATTTGAGTCGCTCCGAAGTTGAATTCATCACCGGAACCCTGAACTCCACGGTCATCGCACTCCCAAGGCCGCCGCCGCGCACGGAGAAGAAGTCGTCGATGAGCGTGGTTCTCTGGGTCTTGGGGGAGTGTGGTGATGTGCAGCACGTGCCTGGGTCACTGGCCGTGTGGTTCCGCGCCCATGGCGGCCGGAACACGCGCGCCAATATGGCGGCCGCGGTCAGGGAGGAGGGTTCGTCGTGGAGCCTGCAGCTCGGACCTCCTGGGGCTCGGCTGGGATTCCACGCGGGTTCTGGGCAGGGCGCTGGTACTCCCCGAGCCGCTGGCCGGCAAGGGGAAGCTTTGCTGCAGCCGGTCGCCGTGGCCGCCCCTCACCGGAGTTGGGGCTGCCGCCACTGGCATATGTCTCTTGGGAAGGGGAGGAGCCGAGGGCACCATAGGGCCCGTGCCGTGCGTCGCCACCAGTCACCGGCCGCCGCCGCGGGTGGCCAGATCCGGAAGAGGAAGAGAAGGGAAGAGCATACCTGGTGGATGCCCGTCGCCGGCGATGGGCTCGGCAAAGCCGTGAAGAATGGCGCCGCCGCTCGCAGGGAGGAGGCGCGGGGAGGGGAGGCGCCGCACGAAGGGGAGCTCGAGGCCGCACGCGGAGGGGAAGCCGCACGCGGGCAGCCGCGGAGAAGACGCGCGCGCGGAAGACGGCGGCGGCGGCGGAAATTTTTGGCAGCCTAACAGCGTCTGCTCGCGCGCTTGCCCGGGATCTGAAATTTTTTTCTAAGTCACAGTCTATATAGGAAAAGGATTTGTAGGGGCGGGTGGCGCCCCCACATGCCCCTAAAAATTCTTTCCAATTTCCACTGAAAATTTATTTAATTCAAAAGTCATAACAAAACACATCGAAAAAACTTAAAATTTTTACCATAAGCATTATGTGACATGTAGAACTTAATCAAAATATCAAATAATTATTTTATTATATATAATTATTTAAAGTGTCGAGACCACCATGTGCACCTCCACAACATACTATCTCATAGCACTCAAGACTCTCTTTGTGTTTTGAACACTCTCAATCATTATATGTACTGAAACATGTTTGTCGTATTTTTTACTAGTTCTATACTAGACAGTATGTTTCTAGTGCAAATTTAAGTTTTTTTCATATGTTTTGCTATTTCTTTTGAATTAAATGAGTTTTCGGTTGAAATTCGAAAAGGATTTGTAGGGGCGAGCCGGGGCGTCACCCGGGGCGGGTGATGCCCCGGCCCGCCCCTAAAAACTGATTTGTAGGGGCGGGTGACTCACTAGCCCGCCCCTACAAATCATTTTCCAATTTCCACTAAATATTCATTTAATTCAAAAGTTATAGCAAAACACATCGAAAAAACATAAAATGTTTACCATAAGCATTATGTGACACGTAGAACTTAATAAAAATACCAAATAAATATATTATTGTATATAATGGTTTAAAGTGTCGAGATCACAATGTGCACCTCCACAACATACTATCTCATAGCACTTACAAATAGTTTTCCAATTTATGCTGAAAAACTATTTATTTCAAAAAAAATAGCAACACACCTCTAGAAAATGTGATATCTTTACCATAAGCATATCTTGATATGTGGAACATAAGAAAAATATCAAAATCCAATTGCAGTGTATGTAATGAATTAAAGCGTTGAAACACCAATGTTCAAGCGGTAACAATTCTCCATTTGCCATCTTTACGTGCCCATAGCTTGTCGTCTTTTCTTTTGATTGTTTCTAGAATCCTCATCTTTTGTGGTACGTCTGTGAAGAGGTTCATCTCATCATACTGATTATATTCTTCCACATCGTCGATACCATCAACTCCTATAATATCTTGTTTTCCAAGGACAACGACGTGCTTTGTCTTCTTTGCAGGATCAGCTACATAGAGTACCTGTGCGACCTGTGAGGCAAGTACCCATGGGTCATCTTTATAACCAACATTGTTTAGGTCGACAATCGTGAGCCCATAGCCGTCAACACCTTTTGGGTGTT
Organism: Panicum miliaceum; assembly: GCA_032594955.1. NCBI lineage: Eukaryota > Viridiplantae > Streptophyta > Magnoliopsida > Poales > Poaceae > Panicum > Panicum miliaceum. The sequence continues at coordinate 2,316,518 of CM064070.1, read as the reverse complement.
TGACCCAACGACACCGAAAGACCAGGATTTGTATATTGGAACCATAGTACACTTCCCATATATCATCTATGACACCGAAATATGTTGTACTTTGCCCTGTTCTCTCATCTAAGGCCTCAATACGAACACCACTGTTATGAGACACGATTTTCTTATCCTTGGCGGCAGTATAGAATAGGTATCCATTAATATCATACCCTTGCCATGACGTGACCTGGCTAGATGGACCAGCTGCCAATCTTTTGATCATTTGCTCCTCCACGATCTCCCCATGTGGTAGATCTAGGTCCTTCAACCATGCAGTCAGCCGACGTTTGTGCTCTCTCATGATCCAATCATCCGAGCGGCCATTACTTTCTGCATGAATCATGCCCAAGTGTTCATTGACTAAAGGAGTCATTATCGTGAGGTGCTGCAAGATGCTATGATGGTCTTGTTGCACACCTTTGAAATCATTGTCGATGAAGATTTTCCTTCCAACTGTGCCCACACCTTCCAACCTCGCCAAAAATCATGGAATAGGCAAACCAAGGGACACGTTATCCTTTAGGTAACCTAGCCAAGACTCGATGACTTCCTCAGTACTGTATCCCTCTATCATGGACCCCTCAGGATGAGCACGATTCAGTACGTACCGATTGAGGATGGACATAAAACGCTCATACATCCACATTTCGTGTAGGTAAAGTGGACCAAGTGCCCATATCTGATCGACCATGTGAATCATTAGGTGTTCGGTTATATCAAAAAACCCCGGAGGGAAGCACATCTCGAGCTGCGCCATAGTCTCCCCAATAAATTCTTGGAGATCCTGCAACTCATCTTCGTCGATCACCTTTTGTGAAATCCTATTGAAGAAGTAACACAGCCGAGTGATTGCCATCTTTACATATACTGACTTGATCGCTCTGATTGCAATCAAGAGGAACACCGTTAGCAACACATGAGAATCATGACAGTTATAGCCGCATAGTGACAGATCTATCATCGAGACTAGTTTCCTTATGTTGGACGTGAAACGACTCGGGACTCTGATCCCTCTTAAGCTCTCACACATTGCCTTCTTCTCATCACGTGTCAAGTTGTAGCTAGCTGGGGGAAGTTCATATCGGCCATTCCCTTTATCCGCAGGGTGAAGATCTTATCTTATCTTCATGGCTATCAAGTCCTGACGCGACTTCAAGGTATCCTTTGTTTTGATTTCTCCAGGAGGAGCCCAATTGTGTTACCAAACACATTCTTCTTTAGGTGCATACCATCGATTGCATGGCGGACCTCAAGATCCGCCCAATACGGCAAGTACTTGTAGAAGATGGACTGCTTTTTGAATGGTACGCCATCGATGGGTGCCTTATCTCTCTTTCTCTTCTTCCCATCTTCCTTTTTCTTCCCATAAATGACCTGAATGGTCCAAACCATATTGAAAACATAGTGCTCGTCTCATTGTACTGGAGCAGAATGTAATTCAGGCCTACCATCAACAAGATTATAGAACTTCTTACTTCGATACCTATGTCCTTCCACCAAGAAGCGTCTGTACCCAAGGTAAACTACCTTTCAAGAACCTTCAAGGAAAGACGATATGTGCATCCCGTCCTACCTTTGATCTGTCCTGACAGGACAAACAATGTCTGGTAATCATGGATGGTGACGAATATAATGGCTCTAAGATTAAAGGGCTGCCGTGCACAACCATCAAAGATATTGATACCCTCCTTCCATAAAGTTTCCATCTCTTGCATCAGAGGCTCAAGAAAAACATTTATATCGATGCCACGATGCTTGGGGCCCTGTATAAGGACGGATAGCAAAAGATACTTCCTCTTCAGGCACAACCATGTAGGCAATATGTACATCATCAGTATCACTGGCCATGTGCTATGAGTGCTACTTCTTTCACCAAACGGATTCATTCCATCCGTACTCAACGCGAACCGAACATTTCTTGGGTCATTCCCAAATTCCAGATAGTACTTCTCATCGAATTCCTTCCACTGTCGAGCATCAGCTCGATGTCGGAGCTTTCCGTCACCCTTCTTATGCTTATCTGAATCTCACCATCGCATCAGTTCAGCATCCTTTGGGTTCGAGAAGAAACGCCTCAGGCGATTAGAAACTGGGAGGTACCACATAACCATGATGGGAATTCTTCTTTGCTTCTCAGGAATGCCTAAAGTAGCGTCATCTGGTTCAACAGAGGCAACACTATTCTTCGCCATGTTCCTTTTATTCACATCGGTTGGACCATGGTTGTCATCACCACAGTAACCAGCATTGTTTTTGTACCGACTTCCAGAACATATAGGGCATTTCTCCAAGTCCTTGAAAGTATCCCCACGATACAAAATACAATGATTTGGACATGCATGAATTCTTTCCACACCCATTGTGAACGGGCTCACAAGCTTCTTTGCTCGATATGTGTTGGCTGGCACTTTATTTGGCTTTGGAAGCAACCAAGCCAAGATACGCAGCAGATCATTGAAACTACCATCTGACCAACCATGCCTAGCCTTCAGAGTCAAGAGCTCAAGTATGAAACGAAGCACGGTCCAGTGTTTCGGGCATCCCTTCGATCACTCATATATATTTTACTCTACTCATTTTCTCACCCTCTCAAAGTTTGCTAACCCCCTAACACTAGCAACCAATACCTCCGCTTTGGTGTGGCGCAACAACTGGCTGAGAAAATCACCATCATCAAGTTCATCGCCATTACTATCACCATCCATGGGACCGTCGATATCACCATCTTGAAATCCACCAACCCCATGATCATCATCAGCAACCCCATCATCATAATCATCATCATCATCATCATCATCATCATCATCATCATCATCATCATCATCATCATCACCATCATCAACCCCACCACCATCAAAATAAGAATGAAACATTCTGTCAAACTCCTCATCTTGTATGATTTCATCCAGTGGATTATTCATCAGAGGGACAGTATCCATCTCGCTATGATACTTTCAGATCTTGTAGTCCTTAACAAAGCCACTCACCATCACATACGATCTGATTGTAGTTGGGACGCTGAATACTCTCAAATCTTGCAGGCATTGCATCGGCAATGCATCAATCGTGTCTTCTTATTTCTTATGTGGTTCTCCGCAACTTGAATGAATTTATTAAGCTCTCCATGGAAATAGGCGTCCGTCCTTTTTGGATTGTACATCCATGTTCTATCCATATCTGAAAAGATAGAAAAAAAAGTAAATCAAATTATTTTCTCGCAAGAAATAGAGTCCTAAATTCACATAAATATATACTTCTATATATGTATAGGTGTTGGAAAAAGTCAATCTAACTAATACTAAATAAAAAAATTGATTTCCAACCTATTATTGTACAACTAAATATTAGAAAAAAATGTAACATGCATCTATGTAAATATAGAAAAAAATCAAATCTTTTTCTCAAAAGAAATGGAGCCCTAAATAGATATAAATATATACTTCTATATATGCATAGGTGTGGGAAAAAATCAATTTAACTTGTACTAAATAAAAACAATAAAAACTCAACATATTATTTTACCACTAAATGTTGGGAAAAATCTAACATGCATCTTTCAAAAATAGAAAAAAAAACAAATCTTCTTCTCTCTCCTCCATAGATCTAGGGCATTACTTACTTAAGAATGATGCTAAAAACTATAGATCGAGTCAAAATGATTACATAATCTTGTTCTCCTACTAAAATAGCACAACTTCATCCAAAAGTTCGAGGCAAATGGTGTCTCAAATGGCTAATCCACAGCATATAGATTTAGAGCTAGTTAGAGGCAAAGAGAGCTCCATTTGAGCCACAAATCTAACAAAAGAGCTTAGAAATGATAAGGAATTAGCTTCAACTTACCTCCTAGAGCCCCCAACTCGAAGGAAATCAAGTTGAAAAGCTCCCCCCCTTCTTTTTCTTTTTTTCGGCTCTTTGGGGAGCTCCTCTTCCGAGCAAACAAATGGGGGGTCGGGAGGAGGACGAAGGTGCCTAGATTTTTATGGATTGGGGGGGGGGGGGGGGGGGGGGGCAGCCGCCCATGTAAATCCATTTGTAGGGGACGACTCACTCCCCCAGCCGCCCCTACAAATGGGCGCCATTTTCAGGGGCGGCTGGTGGGGTGAGCCGGCCCTAAAATTGCCATTTGGAGGGCCGGCTCACCCCCCCCCCCCCCCCCCCCCAGCCGCCCCTGAAAATGGCGCCCATTTGTAGGGGCAGCTCGGTTGCTACAGTGCCCGCGCCCCGTTTGTAAGAACGGGTGACATTTTGCTCCGCTCCTAAAAAAATTCGGGGTGTTGCTACAAATCATTTTCGTAGTAGTGGATTATAGGATAAGCGTGGGTCAATTGGATGAAAACAAGAAAGACGATGAACAAGAGTAATATTTAAGTACTTGTAATGAAACAACTTACGTGGCTAGTTGTAATATTTATAATATTTGAATCCAAGTGTAATATTTGAAGTGTATATAAATTGTATATATATATATAATTAATATATATAGTGTTTGTTGTGCGAGATATGAATACGAATATGAATGCTAACTATACGCAAACAAATATGGATAGAATACGATTACGAATACGAATTAAAACTAAAACAAAAAAGGAAAGAAAAAATAAGCAAACAATAAAATAAAAAAAATGAACTTAACCGCTCCAATTGCCCTACGTGGCGAGCATACCAGCGGTACTAAATGCTTGCTGCTTTAGTACCGTCCAGACGGTACCGGGCGGGGAACCGGTACTAACCGGGGTTCCCACCCGGTACTAATGCTCCGATCTGTAGCAGTAGCTTATCTTTGCGAAGCAGACGCTGGATGATGAAGCGTGGAAGATGGATGCACGGACGAAGGAGGCGGCATCACGACGCGCTTGCGTATGGCGTCGGAGGAGTCACCCGCCGTCGTGATCCGTGTGGGCGTGTTCATCGAGCCGCCGTCTTGGTCTCCGTGGTCGCCGCCGTCGTCGCTTGGCTTGACCTAGCGTGAAAAGCTACGCACGGTTTCAGGAAAGGGGCAGACGTGGTGGGGGTTATCTGCCGTGATTATTGGATCTAATCCAAGGGAGAAACGTAAAGATCCTCCCGAGCGGACCTCTCCTCGATTGGTGCCACATGTCCACGGGAGCGAATGGACGCTCCTCGCTCGCGACAACAGCGCTCGCTCGGCTCTGCGTTCTGAGGACGGGACATGGAAGGACGGCTTGTTGACTCAAGTTCGGTCTCGGCTCGGCTCCTAGGATATGAAGATGAGGTGAGAGCGCGCCCTCTGCCCGCCACTCGCACCGGTAGCCACGCGCGGGTGTTGGTCGCCGGCCGCGAGTGCGCGAGGCCACCAGGCGGGCGGCGCGTGCGGCCAGCGCGCGGGGCCGCTGTGGCCGCCGGAGCGCGAGGCCGGTGCGGGGGACGGGTGAGGTCGTCGGCGCGGCCGCGGGTGTAGCAGCTGGGCGGGCAAGGCCGCCGGCGCGGTCGTGGTGGGGAGGTGGCGTGGAACGCGGCCACTGCAAGATGGTGGGGTGGAGCCCGCGGCCGGCGCGCGCAGGGACTCCGCTCTCGGACAACGGTGGAGGGGTGAACGGAGGCAGGACTTTCGCCGGAGTGAAGAACAGCAACGCGGAGCTCTGCCGTGCCGCGAGCGAGCCGCCGCAAGCGCTGTCTCGGAGTTCGTCAGCTGTACGAGCACGACGCGGGGCTCGGTCACCGACGCGAACAAGCGTGTTGGTGCTGTGCGCAGGGAGGAGGAGCCTCCGACGACGTGATCGGTTACGTTGAAAATCTCGAGCCTGAGCCGAGCGTCCTCACGTTGCCTGAGCCATCAGAGCCGAGCTGAGCCAGGCGGAGGAACTTGCGCTCCTAGGCAGTCGTCCGATGTGTTGGGTTGCCACGCGGCATCAAACCAGAGTGGGTCCTCACGGATTGGAGTTTGGGGTTTCAGCTTGTAAAACTGCAATGCGTGCATCGCACGACCAAAAGAGAAGCTAGTATAAGCATCCAAGTCCTAATAAAGCTCGAGCACGTACTGGTCATGGAATCAAAACAGGAGTTGGCCTCACATTTAGCTTCTAACATGGTATTGTGGCGCCATGGCTTGGATCAGAACAGGGCATGCACAAGCAAACACGTACATTAGCTAAGGCAAAACTAAACCACATGATGGTCAACACATGGCAAGGGCAAGGTACTGATGGGTGTTCCCGGCTTAGCGACTTGGCTCGTGATTGAGGTGTAAGAACCGCCCAATTTGCATTTTAAGCGAACCGTCGGTCATTCTCATTAAGATGAGAGCTAACACGCGCTCGCACCAAGAGCATGCCACGTGTTAACCCACATCTAAGTCATGAACAACCGATACGTCATGCGCCAAAAATAATATCAAATCCGGTAGTCCCGGTATGTGCTCCACCATATGCCCAAGATCACGCATACACACATACCGTTTACAATCACATATATTGCCGATGAAACACAAAGAATAATTTTAAGCATTACAAGGTTTGATAATTAAACATTACAAGTTCAACATAGGAGGGTTCAAATCTGAAAAACATAGGAGGGTTCAAATCTAAAATTAAAGGTTCAAAAATAAAATACAAGCCTCGGGCTCACAATTTAGCATTTTAAAAGGGACATGAATCATAAAGTTTAATGTTTAACATGACATCCTCCAAAAGAACGATAGCGCAGCGGATAATTGATAAACGCGATAAGATAATGGAGTCTTGCTCAAGGACACCATCAAGGCCACATCGACCTACTCCTCACCCGCACCGGGATCGGCAGGGTAGAAGTGGCCAAACACAACTTCAGGCTCACCAGCAACTTAGTTTGAAAAGCAACGTGAGTACAAAGGTACGCGCAAAACTTACGCAATTAATAACCAAGGATTATGCAAATGAGGGCTTACAAGATAAGACTTTAGGGTTAAGTGATTTGCATAAGGATGAGCTCTCTAATCCAACACCTAGCTTTCTAGCATTTTAATTATCTTGCCCAAATCACCTCAAATTTTAGTTGATTGAATTACAAAACAAATAAAGTATCATGAGGAGACATTAACCAAAATCGAACATAAACGATACTTCTACGAAGAATTCATTGGATATTGAGCTTGCTCGTAACCGAGAGCGCGGCAATTCGAATTGATTAATTAACCTTGCAAGGGTGTACTTCTTTACCCACACGACACAAGGACCATGCAACTCACCCAACCGATCACGTTGGGCAAGGGAATACTCGCATCAACCTTTTCCCACAAGTCTCAACTGTTGAACATCACGCCTAACTTGCGCGGAGAGTCACCTAGGTCCACCGAGGTACCCCTAAGCCTCTCTACGAAGCTCTATGGCCACGCATCTAGGACCGTGCATCAAAGATTAAAACTTAGAAGGTAATCGGCTCATCCATACCATGATTGGATATGTGGTAGTACGATAAAATGCTCAGAACCGAGGTCATCCACGGACGGTCCTTAACCGATTCAAGCGGACTATGCCTCCAAGACTCCTTTCTCTAGGCCCTACATTCCGCCCAAACCACGAAACCATTTTCCAACTAGACCGTTCCGAGCTTCCAACATCTCAAAACCGGACAAGAGCGATCAAGGTAAACAAGCCGTGTAGTGAGCAAAGTGATCCTATTCAAAAAAAAAAGGAATCCTTACAAGTTATAGACCAACTCTAAGCATGGCTAAGCATTTATTCAATTGATTAGTTACTAACCAAGGACATGGATATATAAAAACAAGGAAGGTAAATGTACGAAAGTAGGATCAACGATGCAATAGATAAACATATAGCATAAACACATATAACCAAGTGAGATAACTAAATCCAATCAAGTTAAGCGGGAATCATGCTTAGTTGCTTGCCTTGGTTTTCTTCCGGCTCGACAACGAACTCAACTCCCGGCGCGGTTTCGACGGTCTCGGTCACTATAATGCATGAATGAAATGCATGCATCAGCATGATGCCAATGATATGAAAATAATATGGTATGAAATGAGGAATGAATAACACACTTAAACAAGAAAAGCATCACGAACGCTAGGAAAAGGATCTCACTTACTACGCTCTTAAACATAAAGACCGAAAGCTAGGATTGCTCAAAACAATTTATCTAGCAAACATAAATCAAGATTTAATTTTAGTATACAGGGAACATCATAAGAAACTCATGGGAGTTGGATTTGCAGCAAAACCATTTTTGTAGAATTACTTATGATATTCACAATTGTCAGCTACTCTAAACAAGTTAAATCTTAAAAGACCTGCAAAACATTTCCATAAATTTTTAGCAAATTTCCAAAGGATATAGACATGAAAACAAAGATAACAGAAGTTGTTTTACCATTTTATCACCTTTCAAACAAAAGTTATAAATTAAACAAGCTTGCAGGCAGAGAACAAATAACACACTAAAACCCTCTCAAACAGAAGAGATTCATTTGCACAAGTTGCAGCATTAGATAGCACATTTCACAAGGATTCCAACAAGATTTAATTTGGCATTTTTAGATCATCCTACCATTTATCAAGTAATTAACTCACTTTGGCAATGATAAAGCATAACTAAGTGTACAGGAAATTAACATGCACAACAACAATTTTGCCATGTAGATCTATCACATAGGAACCAAACACAACACGTGTCATAATTTTTGGAGGCCTACACAAATTTTCATTGAATTTACAAGTTCACAGCTCAAATGAAACAAATAAAAGCTTGGAAAAATACTAGGGCCACCTGGATCCGACGCTCCCAGGCGCCGAAGAGTGGGCCCAGGAGGCTAGGCAGGCCCGGGCCGAGTCAAGGCCGGCCGTTGGCCTTGACACGCCACGGGGGCACAACCAGAGCGCGCCCACGACGCGGCCCGCGCGCGACGTGGCGTCGCAGCGGCCGGCGAGGGGGCGCGGCCAAGAGCGCAAGCGGGGCGATGGCGGCATGCGCATGAGGGGCTTGGCGCAGTGGGGATGCTCACCCACAGCACCAACGGGAGGGGCAGGGCGGCGAGCGGCGGCACAGCAAGGAGCGGTGGCGGTGGCGGGCGGAGGCTGACGTCGAGGAGCTCCTGCGGAGAAGGAAGAAGACCGGTGAGGGTTTGAATCGAGCGAGGGGGTTGAGGAGGTGCCGTGCGTGCGAGGAATCGGCGGAGGGGAGGCGGCGGGGGGGGGGGGGGGGGGGGGGGCTCACCGGCGGTGGGGAATCGCGGTGGCCGGCGGAGAGGAGGAAGGAGGAGGCGGCGGCTATGGAGGAGCTAGGGTTTTTGGGGGAAAACGGAACAGTGTTCGAATGCGGGACGGGGAGGAAGGCGAGCAGCCGCGGGGTGGCTTTCCATCCACGGCCACACTGGCCCAGCCAGCGGCCGACAGCACGGCGCCGCCGCGCAGGCTGGCCAATGGGCGAAGCCGGAGGTGAGGGGAAGGCGGAGGCGGAGGCTGACGGGTGGGCCCGGGGCGAGTGGAAAAAGGAAAAACGGTGATTCAGTTTCCAAATTCAAAAACTTGTATTTCCTGAGCTCCAAAAATTGCCAAAAATTTACTGGAGCAAGATCAAACTACCTATAACACAATGCAAAAACAAAAACTCAAAAAGCTATTAAGGATTGCTCACAGAAATTCAAACAAAACTGCAGTTTCCAAGGCTTCCAAGAAGTTTGTGGCTCGGGATAAACATCAAAAAGTTGAGCAAAAATATTTAAAATTCACCATTTGAAATCTAGTATTTGAATAAAATTTTTGGGAGCACAGCTACTCAGCAAAATTTAAAGTTGCTTGACAACACTCACTTAAACAAGGCAAGAAAATTAATTAACTCAAGCCAATCACATGCACTTGATGCTTCATTATGCTTGCACGATGCTCATGATGATGTTGTTTTAATTGTTAACCATGTTTATCAACTTTGGGTCATGACATGAGGTGTAAGAGGGCAGCGGCAAGGATGACATGCTCTGATGGTGTGCACGGCGCGGTGCCCGGCATGGCCGATTCACGGCGTACCCACCCGCGGTGGCGGGGTAAGGATTATTCGTGCCCACGGCATCGTGTCCTAGGCTAACCGCGTGGGGCGCTGTCTTGACACGGTCGAGGAAGTCGCCGGCAAGCGCGTGGATGCGACATACGATGGCTCTTCCCGTACTGAGGCGGCACCGGCGGTAACGGTGGGGGTGTAAACGGCAGCGGCCACTGCCTCTCGGCTAGGTGCCGAGCGGTGCTGCGGAGCTGGCAGAGTGATGCGGGCCGGCCGGGGCAGCGCCGTGTGGCGCCGAGCTCTTTTTTTTCCAAACGACCCACACGTAAGTGTCTGTCACGTTCTCTCAAAAAAAAATGTGTCTGTCACGTCTCCTGCTCGCCCTAGGTCCTGGACGGGCGCTCGCCTGCCGCCCAGACCTCGCCTCCGCGATTGCATCGCGACCTCGCACTCGCCCGCTGCCCAGACGGCCAGACCTCGTCACGTCTCCTGGTCGCCCTAGGTCCTGGAGGACAGGGATCGCGGCGGCCGGCGGCACAACCGAACCCTACGAACTCCTGCGGTGCCCTGCCCCTTGCATCCATCCGTGGCGCACTCACGACGCCCTCGGCTCCTCCTGCGGCCCGCCCTCACGACGCCATCGTCTCCAGCTGCGCGCCCTCCAACTTGAGTTGGGACAAGGAGATTATCTTCCTGTGAATTTTGATTCCGGCTCCTGATCGGACAACCAATGAAGGCTCTTGGTTATTCATGCATAGGATTTCTGGTTTCCCCGCCCTCACGACGCCATCGTCTCCAGCTGCGCGCCCTCCAACTTGAGTTGGGACAAGGTGATTATCTTCCTGTGAATTTTGATTCCGGCTCCTGATCGGACAACCAATGAAGGCTCTTGGTTATTCATGCATAGGATTTCTGGTTTCCTGCTGATAGTGGGCCTCCGTCGGTAGTATTTATTAGTAGAGATTTCTTGCTCCTAAACGGATCCCAGCTGCAGCAAGAACACATTTTAATCATCAAGACAAAAATGTAGACAACTGCTATTGACTCCAATTATTGTAGCCCTCTCCATCTACTAATTACTCCAGTGCTTTGTGTATCTGCCAATTTGTTGCAAGCATTCATGATTTTAAATAATTACCAAAATGAAAGGATCAAGCATGAGGTGAGAATGGTGCTGGTGCCCAATTGACAAATTAAGTTGAGTGGGTATATGTGTTCTGCAAGGATCTTATGATTTCGTGAATTAATGTTTGCTCCTCATTTAGTTGTGGTCCTGTTGCTACCTGAAACTACAATTTTTTTCCTTTCTGTTCAGTGTTCAGACTTGCAATAGAGTTGTTTGCTGATGCTTAAACAGACTAAATTTATAAATATGTTCTTAAAATGTAGCAAAACTAGTGATGATAACTACTCTAGGATTGGTCTTATTTTTCCTGTTTCATTCGAGTGGGTACTCTTGTGAATTTATACTTGTCCTGGACATTCGAAATATAGGGGAGATTCTGCAAAAAAATTTAGTAATTTCCTGAATTAGTATAGTTTAGTGGTTAGATGGGTACCCTCCAGGTGTTGGAGTATCTGTGGTGTTACAGGTATTTCTTTCTCTGTTGGTTGTTGTCACATTATTAATCATGTAGTTGGAGAATGTCTCGGTTTGTAAATTTTGCTTGAGAATAGCTATTTATTATATGGCTTCATGGTCATTGCAGGGAGTAGTTATTTGTACAGATTCTGTTGTTCTTTATCTTTGATAGTGTGAAGAATGTCACATGAAGATAGGAGGTGGATGCGTATGTCTAGATTTACTTCTGAATGGCAAACAGGATTCAAGAACTATATTCAGAGTATATTTGGAGGCAAATCTAAAGAAGAAACTGCTCCATGTCCATGTACTCGATGCCGTTGCATGTCTTATTGAACTAAAAGAGAGGTTCAAACTCACGTGGCACAAAGAAGGTAATGGTCAGCCTTTAGTTGAGAGGGACAGTGCTGATGAAGGCGCAAGAGGTCATGCGGATGGTTCCCGTGAACTTGTTTCTTCACTGATCAGCAGTGTTATACATGGAGAAGTCATAGAAAATGATGAGGAAGAGCCAAATGAGATTGCAAAGAAACTCTATCGGTTACTAGAAGAGGCAAAGAAGGAATTGTATCTAGGTTGCAAGGAGGTTACAAAGGTTTCTTTCATTGTCATGTTATTTCAGATTAAGTGCATGCATGGTATTAGTAACAGTGCCTTGGAACATACTTCGCTTGTTCTTGCTTGTCCTCCTTGATGGCCACTGTATCCCAACTTCCTTGGAAAAAGTGCGTAAGGTTGTTCGAGATCTTGGCCTTGACTACCAAAAGATTCATGCATGTGTGAATGACTGTGTGTTATTTCTTGGAGATTATGCTGGAAAGGATAGTTGTCCAACATGTGGTGAGTCTAGGTGGAAAGAGACTGGGGGTACTGAGAAGGATGATCTTATTGTCACAGGTGGTGGACAGAAGCGTTTTCCCCGTAAGATCCTTCGTTATTTTCCACTTATTCCTCGTTTGCAAAGATTGTATATGAGAGCATCGACATCTTCACTGATGCGTTGGCACAAGGAAGAACTGGTGCGTGATGGAAAAATGTGTCACCCTGCAGACTTGTTGGCATGGCAGCATGTGGATGGCGAGTATAAGAATTTTGCATTGGACCCTCACAATGTAAGGCTCGGTCTTGCAGCCAATGGCTTCAATCCGTTTGGGATGTTGAATGTTGCATATACTACATGGCCTGTCATCCTAATCCCTTATAACTTGCCTATGTTTGAAACAACCGTATTGGATGATGTCTATGTTGATATCAGGGCCAAAATCTCCTGGAATGAATATTGACGTCTATTTGCAGCCCCTGATTGATGAGCTGAAGGAATTGTGGGTAAAAGGTGTTAAAACATGGGATGCGAAGGTGAAGAAGAATTTTACTCTTCGTGCACTTGTATTATGGACTATAAATGATTTTCCTGCCTATGCCATACTTTCACAAAGATACAGACTACTTATGGTTGAAATTCGGGTCGAAACACCGCTACTTGGGTCATTGTCGCTTTCTACCTCAGAACCATAGGTGGCGTAGGAACAAAAAAGAGCTTCAACAACAAGACAGAGACGAGGGAGGCACCTGCGCGCATTGACTGGTGCACAGGTTATACAACAGTATGAAAGTTTTGAGCAATTAAAATTTGGGACAGCCACAAAGAAGAGGAAGCAGCGTGAAGGACCTTGGTGGTGTTGGAGCCGCCGCGACTTCTATGGCCATAGAGTAGCACCTAAGCCACTGCTGAGGAGCTTGCTTGCCGTCGTACTTGGTGATGCCGATCGGTTTGAAGCCCCAGGCTGAATTGGTGCGTGAACGTCGGAAAGCGATCACTGTCATCCGGTACATGGTAGCCATCGACAACACTCGCTCTTCTCACCGGCTTCAATGATGGTGCGAGCATCACGCCCCTCCTTGATCTTCTCGCGGAGATCGTCTGTCGGCAGGTCCTCGAGTTGTCATCGATGGTTTTGACTGCTGGCGGGTTGTTATGGGGGTGGATGTGGTGTTGGCTGGTTGCCCCTTGGCGGTGGCTGTGGCCACCCATATGCAGAGCGACTAGCTTGCGCAGCATCATTGTTGCCTCCGTTGCCTCCAAGGCGTTGTCGAGGGTGTTCCCCGGGAGTCCGGCTGGCCTGTGGATGACTTTGACTTTCACCTACTTGCTCTTGGTTGGTCGATAGCTATGGAGCTGGGTTCTGACGATCGAGCTGCAGCCACGCCTTCTGAGCTAGTGGCAGAGCTTGTTGTGCAGCTGGGTCTTGGCTGGCGGCTAGTATGGCTTCCCACACCCGCCATGTTGGCAATTGGAGTCTGGAAACCCTGTTCACCTGCTGCCGGGAACTCGGTGTCGAGATCACGCCGCACGCGGCGCTGGCACTCCGCGGTGTTTCTTCTACGTGTGGCGCGGTTCTGGTTCCTCAATCTATGGGCGGTGACCTCGTCCCCGGAGATTTGCTCGAGTAGCTCGTTAGGGTCCTCGTTGCCTTCACCTTCCACTTCCGCCATGTAGACGTGGCTGTGCGAGGAGTGCTCATCGGAGCTGTAGTCGACCAGCACGGTTCCTTCGGCGATGGTGGAGAGGGGCTTGCCTTCTTGATAAGGCAGCATATCAAGGTGTGCCTCAAGTCGGGCATCATCTCCGAGTAGTTTAGAGGGTTTCTTGCCCTTCCCGTACACGAAGTGACCTTGTGGTGTCGATGTGATCACCAGGCCCTTATGACCACCCACAATAGGCTCCGCACTATCATCAGAGTCCGAGTCGTAGTGGTCGAAGATAGGGGCCTGCCGACATGTGGTGGCTTCATCTTTTTCGATCCTGAGTAGGCGATCCAAGTCCTCCTCCAATGCGGAGAGGGACTCGAACCGCGTGGCCTCCTGATATGCAGTGGCCGTGTTGCGCAACCCGAAGGGGAATCGGGTACGCTGTTCCTCAGATCAGATTGAATCCGATCTGAGGAGTCTTGATCATCGATACTACTCTACACGAGAGTATTTTGAATAGATCAAAAGGCAACAAGTAAATAGATATATTTACAAATTAAACATATAAATCGGGTAGTTTTTCATAACATATTCGATGTTTCTAATCCTGCTCTAGGTTTTCAACTATCTTGTGGGCCACTGGCTTGACCTCTTTCAGGTACTCTGCGAACTTCTCTTCAGAGCATTCCGCAGCCATACCATCGGCCAGTGGCTCGACATTGGCTTTTGGCCAGAATGACTTGACGAGCCCAAGCACATGCGCTACGGCTCTGGTGGTCTCAAAGATGTAGCTGGCAATCTTCTATGGAGCTTCACGAAGTCGCTCCAACAGAGTCCTATTGTTGACTACTCCTTCTCCTACAGGGTCCACCATGTTGACGACTACTTGCGCAGCTTCTTGGAGGTCTTCAAGTTGCTTCTGCATCAGCTCTTTCTCTTCAGCCATGGATTTAATTTGTCGCATACATTGCACAAGCTGCTTGTCATCATCCTCGAGCTGCTTCATCAGGAGCTCCACGTCATTTGAATGATGATACACAAGATTCTTCAAGTCAGCCAGCAGTTCTTCTTTACATTTTAATATATTTTTGAGCTCTTTGGGCAAAAGATAAGAAGAAGTACTCACACAACTTTAGAGACTACTACTCGACTACATCAAACTGAGCAAAGTACTCGGGAGAAAGTTACCTCAATGGGCCTTTGCTTGGGACTAGGTCTTCTCTTCAAGATTTTCAATCTCTTTCTTGAGGAGCTAGGTTTCTCGTGTGCGCTCCAGCTTAATGGCATCTAGCTGACGCTGCACTTCAATTCTCTTATGGATCTGCTCTTCCATTTGCCTGTCTTTGGCTTGCAATTAGCGCAGTCCATCTTCAACAACTCTCAGCTTGTCAGATTTTTGTCTGGATCGATTGGCCAATGTCTGCACGACAAGAAAAATGGTTGTTGACGGCCATTGAATCACACTTTGTCCATCATCTTCTCAGGAATAAATAAAGCTTTACACCATGTTCCATACATATTTTATTTAAACTAATCAAGTTCCACAAGATTTGGATGAGTTGTGAATGCAGGAACAAGTGTACCAAAATTAAGGTAAAATGGGGAAAACCCCAGGCCGACTGGCGTCCACTAGGCCGGCCGGCCTGGTACTCCCTCGGATCGCTACGTCACCAATCCAGGGGCAAGGAAACACACTTACCTTAATCCTGAGCCGTGCACTTGAAGTCGGTTTGATCCAAACACCCGAAAGGCTTCACCCATGGATTGGAGGGCCCACTTGAATGCAAGACTTGGGCAAACACTTGAGATGCGAACTCCCACCGACACTAGAAGGGAATCAGAGGCGTCCAAAGGAAGGTGGTGCCAAGTGACACAAATCCACGGCCAGCTGGCCTGGGAGAGGCCGGCCGGCCTCCCACTGCAACTCCACGTGTTCAACTTCGCGTGGAAGTTACTTCAACCGCCATACCTGCTTACAAGACAAGCTACGCTGCAAGAACCGACCTTAAAGTAGTATAAGTAGACCAGCACATCCCACTTGTAACACACACCAAGGAGTTCTCTTTGTCATTTCACTTTCTAGAGTTAGGTTTAGTAGTCTAGGAGTTAGAGTCGAGTCGAGCTTGTATCGGGATTCTGGAGTCGTCATCGGATGTCTGGTATAGCTCTTGTATCTTTCCCTTTGACATTTATCAATATAAGCTATCTTCTTTATCTTTTCGAGTCAGCTTTTCTTTTCGCATTTATTTATCTTTCCAAGTTATCCAACTTATGTGCGGAAATTCTTTCCTCTAGCTTAGGCTTTGTTTCTTTCTTGTTTGTCGGGATTTTACCTTGTGGGTTTTCTCACCCGGACTAGGGGACCTCAAGTCAGTTCCCTAGGTTGAATGGGATTTCTCTTGAAGGCCTCAAGAGAAATCCTAACACCGAGTGCAGACGTGGTGTCTGGCTTAGTGTTAGCTAGAAAATGTGTTCCACCCCACGGAACAGTGCGGTAGGCGGCAGGTGGTGACAGCCCTATCCGTCCCTTGTAGTCCACCATGTTCGGGTGCTTTCATAGCAGTAGTAGTAGGTTGTCGTTGGACTCCCCTCTCACCCCTTTCTGAAGTCATTCCTCTTCCAGCCGCCGATGTAAGCTCTAGATTTATTCTAGTGAGGCTAGCTCGATAGTTTAGAAGTATTTTAGGAGTCTTTCTCGCTCGTTGTCCTCCCAGCTGCTTACCGCTCTAAGGTTTAGAGTCTCCTGTGTCAGGCGGTCACCACTTGGCCATTATCTTATCTTATCTATCTGGCTTACACCCACTAATTTAGTTGGTTGATATCTCTGGTAAGTTTATCATTCGATTCTTCGATACTCTTTAACCACAGTGCTTCCTCGAGGAAATTTACGATACCTGGAATACTCCAAGGTGAAATGCTACAGCGGTAATTCTATGCGCTTGCAGAATATCAATTCTATTAGAGCATAAGAAACACCAACAATGGCCAGTTAAGTAAGCCAGCAATTCAACTAAGTATTTCTAGTAGGACAGTAAGCATACCATGGACAGTAAGCGGGTGCAGGGGACTTCGCATGCGGTGGCGGTAGATCAACCCGAGCGGCAATGGCCACCGTCGTGACCAACTCTATAGCATCTATGCTGGGGCAGCCGCAGCATCGCCAGGCTCGTCCATGCTCAGAGCAGAGGATTTCCTACATTCGGCAAAAGCAATGTTCAGAATAGTTATTAATTACGAACCTACAAATTGTAATTGAAAAAGTACACGAGTACATACAATGAAGACTTCCTTGCATTCAACTTTCTTGCCTTGAGCACTCCGGGAGCTGTAATAGCACCTAAAGTACTCGAAGGCACCGGCCTATCAACTGAGGGAAATGTTTGCCCAGGCAAAGCACCAGATGCGGTTGCATCCACTTGAAGGCTAGCCGAGGGCAGTGTTTGCCCCGGCATAGTCCTGGTACTACTTGGCAATGGGTCCACTGTAACCGAGGGCACGTCTTCTCCCGTTACAATATCATCCCGGACTACATTATCCTCAACCCTTTGCTTCGAAATGATTAGGGTTGGAGGCGACAGCACTGAAGAAAAAGAAACAGGGAGGATACTTGGAAAATCAACACAGAGGCTGACTAAGGGAAGTACTCGTAAAAGTCTGGATTTGATATTTACCTTGGTTGCTTATCATTTCCCGCAGAGGTCCCAACCCTGCGCTTCTGTGCCGCCACCCTGGGCTTCTTGGGAGGGGCAGGAAAGATCTCACCACCAGGAGAAGTCATATTCCCCTGGGAGATAGTCATCCCCCTTTTCCTCTTTAAGTTAGAGAGGCTGCAGCCATCATCGGAGTCATTATCTTCTTCCTCCGTCACCGGATCAGTGTCAGAATGGGAGGAGATGTTCCGATGAGTAGTCGGCAGTGTGTGGCGGGGACGCTCAATATCCGGCATGGGAGACATGCTCCTGTACACGTTGATATCAACCTACAAGTCTAAGCAATTCAGCATGAGTATCAATATAAGTCACTATAAATGGTGCAGAAGTACTCGATGAAGAACAATGATTACTTACCCTTACCAGTTTGGGAGAATTTATGGCATTGAACAAGTTGGGAACATATGGAACCATCTCGGCATCAAGCAGCACTCGGATTACTCGCCCATGGCTTCACTTTGTTGGATGATGTCTGCTGTAAACCGAGATGGGTCTAAGATACCAAGATACTCGAAACCAAATCGAGTTCGTTTCTGCAGAGGCTGAATACACCTGCCCATCCAGGAGTACACGATAGAGGCGCCAGTGACACCAGCAATCTTGTGTTCCATAATCTTTACAAGCAACTCATCAATTTGATCCATATCTGCTTGGTATGGCACCTCCCTCCACTTGTGGGCTACCTTTGGCTTTACAGTAGTCCGCTGTGGAAGACTAGGCTTATGGTTTCCAGCCAGACCAACTAGTCAGGAATTTGTACTCAAGGTACTTTTTGTCCATGCCCTGGCTAAGCTGAAAACCAGCTCCTCCGACTTCTGCAATATTCTATTCACTGGGCTGAGGCTTGAGGTGAAAGAGGTAGCAGAACATATTTTTCTCACTAACCTAGTTCCATAGATGTATTTGTATATTTGTCTATTTCAGGATGCAAGTCAAAAATAAGAAGAAAACATGCAGCAAACGCAGAAGAAGTACACAGAAGATCTCATCCTGCATCACACTTACAAAGAGGACCCACAAGGCGAAGCTGAAGACGGCCCACCAGGGGTCGGCCGATCCAGGGGTCGGCCAAACCTGGACTGGTTCCCGTCCTCCTCCGCTTTGGCGGGAAGATCTCCTACACCCTCCTACGTCGTTTTCCAGATATTTCCTTACTTACCTCCGTCGGGAACCGCCCTTGGAGAGTATAAAAGGAGGAGCCCTCTCATTCAACACACACCACACTTGAAGCCTCTCTCTCTCTCTCTCTCTCTCTCTCTCTAGTTGCAACTTGTAATCCTTAGGCTAGTGGAGCTAGGCTAGTTATCTTCCTTAGCGAATCCAAGTCGTCCTTGGGTCGTTGAGCAACCTTCGGCCTTCGGTATGGCTTTGTATTCAACTTGTCGGTATTCAACTCATAATATAGAGTTGATTCATGGTTATCTTACTATCCTGATAGTACGTTTTGCCATGTCTTATGCTCCCTTACGTTATATGATCATGTTTAGTTTAGCTTTAAGTATCAACATCGGTTTGGTATACTTTCGGGCTTGCTCTAGTTCTATGCCTGTCCATCATCATGGTGGGGGTTCTGAAGGGGCTAGAGCAGTGATCTTGTGCATGAGCGTGGTGCTCTAGGCACGAGAGATCTATCGAATATGACTGCATTCCATGGTCTCTCGGGGTAGGCGGCAGTTGGTGATAGCCTGTCCGTCCTTCGTAGTCCCCCACGTTCGGATATGGTGCAGGAGCCTAAAGTGTCATTCCAGGTTGCTGGAAGACCAGTACTAGGTAGTCTCCCCACAATGTTGGTTGCTTAATGCTAATCCTAACCATATGGCAATTATTAAATTTGGTACAATGATTATACAGAAATTTTACAATATGAAAAAAAATAATTAGAACTATCATTGCCTCACAACTATGGTGTAAGAATCTCCTTATATATAATATTTTTCGTGAACGTACCATTCCCAGATAGGATATATTTCTTCTCATTCTTTTTTTCTCCTTCCCATTCTTTTTACCCTTCTTCTTCTCGCTTTTTTTAGGTTTATTGTCTTCCTCAAGTGCATTAGGCGGTTTCGCGAGAATCTTGATGTTCTTCCTCGAAGTGGCTCTAGACATCGCAACATATAATTGGCCATGACAAAATACCGGCTCAGGAAGGTACACACCAACGTTTGGGATTGTTTGAACTTGTGATTTGTTGACCGTCATGGCAAAACTAAATCTGATTGGGAACTGCTTCCTTTTAAATTGGAAGGGGAACATCTCATCATCGGATGGGCATAAGGGTATCCGGGGGAGGAAAACAAGTTTCCCAGCATGTTGACCTAACACAATTTCTACATCGATTGTATTTCTTTGGAAACCTCATACAACCAGTCTTGTACTGTTACATAGACCGTTAGCAGTATCTATATTCCTAAGCAATATGACAGGACAGCCAACCTTGAGTTTTAGCACGTGAGGGGGGAGCCCGTTTGGCATTAGAGTATTAAGAAACTCAGCTGGATAATAGTTATGAGGATCATCCACTGCAGCAACAAAACTATGGTACTCCATCTCACCACCTTGGAAAGTTTCTATCATCTTCATATTAATCTTATTGACCCAATCATTTCTGGTGGATAATATAGCTCTCAAAGTGATGTAGTCTTTATTTAACATGTTCTCGTTGAGATTTGGGAATATGCTATTAATTAATGTATCGAGGTCACTTGCCTTCCCAGTATACGGGACGCAAATCTCATCCGGTTGTTTGACCTCACCATCGGAATCTTCTTCCATTCCACCCCCAATGCGCAATAAATAATTCGTGAACCAAGGGTCACTTTGTGCTCTCATATTGCGAAACAGCTGAAGATGCTGCATGGAACCCCATAGGTACAATCTCCGTACCGAAGCATCGACAATTTGAGCCCTCGACCCCCTTCTAACAACTGGTACTACCAGCCTAAAGTCTCCACCGAACACAACTGTCTTAACCCCCAAAAGGCAGCTATGGCCGATCCATTATATCGCATAGACCGTTGTCTAGTGCTTCAACAGCTTGCCTCTTCGTCATAGAAGCCTCGTCCCAAATAATAAGAGACGCTTGATGGAGTAGCTTCGCAGTACCACTCTATTTTGTGAAACTACAAAAAATTCCATTCTCGATGGTAAAGATCATCTCTATTGCAAGCATAATCTGCAAATACCGCAATTGTAAGGACAGCAACGCATACAAAATGATGGTGTAAGTATTCTATATGAGCTAAGTACCAATAGATAAATGCAATACCTTTTGGTACAATCTGTGCCGACAACGGACTTTTTGGTTTGTTATGAACCATATATCCCCATATCTCATCTAATCTGTGTTGGTATTTCTTAACGTCAGCACCAGGATTGTCTGTCCCAGGCAACGGCGCCAGAAATACCGTGATGGTATGTCTTAACGTTTATAGAATAAATCCGTAAGCACACGGATATACCGTTGAAGCATTTCACCCGGATGAGTATTCGGGTATCGTTATTTATATTTTCCCATATGATGGCATGGTGTAAAAGAGTTTTACTAGGTACATAATCATAACAATACGCTTAAGTGATAGACTATAACTCAAACAGGGGTAAGTTATGATAAATGAAGTATAAGGGTAATGTGACACACACACACAAGCCAATCTCATGAATAAAGAATAACAAATAAACCAAAAGTTAGCGGGAGCATAAGCATAAAAGAGGGTCCTAGTGATATCTACTCAAGGAAGCAAAGGGTCATACAACACATGGCTAGGATTAGCATTAAGCAACCAACATTACAGGGAGACTACCCAGTACTGGTCTGCCAGCAACCTGGAATAGCACTTTAGACTCCTACACCACATCCAAACGTGGGGGACTACGATGGACGGACAGGGCTGTCACCACTTGTCGCCTACGCCGACAGACCGTGGGATGCAGTAATATTCGATAGATCCCTTGTGCCCAGAGCACCATGCTCATGCACAAGATCACTACTCTAGCCCCTCCGGAATCCCCACAATGATGATGGACAGGCATAGAACTAGAGCAAGCCCGAAAGCATACCAAACCGATGTTGATACTTAAAGCTAAACTAAACATGATCATATAACCTAAGGGAGCATAAGACATGGCAAAGCACACTATTAGGATAGTAAGTTAACCATGAATCAACTCTATATTATGAGTAGAATACCAATGAGTTGAATACAAAGCCATACCCAAGGCCGAAGGTTGCTCAATGACCCAAGGACGACTTGGATTCGCTAAGGAAGATAACTATCCTAGCTCCACAAGCCTAAGGATTACAAGTCACAACTTGAGAGAGGGAGAGAGGCTTCAAGTGTGGTGTGTGTTGTGAGGGCCTCCATCTCCTCCTTTTATAGCTTCCAAGGGTAGTTCCCGACGGAGGAATATTTGGAAACATGACAAACCGAACTCCAGAGGATCAGATCAGCCTTCCTGCAAAGCTGCACCTGGACGGGAGCCAGGCCAGGTTCGGCCGACCCTGGGGGTCAGTCGATCCCCTGGTGGCCCCCCTGGCCACCGCCTTCGGGTGGCTGGCTGACAGGTGGGTCCTCTTCCAGATTATGTATGTTTACCGCCTTTGTACGTTGGTTTGCCCTGCATTGTGGGCCCTCGTTGTACATGTGATGCAGGATGGGATCTTCTGTGCACTTCTTCTACGTTTGCTGCGTGTTTTCTTCTTATTTTGGACTTGCACCCTGAAATAGCCAAATATACAAATACATTTGTGGAACTAGGTTAGTTATACAAATATGTGAGTAAGTGAGGTAGTTTTCCTTTGTTCCTAAGCATAGTTGGTGGTGAGATTTTGCACTTAAGGACCGCCAACAATCCACTCTTTACCTATTAACTCATCAACAGACTCGGTCTGCACATCCCGATCGGCCGACACTTCACTGTTCATGATAATTGGAAATAGAATTAATATTTAGATTGCTTGAACGAACTTTCACGAGAAACTTGATCGAATGTGCATCTCATTAATTACCTATCCACGATGAGTTCCTGCTTGATTGGTTCAGCACGCTTCTTCTTGTTAGTGTCGACCTTATCTGAGTCAACCGTGACACCCCAGTCGGCCACCATGTCAATGTTCATGATATCAATAACAAGAAATCATATTGAAGTAGCTTCAATGTAACTTCCACGGAAAATGACGGTGCATCACATTAATTACCTATCCTTGAAGAGTTCCTCATGAGATGGTTCAATATCTTCTATATCACCAGTTTCCTTTACTGTTATAGGCATCCCATCACCTTCTGAGGTTGCCATTTCAGTTGGCTTGTGCGTCTTGATTTTATCCTTCAGCCATATCGTCACCATATTGAATAGTGGTGCCCCTGTTGGATAACCGCACAATGTTTTTGTAAATGGAAACTCAAAACAATTAAAGGGTATCAAATGAAATTTACAAAAAAGAATACACATAATGGGGTGATACACCTTTTACCTGTCTTGCACCGACTCTTCATTGCCCTTGTCTACATCGCTACCCCTTTCCATCTCCTGATGG
Source organism: Panicum miliaceum (assembly GCA_032594955.1). NCBI lineage: Eukaryota > Viridiplantae > Streptophyta > Magnoliopsida > Poales > Poaceae > Panicum > Panicum miliaceum. The sequence goes on along the minus strand of CM064070.1, from coordinate 2,293,246 downwards.
CCACCTTTTTCACTATGAATGTCGTCCCCTACTGAACCGGTCGTGTCGACACTGTAGGTCACACGGTCATATCATTGTGTCAATGAAAATATATCATATCATTGGTAGATTGAATGAATATAAAATATTATATGCAACAAAGCACAATGGCGAAAAAAACACATATTGTTCCATCTCCTCGAGTTTTAACAACATTGATGCTGCAACACTAGATGCAACACTAGATCCAGGTGGCTCGAACTGAAATTTCTTTACGTTGCAATGTTCACAGTTATCAACCAGCTCAAGCATATGCATCTTAGATGGTATGTTTTCAAACATTTTGTTGAAGGGATCAATTACATCCGGCACATCGGCAGCATCTCCACACAAAGTAACATCAGCATCGTCGCCGGATTCACCATCTGTACATATATTAAACACCATTAATGTTCCATTCTAGTAGAAGTTAACACTTTTTTTCCAAACGCATGACTTATGTTTTGCCAATACCTTATCCAGAGAAAAAGGTAACCCCCGTCTTCTTCATCATCCTCCTCAAAAATAACATCCTCATCCCCATCTATTTCAATAGTACGATCATTAAATTGACCAGAATGCGACATCCAATTGATTAAAGTCGTTAATGAAAAGTAGGGAGAATACCATCCTCGATCATAGGAGATTGTGTTTGCAACTCAGGGTCATTTTGCAGTCGCGCGCCACCTAAACCTTTAAATCAAAATTAAAAGTACGGTCACTTTGTCAACTTAGTAACCGTGAAGCTGCTTTTGTACATGATCTCAAGATGGTCTTTATTACCATCAGGATTTGTGCAGATTGGGTGTGACTGTGATGCCATCCAGCTACTGACCTTAGGAGCAGATCCACCTGGAGAGAAAGCTTAGTTTGTTTGGTCAACACAATTAGAGGGTGTAGCAATAGTTTTCATTAGAGTTTTTTTATTTTACCAATATCAATTTCTTCATGTTCTTGAGTCTTGACCGGCTCCATATAATCCTGGTGGTCATGTTGTTCTTCTGAAATAAAAATCAGTATGCATATTAAATTTAATAATTTAATATAAAAGTAATTGTTTATAAATTTAATCATGTATAATCCATCTGCGTTAAGTGACTTACGGGCACGGGGTGTGTTCGTCAAATCTCTGAATGGTTCCCTTGGCACACCATTCGTCTTGCTTGAACTCATATCCGGAAAGATGCAGGGTCTGGGCAAACATATAGTGTCAAACTATCACAAAATTCATCTACGAAAAAGTTAGGGCTAATGCAATGGTGGTCGGCGGCACCGTGCAACCTTGTCAGCATTCATCAGCGAAAACACGTAGAGAGAATGCATGTGAATACTCATAGCACAATACACCCAAGCGAATTGATGATCGAGGCAAGGCACGGCTCACCAGCCGCTGTCCTAGAAATCTTATTTGCCACTGTTGTCACCGGCGTGGAAGACGGAGATACAGAGCCTCACCGCACCGCGTCGGCGCGTGCTGGCGAGCCTGGGCGTCGCAACACCAGACACCAACAACTCCTTCCAATGCCAAATGTACTCACGCAAATTGGAGAGGACTCCACTGTGAACTCACGGGCCAAAGGGAAGAATCTAACAGAGATTATGAGAGGAAAATTGATCTCGTACTCACACTGGAGAGAGGAAAGAAGCTGGGATAAATAGAGCAGGAAAATTTAACCTGAGCATGGAAGCAAGTCAGAAGACAGGACAGCATACAAAATGGCTAGAAGACATGAGATGCTCGCAAATGTAAATAGTGAAAATACATCAGGTACCACCTAAAATCATAGAGTGAGAGATTTGCTACAATTTTACATGATCATGTTAGAGGATACCCTAACATGCCTGTATATGGCATGGAGCAAGTGGAGCTACCGCACCGGCCCCCAAAATTAAAGGGCCCCCTAATCAGCAGTTAATTAGCTGATGTCCCTAATCAGTAGGGCTGGAAAAATTGCTCGTGACATGTTAGCTCGCTCGGCTCGTAGCCGGCTCAGCTCGGCTCGGCTCGGTCTAATTCAACGAGCCGAGCGCAACTTTGTGCTCATTAGAATAACGAGCGAGTTCGAGCCGGCTCGCGAGCCGAACGAGCTACGCGTACAAAATAATTTCCACCTACGTTATAGACCGTCTAAAAGCCAAGACTCAGTATTTTCTTTGTGCTTTTGTGCTTGTCCAATATCCATGGAATGGACCGATCAATTTATGTATCTAACATACCAAGACTTAGTATTTTATAACTTCTTTGCTTATGATAGGCTAGCTTATGGGTATAAGTTATTGATGAAATATGGTTGATAAATCATGAAAGTATCGCTAATGGAATTATATATGGTCCTGAAAGTATGGAACTAGAACCATATATTATCCTAATATTTTTTTATTTAATCTGTATAGATATATATATCACCTAAGAAAGTATGTCAGTGTTTGGCTCGCGAGCCGGACCGAGCCGAGCCGAGCAGGCTTTTGTGCTCATTAGGATAACAAGCCGAGCCGAGCTAGCTCGTTATCTTAGCGAGGCGGACCGAGCCGAGCCGAGCCGGCTTATTATCCAGCCCTACTAATCAGTAGTTAGTTAATTAGCCCACGTCCTTTCAATTCCATGTACCAAAGCCCTCGGTAGACTGGAGCCAAGGCCCTAGAATGAGCTCGAGTATGGAGACTTGGATGGACGCTTCGGCCCTTGAGATCCTCACGCGAGCGGGACGACACGAGACGACGCCAAACACGGTCACATCAAGATGCCTTGCCTTGGACACTCATGCGGAGACGCGATTGCTACCAGGCACCATGGCCGTGACCTGCGACTCGCCGATTTCTACCGTCCCCATCTCCACATCACGCTGAGTACTCTCATCAAATGAGAATTAAGAAATTAGATTAGATGAGAGTACTCTCAATTGAGAATTAAGAAATTAGATGAGAGTACTCATTGCATTGCACATTAATGTTTGATCACAAATAAATTTTCTCTCTTTATTGGTTACCATGAATTTAATCATTTTTATTTTAAGTAAGCTTTTGTTCTATTTGTGATTTTTGAAAAGGGAGGTCCATTACTTTATCATGTCTTCTAGGACAATATAATTCCGGTGCTGAAAACCGCAAGCGGAGTGGCCTAAATAGTTTGCTCAAACTCAGAAGGTGCTCTTGATAGATTTTTCGTTACATAAGTTATATAATTAAATTCAAAATGCATTTAGATTATTTTTATTTTCTAAATATAGGACCACATTTTGTATTTCGCACCGGGGCCTCAAAAACTTTGGTACAGCCATAAATGAAAATAATTTCCCCACATCCTCCCTGCAGTAACCAAATGATATCAATGTGAGCTCATGTACATTCCCAAAAAAAGTAGAAGAAGCAAAATTCAGACTGCAATCCTACCTGGCAGGTTGTGAAACGAAAATAAATCAGAGGATAATTGTGCAGCTAAACTTATTATTGCACTTACAGTACACATATCTTATCATCATACTATTTACATGTTTTAAGGTAATTTTGAGGGTTCTAATAATAAACAACTCGTATAAAAATATGCTCTGCAACCTAAATTGTCACATGTTCAGAACTCAATGTGTTTTCGTGAACTCTGCATTAACTGAACTGCTTACAACGAAATTCCTACAGTCCCAAACACTATCTGAATCGGAGCACAAGCGGTTGTAATGCTGATGCAATTCTCTTTAGGAGCAAAACAGAACAATAAAAAGGAATCGGACAAGCACACGAGATGACCAGAATTAATGCATTTTGTATTGGCATCAACATAAAAGGTCAATTACTCCATGGTTCTTCATGGGCTAAAATGCAAAAACTCGAGCCACAGCCATGGAGGCCGGCGGCACCGTGCAGCCCAAAATCCGGGCGATTTAGGGTATGGAAGAGCACGGTGAGCGGAGGAATAGAGAGAGGACATTGAGGGGGTTCCATTTGCTCCTTACCAGCGGTGGAGAGGTTCGGAATCGGCCGGTGTTGATGCCGGAAGGAGGGGGCGGACTGGGAGGTGAGGGCGTGATGAACGCCGGCGGCACAGGGCCAGCGGCAGCAGCAGCACAGGGCCAATCAGGGCCGCAGCTCGTCTGCGTCGCGGCAAGGAAGAGCATTAGGCATGAATTCCCTATGCCAAAACGGTGGAAACAATCAAGTCGCGGACTGACCTTGATCCCAGATGCTTCACGCGGGATCAACCGGGGCAGATCATCCTCCTTGTTCGCAATTGCCTGTTCGCCGCCGTTCAACCGGGGGGTCACGTCCTCTACGACGCCGCGTTCCCAGCGCTCGAGGATTCAGACGTGCCGATAGTTTCGGAACCTGACGCCTAAAACGCGAGCGAGGAATGAGGCGGCGGTTTCGGAATTGGCCTAATGCGATACTATTTGACGGCACCTGATGAAGCTGTGCAGGTCTGTGGTCGGCCTGAATCGCTGGTGGCGGGATGATGCGGCCGTACAGGGCTTAAACCCGATCTACGGCCCAAATCAAATGTTGACAGCGCCTCTAATCTACCAACAGTGGGAATCCGCGGACGGCAGGACGATTAGGCGTCGGGCATTTCCATGGCACGACCAACCGGTCGCCTAATCAGCCCTTTTAGGAATAATAATAAATAGAGATTGTGATGTCCACCTCAGCCGGCGATTTTGCCAAGGTTGTGAGAGGGGCCTTATGAGGGAGTTTAAGAACCTCGATGATAGAACTTAACTTTAGGGTGCAGTTATAAGTCACCAAAAGCAACATAACTTTAGGGTGCCTTAGTTCGAATTATACCATTGAGTTTCTTACAACAAGATCATCGAAGTAGGCCCCACTGGACTATGTTTTTATCAAGTTTTTTAAACCATCTTTTATTAAGTTGAAAGACTTTTTATAAAGTATGTCCAGCTACAATAAATAATATGAACTCATAGAATAAAATAATTGTGCACTCCGAAGAAATTATATGAACACACCGAACAACTATGTATATATCTGGAACAAATTATGACAACTCATAGAATAAAGTTATGTACACATGGAATTAAATATGCGAATTCATAGAACAAATATCAGTGCACATGGGAGAAACTATATGAACTCTGGGAACAATTTGTGTACTAGGAATAAATTATACAACTCGGGGAACAAATATTTCTACACCTAGAATAAATTCTACGAATTTATGGAACAAACATTTATACACCTACAAAAAATACAATGGACACAAAACAACTCTTGTGATCCATGAAAAATATAAATTCATAAAGTTATGCATAAAATGTATGGGAAGAATATAAACTAAACCAAAAATCAAATAAAATAATAGGTAAAAAACAATAGATAATAAATTTGAATATGAAATAAAAAGATAAATGTAAAACACAAATATATAGGGAACAAGGGAAAAGCAAATGAAAAAATACTAAAAATAGAAAAAGAAATATCAAGTATTAATGTCTTTGTAGCACTCATGGACATAGTTCAAAAAAATAATAGAACACATATGAATTATAAAATAAAAATAAATTATATGCATATTATATAGTAGAAAAATTTCGAGACCAAACACATGGTAAGTGTGCTGGGTCCTTACTCCCTCATAGTTTTTCTGCTGCACGTTAACCACCATACACACCATACATTGCATGCACACGATCTTGAGCACATGGTAATTGATAGCTTCCAGGTGGTGGACTCAGGTACCATCTTTCAAATAGGAACGAAGAAGTACAAAAATTATAACATGAATTTAAAGAAAAAAGACATATTTGATGACTCCTTAGTTATGTGTTGTGTATCTCCTGATATCTCTTAAAAGATGGTAAAAACGACTTTTGGTATTAACAGCGCCCACAAAGTTATACCAAACATCTTCCGACATAAACAATTCTCTTTACGTCGAACATGATTCAATCAACATTTGCGATCGCAGAGCATGATACAAACAGTGACATATGTCACCCACAATGCAATGAAATTAGAGAAAAAACTGACTTGTAAAAATGTAAAATTTGCTTCCTGGGAACAATAACTTCACTATAGTTCTAGGATTCAGGATTGTTACCATTTCTTACAATGAAACTGATGAATTCCACAAAAGCTGCAGGAGGTGAAGGAAACAACCGGCCGCTCATTTTCTCTTATATTTATCTTCTTACTAGTTGAATTGAAACAGATCTTTTGAAACATCTTAGAAAAAATTTTAGGGGAACTATAATGTTTCGGATCTTCTAGTGTCTCTTCACAGTTCACAGGCCAACTCGGCCAGTCTCTGTTGGCGCCCAGCTCCTCCCTGACCCAGACGCCCAGGCCCAGATCCAGCCACTACCAAGCAGGGCCGCCGGCCATGGCAGCGGGCAGGGGCGACGCGGCGAGCATGGTGGCGGTGGGCCTGGTGTGGGGCGCGACCAACGCGCTCATGCGCCGGGGCGCGCTCGTCTGGGACCGCCGCGCCCGCGCCTCCCCATCCAGCAGCGTCCTCCGGCGGTGGGCGGCCCTCCTCGTGACGTGGCAGTACTCGGCGCCGTTCGCCGCCAACCTGTGCGCGTCCGCGGCCTTCTTCGCGCTCCTCGGCGCCGCACCCATCTCCGTCGCCGTGCCCGTCACCAACGCCGTCACCTTCGCCGCAACAGCCGTCGCCGCCGCGATTCTTGGCGAGCGCGTGCGCCCCGCGCCGGCCGCGCTCGGCACAGCGCTCATCGTCCTGGGCGTCTGGATCTGCATCTCCTAGTCCTTGAGGATCTGCTCCAGGTCAAGCATCCCAGTCAGTAGTTCTGTGAATTGACATTTAGAAGAACTGTTTTGGTTTGGTTTCTTTCCTCAGTATAGGAACAGGGCAATCCTGATAGTATGTTTCCCTCTGTATGTAGCCATTTGAATGAATTGTGCCCAATTTACTGGGTGGACCCACACCATTGATCTAGATATACGATTTGAATACAATTTCCATATGAAATTTCATTTCTGAATGCCATATGCTTTAGGTGATTTGAATCTAACAGTACGTCACCATTCATTACTGGAGGATTGATATGCAACAGCACAAATTTCCTCTTAGTTTCTGATCTTCTTCAGACTTTAGATGATTTATTGGAAACCTGATGGTTCTTTTGACCTGCAGTTCTTATGCTTGTGGCTGGTGTTTGCCCTGTAAGTCAAAACTGTAGTCTCATCCATTTAAGGTCTTACATTTTCTAGGTTTCGAGGTGAAAAATCGCAACCAATAGTGTTCTGTGAGGTGACATTAGGAGGACTTATTGCATTGGCCTGTTACCTCAGCAACATCAGGCAAAATTCTTTGATTTTTCTCTTTTCTCCTGTATGTTGGCATTCAATTGTATTCTGCCCAGTTTGTTCGTTGGAGCGACATCACTACATTTGGTAGACTAGACGATCTGAAGCCAATGCTCACATGTAATTCCACTACTGAATCCAATTGTATTTTCATGATCTGAATCTAATATTACACCTCCATACTTGAGGATTGACATGCAACACCATACCTTTATTTACTCTTAGGTTCCCGTTCTTCTTCAGATGATCTATTGGGAATGCGGTGCAGCTAGTTGACCTGTAATTCTTATGCTTGTAGCTGGTGCAGTGGTGCTTGTCCTGTACGAACAAAATTTTCAAGGTGTTGGGGGCATGGATCACCAGATGCTATAAGAATGTTTTAAAAAAAGTGCATCACACAATGAACTCCGTCACAATGTCCATGCTACTCTTTTCTTTTTTTTTCTCGAATATGCAGCAGAACTTCATATCATTGCATTAAGAAGAGGAAAATGTTAAAATAGCCTGACAACACACGCCACTACGCACCCAAAACACACACCACTACCCCAGCCACTGGGGGAAAGACAGGCGAAACCAACCAACCAGAAAAGAGGCGAAACTGAATGGCTGACACTAACCAATCACTGTTACTAACCAATCCCTATTGCAGTGACAAGAACCTTGAGCGTGTGCCATGATTTATTGTATCTTGATAATTGACTTGTAGCACATGTGCTGTCAGGTAATTTCAAGTGCAACTTCAAGAATAGCTGCAGGTACAAACATGATATATGTGCTCAGATTTCGGATCTTCTTGAATTAAATGTCGTTCCAGTGCATTTAAGGAGTGGTTTCGTATAGAAACAAGATTTCCAACTACGTGGTGTGCATAGTTGTCTTTTTGGTTGTCTGAATGGGCATAATTTGGTTAGGGTTTTGATTTATGCGTGCGGTGGTTATTTATGCCACGATGAATTGATGTCAAACTTCACTTGTAGTATATGAGAATTCAGAAAGGAATGTTCTTTCCAGGCAGTCATGGGCACAAAGATAAGAGGCTAAGAGTAGTCTTTGATATTCTGAGCTTCTTGAACTAAATGGTTAGAACAGCTTTGGTGCTAGTTTTACATTTCTAGACTGGTTTTGCATAGAAATAAGAGTAGCAAATTTCATTTTCATGCTTATCTTTTGTTGTTGTCACCTTGTTGGTCTGAGAATCCATGTTCAAGTTTGCTTGCTTATCTTTTTTGTTGTGGCCACCTTGTTGGTCTGAAGATTAATGTTCAAGGTATATGCAAAGTGGAAAATCCATGTTCTGCAGATCTGTGGGCCTTCTATTTTACCAATTGATCATTGAAAAGTAAATTTGGTGTTGAGGAAGTTATGTATCTTGTGTCACTTAACACGGCCATTTGTGCGGGCTTCTGGTGAATGCAAAGAACAGGTTGGAATACAGAAATGTAACAAGCTGAGACAATAGATTCTTTTTATATGCGCAGCCAAATGTATTTCATTGTACTACATGATTATTACTGATGCCCACGTAAAAGAAGTGTTGTATTATGGTGCTCTAAAAAGGAAAACAAAATAAATTTTCAAAGAGCTTTTTTTTCCTAAATAACAGGATATTTGGAGTGGTTGTCAGATTGAAGCTTGTCTTGATGATGCAGATCACGGTGGCAGCCCTGCCCTTGGGTTTGAAAAACATTCGTTACAAAAGAAGCGAGATTTTATTTTCTCAATGGATTATTTATTTATTTTTAAGTGGAAGAACACTTCATCCACATTTTTAAAACTTCTCTACTTTTTAACATGGGATGCAGCTAATTTATGGCCGGCCATATTATAAGCTGTTCGTACGGCCATTTACACTTTACACAATCAACTTTTCTTTCTTACAGAACCGTATTAGCTTGGAGGCTGAGAAAAATATACTAGGGTGTGTATGCATGGGAGGTGCAGAGAGGGAAAAAAGAACAAATGATATAACCACTTGCATGCATATGTGAGAAGAAGAAAGAGAGCGGATAGGTGTGTGCATTCACGCAATTTCATACATAGAAAAGACCGTAATTTCAAAATCGAGCGTCCAAATGAAAATCCGGTGGCATGGTTGCGCTCATATCAATAAAAGCTTCAAAACAAGACCCTACATCACTATGTTTCAATCACGCTGTTCGGCTGTTATTTTTTCCAACTGGCTAGGCTGATTCCGGCTGCGCTGATCGGCCCAGCCGCTCGACCAGTGGACTGCAGCCGTTTGGCTGCCTAAATTCAACCACACCTCCTCCTTTCCTCTCCCTCCCTCTCATTCCGTTCCCCACTCGCAGAAGCTAGGGTTCGCTCTCCGTCTCGCCCACTCTCCACCGCCGTCTCCGCTCCCGGCGTCGGCCTCCCTCCGTCCGACCCGCAGCCTCCAGCGGCCGGATCCAGCCGGCGGCGGGCTGCTCACCCCACCGCCTCCTCCATCGTGTACACCAAGGCTCGAGACATCCCGGGGTCCAGCCGGCCGGTAGGGATCCGGAGAACCAGCCAGCATGCTGGCAGAGGACCGGGCTCCCGGCGGCCGTCGTCTCCGGCGCTGTTGTGATACTATGAAGTTGATCATGTATGATTGGATTGGTGCCTTTCAAATTTGTGAACATGCAGCGGAGACATATGAATTGTGATTAAGGCATCGGTCTCATGTCAATCTCCATTTGAAAATCAGCAATCATGCAGCAGCACAAAGGGCATGGTGAATTTATTTAGCAGGGGATGAAATTTTGTACATGCAGCACATGTGGCATATGTATGTTTGCAGTTTTTCAAATAGTGCAGATTGTAAGAACTTTGGATCATTTGGTAATTAGTAGTAATCAATCGTTGTTATGGCTGGGATGGTGCTACTGAATTCAATTAAACGTGGAATGCACACCAATTTTAGCGCAAGTGAACACCTTACTTGGCGCCAATGTTTGGATTTGAAAATGTAGCTGCTACAGTGCTCGGCTGGAAGCAGCCAACCGGGCTGGTGGACAGTTGCAGCTTCTTTGCTAGCAGCAGTAGCTTCAACCCAGACCAGCAAAAACAGCTAGCCAAATAGCATGAATGTTATATTTTTTCGCGTGAGAAAATACTTTTTAGTGTATTCTAATTTGCTTATGACTTTTGCAAAAGTTGCTCATGGCTTTACAAAATGTTGCCTGACTCGCCTAAGTCCAGTTAAGTGGATATTGATGTTGATATTGACAAGATAGATTAAATGGTGTGATTAGAGAATGATGGCAAACAATTAGTTATGGTAGATGGATGTTTATTGCATGATCAGTGATAGGAAATTTTAGCAAGTAAATTGAGCATTTTTACTAATTTATGTTGGTATTTTTCTATTCTACTTAAGCAATTTATGTATGTATCTTTAAAATATATTGTTGAAACATATGCAAGTGACGTCTTATTTTGAAGATCTTTTTGAAAGAAAAACAGTTGTGCAATCAGAATTTGAATTTGATGGCTGATTCAAGAACTACAACTTTTTCAAACTTTGAAGTTTCTTGCATGTGCTGTCCTGGGATGCAAAGTCCCCACTCCACTCGAGCCGTTGTCACTGAATCAGAATTCAATACGGATGTACCAAGCGACTCCAGGTGGTGTGGCTTATCTACTTGATGTGATCGATGCAAAGGGTGTGTAGGTAGAAACAAAATTATGGCCGACTGCAATGAAGTCATTACCTTTTAACATGCCATCCATATGCATCTGGAATGTATTTTTTGATCTAGGTATAAATGTAAGTTTAGCCTAGTTATTTATTTTATTATTCCGTTCATTGTATTGTTTTATTTAACATTTTTATTGTTCTAGGATGTGTTATGAATTGTTCCTGTTGTACGCCTGTATTGTCTGATACAATAGAATTCCACTGTTTCTCTAATATTTTTAAGGGATTTCCCTGACATGTTTTGAATTCTTCGCATCCTGCCACTTTATTGTTCATATAATATATCTGTAAGGTACATAGGATAGGATCCATTACTGAAACTTTTAAACCAAGGTACAATATGGTACATATAGGACCCGTACTGAAAAGAAATTAAATAACCCAACTACTCATGTTTTGAAATATATCAATAAACCTAATATGACTAGGCTCAAACATGAGGCCACCTCTATTATTTACAAGAATATTCAATTTTCCTTCATTGTACTGCCTTTGTTAAGCTCTCCAATCATACAAGGAGTATACACAAATGACTCATATATATCATTTGTATAGTTATGATAGTAACTCTTCGGGCGTGAGCTGCCAAGATACCGAGCCTTTGATGTGTTCAAATGATAGGCCACCACTCTAAAGTAGTCAACCAAAAAGATAACTCCCTTATAAGGGTGGAATCCAAGAATGTCAAAGCCTGCCCCATAGTATTCCTCATCAGTTGATCCAGCTGTAATTGTAAAAATATCATCACTGTCAGAGTCCCACTCCAAACTCTCTTGCATAGCTTCAGAAGCATTATCAGTGTCATGCACATCATGCACAATCCAAGGTGCATCCATCTGTTTGCCATATCTTACATGATAGGCAAGGTGTGTAAGGTCATCTTCATACTTCAAGATCCACTCCATCTGTCCACATGATTCATTGAGGATCCAAACCCGTAATTGGCTTCTGGCGTTTTAATTACTTGGTAATTACCATTCAACAACGAAATCCTGAAAATAATAACCACATATATAGTCAGCTCACAACACAAATTGCTGATTTATGTTCACTTTACAATTGAAGTAATGAAACTAAGAAAACTAAATATAAAAGCGCACAAGAACGTTAAGAACACCCGCTAGAACTCTGGCACCAAACTAGTTGCGCAGTACGTCCAAATAAAATTAGTATGGTCACGTATAGATAAAAAAAGAAAAAGTGTATTTTTCATCCCTTAACTGTCTTAAAAGTGTAACTTCCATCCCTTATGTATTACCTCTACTAGCGAGAACTTTGCACACTTCAACAAAGTAATACGTGTGTGGTAGCATCAGTTTTTACCTCGCAATGAAAGAACCTCGGCAGTGTACATACAGCGCTCCTTGCCAGTACGCAGCGTAGCGCTGGCGTGGCCCCCGCCATGTCGGTTCCGGTTGATCCAACCGCATGTCTTGGGCTGTTGCCACCGGCTCGCCTTGGCGGACAAAGGCCCTCTTCTCCCACCGGCCAGCCCTCGACGAGAACACCTCCAACGTCCATGGCGTCGGCGGCCACGCTATCAAGTGGCATGGATCGTCGCCAATCTCATCCGCTGAAGGGATCTGCTGCTGCTGCTGCAACCCTTCCTGCTCCTCCTCCTCCTCGTTAACGACGTCTGATGAGAATTGCAGCCAATCGTCGAGGCAGAAAGGGGCATCATCTACCCCGTGCAGCTGCACCTCCATTGCACGCTGCTCATTTCTCACCTTGTCGCAGCCTGGGGTTTCTGGCTGTGGCCTCTCCAGCTCGGTGGGGATCAAGAGGACCTCATAGTGCGTCGACATGGCCGGATCAAAGGTGAGGTATGCGCTAGCGTAGTAGCGCCATCTGGCCCCCACGTCCCACCGGGGTGGCGCCACAAGTGCCCACCTCTTCATCGCGGGGTTGCACACGCAGAGCTGGCTACCATGCTTGATGTTGCAAAGCACGAGGCCCCGGCAGTGGTCCAGCACAGACCACCAGTCCCTGTGGCCGTTGGGCAAGAAGCCGAGCATGCTGTCGATCTGGCCGGAGCTCGCGGACGATGGCCGAAAGGGGCGGGCGAAGAGGTGCGGCCGGCTGTGGTCGATGTAGTTGACGAAGACACCGTGCACAGAGTGTGGGAGAAGCTTGCGGTGCGGGAGCAGCAGCGCGCGGGCGTCCACGATGGCGCGCCAGGCCCTGCAGACGCTCCGGGCCTCGGCGACGCTCCGCGCCGGTAGGCTGCGGAAGACGTGGGCGAGGGCATCGTTCGGGAGCGCTCCCACCTCCGTCGTCTCCATGCTGGATGGGGTGTGTGCGAGAGTGCTATGCAACGAATGTGTTACCAAGGCGGGAGGTGGTGGTGCATATTATATATACGATAGATGTAAGGTAGACAGCTGTGGTTGGGTGATTGGAGTACAAGTTATTGAGCTGGCCAGCTAAGTCAACGGGAGCAAACTTGACCGCCGCGAAAAGAAAACGGCCGCCAACAGACAAGATGCCTACCGTCGGCCCCAAGCTGCTAACATAATTACAAAGCATATGAGTGCTGCATAATATATCCTCACACACAGGTAATACTTTATTAGCAGGGTCTATATTACGGTTACGATGGTCTTTATTAGGCTTAGTCGGGCTTTCTGATCATGTACTTCCCTCCGTTCCAAAATATATGGCGTTTTAGTTTTAAAACAAAATCTCTTTAAGCTAAATTGTTAGAAAATACACAAACATCTATAACATCAAATTACTTAATCCGTCATAAAATATATTTTAATATTTTAACAATATTTTTATTTGGTTTTAGATGTTAACCTATCATTATGACCAATAACCTAAAGCAATCTTGTGAATTTGCATATAGAATAGAGAAAAAATTCTAAACAAACCAATGAACAAGAAAAATATTCTAACTTTACGAGAAAAATTTGGAACATCCAGATTATAAAAAGTAAACATATTCATATTAGATCTTATCTTGTTGAGTGTTAATTATAAGGGTTAATTGGATCTATGCTATTATAATTGTCCGAGTTCAGAGATCTGCCATTACTATTTGTCATATTGCAAACATACTATTATAATTTTACAGCTCTTAAAAACACACCACTGTTTACCCCTTCGATGTGTTTATAAAAAGATCTGGACCAAAATACTCTTACTTCTTCTTCTCATCCTGTCTCCTTAGTCCATTCTTTCCCACCTGAACATCTCCGTGTCGAGCATGGGCCTGCTCCTGCTCAACCGCTCCCATCCCAATTAATGAGCACTACATCACTAGGGGCTCACCTTGGCTTGGTTTGAAGGGTCTTCAAGTGAAGGGGATGTCCCGAGGCTGCTCGTCGGTGTGGGGGCATTGATGGCGGCGGTAGCAAGCATGACGGGTGGATAAACAGCGATTCCCGGCGAGGTGGTGCTTGCGGCTCCGTGAGGAGAGGTTGATGGTTGAGCTGGGAAGGTAGAGCGGGTGCGTGTGGTGGTGATTTGGAATCCGTGAAGTGTGGCTGGCGGCAAAGCTTGGGCTATGCAGCAATGGTAGCCGGAAATCAGTCAATTTCCGGTGGACGATGGAGAGGAGAGGACGTCATGGAGGAGGTACCCGCCGGATCGGAACGTGCAAGCAACATCCACATGAAGCGGAGGTGCGGTGCCAAGGCTGAGCGCGCGCCTCGAGGCTCGAGACAGCCAGCCGGTGCAGGTGGCGGGGCGACGAGGACGGTCACTGCGCCATGATGGTAACGAGGAGGCGGTCGGGGGAGCGGAGGGAGAAGGTGGCGACGGAGCGGAGCGCGGCGAAGGGCAGCTGTGGCGGCAGCGTGGAGGTGGCGACCATGGCAGAGGAGGAGCGGGACGCCACGGAGAGAGAGGAGAGAGGGGATGAGAGGAGGAAGAAGATTGGGGGTATTTTGGTTCATAAAGTTTAACAAACATATCGAAGGGGTAAGTAGTAGTGTGTTTCCAAGAATTGTGAAATTGTAATGACACGTTTGCGATTTGACGAATAGTAATAGCAAATTTCTGAACTTGGATAATTGTAATGGTATAGATCTAAATAACCCTAATTATAATCATCACAATGATTCATAAAGATTTGAAAACTAATCCATGTTATAGAAAAAGATAATTTGAAGTTTTGACATGAAAGCCCAAGAAACATATGTTTATTGGTGTGCACTGACTATATATGTTAGTCGCATCTTCTAGTCGTGCACAGCATCATATCCCATACATGGAAGAACCAGCAGAAGTGTGAAATGTGGATATATATCTGTTGTGGAAATGGAACATATAATAAATGGCCACACAGCAGACATGTCGACCACATAGGCATGTGTGTTGTGGGGTTGATAAGGATTGGAAATGGACTGGATGGACGGATGGCTGAGTAGGTTTTCGAGGGGGGCTGCGGAACGTGGAAATTAATTCATTATCTTCATAGATTAGATGTGGAAAAATATGGTTGTTGTTAAAAAGATGTTTGTTGTTGTTCTTCATAGTCAACGACCACATGGTATGCTGTTGATAATAAAAAGATAATGAATTGAATTTTTTTATGTACTCATTAATTCTTTTTGCAAGAAATCCTTCAACAAATATGGACGACCGCACTTCTTTGATGGTTAATAACTTGAATTGACCATATTTAAACTTTAACGACCATGTTCCCGTGGTCAATAGCCATTTCTCTGGCAGTGTTAGACAAGAGGAAAAAGATTGATAATGTAAATTTCAGCTCTTGGTGCTTTATATCTTGGTAATAGCAAATCTAGCACTCTATGCTGCAATGCCATACGGGGGATTTTTTTTTATTCCAGCTTCATTGTGAGTAGTACATTGCTTGATCCTTGGTCTTTTCTCAATACCTTAACCCAGTGGGAGGTCTCGAGCGCATGAGGTTCTGAGTATTCGTTTCATTGTATTGCGAGCATCCAGTCTCCAATGTGTCAAGCTAGTAGATAACCCAGGCTCCCGTTAGCTCGAAGTAAGTTTTTGACTTCAATTTGTGCTTGGTATGTTTCATTCCTTGTGTAGCACACTACGAAAAAAGATTTTAGGGGTGGGTAAAAATATATTTTTAGGGGCGGATCCGGTACCCGCATCTATTTCTCGCAGGTAAAAATGCGATTTTTAGGAGCGTGTAACGCGTCCGCCCCTGAAAATGATCTCTAGGTGTGACCCGCCCCTAAAATCGATTTCCAGAAAACAAAAAAATCAAAAAAAATCAAAAATGGCAAAATAAAAAAAATATTGCAGCCAACTAGCCACCACCACAAGCCCATGTACTATTGAGTTATAATTTTTTTGATGAAATATGTACACTTGCTTCACCTAGGGTTCGAACCGCATGCTTCAAGCCTCGCACGTATCTTGCTCTCCACCACACTACACAGTCACTTGTGACTTTATGGGTATGAAATTTTTTTATATTAACTCTGAAATTGATTTGTAGGGACGGGTGATGCCATCATCCGCCCCTAGAAATCTGTTTCTAGGGGCGAGTGACACCACCGTCCGCCCCTAAAAATGTTTTACAATTTTATTCTGAAAATTCATTCCATATAGCAAAACAAATTAAAAAAGTAAAACTTCTACACTATGATTATTGTGAACTATAGATACAAAGAAAAATATGTCAAATATATTTCAGTGTATATAAAGGTTAAGATTGTTGAAACCTTAAAATATGACTTGAGTTGTATGAGATACTATATAGTCATAGCCATATGTAGGTTCATAATAATTTTTTGGACCATTAAATGACGTTAAATGAAAAGTTATCAACTACAAAGTTTTAGATCTCATCATTCTATACAATTTTGATATAAAGTTTGACTTCATCCGAGATTATATGAAAAATTTATGAATTCTTTTTATGTTGAACCATTTTTAGGGGCGGATCATGCCATCACCCGCCCCTAAAAATACATTTTTAGGGATGGTTGATGCCATAACCCACCTCTAGAAATGCCACGATTTTCAGGGGTAGGTGGTGGCGTCACCCGCCCCTAAAAATAATGCTCATTTGCAGGGGCGAGTGATGGTGTCACCCACCCTCAAAGCGCACTCCATTTGTAGAAGCGGGTATCTTCTGTCCCACCTCTAGAAGAAAAACAGGGCATTACTATAAATTATTTTTTAGTAGTGGCAGTAGCTAAGAGTCCTCGTCACTCCTTTTTAGTACCAATAAAAAATTAAGTGTGTGTAACTTTTACTTGTGTTTATCGGTAGATAATCTGTTTCAGAAACAAGTTAGAGACATCGATGGGAGGAGCAGAAGTGTTGGCACAAGCATGGAAAGAATGGGGTCTCCAAGCTCTGGTGCTTCTCAGCTTCACCCTCCAGGTCGTGCTCCTCGTCTTGGCGGAGTTCCGCCGGCACATGGACTCTGGTGCGCTAAGATTCTTCATTTGGTCCGCGTACATGATGGCTGACACGACGGCGATCTACGTGCTTGGCCACCTGTCCGTGACCATATGGTCGCCGGAGGACGAGGTGCTGGCGCTCTGGGCGCCGTTTTTGGTGCTGCACCTTGGCGGGCAGGATAAGAAATCACCGCCTACGCCATCGAGGACAACCAGCTGTGGCTGCGCCACCTGCGGACACTGGCCGTCGTGCAGGTGGTTGCAGCCGCCGACGTCATCTATGGCCTATGGGACTGTCATCGTGGTCATTGGCAACAGCCGGCGACTATTGATCCTGTCGGTCATCGCCATCTTCATGTTCGTGATCGGTGTTGTCAAGTACGGGGAGAGAGTGTGGGCACTCAGGTGCGCTGGTAGCAGTCCAACTGGGAACTACCAGAGTGATATAGGGATCAGAAGATTTTCTCTAGGGGTTCCAGAGTCTTTCATAGGTCGCTTGGATTCAGCAGAAGCCTTCCTATTAAATGCTCACCAACTTTTGGATTTTGCCAAGGACAGGTTTAAGGGGCCGTTACCTTGTCTATTTTTGTGTGGCCCCAGCAGTCCAGGATCACAGTTGCATGGGGAGGAGGAGTTGTACAAGTTGACCGAGATGCAGCTCTCGCTCCTGCATGACGTCTTCTACACCAAGGCTGAGGTTACACACACTTGGTACGGCCTTTCCATCCGTGTGCTTTCATGGCTGGCCACCGCCATCGCTTTCCTGCTGTTTAACATACTACTATCAGACGATCATCATCATAACCTGAAAGGTTACCGCACAAGAGATGTCACTGTCACCTATGTCCTCTTCGTTGGGGCTGTCGTCCTGGAGACTATGTCGCTTCTGAGGATCATGTTCTCGAGCTGAACCTTCTTGCCCATGTGCCCGTTTATCTCCGTCGGCTGGTCCGTGCAGCAGAGTGGAGGAGGAGGTGCAGCTGGTCGCGCTCCATGGGGCAGTTCAACCTGGTTCAGTTGTGCGTGCGCAGCAGGGCCAGCCGATGCAGCAAGATCACTAGACGGATGGGAGTCAAGGACTGGTGGAACACGCTAGCTTGCTCGGGCCCTTCCGTCCCCGTCTCAGCGTGCATCAAGCAGCTTCTGCTCAAGAGCTTGAAGGCGAGGCAATGGGGTCAGGAGGAGTTCGAAAGGAGAGGATTGTACGGGGACCGGTCTTGGGTTGCCGATTCCAAGTTGGAGGAAAGGATCATCATATGGCACACTGCCACCGAGATCTACCTATACTATTACTCCTATGTAGAAATTTCTGTTCTGGATGTATAAAATTTTGTTTCATGAGTGTTTTTTATTTATTCCATTTGCTCCCCCCGCACCCCGGTTCGTAGACTAGTTGTTCTTGGTATATAAATTTTTATTCCAGCTGTATAAAATTTAGTTCCATAATTGTTTATCATTTGTTCTACACATATTGTTTTCCATAAAAATGTATACTAATTGTTCTTTGTGTACAAGTTTTTTTTTCCAAATTTATAAACTTATACCCCACGTTTATGATTTATTTCATCCTTTATTCTTCATTTATTGAACAATTGTTCCCACTATGCTTACACACTATTTCAAGTTCATAAATATTAGTTTAAGAACAATATAAGCTAAAATAACATTTCTTTATAATGTTTACCTATCGCAGAAATGAGGATTTATCTGTAATATGTAACATATTTGTGATTAGATACAAAATGTATATGAATCTGGAAGCTTTGTCATCCAAGTCATGCAAACTTTTGATGGTACAACGGTTGAGCATGTTTTTAATGTAAGTTATTATTGCTTATTTGTGTTGTACTGCGATATCGGGAGCCCGTCTTCTGTACTTAATCATACGGAAAAAATTATCATGTGAAACTATTTAAGTTATTACATGAACAAATTTCATGCACGTCTGGAATAAATTTCATGTTGCTTCATTCATCTTGCAGCATAACCTTCTTGCTCGTCGAGCCAAGGTCCTGTTTTAACCTGTTACAAGCGAGCATAACAAAGCAAAGTTTATTTTATGCAGAAATTCTATTATGATAATGCAAGTTTTTCTTTTAATCAAAGAAATAATAAATTATGCTTTAAGTAATATTAATAATTGTAACAATATTCCTTCTCAATATTGTTCCAGGTCAGCTACTTTTCCAGCTGGGGTCAAAGATTTGGAAAGATCTGATTATCTGCAAATAGTTTATATGTAGTTCTGGAACAATTTAAGATTACGGGTGGAAGAATTCATATTTACTCCTAGAACATTTTAACCATAAATGTGGAACATTGTTCTCATTAAATGCAGTTTGCTCTGTTTGTATATATCTGCAATATTGACCTCCAGTACACTACTAGTTTTTCATAAAAATAAAATAATTAAAAAATGTTAAATTTTAGGCCTATTAAAATTGGTTGTTATCTATTGTTCCAAAAGCTAGAGCAAATAGTCTGAAAAATAGCCCAAATTAAATTGAACAGTCAATGGCAGGTCAGGTGTGCCTGACACATCGCTATTCAGATAACAATAGATAGCAAATAGTCTTGGCACAGCAAATAGTCAATGGCAGGTCAGGCGTGCCTGACAAATCGCTATTCAGAATTAAATTGAGAAAAGAAAAGCCGCAGGTAATTTTGTGGTACATTTGACAAAGTGGCAAATTCAGTCAAACATTTGACGCCTAATTGTCTCAAAATTTCAGAATACATGCCAACTTGTCTTGCAATCTCTGCAGGTCGTTGGTACTAAAAAGTGGCAACATAAACTAGTAGTAGAAAAATAGCAAGTTCGTCATTCATTTCAATGCCGTATGATGTGATTTAGCAAGCAAGCAAGCTGGCTTTGGCATTATAAGCGTTAAAGTCTAGCTTCCTCTCATGTTTATTCACCTTTCAAAGACTGATGGAATGTGAACCTTTTTTTCAGCCAAATGGTAGTGACCTGGTGAAATAAGATTACAAGAGTGAGCTTCTTGACGGGTTGACACAGAAGAATAGTGACTGAAGGAGTGGAGGAAGCTTCATGCCGACAATGTAGTGCTCCATTACCCGCAGCTCCGGTGATTCCTGATGTTGAGCTGCCACATCTTAGTATGTATTTGGTTCTAGGGATGAAACGGGGATTGGATGGGGCCATCCCAGTTTTGAAGGTGTTGGACGTGAGTTATGAGACATGAAGATATCTCCACAGAGGAATATACCTTCAATACGTGGGACGAGTCTCTCCCTCCAAATTGAGGAGATAGACTCGTCCTATTTTCTCTCTCTCATTTTTCGAGCTTGTCCCTTCAAATTGAGGAGACAAACTCGTCCCTCTTTTATGCTATTTTCTCTATCTCATTTTTCTTCGCAGGCAGATCACAATCCGAATTTCTAATAGATAGAGAGCATGGCAGGAGGACTCCAACAGCCACATGCCCACTAAGTTGGATCTATTTTGTGCCTGCCCGATTATGGTAGCTCACCATCCCATCGAGTCGAGCCGAGCCGGATCCATGACGATGAGCCACTGTCAATGACCCATCAAACCATCTCATAGTCCAGGCATGATGGATTTGGCCGGTATACGCACTAAAATGTTAAGTTTTTATGTTGGATTAATTAAATTTTAGTTTTCAGACCAATCTACACGCATGTATATGTATTTCGGAGACAATTCACTCAAAATTCATTTAACATATAATGTAACCTATTTTTTTCATTAACGTGCACCAAACAAAGGATAATGGGTTGGGGTTTGGAATCAAAATTTATTTTGATTTTGGGAAAAGAAAGTTGGTAGAAAAAAAATGCTAGCCCAAATCATCTCCTCCCTTCTCGGTGCATTTGATAAGAGGCATGGGAATTAGCGGTGGGAGTTGATGGAGGAATTCACTCTTTAGTCCCAACCCCTTATTTGATTCGTGGAAGGAATTAGAGGAGGAAGTTGGAGAGAGAATTCATATCCTCTATTTGGTATGTGAATTTTAACATGAAAAACTATATCATAAATCACGATGAACAGTTAAGATCATTTATTTTTATTTCAAACAAGAATTTTCTCCCAATTTTCACACTCCAACGATTACTCCCAACCGAACCAGCCGTCTGAGTGAGAAATATCTCTCCTCCGTTTTGTACCTAGGCAGAAGTGCAGAAGCCAAGCCACACGCACACAACCAACAGAGCGAGCGAGAGGGAGGCGGCGGAGAAAGGCATCAGCATGTCGGCGGCGGCGGGAGGAGAGGGGGAGACGGTGCGGGCGTCGCACATCCTCATCAAGCACGAGGGTTCCCGCCGCAAGGCCTCCTGGAAGGACCCCGACGGCCGCGTCATCTCCGCCACCACCCGCGCCGACGCCGCCGCGCGCCTCCTCGACCTCCGCAACCAGATCATCGCTGGCCAGGCCAACTTCGCCGACCTCGCCGCGCGCCACTCCGACTGCTCCTCCGCGCGCCGCGGCGGAGACCTTGGTACGATCCATATCCCTGTCCCCGCTCTTTCGATTCCTTCGCTCCGTCGTGCAGAGATAGATCTGGTGGTTACTCGGATTGATCCATCCGTATATCAAGTTGTTGGCGCTAGGTTGATTATCATTGGTGGGGTACGACGATAGATAACAGAAACGTCTTCAGATGGGAATATGATTCGCATCTCACGGAGCAAACAAACTATGATGTCAGCTTTTCATTGCAGAGAAACACAATTCATTCAACCATCAAATCGTGTAATCTGGGCAATGGTGGCATGTAGCCTTGCAGCTGACTGATTACCTTTGAAATCCGCTGAATTTTACGCATTCTCTAGTGGAATCGACTGTGCACGGTGCACCTGTTTAATTTGACTGTGATGCAAATTGCACTCTAATTCTATTCGTTAGCGCATAAATTGCCTTGCTTAGTGCATACAAGTAAAACTTGTTTACAATGCGTAGTAGCTGCTGCTCAGTATAGATTGTTGGTGTTATTGCAGTCTAGAATGCTAGAAATACATGTCGGTTGCCATCACGGAATAAGTAAATCTGTAACATTGTTGACTGATTGCGGAAAAATGCACTTCAATTCAGACCCTTTCCAAACTCAGCCTGACCGCTTGGTCCTGTTCAAAATAGGTACAGAATATTATTGTAGATCTGGGGAATTATTTGGATATTTCTTGTCTAACCAGTTTATAGGTTGGTTGCGCAGCTGACAATACTGGAGATTAGACTGCATGTTTGGGGGTTTAAAGTTTAAACAACTCATGGTGATGGTGTTGAAATTGGAAACATATTATTTGTATTACTTGGTTTGATGGTGTTGAAAGTGGAAACATATTATTTGTATTACTTGGTTATTGGTAATGAAAACCAGGGGAGGGCCCTTTTATCTTAACAGAAACACATTAAATTGATCTTTGAAATGGTGTAATTTGGATATTAGTACTGTCAACTGTCGATTAATGTCTCAGTTCGCTGAATTTATCATGCAGCCATTCAAGTAATCTAAGCATAAACAACGAGATGGGCTGCACACTGATTAAGCTCATTAGCTGATAAACTGACAATGTGTGTCCTGCATGGATCAACCTCTTTTTGGTAGTGATAGTGTGTTAGCTATTAACTATGTTCCTGATCAATAATGAATCATGGAAGAAGTATAACGAATCAGTTGAATTTACCATTTCCTGATCACATTGCCTGCTGGTCATGGTATGTCTGGCACAAAAGATTGCCCATTCAAGTGATGCCATTATTTTTGAGGTGATCTGTTTGCAAGAGTTGGTTCACCATGATGTGAATAAGAAGTATGAGTAGCTTATGGAAAATATGTTCATGTAATTCAAGGCAACTCTTTACCAGGCCATGCTTTGTAAGGTGTAGCAGTCCAGGGATCTTTAGTTAGGGCTAAATTAAGGGAGTTTGTTAATAGCTATAATCATTTAGAAGCACTTAAATAGTTTCATAATTTTTTGTTACTTTAAATCCAAACTCCAAAGGCATAACAATTGGTTGGTACGCCTTTAGTGGTTATAATTGTTTCGTATTGTCAGTTTCAGTTTTCTGTACCCTGTGTATTTGCTTGTGTATGTTTTGCAGCACCTAATTATTCTTTCCATGTTTTGTTGTTCCATAATGCAACTTTGTGCTGCTAGATTTTTCATTTTTCAGCTGCTGTAATATATTATATATATGCCATGTCAGAGGGAATCTGTTTCTTCTTAATGAAACTACATGGCTGCACACTGAGCGGTAGCATATGGTTTTCCCTCCTTACTCTTGTGCGCTTTTTGTTCGAAGAATTTGCTGGTTAAGATCAATACTCTTTAGAGTAATAAAACCAATTAATTATCTAGTGGCTAATGAGAATCAGAGACTAGTGATTTGTAACAACTCTGAAGATTGAAGATGTGTGAAGCTGAAATTCTTGTCTAACTCACAAGAAAGAGAGTTTGGATAATCTAATTCACAAGTTTACCATGAGCATAGTAGTTCAACGTGCATCTCTTGTGCTGGAATGAAGCCGAAAAAAAAAACGCATTTAGCTGGTTAAAGGGGTTCTGCACATGAAGAAAAATATCACTGCAAATCTTATTTCTTGAATATTAAACAATACAGTAGCTCTCTGGCAAGCTCTTTGGTAACAATGCAGTTAGCACTTAGCAGCATGTGCCCTGCCAGTCCTGGTTCATGGATCTCATCTCATGTTTCCAATGGTAATGTTTGAACCACAGGTTCCTTTGGGAGGAAGCAGATGCAGAAACCCTTTGAGGACGCCACCTTTGCCCTCAAGGTTGGTGAGCTCAGCGACCTCGTGGACACTGACAGTGGGGTTCACATCATCCTGCGGACTGCCTGAGAAGAGGCCCACACTGTCAGCTGAATGACGGCTTTGAGCAATTAGTGCAAATGGCTTTCAATTAGGGCCTGTATTTTTTCCCTTTTGCAGCCTGAGTGCATAACATTCTGGACGAAGATAAATCATGTATCTTAACACGTTTGCAGCAGCATTTGAGCTTAACCTACATGGTCGACGAACCTGTAGGCTTCTGAATGCCTAGTTGGTCTGGCAATGTTATTTTTGTTCTTTCTTTTTTTTTTGACTCGTCTTTTTGTTCTTTTTAATTCTGAGGTTCGATGATTGTCTCCTTGTGGGTCGTTGAATCTTGATAGACACATAAATAGTAGTGACATTGGGTACTACCTACAACTGATACGTCGGTAATCACATTTACATAGTGTTTGGTTCGCTGATTTTTATCCCGTTAACTGTAATCGATTACGTTGTTTTTTGTTTGGCTCCGTCGCTATGTGATCCGGCGGTATCTGTTACAGCATAGTTCAAAGCTGATACCGCTCTCTATCGGGGGGAATCAGATGCCAGTTCCGTCTCCCCTCGTTGAGCTCCATATTATTATTCTTCCTCCGATAGAAAAAAAAACATTCGCTTCTTCCTCGTCGCTTGTCTGCACCACTGCCTTCTACCCATCCATGGAAAGAGAGCGGATGAATCCATTAGTGACCTTGCAAGCACCAGGCGGCAACCCTGGAAGAAGCATGCAGCGACCTGCGGCGATAGGTGTAGCCGACGGGCATGGCCAAGCTGTGGTGCTTCGCAAGGTCTGCAAGGAACGAAGCAGTTGCAGGACGGCGCAGTATCTGAGAGGAAGCGTTGCAGGGATCGGGGAAGGCGTGAAGCTGCTGGGCACGGCCAACTGGTCAAAGCTGCGCGGCTTGGCGAGGTTTGGGAATTGTGAGGAAGCGAGCCGGCAGCGCTTCGCCAGGTGGGCGAGGAGGCGCTGCGGCATGTGCAATCGCTGGGCATGGCTGCGGTGGTTCGCGAAGTCTGCGAGGACGCAGCAGCTCCGTGTACCTTCCGATGCATGCTTTACGGAGAGAAACCAAACATATCCTTCTGTATTTCGATTTAATTACCTGTTACCGTTAACGCTGGTATTGGTTACCATTAACGTTTACGTACCGTTCTCGAACCAAACACCACCTAAGAATGTTTCAATCACTTGGTAAAGTGTACGACTGGACACGAGGTTAATGAAAGTATTCCGTCAAATCAATTCGGGTACTTCAAATAGTTTGATGTTTGAAGTAGATATACGATAGAACTCAATTCACTGCTTGCCAGTTGCCACCAGAGAAAGATTAAAGTTATATTTGGGTAGTAAAATTGAACAGTCGTATCACTCAGGTGCTCGAGCTTTACATCTCATTTAATTTGAACAACATATGATTTATAGGTTATTCCAGTTGTAGTTGGTATATGTACTTGCACCAAAAAGTGGCACCATTTACAAGCAACTCATTCATACCAACTTTCTGGGGGCAAGAAGGCAGGTTTATTTTGAAACCTCATACAAGTCAAGTACACACACGTACCCCATACACTAGTCACAAGCCAACTACTATACTCATACATTGTTCTATATGGGTCATCTACTCATCTAATACATAGAAAAATATTACGTATTAGAACTTATAAGATGTTTTGGTTTCACTAAGTTTGCAAAAGCCATCGCTCAGAGTAGGTAAGAACCATCTTGATGCTATGGGAAGCCCGCCCAACGGTGGATGATGAGGCAATAGAGGAGATGGTAACCGCTCGATGGTGACTAGCAATACTCTCTCCGCTCCAAATTATAATTTATTTTAATTATTTTAGATACATAATTTTTGCTATATATTTAAATATAGTGTACATTTAAGTGCATATTAAATATATATATCAACTTGGAACGGAGGTAGCAGTAGTTAATAATCAATAATCATAGGGGAAGAAGATAGTTACGAGGAGACGGTTGCTCGAGGAGTGGAGGCCGAATAAGAATTGGTGTGTCTAGTTGCCCTAGCACCAAACTCGTCCCTTGCTACTTGTTGGACAGGCGTTGAGTGGGGAGAAGGAGTGGAACGGTGAGTTAAGGAATAAGAAGAAGGAGCGGATGAGTGGGCTGAGGAGCAGGGAGAGACAGCAAACGGGTAACCTGAGGCGTAGGGTGACGAGGAGGAAGACGACGAGCTACGGGAGGGAAACGTGGAAGCCGGCGGATGGCGGGAGGGTGGATTTGGACTTGTCAATGGTTCCTTTGAGGGAGGCACTGCTACTCTCTCGCTAGTCACCTCAGCTTCTCGAAAGGACCCTACTTGTGTGTGATGCTGTGAGAACACTCTGGGCCTTGAACGATCTTCCATCCTTGGGCTGATGATAGGCTGAGTAGGGGCATAGGCGGCGGTGTCATCATGGTGCGGGTCCTGTTTGGGCCTTGCTCCATCCAGCTTTCGTGGGCTGTTGTTGGATCGAGCGGGGGACATCGTCGTCGTCCCTGTCGGTGGTGGGCCGGTGTGGGCACCAAGGATGATCTGAGTGTGAGGGCCCACACAAACCTGAGTAGGGCCCTCTAGACCAAGCCTGTTGCTCTTCCCGTTCCTCGGCGGCTGCCCCGGAGCCGGAGCCGGAGCCTCCTCGTGCTTGGCGGCGTGCACGGCCGCAGGACGTGGAGGCGGCGGCGGCGGATAGGCATCGGCCGGGGGACGTGGTGGCGGCGGATAGGCATCGGCCGGGGGACGGGGCGGCTGCGATGACGGCACCCCCACCGGGTAGGCCATGACCACCGTCGGCTTCTCCTGGGGTTCTGCTACCGGGGCGACGACGGGGCCCAGGCGGTAGGACACGTTGAGCATGCCGCGGGGCTCCCAGCGGTGCACCTTGCGGACCTGGTACGACGCGAGCTGCGGCTGCTGGGGCCCCGACGTCGGCGCGCCGGCCAGGAGGTCGGCGAGCGGGATGATGACCTCGCCGACGTCGCGGTCGCCGAGGACGCGCTCGGCGCGGAGCAGCACGTGGAGGCACCCGCCGGCCGCCGCCGCAGCCGTGGGAGGGACGGAGAACCGGAGCGTGGTGTTCCAGCACGGGTTCCGCCCGCCGGAGGGGTCCGGCGCCGTGCACTGCCGCGTCAGCGGGTCGCCCGAGATGGTCACCACAGCGTACACGTCCATGCGCGTGATCAGGTTCACGTTCTTGAGGTCGCGCGCCGACAGGAGGGTAAGCTCCAACTCCCTGTACGCCATGCTTAGCTCTGCTGGTTGATCTCTGTCAGTAGAATCGATAGATGGTCTCACTGCAAGCTTGGAGGTGACCTACATATGCAACATAAGATGTGAGCTATATATAGGATTAGGAGGTGGTCACGAAGAAGTGACATTTTGAGTAGGGTGGGGTAAAAAATATTGGAGCTTTTGAGGAGTTATTCCATTTTGGATATCGAGGATCATCTTTTGGAATGGTATATATGCCCGCAATTTTATTGAAAAACATTTCCGAAACAATATAAATTTGCTACTTTTAACAAATATATGCTAGTTTCTGGAGGGAGTAACTTTTTAGGTTTTGTTGTTACTGCTTTATAAAATTATGATGCTCTGTTTTGTTCACTGCATCTTAAAATTAGCACTCCCTCTGGTCAGGAGAGCTTGACGTTTCAGACAGTATGATAACACTAATTGCAGCACAGTTTGGCTCCCCAGAATGTCAAGTAAATCTGACTGCAGGTAGTAATAAATAATTAAAGAGCCATCGCAATAGCACAGAAAGCATATATAGGACGCACAATTCTTTGGGCATGTTTGTAAGAGGGGAACTGCATGCTCTAGAAATTTCAAAACTTGGAGCTGCTCCTATGAAAAATGAATTGATCTGAACCATCCAAAAGATAACAGCCTCACAGTGATACCTAACAGCACTAATAGTCCTCGGCCGAGGATTGAAGCAGCTTGCAGTTCAATAATATTCTGCAGCTTACAGGATCAGAGCATCCGATCCGTTTCAAGGACAATGTTCTTTCTCGAACACTCAAGAACAATGTCCTTGTGGCTTCTATGTGATGAGGTGGTTCAGATTCATTAGTACACGAGGCCATATCTCTGTCTGGCCGCTTTATATATGCCCCCCTTTTTATTCCTCGGTTTAATCACTTCTCTTGTCGCTGCAGGGTTGTTCAGAGTTCTGCATAGGTACCATTTGTCTGAAACTGCTTTACAGCCGAACCTTTCAATGTCTAGTATTAATTAAGATCGTTTTTTCTAGGAATAAATTTGTTGGAATATTAACAAGATTCCCAGTAATCCATAATTCTGTAAACCAAATGCTCCGTGAGAGATACCTCTTTAGGTTATGAATGAATTGGTCTTGCACACGCAAGGAGTCTTGATCATCCATGCTTGATGGAATCTTACTTGCTTGATCATCTCTATGTAACGGATGGAATTGATGCTTTCATTTTTTCACACTTTAATTTATTTGTTGGACGGATCATTATCCAACCATAAGAGGAGCTGATCGATCGATATCCTATCTTGTCCTGGATGTCGAGGTCACTTTGTGAAATTCACCTGGAGCATATTAAGGCAATCATGTTCGCAAAAAAAAATATTAAGGCAATCATATATATAGTTCTTGATTATAGAAATTAAGTACAGAGGCATGCAAGAATTCATCATGCATAGCATGTCCAACTTGCATCTGGCCTACAATTGTTAGCTATCTTCAATTCTTCACAGGTTCTTCACAAATAGCTAGAATGCTAGTTGTAAATTGTATAGTATGATCTAGTATTTAATAAGCTGCTAGTGCTGAAAGGTTGTGCCAGGGCTCTCCCAGTAAAGAAAGTTTATTATTTATGCAGATCAAATTGTGACAAGCATCATGTGCTTTCCCCCTAACTGGAATAGCATGTGCAACTATAACTTTAGACCTGCCAGTGTATGACTTTTTTTCATTTTTCCGTTACCACAGTCCACAACAATACATGGCGTATTGTTCTGCTCAAATACAAAGCTGGCAACTCTTTACCTTCCCTTTATGGGATCGATCTGGCTCTTCACTAATCTCTTTGCCAAGGTCTAGAGGTTACGGGTATTGATCCGTGCATCCTCGCTGTCCTTGATTCATGGGTGGGTGGGTGGGTAGAGGATGATAGATCGGAATAACAAAAATATGCTCTGATTGCAGAGAAATAAACATTTTCATTCAACCATTGAGTCTTGTAATCTACGTATTGTTAATATATAGCTTTGCAGTTGCAGTTGCGCGATTAGCTTTTTCAGTATGGTAATACATAGTACCTATTGCATAACACATGCCAAGATAGGGATCAATCATGGACTGGTCTTGAGTCATCATTCGTTGGTGTATCTTCTGCAGGACGTCTTCGTATCCTAAAGTGCAAATGCATGGTCTGCTGTATTTGCTGCTGAAATATGTTCTCTTTATGTCATGTCATAAGTGGAGGCATAGAGAAAAATCATTTTTTTTCTTGTGGACACGGCATGCTATATTATGAGCCTATCTGACTATGACTTCCTTTGTTGCTGTGTATTCCCATTCCAAGTGATACAAAGAGCTCTATTTCAATACAGTGCGGATATGTGCTATAAAATTGAAAACTTTGTCTCTCATCTGCAGTTTAAATTGAAGTGTTCAATCTGAAAATAGGGTGTACAAAATAATGACTGGAACATGTGCAGTAGAAAGGAATAATAGTGCAAACGAGGGGAGACCATTGTCATTCTCCTCGCCTCCTGTCGTCCGCCGAGGCTGCCATGGTGACTGCTGTGGCTATGTTGTCGTCTGCGGAAACTGCCATGGCGGCTACTATACCGCCCTTCCTAGCCACGATCAGGAAGGCAATATGATCATACTAATGGGCGCGATGGACTCCAAGGATTCCGTATGTGATGGGAGACTGAGGGAAATTCGGAGCCTCAGCCGAACGAGCCGCGTCCTCGCGTGGTGGAGCCGCATCCATCAAGCTCCTAGGAGCTGACTCTATCATCTGCCCTCAGATCGCTGGGACGCCCACGCGTCGGCCATCTAGGCCGGGTACGTAGGGAGAGGGATATTGCTCTCCAGCGCATTATCCTCTCTGGCACTCTGCCACCCACGACATTTTAGTGAAAACGAAACAGAATGGATGATGGAGATCCTATACTTATTTTGAACGTAACCTTGTACAATCATAATTAGATGCACCTAACTTCACTGAGTGCTCACTTTAGCATAATCATACTATCAGAAGCGATGGAGATGTGATCTATAACCTGGTCACTTTTTGCCAGAGCAGGAGCGTCGACAGAAGCAGAAGGCGCCTGTGGCCAAAGCAGATGAGCCGCCGAATATAAGCGCACGTTTCAGAGGAGATGTGGGCACATGCTTTTTCACTGTCGAGTTGCCAGCAGCTGACTCATCTCCATGAGCAGGAGGGAAGCTCGTCACCCACGCCGATAGCACCAGGAAGTAGAAGGCCTTGCTCGTACCCGGCCAAAATAGTAGTTGGATCAATCCTCCAAGATTTAGAGTATGGGCTCATACATTCCAGTTCAGCGTCACCATGACGGATGACATGAAGATCGGTTAGATCTAGTTAATGACTAACCAAACCTACTTTTTGTAATGACTGAAATATTCTTGCAATTTTGAAGCAAAAATTTCTTTGATTACTAATCCATTGAAGAGCCTTATGGTGTCTTTTATCTGGAGATGACAGTATTGTTCTCAAATAAGTGATATACACATAAGAACTCATCACAATTATATTGATCCAACCTACAACAATTGTACCACTGAGCTATACTTTCTTATCCGTAATTCACTATTTTGTTAAAAAAAGGTGCACGTTTAAGAAAATGTGGACACATATGACCAACTTATCTTATTAATGAACTGCAAATTTTGGTGATTTATAAGGTAATTCTCCCAACCAAGTGCCTATAGAGAGGGAAACCTTTATAAAATTACCTGATATTATCCCTTCCCTGCTTTGCTGCTTTAATCTTCTTTGAAACTTTCACTAAAGTATGCTACATGGGTAGAGGTAGATACTGTAGTTTATCATTCATAGCTCTCAACACTATGCTGTAGTAGGTAAAATTCGTAGCTGCTACGTATTTACTCAATGATAATTCATAAAACTAAAACTTGTTAAACAGAGGAGCAAATTGTTTTGGTACGTCAGAAATCCTATCTCTTCTCTTCCAGATGTTTTAGCGGTTTTTGTAAAAGTTTATAAATGAATATGGTTGCTACCATTTCTCAAAACATAAAAACCTTAGATTAAATGTACATGGCAAGGGAAAGAGGACTAAGAAACTAGCACACCAGATTTTACAAGTTTAGCCTGATTCTCAAGGAACAAGTTTAAGTAGCTAGTACTGATTCTAACTTCTAAGAGATAGTATCAAGTGTCACTGGACCATATAAACATGTTGAAAATAACAGTGCATACTTGAGAAGTTTCTAAAAGAATTCATAAATGGTAAGAAAGAGGAGTTTCCATGCTTCATGGTAAGATAGGAATTCTCTATAATTAGATATTTTGCATGGTTGGATAAGGATGTGAGAAAATACTAAAGTTAGATATTTTGTAAAGAAGAGTGTGGAAGTTGCCACATGGTAACACCATAACAACCATAAGCACCTATATTTAGAGGTGCTCCCATCTCCTCTTGCAATACCATGGCAGAAGAGATCTCAAGTAGAAGATGGCAAGGTAGTCACTCATGTATTGTAATTGTGTCATGATAAGTTAGCCACACAAAGAGTATAAGAGTCTTATATTGTATCAAGTTATAATGAATAAAGGTTTGAGTTCTCTTTTAAAGAGTTGTTCTCCTATGTTGGTGTCTAGATGAAGGTCTTCTCGGGGTAGTATAGGTATAGGGTCCGCAAAATAAGTGGTATCACACTATTTTGGTACCATTTCTCGAAAGTCGGTGTCAAGATTAGGGCATTAATTTTTCAAGAAAACATAATACAATTTTTTTGTATATGTATCATTCATTTAACTGTTGTCTATTCTTCTTGATGGGGGCGAACATCATGGATCCCCCAAACTACGGTCTTTAGGGAGCTAATCACGGATAAGCCCTCCCAAACTGTGCAGCTCGGCCTGACCGGGCAGCCACGCAGCCACGGATGGCCCACTAGCTGAAGGAACGTCGACGGCCAAGCATCAGGCCCAGACGCGGCGCGTGAGCCACCTCGCCTGCCCCGAGGGCGCGGGCTCTGCCTTGTCCAACCCCAAGGGCATGGGCTTGGCCTCATCCGACCCCTATGGGAAGGGCTCCGCCTCGCCCGACCCCGAGGGCACGAGTTCGGCCTCGCCCGACCCCGAGTGTACGGACGTGGCCGTACCCATCTCAGGGACGTGGGACCCTCAGGGTCCCACAGGAGTGTAAGCTCACGTCGGAGGTCAAGCCTCTGACGTGAGAAAAGGTGAGGGCACGCCTCGATGTGACTTCTGGAGGTGACAAGCCATCACGGCGAGCCCCCGTCGCCCGTAGCGCCGGCGGTTAAGCCACAAAACGCGTCGGGGGCACACGCTGCCCGTCTTGTCAGAACGCACGTCGCCCACCAGACATGCTTGAGGCCTGCGCCGCCCGTCCTGTTCAGGCGCACGTCTCACGTCGTGCCAGGGAGCGGCGTAGGGACACCCTCGTCGTCATCTACAGGGTCAATGGGGCCCACGTAAAGGGAAGGAGGGCAGCGGGATTCCGATGACCCTGCTCTTTCTACTCCTTATCTCTCTCTCTCTCTCTCTCATGTATCCAACCCCTGCCCTTGGATTATAAAAGGGAAGGGGAGGACCCCCATAGGGGGGACCGGACTCGAAGATACTCACACACTCGCGTAGCACTTTGCCACCAGAGACTTGGGAGCCTGATCCCTCTCTCGATTGTTTGTAACCCCTATCGCAAACCAGTGCATGAACACGAGCAGCTTGAACTGGATGTAGGGACGTTCTGCCTGAACCAGTATAAACTCTTGTGTCTTCCTTGCACACCATCCGAGCCAGACGTGCAAGCACAAATTTACTAGTCAGCGGTCCGAAACACCGACAGTTGGCGCGCCAGGTAGGGGCCTTTTGCGCGTCTCATCGATTCCACCAAGCTGCAGATGGCCACCGATGCCGGAGGATGGGCCCTGGGCGCGCTTGTGCGTTTCGGGAGCCTGGACTTTATCGTCACCATGGAGGGAGGGCTGGAGCAGGTTCACGTTCCAGTCCGACCCCCTCGCGCCACCGACCTTGATCCCATCATCGAGGCTTTTGAGGGGTTGCGGCTGCACGCCCCGGAGGATCACGCCTCCAAGGGCAGCCGGCTCCTCGATTTCGATTACGAGAGGCTGGGGCGTCAGCTCCACACTTTCCTGGGTCCTCGGCCAACCCAGGAGGACTTGCATCAGGTTTTCTTCTCGCTGGCCAACGTCATGGTGCAGCTCTCCGGAGGAGAACCGCTCTCCCCGGAGATCATAGCTGCGAGCGTCCCGATGGCATTTCCCTTTGGCTTGCGCAATGCGGCAGAGGATGTACATCGCCATGTAGCGTTGCGCTTTGGTTCGCTCCCCTGTGGATGACGAATTCATGGGGATGGCGGACTATGTCTTGGAGTCCTTCCATGACCTCCTCGCGGGGGAATCGGAGGTGATCTCCGACTCTAACTCCAACGGGGGAAGCCATCACCCCTTGCGGGAGTGCTTCATGGCAGGCCCTCTTGAGGGGCACGTCAAAAGCGTCCATGATGGAAACACTCCCCCGGACGTCTCCGACGGCGGAACCCGGGAGAGAAACCAAGCCCCACTGCGCGTGCAGTTGGAGTAGCTACGGGAGCGGCAAAAGAAGCTAAAGGAGGCACGCCTCCAGCTGGAACAGGAACGCGCCGAACTCGAGCGCGAGATCGGACACCGCGGAGACATTGGGCGCTCACGCACCAACGCCCGCGACATCAACCGGAGGATCCTCGAGGGCGACGAGGGTCCCCCACTCTTCGCCCGTGCGAGCCAGAACGTTGCTGCCGCAGCAGCTCTACTCGAAGGACTCCTGGAGCCTGTGACGCCCGAGGGGCGTCACACCCACCCAAGCTGCGTACGCTCCTTGAGCGTGCGACCCGACAACAGGCAAAGAGCTTGATGTCTTGGCAACGTGGGCCCAACGCCAGCCAGCACCCCTCTGCGATGCGGGGTGTCAAGGACGTATCCGTCCACTAAGCCCCACGCGGGGGAGAAGGTGCCGTGAACGCCCCCGTTTGAGGACGCCTCGGCGCTGACCGCGACGCGCGCCTCACCCTCAATGCCCGCAAGCGCGGGCATGAAGACGAGCAAGCGGCGGAAAGCTGAGAGTATCTCCCTCGCCACGGCGGACGCCACAACAGCTCTAAGGATCAAAGCCCGAGCCCCGATCCGCCGGGTCCAAGGGTTTTCAGCTCGCGCATCTGCAGCGCGGCGTTCCTGCCACTGTACCGTCCCCCGACGAACATCACGAAGTACGCTGGGGAGACGAACCACAGCCTGTGGCTCGAGGATTACCGGCTCGCCTGCCGGGCTGGTGGAGCGGATAGTGACTACTTCATCATCCGCAACCTGCCACTGTTCCTGGCCGACTAGGCGCGAATGTTGCTCGAACCTCTCCCCTCCGACAGGATCCATAACTAGTCTTACCTAATGAAGATATTCGTGGGGAATTTCCAGGGCACCTACAAATGCAGAAACCCATGGGACCTCAAGAACCGCCGGCAGAAGCTGGAAGAAACTCTTTGCGAGTACACCTGATGCTTTTCTAGGGAGTGCAATGCGTTGCCCAACGTTGCCGATGCTGACGTTATCGAGGCGTTCCTGCTTGGGACCACCTGCGAGTCCCTGGTCCATAAGCCATGCCTCGGGCGAGGAGGCGGTTGGGGCGATCTTCGACCGTGCCAAGGGCAAGGTGAAGCGAGATGAGAGCGCCGGCGAGGGCGCCTCAAACCGCCCAGGGAAGAAGAAGAACAAGAAGAACAGCAGGAGTTCCCTCGTGGCCGCAGCCGATCGTAAAGGCAGTAAGGCGGCTGCCGAGGAAGCTCCCAACCATTTCCCGAAGATGCTCGAGAAGGCATGCCCGAACCACGCCTTCCCCATCGAGCACCTATACAAGGACTACGCTCTCATAAAGAAGTACCTGTCGGGGGGTTCCAGGAAGGGAGAGCAGAAGAAGAAACCTGAGTCGGGGGAGGGCGATGCCGAAGGGAAGGATGACGACTTCCCCGACATTGACGGCTGCCTCATGATATTTGGTGGGCTGACGGCCTACGAGTCCAGACGCCGCCAGAAGCTCACATGCCGGGAGGTCTATGCGGCCGAGTCGGCTACGCCTGCGTTTCTCCAGTGGTCGGAGTCGGCCATCACTTTCGACTGATCCGACCACCCAAGCAGCGTTCCATAGCCAGGAAGGTGCCCGCTCGTGGTCGATCCAATCATCAGCACGAAGCGCCTAACCAAGGTACTGATGGATGGGGGCAGTGGCCTCAACATCATGTACACCGAGGCCCTGGATGCCATGGGCATCGACCGGTCGCGCATTCGACCGTCCGGAGCGCCATTCCACGGCATCGTGCCTGGGAAGCAGGTGATACCGCTTGGGCAGATCGACCTGCCTGTAACATTCGGGGATCCAACCAACTATAGGACGGAGACCCTCACCTTTGAGGTGGTCGGATTTCACGGATCCTACCATGCCATCTTGGGGCGGTCGTGCTACGCGAAGTTCATGGTCATCCCCAACTACACGTACCTCAAGCTCAAGATGCCGGGCCCGCACGGGGTTATCACCGTCAGCTCCTCTTTCTGGCGTGGCTACCAGTGTGAGGCGGAGCGCTGTGAGCTTGCCTCGGTAGTCATCGCCTCCGAGGAACTTGCAGTTATCCGGGAGGATACCGCGGAGGAGGCGCCCGACTCCATGCGGACAACCGGATCCTTTGAGCCTGCGGAGGGTGTCAAAGAGATCCTCATAGACCCCGACAACTTGGGGGACAAGAAGGTGCGGATTGGCATAGTGCTCTCCTCCAAATAGGAAGGCGCGCTCGTCGACTTCCTCCGCGCCAATAAAGACATCTTTGCGTGGAATCCCTCGGATATGCCGGGTATACCGAGAGAAGTTGCGGAGCATGCCTTGAAGATCAGGCCAGGCTCGAAGCCGGTCAAGCAACGTCTGCGCCGCTTTGACGAGGAGAAACGCAGGGCCACCAGCGAGGAGACTGCAAGGCGTTTGGTGGCCGGATTCATCAAGGAAGTGTATCATCCCGACTGGTTAGCCAATCCTTTTCTTGTACGAAAGACGTGTGAGAAATGGAGGATGTGTGTCGACTACATGAGCCTCAAAAACCTGTGCCCAAAGGATCCGTGTCCTTTGCCCCGCATAGACCAGGTAGTCGACTCGACCTCAGGGTGCGAAATCCTCTGCTTCCTCGTTGTGTACTCTAGGTACCATCAAATCGCGATGAGGGAGTCCGACCAGCTCACGACTTCTTTCATCACACCCTTCGGATCGTACTGCTATGTCACCATGATATTCGGTCTGAAGAATGCGGGGGCTACGTAATAGCGCTGCATGCTCAGGTGTTTCGGCGACCTCATTGGGCGAACCGTTGAGGCGTACCTCATGGTCAAGTCCGAGCAGGTCGACCAACTGGTGGCCGACCTTGAGAAAACCTTCGCCAGACTCCAAGCAAACAACGTCAGACTCAACCTCGAGAAATTCATTTTTGGGGTTCCCGGGGGAACGCTGCTCGGTTTCATCATTTCCGAGCACGACATTGAAGCCAACTCAGAGAAGATTGCGACCATCACCAAGATGGGCCCGATTCAGAACCTCAAGGGGTTTCAACGGGTCACACGGTGCCTCGCGGCACTCAGCCGCTCTATCTCGCGCCTTGGCGAACGAGGCCTTCCCCTTAAAGGGCTTCTGAGAAGGACCGACCGTTTTGCGTGGACCACCGAGGCTCAGGAGGCGCTTGACAAGCTTAAAGCACTCCTAATGAAGGCCCCAATCTTGGTCCCACCGATCAACGGAGAGCCACTCCTACTCTACATTGCGGCGACGATGTAGGCTGTCAGCGCCGCTCTGGTTGTAGAGCGGGAGGAGGAGGGGCATGCCCTCAAGGTGCAACACCCCATATACTTCGTAAGCAAAATTTGGCCGATGCCAAGACTCGCTACCCCTAGATCCAGAAGCTCTTGTACGCCATCCTGATCGCCAAAAGGAAGTTGCGCCACTACTTCAAGTCACACTCGATAACAGTGGTCATGTCTTTCCCTCTTGGTGAAGTTTTTCGTAACCCGGACGCAACCGGGAGGATCGTGAAATGGGCCCTTAAGCTGATGGGTTAGGGGATCTCATACGCCCCTCGAACAGCCATCAAGTCCCAAGTGCTCGCCGATTTCATCGCGGAGTGGACCGAGACTCGGATGCCCCCCGGCAGCCGTCGATGAGGAGTGCTGGATGATGTACTTTGACGGGTCGCTGATGAAGGAAGGAACCAGCTTGGGGTTTATCTTCGTCTCTCCTCTCAGCGTGCGCATGAGGTATGTGGTTCGTATTCATTTTCCTGCTTCAAATAATGTGGCTGAGTACGAATCGCTCATCAACGGCCTACGCATCGCCATCGAGCTGGGCATCCGACGACTTGAGGTCCAGGGCGACTCGCGACTTGTCGTTGATCAAGTCATGAAAGAGTCAAGCTGCCTCAGCCCCAAGATGGCTGCATGTTGCCAAGAGGTCCATCGGCTGGAGGACAAGTTCGATGGTCTAGAACTTAACCACATCCCAAGACGGCTCAATGAAGCATCTGACACATTGGCGAAAATGGCATCGAGCCGCCAGCCCGTCCCGTCCGGCATCTTTGCTAGCAATCAGTACAAGCTCTCGATCCGCCACGAGGAGTCGGAGCGGGCCGGGGATGAACCGCCTGCCTTGGACTTGGGGGCTCGTCAACCGCCGACCCTTTCCAACCTCGAGGTCATGAAGCTCGATGGGGAACCAGCGATGGAGCCCAACCCTCTGGCCAACTGGAGGGCGCCTTATCTCGATTACCTCCTCCGTGAGGTGCTCCCGGCTGATAGGACGGAGGCCCGATGGCTCGCACGCCGCGCTAAGTCCTTCGTCATCATCAAGGGGGAGCTCTACAAATGGAGTCACACCAAGATCTTGCAGCGTTGTATCCCGATCAAACATGGGAAACCACGCCGCGCCTAGGACCTTGGTCGGAAACGCATTCCGACAAGGCTTCTACTGGCTGACCGTGGTGGCGGACGCCGAGCGGATCATGCGCACCTGCGAAGGGTGTCAATATTACGCTCGACAAACCCACCTACTGGCACAAGCACTCCAGATGATCCCCATCACGTGGCCATTTGCGGTTTGGGGACTCGGTCTGGTCGGGCCCCTCAGAAAAGCGTCTGGGGGCTACACGCATCTGCTTGTCGCCATTGACAAGTTCATGAAGTGGATTGAGGCTTGGCTGATTGTGACGATTGGATCCAAGCAGGCCTTGGAATTTTTCCTCGACATCATCCACCGCTTTGGAGTCTCGAACTCCATCATCACGGATAACGGTACGTTGTTTATGGGGAAGAAATTCCTCAAATTCTATGATGATTACCACATCCGTGTCGACTAGGCCGCTATGGCGCACCCCCGCACGAACGGGCAGGTCGAACGCGCGTACGGCATGATCTTGCAGGGACTCGAGCCCAGAATCTTCAATCGATTGAAGAAGTTCGTCGAGCGATGGGTTGCCGAGCTCCCTGCAGTTCTCTGGAGCCCGAGGATGACTCCTAGCCGAGAAACCGGCTTCACCGCCTTTGTCATTGTCTACGGTTCCGAAGCAGTCCTCCCGACCGACCTAGACTATGGAGCGCCGAGAATTAGGGCGTACAACGAGCAAGGTGCCAAGGCATCCCTCGAAGATGCGATGGACCAGCTTGACGAAGCACACGACATCACCCTGCTCCGATAAGCCAAATACCAGCAAGCGCTGCGACGATATCACGGCCGCCGAGTGCAAGGTTGGGCGTTCAACATCGGCGACCTGGTGTTATGCCTTGTCTAGAGCAATAAGGATCGCCATAAGCTCTCCCCGCCTTGGGAGGGGCCTTTCATCGTTGCCGAAGTGCTCCGGCTAGGCACCTACAAGCTGCAAACCGCCGATGGTGAAGTCTTCACCAAAGCTTGGAATATCGAACAACTACGTCACTTTTTCCCTTAGTCTTTCCAAGCTATGTGTATATTCATGCTGGTTAACGAGCTCTGGTGCGAAAACCCTCTTTTATGTCCGCTCTTTAGTGACGCCCGACCCCAGCCACGGCAGGGGGTCGGGCCTCACTTAGGGGCTACTAAGGCCATACCTACTTGAAACTCTCTGCACCCAACCCTTTCCTACGATTGAGGTGAGATGATAAAAGCTACAAAAGAGCACGCTCTAAGTAAAGTTGGTCGGACTATAGGAAACCCACGCCCCAGCGGTGACGGCGCCCTCGCTCACCAGCGTGATTAGAGTCCTCTCGTTTGCATCTCGTTTCTATCGCCTCAATGCTAGGAGTGGTCGGGCGTCATTAACCTTCCTCGCCAAAGGCCTTCCTGGCTGAAATCAGAAGCTTAAAAGTTTTCTTATACACACATCTTTGGGCGCCGAGGCCCAGTTCATCATCTAAGCTCGACTAACTACTCCTTGGAAACGACTTCCTCCTCCATACTTGTAGCCCAAACCTGCGCAAGGGGGGCCACCTCTTCCTCAATCTGGTCCAGCTCGGCATCGTCACAGCCAGGCGTGAAGCCTTGGCTCATCGCCTACAGATTGATGTTCTCGTAATGAGAGCGCGTGATCGCGAACAACCGCTGCACACCAAGGTGCAGCGCCTGCCTCGCCATTCCGCACGCTCGGTCTGTGATGTTGATGACCTGGGTTGCGATCGACCTTGTCCCCTCCTCTGAAGTCATCCCAAGGTCATCCAAAAAACAACCTGACGTCAAGTCGCAGGGTGTCATGGTCGTCGGACTCCATGACGAGGGTGTATTTCGCCTCGCCGAGCTCCCTCTCCAGACATCAGCGCGCCACCACTTCCTGCCCAAGCTTCTCGTCCAGGGCTGTCCAGACACGCATCAACGACGTCAAAGAGCCT
This sequence comes from Panicum miliaceum, assembly GCA_032594955.1. Taxonomy (NCBI): domain Eukaryota; kingdom Viridiplantae; phylum Streptophyta; class Magnoliopsida; order Poales; family Poaceae; genus Panicum; species Panicum miliaceum. Next base: position 2,252,945 of record CM064070.1, on the reverse strand, counting down.
GCCGAAAAACTCAGAAAGGACGGCGAAAGCAAGCGAAATCTTACGATCCACCTAGTCGCGAAGCTTGCACGCCTCGGTATTCAGGCCCACGATATCCGTTCGTCCAGAAGCAACCTCCGCAGCGAGGTCAGCCACCATCACCTAGGCTTGGAGCTTTTAGTCCCCCTCGACGGCGAGCTCCTGCTGGAGGGAAGCCATCCGCTGTTGGGCGTCTGCAAGGGAGGAGGCTCAAACGCGTTGCTCCTAGAAAATCTAACAAACTGAAGGGAGGAGGGAAAAGATCTTACTCGCAAGACTCTCCTAGGCGGACCGCGCCTGCTCCTCCCTCTCCTCGGACAGACACACGGCAGCATCGCGCTCTTGGCTGGTTGCTTCGAGTTCGCCGTGGAGCCCCTCCACGGTATGAACCAACTAGTCCCGCTCCTCTTGCAGCCGCTCGAACGTCATGGCGTCTGTGACCGCCTTGGCTTGAGCATCAACCACTCCCGACAGGCAGCGGCGAGCTGCTCGGCCAGCTCCTCGCGCTGTTGTGCCTCTTAGGCATGACGGTTCCGGCCACGACTCATGAGGGACTACAAAGAGGTAACAAGTCAGGAATGCCCGAGAACGAGGCGAGAATCAGGGATGCCGATATGTCATACCTGACACGCTAGGGCAGCGATGTCGCGCAGCACGCCCAGCGCCACGGACAAGGCGTCAGAGACATCCCTCCACTCCGCATTCTCCATCTCATCGCCAAAAGCGAGGATCTCTGCGATGGGATCCTGCGAGTCCACTTCACGGCGGATGCCTCCCCGAGCACGCAGGTCGCCACCCGTCTGAGCCAAGGATGGCAAAGACCTCCCGCGGCCGTTGGCGTCAGCCGCTCCCACCAATGCCAAGGTGGTGGGCACCTCTTGCGGCGGCACCATCCCCGCCATGGCAGCAGCGGCTGCCTCGCCATCGGCAGCTAAGGCCTCCTCCTGGACGATGATCACGGCCTCGCGCCGCGGAGTTTCCTCCCGCGCTGGCTCTTCATCCAGAGCCGCCGCGTCTGACGTCAACAGCGGCTCCTCCCGCACCATTTTCTCGCCCGTCCGCCCCGCCGCAGACGCGTCGGCCTGCTGGGGTAGTAGCGCCGTCTGCGCCTTGACCTCTGGGAGCGAATGGGGCACACCTTTTTCCGATCCCTCCTCGACCAACGTCGCCATTGGCAGCGTCCCCTCCGCAGGCGCGTCTCCCTGCGCCAGCTCCACAACCGTCGTCCGCGATGCCGGCCCCATTTGCGCCATGGCCTCTTCGGTGCCCCTCACACTCTCCGTCTACGTGACATCGGCCGCCCCCGAAGGCACCCGCCGGAGTGCGAGGACCTTCCGCGGAGCCACCGCCAAGGGACCCGCTCGGCCTCCAATGCTACAACAAAGGCACAAGGATAGTTGGTGTGCAATTAGCAGAGAATCGCCAAGCACGAAAGGAAAAGAGATCCTCGAATCATGGAGACGCCACCATGCAAGGGCGCTTTAGGGTCGGTGTCGGTGTTTAACCTCCAAGCCCACCAAGGGATACCCCCGAGGTGGTAGATTGTAGGTGGGGTGTCGCCGAGTTCAGAAACTTGAAGGTGCAAGGAACACAAGATTGAGACAGGTTCGGGCCGCTGAGAGCGTAATATCCTACGTCCTGTGTGGTGGTTTGTATTGCCTTAGGTATTGATGTGTTTCGAGGGGGTCCCTGCCCGCCCTTATATAGTCTGGGGACAGGGTTACATGCAAATCCTACTCAAGTACTACTCGAGTAGTTTCCTTCTGTTCCGACTAGTTCTACTACGGTACGAGTAGTTACAACTGATGTAGGGCGTGGGCCATGTCTCATCCTTTATCCTAGAATATGTACGCCATGTGCGCAGTCTCGTGGCCCCGGGTCTGACAAACCCTCGAGCTCTCCATAGTCGAGTACTGCAGGCTTCTAAGTACTTCTAAAGGCGTCTTCGAGTTCTCCCAAACTCCATCTTGAAGGTGTCTTCCGAGTACTTCCTTGGCTGCATCGAGGCTGTGAGGTGCTCATGCCCCGAGTAGTTGTCAAGTCTTTTTTTATATGGGATGCGATTGAACTCGCACTCCATATGGAGTAGCCCCCGAGCCTTAGGTTGAATTAAAGAATCAGGCCGAGGGTCAAATTAGTCTTGAATTTTCTATCCTTATCTTCCAAAAAATTTGAAAAATAAGCCATCAATGACACGTGTCTTGAAGCCCCCGAGCCTTGAATCCAAATCCCAAGGTTTGGAAAAAAGGATCCAAAGAATGGTGGCATGGGTTGTGTGAAAAATTAAGAGTTTGAATTGATGGTTAAAGTGGGTAAATTGGTTCAGAAATTCAAAAACCTCTCTTTTTGGGACGTTATCCCTAAAAAATGGTTAAACAAATAACTTTCCCCAAAAGTTCCCAAAATTACCGCTCAAAACAAATCTTATCCCGGAAAAAACTCTTCGCATTCCGCGCAGTGAACTTGGGTCCGTTGTTGTTATTTAACGACGCGGTGACATAGGGTTCCACTCATCCTTTCACTTGTGCTTTTATTGCTCAAGCCTTTCGTCTTCCTTTGTTTCACAACCGCTACCTCTTCTAGAGTTAGATCTAGTTCATTCTCTATGTGAGAAGTTGTCGCCCGATTCATCCTCCTCCCCAAGAGCCCTGCTCCGCCGCCTCTCCCATTGTAGGCCCCGAGCGCGTGTGAGCGAAGCGCCTCGTGACCACAAGGATGGTTGGCAACAAGCAAGGGGCCTCCAAGGGGAAAGAAAAGGAATTGAAGGCCATCACCACCGCCGGAGACGGGTGGAGATCAAGTAAGTGCTCCGAAGCTGATCTCCAGGCCCTCGTTGATGAGGGTCTTCTCCAGAGCAAAGAAGTTATCCAGTGGAGCCCTACCACTAACGATAAGAGGCCATATGAGGAAGTTGATGAGATTGTTCTCTTTCAATACTTTGTTGAGCGAGGATTAGCCCTCCCGACTTCTGATTTTTTCCGTGGTCTCCTCTTCTACTACGGAATCTAATTGCATCATCTCAATCCCAACTCCATCCTTCACATCTCTATGGAATAGAGCCACACTTCTATCTGTTCACCTATTTTTTCCATCTCAAAGCCCCACCCAACGATAAGGACTTGTATGAGGTCGGAGGTGCTGGACTGAAACTGAGGCAGGGGATGGAGAAAAAATACATTTCCTACAAATTCCCGAGTAGTTTGTCAGGGTGGAGAGAGAAGTGGTTTTATATCGGAAATCACGCACCCTCCCTGCCAGAGAGGACCGCAGGAGCACTCAAGATCATGCGTGAGTGGTCCAAACCCTGCGTGGATGAGAGCCAGCTCCCAGATTTGCTTAATATGATCAAAAAGCAGAGGGATGCGGGCGTCACTGGCGTAGTGGTGATGTACTCATGGGTCGACAGACGGATCTAGCCACTGCAGAAAAGGTCAAGGTTTGGCTTCGAGTACCTTGGATTCTCAGACCCTTCTCAATTTTTTGCACACCTCATTCAGAAATCTGATGCCATTCTGAAAGTAAGCCGAGTACTCGTGGGCGCTAAAACCGTACCATATGTTCCGAAAATGTACTGCCAAGGAGCCTCCAAAGCATGTAAATATCTTTATCATGTTGAACTACAATTTTTTCTCGAGTGATACTAACTCATCTGTCAATCTTGTTGCAGCAGGATGTTAATGTATATAGAATTATGATGCCGATGTTGGACATCGCATGTCCACTGCACCTGCAGCCTTCGGCGTACCAGGTGCCCATTTGTCGTCTGTCCTATGATCCACTCAGTTCGAACGATGATCAGGACAACGATGATAGTCGTACGCTGGTGCAAGTGGTGTAAGGCAAGGGTAGGAAGACCGCCTAGGAAGGCGTAAGCTCTCTTGGTGGTGATCTTTTACCTAGCCATCCGCGGGGACCAAGAGCCACCGCTCGGAAGCGCAAGGCCAGCACCTTACCCGCTGGCGATGACATCAGGACGTCCAGGTAAGTGCTTGTCCTTGCATTCCGAGTAGTTTTCCTGCTTTCACGAATCATTTTTCAATTGAAATTCCCCCTTCTTCTTGACTCTCATCAGTAGCTCCCTGAGCCCCAAACATATCAGAGGCACAGTTGAAGAGGAGATCGAGGGTGACACTACAAAATGACAGAGTGTGCCCACCCTTGCAGTTGACTCGTCAAGTGGTACTGCTGAAGCCTCGTCGGAGCACTCGCCACCCCCGGTTGACCAAAGTTTCAAGGTGACCATCGGGGTTGCCCCGCCGGGGCCAACGATGCCCTCGACTGGCGAACCTTCGACAATGAGTACTCTAGGTACTAGGCCAGTGCCCCGATTACTCAGGAAGAAAGTACTAACTATAAAGAAGTCTACACTGTAAGTATCCGAGTGCTTTTCCCTTGTGTATTGTAGGTTTTTATCTGTCTGGTAACAACTCATAATGTTGTTTCCGTATGCAGACCGTCCTCTGCTCTGGGCTTGGAGCAGCCTAGCGATGCCACGGATACCCAAGCCCCCAAGCCAAAGAAGGTGGCTGGTGTGACACCAGCATCCATGGAGGTCGTTGAGCCGTCACAGCGGAAGCCCGTGTCTCCATGCCCACAGAGGCTGAACCAGAGTCGGCGAACATAGAGCAGCCTCACAAAAATCCCATAGGAAAGTTGCCTTGATATGCTTTTCACCCAAGTTCTTTGTTGCTTGTATGATTGTTTTTCGAGTAACCATGTAATAGGGAGCCCGTAGCCGCAGTAGAATGAACCTGTCGAGCAAGTGGCTGCGGGTAGTTCCTCAGTGATAGCTCCAGTGCAGCCGTCATTTTGGGAGAGAGGCATCCCATTGGAGCTCATCAATCACCCAATGCTGGAAGACGAACGTGTGAAGGAATTCAACGATTCATTCCAGCATATATTCCAGTTCACCACGGTTAGTGACCAGCTGTCCATATTTGCTATTATCGAGTAGTACTTCTTCTCAAACTACTTTTCATTGTCAAACAGACCATGGCTAATCGATCCCACATCAAGTCAAACAAATTGCGAGCCGTGGAGATCAAATTCGAGCGGTTGCAGGCTAGGGAGCAAGAGATTGAAGCACAAGCAGCAAAAAATGCTAAAGTGCAGTATGAACTTGATACCTTGAAGCTTGAGCACACCCGAGAGGTCTGGCAGCTGAAGAAGGAAGTTGAAAATCCGAAGGACAAGAACAGACTACAGTCCATGTCCCACCGAGGTAACATTCTGCCGACTGCTTTATCCTTGTTTGCCAGCCGTGGAACGTAGCATCTGAACTAGTACGAGTTCTTCTTTGTCTCCTTTTGCTTTGCAGAACTTAATAATATCATAAGAAATAAGTAAGACAAAATCACTGACTTGAAGAATCTTGTGTACCGCCGTACAAATGATGCCAAAAAGTTGATTAAGGCCCTCCAGGATGCGGATGTACAACTCGTGGATTGTATGACGCAGATCAAGAATATGGCCACTGAAAAGGAGCTAAGCAAGAAGGAACTTGAAGAGCTAAAGGATGCTGCCTAGGTGGTGGTCGACATGGTGGATCCGCCAGAGAAGGGGTGGTGAGCGACAAGACGATGCTGGAGCGACTTCGCGAAACCCCCCAGAAGATTACCAGTTATATATCGGAAACCACCAGGACCTACGTGGAGCATTTCCTTGAAATCATAAAGTCCTACTGGCCCAAGGACAAACTGGAACCACTGGCGACTGGAATGTCAGCTGATTGCACCGAATACAAGTTCAAGAAACTTGTTGAGGAAGTGAAGCCAGGGGCCAAGAAGTTAGTTGATAGCTTAGAACAAGACTAGATTCAGATGTAGAGACATCGAATACTCTGTCATGACCGTGTATCACTATAAATATGTTAATAGCTATTTTCTTGTCGATGTGTTCGGTGTACTGACTCATAGAGTAGGACCAAAAATCGTAGGACTTAGCAATAGTAGAGATGCCCATATAGAGCTATCCAGAAGGCAACGCTTCTGAAGGTAGTCAGTCGGGAACTAGTAAACTGAGCATTACCGGAAGTATGGGAGCGACGCCCCTTCAGTAAACTACGCGTAATACTAGTAAACAGAGTGTTACTGGAAGTATGGGAGCGAAGCCCCTTCAGTAAACTACGCGTAAGACTAGTTGGGAACTAGTAAACGGAGTGTTACTGGAAGTACGGGAGTGAGGTCCGAGGCCCCTTCAGTAAACTACGTGTAGTACTAGTTGAAAACTAGTAAAAGGAGTGTTACTGGAAGTATGGGAGCGAGGCCCCTTCAGTAAACTATGCATAGTACTAGTCAAAAACTAGTAAACGGAGTGTTACTGGAAGTATGGGAGCGAGGCCCCTTCAGTAAACTACGCGTAGTACTAGTCGGGAACTAGTAAACAGAGTGTTACTGGAAGTATGAGAGCGAGGCCCCTTCGGTAAACTACGCGTAGTACTAGTCGAAAACTAGTAAACAGAGTGTTACTGGAAGTATGGGAGCGAGGCCCCTTCAGTAAACTACGTGCAGTACTAGTCGAAAACTAGTAATCGAAGGGTTACTGGAAATATGGAAATGAAGCCCCTTTAGTAAACTACGCGTAGTACTTGTCAAAAACTAGTAAACGGAGTGTTACTGGAAACATGGGAGCGAGGCCCCTTCAGTAAACTACGCATAGTACTAGTCGAAAACTAGTAAACAAAGTGTTACTGGAAGTATGGGAGCGAACCCCATTCAGTAACATAGACTACATGTTGTACTAGTCGAAAACTAGTAAACGGAGTGTTACTGGAAGTATAGGAGCGAGGCCCCTTCAGTAAACTATGCATAGTACTAGTCAAAAACTAGTAAACAGAGTATTACTAGAAGTATGGGAGCGAACCCCATTCAGTAACATAGACTACACGTTGTACTAGTCGAAATCTATTAAACGGAGTGTTACTGGAAGTATGGGAGCGAGGCCCCTTCAGTAAACTAGATGTAGTACTAGTCGAAAACTTAGTAAATGGAGTGTTACTGGAAATATTTGAAGAATAACCACGTGAATACTTTGTTCGGCTAATTAACGGGTTCCATTAGTCATTGCCAAGAAAAGCGAGCACTTTTGGTAGTCGTATGGCTCGACTGTGACTAGCCTTGAAGAAGTTAGAATCAGAACCTTCGTCCCCAAGCCCACCCATGCCGCCCCTATCCTTAGCCCCCGAGCATTGGTGAAGAAGGCTCGTGGCGTGAGGAATAGGTGGCAAGAGATCGACTGGAAAAAAGTTGTACTAAGTAGATTCAACATTCATTGGGCAAATATAGCGAGGAAGTCATAATTAACCCGGTAGATAATGAAAAACATAAATGGCGACCCTGACTAAGTGGTGAAAAGGGGTGCTTTTAGGTTTACCGAACCCCTTGTTTCGAGACATAACCCCAAAACAATGGTTAAACTTAACACCCAAAAGACCCTTAGAAAACCTCCTTGAGTTGGGTGCTAATTTATGAACAAATCATTATTCGGGAAGTCCCGTCGCCTTACTTCACAGTCTACATTGAGTGGTGGAGCTCCCAGGGCCCTCCGAAGGGTTTGGCGTTCGAAGGTGGAATGCTTGCTCTTCGGGTGCCATGGGCATCGCTTGTGGAGAGTTTCCTCGAAGCGTTCCTTTGAGCTGAGGGTTTTCTTTCTTCTAGTTGGTTGTTCCCCGACTTCTGGCTTGCACTTCCGAGTTGTACCCAGGTAGTCGTGGGGGATATGATAGTTGGTGGGGCTGTAGGCCTCCACCTCATCACGCACCTGCTGCCTGGCAATGATCACATTGCGGTTGTCCCAGCCATCGTTGAAGATAGTGCGGAGGTCGCTTGTGGAGTGGTCGTAGAGGTTGCCATGCTGATGTTGGAGCTATCCTAGTACACATTGCCTGCGCGCGGCACGCTTGTCGTTCCTGAGCTTATGTCACTCTTTTTGGACGTCGTCTTCATCTTCAATCTTTGCGGTTTCCACAACGTCAAGAGCATGCACAGGTAGATCGTGATGGGATAATGCCCTCGCTGCGTTTGGATCTGGACCGGGTGTCTCGGAGATATAGTCGTCGTCGTCGATGTAGTAGTTGTCCAATTAAACGTGCTTTGATCCTTCCTCCCCCACATCCTGGATTTCCTCGATGAATGTCATGAACACCTCACGGTCCGATGCAAAGCGTTTGGTACTCGCAGCCCAGCCTTCTTCGTCACCGGAAGAAGTGAGAGGTCTGCCTTCTTGGCACGGGAGTTCGCCAGAGTCGATAACGGATCGTGGTTGGCTTGATTCGAGGAATTTGGAGGGCTTCGTGCCCTTCCAATGCACCAGCCTGCCCGACCAAGTTGATCCTCTTACCACACCCTGGAAGTTGCCTATTATAGGCGCAGTGTGAGTAGCCGACTCCGAGTAGTCATTTGAAACGTCAGCCCCCCGATGCACGGTGGCTTCTTGTTCTCCAAGATATAGAAGATGACTCAAGTCCTCTTCCAATGCGGAGTGGATCTTGGGTAGGGTCGGCTCAGACCGAATCGGACTCAGTCTGGAGGTTTCGAGTTTTCCGATGAAGTCGTCGAAATCGTAGTCGAATTCCTCCGGCTCCCTGGGAGTGATGCGGTGTACGGTAGCCTCTACAAACCTAATGCAATCCGCAATACCTTGGTCGAGTTGGTCGATGCTGGAGAAGATGTCGCCGGTGGTGAAAGGAGGATGGTGAGGAGTCTCGGGGTGGTTCCATGTCGAGGACACTGGGTCAGGCTGATGGAGAGCGGCTTCTGCGAGCTTGATGCATTCGGCGATGCCATCATCCACCTGATCTGTCCCGGCGATTAGATTGTCAGGGCTGATCGGTGGGCGAGGGTTTGCCTTGATATGACTTGCGTAGCCTCCAATTAGATCGAAAAGTTTGATCCCGCCGAGATCATCGGCAAGATTGTCGATGTCGCGGCTGGATGTCGGAGCAGATGCCTTCGGCTTCTTGGGGTTGGCAAGTTGGTTGTTGAAACCACCTGAGCCATTGGCGATGCAGACCCAGGAGCCGAAGGTGAACGTGGTGCCCTCGTCAGGCCCGGTGCTGATGAAGCTGAAAGATGCCATTGAGTTCTCCGGTGGATGCTCGATGAACACCAAGGGATACCCCCGAGGTGGTAGATTGTAGGTGGGGCATCGCCGAGATTAGGAACTCGAAGGTGCAAGGAACACAAGATTTAGATAGGTTTGGGCCAACGAGAGTGTAATACCCTACGTCCTGTGTGGTGGTTTGTATTGCCTTAGGTGTTGATGTATTTCGAGGGGGTCCCTGCCCGCCCTTATATAGTCTGGGGGACAGGCTTACATGGAAATCCTAGCGAGATACGAGCTTAGGAGTCCTACCCGAGTACTACTCGGATAGTTTCCTTCTTTTCCGACTAGTTCTACTACGGTACGAGTAATTACAACTGATGTAGGACGTGGGCCGTGTCTCATCCCTTATCCTAGGATATGTACGCCATGTGCGCAGTCCCATGGCCCCGGGTCTGACAGTCCCCCCCCCCCCCCCCCCCCCGACCCCAGCTCTCCCTCTCCGGCACGCTGCCGTTTGGGACCCCCCACCTGCACGGGAGCTCCCAACGGGGTGTCGTGGTCTGCACCTGTCGCCTCCATGCGTGCATCCTCCCCCTGCTGTACCGTGGCGGGCGTAGGGCTGGGGGGAAATTGTGCTGATGCTGATGCTTGCGAGGATGACCCCTCGTCATTGCTTGCTAGCTTGTCCCAGGGGATGTCATCCTCCTCCTCCTCATCATCGTCGTCGTCGTCATTGTCCTCCTCCACTTTCTCATCTGATCCCTGCCGGTGCTTCCCGCGCTGCAGCTTTGCACGCTCCCGCGCATCCTTCTTCACCTTCTCTGCGTCTTTCTTCTTCTTGTGCACATCATTGGCAGCACGGTTCACCGCTCGCACGACTCCATCCTTCGGCAATGGCGCGCGAGAGTCGCGGAAGGGGATGAACTGTCCCTACAGACACTGACCCACGAAGCCGAAAGTAAGATCTAAAAAGGAGCGAGACGTGGAAAGGAGGTTGGGAAGTACTCACCAGATTGACAAAGCCGGTGTCAGGCCGCATCGCTGGATGCCCCTCGACCGGGAACACTGTGTCGGGCTCATCCAGCGCCTCCCGGATGCGCTGTTGGATCTCCGAATCGTGGAGCGAACCCTGAGCAAGCATCGTGCCCTCAAGCCGCACGCCTGGTGCCATTCCGTATAGCGGAAGGGCGCGCACGATCAGCAGCGCCACCCTCCTCGAGTGGTAAGCTCCGATAATGCCGGCGCCACATAGGCCATGGCCCTTCAGGTACGCTATGGCACCTAGGAGCGGGGCGAGCCTCTTCTTCTCCTTGTCCACGGGCCCCCACACACACACCGGCCGAGCCGCCTTGATCGTGCGGCCGGTGAAGAATGGAAGGGGGCCAGCGTCGTGATTCTTGATGTAGAACCACCGCGAATGCCACCCTTTGTTGGATTTCGTGGTGGTGATGGCCATGTACTCGTTGGCTCGGGGTCCGCGAAGGTGGATACTGGCACAGCCTGTCAGAGCTGTCGACCAGTCCTTCTTCTTGACCAAGAAGACGGCAAAGAAATACCTCCAGAGCTCGAAGTAGGGTTCGATCCCCAGGTATCCCTCGCACAGCGCGATGAAAGCCGTGATGTGCTGGATCCCGTTCGGGTTGAGGTGTTGCAGCTCGATCTGGTAGTGGTGAAGGAGCCCCCGGAAGAAGGGATGAGGGGGCATCGCAAGACCGTGCTCGTGGAAGTGCGCGAAGGAGACGACATAGCCATTGCGCGGTGCCGGCACCTCGTCACAGCCAGGTAAGAGCCACTCCCTTGCAGCAGACTGTGGGCAGAGAAAGAAGCCCACGCTTGACAAGACCCCTCAAACGCGCATGACCCATGTTCGAGCGGTACCACGACGCCATTGCTTGGCGGCGGTAAGGGCTCAAGAGCTCTCACGGGGGCAAGGGCGCAGGTGGGGAACAGCTCGAGCTCCGACAATGAGGAGGTGGAGAAGGCAAAAAGATGGGATTGGCGCGGCGACGATGTAGGGACCGAGAGCCCCAGTTATAGGCAGGGGGATGGAAGGCGAACCGCCGCCTCGACTCCCACGACCACCATAATGACCGCGTTCGCCACGTCGCGTCTCCTCGTCCCATCAGGAGGTGCGCGCACGCCACGCCCAGACCTGATCCCTCGGAGGGCACACTCGGCAGTAAAGGGGCCAAAAGCCCCCACAGGTAAGAGGGGATATGGGTTGAAAATGCCCCGATGGCTCATTAAGGCCCAAGAGTTCAAAGGTTGGCCCGCTGATGGGTTCACAACCACCCCAAGGCACCACCAGACAGAGGGGCAGAGACGAATTGGTCCACTAGTGGCCAACATCCGGGTGCACGTGCACCATGGGCATCACAACCCGCTCTGAGTCTTGAGTAGAGCGCGATCTGTGGTTTTTCTTTGAAGAAAGGTATTGAGCCGTCAGGACCGGTTGAGCGGACCTGATAACTATATGGATCGGCCGTCAAGAATCTGGAGTCGTTCACCAGCTGACCCATGCTGGATCCCCATGAATGGGAACCAGGGCCCCACTCGGATCAACCCGTTATCAGCTCACCGAGCACCATGTTTCAACCACCGAGGAAAAAGTGGCACAGCTCAGCCCTTCCGCCTTACCGAAAAGGACGCTTGAAGGGAGACGATCACAAGATCAGACGGCCCCGACCGGTCTCTTGCTAATGCGCGGGAGTTTGGGAGTCGGACTCATGAGGAGACCGAATACATGGTCGCACACGAAGCGGAGGCAAGAACCAAAAGAGAGAGGGTCCTCTCCATCTTCCGGACCCTTCCCGAACGAAAAAACCCCGGCAACAGCATCCGACCCATCCACAGGCTCGGGGGCTGCCATGGGGCGTTGGGATCAAGCACCATAAAACCCTCCATTTATTCCCAATTACCAAGGGGATATGATTACATGGTGCGCTCTAGGAGAATAACAAAAGACATAACCTAGATTTGCAAAAATGACCTACATTTTGGACGGAAGGAGAGGCTGGCCGTAGGCCATGTGCAAGCACAAACAACTTAAGCGCTACCATGCAGGGTAGCGCCGAGAGTTGCCCGAGGTCTGCTTCAGCAAGGGCTGGGGACGGAACGGACGACTGCGTCGCAGTCCATCCCCTAACAGTGAGGCTGTCTCAGAAGTAGGAGCGGTACACGGCCGTCAATGCATACGTCTCATGCCACCTCGATGTATGCCTCTGCCACCGCGAGGCGACCCCAGCAACGGCAGCGGGAAGGATGAGAAAGAGGGAAGACAGGTGAGGCCATACGGACCAAGCGGAATTGGTGCTCTCATGCGAAATCAAGGCAGGTGCGGCAAGGCTTGCCTCCGCCTCCCTACGAGAAGGAAGTAGGGAGATGCGGGCGAGCCGCCACCTACCCAACGATTTCACAAAGAGCAACAAATCTGCCTCCGCCCTCATGAGGAACCAGCACCTTAACCAAGGCAACCGCCTCACGAAGGCGAAGCCGAGGATCTGGACGCTCGAGTTCACCTTCCTCATGCTCCTCCACTCGCAGTCAATCCACTAGCAGCAACTGATGCAGGACTGGGATTCAGCTTGAACGAGCCGAACCCAGGCTCTAGGAGGCCTAGCTCTACCACGCATTGTTGGAGGTCTTGCCGGTTGGACTTGGTGAAACAACCAGGAGCCCAGCGCCGCTATTTATAGCCGCGCCTGGGCAGGGCGTCACCACGGGGCTGGACGGGCCAAAACCAAGCGACCAGCATTAAAAAATCTTACCTGCCCCAATTCCCATCAACGACTGCAGACCCGACGGACAGGCCCGACGGAACAACATGGGATAAGACGGGGCAGGCAGGCGCTGGCAGAGACAGGAGTAGGCGGCGGGCATCGCGCGAGCCCCGAAGCAAGCAAGGACGGATGTAGCTAGAGAACCCGCGTCGGACGATCTGACGCCTGCAAAGACTGTTGCCGGCCGCAGTCAGCAGAAGTGAGACCCGATGAAGGGGCGCTTGGACCAAGGCGTCACCACAGAGTACCCTCTGAACACACTAGCTAAACCCTCTGCACGAATCTCTAATTCACCCAGAGGTTCGGGGGCTACACCCACTGGGTGCGGTCGCGTGCACCCACGTGAATCAAGCGGAGGGAGATCACTCATCGGTCGTGTCAATCAGGGCGTGGGGGCGAGCACGCTAGCGGAACCCTCTACGCGAATCTCTGATTCATCTAGAGGCTCGGGGGCTACACCCAGTGAGTGCGCTCGCACGCACCCACATGAGCCTGGCAGGAAGAGAACACACCCGAACCACGTTAGCCCAGATGCGAGGCTGGGAACGTATTCGGCCCAGCGTGGGAGATGATGCCCGGGTAAAATTAAGCCCCCGCACGGCTCTCAAAAGCAACGTAGGGGCTCAGGGGCTACTGACGAGGGTGAACATCATGGATCCCCCAAAGTGCAGTCTTTAGGGAGCTAATCATGAATTAGTCCTCCCAAACTGTGCAGTTAAGCCAAGGGGCAGGGGTCAGATACAAGACGGGCGGCGGGAGTGAAAGCTCACGACGGAGGTCAAGCCTCTGATATGAGAACAGGCGAGGGCACGCCTCGACGTGACCTCCGGAGGTGATAGGCCATCACGGCGAGCCCCTGTCGCGCACCGCGCCGGGGGCTCATGCCGCCGGTCTTGTCGGAGCGCATGTCGCACACCAGACACGTCGGGGGCCCGCGCCACCCGTCCTGTTGAGGCGCACGTCGCGCCAGGGAGCGGCGCAGGGACACCCCCGTCGTCATCTACAGGGCCAATGGGGCCCACGTAAAGGGAAGGAGAGCGGCGGGATCCCGGCGACCCTCCTCTTTCTACTCCTTATCTCTCTCTCTCTCTCATGTATCCGACCCCTGCCCCTTGGCTTATAAAAGGGAAGGGTAGGACCCCCGTAGGGAGGACCGGACTCGGAGATACTCACTCACTCGCGTAGCACTTTACCTCCAGAGACTTGGGAGCCCGTTCCTTCTCTCGACCATTTGTAACCCCTACTGCAAACCGGTGCAAGAACACGGGCAGCTCGAACTGGACGTAGGGACGTTCTGCCCTAACCAGTATAAACCCTTGTGTCTTCCTTGCACACTATCCTAGCCAGACGCACAAGCACAAATTTACTAGTCAGCGGTCCGAAACACCGACACTTCTCCTACACCTTCAGCAAATCCTGCTGCCAGGCAATAGGCATACACTGGAGGGTCAACTTGCATTTCTTTCCAGCTCGACAGGATTTTCAGCATTGGTTTTTCATAGAGGTATCATAATAGCCACTTGGCACATCTGGAAGCAAAGGAACAATATCATCTTTGAAGGGAGAAGACCAACAGTTAGAGACTGGATTTCAAAATTTACAGATGAGGCAAGACTCCAAGCTCACAGAATCAAGGAAGACAAAAGACAGGCTTTCCTTAGCTGGGTAGATAGTGTTCATCTTTAGCTAAAAGCTAAGGCTTTCTTTCTTCCTTCAGAATCCCCCTCTAAGGTTCTCATCCATGCTGATTCCACAGCTCTGTGTGGTCAGAGGTCTCTTTTCTTTTATTTATATATGTATATATATATATATATACCTTACCACAGTGGAAGCTTCCCCCGCTGTATAGCTTTCAAAAAAGGATAAGTTAAAAACCAATTAATATGACATTTAATAAATATTGAGTAACCACCATAAATAAAATCTTACCATCTTAAATCAAATGCTCGACTACCTTGTGTGTGGTGTGTGTATGTTTATGCGGATGTTCACTACCCGGGTAGGTGGGTAGCTTTTGATGCATGCTTGTGCTTAGGTTGGGTGAGCTTTCTTCACATGGACGGCGTCCCTTCGCCTTTTAGCTCCATATTGGCAACGCGGCAGGACGAGCAACAATAGTGTGATAGGCAGGTGCAGCAGGCATTCACTTCACATGCGACCCAATCCTATGGCATTTCTTGTAATTTTAACTTCTTCACAAAACGATTCTTACATTTACATTAGGCACTAAGTTGTACCTCACAAATACGAATGTGAAAACTATTCCATTCAGTTTTGTCTCTCCAGTGCCCGATGGCATCCTCCCTCACAAATAGTTGAGAGTTTTTATCCAGTTTTACATTTGGCACTAAGCTGCATTCTCAAAAATAGCTGAGAGTTTTTATCTAGTTTCAGCTAAGGAGTGAATGTGAAAGCTATTTCATTATTGATCAACACTTGGTAATCTCGTTTCTGAACCGAAACGTACACTTTCATCAGTTCCATAGCTAGCTATTTGACGTTATTCCATCTCTATCTCCTTTTCACTCAAGTACTAACTACGATGTAGTCACCTCGGCTCTCTCACTCTCCAATGCCCAACGTCATCTGTTTCTTTTCTCACACCACCACTCACACTATTTGCCCATCTCCAGCAGCCGCTCCCCTTCCTTGGCTGCAAGGCTAGTATGTTTTCTCCCTGCATCCCTCCTCGTCTTGGTCTGCATTCTCTTTCTAATTTATTGCATGTTCTTTTCTTATTTCTTGTTCCTCATTTGTATTGCCTTTGTTTACAAAGATCTTCCTAGCTAGTTTCTGCAACAAACCAGTATATAGTTCGGCAAGTTGTGTCTAACATGCCGTAATTTTTTTTTCTAGAAAAGGATGTTTACTGGAAGGTGAGAGTACTGATCCAAGCAAAAGGGTTACTTTGAATACTTCTTTCCCTTCTTTGGTCTAGAATTAATGTTGAATGAATTCTATGTTGCTCTACAAGGTTGCCCATCCGAACATGTATCATGGCTGGAGCAAGATATCGACCGATTGTTTTCTAGCCTCGAGTGTGATATGGCCGTTCAGACATGTGTCCTCAAGTAGTATGCTAAAATACATGACGTTATGAAAACTTTTGTTCAGGAGAAGGCGAAGACCACCTATGAGAAACAAGGTACCTGCGCGATCAATTTCACCTGAATTGTCTTCGTTACATTTGGAGAGAGGTGGAAAGACTGCGGGAGGAGCTATCCAACAGGAACAAGGAGTTGAGCATCGAGATGGAAAATCTGCGAAGCATCGTGAGAATCAACAGCTGAGAAGATCTCTCGTGAGAAGCTCAACTCTGTTAATCCTAGAGGATAAGGCGGGGATATGGTGGTCATTTCCCGTGCCCAGTCTACTGTAGCACAAGGACGTGGCTCGCCACGTCGGTCAAAATCTCAATGCTGTTGAGAACCGTATTTCCAATGGCAAAAATATAGAAGCCATTCTAATAGTAGCTTTCAAAGGAGCGTCTTCCGCAATGATAGCAATAAATTAAATATCCCACTACTGATGTTCTAATTCATTGATGTTGCATCAACAATTCATTATTGCTAGATTCCATTTATTGTTGTATTAGAAGTTACTATAAATTGGCAATCTATTTCCATCAACGAAATCGTATCCATTTTACCTTAAAGGCACCTCAAACCCTTTTTCTCTAATCCCATTTTTCTTTGTAATTCAGATGGCGGTGGTGGCGTTTGTGCAATTGTGTCGGGGAACAATGGTTGTAGTAGTTTGATGTTCTAATTCATTGATGTTGCATCAACAATTCAGCATTAAAGCTGGCAACGGGTAAAATCCACGCGGATATACGCTCTATATATCCGTATCAACGAGCAAAAGTTCATGCCCGCATCCGCTCCTGTGACCCGTCACGGGTAGAAAACCATGCTCGTGCCCGCTATCCGCGGGTACCGCATGCCCACAGGCATGCCTGTGTACCCGCAAGCTTTAGAAAATTCAGCACATTGGCATATTTTAACAGCAAGTAAATATTGATATATCAAGAAATATGCATCTTTATCTCAGCACTAATGCATTATAGTCCAACAAGCAACATGCTAACATCATTTTATTGAACAAACAAATAAAATAGTCTCATACATGATACATCACACCATCATCTCAAGTCATCACACATTAACAGAAATAAAATAATACAACCATACAAGATTCTTGAGAGCCTGGCACTTGGGAGCTACTAGCAATTGCAACTGCAGAACAATTAACACGTGTGTTGACGCCAGATTTCGACACGTGGTGAATCGGCATCAGGAGAATAAGATTGGCCGATGCGGCAGATCTGAAGGCTACAGTAAGGAATCGGCCGATTGAGGTAACAGTTGGAAATCGGCCGATTTGATACAGCTTGCGCCAACAGGTTGGGGCCATAACAGAGGATCCCGATCAAAAGTTGGTCAACAGAGCGACGCTAATTCGGTCAAGAAGCATTTGAAAAAGTCCTGATTGGATTAGGAGATGGCGGCGGAAGATTCTACGGGAGTCCATTTCCTTTTTAAAGATATTATAGATATAGTAGTTTTCCTGTTTTAAATAAGGTTGTAACAAGTCGTAATCGACCAGGAGTCCTAGTTTTAGGGTATAAATAGGAGTCGTCAGGGCTTTGCAAAAAAAATAAACACATCAATCAACAACAATACTTCTACTTTTTCCAGCAATTTACTTTCAAGTCGGCGACTTCGCCAGTACTTTTTCTTCTTTCACGAGTTTGTACGGATTGGCAGGGCTGCATCAACTTGATCTCCGGCCAATTGGTAGGTTCCGCTTATCGAGTAATATCCGAGCTTTAACTACGGGCGCATCGTTGTGGTTTCGTTTGGATTTATTCACCAGTTATCAATATTTACTAGAATTGCAAGTTTTACCTGTTGCTCTAGTATTATCACCAGTTATCCAGCTTGAGATCAGAGTAATCGGCTTTATCATTGCTTTTCCTCGATTTATTGTCATATAGCCGATTAGATCTATTTCAAGTGTTGCATCTGTAATAATTGTTTAAGTTGCTCCAGCAGTTTCTTTGCGATTATTACACGATTATCGGCTGATCCGTAGCCGATTATCTTCACAGCAAATCGGCCGATTCGCCGACGCGCCCTTCGGGACCGATCGGAACTCCAGCCGATCGGGGACGCCCGGAATTTAATACTTTTATTTCCTTGTCAATCAACAGGTCAGATTGACTGGCACGCCACGCGAACCGCACCAGGGCAAATAACCCGAACAGGAGCTAAGTAGATTCTCCCGGGTCATGTGTCCGACGCTGAAGACCATCGGCCGATTTCTGGGCCGATTTTAGCTCCAACACACTTTTGGCACGCCCGGTGGGACCACTTCAAGATCCGACATGTCGAGGATCCCAGAGGTCTCCGAAAACAACATCATTGAGGTCACAGAAGCGGATCTCAAGGACGACCAAAATGAAGAATTGGCTAAACATCTAGAAGAGTACAAGAAAATGTATCTGCAGTCGTTCAGTCGTACAAGAAGCAGGGAGGCTGTCAAGAAAGCTCCTATTCCAGTTCCCCGCCATATCACCATTGCTGAGGATTCGGGCAAGATGTCCGATATGATCCAACAGTCCGTCTACCAGGCGTTCATCCACCAGTCCTCGGTGATGACTAACACGGTGTACAACGCCGTCATCAGCTCTCTGGGCAGCGGAGCAGTTCAAGGCTATCAGGGGCCAGCGTATGCCCCACTGATCACGCTGCCAGCCAGAAGCTTACCAGGCACGTCCCAATCGGCTCCTCAGCCGATATTGACGCAACGCAAAGGGTACAACACTCCGTTGCCTCCAGTGTCTCCAAGATACAGCGGTGCACCATGTTTCCCATCACAGACACCGCTTCAACCCGTCCAGATTGGTTCTGTGCAATCACTGCCCACAAGCTCAGTACCCTGGGGGACATCGGTAACGACGGCTTTCCCCGATCCATCAACCGGGCATGGAAGCTATTCAATCCAGGCGCCGCCCCAAACGGTCGTCCGGCCGATAGTCCCTCAGTATCTGCCAATCTCATCAGAAATCGGCAGGGGGGCCGGCGCTGCAGAGACACTCAGAAGCACGGCACTGATGATGACGTACGACAGGGCGACGGATTCACTTCGCCATCAACTATCAGCTGCTCAGCAAAATTCGCCGCATGCTTCGATCCATCATCCAGCTGTACCGCCACCAACCCTTCAACATATGTCGGCACCACGAACGGTCGTTCATCAGCAGCAGGTGGACTGGACGGCAAGAATAGCAGAGGTAATCCAGGACCAATTCGGTCTAAAACCGAAAGTGCAGACTTACACCTACAAGACGCCGTATCCATCTGCCTATGACTTGCTGTCGTTTCCACATCGATACAAGGTGCCCAATTTCACCAAGTTTTCAGGGCTGGACGATACATCCACCGTGGAGCACATTAACAGCTTCATTATCCAGTGCGGAGAAGCCGCCATGCAAGACGCTCTGAGGGTGCGTCTATTTTCATCGTCTGTGTCTGGATCGGCCTTCCAGTGGTTCACAACTTTGCCTCCAAATTCTATTGTTACTTGGGCCGATCTGGAGAAGCAGTTCCATAAATACTTCTATGTAGGAGTACATGAGATGAAGCTCTCAGATTTGACCAGCCACTGGCAGAGGAGCGATGAACCAGTAACTGGATATATACAGAGGTTCAGAGAAGTCAGGAATAAATGCTACAGTCTGGCTCTGACCGACGCACAGTTGGCCGATATAGCTTTCCAGGGCCTCCTGCCACAAATCAAGGAAAGGTATGCTTCGCAGGAATTTGAAAGCCTAAGCCAGATCGTTCACTGATTGGCAGGACAGGAAGTCCGTCCGCTTGAGCAGCGGAGGAATTTCCAGAAAAAGGTGGCATATATAGAAGGATCTGAATCGGATGGAGAAGAGGAAATCGGCCTGGCAGAGTGGGTAAAAGGCAAAAAAACCAATATCATGCCCTTTTGGAAAGAAAGAGCTGGAGACATTCGGCTTTGACACATCAAAAGCCGATAAGATTTTCGATTTATTACTCCAGGAAGGGCAGATTAAGCTATCTCAGTATTATACCATCCCTTCGGCTGATCAGCTCAAGAAGATGAAGTACTGCAAGTGGCACAACGCCACGTCTCATGACACAAATGAATGCAAGATCTTTCGTCAGCAGATACAATCGGCCATCGAGCAGGGGAGGCTCAAATTTGAAACCCCGGCTAAATCGGCAAAGCCGATGAAGATAGACCAGCACCCTTTCCCGGCTAACATGGTTGACACGGGGAGAAATTCACTCCAAACCAAGGTGCTGATGTCAGAATCAGCAAGAAGGAGCGGCGCCGTTGATCCCAGGAGGCAGGTCACAGCGGATGAGGTCAAAGGGAAAAGGCGGGCTGAAGACAAGAGCAAAGGATCAGAGCCATCGCGCAGACCCGTCACATCCCGATTCTTGCTCAGCAGATACCAGCGGCAGCAGGAACGGTCGAGATATCACGACGACATGAGGATCACTGGCAATGTCCGTTCTTCATCCACTGCTGGGAGAACGACATCCGATTGCCGTCAGCCGATAACTGTCCTGAATGCAACGGGTTAAGTCGCAACGATCGCCCATTAAAAGATCACGCTCTAGGGATAGAGGATTAGAGCCGATCAGCAGAAATCGGCGCGAACAAGAGGGACAGCGCATTTCAGTGCATAATCGGCTGGGTGGCAGAGTTGACCAGTATCACCGGTCAAAAGGCAGGATCAACCGACAGGATGGACTGGGGGGCAGAATCAGCGTGCACGATCGGCTGGAAGAGATGGCTGATGACAGGGTGTCAGATGAAAACCCCCTAGGAAGGGAACCAGATTGGGAACACGCCAGATCATCGGCCAAACCAGTAAACCCCAGGTGGTGTCCCGATGGCCTATCCAGATCCCAGAAACGGAGGATCCAACGCCTGCGCCAGTGGGAGCAACAAGAAGAAGAGCAGAAGCAGGTGCCGGAGAAAAGAAACGTTAAGTCTCGGGTCAGGAATCGGCATTGTTCTTGTATCGCCTCGGGGGGCAAGTTATGATTTCTCTCTGCCGATAGAAGCTTCCGCGACCAATAATCAGGCAGAATACCGAGCCGTTCTGAAGGGCATCCAATTATTAAGGAAAGTCAAAGCTGATGCAGTCGAAATTTTTGGAGATTCCATGCTCATTGTGGATCAGTTAACGGGTCGATCTGAGTGCAAGGATGATATCTTGAGGATTTATTATGAAGATTGCCTTCAGCTTTTAAAGGAATTCAAGTCTGCAATAATTGAGCATATCCCCAGAAATTATAATGAAGAGGCCAACAGGCTGGCCCAACATGCGTCCGGATATCAGCCGATTCAGGGAACTATGATGTTAGAGCTCGCGGCCGATGACTGGCGAAAGGAAATCGCCGATTACTTGAAGGATCCCTCCCGGAAAGTGGATCGGCGAATACGTTTTCAAGCTACAAAATATGTGTTGCTTGAGGAGGATTTATTTTACCGGACGATTGATGGAGTTCTTCTCAAGTGCATGGGGACAGAAGAGGCAAAGGTTCTGATGGGAGAAATCCATGAAGGCGTATGTGGAGCCCATCAATCGGCTCACAAAATGAAATGGATGATCAGAAACAATGGGTATTACTGGCCAACTATTCTTGAAGACTGTTTCAAATATTATAAAAGATGCCAAGACTGTCAGAGGTTTGGCAATGTACAGCGCGCGCCATCATCGGCTATGAATCCAGTGATCAAGCCGTTGCCGTTCAGAGGTTGGGGAATAGATCTCATCGGACAGATTCACCCTCCATCAAGCAAAGGGCATAAGTTCATATTGGTAGCCACAGATTATTTTACTAAGTGGGTGGAGGCAGTTCCTTTAAGGAACGTGACATCGGCCGATGTGATTGAGTTCGTTAAGAACCATATTATCTATCGATTTGGTATTCCTCAAACCATCACAACTGACCAGGGAACAATGTTTACTTCTAGAGAATTCAGAGAGTTTGCCGCCGATATGGGGATTAAATTACTAAATTCTTCTCCGTATTATGCTCAAGCCAATGGCCAAGCAGAATCGTCCAATAAGGGGATAATCAAGTTGATCAAGAGGAAAATAGAGGAACAACCCAAAAAGTGGCACACGTCTTTAGCTGAATCTCTATGGGCTTATAGGGTGGCTTGTCACGGAGCCACTAAGATATCTCCTTATCAGCTGGTTTATGGGCATGAAGCAGTCCTGCCTTGGGAATTAAGGACAGGGTCAAGGCGTATATCGCTTTAAGATCAGTTGACGGCTGATGACTATTCCTTCCTCATGAAGGACGAACTCGATGACTCGGCAGGTCAGCGATTGAGGGCCCTGATCAGTATAGAGGAAAATAAGAAAAGGGTGGCCAGATGGTATGACAAAAAGGTCAAAGTTAAACAATTCTCTCAGGGAGATTTGGTATGGAAGTTGGTGCTGCCGATAGGGTCTAAAGATCCCAAATTCGGTAAATGGTCACCCACTTGGGAAGGGCCGTACAGAATCGGCCGATGTGCCCCTGGAAATGCATATATTCTAGAAACTATTGAAGGGGAAGAGTTCCCAAGAGCTTTAAACGGACGATATCTGAAGAGGTACTATCCAAGCATTTGGGTAGATGCATAACTTGCAGTAAGATATATCAAGACAACATGGCCGACTTCTATCGGCTTTCGTCTGCATAGCCGATGCAGAAATGACATCGCCTGAAGAAAGAAACATTGTGATTCGTTTTGACCAGTTCATTATTGGATGAAAACGATAGAGTACATGGCCGACATGGTACAAGTCGCCCTTAGAATAAAAATACCGATATATTTATTGATTATGCCTGTTCTGGATTTCTCTCTCGATCCGGCCCAGTTCTATCAGAAGGCGGGTCCTATTCTCCTTCGGATTCTCCACGGTGGCTCCAGTCTCAGCTTGATGGCAAAGTTCTATCAGGAGGCGGGTCTTCTTCTCCTCTAGATTCTCCATGGCAGCTTCAGTCTCGACTTGATGAGGAAATGGAGGACTCTTTCAGATGGTAGTCGCTTACGGACCAAGCAGTGAGCATCTATAAAGTCCCAACACTTCTGGACAACAGCAGGAACATGATCTTTAAGTTCTTCAGAATGAGCTCTTATCAGATCTTTGTCTGCCTGCGACAGTGGTTCGTCTGAATGCATAACTTCGATCACTTATTCCAGACTGGGGCTGAGACGTTTTTACAAAACAGAGATAAAAAGCTACCCAACGTTAGAGCGATTGAGATGTCTAGGGGAGAGGCAGGGGAGAGTTCGTACCTGATTGACAGAGGAAGAGGACGAAGAAGACATCTTGTTGTTCGGTTTGGGAGGATAAAAATCCAGTTGTTGGAGGGAGAGAAGATGGGTAATGCGTATGCCTCTCGAGACGGTGAAGGATCTACTTATAAAGGAAAGAGAGGTAGATAGATGGTGAGACACGTCCCATCAGAGTAAAAGCATTCATAAATGCAAGGCTGGCAAAAGAAATAGTCCAAGATCAAGTCAGCGCAGTAACATTAAAGGAGCATTAAATGTTTACAGCTTTCTTTACAGCCCGAGGAAAGCATCTATGGCCGCCATAGCTCGTTGCCTAATCTGATCAGCCGAATCTAGTACTCTCTGGTCATCATCGGCCGATCCGGGAACTTCTGACATATGGCGAAGAAGTCTTATCGCTTCACGGGCCAAGTGCTGCCTTTCTTGCTTCAGCCCAGTGATGACGGATGGGAGTTCTTGAAGCTTCTTTTCTTCAGCAGCTATGTGTTTGGTTATTTGCTCCATCTCCTTGGCTAGCTCTTCTCTCCTCCGTTTAAGCGGATCTATCGTGCCGACGACATCCGGGCGACAGCTCTCGAGGAAATTGATCCGTTGGTGTACCCCTTGAGCCCGGTGCTTATACGAGCCGGCCTCTTCCCGGGTTTTTGCTAGCTGGGCGCGATCGGCCATATGGCGCAGGGCCCTGGAAACTGGGGTTTGCATATGTTCTATATATGCAGCACGCTCCAAGCTTTCTATTGTTTCTTCCGGGATTCGACCCTTGATGTCATTAAAAAGTCGTCGAATCGGCGAAGCTTCTTCTACTAATCGGCCAATATCGTCTTGGAGAAGAATCCGCATGCTCTCGAGCTTGGTGCGGACATCATCAAAAACAGAGCTTGATGGAGTTGGGCGTGAAGCGATTTCCTCATCATCAGGCAAAGAAACAGTGAAGGAGAAAATGCTGTTGTTCGGGGTGTCTTGCTCCTGTGGGGGAATAAAGAAAAGGGTTAGCAAGCAGTAAAGGGGAATCGGTCGATTCCAATGGTAAGTTTGTTACCTCCTTAAAACGAATTTCTCTTGCTTCCGCCGGTGGGAGCACTTCCCTCGTCTCAGGGGCTGGTACAATCGGCTCGTCAGAGGAAGAGGATTCAACAACTATTAATGCTCCGCTCGGACCAGCTTCCTGAAAAGGCATGGAAAACAGATCCTGTGAGTATACTATGGGTAATTGAAATAAGATGGTATGAAATATTTGTCATGCCTCTATTGATCTTCCGGCCGATGTTTGTTGTGGGGTTACAGTCAGCATACCCAAATCGGCCTGCATCAGGATCAGTTAAGTCCTCTGAATATCAAGAAATTGAGGTAAAAGATTATCTACCTCAACGAGAGGAGCTGCTGGAGCTTCGGCTTCCGCTTGGGATGTGGCCGATTGCTGTGGGGACTGCGTTGGAACAGCTTGTGCAGCCTGACAGAAAGAGAAAGTTAGCGTTAGTGGGGCACTTAAAAGATATATGAAATAAAGATTACCTGAACAGCTTCTACTAGCAGTGATGCCGCAGCTGCTCCGACTTCGGCGGTGACTTGAGGATCGGCTATCTCGGTAGCTGGCAAAGATAAAGGAATCGGAGTCTCGGCCGATGCTACCGCCGTTTGGTCAGTCGATCTGATGCGGGCACGCACTCGACGACTTGTCGTTTTCAAGGTTGGCCTTTTTGGTGTTCGTTTTGATCGGCCAGTGGCAATGTCCTTGATGGTCGGAGCATGAAAGCCGATGAGTGGATATGGTGTATACGGATGATTGTTCTCTATCGGCCTGCCGCTTCGACTCCACATCGGAGGTACTTGACTTTCAGACTAAGAAGATAAATGTAAGTTAATGGTAAGATGAAATTATGGAAAGAGATAGCATTGAAATCGGCTGGGAGAAAGGACATACCGCTGCACTTGGGTCGATGTTTTCTGGGTCCAGAATGTTGCAATATGTTGATGGGGATTTGCAGAAAAGGTATTGCTTCCATTCTGCCCACCATAGTTTAAATTGCTGAACAGCAAAAGAGGCCGCTGCCCAATTGTTCAGGTCAATAGTGCTAGAATCTGGCACTAAGTTACATAGCCGATTGTAGTCGAGACTTGTGGTCAGTTCATTTCTGAATTTTCCTTCACCGGCGAAGTAAACCCGAATCGGCAGTTGACCAAAGCCCAGTTGCCTTGCTGCAGCCGATGGATTATAGAACTCATATGTGGGAGAGTCCTTTCCAGAGGAAAAGTTGGCTGGCAAAATTCCTGGCTTAATCAGGACATCCATAAGTTCCCTATCAAAAGTATGAGTGGAGAAGTCGTAGCTGATGGGAAGTTCAAAAATCGGCTCTACTGCCCGATATGGATGCCAGCTGACAGTCTCTTCACTGAGGCCATTGTAGAAGCATCTGAAATATTCAGCTGTACGGGCAGAAGTGAACTGACAGCCAGGGAAGGCCGATGCCGCCTCTCCAAAGGATCTGCAGCGTCGTCGGACAGTTGGGTTTTCCTCTGACTCGATATTGGGGAAAGTTTTGGTCTCTATTCGTTGCTGAGAGACCTTGCTCATATATAGGTTGAGCCAGAGGGTGATGAACCACCAGGGACCGCCAGGGTTCCCAATCGGCTCCCCTTTCGACAGCCTAGTGCCGATTTGGTGCATCATATGGTAGGCCGATCCCAACAGATGCTTTCCAAGGGGAACGGCCGATCCTAGTGACAGAGCTTCTGCTAAGGCTTGGGTGTTAGAAGAAGGTCCAACTGCTCTGCCACAGAAAAAGTGTTTCTCCAACCACATCATCAGGAATGCAGTATGCTCTCTCTCTGAAACTGTCCCAGTCTTCATATTTTTACTGATGTACCCCTTCCATCCGCCGATTCCTTTGGTTTCCAGCCGATGTGATGGCTTACTCAGATAGTTAAAGGGGATATCGGCGGAGGAGATGTTAAGGCCGGTCAACAACAGGACATCGGCCAAAGTTGGAGTCATGGGTCCATGTCCAAAAAGAAACGCACTGAGCGCGTCGGACCAGAAGTAAGAAGCTGCTATGACCAAAGGTTCATTTTTCTCCATCTGGGACAGAGAGAGGTCTATGCATTGGCCGATTTTTAGTTCATCCCACTGAACTCTCCTAGACCTGGCTATTCTTTGGTACCCTTCTCTCCAGCCGGGGGTCTCATTCGGCCAGGACCTAAAGGCACCTACCCACTGATCTAGGCCCATGGGTGATTGCTTGAACGGGACTCTGTGAGTCTCTAGATTGATCAGGTCAGTTGGATCGGGGTTCCCCATGGGGCCTAAGCAGATAAGATCGGGAGATTCTGAAAGGGGGATGGTGATCTGGTGCCTAAGTGCCTAAAAAAGGAGGAAAAGGGGAAAAACTGAGAAGGGATCCAGAAAATGCTGGAGCGGTAGAAAAGCAAAAGGGAAAATTTCAAGTGATTACCTCCGGGATAAAGATCATCGTTGCCGATGGGGCTGCCAGTGGAGCCGCCGATTGGGCCGCCGCCGCTGAGGGGATCGCCGACAGAGCCTCCGTGGTTGAAGAAGTCACCGATAGTGACGCCATTGGGAAGTTGAAGCAGATCGCAAGCGAGATTGCCGGAGGGAGCGGTTGGAGATCGAGAGGGCTCGGGAGGAAGATGAACAGTGGCTCGCTGGAAGAAGATGCTAGGTTTGTGGGGAAAAGTAGGCGGAGAATGCCAATACTTAAGGATAATCCGGGAGAGCGAGGGTAAAGGCAGTA
This sequence comes from Panicum miliaceum, assembly GCA_032594955.1. Taxonomy (NCBI): domain Eukaryota; kingdom Viridiplantae; phylum Streptophyta; class Magnoliopsida; order Poales; family Poaceae; genus Panicum; species Panicum miliaceum. The sequence goes on along the minus strand of CM064070.1, from coordinate 2,226,010 downwards.
TTTTTGCCACGCCGTCTAAACGAATTCCAGGGGAGCGGTCGTTTCGCGCGCTCGGTCCGAGGAAATTGCAATCATTATGCGGAAGACCGCGGAATGGAAGGAGATTTTTACTACGCCCGTTTCGGAGAAAAGGATTAAAGAAAGAGTTTCGAAGAAAAAGTTATGTTTTACTCCGAAACTGGGGGGCATGTGTTGACGCCAGATTTCGACACGTGGTGAATCGGCGTCAGGAGAAGAAGATTGGCCGATGCGGCAGATCTGAAGGCTACAGTAAGGAATCGGCCGATTGAGATAACAGTTGGAAATCGGCCGATTGGTGATACAGCTTGCGCCAATAGGTTGGGGCCATAACAGAGGATCCCGGTCAAAAGTTGGTCAACAGAGCGACGCTAATTCGGTCAAGAAGCATTTGGAAAAGTCCTGATTCGATTAGGAGATGGCGGCGGAAGATTCTGCGAGAGTCCGTTTCCTTTTTAAAGATATTATAGATACAGTAGTTTTCCTGTTTTAAATAAGGTTGTAACAAGTCATAATCGACCAGGAGTCCTAGTTTTAGGGTATAAATAGGAATCGTCAGGGCTTTGCAAAAAAAATAAACACATCAATCAACAACAATACTTCTACTTTTTCCAGCAATTTACTTTCAAGTCGGCGACTTCGCCAATACCTTTTCTTCTTTCACGAGTTCGTACGGATTGGCAGGGCTGCATCAACTTGATCTCCGGCCAATTGGTAGGTTCCGCTTATCGAGTAATATCCGAGCTTTAACTACGGGCGCATCGCTGTGGTTTCGTTTGGATTTATTCACCAGTTATCGATATTTACTAGAATTGCAAGTTTTACCTGTTGCTCTAGTATTATCACCAGTTATCCAGCTTGAGATCAGAGTAATCGGCTTTATCATTGCTTTTCCTCGATTTATTGTCATATAGCCGATTAGATCTATTTCAAGTGTTGCATCTGTAATAATTGTTTAAGTTGCTCCAGCAGTTTCTTTGCAATTATTACGCGATTATCGGCTGATCCGTAGCCGATTATCTTCACAGCAAATCGGCCGATTCGCCGACGCGCCCTTCGGGACCGATCGGAACTCCAGCCGATCGGGGACGCCCGAAATTTAATACTTTTATTTCCTTGTCAATCAACAGGTCAGATTGACTGGCACGCCACGCGAACCGCACCAGGGCAAATAACCCGAACAGGAGCTAAGCAGATTCTCCCGGGTCGTGTGTCCGACGCTGAAGACCATCGGCCGATTCCTGGGCCGATTTTAGCGCCAACAACGTGCAAACTATTAATATTCACATTAGAACAATAAAAATCAGAACATATTGACATCACATATTAACATTAGAAAAGCTCATATTAAATATAGGAAAAAGTTCATATTACTCCCCTCAAGTATCGCCAAAGTCCAACTATTTCTCGGTTCAATTTGGCCCCTAAACTATGTCATTTGATCCAATTTACCTCCTGATACAATTTGTCTTTTTATTTCTCCACATACAAGTGGAATCTTAATTTAAGATTTTGCAGGGTTGTAGTGAGCACCATAATGCATGTCACAAAATATATTATGAATTTTTCATCATTATTTTTTCTATAATTTTGCATCATAAGAGCTAATTTATTATCAAATATCATACCCTATCAAAATAATGATGAATAATATTAGCATGCATACGATAGTTGCCATGCTAATAGGTTCGGTAAAAGTCGAGTGATTGCCTGTCACTCACGAGAAATATGAGTTGCTTGTTTACTTTATGTTGGAATCATAAAGTCAATGGGCGGGGCTGTGTTAAAATATTCATGTTCATGTTGAGGCCCCGTCTGTATAGCGAAAATGGCTAAGGTCGTAGTGTGTGGTAGTGGTGGTTAAGCGTTTGAACGTAGTAACCACATGCCGAGAATATGGTAATCGGTAAGTTGAGTAATTGATCGGCCCGGCAAGTGGACTTTACTTTCACCCCCTGTATTTATTTGACACGCACCGGGTGCAAGCTGGACTCTGTAGTCGCGGGGGGTGACCCTGATCCACGACCCAGAAAGAAAGGCAAAAGGTTGCTTGGGGTGACCCTTCGGTGCTCCAGACGTGTGTGTTAGATTTCCTTTGCAAGGTTAAGAAATTCGATTCAAATCATCCGTTTCTCGCGGCCATTGAGACTGCTTAATACTTTTACCACATAGAGTAAGAAGTGGAACAATGATGATAATGAATATGGTTGGATGCAAAATTAATTCTTTCCACCATGTGTGATGTTGGATAGTTGCTCACTTAGAATGGTTAATTGAATTAGAATATTGAAAGCTAACATGTGAAAGCAAGGACTCGCTCTTAGTTGCTTTTCGGCAAAACAAACCCCTCAGGCCAAAAGTCTTGCATGTCTAGGAGTCGGCTAAGTATATTCCACTAGTCGGGTAAGCCTTTCTGAGTATTAGTATACTCGGCCTTGCTCGTGGCATTATTTTTAGGTGTGTCCTTTGAAGATATGATAGCGGGTTTGACTTGGTCTTGTACTTTGCCGCCTGGTTGGTCTATGGAATGGGATTCGTCCCCGGCCGACAATGACTCTACCGAGTGATGCTACGTACGGGCTTTATCGTGGCATCCGAATCGACGATAGATGATTTCCGCTGCTTATGAACTTGGAATAAAGCTTTCATACTTAAACTCTGAAGTACTTTCTCAATTCAAACTCGGTTTGTAATTATAAATTCATGTCAGAATCTGTGATGTAAAATTTATGGAATGTTATAATCTCTGGACTCACCTTCGTGTGGGTTTAATGAATGTAATGTTTCAATCGAAGTCTCAGTGGTTGCATCGGGATTTTACCCAACAGACTATCCAGTTACTCCGTTTGAAGTGCGAGTTAGCCCTGATTACCCTAGTGGTGATGGTTAGCGCACTTGAGCCGGATTAATTCGGGCGGTTCTACCACAACAGGCCACCTGGGGCTTAGCCGCTTGGGGCGTGTCGGCGTGGAGGACCAGGGCTCCGGACGCCCGGTCCGCTCATTCCTCGCCTCCTCGGTCGACAGGGAGGAGGGAGGAAGGGGGAGCACGGAACGAGCGCCTGGGCCGCCGGCCGGCCGGCGCTCGGTCAGATTTGAGAGGGAGGAGGGAGGGAGCGGAGCTGCAGAAGCCAAAAGGTGAGGCACACGCACAGGAGGCGGGTGGGAGCGGCGGGTGCGACTGGCGGCTGGCGGCTAGGGAAGGGAATGGGAGTGGGGTGGGGTTGAAACCCTAAGTTGAGTTTATATATCTAGGGTTGGGACCCACATATCAGCGGATCTGGCAGGCTTGCAGGTGTGGACAATATTTTTTCGGCGTGAGCAGATATCCATTGGGTTCATACTCATACCCGCACTTGTACCCTCGGGTACATATTTAAATCCGTATCCACGCTTGTCGGGTTTGCTACCCGCGGGCATGCGGATAATTTCTACCCCTTGCCATCTTTATGCAGCATTGCTAGATCCCATTTATTGTTGTGTTAGAGGTTACTATAAATCAGCAATCTGTTTCCATCAACGAAATCGTATCCTTTTGAGCTTATAAAGGCATCACAAACCCTTTTTCTCTGATACCATGTTTTTTTTTGTGATACAGATGGCGGTGGTGGTGTTTGTGCAATTGTGCTGGGGAACAATGTAGAAGACTCCCTATGTTATGATCAAACTTATGCTTTAATGTTGTGTGCACTTCATGTCCTGATTGAAGCCTCCGTTTGGGATTTTCTTGTGCTATGTCTCTGTTCATGAAATTGTTTTAATATTCCATCGGTAGCTGCTGGTTTTATTCAAACCCTGCAAAGGAATGCTTTGGCACTAGCACTTGTCTGGAAATGAGGCAACTTGTACTATCACCGACGGCTGATACTTGGAAGCATGGTCTGGATCCAGAACAACGCAGCCAGTTTTCTCTAGCTTCCAACGAATCCTCCAGGTTTCGGCAAGATGGTTGACTAGACCAAGTTGGGGACAACAGAGAAAAATGAGAAGTAACAGTGCTAAAAAGTGAATAGATTGCCTTAGATTTGAGCTCTGACAAACACCCAAGATATGTGAAGGTGCTGCGCTAACACATACAAGCCCTTTCTGAAAGCCACTGAAATGCCACATGTTCTTCAATACAAGATCGAGGACCTGTTATTCATGCATAGGCAAATCATATATTGCTTTTGAATCGAGAATTGGAATGTCTTTCAATTATTGGCACCCTATATTCAAATATTGATACAATCGCCATTTGGATAAAGGAAAATCATGTTACATTACATGATGGGTTCAAACACAATGAGGGCAGCATGAACCTCGGAGGCTGTAGCTAACTCTGAATAAATGCAGCCTATGCCTGGTGAGCGTTTAGCCATTTTCTGCCCGATCATAGGCATTAGACTTGTGCTTCGGTGCAAAGGTAAATCCTTCCGGAACTTTACCAAGCAACATCTCAGAAATCCTTATCTGTGTAAACAGAACAGATATATCAGCTTTTCAGCCATGTCCTTAATAGTACGTACAGCACCAAGGAAAAAGGAAAAAAGAGTGTTCTGGTTACCCAGTCAGCTGCTGAATCAGATGCCATCAGGGTTTCAAGGTCATCCCGGCCATAGTAGCTTGGTGGCCTCCAGTTCAATCGTTGAGGGATGACATCCAACAGACCAACCGGAATGTAGCGGCAGGTGTAACTTAACCATTCTAGCAAGAAATGGCGTGTTGTCTCCACTCCTGGAAAAAAAATCACAAAACCAGAACACTCAGGAGGTTCATGAGTTGACATTGCAACATAGAAAACTGATGCATTAATGATCTTATATTGTTTATTACAGAGATGAGAAAAGACAACTCACCTTTGGAATCAGAGCCCCAATGTTCCAGACCAAAATGCACGAAATCTTTAAGAATATTTAATCTCTCACCAGATGTAATGTCCCAATGCCTTTGTTCTTTTATCTCAGTAAATAACCAAGGCTGTGAAGAGTCATGCATCAGCACAGAATCAGTCATACAACATACATAAAGTCATGCCACTATAGACATGAATATTCGTGAGGAACAAAAGCAAGTTAGTAATAACAACTATGAACAAAAAAAAAACTCAGCCTGCGGGGGGGAGAAACCCCCGAGCATTGAATAAGAGAAGACCTATCACGCAGGCCGAGAAAACCCCCGAACCCCTGCCCCACCCTTACATAGGGGCGCCATTACCCGAGTGAGTGCGGGCCGGGACCTTCCTTTATACTTTGGTGTGGTGGCAAGCGAGGGGATTTTTTTAACCCCAGGCTGAAATTCACTCCCACGAGGAGTCGAACTCAGGATCTGGGGAGTGTTACTAAGGCCATCTAATGAAGTGAGCTAGAGACCCATTCGCACAACTATGAACAAAGAAAGGGGCATATTATAAGCAGCACAGAAAGTATGCATTTGTCTCCTGCAGTGGTGGAATGAACTTGATATGTCAATCTCATTTACGATTTTTTAGCAGGAGGTTAAAATTCCTATCCTTTTAACCAGCAAATCTCAACCCTATTACCTGATTTTGCTAGTTAGGTGTTAGAATGGCTTTCGAAGAAATTTACTGCCATTGTCTTGCATGTGATATGTTAATGATTTGCATGTGTAAATACTGATGGTGATCAGGCTATTATCCATGAACATCCTGGTATGTTCTAAAGAAGTTAAATGAAACTTATTAAGCTAATAAATGCATATAACAAACCATGTCAGGTCTGCAAACCTGACATGAAGAGGTGGTAAAGAGACATTTGATAGAACGAAAATACCCAAAGGATAAGAGTGCATACAAAGCAACAATCCATATGCATGAACGACGCCCTAGGCTATTAATCTAGTCGGTTCAGTGTAGTTGCAAAGTTGCCATTCTAACTTCAGAAGAGGGGTTTGAGATAAAAGAGAAGATATTATTAACACCATGCTTCCCTACCTAATGTCCGTGGTAGGATTCAAAGCAGCTTTGGTTGACTGACAAGTAGACCACTTAAAGGGAATGAACTGCTGGACACACCCTCTTAGAGCATCTCGGGCAGATTACCCATACCTCGTACCAAAAAACTCTCTCTCCATAACCAATATTTTTGAATTTTTGGTGATGGTTGATGCAGCATACTACCAAAATCCAATCATCAGTGGATAAGGTAGAGGGATGAATCCCCTTCATTTAGGTGAGAGGGAGGTGTGTTTTGGTGATCACCAATAATTATTTGGTAATGGGGATTGGATTGGTAGTCTGCTGGAGCACCTCCAATCACCAAAAGAGGATTTTATTGGTATTGGGGGGAGGGATAAGTAATCTGCTGGAGATGCTCTTATTTGCTCAAGCTGGATGTGCAGGTTCCAATGATGTAGGAAATTAAATAGCATATTAAAAGCTCTGGACAAGAAGAGTGCTGCTAGATGCTGATGTTCTAACTTTAGGAAGAGCAGAATACCAAAAGGCAAATAACTTCGAAGGATGAAACATTCATGAACCTTTTCGCATTATAGTGAAAACTCTTAGAAATATATCTTCTGTTTGTAAATATGATTGTTCTGACTGAAGTGTACTCCTTTGGACCGGACATGTGTGTCTCCATTTGTAACTTTAATTTAAAATTATTTCAATTTGAGTTCCCACAAATGTAAATGGATATGGAAAGAAGGTCAACACAAGTCACATCATTAGAGATGAAAATGTGGAAGGGGTCAAACTTGCTGTCATTATTTTCATATATATGCAGAAGCATGTATAATACCAGATTAGTACCTTGATAAGAGCACCTCGAGCAATCATGCAAGTGGAAATTTTGGAGCAGTCCGAAACATGCTTGTTCCAGTCAGTAAAGGAGAATACATCGCCATTTCCAATGACATGCAAATTATCAGGGGCCTTCTGTGCACACTGGTAAATATAGTCCCAATCGGCAAGTTTGCTGTAGCGTTGTTGCCGTGATCGACCATGTATTGTTATGGCTGAAGCACCCCAGTCGTATATGTCTGAAACTATAGAATCAGCACGATTCCTGCCCTCAAAGAAAGCTGTTCTTACCTGAAACCAAACAACAGAGAGGAACATCAGTAAAACAATTCAGCAAATTCTGTCTAATTTGTCACATGTCTAGCACCATAAATACATGTCAAGGTGCATATAGCAAGGCATCTCTTCATCTGTGAGAAATACAAAAACCTAGCCCTCGTGCATTAATTGGCCATCCTCAAAAATTAAATGGCTGCACCAGCATTACCTTAACAGTTAACGGCTTTTCAGTAACAGTAGATGCCGCTTGTACAATACTCTTAATCCTCATAGGCTTTGTGAGCAATGATGATCCAGCACCCTTGTTGACAACTATATCAATTGGGCAGCCCATATTTATGTCTATGAAGTCAACTGAACATTCATTATCCACAAGTTCAACCGTTCGTGCTACCGTATCTGGATACGGTCCACAGATTTGCACCCCAAACAAATCCTCTGATGGATGACGTCGTAGCAAAGCCCACTCTGAAGCTTGCCCCTACATGAAAATATCATAAGGAAAGACCTCACAAAGAAAACCAAACTGGTAATAACATATTAACTTTGCTTTTTAGCAAATCATATAGTGCATTTAAGAAGAAAGATGAAAACAGAACAAAGGTTTTGATTTACCTGTAAAAGATTTGTGCACATCGCCATTTCTCCACAGGTAATATCAGCTCCCAAGGTTTTACAGAGCCTCCGAAAAGGAAGGTTCCCGACAGTGGTCAAGGGAGCAAGGTAAAGCTTCTCTCGAAAATCTATAATTTTCTTTTCACGTAAATGAGGTGTTGTGATCAAGTCAACTCTGCAGGAACTTTGGTTATTTGAGGAAACTTTTATTCCATTGATTAAATTAAGGTCTTCAGGTTCTGCCTCATTGTCGTGAATACCTAATCCATAATGTAGTGCACAAAAAGGGTTAAAACTATCTAAGCTAATAGGAAAGAGATTTAGGAAATAAAAAAAAAGCAAAAGGAGACTTTTAAACAATATCTAAGTTCAAGAACAAATTACCAGTCCCATCATTCAGAGTTTCATCAACTTCAACCTTTGATTTCTTTAATGGCCTTGGCTCCACACGTTGAACTGAGCTAACAACCAAAGGTTCTCCCTCTGAATTATCTATTTCTTTGCACAAAGTGGGATCAGGTTCAACATTCGCAGGAACGCTAGAAAGAGATTCAGTTTTTTCATCGCCATTTAGCTCGTGTGCTTCATGTGGATTATCGTCATTTGCTGCTTTAGCTTTATTCTTGTTTCCATCCTGCATCATAAATATATCAAACAGATTTAAAATAGTGGTAACCAGAAAATAGCAGCAGTGACAGGTTCTGGACTGCTTATTCGAGTGGAAGAAAAAAAAAGTTATAGACCAACACCACTACATGTTTAAGTAGAAACTTCATAGATCATCCATGAACAGATTCCTGACGATATACTTTGTCCTACTCTATACAAAATTATGTAAACTAACATAACCATGATAATTATCTATTGAAGGAAGAAGGACAATTTGGATCTCCCTCAAAAGCAAGGAAATCCATACTCGTCTTACTAAATTCAAACCAAACATGTATTTTTGTCCACTAATCATAAGGCAAGGTGGGCAGAGAATATGTGCCCTTAACTACCAAGTACCAATAGCAGCAACATGAATCTGTTGTCTAGAGTTAAGAATACAATAGCACCTTAAAATGCATGGATCGATTTCAATTCTTGACAAAATCATATTAGTGTGCTACCTGCCGTGATATTTTCAATTTGAAATCCCTTTGTCACGACTAATAACTAAATGTCCAATAAGTAAAGCACTAGCAAATCTCACCTTCCCTTTTGGTAGATGCATTACATTAGCGCAATAGTAGCTCAGACTTCTCATCATACTGCAGACTGATACTATGGCATAATCTTTTTTACAATTTGCTATGAAATTGTTTGTTCTGCAGAATGATACTAGAGCATAATCATTTTTGGTGCCATTTTGTAAATATCAGCAGAAACATGTGAACCTTACTGCGAATGTAATATTTGTTCTCATGTTACTACCATACATTTTGTAATGCAACATATACACACTGGTATATACATGCTTATAAAATCTAGGTTGCAAAACACCCACCCAATGCAAGGGTGCACATGAAGATTTGTTTGAGAAAGAAAAAAAACAAAGGTTCAAGCATCAAATTTTCCCAGTTAGAGATGCTTTAAGATCGGGAAAGCAATAAAACTACACCAGTTCCTTGAAATTAGCTAACCGCTACCATATGTATTATGCACCCATGATCAGTAACTGATAACCATTTAAGAAACAAATTAAATACAATGAAATTCATATACTCCAAGAAATTAAGTAATGTTCAACAGAATGTTACTGTACTGTACAAAATCATGAAGTACGTGAAAAAAAAAATGAAATTTGGGAGATCAGAGATAGACATTGGTAAAAGTTGACTATATACCTTAAGACCAAGAAGTTTGATCTGGGCACTGGCCTTAGGAAATTTATATTTGTTCTTCCATAAGAGCTTCTGAATATCTTTGCTCAAAGGATTTCTCTCATGGTTCCCCTCTGAATGATTTTGAGGAGCAAGGTTATCCTTATGTGTACCAAGGAACCGACAAGTTAATCCATATGGACACAAGTGCCCCAATGCGGTAAATGGGCATGTTCCTTCAAAGTCACCTGGTTTCTGTGCAAGAAAAACAATTTTAAGATTAAATGAGTTACAAAGTTCAATAGCCGTTTATATAACCAAATAAAACAATACCTGAGCCAGATAAGCATTTATGTCATGGCTGAAACGGCAAGAAGTACCGTATTTGCATGAGTCCACATTTCCACTTTTCCCTACTTCAATACAAAGATGAGAAGTAGACTTTTGTTCCTGCACAATGCAATAAGCTCAGTGGAGCACATAATTGCCCATATTAAGATGACAATTAGTGGGATATCATTGGCAGTACAACAATAAATAAAGCTATCACCAACATAATGTTGTGCATATGCATGCAAAGATGGCACTCCATGAGTATAAACATGCACTATAATTCTACAAATCATGCAGATATTTATGATCATAGAGAAAACAGTGCAAAGTGCAGGTATACGACCATTTCTCCAATGATTACTTAAAATATAGGAGGCCCAAATAACAAATCAGATTAAACAATGGTTATTTTGTTTTGCTAGAACAAAGTGTCAGAAGAAACATAGCAGTGCAATGTCACTCCCAAGTCCCGTCGTAGGACATAAAATTTCTGACTAACCAACAAAATGCAAAGATTAAGCAAAATACAACTTACTAAATCAAGTAATAACTGAGTGCAGAGGTCAAAAACAGATCCTGTAAAAAACAACGCAATGGTTTTCATTTTTCATCAGGCTATCCTTCATCAAAATTCAACACAACAAATAATAACGATAATAAACCCTGAAATGATACAAGTGTTTTATGTATAGCTACCAGTTGAACCTCGCTAGTAGACGGAAATCATCTCCAAACAGGTTGAAATCTCTTAATCAATTAATTAATGCAAAGACATGCAATTCTCATGTGTGTTGTAGAAAAAAAGAACAAAAAAAGGTTCAAACTACAAGTACCGAAACTATGTCCAAGAAAAAAACTATTACATTGGCTCATATTCTGCAACGTTTACTGCAGTGTCAACAATAGCTGAGAGCCTGAGAGCTCAATAATCTGGCAGTATTTTGATACACAGACGCACAGGCCACGGGAATCGACATGATTTTGTTAGGAACAAGTTACGGCACAAGGCAAATGGCACCCAAAAGTGGAGCAATAACATTGGTGCGCATAGGCATTTCAACGAGCACCTAGCAAGCAGAGCTCAATGACACCCTGAGGCAGTAGAACAGGCACCTTGCGCCCGTTACCGCGGTAGTTACCTGCTGGCGCTCGCGCTTGAGCTGGCGCTTGGACTTTTTCTCTCCCGTGACGACGGCCCCGCCGCCGCCGGCCTTACCCTCCTCCTTGGGGACCTCGCGGATGGGCGGCGGGCGGAGGAAGGCGGGCTTGACGGGGGCGACGGCGCGGGCCACCAGCTCCTCCGGGGTGGGCCGCGGAGGAGGGGGAGAGTCGGTAGTGACGGCGGGAGAGGAGTCCGGAGGGTCGGTGACCGGCGCGGACGCGGCCATGGTGGAGGCGTGGCGGCGGCGCGCTGAGGAGGCTACTGCATACAGGCAGCAGCGAGGGTTTTATGGACGGGTTTTTTTTTACTTAAACCCATAACGGGAAGGCAATTTACTGAAATGTTTAAGTTTTACATATTATTTTTTAAGAAAAAAAGTGTTTTACTGGTAATATCACAATAATAAAGGTGTATTATTTTGTGCTCAAAGTATGTTGTCACCACACGCAGGGTGAGGTGTTATTCCGTGATGCTAAAAATTAATAAAGGTGTCGTGCCGACTATACTCCTCCAACCTAGTTTCATGCTCCAAGGCTGAAGACTCTAACTCCTTCCAAGAATTCTAACCTGAAATCACTGGTTGGTTCACTTTGACATGCTGACTTTGATACGCTGACGTGTGCAAATTGTTCATACACTCCCTTCTTTTAGGATGAATGATTGACTGTGTTTGTGACATATTTGCATCTTTTTACTATCTCTTTGTGAGGTAGATGGCACAATTTGTTGATACTTTGCCAATTAATGGTTTTATTATCTATTTTATTTATGCATGTATAAATTGTGTAGAGATATATCTTGAATACAAAGGACGAATGATTTCCAGTATTTACAATATAATTATGCCATACATCCTTGTGAGTGTGTGTTTGTGCTGTGCTAATGGATGATTTTTATGTGTGTTAATCGAGCAAGTCCCCATGATAGAATATAGATGAGCCTAATTCGGAATGTCTGGTTGGCTTCTAACCGCTAGTAGAGCAGCATGTTTGTACTACTACCGCTGGCCATATGTGTTACTTGTGATTTATATATATGAATGGATACTTGCGATTTACTAGTGGTATGAATGGATAAGAAATTTGAAATTCTTGCTTTCATGTTCTTTTTGGTAACGTGGATTAAAGAACCGCTGAGTAGACACTTCATGTGTTTTTTCTAACTCTGATTATTTATGCTTTTTGAAATATTTTTAAATTTATGTTCATCACGTAGTTTTTTTTTAATTCATCGTAGACGCAACGAAATTCATGTCCAAGTTCCTTCTTGCCGCACAAGCAGAAGCGGTGGCTTCCCATCCTCCCTCCCTACCTCAATGACACGCGGTCCCCGCTTACCAGTTCAACAACTCCGCCTACGCATCTCGTGGACGGCCCATATAAGGCCCAGCCCACCTCCTCCCCTTCTTCTCCTCCCCCACGCTGAAGACGACGCAAGCCCTCGCCTGATCCACTCCCGCAAACCCCTCGCCGACTCAGATCCCGCCGCTCCGTGCCGCCGCCATGCCGTTCACCCCGGGCCCCTACTCCGGCGTCAGCACCCTCGCCCTCGTAAGTTCCCTCCTGTGGCCTCCGCTTCTTCCAGAAGATTCTGGCCCTGGCGAATCATCCCTATCGGATCTGACCCTCCCTCACCTCGCTTCCTCGTCTTGTCTCTGCAGGTGGCGAGGGCGTCGGCCTTTGGCGTCGGCGTCGTCTACGGGAGCATCAAGCTCTCCATCCTCAAGGTAAACTCTCGGATGTGGATTCGCGCAATCTGGTAGCGGCGGGGCAGATGGTTTGGTTCCCCGCAACGTTCTAGCATTAGGGTTTGTGGAAAGACTTGAGGTTCTAGGATGCGAGGATTAGATTGGATGCTGCGCTGGTACTTGTTGATAGAATGGCTTAGTTCCTTCTACCCAGTCTGAGGCTGTTGTGTGTTGATTTGTGGTTAGGACTGTGAAAAACTATTTAGCCCTTGTTTGTGCATCTTCATGTTTGTCACATAGGTTAATCGTCGTCCCTGAATATGAGTTTTCATATTCTGGCAGTACCCTGCAGGGTTGTCAGTTGCTCATTTGGCTTTAATTACATTGAATTCCCAAACTTGTGAGGTCATTCTTTATTTCAGTGTTGCTTCAAGGTGATTATATCACCTTGAAACCAACTTTAGGTTTGTAACTAATGTGGCATAATAGTCGCTTCTTGTATATTTGCTAAACTCGTTCTGCTGGTTCTTTGACTATAGGACATTTATTCGTGGTTAGCAACAAATCCTATCTGTCTCTTGCATGTTATGGGCCTTATGTCGTGGTTTAGACCCTGTTGTTTTGCCTCTGCATGTTTGTGACGTATGTTAATCTTCTTCCCTGAAGATGAAGTATATTTCTGCATGGCCATGAGTTGTTAGAGCATCTCCAGCAGTCTCCCTTTCCCCAATAATCTGACAATATTGGGAAGAAGATATACTCCAGCGGTTCCCCAAAACCTCTCCCTTTCCCCAATAATTATTGGGTTGTCCCAATATTTCACCCCAATTCCCCTCAAATAGAGGGAAAATTTTAGCTCTCCCAATATGTTAGTTGTATTGGGATGAGGTTATTGGGGAACTGTAAAAGCATCTCTCCCAATAATCTATAAAAGTGGTATTGGAACATCCCAATACTATGTTATTGGGAGATGTTTATTGGGGGACTGCTGGAGATGCTCTTACATTCTAGCACTACCCTAAAAGCCTATAGTTTTGGATGTAGGGTTTGCAATTGCTCGTTTTATTTTCATTACATTGAATTCACACTCAAACTTGTCAAATTATTCCTCAGTTTTTCAACATTGCTTCAATTTGATTATGTAACTAATGTTGGCATAATTGTAGCTTCTGTGGAATGGCTAAACTCGTTCTGTTGGTTCTGCAACTATTGGACATTGATTGGTGTTTGTCTCTACTGTGTGTTATCGGCCTTGCGTTGTGGTTGGGCTTTCAACGATGTTAGATCTATGGCTGGCTTAGTATTTCTGAAAGGTCCACAGTAGAGTGGTCTGGTACATAACATATGGTAGTACCCCATAGCCTATAGGTCTGAATTCAGGGTTACCTGATGATGCATGTGTTTTCTGAGCTTGATGTATTTAACTGGCCCCCATATTTGGTTACTGGTCATTTTTTTTATTATGAATGCATACTTCTATCGGATTCTTATGCATTGAGCTCTGTACTACTGAAGAATCTTAGGGTTGTATTTGACCTTCAGCATGCATCAGTTTTTTTTTTTTGTTTTGAAAATGCAGGAGAGCTGCGCTTCATTGCATTAGAGAGAGAAGCATGCATCAGTCTTAAATCTATTGTCTTGATAAGATGCTATTTCTTGTGTTGATAAGTTTGTTTTATTCATCTGGTATCCCTTAAAACAATTAAAATGTATCACACTCATTGATCGATCTTAATTTTATACATGTAACCTTCTTTTGTGGTGAAAATCTAGTAATTGAGTTACAGCATGTTATGGATTCCTGGGGATTTTAGATATCTAATTTCTAGAAGAAAGTCATAATTATTCATATATGGAACTGTGACCATTTATGTCTTTCAGATTCTCGGTGCAAAGTAGTAGGATAGTTTATTTGATAATTAATATGTGTGATGTTATTGGTCTCATGTTACTTAATCTACTGATAAACCCTTGTACCCCTCTTGTTCTATAGATGCTGGTGCTGGTTCTTGGCATTACTATTTCTTTCAACTCATTGGCATAGCCACTTCACAAGCTATGTTGATCTTTTCTAGTTAAGGATTTGAACTGTGAGATTCTTTCGGTGTTGGTTTAATCTTGCTATAGCACAATATTCTTGGGCCAGGTTACAGATAAGCTTGCATGCCCATTGTGGTTGTGAATGATCTTGTTTGTTTTAACTTCTTTATTAAGAGATCGCATTGTTTGCCTAATTGCTCTTGAGTTGAATTTTCACTTGTCAATTTTCTGATGTTGCTCAGATGACGAAACCTAAAAAGGAGGAGGAAGCACATGCTCATCACTAAGGACGACAGGGATGCAATGTGTTAGCTGCAGTTGAAGGATGTCATAAATTGGCAGTGTACCCCTTCTCCATACGTGCATTTGATTTTATGATTTGTGGACCTCTTGTCTGTAACACACCAGCTGAGTTACCTTAGTTTTGCGTCGCAATAAGTTCTTGATCCCATGACTTGAAATCAGGAAGTAAAGGGCAAAAGCTGAAAAGAACCCTTTTTTTTTTGCCAACCTTTTTGAAGTTCAGCAATGAGATATGCTGAGGTTTTGCATGCCCCTGCCGATGAGCTGTTGCGACACTGCATGTTTTCTCATGTGATGCTACTTGGCTAGCGCAGTATTATGGTGTGATTTGTTGGCCACATTGGGCAGTCTGCTTTGCCACTGCGGCTTGAAGTGCGCTAGCCTGCTAAGGCTAGTGGATTTATCTTGCTGCTACGGCGCTCGCTTGCTCGCCGGCATTGCCCAGCATTTTGTTAAGTTGTCGAAGCATTTCTGCCCTGTATGCTTACGGGCAAAACCCACGTGCAGCGTGCCGGTGCTTCATGCCAAACGTGCTGAGCGGATACAGATCGAACAACCCCTTTTGCTGTAGCCTGTAGATATGCCGCTTAGCATTCGCAGTTGACAGTCTGAGGCTAAACGTTCTGTAGAGCTTATTGTGACGAAGGATCGATCACCAGGTCTGTTCGAAAGTTATGAATCCTTGGCAACTCTGTGCTTGCTTCTGTAGTCGATCGTGGGCCAAGGATGGGCGGAAAGGAGGTTAAAAAGAGAAAAAAAAAGGAAGAAGCGGAAGGCGAGGCGGCCTTCTGCTACCTGGGGGTCACGCGCGTGATAGCATTGGTGCATATTGGGCTGCTTTGGAAAACATGCGAAGTGGGGCATGATGCTGGGCCTTTTTTTTCTACTGGGCTGAGTGTATGGGCTGAACAAAGTAATACTACTTGGTGCTACCATGGACTGGACCTGGGCTGCAGACCTCTAGCCCGAGTAGGGACCGCAACAGGTCTAAATCCACTGGATTTTGCTATCCCAAATCTAAACCCATGAAAAATATTTAAACCCATTAAAAAATCCATACATGTGATAGGTTAAAATTTTGCGCAAACCCGTACCTATCGGGTTAACGGGTACCCACCGGTCACCCGTGGGTCTACACCTTATTGCACTAGCTTTTATCATAATCAACAAGTTTAATTAATAAACATTAAGTTTATAGTGAAAAAAATACATGATGAGCAAGAAATTTACTGTTCACTAAAAATATTAGAGGAAATAAAAATATAAATACCAAGTTCTATATTCAAGGGATCGTAACACCATATAAAGTCACCAATCCATCATATACATACATAGATACTACATCAACAAAGCAACAACATCATACCCGCCACCAAAATATTTAGAGTTCACTAAAATAAGAAGCGAAAGAAGAAGGGATATTAAGTTTATTACAAATTCACAAAGTAAAATGATAATTGCACTAGGTTGGAATAAATTTAAAAAATCTATGGATTTATGGATTCGGGTATTGTAGGAATAAACCCGTGCTTATAAACCCAACGGGTAGGACTTTACGCCCATTAGCGAACCCACGGTAAGAAAATTGATCCAAACCGTACCCTAATAGACTAAAAATCCGTCGGATTTCGGATACCTATTGCCATCCCTAAACCCGGACCTTTGGATCCGCCGCCCTCTTTGGTGATACCGACATGTAATTTTTCTCGCTTTGTTAAGTTTGTCTCTACCTAGTGTCCAGATGCTAATTAGAGTACTCAGTGGTGCCAGGTGCCTAGCTTTTGATGGATCACGCGAAGGCATGACAACCTCAGTAAATCTATTTATCGCGTGCGTCGCAAAAGGATGCTAATGTTCGTCTTCCTCGTTGAGCCAACGGTGGCCGGAGTTCGGGGTCTTCAGGGTAGGGGTTGCCGGGGTCCGGTGGCCACCAGCGACATTAGAAGAGGCGGGGTGGGATGGTAGGGATGATCGGCGGTGATGGCCGGTTTACGGGACGGCGACGGTGGGGACGCCCCCAGCCGGGGGCGGTGGTTTGACAAACGGTGGGCCAGGGATCGGGCGGGGGCGCGGCCTTCACTCGGGCGAGGGTGGCACCGGACGGTGGATCCGGCGGCGGGAGCCACTGGAGACGGAGAAGACGGCTAGTGGCGGGGGCGAGCGGCGGAAATTTTTTTCTGCGATTGAATCTCCCTGATTCGCACCCCGACAACCTTGCTTTATTAGGCACGCCAAGGCAAGAAGGTGCTTGATCACCTGACGGATCACGCGTAATATCTTGTATTATCTTCATCTGATATATGGAATTGAACTCGGCTGGCCAGACCACAATAATCTACACATCTATCCGTCTAACACCTCGATCGATCTCCCTGCCCATAATAGAATCTCATGATCTGCTGGTACTTCGTGCTTACCAGCTCAGTCACTACTGCGTCGTCGTGCCAAGCCACTAGTGTCTCGTTTTTTCCTTATTTAGTAAGCACATGGAGTACCACTAAATCGTAGATCATATATTGTGTGTGTATATATATATTTATATATATATCCTGTGTGTTTTCAGTGAAATGAAATCATATATATAGACCAATGGTGTCCAGCCGGGCGCTCATTAGCTTGATATGGATGTCGCCGGCTCCGACTAAGGCCCCGTTCGGTTAGGCCGGAACGGCCGTTCCGCTGGCCCATTCCAGGTGTTTTGCTCCCGTCCGTTTTTAATCCAGGCCAACTTTGGAAGGTCTATTCGTTTTGGCCCGGCCTGGAAAGAAGTCTGGCCCGGCTTGGTCTCCCCCCAACCCTTTCTGGCCCGGAATGAATCCCCACCCCCTTCCCTCCGGAACCAATCCAACACGCGGGGGAGAGCTGGCGGCGCGGAGGCGACGAGGCGGCGGCGCGAGGTCACGGCGTGCCAGCGCAGCACAGTCCCGACGGCGACCCCTCCGCCGCCCTCTCTTCCTTCCCCTGCAATTTGCCACTGTTAGTGGAGATTGCCACTGCAATTTTTATTAAATGTCTATGTTTATTAACTCTGTCAGTGGAGATTGCCACTGCAATTTTTATTAACTCGAGAAGATTGCTTGGCTAACTCTTTCAGAAGCTGTTAGACAAATCCTAGTGCCAATTGGTATGAAGTTTTGCTAAGCATTACTGATTTGTCCTGTGAGCTCTTGTAGCTTGTTAACTGCTAGTACTTTTGAGCAAAGGTTGGTCTGAATATTTACAGGTTCAAATATTGCAATGATTGATACAACTGTAATTCTGCTAGCAGTTCAACTTAGAGCCGTATTGCGGTTGCAGATAGTGTCCAATATCTTCATGATCGTTAAAACGATGATTGCGGTTGCAGATAGTGTCCAGTATCTTCATGATTGTTAAAACGATGATTGCGGTTGCAAGTTGTCTGCCATTCTTTTCCTAATCAATATTTTAAAATAAAAGATCAATTTATAGTCCTATCTCCATATTGTATGAATCATTATGCTTTCACATTGCTTGTCCGATAGTTGAAGAAATTTCAAAATTCTCCATAACCAGCTATTACTGGTATTTGCAGGGATGGAAAGTGTTGCGGATAGGAGATGTCTCAAGTTTGGTGAGCCCAAGTGCATGCAGAAGCTCAGACAGGGCAGGGAATAATCTGAATTCAGAAGCTCTTGGTGATCAAATGAGTCTCTGAACCCCAGCTTGGGCCGGAAGCTATGTACTCTCTAGCCTGTGTTCTTTAGCAGCAATTATAGTAGTCTGTAGTAGCATGGGGATTTTCTCTTTTTCATCGAACGTTGTAGTTGATGCAGTGGTTGTGAATTTCCGTTCTGCTCAGCATTGTGATTGTGTACTCTGTTTCTTTCACCTGAACAAGCTTTTCTTCTTCTATCGGGCATGCATACTCCTGTGTAACTTCCAGTCCAGCTGAACACAGTTTTGTGGGAATGGAATGGTTCCATGACAGGATTTGAACCAGATCAGGATTGAGTGAAGGAGGGGGATTCACTAAATCCTGTCCCTGAACGGTTCCTGGACAGGAACAAAACCAAAACAACCGAACGAGCCCTAAGGGCTCATTTGGTTGGTTAGGAACCGGTCCAGGCCAGGAATGATTTAGAAAGGGGATTGAGTGAATCCCCCTCCTTCACTCAGACCTGGCCTGGTTCCGTTCCTGGCTAGATTGATTCCACTTCTAGAATTAATGCTGAACTCAATCCATTCGGTTACACAGAAATTAAAACAGGTCATTTTTACATCACACAATTCCAGCACACATGTAATACTAAAAATATGATTATTCTAATTATTGGTTAGCCGCTAGAATAATTGTCTCCAGCACAGAACATGCAGTACCGTAACTGGTGGACATGTTTTGCAATAAATTATGGCAAAGTGTGGCAAACTGCCCCTTTCCACGCCTTTTACACCTACTGACCCGTGACAGAGAAATGTTTAAAGGAATGATAGTTGCATCAACATCAGCCTACCCTCGTGGGTCCCACAACACACTGCCGGCGCGTTTTACCGCGCACCTTGGTGACGCTGCCCTTGCCAGCGGATGGAGGCGCCGGTTCCCAGCGTCGCGCTCCGCCGGTCGCGAGCTCCGCCGGGCTGCGAGCTACATAGGCCGCGAGCTTCGCCGGTTCCGTGCCAGCGTCTCGCGGGCCCCACGCCGTGCCGCGGTGCTCCGCCCATCCTCGGGCCGGCGTCTCCGCACGGAGAGAGGAAGTCAGTGAAGGGGATGAGAGATGAGGATAAGAAAGCAGTGAGGGGATGAGACTGAGGATAAGAGAGAGGTGAGGGGATGAGACTGAGGATAAGAGAGAGAGAGGTGAGGGGATGAGTGAAGGGGATGAGATTTCCCTAGGAATATGGTTAGATTCCTAGGGAAAGATCCAATATTTCCCTAGGAAACGAGTTATATTCCTTGGGAAATCGATAGTTCTCTACACTTTTCGAAAAAACTCTAGGCAAACAGTATTTTCTAGAAAACTTTAGATAACTCTAGAAAAACACGTGGATTCGAGTAGTGATAGAGTTGTCTCTTTCTAAGTTAAAAAACAAGAAGACCGGAAACACAAGACCAAAACCTAAGTGCCTGGAGGTATGAGGGCGAGGAGGTAAGAAACTCATCGAGCCCCAGCTGTAGACCACTGCTGCAGCTCCTCTTTAATGACCGAGATGACACTGGTCAAATTAGGGAGTAACCCCATAAAAACACAATGGTTACGTTAGTTTTAGAGAGTCCAGGCTTCTAAAATGATGATGGAGTTTAAACCTTTTCGGAAAGAACAAATCATCTATTTGTGGGCAAGTGCATGTAAGCTAACTTCCTGCAGAATGAACCACATCTGACGGGTGAAGACACATGAGACCAGCAAGTGGTTAACTGTTTCCTCAGCATGGTCATAGAGTGGACAAACTTCAAGATGTGGAAGTCCTTTTCTTGCTAGGCGATCAGCTGTCCAGTATTTTTTATGTACTACTGTCCACATGGGTAACTTGAGTAACTTGAATTTGCCAGGTGCCAGCTCTTCCAAATTCTTTCCCAAGGATTGAAATAAGTAGCCCCAATAAATAAAGCTTCATAAGCCGATTTTGTGGAGTACTTGCTAGAAGTAGAGAACTGCCAAATATGTGTGTATCCTCTACTTGTGGCTGCAGCTCAACACTTGACAGGAGCTCCCACAGGTGAAGATACTTGAGCAGGACATCTACTATGAGTGCTCCCCTTATGTCAGAGACCCATCTCCTATCATTGAGAGTGTCATAAACTGTTCTCCTTCTTGCTCTAGCAGCCACTGAACCAAACAAGTGTGGCAAGGACTGTTCCAAACTTTGACCAAACAGCCATCTGTCAGTCCAAAAAAGACTATTCTTGCCATTTCCAAAAGAGCCTCCGTTGTTTAAAGTATTAACGACCACATGATAATTTCGGTCATTAACCATTTACTCAAGGGATACTATGTGATTGTTAATTTCATATAAACAGCAGCCACTTTTCTACTAATAATGATCACTTTCCCGGTCATTAATAATTTTATCACCCATATCTTGGCTGTTAGCAAGCTTATAAAAACATTAGCAACCCTGATGCTCCTGAGGGCTAGTTAGAGACCATATCATATCTCAAACAATGTCGTAGCTATATTCCATGTGTAAGGACAATAATATCATTCTCAACTTATATATTGGCCAAAAAGATCTCAAATAACATATCCATGTACATAACAGCCCTTCCAAAGCTTCATCTAATCGACAAAGAAGTCCACTACATCACAATATTGGTGAAGATTCTACTTCTTCGCATAACTTTCTGTAATACATTTGTTTTATCAATTATTGGTATGCTAGCGCCTTCCAAATCCTCTGTGCGTGGCTTTCTCCATAGATCATCCTGGCCTGTGCAACTACAACAGGAAAAATAGTTAGAAATCAAAATGAGATCACTCCTGAGTTGCGTTTATAATTTCTGGTTTATGCGCAAATCAAACCTAGGGTACCTGCAAGAACAAAATGGAAGAGATTAACATTGAACCACAACAGTACAAGAGCTAAGCCGAAAAAAATGTGAGATTTCTAGTTCATATGAACTTGCCTGAGTAGAAGAGGAGACTCCATCAAGTTTTAGGAAACACAAGCTACAGTTATTAACTAGAAAATTAGATTGCCTGCCTAAGTGAAGCCATATTTGTCTTAGACTTAAAGAAAGGATGATATGGATTCAATTAAGCTTTAAGTTATATGTGAAAAATGTAAGATCTGCCTTATTTGCACTGTCATGGTGCACACTGCACACACAAGGAAATTTTCAGATCCATTATCTTTAAGGTTGATATATTATTCAAGGACCAGGTAGAGTAGCAATATAGTAGAAAGCACCACCATCCACGCAAAAGTTATTGTACTACATATTAGGTTCGTGCCCGTGCGTTGCCACGGGATGGAAAAAATACAATAAGAAAATAAGCAAACCTACCAATCAATGAGATATATATCATATAAATTTACATCGAGGATACTATGAGCCTCAAAAGATTTTTAGGTAATTGAAGCAGGTAAATACAAATTATTTAAAAAGTTTAGTCAAATAATATCCAAATCCAATAAAATTGGCAAAAGTTGTTTCATTGCACAAATGCTTAGATCAATGTTGAAAGTTGCGGCTATAGTGTTTAGCGGCAGTGGCGGACCCAGAGTTCTTCTATAGCCTAGGCCAAACCTAGCAACTGATAACAAGTTCACATTGTATTTGGCCCAGCTGATCTCTCTCCAGATTATTGGATCAAAAAAATAAGAAGCTCACTAGCACACGGCTCAGCAAGGAGCCCGGGCAGATGCTCAGGCTAGCTGGGCCTTGGGTCTGCCAGTGTTTAGCGGATTGCTCCCAGAAAAGCTATAGGCGCTATAGCTGCGCTATAGCAGCCGCTATGACCTTTAGCGTTTTGCAAAAAATACCAGCAAAGTTAGGAGAAATATCACCAGTTTCAGAACATATTTCATAATTATATGTCTAGACATTGGTGCAGAACTGAAATAATGATAGGCTCACAAGTCACAACATAAGTGCAAATTAACAATAAGTAAATAACAAATTAACAATGCAATGCAACATAGCACTAGCAGGCTAGCAGCTCATCTTCAGTTCTTCACTTCTTCTTCACTACTTCACTGGTCTGTGATCACTAATCAGAGTCACAATCATTATTGTGACCAGATGAACTAGAAGCAGCTGGGGATGGCATACCACCAACATCATCTTCACCTTCAGAAGTGGAAGTCTCCTCTTCATCATCTGGAACAGGGATCAACTTCTTTTTCTTTCTATTCCTATGGACCTGATTACTTCCCTTTCTTTTGTGTTCTCCGATGCTCCCTGTGAGGATGATCCACCTGCAGCAAGATTCCCTGCTTGTTCTTGTTCTCCTTCTACAATGCCTGTGATCTACTTATTGTCTTCATCTTCTTCAACCTTAGCAACCAATCAGGTCTCTAGTCTTGTTCTCTTTTTTTTTTGCCTTAATTTGGAGTTGAATTTCACAAAAGCAAGGTCTTTCATTCTGTCGCGGCTGAGCTTATTGCGTCTCTTTGTGTGGACCTATTAAATATATAGATTAAACTATAAGACTATGAACTTAAGAAGTAACTAGTAAGATAAATATGCATGTAAGAATTGGAAGACAAACACTATGCTTACTTGCTCATATGCACTCCAGTTTCTCTCGCATGCTGAGGAGCTACAAGTCAGACCAAGGGTTCTTGCAGCCAATTTCCTAAAGTTTGGTGCACTTGTGCCATGATTCATCCACCACTTAGCTACATTAGAAAACAAGACACACTAGAGTTAGAAAATGGGTAAAAAAAATGAAAAATAAGATTTCAAATGAAGCTTATCAGATCTGGGTCAAAATTTTTGCTTCTCCATTGCCTTCTAGCAATTTCTTTGCCAAATGATCCATCCCCATCCTGATATTGCTCAAGTTCAGTAATGATCTTGTCTTGAATATCTGCATTGTCAACCATCTTTGTGATGCAAGTCACGGGCGGAGCCAGGACCCGTGCTGGGCGTGCTGCAGCACGGGCCTAGCTAGCTCAGATTGTCGCAAGTAAATCTGTAATAGTTAGACCTAAGAACAGAAAAATTCAGCCTAATTTTACCTAGCCTAACATTTTGTCCACTCGTCAGCCCCGCTTGGAAGACTTTTCTGGCTCCGCCCCTGATGCAAGTTATTAGAGTTAGACCTTCACTGAATGTTTCGTCTAGTTCAATGTCCAACTTGTTTGGATAGTAATAGTATGGGTTTAAATAGTAACCAGCTCTATGCAAAGGAGTTTTGAGCTTCCTGTTCCATCTCTTGTCAATTATATCAAAGACTTCCTGAAATTTGCTCTGGTCATTTCCAAACCTCATAGAGATGTCATTCTTTGCTTCCAAAAACATCCATACAAGAACCCCATTCCAGGTACATTAGCCAGTGGCTCAAAAAAATTGATAGCACAGTCTACTCCTTTCCAAAGTGTTTCAGACCTTACAACATTGCTGGCTGCGAGGGATATATTCGATTCAATTGAAAAAAAATCAGTTTTTTTTTTCCACCAGCTGCAGCTAACATCTACTATTACATCAGGTATGCACAGTAACAATCAACGCATGTTCACTTTCATCAGAACGAAAAACATGGCATGGAAGCATGGACAGTCTAATATCCTAATCGATGTATTCAATTACATCAGCATCTTATCAGATCACAGCGGATTAGAATACTCACCTAGCAAATCGGCGGAGGTGACAACGGGGGCAACCAAGACATCGACGATTCAGATGCCACAAACAGCATCCTCGCCGGAAGATTATCTCAACATAGCCACGTAGGTGGCCGTCTCCACATCACAAACAACCTGGTCCACCATGGCCCCGCTCGAGGATGTCGCCTTCTGTTGGAATATTTGGGCTAGGCCCATTTATTTAAATGATAAATTAAGAATTAAAAGGCCCACGAGTTAATGCTAAGGAGTTAAGAGGTGATTAATACCTTGTGAGTAATTGAGGAGAGTAATGGCTGAGTTATAATAGGTGATTAAAATAGAGAATTAAATGTATCGAGGTTCATCTCCTTCTCCTCTTGAGTCACCTATATAAGGAGACAACCTCCTCTCATTGAGATCTCTCTCAACACTCGACGGTACTCCTATTTAGGAGATCTCTCTCTTTCTCCCTCTGTTTTCTGCTGTTAGCATCACCATCGCTAGCGCTGCGCGCACAGTTCTGGCGAGGGTAGGCCTCCGAAACCCTGCACGCTAAAGATCCTGCACGGGATAGCGGGCAATCAGGTTTTTGGGAGCGTCTTCACGCGACTGCTCGCTTGCTCCCTGAACGACTACTTCCTGGTGGTCATCGACTACTTCATTCTCAAGCTGTACGACTACTTCGTCTACACCCCCAACTACTTCATCTACATCCGGTTGTCCGAACGACTACTTCCTGGCAGCCGTAGCTGTGTTCCCCAAGTGAACATCAAGATCATCTATACTACCTCCTGACGGCCATCTGCACTGCAACGACTTACTTCAGCTACATCAAACAGCCCGGACCGACACAATGTCAGTCCTGGGAACGGCGCAACCGGTGCCTCCAGCACTGGTCCCGCCTTGGGGTACATTCCAAACCATCTATGGTTTATTCCTTTATTCGTGTTAGTTAGTGGAATTAACATGAACACAAACACATGCTTTATCGTCACAAGATCACTAATATGTATCTTGGAATTGCTAGTAATATTCTGAATTAAAATAGGCTGAAATTTTCCTAAATATCTTACAATCCAAAAACTTAATTATGTTGATAGGCTTTCGGTAGCTAACTTTGCTATAACAATCAAACCGAATATATTTGATGGTTCCAACTACAAGCGTTGGTGTGAGCGGCTTATATTGTGGTTGATGGCGATGAACCTGATGCATGTAACAAAGGGGAAGCCCGAACAGTTCACTCCAGAGGAAGGGAGTGCGTTTGATGCTTCCGATAACCTTTTCCGAGGCTGCATCATAAGTATTCTTGCTGAAAACCTTGTGGATACATATATCCGGCTCGCGAATGGCAAGGAAATGTGGGATGCTCTTGAGACTCAATATGGAGTTTCTGATGCCGACAACGAGTTGTATGTCATGGAACAGTTCCTTGGCTACATGATGGTTGAAGACCGTTCTGTGGTAGAACAAGCCCATGAGATACATACGCTGGCAAAAGATCTCAGGAATTGTAGCAAAGAGTCTCCATGTGTGTTACCTGACAAGTTTGTGGCTGGAGGTATTATCTCTAAGTTGCCACTTTCTTGGAGGGATTTTGCTACTTCACTGAGACACAAGAGACAGGAGTTCACCATTGATGGACTCATTGGGACTCTTGATGTTGAAGAGAAGGCGAGAGCAAAAGACACACGTGAAAAAGGCATTGCTGGGACTTCTAGCGCCAACTTGGTACAGATGAAGAACTTCAATGCATCCCACAAGAAGAAGAACAAGCCACTTTTAAGACTACTCAAAGACTACTCAAACAACCACTTTTAAGAAGAAGAAGAAGAAGGGAGCTTGTTATGTGTGCAAGAGTGCGGATCACTTTGCTGCTAAGTGTTCGAACCGCAAAGGTGGCAAGAAATCTGCCAACATGGTCATTAGCGAGACTAGAGGAACATCGGGGTACGGTAATCTATTATCCACCGTTCTTTCAGTATGCCAATCATCTGAATGGTGAGTTGATACGGGGGCTAATATACATGTATGTGCTAATGTTTTCTTATTTTCTTCTTATCAGGTCGGAGGAACTTCCTCCTTGTTGATGGGGAACGGATCGCATGCGCGTGTACTTTGTGTTGGTACGGTCGATCTGAAGTTTACTTCGGGAAAAACCTTGCGGCTGAGGAACGTGCAACATGTCCCCACCATCAAGAAGAACTTAGTTAGCGGCTATCTACTATGTAGAGATGGTTTTAAATTAGTTTTTGAATTCAATAAATGTTTACTTTCGAAGTATGGGAATTTTGTTGGAAAAGGATATGATTGCGGAGGCTTGTTCCACCTTTCTTTGTCCGATGAATAAAAATTTGGTGAACCATGTGATGAATAGATATGATGAGTCCTCTATTTAGCATTCAGGACTTTGTCATATCAATTTTTGTTGTTTGATGAGGCTAGCAAATTTGAGTTTAATTCCGAAGTTCACTTTAGTCAAAACTTCTAAGTGCCATGTATGTGTTGAATGAAAACAACCACGCAAGCCTTATTTGGCTGCAGAGGCGAGGGACTTGGCACCTTTAGAATTAATTCATTCCGATCTGTGCGAGATGAATGGAGTACTGACAAAAGGTGGCAAGAAGTATTTCATGATGTTGATAGATGATTTGACTAGATTTTGCTATATTTATCTGTTGAAGTCTAAAGATGAAGCATTACACTATTTTAAAATCTATAAAGCTAAAGTGGAGAGTCAACTCGAGAGAAAGATCAAACGTGTAAGGTTGGATCGTGGTGGAGAGTACTTTTCTAATGTTTTCACTTCATTCTGTGAGGAATATGGAATAATTCATGAGAGGACACCTCCCTACTCGCCTCGGTCAAATGGGGTTGCCGAAAGAAAGAACCACACTCTAACGGATTTGGTTAATGCCATATTAGATACAACGGGACTTTCCAAGGAATTGTGGGGTGAGGCCATTGTGACTGCATGTCATGTCCTGAATCATGTTCCTATGAAGAATAAAGAGATAACACCATTTGAAGAATGAGAGAAGAAAAGGCTAACACTTTCTTATTTATGTACTTGGGGTTGTTTGGCAAAGGTCAATGTGCCAATAACTAAGAAACGTAAGCTCGGACCTAAAACTGTGGACTGTGTCTTTTTTGGTTATGCTATTCACAGCGTGGGTTATAGATTTTTAGTAGTAAAATTTGGAGTACTTGACATGCATGTTGGTACAATTATGGAGTCCAGAGATGCTACATCCTTTGAAAACATCTTCCCTATGAGAGAGGAAGCTAGCACGACTAGTTCTAAATTGTCTGTTAATAAGGAACCTGCTGTTTTGATAGAACACAATAAACGTACACATGAGGAAAATCCTGATGAGGATGACAATGAAGCTCTTAGAAGGAGCAAGAGACAGAGAACTACAAAGTCTTTTGGTGATGATTTCATTGTGTACCTTGTGGATGATACTCCTAGAACCATTGAAGAGGCATATTCCTCTCCAGATGCTGACTATTGGAAGGAAGCAATATTGAGTGAGATGGATTCTATTATGTCTAATGGTACTTGGGAAGTAGTCGAGCGTCCTTATGGGTGCAAACCTGTAGGATGTAAGTGGGTGTTCAAGAGAAAGGTTAGGCCTGATGGTACTATTGAAATGTGCAAGGCAAGGCTTGTAGCTAAGGGCTATACTCAAAAGGAAGGAGAAGACTTTTTTGATAGTTAAGTCACCTGTGCCCCGATTGACTACAATCCGAGTACTTCTTTCCCTGTCAGCCTCTCATGGTCTTCTTGTTCATCAGATGGATGTTAAGATAACTTTCCTAAATGGAGAGTTGGAAGAGGAGATCCATATGGATCAGCCAGATGGGTTTTTGGCAAAAGGTCAAAAAGGTGTGGTATGTAAACTGATTAAGTCTTTGTATGGCCTGAAGCAAGCACCTAGGCAATGGTATGAGAAGTTCGACAGAACTCTTACGTCAGTAGGCTTTGTTGTGAACGAAGCTGACAAGTGTGTACTATCGTTATGGTGGGGGCGAAGGAGTGATCTTGTGTTTGTATGTGGATGTTATACTAATCTTTGGGACAAGCCTTAATGTGATTAAGGAAATCAAAGAGTTTTTCTCTCAAAAATTTGAGATGAAAGATTTGGGAGAGGCTGATGTTATTCTAAACATTAAACTAGTCAAGGAAGGTGATGGTGGGGTGACTTTTGTTTAGTCCCACTATGTGGAGAAGGTCTTCAGTCGCTTTGGTTTTAGTGACCGCAAGCCAACTCCAACACCTTATGATGCTAGCAAGATATTACGGAAAAACAAATGAATAATGAGAGATCAGTTAAGATACTTTTAGATTATTGGTTCACTTATGTACCTAGCTAGCGCTACAAGACCTGACATCTCGTTTGCTGTGAGCAAACTAAGCCGGTTTGTGTCAAATCCAGGAGATGATCACTGGTATGCTCTAGATCGAGTACTGCGTTATCTGAAGGGCACTATGGACTAAAGTGATTCAAATTGGATCCCTGATGCATATGAGATTAAGGCCATGAGTGGATATGTGTTCACACTCGGAGGTGGTGCTATTTCTTGGAAGTCTTGCAAGCAGACCATCTTAACGAGGTCAATTATGGAGGCAGAACTCACTGCGTTAGACACCGCCACTGTTGAGGCCGAGTGGCTTTGTGAATTTCTAATGGATTTGCCGGTAGTTGAAAAACCAATACCAGCTATCCTAATGAACTGTGATAATCAAACTATGATTGTCAAAGTGAACAGTTCTAAGGACCACATGAAGTCTTCCAGGCATGTAAAGAGGCGGTTAAAATCTGTCAGAAAATTGAGGAACTCCGGAGTGATAGCCATGGATTATATTCAGACGGCTAAAAATCTGGCAGATCAATTTACAAAGGGTCTTTCACATAATGTGATAGACATTGCATCCAAGGAATTGGGCCTGATACCCTTGAGAGTTACTCACAGTGGTAACCTGTCCTTTGTGATCGGAGATCCCGTGAATTAGGATGGTGAAACAAGCTATTGACTGATAGAGGGAAGAGAACCTTTAAACAAGGCTCATTCCAGCGGTGGTGCATTCTCTTCTAATCTGTATGGCAGATTGGTGTAAACCTTAATATGATCCAAGTGGATCAATGGAGCAGAGATGTTGGCCTACAGAACATCTCCAAGGATTGCACCTATATGGGCTGACTGCTGGTCACAGTCTATGAGAGTGGGCGATCTCTAGATGTTCATGAAAAGGCCCGGAGTATGACTTATAAGCTCCAAACCGCAGGGATTCTTTTGCAGCCTAGTATCAGTGAAGGGCTCTGGCCAAGCTTGTATGCACAAGACTGATAATTCAAGGCATAGTCCATTAATCAGTTGTGAATAAGTGTAACTTTAGTTCTAGATGGATGTTCAACTTAACAGTCTCCATCGAAGTATTGGTATATCAAAAATTACGGTGGATTTGAGAGAATTTCTTGTTTGTCTTGAAATTCTTGGTGGGGATTGTTGGAATATTTGGGCTAGGCCCATTTATTTAAATGATAAATTAAGAATTAAAAGGCCCACGAGTTAATGCTAAGAAGTTAAGAGGTGATTAATACCTTATGAGTAATTGAGGAGAGTAATGGCTGGGTTATAATAGATGATTGAAACAGAGAATTAAATGACGGGTTAATGGAGCATTTTCATGGCTATTATTGTATCTAGGTTCATCTCCTCCTCTTGAGTCACCTATATAAGGAGATAACCTCCTGCATTGAGATCTCTCTCAACACTCGATGGTACTCCTGTTTAGGAGATCTCTCTCTTTCTCCCTCTGTTTTTTGCCGTTAGCATCCCCATCGCTAGCGCTGCGCGCACAGTTCTGGCGAGGGTAGGCCTCCGAAATCTTGCACGCTGAAGATCCTGCATGGGATAGCGGGCAATCAGGTTTTTGGGGAGCGTCTTCACGTGACTGCTCGCTTGCTCCCTGAACGACTACTTCCTGGTGGTCATCGACTACTTCGTTCTCAAGCTGTTCGACTACTTCATTCTGTACGACTACTTCGTCTACATCCGGTGGCCCAAACGACTACTTCCTGGTGGCCGTAGCTGTGTTCCCTAAGTGAACATCAAGATCATCTCGACTACCTCCCGACGGCTATCTGCACTGCAATGACTTAGTTTGGTTACATCAAACAGCCCGGACTGACACAATGTCCAGTCCTTGGGGTACATTCCAAACCATCTCTGGTTTATTCCTTTATTTGTGTTAGTTAGTGGAATTAACATGAACACAAACACATACTTTGTCATCACAAGATCACTAATATGCATCTTGGAATTGCTAGTAATATTCGAAATTAAAATATTCTGAAATTTGCCTAAATATCTTACACCTTCGATGCCAACTGGTGGAGCTCCACGATCTACACAACCACTTCACGATGCCAGATCTGCATGGCCGCCGTCATTATGTGCACATCTCCAAGGCGAAGTGCTGAAGGAAGGGTGCAAGGACCGTGGAGGCACGACAGAGATAAGGCGCTGCTGCAGCTCTCCTCTGGTGCACGGCCCTTGTCACAACCCAAAGTTTAAAACCATGTTTAACATGTAACTAGTAGCATCATGAGCATCATTTAATCGTAATGGAGCGTCATTTATGCTTGAATTTGAATGATTATATTGAATTTCTTGCCTTGTTTGAGTGAATGTTGTGAAGCAAGTCTAACTTTTGTTAAGTAACTGTGCCCTCAAAAATTTGACTAAAATACTATATTTCAAATGATGAATTTAATATTTTTTTTTTCAATTGTTTGATGACTAGCCCGAGCCATAAAATTCTTGGAAGTTTTAAAAACTGCTGTTTTGCTTGAATTACTATGAGCAATCTATAACAGCCTTTTGAGTTCTTATTGTTGAATTGTGTTCTTGGTAGTTTGATCTTGCTCCAGTAAAATTTTGACGATTTTTGGAGCCCGGGAAGTCCTAGTTTTTGAATTTTGAAGTTGAACCATCATTTTCCTTTTTCCCATCCACCCCGGGCCCAGCTGTCAGCCATGGCCCCCGCCATCTGCGCGCCTCCTGGCTCGCCCGTTGGCAAGCCCAGGTGGCGGCGCCGCACCGTCAGCGGCAGGCTGGGCCAGCATGGCCGCGGGAAGGCAAGTTCCCTCCCCGACCGCTCGCCTTCCTTCCTTTAGTCCTTGCGCCGGTTTCCCTCCCCCGACACCCTAGCTCTTCTCCTCCATTGCCGCCGCCATACCCTTCTTCCCCTCCGCCGGCCACCGCGATTCGCCGCCTCCGGTGCGTCTTCCTTTGATTCCCCGCACGCACAACACCACCTCGCCCTCCTCATCCGATTTAGGCCCTCACCGGCCGTCTTCCTCCTTTGACGACCCCCCTCGACGCCGGCCTCCGCCCGCCGCCGCCGCTCCTCGCCGTGCTGCCGCTCGCCGCGCCATTCCACCCGTTTGTGCCACAGGTGAGCATTCCTGTCGCGCCCAGGTCCCCGTGCGTGCGCCGCCCCTGTTCCGGTCGCCTCCCCGGCCGCGTTCCCCCGCCGGTCGCCGCGACGTCGCGCTGCGCTCGCGCGTTCGCTCACGGACCGAGCCTTGGCCGCGGTCTGGCCACGCCCCTGCCGCGGGTCAAGGCCAGCAGCCAGCCTTGACTTGGCCCAGGTCCGCCTGGCCTCCTAGGCCCACCTGTCGGCGCCTGGGAGCGCCGGATCCAGGTGTCCTTAGCATTTTCCGCAAGTTTTTATGTTTTTCATAGAGCTGTCAACTTGTAAAATCCATGGAAATTTTTGTAGGTCTCCAAAAATTGCGAAACTTGTTTTGTTGGATTCCTGTGTTCTAGGAATACTCAGAAAAAATGTTTTTTTGCATGTTAATGTTCTGTAAAATTATTTATGCTTTGTCTTTATGGAAGTAAGTTAATTACTTAATAAATGGTAGTTTGCTCTAAAAATACCAAACTGAATTTTGTTAGAATCCTTGTGAAATATTCTATCAAATGGTGCAACCTTTTCTAATGAATCTCTACTGTTTAATAGGGTTTTAGTGTGTTTCATTGTTCTCTGCCTGATAGCTTGTTTAATTCATAACCTTTGTTTGAAAAGAGATAAAGTAGAAAAACCGCTTCTGTTATCCTTTCTGTGACGTCTAGATCCTCTGGTAATTTTCTGAGAATTTGTGGAAATGATTTGCATATCTTTTAAGATTTAAATTCTTTAGAGTAACTGAAACTTGTGATGTGCATAAGTAATCCTACAAAAATGATTTTGCTGCAAATCAAACCCCCATGAGTTTCTTATGATGTTCTCTGTATGCTAGAATTAAATCTTGATTTATGCTTGCTGTTTGAGTTATCTTGACCAATCCTCGCTTTAGGTCCTTTGTTAAAAGCATAGAAAGCGAGATTTTGTCACTAGCATTCGCGTTGCTTGTCTTGTTTATGTATGTCATACATTCCTCATTTCATGTCATGTCATTTTCATATCATCGGCATCATGCTAATGCATGCATCTCATTCATGCACTATACTTACCGGAACACCGGAGAACGAGTCCGTTGAGCCCGCCGAGACCGTCGAATCCCGGCCCGGAGTTGAGTTCGTTGTTGAGCCGGAAGAGAACCAAGGAAAGCAGCTAAGCATGTTCCTTGACCCACTTAAATTGTTTTAATTTAGTTATCTCACTCGAGTATATGTGGTTATGCTATATGTTTATCTATTGCATCGTTGATCCTACTTTCTTGCATTTATCTTCCTTGTTTTATATCCATGTCTTTGCCACTTGTAGTTAGTAACTAATTAATTTATTAAATTCTTATCCATGCTTAGGGTTGGTCCATAACTTGTAAGAAAATTTTGGGAATAAGATCACATTATGCTCACTATACGACTTGGTCACCTTGATCGCACTTGTCCGGTTTTGAAAACGTTGGAAGGATCGGAACGGTCTAGTTGGAAAAGTGGTTTCGTGGTTTGGGCGAAATGTAGGGCCTAGAGAAAGGAGTCTCGGAGGCATAGTCCACTTGAGTCGTTTAAGGACCGTCCGTGGATGACCTTGGTTTTGAGCAACTTAACATACTACAACATATCCAATCATGGTATGGATGAGCCGAATACCTTCTAAGTTTTAATCATTGAGGCACGGTTCTAGATGTGTGGCCATAGGGCTCTGTAGAGAGGCTTAGGGGTGTCCCCGGTGGACCTAGGTGACTCTCCGCGCAAGTTAGGCGTGATTTTTCAATTGTTGAGACTTGTTGGGAAAGGTTGATGCGAGTACCCCTTACCCAACGTGATCGGTTGGGTGAGCCGCATGGTCCTCGTGTCGTGTGGGTAAAGAAGTACACCCTTGCAAGGTTAAATAACCAATTCGAATTGCCGCTCTCTCGGTTATGAGCAAGCTCAATATCCAATGAATTCTTCGTAGAAGTATCGTTTATGCTTGGTTTTGGCTCATGTCACCTTATGTTACTTTTTGTTAGTAGTTAAAGCAACTAAAATTGTGAGGTGGGTCGGGCAAGATAATTAAATTGCTAGAAAGCTAGGTGTTGGATTAGTGAGCTCATGCTTATGCAAACTTACTTAACCCTAAAGTCTTGTTGAGCCCTCATTTGCATACTCCTTGGTTATAAAATTGCGTAAGTCTTGCGAGTACCTTTGTACTCATGTTGCTTTTTAAACTAAGTTGCAGGTGAGCCGGAAGTTGTGTTTGGCCATTTCTACCCGGCCAATCCCGGTGCGGGGTAGGAGTAGGTCGATGTGGCCTCGATGGTGTCCTTGAGCAAGACTCCATTAGTTATCATGTTTATCAAGTTATCCGCTGCGCAAACGTTTCTTTTGGGATATCATGTTAAATACAAAACTTTAAGTTTCATGTCCCTTTTAATGCTAATTGTGAGCCCAAGGCTTGTAAATTATTGTTGAACCTTTAATTTCAAATTTGAATCCTCCTACGTTGAACTTGAAATGTTTATTTGTCGAACCTTTAAAATGCTTAAAATTGCTCTTTGTGGTCCAGCAGCAATATATGTGATTGTAAACGGTATTTGTGTATGCGTGATCTTGGGCATATGGTGGTGCACATACCGGGACTACCAGATTTGATATTATTTTTGGCGAATGACGTGTCGGTTGTTCATGTCTTAGATGTGGGTTAACTCGTGGCACGCTCTCGGGTGAGCACGTGTTAGCTCTCATCTTAATGATAATGACCGGCGGTTCGTTTAAAATGGTGTCAAATTGGGCGGTTCTTACAACGGGTATCAGAGCCGAGGTTCCATGAAGTGAACTTAAAATTTTGCTTGGTGGGTTGAGAGTGAAATAAAAATTGAGTATTTGCACTAATATTTATTTTTGCTAAAAGTTGAATCTAAGGATTAATTTCTAACCTTCTTCCTTTGTCTTAGAGCTATTTTCTCTCTATAGCTTCATTTGTTTAAATTAAATATGCTTAACCCCTCTTGTCTTCACAAATAGATGGCTTTGATCATGGCAACCCGCGCTCCGGAGACGGTTGGATTCCCGACGCTCCTCAATGAGATGTTGAGGCGGGCGCACTACACCTTCCGGCCTGAGTATGCGGTCTATGCTCGTGGCTATGGAGTTGGCATGGTCGACTACGTGGCGACTCTTCACCTCGAAGCAAGGATGGTGGTTGGAACGGAGGCCTACGACTTCCAAGCAAGAGGTATCTCGCCGGAGATGGCCATCCAAGAGGTGGCATAGGAGGCCATCACTCGACTCGTCTATGAGCACCAGGAGCTTTGGGAGGATCCTTTCACTTACCTTCCAGCGAAGGGAACCGAGGAGCCCTTTGGACGTTGCGTTTCACCACTGATGGGGCCATTCACTTTGGAGAGGTGCATGGCGGAAACCACTTCCGCTTATGAGTGGGCGCATCGGAGCTTGCTTTGGGAGTTGGAGGAGACAAGAAGACGCCTTTACAATCTTCAAGTCCGAGTGGAGCTATACACAAGGATGAGGAAGGTGCCAAGGAAGGTGATTGATGAGTTGCCTCAATGCACCCCCAAGAGGAAGCGCCTCCTTCTCATCCCTTTCCGCACGTGGTGGTTGCATGGGCCGAGGCAAGGCAAACGTACAATCCCATTTCGATGGGGTTGCACATGCGCCGGTTCCATGTTAAGCCCGCCACTCACGAGCCTCTTTTGGGCGCCCCGAAGCCTTTCGACCCTTGAGTTATCTACCGCTTTGTGAGAGGGAGAGTTGCCCATTATCTCAAGTGCTAGTAGGGGGTCGTAGCACTTCGGGTAATGTGGTTGTATCTGTGGAAGTAAGCATTAAGACGTTAAAACGCGCTCATTGTGTGTTGGTTAAACTTGTTGAATGCTTGTGAGTTAAATTAAATCGGTCTCGTGGTTAAACTTGTGAATGCTTGTGAGTTGAATACTTGTTATTGTGTGAAACGATGTGAGGAGACGACATATTGCACTCCTACCTCGCATGCATGCACTCATACATATATAATACTTGTTGGAGTACATTTGTGACAATTTTCTAACTCTTTTTGGTCTCCAAATCTGCACATAATCAACTTGATGTGTTGCTGTCCCGATTTTGCACTTTTCCACCTTGTGTCTCTAGCGGACCAGATATGTCTTTTCTTCTATAGAACGTTGCTCAAGTATCAATCGTGTATTAAATCTTTACCTACATGTTATCCTCGCGCCATTTCGCTTGAATATCATTCTTTTCTCACCCTCGATCGCTAACCTATTTCAATTCTTGCTAGGATGAATTTGTGTTCGGGAACCGGAACGAACCGTGCGACTGGCTTGGGTGGGAACAACAATAATAACAACAACAACGGCATTCCTAACCCTCCCATCCACCCCACTCTTGCGGACGTGCTTGCCCAACAAACTCAACTCCTTGGGCAAATAGTCAACCACATCGGCAACATGAGCAATGCCGGTAATCAAGCTCCTAGGGAAGAGCCTCAAGTTAACAAGTTTGGGGAATTCTTCTGCACCAACCCACCCATCTTCCGTGGCTCCATGGATCCTCTTGATGCGGATTTTTGGCTTAATGCAATTGAAGAGAAGCTTGGTCTTATTCAATGTGAGCAACATGAGAAGGTTCTCTTTGCCGCTCATCAACTTCATGATGCCCCCGGGGCTTGGTGGTGGAATTTGAGGGCTTCATGGCCCGAAAATCACCGCTTCACGTGGGAGAAGTTTCGGACGGCATTTCGCTCCTTCCACATGCGTAAGGGCATTATGGACATCAAGAAAAAGGAGTTTCTCAATCTCACTCAAGGTCATCGTGATGTAATGACATATGTCAATGTCTTCAATACTCTCTCCCAATATGCAACCGAAGAAGTGGCCACCGATGCCAACAAGCGAGAGCGGTTTTATGATGGTCTCTTAGAGGAATTGCAAGACAAGCTCTCTACCACCATGTTTGATGACTTCAATGACTTGGTGAATATTGCTATCTGAGCTGAGCATAAGATGAAGAAGCTTGAAGCCAAGAACAAGCGCCCCGCTCCTAACTCGGCGGGTGGTAGCTTCTCACGCCCACGTGTGGGGCCACCTCCTCCTCCACCTCGTGCGCCGGGTGCTCAACCTCCACGTCCTATGTGGATCATACGCCACTCTCAACCCCCTCAAGGACAAGCTCCAAGGCCGGCCAATGCCTATTGGAACAACCCAAGTGGTGCCGCAAGGGGTCCATGCTACAATTGTGGTGGCATGGGCCACACATCCAAGAATTACCCCTCTCCAAGGCAAGATGGTGCCTCCAATGCACCTAGGCCCAACAACCCTCCACCTCAAGCACCACGTCAAGGAGCCAAGCCACAACAAGCTCCTAAGCGTGGACGCCCCAACTACACCACCGTGGAAGAAATTCTGAAGGATGCCGAAGTGCTCATGGGTACACTTCTCATAAATTCCCATCCCGCCATTGTTCTTTTTGATTCCGGAGCAACTCTTTCATTCATCAACAAGAAGTTCATGTTGCTTAGTAAACTTCAAATGCAAACCCTACAACTACCATACCATATAGATTCACCGGGTGGGAAATCATCTCTAAACATTTTGTAGATAAGGTTCCAATTCTCATTGAGGGAGCTACCTTTCAAGATAATCTTCTCATCCTAGATAAGTTAGGTTTAGATGTAATCCTTGGAATGAATTGGTTGGGTAAACATGATGGGGTTATAAAATGTGGGCCACGCACCATCGATCTCTTGCACCCTTCCGGGAATAGGGTTCTACTCGCTCTCGCCAAGAAGGAAGTTTGTCTCTATGCCTTGACGGGTACTAAAGCCACGGCGTTGAAAAATATTCCCAGGGTTTGTGAGTATCCAGATGTCTTTCCAGAAGAATTACCGGGCATGCCTCCCGATCGTGAGGTGGAGTTTGTCATTGAGCTCATGCCCGGGACGGCTCCTATCTCCAAGCGTCCTTACCGTATGCCCCCTAATGAGTTGAGGGAATTGAAGGAACAAATCAAGGTTCTATTGGATAAGGGTTTCATTTGCTCGAGCTCCTCTCCTTGGGATGCCCGGCTCTCTTTGTGAAGAAGAAAGATGATAGTTTGTGGATGTGTGTTGATTACCGTCCACTAAATGAGGTCACCGTCAAGAACAAGTATCCTCTTCCTCGTATTGATATCTTATTTGATCAACTTTTGGGAGCTTGTTATTTCTCCAAGATTGATCTAAGGTTGGGTTATCATCAAATCAAGATTCGCAAAGAAGATATTCCAAAAATAGCATTCTCTACTAGATATGATCTCTATGAATTCACCGTCATATCTTTCGGCCTCACCAATGCACCGGCTTATTTCATGTATTTGATGAATAGTATCTTCATGGAGGAACTTGATATCTTTGTGGTTATCTTCATCGATGATATTCTTATCTATTCGAAGACTCAAGAAGATCATGCTCGTCATATCCACATTGTCCTACAAAAGCTTAGAGAACATCGTCTTTATGCCAAGTTTAGCAAGTGCGAGTTTTGGCTTGAAGAAGTATCTTTTCTTGGTCATATTCTCTCTAAGGATGGTGTTGCCGTAGATCCTAGCAAGGTGAAAGATGTTCTCAAATGGAAGCAACCTTGAAGTGTCACCGATATCTGGAGTTTTCTTGGACTTGCGGGATACTACCGCCGGTTCATAGAGAATTTTTCTAAAAATTCCAAGCCTATGACCGAGTTGTTGAAGAATGGGGTCAAGTTCGAATGGTCCCAAGCTTGTGAGGAAGCCTTCCAAACTCTCAAAGATCGTCTCACTACCTCTCCCGTTCTTGCTCAACCGAATATTCAAAAGAGCTTTGATGTTTATTGCGATGCCTCTCGAATCGGTCTTGGTTGTGTTCTTATGCAAGAAGGCCAAGTGGTGGCCTATGCCTCTCGTCAACTCAAGCGACATGAAGAAAATTATCATACCCATGATTTGGAGCTTGCGGCCGTTGTCCATGCTCTAAAGATATGGTGCCACTATCTCCTTGGTAATCATTGCAACATCTACACCGATCATAAGAGTCTTAAATATATTTTCACTCAATCCGATCTCAACATGAGGCAACGTAGGTGGCTTGAACTAATTAAAGACTATGACCTTGAAGTTCACTATCATCCCGGAAAAGCAAATGTCGTTGTCGACGCACTAAGCCGAAAGGCCCAATGCAATTTTTGACTATGGGGCCACCTCTTCATACTCTTTGCGATGAATTCCGGAAACTTGGAATTTGAATGGTCAAAGGCTATCTTGATACTCTCACGGTTAAGTCCGATCTCCATGATCAAATTAAGGAAGCTCAAAAAAATAATAAGGGTATGGCTTGAATTCGTGCCTTGATGAAGGAGGGCAAAGCTCAATGTTTTTCTTTTGATGATCAAGGGGTTCTATTCTTTGGGAAGTGTATTGTGGTACCCAAGGATCACAACCTAAGGTGCCTCATTCTCGATGAAGCCCATAGTTCTCAATTCTCTATTCATCCGAGTAGTACCAAAATATTTCAAGATCTCAAGCAAAGGTTTTGGTGGACTCGCATGAAGCAGGAAATCGCTCGATATGTCGCCGAGTGTGATGTTTGCCAAAGGGTTAAGGCCGAGCATCTCAAACCGGCAGGTACTCTTCAACCTTTGCCTATTCCACCATGGAAGTGGGAAAATATTGGAATGGATTTTATCACCGGTTTGCCAAGGTCTTCTTAAGGGTATGATTCTATTTGGGTAATCGTTGACCGTTTAACAAAATCGGCTCACTTTCTTCCGGTCAAGACCACTTACCGAACCAAGCAATGTGCGGAGTTGTATCTTACTCGCATCATATGCCTTCATGGTGTTCCTAAAACTATTGTCTCTGGTCGTGGTCCTCAATTTGTTGCCCATTTTTGGAAAGCTTTCATGAAGCCATGGGAACCGACCTCACCTATAGCACCGCGTATCATCCTCAAACCGACAGTCAAACCAAGAGGGTAAATCAAATCCTAGAAGATATGCTACAAGCTTGTGCTCTTATCTATGAAAAGAAATGGGTCACTTGCTTGCCATTCGTGGAGTTCTCCTACAACAATAGTTATCAAGCAAGTATCAAAATGTCTCCCTTTGAAGCCCTCTATGGACGACGGTGTAGGACTCCTATCAATTGGTCCGAATCCGGGGAAAGGCCTTTCTTTGGCCCGAATTTGGTGAAGGATACCGAGGGACAAGTTAAAATTATTCGTGAGAATCTTTGCATTGCTCAATCTCGTCAAAAGACCTATGCTGATCGTCGCCGCCGTGAACTCTATTTCAAGGTGGGCGATCATGTCTATCCCAAGGTCTCTCCTTTCAAGGGCATTCATCGTTTCCATGTAAGGGGAAAGTTGGCACCTCGTTATGTGGGACCCTTTCGAATTACCAAAAGAGTTGGAGTAGTGGCTTATCAATTGGATCTTCCTCAATCACTCTCCGCCGTTCACAATGTTTTTCATATCTCTCAATTGAAGAAGTGTCTTCGTGTTCCAACCGACGCCGCCAACTTAGAGACACTTGACCTTCAATCGGGCCTTACCTACGAGGAGAATTCCATTGCCATTCTTGATCACGACGAGAGGAAAGTGAAACGTAGCATGGTGAAGTTTGTAAAAGTCCAATAGAGCAATCACTCCGAGGATGAAGTCACATGGGAACGTGAGGATCGTTTGCGCCAAGAATACCCCAATTTCCTTCTCCAATAAGTAAGCTCTTTCTCTACCGCACCCCGCTTTCCTCATGAAGTTTATCTTTCTAGATATCTTATATGTGTACACAATCACCATCAAAGAAAAACTAGAAATGTCCTACCACTCCACCCCACCCATGCCTTAGTACATCATCTCTTCGATGTTTATCTTGTCTAGGTGAATATAGCCTCAATACACTCAGAGCTTTATCACTTCCTATCTACCAAATCTCGGGATGAGATTTTCTTGGGGGGGGGGGGGGGGTGGGGAATTGTCACACCCAAAGTTTAAAACCATGTTTAACATGTAACTAGTAGCATCATGAGCATCATTTTAATCATAATGGAGCATCATTTATGCATTCATTTGAATGATTGTATTGAATTTCTTGCCTTGTTTGAGTGAATGTTGTGAAGCAAGTCTAATTTTTGTTAAGTAACTGTGCCCTCAAAAATTTGATTCAAATACTAGATTTCAAATGATGAGTTTAAATATTTTTGTTAAATTTTGTGATGACTAGCCCAAGCCATAAAATTCTTGGAAGTTTTGAAAACTGCTGTTTTGTTCGAATTTCTGTGAGCATTGTGTTCTTGGTAGTTTGATCTTGCTCCAGTAAAATTTTGGCAATTTTTGGAGCCGGGGAAGTCCTAGTTTTTGAATTTTTAAGTTGAACCATCATTTTCCTTTTTCCCATCCACCCTGGGCCCACCTATCATCCACGGTCCCCGCCATCTCTACGCCTCCTGGCTTGCCCGTTGGCCAGCCCGGGTGGTGGCGCCGTGCCGTCGGCCGCTGGCTGGGCCAGCGTGGCCGCGGAAAGGCAAGTTCCCTCCCCAGCCACTCGCCTTCCTTCCTTTGGTCCTTGCGCCGGTTTCCCTCCCCTGAAACCCTAGCCCCTCTCCTCCATTGCCACCCCCGTCCCCTTCTTCCCCTCCGCCGGCCGCCACGATTCGCCGCCTCCGGTGAGCCTTCCTTCGATTCCCTGCACGCACAGCACCACCTCGCCCTCCTCGTCCGATTTAGGCCCTCACCGGCCGTCTTCCTCCTCTGCAGATCCCCCTCGACGCCGGCCTCCGCCCATCGCTGCCGCTCTTCGCCGTGCCGCCGCTCGCCGCACTGTTCCGCCTGTTGGCACCGCGGGTGAGCATTCCCGTTGCGCCCATGTCCCCGTGCGCGCGCCGCCCCTATTCCGCTCGCCTCCCCGGCCGCGTTCCCCCGCCGGCCGTGGCAACATCGCGCTACGCGCGCGCGTTCGCGCGCGGGCCTCGCCGTGGCCGCGCTCGGGCCATGGGTCAAGGCCAGCGGCCGTCCTTGACTCAGCCCGGGTCCGCCTGGCCTCCTGGGCTCACCTGTCGGTGCCTGGGAGCGCCGGATCTGGGTGTCCTTAATTTGTAAAATCCATGGAAATTTGTGTAGGTCTCCAAAAATTGTGAAACTTGTTTTGTTGGATTCCTTGTTGTAGATCTACTCAACAAAAATGTTGTTTTGCATGTTAATGTTTATTAAAATTAGTTATGCTTTGTCTTTATGAAAGTAAGTAATTGCTTAATAAATTGTAGGATGCTCTAAAAATTCCAAACTAAATTTTGTTACAATCCTTGTGAATTTGCTGTCAAATGGTGCAACTTGTTCTAATGAATCTCTACAGTTTGATAGGGTTTTAGTGTGTTTTATTGTTCCCTGCCTGCAGGCTTATTTAATTCATAACCTTTGTTTGAAAAGTGATAATGGAAAAACCACTTCTGTTATCGTTGTTTTCATGTCTAGATCCTCTGGTAATTTTCTGAGAATTTGTGAAAATGATTTGCATGTCTTTAAGATTTAACTTGTTTGGAGTAGCTGAAACTTGTGATGTGCATTAATCCTACAAAAATGATTTTGCTACAAATCCAACCCCCATGAGTTTCTTATGATGTTCTCATTATGCTAGAATTAAATCTTGATTTATGCTCGCTGTATGAATTATCTTGACCAATCCTCGCTTTAGGTCCTTCGTTAAAAGCATAGAAAGCGAGATCTTGTCGCTAGAGTTCGGTTTATGTATGCCATCCAATCCCCATTTCATATCATGTCATTTTCATATCATCGGCATTATGCTAATGCATGCATCTCATTCATGCATTATAGTGACCGAAATGCCGGAGAACGAGTCCGGTGAGCCCGCCGAGACCATCGAACCCGAGCCTGGAGTTGAGTTCGTTGTTGAGCCGGAAGAGAACCAAGGCAAGCAGCTAAGCATGTTCCTTGACCCACTTAAATTGTTTTAATATATGTTTATCTAATCCTAATTTCTTGAATTTACCTTCCTTGTTTTATATCCATATCCTTGCCATTTGTAGTTAGTAACTAATTATTTGATTAAATGCTTAGCCACGCTTAGGGTTGGTCTATAACTTGTAAAAAAAATTTGAGAATAGGATCACTCTGTGCTCATTACATGACTTGGTTACCTTGATCGCACTTGTCCGGTTTTGAAA
Source organism: Panicum miliaceum (assembly GCA_032594955.1). Taxonomy (NCBI): domain Eukaryota; kingdom Viridiplantae; phylum Streptophyta; class Magnoliopsida; order Poales; family Poaceae; genus Panicum; species Panicum miliaceum. The sequence continues at coordinate 2,183,148 of CM064070.1, read as the reverse complement.
ACGTTGGAAGGATCGGAACGGTCTAGTTGAAAAAGTGGTTTCGTGGTTTGGGCGAAATGTAGGGCCTAGAGAAAGGAGTCTCGGAGGCATAGTCCGCTTGAATCGTTTAAGGACCGTCTATGGATGACCTCGGTTTTGAGCAACTTAACGTACTACCACATATCCAATCATGATATGGATGAGCCGAATACCTTCTAAGTTTTAATCATTGAGGCACGGTCCTTGATGCGTGGCCATAGGGCTTTATAGAGAGGCTTAGGGGTGTCCCCGGTGGACCTAGGTGACTCTCCGCGCAAGTTAGGCGTGATTTTTTCAATGGTTGAGACTTGCTGGAAAAGGTTGATGCGAGTACCCTCTTACCCAACGTGATCGGTTGGGTGAGCCGCATGGACCTTGTGTCGTGTGGGTAAAGAAGTACACCCTTGCAAGGTTAAATAATCAATTTGAATTGCCGCGCTCTCGATTATAAGCAAGCTCAATATCCAATGAATTCTTCGTAGAAGTATCGTTTATGCTTGGTTTTGGCTCATGTAACCTTGTGTTACTTTTTGTTAGTAGTTCAAGCAACTAAAATTGTGAGGTGGGTCGGGCAAGATAATTAAATTGCTAGAAAGCTAGGTGTTGGATTAGTGAGCTCATGCTTATGCAAACTTACTTAACCCTAAAGCCTTTACCTTGTTGAGCCCTCATTTGCATACTCCTTGGTTATTAAATTGCGTAAGTCTTGCGAGTACCTTTGTACTCATGTTGCTTTTTAAACTAAGTTACAGGTGAGCTGGAAGTTGTGTTTGGCCACTTCTACCCCACCGATCACGGTGCGGGGGAGGAGTAGGTCGATGTAGCCTCGTTGGTGTCCTTGAGCAAGACTCCATTAGTTATCACGCTTATCAAGTTATCCGCTGCGCAATCTTTTCTTTTCAGATATCATGTTAAATACTAAACTTTACATTTTATGTCCCTTTTAATGCTAATTGTGAGCCCAAGGCTTGTAAATTGTTGTTGAATCTTTAATTTCAGATTTGAATCCTCCTATATTGAACTTGAAATATTTATTTGTCGAACCTTTGAAATGCTTAAAATTGCTCTTTGTGGTCCATCGGCAATATTTGTGATTGTAAACGGTATGTGTGTATGCGTGATCTTGGGTATATGGTGGAGCACATACCGGGACTACCGGATTTGATATTATTTTGACGAATGATATGTCGGTTGTTCATATCTTAGATATGAGTTAACATGTGGCACGCTCGACGAGCACGTGTTAGCTCTCATCTTAAAGATAATGACCGGCGGTTTGTTGGACGGTTCTTACAGCCCTCAATCCCTCCAAGCAGTGGATTGGTTGTGGAATCGCCGTCTAGAACGACTGGGACGACTGGGCGATGGGGATGGGTTAGAGCTTATTCAGTTTTTTTCTTAACAATGGAGATTGACCTTTTTGGATGTTGATGTGAAAATACCTATCTAGACATTCAATTAATTTCGTGCCGGTTCTTGGCTTGGCACACAACTTTTTGTACCGGTCCACAATTTAGGTTCCTTTTTAACTTTTAACCATTAGATTTGTACTCATGGACGGTTGTTATTCTTTTTCCAAACCTCCCCCCCACCCCCAAATCCTGATCCTTAAAACACAATATTTTTGTATCGTCATTATGTTTTGATTTATGATTTGTATTTTGTGCTTGCTAACTTAAGGCTCATACATTATTATATATTTATAAAATTCTCAAATATTCATATTTGTTTGTAAATATTAACCACATACAAGATTAGTTCTTTTTGAGTGGTAAACAAACAATTGCATTCATAAAAAATATGTCAAAATTTAAGTTAACAACACTGTAATTTCGATTTTGCACAGGGCCTCCATATACCACAGCATCCCTAAATTCAGCGAACCTGCCTGATAATCATGATAGACCAGATCCAGGTTTGCCATATAATTCACAGCATATATCAACATATATTATATATGAAAGCACAGATATACCAATATTGCCTTGCTCATATATATTAAAGTTCACACGGTCTCAACATTGTTATTACAATATTCCAAGCAATTAAACCAACCGCCACATATAACTAAGACAAACGACTACTTATGACAATATTCCAAGCAATTAAACCAACTGCCACATAAGAAGAGAAACCGATTACACGATTCGCAATAGAAACATCCACACTTATTATGATTTACGAAGATAGACGAGCATCAAAAGAATACGGTGACAAGGGACCTCAAGGTGCAACAAGCCACAGCAATATATGCCTATGCAGCACTGGAGTTCACATATGGGATGGCTCTCAAATGCAGGTCCATTTTCTTGCTTACCCCCATCCCGTATTTCTCAGACATGTCCAACTCTGGGCTCAGTCCATCAGGAAGCACCCAGTCGAAGTGGTACAGAAGGTTTGCCAATGCAATCTCCAAAGTGGATGTGCCGAACATTATCGCCGGGCATTGTCGCCGACCGGACCCGAAGGGCGTGAACTCAAAATGTGTTCCTTTGTAATCAACATTGCTGTTCTCAAACCTCTCTGGATTGAAAGCTTCTGGGTCGTTCCAGTATCTTGGATTCCGAGAAATCGCAAATGCATTCACAAGCTCCTTGGTTCCTTTGGGAATGTGGTAACCCAATAGTTCACAATCCTCTCTCGACTCACGAGGGACGAGTAGAGGATTAGGAGGATGCAACCTAAGAACCTCCTTGATAACCATTCGCAGGTAGCCGAGTCCAACAAGGTCAGTATTAGTGACGACACCTCGTGATCCACCTAGCACTTCTCGAACCTCTTGTTGTGCCCTCTGCATGGCCTCAGGCTTTTTTATGAGCTCCGACATAGCCCACTCCAAAGTGGATCCTATGGTTGTCGTGGCACCTCCAAAAATGTCCTGGAAAGTAATTGTGAGGTAGGTGGTTTGTAATTTGTAAAGATAGAGAACACTATATTAAGTATGAGTTGACACGGTAAAAGAGCTAGAAATTTATACATCATCTCAACAAGTGCAGGCAATTAAAAAAAACTCATTGTACTTGCATTGTATTTAATCTAAAAAAAGTACTTGCATTGTATATCAAATTTTTCTATGGAATGTTTTTTGTTCTAGCTGTGCAATTGCACCTTCTAGTTAAAGAGAAGCTTAGTAATTAATTTTCAAATATAACCAGTAGTATACCGCAGGTTCGAAAATTAAATAATACTCACAAACATGACGGCGCCTATAATCTCCGAGGTTAGAGGGAAAGTAAGCGAATCCTCCTTCTGCAGCCTGAGCAGCACGCCCAGCAGATCCTCTTGGTCGGGCCTGCAGGCCCCACCGTTCTTGTCAGCTCTGCGGCTCTCGATGGCGTTCGCAATGATTTGCTGGATGCGGCCATAGCTCCTCACTAGGCGGCGCTCGCCGGTGCTCAGCCACCGCACCAGCCTCGACGACGGGAACAAGTCCTCCGGGAAGAACCCCGACACGAGTTTGCTGACCTCGTCGTACTGGATGACGAAGTCGGATTTCTCGGCGCACGTGCCACCGAAGATGGCCCTCGCTACGAGGTCCGGCGCGAGCGCCTTCACCTCCTCGCTGACGTTCACGACACCACCGCCTCCGGCTCCGGCGGCGGCGACGGACCGGAGGAGGCGGCCCACCTCCTCAGCCCTTAGGGACTCGATGCGCTTCACCTGCGCGGCGCTCAGGAGCTCCATGACGACAATCTTCTTCATCTGGCACCAGCGGTCGCCATAGGGCGCGAAGCCGATCCCCTTCCCTCTGCAGCCGACGATGTCTATGGTGACACTGGTCGTCGGCCGGGAGCAGAAGGCGAGGTCGTGGGTCCTCATCACCAGCTCGGCCGCCTCGGCGCTGGAGACCACCAGGGTGGGAACCTCGCCGAGCCGGAGGAACATCTGTTAGGTCTGTCATGGGATCACTAGATGCGGGATAGACTCGGGTTTCTATTTCTTGATCTAGTTCTAGAAACCACACCGGTATACGTGTGCGTGCGCGTGTGCAAGATCAAGTCGGTAGGGAAGATAGGATAGTTTACCTTGCTCGGACGATGACGACGCCATCATGTTCGTCGGTGGCGTTTGGTCGGGGCGGATCCGCGCTGGGCAGCGATGGCCGGTGCAGTGCAGGCTGGTGGAGCTTCCCGCCGCCGCAGCACCACCCCTCACGATCGGTCTAGGGTTAGGGTGTAGGTGGGGAGTCGGGGCACGGTCAATCTCGGCGTGCGTGCCCCCCGGCCCCCACCTTCTATTTATTGTGGCGCTGGCGACGGGGGCCCACCAACACGGTGTTGGGTTGGGCGCCCCCGATCAGAGCGCGGATCCAGGGCTAAGGCCTTTGGGCCTTAGGGTTAGAGATCAATCCAACAATCTCCCCCTTGATCTCACATTATCTTTTTATTTTACTTTTCTATTTTCCTTATCTCATCACAGATTTGTGTATAGGGCATATCTCATCGTCACGCGCAACTGCCGATGGAATCAATAGCCACAATACACGCCTCTGTTCAAAAATAGATTCTATAATCCTTTTGGGCCTCTATTATCCAGAGATCATAGGCTGTACCTCATTCCCATGCCGGCTACGTGCTCCATGAACACGCTGGGTGGTAGGCCTTTCGTTAGCGGATCCGCAAGCATATCTTTTGTTCTTATATGCTCGAGACTTATGGTGTGATCCTGGATTCTATCTTTTATTGAATAAAATCTTATCTGTATCGACTTGGTAGCCGTGCTCTTCTTGTTGTTATGAGCATAAAACACTGCTGGCTGGTTATCGCAGTACACCTTTAGTGGTCTTTTTATACTGTCCACCACTCTTAAGCCAGGTATAAATTTCTTTAACCATTCTACCTGCCCGGAGGCCTCATAGCATGCTATAAACTCAGCATACATCGTCGATGTTGCTGTGACCGATTGTTTAGAGCTTTTCCACGATATAGCTCCCCCTGCGAGAGTGAAGATGTAACCCGTCGTGGATTTTCTATCATCTTCATCTCCCGCAAAGTCTGAATCTGTGTATCTTTTAATCTCTAAAGAATCGCTTCTTCTGTATGTTAGCATGAGGCCTTTTGTGCCTTTCACATATCGCAAGGCTTTCTTTACAAGTTTTCAGTGTTCTACACCTGGATCTTTCTGAAATCTGCCAAGCACATTAGTGACAAAGGCTAAGTCAGGGCGTGTGCACACTTGAGCATACTGTAAACTTCCGACTGCCGAGGCATACGGAACAGTTTTCATCTGTTCTTTTTCATATTTATTTCTAGGAACCTGAAAGTCTCCATATATGTCACCCTTGACTATCGGAGCAGGAGTAGACTTACTCGCATGCATACTATATTTTTCTAGAATCTTTAGTAGGTATGTCTCTTGTGACAAACCTAGTACCCCATTTCTTCTATCTCGGTGAATCTCAATCCCTAGCACAAATGAGGCTTAACCAAGGTCTTTCATGTCAAAATTCGTTGACAAGAATTCTTTTGTTTCTAATAGTAGGCTGACATCGCTACTCGCTAGCAGAATGTCATCCACATACAGTACCAGGAAAATATATTTCCCTTTTTTGAACTTTGCATAAATGCAATTATCCTCAACATTCTCTGTAAACCCAAACCTCTTTATAGTCTCATTAAACTTCAAATACCACTGTCTTGAAGCTTGCTTTAATCCATAAATGGATTTCTTTAAATGACATCCCATATTTTCTTTTCCCTTTACGACAAAACCTTTAGGTTGTGCCATGTAAACTCTTTCTTCGAGATCCCCATTTATGAATGCCGTCTTTACATCCATTTGGTGCAATTCCAGATTGAAATGTGCAACCAAGGCCATAATTATTCTAAAAGAGTCTTTACATGAGACCAGAGAAAAGGTCTCGTTATAATCTATTCCTTCCTTCTGTGTAAATCCTTTTGCCACAAGACGAGCCTTTAATCTTTCTATATTCCCTTTGGAGTCACATTTTGTCTTGTATACCCATTTACAGCCTACTGTTTTGGCTCCTTCAGGAATTTCTTCTAGGTGCCAAACTCGGTTGGTCCTCATCGATTTCATTTCATCTTCCATGGCTTCAAACCATTTAGATGAATATCTGCTTCTCATGGCTTCTTCAAATGAGATGGGATCATCTTCCATTCGAAACTCTTCTATGTTATACACTTCATAATCAGCGGGAATAGCTGATCTTCTTTCTCTTTGAGATCTCCTAGGAGCCTCTTCTATTCGAATATTCTCTGCTGGAGCCTGTGATGGCTCCCCCTGATCTGTGGCAATGTTATTATCTATAAGATCCTGAAGGACAGGTTCCACATTTTCATTCTACGTCGCCACAGAAGGGATCAATTCGGGAACTGGCATCGCAGTAACTCGTACCGCCGGCGCAGTCTCAGTAGGCAGTGAGAAAAACGGTTCCTGAATCATTGGAGTAGGTGCGCACACCCGCTTCTCCTCAAGAACAATCTTTCGAACTTCTGTATTTCCCCGAATCATCTCTTCTTCTAGGAAGGTAGCATGTCTCGTTTCTACGAACTTTGTAAATCTGTCTGAACAGTAGAAATGATATCCTTTTGATCTGTCTGGATAACCAATAAAATGGCAACTCATTGTCTTAGGATCCAATTTCCCAATGTTCGGGTTAAATATCTTTGCCTCAGCAGGACTCCCCCACACCCGTAGGTGATTCAGTGAGGGTATCCTTCCTGTCCACAGTTCATACGGTGTTTTAGGCACCGCTTTACTGGGTACTCTGTTGAGAATATAGACAGCAGTTTTCAACGCCTCCATCCATAAACTCACTGGTAGCGTAGAATAGCCGATCATGCTTCGTACCATATCCATCAGGGTACGATTCCGTCTTTCAGCTACTCCGTTTTGCTGAGGTCGCCCGGCATAGAGTACTGGGCTACTATTCCTTGTTCTGTGAGAAACCTCGCAAAAGGTCCTGGAACCTGTCCGTATGGGGTATGCCGACCGTAGTATTCCCCTCCATGGTCAGAACGGACAACTTTTATCTTTAAATTATGCTGATTCTCAACTTCAGCCTTAAATTCTTCAAATTTATCTAACGCCTCTGATTTCTCTTTTATTGGATAAATATATCCATAACGGGAATAATCATCTGTGAACGTTATGAAAGAGTCATAACCGTCTATGCTTTTAACTGAGAACGGACCGCAGATATCTGTGTGAATTAATTCTAAAATACCTGCGCTATGCTCAGCATTTTTCTTTGTTATCTTTACATATTTTCCTTTAATGCAATCAATGCATTTGTCTGAGTCTGAGAACTCAAGAGGAGGTAGAATTTCACTCTTAACCAGCCTCTCTATTCCCCCCCTCGAAATATGGCCTAAACGACAGTGCCATAATTTCGACGACGTGTCTTGAGTTCTTTTTTGTTTTCTGTTATTATCTGTGGTTGCAGACACAGTCGCATTCACATCACATACGGAATTCACACTTTCACGTAGCGATAACAAATAAAAATCATTTCTTCTGAAAGCAATTGTAGCAACTGCATCATTAAATTCTATTACACACATGTCGTTTCCAAAACGACATGCAAATCCATCGTCATCTAGACAAGACACACTTATCAAGTTTCTCTATATTACGGGAACATAAAATACATCTTTAATTAATAAATTAAAGCCTATGTCGAGCTCTAAGAGGAGGTCTCCCACCGCCCCAACATCTGCCTCGACTCCATTTGCGACTTTAATTCTATTTTCGCCTCTTCCCGTAGTTCTCGTTGAACGGAATCCCTGTAAAGAGTTTGCAACATGAATTGTTGCTCTTGAGTCAATCCACCAAGTAGATTTTGAATAATCTTTATACAAGGATTCATCTACAAATGAGATAATGTTCTCACCTCGTTTCTCCATGATCATCTTTAAGTAGTCGGGACAATTTGTCTTGTAGTGTCCCTTCTGTTTGCAGTGAAGGCACTGATCCTTCTCCACTATAGCTTGCCCAAATTTGGGCCTGTGCTGCTGAGCCAACTGGGGTCCCTTTCCCTTGGATGATTAGGGAATGTCTTTATTGTTTCTTTTCTTATTCACATAGTTTATAGATCCACCATGTGCTGTCTTTATTCTCTCTTCTTCTTGAACACACATCGCTATGGTCTTTTCAATATCCCATTTTTCAGGGTTCATGTTGTAATTGACAACAAAGTTGTCAAACTCTTTTGGCAACGAAGCAAATACCAAATGAATTATGTGTTCTAGTTTGAACTCCATATCCATTGGTTTAAGCTTGTTGTTGATGTTCACCAAGCGATGAATGTGCTCTCTGTTGACGCCAGATTTTGACACGTGTTGAATCGGCGTCAGGAGGAGAAGATTGGCCGATGCGGCAGATCTGAAAGCTACAGAAAGGAATCGGCCGATTGAAGTAACAATTGGAAATCGGCCGATTGGTGGCGCAGCCTATGCCAACAGGATGGGATTATTCCAGAAGATCCTGGTCAAAAGCTGGTCAACAGGGCACGCCAAGTCGGTCAATTGAAGGGAATCCTGATTGGATTAGGGAACGGCGGTGGAAGATTCTGCGGGAATCCGTTTCCTTTAAAAGTTCTTATAGATATAGTAGTTTTCCTATTTTTTAAATAAGGTTGTAACAAGTCGTGATCGACCAGGAGTCCTAGCTTTAGGGTATGAATAGGAGTCGTCAGGATCTTGCAAAAAGATCAATCAATACATCAATCAACAACAGTACTTCTACTTTTCCAGCAATTTACTTTCAAGTCGGCGACTTCGCCAATATTTTCTTCTTCCACGAGTTCGTACGGATTGGCAGGGCTGCATCAACTTGATCTCCGGCCAATTGGTAGGTTCCGCTTACCGAGTAATATCCGAGCTTTAGCTACGGGCGCATCGCTGTGGCTTCGTTTGGATTTATTCACCAGTTATCGATATTTACTAGAATTGCAAGTTTTACCTGTTATTCTAGTATTATCACCAGTTATCCAGCTTGAGATCAGAGTAATCGGCTTCGTCATTGTTCTCCTTCGATTTATCATCATACAGCCGATTAGATCTATTTCAAGTGTTGTCCTTGCAGTAGTCGTCTAGATCGCTCCAGCAGTTTTCTTTACGATTACTATACGATCATCGACTGATCCATAGCCGATCATCTCTACAGCAAATCGGCCGATTCGCAGCCGACGCGCTCCTCAGGACAGATCGGAACTCCAGCCGATCGACGCGCCTGGAATTTAATACTCTATTTCCTTGTCAATCAACAGGTCAGATTGACTGGCACGCCGCGCGAACTGCACCAGGGCGATAACCCGAATAGGAGCTAAGAAGATTCTCCCGGGTCGTGTGTCCGACGCTGAAGACCCATCGGCCGATTCCTATCTGGCCGATTTTAGCGCCAACACACTTTTGGCACGCCCGGTGGGACCATCCAAGATCTGATATGTCGAAAAACGCAGAAATCTCTGACAGCAACATCATTGAGGTCACAGAAGCTGATCTCAAGGACGACCAGAGGGAAGAACTGGCCAAACATCTGGAATATTACAAGAAGATGTACCTTCAGTCGTTCAGTCGTACCAGAAGCGGGGAGGCAGTCAAGAAAGCCCCTATTCTAGCACCTCGCCACATCACCATTGCTGAAGACTCGGGCAAGATGTCAGAGATGATTCAACAGTCCGTTTATCAAGCATTCATCGACCAATCCTCGGTGATGAGCAACACGGTGTATAACACCGTCGTCAACTCTCTGGCCAGCGGAGCCGTTCAAGGCTATCAGGGACCGGCATATGCCCCTCCAACTACTCTGCCAACCAGAAGCCTACCATACACATCCCAATCGGCTTCTCAGCCGATATTGACGCAACACGAGGGGTACAGCTCTCCACCACCTCCGGCGTCTCCAAGATACAGCGGTGCACCATATCTCCCATCGCAAGCGCCGTTTCAACCCGTTCAGATGGCTTCTGTGCAAACACCACCTACAAGCTAAGCGCCTTGGGGGACGTCAGCCACAGCGTATTTTCCCGAGCCAGCGAACGGGCATGGCACTTATCCGGTTCAGGTGCCATACCAATCGGCCGCCCGGCAGACGGTCTCCCAGTATCAGCCGATCTTATCAGAAATCGGCAGGGGGGCAAACACTGTGGAAGTACTCAGAGGCACGGCGCCAGCAGTGACGTACGAAGGGGGTGCGGGCTCGTTTCGCCATCAACTATCGACCGCTCAGCAAAATTCGCCGATTCATCACCCGGCCATACCAGCCTTTCAGCATATGCCCGTGCCGCGAACAACTGTTCATCAGCAGCAGGTGGACTGGATGGCAAGAATAGCAGAAGTAATCCAAGATCAGTTTGGACTGAAGCCGAAAGTTCAAACTTATACTTACAAGACGCCGTATCCATCGGCCTATGACTCGCTGCTGTTCCCACACCGCTACAAAGTTCCTGATTTCACCAAGTTCTCAGGGACGGATGGCACATCCACTGTGGAGCATATCAACCGATTCATCATCCAGTGCGGAGAAGCTGCCACGCAAGATGCTCTGAGGGTGCGTTTATTTTCATCATCTCTGTCCGGATCGGCCTTCCAGTGGTTCACCACTTTACCGCCAAATTCTATCGTCACGTGGGCCGATCTGGAGAAACAATTCCACAAGTACTTCTATGCAGGAGTACACGAGATGAAGATCTCGGATTTGATCAGCCTCAGGCAGAGGAGCGATGAACCAGTGACAGGGTATATACAGAGGTTCAGAGAAATCAGGAACAAATGCTACAGTCTGGCTCTGACCGATGCACAGTTGGCCGATATCGCTTTCCAAGGTCTCTTGCCACAAATCAAAGAGAGATATGCTGCCCAAGAGTTTGAGAGCCTGAGCCAAATCGTCCACCGATTATCAGGGCAAGAGGTCCGACCGTTCGAACAGCGGAGGAACTTCCAAAAGAAGGTAGCATACTTGGAGGGATCTGAATCCGATGCAGAAGAAGAAATCGGCCTGGCAGAATGGGTAAAAGGGAAAAAAACCAATATCTTGCCCCTTTGGCAAGAAGGAGCCAGAGACATTCGGCTTTGACACGTCAAAGGCCGATAAAATTTTTGATCTACTACTTCAGGAAGGGCAGATTAAGCTATCTCAACATCACACCATCCCCACGGCCGATCAACTCAAGAAGATGAAATACTGCAAGTGGCACAACGCTACTTCTCATGACACAAATGAATGTAAAGTCTTCCGCAAGCAGATACAATCGGCCATTGAACAGGGGCGGCTTAAATTTGAAACTCCAACCAAATCAGCAAAGCCGATGAAGATAGATCAGCATCCCTTCCCGGCCAACACGGTTAACGCTGGAGGAGACTCAAGTCAAACCAAGGTGCTGACGTCAGAATCGGCGAGAAGAGGCGGCGCTGTCGACCCCAGGAGGCAGACCACGACGGAACAAATCAGAAGGAACAGGCGAGGGCCAGAACGACCACGCAAACCCGTCACCTCCCAATTCTTACTCAGTAAATATCGGCCGCAGCAAGAACAGGCAAGATACCAGGAGGAGACAATACGCCGGCATGAAGATCACTGGCAATGTCCGTTCTTCATCCACTGCTGGGAGAACGATATCAGATTGCCATCTGCCGACAACTGTCCAGAGTGTAACGGATTGAGCTGCAACGATCGCCCGAGGCCACACTCTAGGCACAGAGGATCAGAGCCGATCAACAGAAATCGGCGCGAAGAACGGCGCGTTTCGGTGCATGATCGGCTGGGGGGCAGAGTTGACCAGTGCAACAGGTCAAAAAGCAAGATCGGCCAGCAAGATAGACTGGGGGGCAGGATCAGCGCGCACGATCGGCTGGAAGACATGACCAATGATAGGGTATCAGACGAAGATCCTCTAGGAAGGAGTCCAGATTGGGAACACGCCAGATCATCGGCCAAACCAGTGAATCCCAGGTGGTGTCCCGATGGCCTATCCAGATCCCAGAAGCGAAGGATCCAACGCCTACGCCAGTGGGAACATCAAGAAGAAGAACAGAGACAGGTGCCAGAGAGAAGGAATGTCAAATCTCGAGTTTGGCGCCCAAAGAAAAACGATCAGGAAACGAACAACCAAGAATCGGCATCCGAAATTGATATGGTATTCATACTACCGATGGAGTTCATGGCGCCAAGCGATCGGGATAAAGTAACAAGAACAGAAGAAGAACAAATGGCACAACTGGTATTAGAGCCGATGACGGTTACATTTGAGAAACCAGAAGAGGAAAAACGACAGCATCTCAAGGCGTTGTTTCTCAAAGGGTATGTCAACGGAAGTCCCATCACCAGATTACTGGTAGATGGAGGCGCAGCAGTCAACATCATGCCGTATGCCATGTTCCGCAAGCTGGGCAAGGGCGACGACGACCTCACCAAGACGGACATGATGCTGAAGGATTTCGAAGGCAACGTGTCACCCGCCCGCGGAGCGTTCTGCGTCGACCTCACCATCGGCAGTAAGACCCTCCCTACTACTTTCTTCGTCATTAATGGCAAGGGGTCCTATAATATGCTACTTGGTCGCGACTGGATACACGCAAACTGCTGTGTCCCATCTACTATGCATCAATGCCTTGTGCAATGGGTCGGCGACAATACAGAGATAGTCGCTGCCGATTCCGTCTATAGCGTTGCAGCGGCCGATACGCAATAATGGAGCTGCGAGCACGTCAAGTGTATATCTGGCAGGACTTGGGACACCGACTTCCTGAGAGTGTCCGATTTCGGTCTACAGCCGATCCAAGCAATCGGCTCTGAAGATTCAGAATAAATGGATCAGCTCGTCCGAGAAGATGGGAAGCTGGGGCATGGATTCACGTCGGCCGATTTATTAGAGATGGTATGGCAAGAAGGTCAAGGTTAAGCAGTTCTCTCAAGGGGATTTGGTATGAAAGTTGGTGCTGCCGATAGGGTCTAAAGATTCCAAATTCAGTAAATGGTCACCCACTTGGGAAGGGCCGTATAGAATCGGCCGATGTACCCCTGGAAATGCATATATTCTGGAGACAGTCGAAGGGGAGGAATTCCCAAGAGCTTTAAATGGACGATATCTTAAGAGGTACTATCCAAACATTTGGGTAGACGCATAACTTACAGCAAAATATGTCAAGGTAACATGGCCGATTTCTCATCGGTTCTCTGGTCACACATCTGGTGAAGGAAACATTGGGATTCATTATTGAATGGAACTTACAGATTACATGGCCGACATGGCATAAGTCGCCCTTAGAATAAAAATACTGGTGTGTCTACTGATTGCGCCTACGCTGGATTTCTCTCTCGATGCGACCTAGTTTTATCATAAGGGTGAGCCTTTTCTCTTTCAAGTCCTCTGCAGTGGCTCCAATTTCAGCTTGGTTGCAGAGTTCTTTCAGCAGGCGGGTCTTCTCCTCTTCCAGATCTTCTATGGCGACTTCAGTTGTAGCTTTACAAGGAAGTGAAGAATTTTTGTTGGAAGATGGTCGCTTGCGGACCAAAAGATGAGCACTTATGAGGTTCGAATATTCCTGGACGGCGGCAGGGACATGATCTCTGAGTTCCTCAGCATGAGTTCTTATCAGATTTCTGTCTGCCTGTGATAATGGCTCTTCTGAATGCATGATTTCTATCGCTCGTTCTAGATCAGAACCGAGACGGTTTGGCTGAAACAGAGATAAAAGGAGTTACCCAGTATCGGAGCGATTGAGATGCTTAAGAAAAAGGTAGAGGGGGAGTTCATACCTGGTTGACAGAAGAAGAGGATGAGGAGGACGAACAAGACATCTCGCCGTTCAGTTGGGACAGTAAAAGAAGAAGAAGAGATAAGTGATGCGTGTGCCTCTAGAGATGGTGAACGGTCTGCGTATAAATGAAGAGGAGGTAGATGGATGGTGGGACACGTCCTATCGGAGTGAATACGTACATAAATGCAAGGCAGACTGAAGAAGCAGTTCAAAATCAAATCGGCGCAGTGACATTAAAGGAGCGATATTGTTTAACATATTTTTTACAGCCCAAGGAAAGCATCTATAGCTACAATCGCTCGTCGTCTAATTTGATCGGCCGAGTCTACTATTCTCCGATCATTGTCGGCCGATCCTGGTACTTCTGACACGCGGCGACGGAGCTTTATTGTTTCACGGGCCAGATGTTGTCTTTCTTGCTTCAGCTCGCCGATGATGGTTGGAAGTTCTTGGAGCTTTTTCTCTTCAGCGGCTATCTCCTTGGTTATCTGTTCCATCTCCTTGGCTAGTTCTGCTCTCCTCCGTTTCAGCCGATCTATTGCGCCGACGATGTCCGGACGACAGTTCTCGAGGAAATTGATCCTGTGGTGTACTTCCTGAGTCCGCTGCTTGTACGAGTCGACCTCCTCCTGAGTTTTGGCCATCTGAGCACGATCGGCCATGCGTTGCAGCGCCCTGAAAACCGGAATCTGCATGCCTCTATATAGGCAGCATACCCCAAGTCTTCTGACACTTCATCCGGGATGTGATCTTTGACCTCATTGAAAAGTCGTCGGATCGGCGATGCATCTTCCACCAATCGGCCGATGTCACCTTGGAGGAGAGTACGAATGCTTTCGAGTTTGGAGCGGACATCGGCGGAGGTAGAGCTCGATGGAACTGCGTATGAGGCGATTTCTTCTTCATCGGCCAAGGAGACAGCAAAGGAAAAGATGCTATTATTGGGGGTATCTTGCTCCTGTAAGGGAACAAAGTAAAGGGTAAGCAAGCGGTGAAAAGAGATCGGCCGATTCTGATGGTAAGATTATTACCTCTTTGAAACGAATCTCCCTTGCCTGCACCGGTGGAAGTGTTTCCCTTGTTTCAGGGACTGGTGCACTTGGCTCGCCGGAAGAAAAAGATTCGATCATTATCAGTGCTCCACTTGGGCCAGCTTCCTGAGAAAGACATAAATTCCCGTGAAAATACTATGGGAAAATGAAATGAGATGGTAATGGAAATTTGCCATGCCTCTGTGGGTCTCCCGGCCGATGCCTGTTGTGGAGTTACAGTCGGCGTACCCAAGTTGACCTGCATCAAAATTGGTTAAGTTTTCTGAATATTAAGGATGCAGGGTAAGAGATCGCGTACCTCGGCAACAGGAGCTGTTGTAATCTCAGTCCCCACTTGAGACGTGGCCGATAGTTGCGGGGACTGCGGTGGGACAACTTGTGCAGCCTGGCAAAGGAATAGAATTGATGTCAGTAGAGGATTTGGAGAATATATGAGGTAAATAAGATTACCTGAACAGCTTCTACTAATAGCGATGCTGCAGCGGCTCCGGCTTCGGCGGTGACTTGGGGATCGGCCGTCTCGACAACTGGTAAGGGTAAAGGACCTGAAGCCTCGGCGAGTGTCACCTCTACTTGATCGGCCGATCCAACACGGGGAGTTTCGGCCGATACTACTGCCATCTGGCTAGCCGATCTGATGCGAGAGATTTCAGCCGATGCTACTGTCGCCTGATCGGCCGATCCAATGCGAGCTCGCACCCGACGGCTGGTTATCTTTGATGTTGGCCTTTTGGGTGCTCGTCTTGATCGGCCGGTGGAGATATCTCTGACAGATGGAGCGTGGAAGCCGATGAGTGGATACGGCGTGTATTGGTGATGGCTGTCAATCGGCCGGCCGCTTCGGCTCCGCATCGGGGGAACATGGCTTTCAGACTGAAGGGATAAACATAAGTTAACAACAAGATGATAATGCGACATTGGAATCGGCTAAGGAAAAAAGGACATACCGCTGCATTTGGGTCGATGTTCTCTGGGTCCAGAATGTTGCAGTAAGATGATGGAGATTTACAGAAAAGATGCTGCTTCCATTCTGCCCACCATAATTTATACTGCTGGGTGGCAAAAGAGGCAACTGACCAGCCGTTCAAGTCAATAGTGCTGGAGTCGGGTACTAGATCGCACAACCGGCTGTAGTCAAGGCTTGAAGTTAGTCCATCTCTGAATTTTGCCGGGCCGGCGAAATAGACTCGAATTGGCAGTTGGCCAAAACCCAGTTGCCTTGCCGCAGCCGATGGACAGTAGAACTCATAGGTGGGTGAATCCTTTCCTGAGAAAAAGTTGGCCGGCAGAATTCCCGGCTTGATCAGGACGTCCATTAATTCTCTGTCAAATGTATGAGTGGAGAAATCAAAGCATACGGGCAATTCAAAAATCGGCTCTGCGGTCCGATATGGATGCCAGATGATCATCTCTTCACTAAGGCCATTATAGAAACATCTGAAATATTCAGCTACGCGGGTAGCAGTGAATTGGCAGCCAGGAAAGGCCGATACCGCTTCTCCAAAAGATCTGCAGCGGCGACGGACCGATGGATTCTCCTCTGACTCGATGTTGGGAAAGGTCTTTGTCTCTATCCGCTGCTGAGAGACCTTGCTCATGTGTAGATTGAGCTAGAGGGTGATGAACCACCAAGGACCGCCTGGATTCCCTATCGGCTCTCCTTTCGACAGCTTAACGCCGATTTGGTGCATCAGATGGTATGCCGATCCCAGCAAATGTTTACCGAGGGGGATGGCCGATCCTTGTGCAAGAGACTCTGCCAAAGCTTGAGTGTTGGAAGAGGGGCCGACCGCTCTGCCACAGAAAAAGTGTTTCTCCAGCCACATCATCAAGAAGGCAGTGTGCTCCCTCTGTGAGACTGTCCCTGTCTTCATGTTTTTACTGATGTATCCTTTCCACCCGCCGATTCCTTTGGTCTCCAGCCGATGAGATGGCTTGAACAGATAATTGAAGGGGGTATCGGCGGAGGAAACATCTAGGCCGGTCAGCAGCAGGACATCGGCCAAGGTCGGGGTCATGGGTCCGTGTCCAAAAAGGAATGCGTTAAGTGCATCAGACCAGAAGTAAGAGGCTGCCATAACCAAAGGTTCGTTCCTTTCCATCTGAGACAGGGATAAGTCTATGCATTGGCCGATTTTGAGTTCTTCCCATTGAACCTTCCAAGACCCGGCTACCCTCTGGTACCATTCTCTCCACCCGGGTGTTTCATTCGGCCAGGATCTGAAAGTGCCCACCCAATGATCTAAATCCATGACTGACTGCTTAAAGGGGATCCTATGAGTTTCTAAACTGATCAGATCCGTTGGATCAGGGCTCCCCATAGGGCCCAGACAGATAAGGTCAGGGGATTCTGAGAGAGGAATGGTGATTCTGTGCCTAAGTGCCTAAAAAAGGGAAAAAGGGAAGAAGCTAAGAAAGGGTCCGGAAAATACTGAAGCAGTAGAAAGGCAAAAAGGGGAAAATTTCAAGCATTTACCTCTGGGATGGAAGCCATCGTCGCCGATGACGCCGCTGGGGAAGCCGCCGATTGGGCCGCCGCTGCCAGAGGAGCAGCCGATGGAGCCTCTGTAGATGGGGTGGTCGCCGATGGAGACGCCATTGGGGGTCGGAGTAGGCCGCGGATAAGATCGCCGGAAAAGGGGAGCACTTGGAAATCGAAGGAGCTTGGAGGAAGACAAACAGTAATGCGACGGAGAGAATGCTGGATTCGTGGAGAAGGAGAGGCGGAGAAAGCTAGTACTTAAGAGAGATTAGGAGAGCAAGGGCAAAGATGGTATTTTTACCGCGCCGTCTACACGAGTTCCAGGGGAGCGGTCATTTCACGCGCCCGGTTCGAGGAGATTGCAATCATTGTGCCGCGGAACGGAGGGAGATTTTTACTGCGCCCGTTTCGGAGGAGAGGATTAAAGAAAAGAGTTTCGAAGGAAAAGTTATATTTTACTCCGAAACTGGGGGGCATGTGTTGACGCCAGATTTTGACACGTGTTGAATCGGTGTCAGGAGGAGAAGATTGGCCGATGCGGCAGATCTGAAAGCTACAGAAAGGAATCGGCCGATTGAAGTAACAATTGGAAATCGGCCGATTGGTGGCGCAACCTATACCAACAGGATGGGATTATTCCAGAAGATCCTGGTCAAAAGCTGGTCAACAGGGCACGCCAAGTCGGTCAATTGAAGGGAATCCTGATTGGATTAGGGAACGGCGGTGGAAGATTCTGCGGGAATCCGTTTCCTTTAAAAGTTCTTATAGATATAGTAGTTTTCCTGTTTTTTAAATAAGGTTGTAACAAGTCGTGATCGACCAGGAGTCCTAGCTTTAGGGTATAAATAGGAGTCGTCAGGATCTTGCAAAAAGATCAATCAATACATCAATCAACAACAGTACTTCTACTTTTCCAGCAATTTACTTTCAAGTCGGCGACTTCGCCAATATTTTCTTCTTCCACGAGTTCGTACGGATTGGCAGGGCTGCATCAACTTGATCTCCGGCCAATTGGTAGGTTCCGCTTACCGAGTAATATCCGAGCTTTAGCTACGGGCGCATCGCTGTGGCTTCGTTTGGATTTATTCACCAGTTATCGATATTTACTAGAATTGCAAGTTTTACCTGTTATTCTAGTATTATCACCCGTTATCCAGCTTGAGATCAGAGTAATCGGCTTCGTCATTGTTCTCCTTCGATTTATCATCATACAGCCGATTAGATCTATTTCAAGTGTTGTCCTTGCAGTAGTCGTCTAGATCGCTCCAGCAGTTTTCTTTACGATTACTATACGATCATCGGCTGATCCATAGCCGATCATCTCTACAGCAAATCGGCCGATTCGCAGCCGACGCGCTCCTCAGGACAGATCGGAACTCCAGCCGATCGACGCGCCTGGAATTTAATACTCTATTTCCTTGTCAATCAACAGGTCAGATTGACTGGCACGCCGCGCGAACTGCACCAGGGCGATAACCCGAACAGGAGCTAAGCAGATTCTCCCGGGTCGTGTGTCCGATGCTGAAGACCCATCGGCCGATTCCTATCCGGCCGATTTTAGCGCCAACACTCTCTTATCCCACCTCCCAAGTACCTCTCTGTAACCAGTTGTTTGATCAACTGGGTAGCATAAGTCTTTGAGGAGCCAGTATACTGACTCCTTATCAATGTGCTGCAAAAGCCTGTTGAAATTACTTGAAGAGCAACCTTGCGATCATTTCGTTGCTCTTGGCGCTGCTGAATCTGGTGAATACTCTCGCAAAATCAGGTTCATCACGAAACTTTTTGTATGAGATTTCTGGAGAGTTAGCGGCCATAAAGCTGCTCCGAAATTGCTTCCGACCGGTTGGTAAGGTGTGTTGCTATTTTGTTGCTATCCTTTATCACTCCTACTTTTGATTGCTTTACCTTTTCCCATTTTGCAGGCTAAGGCTTCTATTTCAAGGACTCCAACAGTTGCAGCTCCTTCCAACCTCCGCCCCAAGTGTAGATCGCCTTAAGGACTTGCTTTTGTGCCTTTTTCTAGCTATCAAAACTTTGGAACAAGTGATTTGTAATAAACATTTTTGTAATTATTTGCCCTGCATTGGTCCTTGAAGATGGTTTTTTCATGGTTATATATGCATTTTTATATGAGAAACAAATAAACAAAAACTGAAGAAAGCAAAAGGAAATAGATATAACTGGTCGAAACAGTCAGTTTGGGTATACTTACCTTAGCGGCAGGCTCTCCCCCAAGCATATTCTTAGCTCACTGGTAGGGAAATAGATATAACTGGTCCAAACAGTCGGTTTGGTTATACTTACCCTAGTGGTGGGCTTGTTAGGTGGATCTCCACCGGCTCGGTCCAACGACCGAGTTGGACCCTTCTCTCGCGCCCTGATCGGGGGCGCACAACCAACTCATGGTTGCTGGTCCCCGTCATGCAGTGCCACATAAAGGAAGTGGGGGCTGGGGGCATACGACATGAGGTTTGCTGTGTTCACCAAAGCCCCACCAACAAACACTAGACACGATCTACAGGGGCGCTGAAGCGATGGGAAACACCGCCGCCGCCATCGCCTCGCCGTCATCGTCGACTCCACTGCCGCCTCCTCTGCGTCCTCGACCCCGACGCCCTTCGGCCACCTCGTCGCCGCCTCACCGACACCGCCATCACCACCGTGGCAGCCTCCTCCACCAAGCCTGAAGGTTCTGTCTCTGACTCTCTCCCTCTCTCCCTCTCTCTCGGTTTTCACTCCTGTATGCCTAATGGCACATGTTTTACCCACTGATCTACACCTAGAAGATCCAAGATTTCTATCAATGGTATCAATTAGCCTAATCTAGCGAGTAGATCTAGATGGGGAAGCAAAAAAAAAACAAGAAGAAGAAAAGGATTCTAATCTCGAATCGGAAGAAGAAAAATCGAAAGTCAAACCCTAACCATAAAGAAAAGGCAGGACTAGTGGAGGGTCCTACCTGGGTCCCTCACCGCCGGTCACTCACCATCGGTCATCGCAAGGATGCCATGCGAGAAGACGACGGCGAGGCCTCACCGCCAAGAGGTCTCCGCCTCATGCTCAGGCCGAGGGCGCCGCCGCCAGACCGCTCGACAGCGGCGCATTCACCCTCGGGGGCACGTGCGCACCAGCGAGGGGACTCACGGCAGCACCGCTACTTTCCTCCACCGCCTCGGGCGGCCGCCACTCGCCTCGCTAAGGACCTGTGAAAGGGGGAGAGGAGAGAAATGATTAGGGTTTGGGAAGGCCAGCTGGGCGGCTGGGTTTTGATCCGCCGAGGACGGCAGACGGCCTTACGATCGTGATGGACGGTCAGCAGCTGCTAGGCCGGCTTTTGGCCCAGGCGGGAGGGGGGAATTCCCAGCCCAGGTCCAGGTTGTGGCCTGGCGCGTGGGAGCGTCGTGCGAGCTGTTGGGCCGCGGGCCAAATCCCCAACTGGGCCACATGAATAGGACGAAATGTTTTAGTTTTATTCTTATTTTCAGATGCTTTTTGTGATGTTTTCTGATTAGTTGTTTTATCTCTAATCAATTTGCACCAACGTGATAAATTTTTTAGAGAGTAGATGAGTACATAGAAATGCTTATGAAGAAGTGGAGTTATTTTTCATGTTCCAGCTGCTATGATGTTGATTATCTTCTAATTAAATTAGAACCACCAGAAAGTTTAATTGGAAGAGTAGTTATATTTAAATTTCCTTAAGTTAATTATGATATTATTATTTTTTTGACCAAAGTTGATGATAGAAATATTATAATTTTATTCATGATTTTTCCATGCATTAATTCCATCTGCCCAACGGTGATGTAGAATTAATGTAGTACAACATTGTATATTTTCATTTTGACCAACGTTAAATTAAGGCATGAAAGTTTTATTTTAAATGTTTCTCAATCTTTTCTGAATTTTGTTTTTAGGATCCAACCCATTGATATTTATCTCATCCATCGAGCCCCTCAATGGATGGAACTATGGCTCATGGCGAGAGAAGGTTGAGATAGCACTTGCGCTGTTCAACATTGATCTAGCACTCACCTCTCCCTATCCCACAGAACCTATGGACCCGGTGAGGGAAGAAAATGAGACCGATGCAGCTTTCACCGCTTGGACATGTGAGCATGCACCAATAAGAATGAAGTACGACCTTGAGCGCGCGAAGTGGGATCAGTCGAACCGCAAGTGTTTGATGGTGATTAAGAGCTCCATTGTGGAGGCTATAAGGGGAGCAATTCTAGAATGTACCACAACCAGTGAGTATCTCAGGAAGGTGGAGAGTCAATTTGCTGGCTCTTCAAAGGCTTATGCAAGCACTCTTATTAAGAAGTTAATTATCGAGAAATACACTAATGGAGAGATAAGAGAGCATATATTGAGGATGAGCAACATGGCATCCAAGCTCAATCCTATGGACATGGCACTCAAGGATGAGTTCATAGTTCATTTGATCTTTGCCTCCTTGCCCAAAGAGTATGAGTCTTTTGTTGTTAATTACAACTTACAGCTAGAGAAGTGGGACATTGAGAAGCTCATTGCCACGTGTGTGCAAGAAGAGCAAAGGCTTAAGGGCTCACATGGTGATACCATCAACCACATGAAGCAAAATAAAAGGAAGAGCTTTCATAACAAGAATGCTAAACCACAAGGGAAATCTCAGTGGGACAATGGCTCCTCTTCTATGGCTCCTCTTCTAATACATATGGAAAGCCCCATAGAATGATCACCATCAGAAATCCAACCATGATGAGGTGGACAAGGACGCTTGCAGGTGGTGCAAGAAGAAGGGACACTACCAGAAGGATTGTCCTGAGTTCGTAAACCATTTGATAAGAAAAGGTGAGGATATTATTACATTCGTAGATGAGTCCTTATATTTAAGCTACGCCAAATCTACTTGGTGGATTGATTCAGGTGCAACTATTCATGTTGCAAATTCATTACAGAGATTCCATACGAGGACCCTGCAAAGAGGAGAAAGAACCATTAAGGTAGCAAATGGCGTCGAAGCTAAAGTCGAAGCCATTGGAACACTCCCATTAGAACTACTTGATGGTTTTGTACTTAATCTTAGAGATGTCCTCTATGTACCCTCTTAACTGTCTCACGTTTAGACAATGATGGTTTTGCTTGCCATTTTGGTGATGGTTGATGTGAGATTATTGTTAATAAGAAAAGTGTTGGTCTTGCCTTCTAACAAGACGATCTTTTTTTGCTATCACTTGGTGAGAATGTGAATGTTGTGAGCACTGAGAACGTGAATCTCTCCTCATCTATGAATGTAACAAATAAGCGGAAAAGAATTGATGATATATCTTCAAAATTATGGCACTATCGTTTAGGCCATATTTTGAGGGGGAGAATCGAACGATTTATTAAGAAATCAATTCTTCCACCCTTAGAATTTTTAGATTTAAAACAATGCATTGATTGCATTAAGGGAAAATATGTTAAATAAATTAAGAAAGGAGCCAAACGAAGTGCAGGGATTTCAGAAATCATCCACACAAATATTTATGGTCCATTTCCTGTAAAGACTATGGACGGTTATGATTCATTCATAATGTTTACAGATGATTATTCGCGTTATGTCTATATTTATCCAATTAAAGAACAATCGAAAGTGTTGGATAAATTTAAGATATCCAAGGCTGAAGTAGAAAATCAGCATGATCTAAAGATTAAAATAGTAAGATCCGACCGTGGGGGGAGTACTACGGTCGACAAACCCCATATGGCCAAGTTCCTGGACCTTTTGCAAGGTTTTTACAGAAAAATGGCATAGTTGCCTAGTACTCTACACCGAGCGAGCCTCAGCAGAACAGAGTAGCTAAAAGACGCAACCGTACATTAATGGATATGTTGAGAAGTATGATAAGTTTCTCCACTTTACCGATAAGCTTGTGGATGGAGGCTTTAAAAACCGCCATTCATATTTTTAATCGAGTACCAAGGAAGTTGGTGCCCAAAACACCATATGATTTGTGGATAGGAAGAGAACCCTCACTTAACTATTTACGTGTGTGTGGTTGTCAAGCTGAGGCCAAAGTATTTAACCTAAACATTGGGAAGCTAGATTCCAAGACAGTCAGTTGCCATTTCATTAGCTATCCAGATAAGTCAAAGAGTTATTGTTTCTATTATCCTGACAGACATATGAAGTTTGTAGAAATGAGACACGTTGTCTTCTTAGAGGACAAGATGGTCAGTTTGGGAGCATGGTAGCACGAGAAATTAGTCTTGAGGAGAAGCGGGTACATGTACCTATTCCGATGATCCAGAAACCATTTTTCTCGATACCTGTTGCTGCTGCACCGACAGTGCAGGACACTGTGGTGACAACACCTGTTGTTAGTTCTTATGTGGCAACAATGAATGAAGATGAGGAACCTGTTGTTCAGGATCCTATAGAACCCGTTGTCGCACATGAGGAAGAGCAACAACAGCCCCATATGGAAGAAGTGTCAATCGACGAGGCCCCCAGAAGGTCTCAAAGAACTAGAAAACCAGCTATCTCTAAAGACTACGAAGTCTATGTTAGCGAAGAAATTCAAATGGAGGGTGATACCACCCCATTTGAAGAAGCCATAAGAAGCGCTCACTCGTCGAAGTGGCTTGCAGCCATGCAAGATGAGATGAGATCAATGAGTACCAACAAAGTTTGGGACTTAGAAGAAATTCCTAAAGGAGCCAAGATAGTAGGCTGTAAATGGGTCTACAAAACAAAATGTAACTCCAAAGAGAATGTGGAAAGATATAAAGCGCGATTTGTGGCAAAAGGCTTCACGCAAAGAGAAGGAATAGATTATAATGATACATTCTCTCCAGTCTTATGCAAGGATTCTTTTAGAATTATAATAGCGTTAGTGGCACATAACCAATTAGAGTTGTAAAGACGGCATTCCTCAATGGGGATTTGTATGAAAACGTATACATGGCACAACCCAAAGGTTTTGTTGTGGAAGCAAAAGAACGTATGGGCTGCCGCCTGAAGAAATCCATTTGTGGATTAAAACAAGTCTCTAGACAGTGGTATTTAAAGTTTGATGAAACAATAAGAAAGTTTGGGTTTAAAGAGAATGGGGAGGACAATTGCGTTTATGCAAAGTTCAAGAATGGGAAATTCATTTTCCTAATCCTGTATGTGGATGACATCTTTCTTACTAGTAGTGATGTTAATCTGCTATTGAAGACGAAGAAGTTCTTGTCCTCAAATTTTGATATGAAAGATCTTGGTGAAGCTTCATTCGTTTTAGGAATAGAAATTCATTGAAATAGAAGAAAGAGGGTTTTAGGATTATCGCAAAAGGCATACTTAGAAAAGATTCTAAAAAAATATAGTATGCATGCGAGTAAGCCTACGCCTGCTCGCATAGTCAAAGGTGATAGTTTTGGGAAATTCTAATGTCCCAGGAACCAATATGAGATCGATCAAATGAAAGCAGTTCTATATGCCTCAGCTGTTGGAAGCTTACAGTATGCTCAAGTATGTACATGCCCTGACTTAGCTTTTGTTACCCGGATACTTGGCAGATATCAGGATAATCTAGGAATAGAACACTGGAGAATGGAAAAGAAAGCTTTGCGTTATGTGCAAGGCACAAAAGGACTCATGCTAACATACAGAATATCTGAATTCCTAGAGATAGACGGGTATTCAAATTCAGATTTTGCGGGAGATGTAGATGATAGAAAGTCCACATCAGGTTATATATTCACTCTCGCAAGAGGAGCCATATCGTGGAAAAGCTCCAAGCAAACCGTCATTGCATCGTCCACGATGTATGCTTAGTTTGTAGCGTGTTATGAGGCCATGGGGCAGGTAAAATGGCTAAATAAATTTGTACCCGGGTTGAAAGTAGTCGACAGCATTCAAAGGCCACTCAACATGTACTGCGACAATGAGCCAACAGTATTTTATGCTCACAACAATAGGTCAAGTGGTGTTGCCAAACCCATTGACATAAAGTTTTATGTTGTGAAAGAGAAAATCCAGGATCATACTTTTAGTCTCGAGCATTTAAGAACAAAGAAAATGCTTGCGGATCCGCTTACAAAGGCTTACCATGTGTTCAGAGAACACTTAGCCGGCATGGGTTTACGGGAAAGCCTATGATTCCTGGACAGCAAGGGCCAAGTTGAGAATCTATTTCAAAATAGAAAGGTATATTGTAGCTGTTAATCTAATGGTATTGCATGCTCTATACACTAGTCTGTAATGGAATGGGCTGAGTTAAGTATTCCAAGTTTAAGTTATAAGATGATATCAAGCGGGAGAATGTTAGGTTGATCTCCACCGGCTCGGTCCAACGACTGAGTCGGACCCTTCTTTTGTGCCTCGGGGGCGCACAACCAACTCATGGTTGCGGGCCCCCATCGTGCAACGCCATATAAAGGAGGTGGGGCCGGGGCATGCGACACGAGGTTCG
This sequence comes from Panicum miliaceum, assembly GCA_032594955.1. Lineage (NCBI taxonomy): Eukaryota > Viridiplantae > Streptophyta > Magnoliopsida > Poales > Poaceae > Panicum > Panicum miliaceum. Next base: position 2,157,446 of record CM064070.1, on the reverse strand, counting down.
TCGTGCTCACCAAAGCCCCACCGACAAACCCTAGACCCGATCTACAGGGGCGATGAAGCGACAGGAAGCGTCGCCGCCGCCTTCGCCTTGCTGTCGTCGTCAACTCCGCCGCCGCCTCCTCTGCGCCCTGGACCGCGGCGCACTTCGACCACCTTGTCACCGCCTCACCGACACCGCTATCACCACCGTCACCACCATGGCCGCCTCCTCCACCAAGCCCGAAGGTTCTGTCTCTCCCTCTCTCCCAGTTTTCACTCTTGTATGTCTAATGGCACATGTTTTACCCACTGATCTACACCTAGAAGATCCAAGATTTCTATCAGGGTTCTCCCCCAAGCATATTCTTAGCTCACTGGTAGGGGTTGAAACAGGAGAAGAAATCATCCGTTTTCATAGTGCTCTCCCTCAGTGCCGAGTAGGTAGCCGCAAGTGAGGCATTAGCCTCTTGGGTCCATGTGGACTAGCGGTTCAGCGTCCTCTACATATACTGGGTTCTGGTCTCGATGATGTACCTCCGGATCTATCAGCAACCTTGGTCGTTTCGGATTGTGCTCGTCTCAATTTCTTCAATATTAAAGGAGCCTTACCTTTCCTTTCAGGTCAAGGAAGGTGTCAGGCTCGTTGGTTGATTAGATGTTGGTGGAGGAACGCTTTCCACGATCGTCCGATCAGTATGTCGGTACTTTTAGCGGTCACAAATAAATCCACAAGCATATAGATATCGAAGTAGCTTTCACCTGAGAGTATTTGAAGGTATTTAATTCATTGGGAATGTGACTGCACTATCTGAGAACCAGGTTCATCCAAAGACAACAAAAATGATGTAGGCAAGGGTAAAGAGAATTTTTTATGGATAAGAATTTTGAAGTAAGATACGTAGGTTCAGCCTCTAATTGCTTACTTCAAATATTGGCTTACACCTTATCTGCCAGCAGGGGACTCCGGCCTACAGCTCTACAACATACCTTAATTTGGAGGATTACAAAGGATGAATATGGTTGTCACCACCTACCGCCTACCTCTACAACCCGTGAAGAATACGTCAAGCAAAGTAACCTCTACTCTAGACACCATATCCATGCTATTGATTACTCATTTAGTTTTGGCTAAGAACTTCATTCTTTATCCAGAATCTTCGACTAAAGCATTCATTGAATGAATGATGCCGTCAGTGAAATAAAGTAAAATAAATACAGAACTTACTTAATTAGGAAATTCACCACCATAAGAAGTCACAAACACTTACTAGGAAGCTGTTCACCAAGTAAAAGCTGCGCCCTCCGTGAGCCTTCTGAGCGTCCTCGTTCTTTACCGGTGAACTGAGTTTTAACCTGGCGCTGTTAACCGCTTGAACGGTCTTGCCTTTTAAGTAAGACTGGGGGCAAAGCCCTATAACTCTAAAAAATCAGGTTCTTTTCCCTACTGGAGACTTAGTAAGTGCTGCAGCCTGCTTTAACTCTTCCCCCGACTCGGACAATTCGAAATCCAAGTCTGGGAACTCTGCAGGTAATTTCTTTGGCTCGGCCGGCTCCGGGTCCTCACGCACCTTGTGCTCATCTTGGGGCACTCGTTCAGGCAATGGAGCCGGCGAGAAGTAGAGCAAACTTCTTTGCTGAGGCATCATCAGTACAAGTACTTGTTACACCCTATGGGTGGGACATTAGAAAACCATGCATACAAAAAATTTTAGTCTCTTCATTCAAAGATGTATAACTTTTTTTACCAAACAAGCTTCTTTTAACTTTGATCGTCAATCTAGTTATGAGTATTATCATTTAGCAACTTTTACCAATATGCCCTTTCTCTTGGCAATTGTATCTTGTCACATTTCCGCCTCTTGAGACACTTTTTTCATGATTCTTGTCACTTCTTGCTTTTTGCCTGCTTCGTAATTAAGCTGGCATGCTGATAAAAAAAAGTGATGCGTCACTCTTTTCTGGAGTACTGTTCTTGATTGACATGCCACCGTACGGTTAGACACGCTGGTGATAAATTAAGAAAACTGTGCAACACTGTCCTTGAGACAAGTTCCACTGCTATCTTCTTTGTTTGACATAATCCTGATGGAAAGTCAACCAAACGCGGATGCTATTGTGTATACTCTACACTAACCGAACGTAGCAACTGAGAATCAGCATCTAACGGAAGCAACCATAAAGATATGTGTTATACCCGGGGTCACAAGACTGCACACATGTCATTCATATTCTAGGATAAGGGATGGAACATGTCCTACACCCTACACCAGTTGTAACTAGTCGTACAAGAGTATGACTAGTCGTAACATAAGGAAACTACCCGAGTAGTATTCGGGTAGTACTTCTAAGCTAGTATCGGGTTAGAATTTTCATGTAACCCTGTCCTCCCTAGACTATATAAGGGCGGGCAGGGACCCCCTCCAAGACACATAAAATCCACATATAAGACAATACAAACCACCACATAGGACGGTAGAGTATTACACATACTGTGATCTGAACCTGTGTGCACCTTCGAGTTCCTGATCTCGGCGACGCCCTACCTATAATCTACCACCTTGGGGGTATCCCTCGGTGGGCTTGGAGGTTAAAACATCAATAGCTGGCACACTAGGTAGGGGTGTTCATCGACGATCCCCAGACGAACTCGATGGCATCGTTCAACTTCACCAGCGCTGTACCCAACCAGGGCATAACGTTCGTCTTCAGCTCGTGGGTCTACATCATCGATGGCATAGGCGACTTTCGTCGGCACCTCGCCGACAACATGAAGCCGGAGGCACCAGCAGCAACACCACGCGGCGATCTGGGCGGGTTCGTCAACAACCTCGGCGAGACGGTTCGTCCTATCCCAGCTAGAAAGATCAAGCAACAGTCATCACGGAGGAGACGCTCACGGAGGGAGGAGCCAGGAGCCCAGCCACCACGACTTCATCGACACCCGCCGACGACGTTGAACAAGATAGCGGCGCGGTGCCTCCAGCTCGTCATCGACGTTCACCTGCTGGGCGTCAACATCCGCTTCGGCTCGGCTGCCGAGGGGAGCTGCAGCACCCGTCCTGCTTGTCGCCCACGCCGTGCTCGCTGTCGTCTCGTCGCACGAGCTGCTCGGCTCCACACCAGGCCGCGGCACCCTCTTCGGTCGTCCTCGACAAACTCGCCGTTCACCATTGCTGCCGAGGACCGGAGCTGTATTGGAGCTGAGGAACACGTCGAGAAGCAAGGACCCCATATGGCCCTCCTCCTGCTCACCAATGGTATAGATTGATTTCATTCTATTTTTGGATTTCTTCCCTCCCGCAGATCATCTACGTACGCATGCATATGCATCATGTGGAGATGGGGGCACATATTGGGATGTCACAGCCAAAAGCTAAAAGCAACTAAGCGGCCACAACCTCCATCCCATCAAGACGACGCCAGCCACCGCAGCCCGACGTCATGCCATACTAGATGGCCTGAGCTCTATGCCCGAGCGGTGGCCATCGAGCAAGCCACGCCCAAGCCGAGATGGCGTTGCCGACACTGACGCCTCCCTACTGCCCCGGAGCTCACGACGTCGGAGCCTGTCACTACAGCGACACCATCGTCATCCGCGTGAAGCACCCCACGATCGATCACGAGCCATCGCCGCCGTCGACTGCGCCGCTGCGAGGCTGCCACAGGGCCTTGGAGGCACCAACGACAACGGCGCTGTGCAAGCTGCCGGAGAGGCGCGGAGACGCTAGCGAGGATGACGTCGCCGCAAGATTGCTAGATGGTTGTGAAGACGACCGCAAGGCTGAGGCGTGAAGTTGCGCGGTGTCTTGCCATCGTATGACTGCCTCGCACTCGCGGCTGGTGGTGCACGCGCACACGAGCGGCAAGTTCACCGGTGCACCTGCGTAGGAGATGCAGCCGGCCAATGGATAGCAAGCAAGGGAGCGTGCCCCTGTTGTGCCCTGTATGCATGTACACATGTACAGCTACGGCCATGCATACACTGCCACGAAGCTAACAAGCAAGCAAGAAGGCTTTTGCGGATGGAATTTCCTGCTGCCACGGCGACCACGCCGACTACCTCGACAACCGCCTCCTCGGCCACGGCGACCACGCCGACTGCTGCCTGCTTGGCTGTAGCGACTACTTCAACTCATCCAAGAATCAAACTAAGTAACTTATACCTTCTCCAACTTGTTCTCCACGAGATCGGCTACTTATCTATGTACGTCTCTCGATAGGTACAAAACCTCCAGAGCTACTCTAACTACTTATCTATGTACGTCTCCCAACGGGTACGAACCCTCCAGAGCTACACTAACTATTTATTTGTGTCCGCCTCTCGACGGGCATGAAACCCTCCACTCGACGGGCATGAAACCCTCCAGAGCTACACTCCGCCGCCTATTTTTGCGCAACGCGCGTTCTCTTAACATCGACTACTCCACTAACGCTCCGAGTACTGGTTTTCGACTAGTACTAGCTGCTTGCGTTACTGAAGAGGTCATCACACCTATAATTCCAGTAGTACTCTAACTACTGTTTTGCGACTAGTACTAGCTGCTTGCGTTACTTAAGGGGTCATCACACCCATAATTCCTGTAGTGCTCCGAGTACTGGTTTCCGACTAGTACTAGCTGCTTGCGTTACTGACGAGGTCCTCACACCCATAATTCCAGTAGTGCTCCGAGTACTAGTTTCGTTTCCGACTAGTACTAGCTGGTCCTCACACCCATAATCCCAGTAGCGCTCCGAGTACTGGTTTCCGACTAGAACTAAGTTACTTGCACTACTCAAGGGGTCTTCACACCCATAATCCCAGTAGCGCTTTGAGTACTGGTTTCCGACTAGTACTAAAAGCTTGCGCTACTAAACAGATCCTCACACCCATAATCCTAGTAGCGCTCCGAGCACTGGTTTCCGACTAGTACTAGAAGCTTGCGCTACCGAAGGGGTCTTCAAGCCCATACCTACGACTACTTCAAGTACCAGCCTATACGGTCCACCAGAACCAAGCGCATGCTAACTATGAAAAAGTTGAAAAAGTCATCGAGCCTACAACTCCAAGCAAACCAGAGTACCGTGTGGAATGAGCATTAATATAAAGATCATGCTTCAGCAACAACCAGCCAGTTCACTCGGCACATCTCTAATGGCTCCACTAGCTCCTAGGCTCGGAGGCTGGATGCTAATAACTACTCGACGTGGTTCCTACGGTGCACATGACCCATAAGCTCGGGGGCTGGACGCCGCAAAACTACCTGGAAGACTTGCAAAAGAACCCGATTTAAGAGGCTTTTGAGGATTTATCTCGGGAAGATAATTGTTTAACCATTATTTCAGGAATTTCATTCTGAAATAAGGGGTTTTCCTAAATTTTTAACCCAGATGTCTTATCTAGCCATTAAATAAGGAATTCGATTTGATTTGAGTGGTAATTTGGGATTTCTTTGAGGAAGTTATTTGCTTAACCATTTTTTCAGGGATGCTATCCCGAAAAAAGAGGTTTCAAATTTCTGAACCAATTTGCCCATTTTAACCATCAATTAAAATTCTTAAATTTTTACACAATCCATGCCACGACTCACTGGATATTTTTTTCAAACCTTGGATTTTGGATTCAAGGCTCGGGGGCTGCGGAACATGTGTCATCGACGGATTTTCTTTTATTTTGGGAAGATAAGAGCAGAACATCAAAACTAATTTGACCCTCAGTTTGATTCTTCGATTCAACCTAAGGCTCGGAGAATACTCCATATGAAGTGCGGGTTTCATCACACACCATATAAAAGAAGACTACTCGGGGCATTAGCACCTCATAGCCTCGAAGACTCGGAAGACACCTTCAAGATGGAGTTCGGGAGAAGTCGAAGACGCCTTCAGAAGTACTCGGAAGCCTCGAAGCAGCTAAGGAAGTACTCGGAAGACAACTTCAAGATGAAGTTCAAGAGAAGTCGAAGACACCTTCAGAAGTACTCGGAAGCCTCGAAGCAGCCAAGGAAGTACTCGGAAGACACCTTCAAGATCGAGTTCGAGAGAAGTCAAAGACGCCTTCAGAAGTACTCGGAAGCCTGCAGTACTCGACTACGAAGAGCTCGGGGGCTTGTCAGACCAGGGGCCACGGGACTGCGCACATGGCATACATATTCTACGATAAGGGATGGGACATGGCCCACACCCTACACCAGTTGTAACTACTCATACAGGAGTAGGACTAGTCGGAACATAAGGAAACTACCCGAGTAGTACTCGGGTAGGACTCCTAAGCTAGTATCGGGCTAGGATTTCAATGTAACCCTGTTCCCCAGATTATATAAGGGTGGGCAGGGACCCCCTCCAAGACACATAAAATCCACATCTAAAACAATACAAACCACCACACAGGACATAGGGTATTGCGCATACTGCGGCTCGAACCTGTCTAAAGTTTCGTGTTCCTTGCACCTTCGGGTTTCTGATCTCGGCGACACCCTACCTACAATCTACCACTTTGGAAGTATCCCTCGGTGGGCTTAGAGGTTAAAACACTGACAACGTGTAGGCCCATCTAACATTCTATTTTTATATATAGAAAAATGGGCAAGCTATGATACAACAACCCAGGTATAAAGTTACGCATGGCATGACATTCCTGCAAAAAATGAAAAAAAGGCTCATCCGATGCTTAGTTGGCGAGAATTGAATGGTTACAAAGTTTTTATGTGATACCAGTTAAAGTAACAAAAGATCAGCAATCAACTATACATTGATGTTGCTGAATATAGTTGGAAGATTCCGTCCCTTGCGGATTGAGCTCCAGCTATGCAGCATAACTACCACGCAGTTTATGATCGACTAAAATCCTGTTTCAGATAATTAAGGAAAATGATGAGAAGGTATTTTCTATTTCAGTATTATATCCTTGTTGACTAGTTTACAGATATCTTCAGAGTGTTAGTTACTTCAGAGAGTTTTGGTTAAAAAAAAGACTTAATACATTCGTGTAGTATAAGAGATAAGTTTGGATTAGATATGACGAGCAGACATGCTTGTGCCAGAACCATCCAATCTGACTCACCTTGCACCATGTATGGATGGAGTCTATGCCACCTTTAGGGAGTTGGCTGAAGTCAAATACACAGTAATAACCAAGAAATTAATATACTCTTGCCGCCTCTTAGCTTGCGTATCCAAAAAAAGTGGAAATTAAGTCTAAATAACAGAGTACATACAGTTAAAAAAATTGCAATGCAGTTCACGAGTTAGTATCTTATAATCAAAAGTCAACTAGCCGGGCGTAGCTGCGTACTATAAAAGAGGCCTCGATACCAAGCTCTGGACGACGCGTCATATCACCACATAATCTACCATGGCTATCGCGATGAACAAGAAGTATGGCGCCGCCATGATGCTCCCCCTGTTTCTTGTCATTATGGTCTCAGCCGCCGCCGCCGACGACGAGAACTGTAACATCCCAGCGGCGGAGCTGGAGCAATGCGTGCTGGATGTGGTGAATAGCATCTCCATCGTGCAGCCCAAGTGCTGTAACGACATGGCCAAGCAGTTTGGCTGCGGCTGCGTCCTCCGCGACATCCTTGTAAAATACGGACGGTACGACCCGCAGAAGCCCTTCTGCCCCGAGGGCACCGCCTGCGACAGGGTCTGACGTCCCCATGAGCTATAGCTCAATCTCCTGCTGGCTTGCTGCACTCTGTTCTGTTCTTGCGCACTCCAATTGATCCATACACACGCACTTCGTTATTCGTTATACGCCTTATATTCCAGCACCGCTATGTATATATGCGCATCTATTAAGTGATGTATGTATCGTGTGACGATCAGTGGTATGCGTTGTAAAATTAAGGTGTATATGTTGTTAATTTGCTTGTTCAAAACCTAGATGAAATTTGGGTAGTAGAGTGAGCGAATGATTACAACAAGTGTGATATATATATTGTTGCTACTCTATATTTGGTGAAATATTTATAGCTGACATTCTCCACATCCAATTCGTTCCGTATTCATTGCACATTTATTTATATTCAAAACTGAGACAATCCATATCCATATCTATATCGTCCGATAGAAAGTGCATTCATATAGTTTTTGCGTATTAGTAATAATAATCTCATTAAAGTATTAATGAGTTCTAACAAGTTCATTTAAGAATGAGAGCATATTGTACATGAAAGCAAAAGTGCTTGATGATTGGCGACGCCCATCGTTAAAGTGAACAACGGCATCCAAAATCAAAGACGAAGGTCTAAATTTATTTTATTTTGGAAATTGAGTTTAGGAAAGTTGTATTATCAAGGGGTCAATGGTTGATGGCTTGTAAGGCTCAAATATTACCCACACACCAACCAAACACTGACACAAATCGCTACAATAAAATCATATGTGCTGTCAATGTGGCTGGTCAACGGAGTTTTTCCAAGCTCAGTTAAGCCGAGCTCTCAATCTTAACCAGTCTAGAAAAATGTCGACCAATTTTTAATCCCAGTTCACACATGTCTGGGTGCCAGTACAGTAACGGTCATATTTTGAGGTACGGATATAAATACCTCTTCGTCCCCTCCTTTGTAACTCCCTTAGCTCTCCCTCACTTATCTTGAGACAAACTCATTCTTAGCATTCACTCCTTCTACCTTGCTCCACTATTAAGCTAATCTTGCATAGATTTGGATTTATGGAGAGGATTGGAGAGTTATTGGTGAGAGCCTTGAGTGAGTACCATTCCCGTCTCTTGAGTTTCGGGAAAATTCGTCTAGCATCATGATTTGGATTCATGGGAGCCTTGGTCCTAGACAGGTGTCACCATTGAGCATCCAACTCGTGTGGGTTGCCCCAGCTAGTTTGGATTATCGGATCCTCATCGAGATTCATAGTAAGTATCCAAATCTTGATCTTGATGGTCGGTTAAGAGAGAAAAGGGTTGAAAGTCACCTGACTCTTTGTGGGCTCCTCAATGGAGACGTAGGTTTTTCGTGGGAGTGAATTTTGGATCTAAATCTTCTCTCTTGTTTTCTTCGTTTTCTTACTCTTTCTAAAGTTGACTTTTGGAGATCTAGCCTGATCTACTTATTGTGAGTATTTTAGGCACAAGTGTTCTATAGATCTACAAATGTACGTCTCATTGGGTAGCTTTAAATTTAATTCATAACAAGTCACTAACTCTGTAAACTAGATCTAGGTCGGATCAATCCGGATTGAAACCCGGTTGATCCAAGTTGGAGATGAGTTACCGGTTACTTTTATCACTTTGTTTTTTATTAAATTTCATATTAGCTTATTCACCCCTCTCCTCTAGACGGTATCAAGGTACCTTTTATCCCACAGCTATCCAATCTGGTTCTGACATCAAAGAAAAATATAAAAAACAAATATGGTGTCGGCGATATCTCGTCCATTTCCGATCTAACTGCACTCTAGCCCCTAGTAGGAGGATTTCTTAAACTTGACTCTGCTTTAGCATATAATTGTGATATTCCTTATAAATGAGAGACCCTCTAATGCATACCCATGTACCTATCAGATATTTGCGATACAAACCTTATTGCGTCCTTGAATGCTAGTCATAAGCAACTTATGCATCAGCCAAATAAACTTTAAATGGATATTTTGGTGGTGAGCTAACAACTTTAGCAATTTTGATGAGGTTTCTTGCCTTCACAAGCAAGTAATGGTCATCTAAAGGCATAGACTTAGGAGCTAGGAGTATTATCATTTGGCAACTTTTATGAATATGCCCTTTCTCTTGGCAATTTTAGCTTGTCAAGCTTGTCATTTCGTTTGTTGAGACACTTATATCTTGCTTTTTGCCTGTTTCTTATAGCTGCCATGCTGATGATTAAAAAAATGGATCCATAACTCTACCATGGAGTACTGTTCTTGTTTAAGATTCCACCGTACCGTTATTAGCTTAATTATATAATCTATATATATATATATGCAAGCAAGTAGAAGTATTATATACTGTTGCACGCAGGACACGCTGGTGATAATTAAAGAAATGCAACATTCTTTCCTTGAGACATGTTCGACTACGTACTATCTTCTTTGTCTGACATAATCCTATAGGAAGTCAACCAAACGCGGAGGCTATTGTGTATTGCACTAACCGGACGTACAACTGAAAATTAATAGCTCAAAATTAAATTAGCATCTAAGCAAACATAAAGACGTTTAGGCCCAGTTAACATTTTATTTTTCATCCAGAGCAACACGCTAGGTATAGAGTAACGCATGGTATTCCTGGAAAATTGGAAAATAGCTCATCCGATGCTCTTTTTAATTACACAGTACAACTTAAACACTCACAACGCACGCACACTTACCCTATGAACAACGTATGCAAATCATACTCCTATGAGCATCTTGGAAGATTGAGCCGGTGAATTCTCGAGATTGACGAAATCACCACAGGCGTCTCGTTGTTGACGGGAATGTCATCTACCACTGAAAGCACTAAATCCTAGAAAATTCGCTCTCACAGGAATTAAGCCCATCCGATGCTTACTTGGCAAGAATTGAACAGTTACAAAATTTGATATCGGGTCATCTCCTGTCGCACGGGCCCCAGTCCCCAGTGCTGTTCACTTACGGGCCTTTATTTCTGGTTCGGCCGTCTTGGTGTCGGCCCGGCCCGGGAAGGCCTATCTTGGGGTACCCGTAGTACTTGATCCTGTCAAAAACTTTCATGGATCAGATTTTTTTCAAGATATTGGAGCCTGACTATTCAAATAGTTTTCTTGTTAACTGAATATTCAAATATACCTGAATGTTTCTTTCTTATCTTGCCGTGAATATAAAGAGGGACCGGAGATCCACTACTACAAAAACGATTTGTAGTAATGCTCTATTTTTTTCTAGGAGCGACTCCAAAGGTAACCCACTCCTACAAAGGAGCGGGATTACTGTAGCATCCGACCCGCCTCTAGAAATACATTTTTAGGGGCGGGCATTTCTAGGACCAGGTGATGCCACCATCCGTCCCTGGAAATGGTGTCCATTTTTAAGGGCGGGTGATGGCGTCACCCCCTCTACAAATTAATTTTAGAATTAATACAAAAGAATAGCATACCCAATAGAGTTATAAGTGACTGTATAGTGTGGTGGAGAGAAGGGTACGCGGAGGCTTGAGGTAAGCGGTTCGAACTCCGGTTGATGCTAGTGTGCGTATTTTGTCAAAAAAATTGTACCTCTATAGTAGAAGGGCTTGTGGTGGTGGCTGGTTATCTGGGATATTTTTTTCTTTTTTATTTTGCTATTTTCTATTTTTCTATTTTTTTATTTTCGGGAAGAAATCGATTTTCACGGGCGGCCGCGTTACCCGCCCTGCAAACAGCTATTTCTACCTGCAAGAAGCAGAGGCGGTACCGCACCCACCCCAAGAAATACGTTTTTATCCATTTCTAAAAATTCTTTTGTAGTAGTGATCCTCTCATGCTTCAGCCAACTTGGACAGTAACAGCGATGGTCATTGAGTTGCATGGTATGTTTGGTGATGGATGGCATCTTTTGTTCATGGTCCCATGCATTCTGGCAGAAACCCGCAAGTTCGAAGAGCAATGTCTTTTGTGCAGTTTTTTCTGAGGTGGAAATATTTTGGTTTGTATCCAGCAGCTGCCTATTGTCTCTTTGGAGCTTCTGTACTGTACTTTGTGCATTTTGCCATCCAAGAACCTTTTAGCTTGTACGTTTTGACATTAGTTGACATAGCAACTGGGGTATGTTGGTATGTAACTTAGTGCTGGGTGAACTGCACGTCTGTAACAGCAGCAGTGTAGCAACTTGTGTGCTGGGTGAACAAGCATTCCAGCAACAACACTTGATGTATGACCACCTTTAAATCAGATCACCGTTAAACTTATATCATGTGTGTGTGAATGGATTATTACATGAGCTAGCTGATATTGATTGATAAATGAGCATCTATGAAAAAAAATATCCAGTGAAATTCCTAGTAGCATTGTACCGACTACCGTCACGGAAGGTCAACCGTGTCGGTAGGCTGACGGGAATCAATCTGCAACCCTGATGGTTGGCAACCGATAGAGTTTGGTTTCCCTGACAAAATACGGCCGACAGGAGAGGTTGATGGTGAAAAACCGATGGGAAAGGTTTAAACTTTCAGTGACGGCAGGTGACAGGGAAACGTTCTCCTGCCAGTTTACCAGATTATCGTCATGGAAACGCTATTCCTGACGGTTTTCCATCAGGGAAAGCGTACCTTCCCCGTCAGTCAGTCCCTGACGGAGCATCCGTCATGGTTACCGTCAGGGAAGACCATCCGTAACAGTATATGGACCTTTCCGTGACGAATCCATCCGTCTCGGAAAAAGTTTGTCTAGTGCAAACCCTAAACTTATCACAGGGTCTTATCCGGATCCCTAAACTCTTATCCAAACTTATAATGATGAACATGATGAGTTGGCAGATCTAATAATATATTTTAGGAGTTTAAGGATCTAAATGGCACTCTAGGATAAATTTTGGAACACGAAGATGTATTTTGAGAGTTTAGGGACCTGGGTGATACATCAGGACAAGTTTGAGAGTCTAAAAATGCATTTTGAGAGTTCGAGGACTTAGATGACACCTCGGAAAAATTTATGGACCACCCATGTATTTTACTCTAAGTTAAACTAAAGAAGACAATCACAGTGCTTGAGCAAAGAAGTTCGAATCCTGACAGTATGGTGTTATCGATAAAGTAAAGTGGCTTGCTAGCTAGCTTGCTGCTATGGGTAACGACCACTTGTATAAAGTTATATGAATTGGCACATCCTGTGCCAAGAGTGGCTGTGCTAGCTGCACCATTTCTATCCATTGTCGTCTACCCTAATGTAACCGCGGTGGACAGCAAATAAACGTACACCAATTAGCAAGCTAGCTAATGCCTCATGAATATCTCTGCTAACACCAAGATATCATCTACGGTTTAATGGTGCATATGCTTACTAAACAAGGACGAACGACTCATTAGTGGCTTGGCATGATGCAACAGTTAGTTGTGAGTGGTAGCGAGCACAATGTTCCAGCAGATGATTCTATATATTATGGGCCAGGGGATACTGCGGATCACGAAGTGTTGGCGGTTGCTTAGATTATTCCCGTCGTCTGACCAACTGGGTTTTAATCCCATATCAGATAATGATGACGACACAAGATATTGATTCTTTTGGGAACAATTGCAAGCTTTTCTTGGTACTAAATTGATTCGAAGCTCAGCCTATCATCCTCAAACTGACGGACAAATTGAAAGAGTGAACCAAATTCTTGAAGACATGCTTAGAGCTTGCGTCATCCGCTATGATAAGAATTGGGACAAATGCCTAGCCCTAGCAGAGTTCTCATACAACAATAGCTACCAAGCGAGTTTGAAAATGGCACCATTTAAGGCCTTGTACGGACGAAGGTGTCGAACTCCTTTAAGTTGGTCACAAACCGGAGAACGCAAAATATTTGGACCAGACTTGGTAATCGAGGCAGAAGAAAAAGTGAGAATAATACAAGAAAATCTTAGAGCCGCACAATCCAGGCAAAAGAGCTATTTCGACAAAAGGAGGAAGTCACTGAAATTTGAAGTTGGTGATCATGTCTACCTTCGGGTCTCACCAACCAAGGGAGTACAACGATTCGGATTCAAAGGAAAACTATCTCCCCGATATGTTGGTCCCTACAAAATCATCGAGAGCTGTGGACCCGTAGCCGATAGAATTCGACTGTCCCCTCAGCTTGCAGCCATCCATGACGTCTTTCACGTATCTCAACTCAAGAAGTGTGTTCGAGTCCCTACCGAGGTTGTGGAACAACAAAAAATATTGGTAGAGCCCGACCTCTCATATGTTGAGTATCCTATCAAAATCATGGATCAAAAAGAAAGAAACACCAGGAGGAAAGTGATTAAAATGTATAAAATTCAATGGAATCATCACACTGAGGAAGAAGCCACATGGGAAACTGAAAGCTATCTAAACCAAAATTTCGCGGGTTTTCTCAACTCTACCGAAGGTACACACACTATCCACACTAAGCATATTGTCCGAATCTCGGGGCGAGATTCTTTTTAAGGGGGGAAGGCAGTAACACCTCAGGTGTTTAAATTGCTAAATAAGTCTCATTACCCTAATAATATGCTTAACTAACTAAGAAAAGTTTAAAAGAAACGAATTATACTTTGGTTTTGCATTTGATTTTGAATTTCTGTGTATATATGCATCAATATATGTGCTTTAATCAAACAAATTGAATAACTTTCACATCAATGCAGATATGGCTACGAAATTTAATAGGCACATCATTGATGATAGGATAAATAAAAGTCTAGTTGAAGCCGAGGAGAGAATACGAAATTTTGCCCATAAAATAGCGGATCCCCCGAATCAAGCTTTTTGGGTTTTCAAATTAACTTTCAACCTATAACTCAAATAAACTTTGGCCTGAAACAAAACTTGTGTAACTTTTTATTTTGAACAACTTTCATGTTCAGAGATTTTTGATTGCAACACAAAAATTTGAGTAACACTTGACTTTGCAAACCAGCCCCCTGCCTTTTCTTCTATTTTCACTTCAGACCTTCCTCCTCCACTTCGCCCGACCCTCTGCCTTCCACTGCAGACCCTCCCTTCTCTGCTTCGCCCGACCCTCTGCCCACCGCGCAGTCGCCGCTGGCCACTTGGCCGGCGATGCCTGACCGGCGCTAGGCGCCAAACCAATGCCTGGCCGCGCCCTGCTCGAACGTGCTCCTCCCCCACGCCGCGACCCTGCCCAGTCCGCGCATGCCACGCGCACGCCGGCGACGCGCGCCTCTGCTCGCCGCCCGCCGCGCCAAATGACCTGCCCGCGCCGTGCCCGAGCCTCCGCTGCGCCCCGCCAGTCGCCGCGCTTGCCGCCCCGACAAGCCGCTGCTGCAGCTGCTTGCCCAACCGTGCCCGCGTGATCTCCCCCTCCCCCACGCCAAATCCCCGGCGCCCAATCCCCTGCTCGCGCCCGCCGCACGCCGCGCCGGCACTGCTCGTCGCTCGCTGTGCCCAGTAACGCACCCCCGTCATGCCACCCCTCCCCAGCGTCGCCCGGCCCTCTCCCTCCCTCCTGCAGCCTATAAAAGGCGGCACAAAGCCGCTCGCGCGCGCCTCGACCCACCAGAACGCTGCCGCCGCTGCCATTGCCGCCGCCATAAGGAGCCCGCCGTGGAGCTCACCTCTCCGGCCACCCATTGCCAGAGCTGAGCCTCCAACCACTACCACACCGCCCCACCGCAGCTCACTGCCCCGCCCATCGCCGCCCAGACCCACCGGAGCGCCGCCGTAAGGAGCCCGCCGTGGAGCTCACCTCTCCGGCCACCCATTGCCAGAGCTGAGCCTCCAACCACCACCACACCGCCCCACCGCAGCTCACTGCCCCGCCCATCGCCGCCCAGACCCGCCGGAGCGCCGCCAGCGCCGCCGCCGCTCCCCTACTGCTCTGTGGGCAGCCAACTCCGGCACTCCTCCATCCGAGCCAAGCCTCGGAACGGGTTCCCCTCGACGCCGCAAAGCTCATCGACCCGCCCACGCCCTCCCCTCCTCGTCGGAGCGCCGTCGCCGACGCCCGCACCGCCGCCGCCCCCCCTGCTCCGCGCCGACGAGCCACCTCCGGCCACCCCCAACCCCGACCAAGGCCACCACAAGGTAGCTTTCACCTCCCTGGTTCTTCTCGACCCTTTTTCCCTCGATGCCGACGAGCCCCTCATCGCCGGAATTTGGTCGGCCGCCATGCCAGCGCCGCCCAGGGACCCAATTGCAAGAATTGAAATCTTTAGAAGGGTCAGCACGCAAGTTTGCAGGGGCATATCTGCAAACCTGTGTTTAAACTTTAAATTCAAAAATAGCAAATTTGTAAAATTCATATAAAATCATAGAAAAATCAGAAAAATACAAACTCAACTGTTCTGTAATCTTTAGAAAAAAATCTACAACTTTTGTTATATACTTTCTTCAGTTGCTTGTGAAATATTGCTCTAAATTAAATGGAAGGTTTAATAGACTTTAATTGTACCCACTGTTGTAGACAAAGGATGAACCTGAATTTTGGACAGTAGTTTAGTTACTTGATGTGTAGTCTATAGTCTAGTGGAAAAAGTTTAGGACCAGAACCCACTTATAGCTAAACTTTTTGTTAAACTTTGTTTATGCCACAGTGTGTGGTAGTGGTGGTTAAGTCTTTAAACGTACTAACCACATGCCGAGAATATGGTAATCAGTAAGCTTAAGTACTGGATTGAACCGAGGCCGGAATATACTCCCCACCATCTTGAATTGGTTCACATCTAGCTAATGGAGTTGCATGTGCCGCCATGGCCCGGCCGGGTCCGTGGTCCATGGGGACGTGTAGTCGAGGGCGGTGGGCCTGTTCCGTAAAGTGGGAATTGAAGGAAAACGTTGCACGTGTGACTCCGGGAGTAACCACGTGACGTGTGTTAATGTCTGCCTTGCAAGGTTAAGAAATTCGATTCGAATCGTCCGTTTCTCGCGGTTATTGAGACTACTTGACCCTTTTACCACATAGAGTAAGAAATGGAACAATGATGATGATTAATCTTGTTGGATGCAAATTAATTCTTCCACCATGTATGATATTGGCTAGTTGCTTACCTAGAATGGTTAAAGAAAACTAGAACTTGGAGTTAAAATTTGAAATTAAGGACCTACTTGTATATGCTTTTCGGCAAAACAAACCCTTCAAGCCAAAAGCCTTGCATGTCTAGGAGTCGGCTAAGTATATCCCACTAGTCGGGTAAGCCTTGCTGAGTATTAGTATACTCAGCCTTGCTTGTGGCTTGTTTTCAGGTGAGACTTTCGAGGATATGATCGCTAGTTTGACTTGGCCGTGTAACCTTCCTCCTGGTTGGTCGGTGGAATGGGATGCGTCCCCAGCCAACGATGATAATGCCGAGTGATATCTCGTACGGGCTTCATCGAGACACCATGTATCGTCGAGTAGTTATCATTGTTTTCTTTTTTTCCGCTGCAATGAACTCTGAAGAACTCGTTATTTTTGAACTCTGAAGTACGCCGTTTCTTTTTACGAATTTTAACTTGGTCTGTAATAAAAAATTTATGTTGAACTCGTGATGTAAAATTTGTGGAATGTTGTATCCTCTAGGCTCACCTTCGTATGAGTACTTGTATGTGTGGTTTCGATCGGCAAAAACCGTGGTTGTATCGGGAGGTTACCCGACAGACCAATGGATTATTCATTTTGAAGTGCGAGTTAGCCCTGATTGCCCTCGTGGTGATGGTTAGCGCGCTTGAGCCGGATTAATTCAGGTGGTTTTGCCACATGTCACTGGATGAAGAAGCGGAAAAGGGATTAATTGAAATAGAAAATACAAGCCTTAAATGAAAGATCCGGTTGAAATCATAAAGTGTGGTAGAAAGACCTACATATAGTTTTTTTTCCACCACACTTTAGATTCTTTATGTTATATTATCTTTTATCTACATAGAATCGATTAGTAGATTGAAATAATAGTCTAATTCAACTACTTTTTTCATTGGATTCTCTTAATTCCAATCAAGTCAAAATAAAAAACTCGAAGGACTTGCTTTAATTTGGATCGGATATCCCATCTGCTTGACATTAAAAGGTTGTATGCATATTTGGATTGCACGCAAACAAATTTCTAGATATGCAAGTATTCGTTGGTGTTGGATAATATCTCCGCTCATGTCACTTCCCTCCACACCATGGTCAGGGGCGCCCAACCGAGTCCGGAATATGGTCCCAGGTCGATCAGCATGGACCAACCTCTCCAGAGAAAAATGTGTGAAAATATGAGGAAACTCATCGCACCTCTAGCTAAACCCTAACCGGTCCTATGAGATGCTTGACTGATCAGAAGGTCCACTCTGCTTGCCATCACCACTGCCAGGCATGAACATTCCTCTAGGTTAATTTTGTTGGCACCCTGAAGGACAACGCTACACCAGGCGATTAGTGCGACCTCAATCACCCGCGAACCAGCACTGATGGCCTCTCCAGGTCAAGGACAGTACCTAATTCTCCCTTACAATTAATGTTGTTGTTAAGTCAGATAGTCAATTCCTTGTGTTAATTTTTTTGTAACATTTAGCATCAAGAGCAACCTGGCCTGTCCTGAACCATTTGTGTAGATAATGTATCGTGTTGTTGTGGTTAGTGCCTAATAAGATCGGTTCAGTAATGTTATATTGATCATGATTAGTGCCCTAATTGAAATACATTACTGATGCTTACCAATAATTAGCACGATTAGGCCCCTATGCTCTGAGTGAATTGAATTATGCCGCTGTCCATGCTATTCATGCTCTGTAAGGTCAAATTGTTCGTATTTAAGGCCTAATTATGCATCCATTAGTCCTAACTCCCAATTGTTATGACTACTTCTTGGATTATCCAAGATTACGGCCTCTTGCTTCCTGTTTCGTCAAGTTGTAGCCTAATTGCGCTTCTAAAGTAACCAGCTTAAATGTTGCGACCGAATTGTTTACCCCTACGTAAATACAGAATATCATATTCATACGATTAAATAATGATAGGCGTGCTTGCTATACAAGAGCAAATGAGGGTAGGACCTTTCCACGCCTTTTTTTTATTAAGAGAAGAAGAAAGTATCTTTGTATTAAGAGGAGAAGAAAGGTCCAATTACAAAAAATCATTAGCCCACGCACCTTGGACCGGAGTGGAGGATGGGATTTTTACCATACAAGACTCTTACAGAGGAGAGGAAACTAAGACCTGACCACTAACACACACACATAGCCAGCATTACTAGACCACCCGGCCTAAACCCAGGGCAGTAAGCCCCTTGCCTCCTGCTGTTCGCCATTGATGGGACTCATCTTTGAAGGCCTGTAGGGCACCCTAAAGACTAGGAGTGGACCCGTAAAAAATACAGGCATTTCGGTATTTCCAGAGTATCCATGCTTCAAGAATGACTAGGGAATTAAATCCCTTTCTGTGCTGTTTCTGTACTTTCTTCTAGGATTTTCTCCACCATTCAGCAAAAGAAGGTAGTCCTTTGGCTAGGTACCAAAGTGGACAGGTTCAAGGAAGATGCTGAACCAGAACTGCCGTGCAAACACACATAAAGTGAGAATATGTTGAACCATCTCGTCTTCTTGGTCACAGAGAGGACACTGTTCTGGATGAGGGAGCCCTCTTTTTCGTAAACGGTCAGCTGTCCAACAACGATTGCGAATGGCCAACCAAGTCAAATGTTTTGCATTTCTTTCCACACAAGCAAGCAAAGAGCAACCAAATGTTCTGAAGGCTCACAAGTCACAAGCAATCTTAAGGCGGCAGATGCGAGTACTAATCTTTCTGTCTTGGATATTCCCAGAAACAGATTAATCGCCCACCAACTGCTCATAACTAACAGTAATGCTTTTTATGTCATGGACATACTTTAGATGACCCTGAACCCAAGCAGCGCGATCGTGCCGATGCTCAGCAGCCGCACCACAAGGGTAGGGATAAGTGGCCTAACCCTAACAGATTAATATTCTTCTTGCTTAATCGAAACGGGTACAGACCCTATCTATATATAGATGGCACGACTTGACCTCTAAGGATCATATCTCTAGAATTAAGGGAACAGATAACAACTCAAACCAATCTAACCTAATCTATAACAGACCAGACCCACCCTAGCACCATAATGAACAGTGCCGCGCGGTATTATTCAGGTAAACAGTACCTCACGTGAACAGTACCCAACCGGCCTTAGGAAACCTGGTTTGGCATTGCTACTTTGCATGGGCCCTAATGGGCTGGACATGACATTTTAATCCCAGTAGGTTGGACTAGGCTACAGATGAAACAACAAAGGATCACACGAAACAGAGGATAAAATGTTTTAAAAATAAAGGTATTAGCAATAGTAACAAAAGTAATAAGCAGACAGACAAAAAATTAACAGTTCTTCCTTCCATGCAAAAGATGGTATTATGCATATTCAGGTACTGACAATGCAGGTTCAACTACGCTGCATATTTAATTTTTCAAGCCCAAAAGCTCTACGGAACAAAGTGGCCAATGAAGCAGTATAGCCACTATGCCCAAGACCTTAAAATTATTACTTCAAATGAACTCAAGAACCCTACAGCAACATTACTGCTACTCTTCATCCTCATCCACAAGCTTGGACAGCATGTCTTCCACGAAATTTGCCAAGAGCGCATCTCCAGACTGCATAAGGAATGCCAGATTGTCTGTATGGTCCAATGATGGCACATCTTCAGAACTAGCACTGCTCTTGGAACTCGAAGCAATGGCATAGCTCCCATCTGCTTGCCTTGTGAGCCCTATGTGCACAAACAGCAGTTCCTCCATCTCCATCAGCCATGGCTGCAGGTGCTATTCCTGTGCATCTCCCTCTTTGACACCATAACAATAACTAGCAAGCATGTATTCATGCTCCACTTCTCCACCTCCAATTATCAGTTTCTCAATATCACGTCGATCCATTAGGTCCTTGAAGAGAAGCAAAATTGCAACCATGGCGCCACGGGTCTCTAACAGTGAATCAGAGCACACTGAGATGGCCCAGACAGCAGCAGCACACACAGGTGATGACCTGACATGCCGGAGCGCCCTTAGAAGACACTTTAGAAGCTGGGGACCCAACAAGGTGTTGCAGTCCATGATGTCCTTGATGTAGCGAATACAATCGATGAACACAAGGTACTTGGGATCTAGTATGATTTGCATGATACTCTCCCGATAAGCAGAGTGGCATTCTGTAATCGCCTCCTCCAGCATCTTTTGGTACTCAATAGGGATGTCTGAAGTGGCTGCCAAATCCAGTTCGTTCATAAGGATCCGAATCACATCACCGACGTTGCCAGGAGGAAGCTCACCGCCAAGTTCAGAACCTTCTTTCGCACAGCAAAATTTGGATTTGCCAAAGCCGCTAGTACATCCAAGGCCAGTTCGTCGAACCTTGGGTGATCCACCATAGTCATGCTAATCTGCTACAGCCTGTCAAGCACTAAAACCGCGCTGCATATCTGAAGTGATGATTGCGGTGGAAATACTTCCAGAAGATTGCAATAGGCTTGTGCCACTGCAAATGCAAAGCCTGGAACAATGGACAGTGAGGGAAGGGTGCCTGCGCATGCACACACCACGGTGACATGTGGTGACAACATCAGCGAGGCAAAGGCTGCGACACACCTAGTGTCATTGATGTTTTCCGGTGAGCTACGGAAGAAGGTACATAAGATTTTCACCGCAGTCAGTTGGTCCTGGACCGTCCACAGCCTCACCATCCTTGCGTGATGCTGAATACGGCGAAAGAATTCATCCATGAAACAACTGAGGATGGCATGGAGAGCCTCATCACAAGCTGAGTCCATGTTCATGTAATTGCTGATGATGACGCCCCTGATTGCCTTCAAGATTGAGTAGACATCCCTCTTGACGGCAACTTCGTGGTGAGGCTTCACCATATTGGAAGCAAGGCCAGCGATTAGGCGGCATAGGAGCAGGGGTTCAGGGAGTTTACCTCCAGCTATCAACACCGAAGTATGGTTTATAGCGGCTACGTTGGCAACCGGATTCTCAGACTCGAGATCGGCCATGATTATCAAGAAATCATCGCACGGTGGGGTGTCCTCCATGGCCGTGAGAGCAAGAGGGGAATTTTTCCAACCACTTGGTCAGCCTGTTTGGTATGTGTTGGGCCCGGTGGCACGGTATGTAGCGCGTGATCTGCATGACGCGCGTGACGTTTGTCTTCTACCTGAAAAGGTTAAGGATATCATTAACTCCTTTATTTTTGTTGTGAACCTTCCACCTAAGATGCACCTGATTTAGAATTAGGAATGTACTACAAACAAGGGAAATGCTTCACAGACAACCCATTAATACAACCGCTTTAGAACCAGGTAATCCAACCTCTTTGGTAAATTTTGGTAAATTAGTAAAGGCGAAATAGCCAAATACGTCCCTCAACTTTAGTCCAAGGGTCACTTTGGTCCCTGAAGTATCAAATAGTCCACCTAAGTCCTTCAACTTTTCACATTGGATCAAAATGGTCCTTGGGCTGATGTGGCATGCCATATATTCATGCCATGTCAGTTTTAATTGTCCTTGGATGAGTCAATATGTTATAATGTCTCATTTAACCCTTGTTTCATCTAATTATAAATAATACTTTGCGTGGATTTGATAGTTTACAAGAAACCTATGTTAATGAGTCACCACAAAATCTTATGCCCAATAATAAATAATACCTAGTACACAACCATTATAATAGGTATGGTGAATCAAAGGGGGGAAATCTACCATTTTATCATGCTGACTTATTTAAATGATGCCCCTGCTGACATGGCAAGAGCACATGGTATGCCAAGTCAGCTTAGGGACCATTTTGATCCAAAATGGAAACTTGAGGGACTTAAGTGGCCTATTTGATAGTTTAGGGACTAAATTGACCCTTGGAGCAAAGTTCAGGGACGTATTTGGCAATTATGCCATTAGTAAAGCACCACCCTGTTATGAATAGCACTTGTATTCAATATGAGGGCTCTTGACCCAAATACAGGTAATTAGCAAATATGCACAAAACCCCTTATACAATTGGGGAAAATACAACGTGTATATATGTATATAACACACCCAAACGATTTTAACCATTGGATATCCTGGTTGTAATGTGGTTGTACATATAGCAGTACTAAACCAACTATGTGGCATGCAACCCTTCCCATTATACAAATTCAAGAATGACAGCCTACTATCAAATTTAAAATATGTATGGTGAAATCTCAAAAAAAAAGTTAATTGAATATTCTGACACAGGAAACATCTTTGAAACTCGCAATTGCCAAATTTCTTCTTTTATGGAAGTTACTATTCTAACACTAAACGTTGAATTAGGCTTGAGATGTTATGTTCATATTTGACAATACCAAAATGCATAAAGATCGCTCTTCTTATAAAAGAATAATATCTACATTTATCTATGTTTCTGATCCCTACCAGTCTAGCCTCCCAAAAGCCATCACCTTTTTAAAAAAAAATATGTGTTTCATGCTTGTAGGATGGGAAGAAGCGAATGCCATATATTTCATAGATGGTTGCTCTACCATTTGTGAAGGGTGCAGGCATGGGCGGACACATCACCTGGCGAGCCCGGGCGTCTGACTGGGTCCTGCTGAGTGCCCAGGGGCAACCTGCTTCATAGAGGTCGGATGGGCAAAGAAATGCAGTGAGCTATTGGCAGCCCAACTTAAACTATCCCCTTGCGCTTGCAGCCTGCAGCGCAGCACAGGGGCATCGAAAGGGCGTGCTAGCTGCTGTCTGCACATCGGCAACATCAAAAGGCTTGAGCGTGTGCGCAAGCTCGAAGCCAGTGCAGCCTCTTGCCACCAGCGTACAGTATCTTGAGCTGCAACAAATTGATCATTTGTTTATCTGGTTGTCGAGTCTCAATGAATGGCAGAAAGGAAGCGGCCAAGCTGATAACTGAATAATTGATTTTGCTCTTGATATTTACTAAATAGTTGTACTTGATTGATAGATCCTTGGATTATCATCAGTGCTCTATTTACTTATCCATGGTTTTCTACGTTGACTGGTAAATATTCAAATCACATGACGAAACTCCTGTTCTTAGATAGTTGCAGAAAATTAAGACTCAGAAAATGCAACTGCTTTGCACCCAAGTTTGCATACTGCCTTTTTTTTTGGAGATATACTACTGGACTTTTAGTGGAAAATAATAGGTTAATTCTTTTAGAAAAAGCCTAAGCATTCCTATCAACTTCCAGGTGCATTATACTCAATAATGGACCCACTGTTAGTCGTTTATATGGAATTTTTAATATGGTGATAAGGCATCAGTAGCATCAACATCAAGCATAAAGCATAAACTTGAGAGCTTAACGTGGTGAAATTAGAATTTTCCTGCAATGTCACATATCTGATTCTATATTCGCAATCAGAGATGTTCACTTGTTGAAAGCCATGCTTTGTGGAACTTCCAGTGATGAAGTGTGGTGTGCTACAGTTTCGTAGTAAAAATAGTCGGCTCAAATCGTGCCTATGTCTCTGGTGGAGCATCCAAGCAAATAGAATATGGGATGCCAAAGGTGTGAAGAAAAACAAATGCCAGCCCAAATAAGCCAAATGTGCCCAACCGGGTTGTGGCAAACTGTGGGGGCCAACCAAACAGGCCCTAACTTCAGGAACATTTTTTTTTTTGTTTACAAAAAACCAGTAAGTTGCACAGCTACTAGCATCATAGTTGTAACTTGGCATATGTGTCATCCATCACATGCTAGGATCTAAAAGTATCACAAACTATTGAGCCAACAATAACACCGTATAAGTGGACAAGTTGCCAGTCCACCATCCTTATTAACGATAAGTTGAATAAAGGAAAAGAACAACATCCAAGGTTTCTAGTAAAGGTCATACCTAGAACGGAGCAGCATACTTCGAGTTCACTGCAGCCAGCAGAAGCCATATGTGTGAGCAGTGTTAGAATCGAAACTCTTACTCTCATCGAGAGGATGACACTAGGAGTTGGGGCAATTTTCTAGTTTTCTTCTCACACAATGCCATACCAACCCGAGGGGTTGGGGTTACATATTTATAGCTGGCCAAGACAACCAAGCATATGCCAAGATGCTAGCCTAAGATGCTAGTCTAAAAGCTAGTGATGCTTCTAAGATGCTGTCCTATATGCTGTCCTAAAAGCTAGTCTAAGATGCTGTCCTAGATGCTGTCCTAAAAGCTAGTCTAAGATGCTTGCCGAGGACCACAGAGACCAACAGTACAAAGACTTATCCCATCATTCTCCCCCTAAGTCTTGTGCGTCGTCTTGTGGGAAAGTTGGACCATCCCGGTCCGGGAACAAAGCTCAAGAAACTTGATCCTCCCAAGGGGTTTGGTGAGCAGATCCGCAAGCTGGTCCTTGGTGTTGATGTAGCTCGCCTTGATGCTCCCTTCCTCCAAGCAGCCTCGGATGAAGTGGTACTTCACCCGGATGTGCTTGCTCCGTTCATGAAAAACGGGGTTCCTTGCCAGGGCCAGAGCGGACTTGCTGTCCACCCTGAGTTCCACCGCTTCAGTGGCTCTTCCGAGAGGATCACCGAGCAGTCGAGCGAGCCAGAGCGCCTGAGTTGAAGCGGTGGAGGCTGCTATGTACTCAGCCTCGCAGCTGGACAGGGCCACCACCTGCTGCTTGACCGATTGCCAGCTAACGAGGCACTTGCCGAGGAAGAAGAGGATCCCGCTTGTGCTCTTGCTGGTGTCGATGTCGCCGGCGTGGTCGCTGTCGCTGTACCCGACGAAGTGTGCCTCCCCAGGACACCTCGGGTAGTAGAGACCGTGGTCGAGAGTCCCCGCAACGTAGCGGATGATCCTCTTCACAGCCTGCTGGTGCTCCGTCGTCGGTCGCTGCATGAACCGACTAACGTAGCCGACGGAGAATGCCAAGTCCGGCCGTGTGTGGGCGAGGTAGCGAAGGCTCCCCACAAGACGCCGGTACTGCGTAGCGTCCACCTCCTCCGCTGTGCTGTCGCGGCTCAGCTTCAGCCTCTCCTCCATCGGAGTGAGAGCTGGGTTGCAGTCGGTGAGCCCAGCCAGCTCAACAACGCGCTTGGCGTAGGCGGTCTGTCGAAGCGTGATCCCAGAGTCATCCTGGTGCACCTCGATCCCTAGGTAGAAGGAGAGAGGTCCCAGGTCACTCATCTGGAAGGTGGCCTTCATCTCTTCCTTGAACGCCGCCACCTCCGCATCCTTGGTGCCGGTGATCACCAAGTCGTCGACATAGACACCCACCAGCAGGGCATTTCCTCCATTGCCCCGCCGGTAGATGGCCGCCTCGTGCGGGCTTTGCTCGAAGCCCATCCCCTTGAGCGTGGAATCCAACTTGGCATTCCATGCCCTCGGTGCCTGCCGCAAGCCGTAGAGAGCCTTGCGCAGGCGTAGCACCTTGCCTTCGTTGCCGGGGATCGCGAAACCCGGCGGCTGGTGTACGTAAACCTCCTCCTTCAAATCGCCGTTAAGGAACGCTGACTTGACGTCCATGTGATGAACGCGCCAGCCCTTCTGGGCGGCTAGCGCAAGGAGGAGTCGCACGGATTCCATCCGTGCCACAGGGGCGAAGGCATCGTCGAAGTCGATCCCCTCCTGCTGCACGAAACCTCGTGCCACCAAGCGGGCCTTGTGCTTCACGACGGCGCCGGCTTCGTCCCTCTTCAACTTGAACACCCACTTAAGGGTGATCGCGCGGTGACCGCGAGGAAGGTCAGCAAGCTCCCAAGTGCGGTTCTTCTCAACCGCGTCCATCTCCAACTGCATCGCGGCACGCCATGCCGCGTGTCTCTCGGCTTCTGCGAAGGACCGAGGCTCGCCGTCGTCGCACGCAAGGTGCAACTGCGCCTCCAGGTCATGAGGCACCAGTCCTGGCACCGGCTGGTCGCCGAGAAGGTCTTCCATTGTGCGGTACCGCAACGGCTCGCCGTCGTGGTACGCGTCGATGCGCTCCTCGTCGTGGGAGAGAGGAGTGGCAAACTCCACTGGGCTATGCTCGGCACGGGCTGGTGTTGGAGTAGGCGTGCCCGGAGGGGTAGCTGGTGGTGCTGGAGGCCGTGGGGTCGCCGGCTGTGGTGGAATCGGCGAAGAGCTCATCGCAGTCGAAGTAGTGGCTCGAGAGCGTGCCGCTGCCGAAGTAGCGGGTGCCGGAGTCGGTGGAGACTCGGGGACTAGGGTAGGCACGCTCGGTGAGGAGGAGCTGCCTACTCCCCCAGCTCCCTCGAAGTGGACGTACTCGACAGTGAAGTCTTCGTACGTCGGTGTCGAGCCGTCGTCCACCGTCTTGTCCCATGCCCATCCTCGCCCTTCGTCGAACACTACGTCGCGCGCCGTGCGCACACGCTGTGTCTCCGGGTCGAGAATGCGGTAGGCCTTCGAGCCCTCCGCGTAGCCGATGAACACCCCTGGAGTGCTCCTGTCGTCGAGCTTGCCGATGTGGCCAAGCTCTTTGGCGAACGCGAGGCAGCCGAAAACCCGCAGGTGGGAGACCGCCGGCTTGCGCCCATGCCAAGCCTCGTACGGTGTTCTGCCATCGAGGGCCTTGGTGGGCGAGCGGTTGAGGATGTAGACAGCTGTCACCACCGCCTCTCCCCAGAAGACAGTCGGCATCCCCCTCTGTTTGAGGAGGGCCCGAACCATCCCCACAACCGTCTGGTTGCGCCGCTCGACGACGCCGTTCTGCTGCGGGCTGTACGGCGCGGAGTAGTGGCGCTGAATGCCCTCATCAACGCAGTACGACGCGAATTCAGCCGCCGTGAATTCGCCGCCGTTGTCGGTGCGCAGCACGCGTAGCTTGCGGCCGCACTCCGCCTCCGCAGCAGCCTGCACGGACCTGATGGCGTCCGCAGCCTCTCCCTTGCTGCCGAGGACCATCACCCACATGTAGCGGGAGAGGTCGTCGACGAGCAGCAGGAAGTAACGTCGTCCTCCCGGTGTGGCCGGTGTCACCGGGCCACACAAGTCCCCGTGCACGAGCTCGAGCCGCTCCTTGGCTCGGAAGCTCGTCTGCTGGGGAAAGGGGAGTCGCCTCTGCTTCGTCATCACACAGACGTCGCAGAACTGCTCCACGTGGTCGAGGCATGGCAGGCCTCGCACCATCTCCGTGGCACTGAGCCGCTTCAGGGCCTCGAAGTGAAGGTGCCCGAAGCGCTCGTGCCACTGCCACGCTTCGTCATCCCGGCGAGCGGCGAGGCAGAGAGGTTGTGCCACCTGCAGCTTAAGGATGTAGAGTCGATTCGCGCCTCTGATTACCTTGGCAAGAAGGCGACGATGGCGATCCCAAATCCGCATGACTCCGTCCTCGATCGTTACGCGCGAACCGTTCTCATCTAGCTGTCCCAAGCTGATGATAGAGTTCCTCAACGCGGGGATGTAGTAGACTCCGGTGAGCAGCCTGTGCTCACCAGACCCGGTGGTGAAGATGATGGAGCCGACACCCTTGATCTCTACGCCGGAGGCGTCCCCAAACTTGACGGAGCCTCGGATGCTGCAGTCAAGCTCGGAGAAGAACTCCTGCCGACCGGTCATGTGATGGGTGGCACCGGTGTCGAGGCACCACCCATCAATCTTGTCGTTGGTGGAGGCGTCGCCGAGAAAGGCGTGTGCCCTTGGCTCGTCAAGGTGGAGGAGAGCTGCTGCGGCCGATGCCGCTGGAGGTAGCTCGATGCTTGCGTGTGCCAGAAGGAGAGCCGACTCCTCCTCCTCCACCTGTGCGACGTGGGCCTGGCCGCGTCGTGGCTGTCGACAATTCCTGGCCCAATGACCAACCCCGCCGCAGTTACGGCAGGTGTCGTCTCGTGCCGGCTTGCGTGCGCCGGCGGCGTCGCCCTGGGCGCCTCCATGAGCGCCACCCTCGGTACGTCCTCGCGCCCCGGCCTGGGCGCCTCCGCGCGCCTTGCGCGGCTTGCCGCGCTTGCGGCCGCCTGTCGAGGAACAGGACTCCCCCTTCCTCCCACCACCTTGGGATGCCTCCCACTGCTCTCGAGTGAGATGGAGTTTCCCGCCAATGGTGATAGGCCCCGAGAGAGGCTGTGGCTCATCGCTGTCGACGACCTTGAGGCGACCTATTGCCTCCTCGATCGTCATCGTAGAGAGGTCCAGCAGAGACTCGATCGAGCGAGCGATCTGCCTGTACTTCTCGGGGACGCAGCGAAAGAGCTTCTCGATAGCTCTCTCCTCGTCGTAGGTGTCGTCGCCGTACTGCACCATCTTCTGCAGCAGAGTGTTGAGACGGAGAGCAAAGTCATCAATGTCCTCACCTGGCTTGAAGGCCAGGTTCTCCCACTCCTTGCGAAGTGCCTGCAGTGTGGACTTGCGGGCGCGGTCGCTGCCGATGCGTGCCGCAGCGATGGCGTCCCAGGCGTCCTTGGCGGTCCGCTTCTTGGAAAGCGTGAATTGCATCTCGGTCGGGACTGCAGCGATGAGAGCATCCAGCGCCCGTCGATCTTCATCGAAGTCGACATCGCCGTACCGGACTGCCTCCCACATGTGCCGCACCTGGAGCCTCACCCTTATGACCGCGGCCCACTCGACGTAGTTGGTCTTGGTGAGGGTAGGCCACCCACCACCAGGACCAAGGTCCCTGACCACCGCCTGGACGCCATGGTAGCCATGGCGCCGATCTGGGGAGGGAGAGCCGCGCCGCCTGTGAGGGCCGCGCTCTTCGTCGACCCGGCCGCCGTTGCCGAGAGCACCGCCATCGTGCGCGCCCCCGCCTGGGGCTCCGCCGGCGCGTCCGCGCCTGTCTGGGCTGCCACCGCCGCGCCCGCCCCCGCCTGGAGCGTCGCCGGCGCATCCGCGCCCATCTGGGCCGTTGCCGCCACCCCCGTGGGGGTGCGCAGCTGCCCACAGCCTCGCCCGCTCGCGAGCTGTTTCCCTTGCCAGCCCGAGGTCCACGTCGGTGCCGCCGTCGGCGGAGGCAGAGCTACCGGAGCTGCTGCCGCGCAGAACCTCGAGCTCCGCTGCCGCCGCCGCCGCCGCATCTGCCGCTGCCGCTGCCTCCACCTCCGCCCTTGCTGCTGCCAGCTCCGCCGCTGCCAGCCTTGCCGCCCTTGCCGCCGTCGCTGCAGTTGCTGCCGCCGCTCGCTCGCGCTCCTCTGCCGCGGCGACCTCGGCCTCCTGCCGGTGCCGCGCGCTCGAGGCGACCGAGCGCTGAGACTGCCCTTCGGACATGGCGTGCTAATGGGGGGCTGCTGCGTGGGGAGGAGGTTGCCTCAGACGAGCTGCTGCTGCTGCTTGTCTGTGCAGGGGAGGAGAGGTGAGCAGAAACAGCAGGTGTTGTTGCTGCTGGCTGAGAGCGAAAGGAGACGTGGGAGGGAGAGGAACATGAGATGTTCAGGCTGCAGGAAAGAACGGCTCTGATACCAGTTGTTAGAATCGAAACTCTTACTCTCATCGAGAGGATGACACTAGGAGTTGGGGCAATTTTCTAGTTTTCTTCTCACACAATGCCATACCAACCCGAGGGGTTGGGGTTACATATTTATAGCTGGCCAAGACAACCAAGCATATGCCAAGATGCTAGTCTAAGATGCTAGTCTAAAAGCTAGTGATGCTTAGTCTAAGATGCTGTCCTATATGCTGTCCTAAAAGCTAGTCTAAGATGCTGTCCTAGATGCTGTCCTAAAAGCTAGTCTAAGATGCTTGCCGAGGACCACAGAGACCAACAGTACAAAGACTTATCCCATCAAGCAGTGATGATGTGCTCCGATTCCTTGGGGCCAAACAGCCTCTTTCATCTACATACTGTATAGGATGTCGTCCATTATAATGGTAGTTCTTTGTCCAGATATCAGTCCTTGGGAATCAACCTCCGTCTTAACCTCCATCTTCCGAAGAACCGCAATACCAGCCCCAGCCAGCCTGCAGTCCATCTTTACAATGCAGTCACAGACTTCCAAACAAATCTCCTCACCTCATGTACATAGAAGATTTATTAACCTGACTGACAATCAGGTTTGGTTAGAAGTATGCTCATTGAGAATAACTTACTAGCAAAATTGTCTATGTTTGGCAGAAACTTTCAGGCTGTAGTATTTCTGAATATTTTATTCTTAAAAAATTTGTGGTTCCAACAGTAACAGATACAGGAACTGTAGCAAAGATTATCATTTAATTATGATACCATCCCATAATAAACTCAAGCAAATCCAAAGTGGAGAAGAGACAAAAAAAAAAAGGGGCCGATCGACCAGATAAGGATAAGTTCTTGGACTGAATAACTAATTGAAAGAATCAACAGAGGAACGACCTTCAGAACTCAAATTTAACTACTCTGTCTCACTACATGGTAATAATTTTAAATGATTAAGACATGATATTGAAGTATAGATTATTCACAAATCCTTCAGATACCCGGCGGGAAGTGGACGTAGCTGGGGATTACCTTGAGCTCTCCGCCGCTGTCTGCGGCGAAGCCCGTACGCATGCCGACGGCCAAGGCATACGCTACCCGGCGCAGAACCGGCAGTGGCGCCGCGAACTGCGGCATCAGGCCGTCCAGGACGGCCCCCGCGGCGATGGAGGAGCACCTGACAGTGGGGAAGCACCTCCGCCGGTGCGGACCTGTGCGGCGCCGCGGGGTCGCCAAGAACGGCGAGCCGGCGGCGGCAGCGGGTATGTATTGGTGGAAGGGCAGCAGCTCGGACCTCGGAGTGATGGTGATGGGGTGGGACCCTGGAAGGTGAAAAGAAATGCGGGGATATCATCCAATTTGTAACCTTTTACAAGATTTTTGTAATTCCTTTAACGGTGAAACAATGCAATCCGCCGGTTTGACATATAGGAACTTTTCGACATACTTTCCAATAGAAAGTGAAAGTAGGGTTATAGATATAGAGTATAAAATATGAATACCATAGATTCATGATTATCTCTTTCTGACGCGGACATCCAAATACAGTACATCACTGATTCATGATTTATAAAGTGACTACTTTCATTGTATGTAGATATTGTAGAGTATCATCATATAAAATATCTGCCACATAGGGTTTTCTACTGATACATGTTGCAGAAAATGCAGGGACATTGGCTAGAGTACCTGCAGCTCCAATAGTCCAATTGCCATCTGAACCTGCCTTAGGGTCGCTCCCTCGCTTTTACACATGTTGCAGAAAATGCAGGGACTACGGTAACTGCTTTGCTCGCTGCACAACTTGATGATCTAATATATCGACCAACCACCAACCTACATGATGTTAACAATGCGACACAATTTGCAACAAGGCCTTCACATATGAAGATGGTTTATTCCTAGCAAGTACAGTTTACAACTGCTGAACTGCAGGAAATTGTACAAGGCGGAGGACAAAACATACAACATTGCAACATGAGGGGGACCCTGATATGCTACTACATTCTACAGAATCACCATATCAGGTCGTTTTCTACATTTATCACCACTGCCTCCTTGATGCCGCGGAAATAACCCTTGACAGCAGTGTCGATGCATCACATCTGCATGTCCATTGTCAGAGAAGCCGCAGTGGCTACCTTCTCCCGAAGGTTGAACTTCCTTGCTATATAAGGCCGGACATCTTCAACACCAACCAAGCTTTCTAGGAATGGGAGTAATTTCAGCAGTTCTGTATCATTGGGATCATCAAACCAGCTCTCTATAGGTATGCCATTATCTAACTGGAACCCAAAGGCCTGCAAGTAGCAAAGCAATTTTGGATTCAAATCCAAATCCTCCTAGGTCCCAAAATAGGCAACAGTTGCAACCAAGCTAATTCAACATAAATATATACTGATAATAACTGACGATCAGCCTAAAGAAGGGAAAAATGGATAAATCTCAACTGCAAAGGTTGCTGCTACTGGCTACTCGAAAGACATACACTGTTCAGCATCTCCAGCAACCCTTAGGTCCTGATGTTAGCAAGTGCTCCAAGGGACTAGCATCTATTCCCATACCAGCATGGATCAACTAAACAAATTTTACTTATTTGTTCAACAAGATTCTACTTAGTAGCTTATATCGGCACTCCATAATTCTGGGAAACCATACATTGCACAGGAAACTACATTAGCCATGACATTTCCTACCAATCCATACTATTGTGAACAGTTCCAATCAGAATCTTCCAAGGACAATGTGCCAATGAATAAAGATGCTAATGGTAAGGATAAAACATACATGTCAGTGGTGAAACCAAATGGCCATCACTGGGCTAAGATGCTTACAGAAATGAAGATTGAATTGAAAAAAACAAAACTCTGCAGAAAGGAAAAGGAGATGATAGTGCATACCTGTGGAGAATTATCAACAATCATTACACGGGTTAAGTCTCGTCCAAGAACTGTCAGATCCTTTAGGTAGTTGCCCTCCACATAGACGCAAGACTCGCGATAGACACGATGACGGAACAACTTTCTTTTGGGATCAAGAACATTGAGAAGTTGCTCAGCATAAATGCTTTGACTAGCAGTGAAAATAATCGTCTCAAACATGCTGGCAACCCTCTCCAAAAATTCTTTAAGATAGGGGCGGCATCGAACATATATTGTGTGCTCTCTAAAGTTAAAATGAACTGGAAATGTGAAATCAGCATCCTCACAGTGTTCGAGAGTTGAATGGACAAGTGTTTCTGCATTGTAGCAAGATAAACACAAAATTAACATAAAATTAGGAAGGAATGGTGATTCCAAATTTATATCCAACTGGCCATAACATGGCACAGGCAAGCAAAGCAAAAGTAAATAAAAGGCTTTGGTCCGAAGTACAATTTAGGTAAGTTTCAGGCAACAACTACTAAGTGCAGGATTACTGACACACAGCAAGAATTGCCGATTCAAATCTAATAACCAAGATCTGCTATGACTATGCTGAACCTGAATTCTGAATGGCTGTGATTGTGATAACAGTCATGGTACAAATTCATCAGTGTGCAAATGACACTGATATAGTCTTACCAGATTCAGAACCCTTTAGACAGAAATATTTGAATGTATCTTATTATCACACACACCAAACCCTAGCTGCAAGAAAATTGTTCCAAGTTAACAGTAATACAAGACCAGATCTTGCTAATCTCATTCTTTAGCTAACTAGTATTCTTAGACAAATGCATACTCCTTTCAAAATTTTGCATTCTAGAGTCAGCAGAAATTTTGCAGTTATGAACAACAAATAATACCACGACCAGCTTTCTTTGCAGTTATTCATACAAATAGCTATAAGAAGCTATAAAACACAGTATTGAAGACTGTTATGTACTTATATAGCCAGGTCTTACCATCCAGATCAAGTACAAGGGTAGTTGTTGGGCAACTCCGGGTCTGCTTTGGAAGGAGGACAGGGCGAAATTTGGGGACCACCGTAGATAAATCAGGTAAATCTTTGATAAAAGAATATGGATCGAACTCATCATACTCCTCAGTCTCCTCAGCATCACCATAACCTTCCGTTGAGGTAGAATCTTGACTCTGTTCATCAATGCACTCCAACTTAGACTGCTGCATAGCAAGATATATTGCTGACACTTCTGAAGAAAGGTTTCCCAGTTCACTGTACTCATCCACTTCAAGCAATGTGCTCTGCCCAGTAGATTGCAAATTGAGTGTGCAGGAGTGATCACTTGCCCCATCACAAGTGTTGCATGCAAGGTTTGGCCCGGATTTTAGGGTAGCTTCCTTGCTACCATGAACAGGTGCTGTCTGTTCTTCTAATGAGCCAGCTGAAGCAAATGAAGCACATTTATCATCTAAGCCATGCATCAACAATCAAGTAATGAAGAAACACGGACTGAAAATGAAAATAAATACAGACGAGAGTGACATTGTGTGACACTACCAAAAGATTATTTAGACATTGCCTGGCTTCAGAAGCACAGCAACTCAGTTACACAAGAAAAACTAAACATGTGAAAACATGAACAAATCAAGGACCAACAGTGATTGCATAAGCATTGAATTATTCAAAATGAAACAGATTGCAACACGTTATAGAACCAGCTTAAAAGTCGATATTCTCAATTATTTCAAGGTGATCCTTTATAGACAGAGACTTCCAGGGAGATCGAAATATTCGATTGTTCAATGAACAAATAAGACTGAAATTAAAACTGACCCTATCGTGTGCATAAGGGTCCATGAGAGGGAGCAACAGAACCAGGCCTCCCTAGAGTCGGCGCACTATTCACATGGAATAGTAGACTTAGGATTTGGCTGTTATTTAGAGACAGGATTAGATTGGTTTGTTTCCTTAGTTCCAGAGATTAGCTTCTTAAGGGCAAGTCTTTCATTTAGAAGGATGGAATTAGTGTTGATTTTGATTAAGCAAGAAATAGATCAAGAATTTCTATCTCCCTCTATTTTTGCCCTTGTGGTGTGGCTACTTTTCATCGACATGGTCACATTGCTTGGGTTCAGGGCCATTTAAAGTATGCCCGTGGCAGGCCCCAGTTATAAATTCCTACGTCAAAAGCTGGATGTCAAATTATTTCCTTGAAAAGAAATCATTTGTAAAGTTGGTCCCCAAGTTTGCAAAACAGTTCAGAAAAAGATTGCTAAAGATGTAGTCTTAATATTTAGCTTCACAATAGAATTAAACAAAACAACTCGAGAACTTGAAACTTCTAAAAAGCTAATAAGAAACCAGAACAGGAATCATTTTTTTGTTTATTTTTTACTCGAACGCGCAGGAGGGCTGCGTATCATTATATTAAGAAGAAAACAGAACAGGATTCATCAGTTTTGAAGTGGTGTGAGCTGTTGTTTAACACAAAATTGCCACAGTATGATATGCTTGTCATTCTCAATTTAATGAACTAAAACTCACAACATTGTGCATAATAGAAAGAACTATCGATTGATATTAATTTGAAAGCATTTTGTGGAAGATGCTGACTGCCGATGACATATTAAAGTCACTGCCCAAAAGACCCTTTAAGTTAAACAAGGAAAAACTATGTAAAGATAGCAATGCATTTAAGATGATACTGAGTAAAAACACATTTCATATCAACAAAAGAAATGACAGAACCTAAAGATGGTCAGCTTGTACCAGAAAAGGATAAGGGGCTAAGAATCAGATCTACTATTTATATACCTTTTGAGAGGTTATTCAGACCACCATCCTTGTGGTGATGGTATGTAGGGGAGAATATGGAATTGCTTGGACGATCATCTGCACCGTCATCAGAGTGCTGGACCAGGAAATAAATACAAAATCATGAGTATGCATACTAATAAAAACGTAAGAGAAATGTTTGTCCCCTGTTATTTATTGGCCCAAAATTATTACATTAATCAGTTTAGCTATGCATACTATCCAGTTACTGCTGATAAAAAATTATTACTGGAGCAAGGATGTACAGTGTACACCTATGCACCACAGCAAAATTAAACAGTTGGCCCAAAATGAGCAAGTCATAGTTGGCCAATTCTTATCTAACAATTGACTAACATAAGTATACAAGCAAACATGGTGCATAACAACAATCAGATTATCAGCATTTCACTTCCCTTCAGTTTTGCTTGGGAGAAATTATCAACAGTGATATTAATTACGAGAGTACAGCGGAAAGGTTAAGTAACTTCAGTTTAAACTTAACCAAGAACTCTACCTGCAGATCATGGGGAATACTAGGGGCCACTTGCGGCGCCTCATTTTCAGTATCAGCTGTGTCACATGCAGCTAACAGCTTCCTTCCTCCTTTAGAATGCTTCTTGGAAGTGACTCCAACTGCATGGTAACAACACAATTATAGAAATCAAATTCAGCCAATGCTCAGATCGTAATAGTTAATCAACGTAATGATAGAACATCAGAAGTAACGGTTGAGTGCAAAAGATAAATTTGCTACCAGAGAGGCAGCAGAATCGCATATTCACATCCAACAATATAATGATATGAGTAAAGCAACCTCTTCTCGAAGCAATAATTTATTGGGTATGATTCACAAAAAGAAAGGAGAGTTTGCACACAAGATATATCATCAGGTTAACAATATCATACTACAGATCAAATAAATGAGAATAAAACATAGCAAGCAGTCTTTCTACCATCTACATTATACAGTAGAAAAATAAGTTTGTTCCTAGCTAATCTGGATAACGCAAATAATTAATATGCTTTCTTTTCTGCCTACTGAACTGTACAGGGAAAAAAATCAGATCACAGCATTTACATAGAAACAATTCCAAATGAAATATGGAACTTTACCAGGTTTCTGCTTCTTGGAAGAAGACGTAATGAGATCAGTTACTTTCTTTTCAGCAACTGGAGGCTGAGTTGATCTTCTGGATGGCCTGCTTGTTTTAGGATTGACATGATCCCCGGCTGCAGATCTTGCAGCACCCTTTTTCCTTGTATGCATTGTTAACTACGGGCACTATCTCAGAAGCAACTGACTCATGCAACAGAAAAGAAACTGTAGAAAAGCTTCCTTGACAACTTCCAACTGAAATCAATAAGAACAAGTTAACCATGGAATTTCCTCAGACCAATAATGCAAAAAATAGAATTTCATATTTAGTAGCGTCCTTACATCGACGCTACAGAAAGGACTAGAAGTAACGATCAACAAGAAGCACACAGGAACAACAAAATTAGGCAACAAATATTAATTGATGGCCAAAATTTTCAAATGGAGGTGACATGCCCTACAATCATAACAGTCTGTGTTTGGAACAGACATATTCAACTGACATCAGGAAATCCGTGGGGTAAATTTTGAACTGGTAGTACATCTTTCAGGACAGATTGTCGCCAAATAACTTGGAATGCTCGTGGAGCTAAGAGAAGTGAACAAGCATGGACTGGAGATTTAGCATTTTGCTTACATGTCCACCAAAACATGACCCCTGAACAAATTGGAAGCACCCTGCGCAGCAAACGGAAATCCATAGAGGGCTGCGCAAACCTAACAAACCCTCACTAGACAAAGCCAGTGGTGCAGGATTCGCATGCCCTGAATAAACACTGGCATCGTTTCTCTTACGATGTACACCATCCACTAAGCGCCAAAAAAACGAGCCTAAAATTCAGCCAGTTTCTAGCTAGTTCACGCAGACTGCGGCATTTGTGCAAGACGGGCCATACTGAACTGGTGGAAAAACCCCAAACATCTCTACCACGAAACGCTCGATTCCCCCAGCTGAAATCGCGCATGGGGCCAAGCGGAAATACGGGGAGGAAGAACCCCCAAACCAGCAGCATTGCTCGAGACCACCCGGCAAATCGAGCGAAACGGACCGAATCGAGGAGAGGCGTGGTCTCCAGGAGCAGGGAGGGGAGCCTCTTACCGGGACCGGAGGAGGATGAGGAGAGCCCCGCGAGCTCGGGCCCTCCGGCGCGAGCCCCTGCGGAGGGGGCGTCTCGGCTTCGGCCGCCGGAAACCCAAACCCTAACCAATCCGGGTCGGGCGGCGGGGACCGGAGCGGGACGGCGGAGGCGGAGGCGGAGGGCGGAGCGCGGTCGCCGGGATCCGGTTCCGCGTGGGGGCTCGAGGGGCGGCGCGTCCCCGGGGAACGAAACCCTAGCGGTCGCCTATTCGCCTCCGGAAAGAGACATGGCCGACGCGGGGGGTTTTGCGGGGGAAGTGGGGGAGAAATGAGAGAGGGGAGAGGAATGCTTCTCACTCGCTCAAGCCCGCCAGGTCATTTGCCTTGCCAACCAGTTTACTGTACCAGGCATCGGTTCTGACTGGTGGGACCCACGTGGAGGTGACAGGGACGGGGAACACGCGCTCTGCTGTGTCGGTCACCCGCTGACGTGTGCGGCGGGTCATGCCTGTAATTTTGAATGTCTGTGTGGAGCGGTCACTTTTTATCTACTTGCAAATTTCTTGTGCTTTGTAACATGTGAGAGGACAGACAGGAAGCAGAAGAGGATTTCAAACTTCATCAGACGTGATTCATCTTCAACTTCCGATCCGCATCGTGCGAGCAACCACGCAATCCATCTTCAACTTTCGAACCAAACATGATTTCAAACATCAAACATGTACTCTTTCCCGATTAGTGGGTTTTATCTACTATATCTTAATCAGGCAGTAGTTGTTTCTCTTCAAACTTCTGATCCATCAACCTAGTTTGACATTTTTCTTGCTTTAAGGCCCTAATCGAGAGGATCTCCATGTCTTATTAGCCCATACAGCTCCATAAAACAGTGGCTGGGGACGGAATAAAATCCATGTACCGTGAAATCATCGTATCAAATTTTGACTGTGATGGAGATCCTCAAATCTATAATCCACAAACATTTTTCTTTTAAAGTGCATGTGATTTTAAAGAAATTGAAATTTTAATGATTTGTAGAGTGGCGGACATCAAAGATGTGCAAAAAAAAATGCATAGCATAGCATAGCAACATCATACTGATATGCATCATTAACCAGTGAGATTGTAGAGTAGGTACTAGAATTTGTGGATTGATGCACTTAAAGACCCGACGTGGCATCACTTATGCACCCACACCTGTTATGTCGCATCGCACCACATGTCTCGGGAAGAACCTGCATAAGCATATGGATATACCGTCTTCCACAACTAACGGGGTGTTTGCATCTAAGGACTAATTTTTAGTCCGGATCACATCGGATGTTTGAATGCCAAAAAAAGGGATTAAACATGAGCTAGCTATAAAACTAATTGCATAAGCTGGTGCAATTCACGAGACGAATCTATTAAGTCTAATTAATCTATCGTTAGCACATGTTTATTGTAGCACAACATGATCAAATCATGGACTAATTAGGCTTAATGGATTCGTCTCTCTAATTAGCATCCATTTATGCAATTGATTTTGTAATTAGACTATATTTAATACTTCTAACTGGTGTCCAAACATCCGATATGATGGGACTAAAGTTTAGTCATGAGGAACCAAACAGACCCTAAATCCATGAAACCCTAACTTATTATAGTGGGACCTTGACTAAGAACTTTCAAAATTCTAGTTGTATAAAAATCTATAGAATGTGGGGAAATAAAATTCACAATGCACGTAGCCATAGGAAGTGTGGGAAGGATTAGGAAGGAATGAGAATACACATGCATTGGCGTGTTGTGTTATTTGTACCACAAAACTCTATGGTTATCACATAACTAGAAGTTGTACCACATTATATTTACCAATAAACTAGTTGAATGTCCGTGCGTTGCTACGGAAGTCGATTTCTTTAACACGAACAAAAAGAGTATACGGGGACAAATTATGATGCAAATCAAACAACCAAGCAGATACCCACATCAAAATATTCACCCAAAATACAACATAAAAGATTGCTTTCAACATAGACATTCAGATTTGTGCTGGGGTTGCTACGCATTCTTGATAAGCGACATATTTGGCACAATAGACAGTGATGCAACTTTCTTCAAATGACTTCCTCACTGCCTCCCACCATGTAGAATGAGAGGGAGGACATCGTACTTTCCGTCCAAAAGACCTAGCAGAACACAAGATCCTTTAGCAAAAAAAAAGAGGACACAACTTAAATAAGGTTTACGTGGCTGAAGCAACAAGTAATGCAATGGTGTTTTCCGACGAGTTTGAAAATAAGATCTCAAAAGAACAAGTATGGTTAAGCTCAAGATAAGCACACACTGTTTCCAAATTGCAATTCTCAGAAACAATTATGGTTATTTTTTTACATGGAAACTCTTAGTACTCATTAAGCTACACATACTTCCCAGGAGCACAGCATCCCGTAGTGTGAGATATTCACGCAAAATTGATTCATTGATTTAATGACTCGAGAGTTACAAGTGTGTATAGGGACAACTAAGCAAAGCTTAATCTGATTAGATTTATGGAACAACATAAGAGAAAAATAGGCACAACCTCATCGCTGAAGTCGAGCACTCTTGGCCATTGTCTTGAAATCCTTACAACATATCCAAAGTCAAATCAGTTTTAAAGAACTAGGATAAGTAGCTCTAAAGAGCTATTAAAAACCATTGGCTATGTTACTACAGTAGCTAACAAATAAAAATGATAACTCACCACATTAAACTCGACCAACATCAGTGTTGTTGCAATACAATAAAAATTGATACTAATACGTTAGAGCTCACTTCACTGCGTTTCTACGTGCACCAAATACATGTATCACCCTAATTTGATATCACGCAATGCCCACCCGGGCAATGCCTCATGATTCATGATCAAGATGCATTATAATCCTTGGAAATGGATACCTAAAGCAGTACAAAAGCATGTTTTGTTTGCAAAAGGAACATGATGCATCTTGCGCAAAAGATACTTACAAAACTATTGAATTTTTTTGACAGAAAATCATTCAGTTTTGATAAGAATTACATGCTCCCCGTATAAAATAATATCTAAAATTAAGAAAATTCTGATATATCAATTTATTGTTTGAGCTGGAAAAATGATATCATCCATACTCATAAGTTGCTCTTTCGATACAGGTTTTTTAGGACCTTCTGATTGACAAAATTCTTAAAAAAATCAGAACTAATTATTCCTAACTTTGCTCGATGAGGTTCTACACCTTTCACTAAAATTTCTGCCGATGAGCTTGAGAAAAGTGCTGCTCAAACCTTCACACCAAATTATTTTCGGAGAGTGATCATACAGATTAGGAAAGGGTATAATTGGTCTGTTAGAGAGGTGATATTTGATAATGGATCTATGAGGTATGAGGTTGCATTGGAAGGCA
Source organism: Panicum miliaceum (assembly GCA_032594955.1). Lineage (NCBI taxonomy): Eukaryota > Viridiplantae > Streptophyta > Magnoliopsida > Poales > Poaceae > Panicum > Panicum miliaceum. The sequence goes on along the minus strand of CM064070.1, from coordinate 2,116,303 downwards.
ATAGCCAGCGGTTTTTCCACCTAGCCTGTACATTTGGGTCATCTTTGGTTGATGCTAGATGCCATTGCTGGAAGATGGAGCATGAAGGAATTCCATGTGCACACATTTTCTGCGTCCTGAAGTATGCTCGTATTGGGAGCATCCCTCCTTGCTACCTATCTCTTAGGTGGACAATGAATGCGAAAAGTGCGTTCCCAACAGAGATGCGTACCAACACGCATGTGTGGACTGAACAAATGGATGTTTCCATGCACTTCGCAACAAGGGCAATCGAGCTTTATTCAAAGTTTCGAGAAGCCAACGCGATACGGAGAGGGTAATGAAGTTATTAGATGATATTTTAAAGGCAGACGTGGAGGACAATAACAGAAGAGGAGACATCGTTTGGGCCTTTGCCGGCGCACTTCTCAGCGGCCAATCAATCATCTAGCAACAAAGTACTTGATCCCGTGAAGATTGTTACGAGAGGTGCGCCGCGATCAAACAAGAGGTGGAAGGCAAGCTATAAATTCTAGAGTAGGTTTGTCTTTTTTTTCCCATTGCCCTGCTTGTGTATTAAACTAGTTAACTGTATGCATTCATGGCCTGCTGAATTTGGCCTACCAAATATCTGAATTTGTAAATGCTGAATTGTACTATTTTCGCAGGTATTTCACTACTTCATTTCTGGCATTACAAATCATGTGTGCAGTTCTTGGTTGGTGACTACAAGATCAGCAGGGACGCAGGCAGGGGATCACTCCGTATCAGGACTGCTCCGTATAGGCTGTAGCAGTAGTATTCATAATGGCGGAGGGGTTCAATGTGTAGCAGTGCGCGCGCGCGTGTGTGTGAGAGAGAGATTTTCTCATCCTCTATTTTCTGGAAGTTGTGTTCTTTGTTTTGCTTGTTTATTTGCTGGTACTTTGTGAAAAGGGGTACTGAAATCTATCCGTGAAGACTTTATTCTTCTATTTTATTCTACTGCAATATTCCTTTGATTTGCATGTTCTTTCCCTGTCGATATGTGGATCATTCTGCTAGATTTTGTACATGAAACGTATCCACGTCGCAGGCATCCTGTATTTTCCTTCTGGTGATGTAGTTTGTATACGGATTAGTTTGTACTAATTGGATTCTATTTCCAGGGTGCGTAGCTTTATCTCTAAAATAATAGGAAGGCACTTCCTCTTTTTTTAAACAACTCGACAAGCATGGCAGGGAGAGAGTCCTGACCGACAAGCATGGTAGGGAAATCATTTTTTAAAGCACATATGACGTGCGGAGGGAGTCCAATCCCAATACAGAAACAAAATACTGTCCGGTCAGCATAAATAAATATAGATCGATGCACATTCCACCGCGGCTTCTGCGTGTTCGACTTGGGATTGATGACGAAGGGATCAAAGACATCTCCTGCAGCACCCAAAACAGCAAAGGATATGCAAGGGACCCCTATAGATCAGAAAACACCAGCGCCGTTGAATCATGTAAGTTCGTTTTTTCTTCTCATGTGTTCCTGCATAATTGTATAATACATCTGTTAGGTTGTATCAAACACTGTTGGTATTTTATGTAGAATAATTTTAATTAGATTGGTGCACAAAGTGAATCGACACGTGTAAATGATAACGTAGGTACTGCATGATGGTACACTTGATTTTGATTCCGATGTTACCCTATTGTTCCCTATGCAAAGAACCCAATCATATACCCACCTAGGGTTGGAGAAAAACCGGTATATTTCTTATAAATTTTATTTCCTAACCAGTTAATATATTGTTCCACTATGATTGAATTCATTGTCAATCTGTAGCTTTCTTTGGCTTATGCCGATATCATGAGCAAACTACATTATTTTGAATGATGGTCGGCAGCTGAGTTCAGAAAAATAAATGATCGTCAGGATGATATATGCAAAGAGATAAAAGAAATAAACGTCACCCAAGATACCATTCAAAGGATGTTGTTTGACATAAAGGCAACACCCAGGTACATAATTATTTTGTTGCAGAATATACATATGTTTATTTAAGTATGCTAACAACTTTATAGCCTTTAATGCGGATGGACGAGGTTGGCATTCCTATAGAAGATCGTACAGTCTCCAAAGTCCTTTCAAGCAAAGCTGGGAGGACACCAAAGTCATATCATGAAAAGGCGAGTAAATTTTATAAGTACGACAGTGAACCAGGTGATGATATATTGGATAGGACAAAAAGGAAGCGGGATGATGTGATAACACATGATGTGATGAAAGGTAATAAGACGCGTATTCTACAAGCCTATCATTTTGTTGCATGACGATATGTTGATGATGTGTCCTTGTGAATGCAGAGTTCAGTTGTTTCATTGCTAGAAATAACCAAGTTGTAATGATCAATTCTTGCTATGAAGATCAAATCATTGTGAAAATAAAGGATTTTGTTCTAACCAAGAAGAATATGGAGACATTAACTAGAGATTATGGTTACGACTCCTTCGAAAGATGGTTAGATGATAAGCTTTGTCATTATGAATATGTTAATTGATTCCTTTTATTATTGGAGAACCTGAATCAATGTATTTTCACACTGTGGATGCTAGGATACATGATATGCGGGGAATGACAAAAGGAGACATGGTAAAATCTACCCAGAGAACACACAGATGGCAGCAGGTTTCCAGTTCAAGCAGAGAGAGAAATCAGGAATGTGTGCACAGCACAGGAGACAACCCGAATACGGTCAATAGCACACAAATATATCAAACACCACATGGTACCACTGATTTTCATTCAATATGTGTCATTATATAATCCAATAAATAATTTTATTGAATGAATTTTTACAAAACTATTTGCAGATTTTCCTTCCTATGTCTGTGCAAAACCACTAGTTCCTGTGTGTAGTCAATGCAAAATTAAAGCGTATACAGATCCTAAATTTCCACAAACCAAAAATTGCAGATATAGTGCAAGTAGTCAGAAACATGGTGAGGTCTTAGAAGAGACCTATGCAAGGATATTGCCGGCTGTTTCGACCTTGACATTGAAGAGTTCATCATAAATGGAAAGAGGCTGAAGTTGAGTATGAAAGATGTTCAGCATATACTAGGCCTGCCATCCCAAGGCGCTGAAATAAAGGAACCTCCACAAAAGTATGTTCCTAGTCTGTTCCAAAAATACACATGGAAAGATGATACTAAAATCTCTTCAAACTCGTTGAGGGATTTTTTCAACAAAAATAGCTCATATGGTGATGACTTCATTCGCATATTTATTCTGTACACCATTGGTTTCTACTTGTGCCCAACACTACAGCCATATATCAAGTCAGATTATCTTGGACTTATTAAAAAGGTGGAAGTATCAAGAACCTCAACTCGACCAGCCTCGTTTTCAATTTCTTGATTGCAAGCATAAGGGAATACATAGTGGCAAAGGCAGCAAATCTTAAAGGGAACCTAGTTCTTGTGCATGTATGCCAATTCTATAAACTTAACAAAAATTAATTCTACAATTATCATGTCCTAAAAAGTTTTTTTCCTGCAGGTCTGGTACTGGGAGAAGCTATCTATGTCTCATATATACCCTACACTCCAAAGCTCCGATTGGGACAGACCACTTATGCAGTATTGGGATGAAAAGCGAGCCAAAGAACGATGCAAACTAGCACGGAAGTGGCAATTTGGAAAGGAGAGGTACGACTTGATTGCAGTTTCCTAATTATAACACTATTGCATACAAATACATACTGGTCCTAACAAATTTGTTTATCTTACTTTAGGTAGTTGTAGACATCACAATTCCCATTTCTAAAAGCAAACTATGCAACACCTCCCACAACACCAATACAAACACAGAATCTGACCAGGAGCAATCGAATACAACAAAAATATTAAGGTAATACTAACCTATTTCAGTATGCAGCACAAGTAGTTTACCTCATATAATTTCAAATATCTCCAGGAAATTGAAGTACTACTCCGCAAACTAGCAAACAAAGTTGACGAGGGGTTCGCTGCAATGAATAAACGGTTTGATGAATTAAAAGAAGAGCAAGGGGTAAGAATGATATGATATTTTCCACATACCATGATTATTCTTCTAGCACCATGGAAATTTGAAGCCCTTCCAACTTGCATTGTAGAAATCAAGTGAAACAGAACCATCCAGGAGTGACGTACAAGAGGATAATAAGAAAAACCCACTTGCCCAAAACATACAAGACGATCAGTCACAACCAAATCAGCATGCTAGAACTTAAAAAAGGAAAAAAAAAACCCATCCAACAAACAAATGCCGACTTTGAGTATAATACAACCTCAAACGCAAGAAAACCAGCAAGGACAACAAGGAGAGAGAAGATACCCAGGATATTGTGATCCCTGATCAACCACTTCCAACGGATATCACCTCACAAGGTACATACAATATGAGCCCTAGTCTTTTCCCACATAATGTAGTGTCAGTCACTTACATTTTCTAGCAGCCTATTAGTGCAATGCAGCTGACATGGCCACTATTCAGTACATTGTTTCAGCATCATAGACAAAACAATTGGTTCATATTGGTACTCACGGTGCAACAAAAGAGGATCTACAATGCCTGCTAGACAGTTCTATGTACCTGAACGATGCGGCAAGTACAACTTCACATAACATTTTCCTATTACTACAATGCTATCTAACGGTGTATAATTTTGGATTACAGGTTATAAATGCATACGTTTGTATCCTAAAAGCACAACCTAGTATCCAAATAAGACAGGATGGAGATGCCTACCTAGAGACAACATACTTCTCAACCATGATACGTGATAATAGCACCGCTAAATTATGAGATCAAAATGAAGAAAGCTTCCGAGTAGTTCGTACATTAACTTATCTCTAGCATGATATGGTACGGATTCCATCATATTAATGCTTCCTAAATTTTAGTAAACATCAAAAAATTGTAACTAACCAAATTTTCAGGTATTCTTTCCAATTAATATTAAGAACAATCATTGGTATCTGGCGGTGGTCAATGGACGCAAGCGTGTCATACAGGTACTTGACTCAATGGGTTCCAGCAGCCGTCGTCCTGAACTAGACCAACTGGTAGGTGGCTAATCTACTGCTAATGCTTACTAGCAAACTAAAAGAACTTTTGCTCAACTGTTATTCATTTCAATGTTCTCAGTTGAAAGGGCTGCACAACCGTATAAACCATCTAGCGTACCTAAAGATGAAGACAAAAACAAAGTGGAAAAATATCAAGGTCAAAGAGTGGTGTGTCGTCGAATGCATCAACAGGAGAATGCAGACCGAAAGGTAGGCTGCACATATTGAATTCGGCAAACAAATCAAATATCACACTGTTGTTTCCTAACTTTATAAATAAAAACTATTCTCACAGCTCATCGTGTGGGCTTTTCCTTCTGAAATTCTTGGAGCTTTGGACAGGAAGTCGATTGTCCAACATATTCACCCAGGTACCTTTCAATGTTCAAATAACATCTACCAATCTATGCCCCATCTTACACTTCAAACTAACCACTATTTCTATGGGTGCGCAGAAGGACATGAGTAATTTTAGGCTCAAACTAGCGGTCACATTGGTTGACTATCCGTGGAACAAGGAGAAAGGGAGTCCTGACTACAAATCTATGGATGTCGAGGAGGCCTACAAGTTGAAAGATGTCGAAAGATAGATTTAATTTCAAGTTTCAGTTTATTTCACTGAGTTAATTAAGGATAATATCTAGGGAGATACTTAAAGTTGAATGATGAAAAAGGAGGCTTACCTTTTTTCTTACAAGTCCAGCAATCTTTATAATGTCACAGTTCATCTAGTCATCGAGAATTTTGATCGCCGGCGGAACCAGCAAGGGCAATATCAGATAAGTTCCCTACAGCTATCCCAAACAAATGAAATTCTAAAATATTAGCCAATTAGCCTGCAGGAGTAGATCATGCAACATTTAAATGGCATACTAACAGCCTACCCTCTGCTACAGGCTCGAATGAATTTTCATTAGCATTTATAAGCTCAACTAATTTCTCGTGAACTACATCATCGCTTCTATTATTACTGAAAATCCAAAGAAATATCCAATCAGCACATTTTCTCTGATCAAGCTTAGACAAACAATATTGTGATAAAATAAATCCAAAAATAAGCAGCACCTTGCAACAAGTTAAAATCTTTAGCAGTTTACTACCTCTAAACAAATAGGAACCCGAGAGTCACAAAATTGTTTGATACTTACCACAAGTAGTTACTAGTCACAAAGAAATCACTCGTAACACAATGCAAATCACATAGTAACTGATGGTATTGATCCCCCTTTCCCCATCAGGTAGCAATAATTCATCGTGACCGCTCTAAAGAACAACAATTCATCATGGCAACCACCAACAGTGCCAAGGCCAAAATGCTAAATCCACTCCCATACAATTATCAGGATCCACACATGCTGCAGGATCACTCAATCAGCATGTCTACATAAAGGGAAATGCATGAGAGAAAGAAAAAGACCAACCAATTATCTGTACCCTGTATTTCTGCACCTTAAATAGTAGCATGCATGCTCAATTATCTGTCTCCACGATCGATTTTATAAGACATAAAAAGATAAGACCGCAGAGCAGAGGAAGGCGACCTGGCATGAGAGGTGAGAGGCACACAGCACAGATCATACATACCCTAACGAGGTGAAGCTAACAAGTAAACAAGAGAAGTGAAGTAACAAAGACAAGATCCACAAAGATTTGCAGTGTGGATTTAGTTCAATTGAACTGAAGTGCGGGCCTAGCAGTAAACCCCAATTCCCAACCCCAAGATTCCAAGAAGGAGAAAAGGCGGCGTTCGAAGCAGAGGCCTTTACCTTGCGGGGTCGAACGGTGGGAGAAGAGGCGAGGAAGACGACAGGGGAGAAGAGGCTTGTGAGCAGGCGGGGTCCAATGCATCTCCCGCTGCTGCTCTCCGCGGTGGCGGAGGAGGAAGCGACGGTGTGGCGGCGCGCGCGCAAGTCGCCGCGATCGACTCGTCGAGGGGGCCGACGCCGCCGCTTCAGCTGCAGATTGCCGCTGTGGCGTAGGAGGAATGGACGTCGTGGCGGTGCGCGCTCTCGCCGGCGGCGCGGAACTCGTTGGTGCGATCGCGGAACGACGCCGGTGGATTGGGGCCCCGGATCTGGATCTCGCCCTAACCCTCACCCTCACCGGCGGTGAGAGGCGGCGGCGTGCGGGGCCGACTTCACGGATCTACGAGCCGAGCGCCGCCATTCCCGCCGGAGACCACGGGTCGCGGGCCGCTGCCGCCAAGGAGTCGACGGCCGAGCGGGGGCCCGATGCCATTCCCTGGTGGAGAGCGGCGGGGCGTGCGCAGGCTGACTCCCCGGCGGGGGCGAGCCGCTGCCTACCCTCCTCCCATGGGCTTTGCGTCGGGTGCGAGATGCGCCACCTCCCTGGCGGCGAGCGACGGACGGGGGGCCGATCTGCCGCCACAGATCCCTTCTCGGCGGCAAGCGTCGGTCGTGGGGCTGAGCCATTGCCCGCCCTCCTCCCAGGGGCCGAGCTTAGGGCATGGCACGAGTCGCCTCCACGGCGGGGAGCGAAGGACTCGTCGCCGGCCATGGAAACCCTAGGCGCCGAGCCAAACAGTCTGCGAAGGACTCGTAGAGAAGAAATGAACAATAAAAGGTAGAGAAAGAAAAATAATATAAATGGATGTGTATCAATAATCATCTTCCCATATTACCCTTGTACTACCCTATACTACCTACCTATACTACCTCATACTACTAATGGATGTTTCATAATCGATGTTTCAGTGGTATAGAAAATCTAGACCGTCCGATATTTACATACGGGTCCTTTTCAGACAGTAGTATATGGTCGTATTGTGCGCCATAAAAGTCCTCGTTAACTAAGCAACCATGCTCGTGCAATGCTCATTTATACTGAATGAGATCAATATGCAACTAGCATATTAGGAGATTGGAACAGATAATAATATAGATATCCTTTGACAGAACTCACATGACACGTCCTTGACTCTGAAATATGCTTCATCGTGTCTGAACTTTGTTGCGACTGGCCTTTGACTCCTTTTAATCCTCCAAGCATTTGTATTTCGTTCTGACCAGGCAACCACACATCACTGCATAAACATATAAAAATACATGATAGTACACCATCCAAAAAGTCTACTTCCAGAGCAAAAAAAAAACAAACAAACAAATCATATTTCAGATGCATAAATCTCACGGATGCAAGTAAAAAAAGGCACACAAAATTAATCAAATAGTTGTCATATCCATGCTTCTATGCAAAAAGAAGCACTGCAATTTGAGATGTAAAAGGAGGGAAAAGTAACAGGTAGGTTAAGAGGTAACTCTGAAGCACATAGCAATCATAAGGATCAGCATCAGGGCAATGCTAGAATAGCCATAGCAAGGCCTATGATTCATACTAACAGTAATCTTATTTTCTACAAGCAAACACTCTGAATATGAAACAAGAAACACTAAGTTTTTAGTTAGCAGAAGCAAACTACGTATACTGATCTTTCAGTTGACACAAACATCTGATAAGAAGCAATCATGAATTGGATTTTGGACAACCAATTAACACTGTCAATTATTGTCACCTGTGTGAGGAGTAATGTGTCTCACCGGCAGCTGCGGAGGATGAGGGGGCTCGGTCGAGGTCGTTCCGCCCGCAGCTCGGGTTCCGGCGGAGGAGGAGGGAGGGAGGATCTGCGCGGAGGAGAGCTGCCACCTGTGACCGAAGGAAAGCGAGGATGTAGCGCAAGTAGACAGAGGGAGGGAGGGAAGGGTTCGCACTTGGGATGGATCGCGGGTGAATCCGGAGGTGCCGATGAAGCCGGAGGGGAGCGGCCGTGCTGGGGTTTTCTTCTCTTCGCCAATGACGGACTCCGTCGTGGTGGGCGCGGTGGTCGGTGGCGGCGGGTGTGGCGGATGGACTCTGCCGGCTCGATCCACCTGTGGCTCGCGCCCCGACGGCGCGGCGGAGGAGGGGGCGCCGAGGGGGAGGGCGGCGGATGGAGAGGAGCTGCGCAGGCGACGAGAGGAGGGGAGGGCGAGGGGGAGGGGGCGAGCGTCAGGCTGCGCGAGGGGAGGGCGTCGGGGCGGCTCGCGATGGAACCGTCACGTGGGAACAGGGTGGGAGGCGGACCGGGAAGGACAGGGTGGACGCCCAGAATGGACGGACGAGATTGTTTGTTGGCGAGATCAAATTTGACCTGGTCAAAGGTCGCACCAAAGTTTTATCCCCACTTCGTTCTTTTTAGTTGTAGTATAGAGAGTTCATTTATGTACACAAAGTAACTCGAAGCCAAAACAAATGTAACCCAATTGGCTATACATACACAGAGATACACAGAGAGTGTTGACACCGTGGCTCGAAGAGTTAATCATCCAAGGAGGATGAACTGAGTTAGAGCTGGTTTGAGGCAGTTGTCTATTGCTACAGTATGCTGGTAGTGTGCTTACGTTAATACATCGGTCGCTAGTCTTTCATCGACTAATCATGTTTAGTTTTCTTTTTGGCCATGCCAACCCCTGTACGATGTATAGTCTAGATCGTATTGCTTCTTCCTCTTAATCAATAATTCCAAGGCACGGTGGTTACAAACAAGGAAAAAAAGTAACTTTTGCTATATGTACATAGAGTGACAGGTAATATTGACCTGCACAACGCAATCATGCGGATTACAAATTTGGCCCGGACAGGGGGGCGGGGCACCTTGACTTTTTAATAGACCGAAAGAGTCAGTTGAATTCCGTCCCATTAATCTACAGTGACGGCCCAGAAATCTTTCTACTGGTTGGGCTTCGTTTCGTTGGAGTGGTAGGTGATGTACTCGTTGATAATAAAATGCCTGTGGTGACTTTGTCAATTTCAAAATCTGCCAGCTTAGTCTCCTAAAGATGCTCACAGGCCAGACGTAGGATTGCGAGTGTATTCATAAGGGTAGATGTGAGTGCGTTTACGTAAGCGACTGTTCAAATGTACATGGACGTGGATGGTTGCGTAGCCGCACGGCATCCAGGAGCCTATAACGACCAAACTGAGGGCGAAACTGACCGAGATGGGTGACTGATCGATCGAGTCTTTCTACAAGTACACGTACACATCGATCTATACCTTGTTTTTATATTAAGCTACGATGATGCACGCATACAGTAGCAGTAGTAGACTAGTAAGTAGTTGGCACATACGTGTGCCGCAGTGCGCTGGATCGAGCAAGCAAAAGGGTACGGTGGTCGGCAAGACCGATGGATTGATCAGGACCGTCCACCGGCAGCAAGCAGGGGGCCAGGCCAAGCCACCATGGCTGCTAGAAGAGAAGAAGCAGCAGCAGCCGCCGCCACTGAACGGCCGGGAATATTACAGTGCAGTGGACGCGAAGCAAGGAACCCACACCCACACCTCTCACCATACGCCAATAACCCCGACAGCTGATACATACATCTATCAGCATCATTAATTTTGTGCTTCTGAAGCTAGCTAACAGATGATATGCGCGTCCAGATCTCTCGCTCTCTTTCCAACGACGAAGCCAATTGCTTGCAACTACATTCCCACTCCTGGCCGTGACCACCCATCCATCGGTTGTTTTATCTCTCGTAGCCCAAGCCCCGGCTTTATTTCAGGCTTTGCATATACATACATATATACATCGTCACCTTGCAATCGATCGATTCAGCTGGACGCAGTAGCAAAATGGTAGGAGGAGGAGGAGACGGTGGCGCCGGCGGCGAGGTGGCGGTGGTCGGCCGGGCGGAGATCGACACCAGGGCGCCCTTCCGCTCGGTCAAGGAGGCCGTCGCCCTCTTCGGCGAGAAGGTCCTCGCCGGGGAGCTCTACGCCGGACTACGGCTCCCCGCCGCCGCCGTCAACGAGGTAACAATAACAACGCAATTAACTAAGCACGTCGATCCTCTTTAATTAATAGTCCACTCAGTTTAACTTCAGACCTTCAGTTTCATATTATGTGTGACTTGCTTGGTGAGTGGCATGATGATCGGTCGTCCCTGCACTAAACTTGCCACGCCACTCATATGATGCAAGCTTCTACCTTCATTCTTCCCTCATCTAACATTTTAAACGATTGCAGATATGGATACTTTTTATTAATTAGACACCGCAATAATATTGTTGAAGCGGCACTCCAATGCAACTACATGCTATCTTATCACCTAGAAGATCATTATTAGCCATTATTACTCAAAAAAGATTATTATTATTATTAGCCTATGGATTGATTGTTTGTAGAACAATATATATCTGGAAACATATCTATTCATATTTGGGATTTACCGGTTGGTTCTTTAGTTGATAGATGAACAGAGCTAGCTATAGTACCTACATGTCAAAACGCTTGACGACCATTTCTATTCCTTTCTTCTGAGCCAAGGAAAAAAGGTTCTACATAAAGCACCTTATTAGCTAGCCTTCTTTACCCATGCATCTATGTACATGTTCCTTCTTGTAAGCATGCATCCCTTTTCTCTTCCCTTTGTTATTAATTTCAGATGCTCTCTCCTACTAACCCACGCACTAACCAGCATTATACAGATACATTGAATGCTGACACCTTCCAGAACCCTGCTATCTGCTTATTTTACAGCACTTGTTGGAGCACTTTTCTTTAATTACAGTAAAGTAGTGGCACTACTATATACATTCCAAGTCTTTAAAGTGTATGCGTCAAGACTATAACATATGTTCCTAGCTTCCGCCCGAATCAAGGAAGCTACAAAAGGTGTCCTCCATCGATCGGAAGCTGCCTACAACCTCTATCACTTTGAGGATAGCATACGTGTACCGTAATTAGGTCCCCTAATCATCATCTACAGTAGAGAAAGGTAGCCTTTACTCACTTATGCGTAGATGTATCCTAATAATAATATTATCACCACATGGCCCGGGGTGGCAGCGCTATAAAAGTGCTACAAATTCAGGATAGTACAAACTCGAAAATACGTTTGATCAGAAAATGTCCATTTTACTGTCCTCAACGATTTACATATATACTTCTTTGATCCCTAAACAAAATTTTGGCTCATTTTACCTAGAAGATTATGAAATGGACAAATCTGCCCTCTAAATAAAATTTGTGATTTTTTTTTTACACCTTATACAATTTGCGTTTCAAGTTCAAATAATGCAAATTGAAATGTATTAGATATTTTCATATTATTTTCATGGATCAGGAGCATCTGATACTAGTTTAACCCTAGAGGTATGAAAATTATATAACATATTCATAATGATTCCGTAAAGCACCTTTTTTTATCACAGGTTATGATTTCATACATCATCATACAAAATTTAGATTTAAAACTCAACTTCTGTCTAGACTCTATAGAGAAAAATAATGTCAAATTTTATTGTCAGTAGGTTGGACTAATTTAAAATTTTAAATACTTTGAGGGACTAAAATGAGCAATTTTTTTTCATGGGATGAAACGGATAAAATGATTGTTCGCTAGTAAAGTAGACTTCTCCATATTTGATTCAATGATCCATCAATTCATAATTGGTATTTGCCCCCATATATGAAAAATGTTACGGTTCCTATTGGCTTGGTTATGTTCAGTAAATCAATTGACTCAATGACACTCCTGTTACTGATCATGGAGTAATTTCTTATCTTAATATGTTCCCATTTCCCCTGCTCATCAATCGAATATACGTACAGAACCGAGCGACGGCGACAAGACCCAACCACCACGCTGTCAGCGTCACCACCGGCGCGGTCACCACCGTTACGCCACGCCCCGTGCCGCCGGCCGCGGAGCTTGCGGTGGCGAAACAGGAGCTGGAGAAGGAGCGGGAGGAGAAGCAGAAGATGGCCGGGTGCATCCAGTCCCTGCAGGAGGAGCTCAGCCACGCCATGAGGGAGCTCAAGAGGCTCAAGGCTCGCGAGGACGAGGAGGCCGGCGCCAACGCCAAGGTCATCGACCTGGAGATCGACGAGGGCCGCCTCAGCTTCACCGAGGCAGAGAAGCAGCTGGCACCGCCGCGGGGCTCTGCCGACGGCATCGCAGCTGCCGGAGGCGAGCTCCAGAAGAAGAGGTACGTGACGTTCGCCGACCCGCCCACGGCCGCGGCGGCGTGCCGCGCGCCGCCGTTGCCGGACGTCGTGATGGAGCTGCACCGCGCGCCGTCGTCCCACGCGCCGCAGCCGCATTACTACCGCGAGCCGCGGTTCCAGAGGCAGATGTCGGCCGGGCACGAGGCCGCCAAGGCCATGGCGGAGGAGGGGAGGAAGAAGAAGAAGAAGCCGCTGATCCCGCTGGTGGGCGCGCTCTTCATGCGGAGGAAGAAGAGCAGCAGCAGCTGCCACGATGACCCGTTTTGATCCATCGATACATATATACATACATCCATGCACACGAAAGTTAATCACTCAAGAGTTTTTCATCTTAAATTTTTAATCCTCATACATATGTAGTTAATGGGATGCACAATGCTTGGTCTTGTACGGACCTTTGATCAATAAAATATGTACACACAGACACACATATATACATAGTATTAAGTTTTCAGGCTCAATAATTTCCGTTTGGCGTTTGTTTCAGTAAAAAAAAAATCTATCGAGGATGATGATATTTTTTTATACGCACTGTGGAAGCAGATACTTAGACTGATGCACACTCATCACTACTAGTGGGAAAAATTTATTTTACTATCCTCGCCCATTTACTTTGTTTGTCTAATCCCTGAATAAAACTCAGGCTCAATTTACTTTTTTTTTTCTTGAACTATTTCAGTTGGTCCAACCTACCTATAATGAGATTTTTTCTATTTCTCCGTGAACCACCTAATTATGCTTGGTTTCTCTCCTCATTAACATTGTGGAGCACACATCGATAGAAACCCTATATATTGCGATTGAAGGAACCATATTTTGACACACACATTTCTATTATGTGTACACACAACAGGCCCAATAACTAACTTATTACTCGGTACATTCTACGAATAAAAAGAGAGAATATGCATTCATGATCCGATTAATAATCTTAAGTAGACGTACGTACACATACAAAAATATATACACACTGATCATACACATGCACAGACAACACATCTACATACAGAGCCTGCTGCTTGGTCGCTCAGATGGGATTGGACAGACTTCTATGGGATCCAAAATCGATCTTTACTTCCGAGATGAAGTATTTGCATCAGGGACGAAATGGATCTACATACCTAAACAATTTCGATCATGCATCGATCACTAGATTAACCAGACAGACAATTGCATTGGCACCCGATCGACCGGATCAATATAATCAAAAGTGTGGTGGCCTTGACCTGAGGTCGACCCTGGCGGACTTGTTGAAGAACTCGACGCAGTCGGCGATGGCCTCGTCGTAGTGCGCGTTCAGCGGGTGCAGGTTCGAGCTGCTCCACGACGACCGCTTCGACGCGTCACCGCCTCCTCCTCCTCCTCCTGCTGCTGCGTTTCCGGCGCCGGTGCCAGCAGCACGGTGCTCGTCGACGGAGAAGGTCACCTTGGGCGGCCGCGGCGGGAAGGAGAAGAGCCCCACCAGCATCCTCCTGAAGCCGTCCACCAGCCTGGACGGCCACCTCCTCGGCGCCTTGTTGTGGCTGTGGGATGCTTTCCTCCGGAAGCTTTTCGCCTGCAGCCTGCTGGACATTCTTGATGCTAGCGAGCTGCTGCTACTTGCAGCCTCTAGCGTGTTAATTGTGTTAGGTACTAAACCAATTGAAGGGTGCGTGATTTGGCCTAATTGCGGCGATCTGGTGGTCTTGAGTTGTAAGCTAAGGTCGCTAGCTACAAGTGTCCACTGGTCGATCGATGGTCCTATCTATATATGTATAAGTACCCAATAATTTATAATATTTTGCAGCAAAGAAATTGTATCTAGTAGCGCTGTTTTTATATATATATATATATATATATATTGTTAGTTGTTGATGGAGTGATGGGGATGGGCCATGCAGAAGCATTTTGATGAAGACTGGTGTGCCTTTTGGAAATTCTAAGGCTTTAAGGTACAAGGTTCCATGTGCAGTAATCATCACCAATTAGTCAGGGGCCCTTCCTAAGTAATTAACTTATGCTCTACTTTTGCCAGAATAAAATTGGAGTTTATTTCGAGCTTTTTTTTTAACTGAATCGATGGATTTGAAATCACACCGGCCGGTAAATCAGCGTGTTGAAGTGATCGAAGTAACATAGTATATACATGTTATTAGTATACTCTAATTCTTTTAGCAATGAACATACAGCGTGCTGACAACATCACCCTGGAACTTCCATTATATTTTTGACTTAAAAACATTATCATCATCTCTTTAACTATTTTTCATCTAAATGCAGATCTAAAAGAAACCACATCCTGACTGTTGTCCGTCTGAAGGTGGCAGTGATCAGTCTTGGGTAATGCATGTAGTAGCTGAATATAATGCCTATCTAGGTCATAGGATACGGGTAATTATAACAACCTTATTAGTGGATAATCCTACACCAATTTTCTGACAGAAACCGCATGGTCTACTGCTTGCATAGGTGAAAAGTATTCAGTATATTGCTAGCTATATCTTTGATAATGAATCAGGTGGTCACTACCAGCTACTAATTGACCTCATCGATAATCCATTGTTGTTGTTGGGATCTTTAGGAACATCTAACGTGTAGATGAACTAAAGAAACATGCTTGAAGGTAAAATCCTGCTGCCGATGTTAATTTAGTGCTAAAGTTGCGCAACTTGCGGTCGGATGTGGGAGGTGACTTTAGTTTTGTGGATAATGGTTGTTTATCCATCCCTTTATGGGCCTATTTACTTCCTAAGATATACTTAGTTAATCTTTGCTATTGTGTGGTTAGCAACAGGTGTCTGGCGTTGCCTACCCATGAATCTAAAAATCAACGAACTTCGTCAAAAAGTTGGAGATGTTTGGTGAAAAAAGATTAGGGGGATATGCATGGAGGGTTCACAAGCTAAGGTCGCGAACACAAATGATTTTTTAGAGCGTGAACACACATGATTAGCAGCCATCGCCGCGGCCAGTCCTTTTTGTTGATTACACACATCTCTCTTAGCTTTAATTTAAATACTAGATTGAATTAGCAAATGCATGCTACTTAACAGCTAGCGCAGACACACATGGAGTCCGTAGTGCTTTTGTCAACTTATTAACTAGACATTCAGATGATCATAACCACCACCACATAGAAAACATCACGGAATTAAGGGCAGCCAAGCATCTGTAGGAGACAAGGGCATCCTAGTCTAATGGAGAACTGTTTGTATGTGCCCTATAAACATGGTACCATGTACTTTGCAGTGTCCATTGCATACTGAGTGGAAAACAGCTCTATATACCGAGAAGTCTTGGTATATCCGATTCGTGTCATATACACATTGAGTGGAAAACAGCTCTATATACATCCATAAGTCTTGGTAGTACCAGCAAAAAGAAACAAACCAGTATAATGCCACTACATGATTAAATGAAAATAACAAGATTCAAATTTATATGATTCTTCAAGACGTATACTGAGGAAAATCCAAAATCTTCAATCATTAAATTGTAATACAAAGATAAGACGGCGTATCGTTGATGCTCACCAGATGATAATATAGAAGCACAAAGAACAGAGAAGTCCTTTCGCCAAAACAATAAATAAATGAACAGCCGAATTTTTTAGGATTTAATGGCGTTGTGCTTTCATTGGTAGGCGACGTTCCCATCGACAGCGAGACGACTATGGTGACTTCGTCAATCTTGAGGATTTGCCGTCTCAGTCTTCGAAGATGCTCATAGGGTTATGGTTTGTGTATGTGTGTTCATAGGAAGGAGTGTGCGTGGATTGTGAGTGTCTGAGTTGTACTGTATAATTATAAAAAAAAGTCCACAGAGCTGTGTACATGACACTAGGAGCTTTGGAAATTGGAACTTCCTGATTGGGCCTTAATAGGCCTAATTCGGCCTACCCATGCAGCTAGCTTCTTCTTCTTAAGAAAAGGATGAAATCAAAAGAAGAATTGGGGAAGCCGCCAGGCACTCAGCCCTGTATTCCACGTGGAATCGCTACTACAAAAATGATCTTTCATCCTCCCTATTTGTCGCGGCTGGAGCCACTAACCGGAACAAATGAGGAAATGAGGGACTTTTAGTTCCGGTTGGTGGCTCCAACCGGGACTAAATTCTCTAGACCGTTTTATCCCCTTCTTTCTCTCCTGCCCGAGCCATTCCTCCATTTGTGTTCTTTCTGTTCTTGGCTCTCGGGTGAGGGCTGGTGATGAGGACATCCCTATCATTGGTACAACCACGTCTACTACACAGCAAGGACGAATTACTCGAGCACGAGCACGACAACTAAATTATCAGGTAAAGTCGTTCCTTGCTGTCCAAACAAGTTATTCCCCGAATGAGGTGCTACTAAAGCCTTGTGATGACTTTCTTATGATTAGGAACTTGAAAGCCGAATCAGATTGGAGAAAGTACTACAATGACAACAAACAAGTGGAAGGAGGCATGAGGAAATGAAGGATCGGACCAAAGAATCAGACCGCAAGTTCGGACAGCCTGCTCGGACCTTCAGGAACTGATAACTCCATGGGACATAATTCTTTGCTCCGAAGGGTGTTGGAGACTCATGAGAACTTGATGGAAAGCCCTTGAAGCCTACTTTCAGATGGATTAATACTTTCGGATGGATTAAGAAACACTGCCAGATTCCATCGGAATCGCCCAACAACTACAGAGAGATATTCGGACCTCCAGTCTTGGGCTGACAACATTGTATCAAGTGAAGCCCAGTAGGAGCCCATTCTATGTTAGGGTTTCCACCCTCCCACGCCTCCTAGCTGTCTCCCATGTATAAATACATGCTCAGCAGTCTGGAGAAGGTTGGGTTTTGTTTTGCTGCAAGATTAGCTTCAGCTACTTCCTGGTGAGCGCGTGTGTCGATTAGACCACCCGTTTGCTTGATTCAAGACCCCAACTCATGATTCAGTTTCAGCCTTTGGTTTTATTTTCATGAGTTATTTGCTTGTTCATCTTGTTCTTGCTTGTTCTCGGTTGCTAGCAGGTTCAAAGGTGTTCTTGGCACAGCAAGAACATCACAATCGGAGACGGTGTACCTGTTGCTAAGGCGCAGCCTTGTGGGGGTTGTAGTCGGACAGCCAATGTCGAATCCACCACCAAATCGAGTTATCCCCTGCTCTCATCGAAGATCGGGAACATACCCTAGCGGGTTCTATCAGGAGGTCATGCCAATTTTCTCCACGATTTGTGAAGGCTTTTGATTCCCCCATCCATCCAACGGTTTAAATGTTAGAAACTTCATCTTCTCATCTTCCATTGCTATTGTAGCTCGTTGTGGCAGAACCACCTGAATTAATCCGGCTCAAGTGTATTAACCATCACCATTAAGGCATTCTCGGTTAACCTTACACTTCAAACGGAGTAATCCACTGGTCTGTCGGGTATAACCTCCCGATACAACCACGGTGAACGGATCGAGCGCCATACACACAAACGCTCATGCGATAATGAGCCCAGAGAATACCACATTCCAGCAAATTTTACAACATTAACATAAGTAAAGATTACAGACCAAGTTTTGATTTTAGAAATCAAGTACTTCAATGATCACAAATAAGTTCTTCAGAGTTTTAAGTTGCAGCGGAAAAATAAACAGCGGAAGCTACTCGACGATACATAATGTCTCGATGAAGCCCGTACGAGACATCACTCGGCATTATCTCCGTTGGACGGGGGCGTATCCCATTCCACCGACCAACCAGGGGGAAGAGTGCAGGGCCAAGTCAAGCTAGCAATCATGTCTTCGAAGGTCTCACCTGAAAACGAGTCACAAGCAAGACTGAGTATACTAATACTCAGCAAGACTTACCCGTGTAGTGGAATCTACTCCACTGACTCTAGACATGCAAGGCTTTTTGGCTCAGGGGTTTGTTTTGCCGAAAAGCATCTACAAGTGGGTCCTTACTTTCAACTTTTAGCTCAAGATTCTAGTTTCGTTAGCCAGTCTAGGTAAGCAGCTATCTAAAGCATACATGGTGAAGCATTAAATTTTTCATCCAACCAGTTCATTCATCATCATTGTTCCTCTTCTTACTCTGTGGGTAAAAATGGTTAAGCAGTCTCAATAGCCGTGAGAAACGGACGATTCGAATCGAATTTCTTAACCTTGCAAGGGAAACCCAAACACACGTCACGTGGTTACTCCCTAGAGTCACACGTGCAACTTTTCCCCTTTCTTTCCGGGTCGTGGATCGGGGCTACCCTCCGAGAGTACAAGAGCCCCACGCCACGGTTCGGCGCCGGGTCGTGACCACTCTCTGCACTCGCCATATGCACATGGGACCGAAGTTCAAAGGGTAGGATGCCGTCCCCTTGCCGGGCCAATCAGGTACTTAAGCTTACCGATTCCCATAATCTCGGCATGTGTTTAGTACGTTCAAAGACTTAACCATCACTACCACACTCTGCGGCCTTAGCATTTTTCGCTAGACAGACGGGCCTCAATCGTAACCATCGTTACATAACCCGTCCGTGTCCTTATGATTGCAGCGTGTGGTAGTCATTCAACTCCTATTTTCTCGCGAGTGACAGGAAATCACTCGACTTTTACCGGAGTCCTATTAGCACAGCATTCTATCGAACCTTACGTCTAGTTTTCAAGCAAGGGTTCCTGATATCATGCAACTAAGTTTTCATTCAACTCCTATAAACTTAATGCACAAGCAAAGAGTAATGAGTTGCATAATTTCGGAAAGAATGGGTTATGCTCCGGGGCTTGCCTTCGCAGTTAGCTTGGGGCTCTTCCGAACTTGGGCTCGGGTCTTCAAGAGCTTCAGTTAGATTCGCTTGAGCTTCACGCTGCTCACTCTCGGACGCGGGCACCAGCTCGTAAGTTCCGTCGGCGAGAGTCGTCGATTCTACATGAGTGCACAAGTTTAAGTCGTGGAAATGGCACTTGATTACGATTTGAGAGTAATTACTACAATGGATAGTTTCTGGTCATGAAATTTTGGATTTAGGCACATCAAGGAAAGATGTGCTTACTGTAAAATTTTCAGCCAATTTTATGTAACAGATTAATTATGAAAAATACATTACATAGTTGCTGTTAGATCCTTGTTCTTTTTGTACAGAACAATTGGTGCAACAAATGAGTCTAAGATTTTTACAGAGCTTTCACTTAAACATGCAGAAGCTATGTAATTTTTGTAGGATTTATCATGCAGTATTTAGAGCATAGAAAATATGACATTCTACACTTAGGCTATTCAAGGATTCATTTTTACAGGACCCTACACAGGGTGTTTGTCCTTGGAACTTTTTACACAGTAATCTCTACCATAGTTTATCTCCCAGTAAAACTTTGAGAATTTTCCAAGCTAAGATACTATTTTCTTGATTTAATGTATGTTATTAGCACATAAATTAAATAAGTAGGTTACTGTGAGATAAAAAGTCTCCTAATTTTTCTCTGGCTTCTAGGTACCAATACACTAGTATAGAAAAAGTTTCATTGGGTGATTCATCACCTAACTGCAGGGATAAAATATTTCACTTAAACATGGTATGGAACTAAGTTTAATAAACAGTAAAGCTAGAGATGGAATTTGGGCCTGATCTTTTTACACAGTCCTAATCATCAAGCAACTAACTTACTGCCCAAAATTTAGGGTCAGCATTGCTCTACAACAGTGGGTACAAAATAAGTCCATTAAAGCTTCCATTTAATGTAGAGCAAAATATGTTGAGATTCTGAGAAACTTTTTGTAACAAAAGTGGTAGAGTTTGTTCTAAGGATTCCAGAACAGTTGAGTTTGTATTTGTCTGAATTTTCTATGATTTTATAAGAATTTTACAAGTTCACTGAATTTGAATCTAGATTTGAAACTTTCTTTTACAATTAGGTCCTTGAATCTTACGCGCAGACCCTTCTAAAGATTTAAATTCTTGCAATTGGGTCCTCGGGCGGCTCGGGTACGGCGGCCGGCCGAAATTCCGGCGAGGGGGCTCGCCGGCGGCGAGGGGCGAGGGTCGGGGAAGGTTCAGGGGTGCGAGGGCTACCTTGTGGGGGTGTTGTCCAGGTGGGGGACGGCCGGGAAGGGCTCGCCGGCGTTGGAGCAGAGGCGGCGGCGGCGCGGCACGCGTCGACGGCGGTGCTCCGGCGGGCTTGGGGCGGTGTGGTCCGGTCGGCGAGCTTCAGTGGTGCGTGGGGAAGCTGCTCAGGGGCTCGGCTTGGATGGAGGGGGTCGGGGTCGTGCTGTCCACGGCGAGCAGGGGCGGCGGCGGCGGGCGGCAGCGCGGGGTGGCGGCGCTCCGGTGGCTCTGGGCGGCGTTGGGCGGGTCGGCGAGCTTCAGGGGGATGATGTAGTGGTGGCTGGGGGCTTAGTTTGGGCAGTGGGCGGCGGCGGTGGGCTGTCCACGGGCGGGCGGCGCTCGGCGGCGGCAATGGCGACGGCAAGGGCGTTCTGGGTGCTGGGGCTCGCGCGCGTGGCCGGGCGGGGCTTTTATAGGGGCCGGAGGGGGTGCGGAGAGGCCTGGGCAGCGCGCGGGGCGGGGGCACGGCACAACGCGCACTGGGCGCGGCGGGCGGCGGCAGAACGCCGGCGCGGTGACTGGGCGGCCGGAGATATGGCGTGGGCGCGGTGGGATAGCGCCGGACGTGGAGTGGTGAAGCGGCAGCGGCAGCGGCTCGGGCGGAGGGCGGGGCGCGGCGACTGGCGGGGCGCGGGGGCCGGGGCGGCACGGCGGAGCGCGGCGACTGGGCGCGACGGGCGGCGGACCGGGCGCGGCAGCGTCGCGTGCACGCGCGGGCGCTCACTGGCCGCGCGGCATGGGGGCGGGGCAAAGCCGGCCGTGGCGGGGTGGTGCGGCGGCCACTGGCCTGGCGCCTCGCGCCGGTCAGGCGACGCCGGCCACCTGGTGCGCGGCGGTCGGGCGCGGAGGAGAGAGAGGAGGGGGGGGGGGGGGGGGGGGGGGGGGGGGCGAGGGGCCTGGATGCAAGAATTCGAAAAGTTTCAGGGGGCTAGGTGCAAACAGGGCGTTTTCTCCTCTTTCTTATTTGAATTTCAAAAACTTTTGAACACGAAAGTTGTTCAAAATAAAAAGTTCTACAACTTTGGTTTCAGGCAAAAACTCATTTGGCTTATGGTTTGAAAGTTAAATTTAAAAGTTCAAAAGTAACCAAATGTGCTCAAATTAAATTTGAATTCCAACTGAACTCGTTTTAATTCTTTCCACCCTTTCATTAGTTGGTTTAAACATAGAGTTAGGCTAATGACATTGATTTTGGAAATGTAATTACCAGGGTTGTCACACTCGTTTCATGGTTTAGAAATAGAGATTTTGAGGTTTTTTAGATTGGGAAAAATGTTGGAGGTTTTTTCGATTTACACACCATTTGAGCTCAAATCACTTAAGGTTTGCATAAAGTAGAATGTTATTTTTTTGGAATTGGAGTATATACATAGAGAGAGAGAGGAATACTATTTAGAAAAAATATGGATATGTAAATGAGTATAGTAGGATTTTTTATTTTTAGAATGAGAGTATGTATATATGACCATATGTGGGTTTGAATGTGAAATGTGTGAATGTGAAATTTCAAATTGAATGTTTATGTGCAATGTGAAATGTCAAATTGAATAATTATGGAAAGTGAAAAAAGATGTATACTTGGTATTATACTATGAATGAATAACTTTGACGCTCTAATGATGTATTTATTCAGGCTCACATTGAAACCGTCAAGAAGTAAAAATAAAATCTTTGTTTTGGAACCTGTATCTGTCTTGACCATGCGGTGATGACATTGCCATTCGTGGGCAACATGATATTTGCGATACGATGCTGTTAAGGACGTGATGAAAGAGTACGACCTTGGTCCCAATGATGAAATTCTCACCTTTGAGTGAGGTGAGGATGCCACCATTCGGACTAAGGCCGTACTCCTTCATCACGTCCCTATACCACACCGTGTCGCGGATATCAATGTTGGCCCCGAATAGCAGTGTCATCACCGCATGGTCAAAGTTAACGACAGACACATGTTCCTAAACAAAGATTTTTTTTCTTCTCGATGGTTTTTGCATATAGAGCCTGAAACAAAGTTGTGAACCTTGATTGCATCCCATATGACATGGGACGATCAGTGTTCACCTCAAACTGAAGAGTGTTAAAATAATTAGTGTTCGCCTCTAATAATTAATCATGTTGTGTAGTGGATCATGTAGACCTTTTAATTATTATTCATATTGTGTGATGGATATTTCGGACCTTTTAATTATTCATGTTATTGTAATTATGAGAATTTATTCATTTATTACATTTATTTGATATGTGTAACAAAATTGATATTTTAGATGTTTTAATTAATCATGTTGTGTAATTGTTCATGTTATGTAAAATACCATATCATGCAACACAGATGGACCGACAATGGATGTAAAATGCTGATCGACGTTCTAAAGAGTTCATTGATGGCCTCCATTATTTTTTGGATGTGGCCGAGGAAAACAAGAGAAATGGTTTCATGTGTTGCCCGTGCATCCATTGCCAGAACAAGAAGGATTAGTCCTCTTCAAGGACCCTTCACAACCATATTTTTGCTAATGGTTTCATGTCCAATTATATTTGTTGGACTAGTCAGGGAGAAAAAGGGGTTATAATGGAGGATAACGAAGAAGAAGTTTTTGACGGCAACTTTCCTGGCCACGCTGAATTCGGTGCCTTTGATGATGATGCTGCAATGGAAGAGCCTGAAGGAGAGGGTAGATGATGATCCCACAGACAATCTTGGGCAGGCGCTGTGCGATGCGCGTGAAGATTGTGAAAGTGAGAATGAGAGGATGAAGTTCCAGCAGATGTTAGCGGACCACCGCAAATTGTTGTACCCAAGATGCGCAGATGGCTTGAAGAAGTTTGGCATCACTCTGGAGTTGCTACAATGGAAGGCAACGCATGGTGTATCCGACAAGGGATTTGGTGAATTACTGAAACTTTTTAAAAAAATGCTTCCTGAGGATAACGAGTTGCCTGCCACAACATACGAAGCAAAATAACTTGTTTGCCCTCTAGGTTTGGAGGTATAGAAGATATACGCATGTCCCAATGACTTTATCTTGTACCGCGGTGATGAGTACGAGAATTTGGATGCATGCCCTGTATGCGGTGCATTGAGGTATAAGATCAGGAGAGACGACCCTAGAGAAGTCGAGGGGGAGCATCCTAGGAAGAGAGTTCCTGCCAAGATCATGTGGTACTCTCCTATAATACCACGTTTGAAGCGTCTGTTTAGGAACAAAGATCATGCTAAGTTGATGCGATGGCACAAAAATGAACGAAAGCAAGACACAATGTTGAGACACTCGACTGATGGATCCCAGTGGAGAAAAATAGATAGAACTTACCCAGACTTTGCACTGGATGTGAGGAACATAAGGTTCGCTTTGAGTATGGATGTCATGAATCCTTTCGGTGAAATGAGCAGTAGCCATAGCACTTGGCCTGTGAATCTATGTATATACAATCTCCTACCGTGGCTCTGCATGAAGCGAAAATTTATCATGATGCCGGTGCTTATCCCGGGCCCAAAGCAACCTGGTAATGATATTGATGTGTACCTAAGACCATTGGTCGAAGACCTGTTATTGCTATGGCACGAAGAAGGTGTACGAATGTGGGATGAATACCAACAGGAGAACTTTAATCTACGAGCCTTGTTATTCATAACCATCAATGGTTAGCCATCTCTTAATAACCTGTCAGGACAAATGAACAAGGGATATAGGGCTTGCACACACTGGTTAGATGAAACTGATAGTGTATACTTGACTCACTGCAAAAAGGTTGTATACAGGGGTCATCATCGGTTTCTTCCCATCAAACATCAGGTACGAAGGAGAGGCAAGCATTTCAAAGAGCAAGCAGACCACCGTACAAAGCCAATGCACCGAAGTGGTATGCAAGTCTTTGATATGGTAAAGGATATAGAAGTAGTATTTGGCAAGGGATCTGGTAGCCAACCTGTTCCGAGCGAAAATGGAATGGCGCCCATGTGGAAGAAGAAGTCTATTTTTTGGGAGCTACCATATTGGGAAGTCTTAGATGTTCACAATTCAATTAATATGATGCACATCACAAAGAATCTTTGCATCAACCTGATACAATTTCTAGGAGTGTACGGGAAGACAAAAGATACACTAGTAACACGGCAGGAATTGCAACATATGGAACAACAACATGGCCTACATCTAGAAATGAGAGAACATGGACGGCCTTACTTAAGTCCTGCCAGCTATACTCTTAGCAAAGAAGAGAAGGAAAGCATGTTCAAATGCTTGAGCAGTATCAAGGTCCCATCTGGATACTCCTCGAACATAAAAGGAATCCTAAATATGCTAGAGAGGAAATTCACAAACCTAAAGTATCATGACTGTCACGTGCTTATGACTCAACTTCTTCCGGTTGCGTTGCGTGGGATTCTACCTAAGAATGTTCGATTAACCATCGTAAAGCTATGTGCTTTCCTCAACGTAATTTCTCATAAGGTAATTGATCTAGACAATCTTATAAAGCTGCAGAACGATGTGGTACAATGTCTAGTTGGCTTTGAGTTGATATTTCCACCATCATTCTTCAACATTACGACACATATCCTAGTTCACCTTGTCAAAGAGATTGATATTCTCGGACCTTTATTCCTACACAATATGTTCCCTTTCAAAAGGTTCATAGCCGTACTAAAGAAATATGTTCGCAATCGTGCTTGTCCTGAAGGAAGCATCCCTAGTGGCTATGGAACAGAGGAGGTCATTGAGTTTTGTGTTGAATTTATTGATGACCTTAAACCGATTGGGGTTCTTGAATCGCGGTATGAGGGGAGAATACGTGGAAAGGTCACACTAGGAAAGAAAGCATATATCTTTACGGATGATTTCTCGTTCAAAAAAGCACATTACACAGTTCTTCAACAATCCTCCTTGGTGGAACCATATATCGAGGAACATAAGAAGATTCTGTGCTTCGAATTCCCAGAAAAGTCTGAGGCCTGGATTAAACGTCGATACATGGATTCTTTCTTTAGTTGGTTGCGGAAGCATCTAATGCATAACATGGATATACCAGAACAGCTGGCGTGGTTGGCTAGGGGACCATCTTGGAGTATCCTAACATTCCAAGGGTACGAGATAAATAGGAACACATTTTACTCCAGAGCCCAAGATAAAAAGAGCATCAACCAAAATAGCGGTGTCCGTATGGATACCATGGACAACAATCTAAAAAGGAGACATATTATGGTTATATAGAGGAGATATGGGAACTAGATTATGGACCCATTTTGAAGATACCTCTGTTTCGGTGCCAATGGGTGAAGGTGACTGTAGGAGGGGTAACAAAAGATCAGTACGGGATAACAATAGTGGACCTCAACAATCTTGGGTATAGAGACGAGCCATTCGTCCTAGCCTAGGATGTCGCTCAGGTTTTGTACATGAAGAACGTGTCCAACAAGCCAAAGAAGGGGATAAACAAGCAAACAAATGAGCTAAAGTGGCACATAGTTCTTTCAGGAAAAAGGAACATCGTTGGAGTCGAGGACAAGACACACCGGTCAGAGGATTATAATAAGTTTATGGAGATTCCTCCTTTCGCGGCGAATGCTGATCCATGCATCCTGTTAGCCAATGAGGATGCTTCGTACTTGCGCCGCGATCATAATCAAGGGACATATGTGAAGAGAAAGACAATTACCGTACTAGTAGATGCTGATCTTTAATGTATTAGAATCATTATGTATCATTTTATAAATTTCATAGTTTTCTACTTAATTTTCATGTTCAAATATAATTTTTAGATATCTTTTTGATTAGTACTCAATTATCTAGATTTATTTCATCAAACTTATAATAACACACACTAACACTACTCTCTCTCACACACACAAACCCACACACACACACCCTCTCTCTCTCTCACACACACACACACATGTTCTCTCTCTGACACATGCACACACACTCTCTCTCACACACTCACACACACACTTATTATTTATTATAGTGATTAAAACAAGGCAAAAACTCATGGATTCCAGAAAAAGGCTTATTGTTGGCAATAATATTATAGCAAAACTCATTTTTAACGTTAATGTGGTGATAAAACTTATTTCCTGTCGAAAAGCAATAATTTCAAACATTTTATTTAGCTAATATATATTTGCATGGTCAAAATAAAAAATATAATATGTATCAAGTTATGTATTTCATGGATCAAAACATATGAATATAAATTAAAGATTTTTCTTGTGTATATGAAATCTAAACAAAACGAAATACTTTGTTTTGCATTTTTTGGACCCATAAATTATTTTCTACGTAATTAACAACTGCCAGCCCACTTATAAAAGAAATAAATGAAAATGAAAACACCACCAAAAACTAGGAGCATGACCCTATTTGACCCGGGTGGTAGATCCACCGGGGACCAAAGGTGGGATGAAATTTCCTCTGGCCGGCCAAAATTGGCTTTTAGTCCCGGGTGGAGCCACGACCCGGGACCAAAGGCTGATCAAAGGCTCTTTAGTCCCGGGTGGTGGCTTCACCCGGGACTAAAGGTGGGGGTCTTTAGTCCCGGTTGGAGCCACTACCCGGGACTAAGGATCCTTTGGTCCCGATTCGTGGCTCCACCCGGGACAAAAGACCCCCTTATATATGTCCCGACCTCTCCTCTCCTCTTCCTCCTCCAACACTTGGACGTTTCTTGATCTCCGCCGCCGCCGCCTCCTCTTCACCATCGCCGCCTAGGTCCTCTGTGCCGCCGTCTCCACGTCCTGCGGCGGTGTCTCCCGGCCCGCTACAGTCGAGCACCGCCGTCTCCACCTCCTCGCACGGCCTCGAGTGCCGGTCGCCCACGCGCTCTCTCTCGCTAGGCACGGGCGGCGGCCTCCAAGCGCACCACTTCCCTGAGCGTCCTGAGCCCCCTCCTCGTCGCCTATCCCCGACCGCGCCGCTGCCCGTACGTGCCACGCCCTCGGCCGTGCCGCAAGCGCCGACGGCCGTCGCGTCGTCGGCTGCGCGCCGCTATTGTTTGTGTGTGAGTGGGCCCGTGTGGGCTGTGTGTGTGAGTGGGCCGTGTGTGCGCGTGTGTGTGAGTTTTGTATGTGTGTTTTTATAAATTGAGGTGTGTGTATATGTGTATGTGCACGTGTGTGTATGGTGTGTATATATGCATGGTGTGTGTGTGTATGCATGTGTGTGTATGTATGTGTGTGTATGATCTTTGCAGTGTATGTGTATGAAAATTTAACTAACTGGAAAATTTTCCTTTATGTAGTCCCTCGCGCGCCAACGTTGACGTCTGGTCCTCGTCCCCTATGCTCGGCCTCGCGCGCCGACGTCGGATCCTCACCGGCATTGGCGCCTTCGCCCCCTGGTCGACCTAGCTCACCGACGTCTACAGAAATGTACATTTCTAGAAAATTTCTAGATATTTGTATATTGAAAATTTAGTGACTAGACATAGTTACGTTCTTGAAAATTTCATGTATATTGCATAGTGACTTTAATGACTAGAGAAAATTCTAGAAATTTGTATATTTACTTTAGTGAGTAGAAAAAGTTCTAGAAAATTTGTATAGTGGCTATTGTGACTAGATTAATTTGTAGAAAATTGATTGTGATGTCAGTGACTAGATTAAATTCTTGAAAATTTTATGTATATTTACTTTAGTATATACTTCTAGAAATTCCATGTATAAGTCCTTAGAAATTGTATAGGGCTGATCTAGTGTTATTTTACATAAGTAACCCTGAAGTCTATTGTTACTTATGTATAAGTCCTTAGAAATTTTATAGGGCTGATCCTTATCGTTATTTTACATAACCAACCCTGGAGAAGTCTATTGTTAATTACATACAAGTCCTTAGAAATCGTGTAGTTACTTAGTGTTAATTATTTTACATAAATTCTTTATTTTTTATTTGTATTCTATTACTAGTTAAGATGGACCCGAGAGATGATGAAGTTGGTAATCAGTTCCTAATGAACATGATTGCCAATGGTAATGTCGAAGAAGAAGAAGCCGGTGCTGATGCTCATCATCATGTCGAAGAAGAAGAAGCAGGTGATGATGATGCCAGCAATACCAACATATACCTCAATATGTTCGGTGACGGGATTGAGCAATTTGATGATGGTGCTGATCAACAAACCGAGAATGTGTATATATCTAACATTTCATTCTTCTATATGTATATAAATGAAACAATATAGGCAATGACTATTATTGAGCATGAATAATAATATGTCTTTTATTTGTAGCCCCCGGCATCGGAGAAGCATAAAAGAGGCAAACGAGGCCAGACCAGAAATTTGGAAGGGCGATGCATTATCATAGAAGTGGCACATGATGGCGAACCCATGACTTCCGCCAATGCTGCAGGGAAATACATAAGAGAATGTGGACGACTTGGGAGGGACTATATCCCGATCAGCTTTAGGTCGTGGAAATCCAATAATGCAAATGAGTAAAGTGTAGCGGTGCCTCAAAGAGGTAAGGAACAACTTTGGCGTGAATTAAAGAATAATTTCACACTTCCACGAGGACAACAGCACTATCCTGTGGATGATATCACTCAACGGATACCTTTTGCACTGCAAAGTAAACACAAGGGCACAATCTTCACTGTTGGCTACGGTACTATTGCGCCAACTCAACCAGGAGACATCTACCATGGACAACTAATTTCTGTTGGATACGCTAAAGTAGATGTGGAGGAGGTGTGCCAGGATTATGAGACGCTCGAGCTCAACATTCTTGGAGGTGACGGGGAGATGACACTAGCACATGCCATTCATGGTTGGATCCTTTGGGAGAAGCGCAACATCCTCCTCAAGCCTACTGATGAGGCATCAAGGCCAACATCTCTGCAACCTCCTCCAAGGGCACGCAGCACGAGTCCACCATCTCCGCTACCTCCACCACAACATTCTTCTTCAAGGGCACCTACCATGAGGGTCACCTACTTCATCTCCTGGGCAGCCGGCTTCTCCTCAATCACCTCCTCCTAGGCAGCAGTCTCCTTCTTCACCTCCTTCATCGCCGGCAAAGAAGCAAAAGCAACGGCCGAAGAAGCAATCATCAGTTAAAGAGCCTCCGAAGAAGGAGCAGACAAAGAAGAAAGCTAAGGAGCCTGCTAAGCTACCGTGGGAGAAAACTTATGAGGAATGCTGTGAGGAGCACTTCAAACCGAAGAAGCTAGAGAAGAAGGCACCCATAAATCCAGCAGATTCAGCCTTTTCTTAAAAATGACCGATGCAAATAGGAGGAAATTCATTCCACCATCAGACTTTGACCGCTCAATTACTAAGTCATACGACAAAAAGAAGAAATATGCTGGCTCATCTGATATTCCATAGCTCGGAGCCCAAAAGAAGCAATCAATTGAACCGCTCGTCGTGCTACCAACGGAACAACAAGGGCTAATTGCTTTTCTAGGCACCTCTCGTCTCTCGGCGGCTTAGGTTGCAGGGCGTGATGAAATTCAAACACACCCCGTAGTTGCCAGATGGAAATATAAGTTTCGCAAGAGCCTTGTTCCCCCGAAAGTCGTGCTTGTACTTCCAACGCAAATGCGTAGGCTACATGATTACTACATGCTCCCATCTAGTCGTAACGACTGCATGCTGGGTGTACGAATTAAAGATGAAGATTACTTTCATGGCGAGGATGTGATGTGGATGTATTTTGAAGAATTATACCAACTATACCATCAAGACGCACTCGACATCAGTTTCGTCCGCACCTGGCTTCTGTAAGTGGTGTTTTTAAATTTTCATTTACATAATTAGCGAATCTTATTACATGCCCTCAATCTATAGATTCCTTGTTTCTTTTATATCATGTAGAATGGAGACTCAAACTTGCAGGAAGAATGACTACTTTCACTTGGGCTTCATCGACCCAGTGGTTTTGAATTGCGTTACTCTGAAGGACAACCCTTAAGAAATATTTCATAACTTATACGAGTTCTTATCCATTCAACATTACAAGCAGAATATAGTGTTTCCTTACAACTTTCAGTGAGTGTTTTCTGCTGTGTAACCCTTTTACTTTTGTATAATTGAATTTTTCTAACCCTAACAAAAAGTGGCTCTGTATAGTCTTGCAGAAATCACTGGATACTAATTAACATACTTCCTGACATGCGCTTAGCGATTGTTATGGACTCACTGAAGAAAAATCCAGAACTTTACCTAGACATTACCGACTTGTTGAAAAGGTAATTACTAATTGTGAAAATTCTTTACATGCTCTTAGCGATAAATATATTTATTCGTTCTCGGTCATGCGTAGGGTTTGGGAAAAGTTAAGTGAAAAAGAACCACATAATTTCACATGCGAACTTAGATTGAAGACAGACTTTCCGGTACGTACTGGATGCTGCTTTGCACATTTCATTTGAATACTTGATGACTTCTTTTATCTTAAAGTGTTCGAGATAGCCACATGGCAATAATTTATGTGCATACTATATTTGCTAGAACATTCACACTCTTGTAGGTCCTTACAAGACATATATTTCTTGGGAAGCGGAAGTAAGTAATAAATAATATTTTGTAATGTTTCAACTAATTTTGAAAATTATCATAATTAGTATTTTTTACT
Source organism: Panicum miliaceum (assembly GCA_032594955.1). NCBI lineage: Eukaryota > Viridiplantae > Streptophyta > Magnoliopsida > Poales > Poaceae > Panicum > Panicum miliaceum. Next base: position 2,084,633 of record CM064070.1, on the reverse strand, counting down.
TTTTTATAAATCCATAGGATGCGGGATCAGCTCCTTCCACAAGAAAGAGTTGGCGATTCAAGAAGCCATGGCAGAAGTTATTTATGAGCAAGTCATCAAACCAGATGGTGATTTCCACTACGATGGACACATTCTTGATAGAAGTAGTATATATAGCATAGATGTCATATAAAACTTTGCTACACTTTGTATGTATATATCTATACATGTTTTACTTTGTTGCACTTTAGTGGTGAATCCCACTTGCTGTGTGTGTGTCTCTCTCTCTATATATACACATCATTGGATTTCATACTCAGCTCGAACAAGCGCGCGTGTAGGAACATATAGTAGTACTATAAAATACTACATAATTTCGAATATGAAAATATAACTGAAACAAAAAAGAAATAAATGGAAAGGAACACAGAAAAAACAAAAAAAACCTACACCAACCGGGACTAAAGGGGGTCCGTGCCTCGCCGCAGCTGGCTTTAGTCCCGTGTATAATGGAACTTGGAAGTGCTTAAGGGTTGTGTTTAGGTGAGAAGAACTTCATCTTAAACCTTCATGACCTCTTAATATTTACTTTCATGTCAAAATCAAGCTCCACAATCCACTGCCCAGAAGTGCGACACCTTCTTGTATTGAAAAGAACACAAAACTCTAGCGAAATTTGGTTTCTGTTCTTCACTTTTGGCATTTTTTTAAAAAAAAACTCTCGTGCAACTATATATGGTAGGAATTGGACAAAGGAAATTAGAGAAACTCAGTTTTGTGGGCAATTGCAAAATGAACAAAGTGAAAGCATCAACGCCATAATGGATCCTTTTTAGTGTCAATAAACAACACTAATGAGGTAGTTACAAAATGGATAGTAAAACCACAAGCCTAGAAGAGATGATTGGGCTCTCTTCTTTAGGTCTTGTTAATTTTGAAGGGGATTGGAGTGAGTTGGGAAGGATTAAATCCCCAACAAGTCAAAATCCCCCTCAATTTTCTTGGGGAAGGATTAACTGAAAAGACATTAGGTTTTGTTTGGATAAAACCATTTCCTCGCTCCAAATACGTATGGATTGGAGGAAAATGAACTAAATTTCCATCTCAATCTGTATATCTCAATATACCTACGGATTGGAGGGAATTATTAGGGATGCAAATTGGTGAACCTTAGGTGCACCTCCAACCCTCTTTAGTTTAAATATTTGTGCTACTTCTCCAAAATGAGATTCTATTTTAGAAAAGTAGTACAAATATTTGAACTAAAGAGTATTGGAGGTACACCTAAGGGTCACCAGTTTGCACCTCTAAGAATTATTATGTATCCAAACAAGACCTTAATGGGATTACAAAAAACCTTTCAAACAAATTATTATGCTACTTGCAGAATCTTCCCTGCTTTAATTTTCAGATCTGTGGTATGTATCTAATCTGGAACCGCCACTTAAGATAGCTCGTATTATCTACAGATGTTTAAATTAACAGCCACATTGGAATGATTAGTATTTGGGCGCCACAACTCTTAATTTATTGAAACAAACAGAAAACCGAAGTGCTTTTTAGGGGGCAAAGTTTACTGCCATATGACAAGATGTGGCAAACTGGACAGGTCTGAAAATTCCGATGCCTAAAATGATCATAGGGCTCTTCTTTAATGAATACAAAACTGCATAACTTAAATTTTCTACTTGCTGAATCTTCCCTGCTTTTTCAGATTTGGGGAATCTAATCTGTAACTACCGGCTAATGAGCTAAACACGTACAATCAGACGAAGATATAGCTCGTCTTATCTGCTAACGTTTAAATTATTAAAGAGACACATTTGATGGTCTAGTTAATTGGGTGGTCGGCCTGATAATTGGGGGTCAAATTGCTGAATGTGAGGAATCCGATCCCCCAAATAGGGCTGTTGTGGCTCACTGATTTTGCATCTTCTACCACATGGCTATGCACAGACAGCATGAGCCTGTATGTGTTCAAGATTAACAAATTAGTGTGAAAGTATCTTGTAGGGTCTTAATCTTCCTTTGGATGATTGTCGACTGAACCAAATCTTCTAGAAAGGCACCTACTAACCATAGTCTATGTATATAGTTTCGTGTCTTTATTATACCCTTCTGTTCTAGTTAGTATTAGATAGTAATATCACTATCATCAGAAAGATGCATGTCCTATATTTGGGGGCCTTGCTTCCTCTCCAATTGGTTCATGTTTTTATGGCTTGCATTTTCTTTAATTGGTTGCATGCATTTTACATCTGTAGGAAGTGGCATCTCTGTGTGTAAAGGTGTCACATTCTGTGTCCAATGGTTTACACTACAGAAGGGCCATCGGTATATCCGGATATTGAGGGAATACATGTAATTTTTTGTAGTACGGTGCAGATACGAACAAGCCTGATTGTCTGTACAATCAATCATGCAACTGAAAGATATGCAACATACTGCTGGTCTGCCCTTGCTTTGCGTGCAACATGTGAATCAGCAAGTTGGGTAGCATCGTAATATATCTTCTTTTTTCTTGCTAAAATCCACTGTTGACAGGCGCCACAGGCCAAGAATCAAATGGCTCTTCTCTTCCTTGTACATATATATAAAGCCCGGCCATGAACTCATCGGCAGAGCGGCAACTTCATCAAGAAGAGAGCTAAAAGCTAATAAGTGAGCCCAAGAAAAGCAAGAGAGGGTAGCTCAGATTTGAGAGAGATCCATCCAACATGAACCTACAGGCCGAGCCCCTGAACCTGAAGGAGGCGACGGTCACCTGCATCCCGAGGCTGCGCGGCGGCGGCGGCGGCGGCCGGCGATCCCGCCGGGGAGCCGCTGCCACGCAGGTGTCCATGCTGGACCGCGTCCGGGACGTCGTGCTGCGGCTTGCGATGGTGTCGGCCGCGTCAACGGCGACAACGACGGCCAAGCAGGGCGCCCCGGGAACCCTGCGGCGGACGGCGACAGCGGCGTCGGCGACGGCGACGCCGTCCAGAGCGGCCGCGCGCGTGAGCCCAGCGGTGTCCGTGGCGTACACGGACTCGTACCGGAGCGAGGCGGTGGACGACTGCATCGAGTTCCTGAAGCGGTCGGCGGCCGGCGGCGCCCCGGCCACCGCCGAGGTGGAAGCGAGCACGGCGGCGTCACCTTTGCATGCGACTGCAGCATGTGCCATGTGAATCAGAGTTAGGTGAATCATGTCCAGGTTGGTGTCTGTACATGTGGTGGATTGGATGACTGGATGTATATGCGTGAGAAAGAGTTGGTAGCTAGGTGAAGGGTGTGGTGGGTGCATCGATCATGGATGCATGTGTTGGTTTGATGCTGTGGCGTCGTGTAAAAATAACATCAACCTGTCAAGAACAAAGTTGCATGTAATGTAATCCTTTGCAGAAGGTGCATCACGGTCTATCACATGTGTGGTGGTTAAGTGGAAATGTAAGCTTCACTTCGTCTCCCTGTAAACATGGGAGCCATGTAACAGAAATGACAGTTGATCTTGAACTGTAAAAAGCTTTGAGCGCGAAGGTCTTCTCTTTCTCAATCGTTTTCATTCTTGTTGTGGCACCGTATTGTTCGTCTTCGATCCAGTTTTCCCAAAGTACGTTGTTTGGGGCCTTTGCACGGCCTCTCGCTGGCGCGGAAGGCACCAAACCCAGCAACAATTTGTGTGCATGAATGCAACACCTGCTAAATTAGGTGCTTCATCACATGTTAAACAGAGTTTAAACTTTCAAATTTCGGTCAAAAACGGGTCAGAACCTTCACCTGCTCCCGTCCGGGACCCATAGGCGCTCGACGCGCGGCGAGCGTCTGGTCATCGGCGTGCTGTGTCGCGCCACGCGCCGGCCTCCGCGGCAACCCGGGCACGAGCCTGCGCGACGCCATGACGACCCCCGCTCACTTGCCAGCCGCACCCATGCCGCCGACGTTCGCGCGCCGCTGCACCGCCGTGCCGTGACGCCGGCCGGCCGTCCTCACGCCACTGCTCGCCGTCCTCGCCCACTGCACACCGGGGCACGGCCATTAACTCCGCCACGGGCTTATCTCCCTTCCCCGACACCCATCCCCTCTTCCTTCTCCCTCACCCCGTCTTCTTCCTCCTCACGCCAAGCTCCTCCATCGCCGGCCAAAATTCGTCAGCCACACCCTATCCCCTTCGGATTCCTCGCGCCCAGAGCCTCCTCACCTCCCTCTCCAACCCGAGCTCCTCCTCGGCCGAATCGACCGGAATCGGCCCAGCCACCGACCAGACGCCATTAACGCCGGCCGAGCTTCTCCCCGCACGTCGACCCGCCTCTCCGGCCGTCCTCCGCCCGAATCTCAACCCTCAAAATGGGTACATGGTGAGCCACTGATGCTCCCCGGCCTTTCCCCCGTGGATTCCCGCGCCGCTGCGCCGGCAGAGCATGCCACCGCCGCCGCTCGTCGTGAGCCGCGAGCGCACCGCCCAGCGCTGCGCCGCCGCCGGCCATGGACCTGGCTGGCCATGGCGTGCGTGGCCTTGACCGGCCAGGCCCCCTTGCTGACCCGTTGGTCCCAGCGGACTGGGTCAGTTAGGGATTAGGTTTTGTTTAATTTGTGTTTTAATTCGGCTGAAAATTGTAAAATGCATAACAAATCAAGAAAAAATGCTAAAAATACAAAATATTTTTTTGATTGGTTAGATCTAGACGTATAGAGTAAAAATGTTCATGCTTATGTAATGTCCTTTTTGCGTCTGCAAAAATTTAATTTGTGCTTAAGCTTGTTTCACATCTGTTAGTCCAAAAATCATGAACTTTATGCAGTATGTTACTTTATGCATGTGTAGTTCACTGTAAAAATTTCATGTCCAGAAGCTATGTGTATGTTTGTAGATCTTTATTTATTCAGTTTCTCTTGCTAAGGTTAAAACAAATAATTTTCTGTGGTTATAGTTGGTGGTAATTTTTTTTGCACTCTTTATCAGTAGCTTATCATGCTAGTCTATTTGTGTTACCAGATTATGGCTACAGGCTAAGGTTTTGCAATTACTTAGTTCCTAGCTATAGTTTTTCCTTTGTGTTGTTGTTAAGTAAATTCTTTTCTGTTTGTTTAAATTTTCTAGCTAGTTACTTAGTTCAGTTTACCTTATACGTTATCGTATTTTGGATCATAATGTGGTTTGCTTTTATTTAACTTAGCTGTTGTTGTCAAGATTAGCAGATCTAGTAAATTTCTTTTATTCACGTACGGCTTCGGATGGTGGCGTGGGAGACACGGGGTTTAGACTGGTTCGGGTAAGGAGAAGCCCTACATCCAGTATGAGGAGCTGCTCGTGTTGCCCATGCGGGGTCTGTAGTAGGGGCTACAGGAGGGCGAGAGAGGGAGCTGGTCCCAAGTCTCTTGGGTGTGCACTAAAGCTCTATTGGTCAGAGTGTGTTCTTCTCGCCGGAGAAGGAGTTCGTCCGAGATTCAGATGGAGTGTGCGAGAGAGAGTGTGCGAGCGAGAGTCTGTCTCCCGGTATCAGGGCCCCCGGCCTTCCCTTTATAGCGCAAGGGAAGCTCCAGGTTACCGATGAGCCAGGCGTGAGGAGAAAGTGAAAATATAGAGTACAAGGGGAAGGTCCAAGTCCCCGGGTCACCGCCCCCGGCTCCGGCTTTCGGCTCCTGTCAGCGCGTCCACCGGGGGAAGACGGCTTCCTCCGGATTCTGTCGACGATCTCCTCGGGGGCCGGTGCCGCCAGGCGTGATGATGGCGTTCGGTCGTGGCATCTGTGCCCGTCGGGGAAGACGGCTGACTCTGTTACCTTGCCGACGGCCCGTGGGATGCGGACGTCCCGTCCCTGTCGCCGGATTCGCGGAGCGCGAGGACGGGCGGGGCTTACTTTTGTGCCGGGCGGCGCAGGTCATGAGTGCCCTGTAGCGAATCAGGGAAAGCTGCGCCACTGTAGCCTGCGCTGTGCGGTCGTGCTTGGTTAGCTGTGACGGGTCACCTCGGGGGTGCGGGCGCCTTTCTGCGTGCCAGAGCCGCGGTGCATTTATGGTGAGACCGGCGGGGGGCCCACGAGATCCGCACTCCTGCCTTCTAGCTGCGCCCGAGGCGGATACTCGCCTTGTGGGCCCGGGTGAGTCCGACCTCCTACGCCCCCGGTCGGGCGAGGCGGAGCCTTGTGGTGAGGGGTCGGGAGCATCTGACCCCGAGGCACTTGGTCGGGCGAGGCGGAGCCTTGTGGCGAGGGGTCGGGACCGTCTGACCCCGAGGCACTTGGTCGGGCGAGGCGGAGCCTTGTGGCGAGGGGTCGGGAGCGTCTGACCCCGAGGCACTTGGTCGGGCGAGGCGGAGTCTGGCCGCCGAGGGGCCGGGAACGTCCGACCTCGAGGCACTTGGTCAGGCGAGGCGGAGCGGGGCGCTCCTCTCCCATGTTGGGCCGACGGCGGCCGCCGTTGCCGCAGGTGGGCCCGGGCCTTCATGATCGTTGTTTTGATGGTCATTAGGAGGTCGTTAATATTTCCCCCCAACAGTAGCCCCCGAGCCTGTGGTGGAGCGGGGACGCTCCTCCGGAGGCTGTTATCGACGTTCGTCGGGAATCTCTGCTCGTCGTGCAAGCTGCAGTAAGTCGGGGACGGGAAGTGTTGTTTGTTCGGCTTGGCTGGGGAAGTTGACCAGACGGAGAGCCCTGTGGATGTCTTGGCGCGAGAAGATTCTCGTTGTTCCGTAGGACACCTTCCGTCCGGGGACCTCAGGTCATGACCATCCGTGTGGTCATTGGTTGCGAAGCCAGCCCCGAGCTCCCGCGCATTGCAGGAGACCGGTCGGGAGGCCAGATCGACTTTTGAACGTTACCCCTCAAGCGTCCGTTCGCTGGGACGGAGGGGGTGAGCCGTGCCACGCTATCCTCGCCGGACGAACCGTGGTGCTCGTTGAGCTGCAAGCGGGTCGATTCGAGTGGGGTCCCAGTCCCCGTTCGGGGGGGGGGGGGGTCCTGCTCGGGCCAAGCTGGTAGCGTACCCCAGATTCCGGACGGCTAGTTCATATAGTTCCCGAGTCCATTCGATCGGATCCGGTGGCTCGTTGCCTTTCTTCAGGGAAAAACCATGAACTCTGATGCCGGTCCGGACTCGAATGTGAGGTCGGGACGCCCTAGGCTGTCGTGCGCCCGGGTGATGGCCGCTAGCGGACCCGTCTCTTCTCACCCCTCGCTCGGGGTCATCCTGGGGCGGCTGTCGAACCCACGGTGGGCCAGCCTTCGAACCCCTGGATCGTAATGGGCTGTAGGGGCGTTTTCAGCTCCGTATCCCTTTTTACCTTTTTGGTGAGCCTCGGGCCGGGTGCGGAGGAGGTCGTGCGCGCGTACTTCCTGGGAGGCAAAGTGGCGGAAGGCGCCGACCCGCGAAACGAGGGAGGAGTGGATGTTTCCTGCAGGGTCGTGCGCACGACTTCCGAGAAAGGGGCGGGCGTGACGGGGCGTACCTGGCGCCGCATTCATTGCGATGGGAGCGTCTGTTCTGCTTCCCACGCGTCCTCCTATAAGACGGGGAGCCCGCCTCGTCGGTTCCGCCCGCAATCTGTCCCCAAGTCCTTTCACCTTCTCGCGCGCCCTTAGCTTTCTTGCGCGCCGCTCGTCTTCCTCCGCCCAGCGCTCCAACCTTCCTCGCTTTCCGCCGTCGAGCTTCTCATCCCTTCGCGATGGGAACCTGGGAGCGCACCAGCTTTGGCGCCTCACGCGCTGACGGCCTCACGAGGAAGGGCCTCCTCTGTGAGATGACCGAAAGGGGCGAATGGCGGTCCCCCGGAATGGAGGAGGTGCCGTGTCCGCCCGCTGGCTACGTCGTGTCGTTCGCCCACTTCCACGAGAGGAGGTTCGCGACCCCGCCGAGCCCTTTCTTCCGCGGGCTGCTGCACTACTATGGGCTCGAGCTGCAGCATCTTAATCCCAACGGGATCCAACACATCGCGGCGTTCGTCACGCTGTGCGAGGGGTTCCTGGGCATCGAGCCCAACTTCTTGCTTTGCAAGTACTTCTTCGCGGTCAGCCTGTACCAGAAGACCGAGAGGAGAGGGAGCCAGCAGCGGGCAACCCCGGTGCCGATAGGGTGCGCCGGAATCCACCTCCGCCATACCCGCGCCAAGGAGTACATGGCGATGAAGACCGTGGCGCCCCACAAGGGGTGGCATCAGCAATGGTTCTACGTGAAGAACTACTCTGACTCCCCCTTGCCGGAATTTACCGGCCGCGTCATTGAAGCGGCGCCGGAGCTGTGGTCATATGGCCCGGTGGAGAAGGAGAAGAAAAGGATCTTCGGCTTGCTTCAGGCCATCGAGTACCTGAAGGGAAAGGAGCTGACTGGGGCCGGAGTTATTGGGGCGTACCATGCTTGGAGGGTGGCGCCGCTGATGCTCCGGGTCCGCTCGCTCGCCGAGATGACTCCCGGCGCGCCAACCGAGGGCACCGTCCTTGCGATGGGTGCGCTCCCCGTCTCCGAGATCCGGCAGCAAGTTCGGGAGGCGTTGGAAGATAAGGACGTCGTTTACCCGGTGCCTGGCCACCCTCCGATGCGCCCGGACAAGGATTTCATCGATCTGGTGAGGACTTCGTGCGCCCGTTTCTTTTTCCTGCGTTTCTTGGTTCGTCGCTTTGATGCGGAGCTTTCGTGCCTGCAGGGCCTCATGACCAATGTCGTCGGCTCGTGTCCGCCGGTGCCGGAGGACGCCGAGCGACGGCAGCAGAACCGTCTCCTTGCCAAGAAGCAGAAGCAGCACAAGGACAAGGAGACGGCGAGGAAGAGGAGGAAGGCCGCCAAGGAGTTCCAGCGACGGCGGAAGGGCCAGGTCGTATCAGACGACGACGACGACGATGACGACGACAACGACGAGGAGGAGGAGGAAGAAGACGAGGAGGAGGAAAAGGAGGAGGAATTCGTCCCGGCCCCCGGTCAGGCACGCTCGTCATCCGGGAGCAGCGCTCCCAAACGGCTGCGGGGGACAAACCGAGCGGGCCGCCCGCCCGGGACTCGACCCTGCAAAGTTCTAGGGCCGCGCCCCAGGGGTCGGCGCGGGGCGCGCCTCGAGAGTCGACGGAGCCGACCCCCGTCCCTCTGCTTGTGGCCCAAGAGCAGAGGAGTGGCGGCAAGCGGCCGTTGCCAGATGCCCTGGGGTCGGCGTTAGGCTCGGAGGCGAAATGCACCTGCCGTCCTCGCGCTGGGGGAGTGTAAGTGGAAATTCCTCGCGCGTCTCGTTCCTTTCCTGGCATCGAGTTGTTTTTGCTAATGTTGTTTGTTGTCTCGCAGCGCCGCTCCTCGAGGCCTTGTCCCGCCGCTGGCGCCGAGGAAGGTGCTACGAGTGTCGTCCACCTCCGCGGGGCGGGCCGCGACCCTGCCGGTAGCGAGAGGCGGTGTCGCCGGGGAGACCGCGGAGCCTACCGCTGAGGTGGCTCCTGCGGCGGCAACCGGTGAGGTGGTGCTGCAGCCAAGCACGGGGCAGGGTCTGACCCCTGCTCCGCTCTCTGCCTCCTCGGCCGACACCGCGGGATAGGGCATTGCCCCTAGGGGCCCTCCGACCGGGGAGGTGATAGACCTCGACGACGAGGCGGAGGAGGAGCGTGCGGCTCCGATGGTGGTGGCGGAGACGAGAGAGTCCGCCCCCACGGCCACGACGGGGACAACGGCGGTGGAGGAGGCGAGGACGCTCGCCCCGACGGCCGCAGTGAAGGCAGCGGCGGCGGTGGAGGCGGGGGTGCCTGCTCCGGCGGCCACGCGGGGGCGGGGACGCCTGCCTCGGTGGTCGCGACGAAGGCCACGACGGCGGGAGCGGGAACTCCCGCTCCGGCAGCCTCGACGGAAACGGTGGTGGCGGCGGACGGATCGGGACGCGCGTCGGCATCGACGACGGCCGCGGCGACCTTGACAAGGACGGTGGCGCACGCGCCGGGACCGTCGACGAGGCCAGCGGCGGTGCCTGCCCCGGCGGCGGCGTCGGGGATGGCGGCGCCAGGGACGGCCGGAGCGGCCTCTACCCTTGTCTCGGTCAGTCCCGTTCCCAAGGCGTGGAGTGGGACTACCCTATGCTGGACGTCCCACGACGACCCGTAGAGACTCCTCTTCACGCTGGATGACGCCGAGGAGTTGGGCAAGTGGCAGGCAGTGCAGGGCGGACTTGCAAACGTCCGCGCTGCCCTGTCCTCGGCGATGGGGGAGCTGGATGGCGTCGTCGTTCCTGGTGGTCAGGTATGGTGTTCTCCCTGGCGGTTATTTTCCTCCCGTCGCTCTGTTACTGAGTACAAATTGTCTTGCAGGCCCTCCAGGAGTGCAGCCGGGGGAACTCCGATTTCCTCCGGCTTGAGTGGGGGCTCTGGGAACGCTTCTCTGCGGAGAGGCAGCGGACCGGGGAGCTGACCGCGCAGGTTGCCACCGCCCAGCAGGTCATCAACGACCTGCAAAGGCGCGAGCAGGCGGCACGGGAGGACGCGCGGCGGGCGGAGGACAAGTTCCAGGCCGTCGTCGAGAAGGCTCGCCTCGATCGCGAGGAGTTGCAGGCCGCTGCTGAGAAGGCCCACCTCGTGCCTCGATCCACTTGGAGAACTTGTCGACGGCGACAAGCAAGTGGGTGAAGCCCCCGGGCGCTTTCTTGAAGGGCCCGACGAGGTCCAGTCCCCAGACCGCGAAGGGCCACGTAATGGGGATGGTCTGGAGCGCCTGTGCGGGCAGATGAGTTTGGCGCTCGAAGAATTGGCACCCTTCGCAGGTGCGGACCACGTGGGTGGCGTCGGCGACCGCCGTCGGCCAATAGAAGCCCTGCCGGAAGGCGTTTCCAACGAGGGTTCTTGGCGCGGCGTGGTGGCCGCAGGCTCCGGCGTGGATGTCCTGAATCAACGCCTTTCCCTGTTCGATCGGGATGCAGCGCTGGAGGATGCCGGTGTGGCTCCGCTTGTAGAGCTCCTGGTTAATGATGAAGAGGGACTTGGCGCGGCGCGCAATCCTACGTGCCTCCGTCTTGTTCGTCGGGAGCGTCTCGCGGATGAGATAGTCGAGGTACGGGGCTCTCCAGTCAGGCGGGGGGTCGGGCCCCGCTGCTGGGTCCGCATCGATCTCCATGATCTCGGGGCCGGAGGGGTCGGCCTCTGAGTCCAGGACAGGTGGAGCGTTGCCGACCTCGCCTTGGTCGGCGCCCGAGCCCGGGACAGATGGCGCGTTGCCGACCTCTCTCGGGTTGGTGCCCGAGTTCGGGACAGGTGGCGCGTTGCCGACCTCTCCGGGGTCGACGCTCGAGTCCGGGACAGGTGGCACGTCGCCGACCCTCCCCAGTTCCTGGTAACGGATCGAGGGCTTAAACTGGTCGCTGACGAAGACACCGTCGGGTACGGGCATTCGGCCGGATGCCGCCTTTGCCAGTTCGTCAGCCGCCTAGTTGAAACGCCTTGCGATGTGGTTAAGCTCTAGTCCATCGAACTTGTCTTCGAGCTTGCGGACTTTGTTGCAGTAGGCTGCCATCTTGGGGTCGTGGTAGCTCCACTCCTTCATGACTTGTTCGACGACTAGCTGGGAGTCACCTTGGACGTCCAGTCGTCGAATGCCCAGCTCAATGGCGATGCGAAGCCCGTTGAGGAGAGCCTCATACACGGCGACGTTATTAGATGCAGGAAAATGGAGGCGGATCATGTACCTCATCCGCACGCCGAGAGGAGAGATGAAGACTACACCTGCTCTGGCGCGAGCCTTCATCAACGACCCGTCGAAATGCATCGTCCAATACTCTTGCCTCTCTGGCGCCGATGACGTTTGGATCTCCGTGCACTCTGCTACAAAATCGGCGAGTACCTGGGATTTGATGGCCGTGCGGGGGGCATAGGTGATGCCCTGGTCCATGAGCTCGAGCGCCCACTTCGCGATCCGTCCCGTGGCGTCCTGGTTCCGGATCACTTCGCCGAGGGGGAACGACGAAACGACCGTCACCGGGTGGGAGGTGAAGTAGTGGCGCAGCTTCCTCTTCGTGATGAGGACGGCGTAGATGAGCTTCTGGATCTGCGGGTAGCGCGCCCTGGACTCGGATAGGACCTCACTGACGAAGTATACCGGGCGCTGCACCTTGACGGCGTGTCCCTCCTCTTCTCACTCCACCACCAGAGCTGCGATGACTACCTGGGTGGTTGCCGCGACGTAGAGCAGGAGGGGCTCCCCTTCGGTTGGCGGGACTAGGACCGGGGCTTTCGTCAGGAGGCCCTTGAGCCGGTCAAGCGCCTCCTGGGCCTCGGCGGTCCACTCGAAGCGGTCGGTCTTCTTCAGGAGTCGGTAGAGAGGGAGCCCCCGTTCGCCGAGGCGAGAGATGAAGCGGCTCAGGGCTGCCAGGCATCCCGCGACGCGCTGAACTCCCTTTATGTTTCGAATCAGCCCCATGTCGCTGATGGCTGCTATCTTCTCTGGATTGGCTTCGATGCCGCGTACGGAGACGATAAAGCCCAGCAGCATGCCCCTCGGAACTCCGAAAATGCACTTTTCAGGATTGAGCTTGATGCACTTGTCTCTCAGCCTTTCGAAGGCTAGTTCAAGGTCGGGGATGAGCTGGTCGCCCTTCTTGGACTTGACTACGATGTCGTCGATGTAAGCCTCAACGGTCCGCCCGATGAGGTCCCCGAAACACTTAAGCATGCATCGCTGGAAGGTAGCCCCTGCGTTTTTGAGGCCGAATGGCATCTTAGCGTAGCAATAGGGGCCGAAGGGGGTGATGAAAGAGGTCGCGAGCTGGTCGGACTCTTTCATCATGATTTGATGGTAGCCGGAATACGCGTCAAGGAAGCTGAGGGTCTCGCACCCGGCGGTCGAGTCGACTATCTGGTCTATGCGCGGCAAACGAAACGGATCCTTTGGGCACGCCTTGTTGAGACCGGTATAATCAACACACATCCTCCATTTCCCGTTATTTTTTCGCACAAGAACAGGGTTAGCCAGCCACTCGGGGTGGTAAACTTCCTTGATGAATCTGGCCGCCAAAAGCTTCTAGAGCTCCTCGCCGATGGATTTGCGCCTCTCCTCGTCGAAGCGGCGCAGACCTTGCTTCACTGGCTTGGAGCCGGCCTTGATGTTCAAGGAGTGCTCGGCGACTTCCCTCGGAATGCCGGGCATGTCCGAGGATTTCCACGCGAAGACGTCGCTGTTCGCACGGAGGAAGTCGACGAGCGCGCCTTCCTATTTGGGATATAGAGTAGCGTCGATCCGTACGGTCCGGCCGTCGGAGCAGCTGGGGTCGAGGGGGACCTCCTTGACGCCTTCGGTGGCCTCGAAGGAGGTGGCCGACTGCTTGGAGTCGGGCTGACTCTCGGCTCTCTCCGCGAGCTGGACCGCCGGATCCTCCGCGACGGTGATGGCTGCGGCGTATTCACAGCACTCTACGTCGCACTCGTACACCTTCTGGAAAGACGTGCCAACGGTGATGACCCCGTTGGGCCCCGGCAGCTTGAGCTTGAGGTAGGTGTAGTTGGGGATGGCCATGAACTAGGCGTAGCTCGGCCGCCCCAGGATGGCGTGGTAGGTTCCACGGAAGCCCACCACCTCAAAGGTGAGGATCTCCTTCCTGTAGTTGGACGGAGTCCCGAAAGTGACGGGCAAGTCGATCTGCCCGAGGAGCATCACCTGTTTCCCCGGCACGATGCCGTGGAACGGTGCCTTGCTGAGGCGGAGGCGGGAGCGGTCGATCCCCATGGCGTCGAGAGTCTCGCGTAGAGGATGTTGAGGCCGCTGCCTCCGTCCATGAGCACCTTGGTGAGGCGCGTCGTGCCGACGATGGGATTGACGACGAGCGGGTAGCGTCCTGGCTGCAGGATGCGCCCCGGGTGGTCGGACCGGTCGAAGGTGATGGCGGATCCCGACCAGTCGAGGAAGGCCGGTGTCGCAGACTCGGCCGCGTAAACCTCGCGGTGCTCCAGCTTCCGGCGGCGCTTGGAGTCGTAAGCCGCCGCTCCGCCGAAGATCATGAAGCAGCCGTCCTCCTTGGGGAAGCTGTTTTCCTTCCCTTCGCCGTCCTTCTTCTCCTCGTCGGGCTTCCAACTCCGGTCGCCCTTCACCGGGTTGCCTACAAAATACCTCTTCATGAGGTTGCAGTCTTTGTAGGCGTGCTTCGCGGGGAACTCGTGGTTCGGGCACGGTCCCTCGAGCAGCTTGTCGAAGAAGCCGGGGGTGCCCTCCGGGGGCGGCTGTCCCCGCGCGCTCAGCAGCAGCCACGAGGGGAGCCTCGCGCAGTTGCTTGTTCTTCTTCTTCTGTGGACGGTTGGAGGTGCCCTCGTCGGCGTCCTCCTTCCGCTTTGCCTCGCCCTTGGAGCGGTCGAAGATTGCTCCGACGGCCTCCTCGCCCAAGGCGAAGCTAGTGGCGATGTTGAGGAGCTCTTCCGTGGTCCGCGGGCCTCGGCACCCCAGCTCGTGGACGAGGGGTCGGCAGGAAGTTCCTGCCAGGAGAGCCCCTATGACGTCGGCGTCCGCGACGTTGGAGAGCTCGGTGCGCTTCCTGGAGAAGCGTCGGATAGTCCCGGAGGGACTCGTCCGACGCCTGGCGGCAGCTCCAGAGGTCCCAAGAATTGCCAGGGTGCATGTACGTGCCCTGGAAGTTTTCCACGAATATCTCCTTCAGGTCGTTCCAACTGCAGATCCGACCTGAAGGGATATGTTCCAGCCAGGCTCGCGCCGAGTCGGCCAGAAAGAGTGGGAGGTTGCGGATGATGAACAGGTCATCGTCAGCCCCACCGGCCTGACATCCAAGCCGGTAGTCGCCGAGCCATAGCCCGGGGTTCATCTCCCCGGAGTACTTGGCCACGTTCGTTGGCTGCCTGAAGCGCGGCGGGAACGGCGCGTTCAGGATACACGCGGAGAAGGCCCGGGGCCCCGCCGGGTCGGGGCTCGGGCTGCGGTCTTCTTCACTGTCGTAGCGGCCACTACGGTGGACGTGGTAGCCGCGGTCCAACCCCTCCTCCCTGTCCGCGCGGAAGTGCCTCCGCGCGTCCAGGGTGTCGCGGGCGTCGCGGATGGGACTGACGCGTCGGTCAGACTGAGCCCCGCCTCCTGCGGGTGGCGGTGTCCGTCGAGCGGGTGTGGCCTGGTTCGCCCTAGGAGGAGGCTGGTGGACAGACTCCCCCCGCCCCTCGGGGGGTGCGGTGGGCGCTGCCCTGCTAGCGTTTTGCCCGCGTCACCGGCTCGGGGAGTCATCGGAGTAGGGCCGCCGCTGCGGTGATGTTTTGGCTGGCGCAAGCGAAGAGCTGAGGGCGATCTTCGTCCGCGCAAATGCGCTGCTGGACGTCGCGCGCCCGCTGTCGTGCCCCGCCTTTGTTGCGGGGGCGCTCGACCTCCTGGCGGGGCGCCGCGCGCGCCTCTGGCTGTCGTGGTCGCACCGGGGTCCGGGCAAGGGCTCCAGTCGTAGCCGCGGCGCGCGGTGGGGGAGTCCGCTGCCTCCTTTCGACGTCGTCGCCGTTGGATCCCTCGGAGTGCACATCAGCCATGAAGCACTCGCGCGAGGGGTGGTGGCTCCCGTTGCTGGAGCCGGCGTAGGAGGTCGTCCTCGCCACGCCTGCGAGCTCATTGCCCGGGGGCGGCACGATCATGGACCTCGCCAGGGCACGACCGTAGGTCGCTGCGGCATTGCGCAGCCCGAAGAGCCGCCCCTCCGAAGGAGGCCCCTCACCGCGCGCCCGCCCGCTCGCCACCACCCCGGCGGTGGAGCCAGGGATGATGAGGCGAGCGGGCAAGACGAGGAGAGGGATCAACTCGATCCCCTCCCCGGTGGCGAGGAAGTCCAGACTCCCAAAGCGGACCAGGGAGCCCGGAGCGAAGCTGGCGTCATGGTTGGCCATCTGAAGCCGGTGATGTACGCGCAAAGGTTCCCTATCTGGCGCACCAACTGTCGTCGTCAAGATTAGCAGATCAAGACTAAGACTAGTAAATTTCTTTTATGCGCGTACAGCTTCGGATGGTGGCGTGGGAGACACGGGGTTTAGACTGGTTCGGGCAAGGAGAAGCCCTACGTCCAGTATGAGGAGCTGCTCGTGTTGCCCACGCGGGGTCTGTAGTAGGGGCTACAGGAGGGCGAGAGAGGGAGCTGGTCCCAAGTCTCTTGGGTGTCCACTAAAGCTCTAATGGTCAGAGTGTGTTCTTCTCACCGGAGAAGAAGGAGTCCGTCCGAGAGTCAGATGGAGTGTGCGAGAGAGAGTGTGCGAGCGAGAGTCTGTCTCCCGGTCTCAGGGCCCCCGGCCTTCCCTTTATAGCGCAAGGGAAGCTCCGGGTTACCGATGAGCTAGGCGTGAGGAGAAAGTGAAAATATAGAGTACAAGGGGAAGGTCCAAGTCCCCGGGTCACCGCCCCCGGCTCCGGCTTTCGGCTCCTGTCAGCGCGTCCGCCGGGGGAAGACGGCTTCCTCCGGATCCTGTCGACGATCTCCTTGGGGGGCTGGTGCTGCCAGGCGTGATGATGGCGTTCGGTCGCGGCATCCGTGCCCGTCGGGGAAGACGGCTGACTCTATTACCTTGCCGACGGCCCGTGGGATGCGGACGTCCCGTCCCTGTCACCGGATTCGCGGAGCGCGAGGACGGGCGGGGCTTACTCCTGTGCCGGGCGGCGCAGGTCATGAGTGCCCTGTAGCGAATCGGGGAAAGCTGCGCCACTGTAGCCTGCACTGTGCGGTCGTGCTTGGGTAGCTGTGACGGGTCACCTCGGGGGTGCGGGCGCCATTCTGCGTGCCAGAGCCGCGGCGCATTTATGGCGTGATCGGCGGGGGGCCCACGAGATCCGCACTCCTGCCTTCCAGTCTGCGCCTGAGGCGGATACTCGCCTTGTGGGCCCGGGTGAGTCCGACCTCCTACGCCCCCGGTCGGGCGAGGCGGAGCCTTGTGGCGAGGGGTCAGGAGCGTCTGACCCCGAGGCACTTGGTCGAGCGAGGCGGAGCCTTGTAGCGAGGGGTCGGGAGCGTCTGATCCCGAGGCACTTGGTCGGGCGAGGCGGAGTCTGGCCGCCGAGGGGCCGGGAACGTCCGACCCCGAGGCACTTGCTCGGGCGAGGCGGAGCGGGGCGCTCCTCTCCCATGTTGGGCCAACGGCGGCCGCCGTTGCCGCAGGTGGGCCCGAGCCTTCATGATCATTGTTTTGATGGTCATTACGAGGTCGTTAATATTTCCCCCCAATATTAGCTCAAATTGCTTGTCACTTAAATAGATTCTCTAGTTACTCTTTCTTGTTTTATATATGTGCTTAGCCTTTCTAAGCGAGTTTTGTAACGTTTTAATTGAAGAAAACACTTCAGGCTAAAATAAGTTTAAAACCGAACTCACACCACAGCGCCAAACTATTTTCTTTATGGGTTTGTTTGTTTTGTTTGCTCGGTAAATGATTGCCCAGTCATGTTTTTTCTATTTAATTATGTTGCATTGCATCATGAGCACTCATACATCGGATCGTTGAACCGCTGTTCTAATGATTGCATTGCATCATTTTCATTCATTCTGTCACTCACGAGATGTAGGACCTATATATATTTATGGCAAGTGAGTAGAAATCATGATGTGAGGTATGAAAATGGACACTGCATGGGGAATGATATTGATATGTAAGTTATGACCTCAGGACAGGGTTCCTGGGTGCCTTAGCCATGTCTGTGTCGTTTAAGTACCATTCCTTGTTGGACGCGTGTTAATTCACATAGAAGACACGTTTTTTCTCATCTCCAAATTTATGTCTCCGATGTGAAGTCATAGGAGACGCAATTTTTCCGCGTCTCCTATGTGAAGGGTCATTGGAGATGCGTAAAAACCCGCGTCTCCAATGACCCTCACATAGGAGACGCAGATCCGGGTTGGCAACCAGTGTCTCCTATGACGAATTAAAAAACAAAAAAAAATAAAAATAGGTCACAAAAATTGACAAAAAAATAGGTCTTATATACGTCATAGTGCCTCCCCTAATCACACATACATACATCTATTCATACATGTGTACTCATACATACATCACAGTGCCTCCTCTAATCTGCTACCTTATTTTCAACGGTTCCTAAGGATTAGTACATAAGCTGAACCTAATGGCATTCTACGAGAACTAAACCTTGACTTTCCACTTTGAGCCATGTTGGTCAATACTACTTACTGGATCATCTGATAGTTCGATCCAGAAGTCTAGAACCCTGCAAAGAGCACCACAGCCTGAAAGATAGAAAAAGGAGTAGCGTGCATAAAATTTATTGCATATATGCTTTTGGCAAGTCCAGGTAGTAATATGCTACAGCCTGATTTGCATGATATAAAAGGTCAAGTTAACAACATAAATAGTCTTTTGCACTGCTGAAGATTTATATTTACCTAAGCCAATGCCTGAATTGAGATGGCCTCAAGCATACCTTCCTGCAAGTAATCACATAATCTATCATTTGTTGGTGCATTATCAGATACCAAAGCATATGTTGCCTAACATGTGTGGGAAAAACACATCTTGCAAACTAGATTACTGTACCTGTGCATAGCACCTGGAAGAGCTTGCCATTTGATGCTGCTAGCTTTAGAACTTCCCATACTACTCTGAAATACCCATGTCCGAGCATAATATATCCATCACAACGATATCCTGCCTGAGCTTCGCAATTGTCTTGCAAGCATGAAAACGCATCATACCAAAGCATCAGTAAACAAGGCATAAAATGCATAAATTTGAGTACAGAAACTAGAATAATGTAAGTTCTGGATTGGCTGACAACCCTTAAAGATGTCAATGCAAATTTTTCTCCATGCTCAGCTAGGTGTGATTTTGCTGCATCAATCAACCAGGAGCAGCACATGGTACGCCATCCGCATGGATAAATTAAGACTCCTAGTTTATCCTTGTATGTGAATTACTATATGTTTAATTAGAACAAACTTTTCAAACTCGTACCACGCTAGAGTTATTTTCAACACATTGTCTCCATTACCAATCAGTAAAGCAGAGTTTTGCATGAGCAGTACGTAGAGAAGAAGATGCATGACAGCACGAGCCGCAGAGGGGAGGCTCGAGCAGTAGAGGTGCAGGCATGAAGACAAAAGGGAGAGAAGAAATTACCTGGGTAGAGGAGCTGACGAGGGGAAGAGAAGACCGGAGGAGCGGATGAGCGGAGAGGTGCCGCCACGGCTTCACCCGCGTGAGGTTGTGGACCAGGAGAGGCGCGGCCACACGGGATCCTCCTCCTTCGCCACCTTCTCCACGTAGGGGCTCGGCCCTTTGCTTTCTCGCTGCTGAGGCATGACCCACGCACTGAGGACCTTAGCGCCGCCGTAGATCTGTGCTCGTGTGGCCTGCCCGCAGCAAATCTCGCGGCTATCGTGGCCTGCGCGCCACAGATCTCGCCGTGAGTCCGGAGGTGGACAGCGCGCAGCCGAGAAAGCGGCGGCTGGATCTAGGGTTCTTACCCAAACACGTAGTCCGCGGAGGACCCCGTCCCCGGTGGCGTGCGCGTGCGGAGGACCCTGTCCCTGGCGGCATGCGCGCGAGGAGGACCTCGTCCCCGACGGCAGCGCGCGAGCAGAGGACCCCGTCCCCCACGGTGAGGAGGAGCGGCTGGTGCGGGGTGGTAGCGGCGGCGGGGTGGAGGAGCTGGAGAGGAGAGAGGACGGGGGGAGAGGGTGCGAGAACGCCAGACCTGGACGCAAGAAATTAAACGCAGTTGATATAAAGTTCAGGTCCGAGCATCTCTCGTAACTGCTATTGGAGACGCGTTTTTAACCCGCGTCTCCAATATGGTACATAGGAGATACATAGGAGACGCGTTTTTTAACCTGCATCTCCTATGTTATGGGAGACGCTGCTTGTATATCTGCGTCTCCTATATACCCACATGGAAGTCGCGGGTTGTCCTCTGGCGCTGGGAGCGCACCTATAGGAGACGCGGCTTTTCAACCCGCGTCTCCTATTTGTGATAGAAGAGATGGGTTAATTCCGCATCTCCTATGAGTGTGTCTTCTTTACTGGTTTCTTACATAGTGCTAGTCAGTAACTCATGGTTGACCGTCGTAGGTATCTGTGGGGACTAGCTACTTGTGGATCGAGGGGCGGTTCAACTATTTTGTAGTGGTCGACAGGAACTATTGATGCGTATGACTTGACGGGGTTGCATGCGTCGTGTGGTTAGATTTTTCTTGCAAGGATTAAATCGAATCGATTTGCCGCCGCTCTTGGATAAGAGAACTCTGATCACCGAGTCACATAGTAGAAAAGAAGTAAAATGAATGTTTTTAATTATTGTTGTTAACTGTTGTGGTTATCCAATTAATTATTTTTTCACTCTAAATATTTCATTTATGTTGCAATACTAGAAAATAGTATCTGTCATACAGATGTGTACTAAAATCTTGAAAGTAAGGATTCACTGTTATTAGCTTTTTGGCAAAATAAACCCACAGGCCAAAAGCCTGGAATACTAGGAGTCGGCTAAGTATATATTATCGGTGTTTTACCGGCAAGCCTACCTAGGTATACTCTAAGGTAGTAGACTTGTCGGCAGGGTGCGCCGAGATCAGAAACTCGAAGGTTCAAGCAACACAAGGTCGGACAGGTTCGGACCGTGATGTGTGTAATACTCTACGTTCTGTATGGTGGTTTGTATTGCCTTGGATTGGTTATTGTTGGTTGATGTTGTCCCTTGGAGGGGGTCCTGCCCACCCTTATATACTCTGGGGGACAAGGTTACATGGAATCCTAGACTGATACTAGCTTAGGAGTCCTACCCGAGTACTACTCGGGTAGTTTCCTTCTGTACCGACTAGTCCTACTCGTATCCGAGTACAATAGATATAAGCTATGGGACATACTCCATCCCTTATTCTAGATATTTCTATGCCTTATGAGTAGTCCCGCTGCCTCGGGTCTGACAAGCTCCCGAGCTCTTCATAGCCGAGTACTGCGGGCTTCCGAGTACTTCTGAAGTCGTATTCGAGTTCTTCAAACTCCATCTTGAAGGCGTCCTCCGAACTTCCTCGGCTGTTTCGAGGCTGTGAGGTGCTTATGGCCCGAGTAGTTTTAAATCTTCTTTTATATGGGGTGCAGTGAAAATTGCACTCCATATGGAGTAGCCCTGGAGTCTTAGGTTGAATCGAAGAATCAGGTTGAGGGTCAAATTAGTTTTGAATCTTCTTTCCTTATCTTCCAAACAATTTAAAAAATAAGCCATCGATGACACTATCCCGCAGCCCCCGAGCCTTGAATCTAAATCCCCAAAAAATTTTAAAAAAAGGACCCAAATGAACGTGGCATACGTTGCAGTGTATTTTTGGTTCAAAATTTGAAAAAAAAAACCACTTTTTCGAATAAAATTCCTGAAAAAATGGTTAATCAAATAACTTCCTTAAAATTATCCTAAATTACCTCTCAAAACATATCTTATCACTGATTTAATGGCTAGATACGATCTCTGGGTTAAAAATTTAAAAACCCCCTTATTTCGAAATAAAATCCCTGAAATAATGGTTAAACAATTATCTTCCTGAGATAAATCCTCAAAAGCCTCTTAAATTGGATTCTTTATCTAGTCTTCCGAGTAGTTTTGCGGCGTCCAGCCCCCGAGCCTATGAGCTAGGTGAGTCGTAGGAGCCACGTTGAGTAGTTTTTGGCGTGCAGCCCTCGAGCATGGGAACTAGCGGAGCCATTGAAGATGTGCTGAGCGTCCTAGAGAGTCGTCGCCGAAGTTTGATCTGAATCAAGAGATATACACATTACGACTCGGGTAGTTTACTTCTGTACCGACTAGTCCTACTCGTATCTGAGTACAATAGATATAAGGTATAGGATATGCTACATCCCTTATTCTAGATATTTCTATGCCTATGAGCAGTCCCGCAACCCCGGGTCTGACGTATACCACTAGCTGCATAAGTCTTGCTGAGTATTAGTTGCTCAGGGTTTGTTGCTCAAATTATCCCGATGATGTAGATTTTTGTCCTTATTGTGCTAAGTTCACCTAGATGCGGATGGTTGGTAAGTTGTCGGACCGGATGCTTAGTCATTTGACAATCTCGGGTTGCACATCCGTGGGTTGTGTGTGCGATCCATCGTTCGCGCCTAATGTATCGTAGTTGTCGGGTTTTCTTTATATCAGACTTTTATTTAAATTTTAGTTGAACCGGTGAACTATTATGTATTCCAACTTAGTTGTGCTTAGTCTAGCCTTGCTAGCAACCTCTTGCTACCAGAGGACTACCATGTGAAACTAAATGTACAGTACTCTTTATTATATTTGTTTTTTAAGAATCTTGGCATATTTGTACTATCTGTGCTCACCTTCGTGCGAGAGTTTCGATGTTTCGATGAAATCAGTGGTTATCGGGATGCTACCTAACACTGCGTGTTGGCCAGATTAATTATTCAAATGATGGTTAGCGTACTTAAACCGGTTTAATTTGAACCGGTTCTGCCACAATGAATCAACACAATTTATCCGACCATTTTTCAATTTCCTAAATAGACTATAGTAATTGTACCATGGTTATTAATATGGAGAAAATTTCAATTTCCTAAATAGATTATGGTAATTTTACCATTAAAGTGGATCAAAGAAATGCAAAACAACACTGGTTAGCAACCATTTTGTTTGGGTGGCACCTCAAACTGACTTCGTGGTCCACTCTATGACCTCATGTCATGTTGGTGGATCGTTTTTACAAAAATACATCATAGATGCTAACGACCATATACACACGCGCGCGCACTCACAACAATGAGTACATATATGCTCACCACCTCTATAAGCATATCCGATACAATATGCTAGCAGATCTTAAGATTGACAAGTCACCCTATATGCCTCACTATCGATGGTCATGTTGCCTGCTATTGAAAGAATAATATTATTTGCTCTGGTAAAAAATTCAAGAAAACTTGAACACACATACTAAATGGAGAACTCAAACACGGATGGATAGCTCCCCCACCATATGAATAAAAGTAAGCAGGAACCTAACCATTGAGCAATGCTCAATTTGTCTAATTATGGTGGTATATCTTGAAGCTAGAGGATGTGGTGTAGCTTCACATCAGAAGGAATTTACTCATCTGAAAATGTGTGAACAATACATGCCTAAATACTTTCTTTAATTTGTTGTACAAGATGGCTTAAGCTTCCCTATGTCATTAAGCAGGGGGCAACGATCTTAATTAATCTTCATAATTTTGGAGGTATTTTTTTTGAATAAACTGTTAGAATTTTGGGTTGTATCATTTTGGGACAGATCCAAGTTTATTTTGCTATCAATGCAATATGTGTACAACAAAGGCTCCATCCACATACCTATACCTATAATAACAGCTCAAAAAGGAAGGAAAAGATAAACAGATGGGTTTCCAGCTGATTGACTGTGGGCTGGCCTTAATAATTCGGCCCAAACAAGTACAAAATTTCATCACTAGTCCTAAAGTTTGAAGGATGTCTCACCCATCCTCCTAAATTTGTTGTTTGCAGCGTTGGCTCAAATCACCATTGGCTTAACAGGTGGTGCTGACGTGGCATTAAAACACATGATGTTGCACTTCAGCTTAATGCCTAATCAGCCTGAATTCGTTTGAAAAATTGGAGAACTGCAGAACAATAACTTCCAGTGTGAGGAGTCCAAGCAAAGATTGTTGCAGCTGCAGCTCCTTCCCAGACATGCATGTCGCCCGTGTTATCTGCAACATTGAATCTAGATGTTCCTGGTCTCTTGCCAGTAGTTACCAAAAAACACAAGCCATGTCATACGGGCCAGTAGTTACCAAAAATCACAGTGAATAGAATTCCTACCTTCCACTAAAAAAAGAAGCAGCAGACGTCGAGTAGCCAAGCAGCTCCGCGCAATTAGTACCACGCTCATGTAAAATGTAGTTGCATGTGCAGTTCATAACTTTCTTGGCCTTTTGGTCAAGTGTAGTATCTGTTCTTATTTAAACTGACATGTGGGCCAAATCCCGTCGCGCTTGTTCCGGCGGCCTCGCGCGCCGCCCGCCTAGCGGCCCGCGCGCCAGCGGCCCCGGCAGTCACGCCGACGGCCTCACGCGCCCCCGCGGCCTTGCGCGCCCCGCGCGCCAGCAGCCACGCCGGCGACCTCCGGCGCCCTCACCGGCGGCCATGCGCTTCTTTCCGGCCGAGCTCCGATTCTCCAGCCACCTCCGCGCCAACGTCCACGGCCTCCCCTGTACCGAACGGCCAAGCTACGGCGGGAGAGCTCCGCGCGGTGCGGCCGAGCTCCGACGGGCGCCTGCGGTAAAGTCTGCACGGAGCGGCTGAGCTTCAACGGGCGCCAGTGACGAGGCAGCCCGCGCGGAGCGGCCGAGTTCTGGCCAAGCTCGTGGTTCATCCTGCTGGGACTTGGGAGCTGGAGCAGAGAGAAGGTGTGGGCTCCACTCCGCGTGGAAAGACGCGTAGCGACTCTCGCCAGACGCAGCGGCGGCCGTTTCTCTCTCTTCCCTCCACGTAGGATGAAAGCTGACGTGGCTCCCTCGTAGAGAGCGGTTAACGGCCCGTTGCGGCTTGCGCACGCTGCCCTTATCAGTTCCTGTTCCCGGGCTTATGCTGCCACCCTGCTTTTGGACCTGTCTGTCGATGCTGTCCGTATGTTGGGCCTTTTAGAACAACACATTAATTTTAGCAGCTCTAATGCATGGCAACCTGTGTACACGCTACACAGTGGCTTATCATATCCGTTTAACCAGCTGTTTAACCCGTTTAATCATTATTTATTCCGTTTAAATGGCCGTTCAGCCTGAATAAATAGCTAAACGGTAGGTGAACGCTTAGTCCGTTTATACGTTTAGACTAATACTGGTTCTTTTATGACCAAACTTCATAATTTTGGATCCTCCCAAATTCACAACCTCTTCAAGTCATTACTACTTCTGCTGATTATTATGGGTTTTTAGAATGATGAGCACCACCTCAAGGTTTTGCGGTCCCATGTCTGAAGAAACTGAAATAGTACCGCCTGTCAGCACTCATCAGACAGTACAACCAAAATACTGGTTCAGCAACAAACTGCATCCAAAACTCATAAAGTGAACCAAGCAAACTCGGTGGAGGAGGCACTCTAAAACATGACCACATTCTTACGTTTTTTCCAGAAAGATGTAGTTACTGTATTTTGATTATCCACATAAGTTTCTATTAAAAGGGTGACGATGATGACTAATGTACTTTTTCTAAAAAAAATCAGCAACAGTTTTACAACAGATATGCCTTCCCACAATTTTTTTTTGGGACGAATTACTTTTATTCTCACCGTTGCGCAGAAATATATAAAAAATACAGTCGGGGACCTCCTCCGAAACAGCATCTTGTGGCCTGAAAGCAACATCAATCTAGAGAGACCATGGCTTAGGGTCCGTTTAACCAAACGCACTTCTCCGTGAAGGGTTTCTGCAGGAGGTTTTGGAAGAGCTGGAGCTCTTTTTATGGGCGGACAGGCGGAGCCAAAAAATGTGGCTCCACCTACTAGCTACGGCTCCGGCTCCGCCCTCGCACGGAGCGCTCCCAAACGGCTCCTTACTCTGCAATCACGAATCAGGTCATTGGAAAGAGGCGGAAAAATATATTCTAGTGCGGTTTCTGTTCATGTGGCAGGTGGAAAGCATATGACAGCAAATCTGGAGAAGGTACACTCTGTGTGTTTCCTTGCTGGTTGTGTTGAAGCTGAAATGCTACTACATCTCAACATTTGAATGCAAAAATTTTTCCAAATGCATGAATGGCAATGTAATTTTTTTTAGAAAACTTGATATCAGCTGAGGTGCTTACTTCGCAGACTGTCTTTACATATTTTTTAGATTAAGAAAATAAATCCGGTCTCAGCCAACATGAATCGAGAGCTTACAACCGATTAGAACCGCGTGACCCTGCAGCACTTCGGCTACTAAACAGAAGCCAAGTTGTTTCCTACTTTCATAATCCACAAAGGGCTTCCAATGCAAAAAAGTGCTACACCATAAGAACCACACAATATTCCTTGAAATTCATAATACTTCCTTTATCTAAAGAAAGAGTAAAATTTGACCAATCAGAGATCCAGCGCAGGGGCATCGTCATCCACCATGACCGGCCCTAGCATCGATCCTGCAACCTTTCTCTACCAAGATCGACCGCATCCTCGCACTACTCGACATCATCAACGGCAATACATCTGCTGCACGGCCTTCCTCAACAATGGACTTCGTGGTGGAGGACCCTGTGCTGCAGCAGGGGGCCGTGGCTGTGGATGGCACAGATCAGCATGATCTTATCGATCCTGCCGCCGCCGACGAGACCCTGGGGCACGCCTTGCCCATAGAGGAGCTCATACAGATCGCCGACTGCAACCAACTGCGCAGCTTCGACGAGGCATCGGCGGCCGTCCACTTCGCTGAATCGGATCGGATCGATTCCGTTGTGGTTGCTGCACCGCCGTCCTCAACACGTCGCCAGCGGGCGCCGATTTTGCCGGTGTCCAGCCGGAGGACGTTGCAGCGTCAACCATTCAGATTGGCGTGCCGTCGGGCCCTGCTCAGAGTCGTCGCCGGCTGGGCCATGGCTCCTCCTGGGGCTGCCGCGCGCACCCATCGGCAGCAGGAGGCTGCAGTGCTGTCCGCCAACACCTCATCTCCATGCGCCGCCGTCGAGCCCATCTTCAATCCGCAACGCGGCGCCGCTCTTCAGCTTCGATTCGTCGGTGCCCTCTTCTGTCTCCACCTCTTCTCAGCCAGCGGCGGACCAAGCAATGCGGCGATTCAAGCCGCTGTTGTCCGTCGGGCAGCGCCTGGCAGACGCCGATGGCGTTGCTGCGCCACATCGCCGGCCGTCGAGAGCGCGCCTCCGCTGGGTGCCAAGGCCAGGGGATTCCACGGGCTATTGCATCTTCTCAGCAGGCAGCGCCATCTGCAGCAGACCGTGCAGAGAGGACCCAGGTGGACGACAGGCCTTCTGGGTTGGTGGCCTGCCTCCTATCGAAAGCGTCAGCCCGTCAAGAGCCAACGGCTGGGCTCTTTTGCGGTGCTCTGTGTACGCTGCTGCTGCTTCTCGGGGGCTTCAGGCCTTGTACATACAAATATACTGATGTTTCCGTGGGATCCAAGGAAGCCTTTGGACTGCTGTTCTTCACATGGAGAGGGGAAGGATGCGATGATCACGTGGAAGCAGAGATGTAAAAGGCTTGTTTCTAGGTCGTCTTCCCGCTGCAGCTCCAGGGCGAGCTGCTTAAAAACAGGGGGAGTAATGTCATGGCAGTGGGCTGGGGCCTGTATGGGCTGAGTAGAGCAGTGGGCTGGGCCTGTACGGGCTGAGTAGAGCCCAAAGAAGGCCTGTGGCACTGTTCACACGTGCTACAGTACGCATGAATGAACAGTACCCGTGGGTGAATAGGATTAAGTGGGGGGCGCCTAGTCTATAATGGCGGCCTAAGCCCTAGGGTTAGAGGTATCGAAGAACAACAGAACCAGCCTTAGGCGGCCTATTCTTTGGCGATCTGGCCGGGTTTCCTGCCCGGCCAGGCGTTCCAGTCCAGTTCCTCCTCCGGTTCGAGTCGTTCCATAACACTTGGAGCCAATAATCTTTTTGATAAAAAATAAGTAGAGGGCGCCTAGTCTATAAAGGCGGCCTCAGCCCTAGGGTTAGAGGTATCGAAGAAGAATAGAATCAGCCTTAGGCGGCCTGTTCTTCGGCGATCTGGCCGGGTTTCCTACCCGGCCATGCGTTCCAGTCCAGTTCCTCCTCCAGTTCGAGTCGTTCCATAACACTTAGAGCCAATAATCTTTTTGATAAAAAATGAGCACATTGTTTTAGTCCATGCACCATACTGCTTTTAAGAAAGAGCTGCCTTTTCTAAAATCTATCTACATGATTATATTAATAAAAAAAGTGGTGGTGATGACTATAATCTACCGAAACAAATCAGCAACAATTTTGCATCATCTGCCTACCCACAGTTTGCTTCATGCACACTTTATCCTCACTGGAAAATGCCCCAGAAGTACATAAAGAAAGCATGCAAGCGATGCATCCAAGCAATGCAGTTAGGGTCACATCCAAGCAATGCAGTTAGGGTCATTGTACCAGTATCTTGTTGCCTGCAGCATGCAGGCAACATATGGATATAGAGAAAGGCCATTACTCTACAATATTGAAATCAAGGTATCTGTGTGTCATTGAATTGATGTGTGAGTTGACTATGCATGAATGCATCTGAAGGTGGCGAATGCCCATTTTCATGACATTAGGATGTATGCAATTTATGCGCATCTCGGGCATGATCTGTGACGCCAAATTTCACACTGCACACTCACAGGTAGACATGATGGATAACACTATGGAGGACCATTTGGATGTGCAGATCATCTATACGACAACAGCATGAGTGTATACTGATATGCCAGACCGTAAGTCGGAAAGAGGGACCCAACTCCCAAGTAGTGTTGAGTATGTAACGAGCAGGTGAGCTACGTCCAGAGTCTTCAGAGTCTTTACTTTCTACTAATTAAGTTTCTGAATTTATCTCTACTCTCTTTAGAATTTAGATGGCTTAAGTCTTAGGTGCAAAAGCTCTATGCCTGGGCAACCATAGTAAGACTTGAACACATGCAGCTCTCGGTTCAGCAATGTGTCTGAAATATATCTGGAGACACTCTAGTCAAATTATTTAGAGAGGAGTGAGTTTGCGCGTTAACATAGCAACTGCACCATTAAGTGAAGATATTAGATATATATTGCACATGACACCATATCCAGCTTGGACATGTCACATGTGGTCGATCTATGTGTGCATCCTATCATCAATTAGTAGGGATTTTGACGTTTTAACTGCTGCTTTATTAATCAGTACTTAGTATTGATGGACTGACTCTGCATACTTTCTAACTGTCTGTTTGAACCTGAGAGACACCTGGTAGGTTAAAGAAAAGATGTGAAGACATAATTTATTTTCATTTCAAAAGGCGAGACAATCGCCATAGGCAACACATGCAGACCACATTCTTTAAATACATACTCAATGTTTCTCTTTATCTAAAGAAAGACTTTATGTAATTTGACCACATTCTTAGAGTCAATATTTTCCTAAGGAAACTTTATGTAATTTGACCACATTCTTAGAGTCAATATTTCCCAAAGGAAACATGTCGACATTCTTTTCTTTGAGTCCATACCAGCTCATACTGCATTTATTTTTTGAGTTTACAAGGTGCGTTGTTATTATCAAAATGATTTTAATTTTTTAACACACAAACGCTTTGTGTCAAAATTTTTATAGACGTGCAATAAAGCACATTGTTGAAACAAAAGCTGTCAGTGACCAAATTTAAAAATTGACCATGGTACATGATTATAATTTACAAACGAAATGATGACTAATCTACCAAAAAAATAAAAGTTAAAAATGTTCTCACCAACATCTGCCTGCCCACAATTGGCTTCATAGACACTTTTCCCTCAAGGAAGGTACGGTGTGCCCCAAAAGGCCAAAATACATAAAGAAATCCAGAGATGCTTCCTATAATTGAAGTCAGGGACACAAATTTTTAGTGCAAGGACTATCTCAAAAATAGCATCTTGTTGCCTCTGCAACTCCATTCCAGCTGAATGTTGTGTTCAAAGTCCGCTTTCAAGCTGAATCAAATGCGATGATAGAAATAAGTTAAAAACCCTACTTGGATCTCCTACGGATGACCTTTGATCATTAGTGCAAGAGTTAGTACATGATACAGCCATGCCATGTCTATTTTTTCAAGAACGTGCATCGCACGTATTTCATTAGGAAGAGGAAGCAATCGGTAAATTCGTAAAGACATGATTACCCAAAGTTGATTATCATTGGGTAGAACAAGCATCGACCCTACTAAATCTAGAACTACTGAAGCTACAAGAAAGGGACGACGATTTTTGAGTCTCGGACTCTCTTGGTCCGGCTTCATCCCTTGCCAAAGCGTCGTGGCACTCTGAACCAAACCTCCCTGCTGAAAGTGCATCCCCTGAGCAGATGATCCAGAGACTCGGCCTCTTGTGCAAGCAGAGGGTGCAGTTTCCATGATTCCTCAGTCCATGCCACTGCAGACGCTATGAAGTCTCCATGCCATGTCAGATGTCTCCCAATGTTCATGCCTTTAGGCTGGGTGCCATTTATGGTTTGTTCATTGCATCTCATGCTAGTTTTGTGATGCCAAAACATTGCACACTGCACACTCACATGCAGACTTGATGCCATGAAGGCCATGATAATTGATATACTACTGACGCAACATTGTGGCTGGCCATTTGGATCTGCAGATATCCACACGACACCACGGGTTTACTATACTGATGTGCCGACCGTATGGCAGAGGATCCATTTAGTAATGAAGTTGACAAGGGCGAGGTGAACTGGGCCCACTTTTCAGTGCCTTGCCTTCTTATGTGTCTGCATATCTATATTAACATGGGAAAACAACCTCGCACACACATAAGAAGTGCATATTTGTTATTCTAAATATACTTTAAATGCTCACTCGAGTTCAAGTCTCGGTACTATGGTTTGCAAAAAAAGAAAGAGAGAATACAAAACATTTTGACCTCACCATAAATAGAATTCTCTATCTGGATATGTGTAAAATAAAAGCTCCACATATATCCATATGTAAATCTATTTACGTTAATATAACATATCATATGTGCAATATGCAGTTTATTATTAATGGTAAATTAAAGTGGTGGCTAATTATTGAATAAAAAGTCCTAACTCAGTGGTAGAGTAATGCCTCGGTAAGATGGCAATTTGAATCCAATAAAGCACTTTCTATAAAATCTATATATTTTTTTTGAAAATTTCTCCATTTTCTTGTTTGAAGCATGAGAGTTTTTCCAAATTCCTACAAGCATAGAATTATTTCCTATGGTAATTATACAGTGTCACAGGCCCAAAAAAGAACAGCCTCTTTTGGTGCAAAAGCTCTATGCTTTAATTTTGCAGCTGTCATCCAGAGATACTCTGTCTAGTCAGTGATACAGAGTATGCATATGCACAGCATGAAGATTTGATCAAAACATGCTACAATCAATATGATAACTGCACATGTACGGCATCCTTGACATGTGGTCGATCAGGAAGTGTAGCCTCATGTTGTGGGCAGCATGCTAATTCACTCGGTCTAGATAAACTACTAGAATAGTTCCGGGTTTTCGACCTTTGAACTGTCAGTTTGGGTACTACTTAGTATTATTGTTCGGAAATATTCTACTTATGCTTTTCAGGACACATATATTGGGCATTATACATCTCCTAACATTAGGCTGATATATATGTCTCATCTAAGCCATCAATAAACTCTACTGTTATTATCTAACACAGTAATTTAAAGGAGATGCCAACATATTAATATATATATGTACAGTTACAAATGAACAAACAATGTTTGACATAACAACAATCTCACATGATCAATATATATCCTACTAAAAAATAAAATCAAGGATTTCCAGGGTCAATGTTTATCTCTGCTCTTGATAATTTAAACTGACGCTAGGACTAAGGCTAGCTCAGTTGGTGCGACACCCCCACCACCTAGCAGGTTCAAGTTCTCCCTGACTCAAATTTGGATGGCTATATCTTCTTATTTAAAATGCAACCTATTTCCTCTTATGTTTGAGTTTTTAAATCGATGGCACCACTAGGCTGGATGAACCGTTTAGACAAAGAAAGTGTTGCCTTTTAATGTCAGATTTTTTGCTTCCTAGGCAAATTGAGGAAAAAGATGAGGACCGAATTATCTTTATCTTCTTGAGATCAACGTTAGGTTGTGCTTGACCTTGTGGATAAACAGAAGGTAAAATTTGAGCAAGGCACCAACCACATGTCAATATCTTCCGGAACCACAGTCAGATTATGCATCTCTGAGCATGGATTTGAAACAATTCGTCCCCTCTGTAACTCAAGATGTCCTGCTGGGCCAGATCCATTCAGGCCAAACAGGTAGCTAGCGCACCAACCATGAAACAGTGGATGTTTAACCTGCACGCTACAAATGGACACAGTGCCCCCATGTAATTTATAGCTTTTTCCTTCTTTAGCAAAGATCAACTGTAGTATATGTTTTTTAGTTTAATATTTTAAAATAGTGGCCGTGTGACCACTTTGATATTAAATTAATTTACTCCACTTTGATCATAATTTTATTTTAGTTTTAGTGTAGCGTCTACCACAGTGGCTTGCCATTTGGGTCCACCTGTGTTGCCCAAACAACCATACATAACAGTGACCACCTCATTCCAAGATCATCCAAATAAGAGCTTTAACTTCCTGCAACCAAAACCAAATGGTCATGCCAACAAATGAGCAATGTCTCCATCATATGCATGTTAGTATAATCTCTTTTGTCAACTTGGTGTTAGTTGAGGTGCTAAATTACTTCCTACAATATATTTAAAGATGACCATAACGACTCCAAAATATAAAAACATTCCTTAATTTACACAATCCACAAAAGGGCAGCGGCACCAAATTAAAGGAACTTTCCTCGTCGTTCCACCACCAAGTAGCAACCAGCACAGGTGGCGACCAAAGTAACAAAAACTAACCTCGCAGCACAATAGAACTTTCAAATCAGCTTCTGATGAAAGAGATGTTGAGGACTTGATTTCTGCCAAATGCATAAAGAGATAGACCAATCACCATACAGCATTATTTGAATGCATAATGATGTTTCCTTTACCTAAAGGAAGACTTCATAAAATTGATCATGCTCTTAAAGTCTTTATTTTCTTCTTTGAATACATCACCACATACTTTGAGTACATACTTCCTTTTAGAAAGAATCTTCTTTATATAAAATTTGGATTTTTTTTATTGAAAAGTGCGATGGTTAATCTACTGAAGAAAACAAGTAACAATGGCCCAACTGCCGACCCAGAAATTGCTTCATCCACACTTTACCCTCACCGAAAGTGTGCCCAATAATGCGTAAAGAATTCGAGAGATTCTTCCAAGCAATGCAGTCAGGGACGACGTGTCAGTATAAGCCTCGATCCAACACAGCATCCTGTTGCCAGGCAACATGGATCTAGGGAGGCCATTATTCTGCAATCACGAAGTCAAGGCCTTGGAACAAGTGGCAAAAACATATCATATGTCCTGCAGGTACACTACTGATTTATGTGGCAAGTAGACAGCATATGGCACCAAGCCTGGCAAAAGTACAATCCTTGCATCTTTTTTTTTTGTGGCAGCTTAATTTAAATATAAACATGAAACTCAGATATCGTTTTATACTCTTTGTTCTGATGATCTCCTCATCTTTTAGGGCACGGTACTAGTGACGGATCCAGGGTGAAAATGAGAGGGGTGCACCATATACATCACCACATTTATATTTCATATTTCACATTACGTTTTCGATGGGAAATTAAGGTCATCTTGCAGAGTTATTCGACAAACTAAAGTTGTAAGTTGGGACCGTGCGATCGAGATATTGTCACTATGTCATGTGTAGTAATCAGATGACCCTACAAGGATTTCGGACCGACAACCTTGATGATCAAATCCGTTTAAGAGTTATTAGTACATGATGTAGCCATGCCATGTTTGCTGCCTTCTCGTTTTCATGTTATTAAGCTGTGTGCCATTTATGATGGTTCACTGCATCTCATGCAAGGTTTGTGGTGCCAAATTTTTGCACTGCACACTCACAGGCTGACATGATCGGTACGCTGTTGTGACAATGTTGAGGACCATTTGGATATCTACGGGACACCACGAGTTTACACTGATGTGCCAGACCGTAGGGCAGAGGACCCCAAGCAGTGATGAATTCGACAAGGGGCAAGAACCTCGGCCTACGCGGCTCCACTGTCTTTATTACTCTCTCTGCTCATAAATACAAGGCGCATTTCATTGACATTTAATCAAACTAAATTATGTGGACAGTATGAAATTGTACACCGGTATTCAAATTTCGAAGTACTTTCAAGGTTTCACAATTTTGAACGTATCTTATCCAAAATGTCACATTTGTGACTAGAGGGTGTGCACTGCCTTGGTCCGGTACGGTTGTGCATTGATAAAGAAAGAAAACAACAAAGTATGGTCTTGTTCAAATAGTGAGAATGTTTGGTGCAAAACATTCTCACTATCGAATTATTTCCTATGATAATCATATGGTGAAAACAGAGCAAAAAAGGGACAACTTCCTTAATTTAGTGCAAAAAATGGTTTGCAAGCATTTTAAGACTTGAACTTGTACATTTTAATTTAGCATTGTTCTGAAATATCCAGAGATACTAGTCAACAATGCAGATTTGCATGTGCACAGCATGACCAATCCAACATTATGCCACAATTGACATGACGAGCGCGTCATCATCAAATGGAGAACTGCACATATGGTACTATCCTTGGACATGTGGTCGATCTGTGTGTTAGTTTTTGACCTTTCAGCCCAGGTGAATTTGTAGATTAGTTAGGCTTTTGACCTTTTAACTGTCGGTTTGATTACTAAGTTGTGTAGTTTGGAGAGATTCTATATATGGTTGCAAGACATATATTATTGGGCATGCATCTCTTAACGTTAAGCTGGCATGTCTCATCTAAGTAAGCCAACAATTAATTGTTATGTTCAATCATTGTTTGTTTACTTGTACTTGTACAATAACCTCACATGATCAACCATAGCCTTGAAAAAGCACCAACTAGCAATCACCGGGGATCAAGGTTATATCAGATCTTATACTTTCTTAAACCAATGCAAACACTAGGCTGGATGAACAGAGTAGAGAAGACAAAGAAAGTGTCTTTTTTTCTTCTCATATTTGCCTCCCTAAATCTTATGAGACCTGAATTAATTTCTGAGATCCATCACATGTGGTTGACCTTATGAATAAAATATGATAATATTTTCGAAAAGAACAGGCATCGACATCTTCGGAAAATAGGCCAGTGAGATTCTACCTGGCTCTTCATGAATCTGAAACCATATATTCTTATGGGGTTAATAGGCCGGGGTGTTCAGATACCTTCTTTTAGTAGTAGGTTTATTTTCGGTGTATTACATCTTTTTTTCTTTCACAGTTTGATTGCCAAAATTTAAAGTAAACCCTGCATACCGAGCTGCAGCTCAGTATTTAGTACTTTGGTGTCAGCGCATGATAACAGAGTTAAATACGAACATGCACACACAATAAACCAACATTTATAAAAACATTCTATGTAGTCATACTTTCTCTGTTCTTTTATTTGATGTTTTGTACCATAAAAGGAACACAAGAGATCTATGCATTAAACTCACATGTTACTGATCGATGTGTTTGGCACCTCAACATACATCGCAAGTATGGTTGGGCCATTAAGATAAAATTGATAACTACAGCATTCATTGCAATATAAAACCATGCATAAGGTTTAAGAGATAAATTCAGAGAAAATAAAATTTTCCTTATTTTGAAGCAATATTCAAGAAACGAGAGTTTTTTCGAACCCCGAGATGAAATTAATTATCGTAAAGCCTCATTTCTCCAGTGTGAAAAACCTATATGATTTATGAGTGCAACCAATGTAAAGCTTGAACAAATACATACTGGTTTAGCCATGTGTCTAAAATGTCCAGAGATATGATAATTTAGCAAACTATGTTGATGAAGCAAAATGGCCACTATTTGACCAAACATGCTACAAAATGACATGACAACTACATCATCAAGTGGAGATATCGCACATGACACCATCCTTTGAACATATGGTTGATGATCTGGTTGTGTACCTTCCTGTACCTTCCTGTACCGTCCTCATCCTTTTGATATGTATTTAATTGAACCATCTGTTTAAGCTACGTAAACAATATAAAAATTAACATTCTTATATCTTCCCTCGTACATGACACACACCATGGGTAGTATTTTTATATAAGCAATAATATAAATAATATATTAATAATGATAGGCATAGTAATTTAGAATTTTATATTGGTGCACTTTAAGATTTTGTTATAATTATATAACTTTGATTCAGATTTAGGAGTTACTTTAACTTTTAATAATGACATAATTAGATAATTTATATACAAACTTAGGGGGTTATTTGATATTATTTTTATAATGGCATATGTGGATAATTTGCATGAAGATTAAGGGGTTACTTTAGATTATTTTTTATAATGGCAAATGTGGGTAATTTAGATACATATTTAGGGGGTTACTTTAGCCTATTTTGATAATGTCAAAGGTGAGTAATTTATTAGAAAAATAACAGATCCAATGGCTATTTTAATTAGAGTTGTCCGATTGATTGTGGATGTTTCAGTTTTTTATGATAATTTCTAGAATTTCTCTATTTTTTTAAATATCCATTTATGATTCTAGGTGGCTTAACGTGGAGGCTTCAAAAGAGTCTCCAATTAGTAATAGTAAGATGCTTGTGGGACATATTTGGGCATCACTAATATTTGTTGACATGTCTCATCTAAAATATTAATCAGACTTAGTTGTTACCGTCTAGCACATAATTTAAAGAAGATGCCTATCATATTATAATATATAAGAAAAATAATCAAGGATTTGATGTACCAACAACTCACTTGATCAATTCATAGCTTTCAAAATGAGATCCACCATTCAGGGGCTCAAGGTCTGTCCCAGACAACTAAGCTAGATGAACAGAACACAGCAGAGTCAGATTTTCCTTTTCGTCCGAAAGAAATAGGGGAAAGATGATGACTTAAAACTGTACTCATTATTTAAAGAAACGTTCAAAACATGATAGCTTTCTTTGATCTCCTAGATTAAATGAATTGTTTAAGTTATACCAGCCAATTAAAGATGCCCTAAAAGGGACAACAACGTTAGAGCATGTCTAATAAATTACTCATCCCTCTCCCCATTACTAAAAAATTGATGTTTTGGTGATTGGAGGTGCTCCAGCAGATTAACAATCAAATCCCCATCATCTAAAAATTTCTGGTAATCACCAAAACACACCTCCCTCTCACCTAAATGAAGGGAATTTATCCTTTAACCCTATTGTTGGTGATTGAATTTTGATAGTCTGCTGCAACAACCATTACAATTATTGGTAATGGAGAGAGTGTGTTTTCAGTATGAGGTATGAGTAATCTGTTGGAGATGCTCTATGTTCTGTGTGCAAAACTCTACCTGGAGAGTTGGCAGAGCATAACGGAAGGGGGTCCTCGTATGGAATGGCACACTTGAGAAGTGATTTGCAAGTTTTAAGCCTGGATTATATAGTCAATAAAAGAGTCTGCATGTGCATAGCATGACCATGTGACGACCAAACATGCTACTACAGTAACATGACAAGTGCATTATCAAGTGGGGATACTGCAGATGACACGATCCGCCTTTATGTTGTAGGCATGCTAGTTCAGCTTAGATGAATTAGAATTTTTTGTTTTTAACCCCCTTTCTAATAATATTTTTAAAATAACCTTGCCGGACCAAGTTCGATGTGAGATCGGGTCAGGCCAGAGAGAGGGGGGGAGAGATAGAAGCTTTGGCGGCAAGGACGCACCATGCTAAGCTGTTGTGCTGGCATATTTGGCGCGAGAAACTCCCGGCACATCTAAAAGGCTTAGAAGTAAAATTTTCATCTAGGCGGATTATTTTTATAAATATTATTAAAAGGGGAGACTTGATGAATTAGTAAGATGCATAAGCTTTATTTTGACATTTTAACTGTTGGTTGGTTAGCACGTAGTTCGACTTAGTATCATTTGGACAGATTCTACACATGCTTGTGGGACATATTTGGGGATATCCTAATATTAGGCTGGCATGAAACCTATTGAACTTGATAGTTATTGTTCAACACACTATTTAGAGGAGATGCCTATGTATAAATACAACTACAAGTAAACAAACAAGGGTTTCGCATGCGAACAACATCACATTATCAATATATAGCTGCCTTAGATCCACCATTTCAGTGGCTCAAGGTTTGTCTCAGCCAATAGGCTAGATTATTGAACAGAGCAGAGCAGACAAACAAAGTGTGCCTTTTTCCTGTCAGGTTTTCCTCTCCTTCCAAGAAAAAATTGGGGAAAAGATGAGGACCGAATGATACATTTTCTTGAGATCCACCACATGTGGTTGACCTTGTGGATAAACATATGATGGAATTTGAGCAAAACAGCAGCCATCAACATCTTCCGAAGAGACCAGTGAGATTCCGCCTGTCTGTGGATGGATCTGACATTGGCTAGTCACCTCAACATGCAGAGGAGAAGGTCCACCTGCAGCTGTTGACTTGAGCACTTCCACAACTACTCGATCACAATAAATCCTATGTGCTCTAAGAAAAGGGAAAGAAGCATGTGATGTTGGTGACAACAAAAAGATGTGCATAACCACAACTAATATATGTAGACATGCAAAAGAGAAATAAGCATGCTCGTGTACAAATGCAATGACAAGTCGAAAAGATTGGATCATCACATTATTGAACTTTTGACTAAACTAGCAAATCATCCTTCTTTAACTTTTTTTATATATATACATATACATATACATATATTGACGATGAAACTACAAAATAAAATGTTACAAACATAATATATATATATATATGGGGCATATAAAAGTAGTAGTTTTTGACAAGAAAATGAAGAAAACTAACACAGACATGAGATCTTGGTCGACATTCTTGTTTAGTAGTACAAAATGTATATGAAGTGATTAAGAAGCATAGTGTAGTTCATTCAATTAAGATTCAAGCACACGGTAGATGACGACGAAGCACGGCAGGATGGCCCTGGGGTTGGCCACGAAGAGCTCCTCGAGGTTGCCGTACACGCTGCTGCTGGCGGCGTCCTCTCCAGCCACCGAGTCGAACGGGCCCTCCTCCCCGGCCGCGGACGTGCAGGCGTCGCCGTCGCGGCGGACGCGGCCGGCGATGACGCGGCACACCAGCATGGCGCGGCAGCCACCGTTGTCATCAGCGTTCGCTGCCTGCGCCGACGACATCGCCGATGAGCCGCAGTCGTGCGCGCGGCCGCTGCTGGCCGTGGTGCGCACGCCGAGCGGGTGCGCGCCCACCCACGGCGCGAACCCGTGCCGGATGGCCGTGCACACGCCGCAGCACGTGGCGGCGGTGGAAGGACCTGCCGCCGAGGAGGAGGACGACGACGCTGCCGTGTCAGCCGTATTACTCCTGCTGGACGAGTCGGCGGCGGCGCCGGCGCAGAGGGACGTGGCGCCGCTGAGCCCGAGCGCGCACGCGAGCGGCGCGGAGTGGAACCTGAGCAGCTCGTTGCCGTCGGCGGCTGCCCGCGCCGCCGTGGCGCGGCAGCGGGAGCGCACGGCGTCGCGGTAGGCCTCGAACCTGGCGACTGTGCGCGGCGCGTTGTGCACCTTGAGGATGCGGTCGATGTGGCAGATGGGGCGGTCCCGCTTCTGCCAGCTGGACTTGAAGATGATCTCCACGATGTTGCGGCCGGAGTCCTCGGGTCCAAGCTCCGACACTGCGAGCGATAGATCATGGCCGGCCGGCAGCATTGATTAGCCCGGAGAAGACGCGATTAACCAAAAGCAACAAGGCATGTGACGGCCATTAACTCCTCTAGCTAGCAAGCTAGCTTTGCTAATCTGTCTGTCTACCTTTGACAGTGGACAGAGTGCAATGAATGTTCTGAAATCTATGCAGGTACGGCGGTACCGGTGCCATCTTTGAAATGAACAGGGGAGGAATGGCAATGGCATGGCATTCATGTCATTCAGGCAAATGGCTTCAACCGTCCTGTGATTCAGGACACCTTTCTTGACCTAAAGCATCTCAAAAGCATGTACAGGCACAGTACACACACATGCATGCAATTGCAATGGAACTCGTTATTCTCTCTACTTTTTCATGCATGCCATGCCATCCTTTTTTTGTTTTGTTTATTTATTTTATTGTACATCATCATGAACTTTGTCATGTTGATGAGTTAGCAATCATCTTAGTTGTTTCAGACTAAGCAAGCAAGAAGTTCTGAATCAATATGTGTCCCTTTGAATTATTCCAGCTTGATGCAGCCTACAGGAGTGATCTACACCAACCATTGCAAGTCCAGTTGGGATGATGGATACTATGTCACCTACTGTACCACAAGCTGTTCATGTCCAATACTATATGCTGTTAGTCATGTGGAGCCTCTTTATCTTTCATGTGACTGTTGTTAACTCAAAGGCACCACCATATGCATGCTTATTGATTAATGCAGTGAGAGCCTCAGCTCATCTCTGCTGCAGCTGCTACATAGTGCAAGCAACTGGGTTTGTGCTGGATCATGGCCCATGGATTTGTTTTTGTGATCCGGTTACATAAACAAGTATTGATGCTTTTTTGGAGAATGCAGTGCTTGTTGCTTGCTTGTAAACCACAAAAGACAAAGGAAAAGATGAAAAAGGGAGCAGAGGGGGGTAACTTTGATGGGCAGGATCTTTCCTGCCCTTTCTGTTTGTCTCCTCTCATCTGGCTTGCCTCCACTAACATCACATGCATGGATACATGTGCCAAGAGATTATACTACTCCTGTAAAAGACTAATTCGACTAGTATATTCGTAGTGGAGTAGTAATTGAATTTTTTTATATAATGGTGGATGTAGTAATTTGGTAGAACCACTTAATCATGATTAACAAATCACATTGACCAGACACCGACGCTAGCTGTCCCACAGATCTATAGCCTTCACCACGAACACCATTAATGTTAGCTTCACCTGGCTTGACCTAAACCTTGTTATATTTCACCATCTTTTTTTCTAGGAAAAGTTAATATAAGTCTACTTTCTGTTAAATTCCTTGCAAACTAGTATTACTATGGATTCATCCCACACACACACAAACAAAAAAGATAGAGTTCACAGAAATCAATGACAAATTCAGGATTCAGGGAACCACCGCCCCGCCCCCCCCCCCCCCCCCCCCCCCCCCCCCCCCGCGCCTCCTATGTTGTTGATGCACGGGAAGGAAGTGAGCTAGAGAGTGGAGAGCAGCTAAGAAGGTACCTGCATGGCGAATGGCCTGGTGGTGCTCCAGGCTGTCGGCCTTGGTGAACACCTCGCCGCACTGCGGGCAGGCGCACAGCTCCCTCGGCCTCGGGTACCGCCTGATTAATTAATCATTGGTTAACAGATTAATCACGGTTAGCTAGGCGCAATCACCACATCATGATTACCTTAATCATCATCCTGATTATCAGTGAAGCTTAACAAATCACAAGCTCGATGAGCTGACCTCGACATGGGCTCGACGTTGATGGCGCGGCACTCGTAGCAGCCGGAGAGGCCGCGCAGGGAGGAGTGGTGGCCGGCGCCGGCAGCGGAGGACGAGGACGAGCCAGCGCGGTGCGCGCGGCGGCGGTTCAGCGGAGCGGTGTCGCGGTCGGCGGACGCGGACGCGGCGGCGGACGACGCGGCGGAGGAGGCGGCGTCGACCACGTCGCGCATGGCGCAGAGCGAGGCGCCGCAGGCACCCGCGCCGCTGCCGCGGAGCCGCGCCAGCGCCGAGGGCGCCGCCGGGTCGTGCACGCGCGCCGCCGCCGTCGCGCTCCGGCAGCTCAGCAGGCTCTTCACCTGCTCCCATGACGACGAGGACGAGGAGGAGGAGGACGTCGCCGCGGCCTTCTTCGTCGACTGGGCTCGGTGCTGCTGGTACTGGGGGCGGTTCTTGGCCGCCGCCGCAGCGGCGACCTTGGGGCTCTTCTTGGACGACGCGGCCACGGCCATGCCACGCTGGCTTCGTGCGCCTGGCGGGGTTCTTGGCGCCGACGAGAGCGACGGTTGCGGTGATGGCGGTGGCTTCTTCTTGCGCTTGCTGCCGTGGTGGTGGTCATGCCGCCGGCTGTTGGAGTGGTCGCCGGCGGTGGCCTTGCTGGCCGTGGAGGAGGGGAGCAGGAGAGTGGCGAGAGCCATGTATGAATGAACCCTTTGCTCTACTAGTGTGTCCTTGCACTCTCACCACTAGCACCTATATATGCTAAATAGCCCTGTTGTATGTATGGTGTGTTGTGTGCTTGGGAATGGAGATGAGAGGAGCAAGAAAGGTGTAGGAAGTTGGATCTGGTAGAGCTAGCTCAAAGTACCCATCAAAAAGTCCAAGGCCCCTGCTTATGGGTAGTTATGACCCATTCTCTCTATCTTTCTCCTCTCTCGGGAGTTGGGATGGAGAGGAGCAACATAGGGAGTATGCCATACTCAAATCGTACATACAACAGGGCATCAAAATCGTACCTTGTAAGTCTTGATCAATAAATAATCAAATATATCCATGTATACTGTCTAAAATCTATACCAGATAGCACATATCTTTGAATATAGCATTGATTTTTAACAATTGATTAAAAGGAAAATTTAATGATCAAAGTTTTTTTTTTCAAATCCTAGTATGCTCTATGTAAAGAAAAGGCGAGAGTGCATTTCTCGGCCTGTGCACCAATATTTAGTTCACTGCATAATTGATATAAGTTATGTTCATGCAGAAAATAGCTTATGGAAGAAGCTGGTCACACAAGTTGTACCTCTCACTTTGGTCTTTCTTCATGCTTCCTTGTGAATAAGTAGAAAATCCTTCTATTCAGGAGCACTCAGCTTTTTCAAATGCAAAAGACTTCAGCAGAAGTCATACTAAATGGACCTTTCTAGCTAGTCATGCTAGTGGCAAGAAAAGCCATGCTAGTCGATGAGCCAATTTGGCTCTCTTAAGAAAGCAAGAAAAATATTAGTCGGGGAAGGTGAGGTAAAGAGAACCGAACATAACCTTGCTTTCGAATCAACCTCACCATGACAATTATTTTAATAAATATAGTACCATATAAGCACAATGTCTATTCTGCGAAAATATGTGGTAATACATAATTGCATATCTCACGGAACATGCCTTCCAACTAAAAAAACATTGTGCTTCAAACTTAACAATAATGGAGCACAACACAACATAATACACACACACCTGGTATGTGAAATCATACATAAATACATCACACAATTATTATTTCACCTGGAAGGAGTAGTGATTGAGCATCATCCCCACCTAGACAACCATGGCCCCTACCTCCAAGTGAATGCTGGATCTAATAACAAAACTGGCAAGGCAGAGTTTTAAACCAAGAGAATGGTAGGGGCAACCCCACCATATCCCCATTGCTAAAATCTTTGGGAAAAGAAATATACACTCATAAATGTCTTTGGGGCGCATGATGAGCAATGGTTAAAAATAAAAATTTCCATAGGTTCCCACAGCACATAGCCTTGTATCTCAG
This sequence comes from Panicum miliaceum, assembly GCA_032594955.1. Lineage (NCBI taxonomy): Eukaryota > Viridiplantae > Streptophyta > Magnoliopsida > Poales > Poaceae > Panicum > Panicum miliaceum. The sequence goes on along the minus strand of CM064070.1, from coordinate 2,041,520 downwards.
AATGCAGGGAGTACCACACAAGACGCCATGAGCAGAATTTGCTTTGAGCTAATTATTCGTGGTACATTAGCTGCGCTTGTTTTAAAACCCCATGTGGAAATAAACAGTTGGCGAACATGTAGAACTAAGTCAAGCTCAATTAATATTCGTCATGATGCTGTTATTTTTGCATTAAGATTTGTTATGCAGACGTCTGATCAGAAAAAAAGGTACGGTGTCCTTGAAAAGAGAAAGTGAAAAGCATCTTCAGTGACTTCCATCCCTAACAAATATTGTTCATATCCTGTATGTTTCGTTATACGTGTTATAGTAGGTAGTAGGAGACATCATCTTAGCCTCAGAATTAGCCTACAACGGGTTAGGGTTCTCCCTGAAGAAAGAAAGTACTTTCTCTTGTGGAAAAAATTGTTGACAGACTGGTGATTCGTACCTGTTAACTTTTTGAAAGCGGAATTAGTTGGCACCTGTTTGAAGGAAAAACCTACTTGCTTTCATGTTCCATTTTGCAAAATTTTTAATAGCAACTGTATCTTGCATTGTATACGATATAACGATATTAGATGTCCATGTCTACATAGCTGATGTTGCTGGACAAGGTCACAAGACCTACCAATCTGTCTCCATGTGGCCTGGCACCATCAATCTTTTCCATCCAAAATTATTGGTAAGAAATGCAAACCACAGTGTCTCCCTGTAGAGAGAGATTACCTTAAATAATCATTTGATAACAGGTCAGGACAGGTAGATGAATCTGACATCAACACCATTACAATTTTTTTTATTTGGGAGAGGAGACCAAGAAAGAGACAAGGACGAAGTGAGAGGGCAGTTAAGCAGCAACTGGAGGCAGGTAAGCTGCTGAGAATAGCAAATCTGTTTAGTACAGAGTTAGCAACTCTCTCGTGCTGTGCTGGAGGAAGCTCAACTAGATCACCTGGAGTTTATCAAAAAAAAAAACAGAACACCTAATAATATATGTCAATCCTACTGCTAGCTACTCCAGAGTCCAGAGCACAACAGAACAAGGCAGATGCTGCCATGCATGTCCAAGTCCAACCACTGCCCTGCCTCACTGTCCCACCACTTGCAACAATTTTGGATCAACCAGAGCTCTGACCATGAATAAATTCATTATCATGAAAAAAACGTCAATTTCTTGTCTACACTACGCCTAAACGGCTGATTTTGTTTTGCATTTTTCAAAAAAATTCTAACAAAATTTTCTCTGTTTTTTTTGTACCCACACTATAGGTGAACCAGCATGCAATCAATGTGAAATGTTTGGCCTGGCCACATGGAGAGATCTGTATTCTCCTTGTGGCCTGGCCTTGTCCAACAACATCAGCACTGAAGACAAGCATGGTCACTCAATTGAAGTACTGTAATCAGCTCCCCTGTGGCTAGTTAAATGTTTGCCTGAAAAGACAACATGGGATTAATGCTGTATTATGTTCATTTTTCAGATCGATCATGTGTTGTCTGAATTTTCGTCACCACCATCATCAGTGAGATACTACGTGGTAGGTATACGGCATCTTCAGGATGAGCTAGCTGCCGGTTCGCATGGCACCATATTTCACAGCAGACCCCAACCGAACCTATTATGCAATGCAGGACCAGCTCGCCCTGTGTCTGAATACCGCAACAAAGAAGATAAAAAGGGAGGGCGAGAAAAGAGACCAATCGAGATGCGATCAGTCTGCTAAACTCTTCTAAAACGTATTTGACACCAAAAGCAAAGAACAGTAATATTACCAGTATAATAATTGAATTTGGATTGGACTGTAATCTTTGGATGATGTGTATGTACATACCTACCTGATCGGCTCTGACATGCTTGCAATGCACGCACTGACTTGATCTGCATGCAAATGGCGACGCCACAGATCTGTGCTGTGCAATAACTTGTTGTCGAGGTGTGAGGAGTAAAGGTGTATGATGCAGGTGGTCTGATCCACATGTATGCGAGTAACTCTCATCTCTGACCAAGCATGGCTACCTGTAAATGCATCCCTTCTCATGGACCACAACACAAGGACGCAGATCCAGCTCCCTCATGGGCTCCATAGACCATCCATTTGCACTTTGATTGCCCTCACCACTTTATTCTCCAAAAAAAATGTCATTTTTGTAACATGCGACTCATTGCAGTTAAGTGCAAGTTTAAGCAATCGCAACTTGAAGTGACACGTAATCGCAAAAAAACTGCTTAAAAGAAACTTAGGTCTTGATCCACTGTCCTCAAGAGCAAAGAACCAGCAAGGTCCCCAACAAGATGCTTTCAACTTTGCGATACAAAATGTGACTCAACAGTAGCATCTAATACAAAGGTATTACATTAAAAGCCAACAGTGATAGTACAGACTACAAAGGCGCGTCTCAAATTAAAGGGCATTGTTCCACTGCAAGGACGAATTGGTATAAATAGCTTTCAAAATCCAGCAAGAACAATACAGATTTCCTTGTACAATGTACCCTCTAGTTCATACAATTCGCGGGGCTGAGCTCAAGTTCCTGTTTGTTCATATGAGGCTGTCGAGATGCCACCATCCGTAGCGGGACCAAGCCAGTGGCACAACAGAAGGTGATACATACATGGCATCTCACGTTCCCATGGGGCCTTTGAAGTCATTTTCCGTGCAAGTAGTGCTGCCACCCTCTGGCAAAGATCACGAGTCCTCATCACTGTCATTGCCGAAGACTGAAGAAACTTTTGTAGCCACCTTTGGTTTCTTGCTGGCATTGCCGACTGGAGCCTGTACATGCGAAGAAAATGTGATCAATCTAGCAATTATAGGCATAGGCATTGCAGTAAAAAGGAAAGATTCAATAAGCATTCTCAGAGTGATAAATTATTTAGAGTAACAATGATACAACAGTATTACGAGTTTAATTTAACAATCAAAGAAGAAGGCAAGACAGTGGCATGTAGCATGCGGACTCATACTCCTGTTCTCTGTTTAGAACAAACCATATTACAGATCAAAACTGCAGTAACACTAACTATTGGAGATTGTAGGAAATGGAAAGCCAATTTTCATGAATTGTAATTCAACAAGAATTTTCAGCAGTGGCCACAAAAATTTGCCAGCTGACACTCAACATCTCAACTATATATGGTTCATGGAATCATCTGTTAGTGATGAAATTTAGTCCTGAAATGCAAACAAAATGGGCAGAAAATCCTCAAGACATCCACCTTGGAAGGAGCCATTTTGGAGAATCCAAACTTCAATGTTCGCCGCTGATCCTGATTGCTAGGGCCTGCAATGTTTTTTGGTGCAACACTCTCTGCTGGGGCCTCTGAATTTTCTTGCTTCTGCTGCTGCTGCTTCCTATGAGCATCTGCTCTGAAGGTACATTAAGGAAATTAAAATGATCCACATAGATCCCAAATTCCCAATGCATATCTTAAGAATAACATAGATTAGTATTGAATAAACCATTAAATAGAGTATGAATGGATACAGTTGTGCGATTTTTGCTAGTTCCTTCTCTTCCCGTTGTTGTTCACGTTTCTGCCTGTCATCACGGCTACCACTGCTGCTCTGCATCTCTCTCATTTCTTTAAACCTCTGCACAATAAAGGTATTCAGAATGGTGCAGATGAACATATACTGAAAAAAAGCCAATACGATGCATTAGGGAAGTCCAAAGAGCATGCAAAATGTATTACCTTCCTATGATTGTGGTCATATGAGCTCAAGTGACTCTCAAATTCATGAGCCAGCTTGTATTGCTTATTGCAGAGGCTGCAGAAGAACACCTTTTGTATCTCCTTGACTTCACTGCGAATTTTGTGCTCACGCTCTGCTATGACCTGGATTGTCATGATTTGCACCAAGCAGGGAAAAGAAACCACCAAATAAAAAGTGTACGGAATGCTCAAGACTCTAATGGTTGACACTAGCCATTCTCACATCATGAAAGCATAGCTACCTACAAGCTATATAATGCTTACAACTACATATAGGTTTCCAGCATGTCAGGCATCTACCTAGAAAATGTACTTGAAGAATGTATAGAAATTAGATCAAGTAGTCAGTTGCATACCTCACGCTTCTTTATATGTTCCTCAGTCTCCTCAAGTTCAATATTCAATTTCTTTCTTTGTACGTTCTCTTCAGATGTGAAGAAGTCATCTTCCTCTTGCTTCCCAACACCTAATTTTGCGTCTCTGATGTCAGCTCTTATTGGCTCTAGTATACCTGCATCACAACAAAGATAAGTATTCTTAAGGTGTAGAAACACCACCATATTAGTTAGCTGAAAAATACAAGGTGAATCTTTGATGATCAACCGCGCTACAGGTGTAGAAAGTGACAGATATCAAAAGGGATATCTATGCACCTAAACATCTTAAGTGCAAGAAAAGTGAAGCAGAACATAAGTAACTGCAAAAGGTATATCAGCATTTATGTCTTTCAAAAGGGACTTTAGTAAGTCGAAAAATAAATTTGGAATCGTATCAAATGTTCAGATGAATATACTACTCACAGTGCTGCAAATTATAAGGCATATGTACAGGTTAAGGCTATTGCTAAAACAAGACAGACAACAAAATGTGCCCACTCTTTCCTACAAAAACTTTGGAAAACGGAGAGGAAATAGCTACTGATAGTGTACTATGGTAGCTGATGAGATAGATTAGGGTGAAGCAATTAAAGGCTAGCGTCGTACTGACATTAGCAAACCGACTGTCATTGATCCTAACCTATGCTCAACAACCAAGGAGATCTAGCATGGCAGGCATATGATTGCACGAACATGAGCATGTCGATAGATTCAGTCTAAAACAACTATATATCGATGACCAGGGAACATCGTTCAACATGCCACAGCCATGTGAATTTACCGATTCTATATCATTAATAAGCCTCACTGTGGATTTTTCAACTGCGACAGCTACTGAGACGGAGTCATTCATGACATGAGCGCACGGGGGTACAGTTGCGCAGCAAAGAAAGGAGCATAGTATTAGAGGAAGCGGAATACCTTGCCCGTTCTTGCCGAGCCCCTTGCCGGTCTTCCATCCCATCTTCTGGAGCAGCCGGAAGCCGACGTTGGAGGCAGTGAGCTGCGTGTGGACGGAGGCCTGCTCGAGCCCCTCGGTGTCGAGGTTCTCGGTCGGCCGGTGGCTCATCGGCAGGCGGAACTCCTCGAGGTCGCCCTCGTCATCCAGATCCACTTGGTGCCCGCCGCCGCCGCCGCCCTGCCCCTCCTGGGCCGCCTTCCAACGCTGCTTGTTGTTCTCCTGCGCACAGCAACGAGTAAGACACGCGGATTCGAAGCCGGAACAAGCAAGCGGCCGCGCGAGAAATCGAGAGGGCCGGAGTGGCCGTGCTGTACTGACCATGTCTGGCCGCGAGCAAGGGAGGGGGAGAGGGGGACGGGGCTGCTACTGGGGTTTCGTGGGGGTCGGCAGAGGGAGCGAAACGCGCGGAGAGCTGCGGCTGGGGCGCCGATCTGGGAGGATGCCGGCCGGCCGGGGAGCGCCGACGAAGAGGTAGCGACGAGAGGGGGGGGACGAGATTGCGGCGGCTCCAGGGTTTCTGTTGGTGTATGATTGGGCCAATGATTGGACTGAACTGGGCCGGCTAAAGAAGATGGATTGGGCCGGATATTTCAGTCAAATTTTCCACACCTTTCGATCATCGAATACCTGCCGCCCTGGGCTGTTTGTTTGTGTTTAGATAGTTCAAAATTCTAGCCTTCATGCCATATACTTTTCTCAATGGCTTTTGACTTCTCTTCCAGCCCATTTTGTTTTTTTGTTTGTTTTTCTTTTTTTACTTCGTCTTCGAATTTTATTTAGGGATCATGTTGTGTTTGTTGTCATGTCTCCCCTCCCCCTTTCTTTATCATTTCATATTTCGTATACAATTTGATGTTTCATTCTTTCTAATTTTTTTAAAATTTTGCAAATCTTTTGTCCTTTCTTTTTGGGTGTGCATTTTTACAATGTTCTAGTGTTGTGGTTATAGATATTTTTCTTTAAATTTTCATCATTTTATTCTAAAACATGGTGACTCTAATTTGGCCAGAGAGATAGATGAACAATAGCTTCACGCTATCTGCAGGGACGGCTGTTGAATATTCCTCTTTGTCCCTAGCTGTCCTAACCAAACTCATCCTTACATTCCAACACCACTTCTGTTACTCATTCTATAAACCACCCCATTTTCTGTTTAAGTTAATTTTCGTTACGTCCATTTCGTGTTTCGATTTGATCACTTAGAATTTCATTCAAACAAAATACAGGAAACCATGTTCTAGCTAGCCCATCAAACACCGGCGTGCTTGCTATCCTAGTTGGTGTTCTTGTGATTCTCAATTTTTAGTAAGCGTTGACTAACGAACTGCATCCAAGTTGACAAAGTTAATGAAGTGCATGTGAAAATATTCGAAGTACATGTGAAAATATTCGAAGTACAATGATGCTTCACGTCGATACCACGACCACCATTGTGGCAGCTTCGAGCGGCCCCGGTATAAAAAGGGAGGTCGTCTAGCTTTGGAGAGAATCGATAGACACAATCGTTTCTCGAGGGGAGCCATATCGATCATAACACAATGAGCGCAGCGGTGGTGGTGACCAAGTCCTCGCCGGTGCTCGTCGTCCCATCGGAGTCGGAGACGGCGGCGGCTCCGGTGATGGCTGCCGACACAGTCGCCCTCTCCTCGTTCGACCTGTGGATGCTGCCTTTTCCGATGAAGCTGCTGGTCGCGTTCGACCGTCCGATCCACGAGCCCGTGGAGACGATCAAGAGGGCCCTGTCGCGGGCGCTGGCTCACTACCGCCCCGCCGCCGGCCGCCTCGACGGCAGGGGCGGCATCGCGTGCACCGGCGAGGGCGTGGCGTTCGTCGGAGCGTCGGCCGGCTGCGCGCTGGACGAGGCCGTGGCCACGCTGCCGCAGATGGACCTCACCGCCCGCTGCCCCGGCGTGCTCTGCCGCGACGCTGACCCTTTGCTGCTGGTGCAGGTCACGGAGTTCTCCTGCGGCGGGTTCGCCGTCGGCGTCACGTGGAACCACGTCCTGGCCGACGGCGCGGGGATTGGGCAGTTCCTGCAGGCCGTCGGCGAGCTCGCGCGGGGTGTGTCGCCGCCGTCCGTCGTCCCCGTTCGGCGCTGGGACGACTCGGTCCCGGGCCTCCCGTCGTCCATGGTCGCAGCGAAGAAGTCGACGGTCGATGACAACGGACCCCCGTACCTGGTCCGCCATGACATTGCCGTGCCGTTGACCCTGATCGGCCGCATCAAGGCCGAGATCGGCTGCACGTCGTTCGAGGCCGTCGCGGCGGTGATCTGGCGGTGCCGCACCCGCGCGGCCATGTCTCCCGGCGAGACACCCGCGCCGCTCTCCTTCCCGTGCAACACGCGCGCGCTCGTCGGCGCCACGGCGGGCTACTACGGCAACTGCATCGTCGGGCAGACGGTGCCGGCCACGAGCGGCGCGGTGGCGAGCAGCAGCCTCGCCGACCTTGCCCGCCTCATCAGGCGCGCCAAGGAGAAGGTGCCGGACCTGCTGTCCGGCTCCAGCGACGGCGAGGCCGCAGCACCCGACGGCGGCGCGGAAGTGCAGCAGCTCGAGTGGTACAACGGGCTCGCCGTGGTAAGCTGGCTGAACCTGGGTTTCGAGGCGGCGGACTTCGGCGGCGGCGGCGCGGCGCGCGTGATGTGGCACGAGGAGCGGGCGCCGCTGCCAGGCTGCATGGTGTGCCCGCCGTGCCGGGGGGACGCCGTGAACGTGTCGTCGCTTTGCGTGAAGCCGGAGCACGCCGACGCCTTCCTCGGGGAGCTCGCGAGGTTGACCACAGCTACGTAGTCGAGCCATGATAAGTCTGCGGTTCAATAAAAGGCAGATAGTTTGGACTTTGGAAAGTAAACTATCCAACTTAGTTTAATTTCTTTACTATATACAATTTATTGTTTGAGAATTTCAAATTAGCGTGGATGATGTACTCTATGCGACTGAGCTTTAAAAATTTAATCAACCGAGCGTGGTAACTTTTTCTTTACTGTATTCATCTTTTTTCTTTTCGAGAATCGTACTGTATTCGTCTGAAACAAGCAACTTTAGCGTGGATGTATGAATCTGGCAATAATTTTTAGGTGACCATGAGTTCTTTAACCGTACTAGATCAAGTTCTAAGCTGCGCTAGGCGAAAAAATAAACACCAAGGTGCTTTGACTTTTGAAAGAGAGATTGGAGCGGATGGTATAAGCAAGTTGTGTTTGATTATTGGACTATAGCCCGGCTTTATATGATCTTAACCTGAGCAGCCTAATAAGCAAGCCTTGTGTATGCAACGTACTCTTGTTTGGTTTGCCGCATAAGCTAATAAGTCTATACTGAGATCGGGAAACTTATGTTTCATGGGCTGGCTACTTGTGATATTATGGTGACCATGTGTTTGTGTAGAGGTGAAGTTACCCCTTGCTGAATTCTAGAGCTGAGGTTTTTGGCGAGTCCTTGTACAAGTGAAAGGCAAACTAAACTTTGTAGCAAATGAAAACGATGGAAATTAAGCCAATCTCCAAGCCCACATCTCTTGAGTTGATCTACGGCAGCTCGCCAATCGCTGAATAATTGTGAACTACTACCATCACACGACCATCGTCCATTCAGGGAACACATCAAATCTGTGCACATTTTTCTCAAAACTTCCAAGTAGCGTTGAAAATTGGTGCCAAATCACATCAACGGGACTAGCACTGAAAATTGAATACCCATCTCAACACATGGAGCAAATGCCCATCCTGATGTAAACAGTCTTATTTTGGACGACATTGGTAGGACAGATGAACAGAACAAACGAAGCATATCTGAGTCCTTGAGACAAATGGAGAACGGGGAAAAAAGAACCTCTGACTGGACAGCAATCTCGTTTACATCACCAAGAGGCGCCAGTCTCACGAGGGAACGGCCTGCTGTCTACAACTTGCCGCTTGCTCACCCGAGGGCAGAGGACAACGCTTGCCGGCGACACAGAGCCAGAGGGCGCCACGGGCAGGCAACCAAACACCTAAAACTGCAGAGCATCGTTCCCGGACACTAAGGCCCTGTTTGGGGTAGCGGGAGCTTTTTCCAAAACCTGCAAGTATGAGAAGCTCACTTGCTAGTTTGAAAAGCTGCTGGTCTGAGAATCTGCTGGTCTGATAAGCTGGCCTGTTTGACAACCTAGCTTTTGGATACTGAGGAGTGGAAAGTCTGAAATACCCTCTGGTATAATGAATGTCTAATTACCTGTGAATTGCAATGATTGGTCCGAACAGCTTGGTTAATACTATTTTATATCATTTTATTGATAGCTTAATATTTCATATTTCATATTAAAACAAGGAATTAAATAGTAAAATTAGTTTATATAATCATACTATTTCTATTGTTTCATTGAGCTTACACAAAAGCACATCCCAAGCATAACTAGCATTTTTCAAGCCATACAAAATACCAACGGGCTACTATTTACATACAAAATGAGTTGTGCACCATCACAACTGTATCTACCCTCTATCTGCTATCAAGGAGTTCGCAATGAAATCACAAAATGCACACATATCGACATCATCTGATGATGAACCATTGTTGTGCACTCCTTCCGATGAAACAACCGGTGGGATGTATTCTTCATCCTCATCACATATTTGAAACAGCTCGTCACTTAAAGCGCTATCACGAATAAAGTTATGAAGTGCCATGCATGCAATGATGATCTTCTTTTGCTTCTCAACCGGGAAACTTGGCATATGTAATAGAACTGGCCATTTCATTTTCAGCACCCCAAAAGAACGTTCAATCACATTGCGAAGAGAGGAGTGAGCATGGTTAAAAACCTCTTTGAGACCACTTGACCTTCGGCCACCTTGAAATTCAGGTATATGATACCTTTGGCCTCTGTAGGGAGCTAGGAAACCTTTCTTGTTTGGATATCCAGAATCAACAAGATAATATTTTCCTATATGTGAAAATAATATGAGATCACATGTATGGAACAATATGACAAGGGCAAAAGTCACATGTTATTTAACCGTTACCTTCAGGAGGATGTGGAAATGCATCTGAGTAGCGTCACGAAGTATCATTGAATATTCGAGAGTCATGCGCAGATCCAGGCCATCCGGCTACAACAAATGTGAATCTCATATCAAAATCACAAACAGCCATGACGTTCTGTGTTGGGTATCCATGACGGCCAATGTGAGGAATCATCTCAATTGCTGGCACAACAACATGTACATGTGTGCCATCAATGGCACCTATGCAATTGTTGAAGTGAGGTGAAAACCGAGTATCTTGAAGCCTTGGATGCACTGTTGTGAATCCATGATCTTTTGGTTTGATGATGTCTCCAGCTAGCAGATTTACACACTCTAGCACTTCATTAAATTTCCGACTAATTATTTCAGTGGATTGTTTGAATATATTCTCAACAGTGAGAAATGATTGAGGACCACCACACATCCACAGGAACATAATTCTCAACAGAGCTCATAACTCTTGTGGACTTAAGCCCATAATTCTCAACCAATGTTTCATGCAACCTGTCAAAAACAGGACGATTCATACAGAACATGTTGTAGCAATCTCTGTTGACTTGTAGCTGATCCATGACCCATTGATACCCAGATAGGGGAGGAGGAGGTCTCCTTCTTTTCCCAAGATATTTTTCACTGTGAACCATAACAATGAGAGTGACTATTGATGCTACCAATAATTCTGATGCATCATCACTGTTATTCTCACTATCACTAGATGAATCAACATCACTTTTACTCTCACTCTCACTAGATGAATCAGCATCACTTTCACTTGATGTGCTCATCTAAAAAATAGGACAAAATGATTCAGCTAGCACATACAATAGGAAAAAAAAGGCAGTACAACATACAAATGGCAGTAGAACAAACAAATGGTTCAGCAAATAAAAAGGGTAGCATTACATAAATGCAGCTGAAATAAAAAGGGTACCATTACATACAGAGGATACATCACTACTCTATTTATTTTTCCTCTCTTCATACATCCTCTTCAGCCAAGCCACCTTTCCTTCATTAGTTTTGATGGAACGAAACACTGCACGGTTTTCACGCTTAACAAAGAGTTGGTGGTCATAAAATGCTCATCACTCCCTTCAATAGCCCCTGCATTGATAGCTTGATCCATAAGCTCTATGATGTCATCATTTTTGCTCTTACTAGTAGACAGCATATCAATAAGTCTTGACATTTGCTTAACCATAGGATTCCTACCCTTCTTCTTTGGGCTAAAAGGAAAGTCAACATCACTAGTTTTGCGTTTTCCTTCTTGTTTTGCATCCTGTGAAATGTGTCTGTTCTCTTCATTCTCATTACTATCATCACCAAGTTCAATGGGAGTTGTAGTTTTTTGAACTCCCAGAATGACCGAAGATAAACATGTGACATTGATATGTTGAAACATAACTTCAAGCTCATCTAGGTTCTCCATAGGTGCTTCACGAAAGGCTGCATATTTCTTGTTTTCTTGAAAAATAAGTCATATATATTAGTTATCATAACTTGGGTTTGAAGGATAAAAAACTAAACAACTTTCAGTTTTACTTACTGCTATCTTTTCCTTCCACCATTCATCACTTGATATAATTGTTCCATTTACAACATCGAAACCAAGACCGGTTGCAGCCCTCTTCAAATCCAACCTCAAGTTGTACTGTGGCTTCAAAGCATCCCATTTGTTCTTCAATTTACCATGTGGGTAGTGTCGTTTGGTGATAGCAAAAAAATTTTCCTCAAGATTCTTGTACCCAATGGAACTCAAGGTAGTCCCTGGTCTATTCCCAGCTAGAGTTTCTTCCTTACATATCTGGCAAAATATTTTGGTTGCATATGCATCCCATACTGCTTTTGGTGCCTTCGCCTTCCCTTTGTCCATCTATACTATCAAAATTACTCCAACAATAAGCAACATACAAGTACTCAGATCCATGCATCTACCTATGCTCATCCAATTTTCAGCCATGAACTACTCAAATCCAATCTTAAAACCCCTATGCATAAATCCCTAGAACTAGTGTTGCGAAGGGAGATGTGCTTACCATGGATGCGACCTCCAAGATCCACGGAGCTGCAACTGTGGGGGCAGGGCCGCCGGCCGGAGAGGCGACAGCGGGGGCAGGACCGCCGACCGCAGCTGCGACGTGGGGGGAGGGGTGGGGCCGCCGACCGGAGCTGAGACGGCAGGGAGCAGGGCGGGGGCGCCGCCTAGAGCAGCAACGGCGGGGAGCGGGGCCGCCGTTTGGAGATGCGACGACGGGGAGAGGGGGCGCCGTCCAAAGATGCAACGGGCGACGGCGGGGAGCTGCAACTCGCGTCGCTGTGCGCTTGGGAGGGGGCGGCACGAGACGGGAAAAGGTGGGGAACGGAAGATTTTCGCTATATATACTAGTGGCTAACACGGGTAATTCTATTGAAGTTTTGTGGGGACGTTCATAGCACTGAAGTGCACAAGCTCGGGAAGCTCCTCTCGCCGAGCTTTTGGACCCTAGGCAAAAATGAGCTTCTGGACTTGCTCAATGGTGGGAAAAGCAGGTCTGTTTGGGGGAGCTTGTAGCTTTTCCAGCTAGTTGGAGTAGCAGAAGCTGCAGGAAGCTACCCCAAACAGGGCCTAAGCCAGGGCCCATGGAACCAAACACGTCCATATTATCCTTGTTGGTGACAAAATTTTGCAGAAAGGGCTCTTGTAACTAGTCACCATAACACATACTCAAATCTAGTGTGTGCTTCTTTCCAAAAACAAATAAATAAATAAACATGTTATGAACTTATGATGACATGGTTGGGCCCGTACGTGATGGGCTGGCCTGAAAAATCTAATATACCCGACTTTGCAGAAAAGCCCAGTTGCTGCATGACCGGGCCTCGCTAGGTTGCATGGGATGTACATTGGGTTGGTAGCGGCCCATTCCAAGTTTGCAACCCCTTCTCCTCCGGCGCCTGGTGGTGGTGGAAGGCCGTCTTCCCCACCAGACCGCCGCCGCCGCCACCCCCTCTACCCTTTCCCTGCTCGCCCTCGCTGCACAACTGCATTCCCCCATTCACCGTCGCCTTCTCACTATGGTGCACCACTGCGGTTGTTGCCGCCCCTCCCGTAGTGTAACCCCTCCACAATTCCCCACACCCTCCTAAAGCAAAAGGAGAGTTGGCATGGGGACGCGATGCGACAGTATATGGCGCTAGCGGGGCAGTAGTAGGACTGGCGGCTTAGGGAGGAGACGGCCACCGGGAGTGGAGGCTTGTAAGAAGAGGAGACGCTGGCCGCGTTAGTGCAAGGGGTAGTACAACACGATGGCTCCAGTGAGTTTATTTGGGGCTCCTCTGACAGTGGTGTCTGAACGGGAAGACAAATCACAATCCAACTTCAGCTGATAAGGAAATCAAATTTGGTGCAAGATGCAATGCAAGTTGAACAATCAATGGTACGAAACATTGAAATTGGTAGTGCTCTATCTGTGATCAGTGTCGGGGAACGACCTATACTCTGTATTCCTGTTTTGTGCTCTCATACGAACAATGGTTACCCAGTCACGTGACTTTTTTTATTTGCATATTATGAACCCAGGGAAGTATGATCGGGTAGCAATGTATACTCGCATGCAATTAAGTTTGTGCAATAGAACCTTTATAATTGTCCAAATTTGTAAGACTTTAGTTTATACAACTAAGTAGTGTTCTACTGTGCAGATTGTAGCTAGCTGATTTGAAATTATAATTCCATGCATGCCGTTGCCATCACTACATGGAGCTCTTCTGTATATAGTTCTTTAATTCGTTGTCTTTGTTTTTTTTTTCTGGTTGTTATTACAGGATGACTTTGATGTGGCAGAAAGGGAAACAAAGCAGAGGCTGCAACCCATTTGCACAGAATAGCTCCATTCAAATGTAATCTCCTGTCTTCAGATAGTACGTTGTTCCATTATTTAAATTTCACCCTGTGTAGGGAGCTGGTCTAAGCAATATGGGCAGCAAAACATTCCTAAATGCAAATCTTTAGTCATCACTCATACGGTCCCGCTATTTGGTAAGCTTGCCTTAAAAAAGATTTCCAGGTGCTCTTTTCCAGTTTACTTTGTATGATTAGGATCGTTGGTTGCCTGCAGATGACAAAGATGGGCTATGTTTTTTTCATACCTTCAAAGACTGCATTGATGAAAGAATTTGAAGGTTTGGATCTGTTATAATGCTTGCGAAGTTCACATATTTTCTAAGAGGTACCCTTGCTCTTCTATTTTTCCAGAGCTGTTTAGTTTTACCCGTTGACCATTGACTCTGCTGTTTGGGTATATGCTGTTATATTAGTTGAACTTGCCAACCAATTCTTTCAGTGTTTGGAAAGTTGTTAAGTACCTTCTCCATGAGTAAAGACTCTTGTATCCACTTCTTTCTAATCAGCCATTCTCCATTAAGTTAACCTTACTCTTCAGTGAAGTATTGTTGAGGTAGTGGATCCTTTATAATTGTTGCTTACTTGCTATCATCCTTATGCGTTAAACTTTTCTGATACGATATGTAGTGGATCATTCCTAAATGCAAATATTCAGTCGTCACTCATACGGTCCCACTATTTTGTAAGCTTCGCTCAGCTGATCATTCCACTTCATGATTTTGTATCTGTAATTCTGATAATTTTTTTATTGCCTGAAAAAAATATTTCCATATGTTCTTTTCCATTTTACTTCACGTGATTAGGATCATTGGTTGCCTGCACATGACAAAGATGGGGTATGTTATTTCTACGCCGTCAAAGACCATGTTGTCACACCCGGTTTAAGGACTAAACCGAATGCATAACTATATGTATGCCAGGATCAAGTTCCATACATATAGTGACATCATCAGTGAATAACAGCAACAGTATCACGTAAAGAAACATAAATAAGGACTTACAAGACTATCAGAGATATGCGCTTATCATGGAAACGAAAGCTCCACACTTCACAGGCAGACGATTGGGGGTTACGTACGCCTAGAACTCTTCATCATCATCTTCAGTAGACTTCACACCTTTTTCTTCTGAGCAGCAGTTAGCAAGGGTGAGTACACTTATGGTTGGTACTCAGCAAGGCCACAAGAAATAACCAGAATAATGATTTAAATCCATGTTTAAGTTTATTAATCATGTGAGGGTTCAGGCCGCTCTTGACCGTGAGCACGGCTGATATATCAGTTTTAGACACTCTGCAGAGGTTGTACACTTTCACCACAAGTCGCATAAAAGTTCAAAAGAACTTTGGACCCAACCATGCTGTGCTAGCTAGGCACAATACCACACTTCCGAGGTGTGATTGCATAGGGACGCTACGAGGCCTTTACAAAGATTCCCTAATAAGAAGTAGTCCGCTAGAGTTTCGGTAGCAGTGTGGTCCATAAACCTCCCTAATGGTCAGCACCTTAGCGAAGGCTGCTACCCCAAGAGGACCGGGCTATGACCCCTATCACCGACCCCCTCCTTGCCCTTTCGGTAAGACCGCTTCAAACTAGAGTCTCTAATTAATTAGCCAAGACCAGAGCCATATAGCCCTCGTGGTTGTACTGTTTTCCTGGGTGGTTCTCCACGTTCCATTTAATACATGGTATTCTTGTAAATAAGCATAGATAGAAGGTTGGTTAGGGTCACTTGCCTTTTTCCAACGAAAAGCTACTCTTACTGCTCTTCAGCTCTTGCTTACTTGGAAACCTTGATCTTCAAGCTTCAACAGCGATCATTCTACTCGAAGCAAACATCGAGCACAAACATACAAATCAACAAACAAGTACAGCTAAGAACAATACACCAATCACAAAACAAAAGCTTTTAAAAGAGCGTGCAAGAGCACAAGAAACACGGAAAATGGAGCTAGGGTTGAAAAGACACAGCTATCGGAAGATTGGTATTATAAAAGAAACAAAAGAACTATGAGCTTTATTTATTTTATTTGGAAAATAAATGTAAAAGATATTCAAAATATCCTTGATTATAATTGACTTATATTATATTTTTATTTATAAAAGCGGAGTAGAACTTAGTCATATTTTATTTATGATTGTCTATGTACAAATTACACTAATTAACAATTAATTAGAAAGAAAACTTGTGAGAGCAGCTAAACGCATAACTTTATATTTGGTGCTCAACTAAACAAATTATATTTAGAACACATTTGAGTTGGTATTAATTGAATGGACATTAGTTATGAAAAACCGGTGGTAAAGACCTAGGTGGATTTTAATTAGAAAAACTAGGTGAGAGAAATTTAATCAAATTAAATATATTTTTAATTAAAAGACAGGAACTAAGGCACAACGACACGACTAAACGGTAGCTTAGGGTTTTAGAAGACTTAACGCAACAAGAACGAGTCGAAACGGAGCTAAAACGACGAAGATAGGGCTAAAACAAGGCTTCAGGGATTTATCTGCGAAGAAACTGAACTTCCAGGGCTAAATTGAAGAAATCAGGGCTAAAATATAATTAAACCTTAAACAGAGGGTCGGGGTGCAAAACTATAGGTCCTGGACGGCGAGTATTAATTCTAGAAAGGTCAGGGGTCGGGACAGAAAAAGAAAGGGCTCAACTCTAATTATTTTTCTACTGATCTGGACTGCGGGTTGATTTCTGGAAAGTCTAGGGGCTTTTCTGCAAAGGTTCCGGGGTCGGCTAGGTTTGGCTCAGTCGGGCGGATCTGGTCCGTTGGATCACGATCCGACGGCAGGGTAAGGGTCGGGCGAATCGAACGCGGCTCGGATCTGTTCTGACCGTTAGATTTAGACCGGACAACAGGGTGAGGGTCGGGCGAAGGCGGCGTCTCGTGAGCGGCTCAGATTCGCTCTGGCCGTGAGATCCAGATCGAGCGGCGGGACGAGGGTCGGCTCGGGTCGACTCGGCGGAGAAAAAGGGTTGGGCGAATTGCTCCGCTGCGCTAGGCGCCGCCGGCGAGCGAGAGCGGCGGCGGATGGCCGGAGTTCACCGAATCCAGTGTTCCGTGGCTCGGTTCATGCTGGGATTGTGCCGGGGAGAGAGAGGGCGGCACGACGAAAGTGTTGGTGGCCACGGGACGGCCGTGCAGCGACTGTAGGCCGGCGGCCACAGCGGCGGGCGGAAACAAGGGTCCGGCGAGAAATCGGGGCTGCGATAGAGCGAGAGAGAGGGGGAAACGGGTGCGGCTTGGTGCTCACCAACTCGCGGAACTCCGGCGAGAGTTGAAGGCGGCGGAGATGCAGCGGGGCGGTGAATCGACGGAGGGGCGGCAACACGGGGCGGCGGCGTTCCTCCGGTGTGCGACTTCCAGCAGCGTGCAACAGTGTGGAGTAGAGGATGGGATTGAGGATGGCTCTGGGTGCAAAGCGGGGCTCTAGCGTGGGTTTTATAGGGGAGGGGAGGAGGCGGTGCGGCCGGGAAAAAGGAAGGCGGCGGCTTACGCGGCGGACAGCGAAGGAAAGGGCGGAGCGCGTACCGCGATGAGTATGGCAGCCAGCGTCGCGGGGAAGGAAAGAGGAGACGCGGGCGACGGCGCGGAGTCGATCTGGATTCAGGGTGAGGAGAAAAGGAAAGGGGAGGCGCGGACGACGGCGCGACGGTGCGTCTGGCGTCGCGGCGGAAAAAGGAAAGAGGGAGCGGTGCGAGAGGAAGAAGAAAGGAAATAAAGAGAGAAGGAACTGACGAGTGGGACCAGCATGTCGGTGAGAGAGGGGTGAGGAAAAGTATGCGGTTTGGGCCTGCTGAGTTGGGCCGCGGGGAAGGAAGAAAAACGAGAAGAGAAAGATTGGGCCGACTGGGTTGGGCCGCAGGGGGAAAAGAAAAGGAGAAGAGAAGGAAAAGAAAAGAAGAGGAGAAAAGAAAGAAGGAGAAGAGAGAGAGGTTTGGGCCGGGCTGGAAGAAGGGAAAGAGAGAGAGAAAGATGAGATGAGCCAAAAGGGATAGAGAAGAGATAAAAAAAGATTTTAGGGTAGTTTTTGGGTAATTTTTATTTTGCAAACTCAAACACGCAAACAAACAAAAACTAATGCAGCGACATGAATGCAACATACATAAAACCATTTTATTTAATTCTGAAAGACAATTATTTATTTTTCCTATACTAAATTCTCTGTAAAGATAATAAATGTTGAAATTTTTATATAATTATGAGAAAATCATTGCTTTATTATTATTTTTTTTTTAATCACATCCTAAAATCTATTAATTTTAGGGTGTGACACATGTTGATGAAAGAATTCGAAGGTCTAGATCTATTATAATGTTTGTGAAGTTCAGAGATTGCCTAAGAGGTATCCTTGCTCTTTTATTTTGGGCAAGGTTGTTTAGTTTACCCCAGCGACCATTGACTCTGTTGTTTGCTTATATGCTGCTATATTAGTTGAACTTGCCAACCAATTGTTTCAGTGTTTGGAAAGTTTTTCTTGTTAGGTACCTTCTCCATGAGTTCAGACTCTTATATATACTTCTTCCTAATCAACCATTCTCCATTCAGTTCGTCTTACTCTTCGGTGAAACAATGTTGAGATAGTGGATCCTTTATAATTGTTGCTTACTTTTTGTCATCCTTACGCGTCAAACTTTTCTGATATGTAGTTCCTTAGCCATATTTTCCAAAGTTATTTGTTTGCTGGATAACTTACATAAATGCCCCCTTGACCCTGGTCAAAGATGAGCCATCATCGGCTTTTGATGAACAAAGCATAGTCAAGTAAGCTCTTGGAGGCCAACTGAAAAGCCAGGTTAGTCGATCATCACTGTGTAGCATGGAGGGGCACTGATACTCTTAGCTTTGCACAAGGAAGAAATTCAAATTTTGCCAATTACGCTCTTGATATTCATTCAGTAGTTTTCGTAAATAGCAGATCAAGATCTGGAATATTATGCGTTGACTAAATGGATATGTTGAGGAGTTTGAGTGTTTGGGTTCGGTCTATTAGTACTGTATTGGGTTTAGTAGCCTACTTCCTGAATTTTTTCAGGTTACATCATTTCAGGTTTCCATTTGGCCCCAAAACGCGTGCACTGTCATAGTGAATTTTGAAATGCTGGTAGAATATGCTTTGGGTTTTGGTCAGTTAAGTAATGCTCACATTTATTTTGTTGGCAGATGATTTAACGGATTTTGTGTTCTGTACCCAACTTCCTATGATATTTAGAAATTCAATTTGACAGTGATCCAACTATTAGCCAATAACTATCCTATATAATCTTAGTTACTGATTGATTTAGGTGGATCACACTGAATTAGGCTACTGCACGAAAGCATACTATAGTTAGGCAACCAGACAGCCACTTCTTCGCGCTCTGCCTCTTCATCTTGAAGTCACACAGGCTCCACCTCTTGTTGAAGTCACACATGCGGTCGGAACCACGTCCTTCTCCCTCATTTACAGCAGCAACTATAGCCGTTGCAGCCCCTAGAGCTGCCTGTCCATGCTATTGCATGCCACTGCCAGCATCTTCCACCCACCATGCATGCATGAGCAGCGACCTTATTGCTGAACCTAGCTTGAGCACTAACCTGGCCGTGGGCACGGTGGTGGTGCTTCAATCCGCCCCAATCCAGTGGACACGGTGGTGGTGGTCCATTATAATCTCACTAGCCGTATTCCGCCCCAATCCGGTTTGCTTCAATATTTTTTGCCATGCCACTAAATCAGGTTTAAGCTTATCCCACTTGTTCTTCAATTGCATCTTGGTTGCATGAATTCCTGTCATTTGATAAAAGCTTTCCGCCACCTTCTCATTGCCTACTGAGTTCAAGTCGGTGTTTGGCCTATTGCCCTTCTTAACTTGTTTAGCAAATAACGAAATTCGTGTCATTCCAATCTATTGCATCACCCTGACCATGATATTACAATAACATTTCAAGCATTCGCACTACTGGTTTTCAATTTTGTATCATTGACCTCGATCGGTCGGCGCCACGGACACAACCTTGACCGGCAATAGGCACATGGCCTCCTAGCTCACCTTGGCCTCAAGGGTGCTAGGGTCGGCCGGGGCCGGTGGGATGAAGGGGGTTCGGTCCCCTGAGGAAGGAGCAGATGCTGTGATTTGCCATGGATTTGAAGAAATTGTGAGAGAGGAGCAGAAAAATTGAAGGGGATTTACAAGGGATTACTCCACAATACCTAGATGGGACGGGAGATCATCTTCAGTAGGATCCATTTTGCTTGAGAGCGGAGGCCGCCGGCGACGTCTCCTTGGAGGGACCTGGCGCTAGGGTTCATGGGACAGGGGGGTGGCGGCGGCTCTAGAGGAAGAAGACGGGGGCGGGGGGTGGGGGGGCATAGGGAGAAGGGACGTGCCTTTTCTTTTTTTCATGAAGAGGTATGTTGTGTAACCAGTGGCAATAGTAGGTAATTTTATCTCAACTCCAGGTTTTTTTCCTAGAGTTTCCGGATCTGGAGTTTCTGAAGCTAGACGTGTTTGGCAGGAAGTTCGTGGAGCAGAGCTAGGAAAGTTGGAGTGGAGCTCTACCAAACATGCCCTAAAACCATGGCCTTCCTCCTACTGTGTGCTTTGCTTAGGGCACTTAAAATCATCTAGACATATGGAGCTTCTTGGTTGGCGGAGCCGGATCTGCAGCCATCACAATGGTAGTATAGTAGCAACACGCTCGGCTGGTGGACCAACATAACCACTACACCCATGTTCCTCACAACACTACACCCCATGTTTCTCACAAAGCGATGAGAAGTCTTACCCTTCTAATCAGCTGGGAAGTGTGGAATGAGAGGAACTCCAAAGTCTTCCGCCATTGCGAATCAACCACGACCTCCATTTTGACGAAAGTAAAAGATGAAGCGACAGCATTGGATTTCAGCATGCAGGCGTAAAAGATCTAGCATCCTTCTTAGCTCAAGATTAAGTGTTTACATGATCTTTTACCGTCTAGCTGGGTTGTAATCTCCCTCCTTTATCAATGAAATAGGTGTTGGAATATTTGGGCTAGGCCCATTTATTTAAATGATAAGTTAAGAATTAAAAGGCCCACGAGTTAATGTTGGGGAATTAAGAGGTGATTAATACCTTGTGAGTAATTGAGGAGAGTAATGACTGTGTTATAATTGGTGATTAAAACAGAGACTTAAATGACTGGTTAATGACGCAATTTGATGACCATTATTGTGTCCAGGGTTATCTCCTTCTACTCTTTGATCACCTATATAAGGAGACAGCTTCATCTCACTGAGATGTCTCTAAACACTCTACGGTACTTCTGTTAAGAAGACCTCTCTCTTTCTTCCTTTGTTTTGTGCTGTTAACATCCCCATCGCTACGTACTATGCGCACAGTTCTAGTGAGAGCAGGCCTTCGAAACCCTGCACGTTGAAGGTCCTGCACGGGATAGCGGGCAATCAGATTTTTGGGAGCGTCTTCACGCGACTGCTCGCCTGCTTCCATTCGACTAGTTCTCCTTCAAGCCGTACAACTACTTCCTAAAGCTGTGCGACTACTTCTTCAAGATGTAGCGCCCCGATCGACTACATCCTCGAGATGAACGACTACTTCATCCTCGAGTTGTACGCTACCTCCAGATGGCCGCCGTAGTTGTATTCCCCAAGTGAACATCAAGATCGTCCCGACAACTTCTAGACGGCCCTCTGCACTGCATCACTGCATCGACTCAGTTCGACTACATCAAACAGCCTGTACCGACACAATGTCCAGTACTGGGAATGGTACAACTGGTGTGTCCGGCACCGGGTCCCGCCTCGGGTCCTTTCCCTCTGGTCTATCCTTTTGTTCTTGTTGTTTGATAAAATTAACATGAACACAAGCACATGTTTTGTCGTCACAAGATCACTAATTTGCGTCATGAATTTGCTAGTAATATTCGGAATTAAAATAGGCCAAAATTTGCCTTTATCTAACAATAGGCACAATCTCGTGCATGTTTGTTAAAGAAAAATTCATCCAGGTTAGTTGTCGTGAATGTCACTTGTTCGGTCTAATTGGAGGCCGATAATGCAAAGACGCTGAGAAAGTGAGACAAAGAAAGTACTGCGCGGGCCTTGTGCGTCGTATATCACAAACTAGTTTCTGCCTTAATATAGAGATGCCCATCTCTTGCGTATTCAATTTAAAAAAGTGGGATTAAGAGATATATCGTCAGTCATGGTGGCGAGAGGAAGAGTCCATTATTATGTTATCATGTAACTGTCTGATAGCGGATCGTTCCTCCGGACTGAACTTGAGTTCCGTTCACACCGGATATTGAACGCCAATTAGAAGTGTTAAATATAAGCTACATACAAAATTTGTTACATAAATATAGGCTAATTCGCGAGACGAATCCATTAAACCTAATTAGTTTATAATTTGACAATGTTGTGCTATAGTAAACATATGCTAATGATGTATTAATTAGGCTTAATAGATTCGTATCGTGAATTAGTCTCCATTTATGCATTTTATTTTACAGTTAGATTATATTTAGTCACTCTAATTAGTATCCAAATGTCCGATGATCCGGACTAAAAATTAGTTTTCAAATCTAAACACCCCCTTAAGCTAAATAAAGTGTCACCGGTATACAACCATGCATGATGTAATCGCACATTACATTACATTACATTATTACATTGGTTTGCGGATGTCCTTATGCGCTGACACAACAGGTCGTGCCGTACTGTACGTGCTTTCGCGTAGGGGAAGCGCCACGTCCGCCACTCGCTCCTGGTTCTGGCGACGTCGACAAAGATTCATGATCCCCATGAATGAATGGTAAGCGGCCAAAATCGAAGAGAAATCAGCAGGGCTAGGCAGCCCGCTGAGAGAGAGTTTGTCGGCATACGCGCTCACTGGCGCATCATGCATGATGCCATCTGCTGCCGCCGAGCCCAGCAATGGCGTCCACGAACCCCCACATCCATCCATCGTCTGGGCAGGCACAGGCACGGAAAAAGCAACAAATATCATCGGAACCAAGGACAGAGCCACAGAGGGAGAGCGTGCCCTGTGCTTGCGGCTGTGGTCGGCGCCACGCGCAGGCCTCCAACAGCGACCGCAACTTATCCGCGGCCTCATCGTCTCCGCCCGGCCGGAAATCCCCCGCGGCCAATCACAGCGCGCGCCGCGCCGATCGCGATCCCCCTTTTCCAGCTCGGCCGCCCCGCCCCCGAGCTCGGCCGCCCTGCCTCGACATCCATCTCCCCGTCACCGCCAACGTGTCCCGGCTCCCGCCACCAGAATCCCCTGAGGCCCCTTCCCTTCCCTGGGACACACCCCGTCCGTCCGCTCCGCCGCGAGGACACTCACTGACAACCTATACATCTTCGCGCTTCCCGCGCTCCCCTGCTCGCTCGCTTCCTTCCTTCTTCCCTTTCTCCTTTCCTTCCCCTGTTTTCTTCTGGAGAGAGGGAGGGGAGAGCCAAGAACAAGCTAGAATCAATCAAGACAGCCATCCACCACCGGGTTTTGTTTACAGATTCTACCTGTAGATTATTTTACTGACTGACTCAGCTCATCCTCTCCTTCGATCCCTGTAAATTAATCGCCCATGTCGTCGTCTCTAGTGTCCACCCCCTTCGCCGGGGCGGCGGCGGCGCAGAAGAGGCTCCTCCCGGCGCCCGTGCCGCCGCTGCACTCCTTCCTGCTCAGCAGCGCCCGCCGCCAGCCAGCCGGCGCCCGCCGCGCCGCCTCCACCATCCGGTGCGCGGTCGCCGGCGGCAACGGCCTCTTCACGCAGACCAAGCCCGAGGTGCGCCGCGTGGTCCCGGGCCCCGACCCCCCGCGCGGCGGCGGCCCGCCGCTGCCCCGCGTCAAGGTCGTCTACGTCGTCCTCGAGGCGCAGTACCAGTCCTCCGTCACCGCCGCCGTGCAGCAGCTCAACGCCGACCCGCGCCGCGCCGCCGCGTTCGAGGTCGTCGGCTACCTCGTCGAGGAGCTCCGCGACGAGGACACCTACCGCACCTTCCGCGCCGACCTCGCCGACGCCAACGTCTTCATCGGCTCCCTCATCTTCGTCGAGGAGCTCGCGATCAAGGTCCGGGACGCCGTCCAGGAGGTGCGCGACCGGATGGACGCCGTCCTCGTCTTCCCCTCCATGCCCGAGGTCATGCGCCTCAACAAGCTCGGGTCCTTCAGCATGTCGCAGCTCGGGCAGTCCAAGAGCCCCTTCTTCCAGCTCTTCAAGCGCAACAAGGCCAACTCCGGCAACTTCGCCGACAGCATGCTCAAGCTCGTGCGCACGCTGCCCAAGGTGCTCAAGTACCTGCCCTCTGACAAGGCGCAGGACGCCCGGCTCTACATCCTCAGCCTCCAGTTCTGGCTCGGGGGCTCGCCGGACAACCTCCAGAACTTCCTCAAGATGATCGCGGGGTCCTACGTGCCCGCGCTCAGGGGCGCCGGCATCAAGTACGACGACCCCGTGCTCTACCTCGACGCCGGCATCTGGCACCCGCTCGCGCCCACCATGTACGAGGACGTCAAGGAGTACCTCAACTGGTACGGCACGCGCCGCGACGCCGACGACAGGCTCAAGGACCCCAACGCGCCCGTCATCGGCCTCGTCCTCCAGAGGAGCCACATCGTCACCGGCGACGACGGCCACTACGTCGCCGTCATAATGGAGCTCGAGGCCAAGGGCGCCAAGGTCATACCCATCTTCGCCGGCGGGCTCGACTTCTCCGGACCCACGCAGCGGTACCTGGTCGACCCGGTCACCGGCAAGCCGTTCGTCGACGCCGTCGTCTCGCTCACCGGGTTCGCGCTCGTCGGAGGGCCGGCCAGGCAGGACCACCCAAAGGCCATCGCCGCGCTGCAGAAGCTCGACGTGCCCTACATTGTCGCTCTGCCCCTCGTGTTCCAGACCACGGAGGAGTGGCTCAACAGCACACTGGGGCTTCACCCCATCCAGGTCGCGCTGCAGGTCGCGCTACCGGAGCTCGACGGAGGGATGGAGCCCATCGTCTTCGCCGGAAGGGACCCAAGGACAGGCAAGCACTATTTCTCTACCTAGCTCACTCCTCAGCATATATATACCTGAATGTCTGCATAAGAGGAGATTCTCTTGGTCTGATTCGTTTGTACTCGAAGCAGAGTTTTAAACGTTTCTTCTTGTGCTCGATGCAGGGAAATCACATGCATTGCACAAGAGGGTGGAGCAGCTCTGCACCAGAGCAATCAGATGGGCTGAACTCAAGAGGAAAACTAAGGTACGTCTCTGTAGTGCTGCACAAACTGCAAATTCTAGTATTGAGTACTGTATATCAAGGGCAACTATAAAGTTATGACAGTCAATTCTGCTGTTCTTATCTTCTTGGGCTTCATTTTGGGCTGGGAAAAAAAATTAACTTTATCATAGCTAACACTTATCAACATACTAGCTCCGCAGCTGCTTCACTGTCATGCTGAATCACAACTGAAGAATTCATAATACATGCCAATGACATTCTAGGATACAAAAATGTTAATTAACCAGTAGCGATAATCCCCATGCCACAAGTATGCTAGGATATAGCAGTTTTCAGATTGACACTGAAGTAATTGAGCTGAAAAATGAAGAATTTCTGGGACATACCAGTGCCACAAACCTGCTATGATGGTGCCAAGTTAAATAACTGACAAAACCCCCCGATATAGATAGACTCTGTAACGCATGGCATCTCATGACGAAAGGGAAGAGCATGTTATTTAAATCTGGTAACTGATGACAACGTTTAGCTGCCAACTAACCGACTCAAGTTCAAATCCTTCTAATAATATATCAATGGATTGTGCAAGGACAAAACTAATACTTTGGTTGCATAGTGGCCTGTTCTGTGCTATTTTCCTTTTGGGCGAAAGCTTTGCATTTTATGAGTGAAAAATGATGGTACTGAGCTGCCAATCCCCTATATGCATGAGTGTTCAAATTAACTTGGCATTTTTGCTCTGTTCGTTGCAGGAGGAAAAGAAACTGGCAATCACTGTTTTCAGCTTCCCACCAGACAAGGGCAACGTTGGCACTGCAGCATATCTGAATGTGTTCAACTCCATCTACTCTGTCCTCTCAAACCTCAAGAGGGACGGCTACAATGTTGAGGGTCTTCCAGACACACCTGAAGCTCTCATCGAGGAGGTGATCCATGACAAGGAGGCCCAGTTCAACAGTCCCAACCTCAATGTCGCCTACCGCATGAATGTGCGGGAGTACCAGTCTCTCACTTCCTATGCCTCCTTGCTGGAGGAGAACTGGGGCAAGCCACCTGGGCACCTCAACTCTGATGGTGAAAACCTCCTTGTCTATGGGAAGCAGTATGGCAATATCTTCATTGGTGTGCAGCCCACTTTTGGGTATGAAGGTGATCCGATGCGGCTTCTGTTCTCAAAGTCTGCCAGCCCTCACCATGGCTTTGCAGCATACTACACCTTTGTTGAGAAGATCTTCCAGGCAGATGCTGTTCTGCACTTCGGCACACACGGATCCCTTGAGTTCATGCCGGGCAAACAGGTTGGCATGAGTGACACCTGCTACCCTGACAGTCTCATTGGCAACATCCCCAACATCTACTACTATGCAGCAAACAACCCATCAGAGGCCACCGTCGCCAAGCGCCGGAGCTATGCAAACACCATCAGCTACCTGACACCACCGGCTGAGAATGCCGGTCTCTACAAGGGGCTCAAGCAGCTGTCAGAGCTCATCTCCTCTTACCAGTCCCTCAAGGACACGGGGCGTGGTCCTCAGATTGTGAGCTCAATCATCAGCACTGCAAAACAGTGTAACCTTGACAAGGATGTCCCGTTGCCCGAGGAAGGCGAGGAGCTCCCACCAAAGGAGCGTGACCTCATTGTTGGGAAGGTGTATGCGAAGATCATGGAGATTGAATCACGGCTCCTGCCGTGTGGTCTGCATGTCATCGGTGAGCCGCCAAGTGCCATCGAGGCTGTGGCCACATTGGTGAACATTGCCGCCCTTGACCGCCCAGAGGATGGCATTAGCTCACTGCCCGGCATACTTGCTGCAACAGTGGGCAGGGACATTGAAGATGTGTACAGGGGAAGTGACAAGGGCATACTGGCTGATGTTGAGCTTCTGAGGCAGATAACTGAAGCTTCACGTGGTGCCATCACTGCCTTTGTTGAGAAGACCACAAACAGCAAAGGGCAAGTCGTCAATGTCACTAACAGTCTCAGTTCCATTCTTGGGTTTGGTCTCTCAGAACCATGGGTGCAGTACCTGTCCACGACCAAGTTCATCAGAGCAGACAGAGAGAAGCTGAGGGTCCTGTTTGGATTCTTGGGGGAGTGCTTGAAACTCGTTGTGCAGGACAATGAGCTTGGCAGCTTGAAGCTTGCCCTTGAGGGAAGCTATGTTGAGCCTGGCCCTGGTGGTGATCCGATCCGTAACCCAAAGGTTCTCCCAACAGGGAAGAACATCCATGCTCTTGACCCACAGGCGATCCCAACTGCAGCTGCCCTGAAGAGTGCCAAGATTGTTGTTGACCGTCTGCTGGAGAGGCAGAAGGCTGACAACGGTGGCAAGTATCCTGAAACAGTTGCACTTGTCTTGTGGGGCACCGACAACATCAAGACCTACGGTGAGTCATTGGCCCAGGTGCTGTGGATGATTGGTGTCCGGCCAGTGGCTGACACCTTTGGCCGTGTCAACCGTGTGGAGCCTGTCAGCCTTGAGGAGCTTGGACGTCCGAGGATTGATGTCGTCGTCAACTGCTCCGGTGTCTTCAGGGATCTTTTCATCAACCAGGTATCAATTGTTGAATACCTCACCTACCGTGTTTAAATTTTGTTTTGTACATAGTGAATTTGCATACACAGCAAGAATAGATAAACTGCTGCACTGAACTTAATGATTTACTTATGGAACAGCAACGTATTTAATTTTGATGCGTGCAGATGAACCTGTTGGACCGTGCCGTGAAGATGGTCGCTGAACTGGATGAGCCAGTAGAGATGAACTATGTGCGCAAGCATGCCCAGGAGCAGGCAGAGGAGCTGGGTGTCTCGCTAAGAGAGGCGGCAACAAGGGTGTTCTCAAACGCATCCGGCTCCTACTCGTCGAATGTGAACTTGGCAGTGGAGAACGCATCATGGACCGACGAGAAGCAGCTCCAGGACATGTACCTGAGCCGCAAGTCCTTCGCATTCGACAGTGATGCTCCAGGGGCAGGCATGAAGGAGAAGCGCAAGGCGTTCGAGCTTGCCCTGGCAACCGCGGATGCCACGTTCCAGAACCTCGACTCGTCGGAGATCTCGCTCACAGACGTGAGCCACTACTTCGACTCCGACCCAACAAAGCTGGTGCAAGGGCTGCGGAAGGATGGGCGGGCACCTTCCTCGTACATAGCAGACACAACCACAGCAAATGCTCAGGTGAGGACACTGTCGGAGACGGTGCGCCTTGATGCAAGGACAAAGCTGCTGAACCCCAAGTGGTACGAGGGGATGATGAAGAGTGGGTACGAGGGCGTTAGGGAGATCGAGAAGCGGCTCACAAACACTGTTGGGTGGAGCGCAACATCCGGGCAAGTGGACAACTGGGTTTACGAGGAGGCGAATTCCACGTTCATTGAAGATGAGGCGATGAGGAAGAGGCTCATGGACACCAACCCCAACTCATTCAGGAAGCTGGTCCAGACCTTCCTAGAAGCCAGCGGCAGAGGCTACTGGGAGACATCAGAGGAGAACTTGGAGAGGCTCCGGGAGCTCTACTCGGAGGTTGAAGACAAGATCGAGGGAATTGACCGGTAAATTGATTTGACCAATGGATCGGGCTCCAGCATTCCGGCAAGGAGAAGCTCGGAGCTCTTCTGTCTCGCTGGGTTGAGGCACTTGTACAATGTGTGATTTATATAAAGTTGTAACATGTAATAATAATACAGGAGGATACAATGTTTAACAAAGAGGGTGGCTGTGATTGGAAAAAAAAAGGAAGCATGAGTCGAAGAAATGAAGTTGTTTTGTGTAGAGTTTTCTTTTATTCTTGCTTTCTCAATTTTGTTATGGAGAATGAACGAGTAACAAAGATGGAGGCATGGAGCATATTTCAGCCTCAACTTCACTTGGCTTTGAAATATCCTTGTTCTTTCAGTTTACATACTTCATCAGTTGTGCAGCTTGTCTTAAATTTTATTGATCATGAAAAATGCTGTACAAGTGCATATGGATGCGCAGATATTAGTGCAAAGGAGAAAAAACAGAAGACACAGGAGGACGATAGAAAAAAAGTGAAGAAAATAAAATAAAAGAAGGTAGACATGAAGAAGGAACTAACTGGTGGAAGATGCCTTTTGCATAGATCATACATAGGCTTTCATTTGAGGGCTTTTCATTATTTTCTACTCCTTCGATGATTACAACTTGGCTGAACTGGTTCAATTGACATGTCCTGATTCCTGAAAAAAAAAGGTTTTGTAATATTAACTGATGCCTTATTGTTTTATAGCCAAGAAGATCATCCTAAACGTTACCTGATGGAGCATGCAACTCCATTGGACGTCTGAACCTGCTCATGCATTTAGTTCCTGCTATTGTCTTCTCTGTTCTTCCCAAGGTTCTCAGTATCGTTTTGAATCAACGCACTTCGGATTTGCATATATGCACACATAAGTACCTTGCGAGTTCCCCAGGTGCAATTTTATTTTTGCCTCATGAAGATTTTAATTTCTCAAGTGCATTAAATATAGTGTAGTTGATCATTAGATTGCCTATTGCTTAGCAAATTCTGGAGCACTGATGCTAGAGAAAGTTGTGTTATACTGTATCAGATATTCAGTCCCTTCATCCTTACTGGACAATTGCTTCAGTTCGTGAATGTGCAGAGCATATTGTTCTTCAGCACTCCATGTTCAGCCACCACCAGTAACTTCATGAGCATGCAGTCTAGTTTCATGAAGGCAGCAAGCTTAATCTTTTTTTCTGTGTGCTCTGTGTGGTTTATGGAACTATCAGTGTTTGCTGCAAGAATTAGTAGGATCTGCATGGATATTTGTAGCTGATATTTCTGAACCATATACATATGGATCAATTAATGCCAATTGGGTGGAATCAATATTTATGTGTATTGTTCATGTTATGCATTCAAATGCAAATATAATTTCATATTCAAATTCCGTATTTGAATTGGAATACAAATTCAAAATTTGAATTGAAATATGAATTTCGTATTCGAATGCTTCCTGCAAATTAAAATGGTATGGTCTGCCATGTTAGCAACTTCCTCTACAAACTTAATTCCTAGGGGAACTACTTGTCCATGTAGGATACAGGCTGCCATGTCAGAAACTTTTCCTACAAATTAAAATCCTAGGGAATGATTATTTCCCTACAATTTCCAGGATAACCATATATAGGGCACATCTTTCTTTCCTGTCAAATTCCTCCGTAGAAATAGTTCCCAATGAATTGCCTATTGGCAACACATTTCCCTAGTATTTCCGGTCTTTCCCTAGGATTACATTTCAAATTGTAGGAAACTCGGGGAGTTCTAGTAGTATTTTTTTTAAAAAAAGAAACAGAAAAAAAATCAATGAACTAGCTTCAGACTAGCTTCCAGGTTCACGTGGTTAGCAGGATTGAATTACAAGTTGCTTGCTCCTTTTGGCAAGAAATATATTCTAATCCTTAGCTTGCGAAACTAACAGCAAAAGTCATCGTTCTCTGCGAAAGGGCAAGCTTTCCGTACACCATTGTTAGCACTTCTCGTGTAAGATTGTCCTTTGGAATCTTACGGTTTCTCTTCAAACACACTTAGGCGAGCTTCGACCAGAAGTTATATAAAATTCCTGTCTTCGTTCTGGGATGGCTAAACGTGGTAGCTTCGCGAAAGTAAAGAATTATATGACCCAGTTTTAAAAGGTATATAAGGCCCATTTAGAACGTAGCGTAAATGTTTCACATTTGTAATTTATAGGTTAAGAAGAATTATGTAGGCATCACTTCCAAAACAGGAGAATGTTCCCCTAATTAATGTCGGAGATGACAACATCAATCAATGAAGTAAAATATGACAAAATATATTTCATAGAGTGTCTAACGATGCTCATTTCATATCATGAATATTATTGATCTTTTCTATAGTCTTGGCCAAACTTAGAATAACTTGATTTTAGAAAAAATCAGAAATGCTTATATTTGTGGACGGAGGGAGTAGCTAATCAAAGATAAACTCGCTTGTCCGTAGCTCTCACTGCCACTGCTAGATTTGGAGATGGATGAAAGATGATGACCATAGGAATAAATGTTCATCATGCAGATTGCTAAATACAAAAACTTAGTTAAAACTTCAATAAGACTTGCTTGTTAGTGAAAACTTAAAGTAGATGAGACACACTATGGTGGGTACATTCAGTCTTCAGAACTGACAATTGTGTGCCCACCGTTACGCCCTGAGATTAGCAAGAGCATATATTCTGTCCCAAACAAGGTCTAGTATAATTACCTTTTGCATGTTATATATGTTATTGTCTTGCCGTCGACCATGACAGAATCACAGAACCAGTCCAGCACCTAAGCCGTAAGCAGGGAACAAAAGCGGCGAAGCCATGGAGACTGTAGCTGATGGCACGACGACCAATGAGCCTGGAGAACGCCGGCTGCCGGAAGCCAGGATTAACCACGTCATCGTACTGCGGTGGGCGTTCATCGACAAGGCGATCAGCGGCTTGGGGAAGCTGGCACTCGCTTGGGCCACCATCGTTCTGCTTGGTGGATTCTCCACCGTGATAAAGCAGGAGGACTTCTTGTTCGTCACCATCATCACCTTCTTTGAAGCCACCAGGTTAGGCATACGCAAAATTAGTTCATGGATCCTTACATCCCAATGCATGCGTTATTTTTTAAGTAAAATTGCTATTGCTTAACGTGAAAACATGTCATGCCAATCACTGAGCACATCACGTGTAGCACGTAGAGCCGCCCATCAAGTTCTAATGAACCCTTGCTTGGAAAGTACCGTACCTATTGGAGCAAGCGCACCTTTGGTTTTTCTGAGATATGCAAGCTGCCTGGAATGCCTTTAATTGCCATCGACACGAAAGAAGCATATATGTTTAGAGTTTGAAAGAATATATATGAGAAAGGAAAAAGGTAAAATTTTTAAGAGTACTTGGGTTTTTTCGGTTGGATGCCCTTAACCGGCCATGACTTTTTATATTTATAGGGTGGGGTCTTGCTCCATTAGAAGTTGGAACTCTTATAATTCTTGTGCCAAATACAACTCGTTACTCGGATTAGACTGACAAAACCTGTCTATCCGGTTTAGAAAAACCGGTCTGTCCGGTTTAGAAAATCAGTGCGATAGAATTTCTCAGTCATGGACTTTTCTAAAGCCACAACCTATCATCTTAACTCCAAATTAACATTTTATATAGGAATTTTGATAATCTCGACCAGAGCTATATAATAGTGAAGCCTGTCTAGTTTGTGATTTGACATTATTGTCCAACCCCTGGCCGGTTTTTACATCATGCCAATTTTGATCGTCAACATTGATTTTTTTATTTTTTAAAGAAAATGTTCACTACAACGTACAAATAGTTTCAGATACACATGCGGGTTGTTTTCTAGAACCGCCTATACTATGGTCTGTATAAATCATTACATTTTCAACCCGGTATGTGAACATACTAATACAGAGCTCAAGGACATATGCCGCCTTCAAATAATGGTCATCTCAGCCAACAATGAACTTACCAAGATGCTAGTTTGACCATGAATTAATGGTATTAAACACATTCAAATAAATATATAAAGCAAATGCGTAATATTTTGAAACTACAATTGAAGAAGAATCTAGCTATACCATTTTTGAAAATTACTACGTCTGTCGGTGTTTCGATCACGGCTAGTAATTTGTGCCGCGCTTCTCTATGGCTCGATGTCTAACAATCGAAGGCAAGGGTTTAGACTGGTTCGGGCGAACGCCCTACATCCAGTATGAGGTGGTGTTCTTCGTATTCCTCACGTTCGAATGCTTGGTGCTTACAACGGGACACTTGCAAGCAGTGTGTATGTGCGAGTGTGGTTGCGAGAGAGAAGAGAAGGCCCAACTCTGCCTTATATATGTGGTGGACTGGGCTACTGTGGCAGAACCACTTGAATTAATCCGGCTCAAGCGCGCTAACCATCACCACAAGGGCAATCCGGGCTAACTCGCACTTCAAACGGACTAATCCATTGGTCTGTCGGGTAACCTCCCGATACAACCACGGTTTTTGCCGATCGAAACCACACATACATGTACTCACACGAAGGTGAGCCCAGAGGATACAATATTCCACAAATTTTACATCACAGGTTCACCATAAATTATTATTACAACTGAGTTCAATTTCGTAAAACAAGGTACTTCAAAGTTCAAAATAATTGAGTTCTTCAGAGTTCAATGCAGCGGAAAAATAACGATAACTACTCGACGATACGGATGTCTCGATGAAGCCCGTACGAGACATCACTCGGCATTATCACCGTTGGCCGGGGGCGTATCCCATTCCACCGACCAACCAGGAGGAAGGGTACAAGGCCAAGTCAAACTAGCGATCATGTCCTCGAAAGTATCACCTGAAAACAAGCCACAAGCAAGGCTGAGTATACTAATATTCAGCAAGGCTTACCCGACTAGTGGAATATACTTAGCCGACTCCTAGACATGCAAGGCTTTTGGCTTGAGGGGTTTGTTTTGCCGAAAAGCATATATAAGTAGGTCCTTACTTTCAAATTTTAGCTCCAAGTTCTAGTTTTCTTTAACCATTCTAGGTAAGCAACTATCCAATATCATATATGGTGGAAGGATTAATTTTTCATCCAACAAGATTAATCATCATCATTGTTCCTCTTCATACTCTATGTGGTAAAAGGGTCAAGCAGTCTCAATAACCGCGAGAAACGGACGATTCGAATCGAATTTCTTAACCTTGCAAGGGAAACCTAAACACACGTCACGTGGTTACTCCCAAAGTCACACGTGCAACTTTTCCCTTCAATTCCCGCTTCACGGAACAGGCCCACCGCCCTTGACTACACGTCCCCATGGCCCGGCCATGGCGGCACATGCACCTGCCATTAGCTAGATGTGAACGAATTCAAGACGGTGGGGAGTATATTCCAGCCTCGGTTCAATCCGGTACTTAAGCTTACCAATTACCATATTCTCGACATGTGGTTAGTACGTTCAAAGACTTAACCACCACTACCACACACTGCGGCCTTAGCATTTTTCACTAAACAGACGGGGCCTCAATCATCAACATAAACATCGTACCATAGCCCCGTCCGTCGACCTTATGATTGCAGCATGTAGTAAACATTCAAATCCTAAATTCTCGCAAGTGACAGAAAATCACTCGGCTTTTACCGGAGTCCTATTAGCATAGCATTCTATCGAACCTTACATCTAGTGTTCAGAGCATGGGTACCTAGGATCATGCGACTAAGTTTTCATTCAACTCCTATAAACTTAATGCACAAGTAAAGTAGAGTAATAAGTTGCATAAGTTTAGAAAAAAAATAGGGTTCATGCTCCGGGGCTTGCCTTCTTGGGTAAAGTTAGCCTGGGGCTCGTCCGAACTTGGGCTCGGGTCTTCGAAAGCTTCAGTTAGATTCGCTTGAGCTTCACGTTGCTCACTCTCGGACGCGGGCACCAGCTCGTACGTTCCATCGGCGAGAGTAGTCGATTCTATATGAATGCACAAGTGTAAGTTATAGTGATGGTATATGACGATTATTTTCCTTCACGATAAAGTTGTAGTCCACAAAGCATCGATTTGATTGTGAAGTTACTTATTTAAGATTTCTTTGGGCAATTGTTAATAGAGTATAACTTAAACTATTAACTTCATTAAACAAGAAGGGTTGAGTTATATTGGAAACTTAATTTTCTAAGCACAACATGGATTAAACACAACTTCTGGACTAGGTAACTTCTGGTGATGAAATTTTTATTTAGAGCATATTATGCAGAGACAAAAGCACTGTAAAAAAATTCAGGCATTTTCATGCAGTAGAATAATTATGAAAAATGTATTACACAACCACTGCTAGAACCTAGTTATTTTTATACAGGACAAACTATTCAAGTATTGACACCAAAAACTTTACAAGGGATTAATATATCCATATACGTATTACTGTAAATTTGTTAGATTTTACTGTGCAAGATTCAAAGCATAATAAATAGGACAAAATACACCCACTTTAATAAAGATTAATTTCTATAGGATGTTTTACAGGGTTTCTGTGTATGAAACTTTTTATACAACAAGAGCTACTCTAAAGTGTGCTATAGTAAAAAGTTGAACATTTTCCAAGCACAGAAACTAATTATTTGAATTAGTGCATTTCTCCTACCATAAAATTATATAAATAGGTTACAGAAAGGAAAAAGGTTCTAAACTTTTTCTGTGGTATTTAGGTATCAATCTAACAGCTTTGAAAATGTTTCACCACAAGAATCACAATATAACAGCAGTTATAATTAGTTTTATTATTTCATGGCATAAACAAGGTTTAACAAAAAGTTTAGTTAGAATGGGTTCTGGTCCTAATATTTTTACACTGGCCTAAAACTCAAGCAACCAATCTACTGTTAAATTTTTGAATTTAGCCTTTGCCTACAACAGTGGGTACTATTAAAGTCTATTAAACATTCCATTTAATTTAAAGCAAGATTTAGCAAGCAACTGAAGAAAATCATGTAACAAAAGTTGTAGATTTTCATCTAAAGATTCGAGAACAGTTGA
Source organism: Panicum miliaceum (assembly GCA_032594955.1). NCBI lineage: Eukaryota > Viridiplantae > Streptophyta > Magnoliopsida > Poales > Poaceae > Panicum > Panicum miliaceum. Next base: position 2,005,833 of record CM064070.1, on the reverse strand, counting down.
GTTTGTATTTTTCCGATTTTTATACGATTTTATATAAATTTTACAATTTTACTATTTTTGATTTCAAAGTTTAAACTTTCTTTTACAGAGGGGTCCCTGGAAACTTGCATGCAGGCCCCTGGGAAGATTGCAATCAAAGCAATGTGGTCCTTGGGCGGCGCTGGCATGGTGGCCGGCCAGATTCCGGCGAGGGGGCTCGTCGGCGGCGAGGGGAAAAAGGGTCGGGGAGATCCAGGGAGGTCAGAGCTACCTCGGGGTGGCCTTGGTCAGGGTTGGGAGTGGCCGGAGGTGGCTCGTCGGCGTGGAGCAGAGGGGCGGCGGCGGGGCGGAGCGTCGGCGACGGTGCTCCGGCGAGGAGGGGAGGGTATGGGCTGGTCGATGAGATTCGCGGCATCGAGGGGAACCCGTTTCGAAGCTTGGCTTGGACGGAGGAGCTTCAGGGTGAGCTATCCACGGAGCAGCAAGGGAGCGGCGGCGGCGCGGGCGGCGCTGGCGGTGCTCCGGCGGTTGAGCTGGCCGGGGAAGAGGCCGGTGAGCTTCAGTGGAGGGAGGTCAAGCTTGCTGGGCGATGGGTTTGGGCAGTGGAAGGCTGGGGAGTGGGGCTCCACAGGCTGGTGGTGCACGGCGGCGGTAATGGTGGCGGCGGTGGCGTTCTGGTGTCTGGGCGCGCGAGGGGGACTCAGTGCTGCCTTTTGTAGGCAGCAGCGAGGCGGGAGGAGGGGCGGGACTGGACTGTGAGACGCGGGCGCGGGCAGTACGATGGGAGCGCGTGACTGGCCGTGGTGGGCGGCGAGCAGAGCCGGCGCAGCGTGCGGCGGGCGTGGGCAGAGGGGATTGGGCGCTGAGGATTTGGCGTGGGGAGCGGGAGATCACGCGGCGCGCGGGTCGGGCGCGGTGGGCGGCGAGCAGAAGCGCGCGTCGCCGACGCGCGCGTGGCGTGCGCGGACTGGGGAGGAGCGCGGCGTGGGGAGAAGCGCGACGCGGGGAGGAGCGCAGCGTGTGGGCGCGGCCAGGCATTGGCTTGGCGCCTAGCACCATCAGGCATCGCCGGCCAAGTGGCCTGCGGCGACGGCGCGGCGGCGGAGGGTCGGGCGGAGTGAGGGTCTGGCGAAGCCGAGGGTCGGGTGAACGAAAGGGTCAGGCGAACGAAAGGGTCGGGCGATCGTAGGGTCGGGCGAACGATGGGTCGGGCGAGCGTAGGGTCGGGCGACGCGAGAAGAAGGGTCTGCAGTGTAAATAGAAGGAAAAGGCTGGGGCTGGTTTGCAAATCTAAGTGTTTCTCAAATTTTCGTGTTGCAACTCAAAAATCTTTGAACACAAAAGTTGTTCAAAATGAAAAGTTACACAAGTTTTGTTTCAGGCCAAAGTTCATTTGAGTTGTAGTTTAGAAGTTATTTTAAAAAAAATACTCGAAAGCATAATTCGGAGGGCACGTCATTTCCTGGGCTAAACTTTGCATTCTCTCCTAGGCTTCAACTAGACTTTTGATTATCAAGTCAATTAACGATACGTCTATTCAATTTCGTAGCCATGGTAGTATCAATGTGAAAGTTATTTAAATAGCTTGATTAATGTACATGCACTTATGCACACATACACAACTATTTTCAATTCAAGGCAAATCCAATTTATAATTCATTTTCTTTAAATTTTTCTTAGTTAGTTAAGCATATTGTTACGCTAATGAGGCTTATTTCATAATTTAAACACCTGAGGTATTACAGCTACATTGTGTGAGAGAGGGGGTGTCTTCCCCCATGGGTCGGCTGCCCTACACGTGTCCTATCCGGGGCCCGTGTCTAATCGTGCCCCACCGTTTGCTGAAGTCAAGTCAGGTCCATCTGGTCTGCGGTGCCGCCTGACACATCCTTGATCCTGTCCGCCATCCCCATGGCAGGGGATGGCGCCGTCATCGTTGCGGCGCGCCTCCCAGATGCGCCCGTGGGCGGGCCTCTCGACGGGTCGGCAGGCTTCAACCTCCCCTTCGCCAGTTGGAAGCTCGGGCGCCTCGGTTCTGGTGGCTGCTGGGTTCATGGCGGGCCCCTGATGGCGGGGGGCAACCCGGTACGGTCCTTCACATCGTGCTGACAGAGCGGGGGTGCGGCTGGCGTGAGCACCGATCGCGGTGTCATGATGGCCCATTTGGACCCGGGACGCCCCGCCGGTCCTCCGGTCCGTAGGCGGCGCCCCTACCCTGGTTGTCGGAGGAGGAGCATGCATGCACGTCTTGTCAAATCTTTGGGAGTTAATGCCTCTCCGCGCCTTCCCAGAAAATCCTGTGGGGGCTTCCTCTTGGGGCTGGCTCGGCTCTTCCGACCCCTACAACGATGCGAGGGGTCGGGGGAGCGCCATGTGGCTCACGCCTTGCTGCTCCTGGGCTGTGACATCTTTATCCACTGATGGGCCTATGCTGGCCGTGCCTTTCATCCCACCGGGCCGGATCGCATGATGGCATCCGGCTAACCTCTGCTTAGGCCCCTAAAGGCCGCGCTTTGAGGTACCTATGATCCATAACCCGGTCAACCTCCATTCCAAAAAGAATACAATTCTATATTTGGACTGAGTCAAACTTTTCTAAGTTTGACTAAGTTTATAGAAAAAATTATTAACTTTTATGAGTTAAATAGATATATTATGAAAATATATTTCTTGATAAATCTAATTATAATTATTTGGTATCATAAATATTATTATTTTTTATATGTATTTGGTTAAAGTTGAGATAGATTGACTTGGTAGAAAACTAGAATTGTATTCTTTTTGGGACGGAGGGAATAACTTCAAATATTTGAGTTAGACTTGAGTAAAAAGTACAGGCGGCTCATGACTCTAAGCTGCCTGTGATTTGAATATATCACATATGGCTTGTGACCATGGGACATCTATGATATACATTTAACATGTCGGGCTTGGTTCACCTAAAAGATTGGGCATTGGTTCTTCAGATTTATACCATTTACCTAAGCCCCTTCTTTCATTGTCAATTGTCTGATGCCTTAAGATTAAAAGCAAACAAATATGCTAGAATCTCAGTAGTGCTTCAATCGTATCTTATATTGTTATTAAATGGAGACTAGCCTACAAAATAAGATGAGTTCAAAAAATTTTCACAAAAATCAGAAACAAGTTTTGGATGAATTATGTTATCTAAAAATTATCCACATCTGCTGTCATGAAATCAGTCTGAAGTAACACTAAACTCTATATCTAAATTCCCAGCTCTACCATTACAATGAAATAATCTAAAGTAACCTCCTAGTCTAAATCTAAATTACCCATCAATATAATTATGAAAAATAATCTAAAGTAACCATCTAAATTTGCATCTCCATTACCTATTCCCATCATTACTAGAAATAACCCCTACACGGCTACACCAATATCTAAACCACCTACCTTTATCATCATAAAAATAATATTCGTCCTGTATATATATGTTTCTAACTTACCAAGTCTAACCCTTATTAGTTTCAAAAAAAGTCTAACCCTTATTAATATAGAAAAAACTAACTCAAACTATACATGATAATATTTGGTAGCATGATGCAAAGGACAAAATTGTGAATTGGGATAGGAAAATATAAATAATTGGTAACCCATGTATATCACAACCGGATAAGATATAGGATATATATACGAGTATTATATCAGAACATGGACAAACGAGAGAGAAAAAGAAAAAATAAATTTGATTCGTTATATTCCTCATATTTATCCAAAAAAGTCTCTTAAAATCACTTGACCGTTTGGGAGCACAGCTTGATGAACCGGCCTTGTGCAAATTAAAACAGGAAAGTAAACTCCTTATTAGTTTGGGCCTGCATGTATGTCTTTTAGACTTATGCAGTTCTGTGTAGGGAAATATAGTTGAAATGATCATTTGCTTGTGTCAGTTAACCCACGAAGAAAGTAGATCTAGATATCACATTTATCCACAAGAGTGGTAGCATATATATTTAGCTGCCAAAGGAATCGGTGCTCGTTGTCTAAGAGCGATGGGGAGGGGGTGAATTAGTAGATACTTAAAATTTTAACCTATGATATGTAGTTTGCTCAAAACAAAAACTAAAACATGCTATCTAGATGTGTGACTACGGTTCGTCTAGTGTTCAAACTACCTAAACAAGAGTTTTGCAACCTATAGTCATTCCTAACTTGATACTACTCTAAGGAAGTAAAGGCATACAAGTTGCAAGAAAAAAATGCGGAAACGTAAAGGAGTGGGTTAGGAAAATGCAAACTCCGCGCGTTGATTTTTTCCCATGGTATCGGTGGGCAAAAGCCACCCTTAGTCCATGTTGAAGTTCCACCAAGGATATGCTCTCGGTCACCAAGTCTCTTCCGATCAAGGTCTTGGTCTCGCCACTAAGGCTCACGCCAAGTAGATGAGGACCTTGCCACTAAGGCAATGCTCATACCCGTTGCACCGATCACTTTGATGCCATTTTCGCTACGGAGCTTCTCACGAAGGAGGGGTCTCCTCATCCCCCGAACACGGTTGTCGTCGCCGCTCCACACCAAGCCGGAGGGTCAATGACTAGCCGACGAGCTACCAATACTCCAAGGGGCCGGCACACTAAGATTACAGATGTGGTTCATTCTAGAACCAAACACAAGGTAGCTACACCTTGCTCTCTCACATTCTCTTGGTCTAACCTAGCACTAACACTCACTATGCATATGCTAAAAGTATTGGATGTGGTCACTAAGCTCTGTGATGGCTTTGGATGTCTTCTTCAATGTGTATGAGCTTCCTCTGGACTCTAGCAACCTCAAATGGGCGAGTATAGGGGGTATAAATAGTCCAACAACTTCAAAGTGCTGTTGCTCCAACAACCAGAAAAAGTACAGTAGTACCGGATAAACCGACACTCTGTTTAGGTCGGTATTGGATCATCCGGCAAGCCACATAGTCGTTGGCCCCTCACTACCATACTTTTTATTTGCCTGCATCATTGCTCCGACATCTTGCACTGACAGTTTATGCGACACCCGTCGGTTCATTCGGTGCTGAAGAGTTTTCTCCCCGAAACCTTCTGTCGGTTAACATGCTCTCTGAGTAACAAACCACGCTTGCACCGACGCCTCTGCTTGTAGCGTCGGATGATCCAGTGCTGATAGGGTTTTTACCCAAAACCTTCTGGAGCGAAACAGTAAAACAATGCTCATTGCACCGACACCTATCTTCAGAGTGTCGGATCATCCGACGCCACTGAGTTTCTAACTTCCTACGCAGACCATTGACCCAGACCATTATAATCTAAGGCCGTGCGTATCATCTGACACTTTCCTTCATGTTGAACTTGTCCAGATCATCTCAGCTATCATTTGGACACCTCTAAAAATATTCTCTCTAGATTTTTACTATTGTTTGGGAATATGATTTGGACTATCTTGACTATGATTTTGACTTTATTTATAGGACCTAGAAATCCTACAAATAAATGTGATCTCACAAACTTGTTAGTCTCATTAATCATGTTGTCACTCAATCACTAAAATCACAATAATGGTCTAATGAGGTCATTTTCCTTACCAAATGAGGCATAAAAGAAAATGCCACGCTTATTTTCATCCTGTTTTAATGAATGCAATCTCTATTTAAATCTTGTTCTAATAACACTAGTACAGAAATGCTCATTAGTCCCGGTTGGAAAACCCCTGTAGTCCCGGTTTTCCAACCAGGATGGCCAATCCGGGACTAAAGGCCTCGGCCTTTAGTCCTGGGTCAGGCAACCGAGACTAATGGGGACCTTTAGTGCCGGTTGGTAACACCAACCGGGACTAAAGGGGCTCCCAGCTCCGGCCTGGTAGGGGGCCCCAATAACCGGGACTTAAGGTTTTTTTTCCTGTGTTCCTTTCCATTCATTTCTTTTTTGTTTCAGTTACATTTTGATATTTGAAATTACGTAGTCTTCTATAGTATTTCTATATATACGTTCCTACACGCTTGTTCGAGCTGAGTATGACATACACTAATATATATATATATACACATATGTACATATACATACAAAGTTCAACAAAGTTTTATATAACATCTATGCTATATTTACTACTTATATCAAAATTGTGTCCGTCATAGTGGAATTCACCATCAGGTTTGACGACTTGCTCATAAATAAATCCTGCCAGGCCTTCTTGAATCGCTAAAACATTTTCCCATGGAAAGAGCTGATCGCGCATCCTAGCGATCTATAAAAAAGTGAAAAATACTAATTATGACAATTTTCAAAATTAGTTGAAACATTGTGAGATGTTGTTTATTACTTACTTCCGCTTCCCAAGAAGTATATGTCTTGTAAGGACCTATAAAATTGTGAATGTTCTCGCAAACATAGTATGCGCATAAATTATTGCCCTATGACTGCCTCAAACACTTTAAGACAAAAGAAGTCATCAGGTATCCATATGAATATATAATAAAACAAATGAAACATGCAAAGCAGGATCCAGTACGTACTGGAAAGTTTGTCTTGAATCTAAGCTTGCCTATGAAATTACCTGATTCTTTTTCACTTAACTTTTCCCAAACACTGCGCGTGACCGAGAATGAATATAAATTTATCGATAAGCGCATGTCAGGAATTATCACAATCAGTAATTACCTTTTCAAGAAGTCGGTCATGCTTTTGTAATCTTCTGGATCTTTCTTTAATGAGTCCATAACAATCGCTAAGCGCATGTCAGGGTTTATCACAATTAATGTCCAGTGATTTCTGCAAGATTATATGGAGCCACTTTTTGTTAGGGTTAAAAAAGTTCAATTATATAAAAGTAAAAGGGTTCCACGGCAGAAACACTCACTGTGCGGAATGGATAAGAACTTGTATAAGTTATCAAAATATTCTTGAGGGTTGTCCTTAAGAGTAATGCAATTCGCAACTACTGGGTCGACGAAGCCCAAGTGAAAATAGTCATTCTTCCTGCAAGTTTGAATCTCCATTCTATATGATACAAAAGAAACAAGAAATTGATTGAGGGCATGTAATAGGATTAGCTAATTATGTAAATAAAAAGTAAAGAACACCACTTACAGAAGCCAGGTGCTGACAAAAGAGATGTCAAGAGCGTCTTGATGGTATAATTGGTATAATTCTTCAAAATTCAACCATATCACATCCTCGCCACAAAAGTAATATTCATCTTTAATCCGTACACCCAGCATGATGTCGCCACGGCTAGACGTGAGCATGTAGTAATCATGTAGCCTGCGCATTTGCATTGGAAGCTCAGGCACGACTTCATGGGGAACAAGGCTCTTGCCAAACTCATATGTCCATCTAGCAACTCCGGGGTGTATTGTAATTTCTTTACGCCCTGCAAGCCGCCGAGAGACCTGAGGTGCCCAGAAAAGCAATTAGTCCTTGTTGTTCTGTTGGTAGCACGATGAGCGGTTCAATTGATTGCTTCTTTTGGGCTCCGAGCTGTGGAACATCAGATGACGACCCAACTGATTTCTTCTTCTTCTTCTTCTTCTCATATGAATTGGTAATCGAGCGGTCATAATCTGATGGTGGAATGAATTTCTTCCGATTTGCATCGGTCATTTTTAAGAAAAAGGCTGAATCGGCTGGATTTATGGGTACCTTCTTCTCTAGCTTCTTCGGTTTGAAGTGGTCGTCAACCGCTTTCTTAGCTTCCTCACAGCATTCCTCATAAGTTTTGTCCCACGGTAGCTTAGGAGCCTCCTTAGCTTGCTTCTTCTTCGGCTGCTTCTTCTTCGGAGGCTCTTTATTAAATGACTGAGTCTTGGGCGGTAGCTTTTGCTTCTTTGCTGGCAGCGGCAGCGGATGTGATGAAGCAGGAGACGTCTGCCTAAGAGGAGGTGAAGCAGGAGACGCCAGCTGCCCAGGGGATGATGGTGAAGGAGAATGTTGTGGTGCAGCTGGCGAAGACGGTGGACTCATGTTGGGTGCCCTTGGAGGAGGTTGCGGAGATGCTGGCCTTGATGCTTGATCAGTAGGCTTGAGGATGATTTTGCGCTTCTCCCACAGGATATAACCATGAATGGCCTCTGCTAGTGTTTTCTCCTCGTTACCTCTAGGAATGTCGAGCTCGAGCGTTTCATAACCCTCACATACCTCCTCCACGCCCACTCTAGCGTATCCAGCCGGAATCGGCTGTCCATGGTAGACCTCGCCTGTTTGGGTTGGCATAGTGGTACCAACCTTTTTGATTAAGCACTTATAATGAATTTGCAGCTCACAAGGTGTCCGCTGAGTGATATCATCCACAAGATTTGCTGCATTGACATTAGGCTTTGGAGTCGATTCTGGTTGCTCCTGCTGGTTCATTGCTATGGCAACTTGTCGTTTTATTTCCTCCGCCATTCTAGCATCTTGAGATAGCAACTGTTCTTCAAGCCTTCTCAAGTGCGCTTGTTCCTAGTTCTTTCTTCTTTGTCGACTTCTGTAAGAGTTGATGTACTCATTGAACCCATATTTCCACAGAATCATGCATTTGCCTCGTGTTTGGCTTGGATGTTCTGGATTCTGAAGGGCGTAAGTCAACTCATCCTTTTCTCCATCATGTTCGAATGTTTCCTGGGAAACTGCTTCTATTGCCTCTTGTAGCCTATTGGCTGCATCCTGAATTTTTTGGCCAAACATGCACTCGCCATTCTCTGGGTTCAAGCTTCCGCCATGACCATAAAACTAGTTCCTTGAACGTTCAGGCCAGTTCATGGTCGTAGGTATGATACCTCTAGCAAGCAAATCTTGCTCAATCTTCTCCCATTTAGTGATTGTGTTAGACCCAGGGCCACGGAACTTCGCACATGGCTTACATATTCTAGGATAAGGGGTGGCACATGGCCCAAACCCTGCACCAGTTATAACTACTCGTACAGAAGTAGAACTAGTCGGGACAGAAGGAAACTACCCGAGTAGTACTCGGGTAGGACTCCTAAGCTCGTATTTGGCTAGGACTTCGATGTAACTCTATCCCCTCCAGACTATATAAGGGTGGGCAGGGACCCCTCCAAATATTACATCATCTAAGGCAATACAAACCACCACACAGGTCGTAGGATATTACGCTCTCGACAGCCCGAACCTGTCTAAAGTTTTGTGTACCTTGAACTTTCGAGTTCCTAATCTCGGCGACACCCCACCTACAATCTACCACCTCAGGGTATCCCTTGGTGGGCTTGGAGGTTAAACACCGACAGCTGGCACGCCAGGTAGGGGTGTTCATCGAGCATCAACCGGAGAACTCGATAGCATCTTTCCACTTCACTAGCGCTGTGCTCGACGAGGGCACAACCTTTGTTTCCGGCTCCTTGATTTGCATCGCCAATGGCTCGGGTGGCTTCAACAGCCATCTAGCTAACTCCAGGGAGTCGGAGGCACCTGCAGCAGCTCAACGTAGCGATATCGATGAGTTCATCGACAACCTCGATGAGACACTGCTTCCTGACCTAGCCAAGGAGATCGAGGAGGAGTCCGCTATCAACGCGACTTCGATTCGTGCTACACCAGGACTTCTTGAGTGGGATCCAATGCGATCTGAGGAAGAGCGTACCCGACTCCTATTCGGGCTACGCAATACGGCTTTTGTCTACAAGGAGCTCACTCAATCTGAGTTCCTCTTCGCATTGGAAGAGGACTTGGATAATCTACTCAAGCTCGGAGACGAGGGAGCCACCACCTGTCGGGAGGCCCCCGTTTTCGACAAGTACTCAGACTCAGATTGTGACCCCGAAACCTTTCCGGGCTGTTGTCATCTAGGCCTGACTATAACATCAACGCCACAGGGCCGGTTCGTGTACTGGAAGGGCATGGAGCCCTCTGAGCTACTCGAATACGACACCCGCCTTGTGGCCTTCACACAAGAACAGCCTTTTCAGGAAGGCAAGCCCCTCTCTCCCATCCTCGAGGAGGGAGAGGGCTGGACAGTACTCGTCGACTACAGCTCTAGTGGAGAGTTTTTCTCGCAACATCACATCTACATGGACTCCCTCCACGAGCATGACGACGATGATGAACCAGGAAGAGAGTACTCCGTGTGGTAGTTTTCTTTCATCCCAAAGGTAACTAGCAGGACCACTAAACCGAGTGGTGTAGCCACGTTTCCCGGGACGATGCCGTAGAAAGGAGCTCTGCTAGGGGTAAGCATCTTGGAGATGTTCAGCCCCATCTTCTTCAAAGTACTCGCAAAGAGCAGGTTGAGGCCGCTCCCATCGTCGATGAGTACTCGAGTCAACTGTGAGCCCGCCTTGATAGGATCTAGGACGAGCGGGAATTTTCCCAGCTTGGAGAAGCTGGTCCACTGATCATCCCTAGAGAAGGAGATCAGGACCTCGTTGTATCTCAGAGGTTTCTGTATGGCGGGCTCGACAGAGAGGATTTCGCGCAGGGTCAGCTTCTGCGCGCGCTTGGAGGGGAAACGACCGTCTCCACCGAAGATGACATTGACGGCATTCTTTGGGTCTTGGAAATCTTGAGCCCTCGACTTGTCACCCTCATCATCGTCCTTCTCATCCTTCCGCTTTCCATCTTGAGGAAGGAGTGGAGCATTGAGTGACTTGCGGAGGTTGACACACTCGAAGAGCGTATGCTGGGACTTCGGGTGCATCAGACATTGTTTGTGCAGGACTCTTTCAAACTGTGCTTGATTGTTCCCCAACTTCTTGCCTCGCGGATTGCACTCAACAGCCACGACTTCTTGGTCTGGCTTGTGTTTTCGGGGATTCCCCGAGTTGTTCCGCTGGCCCTTGTCGAAGTGGTTGTTGCCATTGCCCTGCTTGTCGTTGTTGCACTTAGGGAAGCGATCGTTCTCCTCGTCCTCCTGGTCAGCCCACCGGGCCATCATATCGCGTAGTTCCACGACAATAGTCGGGCGGTTGCGTCCAAAATTGTGGTAGGTTTGCTTCGAGAAGAGGCCGTTCTGGAGGAAGCGGATGACGTCCTCGTCGGTGATGTTGGCGATGGTGGCTCGCATCTTGAAAAAATGTCGGGTGTGCGACCTCAGGGTCTCGTTCAACTCCTTCTTGACCTGGGACAAATCATGACGAGTGCCTACTCTGATCATGGATCCCTGGAAGTTGTTGATGAAGGCCCGCTTGAGGTCCTCCCAGGAGTCGATGGAGTTTGGTTTAAGGCTTTGAAGCTAAGTCAGGGGCGCGGATTTCAAGGCTACCGGGGAGTAGAGTGCCTTTGTGGAGTTGGATCCCTCTGAGATCTCGATGGTGATGGAGCAGCATCGAATCCATTGGCGCGGGTCTTCTTGCCATCGTACTTGGGGATCCTGACTGGTTTAAAATCCTTGGGGTAGGATTTCTCGGTGATGTTGGAGGTGAAAGCGGGGAAACGGTCATTATCATCATTGTTGTGGTATCTGTCAAGTCGGTCCCTTCTCCTTGTCTCGATGATGCGCTGCGCGTTGCGGTCGTCATTGATCTTCTGCCTTAGATCAGTCGTGGGAGCGTTCTGGAGGCTGGCCTCGGGTGGAGCTTCGCCCTGAGGCCTTGCATCGTGCCGATTGCTGGGTGGGCGCATCGATTGTTGCACCTCTTGTTTGACGTTGCCACGCACGGACTGCTGGCTCTGGGGATTGCTGCGGCCGACTGGATTGTTCTGGTTGCGCAGGCGATTGTCGTTCCCCCCCATATCCGGGAACCTCCTCCGGGGGTGCAACTAATCTGCGCAGAGTCATCATGGTGCTCAGATCTCGAGAGCATGTTCCGAATTGAGGACATTGGGTGTTGCCCATCGAGTTGCACGAGCGCGCACTGGGTTAAATATTGCAGCCTTTGTATGTGGGGGTTTGGTGGTAGTTGTTGAGCTAGGAGCGCTACTTCTGCAATGGCGCCAATCGGTGTGCGATACTCCCGATCTGCAGCTGCTGCGAAAGTGTTGTTGAGGTTCCTTTTGTACATTGGGTTGTGTGCGTGGTTTTCCGCGTTCCGCCTGCGCTGGGCACGCTTGGCGTTCTTCAACCGCCGGATCCTTCTGTGCTCCTCATTCTCGTCCTGGGGGGCGTCCGCCGTACGCTCGTCGGCAGACACGTCCGCGAGCAGTACAACATCGTACTCGGGACCCGGCTCGTCGTCATCCGCATTGCGAAGGGAAGCCATGAAGACTTGACGATCCGGTGAGCTCTCAGTCGTATGACTGTACTCGACTAGCTCTGTGCTGCCCTCTCCCTCTTCCGAGATGGGAGAGAGGGGTTTGCCTTCTTGAAAAGGCAGTTCCAGGGTGAAGGCCACAAGGCGGGAGTCGTACTCGAGTAACTCAGAGGGCTCTAAGCCCTTCCAGTACACGAAACGGCCTTGCAGCATAGACGTTATGGTCAAACCCAGGTGACTACCCGAAAAGGATTCGGGGTCGTCATCTGATTGCGAGTGGTTGTCGAGAACAGGGGCCTCCCGATAGGTGGTGAGTCCCTCGTCCTCAAGTCCTCCCAAGCTCCAACTTGAAGGTGTTGTATGAGTCAACGAGTAATTTTTGTCTAAGTCCGAGTAGTTGTTGAAAATGGGAGGCCCCCGACAGGTGGTGACTCCCTCGTCTCCGAGCTTGAGCACACGATCTAAGTCCTCCTCCAAGTCAGAGAGGGACTCAGACTATATAGCCTCCTCAGATTGGTTTGAGTCCGATCCGAGTAGTCCTGGTGCAGCACGAGTTGAAGTCGTGTCAAAAACGAATGTCGTCTCGATCTCCCCGGCAAGATCGGGAAGCAGCAACTCGTCGAGGCTGTCGATAAACTTGTCGAGGACACTGCATCAACTTGGTGTAGAGGCCTCCGACTTTCTAGAGTTGGCTAGGTGGCCGTTGAAGCCACCCGAGCCGTTGGCGACGCAGATCCAGGAGCCGAAAACGAACGTTGTGCCCTCATCGAGCATGGTGCTGGTGAAGCTAAAAGATGCCATCGAGTTCTCCGACGGATGCTCGATGAACACCCCTACCTGGTGCGCCAGCTGTCGATGTTTTACCGCCACGCCCACCGAGGGATACCCCCGAGGTGGTGAGTTTGTAGGTACGATATCGCCGAGATCAGGAACTCGAAGATGCAAGGAACACAAAGTTTAGACAGGTTCGGGCCGCCGAGAGCGTAATACCCTATTCCCTATGTGTGATTTGTATTGCCTTAGGTGTTGATCGGAGTGATCTTGGTGATCTCTGTTTGGAGGGGGTCCCTGCCCGCCCTTATATAGTTTGGGAGGGGGCAGGGTTACATGGAAATCCTAGTCGGATACGAGCCCAGGAGTCCTACCCGAGTACTTTTCGGGTAGTTTCCTTCTATTCCGACTAGTTCTACTACAGTACGAGTAGTTCTACTACGATACGAGTAGTTACAACTTGTGTAGGGCGTGGGCCATGTCCCATCCCCTATCTTAGGATACGTACGCCATGTGCACAGTCCCGTGGGCTCGGGTCTAACACTTTGGATTGCTAAACATGTCCTTCACATAGAAAACCTGAGCGATATCCTAGGCTAGGACGAGTGGCTTGTCTCTATACCCAAGATTGTTGAGGTCCACTATTGTCATTCCGTACTGATCTTGTGTTACCCCTCCTCCAGTCAGCTTCACCCATTGGCACCGAAACAGAGGTATCTTCAAAACGGGTCCATAATCTAATTCACATATCTCCTCTATGTAACCATAGTATGCCTCCTTTTAACTATTTTTTTCTATGGCATCCATACGGAAAACGCTATTTTGGTTGGTGCTCTTTTTATCCTGCCCTCTCAAATAAAATATGTTTCCATTTATCTCGTACCCTTGGAATGTTAGGATATTCCAACATGGTCCCCTAGCCAACCACGCCAGCTGTTTTGGTATATCCATGTTATGCATTAGATGCTTCCGCAACCAACTGGCAAAAGAATCCATGTGTCAACATGTAATCCAGGCCTCAGACTACTCTTGGAATTCGGAGGACAGAATCTTCTTATGTTCATTGATGTACCGATCCACCAAGGATGATTGTTGAAGAACCACGTAATGTGCTTTTTTCAACGAGTCATCTATACATACAGATGCTTTCGTTCCTTGTGTGCCCTTTCCACGTAGTCTCCCCTCATACCGCAATTCAGGAACCCCGATCGGTTTAAGGTCATCAATAAAGTCAACACAAAACTCGATGACCTCCTCTGTTCCATATCCACTGGCGATGCTTCCATAAGGACGAGCATGATTACGAACATATTTCTTTAGTACCGCCATGAACCTCTCGAAAGGGAACATATTGTGTAGGAATACAGGTCCGAGAATATCAATCTCTTTGACAAGGTGAACTAGAAGATGTGTCATAATGTTGAAGAATGATGGTGGAAATACCAACTCAAAGCCAACTAGATATTGTACCACATCGTTCTGCGGTTTTAGAACTTTATGAGATTGTCTCGATCAATTACCTTCTGAGAAATTGCGTTGAGGAAAGCACATAGCTTTATGATGGTTAATCGAACGTTCGCAGGCAGAATCCCCTGCAACGCAACCGGAAGAAATTGAGTCAAAAGCACGTGACATTCATGAGACTTTAGGTTTGTGAATTTCTTCTCAAGCATATTTAGGATTCCTTTTATGTTCTAGGAGTATCCAGATGGGACCTTGATACTGCTCAAGCATTCAAACATGCTTTCCTTCTCTTTTGAGTATAGCTTGCATGACTTAAGTAGTGTCATCCATTTTCTCTCATTTTTGGATGTAGGCCATCTCGCTCTTCCATACGTTGCAGTTCATGTCGTGCTTCTAGTGTATCTTTTGTCTTCCTGTACACTCCCAGGAATCCTATCAGGTTGATGCAGAGATTCTTCATGACGTGCATCATGTCAATTGCATTGCGAACATCTAAGACTTCCCAATATGGTAGCTCCCAAAAAATAGACTTCTTTTCCACATGGGCGCCATTTCATTTTCGCTCAGAACAGGTTGGCTACCAGGTCCCTTGCCAAATACTACTTCTATATCATTTACCATATCAAAGACTCCCCTACCACTATGGTGCATCGGCTTTGTACGGTGGTCTGTCATCCCTTTGAAATGCTTGCCTTTCTTTGGTACCTGATGTTTGATGGGGAGAAACCGACGATGACCCATGTATACAACCTTTCTGCAGTGAGTCAAGTACATACTATCTGTTTCATCTAAGCAGTGTGTGCAAGCTCTATATCCCATGTTCGTTTGTCCTAATAGATTACTAAGAACAGCCAATCATTGATGGTTACAAACGATAATGCTCGTAGGTTAAAGTTCTTCTGTCGGTATTCATCCCACATCCGTACACCTTCTTGGTGCGACAACAATAACAGTTCTTCTACCAATGGCCTTAGGTACACATCAATATCATTTCCAGGTTGTTTTGGGCCATGGATAAGCACTGGCATCATGATGAATTTCTGCTTCATGCAGAGCCATGGTGGGAGATTGTACATACATAGAGTCACAGGTCAAGTGCTATGGCTACTGCTCATTTCACCGAAAGGATTCAAGCCATACGTACTCAAAGTGAACCTTATGTTCCTCACATCCAGTGCAAAGGCTTCGTAAGTTCTATCTATTTTTCTCCACTATGAGCCATCAGCTGGGTGTCTCAACATCATGTCTTTCTTGCGTTTTTCTTTGTGCCATCGCATCAACTTAGCATGCTCTTTGTTTCTAAATAGACGCTTCAAACGTGGAATTATAGGAGAGTACCACATGACCTTGGCAGGAACTCTCTTCCTGGGATGACGCTCCCCCTCGACTTCCCTATGGTCTCTCTCCTGATCTTATACCGCAATGCACCGCATACGGGGCATGCATCCAAATTCTCGTACTCATCATCGCGATAGAGTATCCAGTCGTTGGGACATGCATGTATCTTTTGTACCTCCAATCCTAGAGGGCAAACAAGTTGTTTTGCTTTGTATGTTGTGGTAGGCAACTCGTTATCCTTAGGAAGCATATTTTTTAAATGTTTAAGTAATTCACCAAATCCCTTATCGGATACACCATGTGTTGCCTTCCATTGTAGCAACTCCAGAGTGCTGCCAAGCTTCTTCAATCCATCTTCGCATCTTGGGTACAACAATTTTCGGTGGTCCTCTAACATCTGCTGGAACTTCATCCTCTCCTTCTCACTTTCACAATCTTCACGCGCATCACGCAACACCTGCCCAAGATCGTCGGTGGGATCATCATCTACCACCTCTCCTTCATGCGCCTCTTCCATTGCAGTATCATCATCAAAGGCACCAAATTCAGCGTGGGCAGAAAAGTTGTCTTCACACTCTTCTTCTTCATTTTCCACCATTATAACCTCTTTCTCTCCGTGACTTGTCCAACAAATGTAATTGGGCATGAAACTATGGGAAAAAATATGGCTGTGAAGGGTCCTTGAAGAGGAGTGATCCTTCTTATTCTTGCAATATTTGCACGAGCAGCACATGAAACCATTCCGCTTGTTTGCCTCGGCCATATCCAAAAAAAATGATGCAGGCCATCCATGACCTCCTTGTAACGTCGGTCATCATTGTACATCAATTGCTGATCTATCTGCACTGAACGATATGGTATTTAAAAAAAATCCATCACACAACATGAATAATAAATTAAGAGGTCCAAAATACAACACTATTCAACAATATCCAGAAATAAAAGGTCCAAATATCCATCACACACCATGATTAATTAAAACATCTATTACACAACATGATTAATTAAAACATCTAAATTATTCATTACAACATGCTAATACAAACTACTCATGAGATCTATTGGCAGATGCCTCGTGAACCGCTTTGCAAACTCTAGACACCAAATGGTCTATTTCTGCCATCCCGGATGCTTCGCGCCTCGCATTGCGTCGAGCCATCAACTCACGATCATCATCCATACCATGCAACTCGACATTAAATTCACGCTCAAATTTGCGTCTTGCATTACGTAGCACAAGGCAATCAAATGCTTTCACAATCCAATGACGAATACGACCCTGAATAAGTCCAAGATGCTCTTCCGTGCGAAACTCAAGGGAATGTCTGGTGCACCTCAAATGATTGCGTACCGACGCCCGAACGGACACACGGTGCTCTAATGCATCATGATGCAAAGCTATTTCTATGTATCAAACATTAATTACTTAGTCAGGATTCACCACTTTGCAAGAGGTCCATTATATACATCATTAGAGCATCAAAATAATTATTGTAAAAATAATAAATTAAATCACTTTTTAACTACATCTTGTTGTAAAAAATAAAACTAATTTCACCACTAAAATTCTCATCTTCAGAGTTGAAATGGATACATTTCGTTACACGTATCAAATAAATATAAAAAATCAATATATTCTCATAAGTACAATAACATGAATAATTAAAAGGTCCGAAATATCCATCACACAATATGAATAATAAATTTAGAAGTTCAGAATTAAAAGGTCCAAATTATTTTGACACTCTTCGGTGGTCCCACGCCATATGGGATGCAATCAAGGTTCAGAACTTTATTTCAAGCGAAATATGCTAAGACCATCTTGAAGTAAAAAAATCTTTATTTCGGAATATGTATATCTGTCGTTAACCTTGACTCTGCGGTGATATGACACTGCCATTCGAGGCCAACATTGATATCTGCGACACGATGCGGTATAAGAAAGTGATGAAGGAGTACGGCCTTGGTCCGAATGGTGGCATCCTCACCTCGCTCAAAGGTGAGGATTTCTTCATTGGGACTAAGGCCCTACCGCTTCATCACGTCCTTATACCGCAACGTGTCGTGGATATCAATGTTGGCCCCGAATGGCAGGTCATCACCGCACGGTCAAGGTTAACGACAGATACATATTCCGAAAATAAAGATTTTTCTCTTGATGGTTTCAATGTGAGCCTGAATAAATACATCATTAGAGTGTCAAAATAATTCATTCATAATACAAAATAAATACCAAGTATACATCTTTTTTCACTTTCAATAATTATTCAATTTGAAATTTCACATTCACACATTAACATTTCACTTTTAAAATGAGAGTATGTATGTATGGTCACATATACATACTCTCGTTTTAAAAAGTAGAAAATTTCTAATATAATCATTGTCATATCCCTATTTCTTCTAAATAGTATTCCTCTCTCTCTATATATATACTCCAATTTAAAAAATATCATTATACTCTACATACTCATTTTGATGAACTAAATCACATCTACACATGCTAACCTTAAGTAAATTTGAGCTCAAATGGTGTATAAATCGAAAAAAATCCAACATTTAACCCAATCTAAAAACCTCAAAATCTCTATTTCTAAACCATGAAATGAGCTCCATTAGCAATGGAAGTTGAGAGGATGAAGTTTCTAAACTTTAGAACTATTGGATAGAGGGGAAATTAAAAACCTTCACAAATCTTGGAGAAAATCGGCATGAACTCCCCACACCCGAGCCAAGAACAAGAAGAACACGACTAGAAGAATGGCTCGAGCACGGGAGGAAGAAGAGGCTAGAAAGGCCTGGGGAATTTAGTCCCGGTTCGAGCCACCAACCGGAACTAAAGGATCATCTTTAGCCCCTGTTGGAGGCTACCACCGGGACTAACCATGCCGCGCGTCATTATTCCCGGTTGAAGCCACCAACCAGGATTAATGATGGATCTTTAGTCCCGGTGGATCCCCGTAACTGTTGGACCCGGGACTAATGCTTTCATTAGTCCCGGGCCCAACCCGGCCGGGACTAAAAGGGTGGATGAGAGGCTTGTTCTATACTAAGTATAAGGTAATACTGCAACACTCTCACTTGGCTGCAAATTAAACTACGCGCTTTATTTGCAAATGGCAGGCTTTTCAGCAGTGCTGTGGATCCAGAGGATACGTTCATCCTCAACGCCCTGGAAGTTGTGGCAGCACAGACCGAGAAAATCGAGGCCATGGAACATGGAAGCTGGCAAAGACACCGCACCAACCCGGTGCAAGGAACCGCAGGCCTCGGGGGCGGGGCGGTCGCGCCATTCCTAGCGTCCAGGCGCTGCTGCACCTGCCGGATCTTCTTCGCCAAGATCCTCTCGTGTGGCTTCACCTTGGCACAGTTCGCCGCGGGCTTCACCACCATCGTCCTGGCCGCACTGCGCCTGAGCCGGCAGGACTACGTCGAGCCGGCGGACCAAGGCAGCAGCGACCACAAGAGCATCAGGGGGTCCCTGAACCTGTTCTACGGGCTTGTGCTCGCGCAGGGCCTCGCATCCTTCCTCGCCGACACCATGCTCGCCGACGACGTGAAGCAGGTGTTGAAGCTTAGCATGACATACCAGCTCGGCTCTTCAGGGGTGCAGATAATCAGGCACTACATGCTCGACACCTACATGAAATGTTCCGGTGGGAGCGTGCGCGAAGCCATGAACATGGACATGGTCAGCTTCGCCATGGAGATGGTAAGGTCCAACTCGGTGGCCGACCGTCTCGTCGGCGTCCGGATTCTCGACCGCATCCTCAGTGTGCACAAGTACAGAGGGTTTGCGCTGATGAGGCTTCGGGCTTCCTCTGACACGGTGGCGAATGTGGTCGGTATGCTAGGACTGAAGAACAAGACGAGGGAGGAAGAGAACACGCGAGGGCATGCAGCCAACGTGGTGTTGTGGCTCTCTCCGGACATCCTAGTTGAGAGCTTCCCGGAAGTGTTGCACATGGTGTCCTCGTTGCTTACTTTGAAGACAACCACGGCCATGGCCCGGAGAACTCCCCAAAGCTCCAGCAATGTGAGCATCGAGCTCACATGGCTCGGTGTGAAAATCCTCAAAAAGATCATGGACAATCCAGACAACTGTAAGAAGGTGACGGATGCCGGTGACCACGTGATATCAAGCGTTGTGGACCTTACAGCTGTTAGTGATGACAGCAGCTCAATCTCATGGTCTCCAGAAACAGAAGAAATCATTGAGGAGGCAGTTCAGGTCTTGCACAAGCTGGTCAGAACTACCGGTGATGCCGGGAGGGTGCTTAGGTGCAAAACCTCCGAGAACCTCCATGTTCTGAGGAACATCAGAAAGATACTAGAACATCCTAACAGCCATACAAAGCTACTCACTGAAGCACTTGGAGTTGTTGCCTGCTTAGCTTTGGATGAGACAGGAAAGGAAGAGATTGGGAGATCGCCTCGAATTGTTGTGAAGCTTGTTTCATTCCTGCTTGTTTCTGAAACTGCAACTCCATCTAGCAGAGTAGAGCTAGCTAAGTCTGCTGTTGAAGCATTGGTTATGCTTGCCGTGGGCAGCACAAGCATTGCCTGGAGGATCCTAGAAGAACTGAAGCCTGAAGACGTACAGCAACTTGTGGAGATGCTCTCTTCTGACTCTACAGAGCTCAGAACTATGGTTGCAAAACTCTTGGGGAGCTTACGTGTGAACTCCAAACCAGAGCATGCTCATTATAACAGGACAATCGACAGCCAGCTACCTCTGGTAAATTCACATGCATCTTTGTTTTTTCTTTTGTGTGTGTGTATGCAACTATATATACACTAAGGTCTATGCACTTTGTCCTTAACTTTCTTGTTGTGGATTACTCCTTCGACTATTTAGGAACATATATAGTACTCTTACAATTTGTCGTCACAAAAACAGCTGCTGAAAACAATCAAGTTAGAAGTGGAGAAAACAGAGGCTCCGGTATCTGCTGGAGAACTGCATGCCCATGATGTATGGAAGTTACATATATATCCTAATTTATCTTTTTAGCTGTCCCTTAGTTAACTACATGGTTTTTTTATTGAAACGAACTCACCCTAAATGTACACTACACGTATGCAGAATTTGGAAGAATGGAGGACCAAGCAGGGCGCACTACTGGAGAGCATTGTCAGTCTCAGTCTTCAGATCTGCAAATTCATTCAGGCAACCAATTTTGCCGACGCCCTCCGGAATGAAAACCTCGCAGTGGGTGTGTTCATGCAGAAGCTTAAAAGGATCCTTGATCTGTACAAGTCACAAGACACCGAGTTCCCAGGTATACGGCGAGTTACAGTCGAACTAATCATTTGGATGGTGCAGAGCAACAGCAGCTACGTCGAGGTTTTCTTTTACCATCAAGTTGATAAGGCGGTGAAAGAAGTTGCAGAGACAGAAGCAAGACTTGAAATGTTCAAGATGTTTTGCTGTGGCGTTGGAGTCGTTAAGCACAGCGATTCCATTTCTTCTCTTGTTGGTTCTGCAGCTTTTGCTCGAGCTAGCACTGGTAGCATGTTACAAGGCCAAGTAGTGCCCGCTGAGCATAAAGTACCAATTTCTTAGTTGCAGGCATCCGTTGATATCTACTGCATGGATGATATGCTACCTATCTAATTGTTCCGGTATATATGTATCTGTTTGGGTGATGTGAAGTTCTGAACTCAATATAACCGGTCGTCAATCATGCATTCGAATGGGCTAGAATCATGTGAGACTTTTCTAGCTGGGCTGCTACTTTGAAGCTAGACTTCTCCAACTTTCTGATATTCTGATTATTAACTTGATTTATGGTACGTTATGAATCGATCAAAAGGCTATGCAAATGCTATCTATATTAAAAAAAATTACTTTTCTATTCATGGTATTACTACACATTAACAGCATGTTGTAATTGAAGGCCCTAAACTGTTCCGTTTTATTTCAGTATGCCCCCTGACTACTATTGCTTTCTAATCAGTTAGTGATCATGCATATAATGTATGTTGACAGATAAGGTACAACACATAAGCTCCAAGGTACTAAGTTAGAGCTCAAGGTTGCATTCCGGCCACCGCCGCCGGCAAAAAATCTTCTTTTTTTTTTGAGTTTTAGGACCATAGCCCCGTCTTACTTAAGCAAAGACCGTAGTAGACCAGTTGCCGCACGCGCATTCCTCCCCGTCCCGTTGCATCGTGCCACACCATCGTAAGCGTCGCCGACACGCCGCTAAGGGCACCTTCCGTGATTCCCCTCTACGGAGTCGGATGCCGCCTCCACCGCATGCCCGCTTCGGCGAGGGGACCTGCAGCGGCGGCGTCACCCCTTCGATGCGTCAACGACGACTATGCGTGGCTGCCTTAGGGTGCCGACAAGGGCCCCTCGACGGAGCCGTGCGAAAGCTAAAGCCGTACATGTGCTATGTTTAGGGGGTTTGACGGCGCCACCTTCTTCCTCCGCTGCAACGGGCGCCACCGCAACCGTCGCTGCTTGCCTCTCTCGTCCGGCAATGTGTGTGTGAGAGAGAGGGGGAGGGAATGAGTTGGGGTTTCCGGGAGAATGGTAGTATGTTTTTGTTCGGTTTTGGGTGATGCTCGGCCGTCGATCTCGGTTGAGCGGCTAAGATCATCCGATGCTTATGAAGGTGAGCCAGGCTAAGGATTTCTGGCCGGTGGCCTAAGCAAGAAGGCGGACAGCTGAGATAGATAACGGGCTGGGTCAAATATAATCTAGCTTTGAAGTTTTGTCAATTTTTTAAGTTTAAGTTGTAGGGCTGCATTATAATGGGTTCTTTTGGCCAATTTTTTTCCAATAAAATAAGAATTACTTTTTCATCCTATGTATGCATCTTGGTAGCAGCAGTTTCATACATTATTTTTCGATTCCAATAATATATCTTTTTATGCTACTATGTGAAAGTTGACACTTTTTTCCATGCTCTGCGACATCGCCCTAGAAATCGCAAGTATCAATGGCTTCCAATGACATTTGAACGGAGGAGATAAAAGACTGGCAACAGTATGCACAAATGCATACCCAACAAAAGCAGGAATTACTAAAAACATCGAGAAAATTACCATCGGAATAAAGCTGCAGTCACCAACACTCACCATCAATTGCTAGGTTGTATGCATAATTATTTGTTGATATTTTTTAATGTTACTATTATGTGATGATCAGTGGACTCTGTCTTATGGTCCTCTATTTCTTAGAGGTGGAAATGGCAGGAAACAACGAAAATAATGTGAATTCGGAAGAAATTTGAAAGGATCTCAGTGATGCCTAGAGGGGAGGGTTAATAGGCGTATCTGAAAATTCATGAAAAATTCTTCGCAATAATTAAATCTGTCGGAACTTCCGACACTGTGTAGGAAGTTCTGATGAACCGGAACTTCCGACACTGGATTGGAACTTCCGACGAAATGAAGTTCTATGCGAAATTCAAAATTAAACTCGAAATTGCGGAACCTGGCTGAATCAAAAGCTCACCACTGATGCTAGGAGACCTCTGAAAGTGTTCTTCGCAAGCACAACAACTCGAGAATGAGATCGGGACAAAACAAATTCTAGGTCAACAAGAACTAGATAAAAGCAATAAGCAAAATGAACAGGAGATTTGCTTCCTAAAGTTCACTCCCACTAAGGAAGCTACGTCTCTGTTGAGGAGCTCACAAAGAGCTGGGTCTTCCACTAACCTTTTACCTCACTCAATCAACCACAAAGGAGGATTGAGTCACTTACTATTAAATCCACAAAGGATGGGTAATACAAACTTTCCGGGTGCACACACACGAGAGGGCGCTCAACCGGGCGACGCCTAACCGTCTAGAAGAAAGCTTCAAAAGTAACAAACGCAAATCGATGGATGAATGTGCTTCAAGTGCTCTTGAGATGAACTTGGCTGCCTTCTCACTCAAGTGCTCAAGCCTTACACCTCAATCTTACTCTCACCAAAGCCCTAGCTCAAATCAACTCAGGGATTAGCTCTTAGAGGGATTGGGAAAGTGTTTTGGAAGCTCAAGGAGGTGTGTTCTTTGTGTTAAATCAGCAGCAAATGTAGGAGGGGCTGAGGGGGTATAAATATCTGAGGCCCAAAAACTAGCCGTTAGTGTGCTGGTTAAGTGATTGTCGGAACTTCCGACCCTATTAAAAACAGTCGGCCGAGGATAAGTGTGTGATTTTGTCTCTCTCTTAGGTAGTTAGCATCTCAATTAAGCACTTTGATATCTTCAAGCTATCCATTCGCATCACTCTTAATAGTACGGTATTTCCTATACTCAAATTTAAAATAAAAAATAAATAAAGATCTTCTTTTGAGCTGCATCACCGTCTATCAAGTAAATTGGTGTCTTTTCATGCAAATATTTCATTTCATTGAATTTTAACCTGTCCATAGCTCGATAAACACATTAGCTCCTTAATTATGCATGTCATCAACACCAAAACCCACTTAGAGGCCAAATGCACTTTCAATCTCCCCCTTTTTGGTGATTGCTGACAACACAATTAAGACTCACAAGTAATACAATAAACCATTCTGAATTCAATCATATAGTTGAACTCCCCCTTAATATGTGCATTTTTCACGATAGAATCTCAAATGACCTCAAATGCCATTTGCACATATTAAAAGAGCTCCCCCTGTATCATTGTATTCGTGGGGTGCAAAGTGTGATGAATAACAACGTGATGCATATGACAAGATATATCAAAACAACAAAGTGAAAATAAACAAACACCACCAAGTCATGATCATCACAAGAACATTAAATCCTAAAACCACACTAGCTAAACAAGTCATAAGTCTTACAATTTAAAGGCTCACTTGGCACACCACACATTAACACAAATACAAGTTTCTTACATGTCCACAAGCACAAGAGTTCAAGATTCAAAGCTACTAGATAGATAAAGCGAAGCGATGACCAACATCTACCAAAAGCACTATGGTGAGCTCACTCCCCCTTTGGCATCAAGCACCAAAAAGGAGAGGCCTTTCCATAGACATCACTCATCATCGTCGTCGTCATCATCTTCCTCTTCTTCATCCGTAGGGGTGTTGGTTGCGGGCACATCCTCTTCTTTCTCTTCATCCATCTCCTCACGGCCACCCAAATCTTCCTCAATATCATCATCATCAACTTGAGGGGCACCAAACATCATGGAGGGACCTCCCATCTCCTCCCAAGGATTGTAGAAGGTTGGGGGAGGAGGAAAATCCATAGGAGCATGAACGGGAGAGTGAGGAATGCCACTTTTGGCCATTATCTCTTTTTGCCTTGTCTCAATCTTGAGGAGCTACTCATCAACATATTTCTTATGGGCATGGATCTCCTCGGCATTGTGACGCCCACGTTGAAGCAAGCAAACAACCCTTGAAATATGAAATTCAAAATTCCTTTCTTATTTGGGGCACGAGGAGGAGGACCACGGGAGCTTGAAGGACCTTGTGAGCTGGATGGACCATGAGAACTAGAAAGAGCTTGTGATGGTCCTTGAGTAGAGCGGCGAGGTGCATGAGATTCAAGTTTGAGAAGTCTCTCAAGGTGACCTTTCTTTCGCTTGTAGACTTGATGACCTTTGTTGGTCAAGATCTCGACACTGGTCACTTCTTTGATCATAGCAAAGATATATGGTCCATAGTGACAGCTCTTCTTGGGTGAAATTGAGCATATGATAATTTCCTCCCAAATAAAATTAAAGACACTAAACTTATTTTGATTTGGAGCCATCCTTGCAATCAAATTCTTGCACATGTTGGAGATGTTTTCTGAATCACCTCCTTTGGGACACAGAGGGTAGCGGAAGAGTTGGTTGAGCAGCTTGTAGTAAGGTGTCATCACATGTATTGTCCCAAACTTAATATCTCCATAAGCACTATCATACATGTAGTGGAGCTCTCCATCTTCTAACACATTTTTCTCCTCGTGTATCTTCTTCCTTGTCAGATCAGCATTAGAGAACCCAACTATCATAATGGTCCAATGGAAGGTCTTGGTTGAGCGGTTGACATAGAGAATTGCATAAAATTGAGCTACAACCTCCTCATTCCAATCACAGTTGAAAGATATGCTTGAGGAGACATCCATTCTCCTACAATCATCTTCTACTTCCCTTACCACCGGCAAATCAATTTCAAACGAATAATCCCAGTTGATGGATTTCATCTCGGTGGTGGGATGAGATTTGCAAAGGATCATCGAGGCATACCAATCTGCATGAAAGTTCATCCAAAATCGAACATCCCCTTGTTGTTCCTTGGCAAGCCCAGATGGATCTTCATATCTTTTTGCATATAGATCATGCTTGCCCTTTGCGTAGTCTACTGGACGAGTCCCATTGTACTGCGGATCAGTTTGTTTGATTGGTGGTTGCATCCGAATTATAATTCTCTCAAGATACTCCAAGGACTCTCCTCCATCTTCCATATAAGAACCCAGAGCTGAGGCACGCTTTATGCAAGGACGGGTGGCTTGACCTGAAGTTCCTTGTGGATTTGGCCTCCCACGACCACGAGAGTGCAAAGGAACCTTGGCAACTGCCTTTCTCTTTTCTATGCGGTGAGCAATGGGAGATGCTTCTTCTGTTGCCTCTAAATCGGATGAGGGTGATGAGTCAATCTCTGGAGTTGCAGCCCTCTGTTTCCCTCTCTTTTCACGAGCCATCTGAAGAATATATGTTGGAAATTAGGTTGGAATTGGAAAGAGGAATCAAAAAGAGCCAGAATTTGGCAACTCAGGCACCTGGGTCGGAACTTCCGACAGATCCCGAGACGGCCCAATGATCCATGAATTGAGAGATTTAGCCCACCAAACTTGACAAGATTTTGGACAAGAGTTCTATGATGAATATAGAAGCTATCTCCTAAAAGGAAGTCATCTAACTCCTACATTGAGAGATGGGGCGTCAGAATTTTTGAAAGATTTACCTTGAAGATTTTCCGCGCGAATCAGAGAGAAGATGATGGGGATCGGATCTTCCGAGGAGTGGGGAATCAAAAGAAGCACCAAGCAATGAAATCCCATGGTTGATTCTTGAAATCCCCTCAAGAGTTCGAGAGAGGAGAGGAGAGGGTGTTGGTGGTATGAATGAAATGGTGTTAGGGTTTGAAGGGGTATTCAAAGGGTATATATAGATCCAGATGATTTGTCAGAAGTTCCGATGTTGGGTCGGAAGTTCCAACGAATAAAAGAATTCGAACCTGAGGACCCTCGGTCAGAAGAATGTTGATACTTCCGAGGGTCGTCGGATGTTCCGACCTCGTGTCGTAAGTTCCGATGAATATTGAGTTTGGCTCCCAAGGACCCTTGGTCGGAACAATGGTGTCGGAAGTTCCGACCGTAGCTTATTTTCTCCAAAAAGACAGATTTTGAGGTTGAATGAATTTGAAGATTTTGAGAGATATGGCTTGTAGACATATGAGATAACTTGACACTTAGTGATCAGCCACAAGCAACAATACATATCTATGATCACAAGAGTCAAGTTTTGATCCTAAGGTCAAAATTGAAATATTTTTAAAAACAACTCAGCGCAAGCAAATTCATTTTTCCTATCTAGGCAACAATCAAGTATGTGCAACAAGTCAAGCCAAGTTACGATCATTTGCTCATTGTTGGCACTCCTCAAAGCACAAAACATTTTCTCATTGTTGGCACTCCTTAGCCTATACAAACTAATCTGCAAGCACACGGATACTATGTAGCTTTCACCAGGGAGTGTACCTGGGATATCGAATCCAAGGAACGATAAGCTCGACCAGACCTAGAACTATTCAACCGAAACCACCAGGGGAGAAGAGGTAAGAGGGTAGAGGGCTTAACTTCAGTTTGCCAACTCGTTACCCAAATAACTTGCTATCTACTAGCTTGATTTGCTTCGGTGGCTGGAAGAGGAAGGACTTCAGACAGGGGTGAGAGGGGAGTCCAACGGCAACTTGCTACTACTGCTATGAAAACACCCAAACGTGGTGGACTACAAGGGACGGACAGGGCTGTCACCACCTGCCGCCTACCACACTGATCCGTGGGGTGGAACACAACCCAAGGTAACTATCAAGTCTAAGCACCACACCTAAACTATTGAGTCACTGACTTCCGCCTCACGTTAAGGCTAGAAGAAACCACAGATGGATAGAACTTGCTAATCACGCAGACAAGGGATCCCGCAGATCAAGGAAAGTAAATAAACAAATTACTAAAAGTAAGAGAAGAACTAGCGAGACACTGAAGATAAACGAGGAACTTACTTGAATAAGCTTTATTCCTCCGAGGTGGCTACAGAGTCGGAGTAGGACTGAGGGAACCCGGCTCCTCTCCTAGCTTGGCTCTCACCCAAGCTCTCACCTCACTCTCTCCCTATTCTACTCTACGGTAGAGTGGCTAAACCAAGAACTTAACTTCTCTCGAAGGATGGTGTGTTGAGAGTGGAGGTATGGGCAGCTATTCATAGCTCTTCAAGGTCGGTACTTGGACATGTGCTTAGCCACGCAAGTACGGCGGTTGTGTAACTTCCATGCGAAGGGGGGGCACGTGGCGCTGCAGGGCTAGGCCGGCTGACCTAGTAATGTTTCCGCATGTCACCGCCCTTCTCGTGGACGCTCCTGATCTCATCTTGAGGTCGGTAGTGGTTGCGTCGGTTTGAGGCTCGATAGTTAGAGGCTGGCTGGCCTGGTCAAGGCTAGCCAGCCTGGCTCTAGCTCCTCTCAGCCCTCCATTGTACCACCTTGTTGATCGACACGTGCATGTTACTCACGGAGGCGGTTCGGAGCTTGAAGACTAGGGTAGACGTTGCATGTGGGCCCATAAATCCATGGTTCAAGCCGTTCGACCGTCAGATGTTTTGCTTGATGATGTACCGGTCAGGAGTGTTTGGACTTGTATTTGTCAACATGCAGGTGAAGTTTGAGCCTAAAAGGCCACAGTGTCGCCGACCGGCCTAGATTTCTCCCAAATCGGCCAAATTTCACACAGTGAGCTCCTGAGATCAAATATGCAATAAAACTTGTGAAACTTATTAGGATAAATAATTTTGGCATGATCTTGGCCTTATAAGCATGAAATCCAGAGAAATATTGGTGGTAAAAATCATGGAAATAAACCGCCAACACGCCCCCACACCTAGACTTTT
Organism: Panicum miliaceum; assembly: GCA_032594955.1. Taxonomy (NCBI): domain Eukaryota; kingdom Viridiplantae; phylum Streptophyta; class Magnoliopsida; order Poales; family Poaceae; genus Panicum; species Panicum miliaceum. The sequence goes on along the minus strand of CM064070.1, from coordinate 1,977,082 downwards.
CTCATCCCGAGCAAAAGGGTTGAATTAGATCTAGAGGATCGAGCGAGTCTAGGGTCATGAAAACCAAAGTGTACTTGAGAATGTATTTCGAAGCTTTTTCCTCATACATTGGATTCCTGGTGGCTAACACCTTTTCCTCTGCCTATTGATCCTCAGAACAAATCCTCGTGAACATGATTCCTCCTGTTCTCAGTACTTGGAGATTTTTGCAGGATTTTCAAAACTTGGAGGCATACTCTCATTCTCTCAAAACCACTCAGTCGCTCAAAGTGTTTGAACCTCACTGGGGATTTTCACGAAGCCTCTCATACTTCTAAAAGGTTGTATGTAGGGCTTTAGGTAGGGATTAAGATATGCATATCTTTTACCACCTATGTTGCGAGATCAAAAGCTTGACTCTGAGAGGTTCTGCCACCCGAGGACTTTGGTCAAGTGCAAGTGAGTGTGGAGAATGAATGTCCTTGATTGGTATTTGATTCTAGCTTCTTCTATCTTCCCCTTTTCTTCTTTTTACTGAGCAAGATAGTTACTTGCTTTCTTTTTCTTTCAGGGGGATGGAGAGCTACTTGAGAACCACAATTCATGGACTTTGTTTGATGGACGTGTTCGTGTATGACCAAAGTACCAGGATGCATGACCAAACTTTAGAGACAATGTTGTTTGATCAAGCTCAAGGTGTAAATGATACCTCTGTGGGTTCAACTATATTAGGGGTGTATGTGTATGGCTCTGGATAGGATTTGGTAAAATTGAGTATGAATGAGAGTTCCCTCACTCTTTTTTTTCATAAAAATTCTCCAAGACTTTGAATTAGGAAAGATCATGCCTCACAAGTCATTATATCATGAAGGTCAATAATCAAAAGATCAAGTGACCCTATCATGAAGTTCCAAAGGCAAAGAGTACTTTGCATACGAAATAAAACTCAAATACTCTTTTGATAAACGTGCACAGATTTCATCTCTTCCTAGGTGGTTTATTCAAATTTTAGTTTCATTAATTCTGGTGTGCAATTGAATCAAACCCAGGAGGGGATAAGTCGAGGGGGTTGCAAACCTCCGTGTGAAGTTGGGGCTCAGCAGGCGACTGACAGGTGGGGCTGGCCGGCCTACTCTTGTGGCTTGACCCTCAGGTTCAGGTGCCATGCGAACAGGCTCGGTCCCAGAGTCCTAATGCAACCTCTTCATCGTTTTGGCATGGGTGCAGGCCGGCCGGCCTGGGGCAGGCCGCCCGGCTCAGGTTGCTTTGTTTCATGCTCGTCTTCGTCCAGAGACTCATTGGCGTGCTGTTTTTCTCTGTTCTCTGCGCACTTAACTGAAGATCAGAATAGGGGTGTGGATGGCACACAAGTGTGCACCAACCACTAGAGACATGGTGTTAAACAAGCAAACCTTTTTATTTTATTGAAACTAAACTTGGATGTTGCTAGAATTACAAAGTTGGAAACAAAATTTGGAAAGGGAAAAATTAAAATTCAGCACCTATTCCTAAACTAGCCTACACCCTCTAATCTCTCGAGTCCGGGGACCTATAGAGGTCCTCATTCCCAGTCGCCTTCGCAAGGCGCTTGATCTTGGAGCAAACAACTTTGCGAAGGGTATCCACCTTGTCATCGAGATCCATGCGCTCGATCTCAAACTCGGCCCTACGCTCATCCATGCTGTTCAATCTTAATTTGAGCGTGGCGAGCTTCTCCCTCAGCACCTTGATCTCGTCGCTCTCCTCCTTCTCGTCATCACTGCTATCCATGTATGCCCAAATCTCAGGAGAGCCCCGGATCGGTAGTGGCGAACAGGTGCGCAACACCGACTACGTGTTGGAGTCAATAGACTCTTGCTCCCCACGATCCAGTGGGGGTGAGAGCACCTTCCCGATGCCCAATTGTCCACGCACGCGGTAGCGTGGCGAACTTGGGCTGGCCGGTGTGTACTCCGGTGACTTGGGCTCCACCATCTGCAAGGCGTCAACTCGCGCCACGCGCCCTCCCGAAGAAGAAGGCACGAGGTGCTTGCTGATTGCCTTCCTGGGGGACAAAACCCCTGTGGTTGAGCGTGTCGGTGTGCGCGCTCTGGTGTGCGCCTCCCCCCCCCCCCCCCTTTTGGGCTCCCAGAGAGAGACTCCGCGCGAGATGGTGATGGGCGGCGCGAAGGCAAGGCTGGCTGGCCGGCCTAAGGCTGACGCCTCTGGCTTGCAGGCGGCAAGTTAAAGGCCTCGGCCATTGCCAAGGGTTCAATGATGCAAACGTTGCTGGAGGATGCCCGGCTATGATTGGATTTGGATGGTGCCGAAGGGGAAGTGGAGGATTTGGGTGCCGATTTCGGTGACGTGGGGGAGGATTGCGAAGCCATGGCAGTGATCTTAGAGAATGTTGGAGTGAGAAGGGCTGAAAGGCTTTGGAAGGAAGAAGAAGGGGGAACCTTTCAATTTAAAACGACGCTCCTCCTTCCTATTACCTCGAAGATGCGAAGGGAATCCCGGATAACGTTGATTCAAAATCAAACGTTTCAATTCGGGCTCGAGGCTAGGCCGGCCGGCCTAGGGTAGGTCGGCCGGCCCCACCTTGTCAAGTGTGGCCTTCGGTCTTCTCGAAGCTCCTCTCCCTCAATCCTATTTTTGGTTGATGGGTGCACAACAGGCAAGAAAAGGGGAAAATAAATAAAAGGAAGAAAAGGGTAGAAATCTAGCCTAAGATAAGGCGCATTTAAGGTCCGGCGATGACCATAGACGAGGGCTCTAGCTCGGATAACTCGTACATGTCTATTTCTTCGAGTTCCGGTATTTCAGGCTCGAGTAATATTTTCAATCTCTGGCCATTGGCCTTGAAAGTATTCCCGTCATCGTCCTGGAGGGTTATAGCGCCATGATCGGCAGCATTAGTTTATAAGTAAGGTCCTTCCCACTTACTTCTAAGCTTACCATGACCAAACAAATGAATGCCAGAGTTAAATAGCAGTACCTAATCTCCCGCCTTGAAGTGCTTTATCTTGATCCGCTTATCATGTCATCACTTTGTTCGCTCCTTTTTGAGCTTGGAGCTGTGGTAGGCCTTCTCCCTCCATTCATCCAATTCAGCTAGTTGGATTTGTCTCTTGAATTCAACTGATTGGATATCCATATTCCACCTCTTGATTGCCCAGTGGGATTTGAACTCAAGTTCAACTGGCAAATGGCAAGTTTTGCCATAAACCCGTTCGTACGGTGTCATTCCTATCGGGGTCTTGAATGCTGTTCGATATGCCCAGAGTGCCTCGGGTAACTTGCCCTTCCATCCCTTCCCCTTGGCATTAACTGTCTTCTGCAGAATGTTCTTGATTTGTTTGTTGGATGTTTCTGCTTGACCACTTGTCTGGGGATGGTACAGAGTTGCAACCCAGCGATCTACTCCCAACTCGCTGAGACACTTCCTGAATGTTCTATCAATGAAGTGTGAGCCTCCATCACTGATCACGACTCTGGGAACTTCGAAGCGAGGAAATATGATTTCCTGGAACATTTTCTTCGAGTTCCTTGAGTCGGCCGCAACGCAGGGAAGTGCTTCAACCCATTTGGACACGTAGTCCACTGCCACTAAGATGTATTCACACTGCTTTGACGCAGGAAAAGGACCCATGAAGTCGATCACGCATACATCAAAGATCTCCACTTGAAGGTTGCTCTTCAGTGGCATAGCATCTCTGGAATTGATGTTCCCGTGTTTCTGACATCTTGGGCATTGTTGCACAAACTCCTTGGCATCACCATACATGTTTGGCCAGAAAAATCCACTTTGCCAAACTTTAGCATGGGTCCGGAATGCTCCGTAGTGCCCTCCATATGGCGAGGAGTGACAACGCTCTAGAATCTTGTGGGTCTCACATAGCAGGATGCAGCGGCGGAGTAAACCATCAGCACAGACCTTAAAAAGATAGGGATCATCCCATAAGTGATATCTGCTGAGGTGAATAAACTTCTTCTTGTCTTCTCCTGGAGGTATACCAAGTCACCATGAAATTCACTAAGTTGGCATACCATGGCCTGGAAGTACTGACCTTCAGAAAAGTATCATCTCTCAAGTAGTCATCAATTGGTAAATCTGATCCTTTGACTAGCATCCTTGAGAAATGATCAGCCACACAGTTATCTGCTCCTTTCTTATCCTTGATTTCCAAATCAAATTCTTGTAAGAGCAGAATCCAATGGATGAGTCGTGGCTTGGCATCCTTCTTGGTTAGAAGGTACTTCAGTGCAGCATGATCCGTGTATACTATCACCTTGGCACCAACCAGGTAGGATCTGAACTTGTCAATGGCGAATACCACTGCTAAAAGTTCCTTCTCCATTGTTGCATAGTTCAACTGGGGTCCGGTCAATGTCTTGCTTGCATAAGATATGGCATAATGCTGCTTATCCTTGCATTGACCCAACACTGCGCTGACGGCATAGTCACTTGCATCGCACATGATCTCTAATGGAAGATTCAATCCGATGGTTGTATGACGGGTGCGGACACCAGTGCCTTCTTAAGGGTGTAGAAGGCTATTAGGCAATCCTCATCGAAGTTGAATGGGGTCTCTTTGGCAAGAAGACTTGTAAAAGGCCTGGCTATATGGGAGAAGTCCTTGATGAACCTCCAATAAAAGCCTGCATGCCCCAGAAAACTCCGAACTCCCTTGACATTCGTCGGGGGTGGCAACTGCTTGATCACCTTGATTTTTGCCTGATCCACTTCTATCCCTTTTTCTAACACTTTATGTCCAAGGACAATCCCTTCTCTGACCATGAAGTGACACTTCTCCCAATTAAGGACTAAGTGTGTTTCTTGGCATCTCTTTAGAACTTTATCCAAATTCTCAAGGCACGCCTCAAAGCTCTTTCCATAGATTGAGAAGTCATCCATGAATACTTCCATGATATTCTCGATCAGGTCGGAAGAGATCGCCATCATACACCTTTCAAATGAAGCAGGTATATTGTAGAGACCAAACGACATTCGCCTGTAGGCGAACGTGCCGTAGGGACAGGTGAAGGTAGTCTTACTCTAATCATATAGATGAATAGGAATTTGATGATAACCAGAGTATCCATCAAGGTAGCAGAAGAATGAATGTTTTGCCAACCGTTCAAGCATCTCATCAATGAAGGGGAGAGGAAAGTGATCTTTCTGGGTAGCCTTGTTGAGCATCCGATAATCAATACACATCCGCCATCCAGTAATAGTCCTCCGAGGTATGAGCTTGTTTCTCTCATTCTGGACTATTGTCATGCCTCCCTTCTTTGGAACTACTTAAACTGGTCTGACCCACTCACTGTCTTGCACGGGGTAGATGATGCCTGCGTGCAGTAGCTTCAGAACCTCTTTCTTCACTACCTCCCTCATTGCATCATTAAGCCGTCGCTGATGCTCTCTTGATGGCTTATGGTACGGTTCCATTGGAATGCAATGGGTGCATAAGTTGGGGCCGATCCCCTTTTTTGCTGAGAATACCCGATGACAGATCGATACTTCTTCAAAACTACAACAAGCCGCCGAGTCTCACTCTCTGTCAGCTTATCACTGATGACGATTGGCGTGCTTCTATTATTTTAGAGGAAAGCGTACTTCAGACCAGAAGGCAGCGGTTGCAACTCAGGACGAGGAGGTTGTGTTTTCTCTTCTTCGTTGAGATTACTCTGGCCATCCGGATCTATTTCCTGGGTGAAGTGAATGGCATCTTCTTCAATATTGGGCTGAGATGTCCCTTCTTGAATGATGCTCATTGCTTCCTCCACTGGGTCTCGCTCCGATCTAGCTTCTGCAATGGTGTTGCATGAATGAACTAGACTGACCGGGATTCTATCTTTGCCAACCTTAACCTCGAGGCTTGCTTGGTCTCTATTTGGGTTGACAAGTGGCTCTATTGGCTGCCCAATCAAGACGAACTCTTCACCTTTAGGGATATCGAAGATGTGAAAATCCAAGAACACCTTGTTATGTCCCATGTTCAAGGGCGTAACGCGGAAGATTCATGTGCTCTTCACGATCTGGTCGTCGATCCACTTCAGGTGCTTACGAGAGAAAGCTAGGGGTTCTTCTGATGCAATGTGATCTGCCAAAGTCTTGGACATCACATCGCCCTAACTTTTGGGTCATAAAAGACTTCTTGCGGTGCAGCGTCCCCAATAGTGCAGAGGAGTATTCTAAAATTGCGGTAGATTTGTAAGATGCTATTGTTGGATTCCACTTCCTCTGTCCATTCCTTGCATATAATCACAGTAAGACCCTCAATCTGCTCATGATCTATGGACTTGCTTGGTTCAGTGATCTCCTCTATGTATGGTGGAGGTGGAGAGGATGCAGCTGATATGATGTGAACTTGTTGATTCTCCTTGGGTTGAGTAGCTGGCTCGGGTGGATCATCGAAGACTCCCGTGTACTGAGTGTTGTCAAGAACTTTCTCCAGAATAGTCCGTACTTCAGCCACTATCTTGTACATGACGGATCCCTCAGAGGCGACATTCATGAAATGCGTGCTCCAGCTTCAACCCACCAACGAAGTGCTGAGAACTTTTCCTCTGACCTAGCATGGTCGTCACGGGTAAGGATTCTAATTCCAGCATTAGCATCTCTTCTGGAATATTGTGAGGTGGTCCAGAAGTTGCCATCTGCATGAATCCTGCCCACGCTGCTCCAAGTGACTCTTCGCCTTGCTTGAATATCAGTAGTTGAATGCAAAGCAGCATCACTTTGGTAACGAGGAAGAAGAATAACCGGAACTCATCCTTCAGCTCTATCCAATCTCCTCCAACTCTCTCTGCCTTCCGGTTGTACCAAACTTTCGCTTCCCCTGTCAGAGAGAACGGGAATAGCTTCCACCGTAGGGAGTTTTGATTCATACCAGGTATGGTGAGAAGAGAGCAATTCTCCTCGAATTCCTGCAGGTGAGCATAAGGACATTCGTCCTTCCTACCAGAAAATGACTGTGCACGAACCATAGCTATGAGACTGGGACGGATCTCATAACCATCAGATAAAATGGGGTGGCGAGAGGTGGCGGTTCCAAATACTCGCAAGATGAAACTGCCGGATAACTCGGAGTAAACTCCATGTGGTGTGTGGAAAGGTTGTGTAAAGTGTACGGCTGAAACAGCACTAAAACTAGTGTTGCTGCCGTTCCCTGGCAACGGCACTAGAAAGCTTGTTGGCACTCCTTAGAATATACGAACTAATCCACAAGCGCACGGATACCGATGTAGCTTTCACCAGGGAGTTCACCTGGGATATCGAATCCAAGGAACGATAAGCGCGACTAGACCTCGAACTATTCAACCGGACCCACCAGGGGAGAAGAGGTAAGAGGGTAGAGGGCTTAACTTTAGTTAGCCAACTCGTTACCCAGATAACTTGCTATCTACTAGCTTGATCTGCTTCGGCGGCTCGAAGAGGAAGGACTTCAGACAGGGGTGAGAGGGGAGTCCAACGGCACCCTGCTACTACTACTATGAAAACACCCGAACGTGGTGGACTACGAGGGACGGACAGGGCTGTCACCACCTGCCGCCTACCACACTGATCCGTGGGGTGAAACACAACCCAAGGTAACTATCAAGTGTAAGCACCATGACTAAACTATCTAGTCATTGACTTCCGCCTCATGTTAAGGCTAGAAGAAACCCCAAATGGATAGAACTTGCTAACCACGCAGACAAGGGATCCCGCAGATCAACGAAAGTAAATAAAGAAATTACTGAAAGTAAGAGAAGAACTAGCGAGACACTGAAGATAAACGAGGAACTTACTTGAATAAGCTTTATTCGTCCGAGGTGGCTACAGAGTCAAAGTACGATCGAGGGAACCCAGCTCCTCTCCAAGCTTGGCTCTCACCCAAGCTCTCACCTCACTCTCTTCCCATCCTACACTAAGGTAGAGTGGATAAACCAAGAACTCAACTTCTCTCCAAAGATGGTGTGTTGAGAGTGGAGGTATGGGCAGCTATTTATAGCTCTTCAAGGTCGGTACTTGGACATGTGCTAAGCTTCCATGCATGTACGGCGGTTGCGTAACTTCCACGCGAAGGGGGGGCACGTGGCGCTGCAGGGCCAGGCCAGCCAGCCTCTTCTAGGCCGGCCGGCCTAGGAATGTTGCCGCGTGTCACCGCCCTTCTCGTGGATGCTCCTGATCTTCTCCTGAGGTCGGTAGTGGTTGCTTCGGTTTGAGGCTCGACAGTTAGAGGCCGGCCGGCTTGGTCAAGGTCGGCCGGCCTAGCTCTGGCTCCTCTCAGCCCTCTGTTGCACCGCCTTGTTGATCAACGCATGCATGTTACTCAGGGAGGCGGTTTGGAGCTTGAAGACCAGGGTAGACGCTGCATGTGGGCCCATCAACCCATGGCTCAAGCCGTTCGACCGTCGGATGTTTTGCTTGATGATGTGCCGGTCATGATTGCTTGGACTTGTATTTATAATCGTGCAGGTGAAGATTGAGCCTGAAAGGCCACAGTGCCAGGCCTGGGATTTGTGACACATTAGGGGTTTAAATTAGGAAACAAGCCTCATTAGCTTAACAAGATGCATAAATAACTAAGAAAAGTTTAAAAGAAATAAATTATAAATTAGTTTTGCTTTGAATTAAAAATAGATGTGTATATGTGCATAAGTACATGTACCTTAATCGAACAAATTAAATAACTCTCACCTCAAAGCACTTATGGCTGCGAAATTTAATAGGCACACCATTGATAATAGGATAAACAAAAGTCTAGTTGAAGCCTAGGAGAGAATACAAATTTTTGCCCAGGAAATGATGTGCCCTCTGAATCATACTTTTTGAGTTTTTAAAATAACTTCTAAACTAGAACTCAAATGAAATTTATCCTAAAACAAAACTTGTGTAACTTTTTATTTTGGACAACTTTCATGTTCAGAGATTTTTAAGTTGCAACACAAAAATTTGAGAAACACTTGAATTCGCAAACTAGCCCCTGCCTTTTCTTCTATTTCCACTTCCAGTCCCTCCCCTCTCCTCTGCTTCGCCCGACGCCACCTGGCCGGCGATGCCTGCCGCCCACGCCGTGACAAGCCAATGGTCGGCCAGCCCGCCCGACTAGCTGCGCTGCCCCCCCCCCCCCCCCCCCCCCCCACGCCGCGAAGCCGCCCAGCCCGTGCGTGCCACGCACGCGACGCCGTCGCCACCTCTGCTCGCCGCCGCCGCGCCCAATGGACGAGCCGCGCCGTGCCCGAGCTCCCGCCATGCCCGCCAGTCGCCGCGCTCGCCGCCCGACCAAGCCGCTGCTGCAGCTGCTCACCCAACCGCGCGCCGCGTAATCTTCCGCTCCCCCACGCCAAATCCCGTACGCCCAATCGGCCGTCCCCGCCCGCCGCTCGCCGCGTCGAGCCTCTGGCCACCGCCCCGACGCCCAATGGCACGCCCCCGTCGTGCCGCTCATGCCCGAGCCTTGCAGTCCAGCCCCGCCCCTCCTCCCGCCTCTCTGCTGCCTACAAAAGGCCGCACTGAGCCTCCTCGCCCGCCCAGACACCAGAACGTCGCCACCGCCACCATTACCGCCGTCGTGCCCGGCTCACCGTGGAGCTCACCCCTCCGGTCATCCACCGCACAAGCTGAGCCCCCAACCACCACCACAGCATCCCACTGATGCTCACTGCCCCCGCCCATCGTCACCCAAAACCGTCGATGCTTGTTGCCAGCGCTGCCTCCGCCGCCGCCGCCGCCGCCCCTGACCGCCATGGACACCCCACCTACGGCCCTCCTCCGCCCGAACCAAGGATCGGAACGGGACTACATCACCCCACCGGAGCTTCCCGACCCGCCACCGCTGCCCCAACCCCGCCGGAGCACCGTCGCCGACACTCCGCACCGCCGCCGCCCCCTGTTCCATGCCGACGAGCCCTTTCCGGCCACCCCCAACCCCGACCAAGGCCACCCCAAGGTAGCTCTCACCTCCCTGGTTCTCCCCGACCCTTTTCCCCTCGCCGCCGACGAGCCTTCTCGCCGGAATTTGGCCGGCCGTCATGCCAGCGCCGCCTAGGGACCCAATTGCAACGATTGAAATCTTTAGAAGGGTCTGCACGCAAGTTTCCAGGGGCATATCTGTAAACCTATGTTTAAACTATAAATTCAAAAATAGTGAACTTGTAAAATTCATATAAAATCATAGAAAAAAAGAAAAATAAAAACTCAACTGTTCTGGAATTAGAAGAAACTCTACAACTTTTGTTACATGCATTTCTTCAGATGTTTGCTATATTTGGTTCTACATTAAATGGAAGGTTTAATAGCTTTTAAATGGACCCACTGTTGTAGACCAGTTCTGAATCTAATTTTTGGACAGTAAATTGGTTGCTTGATGTGTAGGCCCGTGTAAAAATATTAGGACCAGAACCCATCTCTAGCTAAACTTTTTGTAAAACTTTCTTTATACCATGAAATAATAGAACTAATTTGTAACTGCTGTTATATTGTGATTCATGTTGTGAAATTTTTCCAGATCTGTTATAGTGATTCCTAAATACCAAATAAAAAGTTTAGAACATTTTTCCTTTCTGTAACCTATTTATATAATTTTGTGGTAGGAAAAATGCACTAATTCAAATAATAAGTTTTTGTGCTTGGAAAATGTTCAACTTTTTACTGTGGGACACTTTAACGTACCTCATGATGTATAAAAATTTCATACTCAGAAACCCTGTAAAACATCCTGTAGAAATTAATCCTTAAAGAAATAAGTGTATATTGTCCTATTCATTATGCTCTGTTTCTTGCACAATAAAATCTGAAAACTTTACAGTAACATATATATGGATATATTAACACCCTTTAAAAGTTTTAGAATCAATACATGCAAGGTTTGTCCTGTATAAAAATAACTAGGTTCTAGCAGTGGCTGTGTATTACATTTTTCAAAATTAATCTGCTTTACAAAAATTTCTGAAATTTTTACAGTGTTGTTTTCTCTGCATAATGTACTCTAAATAAAAATTTCATCACCAGAAGTTACCTAGTCCAGAAGTTGTGTTTAATCCATGTTGTGCTTACAAAATTTAGTTTCCAAAAGAACACGACCCCCCCCCCTTTCTTGTTTAATGGAGTTAATTAGTTTAAGTTATATTTTGCCCAAGAAATCTTAACTAAGTAACTTCACAACCAAATCTATGTTTTGTGGACTGCAACTTTATCGTGAAGAAAATAAACGTCATATACCATCACTACAACTTATACTTGTGCATTCATATAGAATCGACTATTCTCGCCGACGGAACGTACGAGTTGGTGCCCGCGTCTGAGAGTGAGCAGCGTGAAGCTCAAGTGAATCTAACTGAAGCTTTCGAAGACCCGAAACCGAGTTCGGACGAGCCCCAAACTAACTTTACCCAAGAAGGCATGCCCCGGAGCATGAACCCTATTTTTTAAATTATACAACTTATTACTCTATTTTACTTGTGCATTAAGTTTATAGGAGTTGAATGAAAACTTAGTTGCATGATCCTAGGTACCCATGCTCTGAACACTAGATGTAAGGTTTGCTAGAATGCTATGCTGATAGGACTCGGTAAAAGTCGAGTGATTTCCTGTCACTCGCGAGAATATAGGAGTTGAATGTTTACTACATGCTGCAATCATAAGGTCGACGGACGGGGCTATGGTGCGATGTTTATGTTGATGATTCAGGCCCTGTCTGTTTAGTGAAAAATGCTAAGGCCGCAGTGTGTGGTAGTGGTGGTTAAGTCTTTGAACGTACTAACCACATGCCGAGAATATGGTAATCGGTAAGCTTAAGTACTGGATTGAACCGAGGCCGGAATATACTCCCCACCGTCTTGAATTCGTTCACATCTAGCTAATGGCGGGTGCATGTGCCGCCATGGCCCGGCCGGGTCCGTGGTCCATGGGGACGTGTAGTCGAGGGCGGTTGGCCTGTTCCTTGAAGCGGGAATTGAAGGAAAAAGTTGCACGTGTGACTGGGAGTAACCACATGACGTGTGTTTAGGTTTCCCTTGCAAGGTTAAGAAATTCGATTCGAATCGTCCGTTTCTCGTGGTTATTGAGACTGCATGACCCTTTTACCACATAGAGTAAGAAGAGGAACAATGATTATGAGTAATCTTGTTGGATGCAAATTAATTCTTTCACCATGTATGATACTGGATAGTTGCTTACCTAGAATGGTTAAAGAAAACTAGAATCTGGAGCAAAAATTTGAAAGTAAGGACCTACTTGTATATGCTTTTCGGCAAAACAAACCCCTCAAGCCAAAAAGCCTTGCATGTCTAGGAGTCGGCTAAGTATATTCCACTAGTCAGGTAAGCCTTGCTGAGTATTAGTATACTCAGCCTTGCTTGTGGCTTGTTTTCAGGTGATACTTTTGAGGATATGATCGCTAGTTTGACTTAGCCGTGTACCCTTCCTCCTGGTTGGTCGGTGGAATGGGATGCGCCTCCAGCCAACGATGATAACGTCGAGTGATGTCTCGTACGGGCTTCATCGAGACATCATGTATCGTCGAGTAGTTTATCGTTATTTTTCCGTTGCATTGAACTCTGAAGAACTCAATTACTTTGAACTCTGAAGTACCTTGTTTTACGAACTCGAACTCAGTTGTAATAATAATTTATGTTGAACTCGATGTTGTAAAATTTATGGAATGTTGTATCCTCTGGGCTCACCTTCGTGTGAGTACTTGTATGTGTGGTTTCGATCGGCAAAAACCGTGGTTGTATCGGGCGGTTACCCGACAGACCAATGGATTATTCCGTTTGAAGTGTGAGTTAGCCCTGATTGCCCTCGTGGTGATGGTTAGCGCGCTTGAGCCGGATTAATTAAGGTGGTTCTGCCACAGGATTTCTCCCAAATCGGCCAAATTTCGCACGGTGAGCTCCTGAGATCAAATATTCAACAAAACTTGTGGAACTCATTAGGATAAATAATTTTGGCATGATCTTGGCCTTATAAGCATGAAATCCGGAGAAATGTTGGCGGTAAAAATCATGGAAATCGACCACCAACACTCATCTGGAGGCTTACTGAAGATATCGGCAAGTTGTCATTCGGTGCTCACATGACGTAAAGCAATATCTCCCTTAGCCTCATGATCCCGTAAGAAGTGATCTCTTATATCTATGTGCTTTGTTCGGGAGTGTTGCACCGAATTGTTAGCTAGTTTGATAGCACTGTCATTGTCACACAAGAGTGGAATCTTACTAAACTCACAACCGAAGTCACTCAAGGTTTGCTTCATCCATAAAAGTTGGGCACAACAAGAACCCGTTGCAACATATTCCACTTCCGCGGTGGAAACCGAATTCTGTTTCTTAGAGCTCCAAGACACTAGGGACCTTTCATGAAATTGGCGAGTTCCCGTTGTACTCTTTCTATATACCTTGCAACCGGCATAATCCGAATCGGAATAGCCAAGTAGATCAAAAGTGGAGCCATTGGGATACCATAAGCCAAGGTTAGGAGTGTGTACTAGATATCTCAAAATTCTCTTAACAGCCATTAAATGACATTCCTTAGGATTTGCTTGAAATCTTGAACACATGCACACACTAAGCATAATATCGGGCCTAGATGCATAAAGATAAAGAAGAGAGCCAATCATGGAGCGATATACCTTTTGAACAACCGACTTCCCTTTTTCGTTGAGATCAAGATGACCATTTAATACTATGGGTGTCTTGATGGGCTTCGCATCGGCCATGTCAAACTTCTTGAGCATATCCTTCACATACTTGGTTTGACATATGAAAATCCCTTCCTTCATTTGCTTGAATTGAAATTCAAGGAAGAACCTCAATTCACCCATCATAGGCATCTCAAATCTCTTGGTCATGATCCTACTAAATTCCTCACAAAACTTTTTATCGGTAGAACCAAATATAATGTCATCGACATATATTTGGCAAACAATGATATCTTTATCAACTTTGTGAGTAAAGAGAGTACAATCAGTTTTGCCCATGACAAAGTCGTTCTTGAGAAGAAAATCCTTAAGGCATTCATACCATGCTCTAGAAGCTTGCTTAAGCCCATAGAGCGTCTTATGGAGCTTGTACACATGGTTTGGAAATTTTGGATCTTAAAAACCCGGCGGTTGTTCTACATACACCAACTCAGATAGGGGGCCATTCAAGAATGCACTCTTCATATCCATTTGATAAAGCTTGAAATCATGATGAGTAGCAGAGGCTAATAAAATCCGAATTGAGTCAAGCCTAGCTACGGGTGCATAGGTTTCACCAAAATCCAAACCTTCAATTTGGGTGAAACCTTGTGCAACTAACCTTGCCTTATTTCTTGTGATGACACCATGATCATCTTGCTAGTTTCTGAAAACCCACTTGGTGCCAATCACATTCTGTCTTTGTCTTTCAACCAACTATCATACCTCATTTCTTGTGAAGTTGTTTAACTCTTCTTGAATGGCAATTACCCAATCCGGATCATCAAGTGCTTCATCTACCTTGAGAGGTTCCAAAGAGGAGACAAACGAGTAATGTCCACAAAAGGATGCTAAACGTGATCGAGTAGTTACCCCTCTTTGAATACTTTCAAGGATGTTGCCAAAGGGATGATCTCGTTGAACACATTGATGAACTCTTGGATGAGGCACTTGTGATTGAGGTTGAATTGGTCCAACATCATCATCTTCAACTTGTGGTGCATCTACTTGAGCTTCTCCACCTTGTTCTTCCCCTTGATCAATGCCATGAACTTGATCATCACCATGAACTTGACTTTGACCTTGAGGTTGTTGAGAGCTTGGTGGTTCAACTCTTGTCGATGATCACGAATCATTGTTTCTTTCTTCAACCGGAGTTTGAGCTTGAACTTCACGAGGTCTTACTTCACCCAAGCCCATCCTAATGATTGATTGAATTGGTGGCTCCTCCTCATCTATAAGGTTTTTATCAACTTGCTCTACTTGAGAACCGTTGGATTCATCAAAAGTCACATCCACCATGATCTCAACACAACCGGTGGTTTTGTCGAAAACACGATAGGAGTGTTCGTTAGTACCATAACCAAGTAGGAAGCCTTCATCAACCTTTGGTGCAAACTTTCAGCTTTTGGTTTTCTTGTTAAGTATGAAATACTTACTACCAAAAACTCTAAAGTAGTGCACCTTGGGTTTGTCACCTGAGATTATCACATAGGGTGTCTAAAAGTGCATCTAGGCCCCTAATGGGTTTTGGTGAATTGAATAACACCATGATTAAAGAACTAATCATCTTGTTGAGCATATGAGCAAGAATTGATTGTCATATCAATAGAATATTTGTGATGAAAGATATTGAAAGTAAAGATAAAAGGCTCATATGGCAAGACTTGTGACCAGGCTATGATTAAAGTGATGATATTGACAAGCAATGAATACTATATGGATTGAGTCACGTGTTTGATAACAACTGTTTATTCTCATATCCAAATGAAGCTTGTTGACAAAGTCATAGCACTAGTAGGGAATTTCTTGTGAAGAAATGGGCAATCTATCAATAGAAGATATAAGTTGCAAAGAATTATCAAGAATGGATTTCATGGATGATTTAATTATGATACAAACTTTTATGGAGCTCTATGTGATGCAAGGATAAAGGGTTGGAATCCGGGATAGTGTTTCGAGGGACTAAGCTTAGAGAAGGGAAATGGGTTTGTGCCGAGGAACCAACGCTAGGGTGAAGAAACTTTCTTTGGATTCAACTTGAAGAATCTTGGTCATGTATGGTGTTCATATTAGCAAGTATCAATCTTTCTAGAATCATATTGTGAAGATGGTGATTTGAACTAGAAGTAGATTTCATTCAAAGATGATGGTTCAAGTCATTAGCTCAAGGAATATGTGCTCAATGAAAAGAAATAGAACTGATTGCACCCCTCAGGTTGAGATTGATCGAGGCACGGCTTGGTACACTCTTGAGAAGCTCAAGTGGTTGAAATGTAATCTACCTTTGATCTTGAGTATAGGTATGCCATGCTATCAAGAGGGATGCATCACATTGTATTTTGGTTTAGTCTCAGTGCTCAAGCAACCCAGGCGAGTTGAGAGAGACACAAAAGCCTCAAGTGCACATTAGTTAGAACTAACAGGAGCAACCCGGAAATTCCAGGCGGGTTTTGCATACGTGGCACTAACGGCTAGTTGGTTTGAAAACACGGAAGTTCTAGGTATAGGAATCCGGAAGTTCCGGGTTCTAACTGTCACATAACGGCTAGTTTCTTTGGACCCAGCTATATATACACTTGAGCCCCCTCCTTGGTGGGCTGTTGTTTCAGGCATTATTCTACTACTTGCTGGTCATCCTAAGAAAGCTTGGTAGCCTTGTTGAGCTCTCCCCAACCTCTCTTTGTGAGATTGTGTGGTTCTTGTAATATCCTTGAGTTGGGTTTGAGAGAGTGACTACTTAAGAGCACTAGAGAGCAAAGCAAACCTTGAGCACTTGAGTTTGGCTGAAATCGTGTGTTTCGCATTTGTTACTCTTGGAGCTTTGGCTCCTAGACGGCTAGGTGTTGCCCAGCAAACACCCAATTGTGTAGGTTGTGGCGGGAAGTCTGCAAGGGTCGGTTTCCATCTCTGCAAGGGAAGGGAATCAAGATAGTGGAAGGCCAAGGTGTGCTTGTGTAGCGTCTTGTCGGGGAGGCTTCACAGACCTCCTCAACGGAGAGCAGTGTTCGCCTACACAGTCGTGTAGAACGAGTACACGGCGTGTAAACATTACTCGGTAGTCATCTTTCAGGGGGGAAATGTTAACGACCTCCTGATGACCATCACAGTGACGATCATGGAGGCCCGGGCCCACCCGCCTCGCCCGACCAAGTCCCTCGGGGTCGGATGCGCCCGACCCCTCGACGGCAGGGCTCCGCCTCGCCCGACAAAATGCCTCGGGGTCGGACGCTCCCGACCCCTCGCCACAAGACTCCGCCTCGCCCGACCTAGGGCGTAGAGGGTCGGACTCACCCGGGCCCACCAGGCGAGTGCCAGCCTCGGGCGCAGGCTGGAAGATACGAGCGCGGATCTCGTGGGCCCCCCGCCGGCCTTGCCATAAATGCGCTGCGGCTCTGGCACGCAGAAAAGCGCCCGCGCCCCCGATGTGACCCGTCACAACTGCCAAAACGCGACCGCACAGCGCACGCCACAGCGGCGCAGTCTTCCCTGATTCGCCGCCAGGCACTCATGACCTGCGTCGCCTGGCACTGGAGCACGCCTGCCCGTCCTCGCGCCCCGCAAATCCGGCGACAGGGACGAGACGTCCGCATCGCCCAGGCCGTCAGCAGGATAACAGGAGCAGCCGTCTGCCCCGACGGGACGGAGGCCACGACCAGGCGCCATCATCACGCACGCCCGCCGGTACCAGCTCCCGAGGAGATCAACGACAGGATCAGAGGAGGCCGTCCTTCCCTGGCGGACGCACGGACGGAGCCAAAAGCTGGAGCCGGCCACGACAACCGAGGGACTCGAATCTTCCCCCTTGTATTCTACTCTTTCTCTCTCCTCTCGCCCGGCTCACCTGTAACCCCGGGCCATCCTTGCACTATAAAGGGAAGGCTAGGGGCCCTAAGACGTGGGGGAGGAAAAACTTAGACTCTCTCCCACACACTCACTCTCCCCGGCACGGACTCTTTCTTCCCCAGCGAGTAGAACACACTCCCACCATTAGAGCTTCAGTGCACGCCCAAGAGACTTGGGACCGGTTCCCTCTCTCGCCCTTCTGTATCCCCTACTACAGACCCCGCGTGGGCAACACGAGCAGCTCCCCATACTGGACGTAGGGCTTCTCCTTGCCCGAACCAGTCTAAATCCCATGTCACCTGCGCAACCATCTGGAGCCGTACGTGCATAAAAGAAATTTACTAGTCTAAGTCTTGATCCGCTAATCTTGACAACGACATCATCCGTGCAGTTTAGGGTAAAAACGGTGATTACACGGGCAACCCGTTTAAATGGTCAAATTCGATCGTACACGGCCTGCACGGTTGACACGACACGACCGCAAACACGGTTTTGCAGGGCGAGTTGAGCGACTAAAGCAATGTTTAGGCGATGGCGAGTTGAGCAAGCTGTAGGTTGAGCCAGTAAGTAGCATGTCAATTGATCGTTGATTCATGTACAGCAAATTAAATATTCAAAACTTTGTTGACCTATTGGCATGTGATTACTAATGTTCACCTTCTTAAGTTTTTGAGACGTGATTACAGCTTTTTAGACATATATACATAACATTGTAGCTATTTTTTATTAATATAGTAAAAAAAGTGTAATCCATTTAATTCTGTGTACACGCCGTGTACACAGTCTACACGCTACACGGCACCTTACCGACCGTTTAGCGTTTACCGTTTAGGCTAACATTAACGGAGAGTAGGATTCACTGAGCTTGTGTAGCACATGCAGTGAATCCGAACTTCGGTAAAAAAACCTTGTGTCAATTGTGTTTGATATTATCTTGTGGATTTGAGGAACTCTCCATTGGACACTTGTGTTCTTGGAGAGATTGTTGTTTTTGTAAGTGCAGGGACTATGTGGACCTGCTCCAGAAACTCCATTGGGCCTACTCTACATCTGGGGTTTGAACTTGTATCCATTTACTCGAACTAAATTTATTGTGTTCACTCTGCTCTGTGTAAAACCCGGAAGTTCCCAGTTTATATACTGCCCTGCTTAGATTCGGAAGTTCCGGGTTTGGTAGACAGTAAATTTTATCTGCTGCTTTGGAGAGAAAATTTGTACGTGCGCCTATTCATCCCCCCCCCCCCACCCTCTAGGCGACATCACGGTCCTTTCAGTGTCTTGCCCAAGTATTTGTGGAGGTACAGGCGGTTGATGGCATGGCAAGCCATGTTGATTGCTTCGGTCCAAAAAATATTTGGAGTCTTCTACTCATCAAGCATGGTTCTTGCAGCTTCAATCAAAGTCCTATTCTTCCTCGCCAATGCCATTTTGTTGAGGAGTGTATGGAGCGGAGAATTTAAGCTTGATCCCTTCTTCATCAAGGAATTCTTCAACATTGGTGTTCCTAAACTCCGAGCCATTGTCACTTCTTATGTTCTTGATCTTCAATTCATATTCATTTTGAGCTCTTCTAATGAACTTCTTGACTATTCGTTAAGCTTCACTTTTATCTTGCAAAAAGAATACCCAAGTGAATCGAGAAAAATCATCAATAATAACTAGACTATATTTGTTATCGCCACTGCTAATGTAGGCAATGGGTCCGAATAAATCCATGTGTAGAAGCTTCAATGGTCTTGTTGAAGCCAAGATATTCTTGGCGGGGTGTGGAGCACCAACTTGCTTCCCGACTTGGTATGCACTACACAACCTATCTTTCTCAAAAACAACATTGGTTAGTCCAAGGATGTGCTCACCTTTTTGAAGTTTGGCCAAGTTCCTCATCCCGACATAGGCTAGTCGGCGATGCCAAAGCCAACCCAAATCAGATTTTGCCACTAAACAAGTCTTGGGCTCAAATTTCTCCCTTAAGAAATCAATAAGATAAAGTTTGCCCTTCAAGCGACCCGTAAAAGAAATAGAGGAATCCTTCATTCTAAAGACGGTCACACCCACATTAGTAAAGAGATAATTATATCCCATTTCACAAAGTTATGAGACGGACAACAAATTATACCCCAAAGATTCAACCAAATAAATATTTGAAATTGTGTAGTCATTTGAGGGAGCAATTTGACCCAATCCAATCACATCCCCTTTGCTATTGTCTCCAAAGACAATAGTTTCTTTTGGTATGTCGTGAAGCTCTAGAGAAGTGAACAAGTCCTTCTCCCCAGTCATATGATTTGAGCATCCACTATCAAGCAATCATGCGGTACCACCGGAGGAGTAGGCCTACAAAACAAATTAAGCTTTGAATTTAGGTACCAAAAAGATTTCGATCCTTGTGGGTTAGATGGATACACTTTTGGAACCCACACACTCCTAAGAATGGCCTTCTTAGTGTATGTTCCAACATACTTGACAACTATTTTACCATTGTGGTCCATTGTCACCATATAATCCGTAGTGTATCTTGGTGACGTCTCATGCTTAGTGACCTTAACCTTGATGGGAGCTTCAACTTTCTTCTTGACTTGGGTGGGAATGGTGGTCACACCATGTGCAATGTTCATCAAATCTTCAAGGTTTGCTCCTTTTGTGAACATGACACATTCCTTACCTTTGGCCACCTTCCAGTCATTTACCTTTTCTCCCTTATAATGTCCAAGCCCATCCTTTTTGTTAGGATATCTTCCATCCTTATAGCTAACCTTAGGCTTAGGCTTGACATTGCCTTCATATCCATGCTTCACTAACATGTTCATTTTTTCAAGTTGAACATCCTTTGCTTGGATAGCTTTGCCATGTTAGTAACACAAGCTTGAACATCAATCTTACAGTATTTTGAGCAACCTTCACTTATGGAGACAATGGAGTTAAGAGTTGCTTTAGAATTAGTTTTGGTGCTTTCCCAAAGAGCATTATAACTAACTTAAAGATCATTGTACTTGATTGTTAAGAATGAGAAGCCTTGTTAAAGTTCACTATGAGTGGCCTTTAGGGAAGCTAGAGATTCAATTATCAAAGTGTTCTCTTTTGACATCCTCTCATTTGAATCATTAACTAGAGATAAATCAATAGCTAATTTTTCAACCTTCAACTTTTCTTCAGCAAGAGCTTTCTCTAAGGCTAGGTTTCTCTCCTTTTCAAGGATAAGCAAGTCTTCTTGCCTATCAAGACACTCTCTCTTTTTCTCTAATTTCTCCATAAGTTTTTTAATTTCATTAAAACCTTTCTTTTCAAATTCTTTTTATCATGTAAGCTCTATGTTGTTCTTCCTCATCTCCAAAATCATTTTGTGCATTATCAAATGTGGAAGAAGGTTGGGAAGAAGAGGTGGATGAATCTCGTACCTTGGTGTTTCTTGCCATGAGGCAAAAAGGAGTGTCATCTTCATCATCGGAGATGTTGTTGAAGAGCTTTCTTGTTGCTGTGGGTATGGCTAGAGTTGAAATCCCTTCTTGGTCGGAATCTTCATGACTAGACTCCCACACTTAACCAATATGAGCATGACCCTGATATTTCTTCTTCTTGTAGTCCTTACTCTTCTCCTTGTATCTCTTCTCCTTCTTTTCGTTGTTCTTCAATTGTGGGCAATCGGCAATGTAGTGGCCCATTTCTTTTCACTCATAGCATCTTCTTTGTGATGGCTTCTTCTTGTCATCACCATCTTTCTTGTAGACACCAAGGCCATCTCTTCATCGGTAGAGCCCTCATCACTAGAGTCTTCCTTCTTTGACTTGACAGCTTTTGAGCTTGATTCAACCTTGTCACTTGAGCTAGCATTGAGTGTTACATTCTTATTCATCTTGTGGCTAAGTGACTTGGCTACATCCCTCTCAACCAGCTCTTGATGAACAATTTCACCAAGAAGTTGATTAGGTGTCTTGATCTTGAATTTAGGATCTCTTCTAATCATTGTTGCAAAAGTAGAGTTCCTCGGTGTGGAAGCCCTAAGCAACTTCTTTATCACCTTGTGATCATCCCACTCCGTGCTTTCAAGAGATCTAATGTCTGACACAAGGATCATTAGTCTATCATACATTTGCCTCACGGTTTCTTCATCATGCATGACAAAGTGCTCCAACTCTTCTTGCAACAAATCCATCTTGCCTTCTCTAACTTCATCGGTCCCCTCATGAGCCTCTCTCCATGTGTCCCAAATTTGCTATGCCACTTCAATATTGCGGATTTTGTTGAACTCTTGGGCACAAAGAGAGCTTGTGATGACCCTTACGGCTTGCGCATTGTGGTAGTAGTCTTGAGCTTGTTCGGCCATAGGTACACCATTCGTAGGCGGAGTTACAACTACAACCACAACTTACCAAATAGAGGGGTGAAGCCCGTGGAGATGCATTTTCAATACGACCAATTGGGATAATCCGTCCCATCGAAGAAAGGAGGTTTCCCTAAGTGGACGGACTAAAATTGTGAAGAAGGATATTGAGATGAAGCATAGTTATAAGGAACTTGATATAACCCGAAGAAAGGATGCTTCACGTTTTTTCCTTGATTCGCTTCTTCATCAATTTCTTGGTCTTATTCTCATTCTTGGCCTTCATCTTTTATTTTCTCCTTCTTATTGCTTCCGAGTCTTCACCCTCACCTTCATCACTTAAACATGAATCTTCACTTCATATGGATCCATGGATGGAGTGTGGACGACTTGTTAGGCTAAAGGGGTTCACGGTACTTCCCCTAGGCCTATACCGGCAGTGGCTTGAGCGGGGGCAGCTTCAGTGACATCGGCGGTGTCATCCCCAACTTGAGACATCTTGTTATCCTTTAATGGTTAAGCCTTAATCAAGAGATTAGGCTCTGATACCAATTGAAAGAATCTTAGGATGCCTAGAGGGGGAGGGTGAATAAGCGTTTCTGAAAATTCCTGAAAAATTCTTCGCAAAAATTAAATCTGTCGGAGCTTCCGACACTGTGTAGGAAGTCCCGATGGACCGGAACTTCCGACACTGGATCGGAACTTCCGACGAAATGAAAATCTATGCTAAATTCAAAATTAAACTCGAAATTGCAGAACCTAGCTGAATCAAAAGTTCACCACTAATGCTAGGAGACCTCTGCAAGTGTTCTTTGAAAGCACAACAACTCGAGAACGTAGGTCGGGACAAAACAAATTCTAGGTCAATAAGAACTAGATAAAAGTAATAAGCACAATGAACAAACGATTTGTTTCTCGAAGTTCACTCCCACTAAGGAAGCTAAGTCTCCGTTGAGGAGCTCACAAAGAGCCGGGTCTTCTACTAACCCTTTACCTCACTCAATCAACCACAAAGGAGGATTGAGTCACTTACTATGAAATCCACAAAGGATGGGTAATACAAACTTCTCGGGCGCACACACACGAGAGGACGCTCAACCGGGCAATGCCTAACCATCTAGAAGCAAGCTTCAAGAGTAACAAACGCGAATCAATGGATGAAGATGCTTCAAGTGCTCTTGAGATAAACTTGGCTGCCTTCTCACTCAAGTGCTCAAGCCTCACATCTCAATCTTGTTCTCACCAAAACCCTAGCTCAAATTAACTCAAGGATTAGCTCTTGGAGTGATTGGGGAAGTGTTTTGGAAGCTCAAGGAGGTGTGTTCTTCGTGTTAGATCAGCAGCAAATGTAGGAGGGGCTAAGGGGGTATAAATACCCAAGCCCCAAAAACTAGTTGTTAGTGTGCTTGTTAAGTGATTGTCGGAACTTTCGTCCTAGGGTCGGAACTTCCAACCCTATTAAAAACAGCCAGCCGAGGACCCCTGACGGAACTATCAAGCAACTTCGGGCAGGGGTCGGAACTTTCGACCTATGGTCGGAACTTCCGACACACATTGAGTCAGTGAGAAAACTAAGTGCACAAGTGTGTTATTTTGTATCTCTCTTGGGTAGTTAGTATCTTAATTAAACACTTTGATATCTTAAAGCTATTCATTGGCATCCTTCTTAATAGTACGGTGTTTTCTACACTCAAATTCCATTCGCATCCCTCTTAGTGTCATACATCAGTTATATAATCAATTAGGTACAATTCATATTGTCTACTGAACTGCTTGCTTTCCAATAAAATTATAAAATTATTTATTTATAATTTGATTGCCCGTATCCACGCATGGGTACGAATCTAGCGTAAAAAAAGGTTTGCTCTTGATCGAACACCGCTAGTCTCATTTATTATTGGGCCTGGCCCGTATGAGCGAGAAAGTTCACATGTGATCCAGGCTCAAAATCAAATGGAAAGCACAACGTATATGTCCTAAGCGGATCGAGCCGGTGTTTGGTTGCTCGCTCTGTAGCACACGCGCTCCACCAAATGCGGATGATGGCTCTTTAGTCCAGGGGCCGTGGGGGATCCGATCCGGTCCCCGACCGCAAGACGAGGCACGCGACGCGAAGGCGGCGGCCATACCTGGAGTATCTCCGACATGTGGGCCTGAAGTTCTTCTCGCAGACCATGCTGTCAGTGGCAGTGACGTGCCCGCCGCGGGCTCAAGCACGGGGACTGCAGGAACCGATCGAGACAGCACAATGCCCAAGCCTTCCTCCGCTCCGTCCCTTCCCGCCGCTTCCGTGCGGTGCGCTCCGCCAGCACGTACCACTACCAGCCAGCACACGTCCCGCTCCCACGTGGACCGCAGGCCGTTGCGCCGGGCCGGGCCTGCGCGGCCGCCCGTCGTTACTTGGCTAGCTGCCTGGCTGCGATCCACCCCGTGCGCGGTGCACGTGCACCGGAGAGCGCGGGGCCGGCGGGGATCCAATGGCTCTGAGGCGTGGGGCCTGGCCGCCGCCGCCGCTGGTGGTGCTGTTCATCATCGCCTCCGCCCCGTTAATAATTAATTAACTGTGCAAGAAACGAATTAGCAGTGTACATTATCTACCGGTAAGTAGTATTAAATAGTTATCTAACTTACATGCCAGTGCCAAGCAATGGTATACCTTAAGCAATTTAATTAAGTCACGTATCTAAGGGTGTGTTTAGTTGGGCTTTCAATCCTTATTTCTACCTTTTAGAAAGTCAAAACCCAAATAAAGGAGTGGCTTACATCTAAAGCCACATCCAAAAGCAGCTTTGAGCTAGTTCAATTCTCACAGCCCGTCTTCCCCTGCTTCCACCAAGTTGATTTTTTATCAAAATTAATGTTGGCGCTAAAATCGGCCAGATGGGAATCGGCCGATGGTCTTCAGCGTCGGACACACGACCCGGGAGAATCTGCTTAGCTCCTGTTCGGGTTATCGCCCTGGTACGGTTCGCGCGGCGTGCCAGTCAATCTGACCTGTTGATTGACAAGGAAATAAAAGTATTAAATTCCAGGCGCTCCGATCGGCTGGAGTTCCGATCTGTCCTGAAGAGCGCGTCGGCAAATCGGCCGATTTGCTGTGAAGATGATCGGCAATGGATCAGCCGATAATCGTGTAGTAATTGTAAAGAAGACTGCTGGAGCGATCTAAACAATTACTACAGAGGCAACACTTGAAACAGATCTAATCGGCTGTAAGACGATAAATCAAAGAAGAGCGATGACGAAGCCGATAGTTCCAGTTTCAAGCTGGATAACTGGTGCTAATACTAGAACAACAGGTAAAACTTGCAATTCTAGTAAATATCGATAACTGGTGAATAAATCCAAATGAAACCACAGCGATGCGCCCGTAGTTAAAGCTCGGATATTACTCGATAAGCGGAACCTACCAATTGGCCGGAGATCAAGTTGATACAGCCCTGCCAATCCGTACGAACTCGTGAAAGAAGAAAAGGTATTGGCGAAGTCGCCGACTTGAAAGTAAATTGCTGAAAAAGTAGAAGTATTGTTGTTGATTGATGTGTTGATTCTTTGCAAAGCCCTCACGACTCCTATTTATACCCTAAAACTAGGCCTCCTGGTCGATTACAACTTGTTACAACCTTATTTAAAACAGGAAAACTACTATATCTATAATATCTTTAAAAAGGAAACGGACTCCCGCAGAATCTTCCGCCACCGTCTCCTAATCCAATCAGGACTTTTCCAATTGCTCCTTGGCCGAATTAGCGTCGCTCTGTTGACCAACTTTTGACCGGGACCCTCTGGTGCAAGCTGTATCACCAATCGGCCGATTTCCAGCTGTTACCTCAATCGGCCCATTCCTTACTGTAGCCTTTAGATCTGCCGCATCGGCCAATCTTCTTCTCCTGACGCCGATTCAACACGTGTCAAAATCTGGCATCAACAATTACCCACCTGCCACTCATTGTGTAGCGTACCGGTTCGTTTCTTTCCCGACCAATCCTTCCCTCCGCCAGCTTGCTTCCCCTCCGGCTCTCCCCGACCCAAGCTTGCGCCCGCGCCCGCACATTGGGTTCAGAGGCGGCGGCGGCAGTGCAGCTCCCTTTGCGCCGGCCTCCGCACGGCTCCGCTCGGACCCCGTGCCCCTCTCCGACCGCCACGTGCGCGGGCCATCGCCATTGGGTGTGAGCTCCGCTGGCGCGAGCCACCACCGGCCCGCGACCCCATCGTGCGCAAGCCGCCGCTGGCCGCCACGGGTGCGCATTGCGGAGGAGGAGATGATTTGGGCGGAGGAGGAGAGAGGGTGTAACACCTCAGGTGTTTAAATTACGAAATAAGCCTCTTTAGCTTAACACGGTGCATAAATAATTAAGAGAAGTTTCCAATGAAATGAGTTATAAGTTGGTTTTGCCTTAAATTGGAAATAGTTGTGTATATGTGCATAAGTACATGTACTTTAATCCAGCCATTTAAATAACTTTCACATTGAGGCAAACATGGCTATAAAATTGAATAGTCACGTCGTTATTGACATGTTAAACAAAAGTCTAGCTGAAGCCTAGGAGAGAATATAAAATTTTTCCCAGGAAATGTCGAGCCCTCCGATTTATCCTTTTGAGTTTTTAAAAATAACATCTAAACTAGAACTCAAATGAACTTTGGCCTGAAACAAAACTTGTGTAACTTTTCATTTTGACCAACTTTTGTGTTGAAGGATTTTCGAGTTGCAACACAAAAATTTGAGAAACACTTGGATTTGCAAACCAGTCCCTGCCTTTTCTTCTATTTCACCCTTTTTCTTCGCCTCGCCCGACCCTCCGGCGCGCAGCCGCTCGCCCGACCCTCGGTTCGCCCAACCCTTTCACTCGCCCGACCCTCGGTTCGCCCGACCCTTTCGTTCGCCCGACCCTTACGCTCGCCCGACCCTCGGCTTCGCCCGACACATCGCCTCGCCCGACCCTCCGTCGACGCGCAGTCGCCGCAGGCAACTTGGCCGGCGATGTCTGACGGCGCTAGGCGCCAAGCCAATGCCTGGCCGCGCCCGCACGCCGCGTTCCTCCCCAGTCCGCGCACGCCACGCGCGCGCCGGTAACGCGCGCCCCTGTTGCCGCCCGCCGCGCCCAATGGGCAAGTCGCGCCGTGCCCGTGTCTCCGCCGCGTCCCGCCAGTCGCCGCGCTCGCTGCGCGGCAAGGCAGCTGCTGCCGCTCCTCGCCCAACCCGCACGTCGCGTGATCTCCCGCTCCCCACGCCAAATCCTCAGCGCCCAATCCCCTGCCCGCGCCCCGCCGCATGCCGCGCCGCCTCTGTTCGCCGCCCACCGCGGCCAGTCACGCGCTTCCGTCGTGCCGCCCGCGCCCGCGCCTCGCAGTCCAACTTGCGCCCCTCCTCCCGCCTCTCCGCTGCCTACAAAAGGCCGCACTGAGTCCCCCTCGCGCGCCCAGACACCAGAACGCCGCCGTCGCCACCATTACCGCCGTCATGCCCAGCTCACCGTGGAGCTCACCTCCCCGGCCACCCCTTGCTAGAGCTGAGTCTCCCACCACCACCGCAGAACCCCACCGCAGCTCACTGCCCCACCCATCATCGCCCAGAACCGCCGGAGCACCGCCAGCGTTGCCCGCGCCGCCGCCGCTCCTTGCTGCTCCGTGGACAGCTCACTCCGAAGCTCCGCCGTCCAAGACAAGCTTCGAAACGGGTTCCCCTCGACGCCGCGAAGCTCATCGACCAGCCCACGCTCTCCCCTCCTCGCTGGAGCACCGTTGCCGACGTTCCGCCCGCTGCCGCCCCTCTGCTCCGCGCCGACGAGCCACCTCCGGCCACCCCCAACCCTGACCAAGGCCATCCCGAGGTAGCTCTCACCTCCCTAGATCTCCCCGACCCTTTTTCCCTCGCCGCCGACGAGCTCCCTCGCCGGAATCTGGCCGGCCGCCATGCCAGCGCCGCCCAGGGACCCAATTGCATCGATTGGAATCTTTAAAAGAGTCTGCACGCAAGTTTCCAGGGACCCCTCTGTAAAGAAAGTTTAAACTTTGAATTCAAAAATAGAGAAATTGTAAAATTCATTTAAAATCGTAGAAAAATTGGAAAAATACAAACTTAACTATTCTGGAATCTTTAGATGAAAATCTACAACTTTTGTTACATGCATTTCTTCAGTTGCTTGCTAAATCTTTCTATAAATTAAATGGAAGGTTTAATAGACTTTAATTGTACCCACCGTTGTAGACAAAGGCTAAACCTGAAAATTTAACAGTAGTTTGGTTGCTTGATTTGTAAGCCAGTGTAAAAATATTAGGGCTAGAACCCATCTCTAGCTAAACTACTTAATAAAATTTGTTTATAACATGAAGTAATAAAACTAATTTATAACTGCTGTTATGTTGTGGTTCTTGTGGTGAAACTTTTCTAGAACTGTTGTATTAATGCCTAAGTACCACAGAAAAAATTTAGAACCTTTTTCCTACCTGTAACTTATTTATATAATTTTGTGGTGGGAAAAATGCACTAAATAAAAATAATTAGTTTCTGTGCTTTGAAAATGTTCATCTTTTTACTGTGGGACACTTTAGTGTAGTTTATGCTGTATAAAAAGTTTCATACTCAGAAAGCCTGCAAAACATCCTGTAGAAATTACTCTTTATTAAAGTAGGTGTATCTTGTCCTATTTATTATGCTTTGTGTCTTGCACAATAAAATTTACAGTAACACATTTATGGATAGATTAATTCCCTGTAAAACTTTTGGCATCAATAACCGAATGGTTTGTCCTGTATAAAAATAACTAAGTTCTAGTAGTAGCTGTGTATTACCTCTTTTTCATAATTTTTCTGCTGCGTGAAAATGTCTGAAATTTTTGCAGTGCTCTTGTCTCTGCATAATGTGCTGTAAATCCATGTTGTGCTTAGAAAATTAAGTTTCCAATGTAACACAACCCTTTCTTGTTTAAGGAAGTTAATAGTTAACTTATACTCTTTTAACAATTGCCCAAAGAAATCTCAAGTAAGTAACTTCACAACCAAATCGATGTTTTGTGAACTACAACTTTATCGTGAAGAAAAATAATCGTCATATACCATTACTATAACTTACACTTGTGCATTCATATAGAATCGACTACTCTCGCCGACGGAACATACGAGCTGGTGCCCGCGTCCGAGAGTGAGCAGCGTGAAGCTCAAGTAAATCTAACTGAAGCTCTCGAAGACCCGAGCTCAAGTTCGGACGAGCCCCAAACTAGCTTTATCCAAGAAGGCAAGCCCCGGAGCATGAACCCTTTTTTTTCTAAACTTATACAACTTATTACTCTACTTTACTTGTGCATTAAGTTTATAGGAGTTGGATGAAAACTTAGTTGCATGATCCTAGGTACCCATGCTCTGAACACTAGATGTAAGGTTCGATAGAATGCTATGCTAATAGGACTCGGTAAAAGTCGAGTGATTTCCTGTCACTCGCGAGAATATAGGAGTTGAATGTTTACTACATGCTACAATCATAAGATCGACGGACGGAGCTATGGTACGATGTTTATGTTGATGATTGAGGCCCCGTCTGTTTAGTGAAAAATGCTAAGGCCGCAGTGCGTGGTAGTGGTGGTTAAGTCTTTGAACGTACTAACCACATGCCGAGAATATGGTAATCGGTAAGCTTAAGTACCTAATCGGACCGGCAAGTGGACAGCATCCCACCATCTCAACTTCGGTTCCATGCGCGCACATGGTGGGTGCAGAGCTTGGCTCTGTAGTCTCGGATGGTGGCCCTGATCCACAACCCAGGAAGAAAGGGAAAAAGTTGCACGTGTGACTCTGTGAGTAACCACGTGACGTGTGTTTAGGTTTCCCTTGCAAGGTTAAGAAATTCGATTCGAATCGTCCGTTTCTCGCGGTTATTGAGATTGCTTGACCCTTTTACCACATAGAGTAAGAAGTGGAACAATGATGATGATTAATCTTGTTGGATGCAAAATAATTCTTCCACCATGTATGATATTGGATAGTTGCTTACCTAGAATGGTTAAAGAAAGTTAGAACTTGGAGCTAAAATCTGAAAGTAAGGACCTACTTATATATGCTTTTCGGCAAAACAAACCCCTCAAGCCAAAAACCTTGCATGTCTAGGAGTCGGCTAAGTATATTCCACTAGTCGGGTAAGCCTTGCTGAGTATTAGTATACTCAGCCTTGCTTGTGGCTTGTTTTCGGGTGAAACTTTCGAGGATATGATTGCTAGTTTGACTTGGCCTTGTACCCTTCCTCCTGGTTGGTCAGTGGAATGGGATACGCCCCCGGCCAACAGTGATAATGCCGAGTGATGTCTCGTACGGGCTTCATCGAGACATCCTGTATCGTCGAGTAGTTATCGTTATTTTTCCGCTGCTTTGAACTCTGAAGAACTCATTTATTTTGAACTCTGAAGTACCTTATTTTAAGAATTTGAACTCTGTTGTAATAATAATTTGTGTTGAACCTGTGATGTAAAATTGTGGAATGTTGTATCCTCTGGGCTCACCTTCGTGTGAGTACATGTATGTGTGGTTTCGATCGGTAAAAATCGTGGTTGTATCGGGAGGTTATCCGACAGACCAGTGGATTATTCCGTTTAAAGTGCGAGTTAGCCCTGATTGCCCTTGTGGTGATGGTTAGCGCGCTTGAGCCGGATTAATTGAGGTGGTTCTGCCACAGAGGGGGAGAGGGGTGCGCCTCCTCCCTTAGGGAGGAGGAAGAAGATGCTCACGAGTGGGTCCGCTTGTCAGTGGGAGAGGAAGATATTTGAGTGGGGTGGACTGTGAATGATATATGGGGTCTGCTCGTAAGTGTTTCCAAAGAGGCATAGCTATTTCACCAAACGCCTTTCAGCTTTCTCACAGCCCAAAATTTATAGTTGCTTTTGCACAGCTCATAGCTACTTTTTCAAAAGCTACCGCTCAACCGAACACATCCTAAAATAGCTCTCGTGACTATGCTATGATTGTTTGTTTCTTTTGGAAAGAGATGTTGTGATTTTTATTAGAGAAACAGATTAATCTCTATGGATGAACTAATTTCAACTTACAATGACACAACGCAGGCCCTGTCGTCTGCTCCAAGATCGCTCGAGCACTTATTAGGGAACACAAAATATCTATCGATATATTGGTGTCGTTAAGAGCTATTCGCGCCGTTTGCTAAATCGGTGTCGCCCTCCGATCCTCGGTCGCCCCTCCGACCACAAGCCGTTTAATTAAGGCACATATCTACATAGTTTTGTGTCACCATGCTATGATTGTTTTTTATTTTTTTTTTAAAGAGATGTCATGATTGTTAGAGCAATACGCTTCTAATATGAACTCATAACAACCACTCAAACTCATGCCCTACCAAGATGGCTCGAGGACACCTTATACGGGAACTAAAAGTAAAAGGAAAGACAATACATCAAAGAAAGAGAGAGGACATCAATCAAGGACGTAGAATAGAAGGATGGCTAGTTGCAAATTGTTTTCCTTCTCTCCATTTCTACGGGTAGGTTTGATAGACGATACGAACGGTGTTAGAAAAGGGTGAAAATAGGGCATTGATGTCAGTGGCGGATGTAGAATTGAAAGTTAGGATGGTCCAACAAGACAAATTTTTTAAATATCACGATCCTTTTTATTTCTATTTCCTACCCATATAGAAATAAATGCTATAAATTACAAATTTGCAGTCATGACTCGTGGCCACCCTTTTGGATCCACCCATGATTGATGTTGTCAATTCAAACATGCATGTTTGCCCACGCATACGTCCATCACTGGCTTCACACGTATATGATATGCTTAATTATCAAAAAATAATATGTGATACGCTTGAATTAACGATGTTTTTCTTCTAGTTTTGTAGGAAAGTTTGACAACGTATCTTGGTCAGGTCCCGACAACACAAGTAAACCCCACTATATGAAATTAGTGGCGGTTACTTGGGACTTCTAAGTAATATTATGCTACATATAAATGAGAGAGAGAGACGAGGCCTCGAAAAATAGTTTAAACAAAAAAAATCAATACAGAAGACACTACAAAATATTGTAATGTAAGAAAGCAATGTCTATGAAATTAATTCGAGTACCACTTAGGTGATATATGGTTCTATATTAAATGAGAGAGACCAAGGAGCTAGGTCTCAATGTAAGAAATAGTTTCAACAAGAAAACCAATACACTTGATACTACCTTATTTAATTATTTTATATTGCAGGAGTGCAACATCTATATGATAGGTGGGAGAGAGATGACTAATTGATTGTTTTGGCTATGGGTAGATACGGTGCATCTGAAAAGAGGCACCCATGACATATGAGCTACTTGGTACCCACTGCACACGTAAAACCCAGGTAAAAGGTAAGATAACATTGATATTCGGCTGCGTGCTTGATCATTAATTAGGCCTTGTTTAACAATGATCGGCTAGGATTGCAGTACAACCACCGCAAACACATGCGTCACAGCTCACACAGTGTAGCAGGTTTGCCAGCCGGGGCGGGAGACAAAACAGGAGCGGCGCGCGGCCACGTCGTCAAGGCTTTGGCGCGCGGCCGCACCGTTTAATTCGAGGCCGCACCGAACCGCGCCTGACGCGTGGGTCCACCTGAGCGGGTCCGGCACCGCACCGCACAGTTGTTTCGGTGGCCGGCTTGTCAGCGGCAGAGACAAGCGCAGCCGCGCGCCTAGTTTGCCTCCGTGGGAAGGAACCGACCGGGCTCTGCTCTGCCTCTGCCCTTCCCGCCCGCGACGCGTGCGGTCTCCGCCAGCGCCTACCGGGACGCGGTCCACGTGCACCGCGGGCCCTCACGCCATCTGGGCCCGCTCGTCAGCGGTGCCGGCCGCACGTGACCCGCCTGCGGTCCACCGTGCACCTCCAGCGCGAGGCACGCAGGCGGCGGGTAGGAAGCTAGCAGGCAGGATCCGATGCCAGGCCGCTGGCAAGGGCTACACGTCCGCGGTTCTGAGCGCGGCGTGGAGGGGAGCATCCCGTCGCATGATTACGACCGCCGGGCACAAATTTGCAAGGAACTCCTATCTATAATTTACTGTTTTTTCTCAAAGTTTTTCTTTGGATCCTTTCCAAAAACAAATTTTTTTTGTTTTACATCTGCACTGTACCCTAGCTAAAAGTTTACTGCTAGTTCTCTAACGTTTTTTTTTTTTGAGAAGACTCTAACGTTTATTTAATTTGCTTGCATCTTGAACGTTTATGTTGCCGTTGCCAAAGTGGCTCCGAACGATTTCGTCCTAATCTGAACTGAGTGTGAATATACGAGAGATTTTAGCGAGAGTAGAATATCCGTTCTGCTAAATTTCAGTAATTCAGTATACGGTGTAGTGTTATCGGTGTCTAGATAACATTTATTTGAGCATTGCGATGTAAAATATTAATATACAACAAAACCTCCTAATAACGTAGGATGCGTTCCGGATAAATGGTTAGCTCAGTAGGTGGTACTTAGAGATTTCGAAATGAATAGTAAGCTCAAAAAATGGACGTACGTTTTATCAAATAACAAATATAGTTCAAAATAAATAGTAATCTCACAATTGGGTGCCAGCTCAGATATACTATTTTATACATGAATTAATTTCCAGACACAAGATCAAACGTATTTTATACGTGAATTAATTCCCAGACACAGGATCAAACGTACTATTTTATGCGTGAATTAAATTTCCAGATACAAGATCAAACGTATTTTATACGGAATTAATTCTCGCACAAAAAGATCAGACAAAACTCGCAATGCACAAACCAACTCCTGCATAACATCAAGCTTATAGTAGTGGGCTTAAAGGAAAAAAATACAAAAATCAGTAAGAAAAAAGCGATGAAAAAAAACACGAGCACAACACATGAAAAACACGCTAGGGAAGAGAGAGAGACTCGACGCCCTTTTCCCTCCCTTCTTGTTCTCCCCCCTTCTTCCCCGCCCACAAGCTTCCCCGCGCCGCGTCCCGCTCCCGCTTCGCTTCCCCCTTCCGGCTCCATCCCGTCGCCTCCCCACCAACTCGCGAATCAAAACCCGACTCCATCCCGCCCGCGCGCCATCGCCGTCGCCATGGACGGCGGCTCCTCCAGCCTCCCCCTCCCCCACCCGCCGCCGCAGGTATACCTCCGCCGCCCCGTGCCGCCGCCCGGCCCGCCGGTCACGGCTCCTCCTAGGGTCCACCTGTTCCGGCCCCCGGTGCCCATCCCCATCTTCTCCTCGAGGCCCCGCGCCGCCGCGAGGCCCCCGATTCCTCCTCCTGCTGCTGCTCCAGCTCCCACTCCCGCGCCTCCTCCTCAAGTGGCCGCAGCGCTGGCGCCCCCTCGGCCGCCGCCTCCGGCCCCCACCTCCACCGACATGCCGCCTCCTCCTCCGGCTCAACCGCAAGCTGGTTTGATGCTCCCGCCTCCGGCTCCTAAAGCGGCGGGGGAGGGGACACCCATGCCCAACCCACAGGTGAGTCAATCAAGCTCCGCGGGGGTTTTTTTTCCCTCTTTGCTTCGGCCGTAGCTAGCTATTACTAGAGCTGATGACTAGCTCAGTTGTCCTTGGTATGGTGTGATGCTTGTTGACGATTATGGTGTTGGATCACTGACCTGGATCATCTCATGATCCTAGGTGCCACCTATGAAATTGGAGAGCTAGCATGCCTGGGAAATTGTCTGCTACTTTGGTTTTGCTATGTAATGAAAATAGGTAGCATATTCGACCGCAATGTCTTGATCGATCGAATTTGTTAGCCGCGTATTGTGTTCCAATGGTTTGGCAGATCAATCGGATGCAATGAATTAATCATTTCAGCAGTAGCAGCATTGTCTCATATGATCGTATCAGATGCCGTGAATGGTATATGCACGACACTATATGGTATATCCTCTCATAGATGTACACAGTATTTTCAGCGATCAACAGCTGAATCAGTTGAGTATATTGGCCGCATCAGCTGCTTATTTGTGAAGTTGACCATTCAAGGAATAGTGTCAATCATGTATTTGTCAATTGATAGTTTCCTGTACATGAGTGCGTACTGTTTGGATAAGACTGTCAGATTATGCTCTGTTAGGTGCTTGCCATTTCCCAAATAACCTGCCATGACTCTTCTCACTCTTATGCAATTCTTCTTCATGTCATTTGCTTAGAATATACTGTCAGCACGGGTTCTAAATGCGTTTATTAGTTGTGTTAAAAGATTAGATCATTTTATGCATAATTTGGAAGATCTGGTAACTTTGTCTGCTTAACCTAATATGGTGGCCACTCCTTCGAATGAGGGTCTCGTACTTAGAGATATTGCCTTTCTTCATCTCTCTTTTTTAATCATCTTTAACATAGTGTACCAGCTCCAGGCTGATGATTGTATTGGTTGATCTTCAGCAATAACCTAATGTTCTAAGATTGTTGGGTTATTGGATACATTCTGATTCTGTTACCGTGTTATTGCTGTAGTATGTTTCTTGACAGTGTCTTCTTGTGTCTGCTCCCCTCCTGGTATTGTAGCCGAATGAGCAAAACAATGGAGGAGAAAATTCTCAAGCTGAAATCAACATGCGAGAGACTGCTCAAGATAAGGAGACTACCTCTGAACCAGTGAAAGTTATCAAACGGGTAAAGAAGCTAAAGGTTTCTAAACAGAGCGTGGGCACCTCAGATGGTTCAGGAGCAGTTGAAGGTATGCTATTGCTAACTTTCTTGCTTAGCTTACATTTTGTGAATTCGCTTGATGCCAAAAGTTCAATGGTTGTCTGTTTCTAACTAGACTAGTTCATTTAATGGCCATCTATTGCTTTTACTTTATCGCTAATGGGCTCACATTCTTTTGTTCAGGAGATTCTGGGCCTTCATTACATTCAATAAACCACTGCCGCTATGACAGCTCGCTAAGTCAGTTTGCTACATTTCCCCTTTAACATTAAGATATTATCTTTTCTTGTTTATTTATTGTAACCTTGTTGCCAGGTCTGCTCACAAAGAAGTTCATCAACCTGCTTCAAGGAGCAGAAAATGGAACCCTTGATTTAAATAAAGCAGCTGAGACGCTGGAGGTCTGGTTTAGCATTTTGAACTCTCCTCAAGTTCCTAGTCTTATTTCATGATTTTGGGGTGAAATTCCTTGTCTTATTGTATTTTTTTATTCTGCAGGTGCAAAAGAGGAGGATATATGATATAACAAATGTTCTAGAAGGTGTTGATTTAATTGAAAAAGGACTTAAGAATATGATTCGCTGGAAGTGAGTAT
Organism: Panicum miliaceum; assembly: GCA_032594955.1. Taxonomy (NCBI): domain Eukaryota; kingdom Viridiplantae; phylum Streptophyta; class Magnoliopsida; order Poales; family Poaceae; genus Panicum; species Panicum miliaceum. Next base: position 1,941,077 of record CM064070.1, on the reverse strand, counting down.
CACCTGCTTTTGTTTTCTAACACAATTTTCAGTTACCTATAGCCTTTTCTCATGAAAACAAATACATTGAAAGGGGATTTGACATGTCGAAGCCTAAGGATATAGAATGCCAAATTTCCTCATTGAAGGTAATTGCACTTGATTATATGAACCCCACTTTTCCTTTTCTTTATATGTAAGCTTGATTATTTTTAATTTTTATACTACTTATTTTGGACTCATAGAGAGAAGTTGCATCGGTCATCTTTTGCCTCTCTATTATTTTGGGTAAAATTCAGAAAACATAAACAGATCATGAACTGGCTGTCCTTTCTTAGTAACATTAAGCTAACAGAAAAATAATTTTATATAATTAAATATTCCAGTATCCCTTTCTTAGTCAAGATACAAATTGCTAAGTTGGGACATTTGTATTGTGTTCTTTTGATTATGTTGTGTAAGAGATTGGTCAATAATTGCTGCAAAATTTTTGAATTGTGGTCAAGCATCACTGTTATGTTCATGCATGTAGGACATATCAAATGAAAAAATGTGGTCTCATCTCAATTTTTGAGTAGCATGCAGTGTAAGTGAATAAGGAAAGTGTTTCAGTAGTTGATAGTTTGTTAGAATGATATTAGTTGATGAGACCTACTTGGTTATGTCTGTTATGAAAGAAGCCATCAGCCCATGTTGAAATAAACATTCAGAAGATTCAAGCTGATATGGATACATCAATTTTCTTACGTAACCTCAAATTATATTTATGCAAACATAGTTTTTTTAAATGCAATCTCATGTTCAGAGTATTGCCATTTTTTCTGGCCCTGCATCACAAGTTAATATACCTGTCTTCTGACAGCTTGCTTGACATTACATTTCAACAGTAGCATTTTTTGCCTGCCGTTTTCTGTAGACTTCCATCTAAATTATATGTTTATAACAACTGATGGGTTTTGATAATCTGCAGGAGGAACTTGAATCTCTTTATGATGAAGAGTCCAGGTTGGATGATGAAATAAGGTAAGTTCTTTCCATATAAGTTATAAAAAAAATTGAGATGCCTCCTGCACCCCTTCTTTCTTCCCCTCCCTCCCTTTTGATTAGCAGTTGTCGGTATGCAGGGAAGCAAAAGAGAAACTACAAGCCCTCACACTGGATGAGGACAAAAGAAAGTAAAATACCCATCTCATGGACCTTCTATTATTTTTAGTGTTGCTTCAGTCAGCTAAGCTCTTCTATCTGTCTGATTAGGTCGTTATATCTTTTGAAGGAAGATATAAATAAGATTCCGCACTTTCAGGTTAGAACTTGTCAGACATTATATTTCTCTCTTCTTGCAAATTATGAAATTATGTCATTAAGTCTCCCATTTACTGCAGGGATCCACTCTTATTGCTATAAATGCTCCTCATGGAACATGTGTTGAAGTTCCAGACCCTAATGCGGTACACAATTTTGATATAAAATTAGCTACTTGGTTGAAGACTTGTAGGTGATGAATCCTTGTGGTTTCTAACGTTTATTCATTCTCCAGGATCTGTACTTGTATGGGGACCTGGGTTTGCAAGAGAAGCATTACAAAATTGTCTTGAGAACTTCAATGGGTCCCATTGATTGCTATTTAATAAGGTAAGCTCCAATCAGCATTTTAACTGTAGAATTCTTTCCCATGTTCTGTCTTGAAAATGCTAATCGGTAGCCACTTTTTTTTATGTTCACCACCAGTGACCAACAGGAGATATTTTACCCAGATCAGCAGGTGGCAGCGGGCAAATTAGAACCTGTGATCGCCACTGGCAGTTCTCAAGCTGTGCAGCAGATGGATTCTGATCCAAATCAGACACCAGAAAAGGGTCAGAGCAATGCTGTTTGCACGCATACATCAGAACCTTCTAGAAAGCATGAGATCATGTCTGGCATTCTGAGAATTGTTCCATCAGATGCTGATGTAAGGAATCCTGATAAACCACATAATTCACCAAGGCAGTCTTGTTGGCATGATATGCTTACAGTTCTTTTTGCAGGCTGACTCTGATTACTGGCTCGCTTCTGATGTCGATGTTAGCATGACAGATGCATGGGGCACATAGAAGATGGATCCTCGGACTTACAGGCTCGTTGGTCCCTTAGATAGACAAAATAGAATGACTCCAAAGTACACAGTTGCAATGGGGTGAATGCGCATTGCATCCCCCCTGGTCCATGCTCTGGCCCCATTAACCAACAAAGCAAAGGATACATGGTAGGCAGTAGATCTTGTACATTGGCAGCGTGATTGTAGTTGTTACCCTACTTCATTGTCAGTTGAGATAGGGTCAGCATGTGCGGTAGGTCTCAGCTTAAATCATATTGGCCTTTACCTTCCTTTGAACAGATTGTGTGTGTGTATCAAGTTATGAGGCAACACAATCCGGAAGAAAGCCATCAGCCTATGCGTACATATCTCTGGTCTTCGTTTATTTGAAGAGCAGTAATATTGTATATCCTGACTATCAATGTCAATTACCAATAGCAGATCTATAGAGGCTATAAAATTGTTTTAACTTTTTCCCCCTCTCGTTTCTGAATGCGTTGGACGTACATTTATCTTTCGGTGCCTCCAAAACTTGTCAAAAGTTATTTTATTCCTTTCTACTATGGATCCAAACTTCACACATGATATATTTGGACGCCTCTGTTCTTTTCGATGCATGTTGTCTCCACTATGCTCGAGCTTACTGTGATCTTGTTTTCTATCTCTGCCTCTTCTGTTTGGCCTGTTCCTGTATGTTAAGTAGCACACTATTTTTCTCAAATTTGCTTAGTCCTTTTGGATCATGTATAGCATTTCTCCTTCTTTTCTCCTTATTTTTGCGTCTAAGGTATCATCGTGTTTTATAATCTTCATTCAAAACGGGCAGGTAGCACCTGAGTGCCTGACCATTGATTGTGATGTACTTGTCATAATCAAAATCAAATAATCAGTATGTTTCTAACACTGGCTCTTGAAACCTGATGGGTCCAGGGACCTGGGGTCTCAGCGGACCCGTCTCGCGTTGACATTCAGACTAGCCTAAATACAGGAGCCGCAACGAATGCCCACCTTTGCGGGCCGCGGCTTCGTCCAGGCCGCCCAGGCCCATGATCCCGATCGATCGGCCGGTTATGAAAAGCATGGCTCGCGTCCCAAACCTAGGAGACGATCGGGGACTAGGTCCGTACCACGGCTCCGCCTGAGGTCCCCCGACCAGGCTTCGCCTTAAGCGTGTCGCTATCCCTGACCGGCGAGGCCGAGGATAGCCGGACCCTGCATACTGGCGGGCCCTGGGAGCAGGTGTGGCGGATAAGGATGCACACCGGAGTCAACTTGCCGTACATGCCAACCACTCCCCCACGAGGGTTGCAGTGCCCCTCGCTGCCACAGCGGGGAGGCAACGTTTCACCTAATCGTTCTTATGAGTGGACGGAACACAACGATGTCATCATGACGCAGCGGGCACGCCTCCATCATGGCGGAATGACGGGGCGTAACGTTGAGGACAGAGCGTGACTGCCATACCGCGCTTATCAGCGCACGCCTGTCCCTCCGACTGGCGAAGTACGACGCACAAGGACAGAACAAGACGGCCACTCCGCGACATAGGACCTGGACGATGGCCGCTCGAGGACTCCGACTAACAGGGTTGACGACCCCGATCAACGGGGCAAGGAATTCTCTCTCTCTATCTCTCTTTCTCTACACTTAGTCCCCCTGTAAGGAGTACCCCACTTGGACTATAAAAGGGAGGGTCAATCGCCTAGAAAAGGGGACCGGACCGAAATCCAAGAGATTCATACTCCACTCGAAAGCTTGTAACTCCCCAACTCTCACGAGCACCTAGGCTCAAGCAATACATCCGACCGACCCCCGACTAGACATAGGGCACATTTTCCTGAACCAGTATAAATCTTGAGTCATTGTGTGCTAGGCCACCTCCGATCACGACACACGATACACACTTCGAGTAGGTTTAGCTACCGGCCATTTCCAAAGCCGAAAGTTTGGCGCCGTCCGTGGGGAAGACATTGTGCATCACTGTCCCGGCGATTGGATGGCCTTCATCTCCAACGCCTCCAGCCTCACGAGCCTGTGTGATACAATTCGCTTCAGCTCGTTGGAGTTTCCCATGGCCCCGCGCGCTGGGCTGTGGGCACCTCCCGTCTTCGCGCCCTTCCAGGCCTTCCGCTTCGGAAGCTTGGACTTCGTTACCGATCGTCTCGGCATGCTTCACCTCCGCGAGAAGGCCACCCCTATGACATCGCTCAACACTGAGGCACTCACGCGTCACATCGAGCTCATGCTCAGTGTCAACCCCCCAGCGAGTGATGTGGACTTGCTCCTGTTCTCGCTCCGCAATGTCTTCCACCAGCTCTCTAGAGGGACCCCGCTGTCCCCACTGCGCTCACCGCGCGGTCGGTCCCTGTTAGGACTCACAAACCCCGCGAGCGTTTACGCCAGGGAGCTCCGGAGGGCCATACCGCAGCCCCCACCCGCGACCGAGTTCGTGGGCATGACGGGGTACGGTCCCGCCTCATTCCACGATCTCTTCTCCGACGAGGACCTCCTGAGCGAACGGTCAAGTGCCGGCGACCTGTTTCACCTTAGCTGTCCTGCGCTGCGGGAATGCGTCATGGCGGACGTGCAGGGGCAACAGCCGGTCCCGGTGGAGACTGAGGATACGCACACCCCGCCAGACCCTCGCGTGCAGGCCCTAGCTAACGCCCAGGAGCATGGCAAGGACTTACGCCAACGACGGCAACATCAGCCACCGCCCGCGTCGGTGCACCCCCGGCGCAACTCCGAGCCAAATGCTCGTAATGTTGCAAGCGGCGCGCGGGCACGCGCCCGTCACGTCCAGCAGGCCATCGCGCAGACGCCAATGGCCCCCCGCAGTTTGCGCGGGCCAGGCAGAACATCGCCGCCGCAACGATGCTCCTGCGCAACCTGCCCGAGCCTACGGACCCTCAACAGCAGGAGCTCCACCGCAACATCTGGACGTTGGTGGAGTGTGCTGCCGTGCAGCAGGCGGAAAGCTCCGTGTCACGCCACCGGCACGTGGCCTCCTATCCAGTCGGGGGGGGGGGGGGGGGGGGGGGGGGGGGGGGCTCGCAGCAGCAAAAGCCCTCAGTCCACCAGTAGCAAGGGCGTCCACCCCAGGCGGGTCGCGACGCCGCAGCTGCGCCGCGCCCCGACCCGGCCCCCGCCTCGCAGCGCTCCCGGTGCATGGCCGACTCGAGCTCAACTACGACGCGCGTAGCGTCATCCACTCATGGCAACTGGCCCGCCGCGGCGCCGATGTCGACCGGGCCGCCGCAGACGCGGTTGATGCCCACCAGCTCAAGGGGGAGCATGTCACACCCGGTTTAAGGACAAAACCGAATGCATATCTATATGTATGCCAGGATCAAGTTTCATACATATAGTGACATCATCAGTGAATAACAGCAACAGTATCACGTAAAGAAACATAAATAAGGACTTACAAGACTATCAGAGATATGCGCTTAACATGGAAACGAAGGCTCCAAACTTCACAGGGAAACGACTGGGGGTTGCGTACGCCTAAAACTCTTCATCATCTTCAGTAGACTTCACACCTTTTTCTTCTGAGCAGCAGTTAGCAAGGGTAAGTACACTTATGGTTGGTACTCAGCAAGGCCACAAGATATAACCAGAGTAACGATTTAAATCCATCTTTAAGTTTATTAATCATGTGAGGGTCTAGGCCGCCCTTGACCGTGAGCACGGCTGATATATCAGTTTTAGATACTCTGCAGAGGTTGTACACTTTCACCACAAGTCGCGTAAAAGTTCAAAAGAACTTTGGACCCAACCATGTTGTGCTAGCTAGGCACAATACCACACTTCCAAGGTGTGATTGCATAGGGACGCTACGAGGCCTTTACAAAGATTCCCTAATAAGAAGTAGTCCGCTAGAGTTTCGGTAGCAGCGTGAACCATAACCCTCCCTAATGGTCAGCACCTTAGCGAAGGCTGCTACCCCAAGAGGACCGGGCTATACCCCAATCACCGACCCCCTCCTTGCCCTTTCAGTAAGACTGCTTCAAACTAGAGTCTCTAATTATTTAGCCAAGACCAGAGCCATATGGTCCTCGTGGTTGTATTGTTTTCCTGGGTGGTTCTCCACGTTCCAATTAATACATGGTATTCTTGTAAATAAGCATAGATAGAAGGATGGTTAGGGTCACTTGCCTTTTTCCAACGAAAAGCTACTCTTACTGCTCTTCAGCTCTTGCTTACTTGGAAACCTTGATCTTCAAGCTTCAACAGCGATCATTCTACTTGAAGCAAACATCGAGCACAAACATATAAAATAACAAAAAGTACAGCTAAGAACAATACACCAATCACAAAACAAAAGCTTTTAAAAGAGCGTGCTAAAGGATAAGGCTCGCTGCTACGGTTACAAGAGCACAAGAAACACGGAAAACGGAGCTAGGGTTGAAAAGACACAGCTATCGGAAGATTGGTATTATAAAAGAAACAAAAGAACTATGACCTTTATTTATTTTAATTGGAAAACAAATGTAAAAGATATTCAAGATAAAATATCCCTGATTATAATTCACTTATCTTATATTTTTATTTATAAAAGCGGAGTAGAACTTAGTCATATTTTATTTATGATTGTCTATGTACAAATTACACTAATTAACAATTAATTAAAAAGAAATTTTTGAGAGCATCTAAATGCATAACTTTATATTTGGTGTGCAACTAAACAAATTATATTTAGAACACATTTGAGTTGGTATTAATTGAATTGACATCAGTTATGAAAATTGGAGGTAAAGACCTAGATAGATTTTAATTAGAAAAAACTAGGTGAGACAACTTTAATCAAATTAAATCTATTTTTAATTAAAAGACAGGAACTAAGGCACAACGACACGACTAAACGGTAGCTTAGGGTTTTAGAAGACTTAACGCAACAAGAACGAGTCGAAACGGTGCTAAAACGACGAAGGTAGGGCTAAAACAAGGCTCCAGGGACTTATCTGCGAAGAAACTCAACTTCCAGGGGCTAAATTGAAGAAATCAAGGGCTAAAACATAATTAAACCTTAAGCAGAGGGTCTGGGTGCAAAACTGGAGATCCTGGACGGTGGGTATTAATTCTAGAAAGGTCAGGGGTCGGGACAGAAAAGAAAGGACTTAACTCTAATTATTTTTCTACTGATCTGGACTGCGAGTTGATTTCTGGAAAGCCTAGGGGCTTTTCTGCAAAAGTTCCGGGGACGGCTAGGGTTTGGCTCAATCGGGTGGATCTGATCCGTTGGATCACGATCCGACGGCAGGGTAAGGGTCGGGCAAGGGCGGCGGCTCGTGCGCGGCTCAGATCTGTTCTGGCCGTTAGATCTAGATCGGGCGGCAGGGTGAGGGTCGGGCGAATCGGGTGCGGATCGGGTTGACTCGGCAGGCAGCGCTGGGCGCCGGCGGCGAGCAAGGGCGGCGGTGGACGGCTGAAGCTCACCGAATCTGGTGCTCCGGGGCTCAGTTCAGGCCGGGGTTAGGCCGGGGAGAAAGAGGGCGGCACGGCGAAAGTGGTGGGGGTCACGGGACGGCCGTGCGGCGACCGTAGACCGGCGGCCACAGCGGCGGGCGAAGACAGAGCTCTGGCGAGAAATTTGCCGGGGCAAGAGAGCGAGAGGGAGGGGGAAACGGGGGCGGCTTGGTGCTTACTTCCGCGCGAGAGTCTTGCGAGGGTTGTAGGCGGTGGAGAAACAGCGGAACAGCGGGTCGACGGAGGGGTGCGGCTCGGGGCGGCGGCGTTCCTCCGGTGAGCGATTTCCAGCAGTGTGCGACGATGCGGAGGGGAAGACGAGGTTGACGACGGTGCGAGGTCCCAGGAGGAGCTCCGGCGAAGGTCAGCGTTGACGAAGAGGCGGCGTGAAGGCGGGTCGATGATGTGGCGGCGTCGGCGAGCTCGAGCTCGGGAAATGGAGGTGCAGAGCAGCGGGGCTCGGGTGTGCGGTGCAGGCGTGGAAGAGGAGGGGCAGGGGTTCCGGTGCTGGTTTTATAGGGGAGGAGAGGAGGCGGAGCGGCCGGGGAAAGGAAGACGGCGGCTCACGCGGCGGCAGGGATTGACGCGGCGGAATTGCAGCGGTCGCCCGCGAAGGAAAGGGGCGGGTCGCCCGGGGAAGCGCGTGCCACGGCATTATGGCAAGCCAGCATCGCGGGAAAGGAAAGGAGGAGGCACGGGCCACGGGCGCGGGAGCGAACTGGATTCGGGGTGAGGAAGAAAAGGAAAAGGGGAGGGAGGCGCGGGCGACGGCGACGGCGACGGGCGCGGACGGGTCTGGTGTCGTGGCAGGAAGGGAAAGAGAGGAGCGGGAGGAAGAAGAAAGGAAGGTGGGGCGGGCGCGGGCGGCGTGATTCGCGGCGAGGTCTGGGGGGGAGAAAGGAAGGCGCCGGCGACGCAAGAAGGAAGGTGGGAGCGGGAGAAAGAAGATGGCGCTGACGGGTGGGCCTGGCGTGTCGATGAGAGAGAAGAGTGAATAGTGGTGAGGCGGGTTGGGCCGCGGGAAGAGAAAAAGAAAAGGAGAAGAGAGAGAGGTTTGGGCCGGGCTGGGAAGAAAAAGAGGAGGGGGTTCTGGGCTGGGCTGAAAGAGGGGAATGAGAGAGAGAAAGATGGGACGAGCCAAAAGAGATAGGGAAGAGAGAAAAAAGATTTTAGGGTAGTTTTTGGGTATTTTTATTTTGCAAACTCAAACACGCAAACAAACAAAAACCAATGCAACGATATGAATGCAACATACATAAAACCATTTTATTTAATTCTGAAAGACAATTATTTATTTTTCCTATACTAAATTCTCTGTAAAGAAAATAAATGTTGAATTTTTTATATAATTATGAGAAAATCATTGCTTTATTATTTTTTTTTTCTAATCACATCCTGAAATCCAATAATTTTAGGGTGTGACAGAGCATGAGGGGGCGCCCCCCAGGCATGGCGGCCGACCGTGCGATCAGGACGGCGACCGGAGCCCCAGTTGTATGGAGCGAACGATGATTATTTCATCATCCGGTACCTCCCCATCTATGTCGGGGAGATCGTTTGAGCGTGGCTTGAATTCCTACCGCCTAACAGCATCCGTAGCTGGGCGGAGTTCAAATAGGTCTTCGTTAGAAATTTCCAGGGGACGTACGTGTGCCCCGGAAACTCCTAGGACCTCAAGAGCTGCAAACAGGAGCTTGGCGAGTCCCTGCGGGACTACATCCACCGGTTCTCCAAGCAATGCAATTCTCTCCGTGACATCGTCGACGCAGACGTCGTTAGCGCGTTCCTCTCTAGGACCACCTGCAAGTCCCTCGTTCACAAGTTCGGCTGCTGGAAGCTGCGCACCACCCGCAAGCTCCTGGACATCGCCACGAACCACGCCTCCGGCGAGGAGGCGGTCGGGGCAGTCTTCACCGATGGTCGGGCCAAGGGCAAGGCCAAGCGGGAGGACCAGGATGAGGGCCCCTCCTCAAGGTAGGAGAAAAGGAACAAGGACGACCGACATTGCCTCAACGCACCAACGGACAGGTCAAAAGAGCAAACGACATGGTCCTCCAGGAACTCAAGTCTCGTGTCTTCGACCAGCTCAGAAAGTTCGTTGGGCATTGGGTCGGGGAACTCGTAGTTGTTCTCTGGAGCTTGAGGACAACTCCAGATTGATCCACAGGGTTCACCCTGTTCTTCCTAACATACGGGTCAGAGGCTGTGCTACCCTCCGACTTAGACTATGGCGCCCCAAGGGCCAAAGCCTTCGACCCCGACCAAGCCGCGGAAGCTCAGCAGGACGCGGTCGACCTGAATGGAGGAGGCACAGCAGACGGCTCTGGTTCGCTCTGTCTACTACCAGCAAACCCATCGCAGGTACCACGAGAGGAAGGTCCGGGGAAGAACCCACGAAGTTGGCAATTTGGTGCTGTGGAGGACGCATTCGACCAAGGATAGGCACAAGCTCACTCCGCCATAAGAAGGACTGTACACGATTGTGGAGGTGGTCCGACCAGGCACCTACCGACTGAAGGACAGCGACGGCAACATCCTCACCAACACTTGGAACATCGAACAGTTACGTCGCTCCTTCCCCTAAATTCAGTCCCTTTACATGCTTTCATTCAAATGCCGGCTCCTACAGCACCCTGACCCGAGCACTCTCGGCCCGGGTCGCTCGGGGGCTCCACAGGGGTACACCGCCACACGCACTATTACCCCCTCTTTCCTTTTTCTAAATCACGCACAAAAAGGCAACTTTTTTGCCCAAGCGAAAGGGCGACCTAAGTGATGTTTGTTGGGCCACCGGACCTACTGAACCCTCGTCACAACCTACGATGAACTAGCAGCTGACGCCACTCGGGCCAGCCTCCAGCTACAAGCTGCAGCCTACGGTTAAGGAGCAGGTTCGAAAGGAAAAGTACGAAGGCAGAAATCACTCCAGGAAACAAAGGGATACGGGCGGGACCAGCTTCCTAAAAACCATAAAACAAAAGCGATTACAAGCACTTAGATCGTTCACTCGGTGGCCCTTCAAGACCCCCGCACAAACTGCTCTAGAAGTGAAAGCTAACTATGCGAAAAAAGCTTTTTATTGCGGCACCCCGTCCGCGTTGGCCGACGACGTGGATGGGAGGGGCCGCGCTGCAGGGTCAACCGGAGGAGCCCCCTAACTAGGGGCCAGCGCAGTCGAGGCGGCGCTCGACCCGGCTTCTGTTGCTTCGACGCCGCAGCTGCCCAAGGCCATTTCTCTCTCCGCGCGGTGAGCTGCCTTCACCCACTCCGTGGTGGTTGCCTCCACAATCACCGTTGCGACTGGCACCAAGCTTTCTCCAAGTTCGCGGAGCTGGTCGGTGGCCCACCATGACCGCGATGCGGGCACAAAAAATGGGGCGACGCACCAACCACCCAGGTAAGCCTTAACGCGCCACATCCCTAGTCAATAATCGCATTTAATCGTTCGATTCATGAAAAATATTAAAACTGCCAAAACCAAAAATGGCGCGGCCGATAAAAGTGTGCTAATGGATCCTGATTCGGGAACCCGACCGACCGAGGTTCGAAGGCCGTCCACGGAGGACTCGAGGCCACCTCGCGTCAAACAGAGCGAGGGAGAAAACGCAGATGAGCCCCAACATCCCTCGCCTGATCTACTCAAGCAGCAAGCTGGGTCATCTCAACCTTCTGGTCCGATCCGGACCTAGAACCATGCCCATAGAATCTCCACCGAGGAGAGGCCAACGGGCCACCTGAGTCGGTCGGATGACTCGGGCATCTGCCGGGAGGCAGGTCGCGGAGCAGAGGAATGCCACCTGCGGGCTATGCCGACCCCGTCACAGACGACAGACCCGAATTCCACTCGGACGCCCGAAATTTTACCCGGGCACACCCGTTAGGAGCTCACCGAGCCCGTCACTTGAGCCATCAAGGCAAGTGATGCCGGTTCAACCCCTCCTGTCGCGGAGACCGCGGACGGGGCCACCTCCACCCATATACACCCATGATGCCGTCGACCCGACCGCCCTCCTTCGTAGCAAAGGTGCGGTGAGTCAAGGTACCGCATTTCCACTCGGAAAAGATGACAAAATTCCAGCCCCCGAGCGGACTCACGGATGGGTGCGGCAAATACAATACACCCCGGGATAAATGCACTTTATTCCTGGTGAATAAGTATTACAAAGTACAGTTGGCCCACGGCCGTTACAAAGTACAGAAAACCCGTTACCACGACCAGGGTGGTAATGCTGGTAACCTTGGCAGGGCTGCTCCAAGTACGGGAAGACTGGGAGGAACATCTTCCTCACAAGTCTTCTTCTTGCACCGCCTCCCTCAAGGACGCCTTGGTAGGGGACGACGGTGAGCAGTCCATCTGCTGCCGACTGAACACCCACGCCGCCTCGGGCAAGCCTCGCGATTCCACGTCGAAAGAAGATGGCCGCTGCCGCTGCAGCGTCTTCATTTCACGGACAGACAATACCAACCCCTGATTGACCCACGATCGTAAAGGGTAACCCGTCGCACGTTGTGCCTCCTTGCGACTTGGACAGCATGATGCGACTACTCACTCAGACCTAAAACACGGCGTGTTGAGAAAAAGCGCCTTCACGATTAAACAAATCGTAAAGCCGCTCGGGGGCCTCTGACGGGTCCAGGGACCCAGGGTCCCAGCGAACCCGCCTCCCGCTGACATCCAGACTAGCCGAGAAACAGCATCCGGAATGAACGCCCACCTTCGCCTGTTGCGGCTTCGTACAGGCCACCTAGGCCCATGATCCCAACCGACTGGACGGTCGGGAAAATCATGGCTCACGTCCCCGACCTAGGAGACGATCGGGGACTGGGTCCGTACCACGGCTCCGTCTGAGGTCCCCCGACCAGGCTCCGCCTTACGCGTGTCGCTATCCCCGACCGGCGAGGCCGAGGATAGCCGGACCCCGCATACTGGCAGGCCCTAAGAGCAGGTGTGGTGGATAAGGATGCACGCCGGAGTCAACTTGCCGTACAGGCCAACCACTCCCCCCACGGGGGTTGCAGTGCCCCTCGCTGCCATAATGGGGAGGCACTGTTTCACCTAACCGTCCTTATGAGTGGACGGAGCACAACGACGTCATCACGACGCGGTGGGCACGCCTCCATCATTGCGGAATGACGGGGCGTAATGTTGAGGATAGAGGGTGACTGCCATACTGCGCTTATCAGCGCATGCCTACCTCTCCGACTAGCGAAGTACAACGCACAGGGACAGAACAAGACGGCCACTCCGCAACACAGGACCTGGACGGTGGCCGCCGAGGACTCCGACTGACAGGGTTGACGACCCGATCAACGGGGCAAGGAACTCTCTCTCTCTTTCTCTACAGTTAGTCCCCCTGTAAGGAGGACCGCCCTTGTACCATTAAAGGGAGGGTCAGCCGCCTAGAAGAGGGGACCAGACCGAAATCCAAGAGATTCATCCTCCACTCGGAAGCATGTAACTTCCCAACACTCACGAGCACCTGGGCTCAAGCAATACATCCGACCGACCCCCGATTGGACGTAGGGCACATTTGCCTAAACCAGTATAAATCTTGAGTCATTGTGTGTTAGACCACCTCCGATCATGACGCACGATACACACTTCGAATAGGTTTAGCTGCCGGTCATTTCCAGAACCGACAAAACCTTTTAACCAAAATACTTCAGAAAATCTTTATCTTGTAAGGGGAAAAAGAACTACTAATGGGCCCCATGCCTCCATCGAATGGTCCAAAGCCTTACCCAACAAACAAAAAAGTCATTTTTACCTCCCTGAATCTTGTAAAAAGTATATAGCTTGGAATTTAGTTGTTCAAGAATATATGATCCAATGAGTATGAAATTTTTACTACAGCTCAAGCATATACTGATTATCAAGCAAACAATTATTACATCGTCGTCCTCTCAAGCAAAAAGGTTCTAACGAGAGAACTTTAAGAGATACTAGCCTAAGAGCCTCTTTGCCTATTCCTCGGGGCGAGTTATGGAGCCGGGTTCGCCGCGGCGAAGCTTCTTGCGGGGCGGTGACAGGGCGGGGAAGCGGGGTTCATCCAGCCGTGGAGGTGGCGGCGCCCTTCCCTCAAGTCGGGCCTCCAGTATGCGGATCCTGTCATGGGCCTCCAGTAGCTTGTCCTGAGTATCGTCCAGCTCAGTGACGACGCTTTCCAGCTCAGTGTTGAGAGCGGCGGTGACTCGAGCAAGAGTGTTGAGGCGGTCTTCATCATCTCCACCCAGAGTAATCACAGTCTCCTCAGTCCCACTGATGCGGCGAGGAAGGTGGCGGTACTCCGTGTTCTGAAGCTCCTGGCGGTAGGTGTGGCAGATGGACCACAGAGCTCTCCTGGCGGCGCTGTTGACGGCGGCATCGTAAGTAGTGTGGGGCGTAGCGGAGTCGTGCGTAGTGAGAGTCCTTCGGCCTCTGGCACTCTCTGTATCCATCCTGACATGGATGCGAGTGAGGTAGTAGTTGCCGAGTGCAGGGTCGATGTAGTGGTGTGTGTGGTAGTGGGGTCTCACGTGGTTGCCCAACTCTTGCAGAACACCTTGTAGCACCAGAGACAAGAGACCGAGCTCTCTGTCCGAAGTGCGAACACGGCAAAGTTGCCTCGTCCCTGGAGGATCATCACCCTGATCGTCGTTGTCTTCATTGTTGTCATTGTCCTCGTCATCATCTCTTCCATCAACAATACCCCCGGAGTTACCCGGGCTTCCTTCGGCGCTGACCGGTGCTGGAGCGGGAGCTGGGGCAGGGACAACTAGGGGTGGTGGTGGTTCCTCAACAACTGGTGATGCCGGCGGTGTGAACTGATTCCCTTCTTCATCAATCGCCATGATGCGGCCATCATCTCCATCCACGAAGTAGTAGGCCTCCGCGGGTTCCTCCTCCATAGCTTCCTCCTCTTCAACAGGGGCTGGAACTAGGGTGGGAGGAGCTGGCTCAGCTAGGGCAATGCGAATCTGGCGACCTCCGGTGCGCTTGTGAGCAGTCTGGTAAGTCCTGGCCATCTAACAGAGCGGGGGTAAAACTCAGAATATATTTTTTAAAAGAAACAAAATAATAGAAGGTTTATGTAAACATAGGTTTTTATGTGGAAATATCAAATAAACACAAGGAAATTTTTGATGCTGACATGGCTTGCTAGAAGATAAATCCTTAATTTCGACCATTTCTATCTAGGCTAGCGTCCTACATTCAACATAGCTCTGATACCACTTCTGTCACACCCGATTCTAGAAAGAACCAGATACATCTCATGTGTGCGCCAGGATCATGTTCACACACATGATAGACGGAAAAGTGTAATATATCAAAGACAATGCTCAAAAAGTAACTAAATAAAGTATTTAACAATATTACACTCCAAATAAAAGAGACACAAAGGTCTTTAAACGATACACTGATATACCCTATATAAAGTCTGCAACAACTCTGTCTTCCACAGGCGATGACTGGTGAACGCAAAGCCTAAAACTCCTCGAAGTCGTCAAAGTTCTCCTCTTCAAAGTTCTCTTCTGAACAGCAGTAGGCAAGGGTGAGTACTCTTATGGTTGGTACTCAGCAAGTGGGGTGAATATGCAAGGCCATCAAGGATAAGCTAAGGTTTGCAGCAGCGAGCTCTTTTAGTTGGTCAAGTATTTATTAGCAAGCACCTATTAACTAGGTTTAAGTTTATACCATCCCACTTTAGCAAAAACATAAAGGTACCATCAACATAAACATAAACCACGAACCACAATTTAATTAATCTTCAAGTTTCATTATCATGTGAGGGTCCAAGCCACTCTTAACCGTGAGTACGGCTGTTATAACAGTTTTACACTCTGCAGAGGTTGTACACTTTACCCACAAATCGTGTTTCCCTGAGTTGCCCGGGTTTGCAAGGCCCTTAAACACTTCCGAGGTGAGTGGCGAGGGTACACTACGAAGCCTTTACAAAGACATGTCAAGACCTAGGTAGCCCGCTAGAGTTTCAGTAGCAGTGTGGTCCATAAACCTCCCTAATGGTCAGCTCCTTAGCAAAGGCAGCTACCCTAAGAGGACCGGGCTATGACCCCTATCACCGACCCCCTCCTTGCCCTTTCGGTAAGGCCACCAGCTAACTTCACATCTAATTAATTGGCTAAGGTCAGAGCCATATGACTTTGTGGTTGCACTATTTTCTTGGGTGGTTCTCCATGTTCCCATTAAACAAAGTTGATCTTGAATTAACGCGGTATAACAACAATATGAAACATGATCAACATTGCCATAAGAGTAAACCAATACCAATCCCAAAGTTTGCAACTAAGCGTGACTACCCAACATGAATAGTAAACTCAGGTGTTTCAAGGTTTTGGGTAAAAGACTAGGTATGTCCTTAGCATAGGTAACCCATCAAGTTTATGCAAGCAACATTAAAGTAAAGTGATTTATCATGCTATTGTTGGGATAAAATAGAATATGCAGGGGAGGAAATCCACTTACCTTTCTCAAACAGCTGTTGATTCTCTTCCTCGTAAGCTTGCTCTTGGTCTTGTTCGAACATCACGTTGTCTACGCGATCACACAAACAAGCATACACAACAAATAAGAAACAGTACAACAAACAGTACAAATATAAAGTAAAAAGATGCTAAAGTTGTAGTTCATGATGCAAGGATCGCGTGGGCGCAAGAATCGCTGAAATCGGAGTTGAAACGATGAAGATATGACTAAAACAGTGATCTAGGGACCTAACTGCGATAGTTTTGAACTTCCCGGGGCTAGATCTGAAGAAATCAGGGGCTAAAACATAGTTAAACCTTAAACAGAGGGTCTGGATGCAAAACTAGAGGTCCTGGATGGCGGGTACTAATTCTGGAAAGGTCAGGGGTCAGGATAGAAAAAGAAAAGGCTCAACTCTAATTATTTCCTTACTGATCTGGACTGCAGGTTGATTCCTGGAAAACCTAGGGGTCTTTCTGCAAAAGTTCTGGGGATGGCTAGGGTCGGGTGAATCTGGTCCGTTGGATCAGAATCGGGCGGCGGGTTAAGGGTCGGGCGAATCGGACATCTCGTGCGGCTCAGGTTCGTTCTGGCCGTGGGATCCAGATCGGGCGGTGGGACGAGGGTCGGCTCGACTGAATAAAAAAGGTCGGGCGAATCGGAGCTGTGCTGGGCGCCGCCGGCGAGCGAGAGCGGCGGCGGACGGCCGGAGCTTCACCGAATCCGGTGTTCCGGGGCTTAGTTCAAGCTGGGTTTATGCCGGGGAGAGAGTGGGCAGCACGGCGAAGGTGAGGGTGGTCACGGGACAGCCGTGCGGCGACCGTAGACCGGCGGCCACGGCGGCGGGCGGAAACAGAGTTCCAGCGAGCAATCGCGGCTGCGACAGATCGAGAGAGAGAGAGAGGGGAAATGGGGACGGCTTGATGCTCACCACCACGCGGAACTCCGGCGAGAGTTGAAGGCGGCGGAGAAGCAGCGAGACGGCGAATCGACGGAGAGGCGGCGACACGGGGCGGCGGCGTTCCTCCGGTGTGCGAACTCCAGCGGCGTGCGACGGTGTGGAGTAGAGTAAGGGATTGAGGATGGCTCTGGGTGCAAAGCGGGGCTCCGGCGTGGGTTTTATAGGGGTGGAGAAGAGACGGAGTGGCCGGGAAAAAGGGAAGGCGGCGGGCGGCGAAGAAAAGAGCGGACGCGTACCGCGGCCAGTAAGGCAACCAACGTCGCAGGGAAGGAAAGAGGAGACGCGAGCGACAGCGCGGAGTCGATCTGGACTCGGGGTGAGGAAGAAAAAAGGAAGGGAGCGCGGGACGACGGCGCGGCGGCGCGTCTGGCGTCGCGGCGGAGAAAAGGAAAGAGGGGAGGAGCAGAGGAAGAAGAAAGGAAAGAAGAGAGGAGAAACTGACGAGTGGGACCAGCGCATTGGTGAGAGAGGTGAGGGAGAGTAAGGCGGATTGGGTCGGCCGAGTTGGGCCACGGGGAAGGAAAAAAGAAAACGAAGAAGAGAAGGATTGGGCCGACTTGGTTGGGCCGCGGGGAAAAAGAAAAGGTGAAGAGAAGGAAAAGAAAAGAAGAGGAGAAGAAGAAAAATAGGAGAAGAGAGAGAGGTTTGGGCCGGACTGAAAGAAAAGAGTGGAAGAAGAAAAAAAGAGAGAGATGCATGCATAATTTTACTTTGTGGCTTTTATAAAAAAAATTTTAAAAATTCTATTTCCTATATTTTTGGGTGTTACAGAGAAGCTTGGCCAGATCGACCGGTGGCTCGCCGCACTGATTTCAGTACCGATTAACAGTAAGCAGGTCGCCAACTTCGACCTCCGGGATGGCACTCGCTCAGGTGTCAACTTGTTGTGCGTTGCGCCTTCTCGGGTGCCGAAACAAAGAGACTAGTGGTAAAAAGGAGATGCAACGGGAGGATCTTCCTCAAAGCAGAAAACGCCAAGCAAAAGCCAGCAAGCATATTATTATTTCTTTTTTCCGAGAATCCATTGGTGCCCGGATATATATATTCAACGCATCCATCATCTCACGGAGACGGTACGGTCCCCACGGGCACACGGGGAGAGAGAGAGAGAGAGAACGTGAGACTCCCGTTCCGTTGCGGCTCCATGTCCAAGATAAAAAGCGACGTCAAGTAGTGGAGTGGAGGATCTAGGCGCCAGCTCGGAGAAAAGGCGCCTTTCTTTCTGGCTTCTGCTGCGGGGGTCTTGTGGACGCGAGCGTCGCGGCGCGGACGGCCGCGCGATGGGAATCATCGCCTTTTGTGTGCTGACATCGACGCAGGAGGAATTGTCTCTCGCCGGTAAACCGTCCGGATGCGCCGCCAGCGGCGTACAATACCCTCAACCTGTGTATATGCACATTTGATTGGCTAGTTGGCCACTCTCACGCAGTGTTTTTGGATGGAAAAAGACGCCGTAACATTCGGCAGAGTTTTGCCCAGCCGGTATAGTACGGCGCCGCTATAGCTCGTTGTTTAAAACACTGCTATCAAGTTTTGCAAAAGATATACTATTGATGCAAATGGTCCATGAACGAGAAAAGAAAAGGTATCAACACAAGGGGATGAATAAATGTTGTATAACTACATTTTTTTTATTTTGAATGGAGAACCACAAAATTCTCCTTAACATTTATTTCGAATGAAGAACCGCAAAATTCTCCTTACATTTATTTTGAATGAAGGACTACAAAATTGTCCTTTTTTGCTTAGTAATTCACTACATTGTTTACACTCTTTTGTTTGCCCCATTCGGCAAAATTGCCATTAAGAGCCCGGGCCAACATGCCATAAACAGACAGTATTGGTGGAATGGTGGGTCATTGAAAATGAGCATACGTAAGTGGCTAGTCGGTTTTTGACTATTATCTCCAAATGCTGATGGTCTGTGAAATTTACAAAGTTGAAGGAACTTATGAAAATGGTCTTCTTTTCCAGTTGAAGACATTTTCAATGATTTGTTTCTTCATGCATACTATTTCAAGGAGTAAAGTAGAATCATATAAAAAGTTCTACGTGAAAGAGGGGTAGTTTACTGACATTCTTGGTAAAAAAAAAACAATGCAACAAACGAATTGGACTGTTTAAATCGCAAAGTCATTTTCAAAGATTTGGGTCAAGGAGTAAACCCATAATACTGCCACTCCCCCTATAAATAATACTCTGCTCACCTCCATGTAGAATAGAAAAGCATCAGACAGACAAATCAGGTGGCGCGGCGCCTCATCAGCCGACGCACCGCACCGAAGCGCCCCGCGCGGTCGAACACCTCGGCGCAGCCATGGCCACCACCCACCTCCTCACTCCTCCCCGCCTCCACCATCCCTCCCCCTCCCCCTCCCCAGCGGCTCGCCTCCGCGCCACCGCCTCGCTCGCGCACCCGCTCCTCCCCTCCCGCCCCCGCCTCTCCGCCCTCCACTCCCCGTCCCCGCGCCACCACCGCCTCCGCCGCACCATGTCCGTCCGCAGCTCCCTCATCGACCCGGACGGCGGCGCGCTCGTCGAGCTCGTCGCCCCGCCCGACCGCCTCCCGGCGCTGCGCGCGGAGGCGGACGCGCTCCCGCGGGTGCGCCTCGCGCCCGTCGACCTCCAGTGGGCGCACGTGCTCGCCGAGGGGTGGGCCAGCCCGCTGCGCGGGTTCATGCGGGAGGCGGAGTACCTGCAGAGCCTCCACTTCAACTGCATCCGCCTCCCCGACGGGGGCCTCGTCAACATGTCGCTCCCCATCGTGCTCGCCATCGGGGACGCCGAGAAGGAGCGGGTCGGGGATAAGCCTGACGTCGCGTTAGAAGGGCCCGACGGCGGCATCGTCGCCATCCTGCGCAGGTCCGTCCTGCTCCTCCGTTTCTTATACTATTCTTTACCAAAACATGATGATGTGTTCTTACGCGTTTTCCGTGCTTCCATTTTGGGTTCTTGGTTCCATCAATCACAACTTGCTTACAATATGTTGTTAGTAACTGCGATGTTCGTTACAATTTCGTGGGGATTTTTTTTTGTGCGTTGATGATGATGCATTCGCAATCCAATTGAAATCCCTTGGGGATTCTTGCCAGCAAGGCATCATGCTTGGTACGTATTGGTTGCTGATTTGCATATGGGCATATTAGAGAAATGTAGCAACTAGTAGCAAGCATTGTCTGACAAATGAATTCTACCTCCACTTAACCAACTTTATGAGATTTTAGTTGTGGAAGATTCCCTCAAAGCATCTTAAGTCTGCGGCTTGTTCTTTCTAGTCCACATTTTTGGGTACCTTTAGGGACCATACCAGTACTGGCAAGCTCAATGGATGAGAATTTTTTGGCAAAAAGCTATTGTCCTCCTTGACGGCGCTGTCCCTTTTCCATCACGTCGCTTTCATTCTTATTGCATAAGGATTTCCTCGTGATGTGTATTTGGCCATATGATTAGTGAGCAACTTGGCTTTGATATCTCTGTGAGTGGTCATCAGGTTATGTGACCATTGGTCAAATGGTACTTTTATCTTCATTGTTCTGGATGTTACTTAAATGGGTCCATCTGAACTAAATATTTAATAATAAAAGATCAGTTTGATTTGAAATTAAATATCTTCATACTCGGTGATTATTAATTGATTATAAGAGCAATAATGCTTTTTGCGTGGCCGTTGCAAATTGTCATCTTGACGTGATCGCATCTCATGTTGAGAATCTCTTCATGACACTTGCCCTCTTTTCTGGAGCATGGAGCAATGTCACCATCATCTTGTCACCCCCATCCATTAGTCTCCCAACTATATCCATTCAAATGATCCAGGCATATTAAGGTCCTAATTGCTCCTTTCTCTCACATAGCAGTGAACTATAGTTGTAGTATTATGTGATCTACTAACTTTTTTTAAGATCTGGTCGTGTAAGCATCATTGCTTTTCCTTCAGGATGAATTTTGAGGAAAAAAATCGGAAGAGCAAATCTCCCCCTCCCTACTTTGATCATTCTGACATCATGATCCCTAATTAGACTGATATTACTGGATACGACATCATGGTTTTGGGTAATGGCACTCGGGCACTGTTCTGGTCCGATAAATGGCTAGGAGGCCGCTCCATTGAAGACATCGCACCCTCTCTACACAAGGCAGTAGGACCTCGCATCAGAAGTCAGAGAACGGTCGTGCAGGCTCTCCCCGATGATCAATGGGTGCATGATATCAGAGGTGCACTGACTGTGCAGGTAATCATGGAGTACCTACAGGTTTGGGATCTCACACGTGGAATCCAGCTTGATGCGAATGTCCAGGACGTTTTGAGGTGGAAGTGGACTCCGGATAAAACCTTTTCTACCTCGTCAGCATATCACGCTTTCTTCATTGGCCAGCAGGGGATTTTGGGCGCCAAGCTCCTGCGTAAGGTCCGGGCACCCCAGAAGTGCAAGTTCTTTATCTGGTTGGTGATCCACGATCGTTGTTGGACTGCAGAACGGCGCAAGCGCCATAACTTGCAAGATGATGATTTGTTCTGCAGCGACTGGGATGGGAGTCGGCGGCGCCTAATGACCGGGCAACCTGCTTTGTAGAGTGGTGGACTAAAACACACAAAGAACGCGACCGTGCCGATCGGAAGTGCTTTGACACGCTGGTGGTTCTCATCTCTTGGCTGATCTGGAAGGAACGTAATAGGAGAACTGTTGACCGATGCACTAGAAACCTGCACGAGCTATTAGCCTTAGTCGAGGATGAGGTGGTCCTGTGGTTTCGTGCGGGTTTTAGTCAGTTGCAGGGTCCTCTGTTAGCTTTTGGTCGTGCACTAGATACCGTGTAGCGCTTCTCTCCTTGACGGCCCGGTCCCGCCTCTCCGGGACCTTTTTGGGCTTTGTATTAAAAATTCTTTTCCTCTTAATGAAAAACGTGCTCAGGCACGGTCGCGAAAAAAATTACTGGATACGACATACTGACAGGATTATTCCCTATTGATAACTCAAAGATGCATTCCTTGGTTAAATGATGAAATCAGACACAACATATTATTTAATTTATTAAAGCTATATACAAGAACTGATATTACGAAGAAGGCATTTGTATGCTGATAGTAGATCTAGCTGATAGTTCACCGCACAAGGTTAAACTTGGTCCAGCTCAATATGGCAGAGGTACCAGGGCGCTAGAACCCCTGATAAAAATTATTAATGCAATATTCTGGATTTCTCTTGTTCAGTTAAGGATGATTGACGTACAAGATACAGAAATCATTCCTTTTGTGCATATTAGTAGTACCTTTTTCTTCAGGCAGCTTGCGTAGGCCATGAAGTTATTCACAGTGTCACCATTGGCTTTTACATAGCAGTGTCAATGTTCCACTTCTTTTAGATTAACGCTGCCACTAAAATACTATTGTAGCGTTGTGTACTTGTGTTACATTATATGCCATGTCGATGGAACTTAGCTGAAATTGTAAGAACACTTTCTTGGCTAGTGTAATGTGTTCTGTCATATAACTCCTACCTTTCTATGCCGAGTTCCTGTCAAAATGTTTGATTATGATACATTCATCTCTGTTCCTCAGAGTCGAAATATACCCCCACAATAAAGAAGAAAGAATCGCAAGAATATGGGGTACAACTGCACCTGGTTTACCCTATGTTGATGAGGCTATTGCATCAGCTGGGAACTGGCTGATTGGTGGTGATCTGGAGGTGTTGGAACCCATCAAATACAATGATGGTCTTGATCACTACAGACTTTCACCTCGGCAACTCAGGAATGAGTTCGACAAGAGGGGTGCCGATGCTGTGTTTGCCTTCCAGTTGAGAAATCCAGTACATAATGGTCATGCACTGTTGATGAATGACACTAGAAGGCGTCTCTTGGAAATGGGTTACAAGAATCCCATCCTACTACTACATCCATTAGGTGGGTTTACGAAAGCTGATGATGTCCCACTGCCTGTTAGAATGGAACAGCACAGCAAGGTATACATTTGTCATCTTAAATGTTTACCAGATGTATCATGCAAATTGCTGAAGTTGATCTGTACAGGTCTTAGAAGATGGAGTCCTTGATCCTGAGACTACTATAGTGTCTATATTTCCCTCTCCAATGCATTATGCTGGTCCAACAGAAGTGCAGTGGCATGCAAAAGCACGAATTAATGCTGGTGCCAATTTCTACATAGTCGGCCGTGATCCTGCTGGGATGGGCCATCCCACAGAAAAGAGGGATTTGTACAACCCGGACCATGGAAAGAAGGTCCTGAGCATGGCTCCAGGTTTAGAGAAACTGAACATACTGCCCTTCAAGGTGATTGATATAAGTCTCCTTAGCATTTAACATTATTCATTAAATCGTTGGAGGTCTATAAACCACAAACTGATTGAAACAACTTACTCCCATGTCCTTTTTGTTACTGTTGCATTAATCTTCACAGTTATATTTCAGCATTTAATTCCTTTTTTGCATTTTACACGCATTTACTAAAATATAAATAGTGGATGAATCTGATGGTATTTGCAGAATGTAAACTTAATAAGAAATTGTTTCCCTGTTATGTGAGTACCAGAATCTTTGTTATCTTCAGCAAAGGAATAGGAGCCATCAGTTCCATCTATACTACTATTAATGGAGCTGTGAATCAGTAGCAACTATATCATACAAAAATGAGATATACTGATATTACACTGTTCATCTATCATGATAGGAATTTACTTTCGTTTACCATTGATCTGTACACTCAGCTCCCAGCAATTATTGTATTTCTTTTAAATACCATGAAGTTATAATTTTCAGAAATTGGTGAGTTTCACTATTCTATATAGCACATGTGCTTTGAAAAAAAGAATAAGAAACAAAACTGATGTACACACTAGGGATTCAGTTTGATTCATTTTAAAATTTGTTTAGAGTTATTATCTTTTTTAAAAAAAAAACTTGAATGCACACTTGTTTTGTTATCTGTTTCAGGTAGCAGCTTATGATACAGTGGCAAAGAAGATGGCCTTCTTTGATCCTTCACGCAGTCAAGATTTTCTGTTCATCTCAGGAACAAAGGTGGGCTCATTAGTTCTCACCGTATTTCTCACGTAAGATTTTGTCATAGTGATTATTACACCTACTCACAAATAAGCTTACATATGAACCAGATGCGCACTTTTGCCAAAAATGGTGAGAACCCTCCTGACGGTTTCATGTGTCCTGGAGGGTGGAAAGTCCTTGTCGACTACTACAATAGCTTACAAGCCGAAGAAGTGACTCCAGTTCCTGTATGAGATAAGCTCCTGTTTGACTATGAGATTATTCAATGGCGGGAAAAAAAACTGAAAGCAGGTGATCCGGATCAATTGAGCTTTTCTAATTTTTTTAATCTTAGGTTGATAGTTGATTGATATGATCAAAGCTTTCGGATTGTTTATTTGTCCTCATATGAAACTGAAGCCTGAAAATATTTGTACAAAATTGAGCCGAAGCAGCATGGTTATTGTTCTGTAATTGAGCTGGCTCAGCTATATAATAAAGTATGTGTTCAATTTTGTTGAGGGAAAAAATACACTATTTTCTCAAACTATCATCAAAAATTGAATTTTGTAACAGGATCAGCTGATAATATTAGGCTCTGTTTGGCACCGGCTCCTGGAGGAGCTGTACCAAACAGCTCTGGAAAAAACGGCTTCTCTCGCAAAGCACCCGAGAAGCTGTTTTGCAAATTGTATTGGATAGGTGAAGCCCAAAATAGCTTCTCTCGCGAAGCACCCGAGAAGCCGTTTTGCAAATTGTATTGGATAGGTGAAGCCAAAATAGTGGCTCGCCGCGGCTCCCTCCCCAGCCCCGCACCATCCTGTACCAAAATACTCCTGGATTTGCTTGTAATTACACCTCAATTGCCACCGCCTGATCTTTCTCCGTCGTCTCCTCACGCGCTCCCTGCCCCCGTTCCTACTCTTCTCCTCTCCTCCACGGTGGCGGCGGCACATGGATCCGGCGACGGCGCAGCCCGGAAACGACGCCGGAGCCGCCAAGATCGACGGATCCGGTGGCTCTAAGCCCGTTCCGGGCGGGGGCGCCCTACATCCGGCCTTCCTGTGGCCGGGAGGGCCGCCGCCGGGTCCGCTCGGCGCACTCCTCACGGCCGTGGGAGCGCCACCTGGCGGCGGGGCGAGCGAATGGCCCGGCGCAGCAGGGGCCGGCGCGTGGCCAGGCCCGGCCGGCTCGTGGCCGGGCGTCGCGGGTGCCGGCACGGCCGTCGCGTGGCCGGGCGCTGCGGGTGCCGGAGCAGTCGCGACGTGGCCTGGCGCAGCGGGTGCCGGCGCGGCCTCCGCGTGGCCGGGTGCAGCAGGCGGGCCGGTCGCCGCGGGTGCCGGCGCGTGGACGGGCGCGGCAGGCACCTCAGGATCCGGCGCGGTGCCAGGCGCGGGGGCTAGCGCGGCTATGGCTGTGCCTGGTCAGTGGGGCTAGTTGGAATGGCTTGCTGGAGCTGCGGCGGCTCTTGGGCCGGATTGGCTTCCCCTTGTTTGCTGCTGCCTGCCTGTCTGCATTTTCAAGATGCTGCTGCTGTTCATGCATGCGTGTCCGGATGGGAGGATGGGATGCCTGATGATGGATCCAAAGCAAACCCAACAGGAGCAACACGGACCAGCGGCGGCGGAGGGCGCGCGCAGCCAGAGACCCGCGGACGCGGAGCTAGCTAATAAGGGCATAAAGGATATTAGCAAAGGAGAAGTCATTTAAAAAAAGCAGAAGAAATCGTTTTGCCAAACAATTTCCAAAACGGATTCAACTCCACTGGAGAAGCCACTCCACCAAAGGAGCCACATCCTGAGCCATTTCAGCCGAAGCTGAAGCCCTACCAAACAGGATCTTAATGCCCTATAACATATATGTTCACATGATTCTTTACTCAGCAGCCATTGCATGTCCCATATGATTGTTCTATTATTCCATCTAATATCCTTAATGTTGTAAATAGCGGACTATGAGGTTTAGCGGCAGTCTTCAATAAAATTATAGAAAAGCTACAATAAACTATAGCGAAAGCTAAATTATTTAGCGAAATGATAAAATAATCAATAATCATATATAAAATTATAAGCATTATTGGTCTAACACCAAAAAATAAACTCTAACATGTCTCTTAACTGTCCAATGGTGCCCATGCTATGTTGTCTAGGGTCCACACTACGTTCATTTAGTTGTACTGATTCTTTTGACTGCATCTTTAGGATAATGACACCACTAAAATCTACTAGCAACTTGACATTTAGCGCTGCTAATCTCGCAAAAGCAACTTTAGCGGACGTAGTGGATAAATATCGCATAGCGTAGCGGTAGATCTCCTAAAAAATTAATAGCAGGCTATAACGAAACTATAGCGGGCTATTTTCAACATTGAATATCCTTGATAGTCCCTTCTACCGGTCCATAATCCTAGCTTCAGACCTAACCGCCTGACCGATTTTCGGAGCCCCCACGGGGAGTCATGAATCAGGCGACTACCATGTATGAAAGCGTAGATCCAGTTTGCTCAACTTGCTGGCGGCATCTGAATCAGATGTATCGAGATTGATAACAGGTGCTTCCTGACAGATGGCAATAACCATTAAGTAACCTAGATTCCCAAAATGTTTGTGCTCGGTGTCTTCAAAAAATAACGACGCTCGCTCCATGAAACACAAGAAGCAAACTAAAATATAGCATGTGTTTCACTAGAAATCAACGAAAACTAACCACTATGAAGCGTGCATAGGGATGAAAATAAGGTTTCTATCTTGAAATTGCAACCACACAACCAGTGACGGATCTAGGATATTTGTAGAGTCTGAGCCAATTTATTAACTCCACCATATCTATCTATCGGGCTGCAGTGTTTTGTGTAGAGCTGCCAACGGCCTACGACATGTTTTCACTGGGCTGAAGATAAGGAAGCCCAGACATGTACCCAGGCTCGCCGGGCCTTGGGCCCACCCCTGTACACAACCACTTGAAAATGGATCGTCCGTATTCTTAGGTGCCTTATCTTTGATCTGCACGAGTTGAGGATATTTTTTTATTCTATGAGAGCAAATCCCATCTATGGGAGTGGATTCTTGATTTTCTTCACTAAGAGCACAAAGTTGAATGATGTGTAGGATGTGGCTCCATGTCAATTTGGTTCTTAATATTTTAATGAAGTAGCCTTAAGACAACTTGGGCAAAAATTTCATGGCAAATGGTGCCAACCTTACAATATATGAACCAAATAGTCCCTTAATCCATCTTTTAGTAATCGATCTAGATGACATAGCTACTCCCTTCGTCCTAAAATGTAAGATATTTTGGTTTGTCCTAAGTCAAACGGTTTTAAGTTTGACTAAATTCATAGAAAAGACTAATAATATTTTGAATGTCAAATGAGAATAATTAGTCCATTATGAAAAATATTTTCATAATTGACTTATGTGATGTGTTAGATGTTAATGTTATTCTCTATAAATTTGGTCAAACTTCGAGTGCTTTGATTTAGGATAAAGCAAAATACCTTATATTTAAAGACGGAGGAAGTACTAGATATGGACCAAATATGTTGAAAGCATATGGTATGTTTGTACAACAGTCTTCCGCTAAGGACTCTTCGTAGTATTTGAAAGTAATAAGTGTGTTAATGCAATTGAGTCATCGAAGATCATAGCGGAGATTGGATATTAGTTGGAAGGTATATGGAGGAAAATAGTTTAGAGAAGCTTGAGATGCAATCACAGATAGGACAAATTAATGCATTCAACCTTAATTTAATTGATTAGTCATGCTATACCTACGGATTAGTATCTACCATCCATTGATGTTGCTCATATGCTCTAGTTTATCTGCTTTGATGCTCCCTGTTCATCCAACATGTTCTTTTTATATGCAATCACACTTGATGTTGAGATTGTTCCCTTAGGTTAGATGAACAATATTATTATGTTTATTACTAATCCTTGTGGATTCGACTAAAGTTATGGAATACTCTAGGGAAACGCTACATGTCTTCTCAACAATCGTGCTAAAAAAAAGCTTGTTGTTGCTATCTATGCTCGCAATATTAAAAACCACAAGCATAGAGGACACTAGGATGGATCAATTCACACATCTCTTCTCTACTAATATAACGCATGAGTTTCTTCACGTGTTGTCCTCCCCTCTCGATTCCCATCATTCAATAAAGATCAGAATTAAAACCAAAACCGTCCATGTAGGCTAAGGCATAGATTCACGTGTACGAGAAGAGCTATTTTTTAGAAAATTCCATATTTGATATTGGAAGATAACTAATTCCTTCCTTGATCTTGTAAATTTCCCTCCTATGATATTGATTTCTATCTTTCATTCCTTATTTAATGTATCCGTCACTTTTATCGGTTAAGTATCGCGAAACCTCCAAATCACCATAAAAAATCATGTATTTATTATGACATATCTAATAGAATTGTATTTATTATGACATGTCCATTTAATTTAAAGTGAATAATAATACTGTAAATTAGGGCAAAAAAGCTTATTTTCAAGTATGTATCTTGTGAACATATTTTCCATTAATTTTTCACTGACCCATTATGCATTTAGATTTGTGCATCTCACAATTTTTAAATACTTTATTAGCAGTATTGACATGCAACAAAACTTATGCATAATAATTTTACAACCCTTGCAACACACTGGCACCTTACTTACTAGGCTGCCACCACCTGATTTACTAGGCTGCCACCACCTGATGGTGCCTAATTACTTTTAATTACTTTGAGAAGGGAAATAACTTTTTTAAAACTAGAAGAGAAATAGCTAGTTACAGCGGTTTTGGACTCCAAACATGTTTTGCCCAAATTCTTCTTCTCATGCCGAAACATACTTCGTTATTAAAAAATAATTAAATCCAACATTTAAGGATGAAATCATATATCAAATCACATAATCCTCATTGTGTTAGAGTTTTCACATTTTTTTCCGGAGTTGTAATAAAAGTGAAAACAATTCGCATAAAAAACAAGTGAAAATAAAAAAGAGAAAGTAAATGGAGGCACCTCAAAAGGGGGAAAAAGAAAAAAAAGAAACCATTTAAACCCACACGTTCTGTGGCGATCGGAGCCGAATATACCCGTCGCTCCCCCTCGGATCCTTGTTGGCTTCCCTTATTTCCCTTTCCTGGCCTTTTC
The DNA here is from genome assembly GCA_032594955.1 of Panicum miliaceum. NCBI lineage: Eukaryota > Viridiplantae > Streptophyta > Magnoliopsida > Poales > Poaceae > Panicum > Panicum miliaceum. Next base: position 1,911,975 of record CM064070.1, on the reverse strand, counting down.
TCTTCTGCCCCCAAATCCCACGCCTCCACACCAAACCAAACCAAATCCCCCACCTCCTCCTCCATTTCCACCCGCAGCCCTAACCCTTGTAACCTCCCGATGGCCGGAGGCGGCGGCGGCGCAGGCGCTGGCTCGTCGTCGGGCGGGTTGGGTTCCGGTGGCGGTGGGGGCGGAGGCGGTCGGGAGGGCGACTGGGACTGCGGCGGCTGCGGCAACCGCAACTACGCCTTCCGCTCGCTCTGCAACCGCTGCAAGCAGCCGCGCCTCCTCGTCGACCCCAACACCCCGCGCGACTCCAAGTGGCTACCCCGCGCCGGGGACTGGATCTGCACCGGTAACACCTCTCTCGTAACGCCCCGCTCCCAGCCCCTTGTAGCTTGTTTTCTTCTGCTTATTATGTTTCTCCGCCGGCCTTAGATGTAGATGTAGATTTTCCTACAACACATGTTTAGGGTCTCCCAACTTTTTCCCCCCCTTCTATATCCACCTGGAAAATCAAGTAAAAAATGAAATGGAACAAGGGAAGGCTAGGACGTGATGTTGAGATGTAATTAACATGCTTCTTCTCCTCCCCATGGGAGATGTAATAGATAAGCCATGATCCATTCCCCATGCACTGTGTCGAAAGTTTAGGCAACCTAGCACTTCGTCTTTGTCATCGTCAGTTGTGTTTTTTTTCCATTACCGTATTACTGGATGGAACCTTGTATGTTGATATGGCCCTGGCAACTATTGGGCTGCCTTTATCTAGATTTTCTGTTGTCTAGCCACGTGGCGAATATGTTAATAGGCAAGTTAGTCACTTTCTTCCTAGTGTAAAATGAAAAGGGTCAAAGGAGAGAGAAGATTTTTTTAAATTAAATGGGGGGAGTCTAAAAATTATTTGACCGGAACTCGTTAAGCTTTCTATAAAGGACAGTCATGATCTTTGATCTAAAAATGAGATATTTTGGATGAATTTTGTTTGTGTGTGAATTGTTACTGCTACCTATTTTAGGTAGAAAATTTTAATGATTCCTGTTGTTTATTTTGTTCATTGAATGCTGCTGTACTTAGATCAGATTAGAAAATTACCAATAAGTGTGCTGAGTAATGACTAGTGTGCGTGTGTCTATTCCTTTCTATGGGTTTGTGCGGGATGGCTGGTCGTGGTGGTGGTGGTGGTGGTGGGTGTGCGTGTGCTTCGGTGCATTGTTCTTCTGCCTACTGTGCTGGTTGGTTTATGCGGCAAATGGATGAATAGGTTGCAGTAACAATAATTATGCATCCAGAAAGAACTGCAAAAAGTGTGGCCTGCCCAAGGAGGAAGCAGCAATGCCAGCATTGCAAATGGCAGGGATGGCAGTGCCAGCTTATGCAACTTATATTGCAAGACTACAAAGCCTTGCTGCTTCTGCTTCTGCCTATAAGATGAACTTTGGGATGGCTGCCAATTCATCTTTGCAGCAGCAACTACTTGCAAATGCAAACTGGTCCTATGGGTTGGCTGGTAGATATGGGATGCAGTCTTCTGGTTGGCCATTTGGAAACAACAACGCAAATCAGTTTCCAGGTGTCCCAAAGGACTGGCGTAATGGAGACTGGCTCTGCAGCTGTGGATTTCATAATTATTCATCTCGTACTCAGGTAATTGTATGCTAGTCTGATTCTTTTGATATCATAGTTACCCTTAGCTATTGTCATCTTTTTCTGTCATGCCCTCTGAACTTTAATTTGTTATTGTTTCTACTTTTTCTTAAAGCATTAACACCCTTCTTAATCTCTCTTTTCCAGTGCAAAGAGTGTGGTGCACCTGTACCTTCAGGCATTCCCTCCACAACGATGAAAACTACATCAGATGCCTCTTCCAGTAAGATAATCATTTTCTCAGTTCCCACTGTGTTCTTTATCTTGATCCATGCAAAATTCCAACTCCTCTGTTGGAGTAATGCATACTTGCCATCCGGTACAGTGCATTCTGTATTTTTTTTGTCTGCCAAGAATGCTTTAATCAATCTACTTGCCAATACGAATTGTAGGCGCATGCTTATTAAAATTGAAACCCACCTTCTTTTTTTGTGATCAGCATAAGTTGATTATAAATTTAGATCCATGATTTGCCCAATGCCTATTCGCTGTTTGTTATTCTTTTGTTGTGCTTAATTCCTTCATGTAGTATTACAATGCCTACTCTCGTTAATTTTATATTTGATATCAACAGATTATGTCATCTTGGTTCTCAGTCTCTGCTTGTTTCAGCATTAGGAACTAAGCGATTGGCATCAGAGGAACTCGCCAATGACTGGGATAATAAAAGGCTAAATCCAGGAAATGACAATTATCCGCTCTCGGTATATATTTATGGCCTGCTTAACTGTCGTGACATATTGCCTAAATGCTTCATGGTATTGATTTTCTTGTTTCATTTGATTGCAGACAGCAGGCACGAATAATTTGTTTTTGGGTATTGAGCAAGGAGCTGGAAGCAGCAATGGCCAGGCAGCCTTTTCCAATTTTGACAATGGGAGCTCAATAGCATTACCATCTGGGCAGGCAATGTCTGGTCTTATGGGAAAAGGGTACAGCTTCATTCCAAATCAAAGATACTTACTATGTTACGAATTATAATCTTTGTAAACTTTATCAAATTGGTGGCAAATGTTAGAATTTAAGGGCCAACAATCAAGTGATCCCAAAAAGTCGCGTTTGATTTTCATCATTGCTTTAGAGGTTCTTAGAAATTTTATTATTTGCAAGATAGTGATCAGGTAGCAATATGATATTAACATCTTGAGAATAACTGAACATTATACATCATAGAAAATTGCCAAGTGGAATTGGCTTAGGAGGTTTGAGCTTTAAATATTTTTGAATATGTATAATTGCTGCAGGTAAAGGAAAGTTAAAAAGGAAGTTACGAGCCCATGGCTGTTGGAGGTTAAAGAAAATTGTACCTAAATAAATTTTGTGGAACATTTTGAGAAACATATAAACGATTAGGAATGGGATTTTGGATATAAAATTCTGTAGGGTTGTGGACCAAATTGCTTGCGCCATTATTTTTCCAGGTTACATGTATTGACTGGCATTTCCATTTATGTAAGCACATTATTTGTGGGCGGTTGTATTGTATATACCATAGTTGCATTTTAGTAAACCTCGCAATAAGCTGTAAATCTTAAGGTCCATTACTCGCAGTCAAGGTTCAGCCATTGTTGAATGGATGCTTCATGAAAATTTCAGCTTTTTGCAAATATGTTTTGCTGGCATTGTGCAAGACTTGCATAAAAAAGTTACTTTCATCTGATAAAATCTGGGTTAGCTAACTGTTGCGCATCTGCTCTAACACCTTGCTAGGGCAAAATGGCGCGACGGAGACTGGATGTGCAGCAACTGCAACAATCACAATTATGCATCTCGTGCGTTCTGCAACAGGTATTATTTTAAGGCCTCTTTTGTTCAACTTCATTGGTCAAGTCCTCATCTGTTGCTTTATTCAACAAACGTGGTAGCTTTTGAATCAAACTTATGTGATGGTGCATTCCAATTTCACATTTTTGTTATACGTACTATTGCCTAAATTGGTGTGCATGATTATGATTGAAAGAAGAACTCGTGAATTCTCTTAAGACATGTAGTGCAGCATCACACTGTCATTTACTAACTCAACATTTAATTACTGAATGAAAAAGTTTTCCTGGATGTTCATGTTTCCTTGGTCAAGTGTACATATTAGCACCATGCAACCCATTGGCAAGCTGTGTTGCTTTTCAATCTCGTACATGGTCCATGCTTGTGACTTTTGAGGTCCATTGTAATGTATACTGAAGCTACCACTACCATACCAGAAAGGTTATTAAGTGTTACATGATTTGTTTAGTGTTTTGCCTTTGTGCTCCTATGTAGCTGCTGAGATTTTCCTATTTGCAAAGGTATCTTTGGTTTTGGAGCAAAAAGATAATATTTCCATCCTTTTTAAAAATTAATCATCTGAATGTCTCTACCTGTATCTTAACTTTGACAAGAAAAATCAATATGGAACTGCAAAACCAAAACAGAGAATAGAATTTGTTTCTTTTAAGGTCTGCATTCAATATTTTCTGTAAATAATTCACAAAATTGCAATCAGTTCCTCGGTTTCACATGCTATTTGATGAAGCACTAAACAAATTTATTGTCTTGTGTTAATAACCTAACATACTGATTAAAATTTTAAAAAGTTGTTTAGATTGAGCAATTATTCGTTGTGCATAGCATTGATTTTGATACACTAATATTGGTCAGCTGGATCCGTACCTTCCATGGCCACACGTAGGTTTGGTTAATGTGAATTCTGGATGTGACACATAAGTAATAATTCACCATTGGTGTTTCACCACCATTAACTCACCGCTGTGATATTAACGTGCGAATATGCTGCTGATTCTCTATGATCTTTTGTATTTATTTTCCAAATGAAGCAAATTGCTTACTGGTTCTGACTGGGAAGGGTACATCTGTGTTTCAGGTGCAAAACGCAGAAAGAATCGGCAGTTCACCCTGGTGTGCTATAGCTTGCTTGCGCCTGATCATAGCGCTCTGAATCATTTTGAAATTTCCAGGATATGTTACTGCCGGATTCTAGCTCCTTTGTCAAGACTGCGGTTTAAGTTTTTTTGATTCTGCAGTGCTCTTGCTGCTCCCAAATGTGTCTCGGCGTTTGACTAGTGCTGGTTGAAGTTCCCGATTTATTTATGGTAAGCGCTTGAATAAAATGTTTCCGGAAAGTACCATCTACTATCTGGATTTTGGCAAATAATTGAGTTGTGTAATGAAGCAATGGTGATAGACTGTAATGTTGTGCTTTTATCATAACTGTGGGTATTAGTGCACCAAATTAAAGTTGCGGTCATTTTTACTTTCTCGTCGGGTTGAAAACGAAAACTATACTCGTGTAACTTGAGCACAATTATTCTTTGTTTCGGACATCTCCTGTTTGTGCTCCTATGCCTCCCCCTTACCCGTACGGATTACCTTTTTCCATTGTGTTGCTTCGCATTCACCAGGATTCAGCTGTTGCTTTCAGACGCTGGTTACTTCTTCCCAGGGCTACACGGCCCTGCAGAACTTTGGGCTTCATTTTGTGTTTCGGCGGATAAGAGCGGTAGATGTAGATGCACGCTGGTCAATCACTCAGGCGCTGTAGCAGCCATGGATTGAACGCCGCTGACGAAGCCTTGGTGTTTGCACATGAAGCAACACAGCAGAATTCGAGGCTTGTGGACATCGTGTAAAACTTTTGAAAATGTTGTGATTTTTTTAGTGAGTCTTTACTTGATAAGTATCTAATTAACTTACACTACTTAGCAATCAATTAAAGAAAAGGCGCACCCCCAACTCGGGCATGGATGTGAGCATGCAAGTAGAGTCTCAATTTTTTTTTTTGCTTTATTGCTGCAGCAAGTGCAACGTGAACAGGACTGCACCAATATATCACAAGGCCATCACAATTCACAGCCACAGAGGATCACTGCACATCGAGATGTACGAGGAAACTGAAGAATACAAGCAGAGTTAGGGCCTGTTTGTTTTGGCACTCCACAATCTGTAACGTGTAAAATGAAACAAACACAGCCTAACCAGAGAGTCCAAGCTTTCATATAGGATTGAACTTCTAGCTCCATTTATACAACAGGAGACACAAATTCAGAACAAGGAAAATACCAAAAGCCACTCCCAGCTCCACACATGCCATTGTCCACTGAAACAACAAACGGACGCCATTGTCCACTGAAACAACAATCGGACGCTCTCAAAAGCCACCAGGTTCCTAGTATAACCGATTAGGTCACGTAAGGGGCCGGGACTCCACCGAAACAACCACCCCAAGCCATACGCACGTGATCTAACAACCACTAGTGGACAGCAAACGGACGACAGAGGTCTTACGTAGTAAGATCACAGCTCTTAACCATTCCGAACACTTAACAAACTTGCTGTGTAGACGCCGAAATGGCCGACTTGAGTGACATCTATTAATTTGAATCCAAAGTGGCTGTTTCCAGATTGTATCCTACCAAGGTCTGTTTTGAGTATAGCTCTTCCGAATCTTCCGCAGAAATATATAAACAGAGGAGGAATCTGTAACACCCTAGGTGTTTAAAACCCTAAGCAAGAAAATCTAAACATAGCATCATGTATAATAATCCAGAATTATTGAAACAATGCATCTAATTATGTGTGTGCATATGCATGTGTATGAATGTGTGTATGTGAGATTTGTTCCTTTTGTGTTTATAACCTGCTCCACTTTTCATGACAAATGTATTATAAAAAAATAAACACACTCATATTTTAGTACCTACAAAGTGTACTGCAAACACTAATAGTCTTAAATTTAAAATAACTTCTAAACTAAAGCTTAAATGAACTTTGATCCCAAACAAAAGTAGTAGATTTTCAAATTTCCTACAACTTTTATGTTCAAAGTTTTTTAAGTTTCTGTTCAAAATTTTGAGAAAATTTAATTTGAATCCCGACCCTTTTCTCTCTCCCTCTCTCTCTCTTCTCTCCCCTCCCCTGTTCTGTCCCATCGAGGGGCAGCGGCCACCGGCCACCTGGCCGGCGATGCCTGCCGGCGAGCCGCGCCAAAGGACAGCGCCCCGACCGGCGCGCGGCCAAATCACCCTCTCCTGCCCCGAATCCACCCATGCCCGACGCACGCGCGCCACGCGGCCGTCGATTCCTGACGGCCGAGCCACGACGCGCCGGCGACGCCACGCCCTTGCCGCGGCCTTGTCCCGGCCGCGCCTCCCTCCATTGTGCCGCACCTAGCCCCTCCTCTCCATGTAAGCCTATAAAAGGGCTGCACCGAGTTCCTGCTCACACGCGTCCGAGAACCACCACCACCGCGCCATTAGCGCTGCCACTCGACCTCGCCGTCGAGCCCCACTTTTCGTTCCTCCTCCGCACAAATCTAGGCTCTAAACGGGTCGCCCTCGACCTGCTGGTACTCCTCGAATTCCCCACGTCTCCCTCCCTCGCCGAACCACCGCCGCCCACCGCCCGCACCTCGCCGGAGCTCCTGCTCACCGCCGGCAGCCCAATTTCGGCCACCCAAGCCCCAACCGAGCATACCAACAGGTTTCTCTCGACCTCCTCATGCTCCCCCACCCCTTTCCCCTCACCGCCGACTAGTTTCCTCGCCGGATTTCGGCCAGGAAACACCCAGCCCTGCCCAGGGACTACATTGCAATTGTCAAGTTCTTTTTAGGGTCCTTTCTGCTAGATCTAGGGACCTACCTGCGAGAACTCGAGTACTTTTATTTTCAAGAGGCTGTCAAGTATAAAATCAATCTAAAATCATATAAAAATTAGAAAAATACAAACTAAAATTTTTTGTGACCCTCTTGATGAATCCTACAACTTTTGCACAGAAGGATGACCAGTTACAAACTATAGCTTGATCTAAAATTAATCTTATTTTAAATAGCATATAAATGTATCTCTTGATCTAGGACAATACTGTGGATGATTTTTGGACTGTAAGCTAGTCTCTGTTTGTTAAGACTTATGTAAAAATCTCAAAGCCAGAACAAGTGCAACACCTCAGGTGTTTAAATTACGAAATAAGTCTCTTTAGCTTAACATGATGCATAAATAATTAAGAGAAGTTTCAACGAAATGAGTTTTTAAAATACCTTCTAAACTGGAACTCAAATGAACCTTGGCCTGAAACAAAACTTGTGTAACTTTTTATTTTGAACAACTTCGTGTTGAAGGATTTTCGGGTTGCAACACAAAAATTTGAGAAACACTTGGATTTGCAAACCAGCCCCTGCCTTTCCTTCTATTTTCATTTCGCCCGACCCTTCACTCGCCCGACCCTCGCGTCGCCCGACCCCTTTTCGTTTCGCCCGACCCTTCACACGCCCGACCTTCGCTTCGCCCGACCCTCGCCGCTGCGCAGTCGCCGCAGGCCACTTGGCCGGCGATGCCTGACAGCGCTAGACGCCAAGCCAATGCCTGGCCGCGCCTGCACGCGCGCCCGCACGCCGCGTTCCTCGCCAGTCCGCGCACGCCACGCGCGCGCCGGCGACCCGCGCCCCTGCTCGCCGCCCGCCGTGCCCAATGGACGAGCTGCGCCGTGCCGTGTCTCCGCCGCGTCCCGCCAGTCGCCGCGCTCGCCACCCGGCAAGGCAGCTGCCGCAGCTCCTCGCCCAACCGCGCGCCGCGTGATCTCCTGCTTCACACGCCAAATCCTCAGCGCCCAGTCCCCTGCCCGCGCCTGCCGCACGCCGCGCCGGCTCTGTTCGCCGCCTGTCGCGGCCAGTCACGCATTTCCGTCGTGCCGCCCGTGCCCGCGTCTCACAGCCCACGTTCCGCCCTACTCCCGCCTCTCTGCTGCCTATTAAAGGCCGCACGGAGTCCCCCTCGCGCGCCCAGATACCAGAACGCCGCCGCCGCCACCATTAACGCCGTCGTGCTCAGCTCACCGTGGAGTTCACCTCTCCGGCCACCCCTTGCCAGAGCTGAGTCTTCCACCACCACCACCACAGCACCCCACCGCAGCTCACTATCCCACCCATCGTCGCCTAGAGCCGCCGGAGCACCGCCAGCGCCGCCCGCGCCGCCGCCGCTCTTTGTTGCTCCGTGGGCAGCCCACGCCAGAGCTCCTCCGTCCCAGCCAAGCTTCGAAATGGGTTTCCCTCGACGCCGCGAAGCTCACCGACCAGCTCCTACCCTCCCCTCCTCGCCGGAGCATCGTCGCCGACGTTCCGCCCCGCCGCCACTCCTCTGCTCCGCGCCGACGAGCCACCTCCGGCCAATTCCAACCCCGACCAAGGCCACCCCAAGGTAGCCCTCACCTCCCTGGATCTCCCCGACCTTTTTTCCCTCGCCGCCGACGAGCCCCCTCACCGGAATCTGGCCGGCCGCCATGCCAGCGCCGCCCAGGGACCACATTGCAACGATTGAAATCTTTAAAAGAATCTGCACGCAAGTTTTCAGGGGCCTATCTGTAAACCTGTGTTTAAACTTTGATTTCAAAAACAATGAACGTGTAAAATTCGTATAAAATCATACAAAAATCGGAAAGATACAAACTCAACTGTTCTAGAATCATTAGATGAAAATCTACAACTTTGGTTACATGCATTTCATCAGTTTCTTGCTAAATCTTGCTCTAAATTAAATGGAAGGTTTAATAGACTTAAATTGTACCCCCTGTTGTAGGCAAAGTCTAAACCTAAAAATTTAACTGTAGATTAGTTGCTTGATTGGTAGGCCAGTGTAAAAATATTAGGGCCAGAACCCATCTCTAGCTAAACTTCTTAATAAAACTTGTTTATAACATGAAGTAATAAAACTAAATTGCAACTGCTGTTATGTTGTGATTCATGTGGCAAAACTCTTTCAGAAATTCTGTATTGTTGCCTAAGTACCACAGAAAAAGTTTAGAACCTTTTTCCTCTCTGTAACCTTTTTATATAGTTTTGTGGTAGAAAAAATGTACTAATTCAAAGAATTAGTTTCTGTGCTTGGAAAATGTTCAACTTTTCACTGTGGAACACTTTGGAGTAGCTCTTGCTGTGTAAAAAGTTTCATACACAGGAACCCTATAAACATCCTGTAGAAATTAATCTTTATTAAACTATGTGCATCTTGTCCTTTTTATTATACTTTATATCTTGCTCAGTAAAATCTAAAAAATTTACAGTAACCCACTGGTGGATAGATTAACTCTCTGTAAACTTTTTAGTGTCAGTACTTGCATGGCTGGTCCTGTATAAAACTAACTAGGATCTAGCAGTGGCTGTGTAATGCATTTTTCATAATTAATCTGCTGCGTGAAAATATCTGAAATTTTTGCAGTACTTTTGTCTCTGCATAATGTGCTCTAAATAAAAATTTCATCACCAGAAGTTGCCTTATCCAGAAGTTGTGTTTAAACCATGTTGTGGTTAGAAAATTAAGTTCCAATATAACACAACCCCTTCTTGTTTAATGAAGTTAATAGTTAAGTTATACTCTACTAATAATTGCCCAAAGAAATCTTAACTAAGTAACTTCCCAACAAAATCGATGTTTTGTGGATTGCACTTTATTGTGAACGGAAATAATCGTCTTATACCATCACTATAACTTATATTGGTGCATTCATATAGAATCGACGACTCTCGCCGACGGAACGTACGAGCTGGTGCCCGCGTCCGAGGGTGAGCAGCGTGAAGCTCAAGTAAATCTAACTGAAGCTCTCGAAGACCCGAGCCCAAGTTCGGACGAGCCCCAAACTAGCTTTACCCAAGAAGGCAAGCCACGGAGCATGAACCCTATTTGTCTAAACTTATGCAACTTATTACTCTATTTTACATGTGCATTAAGTTTGTAGGAGTTGAATGGAAACTTAGTTGCATGATCCTAGGTACCCATGCTCTGAACACTAGATGTAAGGTTCGATAGAATGCTATGCTAATAGGACTCGGTAAAAGTCGAGTGATTTCCTGTCACTCGCAAGAATATAGGAGTTGAATGTTTACTACATGCTGCAATCATAAGTTCGACGGACGGGGCTATGGTACGATATTTATGTTGATGATTGAGGCCCCGTCTATTTAGTAAAAAAAATGCTAAGGCCGCAGTGTGTGGTAGTGGTGGTTAAGTCTTTGAACGTACTAACCACATGCCGAGAATATGGTAATCGGTAAGCTTAAGTACCTAATCGGACCGGCAAGTGGACAGCATCCCACCATCTGAACTTCGGTTCCATGCGCGCACATGGTGGGTACAGAGCCGGGCTCTGTAGTCTCGGATGGTGGCCCTGATCCACAACCCAGGAAGAAAGGGGAAAAGTTGCACGTGTGACTCTGGGAGTAACCACGTGACGTGTGTTTAGGTTTCCCTTGCAAGGTTAAGAAATTCGATTCGAATCGTCCGTTTCTCGCGGTTATTGAGACTGCTTGATCCTTTTACCACATAGAGTAAGAAGAGGAACAATGATGATGATTAATCTTGTTCGATGCAAAATAATTCTTCCACCATGTATGATATTGGATAGTTGCTTACCTAGAATGGTTAAAGAAAGCTAGAACTTGGAGCTAAAATATGAAAATAAGGACCTACTTATATATGTTTTTCGGCAAAACAAACCCCTCAAGCCAAAAGCCTTGCATGTCTAGGAGTCGGCTAAGTATATTCCACTAGTCGGGTAAGCCTTGTTGAGTATTAGTATACTCAGCCTTGCTTGTGGCTTATTTTCAGGTGAAACTTTCGAGGATATGATTGCTAGTTTGACTTGGCCTTGTACCCTTCCTCCTGGTTGGTCGGTGGAATGGGATACGCCCCCGGCCAACGGTGGTGATGCCGAGTGATGCCTCGTACGGGCTTCATCGAGGCATCCTTTATCGTTGAGTAGTTGTCGTTATCTTTTCCGCTATTTGAACTCTGAAGATCTCATTTATTTTGAACTCTGAAGTACCTTATTTTAAGAATGTGAACTCCATTGTAATATTAATGAACCCTGTGGTGTAAAATTGTGGAATGTTGTATACTCTGGGCTCACCTTCGTGTGAGTACATGTATGTATGGTTTTGATCGGCAAAAACCGTGGTTGTATCGGGAGGTTACCCGACAGACCAGTGGATTATTCCGTTTGAAGTGCGAGTTAGCCCTGATTGCCTTTGAGGTGATGGTTAACGCGCTTGAACCGGAATAATTCAGGTGGTTCTGCCACAGCTGGTACCAGAGCCGAAATGCATACGCCAGAGAATGCAACAAAGCCTTAAAAACTTATTTTCCTAAAACTTGACCACAAAAATTGTGGTGGAAAATGCGTTGGTTCGTTAAGGATGGTGCCTAGTTCGTAAAGCCCTAAGGGATTATGGGAAAATTACTAGGTGGCTATCTAACTTATGAATATTACCATCTGACTTCCAGCACATTACTTTATGTCAAAACTTACTTTTATGCACAATCGACCCTTAAATTCCGTAACGTCGCACTCATCGCTAAGGTAAGAAGGTAAGAATCCTCAGCCAACTGAGAGAGCTTGGCCTTCCTGTCGGTGATGCGAGCCGAACGCTGCCCTCAAGCAGTGGCTTACTTGAGGTGCTGCCAATATACCAACTATTAGTTGATTATATTGGGAGTAGAAGGTTTGGCGCAGGGTATGGCGATCGCTGTTCATACCCCCGTCTCAAGACGGAACCCCCGTGAATACGCTATCTCGATGGCGTATGTTAACGTCGTCTGTACGGCAGGAATAGTACAGATGCCGTCTCTATAGTAAACGGCAATGAATGCGGACGCTTTCATGAGTGCTGGCATGAAAGGTTAAATGGATATATATGCTATATCAATCTTCTGCAGGTACACTAACCACGATTGCGATAATTTTAAGAACGGTTAGAGTTTTCTCGACTAGCTATTATAGTGAGAGCCGTATTGTGTATGCCACCGAAACTAACTTCGTAAGACCAAAGCTATTTGGCAATTGTTTATTTTGTGAGGACGAATACGACGTGCATGCATCATGATTATATAAATCTGAAATTGAAAATGCGATGCGTGAGAGTGGTAAGGTTCATGCGCCCACACATTCGACTTGCATAAGGATCATCTAGCAAATATGTCACTTTCTGCCTTATCTGAAAAGATGGATTTAGTAAGCTTAGAAAATGACCCTTTCTGAAGAAACTCATGTTGAAAGCTTTGCTCCAAAATTCGTGTTCTACCTCCTGTCTAAATATAAAAAATTCTGGGCATATGGATCCTGAGAAACAACAAAGACCTTGAGATGTCAGTTTTGTGTCCAAAATGAGTAGTTCATCTACATAAATTTTTGTGCCCCCTTACTACAGTTTTCTGCAAAAGTGTTCAACACAAAATTTGTTGTAAATTTACTCAGGCAGCTACTGTTAAAATTTGGTAATTTTTGGCTGGGTAGATTTTCCCTGGTGCACAAAACATTGGCCCGCTGTTCACTGAAATTTCTGGGTAGACAGTAAAGTAAAACCTTAAGGGAAAGACCATCTTAGAGCCTTACCTAGCCCTGGAGTTGACTAGCAAAGTTGTTCACAAATACCTTAGGAATGTTCTGGTAAAAGTTGAGAATTTTTGACAAGAACTGTTGAAGTTATGGCTATTTTAGTGCACTGTCCAGAACCTGTCACTGTATTGTTAACGGTTTTGGCTATCTCACCCTTTTGATCCTTTGTTCAGATGGCTGAGCCTGTTGCCATGATGGTGGATGAGGATGGACGCGTTCACTCACAGTGTCTCCACTGGGAGGGCTTTCCCTCTATCTTGTGGGATGTTCTGCGCACCGCGGGCTATCCAATTCCCCCGCGTTACACCGGGCTGGAGTTTGCAGAGAATGGAGTTACCCAGTGCTGTGTTAACGTGACCATTTTTCCGCACCCACTACACCCGGAGTGGTCCGCCTTGGAGATTGAGGTTGTTGGTCGCCGTTTGGCCGATACTTGGGAGCTTGCTGCCATGAGGGCGCTCACCACTTTCTGTGCGCAATGCCCCGAGGCCGTCACGCTCACTCCTATCGGTTTGTTTCCTGTTGCCCAGGACAACGACCCCTTTTGGCTCAACAGGGTACAACACTCACAGTACTTGGTGGACTTTCGTGCCCAGGAGACCATCGAGACCTCCGTGCGGTGCATGAAGGTACTCTACCGACTTCAGACTCTCCAGAGTTAGACGCTTGTGCAGCTCACTGATCTTGCACAGGCCTACCACATGATGGCAGATACTAGGGATGAGCAGATTAAGGAACTCAGTGAGGAACTTGAGGAAAGAGACACCCGGATTGGCCAACTTGAGGGCCAAGTTCAGGAGTATGACACTCTCATGGGTGAGAGAGATGACATGATAGCACACTTGGAGGAGCAGCTCCATGATCTGAATCTTGAGTTGGAGGATGCTAATGAGCACATCCAGTGGCACCAAAATGCCCCTCCCGACGTGGTGTCTATGGAGGAAGATGAGGAGGAGCCACAGGAGATTGATGGTGTTTCAGGAATGAACTTTGAGGGTGAGGAGGAGCCATAGGGAGATTGATGGTGTTTCAGAAATGGACTTTGCAAGGTTATGAAATTCGATTCGAATCGTCCGTTTCTCGCCGTTATTGAGACTGCTTGACCCTTTTACCACATAGAGTAAGAAGAGAAACAATGATGATGATTAATCTTGTTGGATGCAAAATAATTCTTCCACCATGTATGATATTGGATAGTTGCTTATCTAGAATGGTTAAAGAAAGCTAGAACTTGGAGCTAAAATCTGAAAGTAAGGACCTACTTATATATGCTTTTCGGCAAAACAAACCCCCCAAGCCAAAAGCCTTGCATGTCTAGGAGTTGGCTAAGTATATTCCACTAGTCGGGTAAGCCTTGCTAAGTATTAGTATACTCAGCCTTGCTTGTGGCTTGTTTTCAGGTGAAACTTTCGAGGATATGATCGCTAGTTTGACTTGGCCTTGTACCCTTCCTCCTGGTTGGTTGGTGGAATGGGATACGCCCCCGGCCAACAGTGATAATGCCGAGTGATGTCTCGTACGGGCTTCATCGAGACATCCTGTATCGTCGAGTAGTTATCGTTATTTTTCCGCTGCTTTGAACTCTGAAGAACTCATTTATTTTGAACTTTGAAGTACCTTGTTTTAAGAATTTGAACTCTGTTGTAATAATAATTTGTGTTGAACCTGTGATGTAAAATTGTGGAATGTTGTATCCTCTGGGCTCACCTTCGTGTGAGTACCTGTATGTGTGGTTTCGATCGGCAAAAACCGTGGTTGTATCGGGAGGTTACCCGACAGACCAGTGGATTATTCCGTTTGAAGTGCAAGTTAGCCTTGATTGCCATTGAGGTGATGGTTAGCGCGCTTGAACCGGAATAATTCAGGTGGTTCTGCCACAACTAGTCTCGACGAGTAGTTTTTGTTGGATCTTGTTTGATGTGCTATTTTGCTAGAGTTATTTGTTCATGTTGTTCTACTGATATGTTAGGGTTAAAACTTTTACAATAGAGTAAACTTGATGCATAAATTCTATGGATAAAGTTTGGAACTTTTTACTTCTGTCTAACTTGCTTATATATTTTTAGTTAAGAAAAATTACATTAAATCAAAATAACTAGTTCTGGTGCTTAGAAAAATAAGAAATTTTAACCAGAGACTAACTTTGAGTAGCTTATCATGTTGGAAAAGTTTGAGACACAGAAACTTTATGGGACTGCCTGTAGAAATAAATCTTGATTAACATAGATGTATCTTGACTTATTTTCTATGCTCTGTATCTTGCACACTAAAACCGAAAAAATTTACGGTAGACTCACCATAAGTTTAGGAGTACTCAGTAAAATATTGAGCACCAGTTTTGCTTGGTTTGTTCTGTATAATCTTGATCCTAGCAGTAGTTGTTTAATATATTTTTCATGATTAATCTACTAAATGAAAATGGCTGAAAATTTTATAGTGAGCTTGTATTTAAGTAATGTGCTCGGCATAAAAATCTCAACACCAGAAACTATCTCTAGGAGTGAAAGTGCATTTGGCCCATTAAGTGGGTTTTGGTGTTGATGACATACAAAATTAAAGAGCTATTGAGTTTATCGAGTTTTGGAATGGTTAAAATTCAATGAAATAAAAAAGAGCAAGAAATGACGCCAAATTTTTTTAAAGGACGGTGTTGGTCTTAAAAGAAGATCCTTACTCATTTTATATTTTGAATTTGAGTTTAGGAAACATCGTACTATTAAGAGGGACATGAATGGATAGCATGAAGGTGTCAAAGTGCTTATTTGAGATGCTAACCATCAAGGAGAGACATAAAATCACACACTTGAGCACCTAGTTTTCTGTCTGTTTCAGTGTGTGTCGGAAGTTTTGACCCCAAGTCGGATGTTCCGACACTTGTCGGAAGAAGCTGGATTCCTCCGACAAGTGGTCCTCGGCCAACCGTTTTAAAAGTGTCGGAAGTTCCGACCCTGTGTCGGAAGTTCCAAAAATCACTTAACCAGTGCACTAACAGCTAGTTTTTGGGGCTTGGGTATTTATACCCCCTCAGCCCCCCTTCGCTTGCTGCTGACCTAACCCGAGACAAACACCTCCAAGAGCATTTACTACTCCTCTCCAATCCCTCATTGAGCTAATCCTTTAGTTGATTTGAGCTAGGGCTTGATTGAGAGCTAGATTGAGGTGTGAGACTCAACCTTTTAAGTTAAAGGGCAGCCAAGTTCATCTCAAGAGCACTTGAAGCATCTTCTCCTTCGATTCACGTTTGTTACTCTTGAAGCTTGCTTCTAGACGATTTGGTGTTGCCCGTGGAGCGTCCTCTCGTGTTTGTGTGTCCCGGGAAGTTTGTATAACCCTATCCTTTGTAGATTTCATAGTAAGTGACTCAATCCTCCTTTGTGGTTGATTGAGTGAGGTAAAGGGTTAGTGCAAGACCCGACTCTTTGTGAGCTCCTCAACGAAGACGTAGCTTCCTTAGTGGAAGTGAACTTCGGGAAAAAATCTCTTGTGTCTTGTGGCTATTGCATTTATTTAGTTCTTATTGACCTAGAGTTTGTTTTGTGCCGATCTATGTACTTGAGTTGTTGTGCTTGCAAAGATCACCTGCAGAAGTCTCCTAGTATCATTGTGCAACTTTTGATTCAGCCAGGTTCTGCAGTTTCAAGTTTAATTTTGAATTTCGTATAAGAACTTTAGTTTCGTCGGAAGTTCCGGTCCTGTGTCAGAAGTTCCGACACATTTAATTCCTACGAAGAATTTTTTAGGTTTTTTCAGGTATGCTTATTCACCCCCCCCCTCTAGGCACGACCATGATCCTTTCAAGGAGTTGTTTTGTTGTTAATCCGTGCTTACTCTTGAAAAATGACCGTTATGAAATGACAAAACCCCTAACTTACTTAATGAAGTTAGTTAATCTAGATACTATTCGATAAATGACCGCCCAAGAAAAAAAATGAAGTGCTTTACAACTTAACTTAAGTTTTATTGAATTACAACTTTACAGTGAAATAGTTATTTATCTTGTACCATTAAAACAACTCATACATATGCATTCATATAGAATCGACGACTCTCGCCGACAGAACCTATGAGCTGGTGCCGGAGCCCGAGAGTAAGCAGCGCGAAGCTTGGATCAATCTAACTGAAGTCATCAAAGATCCGAACCAAAGTTCGGAAGAGCCCAAGGCTAACTTTGCTCAGGAAGGCAAGCCCCGGAGCATAACCTCTACTTTTAAAC
Organism: Panicum miliaceum; assembly: GCA_032594955.1. NCBI lineage: Eukaryota > Viridiplantae > Streptophyta > Magnoliopsida > Poales > Poaceae > Panicum > Panicum miliaceum. The sequence goes on along the minus strand of CM064070.1, from coordinate 1,894,759 downwards.
TTATGCAACTTTTATTTATATATGGTATTGTGCATTAAGTTTGTAGGAGTTGATTGAAACCCTAGTTGCATGATCCTAGTATCTATGATATGAACACTAGTCTGTGTCAGTCACTAGATTGCCATGCTAATAGGACTTCGGTAAAAGTCGAGTGATTTCCTGTCACCCGCGAGATATAGGAGTTGCTTGTTTTACTTATGATGGAATCATAAGGTTGATGGATGGAGCTATATTACGATATTCCTGTTGAAGATTGAGGCCCCGTTTGTTTAGCGAAAATGCTAAGGTCGCGGTGTGTGGTAGTGGTGGTTAAGTTTTTGAACGTACTAACCACATGTTGAGAATATGGTAATCGGTAAGCTTAAGTACCTGATTGAACCGGGGCGTGGACATACCTCCCACCATCTTGACGCCGTTCCCATGGGCACATGGTGAGTGCAAGAGCAGCCACGGCCCGGCGCCATACCGTGGTTCATGGATCTCTGTACTTGAGGACGGTGGCCCTGGTCCATGAAACGGGAATAAAGGAGAAAATTTGCACACTAACCACGTGACGTGTGTTTAGGTTTTCCTTGCAAGGTTAAGAAATTCGATTCGAATCGTCCGTTTCTCGCGGCCATTGAGACTGCTTAACCCTTTTACCACATAGAGTAAGAAGAGGAACAATGATGATGATTAATCTGGTTGGATGCTCAATTAATTATTTCCACCATGCGTGATTTGGATAGTTGCTTACCTAGAATGGCTAATCAACTAGAACTTGATGCTAAAAATTTGAAAGCAAGGACTCACTCTTAGATACATTTTGGCAAAAATAACTCTTAGCCAAAAGACTTGCATGTCTAGAAGTCGGCTAAGTATATACCACTGGTCGGGTAAATCTTGCTGAGTATTAGTATACCCAAACTTGCTTGTGGCTTTGTTTTCAGGTGAGACCTTTAAGGACATGGTTGCTAGTTTGACTTGGCCGTGTACTCTTCCTCCTGGTTGGTTGGTGGAATGGGATGCTTCCCCGGCCAACGACGATAACGCCGAATGATATCATGTACGAGCTTCATCATGATATCTTGTATTGTTGTTAGAACTATTGTTTATTTTCCGCTGCACTATTTTCCGCTGAAAGTACTTGTTTATGAATATTTTCGAACTTGATTTGTAATAATAATTCTTGTTGAACTTTGTGATATAAAATTTGTGGATTGTTATAATCTCTAGGCTCACCTTCATCTGGGTTGTATGTATATATTGTTTCGATCGAAATTCCAGTGGTTGTATCGAAATGTTAGCTGACAGACTGTCGTTTTACTCCATTTTAAGTGCGTGTTAGCCCGGATTGCCTCTATGATAATGGTTAGCTCACTTAAACCGGATTAATTCGGGCGGAACCTGCCATTCTCCAGCACCGAAGAGAGAGATGCATGGCTACAAAAGCATACAGGGATTCCCATGTCGAGATCGATCCTATATTTCCTTTCCCACTGACAATTCTCCGAGTCCACCAGATACCACAGGTCCAAAAGGAAATCTTCAAGCTTGACTCTGTATTCCTGAAATGTGAACCGAGCTACGACTAAGAAACCATTCACCTCGGCTAATGAGTACCGTTCCATAACGCTGCCATGTATGCGAAGAACCGGGTGGGGCTTAGCATGAATGTCGTTCAGATCCGGATGGCTGATTATCGGACCTCGGAGCAACGACATCCACTTTTCCGTCTTGAGGTTGAATTGAGCGATGCAGTCTTGCTCAACGAAGAAGTGAACCACACCCCTGATGACCATGTTGGTAGTGTCCACATGTCCTGAAATGCCCTCCACTGCCCTCCACGGTGTAGGGCCCCTGTTGTCTCGTGCTGGGACCTCAAAGAGCTGAACGTGACGGCGATCATCAGTAAGGATACGGAGCACCTTGTACACCTCCGTGTCGACCCTCCCGAGCACAAACATGGCAAAGTATTTGCGCAAGGGCTTCCCATGGGATTTCGATTCGGCAGACAGGTTCCTCGGCAAGGCGTGCGTAACCCCAGTAGCTGGGTCGATGAAATTGGCACAGCCACTGTCCAGGTGCTCGGCGACGCAGACCAGGTTAAGGTTTGTCCGCACCTCCATGTGCAAGCCTTTGCCGTGGATGCGCTTCACGACGTTGCCTTGCAAATCTATGAGAAGGACGTCCACTCCGTGGCGGGTCTGTTTGCCTCCGACGACGAGCGTCTCCGGGTGTCGGGCCTTGTGAGCGGCGATGAAGGCCGGGTCGCTGGTGATGGAGCGCCACGACCGGCAGACGGCTCGAAGGCGGCAGAGGTTCGTGGCCGGGAACGTCAGCAGGACTTGCCACAGCACATCTTGGGGCAGAGCAACGAGACCTTGCAAGCAATCGATCGATGCGATTGTTAGGGTAGATACAGACACAATTCTAGGACCACCAGCGGCAGCCACAACACGTTTAGTAGAGGCGGGTAGGGGAATCAGCCTACCAGAGAAAGGGGCGCGTCGGGAAGGGCGACAGCGTCCGGCGGTGGCCGTCGCCGGCCGGATCGACGCGGCCCAGCGCAGGGCGGTGGGGAGATTCCAAGCTGCGAGGAGCGGCCCGCCTGCGTGAAGAACGATGAGGCGGCGGCGGCGGCGGCGGAGAGGCTGGCCGTAGGGGTGGTGCGGAGGATCGGGCGTCATCGTCGGCGGCGAGTAAAGTGGCGGCGTGGAGCTCAGTAGCTGCTCAGTGGATACTTTGTGGGGAGAAGGGTTTACGGCTTTAGTTGGCCAGATGGGCTTCGTAGGCCTTTTCTTTTCTTGGGCCAGATTCTTCGTAGACTACGTGTGCTAAACGGGGAACGGCTACATGGGACAAAATGGGAACGGGAAACGGGGACACCGTGCCAGCCGTTGAGATGGATCATGTTGCTGCTATGCTAGGGATACACGCAGCATTGCACCTTCTGAAAAATTGTTAAGTGAACTGGAACTTATTGATTCTTTCCACTACATATGAACAGATTTTGGATACTACTAGTAGATCAGACCAAGAAGCCTTCTGGGCCGCCGCCGGCGCCGCCGCCGGAGGAGCTGCTGCAGCAGTAGCAGCCGTCGCCGTGCTTGAGGCTGCACTTGCCGTCGGGGAAGCCGTAGTGCTTGCAGCATTCTTGGCAGCGGCCCGACTTCCAGCACGAACCCGAGCAGAGCTGAAAGAGGACGCTGCAGTCCAGCGCATCCGCTTCAGCTACCTCCGCCATCTGAGCAACTGCACGATTCACAGAACATTTAGTAGATAAATTCAATTCTATTCTTTGGCTGTGGTTTGGATTCATATATGATCATTGTTCGTCAAAAATTAAACTTACAAGAGCTGATGGCGAGGATCGCCAGGAAGAAGAATGGCAGCTTCGTCATGCTCGTCTCCATTTGCTTGAGTGAACACTTCTTACCTAGGCTAGCTCTTCCCGTCGTCTGTCCGTCGATGGGGCAGGCTTAGGCTATATATACACATACATCAACCACTCCAACACATTCATTGCTGCAATGAGCTAGCGCCATCATGGTTGGCAGCCAGGCAGGATTCAAGTCCTAAATAGTATCTTTTTTAATTGACAGGATCAACTCATTGAATTATATTTAGAAATATGTATGATTCTATTAGATTCCATATATAAACATTATAAAAAACATTCACAAATATGTTAGGATCACGGTCATGCGTATTATTGGGCCTCGCGTCGCCCCGCGCAGGGCGGCACGGCCGGAAGCCCCCTCCGCCGCCGCCCCCTTTTTCCCTCTCCCCGTCGCCGCGTCGCTGTCGGAGCCGGCCGCCGAAAGCCAGCGCGGCCCGCGAGGACGGCGGCGGCGGGGCCACCTTTTCTCCTCCCCCTTCGCTTGGCGGGCGCGGCCGCGCATGGCATCAGAGGGTCACGCCGCGGGGCGGGCCGCGGCGGCGCCGGCAAGCTCGGATTCGATGTCTCCGCGACCGGATCCGGCAGCCATGGTGGCAGATCTGCGACGGCGGCGGCTCAAGCGCCGGGCCTTCGCCCTTGACGGTTCGGCACGCTGCCTGCGGGACTGCGCCTTGCTGGTTGGAGGGGTTGCGCCCCGGGGCCCGCGCCGCCACCGTCGGATGTGGCGGCGGGCTGCTCCCAGACGCGGGGCGCGGCGGCAAGCGGCTCCCAGGCGCGAGACAGCGACGCGCAGGCTGCTCCCAGGCGCAAGGATCTGCCGACGTGCGGGCGTGGGCGCGGTGGCACCATGAGCGCGGGTCGTAGACGACGAGGAGGCGCCGAGGCGTGCATGTGCGGAAGCAGAGGCGTCCGTGGTGGAGGTGGCCCGGGGCGGCGAGGTTGTCGCCCGGGGGGGCCCGAGGGCACGGCGCTCTGGGCGTGGCTACCGCGGCCACGCGCTCCTCGCAGCACGGCGACGGCCCGAGGAGCTTCGAGCGTGTTTGTGGGATGCTGCGGCGGTGGCCGCGTGCGAGGAGCGGCCGTCAAGTGTTAGTGCAGCTGGCGGTGAGCAAAGCGGAGTGGAGGTACGGCGGCATGGCGTGTGGAGGCGCAGCGGCGGCGGCGCTCCGGAAGGGTCGTCGTGGATGTGGTGCGGGAATGTCGCGCCGTGCGCGTGCAGCGAGGGGTTGAGATGCTCCGGGCAAAAGCCCTTGCTGGCGTCCTTGCTGGTGGGACGACGGCGACGTCCTTGAACATCGTTTTTCCCGTTGGGGGCGTCATTCTGGAGCTACAACCCTGCACGTCGTTCTCTGGGTGAAAACCTTGTCCAGATTCTGGACGAACGACGGCGATGCCTTTGGTGTCGTGCCCTCCTTGAAGGCGTTGTCTTTAGAGATCCAACTCGGTTTGTGGCGTTGCCGGTCCTTTGTCCATGGCGGCTTCAGCCGGTGTCGATAATTCCACTGCGCGGCAAGCTGGAAGGGGGTTGCCGAGCCCGCAGCAGAGGGGTTGTCACATGGTTGCCGGTTAGCTGCTTGCAGCGGACCGCGGCGGCTGGCGTTGCTTGGCAACGGTCAGTGTGGCGTGGGACTGCATCCGAGGATGGCGCTTGCGGCAATGGCATCGTGGGACGACTAAGCTTGCAGCGGACCGCGGCGGGTTGCTCAGCTTGGCTGGGGCCACCCGGTGCGGTACAACGTCGGAAGATGGTGCAAGCGACTTCCTTGACTTGCTGCTATGGCGGCGGTGGCTAGGTACGAGGGTAAAGCAAGAAGGCGAAGTCGACGTGCGGCGACGGCTTGGCTGTTTGCTAGAGATCTTAGAGAGCGGGGCATCTTTGATCTCCACCTCGACGGCGACATACGAAACGGATCCGGGGCGTGGATTACTGTAGCGGGCGTGGCGAGGCCCCCGTGCGCGGTGTTTTCCTCGAGGCGACGAGAGAGAGGTGGAGTCCAACGGCAGATGCGGCAAGGCCTCCGCGCGTTGTGTTGTCGTGGCGGCGACTGCGAAGCAGCCTGCGAGTGGCCCTAATCCGGTGTTTTTCACCCCATCGGGTGGAGTGTGATGTTGCAGCGGCATCGCGGCGAAAGGTCCTGCATGGCGGTGGCCTTCTTGGTGCGGTGGCGTCTGCCTCCTTCAATTCCTATCGATGCATGGTCACACATGAGGTTTTGACGACTACAAGAGTGTGGATTGTGGGTGGGTGTTGCGGTAGTGCTTCGGTTTTGCTCCCATTATCGAGTGGAGTGGTGGTTCTGTTGAGTAGAGTTCGAGTGGAGTTGTGTATCCGTGTTGATATCCCAATCCAACCGGCCGGTGTCGTCTTTATCATTATTTGTTGTGCACAGTCTGGATGTTGTTCCTTCTTTTTTATAATCGCTAGCTCTCCTGCATGGTTCGTTTAAAAAAGTGGTCATATATATTGAAACATGTGCGAGTAATGCACCCATGGATATAGCTCATGTACGGTTGGAGGATGAACAATTCATATATATATTTTTCACCTCCCAAATTATTAGTTGTTTTGGTTTTTATAGATATATAAATTTTTCTATGCACCTAGATATAAACTAATAATTTGGGATGGAGGGAGTATTTTGTAATGCACCCATGGATATAACACACACTCTCTCTCTAACGGCCCATGGATATAAGTATATAACTCATGTGGAGTTGTAGGATGATGTGCTGATCAATTTGTGTAGTTTTTGCGGATCTAGGACTGGAAGAAAAATTGGCTTGTTAGGTTGGATCAAAAGCTCCTTTTGCTCCAATTACACTTGTTTTTTTTCTTTTGGAACCAAAATTAGTTGATTTTGCATGAAAGACGATCTCACTCCGGTTCGGCTTGGCTCTGCCCGTTAGACCCAGATGACGTTGGATTTCAAATAACAGAGGCTATGATAAATAAAAATAAGTAAATTTTGAATAAGGATAAAGTTTGAAAAAAATGTGTAGCTGGCTCGTTATCCATCCTTAGTCGGGTCCCAATATGACTATATTGATCAGCTCATGCAGAGTTCCATCTTCCATGATATTCTTGGCTGCCCCTGGAAAATTGGTCCTTTCCAACCTAACAATATCTTTACTTTGGACAAAAAGAAAAAGTACGGAAGTTTGCAGCTGAATGTTGGGTTGTTCTGCGTACCAGTTTTACAAAGGTACCTGCAAATTGTGTTTGTAAGTCACTGCATAGTACCACCTTCTCTTTTTCTAAGAAAACAGAATGGACATGTAACCGTTTGAGACCACGTTAGAGCTAAGTTTGTGCCATACACACACAGCAATGGTTCCACGTATTTCCAATCATCGAATATGATCAGTGTTTGCAAACATGATTATGTTTGCAACGACTGGCTTCAGAATCCAGCAAATGCTGGCAAATTGTATTTCCAGAACGGAGGGAGAGGACTCTGTTTTTCTTGTGTAATATACAGCACTTGAACTGTTTGAGCTAAGTTTCTACCGGGTACCCACCCTTTATTACATTTTTTTTTGTGCACCCATGAGTAGAAACTCACTCCTCTTGTACAATGATCTACACTCTACAACAGAATATTCCCAAAGAATGATGGTATTTGTCATTTGACTCTACACCTAACAACAGGTTCAGTGAATAACGATGTCATTGTCTTGAATCTGTGGATGAGTTAAATTTCAGATAGGCTTGCCCCAGCATGTCACCCAGCCGGAGTTGAGCTTCTGTGGAGAGGTGCAACTGATCATCCCGGAGTGGCAACCCAATTGCATCCACAAGAATGACGTTAGGAAGTTTGATATTTTTCTGAGCTTCCCTGACAATATCAGTGTAATTCCCCTCTCCTGATGCAAGACCAACCTGAAATGAACAAGTGACGAAAAAGTTTCTTAATTCTTACTCTGGATACACTAACGTAGGGGAAAAAAAGGATCATACTATTAATGATCTTTTCACCAAGGATAATTGGATGGCAGAGTATAAAGCTGCAAATAGAGGTAAATGGGTGTGGATTCATTAAAACGTGCAGAGCTTAAGAACGCAGAACACGTTATTCAAAGATTTTCGACCGTTACTAACATGAAATGTGTCCTAATCAATGTGGAAACCATGAGGAAACCATGACGTACATGTCTAAACAAAGCTAGTCTTTGGGGGCACAGAAACAATAATAACGGATGTTCTTTTCCCTACATCATATTCACTGAACTTTCATTAGGACAGACTACTGTACTGGTCTCCAGTTCATATCTCAACTAAAGTCCAGCATCACAAAGAACATGTGCATTGACCACTGGTAGCCAGGTAGTGCCTTAAAGGGTAAACTGTAGAGTGACTAGCAACAATCTCCTGGCTCCTGGTGGTGAAGTGCTGCCCTCCTTTGGACATTCGGATTACGCTTGTCCAAGGGGGAAAAAAGGACATTTGGATCACTAAACCTGATAAAAAGGATCTATTATACTTCCCATAAAGACCAAAAACATAACCACTTTGAGTCAAAGGCAAGTAATATGATAGTGACGTAAAATTCATACCTAATAGTTATTAGATAGTGTGTAGTGTGTACTGTAATATGTTGCTTGGAGGAAGACTGTTATATTTAAAAGGAAGATTGGCAAGAGCCACAAAATTTCTGAAACCTTTATGGCGCCAATGATAGATTTGGAGTTATTTTTTTAATGAGTTATTATGTTTAGTTTGGTGGTCTTTGGCATACTGCAACTTTATATGGCATCAGTCTTTTGGTAGGATTATTGTTTCACAAAAGGCTTGGTAGCTAAATGACTGTTTCCTTTGTGTCTTCCAACGGTTCACAGAAAGGTGACCCTAGTTAGCACTCACAACTAGAGTACTTTCAGTGAGTCACAAGCAACATGTCATTACTTATATTAAAACTTTAGTAGCACATATGTTTCAGTCATTCCATTTCTGCGTAGAGGTTTCCATATGTACTTGCTAGACTGAAGATCATCAATGAAAGACTTTTTGGGTATCTAAGAATCTACCAATTGATTTACATAAACCTACAGATATGAGATAATGATGACTTCCTCACCAAAGTAGCATCAACATTGTTTGACTACCAAAGTAGCAATGGCATTTGCACTGTTTTCCCCCCATTTAAGCTGAATTTCAACAAAGTTCCTCGAAACGAGCAAGCTGATGATCAAAACTGGCTATCAAGCTGTACTGGCGTGCTGATGTTAGTCAGAAAGGAGCTTACTTTCAGGTTCAATAAGGTGTACTTAGACTAGTAAGTATTTCCATGAAGAAATAAATTGGGCCTGGATTCTAGCTGATACCAGGACGAAACGGAAGCACATGGAAGAGGTTGACCTGTATGACGAGCAGGTCGGGGATGCCGAGATCGGCCCGGAGATCGTTAACGAGGCGCTCCATCCTTCCGCCGTAGGCCGTGGCGTCGTCCAGCTCGATGGTGTCGCTCTCCCCTTGGAACCAGAGCACGGCGCCGAGCGTCCCTCCGCCGGCGCCCAGGGCGGCGCGCGCCCGGGCGACGGCGGCCTCGTAGAGCGGCTCCCCCTTGGCCCACATCCAGATCCTTGTGCCGCCGACCGCAGACGGCACGAGCCCGAGCACGAGGGAGGACTCGCCGGAGCCGGCCTCTTGCAGGAGGCGGTGCGCGAACGGCATGGCGGGGCCGAGGCCGCAGGCCTTGTGCGTGTCGATGTCGGCGTGGAGCGGCGGCGCGGCGACGACCCAGCGCATGGATGCGGCGAGGCGGAGCACGCGCGGGTGCGGGCGGAACGGCGCGGACAGCGGGTAGGGAGCGAGGCCCCGGCCGGCCATGTTGGACTGGCCCGCGAGGAGGAAGAGCAGCTTGGGGCGGCCGGCGTAGGGAGAGGCCGGGAAGGCGAGGAGGAGGGAGGAGAGGTGCGCGGCGAGCGGCGGCGGCGGCGCGACGAGGAGGAAGGAGAGCGCCGCCGCCGCCGCCAGCGCGCACAGCAGCAGCGGCCGCCGCGCCGCCGGCTTCATGGTGATGGGGAGGACTGGCTGGCTGGCTGGGTGTGGCAGGCGTTTCACCGGTGGTTGGCTTGCCCGCTGTGTTGGTTGACTTGGACGTTTCGGCTTTGGCTCGTTGGGTGGTCCGAGCCACCAGCCGCGTGCGGCACACCGTGTCCCTGCGTGTGCTGCACGAGCACGACACGAGTGAGTTCACAACGAGGGCGTCTGATTCCCGTGGTGTTTGCAAAATTTGTCTGTAGTAGTACCATTTTGCTCCAGTTCAAATTTTGACACGTGACGAATAAGTTAGCAATGTACACCTTTAAATACGGGCACACGAAAGGACTGCTACGGTGCTACAGCTTAGATTTGTTTGGATGTGCTAAAATTAAATGCTAAATTTTAACACATATTAGCACTTATATTTTTCTAAAAACTTTTGAGTCTTACATGAAATTTGGCCCTCCATTAGCACTTCTATTTGGATGGGCTAATACTAAAATTTAGCACCTTTATTTCTTTCATTTTACATGTGAAAATTATCACTAGCCAACGAATAATATTAGAGGCTGTTTGGCTAGGGACTAATTTATAGTCCCGTATCACATCGGATGTTTGATGCTAAATAGAAAACTAAACATGAGGTAATTATAAAACTAATTGCATAAATGGAGACTAATTCACGATATGGATCTATTAAACCTAATTCATCCATCATTAGTACATGTTTACTGTAACACAATATTATCAAATCATAGACTAATTATGATGAGGACATCACTCTTTTGGTTACAAACAACACTGTCGGTTGGTGAGTAGCAAGCAGGGATTTGGAGGAACCCCCGTTTAGAGATTCGGCCAGAGGTGTAACACGCAGTAGGATTCTGACCGTATGACGATTAGGAGACAAAGGGGTTTATACATGTTGGGGCCACTATGAACGTAACACCCTACATTCTATGTGGAGTTGGTAGTTGTATTCAGTTTGGTCTCAATTCGGGTCGATTGGATCCCCCTTTACACATTGCCCATCCATTCTATTTATAGCCTCCTCCTGGGCCTCGGGAATAGGCTTACCGCCTTAAGTGTGAATGCGGCGCCTGATGAGGGGCGCCGGCCTGCAAGTGGCGTCCGCCCGCTAGGCAGGGTCCTGCGCTGTGGGCCAGGGCTGTCGCCACCCAGGGTCCTCCCTGAGGGACCCCGGGATGCTCCGAGGTCTCTCCCGGGCTCTGGGCGTCGCCCGGGATCTTTCCTGTGCGTTGCTCGGGGCCACAGGCGCTCCTCTCCATGTCTATCTGATGTGACGGGAGGTGCAAGTGGCGGGGCCACCCCACCGCCTCTCGTCAGACGACGCAACGTGATCCGGGAGTGGAGGCTCCCTTTGTCCCGGTTTCCGCGCTCCTTGAGAGTACGCCTCTCCCATAATCATGTTGTTTTTACGGGGAAGGCGCGCCGCCCACGGGCCTCGCCTGGCTGTAGCAGGGTGGCGTGCATTGAATGCGCCATCAGACGATCCCTTCCCCACGAAGGAACCGCCCCTTTTATGGGGAGGCGCTTGGCCTCCGACAGTCTCGAGTTCTCTGGAAGGCGCCTCAGTTCGGCCCATTACTTCTAATGGGCCGGGAGGGCCTTTTAGCCCATTTGACTTTGATTTGTCCAAGGCTAGGGGGACCCCTGTTCCCGTGGTGCTGACAGCAGCCCCCAATCTAAAACTGCGAGTTGGGCGTGGGGCCAAGAGTTATTCTCCGCTCCACGCGCCCGTGCTGTGCAGCGGCTACGGCCGTTCCTCCCACTCGTGCCGGCCTTTCCGAGGGGGCCAGCACTTGGGGTCCGTGGAATTCTCGCGGAGTTGGGGCATCGCGTCCCTTCCTATTCCCTTAGGTATATATTGTCAGGGGAAGGTCATTGCTGGCCACCTCGTCTACTTGTCTTCCTGCCAACAACTCCTTCCATCTTTCTCTCGCCGCCGCCACTCAAGCTCTCGCCATGGCACACCACAGCGGGCAAGATAGTGGCCGCCACGTGCTTGACTTCGGGCCATCGTCGGTTACCACGGCCACGGTGGACCGGGCGAGGGGGCTTGTATCCCCTGGCACCACCCTCCGCACTGGGACGGCCTATCGCAGCCCGCGGGGCTTTGGGGAGGTCATCATCTTCCTCCGTTCTTGATGGCGGGGCTGGTGCCGCCATTCTCACCTTTCTTCGTGGAGGTGCTGGAGGCGTAGGCCATCCACATGGTGCACCTCGTCCCCAATGCCGTCGTTACTCTTGCGCTCTTCACGCACACGTGCGAGATGTTCGTCGGCGTGCAGCCGTCGGTGGAGCTCTTCTGCCACTTTTTCAGCCTCTGCCAGACACCCTCGGCGTCGCCGGGCCCGGGCGTTGCCCACCAAGCCCGCACGGTGGGCGGATGCTACTTCCGCATCCGCCAAAGGCGGCATCAGGAGTTCGTCGCGCTCTTGGTGCGGAACAAGTGGGAGAGCTGGGAGCGGCAGTGGCTATACGTGGAGGTCGCCAATGATTCGTCTCGCCTTCGCCTCCCCTCCAGCCCGCCGTCGAACATCCCTGCCTGGACGGACGCACCAGCGCTGGGGCCGGATGGGATCCGGTCCTAGCCCGAGTTGCCTAGCTGCGCCGGAGCGGGTTGTCAACGGCGATGGTGGGGATGGATTTCTTCCGTCACTGCCTTGCTCCGCTCCAAGCTCGCCTCTGCCCGGCGTGGTTTTACACTGGCAACGATGACGAGTGCTGCCTTGTGCGCGGCGCCGAGTTCAATCATTCAGAGGAAGTCGTGGCGTCCTGGATGGATCAAGCCATGGACGTGAAGGACGTGGCGGTGGCTCTGCTTCCCGAGGAGATCGAAGCCCTGTGCGAGGACCCGGAGCGCAATGCTGTCCTGGAAGGCTTGCCAGTGACCGACGCACGGGAGCTGGTTCCTGTCCGCATGACGCAAGGTAGCAGGAGGGACTCCGGCCATGGCAGGGGGACGCAGGCATGCTATCGGGAGGTGTTGTCACCCGTAGGGGTGGCTCTAACCCCGCCGCTCATGCAACGTCTCCTGCTGCTAGTGAGGACCGGATTCCCGGTGCGCCGGAGGGCGCATCGGACCTACTGGGGAATTCGAAGCGCAGGCACTCGCCCTCCCCGGTGCAGGTGGACTCGTCTTCTTCGCCCTCGTCGTCTCCGCCATCGCGCCCAGGGGATGCTGGCAAGAGATGTTCGGCTACGGCAGGGACCGGGGTGACCTTAGAGCATCCTTCTTCCCCCAAGCGGCTCCGGATCCAGCGCCTGGTATGGTGGTTTGCTGGTCCAGGATCCAGGTTAGGATTTAAAAAACTGTGTCCCCCGACTTTGTTGCACGCTTGTCTTTTTTCTAGCTTTGACGTTCAGCCACTTTTGATCCACACGAGCCTATCTAGCCGTGGTACCACGTCGGTGGGAAAGGTTTCTCCCATGGTGATGCCGGATTCGACGCTCCCCCAGGTGGTCGAGGCTTGCCGAGTTGCGGGAGACGTCGCAGGACTAGTCGGCTTCGTTGTGGCCGCGGCGCTCGGAGCCGCCCTGGATGTGGCCGCCGAACAAGATCTATCGCTGCGCCCGCCGCCAGCACCCGAGTCGGTTGAGTCAGCGGGAGCCGCGCAAGAGGGCGACACTGCCGAGGGTTCTTCTGGCGCACATCAACCCTCCGCCTTGGAGGAGGCGCTGCCGGCAGCTGCGACACCAGACGTTGATCCCGAGTTGCCGGCGACCACCCGCCCTGAGGCGGCTTCCCTAGGAGCCGGGTCGGGCGCGACGACGCCTCCTGCTGCTGCACCCGTTGTTAGTGCATCGGCTTCGCTTCCACACCGGAATGCAGCGCCATCAGCTGGTGAAACTGTCCAGGTACTGACCGCAGCCGTGCCACGTGCCTTTGTGACCTTGGCGCAGGTGCAAACCACGCTAGAAATGGCGCTCGCAAGCCTCCGGGAGATGGCCTCGGACGATGGCCCATCCTAGGAGCGCAAGCTCCGGGCTCGCGAGGAGGAGGTCTGTTGCCGGGACGAGCAACTTCAGCTGATGTTGGACGACATGGTGAGCTGCGAGGAGGCCTTAGCGGCTCGGGAGCTGCATGTCGAGGAGGAGCTTGGCTCCATCCCGAAGCGGGAGCAGAACCTCCCTTAACTAGTCCTGTCAGCTGGGGGATCTCGAGGCGCAGCTCCGGGACTGGGAGTTTTGGCTTCAAGAAGAGCAAGCCACACTCCAGTCGCAAGTGACGGGGGTCGCCAACCGGGAGGTGGCTCTCGCCCTCCGCGAGCAGGACCTCAAGCGCTAGGAAGACCGCATCAACCAGGAGGCAGCCAACGTGGCGGCCACCAACTAGTGGGTGGCCGCGACCCAGAAGGAGGCGAGCGATGGGATTGCTGTTGCGCGCTTGGACGTAGCGAACAAGATCCGTGACGCCCGGGTCGCTCACGAGGCCCAGCTACAGGAGGTCCGGAACACCCTTGGCGCCCGACTCCGGGGCGCCGGTCTTCGTGCGGACGCGGCGGATGCGAGGGCAGTTTCCGCGGAGACGCGCGCCGTGGAAGCCGAGGCTTGCGGCAACCGACTGCAAGCCGACCTGCACGAGGCGCTGATAGCAACGATGCATTCGGAGGTCAGCGTCCTCCGGGGCTGGTTTCATACCGCGTCTGGGGAACTCCAAGCTTTGCTGCAACGCTGTCGGAGGGCGTGGGAGTCCGCTGGCCTTGGCTGGTTCGAGCTCCCTCCTCGGGCCATCGCCTACGGCCCGAGTGAGTACATGCCCCAACTGGCCGCCTTGGCGGAGGAGCTGGAGAAGCTGGGTGACACCATCCAGGAGGCCGTCGTGGTGGGCTCCCAGGACCTGGCTGCCGAGGTGGTGGAGCACGTCCTGGCGAGCTTGAAGAGCTGGCTCCCGAACGTGCCCCTAGAGGTGGCGCTCGATGGCATCATCCCTGGCGACGAGGAGACGGCTCGCGAGCAGGTCAGGGCCTAGTTGCGGATGCGGTGGCCATGTTCGTCCCCACCGCCGGTGGGGCTCCGCCTACAGACGGAGATAGTAGTCCGGCCGGCTCTGACCCGTCCGGGAAAGGGGAGTCAGAAGCCTCTTCTGATGCTGGCCGGTAGGGCCACTTTAGTCTTTCTTTTTGTTGCCCTTTGGAGTGCGGCGCCTCCGCGTGCCATGTAATAGAACTTTGGGAAGGATCTTGCCTTCCCGTTTAACTTGTTAAACTTGTCACTTCCGTGTTCTCTTCTGTGCCGCGACCAGCACCACTTCCGCTTTCCCTTACATGTCTCACCCGGGCAGCTTTGGCACGGCGCTCAGCGGGCGTCAGCAATGTATCGGGTGGCACGCCAGCGCCGTGACAGAGTCTGGCCAGGTGCACTGGATGGCGTGGTGCCCATGCCCAGCCTTTAGCCCTACCGGTACGGCCACACGGGGGCCACAACCCTCTGTCATGCCAAACAAGGTCGAGTGGAGTTGGAACCAGGAGGTCCGGGACTTGGCTCAGACCAGTGGATGCTTCGATGGTCCCCCAGGGAATCCCTAACTGTCCCTTTGTGCACCGGCCAACCTATAAATGGCAGGGCGACTAGGGCTCCTTCTTCCTCAACAAGCCATGGGCCCTTCAAAGCTTCTCCAGCTCCCGACGGATTTCGGGGGTTTTTCCCCAGGACTTCTTTCTATAAGGAGCGCCCTGCCACCTGCGGGATGCACAGAGGGCACTGGCAAGGTTAGCCCTTCTTCCTTAGCGTAGTTGAGTCGGATCGAAGATGCGCCGCGGCTCCGGGGAGCCATGACATATCGGGAGCATGGAGGGGGCTGCTCTTCGACGTCTTCAGCCCCGACTCGGGGGCCCAACCCTTCCTTTCTTTCTTCCCTCTCTCTAGTGTAACCAAGAGGGATCGAAGGGGGGCGATTTCCCAAGAGGTTCCGACAGCGGTCCATCCAGGGCTTTCTTCAGAGCCTCCATCGGACTGCTGCTGCTGGGACTGGGCGCGCTTCTCCAGCGGCGCTGCTCTGCTACGTCGCCAGCTTGACGTCCTTGGCTGCTTCCGTGCGGACGGGCAAGCTGGGCCGGATGCACAGCCAGGGTGGCTTGGGAGGCACCGACGCACCTGGCCTTGTTCCGGGGGTGCTTCTCCGGCTGAGAGCCGGGGGGCCCTGGTTTGGCAGGGCAAGGCCCACCTCTTGCTGGTCGATGCAGACACCGGCGAGCTCCGCCGTTTGGGGATGGTCTGGTGCGGGCCGTGGTATCCCAGGATGTTGTTGTTGCTGCTACTGCTAAGGGTTCTGTTGGTGGAGGAGGGGTCCGCGACCCCTCTTTCTCATCCTCTCTAGTGGCAGCTGCTTCTCTAGGTAATGCTCGAGGTTCTTCGGGCCGCGCCTTGCTCCTTCGTTGTGTTGAGGTGGTCGGATCTGGTTCCGGCTCCCCCACGCAGCTCTGGCGAGGACCCTCTTGTTGCTCTGGGAAGTTGGGGTAGTTGAAGCTGTAGGATGGCGGGGCTTCCTAGCTTCCTTTCTACCCGTTCTATCCCAAGCTGCAGAGTGATCTCGCATTTCCCTTGCTCGTGGCTTGCAGCCACGGCGCGGAGCCCCCCCCCCACAGGTGCGCGGAGGGGCGCTTGTTCCGGTCGTGGCCACGAGTGCCCACGCGCCGCCGCACACTTGTCGGAGCTGGCCCGGCGTCGCTTCCTCCCCTGACGCATTGGGGGGATTCCTCGCGGCAGCTTCACGTGTCCCCTCCACGGCCGCTCATCGCCCGCGTACGGGGTTCCTTCCCTGTGGTCTGTCTATCTTTACCAGAAAATATGTAAAATTTCTCTTTTTTGGGATCCAAGGGATCCCGGCCGTGGCTGGCCTTTATGTAAGTGGAAGTTTGTTTCTGAACTAACCTTAAGTCATTTTCCTTGGGTGAGCTATTGTTCATTAGTTGAGGCTGCTTGCCGTGGAAGCACGTGGTGGTGAGCGTAGGGTTCCTGGAGACAACTGACCCCGGGGTCCGGAGACCAAGCCAAGAGTCGAAATTGGCCAAGAAGAGCCTGTTAGCCTCCAGCCAGCACGTCGCTTTAGCCAAGACTGCTCTTTCATGATGCAAGTCAGACGCCCCCGACAAGTAACTTTTGCTTGAAGAAAACTCTAGAAATCGCATAAGAAGACTACAATATACTTAATGCTGAAATGGAAAGTACGAGGTAGGTGTACATAGGTGGGAGCCCCTGGCCAAGTATCTCGGGGAGGCTGTCTGCGGGGTACTTGGCCTTCATACCGGGACACTGGGACCCCCCTCTATCAACGGGTAAAACTTACGGAGATGCTCGATGTTCCAGATGTTGGGAGCAGGCACTCCGTCCTTGTCAGAGAGCCAGAACGCTCCGGGTTGGTGTTCTTCCGTGACACGGAAGGGTCCCTCCCACATAGGGGAGAGTTTGTTCTTCCCTTCGCGTGATTGGAACCGGCGGAGGACAAGGTCTCCGACTTGGAAGGTTCGTGGTCGTTCGTGGCACTGGTGGTAGCGTCGGAGGGCTTGCTAGTATCGAGCCGCCCTAACCGCCGCTCTGCACCGTACGTCCTCAAGGTAGAGGACGTCATGCCATTGCAGCTGATCTTGATCTTCCTCGTTGTAGGCTCGTACCCACGGGCTCCCCAATGTTACTTCAGCTAGGAGCACGGCTTCGGCTCCGTACATGAGAAAGAATGGTGTCTCGCCTGTTTGCGCGGCTCGGGGTGGTCCGGTTCGCCCAAACCACCACCAGAAGATCGTCTATCCAGCATGTGCCGTGCTTCTTGAGCTTGTCGTAGGTTCTGGTTTTCAGCCCTTTGAGGATTTCCACGTTGGCTCTCTCGGCTTGCCCGTTGCTGTGTGGGTGTGCCATGGAAGCAAAGCATAACTTGATGCCCATGTCCTCATAGTAATCCCCAAAGAGGTAGCTCGTGAACTGGGTTCCGTTGTTGGTGATGATCCGATCCCAAAACAGGTCACCAGGTCCTTGATGAACTTGAGCGCAGAGTTCTTGTTGTCCTTGATGATCGGGGTAACCACCGGCCACTTTGTGAACTTGTCGGTCGCCACGTACAACCATTCGTATCCCTCGACTGCCTTGGGAATAGGTCCCAGACCACGAATGGCCATCACAGGGGGATGGTGTTGAGCGCCTGTGCTGGCTGGTGGATCTGCTTTGCGTGGAACTAACACGCCCTGCACCGTCAAGCCAGTTCGGCAGCATCCTCAAGGGCTGTTGGCCAGTAAAAGCCTTGCCGGTAGGCCTTCCCAACCATAGTGACTCCCGCACTCGCCTTCGTGGATGTCGGCAAGCAGCTCGCTGCCTTCTTCCTTAGAGATGCACCGGAGAAGGACCCCGTCTGTGCCGTGCCGATATAGATCCCCATCTACCTTGGCATAGCATTTGGACTGTCGTGCGATCCGTTTTGCGGCTGCATCATCCTTGGGAAGGATATTTTCTTTCAAGAAGCCGCAGATGTCATCCATCCCACGAGCGTTCCTGAGGACTGACCAGGAGCACGGTCTTCCCGGTGAGTGGCATGGCCTGGTTTCCCCCACTCAAAGGCGGGGTTCCCCCTTTGACATGGTCGGCGGCCGTGACGGTAGGTTGGCAGAGTCTTTCTTCAAACACCACGGGGGGTAATGGAGCTCGTGAGGACGCAAGCCGAGACATCTCGTCAGCCTCAGTGTTCTCCTTGCGGGGAACGTGTCACAGCTCCAGTCCATCGAAATGCCGCTCCATGCGCCGCACTTCGGCCACGTAGGCGGCCATTTTTGCGTCGGCGTTTTGGTACTCCTTGGATACTTGGTTGACCACGAGCTGGGAATCCCTTTTTACTAGGAGGCGGCGAACTCCCAGCCCAGCCGCGACTTGTAGCCTGGCCAGGAGGCCCTTGTATTCCGCCATGTTGTTCGTGGCCCGGAAGTTGAGCTGAATGGCGTATTTGAGGATCTGTCTGTCCGGGGAGGTCAGGACTACCCTGGTTCCCACCCCCTGAAGAGTCAGTGACGAGTCGAAATTCATGCACCATTACTCCAAGGTCCATGGCTTGTCATCGTCGCCCGCTGGGTACGCGGTTTCTTCTGGTCGCTCGGTGTCGGGTGCCGGGGTCCATTCAGCCACAAAGTCGGTGAGGGCTTGACTCTTGATTGTTTGTCGGGGCGCGAACCATAGGCCAAACTCGGCTAATTCAATCGCCCACTTCACCATGTGCGCAGTCCCCTCTCGTTTCTTGAGGATGTCGTCGAGGGGGTACGAGGTGACCACCATGACCTGATGCGCTTGGAAATAATGCCGCAGCTTGCAGGATGCCATGAGGACGGCGTACAACATCTTCTGTGCCTGCGGGTAACGATCCTTCGCGTCCCGGAGTACTTCGCTCATGAAGTATACCAGGCGTTGTACGCGCCGAGGCCGCTTTGAGGGCCCGTCCGGGATAATCCCGAGATCTGGGGTCGACGGTCCTTCCGCGGTCTTTTGTGGCTCCCCCCTCCCGGGGTCCGGGTTTCTGTCATCGGGGTCTCCTTCGCTCTCGACAACCAACACCGCACTTACGACTTGCGGGGTGGTCGAGATGTAGTGGAGCAGTTCTTCCTTGTCGCGGGGTGCCACCAGCACCAGGGGGAGGAAAGGTATTCCTTCAAACCTCAGAATGCTTGATCCGCTTACGCGGTCCACTCGAACTGGCCAGCCGTCTTAAGGAGCTTGAAGAGTGGAAGGCCCCTTTCTCCGAGCATAGAGATAAACCGCTCGAGAGCCGCCATGCACCCCGTGAGGCGTTGAGCTTCCTTCAGACGGGTTGGAGGCTGCATGCGTTCAATTGCTTCCACCTTCGCAGGATTCACTTTGATGCCGCGACTCGACACGAGGAAGCCCAGGAGCTTCCCTGCTGGTACCCCGAACACGCATTTCTCAGGGTTGAGTTTGAGAATATTGGTTCGCAGGCTATCGAAGGCTTCCGACAGGTCCCGCAGGACGGTCTCCTACTGTCGGGTCTTCACCACAATGTCGTCGACGTTAGCTTCGACATTGTGGCCCTAGAAAGGCATAGATGTGAGCAGTTTGTGTTCCCCGACCTGCATCTTGTGGAACACCACCAGGGAGAGGAGGTTCAGGCCTGCTCCCCCGTCGATAAGGACTCTTCCTACCCCTAGATTGCAGATCGTGGGGGTCACGACAAGAGGGAGTATACCGACCCCCGCTGTGTTGTCCGGATGGTCGTTCCGGTCAAAGGTGACCGGCGTACCCGACCACTTTAGGAGTTGGGAGCTCGCCGGCGCAGGGGAGGCAGCGCATACCTCCCTCCAGAGGAGTTTGGCTCTCCACCAACGACGGTGGCCATGGCATGCTATGGCTCTTGGAAGCCCAGGCCCGCACGACCCGGGGCATCTCCATCTGGTGGTTCTCTGTGAGGCCCTTGACCAACCGGCACTTAGTGAGGTCATGTCGGTCCGTCCTGTGGATCTCGCACCACTTGCCGGCTCCCTGCTTCGCCAAGGCCAGCCTCTGGGAGGCCTCTCCGGGGTTCCTACCCGTAGGTGGCTTGTTGCGGCCTTCTGTCGCTAGGGCCGTGATAGCTTTCCGCATGTTCTTCTTGTTGCCAGGCTTGCTACATTCTGGGAAGGTGGGCTCTTCGGGCGCGTTGAGCCATTCGGTGCGGCTTTGACCCTCCGCCTCCCAGGCGCACTTGTCCTCTAGGGAGAACAGCTCGGAAACGGTTTCGACGTTGCGCATTTCGAGCTGACCTGAGGCCCCCCACCCGTAGCCTGGATGGCCGTGGTGTAGATCTGGAGGAATTCCTCAGGGTCGATGGTACCATGGTACTTCTCCGGGGTGTCCGGCCGGAACTTGGTGGGCCAGTCGATCCGCCGCAAGCCCGCGGTAAAGGCTCGACACCCGGCACCGTAAGGTCCAATATCATCGTCGCCGGTGGAGCCGCGCCTGTAACACCTCAGGTGTTTAAATTACAAAATAAGCCTCATTAGCCTAACACGATGCATAAATAACTAAGAAAAGTTTAAAAGAAATAAATTATAAATTGGTTTTGCTTTGAATTGAAAATAGATGTGTATATGTGCACAAGTACATGTACTTTAATCGAATAAATTGAATACTTTAACCTCAAAGCACTTATGGCTATGAAATAAAATAGGCACATCATTAGTGATAGGACAAACAAAAGTCTAGTTGAAGCCTAAGAGAGAATACAAATTTATGCCAAGGAAATGACGTGCCCTCCGAATCATGCTTTTTGAGATTTTAAAATAACTTCTGAACTATAACTCAAATGAACTTTGGCCTGAAACAAAACTTGTGTAACTTTTCATTTTGAACAACTTTCATGTTTAGAGATTTTTGAGTTGCAACACAAAAATTTGAGAAACACTTGAATTTGCAGTTCAGTCCCTCACCTTTCTTCTATTTCCCTCTCGGCTCCCTCCCTCCCCTGCTCTGCCGCCCAGCGGAGCCGCCAGCGCCACGTCGCTGGCGATGCCTGCCGCCGCGTCGCGCCAAGCCAATCCCCCAACGCCTCTGCTCGCCGCCCAGCTCGCCCAACCCGCGGCCGTGTCCTCCTTCTCCCCCACGCGATATCCCGCACGGCCAGTAGAACGTCGCCGCCCCGACGCCCAATGGCGTGCCCCAGCCGTGCACGGCTCTGGTCACCGCCGGCCGCGCCCAATGGCGCACCCCTGCCATGCCCGGCCCGCCCCAACCTTCTCCCCTCCCTTGGCTCGCTATAAAAGGGAGGCACGCCCCTGCTCGCGCGCAGACCCGCCGACGCCCGCCATTAATGCCGCCGCTCGGAGCTCAGCGCTGAGCCCCTCCCTTCGCCCCGCCTCCACTCAATCCAACCCCCGGAATCGGTCCCCCACCATCCACCAAAGCTCCCCAACCAAGCGCTGCCGCTCCACATCGCCGGAGCTCGCCGGAGCCAAGCTCCAAGCGCCGCCGCCCCTGCTCCACCGTGGCGAGCCGGCTAGCAGCCACCTCGGTCCCAACTGAGACCTCCCCAAGGTAGCCCATGCCTTCCCCGTGCTCCTCCCCCACCTTGCCCTTACCGCCGGCCCCTCCCCTCGCCGGAATCGAGCTTGAGCTCGCCGGACGGCCGCCAGGGACCACATTGCTTTGATTGCAATCTTCCCAGGGGCCTGCACGCAAGTTTCCAGGGGCATAACTGTAAACCTGTGTTTAAACTTTGAATTCAAAAACAGAAAACTTGTAAAAGTCATATAAAATCATAGAAAAATCAAAAAAATACAAACTAAACTGTTCTGGAATCATTAGAAGAAAATATACAACGTTTGTTAGATGCACTTTCTCAGTTTCTCAATCTATTTTGCTCTAGATTAAACGGAAGGTTCAATACCTTTTATTTGTACCACTGTTGTAGACAAAGGCTAAACCTGAAAATTTAATAGTAGATTAGTTCCTTGATGTGTAGGCCAGTGTAAAAATATTAGGACCAGAACCCATCTCTAGTTAAACGTTTTGTTAAACTTTTTTTATGCCATGAAATAATAGAACTAATTTGTACCTGCTGTTATATTGTGATTTATGTTGTGAAACTTTTCCAGAGCTATTATAGTGATGCCTAAATACCATAGAAAAAGTTTAGAATCTTTTTCCTTTCTGTAACCTAGTTATATAATTGTGTGGTAGGAAAAATGCACTAATTCAAATAATTAGTTTCTGTGTTTGGAAAATGTTAAACTTTTTACTGTAGGACACCCTAGAGTAGCTCTTACTGTAAAAAAGTTTCATACTCAGAAACCCTGTAAAACATCCTATAGAAATTAATCTTCATTAACCTAAGTGTATCTTGACCTATTTATTATGCTCTGTATCAAGCAAAATAAAATCCAAAAAATTTACAATGACATAATTGTGGATAGGTTAACCCCCTGTAAATTTTTTTGGCGTCAATACTTGCATGGTTCGTCCTGTATAAAAATAACTATGTTCTAGCAGTAGCTGTGTATTATATTTTTTATAATTATTTCTTTTGCATAAAAATTCCTAATATTTTTACAGTGCTTTTGTCTCGGCATAATGTGGTCTAAATAAAAATTTCATCACCAGAAGTTACCTAGTCCAGAAGTTGTGCTTAGAAAAATTAGTCTCCAAAAGAACACAACCCCCAACCCCCTTCTTGTTTAATGGAGTTAATTAGTTTAAGTTATACTCTATTAACAATTGCCCAAAGAAATCTTAACTAAGTAACTTCACAACCAAATCTATGTTATTGTGGACTGCAACTGTATCGTGAAGAAAAATAATCGTCATATACCATCACTACAAGTTACGCTTGTGCATTCATATAGACTCGACTACTCTCGCCGACGGAACGTACGAGCTGGTACCCGCGTCCAGCGTGAAGCTCAAGTGAATCTAATTGAAGCTTTCGAAGACCCGAACCCGAGTTCGGACGAGCCCCAAACTAACTTTACCCAAAAAGGCAAGCCCCGTAGCATGAACCCTATTTTTCTAAATTATGCAACTTAATACTCTATTCTACTTGTGCATTAAGTTTATAAGAGTTGGATGAAAACTTAGTTGCATGATCCTAGGTACCCATGCTCTGAACACTAGATTTAAGGTTCGATAGAATGCTATGCTAATAGGACTCGGTAAAAGTCGAGTGATTTCCTATCACTCGCGAGAATATAGGAGTTGAATGTTTACTACATGCTGCAATCATAAGGTCAACAGACGGGGCTATGGTGCGATGTTCAAGTTGATGATTGATGTCCCGTATTTTTAGTGAAAAATGCTAAGGCCGCAGTGTGTGGTAGTGGTGGTTAAGTCTTTGAACGTACTAACCACATGCCGAGAATATGGTAATCGGTAAGCTTAAGTACCTAATCGGACCGGCAAGTGGACAGCATCCCACCCTCTCAACTTCGGTTCCATGCGCGCACATGGTGAGTGCGGAGCTAGGCTCTGTAGTCTCGGATGGTGGCCCTGATCCACAACCCAGGAAGAAAGGGGAAAAGTTGCACGTGTGACTCTAGGAGTAACCACGTGATGTGTGTTTAGGTTTCCCTTGCAAGGTTAAGAAATTCGATTCGAATCGTCCATTTCTCGCGGTTATTGAGACTGCTTGACCCTTTTACCACATAGAGTAAGAAGAGCAACAATGATGATGATTAATCTTGTTGAATGAAAAATTAATTCTTTCACCATGTATGATATTGGATAGTTTCTTACCTAGAATGGTTAAAGAAAACTAGAATCTGGAGCTAAAATTTGAAAGTAAGGACCTACTTGTATATGCTTTTCGGCAAAACAAACCCCTCAAGCCAAAAAGCCTAGCATGTTTAGGAGTCGACTAAGTATATTCCACTAGTTGGGTAAGCCTTGCTGAATATTAGTATACTCAGCCTTGCTTGTGGCTTGTTTTCAGGTGATACTTTCGAGGATATGATTGCTAGTTTGACTTGGTCGTGTACCCTTCCTCCTGGTTGGTCAGTGGAATGAGATACGCCCCCGGCCAACGATGATAATGCCGAGTGATGTCTCGTACGGGCTTCATCGAGACATCATGTATCGTCGAGTAGTTTATCGTTATTTTTCCACTGCATTGAACTCTGAAGAACTCAAATATTTTGAACTCTGAAGTACCTTGTTTTACGAATTCGAACTCAGTTGTAATAATAATTTATGATGAACCCTGCGATGTAAAATTTTGTGGAATGTTGTATCCTCTGGGCTCACCTTGTGTGAGTACTTGTATGTGTGGTTTCGATCGGCAAAAACTGTGGTTGTATCGGGAGGTTACCCGACAGACCCATGGATTATTCCGCTTGAAGTGCAAGTTAGCCCTGATTGCCCCCGTGGTGATGGTTAGCGTGCTTGAGCCGGATTAATTCAGGTGGTTCTGCCACAGCGCCGCCCCTGGTTTCCCTGCATGGGGGAGTAGGAGGAGGCGTGAGCCTCCTCGGCCTCTCGGCGCCACTCACGTGTACGCTCTAGATTGGTCCGGGCGTCTTCATCGGCTCTCTTCCTCTCGAGGCGGGAGCGCAAGTCGCACGACTCGGTGGTGCGCGATCGGCCTGGAGTGGGCTGCTGCAATGGCGGTCGGGAGTCCTCACGGGAGGGACCTCCAGCGATGGTGCGGGAGCCCTGAGCCCCCGGCCCTGGGCACGCCTTCCCGACGAGTTAGGCTAGCTAATCGAGGCACTTCCCTTCGGGCGTTCCAGGCTGTGCTCTGACCGGGGGGTGGAGCAGGAGCGCGCGGGCCACCACCAGTGCCTCCCCAGGGTGAACGCCACCGAGGCTGAGGTGCTCTCGTGCTCAGGACGCCCCTCAGACCGCCTGCTTCCGGGCCTCGACCCGGAACTGGGCGAGCCTGACATTAGCGGAGGAAGTGCCTCCGGAGGCGGACGTGGGAGCGTCAAGTCGGGGCAGCGCCGTGATAGTTGACGCCTGCCAGCGCTCGCCTGGTGCGAGGGGATGTGGTTCCACCGCCCCCGCGCTAGGCGGAGCATTGGACGGCCCCCTTCAGGGGGCATCATCGTTGCTCTCACCGTCAGAACGGTTAGAATGGTTCGCCATGGTTTCTCTTGGAGGTCCTTCGCCGGAGACAGAGATCATACGCGCCGACACCCCCTACCTAGCGCGCCAACTGTCGGTTGGTGAGTAACGCAAGCAGGGATTCGTGGGAACCACCGTTTAGAGATTCGGCCAGGGGTGTTACACGCAGTAGGATTCCGACTGTATGACGATCAGGATACAAAGGGGTTTATACAGGTTCGGACCGCTGTGAGCGTAACACCCTACATCCAGTGTGGAGCTGGTAGTTGTATTCAGTTTGGTCTCAGTTCGGGTCGATTGGATCCCCCCCCCTTTACACATTGTCCATCCATTCTATTTATAGCCTCCCCACGGGGCCTCAGGAAGAGGCTTACCGCCTTAAGTGTGAATGCGGCGCTTGATGAGAGGCGCCGGCCTGCAAATGGCACCCGCCTACCAGGCAGGGTCCTACGCTGTGGGCCAGGGTTGTCGCCACCTGGGGTCCTCCCTGAGGGACCCCGAGATGCTCTGAGGTCTCTCCCAGGCTCTGTGCGTCGCCCGGGGTCTTTCCTGTGCGTTGCTCTAGGCCACAGGCGCTCCTCTCCATGTCTATCAAACATGACGGGAGGTGCGAGTGGCGGGGGCCACCCCACCACCTCTCGTCAGACGATGCGACGTGACCCGGGAGGGAAGGCTCCCTTCGTCCCGGTTGCCGCGCCCCCTGGGAGCACGCCTCTTCCGCAATCATGTTGTTTGACGGGGAAGGCGCGCCGCCCACGGGCCTCGCCTGGCTGTAGCAGGGTGGTGTGCATTGAATGCGCCATCAGACGATCCCTTCCCCATGAAGGAACCACCCCTTTCATGGGGAGGCGCTTGGTCTCCGACGGTCTCGGACCCTCTGGAAGGTGCCTTAGTTCGGCCCATTACTGCTAATGGGCCGGGAGGGCCTTTTAGCCCATTTGACTTTGATTTTTCCAGAGCTAGGGGGACCCCGTTCCTGTGGTGCTGACAAACACTCTTCACATGGATATGCAAGGACCCATCACTAGAGCTCGTGCACGTCACTTAAATCAAGAGGCGAGCTCATTCCTATAGACATTTAGTAATTATAAGAATGCTATGCTACTTAATGATGTTATTGTACTTGGGAATATTGGAAAGAACCGGGAACTATTTGAAGAATTGGAGGAGGAAAAGATCAGACTAGGCGTCCAAGTCAAGCCGGAGGCCCACACCATCCCGAGTTCGAGTCTGCCTCGAAGTCCAGGAGCAGTATGGACTAAAACTAACGTCCAGGTTGCATACGGAGTTCAAATTCGACATTCTAAATGTACGAAAAGCTAAGAAGATAAGCTTTCCACTGCCA
This sequence comes from Panicum miliaceum, assembly GCA_032594955.1. Classification (NCBI taxonomy): domain Eukaryota; kingdom Viridiplantae; phylum Streptophyta; class Magnoliopsida; order Poales; family Poaceae; genus Panicum; species Panicum miliaceum. The sequence goes on along the minus strand of CM064070.1, from coordinate 1,868,509 downwards.
CCGGCCCACTTCATTATTAGGTCCGAGTCATCGGGAATCATCGAAACAATTGGACGTCTAGAATTTGTCAGATGCTGCGCCGCCGTCTTTTGGTCCGCTGGGCCGTGTATCGTGTTGGAGCTCATTAAGGGTGCGTCCAGAGGACTTGCATGCCCCTAAACTCTTTATATTCAGTCGCCCAAGTTAGGGTTTGGGGTTTTTCTTATATTAACTCTGTCTTGAACAGTTCGCCATCATTGGTTTACGAGACCCCAACTTTATGAGCTTAATCATTCATCTGCACTCTTTTATTGCATTTTTTCTGATTCTTGCTTGTGTTCTTCGATTCACAGGCAAGGATTAGCCTTCGTGGCGAGGTCAAGTGGGCAACACACGGTTGATAACCAAGAGACGACGTGGTGCTTTGATTGCAGGCTCGGATCTTGTTAATCAGAAACTGGATCGCTTGTGTCGGGTTGTCGACAAATCAATGGCTATCCTACTGATAAAAGACCGGACACCCTCGCATACCCATCCAATTAGGCCTCCACGAATTACTCCATTTATGCAATTAGTTTTATAATTAGCCTATATTTAATACTTCTAACTGGTGTCCAAACATCCCCTTTCGGTTCATCCTTTTTGCTATTGTAAAATGTCCCAAATTTTTCAAACCGACCAGCACCGAATCAACTCTGTCCTCTAACAAAATGCCCCATACAGAAACATATGACGAGAAAAAAAACTAAGAGGACAATGTTATATACAGAAACAATGCAATTCTGCTATAGCTTATAGAGAATAATTTAAAGCATGACATGGAACATATTTGAAAATTGTCACGAGAATAATTTAAAGTTATCGCTAGAACCAATAATAGGTCAGAAAATTCAAAACATATCAACGAAATATTTAGAAAAACTAGAAGTAAAATTAGATAATCGAAACAGTGCAACTATATTATGAAGGACAACTTAAAGAATACTATTAGACATACCCAGGATTGTCGTGATAATATTTCAAAGTTATTAGATGACGATTTCGTCATTATACAAGAGTAATGCAATAGTAGGATAGAAACAATTCAAAACGTATCCATGGAATATTAATTTTTTAATATCAACAAAATATCAAAAATTGAAACTATTGAACAAAACCATTACTACAAAGAATTATTTAAATATATAATAAAATATTAAAAATAGGAAAAATATATTATATATAACAGTGGTGGGTACCAAACACAATTAAAAATTGTACCACGAAAGTATCGGCAGAAATATAAATAAAATAAAGAAGGTTTGGAAAGTGAAAGATAAAAAATAGGATTACAGTTTCATTAGAAACCATGAATTAAGCAGGTTTGAAAAGTGAAAATCAGAATAGGATATTACTTTCACTAAAAATCATGAATTAAGGAAAAGTGTATGAAGAAAAAGAATACTCCAAAGAAAAGAATAAATAAGGTGGGCCAAAATATACAACCAAAACAACTTACATGTATCTGCACCAAATATGCCTTTGGGCTGAACATATATTCTCCATGGGCCGAAAATGTTTAATCCTAATAAGAGAAACTAGCTAAGCCATGGAACGTTGATTCCTGAAATTTGGTGGCCTTTCTGCCGAAATAGACGACACCCGTGAAACAATTGACACGGGGAGGTTGCATACCTACAAAAATCCTCACAAGTTAAATATAACATGGCAGCATGTTGACAACACACCATCTCTCCGTGCAACCGAGCACCAGATTTTCACGCCAGCACGAAGCAATGAAGCATAAACATTAGACCCTTCTGATACGTTACTGGTGCTAATGAGATTACATTTCTTTTTTCCTACACGAATCCTAGCTTATAAGTTAAACATAACACGGTAGCAAGCTGAGCATGGGGTTTATAACCAAACCCATGCTTGACCCAAAAGCTACCTACACGCCGTACCACTGGATTTTTTAGAAGGCGGATTAGTACAACTAGAAAAGCCACCCTACATCATATATATACTTCAAGATAAAAGGTTGGATCAGTGGATCAGCACAGCATCTAGGCTTCAAGGGTGCCTCAGCTGCCGAACCAGGACTACTGGCAGTCTAGTCTCAGGAGCCCGATGCTGGTTTGTTCTGGATGCCGCAGCAGACATTCGAGAAGCGATTATCCCACTCCGCTCCAACATAAGCTTCTTCCGCATTTTCTCTGTCAATTCTCTTGATCGCAGGACCAGATTTTCAACTTCAGCAAGGAATGACATTTTACTTTCCATCTTCTGAAACTGCATGAGATAGTATGTTAGTGAGGCAACACACACAACATTTCGGAAACAAAGAGCATGTAGAATTATTTTCTAACTTCCTTAGCCTAACTGAAAAAATGCAATATTGGAGTCTGAAAACTTTCTTGGTAACATAAACAGCATAGAATCATTGGCACATTAATTACCTGCTTTTCAATCACAAGTTCAGCTAGTCGCCGAATATGACCTTCCTCCTGCTCCACGAGGAACTTAGCCTTCACTGCAGCTGCTGAAATCGCAGTAACTGCAGCTCGCTGCAGCCTTATTACGGGATCAGCAGCAGCAGCAGCAATGTTTTTGTTGCTGTTAGGTTCTGTGATCATACATGAGCCAAATTGTTAGGTTCTGTGATCATACATGAGCCAAATTGTTAGGTTCTGTGATCATACATGAGCCAAATTATTCCTAGGTCACAGAAACAATTTTTGCAAATTGTACCCCCAATAAAGGATTAGAATACTAAGCTGCATTTACGGGTCACTTTCCATATAACTTAATAACTGAAATACCAATAACTCCCTATGCTACATAATATAGGGCTTCGCATGCAACACAGGAGTTAAACTCGGCAAGTGTTGATTGATGATCGCTCTCAGTTATGCAACTTTGATATGGCAATTTTTTCACATACACACACACACACACAAGAACCATTACATCTGCAATTGAAATAAGTTGCTTTCACATGACAATAAGTTGTAGTCACTAGTAATCCATCACAAATGTCATCAATAGTCAAAGTTTATTTTGTGAAGACTGTCTATAGGACCTGGCTGCCTATTAATGAAACAGAGGGAGTAAATAAGCACAAGCTACAATAAAATAAAATAAAAAACTGGGGGCAAAATTTATCTTATTATTTCTTAAGCGTGTGTGAGTCTGTTTATGAGTTTGTGTGTGTGGGTTGGTTTTGTTTCTGTTGGGGCTCTTTTACCCCTTTCATCTTCTTAATATAAATATATGCGGCTCTCCCGCATGTTCAAGACCCAGGAAATCTGATGACTGATCAATAGCCCCAGTTGCAGGAGTTCAGAACCCTGGGACTGAGGCACGTTCCTCAATGGTGTGCAATGAAAATAATAATGTATAAGGTCGAATGAAGTACCTTCAGTGTTGCCACTTCCAGTTTGGTTGGACTTGTGTTGTTGGATTCTAGATGAGGCCATAGGTGCATGTTCAATCTCCTTTGGCTCTACCTTCCCTTGTGAAGGTGAGTCATCATCTGGTAATTCCTTAGAACTTGATTTGTCCCCTTCTAACCATTCACGGTTGGTTGTGGCATTTGTACTTGCTGCACTGGCTTCTTGGGAAGTTATGGAACTAGGTTCATTTGTATTATTTGAAGTAGCAGAACAAGGAATGGTATTACACCCATCTCTCATCTTATCGTATGCAACACTAGTCTCCACCTTAGCAGTTTGATTATCAGAATCCTTTGTGCTGTTGGATTTGACCTCCGCTTTGGGACCTTCAACAAATGACTCCTCTGTGTTGGATAATTCCAGATGCTCCTTCTGTGAGGCATCCTTCTTTTCCAGAGCTAAAGCACTTTCTTCCCTTTTACTGCTATCTTTATCAGTATCATTAACATTTTGAGTACCATCAGCGCCTCCTTGGCACTCACTGCCTGTGCAAGGGCTACAAGTTCCAATTTTTATCAGTAAAATTTGGCAATTGCAGGTCTACACTAAACAAGAGTCCTAGGATAAGCTACGCTACCTGTAATTGGAAGTCAGATCTTTGAGGTTATTCGGTGGATCCGGAAGAATAAAACAGTGCCCAGTTGCCAATTGGAGAGCAGGAGATATTGCTGATATAGCTCTCAAGGAACTACAACATAAAGTAACAGCATCATCACGTTCCACAAGAGAAGCCAAAAATCCAGCCTGCAGGTTATTTATCCAAACATCAAAGAGCACTCTTGTTATGTAAGTAATAAAAAATTAATAAATTCAGAAGCATCTACTCACTAGTGCCATCACAGGATTTCCTGCTTCAGCAAATGAACCCAAGTCATCTTTACCCAGAAAGTGGCCAACAGCTTCAAAAGTAGATCTCAGGACATCAGTAACAAAGTTGGATGCGTGCTCCCCAGATACATCAGCCTCAGCAGATTTTTTCTTATTTGCAGGATCCATCAATGAAGATTTGTTTGATTCATCAACTATGGAAGATGGAACAAGATCATTATCACCTAAATTCATGGTATTCTCTTTAGCAGAAACACTTTGCTCAGCTAATTTTGTTCCTGTTTCTGAAGAATTAGCATTTGCTTTCTTGTAAGTTTTTTCATCAGTGCTCTCTTTTCCTTCTGCATTGTCACCTACATCCATTTCCTCAGGTACACCCAAAGTGCCAGTTTCTGCTGAATCCTGTTCTGTGATCTTCTGAGGTGTTTCATTGAAATCTTCACCATCTAGAAAGGAATTGAAAATTGGCATCTGGAGGAAGTATAGCATGCACTGTTCTTTTGTTTTTGTAGCAACATGCTCAGCAATCTCATCCCATTCTTTTCCTTGAAAAATTTGCAAAGCTTCCAAAAGAAGCAATGTCTCCTGGTCAGTCCAGTTAGAACCACCAGAGCCTGGAACCTCTGCGTGTTCCATAAGGATGAAATCAGCTTTTGACATGCCTTCATCAAACTTTCCTTCATTGTAGCAATCAGAACACAAATCAAAGTCTACCTGGAAAGGATTAAGATGAGGTTAATCAGCATTAGACCCCAAAACGAATAACAGATATATCGGAGTTCAGGAATGATAATTAAGTAATATTTTGTGACAGGGTAAAGGCGCCACAGTAAGATGGTAATACCACTTAGCATGGCCAGAGTTACCTAAACTATGCACGGATTGAAACAAATAGGTGAATATACTGTACCATAATAATTGGAATGGTCACACTATGAGGTTAAGCTGCTTCATGCAAAGATAAAGGTCGCCCTTTTTGGGTACAAGTGTGCAGCACTCATAATGCACGAGACAGTATGATTCCCAGTTGCATAGAATTTGTGTGAGACTATGAACACATCATTTCTTAACCAAAACATTAAGTTGTTGAACCAATTGGGAGAAGTTACACAGCTGGAGCTTTGCATAAGCATAACTGCTTAATAAAGCATAATCAAATTTGAATAAGCCAATTATATATGCCACATAAATGATCGAAAAAGGCACCAGGCATTAGGCAGGCAATGGGGTGAAACCTAGCACTTAATCACCAATTAGGCGTACCAGGTGGCCATTAGGTACAGTGTTGTGAGTGTGAAGCAGGGCCCAGGGACAGCCCAGCCCTCCCTCACGTGCAACACAGGAGATAGGATTAGACCTTATCCAAGCTAGTAAGATAAGAATTTTGTTAGTTTGTTAGATCTATTGTTAGGATTTAGAAATTGTGCAGGTTTGCAGGCCTAGCTCTATAAAGGCAGGCGCATGGTGCTGTGTTAAGGGGAATCAATATAGCAAGAAGAATTAGTCCAAGTGTCCCCAATAGTCTAATCCCTCCCCTCATAGCCGATGGCTGCCCAGCAATCCTCCCGGTGTGTTTACCCCTAATGATCCTAGGATCATAGCACAATGGGTGGGAGGGTAGTGTGTAGCGACTAGAAGCCACCTAGGCAAGCTAGATGGTTGATTTTTGAAAGAGGGTAAAGGATCTGGGGGGCATCTTGCGACTTGGCTGAGCTCCTCGCTCGACAGGTGAGGGTCCACCATGGCAACAACACCTAACGTCCCAAAATGCAGGATGTTAATGATCCTGGCATGTTGGGAGGTGTTGAATAAACAGGATGTGAGCATTTTCAAACGTAAGGAAAATGCCATCAATCCCACTCCTTGCAAGGATCAAGGAAGAAGGAAGAACTTGGGCCCTACCAGAGAAAGGTAACTTGCATGTGTATTGCAGTGAGCGTAGGCTTTTGTCTGGCCATGGACATTTTTTGTTTTCACGCCTGTCTTAGCATGACTTATGCATATAATTGGCAGCTGTCCTGCCGGTTCATTGAAAAAAAAAGTAAAGTAAGCATATAGATACAGTGGGATACAAGGAAACAAAAATCATCCCAGTTCTGGACCTCATTTCGTTGCTCCAGTGCACGGGGCGGTTCCTACTGGAAAGTGTGCTAGGTTGTTTGTGCATCCTTATTTTCCTCAAATAGTACAAATTGCAAATGCAGATTATACGTCAAGGTCTGCCGGGCAACCAGACATATCGGCCCAAAGAAGAGCACAGCAGGAACAGCAGATAAATCGTTTTTTTGTTTAGGTCGATTTGTTAGTTGGATTCTATCAATTAGCTAAGTTGGTTAGTTAAATATTTTTCGAAAAACACAAACTGGACCGACTTAGGAGGAACAATGTGGCATTTGTAATTTGTAAATAAGAAGATATTGACACCCAAATTCGTCTCAAAAGCTCAATATTTTTATAGTTAGGGACTCAAGAATATATAATGAGGAGGTCATCATATATGAGGAAGCAAGAAAATGTATGTATCCCATCACTGCACATATATCCCATTCAACCCTATCTACTGAGCTATGTTTCTCCCTATTGCCCTGCACCCTCATATATATAGTTCTCCTGTCTCCAAAGCTCATAACAATGTACAACTAACATTTCAGTACTCAACAAAATGAATTCTGAAACATTTTAGATAAAACGATAAACAGAACAGCACATAGTGATGCAAGTCCTTCTGTTGGAGTAGTGAAACTGACCTGAGTCCTACAATGATAGCGCTTTCTGGAACAATCAACTGAGCAGGAGTTGCAATGATACTCAACAGAAGACTCAGCTGCGGTTATTGCATCTTCAGCTAGTTTAGGCTGAGAAAGGAAGCTAGTAAACTGAACTGGGGATATGATTTCAGCTTTCTTCGAAACAGGTACCAGATATGAATGAACTGTTTCAAACTGAAATAGCTTCTCAATCAGAGAAATTTCCTCTGCTGTATCAGCACTACTTTTGCTCTCAACTAGCTTGCAGTCCTGCACAACTGGTGGACAAGGATGGAAATTAACCAAGCCCCAGTGAGCCAAGAACTCCAAGATTTCCAGACGAGCATCCATCTCCCCAATTGACAACTCAGACAAATCTTTGGACTCCAGATGCACTTCAGGATTAAAATGAAATTTTCTCATGATTAAATTTCTAATTCCCAAGTATATCTCGGGTGTCCTTCTCTCAGATTTCCCATCAAAAAATGTAGCCAACATTTGCTTCTCAATGGGGTGAATTTCCTTCCATGAAAACCATCCTTAGAAAATAGCAACAAGTAAAGAAGACAAACAATAATACAGAAATACAGTACAGTATGCATGTGCAATTTTATGTAGCCCCAGCATGCAAGTGCATCAGCAGCATTTTAAAGCTAAAAATTATGCATTAGCTCCCAAAAGTTTCAGACACCATATAATGATCATAGTTCAACATAGATGGCAAGCTCAAAGCCTCTAATTGGATCATACACTGCAAGTAACAATACTGCTCAATTCGCATGGCACCAACAGAACTGCTTCTGCTTTAAATTATGACAATAACTATTCCCATGAACTTGACATGCTACACGTTCGTTAAACAACTAAAATTATATATAAATGATATTGGCATCTCTGCTAGATTTTAAATAAAAAAACGTCAAAATAAATATTACATGTCTATTGGTTGTTCCAGGTTTATAAAATGGAAAGAAGGTCATAGGAAATGGTGGGTGAGGAAGAACTTGCATTGACATTGTACTTCTATTGTGGAATTCTGGATAGCATCCAGAATAGATATGGACCATGCAATATATATGTAGGCCCAACTGCAAGTGTTTGAAGACGAAAAGTAAAATTTAATAGAGGCAAATCCCAGCTTAACAGATAGTGTTATCATTTTGCTACCATTACTGGCCCCAAAAAGGCAAAAAAGAAAAACAAATAAATAAATCTTTTAGCTGACACAGATGAGCACTCTTTCAGGAGAATTGTTGCACATCAAGCGGAATGAGGGAAGCAAAGTCTTTCCAGTGCTCCATCCATGTAGTCATGATCACTGCAGGAAAGAAGCAGGCTTTCTTTCCTCAATGTACATAACATAGCAACAGAACATGAATTACATCCGTATGCAGTTTGTTAAGTCTAAAATATATTTCTGGCTAAAACACATGTTTCCCAAGGATAGAACTAATTAGGCAAACTTGATTGCAACTAATACATGTTACTAAAAATTTAAGAGCTATAATGCCTAATCATGTCTGGTAGTAAGAGTAACTGAATTCTAGTACATAAGAACTGTGGGCGCTAGCTAGGCTACTGCCTAATATGCCAGTAATAGGGCTAGCACCGGTTTATGCTACTATAATAAATGTTTCATTAGGGGAAAACTGCAAAAGATGTCGTGCTTTCATTCCTTTGCTTGTGACGATTAGTTCATCAAGTTGGGAAGGTAACTTGGGCAAGTCATTCGATACAATAAGACTAACTGCAAGCTATAATGGAAAAGGATGTTAAACCATCCTGTTGTTGTGAGCCGCCCTAAAGACCTGTAAGGAGTTGGCATGAGGAGGTTTGGTGCACATGCAGAAAGTTAATGCTTAACTTCAAATTGACAACAATGGGTAAGAAAGACAGGAAATTTTTCTACGTATTATAATGTCCAAAGGCATTTGGAAACGTTGTCATGAAGAGGTAATGAGGTTTCATATTATCATATTTTCTAGGAAATCTATTATACGATATTTTTGTTTGAAACATATCTGACGGTGAATTGAATGCACCATTGATAGGGATCGATTGCTTAACAATTCCCATTGGCCTTTCCTAGGAGAACCAGGCAGGCAACAAAAAGATAAAAAAGAGAAGCAAAACAGCATAATTGTTGCACAGTAATGCAGCAAATAAATTAGGCTAAAAATGACATTATGCAATTAATTCCTAATAAAGAATTTGAACATGACATTGATTGGCGCTACACAAACAGCCTAAGGAAGTGCCAGTATTCACAGAACAGGTCTCAAAAGTTAAATATGAACTACAAGGCATGTCTTGTGGTGTTTATGTCAATATTGTAATTTGCGTACACTGGCTGTATGATGCAACACATTAATGTACTGGCAGTGCTGCACATATGCAATATCATGTAAAATCATTTATTTGGTATTGAATTACAGAAGATCAGTTTAGCCTAATTAAAATTCTGGAAATAGAGCATAAGCGAGCATTCAGAGAAAGGAGTGAATAAAAAATCTAATAATATGCCTGTTGATTATCTATACACAAACTGGCATGAGAATGTAGCTTCCTAGCAGTTGAACCGCAATTTAACATACAAGAAACACCCCCCCCCCCCCCCACCCCTCTCCCCGCCCCCTTTTTTTTCCTCTCTTCCTCCTCGTCTCAGAGGAAAAGGAGGAAATTAAATGTATCACATTGACTACTGTCTGGTAGGCGAGCCTTACTGGAAAAGGTGAGGACGATGTATTTTAAAGAGCACTGAGCCAAATTGGTATTGCAACTGATGCATGTTAAAATTTAAAAACTAGAACTGGCTAATCATGGGTCAAGGCTCAGATTTGGAGCAACTGTATTCTTGTATATAAGAACTGTAATAGCCTGCTAGTTCATGTAATCTAAAAGGAGCAGTAGACAATCAATAAGAAGATCAAAGATACAGAGAAAAAAAAGAGACACAAGCATTGCAAAGTAATAAGCATTAGTTTTAATAGGCTAAGACTATGAAGTTAATTTCAAATAAACGATTTAACATGACATTGCATTGGGGCAAAAGTAAAGGTATTTTTGTAAGATAGCCTGTGGAAGTGGCAATATTCGAAAAAACAGCTCTCAAAAGATATGCATGACCTGCAAGATGTCTTGCAGTTCATAATTATCTTTTGGTAGCTGTTTTCATGAATATGGTGATTTCCGCAGGCTAGCTGTATCATGCACAACATGAATGTACTGACGGCACTGGGCATATGCAATGTCATGTGAAAATCATTTATTTGGTATTAAAATGCAGAAGATCAATTTTAGCCCAATTTAAATTGTTGGAGAAAAAAGGGCATAAGTGAGCATTTGGAGAAATATCAGCATAGTAACAAATTGAGATATATTCATATGCTTGTTGATTATCGCATCCATACCCAAACTGGCCCAAGAATGTAGCTGCTAGTAGTTCAACCCAAACTAGACGCCAGATCGAAATGTGCCTCCTTGCAAGCATTTAAACAAACATGCGACCTTCGTGGGGTGAAAAGCCCTAACTCAAATTGACTACCAGCAGACCAAATTGACGAAACAGAGAAAGAATGGCATCCCATTTCAATGTACTGTTCGCATGCGGGGGGGCTTACCGGCGAAGGTGGGGACGACGTGGACGCCGGGGCCGCGGGACAGGACGGCCTTGATCTCCTGCTCAAGCGACGGCCTTTGCGGCGGCGGCGGCGGCGGCGGCGCCTGCGCCTCCTCCGGCTGCTGCTCGCGCGGCGGATTCACGGAGCGGCGCGGCGCTTTCTTCCGAGCGGGCTTGCGCCGCGACTTTCTGGCGGCCGGGCAGCTGCGCGGTGCAGGCGGCGGCGGCGGCGGCGGCGGGAGGGGCGGCGGGGCGATGGGGGCGCGCTCCCGGGCCTGGCGCTTCGGCGGCGGGGACGCGGAGAGTGCCGCGGATGCAGCCCTCTCCTTGCGCTTGGTCGCCGCCCCGCGGCGGCGCGGCGTGGCGGCCGGCGGCGGCGAGGGTTTGGGCTCCATGGCGATGCGAGGAAGCTGGAGTGACGAGTGAGACTGGAGTAGTAGTGGAGTAATGAGCCGTTGGATGGGGACTTTTGGGGGCAAGCGTGTTTGGGTTCATTTAGCAGGCCTTGCGTTTCTCTGAATTGTGGTGCCTGTGGTACAGTGTACCCCAGATTGAAAGACCACAGGAACCATGATTTAATTTTATTTTATTTTGAAAAAAGGGCCACGATTTACATTTTTAAAAAAACACACATGAATTGAGCAGTTTACTGTGGGGATTTAGAAAGGGAGTATGGTCGTTCCCGAACTATAGCCAAACAAGAGTCATCTTCATTGATAAGAAAAGGATCTGTCTACCTGTAACTCGTGCATTATAGGACACCTCATCCCTCGAGCGATTTGTTTTGCCCCAGCACCAGTTTTTTTATTTGCTCGGAAATCAAGTGTTACAACACAGTCTGTCACTCGAAACAAAAAGGGACCACACGATTAGAGATCAACAGCTCACAGAAAATACTCATGTACAAAAAATTGACAGAAAATTAAACGGGGGCAAAAAAAGGTTAACTTCATAAAATCTTCTGCTTAATAACATATTTATTAGAGGTTCCATTCAACTTGAAAAATCAAACATGAAATTCAATCTGATCTTTGTGATAAGGAGCATAAGAAAAAAGTATGTAACACACAAAATAGAGAGATGGCTAACCAATCTGTCTCTGACAATTTGTGAAATTCATTGATCTTTGTGATATAATGGGTCCAGAAAAATAAATTTGTGATCCTTTATGTCAACAACAAACACAAACCAGTGCTAATTGAATATAATGGGAAAATACAGCTGTGGAAAAACATGAAAATCAAATATAAAAAAAAGGAGCATAAGAAAAAAGTATGTAACACACAAAATAGAGAGATGGCTAACCAATCTGTCTCTGATAATTTGATGAAATTCATTGATCTTTGTGATATAATGGGTCCAGAAAAATAAATTTGTGATCCTTTATGTCAACAACAAACACAAACCAGTGCTAATTGAATACAATGGGAAAATACAGCTGTGGAAAAAATAGTTCAGTATTAAAGCAAGTTTTTTAAAAAAAACATACGATGCTCATTGCTTATATTTATAGTTCCGTATGTTTAGTAATTACTGTATTGGTCGCATGTAAAAGAAGTATGATTGAGAGGCCTATTCCTGGAAGATCTCTTGAAAGAACGTGCCAAAACATCATGATTAGCTTCATCAACATCTTTTAACAAATTCTCCTGGATAACAAAATAGTACAGGGAACAAAAAAACTGAAAACACTGGTGAAACTGCATTGAGTTTGTAAAAATAAAAACGTAAAAAAGATGAATTATTGAAGATTGTTATGTACACCAATGTTAGCGAAGAAGTAATGCGACTTTGATGCGTCAGGTGGCCCGTTTGGCTTTTTGTACAGGCTGTAGCAGAAAGCCGATATCATAAAAGAATTAACTGTCTCTCCTAACTTCAAAGACTCTCCAAGAGACCAAAAAGTACAACGAACTTTACCAATGCTAACAGCATCCTCACTGGAGGGCAGAAAAAAATTAATGAGTGGAAAACGAAGGTATCAGTCAATTTCTTCAGTTTGTAACCATTACAAACATGAATGTTGCATAATCAGTTAATTACACCTGCCATCTTAGTAAGAAAAAATATTGACTACTAAAGATTAAACCCTAATTACATATGAGTTACAGTAGAAACATTATTGTAACTGCAACTACTATAAACTGTAACCATAGGTAATATAGTGATAATATGGGATATAGTTGGAAATATAAATAATATATGTACATTACAGTAAATCTTCTTACATAGTACAGTAAAAAATATTAGCTGTCAAAAATAGTTCAAAGTGAATTGTAACGATGAGATTATCCATAGTCAAAAGAAGCGCTACAGATCTGATCGCATACAATTTGATATCCAACTAGACAACTAAGCAGGATGAAGGACCAACAAGGATGAGAAGAAAAAAGTACCAATGCTAACAGCATCCTCATTAGGAGAGGCAAAAAAAATTAATGAGTGTAAAAAAAGGTATCAGTCAATTTCTTCAGTTTATAATCATTACAACTTGAATGCTACATATCAGTTAATTACACCTGCCATCTTAGGAAGAAAAAATATTGACTACTAAACATTATACCCTAATTACATATGAGTTACAATAGAACATTATTGTAACTACAACTACTATAAGCTGTAACCATAGGTAATATAGTGATAATATGAGATATAGCTGGAAATATAAATAATATATGTACATTACAGTAAATCTTGTTACATAGTATAGTAAAAAAATATTAGCTGTCGAAAATTGGTTCAAAGTGAACTATAACGATGCGATTATCCGTAGTCAAAGAAGCGCTACAGATCTGATCGCATACAATTTGATATCTAGCTAGACAACTAAGCAGGATAAGGACTGACAAGAATGAGAAGAAAGAAGTACAACGAACATTACCAATGCTAACAACAACCTCATTGGAGAGGCAGAAAAAAAACTAATGAGTGGAAAAAAGGTATCAGTCAATTTCTTCAATTTATAACCATTACAAACATGAATGCTACATAGTTAGTTAATTACACATGCCATCTTAGTAAGAAAAATATTGACTACTAAAGATTACACCCTAATTGCATAGGAGTTACAGTAGAACCATTATTGTAACTACAACTACTATAAGTTGTGACCCCAGGTAATATAGTGATAATATGGGATATAGTTGGAAATATAAGTAATATAAGTACATTACAGTAAATCTTGTTACATAGTATAGTAAAAAAAATTGGCTGTAAAATTAGTTCAAGAGAACTGTAACGATGAGATTATGCATAGTCAAGAGGCGCTACAGATCCGATCACATACAATTTGATATCCAACTAGACAAACTAAACAGGATAAAGGACCAAGAAAAAATAATGAGAGACAGAGAGAATAAAAATAACTACATATTATGAGCACACAATTCAATTGAAAAGAAACACATACTGTATATTTGTTGATAAGAAAAAGCACTCTTGTTGAAAATTTTAGAATTAAAATACAATCTATCTAAATTAAATTCAATTAAAAAAATATTTTAGAATTAAATTTGTTTTCAAAATTCAGAATACATTAAATTATATCTATTACCAATTTATCGTAAAAACTGTAACCTCTGATAGTATAAAATGTAAATTTCAGACCATTCCATTATATTTGCAGTGGATAAAAATTTTTTTGCCAAGCTAGTGTCTAGACATGCATATTGTGGGGCCGTGCACATTAAATGTTTGGAGACACAGAAAAAACTGATGGACAAGCAAAAAATACAAAAAAAACACACACAAAGAGAATGTTGAGCTTACTTGCTATACTGAGAAGTTGCCAGATTGCATATTGCTTGATAATTTCTTAACTCTGATTTAGAAACAATAATCTTGGCCTTTGCAATTACAAAATCTCCATTGAAAAAAGGGCCAGGCTTCACAACTCTTCTAGGGCCGTGAATTGGCAATTTACCACCAGTGGAACAATCCCTTTGATGATAGGTGGGCAACACAGATAAAGAGTTCCCTGAGATAATATCATGCAAACCAGGGTCGCCTTGCTCAGATGGGGGCGAACCAGACACCTTAGACATTCGGAACCTTTTGTTATAAAGTTGATCAGACTTCCTTGTCATATCACAGACTGACTGAGAAAAGCTGGTTTGGCCCAAAACTTCAACCTCAGGAGATTTCTATTAGATACAAGCAAAAAATGAAAAGAAAAAAAAGTCAAAATTCAAATAAATCCGTGTGGTTCAAAAAACCCTAAGGACAAAAAGACAATAAAATAACTTTACGTTTAGATAAATCAAATAAACAGAAAGAGGAAATATACATACACTTAGGTCCAGAATTTTAGATAGTGAAGAGAAGGTCACATTGCGGTTGGAGCTTGGAGCTTCACGTTTCTTAGACAAGTTTGATGTAACTCTGGGCGGAGATTCCTAAATAAACATAATGGTCAAATACACACATGCTTTGGAAAAAAAAGAGAACCAAAGATGATGCTTAACTGTGTTCCTAAAAAAATAATAAATAAGAAATGGATGACCAGATGTACCTTTTGAAGAACAGATCTGCGATCACCAGGTCGCATCTGAGGCGAAAAGGAATCAGGTACAAACTCTGCATCATCTTGAAGCAAAATGACATCTTTGGGATTATCACGACTGTGGCTGCTGGGAGGAGACAGGGGTATGCTGACTACCAATAACATCAACATTAGAGATGTCCTGAAGAGGTTTCCTAACAGAGCGAGGCGCATCTGCTGGAGCTGGCATGGAGGGGTTTGCGCTACTAGTCATTTTAGCCTTCATAATCCTAATAAAAGGATCTGAAATAAGTTGGGCAATATATATATATATATATATATATATATATATATATATATATTTCACATAAAACATACAAAAAATGATAGAGGTAGAAAAAGGGGGAAAAGAAAGTGGCGTAATTTCTAAAACAAAAATTCAGATAGCTCACGGTTAGGGGGGTATCCGCTTGGGGGGCAAACAAATTTCTTAGCAGTTGACTTATGAGAAGCAGGGGGACTGGCTGAAAAAAAAAAGATAAAAAGCCAGTAGGTGCAGTCATAAAAAAATGATATATATACACAAAAAGGAGAAAATATGTGGTGAACTAGAGAAGAATATATGGTGGACCAAACATAAAATCCTTCACTGAACTTTAACGATACATAAAAATGCATATACATACTGTTCTTAGCCAGCTTTTCCAAATTTTGTTGATGCGTTCCTGATTCAGCTGTTTTTAAAAAACACAAGCATGAAAAAAAACATGAGAGAAGTAAAAAGTTGTAGAATATTATAATGAAAATGAAAAAAGTAAGAAAGCAAAAAATAGAAACATAAACATACCACTGAAGAATTGTAGTTTGAAGATGATGGAATCAAATCATTGTGTGACCGGTGATGGGGGCGTATTCTTGAATCTTTTTCACTAGATAGACGATTAGGGGGGGAGTTCTAGAACACAGCAGCAGAAAATAAAAAACAACAAAAAATATCATGAATTATTAAAGGGGGGAGGGGGTTCCGCTGTATAAAAAAAATACATGTGGGAAAACTAAATGGAGAAAAACAGAACCAAACCTTTTCCAAAGAAGAAATCGGGGGGAGATGGGGCGACTGAATTCCAATTTTATGAGAATATCCAAAGCGAGTACCGTCAGAATGATCAATAGCAGGTGTGTCTCGGGGGGCTAATTAAACAAAAAAATATATATAGAACATACAAAACATATCAGAGAACTAGTAGGGGGGGACGCATCAAAGAAAGTATGTAGCACCCCCACCAAAAAATCGGAAAAAAAAGAGTAAGAGAAAGTATATCACCTGAATGATCAATGTTTTGACGACCTGAAGATTTATCCTTATGAACAGCTGAAGGGGTATCTTTTGCATCTATGTGATGAGCAGCATTGCCATCAGGGGATTCATTGATTATCTTCATGACATCCAGAACTAACTTCTTTGATCTAGAATCAATGCTAGATGCTTGTCTCAAAAGCTTGGAGAACATGGCCACCAAATTGTCTGGTAGGCTAGACAAAGCAGTGACATCCAAATCCAATCTAAGCCCGCAATTAAAACAATGATTCTCTATTGCCTTACAAATGTCATTCTTCAAATCAATAGGAAGCTTTCACCTTGACACTGAATCAAGTTTATCCATAAACTCAACATCAAGAGCTACATGCTGTGAGCTGCTATCATGGAGATGGAGGTTCTGCACATTTTGGTGTATGAACAAAAAGGAAAAAAACTGGATATTAAAAAAAGTAAAAAAAGAAATGTATAAAAAAATAATCATATATTTATAAAAGGCCAGATGGTTACCATTTACTTTGAAAAAGTAACAAGAACCAAAATAAAAATATTAGCAAACAAAAATTGATATGAATGGGGGGAGGAAAAAAAATCTTTGAGTAGCAGGTGTCGTTGAAATCGAGAATAGGGCGAAAACCATAACAACCATTGGGCTTGAGGTCGAGATCTGAGTATGTCTTTATCATGTTCCCTTTCCAAACACATGTTCGTGGCAATGTGTTAGGCTGACGGCGCGGGGCAAATTCAACAAAATCCAAATACATCACCTGCAAGAAAAATAGATAAATATATAAAAAGTAAAAAATAAAAAAAGATTACAGTGCTCATAGCTTAAATTTTACAGTTTCATATATCTAGTGGTACAGTACTTAGCAGCATAAAAAAAGTTTGATACAACTATAAAACAGATTACTAAACACTTGTACTACAACGAACATGCAGTATTGTGCACGTACACCACCACCCAGCAAAAAAAATAGTTTTATAAGCATATAAACAAAAGAGGGGGCGGAGACAAACTTACAGTGAGGTAGTACAAGCAACCACCCAGAGTTCAATTATCTTTAGCCCTAGAAGATTTAGATTTCTTGAACAACTTTATAGAATCAAGTAACCAATCGAACACATATCCACACCAGTCAAACTCTTTAACTCTTGTAATATTAGCAAAAATACCAAAATGCTTGGGGCTTGGAGTTATTGAAGAGTTGGGGCACAAGAAGCTGCTTAAAGCCACGACGATGAAGCAAATAAAGACATCTTCATCAGACAACTCTTCTGAATACTTGACCAGCTTATTAGCGAAGAAAGTCACTGAGGGGATAGAATTCTTCTGGAACTTGTTCAGAACAACTTCTTTACCGCGACTAGTATCAGAAGGGAATGTGTCACCGCCACGAGGGATCCCAAGCACGCAGTGAACAGATTCCTTGGTCAATGAGATAATCTTGGCATCAACAACTATATCTCCTTTCTTGTAGTCAACCAAATTAGCTACCCACTTGACAAATTTTTTCGGGACGAAGCACTTGTCAAAATTCAGCAAAGGACCAAAACCATAGCTCTCAATGACTTTTCTATGCTTAGGGGATAGAGAATCTAAAACATTGGAAAAAGTCGTGATAGAAAACCAGGTGAAAGCATCTTTGGGTTTGGTGACAGATTTAATCTTCCTTTTCTACACAAAATCATATTGTGTTTAATTAAAAAAAAAGGAGCATAAGAAAAAAGTATGCAACCTCTTATCTGCGTGTACTTTTCTTACCATCTCACCTACATAGCAATTGTGATTGAATGAGAGATATTTTTTTTTGAAGTAACCCGTGGAGAACCCTTCAGTACCGAGTGGTAACACCACCCGGTACTGCTGTCTAGCCTTTGGTACCGGGTGTTGTTACCATCCAGTACTAATATGAGTGAAACCTTTAGTACCGGATGGTAACACCACCTGGTAGTAATATCTAGGTACCGGGTGTTGTTACCATCCAGTACTAATATGAGTGAAATCTTTAGTACCGGATGGTAACACCACCTGGTAGTAATGTCTAGGTACCGGGTATGCCATTCGATACTAAAGGTTCCCTGAACCTTTCTATCCACCTCCTCAAAAGTACCGGTATGAAGATGACCCGGTACTAATGCTAGAATTAGTACCGAATCATCTTCACGCTAGCGTATTTTCTAGTAGTGTTTACTCTATCCTATATTACATCCTATTGGCGCACAAGCACTGAACTACTACCTCCGAGAAAAAAAGTTGACGTTCAGACACATAAAAGAGTAGCACAAAAAGTGAACTGTACTGCGTGTCCAAAACTCCAGATTTTCCTGATCGGAGGGAGTAGTTTTTTACAGAGACACAATCATGTTGCCAACAACCTTGCCACTAAGAATGGCACCATCCTTTGGATGCAAGCATGAAACATGTATACCTTGTTCTTGCATTGCAGGTATGTATTCCAGAATCGACTGTTAATAATTACTCACTGCTTCGTAAAAGGTAAAAAAGAAAGAAATAAAGAAAAGGGTAAACGAATTGAGCTACTCCTCGATTAACTGACCAACGACCCAGAGAGGCAGATCGAGCGCCAGGCGGCATTCAGGGCAGGTAGTGCGTGAGCGCATATGCGACGGTGGATCCGTAGAAGAGCAGCCCGCCGACGACGAGCCCCGAGAGCGCGAAGGTGGCGCCGACGGCGAGCGGGATGCCGCAGGAGACGAGGCCGAACTTGAGCTGGATGGCGTCCACCATGGAGAGCAGCAGGAAGAAGGTGCCCATGATGGAGCACCCTGCCGCCAGCAGCATCATCGGCTGCGCGAACCTGAGCACGGCGCGGCGGCGCTCCCGCGGCCCCGCTGCGCGCCACGCCGGCATCTCCTCGCAGTCGTCGGACGGCGGGGGCTTCTGCTCGCCGTCGCCGTAGAAGTCGTCGGCGGCGAGGAGCGTGACGGCGAGCTTCATTCCCTGCGCGACGAGGCTGGAGAGGAGGTAGAAGCCGAAGGAGAGGATCTCGAAGAGGAAGAAGTTGCGCGCGATGTCGTCGCCGGCGACGCACGCGGGCGGGATGGTGGCGGAGGGCGTGATGGTGCCCGTGATGCCGATGAAGACGGCCACCGTGAAGAAGGTGTTGGCCGACACGATGCCCTCCAGCGCCTTCACGTGCACGTCCGGGTTGCGCCGCCGCAGCGTCGGCATCCCTGCGACTCTGCTCCCGGCGCCCGGCTTGTTGCTTCGGTCTCTCGCCCAATTCCAGCGCCGCGCTGTATGAGCGTGGGGCTAATAGTATGGCCTACGAGTAAGCCGCTACTGCTAGTGAGTGAGTGAGTGATGGGGCTGACAAGTTTCTTGTCAATGATGGCAAAAGGTTGCTAAGGAACAATCATCTTCTGAGGTGGTCTAACTACTCTGTTTTATTTAAGTGTTTCCGTACTAGACTAACTTTTGAGAATCATGTGGGTCTGTGTTTGTACAGGGAGGAGGTTTTACAACTTCCCTAGTTGATGGACGCCCACACGTTTGCATTTCGTAAGATTGCCGTAGTCAATGACTGATCAAGCCTAAAGATGAAAACTACAAGGTTTCCCAAAGACACTGTCGACAAATGAGATCAACCAAACCTGATCATCAACCACAGTCCTATTAGTCCATACCATTAACCATATATAATGCCTCGCATAATGTGTGCACTTCTGGGACAATACTTGATCCATACTTAAAGCTGCTGCACGGAACGTGCGAGTAGCTAGCTTTCGGGTGCGGCAAACCTGAAAGGCGCGGCGCGGGTGATCCATGATCAGGTTATTCATCAGGACCAGGTCGAGGAGCGACGGTGCACGGGTGGATGTGGTTCCATCCATTCTGAATTTCTGATAGCTGCGTGCCAACAACCGGTGGTTGCGCACTAGTGAGTTCTGTCCATGGCGCATTGGTTGTCCATCATTGGAGCCTTGGAGGGATCATTCCATCCATTTTCCATGGGACAGCAAACTAACAGCAGCCGCTACAGAATTACTCGTGAACTCATATACTATCAATCATGATTGGTCGCTCCAGAGTCCAGAACACCTACAACACAGATTCTTGAAGAGATCTTTATTTACTGGGGGAAGAACGTTCTTTTTATAACAAAGGATTGATGTGTGGTGCACTAAAAAAATGGGTATTTGCGCTTAATTGTGGCATATTAATAAGCAACTACTGAGGAAATAATAAACTTCTTGTTTGTATACTCACTTATCAACAAACAAATACTAATATACTATATGCTGCTATTATCTCCAGAGTCTCCATGTCATAACAGAATATACCAAAATATATTATATGAACTAGAATTGGCTGCAACCTTTTTATTTCTACCTTTTTTTCTGCCCTGTATAGTACAGTTTATTTATTTATTTTTGTGTGTGTGTGTGTGTTGGGGGGGGGGGGGGGGGGTCGGGTCCTACATTGAACACTCTTGGGAAACAATGTCAATGAATTCAGCATTGAGTTAGCTCATATATACTCTCTCAGTACCAACTGAATGTAATACTTTAGCCTCAGTCAAAAATGAGCTGCACAAGCTTCCTCAGAGCATTGTATTCACAGGATTCATCAAGATGTTAATATAACTATCTCAAAATGAGAGAATTTCACCGGAGAACCTTGCCTTCTAATATGTGATCACGGAAAATACTCATTTTGTTATGTAAAATACACCTGGTTTTCAAAAATAAATGGAAAACAGAAGCCAAACAGTATATGTAACCCTGCAAATATGAAGTTCACAAATATGATGACTCATGAAAACTTTGAAAAGAATTGGTCCAACATCACAAAGGATGCATAAGATATAATGTTTCAAACTCTACAGTATGTCCTATACATGTAGACATTATACATTGATATCGTGGTATACTGGTATGGATGGTTAAATCGTTCTTACAACAAATCTTAGTTGATATGAATTTTGAGAATAACTCTGCAAATGCTTTGAAGAATGGTGGAATTTTTGCCACAATGTGCAGTTCAGTGGGGAAGAACACCAAGTTTCATTTTTATTACTGGTAATTTTTTTTCCTTTTGCAGTTCAGTGAATGAAGAGGAACCAAATACAATTAGTCAGGATCATATTTAGCTGTTTAAGACAAGCCATACCTCATGAGAGTACCAAGACATAGTCTAGAAAATTAAGGAAACTGCAATGGATACAGAAGATATAGGAGCAGTAAACACTAGTACTAAGCAATGCACTGATTATTTAATGAACTACAATGCTATTGCTTATTTTCTTGGAGCGCGGCATACAATGTATGGTTAAAAAAAAATCTTGGACCAGTTACTCACAAGATGATGATGATAGCACTGAATCTGCAAAGATTGAGTGCTCAGTCGACAGCATACAGTTACTCACCACATCATGGAAAAACTTGCTCACAGAGTCAGACTAATTGGTTTTGTTCTCTTTTCTTTATTTTTGCACTAAGGCAATACTTGCCTGGAAACATTAGCTGATTAATAGCCCGTAATTCAGCAGGTGAAGGCAAGACAACCCAATCCTTGAACTGAAAGATATAAAGCAACAGTAACATCAATGACTTCTATATGTGCTGTTTTTCAGGCATGCTTTCCCAGTAATCATAAACAATTTCCAAGCATGTTGATAAGGTGGCTAACGCAGAGCTAACATGATTGATCAAATCTAGTCTCCCAGTTCTGATAGCTCAACTAACCAAATTTTGATGTAGTGGGTGCCGGAGCTGGTAGCGTGTAGGAATAAATCTATGCAGTAGATTCATTATTAACAAGGAAAATGTGGAGGCATGTGCATTATGTAGAAGAGAGAATAATTACTTCAAAGAAATTGTATTTCATACAGGCTAGGCAAGTTAAGCTTAGGACAGTGATAAATCAAAGCAAAATTAAGACAACCTATTCCAGGATGTCCTCATCTATCTCGATTGGAATGATCTCCCCATCATCAAACTGGTCCTTCCTAGGAGGCGCTGGAGGGGCAAAAAGGCGTGGTGGGCCAGTTCCCTTCTTCTTGTTGCGGGGCCTTGCCTGAAACGATCAGACAGCTAAATAAATAAGGATTGCAGCAAAAAAATGGGAGAGGTTTATACTGGAGTGGAGCACTCACATTGCCATATGAATGGTTGAACCTTTTGCCTCTTTTCGTCTTCTTGTCCCCTCTCCCACAGTAGACTGAGCAAGGGCAAAGGAAGTTTAAAATCTTCAGTCCATAGGGCCATCAATATTGACATAATCAGAAGCCAAAGAAAGATTGTGCCCCTGTTGGCCTTTGGTAGTCAGATAGAGAACTCTGCCATTAGAATTTCAGAACTTGAATTGAACTTCCGATTTATTACCAGTATTTTATTGAGCCAATTCCCTCAATGCCATAGAAATTAACGTGGCTTCCCTCAGTGCCATAAAATTTTTCGGAACTCCCTCAGTGCCACGGCTTCAAAATTTTATCCCCTCAATGCCAATTCCGTTAGGGATCTGTTAAATTTTAACAGAACTACACCAGACGGGGGGCGGAGCCTGAGCCGGTGCTCGTCGACGTCGTCGCGGATATGGAGGAAGTTCGCGTGGCTGCGGTCGCTGTTGCCGTCCACGTCGCAGTGGCACCCGCTGGCACCGGCCCCCGGCGCGGCGTCCGGCTAGCAGGTGGCGGCGCGCCGGCTGAACCGGTCGCGGTCCGGGGCCCGGCGCGCGCTCAAGGGCCTCCAGTTCATCAGCCGCACCACGGGGTCCTCCTCCGCCGACGCCGACAGCGGTGACCTCTGGCGCCGCGTGGAGGAACGCTTCAACGCGCTCGCGCGCGACGACTTCGGCGACTGCATCAGTACGTGTGAAGAATCCCTCCGTCGCCCGTGGCCAGGATTGTTGTCGGTGCGATCACCGTGACGGCATTGGCGCGGCTGGCTGCAGGGATGTGGACTCCAAGGACTTCGCGGTGGGCATCTTCAACGCGCTGGCGCGGCGGCGGCGGGCGGCAGCAGAACCTGGAGCGGATCAGCAAGGAGGAGCTCTACGACTTCTGGCTCCAAATCTCCGACCAGAGCTTCGACGCGCGCCTCCAAATCTTCTTCGACATGTACGCTCTACCCTACCACTCAACAATCCTGCTCCTCTGTTCATGAAACCTAGAGCTTCTTCACCTGGTCTCAGTGATGAACATGCAATGGTACGATGGTAGTAAAGGGGAAAAGCCAAATTTACTTCATTACATTAGAGGGGCAAATGTGTCTTTTCTAGGTTACTTAACAATAACATAACACCTCGCGGACGAAATTGGCATTGAGGGGATAAATTTTGAAACCGTGGCATTGAGGGAATTTCAGAAAAATCTATGGCACTGAGGGAAGCCATGTTAATTTCTATGGCACTGAGGGAATTGGCTCTATTTTATTTGAGTACATGCATCTTTGTATTAAATCGGAAAGCACGTTTTGACAACAAGTCCGATGCAAATGGCATCACCACATCAGAGACTACCAAAACTTTAAACAATCGAGATAAAAGAAAAATAAGCTAAAGCTAACTGACTTGTTTACCACCCATTCCTTAAACACCATCAAGATTTTTTTGTCTATCAGTTAATAGGTACTCCATTTCTTTTTATAAGGCACAGACGCATTTCCAGATTCAGACATTATAAACTTCAACGAATTAGTAGTCTAATAACATGTAAATTTTGTGATGCAAGTTTGATGCAATTAGATTCGTATTTGAATGGCGTTTCCTATGATTATGATTTTGTTGCTATGAACAATTTTTTTTTGAAAGGAACTGCTATGCTATGAATAATAGGATATGGTAGAAGTTGACAACCCCAACCAAAGCATCACAGACCGCATTGGGTCAAACCACACTTATATACTGAAATGGAAGGAGTAAATGTTTAATAAACTACTACTAGTGGTTTTAGTTCACAGAACAGAAGCCAAAAAGGATTGCACCCCACTTCAGTTCTTGTAGTCAGATAGAGAACAAAACTCCAAAAGAGCTTTTGATCATTAGATATTCATAATTTGAATTGAATTTCTAATTACCAGTATCTTCTTTGAAGTATATGCGTGCATAGCTAAATGTTTGATAAGCATAAGCTTAGTAGTAGTTTCTAGTTCATACATATCATCAACAACCCCTTAAATATCTCCTGTTGAAAAAATTTATCAATAACTAATCCAGCTGGAGCGAAGGAACTGCGCTGGGGAGTCCATTCAATTGACAGATTCGTGCTCGAACATTTTAGGCAGAGAAGGAAAATATCCATCCCCAATTGAACTTGAGAATTCCAAAAATGCCAGCTAATAGTACCACCCATTGCTCTTGAAATGTGCATACAGGAAACTACCTCAAACGAACAGGCAGTGAGAGGCTTAATTTACCGTCAAGAACTGGAGTGACGGTAGCCGACGTGACGGCGCCGACGGCGAGGGTAGCGCGGGCACGGGGGAAGGCAGCTGCGGCCGTGAGCGCGTAGGACGAGGTGGAGACAGAGGAGGAGACGGCGCCGTGGTGGTGGGATGGAAGGGCGGCGGTGGACATGGCCATGCCCTGGATGGCGAGCAGCGCCATGGCACGAGGAGGAGCGAGCGCACAGGGAAGAGTGTTGGAATGGTGGGAGGATCAGGTTGGATAATAAGTAGGATAAAGAGAGGACAGTGTTTGGGCTGGGCTCGCAAAGGGAGAAACGGGCTGAGCTGGGCCACGATGGGCTGATCTGGGCCACAAGTGACCTTATGGGCCGTCACTGCGAAGCGTCTTACTATCCTTTGCTCTTTCTCGTCCGTGAGTCACGTTGCCGCAGGGTAACTATACCCGTTACCCATATCCACACCCGTGACAAACGGATAGGGTATGAATGTACCCATCTCAAGCGGGTAGGGGATGGATATACCATCCATCTTCTTTCCCTTGATTTGTTTGCTTCCACTTCCTTTCCCCTACGAATCCTGGTTCGATTCTTCATCTCACGATTCAATTTCGCCGTTCTAGTCTGTGTACCAAGCCGTCGACCTGTGCGGCGGCAGGGCCGCAGCCCGTCCAGCTCTGCCTAGAGGTCAGTCAACGGACTCTGCAAAGCGTCCTCCCTTGCCTTTCTGTTACCGGTTTTAGTTCATGCAAAGCACAGGGCTCTTGTTCTCACGATTCAGATTCCGTCAGCATAACAATCGATTTGAGTAATTGGCCATAATTTGTTATTCTTGGCTACACAGGGCTCCATCTATCTAGATCCAAAATAGGAGCTGTGCTTCTTGTCCCATTACCAGGTATGAGACAGTGCCTTTTAATTCCTTCCCCCTTCTGATTCTCTCGCTGCTTAGATATCTGTTTTGTTTTTGTTTTTGTTTCTGATTCTGACCAGCCAATGCCATGCTTGGATATGTGTTATTTAATTAGATGGTTCTCTCGCCGCTTGTATTGTTACTGTACCTACCTGCAGACAAATATTAAGTCTTGTATGACACCATACACATGACTGCATATACAATGTTTGTTCAGATTATTTTCCTGCACAAAAAACCTGAAGATTTGTTTGTTGGACACATAAGTAATAAGTAATAGACCTTGTGACTTCTTTGCAGTGGCTTGATGGAAACTCATGGGATGGGCTCTCATGGGATTGTTGGGAGCTTTGACGGCACAGTAGAGAGGGAAAACAGTTCACTTAACATATACTCCGAAGGGATCAGTCTCAAGTAAGGCTTCTTTTTCACACTGAGCTGATTTTTTTATGCAATCACTTATATATCAGTTTCTTGCATATAATGGTTTTCCTATCCATGGCTGATTATATCTTTATTTTAGTTTTTTAGTTTGATACAACCAAATTTAGAGGAAGATGTTAGTACATAAACTTTGCCTGCTAAAAAAAATTGAGGTCAAATGTTTGGAAAGATTTTGAGTTGACTATGCTAGAGGATGGTTCTTATAAAGCAATATGCAAGCATTGTAAGAAAGATTATGTAGCTGGTAATAGGGCTGGAACAAGCCACTTGAAGTATCACATTAGGGTCTGTCCTGATATTCAGTCATCAAGGAGAAGAAAGTTTGGTAGTCCAAAGTTGGATATTCCTATCTTTGATCAACAACGCAGCCGCGAAGATTTTTCCAGAATGGTTCTTGCTCATGGTTACTCTTTTAATATGGCTGAGCACTACTATACCGGAATATTCCTCTATAATCTTCAACCTTCATTCAAACTAGTGCATAGAACTACTCTGAAGGATGACTGCATGAAGATTTATGAGGAAGAGAAGTTGAAAGTATATCAAGTGTTTGAGAAACAACCGGGTCGGTTCAGTTTAACATCTGACATGTGGACTCATACTGAAATGAGTGGTTGTATGAGTATCACAGCATACTACATTGATGATGAGTGGAATTTTCATAAGAGGCTCATAGGATTTGCACATGTAGAGGTACCCCAGACCGGTGAGCATATTGCGAAAGAAATCATCAGTAGGCTATATCCTTGGAATTTAGATAGAAAAATATTTTCTTTACACTAGACAACTGTACCGTGAACAACGTTGTGGTCCGAGATTTGAAGAAATTTCTCTTGTCAAAGAAAGCCTTGCACTTGGATGGAAATCTCTTTCATGTTCGGTGTGCAGCTCATGTGCTGAATTTAATTGTCCAAGATGGTTTGAGTGTCATTTCTTCAGCTATAGGGAATATCCGAGAAACTGTCAAGTATGTGAATGGATCCACATCGAGAAAGGAAAAATTCAAGTACTTGCACAACAAGTTAATGCTCCTAATTTATCTCTCAAAGCTGATGTCCCGACTAGATGGAATTCTACTTTTCTTATGCTTGAAAGAGCTATGAAATTCCGTGAAGCTTTTGCTAGATTGCATGTATGCGATAGTTCATACAAGTTCTTACCTTCCAAGGAGGACTGACAACATATTCATTGTGTAGCAGATTGCCTCAAGGTCTTTTACGAGGTTACAAAAAGAGTTTCAGGTACAAAATATCCCACTTTAAGTCTGTACTTCAATGATTTCTATGGAATTTATCTTCTCCTCCATGAGTGGCAGTTCCGTGTTAATGCATTTGTTGCATCAACGGTTGTACCGATGGTTGATAAGTTTGAGAAATATTGGGACATTGCAAATAAATTATTAGAGATTGCAACAATTCTTGACCCCCGCTACAAAATGAAATCCATCGAGTACTACTATAGATTGATTTATGATCCATTTGTGGCTGAACTAAGAATTGAATCTGCAAGAAAATCATTTCTTGAGTTGTTTGGTGAATATGCAAGTCAACCCTCCCAAACATCATCAGATGCTAACTCATCAAGGAATTTTGAGGCAGCAGTACCTAGTTCAGCACAATCACCATCTAGTCTGTTTGCAACTAGATTGGGACTAGAGAAGTTTATCTATGAGAGCAATTCAAGTCGTCATAGTAAATCAGAGTTGGAGATCTATCTTGAAGACCCATCTTCTCCTGGAATTGGCAATAGTTCTTTTGATATTCTAGCTTGGTGGAGGGTTAATGGCCCAAAATATCCGATCATTTCGCGGATGGCTCGTGATATACTGAGTGTTCCACTTTCAACAGTGGCCTCTGAGTCTACTTTCAGTTCTGCTAAGAGGATACTTGATGATTATCGATGTAACCAACTCTCAGAAACAATTGAGGCTATAATGTGTTCACATGATTGGCTGAAGGGTCGTCATATACCAAGTGCATATATCTACTAAAGAATATTCTTGGTACTTATATACAGGCTTCCTAAATTTTTTTTTATTTGAAACAGCTGAGCCTAGGGGTGTTCAAGGTGATATACTGTCAGCGCCACGGGAACGGGGTCCCCCCAGCCCTGGACAAATCAAGGGTAAATGGGCTAAAAGGCCCTCCTGGCTCATTAGTAGTAATGGGCCAAACTGAGGCGCCTCCTAGAGGACCCAATACCGTGGGAGGCCAAGCGCCTCCTCGGGATGGAGCGGTTCCTTCGTGGAGAAGGGATCGCCTGAAGGCGCATTTAATGCGGCCGCCCTGCTACAACTGGGCGAGGCCCGTGGGCGGCGCGCCTTCCCCATAAAATAATATGATTACGAGGGAAGCATGCTCTCAGACAGCGCGGCGACCGGGACAGAGTGAGCCTCCCCTCCCGGGTCACGTCGCGTCATCTGGCAATGGGCGGTGGGATGGCCCCCGCCACTCACACCTCCCGTCACATCGGATAGATATGGAGAGGAGCGCCTGCGACCCCGGACGATGCATCGAGCCCGGGAGAGACCTCGGAGCATCCTGGGGTCCCTTGAGGAGGACCCCGGGTGATGATAGTCCTAGCCCACGGTGCGGGACCCTGCCTGGCGGGCGGGCGCCACTTGCAGACCGGCCCTCATCAGGCGCCACATTCACACTTAAGGCGTTAAGCCTCTTCCCGGGGCCCGCGGAGAAGGTTATAAATAGAATAGACGGGCAATGTGTAAAGGGATCGAATCCAATCGACCTGAACTCAGATTCAGCTGAATACCACCATCAGCTCCACACAGGACGTAGAGTGTTACGCCCACGGCAGCCCGAACCTGTCTAAACCACCTTGTCTCCCGATCGTCATACGGTCGGAATCCTACTACGTGTTACACCCCTGTCCGAATCTCTAAACGGGGGTTCCCACGAATCCCTGCTTACGGTACTCACCCACCGTCCGCTGGCGCGCCAGGTAGGAGGTGTTGGCGCATAGGATCTCTGTCCCCGATGAAGAACCTTCAAGAGAAACCATGGCGAACCGCTCTGATTGTTCCGACGGTGAAAGCAACGGTGATCATGCCCCCCGAAGGGGGCCATCCAATGCGTCGCCTAGCGCGGGGGCGGTGGAACCACATCCCCTCGCACCAGGCGGACGCCGGACGGCGTCAATCATCACGGCGCTGCCCCGACTTGACGCTCCCAAGTCCGCCTCCGGAGGCACCGCCTCCGCCAATGTCAGGTTCGCCCAGTTCCGGGTTGAGACCCGGAAGCGGGCGGCCCTGCAGGCGTCTCGGGCACGAAGGCGCCTCGACCTCAACGGTGTTCCCCCTGGGGAAGCACTGGTGGCAGCCTGTGCGCTCCGACGCCACCCCCTGGTGGGAGCAGAGCCCGGAACACCCAAGGGGAAGTGGCTCGATGAGCTAGCTAGTCTCATCGGGAAGGCGTGCCCGAGGCCGAGGGCTCAGGGCTCTCGCACGGTCGCCCGAGGTCCCTCCCGTGGGGACTCTCGGCCGTCGTCGCAGCAGCCCACTCCGGGCCGATTGCGCACCGGCAGGTCGCGCGACTTGCGCTCCCGCCTCGACGAGAAGAGAGCCGGCGAAGACGCCCGGACTACCCTCGAGTGTACACCACAAGCTGGAATGAAGCCTCGGTTGACCTGCTTCACGCGGTGCACGGGGGCGCCATGCCGATGCAGGTGTACTCGATTCACGAAGCCTTCCCATGAACGTTTGTTTAAATGTCCATTTGGAACACTAGCTAAATGCCATCCGTGAGCGTGGCAGCTAGTGTGAGCGGCTAGTTCATATTGGCCGCTGCTACCTGCTGGTGATACTAATTTCCATGTGCTTTGCATACCCATAGCACAAGAGCTTGTAGGGCCCGCTGCACGTGTGCGGCCCTTTTTTCCTTCGTTATTGTCTTTTGCAGGAAGTGGGAGCTATACGTGTCCTCCATGCCGCCGACCGCTCAAGCGGCTCCATGTCTGTCGCCGGCATGTGCTGTGCGCTTAGCGCACTGTCCTGCACACCCGTACGGGCCCAGCCAGTGCCCAGCATGGCCCCGACGTCCAGCCATGTGCACAGATAGGACCGCTTCAGGTTACGAGCTACCCCCAAGATGCCCGGTCTCTCCCGGGATGTCCACCCGCGCGAGCAGCTTGCGCTCTCGCGATGCGCACCACCGATGCTCCCGGCCCCCGGGGCATGTGCTGTTGCTGTCTTGGACCCCGGGACACATGCTGGTGCTCTCGAGATATATGCGGCTCGTGCTCTCGGGATGCCGGCGACCGCACTCGACCTCACGCAATGGCGGCACAGACGGCAAGCAACGACACCGGGACCGCGACCGTGACAGGAAGCAGTACGGGACGGTGCGTGGATGGTACCGAGTGCTGGGCGACAACAACGGCTTCCTCAACCCTGGCGGCGTCCCAGGCTCTCAGCCTCGCGCGGCTTCCCGGAACAGCTGAGCTGATGCGACCCCGAGTCGCAGGACCCGAGCTGACGGGCCCCGGGTTGCAGCAACTACGCAAGCTGCTCTCGCGTTGCTGACTCAAAATCTCAAAAAAGGTGCATATGTAACTGCGCGTCTGCGCCCAACGTTCCAGCCCACTACATGGTGGGGCTGCTTGTGGGTATATGAGCCGCACGAGGACTGAGGCGTGGCAACGCCGCCGTGCTCAGCAACCCGCATACATACCTGTGTGCCCTCGGGGAGTCGGGGAAGCCTCGGTCCCCGCGCCATTCCCCGGAAGAGTTCAGCTGCTGAACTACTTTCCGTTCTCGGGACGTTGGCAGCCTGCGACAGCCGACACAGAGCTCCTATTCCTCCGATGATGAGGTCATCAACACCAACGATACATCCACTCCGACACAAGTATCTATTGCTGATCCTATTACTCGTGCTCGTGCGCATCAACTTAATCATCAGGTGAGTTCAAATCTAAGCTCATGTACATCATGTTTAGACCATGGAGATCTGTGTACCCTTGTTTTGCTTAGAAACCAAGGAGGCGACCGAAAGAAAAACGGATTCGCGCAGGCTGGATTCGGACTGCAGAACAGTACGAACTTGTGACGGCCACCACGGTCGCATATGAACTCGGATTGGGGCGTTCAAGTACTTCGTGGAAAGTTTATGAAGTCTTCTTTCAAACGGATCCGGCCTCATATCCATATCTATTACGAGTCGGCCGCAATCGTAAAATTAATACAGAGTCCTTTTCTGCACATGGTGCTGCGTCACCCTGTTTTGGCCCAATGGGCCGTGTATCAAGTTGAGTCCATTACGGACGCGTCCTATGGTTGGAGTACGACCCCAGCACCCCTGTGGTCGTCCTCCCACGTACCTATACCCCTTAGCCGCCACCAAGGATGCTTGGGTTTTGTTTAGATCAAGTTTAGCCTTCGCTACTTGCTTGCAAGCGCGCGTGCTGGATCAGCCGCTCGTCTTCTTGTCTTCGGAACCCCACCATTATTGAGATTGCGTGTGAAACCTTCATTTACATCTAGTAAATTCAGTACTTGTCATACTTGTTCTTGCTAGTTCTTCGATTGCTTGCAGGATGAGTGCCCTAGTGGCCGGGTGCCGCGCTTCACAAGATCGTGACAGCCATTGGAGGGGGTGTATCGGTTGCTAAGGCGCAGCTTGGAAGGCTGTAGTCGGGCCGTGAACGTCGCCTCCATCGACCAATCGAGTTACCCACGCCTCTCATCGAAAGATCGGGAATCAAACCCTAGCGGGTCGCCATTAGTTGGTAATCAGAGCAAGGTTTATCGGTGAGAGACTTCTAATTCTTCGCTGTTTTATTTTTCCTATAGTCCAGAAAAGCCAAAAAAATAGTAGATTAGTTTACCTTCAATCCTATAAACTCGTTTGAGCCTTTGCTAGCACTGCTTAGTTAGGGCTTGTTGAACTTTCGGTTGCATCGGTTGCGACAAGTTGCTGGTTTTAGTTTTAGTCCTTTAGAGTTTCGAGTTCTTGTCACGTTCTAGTCACAACCGTGCGCTATCATACATACTCCGTGTTGGCGGAATCCGAGTCCATATTCGTGTTCAAGTCCGAGTTAGATTCTGTGTTGGTTTGTGACCGAATCGCACGCGGTGCTGTGATTCGAGTAGGGGTCGGTTTCCGAGTCCGAATTGGTTATTGCGCCGTGTTATAAAATTCCATTGCTATTCGCACTTGTACTGCATATTTTGTAGCGCTCCAGAAAGGCAGAAGTAGTCTCAGCTTACTCAAACCGCAACTTTGCACGAATACATATAGTCTCGGCTTACTCGAGAGAGAGTATCTTTTTTACCGGAATACCCCTACCTTTTCGGGAAAAGTTTGTGTGCTGTGTGGCTCTTTTGAAGTCTTTTAGTTTATATAATCAGTTTTGAGGATCCCCTGAAAAAAAAGAAAAGAAAAAAAAGAAAAAGAAAAAAAAAGAAAAAAAAAGAAGGGAAGAAAAAGGGGTTGTTCTTTGTGCATCTTTTTGTTCATCGGTGGTGTCTCGTGACTTCATTTGTGTCCAGGCTCGCGTCTCTAGCACGGTCTAAGCTATGACCAGCATAGTGCCGCCGTTGAACGATTCTTCAGCTTGCTTTTGTAACTAACGTGGTGCTAGTTCATCCTTGCTTCAGCCCACCTATAGCTCCACATATCCGACTACAGCTTGACAGGTCCTGTTGTTGCGGCACCGATATACTTCATCCCACGGTTGCAGACTTGTTGGTTGTCGTCCCCTCCTGTTGAGCAAGGTAAGAATTGGTAAGAGCTTATGTAACGGGTTGAGAGTGAGTGCCTTGCAGTCCCCATTAGTTGTAGGATCTTATTTCTTCACCTATTTTCGTGTTTCCTTTGTTCATCTAACCATGACAAGATCAGAGGGTGATGGGAGTTTAGGTCACTCTCCTCGTACCAAGGGAATCATACAACATTTTGAAAATACGATGAGGAGGCATGTAGATGGGCTTACTGAAGATATGCTGGTGTCAAATGATAAGATTGGGCAGTTGAAGGCCACGCAGCTTGCCACCAACACCAAGCTTACAAGGCTGGAGACGTCGGTCGCTCATATGGACCAAAGCCTTGCTGCTCTTTTGAGGCGTTTTGATGAGATGCATGCCAGAACTGCAAATGGGCATGAGGGAGAAAACAAAAAGGATGAGCGTGTCGAGGATAATTGGGATGATTATGTCGCTGATACTGAATTAGATGACCAAGATGCTCCTAGTCGCCGACGACTGCGAACTAATCGGAGAGGTATGGGTGGACATCGACGACATGAGGTACATAATAATGATGATGCTTTCAGTAAAATAAAATTTAAGATACCTTCTTTCGATGGAAAATACGATCCTGATGCATATATTACTTGGAAAATTGCTGTTGATCAAAAGTTTGCATGTCATGAATTTTCTGAGAATATACGTGTTAGGGCTGCTACTAGTGAATTTACTGATTTTGCCTCTGTTTAGTGGATAGAACATGCTAAGAAAAATCCTAATAATATTCCACAAACCTGAGATGCTTTGAAACGGGTCATGCGGGCTAGATTTGTTCCTTCTTACTATACGCGTGATCTGTTACATAGATTGCAACAATTGAGACAGGGTAATAAAAGTGTAGAAGAATACTATCAGGAATTACAAATGGGTGTGTTGCGTTGTAGTTTACTGGAGGATGAGAAATCTGCTATGGCTAGATTTTTAGGAGGTTTGAACCGAGAAATTCAGGACATTCTGCTTATAAAGATTATACTAACGTAACCCGTTTGTTCCATCTTGCTTGTAAAGCTGAAAGGGAAGTGCTGGGACGACGTGCTAGTACAAGAACTAATATTTCTGCATGAAAACCTTCATCATGGCAGCCGCGCACATCTACCTCATTGACCGGATGAGCTCCTGCACCTTCTACATTCCCGAGTCGGTCGACAATACCCGCTCCGTCCAATGATAAGACACGTGCTCCCTCGATAAATTCAGCAACCACGACTGTCCAGAAACCAGCCACGAGTGCATCTTCGGTTGCATCCACGGGAAGGAAAAGAGATGTTCAGTGCCATCGATGCAAGGGCTTTGGACACGTGCAACGTGACTACCCTAACAAGCGCATTTTGGTGGTCAAAGGAGATAGTGGGTATGTCTCTGCTAGTGATTTTGATGAAGATACAATTGCTTTGCTTGCTGCTGACCATGCAGGTACTGAGGAACAACCAGAAGAGCAGATTGGTGCAGAGGATGCAGATCATTATGAGAGCCTTATTGTGCAGCGTGTACTTAGTGCACAAATGAAAAAGGCGGAGCAAAATCAACGGCATACACTGTTCCAAACAAAGTGTGTTATTAAAGAGCGTTCGTGCCGTTTGATAATTGATGGAGGTAGCTGCAACAACTTGGCTAGCAGCGATATGGTCGAGAAGCTTGCACTTACAACAAAACCGCACCCACATCCATACCATATTCGGTGGCTCAACAATAGTGGTAAGGTCAAGGTAACAAAATTGGTACGAATTAATTTCGCTATTGGTTCATATAATGATGTTGTTGAATGCGATGTTGTGCCTATGGAAGCTTGTCATATTCTGCTAGGTAGACCATGGCAATTTGATACCGATAGCATGCATCATGGTAGATCAAATCAATATTCTTTTATACATCATGATAAGAAAATTGTTTTGCTTCCTATGTCACCTGAATCTATTGTGCGTGATGATGTTGCTAAAGCTAAGAGAACTAAAACTGAGATCGATAAGAATGCCAAATCTGTTAGTAGCAGGGAAGATGAGATAAGATTGAAAGGACATTGCTTGCTTGCTACTAAGTCTGATATTAATGAATTGATTGCTTCCACTTCTGTTCCCTACGCTTTGGTGTGCAAGCATGCTTTGATTTCAGTTCACGATATGCAGCATTCTTTGCACCCGGCTGTTGCTAACCTTTTGCAGGAGTATTCTGATGTGTTCCCAAGTGAGATACCAGCGGGGCTGCCACCAATACGAGGGATTGTGCACCAAATTGACCTTATTCCTGGTGCATCGTTGCCAAACCGTGCGCCATACAGGACAAATCCGGAAGAAACTAAAGAAATTCAGCGACAAGTGCAAGAACTACTCGATAAAGGTTATGTGCGTGAGTCTCTTAGTCCTTGTGTTGTTCCGGTTATTTTAGTGCCTAAAAAGGATGGAACATGGCGTATATGTGTTGATTGTAGGGCTATTAATAATATCACAATTCGATATCGACACCCTATCCCTCGTTTGGATGATATGCTTGATGAATTGAGTGGTGCTGTTGTGTTTTCCAAAGTTGATTTGCGTAGTGGGTACCACCAGATTCGTATGAAATTGTGAGATGAATGGAAAACTTCTTTCAAAACTAAGTTCAGGTTATATGAGTGGTTAGTCATGCCTTTTGGGTTAACTAATACACCTAGTACTTTAATGAGATTAATGAACGAGGTTCTGCGTGCTTTCATTGGGAAATTTGTTGTTGTCTACTTTGATGATATATTGATTTACAGCAAATCTTTCGATGAACATCTTGATCACTTACGTGCTGTTTTTAATTCTTTACGAGATGCACGTTTATTTGGTAACCTTGAGAAGTGCACCTTTTGCACCGATCGAGTGTCTTTTCTTGGCTATGTCGTGACTCCACAGTGAATCGAGGTTGATCAAGCCAAGGTGGAAGCTATACAGGGATGACTTATACCGAAGACTATCACGCAAGTGCGGAGTTTCCTAGGACTTGCTGGTTTCTATCGTCGTTTTGTGAAGGACTTCAGCACCACTGCCGCGCCTTTGAATGAGCTTACAAAGAAGGGAGTGCCTTTTAGTTGGGGTAAAACACAAGAGAACTCCTTCAACACGCTGAAAGATAAGTTGACACATGCATCTCTCCTCCAACTCCCTCATTTTAATAAAACCTTTGAGCTTGAATGTGATGCTAGTGGCATTGGTTTGGGTGGTGTTTTGTTACAAGAAGGCAAACCTGTTGCTTATTTCAGTGAAAAATTGAGCGGGCCTGTTCTGACTTATTCTACTTATGATAAGGAATTGTATGCTCTTGTTCGCACATTTAAAACATGGCAGCATTATCTATGGCCCAAAGAGTTTGTTATTTATTCAGATCATGAATCTTTAAAACATATTCGTAGTCAAGGAAAATTGAACCGTAGATATGCTAACTGGGTTGAATTTATTGAATCTTTTCCTTACATTATTAAGCACAAGAAAGGAAAAGAGAATATAATTGCTGATGCATTGTCTAGGAGATACACCTTGTTGAACCAACTTGATTATAAAATATTTGGATTGGAAACGATTAAAGATCAATATGTTAATGATGCTGATTTTAAAGATGTATTGCTACATTGTAAAGAGGGGAAGGGATGGAACAAATTCATCGTTAGTGATGGGTTTGTCTTTAGAGCTAACAAGCTATGCATTCCAGCTAGCTCCGTTCGCTTGTTATTGTTGCAGGAAGCGCATCGAGGTGGCTTAATGGGGCATTTTGGAGCAAAGAAAACGGAAGATATACTTGCTGGATATTTCTTTTGGCCAAAGATGAGAAGAGATGTGGAGAGATTTGTTGCTCGCTGCACGACATGTCAAAAGGCTAAATCACGATTGAATCCACACGGTTTGTATTTGCCTCTACCTGTTCCTAGTGCTCCTTGGGAAGATATTTCTATGGGTTTTGTGTTAGGATTGCCTAGGACTAGGAAGGGACGTGATAGTGTGTTTGTGCTTGTTGATAGATTTTCTAAGATGGCTCATTTCATACCATTCATAAAACTGATGATGCTTCTCACATTGCTGATTTGTTCTTTCGGGAAATTGTTCGTTTGCATGGTGTGCCCAACACAATTGTTTCTGATCGTGATGCTAAATTTCTTAGTTATTTTTGGAAGACTTTATGGGCTAAATTGGGAACTAAGTTGTTGTTTTCTACTACATGTCATCCGCAAACTGATGGTCAAACTGAAGTGGTTAATAGAACTTTGTCTACTATGTTAAGGGCTGTTTTGAAGAAGAACATTAAGATGTGGGAAGATTGTTTGCCTCATATTGAATTCGCTTATAATCGATTGCTGCATTCTACTACAAAGATGTGCCCATTTCAGATTGTATATGGTTTCTTGCCTCGTGCTCCTATTGATTTAATGCCTTTGCCATTTTCTGAAAAACCAAATTTTGATGCTACTAAGCGTGCCGAATTGATGTTAAAACTGCATTAAACAACTAAAGAAAACATAGAGCGTATGAATGCTAAATACAAGATTGCTGGTGATAAAGGTGGAAAGGAACTAAAGTTTGAACCTGGGGATTTAGTTTGGCTGCGTTTGAGAAAGGAAAGGTTTCCTGAATTTAGAAAATCTAAATTGCTACCTCGGGCTGATGGACCATTTAAAGTGTTAGAGAAAGTCAATGATAATGCATATAAGCTCGATCTGCCTGCGGATTTTGGAGTTAGTCCCACATTTAACATTGCAGATTTGAAGCCATAATTGGGAGAGGAAGATGAGCTTGAGTCGAGGACGACTCAAATGCAAGAAGGGGAGGATGATGAGGACATCAACACCAACGATACATCCACTCCGACACAAGTACCTATTGCTGGTCCTATTACTCGTGCTCATGCGCATCAACTTAATCATCAGGTTTAGACCATGGAGACCCGTGTACCCTTATTTTGCTTAGGAACCAAGGAGGCGACCGAAAGGGAAACGGATTCGCGCAGGCTGGATTCGGACTGCAGAACAGTACGAACTTGTGACGGCCACCACGGTCGCATATAAACTCGGATTGGGGCGTTCAAGTACTTTGTGGAAAGCTTATGAAGTATTCTTTCAAACGGATCCGGCCTCATATCTATATCTATTATGAGTCTGCACATGGTGCTGCGTCACCCTGTTTTGGCCCAATGGGCCGTGTATCAAGTTGAGTCCATTACGGACGCGTCCTAGGGTTGGAGTACGACCCCAGCACCCCTGTGGTCGTCCTCCCACGTACTTATACCTCTTAGCCGCCACCAAGGATGCTTGGGTTTTGTTTAGATCAAGTTTAGCCTTCGCTACTTGCTTGCAAGCGCGCGTGCTGGATCAGCCGCCCGTCTTCTTGTCTTCGGAACCCCACCATTATTGAGATTGCGTGTGAAACCTTCATTTACATCTAGTAAATTCAGTACTTGTCATACTTGTTCTTGCTAGTTCTTCGATTGCTTGCAGGACGAGTGCCCTAGTGGCCGGGTGCCGCGCTCCACAAGATTGCGACAACCATTGGAGGGGGTGTATCGGTTGCTAAGGTGCAGCTTGGAAGGCTGTAGTCGGGCCGTGAACGTCGCCTCCATCGACCAATCGAGTTACCCACGCCTCTCATCGAAAGATCGGGAATCAAACCCTAGCGGGTCGCCATTATCCGAGGGCCCAAGGTGGCTTGCCACAACGTGGGGCCCGGGGGCTATCCCGGGATCTCTATTCGCCAACGCCGGCGTCGACGATAGCAGCAGATCGCGCAGCGTCGTCCGTCCATCAGTGACAACGAGGACGAAAGACTAGAACGATGGTACCTGGGGCTTCGCCGAACCATGGTGACGGCGGCGTCGCAGCTACACTGGGGGCTCGACAACATTAACGCCCCTTGGAACCGCTCCGGTGGCAAAGCCGACTCCGGTCGCACCAAAGCCCGCTCCGGCGGCAAAGCCAACTTCGGTCGCACCAAAGCCAGCTCCGGCAGCAAAGCCGACTCCGGTCACACCAAAGCCGCCTCCAGTCATACAAAACCGACTCCGGTCGCACCAAAGCCCGCTCCGGCGAAAAAGCCAACTCCGGTCGCACCAAAGCCCGCTCCGGCGGCAAAGCCGACTCCGGCCGCACCAAAGCCCGCTCCGGCGGCAAAGCCGACTCCGGTCGCACCAAAGCCCGCTCCGGCGGCAAAGCTGACTCCGGTGACACCAAAGCCGACTCCGGTCGCACCAAAGCTCGCTCCGGCGGCAAAGCCGACTCCGGTCGCACCAAAGCCCGCTCCGGTGGCAAAGCCGACTCCGGTCGCATCAAAGCCCGCTCCGGCGGCAAAGCCGACTCCTATCGCACCAAAGCCCGCTCCGGCGGCAAAGCCGACTCTGGTCCCACCAAAGCCGACTCCGGTCGCACAAAACCGACTCCGATCGCACCAAAGCTGACTCTGGTCACACAAAACCGACCCCGCGTCATGGCGGAAGCTCGAGTGGCAGCGGCGAGAGGGAGACGCAAGGAGTTGTTGGCGAGAAGACAAGTGGACGAGGTGGCCAACGATGCCCTTCCCTCCGACTATATATACCTAATGGAATGGGAGGGGACGGGGCGCTCCAACTCCGCGAGAATCCCGCGGACCCCACGCGCCGCCCCCTTCGGAAAGGCCGGCACGATCCCTGAAGTGGAGGGAACAACCGTAGCCGCTGCGCGGCACAAGCGCGTGGAGCAGAGAGTAACTCTTGGCCCCATGCCCGACTCACCGTTTCAGATTCGGGCGTGGGCCCAGGGGTTGCTATCAACGCCACGGGAACGGGGGTCCCCCCAGCCCTAGACAAATCAAGGGTAAATGGCCTAAAAGGCCCTCCTGGCCCATTAGCAGTAATGGGCCAAACTGAGACGCCTCCTAGAGGATCCGAGACCGTGGGAGGCCAAGCGCCTCCTCGGGATGGGGCGGTTCCTTCATGGAGAAGGGATCGCCTGAAGGCGCATTTGATGCGCCCGCCCTGCTACAACCGTGCGAGGCCCATGGGCGGCGTGCCTTCCCCGTAAAACAACATGATTACTGGGGAAGCCTGCTCTTAGATAGGGCGGCGACCTGCACAAAAGGAGCCTCCCCTCCCGAGTCACGTCGCGTCATCTGGCGATGGGCGGTGGGGTGCCCCCCGCCACTCACACCTCCCATCACATCAGATAGACATGGAGAGGAGCGCCTACGACCCCGGGCGATGCATAGAGCTCGGGAGAGATCTCGGAGCATCCCGGGGTCCCTCGAGGAGGACCCCGGGTGACGACAATCTTGGCCCACGGTGCGGGACCCTGTCTGGTGGGCGGACGCCACTTGCATGCCGGCACCCCTCATCAGGCGCCGCATTCACACTTAAGGCGGTAAGCCTCTTCCTGAGGCCCACGGGGAAGGTTGTAAATAGAATAGACGGGCAATGTGTAAAGGGATCGAATCCAATCGACCCGAACTCAGATTCAGCTGAATACCACCACCAGCTCCACACAGGACGTAGGGTGTTACGCTCACGGCAGCCCGAACCTGTCTAAACCACCTTGTCTCCTGATCGTCACACGATCGGAATCCTACTGCATGTTACACCTCTGGCCGAATCTCTAAACGGGGGTTCCCACGAATCCCTGCTTGTGGTACTACCTACTTCTGAATCATCTCTACCAACTAGAAGTCAAGAAGATCAAACTGATGATGATTAAGGTAGGCTTTCATGTGTCACCCTACTCTGTAGTTGCAAAACAGGGCAGCTAAACAAATGGATTGTAATACACTGAGCTGTTGACATTTATACTCTTTTGAAACAAAACAGGGCAGCCAGCCTTGTTTGACACGTGCCTTACCCTTGTCTAAGCTGATAATATTATAACTTTTCAGCAATCGAGGAAGAAGAAGGATCCGATACGATGTTTGTGGATATTACAAGTGGCATGCTCTATGTCAAGTGCCTCATACATGAATCTCGCTAGGAGTTAGTTTCTGTATGGAGAGAAGAAAATCTTTTTGCAAGTTTCTGATCAGGAGTACCTATATCTATCTATCTATCTATCTATCTATCTATCTATATATATATATATATAGATGATGGATGATGTAAAGGCCTTCTGTTTTGCACTTCTATAATATTCTCATTGTAGAGATACAGTTCGAGTCTATTCTTATTTATAGCGTGGCTGCATTGACCAAGTTCACTGTTGTACGTGGCTGCATTGACCTTCTGTTTATCTATTTCTTGTGTATTTATATACCCTTGCCCATATCCATCATATATTATATTCCCCGTTACCCAATGGGTATGGGCAAATTAAAGCGGGTAGATTATGGGGAGGATAATAATTGGATAATTAACTTATGGGTATAGGTAGGGAGAGATGCGGGTATCCCCAAAGCTTGGCCACCGACAACATGATCCGTGAGTCCTCCTGACTGAAAAATTATTGTCACGTTTTCAGAACACCCTTGAACAGTTGAGCTTGGTTTGAGAAATTGCTGTTATATATGTTTCTAAAATGTAGAAGGGATTCTTACTAAATGGCTATCTAAGGTAGAATAGGCGGCTTTGTACTGCAGGTTTAGCCGGATGCTCACTTTGGTCCTTACAGTATCAAATCGAATGGTACGCAAAAATCTTTGAAGTTTCTTCTTTGCATCAAATAGGACCCTGAATCTACATGGACGTCTTCCGCACACTTTCACGGGGAAGCAGCATTACACACACTTTCAATTCCGTGAAGGGTGAAGGCACCTGACACTGAAAAATCCATCAGAAAAAGTAAAACGAGCTTTTGGCGAAGCAGCATTTGGGACAAGTACGCTTACGACCATTCTCATCTGCCTAATCACAGGTGAGAAGTACTCCACTTCCACTAGCTTCTTGACCGTGACCAAAGTATCTGCCGATGCTGACATTTCTCTCCGTGCGCAGCAAATTCGGTACGCCTTGACTTTGTCAACGTCTCATGGAGTGGAGGACGCGAGGAACCGCAGCTATAAATAATCCAACCACGTTCTCTGATTCAGGCATCCATGGCAACGTCCACGATGGCGCGCTCTGACCGTACCACCACCACTGAAATGCGCTGGCTCGCCGTCTTGGTGCTCTATGCGGCAGCCATCTCCGGCGCGGCGGCGGCGGCGCGCGCGGACACCTTCAGCTACCCGGCCTTCGACGGCACCACGACGCGGGACCTCGTGGCGGCCACCAACACGTCCGTCCTCCTGCCGGCCGCCCTCCTCTTCGACCACGACGGCGCCTTCGCCGAGTTCAACCGCACCGAGGGCTTCCTGCTGCTCTCCGGGACCGTCGACGTCTGGCGCCCCGGCCCCGGCGGGGTCCCGGCCCTCGAGGCGTCGTTCAACACCAGCTTCACGCTGGCCGGCGCCGCGCCAGTCGCGTTCGTCGTCCTCAACGACAGGTTCCCGCCGCTGTACGGCAGGGGCGGCCTCCGCGGCTTCGCCAACTACACCTCGCCTGACGATGGAGCCAGCAGCGCCGGAGGCAGCCTCGCGTCCGTCGTGGCCGGGCCGGTGAGGTCGTACGGCCCTGACGAGCCGGCCGTCGGCCTCAACGTCACCGTCACGCCCAACGGCACGGCTCCGGGCAGGACTGTGTGGGTCGAGTACGACGCCGCCGCACACCGCCTGTCCGTGCGCGTCGCCGGCGCGGGCGAGCCAAGGCCGACCAAGGCCCTCCTCGACGCGCCGCTCGGCC
This sequence comes from Panicum miliaceum, assembly GCA_032594955.1. Lineage (NCBI taxonomy): Eukaryota > Viridiplantae > Streptophyta > Magnoliopsida > Poales > Poaceae > Panicum > Panicum miliaceum. The sequence goes on along the minus strand of CM064070.1, from coordinate 1,825,943 downwards.
TCGCCGGCCTCACCACCACCGAGAACGCCTTCGTCGGCTTCTTTGCCGCCGGGATCCAGGACATCATCGTCGGTGTCCGGGACTGGGACCTGACGGTGGATAGGTTCCCAGGTGAGGGCGACGGGAAGAAGGGCACGTCGTGGTGGGTGATACTGCTCGCGGTGCTCGGGTCTGTGGCAGCCACGGCCGCCATCGTCGCCGCGGCTGTGTGCTATTTCCAGTCCAGGCGGCGTCGGCAGCTCAATAACATGCAGCCACCCAAGATGTAGCTTGTCATTTATTGCCACGTAGAGGCCCGCGTAGGTGTCAACAAGGATTGCTTATTTGGAATTACATATTCCTTGACCACAGTTTAATTAGATTTAATTAACAAAAAATGTTTTATGTGTGATATCATGCTTATTAGTTAGGTGTTTTGGTTTGCTATAAGAGTAAAGGTTATGGTTCCTTCTATTATGTATAGTGTGCTTGTGATGTAAAATATAGGAGTTGCTAAAATTTAGTAGATTGAGCAATCAGTTTGTTACACACTGTTCTTTCTTTACCTCCTCCCGTCACCTCTTTGGCAACTTCATTATTTTGGACGTCAGTTCGGAGAGACACCATTGACCATTGTAATTGTCAGTTCAAGTCAGCTTGGTTTGTTTCCACCTTCAAACTTACATTCCCAGGTTTGTAAAATCAAATAAATTAATAGTGATAATGAATACAAGTCGCAACACTGAAATCAACTTGTCAAAGAATATATACAAACTGCATGTATCGAGAGAAGGGAGAATATGGCATATATATGCAACAAAGATTTCTTTGAGTGGATTACTGAAACTTTCATTCAAGAACTAGTTTCAGATATTTATCGCTAAGCGTGGAAAATCTTCTCTGTTAAACTCTGCTGTTATGCAGATTTGCTGAGGGACACCAAATTGTGTCCAGTTAGAATCTGAATATGGATGCAAGCTGAGCTTTCTGACCACGAAGATAAAGCAACATGAGTTGCTTGAATCAGTACGGTTCAGCCTCCTCTCGGTCCTCGCCTTCATGCGTTCGTTGGTGCTAATAGAAGTATCCGAAGTTCTAACCTTGGATACAAAACAGCAAGAAGCAATTAATTTCCTTAAGTTTGAATCTACCATGATGAACAGCATGCCATTCTATTTCAAAAATAATCCCTGTTTTGCGTCAAAAAGAAGAATCCTTCTTTCTTCCACCTCAAGTCCTCGTTACGAAATCTTTCACTAGTCCAATCAATAATATCTCGTGAATTGAATATATGGTTGCTTGTGCTCGTCAACCTCCTCCTGTCTGTCAGTTATATAATCTGTTTATTACTACTAGGAAAACAATCTGTTTGTGGAAGCGTGGACACATTTGAATGGCCAGGAGGAGATCAGGTCGCCATCGATCTCCTCCTGACCACGCTGCTTTGACCAAAATTGTTATAAGCATTTGAAATGTACAAATACACACATCCTGATGGTAACAGTAGACCATAAGGAAGCACGAGATGCTGACCAGTACCGCAAGTACAACAATTATGCAGAGGCTTGTCCTGCTGGTGGTGTGCGCGGCAGCAACCTCCGCCGCGGCGCCCGGCGGCGGCGTGGACACCTACAGCTTCCCGGCCTTCAACGCCACCACGGAGGGCATCGTCACGGTCACCAACTCGTCCAGACCATCACCGGCCTCGGTCTCTCGGAGGGTCGGCGTCTGGCGCGCCGGCGCCGGCGGGGTGCCTCAGGCGTCGTTCAACACCAGCTTCTCGCTGGCCGGGGCCTCCCCGGTGGCGTTCGTCGTGCTCCAGGACATGTACCCGCCGTTCCTGAACCCGGACGGGTTCCGCGGCCCCGCGAACGTCACGTCCGCCCCAGACGGCGCCGCGTCCAGCGGCCTCGCCGCCGTCGAGGCTGGCGTGGTGCGGGCGTACGGCCCCTTCGACCCGGCCGTGGGCCTCAACGTCACCGTCACGCCCAACGGCACGGCTCCCAGCAGGACCGTGTGGATCGAGTACGACGCCGTCGCGCACCGCCTGTCTGTTTACGTCGTCTCCGACGCCGCGGGCCCGTCCAGGCCGCGCGAGGCCACCCTCGACGCGACGGTCAGGCTCGCCGCCGGCCGCCGCACCACCCAGAACGCGTCCGTGGGCTTCTTCGCCGGCGCAATTCGCGACGTCATCCTCGGCGTCCGTGGCTGGAACCTGACGGTGGAGAGTTTGGACGATCCGCTCCCAGCGGGGGCCGGCGACGGGCGGAAGAAGGGGGCGCGTCGTGGGTGGTGCCCGTGCTTGGGTCGGTGGCGGCCATATTTCTGATTGAGATTGATGCGCTCGATCATGGTTCTACAGGCATGCAGCAACACGGACACATTTTGATGTAAGCGTTGCTGCAGGGCACATGGTCAAGAAAAAACACTGGGCCGCGTCTAGTTTCATTCATCAGGAACGCGGTGAAGCCATCATTATTGCACTTCCCGTGAAGTAACCAGGCACTGCAAATTTCAAGAGCTCCTTCAAAACCAAATCCTAAGCAAGCATTAGCTGACAATAGATGATATGCTTTTTGCTTGTGCCCATTCCTCAAAAAGTCAAAAGCAGAGTACGTTTGACTCTGACCATTGTCATCGCCTGATCACAATTACAGGTGGCAGGTACTCCACCAGCTCTTTGACTCTGACCACAGCATCTCACTTTATCAACCTGGCGTTGCTGACATTTCTTCCCATTCACGTGCCCAGCAAATTCAGTATGCTTCGACTGTATGTCAACGTCTCATAGAGCTACTTACCATGGAGGAGGTTAGTTATCGCTTCAGGTGATGAAATTATGCGCCATCATCTGAAAGCCCCCTCCTCCCGCGATGGCCCAACGCGGCCCACTTCTCCCCCATCGCCCCCACATGCGGTTCTTCCGCAGCTCCGTCCACCAGATCTGCCGCCGCCGCCCAAACTCAATGTTCCCATCGCTGTATCTCCTCGCCCCTGCGCCGCCCTCCTCCTCCGTCTCCAGTGGCTCCTGCCGCCGGATTCGCTGCCGCCGGCCACCCCAATCCAGCTTCACCAGGTTCCTTGCCGTGACGCCCCCGTTGCCTCCACCGCCCACCGGATGTCCTCCACCACTTGCGGCCAGCGGCGCCCCGCCGCCTCGCCGCCCGTCCACAACCCATCGCCACCGCCGGTCCGCCGCCACCCGGGCCCTCTCTCTACAGCCTGGGAACATCACCGGCGACAACCCCGACCCCGAACCCCGAACTCGAACCCCCTAACTCTAACAACGGCGAGGAACTCAGCGAGCAGCGAGCTTAATGAAGAAGAAAGGGATTGTTGGGCAGGTTGGGGCCGAATCGATCGGCTTCAGGTGATGGCTCGCGCGTTTGTCGCGCGAGCGATGTATAGCCGCAGCGACTTATTATGGTCGCCGTGGTATTGTATTCGTGAGCTACTTACGGTCCATGCGGCGTTGGCAGCTTGACATAGAGCCCAATATATAGCTTCTCACTTATTGCCACGTAGGCTGCTTAGGTGTGAGAAAGTTTAATTTGGTTCTTTCTGAATTAATACACGCGCTGATCATATTTTAATTGAAATTTAACAATAGGTTGTTTATGTCTTTAGTCATGCATAGCTTTGGGTTTGGCCTTCTAAGAGCTAGTAAGGTTAGGGTTCTCAGTATGTAAAGTATGCCTTTGATGTTAAGTTTCAAAAATCAATTTGTTACACCCGGTGTTCTCTAGTCACGCCCGATCTCGTGCACTACCACATTGGAATATTCTTTATGCCTGAATGGTTAGCTTTCTGAGGCAGCCTCTCCTCCTATATATGGAAACGAATTGAGTTTGAGCATTATATCAACCAATAGATTTGCCAAAGCCATGAACTATTATTAAGTTCATTTACTTGGAACTTCTTCATCCCTGGAAAAGCAATAATGTGCTATCTGAGTTGAGTATACATAGCTCAAGAAAGAGTAGCTAACTTCAACTCCTGTAATTGTAGTCTTTTTCTTATCTATACAATTGGTATTTTATCAATAATAAATGAGCAGAAATATAGGCTAATAAAGATTGCAATCCCAGCGATAAAATTTTGATATAGACGATTGTTATCCCTGGTGGGGATAAAAGCCTCTTTCAGACTGTTTGTGAGCTTAAACACCCGGTATGATATCTGCAGGATAAGTCACGTAGTGAATATCGTTTTGATGAGATTTTTGAATGAAAATTACTTTGACGTTGGATCTTACCAAAAGAAATATCGTTGTAGTAAGCAAAAAGTTCAGCAACGCGTAATCTGCTATGAAGGATAGAAGCAACTTTGGCTGTCCATTTGGAATACCAGACCTGTAAAAGAAGCCACTCATCCCTCAGTGTGAAAGCTGAAAACACAACAGAAACTCAAAGTATCTGAACCTTTTTCTTTTGGATTCAGTTTTAATCAAATTCTGCTACGAAAGGTTAACTTGGATTCATTCTTGACCTTGTATGCTCATGGAGACAGGAGACACATTACACTGATCGACTATCTTCAGTAATATAATTAGGGACGTATATTGGGTAGTAAATGGGGAGATTTGGTGCATGCCTAAACACCTTGGAGGACTGGCGAGCCTCAACCTGCGCAAATTTGCAAGGGCGCTACATTTAAGTTGGCTTTGGTATGAGTGGCAACCGGAAGACAAGACTTGGAAGGACATGGACATGCCCATTCTTTCCACGACCAAGGACAGAACCCTGTTTGAGAAGGCCACAAAAATCACCTTAGGAAATGGACACAATGCAACTTTTTGGACGGCAGCATGGTTGCAAGGGCAGGCATCAAAGGGCATTGCTCCCAGCCTGCAGGTTTTTTCATTTTTTTTCTTGGGCTTAGGCTTTGTTAGTCCACCTATATTAATTAACTAGGCAAATATGTTCAAATATGTTCGTACGTTGCTATGGACAAAGACTATATAAATATCGGATACGTATAGTTGTCCGTGCGTTAGGTTATAGGGGTTTATGTGATCGAGTCGTGGACGGAGGACTAGTCGGACTCGTATACGAGATGGACCAAGACCCACATGTCGATGATAGAAATTGGACCAAACCAAAAATTAAGGTGGAAATATTACGTGCTTTAGAAATAAGTAAAGATAAATGGCATGTCTTGCCAGTTTACATTAAAAAAGGACCATACTGAGTTCCAAGTTAAAAAAAAAAGATGAGTCCCATACCTGAGCCAAATGTGAAACTGAGAAGTATAACTCTCCATTGTAATTTTGCCAAGCCAACTATAAAAGAAGGGATTACATACTTAGAGATGGAGTAATCGAAACTATATAAAAGAAAATAATGCGATAAGTTGGTAGAAATTTGGAGAATTTTTACCATATATAGAAAGGTACCAAGCTATATATACAACAAACTTTGACTTAGGAGGCAAATTGAAAATTGGTACCTTTGGTACCATATTTTGTTATCTCTTAACTTTTAGTTTTGATAGCTCTTGATACCTTTCCAAGGGCCATAAGAAACACAAAATTTTAAATGCTTACACAAAAAGAGCCAAAGAGGTACTCCTCAACTTTTGGGTGCGATTGCATAGGCAGATATAAACACTGTAAGGAACATATGGGGTCATTAACTGTAATGAGAAATTTCTGCCACACACCATATAATTAGGAATCTCATTGCGATAAGATTTGATATACATACGTTATAGGAATCCATGAGGTGTAGGGATGGTACTTGTTGTATATAAGTTTGTCCAGCTTGTAGATATATTCGTACCACAGATAGCCAGCCTAGAAAAAGGAGCAGAACCTATAGTTAGTTATTTTCTTAATGGAACTCATCCTAGTTAGTGCAACGATAATGGTAACAGATGATCATGAGACTTACCATCAAGGAAATTGTCACAATGGTTCCCTTGATTGACAGTCTAACTTTAGTGTCAGATTCTTCCAGCTTCTCCATCCATTTTTCAACCTGTTTAGGACAGAATGTTCTATTTAGATTAATTAACATGAGGTAAACATAAGTATTAAGGAGAGGACCCTTAAAGTAGACATAACAAAGAGAAAAAAACTGTATGAAATAACTTTGTATTTCTAATATTCATGCATTCAGTTCAATAGGATGAAAGATATATCACTATTTGAAATACTTACATTAGGGTGAAAGTAGGCATAGATCATTCCAATGATCCATATGTATTGATCAAGGTCAGAACGGAAATGCCACTCGTGCAACAGGGGCAAGTTTACCTTTGAATGCTCTGGATTTTTGTAGCCTGAATTAAAAGCGCATTTTTGTTCAGTCCCCAATTGAAATGACAATGGCATACAGAAAGAAATACAGAGAGACCTTACCAATAAGAAATGTTAATGGTGCCCACAAAATTTCAAATACCCCAGGAATTTCCCATATCAAAATGACAGTCAAAAAGCAACAAGCAATCTTAATAGCCACCACTGATGGTATCTCGTTGTACTTGTTGAACAGAAAGAGCGATCCGTATATCATTAGAGTAAATAGGGTGTGCATTGGAGAGATATAATACAACATGTAATCATTGTCAAGGACAATGCAACAGAATGCTGCGAAGAAATTAACCCTCCATATCATCTGCATTACATGTAAATTTGTTGGTGTTCAGTGATTGAAAGGTGGAGTTACAAGAAATCTAGATGGTTGTTCAAGCTTATCATCAGTAACAAAGTAACTAAATTTGCGTTAGAATGGGCACCTGAATAAATCGTGCAATGCTAAAATCTTTCTTTTTATAGTAATATTAGAAATTCCCAAATCCAGTCATCCAGACATAGCAAGCAATGAACACACGAATTGCATTGTATATTTCTGAGGCAGCGAAATAGTGGTACATCAGAAATAATACCTGGAATTGCAGATTGTATAATCAGACCACTCGTGCAGCCAAAACACAACTAAAAATACAACAATGCATTTAATATGTCCTCACACTCAAGGCTCTCTTGAAATCCAAAGTGATATAGATAGCTAAAAATCAGACAGAAACTAAAGAAGTCAGGTAACACACCAACCTGCATCCATCCTCTCCATTCATCAGTTTGGTGGCGATTAAGATAGAGAATGGACTTTCCTGAAATTGCTGATGGTTCATGGTGCTTCTTAAGCGAAGTAAGTATTGACGCGATGATAAGAAGAATGTATAAAAACAGAAACATGTCGCGGTTATAGCTCTGTTGAGAACAAAACAGGGATATGAGAACGTTGAGGCCATAGTAAATCAGAAAGCTAAAAGTCCCAAGATCAGTCTTCAGATATCTGAAGCATACTATAACTACATTTTAACCAACAAAAACTATGTTACATCTACCTGTAGATACTCTGCTGTGAGTTTTAAGATTTTATTTTGAGAAACAGAGTTTTAAGATTAAGTAACAGGAGTGGCTTCATTCTTACCTTCTTGCTTTCTGCAAATATGTTTGTCCGATCACAGATGTAAAAGTAAACCAGAATAATGCCAAATTCAGACCTGGAAATGGTTAAACAACACGTAAGGTCCATCATTCTTATTAATCACATAGCCAGAATTCCTAGAGCAGACGTGGCATTAGTTATTGATTGATCTTACATGGCTCTTAGTACGCTCTGGTTTTCAAGCAGAAAGGACTCATTCAATGTTATGAACCTGCAGCTCACAAGTCACAATCACAGAGACATCAATATTTACGAACTGTATGCGACATATATCCTGATGGTTTTATTTTATTAGTCGTTTAGTCAGTACCTTATTAAATTTGCCTTGGCAGAGTTGTTCCGGGATGGCAGTTTGGATTGGCTTCCTTCAAGTAGCACTGCCCTGTCATCTTGTTTGATGGTTTCATTACTCAAGTAAGCATCCGAGTGGCTGAAGATGATGAAACAATAATCGCAGCAAAATAGAACAGCTGTTCTTCAACTTGTTCATGATGCTACTGTAAGCTAAACAGCAATTAATACTAGTGACTACTGTTGCAGCCGAGTTGTCCGTCCTTAAAACATTTACTTATTCGCAGATCTTTTGATTGAAGAGAGATACTGATTCAGGTCTTCTGTCCCAAATAAAGCTGAGCAACAACCAGGGGTTTCCGCAGAGATACAACTTACACTTTTTCATGAGACGATGATGCCCTGAATCCCAGGAATTCAGAATAGATCCATGCGGCGAGGATAGAGGAAAGACTGAGCAGAAATAGCACCTGCAAGATATTAGCATAACTATGAGTGCTATGAGCCTAGCAATTAGTTCATCAAAAGCATCAGACTAGCTAACCTGCAAGGCCATCGTTGCATTGCCTGGAATGCTCACAGCTACTCTATATGCAATTATGCAGCTCGAAATACTGCTCATCAGTATATATAAGGTTGAACAAACGATAAATATAGACGGAACTGATTCATTCCACAAACAAGCCTTAAAAGCTGCAGCTGTTACACAGGTGACAAAGTCCATGGACATCAATTACATTGACTAATTAGCAATGACTAATTCTCAGACAGAGACGTGATTAACTTAGGGGCCCTTTGATAGCTCCTTCAACAGCTCCGGCACCGGCTTATGCAGGAGCCCTACCAAACGCTGGAAAACAAAACGGCTTCTCCGCTGAAGCACTCGCGGAGCCCATCGCTTGAATGAACTGAGGCGCCGGAGCTGGAAGAACCAGCTCCCCGCGGCTCCTCCCCCCGCCCCATGTCAGACAGTACATATTTATCCCTCAAGTTTGCTTTATTTACCAAAAAAAATGCCACAACGCCGACCCCGTCGACTTCGGAGTCCGGCCTACAGTGCGAGTCAGAAGGAGCTGCGGCTGCTTGGCTGCAGTGCTAACCGTTCTCGCCGCCCCTTTCTTCGTTGTGGCGTGGGCGCGCCGCCCACCGTCCTTGGCTTTGCTGGAGCGCCGCCCGGCGTCGGACGCATCGGCCACAGCCGCTAGCACCTGGACCGGCCTAGGAGTGCTGCACTCGGGACGAAGCAGGCGCGTGGACAACGGAGCGATGAGACTAGAGCATAGCGACGCGTGAGGCTGAAGCGAAGCCACAGAAGAGCGGCGTCGTGTACAGTTGCGGCTGGAGGTTTTTTTTTGAAACAGTAAGTATTTCATTATTCATAAGTCATAAGCAAAGTACAGAGATGGGGCAAAACATGCCCATTGAAAGTTTTGTAGTGCCATCTGCACAGTACAGTTTTGAGAATGTCCAAAAGCCTCGCAGGAGTAAAGGCAAGAACCTGGAATTGGGGCTTGTCTTGCCTGCTTCGCGAGCTTGTCAGCAACCTTGTTGGCTTGTCTTCCGATTGTCTCACGACCCAAACTTGATAAACATACTTAATATTTAAACAATAGCATCATGAACATCATTAAAGCATAACATAGCATCATGTGCTTGAGTTTATTTATTTTCTTGTCTTGTTTGTGTGTTGGTTGTGAAGTAAGTTTAATTTTTGCTTTACAACTATGCCTGAAAATAATTTATTTAAATACTAGGCATGAAATGATGAATTTGAAGTATTCTTTTCTCAATTTTGTGTCAACTAACCCGAGCCATAAAATTCTTAGAATATTTTAAAACTGCCATTTTGTTTACTTTCCTAAGAGCAGTCTAGGATAGATTTTTGAGTGCTTGTTGTTGGAGTATGTTCTTAGTGTTATTATTTCGCTCCTGTTAAAATTTGGTGATTTTTAAATCTCGGGAAGGCCTAGCTTTCCTATTTTGAAGTTAAACCAGCGCTTTTACTCCCTTTCCTCTCCCCGGGCCCACCTGTCAGCGGGCCCCGCCTGTCAGCGTCGCCCTCCTTCTTCCCCGCTGATCCTTCTTCCCATGGACAACGCCTCCACGCCGGCATCCGCCTGTTGACCACCGTGGCTTGGGGGCACGCAAAAACCCGCCCTTGCCCCTCGTCCTCACCTCGTTTTAAGCCCCGGCCGACCTCCTCAAAACCCTAGCCCCAATTTCCCCTTCCTCTCCATTGCCATCCCCTTCTTCCTCACTGCCGGCCGCCGCCAAATCCTCTGCCTCCGGTGAGCTTCCCTGGGCGCAGCAAGGCTGGCTTTCCGGGCCTTGACCCGGTCAGGGTCCTCCTAGTCCCGGGCCCCGCCTGTCAGCGGATCGGGTGGGCCCAGGTTGAGCAGATCTGCTATTGTATGTTGTTTTGTAGATCTAGAAACTTGTAAAATGTGTATAAATTTCTGTAGGGCTCCGAAAAATATGAGACTTGTTTTATTGGACTCCTTAAGTATAGATATACCCTATACAAATGTTATTTTACATTTTTCTGTTAAAATAAATTAGTTATGCTTTGTTTATTTAAAAGTGAAACAATTACTTGATAAATTCTCTGCTGCTCTAAAAATTCCAAACCTAGTTTTGTTAGATCCCTTGTTAAATGATCTTTTCAATGTTGTAATTTTTTTTGCAGGAAACCAAATGTTTATTAGAGTTTTAGATTGATTTCATGTTTGCTACCTGAAAGTTGTTTATTGCATATCTATTAACCAAAAATTGCTAAAATGGTAAATCCACTTGTGTTAGCTTCTATTCTCTGTCTAGTTCCTATGGTATATTTATGGAAATTGTTTGAAGTGATTTACATGTCTTTTAAGATTTAACTTTTTAGAGTAGCTAAAAAATTGTCATGCTCATAAATAATTCTATATAATTGATTTTGATGCAAATCCAACTTTCATGATTTTTTATTGATGTTATCTATATGCTCAAATTAATCCATGATTTATGCTTGCTGTATGATTTTCTTGTTGTTTATACTTGCTTAATGCTTTTCATGACTAGTCTAGTGGAAATGCTTGATTGGTGTTGTTTATTCTTAAGTTTGTGTTTCATCTCATGATGTGCCATTCATTCTTCATTTCGTATCATCTCATGCACAAATTATGGCATCATGCTAATGCATACACTCATTCATGCATTTTAGTGACCGAAACGCCGGAGAACGAGCCCGTTGAGCCCATCGAGATCGTTATGCATTACCCTTCCTTGAATTGTTATCCATATCCTTGTCACATGATAGTTTAGTTAACTAATTAATTTGACTAGTTACTTAGCCATGCTTAGATTATGCTATAACTTGAAAGGAAACAATAGAATAGGATAACACTACGCTCACTTGGTTATCCTTGATCACACTTGTTCGGTTATGGTTATGTTGGAAAGATGGTTTCGTGGTTTGGACGGAATGGTAGGGCCTAGAGAAAGGAGTCTCGGAGGCATGGTCTGCTCGAATCGTTTAAGGACCGTCCGTGTATGAGCTAGATTTTGAGAATTTTATCGTGCTACCACATATCCAATCATGGTAAGGATGAGCCTATTACCTCCTTTGTTTTGATCATTGAGGCATGGTCCTAGATGCGTGGCCATGGGACTATGTGGAGAGGCTTAGGGGTGTCCCCGGTGGACCTAGGTGACTCTCCGCGTAAGCTAGGCGTGTTTCTCAATGGTTGAGGCTTGTTGGAAACGGTTGATGCGAGTACCCCTCATCCAACATGGCCAGTTGTGTGAGCCGCATGGTCCTTATGTCGTGTGGGTAAAGAATTACATCCTTGCAAGGTTAATAATCAATTCGAATTGCCGCGCTCTCGATTATGAGCAAGCTCAAATTTCTACGAACTCTTCGTAGAAGTATCGTGTATGTTGGTTATTGTCTCATGTCACCTTTATGATCAAGTATTTGTTCTTCCTTTAATCAACTAAAATTTGTGTTGTGATTTGAGCAAGATAATTAATTTGCTAGGGTTGTTGGATTAGGGAGCTCATGCTTATAAAATAATTACTTAACCATAAAACCTCATCCTTGTTGAGCCCCCCTGGCATAATCCTTGTTTATATAATCGCGTAAGTCTTGCGAGTACCTTCGTACTCATGTTACTTTTAACCTAAGTTGTTGGTGAGCCGGAAGTCGTGTTTGGCCACTTCTATCCAGCCGATTTCGGTGCGGGAGAGGAGTGAGTTGTTGTGGTCACGATGACGTCCTTGAGCAAAGACGTCGTTGTCTTATCACGCTTTAGTTGTTTTATCGGCTCCATAGCTCGTCCTTTGTGAGAGCATGACGAAAACATTGAACTTAAATTCATGACTCCATTCGTGAGCCCAAGGCTTGTATTTGGAGTTGGAACCTTTTAATTTCAGATGGAACCCTCCTTTTTATGAACTTGTAATATTTAATGTTGAACCTTGTATTGTGTAAAATATGCTCCCTGGTTCATGTGGTAATGTGCAATTTGTATGACAGTACATGTGCTTAATCCTGGAAATGTGGCAAGCACGTACCGGGACCACCGAATTTGATATCGTTTTAAGTGAATGACGTGTCGGCCGTTGAAGTCTCTAGATGTGGGTTAGCACGTGGTATGCTCTTGAGCGAACTTGTGCTAGCTCTCATCTTAAAGATAATGACCGGCGGTTTGCTTAAAACGGTCTCAAATTGGACGGTTCTTACACCGATCTTGATAATTGAGTAATGCATTCCTCTTGTGGGTTGCGGCTGGAGTTAGTGGCAGAGAGGAAAAGAAACGGGAACAGAGCCTCTCGGAAGGAGGAGAGATTGGATAAGGTAGAAAAGGGATGCAAAGGAAGGAGAAAAAGGATTGAAAAAAAAGATGCGTTAAAAAAGAGGAAAAAGGAGAAAAAATGTTAATCTATAATTCCACTCATTAATCTATTCATTGAACTCAAATTATGAATTGAAGGTAAACATAAAATTAGCGGTACAACTAAGTGAGATTACTAGGGATAAATTGGACATTTGAGTTCCTTCATCCATTTAAACAAATACAGGAAGAACCATTCTACCAAATCTTTTTCAAAACGGTTTCAGCTCCATTAGAGAGCTGCTTCACCAGAGGAGCCATAACTGTAGCCGTTTTAGTAGGAGCCGGAGCAAACATGCCCTTAGTAACAGCCGTTGCAGCCTCTGCTCCGTGTTGTCGGTGGTGTTCGCATACGGCTAGAGTTGTTCAACCATTGAAAAAAATAATCGTTTGTTTGGATATGGGCTGGATCCTAATTTGTAGACTGTTTTTCAAATTTGTGGAATGAATGGTCTTGTCCATATTGGGGGTGGGAGACGGGGTTTTATTTGAAGGGCAAGTTGCATATTTTACTACTAATTCAACCTCTCAATTGCACTAAAACACGAAATTGCGAAACTGCCATCAAAAGTTATCAAAATCCATTCTGTTTTCCACTAGGATCCTTTTCAGTTACCTGCCGTCATTTTTGCGTTTAATAAGAAATAAAAGCAGCAAAAATCCAAGGCACGGAAAATGACACGATTACCCAGATAAACCACTTCGTCATCTTCTCCATCACTGTTGAATTCAATATTATTTGTGAATTTTTGTCAATCCTGGAATTATTTTGGAATTGTTGGATTAAATGATGTGAAAAAGATAAAGAAAAATCAAGTTTCCTAGGCCATGCACGTTCCAGTGGCAACTTTGGAGTTAGTCTTATCTTAATGGCAATGGCAAATTTATGATGACAATTGAAACCAGTGGTAAGTATGCAATTGGCTCCTATTCCAAAATTTCCACCCTCCACTACTCTATATTCGTTAGCAAAAAAATTGCTATTTTAGGTCTTTTAAGGGAAATCTAGTTTATTTCACTAGTATTTGAATTACAATTTCAGCTTTCACTATCGTCACTCACCAGTCATCTATGTTCACCTTTACCTTCAATCACTGTTATGTCTCAAATAAACGTTTTCCAATTTCATTCAAAGTTCCCATCTCGATTTGAATGATCCTCACCTCAAATAATAATATCATCATGATTCGGGTAAATTCCACCTCAATTAAATAATTCATATCTAAATGCAAAAAGGTCTCACTTCAATACAGTAATTTCCAACTGGATCTATACATTTCCAAATCTGTAGAAAAATAAATTTCGGTTTTGAATTATTTCTACCTCAATATGCCTATTCCTTAAGATACAAATCCACCTAGATGCTTTTGGGTTGGTCAAGTTTCATGACTCGAATTTACGTGTGTATTCCTTCTTAGTAGCATACAGATTTGCAAATCTTTCTTGTGGCCGAGTTCTTTTATTCCAAACGGAAGGGTTCTTATAATTTAATTTGCATACTTGCACCCATTTAGTCTCACTTTAGTCCACGTCCTTGACCATCACTAAAGAAAATACACATATAATATAAGGTGCGGTCGTTTGGCCATGTCAGAGTACTCCATTTATCTATTAGGGTGACCCCCAATGTATTTAGCAAAGCAGTATGTAGGTGTGGGACCCACAGCTAGGAGTCCAGGGCTATGGTAAATGCCACAATGGTAGAAGTTATGTTGGATCCCACCAGAGGTAAAAAACAAAGACCCGGCTAACGTACGGTCACACTTTTTATCCGCTTTTTCTTTTTAGAAAAAATGACAGTGCAGTCCGGAAAGGATCTAGGATCAGAAAAAACAGCATGAACATAGCATGCAAGTTTATTCAGAGTGTATATATGTTTAGGTATACAACACATGATTTAGAACTGCAAATGGTCGTAAACCTAGCAATTTGGTTTATAATCGGCTATTTACACAAGCACATTTGCCTCCCCGTCCTTGAATCCAAAACTACACCACAAGCAAAAACTGAACATTCATGACTCATGGTGCTGTGTATGCATCTCAGTAAAAAAAGATCTACCAGCATATTATCAAAAATGCACGTTATCTTAATACTTGCATAACTGATGATCTCCTTTCATAACCTGCCATACAATGAGAAAAAAGAGAACCAAATCAGTTAGCCAGGGGCGGAGCCAAGAATCAAACTTAGGGAGGGCCGAGCCAAACCATATCAAATCAATAAATAATAAACCTATCTATAACGGTGTCTAGAATATTGGCGTCAGTAAAAAGCTACGCCATACGCATTTTTTCACATTGAACAACGATCAGGATGTGGGCTCCAAACGACAAACATGAGAAGCAGCTCTTCTAGACGCACTCATATAGAATGCGCTGCCGCGTGACACAGTTCCAAACAAGTCCAATAATAATTGTGGTTGTAGTATATATAGTATGATAGAATACTTATTTATATTGTAATGTAGCATGGATAATTATATTTCACCGATGTCAACAGATGGCCAAAAGATAAATAAACTGACAGTGCTTTTACAGTTTTAGCATAATGTGTAGCTTATCTATAGAAAAAATAACTTGTATGTCTGGTAAATAGGATAGTAGAACATGACATTTATATCTATAAAAATCTAACAGTGCTTGGTTCTAATAATTAGAAGTCCTAATTATTAAAAAAACCTAAATAATTCATGATTAGTCTAAATCAGTAACCTAAGCTTGTTTATCCGGATCATTAAGGGGAGCCATGGACCCTGCCGGCCCCCTGCCTCCGCCACTACAGTTAGCATATATCATGCAAGAAAAGATCCTGGTGCATGCCGTAAGAATTTAAATTAATATTTAGTATGTATTTTAATGGTACCAATTAAGCATTTCAGATGTTCATTCCAAGTAGTTTGTTGCCTAATGAAGTATATTCATTTGTATAATCTAGAACCATACAACAACAACAACAACATAGCCTTTTTTGTCCCAAGCAAATTGGGGTAGGCTAGAGATGAAACCCATAAAAAAAAACAAAGATCACGGATCTTCAGGTACGTGGATGGCGAGTCTCCAAGCGCTCCTATCCAAAGCTACCTCTTTGGAGATATTCCACTCCTTAAGGTCTCTCTTAACCGACTCGTCCCAAGTCAGTTTAACTCCGCCTGTGTTGGTTCTCAACATAGCCGGTCCCAAGCCCGAATAAAGGAGGAGGGTTGTGTCAGGTTTGGCGAACTAGCGTAAAAAAAACAGCCACTCTAATGGATAATCCAGAACCATAATATTGCCTAATTCCCTCCCATATTATTGCCTTCCTGGGAACCATAATTTTGCCTAACAAAGTACATTTCTTTGCCTGATTATAACTATAAAATTGTATAATCAGAACCACATTATTGCCTACTAAACTATATTGTTTTGGAAAATTGGGCTAGTTACACCAGAATAGCTCTAAGACAAAGACATAGCAAAACGGTGGGCTTGTTACCCGCACCAAAACAATTTCACCAATATCAAAAACACACCAACATAACTGCTATGATTAGGTTCAGCTGTACTTTATGCAGAGTTAGTGTTTTTCACAAATATTTACTGCATATCTTTAGTGATGATATTTTCCATACAAAACACTGCTAGACTAAAAAAATGCACAATTAGGGTATGATTATTTGAATAGCATTGACCAGGTTCTCAGGTGGATCACGAATGTGATGTCTGCACCCTGCAGATACACACAATTAAAAAAGCAACTATGTGGTTCTGTATAGGCAAATATATCCAAGCGATTTAAAAAAAAGGCAGCTGTCAAATCTCTGCTAGAACCCACACCCAGCAGAAAACAGCTGTTAAGCTAAACTATTTCACTGGTAAAAAAAATCTAAATAAAAGAACAAAATAGCATTCAGTTATCTAGCTCTGGCTCTAGCAATCATTCAGTTAAGCTACCCATTTCTTCTGATAAAAAAAGGCATGTCTAAAAATCAACACACTAGCTCTTAAGCTCCTGATCTTAGTTATCTATCCTCTACTGTATTTAAAACCTGACCCTGTTCCTTATACTGAATCTAGCAACTAGGCATGAACTCTACCTACCCCTATTGCAGTGTGTTGATTTTGTAAAATACATGGACCTATTGCAGGATCATGCATACAACACAGAAAAAAAAAATGAAGAGGTCATCCTAGAAATAGTCTGTGTTGATTCATCAGTAAATCTGCCCTCCCCCCACCCAATTTCCCTGCGCATGAAAAATTCTACAAACCAAACAGCAAATACTAGAAACTGAAGCGGGGCATGGGTCCTATTGCACAGATCATACACGCCACACCCAAAATTTAGCAACCGGATGAAGCCATCTGCACACAGCGAAAAAAAATGCTGGGGTGAAAAACAAAAGAGTAAACGGAGGAACATCCACGAGCCATCTCACATAACTGAATCAAAACGTTGACTAATTTTATTCTGATAATTGAGAAAGAGCTTGATGAGATGCTCCACCCAAATCAATCATTTAGAACAGCCTAGCTAACTATTTAGACTATCATTTAGCAAAGAGAAACCACATTTGCATAGATATATTACCCCATATGTTCATCAAATCTCCTCTAAACAAGCACTAAAACCACAGACCAACTACTGTTAGTAAAAACTACTGCACATAGTAAAAAACTGCATGATCATTCAAATCGCAAATGAAAAGCTAACAAAAATGGGATCGTGCTATCAGTACATGCAGAAAATCAGCAAAATTACCATCGGCTAAAAAAAATATCCTTCATCGGCAAAACTACCATTTCGTGCAGCAGGGATCGTGCTATCAGTAAATGCAGAATCGGTAAAATTACCATCAGCTAGAAAATATCCTTCATCACTACCATTTTGTGCAGTAGGGATCATGCTATG
This sequence comes from Panicum miliaceum, assembly GCA_032594955.1. Classification (NCBI taxonomy): domain Eukaryota; kingdom Viridiplantae; phylum Streptophyta; class Magnoliopsida; order Poales; family Poaceae; genus Panicum; species Panicum miliaceum. The sequence continues at coordinate 1,808,458 of CM064070.1, read as the reverse complement.
ACTAAACACAGAAATCGGTAAAACTACCATAAGCTAGAAAATATCCTTCATCATTACTATTTCGTGCAGCAGGGGATCGTGCTATCAATAAATACAGAAATTGGTAGAACTACAATCAGCTAGAAACATATCCTTCATCGCTACCTTGTTAACATATAAGACAGAGCACATAAGCTAAGATTAAAAGGATGCAGATGGACCTTGACTAACCTTTGAGCTCTGTTTTTCTCCAAAAAAAGCATGAGGCTGTCACTCTAATAGCATAAAAAATCCCCACGCCCTCAACTTGAATCCCAGCCCTTAAAAAATCCCACATCACGGGAGAGTGAAAAAATCAGTCGAGAAATGCAGAAAAAAATCGCCCCGGGATCGGTGGGGGGCGCTCACCTGATGTGACCCTGCGCTTCTTGCCCCCCGACGATACCAAGTAGTTACAAGCGGCGAGCTGTGAGTAACGAGATGCGAAATCAACCAGGGGATGACGAAATGAGCATGTGCACTCAAACGCGTGAAACGAAATCAAACCCAGCCGCTAATCGAGAGCACATATTTGGGGCTGCGCAGAGGCATGCACTCACCTAGTCCCCCACAGCCATGACACCCCCTCCCTCCTCCTCGTCTCTTCCTCCAGATGCGCGCATCGGCGATCTCCGCCAAAACAAACGCGAAAAACCGCAGAAAAACAGATAAGAAACGGTGAACATGCGCGGCACACGAGGAATCACTTACTTGCTTCTCGAATCTGCTTTTCCGCGCCGCCCGCAGATGACCGCCGATGTTGGGGCTACGAGCGGATGGATACGAATCGCCGGTGGATGAGGAGAGAGAGAAACCCCGTAGAGAGAGGGGGGATGACGAGCCAAAATGAACAGGAGCGTGATATATTTCTCCGCTGCTGGCTCTCCCCTTTCTAAAATGTGGGACCGATCCATCAGTTGCACGTGGGCGCGGTGGAAGCTTTGCATCGTTGGATGGAGGGTGACCAGTGGATGGAACCGGCCGCGCAACTGGACAAACCTACGGCCCGCTGTAATAATAGAGTTAATTAAAAAAAAATCCTGATCGTGCCGCGCTTCTCGTTTATGGCTTCGCATCGCCCTCTCCTCGTTTGTCTGTGTTTTGTAGCCGTTCCCATTGGGGATGGCCTCGGATCAAGGCGAGGATGCAGCTAGGACGGCAACCGGCGCCGGGGACGACCGTGACTGTGAGGAGGTGGTGTGTCATGCGCCGGAGAAGAAGCGACAGCACGCATGGACCTGCTGGGCCATGGGGTACATTTCGTACCTCTATTTTTGCTCCCAGCTCTAGCTCTAGTCAATCGCATGGTTTATTGCTCGTTTTCTTTTCTTGCGGGGCATGGAGAGCTAGACTCAGATCCACGGGAAGAAGTGTTGGCTGCAACTCGAGCTGATTGGCTAAATTGCAGCACAGACGGTGATTTGTTGGCTGCAAATGCAAATTCATAGTCGGTGACGGACCAAACCTTTCTTGTTGTTTTCAGTTCCGGAAATAGCCGGCAGCTGAATCTACACGAAGTGCGTATCACACGTCATGATCGGACGTGGCCTAGCACACAATGATTTAAAATTTATACTGGTTCAAGCAAAATGCCCTACGTCCAGTTGGGGATCTGTCAGTTGTAATGCTTGAGCCCACGTGCTTAAGAGAGTTTGGGGAGTTACAAACTTTCGAGTGGAGGATATGATCCGTTTTTTCTTTGCTTAGGCGGCTAACCCTCCCTTTTATAGTCCAAGCAGGGTCAGCTTTTACAGGGGAACTACGGGTAGAAAAAGATTGGTGGAGAAAGAGTTCCTAGCCCCGTCGGTCGGGGTCGTCGACACTGTCAGCCGGAGTCCTCCGTGCAAATCCTGCGTCGTGGAGCGCTGTCCCGTCTCGTCCCTGTGTGTGTCATGCTCCGTCGGTCGGAGATCGTGGGGACGTCGATAGGTACGGTAGGGCTGTCACGCCCAGTCACTCCGTTGTGACAGGGGCGTGCCGGCTGTATCATGATGACGTTACGCCCCGTCCCTTCGCGAGTACGAGGCAGGTAGAATAGCGACGGCCTGCTGCCACAGCAGAGGGGTCTGTGTCCCCCGTGTAGGGAGTGGTTGGCCGTGTACGACAAGTTGACCCTGAGGCTGATCCTTATCCTCCGCACCTACTCTTGGGGCTCGCTGGTACGCCGGGCCTGGCCTCCCGACCAGTCTGCCGGTGGGGGAGGTGGGCATGTGCAAGGCGGAGCCCAGTCGAAGTTCTCGGTCGGAGCCTTGGTACGGACCCGGCCCTTGATCGTTCCCACAGTCGGGGACATGGGCCAAGCTTTTCCGGACCGACTTATCGGTCGGGATAATGGGCCTGGGCCGCTCGGACGGATCTGCCGCCTACGAGGAAGGGCGCTCGTCCAGACACGGCCTCGGGCTAGTCAGCGAGAAGTGGGCCCGCTAGGGACCCCGAATCCCTGGACCCGTCAGAGGCCCCCGAGCGGCTTTGCGATTTATTTAATCATGAAGGCGCTATTCTCACTGCGTCGTGCTTTCTCTCAGAGTGAGAGGTCACATCGCCCTGCCTCAGCCGCAGAGAGATTCAGCGTAAGAGAGGCTCCCCCTTGTGACCGCGAGTCAATCGGGGTCGCCTTGGCCTTGCCGTGCAAAAAGTGCACCTCAGCGGTATCAGCCGCCTACTCTTGGTGTAGAATCTCGAGGCCTACTAGAGGCGGAGTGGGCGTTTAGCCGGCGCCAGATGGATTGCTCGTCGTCGCCCTCTGACAAGGTGTCCTTGGGGAAGGGGAGGCAAGAAGGAGACTTGCGAGGAAGTTGTTCCTCCTAGTCTTCCCGCGCTTGGTGCAGCCCTCCCAAGGTTACCAGTGTTACCACCCTGGTGGTGGTAATAGGTTTTTTGTACTTTGTAATGGCCATGGGCCGATTGTACTTTGCAATATTTAGTCATCAATAATAAAGCGCGTTTATCCCGGGGTGTATTGCATTTGCCGCGCCCGACCGCGAGTCCGGTCGGGGGCTGGAATTTTGTCATCCCTTCCGAGTGGGAACGCGGTACCCCGACTTGCCACGGCTTTGCCATAAAGGAGGGCGGTCTGGTCGGCGGCATCGTGTGCGTACATGAGTGGAGGTGACCCCGTCCACGGTCTCCGCGACCAGAGGGGTTGAGCCGGCGTCACTTGCCTCGATGGCTCGAGTGACGGGCTTGGTGAGCTCCTAACGAGTGTGCCGGTCAAAATTCCGGGCGTCCGAGTGGAATCTGGGTTCATCGTTCGTGACGGGGTCGGCATAGCCCGCAGGTGGCATTCCACTGCTCTGTGACCCACCTCCCGGCAGATGCCCGAGTCGTTCGACCGACTCAGGTGGCCCGTTGGCCTCTCCTCGGTGGTGATTCTGTGGGCATGGCTCGAGGTCCGGATCGGACAAGAAGGTTGAGATGACCCGAATCGCTGCCTGAGCAGGTCGGGCGAGGGCCGCTGGGGCTCATTTGCGCTTTCTCCCCTAGCTCTGTTTGACGCGAGGTGGCCTCGAGTCCTTCGCGGACCGGCCTTCGAACTTTGGTCGGTTGGGTTCCTGAGTCGGGATCCATTGGCACGCTTTTATCGTCTGTACATTTTTATCAAGTAATTAAATACGATTATTGACTTGGGATGTGGCGCGTTGAGGCTTACCCGGGAAGTTGGAGCGCTGCTCCGACGGCGCTGGCCCCTAGCCAGGGGGATCTTCCGGTTGACCCTACAGCGCAGCCCCTCCCGTCCACGACATCGGCCAACGTGGACGGAGTGCCGCAGTAAAAGCATTTGTCATGCCGTTAGCTTTCGTTTCTAGAGCAGTTTGTGCGGGGGTCTTGAAGGGCCCCCAAGTGAACAATCTAAGTGCTTGTAATCGCTATCGTTTTATGATTTTTGGGGAAGCTGGTCCCGCCCACATCCCTTTGTTTCCTGGAGTGATTTCTGCCTTCGCACCTTTTCTTTCGAACCTACTCGTTAACTATAGGTTGCAGCGTGTAGCCAGGAACTAGCCCGATTGTCGTCAGCTGCTAGTTCACCGTAGGTTGTGACGAGGGTTCGGTAGGTCAGGTGGCCCAACAAAAATCACTTAGGTTGCGATGGGAAAACGAGTCTCCCTTTCGCTCAGGCAAAAAATGTTGCCTTTTTGTGCGCAATTTGCAAAAGGAAAGAGGGGGTAGGAGCATGCGTGGCGGTGTACCCCCGTGGGGCCCCTAAGCGACCCGGGCCAAAAGTGTTCGGGCCGGGGCGCCGTAGGAGTCGGCTCTTGGAATGAAAGCACATGAAGGGACTGAATTTAGGGGAAGAAAAGACATAAACGTTCGATGTTCCAAGTGTTGGAGAGGATGTTGCCGTTGCTGTCCTTCAGTCGGCCGCCGCGACCATGTTGGGGTTGGGGCGACATCGGTCCTTCTTCTTCCTCTTCTCCTGCCTTGAGAAAGGGCCCTCATCCTAGTCCTCCTGCTCGGCCTTGCCCATGGTCCGACCGTCGGTGAAGACCGCCCCAACCACCTCCTCGCCGGAGGCGTGGTTCGTTGCGATGTCCAGGAGCTCGCGAGTGGTGCACGGCTTTCGGCAGCTGAGCTTATGAATGAGGGACTTGCAGGTGGTCCTGAGGAATGCACTGACGATGTTTGCGTCCATGATATCAGGGAGAGAATTGCATTACTTGGAGAACCGGCGACTGTAGTCCCGAAGGGACTTGCCAGGCTCCTGCTTGCAGCTCTTGAGGTCCCATGAGTTTCCAGGGCGCACGTACGCCCCCTGGAAGTTCCCGATGAAGACCTGCTTGAGCTCTTCCCAGCTACGGATGCTATTGGGCGGCAGGAATTCAAGCCACACTCGAACGTACTCTCCGACACAAATGAGGAGATACCGGATGATGAAAAAATCATCGTTCATTTCTTTGGCCCGACAAGCGAGCCGAAAGTCTTCTAGCCATACAGCGGGGTTCATCTCCCCGACGTACTTGGTGATGCTGGTGGGCGGTCGTAAGCGCGGCGGAAATGGCGCTTTCTAGATGTGGCGTCCGAAGGCCCGTGGGCCCGGGTCATCCGGACTGGGGCTCCGGTTGCCGTCCCGGTCGCAAGATCGGCCACCTGGCCTGGGGGGCGCCTCCTCATGCTCCCCCTCGAGTGGATGACGCTGCGTGCATCGTAGTTGGGCCCGAGCCGGCCGCGCACCGTGGGGCGCCATGCGACGGGCGACACCTCAAGACGTGGCGCAGCCGCGGCGTCGCTACCCGCCTGGGGTGGAAGCCATTGCCGCTGATGGACTTAGGGGTTTTGCTACTGTGAGCCTACCCCTCCGACTGGGCAAGAGGCCGTGTGCCTGTGGCGTGACGCGGAGCTTTCCGCCTGCTGCACGGCGGCACGCTCCACCAACGTCTGGATGTTGCGGTGGAGCTCCTGCTATTGAGGGTTTGCAGGCTCGGTCTAGTTGCGTAGGAGCATTGCCGTGGCGGCCATGTTTTTCCCGGCCCGCGCAAACTACGGGGGACCGTTGGCGTCCACGACAATAGCGTGCTAGACTTGACAGGCGCGCGCCCGCCACGTGACGAGCATTAGGGTCGGAGTTGCGTCAGGGGTGCATCGGCGCGGGCGGTGGCTTGTGCTCTCGCTGCTGGCGTACGTCCTCGCCGTGCACCTGGGCGTCAGCCAAGGCCTGCGTGCGCGGGTCTGTCGGGGTGTGCGTGTCCCCGGTTTCCACCCGGACCGGATGTGGCCTGTGCACATCCGCCATGACACATTCCCGTAGCATGGGACAGCCGAGGGATGACACATCCCCAATGCTGGAGCCCTCAGTAAGGATGTCATCGTCGGAGAGAAGATCGTGGAACGAGGCGGGTGAAAGCGCATCTAGGCCCCTAATGGGTTTTGCTGAATTGAATGACACCACGATTAAAGAACTAATCATCTTTTTGAGCATATGAGCAAGAATTGATTGTCATATCAATGAAATATTTGTGATAAGATATTGAAAGTAAAGATAAAAGGCTCATATGACAAGACTTGTGACTAGGATATGATTAAAGTGATGATATTGACAAGCAATGAATACTATATGGATTGAGTCACGTGTTTGATGACAACTATTTATTCTCATATCCACATGAAGCTTGTTGACAAAGTCATAGCACTAGAAGGAAATTTCTTGTGAAGAAATGGAAAATCTATCAATAGAATATATAAGTTGCAAAGAATTATGAAGAATGGACATCATGGATGATTTAATTGAGATACAAACTTTTATGGAGCTCTATGTGACGCAAGGATAAAGGGTTGGAATCCGGGATAGTGTTTCGAGGGACTAAGCTTGGAGAAGGGCAATGAGTTTGTGCCGAGGAACCAACGGTAGGGTGAAGAAACTTTCTTTGGATTCAACTTGAAGAATCTTTGTCATGTATGGTGTTTATATTAGCAAGTATCAATCTTTCTAGAATCATATTGTGAAGATGGTGATTTGAACTAGAAGTGGATTTCATTCAAATACGATGGTTCAAGTCATTAGCTCAAGGAATATGTGCTCAAAGAAAAGAAACAGAACTGATTGCACCCCTCAGGTTGAGATTGATCGAGGCACGGCTTGGTACACTTTTGAGAAGCTCAAGTGGTTGAAATGTAATCTACCTTTGATCTTGAGTATAGGCATGCCGTACTATCAAGAGGGATGTATCATATTGTGTTTTTGGTTTAGTCTCAGTGCTCAAGTAACCCAAGTGAGTTGAGAGAGACACAAAAGCCTCAAGTGCACATTGGTTAGAACTAACAGGGGCAACCCGTAAGTTCCGGGTTTTGCATACATGGCACTAACGGCTAGTTGGTTTGAAAACTCAGGAGTTCCGAGTTTGTGAATCCGGAAGTTCCGGGTTCTAACTGTCACATAACGGCTAGTTTCTTTGGACCCAACTATTTATATCCTTGAGCCCCCTCCTTGGTGGGCTGGTGTTCCAGGCATTATTCTGCTGCTTGTTGGTCATCCTAAGAAAGCTTAGTAGCCTTGTTGAGCTCTCTCCAACCTCTCTTTGTGAGATTGTGTAATTCATGTAATACCCTTGAGTTGGGTCTGAGAGAGTGACTGCTTGAGATCACTAGAGAGCACAGCAAACCTTGAGCACTTGAGTTTGACCGAAATCGTGTGTTTCACATTTGTTACTCTTGGAGGTCTTGCCTTCTAGATGGTTAGAGGTTGTCCGGCGAGCTCCCAATCGTGTGGTGAGCCATCGGAAGGTTGTGCAGGTTGCGCTTCGCCTCCGCAAGTGATGAAGCAAGCTTAGTGAAGTGGGGAAGTGGTTGGAAGAAGACCCGACTCGGTGGAAGTGAGGTGGGATAGACTCACATCCTAAAGAGTTCCTCAACGAAGAGTAGGATTCCTTGTGCTTTAGTAGCAGCTTTGATAGCAAGCAGTGAATCCGAACTTCGGTAAAACAAATCTTTGAGTTCCCCACTGTTTTGCTTCTCATTGCACTAATTGTGATATTTTTGAAATTGGTTGATCTACTCGGTTGGTAGTGTTTCTGTGTGCAGGAACTATGTGGACCTGCTCCAGAAACTTCACTGAGCCTACTCTGTATTTGAGGTTTGAATTTGTATTCATTTACTCGCACTAGATTTATTGCGTTCACTCTGTTCTGTGTGAACCCGGAAGTTCCAGTTTGTAAAACTTGGAAGTTCCGAGTTCACCTACTGCTTTGCTCAAATCCGGAAGTTCCGAATTTGTAAAACCGGAAGTTTCGGATTTGGCAGGCAGTGAATTTTATCCGCTACTTTTGAGTGAAAATTTGTAGGTGCCCTAGATCACGGTCCTTTCAACCGGGCCGTACCCTGTCATGCCCACGAGCTTGGTTGCGAGCAAGGGTAGCGGCATGGTTCTCGGGAGCTCCCTGGCGTGTACGCCTGCGGCGTTCGTGACGCCGAATGAGAACTGGGCGCACAATGAGCGTGGCGGGGACAGCGGGGTCCCCCGGAAAGTTGGCGGAAGAAGTTGTGCAGTGAGAACAGGACCAGATCCACGTCGCTCGCTGAGGGGTCGGCGCTGAGCATGAGCTCGATGCGCCGCGCCAGCGCCTCGGTGTTGAGGTCGGCTAGTGGCCCGTTCGAGGGAGTGTCACCCTCGACCGATATCGGAGGAGTGGGCTCCTCGCAGAGACGAAGCATGCTGAGACGATCAGCAACGAAGTCCACGCTTCTGAAGCGGAAGGCCTAGATGGGAGGTTCCCACAGCCCAATGCGCGGGGCCGCAGGAAACTCCAGCGAGCCAAAGTAGATCGTACCGCCCAGGCTCGCGAGGTCGGAGGTGCCGGAGATGGAGGCCATCCAATCGCCGGGACTGTGGACGCACGATGTCTTCCCCACAGACGACGCCAAACTGTCGGTTCCAGAAATGGCCGGCAGCTTAACCTACTCGAAGTGTGTATCGCGCGTCGTGATCGGATGTGGCTCAGCACACAATGACTCAAGATTTATACTGGTTCAGGAAAATGCCCTACGTCCAGTCGGGGGTTTGTCGGTTGTATTGCTTGAGCCTAGGTGCTCGAGAGAGTTTGGGGAGTTACAAACTTTTGAGTGGAGGATATGATCCCTTTTTTCTTTGCCTAGGCGGCTAACCCTCCCTTTTATAGCCCAAGGGGGGGTCAGCTTTTATAGGGAAACTAGGGGTAGAAAAAGATTGGTGGAGAAAGAGTTTCTAGCCCCGTCGGTCGGGGTCGACACTATCGGTCGGAGTCCTCCGTTGCCCTCCATCCAAATCCTACGTCGTGGAGTGGTTTTCCCGTCTCGTCCCTGTGCGTGTCATGCTCCGTCGATCGGAGGTCGTGGGGACATCGATAGGTAACGTACGGCTGTCACGCCCTGTCCCTAGTGCCACGCCCGGTCACTCCATCGTGACGGGGGCGTGCTGGCTGTATCATGATGACGTTACGCCCCGTCCTCGGGGCAGGTAGAATAGTGGCGGCCTGCTGCCACAGCAGAGGGGACTGTGTCCCCCGTGGAGAGAGTGGTTGGCCGTGTACGACAAGTTGACCCTAAGGCTGATGTTTATCCTCCGCACCTACTCCTAGGGCCCGCTGGTAGGCCTGGCCTCCCGACCAGCCTGCCGGTTAGGGAGGTGGGCACATGCAAGGCGGAGCCTAGTTGGAGTCCTCGGTCGGAGCCTTGGTACGGACCTGACCCTCGATCGTTCCCACAGTCGGGAACATGGGCCAGGCTTGCCCCGACTGACTTGTCGGTCGGGATAATGGGCCTGGGCCACTCGGACAGAGCTGCCGCCTATGAGGAAGGGCGCTCGTCCAGGCACGGCCTCGGGCTGGTCAGCGAGAAGTGGGCTCTCTGAGGACTCCGGGTCCCTGGACCCGTCACTTGTAGATGAAAACCTTGAAATCTTGTTGGTGGAGTAGGTTGCAGCCAACTCCTTACTGTTGAATTTGAACGCCTTGAAATGTTGGAGGAGAGTTCCATATGGTGGCTGGTTTACTGAAGGACAAAAAGGTTGAAGATTGGGGTGTAGGAGGTGAGATCTGGCCACTACTCTTAGAGTATTGGTTTGAGGGAGTCTTCATTTGAGAAATTTGTAAAATTTATGAAGGAATCCATTAAAACTAGTGGTGTTCTTGCAAGAGTGTGAGGATGGAGCCCGCAAAAAAAGGTGTATGGTTGGAGTAAGTATCCTTTAGTTTTGTAGCCAGAGGAGCCCAAAAACCAACGACAACCTACTGAGTTGCAACGGCTAGCTCTGGCTGCCAACTGATTTAGTTGTTTAATATTTGTGTATAGTGTTACTATACAAATATGCTATTTTTATTATCTTCTGGCCTGCCCGTAGCATTATGGGTAGCTTTAACTATTTCCTTTCTATGTACCACTTGCACAGTATCATAAGAAGGTTGAATGGAATATTATATTGCTTATGGACTGCTTTTGCACCACAATGTGGTCGCCCTTAGGAGTTAAGAGTCAAATGAATCCGAGCTACTTAGGTTTTGGAGGGCTAAATCAATTTAAAAACATTTTGTCGTAATTACCGCGCTTGCATGTATGCAGATCCTTCAATTATGGACAAATCCTTCCTAAATAGGCTGTGCTAATCTCATATCATAATCATGGATGCATAGGTAAAAAATGTATCAATATTTGTCATGTTGAAGTTTAGAAAATTGCTCCATATTCACTTAAATACATAGCACCTCTCACTCAAAAAAATAGCAATAACATGTACACAAGTATTTATGTCACGCTACAGAAAATAAATGCCTAGATTTTGACGCATTTTTCCAGCAGATTTGGATGTGTCTTGGTACAAAACTACCTCATGTTACAAAAAACCTATCACCGTGGTTAAAAACACGTTACAAACCCATCACCATATTACATGATATTTTGTAGCGTGACATCAAAGTTCAAGTTAAAAACATCATGCATTATTTTATACTACTCACGTACGTGTCACCCATGTCACGTTCTTTTTTTTTATCAAATCAATGTCACGTTTATGTTAGGGAAAATGGAACGGCGGCAGCGTTAACTCTCACGCACCCATGGCCCATTCTCGTTAAGAGAAAAAAAAAGAAATGTTAGATCATGCGTGGAAGTTTTTTCACTGGATCTAATAAGAGGATAATCCCCCTATCTTCCCTATGTTAAAGAGAGTTACAAATATTTTTCCATTTCAAGGTGACATGTACATAGCTACAAGTCCATTTAGGTTATGTCTCACACATTTAGGTCCAGTTTAGAAAGGGATTTTAGGATATAAATCCGTAATCTTTAGTAGAAATGTGTACTAAATCCTGAAAATTCCTAGAACATTGCTCCTCTTCCAAGCAAGCGCTTGATGGAAGAGCAGAGTTATGGAACTGTTGCTTCGATCAGGACTGGTGTCAACATCTGTAGATTCTCTTCAGTTAACACACCTTGTTTACGAGGAACCACCATGTGGTTCTGGCAGTGCACGGTTCTTGCATTGAACAACTACTAGTACAGATGTCCAACGCGACATGCGTGAGCGCGTTTCCCTAGCTAGTTCACCACTTATATACATACAACTTGCTCGTATCATTTGGGACAACAGATCTCTCAGCATGGATGGCAGGCGTTCTTCCGCTGCGCTCCTCTTCCTCGCGCTCGCGCTCGCCGCTGGCAGCCTTGCTGCGGTGGCGCAACTCCATCCGCCCGCCGGCGCGCGCTACATGCTCGTTGCCTTGCAGACAGGCCGCGGTAGCAATACCAAGTTAGCCATGAGGACAGCAGGCGGCATGTCCATCACCGGCTTCGCCAACGGGAAGCACGACTGGTTCGCTCTCCCGGGGGGCGAGGGCAGCAGCCGCCGCGGCGACATCCCCATGCAGGGCCTGGGCAACCTGCTGAGTGTGCTGGTGAACAATGGCACACACTAGGGGACCTGCTCATGCTGCTGGGAGTAATAAGCTTGCGTCTGGTCGTCTATCCATTGTCGTTCATGTGTACCTTATCTTTTTTAGATTGTTTTCTTTTGTTTTTTCTTTATCATGCTTATTCCTGCCCAAATCATGTGTTACCGCTGTCTGTGTTCCACTCCATTTTAGAGAATTATCGTGGTCGGGTTAGCTACTAAGACTGTGTTTGCTGAGTTCATATGGAATCATGCATGTTGCCTATGGTAATGGTTGGGTATCGCAAATTGCAATCATGAGTCCTGAAACATAAAGAATTTAACTTGGGCAGATTTTGCGCCCGATTCTTAAAATTACTAGGGTAAGTTTCTAGGCCCTCTGTTGACGCCATATTTTGACACGTGTTGAATCGGCATCAGGAGGAGAAGATTGGCCGATGCGGCAGATCTGAAGGCTACAGTAAGGAATCGGCCGATTGAGATAACAGTTGGAAATCGACCGATTGGTGATACAGCCTGCGCCAACAGGATGGGATTATTTCGGAGGGTCCTGGTCAAAAGTTGGTCAACAGGGCACGCTAAGTCGGTCAAGGAGCAATTGAAGGGAATCCTGATTGGATTAGGGAACGGCGGCGGAAGATTCTACGGGAGTCCGTTTCCTTTTAAAGTTCTTATAGATATAGTAGTTTTCTTGTTGTTTAAATAAGGTTGTAACAAGTCGTGATCGACCAGGAGTCCTAGTTTTAGGGTATAAATAGGAGTCGTCAGGGTCTTGCAGGACATCAATACATCAATCAACAACAATACTTCTACTTTTCTAGCAATTTACTTTCAAGTCGGCGACTTCGCCAATATTTTTCTTCTTTCACGAGTTCGTACGGATTGGCAGGGCTGCATCAACCTGATCTCCGGCCAATTGGTAGGTTCCGCTTATCGAGTAATATCCGAGCTTTAACTACGGGCGCATCGCTGTGGTTTCGTTTGGATTTATTCACCAGTTATCGATATTTACTAGAATTGCAAGTTTTACCTGTTATTCTAGTTTTATCACCAGTTATCCAGCTTGAAATCAGAGTAATCGGCTTCGTCATTGTTCTTCTTCAACTTATCATCACACAGCCGATTAGATCTATTTCAAGTGTTGCTTCTGTAGTAATTGTTTAGATCGCTCCAGCAGTTTTTTTTACAATTACTACGCGATTATCGGCTGATCCATAGCCGATCGTCTCTACAGCAAATCAGCCGATTCGCCGCCGACGCGCTCCTCAGGATAGATCGGAACTCCAGCCGATCGACGCGCCTGGAATTTAATACTCTATTTCCTTGCCAATCAACAGGTCAGATTGACTGGCACGCTGCGCGAACCATACCAGGGCGATAACCCGAACAGGAGCTAAGCAGATTCTCCCGGGTCGTGTGTCCGACGCTGAAGACCATCGGCCGATTCCTATCCATGCCGATATTGACGCAACGCGAGGGGTACAACTCTCCATTGCCCCCAGCGTCTCCAAGATACAGCGGTGCACCATGTCTCCCATCACAGACACCGCTTCAACCCGTCCAGATTGCTTCTGTGCAATCACTGTCCACAAGCTCGGTACCTTGGGGAACATCGGCGCCAATGTATTTTCCCGAGCCAACGAACGGATACGGGAGTTATTCAATCCAGATGCCGCACCAATCGGCCGCCCGGCCGACGGTCCCCCAGTATCAGCCGATCTCATCGGAAATCGGTGCAAGCACTGTAGAAGCATTCAGAGGCACGGCGCCAACGATGACATACGATGGGGGGGGGCGGACTCACTTCGCCATCAACTATCGGCCGCTCAGCAAAGTTCGTCGATTCATCACCCAGCCGTGCCAGCTCTTTAGCACATGCCTGCACCGTGAACAGCTGTTCATCAGCAGCAGGTGGACTGGACAGCAAGAATAGTAGAAGTAATCCAGGATCAGTTTGGATTGAAGCCAAAAGTTCAAACTTACACCTACAAGACGCCATATCCATCGGCCTATGACTTCCTGCCGTTCCCACACCGCTACAAAGTCCCTGATTTCACCAAGTTCTCAGGGACGGACGATACATCCACTGTGGAGCATATCAACCGATTCATCATCCAGTGCGGGGAGGCTGCCACGCAAGATGCTCTGAGGGTGCGTTTGTTTTCATCGTCTCTGTCCGGATCGGCCTTCCAGTGATTCACCACCTTGCCGCCAAATTCTATTGTTACATGGGCCGATCTGGAGAAACAGTTCCACAAGTACTTCTATGCAGGAGTACACGAGATGAAGCTCTCAGATCTGACCAGCCTCAGGCAGAGGAGCGATGAACCAGTGATGGGATATGTACAGAGGTTCAGAGAAGTCAGGAACAAATGCTACAGTCTGGCTCTGACCGACGCACAGTTGGTCGATATCGCTTTACAAGGCCTCTTGCCACAAATCAAAGAAAGATATGCTGCCCAAGAGTTTGAAAGCCTGAGCCAAATCGTCCACCGATTGTCAGGACAAGAGGTCCAACCGTTTGAACAGCAGAGGAACTTCCAAAAGAAGGTGGCATACTTGGAAGGATCTGAATCCGATGCGGAAGAGGAAATCGGCCTGGCAGAATGGGTCAAAGGGAAAAAACCGATATCATGCCCTTTTGGCAAGAAGGAGCCAGAGACATTCGGCTTTGACACGTCAAAGGCCGATAAAATTTTTGATCTATTGCTTTAGGAAGGACAGATTAAGCTGTCTCAGCATCACACCATCCCTACGGCCGATCAACTTAAGAAGATGAAATACTGCAAGTGGCACAACGCTACTTCTCATGATACAAATGAATGCAAAGTCTTCCGTCAGCAGATACAATCGGCCATCGAGCAGGGGCGGCTTAAATTTGAAACTCCAGCTAAATCGGCAAAACCGATGAAGATAGATCAACATCCCTTCCCGGCCAACATGGTTAACGCTGGAGGAGACTCAAGTCAAACCAAGGTGCTGACGTCAGAATCAGCGAGAAGAGGCGGCGCCGTCGATCCTAGGAGGCAGATCACGACGGAAGAAATCAGAAGGAACAGGCGGGGGCCAGAACGACCACGCAAGCCTGTCACCTCCCAATTCTTACTCAGTAAGTATCGGCAGCAGCAAGAACAAGCAAGATACCAGGAAGAGATGATACGCCGGCATGAAGATCACTGGCAATGTCCGTTCTTCATCCATTGCTGGGAGAACGACATCAGATTACCGTCTGCCGATAACTGCCCGGAGTGTAATGGATTGAGCTGCAACGATCGCCCGAAACCACACTCCAGGGACAGAGGATTAGAGCCGATCAGCAGAAATCGGCGCGGACGAGAGGAACAGCGCGTTTCGGTGCATGATCGGCTTGGGGGCAGAGTTGACCAGTACCACCGGTCAAAAAGCAAGATCGGCCAGCGGGATGGACTGGGGGGCAGGATCAGCGCGCACGATCGGCTGGAAGAGATGGCCGATGACAGGGTATCAGACGAGGATCCCCTAGGAAGGGAACCAGATTGGGAACACGCCAGATCATCGGCCAAACCAGCAAATCCCAGGTGGTGTCCCGATGGCCTATCCAGATCCCAGAAGCGAAGGATCCAACTCCTACGCCAGTGGGAGAATCAAGAAGAAGAACAGAGACAAGTGCCAGAGAGAAGGAATGTTAAGTCTCGAGTGTGGCGCCCAAAGAAAAACGATCAAGAAGCAAACAACCAAGAATCGGCAGCCGAAATTGATATGGTGTTCATACTGCCGATGGAGTTCATGGTGCCCAACGATCGGGATAAAGTAACAAGAACAGAAGAGGAACAAATGGCACAACTAGTGTTGGAGCCGATGACAGCTACGTTTGAGAAACCAGAAGAGGAAAAACGACAGCATCTTAAAGCGCTGTTTCTCAAAGGCTATGTCAACGGAAGACCCGTCACCAGATTACTGGTAGATAGAGGCACTACAGTTAACATCATGCCGTATGCCATGTTCCGCAAGCTAGGCAAGGGCGATGAAGACCTCACCAAGACGGACATGATGCTGAAGGATTTCGAAGGCAACGTGTCACCCACCCGCGGAGCGCTCTGCGTCGACCTCACCATCGGCAGTAAGACCCTCCCTACCACTTTTTACGTTATTAATGGCAAGGGGTCCTACAATATGCTGCTCGCGACTGGATACACGCAAACTGCTGTGTCCCATCTACAATGCATCAATGCCTTGTGCAATGGGTCGGCGACAGCACAGAGATAGTCGCTGCCGATTCCGTCTACAGCGTTGCAGCGGCCGACATGCAACAGTGGAGCTGCGAGCACGTCAAGTGTATATCTGGCAGGACTTGGGACACTGACTTCCTGAAAGTGTCCGATTTCGGTCTACAGCCGATCCAAGCAGTCGGCTCCGAAGATTCAGAATAAATGGATCAGCTCGTCCGAGAAGATGGGAAGCTTGGGCATGGGTTTACGTCGGCCGATTTATTGGAGATGGTAGATTTGGGAGATAGCAGCAAATCAAGGCCGACGTACATTAGTGCTAATTTGGATCCTGAGTACAAATGTAAACTGATAAGTTTATTAAAAGAGTTCAAGGATTGCTTTGCTTGGGAGTATCATGAGATGCCAGGACTAGACCGGTCTATTGTTGAACACCGGTTACCTATAAAATCAGGATATCGGCCATATCAGCAACCTGCACGATGGTGTAACCCTAAGATTCTACCTGATATAAAGGCCGAAATTACAAAGTTGATTGAAGCAGGATTTATTCGGCAGTGCCGCTACGCCGAATGAATTTCTAATATTGTGCCCGTATACAAAAAGAATGGAAAGTTACGTGTGTGCATCGATTTTAGGAACTTAAATCAGGCTACACCAATGGATGGATATCCGATGCCAACGGCCGATATCTTGGTGGATGCTGCCGCAGGACACAAAGTCATAAGTTTCATGGATGGGAATGCGGGGTACAATCAGATATTAATGGCTGAAGAAGATATTTCGAAAACGGCTTTTAGGTGCCCAGGTCATCTTGGTTTATTTGAATGGGTTGTTATGACTTTCGGGTTGAAGAACGCTGGCGCTACGTATCAACGGGCCATGAATTACATCTTCCACAAACTCATTGGTTCATCGGTGGAAATTTATATAGATGACGTCGTGATCAAGTCAAAAGGTCACCAAGACCATCTGGCCGATTTACAAGAAGTACTGGAATGTACAAGGAAACATGGGTTGAAGATGAACCCAAATAAGTGTGCATTTGGTGTATCGGCTGGGCAATTCTTAGGATTCATGGTCCATGAGCGCGGGATAGAAGTCAACCGCAAGACCATAGACGCCATCAACAAAGTGGTGGCCCCACAAAATAAAACTGAGCTACAGTCCCTCATCGGCAAGGTCAATTTTATCAGAAGATTCATATCCAACCTGTCAGGACGTATTCAGGCTTTTACCCCTTTGTTGAAATTAAGCCCGACCAGGAATTCGTATGGGGAGAAGGACAGCGCAAGGCACTGGAGAATATCAAGCAGTATCTGGTTTCACCTCCGGTATTGGTTCCACCACAGCCTGGTAAGCCGTTCAAGTTATATTTATCGGCTCATGAACAAGCTATTGGATCGGCGTTGGTACAGGAGTTTGAGGGGAAAGAACGAGTGGTATACTACGTCAGCAGAAGACTCTTAGACGCCGAAACAAGATATTCCTCGGTGGAGCGACTATGCTTGTGCTTGTACTTTTCATGTACCAAGCTCAGGCACTATTTGCTATCGGCAGAATGCATAGTCGTGTGCAAGGATGATGTGGTGAAGTATATGCTATCATTGCCGATTTTGAAAGGGCGGATTGGAAAATGGATCCTGGCTTTGTCAGAATTCGACTTAAGGTACGAATCGGCCAAAGCCGTTAAAGGTCAAGTGATGGCCGATTTCGTAGTTCAGCATTGTGGACCAGAAATCGCTACTGTTGAACCAGTTCCATGGACTCTATATTTTGATGGTTCTTCATGTGGGGTCGGATCAGGAATCGGCATTGTTCTTGTGTCGCCTCGGGGGGCAAGTTATAATTTCTCTCTGCCGATAGAAGCCTCCGCAACTAATAACCAGGCGGAATATCGAGCTGTTCTGAAATGCATCCAATTATTAAGGGAAGTTAGAGCTGATGCAGTCGAAATTTTTGGAGATTCCATGCTCATTGTGGATCAGTTGACGGGGCGATCTGAGTGCAAGGATGATATCTTGAGGATTTATTATGAGGATTGTCTTCAACTTTTAAAAGAGTTCAAGTCTGCAATAATTGAGCATATCCCCAGGAATTATAATGAAGAGGCCAACAGACTGGCCCAACATGCTTCTGGGTATCGGCCGATTCAGGGAGTGATGACGCTAGAGCTCGCGGCCGATGACTGGCGAAAGGAGATCGCCGATTACTTGAGAAATCCATCCCAAAAGGTGGATCGGCGAACACGTTTTCAGGCTACAAAATATGTGTTGCTTGAGGATGATTTATTTTATCGGACGATTGATGGAGTTCTTCTCAAATGCCTGGGAACAGAAGAGGCAAAGGTTCTGATGCGGGAAATCCATGAAGGCGTGTGTGGAGCTCATCAATCGGCTCACAAAATGAAATGGATGATTCGGAACAATGGATATTACTGGCCGACCATCCTTGAGGATTGTTTCAAGTACTACAAAGGATGCCAAGACTGTCAGAGGTTTGGCAATGTGCAGCGCGCGCCAGCATCGGCCATGAATCCAATAATTATGCCGTGGCCGTTCAGAGGTTGGGGAATAGATCTCATCGGACAGATTCATCCTCCATCAAGCAAAGGGCATAAGTTCATATTGGTGGCTACAAATTATTTTACTAAGTGGGTGGAAGCAGTTCCTTTGAGGAACGTGACATCGGCCGATATGATTGAATTTGTTAAAAGCCATATTATCTATCGATTTGGTATTCCTCAAACCATCACAACTGATCAAGGGACAATGTTTACTTCTGGAGAATTCGGACAGTTCGCCGCCGATATGGGGATTAAATTATTGAACTCTTCTCCATACTATGCTCAAGCCAATGGCCAAGCAGAGTCGTCTAATAAAGGGATAATCAAGCTAATCAAGAGGAAGATAGAAGAGCAACCCAAGAAATGGCATATGTCTTTGGCTGAATCTTTATGGGCATATAGGATGGCTTGTCATGGAGTCACTAAAATATCCCCTTATCAGTTGGTTTATGGTCATGAAGCGGTCTTGCCATGGGAGATAAGGACAGGGTCAAGACGTATATCGTTACAAGATCAGTTAACGGCCGATGACTATTCCTTTCTCATGAAAGATGAACTTGACGATTCGGCGGGTTTACGGTTGAGAGCCCTGATCAGTATAGAAGAAAACAAGAAAAGGGTGGCCAGATGGTATGACAAAAAGGTCAAAGTTAAACAGTTCTCTCAGGGAGATTTGGTATGGAAGCTGGTGCTGCCGATAGGATCCAAAGATCCCAAATTCGGTAAATGGTCACCCACTTGGGAAGGGCCGTATAGAATCGGCCGATGTGCCCCTGGGAATGCATATATTCTGCAGACAGTCGAAGGGGAGGAATTCCCAAGAGCTTTAAACGGGCGATATCTGAAGAGGTACTATCCAAGCATTTGGGTAGATGCATAACTTGCAGCAAATATATCAAGATAACATGGCCGATTTCTCATCGGTTTCTGTCTACACATCTAGTGAAGGAAACATTGGGATTCATTATTGGATGAAAATGACAGATTACATGGCCGACATGGTACAAGTCGCCCTTAGAATAAAAATATCGATGTATCTACTAATTACGCCTACGCTGGATTTCTCTCTCGATGCGGCCCAGTTTTATCATAAGGGTGAGCCTTTTCTCCTTCAGGTCCTCTGCAGTGGCTCCAGTTTTAGCTTGGTTGCAAAGTTCTTTCAGCAGGCAGGTCTTCTTCTCCTCCAGATCTTCCATGGCAACTTCGGTTTTAGCTTTACAAGGAAGTGGAGGACTTTTTTCAGAAGGTGGTCGCTTGCAGACCAAAAAGTGAGCATCTATAAGGTCCGAGTATTCCTGGACAGCGGCAGGGGCATGATCTCTGAGTTCCTCAGCATGAGCTCTTATCAGATTTCTGTCTGCCTGTGATAGTGGCTCTTCTGAATGCATGATTTCTATCGCTCGTTCTAGACCGGGGCTGAGACGTTTCGGCTAAACAGAGATAAAAGGAGTTACCCAGTATCGGAGCGATTGAGATGCTTAAGGGAAAGGCAGAAGGGAAGTTCATACCTGGTTGACAGAGGAAGAAGATGAGGAGGACGAAGAAGACATCTTGCCGTTCAATTTGGGACAGTAAAAGAGGGAGAGAAGATAAGTAATGTGTATGCCTCTGGAAATGGTGAATGGTCTACTTATAAATGAAGAGGAGGTAGATGGATGGTGAGACACGTCCTATCGGAGTAAATACATACATAAATGCAAAGCAGACTGAAGGAGCAGTTCAGAACCAAATTGGCGCAGTGACATTGAAGGAGCAATAATGTTTAACATATTCTTTACAACCCAAGGAAAGCGTCTATGGCTACAATAGCTCGTCGTCTAATTTGATCGGCCGAGTCTAGTACTCTCTGATCATCATCGGCCGATCCTGGTACTTCTGACACACGGCGACGGAGCCTTATTGTTTCACGGGCCAGATGCTGTCTTTCTTGCTTCAGCTCGCTGATGATGGATGGGAGTTCTTGGAGCTTCTTCTCTTCAGCGGCTATCTCTTTGGTTATCTGTTCCATCTCCTTGGCCAGTTTTGCTCTCCTCCGTTTCAGCCGATCTATTGCGCCGACGATGTCTGGACGGCAATTTTCGAGGAAGTTGATCCTGTGGTGTACTTCCTGAGTTCGGTGCTTGTATGAATCGACCTCCTCCTGAGTTTTTGCCATCTGAGCACGATCGGCCATATGGCGCAGCGCCCTGGAAACCGGAATCTGCATGCCCTCTATATAGGCAGCATACGCTAAATTTTCTGATACTTCTTCCGGGATTCGACCTTTGATCTCGTTGAAAAGTCGTCGAATTGGCGATGCATCTTCTACCAATCGGCCGATGTCGTCTTGAAGGAGAGTGCGCATGCTTTCGAGCTTGGCGCGGACATCGTCGGAGGTGGAGCTCGATGGAATTGGGTGTGAAGCAATTTCTTCGTCATCGGCCAAGGAGACGGCAAAAGAGAAGATGCTGTTGTTGGGGGTATCTTGCTCCTGTGAGGAAATAAAGTAAAGGGTAGGCAAGCAGCGAAAGGAAATTGGCAGATTCTAATGGTAAGATTGTTACCTCTTTAAAGCGAATTTCTCTTGCCTGCGCCGGTGGAAGTGTTTCCCTTGTCTCAGGGACTGGTGCATTTGGCTCGTCGGAAGAAGAAGATTCAATGGTTATTAGCGCTCTGCTTGGACCAGCTTCCTGAAGAAGACATAAAGAAAGATCCGGTGAATATGCTATGGGAAATTGAAATAAGATGGTGACAGAAATTTGCCATGCCTCTGCGGGTCTCCCGGCCGATGCCTGTTGTGGGGTTGTAGTTGGCATACCTAAATCGGCCTGCATCAAGGTTGGTTAAGTTTTCTGAAAATTAAGAATTCAAGGTAAGAGGTCGATTACCTTGACGACAGGAGCTGCTGGAGTCTCGGTTCCCACTTGAGACGTGGCCGATTGTTGCGGAGATTGCGGCGGGATAGCTTGTGCAGCCTGGCAGAGGAATAGAATTAATGTCAGTGGAAGATTTGGAGAATATATGAGATAAATAAGATTACCTGAACAGCTTCTACTAATAGCGATGCTGCAGCTGCCCCGACTTCAGCAGTGACTTGGGGATCGGCCATCTCGACAGCCGGCAAAGGTAAAGGAGTCTCGGCTGGTGCCACCACCACTTGGTCGGCCGATCCGATGCGGGAAGTCTCGGCCGATACCACTGCCATCTGGTTGGCCGATCCGATGCGGGGAACTTCAGCCGATGCTATTGCCGTCTGATCGGCCGATCCAATGCGAGCTCGCACCCGACGGCTGGTTATCTTTGATGTTGGTCTTTTTGGTGCTCGCTTCGATCGGCCAGTAGAGATATCCTTGATGGTCGGAGCATGAAAGCCGATAAGTGGATACGGCGTGTATTGGTGATGACTATCTATCGGCCGGCCGCTTCGGCTCCGCATCGGAGGGACATGGCTTTCAGACTGAGGAGATGAACATGAGTCAATAATAAGATGACAATGTAGAAGGAAATGGCACTGGAATCGGCTGAGAAAAAGAACATACCGCTGCATTTGGATCAATGTTCTCTGGATCCAGAATGTTGCAGTAAGACGATGGAGATTTACAGAAAAGGTGTTGCTTCCATTCTGCCCACCATAATTTGAATTGCTGGGTGGCAAAAGAGGCAACTGACCAATTATTCAGGTCAATGGTGCTGGAATCGGGTACTAGATCGCACAGCCGACTGTAATCAAGACTTGAGGTCAGTCCATCTCTGAATTTTGGCTGACCGGCGAAGTAGACCCGAATCGGCAGTTGGCCAAAACCCAGTTGCCTTGCCACAGCCGATGGATTGTAGAACTCATAGGTGGGTGAATCCTTTCCTGAGAAGAAATTGGCCGGCAGAATCCCCGGCTTGATCAAGATGTCCATAAGCTCTCTGTCAAAAGTGTGGGTGGAGAAATCGTAGCTTATGGGTAATTCAAAAATCAGCTCTACTGCCTGATATGGGTGCCAGCTGATCATCTCTTCGCTAAGGCCATTGTAAAAACATCTGAAGTACTCAGCTGTGCGGGCAGCAGTAAACTGGTAGCCGGGGAAGGCCGATACCGCTTCTCCAAAAGATCTGCAGCGGTGACGGATTGATGGATTCTCCTCTGACTCGATATTGGGAAAGGTTTTTGTCTCTATCCATTGCTGAGAGACCTTGCTCATGTGTAAATTGAGCCAGAGGGTGATGAACCACCAAGGACCACCAGGGTTCCCAATCGGCTCCCCCTTCGACAGTTTGATGCCGATTTGGTGCATCAGATGATACGCCGATCCCAGCAAATGTTTTCCAAGGGGGATGGCCGATCCTTGTGATAGAGCCTCTGCCAAAGCTTGAGTGTTTGAAGAGGGGCCGACTGCTCTGCCATAGAAGAAATATTTCTCCAGCCACATCATCAAGAAGGCAATATGCTCCCTCTGCGAGACTGTCCCGGTCTTCATGTTTTTACTGATGTATCCTTTCCACCCGCCGATTCCTTTGGTCTCCAGCTGATGAGATGGCTTGAACAGATAGTTGAAAGGGGTATCGGCGGAGGAGACATCGAGGCCGGTCAACAGCAGAACATCGGCCAAGGTCGGGGTCATGGGTCCGTGTCCGAAAAGGAACGCATTAAGTGCATCGGACCAAAAATAAGATGCTGCCATGACCAGAGGTTCGTTTCTTTCCATCTGAGACAAAGATAAGTCTATGCACTGGCCGATTTTTAGTTCTTCCCACTGAATCTTCCAAGATCCGGCTACCCTCTGGTACCATTCTCTCCACCCGGGTGTTTCATTTGGCCAGGATCTGAAAGTTCCTACCTAGTGATCTAAATCCATGGATGATTGCTTAAAAGGGATTCTATGGGTTTCTAAGCTAATCAGGTCCGTTGGATCGGGGTTCCCCATAGGGCCCAAACAGATGAGGTTAGGGGATTCTGAGAGAGGAATAGTAATTCGGTGCCTAAGTGCCTAGAAAAGGGAAAAGGGGAAGAAACTAAGAGAGGGTCCGGAAAATACTGAAGCAGTAAAAAGGCGAAAAGAAGAAAATTTCGAGCATTTACCTCTGGGATGGAGATCATCGTCGCCGATGAGACCGCTGGGGAAGCCGCCGATTGGGTCGCCGCCGCCGAAGGAGTTGCCGATGGAGCCTCCGTGGATGGTGTGGTCGCCGATGGTGACGCCATTGGAAGGTTGGAGCAGGCCGCGGATGAAATCACCGGAAAGGGGGAAGTGCTTGGAGATCGAGAGAGCTTGGAGGAAGATGAACAGTGATTCATTGGAAGAGAATGCTAGATTCGTGGGGAAGGATAGGCGGAGAAGGCCAGTACTTAAGAAAAATCAGGGAAGCGAGGGCAAAGATGGTATTTTTACCGCGCCGTCTACACGAGTTCCAGGGGAGCGGTCGTTTCGCGCGCTCGGTTCGAGGAAATTGCAATCATTGTGCCGCGGAACGGAAGGAGATTTTACTGCGTCCGTTTCGGAGGAAAGGATTAAAGAAAGAGTTTTGAAGAAAAAGTTATATTTTACTCCGAAACTGGGGGGCATGTGTTGACGCCAGATTTTGACACGTGTTGAATCGGCGTCAGGAGGAGAAGATTGGCCGATGCGGCAGATCTGAAGGCTACAGTAAGGAATCAGCCGATTGAGATAACAGTTGGAAATTGACCGATTGGTGATACAGCCTGCGCCAACAGGATGGGATTATTTCGGAGGGTCCTGGTCAAAAGTTGGTCAACAGGGCACGCTAAGTCGGTCAAGGAGCAATTGAAGGGAATCCTGATTGGATTAGGGAACGGCGGCGGAAGATTCTACGGGAGTCCGTTTCCTTTTAAAGTTCTTATAGATATAGTAGTTTTCTTGTTGTTTAAATAAGGTTGTAACAAGTCGTGATCGACCAGGAGTCCTAGTTTTAGGGTATAAATAGGAGTCGTCAGGGTCTTGCAGGACATCAATACATCAATCAACAACAATACTTCTACTTTTCTAGCAATTTACTTTCAAGTCGGCGACTTCGCCAATATTTTTCTTCTTTCACGAGTTCGTACGGATTGGCAGGGCTGCATCAACCTGATCTCCGGCCAATTGGTAGGTTCCGCTTATCGAGTAATATCCGAGCTTTAACTACGGGCGCATCGCTGTGGTTTCGTTTGGATTTATTCACCAGTTATCGATATTTACTAGAATTGCAAGTTTTACCTGTTATTCTAGTTTTATCACCAGTTATCCAGCTTGAAATCAGAGTAATCGGCTTCGTCATTGTTCTTCTTCAACTTATCATCACACAACCGATTAGATCTATTTCAAGTGTTGCTTCTGTAGTAATTGTTTAGATCGCTCCAGCAGTTTTTTTTACAATTACTACGCGATTATCGGCTGATCCATAGCCGATCGTCTCTACAGCAAATCGGCCGATTCGCCGCCGACGCGCTCCTCAGGATAGATCGGAACTCCAGCCGATCGACGCGCCTGGAATTTAATACTCTATTTCCTTGCCAATCAACAGGTCAGATTGACTGGCACGCCGCGCGAACCATACCAGGGCGATAACCCGAACAGGAGCTAAGCAGATTCTCCCGGGTCGTGTGTCCGATGCTGAAGACCATCGGCCGATTCCTATCCGGCCGATTTTAGCGCCAACACCCTCTCTACCACCCCTCCTGCGTGTGACTGCTGATTGTTCCACTCCAGTTTTGTGCATCCTAGAATCCTTCCAAACTTTCCTAGAACAAATATAATGTTGCAAATAAAGGGGCAATTTATAACAACTCTGAATTTTCTCTTGTCTGGTCAAATTATTTACTCCGCAACATCTGATTGCTGGTTTTCTCCCACGCTCGAGTCCAGGGTTTTAACTTGATCAGCTTCCTTGTATGTACAACAGCATTAATGATTGTTCACGTCGAATTGGAGTAGAACAACAGGACTTGGCTAAGTTGAAATTTGAAGGCACTCCGAGGGAATATATATTATTACGTTGTTGCGTTTGTTGGAAGTTGACAGGAACTGACCCGTACGAAATGAAAGTCAGCTGCAGGCAGGGAAAGATATATAGACGCCGCTGCTCCATCACACTCTTGCTGCACCGTTCACATGATGGCTCCTGCGGCAGCTAGTACATGCAGTTATTGCATGATGTGTGCTAGTGCAGTCGTCCGTTGCAAGCATAAGTAATCGCATTTTGGGGGAGGCCATATTCTGTCATTTTGGGGGAGGCCTGATATATCTTCCTCATTCATCCATTCGGCAGGTTTTGAGCCTCATTCTTAAAACTAATAGGCTAAATTTCTAGAGCCTCTACCACCCCTCTTACATGTGACCCCTGATTATTCCACTCCAGTTTTCTGCATCCTATAACCCTTCCGAATTTTCCTAGAACAAGTATAATTTTACAAGCGGCATTCTATAACAAATCTGAAATCTAGAACTCTGAATTTTCCCTTGTCTGCTCAAATTATTTACTCCACAACAATTGATTGATCCAGGGTTATAACTTGATCAGCTTCCTTCTGCTACAGCATTATTAATTGTTCATGTTGAATTGTAGTAGGATAAAAGGGCACGGTTAAATTGAAGTTTGAACCTACAAATTTGGAACGAGTTCTTCCTTTGCAATAACAGCAGAGTTATCTATAAAGTGGCCGATATGTTTTTAGCTGGGAATTGTTGGTTAGAGATTCTTGGTTATTAATTTATATTTAGCCTCAATGATTGTCCAAAATAGACTATAGAAACCCTTGGTCATTTGAGAAGCCGCTTCACCAGAGCAACTACAACCCGAGCTATTTTTCAAGAAGCCGAAGCCTTGCCGAAAAGACCCTGCTTCGTTCCCTCTTCATCTTGCAGATAAACGACATTCATCATGGTGGACGTTCATAATGCAGATAAAGTAGGATATAAATCCTTAAGCTTTAGTATAAATGTAGAGTTATGAAACTGTTGCTTCAAGATTGGTGTCAGCATCAGAGTTATGGAAAACTGTTGCTTCAAGATTTGTGTCAACATCATCTGTGGGTT
Organism: Panicum miliaceum; assembly: GCA_032594955.1. Lineage (NCBI taxonomy): Eukaryota > Viridiplantae > Streptophyta > Magnoliopsida > Poales > Poaceae > Panicum > Panicum miliaceum. Next base: position 1,782,319 of record CM064070.1, on the reverse strand, counting down.
TTCTTCAACGCACCTGCTACTTTATGAGGAACAACCATGTGGCTCTGGCAGTGCATGGTCCTTGCATTGGGCAACTACTAGTACAAATATCCAACGCGACATGCGTGAGCGCATTTCCCAGGTTCACCACACTGCTCGCTCATATCATAGGGGAGACTGACCCTTGGCTCTCTTCTCTTACTGGCTCAGTCGCCGATAGATCTTTCACTTCAGCATGGAGGGCGGGCGTTCATCCGTTGCGCTCCTCTTCCTCACGCTCGCGCTCGCCGCCGGCAGCCTTGCTGCGGTGGCGCAATTCCATCCGGCCGCCGACAAACGCTACATGCTCATCGACTTGCAAGCCAACGACGGCATCCGGACCAGGCTAGCCGTGAGGACAGGCGACGTGGTCATCCCCGGCTTCGCCAACGCGAGCAACCACTGGTTCGCCGTCGTGGGGAGCGAGAGCCTCCTCCCGCACGGCGGCAGCAGCCACCGCCGTGACATCCCCGGCCAGGGCCTGGGCAACCTGCTTCGTGTGCTGGTGACTAATGGCACAGACTGGGGACCTACTCATGCTAGGCCTTCTCATTCTTCGTGGGAAGAATAATAAGCTAATTAACGTCTACTAGTAGTAAGTGCTAGAAAAAACACATATGATCTATATATGTCTCCTATGTTGATGCATCTATCTCCTAAATCTATATTGAAGTACAAGTTGTTGCATCCTGATGATATGCCCTGTAATGGTGAGAAGAGCTGAGATGAGATGTTTTATCTGGTTTTGAGAGAAACACATAGGAGATGCGGGTCAACAAATGAGCGTCTCCTATGTCACATAGGAGATGCGGGTCAACAAATCCGCGTCTCCTATGACTGATTATAGAATTTACTCTCTAGAGTTACAAATTGCTCTGAACTTTATTATGATCTTTAGTTTCAGTTTAGTTTCAGATACAAATCAATATAAGATACATGCCAAATTACAATATTGAGACATATTCCACCCATGCATCATGTTGTACATATAATTTATAATAAATAAATTATCTTACAATATTTGAGACATGCCAAATTACAATACTTGAGACAATACTTGTGACTACAATACTTGTGACCTAACTTATCTTACATATAATTTATACATAAATTATCTTACAAATTTGAGAACTAACTTATCTTAAAAATTATATTACAAATTTGGGACATGCCAAATATCTTACAATTTATCTTACAAATTTCACACATAAATGCATCATGTTTTTTTGACTTGACGTTTTTGCCTTGTTTTGCGGCCTTTTGCCTTGGTGACCCCTTTATCATTCTAGCCGCTTCGTAAGTAAGGAGTTTGTCAGATCCGGGCACACGGGACTGGCCACATGGCACACTTCACCTAGGATTCGGGATGGGACATGGCCCACGCTCTACATCTGTTGTAACTACTCGTAATGCAGTAGGATTACTTGTACAGTCGTTGGACTAGTCGGACACGGCAGGAGACTACCCGAGAAGTACTCGGATAGGACTCCTCGTCTTGTACCCGACTAGGATTCCGATGTAAATCTTTCCCCCGGACTATATAAGGGCGGACAGGTACCCCCTCGTGGAGGATCACAGTATCACCATCAAAGGCAATACAAACCACACAGGACGTAGGATATTATGCTCCCAGCGGCCGGAACCTGTCTAAAACCCTGTGTTCCTTTGCACCTTCGAGTTTCTGATCTCGGTGACACCCAACCAACCAAACTCACCACCTTGGGGGTATCCCTCGGTGGGCGTGGCGGTAAAACACCGACAGAGTTGTCTCGCTTTCCAGGATCACAGGGAGGTTGCAGCTACCAAATGGAGGGACTTCGTCAAATTGATTGTACTCCTCCTCATCCACGACATTTTCGACACCCACTACCCATCTTTTTCCCGGGAGCACCACATGCCGTTTCTTTTTTCTTGTGTCGGGCACATAAAATACTTGGGAAACTTGAACCGCAAGTACAAATGGCTCTTCCTTGTATCTAACTTTCTCGACGTTGACGGTTGTGAACCCATACGGGTCTTTCATGACACCCTTTGCGCCTTGAACCCAGCAGCACCTCAAACTTGGCACCTTAAAGTCCAAATAATTGAGCTCCCATATATCCTCTATCTGCCCATAGTATGTTTTTTTCTCGTCGTTGGTGTTAACAACATCTATACGCACGTTGCTATTTTGGTATATGCTTTTCTTGTCTTGGGCGATGGTATAGAATGTGTAACCATTTATATCGTAAGCTTTGTAGCAAGTTATTGTGAACAGAGGACCGATCGCCAAACTTCTAAGAGCATCATCTGTGCTAGAATCTGAGTTTTGTATTCGGTCTCAGAACCAAATATTGAATCCCTTCATATGTATGGGGATGCAGGTGCACTTTATGCTCGTCAATGTATGGGGACACTTCCATTATGTGTTGCAACACAAGAAAATGAGCCTGTCGGAATTCATCCGCGTCCGGATTGAATGTCTTCTCCCCATGTATACCCATCCCTGCAAACCTTCCCTCGTGGTGAGCCTTCGATATGCCAATCGGATTTGTAGGGTCAATGAAATCAAGGCACCAGTCAACTACCTCCTAACAGAGTACCCCTGAACCATGCTTCCCTCGGGATGAACCCGACTCTTTGTATACTTGTTCAGAGTGCTCATGAATCTCTTGTATGGATACATATGATGTAGGAACACCAGCCCAAGGTACCTTATCTCCTTAATCATGTGGGCAATGAGATGCACAGATACATCAAAGAATGATGGTGGGAAGTATGCCTCAAGGAGAACCATTGTCTCGAACAAGTTCTTGTCTAGCTCATCGAGTGAGTCCTTATCAATCACCTTATAAGAAATTGCATTGAATAAGAAGCACAAGCTCATGATAGCCATCCGTACTTTTTCTGGCAGTATGTTACTGATAGCAACAGGAAGCATTGTGGTGAGCATGACATCACAGTCATGAGCCTTCATGGGGAGAAATTTTTGTTCTTTCGCGTGCATAAGTTTTCGGATGTTTGATGAATAGCCAGAAAGAACTTTGATAGTATGAAGGAAGTCACACAATTCCTTCTTCTCTTCTTTGGTTTGATTTATGGCACATGCCGGAGGTTGGGCCGTCATGACGAAGCTCAGGTCTTATGCCCAACTCTTCCAGGTCCTTTCTTGCATTTTCATGGTCCTTGGTTTTATGCTTGTCATTCATGAGTGTACCAAGTAAGCTGCCACAGAAATTCCTTTTCACATGCATGGCATCGATAGTGTGGCGGACGGCTAAGTCTACCCAGTAAGGTAGCTCCCATAGAATTGTCTTCTTTTTCCACCTTTCCTTTGGATCATCTTCTTTATTGCGTTTTCGCTTTCCAAGGGTTCTGCCTTTCTTCCAATGGGCGGCAGGGAGATCCTTGACCTGGTTGAAGACATGTATTCCATTGGAATGCCTTGGAGTATCTTCTGTCTCCCTTGTGCCGTCAAATTGGCGTTTCATGTTTCGGTACGCATGGGACTTGGGAAGGAAATGTCAATGATGCACGTACACCTGTTTCTTTTAGTTGTTCAACCAAATTGTCTTCGTGTCATCTAGGCAGTGAGCGCAATCTTTTTCCCCTTTACACTGTCCGGACACAGAACGGCCACCCGGTAGATCAGTAACCATGCAGAACAACAAGCCACGTAGTGTGAAAGGTTCCCTCTTGTACCCGTCAATACCTTCTGACCAAAGTGTTTTGAGATCATCCACAAGAGGTCTCATATACACATTGATATCAATCCCTAGCTAATGTGGACCTGAGATGAGAATTGACATCAACATGTATTTCCTCTTGTTACATAGCCATGGCGGAAGATTGTAGATCGATAACAATACTGGCCAAACGCTATGCGAGCTGCTCATCTGACCAAACGGGTTCACCCCATCTGTGCTTAGTGCAAATCGAAGACTCCTCGGGTCATATGAAAACACTTTATGCTTCCAATCAATGTTGTGCCACTGTGATGAATCCGCTGGGTGGCGTATATAATTATCTATCTTGCGGTCTTCCTTGTGCCAACGCAAGCTGCATCCTTGCTTGATGCAAACAAATGCCTCAGGCGAGGAATTAATGGGAAATACCATGCCACCTTCCGAGGAGCTCCGTGCACCCTTTCCTTATCACCCCCATTATTCCTTTCGTTTGTATCGAGGGGGCTCCACATTCTGGGCATTCATGGAGATCTGCAAGGTCACCGCGGAACATGTCCCGCAGTCTGATTGTCACACTCTGCTTCATCATTTTGGCAGGTAGGACTATCAGGGAGCCTTTCATCGCCATCCCGGCAAGATGTTTGCTGACCGGCGGAGATTCCTTCACCCATATAATCTCCATGAAGGTCTCGATCATTAACACCCTCTTCTCCATGTTGGTTCCAACATAAGTAGTCATCCATGAATCCCCGGATGATGAGATGAGCGTGCGCATGCATCGAAGTCGAGAACTTTCTCACATTCGCACAATCAATGCATGGAAAACAATGCATGGAACGGGCAGGAGCGCTCGCCACACCGGCGACGAGCGGGCAGGAGTGCTCGCCACGCGACGACGAGCGAGGGGCGGAGGAGGTGTGACGCCAGTTGGCGCACAAGGTCACTAGTGCTGCCGGCCGGCTGACAGACGACGGCGGAGGGCGCGACATAGATAAAGCTGGTGAAGGAGAGAGAGGAACAGTGTCTCCTGTAGGAGAGGCTAAAGGAGACGCGTATTGCCTAGCCACGTCTCCTTTCAAGCACATATAGGAGACGGGGATTAACAAGCTGCGTCGCCTTTACCTCACATGATATAGGAGACGCGGGTTCTAAAATCGCGTCTCCTATTACAAGAGACATTGGAGACGCGGATTGTAAAAGGAGACGCGGGTTCTGAAACCGAGTCTCCATTTATGAGACACATAGGAGACGCGTTTCTTGAACCCGCATCTCCTATAGTTCGGGAGACGTGGCTTGTATACCCGCATCTCCTATGTGGGTACATAGGAGACGCGGGTGGTCTTCCGGCGCTAGGAATGCATTTATAGGAGACGCGGCTTGTCAACCCGCGTCTCCTAATTGTGATAGAAGATGTGGGTTCATTCCATATCTCCTATGGGTGTGTCTTCTTTATTGGTTTTTTACATAGTGAGGCGCAGGGGACAAATTCAAATATCACATTTTGAAGTGGCAACAGTTATGCATTCCCAAAGACTGGGGGACTAGGCACCATTGACACTAGACTTCTCAATGATGCACTTCTACTCAAATGGGTGTTGAGATTATTTAAGAACAAGGAAGGTGATCTATGCTGCCAGCTGCTAAAAAACGAAATACCTCAAGAACAAAACTTTCGCGAGCTGTAAAAAGGGGTTTGGATCCCAATTCTGGAGGGGTATCCAAGCAGTAAGACATAAGATAAACTTTGGCCTGTCAATGCAAATCCGAAATGGGAAAAACACTCTGTTTCGGGAGGATCTTTGGCTTTTAAACACTCCTCTAAGTTTGGAATTTCCTAGACTCTATGAATGTTACATAGACAGGAAAGCTCTGGTTAAAGATTGCTGGGACGGTTTTGAATGGAATATCCCTTTCCGCCGGCCTGGGGCACATGAAGTGGCTGAGTGGGATGATTTGATGGATAAACTCCAGGACACCAAGCTGCAGCAGGGGGAGGATCTTCCTGTATGGCTAGTTGGAAAGTCGGGACAATACTCTACGAAATCCATGTATAGATTCTTCACTTTCCGAGGGGTTGCGAACAAGAGAATGGAGAAGCTTTGGAACACCAGACTACCCATGAAGTTAAAAGTTTTTGTTTGGCTGGCCCAACAGGGAAGGCTGCAAACCGGGATGGCCTTAAAACAGAAAAAAATGGAAGGGTGATGTGAACTGGCCTTTATGTGGGAAATTAGAGACGACGGTGATGTTAGAGTATATTTGGTAGTTGTAGATATACATATCGTATCCGGGGATCCTTGCCCCCCAAGTCTCTGTGCTCTATATATACTGGCTGAGGCCTCAATGCAATACATCCATCTGTTAGATGCAATCTATCCTTCCTACATGGTATCACGAGTTTAGGTTACTGATGCTAGACCGAAGGCTTCCGCTGCCCTCATGCCGCCCCCGGAAGATCGACCTACGCTGGGGGCAGCATCCTAGTAGGATTTGTGGCTGATCAACAGGATTAGCTGCCCTAGCGTCATCATCACGCAGCAGCAGATCGGTTTGCACGTGATGTTTTGAAACTTCCATGACGTTTCGCGTGTGATGTTTTGAAACTTCGTCATTGAACATACCACATTTATCGAAAATCCCAAGTTCATCGGTGGCAACCCTCAACCATTACAAAACTATGATGAAAGTAAAACGAGCGTCATAGAACAACATCTCATATCATCACAGAACGGTGCGCCATTAACACCTCGTATTTGTTTTTTAAACACTTTATTTATTTTTGAATATTTTATTTTATTTTTGGATCTAGATTGCATGTACTTATCAATTTTCAATGACACGTGGACCGTGAAAGAGCATGTACTTATCAGTTCTTATTAGATGCGCATGTAGTTCAATTTGGAACTAATTTCAATAACCATGTAGAAATTCATTTAACATATAAATAAGATAAATTAGTTCCAAAAGTTTTAAAACTCCTACAAGACACCTCTATATAAGATAATTATTTTCATAATGGTGCAATAAAATAGAAAAAAAGAAAAACTTTAGATGGGCCCAGAAATCTAGTTAGGGCCGTTTTCCGCTAAGGCCCAATTTCTCCCAGCGAAAAAATGTGGTAGAGGTTGCATTCGAACCCTGCACATGTGGCTTAGAGTGAAGCGCATCTACGACCAGAACACCTCTCCTTGGTTCTAGCAAACTTTGTTATTTAATTTTAGTTAAAAATTTCAAACCCAGAGACCTGAGGAACAGAAGGTAAGCGTGCTGATCATAAGGCACTAGTTCATTTATGAGTCAAGATATGAGCAAATTATTTATATATGCTGCACCACCTTCGCGGTAAAAAGTTTTTAAGGCAAGAAAATTGGCGCTCAAGGGAATAAAAAATGAGACCTAGAACTAGAGTTGAGCATGTTTACCACTGCACCATTCCTCCATTTGCGCCAAGCTCAATCACTTACTTGTATTTATGTATATCTACCACTTGCTTTTTTCTAGAGAGAAGGTTTCCCCTGTTTCATTGAAGAAACAAATAGTTCAATACAAGGTTCAGGCATGCAAGCGCAAGTTCAAGTTCAGGCAAGAAGCAACCGCTCTCAAGTTTAAGCGACAGACTAAATGTCCTCAAGGATCACAAGACCAACAGAGGTCTGCTCAGGCAACTGAGCCTCTTGCACGTTTGGAATCTCCACCGTCGCGGGGTCCTGCTCCTGTGCATGGTTGTAGGCCATTGTAGAAGAAGCCATCAGCTGGGACGCTCCCCATCCAAGCGCCATCGGCTGTATCGCCATCGCCTCCAGTGAAGTAGACCACTCTTCCAGACAAAGCCAATCTTTTTCTATGCATACGGGTCTCCATCTCTGCAAAGTCTTCACTATCCTGATTAGCAGCATCCGAACATCTCGCCATGCCACACCCTGAATACAGATTTCATTCCTTAGATTCCAGATCGCCCATAAGGTGGCAGCACAGAAAATGTTCAAAGCAGCATGCTTGGTAGAACTAATCGACCACTTTGCAACTGATTCAAAAATCAGTACCCACATTAAAATTAGTGGTAGTCAAAATTTCCCCCCAAACAAGCTTAGCAACATAGCAATCAAAGAACAGGTGGATAATTAACTCTTTTTGGTTATAGAAAAGGCACGATAAGTCGTCAAGTTTTTTCCTCTTAGCCAGATTGTCTCTAGTGAGCAATCGATTGTTGGCTACCAACCATAGAAAAGCATGAATACGAGGGGGGACTGTTAGTTTCCACATTACAGGGGTATAGATCGGTTTAATCCCTCTGAAACTGATAACAGAGTAAAGGGACTGAACTGAGTATCTCCCATTAGAATTAAACTTCCAGATAATGGCATCGCAGTCATCAGTGAAGTTGATGCTGCGGGCAATGGACACAATGTCCTCCCACATTCTCATCAGACTCTCAGAAACTGTTCTCCTAAAGATGCATTATAGATTATTCCCATCCCAGATGTCATCTACAAAGCTCCCTTGCTCATTAATAAGCACATAGATTGGCTAAAACTGAATGACCAGGCTGAAAGAGCCAAACCATTGATCTTCCCAAAACCTCACACTTTTGCCATTACCAATTTTCCAGCTATAGCCCATCTGGGTAGCTTTAGCTACCCAAAGCACTCCCTTCCAAAAGGAGAAGGCTCCAATCTCTGGGGAGCAGAAAAGGTTGCGTCTGTCGTTATTATATTTGTGATCAACAATTTTTCTCCAAAGGGCATTCTCCCTCAAGTGATATCTGGCTATCCAAGAGGCCAGTAGACACATGTTCAGGTTCCCTAAGTCAGGAATTTCGAAACCTCCAAACTCCTTTTTTTGGGAAATCAGATGTATATTGGCAAGATGGTACTTGTGTTTGTCTTCTTGGTCATTCCAGAAGAAGTTAGCCATCTATGAATTGATGGCTTCCACACCGCACTTAGGAAATTTAATAACAGACATTAGGTAGATAGGGATACTGCCTAAACAGGATTTAATGAGAGTTAACCTTCGTCCATAAGAAAGAAGGCGCCCTCTCCAGCCATCAATCCTCTTCACAATTTTATCCACAATAGGTTGGATATCTTCCCTCATTAACTTGGAGTAGTGCAAAGGAATGCCTAGGAACTTTACAGGGAAGTTACTTCTTTTGCAACCAAAGAGTCTGGCAAAATTATTACTTTCCTCTTCAGATAACCCTAAATTCAGCAAATCACTTTATCATAGTTGATTCTCATGCCTGACAGCTGTTCAAAGCAGGATAAAATCCATTTAAAATATTTTGCTTTTTCCATGTCACTATCCATAAATAACAAGGTATCATCTGCATATTACAGGCTGACAATCCCACCTGGGAAAGCATCAGGCATTAGACCTTTAATAAGATCTTGTCTGGCAGCTTTCACCATCATTTTGGTAAAAACATCAGCAGCTAGGTTGCAAAGCATAGGAGAAAGAGGGTCTCCTTGCCTTAAACCTTTGCCAGGTTTGAAATAGGGGCTGTTTTCATCATTAATTCTAACACATAAAGATCCCTTCCTGACTATGTCATTAATTCATTGGATTCATTTTTGGCAAAAGCCTCTGGATTTAAGCATATCTTCTAAGAAGCTCCAGTTAACTTTGTCGTAGGCTTTCTCATAATCTAGCTTCAAGATAACCCCTCCCTTCTTACTACTAGCCACCTCATGAATAATCTCATGAGCAGCTACCACACTATCTAGAATAAACCTACCTTTTATAAAGGTTGTCTGATATGAAGAGATAAGTCTATCACAGACTTTAATAAGTCTGTTGTTCAAGATTTTTGAGAAAATCTTGAAACTGCAGTTAATGAGACTGGTAGGCCTGAACTTCTTTAAGGAAGTGGCCTCAGGTTCTTTAGGAATAATAGTGACAATAGCATAATTAAGCTGTGATAGATTCAGCTTATTGCAATCAAAAGATCTAACTAGGGCTACTAGGTCATCTTTAATGGTAGGCCAAAAATTCTGGTAGAACATGAATGAGAAGCCATCCGGGCTGGGGGCACCATTGGCATAAGAACCAAATACTGCCTCTTTAACTTCGGCTTCAGTAATGGGAGCTGTCAACAGCTCATTTTCTTCCTGAGAAACTATCTCCTCAGTATCCCAGAAGTTCTCTTCAAGGTTAATGTTTAATATTTCCTCAGCTCTAAACAGGTTCTTGTAGAAATCCACTGCCAGATGCAACATCTCAGCATTGGATTCCACTATCCCCTCTGGGCCTTCTAGCTTGTTAATAGCTTTCTTCCTCCTTCTCTGGTTGGCCACAGCATGGAAGTATGCTGTATTTTTATCTCCCTCTCTAACGTGTTTCTCTCTAGATTTTTGTCGAGCATTCATTTCTTCCATTTTCCAGATGGAGTTAAGTTCATCTAGGATATCCTTCATTCTGTTCCTCTCACCAGCAGTAAGTTGCTGGTTTTCTTGGAGGACATCCAGGATATCATACTCTCTAATGAGATTTTGTTTATTTTTTCTTATTTCAGCATTAACATTCCTGGCTCAACCTTTAGCTTTTTCCTAAGCAATCTAATTTTGTGTTGCCAGATATCCATGGGATTAGTCAAAGAACAAGGAGTATTCCACACCTTGTTAACTAAGGTGTGGAAGTCCTTCCTTTCCAACCACCAATTCTCAAACCTAAACAGTTTTGGTTTCATCACTTCATCTTCTCCTGTGTGAAAAATTAAAGGAACATGATCACTGCCAGCCCTAGAGGCTGTCTTGACTCTTGCTAAGTCCCTGCTAGCTCAGTGTTCCCAAAGATTTTATCTAAAGCAGCCATAATTGGCTGTTCTTGGTTGTTGCACCAGGTATAGCTCCCATCAGGGCCTTTATATTCTATCAGCCCCCATTTGTTGATCCAGTTGGTCATCTCATCTGCCCAACGATGGTTAATATTTCCATTGTTTTTTTCATTCTGGAGACGGGCAATGTTAAAATCACCCCCTACCAATGTAGGACCAGACCATTTTTCCATAGTGGCATGAAGTTCATCAATGAACTTTTGCTTACCCTCCTCATAGGGGGACCCATACACAGAAATCAATCTCCAAACTAAGTTGGTCAAATTATTCTTAAGGAGCATACTAATGTAGAACTCCCCAAGTTCCCAGCTCAAGATATCAGCAATAGAATCTCTAACACCCACTAGTATACCACCACAAGTACCTTTAGCTGGTAAGAACTGCCAGTTGAAGTTTGGATTGATACTCTGAACAAAAACATCAGATCACTCTTCTTTTTTAGACTCAGAAAAACAAACAGAATCCAAGTTATTATTGCTAATAAAATCAATGACACAATCAATCCTGCCTGGCTTATTCAGTCTTCTGATATTCCAAAAGCCGCCTATCATTTAATACTATTTGATATAATAATATCCCTAGCAGCAGTAGCAGCTACCTGGGACCAAGACTTTTTTTCTGGTACAACCTGCCCACCTGTGCTAAATACAGGGGTGTGAGTACCACTCGCTCCATTTAGTGGAGGAAAATCAACCGCACTAATCAAGACGTCAAGGTTACTAGGAAGCATAACCTCGGGATTTTCAGTTTCAAAAGCCAAATTCTTTTCTATCTCAATTTTTTCATCAATTCAATGTTATCTACAACATCGTGGTACCAACACCCATAGACATGTCAATAGCAGCAGATACTTGAATTAAACTCACAGTACCAGCTGACTGCTTGGACGCACAAAATTAACAGGCGAGACTTGGGGACGGCAGCGAGATTGGGGGATCGCAGCCGCTCACCTGATCGAGTTGTGGGACTGCATCCGCTCACCGCAGTCACTACAGTTTAAGTTAAATGTTTGATCAATGGCAGTTGAATGTACATCGATAGCTCTATGGTTGTGCTGTAGGTTGGGAGAGTGTAGGCCGTGGTTCGATTCCGAGGCAAAGCAAACGTTTTTCGCAATTATTGCCATTTTTTACGACTCTTAAAAATCGAGGCACACCTTAAAAAAATAGCTGCCCGCAAGAATCAAACCAGCAACCTCACTAAACAAAGAGTACAGGCTTTACCACTGGGCTGCCATTCAGATGTGGTGTGCATTGCCATGGATAAAAATACTTGTTATTGAATATAAAAACTTTGCAAAAATTTTAGTAAGTATAATTTCTAAGAATAGGTCCGTACCATTCTCTTATGAGTATCAATTTTCATTATATAAAATATTTTTAAATAACATACAACAACAAAGACATACTCTTTGATATAAAAAATATTCATGCACCATGCATGTTCATATTCCAAAGTGCACAAATAAATAGTTAGATATGTGATACAATAGAATAAAAGTACAAAATCATGCAACTCTATCGCTTTTCCACTCTCTCCCTACTTTCGCCTCCCTATGACCACCTCTATTTTTACCTCCTTCTAGTGCACCAATCGCTTGCCAGAGCTCCACGTTAGCTAGTTGTCAGCAACAACCTCCTTGCCTCCTAGTGCTCCACATTGGTGTGATGTCAGTCGTGCATTGAATGAACTCATTATTATTTGCTAAAGAGCAAACATGACTTTTAATCGTAAGAGCACTGATAGAAGGAAAAATGCAAAAAAAGAAAATTTACCTGACAAGCAACCATTATCTAATAATCCTAATCATAGTTTTTATTTATAAAGAAAGAGAAAAGAACACTCATTTATAAACAAAGAGAAAAGAACACTAAATGACTTTTGTGCAAAGTGCAAACTTTACAGATAAGCACCAATATGGCTATACTGATGTAGACCATCCCCGAATTTTATTGATGAGCACCAATACAGCTATAGTGACATAGACAATCCCTGATGACAATAATAGTGACTTAAGAAGGTCGGTGTCTTATTAACAGATTATCTCAGCGAGAATATATACAACTCAAGAAAAAAATCCATGTTAGAATATAACTGAACTCTAGCAACATGATACAATTATTTTTATGTTCTTTCTTATTTTATCACGTTTTCAAATAGAAGAGTAGATTGAGGGCCTGATTTGCAACCACTTGAGATTCTTCTAATAAGAGTAGCTGTCACAAGAGTATAGAGGCATTATTCAAATTTTTGTTCTATAGATAGGGGTTGTACCAGTAGAAATGCTCTTAGAGCTGCACCCAGGGCATGGTTGCCTAGACCATTTTTGAAATGTGATCTGGACTCGACAAACTGGCTTACCAACACATAGTCCTCACACAAAAGGAAAGATTCGTCGAGTTAATTTTCGCAAGAGAAATATTAGTTAAAACGCCAACCACACCATTTTTCTATTTGTGGTTCAGTGGGCTATACACTTAGGAGTTACCTAGAGAGCAAGGTCCATCGAAGAATCAATCTTGAAGATAATATAACCTTGAGATCTCTTAATAGAAATATATCAATCATTGATACCCATCAGAGCTGATAGCAAATCATCTATAACCAAAAGCTCCTGCATTGCAATTATAGCAGTAATGTTGTGTGAAAGCTACATAAGTTCAGCTATTTCTAATAACAATAATAAAATAGCCAGATATCAAGCACCACGAAAGAGGAAGGTTATTTCAAGGTAAATCAATATCTTTGCGGATCAATGGAGGGAGTTGCCGCTTGCTAGCGCCTTCACTCTTGAGCAAATAAAATTGGATAGGAATATGGATAAGATAAACAATATGAGAATAGCATCCACTTTGCAACATGTAACCTGAGATGGCCAGGGATACAAAAGCATTTCAAGCTTGGATGCTCCATTATGTGATGTTAGAAGTACTAATGAAAATAAAATGCCACAGCACGGACATGGATTAGAGAAATCAAGAGGCAGCCACATGATGATGGCAAAAAAAAGAGCAAATCCTTCCAAATATATCCAATCTCTGTGACAAGCTCCAACAGTAACAAGCACTGTGAGCCCAGAGGTTGATATTTAAATTGCAGTAGTAGACAGATGAGAGACCACTAACAAGTTTCCTAATAGAGACTACACAAAAACATAAGATAAAGATATACTCAAACACCTTGATTGAGAGCAAACAAAGTTCAAAAACCTGCAGTTTATGGAGCAGGTTAGGGTATAAGAGAATTCTCTAGGTCTTTACTGAAAGAAAAAAAACAGTAGGAAAATTCTCATGTTTATGCAAGTGCTTAATCAGAATACTATGGAAAAAACAATTGATATGCAGGGACAAGTACACACCAGAGTTGGACAAGTTCATACATGGCTTGCATTGAGAGAGCTTCGTTGACATGTCTCATCCAACTCTGATGTGATTGTCCATCCCTCACCGTTCAACCGTTTCTTGCTGACTGTCTAATGCGCTTATACAGGTTTAGCACAAGAGCCTGAAATTGCTTGGCCTTGCACCCAATTCTCCCAGGGATTTTTCATTGTAAAGGCCCAAAAGATTGAAACACTACAACCTACAACCAACCATGATGTAATATCAAAGGATATAATAAATCGGTGAACAATCCAATACCGGAGCAAAAAAATCTCTTGCAGGGAAAGCGCATTTCAAGCAGGACAATGGAGTTCTTGGTCATGAATCTAAGCCGTCAATTAGACCAGTGGTTCACTAGAGGACTTTTTGAAACATAAATTGTTGTTCTAACTTGGTGAATACCATCTCACCTGTGAGAATCATCATTAGCCCGTCCCAACCTAACATCCTGACTCAAAAGCACCATGGTTGGACATGGAAGGAGCTCAGTCGTGGAGGGATTCGTACAACACATGCACCAGCAGCAAAGCCATGGGATCCACCACAAGCTCCCGCATACACCAAACATCCCGGATCTGCACCATGGCCGCCATCTTTGCCATTTTCTGCGCTCCGCAACAGACACCTGTGCATATATGTGTGGGAACAGCTGATTAACTTTTTAGCACAAATAACAATTGATCTAATAGTGCTTAAGCATCTGACATAATTCAGCCAGTGATTAACTTGGCAGACGATAAACCAAATAAAATTACAAAGAGGAACCTATATAACTTAATTAGCTTTACATGTTAAATGACCAAGAACTAATTTGAAACAGATAAGCCACATGCCCCAGAATTTCATAATAAAATATTTTAAACTGCGAACATGAAAGTTAGGCATCAATGAGAACAAACATAAGCTTTTTTTCATGCAACAGAGTGACATGAGAGCATTGAACACTGCTGACTGTTTCTTTGATCCATTCCACCACCGTTGAAGCAGAATTGGCAAGAACTATCTTGTTTGACATCTATCTTGACTCCATCATCAGCTAGACAGTACAATCCAAGATGAATCCAGCCTGGTCTCTATCAGGATCACGTGACATCAACTAAAAGAAAGAAATAAAAATCATCAACACCCTTAGCCGAGGTGGATGTGTATGTTTTTCCTCTCAATCTTGTTCCATGTCCAAATAAAAAAATGCTGAACAACAGTAACACAAACCATAGAGAAGAGGAAACATGTCACCAAGATCACCAATCCACCAGGGGAAATAGCTGAATGCAATACCCCGTTCGGATGCCCTGTTTAGTTGGCAACCTGCAAATATAGACAAGAGGGGCACGATCAATGCAGAAATAAATAGTGCAAATGTTATACCTGAACTTGAAAAAAATATCACAAGGAAAATCTTGCTTGCTGTTCACCAACATCAACCAATCTATTATTTTTTGCCATCTAGTGCTTATCAGAGCCTATTCCCAAATCTAAATTCAAAAATTCTAAACAAGGCAAAGTAGACATAGTACCAATGATTAGCAACAAAAATTGTACCAGGGATTGTTTCTCTCTTTCATAGAATTTAATCTACAAAAGAAATAATGGAAAAGAAAATACCTTTAGCAACTCTATGGCATTTTTAGAGACTTTTGTGTTCTATCCGCAACCTCAAGGTAACTTCTAATCCATCCTTCATCTTTCTAATTCCCACAGCTAATAGCCATCAAAACATACAATTTTAGGGGCAAAAGATGATTTGCTACTCATTTAGGGTTTCGCGAAGAAATCCAAGCATCACCTACTCTCATCTCTTTGCTTCTTGGTGTCCAGCAGCAGCAGGAAGTAAACATATTAGAGAGCAGGAGAAGGGGACACACGGCCAATGGCAGAGAGGGGAGACGCACCACCAATCTCCTAAGAATGGAAGGGAGTGAAGGAAAAATTTGGATTTCATCCGGAACAGAAAACAACGTTAGGATGGATTGCTTACCAGTGTGGAGGGAGGAAGAAACCAATCACCATCGGTGGATACGAACATGCTGATGTCAGCTCGCTCCTTCTTGTTCTCCTTGTCGCTGCGCCTTGCTCCAGGGCTGAGGACAAAGGGGACCAGGCACCCAGCTATCACCGCATGATCCGTGGAGCGAGGGTTGGAGCTTGGACGCGGGTTCGATAATGTGCGGGGGGCTGTTGAACAACTGGACGGGCTGGACGGGGACGGCTGGACGGCGCGACAGCAGCAGCTCTGGGGGATGGGGATGGCAGGAAGGGGACAGCTGGAGCGTGGGGGCGGCACGGCGAGACGGGGACGGCTAGAGCGCAAGGGTCGGCGTGATCTCCGGGGGGAAGGCGGGCAGCTATGGCGTGCTGCGGCCGATCGGAGAGTAGGCAGCGGCGTCGAACGGCACGTCGGAGCCGTTCGCTCTCGCTCACGATGGATCCTAATGCCAAAGCATAGGACTGGAGGAGGATGGGTCGCAGCGGCGCAACGTAGGGGGCGGTGCGATGGCAAATAGGGGCACCTAGCGGCGGCGGGATGGCAGACGGCAGCGCTGCGGGGTAGAGATGGCCGGACGACATGATGGCGGTGGCGCAGACCGGCTCATGGGCTGTGGTGTCGCGAGGGGAGGGCGAGCGGGCGGTGGCGGCGCGAGGTGGGCGAGGGGGAGGGCGTTGGGGCGGAGCGAGGGAGAGGGCGGTGGGGCGGAAGAGATGGGACCTGTCGGCTGGCGTGCGGGGTGGGAGGAAGGTCAGGGGAGGGGTTGGTAGGCTCAGATCGCATGAGGAGACAATTGGATGGCGTAGGATGAGAGTCGACAGAATGACCAAAAAAGGTGGGGTCAAGGTCGCACCAAAATTGTCCCCCAATTGATTTTTTAAGTAGTAGAGATATATAGTCTCTGATTGAGCCAGCGGTCCGGTTGCTGTGGAGCCACTGGGCTACACAGCGATGAGCGTGACACGTGGTGCGCCGAGCTTGTTGTATACTTCATATTTTCTTTTTTAATCCGTAATAAAAACTTGAAACTGGTATTTCTCGGTTATAGTAACTTCAAATTTATCGATTATTTTTTCTACTTTTTTGTAAAATCACGATCTTTCATTTAATATTACTTGTTTCTAAGTTAAATGCTATTTTATGAATCGTATTCATATGGCTTCATTTCTCCATCCTAAGAAGAGAATAGAAAATATATTTTTCATAACAAACTGTAATGTAACTTTATATTTTCTAAAGTTACGGTAAACACAAGGTTATTATCCAAATTTGAAGTTTCGACGAGTTCGTAAATGTTATGTGGTAGTTAAATCTCGAAGTTTGAGTTGAGTTGTAAGAAACTATATGAAAGATATATCCATTTGTGAACAATGTATACTCCCACTTTATCCAAATCATTTACTTTTTTTGGCAAGTTTATGAACCAAAAATATGTTGCCACATCAATTTGTAGCAATTTTTTTTATCACATTTAGATATTATGGTATTTATTATATGGTACTTTGGAGAAAGAATTTTGAATTGTCCCTAGAACGCAATAGAATTTTTCACCTATCTTCTAGACATGGTCTACAATGGAACATAGGAGTCCAAATATAATTTTTGTGCAATTTGTCATATCTTATTAGATGCACATGTTGTTCAATTTGGAACTAGTTTTGATAACCATTTAGAAATTCATTTAACATATAGAAAAAAGTAAATCTGTTCCAAAAATTTTGAAACTTCCATAGGACACCCTATATGTAGTCTATTACATATAAAATTATATTGGTGTATATAAGATTAATATTTTTATATGTTACTTCACAATGGTGCAATAAAATAAAAAGAGAAATAGAAATACGATAAACTGGCCTAAAAACTAGCTAGGGTCGTTTTCCGCCGGGGCCCAACTTCTCTCAACCGTCCATCTCCGATCCAACGATTCGGATCGATCCGTAGATGCATAAATAGGCCGGCAAGCCCTAGCTCCCTACCCCCACCGCTCCCAGTCTCCCATCTCCATCTTCACCTCCACCTCCCCTCCTCAGATCTCCGCCACCACAGTTCCCCACCGCTCGTCTCCTCGTCACCCCCAGCTGGCTCCCTGTCCAGCCCCTCCTCTTCAAGCCCCTGCTAACCCCGCCCCCTCGTGCCCTCCGCCTCCCACCTCTGCCGCCCGCCGCCCCTCGCTGCTCCCGGGTCACACGCCACCCATCGCCCCTCTGCATCCGCCACCCTCATGGCGCGAGGGCACGACCAGGAACAACGCTGGGATGAGCGCCTCCACTCAGCCTCGAGGGGCGCCAGGAGCAGGAGGCTGCTGCAGCTAGGGATGGTAACGGATCCAAACCCATTGGGTTTAGCTGTCCCAAGCCCAAACCCATGAAAAATATCTGAACCCATTAAAAAATCCAAACCCACGATGGGTTTAGAAGTTTGCCCAAACCCAAACCCATCGGGTTAACGGGTACCAACGAGTACCCATGGGTCACCCGTGGTTCTACACTTTACCATACTAGCTTTTATCATGATCAACAAGTTAGTTTAATATAGTAAGCATCAAATTTATAGTGTATATGATGAGTAAGAAGTCCATTGTTTATTAAAATTTACTAAAGGAAATAAAAATATAAATAACAAGTTTTATATTCAAATGATCATAACACCATACAAAGTCACAAATCCATCATATGTATATACAAACACTATAACTGCAAAGCAACAACACGGGTTTACCAAAATAAGAAGTGAAGGGAAGGGATGTTAAGTTTACTATAAATTCAAAAAATAAAATAACACTTGTACTAGGTTGGATCGGGTTTAAAAAACCTACGGGTTTACGGGTTTGGGTATCGTAGGAACAAACCCGTGCCTATAAACTCAACGGGTAAAACTTTGTGCCCATTAATAAATCCATGGGTCTAAAAGTTAACCCAAACACATGCCCTAACGGAGTAAAAACCCATCGGATTTTGGGTTTCGGGTACCCATTGCCATCCGTGGCTGCAGCGTGCCGCGGCACAGGGGAGGTGGCCGCGCGGGCCATTGGGGGGGGGGGGCGGTGGGCCAGTGGGTCCGAGGAGTAGCGTGCGCGCGCCAGGAGCAGAGGCCGCAGAAGTGGGGTGGGGGGGGGGGGGGGCGCAGGTGCTCCAGGACCCGGCCGCATGGGCTCCCGCGGGTGGCGGCGGCGCGGTTCCTCCTCGGCGGGTGCACGGTTGCGTCCATGCTCCCCGCCGACGAGTTCATCCCGTTCTGCATCTCCGCGGCCCCAGCAAGGATGAGGCGGTGGCATGACCCCAATCCCCTCACGACGCAGGGAGGAGGAGGCGGGGGTCGCGGTGCCCTCGTCCTATCTGCCGCTCAGCTGCTGGCTAGCCGCTCAGACGCTGGCGCCGTGCATTGAGCCTCTGCTGGAAAGTTATTCACACAAATCAATTAAGAAACAAATCCGATCTTCCTATAAAATTAGAAATGCTGAATACATGACTTGAACTGCTTACTGTCTGCTTGAATCTATGCAATCTGCAGTTGATCCTTCCTGTTTACATGTTTAGAATAAATTACTAGAACTCCTTTTCTATGGCGAGTACTGAAAAACTATACTGCAAATAACATAGTTCATATTGCATATGTGCAATATAAGTTTCTGATTATTAAGTCATATCCCTATGCTTATTATCATTAGTTTCGGTGATTAATTCATGCCGGCAAGAAGACAACATGTGCATAATCTGCACAATGCTGCTACAAGATAACTGGACCAGCACAGCCGCACAGGACATTTCGGTGAGCCCCAATCCTAAAAGATTTGTTTTACCTGCAAGTAAAGTGCTTGACAAAATGCATTCTCAACAGGCAAAAAGATTGCAAGTCAAGAATATGCCTTGAGATCCAGGTAATACTCTCTTCTCCTTTGGTCCCTCTGCTGCCCTGAAACTCTGATATGTTCTTGTAGAGAGTAGAGAGTACAGATTAGAGCACCGGAAAGCTTATTGCAGTGCCCTATTGAGATATATGATTTATGAGTGATTATAGATGCGGTCAGTATTTGGGATCTTTGTGGATGGATCCATGTGGGATAGATTTTGGATAATTCCATTTTGCACTTACGCTAGTACTCTGGCATGCATTTGAGATGTTGGCAGAAGTCTTGGACGGCTTGGACTGAGCACTGATAATGCCATTTGTTTGTCGTATTTTCCATGCATATGCATGGTTTTTTTAACATGATCTAGTCAAAGTAATACTGCAGTGTGTTTTGCTAAGATTGTAAAAAAATGCCAAATTCAGTGTGTGAATTTTCTAGTTCGACTATTCTTAGGAATGTATCTTGTCCATCCAAGTCTCCCTGTCCACTTATCCAAATTAGTCAGTTCATGTGCTGCTAGTCTTGTAGCATGATAATCTGAATTGTACTCTCCACATATATGATGATTGCTCTGTACTAAAATTTGAAGTGTTGCCAATAGACAATATGTCCTTGTGTCTACCATGTTAAATGTCATGTTTTCAAAGTGGACATGTGGTACAACAATGCATCACATCTTCTCTGATTTTTTTCCCAAAAGCACTGGAGATTGCTTTGCCGTTCTTTGATCTGGTAATAACAACTCCACCAAATTCGTGTTTGCATGAGGATTAGGTAGGTACAAAATCTGTTAATTGAATATGTAATCTATGTGCTTGTGTTCACTTAATCTTCTTTTGTTCTCGTCAGGCTTCTAGAGTATCAGCGAGTAGTATGCTGCGTGAAGCTATTAGTCCATCCACATCCATGATGCCAACAACCTATGATGCCAACAATCTGCATGTCAGTTTTGTTCAACTGCGCTGTGAGATGAATTTGTGTAATGTGGTAAATTCAATGTGTATACTTTAATGGGCATGTACATATGATTAGTATCAAAATTGTATGAAACCTGTGCAATTGTATTGCTTGTTACATGGTCTTGGCCCATAGTTAACTGGATCCAAAATAGGCCTTGAAAATAATATATGGGCTGAGCCCTAAAATTTGAAATGGGCCTGACAACACGTCAAATGGCCACGTGGCAACCACGTGATCATCCATGCTGAAAGTCACGTCACGTTGATTGACCTAGTGGTGATGTGGCGATTCAATCTGTGATGGGATGCTATCCTACATAACGGTGATTTGTGACGCTTATTTTCATCACTAATTTTGAGCCTAGGTTGGGTCCGATGATTTGTGACGTTTATTTTCGCACTAATTTTGGTTCTGGGTTGGACTAGCGGGCCTATGACCACGTGGATTTAAAAATTTTGTGACGTTTCTTTGCTGGTCATAAAACAGAGAAAACAGTTCCGTGATGAAAGTTTTTTCATCACAGATAAAATTCGTTATGTGATGTTTTTGGTATTTCATCGCGGTAGTACAAACTTGACGCGACTTGTTGGACGAAAAAAAATTTATCATAAATTCGTCACGGAACTTCTTTTGCGACGTATTTAGTTTTACAGTGATAAAAGTCATTCGTCACTGAAACTTTGATTTGCACTTGTGTCAGGTGAGCTGCACCACAGGCGCGCACCACCACGCCAGATCTGCTTGGGGTGTCACGGCCGTCTGGCCTCAAGCGTTGTGCATCATCAGGCATCTGTCCGTTGCCTTTTCTCTCTCTGGCCTTCTTTCTTGCCTTCTGTTGATAGCGACAGATGAGGAAAAGAGGAGATGGATGGGTGGATAAGGCTACGTGTATACACGTGAGGTTCTCCTACTGTTGCTGTTGGTTTTTTCCAATCTAAATGTCAGACCCAGGGCTATAAAACTGTGCAAATAATATAGAATATTCTAGAATAAGAAATTGGGCATATCACATTTGTAACTACTCGTATGCGAGTAGAACTAGTCGGAATAGAAGTAAACTATCCGAGTAGTGATCGAGTAGGACTCCTAAGCTAGTAACGGGCTAGGATTCCATATAACCCTGTCCCCCTCGACTATATATAAGGGCGGGCAGGAACCCACACCAAACAATCATCATCTAAGGCAATACAAACCACCATACAGGACGTAGAGTATTACGCACATCGCAGTCTGAACCTGTCTAAACTTGCACCTTCGAGTTTTTGATCTCGACGACACCCTGCCTACAAGTCTACTACCTTAGGGTATATCTTGGTAGGCTTGCCGGTAAAACACTGACACTAAGATTGGTTTGCGTCACCCACCGCCCGTCGACCTCATGCTTTACTTCGATGTCGGCATTGACTTCGTCGGCTTCTTTCTCGTCTACGACTGTGTGGCATGGCAAGATGGACGGCACCCTAGGGGACGCCCGTCTGCACCGCCCACCTCGCCGCTTCATCCGTGCGTCAACCTTCGCTAGCTCATCGTTGCCTCAACTGATCAGGACGCCTCCACTGACTACCCATCGTCGTCTCACCTCGCGCATACTCGGTCTGATCAGCCGATGTGCGTGAACCACTCGGCTCTTATGATGATCATCCTCGTACTGCGCGCCTCTTCCCTGAGTTTGGAGGGTTGTCGCTGCATCGCCTCTTCGGGCAGGCGCCACCCGTAGTCTCCTCTGCCGTTGCATCCTCCCCGCCGCCGACCACGTCCACGACCTCATCATCAACTAAGTGTCATTGCGCTCTGTGTCAGACCCGGGGCCAAACTGCGCACATGGTATGAAATATTCAATAATAAGGGATGGGGCATGTCCCATACCTTATTCCTGTTGTAAGCTACTCGGACACAAGTAGGACTAGTCGGAACAAAAGGAAACTAACCGAGTAGCACTTGGGGTAGGTCTTCTAAGCTCGTATCTGGCTAGGATATCTGTAACCCTGTCCCCCAAGACTATATAAGGGTGGGTAGGGACCCCCTCCAAAGTACAACCAATCTAAGGCAATACAAACCACCACACAGGACGTAGGGTATTCCGCACCTCGCGACCCGAACCTGTCTAAATCTTTATATTTCTTGCACCTTCGAGTTCTTGATCTCGGTGACACCTCACCTATAACCTACCACCTTGGGGGTATTCCTCGGTAGGCTTGGTGGTAAAACACCAATAGCTAGCGCGTCAGGTAGAGGTGCTCATCAAAGATCCCCAGGCGAGCTCGATGGCATCGATCAACCTCACCATCGCACTGAAAGAAGGCGCGGCTTTCGTCTTCGGCTCCTGGATCTGCATCGCCAATGCAGCCACCTCACCAACCCTAGGGAGTTGGAGGTATCAATGCCAACATCCAACCGCGACATCGACGAACTCGCCGACAATCTGCGAGATTCAAATTTCCGATCTAATCAGAAAACGTGAGAGCGAATCCGGGTCCAACTCGGCTCCTACTCGTGATGGGTCCGAACTCGACTCTCCGTTCGGACTTCACATCACAACCACCGTTTATCAGGAGGTGGCACAATTCGAGTCCCTATCCGCGTTGGAGAAGGACTTGGATGATCTATTTCAATTCGGACTCTGACCTCAGCTCGTGCCATAACATCAACGTGCCTCTACTACATAGATTTCGCGAGGACGCTCGGCGACCTGCCGACTACAACTTCGACTACTCGTCTCGACTAGAGAACTAGTTGGGAGTGGGCCTCACACTGTCAATAACTAGATGGAATCAATTCCGACTAGTCAGGCTTCATAAACAAACCGTCGCGGCTCCATCAACAAGCGCTACGGCTTTGTCGGCAATCACCCACGAATCAAGCTAAGTCACTTATACCTTTCCCGACTTGTTCTCCACAAGATCGGCTACTTATCTGTGTACGCCTCTTGATGGGCATAAAACCCTCCAGAGCCACACTTCACCACCTACTTTACGTGCAACACGCGTTCTCCTCGCTGAAGGGTTGAAAACCCTCACTGACTACTTCATGCCAACGAGCATTCTCTTTGCCGCAACGACGACTATTTTTTCCTACATTTGTTCTCTTCTCTTAATGGTCGCTAATCTAGTCGAGTAGCACATGCCTTAATCCGTGTAACCTCAGCTCTTCTGTCACGCCTAACACCTCTATGCGTACACGGGACAAAGGTCTCATACACGCTATGAGCAACGGCTAAAAACAGGACCAGGTGCTTAAATGTAACAGGCGGACTACTCGGGAGATTTACATAGCCTAAACAAGAGCTCGACACAAGAAGTTTATTTTTACACCGAATAAATTTTGGTATCTTCACGTTATGCTACATAATGTATGCATTGTCGTTTTGAGATCGAGCTTCAGCAACAAATCTCCAGTTCGCTTGACACATCTCCAATAGCTCTGTTAGCTCCCAGGCGCGAGGGTTGGGCGCCAATAACTACTCAACATGGCTGCTATGGCTCACTTGGCTCATAACCTCGGGGGCTGAACGTCGCAAAACTACTCAGAAGACTCGCAAAAGAATCCGATTTAAGAGGTTTTTGAGGATTTATCTCGGGAAAATAATTTTTTAATTACTATTTTAGGAATTTTATTCCAAAATAAGGGGTTTTTCAATTTTTTAACCCAGAGGTCTTATCTAGCCATTAAATTAGGGATAAGATTTGTTTTGAGCGGTAATCTAGAATTTCTTTAAGTAAGTTATTTGTTTAACCATTTTTTCCGGTATGTCATCCCCAAAAAAGGTATTTTCAAATTTTTGAGCCAATTTGCCTATTTTAACCATCAATTCAAATTCTTAGCTTATTCTACAATGCATGCCACGATCTTTTGGATCTTTTTTTCCAAATCTCGGGATTTGGACTCAAGACTTGGGGGCTGCGAGACAAGTGTCATCAATGGCTTATTTTTTAATTTTTGGAAGATAAAGACCAGAAGATTCAAAGACTAATTTGAACCTCAGCCTGATTCTTCGATTCAACATAAGGCTCGAGGGCTACTCCATATGGAGTGCGATTTTCATCACATCCCATATAAAAGAAGACTTAAAGCTACTCGGGGCATAAGCACCTCACACCCTCGAGGCAGCCAAGGAAGTACTCGGAAAACACCTTCAAGATGGAGTTTCAGAAGAACTCGAAGATGCCTTCAGAAGTACTCGGAAGCCTGCATTACTCGGCTACGAAGAGCTCGGGGGCTTGATAGATCCGGGGCCACAGGACTGTGCACATGGCATGAATATTCTATAATAAGGGATGGGGCATGTCCCATACCTTATACATGTTGTAAGCTATTGGGATATGAGTAGGACTAGTCAGAACATAAGTAAACTACCCAAGTAGCACTTGGGTAGGACTTCTAAGCTCATATCTGGCTAGAATATCTGTAACCCTGCCCCCCCCCCCCCCCCCCCCCCCCCCGCCGACTATATAAGGGTGGGCAGGGACCCCCTCCAAAGCAAAACCAATCTAAGGCAATACAAGCCATCACACAGGACGTAGGGTATTACGCATCTCGCGGCCCGAACCTGTCTAAATCTTTGTGTTCCTTGCAACTTCAAGTTCTTGATCTCGGCGACATGTCACTTACAACCTACCACCTCGGGGGTATCCCTCGATGGGCTTGGCGGTAAAACACTGACACCCTGCCCGCATGGTCTTCATCAAGCTATTCGAGTTCTTCGCCGGCTCCATCGAGCTCCGCCACCGCGTTATCCGGATCATTTCGCCTTGTGCCGGAATATTTGGGTTCACCTCCTCATTTCGTGTAGCACAACCACGTTGCCTGCATCGCCGTCTTCTCCACGACTACTTCGTCTACTCCAGCAATAGCAGGATGCGTCGGCATCTTCTACCTAGCCGTTCTTCTGCGCCTGAGACCACCTTGGAGGCCTTCTCTGCTGGTCCCTCAGACGACGGCGTCTGGTTGTGCACCCTCCCTTGCACGTCCAGTATTGGCAACACCGGTGGGTGCCATCGTCCCCGATGCCTTCCCAGGCCTAGCAAACCCAAGTATGCCTCGCCAGATGGCCTGACTGCATCGACCCCTCTACGACTACCTCGACGCATCGCTGTCTTTGTCTATGGCATCTTCCCCGTTGCGCCACCATCCTCATGGCGCCTCTTCGAGCGCTCGCGGTTTCATGTGCCGCTACCTCATCTTCAGCAACCCCAATAGCTACGTCGACCACGGCTACCCTATGCATGGCATCCTCGACCAGGGCTATTCACCCTCATCTCGGCTACCTCGACATTGGCATAAAGCACTATCATCCGCATGAGTTACTCGCTAGTTTGCTCTCTAGTCTCAGCATCCGTACTGCCCTGAGGTTATAACTGCGGGGGGATGTCAGTTCGTCGGTTTTTGCCTTCGACTTCTTCTCCAGTCTCACCATCTACGGTGCTTCTGCAATGACTGCGGGGAATGTTAGAGTATATTTGGTAGTTGTAGATATACGTATCGTAGACTGACATATGTATCCAGGGGAGCCTTGCCCGCCAAGTCTCTATACTCTATATATATGCTTGTTCTAGGTCCCCAGGCTGCCACCTGGCTTGTCATCTTTTTCTTCTCTGTCTTGAGGTGTTTAGGTAGCTTGCTTGAGTTACTCTTGTTATAAGCTGTCAGGTTCAGTTGGTGTCAAAACGTCGTGGTCTGTATCCAAACCTTATTAGCTTTCTATAAAAGCTGGTTATCTGCTTTTTTAAGAAAACGCCCGTGTTGCTCCATGCAGGAGCGACGCGGGGGCAGACGACAGTGGGGGTTTGTAGGTCCATGCTTATATAACATGAAAAGCCTCCTCATTTTATCCTCGCCTGTATGACTTGACCTGTTTACCTGTGTACCAGATAACGAAGGGAACCAAGAAGCTTGGCCCTTCTGTTTCTGGGGACCTGGAAAACATCAAATCGCCACGCTGCCAGATTCTATTTTATGGGGACTGTCGGATCCGAATTTCAACTTCATATGAATCTGTTGAGGGCAATGCCGTGCCATGTACCCAATGGGCTGCAAACACGTTGGATACTGCACTACTGTCGTCTGATACAAGCCCTGAAAAAAATGGTACCAAGCAGAACAACATCATCTGTTATCATGCCATAAAACAGATGGGTTGCACGGACCACCGTCTGCTAATTTTTGTTAGGCACCTGATCAAGTCACCATCAGAAGTTTAGCAAACCAATCCATCTAACAATTCATCACTTAACAGAAGTCACTGCTGTTAGAAGTTGGCATCATATCAAAACTTCAAAAGTGTTTCTCTAGTTGTTTTTTCTTAACCCGTGTATTTACATTGTCAAAGCAGACACGCATATTCACACGATCAGTAGTTTGGCGTGGTTGCCATTTCAGCACACCGGCCATAGCTTTGGTTGATTTCTCTCTGTGTATGTGTATTTTCGTTCTACGTCTGCAGAGCAGCTTGCACTATCTCTCTTATTATTTCTTGCTCTACAGGAGCGTTGCTTTCGGTCATGGCGAGCGGACATGTGTGTAGTGGGGGAAAGCTAGCACGTGAGGCTATCGTCCATACTGAAGACCAATTCCGCCTCACCTTCTCATCCATTTGCTCTGTCCGGCATGAGGCCTTCTACTCGAGGTGCTGCCCTACATGAGGGGTAGCGGCCTTGACAGGGCGATTTACTTCTCCTTGGCTGGGAAGACCAGCAGCAACATCTCCGTCGAGATCGGTAAGCTGGAGTACTATTATGACCAAGGTAAGTTCGCCTTGTATGTCTCCATCTCCCCGCCGGCTCCGACGCCAAACGCGCCCCCGGCGAAGTACACCGTGTGGATCGATTACGATGCCAAGCGGCACAACATATCAGTGTACGTCTATGACCACGGGAATCCCAAGCCTGGACAAGCCATGCTTCACGCTCCCCTCAACGTCAGCGACATCATCGCATCGCACTGGAGTGGTTCCTCATTTGGTTTCTTCGCGTCCAAGAACAGGTTATTGCCCTCTTGCCAGCCGGTGGTGTATAGCTGGAATCTGACCCTGGACAACGTCTACTTCACGCCCACCACCGGAATCCGCCATCAAATCGGATGGAACTTAGTGAGGGTGCTTCCTGTGGTTCTTGCAGCATCTGCGGCAGCCATGGCTTTCGCGGTGGCGTGCTGCTGCTTGGCTTCGAGGTACAGGGCCCTCACGATGAAGCTGAAACTTTCCAAGGCGATGCAGAGGCTACCCGGGATACCCAGGGAGTTCCGGTACGCCGACGTCAAGAAGGCCACCAGGAGCTTCCATGAGAGCATGAGGCTCGGCAGTGGAGGGTTCGGCGCCGTGTACAAGGGGGCTATGATCGCCACCTGTGACGGAGACGACGGGCGGCAGCGTCTGCAGTACGTCGAGGTCGCCGTCAAGAAGTTCACGCGGAAGGAGGACCGCAGCTACGAAGACTTCCTGGCCGAGGTCGCTGTCATCAACCGTCTCCGCCACAAGAATATCGTCCCTCTCCTCGGTATATATTTTGCTGTGTTCAATTTTGTCCACACGCTTCTAGTAGGTTAGGCACCAATCTTGACTCTCTGACTAGCGACTTTTCTGCACTTGGACTATAGTTCTTTCCATTGCATCATCTTGCTAGTAGGTACTGCCCCAAAACAACGTATCCAACAGCAGCTTCGTTTAACAAAAAATCTAGTACCGGAAAATATCATATTTGCTTATTTCAAGCTCATCAACTACTATGTAGTTGCCTATGTTACTTAATGATCTGTAAAATTTAAATTTATTTTTACTAGGCTAGCTAGGAATCAATTTCTGTTTATTCACATGACTCACCTCAATGTTTTTTCCTTCACATTTCAATTCAATGCATTGAGATATTTGTCTTTTTAGTTAGTTTGTAGCCCTTACTTATTGCTAGTGTACCAAGGATTTTATTTTGGCTAAAAAGTGCTGAAATAATCCCACTGATTCAGGTTGGTGCTATGAGAATGGAGAGCTCCTTCTCATCTACCAGTACATGCCCAACGGTAGCCTGGACCAACATCTCTTCCACAACAACCGCCGCCAGCAACGTCTCCAGTGGGAGACACACTACAACATCATCAAGGATGTCGCCGCCGGTCTCCACTACGTCCACCACGAGTACGAGCGTGCGGTGCTCCACCGCGACATCAAGGCCAGCAACATCATGCTCGACGCGGGCTTCCACGGCCGCCTCGGCGACTTCGGCCTCGCCCGTGTTGTCGCATTCGACAAGAACTCCTTCACCGACCTGGGCGTCGCCGGCACCTGGGGCTTCATCGCGCCGGAGTACGCCGTCAGCCACAAGGCCACGCGCCAGACCGACGTCTACGCGTTTGGGGTGCTCATCCTCGAGGTCGTCACAGGGAAGAGGTCGCTCGGCACGGCAGATTCCACTTTCCCTCTACTCCTGGACTGGGTGTGGTGGCTTCATGGCGAGGGAAGGCTACTTGAAGCCATGGACGATGAGGTCGCTGGCACGGGTGAGTTCGACTCCAACGACGCCACCCGGTTGCTGCTCCTTGGTTTGGCATGCTGCAACCCCAACCCGTCGGACCAGCCGAGCATCGTGTAGGGCGGTGCAGGTCATCTCCAAGTCAATGCCACCACCCGCCATGCCGCTGACGAAGCCGGCATTTGTGTGGCCACCGGAAGGATATCAGCTACCACTTTCAGACGATTCGGGTGACGATGAGTTCGTGGAGGCGGACCATCGTGATTCTGACAGGACCAATTGGGAGGAGTCGGAGTGCTATGATGGCTTGACGACGACCGGCGGCATCAGATCATCGGAGATCACCAAACGGAAGTCTCGTAATGTTAATGAGAGAAACATCACACGAGACATTGAAAATGGCGTGTAAGAACCAAAGAAATGATTTCTAAACCCTATATTTGTGAGGACTAGGAAGCCTTCCATGGTTTTCCGTGGGAGCTGGAGATCAGGCTAGCACATGATTCATGAGTAAGTGTAGACGTGCAAAAAGGATACGGAATTGGCGGTAGTTTGATTATGAAATTTACATATGTTTTGTTGTAGTCACGATGCTTTTTTAATGAAAAACGTGTATAGTAATGATGCTGTTGTTAGCGGATAAACTAAATGAGTGACACTTTAACCAATTGCTTTGTTGATACAATATCATGTTGTAAGATTGATAAGGAAAATGTTGTAGAGTAAAAGTGAGAGAGAAAGGATACGGAGTAGAAAGTGATTGTATTGATTCCATTGGGGGACCACTGTTTATATAAATGCCCAAGGGGCCAAAGGCGTGAAGGGATAGACCCCTTCGGGATTGGACCTTTCATAATTAGTAATTGCTAATGACATCATTAATTATTAATTAATTATTAAATTGATCCTAATCTAATTGCTTCACAACGGAAAAATTGAGGAAAGTATCAGAAATATAATATCACTTGGCCCCTCAATGCATGTGCAAACAGCTCAAAAGATGCAGTGCGATTTACCAGTTAGATGTTACTCGGTATTCAGTAGGTTTGGTTCACACTTCACAGGCACAGTCCAAATGGATACAGTGTTTTGTAAACATATCTATCTGCACACAAACACATCTACTAATTAGGAATTAACATATCTTTCAGTATGAGCATCTCTAAATCTGTCACCTTATGACTGCAAAGTTGTGCTACGCAGTTATCTTCGTATTGAACTAATCTGTTTAGTATAATACCAAAACATATATCACAGAGGGATGAACCTGAAGCTTACTGACAGATGCTTCAACTAATGTTGCAGTCATACTTAGACATCAGTTGTTCTGAATATCTTAACTCGTAATAATGTCGTTTCTGTGCTGCAGTGCTGCCTAGCCTAGCAGGCATGTGTGTTTCTACTACATATTACCTTGCACTGCTAGAACTGAAGTTGTTACATAGTAAAAACACAAAATGCGAGTAGAGCCTTAAATCAGTTGTGTATTAGAGCAAAATGGGATTAGGAATCTCGTATAGAGGTTACTTGGTGAGCGCAAAGCCGGCAGTATCATACCACTGCGAGAAGAGGTTACTTGGGGGTGAGTAGGAGGCGGGCGGTGAGGAACTGCGGCGGCGTAGATCTGAGGACGGGAGGTGGAGGCAGAGGTGGAGATGGACTTTTTTTTTTGAGAAAAGGGTAGCTTCATTCATCAAAAGTTGTAATTACAATCCTGCTCAAGCAGCTCTTGTACAAAGGTTGGAGTTTCATGATACCACACCCCAAACCTCGTCGTACTAGAGACCTGCCTTCTCTCCCAACATGAGAAATGAATAAAACCCTGAAAGGAGAGACTAATTTCCTTCACCTCTTGCAGCACAGGCATGATCATCGAGCGCTGCATCCCCTCCAGCTTCCACAACCGGACAAACTCCAAGCAATCGGTTTCAAGATGAACTCTTTGCACACCACATTGCCTGGCAAACTCCAATCCTTCCTTGCACACAAAAGCTTTCATCATAAGGGCATCAGCACAGTACTCGTGCAGGTGGAGATGGAGTTGGGAGCGGTGGTGAGAGGGAGACAAAGTAGGGTTTTCAGTCGGTCGGTCTTTTATATATCTAGGGATTGATCCGAATCGTTGGATCGGAGATGGACGGCCGGGAGAAGTCGGAACTTAGCGGAAATCGGCCTTGGCTAGGTGTCTCAGCCCGTGTAACATTTTTTTCCTTTTTTATGTTCTTGTACCATGTAAGGTAGCACATAAAAATAATTATCTTATATACATCAATATATTTTTTATATGTAATAGACTACATATAAGATGTTTGGTAGAAGTTTCAAAATTTTTGGAACTGATTTTCTTTTTCCTATATGTTAAATGAATTTCTACAAGATAATCAAAATTAATTCCAAATTGAACTACATGTGCATTTAATAAGATACAAAAATTTGCACAAAAAATATATTTAAACTCATATGTTCTATTCTAGCCCATATAATGGACATAGATGAAACTTCAATTGTTTTCTAGGAATAATTCAATCTTCTATCTCCAAATTACCATATAATAATTTTAGTAATATCTAAATTGGGTCAGAAACTTGTAAAAAATGAGTTGGCAATATATTTTTGTCTATAAACTTACTATAAAAAACTTAAATAGTTTTGATAAAGTGAGACTATACATCGTTTATAAAATGATACATCTCTCACATAGTTTTCTTATAACTCAAGTCATACTTTAAGATTTGAATAGCTCATAAAATTTTTAAACTCGTATACACCTCAAATTTGAAAAAAAATCTTATGTTTACCATAACATTAGAAAATATGAAATTATATCACTACTTATTATGCAAAAATATATTTTTTTATTCTCTACTTGAATGGACGAAAACAAGACATATGCAAAAGATCTAAGAAACAACATTTAACATGCAAACAAACACCATCAAGTGCAAGTTCATGATTTTATAAAAATTCCGACTACAAATTTGAAGTTTATATGAGGGAGAAATACCAATTACAAATTTTAGTTCTGGATTAAAATAAGAAAGATGGTCATATGTTCAGTTAATCAAATTTTCCGTGTCATTCCTAACACAAATTAAAGAGTGGTAGGCAGGTTGCTTGCTCACATGAGATCACGGGTTCGATTCCCTGCATCGCTAGAATTTTTTTTCTCATTTTAGGTCCAGTGGTAAGGCAGGTTGCAGACTCACGTGAGGTCATGGACTCATGGGTTTGATTCCCTCCATCAGTAGAATTTTTTGCGTAAAACGTTTCGTGGCAATAATTGACACATGGGCCAGTCAGCACTTGACATATCAGCACGTCAAACCAGTAATATTAATGCCTGCGGCTGGGTGTTCTGCAATAGCAGAAAGCCGGCCCACATGCTCCTTAGCGGTCCACGTGTCAGTGAGAACTGAGAAGTACATGCAATCTAAATCAAAAACAAAATAAAATAAAAATAAAGTGTTCCAAAAACAAATACGAGGTGTTGATAGTGCACCGTTTTGTAATGATATGAGATGTTATTCTATGACGCTCGTTTTATTTTTGTCATAATTCCGTAGTGGCCGAGGGTTGCCGCCGTTAAACTATGACGAACTTGGGATTTTCATCATAGATGTGATCCTTTTAACGATGAAATTTCAAACATCACGCCAAAAACATCATGGAAGCTACTATTTCTACTAGTGATTGCTAACACAATATATTTACACATATATGGCGTGCACAATCACGCTGTCGGCTATAGTCATCCTTGTGAGATGAAAGATCGACTCGAAAGGCCTTCTGGTGGTATTCTCGAGGTGATGAACAATGATTTTCATGTATGTTTATCCTATCCTCCATCCATTCCAAATTACAGGTCGTTTTAACTTTTTAAATATATAATTTTATATTAGGTATCTAGATATATAGCATATATATAAGTGTATAGTAAAAACTATATACTAAAAAATACAAAATGATCTATAATTTGAAATGAAGGGAGCAGCTCTTATCCCGTTGTCAGACATTGCGATGTGATGTCCATTTATGGGGTTTTTCCTTTATTTCCTATTGAAAAGAAATAATAAAATAGCTAAAAGAATGATAAGGGGGAGCTCAGCCAGTTGGGTTGCTTGAATGCCCAAATGGACCGAGGAGCCCAGCCTGCCCAACTGCTGCCTATTGTCGGGAGGCAGAGGACGAGAGGACATGATTTGCATGCTGATTATTTATACAAAGAAATAAAATTATCGTAACCAGCACATCGCCATCGCCATGGTGAGTAGGAGAACGGTAGTGCAGGAATGATATGGGACAGGTTGTGGAAGAAGCATAATTCTGAACCTGGCCATTCTTAGATTATGTGCTAAGCAAAAAGCAGGTATTAGAAACATGATACCTAACAACATGATACCTGTCAATAGCCTGCGCATCATTGGGCTGGCACAAAAGCTACTGCGGAATTAGAAGAATGTTGTTATACAATTACATAGCAAACAAAATATATTTGCACATCGCCAGCACAATGGCACTGTAGGTTATAGATGTCCACGTGGGACCAATGGGCTCCAACGACGAGTCTGTTGGCGGTGGTATTCCTGGGGAGATGAACAAGGATGGCTCCTGGATGGTTTGTAGAGGGATGACGAAGTATCCTCTGCTGTCGTCGTCGGAGAACTTGAACAATGGAGAATTCGCATTCCTGTTCCTGTAAGAAGAGCTAAGACTAGCAGCAAATGAACCGCATGCTGTACTGTCGGATGTGTCCGTGGGGCAGTCATCCTGGTCGGAGCTGGAGGATTTGAAGAACCAAGGTTGTTTCGCATGGGAGCAGGAGAGCAGCGAGCACATGATCATCATGAGTAGTAGAACTGTAGGTAGTGGATGAAGAAGCTTACGAACCTGAAAGCAGGCCATCATCCTTAACTAGACAGCTAGTTGGTGTATGTGCAGCACTAGTGATGTTCGAACGTGTTTTATGTATAGATGCAATGGCGTGTAGGAATTAGGCCGGCGTCCTTCGTGGGATATGGAGACCGGCTTTATCTATGCAATTGAACAATTCCACACTCGGCATGGATTATTTGATCTGATTCCACACGCGTCGAAGATGGGTGGATGGTACCAGAAGACTACTAGTCGTCAATGGTCACTGAATTCTATACCCACACGAGATACGCTACTAGATCGAGCTCTTTTGGGCCGTGTTGCGACCTCTCTGTATAGTATAGCGCCTCAGCATCGCTGTCGAATGCTCAATGTAGGCAAAGTTCACTCACTGCTAATAATCCAACTTTCAGAGTCTGCCAAATTAAGTCGTCGATGCTGCCACAAACAGTTGAAGTCATCAGTACGTAGACCGGCGACAGGTCAAACGTTGGCCGACCGGGCATTGAATTGTCGTACAAGTTAAACACCTCCGTTACGTTGCAGTTGGACACTTTCAAATTCATTCATTCAGATGCATGATAGCGTACGTCTGTCCCCATGCTTGGGAATATTCAACTAACCCCTTGGTGTACGTTCGGGGTCAATGGTCTATGACCCTGAACACATAAGATGCATGGCACAGCATGTAGTGAGTTTTGCACTGTGACTTAGGAATTTAATTATGTACACCTGTAGCAACATATGGTATCAGGACAATCCCAATCCAAAACACAACATGTAGTTTCTACACTACATTACATGTACCCTCAATTTGCATGGATATGCGTGCCAAAGACTTGAACAAGAAGATTAAGGACCTTTCTAATATCAAGTGTCACAAGAAGATGGACACTTGAATTAGTTCAGATTTTATAGTTTTTAGTCTTTGACCGTACTATTAAGAGGGGCTCATGAGTTAGTAGACCTTAAGAAGTTGCACACTTGCTCTAGCTCAGCTTTGGACAGCTCAAGATGTCAAGGGAACACTTGGAAGAAGAAAAAGTCGAAGAAGAAATCAACTTCAAGTCATTTGCACAAGAGGCAGCTGAAATCATGTCGTCGGATAAACCGACGCTACAAAAATATAACAGGTTGGTGCATGAAGGAATTGATACGGCGATCAAGTGAAGAAACACCTATAGCACCGGATCAACTAACGTCATGGAAAGAGGTTGAAAGGAATCGGTGCTCGTAGCCTAAGAGGGGAAGAGGGTGAATTAGGCAAACTTAAAACCTTAACCTATAGCTCCAACTAGTTTGCACAAAATATAATCTAGAACATGCTATCTAGATGTGCAACTAGGGTTCAACTAGTGTTAAAATCTCATCCCAAAGAGTTTTGAAATCTATAGCCAATCCTAGCAAGATACTACACTAAGAATGTAAAGGCACACAAGATTGCAATAAGAAATGCGGAAGCTTAAAGGAAGGGAATGAGGGGAAGCAAACTCTCGACACGAAGATTTATCCCATGGTATCAGTAGGCACTAAGCCACCCCTAGTTCACGTTGTTGAAGCACTCACTAAGAGTATTGCTTCCCGGCCCACCAAGTCTCTTCCCGGACTCTTCTTGACTTACCACAAGGGCTAGGTCACTAAGGCACACGCCAAGTCCCTAGTCACCTTGATGCCGCTTTCCACTAAGGAGCTTCTCTATGAAGGATGGGGGTCTCCACGTGCCCCGCACAAAGCCGTCATCGCCGCTCCACATGAAGCCGGAGGGTCGATGACTTGCCGACGAGCCACCAAGACTCCAAGGGGCCGGCACACCAAGATACAATGGTCATTCACTCAAGAACCAAAGCACAAGACATCCACACCTTGCTCTCTCACTCAAACTTGAGCTAGCCTAGCACTCTTACTCACAAAGCTTGTACTAAATCTATGGATGTGATCAATGAGCTCTTGTGTGGCTTGGAGAACTTCTTTAGTATGTGGGTAGCTTCACACGAACTCCAGCAACCTCAAATAACCTGGCGTGAGGCCTTATATAGGCTAGGGATCCAATTCCAGTCATTGCATGCTTTTTCCCTGAAACACATAAAGCGTCGATTAAACCGGTCACACCCATCAATTTAACTGGTCACACTAACCCCGTCTCCTAGCCATTGAACTGCCACGTCTCTCTTCTGCTGACATCATTACACCGATGCTGGCACCGACGCCTTCTCTTGTACCGTCGGTTCAACCGGTCCTGAAGGACTTCTCTGCTGCAACTCCAACATAGGTTCTGAGTAACACCAGCACCAATGCACCGACACCTCTGGTAGATCCATCGGTTTAACCGGTCTGTAAGTCTTTGCTTTGAAACCCTTCTGGAGCCAAAACATTGGTACTGGGCAATGCAGTGACCAATGCACCGACGCCTCTTATTGCACCGTCGGCTCAACTGGTGCTACTGACTTCTCCTTCAGTTGACCAGCATTGCAACTACCAATGCACCAATGCTTTGTAATCTTGGACCATCGGTTCAACCGGTCGTCCTTTTTCTGCTGTCACTTGTCCAATTCGTCGTTGTGATCTCTGCATTGCCACTGTAACTTGGCATCTTGACAGCGATTTGGACCATCTCGTATATGGATTGGACTACATCCATGGGACCTAGAAATCCTACAAACTTGAGCTCACAAACTTTTTAGTGCCATTGACTATGTTGTCGCTCAATCACCAAAATCACAACTATAGCCTAATGGGGCCATGTTCCTTACAGAGGTGTCGGTGCATTGGTACTTTAATTGTGCTCCAAAAGGGTTTTGGGAAATGAAGCATCATCACCGATCAACCGACGCTATATGTAGAGGCGTCGGTGCAATTGTACTTTAATGTGCTATAGAGCATTTTTGGGTTGCAGCTGGCTCGCTCAGCAAAGTCTTCAGCACTGGATAAACTGACACCCGTCGGTGTAATACGTCGGTGCCATGACGCCAGCATAAGTGGGCAGTTAGGATTTAACAGCAAGTGTGACCGGATGAACCAACGCCTATTACCAAATCATCCGACTCTTTATGCTATTCGGGAAAGTTGTTGGCAATGGCTATGGCTGGCTCTCTAGCCTATATAAACACTTCCCCCGGGTACTTGTGCTGCCTTTGACACATTGAATACCTAAGGCCACCTTAGAGCTGCAGAGAAAGAGTTTGAGCCATGAGAAGAAGATTTTGAGCTTGAGAGTTGATCAAAACAAGAAGAACACTTCCATTTGAGAGTAGCAAGTGTGCTTGGAGCTTAGGGCCAGCTTAGTGTAGGTCAAGCAAAAGCTTAGGGCTTATTACTCTTGGTGTTTGATGGCACCTAGACGGTCTCAGTGACCTGGAGGATCTTGGTGAGCTCTTGGAGTTTGGAGCCCCAAGACAAAGATTGTACACGGTTTGAAGCTCACCACTCCAAAGATAGAGAATGAGCATTCTAAGTGAAGGCTTGTATCTTTGTGATGCAAGAGAGCTCAACCCTTACTGGGTGCTTCAACGTGGACTAGGGGGAAGCGTCAACTCCTCGATACCATGGGAAAAATTCAGTTGTCTCGTATCTCTCTTATTTACATTCAAGCATTTACTTTGATTTTACTTATTGTTGCCTTTGTTTGCTTGCTTGTTGACTACGACTTTTACCTGCTAGTGTCCTGTCTTGACTAGGCAATATATTTGATAATGTGATCTTCACTAGGCAAAATGAGCATATTAGTGTGTTTACCTACCTAGGATCATGATGTTAGTGTGCTCTAGTTGATAGGGTGAGAATTTATAGGTTGGGCAACACTAGTACTAGTGTTGACGACCAAAATTGGCACGGCTGTTCAGACTGGTCAGACCAGTGTGCACAAACTGGTCAGACCGGTTTGGGTGACTTTACCAAAATACAAATTTAACTTCACCATTGCGTAGCACTACTACAAAAATAATTTGTAGCAACACTCCATTTTTTTCCAGGGGCGGATCAAAATATAACCTATTCCTACAAAAAGCGGGGTTACTATAGCAGCTGACCCGCCTTTGGAAATGAATCTTAAGGGGCGGTTGACACCATCACCCGCCCCAAAAAATGAGGCCCCTTTTCAGGGGCGGGTGATGGCACCACCCGCCCCTGTAAATGCATCTTTAGGGGCGGGTGACGGCATCACCGCCCCTGAAAATGCCCATAAAATTCTGGGTGCTCTTCTTCATCCCCCAACAGTGCAGTGTTTGCTCGGGGGAGATGCTGCCCGAAAATCCAAAAATAGGAAAAAGGGGAAGGAAGGTTTTAAACTTGATTTCCTTTGAGCTGGGGGCTCTAGGAGGTAAGTTGATGCTAATCCCATGTCTTTTCTAAGCTTTTTGGATAGTTTTAAGGCTCAAATGGAGCTCTATTACCTCTAGCTAGATCTAGATCTAGATCTCCATGTGTGGATTTGCCATTTTGGGCTCTATTTGCCTCAAACTTTTGGCTGAAGTTAGGTTATTTTAGTAGGAGAACAGGATTATGTAATTATTTTGGCCCAATTTTTATGTTTTAGCCTCATTCCTAAGTAAACAAATTCCTAGATCCATGGAGCAGAGAGAAGAAGCTTTGTTTTTTTATATTTACACAAATGCGTGATAGTTATTTCCAACAAAATTTAGTTGTTCAATAATAGTTGGGTTTTGATTTTTTTAAAGCTTTTACATGTTACATTGACTTTTTCCAATATCTACGCATATATAAAAATATAACTTTATGGCTATTTGGGGCTCTATTTTCCTCAAACTTTTGGATGGAGTTATGTTATTTTAGTAGGAGAACTATATTTGCACACATGCATATCTAGGTGTATATAAAGGAATATATTTGTTGATGTTCAGAAATGGATAGGACATGGATGTACAAAGAACAAAGGACGGATGCCTATTTCCGTGGAGAACTTAATAATTCATCCAAGCTACAGAAAACCATGCAAGAAATGAGAAGACACAGAGGATACCTTTCCCCGTGCAAAATATGCAATAATATGAGAGTATTCAACGACACAACTACAATCAGATTGCATGTGTTGGAGGATAGTTTTGTTGAGAATTACACGATTTGGACGTATCCTGCGAGAAAGCACCCCCTCCGACAGAGAATACACTCGATGAAATGATAGAAGACGTCGAGTTTGATAGATTGTCTGATGCTTATGATGAATTTTGTGGGGATGTCGGGGATGATGGTGGTGATGGTTTCAGCGAGGGGCCCATCAATGGTGGTAGTGATGATGGTAGTGACGACAAACTTGATGACGGTGATTTCCTTAGCCAGTTGTTGCGCCACCCCAAAGCAGAGATATTGGTAGGTATTGCAAAGGGGTTAGCAAACTTCGAGATGGTGAAAAAATCAGTGGAGGAAAATATATAAGAGCGATCAAAGGGATGTCCAAAACACTAGACTGTGGTTCCTTTCATACTTGAGCTGATGACTCTAAAGGCTAAGCACAGTTCATCAGGCAGTAGTTTTAATGATCTCCTGCGTATGTTGGCTTGGTTGCTTCCAAAGCCAAATAAAGTGCCCGCCAACACCTATCGAGCAAAGAAGCTTGTCATTCCATTCACAATGGGTGCGGAAAGAATTCATGCAAGTCCAAATCATTGTATTTTGTATCATGGGGATACTTTCAAAGACTTGGACAAATGCCCTATTTGTTCTGCTAGTCAATACGAAAACAATGCCGGTTATTGTGGTGGTGACATTCAAGGGCTAGATGATGGGAATAAAAGGAAGAG
Organism: Panicum miliaceum; assembly: GCA_032594955.1. NCBI lineage: Eukaryota > Viridiplantae > Streptophyta > Magnoliopsida > Poales > Poaceae > Panicum > Panicum miliaceum. Next base: position 1,742,537 of record CM064070.1, on the reverse strand, counting down.
GAAGGGTGCAAGGAATAGTGTTGCCTCTGTGGAGCCAGCAGACACTGCTTTAGGCATTTTTGAGAAGCAGAGCAGAATTCCTGCCATGGTTATGTGGTACGTCCCAGTTGCTGACCGTCTGAGGCATTTCTTCTTTAACCCAAAGGATGCTGAACTGATGTGGTGGTGGGATTCGGATAAGCGCAAGAAGGGCGATAGAAAGCTCCGACATCCAGCTAATGCTCGCCAATGGAAGAAGATGAGCAGTATTATCTGGAATTTGGAAAGGACCCAAGGAATGTTTGGTTCGTGATGAGTACGGATGGAATGAATCTGTTCGGTGATAGAACTAGCACTCATAGCATATGGCCAGTGATCTTGATGATGTACAACATGCCTACATGGTTGTGCCAGAACAGAAAGTATATTTTGCTATCGATCCTTATACAAGGCCCTAAGCATCCTGGCATTGATATTGATATTTTTCTTGAGCCTCTGATGGAAGGAGGGTATCAATATCGTTGATGATTTTACACAACAGCCCTTTAATCTAAGAGCTATTATCTTCATCACCATCCATGATTACCAGGCTTTGTTTGTCCTTCCAGGATAGGTGAAAGGTAGGACGGGATGCACGGTCTGCGTGGACGACACCGTATCAGCTTTTCTGGAAAGTTCTAGAAAGGTAGTTTACCTTGGGTATAGGCGCTTCTTGGTGGAAGGACATCGGTACCAAAGTAAGAAGTTCTACAACTTTTTGGTGGCAAGCCTGAGTTACATTCTGGTCCAGTAAAACGAGATGGGCACTTTGTTTTCGAAATGGTCAGGACCATCAAGGCACCTATGGGAAGATGATGAAGGATGGGAAGAAGAGAAATAGAGACAAGGCACCTATCGAAGGCGTGCCATTCAAGAAATAATCCATCTTCTACAAGTACTTGCCGTATTGGACGGATCTAGAGGTCCGCCATGCAATCGATGGTATGAACCTGAAGAAGAATGTGTTTGGTAACACAATTGGGCTCCTTCTGGAGACATCAGTCAAGACAAAGAATACCTTGAAATCACGTCAGGATCTGGTAGCCATGAAGATAAGAGAAGATCTTCACCATGTGGATGAAGGGAATGGAAGATATGAACTTCCCCGGCTAGCTACAACTTGACACATGATGAGAAGAAGGCAATGTGCGGGAGCTTACGAGGGATCAGAGTCTCAAGTCGTTTCTCATCCAACATAAGAAAACTAGTTTCGATGAAAGAACTCTCGCTACGCGGCTACAACTGTCACGATTGTCATGTGTTGCTGATGGTGTTCCTCCTTATTGCAATTAGAGCGATCAAGCCAGTATACATAAAGATGGTAATCACCCGGTTGTGTTACTTCTTCAACATGATTTCTCAAAAGGTGATCGACGAAGATGAATCACATGATCTCTAAGAATTTAACGGGGAGACTATGGTGCAGCTCGAGATGTGCTTCCCTCCTTGATTTTTTAATATAACGGAACACATAATGATTCATATGGTTGACCAGATATGGGCACTTGGTCCACTTTACGTGCATGAAATGTGGACGTATGAGTATTTTATGTCCATTCTAAACCGGTACATACTGAATCGTGCATACCCTGAGGGGTCTATGATAGAGGGATACAGTATTGAGGAAATCATCGAGTGTTGTCTAGGTTACTGTAACAGCCAAAAAATTCAAATTCAAAATTCACTCGAATTCAAAACTATTTTTAAAATTTATTTGCATAAATTCATCCCTTGAGCTCAAATTCCCTTGTCATCTAAACTCCATCTTATACCTAATCGCCATCTAATTAATCTCTCCCTGTCAATCCATTGATTGCAGCCTAATCCTTCCTTCTCTCTAAGCCACCATGGTAATTCCATTGTCTACCCTGTCGACCTACGCAAGCAAGCTGCACACACGCACAAGCCCTCCTCAGCAGCACGCATACTGTACCATGCTCCAGCAGGTGCTGCAGCGCCCACGCCGCGTGCAAGCTCACCAAGCCAGGTCCCCCTGCCGTGCTCGTCCTCACCCACGCCGCTGCAGCCTTGCTCACCGGCTTTACCGCCTCGTCGCTGGTGCACCACCATTGCACGACCACGCCCGCAAGCTGCCGCTCCACCATTGCCCTACCATTGAAGGCGAGCTGCGGAGCGTTGGCACAGCTCGCCCCTGCCGCCTATAAAAGCCACCCCAAGCTGCTCTCCAACGCCATCTCCAGCGCCGAGCCGCGCAGCTCCAACAGCTCTCCATCCCCATGCTCTAGCCATCGAATGATAGCCAGCTTCTCTGTTCTTCGTTAAGAACACACCGCTCGTCGATGTCCCCCACCAGGCCATCTTGGTCCAATTACTTTCGCGGTGAGCACCTCCACACCCTCCTCTACCATCCCCAACCCCCGGCCTTCCCTTTTCCTGCCGGAGTAGAGCTCCCCACGAGCTCCCAGAGCTGCAACCATGGCTGCTCGGGGCGGACCACCTTCCACCCCGTCTCCCATGCCCGGAGTCCTCAAAACTGAAACCCCCTCACCCTCCTCTCTCTTCCTGTACCCTCGGCTCCGAGAACGGAGGCTGGGAGCGCCACTCCAGCGAAGCTCTGGCGAGCTGCCACCGTGGGTGCTGGCGGCACCGCCCGAGGACGACGTCGTCCTGTCTCTCCCCCTTTTCCCGTGGGCAGATAATGGCTTATGGGCTTTACAGGTCCCATACACCACCCGGCTCTTGAAAAACAATAGCCCAACCAGCACAAGCCACGTCCCTTGCTGCTGCATTTAAGCCCGTGAAGCTCTCCTCCATTTCCGTTATAATATTCTCGGAATTTAATTAGTAGCCAACCATTGCAAATTCATATCTCCACCATCTATACTCTGATTCAAATGATTCTTTTTCCTAAATTCCTATAAAATCATATTCCATTCATTCCTCCTATTTCTATCTCCATTTGAGCTTATTTTATTTTGTGTTGTGCTTGTTTGTGTCTGCTTGTTGTTGCGCTCTAATCGTCGTAGCCGACGGAGTGATCAAGGAAGAGAACGAGTTTGGAGGCCAGCACTGCGATCCTAAGTACCAAGGCCACCACCACGAGCTGGAGTTAGAAGCTCCATACCGCGAGCAGGAACTGCCTGAAGGATTTGAAGGCGGCAAGTCCGACTTTTTCCTTTTTGATCATATTTATCCTAGTTTTCAAACACTACCCATAGAAGCATAAATTGCATCCAGTTATATATATGCTTAAATTATTTTACCGCCTGATTTAGTTATGAAACCGGTTGGATAGACACTCCTTGTTGCCATTACCTCGCTAATGAAACATAACATAGGATTTATCACTAGACATGATACGCTCTGTTTATGCGATCCCCTTGATATTAGCTAAATGCTTAGGACCTATTATTCAACATTCTTTGGATAAACTCATTTGGTGCGTGTTGATTTTGGAAATTCCGCCAGGTGTGCCGTGTGCTACTATGGATGGGGTGTCCGGAAGCAATTAAAATTGGATCCTTTGAGTAGGATCACCCCACCCTTTCATAATTACTATCATTATGACGACAATTTGTTTTACGAAATCAAATTACTAGATAAACCTTACATGTGTATAAAAACTGGCTTTATGCAAAATAAACCTTAGTCTATTCCTTGATTTACCCTATGCGTGTATTCTTATATCTCCTCCGTAGGGCGGGGTTGGATTTGATGAGTACATTTGTACTCACCCTTGCTTACTATTACACAGGAAGATCCATACTTCATCGTCAGTGAAGATTTTGAGTAGTTCGTTGCCTCTGTACCCAACTTGCCTGTGGCGATGAGCTAATAAAGATGTTTCCACTGTTGTTTCATCCCGATTGTTGCATGCAGATCTTATTATCCGTAGTTAGCACTCTCGGTTTGTTCTGGTTATTTCTCTTTTGGCTTTGGATCACTCGGCCTTTACCGAGGGATTTGTATCGAGACTGAATCATCTGATGTAATAAATATGAACCAGCCTTCTTGGGACTGGTATTTGTATCATATTTAGTCCCTGTGCAAATGGGAGCACTTCTTACCTAAAGGATAGAGTAGGTATTGGTTTGTCTGTTCCATGCTTTTTGGGGAGGTTGGAAGGGGTTGGCACAATTGGGAGGAAAACCTTCATCGACAAGGATTTTAAAGGTGTGCAACAAGAACACTATAGCATCTTGTAGCACCTCACGATAATGACACCTTTAGTCGATGAACATTTGAGCATGATTCGTGCAGAAAGTAATGGCAGCTTGGATGATTGGATCATGAGGGAGCACAAGCGTCGATAGACTGCATGGTTGAAGGGCATGGATCTACCAGATGGGAAGACCGTGGAAGAACAAACGATCAAAAGATTCACGGTTGGCCCATCTAGCCAGGTCTCGTCATGGCAAGGGTATGATATTAACGGATATCTATTTTATACTGCCGCAAAGGACAAGAAGGCCGTGTCTCAGAATAGTGGTGTTCGTATTGAGGCCTTAAACGAGAGAACAGGCCAACGTACCACATACTATGGCGTCATAGATGATATATGGGAAGTGCACTATGGTTCCAATATACAAGTCCCAATCTTTCGGTGTTGTTGGGTCAAACACCCAAGAGGTGTTGATGTGGAATGCTATGGGCTCAAGATTGTTGACCTCAACAATGTCGGTTACAAAGATGATCCATAGGTACTTGCTTCATAGGTCGCACGGGTACTATACGTAGCTGATCCCGCAAAAAAGACAAAGCGCATTGTCGTTCTTGAAAAATAAGATATCATAGAAGTTGATGGTATCGATGATGTGGAAGAATATAATCAATACGATGAAATGAACCTCTTTACAGGCCTGCCACACAAGATGAAAATTATACAAGCAAGCATAAGAAAAGAGGACAAGCCATGGGTAGGCAAGGACGAAGAATCACGAATTGTTACCGCTTAAATATGTAGCTAGTAAATTATTTTTGGATTCATGTAATCTCTCTAATGTCGCGTGCATCAATGTATTCTGAATGAATTATGTATATGAGACCTAGCAAACTATTTTTATGTCCTAGCCTCATTAGTTATTAATGAATTTCCTATGTCCATATAGGAGAGAGAAGTATAGCTTCTCGTAGTTGTATTTAATAAAACACTCGCACAACACAAAATAAATCAAAATAAAAAAATCATTATATACACTGAAATGTGGTTGTCATATTTTTTTCTAGTTCTATAGGTCACAATATCCTTAGGGTACAAATTTGACTTTTTATTTGATGTATTTTTCTACTTTTCCTAAATTAAATGGATTTACAAAAAAAATTTGAAAACTATTTTCAGGGGCGGGTGACACCCCACCCACCCCTGAAAATGTATTTGTAGGGGCGGGTGAGGACCCAACCCACCCCTAAAAACTATTTTCAAAATTATTCTCTAAATTCATTTAATTCATGAAAAATAGCAAAATAGATCAAAAAAGTGACCTATAGAACTAGAAAAAAAAATATGACAAGAGTATTGCAGCATATCAGATGATTAAGAGTGTGGAAATCACAAAGTATGCTTGGAGTTGTATAAGATAGATGTGTGGTAGAGCCACACATTGTGGTTTCCACACTCTTAACCATTATATACGCTGAAATGTGGTTGTCATATTTTTTCTAGCTCTATAGGTCACAATATCCTTAGGGTACAAATTTCACTTTTTTTATATGTTTTTCTATTTTTTTAAATTAAATGGTTTTATAGAAAAAATTAAAAATTATTTTTATGGATGGATGACGCCCCCATCCGCCCCTACAAATCATTTTTTGGGGCGGGTGACGCCCCCACCCGCCCGCCCCTATATATATGAGAGGGAAGGCGGGACATAGCAAAAATTTTCCATTTCGATTTGGACGCCATTAGGCTGCCGAATTTCGCCCTCGTCTCCACTCCGCCACCGCGCCCGCCTCCCTGCCCGCGCCGGCGCCCCTCCACACGCGCCCTGCCATCTCCCTACGCACACAGGCCTCCTCCACCCCGCTCGGCGTAGCCGGCGCCTGAGCTCCCTCCGGTGCCACCTCCCTGCCCCGCCGGCACCCCCGGTCCTCCTCCGTGCGCAGCCCTCCTCCGCCTCGGCCTAGTCGGCGCCTGAGCTCCCGCGGGCCGAGCTCCCCATGCCGCCACCTCCACCGCGCGTCCTCCTCTCCGTGCTGCCACCTCTCCGCGTCGTCGCTGCGCCACAGCGCTGATCTACGGCGTTCGCCGCCCTCTCCTCCCCGCCGTGCACGCCGCCACCTCGCCGGCGCCCGAGCAACTCCCCGGCCGTGCACGCAGCTCCTTCTCCTCCCCTCGACGGCGGCCATCCCCTCATCCCTCCTCCTCCTCTCGTCCACGGCGCCCGAGCTCCCGCAAGGTTCTTTTTTTACTTTTTTCAGTCAATGATTGTATTCATGTATATGAGGACTAGTGAATGAAATTTGAATTATTGAGAATGTGAATTAGCGAAAGTGTTATTTTTTTGTAAGTGAATTAGTGAAAGTGTTAGTGAATGCGAGTTATTGAATTAGAGAAATTATTATTTTTTTGGACTTGTTGATTATTGAAATTAGTGAAATTATCAATGCGCACACAGACACTCTTAAACACACTCAGAGACATTAGTGAATGTGAAATAGGTAGTGACTTATTGAAATAGTGAATGTGTTATGAATGTGAATTCATTTGATTAGTGAGTGTAATCTTGTTGTGAAATTAAGAGGTCTATCTATTAACTTTTATATTCATGTCAACTCATAAATATTTCTTTTTTTATATTAATCTTGTTGTTATGTTTCTTTTCATAATTGTATTCAGATATATTTCTTTTCAAATTTTGTATTCAAATATGATTCTATTGAAATTTTGTATTCAAATATGTTCCTACTGAAATATGTAGAACTCGTAATGGATCAACCGTCATCATCATCCCCGCAAAGGAGGATGCAGCACCGCAAATGAACGAAGTCAAGCAAATTGCTTCCCAGATGGCGTGGGACGATGAGGCCGGCATTGTTGCCCAATCTGGAGATGATGATGCCAACGACGTTGTCCAATCTGATGACAATGAAGGTCCTGGGATTGGGCACGGGGCTTGGGTAGAAGGTGTGTGGCAGGATCCGTTAGATCCACACCCTTTTCCTACAAGAGAAAGCCGTTCAATGTCGGAGTTCGATCCGGATTACGAACCGTATCCAAATCAGGTAATGACAACATGACTAATTACAACCTAGCATTTACTATAGATTGTCATATGCACCGTGTGATGACTTGCCGAATTGTATGATCCGTGTAGGCGCCTCGGACAGAAAGGAGTAAACGCCGACGACCAAGGCCTATAGAGGAAGAACTTGAAGGCAACGAAAGCTTAGGTCCGCAACCTGAAACTACAACCTCTGGTAGCCAAAACAAAAGAAAACGGGGTCAGCAAGGAAGAAACCAATACCCCGAAGGCCAATTGACGGTCAATGCAATTATCGCAGCAGGCGAGCCCATAGAGCCTCCTGAGGTGAGTGCAAAGTTTCAGAATGCCATTGGTTCTATAATCAGAACAAAGATGGTCTTGGATCCAACGATCCCTGATTGGATGAAGGTTCCTGAAGGGAGGAAAGAAGCGATGTGGTAACTGTTGAGTAAAACTTTTGCTTTGCCTAGAGGAACTCATGAACAAGTAAAGCATTATGCTAAAAAGATGCTTGGTGAAACTTTCCGCCGGTGGAAGAGTGATCTGAATACCAAGTATGTCCAGAAGGGTTGAACGCCATTTGCAGATTACGGGGAAATCACACGAGCACAGTGGGAAGAGTTTGTTCGGCAAAAGACCTCTGAGGAAGCCCTAGCCCTAAGCCAGATGAATAGAGAACTTGCACTGAGCAACATACATAGAGTTCGTCTTGGGCCGGGTGCATATCAAAGGCAGGTCGGGAAGTGGCGGCTAGAAAGAGAGGCGGCAATAGCCGCCGGGCAACCCGACCCTTTTGAAGGCCTTGACGAACATGGCTATTTCAGGCTTCAAGCAAGGAAGTCTAAGATAGTAGATGGCAAGCCTAAATTTGACCAACCCGAGACCGAATCGGTGGCACAAAAAATGTACGAACTTACCAAGCTTCAGAAGCAAGGAAAGTTCAAAGCCAAGAGGGACAAGGATGTGCTAAGTATAGCCATTGGGTCCAAAGAGCATGAAGGCCGCGTCAGAGGCGTGTCCTCTAAGTTGACCATCAAGGATGGGTTCCAGCAGGACCCTTCATGCCGAGGCGAAAGCAGAGGCACAAAATCAATGTCACAGAATTAGCATGAAGAGGGTTGCAGCCTACATAGGTGTTATGTTGGTACAATTGCAAGATGAGGCCGATACCATATTTGCACCATACCACATCGGGTAAGTCTATTTTCAATCTTTTGTTACAATATACCCTAGCTCCCATCCATGGCTAAAAAATGTATATAATATTTTTGCAGAAATCACTGGATTGCTTTTATGCTACAACCAAAGCAAGGAAGAGTCGTCGTATTGGACTCAATGGATACGCCAAAGAGTAGATATAGAGAATTCTTATACATTCTCAATATGTAAGCGGATTTCTTATCTTCCATACATACATCATGCATGCTAATTTTTCCATAAAAGTATACATTAGAAACTAACTTTTGATTGCTTTCTTTTGAAAACAGGGCTTACGTGCACTACATTAGTAAAGAAGGTGCTCACCCCCAATAAAATAAAAGAAATGACTCTACACACAAACTTCTCGTGCCACAAGCAACCTGCTGGTAGTGTGTACTGTGGTTATTACATGTGCGAGCATATCAGGGTGCAAGTGAGATATACAACTAATCCTGAACGAGAACGAGACTAGTCTTTATTATGGATAGATGTATATGTGTACATTATTTTGGCATCTATGTAATTGCTTAATTTCTGCGCAGATTCATTAATTGCAGATTCACTCAAGAAATAACAAGGGGCAACTCCATGAGAGAGAACTTCTAGAAGTAGTCGTCGATTTATGTTGTTTCATTATGCATGAGGTTATCCACCCAACGGGCACATTCTTTTGCGCAAGACGGGGAATTAGCAACGAACTCTAAATACATTGGTCTTTGTGACTGGACGAACCCGCAGTAAGTGTGCTTCCTCAAGTAGCATTGGAAACTAGGCGAAAAACATGTATTGAATCATCACTGTTAATGATGTACTTTAATGTTTCACTATAATAATAATATATACTACTATGCATGTATACGATTTATTTTTGTAAGTATAATTATTTATATACATGAAACATATTACATATCAATCACTACGACATTCAATTGCGCACTAGCTTGATATGTCAAAATTGGTGGGAAAAATAATTTTAAAACGTAGCGGGAAACAGACTTGAAAAAATTAAATTCAAATAATTGAAATTTGAGGCAGAAAACCAATTTCCAAGGGCGGGTCATGCCCTAACCCACCCCCTGAAATCAGTTTTTAGGGGAGGGTGAGCCCATGACCCGCCCCTGAAAAGTGCATCTCCAAGGGCGGGTCAGGCTTCACCCACCCCTAAAAATGGATTTCCAGGGGCGGGTTAGGGCATGACCCGCCCCTGGAAATCGGTTTTTAGGGGCGGTTTTGGTACCTGCCCCTGAAAACAGCTATTTTTAGCTATTTTTGATTGCTTTCTTTTGAAAACAGGGCTTACGTGCACTACATTAGTAAAGCAGGTGCTCACCCCCAATAAAATAAAAGAAATGACTCTACACACAAACTTGTCGTGCCACAAGAACCTGCTGGTAGTGTGTACTGTGGTTATTACATGTGCGAGCATATCAGGGTGCAAGTGAGATACACAACTAATCCTGAACGAGAACGAGACTACTCTTTATTATGGATAGATGTTGTTGGCGTTAAAATCGGCCGGATAGGAATCGGCCGATGGTCTTCAGCGTCGGACACACGACCCGGGAGAATCTGCTTAGCTCCTATTCGGGTTATCGCCCTGGTGCGGTTCGCGCGGCGTGCCAGTCAATCTGACCTGTTGATTGACAAGGAAATAGAGTATTAAATTCCAGGCACGTCGATCGGGTGGGATTCTGATCTGTCCTGAGGAGCGCGTCGGCAGCGAATCGGCCGATTTGCTGTAGAGATGATCGGCTATGGATCAGCCGATAATCGTGTAGTAATCGTAAAGAAAACTGCTGGAGCGATCTAGACGATTACTGCAAGAGCAACACTTGAAATAGATCTAATCGGCTGTAAGATGATAAATCGAAGAAAAACAATGACGAAGCCGATTACTCTGATCTCAAGCTGGATAACTGGTGATAATACTAGAATAACAGGTAAAACTTGCAATTCTAGTAAATATCGATAACTGGTGAATAAATCCAAACGAAACCAGAGCGATGCGCCCGTAGTTAAGGCTATGATATTACTCGGTAAGCGGAACCTACCAATTGGCTGGAGATCAAGTTGATGCAGCCCTGCCAAATCCGTACGAACTCGTGGAAAGAAGAAAATATTGGCGAAGTCGCCGACTTGAAAGTAAATTGCTGGAAAAGTAGAAGTATTGTTGTTGATTGATGTATTGATTCTTTTTCAAGACCGTGACGACTCCTATTTATACCCTAAAGCTAGGACTCCTGGTCGATCACGACTTGTAACAACCTTATTTAAATTACTATATCTATACGAACTTTAAAAAGGAAATGGACTCCCGCAGAATCTTCCGCCGCGGCTCCCTAATCCAATCAGGATTTCCTTCAACTGCTCCCCGACCGACTTAGCGTGCCCCCTTTGACCAACTTTTGACCAGGATCCTCTAAAATAATCCCATCCTGTTGGTGTAGGCTGTGTCACCAATCGGCCGATTTCCAACTGTTACCTCAATCGGCCGATTCCTTTTTGTAGCCTTCAGATCTGCCGCATCGGCCAATCTTCTCCTCCTGACGCCGATTCAACACGTGTCAAAATTTGGCGTCAACACATGCCCCCCAGTTTCGGAGTAAAATATAACTTTTTCTTCGAAACTCTTTCTTTAATCCTTTCCTCCGAAACGGGCGCAGTAAAAAAATCTCCCTCCGTTCCGCGGCGCAATGATTGCAATTTCCTCGAACCGAGCGCGCGAAACGACCGCTCCTCTGGAACTCGTGTAGACGGCGCGGTAAAAATACCATCTTTGCCCTCGCTTCCCTGATTTTCTTAAATACTGGCTTTCTCCGCCTATCCTTCCCCACGAATCTAGCATTCTTTTCCATCGCACCACTGTTCGTCTTCCTCCAAGCTCTCCCGATCTCCAAGCGCTTCCCCCTTTCCGGCGATTTCATCCGTGGCCTGCTCCGACCCCCAATGGCGTCTCCATCGGCAACCACTCCATCTACAGAGGCTCCATCGGCTACTCCTTCGGCGGCGGCGGCCCAATCGGCGGCTTCCCCAGCGGTGTCATCGGCGACGATGGCCTCCATCCCAAAGGTAAATGCTCGAAATTTTTTCCTTTTCACCTTTTTACTGCTTCAGTATTTTCCGGACTCTCTCTCAATTTCTTCCCTTTTCCCCTTTTTTAGGCACTTAGGCACCGAATCACTATTCCTCTCTCAGAATCCCCTGACCTCATCTGTTTGGGCCCTATGGGGAGCGCTAATCCAACGGATCTGATCAGTTTAGAAACCCATAGGATTCCTTTTAAGCAGTCATCTATGGATTTAGATCATTGGGTAGGCACTTTCAGATCCTGGCCAAATGAAACACCCGGATGGAGAGAATGGTACCAGAGGGTAGCCGGATCTTGGAAGGTTCAGTGGGAAGAACTCAAAATCGGCCAGTGCATAGACTTATCCCTATCTCAGATGGAAAGGAACGAACCTCTGGTTATGGAAGCCTCTTATTTTTGGTCCGATGCACTTAACGCATTCCTTTTCGGACACGGACCCATGACCCCGACCTTGGCCGATGTTCTGCTGATGACCGGCCTCGATGTTTCCTCCGCCGATACCCCCTTCAATTATCTGTTCAAGCCATCTCATCGGCTGGAGACCAAAGGAATCGGCGGGTGGAAAGGATACATCAGTAAAAACATGAAGACCGGGACAGTCTCGCAGAGGGAGCATAATGCCTTCTTGATGATGTGGCTGGAGAAATATTTCTTCTGTGGCAGAGCAGTCGGCCCCTCTTCAAACACTCAAGCTTTGGCAGAGGCTCTTTCACAAGGATCGGCCATCCCTCTTGGAAAACATTTGCTGGGATTGGCATACCATCTGATGCACCAAATCGGCGTCAAGCTGTCGAAGGGGGAGCCGATAGGGAACCTAGGTGGTCCTTGGTGGTTCATCACCCTCTGGCTCAATCTACACATGAGCAAGGTTTCTCAGCAGCGGATAGAGACAAAGACCTTTCCCAATATCGAGTCAGAGGAGAATCCATCAGTCCGTCGCCGCTGCAGATCTTTTGGAGAAGCGGTATCGGCCTTTCCCGGCTGCCAATTCACTGCCACCCGCACAGCTGAATACTTCAGATGCTTCTACAATGGCCTTAGTGAAGAGATGATCAGCTGGCACCCATATCAGGCAGTAGAGCCGATTTTCGAATTGCCCATATGTTACGATTTCTCCACTCATACCTTTGACAGAGAGTTAATGGACGTCTTGATCAAGCCGGGGATCCTGCCGGCCAACTTCTTCTCAGGAAAGGACTCACCCACCTACGAGTTCTACAGTCCATCGGCAGCGGCAAGGCAACTGGGTTTTGGCCAACTGCCGATTCGGGTCTTTTTCGCCGGCCAGGCAAAATTTAGAGATGGACTAACCTCAAGTCTTGATTACAGCCGGCTGTGCGATCTAGTACCCGACTCCAGTACCATTGACTTGAATGGTTGGTCAGTTGCCTCCTTCGCCACCCAGCAGTTTAAATTATGGTGGGCAGAATGGAAGCAGCACCTTTTCTGTAAATCTCCATCGTCTTACTGCAACATTCTGGACCCAGAGAACATTGATCCAAATGCAGCGGTATGTCCTTTTTCCTTAGCCGATTCCAATGTTATATTATCATCTTGTTGTTAACTCATGTTCATCTATTCAATCTGAAAGCCATGTTCCCCCGATGCGGAGCCGAAGTGGCCGGCCGATTGATAGCCATCACCAATACACGCCGTATCCACTTATTGGCTTTCATGCTCCAACTGTCAGAGATATCTCCACCGGCCGATCAAGGCGAGCACCAAAAAGGCCAACATCAAAGATAACCAGCCGTCGGGTGCGAGCTCGCATTGGATCGGCCGATCAGACGGCAATAACATCGGCTGAAGTCCCCCGCATCGGATCGGCCAGCCAGATGGCAGTGGTATCGGCCGGGACTTCCCGCGTCGGATCGGCCGACCAAGTAGAGGTGACACCCGCCGAGACTCCAGGTCCTTTACCCCTGCCGGTGGTCGAGATAGCCGATCCCCAAGTCACCGCTGAAGTCGGGGCTGCTGCAGCATCACTATTAGTAGAAGCTGTTCAGGTAATCTTATTTATCTCATATATTCTCCAAATCTTCTACTGACATCAATTCTATTCCTCTGCCAGGCTGCACAAGTTATCCCACCGCAGTCTCCGCAACTATCGGCCACGTCTCAAGTGGGAACCGAGATTCCAGCAGCTCCTGCCGCCGAGGTGAACGATCTCTTACCTTGAACCCTTAATATTCAGAAAACTTAACCAATTTTGATGCAGGCCGATTTGGGTATGCTGATTATAACTCCACAACAGGCATCGGCCGGGAGACCCACAGAGGCATGGCAAATTTCTATTACTATCTTATTTCAATTTCCCATAGCATTTTCACGGGAATCTTCTTTTATGTCTTTCTCAGGAAGCTGGTCCAAGCGGAGCGCTAATAACCATCGAATCTTCTTCTTCCGACGAACCAAGTGCACCAGTCCCTGAAACAAGGGAAACACTTCCACCGGCGTAGGCAAGAGAGATTCGCTTCAAAGAGGTAACAGTCTTACCATTAGAATCGGCCGATTTCCTTTCACCGCTTGCTTACTCTTTACTTTATTTTCTTACAGGAGCAAGATATCCCCAACAATAGCATCTTTTCTTTTGCTGTCTCCTTGGCCGATGACGAAGAAATCGCTTCACACCCAATTCCATCGAGCTCTACCTCCGACGATGTCCGCTCCAAGCTCGAAAGCATTCGTACTCTCCTCCAAGATGACATCGGCCGATTGGTGGAAGATGCGTCGCCGATTCGACGACTTTTCAACGAGGTCAAAGATCGCATCCCGGATGAAGCATCAGAAAATTTGGGGTATGCTGCCTATATAGAGGGCATGCAGATTCCGGTTTCCAGGGCGCTGCGACGTATGGCCGATCATGCTCATTTGGCCAAAACTCAGGAGGAGGTCGACTCATACAAGCAACAGACTCAGGAAGTACACCACAGGATCAACTTCCTTGAGAGTTGCCATCCGGACATCGTCGGCGCAATAGATCGGCTGAAACGGAGGAGAGCAGAACTGGCCAAGGAGATGGAACAGATAACCAAAGAGATAGCCGCTGAAGAGAATAAGCTCCAAGAACTCCCATCCATCATCAGCAAGCTGAAGCAAGAAAGACAACATCTGGCCCGTGAAACAATAAGGCTCCGTCGCCGCGTGTCAGAAGTACCAGGATCGGCCGATGATGATCAGAGAGTAGTAGACTCGGCCGATCACATTAGACGACGAGCGATTGTAGCCATAGATGTTTTCCTTGGGTTGTAAAAAATATGTTAAACATTATTGCTCCTTTAATGTTACTGCGCCGATTCGGTTCTGAACTGCTCCTTCAGTCTGTTTTGCATTTATGTATGTATTTACTCCGATAGGACGTGTCTCACCATCCATCTACCTCCTCTTCATTTATAAGCCGATCGTTCACCATCTCTAGAGGTACACGCATTACTTATCTCCTCTCTGTCCAAATCGAACGGCAAGATGTCTTCTTCGTCCTCCTCATCTTCTTCCTCTGTCAACCAGGTTTGAACTCCCCCTCTGCCTTTCTCTTAAGCATCTCAATCGCTCCGAAACTAGGTAACCCCTTTTATCTCTGTTTAGCCGAAACGTCTCAGCCCCGGTCTAGAACGAGCGATAGAAATCATGCATTCAGAAGAGCCATTATCACAGGCAGACAGAAATCTGATAAGAACTCATGCTGAGGAACTCAGAGATCATGTCCCTGCCGCTGTCCAGGAATACTTGGACCTCATAAATGCTCATCTTTTGGTCCGCAAGCGACCATCTTCCGAAAAAAGTTCTTCACTTCCTTGTAAAGCCAAAACTGAAGTCGCCATGGAAGATCTGGAAGAGGAGAAGACCCGCCTGCTGAAAGAACTCTGTAACCAAGCTGAAACTGGAGCCACTACAGAGGACCCGAAAGAGAAAAGGCTCACCCTTATGATAAAACTGGGTCGCATCGAGAGAGAAATCCAGCGTAGGCGTAACCAGTAGACACACCAGTATTTTTATTCTAAGGGCGACTTGTACCATGTCGGCCATGTAATCTGTAATTTCCATTCAATAATGAATCCCAATGTTTCCTTCACCAGATGTGTACACAGAAACCGATGAGAAATCGGCCATGTTATCTTGACATATTTTGCTGCAAGTTATGTATCTACCCAAATGCTTGGATAGTACCTCTTCAGATATCGCCCGTTTAAAGCTCTTGGGAATTCCTCCCCTTCGATTGTCTCCAGAATATATGCATTCCCAGGGGCACATCGGCCGATTCTATACGGCCCTTCCCAAGTGGGTGACCATTTACCGAATTTGGGATCTTTAGATCCTATCGGCAGCACCAACTTCCATACCAAATCTCCTTGAGAGAACTGTTTAACTTTGACCTTTTTGTCATACCATCTGGCCACCCTTTTCTTGTTTTCTTCTACACTGATCAGGGCTCTCAACCATAAACCCGCCGAATCGTCAAGTTCATCTTTCATGAGAAAGGAATAGTCATCGGTCGTTAACTGATCTTGTAACGATATACGTCTTGACCCTGTCCTTATCTCCCATGGCAAGACCGCCTCATGACCATAAACCAACTGATAAGGGGATATTTTAGTGGCTCCATGACAAGCCATCTTGTATGCCCATAAAGATTCAGCCAAAGACATATGCCACTTCTTGGGTTGCTCTTCTATCTTCCTCTTGATTAGCTTGATTATGCCTTTGTTAGACGACTCTGCTTGGCCATTGGCTTGAGCATAGTATGGAGAAGAATTCAATAATTTAATCCCCATATCGGCGGCGAACTCGCCGAATTCTCCAGAAGTGAACATTGTCCCTTGATCAGTTGTGATGGTTTGAGGAATACCAAATTGATATATAATATGGCTTTTAAAAAATTCAATCATATCAGCCGATGTCACGTTTCTCAAAGGAACTGCCTCCACCCACTTAGTAAAATAATCTGTAGCCACCAATATGAACTTATGCCCTTTGCTTGATGGAGGATGAATCTGTCCGATGAGATCTATTCCCCAACCTCTGAACGGCCACGGCTTAATTATTGGATTCATAGTCGATGCTGGCGTGTGCTGCACATTGCCAAACCTCTGACAATCTTGGCATCCTTTGTAGTACTTGAAACAATCCTCAAGGATGGTCGGCCAGTAATATCCATTGTTCCGGATCATCCATTTCATTTTGTGAGCCGATTGATGAGCTCCACACACGCCTTCATGGATTTCTCCCATCAGAACCTTTGCCTCTTCTGTCCCCAGGCATTTGAGAAGAACTCCATCAATCGTCCGATAAAATAAATCATCCTCAAGCAACACATATTTTGTAGCCTGAAAACGTGTTCGCCGATCCATCTTTTGGGATGGATTTCTCAAGTAATCGGCGATCTCCTTTCTCCAGTCATCGGCCGCGAGCTCTAGCGTCATCGCTCCCTAAATCGGCCGATACCCAGAAGCATGTTGGGCCAGTCTGTTGGCTTCTTCATTATAATTTCTGGGGATGTGTTCAATTATTGCAGACTTGAACTCTTTTAAAAGTTGAAGACAATCCTCATAATAAATCCTCAAGATATCATCCTTGCACTCAGATCGCCCGTCAACTGATCCACAATGAGCATGGAATCCCCAATAATTTTGACTGCATCAGCTCTGACTTCCCTTAATAATTGGATGCCTTTCAGAACAGCTCGATATTCCGCCTGGTTATTAGTTGCAGAGGCTTCTATCGGCAGAGAGAAATCATAACTTGCCCCCCGAGGCGACACAAGAACAATGCCGATTCCTGATCCGGCCCCACACGAAGAACCATCAAAATATAGAGTCCATGGAACTAGTTCAACGGTGGCGATTTCCGGTCCACAATGCTGCTATCTCCCAAATCTACCATCTCTAATAAATCGGCCGACGTAAACCCATGCCCAAGCTTCCCATCTTCTCGGACGAGCTGATCCATTTATTCTGAATCTTCAGAGCCGACTGCTTGGATCGGCTGTAGACCAAAATCGGACACTTTCAGGAAGTCAGTGTCCCAAATCCTGCCAGATATACACTTGACGTGCTCGCAGCTCCACTGTTGCGTGTCGGCCGCCGCAACGCTGTAGACGGAATCGGCAGCGACTATCTCTGTGTTGTCGCCGACCCATTGCACCAGGCATTGATGCATTGTAGATGGGACACAATAGTTTGCGTGTATCCAGTCGCGACCAAGCAGCATATTGTAGGACCCCTTGCCATTAATAACGAAAAAAGTGGTAGGGAGGGTCTTACTGCCGATGGTGAGGTCGACGCAGAGCGCTCCGCGGGCGGGTGACACGTTGCCTTCGAAATCCTTCAGCATCATGTCTGTCTTGGTGAGGTCTTCATCGCCCTTGCCCAGCTTGTGGAACATGGCAAATGGCATGATGTTAACTGCAGCGCCTCCATCTACCAGTAATCTGGTGACGGGTCTCCCGTTGACATAGCCTTTGAGAAACAACGCTTTGAGATGCTGCCGTTTTTCTTCTTCTGGTTTCTCAAACGTAGCTGTCATCGGCTCTAATACCAGTTGTGCCATTTGTTCTTCTTCTGTTCTTGTTACTTTATCCCGATCGTTGGGCGCCATGAACTCCATCGGCAGTATGAACACCATATCAATTTCGGCTGCCGATTCTTGGTTGCTTGTTTCTTGATCGTTTTTCTTTGGGCGCCAAACTCGAGATTTAACATTCCTTCTCTCTGGCACCTATCTCTATTCTTCTTCTTGATGCTCCCACTGGCGTAGGCGTTGGATCCTTCGCTTCTGGGAT
Source organism: Panicum miliaceum (assembly GCA_032594955.1). NCBI lineage: Eukaryota > Viridiplantae > Streptophyta > Magnoliopsida > Poales > Poaceae > Panicum > Panicum miliaceum. The sequence continues at coordinate 1,724,290 of CM064070.1, read as the reverse complement.
CTGGATAGGCCATCGGAACACCACCTGGGATTTGCTGGTTTGGCCGATGATCTCGCGTGTTCCCAATCTGGTTCCCTTCCTAGGGGATCCTCGTCTGATACCCTGTCATCAGCCATTTCCTCCAGCCGATCGTGCGCGCTGATCCTACCCCCCAGTCCATCCCGCTGGCCGATCTTGCTTTTTGACCGGTGGTGCTGGTCAACTCTGCCCCCCAGCCGATCATCTACCGAAACGCGCTGTTCCTCGCGCCGATTTCTGCTGATCGGCTCTGATCCTCTGTCCCTAGAGTGTGGTTTCGGGCGATCGTTGCAGCTCAATCCGTTACACTCCGGGCAGTTATCGGCAGACGGTAATCTGATGTCGTTCTCCCAGCAATGGATGAAGAACGGACATTGCCAGTGATCTTCATGCCGGCGTATCGTCTCTTCCTGGTATCCTGCTTGTTCTTGCTGCTGCCGATACATGCTGAGTAAGAATTGGGAGGTGACGGGCTTGCGTGGTCGTTCTGGCCCCTGCCTGTTCCTTCTGATTTCTTCAGTCGTGATCTGCCTCTTGGGATCGACGGCGCCGCCTGTTTTCGCCGATTCTAACGTCAGCACCTTGGTTTGACTTGAATCTCCTCCAGCGTTAACCATGTTGGCCGGGAAGGGATGCTGATCTATCTTCATCGGCTTTGCCGATTTAGTTGGAGTTTCAAATTTAAGCCGCCCCTGCTCGATAGCCGATTGTATCTGCTGGCGGAAGACTTTACATTCATTTGTATCATGAGAAGTACCATTGTACCACTTGCAGTATTTCATCTTCTTAAGTTGATCGGCCGTAGGGATGGTGTGATGTTGAGATAGCTTGATCTGTCCTTCCTAAAGCAATAGATCAAAAATTTTATCGGCCTTTGACGTGTCAAAGCCGAATGTTTCCGGCTCTTTCTTCCCAAAAGGGCATGATATCGGTTTTTTCCCTTTGACCCATTCTGCCAGGCCGATTTCCTCTTCCGCATCGGATTCAGATCCATCCAAGTATGCCACCTTCTTTTGGAAGTTCCTCCGCTGTTCAAACGGTCGGACCTCTAGTCCTGACAATCGGTGGACGATTTGGCTCAGGCTTTCAAACTCTTGGGCAGCATATCTTTCTTTGATTTGTGGCAAGAGGCCTTGGAAAGCGATATCGGCCAACTGTGCATCGGTCAGAGCCAGACTGTAGTATTTGTTCCTGATATCTCTGAACCTCTGTATATACCCCATCACTGGTTCATCGCTCCTCTGCCTGAGACTGGTCAAATCCGAGAGCTTCATCTCGTGTACTCCTGCGTAGAAGTACTTGTGGAATTGTTTCTCCAGATCGGCCCATGTAACGATGAAATTTGGCGGCAAGGTGGTGAACCACTGGAAGGCCGATCCGGACAGAGATGATGAAAATAAACGCACCCTCAGGGCATCTTGCGTGGTAGCTTTCCCGCACTGGATGATGAATCGGTTGATATGCTCCACAGTGGATGTATCGTCCGTCCCTGAGAACTTGGTGAAATCGGGAACCTTGTAGCGGTGTGGGAACGGCAGCAAGTCATAGGCCGATGGATATGGCCTCTTGTAGGTATAAGTTTGAACTTTTGGCTTCAATCCAAACTGATCCTAGATTACTTCTGCTATTCTTGCAGTTCAGTCCACCTGCTGCTGATGAACAGCTGTTCACGGCGCGGGCATGTGCTGAAGGGCTGGCACGGCCGGGTGATGAATCGGCGAATTTTGCTGAGCGGCCGATAGTTGATGGCGAAACGAGTCCGCATCGTATGTCATCGCTGGCGCCGTGCCTTTGAATGCTTCGACAGTGTTTGCCCCCCTACTGATTTCTGATAAGATCGGCTGATGCTAGGGAACCGTCGGCCGGGCGGCCGATTGGTATGGCACCTGGGTTGAATAACTTCCATATCCGTTCGCTGGCTCGGGAAAATACACTGTCGCTGATGTTCCCCAAGGTGCTGAGCTTGTAGGCAGTGACTGCACAGAAGCAATGTGAACGGGTTGAAGCGGTGTCTGTGATGGGAGACATGGTGCACCGCTGTATCTTGGAGACGCCGGGGGCAATGGAGAGTTGTACCCCTCGCGTTGCGTCAATATCGGCTGAGGAGCCGATTGGGACTGTATGGTAGGCTTCTGGCTGGCAGAGTGGTCGGAGGGGCATATGCCGGTCCCTGATAGCCTTGGACTGCTCCGCTGGCCAGAGAGTTGACGATGGCGTTATACACCGTGTTGGTCATTACTGAGGATTGGTCGATGAACGCCTGATACACGGACTGTTGAATCATCTCTGACATCTTGCCCGAGTCCTCAGCAATGGTGATGTGGCGAGGTGCTAGAATAGGAGTCTTCTTGACTGCCTCCCCGCTTCTGGTATGACTGAACGACTGGAGGTACATCTTCTTGTAATCTTCTAGATGTTTGGCCAATTCTTCCCTCTGGTCGTCCTTGAGATCTGCTTTTGTGACCTCAATGATGTTGCTGTCAGAGATTTCTGCGTTTTTCGACATATCAGATCTTGGATCGTCCCACCGGGCGTGCCAAAAGTGTGTTGGCGCTAAAATCGGCCGGATAGGAATCGGCCGATGGTCTTCAGCGTCGGACACACGACCCGGGAGAATCTGCTTAGCTCCTGTTCGGGTTATCGCCCTGGTGCGGTTCGCGCGGCGTGCCAGTCAATCTGACCTGTTGATTGACAAGGAAATAGAGTATTAAATTCCAGGCACGTCGATCGGCTGGGATTCCGATCTGTCCTGAGGAGCGCGTCGGCAGCGAATCGGCCGATTTGCTGTAGAGATGATCGGCTATGGATCAACCGATAATCGTGTAGTAATCGTAAAGAAAACTGCTGGAGCGATCTAGACGATTACTGCAAGGGTAACACTTGAAATAGATCTAATCGGCTGTAAGATGATAAATCGAAGAAGAACAATGACGAAGCCAATTACTCTGATCTCAAGCTGGATAACTGGTGATAATACTAGAATAACATGTAAAACTTGCAATTCTAGTAAATATCGATAACTGGTGAATAAATCCAAACGAAACCACAGTGATGCGCCCGTAGTTAAAGCTCGGATATTACTCGGTAAGCGGAACCTACCAATTGGCCGGAGATCAAGTTGATGCAGCCCTGCCAATCCGTACGAACTCGTGGAAGAAGAAAATATTGGCGAAGTCGCCGACTTGAAAGTAAATTGCTGGAAAAGTAGAAGTATTGTTGTTGATTGATGTATTGATTCTTTTTCAAGACCCTGACGACTCCTATTTATACCCTAAAGCTAGGACTCCTGGTCGATCACGACTTGTTACAACCTTATTTAAATTACTATATCTATACGAACTTTAAAAAGGAAACGGACTCCCGCAGAATCATCCGCCGCCGCTCCCTAATCCAATCAGGATTTCCTTCAACTGCTCCCCGACCGACTTAGCGTGCCCCCTTTGACCAACTTTTGACCAAGATTCTCTGAAATAATCCCATCCTGTTGGCGTAGGCTGTGTCACCAATTGGCCGATTTCCAACTGTTACCTCAATCGGCCGATTCCTTTCTGTAGCCTTCAGATCTGCCGCATCGGCCAATCTTCTCCTCCTGATGCCGATTCAACACGTGTCAAAATTTGGCGTCAACAAATGTATATGTGTACATTATTTTGGCATCTATGTAATTGCTTAATTTCTGCGCAGATTCATTAATTGCAGATTCACTCAAGAAATAACAAGGGGCAACTCCATGAGAGAGAACTTCTAGAAGTAGTCGTCGATTTATGTTGTTTCATTATGCATGAGGTTATCCACCCAACGGGCACATTCTTTTGCGCAAGACGGGGAATTAGCAACGAACTCTAAATACATTGGTCTTTGTGACTGGATGAACCCGCAGTAAGTGTGCTTCCTCAAGTAGCATTGGAAACTAGGCGAAAAACATGTATTGAATCAGCACCGTTAATGATGTACTTTAATGTTTCACTATAATAATAATATATACTACTATGCATGTATATGATTTATTTTTGTAAGTATAATTATTTATATACATGAAACATATTACATATCAATCACTACGACATTCAATTGCGCACTAGCTTGATATATCAAAATTGGTGGGAAAAATAATTTTAAAACGTAGCAGGAAACAGACTTGAAAAAATTAAATTCAAATAATTGAAATTTGAGGCAGAAAATAAATTTTCAAGGGCGGGTCATGCCCTAACCCACCCCCTGAAATCAGTTTTAGGGGAGGGTGAGCCCATGACCCGCCCTTGAAAAGAGCATCTCCAAGGGCGGGTCAGGCTTCACCCACCCTTAAAAATGGATTTCCAGGGGCGGGTTAGGGCATGACCCACCCCTGGAAATCGGTTTTTAGGGGCGGTTTTGGTACTTGCCCCTGAAAATAGCTATTTTTAGCTGCGAGAAATAGGGACGGGTATCGCAGCCGCCCCTACAAACGGGTTTCTACCCGCCCTTATAAAGCATTTTCGTAGTAGTGTAGCTCTCGTCAAGACGATCAAAATTCATATAGAACGTTCGATTTGGAGCTCGGATTCTTTTGCCTTTTTTCAAACCCTAGCTCTTCCAACCCTAATCTGCTGTTCTTCCTCGGTCTCGATGGCGTTTGAAGACATTCTAGGTAGACTGCCGATCCTAGAATAGCCTAGGTGCGCCTGCCCCAATGGGGTCCTTCCCGGGCGAGCGTTCGTGGGATCCTCGCCAGGCCGCCCCAACGAGACTGGTGTGACCAGTGTGCGCAGCAGCCCATGAGGTGTGCCTCTGTGTGCTGCACATTCAGTGCTCGGTATTTAGCGCGTGCGATATATGTTTCTGTGTTATCATAATTTTTGCCGACTCCGTTGGGGACGAGAAAATAATCAATCGGCTAACATGGCCGGCAAGAACCCGAAACATAGTAAGGTTAATGCCGAAAACATTGTGAGGCCAAGTTTTGAGGAACTCTCGACTGAGGATCAGAAAGCTCTTGATGACATCAATCAAAAGATCATAGAGAAGAATGGCGTGAGGGGCATTATCAGCGGAGGGAGCAAAGAAATCATGGAGCGTCTTCTAGGCCATGGCGTGAGAATTTGATGGAGCAATAGTGACTGTTTCGGCTGTCGAGAGTGATATCTTAGGAGATACGACACGGGGTCGAACTCTTCTCAAAAGTGACTCCGGATCCTGAGTGAAATTTTGCGGCAGATCGAAACCAGTCATACACTACCCTATTTTCAAATAAAAGAGAAAACAAAGACAAGTTAGCCTGTTTAGACAATGAATACCAACTAAGAGATTAATCAATAACATTATCTGTTCTTTTAATCAGTGCCTTCCCTGGCAACGGTGTCAAAAATGCTTGTTGGTGTTTCTTAGCATCAACATCAGGATTGTCAGTCCCAGGCAACGACACCAGAAACGCTTGTTAGTATTTCTTGCATCACAAATAAATCCGCAAGCGCACAGAATACCATTGTAGCATTTTACCTGTGAGTAATCTTGGGTGTCGTATGTATATTTCCGTAGGGAAGGCGGCGATTATAGAATAGGTAAGTTGATAATCAATTCTTCATTGAATATTCAATTGCATAAACAAGGATAAGATAATATATGGATAATGAGGTAGTGTGACACATAAGTTACTCAAGCTCAAACACATGAAAAGGCTTAGGCAGGGAGAAAGGACCAAGAAGACTACTCGGGACTTATGTACTTCTATATAGATGTACAACTTGTATTATACACTCATACACATACATATAATTATCCTCAGCTCTAGATTCTCAGGCACTACCGGGAGAACCGCACATGACTAGCAGAGGAGCCGCCAGCCAACTCGGCTACTTTATGGACCTCCTACAGCCACTACCCGAATAGGGAGGGTTATGCTGGACGGACAAGGCTGTCACCACCTGCCGCCTACCTCATCTAACAATGGGATAGGACTCATCCAGTAACACTAATTAACCCAGACACCATGTCTACATTAATGAGCGATACTCTAGTATCCCGCGCGGAGCCCCCACCCTCCGGATGGACAGACATCATACGAGAGAAAATATATGAATACCAGAACCGTTGCCGTGGCACTAGATTTACTCTTCTAATCATGCAAGGTATAAGGTATGAATACAAACTAATCATAGAGTATATGTCTAACACTGCAGAAGATAAACTATGCAAGTACATAAATCTAGAAGATAACTCTATTAAGAATATTGGAGAATTACAAAGGAGAGGAAGAGCTTGACCCATACCGAATACTCCTAGGCAACCTCGGAAACCCGAAGAAGAGCTACTTCAGCCTAAACTCCACTAGCCTATGGACTAAGCAAGAGAGAAACTTGACAGAGAGCAACTTGAGGTGTGTCTTCATTTGGAGCCCCTCCCCTCATATTTATAGTCTTGTCCAGGGATGCCTCGGCCGAGAAAATAGCTGAATTCACCTGGAACCGACCTTGAGGAAGAACGAGGAGCTGCCACGTGCAAGAGGTAAGGCGGTGGAGCTTAGGCTGGTTCCGCCAAACCAATGGTTGAACCTACCTGGTCAGGCTGCCAACCGACCTCAGCCCTCACTGAGTGACTGGCAAGTGGGCCCTGATGACTCATGTGCATGCCTTGGCGCTGTTCTAAGGCGGTTGTATGCTTCTGGGCATGCCATTTCTTTTTCTTCTGGGATAACCATATCTCCACTTTTTTAGGGATACATGGAGAGAGATCACATAACACATGGAGTATTTATTTGGTGGATGACTGGAGTGTGCTAATTCTTGATGTAGGAATTTCACAATGGATGTGTAGTGTGCGTGATCTTGATCAAGAGAGTACGAAGAGTATCTCACTAGGGTAACACAATTTGGCAAAGCTCAATAAAATGGTAAGCAGCATATGTGTAGGATTTTCAAGGACGTATGACATATGGCTTTGGTAGGACTTTTAGCATCATTAAGGAACTTGTCTTTTCCTTTTTATTTTCAAAATAAATACTCCAGATATCATGTCTCACTTACAAAGAGATTGTAAAGCTCCTTCTACCATATCTATGCTCACAACAACCTAGACTTTGTATGAAGCTTTTGAAACCCACGAGATTTTCAGGTTCATGGAAAAGGTTTAAGAAGCCAACAAACTCAAACTCAGAAAAAACTCTATGCTTAAGACTAGGCAAAACAGATGAGCAAGAGTATAGCAATTATTCATCATTTCAACTTAGGAAAACTAGAGCATTCTTACCTCGCATATGGAAGGGAAATTAAGCATAAAATGTTTTTGTTGTTTTATGGTCTTTATTTTTATTGAAAGCAGTAAAGATACAATTTACCTGGTAGAGATCCTCCCCCCCCCCCCCAATCTAGCTTTTAGTTTAAGGTCCAATGAGAAGGACCCTCTCCTTACCTGTTCAACTTGAGGTCCATTCGTCCATACCTAGAGAGGAGGTTGAGGATGGCAACGTCTTCATCACTTGCCACACCTTCTTGTTCTTTCTTGATTTAGGTGGTGCGGGTGTTGATTCTTTGGATGAGAGCCATGGCTCTGCCCATAATCCTTGCCGATCAGCATCCTCATGAATTAGATAAATATTTTCTTCCTTGGGTTGAAACCTGAACATCATATTCCAGCCCATAATGCGGAGGCTGATCTTTTTGTCCCCAACATCAATCCTGGCTTTGGCGTCCCTCAGGAATGGTCGCCTGAGGATGAGCGATATCCAAAGTCACCCTCCATGCCAAGGACTATGAAATCCGTGAGGATGAATAAACCCTTGACTTCCACCAGGATATTCTTCACTATACCCTCAGGATACTGTACTATCTAGTCTGCTAGCTAGCTGTACGTACATGCATGTTAGGGAAAGTGCCGGATAGCTTAATCTTTCAAATATTACTTTAGGCATGATGTTGACACTTGCTCCAAGGTTGCAAAGGGCTTGCTCAATGTGGCAATCGAATATTGAGCAATTGATCACTGGGCATCCTGGACCTTCCTTCTTTGGTGCTACTAGTCCGTCCCATCGGTTTCTTTTTGGGCGAGCAAGTTTTTCTGCATAGTTCTTTTTGGGGCAGATCGAAACCAGTCATACACTACCATATTTTCACATAAAAGAGAAAATGAAGCCAAGTTTGCCTGTTTAGATAATGAATACCAACTAAGAGATTAATCAATAATATTAAATATTCTTTTAATCAGTACCTTCCCCAGCAACGGCGCCAAAAATGCTTGTTGGTATTTCTTACATCATAGATAAATCCGCAAGTGCACGAAATACCATTGTAGCATTTTACCCGTGAGTAATCTCGAGTGTCGTATTTATATTTCCGTACGAAAGGCAACGGTTATAGAATAGGTAAGTTGATGATCAATTCTTGGTTGAATATTCAACTGCATAAACAGGAGTAAGATAATATATGGATAACGAGGTAGTGTGATACAAAAGTTACAAAAGCTCAAACTCATGAAAAGGCTTAGGCAGGAAGAAAGGAAGAAGAATGCTACCCGGGACTTACGTACCTCTATCTAGATATACAGCTTGAATTATACACTCATACACATACACATGATTATCCTCAGCTCTAGGCTTTCAGGCACAACCCGGAGAACCGCACATAACTGGTAGAGGAGCCGCCAGCCAACTCGGCTATTTATGGACCTCCTACAGCCACTACTCGAATGGGGAGGGTTACGCTGGACGGATAAGGCTGTCACCACCCGCCGCCTACCTCATCTAACCATGGGATAGGACTGCATCTGGTAATACTATTTAACCCAGACACCATGTCTACATTAATAAGCGATACTCTAGTGTCCCGCGCGGAGTTCCCACCCTCCGGATGGACAAACATCATACAAGAGCAAACATATGAATAGCGAAACTGTTGCCGTGGCACTAGATTACTCTTCTAATCATGCAAGATATAAGGTATGAATAAAATTAATCATAGAGTATATGTCTAACACCATAAAAGATAAACTATACAAGTATATAAATCTAGAAGATAACTCTATTAAGAATATCCGAGAATTACAAAGGACAGGAAGAGCTAGACCCATACCAAATACTCCTAGGCAACCTAGGGAACCTGAAGAAGAGCTACTTCAGCCTAAACACCTCTAGCCTATGGACTAAGCAAGGGAGAAACTTGAGAGAGAGAGAGAGCAACTTGAGGTGTGTCTTCATTTGGAACCCCTCCCCTCATATTTATAGCCTTGTTCAGGGGTGCCTCGGGCGAGAAAATAGCTGAATACACCTGGAATCGACTTGAGGAAGAAGGAGCTGCCATGTGCAAGAGGTAAGGTAGTGGAGCTTAGGCCGGTTCGACCGAACCAGTGGTTCAGCCGACCTGGCCAAGCTGCCAACTGACCTCAGCCTTCTCTGAGTGACTGGCAAGTGGGCCGTGATGACTCCTGTGCGTGTCTTGACCCTGTCCTAAGTCGGTTGCATGCTCTGGTGGGCCCTTTGATCCATGTGAGGCTGAACTGTGCGTTTTGATTAGTCAATGGTTTTTTCCTTGGATTCCAAGGTGTGTTTTCCATCCATTTCTGCTCAAATTCCTGCAGAGCACTTATTTCTCAGGGACATGTAGAAATGACATTATTCTAGATAAATGTGCGTGTAGGAAATGTTAGTTCTCTAAATTTTCTGATCAAATTGACGGTCAAAATTGATCCGTAACGACCGTCAACAAAAAGCTAGAGGGGCACGAATTTCTAGACGTTAGTCAAGTTCAGCAAAAGTTGTGGCTAATAAAAACTGAGAAAAAGAAGCTAGAAATTCACAGAAGTCCAATGAAAAGTCTAATCGTCCTATTTATGCACTTGGTTGTGATTCAAATGATTCGGATGATGAAGACAAAGTTGTTTATGTTGCTGAGTTTGTATGGTCACAAAAGGACAAGCCTAGCACTTGCGCTTCTCTCAAGCCGATTCATAAAAATCAGCAAGAAGATGTTAAATTGACTTTTGAAGTAGCCAAGTGCGATAGGATTTTTGACGAATTGCTAAAAATAGGAATATTAGATTGTCTCATGCTATACCACCGCTTGATGAGTTGAAGTGGCATGCTTACTGCAAATGGCATAATTCATTCTCTCATGCAACTAATGATTGCAATATCTTTCATAGACAAATTCAATCGGCTATTAATGAAGATTGATTGGTTCTTCATCAGATGCAAATTGACCAAAGCCCCTTTCCAGTAGACAAAATCCCAAAGTATTAATTCAGCCGGTGAAAAAAGGTCTGAGCCTTTGAAACAGGGCGAGAAAGTTTCACTGAAGAAAACCGCTGAAGTTTTATTGAAGAATTCAACACTCGGGGGGCAAGGCGAGAAGCGCCGGATCTACAAAGACCGATCTGACTGGTCTGTTTTGGGATTTTGGAAAATGTCCCAAAAACAAGAAGAAGGGGAGACCGAGCTTTCAAAAACTCTCAGCCAAATATAACAAGAAGGGAGCTACTTAGAAGCAGAAGAATTGGGCAAATAATGTTAAAAGCGCAAAATCATCACCAAAACCTCAAGAGCAACTAGATTCTTGCCTACATTAAGGTAATTGTGCTGCTGCACCATACTCATTATTTGGATCGGTTACTCCTTTGTTTTTGTCATATCCTTTCTATTATTCACCTTTGGATTATAGTAGAATACATATGCAACCATATATCATTCAATATCCTTCTACATATCCAAATTGTGGGGCATCACAAAGACCCATTGTTGCTAACAATAATCTGGTCAAAAGAGAGTTTGTTGACAGCAAACAGGGTGAGAAAAATATGAAGCAAGATTCAAGGTACTTACAATCCAAGTGGTGTCCCTCAGGCTTGACTCATACTCATAAGAGAAAGCTACAGAGATTACGCAAACAAGAATCAGTAGAGCATCAATCTGAAACAAAGCCAGCAAGGTCTACATCAATCAGGAAGGAATGGAGGCTGAAGAAGATAACTTTAGCATCAACTTCAGCAAAATCAAGTTGTATGGCCGATGCATGGTTTCATCGCCCTTAGAAGAAATATATGATCAATGTATTGTTCATCATCATTCTTAGATGGTTTCGGATCAGAAAATTATTTTTTGGCATACAAGCTTTGCCAAAAAATAGGGGGGCATATGTTGATGACCAAAGTTTCCACGGTTGTGCAGACCGGTCAGACCGGTGTGAGTGACTTTACCAAAATGAAAATTTGACTTCACCATTGCGTATTTCTTGTCGAGAAGATCAAAATTCATATTTAGAACGTCCGATTTGGAGTTCGGGTGAGAGAGTTATGACTTCCGAAAGACTTGACCCAGATCGGACCGGTCAGACCGGTTCAATGGACCGGTCAGATTCATATAAAATTCGAATACTGATGGGGTAAGACCTCCCTACCCCATAAATATAAAGGGCCTTGACCGATTGAGGTATCCAATCGATTAATAACACAATCTTTTATCTTTTTTATCTTTTCTCTTGCCTTTTTCAAACCTTAGCTCTTCCAACCCCAATCTGTTGTTCTTCCTTCAACTCGACGGAGTTTGAAGACGTTCTAGGTGGCCTGCGACCCTAGAACAACCCAAGGTGCATCTGTCCCAAACGGGTCCCTCCCAGTCCCGGTCCCGATCCTGGGCGGGCGTTTGTTGGATCCTCATCGGGCCGCCCGACGAGACTGGTCTGACCGGTGTGCGCAGCAGCGCTGCATGTTCAGTGCTCGGTATTTGGTGCGTGCGAGGTACATTTCCACGTCAACAGCTAGGTTAAGGACTTGGTAGAATTTGAAAAAGACCCAATTCATCCCCCCTTCTTGGACCACGATCCTTTCAGATCACCACCGGTTGAACTCAAACCGATAGTGAAAGACTTCCACCATAGGCGGAGAGAAAGACTTTCACCATAGGCGGAGCTCCCTATACAGCAGGTGGGGCACCTACTGGCGGAGCAAATACCCCCAACCTCTTCCTTCCCCATGACAAGTAGATGGCTGGAGCGGTGCCTTGAGGCTTGGAGCTGGTGATTTTGCATCTAATGACAGGAAGAAGAAGAAGAAGCGCTCCGTATTGGCCTATGGGGCGGGTGGCCAATTGTTTATTTGACCTAGCGCTACGCTGAAGGGCCACCCCTGCGTGACTGCATCGGCTTGACTCAGCGTTCGGTTGGATAGCGAGTGAGGGCCGGGCGCGATAATGCGGATTTCCTTATCGATGTTTACCAACGTGTCATAGTGTCAGGTGTCATGCACGTTGATAATATTTTTATTTGAGATTGTCTTGACATCTAAAAATTCAATACAAGACTTTAAAAAATTAGAATAAATGAATAATATCCAATCACTTATTACAAGTAACTGGTCGCATAGTGGTATGGAGGGGTTCCGATGAATGAGGTCATGGGTTTGAATCACAGATGATGCACATTTCGCAAATTACGTGTAAAAATCATGAACGTTAGAGTTGAGATGGTTAATTGTGTTGTCGCTGCTCGGGTATTAAAAAATTTTGCTGTCATTATAAATTTTTTACAGAGTTTATAAAAACTTCATCACCACCGGTTCGTGGCTCAAACCGGCGGTGAAACTTGATCATTACTGTTGGGGCGTGGCTCAAACTAGCGGTGATGACCGAGTTTCACCACCAGTTCACGAACCGACGGTGATGATCAGACCCCATCACCGCCGACTCTAATTCAACGCTCCCATGACGGTGAACGGGGGTTTGGTCGGCGGTGATGAGGGTGGTTTGTATTAGTGTATAGACACCATATATAGAAACTATATTCCTAATGTATAATTTCTTCAAAAAGTTATCATCCAATCCACTTTTTGCTCCCTCCTGTCATGATCCTATCCCCTTCTTTCTTTATTGTTTTCGCGCAGACATTGTTTCTTGCACGAGAAATAATTTCCTTCTCTCCCTAATTAATACTCTTAGCACATCAGTAAACTACTTACCTGGCAAGCTATTTAGTGCTACGGAAATTATCCTAGTCAGTTGTTGGAACTGCCCTTAGTTTGTCTAATTTGCTAAAAGTGGATTAAAATTGACTGAACTTTTTTTTGAATTCATTTAGCAACAGCATTGGCCTATGGGTGACAAAAATGAAATGTTTATGGTATGGACTATATATGGAGTGAAAGTGAACTTATTGAATAGCAAATCGACAAATACAAAATCTTATCCAATGGGATTATGAGGGTTTATTTTTGAAAAAGGAAAGATATATATATGGCCACAACTATGGTTTTTAAATAAATTTGACTAATATATGCATTGTTGAAACAAGCGACAAAAGTTGAGTGTGAACTAATTGAACTTTTTGGTGAGAAAGATAAAACCCTCTTGTTTCAGACTAAAGGACACAAAAAACAAGCATGAACAGACTGAGTTTCCGGACTGGTCATTGCCATTTTTCCGAGAAGATGGAAACGTACTTTACCCAACCAAATAACTCACTATGGTACTAATATTAAAAAGAGGAAAATGTCCAGTTTATACTCTTCAAAAATCACAAAATTCTTATTTTCAACCTTCAACGGAAAAACCAAATAATGACGGCTAACTAACCGTTGAAACCAGACAAATTTGACACTTGTGATGGTTCTGAAGGTGGTTTTATTTTGTGAAAATTAACGAAATCAAGTTTAAACTAAAAATTAGTACCAACATTATTCTAAAATTTGTACCTAACTATGTCTACTATACTCGTCAGTTATTTTGATCCAATTTATTTCTATTTAAAATATTTTTATGTTTACAGTTATACCTATTACTTTTAACCAAATAAGATCCATATAGAGCACCGATAGACAAGTTACATATTTAGAAAAAAATTTAGTACCATTTCATATCTTTATGATTTAAAATGAAAAAGTCTTGAATTTTTTATTTCAAACTAGAATTTTTTAATTCATAAAAAAAGAAAAACCACCTTTGAAGCCACTTAAGGTGCTAAATTTGTTAGACTTTAGCAGTTGGATGACCCACTTTATTTGGTTTTATGGTTGAGAGTTGAAAATCGAGCTATCGTGCTATTTCAGATGTGAAATTTGAAATTTTCAAGAAAAGGTAAGTTAAGAGCGACTCCAGTTGAAATCAACAAACATAATCTAGCTAATCGTTGCAGTGTGGATCCCCAACTCATACTAATACAAGTATGGGCCATAGACACGAACAATAATCCAAGAATAATCATCTAATCACTAGAGAACGAGCTCATTATTCTCAGGAATCTGAAGAGCTAGCTGAGGCACTACGAGTTTCAGCCCCAGCTGAGCCAGGAAACATGCCCATTAGGCCCTGCGAGCGTGAGCCAGCAGCAGGTCCGTTAAGGTGTGGTTTGCAATGGCGCCGACCACGGAGAGCGCTTCCTCCTTGCTCGTGATGTTGGTGTGCTCCCTCAGCAGCTCAGTGAAGGGCCTGTCCCACTTGCCGATCTTCTCAGTGCGGAGAATCTCGTAGTGGTGTCCTGCTCGATGTAGGGCAGGTGCTCGGAGGCAACGCGAGCCTCTACGCAATCCCATCCCTTGGCTAAAATATCTCTGATCGGCTGCAGCCGCTGGCCTTCAGTCCTTCACTTGAGATCACCATCAGCGTCGCAAGCGCCCGCTTGAGTCCTCCACGTCATCTTTGTCGTTGACATACGGTGGCCAGGTCCAGAGAGGGCGCCGGTAGCCTGCAGCGTGGCGGGCCGCCCCAGGTGCAGGTTGGGCAGCCCGTCGATGAGGTCGCGGTAGCTGTTGCCGAACGGAAGGGGCGTGGAGCCGGGGAGGAGGTGCTCGTGCCCCGGGAAGGCATGCCAGTGCCCGCTCCGGTTGCTGAAGCCGACGAGGGAGAGATCGTGGCTCATCACGGCCAATCTGACCCTGTCGTTGCCAACGCCCTGCAAGCCAACGACCATGAAGGACCTGTCATCAGTCGTCACTCCTGGTGGAGAGGAGGTGCTCGCACTCCATTGTGAATCTATTAGTCAAAACATTAATTCCGAGGATCTACCTTTGTATAGTCTAAATATTGGAGTAGTAACCTTACTTCCAAAACTGCAAGAAGCTAAGATGATCCAACAATATAGGCCAATCTGTATGCTGAATGTTAGTTTCAAAATTTTCACTAAAATTTTGGCTAATAGTTTCACATCAGTGGCTAACAAGATAATTAAGCCATCACAAACTGCTTTCTTGCCTGGGAGATTTATAATGGAATTGTTTGCACCAAAATTTGGTAATTTTATGACCAATGGAGTATATGGAAGGAAGCCGATGATTTGGTATCAAAGGAAGGACACGATCGGTCAAGGAAGCTTTATTAGCAAGGACTCTACAAAAAGGAAATTAGAGTCCGTGTATCTTAATCTTTTCTTTTATTTAGATATTTCTTGTTAAACAACTTTTGTTTAGATATTTCTTGTTATGTAAGTTTTGTGTCAGCCCAGGGTTTAAATATAAGCCCCGGCCATTATTAAAACTATCTCTCGATCAATACAACACAACTTTCGGCGCATCGCCTCCCTCTTTCCCGAGGTTTTCATCACCGGCGGAACTTGGTACCCGACGCGGGGCTGCATCAATTCGATCTCCGGCGAAGGGGTAAGTCCTAAGTTCCGCTGGCCCTGACAATTGTATCAGCTCTATTGGCGTCGTTCAAGGCTGCATTGTTTCGATCTCTTGGATTGCTCTGGTTCGGTTGGTACAGGTGCCTACCAGTTATCGATTCCTACAAGGCCGCATCGTTCGACCTCTCGCTAGATCTGATAGAATCACAGTTACCTTGACCTTGCTTAGATCTATCAGCTTATATTTATTGAATGTGTTGCTTAGCTGCGAACAATAGATTGATTTCTTTAACGAAAGCATTAGATTAGTTCTCATTAGCCGATAGTCTATTGCCTTGGTCTTATTTAAGCTTTTATTGCGCCTGTGTCTTGTCGTAACTAGATTTAAAGGCTTGTAGCCTTTAGTTTATCGTCTGCTGCCAACGCTGTCTCAGTTAGATCCGATCCGAATGGTGGTAATGGTAGATTGATTGTTATTGGCTTGGTGGTTCTTTTTACGATAAGATAGATGTTCGGACTCCCAACCGATGTATGCTTCAAACATCGAGCCTACATTTAATATTTTTTATCAATATCTGCCGATTGTTTCGTATCATTATTATTTATCTGTAAGGATCAACATCAGACATATAGCCGATTATTTAAAACCTTATTGACATCGGCTGGTATCGCTACATCAGCTGTCGGCTGATCGGTTCTTTTTACTTATCTTGTCAGTTGCAGGATCAAATTGACTGACACGTCCGCAACTCATCAAAAGGCTAAGGACCTCCACTGGAGTTAAGCAGATCTCACAGGCCGACGTGTTGCTCGTGAGAAATCATCATCGGCCAAGCGATTCTTTGCAGCAACACAAAATGGCACGCCTGGTGGGACCAGAATCCTTTGATTAGAAGTCAGATGCCTGTCAGCTTATGCACAAGTCCTCCCTTCACATAGAAGCTCTGGTTTGTCCAAGTTTATTTATACAGTATGGAGTCTCTTCGACATTATTGTATCAGCTATTAATTTTGAAGCTTGAAGCATTCATATTCCGAAACTGGGGCCGTGTGTTTGCACCAAAATTTGGTAATTTTATGGCCAATGGAGTATATGGAAGGAAGCCGATGATTTGGTAACAAAGGAAGGAAATCGGTCAAGGAAGCTTTATTAGCAAGGACTCTACAAAAGGGAAATTAGAGTCCGTGTATCTTAATGCTTTCTTTTATTTAGATATTTCTTGTTAGGCAAGTTTTGTGTCAGCCCAGGGTATAAATATAAGCTCCGGCCATTGTAAAAACTATCTCTCAATCAATACAACACAACAATTGGTGCATCGCTACCCTCTTTCCTAAGGTTTTCATCACCGGCGGAACTTGGCACCCGATGCGGGGCTGCATCGATTCGATCTCCGGCGAAGCGGTAAGTCCTAAGTTCCGCCGGCCCTGACAATTGTATCAGCTTTATTGGTGTCGTTCAAGGCTGCATCGTTTCGATCTCTTGGATTGCTCTAGTTCAGTTGGTACAGGCGCCTACCAGTTATTGATTCCTATCAAGTCTTGTAAGCTGCATTGTTTGACCTCTTGCTAGATCTGATAGAATCACAATTATCTTGACCTTGCTTAGATCTATCGGCTTATATTTATTGAATCTATTGCTTAGCTGCAAATAATAGATTGATTTCTTTAACGAAAGCATTAGATTAGTTCTCATTAGCCGATAGTCTGTTGCCTTGGTCTTATTTAAGCTTTCCACTGTCTTGTCATACCTAGATTCATTGGCTTGTAGCCTTTAGTTTATCGCGTGCTGCTAACGTTGTCTCGATTAGGTCCGATGCGATTGGTGGTAATGGTAGATTGATTGTTATTGGCTTGGTGGTTCTTTTTGCGATAAGTTAGATGTTCGGTAATTGCTTTATCCTCATTGGACTTCCAGCCGATGTATGCTTCAAACATCGAGCCTAGATCTAATATTCTGTATCAATATCTGCCGATTGTTTGTATCATTATTTATTTGCCAGGATCAACATCATATAGCTGATTGTTTAAAACCTTATTGACATCGGCTGGTATCGCTACATCGGCCTGTCGGCCGATCGGTTCTTTTTACCTATCTTCTCAGTTGCATGATCAAACTGAATGGCATGCCCGCATCTTATCAAAAGGCTAAGGACCTGCACTGGAGTTAAGCAGATCTCCCAGACCGATATGTTGCTCGTGAGGAAACATCATCGGCCGAGCGATTTTTTGCGGCAACATGAAGGAATAGTGATCTTACATGAGTCAATACATGAGACTAAAAGAGAAAGATAGAGTGGGATCCTCTTAATAACTAGATTTTGAAAAGGCCTATGATAAAGTAAATTGGGACTTTCTGCAACAGACTTTGAGAATGAAAGATTTTGAAAGTATTGTAACGGGAGGAAGTGTGGGAGTCAAAATAAATGATGACATAGGTAACTTCTTCCACATTATGAAAGGATTGAGACAAGGGGATTCCTTATCACCAGTTTTGTTCAACCTTGTAACTGATATTTTGGCCGTGCTGGTGTCAAAAGCAAGGAATGGTGCCATGGTTGTTAGCTAAATGGAGTGGCACCACACTTGATTGATGAAGGGCTATCCATCCTTCAATACGCTGACGACACAATCCTTTTTTTAGAAGATGAATTAGAGCAGGCCAAGAACCTGAAGATGGTGCTGTGTGATTTTGAAGAACTCTCTGGTCTTAGGATCAATTTTGACAAGAGTGAACTTTTCTATCTATGAGAAGCCAAGAATAGGACAACGGATTACATACATCTGTGTGGATGTAAAGGGGGAGCTTTCCCATTCAAGTATTTAGGAATTCCAATGAGTCATCACAAAATCACTAGTAAGGGTTGGAGTCGGATTGAAGAGAATGATTTCAGAAGAGGTTAAGTAGTTAGAAGGGTAAACTGTTATCTATTGGAGGGAGATTAGTGCTCATAAAATCCATACTTTCGAGTTTACCAATGTTTATGCTCTCCTTTTTTAAATCCCTAGGGGTGTTCTCAAAAGACTAGATTATCATAGATCTAGATTCTTTTGGCAGAGCGATGAGCATAAGAAGTACAGATTAGCATAGGGGGCATATGGATTACTAATCTGGATGCTTAGAATATTTGCCTCCTAAGTAAATGGCTTTTCAGACTCATAAATGAGGAAGGAACCTAGCAACAACGGCTTAAGAAGTATTTAAAGAGTAGAACTCTGACACGGGTGGTCAAGCAGCCAGGTGACTCACAGTTTTGGTCTGGTTTAATAGAAGTTAAGGATTATTTCTTGGGAGGAGCAAAATACGAGGTTAAAAATGGGGAGCATGTAAGATTTTGGGAGAACCGGTGGATAGGACAGGAACCTCTGGTGTAGCAGTTTCCTGTCCTGTCTAGCATAGTTAGAAGGAAGAACAAAACAGTGGCATCTGTGTTAAGCAGCATCTCTTTGAATATCTCTTTTAGAGGAGCTTTGGTAGGGGATAAGCTCAGAGTGTGAACCAAACCGGTCTCAGCAGTAGTACAGGTGGGATTGGTGGTAGCCGAGGATCAGTTTGTTTGGAAGGTAAATAAGGATTCAGTGTTCTCAGTAAAATCGATGAACAGGGATTTGATGCAAGGCAGTAATGTACCTGAGAAATGTACCTCCTAGAAGATAGGAGTTCCACTGAAAATTAAAATTTTCTTGTCATCCTTATTGAAAGGAGTAATTCTCACAAAGGATAACTTGACCAAGAGAAAATGGAAAGGGGATAAAAAGTGTTGTTTCTGCAATGTTGACGAAACCATACAACATCCGTTCTTTGATTACCATGTAGCAAAGTTTGTGTGGATTGCTGTGTATTTTACTTTTGGCATTGATCCTCCTAGTAGTGTTACAAATCTGCTGGGATCTTGGCTTATAGGATACTCTTCAAAGCTTAGAAAACAATTGCTCATAGGAGCATCGACCATGTGCTAGGCTACTTGGTTAAGTCGAAATGAAGTTGTGTTCCAACATTCGTGTCCTAACTCGTATATGCAGGTACTCTTCAGGGGGACATACTAGGCAAGGTTATGATCACAGCTATCTTAAGAGGAAGTGATGCATCTCTGCATCTGGTGAAAAGTAATTGGCAGCGTTGGAAGGAGTGGTAATGGAGCTTTTCACCAAGTGGGGCTGGAACTTCAGAAGCAGGATAGAGTTATAGTCTTTCTTGACTTGTATCTGGGTCAGACCATTTAGTTTCAGTTTGTGTTTGTTTTTCAGCCTTTGCTCTAGCAGCCTGCGTGCTGTGTTCCTGCGTGTTGGCTGTGTTCATTCGCATGTGAATGATTAAGGTCGGAACTGTTCCATAATTTTAAAAAAAAAGATGGAGAGAGAACTAATAAGCTAAGGCCTTCCTTCTCTTCTCGGATCGAGGACCCGGCCCTTAATTTGCATTGCCTGCG
Organism: Panicum miliaceum; assembly: GCA_032594955.1. NCBI lineage: Eukaryota > Viridiplantae > Streptophyta > Magnoliopsida > Poales > Poaceae > Panicum > Panicum miliaceum. The sequence continues at coordinate 1,704,337 of CM064070.1, read as the reverse complement.
CAAGTGTATTTGCAGCGAGAGCAATGCTGGCCGGTCAACAGAGCAATCTGTATCACACCCTCTTCAACTATTCACGCATCTTACCCTTGTGTACCTAGCGCGGTAGTTGTCCAATGCAATCGACGTGCTCGTACTTTTTTTTTTGAGAAGAACGTGCTTGTACGTTGCTGCCGCATATAGAGAGTTAGGGACTGGCCTGCTCAGGGGATATCAGATCGATAAATCAATCAAGGAGATCCGACTGACTCCCAATTCTCTCATATATAGACATGGCGTGTTCTTCCATTTCCATGGCGCTCCTTCCCATCCTGATCCTTGCTCTCGCCGCCGGCAGCACCATCTACTCACCAGCAGCTGCGGCGCAACGCGTCCCGCCCAAACTTCTCATCCTGAACCTGGAGGGCCGCGACGGCGATAAGGCCTCCTTGGCCGTGCAGGCGCACGACCTCTCCCTCGCCGGGTTCGCCAACCGGACCAACCACTGGCACGCCTTCTCCGGCTACGAGCACGTGATCCCCAACGCCACGCTCCTCCCGTTCGGCAACAGCTACCGCGACCTCGTCGGCGGCCTGGCGAACCTGCCGAGCCTGCCCCTGGGGAGGAATCCCGCGCTGCGCGCCGTCCACGAGCTCTCCGGCCACGACGCGGCCGCCGCGGACGGCGACGGGGTCGAGGCGCTGAAGCGCGGGCTGGTGACGCTGACGGTGACCAAGTGCGAGGCGCTGCGGCTGACGCCGATCAAGGATACGGTCTCCCGGGGTTGGGAGAGCGGCGACGCCCACCTCACCCAGGAGCACCTGGGGTACATCGAGCACTGGGACACCATGTGCTTCGAGCTCATCCGGGCGAACCGGACCGGCGAGTGGAGCGGGCCATTCACGGAGCTGCTCAGGACGAGGGCCAACATCCACAGCGAGGACGACGCGCTCGCCGTCGTCGGTTTGATTATCAATCGCACCTTCCAGCAGCTGCTGATAGCTCACGCTCGCAGCGCCTGACCTACGGAGTCTGAATGTTCTGCTTTATTGTGATTGAACTTCAGTTTACAGCTTTGCAGGGAAATCAAGCAACTTGATCGTCTCTTTTTTTCATTTGATTTCTGGTTTCTAGCTTTTTTTCAGCCCAGATATTGTCACAGAATGTTTCAGCTTGCGACACTGTATTTATCTGCTTTATGCAGGTACACTTCAGGATCACAAAATAAATCGAATAAGCCTAAGTTCAACCCATGAAAAGCAAGTAACTGGACCAAATAAATCCAGCCCAGCCCATTTTACAATGAGAAAGCCTGGCCGGCCAGTGAATGGCTCTTGTACGGAGTGAATCAGAGCTCCCTGACAAGATACTACAAGCAAACAGAGCAGAGAGCTTGGAGGTGTGTTCCGGGTACAAATGTGGTTAGATATCGCAAATAACTTAGTACCGAGATGTGCAGGGAAATAACATGAGAGCATCCAACCAGATAGATCTTTTTAGTATTTTGGGCTTTCGAGATCCGTGTCACATTTTATTGTACATTATACAGGGCCTATAGAGATGCAATGGCACAACATAATACAGAAAAGCAAAACTAGTTCTGCAGATACATAGGACTTAAAAGAGTACATATTGTATCAACATCATATACTAGAATACTAGACAAAACCTGATAACAGAAGGCTGGAATGCAGTGACAACTAACACAAATTGATGAAACATACAAGTACCACCAGTGAATTTACGTACCAAGCTTGGCAATCAATTCCTTTATAACAGAAGGGCAGCTTGTATTCAGATATTCAATGCCGTCAGTTGCAAGGACGGCAGTCAGATTTACTGGAGAGCTGAGGAAGTTGAAGCACGCCTTCTTCAGCCCGTGGCAATGGTGCTGCTCAGCTAACGCCAGGATAGTTGCCAAAGTGGTCGCTTCTATGCACTTGCATAGTTTGTGCTCGCAAATCAGCTTAAGCCTCTCCAAGTTATACCTGTCTGCAGCGACAAGCAGATGTTGAGACATGGCACCTTCCTCTTCTTTATTCATCTCTGGCAATGAGTCGGTGTAAATGAAGAAGAGCAACGCCTTGAATACATGTGCCTCCATGTCATCTATGTTGACGACACCTGCAATGTCGCTCTCCTTCATTTGGCCAAAGAGCTCTGCACTGAAGACTGGTGACCTGGCTGCAAGCATGCACCTGTGCGCCATGAATGTCTCGCTGCTGACCTTGAACACCACATCAGCGCCATTCCCGGTCTGGAGGAGGTCACCGAGGTGCTGATGCAAGTCAGATGCGGGCACGGAGACGAAAGTTGTGGTAGGGGCCTCCGCCATCTCCTCTGTGCGGAGCTCGTTGTGGACGGCGATGTCGCAGCGGACGATGAAAGAATCATCCTTGAGATGCTTCGATTTCTCCAAATCCTCCCTTTTTATGAACGTTGCCCTGCCCCAGCCGGAGTTGGTATGGAAGCTGCGTACTGATTGTGCTGCCAAGTATGGAGTTTGCTCCTCCACGTCATCGATGAAACAGAATCTGTGTTGCGCCTTCAGTTCCTTGGTGACATCTTGGTCAAGGAAAAGGAAAAGGGATATGTAACCTTCAGACTCCGAGGTATCTCCGTTGGGATAATATTTGATGCACCAGCGATGACCGCCCACCGCGAAGGAGCAAGACTTGATGAACTCCCCAGTCGGGGTCGCCGTAGTCCGTGAGTAGCCGTCGATCTTGAGGACATGGTACCCTCGTGCGGCGTCTGCGACGATGGCCGACATGGATCCGGACGGCTTGCTGTTGCCAGCGGTTGACGACATGGCAGAGTTCCGTCTATTTCTTCTCCCTTTGCTAGCTCCACTCTGCTCTCGGAGGATTTTGTGCGGAACGGGAAGACCAGAAAAGAAAGCATGGGGAAGGAGATGAGTCAGTGGATGCCTCGTTGCCTTACTTTGCCAAGCTTGTTGCCGCCTCACTGTTCATTGCTTCAGATGGCACGTGATCGCCACCGCGGACCTAGCGTGTATATATAATTACATATACATGTGGTCTTGTGTAGTAACTAATTTGGTCGGCATTCTGGCCTCAACATCTGATCTGACATCCCACAGCTTCATTTTTGTGGGTGACAATAGCGCATGTACGCCCCCTCCTTGAATTGTGTGCAGCCGGAAGGAGCACGATGACGAAATAATTTTTTCAAGTTTAACCTCTAAAATGGAGACCAAAACACCGATTTTACCATGGAAACTCTCTTCAAATCATGGTACCATATGTGGGCTAGCAGTCAGTACCCACTATACCTTTTCAAACGATTAGATTCCCTCAGCGGCACATTTAGCTGCCTTATGTTCTTTATCTTAGGCTTTATCTTTATCTTCTTCCCGCGGTTCCTTTCCATGTATTGATTCTTCTTTTGGCGTCTCCTTTTCCTACATGATTCTTTTTTAATTTCCACCGTTCCTTTCATCCACTGATGTGGCAGACAGATGTGCGGCTTCTGTTGTGCACCTTTTGATTGGTAGTCATCTCTACGGATGGGACCGTCACAATGGTGCACGAGGACATCAGCGCAGCAGCTATATATCGCTCGAGCTACAAATCCGCACGTATCGCGTAAAGTAGTATCGTGTGGGCTGGCACTTGTAAATTCAGCCTAATACCGTAGAACTTCCATTTCCCGTGGCCCAATATGTGTGTCAGCCCAAGATAACCATCTCGCGTGCGCCTGAGGCCCAGAAGCTTCCCTCTGCTGTTATGTTGTTGGTTGACGGATGACCAGCTTCAAGTTTTTTCCACTTCTTCTTTTTTTTTTCACATTCGTCTTCTTCTGTTTCTCGTACCTTTCTTTTCTTCCATTAGTTGTTTCATTTTCTCCAGTCCTTTTATTCCTACCTTCACTTTCTTTTTCTCATTTCATTTTGCAAATCTATTTACTGCTGACCTTGAATATTATATCAGCGGCTTTCTCGGTTTTGGAGGAGGTCACCGAGGTGCTGATGCAAGTTGGATGGGGGCACAGAGACGAAGGTTGTAGTGGGAACCTTGGCTATCATGTGTGAAACGAACCGAATTCCCAAATCAAGAATCCGACTCTCTATACCATTACGATAGTTCCTGGATCAAGCGCTATCACATACAGAACTCATTTCAGGCATAATATCATAGTCATACTTTGCATAAGGTCAAACATAGGTTTAATTATTACATAAATCCATAGGATCTATAATACGAGGTTCATTACAAGCCTCTCGGGCTAAAGCGAACAAACAGAAAACGGAAAGCGGTAGCTAGGCTTCTGGCCCATCCTTCATCTTCTGGAATCTCCTCCACAGGCAAACTTGAGCGTAGCGCGGGCTTCAATCGTACCAACCGTCATCATTGGGGTCAAATTCCGGATCGGATCCTACGTCGTACCAGGCTATCCCCAAGGAATGGGATAGATCCATGTCACCATCCGTATGCAAGCTTTAAAGTGGACTATACTAAGGGCATAACAAAAGTTCAAGGGATTTAGTTGGGGTTTCCTATGCATGCGCATCATCAAATATGTCATCTTCCGAGCTCCGAACTCAGGCCATTTCGGCATCCCGGACTCCCGTTCAACACACACCTTCCAAAACCACCAAGTCAGTGCGAGGACTCCCGCTCCTCACAGCTCAACTGCCCCAGGCAGGAAGTCATCACTAGAGGGAGGTAGAAATTATGAGTAACACTATCTAATAAGAGCAACAGAAGAGTAGGGTTGTCCATGACCGAGGACGTGGCTATACGTATAGTTTTCACCCTGCAGGGGTTGTACACCCGGACCCACTCGAATCGAAGCCAGCCGAGGATAAGCCAACTGAACGACGAGACACCGGTCTACTGAAACACGACTAGGAGCCACGGCACCATCCGGCTTTCCCGGGTCTTGGGCGCATCCTCCCGCAAAAGGTCACCCCGGGACTGTGAAGCCTCCCTTGCATCTCGGGGAACATGAGGTCAGCACCTCCTTCCCCTGCCCCGATACTTATCCTGCTGCCGGCTTGGTACCGTACTTACTAGCCCCGGACCGGGCCCACCCTCATAATGGGTAAGTGGTATGCACGCTTAACATAGTCCCACTAATCATAGTTACTCTCACCGGTCCTCAATTGCCAAAACGAGCATCTTTGTCATATGCGTCTCCACCGCAATGGTCCGCAACTGCACCCATTACGAGTGCCCCCAACACCTCAACCAAGTATCCAAAAAGTTGTACCCACCACAGGTACTGCATAGGGTGTGCCAAGATACACACCCCAATCCCTCGATCCACGATCAAGTTAAGTTCACTCGCTCTCGGCTAAAAAGCCCTATGCACCAACTCCTCAGAAGTGTAACTCCACTCACGCCAAGACTATTCATCCATTCCCACACTTACACATGCAAGCATAGCAGGGCAATGCATATATCAAGTGTATGGGATAGCAATGAATTTAGGTAAATAAATAGGCTATGCAGGTTCATTTCATCGCAATACATCAGGGAGCAATAGCATATCTAGCAATCAATGTCTAATAGGTATTCAAATCGAAGATGGGCGTGTACCTGGCGGTTCTTCCAAGCCCTCTTGGGCCTCCGGGTGGTCCTAGCCGTCGGTCAGCTCCTCGTAGTCAGGTCATATTCATAAATACGAGTAAGAGCAAGAAACAAAATGCAAAAATACACAAAAGTTACCAAATAAGATCAAAATCTCCATGAAACCTACTCTAATGGGTAGTTCATGATTTTAGAAGAATTATGGGACTGGTTTCATAATTTTCGGAGGTCCAGTTGATTTATTATGAATTTTCTAAGAAAAAAATATTTCTAAAATTAATAAAAGAATTTTGAAAAAAAACACTCAGCAATGACACATGGCAGCACCAGAGCATGCCACGCAGCATGCTGATGTCAACATGGCATCACCAGAGGGGTCAGTACCTGCTGACGTCAGCAGTGGGTCCTGCTGACGTCAGCATTGATAGGTCAGCGCTGACCGGTCAATGGTCAACGGGGTCAAAGGTCAGTGGGACCCATCGGTCAGCCTCACCCCGAGGCTGATAGGTGGGGCCCTCGGTCAGGCCGGGTAAAAGAAAAGGGAAAGGACATGGCTCGAGATCATGGGCCGAATGCAATGGGCCTGGCTCGGTCTGGCCCATCTCCCCCTCTCCCTCTCACTGACAGAGCGGGCCGAGCGGGCAGCGCCCCTCACTCCCCCTGACAGGCGGGACTCGGTCGTCAGCGGGCGTGGGATCTGATGCGGGAGTTGCGTGTGCGTGTGACCAGGTGTGTATGCGAGCGCGCCGGGGGTGTTCAATCAAATGCTCAAAAGGGCTTGGCGTGCGACGCCTGCAACGCCGTGGCATCTGTGCGTGCCGCCAGAATGCGGCGACGGATGCGGCACGACAAGGCGGGTAGATTGGTTGGGCTCCGGTGAGGAACAGGGGTAGGACGGTGGTGAGGTGGTCGAGCAACGGGCCATGGCTCGGCCTATTGGCCGGCCGGTGCAGAACGTGAGCACGTGCCGCAGCGACGACGCGACTACAAGGATGGATGAGGGCGATGGCAAGGTCCCTGCAAACAACCCGACAGGTAGGGGTGCCTAAGGCCTTCTATGGTGGGTTCATCGGCGGCACATGGCAATCACGCCGGCAACAACAAGGAGGTGCGGGTGAGCGGCGGCGGCATATACAGGGTGGTTCCAAGAAGAACAAGGTGCGGCAGCGGGGAGGCACGGCCATGGCGGGTCAGAGCAGCGCAGGCAGAGCAGGGGCATCGTCGAGAGTCGATCGGGGGCACCGGCATGGGGAAGATGCTCCGGGGCGTCTCCAGCGCTGGCGGCTTCCTTGGCTCTTCGACTTCGGGTAGCTCCTCTCCAAGCTACTCCTCTCCTGCTTCGGCCCTCTCTTCTTGGCGGCAGCGGCGGAACAGGGGAGAATACCCTCGGGGCTCTAGGGTCCCGCGGTTGCGGTTGGGGGCTCCTTATACGCGCGGCGCTAGGGCTTGGGTGCGTAGAGACGGCGGTGATGCTTGGCTTCCGTGCCACGGACACGCGGCACACATCCGGCGGCTGCGGGAGCGGGGCTAGGGTTTCCGGGGGCGCGCGGACGGTCACGGGCGGTCAAGCGGGGCGCGTGGGTGATGCGGGCAGTCAGGGCATGGCCGTTTCGCTTCGCTGTCACATAGTGAGGGAGGGCACGCGGACGGCGGATGTCGGGCGATAAAGCGGCGAGGAGGAAGAATGGGGAACAGGGGAGGCGCGCCTGACGCGTGGGATCTGGGTGGCAGCTGCAGCGGTAAGGAAGGTAGGGTGGTGTTGGGCCGGCGCGCAGGGTGGGTTGAGCAGGCCGGAACGGGGCGTGAAGCGGGCCGAGGCGAGCAGGCCAACGTGGGCCGTACGGTGCTAGGCCGGTTAATGGGCCGCGCGAGGCAGGCCAGGAAGCTGGCTGGGTTGGGCAGGTGGTTTTAGGTTAGGTTAGTTTGTTAGTTTTTGAAATTAATTTGAATGGCTCAATTCAAATTAATTTCCACAAAATTTTCAAACAAACCAAACTAAATTCAAAATTCGAAATAACAAGTTCAAAAGAATTTCGAATAACTCCAAATTATTTCACACTAACATTTTAACGGTCCTAGTTAAAATATTGAGTTGAATTACTAAGAATTCGAGATAAAGAGAATCCATACTTATATTTGGAGCTAGCTAATAGCACATACACGAAAAGTTTTTGAAAACTCACACTTTTGCATAATTATAACATTCCGGAAAAACCCGGGATATTACAATGTCTATCTGGAACTCGTTGGTGATGGTGATGTCGCAGCAGACTACGAAAGAATCATCCTTGAATCATTGATATGCTTCGATTTCTCCAGATCTTCCCTTGTGATGAAGCTTGCCTCCACGCTAGCTATGAAAGCTATGTACGGATTCAGAGGACGAGGGAGTCTGCTCCTCCGCATCATCAATGAAACAGAATCGATGTTGTACACTCAGCGCCTTGGTGACAGCTTCATCAAGCCAGCGAAAAAGGGATATGTAATCTGCATATTCCGAGGTCTGTCCGTTGGGATAGTACTGGTTGCACCAGCGATGACCACCCACATTGAATGTGTGGACTTGATTAACTCTCCGGTAGGGGTTCCCTTAGTGCGGGAATAGCCGCCGATCTTGAGGATGTGGTATCCCCTTGAGGCAGTTGCAATAATGGCGGAGGCAGACAGTGCTAGATTGCCACCGAGAGCAATGGACGACATGGCAGAGTCGCCTATCTCTCTAGCACGCATACAACTTGGTCATGTGCTCATGGCTTTCCCTCTACCCCCTCTTATAAGGTTTTGTGGAGAGAAGGAGAATGGAGATAATACAGGAAAAGGACTGAGAAGGAGACTAGAAACTACCTTGGCGCGGCTTTGCCGCGCCCATTTGGTGATCAGGCCAGTGTTCATTGTTTTGAAGTTGGGAAGTAGTTTAAGTGGCGGCGTGTGACGAGGTTTAAAGCTGAGTTACATTAATCTTTTGTCTACCTTTGTCGCTTTAGGATAGTTTTGCTGGGGCATTTCTATTTCTTTTGCAAAGATTGGGCATCGTGGATTTCGGGCCTTTGGTCATTGCCATCCGCATACTTTTTTTTAAAATATTATTATTACCAGATAATTGAATTTGTGAATGCAATTAAGAACTTGAGGTTTGTGCAATTACATTGCTGATTTCTGGTTTGGGTGATGTTCTCTGGTTTATGTCCGCTCGTGCTTAGTCAGTTGGCTCCATCTCCATCCAAAGTCTCCGTCGCATGTCGCCTGCTTGGTATTCTTTCTAGATATAACTGATAAGTCACCAGAGATGCATATCTTTCTTTGCAACTACAAATTTCAGAATCTTTCTTTGTTGAAGATGTCACAAAATCTAGTTTGTGCAAATGGAGTGCATTATTGATTGATGTACAAATAAGGTAGATAGGTATTAAGAAACATTCAGGACTGTCGTTGAGATTGGGCTACTTATATCAGCCGATGGCTTGTAAGCAAGGTACTACTGTAAGTCTTATCCTTTTGACACAAAGGCTTGGGATGGTAGAGATGCAGATTTGTAGACGAATTCTATTTTTGCTAGACAATCAGAACTTTGCAAATTGCATGTTAATATGGCAAATTTTTTTTTGCTCAGATGACTTTGCATTAAGCGTGGTGGCACCACCATCTGCTTCTGTTTGGCGGAGCTTCCAAACCAGCATGTCAAATCAATGCAACTTGATGTTCCAGTGATGGATTTTCATACCTCTTATTACAAGTAGTAGGGGTGCAAATGGATCACCCTTAGGTGCACCTCCAACCCTTTTTAGTTCAAATATTTGTACTACTTCTTTAAAATGGGATCTTATTTTGGAGAAGTAGTACAATTACTTGAACTAAAGAGGGTTGGAGGTACACCTAAGAGTGATCCATTTGCACCTCTAACAAGTAGCATTAGAAATATATGTCGATCTGGAAGTGTACATCAAGATTAAGGCATCCGTCTAATAAAATTAGAGAAGAAAAGTACGAGATCCACTGAAGATAGTACTATAATTAATACAGAAATAATGGAAATTTTAAAGGTGAGTGCATAGTAAATCCAATGTAAGCACTGAAATTTTGAAAATTTCCATGAACGTGTGATCTGCCTCCATCTCAGTGTTCAGTTAACAAAGCAAATGTGTCAAAGAAAAGAATCTTATGACATTAAAGGTGAATATGAAGAATCACCATACTAAGAGGAAGAATCATAGATTATGTGAAAGAGAACAGTAATCCTGGATTCTTTAAGATACTCGAAATCTTCATGTTCATATGTTGCAGCTAGCAAAGCAGACTATAGAAAAGCCGGACTGAAAATTCACTTGCGCAAAACAACAAGCAGGTGCAGGACATGGTCTGGGTCTCTGGACCTCTGGGTGATCTCACCTTCGGTAGGTTCAGGCTTGCCATGCCAAGGCAAATGACACTTGTTAACAGAGCAACAGCAGGTGGATTTTACTTGATTCATTGGGGGTCGGGGCTTGCCGATGGAGAACTCGACGTGCATCTCCTGGCCGGGGGCCATGCCACCACCTGCGGAAGCGAAGAAAATTGGAGACAGCGCTGGAGCCATGCTCCCTTCTGTCGTGTTCTTGCTTGGCCACTCGCTTTTGCAGATGACCTCGTCCATGCCCAGCACATGATTGCCGCTCGGCGTCCCTGCCATCCGGTCCAACGAGAGCCGGAGCAAAAGACGGTGGCGGCAGCGCCTGCTGCTGGAGGGCTAAACGCGAAAGCACGTGAAGGTCGTTGAGCTCACGCGAACTCGCGAAGGGTCTCTAGCCACGCAAACACGAGGTCAACGGCCAAGGAAAGAGCTGCGTGAGATCCGATGGACCAAATTAGCTGGTGACGTGGCCCTATCAAAGTTGAGATAGTTCACCGGTTTTAGGTCTTTAGAGATGAGTGAACGGCCACCCTGGCTGGCTTCCTTTTTCAATGCTCGCGGCCTCGTACGCTTGCTCTTATGGGACTCTTTCCTAGACTAGCTAGGCACTAGAGTAATCTGCCACGTGAGAAATTAAGAATGTGAGTGAAATGCTAAGCCTTCACTAGCATAGTCAAAGGTATAAACATAGCTGGAATTTGGGAACTACAGTACAGATAGATCAAGGGCTTCGTGTTTGGGCATTAAACATCCTCAAACTGTATCTCTAAAACAAATTAATCAAGCATTTGAAAATTTACCAGCAGAGAACATCAGGCAAGATGAGAAAAATTTTGTACGGATGGCCAATGAAGACTTCAATACAATTTTTGGCTCTACAACAAGCTTAGATTATGTTATGGATGATGCAAGGTAAAATGTTACTACAAAAAGGCTATGAGGCTTGTAACCTGTTAATTCCCTGTATACCTCCCTTATTTAGTTTGTAAGTTTCAGAATAATAGTATGTCTAATGTGACCTTTATTCCAAAAACAGCACGTTGCTAATATTAGTAAGACTACCTGTTAGAGAAATGATTTATCTCATACATGTACAATAAAGTTATGTATTGTACAAGCAACAAACCTGACTATTCTTGTAGATCCAACCCTCTTAATTTTTTCAACAAACCGACAGGCATTCAAATTTAACACATCAATTCCACAGCTACAAAATTAAGCTTTTCTTTGCATAAGAGCAAATTAATTAAGGCATCTAGCTCAAGATAAAATGTGCTACATAATCTGAACTTTTCCAGGAAACACTACTAGAAGAAGAAAAAATAATAAACTTGTGATCTGCTGCCTACTGCTCCAGATGAGCCAGGAACAAAGGTGTAGAACACTATTACTATGCAATATCCCGAGTTCTTTATCTCTTACTGATCTGCTGCCATTGATATATACAATTTAAAGCTTTGTACAACTGTACAATGTTACATCTAAGATCAAGTACAAAATTTCCTCAGATATTTTTGCTAAACGTAGAAAGATGTAGCATTAGTTTTTTAGTAATTAATCCTTAGTTCAATTTCATACACCTTAGATTGACACAACCTGATAGAATGTAGTGCTAACCAATATGCTTATATTTGTACATTGCATTTCTGCTACTTGACTGCAAATGATAAAACTATTCCAGTACACCAACCATCAGATATGACAAACAAAATAGTATCAAAATGAATGACCTCACCAGGTGTCACATTCACATACTAATTAAAAAATTCTGAATAGGCATACTACATAATAGTTAGGACTCAACTTGACAAAACTAGAAGCGAAAATAATCTTAAATTCTGTACAAATGGGGCAGGAATAAGGGGACTCTAGGGTACAGAGCAGCAATTTGAAATTTGGTAATGGAACGTTCTCAGATTGCACCCGGTAACACCAATTGAGAAAAGGAATGTGCACATTACCTAAAGAAGATAGTAACCTTGGCGAGCTTGGGGTAGTTGAGCGGCGGCGAAAGGTTGAGTCTAGCGGCAGCAAAAGGTGGAGTGTAGCGGTGGCCGACAGGCAACAGCGGAGTCAAGAGCCGGCGAACGTGTTGGTGTTTTACATAGCCCATTTTGCATCGTAGGATATTTGTTTGGTTGCTTGTGCTGTATTGTATGTGGACGTCATCTCTTTTGTTTATTTCAAGGTACTTAGGCATAGACTCTCATGTACACACGCTCATACGCGCACACACTCACTTAAATGAATGCGTGTATGCATACTCTACTTATGTGAGCAACCTTCGAGAGATTTAGACACACTTCGGTGTCAATAAGGAAGTCGCCTACCATTCAAAAATAGTGTCATTAGTTTCTAACTAATTAAAAAATATGAGCACTCATGCAGCACTCTAACCTAATAAGTCAATAGGTTGCAAAGAACTTAATCAGCTAAGGTACACTTCGTCCAATTTTAGCGTACTCTGCAATCACTAATAAAAAAATTGCACTGGACCCTCCTTTTTGGTGCACGCAATTATTAATCTTGGCTTGGAGGATTTATTTTGCACTAGCAAATGCTGCAAGGCCCAATTCGAACAATGAAACAACACAATCTTACATTGGGCAAGCCTTAATAAGGTTAAATGGCGAGTAACTGTCACGACCCAGAAATTTAAAACATGATGAACATGTAACTATGATCATCATGAGCATCATCAATGCATATTCGAGCATCATGGCAAGAGCATTAGTATGGGTTGTGTTTTTAATATTGTTTGAATGCAACTTTGTAAAGCAACCTAAATTTTGTTATTCGACGGTGCTGCCACTTAATTTATTCAAATGCTAGATAAAAAATGATGAATTCAGGGCATTGTTGACCAAATTTAGAACTCACCAAATTGTTGGAACTCCCGTCATCGATGATAACAGGTGCACGTGGGTTGTTGATGAAAAAAGTTAGGAACAGATTATAGCGTTGTTGCTTGTCCGGTTATTCCACTTGCACGTGCTAAGAACACGCTAGACAATGATGCTCTTGCTCTTGTAGGTCACCGTCCCCTGAGAATCAAAAGCCCTGCCATCCCACCATCATTGTTGTTCTCTATCTCAGGAGTGCTCACATAGCCCCTATCTGCTATTGCAATGTACGCTTGCTTGTTGGAACGATGGCGTTGCAAATGTCCCCACGCTTGGCACTTGTGGCATTGAATTTCAGTAGTGCGATCCGTGCAACACACTACATCAAAAATAGAGAAAGAAGACACCAAAATTAGTGACGTAGAAAAAAATCGCGTCACTAATATAAAGTTAGAGACAGTTGAAGTTCCGACACATCACCAGTATAGATATCAGAGAGTTGTCTTAAGAAAAGGCGTCACTAATTTCAGATATGAACTTCTTATGTTAAGAAGTTGTAAGCATGAATGATGAACTTGTGTATGTTTAAAATTACTCTAGATGGTTCATGTTGTGATATGCAAATTGTAAAAGGTAGTTATGCGTATTCTTGGGCACGTTGTGAAGCACATACGGGACTACCGGGTTTGCTTTTGTTGGGTCATGTGGCCTTTAAATGTGGGTTAGCGCATGACACATTGCAAGGTGAGTATGTGCTAGCTCTCATCTTATTCGAATGACAAGTGATTCAATTAAACCAAGTATAGATTGGATGGTTTACAGTAACTAAACAACTTTAAACTTTCACCGGTTCATTCACATCTTGCGCCACCAATACCAGCGAGAAGTTTTTTGTGAGCTTGCATGGGATGAGGGCAAGGTCGCCTGTCCAAGAAGAGATGCTGAGTGAAGCCAACTGCACACATCTAAATATCTATTTGACACAAATCACAATTTGAACGATGACATTTCACAGGGAACAAAGGTTAAACATTTTTAGGGTCTATTTGGATGTAGATATTGAGATGATGGAATTGGATCGGGTACCAATACCAAATCAGACTAGTTTTGAAAACGGGTTACAATACAGAATCTGCTCTTCGAATGTAGATAAAATTGCTAGTTGAAATCTAATGAGGTGAAAAATACCAATTCTGTTTTTGATATGGATATCAACAGCTTCAAAATTGGCTCATCATCTTCTTCTCTCCACCATGCTCATAACCCAGCCCCTATGGGCATCTCCTTGTCCCATTGTTGGGGCCAGCCATGCCTGTCGGTGTTTTACCGCCACGCCCACTGAGGGATACCCCCGAGGTGGTGAGTTTAGTTGGTTGGGTGTCGCTGAGATCAGGAACTCGAAGGTGCAAAGGAACACAGGGTTTAGACAGGTTCGGGCCGCTGGGAGCGTAATACCCTACGTCCTATGTGGTTTGTATTGTCTTTGATGGTGATGATTGTGATTGTCCCCGAGGGGGTGCTTGCCTGCCCTTATATAATCTGGGGGATAGGTTTACATGGGAATCCTAGTCGGGTACAAGCCAAGGAGTCCTACCCGACTACTTCCCGGGCAGTCTCTATCCGACTCCGACTAGTCTAACTACCGTACGAGTAATCCTACTGCTTTACAAGTAGTTACAGTGGATGTGGGGCGTGGGCCATGTCCCATCCCGAATCCTAGGTGAAGTGTGTCACGTGGCCAGTCTCGTGTGCCCGGGTCTGACAAGCCCCCGAGCTCTTCGTAGCCGAGTACTTGCAGGTGTCCGAGTACTTCTGAAGGCGTCTTCAAGTTCTTCACGAACTTCGTCTTGAAGGTGTCCTCCGAGTACTTCCATGGCTGCATCGAGGCTGTGAGGTGCTCATGCCCCGAATAGTTGTCCAGTCTTCTTTATTTGGGGTGCGATTAACTCGCATCCATATGGAGTAGCCCCCGAGCCTTAGGTTGACTTGTAGAATCAGGTTGAGGGTCAATTTAAACTTGAGTCTTCTGTCTTAGTCTTCCAACAGATTTGAAAAATAAATCGCTGATGACACGTGACCCGCAGCCCCCGAGCCTTGAATCCAAATCCCAAGGTTTTGGAATCTAGGATCCAAAGAGTCATGGCATGCAATATGGTAAATATTTGATGGTAAATATGGGCAAATTGGTGTAGTAAATTTGAAAACCTCTCTTTTCAGGATGAGTTCCCTGAAAAGATGGTGAAACAAATAACATCCCCAACAAGCACCCAAAAATTACCGCTCAAACCAAACATAGTGCCCGAGCCAATGACCAAATAAATCCTCTGGGTAATAAATTTAACAAACCCCTTATTTCAGAATAAAATCCCTGAAATAATGGTTAACAAACATACACCCAAGATAAATCTTAAAAAGCCTCTTGGTTCAGGTATTTATCGAATAATCATGCGGTATCCAGCAGAGAACATGTGTACTGCCTTTGAAAGCAATCTGAGACTTTGCCACATCAAGCCCCCGAGCCAGGGGCATAAAGTAGTCGATGCAGAAAGGTGGCATTAGCCCCCGAGCCCCAGCGTAGAGCAAGTAATGAAGCCATCTAGTCGGAAGTGATCCCAACTAGGATTGTAGTCAAGACAAGTAGTCGAAGTAGTCGAACTGGTATGGGACTACTCATAAACAAGTAAAATTCTTGTCATGGGAGCAAGACCCCTTCAATAACATAGTGTACAAGTCGAAAACAAGTAATATGTTACTGGAAAAATATGGGAGTTTGGCCCCTTCAGCAAACTTGCACATGATACCAGTTGTAAACCAGTAAAACGGAGTTGTACTGGAAGTATAAGCACCAAGGCCCTTCAGAAACCCAAAATACTAGTCATGCAATAGTAATTAGGTACTGGGAGTATGGGAGCGAGGCCCCTTCAGTAAACTTACACGTAGTACCAGTCGTAAACCAGAAAAAGAAAGTTATACTGGGACAATCTACTTGTTGGCACCAATATATGATAGCCCTAGTTGATTTAAGGATGAAACCGACGCAAGTGTTCAATATTCCACGAGTTTGGTACCTCCTGGCCGTCCGAGTACTGCAGGCGATAAGATCCAGGGCCTGTAACCTTGTGTACAATGAAAGGTCCTTCCCATCATGAATTGAGCTTGTGCAAGCCAGTATCATCCTGGATCCGGCGAAGTACCATGTCTCCCCCATTGAAAGTGCGCCGTCGGATGTTCCTGTCGTGGTAACGACGAACTCCTTGCTGGTAACGAGCCGACTGCAATAGTGCATTGCATCTGACTTTCTCGGTTGAATCAAGTTCAAGTTGTCTTGCGGTGTTGGCCTCACCTTCTTCAAACATTTCCAGTCGTGGAGACCTCCACATCACGTCAGCTGGCAATATGGCCTCGGACCCAAAAGAAAAGTGACTGGCCTGTGGCTTTGCTTGGTTGTGTGCGAAGCCCCCAGACTACTGATGAGATCTTGTTGATCCATTTGCCGCTCTTTTCTTCAATCCATCAAGAATCAAGCTGTTGGCGCGCTCAACCTGGCCATTGGCCCACGGGTGAGCCACCGAAACATATTTGGCTTCAATGGAGCTGCGTTCACAGAAATCCTAGAACTCATGCGAGTGGAAATTTGACCCCAAATCTGTGATAATTGTGTTGGGGAAGCCAAAGCGGTGTAGGATGTCGCGGATGGAAGTAACCACTCGATCAGCAGTGAGCGTTGCAATTGGTTTGTACTCGATCCACTTTGTAAACTTGTCGATGGCCACCAAGACGTGTGTGAAACCTCCTGGCGCAGTTGTAAAGGGCCCAATCATGTCCAAGCCCCAGCATGCAAACGGCCATGAAAGTGGTATGGTTATCAAATTATGAGCCAGAACATGATGTTGTTTGCCAAAAAATTGGCAGTTGGTACACTGGCGAACGAGTGCTTCGGCATCTGCCAAAGCAGTCGGCCAGTAGAAACGAGAGCGAAATGCCTTGCCGACTAGTGTGCGGGAGGCAGCATGGTTCCCGCACACGCCTTCGTGAATCTCCTGGAGTATTTCTTTGCCTTCCTCCGTGCTGACACACTTCATGAGTATGCCTGATGCTGATCCACGTTTGTACAAATTGCCCCCGACTAGAACATACCCTTTGCTACGCCGTAGGATGCGAGTAGCTTCAGCACTTTTTGGGTCGATGCCGGGGGGTAGTTTGTGCTCCTGAAGGTAGTCAATAAAGGTCACCCTCCAGTCGACCTCGATCATCAAGACCTCTCGGTCGGGTTCCTTGGGACCCTGAACGATGGAACTTGAGTCTGGTGTCCTGATGGAAGGGTGATGCAACTCGTGAACAAATACTCCAGGTGGGATGTTAGCACAATCAGAACCCAGTTTGGAGAGCATGTCCGCGCCCACATTGTTGTCGCGGATGAATCTCCAGCCCCGAGAACTTTTTCTCGAGCTTGCGTATTTCCATGACATAGGCATCCATAGTGTCCTTGTTGATGTCCCACTCCTTATTGACTTGTTGAACCACCAGTAAGGAGTCGCCATAGACTAGTAATCCCTTGATGCCAAGGGAGATTGCCAAGCGTAGGCCATGCAGCAGTGCCTCATACTCGGCCTCGTTGTTGGAGACCTCGAATAGAAATTGAAACACGTACTTGAGCTGTTCTCCTCTCGGACTGATGAAAAGTACTCCCGCACCACCGCCACCGAGCTTGAGTGAACCATCAAAGTTCATGACCCAATGCTCCGGCTGATTGGTTGGGGCTTCCACTTGGTTTTCTCGCCACTCAGCCATGAAGTCGACTAGTGCTTGTGACTTGATGGTTGTCCGAGGATTGAAGTCGAGTGTGAGGGCTCCCAGCTCTACTGCCCACTTGGAGATGCGCCCGGTAGCGTCCCGATTGTGAAGGATATCCGCCAATTGGAAGTCGGAGACCACCAGGATATTGTATGCATCGAAGTAGTGGCGAAGCTTCTTGGAAGTGATGAGGATACCGTAAAGAATTTTTTGAATCATCGGTAACGAACCTTAGATTCTGAGAGGACTTCACTGATGAAGTAAACCGGTCACTGCACCCCAAATACATGGCCTTCTTCCTATCGTTCCACCACGATTGCCGAGCTGACGACGTGAGTAGTCGCGGCGATGTAGAGCAGCAGGTTCTCGCCTGGTTGAGGTGCCGTCAGTATGGGTCGCTACTGCAAGTGATGTTTGAGGTCTTGTAGCACCTTGTTTGCCTCCTCGGTCAACTTGAACTTATCATGGTGCTTGAGAAACTTGAAGAAGGGTAGCCCCCTTTCTCCAAGTCGGGAGATGAAGCGATTCAGTGCTGCCATGCAGCCAGTGAGCTCCTGGACGTCTTTGATTGTCTTCGGGGCATCCATGGCTGTGATGGCGTTAATCTTCTCTGGATTGGCTTCAATCCCACGGTGGCTGATGATGAACCCAAGTAGTTTGCCCTAAGGGACGCCAAAAACGCACTTTGTCGGGTTGAGCTTCCAACGAAACCGTCGCAGGCTGTTGAAGGTCTCTTGAGGTCAGTCATGAACTCGTCGTGAGATCTGGTTTTGATGACCACATCATCCACATAAGCCTCAACGTTGCAGTAAAGTTGATCTGTGAGGCACAACTGGATGGCCTGTTGATAAGTGGCTCCTGCATTCTTCAACCCGAAAGACATTGTAGTATAAGCGTATGCTCCGAAGGGGGTGATGAACATCGTTTTGATCTAGTCTTCCTCCTTGCGAGCTATCTGATGATAGCCCGAGTAGCAGTAGAGGAAGGAGAGCAAAACGCAGCCAGCCGTGGTGTCGATGACTTGATCGATGCGTGGGAGCGCGAAGGGGTCCTTCGAGCAATGTTTATTGAGATCATTATAATCCACACAATCCTCCATTCAATATTATTCTTTTTGAGTACAAGTACAGGGTTAGCTAGTCACTCTGGGTGGTAAACTTCTCTAATAAAACCAGCCACGGGTAGTTTTGCTAACTCTTTCTTGATAGCCTCCCTCTTATCAGGGGCAAAACGACGTAGTCGTTGCTTCTTTGGAGTGGCCTTAGGGTCGACTTTTAGGCAATGCTCGATCAACTCCTTGAGCACCCCTGGCATATCCGCTGGCTTCCACGCGAATATATCGCGATTAGCCCTAAGGAAGTTGAAGAGCGTGCTTTCCTATTTGTCACCTAGGCCGCCTCCAATCAGAGTAGTCTTGGACGAGTTGCCTTCCTGCAGCTGGATGGTCTTGATGCTGACGTCGTTGGGGTTAGGTTTAACCCTCGACTGGCTTGGCCGCTGGTTGGAGATCTCGATCTCTGTGTTAGTCAGCTTCAGCGTGGCTGCGAGTACTTCTGTAGATGGCTCTGGCACGCGTGAAGTCGTTGCGTACTCGATCGCCTCCTGGTCACAGTCGTACGACTTTTTGAGGTCGCCACGGAGTGTGAGCACGCCTATCTTGCCCGACATCTTTAGTAGTAGGTACACGTAGCGGGGCACAGCCATGAATTTGTCTAGTGCTGGCCTGCTAAAAATGGTGTGGTACGACAAGTCAAAATCCACCACCTCGAACTTGATGTACTCGGTGCGGTAGTTGTCTTTGGTCCCGAAGGTGACTGGCAGGACCACTGATCCGAGTGGTGTTGCCTTGTTACCTGGGACGATCCCGTAGAAGGGAGCCTTGCTGGGAGTGAGCATTGTTGAAATATCCAGTCCCATCTTCTTGAGGGTACTCGCGAAGAGCAGATTGAGTCCGCTTCCACCGTCAAGGAGTACTCGGGTAAGCTGCGAGCCCGCCACGATAGGATCTAGGACGAGCGGGAACTTTCCCGGCTCGGAGAAGCTGGTCCATTGATCCTCCCTGGAGAAGGAAATCAGGACCTCGTTGTATCTCAAGGGCCATGTCGTGGCTGGTTCCACAAAGAGAATTTCGCGCAGGGTTAGCTTCTGCGCGCGCTTGGTGGGGAATCCACCATCTCCACCAAAGATAATGTTGACGACGTTCTTCGGATCCTGGAAATATTGGGCTCCCGACTTGTCACCTCCTTCTTCATCGTCCTCCTTGTCATTTCGCTTTCCGGCTTGATGGAGGGGTGGAGCGTTAAGTGATTTGCGGATGGTGACGCACTGAAAGAGCGTGTGACGCGACTTCGGGTGAATCAAGCATTGCTTGTGCAGGACTTGCTCATATTCCGACTAGTTGTTCCCTGACTTCTTGCCACGCAGGTTGCGCTCGACAGCCGTGACATCATGGTCTGGCTTGCGCTTTCGGGGGTTCCCCGAGTGGTTCCGTTGGCTTTTGTCGAAGTGGCCTTTGCTGTTCCCTTGTTTGTCGTGGTTGCGCTTGGGGAAGCGGTCGTTTTGTTCATCCTCCTGATCAGCCCATCTAGCCATCATGTCACGCAGCTCCACGGCAGTAGTCGGGCAATTGCGCCCGAAGTCGTGGTACATATTCTTCGAGAAGAGGCCGTGCTGGAAGTAGCGGATGACATCTTCATCGGTGATGGTGGCGCGCGTCTCAAAGAAACGCCATGTGTAAGACCTAAGGGTCTCGTTCATCTCCTGCTTCACCTAGGACAAGTCGTGATGAGTGCCTGCCCTGATCATGGACCCCTGGAAGTTGTCGATGAAGGCCCGCTTGAGGTCCTCCCATGAGTCGATGGAGTTTGGCTTGAGGCTTTCAAGCCACGTGAGGGGTGCGGGTTCTAGGGCCACCGAGAAGTAGAGTGCTTTCGTAGAGTTGGAGCCCCCTGAAACTTCAATAGCGACGAAATAGCAACGAAGCCACTGACGTGGGTCCTGCTTACTGTCATATTTGGGGATTCAACTAGATTGAAGTCCTTGGGGTAGGACTTGTCGGTAATGTTCGGGGTGAAGGCGGGGAAGCGGTCGCTGTCGTCATCGTCGTAGTGTCTGCCGGTACGGTCCTTCCTCCTCGTGTCAATGACAAGCCACGTGTCGCGGCCTTCATTGATCTTCTGTCTGAGGTCGATCGTGGGAGCGTCCTGGAGGTTGGCTGCGACTGGATCTTGGCCACGGTGCCTTGCCCCACGCTGGTTGCAAGGGGGTTGTTGTACTTCTTGTTCATTGTTGCGGCGCGCCGACGGGTGGCCCTCATTGTGCTGGCGGTTGTCGTTTCTCCGGCTCCCATGTCCTCCTCCGGGAGTGCGACTGACCAACGCGGTATCCCCGTGTTGCTCAGACCTCGAGAGCTAGTTCCGAGTGGATGACACTGGATGTTGCCCATCGAGTTGCACGAGCGTGCACTGGGTCAAGTACTGCAACCTTTGGATCTGGGGGTTAGATGGGAGTTGTTGAGCCAAGAGTGCTGCCTCTGCAATCGCGCTGATCGGTGTACAGTACTCGTGATCCACGACTGCTGCGAAGGCGTTGATGAGATCCCTTGGTCCACGGGCGCGGTTCTGCGTGTTGTGCCTGCGTTGAGCGCGCTTGGCATTCTTTGCCCGCCGGATCCTCCGGTGTTCCTCGTCTTCATCTTGAGGAGCGTCTGCTGTGGGTTCATCGGCTGAGATGTCCGCGATTGTTCGTTGTCGTACTGGGTGCCCAACTCGTCTTCTTCCGTGTTGCGAAGGGAAACCGTGCAGACTTGTCGATCCAGCGAGTGGCTAGCCCTAAGGCCGTAGTCAAGTAGCTCTATGCTACTCTCACCTTCTTTTGCGATGGGCGAGAGAGGTCTACCCTCTTGGAAGGGTAGTTCTTGCGTGAAGGCTACAAGGCGAGATTCGTAATCGAGTAGTTTGGAGGGCTCAAAGCCCTTCCAGTACATGAAACATCCTTGTGGTGTTGATGTAATCGTTAAACCAAGATGGCTGCCCGACAAGAATTCGGGGTGGCCATCGGGTTGCGACTGGTTTTGAAGGGCGGGGGCCGCCCGACGGGTGGTGGCTCCCTCGCCTCCGAGTCCTTTTCGGATCCGGTTTAGAGATGTAGTCCCGCGCATGGAGTACTCTGCATCGGAGTCCGAGTAGAAGTCAGGGACGGGGGCCTCCCAGCTAGCGGTGGCGCCCACGTCCCCGATTTGGAGCAGCAGATCCAAATCCTCCTCCAAGTTGGAAAGGAATTTGGATCGTAGGGTCTTTGTAGATCGGTTTGAATCCGAGTCGAGTAGATCTGTTGCATCTCGAGTTGAAGTCATTTTCAAAATGGACATTGTTTCGATCTGCTGAGCCAGATCCGGAAGCAGCGTGTCATCGAGGTTGTCGACGAAGTCGTCAAGATCGCCACTTGTGGTCGATAAAGTAGCCTCCGGCTGCTTGGAGTTGGCTAGGTTGCTGTTGAAGCCACCCAAACCATCGGCGATGCAAATCCAAGAGCCAAAGATGAAAGTCGTGCCCTTGTCGAGCACGGCGCTGGTGAAGTTGAATGACGCCATCGAGTTCTCCGGTGGATCTTCGATGAGCTCTCCTACCTGGCGCGCTAGTTGTCGGTGTTTTACCACCATGCCCACCGAGGGATACCCCCGAGGTGGTGAGTTTAGTTGGTTGGGTGTCGTCGAGATCAGGAACTCGAAGGTGCAAAGGAACACAGGGTTTAGACAGGTTCGGGCCGCTGGGAGCGTAATACCCTACGTCTTGTGTGGTTTGTATTGCCTTTGATGGTGATGATTGTGATTGTCCGCGAGGGGTGCCTGTCCGCCCTTATATAGTCTGGGGGACAGGTTTACATGGGAATCCTAGTCGGGTACAAGCTAAGGAGTCCTACCCGACTACTTCCCGGGCAGTCTCTATCCGACTCCGACTAGTCTAACTACCGTACGAGTAATCCTACTGCTTTACAAGTAGTTACAGGCGTGGGCCATGTCCCATCCCGAATCTTAGGTGAAGTGTGCTACGTGGCCAGTCCCGTGTGCCCGGGTCTGACAGAGGGGTTCCCGCAGGAGGATGAGGTGTGTTGCTGGCCGCTAGCGGCTGACTAGAAGCCCGCTCTGCTGCTACCAAAGTGAATGAAGGGGAGGAGACGAGAGGGAAGCCGTCCATGGGTGCTGCCTTTCTTCGAGGTTTTTGTAGATCCGCAACAGGGGCGCCGCCCGTGAGGAAGAAGGGGGTGGGGCGGGTTGGGTGGGTTTGTGGGACCTCCGGTGCAACGGTCGGGAACCGGTGGAGGGAGCTTCTAGTAGTGGCAGGACTTAGCCGAGGGTAATGCGCGGCAGGG
The DNA here is from genome assembly GCA_032594955.1 of Panicum miliaceum. Taxonomy (NCBI): domain Eukaryota; kingdom Viridiplantae; phylum Streptophyta; class Magnoliopsida; order Poales; family Poaceae; genus Panicum; species Panicum miliaceum. The sequence goes on along the minus strand of CM064070.1, from coordinate 1,681,412 downwards.
AGTGCGTTGTTGTAGAGCCAGTTGGCAATGGGGCTCTTTTTTTATTAATTCAGCGCAATACGGAGTGTGCAGGCCCTAAATTGGTTGAGGATCTGCCCATGTAAAATGAATATCGTGCAGTACTCAGCCGCATTCCTGCTTCAAAATTCATATGACATCCTAACCCGGTATTCGCACCTGCAAATTCTAATTCCTGATTCCACGCTCCAATGCTGACATCGAAACGGTGTTTTGGACAATTGACGATTTTGGTCCACCTCTTGTTTGTGCAATTAGCCAAGATCACTTTTTTTTAAAAAAATCATGGTAAAAAAATAGGGCCATTAAATATTCTTTGAATGTGGCGGTGTGGTAAGTATGCCGTCGAATGTAGGAAGGCTTTGAATTTAATTTGGGGGATATGTTGATTTATTTCTCGTAGAAATGTGATGTTGACACGTGGGCTACACATGGAAATGACAAAAACTAGAACACGTTAGCTGGAGAAAAAAAAATCTAGTGACGTCATGGGCAACGACAGTGGTTTATTCCATCACGAATTGTTTAGTTAATGTAGGCCTACTTACTCTATTCATATTGTTTAAAAGAATTTAAGTTTGAGTCAAAATTTGAACCTACTGTCAGAATTTTTCTTTAGAAGTTGCCCCTCCACTAAAGGTTTTCATTGAACTGATTCCTAGCGTGTTTTCTTGTTCACAATCAGGCTTTAGAATTGTGACCTTTGCCGCAAAAAAAGAAGAGGAGAAAACGAATCCAAGCAAAGGCGTTGCGGCTTTTCCAAGGAGAAAAGGCGAGGGAAAAAAAGATGGGAGAGAAAGAAAGAAGATCCAAATTAAAGAAGGATGCTGACTGCAAGTACGTCGAAACACAATGTATTTAGAAGATTAGGAAAATATGAGAGCAGGCGACTTGGCGACAGCCTCGCCGCAGACGACACCACCTCGCCGGACTCTTCCGCCCCAACTCGATTTCAACATCCTTCCATCGGAGGATCCCGAGGAGGTGGAGGAGTCGTTCTCCCCTCCTCGCGGGCCCGTGGTGGTCAATTTGGAGGAGATGATCGAGGTCATGAAGGCGAAGCGGGCGCCGAGGAAGTGATAGGTGCAGATCACAGGTCGGCGCCTTCCTCCGTTCGTGCCTCCTCACAGCGACCGGCGGCGATCCAATCGCCTCGGTTGGTCTTCGATGCTGATTCGAGATCCCCTGAACCGCCGTTTCTGGAGGAGGGGGCAGGGCAGGGAAGAAGAAACGGGAAGCCAAAAAGTGGCTTTCAAACACGGAGGTGGAAGACGACAAGGCCTGACCAATGGGGCCCAACTGCAGAGGAGGGCAAATAGAGGAATTCTTCGGGCAGTTGTGGGAAATCCCAGGTGCGCCGCCACCGCAAGCTCCACCTGCCTCCCCCCATCCACGAGCGCAAACCCTAGTCTGGATCCGCCGCGATCTAGTCGAGGGGTGGAAGTTCACTGAGGAAGATTGCCACCCGGTCTCTCCTGGAGATCATGTGAAGCAACCCCAGTTCATCAGTTTGAACCAAGAGCTGTGGGGGACTAGGCACAAGCCTCAGCTCAAGCAGATTCAGTCGAGGTGCTCATGGCAGATTGGGGGAGAGGGAGAGGGAGAGGTGGTCGAGGATGGTCGCCGCAGGCATGGACTCCATACTCAGAGTATCCACCACCACAGTTTTACTATGAGGAGCCTGGTTTTCAGCAGAACTTCCGTCCATATCACCATCCTGGTTCGCAGATGAATACAGGGCTGAATCGAAATAGACAACAGAATCAGCAGCGCCCAACTCGAACCAATCCAACACAGGGAGGAAACAATACCACCAAAGGGGCAGATCAATTGAAGAAGAAGGAAGTGTCTGGAGGATCCTCATCTGCTACTGATGGTAAGACTACTAAACCTGAGAAGGAGGCTTATGTAGATGTGGTGTGTTACAATTGTGGGGTGCCTGGCCATCATAAGGCCAATTGCACAAAACCAAAGATCTGCTTTATCTGTAGAGAATCTGAACATGTTGTGGAGAAATGCCCTGTCAAAGTGAAAGATCACTTGAATGCTAGGTATATTGGAAGTGCTGCATGTGGTCTAGGTTTTTATCATGTTGAGGTTCCAAAAGTGCAAGATCAACTAATGATTTATGTGAGTAACTGTGGAAAGGTCTACATAGATACAGGAGAGATCACCAAGGATGAACTAGTCAAAGAGCTGGCTGTAAGTTTTAATCCTGATTGGCCTTGGCAAGTCACAGAATTAGACGACTGGTGCTATTTGGTTAGATTTCCTCCCAACAAAAAAGTGAAGGATCTTGCTAACTTGTATTCCATCAATTTGCACAAGGAGGGAGTGTCTATCAAAGTGGAGGAGTGGGCTGGAGATCTTGAACCCCATGCTACCTTGCAGGATATCTGGATATAAATGAGAGGGATCCTCCCAAAGTGGTGCACCTGGAAGGTGTTTGATCAATTAGCTTCCAGTTATGGTATGTTGGATAGTGTGGACTGGCCACGAATGTTTCAGAGTTTTTATGAAGTTGCAAGACTTAAAATTAAATATAGGGATTTCACCAAAATTCCAAGGCAGAGGCTCTTCTGCATGGAAGGCAAACTCTTCATGATTTCAGTTACTATTGAACATCCCCTGGACCTGCTGAATGAACGGAAACCAACTAATGATGATGGGGGGTGTCAGACCCGGCCCCACGGGACTATGCACATGGCGTATATCTTACAGAATAAGGGATGGGACATGGCCCACGCCATACACTAGTTATAACTAATCGTAACGTAGTAGAACTACTTGTACTGTAGTAGAACTAGTCGGAACAGAAGGAAAATACCCGAAAAGTACTCGGGTAGGACTCCTGAGCTCGTATCCGGCTAGGATTTCTATGTAACCCTGTCCCCCCAAACTATATAAGGGCGGGCAGGGACCCCCTCCAAACAAGATAACCCAAGATCACCCCGATCAACACCTAAGGCAATACAAACCACACATATGACGTAGGGTATTACGCTCTCGGCGGCCCGAATCTATCTAAACTTTGTGTTCCTTGCACCTTCGAGTTCCTGATCTCGGCGACACCCTACCTACAAACTCACCACCTTGGGGGTATCTCTCAGTGGGTGTGGCGGTAAAATACCGACAGCTGGCGCGCCAGGTAGGGGTGTTCATCGAGCATCCACCGGAGAACTCGATGGCATCATTCTGCTTCACCAGCACCGTGCTCGATGAGGGCACAACTTTCATCTTCGGCTATTGGATCTGCATCGCCAACGGCTTGGGTGGCTTCAACGGCCACCTAGCCAACTCCAGGAAGCCGGAGGCCTCTACGCCAACTCGAAGCAGCGACCTCGACAAGTTTGTCGATAGCCTCGACGAGTTGCTGCTCCCTGATCATGCCGGGGAGATCGAGACGACGTCCATTTTTGACGCGACTTCAACTCACGCTGCACCAGGACTACTTGGATCGGATTCAAACCAATCTGAGGAGGCTACACAGTCGAAGTCCCTCTCCAACTTGGAGGAGGACTTAGATTGTTTTCTCAAGTTTGGAGACGAGGGAGCCACCGCCTGTCGGGGGGCCCCCATTTTCGACAACTACTCGGACTCCGACGAAAAGTACTCGTTAACTAGCACTATACCTTCAAGTTGGAGCTTGGGAGGACTCGGGGACAAGGGAGCCACCGTCTGTCAGGAGGCCTTGTTCTTGACAACCACTCGAAATCAGATGTTGATCCCAAATCCTTTTCGGGTAATCACCTGGGTTTAACCATAACGTCTACGCCGCAAGGCCGTTTCGTGTACTGGAAGGGCCTAGAGCCCTCTGAACTACTAGAGTACAACTCCCGCCTTGTGGCCTTCACGCAGGAACTGCCCTTTCAGGAAGGCAAATCCCTCTCTCCCATCTCGAAAGAGGGAGAGGGCAGCACAAAGCTAGTCAAGTACAGCCATACGGCTGAGAGCTCGCCGGATCGTCAAGTCTACATAGCTTCCCTTTGCAATGCAGATGACGATGAGCCGGGTCCCGAGTACGACGCTGAACTACTCGCTGACGTGTCTGCCGACGAGCGTACGGCGGACGCCCCCCAGGATGAGAACGAGGAGCACAGAAGGATCCGACGGTTGAAGAACGCCAAGCGTGCCCAGCGCAGGCAGAACACGGAAAACCGCGCACGCAACCCAATGTTCCAAAGGAACCTCAACAACGCTTTCGCAGCAGCAGTAGATCGGGAGTATCGCACACCGATCGGCACCATTGCAGAAGCAACGCTCCTAGCTCAACAACTACCACCAAACCCCAAAATACAAAGGCTGCAATATCTAACCCAACGCGCGCTCGTGCAACTCGATGGGCAACACCCAGTGTCCTCAACTCGGAACACGCTCTCGAGGTCTGAGCGCCATGGTGACTCTGTGCAGATTAATCACACCCTTGGAGGAGGTCCCGGATATCGGAGGAACAACAATCGCCAGCGCAACCAGGACAATCCATTCGGCCACGACAATCGCTAGGGCCAGTAGTCCGCACGTGGCAACGTCGAACAAAAGGTGCAATAATCCACTCGCCCACCTTGCAACCGGTGCGATGCAAGGCCTCAAGGCAAAGCTCCACCCGAGGCCAACCGTCACGACGCTCCTATGATTGATCTTAGGCAGAGGATCAATGATGGCCGCGACGCCCGGCGCATCATCGATGCAAGGAGAAAGGACCGTACCGATAGGTACCACGACAACGACGATAACGACCGCTTCCCCACCTTCACCTCCAACATCACTGAGAAATCCTACCCCAAGGATTTTAAACCAGTAGGGATCCCCAAGTATGACGACAAGAAAGACCCACGCCAATGGATTTGATGCTACTCTATTGCCATCGAGGTCTCCGGGGGATCCAACTCCACCAAGGTACTCTATTTCCCGGTGGCCTTGGAATTCGCACCCCTCACTTGGCTTGAAAACCTCAAACCAAACTCCATCGACTACTGGGAGGACCTCAAGCGGGCCTTCATCAACAACTTCCAGGGATCCATGATCAGAGCAGACACTCGCCATGATCTATCCCAGGTCAAGCAGGAGATGAACGAGACCCTGAGGTCCTACACCCGGCGTTTCTTCAAGATGCGAGCCACCATCGCGAACATCACCGATGAGGACGTCATTCGCTGCTTCCAGAACGGCCTCTTCTCGAAGTACACATACCACGACTTCGGGCGCAACCGCCCGACTACTATCGTGGAACTGCGCGACATGATGGCACGGTGGGCTGACTTGGAGGACGAAGAGAACGATCGCTTCCCTAAGCGCAACAACGACAAGCAGGGCAACGACACCAACCACTTCGACAAGGGCCAGCGGAACAACTCGGGGAATCCCTAAAAACGCAAGCCAGACCAAGAAGTCGTGGCTGTTGAGAGATATCCGCAAGAAGTCGGGGAGCAATCAAGCACAGTTTGAGAAAGTACTGCACAAACAATACCCGATGCACCCGAAGTCACGACATACTCTCTTCGTGTGCGTCAGCCTCCGCAAGTCACTCAACGCTCCACCCCTTCCTCAAGACCGAAAGCGAAAGGATCAGAAGGACGATGATGAGGGTGACAAATCAGGGGCTCAAGATTTCCAAGACCCAAAGAATGTTGTCAACATCATCTTTGGCGGAGACGGTGGCTTCCCCTCCAAGCACGCGCAGAAGCTGACCCTGCGCGAAATCCTCTTTGCCGAGCCCGCAATATAGAAACCTCTGAGATACAGCAAGGTCCCGATCTCCTTCTCTAGGGATGATCAGTGGACCAGCTTCTCGGAGCCGGAAAAATTTCTACTTGTCCTAGATCCTGTCATGGCGGGATCACAGTTGACTCGAGTACTTATCGATGGCGGGAGCAGCCTCAACCTGCTCTTTGTGAGTAATTTGAAGAAGATGGGGCTGAACATCTCTGAGATGCTCACCCCTAATAGAGCTCCGTTTTACGGCATTGTCCCGGAAAACGTGGCTACACCACTCGGTTCAGTGGTCCTGCCAATCACCTTTGCGACGAAGGACAACTACCGCAGGGAGTACATCAAGTTTGAGGTGGCTGACTTCGAGTCGTCATACCACGCCATCCTCGGTAAGCCAGCTTTGGCCAAATTTATGGCCCTGCCTCACTATGTCTACTTACTACCCAAGATGCCAAGCAAGACAAGCGTACTCACGTTCCGCGGCGACTTGAAGAAGTCATACGACTGCGACCAAGAGGCGATCGAGTACACCGCGGCATCACATGTGCCAGAACCTTCTGCGGAAGTCTTCGCGGCCGCGCAAAAGCTCACCGACTCAGAGATGGACATCAACAGTCAGAGGCCTAGCTAGTCGAGGGTAAAACCCCACCCCAGCGACGTCGGCATCAAGGCCATCCAGCTGCAAGAAGGCGACTCATCCAAGACTGCTTTGATCGGAGGCGCCTTGAGTGACAAATAGGAAAGCGTGCTCATCAGCTTCCTTAGGGCCAACCGTGACATATTCGCGTGGAAACCAGCAGATATACCCGGTGTGCCCCAAGAGTTGATTGAGCACTGCCTAAAAGTCGACCCCAAAGCCACTCTAAAGAAGCAACGACTACGATGCTTCGCCCTAGACAAGAGGGAGGTCATCAAGAAGGAGTAGCAAAACTACTCGCGGCTGGTTTCATTAAAGAAGTCTACCACCCCGAGTAGTTAGCCAACCCTGTACTAGTTCTGAAAAAGAATAATAATGAATGGAGGATGTGTGTGGATTACACTGATCTCAACAAACACTGCCCGAAGGATCCCTTCGCGCTCCCATGCATCGACCAAGTCATCGACTCTATGACTGGCTGCGTCCTGCTCTCTTTCCTCGACTGCTACTCGGGTTACTATTTGGAGCATATGCCTACACAACTATGTCCTTCGGGTTGAAGAACGCAGGAGCCACCTATCAACGAGCTTTCCAGTTATGCCTTGTTGATCAGCTACATTGCAATGTTGAAGCCTACGTGGATGACGTGGTCATCAAGACCAAAGCCCCCGACAAGTTCATCCCTGATCTTGAGGAAACCTTCAACAGCTTACGCAAATTCCTGTGGAAGCTGAACCCAACCAAGTGTGTCTTCGGTGTTCCACAAGGCAAACTACTCGGGTTCATCGTTAGTCACCGAGGAATTGAAGCCAACCCGAAGAAGATCACCACCATTACAGCATGGACGCCCCACGAACGATCAAGGATGTCCAGAAGATCACAGGCTGTATGGCGGCCCTGAATAGATTTATCTCGCGAATTGGAGAATGGGGATTACCCTTCTTCAAATTGCTCAAATGACACAACAAGTTCCAGTGGACCGAGGAGGCAAAGCAGGCGCTGGAAAACCTAAAGCACCATCTGCAGTCGCCCGCCTACCTTGAAGGCTCCACAACCAGGCAAGAACCTGTTACTCTACATCGCTGCGACTACTCACATCGTCAGCACGGCAATCGTGGTGGAACACCAAGAGGAAGGCCATGCCTTCGGTGTGCAGCGGCCCATCTACATTTTCAGCGAAGTCCTTTCTGAATCCAAGGTTCGTTACCCGACAATTCAGAAACTACTCTACGCTATACTCATCACCTCCAGGAAGCTTTGCCACTATTTCGATGCATACAATATCTCGGTGGTCACTGATTTCCCATTGGCAGGTATTCTCCACAATTGGGATGCCACCGGGAACATCTCCAAGTGGGCAGTGCAACTAAGGGCTCTTACTCTCGACTTCAAGCTCTGAACGGCCATCAAGTCGTAGGCACTAGTCGACTTTATGGCAGAATGGCGAGAAAACCAAGTGGAAGCCCCAGCCAACCAGCCAGAGCATTGGGTGATGTACTTCGACGGCTCACTCAAGCTTGGAGGTGGTGGCGCGGGAGTACTCTTCATCAGTCCAAAAAGAGAACAACTCAAATATGTATTCCAAATACTATTTGAGGTCTCGAAAAACGAAGCCGAGTACGAGGCACTACTGCACGGGCTACGCCTGGCAGTCTCTCTAGGCATCAAGCGACTACTTGTCTACGACGACTCCTTGCTTGTGGTCCAACAAGTCAACAAAGAGTGGGACGTCAACAAGGACACCATGGATGCGTACGTCATGGAAATACGCAAGCTCGAGAACAAGTTTTCAGGGATGGAAATTCATCATGTGATTCGCGACAACAATGTGGGAGCGAATGTGCTCTCGAAACTAGGTTCCGATTGAGCTAACGTCCCACCGGGAGTTTTCATCCACGAGTTGCATCACCCATCCATCAAGATATCAGATCAAAGCACCATCGATCAAGATCCACTAGAACCTAACCGAGAGGTCTTTATGATCGAGGTCGACTGGCGGGTGACATTTCTCGACTTCATCAAGGAGCACAAACTACCCCCCGACGTCGACCCAAAAAGCGCTGAGGCTGCATGCATCCTACGGTGTAGCAAAGAGTACGTTCTAGTTGGGGACAAATTATACAAGCGTGGATCAACATCAGGCATACTCATGAAGTGTGGTCGCACGGAGGAAGGCAAAGAGATACTCCAGGAGATTCATGAAGGCGTGTGTGGAAACCATGCTGCTTCTCGCACGCTAGTCAGGAAAGCTTTCAGATCCGGGTTCTACTGGTCAACTGCTTTGGCAAATGCCGAAGCACTCATTTGCCGGTACACAAACTGCCAGTTCTTCAGCAAGCATCCCCACGTCCCGACCCATAACCTTATTACCATACCACCTTCATGGCCGTTTGCATGCTAGGGCCTGGAAATGATAGGGCCCTTGACAACTGCGCTAGGAGGTTTTACTCACGTGTTGGTAGCCATCGACAAGTTCACGAAGTGGATCGAGTACAAGCCTATTACGAAGCTCTCTACAGATCGAGTGGTTAGCTTCATCTGCGACATCTTACACCGATTCGGCTTCCCCAACACTATTATCACGGACCTGGGATCCAATTTCCACTCGCATCAGTTTTGAGAGTTCTGTGAACGCAGTGCTATTGAGGTCAAGTATGTTTCAGTGGCTCACCCACGAGCCAACGGCCAAGTTGAGCACACCAACGACTTGATCCTTGATGGTTTGAAGAAAAGACTCTACGACGAGAACAACAAAAAGGGCGAAGGATCAATGAGATCTCGTCAGTAGTCTAGGGGCTTCGCACACAACCAAGAAAAGCCACAGGACAGTCACCTTTCTTTCTCATCTATGGGTCCGAACCTATATTACCGGCTGATGTCATGTGGCAATCTCCTCGACTGGAGATGTACGAAGAAGGCGAGGCTGATGATGCAAGATATCTCGAACTCGACTTGGCAGAAGAAGTCCGATGCAATGTTTTGTTCCAGTCGACCCGCTACTTACAAGGCGCCCGTCGTTACCATGACCGGAACATTCAACGACGATCTTTCAACGTCAGAGATATGGTCTTTCGCCGCATCCAAGATGAAATCGGGCTGCACAAGCTTAATTCGCGATGGTAGGGACCCTTCATCGTGCACAAGGTTACAGGACTAGGGTCGTATCACTTACAGTACCTTGATGGCCAGGAGGTCCCAAACTCCTGGAATATCGAGCATCTACACCGTTTTCATCATTAGCCAACCGAGACATCGTCGCATGGCAACATACGACTTGTCTTGGCCTGCCCAAGGAACTGATCAACCCCATGTGAAGGACCTCGTCGTCACTTCCTTCAGGCCAACAATGACGCTTTCGCATGGCAACATGTGAATTCTCATGGCCCGCCCAAGGAATCGTCTTCAGTAGGTGACTGGAGATCAACACTTCTAGTAACACTCCATTTACTATACGTGTAGTTTACTGCATGGGCCTCGCTCCCAAATTTCTAGTACTACTCTATTTACTAGTTCACGACTAGTACTACGTGCAAGTTCACTGAAGGAGCCTCGCTTCTATACTTCCAGTAACACTCCATTTACTAGTTTACAACTAGTACTACGTGTAGTTTACTGCATGGGCCTCACTTCCATACTTCTAGTACTACTCCGTTTACTGGTTCACGACTAGTACTACGTGCAAGTTTACTGAAGGGACCTCGCTCCCATACTTCCAGTAACACTCCGTTTACTAGTTCACGACTGGTACTAAGTGCAAGTGTACTGAAGGGGCCTTGCTCCCATACTTCCAGTAACACTCCGTTTACTAGTTCACAACTAGTACTACGTGTAGTTTACTGAACGGGACTCCCTTCCATACTTCCAGTACTACTCCGTTTACTGCTTCACGACTGGTACTACGTGCAAGTTTACTGAAAGGGTCTCGCTCCCATACTTCGAGTAACACTCTGTTTACTTGTTTACGACTAGTACTACATGTAGTTTACTGCATGGGCCTTGCTCCCATACTTCCAGTACTACTCCATTTACTGGTTCACGACTAGTACTACGTGCAAGTTTACTGAAGGGGCCTCGCTCCCATACTTCCAGTAGTAACACTCCATTTACTAGTCACGGCTGGTACTACGTGCAAGTTTACTGAAGGGGCCTAACTCCCATACTTCCAAGTAACACTCCGTTTACTAGTTCACGACTAGTACTACGTGTAGTTTACTGAAGGGGACTCACTCCCATACTTCCAGTACAACTCCGTTTACTGGTTCACGACTAGTACTACGTGCAGTTTACTGAAGGGGCCTCGCTCCCATAACACTGCGTTTACTAGTTCCCGACAAGTTTTACGCGTCGTCAGCTACTTCGACTACTCGTCTCGCCTACAAACCTAGTCGGAATCGACTCCGATTAGTCGGCTTCATCGACAGTTTAAGATCCAGCGTCAACTTGGCCAATGCCTAGGCTCGGGGGCTGGTGCCACCGACTACTAGGTGTATCTCGTGCGACTCATCTAGCTCCCAGGCTCGAGGGCTGGATGCGACACGGCACTTAGGGAACAAGGTTTGATTTGAGCGGTAATTTAGGGCACTTTTTGGAGAAGTTATTTGTTTAACCATTTTTTCAGGAAATTCATTATGAAAAAAGCGGTTTTCAAATTTCTGAACCAATTTGCCCATCTTAACCATCAAATCTTTACCGGCATATATTGCATGCCATGATTCTTTGGATCCTTTATTCCAAACCATGGGGATTTGGATATGGAGGAGGATGAAATGGGGGATGCTGATGATTTAGGTAACATTGAGCCACCCAGTAACAATACTAGTGACAAAGCTGATACACCAAAAAATCATGCTGGCAATGGTGGAAAAAGTCAGGGGCAGTCAAGTTCTGGGTCCAAGATGAAGGAAATGCCTGCTGAGGTAGGGCTATTCAAGAAGAAGGCATGAATGAAGCTCAGATATTTCAGTTGCTTAGGGAAATGGAAATGGTGGATGATGAAGGAGAATTCATATGGGATGAAAATGAAGACTTGGATGCAATCCACCAAATGGAGGGTGAAGAAATTGATTCTGATGAAGAAATTGATGCTGATAGAGGAGAAAGGAGAGTCTAGAGAAAATAACTTTGTACTACCTGAAGATATCATGCCAACATTCGGTAATATTCAGATCCAAGCTGTGGGGCTATCTGGCTGTGCTGGTGTATCATCAGGGTCTGATCTGGCTGGTAAAAGGAAAAACTTAGAAGAAGAGCTGCCTGAGGGAGGAGCTGGAACAGTGACTGGGGAAACAGAAGATAACAAAAAGAAGACAACCAAAGGGAAAACAACTAAAAAATGGGGGCCTGTAGTCGCAGAATGAAAAAGTACAAGAGTCTTACAGGACAGTAGAACTACTGAAGAAAAAGCTAGAGACATCAAGAAGATAAAGAACCTGGAGGACAACTACAAAACAAAAGGTAAAACTGTGAAAAAATCTGCTTGTGCTAATATTAAATCCTTTTGTGATAGCTTGAATATTCATGTTGGTGAGATTGGTAGTGAGGAGAGGGTAAATAGTCTAGAGGGTGACTTGGAAGGAACATCCACTAGTAGGGAGAGGAGTGGAAAAAATTTGGCCAAATGCTCTGGGGCAAAACATCTCTGCAAGAGGTTCATTCTTGCCAGAAAAGGGTAGGAAAAAGCATGAATAGACAGGGAAGCGCCCTGAAAGAGGAGTGAAAATATGAGAGGGGCCTTCTGGAATATCTGGTGATGAGGAAGGGAGCATGAGAAGCTGGTGTGTCGTGAACTAAAAATAATCTGTCTTTTGCTCCTGCGTGAGCCTCTACTATTTGTACCTGTCCTTAAACTGTTTCGCTTGGTTGGTGTGGTTAGCTTTCGGACTAGCCACCTCTAGCGCTGGGTGCTTTCCTTTCGTCTGAAATGCTGTAAACGCTGAAAACGTTTTGCTTTGTTCTAATGGAATGGGGCAGGGCTTTGGCCTGTCTTTCTAAAAAACATTATCATTCAGCTCGGAGACTCTGGGTAATGGTGGTGGTTCCCTCTCCTTGGGAGGCTTTTTCCCTGTGAACGAAGCTCTTCCAGAACCAGTGCTGCACCCATAGCCTCTCGACCTGCTTGATTGCTAGGCCCTTAGTCTCCGGCAGGAGGAGGTACAGAAGATGGTCATGACCACCAGCCATGCCGCGAAGAAGAAGATGCCGGCCTTCATGTGGCACAGCATGGCCAGGAACGATTGCGCCACGACCATCGTGAATAGGAAGTTCACTGCCACCGCGATGCTCTGCACCGCCGACCTCACCTCCAGCAGGAAGATCTCGCTTGGCACCAGCCACCCCGGCGGGCCCCATGACTAACCGAGCCCGGCCTGATACACGCCGATTAGGGTGATGAGCACCAGCGCGCAGGCCTTGTCCACCTCGCCGCAGTCGCCTAGCTGCGTCGCAATGATGCCTCCGATCAGGACCAAGGACACCACAGCATCTGGGCACCACCGGCCAGGAACAGTGTCTGCCGGCCAAATTTTTTTAGAGTAAGAGGCGGCAAACGCCCAGCCCCATTCATTAGAACAAAGCAGAGTTGATCTGGTTTACAGCACAGAAGCTAAACGGTGAAATCAAACCAAACACCACCAGCTATCAGCAGAGATCACCACAGCACAGGTTTAAGCCTTACAAACTCACATACAAGCGAAAACAGAACGACACCAAAGAGAGAGCCAAAATAGAAATTAGAACTCCAGCTTCGGCACCCCCATCTTGAGTTTCTTCAGGAAGATTTGATGTCCAGAGGAGCTCTGATGACTCCCTCCAGATAGTTGCACCATTGGACGATGCCAGCTTCCAGAGACCCCAGGAACATCAGCTTCCAAGTGGACAGGAGTTTCAGATTTTCCTCATAATCATTTTCATATCCTGCCACACAGCATTATGAAACACTAGATCATTTCTGGTTAGCCACAACCCCAACAGGGCACCAGCTGAGATAACATTGAAATTTCATTTTTCTTCTCACAAAGCCATTTGGAAACAAGAGATTCGTAGTCAATTATCTCTAAGTTGGAGTAGGCTCTCACATACTCCCACAATCTCTTAGCCACCACGCACTCAAAGAATAGGTGGTTAATAGATTCTTTCTCATCACAGAAAATACAAGTGTCAGGTTTCTCAACACCCCTCTTGAGCAGGTTATCAATAGTCATCAACTTGTTATGTGAGAGAAGCCAAAGAAAAACTTGAATTCTAGGAGGAACTTTTACTTTCCACACCGCAGGGATATACACAGGAACTATCCCTCTAAAATTAATGACTGCATAAAGGGACTGAGGTGTAGGTTCCTTTACTATCATACTGCCACACCAGGGAGTCACCTCCATCATTGTACTCAACACCAGAAACCACCTCAACTAATTCCAGCCATCTAGAGAACATTTGTTCAGAGAAGGTTCTTCTGAAAGTTAACTTCACCTCACTATTATCCCAAACAATCTAGCTAGGGACACACCAATCTGATTACAAATAGTACAAAGATCCCAAAACTGGACAGCCAGAGGAGCTGTCCCAAACCAAGTGTCTTCCCAAAACCTCACTTTTGTAGCATCACCAACATTCCACCTATACCCAAACTTCAGGGATTTGGCAGCCCAAAGAACACCATTCCAAAAATTGGAAGGTTGGGAGTGGGGGAGGCAAAAAATGTTAATACCAGATCTTATATAGTTTTGCTTGACTACCTCATGCCAAAGCTTACCTTCATCTTTCAGAAAACGTTTAACCCAAGACACCAACAGAGCCATGTTGAGATCCCTCAGATTTGGTACCCCAAGACCCCCAATCTTTTTTTTTTCATACTCACTAACTACCAGTTGGCCAGATGTATCCTCCCATGCCCCTCATAGTCATTCCACATGCACCCAGCCATGTGAGAATTGATGAGATTAATGGCTCACTTTGGAAATTTGAAAAAGGACATGAGATAGATAGGCATGCTAGCAAGGCAAGTTTTGATAAGCACCAATCTGCTTGCATGAGATAGCAACTTACCCCTCCACCCTGCAATCTTCTTTAGAAATATCTACTAGGGGTTGGAGGTCTTCTCTTCTCAACTTTTAGTAATGAAGAGGAATGCCAAGATATCTAATTGGGAAAGCCCCTACAGGACACCCAAAAATGTTGGAAATCTCTAACAAGTCATTGTCTTCTAAATTCAAAGGCATAATCTCACTCTTATTGTAGTTAATCCTCATGCCTGACATCATCTCAAAACAGGAGAGGATGCTCTTGAGGTTCCTAGCCCTCTCAGTGTCTTTTTCTAAGAAGATGATAGTATCATCTGCATACTGCAAGCTCACAACACCTTGAGGGATGATTTCAGTTCCTAGCCCTTCAATCAGCTCCTGATTAGTAGCTTTCCTAAGCATCCTAGTTAGCACATCCACTACAAAATTAAAGAGGATAGGGGAAAGAGGGTCCCCCTGTCTCAAGCCCTTACCAGTCTCAAAATGATTCCCTTCCACACTATTGACAGAGACTCCTACAGAGCCATTATACAAAATCATCTTCATCCAAATTAGCCACCTCTCACCAAAGCCTCTCTTGGTCAGGACCTCAATGAGAAAATCCCAGTTAACCTTGTCATAAGCCTTTTCATAGTCTAGTTTAAGCACACAGCCACTACTATCAGAGTGGTACACTATGAAGGATTTCATGAGCAGTGACCGCACTCTCAAGGATGTATCTCCCTTTGATAAAAGCAGTCTGGTTACTGCTAATCAATCTATCAACTACCCTATTGATTTTGTTTGTTAACACTTTAGTCAAGATTTAATAGCTATAATTCAACAAACTAATGGGTCTAAATTTATTCATGGTACAAGCATTGTCTTCCTTGGGAACCAGGGTGATGGCTGCAAAGTATATTCTAAATAAGTCAAGCTTGCCCTCAAAGAAAGAGTCAAAGAGAGCCATTAGCTCAACTTTGATCACATCCCAGAATCTCTGGTAAAACATAAAGCAAAAGCCATCAGGGCCTGGGGCCCCATCAGAGTAAGAGTCATGGATTGCTTTCTTAACCTCAGCCTCAGAGAAGGACTTCTCTAGCTCTTCTACCTCCTCTCTGCTCAACTTATCTGCTGGATCAAAGAAATTTTGGTCCAGTTCCACACAAGGCCTATCTTCATACTTAAAAAAAAGCTTGTAGTAGTCCATAGCTATTTTCGGAATTCCCTCAGTACTATGCACAGGCCCATCAGGCCCCTCCATCATATGAATTTTAGTTTTCCTTCTTCTTTGATTAGCTACAGTTTGGAAATACTTAGTATTTCTGTCCCCTTCCATCACTGATCTATCTCTTGATCTTCGTTTAGCTTTTATTTCTTCAATAGCCCAGATTTTATTAAGTTCCATCATAATCTCCACCATCCTAGTACTTTGGGTCTGAGTGAGAGCTACTGATTCCTGGAGCTTGTCCAAGGAATCAAACTCAGCCAGCAGAGCCTGCTTCAATTTCTTGTTGTGAGATTCAACATTTACGCTCCACCCCTTAATGTTTTTCCTAAGAGCTCTCAACTTGTTTTTCCACATATCCATAGCTGAGTCCCCTCTAATAGGTTTTGACCAGCATTTTTGCACCACCTCGGTAAATTCCTCATGTTGGAGCCACCATCTCTCAAACCTGAATTTCTTTTGCACACAGCAGTGAACACCTCCTCCCACAGAAGAGGTGTATGATCATTGGGGTTCCTTGAGAGATATTTGCATGTAGCTAGAGGAAACTTACTATTGAACTCAGTAGAGCAGAAGATCCGGTCTATACGGGACATGACGAGGTTATCCTGGTTATTGGTCCAAGTGAAATGTCTTTCTATTAGCCCCATATCTACTAACCCAGCTTCATCTGTCCAGAGGTTAAACTTATCACACCAATTCTGGTCCACTATCCCGTTACTCTTATCATTTGGCCCTCTTACCATATTAAAATCCCCCTCTATTATGCGAGGATTTTCATTCTCATAGAGAACCTTTAGTTATTGTAAGAAGGCATCCTTTTGGTCCTCATAGGTAGGCCCATAAATCGTAGTGAAAGAGCATAAAGGGCTATCAGCTTTGCATTTCCCATGAAAGCTAACAGAATAAGTTCTAATATCCCAGCTATTGACCTCAAAAATCTCTGAGTTGATCCCAAACAGGATCCCCCGAGCTGAACCTGTGGAAGGAAGCCAGTTCCAACAGAACTCCTTGCCATCCACCAAGTTCTTTAAGTAAGAATCAGAGAACTCTTTCCTTTTTGTTTCTTCGAGACCTATGAAATCTAACTTGTGTTGCAGACACAGATCATGCACACTTTGCATTCTACCCTCTTTTCCTAGCCCTCTGATATTCCAGAAGGCACCTTTCATGGGACAACAATTTTCCAGGGTGCTTGCCTCGCGTGTTTTTTTCGTCCTGCTGGTTATCTTCCTTATTGTCTACATTCTCCAGCAGAGAACTAGAATCAGCTAAAGAGGAGCTATCATCTATCTCAGAACAACAACAATTTTTAACAGAAACATCTAAACAGGAGCAATTTTAGCAACTGCAGAATTAATATGCTGAGGATTGCAAGAGGTTTTAGAAGATGTACCTTTCTTCTTTATGTAATTGCTCTCCAAGTTTTTCACCTTCTTGTTAGCCTCAGCTTTTTCCTGGGATGTTCCGTTGTCACCCATATGTCTTGAGCTTTTCCTTTCAGGTATAATAGGCCCCCACTTCTTATGAGGTTTTCTCCCAGCAGGCATTTCTTGATTGATATTCTCTTCCATTCCATCTCCCCCCACATTTGTCTTCCCATTTGGTTGTCCCCCCACATTCCTCTGCCCCCTCAAATGTTGTTGTTTTTCAGCCACATCAGGCCCCTGTGGGTTAGGGGCTGAGCATCTCCCCAGCATGTGTTGTTCCAGGTCACTCTCATCAGGAAGTTTTTGTAAGAGCATCATTTGCTAGTGTAACATTGTGAACTTTTTCTTCCATATCATCAGAGTATATGAGCATAGGTTCATTACAATTCTCATCCTCCCAGACAAAGTCTCCATCTTCATTCACCAATTCCATATCCTTAAGCAGTTGATAAATTTGGTTCTCATCCATTTGTACATCATGTAGTTTAGTCATCTCTTGATCAGAAGTAGTTCCCTTGTTGGAGCCCAAGCCACCAGACTGCTGGTTCTGATTCCTATTGTCATAATCAACCTGATCCTCGGGATATCAAAATCCATTCTTAGGTTTCCTCAACCATGTCTTCACTTTGGATAGTATCCATCTTTTTTGCAGGAGTACCCTTCCCTTTACTTGAGCTTAGTCCACCCAAGTTCTGACTGTGCCCCTTGCTTCCACTCCCCCTGACCTCCTGAAGAGCACCATCAGTATCCAGGTTCATAGCCTGATCTTCAGGTGTTTCTACCGTCATGCTAAGGATTATACAGATTCCGCCCCCCCCCCCCTCCCCCCCACAGACAGAACAACCTTTACTTGGTATTTTGGTGTAGTCTCTACACTTAATCTTTAGCCTAGCCATCTCATAAAAACTCTGAAACAGCCCCTGCCAATCACTATCTTCTAGCAGCCCATAGCTTGAAGCTATTTGATCAAAAACCTTCCAGGAGCACCATTTTGGAGGAACTCATCTTAATTGTACCCACACCTCTTGAAGCTCAGCATGGGGTTCAAGTTCCCCATTCCACACCTCTACCTTGATAGAGACACCCTCCTTGTGCAAGTTGATTGAATAGAGATCTGCCAAGTCCTTGACCTTTTTGTCTAGAGGAAATCATACCAAGTAACACCAGTCATCCAATTGTCTTACTTGCCACGGCCAGTTAGAGTTGAAACTTGTTGCCAATTCCGTTATCAGCTCTTCCTTTGTAATTTCCCCAGTATCAATATAAACCTTCCCACAATTTCTCACATCAACCATGATTTGCTCAGCCACATCTGGAATTTCTACATAATAGAAGCCCAGACCACTAGCAGCACTACCTAAGAATCTAGCATTGACATGTCCTTGTTTCCTCACTGGACACAAATCCACCACATGTTCTGAGCTCTGCAAATGAAACAGATCTTTGGCTTCACACAGTTTGCTCTATGGTGCCCTGGAATGCCACAATTATAACAGACAATATCAACAAAAACCTCTCCCCCATCAGGCACACCACCAGAGCTAGAGCTAGAGCTTCCAATAGGGTTCTTCTTCTTCGTAGCCTAAGGAGCTGTGTGGGGAGTGGGGTTACCATGGCCTGCAGACCAGGTTCCCCCCTCCCGCTGGACCATGGTGTCAGACTCGGGTGCACGGGACTGTGCACGTGGTGTACTTTTTCTAGGATAAGGGATGGGACATGGCCCACGCCCTACATCTGTTGTAACTACTCATAGCCTAGTAGAACTACTCCTACAGTAGTAAAACTAGTCGGATACAGTAGGAACTACCAGAAAAGTACTTGGGTAGGACTCTAGGGCATGTATCCGACTAGGACTTCCATGTAAACCTGTCCCCCCAGACTATATAAGGGCAGACAGGGACCCCCTCTAAGGGGAATCACCCAGGAGATCACCCAATCACCATCAAAGGCAATACAAACCACACAGGATGTAGGGTATTACGCTCTCGGCGGCCCGAACCTGTCTAAACCTTGTGTTCCTTGCACCTTCGAGTTCCTGATCTCGGCGACACCCTACCTACAAACTCACCACCTTGGGGGTATCCCTCGGTGGGCGTGGCAGTAAAATACCGATAGCTGACGCGCCAGGTAGGGGTGTTCATCGAGCATCCACTGGAGAACTCGATGGCATCTCTCAACTTCACCAGCAAAGTGCTCGACGAGGACATAACCTTCATCTTCGGCTCCTGGATCTGCGTCGCCAACGGCTTGGGTGGCTTCATCAGCCACCTAGTCGATTCCAGGAAGTTAGAGGCCTCAGCAACTCGACGCAGCAACCTCGACTCCTTCATCGATGATCTCAACGAGTTGCTGCTCCCTGATCTACCCAGGCAGATCGAAAAGACGTCCATTTTCAACACGAATTCAATTTGTGCTGCACCAGGACCACTCTGATCGGATTCAAACCGATCTGAGGAGGCTTTGCGATCCAAGTCCCTCCTCGACTTGGAGGAGGACTTGGATTGCCTCTTCAAGATTCGAGACGAGGGAGCCACCGCGCGTCGGACCCCCCCCCCCCCCCCCCCCCCGTTCTCGACTACGACTCAGATTCCAACAAAGAGTCACCCTCCTCGCCGTCGTTCATCTTCGGCTTCTAGGTCTGCATCGCCGACGCGGTGGTGGCATCAACCACCACCTCGCTGAAACCGGGGAGCCAACGGCATCTGCTCTAGCATCCTGCCGCGACATTGACGACCTCGCCGAAGATCTCGACAGAATTTGATTTTCCGATCTAATCGGAAACCATGTGGACACGTCTGGATCCAACCCGGCTCCTACTCGTGATCGACTCGAATTCAGCTCGTGCCACGATGGCAACGCGTCGTCGCCGCCGACACTGACGACGCGGCTCAACTTCAGCTAGCACCGCAGCGCAGACGCGCTACTACCACCGGCTACGACTACTTTGGCAAATCTGCATCGCCAACGATTACTTCAACTACTCATCTCGACTAGAAACTGGTCACGGACGAGCCTTAAACTACTTGGCGACTAGTTCTGCATGGTCAACAACTGGTCGGGATCAAATCCAACTAGTTGGCTTCATCAACAAATCGTCGTGGCTCCATCGACGATTGCTGCGGTTTCGTCGACAACCGTCTACGTGTGGGCATGTTTCGACTACTCCGACTACTTCGTTTGGCAAGAAAACTAGTCGGTAGTGGGCTTCACACCGTCAAAAACTAGTCGGAATCGACTCCGACTAGTCAGCTTTATCGAAAAACCGTCGCGGCGCCATCGACGGCCGCTGCGGCTCGTCGACAATCGTCCACGAATCAAGCTAAGTCACTTATACCTTTTTTGACTTGTTCTTCACAAGATCGGATACTTTTTGCGCAACACGCATTCTCCTCACAGGCCATGTCATGCCTGTTCCCGATTGCCTATACGGTCCGCCCTGCAACACGGGCGATCGGGTTACACCCTATAAGTGCGCTCCATGAGCGTTCTCTTTTTTCGCGTAGCGCCGACTGCTTTAGTTTCCTCTCAACGGTTGCTACAATACCCGGGTAGCGTACGCTTATCGTGACACCTCGACTCTTCTGTACGCCTATGCAACTACGCATGCACGCGGCCAAGCTCCCTACGCAATGGTTTATGGCAATTAGGGATCAGATGCCTAGCGTAATAGGCTACCTACCCGGTGTCATTATGCGACCCAGCAAGAGTACAACACGAAAAATTTTACATGCATTTTACAATGCTGGGATTTGCTCCCAACACGATATCATGTATATCAGTTACAACATACTTTTATGTTTACCTTGCAGGGGACCTGATCTGGACCGTGCTGCTGGGCAAGTCGGATTCAACTCCGACTAGTTGGCTTCATCAACAATCGCCCACGACTACTTCTACTTCGCAAGAACGCTTAACTACACCTCGCCAGATTTGACTCCGACTAGTTGGGCTCATCGACAGCCGTCGGCGACTACTTGACTTCCTGAAGAATGCACGGCGACACGCTGGTGACTACTTCGACTACTCATTTCGCCTACAAGACTAGTCGGAGATGACTATGCGCGACGACGCGCGGGCAACTACTTCGACTACTCGTTTCTCTTACAAGACTAGTTGGAGATAACTATGCTTGGCGACATGTTGGCGACTACATCGACTACTTGTCTCGCCTACAAATCTAGTCGGACTCAATTATGCTTGGTGATACGTTGGCGACTACTTCGACTACTCGTCTCGCCTACAAAACTAGTCAGAATCGACTCCGACTAGTCGCCTTCATCGACAGTTCAAGTTTCAATGGCAACTTGGCCAATACCTGGCTCGAGAGCTGGCACCACCGACTACTAGGCATATACTATACGACTCATCTAGCTCCCAAGCTCGGGGGCTGGATACGACACGGCTCTCAGCAATGAAGGTTTGATTTGAGTGGTAATTTAGGGCATTTTTTGGCGAATAACAATTTTTTCAGGGAAGTTATCCCGAAAAAGGCGGTTTTCCAATTACTGAGCCAACTTGCCCATCTTAACCATCAAATCTCTACTGTCATATATTGCATGCCACGAATCTTTGGATCCTTTATTCCAAAACTTGAGGATTAGGATTCAAGGCTCGAGGGCTGCGGGACATGTGTCATCAGCGACTTATTTTTCAAATCTGTTGGAAGATAAGGACAAAAGACTCAAGACTTGAAAACTACTCAGGGCATGAGCACCTCACAGCCTCGACACAGTCAAGGAAGTACTCGGAGGACACCTTCAAGATGAAGTTCGGAAGAACTCGAAGACGCCTTCAGATGTACTCGGACGCCTACAGTACTCAGCTACGAAGGGCTCGGGGGCTTGTCAGACCCCGGGTACACGGAACTGCGCACGTGGTGTACTTTTTCTAGGATAAGGGATGGGACATGGCCCACGCCCTACATCTGTTGTAACTACTCGTAGCCTAGTAGAACTAGTCCTACAGTAGTAAAACTAGTCGAATACAATAGGGAACTACTAGAAAAGTACTCGGGTAGGAGTCTAGGGCATGTATCCGACTAGGACTTCCATGTAAACTTGTCCCCCCAGACTATATAAGGGCAGATAGGGACCCTTCCAAGGGGAATCTCCCAGGAGATCACCCAATCACCATCAAAGGCAATACAAACGACACAGGACGTAGGGTATTACGCTCTCGGTGGCCCGAACCTATCTAAACCTTGTGTTCCTTGCACCTTCGAGTTCCTGATCTCGGCGACACTCTACCTACAAACTCATCACCTCGGGGGTATCCCTCAGTGGGCGTGGCGGTAAAACACCGACACACGGGGACATGGATGATAGCCCTGCTAGAATCCCTACTCATGGAGGTAGTATGGGGGGGGAGGAGGGTAATCAAAATACCAGGGAGGAGGACGCCATCCACGCCCCCAATCAGCCATCCTTGCTCGAGTCTGAAGTTGATTGAATCGAGGCTTTGCTCTTCCCCTTCCATACCTCACGGCTCAGGTTGACTTTCTTAGCAGGATAAGCTCTATCACCATGAGATGCTGGGAAGCAATACTCTTCAGCGAACGATCTACCCTCAAACAGATCGCGCCCGATCCACACTAGAACCAAATTTGGGGAAATAGAGGAATGGGAAACCCTAGATCGAGGTGGCGGTGCTGATGAAATCTCCCACAACCGCCCAAAAAAAGTCTTCTATCGCACCCGCCTCCTGGCTTGGGATCCCCTTGTCAGGGCTTGTTGTCTTTCTTCGTTCAAAATGTGTATTCCTCCCGCCCAAAACTGGCCTTCTCCTCGTCCATCACTCATCAATGGCGGACTCGATCCGCTCTTCACTACCAGAAATAGTAGCATCCATGACGTTTTTCCGTGTGACGTTTCAAACTTCATCATTGAACAGACCACATCTATACAAAGACCTCCGCTTCCCACTAACCTTGATCGGGGGCACGCCAGCCGTTCATTGGCTATGGGCCCCCTCTCGCACAGCACTATATAAAGAGAAGGGGAGCCGCCAGGGCACGTGGTCAAAGGATTGACGTGCCATTAGGCTCCCCACACACCCTAGCTCCACTGATCAGGAGAGGCGCTGAAGCGAGGGGAACCCGCCTGCAGCACCGCCCTTGACCTCGCCGCCACTGCAACCACTTCCCCGACTCGCCGGCCACCACTGCGCCCTCTACTCCGGCCACCCTGTCGCCTCCTCCTCCAAGCCCTCTCCACTCATCTCTCTCTCTCGGTCTCTCTCTCTCTCTCTTTATGCTCTGTAGATGTAAACCTTGTTGATTATCTCAAAGTTAATGATGAAATACCTAGTGATCTACTCCTAGAGGGTGCTAGGATTTTAACACCCGTCACCTGCTGAAAGAAGGGTATCATCACGGCCATGAAGAGCTGTGGCAGGTACCACCACTAGGAGACCATCATCCTCAGGCCTCACCAGGCCGGGGCCTAGCTTGGACCTGTTCGCGGTGACCATGTCGTCTAGCCCGTAATCGATAAGTTTGCCATTAGTGCCCAAGATAACTCTTACTTTCTCGCCGTCTTCGCCTTGCTGGACGAGGCTGTTGGGCGTCTCCGGGAGGAAGAGCACGCCAAAGGTGAGGAAGGCGGCAAGACAACCGCGACATCGAGTGACACTGAAAGGAATCGGTGCTTGTAGCCTAAGAGGGGGAGGGGGTGAATTAGGCAACTTAAAACCTTTACCTATAATCTCCATCTAGTTTGCACAAAACATAAACTAGAGCATGCTATCTAGATGTGCAACTATGGTTCTTCTAGTGTTCCACCCCACCCAAACAAGAGTTTTGCAACCTAGAGCCAATCCTAGCTTGAAACTACTCTAGAGAAGTAAATGCACACAAAAGTGGGTTTGGATTTCTGTCACACGAGAAAGTCGTATATGATAGCTAGACCAGGTAGTAAAATTGCTTCAAATCAACTCATAAGAAACATACCAATTAAATTAGGTAGCAAAGTCATCAACACCGACTTGATCCTTTTGGCACTTGAAGTCATCGATATATTTTGGGAGTAGATTGGATGACTTGGCATGGAGTAACCTTAGATCTTGCCTCCCGAGCCATTGAAATCAATTCCCCGACCCAAGGAACTACCACTCTATATTTTCCTTTACAAGAATGCACAAACGCATGTGCTCTTACTAAGGTCCATTCAGAACTAGAAGAAATCCTAGTAGTACGCGAGTATGCCGATGTTTTCCCAGACGACTTACCCGGCATGCCACCTGATCGAGAAATAGAGTTTGTCATTGAACTACAGCCAGGCACAACAACTATCTCTAAACGACCCTATCAAATGCCACCCAAAGAATTAGCAGAACTGAAAGTACAGTTGCAAGAACTTCTAGACAAAGGCTATATTCGTCCCAGTGCCTCACCTTGGGGTTGTCCAGCCCTATTTGTGAAGAAGAAAGATAATAGTTTGAGGTTATGTGTAGACTACCGACCCCTCAATGCGGTGACTATCAAAAACAAATATCCACTCCCTCGCATTGATGTTCTTTTCGATCAGTTATTTGGAGCAAAAATCTTTTCCAAGATTGATCTTCATTCTGGATATCATCAAATCAAGATCCGACCATGTGATATTCCAAAGACCGCTTTCTCCACTCGATATGGACTATATGAGTACTTAGTCATGTCTTTTGGTCTCACGAATGCTCCTGCCTATTTCATGTATCTCATGAATTCGGGTTTTATGCCAGAGCTTGACAAGTTTGTCGTGGTCTTCATCAACGACATTCTTATTTATTCCATGGACGAGGAGGACCATGCTAAACATTTGCACATTGTTCTCCAACGTCTCAGAGACCATCAGTTATATGCTAAGTTCTCCAAATATGAATTTTGGTTGGATAGTGTAAAATTTTTGGGCCATACTATCTCCAGTATTGGTATTTTAGTGGACCCCGGTAAATTTCAAGAGGTGATGGATTGGAAAACTTCCACGTCCGTTCATCAAATTCGTAGTTTTCTTGGTTTAGCTGGTTATTATCACCGCTTCATTTCAGATTTCTCCAGAATTGATAAGCCTATGACCGAACCGTTGAAGAAGGGAGAAAAATTTGTGTGGGATGAAGATTGTGAAAAAGCTTTCCACACTCTTCGTGAACACTTGACTACAACCCCAGTCTTAGCTCAACCTGACACTACCAAACCATTTGACGTTTACTGTGACGCATCTGGTACGGGTTTGGGTTGTGTACTTATGCAAGACAACCGGGTTATTGCCTATGCTTCACGAGCACTTCGGCCCCATGAAAAGAATTACCCAACCCATGATCTTGAGTTAGCAGCTGTCATTCACGCTCTTAAGATCTGGATGCACTACCTTATGGGCACCCATTGCAATATTTACAGCGATCATAAGTCTCAAGTATATATTCACACAAGCTGACCTGAATATGAGACAAAGATGATGGTTGGAATTAATCAAAGATTATGATCTTGAGGTGCACTATCATCCAGGCAAAGCTAATGTAGTAGCGGATGCACTCAGCCGCAAAGCTCATTGCAATTGCCTATCTGCTACATCATACAATGAGACGTTATGCTCTGAAATGCGGAAACTTAGGTTGGAAATAATTCCTCAAGGAACTTTGAATCACATCTCTATTGAACCCACTCTTCAGGACCGTATCATCACGACACAATTACACGATGAGGGTGTTAAGATCATCAAGAAGAAACTATCTCAAGGAGATAAAAAGTACAAATGTTTTCATCAGGATCACAAAGGAATTTTATGGTTCGGAAATCGCATTTTTGTTCCGAAAGATCGCAAACTCCAAAAACAGATTCTTGATGAAGCACATCTTTCCAAATTCTCTATTCATCCAGGCAGTAGTAAAATGTACCAAGATCTCAAGCAAAATTTCTGGTGGACCAGGATGAAGAGGGAAATTGCCCAATATGTTGCAGAGTGTGACACTTGTCAGCGAGTGAAAGCTAGCCACTTACAAGTAGCTGGTACACTTCAACCTCTGCCAATACCATCCTGGAAATGGAAAGACATCACTATGGACTTCATTGTTGGTTTGCCCAATACATCTCAGAAACACGATTCTATATGGGTTATTGTAGATAGGCTTACAAAGACCGCTCATTTTATTCCTGTTCACACCACCTATAAAGCCAAGAGATACGCTGAGATATGTCAGGATCGAATTGTTTGTCTACACGGGGTACCAAAGACAATCATTTCTGATCGCGGCACTCAGTTTGTAGCATGCTTTTGGGAACAATTGCAAGAATCTTGATACCAAATTAATCTGAAGCTCAGCTTATCATCCTCAGACCGATGGCCAAACTGAAAGAGTAAATCAAACTCTCAAAGACATGCTTAGAGCTTGTGTCATTCAGTATGACAAGAATTGGGACAAATGTTTGCCTTTAGCAGAGTTCTCCTATAACAACAGCTATCAAGCAAGCCTAAAGATGGCACCATTCGAGGCATTGTATGGTCGAAGGTGTCGAACTCCGTTGAGCTGGTCACAAACTGGAGAGCGCAAAATCTTTGGACCAGACTTGGTAGTAGAGGCAGAAGAAAAAGTGAAAGTTATCCAAGGAAATCTTAAAGCTGCCCAATCTAGGCAAAAGAGTTATTTTGACAAGAGGAGAAAACCCATAAAATTTGACGTTCGTGATCATGTCTACCTTCGGGTTTCACCAACCAAGGGTGTGCAACGATTTGGAGTGAAAGGAAAGTTAGCTCCTCGGTATGTTGGTCCGTATGAAATCATAGATGAATGTGGACCCGTGGCCTATAGTGTACGACTTCCTTCGCAGCTTGCAGCCATCCATGATGTTTTTCATGTCTCTCAACTAAAGAAATGTGTCAGAATTCCTACCGAAATTGTGGAACAACAAGAAATCACGGTGGAACCAGATCTCTCTTATGTGGAGCAACCCATCAAAATCCTTGACCAGAAGGAAAGAAGTACCCGAAGAGCGGTGATTAAAATGTATAAAATCCAGTGGAACCATCACACTGAAGAAGAAGCCACATGGGAGACTGAAAGTTATCTCAATCAAAAGTTTTCTAGTTTTCATAGTTCCATCCAAGGTACACACCTTCCGCACTTAGTTTTCATCCGAATCTCGGGATGAGATTTTTTTTAAGGGTGTAGGCTGTGACACCCTAGGTGTCTAAAAGATTAAATAAAGGTCCCAACCAGGAAATCAGTCACCAAATGAGGAAGAGAAGTATGAAACAACCTATCAAATATACCTTGCAGGCAAATGAATATGTGTTTATACATAAACAATTGAACCCGTGCAAGCAAACCCTTGTAACTTTAAAAATTGATAACAAATGACTCTGAAAATTTAATGGCACGTCTGTCATAACAAAAGCAACAAAAGTCTAGTTGAACTCAAAGGCTAACAGTGCAAAAATTCACATGAAATGATGTGTCATTTAAATACTTGTTTTCATAATTTCTAAATAACTTTTAAACCGTAGCTTAAATGAACTTGGGCTAAAACAAAAGTTGTAGATTTTCAAGTTCCCTACAACTTTCATGTTTAGAGTTTTTCAGGTTCCTAATTAAAATTTTAGGAAAATTTAATTTGAATCCCTCTGCCTTCTCTGCCCTCCCCTGTTCGGCTCCAGCCGGCAGTGAGGCGCCGCCACGCGGCAGGGCATCCCTGTGCTGGCAAGCCGCGCCAAGGCGCGAACCCCAACGGGCCCGACCAGACACCGACCAAGCCTGCTACAGGCGATTTACCGCTCCTCGTATCCCGCCCTGGCCAGCCCGCGCACGCCACGCGGCCGAATATTCCCGACAGTCGGGCCACGACGCGCCGGCGAAGCCGCGCCCTTGTCCCGGCTGGGCCTCCCTCCGTTGTGTCGCGCCCAGCTCCTCCACCAGTCCCCCTCCAGCGCCTATAAAAGCCACCCCGGGGCACCTCAGTTCGTTTCCCCCAATCTCCAACTCCGATGAGCAGTCACCTCACCTACGCGTGGACGCACCACTCCGCCCCCTCATTGCCCAAAACAACCCTCCCCCCACCTTCTCCGCCTCACCCCGAGGCTACACAGTCGTTCCACGCGCCGTTTCCCTCACCTGACCGTCGCCCCCCGCCATCCGCCCCCGCCACCAACTTTGTGCCACCATCGGCAGGCCACCTCGGTCCATCCCTTCCCCACCCAAGACCTCAAACAGGTGCGGTTTGTTCCTCTCTTGCATCTTCAACCTTCACCCTCACCATCGGCAACCCTAGTCGCTGAATTTTGGCCGGCAGTAGCCGTTTCCCCTGTACCAAGGACCCATCTGCGTCGATTTCAATCTTCTGAGAAGTTTTCTGTAAATCTCAAGGACTCATCTGTAAACCTAGAAAAACAACTTGAAAACCAATCTATTAACTTTGAAGATGCAAAACAACTCAGAGAAAAATCCTAAAAATACAAGCTAAGATGTTCTGGAATCCTTAAGTGGAGATCTACAACTTTGTAACAGGACCTTGGATCTGTTTCCACATGATTTTAGATGTGGATTTAAATCAAGTTTAAATGACTTTTAATTGTTCCAAGAAATTCAAGAGAGAACTGCTCATGAAACTTGAATGGTAGCTTTAGTGCTAAGAGTTTAGCCTTCTATAAAAATTTCATACTCTAAATCCAAGCACAACCAGTGGTTTCGAGTGCTTTGGTTATAAGCTAGATCCCTTTTAAAGCTAAAATGTTAGCCTCTGTTTCTTGCTTTGGAAAAATCTACAAAAATGTGCAGTAAACTACTCATTCGAGTAGGTTTGATCAGTAAGAAGTTGAGCACCAGTTTCTTGCATGGTTGTTCTGTGCAAGTAGATCTTAATCATAAAAATAACTATTTAATAAGCTTTTCATGTGTAACCTGCTGAATAAAAATGGCTAAATCTGTTACAGTAAGGTTATATTTAAGTAACAAACTCTACATAAAAATCCCAACTCTGGAGCTACTTTTATAAGTAGTTCTGCAACCTGCGAGTAGTTTGGGTCAACCAATGCTCCCTGTTAAAAATGGTCGTACAACATGCACAACCACCCGCTCACTTACTGGAGTCAGTTAATACAGATAAGTACTCGTTTAATGACTGCTCGGGAAAATGAAAATAAAGTACCTAACTACTTAACTTAAGTTTTTGACTACTTTATAAAGCAATCTTGTACCAGTAAAACCACTCATACTTGTGCATTCATATAGACTCGACTACTCTCATTGACGGGATCTACAATCTAGTGCCTGAGTCCGAGAGTGAGCAGCAAGAAGCTCAGGGTAATCCAGCAGCAGCTGCTGAAGACCCAGACCAACGTTCGGAGGAGCCCCCGGCTAGTTTTTCACAAGAAGGCAAGCCCCGGTGCATGATCCTAGTTTTTAAATTATGCAACTCTTGTTTCTTTTGCCTGCGCATTTCAAGTTCATAGGAGTTGATTGGAACCCTAGCTGCATGATCCTAGGTACATTTGTAATGACTACTAGAACAGGAAGATCGAGTAGATGCTATGCTAATAGGGACGGTAAAAGTCGAGTAGTTTGCTGCTACTCGCGAGAATTATAGGAGTTGAATGTTTACCGCATACTGCAACTATAAGGTTGGCAGGCGGGGCTGTGGTAAAGTACTCGTGGTTGAAGCCCCGTCTGAGTAGTGAAAAATGCTAAGGCCACAGTGTGTGGTAGCAGTGGTTAAGCGTTTGAAAGTACTAACCACATACCGAGAATATGGTAATCGGTAAGCTTAAGTACCCGATTGAACCGGTGCGTGGATAGGCTCTACCGTCTTAACACTGTCCCATGGGCCCAATGGTGAGTGCAAGAGGGGTCATGTTTCAGCATCGTCCGTGGTTCATGGACATTTTGTACTCGAGGCCGGTGGCCCTGATCCATAAAACGGGGATAAAGGGGAAATGTTACACGTGTGACTCTTTGAGTAACCACGTGACGTGTGTTTAGGTTTTCCTTGCAAGGTTAAGAAATTCGATTTGAATCGTCCGTTTCTCATGGTAATTGTGACTGCTTAACACTCTTGCCACATAGAGTAACAAGAGGAACTATGGACATGATGAAACTTGTTGGATGATTAATTGTTTTTCACCATGTTTGATTAGAATTAGATGCTCATCTAGACTGGTTCAATGAACTAGAATATTGAAAGGTGAAACATGAAATTAAGAACCTACTCTTTGTTGCTTTTCAGCAAAAAGAAAACCATAGAACCTTAGAGCCTTGCATGATTAGTAGTCGGTATTTCCATACCACTAGTCGGGTAAGCCTTGCTGAGTATTAGTATACTCAGCCTTGCTTGTGGCAATATTTTCAGGTATGTCTGTTGAAGATTTGGTAGCCGGTTTGGCTTGGCCGAGTGCTTTGCCGATTGGTTGGAGAGTGGAATGGGATCCTTCCTGGACTAGTAATGACCCTGCCGACGATAGTTGAACGTGTTTTTCTTTCCGCTGCAGTAAAACTCTGAATAAAATTTGTATGTTGAACTTTAAAAGTACTCGAGTGGTATTTTCGACTTGTAATAATTCATGCCCGACTGGTGCCTATAAAATCTATGGAATGTTGTACTCTCTGGACTTGCCTCCGTGCGAGTTATGTGTATGCTTGGTTTCGATTGAAATATTAAGTGGTTGCATCGGGATCTACCCGACAGACTGTCGGATTAATCCGTTTGAAGTGAATGGTGGCCAGTTCATCTACAAGGGTGATGGTTAGTGCACTTGAGCCGGGTTAATTCGGGCGGTTCTGCTACAATGCTCCTGATCGCCAAGTCTCTTCCGATCAAGAGCTTGGTCTCACCACTAAGGCTCACGCCAAGTAGCTGAAGTCCTCGACACAAAAGCAATGCTCATCACCACCTATTGCATCCATCACTTTAACGTTGTCTTCACTATGGAGCTCCCACGAAGGAGGGGTCTCCTCGTCCCCTGAATACAGTTGTCGACGCCGCTCCACACCAAGCCGGAGGGTTGAAGACTTGCCGGTGCGTCACCAAGACTGCAAGAGGCCAGCTCACCAAGATTATAGTGGTGGTTCACTCTAGAACCAAACACAAGGTAGCTACACCTTGCTCTCACACTCTCTCTTGGCCTAATCTAGCACTAACGCTCTCTAAGCATGTGCTAAAGCATATGGATGCGATCAACTAGCACTATGGTGGCTTGGATGTCTTCTTCAATGTGTATGAGCTTTCTCTCGACTCCAGCAACCACAACTGGACGAGCAAAGGGGTATAAATATCCAACCAACTCCAAAGAGCCATTGCTCCAATGGCCAGTAAAAGTACAGTAGTATCGGATAAACCGACACTCTGTCCGGGTGGGTGTCGGATCATCCGGTACCGCTTTTTGCCACATAGTCGTTGGCCCCTTTCTGTCATGCCACCTTTTGCTTGCGTCATTGCACCGACACCGATGCTTGTCGGTTCATCCGGCGCTGAAGAGTTTTTTCCCCGAAACCTTCTGTCACTTGACATGCTCTTTGAGTAATCAAACCATGATTGCACTGACGCCTCCTTTAGTAGTACTGGATCATCCGGTGCTGATGGTACTTTTGCCCAAAACCTTCCGGAGCTTCTGAGCAAACACCAGAGCAACTATGCAATGCACCGATGCCTATTCTCCAGGGTGTATTGCACTAACCTGTTG
This sequence comes from Panicum miliaceum, assembly GCA_032594955.1. Classification (NCBI taxonomy): domain Eukaryota; kingdom Viridiplantae; phylum Streptophyta; class Magnoliopsida; order Poales; family Poaceae; genus Panicum; species Panicum miliaceum. Next base: position 1,649,757 of record CM064070.1, on the reverse strand, counting down.
ATTTTTCATCCCGCCGGTTCATCCGACGCCTTGCTTCATGCTGCACTTATCCAAATCATCTCAGCCGTCATTTAGACACCCTAAAATATGGCTTAGTTGTCTTGGCTTTGATTTGGACATCTTGGCTACGAGTTGGACTTCATCCATGGGACCTAGGAATCCTACAAACATGAGCTCACAAACTTTGTTAATCCTATTGACTATGTTGTCACTCAACCATCCAAATCACAAGAATGGCCTAATGGGCCTATTTTCCTTATGGACACTCTCCAGCCCCAGCCTCCTTTGATCTTCTCCATATCGAAGTTGACTAGCTGCGCAACGAGGGAGCCGAGGCCTATGCAGCGCTGGAAGCTATTGCTAAACGCGCCTCGATGCGACGGCGGAGCCATTTCCGACAGGTACAAAGGCACTGCCTGAAATGGAGATTATACATCACCTAATTAAGTTCCTAAATGCGCATGATGATAGCATCAACAGAAGATTGGACATTCCAAACCTGTGTACCAAAGCCGAGACCAACGCCGAGCAAGACCCGGCAAAGGATCACCATGGAAAGATGCACCGCTGATCCGCTAATCACCACACCGGCAATGACAGCCATGCCGGCCATGATCATTGAGGGGCGGCGGCCGAACCTGGCGGTGACCGCCGTGGCGAAAAATGTGGTAGCGAGGCCAGCGACGTAGAGTGAGGATGTGAAGGCGGTGAGCAGCTGGCTGTCAAACCGGCCGTAGTTACCGACGAGCTTGCCGCCCTTCATCCGCCTATACACCTCTGGGTAGAATCATTGCAGGAACGCGTCCACGCTACCAATAACAATTGTATGCAACGCTGAGGGTTCCATCGATCAATGCTAAACTCAGGTGTGGAGTGAGCTATATGTGTACATGTACCTAGGACTCCGATGTCGTAGCCGAAGATGACGCCGCCCATGCCAGCAGTGATGCACGAGAGCACAACGAAGGCAGTGATCGGGCCACTGTAGGGGTGCGGCTCTTAGTGTCCCGGAGCCTCGCCGCCAAGCGCCATGATTGAGCTAGCTTGAACGGCCCGTCATGGAATGGTGTGCTTTTCATTGCTTGATTAGGGCGCCTCCAGCAGACCTAGCTAGTACTAGCTAGGAGGATTCCACATCATCTAAAAAATAAGATTTCTTTTATCCTTACATATTCTCTCTCCTTTCTATGGGGCCCACAAATTTACTCTCCATCTACACTTCCCACAGCTGCATGCAGACTGCTGTCGATTCTTGAGCTCCTCACTAGTGATGAACAAAGAGCTAGTGTGTTAATGTTTTGATGCTCTCTCTCATCCACATCAAGTACCGAGCCTAGTCAGCCATCAAATAGGTAGCTCAAATCTCTTTGTTGAGGACGCCCATATCTAGCTCGTTGCATATGTGGCTATGGATTGCAGAATTGGGCGCCGTTGGGCCCACAAGGCGTACCCCGTGTGTTGATAAGTAGGACACAACTTGAGGCAGCATCTCAGATTGCATGCAAACTTTAAAACAAATCCATCCAAAACTTGCCGACCCGCATCAATTCCTACCTGAATCCCATAAACTGAACTGTGGCCTACAAGTGAAACTTATATCTAAGAGGAAACGGGGATGCTACGCTAGCTACCGCGTTCAACAAGGATCTTATGTAAGCGGATGATCATGGATCGTTACCACTAGACGCGCAGCATAGTGGAAGTAGAGTTGGGGTAGCTCGCCCCAACGTAGTCGCACGTCGGTGAAGAGGAACAAAATCACGTCTCGCAGCTCCTCCTTCTTGTCCCACCGATCAGCACCACAACAGCGCAACAACGCTTCCTCGAAGTCCACATGTACGGGGCGGGAACGCCGGTCACCCGTGTGCTAGCACCGCTCTTTCGGCTAGGGTCGGGTGGAGAAGAGGGTCGATGGTAGCTAGGGTTTGTGGCACAAGAGTGTTGGCCGCCCACAACCCCGCCCCTCATTATATAGACCCCACTTAATGGGCCTTCACGCTGGAAGCCCATTAGGGTTCTAATCCTCCTCGTATCAATATCTGGCCCATGCATGATTGCCTCTTGGGCATATCACCGACAACCTCCCACTTGCACTAGAGACAATCATAAAAGCAAGTTTTCATTCCAACCCGTTAAGTGTGTGACCCGTAAGATTTATATGTGAGTAGTTGTACTGAAAGAACCATTCTTGCACCCCTAATCAGTAGAGACACCTAGCAGGGCGTGCTGACTACCACGCACACATAAAGATCATATAGGCAAAAACCTTTGGATATACACATTCACTAATCCCTTTGCCTCAGATACCTGTCAAGCTCAAGGCGAGTGTCGTGCCACCCTTGTGATAGCTCGACCATTTAACTCGATCTTGCAGCGGATTACAATTTATGACTAACTCTTTAGTCACTTTGTGATTATCTCTTTAATCACTTTGGCATGGCCATGCACTTTCTTAATCCAACCGCATCAAGGAGCCCAGGTATATCTCTCCTGTTGTCTAGGAGGGGCAAATTCCATCTTGATCCGCTCACATCCCATTCCATGTTTCATGATACACCCAAAGACTACTTTTATAGCCACCCAGTTACGGAGTGGTGTTTGGTAGCCTCAAAGTACACCACTACACACAGTGAGAAACAATGGCAATCTCAGGTCAAAGGATTCAGCGGGTATATCACTCGAGACCAATTGATGGCACATTTTAAGACAACTACCTCCGTAGTGTCTCAAGGTGTGTCAATCCAACACCATGTTCCCTAACATGTGTCCACATTGTTGATTTAATATCTCCATATCTATGATCTATGAAACATGATCATCAATCAATACATGTGCTAGTTTATAAACCATTATTGTTCCTCATAACGGCAAAACTAGGGATCATTTAGAACAACAATATAATAATAAGAGAGGTTCACAAAAAGTCACCGCACTTGTTAATCAATGTAAATAACTGTCATTCAGGGAACAAATAACACTTTATTGAATAAAACACAAACTTAGACATGATTACAATAATCCCCCACTCACACTAGAGTCAACCATGCAAATATCTAATACCCATGGAACTCATATGCGCCTCATGCTTATGTTGTGAGAGGGCCCTCATCAACGGATCAGCAATGTTTAAATCCGTGTGCACCTTGCAAATCTTCACATAACCTCTATCGATTATCTCACGGATTAGGTGATAGCGCCGTAGTACGTGTTTGGACTTTTGGTGTGATCTAGACTCCTTAGCTTGTGCAATGGCACCGCTATTATCACAATAGAGGTCCATTGGACTGGACGCACTAGGAACAACACCCAACTCAGAAACAAACTTTCTTATCCAAACAGCCTCCTTCGCAGCTTCTGAAGCTGCTATGTACTCGGCCTCCGTTGTGGAATCTACTACAGTTTCTTGCTTGGAACTTTTCCAGCTCACTGCCCCTCCATTAAGGCAGAACACAAAACCAGATTGCGATCTAAAGTCGTCCTTGTCAATTTGGAAGCTAGCATCGGTGTAACCATTTACATCGAGCTCCTCTTGACCTCCATAGACTAGGAACTTATCCTTAGTTCTTCTAAAGTACTTCAGGATATTCTTGGCTGCGACCCAGTGAGCCTCTCCTGGGTTTGGCTGGTATCTACTTGCAACACTTAGAGCATAGGCTATATCAGGGCGTGTACAAAGCATGGCATACATGATGGACCTAATAGCCGAAGCATATGGAATCACACTCATCTTCTCTTGCTCATCAGGTGTCGAGGGACAGTGACTCTTGCAAAGACTGACACCATGTGACATTGGCAGAAAACCCTTCTTTGAATCCTGCATATTGAACCTTTTCAATACCTTGTCAATATATGTATCTTGGCTTAATCCAATTAGCCTTTTCGATCTATCTCTATAGATCTTAATACCCAAAATATATGCAGCCTCACCTAAATCCTTCATTGAGAAACTTTTCCTAGTGAAGATTTAGTGGCTTCCAATATTGGAATGTCATTTCCGATCAACAATATGTCATCCACATAAAGGACCAGAAGTACAACCGTGCTCCCACTAGCCTTTTTATAAACACAAGGCTCTTCTTCATTCTTGATGAAGCCAAACCCTTTGACTACTTCATCAAAACGAATATTCCAACTCTGAGATGCTTGCTTTAACCCATAAATGGATTTTTGAAGCTTGCATATTTTTCTAGCATTTTTAGGATCAACAAAACCTTCAGGTTGTATCATATACACATCCTCACTAAGGTTTCCGTTTAGAAAAGCCGTTTTGACATCCATTTGCCATATCTCATAGTTATAAAATGCAGCAATAGCTAGAAGAATCCGAATAGACTTTAGCATTGCGACGGGAGAAAATGTTTCATCATAGTCAACACCTTGAATTTGTTTAAACCCTTTCACCACCAATCGCACATTATGGATATGAACATTTCCATCCATGTCTATCTTTTTCTTAAAAATCCACTTGCACTCCACAGGTCTCACACCGTCAATGGGATCAACCAAGTTCGAAACTTGATTTCCATGCATGGATTCTATTTCGGATTTCATGGCTCCAAGCCAATTCTCAGAGTCCGGTCCCATTATTGCTTCTAGGTCTTAGGCTCATCATTATCCAATAACAATACATTGCGCTGCCCCGTGGTTAGGAGCGCGAACTTTTTAGGTGCGCGACGTGCCCTTACAGACCTTCTTGGGGCTGGTTCTTCCACAACGGGTTCTACAACTCCTTATGCATCACGTGAAGGTTCAATGGGGGCTGAAACCATTTCAGGTACTTCCTAAATTTCTTCAAGTTGCACCTTACTCCCACTAACTCCTTTTGAGAGAAACTCTTTCTCCAAGAAGACACCATTGCGGGCAACAAACACTTTGCCTTACGCTTGATTGTAAAAATAATATCCTTTGGTTTCCCTCGGATACCCCATAAAGAAACACTTGTCTGATTTTGGGGTGAGCTTATGGGACATCAAACGTTTGACATAAGCCTCACATCCCCAACTTTGAGGAAAGATAATCTGGGATGTTTCTATTCCATATCTCATATGGAGTCTTCTCCACAGACTTAGTTGGAACCCTGTTCAGTGTAAACACAGCAGTTTCTAGAGCATAACCCCAAAATGACAGTGGAAAATCAGTTTGGCTCATCATCGACCTAACCATGTCTAACAAGGTTCGGTTCCTCCGTTCTGAGACCCTATTCCATTGAGGCATTCCAGGCGAAGTCAATTTTGAAACAATTCCACATTGTTTCAGATGATCACCGAATTTGTGGCTCAAATATTCACCCCAACAATTAGATCGCAGAAATTTAATTGTCTTGCCCAATTGATTTTGTACTTCATTCTGAAATTCTTTGAAATTTTCAAACAATTCAGACTTGTGCCTCATTAAGTAGATGTATTTGTATCTACTAAAGTCATCAGTAAAAGTCATGAAGTACTAAAAACCACGTTTGGCTACTGAGCTCATTGGTCCACATACATTGGTATGTACAAATTCCAACAAGTCACTTTCCCTCTCACTTTGACCTGTGAAGGGCGCTTTAGTCATCTTCTCAAGTAAACAAGACTCGCACATACCAAATGATTTAAAATCAAATGAGCTCAATAAACCATATTTATGGAGTTCTTCTATGCGCTTCTCATTTCTATGCGCTTCTCATCCCGAAAAGAGAGGTTTTCAAATTTACTACTCCAATTTGCCTACGTTTACCATCAAAACTTTCCTATCATACTGCATGCCACGACTCTTTGGACCCTTTATTCCAAAACTCAGGGATTTGGATTCAAGGCTCGGGGGCTGCGGGACACGTGTCATCGGCGACTTATTTTTCAAATCTGCTGGAAAACAAAGATAGAAGACTCAAGAATTAATTGACCCTCAGCCTGATTCTACGAGTCAACCTAAGGCTCGGGGGCTTCTCCATATGGAGTGCGAGTTTAATCGCACCCCATATAAAGAAGACTGGACAACTATTCGGGGCATGAGCACCTCACAGCCTCAACGTAGCCATGGAAGTACTCGGTGGACACCTTCAAGACGAAGTTCGCAAAGAATTTGAAGACGCCTTTGGAAGTATTCGAACGCCTGCAATACTCGGCTACGAAGAGCTCGGGGGCTTGTCAGACCCGGGCACACGGGACTGGCCACGTGGCACACTTCACCTAGGATTCGGGATGGGAAATGGCCCACGCCCTACATCTATTATAACTACTCGTAATGCAGTAGGATTACTCGTACAGTTGTTAGACTAGTCGGACATGATAGGAGACTAATCGAGAAGTACTCGGATAGGACTCCTTGGCTTGTACCCAACTAGGACAGGCACCCCCTCAGGGACAATCACCATCAAAGGCAATACAAACCACACAGGACGTAGGGTATTACACTCCCAGTGGCCCGAACCTGTCTAAAACCTTGTGTTCCTTTGCACCTTCGAGTTCCTGATCTCGGCGACACCCAACTAACCAAGCTCACCACCTCGGGGGTATCCCTCGGTGGGCGTGGCGGTAAAAACACTGACAAGCGACAATGCCAAATAAAAGTGGGATTCAAATCATTCGGTCAAAGCCTTTTTGCATTAATGTTATAAACAGGTTTTATCTTCAAGATCAAGAACGTACAATCCATTCACCAATGGACAATGTGCATAAAGTATATCATTATAATAAATTGAATAATGCTTGTTCTTTATTACAATCTCATAACCATCAACTTCTTCCAAACATGAAGAAGAAATAATGTTCTTACTCAAAGCAGGAATGCAATAACAATTATTTAATTTCAAAACTAATCTAGAGGGTAATGACAAATGATAACTGCCAACCGCCATGACCGCAACCTTTGCTCCATTGCCGGCATGAACATCCAACTCGCCCCTTGCAAATCCTCTAGTCCTTTGAAGTCCCTGCAACGATTTGCAAATGTGAATCATCGACCCAGTATCAAATACCCATGATTCACTAGAAGATATAGATATATTAATTTTTGTAATATTTATAATATTTATACCTGAGGCGGAAGTCTCACTTCCCTTCTTCTTCTTGAGATCCTCCAAGTATTTCTTGCAGTTTCTTGACCAATGCCCCTTGGCATGGCAAAGGAAGCATTCATCATTAGGAGTAGGGCCAGATTTGACCTTTCGCTTTTTCTTAGAGCTTGAGGGCTCATTATGAACCTTTCCTTTAGCTTTGCCTTTGGGAGGCGTCCAACGCTTCCTCTTTTTGTTCTCCTTCTGAACCACCATCACATGAGTGGGGCTTTTCTTAATGCTCTTCTCTGCTATTTTTAGCATCCCATGCAATTCAGCCAATGTTTTCTCCATGCCATTCATCTGAAAGTTCATGATAAAAGGCTCATAGCTCGCCAGGAGTGATTGGAGAATGACATCAATAGCCAGGTTAGGCTTGAGTTTAGAACCAAGTTTCTCCAAAGTCTCAATGTAACCAATCATCTTGATCATATGAGGACTGACCGGGCTACCCACTGCCAGCTTGCACGCAAACAAGGACTTTGAGATGTTGTACCTCTCAGTCCTAGCTTGGTTCTCAAACATTCCATGCGGCCCCTCAATCATGGAGTGACCATCGGCATGCTCATACTGCTTCTGCAGATCAGGGCACATAGTGGCAAGCATGAGACAGCTGACATCAAGTGAATCATTGCAGTGCTTCTCATAAGCTCTATTAACAATTCTCAGGTTGCGGTACTAATCAATAAAATTCGTTCCATTCAACTTTTCTTTCTTAAGAACAGATCGCAAATTGAAAGTGGAAGTGTTACTGGCAGACATGATCTACAACATTAAAATAAGAACAAGGTTTTAGCACTAAGTTTTATGCAATGCTTCTATTAACAAATTTAATAAAAGACTCCCACTATATTAACATCGTCTTCCCTCTAACGACATATAGGGGACCAAGATCCATATTCACTAAAATCCTAGTGAGCTTTGGCTTCACTGCTAGAAAGTTACTAACATAGGTAAACAACAAGTTGCTAATCATATCTCTATATGACTCTTGTTTCTTAGGTGGCATCCAATGCCCCGGCTCCAACTCCATATCCTAATGCCCAAAACCATTTTGATAGCTTTGTTGGGTAAACCAATACTATTGCTAGTGAATGTCTGACACCCACCCTGTTCATGATGATAGTTGACGGTACTCTACTTTGGTAAACCTACCACACAACGATCAAAATTTTATTAGGTGCAGCTAATGTAAAAGGATATCAAAGTTCTCAACTTTAATGAGGGAAGCTATTCTATCATGATTAAAAGCATATCGACCACATGAAATGTCGGTGTTTTACCACCACGCCCACTAAGAGTTACCCCCGAGGTGGTGAGTTTGTAGGTATGGTGTCGCCGAGATCAGGAACTCGAAGGTGCAAGGAACACAAAGTTTAGACAGGTTCGGGCCACCAAGAGCGTAACACCCTACGTCCTGTGTGTGGTTTGTATTGCCTTAGGTGTTGATCGGGGTGATCTTGGGTGATCTTGCATGAGACACGAGTTGTCCCTCATGGTTCTATTTGAGGAAGGTCCCTGCCCGCCCTTATATAGTTTGGGGGGACAGGGTTACATGGAAATCCTAACCGGATACGAGCTCAGGAGTCCTACCCGAGTACTTTTTGAGTAGTTTCCTTTTTTTCCGACTAGTTCTACTACGGTACGAGTAGTCCTATTACGTTACGAGTAGTTACAACTGGTGTAGGGCGTGGGCCATGTCCCACGCCTTATCCTGTAAGATGTAGGCCATGTGCGCAGTCCCGTGGGCCCAGGTCTGACAAGAGCTCTTCGTAGTCGAGTACTGCAGGCTTCCGAGTACTTCTGAAGGCGTCTTCAAGTTCTCTGAACTCCATCTTAAAGCTGTCTTCCGAGTACCTCCTTAGCTGCCTCGAGGCTGTGAGGTGCTCATGGCCCGATAGTTGTCAAGTCTTCTTTTATATGGGGTGCGATTGAACTCGCACTCCATATGGAGTAGCCCCCGAGCCTTAGGTTGACTTGGAGAATCAGGCTGAGGGTCCATTTAGTCTTGAGTCTTCTGTCCTTATCTTCCAAAAGATTTGAAAAATAAGTCGCTGATGACACGTATCACTGCAGCCCCGAGCCTTGAATCCAAATCCTCAAGGTTTTGAATAAAGGAACCAAAGAATCGTGGCATGTAATATATGATGGTAAAGATTTGATGGTTAACATGGGAAAATTGGTTCAGAAATTGGAAAACCTCTTTTTTGGGAATGAATTCCCTGAAAAAATGGTTAAACAAATAACTTCTCCAAAATGCTGCCTAAATTACCACTCAAATCAACCCTTGTTCCCTGAGTCAATGGCTAGATAAGACCTCTGGGTTAAAAATTTGAAAAACCCCTTATTTCGGAATAGAATCCTCGAAATAATGGTTAAACAATTATCTTCCCCAGATAAATCTTCAAAATCCTCTTAAATCAAGTTCTTCCACGAAACTTCCGAGTAATTTTGCAGCGTCCAGCTTCGAAGTGTGAGAGCTTAAACGATCCGCCAAAAGCAGGCTGAGTGCCCTGTCGCACCTAGCCCCCGAGCATGGGAGCCAGGCGAGTCGCACGAGATATGCCTAGTAGTCGGTGGCACCAGCCCCTGAGCCTAGGCATTCAATGAAGCTGACTAGTCGGAGTTGATTCCAACTAGTTTTGTAGGCGAGATGAGTAGTCAAAGTAGTCGCCAGCGTGTCACCGAGCAGAGTCAATTCTGACTAGTTTTGTGGGCGAGATGAGTAGTCGAAGTTGTTGCCAGCATGTCGCCTAGCAGAGTCGATTCGGACTAGTTCTGTGGGTGAGACGAGTAGTCGAAGTTGTCGCTAGCGTGTCGCCGAGCAGAGTCTATTCCGACTAGTTCTGTGGGCGACACGAGTAGTCGAAGTTGTCACCAGTGTGTCGCCGAGCATAGTCGTTTCCGACTAGTTTTGTAGGCGAGACGAATAGTCGAAGTAGTCACCAGTGTGTCGCCGAGCAGAGTCGATTCCGACTAGTTTTATAGGCGAGACGAGTAGTCGCCAGCATGTCGCCGAGCATTTTTCACGAAGTCGAGTAGTCGCCGACGGTTGTTGATGAACCCAACTAGTCGGAATCAAATCCGACTAGTTGCAGTCAAGCGATCAGTGTGCCGACAGCGTGAGCAGGAGTCGCTCTGAGTAGTCGACATAGTAGGCGATGTAAGCTGAAGTTTTTCCGAGTAGTAGTTGTAGTCGGCGACGTGTAGCCGAGCGTTCTCGCGAAGTTGAAGTAGTCGTTGGCCATTGTTGATGAAGCCAACTAGTCGGAGATGAATCCGACTCACCCAGCGGCATGGTCCAGGCCAGGTCCCCTGCAAGGTAAAGATAAAAGTATATTGTAACTGATATACATGATATCGCGTTGGGAGCGAATCCCAGCACTGTAAAATGCATGTAAAATTTTTCACGTTTTGCTCTTGCTAGGTCACATAATTTATCCGGGTAGGTAGCCTATTACGTTTAAGCACCTGATCCCTGATAGCCGTAGACCATAGCGCAGGAAGTGTGGCTGCATGCACGCGTAGGAACATAGGCGTACAAAAGAGTCGAGGTTTCACGGATTGAAGCGTGTGCTACCCGGGTATTTTAGCAATCGTTAAGAGAAAACTAGAGCAGTCGGCGCTACGCGAACAGAGAGAACGCCCGTGGAGCGCACTTATAGGGTGTAACCCAACCGCCCGTGTTGCAGGGTGGACCGTGCAGGCAATCAGAAACAGGCATGACATGGCCTGGTGAAGAAAATGCGCGTTGTGCAAAAAGGTATAAGTGACTTAGCTTGACTCGTGAACAATTGTCGACAAAGCCGTAGCGGTCGTCGATGGAGCCGCGACGGTTTGTTGATGAAGCCAACTAGTCGGAGTCGATTCCGACTAGTTGTTAATGGTGTGAAACCAACTCCTGACTAGTTTTCTTGTCGAGACAAGTAGTTGGAGTAGTCGTTGGCCGGTTGGCGTTGCCAATTTTTTGAAGTAGTCGTAGCTTTGCTTCTTTTGTGGAGATCGAGAAATAGGCTTGACTCCTGATTGTAGCCGCCGCTTCACAATTTCCTTTTTGGACTCGAACTCGGGCAATCGGCCTTGCGCAGAAATAACACGAAATTCCTCAGGACCCGCCGGATCTTGGGCCAATAGCAGATGAATACTTCTCTGCTTTGGATTGTGACTCGAACGCATTGCGTTGTGCAAAAATCCAAATTGCCTTGGATTCGACAGATGACCGCATTAGGATATCGTTCGATTTTGATAATCACATTGCGCCGAGTAGATTGATTATGATGACGAGATCTTTCAAGCTCGTCGGTGGATCTTCGTTGATCACCCCTACCTAGTGCGCCAGTTGTCGGGTTTTTACCCCCACGCCCACTGAGGGATACCCCCGAGGTGGTCGTTTGTAGGTAGGGTGTCGCTGGGAACAGGAACTCGAAGGTGCAAGGAACACAAAGTTTAGATAGGTTCGTACCGCCGAGAGTGTAATACCCTACGTCCTGTGTGTGGTTTGTTTTGCCTTAGCTGTTGATCGTGGTGATCTTGGGTGATCTTGCATGAGGCACAAGTTGTCCCTCATGGTCCTCTTTGAAGAGGGTCCCTGCCCGCTCTTATATAATTTGGGGGGACAGGGTTACATGAAAATCCTAACGCCGCCCTTGTATAGTTTGGGGGGACAGGGTTACATGGAAATCCTAACCGGATACGAACTTAGGAGTCCTACCTAAGTACTTTTTGGGTAGTTTCCTTCTATTCCAACTGGTTCTACTATGGTACGAGTAGTCCTGTTACGTTACGAGTAGTTACAACTGGTGTGGGCCATGTTCCACCTCTTATCATTTCAAAGATAAATAACAATTTGATTTTGTGCCCAATTGTGCATTTAAGTTTTGCTTCAATACAATATATCTATCCAAGGATTGGCGCAGATTGTTACATGTGTCCCTGAATTATATTCAAAATGCATCGTGAAAAATATGATGTACTGATTCATATAAATATATACTGCTCGCAAAAAGCTTTTCAAAAATATACACATGATGATTAGAACATTGATACGGTCAAATGCTTCACAAAAATATTTATAAAAGATGTGACATTTTAATTAAAGGGTAATCAAGTGTTTGAAATGATTTATAAAAAATGTTTATAAAAGGGGCAACCTAGCCCTAACCGCCATTGATGCTTCATTGCTAGATGTAAACACACATTTGCGGAACAAAAAAAATAGGAATTTTTGTAGCAGTCGGCGAGATAGAGGAGGATGCGGTCGTTGGCGACGCGCTCCGCTTCGAACACCTCGCACCGCCCCGCGCTCCTCCAGACGGCGAGCCCGGCGCCGAACCGCGCCTCCACGCGGCGCCAGAGCGCGGGCTCCTCGGCCGCCGCGCGGCGCCAGGAGTGGCACACCTGGGCGGCCCCGCCAGGACGTCGTCCACCGGCAGCTTCCCCAGAACGGTGGCCACCGTGTCCCGCGGCAGCTCCGCCCAATCCCTCGCCTCCGGCGGCTGCGGGAACGGGAGCTCCGCCCGGCGGCGGCGGCGGCGGCAAGGGGACGGGAAGGAGGAGGAGGAGGGCATGGCGCCGGCTAGGGGTTTGGATTGGAGGGTTTAGCGGCCGGCGGTTTTTAATTTTTGGGGACGGAGGTTTCCGTCGGTCAGAGTTAGACGACGAGCGCAAGTCTGGGGTCGTGGATTGGTGGGCGGTGCCTCGTGGAACACACACTCTCTCTTACCGGCTGAGCCTGTAGTCCTGCACTGCTGCAAGCCTGCAATCAGCCCTGTATATGTGCCCATATAGAAGCCCATTCCATGTTTACTCTCAAACAAAAAAAAATACAAGCCCAATCCATTCACGTTAAGATTATTTACAAAATACGGTTCAATTGCAACCCACAAAACCATATCGATTTACTCCAACTAAAATGTCCAGTTCCCATTGCTACTGAACCGGCTCATGCAGGAACTCCAGTGCTTACTAATCCTAGCAGGGAGAGAGTAGATTCCCAAAGCAGAAAATATAATTACACCCAAAATGTTACAGACCCTACCCTGAGAACTGCCAGTGCTGAGCAACAAATTTGACAGTAACATCATTCCTTCATAACATTTTCACTCTGTACTGAATCCAAGCTTCAGTTTTTTTTTTAAGTCAGCACACAAAGCGGAGCTGGCTTCTTTGTGAACAACAAAGCGGATCAAAATCAGGAAGCATAGCGATTCCCTTTATCGAAAAAGGAAGCATAGCGACTCAACATCGACCGAGGAAGGGAGCAAAGCAGCAGCAGCTTTTGAGACAAGTATTAGAGCACACAAGGAGAAACACATGATTATGTGCAAAATATTCATCTCATCGTGCCATGACAGTAAGAGCAGACCCAAAATAAGCATGACGACCGTCATCAATAATAGGTTTGTTCCTAAGAAAAATTGCAGTATTCTCAAACACTCTAGTTCAAGGTCAGTTCATTTTGGCGGCGTGCGGCATCCAATCCAGGAATACGGGACCTGTGCAGTTTTACAGTACGCGGACGACACCCTGATCGTCTGCCATGGCGAGCTAGCGGATGTGACTCGGCTTCGCCTTCTGCTAGATCAGTTCGCGGATGCCACCGGCCTTAAGATCAACTACCCAAAAAGCACTGCAGTCCCGATGCATGTTCCGGACAATTTGCTACAACAATGTATCTCAACACTGGGATGTAAGCAGGAAGGATTCCCGCAAACGTACCTGGGGCTACCGCTGTCAAACGACAAGCTGAATTTGACAGCATTTGCGCCCTATGTGGCCAAAGCCGACGGATATATCGCTGGGTGGCAAGCTAGTCTCCTCAACCAAATGGGGAGGACCGTGCTCATCAACTCAGTACTGGATTCACAATTGGTCTACTTGATGTGTGCTCAACGGGTGCCGGCCGGGACACTGGCGCACAGGTCGACCACCGGTGTCGGTGTCTCGAACCGCCGACTAGTAAATTTCGCGATTGCGCGTTTGGCCCGGATGGTGTGCAAGAAAGACACGAGGGTTTATACTGGTTCGGGCGGAATGTCTCGACGTCCAGTTCGAGCCGCTTGTGCTCTTGCACTAAGTTTGCAGTAGGGGTTACAAATAGGCAAGAGAGGGAAAGGGCTCCTAAGTCTCCAGTGGAGTGTACGTGCGTGGATGTGAGTCTCAGAGTTCCATTGTCCTGGCGGGGGTCTCCCTTCCCTTTCCCTTTTATAAGTCAAAGGGAAGGGAGTGGTTATAGAGAGAGAGAGAGAGCAAAAGAGATCCCCGGGATCGTGCTACTTCTCCCCTTCGCGTGGGCCCCACTAGCCCTGTAGATGACGATGGAGGCGCTCCCATGCCGTGCCCTGGTGCGACGTGTGGCATGCGTCCCAACGAGATGCGCGGCGCGGGTCTGCCCGGTTGCAGGACAGGCGACGTGCGCCCTGCCAAGATAGGCGGCGCGAGCCCCCGGCACGTTTTACGGCTTGACCCTTGGCGCGGCAGACGGCCGGGGCTTGCCGTAGTTGCATGTCTTCTCCGGAGGTCATGTCGTCGCACGTCCTTACCTACCCTTACGCTAGAGGTATGTCATCCGGCGTGACCCGTCATTTCGTGGGGTCCCTGGGGGCCTCACGCCTTATGGCAGACGTGCCCGACCCCTCATCGTTGGGGTCAGGCAAGGCAGACACGCCCGATCCATTACCCTTCGGATTGGGCGAGGCGGCTGTGTCCTTATCATGTGCTTCGCGTTGGGCTGTCGGTGCCCCTTCTCTTGGTGGGCCGTTCTGCGGCCATTTTACAGGCCACCTGGCCCAACCCGCATACTCTTAGGGAGCTAATCCGTGGTTAGCTTTCTAAGGAGCGTTCTTTGGGGTGGGGGCATGATATTTTCCCCGACAGTAGCCCCTGCATGGCTCGAAGAGCCGTGTTGGGGTTTCGTTTTACCCGGGCAGCGAATCCCATGCTGGTCTGAACGCGTTCTCGGCTTGGCGTTTAGGTCGATGTGACTCGGAGGCGACTTGTCTTTGTCAGGCGCATGTGGGTCCGCGCAAGCGCACCCACTGGGTGTAGCCCCCGAGCCTCTGGACGAATCCGAGATTCGCGCAGAGGGTTCTGCTGGCATGCTCGTCTTCGTGTCCTGGTTGATGTGACCGTTGAGAGCTCCCCCCCCCCTCACGTCTCACGTGGGTGCGCGCGAGCGCACCTTGTGGGTGTAGCCCCCGAGCCTCTGTGCGAGTTAGAGATTCGCGTAGAGGGTCCTGCTGGCGTATCCAAGGGTACCCTGTGACGATGCCTTGGCTCAGGCGCCTTCTCATTGGGTTTCATATCTGACGCCCACCGACTGTGGCTGGCGGCAGCTTTGGTGATCACCGAGTCGCGTGGCGCGCGCTCTCCTGCTGTATCCGTGCTCGGTTGCCTTGGGTCTCACGCGACGCCTGTCGCTTGCTCCCGTCCTGATCTGCGTCCGCCTGCCCCATCTTATCTCGTGCTATCCCGTTGGGCCCGCAATCGCTGACGGGACAGGGGTAGGTGGACCCTTTTAATGCCGACCGCTTGGGCTCTTGCCCGTTCAGCTTGGCGTCGTCGCCTTGCCTGGACGCGGCTACAAATAGCGGTGCTGGGCTGCTGGTTGCAGCACCAAATCCGAGCGGCAATTCCACCAATAATGTGTTGTAGAAGTAAACCTCCTAGGGCCTAGGTTTGGCTCCCTGGAGCTGGATCCTGGCCCCCCATCAGTTGTTGTTAGTGGATTGACTGCGAGTGGAGGAGCATGATGAAGGAGAACTCGAGCTTCCAGATCCTCGGCTTCTCCTTCGTGGAGTGGTTGCCTTGGACTAGGTGCTGGTCCAACACGAGGACAGAGATGGACTCGTCATCCTTCGTGAAATCGTTCGGTAGGTGGCGTCCCACCCACACCTCCCTACTTCCTTCCCGTAGGGAGGCGGGGGCGAGTCTTGCCGCACCTGCCCTGATTTTGCGCGGGACTGCCGGCTCCGTCCAACGCCGCACGGCCTCGCCGAGCTTCTCTCGTTCTCATCCTCCCCGCTACCATTGCCGGAGTCGCCCAGCGGTGGCCGAGGCGCATGTCTAGGCAGCACGAGATGTACGCATCGATGACCGCGTACCGCTCCTGCTTTTCGAGATAGCCTCGCTGTTAGGGGATGGACTGCGACGCGATTGTCCATTCCATCCCAAGCCTCGTCGGAGCGGATCGCAGACAACTTTCGGCGCTGCCCTGCGTGGCAGCGCTTAAGTTGTTTGTACTTGTACACGGCATTCCTTTATCCCGGACACTCCTTTCGCCCAAAGTATAGATCATTTTGATAAATCTAGATTTCATGGTTTTTTTTACGCACCCAGAGTGCTCCATATAATCGCCCTCCTTGATCCTAGAATAAAGGAAGGATGTTTCTGCGTTTGGTTTTATACCCCGAGGGAGCCCCCGAGCCCACGAAGGGTCGGATGTCATCTTGGGATTTTTCCTACTTGGGAAGGGTCCGTAGGATAGGATTTCCCTTTCGGTCCTCGCCTTCACTTCATATGCGACCGCGCGCTCGGTCTCCTTGCGAGTCCGACACCTGAGGCCCCGCGCGTTAGCGGGAGACTGGTCGGGCGGCCGTCTCATCTTATATCCATCTCCCTTCAAGCGTCCTTGTCGTTAGGACGGAAAGGCTGAGCCGTGCCATGGTTTTCCTTGTTGGTCGAAACACGGCGCTCGGTGAACTGGTAACGGGTCAATTCAAGTGAGGCCCCAGCTCCCATTTGAGGGGATCCGGCATGGGTCAGCTGGTGACCGACTCCAAAATCTCGACGGGCGATCCGTATAGTTATCAGGTCCGTTCAAACGATCCCGACAGCTCGTTGCCTTTCCTCGGAGAAAAACCACGGGTCGCACCTGGGCGCGGCGTGCAAGCAGCTCCTGACATGATGGGGTGACGTGACATGGCGAAAGCGGTCATTATGGCGGTCGTGGGGGTTGAGGCGATCATTCGCCTGCCGCTTCCCTCGCCTATAATTAGGACTCTCAGCCCCTCCACTGTGGCCATGCTCTTTCTTCTTCCTGCCCTCTTCGTCTCCTCGCTGACATCTTCCCAAGCCACTCCCTCCTCTGCGCCCCTTTTCCTACGAGACTTCCCGACCCCATTTCGCCGCCCAGCAATGGCGTCGTGGCACCGCTCGGATGTGAGCCGATCGCGCCTGGAGGGTCTCATCAAGCGTGGGCTTCTCTGCCCGTGGTCCGCTGCAGAGGAGTGGATCTTACTAGGTCGCGAGGAGTTGTTGGCGCCACGTAATGGCTATGTCGTCTCCTTCGCGCACTTCCACGAGCGTGGGTTTGGGACGCCCCCTCATACCTTCTTCCGGGAGCTCCTCCACCACGATCAAATAGAGCTGCAACACCTCAACCCCAACGGGATCTAGCAGATTGCGGCCTTCATCGCGCTGTGCGAAGGATTCTTGGGGATCGAACCCCACTTCGACCTCTGGAGATACTTCTTTGCCGTCTCCCTAGTCAACAAAAGGGACAGATCGACGGCCCTGATAGGATGCGTCGAGATCCATCTCCGCGGGCCTCATGCCCAAGAGTACATGGCCATCTCCACCACAAAGTCCAACAAAGGGTGGCACTCTCGGTGGTTCTACATCAAGAACAACGACACCGCACCTCTCCCAATCTTCACCGGTCATACGATCATGGCGGCTCTACCTGCATGGTCGTGGGGGCCTGTGGACAAGGAGAAGAAGAGGCTCGCCCCACTCCTAAGCGCCATCGCGCACCTGAAGAACCATGGCCTCTGCGGCGCCGGCGTCATCGGGGCTTACCATTCGAGGCGGGTGGCGCCGCTGATGGCGCGCGCGCTTCCATTGTTCGGGATGGCGCCGGGGTGCGGCTGGAGGGCACGACGCTTGCCCAAGGCTTGCTCCGGAACTCGGAGATCCAGCAGCGCATCCGGGAGGCGTTGGAGAAGCCCGATGCGACCTTCCCAGTCGATGGTCACTCGGCGATGCGGCCTGACACCGGCTTAATCGACCTGGTGAGTATTTCCCGACCTCCTCGTTGTGTTTTGCTCCTTTCCTGGATTCTTACTCTCAACTTTGTGGGTTGGCGTTTGAAGGGTTAGTTCAGCCCTTTTCGCGATTCCCCACCACCGTTGCCGGAGGACGAAGTCGTGCGAGCAGCGAATCATGCTGCCGAGAGGCACGCAAGAAGAAGGACGCGGAGAAGGCCAAGAAGGAAGCACGGGAGCGCGCGAAGTTGCAGCGCGGGAAGTGCGGACAAGGGTCGGATGTGGAAGCGATGGAGGATGACGACGATGACGACGACGACAATGAAGACGAGGAGGAGTGGGACGACATCCTTTGGGATGAGCTGGTACGCGACGACGCGCGGGGCCATCCTTCAGTCGTCGGCGTCAACACTGGGACCCTCTAGCCCTACGCCTGCCCCGACGCAGCAAGGGGAGGCTGCGCCTGGAGGCGATGGAGATAGGGCGTGACTCCCCGTCAGTGCAGGTTCCCTCCATCTCTACGCCTGCCCTGACGCAGCAGGGGAAGGTTGCGCCCACGGCGATGGAGATGGATATCGACATCCCGTCGGACACTCCCGCGCAGGTGGGGGATCCCAAGCGGGAGCGTGTTGAGGAGGCGGAGCTGGGGTCGGGAGGCTCGACCCTGAAACATCCTTGTATGGTGGCGTCCTCGTGAGTGAATGATCACCTTGCTCCTTCGTGGTCGGTGATTCTCCTCCAATGGCGTACTAACTGCCCTCGGGCCTTTGCTGGAGGTCGAGCAGGTACCTTGGTGGTGGAGCTGCGGAAGGTCCTCGCGCTCCGGCGGACACCTTTGGGTTCGGCTGACGTTGCATCGGGGGCGAGCGTGGAGGGTGCCGAGGAAGACGCGGCGCTTGCGAACCCGGAGCCGCAGCCGGTGGCCGAGGGTCCGTCACAGGAAAACGCGACCGTGGAGGGAGTGCTACCATCGGCGGTGCTTGTCGAGGAGGGATCAGGGTCGGGCGCACCCGACTTGCTCCCTAAAGTTGAGGCGCAGACGACGCCGCCACCCCATCAGGCTGACGTGTCCTCCGCGGGCCCGGTACATGATGAGATGGCGCGGGAGGAGCCGCCACTGCGCGAGGTCGTGGCGGTCACCCAGGAGGAGGGGCTTTTGGTGGCGAGGCGGCTGGGACCATCTCCAGGAGGTGATGTCGCAGAAGATGCCCACTCCCTTGGTGTTAACGAGACTGGCCGGCCCTGGCCATGATGGGAGAGCCTCGCCATCCTTGGCTCAAAAGGGTGGGGATCTGCCTGCGCGGGAAGGCTCCCAAGAGTCGCAGACCCTGCCGCGGCGATCCTCGCCCTTGGCGATAAGGTGGAGGATGAGGAGTGGCAAGGTGTCTCAAGAGCTCTGTCCGCCGTGCTGGGCACGTTGCATGATGTTGTTGTCCCGCGCTGCCAAGTATGGCACGTCGGCACCCTCGACCCTCGCACCCTTTCTGAGCACTTCTGATATGTTTCTTCTTTGCAGTTGCTCATGAATTGCAACCGGGATCGACGTGATGAAGAGGTGCGATGATGCGAGGAGCTAGCAGGGCAGCTTGCCGTGGTCCGCCAGGTGGTGGCCGATGCCCGAGCCAAGGTGCTTGCAGATGCCGAGGCATTTGAGCGGCTGTGAGGGGAGTGGGACCAGTTGGCTGGCACAGTGGATGAGCTCTGCAGCAAACTCGAGGCGGCCGATCGAAAGCGCAACGCCACCATGCGTCTTTCCAAGGAGTGGGAGGAGCAGGAGCGAGCCGCTTAGAGGAATCTCGCGGATATGATCCTTCTCCTGTTCCCCTCGGATTATCAATTTCATGGTCGCGGCGTGTTTGATTTTCCTTCCTAACAGGCACCCAGCAGCAAGTGGTGCTCCTTCAGCAAGAGCGTGTCGAGGAAGAGAAGCGAAAGCTTCAGGCCGAGGCAACGGCCGACAATCTGGCCGTGGAGGTTGCTTCTGGGCGAGCGGAGCTTGCACGCCTGAATGGCGAGACAAGCAAGCTTCAGGACCAAGTGAATGGTAAGGCCTCGCTCGCCATAACCGTTTCTTCGAAGTTTCTCAACAGGCTTTCTTGACGTCGTTGGCGTGTGTCTAGACAATGCTAGATGGGAAGCTTGGACAGGAGGGAGTGATGCATCGACGCCTGGGGAGTTCGGCGAGGTGAACGCCACGCTCCGCAAGGAATCCAGCAAGCACGACACCTTGCGGACTGTCGTTGGGCTGGTCTTGAATGATTTTGAGATGACCTCGGAGCCGGGGATGAGTTCGGTTGCAGTCCAAGTCATCCACATCACGGATCGGGCGTGCGGGATGGCGAAGCAGGCACTGCACCTCGGCGTGCAACGGTCGTTCGCGATTGCGCATTCCCACTATGAGAACATCGACCTACAGGTGATGAGCCAAGGCTTCGCGCTGGGCTACGACAACGCCGAGCTGGACTAGATCGAGGAAGAGGTGGCCCCCTCACGCAAATCCTAATTGCAAACATGGAGGAGGAGGTCGTTCTTTAGTAGTTAGCTTAATTTTAGCGGTGAACTAGGCCTTGACACCCTAAGTTATGTAAACAATCTTTTAAATTTATGAATTTTGGCCGAGAGGGCCTTTGGCGAGGAAATTTTATAGAGGTCCGACTGTTCCTAATATTGGGGAAATGGAAAAGGAGGTGCGAATGAGAGGGCTCTGATCACGCTGGTGAGCGAAGGCACCGTAGCCGCTAGGGCGAGGGTTTCCCGCAGTCCGACCAACTTTACTCAAAGCGCGCTCCTTCGTAACTTGCATTTTCTTTTTTGCCTCAATCGTCGGAACGGGTTGGGCGTAATGGATTTTGAGTGGGTATGGCCCTGGTAGCCCCCAAGTGAGGCCCGACCCCATACTGTGGCTGGGGTTGGGCGTCACTAAAAAGCAGCAGAGTGAAAAGAAAAAATTCTCCGCAGCACAGCTCGACTATTCAACATTAAAATTTACGTAGCTTGGAAAATACTAAGGATAAAAGCAATGTAGTTGTTTGATGTTCGATGTTCCAAGCGTTGGTGAATACTTCGCCCTCGGGGATCTGTAGCTTGTAGGTGCCTAGCCGGAGAACCACGGCGATGATGAAGGGCCCGTCCCAGGGCGGGGATAGCTTGTGACGATTATTGTTGCTCTGGCGAGCCGTAGCACCAAGTCGCCGACGTTGAACGCCCGACCCCACACTCGGCGGCCGTGGTACCGTCGCAGTGCCTGCTGGTACTTGGCCGATCGATGTAGTGCAACATTGCATGCCTCGTCGAGCTGGTCCATCGCATCTTTGAGGGACGCCTCCACTCCTTGCTCGTTGTACACCCTGACCCTTGGCGCTCCATAGTCTAGGTCGGTCGGGAGCACCGCCTCGAAACCGTAGACCATGAAGAAAGGGGTGAAGCCGATCACCCGACTAGGCGACATCCTGAGGCTCCAGAGAACCGCGGGGAGCTCGGCAACCCACCGCCCGGCAAACTTCTTCAATCGATTGAAGATTTCTAGGCTAGAGCTCCTGTAAGACCATGTCGTTCGCATGTTTGACCTGCCCGTTCGTATGGCGGTGCGCCACGGTGGCCCAATCAACTCAGATATGGTAGTCATCGCAGAACTTGAGGAATTCTTAAACTGCGTACCATTGTCCGTGATGATGGAGTTCGGTACCCCAAAGCGGTGGATGATTTTGAGGAAAAATTCAACGGCCTGCTCGAACATGATCGTTGCAATCGGCCGGGCCTCAATCCACTTTGTGAACTAGTCAATGGCGACAACCAAGTGCGCGTAACCCCTAGGCGCTTTCCTGAGTGGCCCGACCAGGTCGAGTCCCCAGACCATGAACGGCCATGTGATGGGGATTGTCTAGAGCACTTGAGCCAGCAAGTGGGTCCGCCGAGCGTCGTATTGGCACCCTTCGCAGGTGTGCACGATTTGCTCGGCATCGGCGACCGCTGTCAACCAGTAAAATCCCTAGTGGAAAGTGTTCCCAACCAGGGTACTCGGCGCGTCGTGGTGCCCGTAGACCCCGCCGTGGATGTCCTTCAGCAACTGGTTACCTTCCTGAATCGGAGTGCAACGCTAAAGGATCCCGGTGTGGCTTCGCTTGTAAAGCTCCCCTTCGACGATGATAAAGGACTTAGTGCGGCGTGCGAGCCGTCGAGCCTCCGTTCGATCTGTAGGGAGCACCTCGCAGAGGAGGTAATCGAGGTAAGGCTGTCTCCAGTCGACCGGAGTGTAGGGCTCCACCGCTGGTTCCTCGTCGAGATGCATAACCTCGAGGTCAGGTGGCTCGCCCTCGGCCCGCCCTAGCTCCTCGTAGCGGACCGATGGTTTGTGCTGGTCATTGGTGAAGATGCCAGGTGGGACGGGCTGGCGGCTTGACGCTATTATTGCCAGCGTGTCAGCTGCCTCGTTGAGCCATCATGGGATGTGGTTGAGCTCGAGGCCATCGAACTTATCCTCCAATTGTCTGACCTCCTAGCAGTATGCAGCCATCTTGCGGTTGAGGTAGCTCGACTCTTTCATGACTTGGTCGACAACAAGTTGAGAGTCACCCCGAACATCGAGTCATCGAATGCCCAGCTCGATGGCGATGCGCAGACCGTTGATGAGTGCCTCGTACTCAGCCTCGTTATTTGAGGTGGGGAAATGGACGCGAATCACATACCTCATGCGCACGCTGAGTGGGGAGATGAAGACTAAGCCCAAGCCGGCCCCTCGCTTCATTAGTGATCTGTCGAAGTACATCGTCCAGTACACCTCGTCGACCGCTGCCGGTGGCATTTGGGTTTCGGTCCACTCCGTGATGAAATCAGCGAGTACCTGGGATTTGATAGCCGTCCGAGGGGCGTATGAGATACCTTGTCCCATGATCTCGAGGGCCCATTTCGCTACCCTCCCGGTGGCGTCTGGGTTACGCACGACCTCACCAAGAGGGAAAGACGTGACCACCGTCATGGGGTGCGACTTGAAGTAGTGCCGCAGTTTCTGTTTGGCGATCAAAATAGTGTACAAAAGCTTACGAAATGGGCTAGGATTTCGCTTACGAAGTACACAGGGCATTGCACCTTGAGGGCATGTCCCTCTTTTTCCCGTTCCATGATAAGGGCCGCACTGACCACCTGAGTCGTTGCTGCAATGTAGAGTAGGAGTGGCTCTCCATCGGACGGTGGGACCAAAACCGGGGCCGTTGAGAGGAGCGCTTTGAGCTTGTCGAGTGCCTCCTAAGCCTCAGGGGTCCATGCGAAGCGATCGGTCTTCCTCAGAAGCCGATAGAAGGGGAGACCTCATTTGTCGAGGCGTGAAATGAAGCGGCTGAGGGCTGCGAGGCATCCTGTGACTCACTAAACCCCCT
This sequence comes from Panicum miliaceum, assembly GCA_032594955.1. Lineage (NCBI taxonomy): Eukaryota > Viridiplantae > Streptophyta > Magnoliopsida > Poales > Poaceae > Panicum > Panicum miliaceum. The sequence continues at coordinate 1,626,370 of CM064070.1, read as the reverse complement.
TGAGGTTATGAATCGGGCCCATTTTGGCGATGGCCGTGATCTTGTCTGGGTTGGCTTTGATACCATGCTCGGAAACGATGAAACCTAGCAGCATGCCCCTCGGAACCACGAAAATGCATTTCTCGAGGTTGAGCCTAACGCCGTTCGCCCGGAGTCTAGCGAAGGTTTGCTCTAGGTCAACCACCAGCTGGTCATCCACATAGGCCTCGACGGTTCACCGATGAGGTCCCCGAAACATCAGAGCATGCATCGTTGGTAAGTGGCCCGAGCGTTCTTCAGGCCGAATGGCATGGTGACGTAGCAGTACGATCCGAAGGGGGTGATGAAGGAAGTCGCAAGCTGGTCGGACTCCTTCATCGCGATCTGATGGTACCGGGAGTACGCATCAAGGAAGCAAAGGGTTTCACACCCCGAGGTCGAGTCGACTACCTAGTCTATGTGAGGCAAAGGAAATGGATCCTTTGGGCACGCCTTGTTGAGACTCAGGTAGTCAACACACATTCTCCATTTCCCACTCTTTTTTCGTACAAGAACGGGATTTGTTAACCACTCCGGGTGATGCACTTCCTTGATGAATCCGACCACCAAAAGTCATGCAATCTCCTCGCCAATGGCCCTGCGCATCTCCTCGTCGAAGCGGCGCAGGCGTTGCTTGACCGGTCTGGAGCCTGGCCTGATCTTCAAGGCATGCTCGGCGACTTCTCTCGGTATGCCCGGTATATCCGAGGGTTTCCACGCAAAGATATCCTTATTGGCGCGGAGGAAGTCGACGAGCGTGCTTTCCTATTTGGAGGAGAGCGCAGCACTGACTCGCACTTTCTTGTTCGAGGAGTTCTCAGGGTCGACGAGGACCTTCTTGACGCCCTCCACGGGCTCAAAGGATCCGGTAGCCCGATTAGAGTCGGGCGGCTCCTCCGCGGTTTCCTGCGTGATGACTGCAAGTTCAACGGAGGCGATGACCGCCGAGGCGAGCTCGCAGCTCTCCACCTCGCACTGATTGGCGCACTGGAAGGAGGAGCCGATGGTGATGACCTCGTGTGGGCCTGGCATCTTGAGCTTCAGATAAGTATAATTGGGGACAGCCATGAACTTCACGTAGCATGGTCGCCCCAATATGGCGTGGTAGGATCCGTGAAACCCGACCACTTTGAAGGTGAGGTTCTCCATCCTATAGTTGTTCGGATCCCCGAACGTTACGGGCAGGTTGATCTGCCCGAGCAGTATTGCCTGCTTTCCAAGCACGATGCCGTGGAACGGCGCCCCAGATGGCTGAATGCGCGACCGATCGATGCCCATGGCATCTAGGGCCTCTGCGTACATGATGTTGAGGCCGCTACCCCCGTCCATCACTATCTTGGTGAGGCGCTTCGTGCCGATGATCAGGTCGACCACGAGCGGGCACCTCGCTGGCTGCGGGACACTACTTGGATGGTCGGATCGATCGAAGGTGATAGCCGACTCCGACCACCGGAGAAACGCAAGCGTCGCCGGTTCGGCCGCGTAGACCTCACGGCGCGTGACCTTCTGGCGGCGCCTGGACTCGTAAGCAGCTGGGCCTCCGAATATCATGAGGCAGCCGTCGGGATTGGGGAAGCCGTCATCCTTCCCCTCAGCGTCGCCGTCCATCGGCTCGGGCCTCTTCTTATGCTCCCCGTTCCTGGTACCTCCCGACAGGTACTTCTTCATGATGTCGCAGTCCTTGTACAGATGCTTGATGAGGAAGGCGTGATTCGGGCACGGCTTCTCTAGCATCTTCTCAAAATGATCGAGGGTCTCATCGGCGGCTGCCCTCCCTACCTTTCGGTCAGCGGCGGTTTAAGCCCTTGTTCTTCTTCTTCCCTGGGCGGTTTGAGCCGCCCTCGCTGGTGCTCTCGTCGTGCTTCGCCTTGCCCTTGGCATGGTCAAAGATTGCCCCGACCACCTCCTCGCCTGAGGCATGGTTCGTCGCGATGTCAAGGAACTTTTTGGTGGTTCAAGGGCTCTTGTGCCCCAATTTGTGAACCAGGGACTCACAGGTGGTCCCGGTCAGGAACGCCCCAATCACATCGGCGTCAGAGACGTTGGGCAGTGCGTTGCACTCCTTGGAGAAGCGCCAGATGTACACGCGGAGAGTTTCCCCGGCTTCTGCCGGCAGTTCTTGAGATCCCATGGGTTCCTGGGGCGTTCAAAAGTGCTCTGGAAGTTTCCCACAAAGATTTTCCTCAGGTGAATCCGGGCGGCTAGTAGGTGCTCGAGCCATGTCCGTGTCGAGTCGGCCCGGGACAAGGGCAAGTTGTGGATGATGAAGTCATCATCGACCGCTCCTCCTCCCCGGCAAGTGAGCCGGTAGTCCTCGAGCCACAAGGTGGGGTTCGTCTCTGCACGTACCTCGTGATGTTTGTCGGGGGTCGGTACCGTGGTGCGAACGGTGCGTTGCGGATGCGCGCAGAAAACACTGGGACCTGGCGGGTCAGGGCTCGGACTTCAGTCCTCGCTGCTATCGTGGCATCCACCACGACGAGGGTGATATCCTTGGCTCGCCGCCGCTTGCTCATCCTCATGCTCATGCCTCCAGGCGTTGATGGTGTGGCGTGCGTCGCGGTTGGCGCCGAGGCATCCCCGAATGGGGGCGTCCGCGGGACCATCCCCCTCGCGTGCGGCTTGGTGGATGGACATGTCCTTGACACTCTGCCTCGCCAGGGGGGGTGCATTTTGCCCGCGTCGCCGAGACATCAAGCTCTCGGCCTATTGTTGCGCCGCGCGCTCGATGAGCGTGCGCAACCTTTGGTGAGCTGGGAGCCCTTCCAGCAAGGCCGCCACAGCGGTGATGTTCTGGTTTATGTCATCATTGAGAATCCTCCGGTTTATGTCGCGGGCGGCGGTGCGCACGCCCTCTATCCCCACGGCGTCCAATCTCTCGCTCGAGTTTGGCGCGCTCCTGTTCTATCTGGAGGCACGCTTCCTCGAGCTCCTTCTACCGCTCCCGTAGCTGCTCGAGCCCCGTGGGCGGTGGGGCTTGGTTCCTCTCCTTGGCCCCGTCATTAGGGCCGTTTGGAGGAGTGTCCCCGCTGTGGGTGTCTTCAACGCGCCCTTCGGGGACACCCGCCATGAAGCACTTCCGCGAGGGTTGGTGGCTTCCTCTGCTGGAAGCAGAGTCGGAGATCGCCTCTGATTCCCCTGCGAAGAGATCATGGAAGGATTCCGAGACATAGTCTGTCATCCCCACGAACTCGCCATTTGTGGGGGATGAACCAAAAGATGCCGTGGTGAGGTGACGCGCGTCCTCCACCGCGCTACGCAAGGCCAAAAGGAAACCTCGTCGGGACGTCCCTGGCTGGGATCTCCAAGGAGAGTGGTTCTCCCCCAGAGAGCTACGCCGTGACGTTGGCGAACGAGAAGAGAACATGGTGAAAGTCCTCCTAGGTCAGTCAGTGACCCAGGAAGATGTGGAGCTCATGCCCGAGCCTCTCGTAGTCGAAATCGAGAGGCAGGCTGTCCCCAAGAGTGTGATCCTCCAGGGCGTGCAACTGCAGTCCTCCGAAATCCTCAACGACGGAGTCGAGGCCGGAGGCGCGAACAGGTTGGGCTGGAATGTGGATCTGCTTCAGCTCTCCCTCTGTGGTGACGATGAAGTCCAGGGTCCCGAAACTCACAAGCGCACCCGAGGCCCATCCTCCAGCGTGGTTGGCCATTCGCAGACTAAAGAGGTCGACGAGACGTGCAAAGCCCCTACCTGGTGCGCCAACTGTCGGTGTCTCGAACCGCCGACTAGTAAATTTCATGATTGTGCGTCTGGCTCGGATGGTGTGCAAGAAAGACACAAGGGTTTATACTAGTTCGGGAGGAATGTCCCTACGTCCAGTTCGAGCCGCTTGTGCTCTTGCACTAAGTTTGCAGTAGGGGATACAAACAGGCGAGAGAGGGAAAGGGCTCCCAAGTCTCTGGTGGAGTGTTCATGCGTGGATGTAAGTCTTAGAGTTCCGTTGTCCTGGCGGGGGGTTCTCCTTTCCCCTTTTATAAGTCAAAGGGAAGGGAGTGGTTACACACAGAGAGAGAAAGAGCAAAAGAGATCCTCGGGATCGTGTTGCTTCTCCCCTTCATGTGGGCCCCACTAGCCCTATAGATGACGATGGAGGCGCTCCCATGCCGTGCCCTGGTGCGACGTGCGCCCTGCCGAGACGGGCGGCGCGAGCCCCCGGCGCATTTTACGGCTTGACCCCCAGCGCGGCGGACGGCTGGGGCTTGCCGTAGTTTGCTGTCTTCTCCGGAGGTCATGTAGTCGCACGTCCTTACGTACCCTTACGCTAGAGGTATGTCCTCCGGCGTGGCCCGTCATTTCGTGGGGTCCTTGGGAGCCCCACGCCTTATAGCGGACGTGCCCGACACCTCACCTTTGGGTTTGGGCGAGCCGGACGGGCCCGATCCCTTACCCTTGGGGTCGGGCGAGGTGGCCGTGCCCTTCTCTAGTGCTTCACGTTGGGCTGTCGGTGCCCCTTCTCTTGGTGGGCCATTCTACAGCCATTTGACGGCCCACCTGGCCCAAGCCGCATACTCTTATGGAGCTAATCCGTGGTCAGCTTTCTAAGGAACGTTCTTTGGTAGAGCCATAATATTTGCCCCCAACAACCGGCGTCGTGCTTTCCTCTGGACCGGTGAAGATACTGCCCGGGGCCCAATTGCCTGGTGGCATGGGAGCAAGTCTGCATGGATAGAAACAATGGTGGATTGGGCATCAAAGATCTGGGATTACAGAACACTTGCCTCCTACTCAAGCTGATCTCGCCTTCACCAGGAGGCAAGTTCATCCTGGGCTGCCTGGGTGCGACGTCACTCCTGCATTGCAACAATGGAAGGGGAAGTAGCCGGACATCACTGGACTGCATTACGCGACCTGCTGCCAACTTATAGGGCAATCACATCTGTTACACTTGGGGATGGATGCACAACTTCCTTCTGGTTTGATGTCTGGCAAGGCTAGGATGCGTTGGCAGACCGCTACCCGGCCCTGCTCAGCCACTGCAAAAACTCCAGCAAACATGTGCAGCTGCCAAACGTGAAGGACTTGGCGCCCTGCTCGAGCCCAAAATGACGCCAGAAGCCCAGCAAGAGCGTACACAAGTGGAGGAACTGCTCGCCGCCTGGACGTCGTCTACAACTTCAGACAAGCGGCTCTGCATATTTGCTGCTGATGATGGGAAGCTTCATACCTCTGCCCTCTACAAACTGCTGCAGTCAGCAAAAGGAGACAAGAGCCCACAAGCCAGTTTCACTTGGCGCAACAAGGCACCGCCACGGGTACAGTTCTTCGCTTGGCTCCTTGTTCGTGAACGTATCCAAAGTCGTGCACACCTGCGCCAACGCAAAGTCCTGGACAATGCAACATGCGAGGTATGCTCCGAAGCTGACGAAACGGCCGCTCACATCATATTTGAATGCCCGTTCGCGGCATCTTTCTGGTCAGCACTCAACATCGCCATGTCGAGGGAGACGACGACGGCACAGCTATGTGAGCTGGCGCCGGCCCCTCATGAGCCGCTGATTTACTACTCCACATTCTTGTTGTTGTGCTGCTGGCAACTTTGGAAACGTCGTAACAACGCCATCTTCCGTTCCCAGCAAGAACCATTGCAGATGGTCCTGAGGGCTGCACGCGAGGACGCGTAGATTATTGTGGGGCTGTCGCTTGCCGGTGGATGATAGGCATGTTAGTCATATCTGGTGTTCACTCTTTGATTCGACAATGTAAACTGAACGAAAATGTAAAACTTTTATTATCCTAATGCCATTCAGGGCCAAAGAAATGAATCAGGTGGGGGATCCCCCCAGGTTGACCTTTCACTAGTACAGTACAGAGAGACTCACTAGTACCGGTTGGAAAACCTCTGTTGTCCCGGTTTTCCAACCGGCACCGCCAATTCGGGACTAAAGGCTCGGGCCTTTAGTCCTGGGTCTGGCAACCGGGACTAAAAAAGCCCTTTAGTCCCGGTTGGTAACGCCAACCGGGATTACAGAGGCTCCCAGTCGGGGCGAGGTAGGGATCCCCTTTAATCCCGTTGGTGTTACCAACCGGGACTACAACGAGGACTAAAGATTTTTTTTTGTTTTTTCTGTGTTTCTTTCCATTCATTTTTTTTTATTTCAGTTTTATTTTTATATTCAAAATTACATAGTATTACTATACGTTCCTACACACGCGCTTATTCGAGTAGGAAATTCACTAATATATATATATATATATAGCAAGTGGGATTCACCACTAAAGTGCAACAAAGTGAAACATGCATAGATATATACATACAAAGTGCAACAAAGTTTTATATGACATCTATGCTACATTTACTACTTCTATCAAGAATGTGTCCATCATAGTGGAATTCACCGTATCGTTTGACGACTTTCTCATAAATAAACCCTGCCATGGCTTCTTGAATCGCCAAAACTCTTTCTTGTGGAAGGATATGATCCCGCATCATATGGATCTATAAAAAACTGAAAAATACTAATTATGATAATTTTCAAAATTAGTTGAAACATTGCAAAATGTTGTTTATTACTTACTTCCGCTTCCCAAGAAGTATATTTCTTGTAAGGACCTACAAGAGTGTGAATGTTCTCGATAACATAGTATGCGCAATAATTATTGCCGTGTGCCTGCCTCAAACACTAAATACTTGACTTTATAAAAAAATCAAACTAATTAAACTTCTTAAAAACACTGACAAATATATATTTCTAAATGTTCTAGAACAGCCATATATATATATACATTCGAGACTTCAGTAATAACCAACAAAAATTGAATCTTTTGTTAAATCTTTATGATTTTGCTCAAGAGCCATTTAATTTTTCTAACAAATTAAACCAAATAAAACTAACTAATTAATTGTACTAACAAGCTAACCAATTAAACATCTAAACCAAATAAAATTAGCTAGTTTTATGATATAAATCTACTAACATACAAAATAAAAAAAATAATTCAAACAACTAACCTAACACAACGCACACATGCACAACACACACGCAGGCACACTCACACAGTACTGCTGCGGCGGGCCGGCGCTATACGGTGGCAATGCAGGGGGTGGCGCAGCTGCCGGAGGAGAGGCACGGTGAGGCGCAGCTGCCGAAGGAGGGTCACGGCGCGGAGGAGGGGTACGGCGCTATGCAGCTGCCAGAGGAGGCCCGAGTGGCAGCGCGGTGGCGGCGGTCGGACCTGATGCGGAGCGGAGGACGACGGGAGGCGGCGGTGGCAATGGCGGTCGTGTAGGCAACGAGGATGAGGAGGCGAAGAGGGCCAGTGGGGGGACACAGGAGGAGGTCGGGGGGCGCCGGACGTCATCGATGGTCGGACCGGTGCGGCGGCCTGAATCTTGCGTTGATGGTGTGTCTCAGCGGTGCTGACAGAGGCGTGCGGCGCGGAGGAGGAGGCGGAGGCACCGGCGTGGCGGACGTAGAGGCGGAGGCGACGTTGGCGCAGAGGAGAGATGGCGGCCAAGATTGAGAATGGAGAAAGGAGAAGGGGAGCCGAGATATATAGAGGGGCTACCTTTAGTCCCGGGTGGAGCAACGACCCGGGACTAAAGACCAATTTTGGCCGGCCACAGGGAAATTTCGGCCCACCTTTAGTCCTGGGTGGATCTACCACCCGGGACAAACAGGGCCATGTTCCAGTAGTTGTGTACTATTTTTATTTTGATTTATTTTTTTATAAATGGGCTGGCAGTTGTTATTTGTGTAGAAAATAATTTATAGGTCAAGAAAAATACCAAACAAAGTATTTCATTTTGTTTAGATTTGATATACATAAGAAAAATCTTTAAGTTATATTCATGTGTTTTGATCCATTAAATACATAACTTGATACACATTATATTTTTTATTTTGACCATGCAAATATGTATTAGCTAAATGAAATGTTTGAAATGAGTTTTGCCACCATATTAACGTTAAAAATGAGTTTTGCCATAAGATTATTGTCAATAATAAGTCTTTTTATGGAATCCATGAATTTTTGCCTTGTTTCAATCACTATAATAAATAATAAGTGTGTGTGTATGTGTGTGAGTGTGTGAGTGTGTGTGTGAGTGAGAGAGAGAGAGTGTGTGTGTGTGTGTGAGTAGTGTTAGTGCCTGAGTTAGTATAAGTTTGATGAAATAAATCTAGATAATTGAGTACTAATCCAAAAGATATCTAAAAATTATATTTGAACATGAAAATTAAGTAGAAAACTATAAAAATTTTAAAACACAACGAACAATGATGAAGTAGATATAATCGAAATATACAAATTGTTCATCAGATATTTATAAAATGATACATAATGATTCTAATTCATTAAATATCAACATCTACTGGTTATCTTTCTCTTCACATATGTCCCTTGATTATGATCGCGGTGCAAGTATGAAGCATCCTCATTTGCTAACAGGATGCATGGATCAGCATTCACCGCGAAAGGAGGAATCTTAACAAACTTATTATAATCCTCTGACAGGTCTGTCTTGTCCTCGACTCCAACGATGCTTCTTTTTCCTGAAAGAACTATGTGCTGTTTTGGCTTATCTGTTTGCTTGTTTATCCCCTTCTTTGACTTGCTGGATATGTCCTTCACGTAGAAAACCAGAGCGACATCCTGAGCGATATCCTGGGCTAGGACGAATGGCTCGTCTCTATACCTAAGATTGTTGAGATCCACTATTGTCATCCCTACTGATCTTTTGTTACCCCTCCTCCAGTCAGCTTCACCCATTGGCACCAAAACAGAGATATCTTCAACATGGGTCCATAATCAAGTTCCCATATCTGCTCTATGTATCCATAATATGTCTCCTTTTTACCATTGCCGTCTATGGCATCCATACGGACACCGCTATTTTGGTTGATTCTCTATTTATCTTGGGCTCTGGTGTAAAATGTGTTCCTATTTATCTCATACCCTTCGAATGTTAGGATACTCCAAGATGGTCCCCTAGCCAACCATGCGAGTTGTTCTGGTATATCCATGTTATGCATTAGATGCTTCCACAACCAGCTAGTGAAAGAATCCCTGTGTCGACGTGTAATCTAGACCTCAGACTTTTTTAGGAATTCGGAGCACAGAATCTTCTTATGTTCCCCGATGTACGGATCCACCAAGGAGGATTGTTGAAGAACCGTGTAATGTGCTTTTTTGAATGAGAAATTATCTGTACAGATATATGCATTCTTTCCTGGTGTGCCCTTTCCATGTATTCTCCCCTCATACCTCGATTTAGGAACCCCAATCGGTTTAAGGTCATCAATAAAGTCAACACAAAACTCAATGACCTCCTCTGTTCCATAGCCACTGGCGATGCTTCCTTCAGGACGAGCACCATTACGAACATATTTCTATAGTATGGCCATAAACCTTTCGAAAGGGAACATATTGTGTAGGAATACAGGTCTGAGAATATCAATCTCTTTGACAAGGTGAACTAGAATATGTGTTATAATGTTGAAAAATGATGGTGGAAATATCAACTCAAAGCCATCTAGACATTGTACCATATCGTTCTGTAGCTTTATAAAATTGCCGTACTCATCACCACGGTACAGGATACATTCACTAAGACATGCGTGTATCTTCTGTACCTCCAAACCTAGAGGGCAAACAAGTTGTTTTGCTTCGTATGTTGTGGCAGTCAACTCGTTATCCTTAGGAAGCATTTTTTTAAAAGTTCCAGTAGTTCACCAAATCCCTTGTCGGATACACCATGCATTGCCTTCCATTGTAGCAACTCCATAGTGATGCCAAGCTTCTTCAAACCATCTACACATCCTGGGTACAACAACTTGCGGTGGTCCGCTAACATCTGCTGGAACTTCATCCTCTCATTCTCACTTTCACAATCTTCACGTGCATCGCGCAGCGCCTGCCTAAGATCATCTGTGGGATCATCATCTGCTGCCTCTCCTTCAGGCTCTTCCATTGCAGCATCATTATCAAAGGCATTGAATCCAATGTGGCCAGAAAAGTTGCTATCAAAAACTTCTTCTTCATTATCCTCCATTATAACCACTTTTTATCCATGACTAATCCAACAAATGTAATTGGACATGAAACCATTAGCAAAAATATGGCTATGAAGGATCCTTGAAGAGGAGTAATCCTTCTTGTTCTGGTAATGGATGCATGGGCAGCACATGAAACCATTCCACTTGTTTGCTTTGGCCACATCCAAAAAATAATGGAGGCCATCAATGAACTCTTTGAAACGTCGGTAAGCATTGTACATCCATTGTCGGTCCATCTGCATTGCATGATATGATATTTTACATAACATGAATAATTACACAACATGATTAATTAAAACATCTAAAATATCAATTTTGCTACACGTATCAAACAAATATAATAAATGAATAAATTCCCATAATTACAATAACATAAAAAATTAAAAGGTTCGAAATATCCATCACACAATATGAATAATAATTAAAAGATCTACATGATCCATTACACAACATGATTAATTAAAAAGTTTAAAATATCGAATAAGCTACATGCTAATAGAAACTACTCACGAGACCTATTGACTAATGTCTTGTGAACCGCCGCCCCAACTCTCGACATCGAACGGTCAATTTCTGCCATCCCTAACGCTTCGCGTCTTAATTTACGTCGAGCCATCAACTCGCGATCATCATCCGTACCATGCAACTCGACATCAAATTCACACTTGCATTTCCAAGCGTGAGGAAATGAAATGCTTTCTTAATCCAATGACAAATACAACCGCTAACAAGTCCATGGCGTTCTTCAGGGTGGAACTCAAGGGAATGTCCGGTGCGCTTCAAATGATTGCGTACCGACGCCCGAGCGGACGCACGGCGCTCCAATGCATCATGTTGCAAAGCCATTTCTATGGATTAAACATTAATTACTCATAGTATTGGGTGAAGCACTCAATTATAGTATTTCAAAAATAAAACTAATATCACTACACTTATCAAATAAATGTAAAAAACTGAATAAATTTTTAGAGGCGAACACTAATTATTTTGACATTCTTCAGTTTGAGGCAAACACTCATCGTCCCACGCCATATGGGATGCAATAAAGGTTCACAGCTTTGTTTCAGGCTCTATATGCAAAAACCATCGAGAAGAAAAAAAACTTTGTTTAGGAACATGTATCTGTCGTTAACCTTGACCAAGCGGTGATGACACTGCCATTCGGAGCCAACATTGGTATCCGCAACACGGTGCGGTATATGGATATGATGAAGGAGTATAGCCTTGGTTCGAATGGCATCCTCACCTCGCTCAAAGGTGAGGATTTCTTCATTGGGACCAAGGTCGTACTGCTTCATCACGTCCTTATACCGCACCGTGTCGCGAATATCATGTTGGCCCCGAATGGCAATGGCATCACCGCATGGTCAAAGTTAACGACATATATATGTTCCAAAATAAAGATTTTTTTACTTCTCGATGGTTTCAATGTGAGCCTGAATAAATACATCATTAGAATGTCAAATAATTCATTCATAGTATAATACCAAGTACACATCTTTTTTCACTTTCAATAACTATTCAATTTGACATTTCACATTCCACATAAACATTCAATTTGAAATTTCACATTCACACATTTCACATTTCAAATTCAAATCCACATATGGTAATATATACATACTCTCATTCTAAAAATAAAAAATCCTACTATACTCATTTTCATATCCATATTTTTTCTAAATAGCATTTCTCTCTCTCTCTCTCTCTCTCTCTCTCTCTATGTATATACTCCCATTCCAAAAAATAACATTCTACTCTATGCAAACCTTAAGTAATTTGAGCTCAAATTGTGTATAAATAAAAAAACTCCAACATTTTTCCCAATCTAAAAACCTCAAAATCTCTATTTTTAAACCATAAAACGAGCTACAATAGCAATGGAAGATGAGAGGATGAAGTTTCTAACCTTTAAACCGTTGGATGGATGGGGGAATCAAAAACCTTCACAAATCGTGGAAAAATTGGCATGACCTCCCCTCACCCGAGAGCCAAGAACAGGAAGAACACGAATGGAGGAATGGCTCGGGCAGGGGAGAAAGAAGGGGATAAAAGGCCTGGGGGATTCAGTCCCGGATGAAGCCACCAACCGGAACTAAAAGTCCCTCATCTGTCCCGGTTGGTGGCTCGAGCCGGAACAAATGGGCCTGTGGGCCTCTAGTCCCGGCTGGAGCCACCAACCAGGACAAATGAGGGACTTTTAGTCCTGGTTGGTGGCTCCAACCGGGACTAAATGTTTCCCACGCTCCCGACAGGCCCCTAACCGTTGGACCCGGGACTAATGCTTTCATTAGTCCCGAGCCCAAAACTGATCGGAACAAATAAGGAGAATGAAAGATCGTTTCTGTAGTAGTGTTTAAAAAAATGTCAGTTCATTTTTGAATCTATTTTCATTTCGATTGTCTTGTGAGAGGTAAAACGCAGAGCACAAGCAGGTGCGGAGAACCCAATCAGTGGCACTTCTATAAGCTATAGGATTTTATTCCTGTAAATTAGGAAAAGTATCTTGTCAATTTGTGAAACAAGCCCTAGCAACACACCTCGGTATTGAAACAAACTCAATTATTGAAACGGACAAAACAAACCAGATAAACCAGAGGAACAATAAGAAATTTGGAAGACTGACCTGCTAATGAAGCTGGCATTGGCAGTGGTATAAATTCACATAAGGGAAAATGGCAACACATCTATATTAATTTTGTTAGGGACTACTGCAAACATGAATTATGTAGTTCAAATGCATCTGAGGTCAATGCATAGTGCAGAACATTACAAGGGGAGAACTTTTACGGCGCACAATACTACCATATACTACTATCTGTAAAGAACTTGTATGTATATATCGTACGGTCTAGATTTATTCTATACTGCTGAAATATTGATCGGTGGTACGAGGTATTATAGCTAGGTAGTATAGGTAGTATAAGGGTATTATGGGAAAAAAATCATTTATGATATCACCTCCATTTTATTTTTTTTATTTTTCTCTGTCCGGTCGCCTAGGGTTTCAAGAGGCCCGACGGCGATTCTGTCGTTCGCCGCCGGTGAGACGGCGCGTGCCGCGCTGGACGCGCGGCCCCTAGCAGGAGGACGGGCCATCTCCCAGACGGCCGACGCTCCCCGCTCGGGATGCATATGCGGCGGCGGATCAGCCTCTGCTCGTCGCTCGCCGCCCGGTGCTCGACCCCCGCCCGTTTCCCGATGCTCGACCCCCGCCCGTCGCTCGCCGCCCGGTGCTCGCCCCCCACCCATCGCTCGGGAGGCATTCGCGGCGATGGATCGGCCCCCGCCCATTGCTTGCCCTACGGTCGTCCCTCCAAAGCAGCGACGGGATCCAGATGCCTTCTCATGTTGAATCGCAACATGCAAAATTGAGTTCTCCTGATAATTTTATATCTGTGTTCGTTCATGTAAATCTCATCAAGTCCTCATGTATGACTATAATTTGGTTGCACTTTTCAACTCCGTCTGAGGGTCCCTCTTTCGAAAGATGGGGACCTATTGTTAGTCTCACGCATCAGGAATGTCAATGGCAAGCCATTCAGTTTCTCATTTGCTTATCACACATATCTTTCTGTTTCTGACATCAGGTTAGGCATTATTTGCCCAGCAAGCGATTTTTTGTACCTCACTATCTAACTACTCCCTTCAGTGACGTTCCATGCGTGATTTGCTATGTCTTGTTAATTCCAGTGAGGTGATATCAAGAGAGAAAAAGATGCAACGGTTCTTTAAAATGAGATTTTATTAATCTCTGGTGGCCAAGATTTTTGCCAGATTTGTTGTCCAAATGCCAGTCTTATTTTATATTTAACAAAAGGTTCGGAAGAACCTAGAACTGTAATGTCTGTAAAGAATTACAATAACTGGTATATATGTGCTTGCAACATCTTAAAAATTCTCATGCTTTTAGCAGAATGGGTAATAAAAAAAACTATCACATATGTGCTTGCAGAAGAGCAGCTCGGACACCTAAACTGAGGCACATTTTGCTGCATGCAGTCAATAGAATTGGGCTTCTTATCCATTGCGGCGCCAAGGAGATCTCATCTCCTAAATGATCACATCATGAAAGGAACAACTGTAAATAATATAAGAACTTTATAGAGCTTTTTAATCCTAAGAATCTGTAAGGATAACTCTATATAATCCAAGCAAACACATCACTAGCTAACTGGCACTATTTGATAACTCTTAGCTCCTATTGACTATAACAGCTCCTTTGTCCAAGAAATCTGAAAAATCAAATGAATTTAAGGCTCCAGAACAGAAACAGAGAAAAACAGAGCTTGACACCTTGCTGGCAGCATCTACGACATGCAAGATCAAGAAACTGCAAAGAAATGTGAAAGAAATCGGTGCTTGTAGCCTAAGAGGGAGAGTGGGTGAATTAGGCCAACTTAAAATCTTAATCTATACCTTAAACTAGTTTGCATGAAATATAAACTAGATCATGCTATCTAGATGTGCAACTATGGTTCTTCTAGTGTGAAAACCTCATCCCAAAGAGTTTTGCAACCTATAGCCAATCCTAACACAATACTACACTAAGAAAGTAAAGGCATGCAAGTATAAAATGCGGAAGCTTAAAGGAAGAGGATGAGATTCCGATCAAAGCTCGCTGGGAACCACCGCTTGAGCGGCACCGCGCACTGGCTGGAAAGCTCTTGCTCCGCCGCGCTCCATGGCGACCGTCGAGAGGAGAGGTGGAGGTAGTCGCCGGGGCGCCGCAGATCCACCATGACACCGCGCCGCCGCTAGGATCGCGCAAGATCGCCGATGAGGGCCGGCGGGCTGGAAGGGAGGAGGCAAGCGGCGCTGGTGAGCTTGACGAGGACGAGCGGCGGCCTGGAAGGAAGGACGTAATCGGCGCTAGTAAGATGCACGAGGGGGCAGCGCGGCCTGGATCGGAGAAGGGGCATACGGAGAGGGGACCGGGGGTTAAAATGAAAAAAAATCTAAATTCTCCTCAATTTATATTAAGTTACTAATGATAATCTTACCTCTTCTAATGTATGGTTAGATCTTTTCTATACTATATACTACCAAGAGTAGTATTGTGCGTTGTAAAAGAGCATTTCTAAGGATGTATTTAGTTGAACTGTGGCTCTTAAAAAATTACCTATGAGCTGTAGGCTGTGGAAAAGTTGTTGTAGATTATGGGCTGTAAGAAAACTGAAAGTCATTTGGTGAAATAGCTGTGGCTTTTTGGAACCCTTTCAAGCGGATCCTATATGTCATTAACCGGTCACCCCACTCAACTCTCACCCTCTCACTCTGCGACCGAGAGAAGCAACCGATGACAGTATCCACTTCGTTTCCTTGCCGGTTGGAATTTTGGAATGTCAATAGCAAGCATACCAAGCAGATGCAGTTATCCTGCTGTATTGTAAGGAATTTCAGACGAAACATAGTATCCCTAGGAGGATCAGGGAGATCCAGTACCTACTCATTGAAGTAGACAAACAGAAAGCATAATTCCTGTAAATTAGGAAAAAAAATATGTTGTCAATTTGTACATATCTTGGTACTGAAACCAACTCAATCATTGAAACGGACAAAACAAACCAGTGGAGCTATAAGAAATCTGAAAGATGAACATGCTCGCAGTAGTGTAAATTGCAGTTTTGGTTCCTTCCAATGTCTGATCTGTTGAATAAATAAATTATAAGAGCAACAGTAGTGTAAATTGCAGTTTTGGTTCCTTCCAATATCTGATCTGTTGAATAAATAAATTATAAAAGTAACTCCAGCAATAGTTTCTTTCTATTTCAAGATCCCTACTTTTTGAGTAGGAACTCTCCCTACTTTCTGAGGCTCTATGTTTTACACTGAACTCCGAAAAAACTCCTACTTATTTTTCTTCTCTTGCATTTTATCATTTGTACATGCACAAGATATGTATACATGGGAATTTAGAACCGGACACTAGCAGCATCTTCAGGTGTGAACATCAACGCTATCACCTAGCAGAAGCTCTAGCACAAGTCCACCCACAACCACCAGCTCTGGCAACTGAGAAAAGGAAAAATTTCATCATTTTGGATTAGACGAAGAGGGCCATGCTGGTGACGGACTGCAGCTCGTGCTCATCGGGGCACGGATGTGCAGAGAGGGCTCGACCAACTCTATGCGGCAACGGAGTATAGCCATATGCTGCTCAATCTACGGCTGCGCCTCGATATGTGGCGCGGGCAGTGGAGGTGGTGCAGGGATGCGTCGAGCGGCTCGAGCTCGTGTGGGAAAGAACATCTGCGAGGGGGTCGCATCAGGTAGCTCGCGGCAGCGGCGGCTTTTGGCTTCGGTTTTGGCGACGAGGAGCTTGGGCAGCTGCGGACTGAAGGGCGACCGTCAGCTGGTTATTGTTGAATATGTTCTAAATTCAGTTTATATTATTATTGGCCGACTTCTGATGAAGTGAAGCGGAGGTAGAAGTTGGTCCACATGGGCCGCGCTCCTGAAATTCGGGGAGTGCGGGAGGCTGACCCCCCGCAGTATGGTACATATACCCTGTGTTAGAGTTTCCACCTTGATTAAGCCGCCATACGGCGTTGTACCCGACTCTTGAAATTAGTGAGAAGTGTTTGCTGGCTGGCGTCCGTAGTTTTTACCTTCCGTATTGGGAGGGTTTTCCACGTTAAATCTTGTACCTCGCTGTAGTTTGATCTTGCGTTCTTCCTCGTTTGATCGTCGTCATTCACAACAGTTCTGCGCACCGGGGCGGTCGATGGAGCGGCAGCGCTCACGGGGGAAGGAGCAGAACCGGCGGCGGAGCTCAGGGGGAAGGAGTGAAACGAGCGGACGCGGAGAGGACACGACCGAGTAGGGACCTCCTACGGACCCGTGGGAGAAGGGGCTCGGGTGGGAAAGCAAGGGTCCCAGAGTGATCCGAGCAGAGACTCTGCTGGAGTAGGTTTTTTCGCTCTCAACCAAAGTAGGGGTTTAAATAGAGACGGAAGAATGGCAGCATTTTTATATTAATTATGGTAGGAACTACTACAAAGATGAAGGATTATACTGTGAAAATCTCCTCTATGACTGGGAGAAGCAAATGACGATAGAATCCAGTTCGTTTCCTTGCCGGTTGGACTACTGAAATGTCTGTCAATCGCGAGCGTACCAAGCACATGCAGCTATCCTGCTGCACTGTAATTCAGACGAAACATAGCATGATGACAGAGATTCAGTACTTATTCATTAAGAAGACAAACCAGAAAGCATAATTCCACGTTTCTTAAAGAAAGGATCATCTTCAAATCCATAACAAGTCCGTGCTTCAGTTGATCCATTTAATTCCAATTCCACATCTCAAATTCTAGTAGTCAAGCATACCAAGGCATGAAGCATGCGAACGAATTCAACATCGATCAAGCAAGGGACAGAAGCACACATCTTTTTCAGAGTGAAGTATTAGCTCATATAAAGGAAAAAACCTTATATTGTTCTCATCATGCCACGAGACACTGCATGACCCAAAGTGTGACATCCAAGACAATGCACAAGCTTGACACTCAGGTCAAAACGACACATTGGCCTTAGTGTTCTACTAGAATACAGAACGACTCCTCAGGATGCATGCAGTACAAGGACACTGGACACACAAACTAACTGGAGCATCTCCATCAGCAAGTGAACACACCAACCGGAAGGGAACCTGGATGGGTCCTGATGGCCTCACTCAGTCGACCTCCTCCATCTTGCTCTCCTCAGCAGCGCCCTCGTCGAGCGCGGGCATGTCCGCGTCCTCATCCACGGTGGCGTCCTCGTCGATGTTCAGGCCGAGCTTGAGCATCCTGTGGATCCTGGCGGCGAACGTGTTGGGGTCATCGAGGCTGAATCCCGAGGTGAGCAGCGCCGTCTCGAAGAGCAGCATAACGAGGTCCTTGACGGACTTGTCGTTCTTGTCGGCCTCGGCACGCTTCCTAAGTTCCTCCATGATGCCGTTGTCCGGGTTGATCTCCATGGTCTTCTTGGAGGACATGTATGCACTCATGCTGCTGTCACGCAGCGCCTGCGCCTTCATGATCCGCTCCATGTTGGCCGTCCACCCGTACTCGCCGGTGACCAGGCAGCACGGCGAGTCGACGATGCGGTCCGACACCACCACCTTCTCGACACGGTCGCCCAGGATCTCCTTGATCACCTTGCACAGGTCCTCGAACTGCTTCTTGCGCTCCTCCCGACGCTTCTTCTCTTCCTCAGTCTCCTCATCCAGCTTGAGGCCCTCCTTGGTCGCCGACACCAGCTTCTTGCCGTCGTACTCCTTGAGCTGCCCCACGGCGTACTCGTCGATGGCGTCCACCATGAAGAGCACCTCGTAGCCCTTCTTCTTGAGGCGCTCAAGAAACGGCGAGTTCTCGACGGCCTTCTTGCTCTCGCCGGTGATGTAGTAGATGTCCTTCTGCCCCTCCTTCATGCGCGTGACGTAGTCCTTGAGCGACGTCATCTCGTCGCCGCTCTTGGTGGAGTGGTAGCGGAGGAGGTCGGCGAGCTTGGCGCGGTTCTGCGAGTCCTCGTGGATGCCCAGCTTGATGTTCTTGGAGAAGGCGTCGTAGAACTTGGCGTAGTCCTCCTTGTTGTCGGCGATCTCGAAGAACATCTCGATGCACTTCTTGACGAGGTTCTTGCGGATGACCTTGAGGATCTTGTTCTGTTGCAGCGTCTCCCGTGAGATGTTGAGCGGCAGGTCGTCGGAGTCGACGACGCCCTTGACGAAGCCGAGCCACTCCGGGATGAGCTCCTCGCAGTTGTCCATGATGAAGACGCGGCGCACGTAGAGCTTGATGTTGTTGAGCTTCTTGCGGGTGTCGAAGAGGTCGAAGGGCGCGCGGCGGGGCACGAAGAGGATGGCCTTGAACTCAAGCTGGCCCTCCACAGAGAAGTGCTTCACAGCGAGGTGGTCCTCCCAGTCGTTGGTGAGCGACTTGTAGAAGGAGGCGTACTCCTCGCGCGTGATCTCCTCAGGCTTGCGCAGCCAGATGGGCTTCTGTTTGTTGAT
This sequence comes from Panicum miliaceum, assembly GCA_032594955.1. Lineage (NCBI taxonomy): Eukaryota > Viridiplantae > Streptophyta > Magnoliopsida > Poales > Poaceae > Panicum > Panicum miliaceum. The sequence goes on along the minus strand of CM064070.1, from coordinate 1,607,355 downwards.
CTGCACCCACTCATGGGTCACCTCCTTCACCTTCTTTTTCTTCTTGTCTTTGCCCTTGTCGTCGTCGTCCACCTCCTCCACGTCGCCCTCCTTCTTGTCATCCTTTTCCTCGTCCTCGTCGTCGCTGATCTCCTTCTCTGTGGTCTTCTCCGTCCAGAGGTAGATGGGGTAGCTGATGAACTCCGAGTGCTTCTTCACGAGGTCCTTGAGGCGGCGCTCCTCGAGGTACTCGAGCTGGTCGTCCTTGAGGAAAAGCGTGATCTTGGTTCCCCGGCCGAGGCGCTCTCCGGTGGTGTCGAGCGTGACGGTGAAGGACCCTCCGGCCTGGGACTCCCAGATGTACTGCTCGTCGTCGTTGTGCTTGGTGGTGACGACGACCTTGTCGGCGACGAGGTAGGCGGAGTAGAACCCCACGCCGAACTGGCCGATCATGGAGACGTCCGTGGCGCCGGCGGCCAGCGCCTCCATGAACTCCTTGGTGCCGGAGCGCGCGATGGTGCCGAGGTTGTTGACGAGGTCGGACTTGGTCATGCCCACGCCGGAGTCGATGATGGAGAGTGTCTTGGAGGCCTTGTCGGGCACCAGGCGGATGAAGAGCTCCGGCTGCGCGTCCAGCTTGCTCTTGTCCGTCAGGCTCTCAAAGCGGATCTTGTCAAGCGCCTACATTCACCACAACTTTCAGCTATGCAAGAACACGTGCAGGGGAGGAAAACAGAGGAAACAGAGCAATTTAGAAATCAGAGGAAATCCAAACAGAGCAATTTAGAACGTACATCTGATGAGTTCGAGATGAGCTCTCGTAGGAAGATCTCCTTGTTGGAGTAGAAGGTGTTGATGATGAGGGAGAGCAGCTGGTTGATCTCGGCCTGGAACGCGAAGGTCTCCGTCTCCGCGCCCCCGGCCATGTGCACGTCCGCTGCCGCCATTGCTGATCGCTCTGCCTCTGCTCGAGTTGGGGGGAATCGAAGGTGTCAGTCGCTGCCAGAACGCTATGGATTGCCGGATGGATGCTTGCTCTCTTGTCACGATTGACAGGTGGGACGAACAACTGGGCGGATTTATAGGGACGAACAAAAGCGAGGCGGTGGCTGATGGATGGCGACGGAGGGTTCCAGGGCCTTCGCAATCGTTCGTGCGCTCCCAACGGCGCGCTCTTCTTGCTCGGTTACGGGAGCGCGCGGGCTCCCGGGGATTCCAGAGCCTTCTCCCCAGCTCGCGGCTGAGCCTCTTTTTTTTTCTTTTGAGACGGAGCTTGCGGCTGAGCTGGAGGGGCGGTTGCAGCAGGTGTCCGGAAGCTTCTGCGCCTATCTGGGCGAGACGAGATGCCACAACGGCGGTGGCAAGCCAGCCTGCCAATGGAGAAGAAATGAATTTGGGCCACAACTGGCAGGGAGAGAGAAAAAAAAGGGCTACATAACAGGCCTATTTCTTTCGGCCCAAATAGCACTAGGCATGAAAATATGCACCCTACGTTTTATCTCAAAATTGAAAATTGAAAACAATTAGTATCCACGATAAATAAATATGAAGTTGGAACACTCGTGATTCCAAAAATAAGCAATCCAAGCATGAAACATCCTCAGCTCGGTGTCCATCAGCAACATATACTTTGCATAGGAACAACGACCGTAAAACTAAATCATGGCTTCGAAAAGTTCAACCAAATATGAACAACATCATATTCATACATTCATATATCTTTTTTATTTGTTTCAAAAAAAAATATCCTTTTTACAAGTAAGCTGTCCACACAACACCATATATTCATTAAGAAGTAAATATACATGGTCATAATCTTGCTTCTCCGGATATCATCAGATCTGGTGTGACGAAGAGAAGAGCGGTTTCACTGCACCCTTCGGCATATATTGCTTCGTCAGAACGTAGGACGGGCTCAGAAATGCAGGGTGCACTTTTAATAGAACAGTGCGAGTAGTCCTCGGAACACAGTTGGATAGGAATGTGTTAGCATATGTGGATGGTGTTGTTGTACGAAGCCAGAAAAGGGGTGATCATGTCCAAGACCTTCAGGAGACTTTCGCCTACCTTCGGCGGCATGGCCTGAAGCTAAATCCGCAGAAGTGTGTCTTCGGTGTAAGAAGAGGTAAGTTTCTTGGTTGCATGATATCAGAACGAGGCATTGAGGCGAACCCAGAGAAAATCGAAGCTATCAGACGCATGAAGGCACCCAAAACTCAAAGAGAGGTACAGAAGCTAGCAAGCAGATTGGCTTCGTTGAATAGGTTCATATCGAAATCTGCTGAACTAAGTCTTCCATTTTTCAAGGCATTAAAAGGCTGTGGTACTTTCCAGTGGGGCCACAACAGCAACAAGCATTCGAAGATCTAAGGATTTATATCGAGAACCTGGCAGTCATGTTAGCCCATCACCGAAGGTGAGCTATTATTGTACATTGCTTCATCTGGAGCAGCAGTCAGCGCAGCGCTAGTAGAAGAGCGCAGAATCGAAGGGATACTGAAACAAATCCCGATATATTTCGTGTCTGAAGCTCTCAGTGGGTCCAAGCTGTTGTATTACGAGATGGAGAAAATGGCATACGCAGTAGTGATGGCAGCAAGGAATCTTCGGTATTATTTTCAGAGCCACAAAATAATAGTACCGACATCGTATCCCCTTCAGGACATGTTCGAGAACAGGGAGGCCTCCGGCAGAATAGGCAAATGGGCAGCTCAGCTGGTGGAACACACAATCAACTTCACTTCGTGTAGTGTAATCAAGTCCCAGGTCTTGGCAGACTTCGTCGCAAATTGAATACCTTCATGTCAGGGGCGGGAGCAGCCAACGACAGAAGTCATATGGCACATGACATGTGACAGAGCTTATTGTGAGAAAGTTGAAATATGCAGTCAGACTGGACTTCGGTGGATGTACAAACAACATGGCAGAATACGAAGGGTTACTTCTAGGCCTTCGGAAGGCAAGAGCACTCGGGGTCCGAAGGTTGTCTGTCAAATCTGACTCCGAGTTGATCACAAGGCACATGGACAAATCTTACAAGGCACAACATCTAGAACTAGTAAAGTATTTGGCGGCGGTGAGAGGAATAGAAAAATATTTTTTGGGCTTCGATGTTCGAAGTTTCCCGAGGGCTCTGAATAAAGAAGCAGACGAATTGGGCAAGGCGGCCACCCAGCAGAACCCACTACCTCCAGATGTATTTTTTTTAAACTTTGAAACATGCTTCCATTCATAGCGACAAAGCCCCGGTCAAGTTTGTGAATGCGATCACTAGTGAGGATTGGAGGTCGACGATAATGGCATTTCTCCAGGGACACTTCGTTCCGGAGGATGAAAAGGAAGAAAGGAGGATGGCCCTTCAGGCTAGAAACTACACAATCATCAATGAAGACCTGTACCGAAGGGGGGGTGTGCGCCGCTCCTCAAATGCATTTCCAGAGAAGAAGGCAAACAACTCCTCAATGAATTCCATTTTAGAATGTGTTCATCTCACATTGGCACAAGAGCCACGGGCAAAGCTTTCAGGGAAGGCTTATATTGGCCTTTGGTAGTGGCAGATGCTCAAGAAGTAGTCAGAACATGCTCCAACTGCCAGAAGCACGCACATTACAGCAAGTGTCCACCCAAAGAGGTGCACCTCATACCTTCGATGTGGCCTATTTCCCTATGAAGCATTGATATTGTTGGGCCGCTGCCAACGGCACCTAGCAATTACAAATACGCAGCCATAGAAGAAGAGTACTTCACCAAGTGGATTGAGGCGAAACCCCTTCGGGACATCACAGCCGGAGCCTTGCAAAAATTCTTCTGGCAAAATATTGTCTGTCGCTTCGGTGTCCCGAGAGAGGTAACAGTGGACAACATCAAACAATTCGACTGCGCCACCTTCAGAGCATTATGTGATCAGCTTGGAACAAAGTTGTGTTTCGCTTCGGTGTATCACCCTCGATCCAATGGAGCAGTAGAGAGAGCCAACGACATCATATTCATAGGCATTAAGAAGAACATCACAGAACAGCCGAGGGGCAAATGGGTGGATGAGCTACCGAGGGTCATTTGGTCGCACAACACGACAGAATCCAGAACCACAAAGTTCTCACCGATCACGCTTCTTTACGAAGAAGAGTGCATGACCCCCTAGGAGATCAAACTAGGTTCCTGGCGAACGGGGAACAACACGCACGAAGACATGGCGGCAACCGTCAACATCGTAGAGACAGTGAAGTTGCAAGCAGCCAAAAATATTTGAGCAAGTACCAAGATGAGACCCAAAGATGGAAGAACAAGAAGGTGAAGCCAAGAGAGATCAAAGGAGATCTCGTGCTAAGGCGTATACCGAAGGGGAAAGTGAAGGGTAGGTTGAACAATAAATGGGAAGGACCATTCCTAGTAACAGAGATGTCAAGACCGGAGGCATGCAGGCTTCAGACGCTTGAAGGGGTTGATGACCCATACTCATGGAACAAAGACATGTTGCAGAAGTATTTTGTATAAGCAAAATGTAAGGGCCACCAAAGGAAAAATAACCGAAGGTGCTGGTAGATGTTTCCTTTTGTACTTTCTTTTTAGAGTTTCTTTTTTCATCATGTACCAAGGACCCGTACTCTTTTCCTCACGGGGAAGCCTTCGCTGCGGCCACCATGGTCACCGAAGGTGTGAGATTTTTAACGAGGCGGTCTCCTGTGTAACCCCTTGTGAAATATAAACAAGGATCCCCCAAGAAAGATGTGCACCCAAAGGAGGGAACGAGCCGAAGCAACCGCAATGACCGAAGCGAGGTTGTCATTGGCACGCAGCATTCAGAAAATGTTGGAAAATAAGTGAGCACGGGTCGCTGATGCAGGATAGGCTCAGCACCCCTTAGCTTCACTTGAAAATGAAAAATGAAGCCCTCTTGAGCAAAAGGCTGAAGGCATTAGTAGAAATGAAAAATGAAGCCCTCTCGAGCAAAAGGCCGAAGGCATTCGTAGAAATGAAAAATAAAGCCCTCTCGGGCAAAAGGCCCAAGGCATTTGTAGAAATAAAAAATGAAGCTCTCTTGAGCAAAAGGCCGAAAGTAATAGTAGAAATGAGCAAAGAAAGCACAACTAACCCCGACGCCCTGATCAGGCAAAAGGGGGGTGGCTTCGCAAATTTTGTTTGTGCACAATAATAACCCGAGTCAAAACAAGAAATTTCGCCACCCCGACACCCTAGTCAAGCAAGGGGAGGGGGGGTGGCGCTTCGCGATAATTTTTATCCTTAACCACGGCGTCGCGCTGTTGTGGAAGAAGGGCATGAAATAGACAGTTTGAAAAAGCCGAAGGGAGTCACATGGCCTAACAAATCTTAAAAAGCATCATCCAGAAACAAACGTTTTACAACAAAAGTTTCGGACACAAATTACAGTACGCCGAAGGCATTAAATAGCACACAAAGCACTGCAAATTACATCCAATAGTTGCAGAAGCCCAAGGAATCACTGATCTTCATCGAACAAAGCATGATCTATTTCATTTATTAATCTCCTCATAGCAACACTGATAATGCCTTCGGCCATTCGACGAAGGATATCTCCTGAAGGCATTCCTACAGCCGAAGATAGCGCTGAATTAGGAGGTTTAATGGTTTCTTCGCTGCAATCACTTTCGAAAATGATACATAAATTCCAAAGAGGCACTTCCATTTTCCATGGGCTCCGGTTTCGGCTCCTTAAGCCCTTCAGGCGGGGTAGATGGCATGGACGAGCTATTCCGGATTCTTCGGATCTCACAACAAAGCGCGCGATCAGCAAGGATATTTGCGCACCTAACTGGATCACATTCGAACTCAGTAAATAAGGCCTTCGCAGCAGCGTTGCGTTTTTTATAACTACGAAGCTTGATAATCCAGAAATCATCAAAGGCAATAGAGGGATGCGAAGAATGAAATTTTGCCCAGCTTTCCCCAGCCACGAAGAAGTCATCGCGATTCATAGTGACAGGCAGAATACCTTCAGTAACCCGGGCAGGTTCCACCGCAGGGTCCTGCGCAGGGCTGAAGGTGTTAGTATCAAAAGAATATTACAACCTTAGTCCCAAATTAAAATTTTCTACCCTCCTCACACCTCCCCGGTATTCGAAGGAGCGCCAGGCACGTCGCCACCGCCGTCGTGAGCCATTTCACCCTGTTTTGCTTTGACCTCCGCACTGGAAGGTCCATCAGTGTTCATAGGGACAGAGCCCTCCGGTTCAGACATCAGGCTTCCATGTTCTCGAAGGAATTCCTCGGCAAAGTTTCAGCCTTCCGTTGCAACTAAACAAACAAGCAACAACTGTTAGTACTCACCACCAGAGTAAGTAACCAAAGTGCAATAATTGAACACAATTTGACGCACCTGGTCACGTACGCGAAGTCCTTCACGCTGGACAAGCTCTGTTCCCTAGCCCTTGAAAAAAAGACTCGATAAAATTCTTGGCAATATTCTTCGGTGGAGGAGGAAGGTTTTCGGGATGAACAACCTCTTCCGAAGGCCAAGCGAACGAAGCGCTCCGAAGAGTCCAAAGCTGAGTTTTGGATATTATCTGGGCACCGTCGGATTCTGTGGGCAGCAAACTGCACACCGAAGCCGCCAGCGTCCGTGTGGCAATGACGGCGCTCAAATCTCCATACAACTCTGACATCTAGCATAGCAAGTCAAATCCGAAGCCAATCAAAAAACTGGTTCACATCCAAGCCGTCGACGGCAAGCTCCGGAGCAGTCAGTCCATAGGACGACATGAAGCTCGGCATCTCCCGAAGAACCGTCTCCACAGTAGTACCGAGGGCCTGACGCAAGATGTTGAACTTATCCTTAATCCTTTGGCGCCTTTCGGTGGCTGTCGCAAGCTCAGTTTTCACCTCGGCGATTTCTGCTCGGGATTTCTTCAGTTGATCTTCCAATTCCTTTGATGTCTGGACCACCGAGGCATGCTGTGATTTTTCAGATTCAAGTTCTTTTGCTAGGGCCGTTTTCTCCTCCTCCAGCTTGGCAACTTTCTCCTTGAGAGTCGCTTTCTGGGACGAAGGGGACCCATGGGCCTCGATTTGGCGAGCGGCACAGCGCGTTGCGATGAAGGTCTTCATGGCCAAGTCCCCAGTGCAGCAAAGCACATTTGAAACACTGGTTTTCATCAGTTCCTTCTCCATCAGTGGAAGGCAAAATGATCCCCCCGCTTCAAATAGAAACTGGTGCTCGCGATCACCGCTTTCAAACCGAAGGCTTCCAAGGATGCGACCGCGGATCAGTTTAGCCTCCGATGCGTTCAGTTCAGCAGCAGCGGCTGCAAGGTCCTCCTAACTCATGAAATAAGCATCACTCTCAGACTGACTGCCGCCTCCTTTGGATATTTCGCCGATAGCCGAAGCCCGGCGAGCACTGGGGACATCGGTGGTGGGCTTGTTGGCACTGGCCTGTTGCTCTTTCTCATCGCTATCGTTTGACGACGACGACGACGAGCCAGCACTCGAAGACCAAGAGGAAGATTAATGAGCGCTAAGCATGACAGTCTCGTGAGGCTTCGCGGTAAGCGCGCGGAATCAGCAACCTCAATTTTCCCACCCCCTTCTGTTCCATCATCACTCTTAGGTTCCTGCTCGCTCATTTCCATGTTCACGGGTTTCCGAAGCATTAGGGCTGGGGGGTGTGCCACCGTTGAGATAGGAGCAACGGAGATGGGCTCCGGGGTCTCCTCAGCGATGTCTTCAGAATCCCCTTTAGACTGCAAGGAAGAGGCAGAAAACAAGGTCTCCACAAAGGGGGCACGTTTCCGTCCACGTCCAGGTGTCGCACCGCTCTTTCTCTTCTTCTCCTTTTCAAGACGCGAGGTAGCAAGACTGCCACTACCACCTTCGGGAGCCTTCATACCCGTGAAAGACCGCCTGCTTTTCTTTTTATCTTCAGCTGCCTTGTGCCTTGTGGTAGCAATGCGTGGAGGGGCTTTGACCCCGAAGGCATGAAAAACTTGGTTTCCGCCGAGTTTTTGCTTAATGGATTTGTATTCATTGGAAGTCTCCGGGCCGAGGATATCGTCTGCTCGATACTCAATGGAGCCAGGAACAATTGCTGTGAAAGCAAACTTAAATTAGGCAAGAATTGAGGGTTGCAAAATGCGAAGTAACAAGGAAAATGTGAAGTAACGCATACCTTCTTTGGTCAATATGAAGCAAGATCCAAAGTCTGGGACAGGAACTTTTCCAAGGTTCTCCTTCCATGAGGTGATAGACCAACCACTTTTCACAGGCCAGTAGTTACATGCAACAAACTCCTCCATGATGTCACGAGTGCCGAAGATTTTCAACACCTCACAAAGCATACTTTCAAAGGCCTGGCGGTCCTCGGTCTCTTCAACATCCACACTAGGACACACAACAGGCAAATTCTGAATGTCCTTCACCACGAGTGAGTGAGTCCCGGTTGAGCAGTCAATGGGAACCTTGTGATAAAATCAGAACGAAGTCTGGTCTTCCCACTTGTTTCTGTAAGCAGTCACCAGACCAAAGACGAAGTCGCGGTAGACAAAGTTATAACAGCCATATTGGGCTCCGCCATCTGAGCCACCCTCATCAGCCGACACTACCACCTTCGACTGAAAATGAACCTTGTGGATGAAAGCGAAGGTCTCAGTGGATTGTGGAAACCGACAAGTCTTGGCCAACAAGAAATACAAGTTCAAGCAGACGAAGGAGTTCGGTGTCAGCTGGTGCATGAACATGCCATACAAACGAAGGATATCCACCAGAACGGGATCCACAGGAAACCGAAGGCTCGCAACGAAGAAGTCACAAAACACGACGACCTTGTCATCATGCGGATGAGCTGATGTCTCTTCAGGCAGAGGGGCTCGGCCATCACCTTCCCGAAGCATGCCCAGGCTAACCATATTAGCGATCAAGCCCTCGGTCATACTGCTGCGGCCGAGAGCAGTAATCGGGCGAAGCTTCGGGCGATCAGCCTTCGGCGCCATCAACATTAGACAATCGAACGCGAAGGTCTAAGTAGGGATGTTTAAGCAGAGCAAATGAACGGAAGGGAGGCGAAGGGTATAGCGAAAACAAAGGAAAGGAGAGCTCCGAAGGAGTTGGCAAGACAAAGCAACTAACGATCGCGACAGAAGGGCGGCGCTTATATAGCCTGAGAACCAGGATTGGCTGCAAAAGACAATCTTGCCCCCAAACATATACCTTCATGTCAAACTGAATCATAAGATTACGCGGGGCGCAGAGGGGCTCTCCAAGTCTTTTTAGTTTTAACCAAACATTTCTTTTTCCAGGACTTTATTATTATTATTATTTAACATTTCATGCCTCCTCCGCCGGTCACATCCTTCAGCGGACAGGTAATCAGATCATACCACAGTGATTCGGATCCATGGCAGAGGATCCGAAGGGTGGCGCTTCGGGTCGTGTTACACTCATCAAGATATCAAGGACTGGGGCCTCCCGAGGAAGGCCCTCGTCCACGAGGGGCTACTGTTGGGGACGCCCCTTCGGATCCTACCGAAGGCCACGAGCTGAAGACTATGACAAGTTTCAACCAGGAAGCTCAAGTGAAGAGGGGCTTCAGTTTTCCGCCAAAGGAGTCCCGCCCGAAGGGCCTCAAAGTTCACGATAATGAAACTCAGGAGAAGTGACTTAGTGCCGACCGAACGCCCTAAGTTCCCGCCTCCACATGAAAGACAAAGGCCAGAAGCCGAAGGGTTCTTCGTCGACGGGGACTAGGCTAGGCGGGTGTGATGAGTTGTAAAGAAGGGTTAGAGGGGAAATTACTGTATTCCCTTGGAATATTCAGAGAATATAGTCGTTGAAGGGTAAAAAGGTCTAATTACGAGGGGGTAGTTGAACCGCTCCCTATAAATACCCTTGTAATTGTAACTGACGGGAGATCAGATCCCGATTAAATTAAATATGATGGGAGATCAGATCCCGATTAAATTAAATACTATTTCCCTACTCCGAGGTTGTTTCTCGTGTCTTATTCCGTGTCGGTGCAATTTTGGAGTTGCTGCGGTGCTTCTTCATTCCGAAAGGTACCCTCCACCAACAAGAAGGAGGTTGTGGCTCAGGATGCAGGTGGGTCGAGAATGGGTCAACCAGTTCCATGACCCAACTACCCATCAATCCTAATTTTGGTTTTGGGTTGGCCCGGCAAATCACAGCGCCTGACCCAACTAGCCTAATGGGTCGACCCAAAACACCAGCCCTGGGCAGTCTGTGCGGCCGTGCCCTTCCTATGTGGACGCCAGCAGCCACCGTCCTCCATGGACTTGTTGCTGAAGCTGGATACCAATACCAAATTAATGATTTTTCCAATTTCAGTCAGCTGCATTCTTCTCCATACAATTTCAAAACCCAACGCTTTATTCTTACTACTCACATTGCGAAGCAGATTCAACACAGTAAGTTAATCGTCAGTTCAAATCTAAAATCTCAGTTAAACAAGCAGGCAAATTAGTCCTACTGACGAAGACAAATTAGTCCAACTAAAGGCAAATTAGCCGCACGGAAGCCTGGACCATCCCTCTTTTTTTCGTCTTCTATAATTAGAGGTAATTTGGACTACTTGCTCACTTGCTAATGGAAAATACTAAAGAATTGATGATAGTTGTTAATTTGGGAACAAAATTTAGAACTAGTGTTATATAGGGAATTTTTAACTTTGGAGGACTAAGAAGGAATTAGTAACTTTAGTAGTGTCAAATAGGGAATTTTCTCAAAAGAATAAGTCTATTTCACCTCTTCAACTATATATACTGGCACGCATACTTAATACCGTGACCAATGAAACTGGGTATTTATTAACCCTAGGTGATTTTAGATGTGGTTTTGCTGATGACACACATTGCGTGACTATTTGTCATGATGGTGACTCAGCAACTTATCACTTTCCTTTAGGACCCCACAATAATTATCCACCGCAAAACTGGCGCATAGGCATACAACCTCCTAAGGTAAAGTCATTAGGAAGAAGACAACTCTCGTTTTCTCTTCTCCCTCCCTCCCTCCCTCCTCTACACCAGTCAGCAGCCATGAGATATGTCACATTAGCAAAACCACCTCTAAAATAATCCGGTGTTATTTAGATGGTTTTCAATAGTTTGAGGGGCTAAATACCTAGTCTCTAGGGGTTAAATACCTAGTTTCATAGATTAGGGTTAAGTAGACAAATCATCATAGTTCAAGGGTGAAGTAAAATTATTTCAATTACATAAGCCATAGTTTGTGATCAAATGGCACTATAGTACCTTTCTTATGTTCAAAAGGCAGTAGTATGCATCATTATTTTATAAGATGGGCTTTTAGGCATGAAGTGGGAGAAGCTTTATATCTTATTAGCACACTCATAAAAAATATTATAATGAACAGTGATTTGGCAGTTGAAAAGTTATGCATCCCTTATGATCTTTATGTTGTCATTTTGTCAAACCTAATAACAGGATAAATAGCAACAACATACTCCCTCCATCCTTAAAAAACAAGTCATTCTAGAAAATTTATGACAAATTAATAAGAGGAGGTAAAATGATCTTATTTACCCTATTTATTAGCCATATTTGACACTAATCGATGGTTGTATGCACATGCACCTACCAAATAGGATAAAAAAATTTGTTTGTGGGACAAATTTTGAATCATAGAATGACTTATCTTTTAGGATGGAAGGAGTATGCAAAAGATTTCATAGGCATTAGTAACAAAATTCGATACTACCTGGGCCAGTGTTCTAGTTACGTTATTAGCATGGGTGCCTTGTTGAATCCCAATCGAGAGAGTTCCATCAGCCTTGATACTCCTTTTGCTTTCTATCTTTCCATTTGGAAGTACCTCTTAAGTTAATATGACCCACTTGAGCCGTGCAATGCTCCATTTGTTACCCACATATGAGGTGTATGGAATTTTCTTAGCTGTGGCTAATGTTCATGTGTATTTAACTCAGCCATCCTCATTTCTGAGTTTCAGATTGTTGGTTAGATACAATTCGGATCAGATTATTGTTTATCAGTTGTTCTTGTTTATCTTTTTCGTTTACATCGATTATATTCATATTGTTCCCGATAGAGGCTAGTACATAGTGAAAGAATGATCTCATTTGTAGTTGTGGAATCTGCGTTGATATCTTCCTAATTGAACAAGAAACGGAGGCAGGGATTAGGAGGGAATTAAACCCTACAGGTATTGGGTGACACCAAGGGGATCCACCTAATCCAGACAAGAAATAAATCAGCCTCTAGAACCAATCCCCTCCTACCGAACAAGGCCTTAGTGGCGAATCGAGCATATCAGCGGGTAAGGTTCGTTGTGGTGGAACCTACCCATTCCGACTTTTTTCGACTTTGAGTTCTCAACTTGGTGCTGGTGCTCGTATTTTTCTGGATTTATTCCAGATTTAGCTGGCACAATTTTTTTATGTTAGGCGACGTGCCCGTCGACAATAAGACGTCTATGGTGTCGTCTTCGTCAATTTCGGGATCTATTGGCTCAGCCTTTCAGAAGTATTCTTAGGGTAGAGTTGCGTTCGTTTATTCATAGGGGTGAGTGTGCATGCGTGTGTATAAGCGTCTGCACCCGTTCTATGTTTAAAAAAAAAACTAAGCCTCAGCGGTCTAGCGCTGTAAAAGCACGTGTGATGAGCTGTTGCACCATTTCCAAATACAGCACGCCTTACTTTGGTAAAGTTAAAAGTGCTAAATACTCATAGCTAACCTAACAAATAAACCAAGCGCCGCAGACTATTTGGACGTGGGAAAGCTTCATATGTCCATTTAAACTAAGGCAAGATATGATCCCGGCAGCAGTAGAAAATTATAAAACAAGATCAGTATAATAAAATGCTGTGCCGCCATACTGCTATATACTATGCTATATTACTTTTTTTCGGTGGAAAAGAGAATCTATACCATATAGACAGGTCGGCTGGCAGCACGCGTGACTCGTTAAGAAAAACAAGTGGACGCCACGCTCTCGGCATGCTTTTCTGTTTTTCTACAAAAAATGATGAGGACATGCACTCATACTTATGATCATGATTGGCGCATTGTCACACCCTGAAATTGTTGGATTTCCGAATGTGATTAGAAAAATAATAATAATAAAGCAATGATTTTCTCATAATTATATAAAAATTTCAACATTTATTTTCTTTACAGAGAATTTAGTACAGAAAAAAAATAAATAATTATCTTTCTGAATTAAATAAAATGGTTTTATGTATGTTGCATTCATGTCGTTGCATTGGTTTTTGTTTGTTTGCGTGTTTGAGTTTGCAAAATAAAAATACCCAAAAACCACCCTAAAATCTCTTTTTGCCAATTTTGCCCAGCTTTCCCCAGCCACGAAGAAGTCATCGCGATTCATAGTGACAGGCAGAATACCTTCAGTAACCCGGGCAGGTTCCACCGCAGGGTCCTGCGCAGGGCTGAAGGTGTTAGTATCAAAAGAATATTACAACCTTAGTCCCAAATTAAAATTTTCTACCCTCCTCACACCTCCCCGGTATTCGAAGGAGCGCCAGGCACGTCGCCACCGCCGTCGTGAGCCATTTCACCCTGTTTTGCTTTGACCTCCGCACTGGAAGGTCCATCAGTGTTCATAGGGACAGAGCCCTCCGGTTCAGACATCAGGCTTCCATGTTCTCGAAGGAATTCCTCGGCAAAGTTTCAGCCTTCCGTTGCAACTAAACAAACAAGCAACAACTGTTAGTACTCACCACCAGAGTAAGTAACCAAAGTGCAATAATTGAACACAATTTGACGCACCTGGTCACGTACGCGAAGTCCTTCACGCTGGACAAGCTCTGTTCCCTAGCCCTTGAAAAAAAGACTCGATAAAATTCTTGGCAATATTCTTCGGTGGAGGAGGAAGGTTTTCGGGATGAACAACCTCTTCCGAAGGCCAAGCGAACGAAGCGCTCCGAAGAGTCCAAAGCTGAGTTTTGGATATTATCTGGGCACCGTCGGATTCTGTGGGCAGCAAACTGCACACCGAAGCCGCCAGCGTCCGTGTGGCAATGACGGCGCTCAAATCTCCATACAACTCTGACATCTAGCATAGCAAGTCAAATCCGAAGCCAATCAAAAAACTGGTTCACATCCAAGCCGTCGACGGCAAGCTCCGGAGCAGTCAGTCCATAGGACGACATGAAGCTCGGCATCTCCCGAAGAACCGTCTCCACAGTAGTACCGAGGGCCTGACGCAAGATGTTGAACTTATCCTTAATCCTTTGGCGCCTTTCGGTGGCTGTCGCAAGCTCAGTTTTCACCTCGGCGATTTCTGCTCGGGATTTCTTCAGTTGATCTTCCAATTCCTTTGATGTCTGGACCACCGAGGCATGCTGTGATTTTTCAGATTCAAGTTCTTTTGCTAGGGCCGTTTTCTCCTCCTCCAGCTTGGCAACTTTCTCCTTGAGAGTCGCTTTCTGGGACGAAGGGGACCCATGGGCCTCGATTTGGCGAGCGGCACAGCGCGTTGCGATGAAGGTCTTCATGGCCAAGTCCCCAGTGCAGCAAAGCACATTTGAAACACTGGTTTTCATCAGTTCCTTCTCCATCAGTGGAAGGCAAAATGATCCCCCCGCTTCAAATAGAAACTGGTGCTCGCGATCACCGCTTTCAAACCGAAGGCTTCCAAGGATGCGACCGCGGATCAGTTTAGCCTCCGATGCGTTCAGTTCAGCAGCAGCGGCTGCAAGGTCCTCCTAACTCATGAAATAAGCATCACTCTCAGACTGACTGCCGCCTCCTTTGGATATTTCGCCGATAGCCGAAGCCCGGCGAGCACTGGGGACATCGGTGGTGGGCTTGTTGGCACTGGCCTGTTGCTCTTTCTCATCGCTATCGTTTGACGACGACGACGACGAGCCAGCACTCGAAGACCAAGAGGAAGATTAATGAGCGCTAAGCATGACAGTCTCGTGAGGCTTCGCGGTAAGCGCGCGGAATCAGCAACCTCAATTTTCCCACCCCCTTCTGTTCCATCATCACTCTTAGGTTCCTGCTCGCTCATTTCCATGTTCACGGGTTTTCGAAGCATTAGGGCTGGGGGGTGTGCCACCGTTGAGATAGGAGCAACGGAGATGGGCTCCGGGGTCTCCTCAGCGATGTCTTCAGAATCCCCTTTAGACTGCAAGGAAGAGGCAGAAAACAAGGTCTCCACAAAGGGGGCACGTTTCCGTCCACGTCCAGGTGTCGCACCGCTCTTTCTCTTCTTCTCCTTTTCAAGACGCGAGGTAGCAAGACTGCCACTACCACCTTCGGGAGCCTTCATACCCGTGAAAGACCGCCTGCTTTTCTTTTTATCTTCAGCTGCCTTGTGCCTTGTGGTAGCAATGCGTGGAGGGGCTTTGACCCCGAAGGCATGAAAAACTTGGTTTCCGCCGAGTTTTTGCTTAATGGATTTGTATTCATTGGAAGTCTCCGGGCCGAGGATATCGTCTGCTCGATACTCAATGGAGCCAGGAACAATTGCTGTGAAAGCAAACTTAAATTAGGCAAGAATTGAGGGTTGCAAAATGCGAAGTAACAAGGAAAATGTGAAGTAACGCATACCTTCTTTGGTCAATATGAAGCAAGATCCAAAGTCTGGGACAGGAACTTTTCCAAGGTTCTCCTTCCATGAGGTGATAGACCAACCACTTTTCACAGGCCAGTAGTTACATGCAACAAACTCCTCCATGATGTCACGAGTGCCGAAGATTTTCAACACCTCACAAAGCATACTTTCAAAGGCCTGGCGGTCCTCGGTCTCTTCAACATCCACACTAGGACACACAACAGGCAAATTCTGAATGTCCTTCACCACGAGTGAGTGAGTCCCGGTTGAGCAGTCAATGGGAACCTTGTGATAAAATCAGAACGAAGTCTGGTCTTCCCACTTGTTTCTGTAAGCAGTCACCAGACCAAAGACGAAGTCGCGGTAGACAAAGTTATAACAGCCATATTGGGCTCCGCCATCTGAGCCACCCTCATCAGCCGACACTACCACCTTCGACTGAAAATGAACCTTGTGGATGAAAGCGAAGGTCTCAGTGGATTGTGGAAACCGACAAGTCTTGGCCAACAAGAAATACAAGTTCAAGCAGACGAAGGAGTTCGGTGTCAGCTGGTGCATGAACATGCCATACAAACGAAGGATATCCACCAGAACGGGATCCACAGGAAACCGAAGGCTCGCAACGAAGAAGTCACAAAACACGACGACCTTGTCATCATGCGGATGAGCTGATGTCTCTTCAGGCAGAGGGGCTCGGCCATCACCTTCCCGAAGCATGCCCAGGCTAACCATATTAGCGATCAAGCCCTCGGTCATACTGCTGCGGCCGAGAGCAGTAATCGGGCGAAGCTTCGGGCGATCAGCCTTCGGCGCCATCAACATTAGACAATCGAACGCGAAGGTCTAAGTAGGGATGTTTAAGCAGAGCAAATGAACGGAAGGGAGGCGAAGGGTATAGCGAAAACAAAGGAAAGGAGAGCTCCGAAGGAGTTGGCAAGACAAAGCAACTAACGATCGCGACAGAAGGGCGGCGCTTATATAGCCTGAGAACCAGGATTGGCTGCAAAAGACAATCTTGCCCCCAAACATATACCTTCATGTCAAACTGAATCATAAGATTACGCGGGGCGCAGAGGGGCTCTCCAAGTCTTTTTAGTTTTAACCAAACATTTCTTTTTCCAGGACTTTATTATTATTATTATTTAACATTTCATGCCTCCTCCGCCGGTCACATCCTTCAGCGGACAGGTAATCAGATCATACCACAGTGATTCGGATCCATGGCAGAGGATCCGAAGGGTGGCGCTTCGGGTCGTGTTACACTCATCAAGATATCAAGGACTGGGGCCTCCCGAGGAAGGCCCTCGTCCACGAGGGGCTACTGTTGGGGACGCCCCTTCGGATCCTACCGAAGGCCACGAGCTGAAGACTATGACAAGTTTCAACCAGGAAGCTCAAGTGAAGAGGGGCTTCAGTTTTCCGCCAAAGGAGTCCCGCCCGAAGGGCCTCAAAGTTCACGATAATGAAACTCAGGAGAAGTGACTTAGTGCCGACCGAACGCCCTAAGTTCCCGCCTCCACATGAAAGACAAAGGCCAGAAGCCGAAGGGTTCTTCGTCGACGGGGACTAGGCTAGGCGGGTGTGATGAGTTGTAAAGAAGGGTTAGAGGGGAAATTACTGTATTCCCTTGGAATATTCAGAGAATATAGTCGTTGAAGGGTAAAAAGGTCTAATTACGAGGGGGTAGTTGAACCGCTCCCTATAAATACCCTTGTAATTGTAACTGACGGGAGATCAGATCCCGATTAAATTAAATATGATGGGAGATCAGATCCCGATTAAATTAAATACTATTTCCCTACTCCGAGGTTGTTTCTCGTGTCTTATTCCGTGTCGGTGCAATTTTGGAGTTGCTGCGGTGCTTCTTCATTCCGAAAGGTACCCTCCACCAACAAGAAGGAGGTTGTGGCTCAGGATGCAGGTGGGTCGAGAATGGGTCAACCAGTTCCATGACCCAACTACCCATCAATCCTAATTTTGGTTTTGGGTTGGCCCGGCAAATCACAGCGCCTGACCCAACTAGCCTAATGGGTCGACCCAAAACACCAGCCCTGGGCAGTCTGTGCGGCCGTGCCCTTCCTATGTGGACGCCAGCAGCCACCGTCCTCCATGGACTTGTTGCTGAAGCTGGATACCAATACCAAATTAATGATTTTTCCAATTTCAGTCAGCTGCATTCTTCTCCATACAATTTCAAAACCCAACGCTTTATTCTTACTACTCACATTGCGAAGCAGATTCAACACAGTAAGTTAATCGTCAGTTCAAATCTAAAATCTCAGTTAAACAAGCAGGCAAATTAGTCCTACTGACGAAGACAAATTAGTCCAACTAAAGGCAAATTAGCCGCACGGAAGCCTGGACCATCCCTCTTTTTTTCGTCTTCTATAATTAGAGGTAATTTGGACTACTTGCTCACTTGCTAATGGAAAATACTAAAGAATTGATGATAGTTGTTAATTTGGGAACAAAATTTAGAACTAGTGTTATATAGGGAATTTTTAACTTTGGAGGACTAAGAAGGAATTAGTAACTTTAGTAGTGTCAAATAGGGAATTTTCTCAAAAGAATAAGTCTATTTCACCTCTTCAACTATATATACTGGCACGCATACTTAATACCGTGACCAATGAAACTGGGTATTTATTAACCCTAGGTGATTTTAGATGTGGTTTTGCTGATGACACACATTGCGTGACTATTTGTCATGATGGTGACTCAGCAACTTATCACTTTCCTTTAGGACCCCACAATAATTATCCACCGCAAAACTGGCGCATAGGCATACAACCTCCTAAGGTAAAGTCATTAGGAAGAAGACAACTCTCGTTTTCTCTTCTCCCTCCCTCCCTCCCTCCTCTACACCAGTCAGCAGCCATGAGATATGTCACATTAGCAAAACCACCTCTAAAATAATCCGGTGTTATTTAGATGGTTTTCAATAGTTTGAGGGGCTAAATACCTAGTCTCTAGGGGTTAAATACCTAGTTTCATAGATTAGGGTTAAGTAGACAAATCATCATAGTTCAAGGGTGAAGTAAAATTATTTCAATTACATAAGCCATAGTTTGTGATCAAATGGCACTATAGTACCTTTCTTATGTTCAAAAGGCAGTAGTATGCATCATTATTTTATAAGATGGGCTTTTAGGCATGAAGTGGGAGAAGCTTTATATCTTATTAGCACACTCATAAAAAATATTATAATGAACAGTGATTTGGCAGTTGAAAAGTTATGCATCCCTTATGATCTTTATGTTGTCATTTTGTCAAACCTAATAACAGGATAAATAGCAACAACATACTCCCTCCATCCTTAAAAAACAAGTCATTCTAGAAAATTTATGACAAATTAATAAGAGGAGGTAAAATGATCTTATTTACCCTATTTATTAGCCATATTTGACACTAATCGATGGTTGTATGCACATGCACCTACCAAATAGGATAAAAAAATTTGTTTGTGGGACAAATTTTGAATCATAGAATGACTTATCTTTTAGGATGGAAGGAGTATGCAAAAGATTTCATAGGCATTAGTAACAAAATTCGATACTACCTGGGCCAGTGTTCTAGTTACGTTATTAGCATGGGTGCCTTGTTGAATCCCAATCGAGAGAGTTCCATCAGCCTTGATACTCCTTTTGCTTTCTATCTTTCCATTTGGAAGTACCTCTTAAGTTAATATGACCCACTTGAGCCGTGCAATGCTCCATTTGTTACCCACATATGAGGTGTATGGAATTTTCTTAGCTGTGGCTAATGTTCATGTGTATTTAACTCAGCCATCCTCATTTCTGAGTTTCAGATTGTTGGTTAGATACAATTCGGATCAGATTATTGTTTATCAGTTGTTCTTGTTTATCTTTTTCGTTTACATCGATTATATTCATATTGTTCCCGATAGAGGCTAGTACATAGTGAAAGAATGATCTCATTTGTAGTTGTGGAATCTGCGTTGATATCTTCCTAATTGAACAAGAAACGGAGGCAGGGATTAGGAGGGAATTAAACCCTACAGGTATTGGGTGACACCAAGGGGATCCACCTAATCCAGACAAGAAATAAATCAGCCTCTAGAACCAATCCCCTCCTACCGAACAAGGCCTTAGTGGCGAATCGAGCATATCAGCGGGTAAGGTTCGTTGTGGTGGAACCTACCCATTCCGACTTTTTTCGACTTTGAGTTCTCAACTTGGTGCTGGTGCTCGTATTTTTCTGGATTTATTCCAGATTTAGCTGGCACAATTTTTTTATGTTAGGCGACGTGCCCGTCGACAATAAGACGTCTATGGTGTCGTCTTCGTCAATTTCGGGATCTATTGGCTCAGCCTTTCAGAAGTATTCTTAGGGTAGAGTTGCGTTCGTTTATTCATAGGGGTGAGTGTGCATGCGTGTGTATAAGCGTCTGCACCCGTTCTATGTTTAAAAAAAAAACTAAGCCTCAGCGGTCTAGCGCTGTAAAAGCACGTGTGATGAGCTGTTGCACCATTTCCAAATACAGCACGCCTTACTTTGGTAAAGTTAAAAGTGCTAAATACTCATAGCTAACCTAACAAATAAACCAAGCGCCGCAGACTATTTGGACGTGGGAAAGCTTCATATGTCCATTTAAACTAAGGCAAGATATGATCCCGGCAGCAGTAGAAAATTATAAAACAAGATCAGTATAATAAAATGCTGTGCCGCCATACTGCTATATACTATGCTATATTACTTTTTTTCGGTGGAAAAGAGAATCTATACCATATAGACAGGTCGGCTGGCAGCACGCGTGACTCGTTAAGAAAAACAAGTGGACGCCACGCTCTCGGCATGCTTTTCTGTTTTTCTACAAAAAATGATGAGGACATGCACTCATACTTATGATCATGATTGGCGCATTGTCACACCCTGAAATTGTTGGATTTCCGAATGTGATTAGAAAAATAATAATAATAAAGCAATGATTTTCTCATAATTATATAAAAATTTCAACATTTATTTTCTTTACAGAGAATTTAGTACAGAAAAAAAATAAATAATTATCTTTCTGAATTAAATAAAATGGTTTTATGTATGTTGCATTCATGTCGTTGCATTGGTTTTTGTTTGTTTGCGTGTTTGAGTTTGCAAAATAAAAATACCCAAAAACCACCCTAAAATCTCTTTTTTTCTCTTACCTATCCCTTTTGGCCCACTCCATCTTTCTCTCTCTCTTTCCCTTCTTCCAGCCCGGCCCAAAACCTCTCCCTCTCCTCTCTTTCTTTTTCTCCCCCGCGGCCCAAAAGCCGGCCCAACCCGTCCCTCTCCCCCTCTCTCACTGCCACCGTGGACCCACATGTCGGCACCACCCCCTTCCTCCCGCTCCCACTTTCCTTCTTGCGTCACCGGCGCCTTCCTTTCTCCCCCTCCAGACCTCGCCGCGAATCTCGCCGCTCGCGCCCGCCCCACCTTCCTTTCTTCTTCCTCCCACTCCTCTCTCTTTCCTTTCCGCCGCGACACCAGACACGTCCGCCGTCGTCGCACGTCGTCCGCTCCTCCCTCCCCTTTCCTTTTCTTCTTCACCCCGAATCCTATTCGCCCCCACGCCCGTCGCCCGCATCTCCTCCTTTCCTTCCCCGCAACGGTGGCCTGCCATAATGCAGTGGCACGCGCTTCCCCGGGTGACCCGCACCCTTTCGTTCGCGGGCGACCGCTGCAAATCCGCCGCGTGAGCTGCCGCCTTCCTTTCCCCGGCCGCTCCGCCTCCTCTCCTCCCCTATAAAACCAACGCCTGAACCCCTGCCCCTCCTCTTCCACGCCTGCACCGCACGCCCGAGCCCCGCTGCTCTGCACCTCCATTTCCCGAGCTCGAGCTCGCTGATGCCGCCACGCCATCGACCCGCCGTCTCGCCGCCTCTCCGTCGACTGCGACCGTCGCCGGAGCCCCGCCTTGGACCCAGCGCCGTCGTCCACTCCTTCCCCTTCGTGCCATCGCTCCACGCCGGCATTTCCTCGCCGGAGCGAACATCTCCGCCCATGCCGCACCTCGTCGTCGACCCGCCGTTTCGCCTCGACTCCGCCGTCTTCAACCCCCGCAAGACTCTCGCGAGCAAGTAAGCACCACACCACTCCAGTTTTCCCCCTCCCTCTCGCTCTCTTGCCCCGGCAATTTCTCGCCGGAGCTCTGGCTCCGCCCGCCACCGTGGTCTGCCGGTCTCCGGCCGCCGCACGGCCGTCCCATGACCCCCACCACTTTCGTCATGCCGCCCTCTTTCTCCCCGGCCTAACCCCGGCCTGAACTGAGCCCCGGAGCACCGGATTCGGTGAGGTCCGGCCGTCCGCCGCCGCACCTGCTCGCCGCCGGCGTCTGCCACCGCCCAGCGCCGCCTGCCGAGTCGACCCGATTCGCCCGATCCTTACTCCGCCGAGCCGCGTCCGATTCGCCCAACTCTCACCCTGCTGCCCGATCTAGATCTCACGGCCAGAACAGATCTGAGCCGCGCACGAGCCGCCGCCCTCGCCCGACCCTTATCATGCCACACGATTCTGATCCAACGGACCAGATTCGTCCGACCCTAGCCGTCCCCGGAACTTTTGCAGAAAAGCCCCTAGGCTTTCCAGAAATCAACCCGCAGTCCCGATCAGTAGAAAAATAATTAGAGTTAAGTCCTTTCTTTTCTGTCCCGACCCCTGACCTTTCTAGAATTAATACTGTCGTCGTCGAGATTAGCGGATCAAGACTAAGACTAGTAAATTTCTTTTATGCGCGTAAGGCTTCGGATGGTGGCGTGGGAGACACAGGGTTTAGACTGGTTCGGGCAAGGGGAAGCCCTACGTCCAGTATGAGGAGCTGCTCGTGTTGCCCACGCGGGGTCTGTAGTAGGGGTTACAGGAGGGCGAGAGAGGGAGCTGGTTCCAAGTCTCTTAGGTGTGCGCTGGTGCTCTAATGGTGGGAGTGTGTGTGTCCTTCTCGCCGGAGAAGAGAGAGTTTGTCCGAGAGTCAAAGTCCCGGAGAGAGTGTGCCAGAGAGAAAATCCCCCGTCTCAGGGCCCCCGGTCTTCCCTTTATAGCGCGAGGGAAGCTCAGGATTACAGGTGAGCCAGCCGTGAGGAGGAGTAAAAGAAAATAAGTTACAAGGGGAAGGACCGAGTCCCCGAGTCGTCGTCCCCCGCTCCGGCCTGCGGCTCCTGTCAGCGCGTCCACCGGAAGAGGGCGGCTGCCTCCGGATCCTGTCGATGATCTCCTTGGGGGTCGTTGCCGCCAGGCGTGATGATGGCGTTCGGTCGTGGCATCCGTGCCCGTCGGGGAGGGCGGCTGACCCTGTTGCCTTGCTGACGGCCGCCGAATTCGCGGGGCGCGAGGACAGGCGGGGCTTCCTCCTGTGCCGGGCGGCGCAGGCCATGAGTGCCCTGTAGCGAATCGGGGAAAGCTGCGGCCACTGTAGCTTGCGCTGTGCGGTCGTGCTTGGGTACCTGTGACGGGTCACCTCGGGGGCGCGGGTGCCTTTCTGCATGCCAGAGCCGCGGCGCATTTATGGCGAGATCGGCGGGGGGCCCACGAGATCCGCACTCCCATCTTCCCGTCTGCGCCCGAGGCGAATACTCGCCTTGTGGGCCCGGGTGAGTCCGACCTCCTACGCCCCGGGTCGGGCGAGGTGGAGCCTTGCGTCGAGGGGTCGGGAGCGTCCGACCCCGAGGCACTTGGTCGGGCGAGGCGGAGCGGGGCGCTCCCCTCCCAAGTTAGGCCAACGGCGGTTGCCATTGCCGCAGGTGGGCCTGGGCCTTAATGATTGTTGCTTTAACGGTCATTAGGAGGTCGTTAATATTTCCCCCTGACAAATACCCGCCGTCCAGGATCTCTAGTTTTGCACCCAGACCCTCTGTTTAAGGTTTAATTATGTTTTAGCCCCTGATTTCTTCAATTTAGCCCCTGGAAGTTCAGTTTCTTCTCAGATAAGTCTCTGGAGCCTTGCTGTAGCCCTATCTTCGTCGTTTTAGATCCGTATCAACTCGTTCTCATTGCGTTAAGTCTTCTAAAACCCTAAGGTACCGTTTAGTCGTGTCGTTGTGCCTTAGTTCCTGTCTTTTAATTAAAAATAGATTTAATTTGATTAAAGTTCTCTCACCTAGTTTTACTAATTAAAATCTACCTAGGTCTTTACCTCTAGTTTTCATAACTGATGTCAATTCAATTAATACCAACTCAAATGTGTTCTAAATATAATTTGTTTAGTTGCACACCAAATATAAAGTTATGCGTTTAGATGCTCTCAAAAGTTTTCTTTCTAATTAATTGTTAATTAGTGTAATTTGTACATAGACAATCATAAATAAAATATGACTAAGTTCTACTCCGCTTTTATAAATAAAAATATAATATAAGTTAATTATAATCAAGGATATTTTGTTTTGAATATCTTTTACATTTGTTTCCAATTAAAATAAATAAAACTCATAGTTCTTTTGTTTCTTTTATAATACCAATTTTCCGATAGCTGTGTCTTTTCAACCCTAGCTCCGTTTTCCGTATTTCTTGTGCTCTTGTAACCGTAGCAGCGAGCCTATCCTTTAGCACGCTCTTTTAAAATCTTTTGTTTTGTGATTGGTGTATTGTTCTTAGCTGTACTTGTTTGATGTTTTGTATGTTTGTGCTCGATATTTGCTTCGAGTAGAATGATCGTTGTTGAAGCTTGAAGATCAAGGTTTCCAAGTAAGCAAGAGCTGAAGAGCAGTAAGAGTAGCTTTTCGTTGGAAAAAGGCAAGTGACCTTAACCATCCCTCTATCTATGCTTATTTACAAGAATACCATGTATTAATTGGAATGTGGAGAACCACCCAGGAAAACAGTACAACCACGAGGACCATATGGCTCTAGTCTTGGCTAAATAATTAGAGACTCTAGTTTGAAGCAGTCTTACCGAAAGGGCAAGGAGGGGGTCGGTGATTGGGGTATAGCCCGGTCCTCTTGGGGTAGCAGCCTTCGCTAAGGTGCTGACCATTAGGGAGGGTTATGGTTCATGCCGCTAAAAAACTCTAGCGCACTACTTCTTATTAGGGAATCTTTGTAAAGGCCTCGTAGTGTCCCTATGCAATCACACCTCGGAAGTATGGTATTGTGCCTAGCTAGCACAGCATGGTTGGGTCCAAAGTACTTTTAAACTTTTACGCGACTTGTGGTGAAAGTGTACAACCTCTGCAGAGTGTCTAAAACTGATATATCAGCCGTGCTCACGGTCAAGAGCGGCCTGGACCCTCACATGATTAATAAACTTAAAGATGGATTTAAATCGTTATTCTGGTTATTTCTTATGGTCTTGCTAAGTACCAACTATAAGTGTACTCACCCTTACTAACTGTTGCTCAGAAGAAAAAGGTGTGAAGTCTACTGAAGATGATGAAGAGTTCTAGGCGTACGCAACCTCCAGTCGTTTGTCTGCGGAGTTTGGAGCCTTCGTTTCCATGATAAGCGCATATCTCTGATAGTCTTGTAAGTCCTTATTTATGTTTCTTTACGTGATACTGTTGCTGTTATTCACTGATGATGTCACTATATGTATGGAACTTGATCCTGGCATACATATAGTTATGCATTCGGTTTTGTCCTTAAACCGAGTGTGACACGCATCATATAGAAAAGGAGTCCAGCAAGGGTGTTCAAGTAAAGAATGAGGCCCAAGGCTAATTCAGTTCGAGTCGCCAAGGTGGAGGCCCAAAACAACTTAAGTTCGAGTCCACCTCGGAGTCCAGAAGCAACACACACTAAAAATGACGCCCAGGTCGCATACAGAGTTCATTTTCAACGTTCCTTATATGGATGGGAAAAGAATTTTATAGAGCTTCCAATGGTACCGGTTCCACATCAAAATTTCATCTGAGTCAACGGGAATTTTCAAAAAAAAAGTGGACATCCAAAATCTGTTAGGGTGTTGCGCCGTTGTCTTTTGGGTTGTTGGCCCGTGTATCGTGTTGAAGCCCAAAAGGGGCGTGACCAGGGGGTGTAGATCGACCTTTGGAGCATATAGTCAGTAGCCGCCACCAAGTTAGGGTTTGAAATTTGTTTAGTTCTAGTTTTCCATTGAGAAACAGACATATTTCATTGTAACTGTGATGCCGAGTCCTTTTGCTGCGAATTATGGCCCTCGTTCTTGTTCTACACCACTGTGGTGATTAGTCATTTTGTGATCAGATCTTGAATCCCATATTCATCTTTGCTTCATATACATCTGCAATTTTTAGATTGTGTGTTTATCCTTTCTTGCTTGTGTTCTTCGATTCGCTTGCAGGAAAAAACCTTCGCGGCAAGATCAATCGAGTTGTGCTTGGTTGATAACTAACGGAGCAGTAGTGTAACAGTTGCAGGGGTTCGAATTGTGTCTGATTAGAAGCCCGGATCGCAAATATTGAGTTCTCCACCAATCAAATCTATCATACCTATCGGAAGATCAGATCAGTGTTACATCAAAAAAGCAAATCTGTTGGACTAAAGGTGTATTTTCTAAGTAAAGTTTATCAAAGCGCACTTTGAGCTATGTCCATCACGCTTCTCGTCCGGCCTTGTACATGTACGCATACAAAGTTTGACCAGACTATACACTATAGGCTGGTCATACAAGTCGCCCGCCGCACTTTAATTTTTTTATAATAGTAGAGGTAGGTAACTTAATATATGGATTTAAGGGTTGATTTATGTTATTTTTAATAATGATGAATGTATGTACTTTAAATATGAAGATGTTTTTAACGAAACTGGAGGGTCATCTACCCTACTGATTTGATCTTTTATGTAGGGAAACAAAAAAGAAACTGTACAGAAAAGTAAAAAAAATCTGTACAAGTGCAACAGGTGGCCAAAAAGAAAGAGCACTAAACTAAAAAGGAAATGTGTACATGCAAAGAGAAGGAAATGTGAAACAGTGAAAGCCGCCCCGCTCGTCTACCCCCCCCGTCAGTCGATGACTTTAATTTTTTTTTAATTTGTCATGAAACAGCTTTTGGAATCTGGCTAGTATTACATGGCTGTGGTAGAAAGCCGATCGAGATTAATATGAAATAAATGTTTTTTTCTTCCGAAAGAAAGAACCAATGTGAGTTGAGGCTCTCCATATGGTCTATCCACTGCAAGTCCGCAACCCGAACAAAGTAAAAGCTTGGGGGAGAGGCACGCACACACATGACACAGCACAAGGATGGTGCTGAGGAAGTTGCATGCTGTGATGGGCATTCCGCTCAGGCTGCAGGTTGGCCTTTGTCACACGATCTTCCTTGTCCTCTTCAAAATCTCCCCTATTCCCACTCTGAATCATGCTGATCCCTCGACGCCGAGCAGGATCCATCGTGGGAGTTGGACTACTACACCTCCAGCATAAGGTTGGACAGACTTCACACCTATAAGATGGTCGATGAGTCAGGCTTCTCAAGGGATTTTACACGGCACGAAGTCATCGACATGCCCAAGGATGGCTTAGGACTGCTCCACATCCCTCTCATGGTGCAGCTCTGCAGTTTTTGGGCCGATCTGGATTTGGAGCTTCAGGCCCGTGAGAGGTCCTTCGCCGTCTTCTTTACGATGAGCCTTTTATCAGCCATCGTGGAAGAAGCAGACGGCGGCAGCAGAAGTTAAAAGGCAAGGTCTTCCACGGACGCTAAGCTTCCTTACACTAATACAGAACCTTTATTAGTCCTGGTTGGGAACCGGCTTTAGCTCTGGTTTCCCAACCGGAACCAGCAATCCGGAACTAATATGTCCAATGTCCTGGCTGCTATTCAACTGTGATTAATATAATTTTTCAGAAATAAAAAAATTGGCTTGCCAGCTCCGTACGCGGACCAGCTTCTCCAAATCCAAATATTTCTCTAAAATTGCAATCATAAAATTAATTACAGTCACAAATCAATCATTCACATATCACAATATATTCGGTGTAGAAAAAAGATTTGAAAGTTCGTGTGAGCATATAATTTTCTTAAAAAAATCTACTAACGGAAGACGAATTTTAGTGACGTGGACACATACCATGACCAAGAGTCGTCGAGCTGCTGCCGGGTTGTTGCGTTGCGTTGCGTGTGCAGGTGCATGCAACAGCATATATCATGCATTCCGGTATATGTTGAGGCGGCAGCGAGATATATAGGCTCGTGATGAGGAATCGAGGACTCCACGCATGTGAAGTATATCCTGATATCCATATCATCACTGACGACGAACCACGAACGTGATGGCCACACCGGCCGGCAGCCCGGCTAGCTCTCAGTAGACCTAGCTCACGTGATCGACGCGACGACTCAGTAAAGCTCCATCGAATCTTTTGTGCTGCCGTTGGCGTATATTTACAGTGATGATAATAGAACTACTTGGAAACACATTAGCCAATACATTGCTCAACTTGGAGAAGCGAGTTTCTGTGATGCTTTACATGTTCAATTATTTTCTTTATCATTAACTGAAACGGCTTTTTCTTGATTTTCTTCATTGGCCCCGAATTCTATTCATTCTTGGAATCAATTGGAACGTAAGTTTCATAATTATTTTTATAGTGGGGATAATGAAGCGAAATTGACTGACTTAACATTGGTTAAGCAAGGTAGAGATGAATCTGTGATTATTTTAAGAGATTTAAAGATATAAAAACCATTGTTTAGTTTATCAATTTCTGAAAAAGATTTGACGGATTTGGCTTTTGGTGATTTGCGTTCGCATTATAAAGAGAAACTTGAGGGCTTTGATTTCCTTTCGATTAATCAAGTGCAAGTTAGAGCCTTGAGTTTGGAATATAAATTTAAATATTCAAAAGATACTTATAAAACTCATCGGTCCAACACACATGTTGTTGATTGCGAATCCGACTCTTCGGACGATGAGGAGAAAGAAGTTTACGCCGCCGAGTTTGTTTGGCCATCTACGGCCAAATTATATTCATGCTCATCACTTAAGCCGACTCAAAAGAATCGGCAAGAGGAAGTGCGATTTACCTCTGATGTTTCTAAATGTAGTCGTATATTTGATGAGTTGCTTAAAAATGGAAACATCAAGTTGTCTCATGCCATACCGCCGCTTGAGGAGTTGAAGCGGCGTGCATACTGCAAGTGGCATAATTCTTCATCTCATGCAACCAATGATTGTAATGTTTTCCGCCGACGGGTACAATCGGCCATTAGTGAAGGATGATTGGTCTTGCCTGAGATGCAAATTGATAAAACACCGTTTCAGTTCACACCATTGATCTGAATAACGCCAAAGTATTCATTCGGCCAGAGCAAGCCCCCTTCGGGAGGTGGGGGCGGGATTGGGGACAACCAAGCCCCTAGAAAAGCAAGGCAAAGTCACGAGATGGTCGGGCACCCGAAGACCAGCAAGAAAGAGGAGAGAGGAGGACATACCAAATTCGGCGGGTGCTCCTTGTTGAAGGCTGGCGGACCCCTGATGACCCGCTAGTTCCCCACCTTGAGGACCATATCAAGCCACGACTACACATCATCGTCGGGCACCGCCGTCTTTGACACCTGGTCGGGATCTGTGAGGCCAGTGTACTCCCACATCTTGGTCGACCTAACGGCCAAGGGACAACTCGACGGGAGAACATGGTACCGAAAAGCCGCAACCCGTTGAGGCCGTCCTCCGCGACGCGCTTCCACAGTGTCTTCTCGAGAATCTCCACGCGCTCCTTCTCCGCGGCAGGGCGCCCCCATGTCCAGCTGTCCTTCCTCATGGGGCGCGCCCCCGTGAACGACGGGAATGGGTTCCCCACCGGGTTTCTGATGTAGAACCATTCTTCATGCCACCCCCGGTTTGAGTTCGCAGGGGTGTACGCCGGGTAGTCTCCCGACCGGCGAGCCCTCTTTTGCAGGCCGAAGCCCCCGACCGGCGCGAGCTCCGGGTCCCCTTTCACTGATAGGGCTCGCCCGTAGAAGAAGGCCCGGAATAGATTCGCGTGCAGATCTATCCCAAGGAAACCCTCACATAGGGTGATGAAGCCCGTGATGTGCAGCAGCCCATTCGGATTGAGGTGTTGCAACTCCACCTCCCACTTGTTCAAAAGCCCTCGCAAGAATGGGTGCGCCGGATACCCAAGGGCGCGCTCATGGAACGCGAGGAAGCTCACAATCTCGTCGGCTTCTGGCTGCGGTTCCTCGTGCTCCGTCTTTGGTGGCAGCAGCCCCTTCTCTGCGAAATCCTGCAGCCGATCCTCGGTCATGGTCGACGGCCTCCAGCTCGACATCGCAGCCACGGGATTGAAAGGTCATATGAGTCTCATTCTCTTCCTCCCTCCTCAGGCACGGTGAATGCAGGGAGAGGAACAGCGGCAGCGGAGAGCGGAGGAGGAGAACGACTCTGGCGACTGGAGTGAGGCAAAGGTGAGGTGGAAGAGCTTGAGAATCACCAGCCGCCCTCCTTTTAACGAAACTGGGAGCCTAATCGACGGGACGTAACACGCGGCGCGGGGGCCCACCACAACCGTGGCATGGACGCGAAAAATGGGGCCACGCTCTGGCTTCCCGAGTAAGTTTCATCAGACCACGCTCCTAATCAATAATCACATTTAATCCCTTGATTCGCGAGATATGCTAAAACAAGAACGGCGCGGCCGTAAAAAAGCGCGCTAACAGGTCCCGACTTGAGAACCCGATCGACCGAGTTCGAAGCCCGGTCCGCGGAGGGCTCGAGGTCGCCTCGCGTCAAACAAAGCCAGGGGAGAAAACGCAGATGAGCCCCAGTGGCCCTTGCCCGACCTGCTCAGGCAGCAATTTGGGTCATCTCAACCTTCTCATCTGATCCGGACCTCGAGCTATGCCCATAGAATCTCCATTGAGGAGAGGCCAGCGGGCCACCTGAGACGGTCGGATGACTCAGGCATCTGCCGAGAGGCGAGTCGTGGAGCAGTGGAATGCCACATGCGAGCTATGCTGACCCCGTCACGAACGACGGACCCGGATTCCACTCGGACGCCCGAAATTTTGCCCGGGCACACCCGTTAGTAGCTCACTGAGCCCGTCACTCGAGCCATCAAGGCAAGTGATGCCGGCTCAACCCCCCGGTTGCGAAGATCGCGGACAGGGTCACCTCCACGCGTACACACTCACGATGCCGCCGACCCGACCGCCCTCCTTTATGGCAGGGCCGTGGCGAGTCGGGGAACCGCATTCCCACTCGGGAAGGACAACAAAATTCCAGCCCCCAACTGGACTCGCGGTCGGGCACGGCCGACGCAATACACTCCAGGATAAACGCGCTTTATTCCTGGCAAATAAATATTACAAAGTACAGCTGGAAGCCTTGAGGAGGGCTGCTACAAGTGCGGGAAGACTAGGAGGAGCATCTTCCTCGCAAGCCTTCTTCTTGCACCCCCCTTCCTCAACGACAACTCGGCAGGGGATGACGGCAAGCAGTCCATCTGCCGCCGCTGCCAACTGAACTCCCTCGCCGTCTCAAATGACAGCGAGGAACTCTTCCCCATCTCCAGTCTCCTAGGAAGGACCAGCCTCCTCATAAAGCAAACTGGAGCTGAGGCGCATAGGGAAGCCAAACCGACTCGGGGCCCAGGCAGTTCCCCCGGGCACGCACTACAACAGGAAGGGATGAGGAGTTCCTCCCCATTCCCGGACCTGGCCGATGGAAACACTGACACATCCTCCACCGGGAGCCAACGCTTCCCCCAGGTTGCCCAAGGCACCAGGGGAAACCGTGGCGACCGCCCGATGGAGATGGTGTCCTGCCTGCGCACCCGCTCCCCTCAATCATCCGAGAAAAATGCCCGGAGGACCGAGCTTGGGAAAGGCCTAGGTGTACGACGTTGCCCGCATGCCATCCTCTGCCGCTCGCAAGCATTCTTCTAACAACAGATGTTGAAAGGAACCACCAGCTCCGTCAGGTGGACACACACAGGCTGAGAGCAGCTCCATTATACAAGACCAAGCTCACCCACGACTCAAGTTTAGGATGAGTTAAAAAAATGGGGTCCTGAAGGCCGCCATTTATAGCCGCTCGGACACTTCCGTGTCCCGCAGACCGGCTTCACCGCATGGCACACAGCTCCGCCTCAAAAGGATGGAAACCCTCATGGGGGAAACAGGGAGGAACTCCTCTACGGCAAGCCAACATGACGGATCGGGCAGGCCTTGATATTCCGCACGAAAAGCGGACAGCAGGCGCCACTGCGGCGCATTCACTACGCGGGCAGATCAGAACAACCCCAATTGACCCGCGGTCACAAGAGAGAGTCTATCGAATGTTGTGCCTCCCCACGGCTGAGACAGCACGATGCGACTTCACGCTCTGGGCTAAAACGCAGCGCAACGAAAAAAGCACCTTCACGATTAAACAAATCGCAAAGCCGCTCGGCGGCCTCTAATGGGTCTAGGGACTCGGGGTCCCCAGCGGGCCCACTTACCACTGGCACTCTGGCTAGCCCAATACCACGCCTGGAACGAACGCCTGTCCTCCTGGGCCACGACTTTGTCCGGGCCACCCAGGAGCACGGTCCCGACCGGTGGGGCGGTCGGCCAAAGCATGGCTCGCATCCCCGACCAAGGGGACGATCTAGGACTGGATCCGTACCATGGCTCCGACTGAGATCACTCGGCCAGGCTCTACCTGACGCGTGTCACTATTCCCGACAGACAAGGCTGGGGACAGCCGGACCCTGCGTCCTGGCGGGCCCTAGGAGCAGGTGTGGCGGATAAGGATGCACGCCAGGGTCAACTTGACGTACAGGCCAACCACTCCCTCCACGAGGGTTACAGACCCCCCCCCCCCCCCCCGCTACCACAGCAGGGGGACACTATTCCACCTACCCATCCTCGCGAGGGGACGGGGCACAACGCCATCACGATACAGCGGACGCCTCCATTACGACGGAATGACAGGGCGTAGCACCGAGGACGGTGCGTGACTGCCATACAGTACTTATCGGCACACGACCACCCCCCGACCAACAAAGCACGACGCACATGAACAAAACAGGAAAGCCACTCTGCGACACAGGACTTGGGCGGTGACCACCCAAGGACTCGGACTGACAAAGTTGGCGGTTCCGACTAACAAAGCTGACGACCCCGACCGACGAGGCAGGGACCCTCTCTCTCTCTCTCTCTCTCTCTCACTATGATAGACCCCCTGTAAGGAGGGGCCCACTTAGACTATAAAAGGGAGGGCCAGCCGCCTAGGAAAAGGAGGAGAAATCGAAGAGATTCATCCTCCACTCGAAAGCTTGTAACTTCTCAAACTCTCACGAGCACCCGGGATCAAGCAATACATCTGACTGACCCCCGACTAGACATAGGGCAAGATTGCTTGAACCAGTATAAGTCTTGAATCATTGTGTGCTAGGCCATCTTCGATCTCAACATGCGGCATACACTTTGAGTAGATTTTGCTGCCGGGCATTTCCGGAACCGACAGCAAGGATTTAGACTTGTTCGGGCGAATGCCCTACATCCAGTATGGGGGTGTTCTTCGTATTCCTCACGTTCGAATGTTGCGTGCTCACAACGGGGCGCTTGCAAGTGGTGTGTGTGTGTGTGTTGTGTGTGTGTGTGTGTGTGTGTGTGTGTGTGTGTGTGTTGTGTGTGTGTGTGTGTGTGTGTGTGTGTGTGTGTGTGTGTGTGTGTGTGTGTGTGTGTGTGTGTGTGTGTGTGTGTGTGTGTGTGTGTGTGTGTGTGTGTGTGTGTGTGTGTGTGTGTGATTCAGCTTCCCCCTCCTGCCGAGAGAAGGCCCAGCTCCGCCTTATATGCCTGGTGGTCTTGGCTACAATGTGTGAGAGAAGGGGTGCCTCGCCCTCTGGGGTTGTCATCCCGGGAAGGAGGTCCGCTATCCTACACGTGTCCTGTCCGGGGCCCTCGGTCGAACGTGCCCCACTGCTTCCCGAAGCCAAGTCCTGTCCGCCCGGTCTGCGGCGCCGCCTGACACGTCCTCAATCTCGATCCCCTCCCCTGTGGCAGGGGATGGCGCGATCGTACTTGCGGCACGCCCCTCCTGATGCGCCGGGGATGGGCCTCTCGTTTGGTCGGTAGGGCCAACCTCCCTCGCGATGGTCGGGAGGTCGGGCGCCCTGTTACCATTGTTGTTGGTCTGAGGCGGGGCACGCTAGCTTGGCGTGCCCGCCTCGCTCTACGCCTGACGGTGGAGGGTGGCCTGGTACAAACTGTCCCGTCGAGCTGACGGAGATGGGCGCGGCCGGCGTAAGCGCTGGTTGCAGGGTCATGATGGCCCGGTAGACCAGGGTGTCCCCGCCGGTCCACCGGCCCGTAGGTGGCGCCCCTACCCCGGCTGTCGGGCAAGGGGCGCGCATGCACGTCTTATCGAATCTGGCATAGTAATGCCTCCTCGCTCCTTCCTCGAGAGATCTTGAGGTCGGGCTCCTCTCTGGGTTGGCTCGGCCTTCCCGATCCCATGGTTACGCCGTGGGTCGGGAAGGCGCCACATGCCCAGATAGTTGATGGGCCTTTGCGCCTCTTCCTACTTATGGGCCGGTGCTGACCGCGCTTCCGTCCTGGTGGGCCGAGCCACCTGACAGCAGCTGGCTAATATTTGCTTAGAAGCTGCTAATATTTGCTTAGACCCTTGAGGGCCGTGCTTTGGGGTACACATGGTACTTAACTCCTCCATCAGTAATTGTCCTCCTCTTAATAAAAAACAGGCTCAATCAAGGTCGTGAAAAAAACACTTTCATCAACTTCAGCTAAAGAAGACAAGATTTTTCAAAATTCAAGTGTACATCTATATATGCTGGCAATGACAGCACACGTCAGTCCATATACATATACTATTTGCTCCCCAGAGCATAAATCCAAGGGGAACGTGTGCCAAATCCACAGCTCGAATACAGGTGAACACGATAAAACTAAGAATCTAAGATGCAAAACAACCTAGGTATGCTCTGTTCTCATTTCTAGAAACGTCAAAAAACTGTATTCGCTGACCCACTTTGGGATCGAAATTTTTGAAGTGTTTTGGGTCCAAAATGTTCTTCTTATATAAGATTTCCCTCCAAAAACAAAAACTTTGACCTATGTATCAATTGTCTTGTCAGGTTGGGAACCATTGAATGCCGTTATTTTGTCAGTTTACGCTAAGGAAATTTTTGGAAATGTTTTGTAATGGATATTATTATTCTCTCTTTCATTATTGGTGGTTGTATGTCTCAAGCAGTGTGGCAAGCTCAATCTGTGGTGGATCTATGTCCTGTCTGTCGGAGGAGCACAAGAAACAGGTGAGTCTCAGGAGAATCCGGGAGACAGAACTGGAATTTCCCACCAACATCAGATCGCTTTGGACCTGTCATCGGTTGGTCCTTCCCGTTTCGGTTCCATTCGGTGAACATGACCATCAGGTGTCGCCATGTGTGGATTCAGATCGAGCTCAGAGCGTCACGGGGCTGAGCAGTGGCCTCCCGGCGAAGAATGCCTCGAGGTTTCCGGAGACGATGTCCAGGACCCCGCGGATGGACTCCGGCGTGAGCACGGCCCGGTGGTTCGACAGCACCACATTGTCCATGGCGAACAGCTCCGCCGGCACGTCCGGCTCGTTCTCGAACACGTCCAGCCCGGCGCCGCCGATGACGCCCTCCCGCAGGCACCGCACCAGCTCCGGCTCGTCCACCAGCCCGCCGCGCCCGACGTTGACGAGCACGCCGCCCTTGCCCAGCGCCTCCATCACCTCGCGGTCCACCACGCGCCGCGTCTCCTCCGTCAGCGCGCACGACAACACCAGCACGTCGCTGTCCGCGGCCAGGGCGCGCACCGTGGGGAAGAACCTGTAGGGAGACGACGGCTTGGGCGACCGGGAGTGGTAGGCGACGGGGCACCCGAAGGCCGCGAGGCGACGCGCCACCAGCGAGCCGATGCGGCCGAGACCCACGATCCCCACGCGCTTGCCGCTCACCTGCAGCAAACGAATCAGCTCAAATTTTGATGATACCCCTTTTCTTTTCTGTTTTGTTTTGATGATACCCCTGTTCGTGGTCTTGATTGGTTGGAAATGCAGCTCTTGGCAGCAAAAATCAGTGCAATTCTCTATTCTAGCATAGTAAATCGATCGAGAACCTTGGTGGCGAGCGGGTACTCGCCGTGGGCCACCCAGCCGCCGCGCCGGACGTAGGCATCGGCGGCGGGAACGCGGCGGAGCGCAGCGACAACCAGGCCGACGGTGTAGTCCGCGGCGTCGGCCGCGTACGCGTCCCCGGCGTTGGTGACCCGGATCCCGCGGCGCCGACACGCGGCGAGGTCGACGTGGTCGACGCCGACGGACGAGGCCACCATCAGCTCCAGCGCCGGGAGCGCGTCGATGAGGTCCGCCGTCACCAACGGGAGGTCGATGGTGAGGAGAGCCCGCGCCGAGGCGGCGGCGGCCGCGTCGGCCCCGGCGGCGGGGAGGAGGCGGTAGCGGGCGGAGAGGCCCGGCTGGAACTCTGGGATGAGAGGATCAGCCAGGAGCACGAGCAGCTTGCAGGGGCCGTCCTGGTCGCCGGAAGCGGCGGCTTCTTGGGTCGTCGGCGGCGCCATCTCCTCTCGCGACGGCAGCACACTCCCCAGAAACCTATCCCAATTCCCAGCCCGGCGGCGTTTTCTGTCGCGGTCTCGGAAGCAGCCAGAAGCGTCGACTCGACGAAGCGAGTGAAAAAGACGCAATGGGCCGCTCATGGGCCGCATACTCACCCTTATTGGGCTCAGAGGGCCATTGGCTGCTCTCTTTCCTTTACTACTACTACTCCCAGCCTCTTCTCGCAAGCAAGAAAGCTCACAGAGATTGGCCCAGAGAGGTCCATTTCCAAGCTTATCTTTTCTATTTTTTGCAAAAAATTCAGAGCTAAACCTTTATGCCACAAGTTCCAACAACAAGAATTAGCTCAGGAATCCTGGGGAAGATTGCGACCTTCTACTGCAGCAGCAT
This sequence comes from Panicum miliaceum, assembly GCA_032594955.1. Classification (NCBI taxonomy): domain Eukaryota; kingdom Viridiplantae; phylum Streptophyta; class Magnoliopsida; order Poales; family Poaceae; genus Panicum; species Panicum miliaceum. Next base: position 1,570,986 of record CM064070.1, on the reverse strand, counting down.
CAGCTATGATGTGATCACCTCCAATTCCATGGTGGTAGATCTTATACTCTACAAGATTAGGTTGTCTCAGGGGCGGATCTACAGGCTTTGATGGGTCAGCTGACCTCGATGAAATTCTACAATTCCTTAGCTATTTACCGTTCATCTATATCTTGACACCATCGTTCGATGGAGCTGACCCCGGCGCCTTTCCCGGCTGGCTTCGCCCCCGAGTTATCCAAAATGCGAGTAGCTTTGTATCGCTAGACTGGAATCCTTTCTTAGCTTTGCCGTTGAGGCTGGACCGAGAGTGTGTTTGGTCGGACTTTCCAACCTATTTTTGCTTTTGTAAAAACCAAAAGCCAATCAAAAGGCTCAAAAATTTTAAGTGCTTTTGCCCAAAAGCAGCTTTCACTGTAGTACAAATGCAAAAGCACCTCTCTCCCTATTTTTAGTGGCTTTTAGGGTAAAAAATTACCCACAAAACAGTTCGCTCTTCTATTCTCCCACCCGTCCGACTCCCACCCGTCTTCCCATCGCCTCCCACCCGCGCCTCCGCCACGGCCTCCTCCGCCCCGGCCCCCGCCTCCGCCCCACCTCCGCCGCCGCCGCCGCCCCGCCCGCCTCCGCCCCAACCGCCTCTACCCCGGCCGCCGCCTCCGCCCCACCTCCGCCCCAGCCCACTACAGCAGAAAGTGCAGAAGAAACACATCGCATTTAACGTGTATGCTGAAATGATTCCTCTCATGTAATCAGGAATAGTATGATTGAAACAAAAGTCAATCAATCCTGAAATCAATCCCAATATCATTGTTATCCTTTTCTTTGGTTGCTGGGTTACGACGTTATGAATGTAAAACTTGAAGTTGTTCTATCTGAAACTATATTATATTATCAGTTCAGATAAAGATCATGAGAACACGTTGAAATCAATCCATCAGGCATGTATTTGCTGTCATTCAACATTTATTGGAGTAGAGAAATCAGGAGCATTGACATCGTTGCCGACATGCTATCAATATCAATCAGGATTTGCCCCATTCGTAACAAGATCGCTGATGATTTAGTTAGTGCGAGAGGAGGATAGTTATGTTGAGATATATCATAATTTTATGAGCCTTTTACCTTGTGTAATTGCTACAGTTCTATTTATGTGGACCATATGGATGAAAAACTTAGAAAATTTAATATTTTATTTTCCAAAAAATATATTTACATGTGAAATATTGAACATATTAGGTTTGTACGAGTATTTTGTATATAGACAGTCCCGCAAACCTTAGGGGGGCTCACAGCTGCTCTAACCAAATGGTCTTCTGTTTTTTCCACAGCAATTTTTCCACAGTCCACAGCTCACAGCAGCTTTTCCAAAACCCACAGCCCAACCAAACACACCCTAAATGGTGTACGTCCTCGCTCAGCGTTGGGCTTGTAATTGATTTTTTTCTCACTTTCTACTTAATATAACGTTCTCCTGCATATTTGGAAAAAAATTATTTTTCACACCCAACGATCAAAGGCCCTGTTAATCCTCTCCTCAAACTTGGACACCTAGCTTGACCACATATTATGCTTCGCAGCCAATCTTTAGTTCTCCACCATCACGTCTCCTCTTGTCATCCATCTCGCTCGACGCTCACCACTAGGCTTGCATCAGATATTCTGCTTTTTTTCTCAGGTTCAAACACCAATACACTACTAGAAAAGATACTACGATGCTTCCATCCGATACTAAAGCATCTTGGGTCAAAAAGATATTTTAAATCTGGAAAGAAGCCCGCAACACTCGCGACATTCCAATTCACAAGTCACATGATTTTTCACGCGAAATATCACGCGTGCGATGGATGAGATTCGAACCCGAGACCTCTTGCCTCGCGTGACCTTCTTTACCATCTCACCTACACAACACTTATGGTTGAAAAGGAGATGCTTTCCTTTTAAACTAACTCATGGAGGAACTTATAGTACCAGGTGGAAATACCAACCGGGATTAAAAGTTGTACATTACTACCGGATGGTGTTACCAACCGGTACTAATATAGGAGATGCATTAGTACCCGGTAGAAATACCAACCGATACTAATGTAAAGCTTTTAGTACCTTTAGTCCACCTCCAAATATGCCGACCGATACAAGCTTTTAGTACCTTTGGTCCACCTCCAAATATGCCGGTAGGCATTAGATCCGGTGGTAATGCTACTATTAGTATCAATCCAATTCATACCGGTATATTTGAGGTGTACCAATAGAAAAGTAGTGATAGATATTTTTTTATATTTACTAGCTTTATATATTTTTGAAAAACAGAAGTTTTCTTAAAGCTTGTTGCTCATACAGTACCTCTCATCAATTGGGCACTCATTAGGTTATGCATAGATGGATCTGAGTTGACTGACATCTCCTTGGTAATCAGAATTTTTATCATAACTCGGAGAGGAAACTAGAAATTCCTATGGTCCTAGGTACGAATTTCTACGTTATACCACATGTATATCTCCTGGAAATGAAAACTAAAAATTCTTCAGCGCTATCCCGAACTTCTCTCATCGTACTGAACGGCCTAGATTGTCTCTGACGTGGTCAACAAGCAGGAAGTGGCGTGGTTTGACAAGTCAAACTAACCTTGGTGGCGAGCGGGTACTTGCCGTCCGTGGCCCACCTGCCGCGGCGGAGGTACGCCTCGGCGGCGGCGATCCTGCGCAGCACGGCGATGACGAGGCCCACAGCGTAGTCGGCCGAGTCCGCGGAGAAGGCGCCCCCGGCGTTGGTGACGGCGAGCCTGCGGCGGCGGCAGGCGTCCAGGTCGACGTGGTCCAGCCCGACGGAGGTGGCCACCACGAGCTCCAGCGCGGGGAGCCTGCCGATGAGCTCGGCGGTCACCTCCTTGAGCCCCGGTACGAGCAGCACCCTGGCCTCGGCCGCCGTGGCCTCGTCGGCGTCCGCGGGCACGGCGAAGCGGTACCGGCCCTCCAGCGCCGCGGCGAAGTCCACGAACAGCGGCTGCGCCAGGAGCACCAGCGGCTTGTCGTCCGCGCTCGCGCTGGTCGCCGGCGGCGGCATCCTCCCGTTCCCCTTGGATCGGTGAGAGGACAGGCTCTGATGGGGAGAGGAAAGAAGTCCAGGTGGTGTGGTGTGGTGTGGTGGGTGGGTGATAATTCAGTGAGAATCGATCAATTAATTATTCGTTGTCGATTAGTAAGGAGATCTTTTTTAAAAAAATCATGGTCGATTATGCTACAAGTTTTTTTCCTTTGCAAATGGTCGATTATGCCATGGATCTTGCAAGGATCAGGACAAATTGTGTCAACAATTTTCAAGAACTGATGGCATATTCAACTGAGCTGCAACTGCAAATCTTGATGCTGACTGCTACTACTTTATTTCGATCCTCAATGACCGTTGGCACGCTATCCGACGGCGAGCGTGCGGGCCTGCTCTGCTTAGTGGGACCAGATCCACCGCCCACCGCAGCCCGAACCCAATCCTCGGGATCAGGATGACTGCCGCGGCGGCGCCGGCCGGCAGGCCAGGGCTCCTCCTCCTGCGCCGCACGGACGCCACCTTCTCCGCTGCGCTGCGCGCGCGCTACCGCGTCTTCGACTTCTACGCCTCGGGCGCGCCCCTCCGCCCCTTCCTCGCCGCCGCCGCCGCGGAGCCGGACCCCCCGCGCGCCGCGCTCGTCGTGGCCGGCGGCGCCGTCCTCGTCGACGCGGCGTTCATGGACGCCGTGCCCTCCCTCCGCTGCGTCGTCACCACAGGCGCGGGAGTAGACCACGTCGACCTCGCCGGCTGCGCGCGCCGCGGCGTCGTCGTCGCCGGCGCGGGGAAGATCTTCTCCGTCGACGTCGCCGACCACGCCGTCGGGCTCCTCATCGCCGTGCTCCGCCGCGTCTCGGCCGCCGACCGCTACGTCCGCGCCGGGCTCTGGCCGGCGCAAGGGGACTACCCACTTACCTCCAAGGTTCGATTTCTTGGCATCTTTTTGGATGTAGAACAGCAAAACAAAAATACAATCTTTTTTTCTCTCCACACCAATTGACGATCGATCAGCTGAGCGGCAAGCGCGTGGGCATCATCGGCCTCGGCAGCATCGGCTGGCTGATCGCCAAGCGCCTCGAGGCATTCGGCTGCGTCGTCTCCTACCACTCGAGGGCGCCCAAGGCCTCCGTCCCCTACCGCTACTTCCCCGACGCGCACGCCCTCGCCGCGGACTCCGACGCTCTGGTCGTCGCGTGCGCGCTGAACGACGCGACGCGGCGCATAGTGGGGCGGCGCGTGCTGGACGCCCTGGGACCGGGCGGCGTGGTGGTGAACGTCGCGCGCGGGGGGAACGTGGACGAGCAGGAGCTCATCGCCGCGCTGCAGGAAGGGAGGATCGCCGGCGCCGGGCTCGACGTGTTCGAGAACGAGCCGCACGTGCCGCCGGAGTTGCGAGACATGGACAATGTCGTGCTGACGGCACACGAGGCGGCGTTCACCGAGGAGTCCACCGCTGACCTCCGCGAGCTCATGATCGGGAACCTGGAGGCCTTCTTCTCCGGGAAACCGTTGCTGACGCCCGTGGCTCTTCCATAGCTAGTATACATAGCTAACTGATCCATTCGAGACACCACGAGTTGATTCTATTTTACTGCAAGTGGAGTGCATTGCATCTATGTTTCAGTGTAAGGTGAAAGCACCATCCGGAATGTTCATGACCCAACAGATCCTATTGTATTTCGGTATTGCTACACGAACTAGGTAGTTACAAGCTGTGGCACTTTTGTTTCAGTTGTGAACTTGTGATCAATGGGGTAGTACAATGTGTTTAAGATGATGAATAAGTCCAAGTGCAGAGGCACGGCACCACACAGTGTGTATACATGTTTCCAAGAAATTGTATCCAGCCAATACATAATGAGGAGAAAAACCAAATATATATTTGTATCAGGACAGAACCCAATTGCACAGCTTCCAGCTTCTTAGCATCCATAAGCTCCTCTGCCACACTTAGCTCTTCACCACCAGCTACAGGTAACAGCTGCTGCTGAATTTATTTAGGTATGTTAATTTGCTGGTAACTGAACTGCAGCGAATGCATGCAGGCACCTAGTTTAATTAGGTGGATCCAATATGCTGGCTGGACCGAATTGAGATCGACAGATGCCGCAAGTGCGACATCCATCACTCACTGCTGCTAAGACTTGTGGTAAAGAGTCTGAGGGCGTGCCTGGCATCTACCTGTAAGGGAGCATGCTTTTGTAAGAGAGATGGAGCTGTGCTGGTGGGTTTCTGGATACCCAAATCAAGATGCCGCTGAAGATGACGTCCATGTAAAAGAAGCTCGAGACAGTCTAGCTGCTGACAAAGTAAAATGAAGTCTAACGAAGTGTCGTTTTGAAGTTGGTACATGCGCAGGTGTTTGGTGGCTCTCCGATGCAATACAGTTTCTGGTGCGTTGGGTCAGCACACAGCAATAATATCTCTTTTTTTTTTAAAAAAAAAAATACAAGTTGTAGTGTCTGAACACGGTCAGCGATACCATGTAAAAGAAGTTGGCTGTCCTGGCAGTTTAGCAGACTGTCGCTTTGCACCGAACTGTGAACAGTTTACAGTCCTGTTTTCAAAGAAAATGAGAGAGGCCTGCGACCTGTAGTTCTAAAACATCGATCAGTAAATCCAGTCGCACATCTCACACTAGCTGCTTGTTCTCCTGCTCAGCATCCCCTGCTGCATGCAGTCATCCCTTTGTTCCAGGAGTTCTCAACAGGTTATGCCGTGAACTATTAGATCGAGAGATTGATCAGATGGAGACGTTTACTACGGCCTCTGTATGTTGGTTCTACTTTTTGGAGTTGTGCCGCACACTGGAGACACAGTGCTAAATTAGCGTCCTGTTTATGCTCAAACGGGTGGCTAATTTAGTGGGCTCTTATACTTGAAGGACATAGAAATAGCTATATTCAATTAGCTAGGTTACTGCATGGGTTCCACTTTCTTTCACCTGTGCATATCAGTCATGAACAAGTTAAAATCTATATTTTGCCCGTTAGTTATCTTTGTAGACCTGCCGAGCACAACGACATCAACACAGTATGCGTTAGGAATCGTTAAAAGTGACTAATAGTATTTTAGCAAAACTTTGCTAGACATTGCTACAAAAATGGACTGCAATTCAGCGAAATCACAACCGACCTCTCGTTTGCTATGCACAAGGAAATCCGATCAGTTGTGTTTAGCGCACATCCAGATTACACGTCAGTTTACCATTCGGGCAAAAAGATGATTGAAATCCAAAGCTAAAATAGCCGATTATCAAATGTAGACTGCATTTAAGTTTCCCTTTTGCGTAGGGCCCATATACCACAGTACGGCCCATAGACCAGGGGAACATTGTTTGGTTGTGGGCCAGCAGATGATTTATTTGTTAGAGCCTTTTTGTTTGATGCTGGCCCGTGAGCGGCCCAGCATGAGAAGAAGTATATGGCGTTAAGCAGCAAGAAAAGAACGAAGAGTTTCCCCGGTCTGAATGATGAGGCCGTGAGGTATTGTGAATGAGGTAGCTGGTTAATTGTCTGCTGCTTGCGGCGATGGCGACATGGCGTCAGGGCAGTTAAGGTTGTTGGCGACATGAAGTATATTTTAATTTGCTGGTGCATGAGCAGTAGTGTCGGTGCAGCTACGCAGATCCAATTTAGCCGCGGCCGCTGCAGCTCCTTGGCCTGGATGCGCTGCCTGTCCCCCTCGATCGCCCCTGCCTATGGCCTCTACCCTCCGCCACTCCCGCTAGCTGCCGGCCGTCTGCCTCGGCTCAGCATTCTGATCACTACCTAGTGTGTTGCTAATAACTCTTACTGGTGGTAAACAAATTTGTGAAAGCTTCGAAATAAATTCGTTCGGAAAAAAAAAAAGCTTTAAACTTGGAGCTTCGAATCGGTTCAGGAAGACCGTACCGTACCTTTACATCATGAGCTGCATCCGACGATCAATGCGGTCCGGACGAGCAGGCAGTGCAAGCAGGGGCAAGAGTCGTTTTCCGGTGCATGGCATGCAGATCGACAGCCAGGCATACACACACGAGATGGAAGCGAAAAGTGTCCTCTGCGTGCACCGGCCAGCAGAACAATGCATGCATTCCCATAATAGAGCGGGAAGAATGTAATTCAGTTACATGCATGCAGCTGCAGCTAGCCAACATTGAATCCATTCACGCCTCGCATCCAGATGCGCCTGCAGCGGCCCACACCATCCCAGCCATCAAAACATTATTGCGAGTCTTTTTAGCGCACGATCTCTGTATGTATGTTGAGCCAGCAGCTGCTAGCTAGTCAGACTCGTGATCACCGTGACGACCGTCCATGTGAGCCTAGTCCATCCCACGTCGTCCATCGTCCGGGTGGGCAGGTTACGCCACAAAAAATTTTACCAGTTGAGCTACACTAATTCGCATATCGCAATATATTCGGTGTAGAAAAAAGATTTGAAAGTTCGTGTGAGCATATAATTTTCTTCAAAAAAAAAAATCTACTAACGGAAGACGAATTTTAGTGACGTGGACACATACCATGACCAAGAGTCGTCGAGCTGCTGCCGGGTTGTTGCGTTGCGTTGCGTGTGCAGGTGCATGCAACAGCGTATATCATGCATTCCGGTATATGTTGAGGCGGCAGCGAGATATATAGGCTCGTGATGAGGAATCGAGGACTCCACGCATGTGAAGTATATCCTGATATCCATATCATCACTGACGACGAACCACGAACGTGATGGCCACACCGGCCGGCAGCCCGGCTAGCTCTCAGTAGACCTAGCTCACGTGATCGACGCGACGACTCAGTAAAGCTCCATCGAATCTTTTGTGCTGCCGTTGGCGTATATTTACGCACGTGCACGTGCACGTGCTCTCCATGCATGGAGGTGGAACGGAACACAACTCAACCATGGATTGGATTGGATTTCAAAATGCCCTAGAATAATTATTCAATTCCCTCTGATATTAACAATTCTGCTGCCGCACCTTAGCTTGCGTTGCGCGGTCGCTCGACGATCACCGGCCGGCAGAGGGGAGCTCGAGGAGTCGAGGGGATCTGCGGGAGCGCCGCCGCCGTCGCGACCTGCCTCCTCCTCCTCCCCGGTCAGCGCATCCAAGAAGCCGTCTTCGACGACGCTGGGCCACTCCTGGCTGCCGCCACCCTCCTGCTCGTCGACGATAGGAACGATGCCCTCACCATCTCAACTAGAAGATGTTGGGGGCTCCTCAGGCAGCCCACCGTCTATCAATAAGAAACAACAAGAAATTTCCAGAAGCTCTCAACTGAAGAGGCCCCAAGAAACATATAAAAAGAGGCAACCAACAGCAAAGCGGGCGAAACCTTCAGCTGCTGGAAATCAACAAGAATCTCCCAGAAGCTCTCCACCGAAGAGGCCCATAGAAACAAGTAAAAAGAAGCAGCCAGCAACAAAGCGGTTCAAGCCTCCAATGGCGGAGAAGATGCTAAGTGTTGATAGGTCTCCCCTGGTGAGAAGCCATCCGGTATTACAATATTGAGGGTAAACTTTTTAGCATTACACTCGATAATGCGGGTGCTAATAAATCGATGATGGATTTGTTGCAAGAAAATTTTTTAGCGAAGTCTATGCTGCCCTGCAATGGAGATCTATTTCATGTCCGTTGTGCAGCTCATGTCCTTAATCTTATTGTAAAAGATGGTTTGGAAGTGATTGATGGAGTAATTAATGATATAAGAGAGAGCGTGAAGTACATTAAGGGTTCCACATCTAGAAAGGAGAAATTTGAGGAGTTAATAGTAGAGATGGGCATAGATTGTCGGAGTCGTCCTACACTAGATGTCCCGACACGTTGGAACTTGTAAGACCTCAGGTGTTTAAATTACGAAATAAGTCTCATTAGTTTAACACGATGCATCAATAACTAAGAAAAGTTTAAAAGAAATGAATTATAAATTGGTTTTGCTTTGAATTGAAAATAGATGTGTACATGTGCAAGTACATGTATGTTAATCAAACAAATTAAATAACTTTCACATTGATGCTAACATGGCTACAAAATTAAATAGGCACATCGTTATTGACAGGACAAACAAAATTCTAGTTGAAGCCTAAGAGAAAATATAAATTTTTGCCCAGGAAATGACGTGCCCTCCGAATCATGCTTTTTGAGTTTTTAAAATAACTTCTGAACTATAACTCAAATGAACTTTGGCTTGAAACAAAATTTGTGTAACTTTTCATTTTGAACAACTTTCATATTCAGAGATTTTTGAGTTGCAACACAGAAATGTAAGAAAATATTAGTTTTACGATCAGACCCTTAAAATTTATCTAATTCTCACGTCTCGGTCCCTCACTCACCTCTCTCCTCTGCTCTGCCCCGACAGCCCAGCGAAGCCGCCGGCGCCACGTCGCTGGCGATGCCTGCCGCCGCGTCGCGGCAAGCCAATCCCCCAATGCCTCTGCTCGCCGCCCAGCTCGCCCAACCCGCGGCCGCGTCCTCCTTCTCCCAGCCGTGCGCGGCTCTGGTCACCGCCGGCCGCGCCCAATGGCGCACCCCTGCCATGCCCGGCCCGCCCAACCCTCTCCCCTCCCTTGGCTCGCTATAAAAGGGAAGCACGCCCCTGCTCGCGCGCAGACCCGCCGACGCCCGCCATTAATGCAGCCGCTCGGAGCTCAGCGCTGAGCCCCTCCTTCCGCCCCGCCTCCACTCAATCCAACCCCCGAAATCGGTCCCCCACCATCCACCAAAGCTCCCCAACCAAGCGCTGCTGCTCCACATCGCCGGAGTTCGCCGGAGCCAAGCTCCAAGCGCCGCCGCCCCTGCTCCACCGTGGCGACCCCGCCACCAGCCACCTCGGCCCCAACTGAGACCTCCCCAAGGTAGCCCATGCCTTCCCCGCGCTCCTCCCCCACCTTGCCCTCACCGCCGTCCCCTCCCCTCGGCGGAATCGAGCTCGAGCTCGCCGGCCAGCCGCCAGGGACCACATTGCATTGATTGCAATCTTCCCAGGGGCCTGCGCGCAAGTTTCCAGGGGCATATCTGTAAATCTATGTTTAAACTATGATTTAAAAATAGTGAACTTGTAAAATTCATATAAAATCGTAGAAAAATCAGAAACAAACAAACTCAACTGTTCTGGAATCGTTAGAAGAAAATCTACAACTTTTGTTACACGCATTTCTTCAGATTTGTTATATTTGTTCTGAATTAAATGTAAGGTTTAATAGACTTTAATTGTACCCACTGTTGTAGACCAGTTCTAAATCTGATTTTTGGACAGTAGATTAGTTGCTTGATGTATAAACCAGTGTAAAAACATTAGAACCAGAACCCATCTCTAGCTAAACTTTTTGTTAAACTTTGTTCATGCCATGAAATAATAGAACTAATTTGTACCTGCTGTTATATTGTGATTCATGTTGTTAAACTTTTACAGAGCTGTTATAGTGATGCCTAAATACCACAGAAAAAGTTTAGAACCTTTTTCCTTTCCGTAACCTATTTAAATAATTTTATGGTGGAAAAAATGCACTAATTCAAATAATTAGTTTCTGTGCTTGGAAAATATTCAACATTTTACTGTGGGACACTTTATAGTAGCTCTTGCTGTATAAAAAGTTTCATACACAGAAACTGTGTAAACATCCTATAGAAATTAATCTTTACTAAAATAGGTGTAGCTTGTCCTATTTATTATGCTTTGTATCCTGCACAATAAAATTTGAAAAATTTATAGCAACACACATATAGTTAATTGACACCCTGTAAATTTTCAGCGTCAACACTTGCATGGTTCGTCCTGTATAAAAATAACTAGGATCTAGCAGTGGCTGTGTAATACATTTTTCATAATTATTCTGCTGCATGAAAATGTCTGAAATTTTTACAGTAGTCTTATCTCTGCATAATGTACTCTGAATAAAAATTTCATCACCATAAGTTGCCAAGTCTAGAAGTTGTGTTTAATCCATGTTGTGCTTAGAAAAATTAGTCTCCAAAAGAACACAACCCCCAAGCCCCTTCTTGTTTAATAGAGTTAATTAGTTTAAGTTATACTCTATTAATAATTTCCCAAATAAATCTTAACTAAGTAACTTCACAACCAAATCTATGTTATTGTGGACTGCAACTTTATCGTGAAGGAAAATAATAGTCATATACCATCACTACAACTTACACTTGTGCAATCATATAGAACCGACTACTCTCGCCGACGGAACGTACGAGCTGGTGCCCGCGTCCGAGAGTAAGCAGTGTGAAGCTCAAGTGAATCTAACGGAAGCTTTCGAAGACCTGAACCCGAGTTCGGACGAGCCCCAAACTAACTTTACCCAAGAAGGCAAGCCCCGGATCATGAACCCTATTTTTCTAAATTATGCAACTTAATACTCTATTCTACTTGTGCATTAAGTTTATAGGAGTTGGATGAAAACTTAGTTGCATGATCCTAGGTACCCATGCTCTGAACACTAGATGTAAGGTTCGATAGAATGCTATGCTAATAGGACTCGGTTCCACCCTCTCAACTTTGGTTCCATGCGCGCACATGGTGGGTACAGAGCCGGGCTCTGTAGTCTCGGATGGTGACCCTGATCCACAACCCGGGAAGAAAGGGGAAAGGTTGCACGTGTGACTCTGGGAGTAACCACGTGACATATGTTTAGTTTTCCCTTGCAAGGTTAAGAAATTCGATTCGAATCGTCCGTTTCTCGCGGTTATTGAGACTGCTTAACCCTTTTACCACATAGAGTAAGAAGAGGAACAATGATGATGATTAATCTTGTTGGATGCAAATTAATTCTTCCACCATGTATAAAATTGGATAGTTGCTTACCTAGAATGGTTAAAGAAAACTAGAACTTGGAGCTAAAATTTGAAAGTAAGGACCTACTTGTATATGCTTTTTGGCAAAACAAACCCTCAAGCCAAAAGCCTTGCATGTCTAGGAGTAGGCTAAGTATATTCCACTAGTCGGGTAAGTCTTGCTGAGTATTAGTATACTCAGCCTTGCTTGTGGCTTGTTTTCAGGTGAGACTTTCGAGGATATGATCGCTAGTTTGACTTGGCCATGTACCCTTCGTCCTGGTTGGTCGGTGGAATGGGATACGCCCCCGGCCAACGGTGATAATGCTGAGTGATGTCTCGTACGGGCTTCATCGAGACATCGTGTATTGTCGAGTAGTTTATCGTTATTTTTTCGCTGCATTGAACTCTGAAGAACTCAATTATTTTGAACTCTGAAGTACCTGGTTTTACGAATTCGAACTCCGTTGTAATAATAATTTATGACGAACCCTGTGGTGTAAAATCTTGTGGAATGTTGTATCCTCTGGGCTCACCTTCGTGTGAGTACATGTATGTGTGGTTTCGATCGGCAAAAACCGTGGTTGTATCGGGAGGCTACCCGACAGACCAATGGATTAATCCGTTTGAAGTGCGAGTTAGTCCTGATTGCCCTCGTGGTGATGGTTAGCGCGCTTGAGCCGGATTAATTCAGGTGGTTTTGCTACAGAACTCTACTTGTGATATGTTGGAGTCAGCTTTGCCATTTAGAGAAGCTTTTCATGAGTTAGGAAGGCAGGACCCCAACTACATATGCTCCCCATCACTTGAAGAATGGCAAAGAGCTAAAGTGGTCTGCATTCAGCACGAGTGGCCGAATCATCACTGACCATAGGACTAGGCTATCAGGCAACACTGTCGAAGCTTTGATCTGTTTCCAAGACTGGCTTAGAGAAGCAGGTAATATGTTACTGTTTTTCATTTTTTGGCATTGGTTTATTTACTTGAATCATAAAAATACATACTAACTTTTCTTTTTTGCAGGTGCATCTTACTTGGACATCATAAGGATTGACAACTTGAGTGATATTATTGAAGAAGCTGGAGCTGCATGGTCACTAGAAATTCAAGGTCTGTCTCTGTCCTACGTATGTATGCTGATTGCCCTGCTATCAGATTGACTGTATTGGGTGATGATCATTGTGTGACGTATATGTTGCTGGCTGTCTCTTAGAGAAACCCCGCCCACCATTACGTGTTTGTGCATCAAAAGCACACGAATTTATCTTTATAACATCCCTGTCTGAAAGTTTCCATTGCTCTGTCTTTGTCTTGGCCTTTCCTTCACTTTCAGAAACACTTAGCATAGTTTGCAGCAGTATTTTAGATAATATAGGCTTTTGCTTTGCCAGTTTAATCCCTTGTAAAGTTTTGTCGTTCAAGCTTATTAGACGAATGAGATGTAGATATGCAGCAGCTATTCGACTCGCAGATCTCGGCAGGCGTCTGCACGGCCGCTTGATTTATGCCGCAAAAACCCGACAGAAGATCGCAGATTCCTGACATACGTTGGCGGGCTCCTGCGGAACGATTAATCAGTGCTTGCAGGTGATGCGGGTGGCCCTGCAGGCATCTGCAGACGGGCCCGCCTGCATCCTTACACGCCAGTGACGGGGGCGGGACGTTAGAGATGCCTCGTCCCCGTTTTACAGATATCATCGGGTTCCATGCCAGCTTCTCAGGACGACCCTGAATAAGCTGCATGCATGCATGCATGACCGAGCGAGGAGGACATGTGCAGGAGGGAGGACGGACGGACGGACGGATGGATGGATCTTTTGGAACGGTGACTTGAATAATCGTGCTGCTGGCCGGGTCCATTGCATGCCAATCAGAACCACAGATGGCATGTGTATGTTACGTACGGTGTCGATCCAATGCAGCATTTTCATTATCCAGGTTGCTCTGTACCCATGCATGCGTGCGTGCGTGCTACTGGTATTTGGGAATGAATGTAGGATCGTGCGGCCGCATGCATGCAGCTGCCAGCTTGGCTGGCCTGTTGGTGCTACGCCATGCATGCCTCGATGCGACTTGGATGGAAGCGGTCGAGGCCTGGCCAGCAGCAGCAGCTTGATCTCAGTGCAGGGGAATACTATTATTATGCTAGCTGCTGCTGGCTTCCCAGCAGCAAGATCAAGGTGCATGCTGCTTGCACGCCCTAGCTGCTTCACTCGCCGCCGTCGGCCCTTCAGATAATTTCAGTTGCCATCGATTCGGTACATGCGTGTGCGTGCATGAGCATGTGCATGGCGGATCAATATATCGAGCTCCAGACGCATCACCACCAATCAATAGATCTACATATATAAATAGGCACACATACAGGGGCAGGCAAATTTTATGAGGTTTTGTAACATAGACATACTACTACTACTACTACTACTACTACTACTAAGATACCTAATGTGCTGCCTCAACATGTTATATTACTCCCAGTGATCCATCCTTGAGAATTCATCAGAGTAATCATACAAAGTATTTTTGGAACAGGGTTACCGTCGTCTCATCCATCAGCTAATTTAATTTGATTAAACACAAAAGACAACTTATGTCAACAGGAGGGAAAAAGGAACCATTTAGGGGTTCAAGTGAGATGGCTTTAGTACTTTTGGTTTGTCAAGCAAGTGAGACGATAAATTGCTCAAGGGATTACGCCAGCACATGAAGACGATAAGGTGCTAGTAGCAGTGTATTCGTGCTCTGCTTTTCCATTGCTCCAACCGTTAATAATAAGGCAGGTAATAAGTACTCCTTGAATGCCTTATTACCTGCCTAGTACTGCACTGCATTATATAATAAGGCAGGAGTAGATTGTAGACCACCACCACCCCCACGGCCATTGAATTGAACATGTGCAGTAGTACCACATGTTTGTATGGACCCTAAGTTGATTGGCTGCTAGATGACTTGATGGTGTGCGTTGGACCAGGGGTGGATTCAAGAATTTAACTTTGGGGGCTTTATTTCTCTTCTCCTCCTCCTCCTTCCTCTCATTTTCTTCCTCCTCCTCCTCATCTATGGCTAAAAATTGTTGGAGGGGCTCCATAGGATGCATGGGGTAGGGTCTCCCGCCCCCCTGCTGGATCCGCCCCTACGTTGGATGATTTCTAGTACAAATTAAACTAGGTGATGTGTCCATTTCAATTTTTGAACCTATGGCTCCGCCGGTTTTGAACAAATAATCCCGATCGAACGTAACTAATTAACCCAAGTATATGTGATGAGCAGCCAGATACAGATATGGATACACACTCGCTGCATGTGATCGATGCTGTACACCAGATTAGTTAAGTAGGTTATTACTTAATTGTGTAATGCAGGTACTGTTCTTCCTGGTTTGAATGATGCATCCATCCAAATTAAATGTGGTAATATATACAATTTGGCAAGCCGACAGTACACAGGGCTACCTAAGCTTTAGCTACGGCCATCACTGGATCCATTGATGTGCAGCATGAACGACGATGATGTGTCCAAATGGAGTAACGACTGCCCTAACTACTCCGTAGAAAAGCAAAACTCATGCCTTCACAGTAAAAGAGGAGGATCTGACCTCGGAAGGAAAACAAATAAAGATACTAACAAGTGGTAAACCTAAACCAGCCGGAAGGATACTAGCTCTCTATATGAAGAGCAGAGGGAGCTTGCTGCTCGCTGCTTCAGCTGCCTGTTCTGTTGGAGGCCCGCCCGCTTGCGCTGTCACAGAGAGGGAGAGAGGGAGAGAGAGAGAGAGAGAGAGTCCTCGGGATTTACCGTGGGCCAATGGATCGTAGTACAATTTGTTACTCCATACTACCATGGTGGGTGCCGTGCCTCAATGTCCGTGCGGCCAATGGGAGCGCAAAACGTCATCCCCTGTAGTAGTGTCCGTTATCCACTAATCACCTCGATTAACTGAATTACTAGCTCTCGCTGCCGTCATGCCGACCTCATCTCTCTCTCTCTCTCTCTGTGTCTGTGTGTCTGTGTGCCTGACCGCGCGGTAATTAATCCACATCCATCGATTGATCCGGTAGAGTAGTCAAGGGTGATTAACGAGGCGATAGATAGGCTGCCTGGGGATCGGATTAACCAAATCAAATCAGAGCCCGTGGGGCCATGTGAATAGCAGCAGGGCTGGATCGGACATGGGTGGGTCGTCGTGGAGGTGCGAGCCGTTTGTTTCTGTCAATGGAATCTAATCATCCCTCGTCCGTCCGTCATATCGTCGTCACCTCTGCCACAGCCCGTGCCATCGATTCTTGCCATGTCATCGTCGGTTTCTTTCTTTCTTTCTCGCAGGTGGCAGCTCGATCGATCTGTGCGTGGACGACGACGACGACTACTACTACTGAGCTTTCACCTGATTTCCAATTACATTGATCGACACAACGCGGGGTCGTCTTCTTCTTTATCAATATAATAGGCAGCTCTTCTGCCCGTTCATTTATTCTTTAGAGAAAAAGCACTTTATTCTTTAGAGAAAAAGCACTTACGGTAGTATATAGTTACTAAGTATATCCTGGAGTACGGTGGTGCGTCAGCTTTCAAATTGGAATCACAACCTCTTTCAAATTACGAGGGGTATCACACACACACACACACACACTAGTAGTGGACTGTAATTTCCCTCATATTTATCACATATAGCATATCCCGGTTTCACCGGCATCTCCCTTCCCAAGCTTAACTACTTCCTCACCAAACACACTACTTACTCCTCCAGCCACACACGCGCGCACCCCTCTCTCTCCAACTTCAAACTTGCTCTGATCTCGCCGCCCTCCCTCCCTCCCAGGAGATAGCTGCCAAGGCAACACCTCGTTGCTCGTACCACCAGAGACCATCACCTTGACAGTCCTTGGCTAGCTAGCTCGGCAGCGCATCTTCGTCTACCTCGTCTACCCACCATCAAGCAGCTAGCTACTTGCTGAAACCGCTTGCATTGGCAGCCAGCATGGCGAGGACCAAGCAGTCGTCGTCGTCCTTCTGGTCCTCGCGGCGCCGCGCCTCCTCCGCGCCGGCCACGCCCAGGCCGGAACCGGCGTCGGCGGCGGACCCGCCCACCGGCTGCATGTCCATGGTGCACTACCTCATCTTCGCCCCCGGCGCCGGCTGCGTCGGCCGCCCGCCCGCCTCCTCCAACGCCGTCGTCGTCACGCCGCACGGCTTCCTCAGCCCTCGCCGCGACAGCGACGGCAACGGCAAGAGCGGATTCGAGGCGCCCAGGAACAGCCTCGACCTCGACGCCGACAACCCCAACGACATCCAGGTGAATTGGCCGGTTGTTTGCTTGCGTGCTTCCTACTGCATCACACCCGAACTGCTTTTGCTTGTTGGGTTACCAAATCCTCCAATTGCTTAAGAATAAATTCTCTTTTGAACTGAATTGATCTCCTCCATCTCTCTGTGCGCGTCGCGATCGCGAGTGCAGATCGGCGTGCAGATCGAGCCGGTGTTCGACGCCCTGGCGCGGACCAACATGCGCCGCCCAAAGCCCACCGCGCCGTCCTCCGAGGCCGAGACGCCCAGGACGCCCAGCCTCGTCGCGCGCCTAATGGGGATCGACGGCCTGCCGGACTCCCAGCAGCCCTCGCCGTCCGCGGCGCACCACAAGAAGCAGCCCGCCGGCAGGCACTCCTCCAAGAAACACGCCGCCGACAATAAGGAGAACCACTGCTGCTCGGCGCCGGCGTCCGCGGGCAACGGCGCCAGGGCGGAGAAGAAGAAGCGCGTCATCCCGGAGTCCATGAACCGGGAGCCGCTGCGGAGCCTCAGCTGCAACGTCGGCGGCGGCGACGCGCGGTCGCTGCCGGACACGCCGCGCGCGTCCACGTCGGCGCGGGCGTCGTGGGACGGGCCCAGGCTGTCGCTGCAGGCGCTCAAGGAGAGCGTCCTCGACCGGGCCGCGCAGCACATGTCCATGCCCAGCTCGCCCACGTCCTCCTCCGCCGGCAAGAAGAAGAACAAGGACGGTGCGTGCAGCCGGCGGCGGCGGCAGGACGAGAGGGAGAGGGAGAGGGTGGCCAAGGAGCACGCCCGCGAGATCCTCAGGCAGGCCAAGGAGAACGTCGCCAGCCGCAACAAGACGTCGTCCAAGAGTAAGAGTAAATCCTCGTCGCCGGCGGCGGAGAAGATGCACAGCATCTTCAACAACAAGGAGAACGTGCCGACGAGCCCTGCCGCAGCTCCGGCTGTGGAGGACAAGCTCGTCGTCGTCCAAGCTGGCAAGCCGATGGTGGCGGCGGCGAAAGCGCAGCAAGGCACCACCGAGCATCCTCCGTCACAGAGCCCCAGGGTGCCACTGGCTCCGAGGCAGCCTCCGCCGCCGCAGCGGGCGAAGCCGTCGCGGCCGCCGCCACCGCCGCCGCCGCTCGACCCGCCCACCAGAGCGAGGAAACCGGACGGGTGCGAGCGCTTCGCCACGCGGATCAAGAAGCCAGCTGCCGGCGGAGGACAGCCTCCGGCGCCGTCGGCGTCACCGGTGGCCCTGCCACCCGCGCCGGCGAGCAGCTCGGGGTCCGCGCTCGGCCACCAACAAAGAAGACACGGGGGTGCCGCGGTGCCTCTGGAGGAGGACCCCGAGTACAGCTACCTCCGTTCGGTTCTGGAGCGCGGCGGGTTCATGCGGTCGCCGCCGCCTCGGCGCCCGTTCAAGGGCCACTCGGTGTCGTCGCCGGTGGACCCGATCGTGTTCCACCTCCTGGAGCTGGAGCTCCCCGCGGACGAGGCGCGTCTGGGCCCCCTCCGCCACCGGTGGAACCGGAAGCTGCTGTTCCACCTGGCGCAGGAGGTGCTGGCGGACCTGCTGCTGGGGCCGGACGAGCCGCCGCCGCCGAGCGGCCCGCCGCTGCTGGGGAAGGTATGGCGGAAGGTCCGGAGTTTCCCGGCGGCGGACTGCCGGGTGGTGGGCGACATCGACGCGCTGGTGGCGGCGGACCTGGAGGCTGCGCGCGTGCGTCGGCTGGCGAGGCACCCGGCGGTGGCGGAGGAGGCCGGGGACGTGGCGGAGGAGGTGGCGGAGCTGGTCCTGGAGGCGCTCCTCTGGGAGTGCGTGGCGGAGGAATCCGGCTCTCTGGTTCTCTCTCCCCCCGCCTGCGCCGGCCGCCGCGCCTGACACGCGGCCGCCGTCGTCACGTGCGCAGCTAGGCGAGGTAGCCGTTGTGGTGGCCGGGCGCGCGAAGCGTGACGTCAGGCGGGCAGCGGATCTCCACGGAAACAGCGGGGGCGCTCACTACCATGCCCTGCCCTGCTCTCCTCTGCTGCTCTGCAGAGGTTGGCTGCGGTCACGGCAGGCCACGCAGCTTCTGCCCGCGCGCAACGGTGGTGACGGGAACGTGGCGGGTGCCTCGAGATGCGTGCGCAGTGAAGTGACGGCCGGCGACGGTGCGGCGTACGTCCGCGGTGGGTCGCCGCCGTACGCTTGGGATTTTGTTTGTCGGCGTTGGCCACGTGTGTATATTATACGGTCGGAGTACCCGTCTCTCTCCCTCTCTCTCTCTCTCTCGGTGCGATAGGTCCACCTGTTTGATTTTTGAAATGTATACGTACGTGTCAACAAGTAGTAATGGACATGGGGATAATGTGTGCTGGGGCCTGCAAGCATCTGGTACGGTACGGACGATACATGCGCGGTCATGTCTCTCTGGTTTCAAATCTCCATAATCACTGATGCGAGATGATCGTGGCGCCTGTTTGAATTCTTTTAAATGTAGATCGATTAATTATTGTGCTGTGCCTTCGCCTGTGCAGAATTCATGGGCGTAAGAATGTGCAGCTGCTGCTACTACCATCAGTGCTGACATGTTTACTGTGTTTGGGACGGAAAAAAAAGTTTGCTTCACAACCCCTGTCCGTTTATGAGATCGGTCTGTTATGTACACTCAGCTACGAAACAACCGTTTACTTTTTCAACCGGGGTTTGAAGCCCGATACTGCTCTCATTAGTTAAAAGAAAAGGAATCAAAGGACATCTAGGAGAAAAAATAGCGACTTGGGGAGCAGGAAGAACCAGTGGAGCGAGAGGGTCCGGCAGTAAAAGCAGAGAGCAGCAACGGACAACGAACTTGTAGGCAATGCCTCTTGTTCTACCACTATATATATATATATGGTCTGTGACACTATTAGGGTTTTTTTTTTCCTCTCAAGGTGGCAAGAGGCCAACGCGTAGGTTTTGTCATAGTCCGATCCTTGTTTTGTAGTGTTATAAATCAGGCCTGCGTATATGATGTGTCTACTAGATTAGATCTCTTGGCGCGCGTCGGCCGGTATTCGAGATCTGCGTGAAGGGAGGTTAATGGCCGGAGATCCATGTAGACAGCAGAGGGGTTTGTGACTGCTGAAGATGAAGCGGACGCGTGTCAAAGTGTGGTTGGCGGCGGTAGGATGGGTGGGTCAGTGGTTTGTTTGCTTCCAAATCTCCAACCACAGTTTTCTTTCTTTCTTTTCAGTTCGTGTCATGGTCTTCATTAGAAGAATGATGATCGAAGAAAATGAACATATATTTTGAACGCGGCACTATTTCAAAACACGTTTCTGGACCTAAAGCAAATAAGAAACGGCCCAAGGGCCCGTTCGTGCAAATAAAAATGGACTGGGCACTTATCATAGGCTGCGACATGTGGGCTGCAAAAGTGGATGGACCTGCTGGCTGCCTGCCAGAGAGCACGGCACGAGCTACCTAACTCTAACTCTTGAGTATCGGCCCGTTAAGAATAAAAACGAGAGGCCCACAGGGACAGCAGTACCCCACTTCTTTCCTCCTCAGATTGAAACACCGTGGTGGTGGATCGGTGGCGGGCGACACTCATTGTCCTCGAGAATGAACAGTGTATTTGCAAATGAACCTAAGGTGCCTGCAGAGCTCGTCCATGGACACAATGGCCTCCCCTCGTGTTGAGGTTTTGACCTCAGAGTCCAGGTCAGAGTATCTAGCAAAAATTTCACCCTTCTCTTTTGTTTATTCTCTGACCTCAAAACACTGCACGCTCTGCATAGGTTTCATATAAGAAACCAGAGTATTCTCTTGGCACAGTCGCGCAGATTCCATAAACCAACATGACCAAAGACAGAGACAATACGAAACAAATTGCCCATAATTTCAGACTGCACTACATTCACTTTCCACAAATCTGCAACAGATCATATGCACAACAGATGAACAAAGAGAAGGACCAGCCCTTCAGAGATAACAGAAGCCTACATTATGGGGTACAGATAGATGCCCGTATAATCATGACAATAAAAATACAGGACATGAGGAAAGGATGGACTTGTATAATCGATCACTGCTGTCTCTGTACATGACACTGTATAACTCTGCACTGTATTTTTAAGACCCCATGATCCTGCAGAAATATTCAATTCTCCGGAGTATATTCAGGTATGCACATTTTGATTGATCACTCGATGAACTGGAATGGTAAAAAAGATATAATAAACTACTTTCATGTCCTACAGATTCTTTTATATTCTGATACACATGGAGCCAAAAAGTGGTTTATGATTTGTTTTTCTGCTCTAGATAGTTGAGCTGCCTAGCAGAAACAGCACGATATGTATAATTAGAAAAACTTTGATTTGCCTAACTGATACAGTGGATAACTAGCCCAAGTTAGGATTATTACTTTGCCTGATTGAAAATAGTAGTTTTGCCTAATGTGAACATACATATCTCATTTATCAGTATCAGTGATGACTACAACAGAACCAATGCATTATGTATATGGCCCGTTATTGATCATGTTCGATTTGATAAAGTAACAAATACATAGACTTGCTATGTTGGCTAGCTAAGCAACAATAGGTACAAAGCAAAATCTTCTCCTAATTTATTTTGAACTAACAATAATAGCTGCAGTCCAAACATATCAACGATGGGCATCAAGACAAAACGTTTTCTTCACCTTGTGGAAAGGTAGCCAGCTGAACAGATGCGGGAGTAATATTTTGATCATATGGTGCATCTATTTTTCCTTTAGGAGTTTCAAAAAGGCAACAATAGTGAATCCACATGTATATGTTCATATACCTTCTCTATTTTGCTTACTTCATGTTGCTTTCCTCTTCTTTGGGACAAAAATAGGGTGATATCAAAGTTGCAATTTCGTAGTTAGCATGGATGGATGGATAACTAGATTTCCAGCTGAGTACCGAGACCTTTGTAATGTAATGCAATATACAAGCTGAATTAAGAAAATACTGAAGGAAAATGAGCATAACTATGCTGAAACTAACTTCTGAAGAAATTTATAAGATTCACTCTTCAGAATTAACCAGAAAAATAAGCTAGATTATTGTATCACAAACACATCACACCCCAACCCCATAACCTCTCACCTACGGGAATAGCCCCAAACAAGTGAACAACCACTCTGGGTCTTTGATGAATCTATCAAAATCCCCATTTTTTCTGTGTTTAAAAAAATTGCACCGCAAAAATCACCGAACTTCCTCTATTGAGCAGAGAATGGCAGGCAACTCCATTTTTTTTCTCCCCCAAAACAATGATCAGATGAACACATCAACAAGCTTAGGAACATGGGGTGAGTAATATTGAAGGAGCAAGAGGGAAGAGACGAACTAGGAGAGGGGGAGAGCTCAAAATGATGAAGGTGAAGGCTTTCCCCCTCCTAAAATTGATTTGTTTGCAACTGATCTGAACATCCATGGAGAACGCATGGTGCTGCATGTGGCGTCTACCAGCACATGCTTTCGATCTCCCAAGGTTTCCCCTTGGGTTAGGAGTGTCACTTCCACCGGATTTGGGCGCTGCTCCATCGTCCCTGTGGGGATCTGGTGGGGCATTGATTTGGTGGCACCATGCCCAGCTCATCAGTGAACCCCAAATCCTTGACGGCTTGAGTGAGATGGGAAGGGAATATCCAGCAACGAAAATCTAGGCAGTAATTAATTAGGAGATTTATGCAGCAGCCTTGTCGTGATTTAGAAAGGAGAGGGAGAGAAACCGAGTTTAAAGCAAGTGGTAGGAGTAAAAAAAGATGAGGGAAATGGGAAAGAAAGAGAGACAGGTGGTATGTGGTCCCTTCAGATGATGACAAAACAAGTCAGAGTTGAGGCTACTGTCTAATCCTCACATGTGCCAATGATCAGGATTAGACGCGGTCCCAGACAGCGTGCAGGTGAAACAAAAAACACACTGGAAATTTAGTCTTTGCCAAATCCTATAAGCAAGAATTCACGATCACTGTTGGATGAATTTCAAAAGTTCATAATCAGGTGGATCTGGTAGTGACACAGACAGCCATAATCCCAGTAAACTATAGCAGGTTCTTGTTTCTGTCTGAGCTTTTGGCTGTCGGTAGTGGTACTAACCTTACCAACTGTCAGTGACAGAACTTAAAACTAACCTTACCAATTGTCACTGACAGAACTTAAGGGGGCATAGGAGTGAATAGGAGTGAAGTTGACCCCCACATGTGTCGGGCCTCAGTTTATCTTTCTGTATGAAGAAAAAAAAAGTATTCTGGCTATGATTGGGGAAATGATAAATTTACTGGAGTAGACACTATCCAACTACCCTAGTAAGAAGCTTTGACGGCCAAATATTTAAAGCAATGTGTTCCCAGGACATAACCCATACCAGTGTTTTCCCATTGACATCAATCCACGCATCAAGAAAACACTGGTACCAAAAAGCTGGTGATAGCAAAACAAGATCACCGTCATCCTACTAGAGTCAACCATGATTCCTAGGGAGTTTGTTTCAACAAAAGATATCCCACCCATAATATACTTAGACCATTAAAGCCTTGTCAACCCGTGAATCTGATAAGCATGTTACCTACTAGAGTAAATACCCAAAGGTTGATGATACCAAAACAAGATCATTGGCATCCTACTAGAGTCTAGATAATCAACTTGGCAAAGATAATTCCAATCCTAGGTAGTTCAATTTCCCACAAAAGATACCTACCCATCATATACTTTACACCACTGAAGCCTTGTCAGTCCATGGATCTGATAAGCATTTTAAGTACCTCAACCCTCAGGGCATCTTGGTTCATCCTCGTCTGCACCTCCCTAACCTTCTGTTTCTTCACTTTGGCATCCAATTCACCTGCTTTTTGGTCATCGATAAGTTCAAAGGTCCTCTTCAGCACTGGAACCAGGGTCTCGTCCTTGGTGATCTTCTCAACTTCACTGGCAAGGCTGGGGAACAGGCCCTGCAGCTCCTCGAACCCCCTGCGCACGCGTGTGCTGGCGCCGCCTGCTTTGAGCGGCATTGCATCGGCGCTGGTGCTGCGCCCTTTCTTGGCGACATTGGCCGGCTGGTCGCCCCAAATCGCCGTCGAGAGCTCGTATCTGCGCACCTCATTGCCGTCATCAGCGCCGCCTTCTGGCACGGGCGGACCCCCGGCGGCGCGCAGGTTGCAGTACTTGGTCCGGAGCCGCCGCACCTTCTCGTAGATCTCCGTGACGGTGAACACGGCCTTGTCCAGGCCGCGGCCCTCGAGCGCGGCGTGGAGCTGGGACCGGCCCGGCGGCGCGCCGTGGGCCGCGGCGTACGCGGCGAGGCCCTCGAGGATGCGGACCTCATCCGCCTCCGACCACACCCGCACGAGCCCGGCCGCCGGCTTCTTGCCGCGGGCGCCCCCTGGCTGGGACGCCGCCCTGGGCGCCTTCTCCCCGGCGGCATCCGGGGCCGGGAGGAGGAGGAGAATGCCGTCGCGCGGAGAGTCCGGGGCGCCGCTCATCGTCGGAGGCATCGATCGAGGCGAGGATCTTGGGGTGATTTGGATTTCTGGGGTATCCGGGAATGGGAGCGGTAACACCAAACGTTGCGGCGGCAGTCGTGCCGGATGTTGTGGAAGCTGCTCCGTCGTCTACTTTTATTATTTAATGTAAATACAAATAATAATAAGTATTTTACATAATGTAGTTCATTTCAGAATAAAAGGTAAAAAGGTCATAATATTTGAATGAAAGTAATTAATCAGTAAAGAAGATTAAGTGCTGGAGTGTTGAAAAAAAGAGTACATACTTCAACATTGTCTTGCTAGTTTTTCTTCTAATATGCAAAGTCACTAATGCTTTATTTTGGTTTATGGGTTTGTCTATAGCATAGCTGAGCTATTTTAGCAATGAAATCTTGCAAATAGATTAGTACAA
This sequence comes from Panicum miliaceum, assembly GCA_032594955.1. NCBI lineage: Eukaryota > Viridiplantae > Streptophyta > Magnoliopsida > Poales > Poaceae > Panicum > Panicum miliaceum. The sequence goes on along the minus strand of CM064070.1, from coordinate 1,546,055 downwards.
CCATTGAAAGCTATAGCGCTTAATTAACATATCGCCTCTGTTTGAAATCCATACTATTATACACCTATAGCTTGCAACAATTATTTAGAACCTTGATTGTTAGTATATGAACTGAGTAAAAAGATTTATTTTTTTACCTTTTTGGGTAGGAATGGAGTAAATTCGATAGAACTAGAAGATGGACGCTAATGACGCACCCTTTGTTGGTTAATACAAAGTCCATGCATGTGGTTTTTTAAGGCTCGAAACCCTTGGGATCCATAGATGGAGTTGATCAAGATGTTATGATTTTCACATCAGGAAAAAGGGGTATTTATAAACCTAGACATTCTTATTAGTTGGGTACGGATTGAGAACTTCCTTAGCCCCAGCCACAATTCCTCCCCTAACAAACTTTTTTGTGTGAGTGTTCAAGCACGGAGCTCTGTCTCTTTAGAAACCATGACGTTTGGCTTCCCATGGACCTGATACCTCCAGAGATTGAAGTGTCAGCGGAGTCATGAATTATGAGTCAAAACTAGTCATTGACAATGTGAGATCTGGTGATACATGTTACGCATGCTAATGGCATAGAAAGAAAATGCACACTAAGTGGTGGTGGGAATGAAATTATTCCGACAAAATTAAATTCCATCTATTTAATCTAACATATTTTTAACACTTTACGTATTGTAATATATTAAAGTAATGCAATAATTAATATGTGGGGCAAGACCTTTTGAAACGACCAAGTTATAATGAAACGTTGTTCAAATTTTGAGTTGAAATGAATATAATGCGGATAAGTGAGCTCAAGTTTAAAAAGGTATACTAAATTTAGGAAAATCAATATTATACGTTTCAACCTCTACAATGTATTTTTACCTTTTATTATGCATTCTGATAAAATCATGATTCGAAGACCTGTTATGCATACAGCAATGCTACATAGGCTACCCATCTGGATGACCATGCCAATAATTACGTTGCATCTAGAACTCTTTGTTATCTTGAAATGGAGTTCCAGTTCTGACTATTGATAAACACCTATGGTGTGACTGGACTGAGTTTACAGGCTATGGGATGAGCTACTTCTAAGTTCTAACCCATCTTCCTTCGAAGATATATACTATATTCACAATTTCCCTTTTTGTAGAAGAAAACCATTGATCTACAACTTGACAATATTGCAAGGTCAAGTCAGTACAGCTGAAAATCAATATCTATTTTGCATTATCATTTAGGATCCTTCAATTGTTGATAACCAAAGAGCATATAGGTCAAGACCTGGAAATTGACAACAGAAGTTTTATGTGAGTAGCTACCGATTGAAAATACCTTTTGTCATGAGCAGATGATGTGTGAAACAATGTTGCACCACTATTTAGGATCCTTACTGCCTTCCAGTAAAATCATCACTACAAAGAAGAATTAACACAAGGGATCATTCTGTTTTTCCTCTGTTCAGAAGAGATGCTATCTGAAATACCAAAGGGCACACTCTGCATCCTGTAGGCATGCATCTTGCAGCCAAAATAAAATAAAATTACATTCCAACATCATACTAAGATGATGGATTGACCTGCAATATATGTGGCCTGACTTACCAGGGAAGCACCAGCGTAAGCAATGGCTTCCCGGAGAAGAAGTCTTCAAGGTTACCGATCGTGGTGTCGCGCAGGTCTGACCTGGACTCTGATGTGAAAACCGCAACATGATGCGTCATTACCACATTGTCCATGGAGAAGAACTCTGCTGGCACCTTGGGCTCATTCTCAAAGACATCAAGACCAGCTCCTGCGATCCTTCCCACCTTCAGCGCCCGAACCAACTCCATCTCGTCGACGTTTGCTCCTCGACCGATGTTTATGATGATCCCATCCTTTCCCAGGGCCTCTAGAACATCCTTGTTGACAATGTGCCGTGTGTCCTTGTTCAACGCGCATGCGACAACAAGCACATCTGATTCAGAAGCAAGATCATGAACGTTAAGGAAGTATTTGTAGGGGACTGAATCCCTCGGTCTTCTGGAGTTGTAATAGATGACGCAGCCAAAAGCTTGAAGCCTCTTTGCGATCAGTGAACCGATGTTCCCCAAGCCGATGATGCCAACACGCTTGCCGCCGAGCTGAAAGCATCAAAGTAGGAAATTGTTATTGTAGAGTTATCGAATGGAAGTTGGGAACACATGAACATCGCAATGTTAAAGCTTCATGCGTGCTTGAATCAGCAGCACTGAATGGTATAAAATGTTTACACAGGATATATCCTACTGCTGCTTTCTTAATTCACGAATTAAATGAGTCATCATGATAAACAAGTTTTGTTAAACATTTGAACCGAACAAATTCAGGGCGGGTGTGCAGATCTCATCAAATTTTGTACTATACTTAGTCATAAAGAAAATCAGATCAAGATGCTAATAGATAGATAAGGTAAGTATGACTCCAGTCTAGTCGAGGAAGGGCTTTGCTACGGTACATCGAAGTGATTGTGAACCGTTGATCTAATATCATATTACCTCCTAGGAGGTAATAGTTTTAATATTTATTTTATATATTTAGATCTAACTTGCATGTAGATTAGTTGAGATATTAGATTTCTATTTTTTCCACATGATAGATGTGCCGGATATGGGAATTAGTTAAGATCTTAGATTTGTTTCTTAACGTGAACAAAGCAAACGTGAGGTGTGTGATTACTTAAAAAAAACATGTTCGTGACAATAACGTGACAAACTTGACTAGAAAAATATTTTTAGAACCATATTATGGCAGGTGTTGTAGCATGACAGGTCACATATGTATCATGACATAATCTAGTGGTAGGACTTGATCTAACATGACATGACTGTAACAAACAACTGCAAAAAAAAGATGTATGTAGCGTGTTGTATGGTACGTGACCATGCCCAATTAATAAACACAAAATAGCATATCATTAGTTCCTATGTACTACATATATACTATATGTACCAGACGCAAGTTGCACCTGCACGTATATACAGATCGGCTATCTCCCTATACATGACAACAACTGAATATTTTCTCAACTTTTGTAACTCTGTCTGTTTCCTTTTACTGTAAAATATAGCCAGCCAACAGAATTATCATTGTGACTTGCATGCCACCATGCAAAACCGTTATGTGCTTGCGGAATCAACTAGTTGCATGCGTGATTTGGGAAAACAGGCACGGCATAGCATTTTTTACTTTTAATTAATTTTTTTATTTCTCCTAAAATTCAATGGCTCAGATTTATTTAACCTCTTACCTCTTAAGAGGTAATTGGTGTACCGTAGCAAAGCCCGTCGAGAAAAGATCCGGAAGGCGAGGACGGCACCTTGTTGCCGAGGGGGTAGTCCCCCTGCACTGGCCAGAGGCCGCTGCGGACGAACCGCTCGGCCGCCGAGACGCGCCTTAGCACGTCGATGAGCATGCCGACGGCGTGATCGGCGACGTCGCTTGAGTAGACCGTGCCGGAGTTGGCGACGGCGACGCCGCGTCGCTCGCACTCGTGGAGGTCGATGTGGTCGACGCCCGCGCCGGTGCTGAAGACGAATCCGAGGGACGGGACGGCGTCGAGGAACGCGGCGTCCACGCGGACGGCGCCGCCTCCCACGACGCCCGCGGCGCGGGGCGGGTCCAGCGAGGCCGCGGCGCCGGCGAGGAAAGCCGGGAGGGGCTCGCCCGACGCGAAGAAGTCGAGGAGGCGGTAGCGCCGGCGCAGCGCGGCGTGGAAGGTCGCGTCCAGGCGGCGGCGGAAGAGGAGGAGGGCTGGGAGGACGGGGGGCTCGGCCTCGCCGGACGCCGCGGGGGACGCCATGGCTGATCGGCAGTGACAGAGACGTGGAGGCCTCGAGGCCACAGCGACGACGCCTTCCGCACTGTCCTGGGCCCTGGCTTCCTTTGGCTTCCTTTCCTTACTGGGAGTGAGTCGAACAAGTTGGGAGCTCAGCTGTCGCGGGAGTGAGGACAACAGTGGGACACATAACTCATAACTCATGATCGTTTCAGCTTAGCAATAGTGAATTTGGTTAGTGGACACACAAGGTGCCGTATTTTAAAACAGTTCATACATTAATTAAAAACATCCAGCTGCCATCAGCAACAAATAATTTTTCAAACTTCTTTTAAATCATACCCCCTCCGTTCCAAAATGTATTTCGTTTTGATTTTTCTAGATTCATAGATTTTATTATGCACTTAAACATATATTATATCTAGATGCCTATCAAATATTATGAATCTAAAAAAGCTAAAACGAACTATATTTTAGAATGGAGGGAGTAACTTATTAGAAAAATGATTGCACCATCATCAATATAGCATGCTAATTTCCCACACGTCTCTGAACACTGATCTACTAGCTACCAGAGTTGATAATAGACTGCAAGTCTGTAACGAGTAAAATCTGATACCCTATTTTGGTAATCTAAATAATAAACATCAGGGAAATATGGTGCCGTTTGTGAATCACTGAACACAGAGCTCGGGTTAGAAGGAAAATGCAACTTTCATTACTTATGACTGACTGCAGGAAAAGCAAAGTACTACTAGATAAAAAATGCATCAAATATTCTGCTACTTCACGTTGCGTGAAAATAGATGAGATGGGCATCAGGTCATGTAAATATTATCATAAGTTCAGCAACCTAAAAGTTCAAACTCGCATCATAGTAAACTGCCACCACTGGAATTTTAACATGAGATAGTCACAAAATTTCCTCCGCTTTTTGCAAGGAGATTCCTACACAATTTCCTCTGTTTCTTGCTTGGAGATTCCTACAAAATTTCCTCTGCCGCTTTGGATTCTTACAAAAATCCTGTGGAGCATACAAACGCTGTTCTACAAAGGTTCATGTGTTTTGCATTCACTACGAAAACTATTAAAGAAGGGTATCACACCGCTTTTCTCAATTAATGACTCTGAGAAAATGCTAGCATTCACATTCTATCATAGATCACATGTAAATCTGAACAAATTATCATTAGGCATGTCAAAGAGCAAGTAACTACAGCTGCAGTGCTGATAAATTCCGGAATTAGATTGCATGCCATCCAAAATTTGTGAACCCCATCCCCATCCAAAGGTAGGTGAAGAACAAAAAATTCTCTTGGCCATCAAGTGCTCAAACTATCAGATCATATGAATTAAATTGCCGGGCATACATGTTCTTTTGAATACAGTGCTGTGGATGGCTTTTGAGACATTTTGCATTGGCCGAAAACAGGAAAATGCAAGAAAATGGTAATAGTATAATAGAAAGTGCACTCTTTAGCATTGGCATTATGAATAGAGGGGTCTTTTACAGAACATCTTGATGAGGCAAGGTATTGGAGAGGAGCCCCGCAAGTTAAGCAGTGAGACGTCTTTCAGATGCAGTGGAACAACGTTGTACTAGTACTATTATACAGCTTTTCAGCATGCCTATCCATTTCATCTTACAAGGAACCATTTTGTATGCTTCTTTTTTTTACAGTAAATGAAAAGATTTATTTTCAGAGTACAAATACTACACTTTGGAACAGCGCAAATGGTGACTAAACTGCCTGTAACCATCTACCTGTGAGCAAAAATATTGCGATATGACTTGCTTTGTCAGGGCAGAACTGGCGTGAGCAACGGCTCACCGGAGAAGAAGGCTTCAAGGATGCATATCAAGTGTTCACAGAGGTCTGACCTCGACTCCAATGTGAAAACGGCCGAATGAGGCGTCAGAACGACATTGTCCATGGACAAGAGATCAGATGGCACCGCGGGTTCATTCTCGAAGACATCAAGGCCAGCTCCTGCAATCCTTCCCTCTTTCAGAGCTCTGACCAACTCTACCTCGTCGATGCTTGCTCCTCGACCAATGTTTATGACAATTCCATCCGTTCCTAGGGCCTCCAAAACATCCTTGCCGACAATGTGGCGTGTCTCCTTGTTCAGTGCGCATGCGACAACCAGCACATCTGATTCAGAGGCAAGATCATGGACATCAGGAAAGTACTTGTGAGGCACTGAATCCTTGGGTCTTCTGGAGTTGTAGTGGATGATACAGCCAAAGGCTTCAAGCCTCTTTGCGAGCAGTGAGCCAATGTTCCCCAAGCCGATGATTCCAACACGCTTTCCACGCAGCTGAAAGCAACAAACACCTCAGATTCGGATGCAAATTTGATTCATTACATGAATTACATCCACCTAGTTGAAATTTGGAAGTATCAAATTCCATCCTGATTCCTGAAATGGTCAAGATGAAGGCTTTATTGATTCAATTCGTCCAGCACCACATTGCGTTACGACTACTACAGATTTCGGTGAGGAAATCAAGTCAAGAGCTCACCGTGGATCCGAAAGCGTAGTCCTCCTGCACCGGCCAGAGACCGCGCCGGAGCACGTCGACGAGCATGCCAACGGCGTGGTCGGCGACGTCGGCGGAGTAGACCGTCCCGGAGTTGGCGACGCCGACGCCGCGGCGCGCACACTCGGCGAGGTCGATGTGGTCGACGCCCGCGGCCGTGCTGACGAGGCAGCGGATGGAGGGGACGGCGTCGAGGAACGCGGCGTCCGCACGGACGACGCCGCCTCCCATGATGACCGCGGCGCGAGGCGGGTCTGGCATGGCTGCGGCGGCGGCGAGGAAAGCCGCGAGCGGCTCACCCGAGGCCAGCGAGTCCAGGACGCGGAAGCGCTGGTGCATCGCGTTGGCGAAGGGCGCGCCCGGGCGGCGGATGAAAAGCACGGCCGGGTGGAACGGGGGCTCCCCGGCGGCGGTGCCCATAGTTGATAGCTGAGCTCGTGAGATTTTCTCCTTCCTTACTGCTACCAGTGCTCACATTTGTGGATTTCTTTTTCCCAAAGCATTACCAGATTCTTTTTTTAAGAAAAAACTATATCAGATTCTAATAAATGTGTAATAATGATATGGTTTAGTACTCCCCGCTGGCTATCAATCCGAATATTAAGAAAATTACTGACTATTAGAGCATCTGGTCTAGTATATGCATGAGCATAGCACACCACCAAGAATCTAGCACATGCTACATTGAGAGAAATTTTTGAATTATTTTTTCAGATGGAGGAAGCTTTCCAATATTACTGCAACCTAATTAACATATCCTTGTCACATGTCAAATCCGCCATGCCTCATCCACAGGAATGAAGACCGATAGCCAGCATGCCTGGAAACAATCCACTTTCTGAGTCAAGATGGTGCGATCCTCACTGGTTCACTTGGAGATCTTGGCAGTGAGCTCCCGAACCAACTTCGCGGCAACCATAGCTGTCATCCCATCCACCGTATCGCGCTGCGGGTTGAACTCCACCACATCAGCGGCAACAACATCGCCCTGCAGATTCTGGAGGATGTTGAGCACGTCGCGAAATGAGAGGCCCCCGGGCTCAATGTGGGAGACACCAGGAGCAAACGCCGGGTCAAGGCAGTCCACATCAACTGAGACATACACTCCTTTTACGCCTTCCCCAAGTTTCTGCAGGGAAAGAAAACATTGAAATGGGTTTAGGTCACTGATGATCTGCAAATTACAGAAATTCAAGGACCACCTAGGTTATCACAACTCATTTTAAAATTAAGATATGCAGCAAAGAAGTGTTAATTGAGTATATCAACTGAAGCTGACAATTTAAACTGGAATTCCTTGAAAACTGGCACGATATGCAAGTCATGACATAGCAATATGGCTGTATCTGTACCATCTATATTTTTGCCAGTTTGAATCGATAAAGCAAGAAAGCAAGAAAAATACACATTCACGTTATTATACAAAAGTATGTTACCAGATTCTCAAGCTTCTCCCGGTCCTTTGAGAAGGTCCGCATCTCATACTGTTCCACGCCAAATCTCTTCCCTTGGTCACGTCCTTCTTTCGTAATCGATCTTAATCCAACCTGAAACACATTGGGTTCTTGATAGGGCAACAGAAACAGGATAACAAATTGATGTTCATGCTAGTGACAGGAGCAGCTTGCAAAGTCAAAGGCATCAATCTCAAGCCTACTCAATCAAGGAAAGAAAACTTATTGCAGTTGTAGCATGGTAAAGCTTTGTGACATCCAGCCAGGCATTGTTTAAACCATGATAGCCCTTAGCCTAATAGAAGATTGATGAATATTGGAAGTAAAGACATATGGCATATTTTCTAATGTATTAACCATGCAACATCACGCTCACTTCATTGATTAATAGTATCGGTAGTTTACTCGAACTCGGAACACAGATGAAACAACACAATTACCTGTAGAAGTCTCCTGGCATAACCACCTTCCATTATTCTGGCAAATGAAGAGGCATGTGAATAATTGTTTCCTTCAAAACAATCATAGATATCTGGATGTGCGTCAAGATGAAGAATGTCAACAGGTCCTCCAAGCTTTTCAGACACAGCTCTAACCACTGGATAGGATATTGAGTGATCGCCTCCTAACACCAATGGTCGAAGAGGCTCCTACACAACATCGTGCCACTCTGAATAAATATGTGGAACCAAACAGAAAACCGGAGCTATTACAAAATGAGTATCAGAACCAATTTCCAGTTTCTGAGATAAAACTGAAAACAGTGTACTACTTAATCATACCTATAAATAGGTAAGTATCTTGCATAATCAACAAAAAAGATCACGAAGCAATCTTCATGGGATAATATGTTTACCTCCTCCATCACTGCTTTGACAGACTCACTAATTACATGCATCAATCTGTCATCTTCGACACCACAGTCACGGATCTCTTGAATGGGGACATCACCAACATCAGTTAGCACCCGAGGATCATTCAATTCTTTGCCTGGTTAGCAGGAATACCATGCTTTTTATTGTAACGTTTCATACATTCAATGCATCTACTCTATGTTCAATTGTATTAATCGTACCTTCTTCTGTGCTAGAGTTTGTGCTTCCACACCAAATGGCCTCCCTTATGCGGGGAGGAGCAAATGCAGGGCCTTGTAGAAAGGATGAGTTGTGACCAAGAGGGACCCCTAAAAGTGACGCTGAAGCTTTCACGCCACCCAGAGCACGCAGCAACTCTGCCTACACAAGTATAAGTACATATTACAACAAAATCGCAGGAAGCTTTTTTTTCTGAAGAAAAGTTAACTTATTGTTCATTGAGGTTGTATAAAGCTTTTTCCTTGATCTGATTAAATGTACCTATTAATGAGAACAGGGGTCTAATCACAAACATGAACAGAGTAGGCACTTAGAAAAGAAGAAAAACGGTACTTTCAGAATAATAAACTATTTGCAAACCCTCCGTTCAGATGTGGCAATGTTACGCATGAGACTTCCTTTTCAAACGGAACACTTTAAAACTAGCAGAGTCTTAGGTCCCTTTCTGAAGGAAATAATGTACTGAGACTGTGCATGTCAGCTTTGACCACATCTTACCCATGTTGTTATTAAAGAACCATGTTACAGGTCTTGAAAGACTCAATAGCTAGATAAATTGAAAACAAGTGTCTGAATAGGCCTCAGATTGTTTTTCCTAATGGTGAAAAAAAGCCTAACTGTTTTTAGAGGTGTATTAGATGTAACTATCAAAGAGAACTGGGACCTATTCACAAATGGAACATAGTCAAGAACAAAAGAGAAGTAAAGTTTTACTTTATGACTACAAAATTTTCTACACTCTTCTGTCAGATGTGCCTGCTTTCGAAATGAAACACTTGTTTAACTATCAGGATGCTAGATTCCTGCTGAAGTGAATAAATAGTTGGGCCTTTGTTCATGGCAGCTTTGTTATACTATATTAATCATGGTACCAATAGAGAACCATGCTATAGGTCTAAAAAGACTCAAACTGCATATGTGTAAAGCAAGTTTCCAAACATAGAGGCCTCAGATTGTTTTCCCCAACTAATGGTGAAGGGGGGAAAATCACAGAAAGCGCAAAATTCAGCTTGAGGTATTCATGAATAACCTCTGAATAATTGTTTCGAACTTCACATGTGTAAGTAGCAGGTGTTTACAATTTCTGAATGAGGGCCAGACCAAACTGCACTGTAGCAATCACATTGGACCGTGCTTAACTCATACTGAACAAATAAACAATTGGGTGGTTTTAACTCTACTAGTATTGGCTTTTGCACCTTCCTTGCATTGCATGTAAAGAGTAACATGCAAAAGCATAGCAGCAATTTAGTTTGGTGTAACGTGGGCATGTTCCCTTCTGATCAGTACCCATCCTGAGCCGAAAGAAACTATAAACAATGACTAGAAAGAAAGAAATAGCCGCAGCAGAAATTGTTGTTGACCAAGAGATCTGTTTACTCCAGCTGTATTACTCAACTTGTATTCTACTAGTATAATGAATGCAACTCGGCAGGGATAGAAGCACTGCTGATTAGGGGACCAGTCCGTATCACCCCCACATGTGGAAAATGAAAGGGGGAAAAGACTCGTCTCGATTTCCGGAACAAGTCTATATAACCCCCCAACCCCCCAACTATTGGGGTCGGACTATGTCACCCCCTGAATTAAAAAATCGGATATTTAACACCCTTAACTTTGCGAAACCATTCACTTTTAACTCCCTCAGCTGGTTTTGCTGGGTGGTTTTGTACACATGGCGTGCTGAGCTGGATAGAAACGCTGAGGTGGACCATCTGACACGTGGGGCCCGCTTGTAAGTGGCACCTCTTCCCGCTCTCTTCTTCTCCCATCTCTCTCGATCTTCTCCCACCCTCCGACACGGTGGGGTTCCACCATCGGATGTTGGCGGCAGCAAGGCAGAGGAGGAAGAGGACCGATGGGAGGGGAGGGGGCGGCGAGCCAGCGGAGGTGCGTATCGGTAGCGGCGGAAGAGGACTGGTGGGAGACTGGGAGGGAAGGGGATCGGAGGAGAAGAAGAGAGCAGAGAAAAACATCTCACTAACTAGCGGGCCCATATGTCAGATGGTCCACCTATCAAAACCAGCTCAGGGGGTGAAGTTAATAGTTTCGTAAAATTAAAGGTGAATATCCGGTTTTTTTATTCAGGGTGATGTAGTCCGATCCCCAAATACTTGGTTTACGTAGACTTCTTCCCCCCGATTCCTATCGACAATAGCTGACTGACATTCAGTCTCCACCGGAAAAAGACACTCCTTTAAGGTTACCGATTGATTGCCGTTAATGGGGCCGAAATGCGGGACAAAAAAAGGATCCCAATTGACTCGAACCGCAAATTTGCGTGGAATGGAATATTCAGAAGAACAAGCGCGGATACAGAACAGTAGGGTATTAGTAGGATCAGGAGAACGCTGAGAAAAGAAGGAATTTTAGGGAGGGAGCCGGCGAAGGGGCGCACGCACTGACCTTGAGCTTTGCTCGCTCGCGGATGAGGGTGAGGGAGGCGTCGATGACCCGGCTCTGCCCCCGCTCCACCGCCTCCGCCGACACCTTGGCCGCGCTGAGGCGCTGGATGTGGTGGATCCACTTGGTCCCCGCCGCCGCGCCGCCCATCCCCGCACTTCCCTCTCCGACCGCGGCTGGGCCTCTCCTCTCCGACTCACTCTCCCCCTCGATCGATCGGGAATGACGGCAGCGCAGCAGCGAGCAGGAAAGAGAAGGACGCGAGGAAGAGGACGGAGGAGACGTACCGCAACGGCGTTGCCTCTCCCTCTCTCTCTCTCTCATATAACGCGTGACATGGCTTTGTTGCGTGTGTATCGAGCGAGATCAACTTTTTCCACGAGTGAAAAAATTAGTAGTAGCTGTGTTCAGTGGAATTCTCTTTTGAGGCAACCATTCATGAACAGAGATTGTAATCTGTTTTTAATAACATAATGGTCGTAGTTTACTACTTGTGTGTGTATATATATAATCTCAATTAATCTTTGATTTTTCATTCATCGGCGCACTACCTAGCATTTCACGGAACTACCATATGTTCATATTACTATTTTAATTGTGGGTGTGTATATATAATCTCAAATTAATCTTTAGTTTTGCATTCACAGGCGCACCACCTACATAGTATTATAGCATTTCACGAAACTACCCTGCGATTAGAATTTTACATTAGTATTTTTAATTGTGGGTGTGTGTATATAATCTCAATTAATCTTTGATTTTGCATTCACAGGCGCACCACCTACATAGTATTATAGCATTTTACGAAACTACCCTGTGATTAGAATTTCACATTACTACTTTAATTGTGGGTGTGTGTATATATAATCTCTGGTTCTGCATTTACAGGCGCACCATCTACGTAGTATTATAGCATTTCACGAAACTACCATATGTTCACACTACTATTTTTGTGGGTGTGTGTAAATGTAATCTCAATTAATCTTTGGCTTTGCATTCACGGGCGCACCACCTACGTAGTATTATAGCATTTCACGAAACTACCCTGCGATGAGAATTTCACATTAGTATTTTAATTGTGGGCGTGTGTATATAATCTCAATTAATCTTTGGTTTTGCATTCACAGGCGCACCACCTATGAAGTATTATAGCATTTCACAAAACTACCTGTGATTCGAATTTCACGAGCAATAGTCCCTAAATCAGACCCTCCAAATGTTAATTGGGGGTTGCCTCTATTTTTTAGAGGCTTTCAAATTTGCTTCAACTCCATCGATAACCCTTAATTCTAACTTATAATAGAAGCTTTTTTAAGGACCCCTCCCTAGGAATGGAGGGTAGAGGAGGAGATTTACAGACCTTCTCAAAATAGAGGGCCTAGTAGAGGGTCTGTTGGAGTGCATCTTTTTTTTTAACCATCTAAACATAATATAAGGGCTAAGAAAAGAGCTGTTTAGGGGATCCACTGGAGTTGCTCTAACTGCACTTTTAGCCATTTTCTATAACTGCAATTTTCGTTGAAATTGGTACCGTAAAAAATAGGAATCAGAATCACAAAACCACACTTCTATTGTCATATTATATCACAAAACAACACATATTTGCACATTTAGTATCAATTTTTTTGCATTTTTTCCAAGGCTCAAAAGTGCAGCATTGCGAAACGGAATGACACAACATATGTGTGGCTTCCACGTATAGCATAACATGAAGTGTATTTTTTTTCAAGTTGAATTAAAAAAAGTGTGGTCTTGTGATAGTTTATTTATTTTGAAATAGAGTTATTGAAAAAAAGGAAGACTAGTTGGTTCAGACTTAGTTGCCACATGGTTCAGACTTAGTCATATACTACTGCAATAAGGGACGTACCGATGGTTGAAAAGATTTATTTTCCGTCAGGGTCTACAAACTGTGGGGTGTAAATATTATATCATCGGTTATAAGTACAAAACTGACGATAAAAAACTTATCCCTACGCATGAGCTGCCGGTAAAGACAAAGAGAAAATGTAAATATTTATATAGTTTACTTGTGTTATATATGGGGCGTGATTAAGAAGCTAGCTACTTTTCTAATGTCAGTAAAAAATAATCAATACCTCCACTGCAAATGAACTATGAGATAAAATTCTAGGAATGGTAAACTTGTGAGAATCAGAGGGGCTTAAGTCATTGATGCGTGGGTCTCACTGTTTTAGGCCCACGTGGGTTCTTCTGCTGTACCGTAAAGGAGGCTCGTCCAAATAAGTGACGTGCCAATATAAGATGCTCGGAGCTGATCACTAGAGATTGCTTAGCAGAGTGGTAAAAAAAGGTCAATGGTACTCGTCCTTTGCAGCAGTGTTGATGGAGAGAGAGAGGGTCAAACAAAGTCCTCGAAAAAAAAGAATCCTTTTCCTGAGTGGGCTGTACAATGTTTTATATAGTTTGTTCCGGCTCGCTTCTCTACCGCACGACAAAGCCCAAAAGTGCAAAATGCAAGCGGGCCGCAGGCCTTCTTTGCAGACCTCATTTCCTTTTACCCCTTTCGGGTCCCTGCAGTTGCATCAAGCGCTTGTTATTTCCTTTCTTTACAACAATCTATTGTTTTTCTGTCAACTTCCAGATCAATGAAGTGACTCCACGTGGCATTGCTCAGCAAACCAAAATTTGGGTGAGGAGAATAAGGAAAACAGTCAATTTTGTTGTCTAACAGCTGTAGAAGCAAGAATTGACTGAAACGAACACAGCAAACACTAGGGTAAAAAAGGCACACGAGCTGCTCTGGGAAAAAAGATCCTGAGTGCAGCACCGTTACATCAGCGCTGGTAAAGATATTAAGTGCCTCTGTCCAGAAAATATTCTTACTAAAAACTAATGAGGTCCGTGACCAACACGATTTTCCATAAATCATTGCGTATTTTAAACAATGGGCTTCAACACTAAAACTTAAGCAAGGGGACTCACTGCTTGTCTAAGTTCAGTTCAGAATGGAAGGGAGGCGAGAGAGAGAGGGAGAGGGAGAGGGAGAGGGAGAGAGGGGGAGAGAGAGGGAGAGGAAATCAAAGACCAATAACTTGACTGTTGCTTATACATGAAACACGCTAAAAATAACATTGCACTGGAACCAATAACAAGTTAAACTAAATTTAACTCCTCCCGGTACTCAAATAACAAAGTTCCTGCAGTGTTTAAATTTTGAAGCTAAGAGTTCAAACAAAAAGGTTCGTCACTTCAACTGGAAATATATTTTTAAATACATTCAGAATATAGAACGGGAAAATGTACTTTCAGATTGGGGAAACAATACAAGAACACCAAATTAAAATTAGTATTTACTGTAAACTAAATGTAAAAAGAATTTGCACTACGATTTAGTCTGAGTGTCAGTGTGCTCAGAAGTTCAGTGCCCCATAAATAAACAATCAGAAATGCACAGGAAAAAACAAAATAGTCTGCTGTAAAAAAAATACCATTTTACTTTATCGTAGATCTTTTTAAAGTCAATTTGAGAATAACACCATTAAGTTTTTTACTGTAGTTCATGGATAGTTTCATGCAAGATCATTGATCTTTCCATAATATTCGCCCGGCATAAATGCCGTTTGGGAGGGTCAAACCACTTTGCTAGCCACTCCCATAAGTCTATTGGTTGTGACCTTGGTGAAGAGTTTAAAGCTCCCATTGAGAAGACAGATGGGTAATTACTCCAAAATTAAGATTGTGTAGAGGAAGATGCTCTTCACAAAAATCTATGAATAACGCCATAAAGTCTGCTTTAATAATTTTTCAAAAAACTTGATAAAATGCTGCAGGGAAATCATCATCAGAACCAAGGGCTTTTTTATGATCCATCTGGAGCAAAGCCTCTTTTAGCTCCCACTTTGTGAACAGCGTTGTGAGGATATTATGAGATTATTTTCATCCTCTATCACCTGATGTATATCATGACTATGATTTTCCATCCTTTGGTGGACCAAACACCCTGTTGTAATAGTTTGTGATATAAACTTTTAATTCAGCATCACCCACTACTATGCAATCTTTTGTTCTAATTTGAAAATACGTTGTTTTCTATGTTTGCCATTAGCAACCACATGAAAATATTGGGTGCTGTCATCACCTTCCAAAAGATCTTTAGTTTTAGCTCTCTTGTACCATTTGATTTCCTCCTCCTCAATAAGTGAACTAATTATTTATTGAAATAGTGTTTCAAATTTAACTCCTGATATGGGAGCATCCTATTTTTAGCTCTTTTATCCATATAATCATCATAATTATTTTTTATTTTCTTTTTTGTGGTCAGCTGTATTCTTGGCATAGCCCCTTAGAAATTGCCGAAGGGCTCTTATTTTGTTCTGCCATATTTTCATAGTAGTGATCTCTTTTATTTAAATCGCCATTTGTTAGTAACCAACTCATAGAATACATCTCTAATAATCCAACCATGTTCAAATTTAAACAATGGCTATTTCCAATTATGAGAAGAAGCACTTGTGTTATAATAAAGGTGTGTGGCCTGAATTACTTCAATCTTTAGCATGTGCTGTACAAGTACATAAAGAGGCAAATGATGCCCATGCACACAAAAGAAGAAACGAATGAAATTAATGGATGCACTTGTATACTCATCAATATAATTAAGTAATGGAGAAAAATAGGCTAAATGTAATAGGCCTTGGAATGTTGGCTTATGGCTTGGACACACCAAAACCTGGGTGGAGTGTGCTCTGTTGCCTGAGCCCTAATGGTGATGGTCTAATAGAAATCTGAGACTTGCTAATGATTTCTAGGGGCGGGTGATGATGTGTCTCATCCCTAAAAATAGTCCTAGGTGATGATGTGGGCTGTCCCTACAAATGGTTCCGGACAAATAAATTCATAAATTTTTCATATGATCTCGAGTGAAGATAAACTTGATATCAAAATTGTAGAGCTTGATGAAACCTAAAACTTTGTAGCTGACAATTGTTTCATTTGTGATTGTTTGGTAGTCCAAAAAAATCATTATAAGTGAATGTGTATGTTAGACTCTATAGTCTGAATGTATGAGTATATATGAATGTGAATGCAATATGTATTGATATTGGGAAGCTTTGATCATTTGAAAAGAACACATAAGAAATATGAAATATATTTTTTATGAGTATACAAATGTATATGTCTATATTTTGAAAGAAAAAAATATTAAAATGAATAAATAATTCTAGGGGCGGATAAAAGCGTCACCCGCTCCTGAAATTGATTTCTAGGGATGGGTAATGGTATCACCTGCCCTTAAAAATCCTTTTAAAAGTTAATACAAAAAATAGCGTAGATCATAGTTGGCTATATGGTGTAGTGGTGGATAAGGTACACATGAGGTTGGAGGAACTCCGTGTTGGATTACATGGTTGCCTCCTAGGTCCGTGGAAAATAATTTATGTTCTTTGAGTTGTTTTCTATTTCTTTTAAATTTATGAAATATTTTTAGGAGCAATCATTTGTAGGGGGAGGCGGTGCTCTAGAAATCACGTCCCCCTCCTAGAAATCGATTTCTAGGAACAGATGCGTGCCCGTCTCTACAAATGTCTTATTTTTAGCTAAAAAGTAGGGAGGTTAATATATCCGTTCCTATAAATACCATTCTACCCGCCTCTAAAAGATGCTTTTGTAGTAGTACGTGGCGGCGTGCGCATCTAGTTGCCTGCAAGGGCACCTTCATGGAGACACCGTGACTCTGAGAGAGGGCAACATTATTGTGAGGGAGAAATGAGTCGATCGCTGATGTTGAAACAAAGATATCCGTAAACTTCTATGCCGATTGCCTTTAGGGGCCAGAATTCGGCTGAAGTGAATTATAAAAACAAAGTCCAACTATGAAGTATATCTAGGGTATACTTGGCCTAATTTGGGGGCGTCTCTGGAATTTGGGGCCTGCACGAACCTAGGGACGGCCCTGCTGACAATACACATAAAAAACCACATCGAGTTCACACGTTATAAAAATCAATTACTATTCAAAAGTACATAGTTATGGTTAAAATTTTGTATCACAAAATTTAAAAACACAGTTAATGCTGATTTTTTATTGATCAATCAACTTGCCAGTATGGTATTGACATATGAAATTATTAAAATATATAAAACATCTCAACTTGCTTCACATAGGTGGCATTATTAATGACTCATCCATGATACTGCAATATCCACATTTATTGATAATGTTCTCTATACTATTCCATAATGCTGATTAATTAGTGAATAAGCATGCTATTTGTGAACATTTCTCTTTTGCTGCGCAAGGCCTCTCCTGATCGTATTTACTAAGTGGATTCCACATTTCTTATGTACTATACCCAATATTATCCTTATTACTTAGAATGTAAATTATTCAAAACACAACTGCAACTGCAAACCTAACTAAAGCTAAAAAGTTCAATAGTTCCATATGTGAGAGTATGTGAAAGGACCTCAAAATGCCTAGCGGGGGGGGGGGGGGGGGGGGGTGAATAGGCTAATCTGAAACTTAAAAACACTTTAAACACTGTCAGTAACACAGATGTCCGGATACTCCGGATATATGTTCGGATACTCCGGGATTTGTGTCCGGAGTTTCCGGATATATTGTCCGGAGAGTCCGGGTATGAAATAATGTGCACCAAAATAAAGATACTGATGCTGTAATTTAGATCGAGTAAATTTAGAAGAGCTAGTGGTACCTTTGGAGTGTTTCTTACCAGTTGTCCTGCTATAGAGACTTGTATAATAGTAGATCGACCTCAAACCCTAGAAAGTTAGTCTCACAAGCAAATAACTAATAAAACAAGTAAGGAGCACAAGAGAGAGACAGAATTTATTTCCCGAAGTTCACTCCCAAAGAAGCTACGTCTCTGCTGAGGAAGGATTCAAGAGACGGTGCTCAAGAACCCCTATGCTCCTCTCCCAAGGGTGAGACCAACGCTCAAACCCAAGGTCACTTATTATGTGTTCCTTCGAGAGGAATGACGATTACAAACTTTCCGTGATGCTCACAACTTGCTTGAGCACTCACGAGCGACGCCTAGCCATCTAGGAGCTTGAAGCTCCCAGAGTAACAAACTTGAATCCACCGGCTAGACAATGATGATGTGCTCAAGAGATGGAATGGAAGCTCACTAGCACAAATCTTAGCTCTTGCAACAATCTCACTTGAATCCCCAAAAGATATCACTCAAGAATGAAGAAAGGGGGAGTGAGAGAGCTCTTCTTTTGCTTGTGGGCGTTTCTGGTCGAAATGAGCAAGAGAGAGGTCTGAGTGAGGGGGTACGAGAGTATTTATACTCCCTCTCACAGAAAACTAGCCGTTGGCGAAAGGGTACCCGGATACTCCGAGTATATGTTCGGATACTCCGGATACAGGGGTCCGGAGACTCCGGACTTAGACCAATTTACGGACGGGGAACAGTTACCCGGAGACTCCGGTATATGTCCGGATACTCCGGACATCCTTGTCCGGACATTTCGGACCAAGACCTGGATACTCCAGGTTTAACAGGGAATTTCACAAGAAGACTGTTTGTAGTGGTAGTTTTGATTCTCTTGGTTTTTGTAGGTTCTCTTGAGCACAACTACCACGTCAACACCTGTAGATCAAAGTTCCTCTTGATAGTACAATGCTTCTATACTCAATTTCAAAATCAAATCTACTCTTCAAGTAAATTTGAAACAACGCTTTTCATTTCCTTTTTGAGGGATCATGCTTCGTAATACGCTTTTCTTATTCAACCTTAGCACCTGCACACATGCTTGATAACACGATTAAATATACATGTGCTTTGTCATCTACCACCAAAACCCACTAAGGGGCCTAGATATCTTTCAGTATGTCACCCAGTTTGCACTTTGCAAAATTTAAGCACCACTACTACAAAAACTAACTTTTGTCCCAGTTGGAAAGCCACTTTAGTCCCGGTTTTCCAACTAGAACAACGAATTCGGGACTAAATAAAGGTCCCGGTCTTTAGTCCCGGTTATAAAAACTAGGACTAAAAGGTCTGCAACGCCCAAAAAATTATTTGGCGAGCACAACCGACCTCTGCGGTCTGCAGGAATCAAACCCAAGACCTTCTACCTTGCATATATTTTCTTACCACCCCACCTACACAACACCTATGACTCTAGATAAGATGCTTTTCTTTTAAACTGACCTGTAAAGAACCCTTTAGTCCCGGTTGGAGCCTCTACTTTTAGTCACCAACCGGGACTGAAGAGGGACTTTTAGTCCCGATTGGTGGCTCCAACTGGGACTAAAGATCCCCCGCCCCCCTAGCCGTTGGACCAGGGACTAATGCTTTAGTTAGTCCCGAGCCCAACCCCGGCCAGGACAAATGTTAAAAACCGATGAAGAAAAACCGATGAAGGTTTCTGTCCGATTCAATGCATATTTTTTCAACAATTATTTATCACATTCATTGAGCACATTCAACTTCAATTGGTCGCCTCATATATTCTTACGACCTGGCCTTTAGCCTGTTAACTTACCTGCCAAAATTGGTTTATTCGGAGAACACGTGACAAAGAACTTTCAATAACTTCCTTACTATCTTTTAACGTATTGTATAAAACAATGCAAGACATTTTTTAATAGTAAACTACGATCAACACAAATGCAATGTTGTCATGGTGCGGCATCGATTGTTTCCTTTGACAAAATTTGCTAGTGTACATGATTGTTCTTGAAGAGCTACTCGAAATATGTCACAGATTCGAAAGTCTTGTCTCTAGCTGCTCGGAAGAGTTTTCAAACTTCTCAGAGAAAGAAGCAATAATATCGAGCATGAGGTTCTACTATTTATCTTATGCCTTATTTATTTTGTCGTAAAAAAATGAATTTAATCTTCGGACCCACATAATCCAGCACCACACTCTTTTTTAGCACTAAAAAGCCCAAGGAAGGTGATTCAGATTGGTGCCATTGCCACCTTGGGAAGTCAATTTAACTAACATAACATAATAAGCTAAAAAAACTCTCAAGTATTTGTTTGGATTATACATTTTGCTCGATTGACTGTTTCAATTGTCAAATCGTAACTTCGAATAAAACAAGCAGCTGATGATATGCACCCACATATTAGTTGTCTTCATAGTCCAAATTGGCTTACACCGTATATATATATTGCAATGCATGCTGGCCATGGGATCACTAGCTAAAAGTTATTAAATTTGAGGAACACCATCTAATACTGTCATATAAATACCAATACAAACCATAATCCTAAAGCTGTTAATAAGGTCGGCAAAATCCAGACAACAAATAGTTACTAGATATATATGTAGTATGAATTGGATTATTAATTAATATGCTTATATATATATGTAGTCTAGCTCCAGCCAGTACTCTGAATATGGCTATCAATGGAACCAGCGCCCAAGATCAAGCTGACTGGAATCATAACAGGTCGTTGCCAGTGTTGGTTATCGTGCTGCAGAAGCTTCAGGTACCTTGGCAAATCGGCCTTTCACTCGGGGTCTCATCTCCGCGTAGGCTTTCCTGGATGCATATCGGATTTGCTTCTCATAGCACCTCCTCATCCTCTTCTCCTTGTACCTCATCAACTTTGCCTCCCTCTCCATTGATGGATCTACTGGCCTTTGCAGCTGACCGTCGATCAGGATTGGCTCATTGAGCCTGGAGCTTGCAGCGTCTGTGAATGTGCTCCCACAGAATGACATCTGCATGCAGGAATAATTTAAATCATAAGAAAATGGACGAGGTTGGTAGTTAATTCAATATAGTCTAGCAAAAAATTGTGTCAAAATAGGCCTACATATGCATGTGCACAACATCAGATATCGCCTTAGCTAGCTGGGACGATTTGGGATCCTAGAATAGATATGAAGTCAATGCAACAGCGTTTGTTATCACTATCACTGGCCCAAACTAATACAAATGATTAAGTTGTTTCTTTTCATGTTTCCAACATGCGCATGCATCCATTGATCAGGTGTTAACTTCCTAAAAGCGAAGTTCAGCAGAAAAGTATAAACAGCCAATCAATCAGTTGACCACATAAAATGAGACAAACTTATTACCTATTTCATCAAACTTTGGCAAGGGGCAGACCTTCCAGATCGATGTAGAAAATATATGGGTACAAAAATTTCATAAAAAATCTGACATATCATGTTTAGTTTGCGAGTATACTTTGTTGGTGCCTTTAATACTACAACCCATATTGAGTATAAGTTGTTGAGTTGCTACACATGCACAAATAGATTTGATGAGAAGACTATACAAACAATACAAGCAAGTATATATCCTTCCTCCATATTAATTTCCCATCCACAAGGGAATATCTCCATAGGTAATTAATTTGGATTTAATTTCCCTCTCAGTCCTGGACGCACTCTATGAATGAGTTAGTTTGTTTGATTGAATTATTATATGCGTCGATTCTCAATAGAAAACCGGCACGCCGTCTTGTGATTGTTGCTTTCTTAAAAAAACAAGCCTTTCGCAAATCCCCTAAATTTTAGTAGAAAAAACATCAGTCCTCACCACCCAAGGTTAAGGCTCTGGAATCTATATATGTCGGTCTGATCAATTTTAGAACAAGCGGCACGCACACAAGAACCACATGTGTGGAGCTCAAGAAGAAGCAAGAAACGCCAAAAGAAAGAATTGTGATCAAGCACTGGAAAGAAGCGCCGGTTGATAGGCACATGATAACGAAACGCAAACAAAATTCTATCCCGGGCTTGTGATCCATGCAGAGGGGCCGGAGATTCTTTTGAGCCACTACTACTTACGATGGTGGCGCTTGCCGCTGTCTCCGTGTGCCGGGCTCCGCCGCCGAGGCTCAGCCTGGCGTCTACCTCTCCCTGGCCAAGCGACACCTCGAAGGTGAGCCCGCTCCCGGGGAGGTACTGCTGCCCAAAGGGGTCAAACATGGATGACCTCTTATTGTGATGCTGGTTCTCAACTGGGGACTGGTCATCGCTGATGGAGGGCGGTGGGTCGTCGAAGAGCCATGCGACGCCTTCGTGGTCGTCCTGGCCAAAGAATTGGAACTCGTGCAGGCTCCCTGGTGGCTGCTGTACCCCTGGCTCATGATGATCATGAACCACGGGGAAGATGGAGAAGGTGGCCGGGCTATCGTCTGTGCCAGCGTGCCACAGGTGCGAGCAGCAGGAGGCTGCACCACACACGCTGCACGTTGGCTCCGGCATGGATCGAAGAGGCGATTGGGTGACTTCTTGTCAATTGAACCGATCAATGAGGGAGAGAAGGAGGAAGAAGCAGCTAGGGTTGTTGGTCATAATGCCAGGGGGGCAGCAGCAGCAGCAGCAGCTAATAAATGCTACGATAAAAGCAAAGGCAAGGGAAAGCTGGGATCGAAAAAGCAGATGGCGATCGATGCAGGGCAGGCCAATGTGCATGGCGGAAGAGATATGAGGACCAAGCGATCCCCCTCTGCATTTCTGACGTGGACGATTCCATCCCCCCTTTTTTGTCGTGCCCGGGAGATAAGTTGGCGCCTCCCTATTTGTCCATCTCGCTGAGCCGCGCATCATATATTCGTATTAGCTGCCCCCAGTTTGTGCTCACTTTATAATTTTGGTTCTTGATCATGTATCTGGCATGCAATCATAGTATATATTCATCTATGGCAATAGCAGTTTATATAAACTACACATGTACAGCTGATTCTATAGGGACCATTGAGTAGCAAAGTAAGCAGTAAACGTATGATATCACATGTTGTTTCAAGTATGGGCAGACATCACTCTTATGTGCTGTGTCTTCAAACACAATTTTGTTATTAAACACCAAAACATGCATTTTTGTGAATCATGCTTGTGCACGATTTATGTTAATCGTACTATTCATCTTATCCGCTTCAACCCAAGTGATCCGCAGACTGTTACGGTATGTACATCAAAGAGATTGTATATATATACCTTTCAAAAAAAAACAGATTGTATTTATATAAATATATATTTTCGCAAAAAATATATAAATATAATGTGAGAACAGTCATGCGGCAAAGAAGAAGTTATGCTAACTTTTCATATGCCACGATAGGAAAGTCAGCATGAACATTCCTGACAACAAAATAAACCAAGATATCGATCAAATGGCAAAACATTTCAATAAAAAAAATGGAGTCTGCAGGCCAGGTTGCTTCCATAACTAAGGATGTATCCGTTGACGCACTTATAAATGTTATCTTTTACTGACTGCTCGATGGTCTGCCGTGTGTTTTATGCCCATGTGGTGATGAATTATTATTGCCCCCTATGTTTTGCATATATAGATTATGTTTTAGATTATTGTCTTAAGAAATTGCCAACACACTAACAACAACAGGATTCTTCATCATCATTCAATGAATAATTGCACTGAGAAGAACGCATATGCTGCATCAGAAAGGCCCTTCTCCGGTTAGTTATCAACTCTTCCACAAGGCACACAGCTAGCTATTATTTGGTGCCATTTCTAGAGGTGTGCTGCTGGCGACGTGCAGGCTGTGTGCATGTATGCTAGCAAGCTTGCTCCTTAGTTATGAAACCAGCTTTGTCGCACCCACAAGTATTGCAGGAGGACACTGTCGGAATTGTGTGGATGACATCAAAAGAAACTAAAGAAGATGCCAAAGAAAATGATAACATTTGAGCGCATAACTCAACTGATGGATCGTTGTGACCTTTCTGCAAGCTCCGACTTCTGACTCCGTGAAACGTCCCCACATAAGTAGAGACCAAATGTGATACAAATATCAGTCCCAGAGATAGTTCAATCACCGTGCAACCTTTGGGGAGGTGGGTACTCGATACACACGATAACAAGAAGTAAAAAGGCTACAAGAATACTCCAAAGCGCGATCAAGATGAAGTCCAGGTCGGGCTCAGAGTATCACGCCAGCGGAAGCATCCTTAACTGCCCAATGCCACAGGCAAGTTGGGTGCGGACGCGGCAAACTACTCGAAATCTTCACCGACGACAAAGTCCGGATCTTCCTTTGTAAAAGCAACAAGGATGAGTACAAACGTACTCAGCAAATCCAACCCCGCCCTACTGAGGGGGATAAAAGAATACATGCATAGGGATAATTCAAGGAATAGGCTGAGGTTTATTTTGCATAAAGCCAATTTTTATACACATGCAAGGTTTGTCTAGTAATTTGATTTTTGCAAAACAAGTTGTTGTCATGAAGATAGTAATTATGAAAGAATGGGGTGATCCTACACAAAGGATCCAAATTTTAATTGCTACCGGACACCCTGTCCACAACAGCACATGGGACACTTGCCGGAATTTCCAAAATCAGCACACACCTTACGCACACCAAAGGAGTTTTCCCAATTCCCAAACACTAGTCAAAGTGACCAAGCCATAACTCGTTCAAGACCGTGGACACGGCTATTCGAATAGATTTTAAACTCTGCAGAGGTGTACACTTTACCCACAAGTAGGGTACCGCAGCACGATCACCTTAGTGTCAGTGCGGATCCATCAAAGCCATTACCCACCGTAGCATCGTCATGATAGTCATCACGAGAGCTAACTAAGGGGTTCATGACCTTCCAACGAGGTCTTCAACCGGGCCACGAATAAGGCTGCACTTGCTTATGCCTGCTCCTTAGCCTCTCGCTGCGCACCTGCCTCCAGACGACTAACAGACTAGCTAGTGGGATTTAGACTAAGCCCTTGCCACATACAAGGGTCGAGTGGTTGTACGATAAGTTGGGTTAGGCAAGATGACACATTGACTCAGTCCTTAAACGAGACAAGGCGGATATCTTCCACACTCAGCCACACAGGCACGAGCCAAACTCCCAGGCGTCCCACTCAAGGAACACTGATCCGCTCCATCTCAAGGTAATCACCAACTCTTAGTTGTTCATTAACATTTTTCCAAAATCCCAACCCATGTTTACACCAACAACACACTCAACACATTTTCTTGTTTGAAAATAAGTGTATTTGCAAAATGAGTAGTAACAATGTTGAATAATAGATCCTAAACATTTAGCTAATATCAAGGAGATCGCATAAACAGAGCGCATCATGTCTAGCGATAAATCCTAGGTTATATATATCATCAGCGAGGTAATGGCAACAATGAGTGGCTATCCAACTAGGTTTATAACTAAATCAAGCAGTAAAATAATTGAAGCATATATTTATATATAACTGGATGCAATTTAGGCTTCTACGGGTTGTGTTTGAAAACTGGGATCAATATGATCAAAAGGGAAAAGGTTGGACTTGCCGTCTTCAAAGCCTTCGGGTAACGCCTGCTCGTGGTACAGATCTTTTGGCTCCGGCTCGCGGTACAAGCCTTCGGGCTCCTCAATGTGCTCCTCCTTGATCACTCCATCTGCTACGGCGATAACGGCGCAACGATGAACAAACACAAACAAGCATAACATAAAATAAAATGAGCTCAAGAGGAGATGAAAATAGGAGAAAAAGATAGAATATGATGTTATAGGGATTTAGAAAAAAAAATCAAGGGAATTGGAGCTTGGATGGGCGAGATATGTGGTTTTGTAATTGGGATTCCTAATTAAATTCCGAAAATAGGAAATAACATTGAGTAAATGTGTGGCGTGCTCATAATCAGCAGCACAACGTGGCCCATCTTTGTGTGTGGGCGTGTGGGTTGTGCACTTGGGCTGGGCGGCCTAACATCTGTGACTTTAGTCCACAAGGGACCAAGCCCATATGTGCTCACGAGATAGACACAGACGACATAACACAGGTCGTGTTCTCCTCTGCGCCGCCAGCACCCATGGCGGCAGCTTGCCGGAGCTTCTCCCGATTGGCGCTCCCGGCCTCCGTTCTCGGAGCCGAGGGTATGGGGAGAGAGAGGAGGGAGAGGGATTCGATTTTGGGTCTTCCCGACGGGGGCTGCTGTGGAAGAAGGAGGGGGCCACGGGCGGCCATGGGTGGCGGCCGGCGAGCTCGTGGGGAGCTCAGCTCAGGAAAGGATAGGGAAAGGCGTGAACTGGGGCTGCTAGAGGAAGGCCTGAAGGTGCTCACATCGAAAGGAATTGGACTAAGATGGTCTGGCGGGGGAGATCGACGAGCTGCCTATTCTCGACGAAGAATAGAGAAGCTGGCTACGATTCGATGGCTAGAGCTTGGGATGAAGAACTGGCGGAGCTGGCAGCTCAGCGAGCTCGGGATGGTGATGGAGGGCTCTGGTTTGGTGCTATTTATAGGTGGCGGGGTGGAGCTGTGCCAACGCTCCTCGGCACGTCTTCAAATCTTCAATGCCAGACGATGGTGGAGCGGCAGCTTGCGAGTTTACGGTGCACGAGCGACGAGTCCGGTTGACGGTGGTACGGTGAGGCGCAAAAGCCGGCGAGCAAGGCTGTAGCAGCGTTGGCGAGGTGTGGTCGCGGCGGTGGGCGGCACGGCGTCGTGCCGGCGGCAGTGTGCGGTCGTGTCGCGGGGCCGGGGGTGTCGCGCGTGCTGCAGCGAGCGAGCACGGCGGGGAGGGGCCTGGTTTAGCAAGCTTGCATGCGGCGTGGGTGCTGCAGCACCTGCTGGAGGCTGGAGCATGCCCGTGCTGCTAGAAATCCTTGTGTGCATGTGTGTGTTGTTTGGTTTGCTGATTTCCGTGCTTAGCTTGCTTGAGGTGTCAAGGCTGAGCATGAGACGGAGAGAAGCAGGAGAGATTAGGAGGAAGATGATTGGTGCATCGATGGTTCGAACAAAGAAGATAATTAGATGGCAAGAATGGACAGGATGGAGTTTAGATGACCAAGGAGTTGAGCTCGAAAGATAAATTTTGCAAATAGATTTTAAAAATAGTTTTGAATTCGAGTGATTTTTGGATGTGAATTTTCGGGCTGTTACACTCCGATCCTTGAGTCGTGTGGATATGCTCTTGTTGATAGGTAAAAGTGCCAACAGGCGCAACGCAGATCCTAGTGCATGTATAATGGTATGGCGGCTGTGGAGGTGGAGCAGCATTAGATTGTTTGTGTGGCGGTGATCGAAGCTATATGATATCAAAGTCCCAAGAAGTCAAAGGACTGGGTTAGATGATTTAATTATGATGGTGTAGGGAAGGCTATATGAAACCCACCAGACTTTCTTAGCACATTGCAGAAGCAATTTTCCTCCCTAAGAGTTAGTTAAAAAAAAGGAGTTTTTGCTTGCAGGCTATACTGAGAACTCCTTATTACAAGAAAACTGAAATAGAGGATATATTATCACATTATTTAGTTTATACCAAATATTAGTAGAGGGTTCGAACCCTAGCTGGCCTGCCCACAATGCAAGTCTAGTGAGGGCGCGACCAACTGAGCAGCTCATCAGTTTCACAGATTATACCAAATATTCCGTAATGTTTATCATAGTGTTGCCACCAGGCCATCCGCAAATAATGTTTTAGGTGGTGCAGCACAAAGTTGTAACAGCAACTAAAAAGGGGTATATATGGTATGTCACGTTTGGAGGTATGGCAATCTATGGAAATGTCATTAGGAGGAGAACTAATGGATCAACCCACAACTTTTTAGATCACCTTTTATTTATTAATTATTATTTATGTTAAATTATGTCTACTTTCCACTTTCAGTTCCGCAAGTAATGATGGCTATAGTGACACAAAAGTGAGGGAAAGTGTAAGATGCAACAGGAGAGGTCTGGAGTCGATGACCCTTCCTGGTTGCTACCTTTGAATTTTTGCTTTAGATAAAGCTATAGATATATCTACATATCTATCCCATTAGATCCTCAGCTGAATAATCTACGAATTGTGGCACGATAGACACAGGAATGCACAAGGGAGGCTGCTGCTTGCTCCATTGGTTGCCTCATATTTGATTCGATCGGGGCCTGCACGCCCACACATTATCAAGCAGACCCGGCCTCTCCGTGCTCCTGGACCCAGATTGAGAATCCAAAAGATAGAGGTATGTGCGCGTGGGGGTGGATCAGTTACGAGGCCCCCGTGCTGCCACCCGGACCGCCGGGCGTGGCCACACCCATCGATCTTCTTTTCTTTTTCTTGTTCTTTTTCTTTCTTGTGGCCCAAAGCCTTTCCTTTCCATCCATCCGCTATTATTATTCATCCATACATATATGATCTGGTATGATGACTGTATATATCTGTATCTATCTACAAACTATCTATCGATCTTTCAATATGTATCTATGGTCTATCTACTTGAGTTCTGGCTCTACTGTGTGTATGGCTCATTTGTATGTTTGTTTTCTCCTTTTTTTAATTAATTAAGAGCATACATCTCTATCTCCATCCCTTGTATATATCAAGGTGCGTCTAAGAACATATGTATGTAGATTTAGATGAAACCACCCTAGCTGCAAATACAATGATATAACCAGTCTAACACCTTAAGTTTGATTGAAATGACCTAGATGTTTCAATTATTGGATAAACACCTTGGATATCATGCGTAATATGCATTTTATAATTTGGAAAAGTCCAAATTACTTCCCTAAAGTATGACTGAATTACGGATAATCCGATGTGTCCTTTTTTGTTTTTCCACACACAAGTTGAATTTTAATTTTATTTTTTTCAGGGTAGTAATGGACATCATAACATATGAAATACATTGTGAACTTTTCATAATTGTTTTTATACAATCATGTAACCCAAAGATTAATTTATCAAATATCCTAATCTATCAAAATAATGATAAAAATTCATTATGTATTTTTTAGTAATGTTATGATGTCCATAATCCTATAAATTTTACCTTAAGACTACACTTGTGTGTGGAGAAACAAAAGTAAACAATTGATATAGTTATGTGAGTAAATTGAACCAAAAAATAGTTTAGGGGGTTATTCGGACTTTGGTTATACTTGAGAAGAGTGATTTGAACTTTTTCCTTTTTATTTTGGCACTTTTGGTTGCTCCAGCTCTAACTTTTATCATATATAAACACAACCTGTTTCAAAAACAGATCCGTCTTGCATGATTGACAACTCTCCTTCTTCTTCATCTATATCTTCTTGCTGCAGTGATCGTATTATATATATGGGCCTACTTTCTATTATTGTAAAAGCTTTCCATACAGTTGTACAGAAATGCTTGTGGGTCTCACCCCTACCAAGCGAACTGTTTATTATTAAACTAGTATATAAAAACATCTGAATCAAATCACTTCAACATGGAAGCAGGCCCGGCTTAATGGGTGGTAGTTTATTACTTCATCCATCCCTAAATAAAGCTACTTTTAGATTTATCATAAGTCAAATATGTTTATTTTTGACCAACAATATCTCTAAAAATAATTTATACATTCTATGATATTTGGTTTAATTTCATCATGAACTCGCTAACGTCATCTTTATGTTGTCAATTTTATAAAGTAAAACTTTTTGCTATTTGTAGTTGAAATTAAAAATATTTGGCTTAGGACAACCTAAAAGTAGCTATATTTTGGGACGGGGTAGTAGTAGTTAGTTTAGAGAGATGGAATGAGTTAGCATGTGTTCTTTAAGTTACTATAACAAAGTAGTATAGTTTTATGAGGTTTAGTTTATTCTATAGAAAAACTAATCCAGCACTGTGAAAGATAGTATCATCTAAACAGGTGTATGAACAAATATGAATTAGCAACTTGAATAGTTGCTGCGGTTACAACTACTTGAGTGTTTATTTCTTCTTTTTCTTTGTTCTCGCACAAGTTTTTGTTCACCCTTAAATTTTATTCGACGCTAGGTGCTTATATCGTTTATCTGTTAGTATTTTTGGATTGTTTTTTTCATACACCGGTAGCACGGTAGCACTGGATGTGTCCCTTATTTCTGTATAGCATGGTGAACGTTACTATTTTTTTACCAGAAATTGATGTGGGGTAACCTTTTATGCAGCTGATAAATGTCAGTTTTCGTTGAAAGAGCGTAATTATTCAGTTTTTTGCCCCATTATTGATTTACAGATATTAGTGCCAAAGGATGTGCGAGAAGGATAATAACTTTCTAGTTCTAAGTGTTTTTTGACATTCAGACTTTAAGAGACACTTAGAGAGTTAGAGTGGAATATTTTTTGTTTTTTTTCTTTGGTTGTACTATAAAGGGGGCCAGAGCGTATAGTAGCTTGCCAGTAGCAAGTCTAGAGGCAGGTGAGATCCACACTTGTGAAATCTAGTGCTAGGTAGTTCAAAAAAGCCAAAGAAATGGTAGAGTAAGTCCCACTAAAACTCAAGAGGATTAAAATGGATTTGTTTTGAATGAAGATAGAACACTGGACGCTTGAACCAGAGTGCAATTTTTTAGTAAAGTCACCATATCGTCCCGTCCTCAAGTTGAGCCCCCTCGCTAGAGTCTATAGTGTCCACAATGTCGTCCGGTGGGGTTCCACATGCTTCCACCGTAGCTTGAGTTGAAGGATTGAAGGTTGAAGTTTGCTTTTGTTTGTTGAATGCACCATATCGTCCGGTGGGTCACTGGATGCTTGCAGTGGAGCTATCTGTATAATAAACGATTACCGTCGGAGCACTCGGTGCTGTAACATTTCTAAAAAAAAAATCCAATGTCCAGTTTCGTGTGTGTGTTGGGGGGGTGGGGGGTGGGGTGGGTGGGTTATATATACTCCACCTGATTCATTCGAGATCTCTTGCCACTCGGTTGAGTTCATAGCTATATATTTGGTGATTAAGAGCAAGCTTTTCACTTGAAGTGAAGTGATCTTGAAGTTCCTTAAGTGAAGATTAAGAACATCACTATTGCATAGAGAGTAGCGTGTGCGCACCCACCCATCTCTTTGGATCTGTTGTAGGTCAAGTGAGGTTCTTTGCTTGGTACTCTTGGTGATCAGCATCACCTAGACAGCTTGATGTTGTTGTTCTTGATGAGCTCTCAAAGAATAGCCTTGTGAGAGTCTTAAAAAGGTGCACCAAAAGGTTGTGCACGCTTTGGAATCTATAATTCCCGAGTTGGAAAATGGATATTCACTGAAGAGCACTTGATTCTTACTTACGTAGATAAAGCAAGTGATACCCTTTACGTAGGTCCGAGCAAAATGCATACTGAGTTAGAAAAAATCTAATTCGTTTCGGTCCTAAATATTGTTCACGACCATCCTATGGGTATTGTCGGGCCCATTTCCAAGTCCGGCTCAGGCTTCATGATCTTTTTAGGTAAAAAATAATTCAGATAAATAGTTTGGATAGGGATTGCGTTATTCTGTGCAAGCCTAGCCCTCCAAGAGCCATGGGCTGGGCCAAGCCTGGCGGGCTCGGTTGGGCCAAAAATGCACAGACCCTTGCACAGGGTTCAAATGAGGAGTATGGGTGGCTACCGACTCTTCAATATCTTGGAAAAAATTTTCCTTTATGTTTTATAATTTAAATTTCTAAACTACCATGATTGAATAAAGTTGGAATTATGATGCTAAACTTTTATCCAACTAAAACAGTCATACTTTCTAAGATTTAGGCAGGTGATTATGCTTAACACTCAACCACGGGACCATGTCAGGTGGGTAATAATTAATGATTTTTCTACAATGTCTATAGCTATAACCAAACCTTAAGGTAGGCCCCACATCACAGTGAAAAAAAATAAAAGGACCACATCAATAGTGCAGGAACAGGAGAGGACGCGATTAGCAAGAAAGGAAAGAGGAAAATATTTTTTAGCCCTTGCGGTGCATCTTAAGCTGTGGTGCATCTCCACGATGTATCTTGCTCATCTCAAGATAATTTTGCTCTCTTAATGTTATCTTTTCACAGTATTGTGGCTGCCTTTAGATTTAATTTTTGCAAGAAAAATTTGTGTAAGCTAGATCTAATTCACCCACTTGTTAGGAATCTTAACCCTTCAGTTATTAAAAATGAAACACCAGCAACTAGATCAATGGCGTATCCAGAAAATTTTAGAAGCCTGGGCCATTTAGTAGAGTAAGCTATAAATCATGCCTAACCTTTATAATATATAGACTGCTAATTATATGGGTCTAATGGAAATAAAGTAGAGGAGCCCGGGCCGTGGCCTAGGGTCCTCGGGCCCTGGGCCCGCCACTGAACTAGATGTTGATGTTTATGTAGCAGTGGCAGATTTTATATATTTTAAAAAATGAGCAAAAAGAAAAGATCGAAGATGCTTCTTTGCTCTTTTTTCTCTGTTACCCTATCTTTTCTGCCGGGTAAGGAAAGGTACGGTACCAAAGTTGTGAGGTGACATGTACATATGGTGCTTCACCAAAGTTGATATAGATACCTGCACACACATTGACAACGTGTCCTTCTACTGTACGCTCTTGGTTGTTAACTTCTTGCTCCTTATTGCTTCAGAACTGTTTTTTTTATACTAGCACAGCCACTGTTAGTTGCTGATGTTACCTGCACGCGTAGATGAAAATGGGATACCACCATTGGACTTTTGCTAAAAAAGGAAGGGTAATGAAATAATGTTTACTATCTTGTAGTGGAAAAAGTGTACATTGCAAATAGTGACAATATGGGAACAATAATAATTTGGACCGGATAATATGCTGCAAAATAGATCTAGACTTAATGTTACAACGCAAACAAAATTAACATGTTTAAGCATTGCATCACGAGCCTTCTTGTTTGCATTTATGAAAAATTTTATGCTTTGTTTAAATGCATTTGAATTTGAATTAACGATTCAATTGGAACTCAGATTTTGTGGAGCAACATGCATTTTCTTAATAGGTCTTATGTTGGAAATTATTCTTGTAAAATACTACTTTGCAAAATTTGAATTTAGGTGATTTTTCTCGCATTTTAGGAAACCATGTTGAAGACAAACAGCTTAGCCAAAAACCAAAAATAGCATTTAAGAAGAATTTTCATTTCAAATCTACAATAGCTTTTCTTGCAAATCCAAGCTAAATGGGTTGCTCTTGATTTCTAGTACCTATACAAAACTTGGTAGATTTTTGGGAGACTTGGAAGATTAGTTTTAAAGATTGGAGCAAAGAACCCTCTACTATGAACAGACCGCGAGAAGCCCCTATGGACATGTCGATATGCCACACACCCCCACCAGACCCCACCCGACCCCCACCTCACCGATCACCACCTCCCCTACCTGTTGCTTTCCTTTCACACAGAAGCCTCCTTTCCCTTCCCTTGCTCTCTCCTAGACCTGATCATCCATCGGGTCGGGTAAAAAGAAACCGTTATTTTTTCCTTTGGCTCGAGCCCAAGCCCAACCCAACCATCAGGCTGGATTTTTCAGCCCGAACCCGACATGGCACGTGGTCAGGTCGGGTCATGTAAAACCCAATTTTTCAGGCATAATTTTTGGGTCAGGTCGGTTGGATCGGGGTTTTTTAGATTTTGGGTCAAAAATTTCAGCCCAAGCCCAGCCCATACTTTACTCGGATCAGGGCGGGTCGGGTTTTTTCGGGCAGGCCAGGCGGCCCATGATTAGGTCTACTCTCTCCCCAACCAAGCCATGGAGGAAGAACTCACCAAATCCACCACCATCCCCGTCAGAGTTCGTTGGAGGACCAACGATGGACGATGTTGATGAGCATCTCCACCACCTCGACCACTTCTTCCTCGCCAAAGACCAAGAAGAAGGCTATCCCCAAGCCATTTTCTTCTTCTTCTCCAAACTCTCAAGGATGAACTCGACACGATCTACATTGATGCCACACCGATGCCGTCCTACACCAACAAAAGGCCCCTTGCTTGTGCTCTACTCATCGCCGGTAAGCTCCCCTCGCCGTTCAATTTTCTTCTTTTATCCTCAATCAAGCTCCCTAGCCCATCCATGACCTTTCACCATTAATGACCTAGAGCTCTAATTAGAGACTCTATGCATATAAAATCTACCACCCAAAATGAGTTCCCCATTGTAACATCTCCAGTGTTTAGAAAAACCATTAAGCGCAAATTATCCGCAAAGCATGTCATTAGCACATTTTTGCATTTAATTAATTATAAAAAGGCACAAAAGTAGTAAATATGAATTTTTTATGCCAACTAATGTTTAAAATGTCAAATGAATCATTTTGACTCATGTACATGTCTGTTTAAAGAACCAAGCTTAAACTCCTTGTTTAAACACATTTTGCTTATAAGTTTGAAGTGTTGGAAAATTCAGAAGGTGCCTATTTGGTGTTGTAATTTAAATTAAATTTTAACCAAACACATAACTTTTGGTCAACATCAAATTGGTAATTCAAAATATGTAATTTCACATGATTATGATCTTCATGTAATAAAACTTAATTTGCTGGTACAAAACATTGGTCAAACTTCAGTCAAACCGCTGTTTTAGACTCACCTGCTGTGCCGTGCCACGCGCCGGCCTCCGCGGCAGCCCGGGCAGGGGTCTGCACGACCTCCCCGCCCACTTGCCCGCCGTGCCCATGCTGCCGACGTCCGCGCGGCTCACTGCACCGTTGTGCGATGACGTCGGCCGGCAATCCTCGCGCCACTTCACGCCGCCCTCGCCCACACGGCCACGAACTCCTCCACGGCCTCATCCCCTCCCCTGGGGTCCTCCCATTCTTTCGCAGTTCTTCTTCCTCCCCACACCAAGATGAGCAGAACCTCCATTGCCGGCCGAAATCCGCCACCCACGCCCCGTCCACCTTCTGATTCCTCGCACCCCGAGCCTCCTCACTACCCCCTCCACCTTTCTCGCCATTCAACCGAGCCCCAGCTGAATCGGCCGGAATCAGCCCAGCCACCCACCAGCCGCTATTAATGCCGGCCGAACTTCTCCCCGCACATCGACCCGCCTCTCCGGCCCTCCTCCTCGCCCTCCGACCGCAAAAACGAAACCCCGGTGAGCTACTCGTCCTCCCCGGTCCTTTTCCCCGCGCGAATCCCTCACCATGCCACCGGGAACGGTCGCACCGCCGCGCCAGCCTGCTTGCGCCGACGGCGCGCAAGCCGCGCGCTGCCCCTGTGCGTCCCTGCGCTGCGCCGCCGGGAGCGCCGGCTCCGCCCGGCCGCGCTGGCCGCCGTCTGGCCTCGTCGCCGGTGAGAACGGTGCGCAACGCCGCCGGCCATGGCCCAGGCTGGCCATGCCGTGCGTGGTCTAGGCTGACCTCGCCAAGCACCCCCCTCTGACCTGTGGGGCCCATGGGTCAGGGTCAGTTTAGGGTTTTTTCAGAAATTCTTTTATTGTTGCTGAAGTATCTAAATTGCATATAAATTCAAGGAAAAATGGAAAAAATGCAAAACCAGTTTTGTTTGATAGGTTAGATCCAGATCTACAGAGGAAAATTGTTCATGCTGGTGTAATGTCCTTTTTACCCCTGATAGAATTTAATTGGTGCTTAGGCATGTTTAATTAGTTTCTGCAGATCGGTTACTCCAAAAATCATGAAAATTATATAGTAGCTTTGCTTATGCATGTGTAGTTCACTTTAAAAATTTCATGACCAGATTCTATGTTTAGGTTTATAGATCTTTATTTGATCAGTTTATTTTGCTAAGGCAAAAATAAATAGTTTTTGTTGTTAATGATTGTTGGTAAATTTTTGTTGCACTCTTTATCGGTAGATAATCATGCTGGTTTAATGGTGCTACCAGATTATGGCTGCATGTCAAGATTTTGCATTTATTTAGCTCCTAGCTATAGTTTTTCCTTTTAGGGTTGTTGCTCAATAATTCTTTTCTGTGTATGTAAATTCAGCAATTCGTTTTGTTCAGTTGTAAATATAAAAGCAACCACATCCTTAATTTACTAATTGTTAATTGATGGAAACACTTTAGGCTAAAACAAGTTTAAAACTAAACTCACACAACACCACCCAACTGTTCCTTTATGTGTTTGCTTGTTATGCTTACCCGGTAATGGTCATGTCTGTTTTTTTAATTGCATTGCAGTTGACGCTCGTTACGGACCAATTTCGACCATCAATTCCTGCAAAAAATGAAATAAAAGCACATACTAACATTAGAATACAATTGTTATCTAACGGATTCCATGGATGTTGGTCTGAAAATATATGCAGGTGAATTTGGACTGAAAATGCATGAAAAGGGCGAGCATTATCCATGTTAGAAACTCTTGGCCAATCACGCGTGAGCACACAGATCCATAGCCTCACAAACTAGGCTAAACTGATCTGGAAACTTGCCATGCACGCAGATAAGTGGCCAGGGGTCGGCCGAACCCCTGGTTCGGCCGAACTAGAGGTGCCCCCCTTGCCTCTAGCTTCCACGTGGTGGCCTCTGGTGTTCTCCTAAAATCGATTATGCTTGTGCCCACCTGAATTACCGGCCGAAACCACCTTAACCAAGGCTATAAATACTAGGGGGGTTATTTAGAGGTACACCATTCACGCTCCTCTCTTGTGCTCTCTCTCATACACAAGCTCTAGGCTCATTCTAGAGGTGTAACGCTGCCTAGGCGGTGTTAGAAAATAAGGAGAGAGTGAGGGAAAGATGAGAAAGTGTCAGGTTTGTCGGCACTCTTCTCCAACTCGTACCTCGACGTATACTTATCAATTGAAGTAAGTGTTCGTCACTTCCTTTGTGCTTTAGTTTCTTAGTTAAGTAATAGTTCTAGTTCCTTAGTTGCTTACTGGATCATCGTTCACTAGTTCACTAGTTGCTTACGGATGTTCTTGGCCGAGGCCATTTTGTATGTTTGCTTGGAACAATGTACGCGGGGGACTAGAAGGGCCCCCGAGAAGACAATTCCGATCGTTTGTAATCATTGTTGCTTTACTGATGTTTGGGGGGCTCGCCCCACTTGGTGCTGAACGCCATTGTCGTCCAGGGGCGTGGCCCAAGGAGATTTTCTTAGGGAGCCGGTGCGTCGCCTCGCTTCTCGCGCCCATGCCATGGTCGTGGTGGGCCCCCCACGCCACGTGCCGCGGCCCGTCGGTTGGGCTTCCGCGTGGCGCCCCTTTAAAAGGGGAGGGTCGGAGGCCGCCGTCTCCCTTACCTTGTCCTTTCCTTGTTCTAATCGCCGCCGCCGGTCATCTTCTTCCCTCGCTCCGCTTTCACCGCCGCCCCCTTCTCCACCCTTGCCACGCCGGGAGAAGAGGGAGGAAGAGAGAGAGAAAGGAGAGGATTTGTCCCACTTCTCCCTCCAACAACCGCAATGTCGCTGTGGAGGCCGTCGACCGTGGAGGAGTCGCAACTAGAGGATCTTGCGACGAAGGGATTGCTGCCGCCGAGGGCGGTGGCGCACTGGAGGGCTCCCCTGATAGAACACGAGGATCTGCTACTCGAGCCCGGTGAGATCCTGAGCTTTCTCGCGTTCCACGAGCGAGGCCTCGGGGTACTCGGCGCATCCATTCCTGCTGGGTCTACTGAACGAGTGGGAAGTGGAGCTGCAGCACCTCAATCCGAATGGGGTGCTGCATATCGCGGGCTTCATCACACTCTGCGAGGGCTTCCTCAGGATAGATCCGCACGCGAATCTATTCCGAGCCTTCTTCCACGCATGTGGCCTGGCGGCGAAGGGGGTCTGGAGCTTGCACCAGTCGGAGGCTTCGATTTGCAAAAGAAGCCTCGCCAGTCAGGGGACCACCTGACGTATACCCCTGCATATTCGAACCGGGGGTGGCACGAGGTGTGGTTCTACATCAGGAACCCGGAGCAGCTGCGGTTCCCGGCGTTCACGGGGGCGCCCCCCGTGAAGAAGAACAGCTGGTCATGGGGGCCCTCGACCACGGAGAAGGGCCGGGTGGCGTTTCTTGAGGCGGCACTATGGAAGCGCGTCACGGAAGGGGGCCTCAACGGGGCGTGGCTCTTCTACACCTTTTACTCCCGCTGGGTCGTCCCTCTAGCCAAAAGGACGACCAGGATGTGGGAGTACTCGGGTCACGTGGATCCCTACCGGGTGTCACCGGAGGAGATGCCTGATGATGATGTGTGGTCCTGGCTGGAGATGGTTCTCAAGATGGTGAACCAGCAGACCATCGGCAGTCCAACCGCCTTCGATGAGGGGCACCCACCAAATTTGGTGAGTTTTTCCCCTTTCTTTCTTTATGTTGGTTCCCAGGCACCCGATCGGCCCGTAACTTCTTCCCAATTTTCTAGGGGCTCAGTCGTCCTCAATCCTGCCCTCACCTCCCAAAGGGAGCATAGGGCGCGGCCAGGCAGGCCACCCAGGTGGCAGCTTCCCAGGACAGGAAGGAGAAGAAGGCGAGAAAGGCCGATAAGAGGCAAAGATGGGAGATGGAGATCACGCACCGGGTCCGGATGGGAGAGGATCGCAACGCCGTTCAGGCGGAATACGAGTTGGAGACCCAACTAACCCTGACGACGGTGACGGCTCTAAGGGTGAAGAGTCGGAGTTTGGGGACACCGACGCGTTTGAGGTAGTGCCCCGAGGCACCGTGGGGCCAGAGACTGCGGAGGGCTCCGGGACGTCCTCCAGCGCTCCGGAGGTGAGGAAGCGCATCGCAGAGGATGACGCGGCACCGACGAAGGAGGCAAAGCGGGCCCGAGTGGAACAACACTCGGGGACGCTGCAGATGCCGTCTCTTTCAGCAGCGGGGTCGGAGCGGCGCGAAGATGAGTCGGGGCGGCGCGTCGGTCCGGAGGCGCGCTCACCGATGATGAATGTGGTTGACCCGCCCCGCGACCTGCAAGACGCCAGACCTTGGGAGTAGGCAGGGTCGGCCCCTGTTTTGGGCCACGCGACAGGTCGTGGTTTGTGGTCTCCACCGGGCGCCCGAAGGTTCGGGAAGCTTGGACCTCCTCCGATCGGTCGGGCGTCGCGGTAAGAGGTCTGCTTTGTGGTTTTGGCGTTTGTTTCTGGGCATTTTTGTTTATTCCATTTTTCTTCGCAGAGACAGGACGACGATCACTCTCGGGGTCAATGTCGAACACATGCCGCGGAGGCCCAGCCTGACGCGGTACGTTCCGACCCAAGGAGATAGTTGGGGATTATTTTCCATGAGTGGGCCGCCGGCGATGGAGGCAACTCCCCTACAGCCCAACGCGGGGGTGACCGTGGCAATTCCTCCCCCGTCAAGTGTACGAGAGGAGAAGGAGGAGATCATCGCCCCAAGTCCCCAGGCAGAGGGTTGTACGGTTCGCCCGCGCAGCTCGAGCCGAGGGAGAGCGAGGGTGTCACGATAGACGTGGAGACCGAGACACGTCCATTCGTTGAGCTCGACCAGATCCAGGCTCGGGAGGACGACCACCCCAACCAGGTTGGTGATCGCTCGGCGCTGCGGGCAGCGCCGGATGGGAACTAGGAGTGAGCGATGGTCCTGACTTCCAAGCCATCCGGGTCTGCTAGCAGGTCGGTCGGTGAGTGGGTGTGGCCTGACCCCAGTAGGCCAGGAAAGGCCCGGTTCATCCTTCGGGACCGGCAGGAAGGGGAACTCTGGGATCATCTCAAGCAGCACGGGGTGTCGGCCTTTAGTGATCTCACCGCTGCAGAGGCGGGGCTTGTGGAGGCCCTCAAGGAGGTTAGGCTCGCCTGAAGGACCGCATCCGTCGAGATGCTGAATTGTGCTCGGGTAAGCTCTTGCCGTTTTCTTTTCTCCTTAGCGGGTGGCCTGTTCTGACACTTTTGACTCTTTTGCATCGAAGAGCCTGGAGGGGATCTCGCTGAACAAGTCTCGGTTCCTGCGAGATGAGCACGCTCGACTGGAACAAGAGACAGTGGTGCAACGGCGGGTCGAGGAGCTGACCCGCGAGCTGGAGGCCGCTCGGTTGTCAGAGCTTTACGAGTGTGACCGTGCGGCCGTTTCCGAGTTGCGGCTCACCTTGGCTGAGTCGGCTTTGAGCTCGGAGCAGCTGGTGCTAGGAGCAGAGTGATCGGCACGAGCCGTCGCTAAGGGGCAGGCCCAATCCAGGCGCAGCAAATCGACCAGCTGGATGCGGAGCTGTCCCGGAACGAGGAGGGGCTTTGGATTGTTAATGACGCCATGGACGGTGAGTGGCTTCCTCGTTCCATTGGTCTCCTTTTCACGCTTTGTGATCTCTGATTCCCACCTTGCTCGTATTCAAAGCTGGGGAAGAAGGTTAGGCTCCTGCGGGATGAGCTGAAGTGGTCAGATGATGATCGCCATGACGCCGAGTCTAGGCTGGTGTCCGCCGAGGAGGTGGTGATGCGGAACGCGCAAGCACTGGCGGATTCCGTGGGGAAAAAAGGGTTCTCGAAGAGGAGCTTGGCCGGCTTTGAGGAGAACTTTCCCAGCTCCAGGGCGCGGCGCAGTCGGTGGTCATGGAGATCCTCGGGCTTCGCCCGGATTTAGGGTTGAGCGCGCTCGACGCCGACCTGTCCGAAATCCCGGGGGCTCATCACCGACGGAGTATTCCATGGGGCCTCGGGGGTGTTGACGTTGGTGGTGTCGCACTATCCAGACCTGGACTTTGGGCCAGTCGGGAGGAGTTACGCCGCCAGGTTGTCTTCCGACCAGATCTGCAAACGTGGCCGGAGCGTGGAGCCGATTGCGATGGCGATTGCGGAGACGGTCACTGCGGGGTGGGTGAAGGAAGCTCGTCGGGTGGAAAGGGAAGCTTGACGGTCACTGCGCCCAAGCTACGGAACCCGGGTCGAGTGCTGCCCCGACCACACCAGGCCCCGACCAAGGGACTTCTTCGGCAGAACTTGCAATGCGGCTTCTCCCATCCACGTTGTCCGCTGACGCCGACAGAGCGCGACAGTAGAAACATTTGTCATGAGATTAGCTTCTGTTTCTGGAACAAATTGTGCGGGGGGCCTTCTCAGACAAAACAAGTGCTTGTGATCACTTTTTGTTTTACCGTTTTTGCGAAGCTGGTTCCACCCGTACCCTTTTGTTTCCTTGAGTGACTTCTGCTTTTGCACTTTTTCTTTCGAACCTGCTCCTTAATCGTAGGCTGCAGCGTGTAGCCGTGGGGCTGGACCGAGTGGCATCAGCTGCTAGTTCATCGTAGGTTGTGACGAGGGTCCGGTAGGTCCGGTGGCCCAGCAGACATCACTTAGGTCGCGTCGGGAGAATGTTGGCATTTCTTAGCATCATCACTAGGATTGTTAGTCCTTGGCAATGATACTAAGAAATGCGTGTTGGTATGTCTTAATATTTACAGATTGATTCCGCAAGCGCACGGATATATTGTTGTAGGATTTCACCCAGAGAGTATTCGAGTATCGTTATTTATATTTTCCCGTAGGATGGCATGGTGTAAAAGAGTTTACTGAGTCCATAATCAAGACAAGATGCTTAAGCTATAAATTATAACTCAAACAGGGGTAAGTTATGATAAATGAAGTATATGGTTAATGTGGACACACACACACAAACCAATCTCATGAATAAAGAATAACCAATAAACCAAAGATTTGTGGGAGCATAGGCATAAAAGAGGGTCCTAGTGATATCTACTCAAGTTAGCAAGGGTTATACAACACATGGATAGGATTAGCATTAAGCCACCAACATTACGGGGAGACTACCCAGTACTGGTCTGCCAGCAACCTGGAGTAGCACTTTAGACTCCTACACCACATCCGAACGTGGGGGACTACGAAGGACGGACAGAGCTGTCACCACCTGCCGCCTACCCCGACAGACCGTGGGATGCAATCATATTCGATGGATCCTTCATGCCCTGGGCACCATGCCCGTGCACAAGATCATTACTCTAGCCCCTCTGGAACCCCCACCATGATGATGGACAGGCATAGAACTAGAGCAAGCCCGAAAGCACACCAAACTGATGTTGATACTTAAAGTTAAGCTAAACATGGTTATATAACTTGAGGGAGCATAAGACATTGCATACCAAACTATAAAGATAGCAAGATAACCATGAATCAACTCTATATTATGAGTAGAATACCGACAAGTCGAATACAAAGCCATACCAAGGCCGAAGGTTGCTCACCGACCCGAGGACGACTTGGATTCACTAAGAGAGATAACTAGCCTAGCTCCACTAGCCTAAGCATTACAATTCATAACTAGAGAGTAGGAGAGAGGCTTCAAGTGTGGTGTATGTGAATGAGTAGGGTGTCCTTCTCCTTTTATAGCCCTCCAAGGGCGGTTCACGCCATCCCTCCATATGGAAACCTTAGCCACCGTGATCAGGAAGATAAGAACAATCCTCCTGCCAAAGATCTGGAGGCCGGGAAGGCGTCCTGGTTTGGCAGAACCTGGGGTTCGGCCGACCCCAAGTGAGCCTCCCCTAGATCCATCTTCCTCTGGCTAGCTGGTAGGTGGGCCCAGGTAATGATCCTCTGTAATTTGTGCCTTGGCGCGCCCGTTTTCTCTGCCAGGTGGGCCCTCTTTGTAAGTGTAATGTTGGGTGTGATCTTTTGTGTAGTTCTTGTTGCGTCTTCTTCGTGTTTTATTCTTATTCCGAACTTGTATCCTTGAAATTGATAGATAGACAATACAACTGTGGAACTAGGTTAGTGATACAAATATGTGAGTAAGAGGTATGGTTTTTCTTTATTTTTGAGTATAGTTTACGGTCGGATTTCGCATTTATGGACCGTCAACAACACCCCCAAGCTAACCATTTGTTCGTCCCGAGTAAAGATTTAGACTTAGGTTGTTAATCATGAGTTGCTGCAATGTTGCATTTCCAACTTATACCATAGGCACAACTAGGTGTTCTTACCATGATTTTGAATAAGTTGGCCTTGATCTTGCCTTTCACCTTACTCCTGTGGGGCATATAGCTTCACCTCATCTTTGGCGGTTGAGAGTCACAATGGTTTTTGTAGAGCACTAATTTTCTCATTCCTTTCGTTCAACCATCAATTCGGAGGTTTTATAAAGGTTTTTTTAAAAAAATTACAAAAGTTCCTCTAATGACCTCTCGGATCACTTAATGTGTTTATTCCTCACTAAGGCTTTTGTTTTGCCCTTCTTCTGCATCCTACCTCTGATGGCTTATTTGTGGAGCTGTAGGTATGGAGGATTTGAAGGCATACTTGTTTCTCATATTTTTGCTAAGTCAAAAAATAGATCCAAGGGAGAAACAAGTCATAAACCTTGATCAAGATGTGCATGTGTGTGGAAATTTTTGGTGGATGGTGTATGGACTCCTTTTCATGAGCCATCTCTCTCCTTTATTTCTTTTTCTTGGATATGGGCTATCTCTCTCTTTTTTTTGAATACTTGGACCTTCATGGGTCCAATTCTCTCTCTCTCTCTCTCTCTCTCTCTCTCTCTCTCTCTTCAACATGCCTTCTTGAGCATGTCCTTTATTTTTTTTTGCCTAGCCCATATCCTTTTATAATGGTAACCTTGGAGAGAGTGGTCAAGACATGGCATGGAGTTTTATTTTGTGGGTGGATGGATGGAGTGCTTGCTATCTTCCAGTGTAGAAGTTTAGCATATGGACGAGATGTGTACGTGATCTTGATCATGGGAGTATGAAATGTATCTCACAAAGGGTCACAACAGTTTGAAAAAGCTCAATGAGATAACAAGTTGCATATGTGGAAGGTTTTGTTTTAATGTGATCAACATATGGCTTTGGATAGGAAATTTCATATCATTGAGGAACTTTATTTGTTTTTGCATTTTCAAAATTAAAAACACCGGATATCAAGCATCACGTTAGGATGAGATCATAGCAGCTCTATTTCAACCATATCATAGCTCACAACAACCTAGATTTGGATCAAACTTTTTGCTTCCCACAAGTTTCAAGTTTACGGTTTGATCATTCAGCCAACAAACTCAAAACTAAGTATAACACTAAGTTGTAACTAGGCATATGAAGGAAATTAACAGAGCAACTATTCATCATCTCAATAAGGAAAAACTACACATGCTTACTACACAAAAGAAATCAAGTAAATATTTTTGGTCTTTTCTAAGTTTTGCAAGATTTTATTTTGTTTTTTTTGGTTTTGCAAATTTTTATGTTGTCTCATGCATAAGGTTTGAAAGCAGTAAAGATACAAGATACAAGGTACCTCTCATGGGGGTCCTCCCCCAAGGTAGCTTTGGGCTCACTATTGCTGGTTGGGGTTATACCCCGCCCAACGGAAGTAAGCCCTCAACTCCTCCTCCTGTTGTTGCTTCAGCTACTGCATGGCGTGAATCCTCTTGCCGGTCATCTTGCAAGTCAAGGTAGGGTGCATCCTGTTGTTCTACTCCATGTCCTCGGCTTGTGGTTCGGCTTGTTCTTTCTTGTTCTTTATGTTCTTGTTTGCAGTTCATCAGAGTCGGGCTTGGCATTGGATCGAGAGAGTGATGGGAGGTAGAGCTACCTTCAGAATGAGATGAGCTCACACCCGACATCCTCATTAATGCACCGGAGAGCTTCCGACCCGTGCCCCACATGGTTGAAACATGAACGGACATTACGTTAGCGAAATCAAAATGGAATGCTTACCCGAAGTTGCTCCTCCATGTTTTGGCCAATCTTGCAGCAAAGAAATGAGAGAGAGAGAGAGAGGTTTCTTACACTTGAATTTGAGCAAAAATCCAATGGAAATCCGAGAGCAAGGTTTGGAGAGAAAGTGAGTGAAAATGAGTGTGAGTGAAGAACACCCCACTCTCAGGCTCTCTTTAAAGAACAAATGGTCAGGG
This sequence comes from Panicum miliaceum, assembly GCA_032594955.1. Taxonomy (NCBI): domain Eukaryota; kingdom Viridiplantae; phylum Streptophyta; class Magnoliopsida; order Poales; family Poaceae; genus Panicum; species Panicum miliaceum. The sequence continues at coordinate 1,501,399 of CM064070.1, read as the reverse complement.
GCACCCCAACGGCTATGTGAAGTTATTCCTGGGTGCACTATCCAAACTCTTGCTCCAAAAAATTTCAAAAAAAATCTCCAAAGAATTTTTATGCTCAGAAATATTTTTAGGATTTTTTTAAAAAGGGGAAAAGGCTAGAAAAAGTCCAGCATGCAAATGGGAGTTGGAAAACCAAATATGCAATGAGAAAAAGTCAAAAGTTGAAGAAAATCAAATATGAGATAACTACAGATTTACCTTCGGTAAGGGCTCATCTTTTGAGTCCGACGAGCGGGATTTTTCTCCGACTTGTTTTACCAGTCGGCGTCCCATCCTGGAGAAGTGGATGAGGGCGCTAATTCCACCTTTCGCCACACCCTCTTGGTCTTCTTGGGTTTTGTTGGTGTGGATGGTGGTTCTTTGGATTGGGGTTGTGGCTCTGCCCACACCCCTTGCCCCTTGTCATTTAAGTAGATTTGTTCTTCCCAGAAGGTTGTTGATGTGGGCATGATGTTGATGCTTGCCCCAACATCACACGAGCTTGCTCGTAGTGACAATCGTATATCGGGCAGCTGGTCATCCGGTACCCCGGATCTTTCTTCATTTGTGTTGCTAGTTCGCCCTATGAGTTCATCCTTTCTTGTATGGGCTTCTCTACATGGTTATCATGGAATGGTCTCCAAGATAACTTACCCCATCTGGTATTTATCATGCTAACATTTTCAAGAGGAGCTTCGGGTTGCCCTGGAATTCTCCAAGGTTCAGAAACAGCAGCAGCAATTTGAGCTAATTGGATTTCTATCATTTTATTAAAGCTCAATTGATTTTTAAGGATAGAAGAAAGAGTTTCAATTTTTATGTTAATATTTTCTAGTGATTTATCGTTGGCAGCAAGCTTTTTATTTAATGATTCATTAATTTTAGCTTGGCCAAAAATGAGATCTTTCAAGGAGGGTTGATTCAAATTGAAATTTGAATTAAAATTGTCACCTCCCTGGTATGGTGGGCATTACTGGTTCCACCCTTGGTCTCCTTGTGGACGGTACCTGTTGTTGTTGTTCAAGAAGGCCACCTCTTCACGGGTCTTGGGGCAGTCGTTCCCCGAGTGTCCACCATTGCCGCAGATTTTGCATGTGAAGTGCAAATCCATGGCATGGATGGGCCTGAGCTTGAGCTCTCTTGACTTTTCTTGGTCGTCCATGCGCTTGATTAGGAGGTCCAGCTTCGCCGCAAGCATGTCTGTCTCCTTGTCGGTGTGCATGCCCTTGGTATGGTGTTGGAGTCAGTCTTCACTCCAACCTTGGTTGGAGACCATCTTCTCGACCAGGGTCGTAGCCTTGGTAATCGTGAGGTCGAGGAAGACTCCTCCAACAGCAGCATCGATGTGGGCTTGAGATGTCGGCGTTAGCCCATTGTATAAGCTTTGTACACGAGCCAGTCATCCATTCCATGACGAGGACAGGCGAGGATATATTCCTACAGCCTCTCCCAAGCTTCTGGGATTGATTCCAATCCGGACTGCTGAAAGCTGAAAATCTTCCCATATAGGGCGTTGGTTTTGCCCAGCAGGAAGAATTTTGCGAGGAACGCCATGGAACATTTGTCCCATGTGTTGATGGCTTCATTGTCCTTGTAAAACCACCGTTTCACCTTCCCCAAGAGGGAGAAGGGAAACATACGGAGTCAAATGGCGTCAGTTGTGACTCCCTGTATGACTACGGTCTCACATAGCTCAAGGAAGCTTTGGAAATGAGCGTTGGCGTCTTCGTTACGCTTGCCACAGAACGGGCTAGCCTGCACCATGTTGATGAGACTCGACTTGAGTTTAAAGTTCACGTCCCCAACGGTGATATTTAGCCCAGTGGTCATGTTGGCGGCGGAGGGGACGGAGAATTCAGGAAGAGTCTTTTCGGCCATAGGCTCAAACGCAGATGGTGCTTCAATGACTGGTTCGCCTGCCGAGAGAACATCTTGAGGAGGGACAACGCAAGGTCGGACCATTCTCACAAGCTTCTCTAGATTTCCAACGAAGTTTGTTAGCAAGGAGAAACCAGACATACACTACTCTATTTTCATCCATCAGGAGAAAACAAAAGCAACATTATCATGTATAAGCAATAGCTATTTCTTAAACATTTAGACATGACTAAGTGCTAGTAAATCTTTTAATCAGTGCCATCCCCGGCAATGGCACCAGAAATGCTTGTTGGCATTTCTTAGCATCATCACTAGGATTGTTAGTCCTTGGCAATGATACTAAGAAACACATGTTGGTATGTCTTAACGTTTACAGAATGAATCCACAAGCGCACAGATATACTGTTGTAGCATTTCACCTGAAGAGTATTCGAGTATCGTTATTTATATTTTCCCATAGGATGGCATGGTGTAAAAGAGTTTACTGAGTCCATAATCAAGATAAGATGCTTAAGCTATAAACTATAACTCAAACAGGGGTAAGTTATGATAAATGAAGTATAGGGGTAATATGACACACACACAAGCCAATCTCATGAATAAAGAATAAGAAATAAACCAAAGATTAGTGGGAGCATAGGCATAAAAGAGGGTCCTAGTGATATCTACTCAAGTTAGCAAGGGTTATACAACATATGGTTAGGATTAGCATTAAGCCACCAACATTACGGGGAGACTACCTAGTACTGGTCTGCCAGCAACCTGGAGTAGCACTTTAGACTCCTACACCACATCAGAACATGGGGGACTACGAAGGACTGTCACCACCTACCGCCTACCCCGACAGATCGTGGGATGCAGTCATATTCGATGGATCCTTCGTGCCCTAGGCACCACACCCGTGCACAAGATCACTACTCTAGCCCCTCCCTTCATATGGAAACATTAGCCACCGTGATCAGGAAGATAAGAACAATCCTCCCGCCAAAGAGCAGTAGGCCGGGAAGGTGTCATGGTTCGGTCGAACCTGGTGTTCGGCGGACCCCATGTGAGCCTTCCTTGGCTCCATCTTCCTCTAGCTGGCTGGTAGGTGGGCCCAGGTAATGATCCTCGGTGATTTGTGCCTTGGCGCACCCATTTTCTCTGTCAGGTGGGCCCTCTTTGTAAGTGTAACACTGGGTGTGATCTTTTGTGCAGTTTTTGTTGCGTCTTCTTCGTGTTTTCTTCTTATTCCGTACTTGTATCCCTGAAATGTATAGATAGACAATACAGCTGTGGAACTAGGTTAGTGATATAAATATATGAGTAAGAGGTATGGTTTTCCTTTATATGTGAGTATAGTTGACGGTCGGATTTCGCATTTAAGGACCGTCATAGAGAGCGGGCCTCCCTTTCGCTCGATCGAAAAGAAAATTGTTTTCTTTTTATGCGTGGTTTACAAAGGGAAAAGGGGGTCGCAGTGTGCATAGCAGTGTACCCCCATAGGGCCCTCGAGCGACTCGGGCCGAGAGTGCTCGGGCCGCGGCGCTGTAGGAGGCGGAACTCAAATGGAAATGCGGGAATGGACCGAGTTTAGGGAAAAAAGCGACATAACTGCTCGATGTTCCAGGTGTTGGTGAGGATGTTGCCGTCCCTGTCCTTCAATCGGTAGGTGCCTGGTCAGACCACCTCCGCGATGGTGTAGGGTCCCTCCCAGTGTGGAGAGAGCTTGTGCTTGTCTTTCGTCGACTGCGCCCTCCGTAGCACCGAGTCGCCGACTTCGAGGGTTCTTCCCCGGATCTTCCTTTCGTGGTACCTGCGAAGGGTTTGCTGGTAGTGAGCGGAGTAGACCAAGGCCGTCTCACGTGCCTCCTCCAATAGGTTGACCGCGTCTTGCTAAGCCTCCATGGCTCGGTCGGGGTCGAAGGCCTTGACCCTTGGGGCGCCATGGTCCAGGTCGGAGGGTAGGCTTCCGCCCCGTATGTTAGGAAGAATGGGGTGAATCCTGTGGACCGATTGGGGGTTGTCCTTAGGCTCCAAAGGATGGTTGGGAGCTCCTGGACTCACTGCCTAGCAAACTTGTTAAGATGGTCGAAGATGCGAGGCTTGATTCCCTAGAGGACCATGCCATTCGCCCTCTCCACATGCCCGTTGGTGCGCGGGTGTCCGACCAACACCCAGTCGATCCTGATCCCGTACCCGTTAGCGAAATCGAAGAACTTCTTGCCCATGAAGTTGGTCTTGTTGTCTGTGATGATGGTGTTGGGCACACCAAATCTATAGACGATGTCCAGGAAACCCTTAACGGCTTCTTGGGAGCTGGGCTTGACGATCGGTTTCGCTTCAATCCACTTGGAGAATTTGTCCACCGCGACAAGAATGCGAGTGAAGCCGCTAGGGGCTTCTTTGAGAGGCCCGACCATGTCGAGACCCCAGACCACGAACGGCCGTGACACATGCCGCTCAGCCTTTGCTTTGGCTATTTTGCAAAAAAGTCCTCCAACTTTCTAATAATCACAACTAAACCCAGCTCGCCCGGACCGTACAATACCCACGTTCGTATATTTTCCATGTTGGACCTCAGACTAATATTTATTTCAACACAAAAAAGGAAAAATTTGATAATACTGTCGTGTTTGCGAAAATCCCCCACTACCAATTTTTCATTCACCCCTCTCGCAGCCCCGAACCCTAACCCCCTCTCCCCGTCTCCCCGCCGCCCTCTCCCTCCCTCTCCTGCTCCCTGCCGCCGCCCTCTCTCTCCCTCTCTGCCAACACACCGTCGCCTCCCCTCCCTTCTCCCTCTTCGCCTGCCTCCATCGCCCCTCACCGCCGCCGCTCCTCCTACTCTCCAGCACCGCCGCCTGCTCCTGCGGAATCTAAATTCGGCGCGAGGCGCGGCTCGGAGCTAGGGGCGCGTGTGCTGGCCAGCTACGGCGCGGCTGCTCCAGCGCATGGAGCAGAGCGACGGCCGCCGTGTGCCCAGGCCAGCTTGGCTGGGCCGCGCGCCAAGGCCCCCAGAGCACACCCACTTTGGGGGAAGCACGAACGAGGAGGAAAGCGATAGGGATGGGCACTCCCTCGGTGCGGTGTTGCCCGTTGCTCTACACTTGTAACCGATGCTGATCTCCACTGCCCGTCTGCTCCCATCCTCGCCTTCCTCCCGACCCTCTCTCTTGTTCATTTAGCACCCTGCCACTCCAGCAGCGCATCCATCTCCGGATCCGCGTTGAGGCGTCACCGGTGACAGCAATGAGGTACATAGAGGCCATCCTTTAATTTCCTCCTCCTTCCTTCCAGTCATCTTGGGTAGCAACGCTATAACTTAATGCTTCTCTCTGTCTCTCTCTATTTTTTCTTGGGGCAGGAAAGGGAATTTCTCTTGATTGGATTCGTTCTCTCTCTCTCAAGTAGGTTATTGATCTAAAATGCTTCTCTCTATTCTTGTGACAGGAAGGAGTATTTCTCTTGATTGGATTCGTTCTCTCCCTCAAGAGTTATCGATCTGAAAACATTCTCATTCTGGATGTGGACTGCTTATCGATCTAGCTCTGACTCTGACCTTGTACATCCATGTGCATTGTTTTTTTCTTTTTTCCAAACCGATTTATTTAGTGTGTTAGATCAGTTTAATCTTTTTCCTTGAAAATTTAGATACATGTTTTCCACTCTCTGTATCAGCTAGCTTCTTGACCATGGCATCTACTGTTTTGGAAGGGAATTGCATATTCTAAGGATATATTATGCTGCAGATTGGATAGATGGAGCATAGAAAAGGAAGTGATATCTTTATTGAATCAGTAATGCCATTTGTGAAACTCTATTTAAAATGATTCACATTATTTTGTACTGTCACCTCTGACTGGTATAACATAGTTCTCAAGTGATTGAGTCCTTACATTTTAACATAGCTATTTCAGAAAACAATAGTTACATCAACTTCATGAGTTCTGACTGAATTTGATTTCTCTTGTTTGTTTCCCAGCTGCTAAGAATACCCATTCATGACAAGATAGAATGTGGCAGAACCGCCCAAATTAATCGGCTTAGGTGCGCTAACCATCACCATAAAAGCAATCCGGGCTAACACACACTTAAAATGGAGTAACCAGACAGTCTATCAGGTAATATCCCGATGCAACCACTGGATTTCTGATCGAAACAATGCATACATGCAACCCACATGAAGGTGAGCCCAAAGATTACAATAACCATAATTTTTACAATGCAGAGTACAACGTTAATTATTATTACAAACCGAGTTTGAATTTATAAAACAAAGTGCATCAGAGTTTAAAGTGTAGTGGAAAGATAACGATGATTCTACTTGACGATACAGGAGGTCACGATGAAGCCCGTACATGACTTCACTCGGCATTGTCATCGTTGGTCGGGGACGCATCCCATTCCACGAACCAACCGGGAGGAAGAGAACATGGCCAAGTCAGGCCGGCAATCATATCCTCAAAAGACATACCTGAAAACAGAGCCACAAGCAAGGCTGAGTATGCTAATACTCAGCAAGGCTTACCCGACTATTGGAATATACTTAGTCGACTCCTAGACATGCAAGACTTTTGGCTTCAAGGGTTTATTTTGCCGAAAAGCAACAAAGAGTAGGTCCTTACTTTCAAATTTTTGCTTAAAATTCTTGTTAGATTAACCATTCTAGGTGAGCAACTATCCAACATCACACATGGTGGGATGAAATTAATTTAAGCATCCAACAATATTAATCATCCTCTTCATTGTTCCTCTTCTTACTCTATGTGGTAAAAGGGTCAAGCGGTCTCAATGGCCATGAGAAACGGACGATTCGAATCGAATTTCATAACCTTGCAAGGCAAACCTAAAAACACGTCACGTGGTTACTTCCAGAGTCACACATGCAACTTTTCCCCTTTATTCCCGTTTCGCGGAACAGGGCCACCACCCTCGAGTATAGAGCCGCTCTCTGCACTCACCATGTGGCCACATGGGAACGAAGTCAAGATGGTGGGGTGGTATGTTCCACGCCACGGTTCAATTAGGTACTTAAGCTTACCGATTACCATATTCTCGGCATGTGGTTAGTACGTTCAAAAACTTGACCACCACTACCACACACTGCGACCTTAGCCATTTTCACTATATAGATGGGACCTCAAACATCAACATGAATATCATAAATAGCCCCGCCCGTCAACCTTATGATTCCAACATAAGCAAACAAACAACTCTTATATCTCGCGAGTGACAGGAAATCACTCGACTTTTACCGGAGTTCTATTAGCATGGTAATCTAGTGAACTTTACAACTAGTGTTCATAGCATGGGTACCTAGGATCAGCAACTAAGGTTTCAACCAAACTCCTATAAACATAATTGCACAAGTAAATAGAATTACAATATTGCATAATTTTGAAAATAAGGGTTATGCTCCAGGGCTTGCCTTCCTGAGCAATTCTAGCCTTGGGCTCTTCCGAACTTTGGCTCGTGTCTTCAGCGACTTCAGTTAGAGTCACTTGAGCTTCACACTTCTCACTTTGGACTCCGGCACCAGCTCGTAGGTTCCGTCGGCGAGAGTAGTCGATTCTATATGAATGCATAGGTATGAGTTATTTTGATAGTAAAAATTCACTGATTATTTCACTATAAAGTCATAATCCAACAAAACTGAAATTTAGTCATGAAACATTTTGTTGTTTACTTATTTCATTAGGTAAGTGTGTGTTTCTCATGTGCCGGAATTTTGTATCTTCGTAAAAAGACACAAGACACATGTGGAAATTTGTAATGGAAGTTAGGTCAGGTTTCCGTTGTTGAAAGTTTTACACAAGGTACCACTCTGAGCAACTAGTTTACTATATAAATTTCAGCTCTTTTTATGCAGCATATTAAATAAGAAAAATAAAATAATCCGCAACTGCTTGAACATAGTTCTATTTATATAGAACAAACTATGCAAGCATTGATACTCAAACTTTTATAGGGTGCTAACATATCCATATTAACTCTACCGTGAATTTATCAAATTTTATTGAGCAGTATACAGAGTATACAAAATAAGGCAATATAAATCGTCATTAATACAGATTCATTTTTACTAGCATATATACTTGAGTCTCTGTACCTCAAACTTTTCTATAATTATTAACTACTCAAACCTGATCTCTGGTAAAATTTCCATAATTTTCTAAGTGCAGGAACTAATTATCTTGATTTAATGTATTTATTCATGGAAAAATTAAATTAGCAAGTTCCACTACAGGAAAAAGTCCTAAACTTTTTCTACAGCCTCTAGGTGTCAGTTTAGTTGTACTGTAAAAATTTCATCTCATGAATAACAGTAGATCACCTAGAGCAATTAAACCCATCTAGTCAAGGCATAGAACAAGATTCAATAAAATCTATAGCCAGAGATGTCACCTGGCCCTGAAAATTTCACACAGAGCTAAACTCATAGGATCTAAACTACTGTCCAAAAATCAACCTTAGTGCTATCTTAGAACAAATACACATAAAAGCTATTTAAACTAACTCTTATTCTAGAGTAAGAAATATTTAGAAACTGAAAATGGGCATGGAAGAAAAGTTGTAGATCTAGTTGCAAGGAATCCAAAACATTTTAGTTTGTATTTTCATGATTTTTCTATGATTTTTGGTGGATTTTATAAGTTCGCAGATTTGAAAAACTAGAGTGGAGCTCGGGTTTTACGGATAGACCCTCGGTATTTTGCAGGAAAGACCCTAAGAAAGTCTAAATCAAAGCAATGTGGCCCTTGGGGGTGGCCGGCGGCGAGTTGGGCCGGATTCCGGCGAGGGCCTCGTCGGCGGCGGTGGGGAAGGGGCTGGGGAGTATCAGGGAGGTGAGGGGGACCTGAAGGTGGCGTGGGTTGGGGCGGAGGCGGCCGGAGGACGGGGTGGGGCGGAGCAGTGCTCCAGCGGCCGATGCGGCTCGGCTCCGGCGAGCCCCGGCACGGGAGGGAGGGTGAGGCCGGGTCCGGGAGGACCAGTGGGAGGTTAGGGAGCTGCTGGGGGTGGCCGGTTTGGGCCGGGGTGTGGCGGAAGGGCGAGCTCGGCGGCGAGCTCGAACTCGGCGCGGCAATGGTGGGCGGCGAGAGAGCTCGGGCGCACGGGCCGAGGGCTGGGGCCTTTTATAGCGAGCAGGGAGAGGGGAGGAGGGAGTGGAGGCGCCGGGCGTTCGGCGACGGCAGGTATGGCTCGGTCGGGCGTGCGGTCGTGCGGCGACGGCGCAGGCATTGCCAAGCGGCGGCGCAGCACTTGTTCGGGGTGTAGAGGCATTGGTGGCGGTGGCAGGCAGCCTCAAACGGCGGCGCAAAGGTGCTCTGCCTCTGCTCTGCAATGGCCGGGGCAGGGGGCAGAGGAGTAGAGGAGGGAACAAGAGAGAGAAAATGGAGGGAAGAGAGAGAGAAGAGATCAACAGCTATTTGATTTTGATTTATTTCAAAATCTTCTATTGAAACTTGAAAAAGTTTGAACACGAAAGTTGTAGGGATTTTCAAATTCTACAACTTTCATTTCATGCCCAAAATGATTTGAGCTATAGATTTGAAGTTAATTGAATTTCACTCTAATTTGAATCATTTGTCATTTTATGTTCGAAATTTAAATTCGCGGCAGGATTTCTATTTCAACTGCGTAGAGTATAACAACAGGGATAAGTGGCTAGGCTTTGCTAGATATGTTGAGTTGGTTTTGAAGGGTTACAGAATTTTTCCTCGACTTGCACACATACACATACACACACAATCATACGTGCATATACATATATACATCTATGAAATGTATGATTTAATTAATCTTGGTCTTTGTGTGTTAATGGCAATGTTTAGAACAGTGCTAAACACCCGAGGTGTTACATAGAATACCCAACTGCCAAGATTTATTATGCCAGTCAAAGATTTCTTATTCCATGGGTAGAAATAGAATTTGACTGTTCCATGATTCAGTTGTCAAAAATTATTTATAGCGTTTCTCCTTAAAAAGCAGATAGCATTTAAAGACTCTGATTTCCAACATGCTCTTATGTTATAGAGAAGAAGCAGTCTGAACCTTTTTTTGATCAAAGAGCATTACTCTGATAAAATACATGTAATCTTCTACCCTCATATATACACTGCCTAGATGAATATTATTTCTATCATTGATAATGTAACCTGCATTTGTGATTCAGAGTACTCATGTTTTAGGATGCTAATGAAGTCCTTGCCTGCAACTGTTTCAAATTTAGTTGTGTGATCTCAGATTCACCTGTTGTGAGATCAACTTAGCTTTTTAACTGGCCACAACAAATAGTGATTATTTGGAGCTAACTCATGGGATATGAAAGTAATCATTTCTGTTGTTTGTTCTACTAGCTGTTTGCCCAATTGCTATTACTAATTCGTTACAACTTGAGATTATTAGTAATTGTTTTGGTCTCCTGTTGGCACTAATTTGTATCCACTTAAGACTGACGAGTATAGTAAAAGAATACTTGTGGCCAGTGATGCATAATAAGGGCCATGCTCATGCCTCCTTTAGTCTCAGTGATAAAGAACCTAACCTGTCTTGTTGCCTGTATATGGAATCGGGATAGCAATTTTATATGTATTGATCAATCAACATTAATATATTCTGATATGATTTGATCAGAGAAAATTGCAATTATAGGACTCCAAACAATACGCTTCGCAGGTTTGCCATTTGTAACGTTGACATCGTAGAATTGGAACTCCAAACATGTGCCCCTTGATTATCCTGCCATTTGGTGTATTTTTCCTCTTCTTTTTTTTCTTTTCAGGTATTTGGCAGGCTGAAATGTCTACTCTTCTTATTAGTATAACTCGTGTTAGTAGAAGATCGAATATATTAGGGAGTATTGATATATATTATGATCGGATGTGATTTCTTGGTATCCTAAATATAAATAAGATTAATACTTCAAGTTGCTGAGTTGAGAAAGAGATGCTTGAATCAAAAGAATTCCTTTTTTGAAGTTCAATTTTTATCAGAGGACAATATGAATATTACACCATGTTCCATTAAAATACTCAAGGGGTTATATGATATATCGGGTGTAGAAGTAGGCCAACACTTCTATTGGCAAATAGGAGGTTTTCAAATTCATGCCCAAGTACTCATCACTTCTTGGGTCGTAATTACTATTTTGCTAGGTTCAGTTATCATAGCTGTTCGGAATCCACAAACCATCCCGACCGACGGTCAGAATTTCTTTGAATATGTCCTTGAGTTTATTCGAGACTTGAGCAAAACTCAGATTGGAGAAGAATATGGTCCGTGGGTTCCCTTTATTGGAACTATGTTCCTTTTCATTTTATTTTTTCAAATTGGTCAGGTGCTCTTTTACCTTGGAAAATTATAGAGTTACCTCACGGGGAATTAGCAGCGCCCACGAATGATATAAATACTACTGTTGCTTTAGCTTTATTAGCATCAACGGCATATTTTTATGCGGGTCTTAGCAAAAAAGGATTGAGTTATTTCGAGAAATATATTAAACCAACCCCAATCCTTTTACCCATTAACATCCTAGAAGATTTCACAAAACCATTATCGCTTAGTTTTCGACTTTTCAGAAATATATTGGCAGATGAATTAGTCGTTGTTGTTCTTGTTTCTTTAGTCCCCTTGGTAGTCCCTATACCGGTCATGTTTCTTGGATTATTTACAAGCGGTATTCAAGCTCTTATTTTTGCAACGTTAGCCGCAACCTATATAGGTGAATCCATGGAAGGTCATCATTGAATCGACTAGTTTTCAAAATAGTCTTTTTTTAAGCTTAGCCCAATTCATGCATGATTTCGGATAATCCTCTTAGTTGGAAAACTAAATAGTTTGAAATGCGTATGAATATAAAACCTAGAGTTTTAGGGGAAAGAATAGACTATATTACGGAAGAGGTAAAGTATATATGCATTCAGGGGGGGAGTTAGATTAGATCTATATCCTTAATGCCTATAAGACAGTCATCTTTTGTGCGGCTTTCTAAGGAATGATTTTAGAATCGGATTCCATAGAAAATGAGAAAATACGCAAACAAAATAGAAGAAACAAATGTATATGGGATTTTTTTATTCCTAAGTTAGATTCATTATCTAATCCGATATATAGAATTCCCTTCTATAGGGAACTGGATTCCATATCTAGTGCTATGCAGCATATTGTTATCAATTGTATATCTTGATTCCTATTGGATTAGTTCGATTTCAATAGGGGTTCTTCCTGTATGTTGTCTTTTATTGTGTTAGATGAAGGGGAAAAAATGGGAACTCAAGGATATCGAAGAGTAAAAAAAAGGATGGAATTAAAGAGTAATTGGTTGAAAGAAAGAGAAATAGAATAATGAGAATCATATGGATTTACACAAACCTCTAATGATTAGAAACTAAAAACGAGATCTCGAAGTAATTCGGAGGATTTCGATTATCATTTATTTGTACTTATTAGTTACTTCTACCCAATAGAGCTTAGAAGTTAGAAGTAATATTTTCTTGGTTGATTGTATCCTTAACCATTTCATTTTTTTTTGACACGAGGAACTCACCATGAATCCACTAATTGCTGCTGCTTCCGTTATTGCTGCTGGATTGGCCGTAGGGCTTGCTTCTATTGGGCCCGGAGTTGGTCAAGGTACTGCTGCAGGACAAGCTGTAGAAGGTATTGCGAGACAACCAGAAGGAGAAGGTAAAATACGAGGTACTTTATTGCTTAGTCTAGCTTTTATGGAAGCTTTAACAATTTATGGACTGGTTGTGGCACTAGCGCTTTTATTTGCGAACCCTTTTGTTTAATCTAAAAAAGAAAATGAGTCCTTTAGATTAGATATTTTTTCTTTTTAGGAATTTTGGGAACATTTCATTTCAACAAAGGAGATTTTTCATAGGTCAAACGAGACCTAAGACTTAATCTAGAAGAAATTATTAGATTAAATCTATTTGCATTAAAAAAACCGATCAAAAAAGGGCGAGTGAAGTAAGTGATCGAAAAACTTTCTTCTTTGTTCGTCCTATCTATAAGAGGAGAGCATATAAAAATTGTAACCCATTCTTTTGTGTATTGGTGTATTTTAGCAACAAATCTAATAAATCTAACTCTAGTGGTTGGTGTATTGATTTTTTTGGAAAGGGAGTGTGTGCGAGTTGTCTATTTCAAGAATAGATTGGATCTATCCGGCTGCACTTTAGAATATTTTTTAGTATTTTTTTATAAATAAGAAAAGGTGCACGATCTCGACGAATTACTTCTGAATAACTTCAGAAATCATATGGAAGAACCGTAGCATTTCGCGACTCATTGGTAAATTTACTTTGATTCTCTATAGACCAATAATGTGAGACCATTAACACGGTTAAAGCTAAATTACTTGAAGTCTGGACAAAAAGGGGTACTCTTTCTACAACTACATTAGTATTAGTCTCGAAATTCTTTAAACGGGAAATAGCTAGTGTGGAATTTATCTGATATAGAACACTCATATCGATAAAATAGTTTGAACTATTTACTAGAAGGGCCCAGCCCTTTTTCCAATGCCGAATCGACGAGTTATGTATATAAAAAAGTGAAACTTTTTGGATTCGAAGAAAAAATAAAAGGAATTCTATCAATTTTGATTTTCCATTTATTTAGTTTGTTTTTCTTGATGAAATTGAAATTATTAACTAACAGAGCAAACACAAATAAAGAAACAACTTTGCTGACCATGATAGATTTTTATCTAGTTGGAAGAGTCCTCTTAATATTCATCTAGTCTTATATAAGTTTGGGTATATAGAAATACAAACAGAAAAGAGAGGATAGAGGATAGGCTCATTACATAAAAAAAAAGTTATGGAAATAGCCATAATACATAGCAAAAGAGAAAAAAAGGAGCGAGAGAGCCAAATGAATCGAAAGATTCATGTTTGGTTCGGGAAGAGATCATAAAAATTGTAAACTTAATAGCAAGATAATCTACTTTCATTAAAAGATTTATTAGATAATCGAAAACAGAGGATCTTAAGTACTATTCAAAATTCGGAAGAATTGCGTAGAGGGACCCTTGAACAACTCGAAAAAGCTCGGATTCGATTACAGAAAGTCGAACTAGAAGCAGATGAGTATCGAATGAATGGATACTCTGAAATAGAATGAGAGAAAGCAAATTTGATTAATGCTACTTCTAATATTTTGGAACAATTAGAAAAGTCTAAAAATAAAACCCTTTATTTTGAAAAACAAAGGGCCATGAATCAGGTTCGACAACGGGTTTTCCAACAAGCCGTACAAGGAGCTCTAGGAACTCTGAAAAGTTGTTTGAATACCGAGTTACATTTCCGTACGATTCTTGCTAATATTGGCATTCTCGGGGCCATAGAATGGAAGAGATAATGAAATTTATTCGATTTTGAACTTCTACTTTCGTTAGAATTTAGGCATTATTTTTCCCTTGCTTCCGAAAAAAAAGATTCAAGAAACACTAATGGCAACCCTTCGAGTCGACGAAATTAATAAAATTCTCCGCGAACGTATTGAACAATATAATAGGAAAGTAGGGATTGAAAATATGGGTCGCGTAGTTCAAGTGGGGGATGGGATTGCTCGTATTGTAGGTCTTGGTGAAATAATGTCAGGTGAATTAGTCGAATTTGCAGAAGGGAGGAGAGGTATTGCTCTGAATTTGGAATCAAAAAATGTTGGAATTGTATTAATGGGCGATGGGTTGATGATACAAGAGGGAAGTTTTGTAAAAGCAACAGGAAGAATTGCTCAGATACCCGTGAGCGAGGCTTACTTGGTTCGTGTTATAAATGCTCTCGCTAAACCTATTGATGGGAGAGGCGAAATTGTTGCTTCGGAATCTCGCTTAATTGAATCTCCTGCTCCGGGTATAATTTCTAGGCATTCCGTATATGAACCCCTTCAAACAGGGCTTATTGCTATCGATTCAATGATCCCCATAGGGCGCGGCTAGCGAGAGTTAATTATTAGGGAGAGACAGACCGGCAAAACAGCGGTAGCCACATATACAATTCTGAATCAAAAAGGGCAAGATGTAATATGTGTTTATGTAGCTATCGGTCAAAGAGCATCCTCCGTGGCTCAAGTAGTAACTACTTTCCACGAAGAGGGGGCCATGAATACACTACTGTAGTAGCTGAAATGGCAGATTCACCCGCTACATTACAATATCTCGCTCCTTATACGGGAGCAGCCCTGGTTGAGTATTTTATGTACTGCGAACGACATACTTTAATAATTTATGATGACCTCTCCGAATAGGCATAAGCTTATCGCCAAATGTCCCTTCTATTAAGAAGACCCCCGGCCGTGAAGCTTATTCAGGGGATGTTTTTTATTTGCATTCACGCCTTTTAGAAAGAGCCACTAAATTAAATTTTCTTTTAGGCGAAGGGAGTATGACCGCTTTACCAATAGTGGAGACTCAATCTGGAGACGTTTCCGCCTATATTCCTACGAATGTAATCTCAATTATAGATGGACAAATATTCTTATCCGCGGATCTATTCAATGCCGGAATTCGACCTGCTATTAACGTGGCTATTTCCAGAGTAGGATCTGCAGCTCAAATTAAAGCCATGAAACAAGTAGCTGGCAAATCAAAATTGGAATTAGCTCAATTCGCAGAGTTACAAGCCTTTGCACAATTCGCCTTTGCTCTCGATAAAACAAGTCAGAATCAATTGGCAAGGGGTCGACGATTACGGGAATTGCTTAAACAATCCCAATCAAACCCTCTCCCAGTGGAAGAGCAAGTAGCTACCATTTATACCGGAATGAGAGGATATCTTGATTCGTTAGAAATTGAACAGGTAAAGAAATTTCTGGATGAGTTACGTAAACACCTAAAAGATACTAAACCTCAATTCCAAGAAATTATATCTTCTAGCAAGACATTCACCGAGCAAGCAGAAACCCTTTTGAAGGAAGCTATTCACGAACATCTTGAACGGTTTTCCCTTCGGGAACAAACATAAATATAGCATGTCTACTCTTATTAGTATAACTCATGTTAGTAGAAGAGGAATCATTCAGAAAATGGACTGGATTTTAGTGTTACTCATTTGTGAGGCGGTGAGGGAAGGTAATGGTGGCGCGGTCCCCACGACGACACACTGCAGGCGTGGCGAGGCAGTAGGAAGCATGCTGGACGTCCCTAGCGCGACCCTTGCTCCGATGATTGGTGCTCGGCGTTGGTGTTCTGTCACTGGTGCCCATGGCGCACACGAGGTGTTCGAGGTAATGTGTCTTTTGTACTGATATCCTGTGCACGGTGGTTTTACCTTTCTAGAACGCACAAGAATACCTGGAAATGGGTAGATGAGATCCTCTTTTGTTGCAAAGGCCATATGCACCCGACTTTCTTGGCTAATTCCTTTGTACTGATGTACGTGTTGCTGTTGTGCAGGCAAGGACTAATTATCTTTTCTATAGTAAGATCCTTGAAGCTCCTTATGAGGAGGAAGTTTCACTGCTTTTGGAAATATTCGGGTGAGTATGCTTATGAAATCACGTGCCTGATATGTGCTTGTCTTTGCTTTTTCTTTTTCAAATGTGAACAACACATTGGCAACACATTGAACCAGCCATGGTAGGTCAGCACATGTTTATGCTGTTATTTAATTCTGGTGGAAATCGGTAGCAGTGAGGACAAATCGCTCTTCTTAGACAAAATAGAGCAGCCTGCAACCCAGTTCGTCATTCCGATCCCATATGGGTGACAAGAGCAACTAGCACTAGAAAACTTTGCCTCTAAACGACCACGAAAACAACAGCTACCTTTTACTGTGCTATCATCTTGCATTTAGGGAAGCAAATAGTAGGCAGTGATCTAAAAACAGAGTACATATTGTGATGGCATTACTTTTATTCGTTTTCCGCAGCACTAAGTCATGAACCCATGGATTGTCCTGCAATTCGACACGATGTGATATGTAAAACTTGTATTTGAGTAAAACAGTTCATAATGTTGGAGGCAAGCTACAACCATCCTGACTGCTTATTTACACACTACAAACTGATCACTAAAACTTGTATTTGAGTAAAACACAGTGCATAATATTAGAGCTATCCTGTCTTTGATTACCTGTTTCTTTAACTGCATGTAGATTTATGGTGCTTGAATATACTGTAATATTGATGCTCCAAATGCCGGACAGACACCTGATGAACAGGATAGCCTGGTGCTTGAATACGCTGTAATATTGATGCTCCAAATGCTGGACAAACACCTGATTGACAGGATGGCCTGATGCTCGGATGTGCTATCATGGTGTTAAGACGTGTTGTCATGGTGCTAAGACGTGCTGTAATATTGATGCTCCAAGTTTTCAGACAGACACTCGATGGATAGGAAGCATGTGCTCTCAGATATGTTGTAATATTCATGATTCAAATGCCGGATAGACACCTATGATGGATAGTGTACGCACACTGCTCAAATGCTAGCATATTAACGATGTATTTGTTACCATATGCTGTGATTTGTGTTGAATTTATCCTATACCATGCGTGCCATTACTTATGTTTAATTGCATATTTTATTATCTTCGATTTACTTATATTGATTGTTTAAATGGTAGGGCGCGCATCGCGCTCTTAATGTTCTAGTTAGCCCTGGGCATTCGGTTAGAATCAAACCGATCGGTTCGGTTCCTCGGTTCCCACAGAAGTTCGGTTCCTAGGAAATAGGAACCGTTCGGTTCTTTTCATCATCAAGAACCGAGCAAATTCGGTTTCTGTTAGTTTGGTTCAGTTCCGGTTCTAACCGAGGGAACCGAAATTTCAGTATGCACAAAAGCAGCCCATTCAATAGCAAATTTCGACAGCATTTTCCCTAATTGATGTAGACGTTATGGAAGACGATAGGTGCAGGGGCCAGGCCCGGGTAGGCGCTGGCCGGTGGCAGGGGGCCAGGCACACGGGGGGCAGGGCCGGGCAGGCGCTGGCCGGCGGTAGGGGGCCAGGCTCGCGCTGGGCGGCGGGCCAGCGGCCTCTGACCAGGGTGCACCGACGCGGGGTGGGGGCTGGACGGTCGTGCGACGGCGGGGCCGACTGCCGGGGCAGGGCAACCGGGCAGGGGCCGAGGGCCATGGGGTGCGGGCATGCGGCCGCGTTGGGCAGGAGTTGGATGTGGGCAGCGGCGACCTGGGCGGTAGCGGGGGCCTGGTCGAGGTGGGGCGACCAGGCGCTTGGGCAGGTGGCGACGGGAGTCTGGGATAGTGGCCAGTGGAGTGGGAACTGGGAATTGGGATGGGGTTACTTAGGGTTTCTAGTTGGGTCGGCTTGGACCTTGGCCACCTAGGCTAAATTTGCCATGGGCTCGGTTCTTTAGTTAACCGAGCCCAAAAATCGAAATAAATGAGTAAATTTGGTTCCTCAGAGGTAGAATCGAATTTTCTCGATTCCGGTTCTCTCGGTTCCGATTCTCGATTTTTTCAGTTCGGTTCTCGATATATTTGCCCAGCCATAGTTATAGTGAAGCTTAAAAGGGGGGTCATTGTCTCAACTTCACGTTGGACTGGCCTTTCAGCAGTCCAAATGCGGCGTCCAAACACAACATCGCCTGCCTTCAGCTGCTTGCTTGTTGGTGGCACACGTGGAAGACTGGCCCATGCGGAACCGCTCCTGTGCTGATTGTTGCTGCTGGCGCGGTGGTCGTGAGTGAGACCGTTGCCTGCTGGCCGGCCCGCTGGAGGCGCACAGCCTGCGGCCTGCTCGACAGCTGCCGGTGGCCCGCAGTTGACCGCCACGCTTCTGGCCGCAGCTGCGTGTGCCTGCCCGGCGGGCTGCGGCAGCTGTGTGATCCGCGCGCAGTTGCTTCCACCTATCCCGTGGAGCCACGTGGCCGAGAAAAAAAAAAGAAACAGAGGTGCTCATGGGGTGTTCAAACCTGGATCACAGGTTCTAGCGCGCCCACAACTGGTCGTATATCTGTAAAAAAAAGTTTGCAATGGGGCTTGAACACAAAGACCTCCTGCTAGAGGTGGTCATGGCTTACCACTACACCATGTGTTTGGTTGTAATTTTGTTGGGTAAATTAGCTAATTTGAATTTAATAAGATCGTACGCCCGAATCACCCAATCAAGTTGTGCCATGTGGCAGATCTAAATGAAGAACACATGAAGAGTTAGCTTTCTCTTTTTGATCCGGAATTAAAATTTGTAACTGGTATTTTTCCATCATAAAGACTCCAAATTTGATGGTTTTTCTTTGTACTTTTTTCTAAAATCATGCACTTTCAATAAATGGACTTTTTAATATCAATTGCTATTTTTGCTTTTGTTTTTCATATGACTTATTTTCCTCCACCTAAATAGAGAATATAAAATATGTTTCTTCCGCCGCTGATGGAAGGAGGCTGGGAGAGCCGCCGCGGGGGGTGCGGAAAGGCTCGACTCGTGTGTGGGGTAGCGCCGCCTGCCTCGGGCGGGGGGTGGGGGGGGGGATTGCTCGGCTCGTGTGTGGATGGAAGGAGGCAGGGAGTGCCTGGCAACCATCACCGGCGAGCCATTGTATGGCTGGTTCTGCGCAAGGTAGGAGGCCAGGTACTGTTGGTTCTTTGTCTGAGTGTCAATTCCAGCAGGAGCATCCCAGCTCTAAGCACTACTGCAAGCTTTTGAATCGGAGGTAAGCTCAGGTATTGCTTCCACTTCCTGTTCATTTCCTTGCTCTTGATCTGTTCGTTCGAGTAGCAGAAGCTTTGATAGGAGAAGTCCCTTTCATGCAACCGTAAACCTATCACTGCTTGCTTGTGGTTGCTAATTGTTTATTCAACTGAATAATTAGCATCTGTCTTGGTCTCTTGTGCTTCTCGGTGAGCAGCAGCAGCTAGCTAGCTTTGTTCTTTCGTTTGTCAGCATCAACTGGTTGTTCAGCTTAGTTGGCCTGCTAGCTCTTGCGTGGGAAGTAATATTGCAGGCAGTGGAGAATTATTCTTTGCTTGGCCGGTAGCAAGTTAACTGCAGCAATCTTGTGCTTGATCCTTATCAGCTCTTAGCAGATTGTTTATGATTAATTTCTTTACAATATATATTTCTTTACCATGTTAAATGAATACTACCTGCATAGTTAACTCTAGACTACTTGGTTCATGTTTTGGAGTATATATGTTTTAACTGCCTTGTCACTGCTTGCCACTTGTTAGGCTCAAAGTCAATGGTCAGCCTGCCACTGGAATGGGACACATGGATCCACTCACTGTCCCTCATCTTCTTTCCTCCATTCCAGGCAAGGTTCCTTTTACCTTCTTGTTTCATTGCAACGTTTGATGCAGAGTCTAAGATCTGAAGAACTTGTTGGTGATGCACATCATGATTCTCAGTGTGATTGTATAAAGCAGATGATGTTTCTGCAGATGATCATATTGTCATTTCTTCCATCCAGTTAACTAGATCACCTCTGTCCAACATGCTACACTTGTGGGCATTTAAAAAATATTTTCATTGAACCAGCTAACTAGTTTCAAAGTTTCTATAATATTTTGGAGTGTGTATATATATATATACATATATATATATATATGTATATATATATAACTGAAGCATGCTTTATTTGTCTGAAGAGTCTTTTTGCATATATATTGCCCTCTCTGAATGTTTGCTGACAACAGTCACTGATTGCATATTCTTATTAATCTGAACGACTCTTTGCATTTTATATCTTTAGATTATCCACAAATTTGATGAGGGCATCACCACCAACGATACATCCACCATACACCAGCATCTACTTCGCCAACACTACTTGGTCCTATTACTCGCGCTCGTGCTCGTCGACTTACCCATCAAGTAAGTTCACTCTTAAGCTTAGGTTCATCATATTTAGACAATGGAGACACGCGCACTCTTGTTTTACTCAGGAATAATGGAGTGGATCAAAAGGGAAGAGGCATCACGCAGGCTGGATTCGAACTGCAGGACAGACACGACTTGTGACAGCCGCCACGACTTCATCCGGACTCTGTTTTGGGTGTTCAAGTACTTCCTAAAAAGCTTATCAAATCTACTTTCCAACGGATCTGGAATCACCTCCATATCTGTTCGGAGTCAACCACAATCGTCATTTTTCTACAGAGTCCTTTTCAGCCCACGGTGTTGCGTCACCCTATTTTGGCCCAATGGGCCGTGTATCAAGTTGAGTCCAATTCGGACGCGTCCTAGGGTTGGGATACGACCCCAGCACCCTTGTGGTCGTTCTCTCACCTCCTTATACCCCTTAGCCGCCGCCAAGAACACTTGGGTTTTGTTTTGTTGAAAGTTTAGCCATTGCTACTTGCTTGTAGACGCATGTGTCGACTAGACCATCCGTTCTACTCGATTCATAACCCCACCTTTGTAATTTCAGATTGGTTGTTATCTCCATATTTGTAATTGAGTTGCTTGTTTTACTTGTTCTTGCTTGTTCTTCGATTGCTTGCAGGACGAGTGCCTTAGTGGCTGGGTGTTGCACTCCACAAGATCGTGGCAGCCATTGGAGGTGGTGTATCGGTTGCTAAGGCGCAGCATCCTTGGAAGGTTGTAGTCGGACCGTGAACGTCATCTCCATCCCCAAATCGAGTTATCCCACACCTCTCAGCGAAAGATCGGGAACAAACCCTAGCGGGTTCACACTAAAATTAAAAGCAGAAATAGCTGTTAGTCTAAATTTCACTTGGATCTTTGCAGGTTAATTCGCTCTTATGAGTGTAGAGAGTGCCACAACTATGGGCAAGGCATATGGGCGAAGTTCCTGAAGAGCCTTTAGAAGGTAGTGGTTTTGGAGGGTAATCCTGTCTGAATAGAATACATTAGGTGGTGAGGTCATCTCTATTGGTGTGCCATATATATACATTAGGTGTGATTTGTACCTTATGTCTCTCGTAACCTGTAAAGGTTTTGTTGGTAACTTGTAAAGGTTTTGATGGTGATTAAAAATGGGCTTTGCCAATGAAAATGGGCCTGGAAAAAAATTACTTGGGCTTGAATTTGTTTTATCGCTGTGATGATATATGGGCTGTGATATTCAAAATGGGATGTGCCAATATAAATAGGCCTGGAAAAATTGGGCTTGAATTCGTATTAAAAATTCATTTTATTCATTTAGGCCTACTGTACAGTTGGGTTGGAACTTGGTAAAAAAGATCTTACAATTGGGCTTAGCCCACAAATATTTAAAATACAATGGGCTTAGCCTATGAATAGACTGCTCATTGATGGACCTTCTTAGGCCATAGAATATTTTATGACGAACAATTCGTCACAAAAGGTGCTGCCACGTCAGCTTCACGTCACTGCCACATCATCCGCGTACAAAGTTTTGTGACGTTTTATAGATCTTTAATAACGAAAAACTGTCGTCATAAATTAGTGACGATACAAGAATCATCACAAAATTTATGACGAAAAAACATATTTTCGTCATAGAATACCTTTTATTACGGGGTATAGGCGACGAACGAATTTTCATCACGCGAGTGTCACAAATTGTGAAATGTGACATTATGTCTCCTTGCTATGACATAAATGAAATATCATAAAAGGCCATATATGTTGTAGTGGATATACGCCTTATCAGAGATGTACATTACACACCCGCGTGTGTGATGACTGCAATATGTTCTCGTGTATGTAATTGGTACATTATTTGAGATGCGATTTAGTAACACGCGTCTGTTGTAAGTGATAAATCATTGATGTATTTTGGTGCTAACATCTTCAGAGATGCGATTTGTTGCGGGTCTGTGATGCGGCGTCTTCTTTCTTCTTGTGGTAGTGTGCTACCAGCGTCCTGGTTGGTGAGCTTTGTCTGACAAGCGGACGGTCCGCGGCCCAAGGCTGGACAACCTATGAGTAGCGATCCCAAAATCAAGTTTCTGCAAAAAAAAATACGTCCCTATAATTTTTTATGGCCGACTATCTGCCACCCACCATATGAGGGTCCGTAATCCACTTCAAAATTCCATTTAACCAAGTGTTTATGGAACTCACTCTGAACTTGTACCGCGGATGGTCCGCACCCTATGGGCGGACGGTCTGGTTGCTGTAGTAGAGTATATCTCTGCCAACTTTTGTTTACATGTACAAGCATGCATCATCTTGCATAATTCATATAAAATTGAATATTATTCAGAATGATGTCAAACAAATTTTCTTAGATTTTTATTTGCCAACTTTTGTTTACATGTACAAGCATGCATCATCTTGCATAATTCATATAAAATTGAATATTATTCAGAATGATGTGAAACAAATTTTCTTAGATTTTTATTATGATTACTAGCTTTTAAAAATGTGATTGCTACCAAAAATTATTATATTATTTCCAGTTTAATAAATATATGTCTATCTTGTTAATTGCATAATTAATTCTCTGTCAGTCTAAAAATTATGAAACCAATTTTGCTAGCTTTCTTATGGCATGCACTATCCATTAGAGATGTTTATATGTATGAATTGTTTGTATAATGTTATAGTTTAATATATATATATTTGTTTAAAACTAGTTAAGTAATAAAATACCCAATTAATACATATGTGAGCCTAAAAATATGAATACCATTTTCTTAGCTTTGTTTAACGTTTGTCTGCTGCCTGAAATTGATAACACCCATGGAATAGTTATACATTCATATAGTTTATAATTTATATATTTAAAGGCTTGCTAGCTTGTTAAATGCATGATCAATTTTTCATGATGCTTCTAAAATCATGAAACAAATCCTGTTAGTTACCTATGGCCATGATATGTTGTTAAGTCTTAGCTTTCTTGAGATGGCTGTATAGAAGGATACAAAATTATATATGGTTATTCTAGAATTAGTTTATTTGCAAAATACCAAGTGGAACAATTGTGCTCATATGAGCTATACACTTTCCTTTGTTAATTAAAAATAAATATGATATGATTTTGTGAGTAGAAACCTCCATGTATAACTTAATTAAATATAACAAACTAATTCAATTGCTCATTTATAGAATGAAGTTATTACCTTAACTAAGATCTCGATGTGATGTTGCCAGCTACCCGTTAATTCTTGAATTGTCTAAAGTTGGTTTAGTAATGTTACTAGCTTGTATGAACATGCTCTAGTACTTTATGTTGATAACAATAGTGAAATAACTTCTATGATTGATGTTTTATGTTGTAATGAGTTAACTTATTGTTAGTTTATATGACAACTAATAGGAGCACAACTAGTTTGATGGCGTCCTCATGTTCCAACTTTCTAGTAAAGTCATATGCACACTTATGAATATTTGTTTCGGCATCTTCACCCTACATAATGATTGTGTATCCTACTTCCCCTCTTTTAAATGCTTACTTGACCTTTAATCATGTTAGCCTTTACCTCTCATGAGTCATCGCATCTCTTATGCATACGTATTCATAGCATCTTTTGTAATTCATGTATTTATCTACTTTCTTAGAGGATGACGCACCGCAGTTTTGTGGTTGTGGAGTACCAAGGCAGGCACCTATGTATTTCAAATTTTACTTTTGAATCTTAATTTGCTATTATATAGTATTGCTTGTGCATAGGCTTAACCTTGCCTAGTTCAGTGATATGTGTAGAACCCATTTGGCATAGTTTCCATTTTAGTTCTAGAATAACTTATACTAGGTAAAATATGTATGTTTAGACTTCTCGAATTAATTTACTTAGCCATGCTTAACTTATAGTAGAAGTTAGGAAATGGCAAGGTCACTATCACTCCGAGCTATATGGTGTTTGCCTATATTTAGTTAAGTAGATAAGAGAGACTAAAACATGAGAAAGGTGTGAATGATGGACTAGAACTTGAGCAAGTGTGGTAGGATCAATTGGGAGTGGAATCCAAGTGGCTTAGATTTGCTCGAGTTGGTTAAGGTCCGTCTTTTTGGATGACGATTTCTCGAGCACTATCCCGTACAAACCACATTCTTAATATGGTAATAATGCTAAGCTAAGTACCATATGCGCACCCTCCACTGAGCGGATTCGGTATGATTATGATGGGATGTAGGTGGCGGTTCCGTTGAAGCTATCCACCTTGGTCGTTGGTTTAGCGTCAGGGATGGACATGCAAAAGTTCGACATGTGAATTATTGCTTACGTACCAACGGGTTGTATGGCCTATAGTTTTGTGTCATGATGAAAAAGTTGTATAGCCCTTCAAGGTCTTAATCTATTGCAATAGCCGTGCTCTTGGTCATTAAGCATGATCTTTGAGGTTCGCTCCAATGTGGTATATCGTCATGAAGTTCATGGAAGATTGAGCTCACGTTTACATGATCACTTTACTTATGCAATTATATTGGTATGGTGCTTGATATGTAGATGCTATCTATTTTGCTTATTCACTTAATAATCTTTTCTAGAATTTTTATAGTTTAACACTAAAACTTGACAAGCCTCATGCATCCAGTAAATGTATAGTTTTATGGATAAGTCCTACGAGTATGAAATGTACTTACGATGTTGCTGTTAAATTGATTTGCAAGTTTTCTTCTAAGGACCACGTTCATCCCGCTGGAGCCGACGATGTGGATGGATGGTGGAAGTCCCTTGAAGCTTATGCAAGTGGTGTCTTGTGGGCAAGGACACCATTATTGCCCCTTAATACTTTCTAACTTTCCATTGCGTTTTAGATCTCAATCTAAGAAAAATATGATAGGATAGCCATCTAGACCTAGAGTACATCTTAATTGGTAAAGAGCCTCACTTTAATTGGTGAAAACCCTCATGTTTTGGTTATATATGCTATATTCAAAATGCATGAACTTCTGTAAGATAATCAAGACTTGTAATCAAAAGTTTAAAAATTTGCTCTCTTATGTGTCCTTGTGATGGCTGCCATGATGCACAAATTGCATGCGAGTTGCTCCTGAATGATGCTCAAGACGTATACAAGGGACTACCGAATCAAAAATTTTATATTACAAATAAAATTAGTTTCACATTACTCGCATATATAGCACAAAACAAATAAATTATGTATGCCTTTCGTCAAATCTCTTGCCAATAGTTACGAAAATGGAAAATGGTTCCTTACCATATGCCAACGTGTATCTAACGTTGCTTTTTTTTTACCGAAGTCAGTAGGGGAGGCCCCATCTATTTTTTATATAATATATTTTTTATTTTATCTAGGTCTATTTTTAATTCGCTCCAATGAGAAGTTGAATCTAGACCTGCTGGATAATACTCGGGTGCTCTAGCCACTAAGCTAGAGGTCCTTTTGATGTATCTAACGTTGTTGCTCACGATTTAGCTCCAACCCGGTTGACCAATACGAGATCTTGAAGTATGCATGCGAGTAGGATTCTGTACTGGATACTAACTCAAGTAGGTTTATATTGTTAGATGAAGGAAATATATTTTCTTAGGTCTATCCAAAGATGGTGGACACTGAAATATGACCACATTCTATTTCTTTTTTTTCTTTTTGATGAAAGAATCTTTATTTCAAGATGATGACTATAATGCACTACAAGAAAACTGATCGTTCGTCCAACACATTAGTACCGGACGCATTTTCGTCTGGTACTAACGTGCGAAATTAGTACCAGGTAGAAATTCTCGGAGACCATTTAGTATTGGTCAATAAGACTAACCGATACTTAATGTCATATTTTAGTATCAGTTGGTGTTTTGGTCCGGTACTAAAATGGCGCGGCCCGGTACTAAATGGTCCTCCACGGGTTACTTTAAAAGAAAAGCATCTCCCACCTAGTCACATGTGATGCATAGGTGGGATGATAAGGAAGGTTTGCGCGAGGCTTGAGGCCGTAAGTTCGAATCCCATGGACCGCGCATGCGCGAAATTCGCATGACTTATGATGATGCGCGTGTGCGGTGGCCTCCTTGGGGTTCGTCAATTTTTTTCTTTATTTTTTGGGTGCAAAGCTATTTAGTACCGGTCCGTGTTACCGAGCCATACTAAATGGCCCCTTTAGTACCACACGTTTTGGCCGGTACTAAATGACGTCTCATTTAGTAGTTTTTTTGGCTGTGATGCTATTTCGGTTTTTGCTAGGTGACCGGTTCTCCTGGTCAACTAACCTCGACAGGCAAACCGAACCAGGCATCTTCTGATAGTTCTTTGCTCTTGGGAACATAAAACTGATGCGTACATGTGAAGGAATAGAGTCACATATTATCATCGGTGACTTTTGAAGAAAAAAGGATTACCTTCGGTAACACCTGATGGACTGATTTATGGACGGATGGGAAGCTGGCCCTTTCATCACAGCATTTTAACTGATGGACCATGTTTCAAGCCCATCCTTAGTCATTCCTGCTATAGAGCGATGGGCCGTCCTTGCAAGTAGCAAATGTTTCAATTTTCCACCTATCAAATGCGCCTATCCTCAAAGAAAGAAGAAAATAACGATTTTTTGTTTTATATTTCCTATCTTTTTTATTTGCAAAAATAAATACCTAAACAGATTATTTGCTTTCATCATTTGAATAGCTCGACGAAAGGACAGGATTCTATTATAGATGGGAGCCTAGTTGGATGAATAGCCGAGAGTGCCATCCATAAAAAATTCTCCTGATGAGTTCCCTTGGTGATGGGAGGATATCATTGGTGAAGCTTTCTGATGGCCAAAGTTTGTGGTGTTTTGTCTCCGGAGACCATGGGATAAATTCTTGTGTGGAATTTGTATCTTCTTGCTCGTCACTTTACTTTTTCGCGTTTCATTCGTACAATTTGAGTGCTTTACATTCCTAGAGTAGTCCAATGCACGTTACAAGGAAAGCATGTAAATGAGCACTACCATATCATGGAATTGATCATGGCTCTGTTTGTTTCAGCACTACCAAATCAGCCAGAAGCTAAAATAAACGGAGCCCATAGAGTGGTTGGTTATGGCATGGGACTAGTGTCTCATGTGAACTTCGTCCAGGGAAAGCCCGCCAGCCAGGCCGAAGGCCACTCTGGCAACCAATTACATGGTTGTGCTTCATGCATGGGGAATTGGCGGGATATGCTTGCAAAGGCTGGTGAACTGGAGGATGCCTTTGAGCCAGGTATTGAAGATTGATGGGACAATCCTCATTGTCTTCCATTTGAGATATATTTTTTCTCTATTCTTTTGAAAGTTGTCGTTCCAAAAAGAAAGTTGACCACCTTCTCCAATCTGCCCCCTCCTCACCACTGCGGCCCATGAGAGCACATTGCAGCACCACACCCATTGCTGCCCCTCCAAATCCTACCTTCAACTAAACCGAGGTGGTTGCTTGCGCCCGCTGTCAAACCTCCTTGTGGGGCATCCTCCATCACCTGTCGGCAGCATCGCTGGACCAGGCACCACCCCTACTCACTTATAATATCAATCCCGAACCTCAAACACAAACCCTAGTTATCTTCTTCAACTTCGGCAAGTGAGCTTGGGCACCACTATGCCTCCGTTCGAGACATAGAGAGTGAGACTTGGTAGCAGTGTATTTAGTGTTGTATTGTCCACTTACTCAATTGACACGAAAAAGAGCTCACTCTTTGCTTTTATAAAACTTGAAAAATATGTGTAAAAGTTGTTTCCCCCTGTTTTGCTCCTACTTGAACTCGCGTTAATAACCAGTGTGAAAACACACCAGCCACTTTATTTATAACGGTAGGAATAATGGGTCTTGATAGATTGTAGACAGATTGCAGGACCACCGGAATTTATGCGAGGAACCGGGGTACGGTGCTTCTTCCATTCCATGGTTGAGTGAGCCAGCGTCGTGTCGTGGAGGGTCAAATTCCAAACGCATTCCAGGTCGTCTCGTCTGTGGCGTTTCCACTGCCCCGCTTTGCCGTTGCCGCGTCGGTCAGTCATCATCGTCAGAATTAATAAAACCAGAAAAAAAAGCAACGAATCAGCTCGCCATTCCCAGAGTGAGTCTGTCTGTCTGTCTGAGAGAGAGAGGGAGGGAGATGAGGCGCCACCACCACCACCTTGTCCTGCTCGCCTGCCTCTTGGTCCTCGCCGCGGCCGCGGCGTCGCCGGCGAAGCCGAAGCCCTCTTCTTCCTCCGCGGTCGCCCCGGCCATCGCGGTGGACTTCGTGCGCCGCTCGTGCCGCTCGACGCGGTACCCGCGCGTGTGCGAGAGCACCCTGGTCCCCTGCGCGCCCGCCGTGGGGCGCAGCCCGCGGCGCCTGGCGCGGGCGGCGCTGGTGGTGGGCGCCGACCGCGCGCGCAACTGCTCCGCCTACATCCGGGCCGCCGGGGGAGCCGCCGGCTCCTCCAAGGCCGGCAAGGGGGCGATGAAGGACTGCGCGGAGCTGGCGCGCGACGCGGAGGAGCGGCTGCGGCAGTCGGCGGCGGAGATGGAGCGGATGGGGCGGGCGGGCACCCCGCGCTTCGCGTGGTCGCTCGGCAACGTGCAGACCTGGGCCAGCGCCGCGCTCACCGACACCGACACCTGCCTCGACTCCCTCGCCCAGTCCCGCGGCAAGGTGGACGGGGACGCCGTCAAGAGGCGGGTGGTGGCCGTGGCGGAGGCCACCAGCAACGCGCTCGCGCTCGTCAACAGGCTCGACCCGGCGCCGCACCGCCTGCTGTAGCTAAGGAGGAAATCGCAGTCCTCGTCCTCCATGTCCAATCTCCTTGGCTGTATGGATCGCTCTCAGTGATGATGATTAAAAACTAGAGATCGTCCAATTTAATTCCGTGGTTCGTTGTTCTTGCCTGTGAGGAACTGTTTGCCAGTATTCAGGTTTTTCTGCTTATCATGGTTACTGAAATAATCCAAGCTGTGATTAATCTAAATATCCTGGCATTGAACTGGTGGCTTAAAGGGTGCATTACTAGATATGATGAAGGGATGATAAAGCCTGTGACTCCCAGTCTGCAAAACAGAAACAAAAATCAGTGGCAAGAATCATCTAAGCACTCGCCGTTGGCCATTTGCTCATCCAAGAACGCAAGCAGTGCTCTGTTCTTCAAGGCCATATTGGCATGATGAGTTCTTCGGTTATCAGCATGATAATACTTGCACTCTAGTTTATCGTTTGCTGGTTTTGCTGACTGATCTAGGACTGGTAACTGACTGCAGGTCAAATTACAGTTCTAACAAGTTTGCGTGTCTGCATTTAGTTTCCTAAAATGGAGATCAGAGTAAATGGTCACGTGGATGAATGATGAGTCACCCTAGCTATGGGCTATGGCAAACTCTGAATCACAATTCCATCTTGCTGCAGTTACCATCTACGTGGAGCACCCGAAAATTGTCTAACTGACACCACCAGGCACCAGTGTTTGCTAGCTTGCAGGGCCACCACGCACATGAGCATGTGCATTAATTCAGCCTTGCAAGCAGGTATAAGTATCTAGCAAAGTTGGTGGCGGTTGGTTCCTTCATTGATCTCGATTCCCAATCCAGCCACAGGCAGGGTGCTGCAGAGTGCAGAGGAGCCATCAGCGCTGGGCCTGCTCTGCACCCCCTACCATACATACCGGGCCAGCAATTCTTCCCACAGGGACGCTGCTTGCAGTAAACCATTCCGCTCTCTCCACTCCAATGTTGTGTTCAATAGCCACAGTTCAGAGTAAAAAGTTACTGAGAAATGAATGTATGCATACCACGGATCGGAGCACTGCTTAAACTGCTCAGCATTCTCTTACTCCTTTAGTCATCGAGTGACTATAATAACCTCTGAAGTAGGCCAAGATCCATTACCTCGTGGGATGAATGGATGGAACCATGGGCCACTCAACACTCCCTTTGCAAGCAAAGAAAGACCCAATGCAAAGCAATCCAAGTTGCTTTACCTGAAAGTAGGAAGACACTGCATCATCGCATTTGCAACTTGGCATGCATTGCTGCTTGCGTGTTCAACCCGGCGTGGACGTCACGCCCAGATCTAGGCACAAAGACCATCGCCATCACATCCGTTACTTGACCCTTTCCTGGATCCATTGGCCATCGCCAATACGCTAATGGCGGTAGCAGACTAGCAGTGCCATTTATTGGCATCAGCAGTGTGTACACATGGTTCTCTTCTCAGCTCCCTGATAGGTCATTTTCTCTGGACCAGCGGCTGCCACTTATAAGCCGGTCGGGTCAATGGATCCAACACGCATGGGCGCCCACGTGTCCTTGCTTGCAACCCCCATCAACCATCCGTCTACACTGCTCATTTTAAGTTTTTCACTTCCTGTCTGCTGACGATACGGAATGCAGAGGATTCCACGGAGTTGTCAAACAATCAGGAAAGATTACTCGAGTGTATTCCAACCGTTGGAATCAATACTTGATTATGCCACAGGATCATCTAGCCTGATCAACATGAACACCTTACCACAACTAATCAACGCTTAAACTGACCCGGGGGATGGGAAATGGTAATGGAGGTGACCTACCGAGATCAACTCCAACACGAACAGAGCCTCAAATTTCAAAGGACAAGTTGGGGGTATCGATCTTCTCCTGGTGATCAAGATTTTTTAAGCTTACCTTTGACGGCGAATTGGCCGCGACGATTATTGTTTCTTGAAACAAGATGTGTGTGGCTTGCATTGTCCACCACGTCCTACGCCTTAGACCTCACCTAGGTTTAAGGCTCGAAGCACCATCTTATATAGCACTCACTACTAAAAAATGATTTGCAGTAACGCTCTGTTTTTTCAAAGACGGGTCAAAATGTAACCCATTCCTAAAAAAGAGCGGAGGTACTGTAGCAGCTATAGTTTTAAATGGCTGGCTAAGGCGTTTAGCGGCATGGCTGCCGTTACGGCATTTAACGGGCTATAGCCGGCTTTAGCGGGCTAAATGCCATAGTGGCTGCCCTTCCTAGCAGCTATAGCCGCTATAGCGGCAGCTATAGCCAGCTATTTAAAACTTTGGCTGACCCGCAACTGGAAATGCATATTTAGGGGTGGGTGACGCCATCACTCGCCCCTGAAAATGCCCATAAAAATCTGCGTGCCACCCTTCTTCCTCCTCCCGACAATACAGTGTTTGCTTGGGGGAGGCGCGGCCCGAAAATTCAAAAAAAAACAAAAGGGGAGAAAAGGTTTTAAACTTGATTTTCTTCAAGTTTTGGGCTCTAGGAGGTAAGTTGATGCTAATCCCATATCTTTTCTAAGCTTTTTGGATGGTTTTAAGACTCAAATGGAGCTCTCTAACCTCTAGTTAGATCAAGATCTCCATGGTATGGATTTACCACTTGGGCTCCATTTACCTAAAACTTTGGATGAAGTTAGGTTATTTTAGTAGGAGAACAAGATTATGTAATCATTTGAGTCGAATCTTTATGTTTCAGCATCATTCCTAAGTAAACAAATTCTTAGATTTATGGAGGAGAGAGAAGCTTTTTTTTCTATATTTACACACATGCATGTTAGTTTTTTCAACAAAATTTAGTATTTCAATAATAGGTTGGGTTTTGATTTTTTTTTGTTTTTACATGTTAAATTGACTTTTTTGAATATCTATGTATATATAAAAGTATATATTTATGGCTTGGGCTTTATTTACGTCAAACTTTTGGATGAAGTTATGTTATTTTAGTAGGATAATAAAATTATGTAATCATTTGGATCCAATCTTTATATTTTAGCCTCATTTCTAAGTAACCAATTTCCTAGATCCATGGACGAGATAGAAGAAGATTTGAGTTTTTTTTCTATATTTATGCATATCTACGCGTATATAAAGGTATATATTTTTAAAATTATTGAAAGGCTTGTTTTAATCTATTTAAATTATTTTTTTGATGTTCAGAGATGGATAGGATATGGATGTACAAAGCATGCAGGATTGATGCCTATCTCAGTGGAGAACTTAATAAATTTATTTAAGCTGTGGAAAACCATGCAAGAAATGAGAGAACGCAGAGGATACCTTGCCCGTGCAAAATATGCAAGAATGTGAGAGTATTCAGCGATACAACTACAATCAGGTCGCATGTGTTGGTGGGTGATTTTGTTGAGAATTACATGATCTGGATGTATCATGGCAAGAAAGCACCCCCTCAGACGGATAATACACTCGATGAAATGATAGAAGACGTCGAGTTTGACAGATTGTTTGATACTTATGATGATTTTTGTGCGTATGTCGGCGATGATGATGGTGATGGTGTTGGCGAGGGGCCCATCGATGGTGGTAGTGATGATGATAGTGATGACGAACTTGATGATGGTGATTTTTTTATCCGGTTGTTGCGCCACACCAAAGTAGAGCTATTGGTAGGTATTGCAAGGGGTTAGCAAACTTCGAGCGGTGAAAAATCAGTGGAGGAAAATATATACGAGCGATCAATGGGATGTCTGAAACACTGGACCTTGCTTCGTTTCATACTTGAGCTGTTGACTCTAAAGGCTAAGCACAGTTGGTTAGATAGTAGTTTCAATGATCTCCTGCCTATGTTTTGGTTGCTTCCAAAGACAAATAAAGTGCCCGCCAACGCCTATTGAGCAAAGAAGCTTGTCAGTCCGTTTATGATGTGTCGGTTCCGAAAATGTCCGGCAGCTAAAACTACTCGAAGTGTGTATCGCGCGTCGTGATAGGAGGTGGCCTAGCACACAATGACTCAAGATTTATAATGGTTTAGGTAATCTTGCCCTACGTCCAGTCGGGGGTCGGTCGGATGTATTACTTTAGCCCAGGTGCTCGTGAGAGTTTGGGAAGTTACAAGCTTTTGAGTGGAGGATGGATGGATTCCGGTCTGGTTTTTGGTCCCCTTTCCTAGGCGGCTGACACTCCCTTTTATAGTCCAAGGGGGTCTCCTTTACAGGGGAACTAAAGGTAGGAAAGAAGAGGTAGAGAGAGAGAGAGTTGCTAGCCCTGTGGGTCAGGGTTGTCAGCTCTGTCAGTCGGAGTCCTCGGACGGCCACCATCCAAGTCCTGTCTCGCGGAATGGCCATCGCGTTCCGTCCTTGTGCGTCGTGTTCCGTTGGTCGGGGGGAGGGCGTGCACTGACAAGTATGGTACGACAGTCACACCCCATCCCTGGCATGACACCCTTTCACTCTGTTGTGATGGAGGCGTGTCCGCTGTATGGTGATGACATTGCACCCCGTCCCTTCAAGAGGACGGGCAGGTGGAATAGTGTCCTCCTGCTCCTCGTAGAGGGAGTGGTTGGCCCCGTACAACAAGTTGACCCTGGTGTCCGCCTTTATCCTTAGCACCTGCTCCCGGAGACCACTAGTGCGCAGGGTCTGGCTGGGCCCCGACCTCGTCAGTTGGTGATAGGGACACGTGTACATCGGAGTTCGGTCGGGGGACCACAGTCAGATCCGTGGTATGGACCCGGTCCCCGAGCGTCTCTTAGGTCGGGGACGCAAGCCATGCTTTTCCCGACCGGCCGGTCGGTCGGGATCATGGGTCTGAGCGGCCTGGACAAAGCCGCAGATCAGGAAGGTGGGCGTTCATTCCAGGTGTTATATTTGGGCTAGTCGGAATGCCAGCGGGAGGCGGGTCCGCTGGGGACCCCGGTTCTCTGGACCCGTCAGAGGCCCCCGAGTGGCTTTATGATTTGTTTAATCGTGAAGGCACTTTTTCTTGCCGTGCCGTGTTTTAGCTCTGAGTGAGTAGTCGCATCGTGCTGTCCAAGTCGCAGGGAGGCACAGCATGCAACGGGTTCCCCTTTGTGACCGTGAGTCAATCGGGGTTGCCCTTATCGGTCTGCGTAATGAAGGCGACACAACGGCTCTAGCTGTCTGCTCCTAGTGCAGAATCTCGAGGCCTGTCTGAGGCGGCGTGGGTGTTCAGTCGGCGGCAGATGGACTGCTCGCCATCGCCCCTGCCAAGGTGTTCTTGGGGGAGGGGATGCAAGAAGAAGACTTGCGAGGAAGTTGTTCCTCCCAGTCTTCTCGCGCTTGGAGTTGCCCTCCCAAGGTTACCAGCATTACCAACCTGGTGGTGGTAATGAGTTTTTCATACTTTGTAACGGCCATGGGCCGACTATACTTTGCAATATTTAGTCGTCAGGAAAAAACCGTGTTTATCCCGGGGTGTATTGTATTTGCCGTGCCCGTCCGTGAGTCCGGTCGGGGGCTAGAATTTTGCCATCCTTCCCGAGTGGGAATGCGGTTCCCCGACTTGCCGCAGTCCTGCCATAAAGGAGGGTGGTCGGGTCAACGGCGTCGTGTGCGTGTACGCGTGGTGGTGACCCTGTCCGTGGTCTCCGCGACTGGAGGGGTTGAGCCAGGGTCACTTGCCTCGATGGCTCGAGTGATGGGCTCGGTGAGCTCCTAACGGGTGTGCGCGAGCAAAATTTCGGGCATCCGAGTGGAATCAGGGTCTGTCATTCATGACGGAGTCAGCATAGCCCACAGGTGGCATTCCATTGCTCCACGGCCTGTCTCCTGGCAGATGCCCGAGTCGTCCGACCGACTCAGGTGGCCCGCTGGCCACTCCTCGATGGAGATTCTGTGGGCATGGCTCGAGGTCCGGATCGGACGAGAAGGTTGAGATGACCCGAATCGCTGCCTGAGCAGGTCGGGTGAGGGCGCTGGGGCTCATCTGTGTTTTCTTCTCTGGCTCTATTTGATGCGAGGCGGCCTCAAGTCCTTCGCGGACCGGCCTTCCAACCTCGGTCGGTCGGGTTCCCAAGTCGGTACCCGTTAGCATGCTTTTTCACGGCTGCGCCGTCTTTATTTTGGTAGTTTTAATGTATTTCAAGAATTTAGAAAATTAATGCGATTATCAACTAGGGATGTGGCCCGTTGAGGCTTACCCGGGAAGTTGGAGGGTCGCCCCGTTTTTCGCGCCCACGCCACGGTCATGGTGGGTCCCTCGTGCCGCCTACTAGATCCGCGATCTTGGATAGAGCTTGGTTCCGGTCGCGACGGTGATTGCGGAGGCCACCAACGCTGAGTGGGTGAAGGCAGCTCAGCGCACGGAGAGGGAAACAGCCTTGGGCAGCAGCGGCGTCCAAGCAGCAGAATCCGGGTTGAACGCCACCGCGACTATGCTGGCACCTAGCCAAGGGGATCTTCCGGTTGACCTGCAGCGCAGCCCCTCATGTACACGTCGTCGGCCAACGCGGACGGGGTGCCACAGAACAAGCATTTTTCATGTAGTTAGTTTTCATTTCTAGAATAGTTTGTGCGGGGGTCTTGAAGGGCCCCCGAGTGAACAATTTTAAGTGCTTGTAATCGCTTTTGTTTTTATGGTCTTTTGGGAGGCTTGTCCTGCCCGTATCTCTTATTTAACTAGAGTGATTTCTGCCTTGGCACTTTTCCTTTTGAACCTGCTCATTAACCGTAGGCTGCAGCGTATCGCCGGGGGCTGGCCCGAGTGGCGTCAATTGCTAGTTCACCGTAGGTTGTGACAAGGGTTTGGTAGGTGAGGTGGCACAAGAAACATCACTTAGGTCGCGTCGAGAGAACGGGTTGCCCTTTGGCTTGGCGAAAAGACAAAAAAGTTGTCTTTTTTGCGCATGATTTGCAGAAGGGGGTAGCAGCGCGCGTGGCGGTGCATCCCCATGGGGCCCTCGACCGACCCGGGCCGAAAGTGTTTGGGCCGGGGCGTTGTAGGATTCGGTTCTTGGAATGAAAGCACATGAATGGACTGAATTTAGGGGAAGAAACAACGTAATTGTTCGATGTTCCAAGTGTTGATGAGGATATTGCCATCGCTGTCCTTTAGTTGATAGGTGCCTGGTCGGATCACCTTCACAATCGTGTATGGTCCTTGCTAGGGCGGAGAGAGTTTGTGCTTGTCCTTGGTCAACTGTGTTCTCCGCAGTACCAAATCGCCAACTTTGAGGGTTCTTCCCCGGATCTTCCTCTCATGGTACCTACAAAGAGTTAGCTGGTAGCGAGCAGAGTGGACCAGGGATGTTTGCCGCATCTCCTCCAATAAGTCTACTGCGTCCTATTGAGCTTCGGCGGCCCGATCGGGGTTAAAGGTTTTAACCCTTGGGACGCCATAGTTTAAGTCGGAGGGTAGCATAGCCTCTGACCCGTATGTTAGGAAGAACGGGGGGAAACCTGTGGATCGATCGAGAGTTGTCCTCAAGCTCCAGAGAACAGCTGAAAGTTCCCCAACCCAGCGCCTAGCAAACTTTTTGAGCTGGTCGAAGATGCCAGGCTTGAGTCCCTAGAGGACCATGACGTTCGCTCTTTCAACCAGTCCACTGGTGCATTGAGGCGACGTCGGTCGTTC
Organism: Panicum miliaceum; assembly: GCA_032594955.1. Taxonomy (NCBI): domain Eukaryota; kingdom Viridiplantae; phylum Streptophyta; class Magnoliopsida; order Poales; family Poaceae; genus Panicum; species Panicum miliaceum. Next base: position 1,464,455 of record CM064070.1, on the reverse strand, counting down.
TTCTTGCTTTTCTCCTGCCTTGAGGAGGGGCCCTCATCTTGGTCCTCCCGCTTGGCCTTCCCCTTGGCCCGACCGTTGGTGAAGACCGCCACGACCGCCTCCTCGCCGGAGGCGTGGTTCGTGGCGATGTCCAAGAGCTCGCGGGTGGTGCGCGGATTCCGGCAGCGAAGCTTGTGAATGAGGGACTTGCAGGTGGTTCCAGAGAGGAACGCGCTGACAACGTCAGGGAGAGAATTGCACTGCTTGGAGAAACTACGGATGTAGTCCCGTAGGGGCTCGCCAGGCTCCTGTTTGCAGCTCTTGTGGTTCCAGGAGTTTCCAGGGCGCACGTACGTCCACTGGAACGAAGACCTATTTAAGCTCTACCCAGTTATGGATGCTGTTGGGCGGCAAGGATTCGAGCCACGCTTGAACGTACTCCCCGACATAGATGGGGAGGTACTGGATGATGAAGTAACCATCATTCGCTCCTTTAACCAGACAAGCGAGCCGGAAGTCTTCCAGCCATATAGTGGGGTTCGTCTCCCTAGTGTACTTGGTGATGTTAGTGAGCGGTCGGAAGCGTGTCAGGAATGGCGCTTTCTAGATGTAATGTCCGAAGGCCCGCGGGCCCGGGCCGTCCGGACTGGGGCTCCGGTCGCCGTCTTGATCGCACGGTTGGCCACCATGCCTGGGGGCACTTCCTCGTGCTCCCCCTTGAATTGGTGGGAATTAGCCGCGTCCGTGGCGGCCAGGTCGACTTTGGCACCGCGGCGGGCCTGTTGCCGTGAGTGGATGATGCTGCGCGCATCATAGTTGGGCCTGAGCTAGCCATGCACTGGCGGGCGCCGGATCAGGGTGAGGCGCAGCCACGGCGTCGCAGCTCGCCTGCGGGGACACGCTTGCTGCTGGTGGATTGAGGAGTTTGGCTGCTGCGAGCTTACCCTCCCGACTGGGCAGGAGGCCGCGTGCCAATGGCGTGACGTGGAGCTTTCTCCCTGCTGCACGGCGGCACGCTCCTCCAACATCCTGATGTTCTGGTGGATCTCCTGCTGTTGAGGGTCTGTAGGCTCGGGCAGGTTGCGCAGGAGCATCGCTGCGGCGGTGATGTTCTGCCCGGCCCATGCAAAAGACAGGGGTCATTGGCATCTACGATGATGGCCTATTGTACTGACGGGCATGTGCGCACGCGCTGCCCGCAGCGTTACGAGCATTCGGCTCGGAGTTGCACCGGGGGTGCACCGCCGCGGGTGGCGGCTGGTGGTGCCACCGCTAGCGTAAGTCCTTGCTGTGTGCCTCGCTGTTTGCCAGGCCCTATGCGTGTGGGTCCGGTGGGGTGTGCGTATCCTCAGTCTCCACCGGGACCGGCAATTGCCCCTGCACATCCGCCATGGCGCATTCCCACAGCGCGGGACAGCCAAGGGGCGATAGGTCGCCGATGCTTGACTCTTGCTCAGGAGGTCATCGTCGGAGAAGAGATCATGGAATGAGGTAGGACCGAACCCCGTCATGCCCACAAACTCGGTCGCGAGCGGGGGCTGTGGCACGGCCCTCCGGAGCTCCGTGGCATAAACACTCGCGGCATTTGTGAGGCCAAACGGGGACCGACCACACGGTGAGCGCGGTGGGGACAGCGGGGTCCCTCCAGAGAGCTAGTGGAAGACATTGCGCAGCGAGAACAGGAGCAAGTCCACGTCACTCGTTGAGGGGTTGGCACCGAGTTTAAGCACGTTGTGACTCGCGAGCGCCTTAGTGTCGAGGTCAGCTAGTGGCTCGATTGAGGGAATGTCTCCCTCGAGCGACATCAGTGGAGTGGCCTCCTCGCAGGGGCGAAGCGTGCCGAGATGATCAACAACGAAGTCCAAGCTTCCAAAACGGAAGGCCTGGAAGGGCATGAAGATGGGAGGTGCCCACATCCTAGCGTGAGGAGCCATAGGAAACTCCAACGAGCCGAAGCGAATCGTATCGCCTAAGCTCTTAAAGCTGGAGGTATCGGAGATGAAAGCCATCCGATCGCTGGGATTGTGAACGCACGACGTCTTCCCCACTGAACGCGCCAAACTATTGGTTCCGGAAATGGCCGGCAGCTAAAACTACTCGATGTGTGTATCGTGCGTCGTGATCGAACGTGGCCTAGCACACATGAGTTAAGATTTATACTGGTTTCAGCAATCTTTCCCTACGTCCAGTCGGGGGTCGGTCGGATGTATTACTTGAGCCCGGGTGCTCGTGAGAGTTTAGGGAGTTACAAGCTTTCGAGTGGAGGATAGATGAATTCCGGTTTGGTTTTTGGTCCCCTTTCCTTTGCGGCTGACCCTCCCTTTTATAGTCCAAGGGGGGTCTCCTTTACAGGGGAACTAAGGGTAGGAAAGGAGAGGTAGAGAGAGAGAGAGGGAGAGAGTTCCTAGCCCCACCGGTCGGGGTCATCAGCTTTGTCAGTCAGAGTCCTCGGGCAGCCACCATCCAAGTCCTGTCTCGCGGAATGGCCGTCGCGTTCCGGCCCTGTGCGTTGTGTTCCGTTGGTTGGGTGGCAGGCATGCACTGACAAGTACGATATGGCAGTCACGCGCCGTCCCTGGCGCCACGACCTGTCACTCTGACTGACAAGGTGACCCCTTGCTGTGCCAACAAGGGGGACTGCAATCTCCGTGGAGGGAGTGGTTGTCCCCGTATGGCAAGTTGACCCCAGTGTCTGCCCTTATCCTTAGCACCTGCTCCCGGAGAATACCAGTGCGCAGGGTCTGGCTGGCTCTCGACCTCGTCAGTTGGGGATAGGGACACGTGTACGGCAGAGTCTTGTCGGGGGACCATAGTCAGAGCAGTGCTACGGACCCAGTCCTCGAGCGTCTCCTAGCCCCGGTTGGTCGGGATCATGGGCTGAGCGGCCTGGATGAAGCCGCGTCCTATGAAGGTGGGCATTCGTTCCAAGTGCTATATTTGGGCTAGTCGGAATGCCAGTGGGAGGCGGGTCCGCTGGGGACCCCGGGTCCCTGGACCCGTGACGATGGATGTGGAAGAAATTCATGCATGTCCAAATCATTGTATTTTGTGTCATGGGGATACTTTCAAAGACTTGGACAAATGCCCTGTTTGTTGTGCAAGTTGATACAAAAACAATTCCGGTTATTGTGGTGGCGGCATTCAAGGTCCAGGTGATAGGAATAAAAGGAAGAGGGAGGGTGCAAGGAATACTGTTGCCTCTGTTGAGCCAGCGGACACTACTTTAAGCATTTCTGAGAAGCAGAGCAACATTCCTGCGATGGTTATGTGGTACCTCCCAGTTGCTGATCACCTGAGGCATTTTTTCTCCAACCCAAAGGATGCTGAACTGATGCGGTGGTGGGATTCGGATAAGCACAAGAAGAATGACGGAAAGCTCCGACATCCAGCTGATGCAAGCCAATGGAAGAAGTTTGATGGGCAGTATTATTTGGAATTTGGAAAGGACCTGAGGAATGTTTTGTTTGGGTTGAGTACGGATGGAATGAATCCATTTGGTGATAGAACTAGCACTCACAGCACATGGACAGTGATCTTGACGATGTACAACCTGCCTACATGGTTGTGCTAGAAAAGAAAGTATCTTTTGCTATCGATCCTTGTACAATGCCCCAAGTATCCTCGCATCGATATAGATGTTTTTCTTGAGCCTCTGATGCAAGAGATGGAAACTCTATGGAAGGAGGGTATCAATATCGTTGATGGTTTTACACGATAGCCCTTTAATCTAAGAGCCATTATCTTTGTCACCATCCATGATTACCAAGCTTTGTTTGTCCTTTCAGGACAGGTTAAATGTAGAACGGCATGCACTATCTACGTGGATGACACCATATCATCTTTTCTGGAAGGTTCTAGAAAGGTAGTTTACCTTGGGTACATGCGCTTGTTGTTGGAAGGACATCAGTACCGAAGTAAGAAGTTCTACAACTTTTTTGATGGCAAACCTGTCAGACCCGGGCCTACGGGACTGCGCACATAGTGTACTTTTCCTAGGATAAGGGATGGGACATGGCCTATGCCCTACATCTGTTGTAACTACTCGTAGTGTAGTAGGACTACTCATACAGTAGTAAAACTAGCCGGACACAGTAGGAAACTACCCGAAAAGTACTCGTGTAGGACTCCTGGGCTTGTACCCGACTTGGACTTCCATGTAAATTTGTCCCCCAAGACTATATAAGGGCAGACAGGGACCCCCTCCAAATAGGAGATCACCCGATCACCACCTAAGGCAGTACAAACCACACAAGACGTAGGGTATTACGCTCTCAGCGGCCCAAACCTATGTAAACTTTGTGTTCCTTGCACCTTCAAGTTCCTGATCTCGGCGACACCCTACCTACAAACTCAACACCTCAGGGGTATCCCTCGGTGGGCGTGGCGGTAAAACACCGACAGCTGGCGTGCCAGGTAGGGGTGTTTATCGAGCATCCACCGGAGAACTCGATGGCATCTCTCAGCTTCACCAGCACCGTGCTCGACGAGGGCGCAACTTTCATCATTGGCTCCTGGATCTGCGTCGCCAACGGCTTGGGTAGCTTCAACAGCCGCCTAGTCGACTCCAGGAAGCCGGAGGCCTCTACACCAACTCGAAGCAGCAACCTCGACGAGTTGTTGCTCCCCGATCTACCCAGGCAGATCGAAAGGACGTCCGTTTTTGACGCGACTCCAACTTGTGCTGCACCAGGACTACTCGGATCGGATTCAAACCAATCTGAGGAGGCTTCGTGATCCAGGTCCCTCTCCGACTTGGAGGAGGACTTGGATTGTCTCTTAGAGATTCGGGGCGAGGGAGCGACCGCCTGTCGGGGGGCCCCGTTTTCAACTACGACTCAGACTCCAACGAAGAGTGCCCGTCAACTACAAGTTCGGGCAGAGGAGGACTCGAGGACGGGGGAGCCACCGCTCGTCGGGAGGCCCCAGTTCTCAACGACCACTCGCAACCCGATGATTACTCCGACTCGTTCTTGGGTAATCATCTGGGTTTAACCATAACATCTACCCCGCAAGGCCGTTCCGTGTACTGGAAGGGTCTAGAGCCCTCCGAGTTACTCGAATACGACTCCCGCCTTGTGGCAGAATCCACCCTTCGGCGTATCAACCCTAGGGAGCCGGAAGATTTCAACTACCCCACTCAACTTCACCTCGCATCACAACATCGATGCGCTGCAGCGACAACCTCGACTACTTGACTCGCGCTGCAGTTACGACTGCTTCGACAAATCGGCAGCGCCAACGACAACTTCAACAACTCGTCTCGACTAGAAACTAGTCGGGAATGAGCCTCAAACTACTCGGCGACTAGCTCCGCACGGTCAAAAACTAGTCGGAATCAGCTCCGACTAGTTGGCTCCATTGACAAATCGCTCACAGATCAAAATCGGTTCGAGGCGGTTCAACCCAGCTCCCTCTCCGCATTGGAAGAGGATTTGGATCGTCTACCACCACTTGAAGAAGGAGAAGCCACCGCGTGTCGAGGGGCTATTGCTTCCGACAACTACTCGGACTTAGCTATTCGGATCAGATTGGTTGGACAAGTTTGGGCATCGAAAGGGCATAAAACCCTCCAGGTCTCTCAAATCAAGTCCACCACGATTCATTGCCACACCCGGCGAACTACCTTTTCAAGAAGGCAGACCCGTCCCTCCTTCTGACGACGGAGACGAGGGCCAGGCGGTGTAGAGTGCCAAACGCTTCGCCCCCAATCAAGAAGTGTTCATGATTCTCGCCGACGAGGACTGTGAAGGCCTAGAGTGGGTCCAGCTTGACGACTATGACAACTACCTCCTTGATCCACTCAACGAAAATGTGGACGTAAATGAATGGTGAATCCCCTGCCAACATCAAGGTAGAAGATGCAGACGACACCCAGAAGGAGCGTCGTAGGCTCAAAAATGCGAAGCGCGCCAATCGCAGGCACCGCACGGTCGAGATAAACTAGCAGGGGAGCGGCAACCTTTGCGAGTCTTCCATGAGCGACCTCCGCACTATCATCAACGTTGGCAAGGACGCCCGCAATGTCATCATTGCCAGGCAGCAGGAGCGCGAACAAGTGGAAGCCTACAGCCCCACCCACTATCAACTCCCTCTCAACTACCTGGAGACAACTCGGAAGCGCAAGCCAGAAGCTGGGGAACAATCCACTCCTAGAAAGAAGACTCTCAGTTCGAAGGAACGGTTTGAGGAAGCCCTCCACGAGCAATGCCCATGGCACTCGAAGAGCAAGCATTCCGCGTTTGAATGTCAAACCCTTCGGAGGGCCTTGGGTGCTCCGCTAAGTCTACGAAGAAAGGCGATGGGATTACCCGAAAAATGATTTACACATAAATTAAGTACCCGGTTAAAGGAGGTTTTCTGAGGGTTTTTTATGTGTTGCGTTTGTTTAAACCATTGTTTTGGGATTATATCTCGAAACAAGGGGTTCCGTACGCCTAAAAGCACCCCCTTTTACCACTTAGTCAGGGTCGCTATCTATGTTTATTATTCGGGTTAATCATGACTCCCTCGCTAAACTCAGGGAACCCTGTCACAGCCAAACCATCCGACTGCCAAAAGTGGTTGCCTCGTTTGGCAATGACTAGTGGAACCCGTTAATTAGTCAAATAAAGCACCGACGCGATTGTCTATCAAATACTTCCAGTAACGCTCATATTACTAGTTCCCAACTAGTTTTCTATGTTACTAAAGGGGCCTTGCCCCCAAGCTATCAGTAACCCCAGATTACTAGTTCCCGACTAGTTTTCTATATTACTGATGGGGCCTTGCTCCCAAACTTCCAATAACACTCCATTTACTAGCTTTCGACTAGTATTACGCGTAGTTTACTAAAGGGGCCTTGCTCTCGTATGACCTTGCCAACGGTCTCGAAGGAATTCAATTTTTTCGACCTGAAGCAGCCTGAAGCACCCATACCACCCGCATGGATGTCAACCGTGCAATTGACGACTTGATCGACAACCCGGAACCCCTCGAACCGAATCTGCCTCGTCCCGCGGTCCTGTACCACAAGTTCTTCTCTTAATCGGAGGAGGATTTGCATCGTCTAATACAAATCGGAAGAGCATTTGGATTGTCTACCAAAGTCGGAGGAGGATTTGGATTGTCTAGTACAAGTCGGAGGAGGACTAGCCAACATCCATCGAAGGGCTCCCGTCCACCCCCCCCCCCCCCCCCCCGACTACTCAGACTTCATCAACGACGCACTACCCTTATCAAAAGGCCACCGGGGTCTGATGGCGCCTCCATCTTGGTCTGGAGAGCCCAGGCATTGGAAGGGCACAAGTCCTCCAAGCTACCCGGCTCAGCCCACCTTTCTGCGCCTCCATCTTGGTCGGGCGGGCCCGTGTCGGTGTTTTACCACCATGCCCACCGAGGGATTCCCCCGAGGTGGTGATTTTGTAGGTAGGGTGTCGCCGAGATTAGGAACTTGAAGGTGCAAAGGAACACAAGGTTTAGATAGGTTCGGGCCACCGAGAGCGTAATACCCTACGTCCTGTGTGATTTGTATTGCCTTTGATGGTGATAGGGTGATCTCCTGGGTGATTCCCTTGGGAGGGGGTCCCTGTCCGCCCTTATATAGTTTGGGGGGATAGGTTTACATGGAAGTCCTAGTCGGGTACGAGACTAAGAGTCCTACCCGAGTACTTTTCTGGTAGTTCTCTATTGTATCCGACTAGTTCTACTATTGTAAGAGTAGTTCTACTAGACTACGAGTAGTTACAACAGATGTAGGGCATGGGCCATGTCCCAACCCTTATCCTAGGAAAAGTATGCCACGTGTACAGTCCCGTGTACCCGGGTTTGACAAGCCCCCGAGCTCTTTGTAGCCGCGTACTGCAGGCATCCGTGTACATCTGAAGGCATCTTTGAGTTCTCCCGAACTTCGTCTTGAAGGTGTTGTCAGACCCGTGCACACGGAACTGGCCACGTGGCACACTTCACCTAGGATTCAGGATGGGACATGGCCCACACCCTACATCTATTGTAACTACTCGTAATGCAGTAGGATTACTCGTACAATAGTTAGACTAGTCGGACACGGCAGGAGACTACCCGAGAAGTACTCGGATAGGACTCCTTGCCTTGTACCCGACTAGGACTCACATGTAAACCTATCCTCCGGACTATATAAGGGCGGACAGGGACCCCCTTGGGGAAAATCACAATCATCACCATCAAAGGCAATACAAACCACACAAGACGTAGGGTATTACGCTCCCAGCGGCCCGAACCTGTCTAAACCCTGTGTTCCTTTGCACCTTCGAGTTCCTGATCTCGGCGACACCCAACCAACTAAACTCACCACCTCGGGGGTATCCCTCGGTGGGCATGGTGGTAAAACACCGACAGCTAGCGCGCTAGGTAGGAGAGCTCATCGAAGATCTACTGGAGAACTCGATGGCGTCGTTCAACTTCACCAGCGCCGTGCTCGACAAGGGCACGACTTTCATCTTCGGCTCTTGGATTTGTATCGCCGATGGTTTGGGTGGCTCCAACAGCAACCTAGCCAACTCCAAGTAGCTAGAGGCTACTTCATCGACCACAAGCGGCGATCTTGACGACTTCGTCGACAACCTCGATGACACGCTGCTTTCGGATCTGGCTCAGCAGATCGAAACGACGTCCGTTTTCAAAACGACTTCAACTCGAGATGCAACAGATCTACTCGACTCGGAATCAAACCGATCTACAAAGACCCTACGATCCAAATCCCTCTCCAACTTGGAGGAGGATTTGGATCCGCTGCTCCAAATCGGGGACGTGGACGCCACCGCTAGCCGGGAGGCCCCCGTTCCCGACTTCTACTTGGACTCCGATGCAGAGTGCTCCATGCGCGGGACTACATCTCTAAACCGGATCCGAAAAGGACTCGGAGGTGAGGGAGCCACCACCCGTCGGGCGGCCCCCGCCCTTCAAAACTAGTCGCAACCCGATGGCCACCCCGAATTCTTGTCGGGCAGCCATCTGGGTTTAACGATTACATCAACACCACAAGGACGTTTCATGTACTGGAAGGGCTTTGAGCCTTCCGAACTTCTCGAGTACGAATCTTGCCTAGTGGCCTTCATGCAAGAACTACCCTTCCAAGAGGGTAGACCTCTTTCACCTATCGCGGAAGAAGGAGAGGTCTGCTCCTTGTTCTGCACAGTTTGCAATTTGGGGATGGGTGACCGACCAGGAAATTCTTTCTGGGTGCGCACGAGTGAGGACAAAGTGTGCAGAAAAGACTTGTATTGGTCTGTGAGGGCAGTCTATGTCCTAGGAAGCGGCCAGATGTAAGCGGGCCCGGCCTTGGGGAGACGGGACGTTACAGAGTGGTATCAGAGCTATGTTGACTGTAGGACGCTAGCCTAGTTAGAAATGGTCGAAACTAGCTATGTTGACTGTAGGACGCTAGCCTAGTTAGAAATGGTCGAAACTAAGAATTTATCTTCTAGCAAACCATGTCAGCATGAAAAATTTCTTTGTGTTTATTTTATATTTACCTACTACTTCGTGGATGGGGATGATGGCCGCATCATGGCGGTTGATGAAGAAGGGAATCAGTTCACACCGCCGACATCACCAGTCGTTGAGGCACCACCACCACTCCCAGTTGTCCCTGTTCCAGCTCCAGCTCCAGCGCCGGTCGTCACTGGAGGAAGCCCGGGTAACTCCGGGGGTATTGATGAAGGAGGTGATGATGACGAGGACAACGACAACAACGATAACAACGACGATCAGGGCGATGACCCTCCAGGGATGAGGCAACTCTGCTGTGTTCGCACTTCGGACAGAGAGCCCGGTCACTTGTCTCTGGAGCTGCAGGGTGTTCTGCAGGAGTTGGGGAACTACGTTTACCCCCACTACCACACCCACCACTACATCGACCCTGCGCTCGGCGACTACTACCTCACTCGCGTCCACGTCAGGGTGGATATGGAGAGTACCAGAGGCCGGAGGACCCTCACTGCGCACGACTCCTCTATGCCCCACGCAACTTACGCCGCCTCCATCAGCAGCGCCGCCAGGAGAGCTCTGTGGTCCATCTGCCACACCCACCGCCAGGAGCTACAGAACAAGGAGTACCGCCACCTTCCTTGCCGCCTCAGTGGAATTGAGGAGACTGTGGTTACTCTGGGTGGAGATGATGAAGACCGCCTCAACACCCTTGCTTGAGTCACCGCCGCCCTCAACACTGAGCTGGAGAGCGTCGTCACTGAGCTGGACGATACTCAGGACAAGCTACTGGAGGCCCATGACAGGATCCGCATACTAGAGGCCCGACTTGAGGGAAGGGCGCCGCCACCTCCACAGTTGAATGAACCCCACTTCCCCGCCCTGTCACCGCCCCGCAAGAAGCTTCGCCGCGGCGAACCCGGCTCCATAACTCGCCATGAGGACTAGGCATCTAGGCTCTTAGGCTAGTAGCTCTTAAAGTTCTCTCGTTAGAACCATTTTTGCTTGAGAGGACGATGATGTAATAATGTTTGCTCGAGAACAAATGTTTGTTTTTGTGTGCTTGGTTGGAAACTTTGAGAATTTCTTGATATAATCTATCCATTAATATAAGTTGGAGTCCTTATAAATCCATATTTTGTTAGGATCTTATCTTTTATCTACCTATATCTAGTACACCTGTCTTATCCTGGGTTTATTCCCTAACGGTCAGATGGTAAACACCAGGACAGGTGGAGGACAGAACATCCCTAGCACGAGGGGTGCTCACGTAGTCAACCGACAGAGTCAGTTGCCACCACCACCCAACCCAACAATGGAGCAATTCTTGGCAGCACAGATGCAGGTGTTGCAGAACCTCACTGCCACCATCCAGAACATGCAAGCTCAGCAGAATCAGCAAGCACCTCAGCAAAATCAGCCACCAAGAGACAAACATAGGGAATTCATGAGCCACCACCCCCCTACCTTTTCTCACTCAGTGGACCCCTTGGATGCTGATGACTGGTTGAAGGTCATCACTAAGAAGCTGGACATCACGCAATGTAGTGACCATGAAAGGGTCCTGTATGCTGCAGGACGTCTGGAAGGTGCAGCCGCTGATTGGTGGGATGCTTTCACTGCTGCCCACGCCAATGCCAACACTATCACCTGGGAGGAGTTCAGAACCAACCTTTGCAGCCACCATATCCCAGCAGGACTGATGAAGCTCAAGCAGAAGGAGTTCCTGACCCTGAAGCAAGGTAGCATGACTGTCAGTGAGTATCGGGACAAATTTACTCAGTTGTCCTGTTACGCACCCCATGAGGTGGATAGTGACGCAAAGAGGCAGGAGCGCTTCTTGGAAGGTCTGATAGGGCCGCTCAACTATCAGCTGCACAGTCACACCTTTCTAAACTTCCAGACTCTGCTAGACAAAGCTATTGGTCTGGAGAGCAAGCGCAAGGAGCTTGGGGAACACAAGCGAAAACTTCAGTCCCAGGGACAATCCAGCAGCAACACTCGTCCCCGGTACAGTACACCCCAGGGATTTCAGTCGCGTTTTGGAGGACAAGGCGGAGGATATCCGCAGAGTCAACAGAATCAATGAACTCCACAGCAGCCTCAGCGCTTCAACCAGCAGACTCAGCGCAACTCCAACCCGCAACCGTACCGTTCAGGCTATGTCACGGGTGCACCAGTGCGGACGAACAATCCAGTCACACCGGTCCAACCCAACGGCTGTTTCAAATATGGAGAACTGGGGCATTATGCTAACAATTGCCCGAAGCGTAACATGCAGACCCCTCAGAATCAGAGGAACAGTGGGCAGAGGCAGACTCCTCAGCAGCAGCAGCCGCGCAACAGCAATCAGACACCGTTGGGCAACAGAGGTCAGCAAAACTACGTCCGCAGAAGGGTGAATCATGTTGCTGCAGAAACAGATGAAGAGGCTCCCGATGTTGTGCTTGGTACGTTCCCTGTTAATTTTGAACCTGCATCAGTTTTATTTGACTCTAGAGCATCACATTCATTCATTACTGAGCAATTCGCTGCAAAACATAATTTACCAATGAGCCCTATGAAATAAATTCTTCTAGTAAGTTCCCCGGGCAAAGAATTGAAAGCTAGTCACTTATGCCCGAGGGTCAACTTGAATATTATGGGGGTAGAATCCTTAGCCAATCTAATAGTCCTAAAGACTAGCGGCATTGATGTGATCCTCGGAATGGATTGGTTATCAGGATGTGATGGTGTCATTCAGTGTCGCAAGAGGTCAGTGCTCTTAACCAGCCCTCAAGGAAATAAAGTAGAGTTTGTGGCATCAGCTTCACCCAGTGGAGTTGGGATAGTGAACCAAATGAAGGGAATGCCTCTGGAAGATAACAGAGTTGTCTGTGAGTACCCCGATGTCTTCCCGGAGGATTTACCAGGTATGCCACCTGTTCGTGACATTGAGTTCAGTATTGATCTTTTACCCGGTACTGCACCTATCTCTAAGAGACCCTATAGAATGGATGTTAAAGATCTAAGTAAAATAAAGAAACAAATAGAAGAAATGTTAGCTAAAGGATTTATCCGTCCTAGCTCATCGCCGTGGGGAGCACCCGTGATCTTTATTGATAAGAAGGATGGCAGCAGAAGGATGTGTGTAGACTACAGGTCACTGAATGATGTGACGATCAAGAATAAATATCCACTGCCCAGAATTGAAGATTTGTTTGATCAGATGAGAGGTGCCAAGGTTTTCTCCAAGATTGATCTAAGATCAGGATATCATCAGTTAAGGATCCGACCAGAGGATATACCCAAGACAGCCTTCACTACCAGATATGGTCTGTACGAGTTCACTGTGATTTCGTTTGGATTGACCAACGCTCCAGCATACTTCATGTACCTGATGAACAAGGTCTTCATGGAATATCTTGACAAGTTTGTGGTTGTGTTCATTGATGACATCTTGGTGTATTCACAGAACGAGGAAGAACATGAAGAGCACTTGAGGATAGTGTTACAGAAACTCTGAGAGAATCAGTTATATGCCAAGCTAAGCAAATGTGACTTTTGGTTGAGAAAAGTTTCTTTCCTTGGACATGTTATCACAGATGGAGGAATTGCAGTAGACCCAAGTAAAGTTCAGGATGTACTGAATTGGAATCCACCGAAGTCTGTGCCTAAAATGAGAAGTTTCCTCGGACTTGCAGGTTACTACCGCAGATTTATTGAGGGATTCTGCAAGATTGTGAAACCCATGACTTCTTTGTTGGAAAAAGGGAAAGAATTTAAGAGGGATGCTGCATGCCAGAAGTGTTTTAAAGAGCTGAAAACAAGATTGACCACTGCTCCTGTGTTGATAATACCGGATATCCACAAAGGGTTTGATGTGTATTGTGACGCTTCACGGATGGGTCTTGGATGTGTGTTAATGCAAGAAGGCAAAGTTGTGGCCTATGCTTCAAGATAGTTGAGAAAGCATGAGCAGAACTATCCTACCCATGACTTGGAATTGGCTGTCGTCATGCACGCATTAAAGATTTGGAGGCACTACATGATCGGAAACAAGTGTCAGATCTTCACTGACCATAAGAGTCTGAAGTACATCTTCACGCAACAGGATCTTAACCTAAGACAGCGCAGATGGCTAGAATTAATCAAAGACTATGATTTGGATATTCAGTATCATCCTGGCAAGGCTAATGTTGTGGCAGACGCCCTAAGCCGAAAAGAACAAGCTAATATGATGATTGCTCAATTAATGCCTCAGGAATTATGTTGGGAGATGGCACGTTTGAACCTGGGAATTGTCACACAGGCGGAAGCCATGACTATGGAGATGGAACCTACATTGGAACAAGAGATCATAAAAGAGCAGTTGACAGATGAAAAGAGATCAAGATTCAAATTGGTTTAGGCAAGACTCCGGATTTCACCGAAGATGAGCGAGAAACTGTTTGGTTCAGAAAGAGGATCTGTGTGCCTGAAATTGATCACCTTCGTGAGCTCATTTTGAAGGAGGCACATGATTCCGCTTATTCCATTCATCCTGGAAGTACCAAGATGTATAAAGACTTGAAAGGGAAGTACTGGTGGTATGGTTTGAAAAGAGACGTAGCAACTCACGTGGCTTTGTGTGATGTGTGCCAGGGAGTGAAAGCAGAACACCAGAGATCAGCAGGTTTACTCCAGCCATTGAAGGTACCTGAATGAAAATGGGAAGAGATTGGTATGGATTTCATTGTAGGGTTACCCCGTACTCGTGCTGGTTACGACTCGATATGGGTTATTGTGGACAGATTGACAAAAGTCGCACATTTCATCCCGGTCAAAACAACATACACTGGAGCCAAGTTAGCAGAACTGTACATGTCACGAATTGTGTGTCTGCATGGTGTTCCAAAGAAGATAGTGTCTGATCGAGGTACTCAGTTCACGTCGCGTTTCTGGCAGAAATTACATGAATCCGTGGATACAAAGCTCAATTTCAGTTCCGCATATCATCCACAAACAGATGGTCAGACTGAGCGAACGAATCAAGTATTAGAGGATATGTTGAGAGCATGTGCCCTCAAGCATGGAGGTAGTTTGGATAAAAGCTTGCCATATGCCGAATTCTCCTACAATAACAGTTATCAGGTAAGTCTCAAGATGGCCCCATTTGAAGCATTATATGGGAGAAAATGCAGGACACCATTGTATTGGAATCAGACAGGAGAAAGTCAGGTTTTTGGGCCAGAGATTCTTCAAGAAGCGGATAGACAAGTCCAGATAATCCGGGATAATCTCAAGATTGCTCAGTCATGACAGAAAAGTTATGCTGACACACGAAGAAAGGAATTGACATTTGAAGTTGGAGATTTTGTGTATTTGAAGGTATCACCCATCAGGGGTCTATGTAGATTAAAAGTGAAAGGAAAATTGTCACCGCGTTATATTGGTCCTTTTCAGATCTTGGGAAGGAAAGGTGAAATGGCATATCAATTGGAGTTACTGGCACAATTGTCAGATGTCCATGACGTGTTTCATGTATCACAGCTAAAGAAATGTTTAAGAGTGCCTCAGGAGCAGTTACCGCTGGAGGAACTTAATGTACAAGAAGATTTGACTTATTCAGAGCATCCGGTTAGAATCTTGGAAACATGTTAGAGGGTTACTAGGAACAAGGTGATCAAAATGTGCAAAGTACAGTGGAGTCACCACTCAGATGATGAGGCTACTTAGTAAAGAGAAGATGAACTAATTGCAGAATTCCCTCAGCTGTTTCCTAATCCTTCAAAATCTTGAGGACGAGATTCTCTTTAAGGGGGTAGTTTTTGTAACACCCAAAAATATAGGAAATAAAATTTTAAAAATATTTTTATAAAAGCCACAAAATAAAATTATGCATGCATCTCTCTCTCTTTCTCTTCTCCCAGTCTCTTTGAGCCCAGCCCAGAATTCCTCCTCCCCTCTTCCAGCCCGGCCCAAATCCTTCTCTCCTCCTCTTCTATTTTTTCTTCTCCTCTCCCCGCGGACCAACTCAGCCGGCCCAACCCGCCTCACTCTCCCTCACCTCTCTCTCACCGACGCGCTGGACCCACCTGTCGGTGCCCTCTCTTCCTTTCCTTTCTTCTTCCTCCCGCTCCCCTCTTTCCTTTTTCCTGCTGCGCCCGTTGCCCATCGCCATCGTCCGCGCTTCCCTCCTCTTTCCTTTTCTTCCTCACCCCGAATCTAGTTCGTCCCCGCGCCGTCGCCCGCGTCTCCTCTTTCCTTCGCCGCGACGCTGGCCTGCCTTAATGGCCGCGGTATGCGCTCCGTCGACCCGCCCCTTTCCTTCGCATGCGCCTGCGGCAAATCCGCTGCGTGAGCCGCCGCCTTCCTTTCCCCGGCAGCTCCGCCTCCTCTCCTCCCCTATAAAACACGCGCCCGAGCCCTGCTACTCAGCACCTGTGTTACACCTGAGTCGAGCTCTCTGTCGCCGCCGCGACATCCCGGTGTCCCGCCGCCCCTCCGTCGACCCGCCGTCCCTCTGTTTCCCCAACGACTACAACCCTCGCCGGAGTTCCGCGAGGTGGTGAGCACCAAACTGCCCCCGTTTCCCCCTCTATCTCGCTCTGTCGCGGCCCCAATTGCTCGCTGGAGCTCTATCTCTGCCCGCCACCATGCCTGCCGGTCTACGGTCGCCGCACGGCCGTCCCTTGATCCCCACCACTTTCGTCGTGCCGCCCTCTATCTCCCCTGCTTAACCCCAGCGTGAACCGAGCCCCGGAGCACCGGATTCGGTGAGCTCCGACCGTCCGCCGCCGCCGGCGCCCAGCGCCACCTACCGAGTCGACCCGAGCCATGTCCGATTCGCCCGACCCTCGTCCTGCCGCCCGATCTAGATCTGACGGCCAGAACAGATCTGAGCCGCGCACGAGCCACCAAGCCACGCCCGACCCTTACCCTACCGTCCAATCGTGATCCAATGGTTCAGATCCACCCGACTGAGCCAAACCCTAGTCGTCCTCGGAATCTTTGCAGAAAAGCCCCTAGGCTTTCCAGGAATCAACCCGCAGTCCAGATCAGTAGAAAAATAATTAGATTTAAGTCCTTTCTTTTCTGTCCCGACCCCTGACCTTTCTAGAAATAGTACCCACCATCCAGCACCTCCAGTTTTGCCCCCAGACCCTCTGTTTAAGGTTTAATTATGTTTTAGTCCCTGGTTTCTTCAGATCTAGCCCCTGGAAGTTCAAAACTCTCACAGTTAGGTCCCTAGATCACTGTTTTAGCCATATCTTCATCGTTTCAACTCCGATTTCAGTGATTCTTGCGCTCACGCGATCCTTGCATCATGAACTACAATATTATCATCTTTTTACTCTCTGTTTGTACTTTTTATTGTACTGGTTCTTATTTGTTTCTGTATGCTTGTTTGTGTGATCGCGTAGACAACGTGACTTTCGAGCAAGACCAAGAGAAAGCTTACGAGGAAGAGAATAAAAAGCTATTTGAGGAAGGCAAGTGGACTTCCCTCCCCTGCATATTCTATTTTATCCCAACAATAGCATGATAATTCACTTTATCTTAATGTTGCTTTGTATAAACTTGATGGGTTACCTGTGCTAAGGACATACCTAGTCTTTTACCCAAAGCCTTGAATCACCGGGGTTTTCTATTCATGTTGGGTAGTCACGCTTAGTTGCAAACTTTGGGAATGATGTTGGTTTACTCTTATGATAATTATGATCATGTTTCATAATGTTGTTATACTGCGTTAATTCAACATGGAGAACCACCCAAGTGAACAGTGTAACCACAAAGTCATATGGCTCTGACCTTAGCCAATTAATTAGATGTGTAGTTAGCTGGTGGCCTTACCGAAAGGGCAAGGAGGGGGTCAGTGATAGGGGTCACAGCCCGGTCCTCTTGGGGTAGCTGCCTTTGCTAAGGAGCTGACCATTAGGGAGGTTTATGGACCACATTGCTACCGAAACTCTAGCGGGCTCTCTAGCTCTCGACATGTCCTTGTAAAGGCTTCGTAGTGTACCCTCGCCACTCATCTCGGAAGTGTTTAAGGGCCTTGCAAACCCGGGCGACTCAGGGGAACACGATTTGTGGGTAAAGTGTACAACCTCTGCAGAGTGTAAAACTGTTATAACAGCCATGCTCACGGTTAAGAGTGGCTTGGACCCTCACATTATAATGAAACTTGAAGATTAATTAAATTGTGGCTCTTGGTTTATGTTTATGTTGCTGGTACCTTTATGTTTTTGCTAAAGAGGGATGTTATAAACTTAAACCTAGTTAATAGGTGCTTGCTAATAAATACTTGACCAACTAAAAGTGCTCGCTGCTGTAAACCTTAGCCTATCCTTGATGGCCTTGCATATTCACCCCACTTACTGAGTACCAATCATAAGAGTACTCACCCTTGCCTAACTGCTGTTCAGAAGAGAACTTTGAAGAGGAGAACTTGGACGACTTCGAGGAGTTCTAGGCATTGCGTTCACCATCATCGCCTGTGGAAGACGGAGTTGTTGCAGACTTCATTTAGGGTATATCGGTATAACATTTAAAGACCTTTGTGTCTCTTTTATTTGGAGTGTAATATTGTTAAATACTTTATTTAGTTATCTTTCGAGCATTGTCTTTGATATATTACACTTGTCTGTCTATCATGTGTGTGTGAACATGATCCTGGCGCACACATGAGATGCATCTGGTTCTTTCTATAATCGGGTGTGACAGATTGGTATCAGAGCTGACTCTCCCAGTTTCACGGGCGCGTACGAGCATAGAGCGCGGGCATGAGCACGGGCGCGTGCGGGTCAGGTGCGCAGGCATGTGGGCGGGCGCGTGGCGGGTCAGTGCACGGGCATCAGGGATGCGCCGTTGGCACTGGACACACGGACGTGGCACATGGGCTGTTAGCACTGGACGCACGGACGTGGCACATAGGCCGTTGGCACTGTGGACGTACGGACGTGGCCAAGAGGGAACGTTCCTGGCTTGGGGTTGACCGACGAGGACGTCGGTCTCTTAAGGGGGTGAGGATGTGACACCCCGGCCCATGGCTTAATAGGATTAATAGGATACTCATACCAACAAGTTGCAACTTCTTTTCCGGAAGCCCAATTTCAAAGAACTAAAAAGTTAAGCGTGCTTGGCTTGGAGCAATTTGGGGATGGGTGACCGACCAGGAAATTCTTTGCGTGCTTGGCTTGGAGCAATTTGGGGATGGGTGACCGACCAGGAAATTCTTTCTGGGTGCGTACGAGTGAGGACAAAGTGTGCAGAAAAGACTTGTGTTGGTCGGTGAGGGCAGTCTATGTCCTAGGAAGCGGCCAGATGTAAGCGGGCCTGGCCTTGGGGAGGCGGGACGTTACACTCCTCAAGATGAAGACGAGGAGCACCGGAGGATCCGGCGGGCAAAGAACGCCAAACGCACTCAACGCAGGCAAACGCGCAGAACCGTGCCCGCTGACCAAGGGATCTCACCAATGCCTTTGCAGCAGTCGCGGATCACGAGTACCGTACACCGATCGGCACCATTGCAGAGGCAACACTCTTAGCCCAGCAACTCCCATCTAACACCCAGATCCAAAGGTTGCAGTACTTGACCCAGCGCGCGCTCGTGCAACATCCAGTGTCATCCACTCGGAACCAACTCTCGAGGTCCAAGGAACACGGGGATACCGTGCTGGTCAGTCGCACTCCCGGAGGAGGCCAAGGGAGTCGCAGGAACGACAACCGCCAGCGCAATGAGGGCCACCCGTCTGCGCGTGGCAACAATGAACAAGAAGTACAACAACCCCCTCGCAACCACCGTGGGGCAAGTCGCCGCGGCCAAGATCCAGTCGCAGCCAACCTTCAGGACGCTCCCACGATCGACCTCAGGCAGAAGATCAACGAAGGCCATGACGCGCGGCTTGTCATTGACGCGAGGAGGAAGGACCATACCGGCAGGCACTACGGCGATGATGATAGCGACCGCTTCCCCGCCTTCACGACGACCATTACGGACTAGTCCTACCCCAAGGTCTTCAAACCAGTCGGAATCCCCAAATATGACGGTAAGCAGGACCCACGCCAGTGACTTTTTTGCTATTCCGTCGCTATTGAGGTTTCAGTGGGCTCTAATTCTACGAAAGCACTCTACTTCCCGGTGGCCCTAGAACCCGCACACCTCACGTGGCTAGAAAGCCTCAAGCCAAACTCCATCGACTCGTGGGAGGACCTCAAGCGGGCCTTCATCGACAACTTCCAGGGGTCCATGATCAGGGCAAGCACTCATCACGACTTGTCCCAGGTGAAGCAGGAGATGAACGAGACCCTGAGGTCTTACACACGGTGTTTCTTTGAGACGCGTGCCACCATCGCCAACATCATCAATGAAGATGTTATCCGCTGCTTCCAACATGGCCTCTTCTCGAAGAACACGTACCACGACTTCGGGCGCAACCGCCCGACTATTGCCGTGGAGCTGCGTGACATGATGGCAAGATAGGCTGACCAGGAGGACGAGGAAAATGACCGCTTCCCCAAGCGCAACCATGACAAACAAGGGAACGACAATGGCCACTTCGACAAAAGCCAGCGAAACCACTCGGGAAACCCCTAGAAGCGCAAGCCAGACCATGAGGTCGCGGCTGTCGAGCGCAACCCGCGTGGCAAGAAGTCGGGGAACAACCAGTCGGAATACGAGCAAGTCCTACACAAGCAATGCCCGATACACCCGAAGTCGCGTCACACGCTCTTCGAGTGCGTCACCATCCGCAAATCACTCAACGCTCCACCCCTCCATCAAGCCGGAAAGTGAAAGGACAAGGAGGACGATGACGAGGGAGGTGACAAGTCGGGAACCCAAGATTTCCAGGATCCGAAGAACGTCATCAACGTTATCTTCGGTGGAGACGGTGGACTCCCCACCAAGCGCGCGCAGAAGCTAACCCTCCGTGAAATACTCTCTGTGGAGCTGGCCACGACAAGGCCTTTGAGATACAGTGAAGTCCCGATCTCCTTCTCCAGAGAGGACCAATGGACCAGCTTCTCCGAGCCGGGAAAATTCCCGCTTGTCTTAGACCCTTTCGTGGCGGGCTCACAGCTCACCCGAGTACTTATTGACGGTGGAAGCGGCCTTAATCTGCTCTTCCCGAGTACTCTCAAGAAGATGGGACTGGACATCTCCACAATGCTCATTCCCAGCAAGGCTCCCTTCTACGGGATCGTCCTGGGCAACGCGGCTACACCACTCGGGTCAGTGGTCCTGCCAGTCACCTTCGGGACCAAAGACAACTACCGCACCGAGTACATAAAGTTCAAGGTGGCAGATTTTGACTCGTCGTACCACGCCATCCTTGGTAGACCGGCAGTAGCCAAATTCATGGCCGTGCCCCACTACGTGTATCTACTACTCAGGATGCCAAGCAAGACAGGCGTACTCACACTCCGTGGCGACTTGAAGAAGTCGTACGACTACGACCAGGAGGCGATCGAGTACGCAATGACTTCACGCGTGCCAGAGCCATCTGCAGATGTACTCGCGGCCGCGCTGAAGTTGACCAACACAGAGATGGAGATCTCCAACAAGCGGCTAAGCCAGTCGAGGGTTAAGCCTAACCCCAGCGACGTCGGCATCAAGACCATCCAGCTATAGGAAGGCGACTTGTTGTGACACCTCAGGTGTTTAAATTGCTAAACAAGTCTCATTGGCGTAACAATATGCTTAACTAACTAAAAAAAGTTTAAAATAAATGAATTATAAATTAGTTTTGCTTTGAATTGAAAATAGATGTGTATATGTGCACAAGTAGATGTACTTTAATCGAACAAATTAAATAACTTTCACCTCAAAGCACTTATGGCTACGGAATCAAATAGGCACACCATCAGTGACATGATAAACAAAAGTCTAGGTGAAGCCTAGGAAAGAATACAAATTTTTTTTGCCCAGGAAATGATGTGCCCTCGAATCAAGCTTTTTGAGTTTTCAAATTAACTTTCAAACTAGAACTCAAATGAACTGTGGCAGAACCACCTGAATTAATCCGGCTCAAGTGTATTAACCATCACCATTAAGGCAATCTCGGTTAACCTTACACTTCAAATGGAGTAATCCACTGGTCTGTCGGGTATAACCTCCCGATACAACCACGGTAGAGCGGATCGAATGCCATACATACAAATGCTCATGCGACGATGAGCCCAGAGAATACCACATTCCAGCAAATATTACAGAATTAACATAAGTGAATATTACATACCAAGTTTGAGTTTAGAAACCAAGTACTTCAGTGATCTTACTAAGAAGTTCCTCAGAGTTTAAGTTGCAGCGGAAAATAAAACAACGAAAGCTACTCGACGATAAGGATGTCTCGTTGAAGCCCGTACGAGACATCACTCGACATTATCTCCGTTGGACGGGGGTGTATCCCATTCCACCGACCAACCAGGGGGAAGAGTGCAGGGCCAAGTCAAGCTAGCAATCATATCTTCGAAAGTCTCACCTGAAAACGAGCCACAAGCAAGGCTGAGTATACTAATACTCAGCAAGACTTACCCGTGTAGTGGAATCTACTCCACCGACTCTAGACATGCAAGGCTTTTTGGCTCAGGGGTTTGTTTTGCCGAAAAGCATCTACGAGTGGGTCCTTACTTTCAACTTTTAGCTCAAGATTCTAGTTCCATTAACCATTCTAGATAAGCAGCTATCCAATAGCATTCATGGTGAAGCATTAATTTTCATCCAACCAGTTCATTCATCATCATTGTTCCTCTTCTTACTCTGTGGGTAAAAGTGGTTAAGCAGTCTCAATAGCCGTGAGAAACGGACGATTCGAATCGAATTTCTTAACCTTGCAAGGGAAACCTAAACACACGTCACGTGGTTACTCCCTAGAGTCACACGTGCAACTTTTCCCTTCAATTCCCGCTTCACGGAACAGGCCCACCGCCCTCGACTACACGTCCCCATGGACCACGGACACAACCGGGCCATGGCGGCACATGCACCCGCCATTAGCTAGATGTGAACGAATTCAAGACAGTGGGGAGTATATTCCGGCCTCGGTTCAATCCAGTACTTAAGCTTACCGATTACCATATTCTCGGCATGTGGTTAGTACGTTCAAAGACTTAACCACCACTACCACACACTGCGGCCTTAGCATTTTTCACTAAACAGACGGGCCTCAATCGTAAACATCGTACCATAGCCCGTCCGTGTCCTTATGATTGCAGCGTGTAGTAAACAATCAACTCCTAATTTCTCGCGAGTGACAGGAAATCACTCGACTTTTACCGAGTCCTATTAGCATAGCATTCTATCGAACCTGGCATCTAGTGTTCAGAGCATGGGTACCTAGGATCATGCAACTAAGTTTTCATCCAACTCCTATAAACTTAATGCACAAGTAAAGTAGAGTAATAAGTTGCATAAGTTTAGGGAATAGGGTTCATGCTCCGGGGCTTGCCTTCTTGTGAACAGTTAGCTTGGGGCTCTTCCGAACTTGGGCTCGGGTCTTCAAGAGCTTCAGTTAGATTTACTTGAGCTTCACGCTGCTCACTCTCGGACGCGGGCACCAACTCGTACGTCCCGTCGGAGAGAGTCGTCGATCCTATATGAATGCAGGAGCGTAAGTTGTGGTGATAGTTAACTGACATTATTTCCTTCACGATAAAGTTGCAGTTCATAGGGCATAAGTTTTGCTGTGAAGTTATTTACTTTAACATTTCCTGGGCAATTGTTAATAGAGTTTATCTTAATCTATTTAACTTCATTAAAGAAGAAGGGGTTGTGTTATATTGAAAACTTAGTTTCTTTTTAAACACAAACATGAGTTGAACACAATTACTAATCTAGTTAGCTTCTGGTAATAAAATTTTTATTCAAAGTACATTATGCAGAGATAAGGTCACTGTAAAAATTTCAGACATTTTTGTGTAGCATGTTAAATATGAAAAATGTAATACACAGCCACTGCTAGAATCTAGTTATTTTTATACAGAACAAACCATGCAAGTATTGATGCTAAAAATTTTACAGGGTGTTGCTATAACCATATTTGTGCTACTGTAAATTTTTCAGATTTTATTGTACATGATTTAGAGCATAATAAATGGGACAAGCTACACTCTTGTTATTAAAGATTATTTTCTACAGGATGTTGTACAGGGTTTCTATGTATGAAACTTTTTGTACAGCTTGAAGCGCTTTACTAATTATTTTGAATTAGTGAAGTTTTCCTACCACAAATTCATATGAACAGGTTACATATATTAAAAATGTTTCTAAATTTTTCTATGGCCTCTAGGTATTACTACAACAACACAGAAAAAGTTTCATGACATTAAACATCACAGAACAGCAGGAAAAATTAGTTCTATCACTTTATGGCATAAAACAAGGTTGGACAAAAGGTGTATCTAGAGATGGCTTTTGGTCCTGGTCTTTTTACACAGTCCTAAACATCAAGCAACTAACTCACTGCCCAAAATTATGGGTCAGCAATGATCTACAACAGTGGGTACAAAAGAAGTCCATTAAAACTTCCATTTAATGTAGAGCAAGATATATTGAGAATCTGAGAAACTTTATGTAACAAAAGTTGTAGAGTTTCTTCTAAGGATTCCAGAACAGTTGAGTTTGCATTTTTCTGAATTTTCTACTATTTTATACGAATTTTACAAGTTCACTGATTTGGTTAAAACTTTCTTTACAGAGGGGTCCCTGAAAACTAGCAGAAAACCCCCTAGAAAGATTTGGGCATTTGCAACGTGGTCCCTGGTCGCAAATTCACGGCGGGGGAACATCTGTCCGGCCGAATTCCGGCGAGCTGGGTCGCCGGCGGCGAGGGCAAGGTGGGGGAGCACGGAGAGGGAACCAGGGCGCACCTATTGGTGGTCTTGGAGTGGCTCGGGGTGGCTGGTGGCGGGCTGGCTACGGAGAGCAGGGGCGGCGGCGGTGGGGCGGCGCGGACGGCGGCGCTCCGGCGATGAGGGCAGCGGGGCTCGGGCTGGGAAGCTTCAGCGCACTGAGGAGGATCCGTTTCAGCGCTTGTCTCGGGTCGAGGAGGGGCGGAGGAGGGATTTCCACGGCGGCGGCGTGGGGCGGAGCTCGGCTCTGCTTTGCTCTGTTCTGCGGGGAAGAAAGGGGAACAGGGAGAGGAGGGAGGGGCGCTGCGCCGGGCTTTATAGCCGGTGGAGCTCATCGGGGCGCTGGGTGGAGGGGGCGGCGAGGCTGGGCGCCATTGGTGCGGGGCGGCGGTGACCAGAGGCGGCGCGTGGCGTGCGTGCGCTGGGCGCGCACCGGGGCGCGACGTCGCGTGCGGGCGTGCTACTGGCGAGCTGGGGCGGCACGACGTGGGCATGCTGTTGGGTGGCGGGGCGGCGGCCAGCGACTGGGCGGCTCTAGCGGCCGGGGCGCTCGGATTGGGCAGGGGCATGCCGTGCGGGAGGGAGAAGAAAGCGCGGCCGCGGTTGGGCGAGCGGGGGCGGGCAGCAGGCAGGGCGCCGGGGGTTGGCTCGGCGCCTGGGGCCGCGCAGGCGTCGAGGGCCAGGTGGCCGGCGGCGGTCGGGCGAGCTGGGCGGTGCAGCAGAGGAGGGAGAGGTGAGGGAGGGACCTAAGTGCGAAAATTCAAAAATTTCCAGGGGGCTGGTTGCAAACAGAATGTTTTCTCCACTTTCTAATTCGAATTTCAAAATCTTTTGAATATGAAAGTTGTTCAGAATAAAAAGTTCTACAAGTTTCATTTGAGGCCAAAGTTCATTTGAGCTTTAGTTGCAAAGTTATTTTAAAAACTTAAAGAAAACTCTATTCGGAGGGCGCGTCATTTTATTTTAAAATTTTATTTTCTCCCCTAGGCTTCAACTAAACTTTTATTGGTCATGCTAATACTGGTGTGCTCATTTAATTTCATAGCCATATTTGCTTTGATGTGAAAGTTATCCAATTTGATTCATTAAAGTACATGCATTTATGCACATACAAACTTTTAAAGGTAAAAGCAAAACCAAACTTAATCCATTCCTTTTATTTTCTTAGTTAGTGATGCATTTTATTATGCTAATAAGACTTTTTTAACAATTAAAACACCTGAGGTGTTACATGAACTTTGGCCTGAAACAAAACTTGTGAAACTTGTCATTTTGTATAACTTTCATGTTCAGAGGTTTTTGAGTTGCAACACAAAAATTTGAGAAACACTTGAATTTGCAAACCAGCCCGTGCCTTTTCTTCTATTTTCACTTTCAGACCCTCCCTGTTTCACTCGCCGCCCAGCAGTGGCCGCCGGCCACCTGGCCGGCGATTCCTGCCGCCCACGCCGCCCCAGCTCGCCCAATCGCCCGCCCGCGTCGTTCGCACGCTAAGTCGCGCCCCGGTGCACCGCCCTGCTCGCCTAGCGCATGGCGCCATGTGCGGCTCTAGTCGCCGCCCCGCCACCCAATGGCGTGCCCCAGCCGTGCGGCTCTGGCCACCGCCGGCCGCGCCCAATGGCGCACCCCGGCCCTGCCGGCACCCCACTCCCTCCTCTCCCTTGTTGTGCCCCTTTAAAAGACAAGCCGAGCACCTGCCCCGCGCGCGCCCAAACCACGCCGCACCTCCATTGCCGCTGCCAGGTCCTCCAAGCCGCGCCCCCACCCCCGATCCTCATCCGCCCGAGCCCAGCCCCAGAACGAGTTCCTCCCTCCCCACCGTAGCTCACTGGCCCGGCCGTGCCCCTCCTCCCTTGCTGGAGCGCCACCGCCGCGGCACACCGCCGCCGCCGGCCGTCGCTCGTCGCGGGGGGCCTAGCTCAGGCCATCTCCACCCCAACCGAGGCCTCCCCAAGGTAGCCCATGACTTCCACTTGCTCCTCCCCCTCGTTGCCCTCACCACCGGCCCCTCCCCTCACCGGAATCGAGCTCAAGCTTGCCGGCCGGGCGCCAGGGACCACATTGCTTTGATTGCAATCTTCCCAGGGGCCTGCACGCAAGATTCCAGGGACCCCTCTGTAAAAGAAAGTTTTAACCCTAGATTCAAAATTAGTGAACTTGTAAAATTCATATAAAATGGTAGAAAAATCGTAAAAGTGCAAACTCAACTGTTCTGTAATCTTTAGAAGAAAATCTACAACTTTTGTTATATACTTTTCTTTAGTTGCTTGCTAAATCTTGCTCAAAATTAAATGGAAGGTTTAATAAACTTTAATTGTACCCACTGTTGTAGACAAAGGATGAACCTGAATTTTGGACAGTAGTTTAGTTACTTGATGTGTAGTCCAGTGTAAAAAGTTTAGGACCAGAACCCACTGGTAGCTAAGCTTTTTGTTAGTCCTTGTTTTGTGGCATGAAATAATAGAACTAATTTGTACCTACTGTTATATTGTGATTCATGTTGTGAAACTTTTCCAAAGCTATTATAGTGATGCCTAAATACTACAGAAAAAGTTTAGAACCTTTTTATTTCTGTAACCTATTTGTATAATTTTGTGGTGGGAAAAATGCACTAAATAAAAATAATTAGTTTCTTTGCTTGGAAAATATTCACCTTTTTACTAGGGAATACTTTGGATTATTTTAAGCTGTATAAAAAGTTTCATACACAGAAACCCTGTACAACAGCCTGTAGAAATTAATCTTTTTTAACAAATGTGTAGCTTGTCCTATTTATTATGCTTTGTATCATGCACAATAAAATCTGAAACATTTACAGTAACATGTATGTGGATAGGTCAACCCCCTGTAAAATTTTTGGCATCAACACTTGCATGGTTCGTCCTGTATAAAAATAACTATGTTCTAGAAGTAGCTATGTATTACTTTTTTTCATAATTATTCTGCTGCACAAAAATGTCTGAAATTTTTATAGTGGTTTTATCTCTGTATTATGTACTTTGAATAAAAATTTCATCACCAGAAGTTACCTAGATCAGTGTTTGTGCTTAATCCATGCTTATACTGTGAAAATTAAAATTTCAATACAACACCACCCCTTCTGTTAAAGATTGCCCAAGAAATCGTAACTAAGTAATTTTACATCCAAATCTATATTTTTGTGGACTGCAACTCTGTTGTGAAGAAAATAAATATCATGTATCATCACTACAACTTACACTTGTGCATTCATATAGAATCGACTACTCTCGCCGACGGAACGTACGAGCTGGTGCCCGCGTGAAGCTCAAGTGAATCTAACAGAGGTTTTCGAAGACCCGAACCAAAGTTCGGACGAGCCCCAAACTAACTTTACCCAAGAAGGCAAGCCCCAGAGCATGAAGCCTGTTTTTCTAAATTATGCAACTTAATACTCTATTCTACTTGTGCATTAAGTTTATAGGAGTTGGATGAAAACCTAGTTGCATGATCCTAGGTACCCATGCTCTGAACAGTAGATGTAAGGTTCGATAGAATGCTATGCTAATAGGACTCAATAAAAGTCGAGTGATTTCCTGTCACTCGCGAGAATATAGGAGTTGAATGTTTACTACATGCTGCAATCATAAGGTCGACAGACGGGGCTATGGTGCGATGTTCAAGTTGATGATTGATGTCCCGTCTGTTTAGTGAAAAATGCTAAGTCCGCAGTGTGTGGTAGTGGTGGTTAAGTCTTTGAACGTACTAACTACATGTCGAGAATATGGTAATCGGTAAGCTTAAATACCTAATCGGACCAGCAAGTGGACTGCATCCCAGCCTCTCAACTTCAGTTCCATGCGCGCACATGGTGGGTACAGAGCCGGGCTCTGTAGTCTCGGATGGTGGCCCTGATCCACAATCCGGGAAGAAAGGGGAAAGGTTGCATGTGTGACTCTAGGAGTAACCACATGACGTGTGTTTAGGTTTCCCTTGCAAGGTTAAGAAATTTGATTCGAATCGTTCGTTTCTCGCGGTTATTGAGACTGCTTGACCCTTTTACCACATAGAGTAAGAAATGGAACAATGATGATGATTAATCTTGTTGGATGCAAATTAATTCTTTCACCATGTATGATATTGGATAGTTGCTTACTTAGAATGGATAAAGAAGTCTAGAACCTGGAGCTAAAATATGAAAGTAAGGACCTACTTGTATATGTTTTTCGGCAAAACAAACCCCTCAAGCCAAAAGCCTTGCATGTCTAGGAGTCGGCTAAGTATATTCTACTAGTTGGGTAAGCCTTGCTGAGTATTAGTATACTCAGCCTTGCTTGTGGCTTATTTTCAGGTGATATCTTTGAGGACACGATCGCTAGTTTGACTTGGCCGTGTACTCTTCCTCCTGGTTGGTCGGTGGAATCGGATGCGCCCCCGGCCAACGATGATAATGCCGAGTGATGTCTCGTACGGGCTTCATCGAGACATCCTGTATCGTCGAGTAGTTTATCATTGATTTTCCGCTGCATTGAACTCTGAAGAACTCAATTACTTTGAACTCTGAAGTACCTTGTTTTACGAATTCAAACTCAGTTGTAATAATAATTTATGTTGAATTCGATGATGTAAAATTTGTGGAATGTTGTATCCTCTGGGCTCACCTTCGTGTGAGTACTTTGTGTGTGTGGTTTCGATCGGCAAAATCGTGGTTGTACCAGGAGGTTATCCGACAGACCAGTGGATTACTCCGTTTGAAGTGCGAGTTAGCCCTGATTGCCCTTGTGGTGATGGTTAGCGCGCTTGAGCTGGATTAATTCAGGTTCTGGCACACTCGTCCAAGTCGGCTCTGATTGGAGGCAGCCTAGGTGACAAATAGGAAAGCGCGCTCCTCAACTTCCTTAGGGCTAATCGCAACATATTCGCGTGGAAACCAGCGGATATGCCAGGGGTGCCCAAGGAGTTGATCGACCATTGCCTAAAAGTCGACCCTAAGGCCACTCAGAAGAAGCAACGACTACGTCGTTTTGCCCCCGACAAGAGGGAGGCCATCAAGAAATAGTTAGCAAAACTACTCGCGGCTAGTTTTATTAAACAAGTTTACCACCCAGAGTGGCTAGCTAACCCCGTACTTGTACTCAAAAAGAATAATAATGAATGGAGGATGTGTGTGGATTATACTGATCTCAATAAACACTGCCCAAATGACCCCTTCGCGCTCCCACGCATCGATCAAGTCATCGACTCCATGGCTGGTTGCGTTTTGCTCTCCTTCCTCGACTGCTACCCAGGCTATCATCAGATAGCTCTCAAGAAGGAAGACCAGATCAAAACGGCGTTCATCACCCCCTTCGGAGCATACACTTATACTACAATGTCTTTTGGGTTGAAGAATGCAGGAGCTACTTATCAACGGGCCATCCAATTGTGTCTCGCAGATCAACTTCACTACAGCGTTGAAGCTTACGTTGATGATGTGGTCATCAAGACCAGATCCCACGATGAGTTCATCACTGACCTCGAGGAGACCTTCAACAGCTTGCGACGGTTTTAATGGAAGCTCAACCCGACAAAGTGCGTCTTTGGCATCCCTCAGGGTAAACTACTCGGGTTCATCGTCAGCCACCGCGGGATTGAAGCCAATCCAGAGAAGATTAACGCCATCACGGCCATGGATATCCCAAAGACAATCAAAGATGTCCAGAAGCTCACTGGCTGCATGGCCGTTCTGAACCGCTTCATCTCCCGACTTGGAGAAGGGGGACTACCCTTCTTCAAGTTGCTCAAGCACCACGACAAGTTCAACTGGACCAATGAGGCTAATAAGGCGCTACAAGACCTCGAACATCACTTGCAATCACCACCCATCCTGACGGCTCCCCAACCAGGCGAGAACCTGCTGCTCTACATCGCTGCGACAACTCTCGTCGTCAGCACCACAATCGTGGTGGAATGACAGGAAGAAGGCCACGCCTTCGGGGTGCAGTGACCGGTTTACTTCATCAGCGATGTCCTCTCAAAATCTAAGTTTCGTTACCCGATGATTCAAAAAATTCTTTACGGTATCCTCATCACTTCGAGGAAGCTTCGCCACTACTTCGATGCATACAATATCTTGGTGGTGTCTGACTTTCCATTGGCGGATATCCTCCACAATCGGGACGCTACCGGGCGCATCTGCAAGTGGGGGTGGAGCTGGGAGCCCTCACACTCGACTTCAAGGCCCGGACAGCCATCAAGTCACAAGCACTAGTTGATTTCATGGCTGAGTGGCGAGAAAACCAAGTGGAAGCCCCAACCAACCAGCCGGAGCATTGGGTCATGTACTTTGACGGTTCTCTCAAGCTCGGTGGTGGTGGTGCGGGAGTACATTTCATCAGGCCAAGGGGAAAACAGCTCAAGTACTTGTTTCAAATATGGTTCGAGGTCTCCAACAACGAGGCCGAGTATGAGGCACTGCTGCATCAAGCGATTACTAGTGTATGGCGACTCACTACTGGTGGTTCAACAAGTCAACAAGGAGTGGGACATCAACAAGGACACCATGGATGCCTATGTCATGGAAATACGCAAGCTCGAGAAAAAGTTCTCGGGGCTGGAGATTTATCATATGGTTCGCGACAACAATGTGTGCGCGGACGTGCTCTCCAAACTGGGTTCTGATCGTGCTAACGTCCCACCTGGAGTATTCGTTCACGAGTTGCATCACCCTTCCATCAGGACACAAGACTCAAGTTCCATCATTTAGGGTCCCAAGGAACCCGACCGAGAGGTCTTGATGGTCGAGGTCAACTGGAGGGTGACCTTCATCGACTACATCCAGGAGCACAAACTACCCCCTAGCATCGACCCAAAAAGCGCTGAAGCTACTCGCATCCTACGGCGTAGCAAACGGTATGTTCTAGTCGGAGGCACTTTGTACAAGCGTGGATCAGCATCAGGCATACTCATGAAGTGTGTCAGCACGGAGGAAGGCAAAGAAATACTCCATGAGATTCACGAAGGCGTGTGTGGGAACAATGCTGCTTCTCGCACATTAGTCGGCAAGGCATTTCGCTCTGGTTTCTACTGGCCGACTGCTTTGGTAGATGCCGAAGCACTCGTTCGCCGGTGTACCAACTGCCAATTTTTTGGCAAACAACACCATGTTCCGGCTCATAATTTGATAACCATACCACCTTCACGGCGATTTGCATGCCGGGGCTTGGACATGATTGGGCCCTTTACAACTGCGCCAGGAGGTTTCACACACGTGTTGGTGGCCATCGACAAGTTTACAAAGTGTTTCGAGTACAAACCAATCGCAACGCTCACTGCTGATCGTGTGGTTACTTTCATCTGCGACATCTTACACCTCTTTGGCTTCCCCAACAGCATTATCATAGATGTGGGGTCAAATTTCCACTCGCACGAGTTCTGGGATTTCTGTGAACACAGCTCCATTGAAGTCAAATATGTTTTGGTGGCTCACCCGCGGGCCAATGGCCATGTTGAGCGCGCCAACGGCTTGATTCTTGATGGACTGAAGTAAAGACTTTATGACGAGAATAGCAAAAAGGGCGGCAAGTGGATCAATGAGATCTCATCAGTAGTCTGGGGGCTTTGCACACAACCGAGCAAAGCCACAGGCCATTCACCTTTCTTTCCCGTGTATGGATCTGAGGCTATACTACCAGCCGATGTGATGTGGAAGTCTCCACGACTGGAGATGTTTGAAGAAGGCGAGGCCGACACTGCAAGACAACTTGAACTTGATTCAACCGAGGAAGTCAGATGCAGTGCACTCTTGCAGTCGGCTTGTTACCTACAAGGAGTTCGTCGTTACCACGATAGGAACATTCAACGGTGCTCTTTCAATGTTGGGGACGTGGTACTTCGCCGGATCCAGGATGATACTGGCTTGCACAAGCTCAATTCACGATGGGAAGGACCTTTCATTGTACACAAGGTTACAGGCCCTGGATCTTATCGCCTGCAGTACTCGGACGGCAAGGAGGTACCAAACTTGTGGAATATTGAACACTTGCGTTGGTTTCATCCTTAAATCAACTAGGGCTATCATATATTGGTGCCAAGAAGTTGGTTGTTCCAGTATAACTTCATTTTACATGTTTACGACTTGTACTACGCGCAAGTTTACTGAAGGGGCCTCGCTCCCATACTCCCAGTACCTAATTACTATTGCATGACTAGTATTTTGGGTTTCTGAAGGGCCTTGGTGCCTATACTTCCAGTACAACTCCGTTTTTCTGGTTTACAACCGGTATCATGTGCAAGTTTGCTGAAAGGGTCTCGCTCCCATATTTTTTCAGTAACATATTACTTGTTTTCAACTTGTACACTATGTTATTGAAGGGGCCTTGCTCCCATGACAAGAATTTTACTTGTTGACGACTGGTCCCATACCAGTTCAACTACTTCGACTACTTGTCTTGACTACAATCCTAGTCGGGATCATTTCCGACTAGATGGCTTCATTACTTGCTCATGCACTAGTGGCTACTTGCTCTACGCTGTGGCTCGGGGGCTAACACCACCTTTCTGCATCGACTACTTTATGCTCCTGGCTCGGGGGCTTGATGTGACAAAGCTCTCAGCTTGCTTTCAAAGGCAGTTCACATGTTCCCTTCTGGATACCGCATGATTATTCGATAAATACATGAACCAAGAGGCTCTTTAAGATTTATCTTGGGTGTATGTTTGTTAACCATTATTTCAGGGACTTTATTCCGAAATAAGGGGTTTGTTAAATTTATTATCCAGAGGATTTATTTGGTCATTGGCTCAGGCACGAAGTTTGGTTTGAGCGGTAATTTTGGGTGCTTGTTGGGGATGTTATTTGTTTCACCATCTTTTCAGGGAACTCATCCCGAAAAGAGAGGTTTTTCAAATTTACTATACCAATTTGCCCATGTTTACCATCAAACCTTTACCATATTGCATGCCACGACTCTTTGGATCCTAGATTCCAAAACTTGGGGATTTGATTTCAAGGCTCGGGGGCTGCGGGACATGTGTCATCAGTGATTTATTTTTCAAATCTGTTGGAAGACTAAGCCAGAAGACTCAGGTTTAAATTGACCCTCAGCCTAATTCTACGAGTCAACCTAAGGCTCGGGGGCTACTCCATATGGAGTGCGAGTTAATCGCACCCCATATAAAGATGACTGAAGAACTACTCGGGGCATGAGCACCTCACAGCCTCGATGCAGCTAGGAAAGTACTCGGAGGACACTTTCAAGATGAGGTTCGCAGGGAACTCGAAGACGCCCTTAGAAGTACTTGGACACCCGCAATACTCGGCTACGAAGAGCTCGGGGGCTTGTCAGACCCGGGCACACGGCACTGGCCACGTGGCACACTTCACCTAGGATTCGGGATGGGACATGGCCCGCGCCCTACATCTATTGTAACTACTCGTAATGCAGTAGGATTACTCGTACAGTAGTTAGACTAGTCGGACACAATAGGAGACTACCCGAGAAGTACTCGAATAGGACTCCTTACCTTGTACCCGACACGTGTCCTCCGAGTACTTCCTTGGCTGTGTCGAGGCTATAAGGTGCTCATGCCCCGAGTAGTTGTCAAGTCTTGAGTCTTCTGTCCTTATCTTCCAGCAGATTTGAAAAATAAATCGCTGATGACACGTGTCCCGCAGCCCTCAAGCCTTGAATCCAAATCCCCATGTTTTCAAAAACCTCTTTTTTCGGGAATCATTCCCTAAAAAATGGTTAAACAAATAACTTCACCAAAAAACGCCCTAAATTACCACACAAATCAAACCTGCATTGCTGAGAGCCGTGTCGTATCCAGCCCCCGAGCCTGGGAGCTAGATAAGTCGCATAGCATATGCCTAGTAGTCGGTGGCGCCTGCCCCCGAGCCTAGGTATTGGCCAAGTTGCCGCTGAACCTTGAACTGTCAATGAAGCAGGCTAGTCAGAGTCGATTCTGACTAGTTTTGAAACAGTCGCTAGCGTATCACCGAGCAGAGTTGATTCCAACTAGCTTGTAGGCGAAACGAGTAGTCGAAGTAGTCGCCAGCCTGTCGCCGTGCATTCTTCACGAAGTCCAGTAGTCGCCGATGGTTGTTGATGAACCCACTTAGTCGGAGTCAAATCCGACGAGTAGTCGTTGTAGTCAGCGACATGTAGTCGATCGTTCTCGCGAAATCAGAGTAGCCGTTGGCGATTGTTGATGAAGCCAACTAATCGGAGTTGAATCCGACTCGCCCAGCAGCACGGTTCAAATTAGGTCCCCTGCAAGGTAAACATAAAAGTATGTTGTAACTGATAGACATGAAACCGTGTTGGGAGTGTTGCCCTTGCAATAAACTCCATGCATAACTAGTACACGAAGAAATACTTAAAGTATGGGAACGAGGCCCCTTCAGTAACATAGAGTACTAGTCGGAGACTTAGTAGTCTGAACATTACTGGAAGTATGGGATTAAAACCCCTTCAGTAACATAAGATACTAGTCAGTAACTAGTAATCAAAGCGTTATTGGATTTATGGGAGCGATGCTCCTTCAGAAATCTACGCGTAGTACTAGTCGAGAACTTGTAAAACGGAGTTGTACTGGAAATATGGGAGCGAGGCCCCTTCAGTAAACTACGAGTATTACTAGTCGGGAACTAGTAAAACGGAGGTGTATTGAAATTATAGGAGCGAGGCTCCTTCAGTAAACTACGCATATTACTAGTCGGGAACTAGTAAAACGGAGTTGTACTGGAATTATGGGAGCGAAGCCCCTTCAGTAAAATACGCGTATTACTAGTCGACAACTAGTAAATGGAGTGGTACTGGAATTATGGGAGCGAGACCCCTTCAGTAAACTATGCGTATTAGTAGTCGGGAACTAGTAAAATGGAGTTGTACTGGAATTATGGGAGCGAGGCCCCTTTAGTAAACTACACGTATTACTAGTCGACAACTAGTAAATGGAGTGGTATTGGAATTATGGGAGCGAGGCCCCTTCAGTAAACTACGCGTATTACTAGTCCGGAACTAGTAAAATGGAGTGGTACTGGAATTATGGGAGCGAGGCCCCTTCAGTAAACTACGTGTATTACTAGTCCGGAACTAGTAAAAAGGAGTTGTACTAGAAATATAGGAGCGAGGCCCCTTCATTAAACTACGCGTATTACTAGTCGGGAACTAGTAAAACGGAGTTGTACTGGAATTATGGGAGCAAGGCCCCTTCAGTAAACTACGCGTATTACTAGTCGGGAACTAGTAAACGGAGTGGTACTGGAATTATGGGAGCGAGACTCCTTCAGTAAACTACGCGTATTACTAGTCAGGAACTAGTAAAACGGAGTTGTAATGGAAATATGGGAGCGAGACCCTTTCAGTAAACTACGCGTAGTACTAGTCGGGGACTAGTAAAACGGAGTTGTATTGGAATTATGGGAGCGAGGCCCCTTCAGTAAACTACGCGTAATACTAGTTGGGAACTAGTAAAATGGAGTCTTACTGGAAGTCTGGGAGCGAAGCCCCTTCAATGAACTATGTGTAGTACTAGTCGAGAACTAGTAAAACGGAGCGTTACTGGAAGTATGTGAAGGTGACTAGAAGTCAATGAGGGAGAAATAAATCTTGCTAGTAGCTTCAGTCATATCCTTGGGCGGACCATGAGAATTCACATGTTAACTTGTGAAAACATCACGGTTGGCCCGAAGGGATTGATGACGAGATCTTTCACGTGAGGTGATGAGTTCCTTGGGCGGGCCAAGACATGTCTAGGTTGGGTCAAAGGAAGGGACAACGCAATCATGTACTTGCGTTGGTACAAAGGTCATCGTTGATCAAGGATGACTCGGCTAGCCCAAAGGAACTCTTTGGGCGGGCCAAGACAAGTCGCAAGTTGCCATGCCAAGATGTATCGTTTTGCCCGAAGGAATACCTTGGGCAGGCCAAAATAGGTCGCACGGTGCTAAAGTAAGGATGAACGAACATGGCCTGTTTTGGGAAAATTCCTTGATCCCCTGATCGAGTGGTTGAACGAATTCTTTGGAAGAAACCCCTTGTGTCGAGATGAAAATCGAGACAATGGTTAAACAAATTCCCTAAAGATCTCCGTAAAACCTCCTTGAATCGAGTCTCAATCTTCTCGTGGGTGAGTGGCGATCTTGATTTGTTGGTGATTGCCGATGAAGTCGTGGCGCTTGTTGATGAAGCTGCGCCAGTTTGTTGATGATCCCGACTAGTCGGAATCGATTCCAAGTAGTCACTGGTAGAATGAGTCCTGCTTCCGGCTAGTTGTGTAGTCGAAGTAGTCGTCGGCGGGTCGCCGAGTGCCCTCGCGATGGCGAAGTAGTCATCGAAGAGTCGAGGGTCGTGCCTGCTTGGAGCGGTGCTAGGCCCAACAAGTTGTCAAGGTTGATGGCGCGAAAAGGTGGGCTAAGCCGAGTAGCTTGGAGGACTCCGTGCCCTTCTGATACCGGAGCCTGCCCGACCAGGTTGAAAACATAGAAAGGTCAGCTGAGCCGGGTAGCTTGGAGGACTCGTGCCCTTCCTATGCCCAGGCCCGCCTAACCAAGTTGTAGGCGCAGAAAGGTGGGCTGAGCCGGGTAGCTTGGAGGACTCGTGCCCTTCCGATACCCAGGCCCGCCCGACCAATTTGTAGGCGCAAAAAGGTGGGCTGAGCCAGATAGCTTGGAGGACTCGTGCCCTTCCGATACCCTAGCCCGCCCGACCAAGATGAAGGCACCATTAGGCCGCGGTGGCCATTTGGTAAAGGTATGGCATTGTTGATGAAGTCCGAGTAGTCGTCGGGGACGGGAGCCCTTCGATGGATGCTGGCTAGTCCTTCTCCGACTTGTAGTAGGTGATCCAAATCCTCCTCCGACTTGTAGTCGATGACCCAAACCCTCCTCCGACTTGTACTAGATGTTCCGGATCCTCCTCCGACTTGTCGTAGACGATCCAAATCCTCCTCCGAGTTGTCGTAGAGGACCTCCGACCGAGGGGGATTCGGTTCGAGGGGTTCCGAGTTGTCGATCGCATGGTTGGTTTCTGTGCGGGTGATACGGTTGCTTTAGGCTTCTTCTAGTCGAAAAAATTGATTTCCCGCGAAGCCGTTGGCAAAGTTGTGCGGGAGCAAGGCCCCTTCAGTAAACTATGCGTAATACTAGTCAAAAACTAGTAAACAAAGTGTTACTGGAAGTTTGGGAGCAAGGCCCCTTGAGTAACACAGCAAACTAGTCGGGAACTAGTAATCTGTGCATTACTGGAAGTGTTTGATACATAATGACATCGGTGCTTTATTTGGCTGATTAACGGGTTCCACTAGTCATTGTCAAATGAGGCAACCACTCTTGGAGTTCGCATGGTTCGGCATTCACAGGGTTCTCTGAGTTTAGTGAGGGAGTCGTAATTAACCCGAGTAAATGAACATAAATAGCAACCCTCACTAAGTGGTAAAAAGGGGTGCTTTAGGTGTACGGAACCTCTTGTTTCGAGATAAGGTCCCAAAACAATGGTTTAAACAAACGAAATACCAAAAAGACCCTCAGAAAACCTCCTTGAGCCGGGTACTTAATTTATGAGTAGATCATTAGACGGGTAGTCTCGTCGCCTTTCGTCGTGGACTTGGCGGAGCTCCAAGGGCCCTCCGAAGGGCTTGACATTCAAAAGTAGAATGCTTGCTCTTCGGGTGGTATAGGCATTGCCCATGGAGGCCTTCCTTGAGTCGTTTCTTTGAGTTGGGGGTCTTTTTCCTGCAGGTGGATTGTTCCACGGCTTTTGGCTTGCGCTTCCGAGTAGTCTCCAAGTAGTCGAGAGGGTGTTGATAGTGGGTGGGGCTGTGGGCTTCCACTTCTTTGCGCTCCTGCTGCCTGACAGTGATGACATTGCGGACGTCCCGGCCTGCGTTGATGATGGCTCGAAGGTCACCCGTGGAGAAGTCATGGAGGTTACGGCTTCCCTGCTGGTTTATCTTGACGGCGCGGTGCCTACGTTGGGCGCGCTTCGCATTGATGAGCTTGCGGCGTTCCTTCTTGATCTTATCTGCGTCTTCCACCTTGATGTTGGATGAGGATTCACTATCCATTGTTACGTCCACGTCTTCGTCGAGTGGATCAAGGAGGTAGTTGTCGTAGTCGTCTAGCTGGACCCGCTCTTGGCCTTCACAATCCTCGCCGGCGTGAAACATGAGTACCTCTCGATTGAAGCATTTGGCATACCGCACCAGTTGGCCCTCATCTTCGTCGTCAGAAGGGAGGAGGGGTCTGCCTTCTTGAAAGGGGAGTTCCCCGGGTGTGGCAATGAATCGTGGTGGACTTGATTTGAGAGAGCTGGAGGGTTTCATGCCCTTCCGATGCCCAAACCTGCCCAACCAATCTGATCCCCTTACCAGACCACGAGTCACATGAATAGATGGATCCGAGTAGTTGTCGGAAACCATAGCTCCCCGACAAGCGGTGGCTTTTCCTTCTCTAAGTGGTGGCAGATGATCAAATCCTCTTCCCAAGCGGAGAGGGTCCTGGGTTGAACCGTCTCAACCCGATCTTGATTCGTGAGCGATTTGTTGATGGAGCCAACTAGTTGTTGACCGAGCGGAGCTAGTCGTCGATTAGTTCGCAGCTTGGTCCCGACTAGTTTCTAGTCGAGACGAGTTGTCGAAGTTGTCGTTGGCGCAGCCGACATGTCGAAGTAGTCGTGACTGCGGCACAAGTCGAGAGGTCGAGGTCGTCGCTGCAGCACATCGATGTTGTGACGCGGGGTGAAGTTGAGCAGAGTAGTCGAAACCTTCCGGCTTCCTGGGGTCGATACGCCGAAGGGTGGATTGTGCTACAAGACGGGAGTCAAATTCGAGTACCTCAGAGGGCTCTAGGCCCTTCCAGTACAGGAAACAGCCTTGCAGCATGGATGTTATAGTTAAACCCGGATAATTAACCAAAAATGACTCGGAGTAATCATCGGGTTCCGAGTGGATAACGAGAACTAGGGCCTCCCGACAAGCGGTGGCTCCCCCATCCTCGAGTCCTCCTCGGCCGGGAATTGTAATTGACGGGTACTCTTTGTTTGAGTCAGAGTCGTAGTCGAGAACGGGGAGCCCCTCACGCGCGGTGGCTCACTTGTCTCGAATCTTGAAGAGGTGATCCAAGTCCTCCTCTGAGTTGGGGAGGGACTTGGGTCGCGAGGCTTTCTCAGATCCGTTTGAATCCAATCCGAGTCTTGGTGCGGCACGAGTTCAAGTCGCATCGAAAACGGACGTGTTTTCGATCTGTCTAGGCAGATCGGTGAGTAGCAACTCATCGAGATCGTCGATGAAGGAGTCGAGGTTGATGCGTCGAGTTGCTGCAGAGGCCTCCGGCTTCCTGGAATCGACTAGGTGGATGATGAAGCCACCCAAGCCGTTGGCAATGTAGATCCAGGAGCCGAAGATGAAGGTTGTGCCCTCGTCGAGCACGTTGCTGGTGAAGCTGAGAG
This sequence comes from Panicum miliaceum, assembly GCA_032594955.1. NCBI lineage: Eukaryota > Viridiplantae > Streptophyta > Magnoliopsida > Poales > Poaceae > Panicum > Panicum miliaceum. Next base: position 1,424,835 of record CM064070.1, on the reverse strand, counting down.
ATGCCATCGAAATCTCCGGTGGATGCTCGATGAACACCCCTACCTGGCGCGCCAGGTGTTGGAGTTTTACCACCACGCCCATCGAGGGATTCCCCCGAGGTGGTGAGTTTGTAGGTAGGGTGTCGCCGAGGTTAGGAACTCGAAGGTGCAAAAGAACACAAGGTTTAGACAGGTTCGGGCCACCGAGAGCATAATACCCTACGTCCTGTGTGGTTAGTATTGTCTTTGATGGTGATCGGATGATCTCCTAGGTGATTCCCTTAGGAGGGGGGGTCCCTGTCCGCCCTTATATAGTCTGGGGGGACAGGTTTACATGGAAGTTCTAGTCGGGTACAAGCCTAAGAGTCCTACCCGAGTACTTTTCTGGTAGTTCTCTATTTTATCCGACTAGTTTTACTACTGTAAGAGTAGTTCTACTAGGCTATGAGTAGTTACAACAGATGTAGGGCACAGTCCATGTCCCAACCCTTATCCTATGAAAAGTATGCCACGTGTACAGTCCCGTGTTCCCGGGTCTGACAGGCCGGGCAATGGAAGGGCACGAGTCCTCCAAGCTACCCGGCTAAGCCCACCTTTCTGCGCTTCCAACTTGGTCGGGCAGGCCCAGGCATTGGAAGGGCAAGGAGTCCTCCAAGCTACCAGGCTGAGCCCACCTTTCTGTGTTTCCAACTTGGTCGGGCGGGCTCGGGCAACGGATGGGCACGGTTACCCAATCCCAGCCCACTTTTCTGCGCCACCAACCCCGACAACCTAGCGGGCCTAGAACCGTTCCAGGAAGGTAGGACCCTTGATTCCTCGATGACTACTTCGCCCTCGCGAGGGCACTCGGCGACCCGTCGACGACTACTTCGACTACACAACTAGTCGGAAGCGGGACTCACATCACTAGTGACTAGTTGGAATTGATTCCGACTAGTCAGGATCATCAACAAACCCGTGTGGCTTCATCAACAAGCGACACGGCTTCGTCAGCAATTACCCAAGAATCAAGATTGACAACTATCCATACTCGTCTGGTTTCTACGCTTGGGGGCTGGACGTAATAAGGCGGCTGCCCATGGTAAGCCTGAGACCCGATTCAAGGAGGTTTTACAAAGATCTTTAGGGAACTTCTTTAACCATTGTCTTGAGTTTTATCTCGAAACAAGGGGTTTTTCCCCAAAGAATTCGTTCAACCACTCGGTCAGGGAATAAGTGACTTTACCCATTTTAAGGAGGTTTTACAAAGATCTTTAGGGAATTTCTTTAACCATTGTCTTGAGTTTTATCTCGAAACAAGGGGTTGTTTCCCAAAGAATTCGTTCAACCATTCGGTTAGGGGATCAAGGAATTCACCCAAAACAGGGCTTGTTCGTTCATCCATATTTCAGCGCCGTACGAACTGTCTTGGCCCGCCCAAGGAATTCCTTCGGGCTAACTGAGACATCTTCGCATGGCAACATACAACTTGTTTTGGCCCGTCCAAGGAGTTCCTTCAGGCTAGCCGGGTCATCTTTGCACAACGACTACTTTCGTAACAATGCGTTGCCACTTCCTTTGGGCCAACCGAGACATCTTCGCATGGCAACATATGGCTTGTCTTGGCCCACCCAAGGAACTGATCAAGATCAAGTGCAGGACCTCGTCGTCACCTCCTTTGGGCAAACCAAGACATCTTTGCATGGCACCATACAACTTGTCTTGGCCCGCCCAAGAAACTAATCACCCCATGTGAAGGACCTCGTCATCAAATCCTTCGAGCCAACTGTGACGTTTTCGCAAGTCAACATGTGAATTCTCATGGTCCGCCCAAGGAATCGACTGAAACTACCAGAAAAATTTATTTCTCCTTCGCTAATTGACTTCCAGTCACCTTCACATACTTCCAGTACAACTACGTTTACTGGTTCACAACTGGTATCCGTGCAAGTTTACTGAAGGGGCCTCGCTCCCATACTTCCAGTACAACTCCGTTTATTGGTTCATGACTGGTATTCGTGCAAGTTTACTGAAGGGGCCTCGCTCCTATAGTTCCAATAACATTCACATTACTAGTTTTTGACTAGTATTCTATGTCATTGAAGGGGCTTCACTCCCATACTTCCAATAACAGATTACTAGTTTCAGACTAGTATGCTATGGTTACTGAAGGGCCCTCCCTCCCATACTTCTAGTATAACTCCATTTATTTGTTCACGACCGGTATCCGCGCAAGTTTACTGAAGGGGCCTTGCTCCCATAGTTCTAGTAACACTCTGATTACTAGTTTTCGACTAGTACTCTATGTTACTGAAGGGACTTCGCTCCCATACTTCCAGTACAACTCCATTTACTGGTTCACGTCTGGTATCTGTGCAAGTTTACTGAAGGGGCCTCGCTCCCATAGTTCCAGTAACATTCAGATTACTAGTTTCCGACTAGTATTCTATATTACTAAAGGGGCTTCGCTCCCATAGTTTCAGTAATGCTCAGATTACTAGTTTCCGACTAGTATTTTATGTTACTGAAGGGTCTTCGCTCCCATACTTCTAGTACAACTCCATTTACTAGTTCACGACTGGTATCCGTGCAAGTTTACTGATGGGCCTCGCTCCCATAGTTCCAGTAACGCTCTAATTACTAGTTTTTGACTAGTAGTCTATGTTACTGAAGGGGCTTCGCTTCGATACTTCCAGAACAACTCCGTTTATTGTTCATGACTGGTATCCGTGCAAGTTTACTGAAGGGGCCACGCTCCCATAGTTCCAGTAACGCTCAGATTACTAGTTTCTAACTAGTATTCTTTGTTACTAATGGGGCCTCGCTCCCATACTTCCAGTAACGCTCAGATTACTAGTTTCCAACTAGTATGCTATGTTACTGAAGGGGCCTCGCTACCATACTCCCAGTATAACTCCGCTTACTAGTTCACGACCGGTATGCGTGCAAGTTTACTGAAGGGGCCTCGCTCCCATAGTTCCTGTAACGCTCATATTACTAGTTTCCGACTAGTATTCTATGTTACTGAAGGGGCCTCGCTCCCATACTTTCAGTAACGCTCTGATTAATAGTTTCCGACTAGTATTCTATGTTACTGAAGGGGTTTTGTTCCCATACTTTCAGTAACGTTCAGACTACTAGTCTCCGACTAGTACTCTATGTTACTAAAGGGGGCTCGCTCCCATACTTTTAGTATTACTCCGTTTACTAGTTTTCGACTAGATATACATGGAGTTTACTGCAAGAGCATTGCTCCCAACATGGTTTCATGTATACAACGACTACTCATCGGATTCGACTTCAACTAGTTGGGTTCATCAACAACCGTCGGCGACTACTGGACTTCGTGAAGAATGCACGACGACACGCTGGCAAGTACTTCAACTACTCGTCTCGCCTACAAAACTCGTCGGAATGGACTCCGACTAGTCGACTTCATGGACAGTTCAAGATTCAGCAGCAACATGGCCAATACCTAGGCTCGGGGGCTGGCGCCACCGACAACTAGGCATGTCCTATGCGATTCATCTAGCTCCCAGGCTCGAGGGCTGGATATGACACGGCTCATAGCAACGAAGGTTTGATTTGAGCGGTAATTTAGGGCGCTTTTTGGTGAAGTTATTTGTTTAACCATTTCTTAGGGAATTCATCCCGAATAAAGAGGTTTTCGAATTTACTGAACCAATTTGCCCATCTTCACAATCAAATCTTTACTATCATATATTGCATGCCACGATTCTTTGGATCCTTTATTCCAAACCTTGGGGATTTGGATTCAAGGCTTGGGGCCTGCGGGACACGTGTCATCAGCGACTTATTTTTCAAATCTGTTGGAAGATAAGGACAGAAGACTCAAGAATAAATTGACCCTCAGCCTGATTCTACGAGTCAACCTATGGCTCGGGGGTTACTCCATATGGAGTGCGAGTTTCATCGCACCCCATATAAAAGAAGACTTGACAACTACTAGGGGCAAGAGCACCTCACAGCCTCAATGCAGCCAAGGAAGTACTCGGAAGACATCTTCAAGATGGAGTTCGGGAGAACTCGAAGACACCTTCAGAAGTACTTGGATGCCTGCAGTACTCGACTACGGAGAGCTCAAGGGCTTGTTAGACCCAGGCCTACGGGACTGCGCACATAGCGTACTTTTCCTAGGATAAGGGATGGGACATGGCCCACACCCTACATCTGTTGTAACTACTCGTAGTGTAGTAGGACTACTCATACAGTAGTAAAACTAGCCGGACACAGTAGGAAACTACCCGAAAAGTACTCAGGTTGGACTCCTAGGCTTGTACCCGACTAGGACATCCATGTAAACATGTCCCCCCAGACTATATAAGGGCGGACAGGTACCCCCTCCAAATAGGAGATCACCCGATCATCACCTAAGGCATTACAAACCACAAAGGACGTAGGGTATTACGCTCTCAGCGGCCCGAACCTGTCTAAACTTTGTGTTCCTTGCACCTTCGAGTTCCTGATCTCGGCAATACTCTACCTACAAACTCACCACCTCGGGGGTATGCCTCGGTGGGTGTGGCGGTAAAACACCTGTCTACAACTTTTTTGATGGCAAACCTGAGTTACACTCTGTTCCAGTAAAACGAGATGGGCACTATATTTTCAAAATGGTTAGGACCATCCAAGTCACCTATGGGAAGATGATGAAAGATGGGAAGAAGAGAAATATAGATAAGGCACCTATCGAAGGCGTACCATTCAAGAAACAGTCCATCTTCTACAAGTACTTGCCGTATTGGGCGGACCTCAAGATCCGCCATGCAATCGATGGTATGCACTTGAAAAAGAATGTGTTTGGTAACACAATTGGGCTCCTTCTGGAGACATCAGCAAAGACAAAGGATACCTTGAAGTCACGTCAAGACCTAGTAGCTATGAAGATAGTAGCCATGAAGATAAGAGAAGATCTTCACCTTGTGGATAAAGGGAATGGAAGATATGAACTTCCCCCGGCTAGCTACAACTTGACACATGATGAGAAGAAGGCAATGTGCGAGAGCTTACGGGGGATCAGAGTCCCAAGTCGTTTCTCATCCAACTTAAGGAAACTAGTCTCGATGAAAGACCTCTCGCACTGCAGCTATAACTGTAACAATTGTCATGCGTAGCTGACGGTGTTACTCCCTATTGCAATCAGATCAATCAAGCCAGTATACGTGAAGGTGGTAGTTACTCGGTTGTGTTACTTCTTCAACAAGATTTCTCAAAAGGTGATCGACAAAGATGAATTGCAGAATCTCTAAAAATTAATTGGGGAGACTATGGCGCAGCTCGAGATGTGCTTCCCTCCGGGATTTTTTGATATAACAGAGCACCTAATGATTCACATGGTCGACCAGATACGTGCACTTGGTCCACTTTACCTACACGAAATATGGACGTATGAGCATTTCATGTCCATTCTAAACCGGTACGTACTGAATCGTGCATACCCTAAGGGGTCCATGATAGATTGATACAGTACTAAGGAAATCATCGAGTGTTGCCTAGGTTACCTAAAGGATAAAATAGGCATTGGTTTGCCCGTTTCATGTTTTCTGGGGAGTTTGGAAGGGGTAGGCACAAATGGGAGGAAAACCTTCATTGACAAGGATTTCAAAAGTGTGCAACAAGCACATTATAGCATCTTGCAGCATCTCATGATAATGACACCTTTAGTCAACAAGCACTTGAGCATGATTCGTGCAGAAAGCAATGGCCGCTCGGATGATTGGATCATGAGAGAGCACAAGCGTCGATTGACCGCATGGTTGAAGGACCTGGATCTACCAGATGGGGAGACCGTGGAAGAACAAACGATCAAAAGATTATCTGCTGGCCCATCTAGCCAGGTTACATCATGGCAAGGGTACGATATTGATGGATATCTATTTTATACTACCGCAAAGGATAAGAAGATCGTGTCTCAAAATAGTGGTGTTCACATTGAGGCCTCAGATGAGAGAACTGGCAAAAGTACCACATACTATGGCCCTATAGATGATATATGGGAAGCGCACAATGGTTCCAATATACAAATTCCGGTCTTTTGGTGTCGTTGGGTCAAACACCAAGAGGTGTTGAGCTGGACGGCTATGGGCTCACGGTTGTTGACCTCAACAATTTTGGTTACTGTTGACACCACTTTTTGGCACGGGTCTGGTCAATGATAAAGCAAAGGATGTAGCCGATGGAAGCTGGCCGATGTTGAAACAGAGTTGGCCGATCGACCGATGTGATGTCGCAGCCGATGGAGCAGAGTTGGCATTGATGGTTTACGTCAGCAAGTTATCGTGTAGAGTCCGAGTCTTGTACTAGTAGCTTTAGTTATAGAAAGATTGTTTTCTTTTTAGTCAAGTCATTTTTGTGTCGTGATCGACTAGGATTTGTTGGGTAGCTTATAAATATTGGCCTGCGGGTTTGTAAAAAAGGACAATCATCAATCATCAATACAACAACAAAACCCTTTTCTTATTTGTCGGCGACTTCACCAAAACCTAGCTTTGTAACTTTTTCTCTTTTCCTTCAACAAGTTCTTCCAGCTCACAGGGTTGCATCGCTTCGATCTCCGGCTTGCTGGTAAGTTCCGTGTTTACCGAGCAAACTAGATCTTTGATTGATGGCGCATCGCTTATTTCTCGATCTGTTTACTCACCAGTTATCGATATTTGCTAGTCTTTGTTAGATTGACTTGTTTAATCTCGCTTACCTTAGCTTTTATCAAGGTTATCCAGCTTAGATCCAAGTTATCTATAGGTTTTTACTGCAATTTTTACTATTTTAATCTACTAGATTAAGTTTAGCCAATTGGATCTAGATCTAAGTGTTGCTCACAAGCATTATTAAGTAACATTAATACTGCTTGCTTTTTGAAATCGGCAGATTCTAACCGATTGCTTGTTGGTTTGTACCAGACGTTTTGGCCGATACTCTCTATGGAATGATTCGGAACACCAGCCGATACGTTTCGGTATTTGACTTTGTCTTATTCCATGTCAATTGCAGGTAAAGTGACTAACACGCCAGCACCTACGCGAAGCTATTTTGGAGCCTGCGGCGGAGTAAAACAAATCTCCCAGGTCCTCGCCTGTGGCCACGTAGAAAGCCGATAGCTAGTTTTTTGCGTCAACACGCTTTTGGCACGCCTGGTGGGACCAGAGAACGACTTCACCATGTTCATCCCGATACCGGAGGAGGTGGACGGTGACAATATCCTCAAGGTCACTGAGGAAGATCTCAACGTCACCCAGAAGTAGCTACTGGAGAAGTCAGTGGAAGACTACAAGAAGGCCTGCCTTGGAACTTTCAGTGTCACCAAGAGAGGAGAGGCCATACAAAAGAATATGTTCTCGAAGCCGCGTGAAATTACGATCATTGAAGATGCGGTCCAGTTTCAAGAGATGTTCGATCAAGCTATGCATCACGCAATGACCAATCAGTCGAACGTCCTGATGAATTCGATTCAGAATGCTATCAGGGAAACTATGGCCAACAGCTTGCAGATGGGTTACAAAGGGTTGTGTTACTCTCAGCCAAAGTCATCGGCCACAGCATCATCGAGAGCAGGGACCGCCGCTATGGCCGGCTTTGGCACCCAACCGCCACCGCTAAGCACAGTGATGCCGATCGCCGGAAGCTACACAATGCCACCGTACATGTTCTAGAGGCAGACGTATCAGCCGATGGCATCTCTAGTCTAGACAGCACTGGTATTTACGCCTTCTTCGCCGATGATGGCAGCATCGGTGCGTTGTGGATCTTTCAATGTTCCTGCTAGTTTCATCCCCGACCCATCTCTAGGGATGCCTCCTAAGGAGAGGTTCGCCTCTTAGGAGTTTGAGAGCTTGAGTCACCTTGTTCAGAGACTATCCAATGTTGACGTCTGTGATGAAGATCCTAGGAGGAACCCATTTCAGAAGAAGCTTGTGTGTGTTGAAGATTCTTCCGATTCTGAAGGAGAGGCCGAAATTGGTTTGGCAGAGTGGACCAAGAATAAAAAGCCAGTTTCATGCCCGTTCACTAAAAAGGATACTGAGAAGTACGGGTTCGATGTCAACAAGGCTGACAAGATCTTCGACTTGTTATTGCAGGAGGGACAAATCAAATTGTCTCCTACTCATACGATCCTGACGGCCGAAGAATTGAAGAATTGCAAATATTGCAAGTGGCACAATGATGTGTCTCATGAGACCAACGAGTGTAAGGCGTTCCGTCAGCAGATCCAGTCGGCCATTGAGCAGGGGAGAATTAAATTCAAAAGTCCTACGAAGCCGATGAAGATTGATGGGCACTCTTTCCCTACCAACATGGTGGAAGTCAACAGTCAAGACGTCAAGGGAAAATCAAAAGTGTTGACCTCAGAACGGGCCAAGCAGACAGGAGCTGTAGATTCTAAGGTACAAGTGTCAGCTGATGAGTTGAAGAACCGGAGCCGAGAGGAACAAGGCAAAAGTTCCAGAGGTCCACAAAGACCTGTTACGTCCCAGATGTTGTTGGCGAAATACCAACGTCAGCAAGATAGGGAAAGGCGCCTCCAGGAGGAAAGGTGCCGACGCGATGAAGATCATTGGTGACGCCCCCTTCTTCATTTTTTACTAGAACGGAAGTTGAGACTGCCGTCGGCTCACAATTGTCCTGAGTGCAGTGGGCCACGAGAAGATCACCGCTCGTTCAAGAGGCAATACCACGATGACCATGATCATGGGCCGATCAATAGGAACAGACCCGTTAAGAAGCGTGTTTCCGTTCATGATCGGCTAGGAGGATGTGTCAGTACCCGAGGTCAGTTGGAGGATGAGGCCAATGATTGGGTACTAGATGAAGAGCCCTTCAATCGCGAGATTGAACATCAACGCAACTATCGCTATTATCCAGAAACTTACCCCCATTGGTGCCCCGGAGGGTTGACCAAATCTTAGAGAAGAAGGGTTCAGAGACTGCGCCACCAGAAGCAAGAAGAAGAATGTGCTTGATGGGAGAAACAAGTGAAATCCCAGCTGTGGCGCGTCAAGCAAAAGACCGATGAGACTACCCCATCAACATCGGTTGACATGGTTTTCATCTTGCCGATGGAGTTCAAGGCTCCGTCCGATAATGAAGAAATAGAGGAACTGGTGATGGTGCAATTGACGCTAGATCCAGTGCAAGCCATGTTTGACAAGCCAGAAGAGAAAGAGCGCCGACATCTGAGGCTTCTGTACATCAAGGGTCACGTTGATGGCCGACGATGACCAAAATGATGGTCGATGGTGGGGCCGCTGTTAATGTAATGCCATATACAACATATCGGAAGCTTGGGAAAGATGAAGAAGATCTGATCAAGACCGATATGGTGCTCAAGGATTTCTAGGAAGACCTCGCCAGCTCTGGGGGCAATGAACATTGAACTGACGATCGGAAGTAAGTCTCTCCCTACTACTTTTTTCAACATCAATGGCAAAGGTTCATATAATCTGCTCCTGGGACTTGATTGGATACATGCCAACTGCTGCATTCCATCCACTATGCATCAATGTCTCATCCAATGGCTGGAGGATACTATCAAAGTGGTACCCGCGGATTCATCGCTCAGTATTGCAATAGCTGATCCTCAAATCTAGGGGTATGATGGCATGGAATGCATCTCGGGCAAGGTCTGGGAAGGAGATTTCCTGTAGATGTCCGAATTCGTACTTAAGCCAATCCAAGCAATTGGCTCTGAAGAATCGTCTTGATGAATGATTTCCTGCTGGATAATGAAGGCAAACTTGGACAAAGATCTACATCGGCTGACGGGTTGGAACGAGTTGATGGTGAGAAACTTAAGCTAATGTTTTATCAATGCTAGATTGGGTCCTATGGTTGACAGTGAAGCTAATTAAAGAATCGGTTGTAAGTTGTAGCCGATATGGAAAGTATCGCCTTTAGCATAAAAAGTGTTGATACGAAAAAGCAACAGAACACAGTGTACGTAATTCATTAGCCAATTGTGTCTAACCATGGTCAGTTACTTCATGGCCGACACATATGTGTCGCCCTTAGTACAAAAATATTTACAGCAAAAGTGTGTTTGCATCATCATGATGACTTCAAGGTATGAGACGGCAAATAGAAATTGAGTTCACTACATCGATCCGAGGAAGCTCTGGATTGCCTGAATCGTGCATAGACGAATTTGGTCAATCTCGTTGATTTCTTTTTGATCATCCTCAGCCGACCCTAGGATTGGCTTGATTGATTTATGGATACGGATGGCTTCGCGGACCGATGCTTTCATGTCTTCTTTCATTTTCTCGATGACATCGGGGAGTTGTTCGAGCTTCTTTTCCTCTTCAGCCAGAGCAAGAGTGGTTGCCTCTAGTTCTTTCGTAAGCATAGCCCTTCTGGCCTTCAGCCGTTCAATTACGCCTACGATGCTGTGCTTGCGCGGCATGATCAGACAAGCGCTGCTGAGCTTGGAGGACCTTGAATTTGTGACCTTCTATAAAAGCAGCTGGGAGCAGGACGGCTTCGACATCGGCCGGTAGTTGGCCCTTCAGGTGGCAGAATATTCTCCTTATTCCTTCCGCATCTTGAACTAGTGAGCCGATGTCTTGATTCAGGAGCTAGAAGATGTCTTGTAGCTTGGCTTTTACTTCATCAGAAGCTTCTCCCAGTGCTACGGTTCTTGATGTTAATTCCTCATCTTCCAGAAAGTCTCCAATTTGGTATGAGAAGAGGCTATTATCTGGAGTATCTCGAGCCTACACGGATGAACCAAGTCAGTAATGGTGGTATAATAAATAAATTGACTAAGTTGCAAGATGTTTACCTATTTCAAGTGGATCTCATCAAATTGAGTAGGCACCGAAGAAAGTTGCTCCCCTGTTAGCTCAGCCGATGTTGGGATGGTTGTTAGAATAATAAGTGCATTGGCTCTTTGCGGTTGACCTTCTTGTTCTTCTAGGAAGGCACTTGGTTGAACTGACGTAGTAGCATCTCGTGGTTGTGCTTGGACGACGGTGATTGATGTCTGGTGAGACATCGGGAAAATCATAAGTATCAATGACTGCCTTGAGATTTTTCAGGAAATTGTGTTACCTGAGGAGCTGGTTCAGATGGAGATGATGAATCCGACAAGACTTCCACTGCTGGAGTGATCAATGTCTCCAGATTAGTAGATGGTGGAGTTGATGCCCGTGTTGATGGAACCTGTGTCGATAAAAATGAATTCTTCGGGTAGGGATATCATGATTAATTGCTTAATAATAATCAGATTAACTTACCTAGAAAGACGATACTCGCAGTCGCACTGCCTCTGCGGGATCGACTGAATGAGCCGATGAGGATGTTCCCTTGGCCAGCCTCTTGCGCGCAAGCTTCTTGGTGCTCGTTGCTTTGCGCTTAGGGAGTCGGCCTTCAGCCACATCCTTGAGAGATGGTGCGGTGCGGCCGATGTATGGTGTCTCTGAAGGAGGGGCGTAGTTAATCAGCCGGTTGGTATTATTGATCTCTCGAGGAGTAGTGCCAACATCCTGCAGCCATAGTAGAAAAGGATGTCAAATAATATTCTAAAGTGGAATTAATAGAACAGTGAAGGGTATATCACCTCATCATCTTGCATGGAGAAGGAGGGATCAAACTTTTGGCAGTATGTTCTGGCCGATGTGCAGAAGAGATGGAGACTCCATTCTGACCACTATTGCCGAAAAGGTTTGGTAGCGAAGGAACTGATGGTCCAGCCTTCCAAATCAATGGTTTCACCGTCTGGCATCAAATTTTTCAGCCAATCATATTCTAAGCCACTGTTGACCACCTTTCTTGGCTTTACTGGATCGGCAAAGAACGGACGGATTGGTAATTGGCCAAAACCAAGCTGACGAGCTGCTATTGATGGATGGTAGAATTCGCTGGACAGTTGATGACTTCGATCGATGGAAAAGTTGACAGGAAGGATTCCTGGAGTGATTGCTTCTCCAAGGTTTGTCATACTGTCAGCTTCAGTATCAATAGACTTGAAGCTAAACTTGACAAGAAGCTTGAATGTGTTTCTTCCGCCATAATAAGCATACCAGACTATTTTTTTTCCTAGGCAAAGCCATTATAGAAGCATCTGAAGAAGGTAGCCATTTCTGATGGGACCAGTTTGTTGCAAGGAAACATCGATGCCGCTTCACCGTATGATGTGCACCGGTGTGTTCTGGGTTCTTCCTCTTCAGAGTGATTCCCTGCAAAGCTCATCTTTCGGAGGTCCTTGTTCAACACCTCATGCATGTAAAAATTCAACCATAGGTTGATGAATCACCAAGGACCGATTGCCAATCGGATGGCCGGTCGACAGTTTAACAGAGACTTGGTGTAGAAGGAAGTATACTGAACCCAAGAGATGCTTGCCTAAAGGAACCACGTGCCTTGAGGCCAAGGATTCGGCCATGGTTTGCCTCTTTCCGTGGCGATCGACATAACCCTTCCAACCACCAACATTCTTTGTTTCTAACCGATGGGAGGGCTTGGCTAGAAAGTTGAAAGCAGAGTCAGTGGCTGAGATGTTAAGACCCGTCAGCATGAGGACATCAGCCAAAGTAGGCATCATTGGACCAGGGCCGAACAAGAAAGAATTAAGGGTGTCTGACCAGAAATGTGAAGCTGGAATGTGCATGGATTTGTTTCTTGTCATGGTCGACAAAGAGAGCTCAATGCATTGATCTATTTCATCCTCATCCCAGATTGTCCTCTTTGAAGCGGACAACCTAAGATACCAGTTCCTCCATCCAGGAGTCATGCTCGGCAAAGGTCTGAAATTTTGAATCCAATCTGATGTATCCATGTTGGATTATTTGAATGGGATGCTGCTAGTTTCTAAGTTAATCAGATCAGTGGTTTCTGGATCTCCCATGGAACCTAAGCAGATGAGCCTCGGTCTATCTTCTATTGGTATGGTGATTCGGTCTCTAACATTCTATATGCAAAGGAAAAAAATTTTAAAAGAAAAGGAATAAAAGGCGGAGAATACAGAGAGATGAATAGTTGAAATTCTGTACTGCGGGGATGTTGGTGAGAGAAGCCTAACATAGTGTTGGTGCTAAAATCGGCCGGATAGGAATCGGCCGATGGTCTTTAGCGTCGGACACATGACCCGGGAGAATCTGCTTAGCTCCTGTTCGGGTTATCGCCCTGGTGCGGTTCGCGCGGCGTGCCAGTCAATCTGACCTGTTGATTGACAAGGAAATAAAGTATTAAATTCCAGGCGCTCCGATCGGCTGGAGTTCCGATCTGTCCCGAAGAGCGCGTCCGCAGCAAATCGGCCGATTTGCTGTAAAGATGATCGGCTATGGATCAGCCGATAATCGCGTAATAATTGTAAAGAAAACTGCTGGAGCGATCTAAACAATTAGTACGGATGCAACACTTGAAATAGATCTAATCGGCTGTAAGATGGTAAATCGAAGAAGAACGATAACGAAGCCGATTACTCTGATTTCAAGCTGGATAACTGGTGATAATACTAGAATAACAGGTAAAACTTGCGATTCTAGTAAATATCGATAACTGGTGAATAAATCCAAACGAAACCACAGCGATGCGCCCGTAGTTAAAGCTCGGATATTACTCGATAAGCGGAACCTACCAATTGGCTGGAGATCAAGTTGATGCAGTCCTGCCAACCCGTACGAACTCGTGAAAGAAGAAAAGTATTGGCGAAGTCGCCGACTTGAAAGTAAATTGCTGAAAAAAACTAGAAGTATTGTTGTTGATTGATGTGATTTTTTTTTTGCAAGACCCTGATGACTCCTATTTATATCCTAAAACTAGGAAAACTACTATATCTATAATAACTTTTAAAGGAAACGGACTCCCGCAGAATCTTCCGCCGCCGTCCCCTAATCCAATCAGGATTCTTTTCAATTGCTCCTTGACCGACTTAGCGTTGCCCTGTTGACCAACTTTCGACCAGGACCCTCCGAAATAGTCCCATCATGTTGGCGCAAGCTGTATCACAAATCGGCCGATTTCCAACTGTTACCTCAATCGGCCGATTCCTTACCGTAGCCTTTAGATCTGTCGCATCGGCCGACCTTCTTTTCCCGACGCCGATTTAACACGTGTCAAAATCTGGCGTCAACACATGCCCCCCAGTTTTGGAGTAAAACATAACTTTTTCTTCGAAACTCTTTCTTTAATCCTTTCCTCCGAGACGGGCGCCGTAAAAACCTTCTTCTGTTCCGCGGCACAATGATTGCAATTTCCTCGGACCGAGCGCGCGAAACGACTACTCCCCTGGAATTCGTGTAGACGGCGCGGTAGGAATACCATCTTTGCCCTTGCTCTCCTGATTTTTCTTAAGTACTGGCCTTCTCCGCCTACTCTTCCCCAAAAATCTAGCATTCTCTTCCAGCGAACCACTGTTCGTCTCCCTCCAAGCTATCTTTGATCTCCAAGTGCTTCCCCTCTTCCGGCGATCTCATCCGCGACCTGCTCCAACCCTCCAATGGCGTCACCATCGGCGACCGCTCCATCCACGGAAGCTCTATCGGCAACTCCTTCAGCGGCGGCGGCCCAATCGGCGGCTTCCCTGGCGGTCTCATCGGCGACGATGATTTCCATCCCAGAGGTAAATGCTTGAAATTTTTCCCTTTTCGCTTTTCTACTGCTTCAGTACTTTCCAGATCCTTTCTCAGTTTCTTCCCCTTTTCTCCCTTTTTAGGCACTTAGGCACCGAATCACCATCCCCCTCTCAGAATCCCTTGACCTCATCTGCTTGGGCCCAATGGGGAACCCCGATTCAACAGACTTGATCAGTCTAGAAACTCATAGAATCCCATTCAAGCAGTCGCCCATGGACCAAGATCAGTGGGTAGGTACTTTTAGATCCTGGCCAAATGAAACCCCCGGCTGGAGAGAAAGGTACCAGAGAGTGGCCAGATCTTGGAAGATTCAGTGGGAGGAACAAAAAATCGGCCAGTGCATAGACCTATCTTTGTCTCAGATGGAAAGAAATGAACCTCTGGTCATGGCAGCTTCTTATTTCTGGTCTGATGCACTCAATGCATTCCTTTTCGGACATGGACCAATGACCCCGACTCTGGCCGATGTTCTGTTGTTGACCGGCCTCGATGTCTCCTCCACCGATACCCCTTTTAACTATCTGTTCAAGCCATCACATCGGCTAGAGACCAAAGGAATCGGCGGGTGGAAAGGGTATATTAGCAAAAATATGAAGACCGGGACAGTTTCACAGAGGGAGCATACTGCTTTTCTGATGATGTGGCTAGGAAAGCACTTTTTCTGTGGCAGAGCAGTTGGACCCTCTTCAAACACCCAAGCTTTAGCGGAGGCTTTGTCACAAGGATCGGCCATCCCCCTTGGAAAACATCTCCTGGGATCGGCCTATTACCTGATGCACCAAATCGGCACCAAGCTGTCGAAGGGGGAGCCGATCGAGAACCCTGGTGGTCCCTGGTGGTTCATCACCCTCTGGCTCAATTTACACATGAGCAAGGTCTCTCAGCAACGGATAGAGACCAAAACTTTCCCAAACATTGAGTCAGAGGAGAATCCATCCGTCCGACGACGCTGCAGATCTTTTGGAGAAGCGGCATCAGCCTTTCCCGGCTGCCAGTTTACTGCTACCCGCACAGCTGAGTACTTCAGATGCTTTTATAATGGCCTTAGTGAAGAGACCGTCAGCTGGCATCCATATCAAGCAGTGGAGCCGATTTTTGAATTACCCATAAGCTACGACTTCTCCGCCCATACTTTTGACAGGGAGCTTATGGATGTCTTGATCAAGCCAGGGATTCTGCCAGCCAATTTCTTCTCAGGAAAGGACTCTCCCACCTATGAGTCCTACAATCCATCGGCTGCAGCAAGGCAACTGGGTTTTGGCCAACTGCCGATTCGGGTCTACTTCGCCGGTCAAGCGAAATTTAGGGATGGACTGACTTCAAGTCTTGATTACAGTCGGCTGTGCGACCTAGTACCCGATTCCAGTACTATTGATCTGAATAATTGGTCAGTTGCCTCTTTTGCCACCCAGCAATTTAAATTATGGTGGGCAGAATGGAAGCAATACCTTTTCTGCAAATCTCCATCGATTTATTGCAACATTCTGGATCTAGAAAATATTGACCCAAATGCAGCGGTATGCCCTCTTTCCCAGCCGATTCCAATACTATTTCTTTCCATATTGTCATCTTGTTATTAACTCACGTTCATCTTCTCAGTCTGAAAGCCAGGTCCCTCCGATGCGGAGCCGAAGCGGCAGGCCGATAGATAGTCACCATCAATACACGCCATATCCACTTATCGGCTTCCATGCTCCAACTATCAAGGATATCTCTACTGGCCGATCGAAACGAGCACCGAAAAGGCCAACCTCGAAGATAACCAGCCGTCGAGTGCGAGCTCGCATCGGATCGGCCGATCAGACGGTAATAGCATCGGCTGAGACTCCCCGTGTCGGATCGGCCGACCAGATGGCAGTGGCATCGGCCGAGACTCCCCGTATCGGATCGGCTGACCAGATGGCAGTGGCATCGGCCGAGACTCCAATCCCTTCACCTTTGCTGGTTGTCGAGATAGCCGATCCTCAAGTCACCGCCGAAGTCGGGGCAGCTGCAGCATCGCTATTAGTAGAAGTTGTTCAGGTAATCTTACTTATCCCATATATTCTTCAAATCTTCCACTGACATTAACTCTCTTCCTCTGCCAGGCTGCACAAGCTATTCTACCGCAGTCTCTGCAGCAATCGGCTACGTCTCAAGTGGAAGCCAAAACTCCAGCAGCTCCTCTTGTCGAGGTAAATGACCTCTTACCTTGATCTCTTAATTTTCAGAGAACTTAAACGATCCTGATGTCAGGCCGATTTGGGCATGTTGACTATAACCCCACAACAAACATCGGCCGGAAGATCAACGGAGGCATGACAGATTTCTCACACCATCTTATTTCAATTTCCCACAGCATACTCACAGGATCTTCTTTTATGTCCTTTTCAGGAAGCTGGTCCAAGCGGAGCACTGATAATCGTTGAATCCTCTTCTTCCGACGAGCCAACTGCACCAGCCCCTGAGACAAGGGAGACGCTTCCACCGGCGCAGGCAAGAGAAATTTGTTTTAAGGAGGTAACGAACTTACCATTAGAACCGGCCGATTCCCTTTTACTGCTTGCCTACCCTTTTCTTTATTTCTTCACAGGAGCAAGACACCCCTAACAACAACATCTTCTCCTTTGCCGTCTCCTTGCCTGATGACGAGGAAATTGCTTCACACCCAATTTCGTCGAGCTCTACCCCCGATGATGTCCGCGCCAAGCACGAAAGCATGCGCACTCTCCTTCAAGACGACATCGGCCGATTGGTAGAAGATGCTTCGCCGATTCGACGACTTTTCAACGAAATCAAGGGTCGAATCCCGGAAGAAGTTTCAGAAAACTTGGCTCATGCTGCCTATATAGAGCATATGCATATTCCGGTTTCCAGGGCGCTGCGCCACATGGCCGATCGTGCCCAGATGGCAAAAACTCGGGAAGAGGTCGATTCATACAAGCATCGGGCTCAGGAGGTACACCACAAGATCAACTTCCTCGAAAGCTGCCATCCGGACATCGTCGGCGCGATAGATCGGCTGAAACGGAGAAGAGCAGAGCTGGCCAAGGAGATGGAGCAGATAACCAAAGAGATAGCCGCTGAAGAAAAGAAACTCCACGAACTCCCATCCATCATCAGTGAGCTGAAGCAAGAAAGACAGCACTTGGCCCGTGAAACGATAAGGCTTCGTCGCCGTGTGTCATAAGTTCCAGGATCGGCCGATGATGATCAGAGAGTACTAGACTCGGCCGATCAAATTAGACGACAAGCTATTGTAGCCATAGATGCTTTCCTTGGGTTGTAAAGAACATTGTAAACATTTATTGCTCCTTCAATGTTACTGCGTCGATTTGGTCTTGAACTGTTTCTTTAGTCAGCTTTGCATTTATGTATGTGTTTACTCTGATAGGATGTGTCTCACCGTCCATCTACCTCTCTTTCCTTTATAAGTAGACCCTTTACCATCTCTAGAGGCATACGCATTACTTATCTTCTCTTTCCCTCTTTACTGTCTCAAAATGAACGGCAAGATGTCTTCTTCGTCCTCTTCATCTTCTTCGTCTATCAACCAGGTATGAACTCTCCTCTGCCTTTCCCCTAAGCATCTCAATCGCTCTGATGTTGGGTAAACCCTTCTATTTCTATTTAGCCAAAATGTCTCAGCCCCGGTCTAGAACGAGCGATTGAAATCATGCATTCAGAAGAACCACTATCACAGGCAGACACAGGTCTGATAAGAGCTCATGCTGAGGAACTCAGAGATCATGTCCCCGCTGTTGTCCAAGAATACTGGAACCTTATAGATGCTCACTTTTTGGTCCGTAAGCGACCATCTTCTTAAAAAATTCCTCCACTTCCTTGTAAAGCTAAGACCGAAGTTGCCATGGAGGATCTGGAGGAGAAGAAGACCCGCCTCCTGATAGAACTTTGCAACCAAGCTGAAATTGGAGCCACTGCAGAGGACCCAAAGGAGAAAAGGCTCAGCCTTATGATAGAACTGGGTCGCATCGAGAGAGAAATCCAGCGTAGGCGTAATCAGTAGACATATCGGTATTTTTATTCTAAGGGCGACTTGTACGATGTCGGCCATGTACTCTATCATTTTCATCCAATACTGAATCCCAATGTTTTTCTTCATCAGATGTGTAGACGAAAACCGATGAAAAAAATCGGCCATATTATCTTGATATATTTTACTGCAAGTTATGCATCTACCCAAATGCTTGGATAGTACCTCTTCAGATATCGTCCGTTTAAAGCTCTTGGGAATTCCTCCCCTTCGACTGTCTCCAGAATATATGCATTCCCAAGGGCACATCGGCCGATTCTGTACGGCCCTTCCCAAGTAGGTGACCATTTACCGAATTTGGGATCTTTGGACCCTATCGGTAGCACCAACTTCCACACCAAATCTCCCTGAGAGAATTATTTAACTTTGACCTTTTTGTCATACCATCTAGCCACCCTTTTCTTGTTTTCTTCTATACTAATCAGGGCTCTTAACCTTAAACCTGCCGAATCATCAAGTTCATTCTTCATGAGGAAAGAATAGTCATCGGCCGTTAACTGATCTTGAAACGATATACGTCTTGACCCTGTCCTTATCTCCCAAGGCAAGACTGCCTCATGACCATAAACCAGCTGATAAGGGGATATCTTAGTGGTTCGATGACAAGCCATCCTATAAGCCCATAAAGATTCAGCCAAAGACATATGCCACTTTTTGGGTTGTTCTTCTATCTTCCTCTTGATTAGTTTGATTATCCCTTTATTGGACGATTCTACTTGGCCATTGGCTTGAGCATAGTATGGAGAAGAATTTAATAATTTAATCCCCATATCGGCGGCAAACTCTCCGAATTCTCCAGAAGTAAACATTGTTCCTTGGTCAGTTGTGATGGTTTGAGGAATACCAAATCGATATATAATATGGCTTTTAACAAATTCAATCATATCGGCCGACGTCACGTTCCTTAAAGGAACTGCTTCCACCCACTTAGTAAAATAATCCGTGGCTACCAATATAAACTTATGCCCTTTGCTCGATGGAGGATGAATTTGTCCGATGAGATCTATTCCCCAACCTCTGAACGGCCACGGCTTAATTATTGGATTCATAGCCGATGCTGGCACGCGCTGTACATTGCCAAACCTCTGACAGTCTTGGCATCCTTTGTAATACTTGAAATAATCCTCAAGAATAGTTCCGGATCATCCATTGTTCCGGATCATCCATTTCATTTTGTGAGCCGATTGATGAGCTCCACATACGCCTTCATGGATTTCTCCCATCAGAACCTTTGCCTCTTCTGTTCCCAGGCATTTGAGAAGAACCCCATCAATCGTCCGGTAAAATAAATCATCCTCAAGCAACACATATTTTGTAGCTTGAAAACGTATTCGCCGATCCACTTTTTGGGATGGATCTTTCAAGTAATCGGCGATTTCCTTTCGCCAGTCATCAGCCGCGAGCTCTAGCATCATTGCTCCCTGAATCGGCCGATACCCGGAGGCATGTTGGGCCAGCCTGTTGGCCTCTTCATTATAATTTCTGGGGATATGCTCAATTATTGCAGACTTGAACTCTTTTAAAAGCTGAAGGCAATCTTCATAATAAATCCTCAAGATATCATCCTTGCACTCAGATCGCCCCGTTAATTGATCCACAATGAGCATGGAATCTCCAAAAATTTCGACTGCATCAGCTTTGACTTCCTTTAATAATTGTATGCCTTTCAGAACGGCTCGATATTCCGCCTGATTATTAGTTGCGGAAGCTTCTATCGGCAGAGAGAAATTATAACTTGCCCCCCAAGGCGGCACAAGAACAATGCCGATTCCTGATCCGACCCCACACGAAGAACCATCAAAATATAGAGTCCATGGAACTGGTTCAACGGCAGCAATTTCTGGTCCACAATGCTGAGCTACGAAATCGGCCATTACTTGTCCTTTGACAGCTTTGGCCGATTCGTACCTTAAGTCGAATTCTGATAGAGCCAGGATCCATTTTCCAATCCGTCCTTTCAAAATCGGCAATGATAGCATATACTTCACCACATCATCCTTGCATACGACTATGCATTCTGCCGATAACAAATAGTGCCTGAGCTTGGTACACGAGAAGTATAAACACAAGCATAGCCGCTCCACTGGGGAATATCTTGTTTCGGCGTCTAGGAGTCTTCTGCTGACGTAATATACCACTCGTTCTTTCCCCTCAAACTCCTGTACCAACGCCGATCCAATAGCCTGTTCATCAGCCGATAAATATAATTTGAACGGCTTACCAGGCTGTGGTGGGACCAACACTGGAGGTGAAACTAGATATTGCTTGATATTTTCCAATGCTTTCCGTTGTTCTTATCCCCATATGAATTCCTGGTCGGGCTTTAATTTCAACAGAGGGGTAAAAGCCTGAATACGTCCTGATAGGTTGGATATGAATCTTCTGATAAAGTTAACCTTGCCGATGAGGGACTGTAGCTCAGTTTTATTTTGTGGGGCCACGACTTTGTTGATGGCATCTATAGTCTTGCGGTTGACTTCTATCCCGCGCTCATGAACCATGAATCCTAAGAATTGCCCAGCCGATACACCAAATGCACACTTGTTTGGGTTCATCTTCAACCCATGCTTCCTTGTGCACTCCAGTACTTCTTGTAAATCGGCCAGATGTTCTTGGTGACCTTTTGACTTGACCACGATGTCCTCTATATAAATTTCCACTGATGTACCAATGAGCTTGTGGAAGATGTAATTCATGGCCCGCTGATACGTAGCACCGGCGTTCTTCAACCCAAAAGTCATAACAACCCATTCGAATAAACCAAGATGACTTGGACACCTGAAAGCCGTTTTCGAGATATCTTCTTCGGCCATTAATATCTGATTGTACCCTGCATTCCCATCCATGAACCTATGACTTTGTGTTCTGCGGCAGCATCTATCAAGATATCGGCCATTGGCATCGGATATCCATCCATTGGCGTAGCCTGATTTAAGTTCCAGAAATCGATGCACACGCGTAACTTTCCATTCTTCTTGTATACGGGCACAATATTAGAAATCCATTCGGCGTAGCGGCACTGCCGAATAAATCCTGCTTCAATTAACTTTGTAATTTCGGCCTTTATATCAGGTAGAATCTTGGGGTTACACCGTCGTGCAGGTTGCTGATATGGCCGATATCCTGATTTTATAGGTAACCGGTGTTCAACAATGGACCGGTCTAGACCTGGCATCTCATGATATTCCCAAGCAAAGCAATCCTTGAACTCTTTTAATAAATTTATCAGTTTACACTTATACTCAAGATCCAAATTAGCACTAATATACGTCGGCCTTGATTTGCTGCTATCTCCCAAATCTACCATCTCCAATAAATCGGCCGACGTAAACCCATGCCCAAGCTTCTCGTCTTCTCGGACGAGCTGATCCATCTATTCTGAATCTTCAGAGCCGACTGCTTGGATCGGTTGTAGACCAAAATCGGACACTTTTAGGAAGTCAGTGTCCCAAGTCCTGCCGGATATACATCTGACGTGCTCGCAGCTTCACTGTTGCGTGTCGGCCGCTGCAACGCTGTAGGCGGAATCGGCGGTGACTATCTTTGTGTTGTCGCCGACCCATTGCACGAGGCATTGATGCATTGTAGATGGGACACAGCAGTTTGCATGTATCCAGTCGCGACCAAGCAGCATGTTGTAGGATCCCTTGCCATTAATAACGAAAAAAGTGGTAGGAAGGGTCTTACTGCCGATGGTGAGGTCGACGCAGAGCGCTCCACGGGCGGGAGACACGTTGCCTTCGAAATCCTTTAGCATCATGTCCGTCTTGGTGAGGTCTTCATCGCCCTTGCCTAGCTTGCGGAACATGGCATACGGCATGATGTTAACTGCAGCACCTCCATCCACTAGTAATCTGGTGACGGGTCTTCCGTTAACATAGCCTTTGAGAAATAGCGCTTTAAGATGTTGCCGTTTTACTTTTGGTTTCTCAAAAGTAGCCGTCATTGGATCTAGCACCAGTTGTGCCATTTGTTCTTCCATTCTTGTTGCTTTGTCTCGATCGTCAGGCGCCATAAATTCCATCGGCAAAATGAACACCATGTTGATTTCGGCTGCCGATTCTTGATTGTTTGTTTCCTGATCGTTTTTCTTTGGGCGCCACACCCGAGACTTAACATTTCTTTTCTCTAGCACCTGCCTCTGCTCTTCTTCTTGATGCTCCCACTGGCGTAGGCGTTGGATCCTCCGTTTCTGGGATCTGCATAGGCCATCGGGACACCACCTGGGATTTACTGGTTTGGCCGATGATCTGGCGTGTTCCCAATCTGGTTCTCTTCTTAGGGGATTTTCATCTCACACCCTATTATCAGCCATCTCTTCAAACCGATCGTGCACGCTGATTCTGCCTCCCAGTCCATCTTGTTGGTCGATCCTGCCTTTTGACCGGTGGCACTGGTCAACTCTGGCCCCCAGCCGATCATGCACCGAAACGCGCTGTTCCTCTCGTCCGCGCCGATTTCTGCTGATCGGCTCTGATCCTCTGTCCCTGGAGTGTGGCCTCGGGCGATCGTTGCAACTCAATCCATTACACTCCGGACAGTTATCGGCAGACGGCAATCTGATGTCGTTCTCCCAACAATGGATGAAGAACGGACATTGCCAGTGATCTTCATGTCGGTGTATCATTTCTTCGTGGTATCTTAATTGTTCTTGCTGCTGCCGATATTTGCTGAGCAAGAACTGGGCGGTGATGGGTTTGCGTGATCGTTCCGGCCCCCGCCTGTTCCTTTTGATTTCTTCCGTCGTGATCTGCCTCCTGGGATCGACGGCGCCGCCCCTTCTTGCCGATTCTGACGTCAGCACCTTAGTTTGGCGTAAATTTCCTCCAGTGTCAACCATGTTGGCCGGGAAGGGATGTTGATCTATCTTCATCGGCTTTGCCGATTTAGCTGGGGTTTCAAATTTAAGCCTCCCCTGTTCGATGGCCGATTGTATCTGCTGACGGAAGACTTTGCATTCGTTCGTATCATGAGACGTGGCGTTGTGCCACTTGCAGTATTTCATCTTCTTAAGTTGATCGGCTGAAGGGATAGTGTGACGTTGAGATAGCTTAATCTGTCCCTCCTGGAGCAATAAATCAAAAATTTTATCGGCCTTTGATGTGTCAAAGCCGAATGTCTCTGGCTCTTTCTTTCCGAAAGGGCACGATATTGGTTTTTTCCCTTTTACCCACTCTGCCAGGCCGATTTCCTCTTCCCCATCAGATTCAGACCCTTCTAGGTATGCCACCTTCTTTTGGAAGTTCCTCCGCTGTTCAAACTGACGGACTTCCTGTCCTGACAATCGGTGGACGATCTGGCTCAGGCTTTCAAACTCTTGCGCAACATATCTTTCTTTGATTTGTGGCAGGAGGCCTTGGAAAGCGATATCGGCCAACTGTGCATCGGTCAGAGCCAGAATGTAGCATTTATTTCTGACTTCTCTGAACCTCTGTATATATATCCCATTACCGGTTCATCGCTCCTCTGCCTGAGGCTGGTCAAATCTGAGAGCTTCATCTCGTGTACTCCTCCGTAGAAGTACTTGTGGAACTGCTTTTCCAAATTGGCCCATGTAACAATAGAATTTGGTGGCAAGGTGGTGAACCACTGGAAGGCCGATCCGGACAGAGATGATGAAAACAAACGCACCCTCAGAGCATCTTGTGTGGCAGCCTCCCCGCACTGGATGATGAATCAGTTGATGTGCTCTACAGTGGATGTATCGTCCGTCCCCGAAAACTTAGTGAAATCGGGAACTTTGTAGCGGTGTGGGAACGGCAGCAAGTCATAGGCCGATGGGTATGGCGTCTTGTAGGTGTAAGTTTGCACCTTTGGCTTCAATCCAAACTGGTCCTGGATCACTTCTGCTATTCTTGCCGTCCAGTCCACCTGCTGCTGATGAACGACTGTTCGCGGTGCGGGCATGTGCTGAAGAGCTAGCACAGCTGGGTGATGAATCGAAGCATGCGGCGAATTCTGCTGAGCAGCTGATAGTTGATGGCGAAGTGAATCTGCCGCCCCATCATATGTCATCATTGGCGCTGCGCCTCTAAACGCTTCTACAGCGCTTGCCCCAATGCCGATTTCTGATGAGATCGGCTGATACTAAGGGACCGTCGGCCGGATAGCCGATTGGTGAGTCACCTGGGTTGGATAGCTTCCATGCCCGGTTGATGGATCGGGGAAAGCCGTTGTCGCCGATATCCCCCAGGGTACTGAGCTTGTAGGCAGCGATTGTACAGAAACGACCTGGACAGGTTGAAACGGTGTCTGTGACGGGAAACATGGTGCACCGTTGTACCTTGGAGACGCTGGAGGCAACGGAGTGTTGTATCCCTCACGTTGCATTAATATCGGCTGAGGAGCCGATTGGGACGTGCAAGGTGAGCTTCTAGCTGGCAGCGTGACTGGCGGGGCATACGCTGGTCCCTGATAGCCTTGGACTGCTCCGCTGGCCAGAGAGCTAACGACGGTGTTATACACCGTGTTGGTCATCACTGAGGATTGGTCGATGAATGCCTAATAAACGGACTGTTGGATCATATCGGACATCTTGCCCGAGTCCTCAGCAATGGTGATGTGGCGGGGAACTGGAATAGGAGCCTTCTTGACAGCCTCCCCGCTTCTGGTACGACTGAACGACTGAAGGTACATCTTCTTGTAATCTTCTAGATGTTTAGCTAATTCTTCCCTCTGGTCGTCCTTGAGATCCGCTTCTGTGACTTCAATGATGTTGCTATCGGAGATCTCTGCGTTCTTCGACATATCAGATCTTGGATTTGTCCCACCGGGCGTGCCAAAAGTGTGTTGGCGCTAAAATCGGCCAGACAGAAATCGGCCGATGGTCTTCAGCGTCGGACACACGACCCGGGAGAATCTGCTTAGCTCCTGTTCGGGTTATCGCCCTGGTGCGGTTCGCGCGGCGTGCCAGTCAATCTGACCTGTTGATTGACAAGGAAATAAAGTATTAAATTCCAGGCGCTCCGATCGGCTGGAGTTCCGATCTGTCCCGAAGAGCGCGTCCGCAGCAAATCGGCCGATTTGCTGTAAAGATGATCGGCTATGGATCAGCCGATAATCGCGTAATAATTGTAAAGAAAACTGCTGGAGCGATCTAAACAATTAGTACGGATGCAACACTTGAAATAGATCTAATCGGCTGTAAGATGGTAAATCGAAGAAGAACGATAACGAAGCCGATTACTCTGATTTCAAGCTGGATAACTGGTGATAATACTAGAATAACAGGTAAAACTTGCGATTCTAGTAAATATCGATAACTGGTGAATAAATCCAAACGAAACCACAGCGATGCGCCTGTAGTTAAAGCTCGGATATTACTCGATAAGCGGAACCTACCAATTGGCCGGAGATCAAGTTAATGCAGCCCTGCCAACCCATACGAACTCATGAAAGAAGAAAAGTATTGGCGAAGTCGCCGACTTGAAAGTAAATTGCTGAAAAAAAGTAGAAGTATTGTTGTTGATTGATGTGATTTTTTCTTTTTGCAAGACCCTGACGACTCCTATTTATATCCTAAAACTAGGACTCCTGGTCGATCACGACTTGTTACAATCTTATTTAAAAAATAGGAAAACTACTATATCTATAATAACTTTTAAAGGAAACGGACTCCCACAGAATCTTCCGCCGCCGTCCCCTAATCCAATCAGGATTCTTTTTAATTGCTCCTTGACCGACTTAGCGTTGCCCTGTTGACCAACTTTCGATCAGGACCCTCCGAAATAGTCCCATCCTGTTGGCGCAAGCTGTATCACCAATCGGCCGATTTCCAACTGTTACCTCAATCGGCCGATTCCTTACCGTAGCCTTTAGATCTGCCGCATCGGCCGACCTTCTTTTCCCGACGCCGATTTAACACGTGTCAAAATCTGGCGTCAACACATAGTGGATGGCAAGCCACAGTTTGACCAATCCGAGATCAAAGCGGTGGCAAAAAAATGTACGAACTTAACGAGCTCCAGAAGCATGGAAAGTTCAAACCCAAGAGGGACAAGGATGTGCTCCGTATAGCCATTGGGTCCAAAGAGCATGGAGGCCGCGTCAGAGGCTTATCCTCTAAGTTGATCATCAAGCATGGGTTCCAGCAGGATCGGGCTAGCTATAGGAAGCATGACCGCTACAAGGAAGAATTGCAAGAAGCAGCAGAGAAAGCCCTAGAAAGTAAGTTTAGGCAATATTTCCGGGCAGCAGTTGCAGAGGAGCACCAGTCCGGGCTATTATGGATTAACCCGTCGGAAGAGGTGGGGCAACAACAGATGGTGATGATGCCCCCTCCTGTATTGAGCCAAGCGAATACGGCATGTGCTCAGAGTAGTGTCACATCTACCACAACACAACCATACGCTGTAGATTGGATATCCGTTACTACTCCCTGCTTGTTGTTGTATCCGATTGGTAGAGCTGGGAAGAGAAAGGAAGTTGCCAAGGCCTAGTTGTATCCGGGTGGGGGTTTGTTTGAGGGAAAACTGATCTCGCCCCTATATGCATGCGTACAAGTGGAGCAACTCCTAAAATCAAGTTATGAGGATAACGAGATAGACATCCCCACTGCAGATGGGAAAAATTGCCTTGGAGAATGCATTGGCAGTACCATTCTGTGGCATAAATGAGATATCGTACTGCTTGGTGCACAACCTATTGCTGCTCTGGATCGTACCTCGCCACCACCACCACAACAACAAGAGGGGGCAGCACCTGAGCATACTCCACCGACTCTGCAATCTCAACCGGCCCCACAATCATCACCACCACCACGAGAGGGGGCAGCACCAGAGCATACTCTACTAACCCCGCCATCACCACCACCATGAGAGTCATCACCGCCGCCCCTGCTATCTCCACCGGCTTAGGTTGCCCGTTCACAAGAGCATACTCCACCGGCTCCGCCAACGGCTCCAACAAAGGCTCCACGGTTGGTGCACCGAGTGATACAGGCTTAAGGGAACGATCCGGAAGGGGAAGAGATTGCATATTTATGGCACGCCGCAAACAAAAAGGACAACTCAAAAGCTAAGTCAAAGGATGATTCCAATTATGGTTCTAACAGACGACGGGGCTTTTTCTTGCCCCGCACTGACACAGACTTCAAAAAGGATGTTGGGGTTGATATACTTCTAGATTTACCGGATTGTCCTAAAACATTTGAGTACGGTAAACCATTTCTACCCGACTCAGCTATCATAACGATTCCAAGTGAATGCAGAGGATTCATTATTGGTACCTGAGGGTTTGTAGACTTGGGCTCCGTACCCTATGTGCTCCGTACCATCCGCAAGTATTCGGACTTCAAGGTTAGGGCATCATGGATGTCATGTTCAATTTTTGAGACATCCACAACATGTTCCTCCTCGATGAAATAGACATCGAAATGGTTAGACTCTAGTGCATGTAAGTGTCTCATCGATACTAATATCTTGTATGTTGTGGCCTTAATTACTATATATGCATATCTAATTAATTATCATACATTCAATTCTACATGATGCAAACAAATGATGCCATTGTTTTAGGTGAAAGGAGAAGATATCTTGATCCTACAGCTATTTGCGAGACCAGGCACACCGGGCCAAGTAAGTGGGCCGATGATGATGACATGCTAGTTGGGCGTGAAACGCCCAAGGAGAAAAATGAGAAACGAATGTCATATCATAGAGATGCCATGAAGAGGGTTCCGGTCTACATAAGGGTTACGATGGTAAACTGGCAAGACGTGGCCGATACCATATATGCGTCATACCACATCGGGTAAGTCTAATTTCAATCTTTTCTTACAATATACACTCCAATTCATGGCTAAAAATCATATATAATATTGTTACAAGAATCATTGGATTGCTTTTGTGATACAACCAAAGCTTGGAAGAGTCCTCGTATTGGTCTCCTTGGATTGGCCAAAGAGTAGATACAATAATTTCTTATTCATCCTCAAAATGTTTGCGAATTTCTTATCTTCCATATGTAGATCATGCTAATTTTTCCATAAAAATAAATATTTATAAACTAACTTCTCATTTCTTTCTTTTTAAAACAATGCCTACGGACACTACATTAAAAAGAGGAGGTGCTCATCCCGCCCATAAAGATTCAGCAATGACTCTACGCACAAACTTCCCATGCCACAAACATCCTGCAAATTTTGTGTACTGCGGGTATTACATGTGCGAGCATATGAGGGAGCAAGGGAGATACACAACAGAACCTGAACGTATAAGGGACTACTCTTTATTAGGGATAGATGTATATATGTATATTATTTTTGGTCTATCTAACATTTTCTTATTTTTTTCATGGATTCATTAATTGTAGATTTATCCATGGAGGAACATGAGGGCACTCCATGAGAAACAACTCCTAGAAGTAGTAGCCGATTTATGTCATTTCACTATGCATGAAGTAGTAGCCCAAACTGCACATTTTTTCAAAAAGACCACGAATTAGCAATGGACCCTAAATACATTAGTCTTCATGACTGGGCAAACCAGCAACACCGTACCGTCTCAAGTAGGGTTGGAAAATAGAAGAAAAATATGTATTGAAGCAGCACTTTTAATGATGTACTCTAATGATGCACTGTAACACTATATATATATATATATACTTTATTACTTTATAATTTAATTTTGTATTTATATTCATAAAACATATTCCATGTCGATCACTATGACATTCGATCGCGCACTAGCTTGATAGATCAAAATTGGCTGGAAACAAAATTTTAAAAGGTAGCGGGAAACAGATTTGGAAAATTTAAATCCAAATTAGTGAAATTTTAGACAGGAAGGATGTTTCCAGGGGCGGGTCATGCCCTAACCCGCCCTGGAAATGGTGTTTTTAGTGACGGGTTAGGGCATGACCCGCCCCTAGACATCAATTTTTAGCTATTTTTAGCTGCGAGAAACAGGGCCAGGTACCGCACCTACCCCTACAAATGCTGTTTTACCCGTCCCTAAAAACGCTTTCTGTAGCAGTAAATGTCTCCTTGATTCATCATTACCTAGCCTGCCGTGACAGTATCTGTTAACAGTACTATGATCCATTGATGTGGACTAGTGTCATAGTGTGTACACATGGACCAGCTGCCTCTGTTTAGCCGGTCAACAGATCAAACACGCTGGGGCAATCAGATAGTTTGTGCACAGGGGCGAGGCCATATAGGTTTCGGTTTGTGCATGTGTATGACAGAGTAGCGGGTGGGCACTCAGGAACAGTTTTAAGACATCCAATTGAAGGGGCGGTCTTCTTTTAGGAAACAGAATGTTGGTTGTTGGAGGCCCTGGTTCCAGTTTTTACCGTGGAACCACCGGCCCAATCTTAATGAATGATGACTATGCTCTTATACGATTTAGCCTGAAACTTATTTTGCCTCCATTTGGTTCTTCATCCAAAAATGAATTTGGCATGCCAAGCTACAGTGAACAAAGGTTGCCAGCATTGTTTGAATGAGCAAAACAGACACCAGCGTTTTGGCTTGGTTGCTTGGTTGCACAAAACACCCAGCTAATGTGGCCCCTTGAAGTGTGACATCCCGACCCAAGGCTTAATAGGATTAATAGGATACTTATATCAACAAGTTACAACTTCTTTTCCGGAAGCAAAATCCCCAAAAAACTCTGAGGTAAAGCGTACTTGGTCTGAAGCAATTTCGGGATGGGTGACTGACCGGGAAATTCTTCCCGGGTGTGCACGAGTGAGGACAAAGTGTGCAGAAAAGACTTGTGTTGGTCTGTGAGGGCAGTCTATATCCTACGAAGCGGCCAGATGTAAGCGGGCTCGGTCTCGGGGAGGCGGGACGTTACAGAATGGTATCAGAGCCGACTCTCGCGGTTTGGCACATGGGCCGTTGGCACTGTGGACGTACGGACGTGGCCAAGAGAGGATGTTCCTGGCTTGCGGTTGATCGACGAGGACGTCAATGTCTCAAGGGGGTGAGGATTTGACATCCCGGCCCAAGATTTAATAGGATTAATAGGATACCCATACCAACAAATTTTAACTTCTTTTCCGGAAGCTAATCCCCAAAGAACTTTGAGGTTAAGCGTGTTTGGTCTAGAGCAATTTCGGGATGGGTGGCTGATCGGGAAATTTTTTCCGGGTGTGCACGAGTGAGGATTCTTTCCGGGTGTGCACGAGTGAGGATAAAGTGTGCAGAAAAGACTTGTGTTGGTCTGTGAGGGCAATCTATGTCCTACGAAGCAGCCAGATGTAAGCGGGCTCGGTCTCGAGGAGACGGGATGTTACATGGAGTCACTCCTTTAGGCGCTGCACTTATATGTGACGTATTTATTTTCTAAACTGTGCATCAGATTCACGATTTGTTTGCGCTATTGTTCATTGCAATGTATACAGAATAACATCCTATTTGGTTATATTTGGGTACAATATGTGTTAATAGTATGTGGGTCCCATGTGTCGTACCTGCAATTTTTCTAGGTTTAAGCATGATTGCAAATCGAACACCATTTTATTCACAACATGAGAACTGTCTCCACACCAGCACGGTCACAAACCAAACACCAACATTGTTTTGTCTAAAATTTGGCACCATCAAAGTTTTAAGCACGGACAAATTTTGGCTGGGCCACCAGGGAGCACAAACTGAATGGGCCCTCAGAGGCCCAAGCCCAGACATGCGCCATTGTTAATTTTTTCTGTCTACCTCAATGTTCACATTTCTACATATGAAAGCCCCCCTGGAATTCGGCAGGGCGCACATCCGTCAAAAAAAATTTCACCGTGCGCTCAGATTTTAACGGTACAGGCGATTCGTCAACACCTCCACACCGTATGTTCGGCCCCATCAGTTGGGTGGCCACGCGTCAGCTCGTCACTGGCCGGAAGTCTCTCGACTCGCCTCCACTTCTACTCCCATGAGCTAAAAACATCTATCTTCCTCGCTCGTCTTCCTCGTGCACAGCTATAGATGTCCAAACGGGTGACCCGACGCACGGCTATAGATGTCCAAACAGGTAGCCCGGTCATGCCTAGCCTGGGCCCGGCGTGGCCAGGTCATCTCCATGCCAGGACAGGCACGACACTATGCCGTGCTCGTGCCGGGCCGTGCCCACCTACGTGTCGCACCAACGGCCCAGCACGGACCCATAGGCCTATTTCGGGCCGGGCCAGCCCGAAATAGCACGGCCCTCAGGGTGTGTCCGGGCAGTCTGAAGTCCGCAAATACAAACACCACTTCAACAACTTAAAATTTCACAAATATGAACATGATCTACAGAATTATAACATCACATTTCACCATTAGAAATTCAGAATCAACAATCAGATGACAGATAACATAACAGACCAGTAGACCACATAAACATAACTGATAAACAAAGTTGTTTTTAACACTTAATCTATGTGATCAAGTGTTGGCTGCCTCATTAAAAACCTCCCTAGGTAAAAACTCACCCTTGTGAGAAAACCCTAAGGAAGGAACAAGAGTACAGCCCAACTCTTAAATTCAAATTTAATTGTTCATTATAGGAAACGAGTACATCACATGATTACATAAATTCAAGTTAACAACTTCTTCATAATCCAGTAACCAGAAGTTTGTTGTTGCCAACTTGCCATCAGCCCATCACTTGTTCACTTGTCACTAGCATTGGCAGGTCTAGCAAACACCAAACGGTTAAAGATTAGCAGTCAGCAACTTGAACAACAAAACATGATCATATGTATAAGTACTTGCACAGTTTCACTTACTCCTTTCCAGAAGCTTGCCCTTCAACATGTTGCTTGCTGCCAAGCAATGCCTCTAGCTCTTGCATCTCCTTCTCGACTTGATGTTGTGCCCTTGCATCCCCCAACTCTCACTCCTTCACATAGATCAGCATCTCCACCATATGAGGCAGCAACCGTCGCCTCCGCTCCTCGATCATCCTGCCAGCAAGACTAAAGCAAGACTCTAAAGATACAGTGGAAATTGGAACAGACATAATCTTATCCTTTAGACCATAATTAGCAGCAATAAATGTGAAGAAGGTGCTCTTGTATGGTATGAGGTGCTTGAGCATGATATATGTAGAATTTCATCTCACATCCATATCTAAATCAAACTTACGAGGATGTACCTGCTTAACAATGCAAAAGTTATGGAATTCAGCAATGCATTGGCTAGAAGAGTTAAAAAAAATGAGACGGGGCCAGCACGGGCACGATGGCTACCGGGCCGGGCCGGGCCGCGCTTGAGCTGAGTCGAGCTGTCGGACCGCGGGCCATCTGGAAATCTATATGCACAGCCGCTGCTCCGCCCAGTCTTCACGCCGCCACACATCCATCTTCCTCGTCAACGGCCATGCCGGCCACTGCAGGGCCGCACCCTGTGCCCGGGCTCCTCATCTCCTCTTGGCTACAGCTTGGCAACGGAAGCGACGCCGACGCCCGACGGCTTAGAGCATCGCAGGACCCCGAATGCCACGATGCCATGGTGTCCTCCCCGACGGTCGACGACCTTCCACCTACGCCAGCCCCCCTCGCCTCCACCTCCGCCTCTTCTCCTCCCACCCCCACTCTACCTCCACCTCCACCTCCTACTCATGGCTCTCCGCCTGGACCCGCCCTGGCTAGCGCGGCTGCCCTCTGTGTGTCGCCCTGCGTCCGGAGTCCTCTCAGTCATCGGACACCATCGATGAGGGCACCGTCGGCGCCAGCCACTCCACCATATCCCTCATCCTCCGTCGCCTTCACCGTGCGGGCTTATCCCTGGAGAGGCCTCCGCACCCCGATGCTGGCCCCCAAACCCCTCCGCAGCTCTGACACGCTCCAGCCCGAATGAGCTATGCAACTACAGGTATATCCCATCTGCATTCTTCCCATCCCCAATCAGCAGGCTCTCCTTGCTACCAATGAACGGATCCACTCATTCTTCTACTAATTCAGGGTCCAAGTTCAGATCTTTTGCATTCCCCCCTGTCAGGCTGCACCATGTCTGAATATCTGTTGTCTGAACTTCAATGGCACTTCAGAACTCTTCAGTCAAAGCTGTGAAGTAGAAGTCGGCATTGAGCATAACGTTTGGGCGACTTCACTGTCGGCCGTCAGATGGGAATCCAACGACACTTGTCTTACTTATATGTTGAGGCTCTCTCATTTTAGGACACTAAACAGTGCCTTACATCCTTTAATGTTGCTTTGTTTTAATCACCACGCCATGGTATTTAGGCATTGGTTCCCTAGTTGTACGGTATCGAGAAACTAAATCAGTAAACCTAGAGTAGTTGGTAGCTGTAGAAGTAGCAGTCATCTCCTTGGCGGCGCCAATCTCCTGTATCGTGAACTATCTGGTGGATTGAATCCACATCTACCTTCCTACTCCATTTCTGAATCTCGAATTCTTCTACAATCTCTTCTTGTTTGCGTCGGGGTGCTTTTCCTCTTGTGCTTGTTCTTGACAAGGGTACCCAGAGCTCGGCATCCTTGGCCGGATTCTTGATCCAACTTCCAGAGCCAATCTTCCAGATTCAGTCCGATCGGAGCGGTGCTGGGTGGTTGCGGCTCACCCGCCTAAAACCCCGCCCTCCCACCCGGATCTGTGAAGAACAACGCCCTCCCCCCCACCCTCCCCCCCAAAAAAAAAATTAGCAGTGAATTTGGAGCTAGCGAGGGTTGCAAGATATTGTTCTTGTGTAAAATTTCTTAAGCGGCTCTGAATTGGATCTGCGGTGGCGTTGGCGAGAAGTGCCGTCGGTTCAGGTTCCAAGACTAGTTCTTGAGTAAAATCCCAAGACCGATTCCGTAGTTCAGCAGGCGGTAGACATCTTTTGTGGATCTAATTGGGGAGAGCATGCTCGAACCGAATCCATAAAAGCAGACATGATGGTGAACGTGGACGATGTTGGCAACGAGGGTCAATTCGCCACCACGAACTCTTGACACCTTCATGAAGAAGCAGGAAGAGAGTAACGTGGCGATGCAGGCCAACATGGACAAGATCTTGAGCTACTTCACCAAAGCTTCTGTGTCCCCTCTCACAGGCGAACTGGAGGACAAAGGCTCCAATTTCAAAGGTAAGAACACTTCTTACAACCAGCAGTTCTACCATCCTCACACAAGTCAGCCGCCTAGAATGCATCATCACTATTCTAGTACCCAGATGGCACAACCACATCATTATAGCCATGTTCCTACACATCAGGTAGCTTACCATGACGTAGAGCATATGTGGAAAAGGCATTATGATCACAACTTCAGTAGGCACAATTGGTCCACTCAAGGTCAGTTTGACAGTGGGGATGATTACTATGATTCTTATGTTGATTATGAGAATGATTGGGAGGATCACCCATGGAATATTCATGAGACAGAAGAACCTTTTGGCTAGCAAACCACTGACCCCAACATACTGTTGAGAATATAGGCAGATGCAATATTAAATTCCATATGAAATAAATCATGATGAACACAGGAACTAGCATGCATAAGTCTAACATACTAGACAGCATAAACAACATAGCCAGGAACTCAGGATACATGCTTAAGGAACAGATCAGATCACAGAACACGTACTGAGCCTTGGCTGGAGGATTGACGACGATGAACCGCCGCTGCTGGAGACGACGAAGGCGGTTAGCCCTTGAGGCGACGGAGTTGGGTGGAAGACGCGTCGTGGTGAAGATCTTGAGTAGTCGCACAAAAGCGCTTCCTAAAAACCTTATTCGCCCTCTCCCGGTGCAGGATCCCAAAGGCGAAGAGTTCCGGAGACCTGCTCTCCTGTTCGTCGGTGCACGCCAACGCTCGGGATGGAGAAGACTACGGTGGCGGCGCAACAACGAGAAAAGGCAAAAACCCTAGGTTTTGGTGTGTCTTTGGTAGAGGCTGATGAGTCATATATATAGGAAAGTCAAACCGACCTCGCGTTGTGATCGGGATCTAAACCGAGTAGGTTTAGGGTTTAGACTTCCATATCTCGCAGACTTAGGGACTAAGTCACCAAAAATTAAAACTGCCAAAGGAAGCCGCGCCCCCGCAAGGCGAGGGGCCGGATTTCGAAGGACCATTCACGCAAGTGCTGCACGCCCGCGCCCTTCGCCCCGCCTGAGCCCGGCGAGGCGTGGCGTGCGCACGCGTGTGGTATTTTATCTTCCCTCCTCCATCACATAGCTTGGAGGAGTGGAGACAGCCTCCATATTTATGTTGGTCATCCCACTCCTCCACTAGCAAGGTGGGACTAAATTTGTACCACTTCCTCTTGCACACATGGGCATTTGAGATTTATTAGAATTTCTGAATTTGTTAATGGGCCAAGCCCACTAAAATTCCAGCACATACAGCTGCACCAAGGTCAATTGCTCCACATCCCGAAGTGAAAACCCCACCACCCCCACCACAACAGCCAAACTACAACCCAAAATGCCTACAAACCCACAACAGGAGCAGGGCAGGCAGGGTAGATAGGTCCAACCCCCACCTCCTCAATTTGCATTGCAACTCCAACATCAACACAAAGCTGCTGCCAGAGGTCCCAAACTGAATTTTCCTGAATTCTCTGGAGAAGACACTGATGGTTGGATTAGAAAAGCAGAAAAATACTTTGAGTTGGTTGGTGTACCAAATGAGGATAGAGTCAGGATTGCTGTGATGTATATCAATGGGAAAGCTGAGTACTGGTGGAGAGGTACAGGTGCAGTGCCAATACCTTACCATGGCATCATTTTTGTAGAATGGTCACAGACAGATCTAATCTTGTTTCTGAATATGAGGTCACTGGACAATTCCGCAATCTCAAGCAAGTAGGAACTGTGGTGGACTATGTGGACAGGTTTGAGGAAATGGTTACTATGGTCAGAAGAAATTGCCCATCTTTACCTGAAACTTACTATATCAGTAGTTTCATTTCTAGCTTGAAGGAGTCAATACAGTTTCATCTCCAGTGTCACAGACCCATAGCTTTATCTCAAGCTTATTGGTATGCCAAAAGATTGGAACAAGCAACTCCAAATTTCAGAAAATACAATGCTGCTCCTATTCCACCAAAACCTCTGAAACCTTGGGTCAAGGAAAAAGAAATTATCAATCCTTCTGTAGCAGAACTGAAAGCTGCAGGAAAGTGTTTCAAATGTAGAGAACCTTGGGTGCCTGATCACACAAAAATTTGTAAAGGCAAACAATTATATTCAGTTATCCTGGTGGAAAATCAAGAGGGCAAGGAAGAAGTAGCAGTAATAGAGGATGCTGAGCAATCTGAAGATTCTGAATTCCATGATGCTCAAGCTGTACCTACACTGAATATATCTATGCATGCCCTTACTGGAATATCTTCTGTGGCAAGTACATTTGCTCTTAGATTGAAAGTGGGCAACTCTACTGCTTTGGCATTAGTAGACAGTGGCAGTGATGAATCCTTCATGAATGCAGAATTTGCAATCAAATCCAACTGTAAAATATCATCAGTACCTATGGCAAAAGTAGCTGCAGCTAATGGTAAAGAAATGACTAGTATCACTGCTTGCCTATCTTGCAAATATACTATATAAGGTCATGAGTTCCTATCAGACTTCAGATTGTTAGAAGTTCAGGGATATGATATTATTCTGGGAGCAGATTGGATTTACCAACATAGTCCAGTGGGACTTGACCTCAAAAGGAGAGAGTTTTCTATCACTAGAAATGGTTCTCAAATTGTGACCTTCATGGATGAAATGGTTTGCCCCCATAGTCAAGTAATTGGAACAAAGAAACTTCGCCACTTACTAAGGAAGAAAGCAGTAGGAGCTGTGGTTGTCCTGAATACATCTGAGTCCTAGTCTGCTGGTTCTACTGCAGTCATGCACCCTCAAATTTCTGCACTACTGACTGAATATGCAGATATTTTTCAAGAACCAACTGAATTACCACCAAAAAGATCTGTGGATCATGGAATTCCATTAATTGATAACGCCAAGTGCATTAATCAGAGGCCTTACAGGTTACCCCATCATCAGAAAAATGCAATGGAGGAGCTGATAAAACAACTGTTACAAGCTCAAATGATCAGGCCTAGTGTGAGCCCATACTCATCCCCAATAATTTTGGTAAGGAAAAAAGATGGCAGTTGGAGAATGTGTGTTGACTACAGGTTGCTCAAGTCAAATACTGTGAAAAACAAATACCTAATTCCTATAATTGAGGACCTCCTTGATGAATTGTTTGGAGCAAAAATTTTCTCCGAAATTGATTTGAGGTCTAGGTACCACCAAATCAGGATGACTGAGCAAGATATTCACAAAACTGCCTTCACCATTTGGGTCATTTTAAGTATTTGGTAATGCCCTTTGGACTGACAAATGCTCCTGCTACTTTTCAAACACTCAAGAACACTATCTTGGCTGATCTATTGAGGAAGTTTGCCTTAGTCTTTTTTTATGACATTCTTACATACAGTACCCCATTAGCTGAGCATGTGGATCATCTTAGAGTTGTGCTAGAGATTTTGAGACAGAACAAGTTATATGCAAAACTAAGCAAGTGCACCTTTGGGCAATCAGAGATTGAATACTTGGGCCATGTAATTAGCCAACAAGGAGTTGCTACTGATCCAACAAAAATAGCAACCATCCAGCAATGGCCTAGACCAATAACTGTCACTGAGCTCAGGGCATTTTTAGGGATGACTGGCTATTATAGAAGATTTGTCAAGGGTTATGGAATTATTTGCAGACCATTATTCAATGCCCTCAAGAAAAATTCCTTCTCTTGGACTGATCTTCAAGAAGAAGCTTTCAAACAGCTCAAGGAGATAATGACTACCCCACCAGTTCTGGCACTACCTGATTTCACACAACCTTTTGTCTTAGAAGCAGATGCCAGTGGCAGTGGAATTGGAGCTGTGTTGATGCAGAATGGCAAGCCTATATCATTTTTCAGTAGAACTTTGGGCCCAAAAGCTACTGCTGCCTCCACCTATGAAAAGAAGACATTGCTATTCTAGAGGCCCTTAAGAAATGGAAACACTACTTGGCCAGTACATCTCTGATCATTAAAACAGATCAGCAAAGCTTGAAATACATTCATGAACAGAGGTTGGTAGAAGGGATTCAACATAAGCTGTTAGTCAAGCTCTTGGGGTATAATTACAAAATTGAGTACAAAAAAGGCAAAGAAAACAAAGTGGCTGATGCATTGTCAAGAGCACCACACTCAACACAAATCATGGCAATTTCTCATGTCATACCAGTGTGGATTGAACAGGTCACAGAGAGTTACAATACTGATGCTATATGTCTAGACCTGATTACAAAGCTGAGTATAAACAGTCAAGCTGTACCTAACTTCACTCTCAGTAATGGATTACTTCGGCATGAGGGGAAATTGGTTATTGGAGCTGCTGGTAACCTAAGGCATAAGTTGTTGGAGACTTTTCATAAGTCTGCCCTTGGTGGTCACTCTGGAGAAAGAGCCACTTATCAAATAATTATGTTGGGCTTTTACTGGCCAAAATTACATTAGCAAGTGAAGGAATTTGTCAAAGCTTGTCCTATCTGCCAAAAAAACAAAGCTGAACACACTCTATACCCGGGCTTGCTTGAACAATTACCAATACCAGAAATGTCCTGGACACATATTTCAATGGATTTTATAGAAGGCTTGCCCAAATCCAATGGGAAAAATGTCATCTTGGTGGTAGTTGACAGATTCACCAAATACTCCCACTACATGTCATTGAGTCATCCTTTTACTATCGAAAATGTCATTACATTAATGACAGATCAGGTGTTCAAGTTACATGGACCTCCATCTGTCATTGTGTCTGATAGAGATAGAATCTTTACAAGCACATTGTCAGTGCTTCAAACCGCCGTCTAGTAAATCTTGTGATTGCGCGTCTGGCCTGGATGGTGAGCAAGAAAGACACGAGGGTTTATACTAGTTCGGGCAGAATGTCCCTACGTCCAGTTCGAGCCACTTGTGCTCTTGCACTAGGTTTGCAGTAGGGGTTACAAACGGACGAGAGAGGGACAGGGCTCCCAAGTCTTTGGTGGAGTGTGCGTGTGCGAATGTGAGTCTGAATATTTTTTTTGTGTCCCCCCCCCCTTGGCAGGGGGTCTCCCTTCCCCTTCTATAAGTCAAAGGAAAGGGAGTGGATACAGAGAGAGAGAGAGAGAGAGAGAGATCCCTAGGATCGTGCCGCCTCTCCTCTCCTTCGCGTGGGTCCCGCTGGCTCTGTAGATGACGACGGAGGCCCTCCCATCCCATGCCCTGGTGCGACGTGCGGCGTGCGCCCCAACAGAGCGGGCGGCGCGGGTTCGCCGGGCCGTAGGACGGGCGACGTGCGTCCTGACGAGACGGGCAGCGTGAGCCCCCGGCGCATTTCACGGCTTGACCCCTGGCGCAGTGGACGACCGGGGCTTGCCGTAGCATCTTGTCTTTCCTAGAGGTCATGTCATTACACGTCCTTACCTATCTTTACGCCAGAGGTTCGTCCCCCGGCATGACCTGTCACTTCGTGAGGTCCCTGGGGCCCCACGCCTCTAGGGCGGACACGCCCG
This sequence comes from Panicum miliaceum, assembly GCA_032594955.1. Lineage (NCBI taxonomy): Eukaryota > Viridiplantae > Streptophyta > Magnoliopsida > Poales > Poaceae > Panicum > Panicum miliaceum. The sequence goes on along the minus strand of CM064070.1, from coordinate 1,384,789 downwards.
ACCCCTTACCCTTGGGGTCAGGCATGGCAGATGCGCCCGACCCCTCATCCTTGGGGTCGGGCAAGGCGGACACGCTCGATCCTTCACCTTTGGGGTCGGGCGAGGCGGCCGCACCCTTCACCAGTGCTTAGCGTTGGGCTGTCGGCGCCCCTTCCCCTGGTGGGCCATTTGCGGCCATTGGACGACCCAGTTAGTCTGAGCTGCGTACTTCGGGGGAGCTAATCTCTGATCAGCTTCCTAAGGAACATTCTTTGGGGGATCCACCATATTGGCCCCCCGACATTAGCCCCCGAGCCCCTGTGCGGCTCGGAGAGCCGTGTTGGGGTTTCGCTTTACCCGGGCAGTGAATCCCGCGCCAATCCGAACGCATTCCTAGCCTGGCATCCAGGTTGATGTGACTTGGAGGCGACTTGTCCTTGCTAGGCTCTTGTGGGTACGCGCGAGCGCACCCACTGGGTGTAGCCCCCTAGCCTCTGGGTGAATCATAGATTCGCGCAGAGGGTTCTGCTGGCGTGCTCGTCTTCATGTCTTGGCTGATGCGACCGCTAAGAGCTTCTCCCTCCTCCTGTCTCATGTGGGTGCGCGCAAGCGCACCCAGTGGATGTAGCCCCTGAGCCTCTAGGCGAATCGGAGATTCATGTGGAGGGTCAGCTAGCGTATCCAGGAGGTGCCCTATGACGATACCTTGGTTCAGGCGCCTTCTCATCGGTTCTCATCTCTAGCGCCCGCCGACTATGGCTGGCGGCAGCCTTAGTGACCACCGAGTTGCGTGGCGCGTGCTCTCCTGCTACGTCCATCCTCGCTCGCCTTGGGGCTCGTGCGACGCCTATCACTCACTCCCATCCTGGCCTGCGTCCGCCTACCCCGTCTTATCTCATGTTGTCCCGTTGGGTCCGCGGTCACTGATGGGAACCGGGGCAGGTGGACCCTTTTAATGCTGGCTGCTTGGTCTCTTGCCCGTTCGGCTCTGCGTCGTCGCCTTACCCAGGCGCGGCTATAAATAGCGGTGTTGGGCTCCTAGTTGAGGCACCAAGTCCGATCAGCAAGTCTTCCAATAATGTGTTGTAGAGCTAGGCCTCCTAGAGCCCGAGTTCGGCTCGTTCGAGCTAGATCCTGGCCCCCCCGTCGGTTGCTGTTAGTGGATTGATTGCGAGCGGAGGAGCATGAAGAAGGAGAACTCGAGCATCCAGATCCTCGGCTTCGCCTTCGTGAGGCGGTTGCCTTATTTCAGGTGCTGGTTCCTCTCGAGGGCGAAGGCAGATTCGTCGCCCTTTGTGAAATCGTTCGGTAGGTGGCGACTCACCTGCAAATCCCTACTTCCTTCCCATAGGGAGGCGGGGGCGAGTCTTGCCGCATCTGCCCTGATTTTGCGCAGGACTGCCGCCTTCGTCTGGTGTCGCACGGCCTCGCCGAGCTCCCCTCTTTCTCATCCTCTCCGCTGTCGTTGCCAGAGTCGCCTAGCGGTGGCTGGGCGTGTGTCTAGGCGCACGAGATGTACGCGCCGATTACCGCGTACCGCTCCTGCTTCTGAGACAGCCTCGCTGTTAGGGGATGGACTGGGACATAGCTATCCATCTTGGCCCTGTGTCAGCCGTGGCAGACCTCGGGCAACCTTCGGCATTACCCTGCGCGGTAGCGCTTAAGTTTTTTGTATTCCTGCACGTCCCATGGCCGGCTACCTTCTCCGTCCAAAGCGTGGGCCGTTTTGGTAAATCTAGATTTCATGGTTTTCGTTACACGCACACGGAGTGCACCATGTAGTCGTTCCCCCTGACTTTGGAATAAAAGAAGGATGTTTCTGTGTTTGGTTTGACACCCCAGGGGAGCCCCCGAGCCCATGGTGGGTCGGATGACGTCTTGAGGGTTTTCCTATTCGGGTGGGGCCCGAAAGGTAGGAAAGGATTTCCCTTTTGGCTCTTGCCTCCACTTCGTGTGCGACCACGTGTTCGATCTCCTCGCGAGTCCAACCCTCGTGCTCCGGCGCGTTAGCGGGAGACCGATCGGGTGGCCATCTCGTTTGTGACCGTCTCCCTTCAAGCATCCTTGTCGTTAGGACGGAAAAGCTGAGCCGTGCCACGTTTTTCCTCGTTGGTCAAAACGCGATGCTCAGTGAGCTGGTAACGGGTCAATCCGAGTGGGGCCCCAGCTCCCGCTCGAGGGGATCCGGCATGGGTCAGCTGGTTACCGACTCTAAACTCTCAACGGCGGATCCGTATAGTTATCGGGTCCGTTTGACCGGTCCCGACGGCTCGCTGCCTTTCTTCAGAGAAAAACCACGGATCATGTCCTGGTCGAGACTCAGACACAGGTCGGGATGCCCATGGCTCTTGTGCACCCGGGTGCTGACCGCTAGCGGGCCCATCCGTCCTCGCCCCTCACTCTGGCGATGCCCTGGGGCGGTTGTGAACCCATTTGCGGGCCAACCTACGAACCCTCAAACTTTAATGGACCGTTGGGGTGTTTTCAGCCCGTATCCCTCCTTATCTGCGGGGGCCTTTGGCCCCTTTACTGCCAGGCGCGTCCCCCAAGGGGTCGCACCTGGGCGCGGCGCGTGAGCAACTCCTGATATGACGGGGCGACGTGACGTGATGAAAGCGGTCATTATGGCGGTCGTGGGGGTCGAGGCGCCGGTTCGCCGTCCACTTTCCTCGCCTATAATTGGCGCTCTCAGCCCCTCCACTGCCGTCACATTTTTTCGTCTTCCTGCCTTCTTCATCTCCTCGCTGACATCTTCCCAAGCCGCCCCCTCTTCTGCACCCTTTCCCTGCGAGAGTTCCTGGCCGCATTCCCACTAATGGCGTCGTGGTACCGCTCGGACATGAGCCGGTCGCGCCTGGAGGGTCTCGTCAAGCGCGGGCTTCTCTGCCCGCGGTCCGCTGCAGAGGAGTGGATCGCATCTGTCCGCGAGGAGTTGCCGGCGCCGCGTGATGGCTACGTTGTCTCCTTCGCGCACTTCCATGAGCATAGGTTTGGGATGCCCCCTCATCCCTTCTTTCGGGGGCTCCTTCATCACTATCAGTTAGAGTTGTAGCACCTCAACCCAAATGGGATCCAGCAGATTGCGGCCTTCATCGCGCTGTGCGAGGGATTCCTGGGGATCGAACCTCACTTCGAGCTCTGGAGGTACTTCTTCGCTGTCTCCTTGGTCAAGAAAAGGGACGGATCGACGCCCCCCAGAGGATGCGCTGAAGTCCATCTTCACGGGCCTCGGGCCCAGGAGTACATGGCCATCGCCACCACGAAGTCCAACAAAGGGTGGCACTTGCGGTGGTTCTACATCAAGAACAACGACGCCGCCCCTCTCTCGCTCTTCACGGGCCATACGATTGTGGCGGCTCCACCGGCGTGGTCGTGGGGGCCTGTAGACAAGGAGAAGAAGAGGCTTGCCTCGCTCCTGGGCGCCATCGCGTACCTGAAGGGCCATGGCCTCTGCGGCGCCGGAGTCATTGGGGCTTATCATTCAAGGTGGGTGGCACCGCTGATGGCGCGTGTGCATCCGCTGTGCAGGATGGCGCCGGGAGTGCGGCTGGAGGGCATGTTGCTTTCCTAGGGCTCTCTCCAAAATTTAGAGATCCAGTAACACATCCGGGAGGCGCTGGAAGAGCCCGACGGGACCTTCCTGGTCGAGGTCATTCGGCGATGCGGCCCGACACCAGCTTCATCGACCTGTTGAGTACTTCCTGACCTCCTCGTTGTGTTTTGCTCTTTTTCTTGATTCTTACTCTTGACTTCGTGGGCCGACGTTTGTAGGGTCAGTTCAGCCCTTTCCGCGATTCCCGCACGCCGTTGCCAGAGGATGAAACCGCGCGAGCGGCAAACCGTGCAGCCGACGAGGCGCGCAAGAAGAAGGACACGGAGAAGGCGAAGATTGAAGCGCGGGAGCGCACAAAGTTTTTCGGTCGCAGCATGTCTAATTTTTTTTTGGCAGGCGCCCAGCAGCAAGTGGTGCTCCTTTAGCAAGAGTGCGCCAAAAAAGCAAAGCGAAAGCTTCAAGCCGAGGCGACGGCCGGTGATCTCGCCGTGGATGTTGCTACCGGGCGTGCAGAGATTGCTCGCCTAAATGCCGAGACGAGCAAGCTTCAAGACCAAGTGAATGGTAGGACCTCGCTCGCCATAATCGTTCATTTGAAGTTTCTCGGCAGGCTTTTTGACGTCGTTGGCATGTGTCTAGATAGTGCTTGATGGGAAGCTTGGAGAGGAGGTGGTGGCGCACCGACGCCTGGAGAGGGAGCTCGGCGAGGCGAACGCCACAATCTGCAAGGAATCCGGCGAGCACGACACCTTGTGGACCGCCGTTGGGCTGGTTTTGAACAATTTCGAGATGACCTTGGAGCCGGGGACGAGCTAGCTTGCGGTCCAGGTTGTCAATGTCGCGAACCGGGCGCCCGGGATGGCGAAGCGGGCGTTGCACCTCGGCGTGCAGCGGTCGTTCGCGATCGCGCGTTCCCATTACGAGAACATCGACATGCAGGCGATGAGCCAACTCGCGCCCGGCTACAACGACGTCGAGCTGGACCAGATCGAGGAAGAGGTGGCCCCCCTCATGCAGGTCTTGGCTCATATTCACGCCAAGAGGGGAGATGAAAATTAGGCCCAGGCCGGCTCCTTGCTTCATCAGCGATCCGTCAAAGTACATCGTCCAGTACTCCTCGTCGATGGATGGCGGGGGCATCTGGGTCTTAGTGCACTCCGCAATGAAATCGGCGAGTGCCTAGGATTTGATAGCTGTCCGAGGGGTGTATGAGATCCCCTGACCCATGAGCTCGAGGGCCCATTTTGCTACCCTCCCGGTGGCGTCTTGGATGCGCACGACCTCATCGCGGGAAAGACGTGACCACTATCACGAGGTGCGATTTGAAGTAGTGGCGCAGTTTTCGTTTGGCGATCCGAACAGCGTACAAAAGTTTCTATATCTGGGGGTAGCGAGTCTTGGCGTCGGCCAGGATTTTGCTTACGAAGTACATGGGACATTGCACCTTGAGGGCATGCCCTTCCCCTTCTCGTTCCACGACAAGTGCCGTGCTGACCACCTGAGTCGTTGCCGCGATGTACATTAGGAGCAGCTCTCCATCGGACGGTGGGACCAAAATCAGGGCCTTAGAGAGGAGCGCTTTGAGCATGTCAAGCGCATCCTGATCCTCAAGGGTCCATGAGAAGCGATCGGTCTTCCTCAAAGGCAGATAGAGGGGGAGACCTCATTTGCCGAGGCGTGAAATGAGGGGACTAAGGGCTGCGAGGCACCCCGTGACTCGTTGAACCCCCTTGAGGTTGTGAATCGGGCCCATTTTGGTGATGGCTGCGATTTTGTCCGGGTTGGCTTCGATGCCACACTTGGAAACGATGAAACCTAGCAGCATGCCCCTCGGAATGCCAAAAATGCATTTCTCGGGGTTGAGCCTAATGCCATTCGCCAGGAGTCTAGCGAAGGTTTGCTTTAGGTCGGCCACTAGCTGGTCGGCCTATTTCGACTTGACTACGATGTCGTCTAGATAAGCCTCGACAGTTCTCCCGATGTGGTCTCCGAAACATCGGAGCATGCACCGTTGGTACGTGGCCCCTGCGTTCTTTAGACCGAATGGCATGGTGACATAGCACGATCCAAAGGGGGTGATGAAGGAAGTCGTGAGCTGGTCGGACTCCTTCATCGCGATCTGATGGTACCCGGAGTATGCATCAAGGAAGCAAAGGGTTTCACACCCCGAGGTCGAGTCGACTACCTGGTCTATGCAAGGCAAAGGAAACAGATCCTTTGGGCATGCCTTGTTGAGACTCGTGTAGTCAACACACATTCTCCATTCCCATTCTTTTTTCATATAAGAATAGGATTGGCCAACCACTCGGGGTGATACACTTCCTTGACAAATCCGGCCGCCCAAAGTCTTGCGATCTCCTCGCCGATGGCCTTGCGCTTCTCCTCGTTGAAGCAGCGCAGGCGTTGCTTGACCGATCTAAAGCCTAGCCTGATCTTCAAGGCATGCTTGGCGACTTCTCTTGGTATGCTAGGCATATCTGAGGGTTTCCATGCAAAGATATCCTTATCGGCGCGGAGGAAGTCGATGAGCGTGCTTTCCTATTTGGAGGAGAGCGCGGTACCAAATCGCACCTTCTTGTCCGCGGAGTTCTCAGGGTCGACGAGAACCTCCTTCATGCCTTTTGCGGGCTCGAAGGATCCGGCAGCCCGATTGGAGTTAGGCGCCTCCTCTGCGGTTTCCTCCCTAATGGCCGCAAGTTCCTCGGAGGCGATGACTGCCGAGGCGAGCTCGCAGCTCTCCACCTTACACTGATAAGCGTGCTGGAAGGAGGAGCCGACAGTGATGACCCCGTGCGGGCCCAACATCTTGAGCTTTAGATAAGTATAATTGGGGACGGCCATGAACTTTGCGTACCACAGTCGCCACAATATGGCGTGGTAGGATCCATGAAACCCGACCACTTTGATGGTGAGGTTCTTCGTCCTATAGTTGGTTGGATCCCCGAATGTTACTGGCAGGTCAATCTGCCCGAGCGGTATCTCCTGCTTTCCCGGCATGCTGCCGTGGAACAGTGCCCCGGAAAGCCGAATGCGCGACCGATCGATGCCCATGGCATCCAGGGCCTCCGCGTACATGATGTTGAGGCTGCTACCCCCGTCCATCGGTACCTTGGTGAGGCGCTTGATGCCGATGATCGGGTCGACCACGAGTGGGCACCAACCTGGTTGCGGGACGCTGCTCGGATGGCTGGATCAGTTGAAGGTGATGGCCGACTCCGACCACCGGAGAAACGCTAGCGTCGCCGGTTCGGCCGCATAGACCTTTCAGCGTGTGAGCTTCTGGCGGCGCCTGGACTCGTAGGCAGCTGGGCCTCCGAATATCATGAGGCAGCCGTCGAGGTCGGGGAAGTCGTCATCCTTCCCCTCGGCGTCGTCATTCGCCGGCTCGGGCCTCTTCTTCTGCTCCCCCTTCCTGGTACCTCCCGACAGGTACTTCTTCATGAGGGCGCAGTCCTTATACAGATGCTTGATAGGGAAGGCATGGTTCGGGCATGGCTTCTCCAGCATCTTTTCGAAATGATCGGGGGTCTCCTCGACGGCCACCCTGCCTCCCTTTCGGTCGGCGGTGGCTACGAGGGGACCCCCGTTGTTCCACTTGTTATTCTTCTTCCCTGGGCGGTTCGAGCCGCCCTCGCCAGCGCTCTCGTCGCGCTTTGCCTTGCCCTTGGCACGGTCGAAGGTTGCCCCGAGCGCCTCCTCACCGGAGGCGTGGTTCGTCCCGATGTCAAGGAGCTCCTTGGTGGTTCGTGGGCTCTTGCGCCCCAGTTTGTGAACCAGGGACTCGCAGGTGGTCCCGGTTAGGAACGCCCCAATCATGTCGGTGTCAGAAATGTTTGGCAGCGTGTTGCACTCCTTGGAGAAGTGCTGGATGTACTCGCGGAGAGTTTCCCCCGGCTTCTGCCGACAGTTCTTGAGGTCCTAGGGGTTTCCACGGTGTTCGTAAGTGCCCTAGAAGTTTCCCACGAAGATTTCCCTCACGTCCGACTAGCTATGAATCTGGTCGGCTCGCAGGTGCTCGAGCCATGTCCATGCCGAGTCGGCCAGGGACAAGGGCAAGTTGCGGATGATGAAGTCATCATCGACCGCTCCTCCTCCCCGGCAAGCGAGCCGGTAGTTCTCGAGCCACAAGGCGGGGTTCATCTCCCCGGTGTACCTCGTGATGTTTGTCGGGGGCGGTACCGTGGCGGGAACGCCGTGCTGCGGATGCGTGCACAGAAAACCCTGGGACCCAGTGTGTCGGGACTCAGGCTTCTGTCCTTGCTGCTGTCACGGTGTCCACCACGACGAGGGTGATATCCTCGGCTCGCCGCCACTTGCTCGTCCTCGTGCCCGCGCCTCTGGGCGTTGATGGTCTGGCGTGCGTCGCGGTCGGCGCCGAGGCATCCCCGAACGGGGGCATTCGCGGGACCTTCCCCCTCGCATGGGGCTTGGTGGACGGACACATCCTTAACACCCTGCCTCGCAGGGGGGTGCGGGCCCGTATTTTGCCCGTGTCGTCGAGACATCGAGTTCTCGGCTTGTTGTTGCATCGCGCGCTCGATGAGCGTGCGCAACTTTTGGTGAGCGCGGCGCCCCTCAAGCGTCGCTTGCTCCGGGAGCCCTTCCAGCAAGGCCGCGGCAGCGGTGATGTTCCGTCTTGCCTGGGCAAAGTGCGGGGGACCCTCGTCGTCTTCGAGGATCCTCCGGTTTACGTCGCGCCCTCCATCCCCACGGCATCCAATCTCTCGCTCGAGTTCGGCGCGCTCCTGTTCTATCTGGAGGCGCGCTTCCTTGAGCTCCTTCTGCCGCTCCCGCAGCTGCTTGAGCCGCGCGGGCGGTGGGGCTTGGTTCCTCTCCCTAGCCCCATCGTTAGGGCCGTTCGGAGGAGTTTCCCCGCTTTGGGTATCTTCAACACGCCCTTCGGGGACACTCACCATGAAACACTCCTGCGAGGGGTGGTGGCTCCCTCTGCTAGATCCAGAGTCGGAGATCGCCTCTGATTCCCCCGCAAGGAGGTCATGGAAGGATTCCGAGACATATTCTGTCATCCCCACGAACTCGTCGTCTGCGGGGGATGAACCAAAAGGCGCCGCGGCGAGGCGATGCGCGTCCTCCACCGCGTTGCGCAGGCCAAAAGGAAACCTTGTCGGAACGCCCCTGGCCAGGATCTCCGGGGAGAGTGGTTCTCCCTCGGAGAGCTGCGCCGTGTGAAAGTGCATTTGGCCCCCTAAGTGGGCTTTGGTGTTGATGACATACAAAATTAAGGAGCTAATGAGTTTATCGAGTTTTGGACAGGTTAAAATTCAATGAAATGAAAAAGAGCAAGAAAAGACGCCAAATTTGCTTAAAGGATGGTGTTGGTCTTAAAAGAAGATCCTTACTTATTTTATATTTTGAATTTGAGTTTAGGAAACACCGTACTATTAAGAGGGATGTGAATGGATAGCATGAAGGTGTCAAAGTGCTTATTTGAGATGCTAAACATCAAGGAGAGATACAAAATCACACACTTGTGCACCTAATTTTCTGTCTGTTTCAATGTGCGTCGGAAGTTCCGACCCTAGGTCTGAAGTTTCAACACTTGTCGAAAAAAAGCTGGATTCTTCCGACAAGGGGTCCTCGGCCGGCTGTTTTAAGATTGTCGTAAGTTCCGACCCTGTGTCGGAAGTTCCGACAATCACTTAACTAGTGCACTAACGGTCAGTTTTGGGGCTTGGATATTTATACCCCCTCAGCCCCCTTCACTTGCTGCTGACATAACCCGAGACAAACACCTCCAAGAGCATTTACTACTCCTCCACAATCCCTCATTGAGCTATTCCTTTAGTTGATTTGAGCTAGGGCTTGGGTGAGAGCAAGATTGAGGTGTGAGACTTAACCATTTGAGTGTGAAGGCAGCCAAGTTCATCTCAAGAGCACTTGAAGCATCTTCATCCATTGATTCACGTTTGTTACTCTTGAAGATTGCTTCTAGACGGTTTGGTGTCGCCCGTTCTCATGTGTGTGCGCCCTGGGAAGTTTGTATTACCCTATCCTTTGCGGATTTCATAGTAAGTGACTCAATCCTCCTTTGTGGTTGATTGAGTGAGGTAAAGGGTTAGTGGAAGACCCGGCTCTTTGTGAGCTCCTCAACGGAGACATAGCTTGCTTAGTGGAAGTGAACTGCGAGAATAAATCTTTTGTGTATTGTTGATATTGCATTTATTTAGTTCTCATTGACCTAGAGTTTGTTTTGTGCCAATCTATGTACTCGAGTTGTTGTGCCTGCAAAGATCACCTGCAGAAGTCTCCTAGCATCATTGTGCAACTTTTGATTCAGCCAGGTTCTGCAGTTCCAAGTTTAATTTTGAATTTCGTATAAGAACTTTAGTTTTGTCGGAAGTTCCGGTCCAGAGTCGGAAGTTCGGACACATTTAATTCCTGCGAAGAAATTTTCAGGTTTTTCAGGTACGCCTATTCACCCCCCTCTAGGCATCACCAAGATCCTTTGAATTGGTATCAGAGCCTAATCTCTTAATTTAAGCTTAACCGCTAAGGGATATCAAGATGTCTATAGTTGGGGATGATGCGGACACCGTCGCAACCGTTGCAGCTCAAATCGACGCCGATACCGGATTTGATAGTGCTTGAAATCCTTTCGAGCAAACAAGCCATCCACCCTCCATTCATGATGCCGACTCAAGTTCAAGCAATGAAAGCGAGGGTAAGACATCAGAAGCAAGAAGAAGGAGAAAAGAAAAGATGAAGGAAAAAATTGAGAAGAAGGCAAAGAAGTTGATGATGAAGCGAATCAAGGAAGAAATCAAGAAGCATCCTTTCTCCGGGTTAAATCAAGTTCCTCATAACTATGTTTCATCTCAATATCCTACTTCTCAATTTCAATCGGTTCACTTGGGAAAGCCTCCTTTCTTTGATGAGACGTATTATCCCAAGTGGTCTTATGATATGAAAATGCATCTCTACGGGCTTCACCCCTCTATTTGGGAAGTTGTGGTTGTAGGTGTGACTCCTCCTACGAACGGTGTACCCATGGCTGAACAAGCTCAAGACTATTTCCGCAATGCGCAAGCCGTGAGGGTCATCACAAGTTCTCTTTGTGCACAAGAATTCAACAAAATACGCAATGTTGAAATAGCTAAGAAAATTTGGGACACACTAAAAGAAGCTCATGCGGGAACCGATGAAGTTAGAGAAGGCAAGATGGATTTGTTGCAAGAAGATCTAGAGCACTTTGTCATGCATGATGAACAAACCGTGAGGCAAATGTATGATAGACTAATGGTCCTTGTATCGGACATTAGATCTCTTGGAAGCACGGAATGGGAAGATCACAAGATGACAAAGAAGTTGCTTAGAGCCTTCACGCCAAGGAACCCCACTCTCGCAACAATGATTAGAAGAGATCCCAAATTCAAGGTCAAGACACCTAATCAACTTCTTGGTGAAATCCTCCATCAAGAGTTGGTTGAGAGGGATGTTCCCAAGTCACTAAGTCACAAAGTGAACAAGAATGTGGCACTCAATGCTAGCTCAAATGACAAGGTTGAATCAAGTCTTGTCGGTGTTTTACCGCCACGCCCGCCGAGGGATACCCCCGAGGTGGTGAGTTTAGTTGGTTGGGTGTCACCGAGATCAGGAACTCGAAGGTGCGAAGGAACACAAGGTTTTAGACAGGTTCGGGCCGCCGAGAACGTAATACCCTACGTCCTGTGTGGTTTGTATTACCTTTAATGGTGGTGATTGTGATTGTTCCCGAGGGGGTACCTGTCCGCCCTTATATAGTCCGGGGGACAGGTTTACATGGGAGTTCTAGTCAGATACAAGCCAAGGAGTCTTATCCAAGTACTTCTCCGGCAGTCTCCTACCGTGTCCGACTAGTCTAACTACCGTACGAATAATCCTACTGCATTATGATTAGTTACAAAAGATGTAGGGCGTGGGCCATGTCCCACCCCGTATCCTAGGAGAAGTGTGCCATGTGTACAGTCCCATGCACCTGGGTCTGACAAGTCCCAAGGCTCTAAAGTCAAGAAAGGAAGATTCAAGTGATGAAGGATCCACCGATGAAGAGATGGCCTTGGTATTGAGAAACTTCAAGAAATTCATGAAGAAGAAGTACTACAAGAAAGGTGGTGATGACAAGAAGAAGCCATCACAAAGAAGATGTTATGAGTGCAAAGAAGTGGGTCACTACATTCCAAATTGCCCACAAGTGAAGAACAAAGAAAAGGAAGAGAAGAGGTACAAGGAGAACAGCAAAGATTACAAGAAGAAATATCAAGGGCATGCTCATGTTGGTCAAGAGTGGGAGTCTACCCATGAAGACTCCGACCATGAAGGTATGGCAACTCTAGCCATACCAAAGAATTCAAGGAAACTCTTCAACAACATCTCTGACAATGAAGATGAAGCACCATTTTGTCTCATGGCAAGAGGGACTAAGGTACAAGAATCATCCACCTCCTCCTCTCATCCTTCCACCATATCTAGTAGTTCGCAAAATGATTTTGATGATGAGGAAGAGCAACATAACATTCATAATAAAAGAATTTGGAAAGAAAGGTTTTAAAGAAATTAAAAAACTTATGGAGAAATTGGAGAAAAAGAAGGAGTGTCTCGATAGGCAAGAATACTTGCTCATCCTTGAGAAGGAGAGAAACCTTGCTTTAGAGAAGGCTCTAGCCGAAGAAAAGGTGAAAGTTGAAAAATTAGCTATCGATTTATCTCTAGCTAATGATTCAAAAGAGAGGATGTCAAAGGAGACCACTTTGATAAATGAATCTCTAGCTTCCCTAAAGGCCACTCATAGTGAACTTCAAGAAAGCTTCTCATGCTTAACGACCAAGTATAAAGGTCTTGAATTTAGCTACAATGCTCTTTGGGAAAGCACCAAAACCAATTCTAAAGCAACTCTTGACTCAAATGTCTCCACAAGTGAAGGGTGCTCAAGGTGTTATAAAATCGATGTTCAAGCTTGTATTACTAACTTGCCAAAGCTAGAAATTTGATGAAAGCAAAGGATGCTCAACTTGAGAGGCTAAACAAGTTAGTAAGAAACGGATATGAAGGTGATACCAAGCCCAAGCCTAAGGTTGCGTACAAGGAAGGGAGACGTTCCCACAAGAAGGATGGGCTTGGTCACTACAATGGAGGCAAGGTAAACGATCGGAAGGTAGTCAAAGGTAAGGAATGTGTCATGTTCACCAAGGGATCAAATCTTGAGGATTTGATGGACATTGCACATGGTGTACCACCATTCCCTCCCAGGCTAAGAAGAAAATTGATGATCCCATCAAGGCAAAGATCACTAAGCATGAGCCATCACCAAACTACACTACGGATTATATGGTGACAATGGACCACAATGGTAAAATAGTTGTCAACTATGTTGGGGCTTACACTAAGAGGGCAATCCATAGAAGTGTATGGGTTCCAAAAGTGTATCCATCTAACCCTCAAGGACCCAAATCTTTTTGGGTACCTAAATTCAAATCTTAACTTGTTTTGTAGGCTACTCCTCGGGTGCCACCGCATGGTTGCTTGATAGTGGATGCTCAAATCATATGACCAGGGAGAAGGATTTGTTCACATCCCTAGAGCTTCATGATATACCTAAAGAAACTATAGTCTTTGGAGACAATAGCAAAGGAGATGTGATTGGTTTGGGTAAAATTGCACTCTCAAATGATAACTCTATTTAAAATGTTTATTGGGTTGAAACTTTGGGGTACAACTTGTTGTCGGTCTCGCAACTTTGTGAGATGGGCTACAATTAACTTTATCAAATGGGCTACAATTGTCTCTTTACTAATGAGGGTGAGACTGTCTTTAGAAGGAAGGATTCCTCTATTGCTTTTACGGGTCGCTTAAAGGGCAAAGTCTATCTTGTTGATTTCTCCAAGGAGATAGTTGAGCCCAAGACTTGTTTAGTGGCAAAATCTGATTTGGATTGGCTTTGACATCGCCGACTAGCCCATGTCGGGATGAGGAACTTGGCCAAACTTCAAAAATGCGAGCACATCCTAGAACTAACAAATGTTGTTTTTGAAAAAGATAGGTTGTGTAGCGCATGCCAAGCCGGAAAGCAAGTTGGTGCTCCACACCGTGCCAAGAACATCATGACGACATCAAGACCATTGAAGCTTCTACACATGGATTTGTTTGGACCCATTACCTACATTAGCATTGGCGGTAACAAATATGGTCTTGTCATTGTTGATGATTTTTCTCGTTTCACTTGGGTATTCTTTTTGAAAGATAAAAGTGAAGCTCAAGGAATTGTCAAGAAAGTCATTAGAAGAGCTCAAAATGAATATGAATTGAAAATCAAGAATGTAAGAAGTGACAATGGTTCGGAATTTCGGAACACCAATATTGAAGAATTCTTTGATGAAGAAGGAATCAAACATGAATTCTCCGCACCATGCACACCTCAACAAAATGGCATTGTTGAGAGGAAGAATACGACATTGATTGAAGCCCCAAGAACAATGCTTGATGAGTACAAGACTCCGGATATCTTTTTGGCCGAAGCTATCAATACGGCGTGTCATGCCATCAACCGTCTCTACCTCCACAAATATTTGGGCAAGACACCCTAGAAGATAATCACTGGTAACAAACCCAAGGTGCACTATTTTAGAGTTTTTGGGAGTAAGTGTTTCATACTTAATAAGAAAACCAAAAGCTCAAAGTTTGCATCAAAGGTTGATGAAGGTTTTCTACTTGGTTATGGTACTAACGACACGGCTATCGTGCCTTCAACAAAACCACCGGTTGTGTTGAGGTCACGGTGGACGTAACTTTTGATGAATCCAACGGCTCTCAAGTAGAGCAAGTTGATAAAAATATTACAAATGAAGAGGAACCCCCAAGTCTATCAATCATGAGGATGGGCTTGGGAGAGGTGAGACCTCATGAAGTTCAAGCTCAAACTCCAATTGAAGAAAGAAACAATGATCCATCATCATCCACAAGAGTTGAACCTCCAAGCTCTCAACAACCTCAAGATCAAAGTCAAGTTCATGGTGATGATCAAGTTCATGGCATTGATCAAGGGGGAGAACAAGGTGGAGAAGCTCAAAAAGATGCTCCACAAGCTGAAAATGACGATGATGGACCCATTCAACCTCAATCACAAGTGCCGCATCCAAGAGTTCATCAAAGTGTTCAATGAGATCATCCCGTTGACAATATTCTTGGAAGTATTCAAAGAGGGGTAACTACTCGTTCACGTTTAGCAACTTTTTGTGAACATTACTCGTTTGTCTCTTCTCTAGAACCTCTCAAGGTAGATGAAGCACTTGATGATCCGGATTGGGTCATTGCCATGCAAGAAGAGTTGAATAATTTCACAAGAAATGAAGTATGGGAGTAGGTTGAAAGACCAAAGCAAAATGTGATTGGCACCAAGTGGGTTTTCTGAAACAAACAAGATGGACATGGTGTCGTCACAAGAAACAAGGCAAGGTTAGTTGCACAAGGTTTCACACAAATTGAAGGTTTGGATTTTGGTGAAACCTATGAACCCGTAGCTAGGCTTGAATCAATCCGTATACTATTAGCCTATGCCACTCGCCATGATTTCAAGCTTTATCAAATGGATGTGAAAAGTGCATTCTTGAATGGCCCTAGGGCATGGTATGAATGCCTTAATGATTTTCTTCTCAAGAACGACTTTGTAATGGGCAAAGCCAATTCTACTCTCTTTACTCACAATGTTGATAAAGATATTTTTGTTTGCCAAATATATGTTGATGACATCATATTTGGTTCTACTGATAAGAAATTTTGTATGGAATTTAGTAGGATCATGACCAAAAGGTTTGAGATGTCCATGGTGGGTGAATTGAAGTTCTTCCTTGGATTTCAAGTCAAGCAAATGAAGGAAGGAACTTTCATATGTCAAACCATGTATGTGAAGGATATGCTTAAGAAGTTTGATATGGCCGATGCAAAGCCTATCAAAACACCCATGGCATCAAATGGTCATCTTGATCTCAATGAAGAAGGGAAGTCGGTTGATCAAAAGGTATACTGCTCCATGATTGGCTCTCTTCTTTACCTTTGTGCATCTAGGCCGGATATTATGCTTAGTGTGTGCAAGTGTGCAAGATTTCAAGCCAATCCTAAAGAATGTCACTTAATTGCTGTTAAGAGAATTTTGAGATATTAGGTACACACTCCTAACCTTGGCTTATGGTATCCCAAAGGCTCCACTTTCGATCTACTTGGATATTCCGATTCAGATTATGCCGGTTGTAAGGTAGATAGAAAGAGTACAACGGGGACTTGCCAGTTTCATGGAAGGTCCCTAGTGTTGTGGAGCTCTAAGAAACAAAATTTGGTTGCTTTATCCACCGCTGAAGCTGAATATGTTGCAACGGGCGCTTGTTGTGCCCAGATCTTGTGGATGAAGCAAATGTTGAGTGACTTCGGTTGTGAATTTAGCAAGATTCCGCTCTTATGTGACAATGAGAGCGCTTATCAATCTAGCAAACAATTCGGTACAACACTCCCGAACAAAGCACATAGATATAAGACATCATTTCTTAAGGGATCATGAGGCCAAAGGAGATATTGCTTTACGTCACGTGAGCACCGAACGACAACTTGCTGATATCTTCACTAAGCCTCTAGATGAGCAAGGTTTTGTGCTTTGAGGAGTGAACTAAATATCTTGGATCTTGGATTCTCGTAACTTGGCTTGACCTGTTGCACATACTTGATTGTTGCTTAGATACGAAAAATGAATTTACTTGTGTTGAGTTATTTTAAAATATTTGGATTTTGATCTTCGGATCAAAGCTTGACTCTTGTGATCATTGTTTTGTAATGTTGTTTGTGGCTGATCACTAAGCTCCAAGTCTCTCATATGTCTACAAGCCATATCTCTTAATATCTCCAAGTCTAACTTTCTGGAGCTGAAAAGTATAGGACGGAACTTCCGACCCATGGTCGGAACTTCCGACGATCTTCGGAAGTATCGTGCTCGTGAAAGGAGAGGAAAGCAGAGGGCGTCTTCACCCGAGATTGAATCGTCTCCTTCTGATTCCGAAGCGACTCAAGAAGTTTCACCTATGGCTGATCGTACTGGCAAGTTTCCAAGGGCTCGAAGGCTCCTTTGCGCTCTCATGGTCGTGGAAGACATACTCCACAGGGTAGTTCCGCTCATGGTGCTCATCCACGCATGAAGCGCGCTTCTGCTCCAGGCACTCACATGTCAGATGCTGGAGAGTCGATAGAATATCTTGAGAGGATCATCCTTCGGATGCAGCCCCCAATTAGGCTAATTGCTTCACAGTTCAATGGGACTCGTCCAGTGGATTACAAAAAGGGCAAGCATGATATATATGCATTGAGATATGATGATCCATCTGAATATGCCAAAGAGCATCAAGGAGATGTTCGGATTTGGATGAACTTTCATGCTGATTAGTATTCATCAGTGATTCTTTGCAAGTCTCACCCCACTACCGAGATGAAATCCATCAACTGGGAATATCTATTTGAAATTGACCTGCCAGTGGTGAGGGAAGTCCAAGATGCTTGTAGAAGGATGCATCTCACATCGATCATGTCCTTCAATTGTGATTGGAATGAGGAGGTTATCGCTCAGTTCTACTCCACTCTCTATGTCAACCGCTCAACCAAGACCTTCCATTGGACTATTCAAGGCAGGCCGTTCTATGTTGAATATGCTTACTTTGCTAGTATTCTTGGGTTTTCCAATGCTGATCTTACTAGAGAGAGGATACATGAGGAGGAGAATGTGCTTGATGATGGAGAACTTCACTTCATGTATGACAGTGCATATGGTGATATTAAATTTGGGACAATACATGGTTTGACACCTTATTACAAGTTGCTCAACCAACTCTTCCGCTACACTCCGTGTCCCAAAAGTTGTGACTCGGACAACATTTCAAACATGTCCAAGAACTTGCTTGAAAGAATGGCTCCCAACAAGAATGAGTTTAGTGTTTTTGACTTCATTTGGGAGGAAATCATTTTGTTCTGTCTCACCGAAGAAAGGCTGTCACTATGCTCCCTATATCTTCGCCATGATTAAAGAAGTGACAAGCGTCAACATCTTTGACCGACAAGGGCCATCAAGTGTACAAGCCTAAGAAAGGTCAACTTGAGCGTCTTCTCAAGCTTGGAGCACATGCACCTCGCCGCTCCACTCAAGGACCCTCCCATGGTCCTTCGAGCTTTCATGGTCCTTCAAGCTCTCATCATCCCTCAAGTTCTCATGGTCCATCTAGCTTTCAAGGTCCTTCGAGCTCCCGTGGTCCTCCCTCTCATGCCCCAAAGAAAAGGCATTCTCAATTTCATTTCTCAAGGATTGTTTGCATGCTTCAGTGTGGGTCGTCACAATGCGCAAGAAATCCATGACCACAAGAAGCATGTGGATGAGCAGCTTCTTAAGATTGAGGAAAGGCAAAAGGAAATCATGGCCAGATATGACATGCCTCACTCACCTCTTCGTGCACCTATGGATTTTCCTCCTCCACCGACCTTCTACAACCCTTGGTGCTCCCCAAGTTGATGAGGATGAAATCGAAGAAGACTTGGGTGGGCGTGAGAAGTCCGATAGGGACGAAGAAGAGGACATTCCTGCTGCCAACACACCCATAGATGAGGAAGAAAACGATGCAGAAGATGACGACGACGATGACGAGTAGTGGCTATGGAAGGGCCTCTCCTTTTTGGTGCTTGTTGCCAAAGGGGGAGTGAGCTCACCATAGGGCCCCTTTTTGGTGCTTGTTGCCAAAGGGGGAGTGAGCTCACCATAGGACCTTGTGGCTGCTTTATCTATTTTAGCTTCGTCGTTGAAACATTGAAACTTTAAACTCTTGTGCTTGTGGACAAATGAGACTTGTATTTGTGTGACATGTGGTGTGCCAAGTGACATCTTTAATGTTGTAAGAATTAATTGAGTTTCTCTATGCTAGTGTGATCTTAGAACCTTATTGCTTTTGTGATGCTCATGACTTTTGACTTGGTGCTTGCTCATTTCCACTTTATTGTTGTGATACATCTTGTCATGTGCATCACGTTGATATTTATCACACATTGCACCCCACGAATGCAATTATATAGAAGAAATATTTCTTAATATGTGCAAATAGCATTTGAGGCTAGTTTTGTATTTATCTTGATAAATGCACATATCAAGGGGCAGTTCAACTATATAATTGAATTCAAAATGTCTTATTGAATTTGTTGTAAGCCTTAATTGTGTTGTCATCAATCACCAAAAAGGGGAAGATTGAAAGTGCATTTGGCCCCCTAAGTGGGTTTTGGTGTTGATGACATACAAAATTAAGGAGCTAATGAGTTTATCGAGTTTTGGACAGGTTAAAATTCAATGAAATGAAAAAGAGCAAGAAAAGACGCCAAATTTGCTTAAAGGATGGTGTTGGTCTTAAAAGAAGATCCTTAATTATTTCATATTTTGAATTTGAGTTTAGGAAACACCGTACTATTAAGAGGGATGTGAATGGATAGCATGAAGGTGTCAAAGTGCTTATTTGAGATGCTAATCATCAAGGAGAGACACAAAATCACACACTTGTGCACCTAAGTTTTTAGCTGTTTCAGTGTGCGTCGGAAGTTCGGACCCTAGGTCGGAAGTTCTGACACTTGCTGGAAGAAGCTGGATTCTTCCGACAAGGGGTCCTCGGCCAGCTGTTTTAGGATTGTCGGAAGTTCCAACCCAATGTTGGAATGTGGCAGAACCACCTGAATTAATCCGGCTCAAGCGCGCTAACCATCACCACAAGGGCAATCAGGGCTAACTCGCACTTCAAACGGAGTAATCCACTGGTCTGTCGGGTAACCTCCCCATACAACCACGGTTTTGCCGATCGAAACCACACATACAAAGTACTCACACGAAGGTGAGCCCAGAGGATACAACATTCCACAAATTTTACATCACAGGGTTCATCATAAATTATTATTACAACTGAGTTCGAATTCGTAACACAAGGTACTTCAGAGTTCAAAATAATTGAGTTCTTCAGAGTTCAATGCAGTAGAAAAATAACGATAAACTACTCGACGATACATGATGTCTCGATGAAGCCCGTACGAGACATCACTCGGCATTATCATCGTTGGCCGGGGGCGCATCCCATTCCACCAACCAACGAGGAGGAAGGGTACATGACCAAGTCAAACTAGCGATCATATCCTCAAAAGTATCACCTGAAAATAAGCCACAAGCAAGGCTGAGTATACTAATACTCAGCAAGGCTTACCCGACTAGTGGGATATACTTAGCTGACTCCTAGACATGCAAGGCTTTTGGCTTGGAGGGTTTGTTTTGCCGGAAACCATACACAAGTAGGTCCTTACTTTCAAATTTTAGCTCCAAGTTCTAGTTTTCTTTAACCATTCTAGTTAAGCAACTATCCAATATCATACATGGTGAAAGAATTAATTTGCATCCAACAAGATTAATCATCATCATTGTTCCTCTTCTTACTCTATGTGGGAAAAGGGTCAAGCAGTCTCAATAACCGCGAGAAACGGACGATTCGAATCGAATTTCTTAACCTTGCAAGGGAAACCTAAACACACGTCACGTGGTTACTCCCAGAGTCACACGTGCAACTTTTCCCTTCAATTCCCGCTTCACGGAACAGGCCCACCGCCCTCGACTACACGTCCCCATGGACCACAGACCCGGCCGGGCCATGGCGGCACATGCACCCGCCATTAGCTAGATATGAACGAATTCAAGACGGTGGGGAGTATATTCTGGCCTCGGTTCAATCCAGTACTTAAGCTTACCGATTACCATATTCTCGGCATGTGGTTAGTACGTTCAAAGACTTAACCACCACTACCACACACTGCGGCCTTAGCATTTTTCACTAAACAGACGGGACCTGTTCCGTGAAGCGGGAATTGAACATCGTACCATAGCCCCGTCCGTTGACCTTATGATTGCAGCATGTAGTAAACATTCAGCTCCTATATTCTCGTGAGTGACAGGAAATCACTCGACTTTTACCGGAGTCTTATTAGCATAGCATTCTATCGAACCTTACATCTAGTGTTCAAAGCATGGGTACCTAGGATCATGCATCTAAGTTTTCATTCAACTCCTATAAACTTAATGCACAAGTAAAATAGAGTAATAAGTTGCATAATTTGAAAAAAATAGGGTCATGCTCCGGTGCTTGCCTTCTTGAGCTAAGCTAGCCTTGGGCTCTTCCGAACTCGGGTTTGGGTCTTCAAAAACTTCAGTTAGATTCACTTGAGCTTCACGCTGCTCGTACGTTCCGTCAGAGAGAGTAGTCGATTCTATATGAATGCACAAGTATGAGTTGTAGTGATGGTATATGATATTTATTTCCTTCATGATAAAGTTGCAGTCCACAAAACATAGATTTGGTTGTGAAGTTACTTAGTTAAGATTTCTTGGGAAATCGTTAATAGAGTATAACTTAAACTAATTAACTCCATTAAACAAGAAGGGGGGATCGTGTTCTTTTGGAAACGAAATTTTCTAAGCACAACCTGGATTAAACACAACTTCTGGACTAGTTAACTTCTGGTGATGAATTTTTTATTTAGAGTACATTATGCAGAGACAACAGCACTGTAAAAATTTTACAAATTTCTATGCAGCAGATTAATTTTGAAATATGTAATATACAGCCACTGCTACAACTTAGTTATTTTTATACTGAACAAACCATGCAAGTATTGATGCTACAAATTTTACAGGGTGTTAATCTATCCATACATGGATTACTGTAAATTTTTCATATTTTATTGTGCAAGATATAGAGCATAATAAATAGGATAAGATACACCTATTTCTATAAGGATTAATTTCTACAGGATGTTTTACAGGGTTTCTGAGTATGAAACTTTTTATAAAGAATTTCCTGACCCAATATATCCTGTAGTAAAAAGATGAACATTTTTCAATCACAAAAACTAATTACTTTTGATTCAATGCATTTTTCCACTACAAAATCATAGAAGTGGCTACATATAGGTAAAAGCTCTCTAATCATTTTTGCGGGATCTAGAGGTCCATACAACCGCACATAAAAAGTTTCATCACATGAATTGCAATATAACAGCAGGAATAATTTCATTTATCTCTCTATGGTATAAAATAAGTTTAACCAAAAGTTTTGCTAGAGATGGGTTCTGATCCTAATATTTTTACACTAGCCTACACATCAAGCAAGCAATCTACTGCCCAAAAATCAGATGCAGCACTAGTCTACAACAGCGGGTTCATTTAAAAGCTATTAAACCTTCCATTTAATGTAGAACAACATATAGCAAATATGAAGAAATGCATGTAACAAAAGTTGTAGATTTTCTTCTCACGATTCCAGAACAGTAGAGTTTGTATTTTTCCGATTTTTCTATGATTTTATATGAATTTTACAAGTTCACAGTTTTTGAATTCAAAGTTTAAACACAGGTCTACAAATATGCCCCTGGAAACTTGCGTGCAGACCCTTTTAAAGATTTCAATCATCGCAATGTGGTCCCTAAGCGGCGCTGGCATAGCTTCCGGCCAAATTCCGGCGAGGGGGCTCGTCGGCGGCAAGGGAAAAAGGGTCGGGGAGAACCAGGGAGGCAAGAGCTACCTTGTGGTGGCCTTGGTCGGGGTCAGGGTTTGCCGAAAAGGGCTCGTCGGCGTGGAGCAGGGGGCGGCGGCGGTGCGGCGTGTCGGCGATGGTGCTCCAGCGGGGTTGGGGCAGCGCTGGCAGGTCAGGAAGCTCCGGTGGGGTGATGTAGTCCCGTTCCGAGCCTTGGTTCGGGCGGAGGAGGGCCGGAGGTGGGGTGTCCACGGCGGTCAGGGGCGGCGGCGGTGGAGGCAGCGCTGGCAACAGTGCTCCGGCAGTTCTAGGCGATGATGGGCGGGGCAGTGAGCATTAGTGGGATGCTGTGGTGGTGGTTAGGGGCTCAGCTTGGGCGGTGGATGACCGGAGGGGTGAGCTCCACGGTGAGCTAGGCACGACGGTGGTAATGGCGACGGTGGTGGCGTCCTGGTGGTTGGGCGCGCGAGTAGGGCTCGGGGCGGCTAGTATTAGGACACGAGGGAGGGAGAGGGCCGGGCGAAGCTAGGGCCGGGCGAAGCTGGCGCCGAGGAGGCAGCTAGAGGCTCGGCACGGCGAGCGGCGGGCGTGAGCTGGGGATTGGGAGCCAGGGATTTGGCGTGGGGGAGCGGAAGATCTCACGGCGCGCGGTTGGGCGAGCAGCGGCAGCAGCTGGCTTGCCGGGCGGCGAGCGCTGCGACTGGCGGGACGCGGCGGAGGCTCGGGCACGGCGCGGGCTGGCCATTGGGCGCGGCGGCGGCGAGCAGAGGCGGCAAATGCGTCGCGCGCGTGGCACGCACGGGCTGGGCAGGGACGCGGCGTGGGGAGCAGCGCTGCTGGTCGGGCGGGGCTTGGCCGGCCATTGGCTTGTCGCGGCGTGGGCGGCAGGCATCGCCGGCCAAGTGGCGGCCGCGTGCTGCCGGCGGGGCGCGAAACAGGGGAGGGAGGAGGGACTGGAAGTGGAAATAGAAGAAAAGGTAGGGGCTGGTTTGCAAAGTCTAGTGTTTCTCAAATTTTTGTGCTGCAACTCAAAAATCTCTGAACATGAAAGTTGTTCAAAATAAAAAGTCCTACAAGTTTTGTTTCAGGCCAAAGTTCATTTGAGCTCTAGTTTGATATTTAAATTGAAGACTCAAAAATTTATGATTCGGAGGGCACGACATTTTATGGGCAAAATTTCCTATTCTTTCCGAGGTCTCAACTAGACTTTTATTTATCATGTCACTGATGATGTGCCTATTTGATTTCGTAGCATAAGTGCTTTGTGGTGAGAGTTATTTAATTTGTTTGATTAAAGTACATGTACTTATGCACATATATACATACTTTCAAATCCAAGCAAAACCAACTCATAATTTATTTCCTTGAAATTTTTCTTAGTTAGTTAAGCATATTGCTATGCTAATGAGACTTGTTTAGTAATTTAAACACCTGAGGTGTTACACGGAAGTTCCGACAATCACTTAACCAGTGTACTAACGGCTAGTTTTTGGGGCTTGGATATTTATACCCCCTCAGCCCCCCTTCACTTGCTGCTGACCTAACCCGAGACAAACACCTCCAAAAGCATTTACTAATCCTCCACAATCCCTCATTGAGCTATTCCTTTAGTTGATTTGAGCAAGGGCTTGGGTGAGAGCAAGATTGAGGTGTGAGACTTAACCATTTGAGTGTGAGGGCAGTGTGGCAGAACCGCCCGAATTAACCCGGCTCAAGTGCACTAACCAGTATCCTTGTAGATGAACTGGCCACCATGCACTTCAAACGGATTAATCCGACAGTCTGTCGGGTATATCCCGATGTAACCACTCAATATTTCGATCGAAACCAAGCATACACATAACTCGCACGAAGGCAAATCTAGAGGATACAACATTCCACAAGATTTTAATAGCACAAGTCGGTCATGAATTATTACAAGTCGGATGTACCACTCGACTACTTTTGAAGTTCAACACAAAACTTTATTTAGAGTTTTTCTGCAGCGGAAAGACAACACGATCAACTACTCGTCGGCAGGGTCAGTACTAGTCGGGGAAGGCTCCCATTCCACTGCCCAACCAGTCGGCAAGGCACTCGGCCAAGCCAGACCAACAAATTAATCTTCAACAGGCATACCTGAAAATATTGCCACAAGCAAGGTTGAGTATACTAATACTCAGCAAGGCTGACCTGACTGGATCTATGTACAGACCGACTACTAAGCATGCATAGCTCTAAGGTTCTAGGGTTTTCTTTTTGCTGAAAAGCAACAAAGGGTAAGTCCTTAATTTCATATTTTAGCTTTCCATATTCTAGTTTCTTTAACCAGTCTAGATGAGCATCTAATTCTCATCAAACATGGTGGAAAACAATTAATCATCCAACAAGTTTCATCATAAGCATAGTTCCTCTTATTACTCTATGTGGCAAGAGTGTTAAGCAGTCTCAATTACCGCGAGAAACAGACGATTCGAATCGAATTTCTTAACCTTGCAAGGGAAACCTAAACACACATCACATGATTACTCCCAGAGTCGCACGACTTCGGTTCACACGTGAAAGTGCTTCAAAAGGTGTCAGCAGGTGCGCGGAGCCAGAGCCGGCATGTTCGCCCGCTGGGCCGAGTGTTCGCCCACTTCAGAGTCTTCTTAGAGAGTCGATCCGTGTCCGCCCCAGCAAGAAAACGGCTGCGCGTTATTGTACTAATGCGCTACGGAGCAAGAAAATATATGCGCATGTACAGAAGCGCACCGAGTCGAGAACCTTGGTTAGTGCAACCAAGACCAGCCTATCCCTTGTGGCGGGTGGAGTAATCGGTCGGAGTTGGCCGGGCTTATTCCTCACGTTGAAAGATAATTGGAGCTTGCAACTTTTCCCCTTTATTCCCGATTTATGAATCAGGGCCACCGGCCTCGAGTACAAGAAGTCCATGAACCACGAACGATGCCAGAACATGACCCCTATTGCACTCACCATTGGCCTATGGGACAGCGTCAAGATGGTGTGGCCTGTCCACGCACCGATTCAATCGAGTACTTAAGCTTACCGATTACCATATTCTCGTTATGTGGTTAGTACTTTCAAAAGCTTAACCACTGCTACCACACATTGCGACCTTAGCATTTTCCACTACTCAGACGGGGCTTCAAACACAAGTCCTTTACCACAGCCCCGCCTACCAACCTTATAGTTGTAGTATGCGGTAAATCAATAAACTCCTATAGTTCTCACGAGTAGCAGGAAACTACTCGACTTTTACCGTACCTATTAGCATAGCATCTACTCGATATTCCTGTTCTAGTAGTCATTACAAAGGTGCCTAGGATCATGCAGCTAGGGTTCTAATCGACCCCTGTGAACTTAAATGCACAGGCAAAGGAAACAATAGCTGCATAATTTAAAAAAACTGGGATCATGCACTGGGGCTTGCCTTCTTGTGTAAAAGTAGCCGGGGGCTCCTCCGAACGTTGGTCCGGGTCTTCAGTGGCTGCTGCTGGATTTCCCTAAGCTTCTAGCTGCTCACTCTCGGACTCGGGTACTAGATTGTAGATTCCATCGGCGAGAATAGTCGAGTCTGTATGAATGCACAAGTATGAGTGGTTTTACTGGTACAAGATTGCTTTATAAAGTAATCAAAACTTAAGCTAAGTAGTCGAGTACTTCATTTTCTTTACCCTGGGCAGTCATTTATCGAGTACTCATTTGTATTAACTGACTCCATTAAGTAAGCGGGTGGTTGTTACAGCTATTTTAAACAGGAAGCATTGTTTAACCAAAACTACTTGCAGGGGTAGTTTCTGGGTTGCAGAATTACGTACAAGTAGGTTCTGAGGTGCAGAACTACTCGTACGAGTAGCCCTTGAGTTGGGATTTTATGTAGAGTTTGTTACTTAAGTATAACCTTACTGTAACAGATTTAGCCATTTTTATTCAGCATGTTACTCATGAAAAGCTTATTAAACAGTTATTTTTATGATTAAAATCTACTTGCACAGAACAACCATGCAAGACACTGCTGCTCAACTTCTTACTCAACAAACCTACTCGAATGAGTACTTTACTACACATTTTTGTAGATTTTTCCTAATCAAGAGCCAGAGGTTACCATTTTTAGATTAAAAGGAATCTAGTTGATGACAAAAGTACTCGAAACCCTGGTTGTGCTTGGATTTAGAGCATGAAATTTTTATGAGAGAATTCCCTCCTAGTTCTGAAGCTACCATCCAAGTTTCATGAGTAGTTCTTACTTGAATCTCTTGGAACAATTAAAAATCATTTAAACTTGATTTAGATCCACATCTAAAATCATGTGGAAACAGATCCAAAGTCCTGTTACAAAGTTGTATAAGGGTTCCAGAACATATTAGCTTGTATTTTTAGAATTTTCCTGTGAGCTGTTACGCGTCTTCAAAGTTAACAGATTGGTTTTCGAGTTCTTGTTCTAGGTTTACACATTAGTCCTTGTTATTTACAGAAAACATCTCAGAAGATTTAAAATGACGCAGATGGGTCCTTGGTACAGGGAAAACAGCTACTGCCGGCCAAAATCCTGTGACTAGGGTGGCCGGTGGTGCGGGGTGAAGGTGGGAGATGCAAGAGAGGGATAAACTGCACCTGTTTGAGGTCTCGGTTGGGGAAGGGATGGACTGAGGCGGCTTGCCGACGGTGGCATAGAGCCGGCGGCGGGGGCGGATGGCGGGGGCGACGGTCCGGTGAGGGAAACGGTGCGGGAATGGCTGTGTAGCCTCGGGGTGAGGCGGAGAAGGTGGGGAAAGGGTTGTTTTGGGCAATGTGGGGGCGGAGTGGCGCGTCCACGTACAGGGGGTGACTTGCTGGAGTTGGAGGTTGGGGCGACGAACTGAGGTGCCCCGGGGTGGCTTTTATAGGCGCTGGGGAGGGGAAGGGCGGATCAGCTGGGCGCGACAGAAAGGAGGGAGGGGGCGCATCCGGGACAGGGTCGCAGCAAGTGCGCGACTACTCCGGCGCATCTTGGCTCGCCCGTCGGGCATCGTCGGCCGCGTGGCGCGCACGGGCAGGCCGGGGCGGGATAAGGGAAGGGGCAAATCGCCTGTAGTAAGCTCGGTCGGGGGCTGGTCGGCCCCGTTTGGGACTCGCACCTTGGCGCGGCTAGCCGGTGCAGGGATTCCCTGCCGCGTGGCGGCGCCCAACGACCGGCGGGAGAAAAACAGGGGAGGGGAGAGAAGGGCAGAGGGAGGGAGAAAGAAAGGGCCAGGATTCTCATTGAATTTTCTTAACATTCCAAACAGGAACTTCAAAACCCCTAAACACCTCGTTGTAGGGAACTTGAAGATCTACAACTTTTGTTTTAGCCCAAAGTTCATTCAAGCTACGGTTTAAGAGTTATTTTGAATTTCTGAAAATAAGCATTTGAAATATCCTTCATTTTATGTGAATTTTTGCACTGTTTGACTTTTGTTGCTTTCTCTGTGAAAAGGGTGCCATTAAAATTACAGGTTCAAATGTGATCAATTTTGAAAGTTACAAGAGTTTGATTGTATGGTTTTGATTGTTTATGCATGAACACAAATTCATTTGCCTGCAAGGTATAATGGACGAGTTGTTTCAGACTTTTCTTGCTCCTATGTGACTGATTTCCTTATTTGGATCTTCATTTAATCTTTTAAACACCTAGGGTGTCACATCCTACCCGCCTTAAAAAGAATCTCGTCCCGAGATTTGGATGAAATCTAAGCGCGGAAGGTGGGTACCTTGGATGAAATCTAAGCGCGGAAGATAATCTTCTGTCTTCCACGTGGCTTCTTCCTCAGTGTGATGGTTCCACTGGATTTTATACATTTTAACCACCGCTTTTCGGGTACTTCTTTCCTTCTGGTCCAGGATTTTGATGGGTCGCTCAACATAAGAGAGGTCTGGTTCCACCGTGATTTCTTGCTGTTGAACAATTTTGGTAGGGACTCTGACACATTTCTTTAGTTGAGAGACATAAAAAATGTCATGGATGGCTGCAAGCTGCGAAAGAAGTTGTACTCTATAGGCCACGGGTCCACATTCTTCCATAATTTCATACGGACCAACATATCGAGGGGCTAACTTTCCTTTCACTCCAAATTGTTGCACACCCCTAGTTGGTGAAACCCGAAGGTAGACATGATCACCAACTTTAAATTTCAAGGGTTTTCTCCTTTTGTCAAAATAACTCTTTTGTCTAGATTGGGTAGCTTTAAGATTTCCTTGGATAACCTTCACCTTTTCTTCTGCCTCAACTACCAAGTCTGGTCCAAAGATTTGGCGTTCTCCAATTTGTGACCAGCTCAACGGGGTTCGACACCTTTGACCATATAATGCCTCGAATGGTGCCATCTTTAGGCTTGCTTGATAGTTGTTGTTATAAGAGAATTCTGCTAAAGGTAAATATGTGTCCCAATTCTTGTCATACTGGATGACACAAGCTCTAAGCATGTCTTCGAGAATTTGATTTACTCTTTCGGTTTGGCCGTCAGTCTGAGGATGATAAGCTGAGCTTCGGATTAATTTGGTACCAAGGGATTCTTGCAATTGTTCCCAAAAACGTGCTATGAACTGAGTGTCATGATCAGAAATGATTGTCTTGGGTACCCCGTGTAGACAAACAATTCGATCCAGATATATCTCAGCGTATCTCTTGGCCTTGTAAGTGGTGTGTACGGGAATAAAATGAGTGGTCTTTGTAAGCCTATCTACAATAACCCATATAGAGTCATGTTTCTGAGATGTATTGGGCAAACCAACGATGAAGTCCATACTCATATCTTCCCATTTCCAGGATGGCATGGGTAGAGGTTGAAGTGCACCAGCTACTTTTAGGTGGCTAGCTTTCACTCACTGACAAGTGTCACACTCTGCAACATAATGGGAAATTTCCCTCTTCATCCTGGTCCACCAAAAATTTTGCTTGAGATCCTGATACATTTTGCTACTGCCTGGATGAATGGAGAATTTGAAAAGATGTGCTTCATCAAGAATCTATTTTCGCAATTCGCGATCTTTCGGAATGACAATGCGATTTCCAAACCATAAAATTCTTTTGTGATCTTGATGAAAACATTTGTACTTCTCCTCTCCTTGAGTTAATTTTTGCTTGATGATATTAACACCCTCATCGTGTGATTGGGCCGTGATGATACGGTCCTGAAGAGTGGGCTCAAAAGAGATGTGATTCAAAGTTCCTTGAGGAATTATTTCCAACCTATGTTTCCGTATTTCAGAGCATAATGTCTCATTCTAGGATGCGGCAGATAGGCAATTGCAATGAGCTTTGCGGCTGAGTGCATCCGTGTAACACCCAAAATATAGGAGTTAAAATTTCTAAAAGTATTTTCATAAAAATTATAAATTAAAATTGTGCATGCATCTTTAATTCTTTTCTTCTCCTATTTCTTTCTTACAGCCAGCCCAATCCTTCTTCTCTTCTTCTTCTTTTTCGTTTCCCGCGGCCGACCCAGTGGCCGATTTCCTCACCCGACCCTTGTTTTCACCGACAGCTGGGACCCTCCTGTCGGCGCCTTCTTCTTCTTCTTCTTCTTCTCTCTTCTTTCCTTACCCAGAGTCCGGAACGACTCCGTGCTGTCGTTCGTGTCTCGTTCTCTTTCTTTCTTCTTACCCGAGTCCTGATCGACTCCGCAGCACCGCCCGGCCGACCCGCCCCTATAAAATCCTGCCAAAGCCCCGCTTTGCAAACCAGAACCAAGCTCCAATCTTTTCCTCTACACAACATTGTCGCCCCCGCTGGAAGTTGCACCTCGGAGGAACACCGCCGACCCGTGTCGCCGATTCTCCGTCGACTCGCCCTTCCGCAGCTTCTCCGTCGTACATCAACTCCCGCCAGAGCTTCACGAGTTGGTGAGTATCAAGCCAACCAGATTCCCCTCTCTCTTTTGCTCCGCCGCCAACCAGATTTCTCACCGGAGATCTGTTTCCGCCCGCCGCCGTGGTTGCCAGTTCACAGCCGCCGCACAGCCGACCCGTACCCACCCTCACCTTCACCGTACCACCCACTCACTCCCCGGCATAAACCCAGCTTGAATTGAGCTCCGGAACACCAGATTTGGTGAAGCTCCAGCCGTCCGCCGCCGCAATTGCTCGCCGCCGATGCCCAGTAAAACTCCGCCTCGCCCGATCCTTTTCGTTCTGTCGAGCCGACCCTTCCTCTGCCGCTCGATCTAGATCTAACGGCCAGAAACAATGTTCACTTTACACGGCCGATTTACCCAACCTTCTCCTTACTCCGCCGATTCGCCCGACCCTTACTCCGCCAATTCGCCCGACCCTTACTCCGCCAATTCGTCTGATCCGCCGCCGATTCTGATCCAACGGACCAGATTCACCCGACCCTAGCCGTTCCCAGAACTTTTGCAGGAAGATCCCTAAGTTTTCCAGGAATCAACCCGCAGTCCAGATCAGTAGAAAATAATTAGAGTTGAGCCCTTTCTTTTTCTGTTCCGACCCCTGACTTTTCTAGAATTAGAACCCGCCGTCAAGAACCTATAGTTTTGTACCCCGACCCTCTGTATAAGGTTTAATTATGCTTTAGCCCCTGAATTCTTCAGATCTAGCCTCGGGAGACTTAAAACTCTAGCAGTTAGGTCCCAAGATCACTATTTTAGCCATATCATCATCGTTCCAACTCCGATTTCAGCGATTCTTGAGCCCACACGATCCTTGCATCATGAACTACAACTTTAGCATCTTTTCACTTTCTATTTGTATTGTTTGTTGTATTGTTCCTTATTTGTTTGTGTATGCTTGGTTGTGTGATCGCGTAGACAACGTGACGTTCGAGCCAAATCAAGAGCAAGCTTACGAGGAAGAGAATCAGCAGTTGCTTGAAGAAGGCAAGTGGATTTCCCCCTCTGCATATTCTATTTGATCCCAACAACTGCATGAAAATACACTTTACTTTATTGTTGCTTGCATAAACTTGATGGGATTACCTATGCTAAGGACATACCTAGTCTTTTACCCCAAACCTTGAAACACCTGGGATTACTACTTTGTTGGGTAGTTACGCTTAGTTGCCAACTTTGGGATTGGTATTGGTTTACTCTTTTGTTAATGTTGATTGCGTTTCATATTGTGGTTTTATCGCGTAAGTTCAAG
Source organism: Panicum miliaceum (assembly GCA_032594955.1). Lineage (NCBI taxonomy): Eukaryota > Viridiplantae > Streptophyta > Magnoliopsida > Poales > Poaceae > Panicum > Panicum miliaceum. Next base: position 1,353,595 of record CM064070.1, on the reverse strand, counting down.
ATCAACTTTGTTTAATGGGAACATGGAGAACCACCCAAGTAAACAGTGCAACCACAAAGTCATATGGCTCTGACCTTAGCCAATTAATTAGATGTGTAGTTTGCTGGTGGCCTTACCGAAAGGGAAAGGAGGGGGTCGGTGATAGGGGTCATAGCCCGGTCCTCTTGGGGTAGCTGCCTTGGCTAAGGAGCTGACCATTAGGGAGGTTTATGGACCACGCCGCTACTGAAACTCTAGCGGGCTGCCTAGCTTTCGACATGTCTTTGTAAAGGCTTCGTAGTGTAACCTGGCCACTCACCTCGGAAGTGTTTAAGGGCCTTGCAAACCCGGACGATTCAGGGAAACACGATTTGTGGGTAAAGTGTACAACCTCTGCAGAGTGTAAAACTGTTATAACAGCCGTACTCACGGTTAAGAGTGGCTTGGACCCTCACATGATAATGAAACTTGAAGATTAAATAAATTGTGGTTCGTGGTTTATGTCATGGTTGATGGAACTGTTATGTTTTTACTAAAGTGGGTTGGTATAAACTTAAACCTAGTCAATAGGTGCTCGATAATAAATATTTGACAAACTAAAAGCAACCGCTGCTGCAAACCCTAGCCTATCCTTGATGGCCTTGCATATTCACCCCACTTGCTGAGTACCAACCATAAGAGTACTCACCCTTGCCCCAAGCTGTTCAGAAGAGTACTTTGAAGAGGAGATCTTCGACGACTTCGAGGAGTTCTAGGTCCTGCGTTCACCAGTCATCGCCTGTGGAAGACGGAGTTGTTAAAGACTTCGTATAGGGTATAACGGTTTATCGTGTAAAGACATTTGTGTCTCATTTATACGGAGTGTAATATTGTTAAATACTTTATATAGTTACTTTTGAGCATTGTCTTTGATATATATTACACTTTCCGTCTACCATATGTGTGTGAACGAGATCCTGGCGCACATATGAGATGCATCTGGTTCTTTCTAGAATCGGGTGTGACAGAATTGGTATCAGAGCAATGTTGACTGTAGGACGCTAGCCTAGATAGAAATGGTCGAAATTAAGGATTTATCTTCTAGAAAGCCATATCAGCATCAAAAATTCCCATTATATTTCCACATAAAAACCTATTTTTACATAAAACCTTCTATCATTTTTCCTTTTCATAGAAAAATATCCTGAATCTTACTCCCGCTCTGCGAGATGGTCAGAATTACCAAACTGCTCGCAAGCGCACCGGAGGTCGCCAAGTTCGCATTGCCCCAGCTGAACCAACTTCTCCTACCCCAGTTCCAGCCCCTATTGAAGAGGAGGAAGCTACGGAGGAAGAACGCGAGGAAGTCTATTATTTCGTGGATGGTGAAGATGGTCGCATCATGGCGGTTGATGAAGAAGGAAATCAATTCACACCACCGGCATCGCCAGTCATTGAGACATCGCCACCACCCTTAGTTGTCCCTGCCCCAGCCCCCTCCCCAGCACCGGACGTCGTTGAAGGAAGCTCGAGTAACTTCGAAGATATTAGAAGAGACGATGATGAGGACAACAACAACAACGATGAAGACAACGACGATCAGAGTGATGAAACTCCAGTGATGAGGCAACTTTGCTGTGTTCGCACTTCGGACAGAGAACCCGGCCACTTGTCTTTGGTGCTACAAGGTGCTCTTCAAGAGTTGGGCAACCACGTGAGACCTCACTACCACACGCATCACTACACCGACCCTGCGCTCGGCGACTACTACCTCTCCCGCGTCCACATCAGGATGGAAAGTGCCAGAGGCCTGAGGACTCTTACTGCACATGACTCCACCACACCCCACGCTACATATGACGCCGCCGTCAGCAGTGCCGCCAGGAGAGCTCTATGGTCCATCTGCCACACCTACCGTCAGGAGCTTCAGAACACGGAGTATCGCCACATTCCTCGCCGCCTCAGTGGAACTGAAGAGACTATGATTACTCTAAGTGAAGATAATGAAGACCGCCTCAACACTCTTGCTCGAGTCACCGCCGCTCTCAACACTGAGCTGGAAAGCATCATCACTGAGTTGGACGATACTCAGGACAAGCTACTGGAGGCCCATGAAAAGATCCGCATGCTGGAAGCTCGACTGGAAGGAAGAGTGCCGCCACCCCCACAGATTGATGAACCCCATTTCCCCGCTTTGTCACCACCCCGCAAGAAGCTTCGTCGCGGCGAACCCGGCTCCATAACTCGCCCCGAGGAATAGGCACTTAGGCTCTTAGGCTAGAATCTCTTAAAGTTCTCGATAGAGTCATTTTCACTTGAGAGGACGACGATGTAATGATGGTTGCTTGAGAACAAATGTTTGCTTTGAGTGCTATAAGAATTGCTTGATATAATATATACATTAATATCAGTTGGAGACTTATAAATCCATATTTTGTTAGGATATTATTTTCTTTCAACTTATATCTAGTACACCTGTCTTATCCTGGGTTTATTCCCTAACGGTCAGATGGTGAACACCAGGACAGGTGGAGGACAGAATATCCCTAGCTCTAGGCGTGCTCGCGTAGTCAACCGACAGAGTCAGTTGCCACCACCGCCCAATCCAACAATGGAGCAATTCTTGGCAGCACAGATGCAGGTGTTGCAGAACCTCACTGCCACCATCCAGAACATACAAGCTCAGCAGAATCAGCGAGCACCACAGCAAAACCCGCCACCTAGAGACAAACACAGAGAATTCATGAGCCACCACCCTCCTACCTTTTCTCACTCTGTGGACCCCTTGGATGCTGATGATTGGTTGAAGGTCATCACCAAGAAGCTGGACATCACGCAATGCAGTGACCGTGAAAGGGTCCTGTATGCTGCAGGACGTCTGGAAGGTGCAGCCGCTGATTGGTGGGATGCTTTCACTGCTGCCCACGCCAACGCCGACACCATCACCTGGGAGGAGTTCAGAACCAACTTCCGCAGCCACCATATCCCAGCAGGACTGATGAAGCTCAAGCAGAAGGAATTCCTGAACCTGAAGCAAGGCAGCATGACTGTTAGTGAATACCGGGACAAATTCACTCAGTTGTCTCGATACGCGCCCCATGAGGTGGATAGTGACGCAAAGAGGCAGGAGCGCTTCTTGGAAGGACTGATAGGGCCACTCAACTATCAGCCGCATAGTCACACTTTTCCAAACTTCCAAACTCTGTTAAACAAAGCCATTGGCCTGAAGAGCAAGCGCAAGGAGCTTGGAGAACACAAGCGAAAACTTCAGTCCCAAGGACAATCCAGCAGCAACACCCGACCCCGCTACAACACACCCCAAGGATATCAGCCGCGCTTTGGAGGACAAGGTGGAGGATATCAGCAGAGCCAACAAAATCAACGAACTCCACAGCAGCCTCAACGCTATAACCAGCAGACTCAGCGCAACTCCAACCCGCAACCGTACCATCCAGGCTACGCCACAGGTGCACCAGTGCGGACCAACAATCCAGTCACCCCGGTCCAACCTAACGGATGTTTCAAATGTGGAGAACTAGGTCATTATGCTAACAACTGCCCGAAGCATAATGCGCAAACTCCTCAGAATCAGAGGAATAGTGGACAAAGGCAGACTCCTCAGCAGCAGCAGCCGCGCAACAGCAACCAGACACCACTGGGTAACAGAGGACAGCAGAACTGCGTGCGCGGAAAGGTGAATCATGTGGCTGCAGAAACAGCTGAAGAGGCTCCCGACGTTGTGCTCGGTACGTTCCTTGTCAATTCTGAACCTGCATCAGTTTTATTTGATTCTGGAGCATCACATTCATTCATAACTGAGCAATTTGCTGCAAAACATAATTTACCAATGAGCCCTATGAAGCAAATATTACTAGTAAGCTCCCCGAGCAAGGAATTGAAAGCTAGCCACTTATGCCCAAGGGTCAGCTTGAATATTATGGGGATAGAATTCCTAGCCAATCTAATAGTCCTAAAGACTAACGGCATCGACGTGATCCTTGGAATGGATTGGTTATCAGGATGTGATGGTGTTATTCAGTGCCGCAAGAGATCAGTACTCTTGACCAGTCCTCAAGAAGATAAAATAGAGTTCGTGGCATCGGCTTTGCCCAGTGCAGTTGGGATAGTGAACCCAAATGAAGGGAATGCCTCTGGAAGATATCAGAGTCATCAGTGAGTACCCCGACGTTTTCCCGGAAGATTTACCAGGTATGCCACCTGTTCGTGACATTGAGTTCAGTATTGATCTTTTACCTGGTACTGCACCTATCTCTAAAAGACCCTATAGAATGGATGTTAAGGATCTAAGTGAACTAAAGAAACAAATAGAAGAGATGTTAGCTAAAGGATTTATCCGTCCTAGCTCATCCCCGTGGGGAGCACCCGTGATCTTTGTCGATAAGAAAGATGGCAGCAGAAGGATGTGTGTAGACTACAGGTCGTTGAACGATGTGACAATCAAGAATAAGTATCCACTACCCCGGATTGAAGATTTGTTTGATCAGATGAGAGGTGCCAAGGTTTTCTCCAAGATTGATCTGAGATCAGGATACCATCAGCTAAGGATCCGATCGGAGGATATACCCAAGACAGCCTTCACTACCAGATATGGTCTGTACGAGTTCACTGTGATGTCGTTTGGATTGACCAACGCACCAGCATACTTCATGTACCTGATGAACAAGGTTTCCATGGAATACCTTGACAAGTTTGTGGTTGTGTTCATTGATGACATCTTGGTGTATTCACGGAACAAGGGAGAACATGAAGAGCATTTGAGGATAGTGTTACAGAAACTCCGAGAGAATCAGCTATATGCTAAGCTGAGCAAATGTGATTTTTGGTTGAGAGAAGTTTCTTTCCTTGGACATGTTATCACAGATGGAGGAATTGCAGTAGACCCAAGTAAAGTTCAAGATGTTCTGAATTGGAATCCACCGAAAACTGTGCCTGAAATCAGAAGTTTTCTCGGACTTGCAGGCTACTACCGCAGATTTATTAAAGGCTTCTCAAAGATCGTGAAACCTATGACTTCTCTGTTGGAAAAAGGGAAAGAATTTAAGTGGGATGATACATGCCAGAAGTGTTTTGAAGAGCTGAAAACAAGATTGACCACGGCCCCTGTGTTGATAATGCCGGATATCCACAAAGGGTTTGACGTGTATTGCGACGCTTCACGGATGGGTCTTGGATGTGTGTTAATGCAAGAAGGCAAAGTTGTGGCCTATGCATCAAGACAGCTGAGAAAGCATGAGCAGAACTATCCTACCCATGACTTGGAATTAGCTGCCGTCGTGCACGCATTGAAGATTTGGAGGCACTACATGATCGGAAACAAGTGTCAGATCTTCACGGACCATAAGAGTCTGAAGTACATCTTCACGCAACAGGATCTTAACTTAAGACAACGAAGATGGCTAGAATTAACCAAGGACTATGATTTGGATATTCAGTATCATCCTGGCAAGGCTAATGTTGTGGCAGACGCCCTAAGCCGGAAAGGACAAGGTAATATGATGATTGCTCGATTGATGCCTCAGGAATTATGTTGGGAAATGGCACGTTTGAACTTGGGAATTGTCACACAAGCGAAAGCCATGATTATGGAGATGGAACCAACATTAGAACAAGAGATCAGAAAAGGACAGTTGACAGATACTAAGATCAAAGAGATCAAGATTCAAATTGGTTTAGGCAAGACTAAGGACTTCACCGAAGATGGACAAGGAACTGTTTGGTTCAGAAAAAGGATCTGTGTACCCGAAGTTGACCACCTTCGTGAGCTCATTTTGAAGGAAGCACATGATTCCGCTTACTCCATTCATCCTGGAAGTACCAAAATATATCAAGACTTGAAAGAAAGGTACTGGTGGTATGGTTTGAAAAGAGACGTAGCAACTCACGTAGCTTTGTGTGATGTGTGCCAGAGAGTAAAGGCAGAACACCAGAGACCAGCAGGTTTACTCCAGCCTTTGAAAGTACCTGAATGGAAATGGAAAGAGATTGGTATGGATTTCATTGTAGGGTTACCTCGTACTCGTGATGGTTATGACTCGATATGGGTTATTGTGGACAGATTGACAAAAGTCGCACATTTCATCCCAGTCAAAACAACCTACACCGGAGCCAAGTTGGCAGAACTGTACATGTCACGAATTGTGTGTCTGCACGGGGTTCCAAAGAAGATAGTGTCTGATCGAGGTACTCAGTTCACGTCACGTTTCTGGCAGAAGTTGCATGAATCCATGGATACAAAGCTCAATTTCAGTTCTGCATACCATCCGCAAACAGATGGTCAGACTGAGCGAACGAATCAGGTATTAGAGGATATGTTGAGAGCATGTGCCCTCAAACATGGAGGTAGTTGGGATAAAAGTTTGCCATATGCAGAATTCTCCTACAACAACAGTTATCAGGCAAGTCTCAAGATGGCCCCATTTGAAACATTATATGGAAGAAAGTGCAGGACACCCCTGTATTGGAATCAGACAGGAGAAAGTCAAGTTTTTGGACCAGAGATTCTTCAAGAAGCGGATAGACAAGTCCAGATAATTCGGGATAATCTTAAGACTGCCCAGTCACGACAGAAAAGTTACGCTGATACACGAAGAAGGGAATTGACATTTAAAGTTGGAGACTTTGTGTATTTGAAGGTATCACCCATCAGAGGTTTACGTAGATTCAAAGTGAAAGGAAAGTTGTCACCACGTTATATTGGTCCTTTTCAGATTCTGGAAAGGAAAGGTGAAGTGGCATATCAATTGGAGTTACCGGCACGATAGTCTGATGTCCATGATGTGTTCCATGTATCACAGTTAAAGAAATGTTTGAGAGTGCCAGAGGAGCAATTACCGTTGGAGGAACTTGATGTGCAAGAAGATTTAACTTATGCAGAGCATCCGATTAGAATTTTGGAAACATCTCAGAGGGTTACACGGAACAAGGTAATCAAAATGTGCAGAGTACAGTGGAGTCACCATTCAGAGGATGAGGCTACTTGGGAAAGAGAAGATGAACTGATGGCAGAATTCCCTCAGCTGTTCCCTAGTCCTTCCTAATCTCGAGGATGAGATTCTCTTTAAGGGGGGTAGGTTTTGTAACACCCAAAATATAGGAGTTAAAATTTCTAAAAGTATTTTAATAAAAATTATAAATTAAAATTGTGCATGCATCTTTAATTCTTTTCTTCTCCTATTTCTTTCTTACAGCCAGCCCAATCCTTCTTCTCTTCTTCTTCTTTTTCGTTTCCCGCGGCCGACCCAGTGGCCGATTTCCTCACCCGACCCTTGTTTTCACCGACAGCTGGGACCCACCTGTCAGCGCCTTCTTCTTCTTCTTCTTCTTCTCTCTTCTTTCCTTACCCAGAGTCCGGAACGACTCCGTGTTGTCGTTCGTGTCTCGTTCTCTTTCTTTCTTCTTACCCGAGTCCTGATCGACTCCGCAGCACCGCCCGGCCGACCCGCCCCTATAAAATCCTGCCAAAGCCCCGCTTTGCAAACCAGAACCAAGCTCCAATCTTTTCCTCTACACAACATTGTCGCCCCCGCTGGAAGTTGCACCTCGGAGGAACGCCGCCGACCCGTGTCGCCGATTCTCCGTCGACTCGCCCTTCCGCAGCTTCTCCGTCGTCATCAACTCCCGCCAGAGCTTCACGAGTTGGTGAGTATCAAGCCAACCAGATTCCCCTCTCTCTTTTGCTCCGCCGCCGACCAGATTTCTCACCGGAGATCTGTTTCCGCCCGCCGCCGTGGTTGCCAGTTCACAGCCGCCGCACAGCCGACCCGTACCCACCCTCACCTTCACCGTACCACCCACTCACTCCCCGGCATAAACCCAGCTTGAATTGAGCTCCGGAACACCAGATTTGGTGAAGCTCCGGCCGTCCGCCGCCGCAATCGCTCGCCGCCGATGCCCAGTAAAACTCCGCCTCGCCCGACCCTTTTCGTTCTGTCGAGCCGACCCTTCCTCTGCCGCTCGATCTAGATCTAACGGCCAGAAACAATGTTCACTTTACACGGCCGATTTACCCGACCTTCTCCTTACTCCGCCGATTCGCCCGACCCTTACTCCGCCGATTCGCCCGACCCTTACTCCGCCAATTCGTCTGATCCGCCGCCGATTTTGATCCAACGGAACAGATTCACCCGACCCTAGCCGTTCCCAGAACTTTTGCAGGAAGATCCCTAAGTTTTCCAGGAATCAACCCGCAGTCCAGATCAGTAGAAAATAATTAGAGTTGAGCCCTTTCTTTTTCTGTTCCGACCCCTGACTTTTCTAGAATTAGAACCCGCCGTCCAGAACCTATAGTTTTGTACCCCAACCCTCTGTATAAGGTTTAATTATGCTTTAGCCCCTGAATTCTTCAGATCTAGCCTCGGGAGACTTAAAACTCTAGCAGTTAGGTCCCAAGATCACTGTTTTAGCCATATCATCATCGTTCCAACTCCGATTTCAGCGATTCTTGAGCCCACACGATCCTTGCATCATGAACTACAACTTTAGCATATTTTCACTTTCTATTTGTATTGTTTGTTGTATTGTTCCTTATTTGTTTGTGTATGCTTGGTTGTGTGATCGCGTAGACAACGTGACGTTCGAGCCAAATCAAGAGCAAGCTTACGAGGAAGAGAATCAGCAGTTGCCAACTTTGGGATTGGTATTGGTTTACTCTTTTGTTAATGTTGATTACGTTTCATATTGTGGTTTTATCGCGTAAGTTCAAGATCAACTTTGTTTAATGGGAACATGGAGAACCACCCAAGTAAACAGTGCAACCACAAAGTCATATGGCTCTGACCTTAGCCAATTAATTAGATGTGTAGTTTGCTGGTGGCCTTACCGAAAGGGAAAGGAGGGGGTCGGTGATAGGGGTCATAGCCCGGTCCTCTTGGGGTAGCTGCCTTGGCTAAGGAGCTGACCATTAGGGAGGTTTATGGACCACGCCGCTACTGAAACTCTAGCGGGCTGCCTAGCTTTCGACATGTCTTTGTAAAGGCTTCGTAGTGTACCCTGGCCACTCACCTCGGAAGTGTTTAAGGGCCTTGCAAACCCGGGCGATTCAGGGAAACACGATTTGTGGGTAAAGTGTACAACCTCTGCAGAGTGTAAAACTGTTATAACAGCCGTATTCACGGTTAAGAGTGGCTTGGACCCTCACATGATAATGAAACTTGAAGATTAAATAAATTGTGGTTCGTGGTTTATGTCATGGTTGATGGAACTGTTATGTTTTTACTAAAGTGGGTTGGTATAAACTTAAACCTAGTCAATAGGTGCTCGATAATAAATATTTGACAAACTAAAAGCAACCGCTGCTGCAAACCCTAGCCTATCCTTGATGGCCTTGCATATTCACCCCACTTGCTGAGTACCAACCATAAGAGTACTCACCCTTGCCCCCTGCTGTTCAGAAGAGTACTTTGAAGAGGAGATCTTCGACGACTTCGAGGAGTTCTAGGTCCTGCGTTCACCAGTCATCGCTTGTGGAAGACGGAGTTGTTAAAGACTTCGTATAGGGTATAACGGTTTATCGTGTAAAGACATTTGTGTCTCATTTATACGGAGTGTAATATTGTTAAATACTTTATATAGTTACTTTTGAGCATTGTCTTTGATATATATTACACTTTCCGTCTACCATATGTGTGTGAACGAGATCCTGGCGCACATATGAGATGCATCTGGTTCTTTCTAGAATCAGGTGTGACAATCCGCGACTACATTAGCCTTGCTTGGATGGTAGTGCACCTCAAGATCATAATCCTTGATTAATTCCAACCATCATCTTTGTCTCATATTCAGATCGGCTTGTCTGAATATATACTTGAGACTCTTATGATCGGTGTAAATATTTCAATAGGTGAACATAAGATAGTGCCTCTAGATCTTAAGAGCGTGAATAACGACTGCTAACTCTAGATCATGCGTTGGGTAATTTTTTCATGGGGCCGAAGTGCTCTTGAAGCATAGGCAATAACCCGGTTGTCTTGCATAAGTAAACAACCCAAACTAGTTCCAGAAGCGTCACAGTAAACGTCGAATGGTTTGGTAGTGTCAGGTTGAGCTAAGACTGGGGCTGTAGTCAAGTGTTCACGAAGAGTGTGGAAAGCTTTTTCACAATCTTCATCCCACATACATTTTTCTCCCTTCTTCAACAGTTCGATCATAGGCTTAGCAATTCTGGAGAAATCCGGAATGAAGCGGCGATAATAACAAGATAAACCAAGAAAACTACGAATCTGATGAACAGACGTTGGACCTTTCCAATCCATTACCTCTTGAACCTTGTTGGGGTCAACTGAGATACCGTCGCTGGAGGTAGTATGGCCCAAAAATTTCACACTACCCAACCAGAATTCACATTTAGAGAACTTAGCATATAACTGATGGTCTCCGAGGCGTTGGAGAACAATGTGCAAATGCTTAGCATGGTCCTCCTCGTCCTTTGAATAAAGAAGAATGTCGTCGATGAAGACCACTACAAACTTGTCAAGCTCCGGCATAAAAACCGAATTCATGAGATACATGAAATAGGCAAGAGCATTTGTGAGACCAAAAGATATGACTAAGTACTCATACAGTCCATATCGAGTGGAGAAAGCGGTTTTTGGGATATCACAAGGTCGAATCTTGATTTGATGATATCCAGAACGAAGATCAATCTTGGAAAAGATTTTTGCTCCAGATAACTGATCGAAAAGAATATCAATGCGAGGAAGTGGATATTTATTTTTGATAGTCACCGCATTGAGAGGTCGGCAGTCTACGCATAACCTCAAACTATCATCTTTCTTCCTTACAAAAAGAGCTGGACAACCCCAAGGTGAGGCACTGGGACGGATATAGCCTTTGTCTAGAAGTTCTTGCAGCTGTATTTTCAATTCGGCTAATTCTTTGGGTGGCATTCGATAGGGCCGTTTAGAGATAGGTGTTGTGCCTGGCTGCAGTTCAATGGCAAACTCTATGTCTCGATCAGGGGGCATGCCGGGTAAGTCATCTGGGAAAACATCGGCATACTCGCGTACTACCGGGATTTCTTCTAGTTATGAATGGACCTTAGTAAGAGCACATGAATTTGTGCATTCTCGGAAAGGCAAATATAGAGTGGTGGTTCCTTGGGTCGGGGAATTGATTTCAACGGCTCGGGAGGCAAGATCTAAGGTTACTCCATGCCGAATCATCCAATCTACTCCCAATATAACATCAATGTCTTCAAGTGCCAAGAGGATCAAATTTGTGTCGATGACTTTGCTACCCAATTTAATTGGCACGTTTCTTACGAGTTGATTTGAAGCAATTCTTCCTCCCGGTGTAGCTATCATATACGACTTCCTTGTGTGACAGAAATCCAAACCCATAGTTGCACTGAATTTAGCGCTAATAAAACTGTGTGATGCACCAAAGTCAAATAATATAACCGCGGGCTTGCGGTGGATAGGAAATGTACCTGTCGTGACTGGTGCGCCATCAGGAAGTTCTGCTAGAGTGGTAAAATTTATCCGCCCACGCTTGACTTGGACAGTCTACTTTTTGCCTTTGTTTCTGTGGTTGGTGCTGGAGCCTTGGCCTTGAGCTTGCTGCTTGGGCTGAGGGCAATCCGAACAAAGTGAGTGGAACTCCCATAGTTGAAGCATCGGTTGTTGTCATTCTGGCGGGGTGGCTGCGGGGCATTCTGCCTGGGACCATTTTGCTGTGGAGCAGGGGGTCTTGCCACACTTTGTTGCTGAGGGGGCCTGATAATCCAACGCCCTGGATGAGGGCGTTCTGAGGAGCTTTTGGTGCTGCGTTCTACACAATTCAGTACCTCGGTGGCTGAGCACTCGAGGGTCTGGCTGGAGCCTTCCTCTTCTTCTCTGCACGATGGGCCGAGATGCAATCCTCCTGGGTTATTGCCAAATTAACCAGCTCGTTGTATGTGTTGGTCCTGATAGGATTGAGTCGTTCCTTGAGCTTGGTATTAAGGCCTCTGCGGAAACGATCACGCTTCTTATCATTGGAGTCAGCATGATAGCCCACATACTGACAAAGATTATTGAAAGCCTGGGCATACTGGAGTACAGTGCAGGTACCCTGAGTAAGAGCCAGAAATTCATTCAACTTTCTCTCCCTAAGACCTTCAGGGATATGGTGGCTTGGAATGCACTCTTGAATTCATCCCAAGTAATAATATGGTTCGCTGGAACCATGGCAATGTAGCTGTCCCACCATATGCGCGTAGTACCGCGAAGCTGCTGCGCGGCAAATCGAGCCTTGTTGGCCTCCAAACATGGTAGTGTCAGTAATGCAAACTTGGATTCAATGGTACGAATCCAGGCGTCCGCATCCAAAGGTTCCTCCGTCCTGTTGAACAGAGGGGGTTGTATCCAAAAGAAATCCGAGTAGCTAGCAGCTTGAGGTTGGGGTGCATGGTGCACACCCCACGGCTGATGGTGGTGCCGCTGCCCCTGAACAAGTTGACACAGAACCTCGGATTGAGCGGCCATCACCTCCACCAGGGTGGGTGGGGGTGGCGCCTGCTGCGACCTGCTGCTGCTCGCTGCGAATCCATCAGGGTTTCCACGAGTTGCCCCAACCATCTGAAACATGGAGGTTTAATATCAGCAAAGGCTTCATAAATCTCCCATGATTCAATAAGATAGTACAGAGAAAATTAAATATAACTCTCGATAGGCTTGTTACAAACTGTGTTCACTCTGTGGCTGGGTAGGAGACAAATCCTAGCTCACATCCTGTTTATCTGCAACCTTCCAAAGGTTGGTGGTGACTAGAAAATATAGCGACCTAAAACTGTGGCATTCAAACACCTCCGACTACTCCATCTCCGACTGTATTTTTGACTACCAGGACTGCCAATCCGACTAGTATGGCTCACTCATCGACTACCTCGACTAGTGTATGGCTTCTTTGACTACATTGTCGACTGCTTCGACAACATCTACTACTCCTTCGTCTACATCTTCGACTTCTTGAACGGTTCCATTATCGGCTATGGCTACAATTCAATACACGGAGCCTTCGACTACCTCAGCTGCACATCAGACTGCTTCCGCCTTGTTTCCGACTACTACGATTACTCTCCGGCTGCTTTAGTCACACCTCTGCTTAGCACGACTACAACTCCGACTACACTGAATTGATGAATGCTTCAATTACTTAAGTTATACTTCCGTCTACTTTGACTACTCATGGCCCGCTTTTAGCGCATCCAGGACTCGTCCGACTACTTTTTATGTAATTTTGACCACTTCAACTACCTCTTCTCTGATTTTCAACTGCTTGCCAATATATACACACTTCCAGTCCACTGCCTACCTAATTCGAGTGCCCTTAGCTTCTAGGCTACACTCACGGTAACTGGTGGTCCACAACTCTAAGCTAGCCTATTACTACCTGCACAAATGTTAGGCTACACTAAGAGGAGTATAAACAAAAGTACTCCAAAGTCTTCTCCTAGTAGTCATCAAGATTGTTGACCGACGACTCGATGCGCGCAGGGGAGTGAGCTCCCATCTGTGCAAGGTCGCGGCAAGGGCGCGGCTACTCCGGCGCGTCGTGGCTCTCCCGTCGGGCATCGTCGGCCGCGTGGCTCACACAGGCAGGCCGGGGCGTGATACAGGAAGGGGCAAATTGCCTGTAGTAAGCTCGGTCGGGGGCTGGTCGGCACCGTTTGGGAGTCTCACCTTGGCGCGGCTCGCCGGTGTAGGGATTCCCTGCCGCGTGGCGGCGCCCAACATCCGGCGGGAGCAAAACAGGGGAGGGAAGAGAAGGGCAGAGGGAGGGAGAAAGAAAGGGTCGGGATTCTCATTGAATTTTCTTAAAATTCCAAACAGGAACTTGAAAAACCCTAAAGATGAAAATTGTAGGGAACTTGAAGATCTACAACTTTTGTTTTAGCCCAAAGTTCATTCAAGCTACGGTTTAAGAGTTATTTTGAATTTCTGAAAATAAGCATTTGAAAGACCTGTCATTTTATGTTAATTTTTGCACTGTTTGACTTTGAATTTAACTAGACTTTTGTTGCTTTCTCTGTGAAAAGGGTGCCATTAAAATTACAGGTTCAAATGTGATCAATTTTGAAAGTTTCAAGAATTTGATTGTACGGTTTCGATTGTTTATGCATGAACACAAATTCATTTGCCTACAAGGTATAATGGACGGGTTGTTTCAGACTTTTCTTGATCCTATGTGACTGATTTCCTGGTTTGGATCTTCATTTAATCTTTTAGACACCTAGGGTGTCATAGGCAGCCAAGTTCATCTCAAGAGCACTTGAAGCATCTTCATCCATTGATTCACGTTTGTCACTCTTGAAGCTTGCTTCTAGACGGTTTGGTGTCGCCCGTGGAGCGTCCTCTCGTGTATGTGCGCCCCAGGAAGTTTGTATTACCCTATCCTTTGTGGATTTCATAGTAAGTGACTCAATCCTCCTTTGTGGTTGATTGAGTGAGGTAAAGGGTTAGTGGAAGACCCGGCTCTTTGTGAGCTCCTCAACGGAGATGTAGCTTCCTTAGTGGAAGTGAACTTCAGGAACAAATCTCTTGTGTCTTGTGGTTATTGCATTTATTTAGTTCTCATTGAACTAGAGTTTGTTTTGTGCCGATCTACGTACTCGAGTTGTTGTGCTTGCAAAGATCACCTGCAGAAGTCTCCTAGCATCATTGTGCAACTTTTGATTCAACCAAGTTCTGCAGTTTCAAGTTTAATTTTGAATTTTGTATAAGAACTTTGGTTTTGTCGGAAGTTCCGGTCCAGAGTCGGAAGTTCCGACCTGTCAGAACTTCCTACATAGTGTCGGAAGTTCCGACACATTTAATTCCTGCGAAGAATTTTTCAGGTTTTTCAGGTACGCCTATTCACCTCTACCCCCTCTAGGCATCACCAAGATCCTTTCACTATGACATTGGCGAGCGAGAAGAGAATGTGGTGCAAGTCTTATTGGGTCGGTCGGGGACCTAAGAAGACACGGAGCTGATGCCCCGAACTCTCGTAGTCGAAATCTAGGGGCCCGCTATCCCCGGAAGCGTGATCCTCCGGGGCACGCAACCGCATCCCCTTGAAAGCCTCGACAACGGGGTCGACGTTGGTGGTGCGGGCCCGGCGGACCAGGATGTGAATCTACTCCAGTCCCCCTGCTGTGGTGATGATGAAGTCTAGGCTCCCGAAGCGCACGAGCGCGCCCGGGGCCCATCCTCCAGCGTGGTTGGCCATCCGCAGCTTGAAGAGGTCGACGAGACGCGCAAAGCCCCCTACCTGCTGCGCCAACTATCAGTGTTTCGAACCGCCGACTAGTAAATCTCATGATTGTGCATCTGGCCTGGATGGTAAGTAAGAAAGATACGAGGATTTATATTGGTTCAGGCAGAATGTCCCCACGTCCAGTTCGAGCCACTTGTGCTCTTGCACTAGGTTTGCAGTAGGGGTTACTAACGGGAGAGAGAGGGATAGGGCTCCCAAGTCTCTGGTGGAGTGTGCGTGTGCAAATGTGAGTCTGAGTGTTTTTTTATGTCCCCCCCTTGGCGGGGGGTCTCCCTTCCCCTTTTATAAGTCAAAGGGAAGGGAGTAGATATATATAGAGAGAGATCCCCGGGATCGTGCCACCTCTCCTCTAGTTCACGTGGGCCCCGCTAGCCCTGTAGATGATGACGGAGGTGCTCCCATCCCGCGCCCTGGTGCGACGTGCGGCGTGCGCCCCAACAGAGCGGGCGGTGCGGGTCCGCCGGGCCATAGGACGGGCGATGTGCGTCCTGACGAGACGGGCGGCATGAGCCCCCGGCGCGTTTCACGGCTTGACCCCGGCGGGGTGGACGGACGGGGCTTGCCGTAGCATCCTGTCTTTTCCGGAGGTCATGTCATGACACGCCCTTACCTATCTTTACGCCAGAGGTTCGTTCCAGCGTGGCCTGTCACTTCGTGAGGTCCCTGGGGGCCCGATCCCTCACCCTTGGGGTCGGGCGAGGCGGCCGCGCCCTTCTCCAGTGCTTAGTGTTGTGTTGTCGGCGCCCCTTCCCCTGGTGGGCCATTTGCGGCCATTGGACGGCCCAGCTAGTCCGAGCCGCGTACTTCGGGGGAGCTAATCTGTGATCAGCTTCCTAAGGAATATTCTTTGGGGGATCCGTGATATTGGCCCCCGACACACATTGTAGCAAGCACTCTTCAAATCGATGGACATTCAGTTATACTTTAGCACTGCTTATCATCCCCAAATTGATGGCCAAACTGAGGGAGTTAATCAATGCCTCGAGAATTATCTACGTTGCATGTGTTTTGCTGCTCCAAAAAGGTGGTTTCATTGGCTATCCTTGGCTGAATGGTGGTACAACACCTCCTACCACACTTCTCTCATTATGACTCCATTTCAAAAACTTTATGGATTTCCACCACCAATGGTAGCAGAAGTGGTCCTTCCTGATTGTCCAAATGACACTGCAAGACAAATGCTTAAGAACAGGGAATTGGCTACTCATCTGATTAAAGACAATCTGACTAAAGCTCAATCAAGAATTAAGCACCAGGCAAATAAACATAGGTCTGAAAGGGAGTTTGTTGTGGGAGATATGGTCTATCTTAAACTACAACCTTACAGGCATACTTCACTGAGTATTCACAATTCCTTGAAATTGCACTCTAGATACTATGGTCCATTCAGGGTATTGGAGAAAATAGGGAAAGCAGCTTACAAACTACTGCTACCTGAGCATTGCCAGTTACACCCAGTCTTTCATGTTAGCCAACTGAAGCAACATATTGGTCCTCAGGTTGTCCCAACACCTCATCTACCATTGATTGACAAAGATGGCAATATCAAAGTGGCACCAATGGAAATTCTGGAACGCAGGATGATTCCAAGGAACAATGAGCTTGTTGTGCAATGGCTAATTCAATGGGTAAACCTTCCTCCATCTCAAGCAACCTGGGAAGATACTGATTTTATTCGCAAAATATTTCCTTCATTCCATCCTTGAGGACAAGGATGCCAAAGAGGGGGGCATTGTCAGGCTGCACCATCTCTGAATGTCTGCTATCTGAATTTCAATGGCACTCGTATTCAGAACTCTTCAGTCAAAGCTGTGAAGTAGAAGTCGGCATTGAGCATAACGTTTGGACGACTTCACTGCCAGCCGTCAGATGGGAATCCGACGACACTAGTCTTACTTATGTGCTGAGGCTCTCTCATTTTAGGACACTAAACAGTGCCTTACTTCCTTTAATGTTGCTTTGTTTTAATCACTACGCCTTGCTATTTAGGCGTTGGTTCCCTGGTTGTACGGTATCGAGAAACTGAATCCGTAAACCCTAGAGTAGTTGGTAGCTGTAGAAGTAGCAGTCGTCTCCCTGGCAGCGCCAATCTCCTGTATCGTGAACTATCTGGTGGATTGAATTCACAGCTACCTTCCTACTCCATTTCTTAATCTCGAATTCTTCCGCAATCTCTTCTTGTTTGGGTCGGGGTGCTTTTCCTCTTTTGCTTGCTCTTGACACCCCCAACGCACAAATGGCCAGTGCAACAGGGACAGCGACGGTGCCGGAAGGGGTCTGGATTGAGCTCCCTCCATGCAATTGCTCCTATCCTTCATGCAGTTTCACTTGATGGCGATGGAGCCACAGAAGCAACATCCAGGCAGCAGTCAGTTGCCAAACTCAATGCAGTAAGGTAATTAACTAGCCAATTAGTCTTTGGATATGATGTACGTCTATTAAGCATGTGTGAATCTATTAGTTCCTGATTCCAGCACCCGTTTGTGCAGTTCTCGTGGTGGCTGCAGTGTAGCATAGAAATTATTTTTCATTTGCAGAAAAAAAAACATGCTTGATTACTTCTCTTTTCCTGGAGTGGTGGTGACATGTTTTGGTCTTGGCAAGTGTGTGCAGATCTAATTGTTGTTTTCCTGTCAAATGTGAATTATGATGCTATCAACCATTCTCAATAACTGTGCCAGATCAAAAAAAATTCCAAACCACTAAACATGTTACAGCTCAGCCAAGTCCCTACTTGTAAACTATAACTGTGTGTAACGCAATATTCCATCTTTATCTCTTTTAGGCTCCTAATGTAATATTAATGTTAAGCACTTGATCAAGCTATTTGGTTTCTACATTTGGACATTTCAGATTTATTTGCAATTAAATTTTCTTCTCTAAATATTGATTTCTATATTTGTTTGGATCTTGTCTACACTATTATGCTTTTATTCCCTTAATCTTCATTTCTATTATGTCTCCTGATGTCAATCCTTACATAGTAATTGATAGTGCCTATAACAAAGCACTGCAGTTTCTTCAAGAACAGAAGCTTATAATTGTAGATGACTATAACAACGCAGCTCTTGCTAAAGCTAAGTACGACTTATTCACAGCAGAGACTTTTCTCACATTCTCAGAAGAAAGCGAAGACCTTACACAAAGGGAATTGGATTTCAAAATCAAAGGTTACAAAATGATGTGTCTACTGTGCGTGCTGCCTGTCAACAAGCATCATCCATGCTACCGATATCAATGAGTTACTACTATGACAAATGGAATGACGAGGAAAGAAGCAAAGTTACCTACGCTGGCGAGCCTGACCCAGCAAATCCACCGGACAAGGTAGCACGTTCCCTTGTTGAGCTCCATGACGACATCAATCACTATGGATTGGAACCAAAACCAGGGAAACCTATCTGGGACACAAAAGTTCCCAACCTTTCTATGTAACTGCATATGTATATAAATAAATAGATACCCCTCTCCTTTTATTCCCGTCTTTATGTACATTAATATGCATGTACTATTTTTGCTTATATATACTATACTCTCTAGATAAAATACCTTTGCTCTACCTGAAATTAGATAAATACAAACTAAAATACATTGCCAAATGGAATCAAAGAAAATTTTACGCGCGCGGTGGCGCGCGCACTGCACTCGTCATCATGGTTTTCGGCCTTCAGAGGCTTATACACTATAACAAGCTCCATGGTTTTTTGTGTTTAAATTGCTCTAAACAAATATCCATGCGCCATTGTTTTAATTGTAAACATGCCGCTTAATTTACTCTCAACACACTAAGAAAAATTCTTTAGGAACACGGGAATTTCATAGTGTCGGCGTCTCGAGCGCCGACTAGTGAATTTTGTGATTGCGTGTTTGGTCCGGATGGTGTGCAAGAAAGATGCGAGGGTTTATACTGGTTCGGGCAGAATGTCCCTACATCTAGTTCGAGCCGCTTGTGCTCTTGCACTAAGTTTGCAGTAGGGGTTACAAACGGGCGAGAGAGGGAGAGGGCTCCCAAGTCTCTTGTGGAGTGTGCGTGTGTGAATGTGAGTCTGAACATTTTGTCCCTCCCATGGGGGTCCTCCCCTTCCCTTTTATATGCCAAGGGGCATGGGTCGGACACAAGAGAGAGAAAAAGGTCACCGGGATCCCGCTTTTCCTCCTCCCTGTGTGTGGTCCCCACTGGTCCTGTAGATGATGATGGGGTGTCCCCGCGCCACTCCCTGGCGCGTCGTGCGATGTGTGTCTCAACAAGGCGAGCGGCACGGGCCCCCCGGCGTGCTTGGTGGGCGACGTGCGCCCCGACAAGACGGGCGGCATGATCCCCCAACGCGTTTTACGGCTTGACCTCTAGTGCGGCGGATGACCGGGGCTGGCGGTAATGGCCTATCCTCTCCGGGGGTCATGTCGAGGCACGTCCTTACCTGCCCCCATGCCAGAGGTTCGACCCCCGGCACGACCTGTCATTCCGTGAGACCCCGAGGGCTCCACGTCCCTGCGGCGGGTACGGTCGAATCCGTTCCATCAGGGTCGGGTGAAGCGGAGCTCCCCCTCAGGGTCAGGCGAGGCCGAGCCCGCACCCTCGGAGTCGGACGAGGCAGGGCTTCTCTCACAGGGTTCGGGTGAGGCCGCGCTCGCATCCTTGGGGTCGGGCGAGGCGGAGCCCGTCCTCTTGTGGTTGGGCAAGGTGGCACGTGCCCTTCTTCTAGGCTTGGTATTTGGGCCGTCAGTGCCCTTTTTCCGGTGGGCCGTCCGTGGCCATGCAACAGCCTTGATTAGGCTGGCCGCATATTGCGGGAGAGCTAAACCGTAATTAGCTTTCGAAGGAACATACTTTTCGGGAGGTCCGTGATATTCGCCCCCGACACATAGGGACTTGAGAAGAGCACACATTAAATAAATTGTGCGGTCTAAATGGCAGAGTCATACTGTGAACGAGTCCTCCAAGATTGCACCGCTGTCTGAGTTGAAATCTAGTGAAAACGATTTATTACAATCATATCAACTAGCATATCATACATGCACAGCTAAAATTTAATAATCTGAACATATGAATTCTGCAGTAAAATCATATTTCTTTTGAGGAAACAGGAGGGTTGCCCCCTACTGATTATGATATATTATAAATAAAAGAGGAAGTTTTACAAGAAGAGCTCAGGAAACAAAGAACGAGATGAAAATAAAAAAAGGTTACATAATTGTTTCTAGCCATTGGGTTATCTGATGCTTAAAACCATGCTTTGCTCGAAGGATAATCAGAGAAAATTCCTTTCTGAGTGGAGTAGGCAAGACATTGTGGGCTGAAATCTCTTAAAAATGAGGTCATTTCTCTACATCCAGGAAAATAAAATTGAGTAACAAGTTTCAGCTCTATACCTTTGAGAGCCATCAATCCATTCCAGACCCCAAGTTTTCAGGTAATCACCCACTACTATTGCTTCCGCTGCCCTGTCCTTCGCTGCTCCTTCAGTTCAAGTAACTTGCTCTTTTTCCTAGCTTGCTGAGTAGCTCCGGGAGTTCGTACATTTTGCATGCTTGTCTTCTCTGCACAAAGATGTACACTGCCATGTCTAGACTTCCAAGACATTCTATATGTCTTGACTTGGCATTGTGGTAAGGATAACGAACTGCCTTCGGGAGAAGCATCTTGCCAAGTTGGTGCGGATGAACACCTACATTACTTTATTGCTTCGCTCCATCAACTAATTATGTTGCAGAGTCATCAACTCCAATGGCAGGTTTGAGGTCATAATCGTGTACAGTGGAAAAAACAAATTGTAAATGTCATTATATATGCTCATATTTGTATCACACAAGAACATGTGTCTATCAAGTTTTTACATTGATAACTACATCATTTCGTGTCTTTTCTGGGTCTTTGAAGCGAACAAGTCATGCTAGGTTGTGAACCGATTCTGTTATTTCGTTTATCTGCATGACCAAGTCTGATAGAAGGGATCCAATAACCGCTATATGCATCACTTGCAATAGAGCTGCATCTTCCAATAATTCGTTTCCGCGGCTATTTCCAGCTTTCATGGCTTCAGACAAGTTGTTGTTGGTTGGAGATGGTGTAATCATCAACCGAACTGCTGATGAGAGTTCTCTGAGGGCCCTAGCAGAGTGCAAGCTCATTTGACTGCATGTTGTCTGAACTTTCAAGCATAGCTCTGGATTGGCTTCAGGGTACTATTATCAGGAAAAAGTTGTTGATCAACAAACTTGGTTCCATAGTCTTTTGATTATGAAATGTGGGCATTAGCAATTACCTGAGATTTCGTCAGGATGACGACATAGGAAGCAAGAGCCTCCATTTTAGAAGCACATTGGCGACAATGGCTACCAAGTTTCAGGTATTGACTCCATGGGTGTCGGAAGCGGAATTTGCCATGAATAGGTTCCCACTTGGCTACTGTGCACTGCGATGTTTGCAGTTGTATTATTGGTGGAATATATTGCTGTGATTGCCTTCAAATAGGAGCTCCGGTATTTAACATATAAAGTGCACATTCTGCTAAGTGAGATGAGCTTACCAAAGAGTCCTCTTTGTCCTTGGTGCTGAGGACGTTCTTGTACGCGTAAAGGAAGTCTTTGCCCTCCAGATTCTTGCTTCTAGCATTCTCTCCAAAGCATTCAGTTTCCATTCCTGCATACATTATTAAGAATATGGATCTGTTATCTATAAAAGAAATTTCGGGGCATACATGTAGGATTGTTTTAGCCACTCAAACTCGAATCTGTTCTAGTTTCTACTTTTTCAAGACAATTTACAGTTGCTAACTACTCATGCCAGTACCACATATTGGGGGGCAAGGTATCTGGCCCTTCTCCCGCAGCCGAGACACGAGGACGGTATACTACTGTTGCCTAGGTATATCTATGGATGGGAGGCATTGGCTCTTACATGTTGGTACCCATTGAACCTCAAGGGAGCGAAGCCGGAAGTCATTTTACCCAGGCTTCACCCTACATAGCAGAAGGGAAGCTTCGTTCGAAAGGCTCACTTGGGAAGCCTTTCCCTATGGATACCAGAGGCCGATGGGGCTTCGTTATCATCGGCTGGGGTGGCTAACTGGATTAGGAGAACGGGCAAGGGCTCCCTGTCGCCTTAACGCTCCAACCTTCAAGATCGGCCGACCTTATTAGTCAACTACCTTAATAGGACTCAGAACCCCTCCTCTATTGTTTCTACTCATTTATCACCATGCTTATGACCGCTACAATACTCTGGCCTTGTCTATGATGCACCTGACTGGGAGCCAACATTATCAAGTCTATAAGTCCTATCAGAGGCTCGAGGTAAATTTACCTTTCTATCCCGAGAATTTTAGGGGAATCTACAAGATATTGGGTATCATAATATCTTCTTCCCCTCCGTGGGTACTTTTTATAACATGTACCTAGACCTCCTGAGAGGGCATTCGACAATCTTTTTTCCAACTTAGAAAGATCATACTTTCCACTCTCACTACGCTCATCCTCAACCTTGAGTTCCACTTCCTTATGGTTCTCGCCATTCCTATTTGTGCAATCGAGATTCACACCATCACATATTATAATAACATGTAGGAAAAAACAAGCCATTTAACCATAACACCACCCCACCATTTCTCTTCCTGCATTGACTCCATCTGTCATGGTGATGGAGATAGATGCACTTTGGGACATGTGGTGACCATCCAAGTGAACAAATTAACCAATGCAAACAACTCTCTATCTCTCTCTCTCTCTCTCTCTCTCTCTCTCTCATCCACGTGCACACAAATCAGAGCTGTCCCACCCTGATGCTAGCTGAGTTGGCTAGCATTTCAGTTATCCTTATTAATAATCTTTCTCTAAACTGTCCATTATGCTCATGCGGTCCGCAAATATGGTACTATATTATATATTCTGGTTCAAAATGAGTGTTAATTATTTGCTTTAGAGTGAGACAATATATATAAATATTTTTCAAGTCATCTTGTTTAATGATGTATGTCGTACGTTCAAGGAACTTGGCCAGCTTGTCCAGGTTGTTGGCCGCGAGCTTGTGGAGGTCCTCAGCTGCCTAGACCGGGCAGACTAAGATGGTGGTGCAGAGGCAGATTGCGATGGTGGTGGTGCGCTGGAGTGCGAGGGGCATGAGCTCCTCGATGCAGTAGCTGGAGACGGCCACGAGGCTGAAGGTGAGTATGAAGATGCTGACGCCGTAGTCAAACCTCACCTTGATCTCCGGGATGAACCGTGAGAAAGTCGCTGCGAACGCTGCAGCGCCGCACCGTACCACCAAGGTTAAGCATGCAACATTGCTGATGCCACAGTGACCATGGAAGCAAAGAAACATTCGTGTATAGATATATGCTTTGCTTATAACCTACAAAGAAGACGAAGATGACAAGTAGTATGAACTCTGCCTCCTCACTGGGGACGATGAGGCTGGCTACCTCATGAGCTCCAATGGCGAGGGAGTTGGCCACCAGCGTCGCCAAGGCTTGGTTGAGGCCTTTACTCAGCGTTGCACCTGTGACATTGGTCTATAAGTAAGCCTATACTTAATATATATAGACGATCGATTGTACGTAGTTATGTACCAACAGTGAACTCCATGACGATGATGATGGTGAGCACGGCCCACATCGCGGATCCCCCAAAGCTGTTGAAGAGGGGCATGATGTAGTAGACGACGGAGACGAGCGTAAGAGCCACTAAACCCTAAACCCTAAACCCTCTATATCGAATACAACCAATTCCTAGTTAAATTCATATTTAAAAATAGATAAAAGTCCGTTTTACCCCCTAAATTGGTCTACAAGTTAAAAAACCCACAATTCGAATACCAGGAATGTTCTGTACCTCAACTATTCAAACCGGGCACCAAACCCCCAGGCTAGTTTAGAGTGGTTCTGACCCCAGTTGCCATCCACGTCACCACTACCCCTCCACGTCAGCCCTAGCCACATCACTTGAGTCCCAGTAAAACTCGAGCCGGCACCCTCCTCTCTCTCTCTCTCTCTCTCTCTCTCTCTCTCCCTCCCGCTGCCACCCTTGTCTGCCACCACCGGCCACGCCCGCCGGCAGTGAGGATGGACACTAGTACGGATGGACTTGATTTGGGCGGATTTTATGGGTGGTGATGCGGATCTAAGGGGCTTTCATCTCAGCAATGCATGTTGTGAGGTACATGGATGCAAACTTCACCTTGAAATTCCTCATATCCAGCTAGAGTAGATGAGGTTTGTTTTGCATTGTCTAGAATCAGTCTTGAGTAGAAGTAGCTTTGATTTGGTTGTAGGTACTAGTATAATGGATACGCTAGACAACATTTTTGTTCGGTTCCATTTTCTTTGTGAATTCATCAATGATGGGAGGCAAGTTCAGTATGTTGGTGGTTTAGAAGCAATGTCTTACATTGAGCGTGATAAGATTTCGTTGCCCGAGCTAATAGGACATGTTAAGGACCACTGTAAGTTTGAGAATGGGCCATTGCTGCATTAGTTGTTTCCTGGTAAAGATTTGAACAATGGATTGAGGGTTTTAGTTAATGATAGCACGTCCATTTCATGTCAGATAGTATCACAGAAGGTGGTGTAGCTGAAGTGTATGTGGAGCATAGTCTTGAATGTCCTTATACAAAGGGTAATACTAAAGAACCAAGTGACTATGAGGCTGAAATGGAGCTTGACAATGAGGAGGAGGAAGGCAGTGACGATGAAGTTGAGCTAGTTGGGAGCAGGAATATGGTCACTGTTGACTCTTCTCCAACAATGAAGGTGGTCACTGTGGAGAAGGCTAAAACAGTGTATTCATCTCCATATGAGAAGGATATTGAAAATGTGAGAAGGTTTTATGGGAGTTTAATAAGTGGTTCTAGTTTTTCTAGGGGAAGGCAACATGTAGCAAGAAGTTATCATTAACAGAGAAGGCCAAACAAGCTGGTTCTGCAAGTGCTATGAGCCATGCAATTGAAGTTGAAGGCAACAGTTCAGAGGATAGTGATTGCATACCTGGTGATGACAGTGCTTCTAAAGTTGATGAGGAAGCCCAAGAAATTTTGAAAAGTTCAAGATTCAAGAGGAAGTGTAAGTCAGAAGAAATAGCAAAATTAGATAATGTTGAATGCTCAGGCAATTTCTACTCACATAGTGTGGAGGAAGAGGAGGATGACAATGGCACTCCATATGAAGACATTAGTGATGAGGAGGATGATTCATTTGTGGAGGATTCTGATGGTGAACTTGTGAGGAACAATGATGGGTTTCCTATCTACAAGGACAAAGGGCCCAAATCTGTTCTGAGATTGGGCATGAAGTTTGCAGATAAGAGGGACTTCAAGGAGGCTATCAGCAAACATGCTTTGGAGCAGAGGAAAGTCATCAACTTTGTAAAAGATGAAGGTTACAGAGTAAGGGATAAGTATGATTGGAACAAATGTCCTTGGGTATGCTCTGTTACCCGAATACGGCTGTTGCAGCCCGTATCGCGTATCCGATACGTATCGGATACGGATATGGATCGGATACGCGTTGGATACGTATCCGGAAAGTATCCAATTTTTCTTTTTTTCATTAATATTGGATACGGCGCGCGATACGTATCTCAACTCGGATACGTGGTTTTCTTACCTACGACTGGCGCATCTGCATCTCCCGTCTTCTCTCTCGATCTCCATTTGGCGCATCCCTGCCGCACGGAGCCGCCCTCCGCCCGCCGGCCACCGCCCTCCGCCTCCGCCCGGCGAAGAAGCAGATCCGCCTCCACCCGGTGATGTCGTAGGCTCGCAGCTCCGCCTGGCGACACCGCAGCTCCGGCTCCTCTCGCCTCCACCCGGCGACGCCGCAGATCCGCAGCTCCGGCTCCTCTCGCCTCCGCCCGGGGTTGTCCTCCTCCCAGTCCCGTAGCCGTTCCCCTCCCCCAGCTAAGCGCAGGTGAGGCCCGACCTCCACGATATGGATCCACTTGCTACTGAAATCAGCTTGATGATCTGCTTATCTATTGAATTCATTCTGCCTCATGGTTTTCGTTCTTCTTGTTGCCATGTTTTTTATTGTTGACACGGGCTTGTGCCTATTTAAAGTTTTTTTTGCATATAAATTTACATAGTTACACTACATGCATTCTGCTTTTTGTGAACATGGTTATTTTGTATTTTTCTCATGAAATAATGTTTCTTATCTGATTCTCTCTAACTGGAGTGCATTTACTTATGGATACTCTTGTCTGCCCAGCTCACCGGGAGCACGAATTTTACTTATGGATGTCTCTGCTCATGTTAGTAGAGTCTGATACATTTTACTTATGGGCGTTTACTGCTTGTTTCCCATTTTACTCTTGTTGTCGCTTGTACGCAAATGGCATCTCCAAATTCAAGCAGTGCCAGTGCAAGTGCCAGTGCTAGTGTAGGATCTAGAGCTATAAATACAACAGATATTAAGGCTCCACTTTGGGATCATGTCACCATTTTGGAGAAACCTAGTAGAACCGGTGGAGGAAATACTTTATGGCGCTGCAAGTACTGTCCAATGCAAAAATTGAGTAGTTACACTAGAGTTGAAGCTCATTTGCTGCAGAAGGCAGGAAAGGGAATAGGCAAATGTCCTAATGTTTCATATGAAATGCTTAGTGACATGAGGAAAGAAATTGAAAAGTGCAAGGATCTGGTGGAAAGATCTAAGATGAGGATGGTTTCTTTTCCTACTGCTCCTTCCTCAAGCAATACTGCCGATATGAACAAGAGGAACAAGAGGGGGCCTGTTTCTACATTGGAAAAAGCTTGGGCATTGGAAGATCGTAAGCACTTGGATGCTTTAATTAGTAGAGCAATTTATTCTGGAGGGATATCTTTCAATTTTCTGAGAAATCCATATCTTCGAGATGCTTTTACCTTTGCTTGCAGCCGCAACATGCAAGGTTATGTGATTCCTGGTTACAACAGAGTTAGAGAGGGACTTCTGAAGCAAGAAAGGAGGCACATAGAGACTTTGTTGGAGAACACAAAGAGCACATGGGCAGAGAAGGGAGTCACAATTTGCTCTGATGGTTGGTCAGATCCTCAGAGGCGACCAATCATTAATTTTGTCGTTGTTTCTGACAAGGCACCTATGTTCTTGAGGGCTGATAATTGTGAAGGTGACATCAAATCAAAAGAATACATTGCTGAAAAGTAGAGGGGTATAATTGAAGAAGTTGGTCGACATAATGTAGTCCAAATCATTACAGACAATGCTGCTAACTGCAAAGGTGCGGGTCTCATAATAGAATCTGAGTATGATAACATATTTTGGACACCATGTGTTGTGCATACCCTCGATCTTGCTTTGAAAAGTATATGTGAGCCTAATAGGAAACAACCCTTCTGAAGAAGAACAATTTGCTTGGGGGCAACTTGAATTTATATATGACGTTAAAATTGAGGCTGCTTTGATAAAAAAACTTCATAATGAATCATGGCATGCGGCTTTCAATGTTCAATGAGTTCAGCCATTTGAAGTTACTTTCTATTGCTGGAACAAGATTTGCCTTAGTTGTATGCATGTTGAAGCGGTTTGTTGAGATAAAAACAGCCCTCCAACAAATGGTGATTAGTGACAAATGGAGCGTCTATAGAGAAGTCAGAGATGATTCTCCAACTCCAACAGCCCAAATTGTCAAGGATTTGATACTTAATGATGTATGGTGGGACAAGGTGGACTACATTCTTAAGATTACTACTCCTATATATGAAATAATTAGTATGGCAGACACCGACACACCATGTCTTCACTTAATTTATGAGATGTGGGATTCAATGATAGAGAAAGTGAAGAAAGTCATATATCGATATGAGGGCAAGCAAGAAGATGAGGAGTCAGACTTGTACTCGGTTATTCATGACATATTGATTGCTAGGTGGACAAAATGAAATAATCCACTTCATTGTTTAGCTCATTCACTTAATCCAAGGTACAAATTGCTATTCAGATTTTTTTTCATTCACTTGAATGGTCACATCAGATTTTTTTCATTCACTAGAACCATAATCCGAAATTGCAAATTGCAGATATTATAGCAAAAATTAGCTCGAAGAAGGTGTTGGTCGTGAACCACCCCACAAGGATAAAGAGGTATCGAAAATGAGGATGGTTTGCTTCAAGAAGTTCTTTCCCATGCCAGAAGAATTGGCTAAAGTAAAAGAAGAGTACTCAAGGTTCTCTAGTTGTTCAGATGAATTTAATGATCCTGAGTCAATTTTCGATAGATGGGTTGTTTCCCCTATGACTTGGTGGACAAATTATGGACAATCTGCTCCCTTATTGATGTGTTTGGCCATAAAATTGCTTTGCCAACCAGCCTCATCTTCTTGCTGTGAAAGAAACTGGAGCACCTATAGCTTTATCCATAGTGTCAAGAGAAATGCCTTAACTCCAGAGCATGCTGAAGATTTGATTTTTGTGCACTCAAATCTAAGACATCTATCAAGAAGAACTGATGCATACAAGACTGGAGAGTCAAGGATGTGGGATGTAGGAGGGGATTCTTTTGATTCACTTGGTGGTAGTATTCTTGAAGTGGCTGACTTGTCTCTTGATGAACCTGAATTGCAAGCTATGTCTTTTGGTTTGGATGATCCCCAGGTTGATTTTGTGGATGACAATGAAGCAAATGAGGAATAGATTGCCACTTTTATTGTTGGGAACTTGAGACCTATTGCTTTGTTGTAATAGAACTTAAGTAGATTGCCACTTTTATTGTTGAGAACTTGAGATTTGCTTCTATGTTGTAATAGAACTCTGCTAGTACTTTGTCTAATCTGCACTTGTGATTTGTGAATTTAAAAAATAGAAAAACGTATCCGCGTATCCGATTTTTTATAAAATTGTTGTATCCACATATCCGTATCCTTCCTATACCGATACGCGTATCCGTATCCGTGCTACATAGTGGGTATGTCTGTTATCAACAAATTCTAGAACAGACAGCTGGCTGATAAGCACTTTCACAGATGAGCATAATTGTCCACCTAGAAGGGATAACAAGTTAGTAACTGCAAGAAGGATAGCTACCAAGTATGAGAACATGATAAGAGCTAACCCTCAGTGGAGTCTGCTGCACCTAAAGGCTACTGTGCAGGAAGAGATGTTTGCAGATGTCAGCATGTCAAAATTGAATAGAGACAAGGCAATAGTCATAGAAAAGCTGTTCAACAGCACAAGGGGATAATATGCCAGACTTTATGACTACCAGTTGGAATTGCTCAGGAGCAACCCAGGTAGCACTGTAATTGTAAAGGATGAAAATCCTGGTACAGTGTTCCAGAGGTTCTATGTTTGCCTTGATGCACTGAAGAAAGGATTTTTGGCAGGGTGTAGGAAGGTGACAGGTCTAGATGGATGTTTTTTCAAGGGATGCACAAATGGGGAGCTTTTGTGTGCTTTAGGAAGAGATCGCAACAACCAAATGTATCCTATTGCATGGGCAGTAGTAGAGAAAGAGACAAATGAATCATGGGATTGATTATTGTGATGTTTTCTTCAGAGATGTTCAAGTTGGTGAGGGAGAAGGATGGGTCATTATCTCTAATCAGTAGAAGGGCATACTAAATGCAGTTGGAAAATGGGCACCAAGAGCAGAGCACAGAAACTATGCTAGACATGTGTATGCAAACTGGAGAAAGAAATTTAAGAAGAAGGATTACCAAAAAAAAAATGATGGATGTGTGCAAAGTCTTCTAGCATGCCACTATTCAATTATGCAAGAGCCTGGCCCAGTGTACTCCTAAAGGGGCCAGAGCTCTCTTGCAGTCAGGACCAGAACACTACTGCAGAGCCTACTTTAAGTTAGGTTCAAACTGTGATTCAGTTGACAACAACATATGTGAGTCCTTCAACAAGTGGATCATAGATGCCAGATTCCTCTCTATTATAAGCATGCTAGAGGCAATTAGGTGCGAAGTGATGGTTAGGATCCAACAACAAAGAGCTGCAGCTGAAAGGTGGACTGGAAGAATTTGCCCCAACATCTGCAAGAAACTAAAATTCTACATCACTTTATCTGGGAATTGTCATGCTATAGCAAATGGAAGAGATGCCTATCAAGTGAAGTACTGGGACCACAAATTTGTTGTCAACTTGGTGGAAAGAACCTGTTCTTGCAGGTACTAGCAGTTGTCAGGACTACCATACCCCCATGCAATTGCTTGCATATTTTTCAAGACTGACTGCTTGGATGGATATGTTGTTGATTGCTACTCCATTGAACACTTCAAGAGAACATATGAGCACTGCTTGGAGCCACTAGAGGGTATGACTGCATGGCTAAAGTCTGAGCTGCCCAAGCCTAATCCACCTGGCTATGTCCATATGCCTGGTAGGCCTAAGAAATCAAGGAGGAGAGAATATGGGGAGAAGCCAAAAAGAACTAAAATGTCAAATGCAGGTGGAAAAATAAGGTGCGGTAAGTGCAAATCCACAGGTCATAACACCACAACTTGTGACAGAAGGCATGGTAGGACTTCAGAGCCAACTCCAAATGCACCAAGGCATGCAAGTTCAGAAGCCCAACATGCTGCAACTTCACCTCCAGCACATAATGCCATGGTTCTAGTTCATTGTTCCAGAAGAGTGGAATTAATACCAGAAAAAGGAAGGCAACATCCATTTCTATTTCACCCAAGGAAAGTGGTCAGAGCTCAAGGTTAAGAAGTTCTAAGAACAGAAGCAGCATGACCCAGGTAATCAACTAGTCCACTACCATATTGATGTTGTGGCTACTATTTGTTGACTAACATTGACCAATTATGACAGGAACTGGCTGTTAGATCATCTGCTAAGGGTAAGGTCCATACCCAGAAAGGTGAATCAGGTTCTATCAACCTGGAGGCTCATGTGGCAACATCTCAGGCTTCTTCTAAGGTCAATATCAGTGTCACCTCTGGTTCAGCTAGTGCTCAGGTCAATGCTCAAGAACCACCAAGGAAGAAGCTGACCCCAAAAAGGGCTAGAAATGTCCCACAACTACCATTTTCACCTGATAATTGAAGACCAAACTTGCGGCATGTATATGTGTTCACCTTATGGCACGTTTCTATGTGTTCTAGCCAAACAATATGGCATATTTTTGTATATTGAAACCAAACTTTTGGCATGTTTGAGTGTATGTTGAAGCCAAACTTGTGGCATGTTGGGTGTCTGTTGAACTCAATGTATTCTACCTATGTGTTGAACTGAATGTATGCTACCTATGTGTTGAACTCTCCTCCATTTATGGTATTTATGTGTTGAACTCAAAGTATGCTGCCTTTATTTTATGCCAGACTTGTGTCATCCATATCAATATGATCATATCATCCAGATAAATTAAGAGAAAATCATCCATTTCCATAGTGCATTGGTGATAAGGTAATTGGCATTACATCCATGACCTGAAATACATCACAACAGCTGCACATCCAGCTAAAGCATATGCAAACATGCACCTTTGATTTTTCTTGTTTCCTAACTCTTTCTCTGAGTACAACAATTTCTTTGTTATTGGCCTCCAGTTCTTCCTTCACAGCTATCAACTCTGCACATGGACCACTGCTTTGCACCGACAGCTTCCCCCTTTCTTCACCTAGCGCATCCTGCAGTTCTCTCCTCTCCCTTCTTAGTTGCCAAACCATGTCCCATTGTCACGTAGATCAACCAGTAACTACCTCAAGAGTGGAGTTGTCGCACCCTGGTACCAAACCCAAAAATCACAACCACCAACCTACAACAAATCGACCCAATGGTTCAAAGCAGCAGCAAAAACCTACAAATTAGGCTCCAAAACTGAGCTCACAAACTCACCCGGCGACGCAGGCAGGTCAAGTACCTCCACCCAGGGTTTTCATCGCTCCAGGACATCCACCGAGCGGCCTTTTGCCCACACTTGCACATGTGCGCTAGCTAGTACTCCAAAGGCCCCTCCCGGTATGGAATCGGAGACGAGGATGCCTCTCCTGGCACTTGGCCGCACGATGAGGATGACGACCAACTGGACGACACACCCGAGCGCGCCGAGCTCTCCATCTTCATCAGCGGTGGCGGCTACGGTTCAGTGGAAGTTGTCGGCAGGGAAGAGAACATGAGTGAGAGGGCCGTTGTAATCGACCGAGGCCTTTTGTTGGGACGGCCCATAATTCAGGTGATGTGGCGAGGGCTGACGTGGAGGGGTAGCGGTGACGTGGACGACGACTGGGGTCAAAACCACTCTAAACTGGCCTAAGGGGGTTTCATGCCCGGTTTGAATAGTTGAGGTATGGAACATTCCTGGTATTGAATTGGGGGTTGGGGGTGTTTAAACTCGTAGACCAATTCAGGGGGTAAGACAGACTTTTATCTTAAAAATAAAGACGGTTGATAGTTTAGTTTTCATAAGAATTTGTAAGAAAAGGCTTAAATAAAGAGTCCATGTCACATACACGCAGCTCAAGTCGGGATAAAATAATAAGTGATGATTGTTTCATTGTTATTTGTATCAAGAGCGAAGTACATGCATAAAGGGTCAAATTAACTAATATTTCAGTTCTAGAATAAAAAAATTATGAAAAAAATGGTTTACATTGTTATCCGGATTGCAAAGAGAAATATCTAAATAACGAGTCAATGTATATTACCATCTATGATAACGAAAATTTGGACAAAAAAAGGAAAAACGAGCAAATTTGGCAAAAAAAAAGTTAGTAATATCATGCAGGTTTTAGAAAATGAGTACCGGAGAACTTCTGAGGAACATTATTATTGCTTGATTGATCTAAAACTTAAGCGATAATATACAACGGTTAACATACTGTCTGATCAGCCTCTGGACTGAAATCGAGCGCTAAATGTACAAAGCTGGTGCCTATATGTGATCCATATGGGCTGTGCAACTTTGCATCCTATAGCTTCATGGGCCCGCCTCGATGTTGTCATGGATTATGCCTGGGCCTAAACTACGGGCACGCTAATCCGCGCGCGCCAGAAAAGCTTTCAGCAATCTTCATATTCCCTTTCACAGGTCTTCTCCCGTTACTACACGTCTGCACCCCCGCGAGATTCCGCATGCTCCCAGGTGGTGGTGGTCCCAGCATCTATCCCCATTCCACAGGACGCCCCTGATGGCCCAGCTGATTGTGAACTCACTGTCAGCTACCCCTTGCTTGCCCTGCTGGTGCTCTTGGCTGTCAAGGACGACGACGAGGACAGTTCGGCATCCTCGATCGAGGACGGCAAACACAACAGATCGTAGAAAGCTGTGTGCACCAACCACCTTCCGCTGATCGAGGATCGAGACGTGTAGCAGGATTTTCAGTGTGGTCGTAGAAATCAGGCAAGTTCGGAGAATTTGGTGGAAGTGGTAGCTTATGGGCCTATGGGTATGGAGTTGGTATTGCTTACTGTTACGGTGTTATTCTCAATGTAAAATGTGATTGCTAATTTACAACTGCTTTGTTGGGATCAAGCAGAAAAAAGTGCTCTCTTCAGAGTTTGCAGTGTCATTCAGATTTACAACCTGTATGGATAAACAAATAACAGTAGTAGCCATGTTATGTTATGATTTGGAATGGAGGAAGTTTGATGCAAATTGAGTTCCCTGCATGAGTCTGGCTGCGACCAGAGGATAGACTGACAAGAGAAAATCAAGTGGTAGTTTAGGTGCAAACCTAATTCCACACGTGAGCGTTAGCGTCCCAGCGCTCGATTTCCCGACCATCCGAGTTGCCTCCACCGCTAGCTCCACGTGTATGTGTCCTACCAAGTACCAACTGATTTTACTCGTCCCCTTCCTGCATGACGCGTCTGATCTTTTTGCTACCCTATTTTTTTCCTCTTTATCCTTCAGATCCGCCGAGGTGCTCCGTTGCCCAGCCGAGCTGCTGCGAGCCACGCGGCACCGGCACGGCGAGCGATGGGCTGGGGGCGTTGTGCTCGTTTTCTCCCTTTCCTTTTCTTTTTTTTTCTCCCAAAAAGTTGCTGCAACGGATACATTACTTCTTTCCGAGAATTATCTTTATGCGCAACTTTTTTCTCATCGAATTTGTCTGCGACAAAGTTTTGAGGGAAATGTTAATTATATAATTTTTCCATAAAATTTTTATATATAAATTTATCATATAGGCATGTTTTTTCATATTTTAGCTACATAAGTTTGTTGTATAAATATTTTGCTTCTTTGTGATATACATCGGAAGTCGACTTGCCATGACACAGCCGCTCCTGCACTCTGCACACCCTTGTAGAACCCAGCATACCTGCGCAGCAAACACATGCATGAACACAGATCGATAGATCAGGTGCGTGGATCACTTTAATTTGCTTCTTCTTTGATAGATCAAACAACGAAGATGCATGCATGTACTACGTACCTGCTGAGGACCTGTGAGTCGTTTGTGAGTGCGCCGATGATCCAGTAGATGAGGCTCTGGAACATGGCGTCCAGCAGGCCGTAGCTGCAGTAGAGCAGGAACGGCCCGGCGTAGCGGCGGCCGTCCTTGAAATCGATGAGGTCGGGCCACTTGCCGTCCGTGTACCTGAGCTGGTTGGCGAATCCCCCACCCCAGATGGCGGTGCCGAGCACGGCGAAGACGGCGACCCCGACGAGCCCCCTCTTCCTGCGGCTGGCGAAACCAATGTCGAGGAGGTATCCGAGGCCGACGGAGCCCAGCATCTGCGCTCCCCAGTAGACGACGTTGTTGAGGCCCTTGGTCCGGAGCGTGAAGAGGAGGCCGTTCACGTTGTTGAACTGGTACGTGTAGAAGAAGTTGCTGCCCCATGCCGGGACGAGCACCAGCAGCATCTTCCAGTCGGCGAAGAGCCGGAGGACCTCGCCGGCCTCGGTGGCCGCGGAGGAGTAGGTGACCCCGGTGGCCCTGCTGCCGTCGTCACGGACGATCTTGTGCGGCGGCAGGAAGAGGAGGGTGAGCGCCACGCCGACAAGCATCATGGCCATGAAGGCGATGTAGGTGCCGTCGTTGACGCTGGCGACCTTGCTCCCGCGGCGGTAGTTCAGTGACAGAGGGAGGAGCCCACCGAGGACGCTGCCGAGGCTGAAGAGGCACCAGAAGAGGGAGATGTAGGTGCCCCGGCGGTTGGGCGGAGGGTAGGAGGTCATGATGGCGCCCTGCGCCGCCCAGAGGAACCCGGCGCCAACGCCGAGCAGCGCCCCGGCGATGACAGGGAACACCTGGGACCCGGGCCGGTGGTTGTAGTTGAGGAAGGCTGCCACGTAGAGCGGGTAGGTGAGGGAGCCCAGGAGGTTGTGGATCGCGCCGCCGAGGACGCCGAGGACGCCGAAGACGGCGAAGCAGGCGTAGAGGGCGGTGTTGGCGTTGCCGGCGGCGGTGTGGTCCACCTGCCCCCCGCCGCCGAGGCCGTTGAGCGCATTGTACATGCCGGGCAAGCAGAAGCATACCAGGCCTATTAGGCACACCTGAGCCAGTGGGGAGTTGAAGCGGAACCGCCCTGGCTTCGCCGGCGCCGGTGACGACGACTGTCCCTCCACCTGCGGCTGTTGCATCATCATGGACTGTTATTATTATATTGATCAAAACCTGCAACTTAATTTACTGGTACGATGCTCTACAGTTTGTGAAAGGAGCCGACCTATATGCATACAGAGTTAGGCACGCCATCAGAAATTCCTGACTCATTCAAAATAAAAGGGATTTCTCCCTGTCAACTACAACGAAAATATGGCAACATCATCCTAGTGGGAACTGAGGACTTGAATTTCGTCTTCATTTGTTGCTTAGATGTCATCATATATACTTTCTCCTGAAGAAGGATGGCCACTCACTTGGTCTATGCACAAGTATAGCCACCACATACCAAATCACTTGCACCCGTCTGCGACTTAAGGCGTGGCAATTCCATCACGACTACGACTGCAACTGCTGTCCCTAGTGCCATGGCAGCGACACTGCCTTGGTGGTCATCCTATTACCGCTAGTGCCACAATCTGCTCCTACTGTGACGTTGGAAGTCCAAGCGCCTGATATGTGATTAACATTCCCCCATGCTTCTACTCCACTGCCGCCGTCGAGACACGTACACATTCTACGTGCCGGATCATTTTGTATTCCATTTGTTTAGCCACCTACAACAACTAGAGCTACTTGTAACTGGTAGATCTTTTACGATTGTCATATGTGTTTTGCTGGTGCTGGACAGCATGCACATTATGAGAAGTAACTTTGAAAAGCGGTGCCATGATAGTGAACAAGGTTAACTAGTAACTGCCTAATTGGGCACAGCAGCCCTGGTTTCGTAGCACATTTCCCTGCCTAGAGTGGCTTTGGGTCTAGGCAGGGAAGTGGGACAAATTGTATATGAAGATGTTACATGGTCAGTAATGGTTGTATGATATGTCAATTGATATCATTTGTTAATTGTTATGCCTAATTTCCTTTGACTTTTTTTAGGTTAATTTTACTTGGTGTGTGACTCTCTGTCAATTAAAATGAGCAAGTGCCTAGTCACACCAAGGCTTGCTTGATGGAACTAACTTAGTGCCCAGTGTATTTTCGAAACATTGATTGCAATGTTAATATACCTCATGATTGGGAGAGACTGTGTAGTATTTGATTGTATTTGTTTCTTTTTTTTTTTGCCCCTTGATAGGCTTGTCCTTATTCGTTTCTTTATCAGTTCGTTTTTCTGAGTGAATTTCGAGAATTCAAGGACAAGTCCAGTGCCATTATCAAGATACAGGTGTTCGTTGAGGCTTACTAAGATGATCATGAGGTGCCACCGCCCTGGGCAGAAAATGGATGTTGGAAAGCCTGAATATAAAGTGATCATCGAAAGAAGCTTGGTTCCCTTGTTTGCTTATGTTTGTGAACAACTTTGGGCACTGATTTTGCTGCCATTTCTTTCAGGGTGTACCCTGCCTGTTTGATGAAATTGTGGTGGAGGTGATGTGCGGTCTGAAGAATCTCATGCATTTCTTAGTACCCCAAGAAAAAATGAAGTTGAGAAACGAGGACCTCCTCCCTATGAGCCAAGGACCGAAGATGATCCTGAATCATCATGGCTTTGATGTCAAACCAGAGATGGTGAGTTCGAAACCATCCTTCCTTAATGTGGACATGAAATGCTTTGAGCTTTGTGCTTTAGCCTCCCTCGCTCTCATTTAGTGTTACACATCAATAATCTGACAGTTTGTACAATGTGTGCACTTGGAATCCTTAACTGTCCCTTCCAAAGCTTTCGATTAGAAAAAATTATTTACATTTTCTCTTTGGTTTATGAAATAATGCTTTTTTGTACCCAGGTTAATGATAGAATTATTCTGATGCCATGCCTCTTGCTGGATTGTGAATATTGTAATGTGAAAAACTATAAGCCCTTAAATTTGGCTGGTGAACACCTTAAGGATGTTTTTTCTCTCAAACAACAGGAGAGCTGCGTATCTTTGTATTAAGAGAAGAAAAAAGTCCAATTACAAACTCATCACCTTACCTTGGACTAGAGTAAGGGATGTAAGTGTTTTAGGAGAACTATTACATGCAAAGAAAGAACCAGGGACCTGGCCACCACTAGACCTCCTCTAACCAGATGCTACAACTCCCTCTAGGCCCAGGGCAGTAAGCCCCTTGGCGCCGGAAAACTGCCATAAGTGGAATTCATCCTTAAAGGCCTGGAGAGCTCCCTGTATATTTGGTGCAGCTCCATCGAAGACACAGGCATTCCTGTATTTCCAGAGAATCTAGGCTCCAAGAATTACAAGTGAATTGAATCCCTTTCGTAGTTGCTTCTGGAATTTCTTCCAAGATTTCTTCCACCAATCTGCAAACGAGCTAGACGGCCGTCTAGGCGTCAGATGGGATAGGTTCAGTGGCTGGAGAACACTGAACCAGACCTGCCATGCAAACACACAAGTAGTGAGCAAGTGTTGGACTGTCTCCTCTTCTTGGTCACATAGCGGGCAACGGTCGGGATGAGGGAGTCCTCTTTTCTGCAGGCGATCAGTAGTCCAACATCGGTTACAAATAGCCATCCATACAAAGGTTTTGCATTTGCTGGGGGCCAAGATTTCCAGAGCTGCTTCCAAGGTTCAAAACGGATGGAGCCTGCAAAAAAAGCTATGTATGCTGATCTAGTAGAGAATGTTCCTGAGGCTTCAAACTTCCAGTGATGTATGTCCTCTATGTCGTTTACTGCAAAATCATCTAGTTCATCCCAAAGTTTCAAGTATTCATCAGGGCCCTGCCAACAAAGTGCTCCTCTTATATCTGACACCCAGGTCAGCTCATGCATAGCCTCATTCACAGTTCTTGATTTCCTCATTCTTGGTGGGCTGGTGGCACGCTCTTGAAAACATTAGCTGCCAGGTCCTAAATACTGCAACCATGTAGCTAACGATCAGTCCATAACACACACCTTAAGGATGTGTCTGGCATTAACTTTGAGGGCTGGGACTTGATGAAACTTGTGATGGCACTGAAGATCGTATGTTACCCTGCAGAAACAGCTATGGCTGAGAAAGCAGTAAAACTGCAACAATTTTAAAATGTGTTACAATTCATGATCACTTGGCATTCATGTAATGGACTGAAAACTTTCTTTCAGATGTTTACACATGATGAGGTGTTGAAGTTTGAGAAGGATGCACATAAATATGAAGCTAAGATCAATAAGGGCATATGCTTGAATGTTTACAATGAGATGGTGGAAGCCCGCACATATATTAGGAGGACCCAAAAAACCTTGAAGTCCTTCTTGCCAAAGATGCATGAACAGGGCGCGTGAGCATGAGATCCCGTGAGAGAATAACACAGATTCAGCAAGAGTAAGGGTTTGGAAACCTGGTCCTAATGGTGAGGCTGCCTGAAGCTTCACATGTTTTTTTTTAATTTTGGTTATGCACTATAGGAGACTTGTAATAAGACTCTTCATCACTTTTCATTTTTCTTTAACTATCAATCACCAACAATAACTGGTTGGTCGCAAAAGTGACGTCTGTACAGTAGTAAGTAATATGTCATGGACTTTGATGATGGAAGATAATGCCTCTAGAGTGAACGAACTGCCACCGCGGTTTCTCTTTGCTTTGGCGTGTGAAGATTCACAATGATAGAATGTCTCTGCTTTAATCTTTCATGTTTAAGTAAAATACTTTCTTTACGTTTATTGTTTCCAGTTTTCTGTTATAGTGGGTTAACTGAGCCTAAAAGAATGTGGGTTAGCTGTAAAATGGTAAAAGATTTCCCTGAATGTGGCTAAGCTGTAAAACGGTAAAAGATTTCTGCATATTGAAAAAGAGTTAAATGCGAAACTGGTACTTAGACCTGATCATTCGGTTTGGGTCCGGCCAAAAAGAGCCCTTCCCCAAAACCAGAGCAGGGCAGCAGGCACGAGCAGAGCAGCAATCTAGCCTGTATTCTAGACTTCAGGTTAGTTCAATATTTGTTTTGTTGGTTCCAACTCTTTTTTCCTAGATAATTTTGTGTTGTTCTATGTTGACACAACTAATTAATCACATGTTGCAGTAGGTATGTTTTCATTAATGCAATTAGAATTAGAATTAATCACTCCCCATCAACAAGACCTGGTACTAGCAAAAGGGATTCTTGAACTTTTTGCTGCTGATTCTGGTTTAAAGACTAACATTCAGAAGTGTCTGACTTCGCCGATTCAGTGCTTCCTCGAGGACACGGTGATCCTTCTGCAGCACTTCCTATCCAAGCTTAGTCCCCTGCCAATTACCTACTTGGGCATCCCGCTGGCCGCCAGGAAATTGAAGAAATCTGAGCTGCAACCTCTGGTCGACAGGGTCAATGATTGCTTGCCTACTTGGAAGTCCAAGATGCAAAGTAAAGCTGGTCGCGCGGTGCTAGCAAAAGCTAAACTGTCTGCTATCCCGGTCCATACTGCTATGGCGATCAACCTCTCACCTTGGGTGCTCAAGTGTATTGATAAATGTCGCAGGGCGTTTCTCTGGACGGGTTCGGATTCGGCAAAGGGTGGTAACTGTTTGTTAGCTTGGCCGAAAGTTTGTCGACCAACTGATTTAGGTGGTCTTGGTTTCTTGGACCTGCAGCTTTTTGGATATGCTCTGCGTATGCGTTGGCTGTGGTTCAAGAGGACTGACCCTTCCAGGCCGTGGGCTGATCTACCGGATACTTCTGAACCGCTGGTCGTTGCGATGTTTCATGCTTCAGTTTCTGTTCAAATTGGTGATGGTAACAACACTCTTTTTTGGTCGGATCGATGGATAAATGGCAAGTGCATTGAGGAGTTAGCTCCATGCCTATACCAGATAGTCAGGAGCAGAACCATCAAATGTCGAACTGTCGCGCAGGGTCTCTCAAACAATGCTTGTGTCAGAGACATTACCGGGCTCTCACGGTGCAGGTGATCCTGGATTTCTTGATGATTTGGGATACCACGAGATCCTTAACACTGCAGCAAGGGGTACAGGATGTCTTCTTGTGGAAATGGACCAGTGATCACTGCTTCTCTACAGCTTCTGCTTACAGGACATTCTTCATTGGTCAGTATGCCATTCCGGGTGCCAAAATCCTGCACAAATCAAGAGCCCCGGGTAAATGCAAGTTTTTTCTCTGGTTGGCTTTGCATGATAGGTGTTGGACGGCCGAAACAAGAAAGCGTCACAATCTTCAGGATGAAGACTCTTGCGCCCTTTGTGACCAAGATTCGGAATCTATAAGAGTAACTTGCATCAATCATACAACAACTTGTATGGTTGTATCACTTTGGTCTAATAAGTTGCAAACCGTACAAATATGTACATGAAGGTGTCACATATGTGCGTATACTGTCACATGTACACCAAACAGTGTATTTTATCCCGGTGGGAGGTCATGTAGACTATACCTCATTAATAATATGATGTAATGGGCTAAACATGTCTTATCATATGTCTAAAATATAATTATATATTTATGGTATGGCTGTAATGGGCTAGACATAACCTGAATAAATAACATGACCAAGAAAAGAGCAACCGCTAAGGACGAGCAAAGGTCAATAAGAGATAATGTGCGTTGGCAGGATCATGTGTGTTGGGATCCGAAGGATTATTTTCCCAAATAGAAAAGTAGGAGTGGTGTTCTAACTCAATAGAGTAACTTATATGCACTCACAAAATCTTAAAAAATCACCCCGGTTACAGTAAAAGGTGAGGGTATTTATACCCCCTACCTTCGTTACATAGTCTTGGTAATGCCCTTGCCTACCTAGAATATCCGTAGGATATTCCGGATATTCCGGTTTTCTGGTCATTTCCAGACATTGGAGTGTACAGTTTGCTCACTACAGGGTGATCACGCCTCTCATGTGACATCGAAGGTTCCAAGATACCTTCGATCTTCAGTCACGTACGCGCCCCCACCTTCCATTCCGTTGTTGAGGTCTCGGTGTCATCGAAGGTTGTGCAATTGCTTCCTTCATCATCCGGAAGTCGCTCCTGACCTTCGATGCGCTTGCCACAAGTCCAAGCAGCTGGTTCATCCTTGCGCGAAGGTTGTGATGGAACCTTCGCGCGTTCAGCACGGCGCGAACCTTCGATCATCACAGAAGGGGCTAATCCTGCAAGACAAATGAAAGCTCGTGTAGCACTTTTTTAAACTGTTCGAAGGTTCCTACCTCGATACCTGTGCACTTGGATTTTCAGCGTAACCTTTGGCGAGACCATTTTGGGGATAGCGATCCCCAACAGTAGCCCCTCGCAGGCGAGGGCCAACTCCGACGGTCTGAACGCTCGAATAAGAATTACCAGCCAACCTCCGTGAAAAAATGTCTTCCCAAGCATTGGAGCTTGGCACGAGCTGAAGGTTACGTTTGCTTACGTGTCGCATTTTGGTTGGGCGACATTTGGGCTTCCTCTCGGGTTTACCGCCGACCATTACTGTGCCTCCCCCCTCCCCCTACCCCCATATAAGCGGGGGCTGGGGTAAGTCGTTTTCACACTCTCATCAGCTAGCAACCTTCGCATTCTATTTTCTCAGCGCCACGTGTCGTGAGCTGATTCAGTGCTTCCTTCGCCAGAGTTTTACTCGATCTTTGTGAGTGAAACGAAGGTTTTGTTTCTTCCATTTTAGGGTCATTGTTCGTCGATCTTAGTTTTCCTGATCTCTTTGTTAGGGATGGCTCGTGTGAAAGAGACTGCTAAGCTCATCGAAGGTTGTGAAGCTAGCGTGGAGGTTGAGGACTTAGTTCATCAAACTGAGGATGAGGAGGACCTGTCTCAAGTGGATGCTGACCCCTCTAAGCTGATGGGTCGTGAAAAACCTGAGGCAACCCTTCGGTTTGGAAGGTCACTGGTGTCGCAGAACCTTGTCAACTTTTATGTTGACAAAGGTTACTTCAAGGCAGGGGAGTGCCGGCCCCCGGAGGATGAGGATATCCCCAACCCGCTCGATGACGAGACTGTTGTGTTTCGGGAGTTTTATTTACTGCTGGCCTTCGGTTTCCACTTGACCCCATCTTTCCTGACATCTTGGCAAGATACAACGTGAAGATGCATCACTTGACACTGAATGCTATTATTCAGTTATCAAAATTTTTCTGGGAAATAAGAACCTTCGACGCTTCGGTGTCACCGGACACCTTTTGCAGATTTTATGAGCTGCACCCTCAGGGGTGGAAGATCTCTTTCGAAGGTGAAGAGGAAATTTACAATGCGCAGAGCGGGTGCTGCACTTTTGTTCCAAGGAGGAACAATAAGGTTTTGAGGCTTGATCGTGTAGAAATGTCCTGTAGCCAAAAGAATAAATGGGAAGACAACTGGGCCCAATATTGGTTCTACGCCAAGATTGGTTTTGCCAGCGCTGATGGTTTGCAGGAGAAGGTTTTTCCACTGGCGTTGAAGGTTCTTCCATTTCAGCATATCAACCAGCCAGATTTTGATAGATCTCTTAAGGAATTCAAGGAATGCAGTGTAGCATTCAGGGAGGTGGCGAAGGCTATTGGCGGCCGTGATCTAGTAGAGGAGTATCTGGCTGGTAAGATTTGGCTGTTGACCTTCGGGTGGTCGTCTAGGTCTTTCTCGAAGGTTAAGTTGTGAGAGATGGCGCATCCTATCCCTTGCCCCCAATTCGAGCTCGAGAGGCCCGTAGATTTGAGTGATGAGATGATAGTGGTGGAGGTTGAGCGCAAAGCTAGTGTGCCGCTCAGAGTTTATAATAAGAAGGAACACAAGGCTTTCTTGGATTGTTGCGCTCATGGTAGACGCATCAACAGAAGTTTCCATGAGATGGGAGTTGTGTATGAGTCTCGGGAGGCTCCTCCGGAGCCAGTAAAAAGTGGTAGAGCGGGTGGGAGTGTGGGCTCTAAGGAGCCTGCTGCTAAAAAGGGAAAGAAGGGAGTTGTGGCGGTGGTCAAGAATTCCTCCGGGCAGATTGCACTGGGGAAACCTCCGAGGAAGCCTACCGCTAAACTGGCGGCTGGTCGGGCGGAGGTTCAGAAGAAGAAAGTTGCTGATCCAAGTAAGGATTCGTTTGAAATTGCTAATTGTGACATGGGGAGTCCTGCTTTCATGAAAGCTCTGAGGGCGACCAAGCGTAGTGTGCCTTGGGGAGTTGGGAGCAGGGGGCGGCCCATAGAGATTGATATTGAGAAATTTGGCTCTTTGCACGCAGGCCTTGATAGCGTCAGCGCGGTGATCATAGATCTCCATCGGAAGTTGAGTGAACCAACCCGTATGAACTTGGCTGATGATGAGAGCGATGAGGATTCTCCGAAGGCTCTCCCGAAGGTTATGATGCCTTTTGAGGTTGCTTCGAAGGAGGCTGAGCCAGTGGCTTTGGAGAAGGTTCAAGTCTCTCCCGAAACTGGGGACTCACCGATGCGCTTGTCTGGATTTGGTGGGGATGATGAGGCACCTTTGGTGGAGGCGGAACTGCCTGAGCATGTGCTTGGGAGCTTTTCAGAGCTAGGTAAAATTTTGACGACCCGTTGTCTACCTTTTCAGGGGCCTGATAGTGACCCGTACCTTCACTATGCTCTTAAAGTAGATGTTGCGAAGCTCATGACTGAGCTTGGTGGAATTATCAGCGAAGGTTCTGGTGATAAGATGTCTGGTCGGGCTGGGTCATCCGCCAGGCCTGAGGGCCTTCCAGAAGAATTTGAATCTTTCGATGTTGGAGGCATTTTATTGTAGT
The DNA here is from genome assembly GCA_032594955.1 of Panicum miliaceum. Classification (NCBI taxonomy): domain Eukaryota; kingdom Viridiplantae; phylum Streptophyta; class Magnoliopsida; order Poales; family Poaceae; genus Panicum; species Panicum miliaceum. Next base: position 1,309,305 of record CM064070.1, on the reverse strand, counting down.
TTATTGTGGTATTTGCTTCGTTCCTGGCATTGAAGCAGCTTAGAAGTTTTGTTTTGTAGAATTCGGGAAGATGGGACTCAGTGCCTGGGCCGTGTGGCTACTTCTCTATGTTTGAAGGTATGGTAGTTTCTCTGTTTGGTACCTTCTTGCTCAGGGATTTTGGTCCTAAAACGATTTTTGCAGGCATTGCTAGCTAGTAGGGCTGTCGTTCAAAGTGCTAAGAAGGACTCTGAAACTCAGCTTGCTAAATCCGCCGAGAGCCTTCGACTGGTTATGGCGAATCAGTAACTGAAAGAGGAGAACAAAACCTTGGAAGATCTGCGCGCTCTGCTGACCGACCGAGTTGAAGGTTTGACAAAGCAGGTGAAAGAGCAGGAGTCTGTCATTCATAAAATGCAAGAGACCATTGACCAAAATGATGGAGTCTTGAAGAAGCTTCGCTCTTCCGTGGAGGAGGATGTTATCAGAATTAAATCCTTGTAAGTGGAGAACAAGAAGTTGAAGGATGAAGGTTCCAACAAGGATCAGCTGATCGATAAGTTGTTGAAGGAAGCCGAGGAGAATTGGAGCTTAATGGACGAGGGCATTTGAGAAAATGTTGAAAAAAACAACCAGATTTATCTTGCGTATAAAAAGGCTTTAGCGACCTTCAGAGCTAAACCCGAGCCCCTACCTCAAGATCCTGAGGGTGGAACTACGAGTTTACTCAATTGGATCCTAAAGGAGTTCTCTTCATTGATGAACATATTAAACATGGCTTCTGACAACTCCGTAGTCATCTCTTGTGAAAGCATTCTTGCAATATTGGATCATGAAGGTTTTCAAGATTTGAGTCGCTTGAGTTCCAGCAACTACATTTTTCTAGCGTATTCAGATCTTGCTCAAAATATCTCGAACATTCAAGATGTCAAGAAAGCTTTTGTTCGAAGGTTTTGGGAGGTTGCAGGACGAGAGATCATTTGTAATGTGGCGCAAACCCGGTTGGAGCCGGTAAGTTTTACGTGTTTTGGTTCTTTTTAATGCCTTGTTGTGTTTGGTTCTAAGTGAACCGAGTCCGTGCAGGCAAAGAGGCTGGAGGCAGAGGGGAGGACTAAGGACGAGTCAACGAGGGTTGCAGAGGTCACCGGGAGCTCCGGAATGAAGGGTACCGAAGATGGTGGTGGCCAGGATTCGAAGGTGTAGATTTAGTTTCTGTGAGAAACTTTGTGATCCATGATTCAAAGAATACTATATGTAAATATTCCCACCTTTTGGACAGGCGCTCGTGTCTGTGAGGCCCGCGCTTGACGTACTTCCGATGAGCATAGGTTGTGACGAGGTCATCGTGCCCGGCTCTGCTTGGGAGAGATACGGTTTCTCTCATCCCGGAGCTAGTGTGAGCGAGTTTTTGCAAGCATGCATGTTCGACCAAAGTACTAAAGAGTGACGTGCAAACATGTAACTTGCTCGTGTTTATATTTTGCTATGAACTGTAAGCTCCGTGTGATGAAGAATTGTAACATGGGAATGTGTTGGTGAAAGAATGATTTGTGTATGCTACTTTGCATGATTGTGTCCTTCGAGGCATAAAGACTGGTTCTTTGCGTTTGAAAAATGTCTCCCCCCTCCCTAGTCTTTGTGACTCGGAGGTTGCGTTGGGCAACTGTGTTTTTTGTTATTGCCTGTCGTCGCAACAGAGGCTTGGCATTTGTTTTGGTTAGTAAAAAACGTCTCCCCCCCCCCTCCCAAGTCTCTAGTGTGCGAGAGTTGCACAGTAGCTGCGGTATGGAATTTTGACTGTCGATCGATGTTGCAACAAAGACTAAATAGTTTTGGGTTTAGGAAAAAATGTCTCCCCCTCCCTAGTCTTTGTTGAAAAACGACCGTCTTTACGTTCAAGTGCTTGTTGTGCTTTTGTTTTTCTTAGCCGAAGTATTTTTGGCTTCGAAGCCGCTTGGGGTCGATAGCCCCTTTGCTTTCGAGTGCTTGTTGCACTTTTGTTTTGGTGCCGAAGGTGTTTTGGCTTTGATACCGTTAGGTTCGACAGCCCCTTGGCTTTTTAGTGCTTATTGCACTTTAGATAAGTATGCAAAGTTTGCACGGAATGCTAACTTTGCTAACTTACATAATTGAAGCCTTCATGAGGCGATGGTCGATGTTCGCAATACGGTGCTTCGACCTGGGCAAGATTTGGGGAAGGTAACTCTTTATTCATTTGGAGAGTTATTACAAAGGATCCACCTCGTTAAAAACCTCACCTCCGATATGGAGTCCCCTTTGTGAGGAAAAGAGTACGGTCCTTAAATACTTTGAAGGAAAAAGAAAGAGAAAAAAGGAAGCCTACGGAGCCCAAGTCTGCTTATGGTTTCGCAGCCCGGTCTCGTTACATGAGATCTTAAATGTAGTATTTCTTCAAGCTATCAGCATTCCATGAATGCTGCAGCTCGCGACCTTCGCTGTCTGCCAAGTAGAAAGACCCCGGCCAATTGCTTCACACCACAAGGAATGGGCCGTCCCATTTTGACTGTGAATTCCCGATGGTTTCGGTGTTGGGCTTCCTCTTGAGTACCCAATCACCCACTGATATATCTCTTTTGACGACCTTCTTGTCTCGCCATTTTCTTGTTTCTTGTTGATACTTGTTTAGATTATCTGCTGCTTGCAGAATATCAAGCTCGATTAGATCAGGTTCGCTCGATGGATGTTTGTCCTTTTCTTCTGATTGAACTCGGAGGCTTCTATTTTTGAGGTCTTCTGGGCTCATTGCCTCAGCCCCATTGAGTAGTCTCAATAGTGTGAATCTGGTTGCTCTGGACTCGGAGGTGTTGTGGGACCATATAACCTTCGGGAGTTCATCTGCCCATTTTTTTTTTCTTGTGATTGAACATGCATTTTTTGATGCTTGAAAATACTAGCCCATTCGCTCTTTCGACTGCCTCATTGGATTGCAGGTGATAAACAGAAGCGAACATGACCTTTGTGCCAACACTATGGTAGAAGTCTTTGAATAAGTTAGAATCAAATTGCTTCCCATTATCGGCAGTTAGTTCTTTGGGTACTCCGAATCTGCATATGATATTTTGCCAGAAGAACTTTCTGACTGCTTTGGAAGTTATATTGACCAGCGGCTTTGCTTCTATCCACTTGGTGAAGTATTCTACTGCTACCACGGTAGTTCGCCGGGTGTGGCAATGAATCGTGGTGGACTTGATTTGAGAGACCTAGAGGGTTTCATGCCCTTCCGATGCCCAAACCTGCCCGACCAATCTGATCCCCTTACCAGACCCCGGGTCACATGAGTAACTGAATCCGAGCAGTTGTCGGAAACAATAGCCCCCCAACGCGCGGTGGCTTCTCCTTCTTCGAGTGGTGGTAGATGATCAAAATCCTCTTCCAATGCGGAGAGGATCCTGGGTTGGACCGCCTTGAACCAATTTTGATCCGTGAGCGATTTGTCGATGGAGACAACTAGTTGTAGCTGATTCTGACTTGTTGTTGACCGTGCGGAGCTAGTCGCCGAGTAGTTTGAGGCTCATTCCCGACTAGTTTCTAGTTGAGACGAGTTGTCGAAGTTGTCATTGGCGCTGCCGATTTATCGAAGCAGTCGTGACTGCGGCACGAGTCGAGTAGTCGAGGTCGTCGCTGCAGCACGTCGATGTTGTGACACGAGATGAAGTTGAGCGGAGTAGTCGAAATCTTCCTGCTTCCGGGGGTCGATACGCCGAAGGGTGGATTGTGCCACAAGGTGGGAGTCGAATTCGAGTAACTCAGAGGGCTCTAGACCCTTCCAGTACACAAAGCGGCCTTGCGGTGTAGATGTTATGGTTAAACACGGATGATTACCTGAAAATGACTCGGAGTAATCATCGGGTTCCGAGTGGTTGTCGAGAACTGGGGCCTCCCGACAAGCGGTGGCTCCCACGTCCTCGAGTCCTCCTTGGCTTGAGCTTGTAGTTAACGGGTACTCTTCGTTTGAGTTAGAGTCATAGTCGAGAACAGGGAGCCCCCAACGCATGGTGACTCCCTCGTCTCGAATCTTGAAGAGGCGATCCAAGTCCTCCTCCAAGTCGGTGAGGGACTTGGATCGCGAAGCCTCCTCAGATCGGTTTGAATCTAATCCAAGTAGTCCTAGTGCAGCACGAGTTGAAGTCGCGTCGAAAACAGACGTCCTTTCAATCTGCCTGGCAAGATCGATGAGCAGCAACTCATCGAGATCGTCGATGAAGTAGTCGAGGTTGATGCGTCAAGTTGCTGCAAAGGCCTCCGGCTTCCTGGAGTCGACAAGGTGGCTGATGAAGCCACCCAAGCCGTTGGCGACGCAGATCCAGGAGCAAAAGATGAGAGTTGTGACCTCGTCGAGCACGGTGCTGGTGAAGCTGAGCGATGCCATCGAGTTCTCCAGTGGATGCTCGATGAACACCCCTACTAGGCGCGCCAGCTGTCGGTGTTTTACCGCCACGCCCACCGAGGGATACCCCCGAGGTGGTGAGTTTGTAGGTAGGGTGTCGCCGAGATCAGGAACTCGAAGGGTCAAGGAACACAAGGTTTACACAGGTTCGGGCCGCTGAGAGTGTAATACCCTACGTGTTGTGTGGTTTGTATTTCCTTAGGTGATGATCAAGTGATCTCCTGGGTGATTCCCTATTTGGAGGGGGTCCCTGTCCGCCCTTTTATAGTCTGGGGGGACAGGTTTACATGGAAGTCCTAGTCGGGTACGAGCCCAGGAGTCCTACCCGAGTACTTCTCGGGTAGTTTCCTACCATGTCCGACTAGTTTCACTACTATATGAGTAGTCATACTACACTACGAGTAGTTACAATAGATGTAGAGCGTGGGCCATGTTCCATCCCGTATCCTAGAAAAAGTATGCCACGTGCACAGTCCCGTGTGCCCGGGTCTAACAGCACCTGTCTGAGAGATCCTTTGATCTCCTTTTCCAGCACTAGGGCTGCGCTGACTGCTTAGTGTGAGGCTAAAACGTATAACAAGAGTGTGTCCTTGGGATCTCATGTTGTCATCTTGGTCATTTTGATAAGATAATCCTTGAGGGAGTTGAAGACCTCCCTTTGTTCTTTCCCCTAATCAAATTTGTTGGCATTGTGGAGGACTTTGAAAAATGACAAGCTTCGATCTGCGGAGCGAGGGATGAATCTGTTCAGAGCTGCGATTCTTCCTGTAAGCTTCTACACGTCTCTGATAGATTGTGGCTCTTCCATGTTGGCTAGTGCCTTTATCTTGTCTGGTCTAGCTTTGATGCCTTTGGTGGAAACCAGGCATCCTAATACTTTCCCTTTGTGCACTCCGAAGATACATTTTTCTGGGTTTAAGCTGAGGTTCATAGCTCGAAGGTTGGCGAAGGTTTCTGCCAGATCTGCTACATGATTTTGCCTCTTAGTACTAGTTACGATAACATCGTCCACATAAGCTAGTGCATTCCTCCTTAGTTGAGGGCCTAGGACCTCCGAAGACATTCTGGAGAATGAATGTCCAGTATTTTTGAGATCTTCGGGCATTCTGGCGAAGCAGTAGGTGCCGAAGGGGGTAATAAAGCTTGTTTTTTCCTCGTCTTCCTTTCTCATCCAGATTTGATGATATCTGGAGAAGGAATCCAAGAGTGACATGACCTGGCTGTTGGCTGCATCTTCGACCACTCTGTCAATTCTTGGGAGACGGAAGTCGTCCTTTAGGCAGGCCTTGTCCAGATCAGTGAAATCAATGCACATACGCCACTTCCCATTTTTCTTCTTGACTAGCACAGTGTTTGCTAGCCATGTTGGGTACTTGACCTCTCTGATGACATTGGCGTCTAGTAGCCTCTGAACCTCTGCTTTGACTGTTGTGACCTTGTCATCGGACATCTTCCGCAGTTATTGCTTATTGGGCTTGATCGAAGGATCAATGTCGAGTCTATGTTCGATGATGTCTCGGCTGACCCCATGAAGGTCACTAGCAGACCATGCGAACACGTCTTTTTGTTCTTGCACAAGAATTCGAGGAGCTCTTTCTCCTCCGCTTCCCCGAGGGTTGCACTTATTATCACCATCTTGTCGGGCATGTGCTTGTCAAGGTGGACCTTTTTTGTTTGGAAATTCTCCTCGACGTTTGCCTTCTCTTTATCTCTTTTTAGTTCTTTGAATGGTGGAGGTTGTGTGTCCACTTCGATGTGGTGCACGTTTCTTTGACCCGGAGCGACGCCCCTCTCTATATCTCTGGACAATTGCTGGTTGCCATGGACTGTGATAATTCCTTTGGCTGTAGGGATCTTCATGCAGAGGTACAGTTGGTGCACGACAGTTTTGAACTTGTTGAGGAATCCTCGCTCAAAGATGGCGAGATAATGGTAGTTCATCTCCACTGCATCGAAGGTGATGTTTTCTGTCCTTGGGTTAGTCAGGTTCCCGAAGGATACTGGAAGAGGGATTTTTCCCAAGGTGTTGACTCTTTTTCCTCCGAAGCCTATTAGCGAAATTTCTGCTGGCTGCAGGAGGTTTCTATCAATGTTCATCCTATTGAAGGTGCTAGAAAAGATGATATCAGCAGAACTGCCGGTGTCCACAAGGATTTTCCCAATCGTGCGTCCTTGGATATTTGCCTCTATGACCATGGCATCTGAGTGTGGGTAGCTGATGAGATTGACATCTTGCTCGGAGAAGGTTATTGGCATGTGTGACCATTGAGTTTTGACCACCGGACCGTCCACCAGGATGCGGTGAACTTGTCTGAAGCAGTCACGCCTCTGCCTTTTGTTCTCGAACTCCAGCAATGACCCTCCGACTACGGGCATTATCGTGCCGAAGGTGGGCAAAGCGTTTTGGGTATTTGGCTTTTCTTCTTTGGGAGCAAGCATTGGCGGGGGTGGAGGCAAGTCTTCTTTGGGTGTTTGGGGTGGCGCGTGGCTAGCAGCTTGCGAAGGTGCTAAGCTTGTGGATTGAAGGGGGTTGTGCGAAGGGAACGGGTATGGCTGGTAATTGAAGGTTGGGAATGGGGGTTGTGATGCCTAGGCAGTGTGGCTTACTATTTTCTCGCCCTTTTTTTAGCTTCCATTCTTTCCAGGGTTTTCTTTTTTCAGGGCAGTAGTTGGTTGTGTGGTCTGAGTCTCTTCCGTGGAAGTGACAGAAGAACTTGTTGGGTTCATTGGGGTTGTTGTTGTTTTGACGCGGAGGTCCTTGGCCGCAGCCCCGGCCTCGGCCTCTTCCTCTTGCTCTATTGGATCGCCATCCTCGATGCGAGGGTTGATCAAGGGTTGTGCTTTGTTGGATTGGTGGTGAGGTGATGAAGGGCTAGATGCTTTGGGACTCATCCTCTTGTTGAGGTTGGACTGGGTGGATGTATTGTGGGTTTTGTGGTCGAGGGTTGTAGTGGTTTGGGTTATGCCATCCTGGTTGAGAGTTCTGCCTCATCATTTGTCTCATTTCTACCCTCTTCTTGTGATCTGCATTGGACCTTGCATACTTTTCCATCACTGCATATAGCTCTCGAAGGTTTGCTGGTGGTTCTCTCAAAAGTGAGATGCTAGTGGCCCTGGCAGTAAACCTTCGATGCATTTTTTGATTGCCAAGCGTTCTGGGAAGTTGAAGCTATGCTTTCTTCTGGACGAACCACCAGAAATAGTCATAGAGGGGTTCTTTGTCCTGCTGGAGGCATTGGAAGTTATCGGCTGCGGATGAGTCATCCCTCTTGAAACCCTGGAAATCTTGTCTGAGTTTGTTTTTGAGGTCACTCCAGCTGGTGATGGACCTTGGTGGCAGATAGGAGTACCAGTTAGCGATTGGACCTTCGCAAACCATAATGAATGACTTAGCCATTATGGATCATCCCCTCCAGCTGATGCAGTTGTGACCTCATATGTTATGAGGAATTGGGTTGGGTCTAGAGCCATTGTATTTTGGAAGCTGGACAGGCTTGTAGCCTTGCGGCCATGAAACTTGCTGCAGTGTCACCGATAGTGGTGAACTAGGATGGAATGCTTGTGGTGGGGGTGATGGTTAGTGGGTTTTTCTTTGGAAATGATCTTCATGATGGTGGTATCCTTCATGGTGAGGGTTGTGGTTTTCTGTGTAGTGATTGGTGGTTTGGTTGTTGGAAGGTATTTTCTCTTCTTGTTCGTACTCTTCTTAAGCTCTTCGAAGGTCATCGAGCTCTGCTTGCATCTCTGCTAGCTTGCGCTTGGCATCTGCCAGCTGCTTGGCCTCTTCGGCTTCTTTTTTCTTAGCCGCTACTTGAACGCTAATTTTGCCCTTTGCTTTCTCCACAGCTTTGAGTTGTGCTAGGACCTCCGCCTGTGTGGGCTCTACTACTGGTTCTTGTTCGGTGGTGTTTTCGAGGGTCTCAGTTCTTGGCTCTGGGGGTTTTGGCCTTGTATTGGGGGTAGGGTTTCCTCATTTGGGTGGCTCAGGCTGAGTGTTTGTCCTGGAGTTCATGATCTTCTTCTTTAGTGGTGCCACCGTAGATTTTTTTGTCATGCTGAGAACACGGTGGGCGCCTCTGTTGCGATCCAAAGGATTATTTCCCCAAACAGAAAAGTAGGAGTGGTGTTCTAACTCAATAGGGTAACTTATATGCACTTATAAAATCTTAAAAAATCATCCGGGTTAAAGTAAAAGGCGAGGGTATTTATACCCCCTACCTTAGTTACATAGTCTCGGTAATGCCCCTGCCTACCCGGAATATCCGTAGGATATTTCCGATTTTCTGGTCATTTCCTGACCTTGGAGTGTACAATTTGCTCAGTACAGGGTGATCACGCTTCTCATGTGACATCGAAGGTTCCAAGATACCTTCGATCTTCAGTCACGTACGCGCCCCCACCTTCCGTTCCACTGCTGAGGTCTCGGCGTCATTGAAGGTTGTGCAATTGCTTCCTTCGTCGTCCGGAAGTCGCTCCTGACCTTCGATGCGCTCGCCACATGTCCAAGCGGCTGGTCCATCCTTGCGCGAAGGTTGTGATGGAACCTTCGCGTGTTCAGCATGGCGCGAACCTTCGAACATCATAGAAGGGTCTAATCCTGCAAGATAAATGAAAGCTCGTGTAGCGCTTTTTTAAAACGTTCGAAGGTTCCTACCTTGATACCTATGCACATCGATTTTCAGCGTAACCTTCGGCAAGACCATCTCGGGGATGGCGATCCCCAACAATGTGATGCAATTCTTTAAAGCAGCTAAATCTTATACAAAATTTTAGTTTGGATAGGATGTAAACATTTTGTACCAAATGGAAAACAACATATATCTGGTATCTAGAATCCAGACAGGAACCGCAATACTTCGATCAAAATAATGATAATCTAGAAGTGAAAAAACATCCAAAATAAAATAAAATAATTTGTCAAAAATGGTTGTGAGAAAATGCTGATGGCATAATTATTGTGTCATGTGTAGCCAATTACAATCACGCAATAAACATGAGATTATTTTTAAGATATATTCCCAATATACGTTTACCTCATTACAATCACACAATAAGCTATAATCCTTTATCTTACCCACGTGGCATAATACGCTCGTAGTCTATATGTGACCGTACATGCACATATTTCACAAGTTCATGTATCCATTTGCATATTTTGTAGCTTGTTGGACTAAAGTGATACGACCATACAAGTTGTGGTGGGCGTAATTTACTCAATCTATAAATCACCTGCTGCTTGGTTGCTCCTATGCTAGAGAGCTATGGTTTGACGTTCTACTTCGCCTAAGATGGCATTTTCTCACCCCTGGTAATCTTGATGGCTCTCTCGTGGATTGGTGGGCGCGTTCACGCAAGAGGTTGCAAAACGCTGATCGAAAGTGCTTTGACTCCTTAGTCATCCTCACCTCATGGATGATTTGGAAGGAACGCAATGGTAGAGTTTTCGACAGCAAACAACTGACGGTCGCGGAACTGCTCTGGCGTGTCAAGGAGGAAGCTGATGTTTGGTTGTTGGCGAGGTTCAAGCCGATTGGTGCTTTCCCTGCAGCTTTTGGTGCCCCCTCTGGTCGCACATTGTTAAGCATGTAATTTTTTCTTTGACTTTGGTTGGTCGAGCTTTGGAACTCTTTCCTTAGCTCCGACGCTTTTCCTCTCCCTCTTAATGAAATATGTGCAGGCACTGTCGCCAAAAAAAAAGCATTTATGTATGAGTTTATTTATTGCTTTATGCTGCAAAATGCCCATGTCCTTGTATGTGTGTATAAATGTGTATACATATGCGGCGACTATGCCTTTTGAGGTTATGAATATTTGAAATTAGATAAACCATGAATTGCTCAAAAATCGCACATACGCTACAACGCAAACAAGGAATAATGATCACCATACTTAAGCTCAACTAATCTCAACAAGGAAATAGTAATTACCAACGACCCTACCATCCCCATCATGTAATCCACATACATAAACACCACACTCTAAATCTCTCTTCGTCCTCGTGTACTTTCTTGATTTCTACAACACTAAAATCCCATCACATCTTGATCCTTAGTGAAAGCTGGTTGGTGCAGACAGCTTACTGTCTTTCTCCTTTCCGTCCTCGACCGAGGAAACCGAATTGTCCTCGTCCTTCACAGCCAGGAACACCAGCAGGGCAAGCAAGGGGTAGCTGATGGTCATAAGCCCCCAGTTCACAATCAGCTGCGATACCAGGGACGCCTTGCGCCTGTCGACTTGCCATGCCACAGCCGCTCCCGCGCTCTGCACCCCCTTGTAGAACCCAACGTACCTGTATCAAAGTTGAAGAGTGGTTCAGGCAAGAGGTTTCTTTTATCCTCGTGGCACGAATGCTTCAAAGATGGTTCCATAAGAAAATTGTTTGTTTTATCTCTCTCTTCCCCATTTTCAGAAAGGTTGCCAGCCGCATATTACTTATTCAGAGTGCTGTCTGAGATAGGTGTTTTAGAAAAGGCTTGTTGGAATAGGAATCTTTGAGGGGGAAGCTGGATAAGAATCGCTGTCCCAAAGCTTTTGAAGATTGTTGTTGGCAGTCTTTAGTTATCAGAGATGACGTGCTGGTATCTTAAAGATTAACTTCAGCATCTAATAAATGGCAAAAGGACTTAAACCGAAACTCTGTTTTCAGCATGTTAAAATGAATTTTGGCATCTAACAGATATTGCAAGGTGACTGCTTGCTGCTCATAAACTTTTAGCATATACATATTAAACACGTTGCAGTGCTGCCTTTTAACCAGTAGTATCTTCCACGATGCCCTTTACACCATACCGGAAGAGTCTGATATCCCACGGCTTCAGTTACATTCTTTATATGAAAAGGGGACACAACCAATTTCAAGTTTGGACGATTAACATGGCAAGGTGGCAGCATGGGTTGTGTCGCTTGAAGTGGTCAGTAGTCAATGGAATCTCCAGTCCAGATGTACTGAATTTGACTAACAAGGAAACTGGAAGTACTTTATCCCTTCCTAATTAAATCAATGCTTAATTCAGTCTACTATGCTACTGGAGATCATGGAACTCTTCAGACAGTGATGACCAGGGCGCTATCTATTTTCGTGAATACCACGAAGGCATATCTGATTTTATTAAACTGTGTTTTGCAGTTTAGTGCAGCAATCTGTCTTTGTTATCCTAAAATCCTGAACGAATTGTTAGTTTCAGCCAACTGACCACATGGGAACCTTCTTAGCTAGTACTAGTAAGGTAAGCAATTTTTTTATTAGTAATAACAAATTGCCAAGAGTACGTTATTGAATGAATAGTAAAAAAGAAAGAAAATGGATTGAGTTGGAGCAGAGTCATTACCTGCTGAGGATTTGGGAGTCATTTGCCAGGGCCCCAATGATCCAGTAGATAAGGCTCTGGAACATTGCATCCAGCAGGCCGTAGCTGAAGTAGAGCAGGAATGGCCCCGCATATCGGTGGCGGTCCTTGAAATCGATACGGTTGGCCAATTCGCCGTGATTGTACTTGAGCTGGTTGGCCAAGCCGCCTCCCCAGATTGCCGTTCCGATCAGGGCGACGACGAGGACCCCGAAGAGCCCCCTCTTCCTGCGGCTGGCGAAGCCGAAGTCGAGGAAGTAGCCGATGCCGGCGGAGCCGAGCATCTGCGCGCCCCAGTAGAAGACGTTGTTGAGTCCCTTGGTGCGGAGCGTGAAGAGTGCGCCGTTGACGTTGTTGAACTGGTAGGTGTAGAAGAAGTTGCTCGCCCAGGCTGCGGGGAGCACGAGCAGCATCTTCCAGTTTGCGAAGAGCTTGAGGATCTCTGCGCCCTCGGTGGCCGGCGAGGAGAAGGTGACCCTGGTGGCCTTGGTGCCGTCGTCGCGGACAATCCTCACCGGCGGCAGGACGAGGACGGTGAGCGCTGCGCCGAGGAGCATGAACGCCATGAAGGCGATGTAGGTGCCGTCGTTGACGCTGGCGGGCTTGTCGCCGCTGTTGTAGTTGAAGGAGAAGGGGAGGAGGCCGCCGAGGACGCCGCCGAGGTTGAAGAGGCACCAGAAGAGGGAGATGTAGGTGCCCCGGCGGTTGGGCGGCGGGTAGGAGGTCATGATGGCGCCCTGCGCCGCCCAGAGGAAGCCCGCGCCGGCGCCGAGGAGGGCGCCGGCGGCGACGGGGAAGGCCTGGGAGGCGTGGTGGTTGTAGTAGAGGAAGGAGCCGGCGTAGAGCGGGTAGGTGAGGGCGCCGAGCAGGAGCGTGACGCGCGGGCCGAGGAGGTTGTGCGCGGCGCCGCCGAGGACGCCGAAGACGGCGAAGAAGGCGTAGAGGGCGGTGTTGGCGTTGTCGGCGGTGGTGTTGTCGACCTGGCCGCCGCCGCCGAGGCCAGAGAGCGCGTTGAACATGCCGGGGCAGCAGAAGCAGATGATGCCCAGCAGGGACACCTGCGCCAGCGGCGAGTTGTACCGGAGGAGGCCGCGCTTAGCCGGCGCATCCGACGGCGGGCCCTCCACCTCCGTCACGGCCATTGGATTGTATGATTGTATCCCCGGCCCCTTCCCCCTTCTAATGGATTGCTTGATTGATTGGTCTCTCCGATTCCGATGGGGAAATCAGAAATGGCAGTCCACTCAACGAGGGATCAGTGGCGGATGGAGACGAAGAGCAGGAGCGAGGGTGGTATATATAGATCGAGATGGATCCTGATTTGTTGGATTCATCGTTGCGTTGCAAAATCGAAATGTTAGTTTTGGCGAGGCATTTGGGGGAGGGAAGAAGAAGAGATGAAGAACCTACATTGTGACATTTGGAGGGATGCCCTGCAGCCACTGCGAGTATGATAATTTATTCATCTTATTAGTGCTTCCACATTAGTCATCTTTATTTTACTAGAAAATAGACAACATTTCGTAAAAATGATACCAGGTTTATAAAAGTTATATCATAAAATTTAAGTAAATTACATCCTTTTAAGAACCGATCACGCGGAAGTGCACTTCATCGGGGCTTTTGTTATACCCTGAAACTACATTATACTATTTATCAAATCAACTCCACATAAGTATACTTCAGCTATCATATTTATTGCCAAACATCGTGTTAGTTATCTTTCCTACTAAGAAACATATATCAGGTTTCAACAGAAGTATATTTTTCTTGTACAAAATAGAATTTTAATTTTGTCAATTCTAAATTAATTTATCTTGATATCTGCATATCTGCGGGCTCAGTTTCTTGGAGATGCTTGTAGAGATAGAGTTGCATGCGTGTATTCATACGATGAGTGTGCGCATAGGTGGACGTCAGCGTCTATACCGTGTTTAAAAAATTATTTAATGTGGATGGAAATTATAAATTTGTTTGGAATTCACCAGTACTCCCTATCGTTTAGCCAGCAGCCTAGTTTTATCCCCATCGAGATTCAATGGCATCGATCTGGCTTGACACCGGGGACGGACTAACTAAGTTGGCAAATATTCGTGGCTGATTTCCTCGAGACACAGCACTCAGATTCTTCAGTTGGCAGCTTTGGACATGATCGCTACTGCATCTTTGTCCGTCCTAGTAAATCGCATTCGCTACTTCTTTGGAGTACAAGACAGCAGCCAGCTAGCTATTTATTCACGAAGAATTTTGGCATTTGCGTGATGCATGCCCTCGAGTGCGAATTCCAGGTGTGTGTGTCTATGTATATATATATATCATTTCTACAATCGCTTATAGCTACTTCTGTATATATATCTCATGATGTAGAACGTATCTGATTGAACAAAGAGTATTTACGTGGAGTATGTGATCATACTAGAACATCTATGATGGTATATATATTGGATACGTGACCGTACATAGAGTATATGGACATATTTATTTTTATATACTAACACTAAGATATAATCATAATATATTTAAAAAATGGGGATGCTTCTGACATTTTTCATATATATGTCTTTGAAGTATCTTAGAATTAATATATGAACATACTCAAAATGATAAATAAATAAGTATGCGGACATACGCACGGTGGTATACTGATGATGAGAGTACATATACACACATATATATATTTACTAATTGGGTGAGGGTATTAAATAGAAGATTTTGACAAATAATTGATACAAGAGGAAATTGTATTTCAAAAATTAATTGAAGCTCATTATCAAATAAAAGGGACAAGAAAAGGGACCTGCCTAAAGGGGATCCTTGTAAAGTGACTTACTATTTAATATTTAATATAGCTACTTCTAGTATTTAAATTTTATCTCGTAACATAGCTATTTTTAAATTCTTAAGTGGATTTTTTAGTACGAGAGGTCTAAAATACCCCTCTTTGCATGCAAATTAATTATAGCATGCAGATTTAGAAAAGCTATAATTATTCTCTTGATTAGTGCATGGTAAGTAAATAAGAGTATTATAGACTTAATCTGTCTGAAAAACTCTAAAACTAGCTATATTACGAGACAGAGGGAGTAGATTCTTACTTATCCACCGGTGAATTTTCCAGACCATCAGGTCTAAATCGAACCATTCAGATTGACCACCCGAAAAATTTCATTTAACTTGTTGGTGCATACTAACCATAGGATTGCAATGGCATTTCCGAGCCAGCCGGCACTAAACATCGTTGATCTGCATTAGCTGCAGCCGGTTGTTACGCTCATAAAAACAATACAGTATTTGCTGCATGCATGAGCCAGCCGATAAGCGGTGCTAAAAATAAAAAGGGTTTGCAAAGCAAGTTGGTAGCGCGTAAATGTAGCTCGAGGACATCGAATCCGTTTGTCATCATTCACCATCAGGACATGTAAAAATAATATGGGAGGCGATTGAAATCGTAGCCTGTTGCTAGCTAGTTTTGCTCTGGAGTTGACGTAGCTACTGACCGGAGCGCAGCAAGGCAAATTGCAAGCCGGCCGGATACTAACAGAACTAAAAGTTTAAAATGGTTGATTTATACATCTTCTCTGCGAAGAACAAGAAGGAAATAAACTGTGGTGGAAATAGAGGAAATTCAAGTGACGATGTGTACGCGTGTTTGTGAGCGTCTGTGTTTCAGGGGGAAAAAAAGACTCAAAGTGATGGTGTAGACGGGACGGCAAGCTCACGCATGAGCAGTTTTCGAGTCGTGATCTCCGGCACATGCATCGACGAGACGATGACCACCCGAAAAGACTCCAAACGCAACCTCGTCATGCCGATGACACGAGACTCCTTGCGTTTGTTTGCTTGCGATGCATCCTCGTCTAGTTGTTCTTTAGTTCTCCAGCTGAGTATCGCTCCTACCTTCAAACAAACTCCAGCTGAAACTCCAAGGTGGCAACCACAATACGCAGTTTGAAAATTTAAAATTTTTCGGTTCAAGAGACAGTACTTGTCAGTTTCTGAATTTAATCCACCCGTAATTGCCGCGTGGAGGCCGTCATGGGGCCAAATGGCACTGCAGAGTAGTCAACACAAAGAAACAAGAATTTGTTTTTTTGGATACTCAAAGAAACAAGAATTGACATCCTCCGTCTCATGAATGAATGTCTGATGATAGCATCATCACCTAATCCTTTTTCCGTCCAAGAATTGAAGTGCTTCAGTAATCAAAAGATCCGTTGGGTTCCTTTCAGAGGTTGCGTGGCAGTGCCAGTGCCGGCCCCCCATTTGAAAACTGGCAAATACACATATCATAGGCACGCCGGCTGCAGCAAGACAAAAATGGGCTACAAAATTACAAATGCTTTCATACTCGATCCCACGTATTTTAAAATGCATAGTCCTTACCGGCCGGGAACCAAGAAAGCCTTAAAAATTAGTAGAAGGCTGCGTGCCTGCAAAGCTTTTCTGTTCTCTGAAAGTCCAAGTGACCAGCCAGCCACGGCACCCCATAAACTTCAAATTAATCAAGAGGCTCCATGTAAAACAGTTGCACATATGGTTCTCTACTCCATCTTAGTAACCAGCCACTAAATCCGCATAAAGTTACCACAACACATGCCCCTGTTTTGATTCTCTCTTGTCTCAATCTCAGGTAACCAAATCTTATATATCCGCATCCATCATAAATCGGAACCAAGTGAAAAACAAGACATAAACACAGAGCATGGGCAGCAAACCATATGTAGAAGTTGCAGTACAAAATCAGAAGAAAAAAAGGTAACAAATAATGCCCGCCATGCAGGACGAGCTTCAGGTTAGATGTGTCACAAGTCATATGTGTTTCCGTGGGTATTATTGGGTAAAGGCATAGCGTGTATGTACAATTACTGCGCCGAAGTTTTTGACGGCGCAAAGTGGGCACGGGCTTTAAGACAAATAAATACCAGATAATTCCTAAGAAAGCTCCAGGGATTCCTTGGAAGACAGTATCCTCGTCAGAACCTGCAGAGAGTGCAAATTTCTGTTGTTCATGATCTTAGTCTAATATGAGCTAATGATTGAAATTGACAGTAATTAAAATTCTCTTTCGCCTGCATGTTGACAAGTAATGCACGAGTTGCCCTACAAATGGTGAAATGATTACACCACCCTTTTATACATAACACTAACGAAGTTGGGGCCTGCAGATGCTGTCGCTATCGTCTAAATGGGTCAACAAAATGGCTACAAGCATAGCTTAAATGAGTTAATAAAAAGACAAATACATCCCGTTCCATCCTTATCCTACTCTCTTGCTACCATCAGCACCAAAAGAAAATGGCACCTGCTCATTTTGTTTGTGAGCCATGCCTTTCTTTGTTGTCAACCATCAACACAAAGGGCACGGAATCATAATAGTCAGGCTTTTACTAGCAATAATGATTAGATTAGCTGATAGCTTTCTATAGCTACAATGGCAACCTTACAAGTGAGAAATTGTTTTTTACTTTTGAGTAGTGATGGAAAAATGTTACCATGAAACAACTTGCTACCAATTCCCAGTTCATCATCATACATGACAACTACTGATACACAGACAATTTGGTGCTACTAGATAATAGCAAGCAGTCATATAAAGCAAAAATAAAACTTCTTTAGGACGGTCACACATGGTTCACTACTCTAGGGCATATAATTAGACATACCAAATATGTGGTCCCTTTCTTCTAGGAGAAGAAAAACAACATAACCATTTCTATAACTTTATCATCAATCTTTGGAGAAATTTCAAATGTCATGCACTGGGATTTACCTTAAGGACGAAAAGAGCTTGCGGACTGCTTCAAAGATTTCATCTGCAGTGCCCATGGCATTTATCTGCATGCAGTTGAACAGTTCTAATGTTATAAGTACTATACCCTCAAGTTGACATACAGAGAAAAACATTCTACCACGTATATCCCTGGTTCATGTCCCTTTTGCAGCAATTTAGCGACTTAATGTATGCAAGCCATGTTCCCCAGATGATCACAACACAGTTGCTCATCTAAAATCTAACCAATAAGTAGATTTCACTTCTCCCCAAAACAAAGAAAGTTGAGGTTATACAGCAACGCAGACGTTAACAAAGAAACTGCATCATATCTGTTTATTTTTGTGTTTCAACACATGCCACCATTTATGTTTCTCTAATAATATTCTTCTTGAGTACATACACTGAGATTAGATAGATTCCGGGATACAGATAGAAATTTTCCAGTTAGACAAAGAAGCTTTATCATTCAGCTTTGCAACAAAAGGAGTTAGAGCAGTGTAAGATACAGAAGTTGTCCTGTTCACATAGCTGTGTGCAGAAACAGTTTACTTACCTTGCAAACCTTTCCCCTAGAAGAATAGTAGTCAACAACAGGAATATTCAAACTCTCAAACACTTTTAGACGCTTCTTGATTGTCTCAATGTTATCATCAACCCGCCCCTAAAAGGCATATGTGAGAAAATGACAAAATAATAGAACAAAAGGAAGGGATTGACATAACTTAAGATTAAACTTAATATATTCATATTTGTATTGTCATATTTCAAAAAACTTCAGTAGATTTCTGCTAAATATTTGTTATGCGCCTTAGATTACTGAGCTAAATAAGTTGGTTTTTCTTTTTTTTTCCTTATAATGAATGAATAGAATTCTATTTTCAACTAGGGAACATGATTTCTCACACTATATTGTGGGAAAATCATGCTTTTTTGAGTAAATATCAGTCTAGAGTTCAAGAGCAAAGCGTAGAGACTAACCTGGTTACGGCCTAGAAGCCGTTTAACCATCTCATCCTCAGGACAGTCAAAGAAAACCACAATGTCTGGTTCTCTTCCAACCTGAAAGTTTTTGGTACACATACACTGATGTATTAGAATTGAGAACAGGTATGAAGGACAGAAGGAGTATTAATTTACATAAATACAGAGCAAAAAACAAACTCAGGTGTCATGCTGGTCTTCTTAATAAATGACTGCACCAGCACTAATTGATATAAGTACTCCAAAAGAGTGCATGATTCTCAAGCATCACAAAGTGATTTGTACAATTGTGATCATCTTCTTATTCATAAGACATACTAGTAATAGAAGTCTAGGCCAGCATGCATGCTGAAGTCAAAAGAATAAAGTCACGTCTGCTTAAGTTATTAAATAAAGTGAGCAGCTTTAAACAGCAGAAAGGTCCATCCATGTGAAGTATTGGCAAACAAAATTCAACCAGAACTGATGAATTGAACTGCAAGGAGTTTGTAATTGTTTATCCACAAAATCAGTTAGTAGGTAGTCCTGAACTATCAATGCAATGCAAGGGTCAAATTGACTTACAATTCTTTCAAAAGCGATTCTGTTTTCCTCAGACCTTGGGAAGCCATCAATAAGAACCTTATTGGCACTGCTCGTTTCCATAGCTTTTCTGATGAGTTCCACGGTTATCTCTGATGGGACGATCCTCCCTTCCTTAATGATGTCCAGGATCAACTCCCTGAAGTGTAACCATGTGTGACGATAAAGCAATGCACTGAAATCCTTTGCATAGGGAGGGCATCCAAAGATTGACAGAAGGAGATCATGTGACAATATACTATTACCCTTTTTCACTGCCAGATGCTATTTCATGGCGTAGAAGGTCGCCAGCGCTCAAATGGGCAAATCCGAAATCCGAAGCTATCTTGGTGCATTGTGTTCCTTTGCCACTCCCAGGACCCCCTACAGGCAGGAATTGATTGATGAACCATGTGATTATACAGCATTGAACCAACCGGAGTCAAACTTGAAATAGCATCGGTTTGACATTCGTGGTGTGGAAGTCTGTTAAGTATGTCTCTAGTAAATATTCGTGTTCTTTTTACGGTCCGTATATGCGGGGGCAAAAGTGCATGTAAAGTAGGCAAAGTAGAATCTTCATCTCAAAAAATAAAAAAAGAAGAAGAAAAGGGAAACTTTACCTAATACGAAAGCAATGAACGGCTTCTGGGAATTGCCACCATCACTTCCCTGGAGAAACAAGAGATCCAGGTGAATCGATTATTCACACGCGAGGAGCAGCTTATGCTGCAGAAGCAAACAGCAATGCATATGTTTGAGAGCAAACACAAACTTACAGCTTGGGACGTGAAGAGCCTTGCAAGACGATTGAGAGCAAGAGGTTCCTGCAGCACACGGATCCGAAGCAGGGACAATAAGCGTGGAGGGGAGAGCGGACGACGAGGCGCGGACGAGGTGTTCGATGGAATGCGCGCGGGGCGGGAGAAGGTAAAAGAATACGAAAAGAAAAGAAAAGTGTCGCTGGGCAATAAGATGTTACCTCGCTGGGCAGGAGATGGTGGCGGTGATGCTGGCAAGAAGAGGCGGCTGTGGAGGAGGAAGACGGCGGGGATCGGAGAAGGAGAGCGCCCAGCCGCCGCCGCCACATCTCCTCGGCTCCTCGCAACGCACACGCTAATAGAGCTCTTCCCCTTCCGGCGCTCGCTGCGGGTCGCCTCCTCCCTCCTCCGCCTCTTCCCCTCTTTTTCTCCGTTCCGTTTCTCTCCTCTCTTTCCCTGAAGCAACAAGCTCTCTCTAGCGCTAATCAAGGCCCCACAGTTTGTCCGCGGCCCATGGGCCCCCTCTCATCCCTTTTCTTTTTCGTTTTTCTCTCTAGCGCTACATCCATGGGAAAAAAAAATCTGTGCAGACAGCAGATGTATGATTGTTTTTCACAGCTTATTTCCAAGAATTTTTGGAGCTTGTAAACCGACCACTCCTACATGCTTACAGTTTATTCTACAGTCTCCATGTGAGTTAGATTTTAATCTTGTGCTTATTTGAACTAGAGAAGAATTATGTTAAAAGTATTTTCCTAATGTATATGTTTTCCTTTTATTGACTAGAGCGGATTTGTGAGAATATTTTCCTTGTAGATATCTTACCAAGAAATCCCTATGAAAACATAGTCTTTTACTATGCTTTTTTTAATATATGTCGTATGGGTTGTGTGAGTCAAATTAATTATGTTTCAAAATCTTAATACGGGGGTTATTATTAATGAATTATTATATTACTCCAACAAATGAAGACGCGGGTAACGTCTCGCGACCTGAGTCTTGACCTGACCCTGACCAGCGGACCCCACCCAAAAACCCCCGCCTCCCTAGTCCCTCCCTCCATCTCCCCGAGAAATCTTTGTCTACCCGCCGTCGGCGGCACGGCAGGCCATCCCGATCCACCGCGTCCGCCGCCGTACCCGAGAAAATGCCGGCCTCCACCGGCCACCCCCTCTACGACTACGATCCCAAGCCTCCCGCTTTCCTCACCCTCCCCCTCCCCCCACGCACCCCAACCCCGCCGCCGCCTCCTCCCCCCTCCTCGCCGCCGCCGGCCGTCCCGCCGCTCTTCTTCCGCTACCTCACCGCATGCCCACGCTGGTCCTCCTGGGTCGCCGCCGCTCTCCGCGACCCCTCGTTCACGCCCGCGCTCGCCTCGTCCGACATCTCCGACGCCGTCGCCGCCTCCACCGCCGCCATCGCCCCCGACCGCGCGGCCCTCTCCGCCCTGCTATCCTTTTGGGATTCGGGTACCCATACGTTCCGCCTACCAGCGGGCCCGGCCACCTTCACCCTCGAGGACGCGCTCGTCCTCGCTGGCCTGCCCCCCACGGGCGCGCCGCTCTACCGGCCCCTCGCGCCGGAGGAGGAGGACCTCCGCGTCCGCCTCGTCGTCGAGAGGGAGAAGATCAGGGAGCTCCACCCATGCGCCCGCGCCGCGCGCCGCGTGTCGCTGGAGGTGTGGCTCGAGTGGTTCCACGGCAGCGGCATACGCCCAGGCGAGGACGATGAGCTGCGCCGCCTCGGGTTCCTCGCCTACTGGCTCGCCTTCTTTGTCACGCCACAGATGCGGCCGAGGGGTGGCGAGCTGCCGGAGCTTGCCTTCGCACTTGCCGCGAGGCTTGGTCTTGGCGAGCGCATCTCCCTTGGCCCGGCCATGGTGTCAAATCTATATGCGGATATGGATAAGGTTGTTACTTCCGCTGCGGCCGATGGCGTGAGTGGCCGTGTAGATGTCTGGGCGCCGCTCTGGCTGCTGCAGGTCTGGATGTGGGAGCGCTACAAGAGGCTGAGCCCGCTGCCGCTCAAGGCGCCACAGTTCCGTCTCCAATGTCCGGGTATTGCACTGGAGCAGGAGGAAGAGGACGACCACACCCGAGGAGGTCCTACAGGTATTGCAGGACGAAGCATTCTTCGAGTGGAGGCTCTATCAGTACAACTCAACCATAAGGAACCCAAGTGATTCGACGTCGACACAGTTTTGGTGAGCTGTCGAGGTAAAGCTAAGCCGGAGTGGTTGCTGGATTACATTGCTGTTATCAGTCAAGCAGTGTTGACCGGGTTCCATGGCGATGGCATGGGCAATTCGGTGCTGTACAATCCTCACCTTGTTGCGAGACAGTTTGGTTATGATCAGGCTGCTCCTGTGTCTATTGTCGGTGAGTTTGACTTTGAGGGAATTGAGATGTGGATACCAGGTATTGGTAGATACGGGATGCCTAGTGAAGATTATGTTGCATGGTGCAGCGGTGAGCAGTTCGACGGTCATCAAGTTGATGATCGACATGGTTGCCCGGTGGTCCAAGGCCATGAAAATGTTGCTGGTTCATTGCAACTGAATGTAAATAAGAAATGTGCTGTAATGCCAGTACTTGATCAACTTACACGAGCCACCAGGAGAGAACACAACAGTTGCATTGGAGAAAAGCAGCCGGGACAAAAGGATAATGGGAGTCTTGAGAATGAACCAAAGGTGATTGTCCTTGGCCTTAGAGCTTGCGATAAGGACAGCAGAACTACTTCAGCGAAACGGAAAAAGGAAAAGAAACAGAGTGGAGATAAATTTGCGGAAGATGGGGGTGACAATAAGAAGAAAAGAGAAGTCAGAAGTAACACGAAAGGGAGTCCATTGCAATTGGAAGGTCAGAAGTGCACTGACCTACAAAAAGATCTAAATTCTGACATTGAGAAATGTGATGAACTGGCATGACTCGACAGCGATGATGAATGCATTGTTCTTGAACAGCCCGAGAATAAATGTGAAGTAATAAATCTGGTTGATGAGGAGGAGGAACAGAGTGCCTCTGATCATAATATGCAACTTGTCCTAGAACTAGAAGAGTTTGTTCGCTCTGGGCTTTTCTCGCAACGGGAGGAAAGTGCAGATGAAGATGATTTAAGTGGAAAGAAGCGAGAGAACCAGAAGAAAAGCTTCAATGACCCTTATGCTGAAGAAGCTATGAGGGAGTACCCTCTGTTCTTTGAGCTCATTCCTCAGAAACCACATTACAGAGGTTTCATTAATAATGACGAAGCTCTACGAGATCTAGCTTACAGTGGACTATGGTTTTTGCTAGTTGGCTTGGCTAAGGAGGTTCTCAAGACGTCACGTGATACACAGAACAATCGAGAGGCATTTGGATGAAAAGAAGCTAGCTTTCATTTCATCTGCATATGATGAATTGATCTAGTTAATTTGGAAAAGGAAGTACGAAATGCCGAAAAATATTGTCAGGCAATGAAGGATGAAGTGGCTACAATGAGAATGAAGTACTTAGTCTCTGGACTTTAGATCGTTCCATTGTCCACTCTTTTCATTTTAGCAGTTTCTTTCTGACATAGAGCTTGCTTGTTATCTATTTTGTATCATCAAGCATGCCTGTGGGTAGAATATAACTATTTTACTTTCCAGAAAAGTGTGCCACGATTCAGGAAATATTTCAAATGCCAATATCCTGATAATATCTGTCTGAGACATTCCAATCACTTTAAACAAACATGGGTGGTGAAGGTTTCACCATATGCTAATGGTATTATGAATATAGAATACAAGTCTTTGCACAGAAAAATAATCCATTTTGTCATCATCAGATCAGAATCCAAATTAATATTACTTATCAAAAGTCTAAAAGCTGAACTCTTAATGTCAGTAACCAGTAGGTGTTCTCCTGTGTGCAGCAGATTATATTGTGGTGAAGATTACTATTATGTAAGACACTTCCTTCTAGTCCTAAAGCTAATTTTGCTTCTTATCCAACTTCAAGATATATATACTGATGCTGGAAATGACTGCGGTGATTTCTCTCCAGGAGATTTGTCATCAGGTAGTGTTTTTAATTTCTAGTTCTTGCTTTCTAGCCAGTAGATTTCTGTTCGAATTTCTGTTCCCATGCTGCAGTATCAATATGTTTTTTTATTTTTGCAATAAAAATAGTCAGTGCTAACAACTTTTCAATATTTAAGTATAGAAGTACTATTTAAATCAAAATATACTCACCAATAGAAAGGAAACATACTGGAAATATAGTAAAGTGCTGTTTGGTTTGTTGTTTTGTAATGTTATCAGCTCACATTGCAAAGCAATTTCGATATTTTTTGTTTGGTCACTGGTACCTGTAAATGGGGGATGATCATTGTGATGTTCTCCGGAGGCCGAGGTCCTTGCGCCCGAAGCTGATGCGTCGGTGCGGCGCTCCTGTTGGAGCTTGGCGATGGACTTCTTCAAGGACTCCACGGTCTCGGTCAGAGATTTGATGAGAACCGCGAGTTCAGCGGTGGTGGTTTCTGCCATGGTAGAAGGAACTGGAGCAGCAGGTGTTGGGTTGAGCGGCTGTGTGGGCGATGAGGATCGGCTGGAACATGATACCAAAGTTTTATTTTATGGCGTCGATGGATAGGCAATGGTGGAACTGGAGGCGGTGAACCCTGGCTACGCACAGCGTAGCCGCCGGTAGAGGAGGAGCGAGGTTTTATCCCTCGGCTCCCTATTTTGTTAGAGTAGGAAGAGGATAATTATATTGCTTGATTTTTTTTTCTGGGTGCCCTGCGGCTTACATAGCCATCTGGCCAACTAATCCCCCTCAAATCACTCTCAAATCTTCCTTAATAATCTCAGCTAACCTTCCAAAGAAAGCACCAGCTAATTGTGCAGCAAGAAATCCTCTCCACAGGCATCATTCTAGCCACTTTCCTGGTTAGATGGGCCTAATTTCTTGGCCATAAGAGTGTATCTCTTACCCCACATGACATCTCTCCCCCCTCAACGAGCAGCTCGTTCGTGAGCTGGAATTGTGGGTAGCACTCGACGAAGGAGTCGATGTCTTCTCCTAGGTGGCTGATGAAGGAGGTTCACCTTGCCACTGAATGAGCACCTGGCGTACGCCTCGTGCCAACTGGGCTTTGACTGCTGCTGCCGGAGCCGGGACTGTTGCGCCGTGATGCATCAGCGGCATTTGCGGTGGAGATGCCGGGGGCTGACCGTGGAAACGCTTGAGGAGGTCGACGTGGAAGACGTCGTGAACGCGGGCGCCCGGTGGTAGCTGTAGGCGAACGGCGACCACATTGATGATCTCTGCAACTTGATATGGCCCGTAGTAGCGAGGGCGGAGCTTGCCCGACGTCGCGGTGGGCAGGGAGAGCGGGGTGCGTGGCGCACGCGCAGCTAGGCCCAATCCCCCACCTTGTAGGACACCGGCCGGTGACGCTGATCGTAGTAAGATTTGTAGACCGCCTAGGCTTGCTCCAGTCTGTAACGGGCATCCACCGGCAGCTCGTCCCGCTCAGCCATGGTTTTGGCCACAGCCGCCACCCTGGAGTCGCCCTGCTCGTCGGAGCGGATTGTGGGAGGGTCGCGACCGTACACCAGCTTGAACGGCGTGTCCCGTAGGGATGTTTGAAACGCCGTGTTGTAGGTGTATTCCACCCAAGGGAGCCACCTTAGCCATTGGCGTGGACGATAACCTGTGAAGCAGCACAAACACATGGTGATCACCTTGTTGGCAGCTTCGGCTTGTCCATTTGCTTGCGGGTGGAACGCGATGGTCATGTGCAGCTTGACGCCGGAGAGGGTGAGGAGTTCCTTCCAGAACGTCGAAGTGAACACCGGGTCGCGGTCGGAGACGATGGACTGCGGGATGCCGTGCAGGTGGACGATCTCGGCGAAGAAGACCTTGGCGACTGTTTCGTCGGTGTAGGGATGGCCCAGCGGAATGAAGTGGCGGTATTTGGAGAAGCGATCCACCACTGTTAGGATGACGGACTTGCAGCCCACCTTTGGGAGACCTTCGATGAAGTTGAGGGCAACATCGGCCCACACCATGGGTGGCATCGGAAGGGGAAGGAGAAGGCCGCCGGGGAGCAGGTGCTCAGTCTTGTAGCGTTGGCATGTGAGGCAGCCCCTTATGAAATCCAACACAGTTGAGCGAAGATTAGGGGCGTGGAAGTCGCGACGCAGGGTCCGTTGGATGCCCTCGTGTTTGTCGTTGTGGATGTCGGCCACCAGATCGTGGAGGAGCGTGGACGAGGAGGGCATGTAAAGCTTGGTGTCGAATGTGACCATCCCGTCCACGAGAGCCCAGGGCGCGGCGCGGCGGCCTTCCTGGATATCTTCTCGTAGCGACACGAGTGCTGGGTCGGCAGCGTTGGCTTGGCGCAGTCTGTCGATGAAGGTGAACTGCAGAGCCCCCAAGACGAATGTGGTGGCCGAGTCGACGTCGCGGCGGGAGAGCGCGTCGGCGACGACGTTTCTGCTGCCAGGCTTGTACTCAACTTCAAAGTCAAAGCCCAGCAGCTTGCCCACCCAATGGTGCTGTGGAATCATCGCGAGGTGCTGGTCGAGGAGGAACTTGAGGCTGCAATGATCCGTACGGACCAGGAAGTGACGACCCCGGAGATACGGTCTCCAGTGGCGGATGGCATGGACGATGCCGATGAGTTCCCTTTCGTAGGCCGCCAGGGAAGCGTGCTGCTAGGTGGCTGAAGAACGCCAGCGGCCTCTTGTCTTGAAGCAGCATAGCGCCGAAGCCGGCCGATGAGGCATCGCACTCCACGATGAATGGTTTGTCGAGTGCCGGCAACGCTAGCACGGGGCCGTGGTGAGCGCCATCTTGAGCTCGGTGAAGACGGCCGATGCTGCGTTAGAGCAGCCGAACCCCTCTTTGCACAGTAAGGCAGTGAGGGACGCGGCGATGCGGCCGTAGTCTTGCACAAACTTGCGGTAGTAGCCCGCCAAACCGAGGAAGCCGCGGAGAGTGCGCACCGATTTGGGCACCGGCCAATCCAGCACAGCCTGGACCTTGCCGGCATCCATGGCCACTCCGTCGGCTGTGATGACGTGGCCAGGTACGCGTTCTTCATCTGGCCGAAGGCGCATTTGGAGCTCTTGACAAAAAGCCGATGTTGCTGCAGCATGCAGAGGACTGCACGTACGTGGCGAAGGTGGTCCACCTAGCTGGTGTTGAAGATCGAAGAACACCAGTACGAAGTGACAAAGGAACAGTTGCAAGACCTTGTTCATATGGGCTTGAAAGGTTGCTGGTGCGTTGGCGAGTCCGAACGGCATGACGAGAAACTCATAGAGCCCATCATATGTTCGGAACGCCATCTTGTGCATGTCTGCAGGGAACATCCAAACCTGATGATAGCCTGAACGGAGGTCCAGCTTCATGAAGTACCGCGCGCCGTGCAGCTCGTCGACCACGGGATCGGGAAGGCATCCTTGATGGAGATGCTGTTGAGCGTGCAGTAGTCGACGCAGAAGCGCCACGAACTATCCGGCTTCATGACGAGGATGATCGGCAAGGAGAATGCCGACGAGCTGGGTCGGATCGGGCCCTGCTGCAGCATGGCGCCACATTGCCACTCCAGCTCGTCCTTGTGTGCCGACGGGTATCTGTAGGGGCGCACGGCCACCGGAGCGGCACCTGGCAGCAGGTTGATGTGGTGGTCGTGGGAGCGCTGCAGTGGCAGCCCGGACGGCTCGGCGAAGACCTCGTGGAACTTGTCCAGCAGCGCGGCGAGGAGGTCACCGCCCGTGGCCGTGTGTAGGCGTGGCCAACACACGGGCTGGGTGCCACGCTAGAAGGACAGCGTGAGCCGTCCAAAATCCCACAGAAGGGGGCCCAGCGTTGCTAGCCATTGGGTGCCCAGCACAACGTCGTATCTGGCGAGTGGCAGAATGTAGAAGTCGGTGGTGAAGTGCTCCTGCTCGATGGCGAAGGCGGCGCGGCGGAACATCCCGACACAGGGCACTCGTTCCCTGTTGGCAACCGTGACGAACAGGGCGTCACGGCGTTGGGGAAGAAGGCCAGTGGCCGCCACGCTATCCTCGGCGATGAAGTTGTGGGTCGAGCCGGAGTCCAACAGGGCGTGGAGGGTGGCACTGCCCATGGTGATCAAGACCTTCATGGTGTCGCTGGACCGGACGCCGGCGATGGCGTGGAGGGAGATGAGAGGTGCGTCGCCCGGTGCCTCTATGTCCGCCGGGTGGGCATCCTCCTCTACGTCGTCCAAATCCAGCACGAAAAGGCGTGAGCAAACCTTATTGTGGCCGCGGCTGAATTTGTCGTTGCAGTTGTAGCAAAGGTTGAGCTGGCGGCGTTCCTCCATCTCAGCCTGGGAAAGCTTCTTGACCGGGCGGCCCTCGACGGTGACGGTGGCGGTTGGTGCCACTATGGTGGCAGCGGGAGGCGCAGGAGGGCCGCGTGGCGCGGGCAGAAGACCGCAACCTGCAGACCGCTGGTGGCCAGCGGAAGCCGCCACTTGCTCCCGGAGTTCCAGCTTCATGGGGAGGCTCATGGCGACCGACAAAGTCTGCGGATTATGGATCTCGACATCGAGGCTGAGGGGTGGCTGGAGGCCGGCGATGAAGAGTTGGACGCGGTGGGCCTCCATGAGCCAGCCTGTGCGCGGTAGTAGGGCCTGGAAGCGGTCCTGGATATCGAGCACCGACCCCGTGCGGTGGCACGCGGCCAGTTCACCCAGCGGATTGGATCGCAATGGAGGACCGAAGTGTAGGTTGAGGAGTTCGGTGAAGCGCCGCCAAGGGGGAGTGCCCTCATCCTATTGCACCTGGATGAACCACATCTGTGCGATGTCCTCCAAATTGTAGGAGGCCATCCAGACCTTTTCATACTCGATGGTGCGCTGCTGGTGGAAATAGGATTCGCACCGGTTAATGAAAGCCAACGGATCGGATTTACCATCAAACTTCGGGAAATCCATCTTCTCGAATCGTGGGGGACGATCATTGTGATGTTCTCCGGAGGTCGAGGTCCTTGCGCCCGAAGTTGACGCGTCGGTGCGGCATTCCTGTTGGAGCTCGGCGATGGACATCTTCAAGGACTCCACGGTCTCGGTCGGAGATTTGACGAGAACCGCGAGTTCAGCGGTGGTGGTTCCGCCATGGTAGAAGGAACTGGAGCAGCGGGCGTCGGGTTGAGCGGCTGTGTGGGCGATGAGGATCGGCTGGAATGTGATACCAAAGTGTTATGGCGTCGATGGGTAGGCAATGGTGGAAATGGAGGCGGTGAACCCTGGCTACGCACAATGCCGCCGCCGGTAGAGGAGGAGCGAGGTTTTAGCCCTCGGCTCCCTATTTTGTTAGAGAAGATAGAGATAGGAAGAAGATAATTGTATTGCTTAATGCTTGATTATTTTCTAGGTGCCTTGCGGCTTACATAGCCATCTGGCCAACTAATCCCCCTCAAATCACTCTCAAATTTTCCTTAATAATCTCAGCTAACCTTCCAAAGCAAGCACCAGCAAATTGTGCCGCAAGAAATCCTCTCCACATGCCTCATTCTAGTCACTTTCCTGGTTAGATGGGCCTGATTTCTTGGCCCTACGGGTGTATCTCTTACCCCACATGACAATAGCGATATATCTGAAAAGAGCATTACCAAAAGTCAGATTTGCAGGATGCACTTGATTACACTAGGGAAGCTGAGAAGAACCATCATGCCGCCCGACAACTTTCACATTATAGATATGTGATAGATCTGTATTACAAAACGTGATATCCATCTATCTATATGTTGTATGATAGTTGTATGATAGGCACCTGGTGACTATTTGTGTTATTCCTGATTTCATGTAACCTGTACATGTAGCTGTGATGGTGCTAATTGTTCTTATTCAATTTAGTAAAGGAACAGCTTTTAGGATTCTAAACTGTTCATCCTAATTGTTCTACCCAAACACCTGCAGGTTGCCTTTGCAGGTACTCCTCGCTCTTCGCCGCCTTCATCTCAAGAATCCATTTAATGTAGTGCTCCCACTGGTATGCCCAATCTCAGCGGTAACTCACCAGATCCTGTTAACAGCTTATATTTCTGATAAACATGTATTTTAATATCTTCTTTTTTTCTTCAAGGTTATTCTTTTCAGTGCATCTAAAAAATGTCTGATGTTCATGCTTCATATCATGAGCCAAAAAGTAATCTGTGTTAATGTCAGTGTGCTAGATCAGACTGTATTATCTGTTCATGGTTCTTGAATAGATGGATTAGGACCCTGTTTGGTTGGGCTGTGGCTATGAAAAAAGCTGCTGTGAGCTGTGAGCTGTGGAAAAAACTATTGTGAGCTGTGAGCTGTGAGAAAGCTGAAAGCCGTTTGGCTGTAACAACTGTGAGCTATGAAAGAAGCTGTTGTTTGCTGAAAAATGTCTGTAATACCCCTGAAGTGCAGATGGCATGTTTATATTCAAATTGATTGTAAATCATTGTTTTGTTCACTAATTTGCATGCAAATTACTAGTTTATGAAGGGAATCTTCAATTTTTTTATGTTTTCCATTCACCACATAACATATGGTCCACATAACATATGGTCTACAAAATGATAAAAGGTTCATACAACAATGTCCTTCCTTAACATAACTATCTCCCTCTCGCATTAACCAAAGCATCTGCTATCCTACTGCGAATGGTATTCATGGTTTCCTCATTTTCTTCATCTTCATTGTCATCTCCTTGTGTTTGTGCCATGGCAGATGGTTGTTGTAGCAGGTACTCCTCATTAGCATCACATTTATCAAACACCTTATCTTGCAAATGGCTATCACGAATAAAATTATGCAATGCCATAGAAGCAAGAATTATATGTTTCTGAGTACGAGTAGGAAAACTTGGTATTCCCTTCAAAATACGCCACTTCTGCTTCAAGACCCCGAAAAGACCGCTCAATGACATTTCGAAGAGACGAATGCAAGAAATTGAACACCTCGTACTTCCCTTGAGGAGCTCACCCATTACAAAGTCAAAACTCTAGTATATGGTATGTGTTTCCTTTGAAAGGGGCAAGATATCCCGTTCGGTTGGGATAACCAGAGTCGACGAGATTATATTTACCTATAAAACCAAATCAGCAAAGAAATGAAGGAAAATGAAGGAGGCGCACGAAATGAAGGAAATCCAGAGTTGACAACTAGTAACAGAACATGTATACCTTTAGGAGGCACAAGAAATGAAGAAAAATTTGCTAAAGCATGCTTCAAGATCCTTGTGTCATGTGCAGATCCCGGCCAACCAGCAACCACAAAGATAAACCTCATGTCAAAGTCACAAATAGCAAGAACGTTCTGAGATGTATATCCATGTCGACATGTATGGCTAACCACTTCATCTTGTGAGACTACAACAGGAACATGTGAACCATCAATAGCTCCAATAGCCCCTTTGAAATAAGGCCAAAAACGGTCCTCTTTTACCCTTTCATGCTCAGTAGAGAAATTAGGGTCTCTTGGCTTTATGTTGTCCTTTGATAACTGGCGCAAATAATTCAACACTTCATGAAACTTGGTGTGAACTGTCCAGACTGACCGTGTGAAACGGTTTTCAGCTTGTGAGAATGATTGTGGTCCTCCAACGATCCACAAGAATATCGCCAATGACTCAATGGATGATACATTGTAAGTTGATGTCAAACCATAGTTCGAGATGAGCAAGTCATGAAGTGCCATGAACACATCAGTGCTCATCCGAAACATCTTGTAGAAATACCTAGGACGAGTCATGCATCTCATAACCCATTGAATTTCAGTTTCCGCTGTGTCCCTGTATTCTCCTTTGTTGAAATACCGATCAGTGTACTGATACCCCATTTGACCAATAATGACCGCCTGTTGGGAAAGCTCAGCTAGAAGTAGTAGTCCTTCCTGTCCCTCGTTGGCCAAATCGGCCATGTTGCCATCCATCTAGATAAGACAACCGCAATGTGTCAATATAGGTGCAGCCAATAAATATGGACAGCAATGGCGAAGTCACAAATAGGAAGAACGTTCTCAAAATATGGACAACAATGGCTATTAAAATATAGACACCAATGACAACCAAATTATAATGAATGGTTCTCAAATAACACAGGAAGGTAGCCATTTAGAGTACATGCAACATTATTCCAAAGGGTTCTCAGAAAACAAATAAATGGTTCTCACAACCCGACACAAGAAATAAACGCCTCATCTCCTTTTCATGCTCCCTCTGAATCAGATCCAACCGTCCTTCTTTTGTTTCAAGGAAGCTAAAGACCTCCCTAAATTTAGGCTTCATTAGGCAGGTGGTTGTGTGCATTAGGCGGTTTTTTCTTGCACCCCACAGTCTTTCACCATCTGCATTGCCTCTTTAATGCTAGGGACTTGGTTGGCTGGAGGAGCAGATGATGCTTCAACACTTGTGCAAATCTTCTTTGCTGCTGTTTCGATCTTCAAACATGTGTTCTTGTACATTCTGAAGAATGGACTCTTCTCATCTTTCTCATCAATAGTTGCAGTAGAGCTGTCCTTGCGTTTTCTTTTTCCTGGTTTTGCTTTCTTCAGAGCAGCCAACTTGACATCATCGTTATCTGGTTTTTTTTTACCTCAGCCATATCCTCATCACTGGACTCGGATGAGGAAGAAATATTATCAGGACATGATGCAGTAGCCCCGCTAGCATGTGTCTTATCAAAAAATATATGCAGATCTTCTAGGTGCTTAGGTCCTTGCTTCCTGAACCTCACATGGCTGCATTTGATACCTTTATCAGGGTTGTTGCATCTCTGAAATTAAACAATAACAGTCAGGAAGTTACCAAGTTGGCAATGACAATGAATGATGAACAAGTATATAACAGTTCTTACAGCTAGGTGTTCAGCCCACCATTCTTTAGAGCATTCAACAGTTTGTTTTGCCTCATTCCATCCAAGCCCAGTAGCAGAATTCTTGAGCTCCATAAAAAAAGTATAATCTTTTTTCATATTGTCCAACTCGTTCTTCAATTGTACCTTTTTTTTGCTTCAGACCGGTTTTTTCTTCATACTTGGATATTAGATTTTTCCAACCAGTCCTAGTGAAAAGTCCCAAAGGCCTATTTCCAGCTTCTATCTCTCCTTTGCATATATCAATAAGATGCTTCACATTGGCATCACACCAATCTTCTTTATCAGCCATTCTTCAATCAAAGAAAAAAATCACTTTGTTTAATTCAGAGCAGGTAGCAAAGAGCAGATCCATTTGGGACAGACCGAGGCAATGAATCGATATACAATTGAGTATTATAAATTTATGCTACAAAATTGGACAATTGCAGCACAGATCGATCAATTGCTACACAAATCGAACGATTACTACAGGAATCGAAACAATTTTGGTCACTAACAGGAAGGGCAGAGCAACGGGATGGAGGGGAGCAGTGCACATAGCTGAGATCTCCCTAGGAAGGAATTTCACGAAGGAGGGCAACAACACAAAGTAGTACCAAATTTCTCCAATTTGGTTTATCATGCATCAATTTGGGACAGATCTTGAGAAAGGAAGAGGGAGGGGGGGAGTGGAGGTACCTGCAATCCAGAGGGAAAGGGCGATGCCGGCCTGGTGGGGAGGGGCGATGCCGGCCTGGTGGGGAGTCCGCTGCCGGCGAGGTGGCGAGGGGAGCCAACCGGCCTGATGAAGGGGACTCAGCGAGGTGGCGAGGGGCGCTGCCTTGCTGGAGGGAGTCGCGCCACCGGCCGGGAGGGAGGCGCGAGCGTCGCCCTGAAGGGGAGTCGCCGCCGACGAGGTGGAGGAGGGGCGCCGCCGCCGGCCCGACGGGGAACCCTAGCGCGCGTGGAGGATGTCGGGCGTGAGGAGAGGCATTGCGGGCGTGAGGTCAGGACAGAGGGGTGACGGAGGGAAAAGAAAATGAACCGGTATCATAACCGGTGGCATTACGGGTAAATAGCACGAAGTTTCTTTTCTCGTTCGCCCTCACAGCCGAAATAAGCAGGTCGTGCCTGGCTGTAGGATTTGCACTACAAAAAAGCTACTTTTGTGAAAGCCAGTGACTCAAAGCAACTCCTTTTGGTTAGGCTTTTGACATTTTTGAGAATCCACAGCCAGTTTTAGCTCAACCAAAGAGACCCTAGAAATGGTGTAAAAGCTAGGTTGTGCTGTAGTGTCCATTTTTGGCAAGCTAGAACTTCATTTGTTTTGAATAACTATTTGCTGTTACCCATTTATTTCAATATAGTTTCAGTGATGAACTTAGTTGTGGCACACGGCCATCCAGTCTTTGCTCAACAGCCATCATGATCCTTGCTTCTTTCGTACTAGGATTTCTGCTGGTCAGCTTTAAAGGAGAGGTCTTGGCAGTCTAAGGCATCCGATCATGGCATGACTGAAGAAAGTATTGGAAGTGAAATTTAGTTGAATCCTTCTTATTGCCGTATGAAATCCTATTCATCAAAATGATTACCTGATTTTGTTACGGGTCTAGAATTAGGGAAATGAATTGAAACTTATTCAATTCAGGTGTCGGTAGGTAAACACATTTGCCTTTTGCATTTTGTAGGTTTTGGAGTGAATATGAGATGGTGACCCTATCCAATTAAGACTGCAATGGTGGGTGATCAGAGCGTGAATGAAGAAAGGATTGGAAGTCAAATTCAGTTGGTTCTTTTTTATTACAGCATAAAGTTCTATTCATCAATATGATCTAACTTGAACTTTTATGAATTTTGCGATTAATTGAAACTTATTTAATTCAGGCGGCAGCTATCACATTAGTGATTTTGCCTTTTGCAAATTATGGAGCAAATATGAGACAGTGACCATATTCAATTCAGACTGCAATGTTGGGTTAACTGTAGCTTCATTTTCCTCTTGCAAACTAAAAAGAAAATGCCACCAAGCAATACATACAGATTTTGTTAGAAGGTGTAGTCGCCGTGGTTGCAAGCAAATAAATTGCCACCAACAATCTCTTGACAGATTCTTTTTAATTTGTGCACTCTTTGCTTGGTGGAAAGTCAGGCCTAGCCTCCATGGTTTGACTCTGATCTTTAGTTTTATTTTCACTGATTCAGTGGCACGGAGTTGCCAACCTGATGATGATACAGAGTGCTGCTCACAAGTTACAACTATTACCTTTTGTATCATAATTAAGGATCCTCACTCTAAATATGTATTGCCATATTTCGGTCCCAGATAAACATGATTTAGACTTTAGAGTGTTGCCATTCTAGGTGTTCAAAATATTGGGTCCATGAATGCAGTCCGCATGTTTGGCAACTTTCCTGCGCAACTTTAAATATAGGACAGTCATTCACAATAGTTCTTTATCTTTCTTACTAAGAATTCATTTCTTCTGATAATGAAGATTAATGAACATTAAATTCTCTTTGTAATATCAATGTTTATCCACTGGATCTGTTCGGTGTCCTTGGCAATATAATGGTAATATAATACAGTTATTTCAGTTGCTACGAGGCATTGCTTCTTATTCACTGTAGGAGACTGTTTGAGCTAGAAGTTGTATTTATCTGTGCTAAGTCTGTTTCGTGCATGTTCGCTATAAACTATTTGATGAGCTTCTGTAAGAACATATTCTGGGTTTAGTCGTTCTTTTTCTAGACCAATTTAGCTAGCTGAAGAAAACAGCCAATTTTCATGATTATATATGAAATTTGTTTCAGTGGAAATTGTGTTGTTTCAGGATTCCTTGACATTGTTTTCAAAACTGAGAACAATCTGTAGAAGTAGAGCGATCTACCAGTATTTTCCAAGTTGTTTGCATATTTAGTTATTGGAAATTCACACAATGGTACACACATAGATGGTGACTTTGTCCCAGTAAATTTTGATTTATGTTGTTGTTCCATCTTCCAACTGAATCACAAAGTATTTGCAGATATTCATGTGGTTACACAAACATGCGACTGATGCACGCACGTTGTCTATTCGGCTGATGCACCTCAAGTCTTTCTCAGAGGCAACGTATAGGGTTCATACAAGGGCACAACCAGGGTAAGCATATGATTAACGATTGGTTCTGCTTCTTAGTCAGCAAATCCTTAGCTGTGCATGAGGGTATCACACCATCATACGTTTTGGCATGCTTGGCTAGGAATTGTAAGATCCTTACCTCATCTTCATTTGACCAGCAATTCACCACAACTCTGTTACTTTT
The DNA here is from genome assembly GCA_032594955.1 of Panicum miliaceum. Classification (NCBI taxonomy): domain Eukaryota; kingdom Viridiplantae; phylum Streptophyta; class Magnoliopsida; order Poales; family Poaceae; genus Panicum; species Panicum miliaceum. Next base: position 1,273,358 of record CM064070.1, on the reverse strand, counting down.
CCTATGGGAGTGTCATTTAGATCCTCGTTGGATGCCTTTGCGTGGCTGCCTTGGGTGGTAAAAACGTACTTTTAGGGGCGGGTGCGGTATCCGTCCTAACTTCTCACAGCTAGGAATGCTATTTTTAGGGACGGATAACGCATCCGCTCTTGAAAATCGATCTCTAGGTGGCGTATGATATTTTTTCTCGAACAATATAGGAGAACTGCACATCATTTCATTAAGGTAGAAAAGAGTACATTGGTCTAGATAGACCACACCAGGCGCCAGAAAAAGGCACCACTCACACACAATTACATTTACGCCACAGTCAGGTACGACCAAACGACCCCAAGCTTTAAGCCATGAAAGTCAACGATCTGGACACCAACTCCTGGAGTTTGGAAGCCCCTGCCAAGCACCAAAGGCCTCCTTCCAGACTAACAGACCTAAGGACGTCTTGGATACTTGGCCTCTTCTTCTCAAAAACACAAGCATTACAATGTTTCCATAACTCCCAGGCCACCAAGATTATTAAGGAATTCAGGCCCTTGCGAGCTTCTTTTGGAGCTGCTGCAATTGTTTTCCTCCACCACCCTGAAAAACGGACAGCCGTAGGTTGTGGCGCCAATTGCAGCACTCCTAATTGCTGCAGAATTATGGTTCAGACTTCGCGAGCAAAAAACACACCCTATCAGCAGATGATTTATTGTTTCCTCCTCCTGATCACATAAAGGGCAAGCCTCCGGATGGCGCAGATTCCTCTTGGCTAGTCTATCAGCTGTCCACACTCGGTTATGGAAAACCAACCAAATGAAGAACCTACAGCGAGGAGGTGCCCAGGTTTTCCAAATTCTTCTCCACGGACCAAACTTGATGGATCCCACAAAGAAGGCCTCATAGGCAGATTTGCTGCTATAAGAACCATGCTGAGTTAGCTTCCATTTGTAGTGATCTGATACGTTTCGGTGTAGAATAACACCATCCACCATATCCCATATGAGAAGGTAATGGACCAACACCTCTACAGTAAGAGCTCCCTTGATGTCATGTACCCAACTCCTATTTTGCAGTGCTGAGCCACCAGTGCCCGGGCCCACGGGACTGTGCACATAGCGTACATATCCTAGGATAAGGGATGGGACATGACCCATGCCCTACTGTTGTAACTACTCGTAGCGTAGTTGAACTACTCATACAGTAGTAAAACTAGTCAAAGACGGTAGGAAACTACTCGAAAAGTACTCAGGTAGGACTCCTAGACTCGCATCCGACTAGGACTTCTATGTAACCCTGTCCCCCCAAACTATATAAGGGCGGACAAGGACCCCTCGAAACAGGAGATCACCCGATCACCACCTAAGGCAATATAAATCACACAGGACGTAGGGTATTATGCTCTCGATAGCCCGAACCTGTCTAAACTTTATGTTCCTTGCACCTTCGAGTTCCTGATCTCGGTGACACCCTACCTACAAACTCACCACCTCGGGGGTATCCCTCGGTGGGCGTGGCGGTAAAACACCGGCAGTGTTGGAAGTATTGGATCGAGGCCCCTTCAGTAACATAGCATACTAGTCGGAAACTAGCAATCTGTTACTGGAAGTATGGGAGCGAGGCTCCTCCAACAAACTTGCGCGTAATACCGATCGTAAACCAGTAGAACGGAGTTGTACTGGAAGTATGGGAGTGAGACCCCTTCAGTAACATAGAATACTAGTTGAAAACTAGTAATCTGTTACTGGAAGTATGGGAGCGAGGCCCCTTCAGTAACATAGCATACTAGTCGGAAACTAGCAATCTGTTACTGGAAGTATGGGAGCGAGGCCCCTTCAGCAAACTTGCACATAATACTGGTTGGAAAACTAGTAGAACGGAGTTGTACTGGAAGTTTTGATCTCCAGGTGCCGATGGAAGATGTCTTGGTAGGCTAAGGATGAAAACGTCGTAAATGCTCGATATTCCAGGAGTTTGGAACCTCCTGGCCATCAGGGAACTATAAGTGATACGACCCTAGTTCTGTAAGCTTGTCCACGATGAAGGGCCCCTCCCATCGTGAATTAAGCTTGTGCAGCCCGGTTTCATCTTGGATACGTCGAAGAACCATATCTCCAATGTTGAAAGAGTGTCGTTGAACGTTCCGGTCGTGGTAACAACGGACTCCTTGTAAGTAGCGAGCCGACTGGAGCAAGACATTGCATCTGATTTCCTCTGCCGAGTCAAGTTCGAGATGCCTTGCGCTGTCAGCCTCGCCTTCTTCATACATCTCCAGTCGAGGAGACTTCCAAATGACGTCAGCCAGTAATATAGCTTCAGACCCGTATACGAGGAAGAAAGGTGACTGTTCTGTGGCTTTGCTTGGTTGTGTACGAAGTCCCCAGATTACTGACAAGCTCTCGTTGATCCACTTGCCGCCATTTTTGTTGTTCTCGTTGTAGAGTCTTTTCTTCAAGCCATCAAGAATCAAGCTGTTGGCACGCTCAACCTGGCCGTTGGCCTGTGGGTGAGCCACTGAAACGTACTTGACCTCAATGGCACTACGTTCACAGAAATCCCAGAACTGATGTGAGTGGAAATTGGATCCCAGGTCCGTGATTATGGTGTTGGGGAACCACTCGATCTGCAGAAAGTGTTGTGATTGGCTTGTACTCGATCCACTTGGTAAACTTGTCGATGGCCACCAACACGTGAGTAAAACCACCTGGCGCAGTTGTCAAAGGCCCTATTATGTCCAGGCCCTAGCATGCAAACGGCCGTGAAGGTGGTATGGTGATAAGGTTGTGAGCCAGGACATGAGGCTATTTGTTGAAGAACTGGCAGCTTGTGCACCGGCGAATGAGTGCTTCGGCGTCTGCCAAAGCAGTCGGCCAGTAGAAACCAGATCTAAAAGCCTTGCCGACTAGTGTGCGAGAAGCAGTATGGTTCCCGCACACGCATTCGTGAATCTCCTGGAGTATTTCTCTGCCTTCCTCCGTGCGGACACACTTCATGAGTATGCCTGATGCTGATCCAAGCTTGTACAAGTTGTCCCCGACTAGAACATACCCTTTGTTGTGCCTTAGAATGCGTGTAGCCTCAGCGCTTTTTGGGTCGAAGCTGTGGGGGTAGTTTGTGCTCCTGGATGTAGTCGATGAATGTCACCCGCCAGTCGACCTCGATCATCAAGACCTCTCGGTCGGGTTCCGTTGGACCCTGAGAGATGGTACTTGGATCTGGTGCCTTGATGGATGGGTGATGCAACTCATGAACGAAAACGCCCGGTGGGACGTTAGCTCGATCAGAACCCAGTTTCGAGAGCACGTCCGCTCCCACATTGTTGTCGCGAATCATATGATGGATTTTCAGCCCCGAGAATTTGTTCTCGAGCTTGCATATTTCCGTGACGTACGCGTCCATGGTGTCCTTGTTGACGTCCCACTCTTTGTTAACTTGTTGGACCACCAGCAAGGAGTTGCCACAAACAAGCAGTCACTTGATGCCTAGAGAGACTGCCAGGCGTAGCCCATGCAATAGTGCCTCGTACTTGGCTTCATTGTTGGAGACCTCAAATAGTATTTGGAACACATACTTGAGTTGTTCTCCTTTTGGACTGATGAAGAGTACCCCCGCGCCACCTCCTCCGAGCTTGAGTGAAACATCTAAGTACATGACCAGTGCTCTGGCTAGTTGGTCGGGGCGTCCACTTAGTTTTCTCGCTACTCCGCCATGAAATCGACTAGTGCCTGCGACTTGATGGCCATCCGGGGCTTGAAGTCGAGGCTGAGAGCCCCCAGTTCTACTTCCCACTTGGAGATGCGTCCGGTGGCGTCCCGATTGTGGAGGATATCCGCCAATGGGAAATCAGTGACTACCGAGATGTTGTATGCGTCGAAATAATGGTGAAGCTTCCTGGAGGTGATGAGTATACCGTAGAGTAGTTTCTGAATTGTCGGGTAATGAACCTTGGATTCAGAAAGGACTTCGCTGATGAAGTAGATGGGCCGCGGCACATCGAAGGCATGGCCTTCCTCTTGGTGCTTCACCACGATTGCTGTGCTGACGACGTGAGTAGTCGCGACGATGTAGAGTAGCAGGTTCTCGCCTGGTTGTGGAGCCGTTAGGATGGGGGGCGACTGCAAATGATGCTTGAGATCTTGCAGTGCGTGCTTTGCCTCTTCAGTCCACTGGAACTTATCGTGGCGCTTGAGCAATTTGAAGAAGGGTAATCTCCATTCTCTAAGTCGGGAGATAAATTTATTCAGAGCCGCCATACAGCCTGTGAGCTTCTGGACATCCTTGATCGTCCGTGGAGCATCCATGGCTGTGATGGCAGTGATCTTCTCCGGGTTTGCTTCAATACCTCGGTGACTAACAATGAAACCGAGTAGTTTTCCTTGTGGCACGCTGAAGACGCACTTGGTTGGGTTAAGCTTCCATCAAACATGCAAAAGTTGTTGAAGGTTTCCTCGAGATCAGGGATGAACTCATCATGGGATCTTGTCTTGATGACCACGTCGTCCACATAGGCTTCAACGTTGTGATGTAGCTGATCAGCAAGGCATAGTTGGATGGCCCACTGATAGGTGGCTCCTGCATTCTTCAACCCGACGGACATGGTTGTGTATGCATATGCTCCCAAGGGGGTGATGAACGCTTTCTTGATCTGATCTTCTTCCTTGAGAGCGATCTAGTGATAACCCGAGTAGCAGTCGAGAAAGGAGAGCAGGATGCAGCCATCCGTAGAGTCGATGACTTGGTCGATGCGTGGGAGCACGAAGGGATCCTTCGGGCAGTGTTTGTTGAGATCAGTGTAATCCACACACATCCTTCATTCATTATTATTCTTTTTCAAGACTAGTACAGGTTTGGCTATCCACTCGGGGTGGTATACTTCTTTAATAAAACCAGCCACGAGTAGTTTTGCTAGCTTCTTCTTGATGGCCTACCTCTTGTCGGGAGCGAAGCGTCGTAGTCGTTGCTTCTTCGGAGTGGCTTTGGGGTCGACTTTTAGGCAATGCTCGATCAACTCCTTGGGCAACCCTGGCATATCCGCTAGTTTCCACACGAATATATCTCGGTTAGGCCTAAGGAAGCTGACAAGCACGCTTTCCTATTTGTCGCTCAAGCCGCGTCCGATCAAAGCAGTCTTGGATGAGTTACCTTTTTGCAGTTGGATGGCCTTGATGCCGTCATCGCTGGGGTTGGGTTTAACCCTTGACTGGCTAGGCCTCTGGCTGGAGATCTCCATCTCTGAGTCAGTGAGCTTTTGCGCGACCGCGAGTACTTCCGCAGAGGGCTCTGGCACGCGTGATATCGCGGCGTACTCGATCGCCTCCTTGTCGCAGTCTTATGACTTCTTCAAGTCACCGCGGAACGTGAGTACGCCTGTCTTGCCTAGCATCTTGAGTAGCAGGTAGACGTAGTGGGGCACGACCATGAACTTGGCCAGTGCTGGTCTGCCGAGGATAGCATGATATGACGACTCAAAGTCAACCACCTCGAACTTGATGTACTCCGTGCGGTAGTTGTCCTTCGTCCCAAAGGTAACTGGCAGGACCACTGAGCCGAGTGGTGTAGCCGCGTTTCTCGGGACGATGCCGTAGGGGTGAGCATCTTGGAAATGTCCAACCCCATCTTCTTCAGAGTACTCGCGAAGAGCAGGCTGAGGCCGTTGTTGGTGTTTTACCACCACGCCCACTGAGGGATACCCCCGAGGTGGTGAGTTTGTAGATAGGGTGTCGCCGAGATCAGGGACTCAAAGGTGCAAGGAACACAAAGTTTAGACAGGTTCAGATTGCCGAGAGCGTAATACCCTACGTCCTGTGTGGTTTTGTATTGCCTTAGGTGGTGATTGGGTGATTTCCTGTTTGGAGTGGGTCCCAATCCGCCCTTATATAGTCTGGGGGGATAGGTTTACATGGAAGTTCTAGTTGGGTACAAGCCCAGGAGTCCTACCCGAGTATTTTTCGGGTAGTTTCCTACCGTGTCCGACTAGTTTCACTACTGTACGAGTAGTCCTACTATGCTACAAGTAGTTACAACAGATGTAGAGCGTGGGACATGTCCCATCCCTTATCCTAGAATATGTACACTATATGCATAGTCTCGTTGGCCCGGGTCTGACAGCGGTTGACTTGTTGGAGGAGGCACGGTAGACGGCTCACACCGCCCTGGGAAGGGTCGTACACGATTACGGAGGTGGTGCAACCAGACACCTACTGACTGAAGGACAGCGACAGCAACATCCTCCCCAACACTTGGAACATCGAATAGTTACGTCGCTTCTTCCCCTAAACTCAGTCCCTTCCTACGCTTCCATCCAAACATCGGCTTCTACAGCACCCCGGCCTGAGCACTCTCAGCCTGGGTCGCTTGAGGCCCCACGAGGGTACACCGCCACGCGCACTGCTACCCCCTCTTTCCTTTTGTAAATCACGCTTGAAAGGCAATATTTTTCCGCCCAAGTGAAAGGGCGACCCATTCTCCTATCGCGACCTGAGTGATAGGCTACCGATCTACCAACCTCTTGTCACAGCCTACGGTGAACTAGCAGCTGATGCCACTCGGGCTAGTCCCAGGCTACACGCTGCAGCCTATGGTTAACGAGCGGGTTCGAAAGGAAAAGTGTGAAGGCAAAAGTCACTCCAGGAAACAAAGCGATACAGGCGGGACAAGCTTCCCAAAAAACCATAAAAACGAAAGCAATTACAAGCATTCAAATTGTTCATTTAGGGGTCCTTTAAGTCCCCCGCATAAACTGCTCCAATATAAAAGCTAACTATGCGACAAATGCTTTTTACTGCGGCACGCCCTCCACGTTGGCCATGGACAGGAGGGGCCGCACTGCAAGGTCAACCGGAGGAGCCCCTTGGCCGGGGGCCAGCGCGGTCGGGGAAGCACTCAACTCGGTTTCCGTTGCCTGGACACCATTGCTGCCCTGGGTCGCCTCCCTCCCCACGCGTCGAGCTGTCTTCACCCACTCCGCGGTGGTCGCCTCTGCAATCGCTGTCGCGACTAGCACCAAGCTCTCTCCGAGTTCGCGAAGCTGATCGGTGGTCCACCCGGTGTCGTAGCCTCTCCGACCGCTTCAAAATCTAGGGTCGGGTAGTGTGATGCCACTCACATCAACACTCTCGAGGCGCCGTGAAAGACTCCATCGGTAATAAGCGCCGTCAGCTCGCCCGGAATCTCTGAAGGATCGGCGGCGAGCGTGCTCGATCCCAGGTGGAGCCCGAGGACCTCCGTGACCACCGACCGCGCCGCGGCCCAGAGCTGACGAAGTTCCTCGTCAAGGACCTTTCTCCTTCCCAAGGAATCCGCCAGCGCCTGCGCGTTCTGCGCTATCACCTCTTTGGTGACCTCCAGCTCGGACTCAGCGACGCGGCAGGCTTCCTCCGACCGCTTCAACGCATCCCGTGGGAGCCTGTTCATTCCTCCTAGTTCTGGACAGGAACAAAGGGGAAGTTAGAGGCCATAGAATGCGAAACAAGAATCGACGAGACAGTTGAAAGGAGCTACTTACTGCCATGGCATCCTCAACGATCTTGAGCCCCTCCTCCTTCTGGCTCAGCGTCACCTCCAGCTGGGTGATTCGCTGCCCCTTGGATTGAGCTTGCCCCTCAGCAAGAGCTCGAGCCGCTCGCTCCGCTCCTAGCGCCAGCTGCTCTGTCTTCAGGGCCGATCGGGCCGCAGCAAGCTCCTGCTCGGCAACGACCGCACGGTCAAACTCGCGAAGTTCCGACGCCCGAGCGGCATCCAGTTCGCTGGCCAACTCCTCGACCCGTCGCTGCACCACCGCCTCCTGTCCCAGTTGGGCGTGCTCCTCCTGGAGGAACCGGGACATGTTCAGCGAGACCTCCTCTAGGCTCTTGAAAGCAAGAAAGTCAGAAACATCAAAACAGATTGCCCCTCATCAAAAAAAAATAGAAGCCAAGGGAAACCGCAAGGACTTACCCGAGCTAAGTTCAGTAGGTCAACGGACACGGTCCACCGAGGAAGTCTGATTTTCTTGAGAATCTCCACAAGCCCTGCCTCCGCAGCGGTGAGGTCGTTGCAGGCCAACTCCCCGCTCTGCTTGAGAAGGGCCCAAAGTTCCTCCTCCTCCTGGTCGCGCAGGATGAACCGAGCCTTGCCCGGCTTGCTGAGGTCAGGCCAGGCCCACTCACCAACCGGCCAGCTCGCAGATTCGGGCGGCCTGGAGGCTAGGACAATCGCTCGCTCCTGGTTCCCCTCCAGCGTCACCTGCAGCACCAAAGGATCGCCCACCTGGTCGATGTGTTCGTTCCCCCAAAGCCAGGCCTCCTCGAGCTCGGCGAGCAGCCCGACCTCTGTCTCCATGTCCGCAAGCGCCATAGTGGATCCCTCGCTCTCCTCCAGCTCGAGCCGCACGAGTGAACTGAGCGCCCCTCTGCTTGGGGACACGGGGGCCACGATCTCCTCCCCCATTCCCGCGCTTGGCGGAGGAAGGATCGCTGTCATCACCCCCGCACCGGGTCGCGTAGGGATCGCTGTCATCACCGATGTCATGCCCGCAGAGGCCATTCCCTGACCCCTTGCTCGGATCGAAGCAAGTAGTGCCGGGTTGGGCCTCCACGGCACTTGCCCAACATCGAGCCGAAGGCTGGTCGCCATCGGGGCACTGCAGGAAAAAACAAAATAAACAAAAACATCCAAAAACGGAATTGAAGCTGTGAAACAATTCCCTTACCTCGACGCCCGGCCGATTGGAGGAAGTCCGAAGCTCCCAAAGCTCCGGATGCCTGGCGAGGGCCGCGAACCAAGCCCTGACACATCAATCGAGGCGGGGATCAGCCCAGTTGATCCCCGACCAGCCAGCGGAACACCGTGGCCAGCACCTTTGGTCAGGGAGCTCCGTACGGCCTCCTCCTGACCACTGGGTGGGTCGGTCGCGCTCGCCATCTCTGAACGCGCCTCCAATCGAGCACGCTCCACCGACCCACCCTCGCGTTGCTCCGTGTCCGCCAGCTGAAGGGACACCCCCTGCGGCACCTCCGAGCGTTGTTCCACTCGGGCTTGCTTTGCCTCCTCCTCCCGCGTCGCGTTCTCACGGGGTTCTACCACGAATGAGGACACATCCTCGTACTCTGACTCATCCTCTGAGCCGTCACCGCCGCCGGAGTCGGTCGAGGACTTCGACTCCTCATCCTCCAAGCCGTCACCGCCGCCGGAGTCGGTCGAGGACTCAGACTCAAGCTCTTCCTGCACGACATCGTGATCCTCCCCCATCTGGACCCGATGCGCAATCTCCTGCTCTTTTTCAAGCTTCCTCTCGGCCTTTCTTGTTGTCTTCTCCTTCCTGGCTTGGGAAGCTTCCACTTGGGTGGCTTGCTTGACCGCACCCTCTACCCCCTTTAGGTGGTGTGGGCGGGACTACGGACAACCGAGCCCCTGGAATGTGAGGCAATGTCAAAACACGATCAGAAGCCCGAAGGCCGACAGGAAGAAGGAAAGATGAAAACTTACCAAATTTGGAGGGTGCCCCTTGTCGAAGTCTGGTGGACCGCCGTCGACCCGCTGGTTCCCCACCTTGAGGACCATCTCGAGCCACGACCACACCTCAACATTAGGCACCGACTCCGGCGACACCCGGTCGGGATCCATATGGCCAGAGTATTCCCACATCCATGTCATTCTCTTGGCTAGAGGGATGATCCGGCGGGAGAGAATGGTGCCAAAAAGCCACAATCCGTCAAGGCCCTTCGAGATGCGATCCTTCAGCTTCTCGATAAAACCCATGTGCTCCTTCTCCGCAGTGAGGCCCCCCCACGTCTAGCTATCCTTCTTCACTGGACGCGCTCCCGTGAACACCGAGAACGGCATCTGCGCTGGAGGTTCCTGATGTAGAACCATTCCTTATGCCACCCGCGGTTCGACTCCGCGGGGGTCTACGCCGGGTATCCTCCCGACCGGCCTCCTCTCTTCTGCAGGGCAAAGCCCCTGACCGGCGTGAGCTCCACATCCCCCTTCACCGACAGGCCTCGCCCATAGAAGAAGGCTTGAAATAGATTCGCGTGAGGATCTATCCCGAGGAAGCCCTCACACAGAGTGACGAAGCCCGCGATATGCAGCACCCCATTCGGATTGAGGTGCCGTAGCTCCAGCCCCCGCTGTCGGTGTTTTACCGCCATGCCCACCGAGGCATACCCCCGAGGTGGTGAGTTTGTAGGTAGGGTGTCGCCGAGATCAAAAACTCGAAGGTGCAAGGAACACAAAGTTTAGACAGGTTCAGGCCACCGAGAGCGTAATACCCTATGTTCTGTGTGGTTTGTATTGCCTTAGGTGGTGATCGGGTGATATGTTGTTTGGAGGGGGTCCCTGTCCGCCCTTATGTAGTCTGGGGGGATAGGGTTACATGGATGTCCTAGTCGGATACAAGCCCAGGAGTCCTACCCGAGTACTTTACGTGTAGTTTCCTACTATCTCCGACTAGTTTTACTACTGTATGAGTAGTCCTACTACGCTACGAGTAGTACCAACTGGTGTAGGGCATTGGCTATATCACACCCCTTATCCTGTAAGATGTAGGACATATGCGCAGTCCCGTGGGCCCGGGTCTGACAAGTCCCCGAGCTCATCGTAGTCGAGTACTACAAGCTTCCGAATACTTCTGAAAGCGTCTTCGAGTACTCCCGAACTCCATCTTGAAGGTGACTTCTGAGTACTTCCTTGGTTGCATCGAGGCTGTGAGGTGCTCATGCCCCGAGTAGTTTGTCAAGTCTTCTTTTACATGGGGTGCGATTGAACTCGCACTACATATGATGTAGCCCCCGAGCCTTAGGTTGACTCGTAGAATTAGGCTGAGGATCAATTTAGTCTTGAGTCTTCTGTCCTTATCTTCCAAAAGATTTGAAAAATAAGTCACTATTGACACGTGTCCCTGAAGCCCCCGAGCCTTGAATCCAGATCCTCAAGGTTTTGAATAAAGGATCCAAAGAATCATGGCATGCAATATATGACAGTAAAGATTTGATGGTTAAGATGGGCAAGTTGGTACAGAAATTCAAAAGTTCACTTTTTTCGGGATGAATTCCCTAAAAAATGGTCAAACAAATAACTTCACCAAAAAGCGCCCTAAATTACCGCTCAAATCAAACCTTGGTCGCTGAGAGCCATGTCGTATCCAGCCCCCGAGCCTGGGAGCTAGATGAGTCGCATAGTCTATGCCTAGTAGTCGGTGGCGCCAGCCCCCGAGCCTAGGCATCAGCCAAGTTGCTGCTGAAGCTTGAACTGCCGATGAAGACGACTAGTCGGAGCCGATTCCGACTAGTTTTGTAGGTGAGACGAGTAGTCGAAGTAGTCGCCAACGTGTCGCAAAGCATAGTCTTCTCCGACTAGTATTGTAGGCGAAACGAGTCGTCGTGCATTCTTCATGAAGTCAAGTAGTCGCTGACGGTTGTTGATGAACCCAACTAGTCGGAGTCGAATCCGGCGAGTAGTCGTTGTAGTCGGCAATGTGTAGTCGAACGTTCTCACGAAGTCGAAGTAGCCGTTGGCGATTGTTGAGGAAGCCAAGTAGTTGGAGTATTATCCGACTCACCCAATAGCATGGTCCAGGTCAGGTCCCCTGCAAGGTAAACATAAAAGTATATCGTAACTGATATACATGAGACCGTGTTGGGAGCAATGCCCTTGCAGTAAAATGCATGTAAAATTTTTCGCGTTGTACTCTTGTTGGGTCGCATAATTTCCCGGGTAGGTTGCCTACTACATTTAGGCACCTGATCCCTGATACACGTAGACCGTGGCGCTGGGAGCGCGGCCGCATGCACGCGTAGGAGCATAGGCGTACAGAGGAGTCGAGGTTTCACGAGTTAAAGCATACGCTACCCGGGTAGTGTAGCAACCGTTGAGAGGAAACTAGAGCAGTCGGCGCTGCGCGAAAAAATACAACGCTCGTGGAGTGCACTTATAGGGTGTAACCCAACCGCCCGTGTTGCAGGGCGGACCGTGCAGGCCATCAGGAATAGGCATGAAATGGCCTATGAAGAGAAAGCGCGTTGCACAAAAAATATCCGATCCTGTGAAGAACAAGTCGGAAAAGGTATAAGTGACTTAGCTTGATTCGTGGACGATTGTCAATGAGCCGCAGCGGCCATCAATGGAGCCGCGATGGTTTGTTGATGAAGCCGACTAGTCGGAGTCGATTCCAACTAGTTGTTGACAGTGTGAAGCCCACACCCAACTAGTTTTCTTGCCGAAACAAGTAGTCGGAGTAGTCGAAACAAGCCCACTCGTGGACGATTGTCAATGAAACCGCAGCAGTCGTCGATGGAGCCACGACGGTTTGTTGATGAAGCCGACTAGTCGGAGTTGATCCCGACTAGTTGTTGACCGTGCAGATCTAGTCGCCAAGTAGTTTAAGGCTCGTCCCCGACTAGTTTGTAGTCGAGACAAGTAGTTGAGATAATCGTTGGCGCTGCCGATTTGTCGAAGCAATCATAACTGCGGCGCGAGTCGAGTAGTCAAGGTCGTCGCTGCAGCGCGTCGATGTTGTGATGCGAGCTTAAGTTGAGCGGAGTAGTCGAAACCTTCCGGCTCCCTGGGGTTGATATGCCGAAGGGTGGATTCTACCACAAGGCTGGAGTCGTACTCGAGTAACTCATAGGGCTCTAGACCCTTCCAGTACATGAAACGGCTTTGCGGCATAGATATTATGGTTAAACTCGGATGAATACCCGAAAACGATTCGGAGTAATCATCGGGTTGCGAGTGGTTGTCGAGAACTGGGGCCTCCCGACGAGCGGTGGCTCCCTCGTCCTCGAGTCCTCCTCGGCTCCAACTTGTAGTTGACAGGTACTCTTCGTTTGAGTCTGCGTAGTTATCGAGAACGGGGTGTGACACGCTAGGTGTCTAAAAGACTAAACAAAGACCCATAACACAAAAGCAGGCATAAAAGAGTAAGAAAATATAAAATAACCTGTCAAAGTCTACCTTTCAAGCAAATGAATAAGTGTGTGTGTATATATATACATGCCTATACATATGAACTCTTGCAAACAAACTCTTGTAACTTTCAAAATTGATCACAAATGACTCTAAAAATTTAATGGCGCATCAGTCATAACAAGAGCAACAAAACTCTAGTTGAACTCAAGGGCTAAAAGTGGAAAAATTCACATGAAATGACATGTCTTTTAAATACTAGTTTTTGGAAATTCAAAATAGCTTTTTATACATTGCTCAAATGAGCATAGTCATAAAAGAGAAAATGCATATCTTGAAAAGTTGAACAAAAGTGGTATTCAAATGTTTTTGATTTGATATTGGGAAGAATGTGTTTTAGCACTTTTTTCACCCAGGCCCCGCTGTTTTTGCTTCTCGTGCATAAGTCCCATCACCTTCTCCCTCCTCTCTCCTCCCACTGCCCTGTCCCATCGCCGGCAGGCCAGCTGGCTGGCGCACCCCGGCGCAGCTGAGGCCGCCCCGCCAAGTGGTCCTGCCAGCACCTAAAAATCTCCAACTGGCCCACAAAATTTCGCTCTTCCCCCTTAGGAAGCCTCCACGTGGCGACATTCTCCTGCCACGGGCACAGCTGGCGCCACGGCGAGCCTCGCCGGCGACAATGACGCAGTCATGCCCCTGGTTTTGCCCCCTGGTCGGGCCTTCCCCAGCAGCACGAGCCCAGACCGCCATCCTCCCTCTCGCGCCTATAAAAGCCCCACCCGAGGCCCCTGAACTCGCCGCCCCAACCCAACTCCGACGAGACATCACCCACGCGTTGACGCACCACTCCGCCCCCACATTGCCCAATCCAAACATTCCATCACCTTCTCCGCCTCACACCAAAGCTGCATAGCCGGTCCCCGCGCCCTCTTCCTCACTCGAGCACCGCCACCACCACCCACACCCACTGCCGGCTCTGTGCCACCGCCGGCAAGCCACCTCGGTCGACCCCTTCCCCACCCAAGGCCACAAATAGGTGCGGTTTGTTCCCCTCTTCCCTCTCCCACCTTCGCCCCTCGCCGCCGGCAACCGTTGTCGCTGGAATTTGGCCGGCAGCCGCTGTTCCCCTACACAAAGGACCCTTTTGCTTGCTTCCATTTCAATATTTCCGAGAAGTTTTTCGTAAAATCTCAGGGACTCATTTGTAAACCTGAAACTAGAACTTTGAAAACCAATCTATTAACTTTGAAAATGCCAAATAACTCACAGAAAAATCCTAAAAATACAAGCTAAGATGTTCTGGACTCCTTAAATTAAGATCTACAACTTTGTAAAAAGAATCTTGGACTGTTTTCACATAATTTTAGCTGTAGATTTCAATCAAGTTTAAATATCTTTTATTTGTTCCAAGAGTTTCAAGAAAGAACTGCTCTTGAGTTTTGGATGGTAGCTTCTGTACTAAGAGTATAGTCTTTCATAAAAATTTCATGCACTGAATCCAATCACAGCTAGGTGTTTTGAGTACTTTTTGTTATATGCTAGATCCTTTTAAACATAAATGTTAGCCTCTGATTCTTGCATAGGAAAAATCTAAAAAATTTACAATAGCCTACTCATGCAAATAAGTTTGTTCAGTAAAATGTTGAGCACCAGTTCTTGCATGGTTTGTTCTGTACAAATAGATCTTAATCGTAGCAATAGCTGTTTAATGAATTTTTCATGATTAACTTGCAGAATGAAAATGGCTAAAAATTTATAGTGAGTTTGTACTTAAGTAACCAGCTCTGCATAAAAATCTCAACCTCAGAAACTATCTCTACAAGTAGTTTTATTTAACCCATGCTTACTGTTAAAAATGGTCGTACGGCATGACAAAACCACTCGCTTACTTAATGAAGTCAGTTAATCCAGATAAGTACTCGATAAATGACTGCCCAGGGAAAAGAAAATGAAGTGCTCGACTGCTTAACTTGAGTTTTGTTGAATGACTAATTTATAGTGAAATAGTTATTTATCTGTACCAGTAAAACCACTCACACATGTGCATTCATATAGAATCGACTACTCTCACTGACGGAACCTACGATCTGGTGCCCGAGTCCGAGAGTAAGCAGTACAAAGCTCAAGTTAATCTAACTGAAGTCGCCGAAGACCCGAACCAAAGTTCGGAAGAACCCCCGACTAGTTTTGCCCAAGAAGGCAAGCCCCGATGCATGATCCCAGTGTTTCAATTTATGCAACTACTGTTCCGTTTTACCTGTGCATTTAAGTTCATAGGAGTTGATTAGAACCCTGGCTGCATGATCCTAGGCACCTATGTATTGAATACTAGAACTAGAAGTGCGAGTAGATGCTCTGCTAATAGGTTCGGTAAAAGTCTAGTGGTTTCCTGCCACTCGCGAAAATTATAGGAGTTGAATGATTTACCACATACTGCAACTATAAGGTCGACGGGCGGGGCTGTGGTACGATGCTATTGGTTGAGGCCCCGTCTAAATAGAGAAAAATGCTAAGGCCGCAGTGTGTGGTAGTGGTGGTTAAGCATTTGAACGTACTAACCACATGTCAAAAATATGGTACTCGATAAGCTTAAGTACCTGATTGGCCCAGCAAATGGACTTTACTCCCACAGAATCTACACTGAGGAGAGGCCAACGGGCCACGTAAGTCTGTCGGATGACTTGGGCATCTGACGGGAGGCGGGTCGCGGAGCACACCTGAGGGCTATGCCGACCCCGCCACGAACGACGGACCCGGATTCCACTCGGACACCTGAAAATTTTACCCGGGCACACCCGTTAGGAGCTCACGGAACCGTCACTCGAGCCATCGAGGCAAGTGATGCCGGCTCAACACCTCCGGTCGCGAAAACCCGCAGATGGGGTCACCTAAACGCATGTACACGCACACCGTCGCCGGTCCGACCGCCTTCCCTAATGGCAAAGGTGCAGTGGGTTGGGACGCTGGGTTGGGACGCCGTCTCTACTCAAAAAAAACAACAGGTCCCAGGCCCCGACTGGACTCACGGTCTTTCGCGGCCAACACGGTACACTCCAAGGTAAAATACGCTTTATTCCTGGTGAATAAATATTACAAAGTACAGTCGGCTCATGGCCGTTGCTAGTACAAAAACCAGTTACCACCACTAAGGTGGAAATGCAGGTAGCCTCGGGGAGGGCTGCTACAAGTGTGGGAAGACTGGGAGGTGCATCCGCCTCGCAAGTCCTCTTCTTGCACCTCCCCCCTCAAGGCACCCTTGGCAGAGGATAAAGGCGAGCAGTCCATCTGCCACCGACTGAACACGCTGCCTCGGACAGCGGCGAGGAGCTCCTCCCCGTTCCCATCTCCAAACGCCCTAGAGGAACAAGCCTCATCTCAGGGCGGGCTGGAGCTAAAGAACACGGGGAAGCCGAAGCCGCTCGGGGCCCAGGCAGCTCCCATGGGTACGCACGGCAACAGGCAGGAATGAGAAGTTCCTGCCCGTTTCTAAGCCTTGCCAGTGGAAGCACTGACACATCCCCCGCCTGGAACCGATGCATCTCCCATAACCTCCCAGGGGGCCTAGGGAAACTGCATCGACAGCCGGACGGGGACGGCAACCAAACTGCACACCCGCTCCCCTCAATCATCCGAGCAAAGTGCTTGGGCGACCGGGCATGGGAGAGGCCTGGACCTCCGTCGGCCCCCGCAGGTCATCCCCTATTGCTCGCAAGCATTCTTCTAGCACCAGATGCTAAGGGAATCACCAGCTCTATCGGGAGGATGCCCGCGGACTGAGGGCAACTCCATTATGTAAGGCCAGACTCACTCTTAACTTAGGCTCAGGGTGAGTTCTAAAAACAAGGCCCCAGACGCCTCTATTTATAGCCAGCTAGGCACCTGCGCACCCCGCGACCAGCCTCACCACGTGGCACGAGGCTTCGCCTCAGAAGGATAAAAACCCTCATGAGGGAAACAGGGGTGGTATCCATCTATAGCAAGCAGACGTGACAAATTGGGCAGGCCTCGAGATTCCGCATCAAAAACAGATAGCTGGTGTTGCTGCAGCGCCTTCATTTTGCGAACAGAAAAGAGCAACCCAATTGACCCATGGTCGTCAAGGGTGGACGGTCGTACACTGTGTCTCCCTGTGATTCAGACCACACGACATAGCCTCTCACTCAGGGCCAAAATGCTGCGCAGCGAAGGAAGCGCCTTCACGATTAAACAAATCGTAAAGCCATTCGGGAGCCTCTGACGAGTCCAGGGACCTAGGGTCCCCAGTGGACCCGCCTCCCGCGGGTATTCCGACTAGCCCAAGACAACACCTGGAACGAACGCCCATCTTTGTGGGCCGCGACTTCATCCAGGCCGCCCAGGCCTATGATCCCGACCGGCCGGATGGTCGGCAAAAGCATGGCTTGCGTCCCCGACCAAGGAGACGATCGGGGGACTGGGTTTGTACCATGGCTCCGGCTAAGGTCCCCGACCAGGCTCCGCCTTACAAGTGTCACTATCCCCTACCAGCAAAGCCGAGGCCAGCCAGACCATGCGTACTGGCGGGCCTGGGAGCAGGTGCGGCGGATAAGGATGAATGCCAAACTCAACTTGCCGTACAGGCCAACCACTCCTCCCACGGGGTTACAGTGCCCCTAGCTGCCATAACAGGGAGGCGTTGTTTCACATGACCGTCCTTGTGAGTGGACGGAACACAATGACATCATCACGACGCAGCGGGCACGCCTCCATTATGGCGGAATGACAGGGTGTAATGTTGAGGATGGAGCGTGACTGCCATACCGTGCTTATCAGCGCACGCCTACCCCTCCGACTGGTGAAGCACAATGCACAGGTACATAACAAGATGGCCACTCTGTGACGCAGGACTTGGACGGTGGCCGCCCGAGGACTCCGATTGACAGAGTTGGAGACCCCAATCGACGGAGCAAGGAACTCTCTCTCTCTCTACCTCTCTTTCTCTACCCTTAGTTCCCCTGTGAAAGAGGGCCCCTGGGACTATAAAAGGGAGGTTCAGCCGCCTAGGAAAGGGGACCAAAATCCAAGAGATTGATCCTCCACTCGTAAGCTTGTAACTCCCCAAACTCTCACGAGCACCCGGGCTCAAGCAATACATCCGACCGACCCCCGACTGGACGTAGGGCACGATTTCCTGAACCAGTATAAATCTTGAGTCATTGTGTGCTAGGCCACCTCCGATCACGACACGCGATATACACTTTGAGTAGATTTTGCTGCCGGCCATTTCCGAAACCGACATCATTCTCTACAATTTTTATATAAAGTTTGACTTCATTTGAGATCATATGAAAAAATTATAATTCTTTTTACGTGGGACCATTTTTAGGGGCGGGTCATGTCATCACCTGCTCCTAAAATTGTATTTTTAGGGGTGGGTGATACCATCACCTGCCTCCAGAAATGCCACCATTGCTAGGGGCGGGTGGTGGCGTCGCCCGCCCCTAAAATGCTTTTCTAGAGGTGGATCAGATGCTACAGTAGTCGCGCTCCATTTGTAGGAGCGGGTTACCTTTTGACCCGCTTGTTGTTTATTTCCATCAGTGAACTTATGTGCCTACTCCTCCGTGATATGCTCACCTGCGTGGCGCTCCTCGCCCCGATCTGAATCCGTGATGCCATCGCAAGAAATTCACACAGCATTCACCACGTAATTTAGTGAAGGATCGGTGTTTTCTAGGTTGACCTAAAGTCCAGGACCAAGTCACATACTTCCTATGTTTCAAAATATAGATCGTTTTGGTTTTTATAAGTTTATAATTTTTACTATGCACCTAGATATAAATATATCTAGATACATAGCAAACACTATGAATCTACAAATGCTAAAATGACCTACATTTTGGAACGGGTGAAGTATTAGATTAAATCGATCAAACCCATTCTGACATACTTGCATCGTTAATCATGGAGCTAAGCTATGCCACGCAAACTATTGGAACACCAACCTATTACTTATAAACCCTGATCTAACAATTTGCACGAAAGTAACCATTCCAACATGATTACACTTACTCAACAATTGGAATCAATGATTTTCTTTGTTTAGGGTAAGTATATATATACTAAATCATTCATTTCTTTAAACTAGAGAAAAATCGTGTTAAAATACTTCTCATAACGAATATGTTGTGCATTTATTAACTAGAGAAGAATCATGTTAGAATATTTTACTAATAGACATGTTCCTGAGAAATCCCTGTATACGGAAACATGTTTTTACAATGCTTTATTTTTAGTAAAATGCACCCCGATCGTCGAACTTGGCTCGTGGTGTCATCTAGATCCCTAAACTTTAAAAGTACATATTTAGATCCTCAAATTTACTAATTATATCACATAAAGTTCTAATCACCATTTTTAAGTTATAAAATGGAAGTATTTCTGCTGGTGGACCTTACATGTGGGCTAAATTTTACATGTGGGTCTAATCACCATTTTACTCTTATATTTTCAAAATTTTCTCCAAGATTTTATTTCAAAACTTTATCTCGGAATTTTTTTTTCCAATATTTCCTCCAAAATTTATCTTTTTTATTTTCTGATTTTTTATAAATTTTGTCATATGAGTTTCATTTTTCTATAACTTTTTATACAGATCTTTTGTATTTGAACATATTTGTACAAGTAAATTTGTTATGATTTTGTATGTGTATATGTTTTGTGTATAATTTTATATTTGAACAAATTGTATAACTTTCGGTTTAGTCTATAATTTGAACCTCACGTAATACGGTTAGCAAGTTTAAGGACTTGAATGTGCATTTTAAAAGTTTAGGGACCTAAATGACACCCCGAATCAAGTTTAAGATCCCGCGGTGTATCTTACTCTTTATTTTTTTTTAACTCCTGTGCACCAAAGCATCAAACTGGTCTTGACTTACTCCATAATATATGTGTCATATATATGGGTTGTCGGAGTCAAATTATTTATATTTACCCATCGTTTTTTTCAATATTGAGATCTCCGGTCTTCAACATCATAATATGGGGACATGGGGTTAGATTACTCTAAATGCAATTTTCATAGCACTATGTGCCCTCCTCTTAATACGGAGTCAATATTACCCATTTACTCGAAAGTGGAAATTCTTATTGTTGATTTTCTGTCACTGGATTGCAGAATCTTCATGAGCCATTCTTTCGCAGTAACAAGGTCATGCTGCAATTTGTATACACCTCTTCAATACCAGTTAATGTTGTATAGTTAAATTCAGCTATGCCGATTCAATTAATAACTTCAACAGTTAATGTCATTGCAGAATTCAACTGACCAACTCCCTTAAGAAGAACCTTCCGCATTGCTTCTAGCAATTCTATCAATGGACATATCCTGTATTGTATGAGCTAGAGAACATACTATTTTGGAGAGATTATTAACTGGTTGGACCATGATCTCAAGGAGTACTTGTCTACTTGATCTTTTTCTCAGCTTATTAACACTGTATGCATAGGAGACAAGAAGCATCATGTACCCTCCCCCCAAGAATCAATGCTAGTTACTAATCTCGACACAGTACACCTGACAAATTACAGCGCTATCAACCTGATGAACAATTTCTTTAGGCTAATCAAGGTCAACCCCCAGTCCCCACACACACCTGGTAAAGAATCCTTAATAATTACTAAAACTAATTAATAATATTGTTTCAAACTCTCAGTCGTCGTTCATGGGCCATGGTGTCAACGCAACACTTGATCAGTAAGTAGTAGATGAGCTCTGGCTCGCTCGATCTTTGGGTAGTACTTGATCAATCTAGTCAATTGTTGTACCTCGAGCAGACCTTCCTGACCTCACCGGCGTCGCCCTCGAGCCCGCCGACGTTGCTGAGCTTGGCCATGGCCTCGGAGAACCTCTGCATGAACGCGTCGGGGCTGGCCGCGTAGTAGGCGACGTGCGGCGCGGTGTCGGGGTGCGTGGCGGCCTCCTGGTCGACCTGCAGCAGCGTCCTGTTGCTCATGAGCTGCGCGTAGTAGTTGTTGTCGACGGTGAATGGCGTGTCTGGATCGAAGAAGGTGGCCGGGTCGGTGTCCAGCGGCAGTTCGGCGGCGCCGCAGGTGTCGAGCATGTCGCAGCGGAGGGTCTCGTCCATGGCGCCGTCGGGCCTGGTGAGGCGGTAGCGGAAGGAGGAGCAGTGCGCGCCGCCGACAGTGTGGGCGCCGAAGAGCACGACGGTCTCCTCGGCGGAGAAGCCCCTCGCGGCGAAGTAGGCGAGGACGTCGTCGAGCCTGGCGAAGGGCGCGGGCAGGTCGACCTCCCAGGGGTTGGATTGCGTGCCGTCACGGCGCCCCAGCGCGACGTCGTAGCGGTTGCCGCCGAGGAGGGCGACGGCGTCCCTGGCCATGAGCGCGAGCGCGTCGGCGCAGGAGACGGCGGCCGGGTAGGCGGCCTCGAGCGCGCGCTTGACGGCGTCGACGGCGCCGAAACCGCGCAGGGTGTGGTTGGGGACGGCGGCGCGATCGGAGGAGTAGCGCGGTGTGGGCACGATGAGGACGGAGGCGTCGCAGCCGCGGACGAAGCAGTCGTGGAAGAGCAGCCGGATGAGGGCGGGCGCCAGGGTCGGGTCCGTGTAGTGCAGCCGCTCCATGGCGTTCCGCACGATGGCCTCCGCGTCTGGGCACGTCGCCGCGTAGTACCTCGTGTCCAGAGCTTCATCGGTGGCCGCCATTGCGAGCAGCAGCTGCACCATCAGCAGCAGGCGGACGACGCTGCTCACCATCACCATGAATGATGGAAGCTAGCTGCACTGTTATATGTATAGCTATATATGTATATGAACTATATGATTATGATCACTAGACATACCATCCGGTTACAACTTACCATTGCTATATATGCAAGTGATGCAGTAATTAATAAATGACAGTTTGGCTGATGGGATTAGTTGTGATTGAGCTGGCTTACACGCAATTTGATCTAATTACTGGTGGGTAAACTGCTACACACTGGCCGGCCACAGTGGTCACCGGCCGGCCTGAGTAGAGATCTGCATGCTCTCAGGTGTTGGGTTCTGCGATGAAACACCTCACGCGTATAGACCTTACTTGCTCCTAATATAATACTGTCCCGTTCTAGTACTGCTAGTTAAGTGTACGTGTGAACGTTCTTTTGGCTTTGGCAGCTAGTTCAGAGTGTGCAGTATGACTATGAGCATCTAGGGCTGGTAGACCGTAGACAAGCTACCCCCCATGGATGTTCTGCAGATCTGCAGGTTTTCAGGTGTTGATCCCAAAAGATTTAATTACACTCTGTTGAATCCAGTACATTGCTAGATCGATCAGGCCACACGATAACTGCTAAACTAACGACGCTCCTTCTGAATATGCAGGTAGCATTGTAGCTGCAGACAATGATGCTCCTTGATGTTTCAATCGTCTTCATACAGAATTTACCATTCGGTAATGCTTGGGACCGAGCGTTCGAGAGCAGCCAGACGCATCGGACGCTCCATGGGCCTGCTGTCTCGTAAAATATCAGATGCCACCGCCCACTACATCATATCTCCTTGGGACGTTTCGTTCTTATCCACTCATCTATCCAGTCATCCACGGAGTGAGATTCACTGATTTGCTGAAGCCAAGTCACTAAGTACTGTAGCGGTGACGTACTATCCTTGAAAACCGTTCATCCCAAGATCAACGGCTAGATCTTCATGAACAGTACTCGTGCTACAGTATCGAACCGCACCCGAGCAGAAGTGTCTTTTTGCTATAGTAGCTGCTACAGTACCATTGCTACCGTGTTCATTCCTGCCCTTTAGCGCCAGTTATGTTGTGACTTGCCCAGCAAGTCACTGAATCCTCCTCCGTCATCCACTTCTCCCGCGCAGCCTCGCCATGTTGGAGCACTCGCGCTCCGGAGCTCTGTAGGCAGCTGGAGCTCCGCGCTGCCCTCCCACCACCAGTGCCTCCCGCCCGCGCATGACCCCTCACCTCCATCTAGATCCGCCGCCTCCACCTCACCCCAAACCCACACGCCACCGCGCTCGCCCCCGAGTGTCGGCCGCCGCTCCCCCACGGTGAGGGCGAGCTGTGCCGGTCGCCGCTCCTCATGCCTTCCCCCGCGCCGGCCGCTGGAGGACCTTCGGGCGGCGGCCATGGTGGGCAGCTCCGGGAGGTTGAAGAGAAGGAGCGAAGGCTGTGGTAGGGGAATACCGGGTGGTCATGTTGCAATAGGTATCCCGTGATGTTGCAGTAGAGATTTTGAAATGTTGCAATATGTACCTCATGGTAGATATTTGATGTTGCAATTATTCTTTGAAGATGTTGCAATTACGATTTTTGGATGTTGCAATATTCTCCTCTTGCTAGTTGATGAATGTTGCAAGAAACATGGTGCAAATATTGCGGTGTGAATTTATCCTGGATTCGATTGCAAAGGTGTATTTGATGCACATTTTGAATGTTGCACATGTTGACTTTCCCTGTGTTACAGATGCTACTTTTTTTATGTTACAGTGGGGTGACGGAGTGTCCGATGGATCGGACGTCCGGGCGCTAGTACTTCCGTTTACCATTTCAACTCCCAAAGCTACAGAGGTGAAGAATTTAGTTGACTTTTCCCGCGCTAGTTTTGATGAACTTGTCGGTTGACCTGGTCCTTCTTAGTTGTAAATTACTAGGTTCATATGACATATCCATCTGTGTTCAAGCAATGGTTCTGCTGAAGGGGGAAATCAAGGATGACTGACAAGGACTATACATTGGACTTAGCAAGTCGGTATACTGCAACTGGCTAGCAAGTAGCAAGTACATATACATACCACTCCACATGTGGGAAAAATTCAAGCATATCTCCTTCATGCACTCTGCCTTCTCCAAAGTTTTGAGATCGATGCTCACCTGCATTTCCCAAGGACCATGCATTCTTTTTGGTTCTTGTATACAAGTCTCGATTGGTCAAACAACGACTGTGAGTGTTCATTTGGGAACATACCCTACTGGTAAAGGTAACTAACCGACCAATGCCAGACTGTTTGACTGACAGACAGAAGGCGGTAAAACAATGGTTAGAACTTCATTAGTGCAATGGTGCAATCAATTCTTAGTTTCTTACCCTTTAATGCAAAATCGATATCGAATCGAGATTCAGCCCGGGTCCAACCCATATACTTTGTTTGTATTTGTGGTATTCAGTGTCACATCCAGGAGAGATTATCTCAGGCTCAGCTTAAGGGGGAAAAAAAGGCCCAGAAAGCCAGCATTAGCCCAGCACGCTCCTAACGTCAAGATGTTGATAGGCTAGTTGGCTTAGGAGAGTTCATTTGCAAACATACCAACTTGTTCAGCCCGGGGCCTAGGCAAGTTCTGGGTTCGCCCCTGCAAGTAACCACACTTTCTCATGTTGCTCCAACAGCCAGTGCGGTAGCGGTATGGTTCAAAATCCAAGTTAATGTGCAATGCAATTAGGGGCGGGTTCTCAGAAGAAATATCAGGAGTTCTAAATTACTATAAGAGCTTGAAGTACTATGAGGCGACGGTGCGGCATGTTTTGTTTGTTAAAATGTTTATGACTTGCACTACTTAAAAACTCTCCTAGTGTCAAGAAGAAATATTCATTTTATGTTTTTATTGTAAGTTGGGAAAACTTTGACTGTCAGGTGCTTGCACAAAGTCAGATGGACTTGTCGGTTGACCTTCTTCTTTGTTGGCTGTCAATATTCCAAGGTCTTTACTAGTGCCGAGCCAAACTCTTAATTTGGAATTTGGGGTCTTCCCACTTGCACCCTACATAACATTGCACTGGCTGTTCATGAAAAATCTAGCTGAAAATATGAAATTTAGAAATCAGAATGGTAAATGCGTTCAAACTATATTTCTCCTAATTTCTCTGTAATGCACTTAGAGGTATGAGCCCAAGACTTGATCTCATTTGGATCTGGATATCAATAAAATACGGAATGAAACCTTGCAGTTGAAGCAGCTTCTGCAGCATGTGGTCCAAATTCAGCCATCACCTTCATGCTGGCTACACGCACTCATGTTTTGAGGTCGATGCTTAACTGCGTACGTCTCCTTCCCAAGGACCATGCATTATTTTTTGTTATTGTAAAAGAAGGAACATGCTATACTGGTAAAGCAGCAAAATGCAGAAACTGGCAGACATACAGAACGGCCAGGGCAAAAACTGAAATTCAATGCATCAGTGCAGACAGTAGTTTTCATATAGGATAGCTCAGAGGTGAAAACAATTAAGTTGGTACCCAAGAACAAAAGGAAGCTCTTTATGATTAGAATCATCAGTCTATTACCGGACCAGGAAGAGAAGCATCGACCAGAGTTTCAGAATGCCGAACGGGGGTCGCTTTCTCTTTGGCCAAAAGTTGCTAAAACATCATTGCGTGCCAAAAGCAGATCAAGTTGGATTGAGCAGCATACAATAGTTTACCCAGCTCAGCTGTTTAGCAACTGTGTGTTGAATAGATAACGGGAGAGATTAGATGTAATAGCTTGGTGAGAGCTGGGGGCCCATGGATGAAGAAACAGCTCGGATGATGATGCAGAGATCATGAACCCAACTAAAAGTGCCTCATGCGGCCGGCCTCTTTCACCAACTTGTATATTCAGACCGCGCTGCGCTGCGCTGCACGCCGCTCTTCTTTTGGGCCAAGCTAGAATATGCAGCAGCTGGCTGGGGATAAACAACACTGCAAAGTAACCGTGTAATCATTCTACTATAACACAAGTTCAAAGGCGCCGCTCCTGCTTGAAAGTAACTGCAAAAGTGAATCTTTCTTTATTATAGTCTTCAAAAGTTGGTGTTCATCGGAGGGGAATCGAATGTTCCTAACTTTTTATGGGTGGGTATCATCATCATATTCATCTGCCAACTTCTTGTATTAGTACCCATCAGCTCAATAAATCTACTATGAAGTGAAAGTACTCATTTAATGCTCTGTCTAGACAGGGGTAGTATAGTGAAATATTTGAACTAAAATTCCACTTTGTTATCCTGATAAAAAGAACATAACCCTTCTTTTAGATACTGAAAACCGTGATTCCATTTTTAGCAAATTAGTTGCGCCGAGAAATTGTCGCATATCCTTCATGCCTCCATTACTGCCGTTGCCTCAATTGTAATGCAAGGCCAGAATCGGAGCAGATGGCCTCAATTGTCATCCTGTCAGTACCGGGAAAAATGGAGGATGTAACCAGAATGTAACAACTAACCTGATTTCATAATCCAAATTGCAGCGCCAACTAGTATGCATGATCTACAAAAAAATTCAGTTGCCATGAATAGTCTGATAGCAGTTTGAATCATCATATCTGTTCCTTCTGATGGATAACATGAACAGCAAGCATAGTCTGATCTCAGTTTGAATCATATCTGTTCCTTCTGATGGATGAGATGAACAGCAAGCAAGCTTGAGCGGATCAATTTAGATACATTATTATTAATTTACACCTTAAACAGGTGATCATGATACAAGCTAGTACAATTCATGGACAGTTAATTGTACAGAGTGGATGAAATGACAAGTTCTCGACATGACAGGATGGAACAACAACAACAACAACATGGTGAACAACCTGGACAAAGGGGCAAGGCCCAAATAGTAAACTACACCATGAGATTAGGTCTCCTTCTGCTTCAGTTCTGGTACAGACTTCCTGAACCAGGGGATCCACACAGAGGTCCTCCTCTGGTACAGCTTGTAGGCCTCAGCTCGGTGCTCCTGCTTCAGCATGCGCCGCTCCACGAGCACCGTGACGTAGCCAAGGCACATGCTGTTGATGAGGGGCCCCAAGAACATCCATTGCTGGCCCAGGTTCCAGGCGAAGAGGTACAGCCCCCACCACCAGAGCTGCTCACCGAAGTAGTTAGGGTGCCGCGAGTACCGCCACAGGCCGTCCTCAAGGGTTGGTAAAGTTGGCTCGCCCAGCTGCTTCAGCTTGTCGTTCATGGTCACGAACTTGTGCAGCTGGGTGTCGGCAAAGTGAGCGATGACGATTCCTGCAATGCAGGTGGCGGTCGCCATGACATCCCAGATGCCCCATGGCTGGTTGCTTGAGTAGATGGCATACATCGGCAGGCAGATGCCGATCAGGAACACCTGCCAGCAAACAAGCGTGTGAATCAGAATTCAGAGTAAGATACATACAGTCCACCTTGAATATTCATAACCAGGTTGTCATTTCTACATTGAGCAATGGTGTGAAATGGAACCACTACCTGCTGGGAGAGGTAGACGGCGAAGAATGACATCCACCACCAGGTCTTGCCGTACTGCCCCCGCATCTCGTTGAACCTCCAGTCCTCCCTCTTGCCAAACTCCCAGCCCTCGCGGCGCAGGTAGTTGTGCGTGAGCCTGGCGCTCCACACCCAGGTGAGCGCAACGGCCACCGCGGACCTCGCCGCGTCCGCCACGGACGCCGGGTGGCCCCGGTAGTAGTGCAGCAGCATCACCGGGATGACGGTCCAGTACAGGTCGATGAGCTGCAATGCAAATGGAGTGGACACACAACAAGAGCTGAGTGGGCATTTCGTCGAACATATTGCAGGCAGAAGTGTTTTGCAGGGAAACGAAACGCAGAGGGGGCATTAAGTCAAGAAAGCGGCCGGGCTGGAGGGAATGAATAGGTCTTACCCAGTGGTTAGAGAGTAGGAGTCCGACAAGCCAGAAGAGGACGTTGACGTTGAGGAAGAAGAGGATGTTGGCCAGGAGGAGCGGGTGCTCAGCGCACCACGAGGTGAGCGGGCCGGCATCGGCATCGCCCCCGGGGCGGACGAAGGAGAGGTAGAAGAAGATGGACGGGAGCGGGACGAGGAGGGCGACGACCAAGTTCTTGAGGTTACCGCCGGCCATGGCGACCGGTACTCGTGCGTGGTGAGCGGCAATGGAGCTGCTCTGCCTCTGCCTTTGGAGTGGAGTGGTGCGAGGAGGGAGTTTCCGGTGCGATGGATTTTATAGCAGAGCTGCCAATCAACATTGTAGAAGCTCCCTGTTGTCAAGTTAATGATTGGAGATATGCTTGATAGTATCTTGCTACCTACCTCATCTGTCTTGTAACTTACTACTAGTATTGCTTTGAGTTATGATCCTACACCCTATATCCAAATATCTAGAACCAATTATTTGATGGGAACATGTTGTTTAGATAATTCAATATTTCTCGGTGTTGATATTTTTTAAAAAAAACTGTGCGCATGCATATTGTGTTTAATCATGTTAATACCAGAATATTGCTTGATATCTAGTCACTCTCTTCGTTTAAAAATACACAACATATTTTATAACCCAGTTCTAAATTAGAATTAGGTCATTGTTTCCTCACAATATATAGTGTATTATTTACAGCTTAAAAGACTAATATACTATAAAAAGTATTTTGAATTACAAATGTAATTAATGTTATCACAAAAAAATTGTTAATGTAATGGTATAAATTTTATGTACTAAATGTAGCTGTAATTTAAGTATTTAACTAAATGTTGGTTAGAGTATATAAAATTTGACTTACCCAAAGTTATATGCAGCTTCTATTTTGAACAGAGCTGATAACAATGAGGCCACACATTTTCACCTCCACATACCATGGTTCCACCCCTTCCTTTATATGTTTAGGTCATGTTTAGTTACAGGGACTAAAAATGTCCTAATCACATCGGATGTTTGATACTAATTAGGAGTATTAAATATAATCTAATTATAAAAATCATTGCATAAATGGATGCTAATTCGCGAGATGAATCTATTAAGCCTAATTAGTCCATGATTTGATAATGTTGTGCTACAGTAAACATGTGCTAATGATGTATTAATTAGGCTTAATAGATTCATCTCGTGAATTAGTCTCTATTTATGCAATTAGTTTTATAGTTAGATTATGTTTAATCCCTCTAATTACCATCCAAACATCCGATATGACACAGGCTGAAAATAAGTCACCGGATCCAAACACCCTCTTACTCTCTATATAGGCATCAAGTCATTGTCTCCACCACGGACCTTCCTTGAACTGATTTGGTCATAGGTGTGTGCAGGGTGTGGCAACTGGCATCTATCTTGTTTCCCTCGTGTGTATTAGAATATTGCTTTGTTGAACTCAAGGTTCCTTGGTGTACTTGTAGTATGAGTTAGCTTTTTCATGGTAGGGAAGTACAAAATCCTCATCCTCAACCTTGATTAATCACTGAATTCACATTTGAAATTCGACACTAATCTGAATTTTCTTAGTATAAAATTGTGAGTTCCGACATAATTCTTTCTTTATTTTTATTATCATTTCCAGATTTGGATATGAACTGTGAGAATTTTCTTAGTATAAAATTGTGAGTTCCAAATTATTTCAGATTTGCATATCAGTCCTCCAGAAATTTCTTAGCTTTTTTGCAGTAGAGAAGTACAAACCAGCAGTGCGACTTAAATTGCTGAACACAAAAGAGTCCGGTAGTGATGGGGCAGATGATTAAGGCAGCTAATGTGGGTCTAATGATGGGGTTTAGCGCAGTCCTAGCTAATTCAGGACCACACCGACTGATGGACAGAAATATAGATCACTGATGTGGTGTATGATCTTCAGGTTGATCAGCTTGATATATATGTACTTTTACAAGCATGCCATGCATCCACCTGGCTACTTTTACAAGCATGCCATGCCAGTCCTAGCTAATTCGACACTAAGCTTGACAGTCCTCGCCCTCATGCTGATGCGGTCCCTATGCGTGTTATTTCAGACTGTAACTTTGTTCATCTTAATCCTCCAGATGATCGGTCAGACACTTTTTCTTAAACAAATAAAACCAGCCAGCTAGAAATGCGTCGCAGTGCCGTGTGGCCATGTGGAAAAAAAAAAGATTGGCACCGCGCAGGCGTGGTGGTGTGGCCAAAGGTGAGCAGCATGGAAATCTTCTAGCTGCAGGTCCTTTTTCCTCACCGGGACCATTTCCCGCGTGGCTTGTGTTTGTGTGTGCAATATCATTTGTTGATGTCCAAACTATATATTCATTTTCTCTTACGATATGATTTGATATTCAGTTTCTCTTACAATATATATTTCAGTTGCTAAATTTACATCATTAAAGGACTTTGAAATACATGTGTTATGATACAGCACATTTTAATAAGCTATACTTACAAAATCATTTGAGTATTTGATTAATTATTGGCAAAACTTACAATGTCTGGCCTTTCCAAATGAAGATATACAACTTATATAGATGCACAAAAATATACAAATGCGAGCAAGAATTTCCTTCATCGACTGATTATTAAGCATCTCCGCTGCCGTTTTTGGTAAATTCTAATATTATTCAGTCAGACTAATCTACTGTGTCCATTCCAAAATGTAAGTAATTTTAGTTTTATCTTAAGCCAAAATTATTTGATTTTTTTCCAACTTTATAGAAAAAATACACCAACATCTACAACATCAAATCAGTTTCGTGAAATTCACCATGGATTATGTTTTGTTGGTGTATTTATTTGGTACTGCAGAATTGAAATATATTTTTAATAAAATTGATCAAAGTTAGAGAAGTTTAACGGGTGATAAAACTAGAACGACGAGAAAGAGAAATTCTTTGTTAGGTATTATAAAAGCTGATGCTATAGCTACACGCACATAAAACTGATCCTGGAGATAGGACTATGCAGGAGTGACCAAGGACACAGGTCCCAGTAGGGGGACTACTAATCGATGATTGCTCTTGACGGCGCCGTCCGGTGGGATCCCAGTAGCCGAATTGCTTCATCATGCATAATTGCATCATTAATATCTCTAAGATTCTCTTTCTTTTTCTCCACAAATAATTATTAGCTGTGCATGATTTGTTGAGGATCCAGATGATGAACGGATCAACTAACAATGGTACGGCGATGATCCCTAACCGTTGTCGGTTTCTTTTTCTGAAAGAAACAGTTCTGAGAGTTTTTCAAAAAAAAAGAAAGAAAGAAACAGTTCTGATACAGCTGGATTAATTTGCTTTTGCTCGAGTGGGTGATTATAGCAGTCCAATCTTTTGTGCAGTTAAGCCAGAATTTTATTCAGAGTGTGCATCAAGCACCTTACAGTAGTAGTAGCAGTACAAATAAAGTCGTCTGAAGCAAACATAATACATACTAGTATACTAATACATGGACCAAAGCAAGCAATTAATCCAAAGACTTGCAAATAAACGAAGCCGGGTGTATATATATATATATATATATATATATATATATATATATATATATATATATATATATATATATATATATATATATATATATATATATATATATATATATATATATATATATATATATATATATATATATATTTTGCATGCATGGATACGATATATATGTGTATCTTCTTCATTAACCCATGGATCATCTCATCAATTTTGTAGAACATTACGTACTGTGATATGAGGCAATCATCGTTTGCTGAAACCATTGGCAATAATAAGGTCTGCTGCTTGCTTAGAACTCTTGGGCGTCGAGGTCGTCGTCGTAGTCGCGTATCTCGTCGACGTGCTCGACGACGACGACGTGGACGCCGGGGTCGTTGACGGCGCAGCTGCCGGAGACGAGCACGGAGTTGTTAACGGCCTGGTAGTTGCTGTTGGTGCAGGCGCTGATCACCACGTCGTCCTCCTCCTCCTGGTTGTCGCCGTCGTCATGCTCCTCCGCGTCCGCGTTGCCGACGACGACGAGGTCCTCCACGTCGCCCGCCGCGGCCTCCATGGTGGCGCCGCTGTTCTCCCCCGCCAGCGTGATGACGGTGTTGTTGGCGGCCCCGGTGGTGGCGTCGGCGCCGTTGAGCGCCGTGGCGAGGTGCTCGTTGAGCTTGGTGACGGCGGTGCTCACCTCGGCGGCGACGGCGTTGTTGGAAGCCATTGTTGGTACCGTGTGGTGGTAGCGGAAATCGATGGCCGGTAATTCGATCAATGCAATGCTGCAGGCAGCTAGTGTGTGCAGTGGTAGTGATGGATCGATGAAGCTAGCTTTGATCCGGATGCACGAATATATAGGGCAGCACAACCAAGCATTGACGGTGGAGATGGAGATGCGCGGTGGCGTGCGTCAAGGGGAAACTTGAAACCTGAGCGCAAGCGATTCGATTATTCCAGGCTTAGCTTGAGCCTCTGCCCAAAGCATGTATCCTGCTCCTGCGTAGCAGTAGCATGTCTCTTTCTTGCTCTAGGGGGTTTCTTCAGATTCATACGATAGATGCCACTGGAAAAATAAAAGAGAAAATTTCCTAATTGACACTGAGAAAATGAGCCGTTCCTTTCTTAGCTCTAAAAAAGTTTTATTATCTATTTAACACTGAGCTCAACTTTTATTCTCTATTTGACATTCTGTTAGATTTCCATCCAAAAACCGTTAAACGCCTTGTGAAAAGACGGTTTTGCCCTTCCTAGACATTAGCCCCACCGCATCTTCCTTCCTCCTTCCTCTCTCTCTCCCTCTCCTCCGACTCTCCCATGCCCGAGCACGCCGCCATTGCCATCCCCGTCGGCGCGCCCTCGTCATGCCCGCCACCACCTGCATGCTTCACCAGCCAGCTTCCGCCTCAGCCGCCGCCATGCTGCGGTCCACGTTGGCATAGCGGCTCGGCGGCACGGCAGACGGCGCGAGCTCGCAGTGCGTCAGTGGGGCGGGGCGGCAGCCGAGCTCGTGGCCCCGTCGTCCGGGCACGCAGCGGCACCGGACCCTTGCGGCGCGGTAGCCGAGCTCGCGCCCCGTCGGGCCTGCGGCCGGGCGGCGCGCTCAGGCTTGGTACGTGGCGCGACGCGGTCCGGCGCCCAGCGGTAGCACGGCCCGGGGAGGCGGCAAGGCCCAAAGCGTGGGTGGCAACGGCGGCGCCCCGCCAGCATGAACCGCTTCGGGGCGCGGGGGCCTCCGGCAAAGGCGACCGGTCGGGGGAGGCGCGCCCAGGCCCCGACGGCGTGGAGCAAAGGAGGGAGAAGAGGATGAGGAGGGAGAAGGGTGGTGGGGCCCACACCTAGGAAGGGCAAAACCGTCGTTTGACGGTTCCACAATTTTGGTGTGGCCCTACCTTTGATGGCTGTTACTTACATCGCAAAGGGAAAAAATATTTTGGTGTGGCCATCACAGCTAATTTTAACTTGTTTACTACGACTCCGGTGCTGAATTTCAATTTACCTTTAGGTATGCCGGCCGTATTTCTGTCCAGTCAAACGGCCACTTCCATCCACGGTCCACCCTCCATCCAACAGAGCGACATGCAATGTCCGCGCTGGTCTTACGTTTCACAAACGGTACAGTGATTTTATTCAAAACATCGGTTCTCGCGTCTATTCATTTTGCTCCTCATCCCCTCTCTCTCTAGGTTTCTCTCTCTCCTCTCGCATCCAGCGGCAACGTTCGCATGTCGCATCTTCCCCACCATCGGCGCACATTTCTGGACCCTGCGTGCATCCACACGATGTTGTGGGGATGGGAAGCGCAAATTATTAGACTCGGGTGAGAGATTTTCATCATGTGTCCGTCCAAACAAAATCATATTTCGCTATCAATTTTTTAGCGGAATTCATAAACATCACTAGAGTAAAATCTATTTCTTCTCATCAGTCGATTTTTATCTGTTGAATGTCTTTTCCAATCCGGCCCATGAGACAAACGTAGAGATCAGTGCAGCCCACCGTGTGGCATGTAGTGTTTGCCTAAACGGCCGTCTAAACGGTAAACAGTGGTAAATTATGTTGTTTAGACTATAAGCGGTGATTAAACGGTTGACCATTTAAATGGTCAAAAAATGGAACTAAACTGTCTAAATGGGATAAATGGAATGAAGTTAAACATTATTAGACGGGCAAAATGCCCGTTTAATATACTGTTTAGGCAAATAGAGGCAAATCGACTTGCATTATTACGTGCATACATATACATACTTATACATAATTTTTTACATAAATAAATATATATACTTTATTTATTACATGCATAAAAATATATGTACTTGATCTTTTGCATGCATAAATACATATATTTGTTAGAATACTTATTTTTGAAGCCATAAACATGCATATTTTGATGATATAATACAAAATCGTTCAGTCCATTTAACTCCGTTTAAACACTAAATAAATGGTGACCGATTATTTACCGTTTATCGTTTAGGATAATATTGGTGGCTTGACGCATAGCGAGAATGCGTGCATGCGGGTAATAGCTACACACTTTCGTGGGGATGAGGTTTATTTTTACTCTTTTTAGTTGGATTTGGAAAAAGTTAGATTGTTTTGTATTTTTCTTAGATCTGTGGGTGGTTATTCAAATCCATTTATATTTTTCTTTGTAGGATCCAAAAATTCATATTGTTTTTTTTACTTCGTACATTTTGGACTAAGTCTAAGGTACCTTTAATTTATTTTGGTTATGTTTATTTGTTGTATTTTTTATGCAGGGTGTAATTCTTTTTTACTCTGATGAAACTAGTGGAAGAATTTGTATTGTTTTGTGAGACAAATATGTGCGAGCTGAAATGCAGCGGCAAGATCTTACTCTCCTTTTATATTTGCATTGTTAATCGTTTTCTTCAAGTCACTTTTTTGTAGTAGCAAAATGTTTTGTTTCTTTTTCGCTAGAGTTTTAGAAAGGTGCTCCAGGTAGCGGGCTAGTGTCCTATACAATACTAAGTCCAAACATATGAAGTGTTTATAGTTAGCTAAGCTAAAGATTGGTGCAGGAGCCACAAATAATATTCTTGACTTTGGCTGCAAAGACTAAAAAAAAATAAGGCAATCAACAATCAATGAAGGATCAAAAATCAAAACAATGCTGTAAGAGAGTAACCAAGGAAATTATGAATTATTTTTCCCAATGGACCGAATAGCGTGCGTGGGCAGGCCGACCGATCTGCACATATGACGTCTGGACCGAGGCACTGAACCCAATCAGAGAGATATCGTGCCGTCTACTGGGCCACAGCCCATGAGGTGATTTGGATTCCGGCGAGGTAAGAGATATCGTGCCGTCTACTGGGCCACAGCCCATGAGGTGATTTGGATTCCGGCGAGGTATCCGTGGTGGGGGAGAGGGACTGGAAGCATAGATTCAGGATCCAGGTGAGTTCATGCCCCACACATCCGAAACCCCCTCCATCTTGTTCATCTACTAATTTTGGGGAGGCATTTGTGTGTAGATGCTCATCCGGGCGAGGACACATCCGGTTGATGCTCATCAGGGGTTTGGGTAGGGGGTGCACGCGATCAGGTGAGAGATTCCTCGACGGGATTTTTACTGCATTTGTTCACATTTTATTCTCCCCAATCCCTTGAGCGTTGTGCATTATTTCAAGCTTTTGTTTCTTGCGAATTCGAGGCCCGTGAAGGACATCAGGAGCTGGTCCCGATAGGTTTTATTCCATTTCCATCTTAGCCACCAGATAGCAGAGGACAGTAGCAGTTTTTGGACGGCTGGGGGCCTTGACTGGAGCCAGAGGTTAGTCAGCTCGATTATACTGGGATCCCTCTTTTCTCTCTCTCTCTCTCGTTCCCTTGCTCTTTCAACTCCAATCCGGCGGTGGGGGAGCAGCGCCCTTGGAAATTCCGCGTGGGAGCAGCAGCAAGCAGGAGCGGCGGCTCGTCCGATTCCACCCAAATTTTCTTTTAAATTTTAATTTTTATTTAAATTTATTTGTATAATTTCTCGGTATATAATTTATTTCATTAATTTCTTTTTTACTGGTAGTGGGAACGAAGGGATGATTTTTGTGCGTGGGAACCGTGCTGGAACCCGTTGAATGAAGGTGGGGCCGGTGGGACACATGCATTAGGGGGGTACGCAGAAGCCAGAAAAGGGAATCGGGAGGAAGAAAAATGAAAAAAAAAAACAACCGGTGGGGAAATCGACCGGTTTTTTTTTTAGGGTCGCCCGTAAATTAGCTGGCCCCTGGCGGCGGCAGGGTTTTTTTTTTGGGGTGGGGTGGGGTAAGCCACAGTTTCAGCACAAAATTTGTTTCAAAAACTACAGTTTCTTGGTACCATACATCCTTCGAAAGATAAACCAATAATAAAATGAACCATGAAGGTGCAAGTGCAGACAAATTAGGTTACGTGAGAAAGCACAAAACATTCAAGGGTGGCTGTTGTGTATTAGTGCATGGTACCTGGACCCGGGGGGTTTTGATTTGGAATCACTCGAGCATTTCCAGGGTTGTGTTGTATCTTTGTCTGACTCTCCATAGACAGCATTTTCAGAGAAATATTCCGCAGATAATCAGACTGAGTGATACAAAAGAAAAGGACATAAGATGTGGCTTTGCATTAATACAGTTATTAATAAGTACAAGGTGAATGGGTCCATAATATTTTGGTACCACACCGCGTAGTATCATTACATAGTATATTGCATTGCTCCATTGTCTATGTTAGGATGATAAAAAGAAGCTATAAGCACCTAAAAATTGACCTAAAAGGTTTTCAGATTGTTCATAGATATCATCGACCCCACCCCATAGCTAAAAGTTCTAACTCTGCATGCAGAAGGTAAGAGTTAGGTTAAAATACCCGGTTGGTGGCTGCAGCATAGATTTTCTCTTCAAAACGCTCAGCAATTTTTTGAAGCTCACTCAGCCCCTCAGGCACTGATACTGGCAGATGGTTCTTCAGAATCTCCGATCTACACAAATAAAGAAAGATGATGTGATATATTGCGAGAGAGAGAGATACTAAGAAATGTGTTTGATTACCATTTAATGAATCCAAACAAACTGTAAGCCAGAAGCCCGACATATGTACACAGACTAGTGGCAAAAGTGGCACGGAATTTGTGGACAGCTAACACACAGACATATGGTTGAACAAAGCAGCTAGGGTAAAACGGACAAATTTAAGTGGCAGGCATATAGAGACGCCTGCACTGCGCCAGGCTCACCCTTCATGCGTCAAGCATATAGATGAAATAATAGATAGTTTTTTAATTATTTTTTCATCACATTATGAGTTGTTGCCGTGTACTCGCCACCCTAAAAAAGAATGAAATGGGTGGGAATGTCTCCTGCCATAATCGAGGGGAAAAAAATGAGTTGCCACTGTGTGCAGGCAATCAATATTATTCTCCCAGCTCATCAGCAGAATCCAAGTCCTCCAGATGTGAAGCAACAGAAGTGCAAATATTTCCATATTTTTGTTATGCAGCTAAGGGCATACAACGCAAAGGCTGTTATATAGACAAGACACTTAAGGGGAGACAATAAACACTGTATCATCAAGCATCTACCTAGGAGCTCTGGCTGGCGACTAATGGGAATAACTATTCTGTGGACGCTTAAATAGTTTCGTAAGGTTAAGATCCAGCCCATGAGCACCCAATGCACAGACTCCTAGAGATAAAAAAAAATGTGCCTGTTCTAAATGAAAAGCTGAAACAGCCAAAGCTAAGTCTTATTTTGCTTGGATCCAATGCAATGCAACAGGATTGCATGATAGGAGAAAGCAACAGCCAAAGTTAAGTCACATTTTGCGCGGATCCAGAGCTTTAGGATAGCACGATAGAAAAGAGTTAATTGGATCGGTGGCACTGCAAATTTGCAAGTTCGGAGATACGCTATTACAATTCGCGTATCCGTAACTATAACATTACAATTCTTACCTTGTTTGAGTTGTATCATTTCATACATCTTTGATGCTCTTGGATCCACCTGCAGACCAATGTATTCTCATATCGCCCAAAATACCCCTACTACAACCTGGCTGATGTGTGGAGCCTGACATGTCATCTCCTTTCTCCTCCTTTTCTTCCCCAACCCATCCATTTTCTCTCAATGGAGGCTGCCAATCCTCAATCCCGGTTGCGGGGACTCTTGCCGCCGCGACCCTCCTCACGGACCCATATCCTTCCGTCGTCGTCAGGTTCCGAGTTCCGACTGTGCCCGACAATATCGTCCCGGACAGCCACTTCCCGAGCAGCCACAATTGGTGCGGCAAGGGAGCGTCCAGGGCGGACGGAGGTGGGTTTGAGCCCCGTCGACATGGCACTGATGCTGCTGGGCGCGGTGGGTGCCATGGGCGACGGCGTGTCATTCCTGACGATGCGGCTCCTCTTCATCCGAATTGGGTCGCGACCCCAACCTTGTCCAAGAGTTCCCATCCAGAATTAATGAGGTAGGTATACGCTAGCAGCTGCCTTATTGTGTATACACATGTCAGCGTCACTGGAGACTGACGAGGCAGCATGCATCCACTCGATCTGGATCAGAACGCGAGGAACCTCGTCTTCTTGGCGTGCTTCGCCTGGGACTGGGCGCACGCGATTCTGGCGCACGGCGTCTCTGTCGTGGAGTCCCACGGGGGGAGGCTGCCACGGTTGCGCCCCGCCCCGCCCCTGCCAGGTTCTGCACCGTGCTCCCGGGCAGCGCGGCGACGAGCAGCGCAGCCACCACGAGCATGGTCACCATGCGGGCACTGCCGACCGGCCGCGCAATCGCCGGCGCAGCGAGCTGCTGCGTAGAACCGCCGCCTCCAAGCTACAGAATTTGAAGTAAGAACGAACAAAGTTAATGGTATCTAGCCGATTAAGCAGCCAGCGGGGCGCCGGTTGCTCCTTGGGAAGAAAGGCCCACACATCAGCCAGGTGGAGAGAAGAGATGTATCAGGGGTATTTTGGGTGATACAAAAAATATGTTGGTCTACGGGTGGGTCCAAGAGCATCAAAGACGTATAAAGTGGCACAGCTCAAACAAGGTAAGAATCGGAATGGTATAGTTACTAATAAGCGAATTATAATGGTGCATCTCTTAACTTGCAAATTTGTAGTGGCACCAATCCAATTAACCCATCAGAAAATGGTAGAGGTGTTGCAGCTCCAGAAAGGAAAAAGAAAGAGTACTGAAGTCCGGCAAATTTTTGCTGGCACATCTTCTTGTGACTTGTCTAATTGTCGATCAATTAGCTCAGATGGCAAATGAGTTAGGTGTGCAACTAATTTGTTGGTTGAAACAAAAATCACCCAAATGTCCAACCGCCTGTAAGCGTCCTGCCACAACCCCGCGTTGCTCGTGACCTAAGTTAGCACTTTCCCTGTGTGTGTCTATGGTCCAGGCATGACCTTCTAGTTATATTTTTTTTGTATCCTGTAGCAAGCACACAAGTAGTTTATGCTCTTCGATTTGGATAATTAAATTAGGCAGAGATGTGTATCTAGATAGGATGATGGACTGGATGGCAAGGATGCGAGACCCCTTCGCCGCGGCATGACGAAACAGACGACGCAATTATGTAGAAATAGGCCGATGAACCAGTAGGCCCATGCGCACAGATGGATCGGCAAACCCTACCCATAGCAGGGTGATAGCGTCCGCGCCGCGCATCTAACTGTAGAGGGAGGCAGTAGTGGACGGATCGAATCGAACGCAAAGGAATTGAGGAAAGCAACGCGAACGAGAGACCTCGCTCGGCTCGGAGCCTCGGTCTCGAGAAAGATCACCGCTGCCGCCGCAACTTATTCCTCCTCCTCTCTTCTTCTTCTAGCGTCTTATACTAGGTATACCATTATTTTCAAATTGTGCCCTTTTCCTTTCTCTTTTCATTATTTTTAAATTTTCAGGTTTCAGTTGTTTTCAAGTTTCTAAGCAATTCAGACCTGAAAAACAATAGTCATTCTACTGTAAAAACAATGTACACATTCCTTCCCCCTTTCTCTTTTCATTGCTACATTCCTATTCGAATATAGTTTGCACATGCCAAATATAATCCGCTCATCTTAATGCCCTGTAAGAGCAAAATCAGAAAAATAAAAATCAGGCGTTCTTCAGAACCTCCTTCAGAAGCCTGAAAAACAAAACCATCTCTAATATTCTCTCAGGAGTTTATTGGATATATGAGTTTTGGTGGTTACAATCAGTGGAAATCCGTATACACATCACTCCCAGGTACGGTCTTGCGGCAGGGGCGGATCTAGGGGTGGGCCGGGTGGGTCCCAGCCCACCCTAAGATTCGGCTCAAAGAGCAACCCCTTATTTTCTCATATTTGATCTTATTTATTACTAGCAGAGAAAATAGGTACTAATTATTTTTCTTTTATAAAACAATTGATAATTGAATTGAGAAGATGAAAAGTGAAGAATTACATCTTTATAAGATTATACTAACATATTAAAATATTTTTAAAAAATTTCTTGAGATCCAAGATTCGCCACTATCTTGCAGTGCTGCTACATAATTTGCACATGTATAATAATTTTAATCCCCTTTATATTGTTGGATAATTGCTGCAAAATTTCAAAAATTCATTATGTGTGTAGTAACAAAACTATAAGCATTCAGAATCCCCACACAAAGACCATTCAATCGTAGTAACTCCAAACTACAGTGTTTCACAAGCAATGTTGGCATTCAATTCATTTGACATATTTGAAGTTGGAAACTAATTCAGCTACATCAAACTAATTAAAAACTCCATCCAAGAAACCAAAACTGAATATATCCACAATTCCATGTAGAACTACATGAGCTCCTGTTACTCGATCTTGAACCGGAAAACTCAATAAATGTCAAGAACTGTGAAGGATTTTGAATATATCTCCTATATTGGGAGAGCATGGTAGTTTATCCACAACAATCTGCAAGTGTAGAGAGATAGAGGAACACCGCACGCCCAATACGGGGGTGACTTTCATATGTATAGTTATGTATGATTTGTTGTACAAAAATACAAATACAATTCTATACATATCTCTAATACCTGTCCGCAGTCGTAGCGGCAGAGTCTCAGACGCAAAGACTGGACCTAAGTCAGTAAACAACTGTATAGGCAATTCTTTGGTCATGATGCCCGCAAACTGGTGTGATAAAGAAATATAAAGAATGCGAACCTGACCCAAAGCCACCTTCTCACGAACAAAGTGAATGTCTAATAGCAAGCATCTAATAATAGGCTATATCAAGCTTATTTGCAACCTATGCTACAACTTATTTGTCATGAAAGGAATATTTGGTACCAAGATAGGATGTGTGCATTTATTTGCAACCTTTGTATCTATTTATTTATTTATTCGCTTCTTTTCTTTTCTGATTATGAATCTCATGTACATAATTTTTATTTAAATTTGTCATTTATTCTTTACATGATTCATATCGATCATGTTTGTTTCTTATATAATTGAATGTTAATAGATCTATACTTATCTGTTACTATAGTATAAAACTATTTGTTCATATTTAACATCAAGTCGTGTTCAATGTATATTATTTTTTTATCGTAGACTCATTGGTTGGTGTGTAAAATGATTTATTTACTTTATATACTAACTTATTTAGCACATGTATATATGCTTATAATAATAATTTTTTCGATCTAGATGCAATTATTCTTCATGTAAAATTATTTATCTGTAACTAATTTATTTGTAATGCCAAATTATTTATTCGCGTTGTAGACTAAATTGTTCGGTGATGTTGACTCATTGTTCAGAATATTCTTTTTTCACTCTTTATCCTATACAATCAAATATTTGCGATATTTACTATTTTGTTCATAGGATATTATTATTTATATGTCGTGTTTAACTTTTTATTCGTCAATAATTATTTATTTATGTTGTTAAAATATATATTTATTCTCAGTAGCCGAAATTAATTATTTAGTATCAAAATATGCTATTAAAAAATAGCGTGCAAACATAAGCAAGTTTGATCTCGTTTTGAAGGTTTTGTCTTAAGAAAGCTAATGGTGCAACCCAGATTTAATTTGGATGCTTGATTTATTATTTATAGGTTTTTTTAGTTTTAAATTTGCATGCATGTAGATGAGGTCATCATTTCTGTCTTCTTTTGCATGCATGAATCTCTCTCCTCTTTAAGTGGCACCATGCATGGACATACGAACAGTCTATCCGCACTATATTGTTGGGCAGGCCATCTAACATTAAGCTAATTTATCATCTTCAAGTGATGGTTTGTGCAATTGTCGGCTCCGGCGACATATAGCCTCACCTGCCCGCGTCGCACCAAAAAATTATCCTACAATTAATCTAATCTTTTTAGTAGTAGAGATTTTCATGCGGCCACGCTGGTGTTCTTTGCTCCTAACAAATACTCGAGCAACTGTCTAAAATATAATTTCCATTTCCCTAAAAAAGACAAAAATTCCATATTCCAGGGATTTAGTTTAGGTGAAAACGACGGTGTCAGATTCAGGAATTGTGGTGTGATTAATGTAGGAAGCTTTAGTGATGTCAATTTTAAGGAGTCATGGCAACTTAGTGCTCTGGAGAAGCTTGGCAGATAGCTCACAAGTTTGAAGTTGTCGAGGATGCAGCATCCCTCGATTAACATCCAACTGTACTCTTCATCTTTGCTTGTGCTTTGATGATATATACAGGATTGACGCCTAGAGGTAACATTTCTTTGTGAATTCATAAGCTTTTTCTGAGTCGTTGAATTGGTCCTTCCTTGAAATGACTATAAATATCAATACATAATGATGTTAAAAAATATATGACTATGAATATGAAATGCTATGTTAACTTTTGGAAACAAAATGAGTTCAACCTCAACTATGTATATGCAGTAAACTTGGGTCAAGGTTTTTGCAATTGTATCTACAGGGAATGTATAAATTTTGGCTGCTCAAATTTACTATGTATAGCAGTTGTTTCGGTCACTAGCCGGCAGCAGGCAGATTTCACATGGTCAATTTTTGCCGGGCCAAGTTTCTTGGGCCAAACAACATGACCATAGAAGCAGTAATAACGGCTTTTTTTGCTTCCAAGACTCTAGCACTTTAATGCACAAAAGATGAGCCAAGAGATATGAATTTGCCAAATTTTGGCAAAGTTTCCTATGAATTTCATTGGTCTCTCATAACGAGAATACTTCGCACACATGTCTGACCTGCCGAGCTGTTGCACGGCATCTTGTAATGAGAAGAAAACAAACATTGTACAGCACGACCCAAGGAACTCCTTCAAATTTCAAAAGCCAAAAGCATATATACCAAACAACTTTACTTGTTTTCCTTCAGATTTCTAACAGGTTATATACATATATGTGCCCCAAGACATTAGCAGAGAATGGATATAGTACACACTGAAACGTCTAACAACCTTACACCATAAATTGCAGTACTGCATACTGATTCCTTTCACAAGGTAGTATGCATCAGCACCTGCTGATAGAGAAGGGCATCAGCACTGATTCTTTTCAGTGCTGCTACGCTACTTACATGCTGCAAAAGAAAAAACTGGAACTTGGAATGAGATTGGGATCTATTTCGCCATTAAAAAAACAAAATCCAGACTTTGCCTGTTCTACCATTTGTACAGTGAAATAAGGCCCCAACCTCTCAGCAGGTAAGCTACAGTTGCTAGACATATATATACTAACTAGAAAAGAACTGCTTATTATACAAGTTCTATGGCTGGGGGACGGCGGGGTTCTCGACATCGCTGGCGGCGACGGTGTTGTGCTGTCCCCCGGCGGCAACTGAAGACTGGCCGGAAGGTTGATCAGACGCCCGAGCCTGCTGCTGGGCTGCACGCGCTCTGCGATCACGGCGGGGCATGGCAGGAGGCGCCATCCGCCTCACCCTCCACCGTAGTATCTCAATGATGATGGAGTTCCCGGTCATCCCCACACCGA
Organism: Panicum miliaceum; assembly: GCA_032594955.1. Classification (NCBI taxonomy): domain Eukaryota; kingdom Viridiplantae; phylum Streptophyta; class Magnoliopsida; order Poales; family Poaceae; genus Panicum; species Panicum miliaceum. The sequence continues at coordinate 1,229,944 of CM064070.1, read as the reverse complement.
ACCCAGCGAAGGTCGCAAGGATGATGGATATCACGGCCTGCAAATGGAGCTGCAAAAGTTTTTTTTTTCTTTTTTTAGGATCACTGATTCATCAGCACAATGTACGTACAAGAAGAGGTTGCAACTTAGTTTGTTCAGGTATATATATTCCAGCGATATGATGAGCCAATGTATAAGTCTGATTTGCGCTTACATATCTGTAAAACAGATGGGTGAAGAACACGACGAAGAGGAACTGTACGGCCGCGTAGATCCAAACGTATCTTCTTGCCACTGCAATGATATATGAATCATGGATGCATTACAACAGAATCAAGCTTGTAACTATGTGGTGTTCTAACTCCTGGATGCCACTACTCATACCCATGCTTGTCGTTGTCAGTGATGAGAAGAGCCCCAGGATACATGAGAAGGGCAGCGATATCGCCAGCGCAGCAATGCCGTCATGGGCCACCTGTCAGTATCACATAGTACCGTACCGGCCGGAGAGAATCATTAGCAAACCGGCCATATGTTTGTTAATCATTGATTGTGCTCCAGAAGTGGCAAAGATCCAGAGAGGAAGGTACCAGTAATTGTTCCAGGAAGCAGAAGTAGGCCAGGATGCTTATGATTACAAGGATAGGTGTCCCATGCCACACCCTGAGTTACATGAGCAAGAAGCATACGTCAAGTTGGTGCAAGTTCTTTGTACGTGAGTTTCATGTGAGAGTTAGTGTACCACTAGCACACACATGCATCAATCAGATGCTAAATTGAAGGCACGTGTGGTGCTGATCTGCTCAAAGTAGGAAACCAACCATTTGTGTCCTAATTACTATATTGCGTCCCTCCAAAACTGGTGGTACAGGTGTTATCTCTACGGAGATTACTATAATGATGCAGACAGTAGCATCTTTATTTCTTTCCAAAGGATCAGGTCTTGGTAGCATCCTAGCTAGCATGGCTTGTTCAAGCAAAACTTGTTCACAAGCTAAGTAAAAAAACATTCGCGTCGTAGGAACAGGAAAGAATTATTTAATCTTTTGTTTAGTAATATTTTCCTGATGAGTATCTGCTGTCATGATGTTCCGCATTACTCGTCAAAATTTGGGATTCATAAACTACTGTTGTGTCACTCTCCAGCACTAGCTTAGGTGTTCTGCTTCCACAGAGAGTGGTAATGCTGACGATGATAGAAGCAACTGTTAAAAAGTAACCTGTACCGATCGTATCTCGATCTGTTGCCTCCGTTGCCGACGCGATTCGGCTCGCGCTGCACGCTCTGAACACGTAGCAGAGTCACCGGGAGGTTCTGCACATCCTGCTTGCACAGCTCGCAGGTCCTGGTGCCCTTGATGGTGAACCACTTCATTGCACAGTCCTTGTGTGCTAGAGCAAGCTCACCCTTGCAGGAGCACTCCAGCTTCAGGGTGTCACTGCCTTCGGACAGCTCAACCATGCAGATCCGGCACACGGCTTCCTCCTCCGGAATGTCCTCGCCGTCATCTTCGCCGACCCCTGAATGATGCACTGATTATTAGTTAGCACATTCAGAATGCAGAGCAGAAGTGCAAACTTGCCAAGTATCTGTCAGAACCTGACTCTGAAGGAACTATGTCAGGGACGACATTGCTTGCGGCTGGCGCTCTCGGTGTGGAGGGAACTACACGGTAAACGCCGCCTAGCGAGTCCATCCTCTTGAAGCTCTTGGCGTTGAATTTCTTCATGTTCATGGGGAGGGACTGCGAGCGGCATATGTGAAGTACAGGTTCCTGCTTGCAAATCACATGCTTATTTAGATCAAGATGATGCAAGCAAATAAAATGAGATGATGATGAAACTAAAATCAACAGCAATGAAACGAAATTCTTACGGTGGCGGTAGTAGAACTTGCTGAAGACTTGTCAACGACGGCTTGGTGTCCTGCAACGTCGTCGAGAGGAAGCGAGGACGTCCTGGCCATGACCTTGGAGTTGAAGAACTTGGAGAAGGACGCCTCGTAGCCCTTGACCGAGGACTTGAAGCTCCCCACGGGCAGGAGGCTCTTGACCGTCTGCCTCAGCATGAAGGACGGCGAGCGCAGGGGCTTATTACTGTGTGCGGCGCCGCTCCTGTTGCTGTTGCTGGAGGAAGACACGGGCGTGATGGGGATGCTGCTCCTTCTGGTGGTGGTGGTGGTGGTGGAAGAGCCCGTCGGGGTTGGGGTGATGTCGGCCTCCGTCGGCGTCGGGAGGTGGTCGGGCAGGCTTGACGCCGGTATGTCGATGGAGAGATGCGTCCGCGGCCGGTGGTCGGACGATGCAGGGTTCGCTTCTGTTGGTGATGAAGTGGTGTCCTACAAAAAGGATAGGTAATAAGGTTCAGAGGAGTCTTGCTTCAGTGATGATAAGCATGCATGCAAGCAGAAACGAAGATCAGCAGAATTTCACATAATCTGCAGGCAGTCTACCGGCGACTGCCACGAAAACAAGACACCAAATTCAGAGCAGAGGGGCGAGAGTTGCCTCATCATCACCTGCGGCTCCGTGTGCGGCGGCGGATTGATCTCCTTCTCCATGGCCGGCTATGCAAGGGAGCAAGCAACCTTGGGCTGGGATGGTTCGGCTCGCTTCCCTCCCAGTGGTGGAAAACGAAGGATCGATGGATGCCGGAATACAAATAATTATAATGGAGGATGTGATTCGATGCTTTCCTATCTCCCTTTGCCTGCAGCTTGTAGCACACTACTACTAGGAGGAAGAGGAAGTAGGCCAGCCACTAGAGGAGGAAGATGGAAGAAGAATGGTTGGCGTTTGTTTTCACAGGATTCCGATGGATGGATGGATGGATTGGTACCCGTCGTAGTGGGCGACGATTAGTGCTGCAGCGGCGATGGAGCAGCAGCCATCATAAATAGGGGAGCGCGGCGAGCGAGTGAATTGACTGACCAGTGCCGTGCTGTGGTGGAGAAGCGAGTGGAGGCGACAGGCTGAGGTGGGCAGTGCTGCAGCTGCGGAAAGCCAAAAGGTGCCTGCCCTGCCCTGCCTATCAAAAGGGAAAGCCAACCGCAGCAGCGACGTCCCTCGGTTTCACTTCACCTGCTTTGCAAGGACCCACCCCCGGCCCTCATGGAAAGGGAAAGCCGCCCACTCCTGCCTGCTCTGATTCTCCCAAAGTTATTAATCTTGGTGAATCTTTTGCTGCTGCTGTTGTTGTTTCCATATTCTTTCCTAGACAATTCTTCCAAATTCACAAAAATGTTTCATCCTTGCTAGCCTTACAGCTCCACATTGTACCTCCTCTTCGTTCCCAACTGAATATTTGTTTTTATTTTCATGTCTTATAAGGGTACTTAGTTTTTCTTCGTAAAGTATTAGTCTTGTCAAAAAAAAAAGGAAAAAGTTCCACTCCGGGTTTTTGACACTGTAATGATATAAAAATAACAAAAAGATATTTTAAATTCCCAAACAAGGTGTGGAGGGAATGAAAAAAAGCCTAAAACCTTTAAATATATACAAGGTCCAGTCTTTGCTGATCTTGTTACTTTGTATCGTGTGTCTCGTCCCTTTATTCACAACTAAATCTTTTCTTTTGCACAAATCATGCAATGTCTATTTAACTTTGTAATTTGCACCACCGGTACACAAGAGAGGGTGCTTTATTTTCATTTCTTCGTAATGATATGGAACCAACATTATTTGTTTCAGAAGAAATAAAAGTAGTTATCCTTGCATTCAGAGATGAGGTTATTAGTTTTCATCATTGACACCGTTGTCGAAAATACAAATTTTCTATCCATCTCTATTTTTTGTCCATGTCTAAAAATCTCAGTGTTGAGACCCAAGAAAAGGAAAAGGAAAAGAAAACTTTTGAAGGCAGCAGTCTAGGTATTCCATAAATATACAAATGTTTCTAGAATCAAAACAGCTTGAAACCATTTTTGTAAAACTAACGCTGCAGCCTTTTTACTAGAGTGCAATCAAAGTTAAATATCACCACACTGTTGCATTGCTTTTACCTACACATGACGTGAACTGAACGATGATACTGGGTACTATCAAAGATTAGAAAAAAAAAACCAGGAACAGAGAATTCCTTACGCGGCTGACTATTGATTCCGCCAAGTGTTACTGATGGGACCACTGAGCTCTATCGATTCCGCCGGACCTGCATGTCAGTGGGATATCTATGTCCCGGTTTCTGCGAAGATTCCGCCGGTAGCCAGTTGAGGATTCGTGCTGTTTGGTGGCAAGCTGTGAGGAGTAACGCGCTTTTGGTGATCACTGTGCACTAGTACAAATCTCTAAACCCACCCTAGGGTCAACTTCGCTTTGATGAAAGGAGGATTCTGATGGTAGCAGCACCAAGAGAAGAACGCGTCCTCTACTGTTGCAAAATCGATAGATCATCATGGAGGAAAGATCGATCAGCATGGATAGATGATGAAAGATATCTGCTCTCTTTTTATCTTTTCCGTGCTGCCACCGCACCTGATCATCAAAAAGAGGGGAAATTTCATTTGTAAAATAGTTGTAAACGCTAATATTCTCAAATTATTCGGGGTTTGTAAAATGTAGTTGTAAACTGTTTGCAAAATGACGAAATTGTGGAAGTATTTGGGCATAATTAACCGATGACCAAAAACCAAACCGAAATACCTGAAATGGAACCAAAATATCCGAAATCGAGAAATTCGGTCACCAGTTCGGTCTCAGCACCTTAATAACTGAAATAACCTCGGTTAATTCGGTTCTAACCCTCGGTTAACTAGAAACCGAGAAAACCTAAATTGTTAAATTGGCCCACCAGCAAATTCTACCCTAGCCCATGAGAAAACTTCAGCCCAGCAACCCTACCTATATAAGCTTCACTCCCCACACTCACAAATCCCACTCCACCCTCCCAGCACCTAGCAGCCCGCCCGCCTGCCCCATAACCCTAGACGACGGCGGCGGCGGCACCTGGTCCAGGCGTCCCGTGACGCGGGCCGTCGGGCCCCGGCGCCTCCCTTCCTCCCCTCTCCCCTCGGACCCCGGTGGCCTGCGTCTGCTCGTCCCTCCCTCCCCTGTCCCTCCGGTGGCCTGCACCCTCGAGCTCGATCGCACGGCTATGCGCAGGAGCGCAGCGGCAGGGCGACGGCGCTTGCTCCTGCCTACTTCGTCCTCCTCCACCAGCGGTGGCTATAGCTATGCTCTGTGAAGAAGGTGCGGGAAAGGCGGAGAGCAGTGGCCCCTCCTCCCTCCTCCATCCGGCGGGCGACAGCGGCTCGCACTCCGGCCGTTTGGCGACAGCGTGACAGCACAACCGACGGCCAACACCCCCAAGAAGTAGGCAGGCGCACGGCGACTCCAAGGTTGTGAAAGTGCATCTAGGCACTAATCTAATTTTGGTGATTAGTGACAATCACAATTTGGAGGATATGATGCGTTGAATGAGTGTGCAGGAATAAAGTTAAAGAAAATCGAAAGAAGTTCAAAGGATGGCCCCCCAATTCTTTCATGACGGTGTTGGAGCTCAAGTATGTTTTAAATTCATTTTTAGTCTGAATTTGAGTATATGAATCACCGTACTATAAAGGGGGACGTGCTTGATTGATCAAGGTTGTCAAAGTGCTGCTCATGAGATGATTACATAGATGACAAACACATAAACTCACGTACACAAACCTCAGAAAAATTCCCTTTGTCACTGCCTCTGTCGGAAGTTCCAACAGCTCCGTCAGAACATCCGAGCCCGGTCGAAACTTCCGAAGGGAAGTTCCCACCAACTCGGGTCATGTTCCGACCGAATTTATATGTTCCGACAAGTTCCGTCGGAAGTTCCGACCCCTGTTATTTGTGACCTTTCTAAGTGATGCAAACCTGGAGTTTGTAACCGGAAGATCGGACCATGAGTCGGAAGATCCGAGCCTGATCTATGTCGGAAGATCCGACCCACCGTCGGAACATCCGACTGCAGCCATCAGAAACCACCAATGGCTCTATTTTGGGGGTGGGGTATTTATACCCCCCCTCACCCCCTCTATTCATGGCTTCTGCTCACTCCAACCAACCACACCTCCCTAGCATTCAATACAACCCTCTCCTCCATCCAAAGAGCTTGATTCTTGCAAGGATTCATTTAGGGATTGAGAGAGAGTGAGATTTGAGGTGTGAGAAAAGAGCACCTTGTGAGCCTTCACTTGTTCATCTCATGAAACACTTGAAGCATCCTTTGATTCGTCGATTTGCGTTTGTTACTCTTGGAGCTTTGCTCCTAGACGGTTAGAGGTGCCGTGAGCTCCCATTCCTTTATGGTTTGAGCCTCGGAAGTTTGTATTACCCTTCTCTTTGTGAGAACAATAGTAAGTGACTCAATCCTCATTTGTGGTTGATTGAGGGAGGCAAGGGGTTAGTGAAAACGCAGCTCTTTGTGAGCTCCTCAACGGAGACGTAGCTCCTAAGTGGAGTGAACTCCGGCAAACAAATCTCGTGTCTCATTTACTTATTGTTGTTCATATTGTTCTTAAGCTAGATTTGACCCAATCTATGTGTTTATAAGTTTCCGCTGCTAGAGACCACCTCTAGAAGTCTCAAGACACTTATTGTAAGCTTTCTATTCAAATAGATTCCTCATAAACTTATCTTAGTTTAAATTTCGTATTTTGTTCTTGAGGGGGTCGGAAGTTCCTACCCAGTATCAGAACTTTCTTCGTCGGAAGTGCCGACAGTTTTAACAGTTTTTCGTCTAGAACTTGCAGAATTTTTAACAGGGCCTATTCACCCCCCCCCCCCCCCCAAGCCTAGTGTCGGTCCTTTCAGGTTGACGAGATCCACGCTTGGATTTGTGAATTTTTTTTGTAATTTTTGGATGGATTTATGTGATTTTTGTCCGTGGGATGTCATGAGCTCTGTAAACTCATCAGGTAGTTCGGTTAGGACCGAAAATCGAACCGAACTACCCGAAACCGATTTGCTCAGTCTTGAGAAATTTTAGAAACCCATCAGTTCCAAATTTTAGATAACCAAAATTTGAAAAAGACCGAGGAACAGATCGGTTTGGTTCGGTCCGTTCTAACCGAATGCCTAGGCTGACACGCTATTTATATTAGTTAGTAGATGGATAGATGATTGCTGACAGTGATGTTCTTCTAGGCCGGACTGCTGGAGGACCGGGTGTGGTTGTTAGTGGTCAGTACTGTACCAAAAAAAAAAGAATTTGAATATGGATTGGGACACCCACGATGCACTCACGGTTAGCAGTTGGGTGTGTTGGAGTTGTGTTAGCTTTAATTTATTGGTGCGCAGGAGTTCTAGCTTATTACTAGCTTGTATCATAACAAAGGAATTCCGTATTTCACTTTTTCCCCCAAGTGTGTATGTATAATAGTACGTGGTCCTGCTCACTTTTGGTGTACAATTCAAATTGCAATCCATAGTTTCTACGAGAAGAAAAACGCTCTGATGTATATATACTTAGCTTTGGTGAATTAGAAGAGGAGGACCCACTCTCAAATTAACTTTATATATATGACCAGTAGGGAATTCCCCTCCTGTTTCATCAAAAAAATTAAAATAAAACATCAATATAATCTGTACTCCAGAAAAAGTAGAGTAAAATGTTAGTGTTTTGTCCTGTATGTTTAGTTTTGAGCATGTGACAATATCAAGGGGACAGGTGGCAGACCTAACTGCCACATGTCAATGGTCTCGTTTTATACATATGAGAGCCCACTTTGTACAATGTCAACGTAGAGGACAGGTGATGACTCGTGTGAGTGAGTAGGTATGCATGCATTTTTGGTTGGCGGTTCATGAGAGGCCGTTTTCCAGTTGTGGCCCTTGGGGACGACACGTCGGATCGTGACGTGCTGCAATGATATCTAGAGAGATTGCGTGCCACGTAGTTGGAGCGGGCATTTGTTAACCTTGAGACGGCGGCAACCATTGGAGGAGGATCACTTGGCAGGCAGATGTTATATATGATTATATATATATATATATAATTGTCGTTGTCAAGATTGGTGATCAAGACTTAGACTAATAAATTTCTTTTATGCGCGTACGGTTCCGGATGGTTGCGCGGGTGACACGGGGTTTAGACTGGTTCGGGCATGAAGAAGCCCTACGTCCAGTATGGGGAGTTGCTCGTATTGCCCACGCAGGTTCTGTAGTAGGGGTTACAGAAGGACGAGAGAGAGAATCGGTCCCAAGTCTCTAAGGTGTGCACAGAAGCTCTAATGGTGGGGGCGTGTTCTCCTTCGCGGGGAAAAAGAAGCCCGTGTGAGGAAGTGTGAGTGTGAGCGTATGGGAGTCTAAAATTCTCCTCCTCGTCTCTTGGGTCCTGGCCTGCCCTTTATAGTCCCAGGGAGGTGACCAGGTTACATGCGAGACGTGCGAGGGGATAGAGAGAGAAAAAGAGAGAGAGAGAGAGCGCGCGGAGTCCAAGGGGAAGATTCGGGCTCCTCGGGCGCCACGGTCGGCTTCAGCTTTTGGTTCCGTCGGGCAGCTTCCTCTGATCTTGTCGCTGTCCTCCTTGAGAGCTGGTTACGGCGGGCGTGCGTGATGATGGCTGTGGCCCCCGTCCCGTCGGGGCAGACGGCTGCCACGACTCCCCCTGTTACACTGCAGGAGGCCTGGGCGGCGAGGGCGTCCCGTCCCTGTCGCCGGATTTGCAGGACGCGAGGACTGGTAGGTGAGAGCGAGGACGGTCAGGCGTGCTCCTGTGCCAGGCGACGCGGGTCATGATCGCCTGACAGCGAATCAGAGAGGACTGTGCCGCTGTACCGTGCGCGGCGCGGTCGTGGGCGGGTAGGTGTGACGGGTCACGTCAGCGGCGTGGGCGCCTTTCTGCACGCACGAGCCGTGGAGCATTTATGGCAAAGCTGGCCGAGGGGCCACGCGATCAGCGCCTGCGTCTGCGCCCGAGGCTGATTCCCGTCCGGCGGGCCCACGCGAGTCCGACCCTATACCCCCGGGTCGGGCGAGGCGGACCCTTGTGGCGAGGGGTCGGGCGATGCGGACCCTTGTGGCGAGGGGTCCGGCGAGGCGGAGCCCGCCTGCCGGGGGATCGGGAGCGTCCGACTCCGAAGGACGGGGTCGGGCGAAGCGGAGCGTTTCCCTCCCGTGTTGGGCTGACGATGGTCGCTGTCGCTGCGAGTGGTCCGGGCCTCCATGATCATTGCCGTGATAGTTTTTAGGCGATCGTTCACTTTTCCCCCTGACAGTAGCCCCCGAGCCTGTGGTGGAGCGGGGACGCTCCTCCAGAGGTTGTTATCGTTGTTCCTCGGAAGCTTTTGCTTGTCGTGCGGGCTGCATGGTGATTGTTTCAACATGAGGGGAATCTTGTCGTTCCGGGGAACTCCCTCCATCTAGAGGCCTCATGTTGTGACCATCCGTGTGGTCACTGGTTGCGAACCTAGCCCTCGAGCCCCCGCGCGTTGCAGGAGACCGATCGGGAGGCTAGATCGACTTTTGAACGTTACCCCTCAAGCGTCCATTCGCTGGGACGGAGGGGGTGAGCCGTGCCATGTTATCCTCGTTGGACGAACCGTGGTGCTCATTGAGCTGCAATCGGGTCAATTCGAGTGGGGTCCTGGTCCCCGTTCGCGGGGGTCCGGCCTGGGCCAAGCTGGTGGCGTACCCCAGATTGCGGTCGGCCAGTTCATATAGTTCCCGAGCCGTTCGATTGGACCCGGTGGCTCGTCGCCTTTCGTCGGGGAAAAACCATGAACTTTGATGCCGGCCGGACTCGAATGTGAGGTCGGGACGCCCTGGGCAGTCAGGTGCCCGGGTGATGGCCGCTAGCGGACCCGTCCCTTCTCACCCCTCACTCAGGGTCATCCTGGGCGGCTGTCGAACCCACGGTGGGCCAGCCTTCGAACCCCTGGATCGTAACGGGCCGTAAGGACGTTTTCAGTCCCGTATCCCTTCTTACCTTTCCGTCGAGCCTTGGGCCGAGTGCGGAGGAGATCGTGCGCGCGTACTTCTCGGAAGACGAAGTGGCGGTAGGTGCCAACCCGCGAAACGAGGGGGAGTAGACGTTTCCTGCAGAGTCGTGCGCACGTCTTCTGAAAAAGGAGGGGAACGGGCGTGATGAGGTGTACCTGACGCCGCATTAACTGCGACGGGCGCGTCCATTCCGCTTCCCACGCGTCGCTCTATAAGGTGGGGGGCCGCCTCGCCGGTTCCGCCCTCATCTTGCTTCGAGTCTTTCGCCTTCCCCTTCGCCTTTTGGTCTGCTGCGCGAGCCATTCGCCTTCTTCTTCCCCAACGCTCCAGCCTTCTTCTCCTCCCACCGTCAAGCTTCCCTTCATCGCGCAATGGCGTCCTGGGAGCGCTCCAGCTTCGGGACCTCGCGTGCTGACGGCCTCGTGAATAAGGGCCTCCTCTGCGATAGGACCGAGCGGAACGAGTGGAGGTTTCCAGGATCGGAAGAGGCGCCGGCTCCGCCCACCGGCTACGTCGTCTCGTTCACCCATTTCCACGAGAAGGGGTTCGCAGCACCGCCGAGCCTCTTCTTCCGCGGGCTGCTGCATCACTACGGGCTCGAGCTGCAGCACCTCAACCCCAACAGGATCCAGCACATCGCAGCATTCGTCGCGCTGTGCGAAGGATTCTTGGGCATCGAGCCCAATTTCTCGCTGTGGAAGTATTTCTTCACAGTGAGTTTGTACCAGAGGGTTGAGAAGCGAGGCGGTCAGCAGCGGACGACCCCGGTGGCGATTGGGTGCGCCGGGATCCACCTTCGCCAGTCCCGCACCAGGGAGTACATGGCGATCAAGATCGCGGCGTCCCACAAGGGGTGGCACCAGCAGTGGTTCTACATGAGGAACTACTCTGAATCCCCCTTGCCGGAGTTCACCGGCCGCGTCTTCGAGGCGGCGCCGGAGGTGTGGGCGTACGGCCCAGTGGAGAAGGAGAAGAAGCGGATTTCTAGCCTCCTCCGCGCCATCGAGTACCTGAAGGCGAAGGGGCTCACCGGGGCCGGAGTTATCGGGGCGTACCACTCTCGGAGGGTGGCGCCGCTGATGCTTCGGATCCGCTCGCTCGCCGAGATGGTTCCTGACGCACCAACCGAAGGCACCGTCCTTGCGACGGGCGCGCTCCCCGCCTCCGAGATCTGTCAGCGCATCCGGGAGGCGCTGGAAGACAAGGACGTCGTCTTCCCGGTGCCCGGCCACCCTCCGATGCGGCCGGACAGGGGCTTTCGTGCGCCCGTTACCTCTCCTTGCGCCTCTCGACTCGTCATTCTAACCCAGAGTCTCTGTGCCTGCAGGGCCAGTTGACGAATGTCGTCGATGCGCGTCCGCCCGTTCTTGAGGACGCCGAGCAGCGGCTGCGGAACCGCCTCTTCGCCGAGAAACAGAAGAAGCGCAAGGACGAGAAGGAGGCGAAGAAGCAAAAAAGGCTCGCCAAGGAGTTCCAGCGGCGGCGGAGAGGTCCGGTCATATCGGACGACGACGACGATGATGACGACGACAATGACGATGACGATGATGAGGAGGAAGAGGAGGAGGAGGAGGAAGAGGAGGAGCGCGTCCCGGCCCCTCAGCCGGGCGCGCTCGTTATCCGAGAGTAGTGCTCCCAAGCGGCCGCGGGGGACGGATCGAGCGGCCCGTCCGCCCGGGACCCGACCCCTCACGGCTCCCTGGCCGCGCCCCAAGGGTCGGCGCGGGGTGCGCCCCAGGAGTCAAGGGGGCCGACCCCCGCCCCGTCCGCCCGAGACCAGACCCCTCAGGGCTCCGGGGCCGCGCCCCGAGGGTCGGCGCGGGGCGCGCCCCAAGAGTCGAGGGGGCCGACCCCCGCCCCTCTGCCCCTAACCCAGGAGCAGAGGAGCAGCGGCAAGCGGCCGTTGCCAGATGCCCCGGGGTCGGCCTCGGGCTCAGGGGCGAAGCGCGCCCGCCGTCCTAGCGCCCACGCGGTGTAAGTGGAAAAGTCCTTGTCCGTCTCTTTCTTTTCCTTGCATCGAGTTGCTTTTGTTGATGTCATTTGTCGTCTTGCAGCGTCACTTCCCAAAGTCGTGCTCCGTTGGTGGCACCGAGGAAAATGCTGCGGGCGTTGTCCACCTCCGCGGGGCGGACCGCGGCCCCGCCGACGGCAAGAGGTGACACCACCGGGGAAACCGCGGAGTCTGTCGTCGGGGTGGCTCCCACGACGGCGGACTCCGCGGGACGGGGGATTGTCCTTGGTGGCCCTCGGATCGAGGAGGTGATAAACCTCGATGACGAGGCGGAGGAGGAGCGCGCCGCTCCGGCGGTGGCGACGGGGACGGAGAAGCCCGCCCTTGCGGCTGCGACACGCACGGCGGCGGCGGAGGAGGCGAGGACGCTCGCTCCAACGGTCGCAGCGGAGACGGCGGTGACGGCGCCGCGACCATCCGCCCGGGACGCCGTGGCGGGGACGACGATGGCGGCGGAGGTGGAGATGCCTGCTCCGGCGGCCGCAGCGGGGGAGGGGACGCTCGCCCTGGTGGTTGCGGCGGAGACCGTGGCGGCGGCGGGCGAGACGGGACGCGCGTTGGCGCTGACGGGGACCGCGGCGACCTCGGCAGGGACGGTGGCGCACGCGACGGAGCCGCCGTCGAGGCCAGCGGCACCCGTGGTGGCCGTGCCTGCTCCTGCGGCGGCGTCGGGGTCAGCGGAGCCGGGGCCCCTGCCCACGCTGGATGACGCCGAGGAGTGGGGGAAGTGGTGGACAATGCAGGGCGTGCTCGACAGCGCCCGTGCCGCCCTTTCTTCCTTGGTGGGGGAGTTGGACGGCGTCGCCGCTCCCGTCGGTCAGGTATGCCATTCTTCGTGGTGATCACTTTCTTCTCCGCCGCTCTATCACTGAATGCGGGTTGCTTTGCAGGCCCTCCAGTTGTGCAGCCGGGGGAAATCTGATCTCCTTCGGCTTAGGCAGGAGCGCCTCTCCGCGGAGGAGCAGCGGACCAAGGAGCTGGCCGCGCAGGTTGCCGCCGCCCAGCAGGTCATCGATGACCTGCGAAGGCGCGAGCAGGCGGCACAGGATGATCTCCAGGCCGCCCTCGAGCAGGCCCGCGCTGCCCTCATGGACCTCCAGGCCGTTGTCGGGAAGGCCCAGCTTGATGCCGCAGAGCTCATTCGGGTGAAGGAGGAGAATGAGGCGGTGAAGAAGGAGCGTGAGGCCCTTCAGAAGACCGTCGAGCGCATCCGCCACGAGCGACAGCAGGCCTGGGAGGACCGAGACCTTGAGGCAGCCCGAAGGGTCGAGGCCGAGAAGATGGTGGCCGACCTCGGGACGGAGGTTGGTCAGCTTCAGACCGCTGCGACCGCGCTGAAGGCTCAGTCCGAGGGTAAGGTTCCTCCTGTCCTTCTTCCTTTGTGGTGTTGGGGAGGTCTCTGACCCGGCAGGTTTTTTTGGACAGGTCTTGCGGGTGAAGTTGACCAGCTGAAGGGGGCCCTTGATGCGGAGTGCGTCGAGCACGACAGCCTGCAGGACGCGGTCCGCGTCGTCTGCGACGGCCTCGGCGTGGTCCAGGGGAAAGGGACGAGCTCGCTGGCGGCTCGTGCCCTCGGGGTGTACCAGCGGACCCGCGAGATCGCTCGGGAGGCGCTTCACGTTGGCGTGAGGCGGGCTTTCGGCGTCTTTGGGTCCCATTATATTGGCCTCAATTTTGCCTTGATGAGCGAAGGGTACGCCCCCGGGTACACTGAGGCTGAGCTGGACGAGATCGATGCGTTGGTGCTCGACCCGGCGGATGCCTTGGCGAAGCAGCTGGAGGATGAGGCCGTCCCGCCGTAGGAACCCTGAACGGGCTAGCTGGGTCGGGCTCAGATGCCCCGTCATGTAAATATGTTAGTTGATTTTGAACTTGCTTTTGTAATGGTCGTAGGGGCCGTTTTTGTAATTTATCAACGTTTACTTCCGATCCCCTTCCTTGTCCTTTTGGGTCTGGAAAGTTTGGAGTACGGGTCGGACGCGTCAGTAAGCGCTGATGGGCAATAGTACCATAGCCGCTGGGGCGTAGGCTTTCTCGCGGTCCGATCAGTCTTGCCTGGGCGTCGTTTGCGCACTCTCCCCTTTTCATGCCCAAACGTTTAGGAAGGGGGCCGGCTCGGAGAAAAGTTGTTTTGGGAGGACCTCGGGTGACTTGGGTCAGAGCCCCTGATAGCCCCCGCGGGATATGCGACCCTGAGGTAGGGTCAGGGTCGGATATCGCTGAGCTCGTGACGAGACTCAAAAAAGGTCAACTCAAAACTGCTTTTCTCCGTGGACTAGAAAATTACAGGAATGAGTGTGTTTAAACTTGGAAACAGAATTTAAGGGTAGAAGCGTCTTAGTTGTTCTATGTTCCAGGCGTTGCTGAAGATCCGTCCATCGGGGGTCGCCAGTTTGTACGTGCCTGGCCGCAGCACTTGGGCGATGACAAAAGGACCTTCCCACGGAGGGGTCAGCTTGTGCCGACCCCTGTTGTTTTGGACGAGACGGAGCACCAGGTCACCGATGTTAAAGGCTCGGCCTTGCACCTTGCGACTGTGGTGTCATCGTAAGGCCTGCTGGTATTTGGCTGAGTGCAGCAGGGCCACATGCGTGCTTCATCGAGTTGGTCTTGTGCGTCCTCGAGCGACGCTTGGTTCCCTTGCTCGTCATACGCCTTGACCCTCGACGATCCGTACTCTAGGTCGGTGGGGGTGTGTTCTCCTTCGCGGGGAAAAAGAAGCCCGTGTGAGGAAGTGTGAGTGTGAGCATATGGGAGTCTAAAATTCTCCTCCTCGTCTCTTGGGTCCTGGCCTGCCCTTTATAGTCCCAGGGAGGTGACCAGGTTACATGCGAGACGTGCGAGGGGATAGAGAGAGAAAAAGAGAGAGAGAGAGAGCGCGCGGAGTCCAAGGGGAAGATTCGGGCTCCTCGGGCGCCACGGTCGGCTTCAGCTTTTGGTTCCGTCGGGCAGCTTCCTCTGATCTTGTCGCTGTCCTCCTTGAGAGCTGGTTACGGCGGGCGTGCGTGATGATGGCTGTGGCCCCCGTCCCGTCGGGGCAGACGGCTGCCACGACTCCCCCTGTTACACTGCAGGAGGCCTGGGCGGCGAGGGCGTCCCGTCCCTGTCGCCGGATTTGCAGGACGCGAGGACTGGTAGGTGAGAGCGAGGACGGTCAGGCGTGCTCCTGTGCCAGGCGACGCGGGTCATGATCGCCTGACAGCGAATCAGAGAGGATTGTGCCGCTGTACCGTGCGCGGCGCGGTCGTGGGCGGGTAGGTGTGACGGGTCACGTCAGCGGCGTGGGCGCCTTTCTGCACGCACGAGCCGTGGAGCATTTATGGCAAAGCTGGCGGAGGGGCCACGCGATCAGCGCCTGCGTCTGCGCCCGAGGCTGATTCCCGTCCGGCGGGCCCATGCGAGTCCGACCCTATACCCCCGGGTCGGGCGAGGCGGACCCTTGTGGCGAGGGGTCGGGCGATGCGGACCCTTGTGGCGAGGGGTCGGGCGAGGTGGAGCCCGCCTGCCGGGGGATCGGGAGCGTCCGACTCCGAAGGACGGGGTCGGGCGAAGCGGAGCGTTTCCCTCCCGTGTTGGGCTGACGATGGTCGTTGTCGCTGCGAGTGGTCCGGGCCTCCATGATCGTTGCCGTGATAGTTTTTAGACGATCGTTCACTTTTCCCCTGACAATAATCATATTGTTGACGCCAGATTTTGACACGTATTGAATCGGCGTCAGGAGGAGAAGGTTGGCCGATGAAGCAGATCTGAAAGCTACAGTAAGGAATCGGCCGATCGAGGTAACAGTTGAAAATCGGCCGATTGGTGGCGCAGCCTATGCCAACAGGATGGGATTATTCCAGAAGATCCTGGTCAAAAGATGGTCAACAAGGTATGCTAAGTCGGTCGGAAAGCAATTGAAGAGGTCCTGATTGGATTAGGAAACGGCGGCGGAAGATTCTGCGGGAGTCCGTTTCCTTTTTAAAAGTTATTATAGATATAGTAGTTTTCCTGCTTTTTAGATAAGATTGTAACAAGTCGTAATCGACCAGGAGTCCTAGTTTCAGGGTATAAATAGGAGTCGCTAGGGCTTTGCGAAGGATATCAACACATCAATCAACAAAACACTTCTACTTTTTACCAGTACTTTACTTTCAAGTCGGCGACTTCGCCAATATTTTCTTCTTCCACGAGTTCGTACGGATTGGCAGGGCTGCATCAACCTGATCTCCGGCCAATTGGTAGGTTCCGCTTATCGAGTAATATCCGAGCTTTAACTACGGGCGCATCGCTGTGGTTTCGTTTGGATTTATTCACAAGTTATCGATATTTACTAGAATCGCAAGTTTTACCTGTTATTCTAGTATTATCACCAATTATCCAGCTTGAGATCAGAGTAATCGGCTTCGTCATTGTTCTCCTTCGATTCATCGCCATACAGCCGATTAGATCTGTTTCAAGTGTTGCTTCTGTAGTAATTGTTTAGATCGCTCTAGCAGTCTTCTTTACAATTACTATACGATCATCGGCTGACCCATAGCCGATCATCTCTACAGCAAATCGGCCGATTTGCCGCCGACGCGCTCCCCAGGACAGATCGGAAATCCAGCCGATCGACGCGCCTGGAATTTAATACTCTATTTCCTTGTCAATCAACAGGTCAGATTGACTGGCACGCCGCGCGAACCGCACCAGGGCGATAACCCGAACAGGAGCTAAGCAGATTCTCCCGGGTCGTGTGTCCGACGCTGAAGACCCATCGGCCGATTCCTATCCGGCCGATTTTAGCGCCAACACACTTTTGGCACGCCCGGTGGGACATCCAAGACCTGATATGTCGAACAACGCAGAAATCTCTGACAGCAACATCATTGGGGTCACAGAAGCTGATCTCAAGGACGACCAGAGGGAGGAATTGGCCAAACATCTGGAAGATTACAAGAAGATGTACCTCCAGTCGTTCAGTCGTACCAGAAGTGGGGAAGCAGTCAAGAAGGCTCCTATCCCAGCGCCTCACCACATCACCATTGCTGAAGACTCGGGCAAGATGTCAGAGATGATTCAACAGTCCGTGTATCAAGCATTCATTGACCAATCCTCGGTGATGAGCAACACGGTGTACAACGCCGTCGTCAACTCTCTGGCCAGCGGAGCCGTTCAAGGTTATCAGGGACCGGCATATGCCGCTCCAACTACTCTGCCAGCCAGAAGCTTACCGTACACATCCCAGTCGGCTTCTCAGCCGATATTGACGCAGCGCGAGGGATACAGCTCTCCACCACTTCCGGCGTCTCCAAGATACAGTGGTGCACCATGTCTCCCATCGCGAGCGCCGTTTCAACCCATTCAGATGGCTTCTGTGCAAACACTACCTACGAGCTCAGTGCCTTGGGGGGCATCAGCCACGGCGTATTTCCCCGAGCCAGCGAACGGGCATGGCACTTATCCGTTTCAGGTGCCGTACCAATCGGCCGCCCGGCCGACGGTCTCCCAGTACCAGCCGATTTTACCAGAAATCGGCAGGGGGGCAAGCACTGTGGAAGTATTCAGAGGCACGGCGCCAGCAGCGACGTACGAAGGGGGTGCAGACTCGTTTCGCCATCAACCATCGGCCGCTCAGCAAAGTTCGCCGATTCATCACCCGGCCATACCAGCCCTTCAGCATATGCCCGCGCCTCGAACAACTGTTCATCAGCAGCAGGTGGACTGGACGGCAAAGATAGCAGAAGTAATCCAAGATCAGTTTGGACTGAAGCCGAAAGTTCAAACTTATACTTACAAGACGCCGTATCCGTCGGCCTATGACTCGTTGCCGTTCCCACACCGCTACAAAGTTCCTGATTTCACCAAGTTCTCAGGGACGGACGACACATCCACTGTGGAACACGTTAACAGATTCATCATCCAGTGCGGAGAAGCTGCCACGCAAGATGCTCTAAGGGTGCGTTTATTTTCATCATCTCTGTCCGGATCGGCCTTCCAGTGGTTCACCACTTTACCGCCAAATTCTGTTGTCACATGGGCCGATCTGGAGAAACAGTTCCACAAGTACTTCTACGCAGGGGTACACGAGATGAAGATCTCAGATTTGACCAGCCTCAGACAGAGGAGCGATGAACCAGTGACAGGGTATATACAGAGGTTGAGAGAAATTAAGAACAAGTGCTACAGTCTGGCTCTGACCGACGCACAGTTGGCCGATATCGCTTTCCAGGGCCTCTTACCGCAAATCAGAGAGAGATATGTTGCCCAAGAGTTTGAGAGCCTGAGTCAAATCGTCCACCGATTGTCAGGGCAGGAGGTCCGACCGTTTGAACAGCGGAGGAGCTTCCAGAAGAAGGTGGCATACTTGGAGGGACCTGAGTCTGACGCGGAGGAAGAAATCGGCCTGGCGGAATGGGTAAAAGGGAAAAACCCAATATCCTGCCCCTTTGGCAAGAAGGAGCCAGAGACATTCGGCTTTGACACGTCAAAGGCCGATAAAATTTTTGATTTACTGCTTCAGGAGGGACAGATTAAGCTGTCGCAGCATCACACCATCCCTACGGCCGATCAACTTAAGAAAATGAAATACTGCAAGTGGCACAACGCTACTTCTCATGACACAAATGAGTGTAAAGTCTTCCGCCAGCAGATACAATCGGCCATCGAGCAGGGGCGGCTCAAGTTTGAAACTCTAAGCCAATCGGCAAAGCCGATGAAGATAGATCAGCATCCCTTCCCGGCCAACACGGTCAACGCTGGGGAAGACTCAAGTCAAACCAAGGTGCTGACGTCAGAATCGGCGACAAGAGGCGGTGCTGTTGACCCCAGGAGGCAGATCACGACGGAAGAAATCAGAAGGAACAGGCGAGGGCCAGAACGACCACACAGGCCTGTCACCTCCCGATTTCTACTAAGTAAATATCGGCGGCAGCAAGAACAAGCACAACACCAGGAAGAGATGATACGCCGGCGTGAAGATCACTGGCAGTGTCCCTTCTTCATCCACTGCTGGGAGAACGATATCAGGTTGCCATCTGCCGATAACTGTCCGGAGTGTAACGAATCAAACCACAACGATCGCCCGAGGCTGCACTCTAGGGATAAAGGATCAGAGCCGATCAACAGAAATCGGCGCGAAGAACGGCGCGTTTCGGTGCATGATCGGCTGGGGGGCAGAGTTGACCAGTGCAACAGGTCAAAAAGCAAGATCGGCCAGCAAGATGGACTGGGGGGCAGGATCAGCGCACACGATCGGCTGGAAGAGATGGCCGATGATAGGGTATCAGATGAAGATTCCCTAGGAAGGGAACCAGATTGGGAACACGTCAGATCATCGGCCAAGCCAGTGAATCCCAGGTGGTGTCCTGATGGCCTGTCCAGATCCCAGAAGCGAAGGATTCAACGCCTACGCCAGTTAGAGCATCAAGAAGAAGAACAAAGACACGTGCCAGAAAGAAGGAATGTTAAATCTCGGGTTTGGCGCCCAAAGAAAAGCGATCAAGAAACGGATAACCAAGAATCGGCGGCCGAAATTGATATGGTATTCATACTGCCGATGGAATTCATGGCGCCAAGCGATCGGGATAAAGTGACGAAAACAGAGGAAGAGCAAATGGCACAACTGGTATTAGAGCCGATGACGGCTATGTTTGAGAAACCAGAAGAGGAAAAACGACAGCATCTTAAGGCGCTGTTTCTCAAAGGGTATGTCAACGGAAGACCCATCACCAGATTACTGGTAGATGGAGGCGCGGCAGTCAACATCATGCCGTATGCTATGTTCCGCAAGCTGGGCAAGGGCGACGACGACCTCACCAAAACGGACATGATGCTGAAGGATTTCGAAGGCAACGTGTCACCCGCCCGCGGGGCATTCTGCGTCGACCTCACCATCGGCAGTAAGACCCTCCCTACTACTTTCTTCGTCATTAATGGCAAAGGGTCCTATAATATGCTGCTTGGTCGCGACTGGATACATGCAAAATGCTGTGTCCCATCTACTATGCATCAATGCCTTGTGCAATGGGTCGGCGATAGTACAGAGATAGTCGCTGCCGATTCCGTCTACAGCGTTGCGGCGGCCGACACACAACAGTGGAGCTGCGAGCACGTCAAGTGTATATCTGGCAGGACTTGGGACACTGACTTCCTGAAAGTGTCCGATTTCGGTCTACAGCCGATCCAAGCAGTCGGCTCTGAAGATTCGGCTCGTTCGAAAGGATGAGAACCTAGGGCAGGGGTTCACGTCGGCCGATTCATTAGAGATGGGAGATTTGAGAGATAGCAGCAAATCAAGGCCGACGTACGTTGGTGCCGATTTGGATTCTGAGTACAAAAAGAAAATATGTCAAGTTAACATGACCGATTTCTCATCGGTTTTCTGGCTACACATCTGATGAAAAAAAAATATATTAGGGCTCATTATTAAGTGGAAATTACGGATTACATGAAGCAGCTCAAGACTAAATCGGCGCAGTGGCATTAAAGGAGCAATAATGTTTAACACATTGTTTACAGCCCAAGGAAGGCATTTATGGCTACAATCGCTCGTCGTCTAATTTGATCGGCCGATTCTACTATTCCCTGATCACTTTCGGCCGATCCTGGTACTTCTGACACGCGGCGACGGAGTCTTATCGTTTCACAGGCCAGATGTTGTCTTTTTTGCTTCAGCTCGCTGATCATGGTTGGGAGTTCTTGGAGCTTTTTCTCCTCAGCGGCTATCTCTTTGGTTATCTGTTCCATCTCCTTGGCTAGCTATGCTCTCCTCCGTTTCAGCCGATCTATTATGCCGACGATGTCTGGACGGCAGTTCTCGAGGAAATTGATTTTGTGATGTACTTCCTGGGTCTGGTGCTTGTACGAGTCAACCTCCTCCTGAGTTTTGGCCATCTGAGCGCGATCGGCCATACGTTGCAGCGCCCGCGAGACCGGAATCTGCATGCCCTCTATATAGGCGGCATACCCCAAGTCTTCCGACACTTCATCCGGGATGTGATCTACGACCTCATTGAAAAGTTGTCGGATCGGCGATGCATCTTTCACCAGTCGGCCGATGTCACCTTGGAGGAGGGTACGGATGCTTTCGAGCTTAGAGCAGACATCGTCGGAGACAGAGCTCGGTGGAACCGCGTGTGAGGCGGTATCTTCTTCATCGGCCAAGGAGACAGCGAAAGAAAAGATACTATTGTTAGGAGAATCTTGCTCCTGTAAGGGAACGAAGCAAAGGATAAGTAAGTAGTGAAAGGAAATCGGCCGATTCTGGTGGTAAGATTGTTACCTCTTTGAAACAAATCTCTCTTGCCTGCGCCGGTGGAAGTATTTCCCTTGTTTCAGGGATTGGTGCACTGGGTTCACCAGAAGAAGAAGATTCGATCATTATTGGCGCTCCGCTTGGGCCAGCTTCCTGAGAAAGGTATAAATGCTCGTGAGAATACTATGGGAAAATGAAATAAGATGGTAGTGGGAATTTGCCATGCCTCTGCGGGTTCTCCGGCCGATTCCAGCTGTGGAATTACAATCGGCGTACCCAAGTCGACCTGCATCAAAATTGGTTAAGTTTCCTGAATATTAAGGATGCAGGGTAAGAGATCGTATACCTCGGCAACAGGAGCTGCTGTAGTCTTAGTCCCTACTTGAGATGTGGCCGACAGCCGTGGAGATTGTGGTGGGACAACTCGTGCAGCCTGGCAAAGGGATGAAATTGATGTCAGCAGAAGATTTGGAGAATACATGAGATAAATAAAGTTACCTGGACAGCTTCTACTAAGAGCGATGCTGCAGCGGCCCCGGCTTCGGCGGTGACTTGGGGATCGGCTGTCTCGACAGCTGGTAAAGGTGAAGGACCTGAGGTCTCGGTGAGTATCATTTCCACCTGATCGGCCGATCCAACACGGGGAGTCTCGGCCGATGCTGCTGCCATCTGGCTAGCCGATCCGATACGGGAGATTTCAGCCGATGCTATTGTCGTCTGATCGGCCGATTCAATGCGAGCCCGCATCCGACGGCTGGATATCTTCGGTGTTGGTCTTTTGGGCGCTCGTCTTGATCGGCCGGTGGAGATATCTCTGATAGATGGAGCGTGGAAGCCGATGAGTGGGTACACTGTGTATTGATGGTGGCTATCGATCGGCCGGCCGCTTCGACTCCGCATTGGGGGAGCATGGCTTTCAGACTGAAGAGGTAAACGTAAGTTAACGGCGAGATGATAATGCAACATTGAAATCGGCTAAGAAGAAAAGGACATACCTCAGCATTTGGGTCGATGTTCTCTGGGTCCAGAATGTTGCAATAAATTGATGGGGATTTACAGAAAAGATGTTGCTTCCATTCTGCCCACCATAATTTATACTGTTGGGTGGCGAAGGAGGCAACTGACCAGCCGTTCAAGTCAATGGTGCTGGAGTCAGGTACTAAATCGCACAATCGGCTGTAGTCAAGACTAGAGGTTAATCCGTCTCTGAATTTTGCTTGGCCGGCGAAATAAACTCGAATCGGCAATTGGCCAAAACCTAATTGCCTTGCTGCAACCGACGGGCAATAGAACTCATAAGTGGGTGAGTCCTTTCCTGAGAAGAAGTTAGCCGGCAGAATTCCCGGCTTAATCAAGACATCCATCAATTCTCTGTCAAATGTGTGGGTGGAGAAGTCGAAGCATAAAGGCAATTCAAAAATCGGCTCCGCGAGTTGATATGGTACCAGGTGATCATCTCCTCGCTAAGTCCATTATAGAAGCATCTGAAATATTCAGCTACGCGGGTAGCGGTGAACTGGCAGCCAGGAAAGGCCGATGCCGCCTCTCCAACAGATCTGCAGCGGCGTCGGACCGATGGATTCTCCTCTGACTCGATGTTGGGAAAGGTCTTTGTCTCTATCCTCTGCTGAGAGACCTTGCTCATGTGTAGATTGAGCCAGAGGGTGATGAACCACCAAGGACCGCCTGGATTCTCTATCGGCTCTCCTTTCGACAGCTTGGCGCCGATTTGATGCATCATATGGTATGCCGATCCCAGCAAATGTTTACCGAGGGGGACGGCCGATCCTTGTGCAAGAGACTCTGCCAGAGCTTGAGTATTGGAAGAGGGACCGACCGCTCTGCCACAGAAGGAGTGCTTCTCCAGCCACATCATCAAGAAGGCGGTGTGCTCCCTCTGTGAGACTGTTCCTGTCTTCATGTTTTTGATGATGTATCCTTTCCACCCGCCGATTCCTTTGGTGTCTAGCCGATGAGATGGCTTGAAAAGATAATTGAAGGGGGTATCGGCGGAGGAAACATCTAGGCCGGTCAGCAGCAGGACATCGGCCAAGGTCGGGGTCATGGGTCCGTGTCCAAAAAGGAATGCGTTAAGTGCATCGGACCAGAAGTAAGAGGCTGCCATAACCAAAGGTTCGTTCTTTTCCATCTGAGACAGGGACAAATCTATGCACTGGCCGATTTTAAGTTCTTCCCACTGGACTTTCCAAGACCCGGCTACCCTCTGGTACCATTCTCTCCACCCGGGTGTTTCATTCGGCCAGGATCTGAATGCGCCTACCCAGTGATCTAAATCCATAGGTGACTGCTTAAAGGGGATTCTGTGAGTTTCTAAACTGATTAGATCCGTTGGATCAGGACTCCCCATAGGGCCTAAACAGATGAGGTCAGGAGACTCTGAGAGAGGAATGGTGATCATGTGCCTAAGGGCCTAAAAAGAAAGGGAAAAAAGGGAAGAAACTAAGAAAGGGACCGGAAAATACTGAAGCAGCAAGGCAAAAAAGGGAAAAAAATTCGGGCATTTACCTCTGGAATGGAAGCCATCGTCGCCGACGACACTGCTGGAGAAGCCGCCGATTGGGCCGCCGCCGCCAAAGGAGCAGCCGATGGAGCCTCTATAGATGGGGTGGTCGCCGACGGAGACGCCATTGGGGGTCGGAGCAGGCTGCGGATGAGGTCGCCGGAGAGGGGGGAGCGCTTGGAGATCGAAAGAACTTGGAGGAAGATGAACAGTAATGTGGCAGAAAGGATGCTGGATTCGTGGAGGAGGAGAGGCGGAGAAAACCAGTACTTAAGAGAGATAAAGGGGGCAAGGGCAAAGATGGTATTTTTACCGCACCGTCTACACGAGTTCCAGGGGAGCGGTCGTTTCGCGCGCTCGGTTCGAGGAAATTGCAATCATTGTGCCGCGGAACGGAAGGAGATTTTTACTGCGCCCGTTTCGGAGAAGAGGGTTAAAAGAGTTTCGAAGGAAAAGTTATATTTTACTCCGAAACTGGGGGGCATGTGTTGACACCAGATTTTGACACGTATTGAATCGGCGTCAGGAGGAGAAGGTTGGCCGATGAAGCAGATCTGAAAGCTACAGTAAGGAATCGGCCGATCGAGGTAACAGTTGAAAATCGGCCGATTGGTGGCGCAGCCTATGCCAACAGGATGGGATTATTCCAGAAGATCCTGGTCAAAAGATGGTCAACAAGGTATGCTAAGTCGGTCGGAAAGCAATTGAAGAGGTCCTGATTGGATTAGGAAACGGCGGCGGAAGATTCTGCGGGAGTCCGTTTCCTTTTTAAAAGTTATTATAGATATAGTAGTTTTCCTGCTTTTTAGATAAGATTGTAACAAGTCGTAATCGACCAGGAGTCCTAGTTTCAGGGTATAAATAGGAGTCGCTAGGGCTTTGCGAAGGATATCAACACATCAATCAACAAAACACTTCTACTTTTTACCAGTACTTTACTTTCAAGTCGGCGACTTCGCCAATATTTTCTTCTTCCACGAGTTCGTACGGATTGGCAGGGCTGCATCAACCTGATCTCCGGCCAATTGGTAGGTTCCGCTTATCGAGTAATATCCGAGCTTTAACTACGGGCGCATCGCTGTGGTTTCGTTTGGATTTATTCACAAGTTATCGATATTTACTAGAATCGCAAGTTTTACCTGTTATTCTAGTATTATCACCAATTATCCAGCTTGAGATCAGAGTAATCGGCTTCGTCATTGTTCTCCTTCGATTCATCGCCATACAGCCGATTAGATCTGTTTCAAGTGTTGCTTCTGTAGTAATTGTTTAGATCGCTCTAGCAGTCTTCTTTACAATTACTATACGATCATCGGCTGACCCATAGCCGATCATCTCTACAGCAAATCGGCCGATTTGCCGCCGACGCGCTCCCCAGGACAGATCGGAAATCCAGCCGATCGACGCGCCTGGAATTTAATACTCTATTTCCTTGTCAATCAACAGGTCAGATTGACTGGCACGCCGCGCGAACCGCACCAGGGCGATAACCCGAACAGGAGCTAAGCAGATTCTCCCGGGTCGTGTGTCCGACGCTGAAGACCCATCGGCCGATTCCTATCCGGCCGATTTTAGCGCCAACACATATATAACAAGTGCTAATCAGCAGCCGCGTGTATATATATGGCTTTAAAGTGTTTGACATCACTGCTGGCGCTAATCTGCTTGCACACGTGGAAAGAGGGATTAGCAAACACTACTGGCAACACACAAAGCATTAGCAAGCTTACTGACAAGCAGCCGCCCATCTGGAAATATGTGGGAAATTTTGAGATGTGGACAAATAGAACGAACCATATTAGAGATCAAAATTCCAGTGAACATTTCCTCTTTCCACAAATCCTACCTAGCTAGTGCTCAAGATTTATATATAATATACATGTGGGTGCTTTCAAAAACTTATTTTTTTAAAAAAAAAAGAAAGTCTTCCCCTGTCAAAAACAGGGCTTTCTGACCTTGGGCTACTCAGGTTAGCTATTAAAAAAAAGCAAAATAATGGTCTGACTTTGCAGGAGGTGGTATAGGTTGCACATGCCGTCGGTATGGTTGGTTTCATGGCTGCCGATCGAGCAGTGATGATAACTAACCACCCCCACCGGCAGACGGCAGTCAAGCGGTTGTTAGCTCAGAATTTATGTAGCAACAAACCTGGTCTCACACCCAACGGGAGAGTGTGTGTATGTGTGTGTGTCCCCCCTTAATAAATGAAATGAAATGCCCATCCATTTGCATGCTGGCCACCTAAAAACCTCATGCAACCCAATGTCTGGGAATCATTTCCTTTTCCTTTTGACTTTTCCTTTGTGATCTGCTTTACATTTGGGCACCAGAGATCCTCCCCGTGTACGTCTCCATCAGCATCGCATCATGCATTAGATATTTGTTTAGTTTTGTGTTGGCCCCATTAAAGCAGATCTGGCCAATCACTGAAAACACGGAGTTACAAAAGGCAAGGTTGCAACCGACAGCAATCTCATCTACAATAGTGCTTTCTCCATATCTCCTATTCGATTTAAATCCAAGCAATCATATTTGCGGTTTTTTAAAATTTTGAAAAGAGGTGCAAATGATCATTAACCTTTGAGCTTTAGTTTAATCATTTTCTTAATGGCATTCATCTTTAATTCTAGCAAGTAACCAATGAGCAAGTGTCTAGTCTTGTCAAAATACCCTAGTGTTAACACATCATACCCAAAATGAGACGGCATGATTTAGGATGATGCAACTTAGGTAGGAACATGTCGTTATCTCTTTCAAATCCTGTCAGATCAAATGAAAAAAAAAAGGACAAACCCACTCGCAAAACAATGAACAAAAAGATAAGTGCTATCACAGTTGGAATCGAGCCAACAATAGCTCCAGTACTTATGTACGGTTTTCCCTGACTAGGATGCCACTTCAGATTGGACCATCCATATAAAAGCTGGAGCAGGTACATTTGGTACTTAAATCCTGTGGCGTCCATTTAACAGGAAACAGAATGTGTATCAACGCTGAAGTAGCCGATCCTATCAAGATGATGCTGAATATCAAACAGTAACCATCAAATGTCATGGCTTCTCAACCAAATAGATGTTACTAAGCATGTTACAACATGAGGACCAAACTGAGGAAAACTGATATGGTCCTCGACACACAATGGTTAAAATGACCAACAGGAATTTGAGGCACGATGCCTTGCATAGGCAGACACTTCCCTCACCTCTCGAAAAGCATAACCATCTCGCAGTGCGAGGTGTGAGGAAACAGATCCACTGCCATCGCCCTCTTGGGGATAAAAGGCTGAGAGTTTGGCATGGACTTCGTCCGCTGCCTAGCAAGACCAGCAGCACTCATAGATCGCCATCCTCGGTTGCCTTTGTTCTTTTCTTGTTTCTCAGATGTTGGGGTGCACAGCTCGATCGCATTGGCGACTAGGCTATCTGGATTGCAGGAAATGTACCTGCCATAGAAGAAAAGAAGAAAAGCAGTGAATTTCAGAACTGTTGTATATTCGACTAAGATAATGTAACAGAATGCAGGTGCGTGGAATATGTACACTAGACGTCGAATGAGTGGATGAGTCCTCAATGCCTTGATCACCTATAGAGAGAGATACTAGGATGTGAGTATATAACAAACATAAAACAAGAACAACCGCTCATCAGACTTTAGTCAGATAATGGGTGCTAGGTATTAACATGAAAATATTTGACAAATAACAAGATCCATTCTTTGAACTATCAAGGAATAACTTTAAGGCATATGGAGGACGAGGAATACACTAAGATAGCCAGGCCTATGATTAAATACAAGGGGTAATTCACAGCACATTTAAACTCTAGTAGCAGGGGAGAAAAGAAAGCAGATTTTTCAGTAATTAACTATTACAGTCCTTTCAGCAAAATGTTAAAATTTACTTACAGTAGGGTGAAGGCCAACACGTGGAGGGTCCACAATGGCAACAACATTTTTGAACTGACATGCACTAGCAGCAAGCACATTGTTGTTTGGAATCGAAGAACTATCCTGGCATGTCTTGCCATGATCCAAACTATCAGCTGATGTTGCATCAGTGGGCTCATCATTGATCAATGATGCTTCCCCACAATTTTGTTCACCAGCAGCCTCATTGTGCTCATCAGGACTGGAATCAGCCTCTTTGTTAACCCTATACACTGAATCTCCCTTTATATCCTCATCACCAAAACAAGTGGGAAGATCAGCTGATCTGTCTCGAGGCTGCTCACTTTCACCATTGTCGTTTTTCTCCGTTGAACTGTCCATATTTTCACCATCATTCTCTGGGCAATTAATTGTATCCTCATTTTTGCTTGTATCATTGATTACCAAATTACTTTGAGAAGCTGCAATGTGTTGCTGTGGTGAACCAAGATATTCTGTGAGAAGGGACCCAATCACATCTTCAGCCTGTTTAATCCCAAAATATGAACTCAAATTAGATTATTTAAGCAAAGGTCAATGGAACTGAAAAGAATGATATGACAGTAGTTGATAATTAGAGAAGTGCTGTAAATTTCATGTACGGAATATGAGCCTCACCTTGCCACAGACAAAGCGGCAATTTTTTATGTCATTAATAAGAGCATTTCTGTGAGCATCTGAAACCGCCGATTCATTCATTTCAATCCCAACAACCTGTCACAATTAGTAACTAGATTTGAAAAAGATTCTTCCAAAGAAAATAGAGTCCTCTAACAAGATTGTACATAAGTTAATAAGAGTTCAGGTCTGGTCGTGTGTTACACTAGATAACAAGACTGATCACTTAGAAACACATAAATTGTGGAAAAGAAATTACCATTCCAACACGATGTGCTAAGGTCAGACCAATGGTTCCAGTCCCACAACATACGTCAAAAAGTAATGTGTCCGAATTGAGATTGGCCCAATCACCAGCAAGGGTATACAGTCTTTCTGCAGCAAGAGTATTAACCTGCATAATCGTATGTCATTACTATATTTAACCACAGAAGTAGATTGGCAAAGTAACTTGCTATTTCAGCTACAGACCTGGAAAAAAGCTGTCGGTGATATGGAGAACTTTAAATTGCTGATGTGATCATGGATTCTCGTTTTATCTTCTGCTCCGCCTTCCAACTGATCTCCCTTTGGCACCAATAGTGGGATCAACGGACAGTCAGCAGGCGCAGCATTTGATATTCCTTTATGATCCTGCATGAATAAGTAGATTCCATTATTCTTCAAATATTTCAAGAACAACAAAGACAGACAACTTATCAATATAAGCTGCAAGAAACATCCACAAGGGATTGTTTGATCTTTATCAAAAGAATATCTCGTGAACTCAATTACAGGTCCTAACAACCTCAAATCTGGTTTGGTTAGGAAAGATAAAACCAAGATAAGAAGAAATATCAAATTTTAGCCAACACTCGATATCATGAGTTTTATGACAAGCCAACCCTTGTTTTTCATGAAATCAGTTTCCAATCTAGATTTCTCTACTGTTGAACTACTCATCCAAACAAAATAAAAACTTCTCCAACAAAATAATAAATAAAAAATCACTTTCCCTAAAAATCATATAAAAACCTATTTTCAAATAATGTTATTGCCAAATCTTTTTTTGCTAAATCCTATTTTTTATAAATCTTATTGACAGATTAACATGATCCAAACAACCACTAAAAACAAATGAATAGTGGACTCAGTGTTAGGAAGGAACATATAAATTAGTAGCAGCCTTAAGTACTCCCAGAAAAATGTTAAGCAAGATTTCAGACTACCACGACAAAGTAAGTGATTAAAAATATATGTACCTTTTACTGGATAGCATACACTACGCTTCACATGGAAAAAAATCCTATCCACTATCCAGATTGCATAAAATGCACAAAGGAAAAAATGCACAAAAATCATAGCTCTGAAGCTGGGAAACATTACTTGCACTACAATAGTTGTTAGTGGCAAGGGAGGTGAGCACGTTGCGGCGCCTTGTATCAAGGCAGCGGACAGCTTGTCAAACTCTTCTTTCATTAGAGCCTCATCAACATCTGTTGAACACACCTAAAAGTATAGGTGAAGTTTGATAGAGTGTCAGTGGTCAGCCACTAGGAATCTTTATAGCCATTGAAGTGATACTATAAGTGCATTTTTGCTCCAAACAACCTGCACAATAAGCATGACTTCTGATATCTGTGATTCCCCATTCTGTAAAACAACAGCTTCCGCTGAACACCTTCCCTCGCGAACCTGATAACAATCCCAGACTAAAGTGTTAAATCTAGAGTACTCCTAATTATATATCCAATACAAATATAAATAGAAGCATCTTACTAAGGTTTAAAAGTTAGAGAACATACTGTGAATTGGCGCCAAAACCCACAGTTATCAACTCGGCTCCACAAAGGCAAGCTTGATGACTGCAGAAAATCTTGGAACATCTGAGCATATTTACAGGAAATTTCTGAGACGTTTGGGCAGTTCACAGGTTCCTCAACAGCAGTCACACCTTCCCTAGAATCATGTTGTACCAGTCATTATTACTGGAATTAAGAGCAGTGAAGAAAATGAGAAAGAGATAAGCCAACCTAAAATTCCCAAGCATAAATCCTACTGTCTTCTTGCCCTCCAAAGAATATCCTACAGAGAACTCGCACTTGTTACGGTATCCATCAACAATGGGGGACTCCAAAATGCCTTCGAGCTTGCAAGGAAGACCACCTGGGCAATTGAGCAGGTCATTACTACACACTAAAAAAAGGTAAAGAACATTTCCCCTAATGCAATGAAATGCAGCTCTCCTGCCTGTTTGAGAAAAAAAGATAGAGAACAGAAAGCCATTTCCAAGAATCTAAGCACAGGTCATTGCAAAGACCACAATAAATGCATCCTGCTAAGCTGAAAAAGCAAGTTTTGTGTACCCAGTTGTTTCAGAAGTCGGAACAATGAGAGGTGCATGCTCCAAATATTTGAGATTATAATTGCCAAGCATCTCAGATACTGGTGCAAAACAAATTTATACATGTTCCGAGTAAACGAAGTATATTAGATTTCATTTATTTTTCATGAAGAGTTGGAATGCATGCTATCAATGTCCATATTTCACCAAAAGAAAGGCATGGCTGCCACACGTTTTATACTCAAGCACTGCATATCACACGTCTTTGCCTGGAGATTCTAAACGCTTTGTCTGCTATTGAAATGATGTATGGAAGCATTGAGGACAGAAGCATTGCTTGGGTGGAACTATGATAATTAATCTTTGCAAGTTTGGATCGTGGAATTTTGTAATTTGGAATACAAAGGCAGTGATTCAGTTGTAGAGTCCTCAACATTCAGATGGGCTAATCATCATAGGATAATGCAAAATTGAATAAACAGAAACAACATAGTGGACAAGTAGATGTTCCCTCAGCACATACATGTACCTATCTGCATATGATGATTAATACTTCTATATTCACTAGATATTTGCATTAACATGGGTAATATTAAGTAAGCACTAAATTGCATGTCCGTTAACACTATATTTAACTCTTCCGAGGATGGAGATTGTATCAGTTTACTCATAGTCCCACGTGGTCTGCCCAGATATGCATTATATTTCTGTCATTCTGCCAAAAAATCCAACAAAAAGCATGCCATAGAATCATCTTTATCCATATAGTTGTCTAAAAGAGTCTGCACGGGATCATCAGAAGTAGACTGATTGCTTATGCATGGCTAAAGCCAAAACAAGCTACAAGTGTAATTATATTTGATGAGAACATGTTACAGTACTAGTTGAGGCATTTCTTTGAAAAAAAAACAAAGGCAACGTAAACCTATCCGATCCTGAGGGGAGCTAGATCAGCTCATCACCCTCCATTAATAGAGGTTATCTTAATTACTGAGAATAAAATGTACAGATGCACCACAATAAGGTAAGGACATTACCAATTTCCTTTGATTTAAAAATCCAATTAGGAAGGGGAATGGTAGGTGGGCAAGCTTTCCTAGCATTGCGAGTCTATGATACAAGACAATAACAAAATTGGTTAGTAATTTCTGCAGAAACATAGTAAAGCACTGTTTAAAACAGTATAAGGATATGAAATTGCTCTTACAAGTCTCTTCAATATTTGTGCCATTGAATGCTTTTTGTGTTCTAGCTGATCATTGTAAGGCATAAGGGCAAGGGGAGTAACAGCATCACGAGCACTTTTTTTACTTGATGCAACCACTTGAGATGCAGATGTTTCCCCAGCAGGAGTATCAGGACTACTACCATTTTCTGTTGCAGTTCCATTAGCAACAGGCCCTTCAGCACGAACTTTCTGATGAGACCTACGATTAGCATCAGATATCTTTATTTCCTTTCCACCAGAAGGATTCTCCTTGAGGACCTAATCAAGTCGAGAGGAAAACGTCAATCTTAATTTCAAAGAAACCTCGACAGGTTGTTAGTATGAACAGACAGATAATTACCTGAACGGCATGTGTTAATTGCTCGACACTTTCAAAAGTCACAAAACCAACTGCCATTCCCTTCTTCTTCTTTGCTGTCGCATACGAGATTCCCTGCAGCAGCATAGTTTTTAAATTTTAGCATTTAGATTGGTAAAATCAGCGTAAAAAAACAGGCTTGACAAATGCAAAGTCATATCCTATCTCTTGGAAAGGAAAAAAAAAAGGAAATTGGCTACATGACACTCCATATGTGTGGGATTTCTGTGGAACACTGTAAAACCGCCCTCTAGCTCACGGACGCAAGAAATCCTATTTTCCATTAGATAAACATTGTGCCACAACAAATGCCACATACTTGAAGGTTCCGTAGCATATTTGCAAAAGAAATCCTGCCAAGGTACTGAAGTATCAAATTTGCTAGAACTTAATTGAAAAATTACAAATAATTTTTGTTCAAAAAACATTAGTTCATGCCTGGCCGTTTCCATAGTGTGTGAAATAAACATGATCCAATTCCATCCCCCCAATGTTCCTACAATACTCATGGACAATGAACACTCCGATGCCACTGCTAGACAGAATCAACTTTGCTTAGAACTTCAATGTATTAAGCCAATCATTCCAGCCCCAGCAGTAATTCAATCTAATGCTACTTCCTAATGCCGGAAAAGCAGAGTAGAGTAACCAAGGAATTTAACACAAAAAGTACGACTTACCTGGTCTTGGAGGAAGGCCTTGAGCCTATCAGCCGTCCAGCCCCTGGGTAGGCCGACGAGGCACTTGTCGAGCGACTGCTCATCCACGGTGACCTCCTCCTCGGCCTCCTCCTGGGCCTCCGCGGCGACCTTGCGGAGCTTCTTGGCGCGGTCGGATGTGGGGTCCCAGGTGCCGTCGGGCCTCGGGCGGAGCTCCTCCTCGGTGTGCGCGTAGCGGCAGGACTCCCCGTGGCTGCACCCTTCGGCGCCGGCGCCGCGGCGGCGGAAGTAGGAGCACAGGCTCGTCTTCCACATCGGGTGCCGGCCGCCGCTGGCCGCATCCTCACCGGAGGCGGCGGGGACAGATGGAGCGTCTACGACAGCCGCATCCGGCGATCCTTCCTCCCTCTTGCGCTTCTCTCCGGCGAGTTCGGGCTGCGACGGCGGTGTCGTGGTGTCCTCCATGGCGGCGATGGCGGCGGCTGTGTGCGCGGAGGGTTGCAGAGAGTAGCAGTTTGCAACCGAAGGATTTGTCTTGGGCCTTTTGGTTGGAAAGCAAGTGGGTCGTCGCTTCTTCTATTTTGGGTCTGGATGGAAAACGGCCTGCTTGCTGCGTTCTTGGGCTCCTCCTCTCAAGAAAAGTTACGCTGTATTCCTGGGCCATCGCCCATCCGTTCAGCGGAAATATTAGGAGTCACGCGCGTTACTAGCGGTTGATGGTTGCAGAAGGTCCACGTACGGCTCGCCGCCTCCGCCGCCGCTCGCCGCGCCACCAAGACTGTCGGAGTTAGGGTTTCAGGAAGAGCGGCCGCCGGCGAGGGGTGGGAGGTGGGGGGAGCGGTTGGCGGCTATAGACGGTGAAGTTGAGGGCGGCGGCGGTCCGGCGATGGTGGCGGTTCGACTGGCGGAGGCAAGGCGGCGCTCAACTAGGCAGGGCTGGATCCCCGCGCGGGCGGTGGCCGGCGACGAGGCAAGAAGAAGGCCGAGGTTGAAGACCGGTGGCACGGCGGCGGCTGCCGGCCGGGGCTGTGGACGAGGGGGTGGGGGAGGCGGGAGGAAGAAGATGAGGCGGGGAAGATTTCTATGATGCTTTATAACTACCAGTCACATATGTGACTCGTAACAACACCCCTCTGCCAGTAGAGAATTGGGTGTTTGGAAATATTTGCCTCCGGGGCCTGTTTTCTACCCTTAGAATTGGGCTGAATTGGGATCACTTTCTAGGAGTTCCGCTTTCGGGGGCTATTAGGAGTTACACGTGTGACTAGCAATCAAGGTGTCACACAGTCATATTTTCTAAAACCGTATATCCAAATCAAAATCCGATTGCATCATTGTGTTCCTTGCGACAAAATCTTTAAAACAAGATCACACTTGGATGATTTTTTTAACATATTTTTTAACATATTTTTAACACGGAACAATTTTTTTAAAGCTATAATAATTATTCTAACAATATAAAAATAATATTCCGCCTTGTATAATGGTTTGACGGCCAGTGTGACTCCTAATATTTTCGCCTTTCCAGAAGCTGAAACGGTGGCCTATCCCAAATTCTTGGGCTAAGTGGGCTTAAATACGCAGTTGCTAAAGTGCTTAAGCAATTGCGCATTTGTTAACGACATGTCAATGCAACGCATATGTCCGCGCGCTATCAACAACTCCAATAGCAAAACTGACAGCAATGAGGGATTTCATACCTTTCGACTCTTGTTATAAAAAATTTTAGTTAATTATTTTGACATCTAAATGATTTTAAATAAAATATTAAATTAGAAAGTTGTACATCTCATCAGAACATAAAATTAATTAAAGCATGTCTCCGCATGGACCCATAATAAAAAATAAAAAAATTGAAAATTCCAATTTTGATTTGCCAGCTACTTATTTCATGGCTTTAATTTGAGCTGCGGATCCTACTCTGGAAACAGAAATACCCACACAATCTGGAATTCATATTATTAAGAACATGGAAGAAGTATCAATGTTGGGCGGATAATAAGTATTTGTACCGGCTTCTAACAAGAGTCAGCACGGATAGTCTCTAGGGGCATCCTTACGGGTTGAAAGACTCTATGAGAACTTACTAGTGCATCACAAAACTTACTTGGCCCAGTATAATACTAAGCTCCAGAAAATAAACCAATTTGATGATGATGATGATAAGTGCAGCCTCGTGTTTTCCATGGCAGCAACGGGTAGATGAGCAGTCGTCATCTATTCTATTTTTTATAGTAACACTCACTTCTATTTTCTATATTTTTCTCATGTACCAGGGTGGAGCTGCCTTGTGCCGTCAGGGTCGCCGGACCTCAATAAATTTTACAAAACTCAATATAAAATACTATTCACTAACCCGTTGTGCCAGTAGAGCCGATCCCGGTGACTTGGTTGGCTGGCTTCACCCCCTACTTGTACTGTTTTGAACATATACAACAAAAAGGAGTTACATATTATATTAGAAATTAAACTGCACAGTACAATACAACGACACAAAAAGGTTGGCCTAGGAGTAGATATTAAACAAAGTTAGAAAATAATGATTTTTGGTGGCCTATACACTTCATCACAGGAACAGAAAGCGACACCTGCCCAACTCACTCACATCCAACCATGCTCAGCCTACTTTTCGCAAAAAAACAATGCTTAGTCTACATCTTTCTCTATCTTTTCTTTTTCTTTTCTATTCAGAATATAGCCTATGTCTCATTTTCACAAAATTTAATTTAACTCGACCTATTATAACGACTATAAAGATAGCAATTAGGAATGGAAAAACGGATACTAATTTTAATGAAAAGTGATGACACAACGGCTGTTAACGTGCAAATTATGCGGCTGCCCCTCACGTGGTGAGCACCCCGTAGCTGTTCCGCTAAAGGAGATAGCTGTTCCGCTAAAGGAGATAGAACATTATATATTATCCACCATGGAGCAAATATGACCCAAAATTGTCAAACACGAGCATGTGGTTGATTGTTTAACACCGAAGAGAGGAATTGTTTTTCCTCCCTTTAGTTGTGTCTTCTGTCTTCTCCCTTGTCCACTTGGGGTTAAAGACAGTGAAAATCTACCGATCTGACCTAGCTAGCAAGTATCTAACGAAAACAACAAAAAGACACATGATAAGGTAAAATGTTGCGCTTTGAGAAAAGAATTTTAGAGGTGTTGTTCTAGTTTTTTTAAATCAACCAGACATCTGATGCCGATTATATTGAAAAGAAGAATTAAAGTCTGAATGGTTGGCTAACAAGATAAATGAGAAGAAACTACAACCCCGCAGCAAGCTCACAACGCTCCACCACTGCTACAGCACAGCCACAATAACCGAGTTTAAAAAACAATGTTGGGTCTAAAACTTCCACATGTAATACATTATTTTCGGGATTCTAAGCAATCTTGGCAATAGCAACACTCTACTATGATGAATGGATAAACTAGCAAACAATATCATTGATATTTCGAGAGAATGTGTCAATTTAAGGGTGGTAGAAGAATTTAAAATGGTTGTCGTCGCACTTGACAAAACTATGCACTATAGGTATTGCAAATACGTCTTTTTGCGAACTATAATAAACATACTAGATTTGTATTCTTTTTATGATACAGCAATACATTAGCATGTTACATTGAAGTTTAGCTATAGTTGTAAGACAATTGCATATCTTATTTGTAATTCTGTCATAGAATTTCCTTGATGTGCATTTGTTGCACACAAATAGTTGGCACATTTTACCTGTTTTGATTGAAAGAAAAAAAATAATGGGCGCCTAACAGTGGTTGGTTTGTTTGACTTGGTTGGAGCAAGAAAGTAAGATATTGGTAGTTGATTAATGGTGGGGGCGGGCCCACATAAAAAAAATCAAGGTAGGGAGGTTAGCGAAATGGACACGATGAGATTGGGACGGACGGAAGCAGAGGCCGCTTCTCCTTCTCCCCCCTCTCTCGCTTTCTGCCGTCAGGGCTGCTGGCTGAGCACACGAGCGGAGCAAGGGAAGGGAAGCTTTGAGGAGGAAGCAGCGGGTTTGGGTTGACCGGAGCGGAGTGGAGTGACCCCCAACAACCCTCCCACCTCCCCTTTCTTATTGCCACCGCTCCACGTTTCCACCAAACAAGGCAACAAGAAGAGATTGGCAGCGCGGCGAGGGGGAGATCTGCAACCTTCTCCAGTGATGATGGAGAGCCAGCCGCTGCAGGAACCGACGGCCACGGCTCCGGCCGCCGGAGAAGAAGCAGCCGGAGCGCCGCCCGCCGTTGTAAGCGCCGCTTCCTTCCTTTACCTGTCCTTGCTCTTCTTGTTCGCTTGCCCGCTCGCTGCCAGTTGAGCTTACCGGGCCACCGAATCCTTGCCATTCTGGTGATTGGATGGATCTCGAGTTGATAGCTTCGGCCAGCCAGGAAATCTGGTGCTTCCTCTTGCTTCGCCCTGTCCTACCAACTCCTCCCACCAACCTCACTCGCGAGATCTGGTGGGATAGTTTTGGGATCTGGGGAGCTCGCGGCGTTGACTTGTTGAGGAGGAGCAAGACGGCATCGCCATGTCCGAGCCTTTCACTAGTTTTCCCTCGCATCATTGTCTCTCGCTTGGTCCTCGTGGGATTCAGATCTGCGTGTCTTTGCTGCTTTACTGCAACTGCCTCGTGCCTGCTGACGCTTGCTGCTTTTTGCAGGTCCCCGGCAAGGAGTTCACCCGCACCTGCAAGGGCCTCGTCGTCGTGCTCATCGGCGGATACGTGCTGCTGCAGCTCCTCCCCTCGTCACTTAACTACCTCGCTATCATCCCCTCAAAGTACGTACTTGCCTGGATAAACCACGACGCACAAAGAAACAACTTTTTCTGCACCAGGTGGTACATTTCTAAGCTTGTTCCGACGTCTTGCAGGACAATCCCGTATGTATGGACTGTCTTCACGGCTGGTTACATCGAACAAGTCCTTCCAGGGGTGAGCTCAATTCCTTACAAATTGTATTACTCTGCTTTGCTTTGATTGCAATTTTGGACTTCATGGCTGTGAAATGCTTGTACCATCTTAAGTACTTTTCTTATAATACTGCAAACTAAGCATTACAGCTCAAGCAAAATTGTGCTGTTGAAATTCATTTATCAAATTGACTTAAATTTGGATGGTAATTTAGAAAAAAAATCTTGCTTATGGTATATGTCTTATGGTAATTTAGAAAAAAAAATCTTGCTTTTACAGGCCATTGGCAGTTCTCTTGGTCTTCTCTTCTGTGGGAAGGACATCGAACCAGTATGGGGCCGCAAGGAGTTCTTGAAGTTCATTATTTTGGTCAACTCCATATGTGGAGTCCTTGCATTCTGCTTTGCTATTGGACTATACTATGTCACAGGAAAGGAGAGCTTCCTGTAAGTTTCAAGCCAACATTCAGCTCTGTATAGATGTGCCTATTTCTCATTTCTCATTATCCATTTACCTGGCAGGCTTGGCACCAGACTTCATAGTTCCATTTAATGTGCTTATTGCCCTTGTCTTCTGTTTGTGTAAAAATGGTCAATCAATGTGCTATTTGTCAACATTTGCCTCTATTGAGTAAAGCCACACTCTTAGGCCTGCTTGTAAGAAATACATATTACTAGCTTATAGCATGATATCACACAACTACTCATCTATTCAATAACGAATATTCTTTGGACACATTGATCACACACTAGTACAGTTGTTAGTTTTGCATCATTCGAGTTGCTGGGTTACACAGTAACACAGTACCATGTAGAAAATAAAATTGCTGTCTGAAATATGGTACATCACCTGACCTTGCTGTGCCATGCCATGCAGTGTCACACCACTTTCTGGTTTCCACGGCTGCCTTGCTGGCTTTCTTGTGGCCCTGAAGCAGCTGTTACCAAATCTTGAGCTCCCCATGTGTTTTTTCTGGAAAATAAAGGCAAAGGTATATTAATTGACTACTCTATCGCCAGTTCTAAGCCTACAGTTGTACTAGACCATTCTAATGGTATACTTCTTCTGCAGCAAGTTAACAAGTTTGTTGATGTTGAGTTCCCTTATCTCTTTGTTTCTCTTGCTACTGCAGTGGATGCCATTCTTTGTTGTATGTTTCTCAAGCATCATGGCCTTCATCGTGCCTGATTCCATCAACTTCCTACCAACTTTGGTGTCCGGGATGTATGTCAGCTGGCTTTACCTCAGATACTTCCAAAGGAACCCACTGACTGGACTTAGGGGTGATCCAAGTGATGACTTCTCCTTCCCCAGTTTGTTCCCAGCTGCCATGCGGTAAACTTCCGATCCTCCTGCATCAGCAAGTATTCACTTATTCATACCACTTTTGACAACATCCCCCATTTCCCCCTTGCAGACCAGTGACAGATCCTGTCGCCAATCTGTTTGATAGGATGCTGTGTGCAAGGTCTAGGCCTTCCGAAGTGGCCCTCCCAGTTTCAGATCCTACCAAGGCTTCAAGAAGAAGGTATATGAGTTCTCCTTTAGTTAGGTGGGATGGTAGTGCATACTAGTCATACTTTTTGCTCTCACTTTTCCGTGATTGTGATGGTAGTAATACACTAAGACTGGGAGTGATACCTGTCGATGGTATTAATTTATATTTCTGCTTACGCTAGTATCAGAACAGTAGCGTTATACTATGGCATAAAACCAGTCATTTGTGCCTTCAGTAAAGCTATGGTGCTCCTCTAAGAAAAACAAGCTATGGTGCTCCTCTAAGATAAAAAAGCTTTGGTGCTGTGAGGCTGAAAATTTGAGAGACATGACATCACAAAAATAAATATTTCTTATCAGTTCAAAGCTCACCGATTCAATTTAACTGTTACAGGGAACGTGCCGAGAGGGTGCTGGAGGAAAGGTTGGCCGGCGAACATGCTGCTGACACAGAAGCCCCAGCTCATGGCCATGGCACCGCTGAAGATTGAGAACTTCCTCCGCCCAACACCTTAAAAAGGAGCCACGGGTTCCCTCCATCGCAACTCTCCAAATCTGTGTTCTGGAGAGTGCATTCAGTTTACGGAACCAATAATATGATGTCTTACTCCTTTTTGTTTCTTTACTGCGGAGATTTATTGGTTAAATTGTGTTCCAGTCCGATTATTATTATTACTACAGTGAAAGAAGAAAAGAGTGGCATTCCCGGCCAGATGTAATGTAGAAAGAAGAATGGCTTGTCAGGATCAATATTGAGGTGATTTTTTCTAGTGAACATGATTTGAGTGGATATTAGGGCTCACATAAGAAAATGGCGCGCTGAATTTTGTGGCCTTATGGTGTAGAGTCAAGAACTCAATATTGATTTCCCCCCTTTTCTGAAAGAAGATACTTGAGCAATCTTTAGTTCAGATTTGTAGCAGAGTTCAGAAACGGCTGTCAAGATGGAATCCTATATATTCTTCCTACCACAACTACAGTTTGATATTAAACATGGACATGGATTCATTTTTTTAAGTGGACCACTATAGTTAGTAAAACAAATCTGACTCGTGATCTGACTCGTGAAATGGTATGCTTACCAATGGTTTTAGATCAGTCTCAATGGGAATGTCATATAGAAGTATGCATATCAAGACCACATCAGGAAATTTGTTATGAGGAGTCATTTATGAGGAGAGAGGAGGGGATGCCCACATCAGGAAATTTGCTGACATGACAGAGTCATTTATGAGGAAAGAGGAGGGGGAGTTTCATAGGATGAGACCATGATACTCCTCCAGCACAGTTATCAAGTTCTTTGTCTTGGTAACTGTGTGATGACACTCTCCACTCAGACTGGCGTTAGCCACGTAGGATGCAGGGCATCTACCAACCAATACTAGGATTACAGTCTTACCGTAGAGTTGGACAAGATTAATGGTCATAATTTATACTTTTTGAGTACGATGGTCAAATTAATATACACTGATAAACACAATTGTCATTCATGTATTTTACTCGTAATAAAATATGCTTGGTATTTTTACTGACAGAGGTAGTATTGCCTAAATCTGCCTACCTTAGTTCGATGAATTTGAATCTTCGAGTTTTTTTAAGGCAATTAGTAACTTGTATTCCCTACATCCTAAATTACCATTAATTTTGCTATATATCTAGATATAGTATGATGCATAGTAAAATATATGTATATCCAGAAAAGCTAAAACGAATGGTATGGGGTGCGAAAGGAAAGTGCCTTTTTTTTTTAACACGGAAAGTG
The DNA here is from genome assembly GCA_032594955.1 of Panicum miliaceum. Lineage (NCBI taxonomy): Eukaryota > Viridiplantae > Streptophyta > Magnoliopsida > Poales > Poaceae > Panicum > Panicum miliaceum. Next base: position 1,189,014 of record CM064070.1, on the reverse strand, counting down.
TCCTTTGGAGTTTGCACAAGAGTTTACCACGGGCCGTCGATTCTTGATCCAACGGCTGGAGTGTTGAGAGGTTGGGTGACTGACTGGAGAAACCCTCGCAATCTCGCCCCCGTCTCCTCCAGTCCTCCTCCTATACCTTCTCCGGCGGCGGCTCACGCGTAGCGAAGAAACAACAAGATGGCGACGATCGTGAACACGACGGAGGAGGAGCCCATGCTGGCCGTGGTGCGCTTCACCGCGGAGCTCGCCTGGGCCGACGCGGGCCCGGAGGTCGCCGACCCCGAGGTCACCCGCCTCTGCCTCGAGGCGCAGGAGCACATCCTCGCGGGGCGCTGGCTCGACATGGCCTCCCTCATGCTCGCCTCCGCCGACCTGCTCCTCACCTCCCCGTCGCGCGCCCCGGACAAAGGCACCTTCCTTTTTGTCTTTCTATTCCAATTCAAGATTTGGTTTGCTTGCTCCTGGATGGGGAATTGAGCCCCCAACTCGGCTTTTGCAGATCTCGAGTGCGTCCTCTCCGTCATCTGCAGCCTCGTCACCAAGGCCGGGTCGGAGGACCAGGCGCTGCAGATCACCGACATCATCTGCGCCAAGCTCACCCAGCAGCCCGACGACAAGCCGGCGCTGCGCCTCAAAGTGTAAGCAACAACCACTAGTAAACCATTCTACCAATTGTCTCGGATGCTTGGTTTGCTTACAAATCACAATGTTGTTCCCAAATGTATGCATGTAGTCTGTTCAGCTTGTACAATCTGCTTCCAAGCCCCTACGGCAAGGCATTTGTTTACAAGAAGGCTCTCGAGCTCGCCACGGCCGGAAAGGCTGCCGAGTACATCATCCCGTCATTCAAGAACATCGACAGCTTCGTCAGTGAGTGGGGAATTGGCAATTTAGAGCAGAGGGAGCTGTACCTCGCCATCACTAGGATCCTCAAAGATCACAAGGGGTGAGGCACGCTTGTCGCTTGCTACTGATCATCAAGTTACTTTTGTTTACTACTTGTCTGGCGAGGTTTTGCACTGATGCAGTTTGACCTATTTTTCATGGGCAGCATGACCAAGGACTACTTCAAATTTCTCAACAAGTATCTCGCTACTTTCAAGGGATCAGATGATGACTCTGCTAGAATTGGTGATGCAAAGGAAGAGGCTGTTGCAGCAATTATCGAGTTTGTTAAATCGTCTAACCTCTTTCAGGTGCTTGATTGCTCCAGTCTATGCCTCTGTAATTTTCAATTCTATGAGAAGATTCAGAAGGATGTTTTTTCCTGAGCTGTTCATTAGTGCCTCACTTCTTGAATTAAAAAAAAGCAATGTGTTCTTATATCATTTATCCAGATGTGAATTTGTCTGATTAGAATGTTAAATTTGGTACAGCATTACTCTCGCCGACAAAATCTAATGTTATCCATCTTGCACATAAACAGCGATTGTTTTCTCAGTATCTTCTCCGGCCCAAACTTGTGTGATTATAAATTGATAGATTTGACATAGGGGTAGATTACAAGTCGTGTTTTTCTTTAACCATTTATGTTGTAAAATCCTTCCACTATTCCATAATGTAACCTTATATCTTCTATGTCAACAATAACTTTCAATATATCTGAGTTGTTGCAAATTTTAATCTTGATATCTATGAATATGGTGGCCACATCATAAAATCCTTTACCAGCTTTGTGCTTCCGATCAGTGTGCTGGATTGATGGGAATTTTTTGTAATTACAGTGTGATCTGCTCAATATGTCAGCTGGTGCACAGCTTGAGAAGGACGAAAAGTATCAGTTGGTTTATGAACTTCTAAAGATATTCCTTACTAAGAGGCTTGATTCCTATTTAGAGTTTCAGACTGCAAACTCCGCCTTGCTGAAAGATTACGGTATGTTCTCCTGCTGGACCAGTACTAATGATTTTTCCCTTGCGAATTCAAGTATCTCATACATCTTGGATAATTGGATTCATTTCTTTGATTTTTGATTGACAATCGACAGGACTGGTTCATGAGGAGTGCATAACCAAAATGCGCCTCATGTCTTTGCTCGATCTGAGCAGCCATTGCTCTGGTGAAATCCCTTATTCAGCAATCACTGAATCACTTCAGGTAAATTGGCTTTTTTAGTTACTGTTCCATTTGATCAAATGAATTTTATTCACCTTGTTGTAGCTTTGATTTGACTTCGACAACGCTTTGTTAGATTAATGATGATGAGGTGGAGCAATGGATTGTGAAAGCAATTGCATTCAAGATATTGGATTGCAAGGTTGATCAGCTTAACCAGACTGTCATCGTCAGGTATTTACTTCGCTAGGACTTTTGAAGGTCGTCTTAATATCTTATGTGTGAATCAAGGTTTCTTCTGCTTGTCATAGGATACTATGTTATTGTTTTGGTTAATTTGTGGTCTTATGTGCAAATTTCAGTCGGCATACGGAGAGGATATTTGGGATGCCACAGTGGCAGGGTCTGCGCACAAAACTTGGAGTTTGGAGGGTAACCTCTTGATTCACATCGAATTCGCAACTTGATCAGCACATTTTATCTAGAGATCCTACTGTGGTGTGTTGACTTATTTGCATTTATTGTGCTCCTAATTGACTTTTCTTCCAAAAAATGTGATCCAGGGAAACATTGCCAGTGCTATTAACACAATCCAAGCTAACAAAGTCACTGAACAGGGCACACAAGCAATGCATGGCTTGATGATCCGCTGACTGTAGGCGAGTCTGTGAGTTTGTAGCTTGATGGATTAGATGAGAAATTTTGTATGAGACAACTTGTAATCTGAGTTAGACCCTGTGATGATGCTGGATAGGTTTCAGATGCAATGCATGCTCCTCAGCACCATTGTGGATTCTGTCAGCACAGCCGTGCAAGTCTCAGTTGTTACACATACATTTTTTTTTTTGACAGGATGCAGTTTGCCATGATAATTTTTCTTCACTGCTAATTGTTACCCTTTCTAGGTTTCGGATCATTCATTTGTGTTCGGTCTGAGCACTTTGGTGATATCCTCATTATTTTACTAAGTTAGATAGTTGGACACTTGGACTTGTACACAAACAAAACATCTCAACAATACTTTTTGCAGCCCCAAAACCCGCCCTGCTGTTGTACCGAGAGTTGCAGTCAAATGCATTTGTGTTGCTTATATTTATGTTCTGAATCTGAAATTACCACAGCCAATATTTTTTGTATGCCTAATGGATTTTACATCATGCATCTCTACAGAAGAAAATATTTTTACTTGCCCCTAAAAATAGAGAGATGCTTTTATTGAACTTATATGAAGTAATATGCAGAAGATGTAAACTTTTGTAAATATACCTTTTTGGTTTTGAACTAAAATATGAATACAAAATGCATTTCTGTTGCTCTGAAACACAGCAGCTTACTATCTGGTACAATAATAACTTTTACTGATCATCACAAAAGAACAAGAAGATTCAGCACTTCAAAATAAAGTGACGCATGCTTTAACTGAAACTCCTGAAATAATCAGTAACTATGCAGAAGATTTAAAACTTTGTATTTAACACCTTTTGGCTTGTGAACTAAAAAAATGAATACAAACATGTACAAATACAATGCACAGCTTTGCAGCGAAATGGCTGGCTTCTTTGGTGATGCTGCACTAATTTTCATCCTACAAAATATTTCCCGAAAATTCTGACTATAACAGCAGAAATTCTGCATGAACTTGCGCAAAACCTGAAGCCTCCTCTTTCCAAGAGCTGCTTCTTGAAAGTAGTCAAATCTGGGAATCCTCTGCACTATTCAAGCCAAAGCTTCATGGCTTTTAATTCTACAGTATATGCCTGAAAAACAGTACCCATGATTAGCTGAGGTAAAAATGAATATTAGATTCGATATTAACCTGTTCAGTGGTGAATGGACAGCAACCATGAACGCAAACAAATAAAAATTTGGACCACGTCCCAATCAATCAGGTTAGCAAATCTCCTACAGATAATTTGATGCTTTTGTAACGGTCTGAATTATATTACCAAAAAGGTAAGGCTAATCTAACAAACACCTTTTGAATTACAAAAATGAAAAGCAAGGTGACATGACAAAAATGTTTTGAACCTAACAAAGAGGGAATAGAAAGTAACAGCTGGCTGTAATCAACCTTATAGGCTCAAGGGCAGATCATCAAAGTTGAAATGTGTCACAATCATAAGTCAATTGATTTAATATAGTCTGCGTTGAGATGCCACACTTTCTGTGATTTTTTGGTGCTGATCTCACTGAAATACTAAAGACAAATGAAAAGGAACCGAATAACCCTTTTGTATATATGCTAGCGTCAAGTTGAAGCATGTAAGAAATGGGTACAACTAAGAACCCATCCATGTGTAGAGAACCAAAGCAGATTTCTGGAAGGTACAAAACTAACCTGTCAAAGGAGTTAGTGCTTTGTTGAACATAGCTGGTGGTACTATTTAAGAGGAATAATCACATCCAGATTCGTCCCAACTCGCCATCCTTTAGGATAGGCAAGATTCTCAGATCCAAATGGCACATGCCAGTTCATTATATGCGAGCAGTCAGCAGGCACGCCTTCCATCTGGCTTTCATCCTCCACTAGTTGCTCTACAAACGTGGTTCCCTGCAAAGTAACAACCATCTCAGCCGTGATACTACAAGCAGAAAGGCATCAGAAACAAAGTACAAACAGGGAAGCAGATAGGTCTTCCATTTGGTGATTACCATGTGTTTGATCACTGGACAGCTATTTGTTAAGTCTTATTTTATTCCACTGCAGCCTTTTACTTTCATGAAATTTAACATATCCAGGATCGTATAATAATAGTGGAGAAAAGACAAAATGTAGATCAATTTTCTATTTAGATTCTTCAGAAAATGAATTAAGAGTAGTCTCCAGATGCCCGAGAACAGAACATTGTATGGTCCTAACTCAGGAGTCAGAATATATATAAAAAAAGGAAAAAAAAGAAACATGCAACTTACTTGGAAACCTTCTTTCACCGTTTCTGGATGGCGAATTGAATTCCAGGCCACATGGGACCTCAGCTTGGGATCCCAGAGCATGGTGCTGTTGAATGCGAATCCTGACATAGCAACGTGAAATCTACGGATCGTGCTGTTCTCTTCACTTGTATGCCATCCAACAACTTGATTCTGCTTACATACAGGGCCCTCCAGCATCACACCATCCTTTTTGTTTTCAGAGATCACTGGAACAGGCCATGTGCCAAACCTCCTAATCATCAGCAGAGTTTGCAATAAGTCAACAGGCTGATTTATATGCAGCATCCAATTTTCTCAAGAACACACAACATTATATTTTACTGTTACAGGCCTAATGTTTTTGCATGTCAGACTTTTAAAACCAATTTTGTTGGGTTGAACGGTACTAAATAGGATGAACTATACCCTCCCAATGAGCTCCTACAAAGCAAAACAATGATGCTACTGAATCAAAGACAGGGAAAATGGTAAGAACATCGAGCCACTTTGTTCAGTCAGCAGCAGTGGTTGCAAGGCCTTCCTAATAAAGTTTCGATCTTTCAGTCGGTTCAGACAGCATAGCAGCAAATGGAAGGTTCCTTTGATCCTTTCCCTAAAACTGGGTCAAACACGCTGTCGCTTTGGCATCCGGAAGAAGGAATTAGTACAGCGTGTTTGACAAGATCAATTTCCAATTAGGTAGAGATGTACGGGTCTGTACCAAACGAAATGATCCACCAAAACAAGGATTTTGTGCGGCTGAATCCGAAGGACGCGAAGCTAAATCGAACGGGGGTAGCAGCAGTCAGTGGCGTACCTGATTTGTCGCAGGCGTTGGAAGAGGTCCAGGGAGTAGACGCCCTCCTCGTGCGCGAAGTAGACGATGCCGTCGAGGCGGTGGTGGTCGACGAGCTCGAGCGCGGCATTCATCTGGCGCGGGCGGAGGTCGGCAGCGGCGGAGGATGCGTTGAGCTTGTCGCAGCAGCCGACGTACCGGTGCATGACTGCGGTGCGGCGCAGGGCGGCGGCGGCCTCGGGCGTGGGCTTGCCCGCCTCGACGACGACCCAGAGCAGGGGCGTGTCGACGAGGAGCAGCGTCTGGCCCATCCGGGCGAGGTAGTATGCCTGCGCGGCGCGGGCGCGCGTGGGCGTGACGACGATGAGCAGCTTCTTCCTGTTGTCATCGGCGGCGTCGTCGTCGTCTTGTACCCGGATGGGGAGCTGGTCGGCTGCGGACGCGACGGGGTTGGGGGAGTAGGAGGAGGAGTACGCCGGGCGGATGTGCGGGGTGTGGGGCAGGTGCGAGAGGAAGTGGAGGAGGCCGAGGAAGGAGCCAAGGAGGAAGAAGGCGGCGAAGCGCGGGAGCGGGCGGCGGGAGAGGAAGAGGAAGGGGTGCGGGTAGCCGGCGGCGAGGTGGTGGTGGGTCCTCGGGGAGGAGGAGCTGGAGGAGGAGTGGCGGAGCGGGGAGGAGGGCTGGGAGGGGGGGCCGAATGGGGGGTGGTGGCGGAGCAGGTGCTGCTTGGCCGGCGAGTGCGGCCGGCGGATCGACGCCATGAATGCCCCGGCCGGATGGGGTACCGGCTGCTGGCTAGCTAGGTTCTTCGTTCTTGCTTAGTCCTCTTGTTGGATTTGGGTGAGGATTGCGGGGAAGAGCTTGGCTTGGGTGGGAGGGAAGGGATGGGGATCAGCAACGGGCAACTAGTAGTAGCAGCAGCTCTTGAGGGCAGGGGAGGGGAGGGGAGGAATAATCATGGCGCGAATGGCGGGGGATGTTGAAGTCAGCAGGAGTTGGGCTGCGGCAGTCCCGAATCCGACGGGCGGAGGTGGAGCAGAGAGAGAAGGTTTGGTCGGGGTTGGTGGCGTGGCGTGGCCGCGTGGGGTGGGGGGACGATACGGAGGAGGAAGAGGAGAAGCCCTGACCTGACCGGGAAGGGAGGTCGCCGTGGACCAGGAAAACCGTGCGAGGAAGCGAAGGAGAAGAAGCCGAAACGGAAGACCACGTCACAGGCAGCAGCCCCCAAAATCTGCCAAATCCAAATGCCGTGTTGTGGCTTGCAAATTGCAATTGCAACCCAGACCGCCGAAGGTTTGGTTTGGCAGTTACTGCACTAGTACTGCGACTGGTTATTGTGATTTTGTCTTCGCCTCTGTCAATGTGTTGTGTTGTAAGACTATGGAACGTGAAGCGTTAACGCGTTGTGAGCTGTCGTGAGTTTTGACTCTGCCAGAAGTGAGAAACGAGTGAGATTCGTGGGTGCAGGCCTGCACAATGGGCGGTGCAAGTGTAGCGACCGCACAAAATATGAACGCGGATATCCGAAATATTCGATATTCGTATCCGGTTAAACATTAATATGGATATCCGTATTTGTATTCGAATTTAACGTGGTAGTAAAGTGGATGAATCCGAATTTGATTTTCATTGTTTTTCTCTATCCAATTCCACATCCGTATTCGACAATATCCGACACTATCCGTATCCGTTTTCACTAAAAATATTTATTTTCTATAACCAATGTTATTAACTTTTATAATAAAGATATAAGAAGATTCTTATTTTATCTATTTATGGGTGAAATTACTTTTATAATCTTTATTATATATTAATAAAAATTGTTTATATATTTATTAAAAATATATTTTATTTTTAGTTTTATTTTTATGTATTTATTTATTAAAATATTTGTTGATAAATAAGCTATTTTTGACTAGCTATCTTCGTTATATTGTCATACTTTAGTTTGTACATATATAGTGATTTTATATTCTAAAACTACCAATAAAGAAAATAGCTAAATGTGATCCTATATATTGAGCAAATATTCGAATTCAAATTCGAATCCGAGATATCCGTTTTGCATTCGTATTCGAGAATATCCGAATTCGTGTCCGTATTCGAGTTAAAATATGGTAAAAAGTGCTATCCGAATTCGATTCATACGTATCCGGTCCGCTTCCATCCTTACACCTGTGTATGCGCTTTACTGTTAGCTTCCTTTCCCTGGCAAATGCATGCAAGCACGCATACAGTCTTTCCTTTTTTGTAACGTGTCCACAAAATCTCAATGAATGCTTGCATGCTTCTCTCTAGCTTCTTTTTTTTTCGTCACGCATAAACTCCGGCATGCAATCTGCTGTTATTTCTAACTTCGCTTTGATCTAGCTAGTTTTTGTTACTGTAAACTGAATTAAACTCGAAGTTCAGCCAAATAAATCACTTGATCACGTTATCAGCCTATCAAGTCATGTTTAAGCCATTAAAGTTATCAAATTTTGCTATCAACAACTAATACTACTAACTAATCCAGAAAAAAACAAAGGCAACTAGTCCAATTTGCCGTCGTTTTCTTTCATGCATAATGATCTCCATTACCCATACAACAAGATGGATGATTGCTTTTGATAGCTGTGGTACTAGCACGCGGCTTCTCTCTCCTTGCTGGGTCTGGGCTGGGTCGGTGCTCTCCCCCCCCACGTGCTGACCAAACATATATATATATATATATATATATATATAATATTCTCATATATACACACACACACACATTGTCTATTTAGCTCACAGTGTAAGTATTGAATAGTATTCAACGCACCGGCGGAGCGCCGTCCGTGAGGCGGCCAACCGGCCAGAATCCCGTGCCTACTTAAAATGCTCTTAGTATTTACTCTCGAACAGCCAAATCCGGACCACCACCCTGCAACCGTAGCGCAATAAATAGCTAGCATTTTTTTCCCTCGGCGCTGTTATTCCGGGTTCTTCACCTTCCTCTATGAGGTGGCTCTACGCGATTTCAATCCAAAACGATGGCTCAGCAGTGCAGATGGATGATGGGTCCAGTGATGGATCCGACCCCATCTCACAGGCCATTCCCCGGGCGTCCCTCCACCGGCGATCGGTAGGCTTGCCCCCATCCGTACCCTTCCTCCAATTTCCAATCTGCATGTGCACAGATTGTTAGAGAAATTCATGGTTTTCCCGTTAGCTTCATGTACAGATGCACCGCGAGGATCAAGCCCCATCATCTTCCTCCACGGCATCCGTTTGGTGCACGTGCTCCTCGGCAGCACTGGTGCGGGTAAGCTTTGATCTATTGCTGCTCTTGATGGATCGGATCAGTCAAATAAAACTGCATCAGTTGTGCGTTGGAGTAGAAGTAGCGGCCAGAACAGGGAGGAAAGAGAAACCACATAATCACTCACAAATGCCGGATCTGAATCCTTGAGTTGATTTCGGACGCAGATTCCTACTTCCTCAGGCAGCACGATGACTGACCCCGTGCTTGAGTTCTAACCGTGAAGGCAATCTCACTTGTTAGTTTCAATTTTTATGGTTTTTCAACCATGTGCTTCCACGCTACTGGGCAGATGCATGCTAGAGTAGTATTTTTTATAATTTTTAGAGTAGTATTTTTTTTATAATTTTTAGAGTAGTATTTTGTTCATATTCAAGTAGTATTTTCACAACTTTGAGTAGTATTTTTTCATAAATCATAGTGGTATTTTTTTTCTTATCCAAGTAGTATTTTCCACAATTCAGAATAGTATTTTCATTATGTTGAGTAGTATTTTTTGTACTTTATAGTAGTTCATAACATATGAATCATGAGACCATGTGGTCATGCTATCACACAACAGCACGACCACTTCAGCAGTCCATGAGATGTCGTACTCTCATGGTTATAATTCTCATGGTTATAATTCTGCAAGTAATTAGTCACTTTTGGTTTTCTTTTCTTGTAAGCTATGCACTATTGAAGCCGATATGATGAACTATTGAGCTAACCAATTTGTGCTCTCACAGAATGGAATTTGGGCTTCAAGATACCAAAGCTGAAGTGGTGCTTATTGCTGCTATAGCGGAGGAATAGAGGAAGGTAATAACTTAAAAGAAAAATGAAGTTAGTTAAATATTTTGTTTGCTATTCTGAGTCGTGAAATGCTTACTTTCCTATTGTACAAACAATTAGTGATTTGCGGGATGCAATATGTATTACTAGCACATATTTACAGAACATGTATGATTCACTCTGAGTATAGTTCTTATATGGTCCATGTATAAACAAAAGTTTAGTTTCTAAGACCTTTAATTTGATTGTTACGTGACGAGTTCAGGGACCCGGGGTCCCTAGCGGGCCCACTTCCTGCTGGACCAGCCCAAGAAAGCGCCAGGAACGAGCGTCCACCTGCATGGGCAGCGACTCCATCCAGGCCGCCTTGGCCCATAACCTCAACCAACAGCTCGGTCGGGATGGCCCGGACTCATGTTCCCGACTGGAACGCGATCGGAGGTCGGGTCCGTACCGCGGCTCTGACTGAGGGCTCCGTCTTACACGTGCCAACCTCCCCGACTGGAACGGCCGGTCGGACTGCTGACCCTCGCATACCCGTGGGTCCCAGGAGCAGGGGCAGAGGATAAGGATGAGCCCTGGAGTCAACTTGTCGTACAAGGCCAACCACTCCGTCATAAGGGTCACAGTCCCCATTGTTGAGGCAGCAGGGGGCACTATTCCACCTGCCCGTCCTCACGAGGGGACGGGGTACGACGCCATCATGATCCAGCAGGCACGCGTCCGCCACAGTGATGGGGCATGGCGCTAGAGACAGAGCATGACTGCGTACCGTACTCATCGACACGCGCCCTCCCCCCGACCAAGGGAGGGCTCGGCGCACAGGAACAGGACAAGACGGCCAATCCACGACGGCGGACTTGGACGGTGGTCACTGTAAAGCTCCGACTAACAGGGTTGGCAGCCCCGACTGACGGAGTTGACGTCCCCGATCGGCGGAGAGAGGAACTCTCTCTCTCTCTCTCACCTTTCTTCTACCTTTAGATACCCTGTAATGGAGACCCCCCTTGGACTATAAAAGGGAGGGTCCCCTGTAGGACGAAAGGAGGAGATCTGATCCGATCCGACTAGAGCAATCTCCCACTCGAAAGCTTGTAACTCCCCAAACTCTCTTGAGCACCTGGGCTCAAAAAATACAACTGACCGACCCTCGACTGGACGTAGGGCACTTTGCCTGAACTAGTATAAATCTTGAGTTATTGTATGCTAGGCCAGATCCGATCACAACGCACGGCATACATGTTCGAGTAGGTTTAGCTGTCGGCCATTTTAGGAACCGACAGCTTGGCGCCGTCCGTGGGGAAGAAGTTGTGCGTTCATCGTCCCGGCGATCGGATGGCCTTCATTTCCAACACCTCTAGCATCGCGAGCCTAGGCGACATGATTCGCTTCAGCTCGCTGAAGTTTCCCATGGCCCCGCGCACTGGGCTGTGGGTGACTCCCATCTTTGCTCCCTTTCAGGCTTTCCGCTTCGAAAGCCTGGACTTTGTCGCTGATCGTCTCGGCACGCTGTGCCTCCGAGAGGAGGTTGCGTCTCTAATGTCGCTCGAGGGAGACACTCCCTCGGCCAACCCGCTGGGAGACCTCGACGCTGAGGCACTCGCACATCGCATCGAGCTCATGCTCTGTGCCAGCCCCTCAATGAGCGACGTGGACATGGTCCTGTTCTCGCTGAGCAACGTCTTCCGTCAGCTCTCCGGAGGGACCCCGCCATCCCCACCGCGCTTGCTGCATGGCCAGTTCCTGTTTGACCTCGCGAATGCCGCAAGCGCGTACACCAGAGAGCTTTAGAAGGTCATGCCGGTGCCACCGTGCGTGACTGAGTTCATGGGCATGACAGGGTACGATCTTGCCTCGTTCCATGACCTCTTTTTCGACGATGACCTCCTGAGTGAGGGCTCCAACGTCGGTGACCTGTCGTCCCCTGGCTGCCAGAATGTGCCATGGCGGATGTGCAGGGGCAACTGCTGGCCCCGGTGGAAACCGAGGACACGCACACCCCACAGGACCCGCACGCGCAAACCTTGGCCAAAGATCAGGCGCACGCCGAGGACTTACGCCAACGGCGGCAGCACCAGGCACCACTCGCGTCAGGGCACCACCAGTGCCTCCCCGATCAAATGCTTGTGATGCTGTGGGCGGCGCACGGGCGCGCGCCCGACAGGTCCAACAGGCCATCGTCGCGGACGCCAACGGTCCCTTGCAGTTTGCATGGGCCGGCTAGAACATTGCCGCCGCAGTGATGCTCCTACGCAATCTGCCCGAGCTTGCGGATCCTCAGCAGTAGGAGCTTCACCGCAACATCCGGACGTTGGTGGAGCGTGCTGCCGTGCAGCAGGCGGAGAGCTCCACCTCGTGCCATCGGCACGCGGCCTCCTGCCCGATCTGGGGAGCAGGCTCGCAGCAGCCGAACCCTTCGGTCCACCAGCAATAGGGACGTCAGCCCCAGGGAGGCCGCAGCGCTGCGGCTGTGCCTCTCCCTGGTCTGGCGTCTGCCCCGCAGCGCCCGCGGTACGTGGCCGAGTCGGCCCCAACTACGACGCACACAACGTCATCCACTCGCGGCAACAAGCCCGCCACAATGCCGACGTCGGCCGAATGGCCGCAAACGTGGCCGACGCCGACCGATCTGGAGAGGAGTGCGACGAGGCACCCTCTAGGTGTGGCGGCCGACCGTGCGATCGGGTCAGCGACCGGAGCCGTAGCCCAGATGGCCCGGGCCCACGGGCTTTCGATTGTCGCATCCAGAAAGCGCCGTTCCCGCCGCGCTTCCGACTGCCCACCAACATCACCAAGTACACCAGGGAAACGAACCCCGCTGTATGGCTAGAAGACTTCCGGCTCGCCTGTCGAGCTGGAGGGGCGAACGGCAACTACTTCATCATCTAGTATCTCCCCATTTGCGTCGGGGAGCATGTTCGCGTGTGGCTCGAATTCTTGCCAGGGTGTTTGTGTGGTGCAAGTTGTAATAGAGTGTTCAACATTTTTCTTCACAGTTCTCCTACATTTTCGAGGAAAAAAAGAAAAAAATAGATTGTTCAGGTTGGTCTCCCTGCAATATTTAACGCGCATAGGCGGCCAAACTCACCGCCACGGTCAACCTTACTTCAATGAGATTTCAGAATTAAAAGAAACCTAGCTATGTAAATTAAATGTCACCAAATCGTACATGCATGCATGTGGGTTTGCGTGGAGTAACAACTGAAGAAACAAATCGATTGTTTTCTGTAGATCAAAGTCCCAACAATATATATAATCCTAGATATACTATTCCCAGTGAGATTGAGTGACAGAGAACAATCTCACTACAATGGGTAGTAGCAAGAGAGGGTAGTACATCATATCTAATTTGGGAGAGGAGAAACGGAAATCCAATTCCACCGGCGCGCGTTAGTTCGCTTCGTAGCGAGAGACGCGACAGCGACGCGAGCGGTCTGCATATGTATATTTGTCGTGTATAGGAGATAAGAGCCTACTTTAACTTGTTAGAGTCTGTATACCTATATCAGTTGCACACGCGAGGACCTCAGCCACATATTCCTTTATGAATCCGAGTAACTCTTATCGATTAATGTACATTTGATTATTAGCAGTGCATAACCATATGATGTGCTCACGTATCAATCACTTTCTTTTCTAAATATTTTTTTATGTTCTATGATACCTATTATTCTCTTTTCTTTTCTTTTTCCGTCTTTTTTCCTTCTTTATGTTGTTTGCAGAGATATTATGTTGATAAATATTTCTTATAAATTACATAAAAAGTTATCTCGAGAAGTTGTAGCCTGTTTACAAGCTCTATGGTAAACTTATGTATCAAAGTTGCGTGAAAAGTTTTTCTGATAACATGCTCATAGAAGTTATGCTCAAAATTTTCCTTTAGTAAGCAGACTGAAAAAATTATGCGTAAAGTTGTACGTGTCGTGAAAATTATGTTAAAAAAATTATCCTATAAGAAGTTGATTGGAAAAAGTTATGAGCAAAAATTGTAATCCTAAAAGATGTACTGAAAAATTATCATCTGATAGTTATTTGAGAAAAGTTATATTTGTACACATGTTATAACTTTCTAAAAATAGAAAATTACAGACAGAAACTTTCCATATATGGATAAATGCATGCTGTCTGAAATCGCTCGCTGACACCTCCTGGCGCGCGCCCGCTGATTAGCTGCCGCCGAGGAGAAAGAAAGAGTGTACCGATGCCAACGCCCACATACATGCTGGCATCTGATCTGGGATCTCTCCCTGGTTAACCAATTGATCTCAACATGGTAAAGCCGTATACCTACTCTAGTCATACAGCATGCATCATCCGTATGACGTGTTTGTCAACCAGCATGCACGGCCATGGCTTGACCAATCACTCAACAAGCTAATTGATAGCCAGACCCCAATTAACCATACCAGAACGACTGAATTGACTTGACTGAATGGGGCCAGCAAAGACGTACGCACGCACTTGATAATGACACACTCACAGCAGCAGCCGGCGACCGTCTCTTCTTCCCAACTGAATTTGCCAACTATATGTACTAGAACACAAGAACAACTTTTGATTAAGCTGCCTGGCACCGACGACACAAGGCATGAACTTAGCTATTTCGTTCTTCCAAATCAAGGTACATTATCAGGACTGCTAACATCATCAATATACCCCGACCCAAGAGGTCGCAGGTTCGATCCCCGGTAGGAGCGAATTCTAGTGGATTTTCTAGGATTTATTTCTGGGTTGCTATGGGTACACACGTGGTTGTGTATGTCCTTTGTATGTACCCTCTCAAAAAACATCATTAATATACTCTTCTGCTGCCCTAATAGATGATGATGCATACAAGTATAGGAAAACAAGTTAATAATAAGGTTGTTTGTTCTGAAAACTGATGGGAACGGACAGGATAACCCCCAGCCTTTATCATTTTCTCACTGAATCAAAACGAAAACGAAAACGGGTATGTCGATCATTCCTATAAAATTTCAGTTTGAAGCATAAGATTATGCTTTTGCCTTGCCTTGGTGGCAGCGAGCAGCACATGGAAACGGGAGACCCAACAGGCCTTCTGACCCATATAATAATATAAGCCATCCAATGGCTCCGATCTGAGACGCTGACTTATATCAAAAAGGGACAAACATGCACCTCTGCACCCCACACTTGTATACTTACTATCTCATTGGCATCAGAAAGGAGAAAAAAACAATGTGGGAGCCGTCAGGCAGATCGATCTCATGGTTATGTTAGGCAGATCTCCCTGCAACATTAATTAATGTAAAGCGGGCGGCCATATCACGAACTGATCATTGAGGGATCGGATTTCGTATTAAAAGACAGCCTAGCTAGACATCATCTAGAGGATCTTCTTATTAATTTTCTCCACAAATTGCAATCCCAAACCCAGTGAGATGGAGCGATCAGACTGTGATGATGATCATCTGCTAACCCATCTCACTCACATGCATGGTGGCATCTGATAATCTCTGCTGATCAGTCTCAAATCAATCTGAACATGCAAAGCTGGCCATACTGCCACCTACTTGTGTAGTACGATCTGATAAGATGTTGAGGATACATCCCCATTGCCATCACCCATCAGACCACACCAAACCATACCAGAATATAGGGCCCAACCTGAGAGGAAGTCGCTTCGGCCAAAGCCAAACATAAACCAGTCTTCATCAACTCCTTTTCCATTTGGCTTTGCTGGTTCCAAGTCAGACAGAGATGATTGATGAGAGCAACAGCTAGCTAGCAGGTGGCGATCGGCCCTTTCTTCCTAACTGAATTTGCCAACTTTTGTCCTCAAACTGTGCTGCGGCGCGATACATGCATGGTCTGGTCATCGTGCTCTCCTAGATCATAGCAACAACACACACTGGTAGCAAAAGTGCTACGGTGGATTGCCACCAAACTCAGATGGAATTGCCATAGCAGCAGCATCTCCAGCTGGCCTTTTACTTTGGAGATCACGCAAAAGATTTGGGCGCTTGAGAATTTTCTAGCAGACTTTGGATGCAATGCAAGAAATAGGTGCGGATGATTCATTTATTCACCATAGAAAAGAGAAAAAGTTCGCAGACATGCTACCTAACCTCTGTTTCTTTTAGAGCAACTCCAGCAATAGCCCAGACCCTCCAAATGCTAAATGGGGTCTGCCTCTATTTTCTAGGAGCTTCAAAATTTGCTTCAACTCTAGCAACAGCGCTTAATTCTAACTTATAATAGAGGGCTCCCTAGAGACCCCTAGGAATAGAGGGTGGAGGAGGGAATTTGAAGATCTTCCTAAAATAGAGGGTCTAGTAGGGGGGCCTGCTGGACTAAACTTGAGATAGGGGGCTGTTTAGAGGGAAGTTACTCTTATGTTCGTTCCCCCCTCTCCACGGCCCTTCTCTATCTGAAGTAAAGTTCATGCACAGATGCATACATGAAAATGCTTTCAGAGAGCAAGTGGTGTCCAAACACTGGATACCGGTTACCGGATATTAGGTACGATGGTTGAAAACCTGGTACTACAATACAACTAAGAATCCAACGCTTCGTTAAACTGAGAAGAAGGCATTGCATGCAGCAACACCGACACAATACTCACACACATACAGGAGCCACCGATCGGACCTCTCTTCCTAACTGAATTCGCCTACCTTATTTGCCATCACAGAGACAGTGATGGATTGTTGCCAACGAACTAACTAACAGTGACTGCAAAGAGGTGCATTTCTCCCAGCGACCTTCACTTCTTCTTTGCTGTTTTTTTCAGAGAGCACGCAAAGATTTGCATACTACTTTAAGAGAATCTGCATCTGACTTTGGATGCAATGTAAGAAACAACTGTGTGGATGACTCGTTGTACACTAAGAAAAATCATGCACATGCTACCTAACCTTTCTCTGTGTCTCTTGGTTATTAGTTTTGCCCCTTTCTAGAGCCTTCTTTTTTTTCTGAAATTAAGTTCATCAAGAGATGCATACGTGGATATGCTTTCAGATCACGGAACGCCAGCTCACAAGGGCGGTGTTCACGTCCTGGAGGGAGCATCACGTCTCTTGCCCTCGCGTCGCCCTCCCTAGCAGCTCGGAGGGCGATTCCGCGCTGCCACCTGTCCCCCACCCTAGACCACCTCCGGTTGCCGCCGCCGCCGTCGGCGATCGGCCGGGCGATGGCGGCGGCCGGTGGCTGAGCCAAAGCCGGCTTAGTTTGCCTCCTCTCTCCCTCCGCTCTCCCAATTTCCCCAGTCTCAAAAACCATGGTCGTGGGTGCTGCTCCGCCGTGCGCCGCCGCCGACCGCCGGGGGCTGGATCCGGCGTCCCCTTCGCTAGATCCGGGCTCCCCCAGGCCGGATCTGGTTGTGCCCCCCCTCCCTCGATGGGAGTCACTGGGACCGGCCCTCCCTTGCCAGGGTTCACGGCCAACGGCCGTTGGTCCGGCGCGTCGCTTCTCGGTTGTGATGACGGTGGTGGGGGTGTCCCTGCCGGCAGCGCTTGGCGGGGGTCGACGACAACGTTGTGTAGTTGCGTGCCGCCCACCGCTTGGCGCCCCATCTTCGCCCGCTCCGGCGGCCGCCGGTGGCGGCGGCCGGCCCGTCGGCGTCCTCCCGCGCCAACCCCCGCTATTCCCTGCGTGCATCTCTCCTGGCGGTGAGTTGGCTTTGCCGCCGGCCGCCAGCCAACCCACCACCGGCCGCGGCCGCGGCCGCGGTTGCTGGTTGCCGGATCCGCCCCATGGCGGCTCTATGCCCGGGGGTTGGTCGATGATGTGTGTGGTGGTGGCGGGCAGCTTCTCCTCCGGAACCATGCTTCTCGCTGCATCTGCTTGTATTGTCACTTCCATCGCCATGGTAGCTTAGGTCGTCTTCAGGTCGCCTTGGTCGTTCACTTTGATCTCCAGCAGTCGACTTGTTAATTGGAATTTGATGGATGTTGTGCCGTCGATAGCGGATGCTTTGCCGCGGTTGCTTGTCTGTATTCACGGATAGCCGTCATGTTATGGTGGTGGATGCTTTGCCGGCCTCTTGCTGTTTGGGCGGATGCTTTGCCGCTGTTGATCGCGTTATCAGATGGATGCTTTGCCACCGTTGTCATGGTGATGATTATTTTTAGCAAGTCCAATTGTTTAGCGTTCTCTTAGTGGTTCCGTGAGGCTGAGCGTGTTCTCTCTTCCTCCATTTTTCTTGCTTGATTGTTTTTGCTAGGTCGCGTGCCACTAGCTTAGTGGTGCTTTAGTGGTGCTTTGTAACTCGGCACTACGCGGGTTCTCGTAGTTGCGTCGCTGTAATTCTCTTCCTTTTAATGAAAAACCGTGCTCAGGCAGGATTGCGAAAAAAAATCACGGAACGCCCCTTCACACCCGGCTCGCTCTACGATATCAGATGTTTAGTACGGTGATTTGAAATTTGGATTGCTGCAAGTGAGAGTGCACCGAAACTAAAAAGGAATGATCCAGAAGTGCGTAACAGAGGGCTGAGTAATATGAAATAAAGTGCGGACAAATCTACTTTAAATGACAGCGAAAGTGAAATCAATATACAAATGCATGCCACTGCCCGGCCAGGTCAGAAAAAAGGAAACAAGGCGTGTCCTTGAAGCAGATGATTGCATTTGGAGCCTGGCTGCCAAATATTTTTTTTCTTTTTCTTGCCAGGCCCTGGCAAGAAGGCATTACACACACGCTGGACGGACGCTGTCAGTTTAATTGCTCTTAGCAGACTTATGTTAAAAACAAACAAACCCCAACATGCGCCTGCACTGCACGCTAATCAATTTAGCGCGCAGGCGGCCGAACCCAAAACATCGCCATCACCATCGTATCAGAATGCAAACCGGACCAGACCAGAAGCACACCACAATACAGAGGAATTCGTGACTTCTGCCAAATAAACACAAAACAATCTTCAACTCCTTATGGATGATCGGATCGCTTGGTTGCTTTGGTTCCAACTTCAAAGTGAGTGAGACAGATTGATGAGAGCATGCAACAGCAGGCGGTGATCGGTCCGTCCCTTTCTTCCTAACTGAATTTGCATAATTTTCTCATCTTCTGTCATTCCGTCAACACGTACATGCTAAGAGAAGGTTGTGCTACAATTGAACTAGTACTATAGCAGAACAACAAAACATACAAAGAATCTCCAGCTGACCTTTCATTCATTGAGAGAATTTCTAGCTGATCTTTTTATGCGGTACGAGAAACAAGAGCGCGAGACTCATTCTGCACCAAGAATAATCAGAGACATGCAGTGCAACCAACCAAATTAACCTTTGTTACACTTGGGTCCCCGGTATGAACTCTCACTGCGATGTGATGTATTCGGTGAACTTTGCTGCAACAAAGCTGCAGCTTTTATGGGTCCCCCCCCCCTCTTTATTAATAGCTGAAGGTAAGATATTCAACTAGATTCATATCTAATAAGCGTATGTAATTATGGAAAAGAAATCTTGTTAATAATGCAAACATTCAGATATAACTTTTATGTTTCCAAACTAAATATTTTGAAAGCTAGTATGGTCAAAGTTTCAAAAGTTTGATTGCATATTTATCAAAGCATCAGTAATATATTTGTGACAGGGGATCAGAGGAAAGCTATGCTGAAATGGATGGCACTAATGAAGTGCAAAGGATGCATGGTCAGGTCTGTTGACTCAACAAGCAAGTGTTCGCATATATTCTCTTAGAGTGCTACATGTCTTGGGCTCTTGGCTGGCCCATGGTAGGAAAGATGAGGTTATACGTTTCGATGGGCAGGTCTCTCAAGTGCTGATGAATAAAAGGGTGGCTCAGATGAGGTGTGGTGATACTGAGTTTACTGGCTGTTGTCTTTTGATCCAACGTTTGCTGTGGTGTGTGTGTGTGTGGGGTGGGGGGGGGAGGGGGTCTATCCATATCTTTATTTTGAGTATTTTGAGAAGTGAATTGAATATGATCTCTACGAAGCTATCAACCATGGTTGATCATTGATTTCAAGAAACTCATTCTTTTTAGAAAATGGATAAAGATCCGACCTTTTGCATCATCCAATGCATACGGTCATTGTCGATTATTACATCATCACGCTAATGACATATTTGAAAAAAAAGGTTTAGATTATATGATAACTCATACCATTCACATAATCTAAAGAGAAATCCCCAGCCATTCTTCGCGTATACCTCCATCGCCACCACTTCGATAACATGGCAAGCTCTCTGGATATTGTACCTTTCCAGCTCCTTGCTTTCAGAATCTGAACCAATATGTTCCATGAAATATTACCTGCATAAAAGATGTTATAGATTTCTTGTTAAAAATAATATCATTGCGACATAGCCAGATAGACCAAAACATGGCTGCTACTCCCACTAAGATTTTGCGCTTAGTGTTAGCATCTTTGTCACTTTGCCATTTCTGCATGCTATGACCCATGCTATTAGGTATTTTGATCTGTAGAGCAATATCTATAATTTGCCAACTGATCTAGCAAAGTGACAATCAAAGAA
Organism: Panicum miliaceum; assembly: GCA_032594955.1. Lineage (NCBI taxonomy): Eukaryota > Viridiplantae > Streptophyta > Magnoliopsida > Poales > Poaceae > Panicum > Panicum miliaceum. The sequence goes on along the minus strand of CM064070.1, from coordinate 1,168,733 downwards.
AAGGTGTTGTATTGTTTCACTATGATTGCAAAAGGCACATTTTGAACTACCATTCTAGTTTCTTTTGATTACGTTATCTTTAGTTAAGGTGACCCCTCTTCCAAGATACCAAAGGAATATTTTTATTTTAAGAGGAAGTTTTAATCTCCATAGCCAATTTTTAGGATTGAGATAGGTACAATCATTAATTGTTTGTACATAGACTGGACCAAGAATTGTCCATCGCTCTTTAGGACCCATATGAAAACATCTCTTTTCTGATAAAGATGAACATTAAGCAAATGAGTTATCATGTCCTGCCAGGCAATTAGTTTATCCCCAACAATTAGCCTACGAAATGATAAATTAAGTGGTACTGATCTCATGACTCCAGCCACTGTGTCTTGTTCCTTCTAATAATATTATATAATAAAGGATACTGTTCATATAAAGGTCTATTATTAAGTTATTATTAAGTTAAGTTAAGTGTCTTTCCAAAATCTGATTTGACACTTTAACTGAGACAACCCCCATTTAAAGAATTCATTCTTGACTTTTGTAGGATCAAGAATACCGACTAGAGAGGGGTAAAAAGATGGTTTTAATTAAAATCACAAACACTTAGCAAATTTAGTTAGTAATAAAAGTAAGCTCCTAGTTCTACCAACTCCTATCACTAGTGAGGGTTTGCAACCTAGGATGACAAGTAGCAATTCAATCTCTAAGAAGGCAAACTACTCAAATTAAATTGCAAGAATTAAATAGAGCAAAGAGATAACCGAGCACGAGACACGAATTTTTCTGTGGTGTCGATGACTTGCCGGTCACCCCTAATCCACGTTGAGGTGGACTCAAAGCTTCAACCACTCCTCTATCAAGACTTCTCTTGATCTTGAGCTGGCTTGAGTCAATGAACCTCTCAAATCTCGATTCCACTAGAGTTGCTCTTCACCACTCCGGTGAGATGAGCACAAGAGCCTCTCACGAAGCAAACCTGGGCTACTCCACAATCTTCTTGAAGGGCTCAACGGGCTGTTCGCTTCACAAAAACTAGACTGTCCGCCATTCAAACCCAACGGCTAGAAGTGCAATTATTGCATGTTAGAGTAGACCATTTTACCCCTGGAGGACCGTCCGCGCCCTAGGGGCGGACTGTCCGTAGTTCAAAACCGCGATCACACAGAAGGAAAATTGTGACAACCCTGGTAATTACATTTCCAAAATCAATGTCATTAGCCTAACTCTATGATTAAACCAACTAATGAAAGGGTGGAAAGAATTAAAATGAGTTCAGTTGGAATTCAAATTTAATTTGAGCACATTGGGTTACTTTTGAACTTTTAAATTTAACTTTCAAACCATAAGCCAAATGAGATTTTGCCTGAAACCAAAGTTGTAGAACTTTTTATTTTGAACAACTTTCGTGTTCAAAAGTTTTTGAAATTCAAATCAGAAAGAGGAGAAAACGCCCTGTTTGCACCCAGCCCCCTGAAACTTTTCGAATTCTTGCATCCAGACCCCTGGCCCCCCCCTTCTCTCTCCTCCGCGCCCGACCGCCGCGCGCCAGGTGGCCGGCGTCGCCTGACCGGCGCGAGGCGCCAGGCCAGTGGCCGCCGCACCACCCCGCCACGGCCGGCTTTGCCCCGCCCCCACGCCGCGCGGCCAGTAAGCGCCCGCGCGTGCTGCCGCGCCCAGCCACCGCCCGTCGCGCCCAGTCGCCACGCTCCGCCGTGCCGCCCCGGCCCCCGCGCCCCGCCAGTTGCCGCGTCCGCCCTCCGCCCGAGCCGCTGCCGCTGCTGCTCCACCACTCCGCGCCCCGCGCTATCCCACCGCGCCCGCGCCGTATCTCGGCCGCCCAGTCGCCGCGCCCGCGCTGCCGCACGTCGCGCCGGCGTTCTGCCGCCGCCCGCCGCGCCCAGTGCGCACCGTGCCGTGCCCCCGCCCCGCGCGCTGCCCAGGCCTCTCCGCACCCCCTCCGGCCCCTATAAAAGCCGAGCTCCGACCGCCCCGCGCGAGCCACGCACCGGAACGCACTCGCCGTCACCATTGTCGCCGCCGAGCACCGCCCGCCCGTGGACAGCCCTCCGCCGCCGCCCACTGTCCAAACTAAGCCCCCAGCCACCACTACATCACCCCACTGAAGCTCGCCGACCCGCCCAACGCCACCCAGAGCCACCGGAGCGCCGCCGCCCGCGCTGCCGTCGCCGCCGCCGCCCCTGCTCGCCGTGGACAGCACGACCCCGACCCCCTCCGTCCAAGCCGAGCCCGTGTGCAGCTTCCCCATGCGCCACTGAAGCTCACCGACCGGACCACACCGCCCCAAGCCCGCCGGAGCACCGCCGTCGACGCGTGCCGTGCCGCCGCCGCCTCTGCTCCAACGCCGGCGAGCCCTTCCCGGCCGTCCCCCACCTGAACAACACCCCCACAAGGTAGCCCTTGCACCCCTGAACCTTTCCCGACCCTCGCCCCTCGCCGCCGGCGAGCCCCCTCGCCGGAATTTCGGCCGGCCGCCGTACCCGAGCCGCCCGAGGACCCAATTGCAAGAATTTAAATCTTTAGAAGGGTCTGCGCGTAAGATTCAAGGACCTAGTTGTAAAAGAAAGTTTCAAACCTAGATTCAAATTCAGTGAACTTGTAAAATTCGTATAAAATCGTAGAAAATTCAGAAAAATGCAAACTCAACTATTCTGGAATCATCAGAACAAACTCTACCACTTTTGTTACAAATGGTTTCTCAGAATCTCAAAATATTTTGCTCTACATTAAATAGAAGCTTTAATGGACTTATTTTGTACCCACTGTTCTAGAACAATAATGACCCTAAATTTTGGGCAGTGAATTAGTTTCTTGATGATTAGGACTGTGTAAAAAGGTCAGGCTCAAATTCCATCTCTAGCTTTACTGTTTGTTAAACTTAGTTTTATTTCATGTGTAAGTAGAATGTTTTATCCCTGCAGTTAGGTGGTGAGTCACCCACTGAAAATTTTCCTATGCTAATGTATTGGTACCTAGAAGCCAGAGAAAAATTAGGAGACTTTTTATCTCACATTAACCTACTTATTTGATTTATGTGCTACTAACATACATTAAATCAAGAAAATAGTATCTTAGCTTGGAAAATTCTCAAAGTTTTACTAGGAGTTACACTGTGGTGGGGGTTACTGTGTAAAAAGTTCCATGGACAAACACCCTGTGTAGGGTCCTGTAAAAATGAATCTTTGAATAGCCTAGGTGTAGAATGTCATATTTTCTATGCTCTGAATACTGCATGATAAATCCTACAAACATTACAGTAGCTTCTGCATGCTTAAGTGAGAGCTCTGTAAAAATCTTAGACTCATTTGTTGCACCAATTGTTCTGTACAAAAAGAACAAGGATCTAACAGCAACTGTGTAATGTATTTTTCATAATTAATCTGTTACATAAAATTGGCTGAAAATTTTACAGTAAGCACATCTTTCCTTGATGTGCCTAAATCCAAAATTTTATGACCAGAAACTATCCATTGTAGTAATTAGTCTTAAATCGTATCAAGTACCATTACCACAACTTAAACTTGTGCATTCATGTAGAATCGACGACTCTCGCCGATGGAACTTACGAACTGGTGCCCGCGTCCGAGAGTGAGCAGCGTGAAGCTCAAGCGAATCTAACTGAAGCTCTTGAAGACCCGAGCACAAGTTCGGAAGATCCCCAAGCGAACTGCGAAGGCAAGCCCCGGAGCATAACCCCTTCTTTCCGAAATTATGCAACTCATTACTCTTGCTTGTGCAGTAAATTTATAGGAGTTGGATGAAAACTTAGTTGCATGATGTCAGGAACCCTTGCTTGAAAACTAGATGTAAGGTTCGATAGAATGCTGTGCTAATAGGACTCCGGTAAAAGTCGAGTGATTTCCTGTCACTCGCGAGAAAATAGGAGTTGAATGGCTACTACACGCTGCAATCATAAGGACACGGACGGGCTATGGAACGATGGTTACGATTGAGGCCCGTCTGTCTAGTGAAAAATGCTAAGGCCGCAGGGTGTGGTAGTGATGGTTAAGTCTTTGAACGTACTAAACACATGCCGAGATTATGGGAATCGGTAAGCTTAAGTACATGATTGGCCCGGCAAGGGGACGGCATCCTACCCTTTGAACTTCGGTCCCATGTGCATATGGCGAGTGCAGAGAGTGGTCACGACCCGGCGCCGAACCGTGGCGTGGGGCTCTTGTACTCTCGGAGGGTAGCCCCGATCCACGACCCGGAAAGAAAGGGGAAAAGTTGCACGTGTGACTCTAGGGAGTAACCACGTGACGTGTGTTTGGGTTTCCCTTGCAAGGTTAAGAAATTCGATTCGAATCGTCCGTTTCTCACGGCTATTGAGACTGCTTAACCATTTTTACCCACAGAGTAAGAAGAGGAACAATGATGATGAATGAAACTGGTTGGATGAAAAATCTAATGCTTCACCATGTATGCTTTAGATAGCTGCTGATCTAGACTGGCTAACGAAACTAGAATCTTGAGCTAAAAGCTGAAAGTAAGGACCCACTTGTAGATGCTTTTCGGCAAAACAAACCCCTAAGCCAAAAAGCCTGGCATGTCTAGAGTCGGTGGAGTAGATTCCACTACTCGGGTAAGTCTTGCTGAGTATTAGTATACTCAGCCTTGCTTGTGACTCGTTTTCAGGTGAGCCCTTCGAAGACATGATTGCTAGCTTGACTTGGCCCTGCACTCTTCCCCCTGGTTGGTCGGTGGAATGGGATGCGCCCCCGTCCAACGGAGATAAGGCCGAGTGATGTCTCGTACGGGCTTCATCGAGACATTCTGTATCGTCGAGTAGTTTCCGTCGTTTATTTCCGCTGCAACTTAACTCTGAAGAACTTATTTATGTTAATTGGAGTATTTGGTTTCTAAGCTCAGAACTTGGCCTGTAATATTTACTTATGTTAATGTCGTAATATTTGCTGGAATGTGGTATTCTCTGGGCTCATCGTCGCGTGAGCATTTGTATGTATGGCGCTCGATCCGATTACCGTGGTTGTATCGGGAGGTTATACCCGACAGACCAGTGGATTATTCCGTTTGAAGTGTAAGGTTAACCGAGATTGCCTTAATGGTGATGGTTAATACACTTGAGCCGGATTAATTCAGGTGGTTCTGCCACAGCTGGTATCAGAGCCGTAGCTGGTGCCACAGCTGGCAACAGCGGACACCAGAGCCGAAATACATACGCCAGAGAATGCGACAAGCCTTAAAAACTCATTTTACTAAAACTTGACTAGAAGGATGTGTTGCGAAATGCGTTGGTACGTTAAGGATGGTGCCTAGTTCGTAAAGCCCTAAGGGATTATGGGAAAGTTACTAGGTGGCTATCTAACTTCTATATATATTATCAACTGACTTCCAGCACATTACCTTCTGTCAAAACTTACTTTCATGCACAACCGACCTTAAATTCTGTAACGACGCACTCGTCGCTAAGGTAAGAAGGTAAGGATCCTCAGCCAACTGAGGGAGCTTGGTCTTCCTGTCGGTGATGCGAACCGAACGCTGCCCTCAAGCAGTGGCTTACTTGAGGTGCTGCCAATATGCCAACTGTTAGTTGAACATATTGGGAGTAGAAGGTTTGGCGCAGGGTATGGCGATCGCTGTTCATACCCCCGTCTCATGACGGTACCCCCCGTGAATACGCTATGATAGCGTATGTTAACGTCGTCTGTACGGCGGAAATTGTACAGATATCGTTTCTATAAGTAAACGGTAATGAATACGGACGCTTTCATGAGTGCTGGCATGAAAGGTTCATGAAATATATATGCTTTGTCAATCTTCTGCAGGTACACTAACCGCGATTACGATAAGTTAAGGGACGAATAGAAAGACTCGACTAGCTATTATAGGAGAGCCGTATTGTGTATGCCACCGAAACTATCTTCGTAAGACCAAAGCTATTTGGCAATTATTTTACTTGTGAGGACGAATAGGACGTGCATGCATCATGACCACGTATGTCTGAAATCGAAATGCGTTGTATGAGAGTGGTAAGGTTCTTGCGTATCTAAGCGTGGTTTGCATAAGGACTATCTAGCGAATCTGTCACAAATCTGTCATGACCAAAAAGAGCGATTTATTGACCCAAAAAAATGACCTTTTCTGGAGAAGTCCATGTTGAAGAAATTGTTCCAAATTTCTTGTTCTATCTTCTGTTCAAAAATGAAAAATTCTGAACTTATGGATAGTGAGAAATAACAGAAACTTTGGAATGTCAGAATTCTGTCCAGAATAAGCTCTTCTGCCTCTTAAATTTTTAGGCCCCCTTCCTGCGGTTTTCTGCAAAAGATAACAACACGAAACTTGTTCCAAATTTACCCAGGAAGCTGCTGTTAAAATTTGGTAGATTTTGGCTGGGTAGATTTTCCCTGGTGTACGAAACTCTAACCCTCTGTTCACTGAAAATTCTGGGTAGACAGTAAGGTAAAACCTGAAAGGAACGACCATCTTAGAGACCTATTCAGCTCTGTAGTTGACTAGCAAAGTTGTTCACAAATACCTTAGGAGTGACCTGGTGAAATTTGAGAATTTTTGGATGAGAACTGTGGGAGTTATGGTTATTTTTGCACACTATACAGAATCTGTCCTTATGCTGTCACAGTTTTTCACTATCTCACTCCATTTGATCTTTTGTTCAGATGGCCGGGCCTGTTGATATGATGGTGGATGAGGATGGACGCGTACACTCGCAGTGTCTCCACTGGGAGGGCTTTCCCTCTATTTTGTGGGATGTTCTACGTACCGCGGGCTATCTAGTTCCCCCACGTTACGCCGGACTGGAGTTTGCAGAAAATGGAGTTACCCAGTGCCGTGTCAACGTGACTATCTTTCCGCACGCACTACACCCGGAATGGCCCGCCTTGGAGCTTGAGGCTGTTGGTCGCCGTTTGGCCGATACTTGGGAGCTTGCAGCCATGAGGGCGCTCACCACGTTTTGTGCGCAGCGTCCCGAGGTTGTCACACTCACTCCCATTGGATTGTTTCCTGCTGCCCAGGACAACGACCCCTTTTGGCTCAACAGGGTGCAGCACGCACAGTACTTGGTAGACTTTCATGCCCAGGAGACTATCCATACCTCCGTGCGGTGCATGAGTGCACTCTACCGGCTTCAGACTCTCCAGAGTCAGGCACTTGAGCAGCTCACTGATCTTGCTCAGGCCTACCACATGATGGCAGATACCAGGGATGAGCAGATAAAGGAGCTCAGTCAGGATCTTGAGAACAGAGATGCTCAGATTGGCCAACTTGAGGGCCAAATCCAGGAGCAGGACACTCTCATGGGTGAGAGAGATGCCACGATAGCACAGTTGGAGGAGCAGCTCCATGATCTGAGCCTTGAGTTGGAAGATGCTAATGAGCACATTCAGTGGCATCATGATCAGAATGACCATCCCCATGAGGACGACATGGAGGAGGATGAGGAGGAGCCACAGGAGATTGATGGTATCTCAGGTATGGATTTCGAGGGTGAGGTACCACAGGCACCTCAGATGGGAGCTCACTCTCCTGCTCACAGCGAGTCGTCCGTCAACGACTTGGATGATTTCTAGAGGACGACCTAGGAGGACTTTTGCACATACTCCTCGATAGGGTAGCCTAACTTTTGGCAAGTGTTGTAATAGGCTAACTAGGAGTTGAGTAACTCTTTTGTGTTGGGTACACCCGAACCATGTGGATACCCTCAGCATGTAAGGAACGGCGATAAACTGGGTGATTTCGTTGTAATTTGGTAAACGATGAAATCCACAATCGCTGAGACTTGTCGGAATTTTTACCCATGTCTCCTTGCATTTCTTGGCTGAGTGTTGAATACCAGACTTGTGCTAAATTTTGTGATCTGGGTGCTCACAAAAATTCAGGATCATTGGACCTCGCTAGTTTAAGATATAGGCGAAACCGTACCGATTAGTCTGCTGAAAAACAGCTAAGACAGTAAGGCAAAGGACGAGCTTTTCGACCACCTTAGCTATAGTTCTAGCACCGAAGTTAAATACCAAAGTGGTGCATTCCTAAATCCGCTGACTACTGTGAAAGTTTGAGATGTTTTGGATGGACCCACAGCAGGCTATGATTTTTCTCGTAGAAAACAGAGATTCTGCCCATACTTCTAGCTGTGACGTCGGAAGTCTATGACTACACCAATTATTTATGAATCAAGGAAGTAATATGGATTGCGTTGCTAATGGTAACCTTTCACGTTTCAGATGGTTGGATCAACCCGTGGCAACCCCGAGGGTTTTGGTGCCGGTGGCAGCCGCACGCGACAATCGCCACCACCCCCGCCCAGTTTGGTGGAAGTGATGGCCGCTCAAACCGAGCTGCTGCGTCAGATTGTGCAAGGACAACACCAGCAGAGGGGTGGGCACAATGCTCACCAACCACAAGCTGCAGGATACACGGATTTCCTAGGGACCCAGCCGCCCTTGTTCCATAAGACAGAGGAACCCCTAGACGTAGATGCATGGATTCGCACTATCGAATCCAAGTTCACACTACTTGTGGCCCCATGCTCAGAGGCCAACAAGGCTCGTTTTGCCGCGCAACAGCTTCGCGGTACCGCTCGTCTGTGGTGGGACCACTATTCTGCGATGCTCCCGGCTGACCATGTGGTCGACTGGGATGAATTCAAGACCGCGTTTCGGGCACATCATATCCCCGAGGGTCTCATGGAGAGGAAGTTGAACGAGTTCCTGGCACTCACCCAGGGCACCTGCACCGTGCTGCAGTACGCCCAGGCGTTCAACAACTTGTGTCAGTATGCGGGCTATCACGCTGATACGGATGCCAAGAAGCGTGATCGTTTCCGCCGAGGTCTGAATACCAAGCTCAAGGAACGTCTGAACCTAGCCAGGGCTGACACCTACAACGAATTGGTCAATATGGCCATTACCCAGGAAGACTGTATCATGGCACACCGGGCAGAGAAGAAGAGAAAGGCACCCACAGGACCATCAAGTGCCCAACCACCAAGGTATCGCATCGTGCAAAATGCCGCACCCACAGCTCCACCAAGGGCCCCGCAGCCAGGAAGATGGATTGCCAGACCCCCACAGCAGCCAGGCATGGTACGACCCCCGATGCCTCCACAGAATGGTCCGAGGCCCATTCTTCAGCAGTCTCTTCGACCTAGCCCCGCGAATCGCTGTTTCAAATGCGGGAGTTCCAACCATTTCGCACGAGAATGCCCTCAGCCTGGACAGCCCAACCAAGGTCAAGGATCCAACCCGAACACCAAGAACAGGGGCAAGAGACAGACCCTGCAAGTCAAGCAAGGACGGATTAACTTCACCACGCTTGCAGAGCTTCCTGAAGGAGCCCCAGTGATGTCGGGTACATTCTCTATCCATAACAAGCCTGCAGTTATATTATTTGATTCTGGTGCATCGCATAGTTTCATAAGTGCAAAATTCGGTGCAAAAGTAGGCTTGGATGTTTGTCACACCAAAGGGTCGTATATGATATCAACACCGGGTGGTAAAATTGCTTCAAACCAAATGATCAGACAAGTACCAGTCAAATTGGGTAGTAAAACCATCGACACGGACCTTGTCCTTTTACCCCTTGACGGCATGGACATTATTTTGGGAATGAACTGGATGGCTATGCATGGAGTCACACTGGACCTTTCTTCCCGAGCCGTTGAGATAAATTCACCTAGTCACGGAGCCACTACCCTTTCCCTACCATTCCTAGATTGCACGAATTCCTGTGCTTATAAGATGGAAGGACTTAAGCTAGATGATATTCTTGTGGTACACGAGTATGCCGATGTTTTCCCGGATGACTTACCCGGAATGCCACCGGATAGGGACATTGAGTTCGTTATTGAACTACAACCAGGCACTGCACCTATATCCAAAAGACCATATAGAATGCCCCCTAAAGAATTGGCAGAGCTAAAAATTCAACTCCAAGAACTACTGGACAAAGGTTTCATTCGCCCTAGCGCGTCACCTTGGGGATGTCCAGCCCTATTCGTAAGGAAGAAGGATGACAATTTAAGATTATGTGTGGACTACCGACCCCTCAATGCGGTAACTGTTAAAAATAAATACCCCCTTCCTCGCATCGATGTACTCTTCGATCAATTAGCTGGAGCCAGAGTCTTCTCCAAGATTGATCTTCGTTCGGGATACCATCAGATGAAGATTCGCCCATGCGATATTCCTAAGACTGCCTTCTCCACACGATATGGACTATATGAATTCTTAGTCATGTCCTTTGGACTCACCAATGCCCCTGCTTACTTCATGTATCTCATGAATTCGGTATTCATGCCCGAACTTGACAAATTCGTCGTAGTGTTCATCGACGACATCCTTATCTATTCCAAGGATGAGGAAGAGCATGCCAAGCACCTTTGCATTGTTCTTCAGCGACTCAGAGACCATCAGCTCTATGCTAAGTTTTCTAAGTGTGAATTCTGGTTGGATACTGTAAAGTTCTTAGGTCACACGATCTCCAGCGAAGGCATAGCTGTTGACCCCAGCAAGGTACAAGAGGTGATGGATTGGAAACCCCCTACCTCTGTTCATCAGATTCGCAGTTTTCTCGGCTTAGCCGGTTACTACCGCCGCTTCATCCCGGATTTCTCTCGAATTGCTAAGCCCATGACTGAACTGTTAAAGAAGGAAGTAAGGTTTGTATGGGACGAGAAATGTGAAGAAGCTTTCCACACTCTCAGAGAGCATCTGACTACTGCACCTGTGTTAGCTCAACCCGATAATACCAAGTCATTCGATGTGTATTGTGACACATCGGGTACTGGTCTAGGATGTGTGCTTATGCAAGAGAATCGAGTAATTGCATATGCCTCACGAGCCCTTCGGCCCCACGAACAGAATTATCCCACGCATGACCTTGAGCTTGCAGCCGTCATTCACGCTCTGAAGATATGGAGGCACTATCTCATGGGTACACAGTGCAATATCTACACGGATCATAAGAGTCTCAAGTATATCTTCACACAAGCCGATCTGAATATGAGACAACGGAGATGGCTAGAACTAATCAAGGATTATGACCTTGAAGTGCACTATCACCCCGGCAAGGCTAACGTAGTCGCTGATGCACTAAGCCGCAAGTCCCATTGCCATTTCTTATCCATGGAGTTCTACCATGAGACATTATGTGCAGACATGAGGAAGCTTAACTTGGAAATGGTTTCCCAAGGCACTCTAAATCACATCTCAGTTGAGCCCACTCTTCACGACCAAATCGTCATGGCACAACTACAGGATGAAGGAATTAAGATCATCAAACAGAAACTCTCTCTAGGTGAGGAGAAGTACAAATGTTTCCGCCAGGACCATAAGGGAGATCTATGGTTCGAAGGTCGTATAGTCGTTCCGAAGAATCGTGAACTCCGCAAGAAAATTCTCGATGAGGCGCACCTTTCCAAATTCTCTATCCACCCCGGCAGTAGCAAAATGTATCAAGACCTAAGGCAAAACTTCTGGTGGACTAGAATGAAAAGAGAAATTGCTACGTATGTCTCAGAATGTGACACGTGCCAGAGAGTGAAGGCTAGCCACTTAAAGGTAGCCGGTACACTTCAACCGTTACCTATACCATCATGGAAATGGGAAGACATAAGTATGGACTTCATCGTTGGACTACCAAACACGTCTCAGAGACATGATTCCATATGGGTTATCGTTGATAGACTCACGAAGACGGCACATTTTCTTCCGGTACACACCACCTATTCTACCAAGAAATATGTCGAGATTTACCTCGATCGTATTGTTTGCCTGCATGAAATACCTAAGACAATTATCTCCGATCGTGGTCCTCAGTTTGTAGCACGCTTTTGGGAACAACTGCAAACGTCTCTTGGCACTAAGCTGATTCGCAGCTCAGCATACCATCCTCAGACCGATGGACAAACGGAAAGAGTAAACCAAATTCTTGAGGACATGCTGAGAGCTTGTGTCATTCATTATGACAAGAATTGGGACAAATGCCTACCCCTGGCAGAGTTCTCGTACAACAACAGCTATCAAACGAGTGTGAAAATGGCACCATTTGAGGCCCTGTACGGACGAAGGTGTCGAACTCCTTTGAGCTGGTCACAAACCGGAGAACGTAAAATAATTGGACCCGACCTGGTAATCGAGGCAGAGGAGAAAGTAAAAGTAATACAAGCAAATCTTAAAGCTGCACAAGCCCGACAAAAGAGCTATTCTGACAAAAGGAGAAAGCCCCTAAAGTTCGAAGTTGGCGATCATGTCTATCTTCGAGTTTCACCAACCAAGGGAGTGCGAAGATTTGGAATCAAAGGCAAACTAGCTCCCCGTTATATTGGTCCCTACAAAATCATTGAGAGCTGCGGACCCGTAGCCTACAAATTACGACTGCCCCCTCAGCTCACGGCCACCCATGATGTCTTCCACGTATCTCAACTCAAGAAGTGTATTCGAGTCCCTACCGAGATTGTGGAACAACAAGAAATATCGTTGGAACCCGACCTCTCGTATGTCGAACACCCAGTTAAGATTTTGGATCAAAAAGAAAGAGAGACCAGGAGGAAAGTGATTAGAATGTATAAAATACAATGGAATCACCACACGGAAGAAGAAGCAACCTGGGAAACGGAGAGCTACCTGAACCAACATTTCCCTGGGTTTCTGATCTCAACCACTGGTATGTGCACCCACGCCCACACTAAGAATTACCGAATCTCGGGGCGAGATTCTTGTTAAGGGGGGAAGGCTGTGACAACCCTGGTAATTACATTTCCAAAATCAATGTCATTAGCCTAACTCTATGATTAAACCAACTAATGAAAGGGTGGAAAGAATTAAAACGAGTTCAATTGGAATTCAAATTTAATTTGAGCACATTGGGTTACTTTTGAACTTTTAAATTTAACTTTCAAACCATAAGCCAAATGAGATTTTGCCTGAAACCAAAGTTGTAGAACTTTTTATTTTGAACAACTTTCGTGTTCAAAAGTTTTTGAAATTCAAATCAGAAAGAGGAGAAAACGCCCTGTTTGCACCCAGCCCCCTGAAACTTTTCGAATTCTTGCATCCAGGCCCCTCGCCCCTCCCTCTCTCTCCTCCGCGCCCGACCTCCGCGCGCCAGGTGGCCGGCGTCGCCTGACCGGCGCGAGGCGCCAGGCCAGTGGCCGCCGCACCACCCCACCACGGCCGGCTTTGCCCCGCCCCCACGCCGCGCGGCCAGTAAGCGCCCGCGCGTGCTGCCGCGCCCAGCCGCCGTCCGTCGCGCCCAGTCGCCGCGCTCCGCCGTGCCGCCCCGGCCCCCGCGCCCCGCCAGTTGCCGCGCCCGCCCTCCGCCCGAGCCGCTGCCGCTGCTGCTCCACCACTCCGCGCCCCGCGCTATCCCACCGCGCCCGCGCCGTATCTCGGCCGCCCAGTCGCCGCGCCCGCGCTGCCGCACGTCGCGCCGGCGTTCTGCCGCCGCCCGCCGCGCCCAGTGCGCATCGTGCCGTGCCCCCGCCCCGCGCGCTGCCCAGGCCTCTCCGCACCCCCTCCGGCCCCTATAAAAGCCGAGCTCCGACCGCCCCGCGCGAGCCACGCACCGGAACGCACTCGCCGTCGCCATTGTCGCCGCCGAGCACCGCCCGCCCGTGGACAGCCCTCCGCCGCCGCCCACTGTCCAAACTAAGCCCCCAGCCACCACTACATCACCCCACTGAAGCTCGCCGACCCGCCCAACGCCACCCAGAGCCACCGGAGCGCCGCCGCCCGCGCTGCCGTCGCCGCCGCTGCCCCTGCTCGCCATGGACAGCACGACCCCGACCCCCTCCGTCCAAGCCGAGCCCCTGTGCAGCTTCCCCACGCGCCACTGAAGCTCACCGACCGGACCACACCGCCCCAAGCCCGCCGGAGCACCGCCGTCGACGCGTGCAACGCCGCCACCGCCTCTGCTCCAACGCCGGCGAGCCCTTCCCGGCCGTCCCCCACCTGAACAACACCCCCGCAAGGTAGCCCTTGCACCCCTGAACCTTTCCCGACCCTCGCCCCTCGCCGCCGGCGAGCCCCCTCGCCGGAATTTCGGCCGGCCGCCGTACCCGAGCCGCCCGAGGACCCAATTGCAAGAATTTAAATCTTTAGAAGGGTCTGCGCGTAAGATTCAAGGACCTAGTTGTAAAAGAAAGTTTCAAACCTAGATTCAAATTCAGTGAACTTGTAAAATTCGTATAAAATCGTAGAAAATTCAGAAAAATGCAAACTCAACTGTTCTGGAATCCTCAGAACAAACTCTACCACTTTTGTTACAAAAGGTTTCTCAGAATCTCAAAATATTTTCCTCTACATTAAATAGAAGCTTTAATGGACTTATTTTGTACCCACTGTTCTAGAACAATGCTGACCCTAAATTTTGGGCAGTGAATTAGTTGCTTGATGATTAGGACTGTGTAAAACGATCACGCCCAAATTCCATTTCTAGCTTTACTGTTTGTTAAAGTTAGTTTTATTTCATGTGTAAGTAGAATGTTTTATCCCTGCAGTTAGGTGGTGAGTCACCCATTGAAACTTTTCCTATGCTAATGTATTGGTACCTAGAAGCTAGAGAAAAATTAGGAGACTTTTTATCTCAGAGTAACCTACTTATTTGATTTATGTGCTACTAACATACATTAAATCAAGAAAATAGTATCTTAGCTTGGAAAATTCTCAAATTTTTACTAGGAGTTACACTGTGGTGGAGGTTACTGTGTAAAAAGTTCCATGGACAAACACCCTGTGTAGGGTCCTGTAAAAATGAATCTTTGAATAGCCTAGGTGTAGAATGTCATATTTTCTATGCTCTGAATACTGCATGATAAATCCTACAAACATTACAGTAGCTTCTGCATGCTTAAGTGAGAGCTCTGTAAAAATCTTAGACTCATTTGTTGCACCAATTGTTCTGTACAAAAAGAACAAGGATCTAACAGCAACTGTGTAATGTATTTTTCATAATTAATCTGTTACATAAAATTGGCTGAAAATTTTACAGTAAGCACATCTTTCCTTGATGTGCCTAAATCCAAAATTTTATGACCAGAAACTATCCATTGTAGTAATTACTCTTAAATCGTATCAAGTACCATTACCACAACTTAAACTTGTGCATTCATGTAGAATCGACGACTCTCGCCGATGGAACTTACGAACTGGTGCCCGCGTCCGAGAGTGAGCAGCGTGAAGCTCAAGCGAATCTAACTGAAGCTCTTGAAGACCCGAGCACAAGTTCGGAAGATCCCCAAGCGAACTGCGAAGGCAAGCCCCGGAGCATAACCCCTTCTTTCCGAAATTATGCAACTCATTACTCTTGCTTGTGCAGTAAATTTATAGGAGTTGGATGAAAACTTAGTTGCATGATGTCAGAAACCCTTGCTTGAAAACTAGATGTAAGGTTCGATAGAATGCTGTGCTAATAGGACTCCGGTAAAAGTCGAGTGATTTCCTGTCACTCGCGAGAAAATAGGAGTTGAATGGCTACTACACGCTGCAATCATAAGGACACGGACGGGCTATGGAACGATGGTTACGATTGAGGCCCGTCTGTCTAGTGAAAAATGCTAAGGCCGCAGGGTGTGGTAGTGATGGTTAAGTCTTTGAACGTACTAAACACATGCCGAGATTATGGGAATCGGTAAGCTTAAGTACATGATTGGCCCGGCAAGGGGACGGCATCCTACCCTTTGAACTTCGGTCCCATGTGCATATGGCGAGTGCAGAGAGTGGTCACGACCCGGCGCCGAACCGTGGCGTGGGGCTCTTGTACTCTCGGAGGGTAGCCCCGATCCACGACCCGGAAAGAAAGGGGAAAAGTTGCACGTGTGACTCTAGGGAGTAACCACGTGACGTGTGTTTGGGTTTCCCTTGCAAGGTTAAGAAATTCGATTCGAATCGTCCGTTTCTCACGGCTATTGAGACTGCTTAACCATTTTTACCCACAGAGTAAGAAGAGGAACAATGATGATGAATGAAACTGGTTGGATGAAAAATCTAATGCTTCACCATGTATGCTTTAGATAGCTGCTGATCTAGACTGGCTAACGAAACTAGAATCTTGAGCTAAAAGCTGAAAGTAAGGACCCACTTGTAGATGCTTTTCGGCAAAACAAACCCCTAAGCCAAAAAGCCTGGCATGTCTAGAGTCGGTGGAGTAGATTCCACTACTCGGGTAAGTCTTGCTGAGTATTAGTATACTCAGCCTTGCTTGTGACTCGTTTTCAGGTGAGCCCTTCGAAGACATGATTGCTAGCTTGACTTGGCCCTGCACTCTTCCCCCTGGTTGGTCGGTGGAATGGGATGCGCCCCCGTCCAACGGAGATAAGGCCGAGTGATGTCTCGTACGGGCTTCATCGAGACATTCTGTATCGTCGAGTAGTTTCCGTCGTTTATTTCCGCTGCAACTTAACTCTGAAGAACTTATTTATGTTAATTGGAGTATTTGGTTTCTAAGCTCAGAACTTGGCCTGTAATATTTACTTATGTTAATGTCGTAATATTTGCTGGAATGTGGTATTCTCTGGGCTCATCGTCGCGTGAGCATTTGTATGTATGGCGCTCGATCCGATTACCGTGGTTGTATCGGGAGGTTATACCCGACAGACCAGTGGATTATTCCGTTTGAAGTGTAAGGTTAACCGAGATTGCCTTAATGGTGATGGTTAATACACTTGAGCCGGATTAATTCAGGTGGTTCTGCCACAAAAATTGTCTCTGACTAAATTCTGGAAGAGGCCGGTGAACCGTCCACTCCCCTCAGGCGGACTATCCGCCGTACAAACTTTTTGGCACACTAGAACCAACAAAGTTTCTATCTAAACTTTTGGTTAGCTGGCGGACCGTCCGCCCCTAGGGGCCGGACCATCTGCGGTTCAATTTTCAGCTCCACTCAGAAACGTCAAGTTTCTGTCCACATTGTTTTTGAAAGACTCACGCACAGTTTGCCTCTATATGTCAGCACATATTTTGAAATAAGAGTTTGCCATTTTTCAAATGAAGTTAGCCCTCATGCATGCAATGCAATTGTTTGAGCAAAATGGTACTATAGAACTGTCAAGCAAATGCAAATTGACCTCTCTTAATAGTATGACTATCCTATTAATCCATTCATTTCTTATCCACTAATCATCTCATGACCGACAAAAATAGAAAAGCCCTATCATATACCTTTGCCTTGATATTTTCCTTCAACATCAATTCCAAGCTTTCTCATAGCATCGATGTACCTTCACTTTTCTCTTGGACCAAGTTATACTCATTTCTTCTTACGAAAAGTTAGTCCACAACTATTGTCATTAATTATCAAAACTCGAATTAGGGGCCTACATGCTTTCAACTTTCATAAGACCAGACCAAAAGTGAGAATCTCCTGGTTTGCCTTGTACTTGTGTCAATGATTTACCACCCAAATATTTGTTTCTAAGTAATTGTTGCCAAACCCCATCCTCATTAAGTAGCCTATAAATCCATTTGATGAGAAGACATATCCTGTCCGCCTTGATCCTTTGGTTGGCATACTATATTCTATTTGATGAGTCTATACTTCTTCTTATGATTGTCTCCTTGCCAATAAAACCTAGATTGAAAAGGGGTTAAGTACCATGGGTACCCCAAAGCAATGCCCTTAAGGACCTAAGCAAGGATTAGGCAGCCGCCGACCGGCGATCCGGCCCTCCAAGAAGGAAGCACAACCAGCGCTGGCCCATCGATGGGAGAAGGCGCAAAGGCCCAACAGCGATAGAACCCGAGACACGTGGCGTCACGCCTTTCCGACCCACAACATAGCCACGCGGGGTCGGGAAGACAGCGCCAACCCCCGGAAGAGTCAAGCGTAGGGCGAGGCGGACACGCCGAGCTAGCGGGCCCTACCTTGGACCAACAGCAGCAATAACAGGGCGCCCGACCTCCCGACCATCACGAGAGGCTCGCCCCCAGCGCATCAGGAGAGGTGCGCCGCAAGTACGACGGCCCCATCCCCTGCCACATGGGAGGTGAATGAGACCAAGGACATGTCAGGCAGCGCCGCGGGCGAGGCGGACAGGACTTGGCTTCGGGAAATGGCGGGGCACGTTCAACCAAGGGTCCCGGACAGCACACGTTTAAGATAGCCGACCTCCTTCCCGGGATGTCAACCCCCCCCCCCCCCCCCCCCCCCCCCCCCCCGGGGGGGGAGGGGGGACGAGGCATCCCCTCTCTCACACAATGTAGCCCAGCCCACCAAGTATATAAGGTGGAGCTGGGCCTTCTCTCTCATAGGCTGAAGAAGCTTAACCCCACACACACACCACTTGCAAGCGCCCTGTTGTAAGCACCCAGCATTCGAACGTGAGGAACACGAAGAACACCCTTCATACTGCACGTAGGGCATTCGCCCGAACCAGTCTAAATCCTTGCCTTTGATTGTTAGACATCGAGCCACTGAGAAGCGTGACAGAAATTGTGATATTTCAAAGAAGGACATCATAAATATTAGGAGGGAACTAAAGACTGAATTCAAGAGCACTAATCAACCCCAGCAGACATCAGTTTTCCCTTCTAAGTACTCAATTTCTTCTCAAATCTGTCGTCCACTATTGGCGATCAATTTCCGCCAAGCCAAATTTATTTAAACTAATGAGTTCCACTAGTTTGGTAAATTTTTTATTTTAGGAGCTCATGGTATAAATTTGGACCGATTTGGGAGAAATCCTAGGCCGGCCGGCCTCCCTCAGGCTGGCCGGCCTGGCACTGTGGCCAACGAGGCCCAACTTCGACCTGCATGCAAACAAACACATCTAGAAGGGATCCTGATCAGCACCTCTCACGACAACACATCCTTAGGCCTACATGCAGTGACTCCATGAATCTTCAGGCTCCGAACCGCCATCATGGGCAAATCCTACACGTTGATACATATGACGGTGGAACAGAGGGCTGAGGTGAGCCAGGACCAGGCTGACCGGCTTAGTCATGGCCGGCCGGCCTTGCAACTGAAGAAATGGTTGGTGTGAAACCATAACCTCCATCAGGAAGGCATCTGGGATGTCCATGCCAAAGGCGGTGCCAAGTGGTGAAAATCCTAGGCCGGCCGGCCTGGGAGAAGCCGGCCGGTCTCCAACTTGCACGCCACACGTCCCCCTTCAGCTGGCAGTTGCGTCAACCGTTATACCTGCGTACAAACTAAGTAGCTATCCAAGTACCAACCTTGGAGAGCTATAAATAGCTGCCTACACCTCCATTCCAACACACACCATTTGGAGAGAAGAAGAGTGTCAAGCAAAAGTTGTTCATCCTTAGTAGTAGAATGGGGAGAGTGTGAGGTGAGAGTCCGGAGGCGAGCCGAGTTCTTCGGCTCACCTCCACCTTGTATCCTCGGAGGAATGAAGCATATTTGAAGTGAAGTTCCTCGTCTCTCGTCGGTATCTCGCTAGTCTTTCTCTTTACTTTACTTACTTGTTTACTTGCTTCCTTTGATCTGCGGGATCCCTCGACGACGTAAGTAGCAAGTTCTACTTATTTGTGTGTGCTCTATACCTTGCCGGGTGGTAGGAGTAAGTGACTCGATAGTTTAGGTGTGGTGCTTAGACTTGGTCAGTTACCTTGGGTTGTGTTCCACCCCACTGAACAGTGTGGTAGGCGGCAGGTGGTGACAACCCTGTTCGTCCCTGGTAGCCCACCACGTTCGGGTGCTTTCATAGTAGTAGTAGTAGGTTGCCGTTGGACTCCCCTTTCACCCCTTTCTGAAGTCCTTCCTCTTCCAACAGCCGAAGCAGATCAAGTTAGTCTAGTAGCAAGTCTTCTGGGTAACGAGTTGGCTAACCGCTGTTAGACCCTCTACCCGCTTACCTCTCTTCCCCTGCGGGGTCCGGTTGAACTAGTTCTAGGTCTAATTGCGCTTATCGTCCCTTGGATTTGATATCCCAGGTAAACTCCCTGGTGAAAGCTACATCGGTATCCGTGCGCTTGCGGATTAGTTCGTATAGGCTAAGAAGTGCCAACAAGCTTTCTGGCGCTGTTGCCGGGGAACAGTAGTAATACTTGTTTAGAACGAGTTTAGCTGTACACCTTTCCGCACTTCCACATGGAGTGTTGTACACCTTTCGGCACTTCCACGTGGAGTACGCTCCTAGTTATCCGGCAGTTCCATCACGCGAGTACTTGGAACCGCCTCCATCTTGCCACCCGATTGTATCTGATGGTTATGAGATCCGTCCCGGTCTCATAGCCATGGTTCGCACATAGTCCTTCTCTGGTAGGAAGGACGATAGCCCCTATGCTCACCTGCAGGAATTTGAGTAGAATTCTCATTATTGACCATACCCGGTATGAATCGAAACACCTTACGGTGGAAGCTCTTCCGTTTTCTCTAACGGGAGAAGTGAAAATTTGGTACAATCGGAAGGCAGGGAGAGTTGGAGAAGATTGGATCAAGTTGAAGGATGAATTCTGCTTATTCTTCTTCCCTGTTACCAAAGTGCTATCACTTCGCGTTCAACTGTTGATATTCAAGCAAGGCGAAGAGTCACTTGGAGCAGAGTGGGAAAGATTCTTGTTGATGGCAAAGAAGAGATGCTAATGCAACACTTTGTTGGTGGTCTTAAGTCGGAAGCGCGCATTTCATGAATGTCACCTCCAAGGGATCCATCATGTATAAGATAGTTATTGAAGTAAGGACTATCCTAGAGAAGGTCCTAGACAACACTCAGCATACGGGAGTCTTTGACGATCCACCCGAGCCAACTGATCAACCCAAGGAGAAGCAGGAAGTTCACACTCTATCAGTTGCATCCTCTCCACCTCCACCACACATAGAGGAAGTCAGTGAACCAATCAAGTCCACAGATTATGAGCCCCTCATTGAAGATATGCCCATGTTCATCCCTGATCTCTTCGCAGAAGAATAGTTTATGGAGCTCGGGAATGCTTGAAACATGCCGAAGGAGCATAAATGCATATGCTCAAGATCTGAGGCATTCATTCTAGATGCTCGCCGCAGATTGAGGGTCTTACTGCGATCATGAGCAAGGAATGGACAGAGGAAGTGGAATCCAGCAGTAGCATCATACAGATCTACTGTGATTTTATAACACTCCTCTGCACTATTGGGGACGCTGCACCACAAAAAGTCTTCTACGATCCGAAAGATGGGGTCAATGTGATGTCCAAGATATTGACAGATCACATAAGCACCGGTAGAACCCCTGACTCTCTCTCGTAAGCACCTGAAGTGGGTTGACGGCTAGATGGTGAAGAGTCAAGGAATCCTCCGTGTTATGTCCTTGAAGATGGGACATAACAAAGTATTCTTGGATCTTCACATCTTCTATATCCCTGAAGGTGACAGATTCTTCTTGATCGGATAGCTAATAGAGCCACTTGTCAATCCCAACGAAGATCGAGCTACTCTTTAGCTCAAGGTTGGCAAAGAGAAGCGGTCAGTCTAGTCCGTTCAGGAAATATTACTGTAGAGGCTAGACCGGAGCAAGACCCAGTGGAGGAGGCAATGAGCATAGCACAAGAGGAATCTGCTTAGCCCATCTCTGAAGAAGATGCCATTCACTTCACCCAGGAAATAGATCCGAGCGGCTACATCAAGCCCAACGAAGAGGAAAAACCACAACATCTTCCTGAGTTGAAACCGCTACCTTCTGGGCTGAAGTATGCCTTCCTCCACAACAACAGAAGCATGCCAGTCGTCATCAGTGATAAGCTGACAGAGAGTGAGACTCGACGGCTCGTTGCAGTCCTGGGGAAGTACCGGTCCGTCATCAGGTATTCTCTGTAGGACTTGAAGGGGATCAGCCCCAACTTGTGCACCCATCCCATCCCTATGGAACCGGACCATAAGTCATCCAGACAGCACCAGAGACGACTGAATGATGCGATGAGGAAGGTAGTAAAGAAAGAGGTACTGAAACTACTGCACGCGGGCATCATCTACCCTGTGCAAGACAGTGAATGGGTCAGCCCAGTTCAAGTGGTCCCAAAGAAGGGAAGAATGAATGTGGTCCAGAATGAGAGGAACGAGCTCATACCTCATAGGAGAGTGACCAGTTGGAGGATGTGCATCGATCATTGGATGCTCAACAAGGATACCCAAAAAGATCACTTTCCTCTCCCCTTCGTTGACGAGATGCCTGAACGGCTAGCTAAGCACTCGTTCTTCTGCTACCTCGATGAATACTCTGGTTATCACCAAAATTCCTATTTATCCAGATGACCAGAGTAAGACTACCTTCACCTGTCTCTATGGCACATTCGCCTATCGGCGGATGTCGTTTGGTCTTTGCAACGGACCTACTTCATTCAGAGGTGTATGATGGCGATCTTCTCCGACCTAATCAAGAACATCATGGACATATTCTTGGATGATTTCTCAGTCTATGGCAAGAACTCTGAGGAGTGCCTTGAGAATTTGGACAAAGTTCTCAAGAGATGCTAGGGAACACACTTAGTCCTTAATTGGGAGAAGTGTCACTTCATGGTTAGAGAAGGGATTGTCCTCGAACATAGAGTGTTAGAAAGAGGGATACAAGTGGATTGGGCAAAGATTGAGGTGATCGAACAGTTGCTGCCCCCGACTAATGTCAAGGGAGTTCAGAGTTTTCTAGGCATGCTAGCTTTTATCGGAGGTTCATCAAGGATTTCTCCCATATAGCCAGACCTTTAACAAATCTCCTTGCTAAAGAAACCTAGTTCAACTTCGATGTAGGTTGCCTCATTGCCTTGTACATCCTCAGAAGGCACTCGCTTCTGCAACCATCATACAGCCTCCCGGTTGGAAACTTCCTTTTGAGATCACGTGCAATGCATGTGATCACGCCGTCGGTGCAGTGCTGGGTCAATGCAAGAATAAGCAGCATTATGCCATATCTTAGTGAGTAAGACATTGACCAAAGCTCAGCTGAATTATGCGATAATGGAGAAGGAACTTCAGGCAGTGGTATTCGCCATTGAAAAGTGTAGACCATACTTGATTCGTGCTAAAGTGATAGTATACATGGATCATGCTGCACTGAAGTACCTCTTGACCAAGAAGGATGCCAAGCCACGACTCATTTGTTGAATTCTGCTCCTTCAAGACTTTGATTTGGAAATTAGAGAGAAGAAGGGAGCAGATAATTGCGTGGCAGATCACCTCTCAAGGATGCAAGTCAAGGGATCGAATCTCCCGATCAACGATTATTTGAGAGATGATACTCTCTTTAAGGTCACTACATCCAGTCCACGGTATGCAAATTTGGTCAACTTTATGGTGACTGGAAATATACCTCCGGGAGAAGATAAGAAGAAGTTGATTTACCTCAGCAGATTTCACCTTTGGGATGATCCCTATCTTTTCAAGGTCTGTGCTGATGGTTTACTCCGCCACTGCATCCCGCTATGTGAGACTCGCAAGATTCTTGAGCGTTGTCACTCCTCGCCATATGGAGGACACTACAGAGTATTCCGTACCCATGCTAAGGTCTAGAAGAGTGGATTCTTCTGGCCAACCATGTTTCGAGACGCTAAGGAATTTGTGCGGTGATGCCCAAGATATCAGAAACATGGGAATATCAATGCTCGTGATGGTATGTGTCCAAATGGGTTGAATCACTTTCCTGTGTTGCGGCCGACTCGAAGAATTCAAAGAGGATGCTTCAGGAAATCATATTTCCTCACTTTGGAGTTCCAAGAGTCGTGATTAGTGATAGAGGCTCACACTTCATAGACAAGACCTTCAGGAAGTGTCTCAGCGAGTTGGGAGTAGATCACCGGGTTGCAACTCCATACCATCCTCAGATTAATGGCCAAGCAGAAATGTCCAACCAACAGATCAAGAATATTCTGCAGAAAACAGTGAATACCATGGGAAGGATGGAGGAGCAAGTTACTCGAGGCACTATGGGCTTATCGAACAACTTTCAAGACGCCGATAGGAATGACACCGTACCAGTTGGTTTATGGCAAAACTTGCCATTCACCAGTTGAACTTGAGTTCAAATCCCACTGGGCGGTTAAGAGGTGGAATATGGATCTCCAATCAGCCAGAGTTAAAAGGCAAATCCAATTGCTGAATTGGAAGAATGGAGGGAGAAGGCCTACCACAGCTCCAAGCTCTACAAGGAGCGGATGAAAAGATGGCACGACAAGTGAATCAAGATCAAGCACTTTAAAGCGGGAAATAAGGTACTACTCTTTAACCCTCGCATTCGTTTGTTTGGTCATGGTAATCTTAGAAGTAAGTGGGAAGGGCCTTATCTAGTGCTTAACACTGCCTATCACAATGCTATGACCCTCCAGGACGATGACGGAATGTTTTCAAGATCACGAAGATGCTCCAACAGAGTCTTGCTCTTGACTACTCTTTCCTCTGGAGGATCCACCATGTCAACGGCTACTTGTGCAGCATCCTTAAGCTCTTCTAGCTCTTTATCTTTCAGCTCCTTTTTGGCATCTATGTCCCTGATCTGCTGCATGCTCTCTACGAGTTGCACGTCAGCATCTTCCTGTTGTTTTGCTAGAAGCTCCACATCATCTGGATGATGGTACAGAAGATTCTTCATGTTAGTCAGCAGGTCGTCTTTATTTCTTATTATATTATTGAGTTCTGCGGGCAAACGACAAGAAGAAGTATGCGTACAATTTCACATGACCTATACGTATATTTCAAATCAGACGAAGCAGTCGAAAGAGCATTACCTCGGTGAGTTTTGGCTAGAGACTTGTTCTTGTTGGTGAGATCTTCAATCTCCTTCTTCAGAAGCCAGACTTCCTTGGTGCGCTCCAGCTTCAGGATATCTAGCTCGTACCTCATCTCTACATTTTTATGAATCTGCGCCTCAATCTAGCGATCTTTGGCTTGCAGTTGTTGAAGGCCATCTTCATAGGCTCTCAGCTTGTCTCACTTGAGCCAGGATTGGTTGACCAGTGTCTGCTCCACAGGAGAAATGTTCAGAAAAGCAATCAAACCAGTCGACAAGGCAGATGTCAATAGTGCAGAATCATACCGTGGAAAATTTATACAATTCCTTAAAAGTATCTTGGAAACGCTTCAAGACTTCTAAGGACAAAATTGGATCATCAATCAGCTCCATGGGAATGGCATGCTGCCACCTTGGTGGTGAAATCAGTATGCCACCCGAGGAAGTACCTGTAGCACCCTGATTTTCACAAGTTGGTTGCTGCTGCCGGGTACGTGCCACCTCACCCGCAAGAATCGGAGGTGCTATGGCTAAGATGGTACCCGCGGGCGCGGGAGGCACAATCGGCTCACCTAATGGAATCTCGGGGGTTGGATCCTCCACCCTAGGACCCTCTATTGTATCTCGCCCTGCGCCTGTCACTTCCTCCTCGACTGTAGTGGTAACAGGTGTAGGCGACCCCGCACGTAGCAGCGGCGGATCAGTACGAGTGGTGGCTGCTGTCATCGTCACCAACGCTGCAGCATCAGACTCCTTCTCTAGCTCGGGGGCTGGACTAGCCGTGGCACTGCCAGTCTGCTCTAAGCCAAGAGCAGAGGATTTCCTTCACACAAAGACCAGCAATTAGATTGGCGTACATAATTATGAACCTTCGGATTACAATTTAAAGTACTCGAGTACTTACAGTGAGGATTTTTTCACAGATAACTTTTTCACCTTAAGCACTTTGGGTGCCGAAGCAAAAACCAAATTACTCGAGGGCGCTGATTTGCCTGCCGAGGGCGGCATTGCTCCGGTGCGGCACTCAGCGTACTAGTATATGATCTTGGGCCAGTCGAGGGTGGTATCCGCCCCGACACGGTCACTTCCGAGACCGATGACGGGTCCACTGTAACGGTGGGCACATCCTGCCCCGTTGCAATATCATCCCCGATTATCTCTCCAACCCTTTGCTTTGTGCGCTTAGGGCTCGATGGGCTCTCACTAAATATTTGAGAAAAAGGGGAGAATTCAGCCAGAATCAGCAAAGGACAACCAATGAAAGTACTCATGAAGGAAGGTTCTTACCTTGGCGTACCATCATCATCACCGCTTGGAGAGGCGCCGACCTTCCACTTCCGAGCAGCAACCCAGGGTTCCTTCGGGAGACTCGGGAAGAGAACACTCCCGGGAGAGTTCGCCCCCTCCTAGGAGGTACTCGTCTTTTTGCTCCTCATTACCTCTGCCAAGGTGAGATCATCGCCAGTTCCCTCTTCCTCCTCCCCACTCACTGGACTGTGAGAGGGTCGAGAGATCTTGGGTGGTTGATGCACCAACGGCAGGGTATGGCTTGGACGGTCGATGTCCGGCATGGGAGGCATGCTCCTTTACACATTCACATCACCCTGTCAAAAGATTTCAAGCTCTATCAAGTACTGTTCAGATTCAAGAAGATAACTACAACTTGACAGAAGTAAATGTCTATTTATCCGTACCTTTTTTGGAGATGTTTCACAGTGATCAGCGTATGCAAATATGGCACAGTGTCGACATTCAGAAGTACTCGGCTCAATCGCATCACAGCTTTATCTTGGTGAATGTGTTCTGTAGTAAATTGAGATGGATTTGAGAGTTCGAGGTACTCAAAGCCAGGTCGAGCACGCTTTTGTAGTGGCTGGATACGCCTGCCTATCCAAAAGTACACTACTGAGGCTTCAGTGACTCCCACTTCTCTGAGTTTCATGATTTTCTTGAGCGGATCGTTGACCTGACTCATATCCCTGGGGCTCACTGTCCACTCGCCGGCAATCTTGGGCCCTCCAGTTGTCCTCTCTGGAAGTGCGGGTTTGTGGTTCCCGACATGAAACCAGCGTTCCTTCCATCCAGACAGACTAGTCGGTAACTTGTATGTGATGTATTTTTTCTCCATACCTTGCCACAGCTGGAGGCCTGCTCCACCAACCTCAGCAATGTTATTCTCACTGGGCTGGGGCTTGAGGTGAAAGAGATAGCAGAAGAGGTCAAAATGGGGTTCTATACCTAAGAAGGCTTCACAAAGGTGGAAAAACATGGCTATGTGCAAGATAAAGTTGGGGTTGAGGTGATGGAGTTGGATTCCATAATGGAAGAGCAAGCCGCGGAGGAAATCACAAGTGGGGATGGCTAAACCACGCTCAACAATGTGTTGAAACAAGACAATCACCTCGGCACCCTCATATGGCCTCACATCACCAATAGCAGCACGCCACTAGACAATCTCCTTGCTCTGAAGGAGGAATTGATCTACTAAAGACTGAAGTTCAGCTTTAGTACACTTACTTCATTTCCATGACTCGCCAAATGATGCAGCGGTCTCTGATTCTTTTTCCTTCCCCTTCATGGCGCTATTCTTGCCGGCCATCCTCGATGTCACGAGTCATTTCACTTGCATAATCTCGGGGGCTGAGGAGAGGGATGGCAGAGGAACGCTCTGAGGGAGGAGTCTTCAGCGACTACTTCTCGCAAGGAGAAAGGAGCTGGGATTGGCGCAGATTTAACTCCATGAGCGGCGGCGGCTGTGAGATAGAGGAAGATGAAGGGCTAAGGTAGTAGAAATACAAGTGTTAGGATGAGTAAACCCTAAGTCACCACGCAGTTGAATAACCAGCGGCGGGCCCGGAATTACTGTGCGGAAGGCGAAGAGTTTTTCTCGGGATAAGATTTATTTGAGCGGTAACTTAGGGATTCTTTGGGGAAGTTGTTTGTTTAACTATTTTTTCAGGGATGCCATTCCGAAAAAAAAGGTTTTCGAATTTCTGAACCAATTTACCTATTTTAACCATCAATTCAAATTCTTAACTTATTCTACAATGCATGCCACGACCTTTTTGGATTCTTTTTCCAAACCGTGGATTTTGGATTCAAGGCTCGGGGGCTACGGGATACGTGTCATCAATGTCTTATTTTCAAATTTCTGGAAGATAAAGACCGAAAGATTCAAAACTAATTTGACCCTCAACCTGATTCTCTGATTCAACCTAAGGTTTTGGGGCTACTCCATATGGAGTGCGAGTTTCATCGCACCCCATATAAAAGAAGACTACTCGAGGCACGAGCACCTCATAGCCTTGAGGCAGCCAAGGAAGTACTCGGAAGACACCTTCAAGATGGAAATTCAAAAGAATTCAAAGACGCCTTCAGAAGTACTCGGAAGCGTGCAGTACTCGGCTACGAAGAGCTCGGGGGCTTGTCAGACCCGGGACCATGGGACTGCGCACATGGCATAGACTTTATAGAATAAGGGATGGGGCATGTTCCATACCTTATACCTGTTGTAACTACTGGGCACGAGTAGGACTAGTCGAAATAGAAGGAAACTACTCGAGTAGTACGTGGTTAGGGCTCCTAAGCTAGTATCGGGCTAGGATTCCATGTAACCCTGTCCCCCCAGACTATATAAGGATGGTTAGGGACCCCTCCAAAGCACAATCATTTAATGCAATATAAACCACCACACAGGACGTAGGGTATTACGCTTCTTGCGGCCTAAACCTGTCTAAATCTTATGCTCCTTGCACCTTCGAGTTCCTGATCTCGGCGGCACCTCAGCTACAACTTACGACCTGGGGATATCTCTCGGTGGGCTTGGCGGTAAAACACCGATAGACGGTTATGGCAATTGATGAGGACGCCAGCCAAAAGGGGGCACATGGCATGTAAGTGGGAGGCCGGTGTCAGACCCGGTACACGGGACTGTACACGTGGCATACTTCTCTTAGGATACGGGATCGGACATGGCCCACACCCTACATCCGTTGTAACTACTCGTAATGCAGCAGGATTACTCGTACGGTAGTGAAACTAGTTGAACACGGTAGGAAACTACCCGAGAAGTACTCGGGTAGGATTCCTGGGCTTGTACCCGACTAGGACTCCCATGTAAACCTGTCCCCCCAGGCTATATAAGGGCGGACAGGGAGCCCCTCGGGGACAATCATCATCAAAGGCAATACAAATCACACAGGACGTAGGGTATTACGCTCTTGGCGGCCCGAATCTGTCTAAACCTTGTGTTCTTTTGCACCTTCGAGTTCCTCATACTCGGCGACACCCTACCTACAAACTCACCACCTCAGGGGCATCCCTCGGTGGGCGTGACGGTAAAACACCTACAGTCGGCCAGCCTCGGATTTGCACCATCTGTCACCGCCTTTCTTGTGGATGTCCTAGATCAGTCCTTGAAGGCGGTTATAGGTGCATTGGCATGTGTTTCTTCAGTTGCAAGGACGACCAGCCTTGACTAGGCCAGTCGGCCTGGCTCTAGCACTTCTCGGCCCTTCGTTCCACCGCCTGATCGTGTTAGCGCTTAGGATTCACCCTTGATGGCAGTTCGGAGCCTGAAGTCACGCGGAGTCACTGCATGTTGGGTCATTGATCCAAGGCATAAGCCGACCGAACGATGCACGTCTCTATGATCGTTGGTCACGATCATCTGAAGATGTGTTTCTTTGCATGCAGGAGGACGCTAGGCCATGTTGGCCACAGTGCCAAGCTGGCCGATCTCGCCTAAGGGAGGCCGGTCGGGCTGGGATTTCTCCCAAATTGGTCCAATTCCGTACCATGAGTTTCTGAGTTCAAATAATCACCAAAACTAGTAGAACTCATTAGTTTAAATCAATTTAACTTCATGAAGGCCCTGTAAATATGAATTTTGAAGCAATGTTGGTGGTCAAAATTATCGCAAATCGACCACCAACACTGGTGTTTCGTGATTCCTTTTTGAAACGTAAATAAATTTTCAAGCATGCAATGTAAGGAAGGAATACCAATTATGCGCCAGATTAAAATACAAAACAGACCAGACATAGCTCCTGCCTGTGACGTGATAGAGAGATTGGAATCATAAAAATATATTTTTTATGCCTCCGATTGATGTAGTACGTTCGTTAATTTGTTTTGACTAGATCCCATCGTTCGTTTCAATTCTGCACGTTGATCTAGCTTAAAAACCGGACAGAAACTCAGATCTCACGATCTCCATAGAAATCCGATAGGCTGCAGCTCACGCCTTGAGAAAAAAACCGAGGAGGTCCTTCGGTCCACCGGGCCCGGATGTAAGCGCGAAACGTGAAAAAAAAAACAGACGAGGGGTGTTTGAATGTGCGGGCGTCGGGCTGGATTCACGCGGGAAGGATGAATGCAGGCCGTGCGCACATATGCGACTATCCATACCAGATACTTGTAGCCCAGTGGTTATAAAAGCTTTACTAGTATTAGCCTAGTGATTATAAGATTTTTAGGATTTAATAGCAGTGTGCTTTCAACGGTGGCGACATTCTCGTCGTCAATCTCGAGGATTTGCCAGCTCAGTCTTCAAAGATGCTCATAGAGGTAGGATTTGCGTTCGTACATTTATAAGGGTAAAGCGTGCGTGCGTGCGTTGTGAGTGTCTGAGTTATACTATATAATTAAAAAAATTCCAAATAGCGGCCGCGTCATATATATATATGCGGATATATACTCCTCCAGCTAGTATAAGAGCAAGGGTTCCGTATAGGTATATGCATACGTACTCCTTTCATAAGTAACTTCCTATGCCCGAAGAAATCTGCGCCACGGCAGTGCCTCTCCCGTTTTAATCTATCACTACACGACGTGTGTTGCCATGTATGTATTACTTTTTTACTGGCCGTTGCCAACGTCGCCTTTCTTCTCTCTGCTGCTTTTTTTGAGGGGGCATGACTCTTTATTCAGCGACAAAGTTATAAGAGTTAGAAACGCCTTGAGGTAGACTTAACAGCCAAACTAGCCTACCAAACTCAGCATAAATCGCACTCCTTCCGATGGTGTGAGCATCCACATTGGAGCACCTGTTTTCATGAACTAAATCAGCAGTGCCAAAAAGCGCTCCTGTAGCCTTTATCTCCCGGATGATATGGCCATGAACGGCCATTCCATCCTCCTTGATTCCTCTGATCACATTAACATTATCCGAGGCTAGCCTGAAGTGTTGAACCATGAGTGTAAGAACCGCCCAATTTAACACTACTTTAAGCAAACCGCCGGTCATCATCCTTAAGATGAGAGCTAGCACATACTCGCTCAAGCTCAAGAGTGTGTCACGTGCTAACCCACATCTAGAGGCTTCAACAACCGACACGTCATTCACCTAATAATATCAAATCCAGTAGTCCCGGTACGTGCTTGCCACATGCTCAGGAATAAGCACGCGTACCGTCATACTATTGCACATTACCATAGATTCATAGAGAGCATATTTTACATAACACAAGGTTCAACATTAAGGATTACAAGTTCATAACAAGGGAGGTTCAAATCTGAAAATAAAGGTTCAAGCTCCATGTTACAAGCCTTGGGCTCACGAATAACATTAAAAGAGATATAAAATTAAGTTTGATGTTTCTGTCATGCTCTCACACAAGTCTAGCTATGCGGCAGATAAAACAACTAAAGCGCGGTAAGACAACGACGTCTTTGCTCAAGGACACCATTGTGACCACAACAACTCACTCCTCTCCCGCACCGGAAACAGCGGGATAGAAATGACCAAACACAAGCTCCAGCTCACCTGCAAATTAAGGTTATAGCAACATGAGTAATAAGGTACTCGCAAGACTTACGCGATTATATAAACAAGGATCGTGCAAAGAAGGCTCAACAAGGGTGAGGCTTTCAGGTTAACTAATTATTGCATAAGCATGAGCATTCTAATCCAACAACTAGTTCTCTAGTCAAAATTAATTAATCTTGCCCAACCCAACACATATTTTAGTTGATTAACGAAGGAACAAGTGCTTGATCAAAAAGGTAACATGAAGCCATAACCATCATACATGAAACCTCTACGAAGAGTTCGTAAGAAATTGAGCTTGCTCATAATAGAGAGCGCAGCAATTCGAATTGATTATTAACCTTGCAAGGGTGTACGGCTTTGCCCACACGATGCAAGGACCATGCGGCTCACCCAGCCGGCCAAGTTGGATGAGGCGGTACTCGCATCAACCGTTTCCAACAAGTCTCAACCATTGAGAATCACGCCTAGCTTACGCGGAGAGTCACCTAGATCCACCGGGGACACCCCTAATCCTCTCTACATAGCCCCATGACCACGCATCTAGGACCGTGCCTCAATGATCAAAACAAAGAAGGTAATAGGCTCATCCTTACCATGATTGGATATGTGGTAGCATGATAAATTGCTCAAAACCTAGGTCGTCCACGGATGGTCCTTAAACGATTCGAACGCACTATGCCTCCGAGACAATTTGAACTTTCTTCACTAGCATTCATTCAAACAATGCATAAAAATGAATAAACTCATGCAAGCATATGCACATGATGCCTCATTATTCTTTAATGATGCTCATGATGATGTTTTTTCAATTTTAAGCATGTTTATCAAGTTTGGGTTGTGACAATTCTCCCTCCCTTAAGAAAATCTCGTCTCGAGATTTGGATTGATAGAAAGGAAGGGATAAAGCTCCGGTTGTATTACGGCCATATTCACCTAGACAAGATAAACATCTAAGAGATGATGTACACATATAATGGGTGGTGTGGTGTGGTAGGATATTCCTAGAGTTATTTTGATGGCGATTGTGTACACATATAAGAAAGTAGAGATTAGATTCTCATAAAGAGAGCATGATGTGGTGTGGAGAGCTATCTAAGGGTGTATTTGGTTGGGCTTTTCAACCTGCTTTTGCTTTTGCAAAAGCCAAAAGCCAACCAAAGGGCTTAAAAGCTCTAGGTGCTTTTGTCCAAAAGCAGCTTTTATTATAGTACAAATGCAAAAGCACCTTTCCCCCTGCTTTCAGTGGCTTTTAAGGTAAAAAATTATCCACCAGCCACTAGTTATGAAAAAAACGGTTCGCTTCTTTTCTCCCCCACCCGTTCGACTCCCGTCCGCCTCCCACCCACGCCTTTGCCCCACCCCGCCCCGCCCCGCCCCGGCGCCGCCCCGTCCCGGCGCCGCCCCGCCCATCGCTGCCCCGCCCCGCCACGCCCCGCTCGGTGCCGCCCCGCCCCGCCACGCCCCGCTCGGTGCCGCCCCGCCCCTGCGCCGCCCCGCCCATCCCTGCCCCGCCCCGCCTCGCCCGGTGCCGCCCCGGCAGATCGCGGGGGCGATACGATACGGGTGCCGATCGACGTGGGCGACTGCCGGCTGGCGTTCGCCACGCGGTGCTTCTGTACATCCATGGCGAACTCGGCGTCCAAAGATGGGGAGCAGACGACGACAACGACGGGATTCGAGAGTCGGGATGAGTCTTCTGCTGCTTTTGGCCTAATAGGAAAGGCAGAAACGCTCGGCCGGATACCAAGAAAGGCAGAAACACAAGCATAAGGAGATGGGAGTGAAGATGTGAAGAATGCGGATACCATGAATACCATTCATAACAAGATCGCTGATGATTTGATTAGTGCGAGAGGAGGATAGTTATGTTGAGATATATCATAATTTTATGAGCCCTTTAGCTTGTATAATTGCTACAGTTCTATTTATGTGGACAATATGGATGAAAAACTCAGAAAATTTAATGTTTGTCTTTCCAAAAAATACATTTACATGTGAAATAGTGAACATATTAGGTTTGTACGAGTATTTTGTATGTAGACAGTCCCACAAACCTTCAGGGGTATTACAGGTATTTCACCCACAACACACAGTTTTTCATAGCTCACAGCTGCTCTAACCAAACGGTCTTCTGTTTTTCCCACAGCAGATTTTTTACAGCAGCTTTTCCACAGCCCACAGCTCACAGCAGCTTTTCCAAAAGCCACAGCCCAACCAAACACACCCTAAATCTTCATAACGGTGATTGTGTACACATATAAGAGAATATAAAGATGAAATTTATTGATAAAGTGGGATGATTTTGGGAACCAAATGGGTGAAAAAATTATCACAATGTATTCCAACAAATATTATAAATGTATGAGTGCATGCATGCAAGGTATGAGTGCAATATGACGTCTCCTCACATCGTTTCACACAACAACATATGCTCAAAAATAAATTTCAGCAAGCATGCATTATAACAAACCAACATTATCTTGCATAAAATGAACAACTAAGAACATTAAGCACAAGTTGATAACCATTAAACCACTAGTATCTACCAAGTTCAACACAACACACAAAGAGCAATGTCTTAACGCCTTAACACTCACTCACGACCCAATACAAGCGCATTGCCCAAAAGCACTACAACCCTCCTACTAGCACTTGGGACAATGGGCAACTCCCATACTCTCAACTCCGGTAGATGGCTCAAGGCACAAAAGGCATCTCAGATCCTCTCATCGGAAGGTAGGTGAAAGGGTCCTCCTAAGCTACCGATGCTCATGAAGAAGTCGAGTTATTGCTTCATGATCCACCTCTTGAATGGCCATCTCCGATGAGGTTCCTCTTACATGAAAATCATAACCTTGAAATCCGACCACCATCGTTGCTTTAAGATGGAGAAGCGTCACGTAGTCCACCACGTCAACTCCATGACCACGAGCATAGTCCTCATACTCGGGTCAAAAAAGTGTAGTGCGCCCTTCTCAACATCTCGTTCAGAAGCGCGGGAAATCCAATCGTGTCTGAAGCGCGAGTCGCCATGATCAAGGTGAAACAAGGGGCCATATATTCATGAAGACAAGAGGGGTTAAGCATATTTTATTAAAATGAGTGAAGCATTTAGAGAGAAAGTAGCTCTAAGACAAAGGAAGAGGGATAGCAATTAACCTTAAGTTCAAATTTTAACAAGTAGATAAATTTAGTGCAAGTAATAAAATTTATTTTACTCTTATCCCGCTAACCAAATTTTTAAGTTCACTCCATGGAACCACGGCTCTGATACTACTTGTAAGAACTGCCCAATTTAACACCATTTTAAGCAAACCGCCAGCCATCATCCTTAAGATGAGAGCTAGCACATACTCGCTCAAGAGTGTGGCATGTGCTAACCCACATCTAGAGGCTTCGACAACCGACATGTCATTCACCTAAAATGATATCAAATCCGGTAGTCCCAATACGTGCTTGCCACATGTCCAGGAATAAGCACACACGTCATACAATTTGAACATTACAATAAGATCCATAGAGAGCATATTTTACATAACACAAGTTTCAACATTAAGGATTACAAGTTCATAACAAGGGAGGTTCAAATCTGAAAATAAAGGTTCAAGCTCCACATTACAAGCCTTGGGCTCACAAGTAACATTAAAAGAGATATAATTTAAGTTTGATTTTTCCGTCATGCTCTCACACAAGTCTAGCTACGCAGTGGATAAAACAACTAGAGTGCGGTAAAACAACGATGTCTTTGCTCAAGGACGCCATTGTGACCACAACAACTCACTCCTCTCCCGCACCGGAAACGGCGGGATGGAAATGACCAAACACAAGCTCCGGCTCACCTGCAACATAAGGTTATAGCAACATGAGGGGGTACTCGCATCAACCATTTCCAACAAGTCTCAACCATTGAGAATCACACCTAGCTTACGCGGAGAGTCACCTAGGTCCATCGGGGACACCCTTAAGCCTCTTTGCATAGCCCCATGGCCACGCATCTAGGATCATGCCTCAATGATCAAAATAAAGGAGGTAATAGGCTCATCCTTACCATGATTAGATATGTGGTAGCACGATAAATTGCTCAAAACCTAGGTCGTCCACGGACGGTCCTTAAATGATTCGAGCGGACTATGCCTCCGAGACTCCTTTCTCTAGGCCCTACCATTCCGCCCGAACCATGAAACAATCTTTCCAACACAACCATAACATAACACATGCGATCCAGGATAATCAAGTGAGTGTAGTGTGACTCTATTCCATTCTTTCCTCTCAAGTTGTGAAATAAATAGAAGCATGGCTAAGCAACTAGTCAAATTAATTAGTTACTCAACTATAAAGTGACAAGGACATGGATAACAAATCAGGGAAGGGTAATGCATAAGAATAGGTACAACAATGCAATAAATAAACATAATACATAACCGTAGATACTCAAATGAGATAACTAAACCTAAATCAAATTAGGTGGGTAAAAAGAACATGTTTAGCTTGCCTTGGTTTTCTTCCGGCTTAACAACGAACTCAATTCTGGGCTCGGGTTCAACGTTCTCGGTGGGCTCAACGGGCTCGTTCTCCGGCGTTTCGGTCACTAAAATGCATGAATGAGTGGATGCATTAGCATGATGCCATAATTTTTGCATGGGATGATATGACATGAAAAATGAATGGTACAACAATCATTGATACGCGCAAAAAAAGTATGAACAACAAAAATCAAACACTTCTACCCGATTAAGCATGAGAAGCGCTAAGCAAGTATTAACAACAAAAAAATCATACATCAAGCATAAATTATGGAATAAACTTAGCATGCAGAAGGCATCAAAAAAAATTCATGAGAGTTGGATTTTCAGCAAAAGCAATTTTATAGAATTATTTATGAGCATGGTAATTTTCAGCTACTCTAAACAAGTTAAATCTTAAAATACATGCAAATCACTTCAAACAATTCACCAAAAATTATCATAGCTAATATACATGAAATAAAATCTAACAGAAGTAGCTTTGGAATTTTATCATTTTTAAGCAAAAAGATACGCAATAAACAATATTGCAGGCAGCACACAAGAAATTAAGATAAAACCCTAACAAACAGTTGGATTCCATCAAAACAAATTTCACCACTAGATAGAAGTTTTCACTAGGAATCTAAAAAAATTAAGTTTGGCATTTTTAGAGCAGCAGATAATTAATCAAACATTGAAATCACTTTTACAATAGTAAATCATAACTAATTTACTGTGACAGTAACAAGCCAAACAACATTTTTACCGAGTAGATCCACAACACACGAGTCAACAAAACAAGTATCGTATTTTTTGGAGATCTACACAATTTTCTACCATTTTTACAACTTCACAGCATTGCAAAACATACTGCTGACACTAGATCTACACTACTCTAACCACCACAGGTGCCGACAGGTGGGCCTGGGCGGTCAACCCAGCCCTGGCCGGGTCAAGGCCGAGCCAGGGGCGTTGCCAGTACGCGAGCGTGCGCACGGGCCGCGCATGGCGCGACGCCGCCGCGGCTCGACACGGCGCCGGCGACGGAAGCGGCCGGGAGGGGCAAGGGCGCGCGCATGGGAGGAGGCACGAGCTGCGCGGGGGAGCGGCGAGCCCAAAGGGGGGCTCACGGGGCAGGGAGGCTCGGTGACAAGGGCGTTCCACGGACGGCGACAGCGGCAAGCGGGCGAAGCTCCGGCGAGAGCCCTACGTGGAAGGGGAAACGACAAGGTAAAGCTTCAAATCAGTCGAGGAGGATGAGGGGAAGCCGTGCGTGCGAGGAATCAAAGGGAGGCTCACCGGAGAGGGCGAATCGACGGCGGGCGGCGGCGGGGAAGAAGCTCGTGGCGGCGGCAATGGTGAACGGGGAAAAAGAAGGTGGCTAGGATTTTGGGGAGAGGGGATGGCGGCTTTAGAACGAGGAGGGGAGGCGGACGGGGTCAGCGCCCCGGCTGCCTGCGGCCACGCTGGCCCAGCCAGCAGCCGGCGGTGTGGTGTCGATGCCCCTGCTGCCCAATCCAGGGGCGAGCAGGCACGAGAGAAGGGGAGGTGGTGCTGACAGGTGGGCCCGGGCGAGTTGAAACAAGTTCAAATGATGGTACATTTCAAAAATTAAAAATAAGGACTTCCTGCGATCCAAAAATTACTAAAATTTTTCTGGAGCAAGATCAAACCACCAAAAACATACTGCAACAACAAGAACTCAAAAAGCTATTCTAGATTGCTCACAGAAATTCAAACAAAATAGCAGTTTTTGAAATTTCCAAGAATTTTATGCTTCGGTTTGATGGTCACAAAATTAAAAAAAATATTGTCTAGTATTTGAATAAATTATTTGGAAGCACGGTTGCAAAGCAAAATTTGAACTTATTCATTCAAACAATGCATAAAAGTGAATAAACTCATGCAAGCATATGCACATAATGCCTCATTATGCTTTAATGATGCTCGTGATGATGTTGTTTAAATTTTAAGCATGTTTATCAAGTTTGGATCGTGGCAATGAGGTCACTTGCCAATGCCAGGTCTTCCTTGCACGCAATTGCCTCAACGATCTCTGCATTTGAGAGTCCACGAATCACCAGCGCAGACGCTCCCAGAAAATTACCTGCAGCGTCCCTAGCACTGGCAGCTGCCACTGCCTTGCTTGAATTCTTCGAAATGGCTGCATCGACATTGATTTTAACAAGTCCCAGTGGTGGGGGGATCCAGCGGGGTGGGACACCTTGGGTACCTCTCACCGGCGACGTCCGCACCGTCTTGATCATGTCCAGGTCAGCTATAAAATTATTCACAAAACAGTGAGTAGATAGAGGTCTTTGAAAAGAGCTCTCGTGGATCGCCTTCCTGCGAGCATACCAGATAGCCCAAAGAGTGACCACCAACCTCGTCAGTTCCTCATGCTTTAGCAAGCTGAAAATAGTCGCTAACCAACCACTAGGTTCAGTCTCCTGAATAGCACTCATCACCTGTGTAATTTCCTCGCGTTCCAGAGCCCACACGCATTTCGCCAAGTTGCACTCTATCAATGTGCTTCCACGAGTCAGGCATACCACAGATTGAACAAGTGCTTCGAGTAGTCATGTTCCTATGGTGCAATACATCCCCTAACGGCAATTAGTGATGAGCAAGCCTCCACAAGAACACATGTATCTTTGATGGTACCTTTACCTGCCAGAGCAACTTCCATTCATTTTCCTCAAACCTTAAATCTGATCTCCCAGCAATATTCTCTAGATACGTTGTAGCTCGTTCTTTGTTTACAACCAACATCATGTAGGCTGAGCGAACTGAGAAGATACCCCTCTTTTCATGGTGCCATGCCCAGAAATCCCCTTGTCTCCGAGTACAAAGATTCAGAATTGCCTCAACATCAGACGGACAGAAAACAACATGAAGCTTTTGGACGTCCCATGATGTCGTCATGTGATCTATCGATTCACTAACCATCTGCGGAGCATCTGTCAAGTCCCACCTAATGGATCGAAGAGAATTTGCTCTTGGAAACCAATTCATTGGCCAAATATGCGTTCATTATCCGGTTCCGATCCTCCTGATTAGTATGCTCCAGGACTTCCCTGCCATCAAGTATGGAACGCCATATCCGAGAGGGAGAAGACCCCATATTAGCATCTAAGAAATCCACATTTGGGAACTAAACTGCTTTTAAAATTCGCGCTCTTAGCGAACTCTCCTCCGTGAGAATGCGCCATGCCTGCTTCGCCAGTAACGCAAGATTAAATAGTTCAATATCCCTGAAGCCCAGGCCGCCCATGCATTTTGGTTTGATCATCTCATCCCAAGCGACCCATCATGTTGTCCTTTCTCCATTCTTGCTACCCCACCAGAAGTTCTTCCATAAACCATTGATGTGCTGGCATAAACCTCTAGGGAGCTTAAAGTAGGACATCGAAAAAGTAGGTATAGCACTGCGCAACTGATTTAATCAGTACCTCCTTGCCACCTGATGACAAGCACTGCTCCAGCCAACCCTGGACCATTTTCCACACATGATCTTAAATATATTTGAAAGCCCCGTTAGTGGAAGCACCCACATCTGTCAGCATGCCCAGGTATTTTTCACTCAGAGATTCATTATGGACTTCAAGCTCGCCCTTGATCACCTCTCGAAGAGACTGTCTGCAGCCGTTCGCAAAATGAATTGAGGACTTTGTCCAAATTACCTCCTTGATCTCCTCTGCACTTTCCCTATTAGCTCTCAAAAACAGCAGGCTGTCACCTGTGAAGAGTAAGTGAGACACCACCGGAGCCGACGGCGCCACTTTAATCCCATTGAGAACGGACGACTGATTTCTAGCCTTTAACAGTCACGAAAGGCCTTCTGCTGCCAAAAGAAACAAACAGGGAGAGATAGGATCTCCTTGACGGATACCCCTCGAAGGTTTAAAACTAAGTCTATCACCATTAAAAAGAACTGAAAAAGAGACGGATGTTACCAGGCGCATCACTGTCTCAACCCAACATTGGTGGAAGCCCAAACGGAGCATGGTCACTCGCAGATAGTCCCACTCAACTCGGTCATAAGCTTTCCTCATATCCAACTTCAGAGCACAACATCTAGATTCGCGAGGCTTTTTTCTCTTCATAAAATGCAGATATTCATATGCCGAGATTATGTTATCTGTAATAAGATGCCCAGTAACAAAAGCGGACTGCTCTTCTGATATAACCTCGGGCAAAATTTGCTTCAGCCTGTTTGCAACTACTTTCGAAGCCATCTTATACAGAACGTTGCAAAGGCTTATAGGCCTAAACTGGCCCAACTCCTCTGGATCTGCCACCTTGGGGATTAGAACAATAAATTTATTGATGTAGCTTCATCCTCCCCTATCAAAATCCTCAACACTATGGAGGTAACTTCAGTTCCACTAAGTCCCAATGCTGCTGGAAGAAGTGTGCCGGAAAACCGTCAGACCCCGGGGGCTTTGTTGCAAACATCTGGAACAGAGCTTCTTTAACTTCCTTCTCTGAAAAGGCTGCAAGTAAGCTATTGTTCATTGCTGCAGTAACCTTCGTTGGGACTGTGTTCAACACTGCATCCATATTATTGGTCCCATCCAAAGTATACAACTCCCTGTAAAACTAGTTGCTAGATCGCTCATCTCCTGGACATTTTCCGTAACCTGTCCTTCCGGTTTTTTCAACCTTGCAATCCGGTTTCTCCTCTGGCTGCTAACTCGGATGTGAAAAAACTTGGTGTTTCTATCACCTGCAGAAAGCCACAAAATTCTGGAACGTTGCCTCCACATTATTTCTTCTCTACGGTTCAGTTCCAAAATTTTCTCCTTGATCTTGAGCTCCGCATGAGTTGGACCCGTCCGCTGCGGGTCGGACTGTAGCCGCTCTAGCTCTTGTTTCAGCTTGCGCAACTCCCCGCGTACATGCCCAAATGTGTTCCTGTCCCACCTCACAAGATGCCTAGAAACTTTTGCTAAGTCAATATTAGAAATGGCAAAACTACAAAACGCAACGTTTGCAGTCCAAAATATGCAATTTTCTCCTCCATGTTCTACTTTTGACTTCTGCCCCTTTTCCCCTTTCAGATTCTGAAGCAGCTTCCATTCTTACGCGCCTGTTGCTACATTGGAGTGGCTTCCTGCTCGGGCTTTGTGGTTCCTGTGAGGTTAGTCATCCACTGCCCCCTTCTTCCTATACTTCCTCAGTTGCAACTTTATTATTCCTAGTGGATTCAGTTCTGTTAGGGCAGCTACAATATTGAGAAAAAGATGACCATAAGCATTTAATGCTGCTGCAGAATGCACCTTTACCATTGTGGACTTAAACCTTAAGGTCCATGCACCAAAAATTCACCTTAAGCTTAGAGTGCACCACAAGCAAATAAACTACAAATACTTTTTGCCTTTTTACTGTTGTGCTGTCCTACCAGGTCTCATGGATGGCTGTGGCTGAAATTTTTTTAAGACACAGTGGGACTCACATTAATATCTTCTATAGACATAGCCATTGTGGATTTTGCTTTAGTTATTGCCCTCTGCACTTGGTCCACACTTACTGTTATTTCAGCCAGCAACATTGGCCTTGCCCTTATACTACATTGTCCTGTGCATGGTTACCTGATTACTTACGTCACCTTGCTTTTTTGTTCCCTTACCATTCCATTGTGCCTGGCTGCCAAACTTTCTTACACTGCAAGGGTGCTTACATTGTTTTGTTCTTCTTAGATCTTAGATAAGCTCAGCTGAATTAATCTTTTCGCTAATCACATATTCATTTGTTAACATTCCCGAAAAAAACATATTCATTTGTTACAGCAAGATCAACAATTGTTTTGTGTTGATGATTGAGCTTTACAGATTACAATTTGAGCATTTATTTTATAAACTATCATCTCTGGTGGTCTTTTGTACTTCAGGTTCACGACCAACTGGTCAGTAGCATTGTCATTGGCATGAAGCTCAAAGAAGATATATGGAAACCAAAATGTGAAACTTGGACAAAGTTCAGATTTTTTGCTTGTGGCTTGAGCACTCGATATTGACAAATTCTGGAATGCTGGGCACAGGGTAGTTCTAACTTCTAACACCGTATAACATGTAGGACTGCATGAGGCTTGTGCCTGCACTGAACCCACCACTGTTAGAGTCAAACAGTTTACCTTATCTTATGGAAAACCATGTAGTAGTATATAAAGCACATAAGTGCAGTACCAATATCATTTGTCGGACTGAATCATCTTTAATACCTCAAAATACACAAAAAGGAAAACTTATTTTTTGTGGGTGCCTAAGAAAAAAGAAACACTTCAATACCTTTACTGTCGCAGATATGTGTACATTACTTTTTTTTTTCTTTTTTTCAGAGGGAAAGCCGCAGAGGGGCCTCCCGTTGCCAGCGCCGGGGCTCGAACCCGGATCGCCGGCTTGGGGGCTGGCTCAATATGTGTACATTACTAATAGCTAACACCAAAAAAATATACTGTATTTACTTAGTAGGCCACAAGGAAATGCTTTCTTCCTGTCA
Organism: Panicum miliaceum; assembly: GCA_032594955.1. NCBI lineage: Eukaryota > Viridiplantae > Streptophyta > Magnoliopsida > Poales > Poaceae > Panicum > Panicum miliaceum. Next base: position 1,126,303 of record CM064070.1, on the reverse strand, counting down.
CATCAAACCAGAAAACTCATGCTTAAAACCTCAGAGCGGATTCTTCAGTGTTTCTAACAGATGCCATTTTCCTTAGACAAATGCTTTCTGTATCTTTTTCCGGCAACGTGGAGGATCGTACTTTCCTTGCTGCAGCAACTCATATGCAGACTTTGCAGAGTAACAACCATCCCTGGTCCAGCGCCTAGTGAAAATGTCCTCCTCATCTGATAGCTGCACGTCTGAGAGCTGGTTCCAGAGCTGAAGGAACTCGACGATTGCCTGCACAGAGAGCGAACCGGAGATAGCACGTACCCAGTTTCCGCCAATCAGTGCCTCGGCCACTGTTTACCTCTTTCTTGTTCTCGTCGAGATCAGAGTACAGAGGGTTGGTGCCAACTCGGTAATCGATGAGCCATCGAGCCACTTGTAGATCCAGAATTTTGTTAGCACCGAGCATCGCCAAGAGTCCAGTGCTGGGCCTCGTATGTCGACTCGGCCCAGGAAGCCCAGTTCCAAGGTATTCGGCCCATAATTTATGACCAAGTAGCGTGTGAGTTTATCCTGCTGCGCCAGGAATATAAGCGTGTGCGTGAGATGGAGAGGGCATGAACTATTTTGTATCTGAACCCTGAACCTCTGAATCAATCTGCCCTCCGCCAACCCCCTTGCTGTTCTTCTTGATTTCCCAATTCCATTCTCCAATCCTTCCCCGATTACCCTCTGTTAACACCCGACAACCATTTCCAACTTGCACCGTCACTGAAGCATTAACCAACGCATGCACCTCAGGTTCGAATTCGAGATCGAGTTCAGACCAAGCTCTGTCAGTGTCTGTGATCTGCATCCATAGCCAAAGCGCTCTCAGCGCTATTCCAGCAAGCTTAAGGTCCACGACGCCTAGCCTCCATAAACTTGCGGACGGGCAGCCACTTCCCATGCCACTACACATTTTCCCCGCATAGAGGCATCTTTCCCTGCCCATAGGAACTTCCTTTGCAATACCACAATCTCCTGGATCGCCCAATCAGGAAGCTTGTTTGCAGAGAGAGTATAGGTTGTCATCGGCCCCATGACCGATTTGATTAGCTGCAATCAGCCGGCTTTGGTCATACGTGGTCCCTTCCACAGAGGTAGTTTAGCTGCTACCTTCTCAATCAGAGGACTTATCTGCGCTCTTGTAGGGGCTTTGGTTGAGAGCGTGAGGCCGAGATACCGAATAGGGAATTCGGCTACCTGACAAGGAAGGTGCAGATGAATATCTTCCAAAGCATCCTCGCAACCCAAAATTGGCGTTATGAAACACTTTTCCATGTTGGTGTGTAATCCTGAGGCGGCGCCAAAAACCTCCAGGATAGCAGCCACACTGCTGGCATCTTGAGCTGTAGGAGACACCCGCAAAATAACATGGTCGGCATAGAGACTGCACTGGAACTTGATCGCATTGTGCCCCAGAGGTTGCAGCACTCCCGCTTCTCCTGCCTTGATGAACAAACGATTCAGCACGTCCATCGCCAGTATGAATAGCATAGGGGAGAGCGGGTCCCCTTGTCGTAGCCCTCTAAGATGATGGATCGGTGCTCCCGGCTGACCATTGAGCAGAATTCTAGTTGATGCCATCGAGAGCAGAAGGGAGATCCAATCCCTCCATCTTGAACCAAAACCCCAAGCTTCCAGGACTTCCAAAATGAAAGGCCAGGCAACCGTGTCAAACGCTTTTGAAATGTCCAGCTTCAAAAGGAATTTCGGTATTTTTCTTTTTCTCAGCAAAATGGCCGCCCTTTGAACATACTTGAAGCTGTCCACGATTGATCTCCCTTGCACAAATGCTGTTTGATTACAGCTGATCAGCTCAGGCAACCGAGGTGCAAGCCTCCTTGACAATATCTTGGCAACAAGCTTGGGGAAGCTGTGAATAAGGCTGATCGGCCTATAGTCTTTCGGTGCTGTTGGAACCAACACTTTGGGCAGGAGGGTCAGTAGAACACCATTGACACACCGAAATTATCTTCTGTCCACGGCATAGAATGCAGTGAAGGCGAACATGATATCACTTTTTATGATCGGCCACGCCGTCTGGTAGAAGGCTACAGTGAACCCGTCTGGACCGGGGGCCTTGTCAGGTTTTGGCTCTTTGATTACCGACCACAATTCATCCTCAGTAAAAGGCAGATCCAAGACATCCAAGTTCCTTTGCTCAATGCCCAGTGAGCGAACTCGGTGCCGAGGATGTCAGTGAAATAACTGTGAAGCATCTCTGCCTTTTGCTCCTGATCATAAGCCGTGTTGTCCCAAAGTTGCAAGCTAACAATGTGATTCTTCCTACGCCGGTAGGTGGCATGAAGGTGGAAGAACTTCGTACTTGCATCTCCCTCGCGCAACCGTAGCATCCGGGACCGATGCCATGCGATCGTCCTCTCTGAGGATGCTAGGCTGAGACATAGCACCTTCAGTTGTTTCCTGAATTCCTGCTCCTCGTCCGACAATGCCCGAGTTTCTTGAGCACGGTCATATCTCAGGATGAGCTCCTTGGGCAGAATGAGCTGAAGCCTCACATTTCCGATCTTCTTGTCGGCCCAGCTTTGGAGGTGACGAGCCGTGTTACGGAACATGTCCAACCGGCAAAATGGATCAGAGGTGTCGTCAGTGCAGCACCAACCTTGCGACACTGCTTCCATGTAGCCCTCAAGTTTGGGCCAGAAGGACTCAAAGTGAAATCTTGATTTGGAGAAGATTGCCCGCGTTGGATTGGAGCAAGAGAGGGCAGTGATCCGACCCCTCGGAGGAGAGAGCTTGGAGAAAGCAGTTGGGGAACCTATCTTCCCAATCGACAGAGATCAAGACTCTGTCCAACTTCACCAATGTCGAATTGTGGCACTCATCGCTCCAGGTGAAGAGGCGTCCGTGCAAATGGATATCCAGCAGCTCCAGCCGATCCACCACTCTTCTAAACCCCAGCATGTTCCTTCGGTTGATGCGTGCATTGTTTTTATCAGTCTCTTCCAAGATGAGATTGAAGTCGCCTGCAACGACCCATGGCCCAGCACAAGCATCACGAATAGCTTCAAGTTCTTCAAGGAAGAGGGTCTTCTCCTCGTTACTCTTTGGCCCGTAGACGGACGTGAGCCACCAGGGCTCCTCGTTCCCAGCCATGTCCACACGGACCGTGACCGTGAACACTCCTACCTGTGTATTGGAGAACATCGCGATGTCAGTGTCACGGCGACAAGCAACCAGAATACCACCGCGGGTATCAGAAATCGCGAAAATTCACACCCAGCATGGTCAGCACAGTACCATGGGAAATTACATCAAGCTTTGTTTATTGTAGACACACGACTGATGCCTTGGCAATATCGTCAACTAGCGTGCGAACGGCGTCGCGGCGTGCTTGGGAGTTGAGGCCGCACACGTTCCAGCAAAGGAGATTAAAAGGCTGATCCATATGTGACGGATCTAGGCACCCGGGGTCCGCAGAGAATCAGACTTAGCCCAAATACAGCACTCGGAAGGAACTCCACCTTCGCGGGCCACGGTTTCGACCACGCTGTCCAGGCGCATGATCCCGACCGACCGGCCGGTCGGAAAAACCATGGCTCGCGTCCCCAACCTAGGAGACCATAGGGACTGGGTCCGTACCACGGCTCCGACTAACGTCCCCCGACCAGACTCCGCCTTACGCATGTCGCTATCCCCGACCAGCGAGGTCGAGGACGGTCGGACCCTGTGTACTGGTGAGCCCCGGGAGCAGGTGTGGCAGATAAGGATGCATACCGGAGTCAACTTGCCGTACAGGCCAACCACTCCCTCCACGGGGATTGCAATGTCCCTCGCTGCCACAGCGGGAGGCACTGTTTCACCTGACCGTCCTTCTGAGTGGATGGAACACAACGACATCATCACGACGCGGCAGGCACGCCTCCATCATGGCGGAATGACGGGGCGTAACGTTGAGGATGGAGCGTGACTGTCATACCGCGCTTATCGGCGCACGCCTGCCCCTCCGACTAGCAAGTACGACGCATGGGGACAGAACAAGACGGCCACTCCGCGACACAGGACATGGACGGTGGCCGCCCGAGGACTCCGACTGATAGGGTTGACGACCCTGATCAACGGGGCAAGGAACTCTCTCTATCTCTTTCTCTACACTTAGTCCCCCTGTAAGGAGGACCCTCCTTGGACTATAAAAGGGAGGGTCAGCCGCCTAGAAAAGGAGACCAGACCAAAATCCAAGAGATTTATTCTCCACTCGAAAGCTTGTAACTCCCCAACTCTCACGAGCACCTGGGCTCAAGCAATACATCTGACCGACCCCCGACTGGACGTAGGGCACGTTTGTCTGAACCAGTATAAATCTTGAGTTATTATGTGCCAGACCACCTCCGATCACGCGCACGATACACACTTCGAGTAAGTTTAGCTACCGGCCATTTCCGGAACCGACCATATGAAAATCAGAAACAACCATAGGAAGCAGCAGCCAAGGGATCAGAACGCCAGTTGCATGTTCCCCCGAGCCCAGGGCGGCTCTAGGGGGAGGCAGGCAGTGTGACCGCTGGGGACCATGGAGCTGGGGGAGGGGGCAAAGATCATATAGGTAATTAGTACATATTATTTTCTATTTGGCATAATAAGCCTTTGAAAGCCCATCACAAACCTTATGATGCCATAATAAGTCTTTAAAAGTCCATCACAAACCTCATAATGATTATTATTTTTAGTTTTTTGTTACACTATTGTTATATATTTTATGAACTATACATATATTGTAAAGTAATTTTTATTATTCGTACTATATACTATAATTTGTAACTAAAAATTAGTTTAACGAGCCTTTATCTTCTTACTTGTCCAAGGGACTTTAAAATTATAGAGCCGGCCCCGTCCGGGCCGAGCAGGTGTTCTTCCGCAAGGACGGGAACAGCTCCCTGGCTGCATCCATGCGCATGCCAGTTAGCTTGTCATCGAGGAACGCACGGTACGCCTCTTTCGAAGTACCACGATGTTGGGCAGTGAGCTCCCAAAATCGCTGCGAGAGGACGCGACATTCGCCAGCGGTTGCTTGTCAACTGTATGGTTGATTTGTGTTTGAGTTTTGCTTCAAATTTCATATACATGTTGTCTTTAGCAGGCCTCACTGGATCCTTCCTTTAGCAGGTTTCAACAAGCAAAACTGAAGATATACGTGATTGTTAGATACAAAAATGTAAGAGTACTATTTGATGAACGTTATAAGAATACTGCTACACTTTTTAAATTAAGAAACCGTGTCAGGGGTGTTTGTGAAAAAAAGGAACCATTGAAACAAATCCACTGGTTTAGATAGGCTTTCAAATGCATGGCTAACCTGCTCTTTAATGCATGAGGCAAATGAAACATTAAAACAAATTCGCTGGTTTAAATAATATTTCAAACACATCACTAACTTGTTGCTCCTTGATTAATACTACCTCCGTTCCAGAATATAGCTAGTTTTAGGTTTTTCCAAAATCAAACCTTTTAAACTTTGACCATGGATAGTAAAAAAATATAAAGATTGATAACATAAAAATGACATCAGTATATTCATAATAAAACCCATTTTCATAACATATAATATTTTCTATTTAAAAGTAATTATTTTTAAAGATATTATTGATCAAAGATGAAAATATTTGACTTTGACCAAGTTAAAAAGTTGCTATATTTTAGCATGGAGGTAGTACATGATAAATATTAAAGCAGGGTAAAATATCACTGATAGAAGATCAAGGCTCTATGTGAAGATTTGCTCTACCGACGGACGTTGAAGCTACCTCTTACTGCTATTCAAGAAGAAATGCATGGAACCGCTACAATTCCTACTTCTATCACGAAAGTTTATAACATGTTGGATCGTCTAGGTCATCCGGGTCTTCCAGGCACTAGTTATTTGCATATTGACATATCTCGGTTAATATAATTTAGTATTTTCAAATCATATAATTACTACAGTTTTGTACTCCAGCATAGATTAGTACCTCCATTTAATGTGTTGTGGTTCTACCAGTAAATATCCTCGCATTTTTGCTGCTCCCGTTCTGTGGTACTTCCTCCATCCCAAATTATTAGTCGTTTTGGTTTGTAAAATTGATGGAACGGAAGGAGTATAAAATAATAAAAGTTATGTGTAAATGAATATGCTAAAGATAATTCTCCCAACTGAGAGAAGTTAGCACCATTCCTACGAGAGGGCTGCGAAGCGCGCTGTCCATCCTAGTATTCGATCATGGGCTAACAAACTTAGCAATATACGATAAACAACACATTTCCTCCTCCGCCTATATATACGGTGGCAGATGCGTCCGATCCGTCCCCTAAATGTAAGGCGCGCGGTAGCTCGATCTCTGGCATATATGTTCCTAAAATATTTATATGAAGATCTAGGCCGGCCGCCCGTAAATCACGCCATTAGTTGGAGATTAGTTCTCAATGTATGGGTCCGGTGGTGCATGCGACAGCGCAAATCAACAAACCAGATAAGCGTCTGTAGAAGAAAAAAAAACTTATATATCATAAGATGAGCACAGAACACATGCACACTAGCTACGTACATTAGAGCAAAAGACACTGATTCGATTATCATGCATATATATATTATTACATCGTAGAAGTTTTTTTAATAATGATGGAAAATATCCGGCTTCAGATCTCTTCATAGAAGCGGCGGCATCAATCCAAAATTATATTTAAAACATATAATGATCCATCGTTATTGGCCAATGCGAACGACCATCCATAGGACGCGAAGATCTTTATGGATCTTGACTCCAGACACTAGCTAGCAGCTAGATGCAATATAATTGGAATAACATACTCCATCCATTCTAAATTGTAGGTCGTTTTGGCAAATCTAGATATCTAAATAAACGCTATATCTAGATATGTAGCAAAAGTTTTATATCTGAATTTGCCAAAACGATCTATAATTTGAAATAGAGGGAGTATTTATTTAGAATACTACAGCAGCGCACGCATGCATGCGTATTATTAGTCGTCGGGCCACACGACTCCCACTGCCTACTGATACAAGCAAGGAGGGGAGCCTTAATTTGGCGGCAGCACAGCACATGGCGGACATCGTCAGAGGCCGGCGTCCTGATACAGGTGCGGCCACACCTGTTTGGATATCTCGTAGAGCACCTTATGGCGGTGCCGGGTCCGGCGCCGGAGCTTGCCCCCGTTGGCTGCGGCCTTGGCGACAGTTTTCTTGAACTTTATCTTGAGTTGGGATATCTTATCGGAGAGCTGCCTTACATCCACGCTACGGCGGCGGAGCGTGACGAGGTGCCTCAAGACCTCTGGGGCCTTGGGGACCTTGTTATAGTTGCCCTTGCCCATGCGGAGGAAGGCCATGGTGTCGAGGATCAGACGCTCGTCATCGAGGCACCATTTGTTCTTCTTCTTGGGCTGGCTGCTGGTGGCCTCGCTGCGGCTGCCGCTACTGGCGGATGAGCGGACAGACACGGCAGGGGACGCCGGCGAGGATGGACGACGCGCCGCCCTCCTCGGCTGGCTCGTGGCCTCATCGCCCTTGCCGCCGCCGCCCCTGTTGGATGAGGCCCGTGGCGAGCGGACGACGGACAGGGAGGACGGCGGCGTGGTGCGCCGCGCCGCGCTCCTGGGCCGGCTCGTGACCTCGTCGTCGTCGGAGGACGACGACACGTTGATGACAGGAGTCCTGCGCACGGACACGTCAGAGCCGGAGGAGATGGTGATGGTGGGGGCGGCGGCGCTCTTGCCGCGGCGGGAAGCAGGGAAGGACGGCGGGATCGTGGGCGCCATGGCTGGGATGGATGGATCCATTCGGCGGTGGAGAGCTTGCACATTTATAGGGCATGCAGGGGGGGGAGAAACGGCGGCGCTGGTTGCGCTCCCGCCCGCCCGCCCGCGCGCTTGCTCCGCGTCCCGTCTTTTTTTTTTCTCTTTTCTTTTCGGGGGGAAAACAGCGCGCGACCGCCCGCCATTTTGACGGGGCATCGCCTTGCTGCTGATCGTCTCCTGTGATTCATCCATGGTCTTTGATGGATTCGATCCATGGGCAATATATAGATAGGAACAATTCTTCATTCCAAATACTCCATTTAAAAAGAGAGATTATTATATATTATATATGGCAGCCATTTCCTTCTCCCCAAGCAAGATCCTTTCCATTAACAATCAAATGTGTTTTGCTTTTTTCTATTAACAATAACAATCCTACCTGGTTCGAATTTCAGGTGGACGGAAGAAAAAAGAATACCCGCGCGTAGTAATAGGATAGAAATTTGGTTTGAATTTCATCTTAGCACGCTGTTTATCTACACCGTAAATCAGTGTGGTGTGCACCAACATCAAGCAGGAAGGTGAAGGACCGGCACGCACTTTTTCTCCCAGGTCCTGCCAAGAAGCGCCCGCCTTTTTTCTATTTTTTTTGGGAAACAACGGGCACCGGCCAATACCTTTTACGGGAAAAAAAAAATCCTGTGGAGGCGGTACGCAATACCGGCTCCAGATCCTTGCCACATGGACACGCTGCAAATCCAACAGAAAGCCCACCCCTCATCCTTGCACGCGGAAGAACTAGCGCCGCGCAGATCCTAAAGAACCATGCATTTTATTTTATCAGCGAAACATTTAGTCCTTGTCATACGGGAATTTCAGATTTTGTCTTTTTTGTCGTTTTGTGTAGCCAATCAATGGAACAATCATATTTTATTAACGTATCCATCACATTGCATATTTCAATTCATTTATCTATTTAAGATGCAAGAAATAGGTGGAAAAGTCCTTTCCATTTGAATTTCTGGATGCTGTCTGCTATGTCTGTGTCTGTCTGCGTGTATGGAAGTGCAGTGTTTGAACTATACTAGGATTAGCTGAAAGCAAAATCATCATTAGTGAGGACTCGAAGCTGTGGCGTTTTAAAGCTAACCTTTACGAACATGTGGTTGCTGTGAAAGAACATGATTGCAGTGCAAGTACCATTCCCAATCTGCCTCTCCTGCTTGCATAATTTCCCCAGTAGGATCACAAATGGCAAAACCCAGCCGCCTCCTTAGAAGGTCAGGAGGCCGCAACGCCTAATTGACAGCACATGAGGCAGCAATCGGTTCCTTCTTCCAAACAAAATTTGCCAAACCTTTTCTCTTCTCTTGATCGTAAAAGTGCGGTGAAATAGATTTTTTTTCATTATAGTATAGCAGTACTAGAACAGAAAAATCAGAAGAGTACGGATAGTGGACTGTCACCAGACCGATCAATTAAGAGCAGTATCTCCAGCAGACATTTGTAAAAGATTCACGTGGTGTTTTTCCTCAGAATTTCCACCTGACTTTGTGTACAATACAAGAAACAAGTGTGAAAGACTTACTGGTAACTATGCACCAACAAAAAACACTGACATGCCACCCAATGTCTTCTCCCATCTCCACAGCTGCCTATTTCTGGAATAAAGTCTATGAAGTTCTAACGAGGAGGTGCACCAAATGCAAACACAACTCAACACCCAGCTACACGATACCAGATGTAGGTACCGTGATTTGAAAATTGCTACAAGTGAGAATGCACCAAAAACTAGAGAGGTATGCATCAACACCGACACAAGACATGAAGCCACTGTTAAAGCATTTCATTTCCTCCATCTACTAATTAGTTTCTTAGAATCAAGGTACAGCATGATCGCTAAAATGTAGGGAGCAGTAAAATTTGTCAAAGCTGCACGATCTAAGGCAATAGAAGGAGCACAGATACAGGAGCTTCATTTTCAATGGGGATAAAATCTATTGTAAATAATACTGGAAACAACAACAATCTACGATCCTAGTTATGCATACAAAAAGCCTATGTTTGTTTATCAGAAACCTCATTGAAAGATAAGTCAAGGTACTCTGCTAGGCTCAATCCTAATGACGACTTAATTTGACCTTGAGCAGGTGCTTCCTTCTTCTCCCGCAGCGATTTTGGAAGCCACAACTCGGAGATGCCCCTGGGTATCAGTATGTTGCCAACAATAGGTTGCAAGTCCAGCCAAGGGTCATCAACCATGGACTTATTGAAGTAGCTGTGGTCTTGCCAACCACAGCCACCCCTGCCCCCTCTCCCCCTCGAACCTGGGCTACCATAGTAACTGGGCCCCCTACCTCGTCCATAAGATGAGTTCGGGCTACCTCTTGGTCCATAATTTATCGGGCTGCCTCCTCGGCCGGGATTAGGGTGCCTGAACCCAAACCTAGGAGAATTTGGATAAGATCCTCTAGCTGGAGGACCAGAGTGTGGACCCCAGGGAGGTGGAGCACCAGGAGGTGCTCCTTGGTATCCTGACATTGGATCCTGGAACTGCATAGGACTTCTCCATGGACTGCCCCCTGGTGGATCTCGTGGCATCAGGGGTGGGGAGTGAATTGGCGATGGAGCCAAATGATGCTGCTGTGGAGGATAGTTGTCACCATAGTTCCCTGGTCCAGCCAAAGATGAAAAGTTTGAAGAAATGGTCAGGATGAGATTCTGAGTGGTTATGAATATGATATGCCAGATTAAAACAGAATAAAAAACAATTAGCAAGTTAAGCATGCAGCAAACCAAAGAATATAATAGCACAGTTATGCTAGACGCATGAGAACCAATATATGAAGGTAATGCTCACATGTTAATGGAACCAGTAACTCAAAACAGTAAGGAATCCTCACGTGCAAACCAGCCACTTAAAGCAGTACAAGCAAAATGATAGAGAGCATTTTAGACTTAAAAATCATTAACCTAAAAATCTAGTCTAAATTTCTTCAGCCAATTAATATCCATTATCCACTATGCCACTATTGCAAGGTCGCTGTTCTCATCATGGCAATTCAATTCTTAGTGCCACCCTTCGGTTTCTCTGGTTAACCAACTTCAGTAAAATGGAGTGTTATAAGAAACATGTGTGGATTCCCAGAAATTTCAATCTTACACAAACCATTAAATTTGAATCCAATAACATCAGTCTTAGGTGAACTGGATACAACCAATTTTTTTGTCTTGCTGCCGAACCATCTAATTCCTCAGCTAAACGAATATTAACAGGACAATAAGCAAAAGTGCAGAACAAAGATTTCTAATTGATCTGCTAGTATCAAACATGCAACATATGTGCATTCACATTTGGAATCAAATAAAACAATCTGCATTATGCTCAAGAGATGATTATTGATTACATAAACTGAGACATCACAGAGAATAGCTTTAGAACAGAAGCAAACCTTTTCAATTCAACTGCAACACTTGTAGAGAAATTAAATCTGAATGTAGCCAAATTCAAGGAAAAATATGTACTCTGACCTAATAGAACACATAGAAACCCCCAGGATGGCATCACTATATGCATCATGCACCCAAGAACGCTATCATTAATACTTAGTTATATTACAATGTGTATGTCACATACAGATGGCCTAAAATAAATTGAAAGCAACAATGATTTCTAATTGATCTGCTAGTGTCAAACATGCAACATCTGCATAGTCGGATTTGGAATCAAATAAAATGATCTGCATTATGCTCAAGAGATGATTACATAAACTGAGACATCACAGAGAGTAGCTGTAAGACTTGTAGAGAACTTAAATCTGAATTTAGCCCCATTCAAGCAAAATTATGTATGTTCCGACATAATAGAACACATAGAAAACCCCCCAGGATGGCACCACTATATGCATCATGCACCCAAGAATGCTACCCTTAGTTAGTTATACTATAATATGTGCACCGCATACAGATGGCCTAAAATAAATTGAAAGCAAAAATGATTTAAACAGTGGTAGGTTGCTTTCATTTGTCTTCGACACTTCAAGCATCCTTGGGTATTAATATATTGCCAACAATAGGTTGCAAGTCTATCTAAGGGTCATCAACCATGCACTTCAAGTAGCTCCTACGGTATTGCCATCCAGAACGATTCCGAGAACTAGTACCGAACCTCCACCCTCCCCCCCTTGAGCCTGTGCTTCTGGAGTAGTTTTGACCTCTACCTTGCCCATAAGATGAGTATGTGTTACCCATTGGTCCATAAGTAATATGGCTGCTCCATGGGCTGGGATTAGTGTGTCTGAACCAACCAAAGCTAGGTGAATTTGGATATGAACCTCGAGCTGGAGATGCAAAATGGGGGATCTGGTGAGGTGGTGCACCAAAGGGATTTCCTTGGTCTTGGTACCCTGGCATTGGAGTCTGGAATTGCATATGACTTGGCCAAAGAGATAGGTAGTGAGTGGGTGACGGGGCCATATGGTGCTGGTGTGGGGGATATAGGTACCACAGTTCCTTGGTTCAGCTAAACAAGCAATGTTACAAAAGATTCTGAAGTGGTCTCTTATGGCATCCTACACAAAATGTACAGATATCAAGGGGCAGTTCTTGATTTAAGAACATGCACGCTATCCTGATTCCTGACAGGCCAAATTCATGTAAAAGGGCTACTATGTTTGGCAAAAGCTCAAACACTGCTAATGGAACCCATAGGGAAACTGCAATCTGAATGACCCGGCTATAGAAAAACAACCATAATGTCAGGTTAGCTGTTTAAGAATGTGTAAACCCCAGATGACTAATGTGGATTAAACTGAGAAGCGGTAACTAAGTTTGCCATCTCCAAATGCAAACCAAGATTGAGCTACTGCTCCTTTATTATGATTTCCCAATGAAAGAATATTTTGTTCCTGTTGTTTCATTTGGATTTATCGTTTAACCAATGTCTAGGTTTGAAACAAGCTTGCATTATCCTTTTCCCCCCTTTGCCTATAGGGTGAGCTTTTATCCTTGTAGCAGGGCGCAATTTGTCTATAGGTAATAGGTTTAGGTTCAAGTATGACTATAGGCAATATCAAACTACGCTGCCAACTCTAGTACTATAAATCAGACGCATGTGGCCCTAATCCACCACAATAGGGGGAAGAGAAACAGCAGCCTAGCTAGCGGCTTAGGGTGGCGTCCGTACCGTAAGCAGGCGGAGGCAGAGCGGGACGCGGATTGTAGCAGGAGGGAGGGCTCTTGCGCTTGTGGGACCAGGTCGGATTGGTCGCGCCGCCGGAATAGGAGGAGGAGAAGGCGGCGGCGGGGTTGGTGTAGTAGTCGAACCGCTGGGGCGGGCGCGGGCGCGGAGAGGAGGCCTGGTCCCCCGCGAGGTCGGGGTCTGGGAGGAGGCTCCCCGCGGGCGCCGGGGGCGGCGCCTCCGCCGGCGACGCGTTGGCGGCGGAGCGGAGGGCGAGGAGGCGCTCACGGCGCTGGGAGGAGGACTCCTCCGGCTCGTGCTCGCCGCCGTCCATATCGACCCTGCTCGACCCGAGTCGAGTGTCTCGCTCGCTCGCTCGCCGCGACGGCGTGGATTGCGGCGGAGGGCGACGGCGCGATTCCGGAAGGGGGACGACGAGCGATGGGAGGAGAGAAGGGGAGTGGACCTATAGGCAGGCAGGCCGACCGACTCCGAACTGGCATATGTTTGCCCATCGGCCCATGCCACGAGCTCTTTTTTTTTTGTTTCTTCTTCTTTTTTTCGACTTCTTCACATGCCACATGTATATAATTTGATGCATACGATTTTTATCTAAATTTTTTCCTTTTTAATACACACTTAAAAATTAACAGAAACTTATTCCGAAATTTGATAAGCCTAGTTTTAGAAATGTGAGCACCTAATTAAACATTTTAACAGCCATGTTCAACGACTTAGGATAACATGTTCAAATATTTTACATGTGACCTAGTTGTTCCACTCACAGAGAAAAGAAACATTTTTTGGAAACAGTGTATTATTTCAATTGTTGAAATAGCACATTAGGATTTTCGAGGTTTCAAATGTTCTAAATCATTAACCTTTACTAGGCCAAACTCCTCTTTGATTTCTTCTACAAAAGTGTGTTTTTATTAGAATCTATAAAGAATAAATAAACGCCTAATTATTTATGGACAGATTCTTTGACAAAAATCTGTCTGATTTCTATACTAATAAGATCAGCTAGCGACCACATATTAAGGAAAAATGAGTTAGATAGATGGGGAAAGGAAAACCTTACCGTGCACTACTAAAAAATGATTTGTAGAGACATTCTATTTTTTTCTAGGGACGGGTCAAAAGGTAATCCGCTCCTACAAACGGAGCGCGGTTATTGCAGCATCCGATCCGTCCCTAGAAAAGCATTTTTAGGGGCGGGTGACGCCATCACCCGCCCCTGAAAATGATGCCTATTTGCAGGTGACGCCACCACCCGTCTCTGGAAATGGTGGCATTTTTAGCGGCGGGTGATGGCGTCACCCATCCCTAAAAGTATATTTTTAGGGGCGGGTGATAGCATGACCCGTTCCTAAAAATGGTTTCACACAAAAAAAATTCATAAATTTTTTATATGATCTCGGATGAAGTCAAACTTTACATCAAAATTGTAGAGAATGAGGAGATCTAAAACTTTATAGTTTATAACTTTTTCATTTAAGGTCATTTAATGGTTAAAAAAATTATTATAAACCTACATATGGCTATGACTATATAGTATCTCATACAACTCAAATCATACTTTGAGGTTTTAACAATCTTAACCTTTATGTACACTGAAATATACTTGTCATATTTTTTATCTATAGTTCACAATAAGCATAGTGTAGAAGTTTTATTTTTTTATTTATTTTTCTATATGGAAAGATTTAAATGAATTGTCGGAATAAAATTGAAAAATATTTTTAGGGACGGGCGGTGGCGTCACCCGCCCACCCGCCCCTACAAATAGTCTCACGCAAAAAAGATCATAGCTTTTTAATATGATCTCGAATGAAGTCAAACTTTATACCAAAACTATAGAGATTGACGAGATCTACAATTTTGTAGATGATAACTTTTTCAGTTAAGGTTATCTTATAGTCCAAAAAATTATTATAAGTTGTCTAATAACTATAACTATATAGTATCTCATACAACTCAAGTCATACTTTGAGGTTTCCACAATCTTAACCTTTATATACACTGAAATATACTTAGCATATTTTTTCGTATCTACATTTTACAATAACCATAGTGTAGAAGTTTCACTTTTTTTGATTTGTTTTGCTATATGTAAAGATTTAAATAAATTTTTGGAATAAAGTAGAAAAATATTTTTAGGGACGGGTGGTGGCATCACCCGCCCCTCACCCGCCCCTAAAAATTGAGCCATCCCCCGCTCAATCTCTGATCTCACGTCATCGATCCACGCCCTCTCGCCCTCCGCCAATCACGTGCCGCCGCACAACCCGTCTGCTTCCTTCTCTTTCCCTCCGATCCCCTCCCTTCCTCTCTCGATCCCCTCCTCTCTCGCCGCGTCGCCCCTCCCTTCTCTTCCTCCTCTCCCTCCCCCGCCGGCCTTCCCTCTCTCGCCTGGCGGAGTCACGGCGGCTCGAGGGGGGCTGCGACAGTGAGGATCGAGCCGCTCCTCCCTCACCGCCACCTCCCCTTCTCTCTCCCGCCACCCGGAGCCACAGCGGCGCGAGGGGGACCGCGGCAGCGCTAGGAGGGCTGCGCGGCGCGAGGGGGACAACAGCGCGCGAGACGACTGACGCGGGGCCTCTGCGGTGCGCGGAGCTGCCGGTGCGGGGGAGGTGCCGGCGCGGGGGAGAAGTAGCGGCTCGGCGCGGCATTGGGAAGCAGTGTCCCTAGCTTTTCGTTCGGCTTCGCTTTAATTAGGAGGGACTTTTTGGAGAAGTCACAGCATCTCAGAGACGACTGCTTCAAGATCAACTGCTTCGAGATCAGCTGCGACATCATCATCCCTTGGAGCTTCGAAACCGAGGACAGGAGCCATAGGACGCCACCGCTCGTCACCGTCGCTACTACAAAAAAGGTTTTTAGGGGCGGGTAAAACAACATTTGTAGGGGCGGGTGCGGTAGCCACCCCTGTTTCTTGCAGCTAAAAATAGCTGTTTGCAGGGGCGGGTAGGATACCCGCCCCTAAAAACCGATTTGTAGGGCCGGGTCATGCCCTAACCCGCCCCTGGAAATGGTGTTTTCAAGGGCGGGTTATATGGTGTTTTCAGGCGCGGGTTAGGGCATGACCCGCCTCTGAAAATTGATTTCCAGGGGTGGGTTAGGGCATGACCCGCCCCTGAAAATCGGTTTCCCGCCTGAAATTTGGCTGATTTGATTTTAAATTTTCCAAATCTGTTTCCCACTACCTTTTAAAATTTTGTTTCCCACCAATTTTGACCTATCAAGCTAGTGTGCGATCAAATGTCATAGTGATCGACATAGAATGTGTTTCATGAATATAAATAAATGCACATACAAATTTAAAAGGTAAAGTAATAAAGCATATATATAATTACAGTGCATCATTAAATGTGCTGCTTGAATATATGTTTTTCTTCTATTTCCCAACGCTACTTGAGGCGGCATGGTGCTGCCGGTTCGCTCAGTCACGAAGACTAATGTATTTAGGGTCTGTTGCTAATTCGTGGTCCTTTTAAAAAAATGTGCCTTCTGGGTGGATCACTTCATGCATAATGAAACAACATAAATCGGCTACTACTTCTAGGATTTGTTTCTCATGGAGTGCCCCCATGTTTCTTGTTGGATGAGTCTGCAATTAACGAATCCACGGAAAGATTAAGCAAATGTTAGATAGACGCAATAATAATGTACACATATACATCTAACCCTAATAAAGAGTAGTCCCTTACACGTTCATGATTTGTTGTGTATCTCTTTTGCACCCTCATATGCTCGCACATGTAATACCTGCAGTACACGGAATTTGCAGGTTGCTTGTGGCACAGGAATTTGTGCGTAGAGTCATTGTTGAGCCTTTATCGGCGGGATGAACACCTCCTTTTTCAATGTAGTGCCTGTAAGCCTTGTTTAAAAAATAAAAAAAATGAGAAGTTAGATTATAAATATTTACTTTTATGAAAAAAATTAGCATAATGTACATATGGAACATAAGAAATTCACTAATATTTTGAGGACGAATAAGAACTCATTGTATCTAGTCTTTGGCCAATCCAAGGAGTGAGGACTCTTCCATGCTTTGGCTGTATCAGAAAAGTAATTCAGTGACCCCTGCAGAAATGTTATATATAATTTTTTGCCATGAATCGGACCAAGTATATATTGTAACAAAAGATTAAAATTAGACTTACCCGATGTGGTATGGTGCATATATGGTATCAGCCATGTCTTGCCAGTTTACCATCATAATCTTTATGTAGACCACAACCCTCTTCATGGCATCTTTGTGATATGACATTCGTTTCTCATTCTTCTCCTCGGACATTTTACACCCAGCTAGCATGTCATCATTGTCCACCCACTTACTTGGCTCGGCGTGCCTGGTCTCACAAATAGCTGTAGGATCAAGATATCTACACCTTTTACCTAAAACATTGGCATCATTTATTTGCATCCTATAGAATTAAATGTATGACAATTAATTAGATATGCATATATAATAATTAAGGCCATATCATACAAGATATTACTATCAATGAGGCACTCACATGCACCAGAGTCTAACCATTTCGATATCTAGTTCACCGAGGCGGAAGATGTTATGGATGTCTTGAAAATCAAACATGACATCCATGATGCCCTGACCTTGAAGTCCGAGTACTTGCGGATGGTACGGAGCGTATAGGGTACGGAGCCCAAGTCTACATGCCCTCAGGTACCAATTATGCATCCTCTGCATTTCACTTGGAACCGCTGTGATAGCCTAGTCGGGTAGAAATGGTTTACCATACTCAAAGCTTTTAGGACAATTCGGTAAGTCTTGAAGTGTATCGACCCCAACATCCTGTCTAAAGTCCATGTCAGTGCGGGGCAAGGAAAAGCCATGTCGTCTGCTGGAACCAGAATTGGAATCATCCTTTGACTTAGCTTTTGACTTATCCTTTTTGTTTGCAGCGTGCCATAGATCTGCAATATCTTTCCCTTCCAGATCATCCCCTAAAGCCCGTATCACTCGGTGCACCAACTGCAGAGCTTTGCTGGAGCCGTTGCTGGAGTCGCTGGCGGAGCCGGTGGAGTATGCTCTCATGATCGGGCAACTTGAGCCGGTGCTGATAGCGGGGTCGGTGGTGATGGCTCTCGTGATCGGGCACCCTGAGCCGGTGAAGATAGCGGGGGCGGTGGTGATGACTCTCGTGGTGGTGGTGGTGATGGCGGGGTTGGTAGAGATGGCAGAGTCGGTGGAGTATGCTCAGGTGCTGCCGCCTCTTGTTGTTGTGGTGGTGGTGGCAAGGTACGATCTGGAGAAGAAATAGGTTGTGCACCAAGCAGTACGATATCTCGTTAATGCCACAGAATGGTAATGCAGACGCATTCTTCAAGGCAAGTCTTCCCATCTGCAGTGGGGATGTCTATCTTCTTATCCTCATACCTTGATTTCAGGAGTTGCTCCACTTGTACGCTTGCATATAGGGGCAGGATCGGTTTTCTCTCAAACAAACCCCCACCCAGATACACCTGGGCCTTGGCAACTTCCTTTGTTTTCCCAGCTTTGCCGATCGGATAAAGCAACAAGCAGGGAGTAGTAACAGATATGCAATCTACCGTATAAGGCTGTGCTGTGGTAGATGCGACACTGCTTTGAGCATATGCCGTATTCGCTTGGGCCAATACCGGAGGGGGCATCGTCACCATCTGTTGTTGCCCCACCTCTTGCGACAGGTTAATCAATAATAGCCCGGACTGCTGCTCCTCTACAACTGCTACCCGGAAATATTGCCTAAACTTACTTTCCAGGGCTTCCTCTGCTGCTTCTTGCAATTGTTCCTTGTAGCGATCATGCTTCCTATAGCTATCTCGATCCTGCTGGAACCCATCCTTGATGGTAAACTTAGAGGACAAGCCTCTAATGCGGTCTCCATGCTCTTTGGACCCAATGGATGTACTGAGCACATCCTTGTCCCTCTTGGCTTTGAACTTTCCTTGCTTCTGGAGCTTGTTAAGTTCGTACATTTTTTTTTGCTACTGCTTCGGTCTGGGGTTGGTCAAACTGTGGCTTGCCATCCACTATCTTAGGCTTCCTTTCTTGAAGCCACATCCAGGCACGTTCGTCAAGGCCTTCAAAAAGGTCGGGTTGCCCGACGGCTATTGGCGCCTCTCTTTCACGCCGCCACCTCTCGAGTTGCCTTTGGTATCCACCCGGCCCAAGACGAACTTTATGTATGTTGTTCCGTGCAAGTTCTTCCTCGTTGACCCCGTTTCCTTTTGCTTTGTCTGCCAGAGGTCGTAGTATGAGGTTCCGGACCGGAGTTATCGTTGCCTTCAAGTTCTTCCTCTATGGGGCTTGAGGGTCGGCGTCGGCGGTTGCTCCTTCCTATTGAAGCCGCCTACACGGATCATAGGGTTTCGGCTAGTCATTACGCGTAGTCTATGAAAAACATATACTAAAAGCTAGATGGTAATTAATCGTGTGTAGTCATTACCTGAACTGGATTCGGAATGCAATCCGGATCAAACTCTAACCTTGAACAGCGTTCTCTTGGAGCGATAGGATGTGGATCTGTCGGATCATGCCATTGACCATCCAGCCAACCCCCGTGTCCAATCCTAGGTCCTTCGTTTTCCAGGTTGTCAGCATCATCATCCCCAGATTGCACACTGTCGTCGGCATCATTCTTCCCGAATTGCACCTGGACGTCGGCCAGGTCATCCCACGACATCTAGGATGCCATTCACTCGACTTCATCGATTTCCGGTACTGCATCCTCCTTGTGCGGGGATGATGACGACGGTTGATCCATTTACGAGTTTTACATATTTCAATAGAAACATATTTGAATACAAAATCTTAATAGAATCATATTTGAATACAAATTTTGGAAAGAATCATTAGAGTGTCACAATAATTCATTCATTATTGAAAAATTCTTGAAATATACACTATCTCAAAATATTTGAAAAAACTACGGTATTTTCAAATTTTCACATTGAAATAAAATGAAATGAACTAACAATAGACAGACCTCGTTCTTTCTGATAACAAGAACTCCACAATCTCCACATTATCACTCTCTCTATGTGTCCCTCTATGTATGTGTCTATGTATTTGTCTCTCTCAAAAGAGAGAAAGAATGGGGACATCGCAAAGTCCTTCCTATAATCGAATTGAGGACTACTATTACATTTTCAGAGTACAAGTATACACTAACCATTCCTAACTTCTTCACTAACTATTCACTAATTACACTTATATTCCTCATATAAATCAAGAACTAGACCTTTGAAAAAAGTACGATCATTTTCACATTCAAATTACATTCACATTCAAATTGAGAGTACAAAAAATAACACATTCAAATTTAATTTTACTAATTATATTTTCAATAATTACACTCATATTGATCATATATTCAATTAATTACACTCAAATTTATCATTATTCAATTAGAATTTCAATCATTATTCCTTATATACATGAATATTCACTAATTACACATGTATTCACATTCATATTTCACTATTCCTCATATACATGAATATTCACATTTCACTGCTCCTCATATACATTCACATTTCATATGGAAATAAAAAGAAAAAAGAAAAAAAACCAAGAACACCTACCTCTCTCGGTCTAGGGAAGGAGGGCGCGGGGAGGGCCGGCGGCGTGAGGGAGGGCCTGCGACGTGAGGAGGGCCGACGCATGGAGGGCCGGCGGCGCGATGAGGCCGACCGCAAGGTGGGCCCTCAGCACGGGGAGGTGCCGGCGGCGCGAGGAGGGGCGACGACGCAGATCGGGCGCGAGGAGGCAGCGGCGCGGGGAGGAGGCGGCGCGAGGAGGCGGGGAGGGGTGAGGCGCGAGGAGACGGCAGCGCAAAGAGAAGGCGGTGCGGGGAGGCGGCGGCGCGGGGAGGAGGCGGCATGAGGTGGAGGCCGGGATTTCGTAATTTCGGCCACCTGACTGCGTGCACTGCCGAAATTTTGCTAAGTCCTGAGCCTCCTCTCGGTTATATAGGAGGGGCATTTGTAGGGGCAGGTGACACCCCCATCCGCCCCTGAAAATCATTTGTAGGGGCGGGTATGAGCGCCACCCACCCCTATAAATGATTTTCTTTTTTTTCTAAAATTTTATTTATGTTGTAGACTATAGAAAAACATATAAAAAAAGTGAAACTTGTACACTAAGGTTATTTTAACCTATAGAGTTTAAAAAATATGAAAAACATATTTCAGTGCATATTTAGGTTAAAAGTATGGAAACAACAATGTATGGGCTAACCACAATACAACTCTACCAATACTTTGAGGTTTTCACACCCTTATATATTAAATGTAATGAAATATGCTTTTTTATAGTTTTTTATCTTGTTCTATGGGTCAAAAAAAACTTAGGGTACAAATTTCATCTTTTTTATATGTTTTCTATTTTTTATGCTTTAATCTATTTTTTAAATTAAATTTGAAAATAATTTGTAGGGGCGGGTAAGAGCGCCACCCACCTCTACAAAGTGATTTGTAGGGGCGGGTGGGGGGCATCACCCGCCCCTAGAAATCGATATGTAGGGGCGCCAGCCCCTACAAATGATTTTCTTTTTTTCTGAAATTTTATTTATGTTGTGGACTATAGCAAAATACATCCAAAAAGTAAAACTTGTACACTAAGGTTATTTTAACCTATAGAATTTAAAAAAAATATGAAAAGCATATTTTAGTGCATATTTAGGTTAAAAGTGTGGAAACAACAATGTATGGGCTAACCACAATACAACTCAACCAATACTTTGAGGTTTGCACACCCTTATATATTAAATATACTGAAATATCCTTTTGCATATTTTTTTATCTTGTTCTACGGGTCAAAAAAAACTTAGTGTACGCAGTTCATCTTTTTTGATGTGTTTTTCTATTTTTTATGCTTTAATCTATTTTTCAGATTAAATTTGAAAACGATTTGCAGGGGCGGGTAAGGGCGCCAACCGCCTCTGCAAAGCGTTTTCTAGAGGCGGTCGGGGCATCACCCGCTCCTAGAAATCGATTTTTAGGGGCGGGTGATGCCCCCACCCGCCCCCACCCGCCCCTACAAATGATTTTTTTTCTGAAATTTTGTTTATGTTGTAGATTATAGCAAATCTCATCCAAAAAAGGTGAAACTTGTATACTAAGTTATTTTAACCTATAGAATTTAGAAAAATATGAAAAGCATATTTCAGTGCATATTTAGGTTAAAAGTGTGGAAACTACAATTTATGGGCTAACCACGATACAACTCAACCCACACTTTGAGGTTTGCACACCCTTATGTATTAAATGTACTCAAATATGCTGTTACATATTTTTATCTTGTTCTATGGGTCACAAAAACTTAGGGTACAAATTTCATCTTTTTTGATGTGTTTTGCTATTTTTTATGCTTTAATCTAATTTTTCAGATTAAATTTGAAAACAATTTGTAGGTGTGGGTGACGCCCGCACCCGCCCTTACCAATGATTTTTTTCCTGAAATTTTGTTTATGTTGTAGACTATAGCAAAACACATAAAAAAAGTGAAACTTGTACACTAAGGTTATTTTAACCTGTAGAATTTAAAAAAATATAAAAAGCATATTTCCGCGCATATTTAGGTTAAAAGTGTGGAAACCACAATGTATGGACTAAATATGCACACTTTTAGAGTGTGTGCGCTAGCTAGTGTGTGTATGAGTGTGTGTTATACCTAAGTACAAAAATAAACCATAAGTAAAACAAAATAGGAAAAAAATCAAGTATACGTCTCTCTCCTATATGTGAAATTTTATCAATAAGTAGTGAGGCTAGAACATAAAAGTTGAGTCCAAGTGTCATTAATAAATCTCATATACATAATTCGTTCAGAATACATTGATGCACGAGACATTCAGGGAGATTACATGAATACAAAAATAATTTACTAGCTGCATATTTAAGCGGTAACAAGTCTCGATTCTCCGTCCTTGCGTGCCCATGACTTGTCATCTTTTCTTTTGGGTGCTTCAATAATGCTGATCTTTTGTGGTAGGTTTGTGAAGAGGTTCATTTCATCGTATTGATTATATTCTTCCACATCGTTGATACCATCAACTCCTATGGTATCTTGTTTTCCAGGGACAACAACATGCTTTGTCTTCTTTGCGGGATCAGCTACATACAGTACCTGTGCGACATGTGAAGCAAGTACCCATGGATCGTCTTTGTAACCAACATTGTTGAGGTCAACGATCGTGAGCCCGTAGCCGTCCACCTCAACACCTCTTGGGTGTTTGACCCAACAACACCAAAACACCAGAATTTGTATATTGGAACTATAGTGCACTTCCCATATATCATCTATGACGCCGTAGTATGTGATACTTTGGCCTGTTCTCTCATCTAAGACTCAATGCGAACACCACTGTTTTGAGACACGGTCTTCTTTTCCTTTGCGGCAGTATAAAATAGATATCCATTAATATTATACCCTTTCCATGATGTGACCTGGCTAGATGGGCCAGCTGCCAATCTTTTGATCATTTGTTCTTCCACAGTCTCCCCATCTGGTAGATCCAGGTCCTTCAACCATGCAGTCAATCGACGCTTGTGCTCTCGCATGATCCAATCATCTGAGCGGCCATTTCTTTCTGCATGAATCATACTCAAGTGTTGATCAACTAAAGGTGTCATTATCGTGAGGTGCTACAAGATGATATAATGTGCTTGTTGCACACCTTTGAAATCCTTGTCGATGAAGGTTTTCCTCCCAACTATGCCAACCCCTTCTTCTCATCTTGTGTCAAGTTGTAGCTAGCCGGGGGAAGTTCATATCTTTGTTTCCCTTTATCCATAGGGTGAAGATCTTCTCTTATCTTCATAGCTACCAGGTCTTGACGTGACTTCAAGGTATCCTTTGTCTTTGCTGATGTCTCCAGAAGGAGCCCAATTGTGTTACCAAACACATTCTTCTTCAGGTGCATACCATAGATTGCATGGCGGACCTCAAGATCAGCCCAATACGGCAAGTACTTGTAAAAGATGGACTATTTTCTTGAATGGTACCCCTTCGATAGGTGGCTTATCTCTATTTCTCTTTTTCCCATCTTTTGTCATCTTCCCATAGGTGACCTAGATGGTCCTAACCATTTCAAAAACATAGTGCCCGTCTTGTTTTACTGGAGCAGAATGTAACTCAGGCTTGCCATCAAACAAGTTGTAGAACTTCTTACTTTGGTACCAATGTCCTTCCACCAAGAAGCGCCTGTTCCCAAGGTAAACTACCTTTCTAGAACCTTTCAGGAAAGACAATACAGTGTCATCCACGCAGACCGTGCATCCCGTCGTACCTTTGATATGTTCCGAAAGGACAAACAGAGCCTGGTAGTCATGGATGGTGGCAAAGATAAAGCCTCTTAGATTAAAGGTCTGCCGTGTAAAACCATCAAAGATATCGATACCCTCCTTCCATTGAGTTTCCATCTCTTGCATCAGAGGCTCATGGAAAACATCAATATCGATGCCAGGATGCTTTGGGCCTTTTATAAGGATCGATAGCAAAATATACTTTTTCTTCTAGCACAACCATGTAGGAAGGTTTTACATCGTCAAGATCACTGGCCATGTGCTGTGAGTGCTAGTACTATCACCAAACGGATTCATTCCATCCGTACTTAACCCAAACGGAACATTCCTCAGGTCCTTTCAAAATTCCAAATAATACTGCTCATCGAATTTCTTCCATTGGCGAGCATCAGCTGGATGTCAGATCTTTCCATCGCCCTTCTTGCGCTTATCCGAATCCCACCACCCGCATCAGTTCAACATCCTTTAGGTTGGTGAAGAAACGCCTCAGGCAATCGGCAACTAGGAGGTACCACATAACCATCGTAGGAAATCTGCTCTGCTTCTCAGAAATGCCTAAATTAGTGTCTGCTGACTCAACAGAGACAACACTATTCCTTGCACCCATCATCTTCCTTCTATTCCCATCACCTGAACCTTGAATGTCGCCACCACAATAACCGGAACTGTTTTTGTATCGACTTGCAGAACAAACAGGGCATTTGTCCAAGTCTTTGAAAGTATCCCCATGATACAAAATACAATGATTTGGACATGCATGGATTCTTTCCACACCCATCATAAACGGATTGACAAGCTTCTTTGCTCGATAGGTGTTGGCGGGCACTTTATTTTGCTTTGGAAGCAACTAAGACAACATACACAGGAGATCATTGAAACTACTATCTCACCAACTGTGCTTAGCCTTTAGAGTCAACAGCTCAAGTATGAAACTAAGCACGGTCCAGTGGTTTTGACATCCCTTCGATCGCTCGTATATATTTTCCTCTGCTGATTTTTTTACCGTCTCGAAGTTCGCTAACCTCTTTGCAGTACCTACCAATAGCTCTACTTTGGTGTGGCGCAACAACTAGCCAAGGAAATCACTGTCATCAAGTTCGTCATCACTACCACCATCGATGGGTCTCTCGCCGACACCATCACCATCATCATCGCCGACATCCGCACAAAATTCATCATAAGTATCAAACAATCTATCAAACTCGATGTCTGTTGACGGCCATTAAATCACACTCTGTCCGTCAACTTCTCGGGAATAAATTGTGCTATGCATCATGTTCCATACATATTTTGTTTATTCTAATAAAGTTCCACAAGTTTTGGATGAGTTGTGAATGCAGGGACAGGTGTACCAAAATTGAGGCAAAATGGGAAAACCCTAGGCCGACCGGCCTCACCTAGGCCGTCCGGCGTGGCACCAGACCCAATCGCCACATCATCAATCCAGGGGCAAGGAAACACACTTACCTTAATCTTGAGCTGTGCACTTGAAGTCGGTTTGATCAGTTGACCCGAAAGGCTTCACCAATGGATTGAAGGGCCCACCTGCATGCAAGACTTGGGGAAAATCCTGAGATTCGCCTCCCTGGGCAAAGCACAAGTGTTGAGGTCATGCTGGCCGGCCTTGGCCGGCCCCTAACTGTCAAACCTCGGACCAACGCAACTGCCACCGACACTAGGAGAGCATCAACGACGTCCAGGAGAAGGGCGGTGCCAAGTGGCACAAATCTCAGGCCGGCCGGCCTGGGAGAGGCCGGCCGGCCCCACTTTGCAGCCTCTCGAGCTCAACTTCGCGTGGAAGTTACCTCAACCGATGAAGTGGCATCCAAGCTAAGCATCAACCTCAGCACCGACCTGCAAGAGCTATAAATAGAGGGTTACCCATCACTTGTAACACACACCAAGGAGTTCTTACTCATTTCACTTTCTAGAGTTAGGTTTAGTACTCTGGGAGTTAGAGTCAAGTCGAGCTTGTCTCGGGATTCTGGAGTTATCATCGGAAGTCTGGTATAAGCTCTTGTATCTTTCCCTTTTACATTTATCAATATAATTTATCTTCTTTATGTTATCGAGTCAGCTTTACTTTCCGCATTTATTTATCTTTCCAAGTTATTCAGCTTTGTGTGAATGTTCTGCCCTGTAGCTTAGGCTTTGTTATCTTTCTTGTTTTATCAGGATCTTACCTTATAGGTTTTCTTGTCTGGACTAAGGAGCTCAAGTTAGGTCCCTAGGTTGAGGAGGATTTCTCTTGAAGCCCTCAATAGAAATCCTAACATCTAGTGCAGACATGGTGTCTAGCTTAGTGTTAGCTAGGAAGTGTGTTCCACCCCACGGAACAGTGTCATAGGGGGCAGGTGGTGACAGCCCTGTCCGTCCCTTGTAGTCCACCATGTTCGGGTGCTTTCATTGCAGCAGTAGCAGGTTGCCGTTGGACTCCCCTCTCACCCCTTTCTGCAGTCCTTCCTCTTTCAGCCGCCGAAGTAAGCTCTTGGTTTCCGATAACTAGTTAAAAGCAATATTTAGTCTAGAGAGGCTAGCACGTTAGTCTAGAAGTGTGTTAGGAGTGTTTCTCGCTCGTTGTCCTCCCAGCTGCTTACCGCTCTAAGGTTTAGAGTCTCATGTGTCAAACGGTCATTGCCTGGCCATTTATGCTATCTTATCATATCTGCTGACCCCCACTAAATTAGTCGGTTGATATATCGAGTAAGATTTTATCACTCGATCATTCGATACTATTTAGAACCATAGTGCTTCCCCGTGGAAATTTACGATACCCTGGAATACTCCAAGGTGAAGTGCTACAGCGGTGGATTCTGTGCGCTTGCGGAATACATATTCTATTGGGCATAAGAAACGCCAACAAGCATTTCTGGCGCCGTTGCCGGGGAGGCAATTGGTGCTAAAGATACCATTGAATAATTTGATAAATTTACTGATTTATAGCCGCTAATTTTAGCGGGCTTACCATTGCTCTCTTGTCTTTGTGATATATGCAGAGTAGTGTATGACCGGTTTCGATCTACCAAACAAATTCAACCCGAATCCAGAAAGAATTGGGCGAATTGTCCGACGCATAGTCGTCCCACGTCAGAAAAGGCTTTCTTTAGGCCAAGGTTCGACAACACCAGCTTCATCACCCATAGCTCAGAAGACACTCCGTCAATTCTCAGCCCGGTCCAGCAGCCATATCCCTACTGGACTGAACATCGACCAAGGCAATGAAGGCTTTGAGCTGACGACTGGGCTTGTCAACATGGTCCAAGCAAGTCCTTTCTGTGGTAAGGCATCATAGGATGCCAATGCTAATCTCCAGAACTTCTTGGAAGTGAGCAGCATAATCAACCCCAGAGGCACTACAATGGAAAACATTCGTCTTCGTCTGTTCCCATTCTCTCTGCTTGGGAAAGCAAGGACGTGGTTCTACACCGACAAGGATGCATTTACCATATGGGATGCCTGCTCTAATGCATTCCTGGCCAAGTACTTTCCGGTGGGCAAGACCAATGCCCTTCGGAACAAGATTTCAAGTTTTCAACAACTCCAAGATGAAACCATCCTTGAAGCCTGGGAATGTCTCCAGGAATACATCGCAGCATGCCCACACCACAACATGGAAGAGTGGCTGATCATCCAGAATTTCTTCCATGGCCTGAGTCAGCGTGCGCAAGACCACATAGATGGAGCAGCAGGAGGTCTCTCCCTCGATATTGCAAGAGCTAAGGCGCTCATCGACAAGATTGCCTCCAACCAGAGTTGGAAGGGAGATAGGCAACCAACCCGTGCTAAAGGAGTACACCAAATTGATGGTGTAGATATGCTAGCAGCCAAGATGGATCTTCTCATGAAAAAGCTGGAATCTCCACACCAGGAGGTCAACCAGATCATGGAGTCTCGGATCACATGTGAGAAATGTGGTGATACTAGGCACGTGGGCAACAGTTGCTCGACAACTCAAGAGGATGTGAACTTCATTGGGAACAACAATCCCAATAACTCGGGCTACTATCCTCAGCAAGGTTGGAATTCCAAGCTCAACCTCCCTTTCAGTCAACAGCAAGGTAACAATTTTAATAACAATTTTCAGCCTTCGTTAAAAGACCTAGTGTACGGCCAAAAACAAATTAATGATAACATTAGCAAGAAATTTCAAGCTAATGATAAAATTTTGGAGACTTTGGTCGCACGACTAGAGGGGTTTAACTCTGTTATTAAAAATCAGCTGAGCTTCAATAAAATGATAGAAACTCAAGTAGCTCAGCTGGCCTCATCTTGCACTAACCATAACTCAGGAAAGCTACCCGGGCAACTGGAAATGAACCCCAAGGAAAGTGTGAACACGGTGACTACGCGTTCTGGAAAGTCCACGCAGGATCCACCCCATCAGCAGGATGCAGGTACACAGCAGAAGGTCGTAATTGCCAGGGATGCTGATGCTGAAGACAAAGTGTAGGAGGAGGGTGACGAATCCAACACCACTGCTACCTAGGGAGAAACCGAGGAAGTCGCAAGGGCTTCCTAAGAGTACCACGATACAACCGCCTTACCATTTTTGGAACGGAGGAGGAGGCCAGTGGCCGACGAGCAATTCGGCAGGTTCGTCGAGGTAATGAAGAAGCTCTATGTCAATATACCGCTTCTTGATGCTATGCAGGTTCCTACGTATGCCAAGTATATCAAGCATATCCTTGGAAACAAGAAGACCCTGCCGAACACTGAGGTTGCGCAACTTACGGAGGAGTGTAGTGCAGCTATACTCGATCCTCTCCCGGAGAAGAAGAAAGATCCAGGATGGCGCACGATCACATGTTCAATCGGAGCCCAACACGTCAAACACGCTCTTTGTGATCTGGGAGCAAGTGTCAGCATCATGCCAAAGGTAGTTTATGATAAACTTAACCATCATGCGCTTGCTCCTACTGCCATGTGTTTGCAACTAGCGGACCAATTGGTTCGCTATCCCGCGGGGATCGCCGAAAATATTCCGGTGAAAATCCGGAACTTTTTCATCTCCGTTGATTTCGTCGTCCTCGACATGGAAGTTGACACCAAGATCCCTCTCATCTTTGGAAGGCCGTTCTTGAGGACGGCGAATGCATACATTGATGTGGGAGCTGGAGAAATCCAACTCAACATTAATGGGCAGAAGGAGAGATTCGCCTTCAGACGGAAGGTCGAACAATGCTCACAGGTCAAAACATTCAACCGGAAGAAGAAATCCAAGAAAGAGCCGGAGAAGCCATCAACCCCATCCATCGAAGCCCTCATCGAATTTGTGGAAAGTCTGCGGATTTGAGAGGAGATCAAGGTGCATAACTAGCGGAACGCGAAGCGAAGAATCCAACGTAAGAAATTTTTGGAACTCCAGAAGAAAGAGATTGAAACAAGCAAGCCCACAAAAGAAAGTGTCATCACCAACGACAACTCCATCTGGTGACGACGATCGAACCCAAGGTATGGATAGTTCTGCTCCGGACTCAAAACCCGAGCTCTCTCCATGAGGTAACATGATAGTTATCCAATCTTTGCATTTCCATATAGGATAGTTTATTTCCTTGCATAATTTTATTTCAACTTCATCATGGAATATTTAAATTTCTGCAAAGTGCATATTTATTTTTCAAATTTTTGTTTCAATTGCACTACATAAAGAAGATCAAATTTTTTTGGCCAGTTTGTAGGGTGGTCGGCCCCACATGTCATCCTCTCACTAATATGCAGCTGCAGAGAAGAAAGAGCACGGCAAGGACTTCAATCAGAGGAGAAAACAATCGTGAACGTGCATGTGCAGGCCATTTAAGCCCATCATGGATGGTTGGCTTCTCTTTGCACCGTTCACGTCGCATCGTGCAACATTCTCGCTTGAGTGTTCATGCAGGAATGAGACATGATGAGCAGGTAGCGTGCAGAAGAAAACAGAGAGCAAGGCGGTGCAGCACAACGCCGACCGGCCCCATCATGGCTGACCGGCCTCACCTTCACCGGTGCCGTTCCATCGCCACCAAACACGGCACTGTCACCTGCAAGTCTACGCTCAGGAAGATGAGGTGGAGCTCCCAGTGCCGTTCATGAGCCGACCGGCCTGGCCTGCCTCATGCGCACACCTATAAAATCCGCAGCTCCCGACGTCTCTCGTCGCACCCTCAGCTCAGGTACGCAGGCATCTCTTTGAGTTCGAGTCTCTCTTCTCCCTTCTTAAGTATCCTTGCTCAATTAAGCTCTTGGAGCTAATTAGGCAAAAGTTCTTAGTGATAGATCACCCACCAAAAATATAATAATCTATTAGCTAATAACCAGAAAAAAATCAGTTCTAACTTCTGCTTAGCCAAGAAAAATACCAAAAATAGTTTCGCTCTTTGAATAAAGCTTTGGCACGCTTGAACGACGAACGTCCGTGGTGGTTAAATTCCCCACAAGGACGACTAACGACTAACGAATTTTTGTTTAGTCCTTCGTGTATTTTGTGTGCGCACTACCCTTTTGTAGGCACCATGTGGACTGCTACGAAGAACGAGCTCAAGAAGCTCTGCCCCTCCACTTCCAGGTGTTCGCAAAGTTCGGTGTCCTCCCAGGACAACATGTCGGTTGACTCAGGTCGCCGAGATAGTGTTTCCCAAGAGAACACGACTCCCACAGTGCCTATGAACCGTGTCCGCATTCGCAATCGTGCTCTGACTACGGTCGATCAGATCGTAGCTCGGAACGAATACGAGCGGGAAGCGCTGGAGCTCCTCAAGAAGCAGAGTTTCTACCACACAAAGATTTTAGAGCCCCTCTTCATCATCAAAATGGGCCTTTAACAAGACATGATCCGTGTCTTCAACTTCGCCGGTTGGTGCAACTTTGCCGACATCACAGAGACAGGTTCACAACTCTTAACCATGGAATTCCTTGTCTCTTGGCATTGAAGAAACACCTAAAACAACTAAAATCTATTTCCATTTCTTTGATGAGCAATATAAGTTAATGGAAAAAGAGCTTAGCGTTGCGCTTGGCTTTAGTAAAAAGTGCTTGGTAGATCCTAATGCTCTCGTAAAAGACTATCAATATGATCGCACAACCTGGTGGTACAAAATTTCTGAAGAGCATGTTAGCAGTAAAAAGTATAGTGTCAATTCATAATCCTACACTTAGACTGTTAGCAAAATGGCTCTGCATGGTTGTCCACCCGCGCTCCGACCTGCGCCTCTGCAGTCTCCCCGAGCTACAATGTCTTTTTGCTATGGCTAAAAAGACAAAGTTCTCTCCCGTCATGAGCATGTTGGCTCATTGGCAAAAGATGATCACGGGCAGAAGTCCCATTGACATAACCTCCTTGGTTACTTGCATTGTTGCACATGTCGGTGCATTGGATAATGCCCAGGTCACTTACCTACCTTTGACGGAAGCGTACCAGTACCAAGTAGGCCTAGAGCATTTTGTGCAGGGACATATGATGCGCAAGGGGCCAGGTAACTCTCTCTTCATGTGTTACCTCGGGTATGACAGAGAAATCGAGCTCCCATGCCCGAAACTCTCTCTCTACTCGGTCAAGCGACTACTCTTACAGATGGAGAAGAAGGAGCCAGCACATCGCAGAGTTCTTATGGTCTGCAGGTGGGTCCATCGAGCTCGGCGCGATATAGTTATGAGTACCCGATCATTCGGGGAATCATGAACCTCACGACCCAAGTCAACACCCTGGGCTAGCAGCAGGACCAGATCAGCCAGGACCTCACGCACAACACCGACCTCACCCAGTAAAGATGGGGGATGAACACTTCCATGCTTCACGACATCTCCGGTGTCTTCACCAATCAGGGCCTTGGCCCCAACCAGCAGCAGCTGCCACAGCAGCATTACCCGCAGCAGTACTACCCATATCCGCCGCTGCACTACCCATACCAGCAGCAGCACCACGACCCCAAGCAGCAGAACTGAGCTTCATCTAAGCTTGGGGGTGTATCCAGGTAAGTCGTCTGACCCGTCCATTCGTTCCAAGAATTGCCATGCCTTGACAAGAAAATAAAATGAAATAATAATAATAATAATAATAATAAAATCTGGAAAAAAATGTGTTTCATGCTTTGAATAAATGAAACTCCTAACTTATATGTGTGGAAATCCATGTGAGCTCTACTTTCGGAAATGATGAATAGTTTCTTTGTTCATGCTCTGCAAGTGCCTCGTATATAACTTTTTACTCTCATAGTACTTGATTTTGTTGGCACTTGGTAATGTTTTCATTGAAAATTCATGGTTTGTGGGAGCATGAGCTTGATTTCCAAGTCTAAGCTATTGGGAAATTTGAGATAGTGAAACCGGAGTAAAACTGCTTGCTCTAGTAAGGAACCTCTCGGAATTTCTTTAAAATAAAATTATGGAAAAGAGATCCCCTTTGGTTTACATGTCCTATCCAGAGCCATAATGTTTTACTACTTGAGCTATATTATGCTATCTTGAGTTGCTTTGAGCTTTGCCGAATGGTGAGTCCGTTCGAGAAAAGGTGCTTGTCATATACCGATCTTTCTCCTTTGCATACCTATTGTTTTGCTAGCCTCAGAAATGTCTGGCTTGTCAATCACCTACTCCGGGTATTGATATCCACCTTCGCCATATAATCTCCATTCATACCACAGCCCAAAATCTCTATAGTGAACCTATCCATCCAAAGAAAGGTCTACTCAAACAAACACTCTCTCTCAATATCCGTTGGCTGTCATGAGAATATGGGTCATCTTAATAACAGCAAGGCAAAAAGGTGATAAGACCCATATCTCTCCACAATTTTTGAGAATCAAGGGATGAAAATAAAAAGACCAAAATTTCCCAAGTGTGAGTCCATTCTCTCCCTCTCCCTTGAACATCATACGTTCCATAAGATCGGGATTTGATCGGGTACCAATCTCTTGTGAACCACTCTTTAGCTCAGCAACAAAGGTAACTAAGGTATGCAATACACTTTCTACCTATGAACTCCACATATCAGCCTTAGAAGTAGGAAGAAGATGGTCAATCTTAAACCACCCTTTTGACTATACACCTTGAGCAAAACTTGCAAAAAAAATCCAAGAAAGGAACCTGAACAGGAAGAAGGGAAACTCCGGTGGAAACTGTTCAGTCTCTCAACCGCTCAGGACGAGGGATGAAATGCGGATAAGCCCCACACTCTGAACCAAGGTACGAATCAACATTCTCAAGGTACACAAGGGTTAGGGTAATATGTTATGCACAAGGTACCTGCAGGTGGTGAATATTGACGCAACTCCTGATCCGCCGAGCCTAAGTTTCAGCCTTGCTCGAGGACGAGCAAGAGTTTAAGCTTGAAGGTGTGTTGACGGCCATTAAATCACACTGTGTCCGCCAACTTCTCGGGAATAAATAGAACATTGCATCACGTTCCATACATATTTTGTTTATTCTAATAAAGTTCCACAAGTTTTGGATGAGTTGTGAATGTAGGTATAGGTGTACCAAAATTGAGGCAAAATGGGGAAAACCCCAGGCCGACCGGCCTCACCTAGACCGTCCGGCCTGGCACTGGACCCAATCGCCACATCATCAATCCAGGGGTAAGGAAGCACACTTACGTTAATCCTGAGTGGTGCACTTGAAGTTGGTTTGATCAGATAACCCGAAAGGCTTCAACCATGGATTGAAGGGCCCACCTGCATGCAAGACTTGGGCAAAATCCTAAGATTCGCATCTCTGGACAAGGCACAAGCGTTGATCATCAAGTCGGTAAAACGGAGGGATGAAATGTGCTGAGGTCAGGTCGGCCGGCCTTGACCAGGCCGGTCAGCCCCTAACTGTCAAACCTTGGACCAACGCAACTACCACTGACACTAGGAGAGCATCAGGGACGTCTAGGAGAAGGGCGGTGCCAAGTGGCAAAAATCCCAGGCCGGACGACCTGGGAGAGGCTGGCCGGCCCCACTTTGCAGCCACTCGAGCATAACTTCGCGTGGAAGTTACCTCAATCAATGAAGTGGCGTCCAAGCTAAGCATCAACCTCAGCACCGACCAGCAAGAGCTATAAATGGAGGGTCACCCATCACTTGTAACAAACACCAAGGAGTTCTCGCTCATTTCACTTTCTAGAGTTAGGTTTAGTAGTCTGGGAGTTAGAGTCGAGTCGAGCTTGTCTCGAGATTCCGAAGTCATCATCGGAAGTCTGGTATAAGCTCTTGTATCTTTCCCTTTGACATTTCTCAATATAATTTATCTTCTTTATCTTATCAAGTCAGCTTTACTTTCCGCATTTATTTATCTTTTCAAGTTATTCAGCTTGTGTGCGGAAGTTCTGTCCTCAAGCTTAGGCTTTGTTATCTTTCTTGTTTTATCAGGATCTTACCTTATGGGTTTTCTCGCCCAAACTAGGGAGCTCAAGTTAGGTCCCTAGGTTGAGGGGGATTTCTCTTGAAGGCCTCAAGAGAAATCCTAATACCGAGTGCAGACGTGGTGTCTGGCTTAGTGTTAGCTAGGAAGTGTGTTCCACCCCACAGAACAATATGGTAGGCGGCAGGTGGTGACATCCCTGTCCGTCCCTTGTAGTCCACCACGTTCGGGTACTTTCATAGCAGTAGTAGTAGGTTGCCGTTGGACTCCCCTCTCACCCCTTTCTGCAGACCTTCCTCTTCCAGCCACTGAAGCAAGCTCTTGGTTCCCGATAACTAGTTAGAAGCAAGGTTTTGTCTAGAGAGGCTAGCTCGTTAGTCTAGAAGTGTTTTAAAAGTATTTTTCGCTTGTTGTCCTCCCAGCTGCTTACCGCTCTAAGGTTTAGAGTCTCCTATGTAAAACGGTCATTGCCTTGCCCTTTATCCTATCTTATCATATCTGGCTTACACCCACTAAATTAGTCGGTTGACATA
Organism: Panicum miliaceum; assembly: GCA_032594955.1. Taxonomy (NCBI): domain Eukaryota; kingdom Viridiplantae; phylum Streptophyta; class Magnoliopsida; order Poales; family Poaceae; genus Panicum; species Panicum miliaceum. The sequence goes on along the minus strand of CM064070.1, from coordinate 1,091,194 downwards.
TCCAGTAAGATTGTATCACTCGTTCATTCGATAATCTTTAGAACCATAGTGCTTCCCCTTGGAAATTTACGATACCCTGGAATACTCCAAGGCGAAGTGCTACAACAGTGGATTCTGTGCGCTTGCGGAATATATATTCTATTGGGCATAAGAAACGCCAAAAATATCTTCTATCATTTCATCGAGGGTATTCTCTGTCGGTGGGGGTGCTTTCTCGCCATGATATGTCCAAATCATGTAATTCTCAACAAAACCATCCACCAACACATGCGATCTGATTGTAGTTGTGTCATTGAATACTCTCATATTCTTGCATGTTTTGCACGGGCAAGGTATCCTCTGTATCTTTTCATTTCTTTGCGTTGCAGCTTGCATGAATTTATCAAGTTCTCCACGAAAATAGGCATCAGTCCTGCGTGCTTTGTACATCCATGTCCTATCCATCCCTGAACATCAACAAGTAATTTAAATGGATTAAAACAAGCTCTTCAATAATTTTTAAAATATATACCTAGCTTTATATACGCGTAGATATGCATATGTGTACATATAGAAAAAAAATTCAAATCATCTTCTATCTCCTCCATGGATCTAGGAAATTGGTTACTTAGAAATGAGGCTAAAACATACAGATTGGGTCCAAATGATTACATAAATTTTTTGTACTACTAAAATAACATAACTTCATTCAAAAGTTTGAGGCAAATAGAGCCCAAAATAACCATAAATATATACTTTTATATATACGTAGATATTTGAAAAATTCAATTTAAGACATAAAAAAATTTAAAAACCAACCTATTATTGAAATAGTAAATTTTGTTGAAAAAATCTATCATGCATGTGTGTAAATATAGAAAAAAATAAAGCTTCTTCTCTCTCCTATATAGATCTATGAATTTGTTTACTTAGGAATGAGGCTAAAACATAAAGATTGCACTTAAATGATTACATAATCTTGTTATCCTACTAAAATAACCTAAATTCATCCAAAAGTTTCAGGTAAATGGAGCCCTAAATGGTAAATCCACACCATGTAGATCTAGATCTAGCTAGAGGTAAGAGAGCTCCATTTGAGCCTTAAAACTATCCAAAAAGCATACAAAAGATATGGGATTTGCATCAACTTACCTCCTAGAGCCCCCAACTCGAACGAAATCAAGTTTAGAACCTTCCCTCCCCTTTTGCCTTTTTCTGGATTTCGAACAGCACCTTCCCCGAGCAAACGCTGTGGTGTCGGGAGGAGGAAGAATGGTGGCACCCAGATTTTTATGGGCATTTTCAGGGGCGGGTGATGGCATCACCCGCCCCTTAAAGATGCATTTTAGGGGTGGGTGATGCAATCACCCGCCCCTGAAAATGAGCCCTATTTTCAAGGGTGGGTGAATGTGCCACCCGCCTCTAAAGATGGAATTCCAGGGGCGGGTCAGCTGCTATAGTACCCCGCTCCTTTTGTAGGAACGGGTTATATTTTTACCCGCCCTTGGAAAAAAAAATAGGGCGTTGCTACAAATCGCTTTTGTAGTAGTGCGTGCCCCCTCGCAGCCGAACATGGCGCCGACGTGACGTTCCAGGTTGCCGGCGAGACGTTCAGGGCGCATAGATACGTCCTTGTGGCCAGATCGTCGATCTTCAAGGCGCAGCTCTTGGGCGCCATGAGGGAGGGCACCAGCAACCGCGAAGCGCCTGTACGCATGGCGGACATGGACCCACAGGTGTTCAGGGCTTTGCTCGCTTTCCTGTACACCGACGTATTGCCGGATGATATTCCAGGTCAAGGAGAAGAAGAAGAGGAAGAAGCTGCTGCCATGGCTCAGCATCTGCTCGTCGCAGCAGACAGGTATGACCTGAAGAGGCTGAAGCTCATTTGCGAGAAGCTGTGCAAGCACATTGACACGGGCTCCCTGGCGACCATCCTGGCATTAGCTGAGCAGCACAACTGCTGGGGGCTGAAGAAGGCGTGCTTCCGCTTCATCAGCTCCCCTTCAACACTGAACGATGTGCTGGCAACTGATGGCTTCCAACATTTAGCCCGAAGCTGCCCTTATCTTTTGCAAGAGCTACTGTCCAATACTACTCTGCAGCAAACTAGTTTAAGGGCCAGTTGTGGTCCTTCCAACTCTATGCATTGTGGTCTTGGGGTTTGTAGTTTTCATTAACCACTTGTGTCCTATTTAAGGGTCAGTTTGCCTGGTTATGGCTGAAACTCCGGCAGTGGCTCCTCTGGTGGAGCTGAAACAACCATTTTGAAAAATGTTTGGTACAACGGCTTCTCATGTATTCGTATAAATGGACAAAGGAACTCAAATGTCCAATTTGCCCCTATCTATCTGAATTAGTTGTATAATTGAATTTTATACTTACCCTCAGTTTATAATTTATAATTTTAACGCCTTTTTTCATTTTCCTCACATGATAATCCTTCTTTCTCTTTTTTTAACTTGTCATTTTTACCCGGTGTTATCCTTTCTCCCATGGACAATGCTCCTTTCTACCCATCCGCCCTCACCTCGGGCCCCTGCCACCGGCCGCCTCTGCCCCCGCCTTGAACTTGCGGCGCCTCACATCGCCAGCTCCCTCCGCCACCGCCTCGCCTTGCATCACTAGCTCCCTCCACGCCTGCCGGCTAGCGGAGCTCTCCGTCATCGACCCCTCGTGAGGACAAGAGTGGCAAACGACAGTAGGAGCCATGGGGAGCCAATTGTTTTTAGCTTCGGCACCCCCGAACGTCTCTAGAAAGCAGGATTTGAGGGGCTTCAGCGTCGGAGTTGTTCCTTGCACACCCGTTTGGCAGGGCTCCTTCAGGAGCCGGTGAAGAAGCCATTCAAGTTATCCGGCCAAAGAGGGTCTAACAAGTGTCGGCAATTTTCTAATAAGCTAGGTTCCCTAGTCGTTGGATTTTTTGGTTGGTGCTGTAAGAGGTACTGTATCCTCTTGGGAGGTTGGTCTAGACTCAATTCCTTATTTTCATCAATACAGTAATACTACCTTGGTTCTAATTAGATGTTTAGGACAAACATATATTAGTTCAAAATAAACTACTCTTTTTGTCCTGAACAACATATATCAAAGAACAGAGGGAATGGGTTTTTTTCCTAAAAAAATGCCTAGTTAATTTTATGCGTGAAAGGAGGCAATGCAAGTCTATCTTCTTTGTTTGGCCGTTACTTTCTTTCTGGCGACAACCATCAACTGACAAGCCAAAGTACCTTGTAGGGAAGAGTTAGCAATAATCAATGGCAGTGCTTATAATGGATACAGGGGGGCATGCCTCAAGTTCCAGGGGAGTGATAATTCACCCACAGATCGGCGTATTGTTCGTAGTTCTCCCGTCTTCAAGCGTAGAATAAGGAGAAGATCAATGAGGAAATGAAGTTGAAGAACATGAGGAAAGTATTAAGGCTCAACACTCCTACCCCACTCAATACAGGAAGCCTGTACAGTGACGACGAAGACTCAGATTTTGTGCCAGCTTCCGATGATGAGGTTGGTGATGCAGCAAAGTGAAGCAATAGGAAGAGGTGCTGCAACCAGGCGCACGGTCATCCTTCTAGCCACGCCACAGCCTCTCCTCCTATCCCCGTTGTTGGTGTTGGAATTGACCAGAAGAAGAGGCCTGTCTCCATTCGATGCTCTCCTTCCAAATTCATAGATATGTCACAGATCTTGATGATAATCTCAAAGGTCAAGTACGCGCGAAGAATTTTGGTGGGTTGTTGTCCTCCAAGCCACATACTCTGGATAGACAATTGCTCAGTTCGCTTATGCGGAAGCTCCACTCAAAAACAATGAAATTAGAGATTGGTGGTGGCAAAGAAATCCCAATTACAGAGCACAGCGTCTGGTGTGTGTTCCAGATCCCAAATCTCGGTAGCGACCCACCTCGCATGACGAATGACGAAGCTCGTTTGAAGCGTAGGGAGTTGGGAGCTCAAATATGCGGCATACAACCCCAAAGTGGGTATCAAGGTTTCAGATATTGAGCATGGATTCAAGAATAGGACACTCACTAGAGCTTTGGCGCTTAGAGCATTCTTCATGTGCGCATTACAGTCGCTGTTATTCTCAAACACCGACTCTTACATCAGGCTTGAGGATGTAAGGAATACTGAAGATTTGGAGAATATTGGCACCAGAAACTGGTGTAAAGTAGTAGTTGACAGTCTTAGCAAAGCTGCTCGTCTATATAAAAGGGATTTTCAGGAGAAAGGCATCAACGCACCGATCACTGGCTGCGGAATCTTCCTAACGGTCAGTGTTTTTGCCCTGTTACCAGCGCCAATTTGTTTCATGCACTTCCCTTTTTTATATATCTTTCCGTTGCAACTGTGTCATATTGATAGTAATAATTTGTTTCAGATTGATTTAATTTTTAGTCGGAGCTCAACCGATAGTAGTAGTTGGTTTGAAATTGTTGTTGTAAGTGGCTCACTGCTATAATTGCAATCTGGTTCAGTTTGATTCATTTTAACCATATCTTACTCGACTGACATAGTAATTTTTCAAGTTGCCATGTTGCAACTGGCCTATCTATCTGTTGTTGTCATTTTTTGCAACTGGGTTAGTTTTCCCTGTTTGCAACTGGCCTATCTCTGTTGTTTAGTTTTTTAGTAGTAATTGTTGCAAAAGCTGGTCCATAATCTAGCCACATTCATAGTAGTAGTTTCTATAGTACTCGGGGGTTCATATTGTTGTTTGCTCACAGTTGCAATCTGTCCAATTTGATTTTTCCTGTTTAGCTTTCCTATTATTTAGTAGTATTTTTTGTTGCAACATTCGGTCCATATCCATATCTCTGTGTTTGTGTTTTGCAACTGACATAATGCATTGTTATACATGCAGATGCTATATGTTGATAATCTCCAGCATGGCTTAGATACTAGAACGCTGAATCCATTCTCGCTGCCTTGATGTGCTTTCTTGAACACGAAAATCATTGATACGATATCAAAGCTGGATCGTAGGCGAGATGTCCCCTCTGGGACTACTAAGTATGGTAACCTCAAGGTAAGCCCCTCACACTGACACACACACACACACACTCCCCTTCACTTTCATGCAACTGCACACGCAGTCAAGATGTAACCATGTAGATATATCATTTGCAATTTGTGTGTTCTAATGTAATATGTGCCTAACTTTTCTTTTCTAAAAAAAATTGGCAGCTGAGGAGTGTTATTGACACCTACTACAGCCTCCCCCAACAGCACCCAACAGCAGCTCGTGCTGTCGCCCCAGCAGCTGCTCCCGCCCCTCAAGTTGATCATGGAAGCTCTGCCGCCGCCGGTACTTCTGCTCATGGGGCTGGCACATCTCATGACCCTGGCGGTCATGCCGCCAGCAATCTGCAGCCCCCAACCACTTACCACTACCCCAGCTTCAGTGCTTCTTTTGGTCAGAGTATTGCTGATGTAGTTGGAAGAAGCAGGAAGTCAGAGGCACTGAAGATCTTGAAGGCTTTTGATGGCAGTACTAACCAGGCCCAGTCCTTCATGGCAAAGGCCGTTAAGTATACAACCAGGGCAAATGAGCTCATGGCAAAAGCCCACCATGAGTGCTTCAGTGCCATGCAGAAGCTGCTTGTCGATGCCCGGGCTGACAAGATTGCTGCCAATGATGATAGGAAGAGGGCTAGACCGAGGAATGTGCACACAACAGCAGGCGATGATGGTGCAGCAGTAGCAGCAGGAGAAGCAGGTGATGATAGTGCAGCAGCAGCAGGCATTGATAGTGCAGCAGCATGATAAAGATACAACCGGAGGAGTCATGACTCGGTGCCCCAGCCCACTTGAAATTGATATCAACAACAATACAGTTTTTGATGATAATCTGAACGGCATATTTACACCACCAGAGGACCCCCACAACAGCCGCCCATGCACTCCATCGCACAGGCACGAAAATGTTGATGACCAGGAAATAGGCATATCAAGTAATTCTTTTTATAATTACCTTTTTTCTATACTCACTATGATTTTTACCTTTTTGTCATCCCAATTTTTTTGATATCCCTCTCTTCCATGGGTTTTTCCGATCCGCCCGCAGCACCGTCTGCATTGCGCGGCCCTACTCAGGCTGTGGAGTCTATATGCACCATGCTACAAACCTCACCGCTTGCCGAAATCTACAACGACCAGGTGCACATAATGCAGCAGTTATTTTGTTTTCATTTTTTTCTAGCAGTTTTTGCAATGTTTTTTTACCCCTATTTTTTTGTGACCTTTTGGACACACACAAAATCCCCAGAATCCCAGGCTTTCTCTTTTTTGTATGATAGCCCAGCCTCTGATGTAACATTCTACACTATTTTTTTTTAATCTGTGATCAATGCATATCGCAATCCTCCGCACTAATCTCTTGCAATTTTCAAACAAATCTGGACCACTAGCGAAGAGGATATTTTGGGTAACAACGCATGTCGATCTCCGCCGGGGGATGTACCAAATGATTTAAGCTACCCCCCCCCCCCCCCCACACACACACACACACCATCTTATTTCACATTGTAGTAATTCACATAGGCTAAATATGCATTTTATTGACTTACTGTTTTGCAATTTGTGTTTTACAGAAGCAAACAACTGAGATGGAGACAGGCTCACGCTCGGCGTATCCTGACCAAAACAAGGAGGCAGCTGGAGATGTGCTCGGCGATGCACACACCCATGAACATGTCACTGCTGGCCACACACCCCACAAAGCCGATGCCACGGACCTTGCTGAGGACAGAGATGTTGTTGTAAGACTTTTTTTCACATTTGACTGAATGTGCATTTCATTTGACTCAATATTTGCAATTTTTGTGTTATACAGAATGAAACAAATAAGGAGCCAGCTGGAGACGTGCTCGGCGATACACACAACCAGGGGCATGCCATTGCTAATGACACATCCCGCTCCACTGACACCAGGGAGCCTGCCGAGGGTAGAGATGTCGGTGTAAGATCTATTTTTTTGATTTTTGTAGTATTTCACACAGTCTGAATGTGAAATTCAATTGACTCAATGATTGCAATTTGTGCTTTTTTTACAGAATAAGACAACTGAGATTGAACAGGAGACCCAGAACAAGGAGGCAAATGGAGCTGCGATCGGGGATGTACCCAACTTAAGGACATCTGCAAGCGCGGGCACATCTGATGTAAGCTATTTCTCTCCTCCATACATAGATACTTCTTTAGTTTTTCTACATTTTTTGCCTGTCTATTTTCATATAATAGCATCCCGGTATTTTACGCTCTCTGCAATTCACACATGTTGCAACTCAGCGTATTTTACATTTTGCAATTTACTGCAGCCAATGTTTGCAACTGGCATACATTCTGAAGGACCCATTCAGGACCAAGCTGCCCAAACAACAATTGCTTACTGCAGAAGGATCATGCGCTCCACAAGGGCGGCTGATAAATACAAGAAGCTGAAGCAAAGAAAGCTAAGGAGGTTGATGCTGCTGCGAAAAAGGAGGAGAAGCAGCTGGAAGCAGTGAGGAAGAAGGCTGAGGCTGGCAAGGAGGAACCCAAGAAGCAGAAACAGCAAAAAGGAAAGGTAGCCGGCAAGAACATGAGGGCGAAGCTTCAGCTCACTAAAGATAACCAAGTGCTGCGTGATGAACATGAGAAACGGTTGGTGTAGCTGCGCGAGCATGCCAATGAAGAAATTTCAAAGCTGAAGAGCAGTGTTCCTGGTGAGGCAGGCCCCAACGTAGCTGTAGATGATCTAAGTTTTCCAGAGGATCCAATTGATGACATCAACTCCCAGCCCCCCTGTGCGGTTGTCTCAAGAGGAACGTGAACAAGGTTCCCAAAACTTCAACGAGTTCCAAAAGATGATTTTCAATCATGTTGGAGAGAGGTTGAGGAAGAAGCCAAGGAAGTACATATCTCCATTCAAAATAGCAAGTTGTCGCCCGAAAGTACCCTTGGCAAAGGCACTTGCTATGAGGAACAAGATCGCCTCCGATGAGAAGTTGAAAGCGTAAGCACACACACATCGCTATTGGCAGATTGTTGCAACTACTTTCTCACCCGCCCCTATGCAGTTGGTAATATATTTGTTCTTTTTTTCCCTACACACAGCATGACTCTTATTGATTTCAGCATCTTCTGTGCTTTTAACGGCCATGAACTCCTGACCACCTTTGCTGATGACAAAGACGGTGACTCTTCTATACTGGATTTCACTGTACATTGCCTTCATTATGATGATATTGTTCACAAGAAAGATTCGATTGAATACAGGGTGTTCCTCATCATTGGGTTCTTTGTGAGTTTTTATTGAGCCCCCCCCCCCCCCCCCCACACACACACCTCCTTTTTCACATAACCTATTGTTTTTATTTTTTTCATCCACTTACCCAGTGTGTTACAAACTATATATTTTTTCAGGTTCAGGCAAAGGATGTTGAGAAGGTCTACATGGATGATGGAAAAACCAAGACAGAAGAATTCAGAATCCTGACACAGTGTTTGGAGTGTGAAATCGAGCATTATTCTGATATAACAAAGGGAAAGTTGGTTAGTATCTGATCATCTCATCGCTCCCTGCTTGTTGCAACTCTTGTTTGTAAGTAGTTGTAAATGGTTTTCTTACCTTTTTTGTTCTTTTTCTGGGGGCACACAGATATTCATGCCTATATGTGCTAGGAAACACTATTTTGTTTATTGTATCAACCTCATCCACAATCGCATTAATATCTTCGATTCGATTGACTATTTTTGGGCGGACACTTCTCCTGAACCATGTCACCAACCCATCTATGCCAAGCTGCCCATCATAAACGCTGTATTCAAGAAGGTCACCGAGAACAAATTCCCACAATTTGACAACTGGAGCAGGCCGTTCATTGATGTGTCGAAGCAAGCTGGGCCCAGCGATTGCATGTTTTCCTATGGAAATATATGGAATTCTGGGATGCTGAGAGTATAAACATCGGCATCAAACTAGTGAGCTATTTTTTGTCCTATAGTCTTTTTTTTGCCCATTTTTTCACTATATGTGTTTGATTTTATATTTTTATCTTTCTTGTTTTGTGTTTGTTTATCTGTCTTTGTTTCTCCTAGTTCAAAGGGATGATATACAGGATTGAGATGATACACTATTTAGTGTTCCACCCCCTGAACCAAGCTGACATACCTGACGAACTTGATGTCTATAGGCTTGGCGGGAGAAAGATTGAATGGAATGAATTGCAATGATGATTTTTCGGAACGTTTTGTGTGTGCTTCCCTTGATGTAGCAACTGCTGTACAAAAACTTATCTACATTATTCTGTAGTAACAACTGATGTAACTTATGTGGCAACTAGTGTACAAAACTTATCTAAATTGTTTGTAGTGAAAAATGATGTACCTTTATTTTTGCAACCGGTGAATATACAAGTTGCAAATCGCGTGATGTCTGATCTCTATATATTTAATGTGTGATCAGTTGCAATGGTCTGATCTCTATATATTTACAGTTGCATTCTTTTGCACGTACATGTGTTGCAATACACCAGCCAAAGTCGTTGCAATCGCGCGCGCGCAGATGTTGCAATTGATCTGCAACACGCGATGAACTTACCTGAGTTTGCAGTTGCTCGGTCATTAAAGTTGTAACCGCGTAGTTCACCTGTGTTGCAATTGTTCTGCAACATAGTTTGATCTATCCCAATCTGGCACGCCACAACTATTGCAATTCATCAGCAAGGATAGTTGCAATCACGCACGCATAGGGTTTGCAATCTGGTCTGCAACATGCGATGAATTCACCAGAGTTGCAACTGGGTCATCGGCATAGTTGCAACTGCCATATATTATAGTTGCAACCACCACGTTTTATTACAATTGCATTTTTTTTTCTATTTTTTTTATTACAGTTGCATTCTTTTCACAAACATATGTTGCAATACGCCAGTCAACTTCGTTGTAATCGCTCGCGCACAGATGTTGCAATTGATCTGCAACACGCAATGAACTTACCTGAGTTTGCAGTTGCACGGTCGTTATAGTTGCAGCGTAGGTCACCTGTGTTGCAATTTGGTCTGCAACACAGTTTGATCTATCCCAGTTTTTTTTAGAGTTGTGTTTGCACAGTACAAATAATATTTTTATATCAATCCATTTGCAATTTGCAGTTCAAAATAACATGTGCAGTTTCTGAATAAAATAATATTTGCTTTTTTTTTACAAGGGAGAATGACATGCTGCAGGCCCTCTCTGTGTGTGTTTGCAGCAGCACCTCATTTCTGATAGTTTACATGTTTAGCTCTTCTTCCACGGCCACTGCTTGTTGTGCCCCCTCCTCTTGCACCTCCTCTGGTCGCACCGCTGCTAGTTTGTATTGCAGCCACTTTATCTTGGTTCACATCATCCTCCTCATGCAGATCCTTATGATCTTCGGCCGCCCTCACTTCCTGGGGGGCCATCATTTGTTTCGGCACCCCTTTTGTTTGCGCGCATTTCCGCTGACTTGCTTCGACCAGGGTTTATCGGGCATGTTGTGTTGTAATTTGTACCCCGGACCCCAAAGCGGCTGCATTCCCTGTCCCCATAGTTTTCCCTTCTGTATGTGCTGAACTGGGTGCCATCAAGTGGAGTCTCAACATCATTTTTCTTTTGCTTCTCAGGCCCTCTTCCTTTTGTGCACAACACGGGGTTCAATCAGCGACACCCCATCATGCAACACAGCGGACGACATTGGTGGATTAGTGCCATCATCACCAGACGTGCCCGCTGTTGTCACTGATCCAGTTGCTGATGGGCCAGGGTCCGACGATTCATCATTTGTGCTTCTCGGGAACAATTCAATGCCGGGAGTAATCTTGTCCAGCTACCTGTTGGTTTCCTCACAAGTACGGTCTGACTTACTTCCGGCTCTTCCAAGCCTCATTAACTTAGGCACACGCACCAATCCGCACACCGTCGTGCCTATCCCACGTAACTTCTTCTCTTGCATCATGAGTATACCTTTTCAGTATGTATTTCTCTAGGATCTGTCAGATCCGGGACCACGGGACTGCGCACATGGTATACATATTCTAGGATAAGGGATCGGATATGGCACACACCCTATACCAGTTGTAACTACTCGTACAGGAGTAGGACTAGTTGGAACAGAAGGAAACTACCCGAGTAGTACTCGGGTAGGACCCTTAAGCTAGTATCGGGTTAGAATTTCTATGTAACCCTATCCCCCAGACTATATAAGGACAGGCAGGGAGCTCCTCCAAAGAATCAACACTTAAGGCAATACAACCCACCACACAGAACCTAGGGTATTACGCTCTCGGCGGCCCGAATCTGTCCAATTATTATTTTCCTTGCAACTTCGAGTTCCTCATCTCAGCGAAATCCCACCTACAATCTACCACCTCGGGGATATCTCTCGGTGGGCTTTAAGATTAAGCACCGACAGCTGGCGTGCCAGGTAGGGGGTGATCATCAATGATCACCAAGCTAGCTCCACGGCAGTAAACAACAATGGGGTGAGTCGTTTTTAACATCGTCCTCAAATCAATCTGTTCTTGAATTTTTATAATCACAGATTGGTTTTATTTTTCCGGTTCCAAATATGCGGTGCGACGGCTCCACGATCTGCGCTGCAACCACACATCGAAATCCGGGCGGCCATGCGTACGGGAGGAGCGGCCGTACCTGATCATCGAGGACGGTAGAGTTCTCATCTAAAAAAAAGCATACACACATGCGTGTATGTGCGCACGGGCTGTTGCAAGCCTGCCTATGCGTGCATGCATGCATGACGTATGCCCATGCAAAAAGAAAGCAAGTAGATCACGTGATCTACAAGGCCACTCAAGCCGATAGCACGGAAGGAGATGGCGTCCGAGCTTTGTACGTGCTGTCGTACCTAGGCAGACACGTACATATCCACCACGAGAAGCAAGCAAGGGGCGCTTTGCGCTCGGCATCGCAACGCAAGGCTTTACCTCGTGGTGTCTTGCCGAGCGTCATCACGTGGCACCCGCCGCATGTTCGGCCACGACAACCACGCCGACCGCTTCGACAGCAGCTCGCTCGGCCACGACGATTCGGCCACATGGGCTACTTCGACAGCCGATCGCTCGGTCACAACGACTCGACCACGCCGACTACTTCGACTTTGCGAGGGCGCTCGGCGACCCACCGCCGACTACTTTGACTTCGCGAGGGCGCTCGGCGACCCGCCGCCGACTACTTCGACTTCGCGAGGGCGCTCGGCGATCCGCCGCCGACTACTTCGACTTCGCGAGGATGCTCGGCGACCTGCCGCCGACTACTTCAACTTCGCGAGGACGCTCGACGACCCGCCCCCGACTACTTCGACTTCGCGAGCACACTCGGTGACCCGCCGCCGACTACTTCGACTTCGTGAGCACACTCGGTGACCCACCGATGACTACATCGACTACTCATCTCGACTACAAAACTAGTCGGAAGCAGACTTACACCATCAATGATTAGTCAGAATCGACTCCGACCAGTCGGGCTTCATCAACAAACCTTCGCGGCTCCATCGACGAACGCTACGGCTTCATCGACAAATCGCCCATGAATCAAGCTAAGTCATGCTTTAATATTTTTCTAAATATCCTTTATATCTCTGGATATTAACCATGTGCCTCCGCGGCCACACCATAATTGTGTTCCCGACTACTCACGCAGCTCTGGATTTGTAGTCAGGACTACACCTAATGGCTGTATAATATGCGCTCCACGAGCGTTCTCTTTTCGCGCAGTGCTGACTGCTCTAGTTTTCTCTTAACGGTCACTAAAATATCCGGGTAGCACACGCTTTAATCCGTGAGACCTCGACTCTTCTGTATGTCTATGTTCCTACGCGTGCATGGGACCATGCTCCCTACGCTATGCGCTACGGCTATTAGGGATCAGGTGCTTAAACGTAATAGGCTACATACCCGAGGAAATTATGTGACCTAGCAAGAGGAAGACGCGAAAATTTTTTCATGCATTTTACAATGCTGGGATTCGCTCCCGACTCGATATGATGTATATCAGTTACAACATTTTTATTTGTTTACCTTGCAGGGGACCAGACCTGGATCATACTGCTGGGTGAGGTATGCTCCCGAGAGCTGCCTTACTTGGCCATCACTTCGTCGGCATAGACCACTCGGCGTGCTAGCGGCGACTCGGCCGACCCCTAGGCTCGAGGGCTGGCACCGCCGACAATGTGGCGTATCTCCTCTGACTCGGCTGGTACCTACGCTACTCGGTGTACCTTTGGTGGCTCGTCTAGCTCCCATGCTCGGGGGCTGGGCGCGATAAAGCACTCAGCGTACCTTCGGCGGCTCGTCTAGCTCCCGTGCTCAGGGGTTGGGCACAATAGGGCACTCAGCGTGCTTTCGGCGGCTCGTCTGGCTCCCATACTCGGGGCTAGGCGCAGGAAACAACTCGGTGTACACTATGCGGAAGCTGAAGTAATTTTTTTGGGATAAGATTTGTTTTGAGCGGTAATTTAGGGTTCTTTTGGGGAAGTTATTTGTTTAACCATTTCTCCAGGGATCTAATTCCAAAAAAAAAGATTTTTGAATTTTTGAACCAATTTGCTCATTTTAACTATCAAGTCAAATTCTTAACTTTTTACACAATGCATGCCACGACTCTTTGGATCTTTATTCTAAATCTTGGGATTTGGATTTAAGGCTCGGGGGCTGCAGAACACGTGTCATCGACGGATTATTTTTCTATTTTTTGGAAGATAAGAGTAGAAGATTCAAGACCAATTTGACCCTCAGCTTGATTCTTCGATTCAACCTAAGGCTCGGGGACTATTCCATATGGAGTGCGAGTTTCATCGCATCATATATAAAAGAAGATTTGATAACTACTCGGGGCGTGACCAACTCACAGCCTCGATGCAGCCAAGGAAGTACTCGGAAGACACCTTCAAGACAGAGTATGAGAGAACTCGAAGACGCCTTCAGAAGTACTCGGAAGCCTGCAGTACTCGACTACAAAGATCTCGGGGGCTAGTCAGACCCGAAGCCACGGGACTGCACACATGGCGTACATATTCTAGGATAAGGGATGGGACATGGCCCACACCCTACACCAGTTGTAACTACTCATACAAGAGTAGGACTAGTCAAAACAGAAGGAAACTACCCGAGTAGTACTCGGGTAGGACTCCTAAGCTAGTATCGGGCTAGGATTTCCATGTAACCATGTTCCCCAAGACTATATAAGGACGGTCAGGGACCCCCTCAAAAGAATGAACACCTAAGGCAATACAAGCCACCACACAGGACGTAGGGTATTACGCTCTCGACAGCCCAAACTTGTCTAATTCTTGTGTTCCTTGCACCTTTGAGTTCCTGATCTCGGCGACACCCCACCTACAATCTACCACCTTGGGGATATCCCTCGGTGGGCTTGCAGGTTAAACACCGATAGGATCCTACTGACCTGAAGGTGGGTGAAGGCTCTATTGATGTGCATGCAGAATAGCCCTAAAGTTTTTTTGTAAAAACAGATGCACATGTCAGGGAAGTGCAATCTAGTTCGACAGAGGGGTGCAACTGCGTGCCCATCAAGTTGCAATTGCCTCTTTTAACAATCATTATCTACAAGAGAGAGGGGAACAACAGCAGAGCAGCATACCTATATGTTCCCATTGTTTGCATTCGCAGCTATATTCACCAGCCTCCTTATCTGCAACCACCCTGAATTCATGTTGGGCCCAGCAGAAGCTCCCCTCCCCATTTTCATGCTTCACCGACCACTCATTCTTCACTCTTGGATCTGGATTAGGTTCAATCACAAATGTTGTGCTGTTATTGTAGTGCTTCTTGTACTCTTGGTATACAGCCCTTGCGTACACCATGCTTAGTTGCTCATCAAACTTTGTTTTGCACACTCGCACCACCTCAGCCTGCATTACCCTTTTTTTTAGCATGGTTTTGTCTTTTTTTTTTGCACTTAGTCTATGGATAGTGCAGCAACTAGGAAGCAGTAACAATTGCAATTATCATATTGCTATTTTTTCCCCTAACCTGGGCGTAGTGTGTCTCGCCGGCATCTATGTGGTCCGCGTGCTGAAGTGAGTCCAGCATCCTTCTAGCGAACATGTGCAGGCTTGTACTTCACTAACATAGCCATCCTTGAGCACCATGTTCTAGCTTTCTGATCTCTGTGTTGATGTCCTTCTTCCATAGTACATCCCTTTGAAGTAAGCTACAATCCACCTCTCCCTCTTATTCCATAGGGCCCTTATTGCGGGGTGATCAACTAGCCTTCTCCATTCAACCTCGAATTGTTTTGGGCCCAGCGGATAATTTATCAATGATTCAAATCTTTCTTTCAATTTCTTATCCTTGTGTTGGCTGTACAGCTGGTCCAGCTCAAACTCCCATGGCCTTAGGATGTGCCAGCAGCAGTTTCTATGCTGCATTTTGTCAAACACCATCCTTATTGCTTGCCTCATTGCTGGATCCTCATCTGACAACAGACACTAAACCAGGGGGGCACATCGTCAGGGACACACCAGTGGCAATGCAGCAGCCAATAACATTGCAACTAGACAATATTAAGTTTGCAATCAGGGTACTAGGATAAGGAATAAGGCACACATGTGAAGATGACACGAGGCTGCCACCCACCCATCCAGCTCTTGAAGGTCTCAAACAACCATGTGAACGATCCAGTCGATTCATCACCAATCAGAGCTTGTCCAAAAGTCACATTTTTCAAGTTATCATTGGCCCAACAAACATGGCTAGCGGCATTTTCTTGCTATTTGTTTTGTGCGTCGTGTCAAATGTAATGACATCTTCAAAGTCCCTGCACTCAGCCCTCTGGCTTGCATGGCTCCAGAAGATGTTCTTCAGCACCCCAATCCTTGGATCTGCATCACAATCCCAGTATAAGTACTCGTTGTTCGCCTTGCACTCCATGAAGACCTGGAGAAGCTTGTTAAAATCATCCTCTTTTTCCTCCCTAGCCTTCTCTGCCTTCCTATGAACATTACAAAAACAATAGAACACTGTTTTGTTAGACAAATTCAGCAACATGTTGCAATTCGGATATGGCGGGGGAAAAAACATCAGCACCTACATGTTTTTTGTGTCCTTCTCTGTAGAACCCCACATATGTGGTGACCATCATACAGATCTTCCATGACATTCAACGCCGCCTGATGGGCAACTCTATTTCTTGTCCTTCCATGTTGGTGTGCATGTATCTTGTCATTCTGGGAGATGGTTCCAGCTTGTGGTTGTGGGCTTCCTGCATATGGTCAAAGAACCACAGCTTGCGCTTCTTATCCTTGTTGACTTTGATATATGCACGGCAGCCGCACCTTTTTGATCTTTTTTCAGTTTTGTTGGGCACTTTCTTCCCCTTGCTTTCATGCCACCCTGCTCTGTAGCAGACCCAATGGCTGGGCTCTTTGCTAGTCCTGGCCGTCCTTACACTAAACCCCGCAAGCTTCGCATAATCTTTGTAAAATATGTAAGCATCATTCATTGTTGGGAATACCTGCCTCACTCTCAGCACAAACACGTGCTCTATAGCTGGATCCTGCGGAAAAACAATGCAGAACATGCAGAAACTTTTTAAGAAATTGATGTAAACATATTACTGCAATCAAAATGTTTGATAGGTAGCAACTGCACACACCCCAAAGTGGCAATCATAATCACCTTTTTGCAACCAAACTATTTTTTGCCAGATTTCAACCACCCCCACTATCCAAACTTGCAACTCAGTTGCTCCAGAAAAAATTCACACACACCATCGCTTTTTTTGCACCCTCGGGTACAACGTATGTTGCAAACACCCACTAGCTGAACTTGCAACTAGGGCTAGCGAACTTCGCAATTGAGTTGCACCACACGAAAACCCTAAACCCATCTCTTGCAACCACAACCCCCCCCCCCCCCCCAAGGTTGCAACCCGACACACCGCACAGTTGTAATCACCGCCATTCCGCCACAAAACCTGGGTAGATCAGCTGCGCAGCATCTGGAGTCTGAAGCGCCCCTGGAGGCACTGTTGCGGGCGTCGTCAGTGTCATCGTGTGATCGAGAGGATCAACATATTCGACTCCGTCGATCGGCCCAGTGACATCCGTGTTTCCCGCAGGAGCTATAGCAACAGTAGGTGTCGTTGTCAGGGGAAGGACGGGGGCCAACGACACCCTCGATGACGACGTAGGTGCCCCTCCCGCCGTGGACAATTGAGCCCCGCCCACCGTCGTGCAATTCCCAAGCGCAACCGCGTGGATTTGCGCTAATTGCTCCTCGGAACCTGGGTGGATCGCTAGGGTGGGGGATGCACGCTGGATCAGCGATGGCGGTGCCATGAACGCAGCTGGATTGCGACGAGATTGGGTGCGGCGGCGACGGTGGCGGCGGACAGGGGCGTTTTAGGTGTCCCTCGATCTATTCAAAACACGCCCCCTCTTTTATTTTGTCCGGACATTTTTTCGCTTTTATTTACTTGCCGATGAAGACAACCCCCTACAATCGATCCGAATTGCAACCGAGACATATCGCAGGTCGCAACTGCTTTGCACATGTTGTTGCAATTTGGCGCGACGCCAAGTGGACCCGCGCTGCCGCAGGGGTTGTTGGCCCACATGCGGGGGATGTCGGGCCCCACAGGCCACGCGCGGGCCGGGGGGTGTTGCTTCCAGGGCCCCCTTGGCGCACCTGGTTGCATCCCGTCCAGCAAAATAGGAGACAGTTGCAACCCTAATAACCACTCACTTACTACTTGTTTTTGAATGCAGTTGCAACATGTAACTGCAAACCCACACCCTCAGCCCAAATTGTCTGACACATCTGACAGCATGCATGCATGGAATTTTTTTGTGATTCAATCTTCAAAATGCGATATCTTCCAAACCACAAGTCCGATTTACGAACCGTTTGATGCTTATTGTTGGAAAAAAATATGCTGATCAAAATGAGATCCATGAAGGCTATAATTTGAGCAAAGTCTTATAAAGTCACAACCAACGCGCTAGTTGCAATTGGTTGGTACCTCAGTTGCAATAAATCCAACAAGCTAGTTGCAACTAGTTAAGTGCTTCAACTGCAACCTTGTGTTACGCAACGCGCTACGCCATCCCGAGTTAGGCCCAAACGAAAAATCTCAGCCAACCAACCTGCACATGCCACGTGGCCTTCAACCTCATCCCACTCGCGGTTTCTCCACATAGAGAATCTTCTGTTGATTATGATTTTTAAAATGCAATGTTTCTTAAACTACAGATCCGATTTCAATTCCGTTTGAAGTGTGTTGTTCAAAAAACAAATAACAAAATGCAACCCAATATGATTATATTCTGATATAGTTTTAAAAATCATATTCAATGCATAGGCTTTTCTATGGCATGGATTACAGTTGCAACCAGGTCACTAAGTCGGTTACAACTGGTTCAGTACGCCACTGTTTTCTGTTTGTAATTAGGTTCTTATGTTAATTGCTACTATGATGAGTAGAAGCTTAAGAATCATTGCATGATGAGAAAATCCAGTTGCAACTAGATTGAGTAGATGGTGTCAACTAGAGAATAGGGCCAACTCAGTTACAGTCAGTGTGAATGCAACTTAGTTGCAAATTGATTCTTCAGCTAGTTCTTCGGGTGTTATTAGGTTTTGTACATGGATTGCAACAAGGGTGAGTAGACTTGTGTTTTTGACGCTCACCATGCGCCAAACCTAGTCGGACATACCAAGAAAAGATCCAGGCGCGTTCCAAACAAATTGCCCACAGTTGCAACTCCTACCGCAGAACAATTGCAACTATTTGTTCGTGCAGTTACATCTCGACTACTAGTTCGTGTACATGTAGAACTCGCTTGCACGTGTTATTTACTTATGTGTGTTTGATATTTAGAATTTGAGTGAGTTTTGTTCAAAAAATCATTCTGTGGACAAGTAGTCGGGGTATGCAATGTTTAGCCATCAGTTGCAAATATGAAAAGCAGGCAGTTGCTTAATCAAGGGTGAGCTATTGCTGTTTAAGCGAGCTAGTAACTGAGGTATTACATGAGTTGTCACCGCTGGATCGATTGCAACTTCGTTAATCCATTAGTTGCAATAGTGAATGCAAGCAAATTGCTACTTGTATATGTACCCAGTTGCAAAATGTGTTAATATTGCTATTGCTATTTTCTTATATTGACAACTAGGGTTAGTCAAGCAATGTAACCGAGATAACAACATTGAGACATTAAACAAGCCGATTGCAACCTTTGTTTACCCGTCAGAAGCAACAGGGATAGCACGTAGTTGCAACTAAGTGAAGTGAGCAATTTTGCAAATGCAATAAGCAGTCAATTGCAACTATGATGAGCACGCAGTTGCAAATGAGATCAGCATGCAGTTGCAAGTGTATTAGGGAGGCAGTTGCAAATGTGTTAAGGACACGGTTGCAGCTTCAATCAAGGGTATTGAGGGCTACAAATTTTACTAGTACCAAATATTATACTTTCCATAAATTGTGGCAGCAATACATAGCGCTCACCTATGTTTTATCTTACATCCGAAATAGTAAGTTTTCTCATTGAAATAGTAAAAGTACTGAAAAAACAATATGTATATCCATTGGTACTTCTAAATTTACATCCACTAGGCAAAAGGAAAAAAAATGATTCAGACGATGAGCGTCCTCCAATGCGAAAACTATCAAGGCACGTTGGCAGCTATTTTTACTTGGTTCATTGGATGGAAAAACAAGGTAATGCAAATAGCTTAGTTCCGTGAATCCCCTTTAGCTACAAAAATTAAGAATAGTAAGTTGACGAAAAGTTCAAATTTACATGCACATAAAAAGACAATTTTGCATGGCCTCACCGGATGTATGGTTGCCATAAACCTTATTCCATCCCAAAACTCCATAAACTCCCCCAAAAAAAATGGAGAGTCAACATCTAGCTCTTGCTTAGGAAAATCAATGAAATGCATTTTCCCGTACCTCATCTGATCAACCCCTTCCAAAATGTGACCTCGAAAAAGTGCATCACACACAACAAGGAGCTTCTTCTCAAAGATCCTAATATGATGATGTATTAGTGATTTTTTTTGGACCCAATCGATTCCATCTAAATGTCGACTTGATTATGGATGAAGTTAAAGCAATAAACCATGAAAAGTTTGTCATATAGTAAGGCATGAACACCAAAACATTGCAAAATGTGAAAAAATGATAAAAAATAATATTTTAGGTGCAAAAGATAAAAAAACTAGATTTGAGTTAACTTAATAAATAAAAGAATGACAGGTCGGCTACTTGAAAGTGAATCCATGCCGTTGCAGCATTGAAGGCCGAGGGTGTGTGGTTCGTAAAATTACTCACAAACAAATAAGGTGAGAGAAATATCCTATAGCCAGTGGAATCCATCCTATGCACAATAGCATTTTGACGCAAGCATGCAACCACGTACCAAGCACCCTATTTTGAATCATTGCAATATCTAGAATGCATGCATAACTTCTAAGGTAACAAACCAGTTGCAATATCAACAACACATCAATTAATACATCATAGCAGGTCAAAAAAATCAGCAAAAAAATACCACTAATGGAAATAAATTACCTGGACAGAATCTGCATGAGCCAATCGTTGTCTGCAGTTACTGAGGCCAGCATCTCCAGCTAGGTGGGACCTTCTTACGGCTAGACATTCCGTGAAATCATCATCTTCCTCATTAGCGGGCAGCCTCAGATCCCTTCTCTAGGGTAATCTACATCATGAGTGGCTTACTAGGCTTGGTATATGAGCAACCTTACACATAGCTTGTAGTCGAGGGGATGATCATGGAACGTCTACAATTGCCACTGGTTCACCTCTAGCAGCATATGTAGTAGCAGGAGCCCATGATTCAGAATCTTCCAAACATATTTCAAGTTAATCTTGTGTGGACTAGCCAACAAGTCTAATTTTTATGATCTTATATGGTAGTGCACCTTCGGTCCTCATCTATCTAGCTTGGGGTTAACCTACAACAACAACAACAACATAGCCTTTTGTCCCAAGCAAGTTGGGGTAGGCTAGAGATGAACCTAAAAGAATATATATATCCAAAATCAAAAAAATAATAAAAGAAGAAAAGCATTGTCTATATAATTTTTCCAACTGGGTACCAAATTGTTAAAGAACAGGTTGCTCATTCATGACACATATAGATTGAGACCTACAAACGTAGCACAAGGAAAAGGATAAACTAACTTGCTTAATTATAATTACACATGTTCCATGTTTCATATATTAGTTCACAGCTCCAATTGTTATTCAAATACACTAATCAATTACTAACATATCACTGATACCTGCAACTATTCTTTTGCAAACGGCAACCCCAACAGTAACTAAATTCAATAAAAAGAGCCTCAGTTGCAACCTGGAATGTGGACCATTTACAAATCTAATCAAAACCCATTCCTAATGTGAACGCACCACTACTATTTGCAACTATTCGACTACAACGGCTGCCTAAACATAACAAAATTCAAAAGGGGACCACATCCAGTAGCAACCCCACATGGAAACGAGTTGTAAAACATCTATGCGATTTCATTCCTCCAACTGGACCCAAGTTCAATCCAAAACTAAAAGCATATTGTAAAAAACACACACAAGCTTTTTGCATTACGAGATTCTCATAACTAATTTACACAATTACACTATGAGCAAAATAAACAGCATAAACAAATAGATAATCATATCATTGGATTGGAATTCCAAAAATGGAACCACACCAACCATCACTAGAAAAAAAAAACTGTACCAAATTCAGCCTAGATTTCCAATCCCCAGAACTAGTTTCCTGATCGAACCCTAGATTCTCCATCAACATGAAAACGTGCCTTACCAAATTTCAGCATGTGTCACTAGGAAGTCGCCTGCGGGGGGCTTGATTCCTTTCTACGCGTCTCCAGCGATGAACTGCAAGCAATGGCAAAGCTCAGCAGCCTCCCCTGCAGCAGCCACTTGTCCCTGCAATTGCAGGTACGCAGAGCACTAGAACAACATCAGCCACCTATCCCTGCAATTGCGGGTGCGAAGAGCACTAGAAAGGGCAGCGAGGGCTGGCTCGTACCAGGAGGTCCGTGGTAGCCAGTCCCAGCGCGGCGGTTGGCTAGTAGCGCCGCCGGGATAGGCGGGGGTGGGCGCATGGGGCAGTGGATGGTGCGCGTCGAGGTCGACAGCATTCCCGGCGGTGGCGGCCACCTCACCCAAGCGGGCGCGGGCGACCGCGCGACAACCATGCCCCCGGCGGTGGGGTGGGGGGGGGGGGGGGGGGGGGGGCGTGGGGGAACCAGCCCCCGGCGAGCGTCGGATGGCGAGCGGGGCGACGGGAACCGGCGGCGGAAGGAGCGTCTTGGTTGGAGACGGGTGGGATGCGATGCGGGGACAGCGGGGGGCGCGGCAACCAGTGCCCGGCGGCGAGATGGCTCGGCGAGCGGCTCGAGGAATCGGCGTCGGGGATGGGTAGGATGCGGTGCGTGATTTCAAAATTGAACAGGGTGGGGAAGCAAGCAGTTCGGATTTATTTCCTAAACGATGGATGGTGTATCGATGGCCCCACATGGAAGCAAGCGATGCAGGAGCGTGGAGTGCTGGCTGCGCCTGTGCGCATTCTGCATATATGCTGCGCGTACCTGAAGAATATATATAAAGTGTATATATACATATATATTATCTGTAGCCGGCCATAGAATAAGTAATTCTATTGCCAGGCTCAGCCTTCTCACGGCCGCCGCGTTCTGCCCAATTATAATCAGGCCATCACAGCTCGTTTTCGCTCGGCTCGGAGTTATTGCACGGCTCGACTCGGCTGAGCCACAAGCAACCAACAATTAATTCTGCAAAACCGGAAGTCATCCCAAACTATATTCCATTTCCTATCCTACGCGCTCGCAGAAACACCGAGTATATCCTGTTTCTTCTCTCTTCTCTCTCCGTCTCACGAAGCAGGCACCGCTCCTCATGACGGCGGCGCGGCATGCTGGTCCGGCGAGCTCCGTTGCGGTGCTGCTCTTCCCCCACCCTCTGGCACGGCTTCAACGGCAACCCGATCTGCCTCGGTGCGAGGAAGCTGGCATCCTCCCGGCGACCTTGGATCTCTATGTGTGGCGGCGGCTCCCATCGATGGAAGCCACTGCGGACCGGCGACGGCCTGGCGGCGACCCGGCGGCGGCCCTTTCCCTCACGTGGCAGTAGCACCCTTCCGAACCGGTATCCACATCTGCAGTGGCTGACCGGCGGTACCGTCAGATCCCGGCGGCAGGTCACAGTGAGACCTGGACCAAGTTACATGTCGTGCCGTCCCCACCCAGTAGGCTGTCAAGCGATTCTGGTAAGCGATCTATCACACTCTGTTTATTTAATCCGGTTTGATTTCGTAGTAGGAACTGAAGCTGAAGTCGGATTTGGGTTAGGACAGTTAATCCCCTCTCCCGATACAAGCACTTCGATTCCATCAATTTCATCATCACTAATTTGTGTCTTTTCTTTGCGGCAACTTGAACACGAACTAGGTTTGGTGCCTGACTGGCACGACGTCCTTTCTTTTTATCTTTTGCGCAGTAGATAATTCTAGTAATTTTACTAGACCTTCATTGTCCTTCACCGCAGCAAATTCACCATATAATTTACTACTACTTTTGAAGTAAGCCGATCTCACCATATCTGGATCTGGCCCTTATATATCATGGAACTAAAATTTGAATTGTGTCGGAACTTGGTCAATGTTATAGCAAATTCATGCTAATTGCTTATCTGAATTATGTTTATCATAAGTCATAGTTAGAAAATTACGACACACAATGTTATGTTACTATAATTCGGACCATAAGTATGTACAGTGGTGCATATCTACCCATCATTTAGTAACTTCTAAACAGTTTTAGATAGCCACACCTGTAAATATTAGAAATTTGAAATCAATGTATTATTTAGTATTCTCCTTGTTACATGAAGTTTTCAGGTGATGAGGCCTTTCTGTCAAGTTCTGCGCAAGATGAGCTCACCTAAGAGCAGCCAACGGGAATTGTGCATTAATCTGAGTTCAATATCTAGCCAACCAGCTGCAACTGAATGAGAGAAGCTCTAAATGATTCTAACAAATTCCGGATGTAAATGTATACAGTTAATGTTTCTATTCGGCTAAAAAAAAGCTAATGTCCATTAGTGTGTGATGTTTCTAAGTTATTGTGCTAAGGGGGTGTTTGGTTCCCCTAGGCTTATTTTAAACCCCGTCACATCGGATGTTTGGATGCTAATTAGGAGTATTAAACATAGATTAATGATAAAATAAATTCCATAACCCCTAGGCTTATTCGCGAGACGAATCTATTAAATCTAATTAGTTCGTGATTAGCCCAACTCCGCTTCTGTTGGTTCTCAACATAGCTTGTCCTAAGCTCGAATAAAGCAGGAGGGTTGTGTTAGGTTTGGCGAACCAGCGTAAAAACCACTCTAATGGATATGAAACTCATAAGAAACTCGTTGGGGCGTAACCCTCTTAGAGACGCGCTACATCGGAACCCGGGTGTGGTGTTAAATGGGCAAGGGTCGGGTCGCCATCCCCCCAAGGGCGCGTCGTATCGTGACCTGGGTACGATGAAAAGTGAGCAAGGGTCGGGTCGTCACAGCCTGAGTAGCGCGCTACATCTGCGCCCGGGTGTAATGGAAAATGAGCAAGGGTCTTCGCACTTCCCTCGACGGGTGCGAAGGGTAAGGAAGTTAGCCGAGCCAACTAGGATTCGCATAGGTAGCTAGAACGTAGGATCCCTAACAGGTAAGTTGTGGGAGCTAGTTGATGCAGGAATTAGGAGGCGTGTAAATATTCTATACTTTCAGGAGAGTAAATGGAAGGGTCAAAAGGCGAAGGAGGTTGAGAATACTGGCTTCAAGCTTTGGTACACGAGGGCAACACCGGGTAGGAATGGTGTAGGTATCTTGATCGATAGGAGCCTTAAGGATGGAGTCGTAGAGGTTAGGAGGCGAGGCGATCGGATTATCCTGGTTCGATTGGTAGTTGGAGACTTAGCCCTGAATGTGATCGATGCCTATGCCCCTTAGGTAGGTCTTAGTGAGAGCACCAAGAGGCAGTTCTGGGAAGACCTAGATAGCATGGCTAGTACCGTTCCTAGCAGCGAGAAACTCTTCATAGGAGGAGATCTCAACGGCCATGTGGGTGCGACTAATGTAGGGTTCGAGCGAGTGCACGGGGACTTTGGGTATGGTCGCAAGAGTCGAGAGGGGGGGATATTTTGAACTTCGCGTTGGCCTATGACTTGTTGATAGCGAATACCCTTTTTAGGAAAAGAGAATCCCATCTTGCGACCTTTCATAGTGGACAACACTCGAGCCAGATCGACTTTATCCTTGCTAGGAGGGAGGATAGACGGGATTGCTTAGATTGTAAGGTAATACTCTGGGAGTGTGTTGTCCCTCAACACAAGCTTGTGGTGGCGGACTTTCGTTTTCGGGTACATGTCCATTGAGATAAACGCGCCAAGATTGCGAGAACGAAGTGGTGGAAGCTTAGAGGGGAAGCGGCGCAAACGTTCAAGGAGAGAATGCTAGGTGAGGGGCCCTGGGAGGAAGGAGAAGATGTAGAAGACATGTGGCTAAAGATGGCAACATGTGTTCGGAAGGTGGCCTCAGAGGTGTTTAGCGTGAGTAGGGGAGGCAAACAGGAAGGGAAAGACACCTGGTAGTGGAATGACGAGGTGCAAAGGGCTATTAGGGAGAAGGAGTGTTTCAAGCGTCTCCACCTTGATAAGAGTGCAGCCAACATCGAGAGCTATAATTTAGCGAAGACGGTTGCAAAGCGAGCTGTGAGCGTAGCAAAGGGTAAAGCGTATGATGACCTGTATCAGCGGCTAGCCATGAAGGAAGGGGAGAAGGACATCTATAGGATGGCTAGGATCTGCGAGCGGAAGACAAGAGATATCAACCAAATCAAATGCATCAAGGATGGGACAGATCGACTTCTAGTGAAGGATGAGGAGATCAAGGACAGATGGCGAGAGTATTTTGATAAGTTGTTTAATGGGGAGAATGAGGGCCCTACCCTTGAGTTAGATGACTCTTTTGATGACACCAACAAACGCTTTGTGAGGAGAATTCAGGAGGCTGAGATCGGGGAGGCGTTGAAGAGAATGAAGGGGGGGTAAAGCGAATGGGCCCTGATGGTATCCCCATTGAGGTGTGGAGATGCCTAGGTGCCAAAGCGATAGTATGGTTAACTAAGCTTTTTAACCTTATTTTTCAGTCCAGCAGGATGCCTGAAGAATGGAGGAGAAGTATATTAGTACCAATCTTCAAGAACAAAGGAGATGTTCAAAGTTGTACTAACTACCGTGGGATTAAGCTGATGAGCCATACGATGAAGCTTTGGGAGAGGGTTATCGAGCACCGTCTAAGAAGAGTGACAAGTGTGACCCAAAACCAGTTTGGGTTCATGCCTGGAAGGTCGACCATGGAGGCGATTTTCTTAATCCGACAATTGATGGAGAGATATAGAGAGCAAAAGAAGGACTTGCATATGGTCTTTATTGACCTTGAGAAGGCGTATGATAAAATACTGAGAAATGTCATGTGGTGGGCCTTGGAGAAGCACAAAGTCCCAACTAAGTGCATTACCCTCATCAAGGATATGTATAAGGATGTGACGACGTTTGTCCGGACATGTGATGGTGACACCACTGACTTTCCTATTAACATAGGCCTACATCAGGGGTCAGTATTGAGTCCTTATTTATTTGCCTTGGTGATGGATGAGGTCACAAGGGACATACAAGATGATATCCCTTGGTGTATGCTCTTCGCTGATGATGTGGTGCTGGTTGACGAGACTAGAGAAGGGGTTAATAGGAAGTTAGAGCTGTGGAGACGCACGTTAGAGTCGAAAGGGTTCAGACTCAGTAGGACCAAGACCGAGTACATGATGTGCGATTTCAGCGCGACTAGGCATGAGGATGGAGATGTTAGCCTTGATGGGCAAGTGGTGGCCTAGAAGGATACTTTTCGGTATTTAGGATCGATGCTTCAAAAGGATGGCGACATTGATGAAGATGTTAGATATAGAATCTCAGCTGCCTGGTTGAAGTGGCGTCAAGCTTCTGGCGTCCTATGTGACATAAGGGTGCCACAAAAGTTAAAAGGTAAGTTCTATAGGACAGCGATTCGTCCGGCGATGTTATACGGTGCTGAATGTTGGCCTACAAAAAGACGACATGTCCAACAACTGAGTGTAGTAGAGATGCGGATGTTGCGGTGGTTTTGCAGGCACACACGAAGGGATAGAGTCCGGAACGAAGTTATTCGGGATAGAGTCGGGGTGGCACCAATTGAGAAGAAACTTACCCAACATCGATTGAGATGGTTTGGACATATCCAACGGAGATCCCCTGAGGCGCCGGTGCGTAGTGGGGTTCTAAAGCAGGCCGAAAATGTAAAGCGAGGTAGAGGTAGACCTAAACTGACTTGGGACGAGTCGGTGAAGAGAGACCTTAAGGAGTGGAATATCTCCAAAGAGGTAGCTTTGGATAGGAGCGCTTGGAAACTCGCCATCCACGTACCTGAAGATCTGTGATCTTTGTTTTTTTTATGGGTTTCATCTCTAGCCTACCCCAACTTGTTTGGGGCAAAAGGCTATGTTGTTGTTGTTGTTGTTGTTGTTGTTGTAGTTCGTGATTAGCCCATGTGATGCTACAGTAAACATATGCTAATTATGTATTAATTAGGTTTAATAGATTCATCTCGTGAATAAGCCTTAGATTTATGCAGTTAGTTTTATAATTAGCTTATGTTTAGTCTTTCTAATTAGCATTGAAACATTCGATGTGACAAGGCTTAAAATAAGTTCCGAGGAACCAAACACCCCCTAAGTTACTGTGTAGTATACTTGAATCTCGTCGTTCATAAATGTGCTGCTAAAATAGTTTATATGTTATAGTAATCCATCTTTCTCGATTAATGTATTATGGTAATCCACCATATGTATTTCGGTATCTTAGCCATTGTGGAAAATGCATACATGTTCTGCCAAGATACTAGAGATATATTCAAACCATTTTTTCTAATTATAGTATTGTATAGTAAATTGTCATGTAACTTCTAGTACAAGAGGCTTTATGGTAACTCAAGTATTGATAATAATTTTTTTAGTAACTTGGCCAACTCCATTCTGGTAAATGAATTGTTTATTTCTTTATAAAATATCTACTCTATGTATTCTCGTAACCTGCTTGTACGATATGTATGTATAGATGTATGCCTATTCTGGACGGCAATGTTTTGATTAGAAAGAGAATCCGGCTGAAATCTCGATCAGAATGGAAGATTCTCTTGATTACGTCCTCCAAACCCGGCGCTGGTTACGCAAACGCAATGATGGACAGCTCCGTGCCTCCTGGATGGTCGGCTCGCTCTCTCGGCCGGCTAGCCAACAGCTGGCCTGCTGGGGAGGTGCCGATCCTGGTGGACCGCCTGGTGGCCAATCCTAGCATGGCAGGTGGACTGGCTACAGAATAACGATTATATGGCCAGCCACAGAGTATACTCTCCGTGTGTGTGTTGACGGTCCAGTGATCCGGGTCCCCAGCGGGCCCACTTTTCGCTGACCAGCCCAAGACCGTGCCTGGACGGGCGCCCTCCCTTGTAGGCGGCAGCTCCGTCCGAGCGGCCCAGGCCCATTATCCCGACCGACAAGTCGGTCGGGGAAAGCCTGACCCATGTCCCCGACCAGGGAGAGGCGATCGGAGACCACGTCCGTACCGTGGCTCTGACTGAAGACTCCGATCTGGCTCTGCCTTACACGTGCCCACCTCCCCGATCGGCAGGCTCGGTCGAGGAGCTAGACCCTACGCACCAGCGAGCCCCTGGGCAGGTGCGGAGGATAAGCATGAGCTCCGAAGTCAGCTTATCGTACAGGGCCTACCACTCCCGTCATTGGAGGTGAGGTCCCCTCTGTCGCCACAGAAGGGGACCTACTTTGAGTAGGTTTAGCTTCCGGCCATTTCCGGAACTGACATATATATATATATACCCATGTGCTATTCTGCACCTTAGGTGTAGCAGTTTATTCTACATAAATAGCTAAACTGACCAGAATTACTAAATATTTTTTCAGTAGTTGAGTAACCGGTGAGCTATTACTAAACCATGTGCAGTAATTTGGTAAATTTAGTTTAGTATTTTAACAATTATTTTTGCTAGTTGTAGAAGGTGGGTGTAGACCAACATTCTACACCTTTGTATATATACATTTAGTGGGATTCACCACTAACTGAAGTGCAACAAAGTGAAATATAGATATATAAATATACATACAAAGTGTAACATATATATATATAAATATATACATACAAAGTGCAACAAAGTTTTACATATCATCTATGTTATATTTACTTCTTGGGTCAATTTTGTGTCCATCATAGTGGAATTCACCATATGGAAGGACGACCTGCTCATAAATAAATCTTGCCAGGACTTCTTGAATCGCCAAAACTCTTTCATGTGGAAGTAGCTGATCCCGCATAAAATTGATGTATAAAAAAGTGAAAAATACAAATTATGGTAATTTTCAAAATTTGTTGAAACATTGCAAAATGTTGTTTATTACGTACTCCCGCTTGCCAAGAAGTATATGTCTTGTAAGGACCTACTAGACCATGAATGTTCTCGCAAACATAGTATGTGCATAAGTTATTGCCCTGTGCCTGCCTCAAACACTTTAAGACAAAAGAAGTCATCAGATATCCATATGAATATATAAACAAATGAAACGTGCAAAGCAGCATCCAGTACGTAACTAAAAGTCCGTCTTCAATTTAAGTTCGCCTTTAAAATTACCTGGATGTTTTTCACTTGACTTTTTCCAAACCCTGCGCATGTTCGAGAATGATGTTTTTCACTTAACTTTTTCCAAACCCTACGCATGTTCGAGAATGAATAAATGTATTTATCGCATGATTTCAAAGAATTGGTGATTGAGGTGGTATGACCGGAATTATCTTTTCAACATGTCAGTCATGCTTCTATAATCTTTTGGAACTTTCTTCAATGAGTCCATAACAACCGCTAAGCTCATGTCAGGAATTATCACAATTAGTATCTAGTGATTTCTACAAGATTATACAAAGCCACTTCTTGTTAGGGTTAAAAAATTCAATTATAGAAAACTAAAAGAGTTACACGGCAGAACAAACTCACTGAAAGTTGTAATGAAATATTATATTCTGCTTGAATTTTTGAACATATAAGAACTTGTATAAGTTATTAAATGTTTGTTTAGGATTGCCCTTTAGATTAACGCAATTCACAACCACTAGGTTGATGAAGCCCAAGTGAAAGTACCCTTGTTTCCTGCAAGTAGGAATCTCCATTCTACATAATACAAAAGAAACAAGGAATTTAGATTGAGGCCATGTAATAAGATTAGCTAACTATGTAAATGAAAACTAAATAACACCACTTACAGAAGCCAGGTACTGACGAAAGAGATGTCGAGGGCGTCTTGATGGTATAGTTGGTATAATTCTTCGAAATTCAACCATATCATATCCTCGCCACGAAAGTAATCTTCATCTGTAATCCTTACACCCCACATGATATCACCACGGTTGGATGCGAGAGTGTAGCAATCATGTAGCCTGCGCAATTGCATTGGAAGCTCAGGCACAAGTTCACGGGGAACAAGGCTCTTGCGAAACTCATATTTCCATCTATCAACTCTCAGGTGCATTGCAATTTCTTGTCGTCCTGCAACCTCAGCCGTCGTGAGACCCGAGCTGCCTAGAAAATCAATTAGCCCTTGTTGTACTGCTGGTAGCACCACGACCGATGGTATTGACTGCTTCTTTTGGGCAATGAGCTATGGAACATCAGTCGATGACCCAGCAGATTTCTTCTTCTTCTTGTATGACTTGGTAATTGAGCGGTCGTAGTCTGAAGGCGGAATAAATTTGGCCTTATTTCCTTAGGCCATTCCAATAAAAAAAGGCCGACTTGCTTGGATCCATGGGTTGCTTCTTCTCTGCCTGCTTCTTTTTGAGGTGCTTGACAACCTCTTTCTTAGCTTGCTCACAGCATTCCTCATAAGTTTTGTCCCACGGTAGCTTCTCTGGCTCCTTAGCTTGCTTCTTCTTCGGCCGCCTCTTCTTTGGAGGCTCTTTGTTAACTGTCTGAGTCTTGGGCAACTGCTTTTGCTTCTTTGAGGGCGGCGACGGCGGAGGTGATGAAGCTGGAGACATCTGCCTAGGAGGAGGTGAAGCTGGAGACACCGGCTGCCCAGGAAATGATGGTGAAGGAGAATGTTGTGGTGCAGCTGGCGGAGACGGTGGACTCGTGCTGGGTGCCCTTGGAGGAGGTTGTGGAGATGCTGGCCTTGATGCCTGATCAGTAGGCTTGAGGATGATGTTGTGCTTCTCCCACAGGATCCAACCATGCATGGTCTGTGCTAGTGTTGTCTCCCCGTCACCTCCAGGAACGTCGAGCTTGAGCGTCTCATAACCCTCGCACACCTCCTCCACACCTACTTTAGCGTAGCCAGCAGGAATAGGTTGTCCACGGTAGATGTCTCTTGGTTGGGTTGGCGCAACAGTACCGTAGCCAACCGTGAAGATTAAGCCCTTGTATTTACTTTGCAGCGCACTAGGTGTCCGTTCAGTGATATCATCCACAGGATAGCGCTGCTCGCCGGTTTCAATTGCGGGGATTGCGTTGTCGACAGGGAGTTCCATGGAAGCGCAGCTGCTTCTTCGCTGAGACACATTAGCTTTGTTGATCTTAAGCACTTGAGTTGGTTGTGATTGCTGCTATTGGCTCATTGTTATGGCAACTTCCCATTTCACTTCATCCTCCATTCTTGCATCGTTAGATAACAACTGCTCTTCAAGCCTTCTCAAGCGTGCTTGCTCCTCGTTCTTCCTTCTTTGTCGACTTCTGTAAGAGTCGATGTACTTGCTGAACCCATATTTCCACGGAATCACGCCTTTGCCTCGTGTTCGACCCAGATGTTCTGGATTCTGAAGGGCATAATCCAACTCATCTTTTTCTCTATCAGGCTAGAACATTCCCTGAGCAACTGCTTTTATGGCCCCCTGTAGTCTAGTGACTGCTTGCTCAATTCTTTTGCCAAAGATGCACTCACCATTCTCTGGGTTCAAGCTTCCGCCATGAGCATAATACCAATTCCTTGAACGTTCAGGCCAGTTGATGGTCACAGGTGTGATACCTCTATCAAGCAAATCTTGCTCCATCTTCTCCCATTTCGGGATTGCGACCTTGTAGCCACCTTGCCCTAGAGTGTGGTGATGTTTTTTCTTCGATGCATTTTATTTGTTCCTTTACACCCACTAAATACCAAGATCCGAACACTTATATGCCACAATGCATCCCAGTGGTCCTTTTGTTTTTCAAGTGCTCCCGTAAATGTTGGTGTTTTTCCTTTCTTGATATAACCCTTAACCAAATTCTTCTTGAAGGTTTTAAATTGTGTGGCCATCTTCTTGAAGGTCTAGTCCTTAGCTAATTCTTCAGACTCTAGTGGAAGTGTGAAACTATTCTTTCATTCACGCCAAAGTTGTTCCTTATCTCTTTGACGCACCACTACACTTTGCTCGTTTGCATTATTGGATTTCCACAACCTAAAGCTGATCGGGATATGGTCGCTCACAAGACGTCCACATTCTCTTATGTGTTTCCCTGCAGCATTGGCGGGAGTCATCGGTTTGCCATCATGTGCCACCTCTATGATAATGTATCCGCCTTCCAATTTTTTAGTCGGGTCTCGTTTGCTTCTTTTACGCGTCTCCGATGCCGAGGGCTACAAATAGAAGACATATTATTATTCATGCTCAATAATAGCCATTGTCTATATTGTTTTATATATATAGAAGAATGAAATTTTAGATATATATATATATATATATATATATTCTCGGTTTGTTGATCCGCACCATCATGAGATTGCTCAATTCCGACACCGGACATAGTGAGGTATATGTTAGTATTGCTGACATCATCATCGACTTCTTCTTCTTGGACATGATGATGAGCATCAGCACTGGCTTCTTCTTCTTCGACATTACCACCGACAATCATGTTCATTAGGAACTGATTAGCAACTTCATCCTCTCACGGGTCCATCTGAACTAGTAATAGAATACAAACAAAAAAAATCAATAATTTATGTAAAATAACACTAAGTAGTAGTAGCCCTATACAATTTCTAAGAACTTATACGTAATTAAAAAAAGATTTCAGGGTTAGTTATATAAAATAATGTTAAGGATCAGCCCTATAAAATTGCTAAGAGCTTATACGTAATTTACTATAGTCTACTTCAGGGTTAGCTATGAACAATTCCAAAGGACTTATACGTAATTAACAATAATAGACTTCTAGGTTACTTATGTAAAATAACGCTAAAATCAGCCGTATACAATTTCTAAGGGCTTATACATGAAATTTCTAGAAATATACACTAAAGTTAATATACATGAAATTTTACAAAATTTAATGTAGTCATTAAAGTCACTTGCAATTTTTCTAGTCATTAAAGTAAATATACAAATTTCCAGAATTTTTTGTAGTCACTAAAATCACTATGCAATATACATGAAATTTCATCTAGAATTTTTTCTAGTCACAAAAGTCACAATGTAATTTTCTACAAATTAATCTAGTCACAATAGCCACTATAAAAATTTTCTAGAAATTTTTCTAGCCATTAAAGTAAATATACAAATTTTAGAATTTTTTGTAGTCATTAAAGTCACTATGCAATATACATGAAATTTCATCTAGAATTTTTTCTAGTCACTAAAGTCATAATGCAATTTTCTACAAATTAATCAAGACAAAATAGTCACTATAAAAATTTCCAGTAATTTTCTAGGAAGTAAAATTTTGTAGATATCGGTGCGCAAGGCTGAGGACGGGGGCGAAGGCGGCGGTGCCAGCGAGGATCGACGTTGGCGCGCGAGGCCAAGGACGGGGGGCGAAGGCGGCGGTGCCAGCAAGGATCGGACGTCGGCGCGCGAGAGACTATATAAATGAAAATTTACTAGTCAATTAAATTATCATACACATACACACATTATACACACTCATACACATACACACACGCACATACCACACATATCTGCACCATACACACACGTGCACATACACACACCTCAATTTTTTTTTTAAAAAACACACACACACACCTCACACTGCACACACGGGCCCACTACTCACACACACACACTACACACACGGGCCCACTCACACACATGGCCCACATAGGCCCACCACGGCCACGCACACACGCACACACAGTACACAACACACGCGCCGCGCCGGCAGTCGGCGAGGACAGCCGGCGCTTGCGCGGCGCACGGGGGCGTGGTACGTACACCGGCCACGGAAGTGGAGGCGCGAGATGAGAAGCGAGGTGGCCGGCGCGAGGTCGTGGCGTGACGGGGGCGGCGACGGCCGGCGCGCGCGAGGTCGAGGCGCCCGACGACGGTGCCGGGTGGCGCACGGGGACGACGGCGGCGCGATGCACAGGGACGGCGGCGCGCAAGGTCAATGCACGACAGCAGTGGCGGCTGGAACGCTCGAGGTCCTCCAGGCGCGTGACGACGGGGCCAGCAACACAGGGGATGGTGCGGGTCGGCGCCCTGCGGGATGTCGACGGCGGAGAGGCGGCGGCGTAAGATCAAGAAATGCTAACTTTGGGAGGAGATGAGAAGAGGGGAGGACGCCCGGGATATATATGGGGCGTCCTTTAGTGCCGGGTGAAGCCCCCACCTGGGACTAAAAGGTGGTTTTTGCGGTGTCAGTGTTTTACCGCCACGCCCACCGAGGGATACCTCTGAGGTGGTGAGTTTGTAGGTAGGGTGTCGCCGAGATCAGGAACTCGAAGGTGCAAAGGAACACAAGGTTTAGACAGGTTCGGGCCACCGAGAGCGTAATACCCTACGTCCTGTGTGGTTCATATTGCCTTTGATGGTGACTCTCCCCGAGAGGGTCCTGTCCGCCCTTATATAGTCCGGGGGGACAGGTTTACATGTAAGTCCTAGTTGGAAACATGCCCAGGAGTCCTACCCGAGTACTTCTTGGGTAGTTTCCTACCGTGTCCGACTAGTTTCACTACTGTACGAGTAATCCTACTGCATTACGAGTAGCTACAACAGATGTAGGGCATGAGTCATGTCACATCCCGTATCT
This sequence comes from Panicum miliaceum, assembly GCA_032594955.1. NCBI lineage: Eukaryota > Viridiplantae > Streptophyta > Magnoliopsida > Poales > Poaceae > Panicum > Panicum miliaceum. The sequence continues at coordinate 1,056,011 of CM064070.1, read as the reverse complement.
TAGGAGAAGTGTGCCACGTGTACAGTCCCGTGTACCCGGGTCTGACAAGCCCCCGAGCTCTTCGTAGCCGAGTACTGCAGTCGTCCGAGTACTTCTGAAGGCGTCTTCGAGTTCTCCTGAACTTTATCTTGAAGGTGTCCTCCGAGTACTTCCTTAGCCGTGTCGAGGCTGTGAGGTGCTCATGCCCCGAGTAGTTGTCTAGTCTTCTGTATATGGGATGCGATTAAACTCACACTCCATATGGAGTAGCCCCCAAGCCTTAGGTTGACTCGTAGAATTAGGCTGAGGATTAATTTAATCTTGAGTCTTCTATCCTTATCTTCCAGCAGATTTGAAAAACAAGTCACTGATGACACGTGTCCTGCAGCCCCCGAACCTTGAATCCAAATCCCCAAGTTTTGGAATAAAGGATCCAAAGAATCGTAGCATGCAATATATGACGGTAAAGATTTGATGGTGAACAGGGCAGATTAGTGTAGTAAATTTGAAAACCTCTTTTTTCGGGATGAATTCCCTAAAAAAATGGTGAAACAAATAACATCCCCAACAAACACCCAAAATTACCTCTCAAATCAATCTTTGTGCCCTAAAAAGATGTCTTGCAGTGTCAGTCTCACCTTCTTCAAACATCTCGAGTCGTGGAGACTTCCACATCACGTCAGCTGGTAATATAGCTTCAAACCCGTATACGAGAAAGAAAGGTGACTGTCCTGTGGCTTTGCTTGGTTGTGTGCGAAGCCCCCAGACTACTGATGAGATCTCATCGATCCACTTGCCGTCCTTTTTGCGATTCTCGTCATAGAGTCTTTTCTTCAATCCATCAAGAATCAAACCGTTGGCGCACTCAACCTGGCCATTGGCCCGCGGGTGAGCCACTGAAACATATTTGACTTGAATGGAACTGCGTTCACAAAAATTCCAGAACAGATGCGAGTGGAAATTGGATCCCAAATCTGTAATGGTAGTGTTGGGGATGCCAAAACGATGTAATATGTCGCAGATGAAAGTAACCACTCGATCCGCCGAGAGCGTTGCAATTGGCTTGTACTCGATCCACTTGTTAAACTTGTCGATGGCCACCAACACGTGTGTGAAACCTCCTGGCGCAGTTGTTAAGGGCCCTATCATGTCCAGGCCCCAGCATGCAAACGGCCATGAGGGTGGTATAGTGATGAGGTTATGAGCAAGAACATGAGGCTGTTTGCCAAAGAATTGGCAATTGGTACACCAGCGAACGAGTGCTTTGGCATCTGCCAAAGCAGTCGGCCAGTAGAAACCAAAACGAAACGCCTTGCTGACTAGTGTGCGAGAAGCCGTGTGGTTCCCGCACACGCCTTCGTGAATCTCTTGGAGTATCTCTTTGCCCTCCTCTGTGCTGACACAATTCATGAGTATGCCTGATGCTGATTCATGCTTGTACAGGTTATCCCCAACTAGAACATACCCTTTGCTGCGTCGTAGGATGCGAGTAGCTTCAGCGCTTTTTGGGTCGACGCTGGGGGGTAGTTTGTGCTCCTGGATGTAGTCGATGAAGGCCACCCTCCAGTCGACCTCGATCATCAAGACCACTCGGTCGGGTTCCTTGGGACCCTGAGCGATGGAACTTGAGTTTGGTGCCCTGATGGAACTGTGATGCAACTCGTGAACGAAAACTCCCGGTGGGAGATTAGCTCGATCAGAACCCAGTTTGGAGAGCACATCCGCGCCCACATTGTTGTCACGAATCACATGGTGAATTTCGAACCCCGAGAACTTTTTCTTGAGCTTGCATATTTCCATAATGTAGGCTTCCATGGTGTCCTTGTTGACTTGTTGAACCACCAGTAAGGAATCACCATAGACGAGTAGTCGCTTGATGCCTAGGGAGACAGCCAGGCGTAACCCGTGCAATAATGCCTCGTACTCGGCTTCGTTGTCGAGACCTCGAATAGTATTTGAAACACATATTTGAGATGTTCTCCTCTCGGGCTGATGAAAATTACTCCTGCACCACCGCCACCGAGCTTGAGTGAGCCGTCGAAGTACATTACCCAATGCTCTGGCTGGTTGGTTGGGGCTTCCACTTGGTTTTCTCGCCACTTCACCATGAAATCGACTAGTGCCTGCGACTAGATGGTTGTCCGGGGCTTGAAGTTGAGTGCGAGGGCTCCCAGCTCCATGGCCCACATGGAGACGCACCCGGTAGCGTCCCGATTGTGGAGGATGTCCGCCAACGGGAAGTCGGAGACCACCAGGATATTGTATGCATCGAAGTAGTGGTAGAGCTTCCTGGAAGTGATGAGTATACCATAGAGTAGTTTCTGAATTGTCGGGTAACGAACCTTGGATTCAGAGAGGACTTCGCTGATGAAGTAAACTGGTCGCTGCACCCCGAAGGCATGGACTTCTTCCTGTCGTTCCACCATGATTGCCGTACTGACGACGTGAGTAGTCGCGGTGATGTAGAGTAACAGATTCTCGCCTGGTTGGGGAGCCGTCAGGATGGGTGGCGACTGCAGATGGTGCTTGAGAACTTGCAGCGCCTGGTTTGCCTCCTCAGTCCACTGGAACTTGTCGTGGAGCTTGAGCAATTTGAAGAAGGGTAGTCCCCTTTCTCCAAGTCGGGAGATGAATCGATTCAAAGCTGCCATGCAGCCTATGAGCTTCTAGACGTCCTTGATCATCTTTGGAGCGTCCATGGCTGTGATGGCGTTGATCTTCTCCGGGTTTGCTTCAATTCCTCGGTGACTGACAATGAACCCGAGTAGTTTTCCTTGTGGCACGCCAAAGACGCACTTCATTGGGTTAAGCATCCATCGAAACCGTCGCAAGCTGTTGAATGTCTCCTCGAGATCAGTGATGAACTCGTCGTGGGATCTGGTGTTGATGACCACATCATCCACGTAAGCTTCAACGTTGCGGTGTAGCTGGTCCGCAAGGCACAGTTGGATGGCCCGTTGGTAGGTGGCTCCTACGTTCTTCAACCCAAATGACATTGTAGTGTAAGCGTATGCTCCAAAGGGGGTGATGAATGCCGTTTTGATCTGATTTTCCTCCTTGAGAGCTATCTGATGGTAGCTCGAGTAGCAGACGAGGAAGGAGAGCAAGACGCAGCCAGCCGTAGAGTCGATGACTTGGTCGATGCGTGGGAGCGCGAAGGGGTCCTTCGGGCAGTGTTTATTGAGATCAGTATAATCCACACACATCCTCCATTCATTATTATTCTTTTTCAAGACTAATACAGGGATAGCTAACCACTCTGGGTGGTACACTTCTTTAATGAAACCAGCTGCGAGTAGTTTTGCTAGCTCTTTCTTGATGGCCTCCCGCTTGTCGGGGGCGAAGCGTCGTAGTTGTTGCTTCTTTGGAGTGGCTTTTGGGTTGACTTTTAGGCAGTGCTCAATCAACTCCTTGGGCACTCCTGGCATATCCGCTGGTTTCCACGCGAATATGTCCCGGTTAGCCCTAAGGAAGCTGATGAGCGCGCTTTCCTATTTGTCACCTAAGCCGCCCCCGAAAGCAGTCTTGGACAGATCGCCTTCTTGCAGTTGGATGGCCATGATGCCGACGTCGCTGGGGTTGGGTTTAACCCTCGACTGGTTGGGCCGCTGGTTGGAGATCTCCATCTTCGAGTTGGTCAGTTTCTGCGCGGCCGCGAGTACTTCTGCAGACGGCTCTGGAGTACTTCTGCAAACGGCTCTGGCACGCGTGATGTCGTGGCGTACTCGATCGCTTCCTGGTCGCAGTCGTACGACTTCTTTAGATTGCCACGGAGTATGAGTACGCCTGTCTTGCCTGGCATTTTAAGTAGCCGGTAGACGTAGTAGGGCACGACCATGAATTTGGCTAGTGTCGGTCTGCCAAGGATGGCATGGTATGACGAGTCGAAATTCGCCACCTCGAACTTAATGTACTCGGTGCGGTAGTTGTCTTTCGTCCCAAAGGTGACTTGCAGGACCACTGACCTGAGTGGTGTAGCCGCGTTACCCTGGACGATGCCGTAGAAAGGAGCTTTGCTGGGAGTGAGCATCTTGGAGATGTCCAGTCCCATCTTCTTTAGAGTACTCGCGAAAAGCAAGTTGAGGCCGCTCCCACTGTCGATGAGTACTCGGGTGAGCTGTGAGCCCGCCACGACAGGGTCTAGGACGAGCGGGAATTTTCCTGGCTCAGAGAAGCTGGTCCATTGATCATCCCTGGAAAAGGAGATCAAGACCTCGCTGTATCTCAGAGGCCTTGTCGTGGCCGGCTCCACACAGAGTATTTCGCGCAGGGTTAGCTTCTGCGCGCGCTTGGAGGGGAATCCACCGTCTCCGCCAAAGATGACGTTGACGACGTTCTTCGGATCCTGGAAGTCTTGAGCCCCCGACTTGTCACCTCCCTCATCATCCTCCTGGTCCTTTCGCTTTTCTCCCTGAGGGAGGGGTGGTGCATTGAGTGACTTGTGGATGGTGACGCACTCAAAGAGCGCGTGTCGCGACTTCGGGTGTATCAGGCACAGTTTATGCATGACTTGCTCGTATTCCGAGTGGTTGTTCCCCGACTTCTTGCCACGTGGATTGCGCTCGATAGCCATAACTTCATGGTCTAGCTTGCGCTTTCGGGTGTTCCCCGAGTGGTTCCGCTGGCTTTTGTTGAAGTGGCCGTTGACATTGCCTTGCTTGTCGTGGTTGCTCTTGGGAAAGCCGTCATTCTCCTCATCCTCCTGGTCAGCCCACCGTGCCATCATGTCACACAGCTCCACGGCAGTAGTCGGGCGATTGCGCCCGAAGTTGTGGTACGTGTGCTTCGAGAAGAGCCCGTTCTGGAAGCAGCAGATGACGTCTTCATCGGTGATGTTGGCGATAGTGGCGCGTGTCTCGAAGAAACGTCGTGTGTAGAACCTCAGGGTTTCGTTCATCTCTTGCTTCACCTGGGACAGGTCGTGGCGAGTGCCCTCCCTGGTCATGGATCCCTGGAAGTTGTCTATGAAGGCCCGCTTGAGGTCCTCCCATGAGTCGATGGAGTTTGGCTTGAGGCTTTCAAGCCACATGAGGGGTGCGGACTCCAGAGCCACCGAGAAGTAGAGAGCTTTGGTGGAGTTGAATCCCCCTGAAACTTCAATAGAAACGGAGTAGCATCAAATCCATCGGCGCGAGTCCTGCTTACCGTCGTACTTGGGGATTCTAATTGGTTTGAAGTCCTTTGGATAGGACTTGTCGGTGATGGTGGTGGTGAAGGCAAGGAAGCGGTCGCTGTCATCGTCGTCGTGGCACCTGCCGGTACGATCCCTTCTCCTTGATTCAATAACACGCCGCGCGTCGCGGCCTTCGTTGATCTTTTGCCTGAGGTCGATCGAGGGAGCATCGTGAAGGTTGGCCTCGAGTGGATATTGGCTTTGATGCCTTGCCCCACATTGGTTGCGAGTGGGTTGTTGTACTTCCTGTTCATTGTTGCCACGCGCGGACGGGTGGCCCTCATTGCGCTGGCGGTTGTCGTTCCTCCGGCTCCCGGGGCCTCCTCCGGGGGTGTGACTGACCGGCGCAGTTTCGCCATGGCGCTCAGACCTCAAGGGCGGAACCCGAGTGGAAGACACTGGATGTTGCCCGTCGAGTTGCACGAGCGCGTGCTGGGTCAGATACTGCAGCCTTTGTATCTGAGGATTGGGTAGGAGTTGTTGAGCTAAGAGTGTTGCTTCTGCGATGGCGCCAATTGGCTTATGGTACTCACGATCCGCGACTGCTGCAAAAGCGTTGTTGAGATCCCTTGGTTCGCGGGCGCGATGCTGCGCGTTGCGCCTGCGTTGGGCACGCTTGGCATTCCTTGCTCGCCTGATCCTTCGGTGCTCCTCGTCTTCATCCTGGGGAGCATCAGCTGTCGGCTCATCGGCTGAGACGTCCGCGAGTTCCTCGTTGTCGTGCTGGGGGTCCAGCTCATCATCCTCCGCGCTGCAAAGGAAGGCCATGCAGATTTGACGATCCGGCGAGTGGTTAGCCGTAAGGCTATACACGAGTAGCTTTGTGCTAGTTTCTCCTTCTTCCGCGATGGGAGAGAAAGGTCTACCCCCCTAGAAAGGCAGTTCCTGCGTGAAGGCCACAAGGCGGGACTCGTAATCGAGTAGTTCGGAGGGCTCAAAGCCCTTCCAAAACGGCCCTGCGGCGTTGACGTTATGGTTAAACCCAGATGGCTGCCTGAAAACGATTCAGTGTAACCATCGGGTTGCGACTGGTTTTCAAGGGTGGTGGCCGCCCGACGAGCGGTGGTTCCCTCATCTCTGAGTCCTTCTCGGGACTGGATTGAAGGTGTAGTACAGCGCGGGGAGTACTCTTCGTTGGAGTTCGAGTAGATGTCGAAAACGGGGGGCCCCCGGCAAGCGGTGGCGCCCACGTCCTTGATCTTGAGCAGCAGATCCAAATCCCCCTCCAAGTCAGAGAGGGGTTTTGGTCTTTTCAGATCGGTTTGAATCCGACCCAACTAGATCTGGTGCGTCACGAGTGGAAGTCGTGTTAAAAACGGACATCTTTTCGATCTGCTGGGCCAGATCGGGAAACAGCAGATCGTCGAGGTTGTCGATGAACTCGTCAAGATCGCTGCTTGGAGTTGATGAAGAGGCCTCTGGCTCCTTGGAGTTGGCTAAGTGGCTGTTGAAGCTACCCAAGCCGTTGGAGACGCAGATCCAGGAGCCCAAGATGAAGGTTGTGCCCTCGTCGAGCATAGCGTTGGTGAAGTTGAAAGATGCCATCGAATTTTCCGGTGGATGCTCGATGAACACCCCTACCTAGCGCGCCAGCTGTCGGTGTTTTACCGCCACGCCCACCAAGGGATACCCTCGAGGTGGTGAGTTTGTAGGTAGGGTGTCGCCGAGAAAAGGAACTCGAAGGTGCAAAGGAACACAAGGTTTAGACAGGTTCGGGCCACCAAGAGCGTAATACCCTATGTCCTGTGTGGCTCGTGTTGCCTTTGATGGTGACTCTCCCCGAGGGGGTCCTGTCCGCCCTCATATAGTCCGGGGGGACAGGTTTACATGGAAGTCATAGTTGGATACATGCCCAAGAGTCCTACCCGAGTAATTCTCGGGTAGTTTCCTACCGTGTCCGACTAGTTTTACTACTGTACGAGTAATCCTACTGCATTACGAGTAGTTACAACAGATGTAGGGTGTGGGCCATGTCCCATCCCGTATCCTAGGAGAAATGTGCCACGTGTACAGTCCCGTGTACCCGGGTCTGACAAGCGGGCCGTGGGAAATTTTTGACCCATCTTTAGTCCCGGGTGGTGGCTTCACCCGGGACTAAATGGGTTGTTTTCATTTATCTACCTGTTTTCTTTTATTTCTTTTTATAAATGGGCCGATTGTTGTTAATTGCGTATAAAAATAAATTATGGGTCCAAAAAATGCCAAACAAAGTTTTTAGCTTTGTTTAGATTTGATATACACAAGAAAAATCTTCAATTTATATTCATGCCTTTTGATCCATGAAATACATAACTTGGTACACATTATATTTTTTATTTTGACCATGCAAAATGGATTAGCTAAATGAAATATTCGAAACCATTGCTTTTCGATAGGAAATGAGTTTTCTCACCATATTAACGTTTAAAATGAGTCTTGCCATAATATTATTGCTAATAATAACCTTTTTAATGGAATCCATGAGTTCTTGCCTTGTTTTAATCACTATAATAAATAATAATTGTGTATGTGTGAGTGTGAGTGTGAGTGAGTGTTAGTGAGTGTGTGTGTGTGTGTGTGTGTTAGAGTGTGTGTGTTAGTATAAGTTTGATGAAATAAATCTAGATGATTGAGTACTAATCCAAAAAATTATAAAACACAACGAACAATGATGAAGTACATATAATCTAAAATACATATTGTTCATCACATATTTATAAAATAATATATAATGATTCTAATACATTAAAAATCAGTATGTACTGGTACGGTAATAGCCTTCCTCTTCACATATGTCCCTTGATTATGATCGCGGCGCAAGTATGGAGCCTCCTCATTGGCTAACAGGATGCATGGATCAGCATTCACTGCAAAAGGAGGAATCTCAACAAACTTATTATAATCATCCGACACGTCTATCTTGTCCTCGATTCCAACGATATTTCTGTTTCCTGAAAGAACTATGTGCCGCTTTGGCTCATCTCTTTGCTTGTTTATTCCCTTCATTGGCTTGGAGGACATGTCCTTCACGTAGAAAACCTGAGCGACATCCTGGGCTAGGACGAATGGCTCGTCTCTATACCCAAGATTATTGAGGTCCACTATTGTCATTCCGTACTGATCTTTTGTTACCCCTCCTCCAGTCAACTTCACCCATTGGCACCAAAACAGTCAAAGATATCTAGGCTCCTAAGTGGATTTTGGTGTTTAGATGACAAAACACATATACGTTTAATCTCGTATATGTGCAGGTGCTAAAGTTGAACAAGCAAAACATATGATGAAGTACGACCCCTCAAAAGAAAATGAAAAACAGTGGTTGAAATTTACTCGAAGAGTAGACTTTTGTTTTATTTTTGAGTATAGGAACCCCGTACTATCAAGAGGGACTTTGATCTGCAGGTTTTGACTTAGAACTAGTGCTCAAGAAAACCCATACAAATATTTGTGAGCCACAAAAACCACTTTGAAATGATATTTTTGAGAGTGTCCCTAGTGAGTCCGGAGACTCCGGGTCCGGAATGTTCGGACACAAAGTCCGGGGTATCCGGACATATACCCGGAGTCTTCGGATATCTGTTCACCGTCATCAGATTTCTCTGAGTCCGGAGTTTCCGGACCCCAGTGTCCGGAGTATCCGGACATTTGCCCGGAGTTTCCGGGCACCTCTTGCTCCAACGGCTAGTTTTTGGAGCGGGGGTATAAATACCCCCCTATACCCTCAACAGTCAGCTCTCTTACTCATTTTTCATGCTGCACAGTTTGAAACACCTTGAAAGAGCCATCTCACACCCCTCCTTCCATCTTTGAGTGATTTCCATTGGGGATTCAAGTGTGAGTGTTGCAAGAGGAGAGATTTGTGCTTAGTGAGCTGCCATTCAAATTCCGTGAGCACTAGGTCCTTGTCAAGCCGGTGATTGAAGTTTGTTACTCTTGGAGCTAAGTGCTCCTAGATGGCTAGGCGTGCTTGTGAGTGCTCAGTCGTATTGTGAGCTCCACAAGAAGTTTGTACTCGCCATCTTCTCGGAGGATTTCATAGTAAGTGACCTTGGGCTTGAGCGTCGGTCTCGCCCTTGGGGAGGAGCATAAGGGTTCTCGAGCACCGTCTCTTGAACTCTTCCTCAACGGAGACATAGCTCCTTTGACACTAAACTTCGGGAAACAAATCCTTGCCTCTCCGTGTCACCTTACTTTGAACTATTGGTTATTTGCTTGTGAGACTAACATTTTAGGGTTTGTGATCGGTTTACTATTATACAAGTCTCTAGAGTAAGACAACTGGTGAGAAACACTCTAAAGGTACCGCTAGCTCTTCTAAATTTACTTGATCTAAATTATAGCATCAGTATCTTTGTTTTTGTGTAGATCGTTTCATATCCAGACTCTCCGGACAATATCTCCGGAAACTCCGACCACAAAGTCTGGAGTATCCGGACATATATTCGGAGTATCCAGACATCTGTGTTACTAACAGTTTTCGAAGTGTCTTAAGTTTCATATTAGCCTATTCACCCCCTAGGCATCTTGAGGTCCTTTCACAAAGGTATCCTCAAAATAGGTCCATAATCCAGTTCTCATATCTTCTCTATGTAACCATATATATCTCTTTTTTACCGTTGTTGTCTGTGGCATCCATACGTTGTTGTCTGTGGCATCCATACGAACACCGCTATTCTGGTTGGTGCTCCTTTTATCTTGGGCTCTGATGTAAAATGTGTTCCCATTTATCTCGTACCCATGGAATGTTAGGATATTCCAAGATGGTCCCCTAGGCTGTACTCCTTCATCACGTCCTTATACCGCACCGTGTCGCGAATATCATGTTGGCCCCGAATAGTAGGTCATCACCCATAGTCAAGGTTAACAATAGATACATGTTTCGAAATAAAGATTTTTTACTTCTCGATCGTTTCAAAATGAGCCTGAATAAATACATCATTAGAGTGTCAAAATAATTCATTCATCATACAAAATAAATACCAAGTATTCATCTTTTTTTCACTTTCAATAATTATTCAATTTGACATTTCACATAAACATTCAATTTGAAATTTTACATTCACACATTTCACATTCAAATCCACATATGGTCATATATACATACTCTCATTCTAAAAATAAAAAAATCCTAGTATACTCATTTTCATATCCATATTTTTTCTAAATAGTATTCCTCTCTCTATGTATATACTCCCAGTCCAAAAAATAGCATTCTACTCTATTCAAACCTTAAATAATATAAGCTCAAATGGTGTATAAATCAAAAAAACTCCAACATTTTTTCCAAACTAAAAAACCTCAAAATGTCTATTTCTAACCATGAAATGAGTTACAATAGCAATGGAAGATAAGTGGATGAAGTTTCTAACCTTTAGAACCGTTGGATGGATGGGGGAATCAAAAATCCTTCACAAATCGTGGAAAAAATGGGCATGACCTCCCCTCACCCGGGCCAAGAAGAAGAAGAACACGAATGGAGGAATGGCTCGGGCAGGGGAGGAAGAAGGGGCTTAGGGAATTTAGTCCCGGTTGGAGCCGCCAACCGAGACTAAAAGTTCATCATTTGTCCCAGTTGGTGGCTTCAGCCGGGACAAATGGGCCCGTGAGCCTCTAGTCTGTAACAACCCTGATAAATTACATTTCTAAATCAATGTCATTAGCCCAACCCCATGCTTAACCAACTAATAAAAGGGTGAAAAGAATTAGAACAAGTTAAGTTGAAATTCAAATTGAAATTTGGCACATATGAATACCTCTGAATTTTTAAATTTACTTTCAAACCACAAGCCAAATGAGGTGTTGCCTGAAACCAAACTTGTAGAACTTTTTATTCTGAACAACTTTCATGTTCAAAAGTTTTTGAAATTCAAATTAGAAAGTGGAGAAAACACCCTATTTGCAACCAGCCCCCTGAAACTTTTCAAATTCTCGCATTTAGGCCCTTCGCCCCTCCTCTCTCTCCCCTCCCCGCCCGACAGCCCGGCCAGGTGGCCGGCGATGCCTGACCGGCGCAAGCCGCCAGGCCAGTGGCCGCCGGACCTCGCCCCCAAACCCGGCTTTGCCCCCCCCCCCCCCCCCCCACCGCCGCGCTGCCCAGCCCGCGCTCGCCACGCGCGCCACGACCAGCCGCCTTTGCTCGCCGCCCGCCGTGCCCAACGAACGCGCCGCGCCGTGCCGCACCGCCCGCCGCGACCCGCCCGTCGCTGCGCTTGCCGCCCGCCCGAGCCGCTGCTGCAGCTGCCCTCCAACCCCCGTGCCGCGTTATCTCCTCACTCCCCCACGCAAATCTCCGGCGCCCAGTCGCGCGCTCCCGCCCGCCGCACGCCGCGCCGGTGTCCTGATGCCGCCCACCGTGGCCAGTGGCACGCCATCGCTGTGCCTCCACCCCTGCACGTCGCCCGGCACCCCTACCTCCCTCCTGCCCCTATAAAAGTCGCCCCCGGCCGCCCGCGCGAGCCACCAGCAACCAGAGCACCCCGCCGCCGCCATTGTCGCCGCCGAGCTCCACCCGCTCGTGGACAGCCATCCACAGCCGCCCCCTGCCCAAATTGAAGTGCCAGCCACCACTACATCATCCCACCGAAGCTCGCCGACCCGCTCAACGCCGCCCAGGACCGCCGGAGCACCGCCGCCCGCGCTGTCACCCGCCGCCACCACCTCTGGTCACCGCGGACAGCTCGACTCCGACCTCCTCCGCCCAAGCCAAGCACCCGAGCAGCTTCCCCACGCGCCACTGAAGCTCCCCGTCCAGACCAAACCGCCCCAAGCCCGCCGGAGCACCGCCGTCGACGCGTACCGCCGCCGCCGCCGCACCTGCTCCAACGCCGGCGAGCTATTCCTGGCCGTCCCCCACCCGAACAAGACCCCCACGAGGTAGCCCTCGCACCCCTGATCCTTCCCCGGCCCTCACCCCTCGCCGCCGGCGAGCCCCTCGCCGGAATTTTGGCCGGCCACCGTACCTGAGCCGCCCGAGGACCCAATTGCAGTAATTGAAATCTTTAGAAGGGTCTGCACGTAAGATTCAAGGACCCAGTTGTAAAAGAAAGATTCAAACCTAGATTCAAAATCAGTGAACTTGTAAAATCCGTATAAAATCGTAGAAAATTCAGAAAAATGCAAACTCAACTGTTCTGGAACCTTTAGGATAAACTCCACAACTTTTGTTACAGGCATCTCCTCAGATTCTAGCTAAATCATGCTTTAAATAAAATGGAAAGATTAATGGCTTTTATTCATAGACTTGTCTTGAGACAAGTGCTGGTCCTGAAAATTTTGCAGTAGGAGATTTACTTGTTTTATAAGCCAATGTAAAAAGATCAGGCCCAAATTCCATCTATATCTACACTGTTTATTAAACTTAATTTCATACCATGTTTAGATAGAATTAATTGTCCCTACAGTTAGGTTGTGATTCACCTAATGAAACTTTTTCTATACTGTTGTAATGGTACCTAGATGCCATAGAAAAATTTAGAGACTTTTTATCTCACAGGAACCTATTTATTTGATTTATGTGCTTATAACATACATTAAATCAAGAAAATAGTATCTTAGCTTGGAAAATTCTCATATTTTTACTAGAAGATACTCAGTGGTAGAAGATACTGTGTGAAAAGTTTCATGGACAAAAACCCTGTGTAGGATCCTATAAAAACAAATCCTTGAATAACCTAGGAGTGTAATGTCATATTTACTATGCTCTGAAAACTGCATAATAAATCCTATAAAAATTACAGTAGCTCCTGCATGCTTAAATCAAAGCCCTGTAAAAATCTTAGTCTCAGTTTTTGCACCATTTGTTCTGTACAAAAAGAACAAGAGTCTAGCAGCAACCATGTAATATATTTTTCATAATTAATCTGCTGCATGAAATTGTCTGAAAATTCTACAGTAAGCATATCTTTCCCTGATGTGCCTAGATCCAAGGTTTCATGATCAGAAACTACTCGCTGTAGTAGTTGCACTTAAATTATGTTTCCATGAGGAACATAAGTTCCCATGAACACACAGCCCACCTTGCTTAACGAAGTGACTTATTGTACTATTCTACTCTATTAACGATTGCCCATGAATGATAAAGTAACTCACTTCACAACAAAACTCATGTTTTACAGACTGCAACTTTATCGTGAAGGAAATCATGTCGTTTACCATCACCACTACTTAAACTTGTGCATTCATGTAGAAACGACTACTCTCGCCGACGGGACTTACGAGCTGGTGCCCGAGTCCGAGAGTGAGCAGCGAGAAGCCCAGGCAAATTTAACTGAAGCAGTTGAAGACCCGGGTCAACGTTCAGACGATCCCCGGACTAACTTTGCACAAGAAGGCAAGCCCCGGAGCATAACCCATTTCCTTTCCTAAATTATGCAACTCATTACTCTCTTGCTTGTGCATTAAGTTTATAGGAGTTGAATGAAGACTTAGTTGCATGATGTTAGGAACCCATGCTTGAAAACTAGATGTAAGGTTCGATAGAATGTTGTGCTAATAGGACTCCGGTAAAAGCCGAGTGATTTCCTGTCACTCGCGAGAAATTAGGAGTTGAATGTTTACTACACGCTGCAATCATAAGGACAACGGACGGGCTATGGTACGATGTTTACGATTGAGGCCCGTCTGTTTAGTGAAAAATGCTAAGGCCGCAGTATGTGGTAGTGGTGGTCATGTCGAGAATATGGTAATCGGTAAGCATAAGTACCTGATTGGCCCGGCAAGGGGACGGCATCCTACCCTTTGAACTTCGGTCCCATGTGCATATGGCGAGTGCAGAGAGTGGTCATGACCCGGCGCCGAACCGTGGCGTGGGGCTCTTGTACTCTCGGAGGGTAGCCCCGATCCATGACCCGGAAAGAAAGGGGAAAAGTTGCACGTGTGACTCTGGGAGTAACCACGTGACGTGTGTTTAGGTTTTCCTTGCAAGGTTAAGAAATTCGATTCGAATCGTCCGTTTCTCACGGCTATTGAGACTGCTTAATCACTTTTACCCACAGAGTAAGAAGAGGAACAATGATGATGAATAAATTTGTTGGATGAAATTTAATGCTTCACCATGAATGATATTGGATAGCTGCTTATCTAGAATGGTTAATGAAACTAGAATCTTGAGCTAAAAGTTGAAAGTAAGGACCCACTCGTAGATGCTTTTCGGCAAAACAAACCCCTGAGCCAAAAAGCCTTGCATGTCTAGAGTCGGTGGAGTAGATTCCACTACACGGGTAAGTCTTGCTGAGTATTAGTATACTCAGCCTTGCTTGTGGCTCGTTTTTAGGTGAGACCTTCGAAGATATGATTGCTAGCTTGACTTGGCCCTGCACTCTTCCCCCTGGTTGGTCGGTGGAATGGGATACGCCCCCGGCCAATGGAGATAACGCCGAGTGATGTCTCGTACGGGCTTCACCGAGACATCCTGTATCGTCGAGTAGCTTTCGTTATTTTATTTCCGCTGCAACTTAACTCTGAAGAACTTATTGGTTATGATCACTGAAGTACTTGGTTACTAAACTCAAACTTGGTTTGTAATATTCACCTATGATAATTTTGTAATATTTGCTGGAATGTGGTATTCTCTGGGCTCATCTTCGCATGAGCATGTGTATGTATGGCTTCGATCCGCTCTACCGTGGTTGTATCGGGAGGTTACCCAACAGACCAGTGGATTATTCCATTTGAAGTGTAAGGTTAACCGAGATCGCCCTAATGGTGATGGTTAATACACTTGAGCCGGATTAATTCAGGTTGTTCTGCCACATAGTTCCAGAACAAATGAGGGACTTTTAGTCGCAGTTGATGGCTCGTATATCTCGGTTTATCATGAGGAATTGAGCTGGGATGTCTCGAGATTGGGACAATAGAAAAAAAATCAATCAATTAATTAGAGGTAATTCGTGCTAGTTTGTTAATTGTATGAAATATAAGGATTATATTTTTCAAACATAATTTACAATGTCCAAATGTAATTTAAAACTCCACTTGTGCGTGGGGAAACAAAAGAAAATGTTATCCAAAGGGTAAATCGGACCAATAGACATAATTGCAGACTAAAACTAAACAAAAACATAGTTTAAGCCCAGACTTTTGGCCATACTTGATTGGGGTAATTGTTGACGTGTCAAAAAAATAGTTTAAGGGTCATGCCACCACATACGTCAACTGGTCCAACTTACTTCAAGTTTTCTCGGCCTCAGAAATCTAATGTCAAAATTTCATGCCAAGAAAACATGGGCAGAGATAACACTCCAATATACTTGAGGGCAATCAATAGATAGTACAAAAGTAGCGTATTATTGCATCAAATTAAAGATAGATGACAATATTTTGATTGCTACGAGTTTGTAGCGTCCGGTTTTAAGCATATGTAATGGTTTGGTGTTCTTGGGGTGCAAAAAGAATTGATTTAATCATTGTCAACAATTTTACCAATGGATAATTACATTCTGGCTTATATTTTTTTATTTAAAATATTATTGATGGTTAAAATCTCAAGGTGCAACATGACGAAGGAGAACATGTCTGTTTTGAAATAAGAAATAATTTTTGATCGGACGTTATATATATCAATAATTGATGTGGAATTTTTCCAATTAAAGATAGTACAAAAATAACGTATTGCACCAAATTAAAGATAGGTGACAATATTTTGATTGTTACAAGTCTGTAGTGTGCACTTTGAAGCATATGTAGTTGTCAATATTTTACCTATAATAAATAGTTACAAGTTGCCTTATTTTTTTGTTTCTTTAAAATATTATTATTGATAGTTAAAATCTCAGTGTGCAACATGACGAAAGCGAACATGTCCGTTTTGAAAGAAAAAAACTGTTTCGCCAACAAATCCGAGTTATCTTGAAGAATAGAAGGATAGACAAAATTCCAATGACCGTTGGACACGATTCGATCTGGCGTTAAATAATCAAGAATTTCTCTATCTTTTTTACCAAAAGTATCCAAGAGTCTATGGCTTACTTGATCATTAGCCATTGATAGGTCAAAAATATCTCTTCCATGAACAGAAAAAGAATAAGTATTCATTTGATCTTGATCCTTGTGGAGCGAAAAGAATGCTATATTGGATCTGCACATACTTACTGACAATATCCATAAATGGCTTGTTTTTGGTAATCGACGAAGATTACCATATTGATATTCGGGCGCATGGCAAACATCAGTACTCCAGTGCATTTTCCCATCAACAATGCATTTTCCCATCAACAATGCATGGGTTTGAAAATGTTGATTTTACAGGGGTCTGAAACGGTTCCTAATCGCATCGGTCGCCGTCAATCTTGTGCAATTTTCTTATAAAAAAAAACTTGTCCGATTGAGTACGGCTCCTTCTAGAAAATGATGAAAGCAAAGCACGAGGAAGCGTGGTCTCACCGGCTCAACTGGTGCTGCAGTTCCTGTCCAGCCTGACTGAATTTAATGAGGCTGTGCCCGCCATTGTCGTCGTCTTCCTCCTCCCTCCTCCCGCTTGGTTGGTTGGCGTCATTCCTCCTTCCTGCCTTGTCGACTCCGCCCACCACCAACGCATAAACCCCACCTGCCCACCCCTTCGTTCATTCCTTCTTCTCTTCCTGGTTCCTGCTACTACTCTGCTCTTCTGACGGTCCGACCCCCGTCGATCGAGGAAAACCCGGAAGGGGCGGATTGATTGGCTGATTATACATGGGCGGATCGAGCTCCACGGGGTGGGGGAAGACGAAGGGCTCCTCCCCGCGCGCGATGACGCCGGTGGAGGAGGTGGACATCTCCGCCGTCCGGTACAAGCCGCCCACGCTGCAGGCGCCGCACCTCACCGGCTTCTCCCTCAGGGCCTTCCTCTGGCTCATGGAGTCGCCCCTCCTGGGCCCACTCATCACCTCCGTCCTCAAGTCGCAGAACAACATGCCGCAGGTCAAATTCCTCCTCCTTATTATCCCCCTCTTGGATGCTTCCTGCCGCCTCCCATTCACCATTAGTCCTAATCCTTCCTCTCAATGGATTTCGACAGATGCTGCAGCAGACGGTGATCCCCGAGCGCCCCATGTACTACCCGGAGTACCCACCGCAGGGTAGGATACCGCCCTTCCCAATTTCATTCATTCTTCGGCACAAGTAACCAACAACGGCGTCAGTGGTTGACTTAACCATCTTTTGTCCCATTGACATTGGCAACCTGCACTTTCTGAAGTCTGAACATCTAAAACAGTACAACATTTTAACTGACATAAACAGTCAGCTCGTCTACTTCTCTTTGCTTGACTCGAGAGGTTTAAAAGTTCAGAATGGCATCTTAAACGCTCACCTAAATTTCCTCAACTCATCTACCTGATGTTGCACTAGACATTTAGCTTATTTCAAACTAAGCAAAGTTTACAGATTTACACAAAGGAGAATATTACCCCCCCAAAAAAGAACAATGTGACAGTGCTTTAGCAGATTGAGAGATGTTATTACCTTTTTTTGCCCTATGGAGAACCGTGGCAAAAATCTGACATGGAAGTTCTACTCCAGGCTCTAAAAAGGGCTTTACTCCACTGAAAACTTGTTTGTTCCAAGTAATCCAGATAATAATCCAAGTTCCCAGGCCTATTATTTGGATAGAAAAATCTTTTACCTCAATTCTGGGTCTCTATTCCTTCCTTCCTTGAATTGTCATATTACTCGCTGTGTGTTGTTAATTTCTTGTGTCCCCGCTCCAAATTGTTCAGACCTGGAGCCAGGAGTTGTGCTAGTGGGGGAAGATAGGCACCCAGTGGAAAGAGTCCATGAAGCACTGCAGTACCTCCCGCCATATGATCCGTCAGTGCGTTGGGCGACCGAGGAGAAGCTCCCTTTCCTTTACTGGAAGATCCGTGACTTCGCACATGCATACCGCTCAGGGATCACAACTCCATCAGTTGTAAGTAGTCCACTGGCCAGAATTTCTGCATGCTTCTCTGGTCGCGCTCCTGCATCTCTGCTGTTTTGACTCTGATTGGTGACATAGGTTGCTGAGCATGTCATTGCGGGGGTGGAAGAGTGGAACAACAAGAAGCCTCCAATGCCAATGTTAATCTATTTTAATGCAGATGATCTCAGGAGGCAAGCTGAGGCTTCCACAAAAAGATTTGAGCAAGGTTTGCCACAACTTGACTATATTGATTCTCTTTATTAGTAGTGGACCAATTCGTGATAATGCAGATGAATTGAATGGCTTCAAGTAGAAATTCCATTTAGAATTCTCATCTATCCAGTTTTCGTGACATTGCTACCCATGACCAGGAAACCCAATGTCCATTTTGGATGGGATCTTTGTTGCCATTAAGGATGACATCGACTGTTTCCCATATCCAACGAAGGGTTAGTTTGATTGACTGAAGCTCTCATTTGTTGCTGTGTCACTGTTCAGGTGGGACAAAACACATTATGTTTTCTTTGGATGGCAGGTGCTACAACATTTTTTGACCAAATCCACACTGTGGAGAAAGATGCAGTCTGTGTCGCTCGGTTGCGGAAATGTGGAGTCATCTTTATTGGGAAAGCAAACATGCACGAGCTTGGTCTTGGGGTAACTGGAAACAATCCAAATTATGGGTATGATCAATAATTGACAACTACTCATTCTATTTAAGCTGTCCACACTTTATGTAGTTGTTTTTCTATTTGAAGCCAAAGGATATATGGCTTTTTGTCTACTCATGTGTGGGTAAAATAAATACCCTTGCTTGTTAGACATTCAGAGCACAAAAGAAATGTCAGATATCGTTTACGTGATTTTCTTGCTATTCCTAAAGTTCGCTGAAACAAATGGTTTCCTAAGTACTTCCTAGAAGCAAACTCCATTAACCTTGAAATAAAGCTTAGTCTCTGTTTGAATGTCGATATTGGGAGGCTTGGCATTGAATTGAGTTCAATACCAAATCAGATCTAGTATTGAAATGGGTTCAATACCGAAGCAACTGTTTTGATGTATATGGCATTGCTAGATTGAATTCAACTGGACGGAAATACCAATTCATGTTTGGGTGTGCATATGCAAAATTGAGAATTGACCCATCCTCATCTTCTCTCCGCTGCTTCTCACGCTGCCGCCCCCTCCTTGCGCGGGAGGTGAGCCTACGAGCAGATGGACTCGCCTCTGTCTCTTCTCCCTCGTGTAACGGAGCTCGGGGCCGTCGAGGACGCCACCACAACCTCCCGCACCTCGCGCGCCACGACGAACGCGCCGGACTCCGCGGCACGGGCGGGGGAGCGAAGCAGCACGCGGCGGAGGGAGCGGCGCGAGGTCGAGGGGCGTGGCGGACCGGCGCGGGCGCGGTGGGGCGGAGCAGAGCGACGAGGGCGCGGCGGAGCAGGGCGATGCGGGCGCGGAGGGCGCAATGCGGCAGAGCAGGGCAGCGCGGAGCAGGGAGGCGGCGGAGGGAGCCTCGCGGGGGAGATGAGCGGCAGCGGAGGGAGCCTTGCGGGGGAGATGAGCGGCGGCGGAGGGAACCGCGAGGGGGAGATGAGCGGCGGCGGTGGGAGCGGAGCGGGGGATGAGGGGCGCTTGCGGAAGGAGGTGAGCGGGGGAGCAGAGCGGAGGCGGAGGGAGCGGCGTGGGGAAGAAAGCGGCGCAGGGAAGGAGGGGTGTGACGAATGCAATCGAATACAGAGGGGTGGAGGTCGGAATCGGGGCATCCAAATGCTAACCTTAGTTGAATCAGAATACTGGAATGCACACAAATACTATGATCTAGCAGTGTCAATCTATTAAATAACCTTAGTTCAATCAGAATTCTGGAATGCACACAAATACTATGAGCAGTATCAATCTATTAAATAACCTTACTCTTAAAGGTACAAAAGAAAAGTGGAACCCAGAATTGCCATTTATTTCAATGATCACATGATCAGATAATTTTTCATCTGGCTCGCTGTTCTTCTGCTATATATTTTTGTCATTGTATCTTCACTTTCTGTTAACTTATCTTGCAGGACAGCAAGAAATCCACATTCTGTCGATAGATATACTGGTGGTTCTTCATCTGGTCCTGCTGCATTAGTCTCATCAGGGTTATGCTCAGTAGCGATTGGAACAGATGGTGGAGGTTTGTACATGTAGAACTGTGATATGATTGTCGCTAGATTCTTATCAGTAGTAGTCTTTGATTGCTACCTTATCTCTGCAACAGGTTCAGTTAGAATTCCATCTGCTCTTTGTGGTATTGTTGGTTTCAAGACAACATACGGGCGGACCGATATGACTGGGTAATAAAGAGAAGTTCCATTTCATTGAATATTTACCAGAGTTGTTCTGTTACCAGTCATGTCTGTTATATGCGGATTAGACAACCTTCCAATATTACTAAAATAAGCTGCTCTAGACCTCTAGTCACAAGTTAGCATCCACTGTGTTCTGAAACTGCTTATGCTTTTATTTTGCATGGTACTGTCTAACAATCAACCAAATCAGACAACTTAGTCGCTACATGCAGTTATCTTGTACTGGATCTCATTAGAAATTTTCAAAGTCGTGCAGTTTCTTGTTGTATAATTAGATATCTTGTTCGCAGGATACTTTGTGATGCTGGGACTGTTGAAGTTGCTTCTCCTCTTGCATCATCAGTCGAGGATGCTATGCTAGTGTAAGCAGCTTGGCATGCTATATGATACCATGAGATCCCCTGCATAAACCCGTTAAATTTAGTTGTTGATAAAGTTAAAAGTTTTATAACTGTTTTTTTTTTTGTGATATAAGGTATCATTTGGTGTCACTATCCTGTTGATAAAACTGGGTATCCGTTAACTGTGTTGTATGGTGTTTCAGGTATTCTGCAATAGCAGGCTCAAGACCCATGGATAAGCTTACCCTTAGACCAGTAAGATATTATGTCTTTGTATTTCTTGCCTGTTATTTCATGTCAATTGTATGCTGTCGGGTCATACCAGACAGTCAGTCAGTCTTAGGCAGTTTGCTTTGATTTTTTTTCTCTCAAATATGCAGGAGAGCTGCATATCTTTGCATTAAGAAGAGGGAAAAAAAGGCTAAAATAGCCAAACAACACACACCACTACGCACCCAAAACACACACCACTACCCCCAACCACTGGGGATTAAAGGATTACATTCGCGCCAAAAATGACTACTACCGCCACGACCAACTGGGCTATCGCCTAACTCCTAGTCAGGGAGTGCGACAGCGGCCACTGCACTTAGCCCTTTAGCACCTGCGAGCATCCATAGTTCAGCTTCCTCCCGCGCAAGCAAGAGGGCTCTATCAACCCTGGGAGCGATCCCATGGAACACAGAATCATTTCTTGCCTTCCAAATAGTCCATGCTCCTAGCACGACCAGGGTGTTGAACCACGCCGCGCACCGGTACTCATTCTGTCACATGCTTGCTGCCACCACAAGTAGAAGTCAACACTGTTTGGTTGAGGCATGACATCCTGAAACCCAAAGCAGCTCAATATCCGGTGCCAAAACTGCTGGGCAAACACACATGCCGAGAGGCGAGAGAAGATGACTGATTGTCTCCTCTTCCTGCTCACAAAGAGGACAATGCTCTGGATGGGAAAGGCCCCGGCGTGCAAGCCTGTCCGCTGTCCAACAACGGCCATGGGCAACTAGCCACATGAAACATTTGCATTTCCTTGGAGCCCAGGTCCCCACAACAGACTGAAAAGCTTTGTTGTTTTCCATAGCTAATTTTAGATCCCCATGGTTTTTAATCATAGTGCAGTGAAATGTTATACCTTCTCCATTGTTCCAACAAAACGCACCATGGTTTAACAAGATAACATTTGATGCTGAATTTAATGCATCCGATCAAGCTCACAACATCTGTGTTTTTGTTTCTTTCCTCTCTGCAGTCACCGCTGTGTGTCCCAAATTTGTTATCTCCTGACAACAACAATATCCTGGGATCAGTTAAGATAGGGAAATATACAGAGGTACATATTTTCAATTTAAACGTTATTTTGGTATACCTATTCTAAAATGAAATTTGTTTCTGTAGTGGTTTCATGATGTTTCTGACCGTGAGATATCAAGTACATGTGAAGATGCACTTAAACTTCTTTGTAGCACTTTTGGATGTCAAGTAAGCCCATTTCTATCTCCACAACTTGGACGACAACAATGCATGATTTTAACATTTTCTACTAGTCGTATTGTCAACTTAAGCTACAATAGATCATTCTCCTTAATATGAACAAGCCCTTCTGAGAATAGAAATGTCAGTGCAGTGTAGTGATGTGGCTTTTGATGTATAAAAAGGAATTCTGTTTTCATTTCATTTGCTCTTTGCAGTTCCTCACAACTGATTATTGAGCTGATCACGTGGTATCTATTATATATGCACGTTCAGCTCTTCTTTGGCATCTCAGCTAACAAGTCCTGATTTACATCTTTCAAGATAGAAGAGATAATATTACCAGAGCTTGAAGAGATGCGTACTGCCCATGTTGTTTCAATTGGCTCAGAATCATTCTGTGACCTGAATCCTCATTACAAAGCAGGGTACCTATCTGTTTGATGGATACCATTTTTGCAATGTTATCCCAGAAGTAGTTGTTAGACATTTTCTTCCAAGGGAAAATAATTCTCAAAACTATTGGCCCACAGCAATTAAGTTATTACTAGAAGGGGTTATCCTAAGCAAAATATTTCTTGTCTCTTACAGAAGGAGAACTGAATTCACACTGGATACTCGAACAAGTTTGGCACTTTTTGGGTCATTCTCTTCAACTGATTATGTGGCTTCTCAATGCATAAGGTGATCTTATGAATTCATTTTGCTCTTTTCCCTTATCTTGATTTATGCAATGGAGTATAAAGTATAAAGTATCTGTTGCTGACCTACTATGGCAATATGACTGGGGGGCTCCAGATACTTGTGTTTTGTTGTAGTTTTTCTCCTATACTGTCTAATCATGTGCTTAGTGCACCTTTTGATGGGGCTTATATAGGAGGAGGATAATGCACTATCACATGGAAGCTTTCAAGAAGGTTGATGTCATAGCAACTCCTACAACTGGGTAATAGATGCAGAAAGTTTCTTTATAAATTATCCATGTCTATGACCTAAACATTACATTTTAATTTTTCAAAGTACTCTAAAAAAATATAATGTTAATATTTTCACATGACGAATCTAAACTGTTAATTTCTGTGTATTAACGGTTGAACCTGTGTAAGTTTGACCTTGCAGCGATAGAGTATTGAAAGGAGCTCAAGATGCCTAGAGGGGGGGGGGGGGGGGGGGGGTGAATAGGCTAATCTGAAACTTAAAAACACTTTGAACACTGTCAGTACCACAGATGTCCGGATACTCCGGATATATGTCCGGATACTCCGGGCTTTGTGTCCGGAGTTTCCGGAGATAATGTCCGGACTATCCGGGTATGAAACAATCTACACAAAATCAAAAATACTGATGCTGTAATTTAGATCAAGTAAATTTTGAAGAGTTAGTGGTACCTTTGGAGTGTTTCTCACTAGTTGTCTTACTCTAAAGACTTGTATAATAGTAGATCGACCTCAAACCCTAGAAAGTTAGTCTCACAAGCAAATAACTCATAAAACAAGTAAGGAGCACAAGAGGGAGACAGAATTTGTTTCCCGAAGTTCACTCCCAAAGGAGCTACGTCTCCGTTGAGGAAGGATTCAAGAGACGATGCTCAAGAACCCCTATACTCCTCTCCCAAGGGTGAGACCAATGCTCAAACCCAAGGTCACTTACTATGTGTTCCTCCGAGAGGAATGAAGATTACAAACTTCCCGTGGTGCTCACAATTTGCTTGAGCACTCACGAGCGACGCCTAGCCGTCTAGGAGCTTGAAGCTCCAAGAGTAACAAACTTGAATCCACCGGCTAGACTAGGATGAAGTGCTCAAGAGATGGAATGGAAGCTCACTAGCACAAATCTTTGCTCTTGCAACAATCTCACTTGAATCCCCAAAGGAAATCACTCAAGAATGAAGAAAGGAGGAGTGAGAGAGCTCTTCTTTTGCTTGTAGACGTTTCTGGTCAAAATGAGCAAGAGGAAGACTGAGTGAGGGGGTATGGGGGTATTTATACTCCCTCTCACAGAAAACTAGCCGTTGGTGAAAGGGTACCCGGATACTCCGGACTTATCCGGACATTCCGGACCGGGATCCGGATACTCCAGGTTTAACAGGGAATTTCACAAGATGGCTGTTTATAGTGGTAGGTTTGATTCTCATGGTTTTTGTAGGTTCTCTTGAGCACAACTACCACGTCAACACCTGTAGATCAAAGTCCCTCTTTATAGTACGGCGTTCCTATACTCAATTTCAAAATAAAATCTACTATTCAAGTAAATTTGAAACACCGCTTTTCATTTTCTTTTTGAGGGATCATGCTTCGTAATACGCTTTGCTTATTCAACCTTAGCACCTGCACACATGCTTGATAACATGATTAAATATACATGTGCTTTGTCATCTACCACCAAAACCCACTAAGGGGCCTAGATATCTTTCAAGTATAATGTAAAAGTGGTCTTTTGAGCTATATCTTATATGGAAGTAAATCAGTGTGGTATCGGAATGGTCAGATATGGAGTTGCCAACTTAAGTGAAGTGCATCATGCTAGACAATATCCCTGAATTCATATTTGTCAATCGACAAATAGACAGGAATAAGTGACATCTAATCTGCAAGTATCTATCTATGTTCCCTAGAAAGATGGTGGACCTCAATGTGTACATGGTTATTTTACATGCAAGAAGCTTTATACACCTTACCTCTAAGGAAGTGCGTTCTCTATTGCTGTAAGAACTAAGCAGCTGTGCTCTTTTTCCAGCATGACCGCACCAAAAATACCACCAAGTGCTCTGAAGTCAGGAGAATCTGATTACGTTGTGTCAGGTAAATTATGAGCAGGATATTGTATTTTGGGCATCATACTTAGCTCTTTGACATGTGAAAAAAGTGTTTATAACAAGTCTTCATGTTTTTCACAATCTGTGCTATCATGCTGGACGTCAGATATTTGTTGTTTGACAGCTTGTCTCTGTTGCTGTTTTACATTGAAGCAAGCTGGTATAAGAGAAAAGCCAAGATGGTTCCACTATAGGGCTGTAGTTATTTACCTCCTTTTTGCTTGCTCGATAAGCCATTTAGTTTGAAGTTTGAACAAAACAGAAGTTTGGTGGTTCCATTAATTTCGTTGTGTAGAAGGAACCATACCTCTTATGCTGGGTCAGTGGGAAGCTTTGTTCACCATCAGTATTATTTCTGAGCAATTTACTAAGAAAGATATTTATGCCTGTTTTTCTTTTAGCTCGATATATACCTACTTTGACGCTCAGTGTAAGTACGGTTTGTTCTCCTGCGATCAGATACAACTTTTCTAACACTTGCCTTTGTTGCAGCTTACCTGATGCGATTCATCATAGCCGGGAACCTTCTTGGTCTACCAGCAATAACTGTGCCTGTAAGTGGTATCAATGTTTCATAACTGAGTACACATTGGATCTTCTAGTTACCTCATGTGATCTGCACTGGAGCCTGACCATAACATTGCCATTCGATATTATATACTGAAGCCTTTTGGATTATTGATGCCTATATAATTGGCTATACATTTGGCATTTCAGAGCTTGTATAAGAAAATCGATGATTTTGGTTTAATATAGGTGAAATGCATAACATTACACTTTGGTTTTGCTATTGTCTTGTCAGGTCGGTCATGACAAGCAGGGCCTTCCTATAGGTTTGCAACTGATAGGTCGTCCATGGGGTGAGGCTAGCTTACTGAGGGTGGCTGCTGCAGTGGAGGTACTGTACATGTGAATCTTTTACGTTTCACAGTTGTGGTTTCAGCAGAGAATCTGGTCATATAGTCATATCCACTAAGTTTAAATTTATTTTCTGGCACTTATCTTTTAACAGCAGTGTCTTGAGCACCAAATGACCTACTCTGTACTCTGGGTACTTACATGATTACATCAAAAAGCTTATTTGCAAGGTGGCTAATCACTTAGCATTACAGTGTAAATAAAAATAAGCTACGCAACTTTTACTGAAAAGGATAACTTAAGCATGAATGCCGAGTGAAACAAACGTATTTTCTTCTGAGGCTTTCACTCGGAAATATCTTGTTCTGCTTGTGGAACTCTGGGAAACTGAACATCTGAATGAAAATGTTGCAGGATCTGTGCCTGAAGAAACGGAACCGACCCGCTGCATTTTATGACATTTTGAAGGCCTGAAATGCCGCCGTATATGATTCCTCTGTTAGTGACGGCGTGGGTGATGAGGTGTCGCTGATCGTGACTGAGAAGAGTGTTACCACCTCAAGTTGTCTGATATCAGCACGATGGGGATGGCTGCAGCCTACAGACCATTCCTGCACAAGGTGTAATAAGTCTGATGTAGAAAGAAATCAATTTGTAATTGTGACATACCGACATGGTTGTGCACAAGGTGTGAAACAGTGTGAATGTTGTCTGCTGATGTCCGTCCGTCCCTTTTTCTGCAAGCTACTCTGAGTCTCAATCCTCTATCATATCGCTAAGCCGGGGCATTTTCGGTAGTAAAAACAGATGATGGGCCTGTCTGAGCGAGAACCACTCCTGTCCACCAACTTGTGTTCGTACGGGCGCCCTCGCCGCCGCCCCATAGTGCAGCCGGTGGTGCCTCCATTTCCACCATTGATGGTCACCAGACTATCAGCACGATTCCTGAAGGCTCACTGATTGATACATCGCTGTTGCAAAGTCAGAGATCAACTGTTGGTGCCCAGCTTATAGGCTGTGCCTTTCGGCGATTGGCAGGCGGAAGGGGCGGTGTAATACCAACACCTATGTATATTTCTTCTCGAGTAAAATGTTAGTAAACTATTCTCGCATTCTCATCTGGGTCAATGAGCTCTCAAAGTGATCATCTGAGTCCTTTCATAAGTTGTTCATTCCAAGTGCGAATACAAGTCCATGACTAATAAACCTCGAGTGAACTTTACAATGAACCACTTCAAAAGTTGAAGGAGCCATATGATTAATTTGAGAGTTCATGGACCTCTTTTTTCTCTCCTCTCCATCTGAATTTGGGTCCTAGACGACCCAAATCAGTTTTACTCTTCCTTCTACCATGCTGTTGCTCGTCTATGTTGGCACCCTTGCCATGCACGACTACTGCTTCCCATACTAATATGTTGCCGGTACGTGTCTCCATCCAATTCCATTGGGTAACAGGTTATCCTGCACCACCCACAGTGAGTTGTGGTCTCGTCCACTATCGCCACCGTCAAATGGTCTACTGGTCCTGCTTATAAGCTGTCCACGTACAGGTATCAGGTATGCCCCAACCCGTCATTCTAAAAGCTCGCTAGAGCTATCTAGAAAAGAAGAAGAGATAGAGGCAATAATGAAAACCATTGCTATTTTACTTATTAGCTAAATATTGTGAAAATTATTGTTGATCGATAAAGTAATATGGTGAAATAATAGCTGACACTAGATTTAATTTGAAGGGTTTAATCCTTGTAAAATTAGATTTTGAACCAGTGGCCAAGATCCCCATCTCTCGTCTCTCCTATCTAAAACCATGTGCTCGAATCTCTTAAGCAACTCAGATCATGCTCGAGCAAGAGGGCCTGATCATGTCCTTTGCCAAGAAGCTCCTCCATCCATGCTAGATAAAATGATTCTCCTCCACCCACACACACCTAGCTCCTCCTTTGCTTACAGGTCGGTCTACATCGTCTCTTAATTTCCTTGTATACTCAAGAACAATTTTATTTAGTGCTACCGCGGGTTTAGGTGTTACTGTACTAACAATGCATGGTAATACTCTTTAAATGAGTATAAAAGTTCATCAAAAAATAACAATTGATTAGGCATGTAAGTATTTACCATCCTACAAAATTGCGTGATGAGTAGTAAAAAAAGAAACCAACACATTAATAACTGCAGGATAAGGATATATAGACGTACTTGGCCCTTTTGTTTCTCATTGCACAAGGTTTTTGTTCAATCTCAAATTTTATATAACCGTAGATGCTCACTTTCTGTATCCTTCCATATACTTTGGATGAATTTTTGAACATTTAGAAGGTGCTACCAACACAATCTATATGTTCATTGTTTCTTCTACAGACAAAGAGAATCAATGAAGGCTCATCCTCACTCTAACATCGTCTCGTGGTGCGCATACAGCTTTCTCTTGGACCTTGTTATAAATCACAATAATAGTCTCCTCCAATCCATATGGGAGGGATTGAGGTGAAAACTACTTTTATTTTCCACTCAAATTTGTGTGGATCGGGATCGAAGTTACCTAAGGGGCCGTTTGGATCTACGGGGCTAATCATATCGGATGTTGGGCCACTAGTTAGAAGTAGGTTAATTACAAAACCAATTGCATAAATGAAGACTAATTCATGAGACAAATCCATTAAGCCTAATTAATCTATTATTTGGCAATATGTGCTACAATAAATATGTGCTAATGATAGATCAATTAGACTTAATAGATTCATCTCGTGAACTAATATCTATTTATGCAATTAGTTTTATAGTTAACTCATATTTAGTCTCTTTAATTGATATCCAAACATCCATGTGACCCAGACTAAAAATTAGTCTCTAGATCCAAACAGACTCTAACAAAGCAAGAAAGATGGCATAGATGTAAGCTTGCACAAAAGGGTTGAGAAACAAAAGTTAAAAAGTTTGGCAACAAATTGCTTGGCAGAGGGAGAACCACGTGAGGAATAGTAGTACAGTACGGGAGAAAATTTTATTGATTTTTGCAAAATAAAATAAAAATGGAGGGACGGTACTCTTTCTTTTTAAAAAATAAACTATTATAGAAATTTTAGAATAAATTAATAATTAATAAAAAGATAAAATGATCGTATCTGTTCTTATTTATTATCCATATTTGGTACTAATTAATTTTTATATACATATGTATTTTCGTAAGATGAGTTGTTTTTCTTTATTAGTTTTTTAGACGGAGGGAGTAATCGAAAAGGAGCGACGACGTTGGTGTTGGCGTTGTGCGCGAGCGGCTGCCGCCTCCACCTTTCCTCGCTCCGGCCTCTGTCTGTCCTCCTAAACCCGCCTCGTCTCGCCTCCCTCGCCGCCACCACGCCACGCTCCTCCGGGAGGCTCCTCCAACTGCCGACTGGTGAGTTCCCGCCGCCGCCACCGCCGCCGAGAAGTGGAGGGCGAGGGGATCAACGGAGTAGGAAGGAGTCCGGACCAGAGGAGCCGCGGCGGAAGTTTCGCTGTCGACGTGGTTCCGCTACGCCGTCCAGCCTCCAAATCGCTGCCAGGCGCTCTCCCGCTCCTCTCTGCCCGGCGCCGCACCGGGTGGGTTCCGGCGGTGCGCAGGCTGTCGAACGACCGAGCGTCCGAGCCCTCTCGTCCGACAAGTGGGGCGCCCGACCCCCTTCGAGTCTTCGACCAAGTGAGCGAGCATTCACTACCAATTCCCCTTTGATCTGTTCGTGGGTGGATGGGGGTAAAATGGATCACTGCTGTGGCTGTGGATGCATTCATGTCGCTGAATTGCGGATCAGTTTATGCACAAAATACTGTATTGATGATATATGCTCTTGATTTGTTCATCATCACTTCCAACTCTACTGATATACATGATCTGGCATGGCGCTGCATGTTTGTTTTACTCGGATGCACTAGTTCTGTAGATTGCAAATCAATTGATGAACGAAAGTGGATTGATCCTGTGATTTTTTCATAATTACTAGATCAATTGAACTGGATACACTTTTTAGTTGATCAAGCAACGGAAGTAATAATTCTTGTCATGTTCACTGCCACATGGTTGCTCTGAACGTCCATGCAAGATTTTCATTTTTTTTTGCATCATCATCATCATGTGCTAATTGAAGGAAATTAAACCGTTGTGCATCAACCTTCTTCAACTGCTTGAAGAAATGGCTATTTTTCAGGCTGATCAGGCCAGAGTCACTTAAGCTTCTCGCTTCCTTTTTCTCATGAAGCAAGATGAGATGTTGGATTCGTTCACAAAGATGTAGCTTGGCTGTTTTCAGATCTTAAAAGCCAATCCTTTCGGAGAAAAAGAAGAGCTGACAGATGCGATATGGGACAACTTCTTCAAAGGCAAGCTTGTCGTCATACATGGAACCAAACGGGATAAAGCTATGGCCCACATCGCAGCAGCAGCAAGAGGAACCCTCCTTATCATAAAGCTCGACAATTTAACTCCCAGGTAATTAATCACCTATGTTCTTTTCTCCTTTATTACTGTTTTTTTGGTTACCACTTCTCTGCTTTTATTATTGCCAGTTAGATTATGATTCCTCGAGCTCCTCCCAACTCATTTCTCATGCACTGGGAGCTATTGCTAATATTGTTGGGCACTTTGACATGTTACTGTAGACATGATGAGGAGCGAAGTAATAGAAGCTGGAAGGCTAGTGAACCTGTGGAATGAATGGGGAATACAAATCCTGGTCCTTGTAAGCTTCTCGTTGCAAGTATTCCTCCTTGTCTTTGGAGGGATCCGCAGGCGTAGCTCCTCCAGCATTCTCATGTTCTTCCTATGGTCGGCATACCTGCTGGCCGACTCCACGGCGATATACACCCTGGGCCATCTATCAGTCGACAGTAGGTCAGACGAGCACCAGCTGGTAGCGTTCTGGGCACCGTTCCTCCTGCTGCACCTCGGTGGCCCAGACAACATCACAGCATATGCGCTCGAAGACAACACGCTCTGGTTGCGCCACCTCCAAACTCTTGCTGTGCAGGTCCTAGGAGCTGCTTATGTGATATACGAGTACATTGCCCGCAGCGGGACCTTGCTTCTGCTGGCCTCCATCTCCATGTTTGTTGCTGGTCTTCTCAAATACGGTGAGAGGATATGGGCGCTCAAGTGTGGCAACATTAGCAGCATCCGCAACAGCATCAGCACCCGAAAGTTCAAGACTAACCCTTATCAGCTATTAACTTTGGGTACCAGTGAAGAGGAATTACTGCTTGGAGCCCACTCCCAATTCGATATCTGCAAAGGTGTCTTCGCTGATATCATAATGGTACCCAGTCACTTGGTCCGTTCACAATCTAATTCTAAACAAAGTTCTGTAATATCTTATTTGGGAGAGGATCTATACAAATTGGTCGAGATGGAGCTGACTCTGATGTATGACTTCCTCTACACCAAGGCGGCAGTAATCCACACATGGTATGGCTTCTGCATCCATTTCATTTCGCTGCTTGGCACAGCCACCGCGTTTCTGTTGTTTCAGCTCAGTATAAACAGTAGAGGAAATGGGTACAGCAGAGTGGATGTGATTATCAGTTATGTTTTACTGGTTGGGGCTTTGGTCCTGGAAATCATATCTGTGTGCAGGGCTCTACTATCCACCTGGACATGTTCTTTATTACACCGCAGGGGCAGGGGATGGGAGTGGCCTCTCCATGTTATCACTTCCCTTGGTCAGCGTGTCCATCCGGCAAGTAGGAGACTCTGTTCAGGCTCCATTGGTCAGTACAATTTGTTCCACTTGTGCACCCGCAACACGAATGAAATAGGGAGCAGACTAGCAATGAAATTGGGGCTCCAGGACTGGTGGAACAAGATGCACTTCTCGGGCACTTTCTCACGCAGCGACATTTTGTCAATACGAGATATCAAGAAATTGGTTTTGCAAGCACTGCAAGACAAGGAGCGAGCACTGCAATACAAAAATACTGACTCGAACTCTAGGGGCAGCTTTATACTTAAAAGTATGGAAGCCTATGACGACTTTGCTCGCTGGAGCGTCAACATCGACTTTGACGAGAGCATCCTTGTTTGGCACATTGCAACCGAGGTGTACATCCGGAAATCCAAGGCCAAACATGCAAAAGAGCTCATTGAGGCTACTGAGGTACTATCTGATTACATGATGTTCCTGTTGGTGGTAAAACCCAACATGCTGCCTGGCGCTGCACGGCACAACATACATCTTACCTCCTGTGAACAACTAGAAGGACAATGTCGTGCGCGCTTTGGTGATAAGGACAACCCAGTGGAGCCATCTCCCATAAGCTGCAATCCGTACTGTATGTTTAAGGAATTGTTCCACCGTGATGGCCCTAATTGCTCCAGGATCCCACGGAGGGAGAAGCTTGCTGAGATGGCGTGGAGTTTCTCCCAATTTGCACTGGTATGGGCTGAGTGGGGCCTCAAGTTCATTCATATTGTTTGAAATCTATTTCTCCATTCTTGGAAAAATGACCCAAGCTCTGCCTCACTGTTTGCAATTTCAATTTGCAGGTATACCTTCCATGCCAATTCAACTGAAACGCATTTCGTTGGTAAATATGTTTGATAATATAGAAGACCTTAAACAAGTTTCTATTTTCATACTTGATGGCTTTACTAGCAGAACCAGCACATGCATAGAGTTGCACCTAAAAGCAGTTCCATTTGAATTTCGTAATGTGCAGTTGAAATTTATTTCCTGATCGTTTGACTAGTACTATCCAATGAAATCGAAATGGGATATTATGTTTTATTGTTTTAGACCTTAGTCTAATAAAATCAGGAAACAAAATTAAACTCAATGTGCACTATGATAGAACACACATAACTCATTCAATGTGCTCTGTTTTACCTCCATCGAAGATTCACATAGATAGTGTCCGCCTACACCTGGAATTCTATTAAGGGCTCTAATTTTACCTAACTATCGTCCTCTGTCTCAGGGATCGGTAAGGGCACCAAATCCACATGGGGATTCCATCCGTGACAGTGCTAATATGTATGCAATCTTGCTCGCCAACGAGCTTCTGAGCATAGAATTGCGCTGGCAAGAGCAGCGTGATCCTTTGGAACTGATCTTGGGGGTGTGGGTGGAGATGTTGTTGTATGCCGCGAACCATTGCAGCCAAGAGTCCCATGCCAGGCAGCTCAGCAACGGGTGTGAGTTCATTACCATCGTGTCGTTACTAGCACACCACTTCAAGTATTACTCGGGAGTCTCCAGAGGCACCGAAGACGTTGGTGGAAATAGCCCCACAGGTGAAAGTAACCCCATGAGTGAAAACACGGCCGGTTTAGATAAATTTGCATCATTTACTCCTGAAATGGCCCCTCGTTCTTCAGGGAAAACTGAGGATTGACTACTTCAGTGAAATCATCATAGTTATCTGTAAATAAATATATGAAATACTGGAATTCATTCATATAACAGCACCACATGCTGCAAGATCAACTTCCTCCCTGCATTCTGTGTCTATTACAAGGTGAGTCTGGCGTGCCTATTCATATGATATGTTATTTCAATCGTTGTGTATGCTTATATAATCTTTTTCACGATCAGGATCATGGTTGGCATTCATTCATAACTGCAAAGGGCGCAGGCTGGCTGGTGGAGCAATGCAAGTGTGGTGCAGCATGTCAGGATCATGATCGGCCATAGATTGATCCTCCTTTTTGTGGGCGTTGGTGGCCGGCATAGCGGTGAAACAAGCCGCTTATGTGAAATCGGCAATTCTTATATTTTTACATAGCTGTTGTGTAGTGTAATCATAAGAAATTATACAGTATCCGAACTGAGGTCGTAGCTTCACTGTTTCCTGTGCATGCTGTTGTCTTTCTGGCATGTATATCTTTCCGTTGCTGTGAGAACTAAGGAAAGTTGCTATCTTGTCCCAGCATTACACACCAATGACCAACTAAACATATCTCGGCAGTTAAGTGTCTGATTATGTTGTGGCAGGTAAATTTTAGCAGGGGTATTTTATATGTGGGCATACAGAGAAGAACCATATACGCGTGCAAAAAGATGGAAAAGTTTCCATCATTGAGCAGCTGGTGCGGTTTAATTAATCAAAATAATATTTGTGTCCCTAATTAAATTCTGCATCTAATCAGAGGGACACGTGTTGGTGCAGCAAAGGTGGTTGGCACATCGCCATGTGAGTTCTCATTGAAACATACAATTTTCATATATATAAAGTTTGTCTCTATTGGTATCCATATAAAAATGATATGAATTTATGAACGAAGCTGAAAGAAATTACGAACACAGAGAACTATCCATGCAGGCACCGAATAATTAAGAATTGGCTTAGATAATAAGTAATT
Source organism: Panicum miliaceum (assembly GCA_032594955.1). Classification (NCBI taxonomy): domain Eukaryota; kingdom Viridiplantae; phylum Streptophyta; class Magnoliopsida; order Poales; family Poaceae; genus Panicum; species Panicum miliaceum. Next base: position 1,021,845 of record CM064070.1, on the reverse strand, counting down.
GTGCCTATGCATAGTACGAGCCAGCATGGATAGTCACATATAATGATGTGTTGTTGGTGACGGTTCTAGTTTTATCGGTACAAATGAGACGGAAAGCAGTTGCAGGCACAGAGATTAATGTAGCTTGTGTCCTATAATCTGCTTCCATGATGGTAATGGTAGGCAAGCAGAGCCAAAGAGCCTTGCTTTAAGATTGACAAATGTTCAAGAGATGAAGACGTGTTTATAGCACTAATAGCAGTAGTTTAGATCCGCAAGGTGCATATGTATCAAGTGTATGACTTAATTTATTCAGACATCAGGGTAATAAGAAAAAGATACTAATTATTGACGCAAAAACTGAGGATGGCTAACGACTTTGATGTTAAGGAACGATGCAACGACTGAGCCAACGACTTATTTACTCACATATGGAAATTTCTGTCGTTGCCTGCTATTGCACGCAGTAGTTTTGATGTGGCGTAAGATTTTGGAGGATGTGGTCCCGTGACTCAACTGTTCAAGCACAGAATAAATGCATGGCATTTATTAGTTTTTTCATTGTAACTAACCGGTTCATTTTGTTTGGATTTTTTTACAATTTTGGTTCTCCGAAAATGGCAAACAAACAAACAAAAGAGTGTGTGGAAGCTGAACAAGATTTACAAAATTTGTCACAGGCGCTAGCGGTTTATGGCGTGAAAGCATGGGTGAGGGATAACAATGCCGTCAATCATAGGATTGGCTATACCCGGTGGCGGACCGTAGTGGCGGTGAAGCGGCTCCGGCCCCTTCTTGCTCCACGCGCTGTTGCATCATACGTGCTTGTCAGCTATTGTCTGCTCTGTGCTGCTGCAACCAATGATGAGATGCGTAATGTACACAATACAACTCAGATACTCATAATGTACGCGCACTTAACCCTGTGAACATACGTACGCAAACCCTACCCTTTTAAGCATCTTCGAAAACTGAGCCAACAAATCCTCGAGATTGACGAAGTCACCACAGACGTCTCGCTGTCGACGGGAATGTCGCCTACCACTAAAAGCACAACGCCGTTAAATTCTAGAAAATTCGCTTCCACAGGGAGTCGAACCCAGGACATGGGTGCTGCTGAGGCTCTCGTGACCACCAGAGTACATTATCCATCCAAGCATATTTTTGATTTTTATAAGCGAAAATGAACAAAATCGAACAACATGCAATCCTACTTTACAAGATTATTTTAAACCCAATCATTTCAATCAAAGGATAAATTAACTGCTACTCAATATTTAGGATGAGAAAAATGTGCGAGTGATAATCCTAGGTCATCACAGCCGGTAGTTTCAAACAGGGGCTTTATGTAAAACATGTTTGTTGACACGAAAAATCAGAAGAGCACCCCTATCTTGATGTGAGCCTTGCCCATCAGCCCTAACAAAAAAAAAGATAAATCGGGAAATGATGGAAAAGGGCCCATAGGGCATAAAAGTCCACCCACAACAAATTCCGACTGCATGGTGGCCAGCCCAGCCCAGCCCACCACATTCCTTATGGGTGAGTGAGCAAAGGAACTGGGCCGTGTAAGAAATAATGCAGGCAGGCCCCTTAGGGTAAACCCAGGAAGAGAAGAGAAAAAAAAAAAGACCCAAAAAGATCCCAGCGTTCCCCTGCTGCGCGACGCGGCCGCCGCCTGCGCCATCCCCTTCTTCCTCTCCCTTCCCACCTCCGGTCGCCCTCACCGTACCTCGCCTCCCCGTTGCTCCTTTGCGGGGCTCCTCTGACTAGGGGACCTGGTGGCGCCAGCTTCCGCCGCCGTGCAGCCGGGGGGAAATCCACGAGGAGGAGAGGGGATCAGTACTGGAGCAGCAGATAGGCAGCCGGGAGGAGGTTGGGGAGGATGGTTTCGCTGTCAACGTGGTTCCGCTACGCCGCCCACAAGTTCGAGTACTCCATCTCCCTCACATGGAAGGTGCTAACTAATACATTCATCTCCTTCACCTCCTCCACCCTCGCTCTAGATCCATGCGTGCTAGTACTAGTGTTTATCCTACCTTTCTCCCTAATTAATTGCCCCTATCTGCATTCCTGTCTGTTACTTGTCGATTCTGTTCGATCCATTTGCCGTTAATCGAAACACTACTACAAACTTTAATTTTGGAGCTAACTAAGTTGTGGAGACGAACAGCTGGACCATAGGAAATGGCTGTAACATTATGCATGATGTGCTTGCAGCAGCCTCAGCCCGACTTCATTCCTTCACAATTCCTACTTAGGTTTATTATAGTCACCATGTTGATTGTACCCATGGATAGAGATTGCAAACACAACATCATGATTTTTTTTTTGTTTGTTTTTTTGGGCCATCATGTCTGAATTTTCCTTAAGGAAAAACCTTCAACTCTATTTATATATTTATCCTCTCTTCATCTGTATCCAAGCAGAAATATAATGTTGGCCAGATCAACAGTACGGAGCTAACTAATGCAATATGGAAAAACTTCTTCCAAGGCAAGCTCACCTTCACGCATTGGACCAAAGGAGGAGAATCCATGGCTCCCATCGTATCTCCAACTGGAGGAACCCTCCTTGTCAGAAAGCTTGCAAATTTAAGCCGCACGTAAGCGCTTTCTTTTCTCCGCTGCATTCAGCTCGCTGCGCCTCTCTTTTTGATGTTGCCAATCACTAACACGATATTCCTAGCAATCTAAACATGTGCCCAATGTTTAAATTGTGGTTGAAAATAAATGTATGCACCCTAGTTTAAAGGTTGAATAACAGGGAATACTTTAGGTGACAGTTTACTAGTTGAATTCTTGTCAGTACCAGTTTTTAAAGATTTATTCCTATACTTTTTCTTTACGATTCCCCTATCAAAATTCTATTTCTTTCCCATCCCTCTTAACATCTAAATTGCACTGAACTAGTCTGCACTACATTAGAACTAATGAAATCTGGAAGTGTGTTTGGCCTCAACTGTTGCGTTGTTGAAGCCAAAACATTTTGTGAGTAATTTATGTATCATTTTTTCTTGTACTGGGATGTTACCTGAGATTTTCATTGGTACTGCTCAATGTTCGCCATTTGTGTGCACATGCAACCAGGGTGACTTGATCTATATGACGTAGAGCTTCGAATACAATAATCATGATGCGGGTGCTTGCCCAATCTCCTTGTCTTAGCATCATGGGGATCACTTGATCCATGTAACTGGCGAGTTGGTGGCATGAACTGTCAAACACCTGTTTGGATAACCACATGTGGTAAAGGAATTCGCCCAAGTACACACTTGATCGTCTACTGAACCAGGCAAGGTAGACAAGCTGCTGCAATCACAAGGATGCACAAGAACACAAGAGGTAGAGAATAACTCCCAATTCTTAAGAGGGCAACTGTGGCAAAGAAGAAGAGCACTTGGCTTCTCTGTTTTTCTAAATTAGGTTCCTGGTTAGGTTTTAGAAGAGCATCTCTCCTACTTCGCCCAGTCCGAATTTTGTGGGTCTGTTAGCTTACACCAAAATATGCATAATTCTTTCTATACAGTTCCAAGTGAGTGCCCATCTATTGCATTTGAAAGTAGACATGACAAGGTTTCCATCCATATACAATACTCATCTTGGAAGCTCGCAAGTAATACAGAATTTGTCGTGACATTCATGGACAGAATCTGTGCGCCAGAATGTTGATTGCAACTTGCTTATCTCTGTCTGTCTCTTGGCTTGACCTTCCTTTGCTTGTGCTTCAAACCTGAGAACAAGCAAATGTATTTCCATTTGGTAGTAAACAATTCTCAGTAAGCGCATTATTATATTCATTAAGGAACAGATTCATCTTGTGCTGTAGTTGCTTAGTTTGAGCTTGTGCCATGGATCCTCATATGTTACCTTTTTTTGTTCAGCAAAGAATGCTTGAGTGAAACTAGAGATTCTCATCAAAATAACTAATATTGTGCCATGTGACTTGCTTAATCTGTTTTCTACTGCAAAAACTATTATAAATAAAACTCAACCAGAGGGACAGACTTCCCGACCCTCTGATTTCGTCCTAAAGAGTACCAGTTCTTCGAACCCAAGCTGGCCAAGGGTTTCATTGCCCCCCCCCCCCCCCTCCCCCCACGCCGAGTTCATCACCCTACCATTTGTGCTACAATAAGCTTTGGTAAAAAAAACTATTATAAAACTAACCCAGGAACCACTTAGGCTTTGTTTTGTGTTTTGACGCTTTATTTGATCACATATATATTTGCTATTCCTAGACAAAGTAATACTCCCTCCATTCACAGATGATAGTCTTATTTCAAAATCTGAGTTTTTCACAATTGATAGCTTTATTTGAGCCCATCCGTCCGTTGCCTCGGGCCCAACACGCATTAACTGCGTATGGTTAAATTCGCGGCGGCCGTTAAGCAAGCGTGCCTCGGTAAATGACGCAACAATTCGACTTCGTGACGGGCGGCTGCCGATCCTGTAGATAAAAACCGGCTGCATGAGTGCCATCTTGCCTCGGTACCAGTTTAGCGTTAAAGATCGCTTGTTTCCATGAGGTAAATAATGACGGGATAAGTAGGATTGATAAGCAACATTTTTTGCTTTGGTCATTGTGCCCATCCCAAAAAAGACTATCATCTGTGAATGGAGGGAGTAACTATTAAGAAACTTATATTTGAGAACCAAAAGAGTAGTGGAGTTTGTTAAGACACCAACTCATTGACAAACTATATGGCACAGCATGGATAGATGCCCTTAGCCGCAGTTCTAATAGGGTTGTTGTACCAGAAGCCTTTCACGAACCTGACCACAGTTCAACAATATGAATTTGAAATTTAACCGATATTTGTTTGCAAAAATAGCAAAGTGCCATATATTACAGGAAAATAAATTCGAAAAAAAATTATGTAAACAAAAAATGGTCACTAAACAGTTACACGTACATGAATTTTGTTGTTCTGTTAATGGCTGCAACTCATGTGGTGAAGTCATTCACTGCTTCGAGCTATCGTGTAATTGAGGATCAGTGATTATGGTTTGTTGTTTATGTAATGCCCAGGGTCCAAACCAGCTCAGGCCTTACCCTATAATAAACCATGCGTATAGCTAATCTCATTTCCATATTTGCTAATCAACTCATGCAGTCAGTGCAAAATGGTATGCCGATGTTGCCACATTCCTTTCTTGCAATACTCTTTAAGAACAGCAGTCGATCATGGCCCATCTGTTTGTATGAAGCAACATTGTTTTCAAACTGTTGACAATGTGAAGTTTAGTTAATCTCAAGGTTTATGTACTGGACTAACCAATACCTGATACCTCCTTTTAAATCAACTGATGGTCTCATGGAATAACTACTATAAATTCTCAAGCATGAACATGAAGGAAGCCTGGTTCACTGGTTCATAAGGCCGCTTCACCTGATAGCTGTAGACCATTTACAACATCATATTTTTCTTGAAGCATTTCTAATGGTCTTTTGTGCATCAAATTTATGTTCACAGGCAAGTCTTTGTTGGGGACGTCGTCTTGTTAAAAGATCCAGAGAAATCTGATGATCTAATTATTCGACGGCTGGCTGCCCTAGAAGGCTATGAGATGGTCTCTAGTGATGAGAAGGATGAGCCATTTGTACTCGAGAAAGACCAATGCTGGGTCCTTGCAGACAACCAGGCCCTAAAGCCAAAGGTATGTATGTTATTTATGCTTGTAATAATAACATGTGTAATTCTGTTAGTTGGCATTGCACCAAGATATACTCGATTTTGTTATGTAAACCTGAAATGTTGCCATGCCCTCACTGTAGATTCTCGAATTGTGGTGTTGGCGAATAAGTGTATTGCATTTCAACAAAGGCCTCTTTGTTAAAGTTTTTTCATGATTGTTTTTTGGTGACAGGAAGCTAGAGATAGCCGCTTGTTTGGACCTGTCCCTATGACTGACATCCTTGGCAGAGTGATATACTCTTTAAGAACAGCTGTTGATCATAGTCCAGTGGAGAACAGGTCTATTCATATGCTATATTCAGCTCTGCTGCCTCTAATCTCATTCAATACCTGCACCCTGCATCAGCTAAATGTTTGTTTCTACAATCTGTGCAACAGTGGCATTGCCATGAACCAGGATGCCCCTGTACTGGCAGTGGAGCTTGATGTGGAAGAGATGGCAAAGAATAACAAGACGTAGATACTTGATGCTTTTGACATACAACGCTGTAACTTATTGTCGTTATGGATTTTGTTATTTATGATTTGTCGCTTCGAGTAGAACTCACATTGGAATGTTTGTTCACGGTTTGCCTGTGGAGAAGTCAATAATCGTCTTAACAAATAATCCAGAGGTTGCTGGATCGTGATCTTTCCAATTTTGTGTTGGTACGTTGCGTGATTGTAGTGCCTGAAAATGAGATTACATGTTCAGTTGCTGGGTCGTGGCCTTTCTAATTTTTTATCATTAGCAAGGTGAAATCAAATTGATCTGATAAATTGCTGCAGGATTTGTATGTGTGTGCATAAACGGATAAGCTGCTGCAAGAGTCTTGTAGCGTAATTACCCGATTATCTATGAAGATTGCTGCGACCTGATACCATAGACAACTCCCCAAGAAAATTTTAAAATTGTACTGAAACTGACTGTAATTATCAAATTTAAAGTGAAAATTGCATAAAAATTGAATTTTCAAATTGTACACGATGTACGTACAATGTAGGATATTGTTTTCTGCAGGAACTGAACGTAGGCTGGTACATGATGGCACTTTCCGAAGCCTGACGACCGAGCTGCCCTTTGCAATGAAGAAGATAGCCGTGAGAATTCTTGCTTCTTGTGATCAACCCTGTCCTCTCCGAATCTCTCAAGTCATCACCATGCATCAAAATAGCATGCGTTTGTCGCAGAAATGAGTTTTTGACCACTTTATTCATGCATGAGATAAATTTGAAAGTAAAGGGGCCAATAAATTTTTTGAAAAACTGTGAACAAATCTCAGAGGACATGTGCAATGGCTTCTCTAAGTCATACTTGATTGACACAAATGTATTAATAAGTCCTATCTGTAGATGTTCGGAGCAACAAGGGGGATTTTAAAATGGGTTGACAAAAGAATCGAGGCAGAATACTTGACAGATTCAGTTCTCTTTTAAGCTTCCCCAACGCGCTTCTTTTCCTCAACCTAGGCACTAGAGTTGGGGGCAAAAGTTCCAATTCATCTCACAATCCCCCAATTCCGTGCGTTACATATTAAATCAATCTCACAACCTAGGTCTAATTATCCGTGACATCGCTAGGCAGGTCAAGTCTGACTGGAATATTGCCTGGGTAGTTCAAACTGGGGAGGCCCGACCCAATCATACTGCAGAATGGAAAGATTGTTAATATTAGAAAAGAACTGATCAATATCTGCAAAAACTAATAGAAAAGACTAGAGCACGCCATTCGTAGACAATGAGGCAGAGAAGAACAGACCTCCTGTCCACAAGCACCATTGAGCGGAGCTCACAGTTCTTGAAGCTACATAAAACCAAACGGAAGTTAGCTGCAGATACCTCTGATAAAGATAAGCACGGTTTGTTTAACTTTCAACATTTTAATATTTCATAAGTGCCGAGGTATAAGTGAGAATTGACCTTCTTTTCACGTAAGTTTAAGTGAATGCACTGTCTAGTTCAAGATTAGAGGTCTCGAGTTCTAATTCTAGTGAGCACAGTTAAATAAATAAATATAGTCAACTCCTAAGTTTAGGTTTGAGGCATGCAAATGCAACTGCTTGCACATAAAGAGGTGTTGAAGCATAAATGAATTTTCCACCTTCTCATATGGTTAGGCTTTTGGACTGCACTGGTCGGTGCATGCAACTTAATACCAAATATCATCACAACAGAAACTGAAGATGCTTATTCTTTTATAGTGGACATATACTCAATACCGAGGCACTTACCGCTTGCTCATTTCGTGTCTTATGGTTGGATGACACTCCTTGCTGTACATGCGTAAGGTATCTTGTAATAGAACACTATGGGTGACGATAGCTATCTCTTTCTCTTCTCTCGTCCATAACCTACGAGTAACTTCAAGAAAAAGGCAAATGAATATGACCACACAAATGTGAAAACTGGTATATTCGATGGACCATTTAATTAAATCACTTTCTAGGGGCATAACCAGCATTCAAAATGACAATTAATCGTAAAGAAACAAACTCTGGCAATCCATGGCTATACAAAAAGAGGAGTTACGCCTAACTATAATGTCTAAGCAGTGATATACCACAGCCAGAGCTTTCATTGTTTTTATCATACACAACAGTATAAAATCTATATGTCCAACACGTCAAAGAGTTATCAGTTCAAATGGAGCAAGATATGCTTCCATGATTTGTGTAAAAAGAATGAAAAGTGTGCCATTATGGAAAGCCAATTATTATTTGCATAACACATGCAGCTGAAATATTAGTTATACAAGATGGCTATTGATTTTCATAGTTGTACTCATGAAAAAAAAATTGATTGATCATAGAAAACAGAAGTTACCAATCCATGAACTTCATACCCCTTGCTGCAACTGACTTATGTGCTTCTCTAACATCTGGTACCCAAAGAACATCTTCATCATTCTCTATCTGTAGTGAAAGCAAGTTCATATATATTACGATATGCTGCGGACACACTTGAATTGGAGAGGTTCACAAAATGATTTGTCAATTGACAGTAAGGAGATACTTTCCAGCGAAAAATCAATGGCAGGAAACATTGTTCGATATTCTGTAATGCTCCTCCTCTTGTCACAGGGATGCCCACCTTGCTTTCAACAAAATAATTAAACAAAAAAAATGAAATACAGAAAGCAATTAAGGTATAGTAGGAATGACCAAAGTGGTCTATTTAGTGAACAAAAATAATGTAAATGAGGCACCGAGTTGTGGCATATATCATTGTTTTGCAAAATCCGTGTAACCACATCTTAATCAAATGACAGTTTATGTTTTACATGTATTCTTCAGGAAAAGGAAGTACCAAGCGCTCCCTGCAGGTCTCAACTGCAAGAAACGGTGGGCAGTTCAAACTTGAAATTGCCAGACGTTCACTATGTCCAGTATTTTCCACCATTAACGGAGGTGCACCAACTCCACCAGTATAGCTTTCACCACCAAAAACCCCCACTGCAGTCTGCATAGTCCTGTGATAGTCCAGGGTTAAATATATTGAGGTTCATTCAGTAGTTACATGCTACTGCAATGTACCATCGGGAGAATAATATGGATGGGGTTATCTTAAAACCTAACTTGGAGAAAGCTTAAGGTAAAGTGGTTTTTTTTTTCTGTGTGCAACAAACTACACACTACAAAGGTTTCTCACCCTTATGGTACTCTTGTATAGAACAAGTAGAGTAAAAAGGGGAGTATAGTAGAGGTGAAAGTCAATGGTTAGTCTAGGACACTATTTCCAAATTAGGGAGGGGCTTAGGCTAATTATTTTTATACCAAGGGCTAAAGAGGAAGGTCAAATAATGGGCGTTGTCTTGTTCCTAGTCTTGCTGATGATGGGCTTTCATTTCATCGATCATAAAGCTAAGAACATGAAGCTTTGCAATGTCCAGGCATTCATAAAGACTCAAGCCATTTGTCGATATGTCCCCAAGGCATTGCAATAAAGGCATGATTAAGGCTGGAAAAAATGGATGAACCAAATAATAAACCCAAAGCATGTAAATAAAGACGAACTTTAATAGGCCCTTCCAAATGCCACTTTCAGCTGAAGGGGAAAAAAGATAAATGCTCCAAATTTTAATGGAATACCATACCTTAGTAAAGGGGAACAAATAACCAGCTCAATCTTTGCTGCAAGCCCACAGTTTTTCACATGCTCTCGCAGATAGTCAACCTACACATTTAGGTAAATCTTAATCAGGAACTAGAAACATTAAATTTTTTTACAAAAACAAATGACTCATAATTCTTTTCATTGAAACTATCCGGATAACCAGAAACTCAACCAATGTAGAGAACTACTGTCCCTGTCCTAGAATATAGCTATTTTTAAGTTTTTTAAATTAAACCTTTTAAACTTTGACTATATAAATGATAAAAAACCATAAAAATTAATAATATAAAAATGATATTAATTTGTTCATAATGAAATCAACTATCGTAACATGTTACCTTTTTATCTAAAACAAATTATTTTTGAAGATATTAGTGGTTAAAGATGAAAATATTTAACTTTGACCAAGTCTAAAAGTTGATATATTTTAGAATGGAGGCAGTACAAATTAAGACTTTGAAGTGGACAAAACTTCAATTGGCTATATTATGGCTACAAATTGGATGCGAAACCTTGGGACCTTATAAGTTATCGAGAGTGATTTATGTGAGTGGCGCTAGCAGCAGACTCATTGTAGGACCTGTGCTGCTGTTGTGCATAAAGTCAGCATTAAGATATCCTCTATTTCCCACCTTATGGGTGCCCTTAGACGTTGTTATTAGCCACGTGGCACTTGTCCATATGCGCAAAGGAGGTTTTTGCCCGTATAGCTGCTTTCGTCGATGTAAGATGAGTTCATCGCTGTTGCCAGAAATTGGCTGTAAAGTCTTCCGTTTCTGCGATTTTGGTGAGCTTTAGCATCGTAGCTTGTCTCCGACATCCATATGGATATGGATAATATGGTGTTTCAATTGATTTCTTTGTAATCCAGATAATGCTCTCCTACTACTCTTTCAAACATCTTTCTCATCTAATTTTTTTCCTGTGAATTTCACATCTGAAATGAAACTTTGCACCTTGTATCAGTACTAGAATAACTGAATAACTCTCACTAAATGCAAAAGGACAATTCCTGCAGGCTTTCAAGAGGTTCCTCAGAACAATCAGTGACGGTGGCATCGTGATTTTTCCTTAACAGAGGAATGTCATACAGTCATAGCGAAAGCAAACTGCCACAGCTGCGTCTGACAGTCGATGTCACCATCCAAAAGCAGATTTTTTTTTCAAAAAAATGAGAAACATGATGATTATTTGCATGTCATTATGAAGTGAAGAATCGCCACTGTAGGATCAGAAAGAATAGAGAAAGTAGTAGTGAACAGTTTGGAAGCACTACTTGAATCATATCTACGGGCAACCCAAATTAAACTGGGGCATTTTTTGTCCAATTTGTTTAGATAGAAATTATAACTTTTGACATGAAGCATAACTTTTAGTTTGACGCGCTACAGTGTTCAGCTTCTGTTAGCAGACGCGCAGAGCTGATAATTTTAAGAGCAGTGCATTGTCGCGCTTACAGATCGAAAAGTGGGAAAGGAACAGGAGGAGGAACTTACTTGTCTCCAGCCCAAAGGAGTAATTGGAGCATCAAAGAAGGCGGGTGACGTGTAAGCACTGCGATCCTTCTCGCCTTCCACGTTGTGAACACCCTGGGCGTGCCTCACCTGTGAAGATTGAAACAAGCATTTTTTTCTTTGCAAATCTGTGATGCAATGTCGGGAAACTGAAGTGAAGTACCAGGTGTATGGTCTTGCAGCGGTGCAGAGGGTACATAGCAGTGCCAGCGCTTGGCTTCATTCCTGACAACGATGCAGATGAAGGCATGGAAGCATCAGGCAGAGAAGACATGGCGCTGGGAGGGAGACGAGATGAGATGGAAGGCTTGCTTTCCTTTCTTGTCAATTCAGCTACGCAGTTGTGCGTGCGTACCTGATCAGTTCCTCGTAGGTCGTAGCAGCAGCGAAGGAGGAGAGATTTGTCAAAGGGTCTGATCTGATCTGACGAAGCAGAGCATGGACGTCGTGCTTCCTCAAGTCAAAGCAGCGCCTGGGTATTAACTCCATCTCCTCCATGTGTACCCGCACCGCCCCACTACCCCAGTTGACTTCTGAAGGTTCAGTAGGAATGACGAGGTAACTGATCAAGCCGCAATGAGTCAGGTCCAGAAACCTGTTTGCATCTAATCTAATCTATACAGAAGCTTCACAGCAACAGGAACAGTAAGCAGCTAACTCGTGGGCGATGGAATCACCCCCCTTACAATCAAGAAAACACTTTGCCAATGCCGCGTACTTAGTCTGGCTTCTTGTAACATTACTCTCAACAATATCGATCCTCTCGAAAGAGAAGTATAAAAAAAATCTTATCACCAGAAGTGAAAAGAACATTTCATTTCCGTGAACTTCATAGGAAACAGACGTAATAACAATGGTCAGTTCAATATGCAACTGTTTAGCTTTGACGGGATGCAACTAGGGAGGTGTCAAAATGGGTTCACAAAAGAATCAAGGAATCAGTGGTAAAACACAAAACGAGACTCAGACTGAATCAGTTCTCTCTTGAGATTCCTCTCAAGGTGCTTCTTATCAGCGACATCTCTGGGCAGATCAACTCCATCTGGGATCTTGCCAGGGTAGTTGTAACTGGGGGAATCTGATCCAAGCATGCTGCATCACCGGAAATAATCATTATGACTCTTACAAAGTGTTTTTCCTTTTTGTGATTCTATGTTGCAAGGAAACACACAAGGGTGTACAACTAACCTCCTATCAACCAGCACCAACGACCGGAGCTCACAATTTGCAAAGCTTCATAAAACCAATTGAAAGTCAGCAACTCATTCTCCTGATGGAGTTTAACACGGTTTAAATATTTTACTGTTTTGTGCAAGGACAGTATGGCAGAGAGATTGAGAGTGAGTGAGAGGAAAAAAAAGGGAACTCATAATGCTTATCCTCTTGCATATATTATCATGTAACGTTGGGCAAGAGCTGTGAATGTAATAATATGATGTCAATAGTTCATCTGCAATAAGTTTGAGAATGTTTCTGTGTTGATAATTCATTACTTGACAGCTACAAGGGGGAAAAAAAATGAAAATGTCAAGACACTTACTACTTGCTCCCTTCATGCCTTACAGTAGGATGGCACTCTTTGCTGTACCTACGTAAGGTATGCCACAATAAACCACTATGAGTGACAACGGCTATCTCTTTCTCTTCTCTTGTCCATAACCTGCAGGTAAGCAATATGTTCAAAACAATGTAAACGAATCCAAGTGGTTTATTCTCAATTCTATAACAAAATTAAAGGAAGAGCAAAGAAGTCAGATCTTTGCCAGGAAAACGTTAATTTGGTTTGTGTCAAGACATATGACAAAGATGTTGAGAATGCAATTATCCACTACCACTTTAAGGAACAAGTTTATTTAATGATATAGGCAGCCCGAATATAGGCAACACTAGGCGGCCAAAGTGTTTCAAGATCATATACTCACAGAAAAGAGATGGATTGATCTAAAAAAAATTACCAGTCGAAAAACTTCATACCCCTCTCCCCAAGGGACTCGAGGCTTTCTCTGACATCCGGTACCCAAAGAACATCTTCATCATTCTCTATCTGTAAAGAAAGTGCGTGCACATATCTTATGTTACACCGATGGAAAGAAACAGGTGCAATTGCTAACAAATTAACAATACAAGATACTTGCCAGTGAAAAGTCAATGGCAGGAAACAGAGTACGATGCTCTGTTATGCTCCTCCTCTTATCACAAAGATGGACACCCTGCATTTAACAAAAAAAGAAAAAAAGGAAATATGAAGAAGGTGACATGGGAACAGCCAAAGTAGTCTTGTTAGTTAGCAACAACCGATATAAATGAGGGATTATATAATCATTATTTTGCAAGATGTATACAACAAAAAATCTTGATTCAAATGATTGTTCATGTTTTACATGTATCCTTCAGGAAAAGTACCAAGCGCTCCCTGCAGGCCTCGACAGCAAGAAATGGTGGGCAGTTCAAATTAGAGATTGCCGGACGTCCACTGTCCGCAGCATTTTCCACCATTAGTGGAGGTGCACTTATTCCATTAGTATAACTCTCACCACCAAAAACACCCACTGCAGTCTGCATAGTCCTGCGAGATTGCCTCAGGATTAAAGAGTGTGGTTCATTCTATAAATTACATACCACTGCAATTTACTTTGCCTCAGCACTGGAGTTCTGATAAAAATCTAGACTGACAGCTGGTTGAGCAACTATTTTGATGAAAAGGCATGATAAGGGTGTAAAGAAAGCATGAGGCAATTTCTATCTGTACTGGATCCAAGGGAAACGTCTTATACAAATGATTCAACAACAATATGCAGACCTGTTACATGAATGGTCCATATACATATTTTTATCATTGTGCACAAATGTTTTCATATTATGTTCATCATTTCCATTAACAAAAGTACACAAAAACAAAACAGTGACATTATGATTAAACCATTCCATGGAAGTCAAGCTTTACACGAGACTCAACATCCAAAATTCTTATAATTCTACACCATCATTTAGAACAAAAAAGATGCTGAGTTTTGACTGTAACCCCCAAAAATTGAAAGTGGGGTTTAAACCAGGTTTTGGTGCTAATGACTGAATGTGTACAACTCTATGGTCAAACTGACATACTGACCGAGCAACTACAACTGGCATACACAGCAGAGAAGCAGTTCAAGAAAAAGAAAATATGGTTCTGGTCTACCAAGTCTATATCTTTTAAACAGAGCTGCAATTTATCCTAGTAGCTGAGATTTTTCTTAGAACGAAGAAGAGCAATTTCAATGGTGAACAACACCATTTCTCAAAACATAAGGAAGCTTACAAGACGATGCAGGGCACGCACAAAAAACGTTAATACACAACTGTACCTCAGCAAAGGGGAACAAATAACAAGCTCAATCTTTTCTGCAAGTCCACTTTTTTTCACATGCTCTCGTAGGCAGTCGACCTATAATTTCATTTAGGTAAATCTTAGTAAAGGAATTTGGACCTGAAATGTCATATGGAAACAACTGCCTCTGGTATATCGATAAGGGAAAAAAAAAACTACCTGCAATATGCAGGCCCAGAAACTCAACCTATGTATTTGCACATCAAAAGTTTTGAGTCAAACAGGCCATGAAATAGGTTCACAACTTCCGATTGAACACAGGAATTCATATACTTTGTCAAGGGAAACCGATTCATCCAAACAAGGGCATTGTTGTTCCATTTTGTGACAACGAGAGAAGGAGTGGTCTACTTTTTCAAGAGTCGATGCCAACAATTGGGACCTTACAAATCAGTAACAAATACTTTGCATTTAAAATGACTGAAAAATAAAAAGTTGACACCTTCTACCAGCGCCATAAATTCTGTTCATGGCTACAAGATGCACTTTGTGCAGGCTTGTTTCCATGGAAGCTCCAATAAATAGTAGGTTAGGGGAACATGTCAAACATTATATAGTGATGATTGCAGTTCACCTTGATTTTTACCTTTTTAGGAAATAAAAATACCTCCTTTAACATAAGAGAGCATTTTGTATGCAACTTGATGGGTTTAGACCACCGGAAGCAAAATTTCGGAAAAGAAGCACAACATATATAGCAGGCCAAGACGTCCAGATTTTGTTATTGGAACCAATAATCACCCTAATCTAGAGCAGCGATCGCTGATATATTTGTGGAGAAAAAAAAGGAAGAGCGGAAAGTTACTTGGTTCCAGCCCAAAGGAGTGATGCGAGCATCAAAGAACTCTGGTTTCATGTAGGCACTGTGATCCTTGTCGCCTTCGACATTGTGGACACCCTGGGCATGCCTCACCTGCATGATGTATCAAATGGTAACGTGTAAATGTTTATTTTTTAAAAAAGGAACTTTTTCCTTGTATCATTTACAGGTCTGGATTTCAGTATGTAAGGGAACAAGTAGGAACCAGGTGTATGGTTTTGCAGCGGTGCAGAGGGTAGATGGCAGTGCCAGCGCTGGGCTCCATTTGTCCTGACTCCTGAGGCAACATCACACATGGTAGATGATCATACACGGAAGGGTTGGGCGGATTGTAGTATTATCAACTGATTCAATAATTGTGTAATGCAATAATACAATGCCCCTTAATTCGTTGGGGGGAAGAAGGACTAGAACATGAAAGATGCGTGAATTGAACCCGAGAGCAGAGAAAGATATGGGAAGGAACTACTGCATATCCTCCAGTCTCGGCAGTATTTTCCGCATCCGGCAAATTAAATCAAAACACGCTGCAGCACGCGTGTCTGTGATCTACTAACATCAGGGAGATGCGAATTCAGAGGCGGGGAACTGAAGAAGAAGAGCATGGTTGTGATCTACTAACATCAAGGAGATGCGAATTCAGAGTTGCAGAACTAAGAAGAGCATGGTTGTGATCTACAGTAGTATGTTTCTGACGTTGCGCATGCGTGCGTGCCGTACCTGAGTATGTATGTATTAGCAGCAGGAGCAGGTGGATCGGAGGAGATTTGGTTGCGGCGGCCGTCACCCTGAGTCCCTGATCAAGGAGATGCTGTTGCTGCTGCCGCGCCGACTCACAGGTTTGCCTTGTCCTCCTCTGGTGGGGTAGGAACACGGATCTCCTATTATCAAATTTGTAAATTTGTTTACTCCTCCGTGGTTCTCTGTGTCACGTCGGCGCGGAATGGATGCATTGAACTTGAACCTTCCCCTCCTCCTCGGTTGCTCCGCTGGTTGGCTGTCCTATTATCCAAGGAGGCGCTACCACGTGGAGTGGAGAGTCTCCAAATGGAATGCTCGCTGGCTGCTATGTATCACCGATACGCGATACGATACGGTACGGCGATACGTAGGTTTGAAAAACGATACAGTGGTAGTATAGAGAGAGTATGGAAGTATCGAAATATCGAAGTATCGGATACGGATACGGCTGGATTAGCGACGTATCGTGATTCATATAGGCCGGCTGCGACGACACGGTGATGTTGGAGACACGGCACGGCACTGCACGTCACTTGCATTGGTTCTCCGAGATTCTCGATCTGTGTGCGAAACTGTTTTGCGTCCTCCAGACGAGAGAGACCAAACCAGGATAACGGTGTCGCCTTGTGCTGGGACTTGCAAATTTGCAATTGGATAACAATTGCGTTAGTTAGTTACTAATAATAGCACTAGAATCCATAAACAGGCTTCTTCTTCTTCTTTTACTTTTCTTTTCCCCAAACAAATGAGCATATGCGACAGTAATCAGTTTATAGATTATAAGCCAGCCGCAGAGAACACACAAATCTTGTTCGCTTGTAGCCATCAGTACATTAACACATGCATGAACGCATCTCCCGTCGTGGACCATCATCACCGTCACATATCCCGCTGCCTCAGCACCCCCTCCGTCAGATTAAAATGTACCAAATTGTCCACTTGAGGATGCGTCCGTACTGAATCACCCAATGAATACACTTGGAATCACAATTTATTATCTCCCTCTACTAGTATAAACATCTTAATGATGATATACTTTTCTTACCTTAGAAAACCGTGAGCAAATCAGTACTCCCTCGGTTCGTAAATATTTATCACCGTTGACTTCTGGCCGCGACGCTTGGCCACTAGGCTTATTCAAATATCTTTCTTCTTCTTCTTTTATCATCAAAGAAACGTACTTTGAGCATGGTTTATATTTTGATATTTGCCCTAAGATTTTGAATAATACGACCGGACAAACATCATGCATGACGAAAAAGCTAATGGTGACAAACATTCAGAAAGGGACGAGTACGAAGCAGGCCGCGTGGATCGTTGGGCGCAAAGTAAAGGGAAAGTAAAGTTAGACAAGGAGGAACAAAGAGAAATAAAACTAAGTGGGTTCCCACCAAATATATCAAAAAAGGGAAAAAGTGCATTTTACTCCACTCAACAATTCACTTTATCCACTTAACCTCCTAAATAAAATTTAGGCTCAAGCTACTACCCCAAACTATTTCAATTGGTCCAATCTACCTCCTAATGAGATTTCTATTTTTTATTTATCCACTTACAAGTGGAATTTAAACTTTAAATTTTGCAATGTAACTTATAATATGATGCCCTATGCTAAAAAAATACATTATGATTTTTTTCATGAATATTTTTCATGCAGAATTGTATGAATATTTTTCATGCAGAATTGTATTTTTGTGATAAATTTCGTGTTAAATATTTTCAAATTATGAAAATAACCATGAAAAATTCTTAATGTATTTTTTAACATATGACATCATGTTCTCTATCCACTCATAAAATTTGTTTAAAATTCAATTCGTACGCGGAGAAAAAAAAAGAAATATCATTAGAGGGTAGATTGGACTAATTAGAATTGTTGGGGAGTAAATTGAGCATAAATTTTATTCAGGGGGTTAACGAACAAAGTGAATTGTTGAAGGGAGTAAAATGGATTTTTTCCAAAAAAAAAGATACCAACAGTCCGGTCAGCCAAATTATTCTTATGCCAAACAGCTTAAGGCCAGAACGTACAGTTGGCCGTTGTTCTAGGTGTTCTAAAGCAGGCGGCAGGTTTTATACAGAGAAGAGTATTAAAGGAATGAACCATCGTCGGTATAAGATTTGCAGCCGGACTATGTTTCATCCAATGCCATCTTTAAGTTTTACTCTGATGCGGCAGACAGCTTTATGCCTGCTCCACGCATGTGTTTGGAGGAAGCAACTGAAAAGTATTGTTTATATCAGAATCAGTAAAAAAAAGATAAACAAGCTATAATCCGAAGCTCCTCCCAAGTTAAAGATGAACAAGCCACACATAATTTCTATCACCACCCGTGAGAAAGCAGATATGCAACTCTTGGGTTTTAACCCAGAAGAACACAAGCGACCAAGAGAATTTTGTCATGTACCGTAGGTATTATTGCATGGATTTCAATACCCTGAATTTCAATATGGGCTGAGATAACAGACGTAATACATTCCGTAATTCATGCTCAATTAACAACCGGTAACTCCTATTTGTAGATATTGTGTAGCTTGTCTTCTTCAACTGCAGACTTGAACGGGGTCAGAATGAGTTGATAAAAGAATCAAGGCGTCAATGCTCAATATCCTCAGACGGGCTCATCAGTTTTTCTGAGCTTCCTCTACACGCTTCTTATCTGCAACGTCACTAGGCAGATCGAGTCCGGCTGGAATCTTCCCAGGGTAGTTGAAACTCGGGGAATCTGACCCAAGCATGCTGCATCACGGAAAATATAATTACTGTTACAACAAATGCAAAAAATAATACTGCCAAAACAAGCACCAAACAGAAGAAGAGCACGCAAAATCCACAACTGAGGTGGGAAAACTCACCTCCTGTCAACCAACACCATCGACCGGAGCTCACAGTTTGCAAAGCTACATAAGACCAATTGAAAGTTAGCAACACATCCTTCTTGTAAACATAGACATGGATCATCACAATGAGGAAGAAAAACAGGGAACTCAAAAGGTTACCCTGTTGAACATATTGTAGCATAAAAAGGAATAATAGCTTGCGGATATACTAATCTGATGTGTCATAATATATCTGTGTAACTTTGAACAATGTCGCTGGCTTGCTAATGGAGTGGTTGACAATTACCAAGGCAAAAAGAAATTAATGTCGAAACACTTACTGCTTGCCAACTTCGTCTCTTATGGTTGGATGACAATCCTTGCTGTACGTGCTCAAGGTATGATACAAGAAACCACTATGACTGACAATAGCTATCTCCTTCTCTTCTCTTGTCCATAACCTGCAAGTATGTTCAAAAGATGGGCAAATTAATCCAGGTATACCGACAAGACAATAAGTCAGCTTATTGAACAAACTACAATGCCTTTAAAGGCCCTGGCCCACATGCAACAGGTTCGAGCATTCATGCTTTACAGCCTTTCTAAATAACAAATGCTCAATCCTGTCAGTCTACTGATACATGAAAACAAGCAGAAACAATAAGTATACAGTATAGGGGAAGCATGAGTATATTTACAGCAAGAAGTTCAATGGGTATTACCCACTCTTAACTCCTGTAATTTTTTTCTAAATCGCCAAATAAGTGTACACTTGGGAAAAAGACATGCTCATTTCAGGCCCTAACTTGAATGTGAAGATGAACAAAAATGATCCTTCCAAGAAAAAATAATTTGCCTTGTATCTGACCAATACATTTATGACAATAATGCTAAGCAAGCTACTATCAAATCATGCTAGACAGAACAAATTGCTTTGTGATTATGGCCATATGAGATGGTAGTTTCATGCAAATATAGTCATAGAAAGGCAATTACTGCTCTTAGAAAAGAACGTTACCAGTCAATGAACTTCATACCCCTCAGTGCGACAGACTCATTTGCTTCTCTGACATCTGGTTCCCAAAGAACATCTTCATCATTCTCTATCTGTAAATAAAGCAAGTACATATACCTCAAGATACACTATTGAAAGTTTGGAACACCATCAGGAATGGAGATGTCCATGAAATGTCTCATTAATTAACAATAAGAGATACTTGCCAATGAAAAATCAATAGCAGGAAAGAGAGGCCGGTATTCTGTTATGCTCCTTCTCTTGTCACAGGGATGGACACCCTGATTTAACAAAAAGTCAAACAAAACATAAAATATTAAGAAAGTGTATTGAAAAATTATAAATACATTACTAGCGTGATGAAACTATACCAGGAATGGCCAAACTAATTTATTAAGTTAACACAAACCACTGTGAACTACAAGATCATAAGAAAATGATTGTTCATGCTTTTCATGTGTTCTTAAGCAGAGTAAGTACCAAGTGCTCTCTGCAGGTTTCAACTGCAAGAAATGGTGGGCAGTTCAAACTTGAAACCGCCGGACGTCCACTGTGTCCAGCATTTTCAACCATTAGTGGTGCAGCACTTACACCATCAGTATAGTTTTCACCGCCAAACACCCCCACTGCAGTTTGCATAGTCCTGTGAGATTCAGGTGAAATATAATGAAAAACACTTAGTAACTACTCCAACACGTGCAACATAGCCTCATAATATATCATGCCGCAAAACAGGAGCTCTGATAAAAAAATACTCTCTCCGTCCCTAACATAAGAAATTGAAGTTTATAAAATTTGTCCTAAATATAAACATTTCTACAAATTGAATATCAAGTCCTCCCTGCTCTGCGCTTGTAGATGAGAAAAGGAGAGTTGGGAGAAGATGAATCTTATTTCTTGATATTTCAGATACACGGCCTTCGTTTATATAGGCCGATCCTTGCCCCTCAACCAAGCTCTCAACAAACTCAAGATAAACGAATCCCTAACAACCAGAACTCCTCCAACACGAGCTAACCGAGCTAAGTAACTAACAAGCCAAACTAGGACTCTAACTAATTACCCTGCGGCTTCTTATTCTTCCTGGAGTATGTCTTGCCCCACATAACACACACATATAATCTAAGTACTGAAATTATTTTCATAATATCTGTTCATAAATAAACAGAAATGAAATCTCAAACTTTGCGATTACTCATTGCTCAACTTGTACACAAGAATGCAAGTGTAAATTACACGACCTTAGTAATTAGTGCTGGTGCTGCACAGATTAACCCCAAACGAGCCAAGTTGAAATTGCTCTTCTAGGTTAAATCATGTTTCTTTGTGCATTTCTAATGCTGATTGAGTACATCTGTTATTTCACTAAGGAATCAATGATGGGCACAATACATAAAAATCAAAGTGTCCTAGAGGATACGAACAGATCAAATAGACCTTCCAAATACCATGTTCAGTTCAAGAAAAAAAACTATGTTAGCAAGAACAACTTGGTCTCTTGTTTTAACCATATCTATTACTTATCCTAGAAGCTGAGATAATACATACCCAAAAGATAGTGATGGCAAAAGTAAAGAGCCTATCAGTTAGAGGACCCAAAACACTACAAGTGCACATAAATATAATAAGACGAGACTCTACCTCAGTAAAGGGGAAGTAATAACCAGCTCAATCTTTTTTGCAAGTCCACTTTTCTTCACGTGCTCCCGCAGACCATCAACCTACAGCAAATGTAGGTAAATCAACAACTCATGAATCTTGATAATGTCATATGGAAACAATCATGTGAAGACCCAGAAAGAAACTCAGCTAACATACAGAATTACCCATAAAACTTGGAATTTAAAATCAAAATCAGCTCAATGAATCATGAAGCGTCACAGTTGGCTTTAGGAGTGAGGAAATGATGTTACATTTTGGTGCAGATTGGGGAGGGGGAATGAATTCTATCAGAAGTTTGTGCAAAATACACAGGGCCTTAGAAATGCCTTTTGCTGGTGCCAGCAAACAATTCATGGCATACAGGAGGTAATCTGCGGAGGCTTTGTCCATGGAAATTTAATACAAAAGTCAGCCAAGCATTACTGCAAGTTTTGATCATGAACATAAATATTTAATATGACTATGGCAATGTGTAATACTGTAGCTTTCAGGAATGCATTTTTCTGAAAAAAAGATGTCCATCCAAAGTCAGATTTCAGAGACATGATGGCATATGGCATACCATATATGAAGTGAAGATCTGTCATTGTGGAAGGTGAAACTAATTGAAAAAATATGATATTTTTAAAATCGAGGGGGGAAACCAGTAAAGCTTCAAGATATGGGGTACATTCATAATTTTCAGTTGAACTATCTCCACTGTTAATTCTATTTTGTCATGAATGTTTACTCGTTTATATGTGTTGATAGTAAAATGATAGCATACATAATACAACGGAAAGGAGAAGAGCATGCACGGGCAGTTAGTATTTCAGCAGTTGAGAGTTAACTAACTTGTGGTGGAAACCAAAGGGGAAGAAACTTACTTGGCTCCAGCCGAGAGGAGTGAGCTGCGCATCGAACAGGTCGTGTGACATGTAGGCTTTGAAATCCTTCTCGCCTGCGACATTGTGAATGCCCTGGGCATGCCTGACCTGCAAGTTTGCAAGTGGGTAGGGGTCATATTATGCCGGTTTTTTTTTGGTTGCGTGCCCATGATGGTTGAGCATGGAGGAAGGAGCAGTAGAGTACCAGGTAAATGGTTTTGCAGCGGTGCAGAGGGTAGAGGGCAGTGCCAGCGCTGGGCTCCATTCCTGAGCGTTTATTCAGACAGACATTGGAATTAGTTGTAGCTAGTGTTGGTATTGGTACAGAACAAGTGAGGCATGGCCCCCCCCTCAATCGTCAGTACTCAATAGTCAATACAGATGGGATGAACGGTTGTTCAACTGATTCATGCCCACGTACGGCTCTAACAAAATTGGATTCGATTGGACCGTACAGGTTTTATTGTGTAACTCTATACGTACGGGAAGATTAATTAGAGAGAAGAAAACGTGTGAAAAGGGAGGTCGATCGGAAGGATCGGCGGATTCACCGCCATCCGTAGCGCGACTACTGCATCTGTGGAGGAAGGAGGGGATGTGTGGCGAGAGAGGGAGGAGAGAGAAAGAGATCTGCATATCGCAATGGCGCCGGGGATCCGTTCCGTCCTAAACGCCACGCGATGAGAAGAGAGGAGGAGGGACGGACGGCGTACCTGAGGATGCGCAGCGAAGCGGAAGGGGCTTGGCGCGGCGGCCGGGAAGAAGGCCGACCGGGACCCTGACCCTGACCCTGACCCTGGCCCTGGCGGAGGCGGCGGCTGCTGCTGCTGCTGCTGCTGCGGGGGATGATTGGATGGTAGCGGGGAGAGGAGAGGATGATACCACTGTAGCTCGTGGTGGTGGTGCCGTAGACCATCGCCATTATTAATTTAATTTACTACTACTACTACTACTACTAATCGGATTTGTTTATTTATTCACAATCACAAGTTCACAACTCACTCTACCTCTCTCCACGTGCGGTGGGTGCCCACCCAACCCATCGACAATCAACACGAATGAAACCAGCGCCTTCCGACTTGTCTCACCAATTTGCTTGTCTCGTCCAATCGAATCGAGTGAACAACCTTTTCCATAGAAAAATCGAGCGAACACCTCAACTTCCGCCTCGCTTCCCTGGTCCATCCATCCATCCATCTATTATTCCTTTGCCAAGCCTGTGTCTCTCCCCGGATATATAGGATCCAAAGCGAATATTCCACGACGACACGTGGTGCGGAATAATGATATTAATTGTCGGTAGTCTGTGTACATGCGTGGCTGTGGGTAAAAAATTTTTGTTTCTGAAAATCAATTTTTTTATAGACAACTTTATAGAGGTACATAATATTTGCTTAATAAGTTACGAGGAAATTCATTTAAGTACATTCAGATCCAATCTTGATGAATTGTGCGGAAATTCAGATAAATACATTCCTAAAATTATGAGGTGTCTATCCTAGTATATGATGTGATCAATTCACATTAAATGGACACACCAACAGCAAACTCTAGCATGCAATAATACAATAGAATGTGGTGGTGGAAATAGAAATTTGCACCTCGGGGGCATTAAGGGCGGATATTTACAATGTAGAAAGCACATCTTAGCAGAATACCTAAGCGCATGTGCATTTTAGTAAAACATATAGACATGGTTTCACTACTGGAAATGGAAACTTTCCTGTGTGCGGTACGACAAAGACTCACATGGAAATGATAATTTGCTTGTCGATTTGGTCAACTCACAGGGAAATTGCTAGTGTTCTTGTCGGTTTATGTGAAATTTTTTTGACGGTACGACAAAGACTCACGGGGAAATGATAATTTTCTTGTTGATTTGGTCAACTCGCGGGGAAATTGCAACAACAGGAGGATGAGGAATCGAACTAGCGACCTTATATTTCTCCAGTGAACTTGCATTTCTTATACACATGCTACTAATAAAACCCCTACATTTCACATGTCCTTGGAGAAAACTATGTATGCACGATTTTGGCTGAAAATGAAGGAGAAAACATACCCTTTTATCCAAGGAGAAAAGCCTCAACCAATCACGCACCACCACGCAAGCATCACATGGATTGGAGGGCCCACAACAAAAGCAAACCGACTCAACTCCAGCCCTATCATCAATCAGAGGCACAAGGACCCACCAGGTAGTGACTCAACTGAAGACAAGGTCGGTTGGTGCCTAGTCCAGGTCGGCCAAACTCATGGACAAGGGGTGGGGTTTGCCCACCGATACTATGGGAAAAAATCGACGTGCCAAGTTTGCATTTCTTAATTCACTCTTTTTCCGTAATTTTTTCTTGCAACTTGTGTGCCTTTACTTTCTTAGAGTAATATCTTGCTAGGATTGGTTCTAGGTTGCAAACTCTTGTTGGGGTGTTGAAAACACTAGACGAACCGTAGTTGCATATTTAAATAGCAGGTTCTAGTTTATGTTTTGTGCAAACTAGATGGAAACCATACGTTAAGGTTTTAAATACCCTAATTCACTTCCTCCCCCTCTTGAACTACGAGCACCGATTTAGAATAAAATAATTAGCTAATTAGTTTGTAAAAATAAAAGGAGTTCTAATATCAATATGTTTTTTGAATATTTGGATTTAAAACATGAAAATCATATATATTCATCAATCGAGCACCCTGTTGTTCCATAAAAAAGAAAAGAAAGCCCGATGACTGAGACCACCAACATATGACGACATTAGGTTACAGGATTGGCGGTCGCATTTCCAAACACTTCAGCATCCAGGGCACGAAAAAAAAGAGGCTGAATTCGCCGTTTCGAGCCTGCTCTTTTAGTGTAGGATTGATCATGATCAGTTTGTAGGCTTCCTAGCAACAAGCCCATTTCTATATATCAAAGCCCCCGGCCGAGGCGCAAGGCTAGGTAGGCCACGACAGAAAAAAAATCACCGTGCGATCTCTAGTTAACGGTTCGTTCTTCACCGCACTTCGGACACACACTGTGATGGCCTAGCGTGGCGTTTCGCAAATGGCTGGAGGGTTCTCGGCTCTCATGTCTGCAGCCGCGGAAAATATCTTGCCCTCTCATCTTCTCCCTTCCTTCACCAGTCCACCTCGATTCTTCTTGCTGCCGTCCCCTAGTCTCCTTCCTGGCGTTGGCTCCCTGGCGAGGACGGCGCAGGCGAGCGGCCGAGCGAGGCATGCAGGCGGGTGCGGCGCACTTCAGGTGACATTGTTGAAGAGTATCGTAGTATTAATTTAGCTTGCTAGGTTTAATAATTAATTTTAGCTCACGCGGGTCTGATAGACCATCAGCCCACCAATATATCATGTAACATTTGCTAAAAAAATGTATAGGAGAGAGCTCGTGTGCATGCATGCAGTAGAGAACAACGCCCATGACGTCACCCACGTGCATGCAAATTCGAAACTAGAAAAGCTATAACTAATAAACCGAGCATCCAAATTAAATTTGGTTTGCACCATTATCTTTCTTATGATAAGATCTTCAAAACAAGACCACACTTGCCTATATTTGCATGATATTTTAAAAAATATTTTTTAATACTAAATAGTTAATCTCGGAGTTTGGAACGAAAATTTTAACAACACTAACAAATAATTATTTTTTCGAACAAAAACCTAAACATACCGAACAATGTACAACGAACACGATATTAAACATGAACATTTGGTCCTATGAATATTGCGAACAAATGAGTTAAAATTACCGAACAAATTAGTATACAAAAGCGAACAAATTAGTCTAAAAAATGAACAAATAAGTCAATGTTGTAGCCAATGATTTTTTTACTTCAAAATATATAATAGAGTATATATTTGTTAAGATCAAATTAAAAGAAAGAATAAGATATTAACAAATACTACAAATTTACAAATTATAAATTTGTAGTGGAGAAAAAGCAAAGAAAAAATAAGCGGAATGAATAGAAGAAAGAATGTAGCAGTAGGAGAAAATGAGCGGAGACAAGGTAAAGTAAAAAGAATACAGGAAGTAAAGAGAAGAAAAACAGAAAAAACATATTATGAAGAATAATCTAGGAGAGGACTAGAAATAAAAATAAAAATTTAAGTATAATAGAAACATAAAAGAAAGAATAAGAAATAAGGTGCGACTCTCTTTACAACTTTGGACATGCCCATGCACGCGTGGAAGGCTATGCTACTTGTCAGAACTCCAACGACACTAGCACTTGGCAAGCGGGCCCGCAAGCGCGATATGCGATTTGGTGGGTTGTTAAATATTTAATTAGGCCAAATGATCTCACGCCGGGCCGTTTGTACCTCTTCAGGTGATGGGAAGCTGTTTCATCACTCGGGCGATGGATAGTCATCGCGCTTGCAGGCCCGGTGCTCCGGAATACGACGACCACCTCTATCTAGTATGGGCTTGGGGCTTTGCAGAACATAAATTGGGCTTGGTACGTGGTCCCAGTACTTGGCCCATATACGATGGGCTCACATGGTTACACCCCAGCAACTTCCACTAGGCCCATCTCAAAATTAGCCGACGCGTCATTTAGTTAGTTAGGTAAGCGCTCGTTTGAGCACTATTGGCCCGCTTGAATTGCGTTGATTTCTCCCGGAGACCGTCATTGGGCTTCATTGATTGTTGGATCTTTGTTGGGCTTGCCACTGGAATGGAACTCCAATGAATCGAGTACTAATTGGAGGAACGCGGATTCATCGTGGCCGTCACTGAGAATTAAAGTGGAGTATAGTATATAATAAATTCTCAAACTTCGTCCCCTGCAAAATATGTAAGATTATGGCACCATTGATTCATATATGTATGTATGGGCCAAATTAGCAGCTACTACTAACTACTCATAATTAAGCACCCCTATATACATATATATATTTAAGAAGATGGATAGGTTGCTGAGTGGTACGTGTTACTTGCAAAAGTGTGAAGAAGTTTGTACAAGTAAAAGATTGGTGGCCGCTGCAAATTGAGTTTCAGACGGCCGGGTGTTACTTAGCGCAAAGTCAAAAGAGAGATTAGGTAGAGGCAACATTTTTGTTTGTTTACACCGCTCAAACCTGTTCTGTTGTCAATGTGGTTAGGCACGTATAGTACGGTGAAGACCGAATGAATATAATGAACCGGCAAGTAGATGATGCGTGCAGTCAAGTTTCTTCTTCCCTTTTCAGCACTGACCTTGTACCAATACCATTCTTGCATGCATGCAGTTGATGGCAGCTAGGGATACGGATTAATTAAGCATGCATGTGTGGATGGCGTGTTAGGCCCATGTATGGGATCTATCGGAGTTAGAGCCGCAAGCTTTTCCCTTTATTCTGTAGACTACTGTAAAGTAGTACTGTAATGATATACCTGCAGGCCAGTAGTAGTAGTACAATAGAAGCAAGCGATTACCTGCAGGTACGGCCCTTAATTAGCTTGTGATGGATCGATCATTGAGCGAGGAATAATCTATCCTAGTCTATCATCCTAGCCAACGCAGTCGAGTCGAGTCGAGTGGGATACATGCATGCCTATATATAGGCATTAATTATTATTATTATTATTAGTAGTAGTAGTATATATATGTGATGTCCTCGATTTGACTGGAGGTGCTGATAATTAATTAAGATGTGATGGATGAGTGACTGATGATGTTGAGCTCGTATCATCCATGCATCTACTTCGTTCCGTTAGTTCCCTTGCTTAATTAAAGTCGCCGATCCACGATCGTAATTAGCCAGCAGTAGTAGTATCTTCCTTCACGTGCAGGTGCAGCTATACCCCCACCCGCTGTCACTTCAGTGTCTACGCAGAGAGTAATCAGAGCATCAGTATCGTATCCATGGGCCATGGCCCGCCGATGCTCCGGCCTGCTTTATTTTTATTTTTCGTTTTGCCCATCATCACCATATCATCGTCCCTACCAACGGATAAAATGTCCACTCTTTTTTATTTTTTGCAGAAATACCTAATTCACAGTCGAGTGTTTTGGCTTTATTTCTCTATATCACTCGATTTTTATTACCCAACCATCTATCTACATATGCTCGGTTCAGGCGTGTCTTCTCCGACTCCGGAGGCAATTCCACAAGTCTCCCGTGTACTTAGGGTTAAGGATAGATTAATGAACTTGGGGCTTTGGACGACTTGGGAGGAGAAAGATGGTTAAGAGGTTGAGGATGTATATGACGAATTGGACCTTGATCCAATGGCCTAATCTCAATCATCCATACCACCAGTGGTCTCTGCTGCCTAATTAAGTGCGTGGCTGGTTACTGTACAGCAATGGTCGATCACAGTCCGAGAATGAACTGTATGCGTGCTCCGAATTAAATCGCATCATCATCATTGATCTGGTGATGTATGTAGGTCCAATCTGCAAGTTGCCTCTGCCTGTATATATAAAAGTAGCACACCGAACCGGTCTGCACATGTGTTGACGATTAAACAAGCAAGCAGTCTAGTGTGATCGGAGCTTCCTGCAACGTGCAGATGGAAGAAGCGAATGAAGTAGTGGTTTCGGTTGGGACCCATCCATATTCCTTAAATCTGCAGGCCTGAGGAAATGGGCAAGATGCCGAAAATGGGGAAAAGCGCAGCAGGTGCCCATGGGCCAAAAATGGGCAACCAAGGAGCCTAACCGACCTGGCAAAATTAAAGGGTGCTGGCTGCCTAATGTGATCGAGTGAGCTCGCGACTGACCAGAAAGTTAACTTGAATTGCTCGGCTGGGAAACGTTCTGGGGCCATTTGCAGTAGCAGCAGTTACTCCCTCCAGACCCTTTTCTAAAACGTTTGGAGGTGGAGAGCACATACCAACGACGGAATAAATTTGCGCCGGTTCACTCGCTCCCATGCATGAATGCATGCAGGCGTGCAACAATCTGGAGGATCAACGGTCACGGTGCAGCGGCTGTGTTAAATCAACGGAGGCAGGTGAACGGGTGGCATTCCACGGTGCATCGAAAAACTGAAATATTGATGTCGCGAATTAATTTACTTTGATATCGAGGGAGCCACGGCCGTTTTGCAAAATTGAAATACGCCCTAGAAAAGGATCCGGAGGGTGATAAGAAATTGATAACTGGTACGGTGGTGCATGCCGAACACACTGCATGATCGGTTCGACTATCCGAATCTATCGGACGAGTTTAGTTGACCTTTAGCGCTTCGTTTGTAAACTCAAAAGGCAACTAACCCAAACCGGTATCAACTCAGACATGTTTGTTTCAGCTAGCTAGATTATTAATTTAATTTGGTCCAAAAGCTTATAGATGATGGCTGTTTGGCAACATGTATGGGGTTATAGTTTCTAGATTGTGGATCGAATCTAATTAAGGATTAAACCTTGACTAGTACTACATTCGTTGACAGCATCCTGAAGGATGCAGTACAAATAAAGGACAGCTATATATATATATATATATATATATATATATCCCTTGAGTACTAGGAGATGCTCTTGTCAACGTAGAGGAGTCAATGCTATAGCCATAAAACAGTAATACATACAGCCTGCCGGTACACGCAAGTCAAACGCGTATTATTGGTATAGTAGCGTATAGGAGGGGTGTTTGGATCGAGGAACTAAATTTTAGTCCGGGTTATATCGGACATTTGGATGCTTATTAGAGGCATTAAATATGAGCTAAGTGTAAAACCAATTGCATAGAGACTAATTCACGAGACGAATCCATTACGCCTAATTAATCCATCATAAGCACATGTTTACTGTAACACAACATTATCAAATTATGGACTAATTAGTCTTAATGGATTCGTCTCGTGAATTAGCCTCCATTTATGCTATGGGTTTTGTAATTAGTATATAATTAAATACTCCTAATTGGTGTCCAAATATTCGATGTGACGGGACTAAAATTTAATCCCCAATAAACAAACAGGCCTTGAATAGCAGTGAGTACGGATGGAGGGAAAGATAAACAGTTGCATTGCAATTGCAAAGGATAGGAGTCGGAGAGGAGAACACATCCAATCCGATCCAAGTGGGTGGTTGGGTTGCATGGTTTCGTGTCATATCGGATGTTTGGATACTAATTAAGAGACTAAATATGATCTAACTATAAAACGCATAAATGAAGACTAATTCACAAGATGAATCTATTAAGCCTAATTATTTTATCATAGTACATATTTACTGTAGCACAACATTGTCAAATCATGGACTAATTAGGCTTAATAGATTCGTCTCGCGAATTAGCCTCCATTTATGCAATTAGTTTTGTAGTTAGCCTATATTTAATACTCGTAATTGGTGTCCAAACATTCAATTTGACTGAAACTTATTTAACAGAATCTTATGTTGCATACCGCAGTTTTATACGAGATGAGACACCAAGAAAGCGAATTCCAAGGAAGCGACCGGGGCTCCTTTCCTCCAGGGTCAAGGTGTTTGTTCCACGGACTAAACTTTAGTCCCTGTCACATCAAATATTTAGTTACTAATTAGGAGTATCAAATATAGACTAACTATAAAACTAATTGCACAGATAGAGTCTAATTTACGAGACGAATCTATTAAGCATAAATAGTTCATAATTTAACAATATAGTGCTATAGTAAATATATGCTAATGATGAATTAGTTAGGTTTAATAGAATTATCTTACAAATTATTATCCATATATGTAATTAGTTTTATAATTATTTTATATTTAATTCTTCTAATTAGTATGTAACTAAACACCCCGCCGGCCTTCTCTCTCCGTTCACGTGCACACCAGAGAGAGAGAGAGCGCGAGTATGAGAGAGAGAGAGCGAGTATTTTACAGCGGCGGGCGGCAGCCCCAACACGCGCTCGATTGATCATCCCGTCGTCGGTCTTCGCTGTCAGGCAAGCGCAAAGCCCCCTCCGGCTGCCTGGGATGAGTCTTCCCTGACTTTTAGCCCGGTCACTGACACGTGGGCTCGGCCCCACGCGTCAGTGACTCAAATGCAGAGGGATCAAAATTAGAGGAACTGTTTCCGCCTGCCTGGGCCTGGGCGGCCACCATCTTCCACGCCTCTCGCTCCCTGCATCTCTCCTACTCCTTGCTAAACAATTCCCAATCAAGGTCAAATACGTACTACTACTTGCATTGCTCATCCTCCCTAGCTGTGCCGTACCAAATCCTCTGCTAATTATTCATCCACTCCTTTAATTTCTCTGGATCACTGCTGCTACAGGATGAGGTCAATGCCTTTTTATTTTCTGCATGTACTACTAGTTTAGGATTATTAAAACGCAGGAAAAAGAAAAAAAACTGCAGGCGCACGCAAAGCAAACTGCCAACCCACACCGCTGACAAATGCATGGTTCCTCCTTGCGCTAGCTGTGTTTGAAACCGTGAATCGAATGGAAGAAACTACGTGGGTTACGCTAAAGCCGCGTGGGAAATTAAGGAACTACGTGCCATATACGGTTATGGAACACATCGTTGTTCTATTAAAAAATAAATAGTACTACCTTCATCTTAGAATATAATTATTTTTAGATTTCCTCCAAATCAAACCTTTTAATTTTTGACCGTAGATGGTAAAAAAATTATAAAGATTGACAATATAAAAATGATATTAGTTTATTTATAACTATCGTAAGTAACTTTTTCTATTTAAAATTAATTATTTTTAGAAATATTATTGGTCAACGACGAAAATGTTTGATTTTGATCAAATCAAAAAGTTTGTAAGCATGTAAAAATAGTTGTAAATTGTTTTAAACACAGTAATAACCATGTGACTATATATATTTGGCTGGTGCACAAATAACTACAGAAAAAATATAGAAAGATCTTATTTAATCTACCATTATTTCTGTTGGATCTCCACGCTCTAAAATACAACTTTCTCATAGTCAGATTGTTAAGTAGCTATTACTCTCTCCAGTCAAGTATACTTGATGATTTAGATTGGAAAAACAATTTGCTTTGAGCTTGGTTTTTCTTGTTCTGAAACGTGAGGTAAATATGCACGAGAGGAAGTAGTGTTTTCCTCTTTTAGAGCATCTCCAAGAGTTTTTCTAAATTTCACCCTCTAAATTATCATTTGGAGAGCCTTTTGTATAAAATTATTTTCTATATATTTTACCTCTCCAACAGTTTTTCTATATCTTACGTATACTCTATAAAGCTATTTTCGCTATCCGTTTTTGGCTAGCGAGAAATAAGGAATGGAGGAAGGTATATTTGGATAATCACTTAGAGAAGCTGTTGGAGGGTATTTTTCTATCAAAATCTCTATTCCTAACAACGAGGAAAGATATAGAGAATCTTTTAAAGTTGCTCTTACAAATAAGAAAGTGACGATAAAATTAGCCTTCGATGATGAGACCTGATACACTACTCCTAAATTACTATAAACCGTCAATTTAGTTAGATCTGATGATATATTACCTCTTGGAGGTAATAGATGAGTGAATTATTATATTTATTTCTATAATTTTTATTTTATAAATAGGATAAATACGGAACAAATCTACCTTTTAGATAGCATATTCTAATAACACGTGATAGATCCATTTTTGTATTACATGTTGTCTGATGTTTTGTATCAATTACTTCGCTCCAAATGAAAGTGCCATTGAAACCATCTTGGCTTCCTTCTATGAGCATGTTTGCATAACGCTTTTACTCGTGTTCTTTTAGTAGTGCATACAAATTTTGCCACTAAATAATTTGCCGAGATGCAAGTTCCTCAGAATAAAGACAAACCTGCACATGAATCATCTCTGATGCCTGAACTAACCCAACGATGACTGTGGCTCAAGGACGGGGAGCAATGAATTCCCAGCAATTTTTCCTTTTTATTAATTAAATATTTGTTCTTTATTAATTCTTTTACCTCTATTATAATTTAAAGGTTCATATTTATTTGACCTCTGTAACAACCGTCCAATTTGACACCATTTTAAGCAAACCGCTGATTATTATCAATAAGATGAGAGCTAACACACACTCGTCTAAGAGCATGCTACATGTTAACCCACATCTAATGACATGAACAACCGACACGTCGTTTGCCAAAAATAATATCAAATCCGGTAGTCCCGCTATATGCTCCACCATATGCCCAAGATCAAGCATACACACATACCGTTTACAATCACATATATATTACCAATGAACCACAAAGAGTAATTTTAAGCATTTCAAGAGTTCAACAAATAAATATTACAAGTTCAACATAGCAGGGTTCAAATCTGAAATTAAAGGTTCAACAACAACTTACAAGCCTTGGGCTCACAGATAGCATTAAAAGGGACATGAAATTTAAAATTTAGTGTTTAACATGCTATCCTAAAAGAAACGACTACGCAACGGATAAACTTGATAAAAACATGATAAACTAATGGAGTCTTGCTCAAGGACACCATCGAGGCCACAACGACCCACTCCTCCCCCGCACCGGGATCGGCGGGGTAGAAGTGGCCAAACACAACTTCCGGCTCACCTGCAACTTAGTTTAAAAAGCAATATGAGTACAAAGGTACTCGCAAAACTTACATAATTTAATAACCAAAGAGTATGCAATGAGGGCTCAACAAGATAAGGGCTTTAGAGTTAAGTAAGTTTGCATAAGTATGAGCTCTCTAATCCAACATCTAGCTCTCTAGCAAATTGATTGTCTTGCCCAACCGACCTCACAATTTTAGTTGCTTAAATGCAATAAACAAATAAAGTAACATAAGGTGACACGAGCCCTAACCAAGCATAAACCATACTTCTACGAAGAATTCATTGGATATTGAGCTTGCTCATAACCGAGAGCGCGGCAATTCGAATTGATTATTTCACCTTGCAAGGGTGTACTTCTTTACCCACACAGCACAAGGACCATGCGGCTCACCCAACCAATCACGTTGGGTAAGGGGGTACTCGCATCAACCTTTTTCAACAAGTCTCAACCATCGAAAATCACGCCTAACTTGCGCGGAGAGTCACCTAGGTCCACCGGGGACACCCCCTAAGCCTCTCTACAAAGCCCTATACCCACGCATCTAGGACCGTGCCTCAATGATTAAAATATAGAAGGTATTCGGCTCATCCATACCATGATTGGATATGTGGTAGTACGTTAAGTTGCTCAAAACTGAGGTCATCCACGAACGGTCCTTAAACGATTCAAGCGGACTATGCCTCCGAGACTCCTTTCTCTAGACCCTACATTCCGCCCAAACCACAAAACCACTTTTCCAACTAGACTGTTTCGATCCTTCCCACATTCCCAAAACCGGACAAATGCGATCAAGGGTAACCAAGTTGCCAAGTGAGTGTAGTGTGATCCTATTCCCAAAATTTTCTTACAAGTTATAGACCAACTCTAAGCATGGCTAAGCATCTAATCAATTAATTAGTTACTAACTACAAGTGGCAAGGACATGGATATATAAAACAAGGAAGGTAAATGCAAGAAAGTAGGATCAACGATGCAATAGATAAATATATAGCATAACCACACATATCCAAGTGAGATAACTAACTAAATCAAATTAAGCGGGTCAAGGAACATGCTTAGCTGCTTGCCTTGGTTTTCTTCCGGCTCACCAACAAACTCAACTTTGGGCTCGGTTTCGACGGTTTTGGCGGGCTCAACAGCCTCGTTCTCTGGCGTTTCAGTCACTATAATGTATGAATGAGATGCATGCATTAGCATGATGCCGTGATATGAATATGCCATGAAATGAAATGAGGAATGAATGGCATACGTGAGCAAGACAAGCAACACAAACACTAGCGACAAGACCCCAGTCAAAATAAATTCATATAGCAAGCATAAATTATGAATTAATTTGAGCACACAGACAACCTCAATACGAAATCATGAAAGTTAGATTTGCAGCAAAATTAATTTTATAGAAATATTTATGAGCATTATAATTTTCAGTTGCTCTAAATAAGACAAATCTTAAAAGACATGCAAACTACTTTAAACAATTTCCAGAAAATTACCACAGGAACTATACGGAAAGACAAGGCTAAAAAAAAGGTTTTACCCTTTTATCACTTTTCAAACAAAAGTTATGAATTAAACAAGCCTGCAGGCAGAGAACAATAAATCACACTATAATCTTATCAAACAGTTCGGTTCCATCCAAACAAATTTCACCACTAGATAGATCCCACCGGGCGTGGCAAAAGTGTGTTGGCGCTAAAAATCGGCCAGAAATCGGCCGATGGTCTTCAGCGTCCGACACACGACCCGGGAGAATCTGCTTAGCTCCTGTTCGGGTTATTGCCATGGTGCGGTTCGCGCGGCGTGCCAGTCAATCTGACCTGTTGATTGACAAGGAAATAAGAGTATTAAATTCCGGGCGTTCCGATCGGCTGGGGTTCCGATCTGTCCCGAAGAGCGCGTCGGCGAATTGGCCGATTTGCTATGAAGATGACCGGCTATGGATCAGCCGATAATCATGTAATAATTGCAAAGAAAACTGCTGGAGCGACTTAAACAATTATTACAGATGCAACACTTGAAATAGATCTAATCGGCTATATGACGATGAACGAGGAAGAGCGATGATAAAGCCGATAGGTCTAATCTCAAGCTGGATAACTGGTGATAATACTAGAACAACAGGTAAAACCTATAATTCTAGTAAATATCGATAACTGGTGAATAAATCCAAACGAAACCACAGCGATGCGCCCGAGGTTAAAGCTTAGATGTTATTCGATAAGCGGAACCTACCAACTGGCCGGATATCGAGTCGATGCAGCCCTGCCAATCCGTACGAACTCATGAAAGGAGAAAAAGTATTGGCGAAGTCGCCGACTTGAAAGTAAAGTATTGTGAAAAATTAGATGTGTTTTGTTGATTGATTGTGTTTTTTTTACAAAGCCCTGACAACTCCTATTTATACCCTAGAACCAGGACTCCTGATCGATTACGACTTGTTACAATCTTATTTTAAACAGAAAAAAACTACTATATCTATAATATTTTTATAAAGGAAACAGACTCCCACAGAATCTTCCGCCGCCGTCTCCTAATCCAATCAGGACTTTTTCCATTGCTTCTCGACCGAATCAGCATCGCTTCGTTGAACAACATTAGGCCACTTTTGACCGGGATCCTCTGTTGTGGTTCCAATAGTCTCACTCCCCTTATCTGTTGGCGCAAGTTGCGTCGCCAATCGGCCGATTCTTTACTGAAGCCTTTAGATCGGCCGCATCAGCCAATCTCTTCTCCTGACGCCGATTCAATACGTGTCAAAATCTGGCGTCAACACATGCCCCCCAGTTTTGGAGTAAAACATAATTTTTACTTCGAAACTCTTTTCTTTAATCTTTTTCTCCGAAACGGGCGCAGTAAAAATCTCCTTCCGTTTCGCGGTCTTCTACATAATGATTGCAATTTTCTCGGACCGGGCGCTCGAGACAACTGTTGCCCTGGAATTCGTGTAGACGGCGCGGCAAAAATCCCGCCTTTGCCCTTTCTCTCTCGGATTGTCCTTAAGTGCCGGCATTCTCCGCCTTCTTTCCTCCACGAGCCTAGTAATCTCCTCCAGCGAACCACTGTTCGTCTTCTTCCTGTGCCCTCTCGATCTCTAACCGCTCCTCCCAGCAATCTTGCCTGCGACTTGCTCCACCCTTCCAATAGCGGCGCCATCAGCAACTTCTCCAACCACGGAGGTTCCATCGGCAACCCCCCCAGCGACGGCGGCCCCATCAGCGGCTCCATCGGCGACGATGAGCTTCATCCCGGAGGTAATTATCCGAAACTTTCCTCTTTTATTCTTTTACTGCTCAAGTATTTTCTAGACCCATTCTCAGTTTTCCCCCTTTTTCCTTCTTCTTAGGCATTTAGGCACCAGATTACTATTCCCCTTTCCGAATCCTCCGAACTCATCTGCTTAGGTCCTATGGGGAATCCAGATCCAACCGATTTGATCAACCTAGAGACCCACAGAATTCCGTTCAAGCAATCGCCCATGGATTTAGGTCAGTGGGCAGGTGCCTTTAGGTCTTGGCCGAATGAGACCCCTGGCTGGAAAGAATGGTATCATAGAGTAGCCAAGTCTAAGAGAGTTCAGTGGGATGAACTGAAAATCGGCCAGTGCATTGATCTCTCTCTGTCCCAAATGGAGAAAAACGAGCCCTTAGTAATAGCGGCCTCTTACTTCTGGTCCGACGCGCTCAACGCGTTCCTTTTTGGGCATGGACCCATGACTCCAACCTTGGCCGATGTTCTGATGTTGACCGGCCTTGATATCTCCTCTTCTGACACCCCCTTTGATTATCTGATTAAACCATCTCATCGGCTAGAAACCAAAGGAATCGGCGGATGGAAGGGGTATATCAGCAAGAATATGAGGACTGGGACGATTTCAGAGAGAGAACATACGGCGTTTCTGATGATGTGGCTAGAGAAACATTTTTTCTGTGGCAGAGCAGTCGGTCCTTCATCTAATACCCAAGCCCTGGTAGAAGCTCTGTCACTAGGATCGGCCGTCCCCCTTGGGAAGCATTTGTTAGGATCGGCCTATCATATGATGCACCAAATCGGCGTCAAACTGTCCAAAGGGGAGCCGATTGGTAATCCTGGTGGTCCCTGGTGGTTTATCACCCTCTGGCTCAACTTATATTTGAGCAAGGTCTCCCAGCAACAAATAGAGACCAAAACTTTTCCCAACATTGAGTCAGAGGAAAACCCCACCATTCGACGACGATGTACATCTTTTGGAGAAGCGGTATCGGCCTTCCCTGGCTGTCAATTCACTGCCACCCGAACGGCCGAATACTTCAGATGCTTCTACAACGGCTTCAGTGAAGAGACTATCAGTTGGTATCCATATCAGACAGTAGGGCCGATTTTCGAGCTTCCCGTCTACTACGATTCATCCTCCCATACTTTTGATAGTGATCTTATGGATATCCTGATCAAGCCAGGGATTTTACCGGCCAATTTCTTTTCTGGAAAAGATTCCCCCACCTATGAATTTTATAATCCATCGGCCGCAGCAAGGCAACTGGGTTTTGGTCAACTGCCGATTCAGGTCTACTTTGCCGGCCAAGCAAAATTTCGAGATGAACTGACCAAGAGCCTCGACTACAATCGGCTGTGCAACTTAGTGCCAGACTCCAGTACTATCGACCTGAACAACTGGACGGTAGCCCCTTTTGCCGTCCAACAATTCAAATTGTGGCCGATAGAGGGCGATCGTCCATATACATCATATCCACTCATCGGTTATCACGCTCCAACCATCAAGGACATCGCTAGCGGCCGATGGAAACAAACGCCGAAAAAGCCAACCTTGAAGAAAACTAGCCGTCGCGTGCGCGCCCGCATAGGACCGACTGACCGATCGGCGGTAGTATCGGCTGAAACCCCAACTCCTCCAGCCTTGCCAACTACCGAGATGGTCAATCCCCAAACTGTCGCAGAAGTCGGAGCGGCCGCGACATCGCTGCTGGTGGAAGCTGTTCAGGTAACCTCGCACACTTCACATGTTTTGAAGTACTCTATCAATATTAACTTCTCCCTTCTGCCAGGCTGCACAGACCACCCCAGCGCAATCCCCACAGCAATTGGCCACATCCCGAGCAGAAGCCGAAACACCAGCGACCCTCCTCATCGAGGTAGATAATCTCTTAACTCAATTTCTCGATATTCAGAAAACTAACCGATTCTGATGCAGGCCGATCTGGGCGCGTTGACTGTACCCCCTCAACAAACATCGGCCGGAAGACTCACAAAGGTATGACAAGTATCTCATATCATCATATTCAATTATCCGCAGTATACTCATAGAATCTATTTCTCATACCTTTTCAGGAAGCTGGCCCAAGCAGAGCATTGATAGTGGTTGAGTCCTCTTCTTCTGATGAGCCGATCGCACCGGTTCCTGAGATGAGGGAGACACTCCCATTGGCGCAAGCAAGAGAGATCCGCTTCGAGGAGGTAATAAACTTATCACCGGAATCGGCCGATCCCCTTTTACTGCTTGCTAATCCTTGTCTTTATTCTTCCGCAGGAACAAGACACTCCCAATAACAGCCTTTTCTCCTTCGCGGTTTCCTTGCCTGACGATGAAGAAGTCGCTTCACGCCAAGCTCCATCGAGCTCAATTTCTGATGATGTCCGTGCCAAGCTCGAGAGCATGCGGGTCCTCCTCCAAGATGATATCGGCCGATTAGTGGAAGATGCTTCGCCGATTCGGCGGCTTCTCAATGACATCAGGGGCCAAATTCCGGAGGAAGCGACAAAGACTCTACACCCTGCTGCATTCATAGAGTGGATGCAGATTCCGGTGTTCAGGGCCCTGCGTCATGTGGCCGATCATGCCCAGCTAGCAAAGACCCAGGAGGAAGCCGATTCCTACAAACACCGAGCCCAAGAAGTACACCAACGGATCAACTTCCTCGAGAGCTCCCGCCCGAATATCGTCGGCACAATAGATTGCCTCAAATGGAGGAGAGCAGAGCTAGCCAAAGAGATGGAGCAGGTAACCAAAGACATAGCTGCTGAAGAAAAGAAACTTCAAGAGCTTCCAACCGTCATCGCCGGGCTGAAACAAGAAAGACAGAACCTGGCCTGTGAAGCGATAAGACTTCATCGCTGTATGCCGGAAATTCCCGGATCGGCCGACAATGATCAAAGAGTATTAGACTCGGCCGATCAGATTAGGCAGCGAGCTATTGCGACTATAGATGCCCTCCTACGGTTGTAAAGAATCTTGTAAACATTTAATGCTCCTTTAATGTTGATGCGCCGATTCGATCTTGGACCGCTTCCTTTGGCACTTTGCATTTATGAACGCTTTTACTCTGATAGGACGTGCCCCACTATCTCTTTACCTCCTTCTCTCTATAAGTACGAGATCCCACACCGTCTCCAGAGGTATATGCATTATCCATCTTCTCCC
This sequence comes from Panicum miliaceum, assembly GCA_032594955.1. Lineage (NCBI taxonomy): Eukaryota > Viridiplantae > Streptophyta > Magnoliopsida > Poales > Poaceae > Panicum > Panicum miliaceum. The sequence goes on along the minus strand of CM064070.1, from coordinate 981,403 downwards.
CCTCCAATAACTGGATCTTTATCCTCCCAAACTGGACATCAAGATGTGTTCTTCATCTTCCTCCTCCTCTGTCAACTAGGTACAAACCCTCCTCTATTTCTCTCCTTGACATCTCAATCGCTCTGATGTTGGGTAGTTGTTTATCCCTCTTTAGCCAAATCATCTCAGTCCCAGTCTGGACCGAGCGATTGAAGTTATGCATTCAGACGAACCACTGTCGCAGGCAGACATAGAACTGATAAGAGCTCACTCTGAAGAACTTAAAGGTCATGTTCCTGCTGATGTCCAGAAGTACTGGGACCGTATAAACGCTCACTGCCCCAAGCGATTGCCAACTGAAAAGAATCCTCCACTCCCTCATCAAGTCGAGACTGAAGCCACCATGGAGAATCTGAAGGAGAAGACCACCCGCCTTCTGATAAAACTGGGCCGGATCGAGAGAGAAATCAAGAGAAAACGTAATCAATAGATACATTGGTACTTTTTATTCTAAGGGCGACTTGTACCATGTCGGCCATGTACTCTGTTGTTTTCATCGAATAATGAATTGGTCAGACCAAACCAAAATGTTTCCTTCTTAAGGCGATGTCATTTTTACATCGGCTATGTAGACAAAAGCCGATAGGAGTCGGCCATGTTGTGTTGATGTATCTTACTGCAAGTTATGCATCTACCCAAATGCTTGGATAGTACCTCTTCAGATATCTTCCATTTAAAGCTCTTGGGAATTCTTCCCCTTCAATAGTTTGTAGAATATATGCATTTCCCGGAGCACACCGGTCGATTCTATACGGCCCTTTCCAAGTGGGCGACCATTTACCGAATTTGGGATCCTTAGACCCTATCGGCAGCACCAACTTCCATACCAAATCTCCTTGGGAGAATTGTTTAACTTTGACCTTTTTGTCATACCATCTGGCCACCCTTTTCTTGTTTTCTTCGATGCTAATCAGGGCCCTCAATCGCTGACCCGCCGAGTCATCGAGCTCATCCTTCATGAGGAAGGAATAGTCATCGGCCGTCAACTGATCTTGAAGCGATATGCTCCTTGACCCCATCCTTAATTCCCAAGGCAAAACTGCCTCGTGACCATATACCAACCGATAAGGAGATATCTTAGTGGCTCCGTGGCAAGCCATCCTATAAGCCCATAGAGATTCAGCCAAAGACATGTGCCACTTTTTGGGTTGTTCCTCTATCTTCCTCTTGATCAACTTGATTATCCCCTTATTGGACGATTCGGCCCGGCCATTGGCTCGAGTATAGTACGGGGAAGAATTTAATAATTTAATCCCCATATCGGCAGCGAATTCTCCAAATTCTCCAGAGGTGAACATCGTTCCTTGATCAGTTGTGATAGTCTGAGGAATACCAAATCGATAAACAATATGGTTCTTAACGAACTCGATCATATCGGCCGATGTCACGGTCCTTAAAGGAACTGTCTCCACCCACTTTGTAAAATAATCGGTGGCTACCAATATAAACTTATGCCCTTTTCTTGATGGAGGGTGAATCTGTCCGATGAGATCTATTCCCCAACCTCTGAACGGCCACGGCTTGATTACTAGATTCATAGCCGAAGCTGGCGCGCGCTGCACATTGCCAAACTTCTGACAGTCTTGGCATCCTTTATAATATTTGAAACAATCCTCAAGAATCGTTCGCCAGTAATACCCATTGTTTCTAATCATCCATTTTATCTTGTGAGCCGATTGATGGGCTCCACATATGCCTTCATGGATTTCTCCCATCAGGACCTTTGCTTCTTCTGTTCCCAGGCATTTGAGAAGAACCCCGTCAATCGTCCGGTAAAACAAATCGTCTTCAAGTAACACATATTTTGTGGCCTGGAAACGCCCTCGCCGATCCACCTTCTGGGACGGATCCTTCAAGTAATCGGCAATCTCCTTTCGCCAATAATCGGCCACGAGGTCTAAAATCAAAGCTCCTTCAATCGGCTGATATCCGGACGCGTGTTGGGCTAGCCTGTTGGCCTCCTCATTGTAATTTCTGGGGATGTGCTCAATTATTGCAGACTTGAATTCCTTTAACAGCTGGAGGCAATCTCCATAATAAATCCTCAAGATATCATCTTTGCATTCAGATTTCCCCGTTAACTGATCTACGATGAGCATGGAATCCCCAAAAATTTCGACTGCATCAGCCTTGACTTCCCTTAATAATTGGATACCCTTTAGAATGGCCCGGTATTCCGCCTGATTATTGGTTGCGGATTCTTCTATCGGCAGAGAGAAATCATAACTTGCCCCCCGAGGCGATACAAGAACGATGCCGATTCCTGATCCGGCCCCACACGAAGAACCATCGAAGTACAGAGTCCATGGAACCGGATCAACGACAGCAATTTTCGGTCCACAATGTTGGGCTACGAAATCAGCCATGACTTGACCTTTGACAGCTTTGGCCGATTCGTACCTTAAGTCAAACTCTGACAGAGCCAGGATCCATTTTCCAATCCGTCCTTTCAAAATCGGCAGTGATAGCATATACTTCACCACATCATCTTTGCATACAACTATGCATTCCGCCGATAACAAATAGTGCCTGAGCTTGGTACACGAGAAGTATAAATACAGGCACAGCCGTTCCACCGGGGAATATCTTGTTTCGGCGTCCAGGAGTCTTCTGCTGACATAATATACCACCCGTTCTTTCCCTTCAAACTCCTGTACCAACGCCGATCCAATAGCTTGTTCATCAGCCGGTAAGTATAATTTGAACGGCTTACCAGGCTGTGGTGGGACTAACACCGGAGGTGAAATCAGATATTGTTTGATATCTTCTAACGCTCTGTGTTGTTCTTCTCCCCACACGAATTCCTTGTCAGGCTTTAATTTCAACAAAGGAGTGAAAGCTCGAATACGCCCGGACAGGTTGGATATGAATCTTCTAATAAAATTGACCTTGCCGATGAGGGATTGCAGCTCAGTTTTATTCTGTGGGGCTACAACTTTGTTGATAGCGTCTATGGTCTTCCAGTTAACCTCTATCCCGCGCTCATGGACCATGAATCCTAAAAATTGCCCGGCTGATACACCGAATGCACACTTGTTCGGGTTCATTTTCAACCCATGCTTCCTTGTGCACTCCAGTACTTCTTGTAAATCGGCCAGATGCTCCTGATGACCTTTTACTTGACTACAACATTGTCGATGTAAATTTCCACCGATGCACCAATGAGCTTGTGAAAGATATAGTTCATGGCCCGCTGATATGTAGCACCGGCGTTCTTTAACCCAAAGGTTATTACAACCCACTCGAATAGACCAAGGTGACCCGGACACCTGAAAGCCGTTTTCGAGATATCTTCTTCGGCCATTAATATTTGATTGTACCCGGCATTACCATCCATGAAACTGATGACCTTGTGTCCTGCAGCAGCATCTATCAAGACATCGGCCGTCGGCATTGGATATCCATCCATTGGTGTAGCCTGATTTAGGTTCCTGAAGTCGATGCATACGCACAGTTTTCCGTTTTTCTTATACACGGGCACAATATTAGAAATCCATTCGGCGTAACGGCACTGCCGAATAAATCCTGCTTCGATTAACTTTGTGATCTCGGCCTTTATATCAGGTAGAATTTTGGGGTTGCACCGTCGCGCAGGCTGCTGATATGGCCGATATCCTAATTTTATAGGTAACCGGTGTTCAACAATGGACCGGTCTAGACCAGGCATCTCATGGTATTCCTAAGCAAAGCAATCCTTGAATTCTTTTAATAAACTTATCAATTTACACTTATATCCAGGTTCCAAGCTAGCACTAATATACGTCGGCCTTGGTTTGCTACCATCTCCCAAATCCACCATCTCTAATGAATCGGCCGACGTAAATCCATGCCCAAGCTTTCCGTCTTCTCGGACGAACTGATCCATCTATTCTGAATTTTCAGAGCCGACTGCTTGGATCGGCTGTAGACCGAAATCGGACACCTTCAGAAAATCAGTGTCCCAAGTCCTGCCGGATATACACCTGATGTGTTCACAACTCCACTGTTGCGTGTCGGCCGCTGCGACGCTGTAGGCGGAATCAGCGATGACCATCTCTGTACTGTCGCCGACCCATTGCATGAGGCATTGGTGCATTGTAGATGGGACACAACAGTTCACATGTATCCAGTCGCGACCGAGCAACATGTTGTAGGACCCCTTACCATTAATAATGAAAAAGGTAGTAGGATGGATCTTACTGCCGATGGTGAGGTCGACGCAGAGCGCTCCACGGGCGGGTGACACGTTGCCTTCGAAGTCCTTGAGTATCATGTCCGTCTTGGTCAGGTCTTCATCACTTTTGCCTAACTTCCGGAACATGGCATATGGCATGATGTTGACTGCGGCACCTCCATCCACTAGTAGCCTGGTAACGGGTCGTCCGTTAACGTGCCCTTTGAGAAATAATGCCTTGAGATGTTGCCATTTTTCGTCTTCTGGTTTCTCAAAGGTGGCTGTCATCGGCTCTAATACCAATTGCGCCATCTGCTCTTCCATCCTTGTCGCCTTGTCTCGATTGGCAGGCGCCATGAATTCCATCGGCAATATGAACACCATGTTGACAACAGCTGCCGATTCTTGACTGTCCGCTTCCTTGCTGTTGTTTTTCTTGGGGCGCCAGACCCGAGACTTGACGTTTCTCTTTTCCAGCACCTGCCTCTGCTCTTCTTCTTGTTGCTCCCATTGGCACAGGCGTTGGATCCTCCATTTCTGGGATTTGGATAGTCCATCAGGGCACCACCTAGGGTTTACTGCTTTGGCCGATGATTTGGCATGCTCCCAATCTGGTTCCCTTCCTAGGGGGTTTTCATCCGACACCCTGTCATTAGCCATCTCTTCCAGCCGATCGTGTACGCTGGTTCTGCCCCCCAGTCGCTCCTGTTGGTTGATCCTGCTTTTCGACCGATGATACCGGTCAACTCTGACCCCCAGCCGATCATGTACTGAAAGGCGCTGTCCTTCTTGTTCGCGCCGATTTCTGCTGAGCGGCTCTGATTCTCTGTCTCTGGAGCGTGATCTTTTGAACGGGCGATCGTTGCGGCTTAATCCGTTGCACTTAGGACAGTTATCGGCTGATGGCAGTCGGAGGTCGTATTCCCAGCAATGGATGAAGAACGGACATTGCCAATGATCCTCGTGTCGGCGTATCATCTCCTCGTGGCATCTTGACCGTTCCTGCTGCCGCTGATATTTGCTGAGCAAGAATTGGGAAGTGATGGGTCTATGTGATCGTCCCGATCCTTCGCCCTTGTCTTCAGCCCGCCTTTTCCCTTTGACTTCATCCAGTGTGACCTGCTTCCTGGGATCTACGGCACCGCTCCTTCTAGCTGATTCAGACGTCAGCACCTTAGTTTGAAGTGAGTTTCTTCCCGTGTCTACCATGTTGGCCGGGAAAGGATGCTGGTCAATCTTCATTGGCTTCGCCGGCTTTGCCGGGGTTTCAAACTTGAGTCTTCCCTGCTCGATGGCCGACTGTATCTGCTGACGGAAGATCTTGCATTCATTCGTGTCATGAGACGTGGCATTGTGTGACTTGCAGTACTTCATCTTTTTGAGCTGATCGGCCGAAGGAATGGTATGGTATGGTGATAGCTTGATCTGCCCTTCCTGGAGTAATAAGTCGAAAATCTTATCGGCCTTTGATGTGTCAAAGCCGAATGCCTCTGGTTCTTTCTTTCCGAAAGGGCACGATAATGGCTTCTTGCCTTTCAGCCACTCTGCTAGGCCGATTTTTTCCTCTCCCTCCGATTCAGACCCCTCCAGATATGCTACCTTTTTCTGGAAATTCCTCCGCTGCTTAAACGGACGGACTTCCTGACCTGCCTAACGGTGAACGATCTGGCTTAGGCTTTCGAATTCTTGTGAGGCATACCTTTCCTTGATATGTGGCAAGAGGCCTTGGAAAGCGATATCGGCCAACTGGGCATCGGTGAGAGCCAAACTATAGCATTTGTTCCTGATTTCTCTGAACCTTTGTATGTATCCAGTTACTGATTCGTCGCTTCTCTGCCTGAGGCTGGTCAAATCTGAGAGCTTCATCTCATGTACTCCTGCGTAGAAGTACTTATGGAATTGCTTTTCCAGATCGGCCCAAGTAACAATGGAATTGGGTGGTAAAGTGGTGAACCACTGAAAGGCCGATCCAGACAGAGACGACGAGAACAGACGCACCTTCAGAGCATCTTGCGTGGCGGCTTCCCCGTACCGGATGATGAATCTGTTAATGTGCTCCACGGTAGATATGTCGTTCAGCCCCGAAAACTTGGTAAAATCAGGAACCTTGTATCGGTAGGGAAACGGAAGCAGGTCGTAGGCCGATGGGTATGGCGTCTTGTATGTATAAGTCTGCACTTTCAGCTTCAACCCGAATTGGTCCTGAATTACATCCACTATTCTTGCCATCCAATCCACTTGCTGCTAATGAACAGCTGTTCGAGGTGCCGGCATATGTTGGAGGATTGGCGGTGGTACGACCGGGTGATGGATCGAAGCATGCGGCGAATTCTGTTGCGTTATGGCCGTCTGAGCAGTTGACAATTGATGGCGAAGCAAATCCGTCGCCCCGTCGTACATCGTCATCGGTGTCGTGCTTCGGAGTGCTTCTACAGCGCCTGCCCCCGTGCCGATTTCTGACGGGGCTGGTTGATACTGAGAGACCGTCGGCCGGACGACCGAATGGAACGGCGCCTGAATTGGATAGCTCCCATGTCCGGTTGATTGATCGGAAAAAGCCATCGTTGCCGATGCCCCCCAGGGTACTGAGTTTGTGGGCAGCGATTGCACAGAGGCAATCTGGACAGGCTGAAGCGGCGCTTGCGATGGGAAACATGGTGCACCGTTGTACCTTGGAGACATTGGAGGCAACGAAGTGTTGTATCCTTCGCGTTGCGTCGATATCGGCTGAGGAGCCGAGTGGGATGTGCCTAGTGAGCTTCTGGCTAGAGAAGCAATAGGTGGGGCGTATGTTGGCTCCTAATATCCTTGAGCTGCTCCGCTGACCAGAGAGCTGATGACGGCGTTATACACCATATTGGTCATCACCGAGGATTGGTCGATGAAAGCCTGGTAGACGGACTGTTGGATCATATCGGACATCTTGCCCGAATCCTCAGCAATGGTGATGTGGCGGGGAACTGGAAGAGGAGCTTTCTTGACTGCCTCCCCGCTTCTGGTACGACTGAACGACTGCAGATACATCCTTTTGTAATCTTCCAGATGTTTAGCCAGTTCTTCTTTCTGGTCGTCCTTGAGATCCGCTTCTGTGACCTCAATAATGTTGTTTTCGGAAACTTCTGCGTTCTTTGACATATTGGATCTTGGAGTTGGGTCCCACCGGGCGTGCCAAAAGTGTGTTGGCACTAAAAATCGGCCAGGAATCGGCCGATGGTCTTCAGCGTCGGACACACGACCCGGGAGAATCCGCTTAGCTCCTGTTCGGGTTATTGCCCTGGTGCGGTTCGCGCGGCGTGCCAGTCAATCTGACTTGTTGATTGACAAGGAAATAAGAGTATTAAATTCCGGGCGTTCCGATCGGCTGGGGTTCCGATCTATCCCGAAGAGCGCGTCGGTGAATCGACCGATTTGCTATGAAGATGACCGGCTATGGATCAGCCAATAATCACGTAATAATTGCAATGAAAACTGCTGGAGCGACTTAAACAATTATTACAGATGCAACACTTGAAATAGATCTAATCGGCTATATGACGATGAACGAGGAAGAGCAATGATAAAGCCGATAGGTCTAATCTCAAGCTGGATAACTGGTGATAATACTAGAACAACAGGTAAAACCTATAATTCTAGTAAATATCGATAATTGGTGAATAAATCCAAACGAAACCACAACGATGCGCCCGAGGTTAAAGCTCAGATGTTATTCGATAAGCGGAACCTACCAATTGGTCGGAGATCAAGTCGATGCAGCCCTGCCAATCCGTACGAACTCGTGAAAGAAAAAAAAGTATTGGCGAAGTCGCCGACTTGAAAGTAAAGTACTGTGAAAAAGTAGATGTATTTTGTTGATTGATTGTGTTTTTTTTACAAAGCCCTGACGACTCCTATTTATACCCTAGAACCAGGACTCCTGATCGATTACGACTTGTTACAATCTTATTTTAAACAAAAAAAACTACTATATCTATAATATTTTTATAAAGGAAACGGACTCCCGCAGAATCTTCCTCCGCCGTCTCCTAATCCAATCAGGACTTTTTCCATTGCTTCTCGACCAAATCAGAATCGCTTCGTTGACCAATATTAGGCCACTTTTGACCGGGATCCTCTGTTGTGGTTCCAATAGTCTCACTCCCCTTATCTGTTGGCGCAAGTTGCGTCGCCAATCGGCCGATTCTTTACTGAAGCCTTTAGATCGGCCTCGTACTCGGCCTCGTTGTTGGAGACCTCGAATAGAATTTGAAACACATACTTGAGCTGTTCTCCTCTCGGACTGATGAAAAGTACTCCCGCACCACCGCCACCGAGCTTGAGTGAACCGTCAAAGTACATGACCCAATGCTCCGGCTGGTTGGTTGGGGCTTCCACTTGGTTTTCTTGCCACTCAGCCATGAAATCGACTAGTGCTTGTGATTTGATGGCTATTCGGGGCTTGAAGTCGAGTGTGAGGGCTCCCAGCTCCACCGCCCACTTGGAGATGCACCCGGTAGCATCCCAATTGTGGAGGATATCCGCCAATGGGAAGTCAGAGACTACCAGGATATGTATGCATCAAAGTAGTGGTAAAGCTTCCTGGAACTGATGAGGATACCATAAAGGATTTTTTGAATCGTCGGGTAACGAACCTTAGATTCTGAGAGGACTTCGCTGATGAAGTAAACCGGTCGCTGCACCCCAAAGACGTTGCCTTCTTCCTGTCGTTCCACCATGATTGTCGTGCTGACGACGTGAGTAGTCGCGACGATGTAGAGCAGCAGGTTCTCACCTAGTTGAGGAGCCGTCAGGATGGGTGGCGACTGCAGGTGATGTTTGAGGTCTTGTAGCACCTGATTAGCCTCCTCGGTCCACTTAAACTTGTCGTGGTGCTTGAGCAACTTGAAGAAGGGTAGTCCCCTTTCTCCAAGTCGGGAGATGAATCGGTTCAAAGCTGCCATGCAGCCGGTTAGCTTCTAAACATCTTTTACTGTCTTTCGGGCATCCATGGCTGTGATGGCATTAATCTTCTCTGGATTTGCTTCGATCCCGCGATGACTGACAATGAACCCGAGTAGTTTTCCTTGAGGCACGCCAAAGACGCACTTTGTTTGGTTGATCTTCCATCAAAACCGTCACAAGCTGTTGAAGGTCTCCTCGAGGTCAGTGATGAACTTATTGTCGGATTTGGTCTTGATGACCACATCATCCACGTAAGCCTCAACGTTGCAGTGAAGTTGATCTGCGAGGCACAATTGGATGGCCCGTTGGTAAGTGGCTCCTGCGTTCTTCAACCCAAAAGACATTGTAGTATAAGCGAATGCTCCAAAGGGGGTGATGAACGCTGTTTTGATCTAATCTTCCTCATTGAGAGCTATCTGATGATAGCTCGAGTAGCAGTCGAGGAAGGAGAGCAAAACACAGCCAGCCGTGGAGTCGATAACTTGATCGATGCGTGGGAGCGTAAAGGGGTCCTTCGGGCAGTGTTTATTGAGATCAGTATAATCCACACACATCCTCCTCATTATTATTCTTTTTGAGTACAAGTACAAGGTTAGCTAGCCACTCCGGGTGGTAAACTTCTTTAATAAAACCAGCCGCGAGTAGTTTTGCTAACTCTTTCTTGATAGCCTCCCTCTTGTCGGGGGCGAAACGACGCATTCATTGCTTTTTTGGAGTGGCCTTAGGGTCGACTTTTAGGCAATGCTCGATCAACTCCTTGGGAACCCCTAGCATATCCGCTGGTTTCCACGCGAATATGTCGCAGTTAGCACTAAGTAAGTTGACGAGCGCGCTTTCCTATTTGTCACCTAGGCCTCTTCCAATCAGAGCGGTCTTTGACGAGTCGCCTTCCTGCAGCTGGATGGTCTTGATGCCAACGTCGCTGGGGTTAGGCTTAACCCTCGACTGGCTTGGCCGCTGGTTGGAGATCTCCATCTCTGTGTTGGTCAGCTTCAGCGCGGCCGCGAGTAGTTCTACAGATAGCTCTGGCATGCGTGAAGTCATTGCGTACTCGATCGCCTCCTGGTCGCAGTCGTACGACTTCTTGAGGTCGCCACAAAGTGTGAGCACACCTGTCTTGCTCGGCATCTTGAGTAGTAGGTACACGTAGTGGGGCACAACCATGAATTTGGCTAGTGCCGGCCTGCCAAGAATGGTGTGGTACGACGAGTCGAAATCCGCCACCTCGAACTTGATGTACTCGGTGCGGTAGTTGTCTTTGGTCCCGAAGGTGACTGGCAGGACCACTGATCCGAGTGGTGTAGCCGCGTTGCCTGGGATGATCCCGTAGAAGGGAGCCTTGCTGGGAGTGAGCATTGTTGAAATGTCCAGTCCCATCTTCTTGAGGGTACTCGCGAAGAGCAGATTGAGTCCGCTTCCGCCGTCAATAAGTACTCGGGTAAGCTGCGAGCCCGCCACGACAGGATCTAGGACGAGCGGGAACTTTCCCGACTCGGAGAAGCTGGTCCATTGATCCTCCCTGGAGAAGGAAATCGGGTCCTCGCTGTATCTCAATGGCCTTGTCGTGGCTGGTTCCACAGAGAGAATTTTGCGCAGGGTTAGCTTCTGCGCGCGCTTGGTGGGGAATCCACCGTCTCCACCAAAGATAACGTTGATGATGTTCTTCGGATCCTGGAAATCCTAGGCTCCCGACTTGTCACCTCCTTCTTCGTCGTCCTCCTTGTCCTTTCTCTTTCCAACTTGATGGAGGGGTGGAGCGTTGAATGATTTGCGGATAGTGACGCACTCAAAGAGCGTGTGACGTGACTTCGGGTGAATCAGGCATTGCTTGTGTAGGACTTGCTCATATTCCGACTGGTTGTTCCCCGACTTCTTGTCACGCGGGTTGCGCTCGACAGCCGCGACTTCATGGTCTGGCTTGCGCTTTCGGGGGTTCCCCGAGTGGTTCCGCTGGCTTTTGTCGAAGTGGCCGTTGCCGTTCCCTTTTTTGTCGTGGTTGCGCTTGGGGAAGCAGTTGTTTTCCTCGTCCTCCTGGTCAGCCCATCTATCCATCATGTCATGCAGCTCAACGGCGGTAGTCGGATGGTTGCGCCCGAAGTCGTGGTACGTGTTCTTCGAGAAGAGGCCGTGTTGGAAGCAGCGGATGACATCTTCATCGGTGATGTTGGCGATGGTGGCGCACGTCTCAAAGAAACGTCGTGTGTAAGACCTCAGGGTCTCGTTTATCTCCTGCTTCGCCTGGGACAAGTTGTGACGAGTGCCTGCCCTAATCATGGATCCCTGGAAGTTGTCGATGAAGGCCCGTTTGAGGTCCTCCCACGAGTCGATGGAGTTTGGCTTGAGGCTTTCAAGCCACGTGAGTGGTGCGGGTTCTAGGGCCACTGGGAAGTAGAGTGCTTTCATAGAGTTGGAGCCCCCTGAAACTTCAATAGCGACGGAATAGCAACGAAGCCATTGACGTGGGTCCTGCTTACCATCATATTTGCGGATTCCGACTGGTTTGAAGTCCTTGGGGTAGGACTTGTCGGTAATGTTCGTGGTGAAGATGGAGAAACGGTCGCTGTCGTCGTCGTCGTAGTGCCTGCCGATACAGTCCTTCCTCCTCGCATCAATGACAAGCCGCGCGTCGCGGCCTTCATTGATCTTTTGCCTGAGGTCGATCGTGGGAGCGTCCTGGAGGTTGGCTGCGACTGGATCTTGGCCGCGGTGCCTTGCCCTACACTGGTTGCGAGGGGGTTTTTGTACTTCTTGTTCATTGTTGCCACGCGCAAACGGGTGGCCCTCATTGCGCTGGCGATTGTCGTTCCTCCGACTCCCTTAGCCTCTTCCGGGAGTGCGACTGACCAGCGCAGTATCCCCGTGCTGCTCAGACCTCGAGAGCTGGTTCCGAGTGGATGACACTGGATGTTGCCCATCGAGTTGCACGAGCGCGCGCTGGGTCAAGTACTGCAACCTTTGGATCTGGGGGTTAGATGGGAGTTGTTGGGCCAAGAGTGCTGCCTCTGCAATCGCGCCGATCGGGGTACGGTACTCGTGATCCGCGACTGCTACGAAGGCGTTTGTGAGATCCCTTGGTCCACGAGCGCAGTTCTGCGTGTTGCGCCTGCGTTGAGCGCGCTTGGCATTCTTTGCCCACCGGATCCTCCGGTGTTCCTCGTCTTCATCTTGAGGAGCGTCTGCTGTGGGCTCATCGGCTGAGATGTCCGCGAGTTGTTCGTTGTCGTGCTGGGTGCCCAGCTCGTCTTCTTCCGCGTTGCAAAGGGAAGCCATGCAGACTTGTCGATCTGGCGAGTGGCTAGCCCTAAGGCCATAGTCGAGTAGCTCTGTACTACTCTCACCTTCTTCCGCGATGGGCGAGAGAGGTCTACCCTCTTGAAAGGGTAGTTCTTGCGTGAAGGCCACAAGGCGAGATTCATAATCGAGTAGTTCGGAGGGCTCAAAGCCCTTCCAGTACACGAAACGTCCTTGTGGCGTTGATGTAATCGTTAAACCTAGATGGCTGCCTGACAAGAATTCGGGGTGACCATCGGGTTGCGACTGGTTTTGAAGGGCGAGGGCCACCCGACGGGTGGTGGCTCCCTCGCCTCCGAGTCCTTTTGGATCCGGTTTACAGATGTAGTCCCGCACGTGGAGTACTCTGCATCGGAGTCCGAGTAGAAGTCAGGAACGGGGGGCTCCCGGCTAGCGGTGGCGCCCACGTCCCCGATTTGGAGCAGCAGATCCAAATCCTCCTCCAAGTCAGAGAGGGATTTGGATTGTAGGGTCTTTGTAGATCGGTTTGAATCCGAGTCGAGTAGATCTGTTGCATCTCGAGTTGAAGTCATTTTGAAAATGGACGTCGTTTCGATCTGCTGAGCCAGATCGGGAAGCAGCTTGTCATCAAGGTTGTCGACGAAGTTGTCAAGATCGCCGCTTGTGGTCGATGAAGTAGCCTCCGGCTGCTTGGAGTTGGCTAGGTGGCTGTTGAAGCCACCCGAACCATCGGAGATGCAGATCCAAGAGCCGAAGATGAAAGTCGTGCCCTTGTCGAGCACGACGCTGGTGAAGTTGAACGACACCATCGAGTTCCCCGGTGGATCTTTGATGATCTCCCCTACCTGGTGCGCCAGCTGTAGGTGTTTTACCGCCACGCCCACTGAGGGATACCCCCGAGATGGTGAGTTTGGTTGGTTGGGTGTCGCCGAGATCAGGAACTCGAAGGTGCAAAGGAACACAGGGTTTTAGACAAGTTCGGGCCGCTGAGAGCGTAATACCCTACGTCATGTGTGGCTTGTATTGCCTTTGATGGTGATGATTGTGATTGTTCCCGAGGGGGTGCCTGTCTGCCCTTATATAGTCCGGGGGACAGGTTTACATGAGAATCCTAGTCGGTACAGGCCTAGGAGTCCTATCCGACTACTTCCCGGGTAGTCTCTATCCGACTCCGACTAGTCTAACTACCATAGGAGTAATCCTACTGCATTACGAGTAGTTACAGAGGATGTGGGGCGTGGGCCATGTCCCATCCCGAATCCTAGGTGAAGTGTGCCACGTGGCCAGTCCCGTGTGCCCGGGTCTGACACGCGCGCCAACGAGCGCACGACGCCGTGGCGCTGCCAACCCTGCTGCCCAACCGGCGGGCGAGCAGGCGCGAGGAAGGTGGGGGCGCCGCTGACAGATGGGCCCGGGGAGGAGGGGAAAAAGGAAAAACGATGGTTCAACTTCAAAATTCAAAACCTAGGACTTCTCGGGCTCCAAAAATCACCAAAATTTTTCTGGAGCAAGATCAAACCACCAAGATCACACTGCAACAACAAGAACTCAAAAATCTATTCTAGATTGCTCATAGAAAATCAAACAAGACAACAGTTTTCAAAACTTTCAAGAATTTTATGGCTCGGGTTAGATGTCACAAATTAAATTCATTTTTCGGAGTCTAGTATTTGAATAAAATTTTTAAGGGCACGGTTACTTAACAAAAATTAAACTTGCTTCACAACATTCACACAACAAGGTAAGAAATAATAAACAACTCATGCAACACATGTATATGATGCTCCATTATAATTCAACGATGCTCATAATGCTACTAGTTACATGTTAATCATATTTTTAACATTTGGGTTGTCACAACCTCGTACCTCTAAAGGTAATCGGAGTACCGTCGTAGTAAGACTCTTGATGATATATGATATACGTATATGTGTTGCTGACCTGGCTTGATTTAATTTCCTTTACTTGTGGTACCTAATTTGGTCTTTCAAAGTGTTAACTAGTATGTGCCGGTTGGTTGAGGTTCTGTTTGGATCCCTCCCAGCTAATAATTAGTTAGCTAATTGATAATAATTTATATTAGCCAGCTAAATACTAGTTAGTTAATCATTAGTTGTATGTGTTTGGATCCATCAACTAATTGTTAATTATTAATATGGATGGACCATGATGTCCTTTTTTCTGGCGCCGGAAGTGCAGGCAAGAAGGGAATTTAACATAAGGATTGAGGATAATACGATCTTTTAACATTTTTAGCTGGGATTAGCTGGGTTTAACCAGTTAATAGGTTTAGAATTACATAGTTTCAAATAGCTGGAGGATCATTAGCTAATGCATTAGCTAATTTATTTGGATCCGTAGCATCTAAATTTAGCTAGAGGATCCAAGCAGCCTTCCACTGCGGAATGCTGAGGGCTCACTTTTTGGGGGGCCATTTGTCAGGATGCCTGCGGGCCTAACCAATCATTCATGTCACGTACATGTGGTGGACGGATCGACCCGTCCAATTACACGCGGAGTCCTTCCAAACGCCAGCGCCAAACCAAGCTAAGCTATAGACCACGTCGTATAGCTAGCTAGCTGGCTGCTGCATGCTGCTCGTCACTGTATACAAGTAGTAGTAATAATATTTATATAAAAAAATAGAGAGCGGCTGCCTGGGTTTGGCAAGTGTCTGTAATACTATTTATAAATTTCAGCATATGCACCTCCATTTTCAATGAAAAGGAAAAGGTTAAGCAAGTGCTTTCGCTGCCCATGCATTGCATCTCTTGTTGTACTACCTTACACGTTCCCTTGCCGAAGCTGACTGGCTCACGGGAGGCAAGCAAGAGGAATTCGAGTTGAAAGTTGGGAATTGAATCTGATATATTCATTATTGCATTGGTTTTTCAATCAAGCGGTGAATTTTGGGGGAAAAAGAGGGGGGGGGGGGGGGGGGGGGTGCAATGAGAGCGTTGCTGCATATACTCCAAACCTTTTCGGTAGGTTTATCAGGAGTTTTTTTTGTTTTGTCACGCACGTATGTTTCAGAGAAATTTCACAGGAACCAATATAAATGCACAGCAAAAAAGGGGTCTGAACAACTTAACAAGGAGGTGTGTGCATCACCAAGTGCATCAAGAAACGTCCCATCAACTCAAAGCCTCAAAGGAGAAAAGAAAAACCACCAGCAGCGGCAGCAGGTAGGCGAGAACGTGATTAGGCGCGGCGTGTTGGTTGATGCGTGGCCATGGGGAGGCTCATCGATCAGGCATCACCTCACCTCACCATGGATGCGATGCGATGGGATCCCAATGCGCAATTAATCCGCTGAGGCCACATCCACATGTGTGAACAGTGAAGGAGGAGCCGACCAGGATGGTGATGCAACTCCCATGGCCAATTGGCCATCAGGCTCTCCATCAGGGCCATCCATGGCCGCCGCCCGCCGGCCTCATCAATTCGCTTCATCGGAGCTGAAAGCTGACGAGATGATCAGACAGACAGACAGGGCGCCGGCTTCCCTTGCCGGAGCCGGAGGGAGGGAAAAAGCCTGCTCGCCTCGGCATTGCAGCAGCCTTGGCAGTTGAAGTAGCATTCATCCTGCTCCACCCCTTGCAGGGTTCCGTAGCCGCTACCTACATCAGGAACGACGCATGCAGGACGTTAGCTAGTATACCCATAACTACCTATTAATCCTCATCCTCTTTTGGAAAGAAAAAACACCCGTACTACTCCAAGAGATTAGAGCTGCATATATAACAATGTAAATGCTAAGATCATGATTCTGTTATACAGAAATGTCTTGCTCTGCTCGCAAAGCACACAGCGTATTTCGTTCGGCTAGGACAGGACTTGACTCATAATTACTCTATGAATATGTTTATTTATGTGATACAAAATTATAATTATAAGTAGGCTTTCTTCAACACCAAACCAATATAATGACACCAATATTTTAATTTATCATCCAAATTATAGATCAACAGAATACTTATTGGTCAAAGGCTCTTCCTAACGAAATGAATTATACGTTCTAGACTCTCCTAAAAGTACTAAAAATTCGGCAAGAGATGGTAATGGAAATTCAGAATGTACCGCCATCTATTTTCGTTGCGATTCATCAATTTCACCCCCTTTCATTTCAGCTGTGAATGTCTTGGTTTTCTTCTCTCCGCTAGCTGCATCGTGCCATTTCTTTTTGATAAACTTGGGTTCCTTCCTGAAACGATGGGCAGCGGTTTGAGAGTTGACCTACGTGGTGTCACATCTCTACTTGTCACATGGATGGCTCGGCAGGCAGAGATCGATGTGCAAGTAACAAGTACCTACATGTTAGAGAGAACACCTCGTTGCAAGGACTCCGTGTGGTCTATCCACAGCCCAGAACAGAGGTTCCATCGTTCTACTTACGGTTGTCATGTCTTTTTTGTTATTCCTAAACTAAAACCTGGCTGTAACTAGTAAAACAATAGAGTTAAAATCAGTGCTAGCAGCTTTTATAGGTTGCAAGTGCGAGTGCAATCAGGGCTCCGTGTTCTAATAAGCCTGAAAAGTTTTATCTTTTCGAAACCAGAATATGATTTTGTTTCTGTGGCAGCACTGTATGTGCAGTAGAATATTGTGGTGTGTCAGCTGCTGATCCCAGTGGGAAAAGGTGGCGAATCTTGAGGTCGCAGCCTTCCCAAGTTGGCGACGATCATCAGTTAAGTTACCAATAACAATACTACCCGGAGAGAAGAGGAAGAAGATGGATGGAGTATCGGGACAGACGACGATCCAAACAGGAATTTCCGAATAATAAATGATGGGGGGTGCGATGCGATACGATTCGAGTTTCAGACTTGAGAGGGAGCTTTGGGATGCGACTGCGAGTAGGTCCCTTGCTTGCTCTATACTAATAATTGCTTCTCTCTCATTGAGCTGAGCTCTCGAGGAGGAGTTGAGGATTCTGAATACTAAAATAAATAAAAAAAATGGCGAGGCAGGGGAGTCGTCGTCGTCGCAGCAGTACTTAACTAGTCGAGCACAGGGCACCCAACAGACTGAGTAGCTGTGAGAGAGAGAGAGAGAAAGAGAGAGAGAGAGAGAGCGCTTCCCTAGGCTCCCGGGATTCCCTTGCCATGCCATTGCCATGTGATGCTCCTCCTTCCCCTGCATATTATTAGCAGCACCAGCAGCAGCAGCGCGTAGCAATTAAGAGAACCACCAGCAGCAGCAGGCCAGTTGCAGCTCGCCACCTTCCTCCCTGCTTCTTCTTCTTCTTCTCTGGTTTCTTCTTGCCTTGACCAATCAAGAAGAGAGAGCAGAAAGATGGGGACGGGGTGGCGGAGGGCGCTGTGCACGTCCGTCCAGCGGGACGACGGCGGCGACGGCCACCGCGACGCCAAGAACAAGAAGCGCCGCCCGCAAGACACGCCCACCGCTGGCGCCGGCGGCGGATTCTTCTCCGCCGTCAAGAGCGCCGCCACCGGGGGCGGCAGCAGCAGCAGCAACCCCTCGACGCCGACCCTGCGCTGCCGGACCAAGCCCCTGCAGCAGCCGGCGGAGCCCGCGCCCGTGACGCCGCCCTCCGCGCCGGCGCCCATGAGGAAGCACCGGATGCCGCTGCTGCAGGCGCTGTCGGCGCCGGCATCGCCCAGATCCCCCTCCAGATTCGCGCTGCTCAAGGCCTCGCTCCTCCCGTCCAAGGTCAGCACCAACCAACATTTTTTCTTCTTCCGTTCAGTTAGTTCTTCTTCTCTTGATCCAAGACTGCAAGTGGGTGAAAGCATCGATTCTTCTCTCCGCTCTGCGTTCAGCGCTCCAAGCAAAGAGATGACTTGGTAACTTAGGGCAGCAGCAATGAGCTTGTCTTTTGCCTTGGCCGGTGCTGATTGGTGATCCCCATCTCGCTCTCCAGAAACCTGCAATGATTGCCACCACTCTCCCCTGTTTTGTCCTAATACTCCTCTTGAGATTCTTCCTCTCCACCTTGTGATGATTGAGCAATTATTATTATATCATGGGTTCGTCACTCACAGCCGCTGCAGCTAGCAGCCTTTTGGTTTCAATCACTCCACCACTCCTTTGTTTTTCCCTGGTTGCAGTTGCAGCCACCTTACTTCACATCTCAGAGAGATTGTGATCATCTACGCTGGCTAGATTAACAACACCAAGAGCAGCCTTTTCCTTCCATGGATTGGATTTTGGATCTCAGTTCCCCCATTGTCCAACAAAAAAAAAAATAGTTCACTAGAACACCAAGGATGTGGATTCTGGTGCTCTCTAGTATTGTACACTTTTAGAAGCAGCAGCAGGATGCAAATCCCCCTGCTTTTTTGTTGTGTCAAGTGGAAGGAAGGGGAAAAGAAAGAAAAGCTGCCCGTGGGAGAAGGTGGAGCCTAGAGCGCAAAAAGATGGATCCAATCAGATCAGAGCAGCTTTACTTGACCTTGAGGGATTTTAATTTGAGTGCTCCAAATGATCCTACTGCTAGTGCCCAAAAAGTCCATCTTTTTCCTCATCCCAACGTTCCTCGTTTCTTTCTTTGGGAACAAAATCAGCCAGCCAAATTTGTTCGTTCCTTCATCATTCTCTGTACTCATTTTGTTTCAACCAAATTTTACTTTCTTGCAAAATGTGCCAGTCACTGATGATTTTACAAATGTGTGCGTGGTTGTGCAGGCCCGGTGCGGCGTGTGCTCGCGCGGCGTCAAGAGCGGCGGCAGCTCGGCGGTGTTCACGGCGGAGTGCTCCCACGCCTTCCACTTCCCCTGCATCGCCGCCCACGCGCGCTCCTCCTCCGCCAATGGCGTCCTCTCCTGCCCCGTCTGCGCCTCGCCGTGGCGCCAGGCGCCCTTCCTCGCCTCCCTCCGCCTCCACTGCTCCTTCCACGACGACAAGCACCGCGGCACGGACGGCCGCAAGACGCCGCCATCCTCCGGCGGCGGCGCCGGACCCAAGCTCTACGACGACGACGAGCCGCTGCTGGCGCCCAAGGCCGCGGCCAACGGCGGAGGCTTCAACCCGATCCCGGAGGCCGACGAGGACGACGAGGAGCAGGGCGCCGAGTTCAGGGGCTTCTTCCCGCGCCCGAGGACCTTGGGGCTCGCGGTCACCGTGGCGCCGGAGGCCGCGCTCGTGTCGTCGGGCCGGCGGCACGGCAAGTACGTGGTGGCCGTCAAGGTGAAGGCGCCCGGGCTGCGGTCGTCATCGGCGGCCCCGCGGCGCGCGCCCATCGACCTGGTGATGGTGCTGGACGTGAGCCAGGGCATGATGGGGGAGAAGCTGCAGATGCTCAAGCGCGGGATGCGGCTCGTGGTCGCCTCGCTCGGCCCCGCCGACCGCCTCTCCATTGTCGCCTTCTCCGGCGCCGCCAAGCGCCTGCTGCCGCTGCGCCGGATGACGAGGCAGGGCCAGCGGTCGGCGCGCCAGATCGTGGATCGCCTCGTCGTCAGCGCCGCCGCCGCAAGCACGCAGGGGCAGGAGCAGGGGCAGCAGCAGAGCGCCTGCGTCGGGGACGCGCTGCGCAAGGCCACCAAGGTGCTCGAGGACCGGCGCGACCGCAACCCGGTGGCCACCGTCATGCTGCTATCCGACACCCAGCAGCAGCAGCAGCAGCAGCAGCCGGATTACTCGGCAAGGAACAAGTTTGGTCGGCCGGCCGTGGCTCCGGCGACGCGGTTCACGCACGTGGAGATCCCCATCGGCGGCCCTGGTGACGCGCCGCCGCCCCTGGTGGTGGCCGAGGAGGAGAAGGAAGACGAGAAACAGGAGCCTCCGGTGGAGCACGCGTTCGCCAAGTGCCTTGGCGGGCTGGTGAGCGTGGTGATGCAGGAGGTGCACCTGGAGCTGGTGTTCCCGACGGGGGAGATCACGGCGGTGTACTCGTGCGGCCCCGGGCAGCAGGCCGTGGCGCTTGCCGGCGGCGGCGTCACGGGCGGCGGCGGCGTGAGCGTGCGCCTGGGCGAGATGTACGCGGAGGAGGAGCGGGAGCTGCTGGTGGAGGTGCGCGCGCCGCTGCAGCACAGCCACCCGCACTCGCTGTCGGTGCGGTGCGGCTACCGCGACCCGGCGTCGCAGGAGACTGTGCGCGGCGCGGAGCAGCCGCTGCTGCTGCCGCCGCTGGGCCAGCACCAGCAGGCGTCGTCGCGGCGGCTGCACGACCTGTTCGTGGCGACGCGGGCGGTGGCGGAGTCGCGGCGGCTGGCGGAGCTGCAGGACCTGGCGACGGCGATCCACCTGCTGTCGTCGGCGCGGGCGCTGGTGCTGCAGTCGCCGCCGACGCAGCAGCAGCAGGAGCTGGTGGGCAGCCTGGACACGGAGCTGAGCGACATGCGGTGGCGGCGCAGCCAGCACCGGCAGCAGGAGGAGGAGCAGCAGCAGCAGGGGCCGCTGACGCCGACGTCGAGGAGCGGCCGGAGGAGGCGGGGGGACGGGGAGACGACGCCGCCCGTGGGGACGCCGCGAGGGTCAAGGTCAGGATCAGGGGAGCCGCTGACACCGACGTCGGCGTGGCGCGCGGCGGAGCAGCTGGCGAAGGTGGCTATCATGCGCAAGTCCATGAACCGGGTGAGCGACCTGCACGGGTTCGAGAACGCGCGCTTCTGATGGTGTCTGTAAAATTGGGTGTTTTGATTTGGTTTAGCCTTTTTGGATGTTCTTTTTTTTTGTTTTTTGCCTTTGTGAAATGAGATGAGAATGGAACAGGAGCAGAGGAGCCCGCCGCCGCCGGAGTGTGGCGGACGGCGGCTAGTAGATGATGAACAGAGCAGTCAGTCAGCCAGCAGAGCTGCTGCTGCTGTTGTTAATTTGTTATTACCCCACTTTTATATGGATTATTATGATGACGGTAGATCAAGTCACATACTAGCATGGATCATCCTTTCATGTTTCGTTCACGAGAACATGAGCACTCAGTGTTCAGTGGTACTCATCACTCGAAGTGAAACATGAGCATTGCTGGCTGCTGTGCTGGCTGCCTGATCATTCAGTATCAGTACCGATGCATGCTCTTCTGTTGCAAGTGTGTGTTTGTGTGATTCTTCAGAGTCAGGCAACCAGCTGCATGCAGGCGATGAGGCAGATCAACCATCTCCATCATTCTCGCTAACAGCTAGCTCATCGTCTCAATTCATTCATGGAGGTACGGTCAACATGCGTGGCCATGGGTGATTCTCTTCTCATCTCATCTTATCTCATCTCATCTCGATAGGCAGGCAGGCAGACAGATACATAGGTGAGATTGACTGATTGAGAGGTGACTGCAGGGGAGGTGGTCTGCTGCTAATAAAACTCTTATGTTGCAGTTATATGTCGTATTTAGGAAAAGTTAAAATACATTTACTAGTTTTATTAAAAAAAACTTGTCATCAGGTCTCCATGATCTACTTACTACATGCTCAAGCCCATTGCCACTATCGCGAATATCTCCATTTCAGTGTACTTGTCACTGGCGAACTAGTGTAGCAACTTCAACCGCTCATTTTTTTCCCCAAAAATCTTTATAAATACTTAAAAAGTGTACAATAGTAAAATAATACATTTCATAATAAATCTATTTACTATAAAAGTTGCAAGCATTTATAATTCCTTTAGAAAAGATGTACAATTACTATAAAAGTTTCAACATTTACAACAACTTTGGTAGTCTTTTGAACAATGTGTTCTTGGTTCCTCTCCTCTTTAAAGAGCAGAGTATGTTGTGCCATTTTTCTGCTGCTCCTCTGCTCTGCCAAATCTTGTACAGCCACCCTATCCCTATGTGCAGGTGCAGCAAAGCCACGTATACATCTCTCATGCATGCAAGTATAGATGGCCATTCGGCAGCTTGGCACGGCCCGGCACGAGTCTGGGCTGGCCCGGGCACGAACTGACCGGGCTAGGCACGGCACGACCATGCTAACGGGCCGGGCCGGGCCGCTCGTCGTGCCTCGTCTTCAGCCCAAGCACGAGCCCACGGGCCCATTTTATGCTGTGCCGGTCCGGTCCGGCATGGGGATTTTGTCGTGCCCATGCCAGCTGAATCCCGTGCACTCGATGGAGGCCGCCGCGCCCTCCGGCACGCCCCGCACCTGCCGATCCCGCTAACACCGGCTGCCGCGCCTGCCGTCGCCGTGTGCGCTTGCCGATGCGGACGCTGCCCGTCGGCCGCTGCGCCTGTCGTCGCCGCGAGCCCTGCCACCGCGCTCGCCGGCCGCCGCACTTCCATCTCGATGAAGACGACGGCGGGAGATGATGTGGGCTCGTTGCCTCGCCGGATCTGCGCGGAGATGATGCCGGAGCTGCACCACTCAGATCTACGCAGCTAGGAGGGGAGAGCTGAGGGTGACCGGGGCGGCGGGATGCGAGAGTTGAGAGGCGAGTGCAGAATAGACGAACAGCAGAAGGCATGCGGGTAGGCGGCGGCATGCGAGACAGCAAGAGGGAGGCGGCAAGGGCGAGAGGCGAGCGCGAAAGGATGGTGGGCGAGAGGCGGCGTGCTGCGGGAGTGCGGGTGTGTGCATCACAATGGGAGGTGTACCAGCTAGGGTTAGTGGGTTAGCAGGCCGGAGTTTTATGTGGGTAGTTCGGTTGTTGGGGAGATTAACGGGCCGTGGTCGGCCGGCTCTTTTAACTGGCTGTGCCCGTGCTGCCCGATGGGCCGAGGCGTCGGCCCAAGCACGGCACGGTATATCGGGCCGTGCTGGCCCGAGCATGCAGACTATCGGACTGTGCCGTGCTTGGACCAGGCCAAAAAGCCGTATCTCGAGCCGGACTATCAGGCCTCGGGCTTTTTGGACATCTTATACATGCAAGGACACGCCCCTCCTTTTCTCCATCCCTTTAATTTGCCTTTTTTTTCTTTTTTGCTAGCACAGCAATAATCAGGATAGATCTGGAGCAAGAGAAACAAAACAAGCACATGCACCAGGTGTACATAACACACACACACACACACACACACACACACACACACACACACACACACACATACTCACAATCAACCAAGCACAAAAGGGTCGGTCCTTGCATTGGGCGTGCCATCATTGGATCGCTAGCTAGCTAGCTAGCATATGCTTAGACGGATCCAGTCAAAGCAAACAAATAAGAGCAAGTGGACCCTTCTTCTCTTCACATGACTGCAAACGACGCAAAAGCGAATGAACAACTTGACCTCAGCAAAAGCTTAGTAATTTGCATTGATGCCTACCGTACTTCATAATTAAAATCCAAAAAAAGAGGACAAGCTACCTAGTAGTTTATATGTATACGCTCTTGTATAATAAATCCCGGTGATGATATATATACACGCGCAACCGTTTATACACATAGTATGTGTGTCCCTGGTATATTACAGGCTCCTCGGCAAAACTGTGTCGCATTTCCATCAACGAGAATAGAGATGGACACAGAGAGTACAAGTTGGATGGTGCATTCTCTTCTCTTTTACAGGCTGATGTGATGCTGCAGATCATCATGTGTGTTCTTAATTTGTTTTTTTCCCCTTGATGGGATCATAATCTACCTACTATTTGCACAAGAGGTTGTAAGCTGGGAGGTCATGGATGCTGTTGAGGTCCTCCAGGGAGAGCTCCCTCTCAAGCTGCTGCTTTGTGGCCTCCAACACCTCCTGCAATTATTTCATTAATTATCCCTTTTTGCATTACATATATACCCCACAGCAAGGAAACAATTAATTGAAAAGGAGAAGCATCCTTAATAAACTAGCAATCTTTCATGATGTAAATTGATTCGAAATTAAGATCAATCCAAACTAGAACGATCGATCAGCTTACTTTGAACTGCATATACGACGCTCGCATTGCTAGCCACTGAGCATCCATCATCTCGAAAGCGATGCAGTAGAGCACGTCGAATGCATCCTCGTGTTCTGATAATTAATTTGCAAGATCCATCCATCCATGTGGCAACCAAACACAAAACACTTAGTCGAGTTGAGTTCATGAAAACATTACAAATAAATCAGTCGCTCCCGGATTTAATTTGACAGAAACATACAGCAGCACTACTAGTTACATACCTGTCAACACTTTGATAAAGTTAATCCCTGGCAAAGATTTCGGCCGCGCTGAAACCCAAAAATAAAGCAAAGGGAAAGCAGTCAACAAACTTCTCCTTTCTTTCAGGTGTCGCGTATCATACCTGAATGATGAATAACCCAAACCAGCACAGCTACTCGCTACTAGTTAGCAGTCATGGAACCAACAATCATTCATTCAGTGGTTGCTTTCAAAGAGATAGTACGTGAACAATCAAACAAACTGAAACGAATAAACAAGCCTCTGTTTTCTGTTTGAAACCACATGATGATTCTGGTGAGACCAGCTTGTTCTGTATACTAGTATGGATGGATGATCAGGCAAGGAAATCACGGGTGGCACAACGCGTATACGCAACGGGACGAGACGGTTGCGCATCGGTTAGCAGTTAGCACCAGCTGCATCCATGTGCCCACTATTATAATGCTCATCATCAAACAGTCGTAATCAAATCCAAAGATTCCTCATCTTGAGAAAGGGAAGAAAACCTAATACTATACTGCAATGTGGCTGCATGCATAATCATGGGGCTGTTTGACTCGTACGAATGCAGCGCACATGGTGGGTTAGATGTACGTACTCTGATTACTACTTTTAATAGTAGCTTTGACCAAAAACAAATCTGTTACGATGCAATGCACATAGTCTATATATACATGCAAATTCTTAATTCCAAGAAACTAGACAGTTTCACATGTAGAGATTAGATGCCATTCCCGGCCCCTAAATAAGAAAAAAAGAATACCTGAGTTGAGCTCCAGCAGCTGAATCAGCATGTATGAGATGTTTATACCGGCGACCGCAAAGGGGTACTCCCACACGGCTCGCATTCCTTGCTGCTTCAGCATCAGCCTCTTGAAAGGAGCCTGCTTAATTGTTAGATCAAAATAACCAGCAAGCGTCAGTCTGTATGCAAGGCAAGGTGGACACTTTGCTCATTCCTAAGGATTTCATTTTATATACAAGCTAGGTCGATAAATCCAGATTCCATCATATAACCTTGGTTTCTGGCACATACAACATTACATATACTAAAGAAAAAGACATACCGGATATGTTCTTGCGAAAAACAAAAGGTTCTCAAGTGAAATAAATCCACAGCCCCTGAAATCACAGTCAGATGATACTGTTATCTGTCAGGGAATACATGCCATTTGTTGGAATAAACCAGCGGCTGATTCTGGACCTCTAAGAAGAAAGAGACAAGGAGCATTTAATTTATTTCCAAAAAGAGCATTTTAATTTATTCCAAAAAACTAAAAACGGACAGTGTGAAACTTACTTTAGACAATCTAAAATAGGGCACACAGAAAAAAAAACTAGAAGTAACCTGAAATCAGTCGCTGGGTTGACGCCCTGCCACCCCATATCTTTCCACTGTGCTGAAACTAAGCTATTTAGTTCTGTATCAGGAAAGGAGGCATTCCAAAGAGCCCTGAGTGATTCCTAATGTCAAAGTCCACAAGATAACGAAATACAGAAGTCAACATCTGTTTGAAGTCAATGAGGTATAAATACTAAAATAAAGAGCAAAATACAGTTGCAAGCTGAAGCGTACCATGATGCTGAATAGAGTTAGTTGCAAATTGAAGCACATTATTGTGCTGAATGTAACTAGTTGCAAGTTGAAGCATATTATTGTGCTGATTATTGCAAGCGTGAACTGAATTGAGTACTGAATTCATGGCAAACTTACATGATAGTTTAACATGCAGGGTTGAAACTATAGCTTTTCATGTCTCTTTTTCAATCCATACAGATAGTCTTGCCGAATATTCATTCTTTTAGATAACAAAATCAATTCCAGCCTTTACATCATGGGATGCACTCAGCCCTATTGCTAAGTATCCTGAAGCTAGTTAAAGTTTCTTACCTGATGTTCTGGCCGAGATTCATCATAAGGTACATTTAGCCTTTCCTTCAATTTTTGCAATCTCTGTTCCTGAATATTTAAGAAAAGGTTATTTCAGCTGCAAGAAGGGAAGAAATTTGATATGAACATTATACGTACTCTATATATCCTTTCCTACAACGAGAAAAGAGATCATCCAGAATGCTCTAAGGGCGCATGTATTTTGCCTAAACACATTTTAGTGATGGCACAACATCTGTACCTGAAGAGGCGTCAGATCAAGCACTATCTTCTCTGCACTGACTTGTCGCCTTTTGCCTGAGCTGTTGAAGAGCCCTCCAAACCATGTCCTATTTCCAACCATACTAGCATCAACTGCAATGAAGTTATTTATGAAGCAATTGAAAGGATCAGTGCACTACAATAGTTACTAGTACTATTGAAACATATATCCAATAATGTTCATAAATAAAGTCACACGCTACAGACACAAAAAGTGTCTGGAAGAATGACTAATAATTTCCCTAAGACAGGAGCAATCTTTCATGCTTAAACATATGAAGTGATAATATCTAAAATTAAAGATTCTGTATTATTGGAAAGAAAATTAAATGATATACATAAACGTAGAAAATTAAATGGTACCTGTTGGCGTTGGAGTTGAGATGTCAACGGAATGCCCATCAAATTGAAGGAGGCACTCTTTGTCAATGTGAATGGACTAGCTAGTAAATCAATGGATCAATCAATGTGCGGGGACGAGGGCGGCGCATCAGGAGCTAAGTGGGGAACCATGATCCATGAACACACATACGTATCCCTCTGCCCCCTTGCTGTTTGTTGCTGGTCGTTTTGGAGGAGGCATACACAGGATCCTGTGTTCTCCTCCTGTTGCTGCTGGATGAGAGCTGGAGATTGACGAAGGGGAGGGAGGGAAGAGATTGGAGAATTGGGAATGGATTATTCCAGGTTCCCCAATCTCTCCGTCGACCAGCCCTGCCCCTGCCCCTGCCCTGCGAGGATCGTCGCTGGAAACTATGCCAGCTCAAGGCATGCTATTTCTCTCTCTATACTCTCCCCCATGTTGGCGACAGGCGCGGGTTTTAGGCACGCCGCCCGCTCATGCCGCCCAACCATCCATCCCTCCCTTTCTTTGTCTGCAAAAAATTTCTTCCTTGGCTGACCATTAAGGAATAAGCTGACCACGAGCCCTTGTTAACGGGTATCTTTCTGTTCAAATTCATATCAAATACGATCAAGTATCATTAAGGAGTGATTCTAAACAAAGAGTGTTCGAGAAAAAGATTCTCACCAAAGATAATTTGGCTAAAAGACCTCGATCTAAGAAAAAGAAAAGGAAGACGGAATAAGACATGCATTGGTCCGGAGAGCCATATTTTCAGACGGCTTTGGTTAGTTTTGTTGCTCCTCCTCATTTTCTTTCTTTCTTTCTTTCTTTGTGTCCTGAGTCTGGTTTGTAAAGACTTTTTTCATTCTCTTTCAATATATTTATAATCAGTAGGGGACGAAAATCCCCTCTTGTTGCTTCAAAAAAAAAGATTTTCACCATGTAGGAATAATACATGCATTGGTCTTAAAGCCAATAAACTTAATCATGCTGGTCGTATCACTTGTATCAATTCTTTTCATGCTTCCATTCCTATCTATTTCAGGCAGAATATCCTTTTGCCAAAATCCTTCATAGAGAAAATCAATTCCATTCTTAAACGTTTTTGGTGGCAAGAAATTCAGGATGAAGACTCTTCTAAACCCTTTCATTTTAGATCTTGGGATGACATTTGCCAACCAATAGCTAGTGGTGGTTTGGTGCTTCATTCTGCTTGGATGGTTGCTACTTCCAAAGACCCTATGCTCACCTCTGTCCTCAAAGCCAAGTATTTTCACAATTATTCTTTTTGGAAGGCAAAATATTCTGGTCCAAAATCTGTTTTTTGAGCTTCCATTCTTAGGGTCAAACATCATCTTCATGAGCAGTGTACCTATCAGATAACGAAGGGCAATTCTACTATTTGGATTGATCCTTGGTTTGATGGTTGGGAGAACATTCATGATCAGTTAATTATTCCACCAGCATCTAGCTCCCTTCAAAATTTTGTCTCTGATCTTTGGAATAACAATACCAACTCTTGGAACTCTTCTCTGATTAGAGAGACTTTTCATCAGCCGGCAACAGATGCTATTATTCAGACTTAAGATTTACTCTAACGATCCTGATAATCCTCGCTGGAAGTCGTCTGCATCTCGACCAAAGAGGCTTACAAATATCTTTCTTATCATTCTGGCCATTCCCTTCCAAATCATGGCCCTCGTAGCACTTCTTCTCAGGCCTTAGCTCTTCTCAATAGAACTTAGAAGCATAAGTCTCTCCCTTGCATTAAGGCTTTTACTTGGGGGTTACATAGGAATGCTTTAGCTATTGGCCATAGAGCTTCTCATTTCAACACTAGAATTGATGATTCTTGCAAATTATGTGGTTTAATAGAAACTGACTTTCACCTCTTTTTTTAGTGCACTTTTCCCAGAGCTGTTTTGTTCTCCTCTAACTCTCCTTTGAGAACAGATTTGTTGCCTTCTGATGGGGAGGGTCTGCAAGGTACTTTAGTGGCTATTTTGAGTAACAATTTTTCTAAATATCTACTGCAGGAAGTCCTCACCAGGTTGTGGTACTTGTAGAAAGCTAGAAATGATTTCACGTTTAATGATAAAAAATGGTCTGTCAGCAAGATTTCTCATGAAGTCTTGGCTGATGTTCAAACTTCGAGTATGTTTGCTTCTCTAGTTGGGTCTATGGATCTCCATGGGCATGTTGCTAGAGGAGGTGAAGGTAAGGCCTACAATTCCTTCCCCATCAGTATACCACTTCTGTACCAGATGGGTTAGCTGATTCTTCTCGATGGGCAGGTTTGGGAGTTTATCTTTCTCTTGCAGGTTCAAGGAACTCTGGTTCCTTATATATTCGTGCATGAAGAATGGTGAGTTCAGTTCTTATGGCTGAATTGGCGGCTCTGGCATTGGCAGCCAAGGTGGCAGAAGTTCTTCAGATGCTAGCTGTTACATTTCATACTGACAGCAGGGATGCAGTCCCTCAGTTGCAAAAGGGGGAGGAGGGTTCTTTTTGGAGGCTAAGGTCACTGCTTTCACAATTTATGTGTCTCCAAAATAGTTGTGATTTTAAGGTGATTAAGATTAGCAGACATGAGAATAGGTTTGCAATGCAGGCAAAAGCTGTGAACAATCACAATTCAGCTATTTTCTCTTGTAATTCCCAGGAACACCAATCTGCATGTGCTGCCATCACTGTCGGAGATCGTCGGAGTAGCAACGTCACAACGCCGCCGGCAAGCTCTCCCTGATGAACACAACAACTCATGCGAAGACTCGTGGATAAGCACAGAGACGCAGTCTTGTTTTTGTGCTACAACGCGGCAGCGTTTTTTGGACTGTATTAGTTGAATATAGACCCAGTATAGACTCGACTCAAACGTGGCCACTGGCCATCTGAGAAGCTCACCATGCCTCTCCTATCCGCGCGCCATCCTGCACGTCAAGGCATGCTGCTCCATGCAAACGCTAAAGACTCGCTCTGCTGTGAACGTGCACAACTCGAGCTTACAGACGCGCACAATCTGAACATGGTCATGCTCTAAGCCAGCAGAAAGAAAACACACACGCTAAGCGCTGAAGACTGATTCCAACAAATCTCTTCCTAAGTCTTGACGCGCGCTACTGACCTGAATGAAGGCCAATCTTCATGCAAAGCTCCTGGAACTTGATTCTGCAGAGAGGTTTAGTGAGAATGTCCCCAAGCTGCTCCTCTGTTCTGATGAACTTCACTTCAATTTGGCCAGCATTTGCATACTCCCGGATAAGATGAAATCTTGTGTCTAGGTGTTTGCTCCGGTCGCGATGCACTGGATTTTTAACCAACGAAATGGTTGATTTGTTGTCCACTCTCAGCACTGGCTTGCTCACCTCTGAATCTAGAACTTCATCTAGCAACCGTGCCAACCACACAGCCTGACAAGCAGCAGTTGCAACAGCAATATACTCAGCTTCACTGCTAGACAATGCCACCACCTTCTGTTTTGCTGATTGCCAGTTGATTGGGCTGCCACCAAGGAAGAAGATCAAACCAATAGTGCTCTTTCGGCTATCCACATCTCCAGCCAAGGCACTATCACTGTATCCTTTTCTAAAATGGTTTGAACCCCCTTCTTCCTTGTATAGAACAGTCCCACACCACATGTCCCAGCAATGTACCTCAGTATATGTTTCACTACCGCCAGATGTTCCTCATGTGGTTCTTCCATGAACCTACTGACATACCCAACTGCAAAGGAGAGATCAGGACGGGTATTGATCAAATACCTCAGGCTGCCCACCAAACTCCTGTACATGGTTGCATCCACAACTGGACTTGTACTCTCCTTGCTGAGTTTCAGTCTTGGAAATCTTGCATGGATTATAGTCAGCCATTCCTGCCTTCTCCAAGATCTTGACTGCATAGTTCTTCTGACTGAGATAAATACTTTCTACCTGCTGTTTTACTACAATGCCAAGATAGTAATGCAGCAACCCCAGATCACTCATTTTGAACATCTCAGCCATCTCTTGCTTGAATTTCTAAATGCTCGAGCTGTTAGTGTCTGTAATTACCGGATCATCAACATAAACACCAAGCACCAGCCTTTCACCACCAGCACCTCTGCAGTAGGTGGCATGATCTGACGGGCTTCTCTTGAACCCCAGAGACTCCAAGCTCTCATCCAGCTTCTGATTCCAAGCTCTTGATGCTTGATGCAGTCCGTACAATGCCTTGTGAAGCTTGAACACCTGATGTTCACTGCCAGCTTTAACAAACCCCGGTGGCTGCTCCACAAACACCTCCTCCTGAAAGTCACCATTCAAGAATGCCGATTTGACATCCATGTGATGCACTTCCCAGCCCTCGTGGGCAGCCAAGGCGATCAGCAGGTGTACAACTTCCATGCGTGCTACAAGAGTCGTGGCGCTGCGCATACCCCTTGACGACGAGTCGTGCCTTGTGCCGCACCACTGCTCCATGCTCATCCCGCTTCACCTTGAACACCCATTTGAGGCCAATTGCTCGCCGTCCTTGTGGGAGTTCAGTAAGTGTCCAGGTCTGATTCTCCTCGATGGACTGCAGCTCCTCCTCCATTGCTTTCCGCCAGCACGGTTGCCGCTCAGCATCCGCAAGGGACGCCGGCTCCTCCGCGCTTACTGCAAACAGATGCTCATTACCCAGATCACAAACGGCGTAAATGGTGACGCAGGCCCGACGATGTCATCCACAGTACGGAACCGCAGAGGTACATCATCATCATGGTCGGCGTCCAGCTCATCACCCAACACCATAGGTGGTGAGGCAAACTGAATTGCTGGTGCGGAGGATGGAGTTGACGTTGTGCTGCCAGCTTCCGGGGGTGTTGCTGGTGGGGACATTTGCGGTGTAGTGGCAGCTGTTGGAGTCGACGCTGTGACCCCCGTTCCCATGGGCGTGCCTGGTGGAGATGTTGGCGTTGTTGCAGACTCCTGTTCCAGCTTGATGTGCCCATGCACGACCATGTACTCCACCGTGAAGGAGCCGTCGACGTCCGCTCCACCTCCCTCTTTGCTGTTCCAATCCCACTCAGCACCTTCATCAAACACCATGTCCCTGGTGATATGGACGCATCATGTCACATGATCATAGGCGCGGAATGCCTTAGTGACCCGCTCGTAGCCGATGAAGATCATGCGCCAGCCCCTGTCCTCCAGCTTCTTCAAGTGTGGCGTCGTGTTCTTCACGTAGACGATGCAGCCGAATGTGCGCAAGTGATGAACAGCGGGCTTCTTCCCATACCAGGCCTCGAACGGGGTCATCCCATCCACACTCTTCGTCAGCGACCGATTAAGTAGGTACACTGCCATCGTCACCGCTTTACCCCAAAACCAATTTGGGAGCCCTTTCGCCTTCAACATTCTTCGAGCAGTGCCCACCACCATGGAGTTGCGGCGCTCCACCACATCATTTTGTTGCGGCGAGTGGGGCGCCGTCAATTGCCGCCGCACGCCACGGTCCAGATAGTACTTGTGGAAGTCCGCCGAGTTGAATTCCCCACCGCGGTCGGTGCGCAGCCCGCCAAGCTTCTGTCCTGTCTCCGCCTCCACAGAGAATTGGATGCGTTTGATCGCCTCTGAAACCTGATCCTTTGATGCCAGTAGAGCAATCCACGTGAACTTGCTCTTATCATCCACCATGAGCAGGAAGTATTGGTTCCTGCTGGGCGTGGCTGGAGAAATCTTGCCGCAGATATCCCCATGCACCAGCTCCAGTACTTGCTGGGCGCGGTACTGAGCTTGGTCTGGGAACGAAGTCCTCCTCTGCTTCCCTGCTAGGCAGGCTTGACAGAGCTGCTCCACCTGAGTGAGTTCAGGGAGCCCTCGCACCATCTCCTCGTGCACCATCTTCTTCAAGGATAGGAAATTCAGATGCCCCAGACGTGCATGCCACCTCCAGGCTTCCTCGTCGCCGCGCGTCGCCAAACACACTGGCCGTGCCAGCATGATGTTGAGCACGTACAGGCAGTCTGGCGAGCGCTTCACCCTCACCAGCAAGCGCCATCCTGGTTCGCGAATCGTCATCACCCCATCCTCGGACACCACCTTGTAGCCGCCTTCATCCAGTTGCCCCACACTCACGATGTCGGTTGTGAATTGGGAAATGTAGTAGACGCCGGCAAATAAGCGGTGCTCACCATTCTTGCAGCCGAACAGCATAGTGCCGCAGCCCTCGATGCGCCGATGGAGTAGTCGCCGAACCGAACCGTGTTGCAGACCTGGGAGTCCAGTTCAGCGAATTCTACGCGTGAACCGGTCATGTGGTTCGTCACCCCGGTGTCAAGGATCCACTGCTCGGCGTCACGGTTCTCCTCCTTTGCTCCGAGCTGGACGAAGACCTTCCCCTCCTGAAACCGCACAGGAGTGCGGGGTGTGGCCCCTCCAGCCGTGCGCCCCTCGCCCAGGGGTCCGCGTGGCTCTCCTCCGGCCGTGCGCCCGCCGTCTTGGGCCACGGTCGGCGCCGCCCTTCTAGCCGTGCGCCCGTCGTCCAAGGCCATGGGTGGCGGCTCCTCTTCTGCGGCGGCCCCGCATCTGGTCGGCGTGGCTAGCAGGTCCAACCTCGCCGCAGGAAAATCGCGAGCGGGGGCAGCACAGGAAGAGTCGCGAGCGCGGGCGGGCCAGTGGAGTCGCGAGTGGGGGCGGGATCGGCGCAGTCGCGAGTGGTGGCGGCGCTGTGAGAGGACGACGGGCGATCCTCGCCCTGACGTAGAGCAAAGACGCCTCCTCCTCCTGGCCCACATACGCTTGCTCCTTCTTGGGCCTAGAGGGACATTCACGCACCCAATGGCCATGCATACCACACTTCCGGCATTGGTCCTTGCCGGGTTTGTTGGTGAAGTTAGACGGCCCAGAGGAAGATGACGAGTACCCCTCACCTCCACGCCCGCGCCGTTTGCCGTGACGTGCCGAGCTCCCGCTCGCACCGCCGCCGACCTGGTTCTCCGCTTCGTGCCGCCTGCGCCACGCATCCCACTCCTCCTCCGTCAGGTACAACTTGCCGTTGTGCTGCACCGACGGCGGCGGCTCGAACGACTCCTCGGCTACCTTCAGCCGTCCCGTCAGGTTGGCCATGGTGAGGGTGGACATGTCGAGCAGCGTGCGGATGAAGATCACAATTTGCTTGAAACGCGACGCCACGCTGCGCAACATCTTCTCCACCACCCTGCTCTCCTCAACGACCTCTCCCAGCGTCGCAAGGGTGGCCACCAAACCGGTCAGATGGAATGCGCGGTCCTCCGCCGTGTCGCCGTACTTGAAGGTCGCGAGCTCAAACTCCCGCCGCAGCTGCTGGGCGGTGTTCTTCTTCACGCGGTCGTTGCCGACGCGCATGGTGGCGATGGCGTCCCACGCCTCTTTCACCGTGTCCTTGTCGGCGATCGCGGTCGCCATCTCCAGAGGAACCGCGCTGCACAATGCATCGAGTGCCATCATCTCCCCCTGCTGGTCGACGCCGCCTACGTCGATCACCCGCCAGAGCGTCCGCACCTTGAGCTTCACCTTCATGAGGTGCGCCCAATCGAAATAGTTGGTCTTGGTGAGGACGGGGTAGCTAGTCCCGCCGCCCACCTCACGGACTACTCGCTGAATCACCATGCCGTCCTTGGTGCTGCTTGAGCCGTCGCCCTTGCCAACGACCTTGCCATCGCAGTCCGGTGGTGGTGACAAATTCCCGGCCATCAGCGCGTAGTCGATCGCGCGGTCACGATTCCAATGGTGGTGCCTCGCCGCGATCGAGCTCCGGCCCGCAACCGACTCTGATACCACTTGTCGGAGATCGCCGGAGTAGCAACGTCACAACGCCACCGACGAGCTCTCCCTGATGAACACAACAACTCACGCGAACACTTGTGGATAAGCACAGAGACGCAGTCTTATTTTTGTGCTACAACGCGGCAATGTTTTTCGGGCTGTATTAGTTGAATATAAAGACCCAGTACATACTCGACTCAAACGTGGCCACCGGCCATCCGAGAAGCTCGCCATGCCTCTCCTATCTGCGCGCCATCTCGCACGTCAAGGCATGCCGCTCCATGCAAACGCTAAAGACTCACTCTGCTGTGAACGTACACAACTCGAGCTTATAGACGCGCACAACCTGAACATGGTCATGCTCTAAGCCAGCAGAAAGAAAACACACACGCTAAGAGCTCAAGACTTATTCCAACAATCACAGCACTCCAAAATATAACGTGGGGTCCGATTGACCTCATTGATCTACAATGTTTTTAATATGTAATGAAAGTTCTTACAAAAAAATATTATCCGTTCGTCCGTCGGAGGAGCTCTGAGAATAGATGATGGCCCATCAATAAAAATGGCCCAACATTTAATTTGGCCTTTTCCTTACCATGGATGACGGATCCAAGACCAGAAGGCCTCAAATAACCATGCGTGGTGGTCCTGGGCTTTGTCACCCATGCTTTGCTGCAAGTTTTAGTACGATTTTCCTGCAATTTATCGACAGATATTTTTCTCTCCAAACTGATGCAACCATTCCCTACAAAATCTAATACAATTAGGCCCACTTAGACCCGCGGCTGGGCTAAAAGTGAGGACTAGACATTAGGCCTAGGTGTAATAATGAGCTAAATATAGGCCAATTATGGGCTAGTTAGGGCTAATGGGATCTAGAAAAATCAAGACGATCTATGATTTAGAATAAAATTTAGAATGGGGGGAGTATATGAATTGATCACTGATTAACGTATAGCAATTCTTTCTAATACTAATTAGGCGTTCCAATAATGAAATACTAGAAAGCGAGAAGGTACCGTAAATTACTAATATATAAATAAGATCGTTGTGGTCACAAACAAGCTTCTTATGTGTTTAGATTTCAATATTATTTAGTGCTCAGTCTGAACTAGAAGGTCCTTGACACGTGTATATACAGGATAATATAAGTATTGAAATGTAGTCTCCTAATAAGCATATATATCATGGTATGCTGAATTGCTAGTTCTTCGTTCGTCCGGTTTGATCGAAACTGCTAATCAGTTGAAGCAACAATGAGCTCTCAAAGTATTCTTTCGTGGAGCAAGTTAAACCGCTACCCGGTCAAACCAGTGCTCAAAAGACTATAAGAAAATGTAGTAGCTACTTTTGGATTTTGCAGTAGCTGGTAGCTTCTTTTAGAAAGATAGACATTGTTTCTTGCAACCTTTGAAAACACACAAATTTGTTGCATGCTAGAATATTCTTTTTTATTACAGTAGATTGGATGCCCAGGCCGATCTCTTTAGAGTTTAGCAGCCGAGGGCTTGATATACATATGTGACTTGGTTCCTTGGATATTGCCAACAAAAGATGGTTCGAGAATTGGACGAAACCATCACCTAGGCAATTAAGATCGAGGTGGTGGTGTATAGCTAAGTGATAATGTGTGCACACAGGCCGGCCGGCGGCCGACCGGGCAATGGCGCATGCCGGCGCGCCGACCGTCGACGGAATGGATAATGTGTGCACACAGGCCGGCCGGCGGCGATCTCGTCTGCATGGCCCCTGGATTGGAGATTCGGAGTTGGTACGGCCGTCCGTCAGCCCAGCCAGTGCATAATAGCTCATGGATAGATGATCCTAACAACTAAACTAATTAAACTAGCCAGGTGGCCCGCGCAAATAGCGCGGGTAGCTAGGTTTATTATGATACTTATTTTGTTTTAAAAAAATTAACATCTAAAAATACTAAATTAGTTTCATCATGAAATTGTATTGATAGTATATGTATTTGTTATTATGAATTAACATATTTTTATAAACTTGGTAAAAATACTCAAAAAGAAATTTATGCAAATAGTTTTAACTGCCATGTCATTGTAATTTTTATCTCCTAATATCCTAGACGAAGACCCCATCTATGTTATTTCTCATTGTCCTATATATGGCTTATTTTTTTGGAAGATCCCATTTAGAAATATATTTTTAGTATACATTGAAAGTAATATAAAGTTTTTACCTTTTAAAAGTTTTTTTTATTTTTGACTGGTAGTGTACATTTTTATTTGAAAGTTTTACTTAGAGTGACAAATTATCCTTAGAGAAGAAGATCTAGGTGAGCAGCTCAATGTATACTCCTAAAGATTATTAAAATTTACTTTTGAAGTTCGAATCCAAACCTTAACGTCTGGTGGATGCATCCTATTTAGTTATGATCATATCCAAATCTCTTGGATCTCAAATTCCTACTCTTTATATATGCATGCTTCCCTTTTCTTCAAGCCGTTGCATTTTTCCGGAGCCTATATACCAGGGGTTAACAAATTTATTGTTGTGCAAGCAAGGTATAGTCGTCATTTTTGTGCTTGTTTTTTTTTTCAAATTCTATTCCTAAGGATTTCTGCCCGCTACACCAGGATGCCATAGCAAGATATTGACGTCTCGCTGGTTCTGGTCTTTTTGCTCGTGGTGATGGTCAGGCCTTGGCGGAACCAAAAGTGCTAGGGTAAAATGATGCCCCACCTAGCGCCCAGGTTGGATTGTGCTGCTCAGCATGGCTGCACAACCAAATTCTCTTATTGTCGTACCCCTAATATCCATGCACTGGTTATTGTTGCACTCCATGTCGAACACTCTCTCATTTCTTTCTAGATCAAAATGGTTTCTTACATTGTGCCACTCTTCTCTTCTATAAAATCATGATTGCGTCGTTGTCCTTTATTTGCTACTGTCTAGCCGCGCGTCTTCATATACCGCTGCAAGTTGCTTTGCTAGCAACCTGTTCGATTTGACCATAGACTACACGCTTCATGCCCGATGCAATATAATGGCATCCATGCATATCCATTCTATTTTTTAGATGGAATCGCTGCCAGTTTACAGTTTATGTACGCATGCACATGTGTTGAGGCATGGCTGTTCCGTTTGTTTCAATATCCCTGAAGCAATCAATCAAAGATAGTTTTGCTTTTTAGTAAAAAGAAAGAAGCATGACTATGGTGTAGCGGGCAGAACTCCTATGTTGTGCAATCAAAGATAGTTTTGATGTCTATAAAACTTAAAGCGAGTACATCATTCTACGCCATCTGTGTGGCTTTTCCCCTACAACATGGAGGGCGGTTCCTTAATCTATAGCACTGGGTCATATCAGATTTAATTGGTACACATATATACACTCATCTATTTATTTGACTTGCACTACTACACATAGACCCATCACCGCCAGGTTCAAAGTGTCGTCACCCCCGGTTCCGAGATCCGTTGGATCAGGGTCAATGGTAGTGACTTGGGCCATCACCGCCGGTTCTAGGCCGGCGATGTTACCCTAATCATAAAACAAAAAAACGAAAGAAAAAACACGCCGTCGCGCCCCTGCTCCACGCTGCTCGCAGCAGCTTCGCGCCGCCGCCCCACTGGCCGCGCCTCTGCACCGCTCGCGGCGCCGCTACCCTGCTTGTCGCGCTGCTCGCCGCGGGGAGGGGCTGCAGGGGGAGAGGAGGCTCCGCGCCGCTGCCGCGCCCGCCCACCTGCTTGCCACGCTCCACGCCGCTGCCCTGGCACCACGCCTCCATCCC
Organism: Panicum miliaceum; assembly: GCA_032594955.1. Classification (NCBI taxonomy): domain Eukaryota; kingdom Viridiplantae; phylum Streptophyta; class Magnoliopsida; order Poales; family Poaceae; genus Panicum; species Panicum miliaceum. The sequence continues at coordinate 943,012 of CM064070.1, read as the reverse complement.
GCTCAGCCGCTTGCCCCGCGCCGCCACAGATCCACACGCTTCACCGCCCCGCTCGGCCACTTGCCCCACGTCGTGTCGGATCCGCATGCCCCGTGCCACTCGGCTAGGAGGTGTGGCAGGGAGGGGAGGGGAGGGGGCAGCGTGGGCGGTGAGGGAGGGCAGGGGAGAGAGGTGGGGGAGGGGATGGAGGCGGGGAGGAAGAGGAGCGGCGTGGGAGAGAGAAGGATATGACTTGGGAGAGAATGGGAGGAGGGGAAGGGAAATAATGAGTGGTGAAGTTATCACTGCCGGATCGTAACACGAACCGGCGGTGATGAGTGGTCATCACCGCCGGATCGTAATAGGAACCGGCGGTGATGTGTGGTCATCACTGCCGGTTCGTGTTACGACCCGGCGGTCATGCCCGTTGAGCCTATCACCGTCGGTTCGTAATACGAACGGACGGTGATGCCTACTATTCTGTAGTAGTGTTACTTTATTTGTTACCTAATCGAGAAAAGAACCTAGCTTACACGTATGCACACTCATCCAAATTTGATCTGTGCCCATATGGACATATGCTATATAGATCTTTTTTCCGTAGTGTTATTTCTTCACGCATCCAAAGCAATGATTTTACCTATATGCTAACCAAAACATGTTTTAATATAATAGCTGAAGGAAAAATATTTATAACGTACCAATCTACCATGACATTGCTACTATTATTTTTCTTGACATTGATTATTCCTCATTTTTGGATGACACGTGCTCAGAATTTTAGTTTCAATATTGAAATTTATTTTCAAATTTATGTTTAAAGATATTTTATTTTTCTTGAATGTTTTGTCCAAAATTTCACTTTGAGATGGAACTTCAATTAGGTTAATGCTCAACCGTTCAGCTTTACTGTGCATCCATGCTCAAGCGCTGACATGTATACATGCATCCATGCAGTCCTTTAACTGATGCCTTCTTGACTTGCCAAATATATGATTAAATATGGAATTAGCACGTGCGTCACGTACATATAAATGCATGGGCTTGCATTTGACACGGACTCATCCATATCCTTATGTCCAATCACATAATCAATTGCTATTTTTTTCAAACTTATATATTCATTGATCGTATTTGCTATGGACACTTTGGGTTAATCTAAACCATTAGATCTTCATAAAATTCAACGATGTATATCTTCTTTTTTTTCGATTAATGTGGTAATTTCTAGACCATCTCGGCGAACGTGGTGGCTTATTTTAATACAATTGTATTAAAATAATAGATAAAAGTGCCGCGTATGATCGAGTTTAATCTAGGTTTTGCCCCTTTTCACCTCTTTAAAGGCTTACAAATGGCTTACAAGCCATGCCCTAACGCAACCGGCCTTCAAGTGGTTGTGGAAAAACGCTTGTTAGCAAAAGCACAAGATCTTCTTCATGCTACTGTTAAAAGACAGATTAAGCACTCGAGAGCTCTTGAAAAGAAAGAATATGGTCTTACAATGCTATAATTGTGTCCTATGTCCACATTCAGCAGAGGAGTCCCTGGAGCATCTCTTCCTAACTTGCCCATTTGCCTCAAGTTGCTGGCAAAAATTTGGCCTGCACATCCGCCAAAGTTCTTCTCCAGCAACAGTGGACTCAGTTGCAGGTCCCTTTCTTCATGGAGATTGTAATACTTGCAAGTTGGAACATTTGGATGTCGCGCAACGATCTAATCTTCAGGAATATCCAACCAGGAGTTCAGAATTTCGTCTCTCTTCAAAAAGGAGTTCACTTTAGTATTACTGCAAGACAAGAGCTCCTTACACACAGTGGCGGAGCCACCAGTATGGCGAGCCATGGAGGCTGCCATACCTGGCCGGCGACGAACCCACCCCCACCCCGGCCAGAGTTCCTTGCGAGGCTGCACCATGGAGCCATGGAAGAGGTGTGTTCGTCTTATCGTCTGGAGGAAGAAGATAACGTTTAGACTTTTGGGGCTTTAGACAGTTGGGCCGTTAGGCACTCAAGCAACCCATCCCGCACAAGCCCAGTTTAGAAGACGAAGCGTCAAAACTCAAAACCAATGGCGTCTGACGGACGGATGAGCCATCGCCCTCGCCCTTCAGCCTTTTGCCTCCGTTGTTCGTCACGTCGCCCCGTCGGTTCATCGCGTCGCCCCGTCGGTTCATCACCATCCCAGGTCGCTTCGCGCCTCCGCCCTCCGCCAGACGCGTGATGGCGGCGGACGGGGAGCAGGGCCAGCGCGGCCACGGCCTCGATGTTGTGGAAACTGGCGTGGAAACGGAGCCGGCTAATCCTCCTCAAGATCCTGATGGCCCTGCAGTTGCCGCTGACCGTCAGCAACGCCCAATTTCAGATGCCAGCAGGATTGGGAAAAAAATTAAAAGGTGAGAGTTGGATTATGGAATCGGACAATCTATTAATTCAACCCTACTTGCACATGACCATATTTGCAAATTTTGATATATATTTCATTCAATGTTTTCAGTTGTAAGCATGAAGAGATTCAGACCAATGCTAATGCAGAAGGGGGAGATGGCAATGAAATTGAAGAGCCGGTACAAGAAGCGCAAACTAAAAATGCCCCGCAAGCACAAGGTATACAAATAGAAGAAGGTGATGATATAATCAAAGAGTTCAACCAAGATCATATTATTTTTGATCAAGGACTTCGTATTCTAATTCAAAGATTTCATCCCAACATTAGAGATCAGGTAAAGCGAGCTTATTTGTTGAAGGGTCCAACACAGCTTAAAGGCCATACTTTCCTCGTAGACTTCGTGGATCGAATAACTATAGATCTTTTCAAGAATCATGGTTTACCAAGTATGATCGGTTAGACTACAATATGATGAAAGATGTTGCTTATTGTTTTTATTGCTTTCTTTTTAAGGAACAACCCTCTGATGGTCAATTTGGGCATGATGCTTTCACAAAGTTAGGATTCAATACTTGGAAGAATGCATATAAGGCCCTCCCTTTACATGTTGGTAATGTTGATAGTCACCATAATGATGCAAGAAATGCATATGCTGATTTTAAGAATCAAAGGGCAGGTGTAGATCGTAAGTTCCAAGCTTATGGTAAAGACTCTGAAATAAGATATAAAATTCGTCTAACTACTACTTTAGATTCTGTAAAATATCTCATTAAGCAAGGTGTTTCTTTTCGTGGACACGATAAATCTTCCTCATCGTTAAATAAGAGCAATTATCTAGAGATGATTGATTCATATAAAGAGAAGAATGAGGATGTGAGGATTGCATTTGATGAGTTGTGTCCAGAAAATGCTCAAATGCTTTCTCCAGATATCCAAAAGGACCTTTTGAAAGCTTGCGCACAGGAGGTTACTAAAGTTATTGTGGGAGAGATTGGGAATCGTCGTTTCTCTGTCCTTATTGATGAATCACGTGATATCTCAATCAAAGAGCAAATGGCTGTGGTTGTAGGGTAAGTAGTTGATTTGTCTCTTTTTCAGAATATCAGATTATTTGTTGCATTAAATCATGAGTATTATTTTTTATTTGTTATGCACGTTTGTAAATAGCAAGGGAAATATTGTAGAGAGATTTTTGGGCCTAAAGCATGTTAAGGAAACATCGTAAGAGGCATTGAAGAAGGCTTTTGTCGAGATGCTGGGTAGTCATAAGCTACCAATTGCTAGGATCCGAGGACAAGGATATGATGGAGCATCCAATATTAAAGGTGAATTTAATGGTTTGCGGAAACAAATTCGTTATGACAATCCATATGTATTTTATATTCATTGCTTTGCACACCGGTTGCAATTGGTAGTGCACTACTACAGATTTATTTTCACCGCCGGCCCGAAACCCCTTGTCACCACTGGTTTAGGGTTTAGGTGTCGGTGGTGAAAACTCGATGGTGATAATACCCGTTTTCACCGCCGGTTTTAAAACCGGCGGTGAAAATGAGGTATCACCGCCGGCCCGTAATGTGATTATCACCGTCAGTCCCAGCTACGGGCACATTATCACCGCCAGTCCGTATTATGAGCCGGCGGTGATATACCATTGCCAATGCAATATTTTCAGCTTACGACGAAAAATATGGGATTTCATCCAAACATACATGGATAACCAATAACAATGATCACACAGCATACCAGTATATATATATATATATATATATATATATATATATTAGACCAAAATCATAGAGTTGTCATTACAACCAGCTCATAACATATTAAATTGTCTAGTTCATTATGCAGCTATCTAGTTCTCTCATAGAAGCTCATAGAAGCTAAGGATAACAATAGCCAGCAGTAACGTGTACATTGGAAGTGTTGGTGTTAGTTTGGCTTCAACCGACTAAATGAATACCTATGGTGTTCTCTAAAAGCTTGCTTGATTGACTGTACTAACTAGGTCCTTGTAGCTTTATCCAAACTCCTACAATTCATAATAAAGAAATATATTTAGACACCAGTATAATATATGTTTATGCTTGAAAAATTCAGACAATAGATCCACCCGTCACCAATCAAACAGTGCTGGCTCACCAATACATTTGCATATATAGCTGACAAAAAATATGAGCATCTATATCATTCACCAGTAACTAGAATAAGCTTGAGAAGTTCAGAAAATGCATAGCTAGCAGTACTATGCATGCATCAGTACTGATAGAAATTTAAATAGTGTTGAAACCATATCATTCACCAGAAATAATATGCATATCTTGCAGTAATATGATTCATCAGTAATGATAGAAAATTCAGTGTTGGAACCATATATATCATTCACCAAAAATTTATCAGTAATGTAAGCCGCTATATCATTCACCAGAAAAGTTATTAGTAATGTAAGCCGCTATATCACGCACCTGAAAATTTATCAGTAATGTAAGCCGCTATATCATTCACCAGAAATGATTGTTTTTCATACAAATAGAACCATATTGCTCACTGGAGGACAGAGGCTCACCTGTTCTACTAATCATGATGCCGCCTGCTCCACTGGAGGAACCGCCACTGCCATCACTAACAAGTATCTCCTTCCCCTTTAATTTCCCTTGCTTTGGCCCTCCCTCTCCATTGCAGTGCTGGTTCACCCACAATTTCGTAGAAAAAAAAGTACCATGAGAACTTGGGAGACATCTAACTATCAATTTTGGTTTACATAGATGCCAAATCAACACCATTTCAATTGCAAAATATTTGGACAATGCAAGCACATACACCAATAAGAGAGCCACATCCAACAAGTTGTCCTTGGAGACTTGCACTGGCTACCAAACATAAACATGTAAAATATTTCAAAAGCATAGAAATACAATAAACTACAAAAGAAAAATAAGAAGTATGACTACAAACAGCACCACAAAGACTTCTATACCTTAGAACATCATACTTCTCCTCTTGAACATGTAAAAGCCTCACACAAACTTTCATACAGTGACATCTTGGCTCCCTAGGCCTGAATGCAGATTAGACCTTTCTCAGTTATGCTGAGAGGAAATCAAGTAGGACAACACAAATATCACGGTTAACTTGTTTCAATTTCTATGCTATAGAGAACATTTTTCGAATGCAACATTCCACTATTCAAATTCATGTAAATGTGGCATTATCTGATGCTTATATATACAGAAGAAAAATATCAAAGTGAATGTACTAATTCCTCAAATACCTGTTTGAGGCAATCTGTCGAGCACTTGGTGGGCGTGGCGGTGAAGAACTCCTCCTGCACAGGCACGTCGGGGTCGGCGTCGGGGCAGGCCAAGCGGCGCGTCAGGGCAGCAAGCCAGCGGCGCGAGGCGGCCGCGCGTCAGTGCACCAGCGCGGTTGGGCTACGGCGCGTCGGGATAGAAGGCCGGCGGCACAGGTCGGCCGCGTCTCGGGGGGAAATGGCGGTCGTCCGAGAAGCGGCGCGTCGGGGTGGTCGCGCGTCAGGGCAGCATGCCGGCGGCGCGGTGCGGCCGCGCGTCGGGTCCTCGGTGCGGGCGTTGTGGAGGCAGCAGTGGTGTGGCATTGTCTGGCGGCGTGCGAGCACGAAAATATCAATATTTTCACCGCCGGCCGTATAGAAGACCCGGTGGAGAGGGAGGCGTGTGCGCGGTTGAACAGGAGTTCCTGCTGCGGCAGGCGAACCTGGACGGGATGGCATCCTGGTGCACACCCACACGTTCTCACGAAACCATTTGGGGTTTAGTTCAAATGCTTAAAATTTTATTTTAGCCATTGTCACATGTGACTAATTCATAGAAAATTATATGAAAGTTATTCATGCACGGAATATGGATCTCAAAGCTCAAGTTTAAAACAATTTATACATATAGAATTAAATTAAGGAAGTTCATCTTGTAACATCCATTTTGAGGTTTTTAATATTATTATTTCAAAGCACACCTTATCAAACGTAGATGTAACTTGAAGTTCCAGTCTTTGAGCTTTATACACATTATGTTCAAGAGCTATATTTAAAAAAAGCTTATATAACTACTTATTGCCATTTTATATTCTTAATTGTATTACTAACAACCTGATTAAGCATGATAATGATATGTTAAAAGCTTAATAATTGTAATTAACTTTAGCAGTGTTACACGGAGCTTCTAGACACGTCACATGTTGTACAAATCAGATACCGAGAAAAAATATCATACTCCAGGATAAATGTTATGCGACAAGCTAAGCGATGACCACCACTAGTGCTTGCGTTTTATCTTATGGATTGGTGCAAACTGTCTTCCACCCACGTATATTGATGTTGGTTAGTAACAGTACTATATGTGTGATGGTACGCTTATCCAAAATATCACTATGCTAAATAGGAGTATGTGTTTGGGGTATATGAGTAATAATATACAAATATGAGTTATAATACATAAATATGTGTTTAGAGTATATGAGTAAAATATGAGCAATATTTGTGTTAACTCAAAATATTACTTGGCAACAGCCTAGCTGCAACTCCAAGGAATAGCCAATTACAAAATGCTAGGTCGTGGTGGAATTTTCCAATGTGCCGACCAATTGCTTGGCTTTGGGTGTGGGCACTATGGATATTTGACTAATCCATGTTCGTAACTCATAATGGATAGAGTTGTAACTACAAAACAAATGAGTACCACTAGTTCTATTATCAAAAGTACTTTAGGTTTACTTTGTAGAAATGGTTGCAAAAATGATAAGGAGAAGTTGTGGCGTGAGGTAGGAGTGAGAGAGGAGGAGGAGGAGGAGGATATATACTGTATCATTTTCACCGCCGGCCTGTAGGACCGGCGATTGGTGAAAATGAAATCCATTTTCACCGCCGGTCCATGGCGGGTTTAGGATCATTTTCACTGGCGGTTCTTAAAGGACCGGCGGTGAAAATGTTTTCTGTAGTAGTGGTGGCTGTTGTCAGTGAATGTTGCGCAGACATTAAGAATTTTTTTGACTATGTCAATTTGGTTGTAACCAATGTTGGTGCCTCCTGCAAGAGGAAGGATTTATTAACTGAGAAGTATCATGATAATATTTTGGATAAATTGGACAGTGGAGAGATACTTTCAGGGAGAGGTCAGCATCAAATGGCTAGCTTGGTTAGACTTGGAGACACTAGATGGGGCTCTCACTTTAAAACATTACTTCGTATTGAGTCAATGTGGGATGCTATTCTATCGGTGTTGATTTTTATTAATAAAGAAAAACGGCATGCAAACAATGCTGGAGGTTTGATACACATAATGGAAAGTTTTAACTTTGTGTTCATTATGAAGATGATGCTCAAATTATTCCACATTACAAAGAGTTGTCACAGTGCTTGCAAAGGAGAGATCAAAATATTGTTCAAGCCATGTCATTGCTTGTTGATGTGAAAGCACGATTGGTTGACTTGAGGAGTAACGGCTGGGAGGAACTATTTGCTGAAGTTCAAGCATTTTGTGATGCAAAGAAAATTGAGATACCATCTATGGATGCACCAAGACCAAGATGGGGCCATTCAAGGCAAGAAAAGGGATAATGGTCACTGAAGAGCATCATTATCGTGTGGACACCTTCTATGCTGCTGTAGATGCTATAAACACAGAGATGAATCATTGATTCAATGAAGTTTCCTCTGATTTACTTGTATGCTTTTCCTATCTTGATCCAAGGGACTCTTTCTTTAAGTTCAACGTGGACAAGCTTGTCAAATTGGCAAGGATCTATGATGCTAACTTCTCTAGTGATGATCTTTCGAATATAAAGGATCAACTTGAAACCTTTCATGTTAGAAGAGTTGATGACCTTACTGGTTGCCATGATTTTGGGAGTCTGGCAGTGAAGATGGTTGAAACTGAAAGACATGATGTTTCCATTGGTCTATCATCTAATTGAGCTAGCACTGCTCCTTCCAGTCGCAACAACATCTGTGGAAAGTGTCTTTTCGGTTATGAAAATTATAAAAATTGAACGACGCAATAAGATGGATGATGATTGGCTCAATGATTTAATGATATGCTACAACGAGAAGAAGATATTTAAATGACTTGATGATGAAGCAATCATGAAGCGCTTTCAAGCCTTGAAACATCAGAGGATGAATCTTCCTCGACCTAATATTTTCACTGTATGTTCATCTAATCGTCTGGAGGATGAATCTTCCTCGGCCTAATAATTTCAGAGTATGTTCATCACAATAAGATGGACGATGACTGGCTCAATGACTTAGTGCTTGTACAGTACGTTGAAAGCATCTTGGTGATGCCTAGAGGGGGGGTGAATAGGCGTAACTGAAAAATCTGAAAAATTCTTTGCAGCAATTAAATATGTCAGAACTTCCGACACTGGACCGGAACTTTCGACAAAACAAAAGTTCTTATACGAAATTCAAAATTAAACTTGAAACTGCAGAACCTGACTGAATCAATGATACTAGAAGACTTCTGCAGGTGATCTTTGCAAGAACAACAACTCGAGTACGTAGATCAGCACAAAACAAACTCTAGGTCAACAAGAACTAAATAAATGCAATAAGCACAAGACACAAGAGATTTGTTCCCGAAATTCACTTCCACTAAGGAAGCTACGTCTCCGTTGAGGAGCTCACAAAGAGCCGGGTCTTCCACTAACCCTTTACCTCAATTAACCACAAAGGAGGATTGAGTCACTTACTATGAAATCCACCTTGTTCTCCCCCTTGATCAATGCCATGAACTTGGTCGTCACCATGAACTTGACTTTGATCTTGAGGTTGTTGAGAGCTTGAAGCTTCAACTCTTGTGGATGATGATGGATCATTATTTCTTTCTTCAACCGGAGTTTGAGCTTGAACTTCACGAGGCCTCACCTCTCCCAAGCCCATCCTCATGATTGATAGACTCGAGGGTTCCTCTTCATCTACAATATTTTTATCAACTTGCTCTACTTGAGAGCCGTTGGATTCATCAAAAGTTACATCCACCGTGACCTCAACACAACCGGTGGTTTTGTTGAAGACATGATAGGCGTGTTCGTTAGTACCATAACCAAGTAGAAAGCATTCGTCAACATTTGATGCAAACTTTGAGCTTTTGGTTTTCTAGTTAAGTGTGAAACACTTACCCCCAAAAACTCTAAAGTAGTGCATCTTGGGGTTGTTATCGGTGATTATCTCGTAGGGAGTCTTGCCTAAGTATTTGTGGAGGTAGAGGCGGTTGATGGCATGACACGCCGTATTGATAGCTTCGGCCCAAAAGATATCCGCAGTCTTGTACTCATCAAACTTTGTTCTTGCAGCTTCAATCAACGTCCTATTATTCCTCTCAACAATACCATTTTGTTGAGGTGTGTATGGTGCGGATAATTCATGTTTGATTCCTTCTTCATCAAGGAATTCTTCAATATTGGTGTTCCGGAATTCTGAACCATTGTCACTTCTTACATTCTTGATCTTCAACTCATATTCATTTTGAACTCTTCTAATGAATTTCTTGACAATTCCTTAAAGCTTCACTTTTATCTTGCAAAAAGAATACCCAAGTAAAACGAGAAAAATCATCAACAATGACAAGACCATATTTGTTACCACCAATGCTAATGTAGGCAATGGATCCAAACAATCCATGTGTAGAAGCTTCAATGGTCTTGATATAGTCATGATGTTCTTGGCGGGGTGTGGAGCACCAACTAGCTTCCCGGCTTGGCATGCGCTACACAACCTATTTTTCTCAAAGACAACATTTGTTAGTCCTAGGATGTGCTCGTCTTTTTGAAGTTTGGCCAAGTTCCTCATCCCGACATGGGCTAGTCGGTGATGTCAAAGCCAACCCAAATCAGATTTTGCCACTAAACAAGTCTTCGGCTCAATTATCTCCTTTGAGAAATCAACAAGATAGACTTTGCCCTTCAAGCGACCCGTAAAAGCAATAGAGTAATCCTCCCTTCTAAAGATGGTCACACGCTTATTAGTAAAGAGACAATTGTAGCCCATCTCACAAAGTTGCAAGACCGACAACAAATTGTACCCCAAAATTTCAACCAAATAAACATTTGAAATAGAGTTATCATTTGAGAGTGCAATTTTACCCAAACCAATCACATCTTGTTTGCTATTATCTCCAAAGACAATAGTTTCTTTAGGTATGTCATGAAGCTCTAGAGATGTGAACAAATCCTTCTCCCCGATCATATGTTTTTAGCATCCACTATCAAGCAACAATGCGGTGCCACCTGAGGAGTAGGCCTACAAAACAAGTTAAGCTTTGAATTTAGGTACCCAAAAAGATTTGGGTCCTTGAGGGTTAGATGGATACACTTTTAGAACCCACACACTCCTAAGAATTGCCCTCTTAGTGTAAGCTCCAACATACTTGACCACTATTGTACCATTGTGGTCCATTATCACCATATAATCCGTAGTGTAGCTTGGTGATGGCTCATGCTTAGTGACCTTTGCCTTGATGGGATCTTCAATTTTCTTCTTGGCTTGGAATGGAATGGTGGTCACACCATGTGCAATGTTCATCAAGTCCTCAAGATTTCATCTCTTAGTGAACATGACACATTCCTTACCTTTGACCACCTTTCGGTCATTTACCTTGCCTCCCTTGTAGCGACCAAGCCCATTCTTCTTGTGGGAACGTCTCCCTTCCTTGTACGCAATCTTAGGCTCGGGCTTGGTATCATCTTCATATCCATTTCTTACCAACTTGTTTAACCTCTCAAGTTGAGCATCATTTGCTTTGATCAACTTTTCTAGATTTGCCAAGTTAGTAATACAAGCTTGCACATCAATTTTATAACACCTTGAGCACCCTTCACTTGTTGAGACATTGGAGTCAACGGTTGCTTTAGAATTGGTTTTGGTGCTTTCCCAAAGGGCACTATAGCTAACTTCAAGACCTTTGTACTTGGTTGTTAAGCATGAGAATCTTTCTTGGAGTTCACTATGAGTGGCCTTTAGGGAAGCTAGAGATTCATTATCAAAGTGGTCTCCTTTGACATCCTCTCTTTTAAATCCTTAGCTAGAGATAAATCGATAGATAATTTTTTAACTTTCACCTTTTCTTCGGCAAGAGCTTTCTCTAAAGCAAGATTTCTCTCCTTCTCAAGGATGAGCAAGTCCTCTTGCCTATCGAGACACTCCTTCTTTTTCTCCAATTTCTCCATAAGCTTTTTAATTTCTTTAAAACCTTTCTTTCCAAATTCTTTTATCATGAATACTTTATGTTGCTCTTCCTCATCATCAAAATCATTTTGTGTACTACTAGATATGGTGGAAGGATGAGAGGAGCAGGTGAATGATTCTTGTACCTTAGTCCCTCTTGCCATGAGACAAAAAGGGGCGTCAACTTTATCATCGGAGATGTTGTTGAAGAGTTTCCTTGAAGACTTTGGTATGGCTAGAGTTGCCATACCTTCATGATCGGAGTCTTCATGACTAGACTCCCACTCTTGACCAACAAGAGCATGACCTTGAGATTTCTTCTTGTAGTCCTTGCTCTTCTCCTTGTACCTCTTCTTCTCCTTTTCTTTGTTCTTCAATTGTGGGCAATTGGCAATGTAGTGGGACACTTCTTTGCACTCATAGCATCTTCTTTGTGATGGCTTCTTCTTGTCATCACCACGTTTCTTGTAGTACTTCTTCTTCATGAACTTCTTGAAGTTTCTCAATACCAAAGCCATCTCTTCATCCGTGGAGCTTTCATCACTTGAATGTTCCTTTCTTGAGTTTAGAGCCTTGGGGCTTGATTCAACCTTTTCACTTGAGATAGCATTGAGTGCTACATTTCTTGTTCACTTTGTGACTAAGTAACTTGGCCACATCCCTCTCAACCAACTCTTGATGAAGAAATTTTGCTAAGAAGTTGATTAGGTGTCTTGACTTTGAATTTTGGACCTCTTCTCATCATTGTTGCAAGAGTAGGGTTCCTTAGTGTGAAAGCACTAAGCAACTTCTTTGTCACCTTATTATCTTCCCACTCCGTGCTTCCAAGAAATCAAATATCCAATACAAGGATCGTTAGTCTATCATACATTTGCCTCATGGTTTCTTCATCATGCATGACAAAGTGATCTAGCTCTCCTTGCAACAAATCCATCTTGCCTTCTTTAACTTCATCGGTTCCCTCATGAGCATCTCTTAGTGTGTCCCAAATTTTCTTGGCTACTTCAACATTGCGGACTTTGTTGAATTCTTAGGCACAAAGGGAACTTATGATGACCCTCACGGCTTGAGCATTGCCGAAGTAGTCTTGAGCTTGTTCGGTCGTGGGTACACCATTTGTAGGAGGAGTCACACCTACAACCACAACTTCCCAAATAGAGAGGTGAAGCCCGTAGAGATGCATTTTCATATCATAAGACCACTTGGGATAATCCGTCCCATAGAAAAAGGAGATTTTCCCAAGTGAACCGATTGAAATTGAGAAGTAGGATATTGAGATGAAGCATAGTTATAAGGAACTTAATTTAGCCTGAAGAAAGGATGCTTCTTGCTTTCTTCCTTGATTCGCTTCATCATCAACTTCTCGGTCTTCTTCTCAATTTTGGCCTTAATCTTCTCTTTTCTCCTTCTTCTTGCTTCCGATGTCTCATCCTCGCTTTCATCACTTGAACTTGAGTCGGCATCAGGAATGGAGGGTGTGGCTTGTTTGCCCGAAGGGATTTCTGGCACCATCTAACCCGGTATCAGCATTGATTTGAGCAGCGACGGTTGTGGCGGCTTCGGCATCATCCCCAACTATAGACATCTTGATATCCTTAGCAGTTAAGCCTTAATCCAGAGATTAGGCTCTGATACCAATTGAAAAGATCTTGCTGATGCCTAAAGGGGGTGTTGAATAGACGTAACTAAAAAACCTAAAAAATTCTTCGCAGCAATTAAATGTGTCGGAACTTCCGAAAAAACAAAAGTTCTTATACGAAATTCAAAATTAAACTTGAAACTGCAGAACCTGGCTGAATCAAAAGTTGCACAATGATACTAGAAGACTTCTACAGGTGATCTTTGCAAGCACAACAACTCGAGTGCGTAGATCGACACAAAACAAACTCTAAATCAACAAGAACTAAATAAATACAATAAGCACAAGACACAAGAGATTTGTTCCCGAAGTTCACTTCTACTAAGGAAGCTACGTCTCCATTGAGGAGCTCACAAAGAGCCGGGTCTTCCACTAACCCTTTACCTCACTCAATCAACCACAAAGGAGGATTGAGTCGCTTACTATGAAATCAACAAAGAATAGGGTAAAACAAACTTCCCGGAGCGCACACACACGAGAGGACGCTCCAGGGCGACACCAAACCATCTACAATCAAGCTTCAAGAGTAACAAACACGAATCGAAGGATAAAGATGTTTCAAGTGCTCTTGAGATGAACTTGGCTGCCCTCTCACTTAAATGGTTGAGTCTCACTCCTCAATCTTGTTCTCACCCAAGCCCTAGCTCAAATCAACTAAAGGATTAGCTCAAGAAGGGATTGGAGAGGAGTAATAAACGCTCTTGGAGGTGTTTGTCTCGGGTTAGGTCAGCAGCAAGTGAAGGAGGGGCTGAGGGGGTATAAATACTCGGGTCCCAAAAACTAGCTGTTAGTGCACTGGTTAAGTGATTGTCGGAACTTCCGACCCTTTTAAAATAGCTAGCCGAGGACCCCCTGTCGGAAGAACCCAGTTACTTCCGATAGGTGTCGGAACTTCCGACACAGTATCGGAACTTCCAACACACACTAAAACAGTCAGAAAACTAGGTGCACAAGTGTGTGATTCTATGTCTCTCCTTGATGGTTAGCATCTCAAATAAGCACTTTGACACCTTCATGCTATCCATTCGCATTTCTCTTAATAGTACGGTGTTTCCTATACTCAAATTCAAAATATAAAATAAATAAAGATCTTCTTTCAAGCCCAACACCATCCTTTAAGCAAATATGGCGTCTTTTCTTGCTCTTTTTCATTTCATTGAATTTTAACCTATCCATAACTCGATAAACTCATTAGCTCCTTAATTTTGTATGTCATCAATATCAAAACCCACTTAGAGGGCCAAATGCACTTTCATACGTTCATCTAATCGTCTACTTACCAATGCCTAATATTTTCATACAATTACGACTCATGAGCTGATATATAGTAAGTTTATGCATATTTGATGATTATATTTTTTTATACAAATAAGTAGTAGTAGGTTCACCATAGGTAGATTTTAATTCTGGCTCGGCCATTGCTTACACACCCCTATGCAGCAATGGCTAGACAGTTTTGTGTAATATCTTTGATTTTCTTTGTTTCTTCCTTTATCTCGTGAGATAGACTCTCTTGTTTGGCTGCTTTGTTTCTTTTTTAATTAATATATATAACCAGTAGGGGATTAATCCCCTCATGTTTCATCAAAAAGAAAAAGAAAGTATAATCTTGGGATCATGCTGATGTCACCATGACCGCCGGCGGCGGCTTCACTTCTCACTTAGCTTGCTGCACAGCCGGCCGGGCAGGTAGCAGTCTGGTTCTGTTGTCATCTATCCATCCCCACCAAACGCCACAATCTGCCGCGCTAGCTAGCTGTTGATGCATGAACTACTCGATCACCAACTCTCATCTGCATGCGTACTACCATGTATTTAGGTGAGGAGGGTATATATGTTGGCTTCTTGATTAAATGCTTGCCTAGATAAGTTTTCCATCGAAAAACAAAAGGTGAGGAAGCTAAGGTTGGTGAGATGTTGACACGGCCAGACCGGGTCGGTCATACTCGATCGATCATATCTCGAGGTAAGGATGCTAGCTCGCTCCAAGCAGCCTCCAACAAGGTACGCATGCATGTAATTGATCTTTTTGTGAACAGTACTTCTGAAAGGCCGACTTTTGTTGCCTTCGTGCATGCGTATCTGAAAAGATCAAACGTCTATGCAGTCAAGCTTCGCTAACTGCATAGACTTTTTTTGCATTCTCGCAAAAAAAAAAAGCTTCGCTAACTTTGAAGAGTACGGGCGTAACGTATAATATGATGATAATAATATACACTACAATGGACTGGAGATTGAGAGTTAACATACACATCAACAATTCACGATTACTTGCAATGTCAGCAATGCAAAATGGTATATATTACAATCCCCGTTTTTCATGAGTCTAATCATCCTCCTTTGTTGGGGAATCTGGACTAGAAAAGAACTCATTTTTCAAGGGCTGCCTCCAACAATTCATGGTTGTCGACTCACTTTATTTCAAGAAGGAACTCGAGCCGCTGCTGCACCAAGTAAAACCAAAACATAAGCAGCACTTAGAAGAATAAAAAACTTTGCTTAGACTCTGTTTTTTATTTTCTTTATCTCTTTTTTTCCCTAAAGGCTGTGCGCATGAACCTTTCCTTTTATTTTTTTATATATATAACCAGTAGGGCTAAAAAACCCCTCCTGTTTCTAAAAAAAATGATATATGTTCATATATGCATATCGTTCTGTTTTTTTCCAGAAAATTAATAATAATGTACACGTGCATTGTGACCAATAAGATGATGATGATATGACATGTTCTCGGAGAAAAATATAGACGCGACGATAATGACAACTGGAAAATAATTTCAGACCAAGTTTGTGCCCGTTAATTGGAAGGCGAATAAAGGGGCGCGTGTTTTCATAGCGCGCGCGATTGTCTCCCACGGTATCGCAGAAGCCAGTGCTGCGCTACGGAGTATAGTATGATTAGCATGTGTAATCTACATCTAGGAAAAAAGTATCTCATAAATCATAAATCAGTTGTACAAATTAAATTCTATTTATATAATTGTATTTGTCTTAATAAATCTTCTAAATATAAGCACACTTAAATATAATTGGATAATTTTTTAACTGAAACAATTTGATGTAAAGCTGAAACAATTTCACTGCGAAAGTTGTTGTACCCTAAAATTAAAAATTATTCCGAAGTAAATAAAAATGTTCCAAAAAAAATTCGAATAACAAATAAAATTATTCAATCAAGAATTGAAAATGGTCTAAGAACAAAACAAGATGTTTCGAGAACAAGATAAAATGTCTCGAAAAGAAATTGTTTGAGCAGATGTTCCGAAACAAATAAAAATATTTCATAATTTTTTTTAAATATAATTAAATGTAGTTCAGTTTTTAGTTCATTTGGACAATCACCTTTTGAACTACTTACTTTCTTTTGTAAAATCTTATTTTGCGCGGAAATGAATACGACAACATCCGTATCAGTTTTGGAGGACGCTAGGTTGCCAGTGAATAAAAAAGGGAAGAAAGAAAATCGTCCAATGAAAAAGAGCTAATCCTAGTGGGCCACGCGCGCTCATGCAGATTAGGCCTGCGTGGCTCATCTGCTCTCTTCTGCGACAGCTCGGCCCTCAGTAACGCGAGCGATAAATAGAATTGTCCCGAATAAAGATCCATTACTTAATTTTAGGTCTATCGTGATAGAATTGATTTGAATGTCTGTTTCTCGAAAGTGAAGTTCAAACATGATTTGCCTTCTTAAGCATAGAGCAAAAAGAAGCTATATATTTTCCTTTGATACACAGAAGAATATATGGCTAGATAGATCCCCTTAATAGGCGGCGGGTTCTTTTCTCGTTGGTTCCTTTATTCTTTCTTTTGTTGTACGACTGAGACCTGTGCTTTTTTAATTTGTTCATCCAAGGTTAGATATCGTTTTCTAGATCCAGCTTCTCCAAGTCAGTCGCCAGCTGGACTATTGATTACGTCATGTACATCCGTTGAACTGCAATCACTACTAAACAATAGTATATCTCAAACGCCTCACCGGCGGTGATAGTGCGCCTCACCGGCGGTGACAGGGCGCATCACCGCCGGATCGTATTACAAAGTAGTGATAGATTCGACCGGCATAACCACCACCTCAGTTTTTCTTTTCCTCTGCTTCTGGTTCCTCTCCCAAGTCCCATCTCCTTCTCTCTCTCCCCTGTCGCTCCTCCCCTCCACTGCAGCACGACGCGCCCTCCCCCTCCCTTGCAGCCCCTCTCCCGCTGTCCCTCCGTTCCCCCACCGCTAGAGCTAGGACTTGGGTCGTGCTATTTTTGGACGGGCTGTGGCACGGTCATTTGGTAGGACCCGAAGCACAGCACAGCACGGCACGAAAAATTTTGGACCATGCCGGCACAACACGAACACGAGGGCCGTGCCGTGCCTAGGATCTTAGCACGATGGACCGTATGGCACGGCCCGCATTTTGGACCGTGCTTGGGCCAGCACAGCACGAAAATAGCCCGTCAACCTGTATGTAGCTAGTTGTTCTAATATCAATCAATTTATGCTACTTTCTAATTAACTACTGTTATTATTTAGTAGAGTCATTAAAAAAGATGACTTTTTATTTTCTATGCATAGAAATCTCTTCATGTAGCGACGAGTATTTAAACATACGAGTATCCACAAAACAATAACCGCAAAATGTACTGAGAGTCGTGCTTGGGCTGGCACGGTGCGAAAACAAACCGGCGTGCCATGGGCCGTGCTTGGGTCTAGTAAAAAGATTGTTGTGTCGTTGCAGCACGGCACGATGTGCCTCACGTGCCTAGGAGTCTAGACCCGATATGGCATGAAGCACGAGGGGGCCGGGCTGGGTCGACACGGCCCGGCCCAAAGTCCCACCTCTACCCACTGCCCTCGCCTAATGCGCCAGCAGCGTGACGGGAAGGCTAGCGTGGCGGCGTGGCGAGCCGGACGGCGGTGCGGAGCCGTGACTAGCGGGGCATCGCCCTATTTTTCTTTTTTCTTTTTGTTTTGTGACAAGTTTATCACTGTCGGTTTTAGACCTGACGGTGATGGTCCAACCCATCACCATCAATCCTGATACAACAGATATCGGAACCGGTGGCGTACGGTGATAGGCCTGTACGTGCGTAGTGAATGTTCCGGCTATCTCCATTGCTGATTATTACTCCCTCCATCCATTTATCTAGGGCGGATGCTCTCCTACTCTAGAGACCAAGGCAGCGCTGGGCTTGCGCCAGCGTTTAAACCCTGCGCTGGGCCTTATACCACGACATGAAGGCATGTAGCGTCTCTTCGTTTCCGTCGCTGTTTAACCGAAAAACCAATTTCCTCCACGCAAAACTTCCTCCGCGCTGAGTCCCCAAAGGCGACAGGGGCGTTCCGAGGGCTACATAGCCAGAAAAGTTGATTTTCCTCATCCGCCGTAGAAAAATGGATGGAGGGAGTAGCTCATGAGATATATGTTCCATGCCATACTTATTAATTGGAAATTAAATTAACTGCGGATAGCAAATAAATACCGTATGTATTTGGAAGATGCATGCATGTCACGTAATTTCCCACATTTGCTTATCTATGTATATATATGTAAAAGTACTGGAACCGTGCGCGCTGATCACTGCAGCTACCTACAACCGATGTCAACTGCTCTCGTCTCGCCATGCATATCAATCACAAAAGTAGCTGTGAAGAAGATGCTCAGCCAAATCGGGAACCACAACGTACAGACACGGACAGCTCCAGCACACCAACTTTCAAGCTAGTATAGGATATGTATGCATGCATGCATTAGTTTTTCATTGACGTGAGTATGTAGCTATTCTGATCTAAGGGTCTGATGAGTTACAAGCTAGTTTTTCCTTACAATAATCATATTAGAGGTCATACGTACATATATATATTAGAGCCTGATCGAGTTGTCTACCTATATATAAGGTGGATGCATAAATGAGTTAATAAGCATATATAGTCCACTCTGGCAGAGGAAGGAACAGCTAGCCTATGTAAACTATGCAGTTGCAATGAACAACTGCTGGTCGATTGGCAGGTTGCCAAGGTAAAGAGAGAGTGTAATTTAGAGCCTGTTTGGGAGGGCTCCTTGAGCGGCTTCGGACGAAACCCTCCCAAACAGCATCCGGCAAAACGGCTTCGCTATCGAAGCCCCGCATTTTGCGCTATCTGAAGCCATTCGGTGGAGGAGGAGCTAGAAAACCTGGCTCTTTGCAGCTCCTCCTCCTCGCTTGCCGTTTTTGACCCCGGAGGGGCTTTCGGGTGGCACAATAGGAGGCCGGCGGCGGGAGCTCGTGGTCCAGGTGGAGCAGCTGACCAGCGCGAGAGGTCGAGGTGGGGCAGGAGCAGCCGACCGGTGCGGGAGCTCGAGGCGGCCGGCCCACGGCGGGAGCTTAACGAAGACACGCGGGGGCGGAGGCAGCCGCCGCAGGAGCCTGACGCGCAGGCGGAGGCGGCGGTCCGGCGCAGGAGCTCAAGACCGGCGGAGGTAGCCGGCATGCAGCTATAGCTGCAGGCGGAGGCGGCCGCCGCGGGAGCCCGAGGCAGAGCGGAGACGGCCGGCCCGTGCGGGAGCCCAAGGCGCGGCGGACGGCCGGTGCCTGGCGTCGGGAGCGGAGGCGAAGCAGCGGGAGGTGGAGGTGGGGGCGGAGGTGGCCGGCAGGCTGAAGGTGGCCGGGACTCGGGAGCAGCAGGCGCACGGGAGGAAGAAAGAAGCGATAAGGAGGAAAGAGAATGAAGGAAGGAAGAAAAAATGAAAAGAAAAGAAAAAAAAAGAAAAAAGAGAAAATAGAAAAGGAGGGGTATTATGGTCATTTGACCTTTTCTATGTATATTAAATAATTAGGAGAAGTTGTTTTGCCAAACGTTTTTCAAAACAGCTTCAGCTCTATCGAAGAAACCGCTCCACCAGAGAAGCCGCAGCCGGAGCTGTTTTTAGGAGCCGCGGCCCTGCTAAACGAGCTCTTAGTTGCCGATGAGCTAGCTTGTTTAGCTAGAAGGAATACACATATACTGCAGTATATGGTTAGGTCAGTCGTCTACTTGCATCGCCAACCTGATGAAGAACATTGTAAACCTTCTACCTAATCAATGAAGCTCTCCTTTACCCGCAAAACAAAAAACGAAACATAGAACAAAAAGTCAAGGTTGTGATCGGGTGTTTTTCAAACAACCACGAGGATGGAGAAAAGTACTGCAATGAGTACGTACACTTGTCGGTCCTTTCAAAGAGAAACTTATGTCATACATACATACATACATACATACATACATACATACATATATATATAGACACACACACGCACGTACACACACGTATATATCAGAAATACATAGGCATGGAGATTTTGCAGGAAATTGCGGCCAAATAATGCTGTGCAGAATTAAACGGAAGTGGGCGGCGAGAAAAACTTAAATAATACGTACTATGTACGAGACTGGTAGCTTCGACTAATTAAGCAAGCGATCGATCGAGGCGGCCGGCCAGCATCTATCATCTTGTTGTACACATCAAATAAAACATTTACTGTAATCACTAGTCCTATATATAAGACACTGCACCTCGATCAGCAGGTCACATACAGTACTTGAGTTGGTGATCGAGCAGCTTATAGATATTAGAGCACTGATCTGAGGAATTGAAGCAAGAAAGGAAGGAAAGGGTGACGGTGGCCATGGAAGAGCAGCAGCAGCCCAGCAGCATGGTCGCCGATCCGGTGACCGCAGTCCTGGCGCTGATCGCGGCCGTCACCGCCGTGGCCTTGCACCACCTCATCTCCTCGTGGCGCCTGCAGGCCCGTCTGCCCCCGGGCCCGACGAGCCTCCCGGTGATCGGGCACCTCCACCTGCTCCGCCCGCCGGTCCACCGCACGTTCCAGGAGCTGGCGTCCCGCGTGGGCCCCCTGATGCACATCCGCCTGGGGTCCACGCACTGCGTGGTGGCGACCACCGCCGAGGTGGCCGGCGAGCTGATCCGCAGCCACGAGGGCAGCATCTCGGAGCGCCCGCTCACGGCGGTGGCCCGGCAGTTCGCCTACGACTCGGCGGGCTTCGCCTTCGCGCCCTACAACGCGCACTGGCGCTTCATGAAGCGCCTCTGCATGTCGGAGCTGCTGGGCCCGCGCACCGTCGAGCAGCTGCGCCCCATCCGCCGCGCCGGCGCCGTGTCGCTGCTGCGCGCCGCGCTGGCGGCGTCGGCGCGCGGCGAGGCCGTGGACCTCACCCGCGAGCTCATCCGACTCGCCAACACCTCCGTCATCCGGATGGTCGCCAGCACCGTGCCCGGGAGCGTCACCGACGAGGCGCAGGAGCTGGTCAAGGCCGTGGCCGAGCTCGTCGGAGCCTTCAACGTCGACGACTACATCGCCCTCTGCCGCGGATGGGACATCCAGGGCCTCCGCAGGAGAGCCGCCGACGTCCGCCGCCGCTTCGACGCGCTGCTGGAGGAGATCCTCAGGCACAAGGAGGAGGCCAGGGAGGCCCGGAGGCTCCTCACGGTCGACCACAGGAAGACGAAGGAGGCCGCCGCCACGACGCACAAGGACCTGCTGGACATCCTCATGGACAAAGCTGAGGACAAGACGGCGGAGGTGAAGCTCACACGGGACAACATCAAGGCCTTCATCATCGTGAGTCGTCGTAGTGCTACTGATTTTGTTTTTTTCCATGATCGTATCGAGATTTCTTAAGCATGATGATGTCGATGCGTATATGTAGGACGTGGTGACCGCTGGGTCGGACACGTCGGCGGCCATGGTGGAGTGGATGCTGGCGGAGCTGATGAACCACCCGGAGGCCCTGCGCAAGGTGGTTGCGGAGATCGACGCTGTGGTTGGCGGTGACCGGATCGCCGGCGAGGCGGACCTGCCGCAGCTGCCGTACTTGATGGCGGCGTACAAGGAGACGCTGCGGCTGCACCCCGCGGCGCCCATCGCGCACCGGCAGTCGTCGGAGGAGATGGTGGTGCGCGGGTTCACCGTGCCACCGCAGACCGCCGTGTTCATCAACATCTGGGCCATCGGGCGCGACCCGGCCTTCTGGGAGGAGCCCCTGGCGTTCCGGCCGGAGCGGTTCATGCCCGGCGGCGCCGCCGAGAGACTGGAGCCCCGCGGGCAGCAGTTCCAGTTCATGCCATTCGGCAGCGGCCGCCGGGGCTGCCCCGGCATGGGCCTGGCGCTGCAGTCCGTGCCGGCCGTGCTGGCGGCGCTCGTGCAGTGCTTCGACTGGGCCACCGGCGACGACATCGGGGCGGCGGTCAAGCAGCAGCAGCCGATAGACATGGGTGAGTCGGACGGCCTGGTGTGCGCTCGCAAGAAACCGCTCCTGCTCCGCCCCACACCTCGGCTCAACCCCTTCCCGGCCGTCGTCTGATCTAACTCCGTCGGCATGCCGAGCGCGTTGGTGACGATATGTCCTCTATACATACATTACCTACCACCATGGAAGATCGAATTGAAGAATGTGGATCAGTGGATGAGCAAGCAACGAAGCATGCAGCAGCAGGCACCACCGTACCATGGATGGAGATACGATCGATCATTCGTCCTTGGTCATCCCTTTGGTTGAGCATGCATACGTCATCAAGTTGGCAGTACTCTCTGCGTGTTTCTTAATGGTATAACTGTACGATCAATAATTGTCCGTCGTTTCTTATTAAGCGCAAGCTACTATTCTAATTATATTGTTTTATTATAATCTCTATATACAACTAAAAAGACTAAAAGTAAGATATCAGTTTTTCTGTAACAAATAAATCCCCCTCCGCGAGTCCGCCCTTGCCTCGCGAGTCTGCCCCTCCGGTCGGCCTCCTCCCGCGAATCTGCCCTTGCCTCGTGAGTCTGCCCCCTCCCGTTAGCCTCCTCCGGCGAGTCGGCCCCTGCCCCCTCCCGCTGCGCCCTTTAGCTGCGGCCCCGCCCTACCTCGCGTCGCGTCCTCCCTCTCCTCCTCTCAATAAGCAGGGTGGAGGCAGCATGATCCTCCCTGCTCTCCTTCGTCAATTTCGTCATCAACACCCTGATACCGTCCATCCCTCCCCAACGTCCTCCGTTGACGATGTCGCTGACTTCACCGTCGTGAGCTCCGCACGATCCCGCCGGCTGGCTGCTGGAAGGCTGAGGGAGATTACACCCTCACCACATGGGTGCGTTAGTTTCTTTCCTCTTTCTAAGACCAATTTATTTTCCTGTACATGGCTGTTGCTTATGGATTGGCTCTTGCTTATGGATTCTTTTGCTGAATAATGGTTATAAGGTTAATGTTCTGTCAAATAAAAGTAATAGGTCTGTAAGCTTGCTTGTTGCAGCTTATAACGATGTTCCTTTCTCGCTTCAACTATAGAGACTGAATAGAGACTGAAGTAAGGTTTATTAGAACAGAAAAGCAAAATGAATCTTCTTATCTTCCTGTAGTTCAGCAGCAGGAGAGTTGTTATTCTCAGCTTTCTGGTTTGTTGGTCTCTAATATAGTTTAGTTAATAATAAATTTATTGGCTCTGATTGTCAAAAGATCTTGGAAGGCCATCAGATCCTGCCCAGCTCAATCGGCAGGCTGCAGAGAAGGGGGTTGGATTATGGTAGGGAATATTAGCTTGAGAGAAATACTGTTAGTATGGAGTCAAATTTATCAAGTTGAAAATGTTATCGAAAGCTGAAGAACAGAACCTGCAAATAAACTCCTTTGCAACACAGCGGCGAAAATCAGAGTCAGCTTGTTTGTAGATGATGCAACCATCGTCATTAACCCAGTTAAGGAGGAAGTGCATGCAGAAGGGAAGCATAAGTTCTTTGCATGGCTATTAGTGCAAAGTTCTTATGGCCGACAAGCTTGCAGCTAGGAACTGGCCATGCAATCCAGTTTGTGCTTTGTGTGATCAAGAACCTGAAATGGTTGTGCACTTGATTCTGAACTATACCTTTGCAAGGTCGGTTTGGGAAAGAATTGGCAGGTGGTCATGTGTATTGGTGCAGATGTCGGGGTAGGAGCAGGATGTTCAGCTTTGGTGGAACAAGCAGCTGGAAGCTCTACCAAAACAGAGAAGAAGAACCAAGGCGGCACTATTGATGTAAACATCCTGGAATATGTGGAAGGAAAGAAACAGGATCATCTTTGATAACCAGATGTTTTGCAGGTGGAATCGAAGATCAAAGGCGGAAATAATGCTTAGATGTTTGGCCTATGGAGGGCCGGTAGTAGAGTAACTTCGGTTTTCAAATGTTAGAACCTTTTACTTTGAGGGAGTCTTTTGGTCTTTTATGTAATAGCACTATGTAAGAACTATTGGCTTTCTCCTGTTCTTAAATGATGATGCAGTGCTCCTGCAATTTCTTCTTCAAAAAAATTATCAGATTGCAGGATGTTTTATCGTATACTACGTGTGGCACTATTTTACCATTAGACAATATTTTACTATCAATTGAATTATACGGGGAAGATCTGATTTGCAAAACATTGTGTGTGTGTTTTATGCCAATTAGTTTGTTTGGTGAAACTTTGTATTAGTTAGAGTGTTTTGGACTTCCTATTTCTCCAGTGCAGCCCAATTTTGTTCAATATCAAGAAGCATGAGATTGCCATGTCCAAGTGGTCAGGAGCAATAACTTGAGTTGCCAAGGTAGGAATTTTACTATTTGCATATTCTATTTCTAAACATATTTGTGTTAGCTAATGGTTGGTGGCTTGTACTAGAAATTCTAAAAGTTTTTGGATGTGTTTCAGGTTAGGAAGGGATTCCTGAAGAACGACAAGTCTCAGAAGCTTGCAATGTAGCACAGGCTCAAAACTGATGGGATCAGTTAAAATATATTTAAGATGTTGAGACTTTACTGAATTTTGATTAGGCAATTGTGCTAAATTGCTAATGCATATGACTATATGAGCCCCACTGCCGTGGAATAGCCATAGCTTTCACTACTACGACAATTTCTATCTTCAGTATTATACTGGTTAGTAATAAATGTGCTATTAACAATGATTTTATAGTGTTGACCATTGAATCAAATTTGATCTTGTGATGTCTAAATATAAATTATGCTTGTTTTTGATGCAGAAAAAAGAGGACTGTGATATCATTATAAAGGATAGCAAATTCTTATAGCTTGGAAAGTGGCATGATTTATTTTGAGTAACTTAAACCTATGATGATGGAAAAATGATGGCACATTTATTGGCAACTCAAAGATATAGTAAAAGCTGGGGCCTA
Organism: Panicum miliaceum; assembly: GCA_032594955.1. Classification (NCBI taxonomy): domain Eukaryota; kingdom Viridiplantae; phylum Streptophyta; class Magnoliopsida; order Poales; family Poaceae; genus Panicum; species Panicum miliaceum. Next base: position 917,653 of record CM064070.1, on the reverse strand, counting down.
CTGAATTTTGCTGCCATGTACAGTGGCAATAGGGATCTTTTTGGATGGTTACAAAATTATACTTTCAGTAAGATGTCTTTCTTGGTGTGTTTTTCATGTTGTTACACTCTTGTGTATTTTCGTCATGTGGAAATTTAATCTCTATACATGTACTAGCCATAAATAAAATATATTTAGAAATTATAACGTAGGATTGGGCTTGAAATATTTGCAATCTAAAAGTTCTCAAATACAAAATTTTATTTCTGTTGTGACAGTCAGTTGAGCAAAAATAAGGAATCACTAGAACTTTATATATTAGAGCTATTTCTTGAAGCAATTTTCTATTAAGCCTTACGGATTTTAACGAATCAGAATACATATGAATTGATACTTGTGTATCTCTATGCTCTTATTCTCCCGTGGCAACGCACGGGCATACACGAGTGAGCCAACTATATATATATATATGCAAAGCTCAGATTATATATATAAGAATCCGATTGATATTTGATTTTCTATCAATCACCTATTCTAGCTATTAACTTAAAACTTGGGGAAAAAATTTCTCCCACGAGTTTCGCTATAGAGCTATTGCCGAGCAGGCCGACATGGTCATGCTTCATCTAAGACGCTAGCTGGAGACCGCTTGGGACAAGACCGAGCTCATCTCACCATAGCTGCTTGAGACAGCACCTGAGTATGCCGCGATCTCGGCGGATCTAGAGAGGCACAATGTTCGCTCGCACGGAGGCGTTGGGTTTCATGCATCTCACAATTTTGTAGAATGTTACTGGTGCCAGAACTTCTGAATTTCAAACAATTTTGTTTCAACTAGGGGGAATCGTGTTTCATGAAATTGTTTCAGTATACAAGTTAAATGCTTCTTTCCCGATCTTAAATTCCTAGTAAATAAAATTGTGCATGAGAATCATTTAAGGACAAGTGCATGAGTGATTTGGAGCTCCATTTGATTCATTTGCATTTTTCAAGTAGGAGCTCTGAATTATTTGAGTCCTTGATTCAAATTCACATCACATTTTTTTTTTTTGAACACCCTGCTTTTCAGAAAGCGAATAGTTTTGGTACAGACTCCGGCGGCTGGGGACACCAGCTTACAAGGGAAGAGCACAACTGAACCGAAAGGAAACAAACAAAGGAACTACAGGAAGAAATCATCTGGCGGCCGTTCTTTTAGTCTCCCCAGGAAAGCTTCCGTCCACCCCTTGATCTGCGACACCCAAGGCTCCAGCTTGCCTTGATCACCAGTCTTCAGTAGCCCTCGCCATCTCTGCAGAAGCACCTGAATTTTTTGAAAACAATCTCAGTTGGCGAACGTGGGAACTTCCCCTCGATGGCGCGTTTATTGCGCGAGGTCCAAAGCCCCCCAAAGGACAATTGCAAACAAAAAGATTTTGAGATTATAGTTTCCACACCCCAAAGGAGACTTCTTGGGATTCTGTCGGACCCCAAAGTTTAAGCATATATCTAATCTACTAGTTTGGACCGTGACCCATCAAGAGGCTCAGTCCTGCCTTCAATGCAGTCCAGCCCAGCACCATATCTCCCTTTTCGTTTGGCACAGCAAGCCGGCCCAGCTTCCCTTACGCCGGGCCGGGCCGCCCGCATGCAGCCGCGTGGACCCCGTTGCTGCTGGCTGCTGCCGTCGCGGCGCTCCGCAAGCTTGGCTGGACGCCACGGGCTCGGCGTCCGTGCCCCCAACCACCACGCGTCCGATCGAGCCCGACACCAGACCCTAGCGCCCTCCGTCTCCTTTCTTCTTGGACACCGGCGCCGGCGAGCGCTATGGCGGCTGGCCGGTGAACTTCGCCAAAGGCTTTGAGAACCCGAGCCTCCTCCTAACGCTGGACGCGTTCCCGTACATCTCAATCGGGTTCGAAGCTCGAGATCCATGGCGCCCGCCGTCTTTCCTCGCCGCCGATCTCTCTCCTCGGTGAGCCCCGTGTTCCCAGCCTTACTTTCCATGCCCTGGGATCTCCCTTTGATCTGAGGGCCAAAGACGACCACGATGCCTGGGATGAGTTTGAGTTGTAGCCGCACGCGTGTTCAGCGTTCATCAGCTTCGACATTTTCCTCGACTCGATCGATCAATAGGGAAGTTTCGTTCTGCAGGTTATAGTAGCTAGATCACTTGATATATGCATACATGCTTGATACTTTTGATGCATTACAAGGGAATGGACGGCGTGATGCCCAAAAGACAAAGACGACGACATGACACTACTAGTTCATGCATAAATAGAGCCTGATATATAATTAAAAATGACACCATCTATCGATCGATCTATCGATACTTGACGCTAGCTTAGATGCAACGACCTAACATATGACCGTGACACACTAGCTATCTATCTAGGACATTATAATAAGGATACTATAGATGCCCACATATGAAGTGGACAATGCAAGGAGCGAGCGAGGAGCTTGGCAGCGGCAGCGATCCGATATATGAAGGTATTAGGTCAGAGGCCGAGCCTGGCCCGATCTCGGGCTTCTTTGGCCTCCAGGTAGGCGGCGCCGCCGTCCGCAAACACCTCCGGCCACACTTTCTTGGATGCCCTGTAGAGCATCCTGTCGCGGTCCGGCGCTTCGGGCGGGAGCCTGCCGCCGTTGTCCGCGGCCATTTTCGCGGTCTTCGCGAACCGGTCCTTGAGGCGGTACACCTTGTTGGTGACCTCTTTCCGATCCAGCTGGCCACGGCGGCTGAACGCGCGCTCGCCATCTTTGAGCTCCCCGAGGATGAGCGAGGAAGCGGGGATCTTGCCAAGGTTGCGCTTGCGGAGGTCGGTCAAGGTGGCGAGGAGCACGCACTCGTCCTCGAGGCTCCATTGCGTGGAGTTGGAGTTCGCCTTCCTCTTGCGCTGGCTGGTCGCGCCACTGGCGGACGAGCGGCCGGACGCGGCAGAGGACGGCGGCGGGGACGGACGACGGCGCGGCGCCGCACTTCTCGCCGGCTGGCTCCTGGCGGCGTCCTCGGCCGAGCCGCTGCCGCCGCCCCAGTCGGACGAGGCGGCGACCGGTGGCGGTGGGCGGACCCGAATGTTTTGGTGCCCTATGCGTCGGGGTGAGCGGATGGGCGGGGACGGACGCCGGCGCGGCGCCGCACTTTTCGCAGGCTGCCTCCTGGCGGCGGCGTCGGTCGTGCCGCTGCTGCCACAGTCGGACCACGCGGCGACCGGTGAGCGGACGGGAGACGACGGACGCTGGCGCCGCGCCGGCGTCCTCGCGCGGCTCATGGCCTCGTTGCTGTCGGCCGACGATAGGACGTCGACGGGGGAGGACGCGGACACTTCGGAGGACGACGACACGAGGATGACGGGCACGGACCGATCGGAGTCGGAGGAGATGGTGATGGTGGGGGCGGCGGCGCGCTGGTCACCTCGGGAAGCAGGGAAGGACGGCGGGATCGTGGGCGCCATGGCTGGGATGGATGGATGGATCCATTCGGCGGTGGAGAGCATGATCATTTATAGGGCAGGAGGGAGAAACGGCGGCTCTGGTTGCGCTCCCGCGCGCGCGCGCGCTCGCTTTTTTTTTTCCCCCCGCGTCCCGCCCTTTTTTTCTCTCGCATATTTTCTTTTGGCGCATCGTCTTGCTGCTGATCGTCTCCACGTTTGTTTTCCTTGGTCTTTGATGGATCGATCCAAATACTCTATTTAGAAAGAGAGATTACATGTTATATATGGCAGCCATTTCCTTTTCTCCAAGCAAGATCCTTTCCATTAACAATCAAATGTTTTGCTTTTTTTATTAACAAATAACAATCCTACCTGGTTCGAATTTCAGGTGGACGGAAGAAGAAAAATACCCACGCGTAGGAGGATAGCAATTTGGTTTGAATTTCATCTTACCATGCTGTGTGCCTGAATGCTACTTTCTTAGCATTGCACAATGACGAATAATGCGCTAAAAAGCATCCATGACATCACACACAGAAAAGAGAAACAACAAACAACAACAGAGCTTGATCTCCACTCAACAGATCGCGAATTCATAAAGTACGGTACAAACAAACCATAAACAACACGTACTCAAACACACAGAATATCTGATCCAGCTCGCCAAAACAAAACAAGAACAGAAATGACGTTTATTCATTCAGCCTTGACTTGATCTTTGTACATATCTAGGACGTATATTTGTATGAAGAAAAATATTTACGGAGGCCAAAGCAGAGATCATCATATAATTAACCTACTAGGCCGTAGTGTCCCTATCTTTTCATTCTGCTGTGAACGAGTCAATTCATAACTAGCTAGCCGCTAACTCTTCTTCTACCTGCTGTGTTCCCATCCCATTCCATCCCATCACTCTATGGTGTAGTCTGCACAAACATTAGCTGCCACTGTCAGTCATCAGAGTCTGAAGACGAACTAGAGCTGCGTGCCGCTGCACTCCTCCGATCTTGGATCGCTGGCACCAGTTGCTGCCGGGGATCGCGGAAAGACGTCGATGACTGCGATGGCTGCCTGCCCTTTGACCCTGATCCGGATCCTGCTGCTGAAGGTTTCTTGTTAGAAGCAGCCTTGGCGGCCGCCTCTTTCACCTCTCTGCACACCTTGTCCAGCATTCCCAGGAAGTCGCGCACGATGACAAACAGCCGCAGGCCCTCGTCCTTCCCCGTGCTCCCGTGGAAGTAGTCCACCGTGGTGCGCACAAGCGCACGTAGCTTCTTTTCCTCCTCCAGAAGGTGGGTCACCCGCACCTGAGACTGCTCGATGAACTGGGTCAGCTTCCGATGGAACCCGCTGTCCTCGTCTAAGCTCTTCATGCCTGTGTTCAGGAACTCGTTGGCCTTCACCAGCTTGTGCCCCAGGCTCGCCACTGAGATGGTCAGCGCATCTGAGTCCAGGCATGCCGCCTTGCGCACGTTCTGGAGGTCGTCGCTCAGGCTGGAAACGACACCCAGGCCTAGCTGCTTGTAGTGCTCTGTGTCGTCACTGACGTCCTCAGTGAGATCATCAGAGGTCACGCTGGACATGCTGCTATTGCTTTGCTCTTTGGCAGCCCGCACAGCGCGCACACCCTCTGAGCGAATTATCTCCTGGACAACAAAATGCAACAGGGTCGTCTTGCCGTCGACCCCCTTCACATCCGAGAGCTTCAGGAGGGTGTCCAGCTTAAATGCTTGGGCACCCCCTCGAAAAGTGCCATCGTTCATTCGGTTACCAGTCTTGAGTACAGCCTCCAGCAGCTTCTTGAATAGACGGTTGTTCCTGACCTCATGGCAGGCCACCTTTTGAAAAGAAAAGAAAAGAAAAGTGCAATTCAATAAAACTATCAGCATTTCCTTGGCCATTATCAGACACTTATATCCTCTCTTCTTTCTCTAAAAAAGACTTCTTGATAGCTTAATAAGTACTACTACTGAAGCCAGCATACCTCCAGGGTTTTAAATGACTGCTCTGCATTCGCAGCTTCCTCCGGCAAACTGGACATGAAAAGCAAAACATCCAGGCGCTGGTAGAGATAAGGGATGTCAATGATTGTCCTCAAGAATTGCTCCGCAGGACCCAATTGGGTAAGCCCTCCGGTGTACAGCCGAAGCCTAAGTTCCTCGTCGCTAGTTGGAGTCCACCTTATCAAGGTTTGTATCAGATCAGTGGGAAGTTCATGCCCTGCATCAAATTACCCATTAATTTAAGGTCCATTGTTTCTGTTGAATACATAATACAAGAAGAGGCCCATAAGACAGCTGGTTTTACCTTCCATAACTGCATTGCGTACTTCTTCAGCTGAAACACTCAATGCCTTCAATGATATTGCTAAGTTCTGTGCCTTTTTAGCGTCGAGTATCCTAACAAATTGAGGGACATCCTTTGCTGCATCCTTTTTGCCATCGCCACTTTTCTTGTCAACAGCGTGACAACCAAAAAGACTCTCAATCATCTCCTCGTTAAACCTACCAATGAATTGACAAGTGGAAAGGTTAATATCACTGACTCACCTGATGTTCTCAATCTTTGGTTAATAGCAATAGCAAGCAAGTAGTAAAGACAGGTGCCCGGTGCAAATACAACAACAATAATCGTGTCACAGCAAGCTTCATTCAGGGTGGTTGGCAAGCTTACTGGAAGGATCCTGCTTTAATTTGATCCCACACCATTGCTTGATCCGGATTTGCAGTAACTTTATCCCAGAAGAATGGCTTCAGCTTTGTTTTATTAGAGTTTGCCGTGGAAGGACCTGCAACGTTTCCTGCCTTCTTTAACGGTGGAGGCCCACGCGCTTTTGGACCAGGCATTGCTGGTGGTGGAGGTCCAGCTCCAGGTCTAGATGGCGGCGGTGGAGGTCCAGGTCCGGCTGCAGGCCTGGGAGCAGGAGGCGGGGGTGGTCCTGGTGGAGGCGGATCGCTTGAACCAGGAGTTGCTGGCATCTTTGGAGGAGGTGGTGCAGACGGTGCAGGTGGTGCAGATGGTGCAGGTGGTGCAGACGGTGCAGATGGTGGAGGAACCTTTAGGAGAGGGGGTGGCGGCGGTGGCGGTGGTGCACCTGCTGCAGGTTCACAAGTGCTTTCGCTAGCATTACTGGAAGGAATTGGGGCAGCAGCTTTCACATCCTGAGAATTAGTAGAGGCCACTGGCTGTCCAGCAATGGTGCTTATTTCATAAGAGCTTAGCTTCATCGCCTGTGCATTGCTGCGTCGCTCAAACTCCGACTTCATTGACATTTCTCTTGCTGCTGCCTTCTTAGGTAATATGAATTCCTTATGCTCGGTCTCTGATGAATTGATTGACAATGCCCCCAACCGGTTGACATCAATTGGGGTAGAGCATGACTTACGAGAAGAACCTGTTGCATTTAGGAACAAAACATGAATTGACTGGTATACATGCTTCAAGTAAGCATTACTCTCTCTGTGTGCGAAAGACCTACAACAAAGCATCTATGCAAGAGAGAAATGGGACGAACTGAAAAGGAGAAAACAAAAGCTATTGTGTTTACTTTTGTAGCACCTGATAGATCACTCAAACTCAGCAGTGGTTTATCATCATATGATGATGCTGAATCATTGCTTCCACGACAAGCACAACAGCACAGACCGATAAGAGCCACCAATGCTATACAGGCCACTGATAAACCAGCGATAACAGTGCCACTGTTGTGCTTGCTCTTGCCTTTTGGCTCTGCTTTAGAACCCTTTTTGATACTAGTGACTAGTGGGCGAGCTTCCACTTCGAAAGATGAAACACTTCTCCTTGCCTGTTTTTCTGAAGGTTGGGGTGGAGCTATGGCTGATGCTCCTTCAAGAAGTCTTTTTTTCATTGCGAAAGGAGGGTTGATACTGTTAGAGTTGAGAAATAAGTTTCTGGTTTCCTCCAGCTGCTTCTGATGTCCATGTTCAGAGAAAGGGGAAATATGCTTGTTTAAGCAGTCCAGAAAGGTGCTGGCAACTTCTGCAGGCAACAAACTAGCAGTGATTGCTTCCTCAATACTGATCTTCTGAGGAGAGGACTTCTTATTGTTTGTTCTATAGGAATTGCTGATAGTGCTGAATAGAAGGCTATAATGGGACTTGTTTCTAACATCTTGAGGAATTCTCAAGTTTAGATAGCAACTGAGCCATAATTGTTCCACCTGTGTTTAATGTAATGTATGAGAAGTAACAGTTAGTAAGAAAGTGGACATGGAAATTTTGACTTCTGAATGTATGAATGGAGATATAGGCATCAGTTAGAAATAAGCAGGTGTTTCGCCTCTATAGAAAATAACTAAATATGACCATGGAAGTATTTCAAATAAAGTGCCTACATTCAGTGAGATAGAAAGATAACTACACAGATTCAGACTGGGCAACACTTATTTCCATGAATGGCATATCGGTGTTCCATTATTACTATTCTCCAAACCTGCGCAATTTACCCAAGGGAAACAGCACAGCAACTGTGGAACTTGGTACACATATCACGTTACAGGGATATAAGTGATATGTGAATGCGGAGCATCATTAACTTGGTCATTACCGGTTCATCTTGTCCTGGGATTGCAAGAGACGGCAGGGAGGCTGGTGGCCAGAACAAGCTAGTCCTGATAGCGCCAACAAGCTGCAGCAGCAGAGAAATGAGCCATGCGCTGAGGAGCCATCTGAATTTGCTCCTCGGCCACCTCATCCTATATACAATTTGCTTTGGCTTCTACAGCTCAATAGGCCACGAAATTAACCGGCCATTGCTCCCTTCCTCGATGGGGATCACTTCAGTTGCCTCAAGGATGCCCAAAGATTAATTAATTCCTCGCCTGATACTCCTCACCTTGACTTCGACGTTGATGTTTAGACCCCAATGTTAGCCCCAAATTCGACAATTCGGTACAATACTTGCACACAGGATTGCTCCTTGTTGCTGGATCTAGCCTCTACATGTCGCGCGGCAAATCCGCCACAAAGGCCAGACGAAAGACAAGATGATGGCGGATCAGAACAAATTCCAGAAGGCAAATCAGATTTCATCCATCTCAGAAGAAATTCGTGGGGGAAAGAGAGAAAAACCTGTGATTCTTGGCGGCTCCGATCCAATTTCCACGGAAAATAATAATTGAGCCGCCGCCAATCTAGGAGCCCGGGCATGAGCATGATACGGCGGGGATGGGAACGGAAAAAAGAGTAATTTCTTTGCCATTGTTGCTGACTTGATCCTCCGTTTCCAACCTTGGCATCTATTTTTGGGTGGGGAATGCATGCTCAAGTGGCACCTGGGAGCAGAGGTGAGAGAGATCCAACAAGAGGTTGCCCTCGATGTCAGGAGCAGCCACCATTTTCAGCGATATCACAGAAAAAAATAAAGCACGTTTACCTTTTTTTTCTTTTGGGTTTCGTGCTTCTAGCGGAAAACTAGTTTCCAATTCTATAAATTATTTTATTTCTCGACGGTAAAGTATTTATTTTAAAACTCAACAACGTTGCAAATTGCATGACGATTTAGTTTTTTTTAAAGGGAGAGCTTTATTAACTGACTATTTCTCCATATAATCGGTGGCTATTAGGACACGCACAAGTCTGACGTGACCACACCATTGAGTGAGTATTTCGTGTAGCTAAAATAGCTAATTCATTTACTACTGTGTTACAATCTCTCTTTACTTTAACTATCTTCAAAAGTTGTGATAGTTCCTTGCTATCGCTACGATGAAGCCGATCTTTGAGCTATCCACTCTCTTGTTCTAGAAAATTTGCACTACTCTAACACAGTCTGATTCTAAAATAATCGGATCCTGGCACCCTGACACAGTCGATTCCAGTATAATCGGATCCTAGCATCACTGGGATGGTAGTTTGATGCCTTCCACGTACGCCAACGCTTCAGCTTCCACTGCACTAGCGCAATTAAAAAGAGCACGCCAGACCGTTAGCTTGACCCTTCGTGCCCTATCTCTGGCCACCACGCCTGTGCCCGCACACCCTGGAACAAAAGAAGCATTGACGTTGATTTTCACCCAACCGCAATTAAAAAGAGCACGCCAGACCGTTAGCTTGACCCTTCGTGCCCTATCTCTGGCCACCACGCCTGTGCCCGCACACCCTGGAACAAAAGAAGCATTGACGTTGATTTTCACCCAACCGTCAGGGGTCTTACCCACGTTCCTTGAGCTCGATCTTCCTTATGCTTGCTTCCATTAGACCTCGGTTTGTATGGTTGTTTTTCTTTTCCTCCATTCTCACCAACATGATGGCGGTATTCCTCCAAACTTGATTTAAAGCTTAGCAGAGCCCAATGACGAATTAGTTTTAAAATACATCAATATCTACCGTATCAAATAAATGCACTATTAAAATAGACTTTATGCATATCTAGCGGAACTAGTTTGATATTATACTACCTCAGTTCTTAAATATATCATCATAGATTTTTATCCAAACTTTGGCCAACAATATTCATCAAATAAATTAGTTAATTTAAATAAAATAGCAACACTACGTCTATCATCAAAAATATTTTAGATTTAAATTGAAGATTTATCTATTTGTGTAAGTATTTATAAAAAATAGTGAAATGAATAAAAATCAATAATATTATATACTTCCTCCATCTCAAATTATTAGTCGTTTTGGTATTTCTAGATACATAATCTTTACTATACATTTAGACATAAAGTATGTCTAGATGTATAGCAAACTATGTATAGACATAAAGTATGTCTAGATGTATAGCAAACTTTATGTACGTAGAAAAACCAAAATAACTAATAATTTGGGACGGAGGGAGTACGTAAGAACAGAGGTAGTAGACATTTGTGTATTTTTTATGGAAACTTGATCGAATTTAGAAAAAATAATTTAGAACAAACTAAAATAATTTATAATTTGGAATGATGAGAATATATGTTATATTTATTTTATCAGTCCACTAATCTTGGAGTAACTTCTCCACTTCGTGCTTCCACCGGCCTAGTGACAAGGAACTTCTCCATTTTGACCACAAGCTTCCAAGCGCTTCGAGAGTAGTCTGATTATTAACTACCCAATTTATTGGAAAGGGCTAATCTAAAAATATTGTAAGACTATCCCGATAAAATCACTACGAACCTAAAAGTTACAAGAAAACTCGTTTAAAATCATGAATATGACAATAATGATGCGACTAAATGACGAAGGCTATGTTACATTACGGATCTATTCAGAAGCATACATTATATTTATTTTTAGTTTATAAGTAAGAAATATCATCATATTATAGTCAAAAAATCAAAATTGAAGAAAAAAACTTGAGTGGCTTGTTTTTAATAAAAAGATTCTAGAATGAGTTTTATAGGATTTCCGAGGAAATGATTGGCAAAGTCATCCATAGTGAACTTAATTTTTTTAGTATTATTTTTTTCAAAATTTGAAAAGTTTAACAAATTTGAACCATGCTGGATAAATACGTCTATTTTACTAAATTTGTTGGATACACATGAACCTAGATAGCTAAATCTCAGCTCAATGTAACCCGCAGACAAATTGTTAGATATATAAGACAAATCAAATATTGGAGGATATGGTTATGGCTTGCACCCTGAAGCATGGACACAATTGGGATATGCAAAGTTCTCTAGCAACAACAGTTACCAGGCTAGTGTTAAAGATGTCATCTTTTAAAGCTTTGTATGGTAGGAAGTGCAGAACTCCATTATACTGGAGTGAGACAGGTGAAAGTCGGTTGTTTGATCCTGGCACCATGAAAGAGGTGGAAAGACAAGTGCAGATTATCCTCGAGAATTTGAAAGTGGCATAGTCCAGACAGAAAATCTACGCAGACACTCAGTGACAAGAATTGACCTTTCAAGGAGAGTTTGTGTATCTGATAGTTTGCGCAGATTGAAGATCAAAGGGAAGTTGTCCCCTCGCTATTCTAGTCAGTTCAAGATCTTGAAAAGAAAAGGTTTGGTAACTTATCAGTTAGAGTTGTCAGCACGATTGCTAGATGTGCACAATGTGTTCCATATATCACTCCTAAAGAAATATCCAAGGATACTAGAGGAGCAGTTACCCTTTGAATAGTTAAATGTGTTGGATGATCTGACTTATACATAATATCCGGTCAAGATCTTGAATATATTGGAAAGGATCACTAGAGTAAGAAAATTTGAATGTATAAGATTAAGTGGAGTCACCGTGCAGATGATGAGGCCACCTATGAACAAGAGAATGAGTTACAGACAGAACTTCTCTAGCTCTTTGCTAACCCATTAAAATCTCGAGGACGAGATTCCTTTTAAGGGGGTATGTAACACCCTAATTCTGCTTAGTTTAAATAATAATAAAATTTGTTAGATTTATTTTACTTTTGTTAAGTCTTTATTTAGGTTTCTTTTGAATTTAGAGCATTTGTTAGAAATTAAAATTATTGACAAATTAGATAAGGTCTTTCGCATCCATGTTGTTGCATTTATTTATTTACTAATAGAGTGCACGTGCGTGCCGCACGTATATTAGAAAAATATAAATAAGAGTTCATATTAATAGAACATCTAATAGGTAATGATTTTATGTCTATAGCAAATATTTACACACGGAAAAGGATGTATTTAAAAAAAATCTAATAAACAGTTTTAGATTCAGTAACTTCCAGTTTAGCATCACACTAAAAACATAACCCATGCCTGATTCGGAAAGAAAAAACATAACCCATGTAGAATTATCTTCATCCACCTCGATCTTTAATAAACTAAGAAGTTTATATAACTTAAGATCAAAGAAATCCAAAATTAACAATTTAATGTCACACAATTTTTTTTAAAAAAACATACCACAATTTCATTTATAGATTATATTGTGATGAAGATGGGGACATCATGTGTAAACCTACAATATTCATATCAAACAAGCCAAAACTCACTCAAACTATAGATTTCTATTGGGATGTGTTTTTAAAAAACGTATACAAGAATTTTATATTGATATAAAATCTAGTGGACATGGACGTGCAGCTGATGTGCATATAAACTTGTTTTCAAACTTTCTATAAAAAATATTCTCCATACATGCACATAACCCATGATGGCGCGATAACAAGTATACCTACAATTTTGATTCATTTATCGCACGTATGATTATAAATAAACTCCAGTGACCGATAGTTTAATTAAAGTTCCACGAATCACAAGACTGGATGCTCCATCTGACCGGAGTAAGGTGTTCGGCTTGCTTGCAACTTAGAATATGCCTCTAAACTCTGAGTTTTGTCTCACCACATAATAAACTAACACATATCATTTGTAAAAATTAATATCCTTTATTTCTATAAGAGTAAAATACATGGACGGTGCTCGAACTTGTCTTGAGGTGTCATCTAGGTTCCTAAACTTTTAAAATGCATTTTTAGATCGCTAAACTTGTTCAGAGACGTCATTCGGATCCTTAAACTCTCAAGATGCATCTTCAGATCCCCAAACTTGTCTCCATGTATCATTTCGGTCCCTAAACTCGGTAAATTTTTATATCCCTAAACATTGCTATTAATTAATTATATTTAAAATAGACTGTTTGTTAAACTATTTTTTCAGCCAATACATTTAGAAATCTTGCCACTAAAACCATTTTGATTCTGAATTAGCTGCTTATTAATCATACATCATGGGTTAATTTAGATCATTTGATATCAACGCTAATCCTAAATATTTCCTACTAGCTATTTATATTTTGTATACGCTTTGTATAAATTTATTAAGATAATCTGTTCCCACTCTTAATAAAAATTAAAATAGCAATTTTATTAAATTTAAAGTAGTAAAAGAATTTTTCGTTAACCTAAAGTAGCAAAAACATTTATATTAAATTAAAAATAGCATCTTGAGAGTTTAGGGACCTGCATGACACCACATGACAAGTTTATGAACCTAAAAATGCATTTTGAGAGATTAGGGACCTATGTGACACCTTGGAACAAGTTCAGGGATATAAAAATATATTTTAAGAGTTTAGAACCTAGATGATACACCAGAACATGTTTATGGACCGCTAGTGTACTTTACTCTTTAAATAAATATCACAAGGGTCTTACCTACTAATAATCACCACCATCAATAAGCCTGTAACAAAAAAACTTAGTCAAAGAGGTCTCTCTATATATGAAGCCGAATGCTTAAATCACAAAATCATGAAAGGAGACCATGGCCTCAAACCACGCAACTGGAACACACGCCTTAGCATGAGAGCTTCACGTCCGGTATAACGAGTAATAACAAATGTAGCATCTTTCACACTTTTTCTATACAATGGAAAATTTGACCACATTCATGGCCAAATAACTAATTTAACTATACAAGCATATGCATGTGGTTATTAAAAACATACCATCAAAAGGAAGTCCAACAATCGATCATATTTTTGGATTAAGTAAAAGATCTGCTACGAGTGGTAAGGAAAATAAATATGCTGCACCACCGTAGATGAACTGTAAACAGATTGTAGAAAGTTCAACTGTGACAGTAGTTAGAGCAGTAAGCCGAGCCACTGGATCTTGGCTTCAACATCTTAGATTTACCACCAGAAAGATAATTTTCACACAATTTTATTTTTGTTCATTATGATGCCAAATCAGGATATGGTACAAACTCGATACTGTCAGAGTGATATGCAAACAACATTGGTAGCATCCTCGAATACGTTGAGATTAAATCAGATAATACCAAACTAAGATAAAATAGGATGCACACATGCCACCCTCAACCAAAACTCTGATTTCAAAAATGCCTCCAGATTAAATTTTGATATTAGTTCGCTTAATTGAGGATCCAATAACATTTGCAGCTGGACCAAGATCATCAACTCCATCAGATTCTCCTAAGAAGTTGCTCAGCTCGTTTTTGCACAAAAGCAGCCCCCTATTTCTCCACAAACATAATGATCAGACTGGCTACATAAACTTGCTCTCTGCAATGTAAATAGTTCATATCAAAAGCACAAAAATTCTACAAACTGAAACAGATGGACATTTTCAATATGGATAAGTACACTGGACTAAAAAGGATTCGTGATCCACACATACAATTAGTACTACTGATCTGCCAGTTCTTAGTTCCAGAAATCACGACATTAACTATTTTTATGTAACACATTCAAAACAATGAATCTGATCTCTGGATTGGATAACCATTTAGTAAAACTCTTTGTAAGAAAAGCAAAACCGGAGACCAAAGTGCAGATTAAACCAAAGCACAATGAAAACATCGGAATACACTCCACTAACCTGATTTGTCTGCTGCGCTACCTTGGGCAAGAATGCTTAGGCCTCTCCCCTTGAGTGCATAGACAGATCACCTGGGACAATGGTGGACACCTACTGCATAGACATATCATATAAAAAACAAAATGTATCCACCTATATCAAAACAAGCCAGAATACAATAAGCCATGTGCTATATTCCAAAAATTAGAATGAGCCACATTCAATGAAAGAGTACTAAAGCATATAATACCAATTGCAAGCAACCCATACATTCTGTAATATATCAGGTAGCTTTGCTTCATGAATCATGAAAGAGAGAAAGAAAGCTTTCAAAACTTACCTAGCCAATAATCCATCAATGTTTTGCCGGCATATAACCACGGTTGGTGTCTCACTGCCTCTCATATCAAATATTCTGAGCTAAAGAAAAATGGAAGCAAAAATGTAGTAACCTAACACGTAATATTGATTATCACAACAATGAGCCTAGCCAAGCGTGTTTTTATTGTTAAAACATCAGTTTAGCAAGACAACTAACCAACAATATTAGCCTTAAGCAACCAACATGCAAAATAAAAGCCATACATTTCGTTGGAATTTTTTTATATACGTTCATGATCATTATTTATCGCCAAAATCACATATGCATCTCAATAAAAACCTTGGAGATCACTCAGATTAGACTAATCTGACTGTCCAAAAGAAATATGAGCCATGCACAAATAGAAGTGCCATCTGCTGAGCTTACCACAAGCCATTGTTGTTCCATGGTTGGAGAGAAATTGAGAAGAACAAAAATGAGAGAAATCTGGGCAAGCACCTGCTCCGTCCTCGAAGTGCAGAGCGACCATCTCACCACTCTCAAATGACGGCAGAAGTCAGCAAGGTGTGGGTATCTTGAAGGACGCAAAGCCATATTGGCTTATTTGGCTGCAGAACAGCTCCCCTGTAGTAGGCTGCAAAGAATAAATTAATTGTATACTAAATTTGGAGCTCCAATTAAATTGAACAAATACATATCAACTTGGGCCAAAAGCCTGGATTAGAGAGCTACTCCCAGCCTTGCGGACATAATTCTTGATGGCACAAACTCTTTGGATCCAACTATCTCTGTAGCATCAAGCACATATACAAATTGTAGAGAAACAGTGAAATTGCAAGAACCTAATGCATCAAGAAAGAATAAAGCAAGCAGTATGGGTCGGTCTGTGATCAAAATACCTTGGCAAAGGCGATGGCTTAGATCTTCTCCAGCGGAGCCCTGGGGTTCGCAGGACTCAATCCCAGGGCGCCACCTACAAGGTAGCTCTCTTCTGGATCGACCCTGAAGTCAACCTCGCCTCAATGGCCTGGACCGGTGCCGACGTGCATGCTGTACATCATCATGGCATAGATCCTCTCCGCTGCCGAAGTCCCTCAGTTAGCACCCAAAGTCACGCACACCTCCCTGCAGTGAACAAGGGGGAAAAGTTAGGAGAGCAGAGTTTGTGGGGAAGGCGATGGGTTCGAAGGTTTGGGGGCTAGGGTTCCGGGAGAGGGACGGACAGAGGGAGGCGCCGTACAGGAGGTAGAGGTAGCCGAGGAAGTGGGCCCTGGGGCTGAGGTGTGCTTGTTTCTTCTACTCACATGTACCTGCAATTGTAGAGCAACACATTCTCCTATCAACTCTTCATGGCAATGCGTCCACACACACACAGATTTAAACATCACTTCATACATCAGTGGTACAATTCATCAAGCAGGCTGTGAGATATTCAACAGAATATTCAAACTTCTAAGAGGATGAAAAAAAATATCTTTCGATGTGTCAAATATTCTCTAGCGTTGCTGGTGGATAAGTCTCAGGCTGATGTATTATTGTGTCAGCAATTTGTCCTTTAATATGTCTTCTAATGTTGAAAACAGGAAGAAGCAAAATGTTTCTGGAAACGAAAATGCTTCTACAAGAAATGGATGGTAATCCATTCCATTCCATGACGAACTATGTAAGGAGATGTTTGGTATATAGTACTGTAGTGGATCCTGAATTTCATGACACACGAAAGTGGATAACCTCAATCATCTTCTGTGTGATTTAGGATTTTCTATCAGGGAATGGTTATTCAACGAAGCAGTCCTTGCTGGTATTGGGATGAAAGCGGTCGGAACGATCGGGAAAAGTGTCAAACCACTTTCGTTTCCATATTTTTATTCGGGAATGGGCGGAAACGGGAAAACTCGGTGGGTAAATCGGAATCGGATATACGGTATATGTGAAACGAAACAATCCGATCGGAAACATGTCAATAACGGTTGGGAACCGGTAACTAAGCGGGAACAACAAACCATATGACCACTCCAAACATTCAAGTTAACGCAAAGGATATAACTATGACCTACCAAGTACACAATAGATATCACACTATAGCACTAAATACCTACGTCTTCTTGACCGGCTTAGCTTGATTTTTTTTTGAGTCACGCTTAGCTTGATTGATATGGCAGGCGCGGCAGCACCGTGCGGCCCACTTAGCTATGCAAGAAAGACGGAGAGCCCAAAGCAGGCTAGCAGGGTAGTTGCCAGCAACGACTGCCTCCCGCCGGCCGTAGACACATTTGTTTTGTACCACCACGTGAGAGCACAAGAGAGTGCGGCATTCACGTGCTATATAACCGGCTACAAGGTGGCACTAACTTGCACAACCAAGTTCCATTTACCTTGGGCCCTTGTGAACTTGTGGTCTGTTAGCCCAAATAAACAAAAAAAACAAAAACGGTAATTCCCGAGTCAAAAGTGGGATCAGAAAAAACAGTAAAAATTCAAAACTGTTTCCGTTCCCGTAACTGGGATTCCCGTACCGCTTCCGAACTATTTTGTATTTTCCCGATAAAATGGTATATGGTTGGAAAACAGGATACGGGCCAGTCGATACGTATTTGTTAGAAAATTGAAGTTTGGAATGAATAATTGATTCTATCGTCGATACATATTTGTTAGAAAATGGAAGTTTGGAATGAATGATTGATTTTGTGGTTGAAAGGATTCTGTACATATACCAGCCCAAAGGGCACGGTAACGTTTGGTAAAGATGCCTCTATGGGTTACAAAGGTGTCTCTACAGGAAAAGTCATTAGCAGTTGCTAATGATGTAATAATCTAATTGATCACTTATTATTTAATCTTAACACTCCCCCTTGATCAATTAGTTCCGTAGAGGTCTTTACTTGTTCAACGATCATAGTTCCGAAGCTTTGGAAAACCATGTGGGAAAAAAATTGAAGTATATTGATATACCAGGCAAAACTTTGGAAAAAATAAGGAGAAACACCATGATATATATGTATAATTCTAATGTTGATAGACCCTCTAGGTGATCCTAAAGACTTGGTCTAAAACAGTTTGATCAGAGATCAATATGCCATATATATATTATCTTCGAAAAATCCTTGTAGGAAAAATTAGATAATATGACATCTACCATGTGTTAATCATTACCTCATTAAAAACTTTATACGAGAAAACTCTAGAAGAGTAAAACTCATAAAAAAGAGTGTAATGTGTTATCTGAAGTAAGTTATATTTAGAGAGATTCTCCCTCTAATTCTTGCAAATCTCGGAGCTTTCTCATACCAATTCCTTCAACACATTTATGAAACGTGGAGTATGGTAGAGACTTTGTGAATAAATCTGCTAGATTATCACAAGATTTAGTTTGCAAGATTTCTATCTCTCCAATCTTTTGGAGTTTATGGGGGTAGAACAACTTGGGAATAATATGTTTAGTCGTATTACTCTTAATATAACCTAACTCCATTTGAGTAACACATGCTGAATTATCCTCAAAGATAATTGTTGGTGTCCCAAGTGCACCAATACCACATGATTGAGTTATGTGGTTTATCACTCTGCGAAGCCATACGCATTCGCGTGATGCCTAAAGCAATTATTTCAGACTGATGGGTAGAAGTAGACACCAATGTCTGCTTTGATGACTTCCAATATATTGTTGTTTCACCTTGCAAGAATACAAAGCCAGTTTGTGATCTGTCGTTGTGAGGATCTGATAAATAACCAGCATCTGTGTATCCCAATAGAATAGGATCTTGATTTCTACTATAGAATAATCCAAGATCTCTAGTGCTATTGAGATATCTCATTACAGTTTTGACTCCAACACAATGACGCTTGGTAGGAGCGGCACTATGTCAGACCCGGGGCAGCGGGACTGCACACTTGGCGTACATATTCTTGTAGTAGGGGATGATGCATGGGCCATACATTATCCTCATTGTAACTAGTCGTATAGAACTAGAACTAGTCAGGCGTAAGGAAACTACCTGACAACATACTCGGGTAGGACTCCTCAGACCGTCCCCGACTAGGACTTCCATATAACCCTGTCCCCCCTGACTATACGCATAACCTCTAAGGCAATACAAACCACACAGGACATAGGGTATTACGCTCTCGGCGGCCCGAACATGTCTAAACTTTGTGTTTCTTGCACCTTCGAGTTCCTGATCTCGGCGACACCCTACCTACAACCTACCACCTCGGGGGTATCCCTCGGTGGGCTTGGCGGTAAAACACCGATAGCTGGCGCGCCAGGTAGGGGTGTTCATCGAGCATCCACCGGAGAACTTGATGGCATCATTCAACTTTCCCAAGCGCAAGAACGACAAGGGCAAAAACAACAACAACCGCCCCGACAAAGGCCAGTACTCGGGCGCCGCCCGCAAGTGGAAGCCGGAAGATCAAGTGGCCAACATCGAGCGCAATCCACGCAGCAAGAAGTCGGGCAAGCTGCAGGATCAGTACAAGAAGATCCTCTACAAGCAATGCCTGATGCACCCAAAGGCCAAGCACACAATGTTCTAGTGCACCGTCCTTCGCAAAAGTCTCAACGCACCACCTCCTCCTGACGACAAGGAGAAGGACAAGGACAAGGCGAATGATGGCAACGACAAGTCAAGGCCTCCGGGTTTCCAGCACCAGACTAATACTGTCAACGTCATCTTCGGAGGCGATGACGGAATCCTCACCAAGTGCGCGCAGAAGCTGCTTCGGCGCGAGATCATGTCAGTCGAGCCAGTCGTGCCGCGTCCTCTGAGACACAACGAGGTCCCGATCTCTTTCTCCAGAGAGGATCAGTGGACCAGCTTCTCCGAGCCGGGAAAACTTCCGCTCGTACTGGATCCGGTAGTCGCGGGCTCTACCCTAACCCGAGTACTCATTGATGGGGGAAGCGGGTTAAACCTACTCTTCCCGAGTACTCTAAAGAAAATGAGGCGGGACATCGGCAAGATGCTCACCCCGAGCAAGGCTCCGTTCTACAGGATTGTCCCGGGTAACGCGGCTACACCGATTGGTTCGGTCACACTGCCAGTTACCTTCGGGACAGCTGACAACTTCCGTACGGAGTACATAAAATTCGAAGTCACGAACTTCGAATCTTCGTACCACGCCATCCTCGGCAGGCCCGCCTTGGCCAAGTTCATGGTGGTACCCCACTACATCTACTTGGTCTTGAAAATGCCAGGTAACAACGGCGTACTCTCCCTCCGCGGCGACATCGAGAAGTCCTACAACTGCGACCAGGAGGCGATCAAGTATGTTGCATCAGCATGCGTGCCAGAGCCTTCATCCGAAGTACTCGCGACCGCACAGCAACTCTCCGATACAAAGCTGGAAGTGGTAAACAAAAGGCCAAGATAGTCGAGGGTAAAGCCTAACCCCGACGTCGGCATCAAGACCATTCAGCTCTAGGAGGTTGACTCGTCCAAGACCGCTCTGATCGGCGGGCACCTGGACAGCAAATAGGAACTCGCGCTCGTCAACTTTCTTAGGGCCAACCGAGACATCTTCGCATGGAAACCAGCGGATATGCCAGGTGTGCCCAAGGAGTTGATCGAGCATGCTTTGAAAGTTGATCCCAAGGCCACTCCGAGGAAGCAACGACTACGTCGTTTCTCTCTAAAAAAGAGGCAGGCCATCAAAAAAGAGCTAGCTAAACTACTCGCGGCTGGTTTCATCAAAGAGGTGTACCACCCAAAGTGGCTAGCCAACCCTGTACTTGTTCTTAAAAAGAATAATAACAAATGGAGGATGTGCGTCGATTATACCGATCTCAATAGGCACTGCCTGAAAGATCCTTTTGCGCTTCCCCGCATCGATCAGGTCATCGACTCCACCTCTGGCTGCGTCCTGCTCTCCTTCCTTGAGTGTTACTCGGGTTATCATGAGATTTCCCTCAGGGAAGAAGACCAGATCAAAACTGCATTTATTACCCCGTTCGGTGCCTACGCATACACGACTATGTCGTTTGGGCAAAAGAACGCGGGTGTAACTTACCAGCGAGCCAAACAGTTATGCCTCGCTGACCAGCTACATCGCAATGTTGAAGCCTATGTGGATGACGTGGTCGTCAAAACCAGAAATCCCGACGAGTTCATCTCCGATCTCGAGGAAACTTTCAACAGTCTGCGCAGAATTTAGTGGAAACTCAACCCAACTAAGTGTGTCTTTGGCGTACCCCAAGGGAAACTCCTCGGTTTCATCGTCATTCACCGAGGAATTGAGGTTAACCCTGAAAAGATTACCGCCATCACAAGCATGGGGGCTCCACAGATGATCAAAGATGTGCAGAAGCTCACCGGCTGCATGGCGGCATTAAACAGACTTATCTCCCGACTTGGAGAACGGGGCCTACCCTTCTTCAAGCTCCTCAAGCGGCAGGATAACTTCGTTTGGACCGAGGAAGCGGCGCAGGCATTGGAGGACCTTAAGGCTCACCTCCAATCGCCCCCCATCCTCACAGCTCCAAACCCAGGCGAGAACCTGCTACTTTACATCGCTGTGACTACTGACGTAGTCAACACGGCTATTGTGGTGGAGCCAAACGAGGAGGGCCATGCCTTTGGCGTACAGCGGCCAGTATATTTCATTAGTGAAGTCCTTTCTGAGTCAAAGGTTCATTACCCTTCGACTCAGAAACTTCTCTACGCTATACTCATTACCTCCAGAAAGCTTCGCCACTACTTCGACGAGTACAAGACCTCAGTTGTCACCAATTTCCCATTGGCGGACATACTCCACAATCGGGATGCCACTGGACGCATCTCCAAGTGTTCAGTGGAACTAGGAGCTCTTAACATTGACTTCAAGTCACGCGCTGCCATCAAGTCGCAAGCTCTAGTCTATTTTTTGGCAGAGTGGCAAGAAAACCAAGTACCAACTCCAGCTGACCAGCCAGAGCATTGGGTCATGTACTTCGATGGGTCCCTCAAGCTTGAAGGCGGTGGCGCATGAGTACTCTTCATCATCCTGACTGGTGAGCAACTTAAATACGTATTCCAAATACTGTTTAATTCTCCAACAATGAAGCCGAGTATGAGGCACTACTCCACGGGCTACGCTTGGCTGTCTCCCTTGGCATCAAGCTACTACTCATTTTTGGCGACTCCTTACTAGTGGTCCAACAATGCAACAAAGAGTGGGATACCAACAAGGAAACCATGGACGCCTACGTCACACTAATCCGCACACTCGAGAACAAGTTCTCAGGGCTCGAGATTCGTCATGTGCTCCGCGACAACAACGTTGGGGCAGACGTGCTCTCAAAGCTAGGCTCTGAACGAGCTAAAGTTCTGGCTGGAGTTTTCGTCCACAAACTCAACATCCCTCTATTCCAAGGATAGAGCCAGGCACCATCGACCAAGGCCCCGCGGAGCCTAGTCGAGAGGTCTTGATGATTGATGTGGATTAGCGTTCCCAGTTCATTGACTTGATCAAGGAAAAGAAGCTACCTCCCAACGTCGACCCCAAGAACGCCAAGGCTATCCGACTAGTCAGGCGAAGCAAGGGTTACATCCTAGTGGGAGATAAGCTCTATAAGCGTGGATCAGCAACAGGGATACTCATGAAGTGCGTGACTACCGCTGAAGGGCGAGAAATCCTGGAAGAAATTCATGAGTGCACTTGTGGCAATCATGCAGCCTCCCGCACACTAGTCGGGAATGTTTTCAGGTCCGGGTTCTATTGGCCTACGGCTATGGATGACGCCGAAGATGTCGTTCGCCGATTAACGAACTGCCAATTCATCGGTAAACAAGCTCACGTCCCTACCCACAAGCTGATCACCATACCACCTTCTTGGCCGTTCGCTTGCTGGGGCCTCGACATGATCGTTCCATTGACAACAGCGCCAAGAAGTTTTACTCATGTGTGGGTGGCAATCGACAAATTCACAAAGTGGATCGAGTACAAGCCAATCACAACACTGACGATAGATCGAGTAGTCACTTTCATCTGTGACATCCTCCACCGCTTTGGTTTTCCTCATACAATCATCACTGATCTTGGTTCCAATTTCACATCACACGAGTTCTGGGAGTTCTGCGAAAGAAGTGGCATTGAGGTCAAGTACATGTCGGTGGCTCACCCGAGGGCCAACAGCTAGGTTGAGTGCGCCAACGCCTTGATACTCGATGGACTCAAGAAAAGACTATACGACGAGAATAGCAAAAAGGGAGGCAAGTGGATTCACGAGTTACCCACTATCGTCTAGGGACTTCGTACTCAACCGAGTAAAGCCACAGGACAGTCACCTTTCTTTCTCGTCTATGGGTCAGAGGAAATTCTTCTAGGTGATATCATGTGGGAATCGCCCAGATTGGAGATGTATGAGGAAGGAGAAGCTGATAAGGAAAGGCATCTGGAACTCGACTGTGCTGAAGAAGTCAGATGCAACGCCTTGCTTCGAGCAGCCCGATATCTACAAGGCGTTCGCTGGTACCATGACCGCAACATCCAGGAATTTAACGTTGGAGACTTGGTCCTACGCTGCATCCAAGATGAGACTGGGCTCCATAAGCTCAACTCCAGATGGGAAGGACCCTTCATCGTCACGAAGGTCACAAGGCCAGGGTCGTATTGACTACAGTATCCTGATGGCTAGGAAGTTCCAAACTCTTGGAACATCGAGCACCTACGCCGTTTCTATGCTTAATAAACTTTTACAAAACCTGTCAGCTGCAGTGCAGCACAGTATAATAATACATGGTTGTTTTGGTTTCCCAAACGACTCTGTGTCATTATTTTTCCCTTAGCAACATTGAGTAAACCCGAGGGCTGTCGCCATGAGTTATGTCAATACGCTACCTTACTCTAATCTTCGGAAAATACTCGGGGGTTGCGCCACGAGTACCTTTTCTATCACGATTAAGTAACAGCCTCTCAGGCTACCCCTTTGAGCGTGTTAAGCGTTCTTTCGGACTACCTCCCTTCACAGCTTAGTCAAGCTACGGGGCAAGGTCTTACAGGGTAAAAGTCGAAGAGGTTCTCATGCCTACTAATAGAGGTTCTACGAACACAACTTTGTATAAAAGTACAATCTAGTACATAGTTCACCAACTAAAGTGTTGCCTTCAGGGTAACTCCACACTAGAACTAATGTACTCAAAAGCTTACATGATTATGTTTCAATGCGCCACACCACGAGTCAAGCGTAGCAAACAACAATCAAACAAGCACCAATATATTATATAAATAGACTGTTGTTTTCTCACAAAACATACACAGTTCTAAAAAGCTCAGAAGAGTGGAAGGTCATCAACAATCTGATGAGCAACATCTTGTACCTCGCTACGGTACTCGTTGACCTGCTCTTCAGTGCACTCTCTGGAGACGCCTTCTGCAAATGGGCGAACATCCATGCCCGGGAAGTATGACTTCGCCACAGCTAAAGCAAGAGTAAGGACGACCTTAGCGGTGCCGGATGCATACCCTGTGATACTCGTTGGAGCATCAACCAGATGTTGCACCGGTGAACGGCCATCCATTGTCGAGTCAACAAACTCACACAGCTGGTGAGCGACCGTTGCGAGTTGATTCATCTCCTTCTCTTGGCGCTCCTTGTCCCGGGCCATGGATTGGATTTGCTGCATATCCGTCCTAAGTTGCTTGTCAGCATCTTTTAGTTGGCGGACTATAGTCTTGTACTCCTCGTCCAGGTCCGAGTACTTGAGCTGGAGGTCTTCCAGTGCCTTCTTCAGCTACTCTTTCTCCTCTGTAAGTTCGTATATGTCACATTTCCAATCAGTTAAGGCTTTTTCAATTCGAGCGTACTCTGGAAAAAGGTACACGTACGCAACTCAGAAGAAAAGCAGATGGACAATAATACTCAGGTGTGAGGAACAGACTACTTACTTTCTTTATGGGCAGTCAAGTCTTTGACTTTCCTGATCACCAGATCGCGCTTCCGCTGCTTATCGATCATCGCGTCCCGATGAGAGGCCTTCAGGGCCGCGAGTTCTTCCTGGAGCTCTTAGCTTTCTCGGCCTCCAGGTTGTCCTCTGCCTCATGGGTACGCGGTAGCACGTCTCCAATCTAGTACAACAGGGCTGACTTCTCCCTTGAGCGCCCAATGAGGCTCTACATAAAGGCATTCAACAAGTCAGTACTCGACTACATACCTTGGTATACTCAGTGAAGAGGTGGCTCAGCTCGAGCATGAGCGAGACCCTTTCCGGCTCTAGCAGCGGGTCCTCGAGGAGCTCAGCTTTCGGGCGAGAGAACTCTTCCTCCTGACACTCTGGTACCCGGGAGTCCTCCAGGATCTCCTGATCCTGCTGTGCCCGGGAAGTCTCCGGGCCTCCTATTGGTCCGGGGTACTCGTGACCGCTTGCTGGTCGACTTGAGCATCCCTCTTAGGGACCGACCCGAGAGTAGTACCGGGGGCTTAGGTACCCGTCTCCACCTCCGGGTTCACCGATGGCTTGAGATCTTTTCCTCCGTTAGCCGCCGGCACATCCTCGACGATCGGAGGAGTGGAGGTACTTACGGCCACAGTCTCTTTCGGCAACGAGTGTTCACTCGTGCCAACCTCGGCGGTGTTGGAGGTCGCCGCTTGGGAATCTCTGACTTCCTGAACAAATGTGTTAGTACTCAGCATTAACATAAAATTTACAGCATAATACTTCTGGTTACCAACCTCGCCTCAGGGGCTTGGGGTTCTCCTCAGTCCCACCACAGGAGTACATTAACTAAGTACTCGTGGATATAAAACAAGATCAAGCAGTTAAGCAGTACAGACTACTTACGTCGCCTGGTGACTGGTTGCTGTGTTCGCAGCTGCAGCAGCCCTTTGCTTCCGCGTCGCCACTCGTTGTTGGTGCGGCGGGTCCATTGCAGCCTCTTTCGCCGCCTTCTCGGCGGGCAGATCTTGAGCTGGCTCCTCAAAGATCGGCTCAGGTGGGTCAGACCTGAACCGCTCCAGGTCGGCCTACACTCAAGAAAAAGCTATCAACCAGTGGCAAGACAAAATGACTACATCACGAAGGTACTCGAGAAAGTACTTACCAGATCTGGTAAGTTGTCTGCACCGAACAGCCTTGGGATGTAGGGCTACGAGTTCACCCCCATAAACAGGCGGGTAACTCAGTGCATGATCTCCTCAACGGATGCCACATCCCTGGCCATCCGTGATGGGTCCTGAAGGCCTTGGTATTCGAAACCAAGGTGGACGCGTTGTTGGAGGGGCTGGATGCGCCGCTCGATAAACGAGTACGCCACAGACACCCCAGTGACACCCTTATCCTTCATGGCCTTGATCTGCTTCATCAACTCGGAGATGTTGCGGCATTCTTCCTCTATCAGCTTCTTCAGCCAGCATTCCTGGCGCTGGGGTGGGGAGTTGTCCCGTCCGGGGAGGCTGGGCTGATGGTTCCAAATGTAGAACCATTGTGCGTGCCACCCGGACAGGCTACTCGTGGTTGTGAACTCGAGGTACAACGCCTTGTCACATAGCTGTACCCCGGCACCCCCGACTAGCGCGGGATTATTCTCGTCCAGTTGGGGTTTGAGGCGGAAGAGGTGGTGGAACAAATTGAAATGCGGGCGAATTCCAAGGAATGCCTCCCAAAAATGCACAAAAATAGAAATGTGCAGAACAGAGTTTGGGGGAAGATGGTAATGCTTGATTTTTTTAAAAACCAAGCAAACTGCAGAAAAATCAGAAGATTGAAGAGCGAGGCTGCGGTCGGCAGAAGGGGCGAACATCACGGTCTCACCCGTGTTCTCCCATGGCGACGAGTCGGAGCCGGCAGTCCGCCACTGTACCACCCCCTCCTCTTGCAGGATCCGCTCGGCAACGAGCCTGAGTAGGTCCCTCTCCCGGATGGTCGAGGCCCTCCACTCGCCTTCCGCCGTCGTCTTGGCGACCTTCGCTGACAACGGCGATCCGCCTTCGCCCTCGCCCTCCCTCTTTCTCCCGCGACCGGCGGTGGATTGCCTCGGCATGGTGGGACGAAATGTCACTCAGAGTTTCATGCGCATGCCCCGAGGAACTCACGCAGGTGTGGATGAGGATGGGGAGCAAAGATTATGGCTACTCTTAGCTTGGGATTTGGCCGGCGAAGTGGTCGATTTCGGCGGGGCGGCGGTGGCTAGGGTTCTTGGCTACAGATCTGTTTTTACTGCAGTGAAAACAGAGGCGAGTGAAAACCCTAAGGGGTAACACGAGGTTATTTATAACCAGCGGCTCCCCATTTTTTCGTTGGAAGTCGAAGAGACTTTCTCGGGATAACGTTTCGATTTCGAGTGGTTTTTATGGATTCTGTGCAACGATAATGGAAACTTGCCGTTTCTCAGGGATGGGCTCTTGAGAATTCGGACCTTTCAACTTCCAGAGCAAATTAACCCTAAAAATCATCAGATTGAGTTCAAAACATACATTCCATGCCACGACTCTTTAGATCCTTTTTTTCCAAACAGTGGAATTTGGATTAAAGGCTCGGGGGCTGCAGGATACGTGTCATCAACGGCTTATTTTTCAAAAATTCTTGGAAGGTACAGACCAAAGATTCAAGACAAATTTGACCCTCAGCTTGATTCTTTGATTCAACCTAAGGCTCGGGGGCTACTCCATATGGAGTGCGAGTTCATCGCACCCCATATAAAAAAAGACTTGAAAACTACTCGGGGCTTGAGCACCTCACAGGCTCGATGCAGCCAAGGAGGTACTCGGAAGACACCTTCTCATGGGGACTCAGCAGGGGCCTGAAGACACCTTCCAGAAGTACTCGGGAGTCTGCAGTACTTGGCTACGAAGAGCTCCGGGGCTTGTCAGATCCGGGGCAGCGGGACTGCACACTTGGCATACATATTCTTGTAGTAGGGGATGACGCATGGGCCATACCTTATCCTCATTGTAACTAGTCGTATAGAACTAGAACTAGTCGAACATAAGGAAACTACCCAACAACATACTCAGGTAGGACTCCTCAGACCGTCCCCGACTAGGACTTCCATATAACCTTGTCCCCCCGAACTATATAAGGGCGGGAAGGGACCCCTCCAAGGCACATCGTGCATACGCATAACCTCTAAGGCAATACAAACAACACAGGACGTAGGGTATTACGCTCTCGACGGCCCGAACTTGTCTAAACTTTGTGTTCCTTGCACCTTCGAGTTCCTGATCTTGGCAACACCCTACCTACAACCTACCACCTACCACCTATCACCTTGGGGTATCCCTCGGTGGGCTTGGCGGTAAAACACCGACACACTATGTCTTTCTAGCAAATTTACCGCGAATGCAATATTCGGGGTGCTGTTAGCAAGATACATTAGTGCCCCAACAGCACTAAGATATGGGTAATATGGTCCCAATATCTCTTCTTCTTCTTCTTCTTCCCGTGGTCTAAAAGGATCCTTCTTAATATCTATAGATCTTACTACCATCAGGGTTTTTCCAATACTTTCTGGACATAGGCAGCTTGGTATACAAATATACCTGTATCAAAGTGCTCAAGTTGTAAACCTAAGCAGAATTTGGTTTGACCCAAATCTTTCATTTCAAACTCCGTCTTTAAATGATGACGTGCTTCATTAATATCGGGTTCATTGCCAATGATGTTGAGATCATCAACGTTATGATGCAAAATCCTGCTGATGATTTTTAATGAAGACACACATGCAGTCATCATTATTTGTGTATCCCTTCAACTTAAGGAATTCACTTAACTCATTGTACCACATTCGGCCCGACTGCTTTAAGCCATATAATAACTTTTGCAACTTGACACAATACATGTTGCGATTTGCCTTAGGATTTGGTATATCATTTCCATCAGGAACTTTCCATGTATATATTAGAATCCAATGACCCATAGAAGTATGCGGTCCCTACGTCCATCAACTACATAGATAGACAATTTTGTACTGCCAGTGATATTAAATATCGGAACGTTATTCCGCTCATTACCGGAGAGTAAGTTTCGTTGAAATCAACGCCAGGTCTTTGCGTAAAACCTTGTGCCACTAGGCTTGCTTTATATCTCACCACTTCATTGTTTTCATTCCTTTTACGAACAAAAACCCATTTGTATACTACAGGGAAGATACCAGGAGGTGTTGGCATTACTGCCGAAAACATTTCCCTTTTATAAAGCGAGGCAATCCTTGTTTCAATTGCTACCTTCTACTTATCCCAGTCAAAGCGTTTCTTACACTCTGTCATAGACTTAGGAGCTAAATCGATTTGAAGGATATTTGCAACTTGTTCAGAGAAATAACAGTCGCCTATTGTGGACTTACGATCATAGGACTCTCCAGTCTCTACGAAATTTATAGCAATTTCTTCTACCCTTAATGGTTCATCATGACTTCCCGAAATAATGGATCTAGGGTCTTCCGATGTTCCAGCGTCATTGTTTATGGCCATAACTGAGCTGGATTATGGATCACATCTGTCCAAAGGACATTGTATGTCCTTTAGGTGTCTTTCAACCAGACGTTGAGTCGTATCTCCAGTCTTCTTTTGCTTGCTGGCAATCACATCTTGCTTCTTTGAAGTGCTTTTCCCCTTCCCTTTACCAAGTTGGGGATGAGTGGTTTGATTAGGTACCTCTACTCTTTCGAGCACATTCCTTGCAGGATGGAGAGACTTTGTGACACCTTTATAATCAGTGAAAGCGTCTGGTAGATTGTTTGCAATATTTTGCAAATCAATAATCTTTTGAAATTGTAATTCAGCTTCTGAAGTACGTGGATCAGAGAATGAAATGCCTTCAGCATTCCAATTAATTTCCTAGCATTCTTTTTGGTAGAATTATCCCCCTAATGCCGGAAAATGATCCCCATTAAAAATACAATCAGCAAACCGGGCAGTACATAGATCCCCAATAAGATGTTCTAAATACTTAATGATCGATGGAGAGGAATATTCCACATAGATCCCCAGTTTTCTGTGAGGGCCCATTGAGGTCCGCTGAGGTGGTGAGATGGGTACGTACACAGCGCACCCAAATTTACGCAAATGGGAAATACTTGGAGGATTCCCACGTACTAAATGTAATGGGGAGGTTTCGTGATATGCAGTTGGTCTTAGTTGGATCAAGTCAGTAGCGTGCAGAACTGCATGACCCCAACAAGATGTTGGCAATTTGCAATTCATTAACAAAGGTCTTGCAATGAGCTTGATTCTTTTAATCAACGATTCAGCCAAACCATTTTGGGTATGTACATATGTAATAGAATGCTGAACCTGAATTCCCAATGCCATACAATAGTCATTAAAAGCATGGGATGAGAATTCAGCAACATTGTCCATTCAGATAGATTGTATTCGATGTTCAGGATAATGTACCTTCAACATGATAAGTTGGGCCATTATTTTTGCAAAAACATGGTTACGTGTCGATAAGAGAGACACATAAGACCATCTAGTAGATGCGTCTATCAAAACCATGAAGTACCTGAACATCCCCGATAATGGTTGGATCGGACCACAAATATCTCCTTGAATCCTTTTAAGGAATTTGAGTGGTTCAGCTCGAATTTTAAGATATGATGATCTTAAAATTTATTTTCCAGTTGTACAAGCAGTACAACAAAATCTTTATTTTGGGGAAACTTTGCGTTCTCCTTATCGTGACCAATGGAATTGCTAATAATTTTCCTCATCATCCCTATTCCAGGATGCCCAAGTCGATCATGCCAGTTTCGGAATGTATCGATGTTCTGGAAAATTATTTGGTTTTATGTATGTAAAGTACAATCTAGTTGGAAGTGAAGAAATCTTTTCGCAGATTTGTTTGCCAAATCCCGTAAGTTTAGTAAAGAGGAGAAATTCCTCTTTATTGTCCTCATGTGTTTCCACATGCAAACCATTCATACGGATGTCTCTATAACTTAGAAGGGTACGAGTCGAATCAGGATACAACAAGGCATCCTCCAATATAATTTGTGTACCCATAGGAAGAGTAATAGTGGCTCGACCTGACCCAACTATTAACGCATCTCGACCAGCGATAGTCATAATATTTCCTTCTCTTTTCTTAAGAGTCTGGAAATATTTTATCTCTCTAAGTATAGAGTTTGTGGTACATGAGTCCACAAGACATAATTCTTCCTCCTTTGAATTGATATCATCACATCTTGGGTGAACGATGAAATCCGGTGAACTTCTCTTCTTTGGTGTTCCTCTTTCCCGTTCGCGAGTCCGATGAAAACTGCTTCTGTGTTGTTCCTTTCGCTCAGTTGGTTGTAGCGTGCTGATAACGTATTAGAAAATGGAAAGTTTGGAATGAATGATTGATTTTGTGGTTGAAAGGATTCTGTACATATACCAGCCCAAAGGGCATGGTGACGTTTGGTAAATACGTCTCTACGGGTTACAAAGGTGTCTCTACAGAAAAATTCATTAGCAGTTGCTAATGATGTAATAATCTAATTGATCACTAATTATTTAATCTTAACAGAATTTTCCCATCCTGTTTTCACCCCTAGTCTTGAGGAGGCAGCGTTGCCCCAATTTGGTGGCAGGGAGGCAACGGAGGAACTTGAGCAGCTTCGGGGTGGCAAGCCGCCGCGCATGCGGTCCCATTCCTGCCCCGTGGCATGGTGGCAACGGAGGAGCTTAAGCAGCTTCGGGGTGGCCAGCCGCCGCGCATGCGGTCCCATTCCTGCCCCAGCCTCCGTGGCCCTCGGTCCTAGCCTTGGCCGCGCGTCTTAGCTGGCCGCCAGCCCAGCTGCACCAGACGGGCGGCGAGCGGAGCATGCGTGCCGGAGGAGCTGATGTACATGAGGGGAGCGGCAACCCCGCGCCGCTGTCCTCCTGTCGCTGCCCACCGTTGACCTCCTGCCGCCGCAAGATCCCCTCATGGAGCCCCTGGATCCCTTCCTGCCGCTGGATTGGAGAAGGAGCAGCGGGCAGCGCTGGTGGTAGAAATGCGGCCGACCGCTCGATCTAAGGAGGAGGAGGGTGCGACCTCACCCGAGGCGCGTCCGCCCTCACCTCGTGCCGTCGCGGCACCATCCCCCTCGCCCCTCACTGCCCAGCTCGCCGCTCGTGTCCGGAGCACCAAACACCTGCGGCCGCTGGTCCTCGCCGACGCAACCGCGGTGGCATGTAGCGTGATGGGGCTCTTGTCTAGCATGTCCTCCTGCTGCCACCGAATCCACCACGCCCCCGCCGCTGCCACCGTGGGTGTGCGCACTCCCGCCACCATCCGCGCGTGGTGGAGTTGCCGTTGTAGGGGGCGTAGTCCGGCTTCTCGGTGTCCGGCAGCTTCTCCATGGCCGTGGTGGCGGCGGCGGCATTGGTTGTGACCATCGCCATGGCTTTGCTTTACCGGTGGCGGCACAGCCTCGAGGTGGTGGACGAACTGAGAGCCATGGTTTGTTGAGCTTGCCTCCAGAACAAACGAGCAGCAACATGAGAAGGATGAGAGTAGGAGGAAGGGATCTGAGATTTTGGAGCTCGGGCGGCGCGGTGGGGAGGGGAGCGGATGGGGCAAGAGAGAAAAGAAAAGGCACGTGGGGCGCCCAGCGGAGACCAGAGGGAGAGGTGCGGCGGGGAGCCCACAGGCGGCCGCGCGCGGACGGGGTGAGGGGGGGGGGGGGGGGGGGGGGTGTGTGGAGTGGGCCTGGCGTCGCGACGGAGGGGGGAGGAGGGGTGGAGGAGTGGATGCCAATGGGTCGCAGCTCAGGAGAGGCTCCAGCGGAGCGGGGGAGCGCCGAGGAAGCGCTCGAGCGAGGATAGGCAGATGGTGGCGCTGCCCGCCCGTAGTTCTGCCGGCAGAGCTAGGGGTGGCGATGCTGACACTACAGTCTTCTTAGTACAGAGATTTAACATTGCCTTCACTTTGGTCATGGCTAATTTTTTTTCTAAAGCCATTTATATTCGAGCACTTGCCAAGCGGAGAAAGTGGTATGTGTGACATGAGAGACAAGTTAATCGCTTAGGGCCTTCACCATTTTAAACATTACGTTTAAATGCTAAATAGATTTACTGTCTACTTTATGTTTGCCGCACGCCATCCAATCTAATGGCTCGTTTTAGGGTTATAAAAAACAACTAAATAAATTTCAAGATGCAACGATTAAGTTCCACCACAATAGGTAACTTTATTTATTAGTATTTGTTTGCAAAAATATAATCCTTATTTTAATTTGCTAGAGTTATTTTTTGCAATTATTCCTTAAATGTGATGCTATTAAGGAATTTCTATCTTTTAGAATTCAAATAATTGCAAAGATCACACTTGCTTTTTGTCCTTTTAATTAAAACGGTCAAGTTCCTAAAAAAGGAAATCTCCCGAAAATTTCAAGTGTTGCATCTGTAATAATTGTTTAAGTTGCTCCAGCGGTTTTTTTTGCAATTATTACGTGACTATCGGCTAATCCATAGCCGGTCATCTTCATAGCAAATCGGCCGATTCGCCGATACGCTCTTCGGGACAGATCGGAACCCCAGCCGATCGGAACGCCCGGAATTTAATACTTTTATTTCCTTGTCAATCAACAGGTCAGATTGACTGGCACGCCGCGCGAACCGCACCAGGGCAATAACCCGAACAGGAGCTAAGCAGATTCTCCCGGGTCGTGTGTCCGACGCTGAAGATCATCGGGCGATTCCTGGCCGATTTTTAGCGCCAATACCCCCGTAATTTAATACGTTTCTTTCCTTGTCAATCAACAGGTCAGATTGACTGGCACGCTGCGCGAACTGCACCAGGGCAATCACCCGAATAGGAGTTAAGCAGATTCTCCCGGGTCGTGTGTCCGACGCTGAAGGTCATCGGCCGATTTCCTGCCGATTTTTAGCGCCAACAGTAACTTTATTTATTAGTATTTGTTTGCAAAAAAATAATTCTTATCTTAATTTGCTAGAGTTATCTTTTGCAATTATTCCTTAAATGTGATACTATTAAGGAATTCCTATCTTTTAGAATTCAAATAATTGCAAAGATCAGACTTGCTTTTAGTCCTTTTAATTAAAACGGTCAAGTTCCTAAAAAAGGAAATCTCCCGAAAATTCTCCAATCAATTGGTAAAATAGGGAATAAATGCTTTATGAAATAAGTATTGTTTTGATGTGATATTTGCGGATCGAATTCATTTCCTCTATTTTTATTAATTAGGTATCCGATTTCTTTTGGCGGCAACATCGGCGGAGCTTGCCGCGAAAAACACTATAGTGCCCGTCTATTCCCCTTCTTTCCTCTTCCCCCAATTCACTCGCTCCCCAAATCAGAGACGGCGGAGAGGAGAGGCCTCACTACCAATCGCCTCGCCGGCCCTCCGCTGGTCTCCGGGGCGATCCCCGTCGGAATCCCTCCCGTCCTGCTCCTGCCGCCGCACTGCGCGATGTCGTCGTCGGCGGCGGCGTCCATGACAGATGAGTTGGAGGCGACGCGGCAGAAGAAGAGGAGGAAGAAGCACAGGGAACGTGCGGAGGTCGCGGCGGCTTCCTCAGAGTCTCCTCGACCTCCGGCGACTCCCTATTCCATGCTGGAGTCCCCGGCCCCAACCGCTCCCGAAACCCTAACCTCGACGGCGGTGGCGGCGGCATCTCCATTGGTGGAGGAGGCCGTGCGGAAGGAGGAGAGAAAGAAGCACAAGAGAAGCAGGTATCAGGATGAGGCGGCTACCCCATCGCCGTCCGCCCCTGCCACCGCTGCCCAAATCTTGGAGATGGCCGCGGCGAGGAAGGAGCAGAGGCGGGGTAAGGTGGAGCAGGGGCAATCCTGCCAGGCGCTATTACCCGTGGATGTCCATCCCCAAGGCGGAGGGGCAGCAGCAGCAGCATATGCTGGTGTTAGTGTTAGTCAGAGTGTAAAGAGGTGCCGTGGTGGCAAGATCCCAGTGCTGAGCGACCGCGAGATCCTCAGGATAAGAAGAATTGAGTTGAGGAAGCAACAGCCAATGCCGGAAAGCTTCACCCCCGCCATGGCTAATTCCAATCCCATTGATCAGGACTCCAAGTATTCCTCTCCTTTTGGTGCATTCTTTGACCAGTTCTGCTACAAGCCTGACCGCCAGGAAGGTCGCAATGCTACGTCACTTCCGAATACCCCTGATCGGCCAGCCAGGCCGCTTCCTCGAGATCACCTGCCATCTCTGTCTTCTCAGCTCACTGCAAATGAGACCTTCATGGCTGCCAAAACAACAACATCGAACACAAAACAACCACGCTCAGCATCAGTCTCACGTCCACAAGAAGAGGTAAAGCTAAATGAAAAGAAATGGTCTGAGAAGATAATTAGCCAGATGAAGAAGCTAAGAAAAAAATCACCATTGCTTAGTGCTGCCGAAAAGCGATCAAACAAGTATCGCCGCCTGCCACTGAATCAGCTGGTGTGCCCGCCGCGTTCCAGATATAACCTCCTGCAGGAGAAGTATGCATCTGACCCCTGGAAGGTCATTGTAATATGTATGCTTCTCAACTTAACAAAAGGAGATCAGGCGAGCTGTTCAATTTTTTGCTACTCCACGTTCTCTCCATGAATGTTACTTAACCAAATTATCAGCTAGAGTCAATAATCAGCTGCTTGATTAATTGGGATCAATTTCCATGACTATCAAAGCGAAAGAGACTAACTTATGTTGCCATGACAAATGAGTGATCTTACTTAGCAATGGTTGTCTATACCTACTTCTTGCTTCAATATAAAAGCATTATACACGTGTTTCCACAGTGACTTTCGAATAGGGTTGACGAACAAACTTGATCAGTGGAACACATGTTTTAGTTTGCATGTGGCACAGGTCTGTTTGGTTCTAATGTTTTCATGTATTCTACCGCATTGCGGAAGATACTATCTTATTAAATTTGTTGTGTGATTTTAGTGTAACACTGGCTCGGGTAGGCGTTTCACATTTAGTTTACCATGGCTATTTATCATGTGATGACTGTTGCTAACTCATCAAACCACTTACCTAGTTCAATTTTACTGTTATATGAATTCAGCATTTGCATTTATTATTACCAAGGATATTCCCCTGTTTGCTGTTGCTTTGATGGCACGTTCAAGCTTAAACCTCATGGATTAGATGCCCTTTGTTTAAACCTCAAGGATTAGATGCCCTTTGTTTATTGCTGCAGGTTAAGAGGAAATTAGAGGGCTTCTTCGAACGCTATCCTGATGCTCGGACTGCATATACAGCTGATCCTGAAAAGATGGCAAAGTATCTAGCACCTCTGGGATTGCAGCGTGTGAAAGCAAACAGGATCCAGAGATTCTCTAGGGCTTATGTTGAAGAGGAATGGACCTACATTACAGAGCTTTGTGGTGTTGGCAAGTGAGTGGGTTCGATGGGCCCTTAAAGTTTTCTGTAGTATATAAGCATTCATTTAATGTTGTTTCTTAACCATTCCCATTAAATGATTTGAAATCTGGTTATTACTCCAGGTATGCAGCTGATGCTTATGCAATCTTTTGTGCTGGAAGGGCAACAGAGGTTGTTCCAGAAGATCACAAGTTAGTTGTTTACTGGAAGTTCGTCTGTAAGTTAAGCTTAACTCAGGTAGGAGTCTGGTTTAGTAAAATGCTTAATTCCATTTGAGATACTTATTATATGTTGTATAAGCTTTTATATCTCTTGGTTGTATGCCAATTATGATAGTGGTAAATGTGGAGGTAATACATGCATAACCTTTGGAGTAAAATTTGTTGTCTGATCTTCCTCGGAATCCAATAGCTTGAGTACTCCAATAGGAAAGAACTGAGAACTTTGAATCATAAGTATTATTTAACTCCTGTGTTTCTTTTATTGAATGGCAGAACACGTGCCTTTGTTTTAAAAAAGAAGATTTGCAAATATATCATGTGCAACAGAGAGTTAAACCAAGACCTGGACTGAAATGAAAGCTTGCTATAACAGCGCTGTTGTTTATTTCCTTTTGTATGCACTCTAATCCATATGGGTGCTTCTGTGGATGACATGATACCTGAGAATGGATTTCAGGAGGTTGTTGAACAATCCTGTTCTCATTCAACTGCTGCTGTATGATGTTTTGTAGCCTTCACTTTTCTGATGTTAGGGTAAATCCATGTATGCATGATGGTTCTTGGAAATACTTGGCACAGGTTATTATTAGGTGGTTTTAATGTTTTATGCAGTGGGCACTACCCTGCTACCACTATGCGGAGCTTAGCCTGACAATGTGCCTTTCACTTTACGGATGGGTCAACCTTATACTGTGTTTTGTTTTCACTAAGTTCCCCTTTTACCATTAGTTTGGAGCTTTAATTCTTTAATCTATTTTGACTTTCCTCTTTCTTTTTCCTTTCCACTGGTTCAACTAAAATGTGGGTGTCAAGGTTGATCAACAATTGAGGGTTAAAGCGAAGGGTATAAGGGTGTATGTTAATATACATAATTGTATGGTTGGGATTATCTAATAGTCTGCTTTAAATCTTAAAGATTCAACAATCAGTATTCGCAATGATGAATGTTATTTTTGGGTTGAGTTGAAATTCTTGACCTTTTGAATGACACTGTATTGTTGTACTTTGCATGAAACAAAACAAAAATGTTTTCATTGTGGATATCCTTGGATGATGATCCTGCGGATTATTTGTACACTGAAGTACTTCCCATGAAAGAAAAGCGAAATGTGTTGGTCTTTTGCAGATTCTTTGATAACCATGCTAGTAATATTTAGATTTATTGGTGGTAAAACAATTTTTTTGCTTTATATAGGAAGAATTCGATGGTTGTGGCTAGTTAATTTTGTGAAATGTGCAGAGATACTGCATCTAATTTACTAGCAGCAGTGCGGTGACACAATGCAGCCCAGTAGAATTTGAATATTTTTTAAGGAACACATACGGAAACAGAAGGCCATCTGAATTTATGTTTAAGTATCTGTACGTGTTGCAGGCATCGCAGAACGAGCAGGAGGCTGCAGGAGCGACTAGGCTGTGAGCTGTTGAAATCAAAAGACAGTTACATGGTGGTGGCAGCGCAAATGCTTTTGATGTTTTGATTTGCAGCATAAATGTTATATGTTGCTGTGTCAGCTAGCTCTTAGCATTTAGCTGATTATTGATAGGCTACTGCCTGTAACTAAGCTTAAGCTGCTAGTTTAACTTGGTAGAAATGGAAGGCTTATGGTAACCATTGCCAAGTTTGGTGGGAATTGTATGTCATGTGATGCATGCATGTCCTTTGATTTGATAGGTTTGCTTGATTGCTTTTTATCCCTAGGGTGTTGAGCTTTAGCCGATCAAGTTGGGATAAGTTTGTTTTCCCAGAAATTGACATTTTCGCTATCGTGCACTGTACTGCATGTACGTTGACGACGGATATAAAAAAGGTGATATTTTTTCTACTGACAACAAATTAAAGTAAATGCAAATCATGCTTAACCAACTTAAAATCATATCAATGCTCGATTGACTTATGCAGGAAAGATAAAAAATAAATCATTAAATTAAATCTGTTATTGATACTGTGGTATGCATCAAGGGGCAAAATCTACTGGTTCTTGTATTGGATGTGGAAAATCCAACCAGCACCGCTATAGATGGCCTCGTTCCTACCGTAAAGTTGGCCGCGGAGGCCATGAGCTTTTGGAACTGTTTGGATACGATTATAAGCTGTTACTCGATGAAAATAAACTAAAATACCATCCAAACGCGTCGATTATTTTTCGATTAAATTCGATTTTCCTCAACGCCCTCCTGAGCCCGTGTTTCAGGTAAGCTTTTATCTCTTAAATCTATCAATGCACAAATATAAAATCTTTAGAAAATCGCTTCACCAAGACAGCTTTTATCTCTTAAATCTATCTATGCAGAAATATATAACCAAGACCACTGAACTGTGCATAACTCATTTTTTTAGTATTATAATTTGTTGGGAAAAGTAGCTTAGTGCCTAAATTCAGTCCGAATTTAGGCAAGATCATTGGCTATTTGGCTGCATCCAGTCTTGGGTTGCCAAGACCAAGGATAGCATGAAGGTGAGTCAGGACTTCCAGTCCAATGGTGGAGCGTAGTCTTTGTGTATAGGTATAATATAGGTAGAATTATTGGTTTTGAATTTAAGTAGTAAATGATCGACACTATAAACATAAAGGACGCGACTGAATGGAGATCCCTCTCATTTTAGCGCTAATCGAAGCCTCGTTAGTTTTCATATATGTTCGGTACATATTTGCGCGGACCCAAATTGTGGAAAAGAGGAGATCAATTAATGATTAGCGTGGGACCACCAACTAGTCGCGTTGTCGCGCGCGCGAAGCGTGCCAAAAAAACGCGGGGATGGCGCCAGCAGCGAGAACGCGGGAAAAAAGAGCAGAAAAAAAGAAGCGGTACAGTTAGAGAACCCAATAGGCCAGAAAAGAGAAAAAGTAACAAAATCAGGCCAAAAAAAATGAAGATAGAACCCTCAATCTATAGCCGCTGGCTTACCATATAGCACCACCGACGCCGTTCCCAGACGCCGCCACCGCAAAAATAAGGCACGGTGGATCCAACCATGAATGAAGAAAAAGACTAAAGAAAATCAAGTGCCTCGAGAATTGAAAATATGGAAATCCAAGCACCAGCACCGGCACAAGCAGGTCGAGGTACAAATCCAAACTCAGCCGCCACAAAAAAGAAAATTCATTATCCAATTCTGATGGAGATTCAAGGGGAGTTGCTAGTCATTCATGTGAGGATTAGTTTCGGATGCATACAATTTGCAAATTTGACTCACTATATACATCTATTTCAAGAAAAAAACACAAAAACCATCTGTTTATCATCTGCACATGTACTTCTAAATCTTCAGCAAAAGTAAAAAGGAGGCACTGTATGTCTAGGCACGTCTTCCCTCCGCCCAAAATGAAATGTTCTTGTCATTGTCATCATGTTTTGGATCTGTAATAGGAGAGAAACACAAAAATCGCATCATTTTCCAAAATATTTAACTAAGTGGATATATTAGGATAACAGAGAAAAGTAAAATGAGATTTAGAAAAGTAACTCTCATCTCATTTTAAAACTGCCTTTAGATACATGTAACACACAAATGTTATTAAAAAAACTATAAGAAATTGAGAAACACAATTTTTGGTTTGTATTTACATCGAACATTTGCAGGACTTTACTTGTTTGATCTCAATGTTGCTGCACAAGAATTTAATGGGGAAACACAAGAGTTTGGAGAGAATGCAATTGAGGATATGTTTGAGCCAAGATTAGTCCCTGTTACCACATCAAGCAATGCATGTAGTTCAATGTTGCACATAGTTGCTACTGGTGAAACTATTGCAAGTGATGAAATTCAGTCCCAAGAAGTGAGCTGTACCCCCAGGATGCATTTGAATTGTCCTCAACGGTTTTTGATTCATGGGAGCAGGCTAAAAGTTACTACAACAAGTTTGCAAAAAAGATCGGTTTCTCGATCAAGATTGGAGGGTCGAAGAACAACAAGGATGGTTAAAAGGATAAAGTTATGTTTGTATGCAACAGAAATGGCTCAAACCAAGAGGTCAGTGAAGGGCCAGTTGTCAAACAATGGAAAAGGAACAAAACTGAAAAAAAGGATGCATGGCACATTTTACAGTGAAAAAGAGAGGGTTCAAATGGCATGTTACAACTTTTCATGATTGATTTACGCGTCTCGGAAGTTTTCTTTAAAGGCCTAGGATGATCAAGTACCAATGTGTACTTTGAACTAATCTACAGGCACAAAATATCTTACACGACATATTTTTAGACAGATTGTTCATGATAACATCATGGACCTACTCCTGCTCTATGTTTTCTATGACCTTTTGAGCCACGGGTTCGATTTCCTCAACATATTCCGCGAACTTCTCGTTGGAACAATCGGCCGCCATCCCGTCGCCTAGTGGGCTCAAGTCCGCTGAAGGCCAAAATGACTTGACGAGCCCCAAGGCGTGCGCTATGGAGATCTTCGTGGTCTTCGATAAATTGCTAGAAATCTTCTGGGGCGCCTCGCGAAGTTCGCTCCAGCAGAGTCCTGTTATCAATCGCTTCTTCTTCAGGAGGATCCACAATGTCGACAACTATACGGGCAACAGCGCCTTCGAGGTCTCAAGTTGCTTCCGCTTCATTTTCCCTTCTTCAGTCGTCAACTTGATTTGCTCCTTGCACTCTATGAGTAGCCAGTCAACATCCTCAAGCTACTTTATCAAAAGCTCGATGTCATCTGAAACATCGAAGTAGTCAGAATCCAGATACTTTGGTACAACTCAGATAAACTGAGCAGAGTACTCAAAGGAGCATTACCTTGACGAGCCTTGGCCTGGGACCTATTCTTCTCCATTAGGGATTCATTGTCTCTTGTTATATTCTTGATCTCCTACTTGAGAAGCCAGTTCTCCCTGGTGCGCTCCCATTTGAAGTCGTCAAGTTGACGCTTCAGCAAACCAACCTTGGTTCTTGCCTTTGGATTTCAGCATCTTTGGCCTGCAGTTGGCGCCATCCATCTTCAACGACTCTTAGCTTGTTCGACTTCAATCTGGAGCGATTGGCTAGCGTCTTCTAGATAAAATGTTGGTACATCAGCAAAGAAACCAGGCAAACAAATTGATTTTCAGCACAACAAGAAACTTACGTGGAGTACTTATACAATTCCTTGAAAGAATTCTGGAACTGCTTTAGGACATCGTCCTTCAGCATAGGATCGTCGAATAGCTCCGACGATAAGTCTTTAAGGGCTTCCCATGGAACGACAAAGATCTAATTCATGTAAGCTTCCACAGAATTAGCCTCTTCAGTACTCGGTTGTTGTTGCGGAGCACCTGTCACCTCACCCGCGGCAATCAGTCTTGCTTCTGGCAGTAAAGTACTTGCAGGCGGGGGCGGCACAATTGGCTCACATGAGGGTATCTGTGGAATTGATCCCACCACCTTAGGACTTTTCACCACATCATCTTCTGCATCCGCCGCTTTTTTAAGTCTGGTGGCAACGGGTGAAGGAGATCCCGTACGCAATGGTGGCGGATCCACTTGAGGTGGGATGGCCACCTCTGTCTCCAGCATTGCAACATTAGAACTCAGCCTGGGGGCTAGACTAGTTGTGGCATCGCCAAGCCGCTCCAAGCCCAGAGCAGAGGATGTCCTTCACACAACAGGCAGTTAGACTTCTACTTTCTATCACGAACCTACAAAATTACAATTGGAGAATGCTCGAGTACTTACAACGATGACTTTTTGAATCCAATTTTCTTCACTCTAAGTACTCCGGGTGCTGGCATGGCACCCAAAGTATTTGCCGGCGTGCGGAGCGGTGCGGCGGGCCTCAACTCCAGACTAGCCAAGGGCGGCGCTTGCTCCGGTGCGACCCTTGCTCTATCCAGCGACAGGTCCACTACGACAGAGGGCACATCTTGCCCCTACGCAGCATCATCCCCGAATACTTGGGGCTCCACCATCATCTTGGAATGCTTTAGGTTCTCTCTAGTAGCGCAAATGAAAATAGGTACCCAGAAAGACTAAGAGGAGACAAAAGCATTGTTGACGCTCGCTACAGACCAATTTTGAGCGTCAATTTGACCCAAAATTTTTGATGACTAGCATACTTAACCTGCATATTTACCCTTATTGACACAAAAAGCCGGCGATCGGCCTTCAACGCCGATACACGCGAGGACCTGGGAGATCTGCTTCGCTCCTGTGCAGAGTCCAACTCAGCTGCATGGTGGTGCAGGATATACCAGTCAATTTGACCTACAATTAACAAGGAACAAGAAAACGTTAAATTCTCAAAACGTATGGGCTGGGATTCCGAATTGTTCCGCAGGGGGTATCAGCCAGAAGTCCAATACGGCAGTAGATCAATCGGCCTAAGTCCTTGCCGATTGTGCAGGGGCGGCAACGCTAAACGGGTTAGCGAGACCTTGGCGAGCAACACCTAGATCCGAATCCTATTGGCCTAACAACGTGCAACAGACAAGGTGTGCGCTGGCTAATAGTATTTAGATCTAGGCTGGATAAATTGTGGTAAAAGCTAAATAAAAATAAGATTAAATAGATCTAACCCCGTCAAATTTAGCAAATGCCGATAACTTGGTGATAACAGCAAAACAAGCTAGACTAAGCAGATTAATCTAACAGGAAGCAAGCTGATATCGATGACTTGGTGAACATGCCAGATCAAGATCCAATCGCTCAATAACATGAAAAAAATAAGATAGAGGAAGAAGCGATGCACCGTCAACCTTGAGCCTATTTGCGTTGTTCGACACGGAACTTACAGAAAGCTAGAGATCGAAGTCGATGCAGCCCCGCGAGCAGGAAAGAACTCGTAAAAGGAAAATCTACTGCAACTAGGGCAAACCGCCGACAAGGAAAATAATGAAAATGAAAAAAAGGGTTTGTCTATTGATCATTGAATGCCTTGATACATGCCCGAGGGCAGCTATTTATAGCCTAAGCTACGACCCCTAGCCGATTACGACTTACAAATTACTTGATGAAAAAGAAACAAACTTGCTAAACATACTATGACTTCACAAAAACCCTAAGATAACTCCCTGACAGTACTTGTCAGCCCATTCTCGGCCCATTAGCCACGATGCCGCTGTTGACGCAAAAAGCCGGAGGTCGGACTTCAGCGCTGGCACACGTGAGGACTTGGGAGATTCTATTTCGCTCTAGTGCAGAGTCCAACTCAGCTGCACGGTGGTGCAGGGCGTACGAGTCAATTTGACCTACAATTGACAAGGGACAAGAAAATATTAAATACTCAGAACGTATCGGCTGGGATTCCGAATCGTTCTACAGGGGGTATCAGCCAAGAGTCCGATGCGACAACAGATC
This sequence comes from Panicum miliaceum, assembly GCA_032594955.1. Classification (NCBI taxonomy): domain Eukaryota; kingdom Viridiplantae; phylum Streptophyta; class Magnoliopsida; order Poales; family Poaceae; genus Panicum; species Panicum miliaceum. The sequence continues at coordinate 873,956 of CM064070.1, read as the reverse complement.
AATCGGCCTAAGTCCTGGCCGATTGCGCAGGGGAGGCAACGCTAAATGGGTTAGCGAGGCCTTGGTAAACAACACCTAGATCCGAACCCTATCGGTCTAACGACATGCAACAGGCAAGCTGTGCGTTGGCTGATGGTATTTAGATCTAGGCTGGATAAATTATGGTAAAAGCTAAATAAAAATAAGATTAAACAGATCTAACCCTATAAAATCTAGCAAATACCGATAACTGGTGATAACAGCAAGAAACAAGCTAGACTAAGCAAATTAATCTAATAAGAAACAAGCTAATATCGATAACTTGGTGAACAAACCAGACCGAGATCCAATCTGCTCAATAGCTTGAACTAAACAAGATAGAGGAAGAAGCGATACGCCATCAACCTTGAGCCTATCTGCGTCGTTCGACATGGAACTTATCAGCAAGCCGGAGATCGAAGTCGATGTAGCCCCACATGCAGGAAAGAACTCATAAAAAGAAAATCTACTGCAACTAGGGCGAAGTCACCGAAAAGAATAAAGAAATAAAGTGAAAAAAGGGTTTGTGTATTGATCATTGGATGTCCTCGATACATGCCCAAGGCCAGCTATTTCTAGCCTAAGCTACAAACCCTAGTCGATTATGACTTACAGATTACTTGACTACAAAGAAACAAACTTTTTAAATATACTATGAAAAACCCTAAGATAACTTGCTAACATTGCACGTCAGCCCATTTTCGGCCCATCATCCATGACGCCCTCTTCACGGGTATCGACCTTCTTTTCCATCGGCAATCATTCACTCATCAGCTTCTTTCTTGACAAGCAGCCACTCTGTCAACGTCAAGCCCTCTAATCAACTCAGGACCTTTGACTCAGAATTTGACCAGCTGTACAAAAACTGGTGTCAACACATGCCCCTCAATTTCGGAATAAAAATTCTTTGTTTCGAAATTCTAGTCAAAGTTCCTCTTCTGCATTCCTCTAAATCATCAGAGCTTCTCATTCTCCAAGCAGCAACTCAACTCTGGTCATCCAAGACATATAGCCGATGGGCAAATACTATTCAACCCTTGACTTCTCGGCCCTTCTTGCCATTACTCCTCTGCTGGAAAGTACGATCGGCCATCCATGAACCACCCCCATTTCGTCGAGTAACTCCACAACTCCTCGATTCTCGGGATGGTGACTGGAACATGTTTTTGACTCCTCCACTTCCCTTTCAACTGCTGTGGCAGAACCACCTGAATTAATCCGGCTCAACTGCACTAACCATCACCACAAGGGCAATCAGGGCTAACTCGCACTTCAAACGGAGTAATCCACTAGTCTGTCGGGTAACCTCCCGATACAACCACGGTTTTTGCTGATCGAAACCACACATACATGTACTCACACGAAGGTGAGCCCAGAGGATACAACATTCCACAAATTTTACATCACAGGTTCATCACAAATTATTATTACAACGGAGTTCAAATTCGTAAAACAAGGTACTTCAGATTTCAAAATAATTGAGTTCTTTAGAGTTTAATGCAGCGGAAAAATAACGATAACTATTCGACAAAACAGGATATCTCGATGAAGCCCGTACGAGACATCACTCGGCATTATCACCGTTAGCCGGAGGCGTATCCCATTCCACCGACCAACCAGGAGGAAGGGTACACGGCCAAGTCAAACTAGCAATCATGTCCTCGAAAGTTTCACCTGAAAACAAGCCACAAGCAAGGCTGAGTATACTAATAGTCAGCAAGGCTTACCCGACTAGTGGGATATACTTAGCCGACTCCTAGACATGCAAGGCTTTTGGCTTGAGGGGTTTGTTTTGCCGAAAAGCATATATAAGTAGGTCCTTACTTTCAAATTTTAGCTCCAAGTTCTAGTTTTCTTTAGCCATTCTAGGTAAGCAACTATCCAATATCATACATGGTGGAAGAATTAATTTTTTTCATCCAACAAGATTAATCATCATCATTGTTTCTCTTCTTACTCTATGTGGTAAAAGGGTCAAGTAGTCTCAATAACCGCGAGAAACAGACGATTCGAATTCGAATTTCTTAACCTTGCAAGGGAAACCTAAACACACGTCACGTGGTTACTCCCAGAGTCACACGTGCAACTTTTCCCTTCAATTCTCGCTTCACGGAACAGGCCCACCGCCCTCGACTACACGTCCCCATGGCCTAGCCATGGCGGCACATGCACCCGTACTTGTTGGGAGAATTCAAGACGGTGGGGAGTATATTCCGGCATCGGTTCAATCCAGTACTTAAGCTTACCGATTACCATATTCTCGGCATGTGGTTAGTACGTTCAAAGACTTAACCACCACTACCACACACTGCGGCCTTAGCATTTTTCACTAAACAGACGGGGCCTCAATCATCAACATAAACATCGTACCATAGCCCCGTCCGTCGACCTTATGATTGCAGCATGTAGTAAACATTCAGCTCCTAAATTCTCGCGAGTGACAGGAAATCACCCAACTTTTTCCGAAGTCCTATTAGCATAGCATTCTATCGAACCTTACATCTAGTGTTCAGAGCATGGGTACCTAGGATCATGCGACTAAGTTTTCATCCAAGTCCTATAAACTTAATGCACAAGTAAAGTAGAGTAATAAGTTGCATAAGTTTAGGAAAAAAATAGGGTTCATGCTCCGGGGCTTGCCTTCTTGGGTAAAGCTAGTTTGGGGCTCGTTCGAACTTGGGCTCGGGTCTTCGAAAGCTTTAGTTAGATTCGCTTGAGCTTCACGCTGCTCACTCTCGGACGTGGTCACCAGCTTGTATGTTCCGTCGGCGAGAGTAGTCGATTCTATATGAATGCACAAGTGTAAGTTATAGTGATGGTATATGATGATTATTTTCCTTCACGATAAAGTTACAGTCCACAAAACACCGATTTGGTGGGGAGTATATTCCGGCATCGGTTCAATCCAGTACTTAAGCTTACCGATTACCATATTCTCGGCATGTGGTTAGTACGTTCAAAGACTTAACCACCACTACCACACACTGCGGCCTTAGCATTTTTCACTAAACAGACGGGGCCTCAATCATCAACATAAACATCGTACCATAGCCCCGTCCATCGACCTTATGATTGCAGCATGTAGTAAACATTCAGCTCCTAAATTCTCGCGAGTGACAGGAAATCACCCAACTTTTTCCGAAGTCCTATTAGCATAGCATTCTATCGAACCTTACATCTAGTGTTCAGAGCATGGGTACCTAGGATCATGCGACTAAGTTTTCATCCAAGTCCTATAAACTTAATGCACAATTAAAGTAGAGTAATAAGTTGCATAAGTTTAGGAAAAAAATAGGGTTCATGCTCCGGGGCTTGCCTTCTTGGGTAAAGCTAGTTTGGGGCTCGTTCGAACTTGGGCTCGGGTCTTCGAAAGCTTTAGTTAGATTCGCTTGAGCTTCACGCTGCTCACTCTCGGACGTGGTCACCAGCTTGTATGTTCCGTCGGCGAGAGTAGTCGATTCTATATGAATGCATAAGTGTAAGTTATAGTGATGGTATATGATGATTATTTTCCTTCACGATAAAGTTACAGTCCACAAAACACCGATTTGGTGGTGAAGTTACTTAGTTAAGATTTCTTTGGACCATTGTTAATAGAGTATAACTTAAACTATTACTTCATTAAACAAGAAGGGTAGTGTTATATTGGAAACTTAATTTTCAAAGCTCAACATGGATTAAACACAACTTCTGGAATAAGTAACTTCTGGTGATGAAATTTTTATTTAGAGAACATTATGCAGAGAAAAAAGCACTGTAAAAAATTTCAGGCATTTTCGCGCAGCAGAAAAATTATGAAAAATGTATTACACAACCACTGCTAGAACCTAGTTATTTTTATACAGGACAAACCATGCATTTTTTGATGCTAGAACTTTTACAGGGTGTTAATATATTCATATATGTGTTGCTGTAAATGTTTCAGATTTTACTGTGCAAGATACAAAGCATAATAAATAGGACAATATATGCCTATTTTAATAAAGATTAATTTCTATAGGATGTTTTACAGTGTTTCTGTGTATGAAACTTTTTATACGGTAAGAACTACTCTAATGTGTGCTACAGTAAAAAGTTGAAGATTTTCCAAGGACAGAAACTAATTATTTGAATTAGTACATTTCTCTTACCACAAAATTATATAAATAGGTTACAGAGAGTAAAAAGGTTCTAAACTTTTTCTGTGGTTCTTAGGCATCAATCTAACAGCTTTGAAAAAGTTTCACCACAAGAATCATAATATAACAACAGTTATAATTAGTTTTATTATTTCATGGCATAAACAAGTTGTATTAAAAAGGTTAGCTAGAGAAGGGTTCTGGCCCTAATATTTTACACTGGCCTAAAAATCAAGCAACTAATCTACTGTTAAATTTTTAGGTTTGGACTTTATCTACAATAGTGGGTATAATAAAAGTCTATTAAACCTTCTTTTTAATTTAGAGCAAGATTTAGCATGCAACTGAAGAAATGCATGTAACAAACGTTGTAGATTTTCATCTAAAGATTCCAGAACAGTTGAGTTTGTATTTTTCCGATTTTTCTCCAATTTTATATGAATTTTACCATTTCGCTATTTTTGAATTCAAAGTTTAAACTTTCTTTTACAGAGGGGTCCCTGGAAACTTGCGTGCAGACTCTTTTAAAGATTTCAATCGTTGCGATTGGGTCTCTGGGCGGCGCTGGCACGGTGGCCGCCTAGATTCCGGCGAGGGGGCTCGTCGGCGGCGAGGGCAAAAGGGTCGTGGAGATCCAGGAAGGTGAGAGCTACCTTGGGATGGCCTTGGTCGGGGTTAGGGGTGGCCGGAGGTGGCTCGTCGGCGCGGAGCAGAGGGGCAGCGGCGGTGCGGAGCGTCGGCGACGGTGCTCCGGCGAGGAGGGGAGGGTGTGGGCTGGTCGATGAGCTTCGCGGTGTCGAGGGGAACCCGTTTCAAGGCTGGGCTTGGACGGAGGAGCTTCGGTGTGGGCTGTCCACGGAGCAGCAAGGAGCAGCGGCAGCGCGGGTGGCGCTGGCGGTGCTCCGGTGGTCGAGATGGCCGGGGAGGAGGCTGGTGAGCTCCAGTGGAGGGAGGGCAAGCTCGTTGGGCGATGGGTTTGGGTAGTGGAAGGATGGGGAGTTGGGCTCCACGTGCGGGTGGTGCACGACGGCGGTAATGGTGGCGGCGGCGGCATTCTGGTGTCTGGGCGCGCGCGAGTGGGCTCAGTGCGGCCTTTTGTAGGCAGCAAAGAGGCGGGAGTAGGGGCGGGACTTGGACTGCGAGGCGCGAGCGCGGGCGGCACGACGGGCGCGGGTCTTGCTCCTGTTAACACCGTTATTTGACATGTGCCAACCTATTGAGTCGAAGGCCGATGGAAATTGGGCTGATGCTAGTTCAGAAGCGGAAAATGAAGCATATTGGGCTTTTTGGGCCAAAAGAAGCATCGCAACCAATGGAGCATGGAAGGAGCTGACGAAGCTACGTCAGCAAGCTATCTGTTAGAATTTAGGAAAGTTTTGTTTTCTTTATTGTCAAGTAATGTATGTCGTAATCGAATAGGGTTTGTAGCTTAGGCTATAAATAGCTGCCCTCGGGCATGTATCAAACCATCCAATGATCAATACACAAACCCTTTTTTCCTTTTTTCTATTTTTGTCGGCTTCGCCTTAGTTGGAGTAGATTTTTCTTTTACGAGTTCTATCACACCCTAAAATTAATAGATTTTAGGATGTGATTAAAATAATAATAATAATAATAATAATAATAATAATAATAATAATAATAATAATAATAATAATAATAATAATAATAATAATAATAATAGAGCAATGATTTTCTCATAATGATATAAAAAATCTCAACATTTATTTTCTTTACAGAAAATCTAGTATAGGAAAAATGAATAATTTTCTTTCAGAATTAAATAAAATGGTTTTATGTTTGTTGCATTCGTGTCGTTGCATTGATTTTTGTTTATTGCGTGTTTAAGTTTGCAAAATAAAAATACCCAAAAACTACCCTAAAATCTTTTTTTTCTCTCTTTCCTATCTCTTTTGGCTCATCCCATCTTTCTCTCTCTCTTTCCCTTGTTCCAGCCCGGCCCAAAACCTCTCTCTTCTCCTTTCTTTTTTCTTCCTTCCCCGTGGCCCAACTCGGCCGGCCCAATCCGCCTTACTCTCCCTCACCCCTCTCTCACTGCCAGCTGGGTCCCACCTGTCGGCGCCCCCTCTCTCCCTTTCCTTTCTTCTTCCTCTCGCACCGCTTCCTCCTTCCTTTTTTCGCCGCGACGCCAGACACGCCGTCGCGCCGTCGTCCGTGCCTTCCCTTTTCTTTTCTCCTCACCCCGAATCCAGATCGACTCCGCACTGTCGCCCGCGTCCGCTCCTTCCTTCCCCGCGACGCTGGCCTGCCATACCGGCCGCGGCACGCGCTCCGCCCCTTTCCTTCGCAGGCCGCCATGTGAGCCGCCGCCTTCCTTTTCCCCGGCCGCACCGCCTCCTCTCCGCCCCTATAAAACCCACGCCGGAGCCCTGCTTTGCATCCAGAGCCGTCTTCAACATCTTCTTCTACTCCACACCGTCGCACGCCGCTGGAAGTCGCACACCGGAGGAACGCCGCCGCCCCGTGTCGCCGCCCCTCCGTCGATTCACCGTCCCGCTGCTTCTCCGCCGCCTTCAACTCTCACCGGAGTTCCGCGAGGTGGTGAGCATCAAGCTGCAACCGTTTCCCCCCTCTCTCTCGCTCTGTCGCAGCCCCAATTGCGCACCGGAGATCAGTTTCCACCCGCCGCCGTGGCCGCCGGTCTACGCTCGCCGCACGACCGTCCCATGACCCCCACCACTTTCGCCATGTCGCCTTCTCTCTCTCCAGCATAACCCCAGCCTGAACCAAGCCTTGGAACACCGGATCCGGTGAACTCCGGCCGTCCGCCGCCGCTCTCGCTCGCCGCCGGCGCGCAGCGCCGCTTATCGGTTCGCCCGACCCTTTACTCCGCGAGCCGCGTTCGACCCGAGCCCACCCTTTTCCAGCCACCTGATCTGGATCTCATGGCCAGAACCAATCTGAGCCGCACGCGAGACGTCACCTTCGCCCGACCCTCGTCCTGCCGCTCGATCGAGATCTGACGGCCAGAACAGATCCGAGTCGCGTCCGATTCGCCCGACCCTTAGCCCGCCGCACGATTCTGATCCAACGGACCAGATTTGCTCAACCCTAGCCGTCCCTGGAATCTTTGCAGAAAGACCTCTAGGTTTTCCAGGAATCAACCTGCAGTCCAGATCAGTAGAAAAATAATTAGAGTTGAGCCCTTTCTTTTTCTGTCCCGACCCCTGAGCTTTCTAAAATTAGTACCCGCCGTCCAGGATCTCCAGTTTTGCACCCCGACCCTCTGTTTAAGGTTTAATTATGTTTTAGCCCCTGATTACTTCAGATTTAGCCCCTGGAAGTTCACTTTCTTCGCAGATAAGTCCCTAGAGCCTTGTTTTAGCCCTACCTTCGTCGTTTTAGCTCCGTTTCGACTCGTCCTTGTTGCGTTAAGTCTTATAAAACCCTAAGCTACCATTTAGTCGTGTCGTTGTGCCTTATTTCCTATCTTTGAATTAAAAATAGATTTAATTTGATTAAAGTTCTCTCACCTAGTTTTTCTAATTAAAATCCACCTAGGTTTTTACCTCCAGTTTTTCATAACTAATGTTAATTTGATTAATACCAACTCAAATGTGTTCTAAATATAATTTGTTTAGTTGAACACCAAATATAAAGTTATGCATTTAGATGCTCTCACAAGTTTTCTTTTTAATTAAGTGGTAATTAGTGTAATTTGTACGTAGACAATCATAAATAAAATATGACTAAGTTCTACTCCATTTTATAAATAAAAATATAATATAAGTCAATTATAATCAAGGATATTTTGTTTTGAATATCTTTTACATTTGTTTTCCAAATAAAATAAATAAAGCTCATAGTTCTTTTGTTTCTTTTATAATACCAATCTTCCGATAGTTGTGTCTTTTCAACCCTAGCTCCGTTTTCCGTGTTTCTTGTGCTCTTGTAACCGTAGCAGCGAGCCCTATCCTTTAGCGCGCTCTTTTAAAAGCTTTTGTGTTGTGATTGGTGTATTGTTCTCAGCTGTACTTGTTTGTTATTTTGTATGTTTGTGCTCGATGTTTGCTTCGAGTAGAGTGATCGCTGTTGAAGCTTGAAGATCAAGGTTTCCAAGTAAGCAAGAGCTGAAGAGCAGTAAGAGTAGCTTTTCATTGGAAAAAGGCAAGTGACCCTAACCATCCTTCTATCTATGCTTATTTACAAGAATACCATGTATTAAATGGAACATGGAGAACCACCCAGGAAAACAGTACAACCACGAGGACTATATGGCTCTGGTCTTGGCTAAATAATTAGAGACTCTAGTTTGAAGCGGTCTTACCGAAAGTTCAAGGAGGGCGTCGGTGATAGGGGTCATAGCCCGGTTCTCTTAGGGAGCTGCCTTCGCTAAGGAGCTGACCATTAGGGAGGTTTATGGACCACACTGCTACCGAAACTCTAGCGGACTACTTCTTATTAGGGAATCTTTGTAAAGGCCTCTTAGCATCCCTATGCAATCACACCTCAGAAGTGTGGTATTGTGCCAAGCTAGCACAGCATGGTTGGGTCCAAAGTTCTTTTGAACATTTACGCGACTTGTGGTGAAAGTGTATAACCACTGCAGAGTGTCTAAAACTGATATATCAACCGTGCTCACGGTCAAGAGCGGCCTGGACCCTCACATGATTAATAAACTTAAAGATGGATTTAAATCGTTACTCTGGTTATATCTTGTGGCCTTGCTGAGTACCAACCATAAGTGTACTCACCCTTGCTAACTGCTGCTTAGAAGAAAAAGGTGTGAAGTCTACTGAAGATGATGAAGAGTTCTAGGCGTACGCAACCCCCAGTCGTCTACCTGTGAAGTGTGGAGCCTTCGTTTCCATGATAAGCGCATATCTCTGATAGTCTTGTAAGTCCTTATTTATGTTTTTTTACGTGATACTGTTGCTATTATTCACTGATGTTGTCACTATATGTATGGAACTTGATCCTGGTATACATATAGTTATGCATTCGGTTTTGTCCTTAAACCAGGTGTGACAAGTTCTTTCCTGCACGTGGGGCTGCATCGACTTTGATCTCCGACTTGCTGGTAAGTTCCGCGTCGAATGAGGCAGATAGGCTCAAGGTTGATGGCGCATCGCATCTTCCTCTATCCTGTATTAGTTCAAGTTATCGAGCAGATTGGATCTAGGTCTGGTCTGTTCACCAAGTTATCGATATCAGCTTGTTCCTGTTTGATTAATCTGTTTAGTCTAGCTTGTTTCTTACTGTTATCACAAGTTATCGGTATTTGCTAGATTTGACAGGATTAGATTCGTTTGATCTTATTTCTATTTAGTTCTTACCATAATTTACCCAGCCTAGATCTAAATACCATCGGCCGATGCGCAACTTATCTGTTGCTCATCGCCAGGCTGATCGGGTTCGGATCTAGGTGTTGCTTACCGAGGCTTCGCTAACCCATTTAGCGTTGCCTTACCAGCACAATCGGCCGGAGCTTTGGCTGATTGATCTACTGACGCATCGGACGCTTGGCCGACGCACGCGACGGAACAATTCGGAACACCAGCTGATACGTTTCGGTAATTTAACCGTTTTACCTGTCCCTTGTCAATTGTAGGTCAAATTGACTGGCATGCCCTGCACCACCACGCAGCCAATTTGGATGCCGCGCAGGAGCGAAGCAAGAGGCTCCCGGGTCCTCGCGTGTGCCGGCGCTGAAGGTCGACCTACGGCTTTTTGTGTCAACAGCTCCCAATCGTTAGTTTGATGCTGATTGCCCCCCGAGCAGGCGAGGTCTTTCCTTCATAGCTCTTTAGAACCATATCAATTCCCATCATACCTTCTTCGCCGAACCCAAGCTTTTGGAAGACAATGTACGGCATGACATTGACAGCGGCCCCTCCGTCAACCAACATTTTGGTCATCGGCCTGCCATCAACGTGCCCCTTCATGTATAAAGGCCTTAAGTGCCTTCGCACTTTCTCCTCTAGCTTTTCAAATGAGGCCTGGACTGGATCGAGCGGAAGTTCTTCCACTGCTACCTCATCATCACTGTGGACCGGTGCTTTGAACTCCACTGGAAACACAAAAACCATATTGACCGATGCTGACGGGGTAGTTTCATCGGTCTTTTGTCTTACGCGCCATATTTGTGATTTGACTGACTTCTTTTCATAGGCTCGTTCTTCTTCTTGCTCCCTATGCTGGAGCCTTTGAACCCTTCTCTTCTGAGAGTGAGTCAAATCCCTAATACACCAATCCGGGTATTCCTCTGGATCATACCTGTAGCCATCGTGATGCTCAGCCGACCGATCTAGAGGCGCTTCATCAGGTACCAGTGCCTCAGCTTGCTCTTTGATTGTAGCTCGTTCAACTCGTTGACCCAGCCGATCATGAACAGAGACGCGATTCCTATTGCACTCGCCTCTGAAGATCGACTGCTGATGTTTGTCTTCATGGCAGTGCCTCTTAAAGTCGTCACAGCCTTCATGCGCCCCATGGCATTCGGGATAGTCCTCGGCCGATGGCAAATGCAGACCCTCGTTCCAACATAAGGCAAACAACAGGCACTGCCAGTGATCTGCATCACACCTGTCCTTCTCCTCTTGATGGTGTCCCTTTCTATCTTGTTGACGTTGGTACTTGTTCAGAAGCATCTGGGACGTGACAATCCTGCGCGGTCTCCTGAAACTTCCTTTCTGCTCATATCGGCCTTGGTTCCCCCTGTCATTGGCCGATACACTAGTCTTCAGATTTTGAGCACCATGATCAGGATGATTAGAAGTTGATACCTTTGCCTTTCCATCGACCTCCTGAGCTCCCACATCAACTTTACCAGCCGGGAAGGGATGTTCGTCGATCTTCATCGACTTGTCGAACTTGATTCTCCCTTGTTCAATGGCCACCTGGATCTCCTTCCTGAAGGTCTTGCAGTCATTGGTATTATGAGTGACTGAGTGATTCCACTTGCAATACCTGCGGCCCTTTAATTCATTGGCCAATGGGATCACGTGATTGGAGGGTAACTTAAGCTGACCCTCTTGTAGCAGCAAATCAAAGATCCTATCGGCTTTTGTGACGTCGAACCCGTAGTTCTTGACTTCCTTCTTCGCAAATGGGCATGAGATCAGCTTCATGGTTTTGGCGCATTCTGCCACACCGATCTCGGCCTCATTCTCCGAGTTAGAAGAATCCCCAACGTAGTTGACCTTCTTTTGGAACATGTTCTTCCTTGAGTTGTGGGCTCGAACGCCAACATTAGCAAGCCTGGACGCTAGATGACTCAGGCTCTCGAACTCCTGAGAAGAGAACTTCTCCCTGATATGCGGCAAGAGTCCTTGAAAGGCCAATTTAGCTAACTGGCCATCGCTAAGATATAGATTGAGGCAACGGCTTCTGACATCCCTGAACCTCTGAACGTAGTTCGGGACAAGCTCATCATTCCTCTGTCGAACTGCAGTCAAGTCTGTGATCTTCATCTCCTGTACTCCAGTAAAGAAGTACTTGTGGAATTGCTTCTCAAGATTGGCCCAAGTAATTATGGAATTTGCTAGTAGCGAAGCAAAGCAGGGAAAGGCCGATCCTGAGAGAGAAAGCGGGAACAAGCAAATCTTTAATGCATCCGTCGCTGCAGCTACCCTGCATTGTACTAGGAACCTTCTGACGTGCTCAACGGTTGACATGCTGTCGTGCCAGAGAACTTGGTGAAATCTGGCAGTCTGTACCGATGAGGCAAGGAAATATGATCATAAGCTCCTGGATAGGGTTTCCGGTACATGAACGCAGGTTCCTTAGGCTTCAAGCTGAACTGATTTTTCATCACATCGGCTATTTTGCTGGTCCAATCAACTTCAGGCTGCTGCACCATGAGTTTTGGCATCTGAATGTTTGCATCCTGAAAGGCCCTCTGGATTTGGGTACTCATCGGCTGTACTGTAGGATCACCCATTAACTGAAAAGCCGATGCATCTACTTGTTGCCCCCCAGTCTGGGTTGGTGCCGGTGGAGAGTGTTGTATCTATTGAATCACTGGAGTGGGTGGCACCCACAGCAATGTATTGGTGGGAGTACTCATCACATTGTTATTTTGTCACAACATTCATGGATAGATGTAGGGCCAGAACTTAGTTGGGATGTCTAATGAAGTAGGGACAAATCCAGCCGGGGTGCTGAACATGCCTCTGCTTGGTGTTGATGTGTTCATCGCGGGGCTTGCGGCGAATGCAGCTGCAGGTGGTGATGAAGTGTGTGCTGCTGCAACATGTAAGGCGGTGATGAACCTGCCCCTGCACTGATTATCGGCACAGTTGTTTGCTTGGGCAGAACACCATCGGCCGTCGAAGTAGGTGCTCTGGCACTAGCTGCAGCCGATGACTCTGCATTGGGGTAGCATGGTCCCATGTTGCCCCCTTGAACGCCTTCAAATAGGACGTTTTATATGGCATCCTTAATGGTTTCGATCGGAATCCCTGACTTGTTGATGAGTGCATGGCTCATGGATTGATCGAACATCTCCTTGAACTTGGCCGAGTCCTCTGTGATAGAGATGCTCCCCAGCCCTGGTAGCGGCTGCTTCTGTATCGCCTCTCCACTTCTGGTCACAGTGAATGACCTGAGGCAGGCTTCTTTAGTTTGCTTCATGGCTTGTTCGACCAGCCGCTTCTGCTCATCGTTGAGATCGTCCATTGTGGGCACCAGGATCTTGCTGTTATCCATCCCGTTGTTCTTGGTCATCGTGGTGTTGTTGTCATGTACCACCGGGCATGCCAAAAGCGTGTTGACGCAAAAAGCTGGAGGTCGGCCTTCAGCACCGGCACACGCGAGGACCGGGGAGATTCTGCTTCACTCCAGTGCAGAGTCCAACTCAGCCGCGGGGTGGTGCAGGGCGTGCCAGTCAATTTGACCTACAATTGACATAGGATAGGAAAGCATTGAATACTTAGAAGCGATTGACAAACTGATATTGATAACTTTGTGAACAGACCAGACCGAGATCCAATCTGCTCGATAACTTGAACTAAACAAGATAGAGGAAGAAGCGATGCGCCATCAACCTTGAGCCTATCTGCGTCGTTTGACACAGAACTTACCAGCAAGCCAAAGATCGATGTTGATGCAGCCCCACGTGTTGGAAAGAATTTGTAAAAAGATAATCTACTGCAACTAGGGCGAAGTCGCCGAAAAGGAAAAAGAAGAAAAAAGTGAAAAAAGGGTTTGTGTATTGATCATTGGATGTCCTCGATACATGCCCGAGGGAAGCTATTTATAGCCTAAGCTACAGACGCTAGTCGATTACGACTTACAGATTACTTGAATAAAATAAACAAACTTTTTCGGCCCATCAGCCACGACACCCTCTTCACGGGTATCGACCTCCTTTTCCATCGGCAATCATTCAATCTCATCAGCTTCCTTCTTGACAAGCAGCCACTCATGTTGATGCCAAGCCCTCTAATCAACTCAGGACCGTTGACTTAGAATTTGACTAGCTGTACAAAAACTAGTGTCAACAGCCGCTTCGCCTATACTATCCTTTTATTTACAATATCGACATCGACGATTACTGACTCCATCGGCTTTCTTCTTTGACAAAGGTCCACTCATGCCAACGTCAGGCCCTCTGATCAGCTTAGAACCTTTGACTCAGATTTTGACCAGCTATACAAAAACTGGTGTCAACACATGCCCCTCAATTTTGGAATAAAAATTTTTTGTTCCGAAATTCCAGTCAAAGTTTCTCTTTTGCACTTCTCTATACCATCAGAGCTCTTCATTCTTCGTGTAGCAATCCAACTCTGGTCATTCATAATGTATGATGGCCGATATGCCAATACTGTTTAACCTTTGACTTCTTGGCCCCTCTCACAATTACTCCTCGGTTGGAAAGTACAATCGACCATCCATCAACCACCCCATCTTGTCAAGTAACTCCATGACTCCTCGATTCTCGGGATGGTGACTGGAACATGTCTCTGAATCCTCTACTTTCCTTTAACTACAGCCGCCCAACTTCTAGACTTCTCTGATCATCGCTATAAATTGGGAAGCATAGTAGAGCACAAAGAGGAAAAACCCCAATCCTGCTCTTTTTCATCCTCTAGTTTTTCCTTCTCATCTGCTCCCACCTTTTAGCCATGGCCGATAACAAGCGTCCCGCGGAGAACTCCTCCAGGCCGACTCGGCACCTACGAACCCTCCTGCGCCAACAAGGGTAAGGGTTTCTTGGCCTTGTACCCTCTTCTTTTCGGGATCAACTTAATCTTTTTTTCCTTCCGTTGCTTCAGGGCCATCTCAATGGCTGTCGGTGTGTACCACGCTGGTACGCCATCAAGGCCCACGCCAAGCGCCCCTGCTGCAGGCTCCCCCAACAAACCCGTCGCGCGGTGACTCCTGCCAATGACGAAGTCACCGTCGTCCGCGCGCAGCTGACTGCCACCGATGCCAGGGTTGTAGGTACTTTCTTGACTCAACCCTCTATTTTCAGCCGATTTGATTGTCTTCACCTTTTTCTTATCTTTGCTTTAACTAGCCATGGAGGTTCAACTCCACTCCCTCCAGTTGGCGGTGAACAATGTCACCAACGATGTGAATGCTCGGGGCACCCTGCTCATGGACCGTCTCCAAGACGTCCCCAATCGCGTCCGTGAGATCGCCAGACACGACGTTCATGAAGGCGCAGCCACTGCCCTGACGACGGTCCAGACCTGGCTCAACCGCGACCTCCACAATCTTCAACCCGTCATCCCCGAGGGAGAAGATGAAATAAATGATTTTCAAGAAATTGTTGATTATCTTGACGAGGCAGCAGCGGCCATCAGTGACGGAATTAGTGCCGATGGTGTAATTTACAAAGTCTTCTATCATGATGATTAGAAGATGTGTAATAAATATCCCATGATGACTTTGTGTTAATGCCTTCTCTCCTTCAACTATCTCTGAATTTCTTGCATCTCTTGGTATTTGCATGCTTTAATCCACCGAAATTTCAGTATTAGTTGATCAGATCATAAATTTGCTGACGATCATCACAAATTAAACCTCGCTTCCAAAATTGGTCGAAGAACTTTTACTAGTCACAACTTAAAATGCAACCGATAAAGAATCATCGGCTTCATATCAATCTTTGTCCCACACCACAACCAAAGATAATATTTGTTGTGTATTTTTTGCACTAAAGGCGATACATATCGTATCGACCTTTTAAGCCCGATCATTCATCAACACAATCGACTTTTACAAGATTGTTGCATCGGTTAGAGGTCTCTTGCGTTACTTCTCCTTGGCCGATGGGAGTCTTGTTCAAATCCGTTCAGGGAGTAGAATCTTCGAAGTCATTTTCTTGAACTGGATTGAGCCCAATGTCAACCATTTTCAAGAAGTCGCCTTCCCATACTTTGCCAGATATGCACTCTACACCGTCAAAACCCCAGACTGGCGGATCGGCCAATGCAACGCTGAGTGATGAGTCCGTGGGCACCACTTCAACCGAACCATTTTCCAGCCATTGGATAAGGCATTGATGCATCATAGACGGAATGCAACAATTAGCGTGAATCCAGTCTTGGCCTAAGAGCAGATTGTATGACCCTTTGTCGTCAACGACGAACAAAGTAGTAGGCAAGGTCTTACTCCCAATCGTTCAACGTTGATTGCCCACCCGAGCAGGCGAGGTCTTACCTTCATAAGTCTTGAGAACCATATCAGTTCCCATCAAGTCCTCTTCACCGAACCCAAGCTTTCGGAAAACAATGCATGACATGACATTAACAGCGGCTCCTCCATCAACCAACATTTTGGTCATCGGCCTGCCATCAACATGCCCTTTCATGTATAAAGGCCTCAGATGCCTCCGCTCCTTCTCTTCTGGTTTCTTGAATGAAGCCTGAACTGGATCAAGCGCAAGTTCTGCTACTGCCAACTCATTGTTATCGCAAACCGGTGCTTTGAATTCCATGGGTAGCATAAAAACTATATTGACCGATGCTGACGAGGTAGTTTCATTGGTCTTTTGCCTAACGCGCCATACTTGTGATTTGACCGATTTCTTCTCATAGGCACATGCTTCTTCTTGCTCCCTATGCTGGAACCTCTGAACCCTCCTCTTCTGAGAGCGAGTCAAACCCCGAATACACCAATCCGGGTACTCTTCTGGATCGTACCTATAGCCATCATGACGTTCGGCCGACCGATCCAAAGGCGCTTCATCAGGCACCAGCGCTTTAGCTTGTTTTTGAATTGTAGCTTGTTCAGCAACTCGAGGACCCAGCCAATCATGAACAGAGACACGATTCTCATTGTGCTTGCCTCTTAAGATCGACCATTGATCTCTGTCTTCATGGCACTACCTCTTAAAATCATTACGATCTTCATGCGCCCCATGGCACTTGGGACAATCATCGGCCGACGGTAGGCGTAAACTTTCATTCCAACAAAAGGCAAAGAATGGGCACCGCCAATTGTCTGCATCGCACCTATCTTTTTCCTCCTGATGGCGTCTCTCTCTGTCCTGCTGATGTTGGTATTTGTTCAGAAGCATCTGGGATGTGACAGTCCGGCATGTTTTTCTAAAACTTCCTCCCTGCTCATATCGGCCTTAGTTCCCCCTGCCATTGGCCGATACACGAGTCTTTGGATTTTTGGTACCATGATTAGAATGATCAGAAGTTGATACATTTGCTTCTCCGTCGACCTCTTGAGCTCCCACGTCAACTGTACCAGCCGGGAAGGGATGTTCGTCAACCTTTATCGGTTTGTCAACCCTGTTGAACTTGATCCTCCCTTGCTCGATGGCCATCTGGATCTCTCTTCTGAAGGTCTGGCAATCATTGGTGTTGTGAGTAACCGAGTGATGCCACTTGCAATATCTGTGGCCTTTTAATTCATTGGTCGATGGGATCACATGATTGGGGGGCAACCTTAGCTAACCCTCATGTAGTAGCAAATCGAAGATCCTATCGACCTTTGTGACGTCGAACCCGTGGCTTTCGACTTCTTTCTTCGCAAATGGGCATGAGATCGGCTTCTTGCTCTTTGCCCATTCTGCTACGCCGATCTCCGCTTCATTCTCTGAGTCAGAAAAATCCCCAACGTAGTTGACCTTCTTCTGGAACATATTCTTTCTTGAGTTGTGGGCTTGAACATCAACATTTGCAAGCCTAGATGCTAGATGACTCAGGCTCTCGAACTCCTGGGAAGAAAATTTCTTCTTGATGTGAAGCAGGAGTCCTTGAAAGGCTGATTCAGCTAACTGGCCATCACTAAGAGACATATTGAAGCAGCGGCCTCTGACATCCCTGAACCTCTGAATGTTGTCCAGGACAAGCTCATTGTTCCTCTGCGAACTGCAGTCAAATCTGTAATCTTCATCTCCTGTACTCCAGTGAAGAAGTACTTGTGGAACTGCTTCTCAAGATCAGCCCAAGTTATTATGGAATTGGCTGGTAATGAAGCAAACCAGGCAAAGGCCAATCCAGAGAGAGAAAGCGGGAACAAGCGAATTTTCGTGCATCAGTTGCTGCAGCTTCCCCACATTGTACCAAAAACCTACTAACGTGCTCAACGGTTGACATGATGTCCTGCCTAGAGAACTTGGTGAAATCTGGCAGTCTATACCGATGAGGTAATGAGATCTGATGATAAGCATCTGGATAAGGCTTCCGGTACATGAACGCAGGTTCCTTAGGCAGCAAGCCAAACTAATTTTTCATCACATCGGCTATTTTGCTGGTCCAATCAACTTCAGGTTGCTACACCATGAGGTTTGGCATTTGGAAGTTCGTATCTTTAAAGGCCCTCTGGATCTGGGGACTCATCGGCTGTACCACGGGATCACCCAACGGCTGGAAAGCCGATGCATCTGCTTGATTCCCCCCAGTTTGTGTTGGTGCCGGTGGAGATTGTTGTATCTGTTGAATCACTGGAGCTGGTGGCACCAATGGCAATGTAGTAGTAGGAGTACTCATCACGTTTTTATTTTGTCAGAACATCCATGGGTAGATATACGTCCATAACTCTGGCGGCATGCCCAATGAGGTAGGGACAAATCCAGCCGGGGTGTTGAACATTCCTCTGTTCGGTGTTGATTGTAACACCTCAGGTGTTTTAATTGTTAAACAAGTCTTACTGGCGTAATAAAATGCATCGCTAACCAAGAAAATAAAAGGAATGGATTAAGTTTGGTTTTGCTTTTACCTTTAAAAGTTTGTATGGGCATAAATGCATGTACTTTAGTGAAACAAATTGGATAACTTTCACATCAAAGCAAATATGGCTATGAAATTAAATGACCACACCAGTATTAGCATGACCAATAAAAGTTTAGTTGAAGCCTAGGGAAGAAAATGAAATTTTAAAATAAAATGACGCGCCCTCCGAATAGAGTTTTCTTTAAGTTTTTAAAATAACTTTGGAACTAAAGCTCAAATGAACTTTGGCCTGAAACGAAACTTGTAGAACTTTTTATTCTGAACAACTTTCATGTTCAAAAGATTTTGAAATTCAAATTAGAAAGTGGAGAAAATGTCCTGTTTGCAACCAGCCCCCTGGAAATTTTCGAAATTTCGCACTTAGGTCCCTCCCTCACCTCTCCCTCCTCTGCTGCACCGCCCAGCTCGCCCGACCGCCGCCGGCCACCTGGCCCTCGACGCCTGCGCGGCACCAGGCGCCGAGCCAACCCCCGACACCCTGCTGCACCGCCCCCGCTCGCCCAACCGCGGCCGCGCCTCCTTCTCCCTCCCGCACGCCTTGCCCCTGCCCAATCCCAGCGCCCCGGCCGTGCCAAGCCCGCCCCCACGAGCTCCACCGGCTATAAAGCCCGGCGCAGCGCCCCTCCCTCCTCTCCCTGTTCCCCTTTCTTCCCCGCAGAACAGAGCAGAGCAGAGCCGAGCTCCGCCCCACGCCGCCGCCGTGGAACTCCCTCCTCCGCCCCTCCTCGACCCGAGCTAGGCCCCAAAATCGCTCTCCTACCTCCGCGCGAAGCTTCCCAACCCAAGCCCCGCCGCCCAGCTCGCCGGAGCTCGCCGGAGCAGAGCTCCACCCGCCGCCGCCCCCCTGGTAGCCATGGGCAGCCGTGCTCAGACCGCCTCCGCCCCAACCGTGACCACCCAAAGGTAGCCCCCAACCTCCTCTTGCCCCTCCCCCACCTTGCCCTCGCCGCCGGCGACCGAGCTCGCCGGAATTTGGCCGGACAGGATGATCCCCGCCGCAAATCGTGACCAGGGACTACATTGCAAACGCCCAAATCTTCCTAGGGGGTTTTCTGCTAGTTTTCAGGGACCCCTCTGTAAAGAAAGTTTTAACCAAATCAGTGAACTTGTAAAATTCATATAAAATCATCAAAAGTTCAGAAAAATGCAAACTCAACTGTTCTGGAATCCTTAGAAGAAACTCTACAACTTTTGTTACTAAAAGTTTCTTAGATTCTCAATATATTTTGCTCTACATTAAATGGAATATTTAATGGACTTCTTTTGTACCCACTGTTGTAGATCAGTGCTGACCCTAAATTTTGGGCGGTGAGTTAGTTGCTTGGTGTTTAGGGCTGTGTAAAAAGAGCAGGACCAAAAGCCATCTCTAGATACACCTTTTGTCCAACCTTGTTTTATGCCATAAAGTGTTAGAACTAATTTTTCCTGCTCTTCTGTGACGTTTAATGACATGAAACTTTTCCTGTGTTGTTGTAGTAATACGTAGAGGCCATAGAAAAATTTAGAAACATTTTTACTATATGTAACCTGTTCATATGAATTTGTGGTAGGAAAACTTCACTAATTCAAAATAATTAGTAAAGCGCTTAGAAAATGTTCATCTTTTTACTATGAAACAAATTAGAGTATCTCAAGCTGTACAAAAAGTTTCATACATAGAAACCCTGTATAACATCCTGTAGAAACTAATCTTTAATAACATGAGTGTAGCTTGTCCCATTTATTATGCTCTATATCATGTACAATAAAATCTGAAAAATTTACAGTAACACAAATATGGTTATAGCAACACCCTGTAAAATTTTTAGCATCAATACTTGCATGGTTTGTTCTGTATAAAAATAACTAGATGCTAGCAGTGGCTGTGTATTACATTTTTCATATTTAACATGCTACACAAAAATGTCTGAAACTTTTACAGCGATCTTATCTCTGCATAATGTACTTTGAATAAAAATTGTATTACCAGAAGCTAACTAGATTAGTAATGGTGTTCAACTCATGTTTGTGTTTAAAAGAAAAACTAAGTTTTCAATATAACACAACCCCTTCTCCTTTAATGAAGTTAAATAGATTAAGATAAACTCTATTAACGATTGCCCACGAAATGTTAAAGTAAATAACTTCACAGCAAAACTTATGTCTTATGAACTGCAACTTTATCGTGAAGGAAATCGTGTCGTTTACCATCACCACTGCTCAAACTTGTGCATTCATGTAGAAACGACGACTCTCGCCGACGGGACGTACGAGTTGGTGCCCGAGTCCGAGAGTGAGCAGCGAGAAGCCCAGGCGAATTTAACTGAAGCAGTTGAAGACCCGGGTCAACGTTCAGACGATCCCCGGACTAACTTTTCGCAAGAAGGCAAGCCCCGGAGCATAACCCATTTCTTTTCCTAAATTATGCAACTCACTACTCTTTTGCTTGTGCATTAAGTTTATAGGAGTTGAATGAAAACTTAGTTGCATGATGTTAGGAACCCATGCTTGAAAACTAGACGTAAGGTTCGATAGAATGTTGTGCTAATAGGACTCCGGTAAAAGCCGAGTGATTTCCTGTCACTCGCGAGAAAATAGGAGTTGAATGTTTACTACACGCTGCAATCATAAGGACAACGGACGGGCTATGGTACGATGTTTACAATTGAGGCCCGTCTGTTTAGTGAAAAATGCTAAGGCCGCAGGGTGTGGTAGTGGTGGTTAAGTCTTTGAACGTACTAACCACATGCCGAGAATATGGTAATCGGTAAGCTTAAGTACCTGATTGGCCCGGCAAGTGGACAACAACCTACCCTTTGAACCTCGGTCCCACTATATGGCGAGTGCATGAGTGGTCATGACCCGGCGGCGAACCGTGGCGTGGGACTCGTGTACTCTCGGAGGGTAGCCTCGATCCACAACCCGGAAAGAAAGGGGAAAAGTTGCACGTGTGACTCTGTGAGTAACCACGTGACGTGTGTTTAGGTTTCCCTTGCAAGGTTAAGAAATTCGATTCGAATCGTCCGTTTCTCACGGCTATTGAGACTGCTTAACCACTTTTACCCACAGAGTAAGAAGAGGAACAATGATGATGAATGAACTGGTTGGATGAAAATTAATGCTTCACCATGAATGCTATTGGATAGCTGCTTATCTAGAATGGTTAATGAAACTAGAATCTTGAGCTAAAAGTTGAAAGTAAGGACCCACTCGTAGATGCTTTTCGGCAAAACAAACCCCTGAGCCAAAAAGCCTTGCATGTCTAGAGTCGGTGGAGTAGATTCCACTACACGGGTAAGTCTTGCTGAGTATTAGTATACTCAGCCTTGCTTGTGGCTCGTTTTCAGGTGAGATCTTCGAAGATATGATTGCTAGCTTGACTTGGCCTTGTACTCTTCCCCCTGGTTGGTCGGTGGAATGGGATACGCCCCCGTCCAACGGAGATAATGCCGAGTGATGTCTCGTACGGGCTTCATCGAGACATCCTTTTTCGTTGAGTAGCTTTCGTTATTTTATTTCCGCTGCAATTTAAACTCTGAAGAACTTATTGGATTTGATCACTGAATTACTTGGTTTCTAAACTCAAACTTGGGTTGTAATATTCACTTATGTTAATTCTGTAATATTTGCTGGAATGTGGTATTCTCTGGGCTCATCGTCGCGTGAGCATTTGTATGTATGGCACTCGATCCGCTCTACCGTGGTTGTATCGGGAGGTTATACCCGACAAACCAGTGGATTACTCCGTTTGAAGTGTAAGGTTAACCGAGATTGCCTTAATGGTGATGGTTAATACACTTGAGCCGGATTAATTCAGGTGGTTCTGCCACATTGATGTGTTCATTGTAGGACTTGTGATGAACACAAATGCAGGTGGCAATGAAGTGTGTACTACTAAAGATTTCGGATGCCGCAACACATAAGGCGGCGATGAACCCGCCCCTACAACAGTCGATGGTCCATTTACATGCTTGGGCACAACTCCATCGGCCGTCGAAGTGGGTGCTCTAGCATTAGCCGCAGTAGATGACTCTGCATTAGAGTAGCATGGCCCTTTGTTACCCCCTTGAACGCCTTCAGTTAGGATGTTCTTGATAGCACCATTGATGGATTTGATCAGGATCTTCGACTGGTTGATTATTGCGTGGCTCATGGATTGATCAAACATCTCTTGGAATTTGACCGAGTCCTCCGTGATAGAGATACTCCTCGGCCCTGGCAGCGGCAACTTCTGTATCACCTCTCCTCTTTTGGTCACAGTGAATGACTTGAGGCAGGCTTCTTTAGTTCACTTCATGGCTTCTTCGACCAGCCGCTTCTGCTAGTCGTTGAGATCGTCCATTGTGGGCACCAGGATTTTACTATCATCCATCCCATTGTTCTTGCCGGTGTTGGTCATGGTGGTGTTGTTGTCGCGTCTCACCGGGCATGCCAAAAGAGAGTTGACGAAAAAGCCGGCTATTGGCCTTCAACGCTGACACACGCGAGGACCTAGGAGATGATCGGCCTTCAACACTGACACACGCGAGGACCTGGAAGATCTGCTTTGCTCCTATGCAGATTCCAACTCAGCTGCGCGGTGGTGCTAGGCATGCCAGTCAATTGGACCTACAATTGACAAGGGATAGGAAAACGTTAAATTCTGGGAACGTATTGGCTGGGATTCCTAATTGTTCCTCAGGGGGGTATCGGCCAGAAGTTCAATACAACAGTAGATCAATCGGCCTAAGTTTTGGCCGATTGTGCAGGGGAGGCAACGCTAAACGGGTTAGCGAGGCCTTGGCAAGCAACACCCAGATCCGAACCCTATCAGCCTAATGACGTGCAACAGACAAGCTGTGCACTGGCAGATAGTATTTAGATCTAGGCTGGATAAATTGTGGTAAAAGCTAAATAAAAAACAAGATTAAATA
The DNA here is from genome assembly GCA_032594955.1 of Panicum miliaceum. NCBI lineage: Eukaryota > Viridiplantae > Streptophyta > Magnoliopsida > Poales > Poaceae > Panicum > Panicum miliaceum. Next base: position 850,769 of record CM064070.1, on the reverse strand, counting down.
GATCTAACTCTATCAAATCTAGCGAATACCGATAACTTGGTGATAATAGCAAGAAACAAGCTGGACTAAGCAGATTAATCTAATAGGAAGCAAGCTGGTATCAATAACTTGGTGAACAGGCCAAATCAAGATCCAATCTGCTTGATAACTTGAACAAAACAAGATAGAGGAAGAAGTGATGGGCTGTCAACCTTGAGCCTATCTGCGTCGTTCGACACGGAACTTACCAGCTAGCTGGAGATTGAAGTCGATGCAGTCCCACGAGCAGGAAAGAACTCGTAAAAAGAAAATCTTCTGCAACTAGGGCGAAGTCGCCGAAAAGGAAAAAGAAGAAAAAAGTGAAAAAAGGGTTTGTGTATTGATCATTGGATGTCCTCGATACATGCCCGAGGGAAGCTATTTATAGCCTAAGCTACAGACGCTAGTCGATTACGACTTACAGATTACTTGAATAAAAAGAAATAAACTTGCTAAACATACTATGACTTCACAAAAACCCTAATATAACTCGCTGACAGTACTTGTCAGCCCATTCTCGGCCCATTAGCCACGATGCCGCTTCGCCAATATTATCCTTTTCTTTACAATAGCAGCATCGGCGATTACTGACTCCATCGACTTTCTTCTTTGATTAAGGTCCACTCATGCCAACATCTAGCCCACGGATCAGCTTAGAACCTTTGACTTAGATTTTGACCAGCTATACAAAAACTGGTGTCAACAACCCCGAATAATACCATTTCAACATTTCCCTTGGAGGTTTCGCAATGTAGGAAATTTGGCAAGAAATGCAGGTAAAACAAGCTCCAGAATCCATGCCACCAAATGCCGACCAAGTGGAGTGCGCCAACCAACAAAGTGGAGGTGTTTAATTATCAAACTCCACATGTGTTGGTGAATATGTGTATGCAACTCAAGCAAAGGAGGAAACACACCTCAAGAGCAAGGCAACACACCCTCAATCTAGGGCAACACCCTTCCGACCAATCAGGTGCAAGCATTCAGCATCCCACGGATCAAAGGGCCTACCAGCATAGGAAACTGACCCAAGATAGAGCTAATTCACTTACCAAGAACCAGAGGGTCCACGTGTCAGCCTCCTTTGCGAAGTTGAAGTCGGTTGGGGTTGAACCTGGTTCAGCCGAACCAGGTGGTTTGGCCGAACCAGGGAGAAAGCCACCGCCTTTGCCCTTCGACGTGGTGTCTTGACTCCTAATGTTGGTTCCAGGTGATAGAGCTACAATCCCGGGCAAGAGCACCCCTGTTCACCCCTATAAATACAAGGAGAGGGGCTACTAAATGAGACACAACTCATTTCTCCATCCTCTCTCACTTTTGGAGCTTGGAGTCCTCTTTAGAGGTGTAGTGCTACCTACGTAGTGCTTAGGAGTTAGGGAGAGAGTGAGTGGGAGTCGGGGAGGTGCCACGGTTTTCGGACCCCTGTGTTCTTCTCCAGCTTGTACCTCGACGGATGCTTATCAATCATAGTAAGTGTTTGTGACTTCTTTTGTGCTTTAGTTTCTTAGTTAAAGATTAGATCTAGCTCCCCCTGATTGTTTGCTGGATCAATAGTTCACTAGCGTAGTGGTTGCCTCTAGAATAGGAATGATTCTAGAGTTAGTAAAGAGCGGTGTAGACATTGTGTCTAGATCAGTCTTTACCTGTTGGTCGTGGTATATCCCATGGTTCGATGAGGTAGGTAGCAGGTGGTGACAGCCCTGTCTATCCAGCGTAACCCTCCCCGTTCGGGTATATCCCAGTGCCGTATTACTGGAACTCAGCAGGTCAATGCCTGTGAGATGCCAGTAGCCCGACACGAGCAACTAGGACAGCTCTATCTTATCTCAAACACTTAGCCTTAGGGATCCTTTCTACCCTCACCTCTAGCGGGTGTGGTGTCCTTGGATGAACCTGAACCTTAGAGAATATACACACGTTCCTTAGTGGATATGATACCCTTGGAATACTCTTGGGTGAAAGCTACAACGGTTGTTGTCACCGGTTTTTAGCACGTGTCAGCATGTTGAGCAGAGGTCGATAGAAATTGGGCCGACGCTGGGATCAGGAACAGAATGAAGCATATTGGGCCTTTTGGGCCGAAAGAGGCGTCGTGGCCGATAAAGCGTGGAAGGAGCTGACGAAGCTACGTCGGCAAGTTATCTGTTAGAATTTGGGAAAGTTTGTTTTCTTTATTGTCTAGTAATGTACGTCATACTCAACTAGGGTTTGTAGCTTAGGCTATAAATAGCTTCCCTCGGGCATGTATCAAACTATCCAATGATCAATAACACAAACCCTTTTTTTCTTTTTTTCTCTTTTCGGCGGCTTTGCCTTAGTTGCAGTAGATTTTTCTTTTTACGAGTTCTTTCCTGCACGTGGGGCTGTATCGACTTTGATCTCTGACTTGCTGGTAAGTTCCACGTCGAACGAGGCAGATAGGCTCAAGGTTGACGGCGCATCGCTTCTTCCTATATCCTGTATTAGTTCAAGTTATCGAGCAGATTGGATCTAGGTCTGGTCTGTTCACCAAGTTATCGATATCAGCTTGTTCCTGTTAGATTAACCTATTTAGTCTAGCTTGTTTCTTGCTGTTATCACAAGTTATCGATATTTACTAGATTTGGCAAGATTAGATTCGTTTGATCTTGTTTTTATTTAGTTCTTACCACAATTTATCTAGCCTAGATCTAAATACCATCGGCCGACGCGCAGCTTGTCTGTTGCTTCATCGCCAAGCCAATCGGGTTCGGAACTAGGTGTTGTTCATCGAGGCTTTATTGACCCATTTAGCGCTGCCTTACCTGCACAATCGGCCAGAGCTTTGGCCGATTGATCTACTGTCACACCCGATTCTAGAAAGAACCAGATGCATCTCATATGTGCGCCAGGATCTCGTTCACACACATATGGTAGACTTAAAGTGTAATATATATCAAAGTCAATGCTCAAAAGTAACTAAATAAAGTATTTAATAATATTACACTCCGTACAAAGGAGACACAAATGTCTTTAAACGATAAACCGTTATACCCTATACGAAGTCTTCAACAACTCTGTCTTCCACAGGCGATGACTGGTGAATGCAGGACCTAGAACTCCTCGAAGTCGTCGAAGATCTCCTCTTCAAAGTTCTCTTCTGATCAGCAGGGGGCAAGGGTGAGTACTCTTATGGTTGGTACTCAGCAAGTGGGGTGAAAATGCAAGGCTATCAAGGATAGGCTAGGGTTTGCAGCAGCGGTTGCTTTTAGTTGGTCAAATATTTATTAATAAGCATCTATTAACTAGGTTTAAGTTTATACCAACCCACTTTAGCAAAAGCATAAAGATTCCAGCAACATAATCATAATCCACGAACCACAATTTATTTAATCTTCAAGTTTCATTATCATGTGAGGGTCCAAGCCACTCTTAACCGTGAGTACGGCTGTTATAACAGTTTGACACTCTGCAGAGGTTGTACACTTTACCCACAAATCGTGTTTCCCTGAATCGCCCGGGTTTGCAAAGCCCTTAAATACTTCCGAGGTGAGTGGCGAGGGTACATTACGAAGCCTTTACAAAGACATGTCGAGAGCTAGGCAGCCCGCTAGAGTTTCAGTAGCGGAGTGGTCCATAAACCTCCCTAATGGTCAGCTCCTTAGCAAAGGCAGCTACCCCAAGAGGACCGGGCTATGACCCCTATCACCGACCCCCTCCTTGCCCTTTCGGTAAGGCCACCAACAAACTACACATCTAATTAATTGGCTAAGGTCAGAGCCATATGACTTTGTGGTTGCACTGTTCACTTGGGTGGTTCCCCATGTTCCCATTAATCAATAATTGATCTTAAAATTACGCGATAAATCCACAATATGAAATGTGACCAACATTAACAAAAGAGTAAACCAATACCAATCCTAAAGTTTGCAACTAAGCGTAACTACCCAACAAAGTAGTAAACCCAGGTGTTTCAAGGTTTGGGGTAAAAGACTAGGTATGTCCTTAGCATAGGTAACCCATCAAGCTTATGCAAGAAACAAAAAGTAAAGTGAATTTTCATGCTGTTGTTGGGATCAAATAGAATATGCAGAGGGGGAAATCCACTTGCCTTCTTCAAGCAACTGCTGATTCTCTTCCTCGCAAGCTTGCTCTTGATTTGGCTCGAACGTCACGTTGTCTACGCGATCACACAAACAAGCATACACAAACAAATAAGAAACAATACAACAAACAATACAAACAGAAGGTGGGAAGATGCTAAAGTTGTAGTTCATGATGCAAAGATCGTGTGGGCTCAAGAATCGCTGAAATCGGAGTTGGAACGATGAAGATATGGTTAAAATAGTGAGCTGGGGACCTAACTGCTAGAGTTTTAAGTCTCCCGAGGCGAGATCTGAAGAATTCAGGGGCTAAAGCATAATTAAACCTTAAACAGAGGGTCGGGGTACAAAACTTTAGGTTCTGGTCGGCGGGTACTAAATCTAGAAAAGTCAGGGGTCAGAACAGAAAGCTCATCTCTAATTATTTTCTACTGATCTGGACTGCGGGTTGATTTCTAGAAAACCTAGGGATCTTTCTGCAAAAGTTTCGGGAACGGCTAGGGTCGGGTAAATCTGGTCCGTTGGATCAGAATCGGCAAGGTGAGGGTCGGGCGAATCGGCGGAGTATGGGTCGGGCGAATCGGCGGAGTATGGGTCGGGCGAATCGGCCGGGTAAAGTGAAGATCACTTCTGGCCGGTACATCTAGATCGAGCGGCAAAGGAAGGGTCGGTTTGACAGAACAAAAGGGGTCGGGCGAGGCGGAGTTTTACTGGGCATCGGCGGTGAGCGATTGCGGCGGCGGACGGCCGGAGCTTCACCGATTCCGGTGTTCCGGGGCTCAATTCAGGCTGGATTTATGCCGGGGAGTGAGTGGGCGGTACGGTGAAGGTGAGGGTGGGTACGGGTTGGTTGTGCGGCGGCTGTAAACTGGCGGCCACGGCGGCGGGCGGAAACAGGGGTCCGGCGAGAGATTGGGTTTGCAACGGAGCAAGAGAGAGAGGGGAACCTAGTGCGGCGTGATACTCACCAACTTGCGGAGCCCTGGCGAGAGTTGATGACGGCGGAGAAGCTGCGGAACGGCGAGTCGACGGAGAATTGGCGACACGGGTCGGCGGCGTTCCTCCGAGGTGCAACTTCCAGCGGCGTATGAGGAAAAGATTTGAGTTTGGCGTGGGTTGCAAGGCGGGGCTTTGGCAGGATTTTATAGGGGCAGATCGGCCGAGAGTAGGAAGGCGGTGCTGCGGAAATCGATCAGGACTCGGGACAAAAAGAAAGAAAGAGAACGGGGTACGAACAGCAGCTCGGAGTCGTTCTGGACTCTGGGTAGGGAAAGAAGAGAGAAGAAGAAGAAGGCGCCGACAGGTGGGTCCCAGCTGTCGGTGAAAACAAGAGTCGGGTGAGAATCGGCCACGGAGTTGGCCGCGGGAAAAGAAAAGAAGAAGAGAAGAAGGATTGGGCTGGGCTGAAAGAAAGAATAGGAGAAGGAAGAAATAAAGATGCATGCACAATTTTAATTTATGATTTTTATGAAAATACTTTTAGAAGTTTTAGCTCCTATATTTTGGGTGTTACATCTACTGACGCATCGGACGCTTGGCCGATGCGCGCGATGGAACGATTCGGAACACCAGCCGATACATTCCGGTAATTTATTGTTTTACCTGTCCCTTGTCAATTGTATGTCAAATTGACTTGTACGCCCTGCACCACCACACAACCAGTTTTGGACGCTGCGCAGGAGTGAGGCAAGAGGCTTCCGGGTCCTCGCATGTGCCAGCGCTGAAAGACGATCCATGGCTTTTTGCGTCAACTCGCTTTTGGCACGCCCGGTGGGATGCGACAACGACACCACGATGACCAAGAACAACGGGATGGATGGTGACAAAATCTTGTTGCCTACCATGGACAATCTCAGTGAAGAATAGAAGTGGCTAGTTGAAGAAGCCGTGAAGCGATCACAAGACGCCTGCCTCAGGTAATTCGTCTTGACCAAGGAGGGGCAGGTAATACAAAAGCAGCTGCTACCAGGGCTGGGGGGCATCTCTGTCACTCAAGACTCGGCCTAGTTCAAGGAGATGTTCGATCAGTCCATAAGCCACACTCTGATCAATCAATTAGGAGTTCTAATTGAGACCATCAAGGACGCTGTCAAGAACGTCCTAGCAGAGGGCACTCAGGGACGTAACACAGGGCCATCCTACTCCAATGAGGTATCATCGGCCACTGCTGGTATCACAGTATCAGCAACGACGGCCGATGACGTTCTGCACAGTACGACAAGTGTGCCGATGACCGGTGCTGGAAGAAGCTCATCGCCTTACGTGTTGAGGCACCTAGGTCCTTCAACAACGCATGCTTCATCGCCGCCGCCGACGGCATTCGCTACCAGTCCCGCGATGAATACATCAACACCAAGCAGAGGCGTGTTCAACACTCCAACAGGGTTCGTACCTTCTATGTTGGGCATGCCAATGGAATTCTGGCCGTACATCTATCCACAGATGTTCGGACAAAGTAGCAACGCGGTGAACTTCCCTACCACCACACTGCCGTTGGTGCCGTCTACTCCGATAATCCAGCATCCACCACAGACTCCACCGGCGCTAACTCAGACTGGGGGCATCGCGCAGATGCATCGGCCATCCAGCCGATGGAAGATCTTGTGGGACAGCCGACGAGTCCCCAAATCCAGAGGGCCTTTCAAGATACAAAACTTCAGATGCCAAACCTCATGGTGCAGCAACTTGAAGTTGATTGGGCCAGCAAGATAGCCAATGTGATGAAGAATTAGTTCGGCTTGAAGCCAAAGGAGCCTGCATTCATGTACATGAAGCCTTACCCAGAAGCCTACAATCAGATTCCACTGCCTCATCGGTACAAGTTGCCAGACTTCACCAAATTCTCTGGATAAAGCGATATGTTGAACGTTGAGCATATTAGCAAGTTCTTGGTACAGTGCGGGGAAGCCACAGCGACATATGCCTTGAAGATCCGCTTGTTCCCGCTGTCTCTCTCTCGATCGGCCTTTGCCTGGTTTGCATCACTGCCAGCTAACTCCATAATTACTTGGGCCGATCTCGAGAAGCAGTTCCACAAGTACTTCTTCATAGGGTTACAGGAGATGAAGATCGCCGACTTGACCGCGGTGCAACAGAGGAACAACGAGCCCGTCCCGGATTACATTTAGAGATTCAGGGATGTCAGGAGCCATTGTTTCAACCTATCTCTCAGTGATGGCCAGTTAGCTGAATTGGCCTTTCAGGGACTTCTGCCACACATCAAGGAGAAGTTCTCATCCTAAGAGTTCGAGAGCCTGAGTCATCTAGCATCCAGGCTTGCTAATGTTGATGTCAGAACCTATGATGCCAAGAAGAACGTGTTCTAGAAGAAGGTCAACTATGTTGGGGATTCTTCTGAATCAGAAAGCGAGACCGAAATCGGCGTTGCTGAAGTCCAAGAAGCCGGTCTCATGCCCGATCGCCAAGAAGGAAGCAGAAAGCTACGAGTTCGACATCGCAAAGGTCAATAGGATCTTTGATCTACTACTGCAAGAGGGTCAGCTCATGTTACCCTCCAACCATGTGATCCCATCGGCCAACAAAATAAAAGGGCGTAGGTATTGTAAGTGGCATCACTCCATCACTCATAATACTAATGACTGCAAGATGTTCAGGAAGGAAATCCAGATGGCCATTGAACAAGGAAGAATCAAGTTCGACAGGCCGATGAAGATTGATGAACACCCCTTCCCAGCTAGCGCGGTTGACGTGGGAGCCCAAGAAGTCGATGGAACAGCAAAGGTATCACCTTCTGATCATCCTAATCGTGATACTGAGAATCCGAAGACTAGTGTATCGACCAACGGCAGGGGGAACCAAGGCCGATACGAACAAGGTGGGAATTTCAGGAGGCCTCGCAGAGTTGTCACATCTCAGATGCTCCTGAATAAATATCAAAGCCAGAGAAAGATGGCATCAAGAAGAGAAAGACAGGCGTGATGAAGAACACTAGCGATGCCCGTTCTTTGTGTTCTGCTGGAACGAGGGTCTACGCTTGCCATCGGCCGATGATTGTCCCGAATGCAATGGGGCGCAGGAAGGCCGATACGATATTAAAAGGCAACACCATAAAGACAACCATCAACGGTCGACTATCAGGGGCAAGCATCATGTCTCTATCCATGATCGGCTGGGTCCACGGGTCCCTGAGCCAGTGACGATTTAAGAACAAGCTGCAGCCCGTGTACCTGATGAAGCACCTCTAGATCAATCACTCGAGCGTCATGACAGTTACAAGTATGATGCAGAGGAGTACCCAGATTGGTGCATCCCGGGGTTAACTCGTTCTCAGAAGAGGAGGGTTCAGAAACTCCATCACCGGGAACAGGAAGAAGCGCGCGCTTACGAGAAGAGGATAGTCAAATCACAAGTGTGGCGCGTAAAGACCGATGAAACTACCCCGTCAGCATCAGTCAATATGGTTTTTGTGCTGCCTATGGAATTCAAGGCACCAGTTCATGATGATGATGAGGTAGCAGTAGCGGAACTTGCGCTGGATCCAATTCATGGATCATTCGAAAAGCCAGACGAGAAGGAACGGAGGCATTTGAGGCCTTTGTATGTGAAAGGACACGTTGACAGCAGGCCAATGACTAAGATGTTAGTCAATGGAAGAGCCGCTATCAATGTCATGCCATACATCGTCTTTCGTAAGCTTGGGTTTGGCGAAGAAGATATGATGGGAACTGACATGGTTCTCAAGAGCTACAAAGAAAATACGTCATCTGCTCGGGTGGCAATCACTATTGAATTGACAATCGGATGCAAAACCTTGCCTACTATGTTCTTCGTCATGGATGGCAAGGGATCGTACAATTTGCTCCTGGGAAGATACTGGATTCATGTCAACTGCTGCATTCCGTCCACGATATGTATCGCCCTTAGCGCAAAAAGGAAAAATGTACAATTAAATTTTATTGATGGTCGAAAATATGTGAGACCGGTGATTCTTTATTGATTATATTTAGAGATCGTCATAGCGGATTGAAGACGGTGTGATTATTATCAAAGGACATGAATGACCTTTGGGCATCATGAATTGGAAGACTGGCTGGCCTGAGGTGGTTATCATCACCAGAGAGGATGACGCGGAATTTCAATTACGCATTATTTCATGGCCGATAATCATGAGTTCTTGAGGCCCTACCTTTTCAGAGTCATAAGATTATACTTAAGTAAGAGATGCTAGTCAGTCAAGTCAACAAGGAAGAAGAAATTCAGAAGATCAGTTCATTTGAATCGGAGAAGTGTTTACAAAGGAGCTGATCTACAGATCAGGCTATTACATTAATTGCTACATTTATTCATCGGCGAAGACCTTGCTGATTACAGCGCCTAAGCTAACTTCCTCACTAATGCCAGAGGCGACTACACCTAAGTCATCGATAAGGTCTTCAAACTCTTCCCATGCTTCGCCTTCCGGGAAGATGGGGTGCAGAGTCCGAAGATCATTCCCGAATAGAGTTTGCACCATGGGAAGCGCAATGGCGGCGCCACGATGGACTCTGTGCCCGGAGACCTCGTGCACTCGGTTAGGGATGTCCTGCAGACGGGCAACAACAGTATCTCCTCGAGCATTCACCGCTTCGGTCGTGGTGGCCGCTGCACCAAGGAGGACCTGAACCTGCGACTCCAGGGCTGGAAAAAGAAAGACAGACAAAGATGAAGAAGAAAATTGAACAAATCTTAGAAGGAGGATTTTGAAAGAAGTCCAGACCTGCTACTCTGGAGTCGGCGGTGATGAGTTGGGCGCGTGCGGTCTGTGCCATGTCTTTGACATTTGCCAATTGGGCCTCCAATCAGCTGGTCTTCTTGGTTTGCTCTGAATAATTGTGGCGCGCTTCATCCTTCTCTCGGAGGAGATCCCTGATCAGATCGCGGGTTCCCTCATCAAGATCATCGAAAGGATTCGACGAGGAAGAAGGAGGAGAACGCGGTGGGGTGCTGGAAGCTTCGTCATCCCTGAAGAAGAAGAGATCATGACAACGAGTCAGATCTGGCCAAAAAATGTGGCATGAGTCGAAAAAAGCAAGTTTGTACCTCCAACGGCGGAGAGCTGAAGGAAGATTGGAGGAGCCTTCGCCCAAGCGCTTGGGTCTGGCCATTGCTGATGAAGAGGAAGGCTAGGGTTTTTTCTAGCTGAAGCAAGAAGGGTGAAGCCGATGGGGTCTTGGAGAAATTGGCCATGCTAATTGAGTACTATCTATAGTCCAAAAGACCCAAATAGGTCGGCTCAGGGAAGAAAGAATGCATCGGGTCAAAGCAGTCAATGGAAAATATTGTGGCAAGATGAAAAGACGGAAGCCGAATCATCTTGAGGCAAACCTGTGGTGAGAACAAGTTGAAGCCGGGGCCAGGAGAGGGTTTTTACATTCACCGCAGGCACGAGAAACGAGGAATCGGCCGTGTAAATTAAGAGAATACACGGAGGGAAGACTGAAAGACCTTTGGAGCAAAAGTATTATTTTACTCCGAGGCTGGGGGGCATGTGTTGACACCGCTTTTTAGCACGTGTCAGCATGTTGAGTAGAGGCCGATAGAAATTGGGCCGACGCTGGGATCAGGATAAAATGAAGCATATTGGGACTTTTGGGCCGGAAGAGGTGTCGTGGCCGATAAAGCGTGGAAGGAGCTGACGAAGCTACGTCAGCAAGTTATCTGTTAGAATTTAGGAAAGTTTGTTTTCTTTATTTTCAAGTAATGTACGTCGTAATCGACTAGGGTTTGTAGCTTAGGCTATAAATAACTGCCCTCGGGCATGTATCAAACTATCCAATGATCAATACACAAACCATTTTTTCAATGGAAGCTTACATGATATTTTTCAATTGACTTTTCAAACTTCGTCATTAATAGAAATTGAAGCTTCCATGATGTTTTTCAATTGACTGTTCAAACTTCGTCATTAAAACGGACCACAAGAATGACAAAAATTCCAGTTTCATCATAGGTCTTTGGCGGCAGCCCTCAGCCCCTACGGAACTATGATGAAAGTAAAACACGTGTCACAAAACAATATCTCATAACGTCATACAATCGGTGAGCCACATGTAGAGTTGGGACCCATAGGCCACATGTGATGACAGAGGGTCCAGTGTGTCTACGTGGCTGCCATGTCTAGCGAACTCGACCCGCCGGTCCACATGCTAGGCTTGTGGGTCAACTATGTCAACGCGGGTCAACTGGAGAGGTGGGACCCGGCCGTCACGTGTACGAGTGCGGGCCCAGCAGGCCGATGTGGCTAACACGTGTAACTGTAGGTCCTAGTTGACTGGTCCAATATGTCTACCTGACAGCCCCGTGTGGTGACTACTGGGACCCGATGGTCCGCGTGTCAGGGTTGTGGGTCAAATATATCAACGTGGGTTCCACTGGTGAGGTGGGACCCAACCATTGACATGTATGAGTGCGGGCCAGCAGGCCAAAGTTGCTAACATGTGTAACTATAGGTCCCGACTGACTGGTTCGAGATGTCTACCTGGCTGGCACATGTACTGACTGGGACTCGAAGGTCCAAGTGTTAGGGTTGCGGGTCAAATATGTCAACCCGGGGTCCACCGGTGAGGTGGAACCCGACCATTCACGTGTACGATAGTGGGATCAGTAGGCCGACGTGGCTAACACGTGTATCTGTAGATCCCAGTTGACTGGTCCAACATGTCTACCTGGCAGCCCCGTGTGCTGACTGCTGGGACCCGATGGTCCCCGTGTTAGGGTTGTGGGTCAAATATATCAACGTGGGGTCCACTGGTGAGGTGGACTCCAACCATCGACATGTATGAGTGCTGGCCAGCAGGCTGACGTCGCTAGCACGTGTAAATGTAGGTCCCAACTAACTGGTCCGAGATGTCTACCTGGCTGGCACATGTGCTGACTGGGACTCGAAGGTCCACGTGTTAGGGTTGCGGGTCAAATATGTCAACCCAGGGTCCATTGGTGAGGTGGGACCCGACCATTCACGTGTACAAGTGTGGGCTTAGAAGGCCGACGTGGCTAACACGTGTAATTGTAGGTCCCAGTTGACTGGCCCAACATGTCTACCTGACAGCCCCGTGTGCTGACTGCTGGGACCCGAAGGTCCTCGTGTTAGGGTTGCGGGTCTAATATATCAATGTGGGGCCCATTGGTGAGGTAGGACTCGGCCATCCACGTGTATGAGTGCGGGCTAGCAGGCTGACGTGGCTAATACGTGTAACTGTAGGTCCTGGCTGACTGGTCCGAGATGTCTACCAGGCTGGCACATGTGCTAACTGGGACTCGAAGGTCCACGTGTCAGGATTGTGGGTCAAATATGTCAAAATGGGGTCCACTGGAGAGGTGGGACCCGACCGTCCACATGTACGAGTGTGGGCCAGCTGGCCATCGTGGTTAACACATGTTGATGCGGGTCCCGTTGGGTGGGTCTACGTGTTGTTTGCCCGGTCCAACGTGTCCATATCGTGGCCACATGTCATGGTGGTGCCCGCAGATAAAGGCCTGGGCCTGTTTTAAAGGCAGGCCCAAAATGAAATTATTGTGGATCCGTCCCAAGTGTGAGTGAGCCACCAGGATCCACATCGTGGCCTCGTGTCATGGTGGTGCCCGCAGATAATAAGGAATGGGCATGTTTCAAAGTCAGGTCCGAAATGAAATTGCTATGGAGCCGGCCCAGTTTGAGTGAGCCACCAAGATCCACTCTATCTGGCCCAGTAAGAGAAAAAGGCCCGCTCTGGAAAAAGGTGTGCCCAATGCTCCCTAAAAATGGAGGAAAAATTTTGCTAGGGCATGGGTTTGAACACGGGCCAAAGCCAGTTTGGCAGTTGCTATCCACCACTGCGCTACTCAAGTGTTTTCGACTACAAACTCAACATATTTATTTTGGATGTGCATTTGTCTAATTTCCTCAATGACTACTACTCAAAAAAGGAGTGGGATTTTGTGGATTCCCCCGATGCCACGATGATTCCTATTCCCGAGCACCCTTCTCGAGGTGGTTGCCATCCCCCCGAGACGCAGCACCGACTGAACTTCTTAGTGATGACACGGTCGTCAGCAGCAGTCCCTAGAAGGGGTTGTCTTCAAGAGATCTCCTTGTCTGTGTCCTCGCCATTTTGAATAGGGGATTTCAAGATCCAACTCCCGCTCTCGTCGTCCTCAGCTCAGCCCTCCCCCAAAGAGGTGCACCTGCCGCCGCGTGCGCGGTGACTCCAAAGTCGGCCGACGCATCTCAGTAGAGTAGTTCACTGATGACATCGCATAGGACAACCCCTGGGCGGTCGTCTACAGGATCGCTTCCCCGACGGCGCGTCCGAGGAGGGGGGCCGTTGGCTTCGGCGGGCATCCGTGGGGATGCTTGGCCAGCGGCACGTCCGAGGAGGGCAACATTGCCGTCGGCGGCTGTCGGATTTGCACTACAACAAGTCTGCCTAAGGTATCCCCAAGCAGTAGATTTGTAGGCGGGGTAGATCGGAGAGCAAGGAGCTTGATGGTAACACAAGGACGCAAGGACTTAGACAGGTTCGGGCCGCACGGAGCATAACACCCTACGTCCTATCTTCGGGGATTTGCATTACGGTTTGTAGAATGAGTAGCAATGGCTAGGGTTACGTGTCTCCTATGGGTACCCTCACGGCTCCCTATATAGCCGAGTAGTCATGGGTTACAAGTTAGGGTAAATCTTCTCAGGTTTGTTACAAGGAATTGTTGGGGACGCCACCTTCGAGATCACGACTGAAGGTGTCTGAAGGCCTCGGAGCACAAGAAGAGGGCAACACACCAGGTGCACCTCCCGAAGGTGTCCTGAAAGGTCAGCACCAGGAGTCCCGAAGGCGGAAGTCAACCAGGGGCTCCGAAGATCGCCATGGGGGGAGCAAAGCTGCTTCGCCTACCGCTTCGGCTTGGGCCTCGAGGTTCATCGACGAGTGGTGGAGAAGAATGTGTGGGGGCCCGGTGATCCTGTCAGACGCGGGCCCCGGTTGTAAGGCATAAGCAAGGGAAATACCCATTTAGCCCTGGAATATTCCTAGAATATATTTGTTGGAGGATAAAAAGGTGTAATACTACAAGGGAGTAGGTGAAACCGCCCATATAAATACCCATGTAACTGTAATTGATGGGAGGATTTTTTGGAGGAATAGATATATTTTCCCGCTACTACGAAGGTGTTTGAGTGTGGGTGTCTTGTCCATCATCATTCTGCGAGCTGTTGTGGTGCTTCTTCATTTCGAAGGGTACCCTCCACCAATAGTTTTGGCGCCCACCGTGGTTCGTACAACACTTCGCATGGCGAACAAGAAGAAGGCGGCTGGGGCTTCGGCCCGGAGCAAGGAGGGCGCCGGGGCCATGGTCCCCCTGCAGCCTTCAAACCAGACAAGTGGCGAAGGGGTCGAAGTCAAAGAGGTGGCCAACGGCCAGTTCAAGGTCCAGCTTGAAGAAATGGGAGTTGCTTCAAAAGACATCACGACATGCTGAAGGATTGAAGCAACGTTAGGGGAAGCTGCGGCGTGGGCTCAGGAGGCAGCCCGGGCAGCCAAACCAACAACAAGCCAACACAACCCAAGGGCAAAGGGGAAGCAGATTCCACCAACCAAAGCCATGATCAGGCAACTTCAAGAGGAAGAGTTGCGATGCGAGCTGACACATCAACAACTGCATGAGAAGCGAAGGTTGCAGGAGAGAATGAGCATGCCGGAGGAGGAAGTCCACGAAGGCTTGGAAAGCCCACCACGAAGGCAGCCTCGTGAACGTATCAGGTCTGAGGTGACAAGATCAAGGGAAAGAGAGAGGCGGCACTACTCCGAGGAGGAGTCGGAGGAGGAGTATAGGAGCCGAAGGGACTATCGTCGAAGGTCCCGAAGGCAGGAAGAACCCTGGACACCCTTGGCAGAGGAGCTCGAGGAGGTGCCGTGGCCGCACCGATTCAATGCTGCTACCATACAAAAGTTCGATGGCGAGATCAACCCGGAGGAATTCCTCCTAAAATACGAAGCGGCGATAGAGTCCAACGGGAGATTCAGAGACGAAGGCCATGGCTTTGGTCGTGGCAATGAAGGGGGCGGCGCAGCACTGGTACACTAACCTCCCGAGGGGGTGCATTCATTCGTGGAGCCAGCTTCGTGCTAAGCTGCTGACAAACTTCTGAAGGTTAAAGCCGGAGGAGTGTTGATGCTTGATACGGCACACTTTTCGACCGTCAAAACCTGCTTAAAAGCAATGTTTATCCAAGGATCAACACTAGAATAGGGCTTTATCTGACAAATTCCACTAGTGCTGTTCAATTTCTGTATGCAGGCAAATACATGGTGAAAATGCAGGAATTCAACAAAAAAGATTCAAGGTGTAAACGCAAAATGCGCCAAATGGCTTTGCAAGAGCAAAAGAGGCCCACCAGAGCAAGTAACCGATAGAGCACAAGGCCCATTCACTTACCAGCAGGCTAAGGGACCACGTGTCAGCACCTCGACCAAAGTTGAGGTTGGTTGGTGACCAACCTGGTTCGGCCGAACCAGGCAGGTCGGCCGACCCAGGAAGGCCACCACCGCCTTACCTACTGCACGTGGTGCCTCTTCTTTGGTACTAGAGGTCGGTTTGGGCAGGCCTCGGCATGTTGCATGGCAGGAGCACCTCCTACACACCCCTATAAATATGAGGGGGGGTGCTTCTAAGAGAGAGACACCTTCACATCCCACTCAACTCCCTTTTGGAGTTTTTCTTGTGTTCATGACCTCTCGGCTCATTTCTAGAGATGATTAGAGTTAGGGAGAGAGTGGGGAGGAGCTTGGGGGAAGTGTCGGGTTTGTTGGCACTCTTCTCGAACTTGTACCTCGACGAATGCTTGTCAATCAAAGTGTTCGTACTTTTTTATGTGCTTAGTTTCTTAGTTAATTTATAGTTCTAGCTCTTTAGTTTCTTAGCTGGACCAATAGTTCATTAGTTTCTAGTGGGTGCTTTAGTCTAAGGCCTTAGGCTAGAGTAGTAACGATAGTGTAGACGTGGTGTCTAGACTAGACTTACGTGTTGGTTGTGGTATATCCCATGGTTAGATGAGGTAGGTAGCAGGTGGTGATAGCCCTGTCTATCCAGTGTAACCCTACCCGTTCGGATATATCCCAGTGTCGTATTACTAGAACTCACTAGTCTTGTTCTGTGGGAGGCTAGTAGCCCGAAGCAAGCAACCAGGATAGTTCTATCTTATCTCTGAAACCCAGCCTTAGGAAACCTCTCTACCCTCACCTCTAGCGGGTGTGGTGACCGTGGAAGAACCTGAACCATAGAGAAAGTACACATGTTCCTCAGTAGATACGATACCCTTGGAATACTCCTGGGTGAAAGCTACAACGGTATCCGTGCACTTGCGGATTTATTTCGTGACGCTAGGAAACGTCAACAAGCTTTCTGGTGCCATTGCCGGGGAACGGTT
The DNA here is from genome assembly GCA_032594955.1 of Panicum miliaceum. Taxonomy (NCBI): domain Eukaryota; kingdom Viridiplantae; phylum Streptophyta; class Magnoliopsida; order Poales; family Poaceae; genus Panicum; species Panicum miliaceum. Next base: position 834,293 of record CM064070.1, on the reverse strand, counting down.
GCTACTTTCTCATCGAACCTAGTTCGCCCTCGTATCCTTTTCTTTTCTTTGATTCTATCTCTACCCCCGCTACCCATGGAGCAACTATCCATGTTTCAGCTCTCCGCACCCAAGAGTGAATTTTGTGAACCAGCCTCTTCATCTGATCCAATTCTTTCATCTGGTTACGAAATTCCCTCCGGATTCTTGAGCAAAGTTCAGGAAAGTACCTTCTCAGGATGGGGGGGGGAGGGAGGGTGAAAATCCCTACCATCATCTGCGTGAATTCGAGCAAGTGTGTTCGTGTCTGAAAATCTCAGGCATGACACATGAGACTCTGAAGTGGAAGTTGTTTCCCTTTTCTCTCATAGAAGAGGCGAAGCGATGGTACACGTCCAACGTGAGATTTGGAAACGGGGATTGGAAGAAGTTGCGAGACCGATTTTGTCTCAGATACTTTCTGATCACTCGTATATGCACCTTACGAGCAGAGATTCTGGCTTTACGTCAGAACAAGAAGGAATCCCTTGGTGCAACAGGGGCCAGATTTTCCCTTCTAGTTGAATCTGGTCCCGACTTGTTTTTACCCGATCCTTTGTTACTTCAACATTTGTATGTGGTACTGAATGAGGATGATGCACAATACCTCCATAACGCAGCCAGAGGTTCATTCTTGCACAAGAACTCAGTCGAAGGAAGAGAAATCCTACGTCTCTTATCGGGAACCACCTCAAATAGAGCAAGAGGTACTACAAGAGGAACCCAAGGTAGCCGAATCCAAGCCTGTAGGACTCCAATCCTTAGATTCGACTCCCGTACCCCTTCCTGAACTAGAATCCAAAACACCCGAGGTAGAGGACCCTCTACCTTCGGAATTTGAGCATGGATTCGAGGAGGATCTCTTTGGAAATCTAGGCAACACCTGGAAGTACCTATGCCAAAAGCAACCACTAGTCCCTGTCACTCCCTTAGAACCATATGAAAAGAACTACCTTTTAGAGACTATCAAGGAGTTGACAGCCGTAATGAGCAGCGAATGGTCAATGGAAGGAGAGTCGAGCTCATCTCCCATTCAAATTAGCCACCCTTGTTCTCTCATCCGCTGCCGCATAAAGAATCAGGATGTGGACGCTCTCTATAACCCTGCCGTTGGGGCGAACATCATGTCCTACAAATTCGCGCGCGCCTTTGTAGGAGGCGAAGCTCTAATCCCAACGGACAGGACCCTCAGGGGGTCTTCAGGTTCCCTTACAGGAAGCCACGGGGTACTTCAAAAGGTGTCAGTGCGACACAGCGATGTTAAGGTGAAACTAGATTTCCATGGTTTCGAAGTTCCCAACTTCGACATTCTTATTGGCCATCCAATCGTGAAGCTTTTCACGGACGTGCCGAATTCGGGAACCCTTAACATCAAACTGGGGAAAGAGGAGGTGTTGGACACTGACCCTCTAGATTGGAAGCTTCCCTTTGAGATCATGTGTGATGCTAGCAATTATACGGTGGGGGCCGTACTTGGGCAGACCAAGGGCAAGAAGCATCACGCGATTGCTTCTGCGAGCAAGACACTAACAGGAGCTCAACTTAATTAGGCCACAACTGAAAAGGAGCTTCTGGCAGTTGTCTTTGCTATAGATAAGTTTAGATCTTACTTAGTGGGTGCAAAGGTTATTGTATACACTGACCATGTAGCTCTGAAGTACCTTTTCACTAAGAAAGATGTGAAGCCAAGGCTCATAAGGTGGATCCTTCTACTCCAGGAATTCCATTTAGACATTAGAGATAAAAAGGGAGTAGAAAACTAGGTGGCAGATCATTTGTTGTGTATGAATATCACTAACACGCATGAATTGCCGATAAATGATTTCCTTCGGGATGACATGCTACTCAAGGTAACAACTTCGAACCCCTGGTACGCAAATATTGTCAATTTATGGTTTCAGGGTATGTCCCACCTAGGGAAAACAAGAAGAAGCTAGTGACCGAGAGCAGACGACACCTATGGGATGAGCCATACCTCAACAGAGTTTGTGCACACGGATTACTCCGAAGATATGTCCCCACAGCAGAAGGAATCAAGATTATTGAGAAATGCCATGCAACACCATACGGAGGGCACTATGGTGTGTTTCACACTCAAGCGAAAATATGGCAGAGTGGTTTCTATTGGCCAACAATATATGAAGACACCAAGGACTTCGTTTGAAGGTGTCCCAGTTGCCAGAAACACGGAGGAATCTTAGCTCACGATGCCATGCCTCTCACATACAATCTTCAAGTGGAGCTTTTTGATGTATGGGGCATCGACTATATGGGACCCTTACCAAAGTTCTATAGCTGCGAATATATCTTGGTCACAATGGATTATGTGTCCAAATGGGTAGAAGCAATGCCATGCAAGGCTGCCGATGCAAAGCACGCCCGGAAAATGTTTCAAGAGATAATCTTTCCAAGGTTTGGGACACCTCGGATGGTAATTAGCGACGGAGGATCGCATTTCATCGATGCGGCCTTCCGAAGTTTCCTCAAGGAACTCGAGACACAGCATAACATTGCAACCCCGTATCACCCTCAGACCAGTGGTCAGGCAGAAACATCAAACAAGAAAATCAAGAATATTCTGCAAAAGACCGCCAATGAGATGGGTAAACAATGGAAGCCTAAGCTAGCGGATGCACTATGAGCATATCGCACAGCCTACAAGACTCCCATTGGAATGTCACCCTATCAACTTGTCTATGGGAAGACGTGTCATCTACCCGTCGAATTGGAGCATAGAGCACATTGGGCTATCTGAAGATGGAATATGGATTTGGACCTAGCAGGAGAGCACAGAAAGAGGCACATATCAGAATTGGAGGAGTGGAGAGAAAAAGCCTATCACAGTGCCGCACTATATAAAGAAAGAACCAAGAGATGGCACGATAAAAGGCTAAAGCCAAAAGTTTTCACTCCTGGAGATAAGTTACTACTTTTCAACTCCAGGGTAAAACTCTTCGATCACGGGAAGTTAAGAAGCAAGTGGACGGGACCCTACCTCGTCATCGACACATCAACGCATGGAGCCATAACGATCCAAGATGATGAAGGTAACATCCACAAGGTAAATGGCCATCGTCTAAAATTATTTTTAGATCATAATACAGCTTTAAACAAAGATGTAGACTTGATTGAACTCGTTCAACATGACTATATACTTGATTAAAGGCTCTATATGTCATATACTAAGGTAAGTCACTTGTATAAACTCCCTTGACTCTCCCCTTTGCTGTCTAGAGAAGGAGGGAGGCCAGCTGGGCCAAGCCAGGTCGGGCGACCTGCCTAGGTCAGCCGAACCAGGGTAGCAGCACCAACGGCCCATCTTCGGCAGGCTAGGCTATCCTCGCGTCCTAGCCCAAATTCTGGCTGCCACGGGTTCTTTCGACAACAGAAAATAGGGTTTGTTCCCTTTTTCTTCTCCTTTGAAAACTCTTCTTCCTCCTCTCAACCTCTTTCCATCTACCTTCACCTCTCCACCTCCAAACCCATCTGCACTGCTTGAGACCACCCATGGCCGGCAAAGAGGTCATCACATTCATCAACTCCACCGCCATTGATCAGCTGATGGTAGCACCAACCCCAGCGAATAGTCCCAAGACCCTAAACCTTGTCAAGCCAGCGGAAGAAAGGGTCAAATCAATCGAAGTGGTGCCCCCAGCGATGAATCCCGCTGCTGTGTGCAGCGGGAGGCCGAGAGGCGCCAGGCCCAAGTCGGCGACCCCCTAGGTCGGCCGAACCGGGGCAGGAACCGCTCGGCCCCCCGTTCCTCGGTGCGGGAGTCCTCAAAGAGTGCAGCACAACCAGAGGAGGCTCGGGGCCAGAAGTCATGTAAATAGCACCCAAAAGAATTAATTGAGATAGTTAGAGTCATGCTGTTTCAAGACAAAGACGCTTCGGGGCCAAGTCTAAAGCCGTATGAGCGATATGTGGGATCGCTGCTTAACAAGGATGGGGATGTCATAAGCCATGACTATAGAAGAGAAAAGATATCCCCAGACGATCCACCGCTGCAGCCACGCCTCAAGATTTTTGGTGTGCGACCACCAGCCAGGGAGGCGGATGACATGAGGAGGCCAGCTGATTCCACAGCTATGGTCCAAGGAGGAGCTTATCCTCCTAATGAAGAGTGTACAGTTGGAACATAAGAAGCTGCACCAAGGATTGAGAAATTAGAAGGCAGCAGTAGCCGGAATCTATAAGGATCTCCAGTTGCTTCACAGCAGCCTAAGCAGCGGCATAGATTGGCTGGCTGAGGCTCTAGGGGAGGGAAGTAACTTGGATGGTAACTCATATGAGGATCTTCCTTAGCTTAGTTTAGTTTAGTCGGGCACTAGGATTAGGTTTATTTCATTTGATTAGTTTGCTTCATCTCATTTTGTTTTCAATGTAAGCGCCCCCATTTAATTTGAATAATTCAAACTTTGCCTCTCCTGTGTTAATGCCGGCAGAGCCCCTTTGCATTTCACTTTTTTTTTGCTTTGATTGAATAAAGACAGGTTCGAAAACAAGTGTGGGGGAGATCATCGCTACATCTAGTACACATCCCCACGACTCACGTGCACCACAGGACGGACTCATATGCAAGTGAATATCCAATACCGTCTCGTTCCGGAACCACGGTTTGCACGTCCTCACACATTTTCTCCCTGTTCTCCGAGTTTTAAACATGCTATTAAAACTGCCTAATATAAAATGGTTTAACTCATGAGAACCCGCCGTTCCGCTGGGTGATTTATGCATAAATTTTATTCTTTACCATGCTTGAGTTTGCGAACCACCAGTTAGGGAACCCATAATGCTAAAGTTGTTGATTGATGAGATATGGTTTTGATTAAAGTTTCTCTACCTGTTTCTCTTGTTGAACTTGGGAATTTTCTTTTTAACTGAAAACAAAACTATCCCATGGTCTGTTTATCCTTCTACCTACCACAGCCATATGCAGTTACTTTACATTGTGAAAAAACCCCACATAAAAGCGCCTTGCTGTTACATTGAGCTTTATCAAATGTTGTGACCCAAGCAAGATCTGTTCCTTTATTAGTTTGGTTGAGAGGCACGTGCACGAATCATCATTCGATTCCATTAATAAAGTGTCCTCCGAAGGTATATGATCGCTCTCCAAATATTCCCCTGAAAAAAAGAGAAAAAAAGAAGAGAGGGTGAGAAAAATAAAAGATGGCATGCCAAAGAAGCATGACCCAAAAAAAAAAGAAAAAGAGAGAAAGAAGAAAGAAGGGGAAAAGGAAGAGAGGAAAAGACAGTGCCGAAAGAGTTCACATCCGCCACACGTGCACTCTCTTGATCAAACAGGTAAATGATACAGAGTCTCCGTGCATCCAATCTTTGATGTTGCAATAGATGTACCTTCAAGGGCGCGTTCATATACCTCCTACCGAGCTCCACTTCAGCTTTACACAAAAGGAGAGAGGGTTACACTTCTGAGGTAAATAGATAACTGAGTGACTGAGAGTGCTGCCCGAAGGTAAGACCATGGAATATTTTCTTTTCAAAAATCTTTCAAAAACATCCCAAGGATAGCAGGTGAGCGGAAGAGGATACTTAAGTCCTCATCATTCCATCCTGCTACTGCTTATAGCATATTGGTAGACACTTCATGGTTCATGAACAAAGGTAAGGGTTTAGAATAACTTTTATGCAGTTATCCTACCAGAGCAGCCGTTCCGCCTGGGTTCTGTCGCCTTCACTCGAGGATGAGCAAAGGGCCAAGTGTGGGGGATCTAGTTGATGCTCGATACGGGCCACTTTTCGACCGTCAAGACTTGCATAAAAGCAACATTTATCGAAGGATCAACACTAGAATAGGGCTTTATCTGACAAATTCCACCAGTGCTGGTCAATTTCTGTATGCAGGCAAATACATGGTGAAAATGCAGGAATTCAGAAAACAAGATTCAAGGTGTAAACGCAAAATGCGCCAAATGGCTTTGCAAGAGCAAAAGTGGCCCACCAGAGCAAGGAACCGATAGAGCACAAGGCCCATTCACTTACCAGCAGGCTAAGGGACCACGTGTTAGCACCTCGACCAAAGTTGAGGTTGGTTGGTGACCAACCTGGTTCGGCCGAACCAGGCAGGTCGGCCGACCCAGGAAGGCCACCGCCGCCTTACCTGCTGCACGTGGTGCCTCTTCTTTGGTACTAGAGGTCGGTTTGGGCAAGCCTCGGCATGTTGCATGGCAGGAGCACCTCCTACACACCCCTATAAATATGAGGGGGGGTGCTTCTAAGAGAGACACACCTTCACATCCCACTCAACTCCCTTTTGGAGTTTCTCTTGTGTTCATGACCTCTCGGCTCATTTCTAGAGATGATTAGAGTTAGGGAGAGAGTGGGGAGGAGCTTGGGGGAAGTGTCGGGTTTGTCGGCACTCTTCTCGAGCTTGTACCTCGACGAATGCTTGTCAATCAAAGTAAGTGTTCGTACTTTTTTATGTGCTTAGTTTCTTAGTTAAGTTATAGTTCTAGCTCTTTAGTTGCTTAGCTGGACCAATAGTGCCCTAGTATCTAGTGGGTGCTTTAGTCTAAGGCCATAGGCTAGAGTAGCAACGATAGTGTAGACGTGGTGTCTAGACTAGACTTACCTGTTAGTTGTGGTATATCCCATGGTTAGATGAGGTAGGTAGCAGGTGGTGACAGCCCTGTCTATCCAACGTAACCCTCCCCGTTCGGATATATCCCAATGCCGTATTACTAGAACTCACTAGTCTTGTTCTATGGGAGGCTAGTAGCCCGAAGCAAGCAACCAGGATAGTTCTATCTTATCTCTGAAACCCAGCCTTAGGAAACCTCTCTACCCTCCACCTCTAGCAGGTGTGGTGTCCTTGGACGAACCTGAACCGTAGAGAAAGTAGACACGTTCCTCAGTGGATAAGATACCCTTGGAATACTCCTGGGTGAAAGCTACAACGATATCCGTGCGCTTGCGGATTTATTTCGTGACACTAGGAAACGTCAACAAGTAGTTAACTTCCTGTGGTTTTCATGCTTTCAAGCAAGGAGAGAAAGAAACACTGCAAGAATATATGCACCGCTTCGTTAAGTTGTGTGCCAAGGCTCCGCACGTCCCTGATGTGACTGTCATTGATGCAGCGATAGCGGGGCTTCAAATGGGTCCCTGTGGAGAGTACTTGGACAGGCGCAAGCCTCGGACTATGGAGGAGCTGTTTGATGTCATGCAAGAATACTCCAAGCCGTATCGGGGTAGAAGGAGAAGAATCGAAGCTCGCAATCAAGAAAAGAAGAACAAATCGAATCAATGGTCACAATCGAAGCCGTGGAACGCTGAGCAGTCGAAGCAGCAGAATCATAAGCCTGTCAACACAGTTGCGGGGGGTCAACGGAACCAAGAGCCCCAAGGATCACATCACGGTGGAGGTCGAGGTGGCCGCGGGGGCCGAGGAGGCAAAGGACCTTCGGGTCAAAAGACCCCATATTGCTATTTTCATGGCAGGGACCAGGGGCATTGGAAAAATGAATGCCACTTCGCAAAAGAAAACAAGAAGGAGTTTGACGACAAACCCACAGAAGTGCCAAAGTCAGTGAACCACACCTCCAGAGGCGACAGAGCGGGATCAGTAGCTTCGGCACCTCAATGGCCAGCTCATCACCCAATGTTCAACTACAACCCAATGTCGTATGTGCCACAGTACCTGCCGGCACCGCTACTACCGCCAGTGCAACACAGTCAGATGCCTTCAGCATACAACCAAGGGTGGGTCCAAAGTTTAGCCACCCAAGGCTACGATCCAAGAAACTATCATCTACCACCTCCACCGAAGCTGGAACAAGGCAGATACTGGAGACAGCCGGAGGGGCCCCGAAGGTAAGAAATTCCGGATGTCCGATGGTGAACGTGATAAACGCAATTTCGGGAGGATCCAATATAAATCGAAGAGGCAGAAGAAAGAGTACCTCCGGGCGGTCAATCATGTATGCGAAGGCAAACACTTCAGAACACCGTGGTCTCATGTCCCAATAACCTTCACTCAGGCTGATCTCAGACTCAAGAACTACCCTCATAATGACCCCCTCATCATCAGAGCAAACATAGGCAAAAATTCAGTGCATTTCTACGGGAATGATGTGGGAAGAATTCTTGTGGATAATGGCAGTTCAACAGATGTCATCCTCTGGCGGTGCTTCGTCCAAATGGGATTCATGGAGAAAGACTTGAAGAAGTCTGAATACCCTTTGATTGGCTTTGGTGGGAAGAAAATTCAAGCCGTCGGCAAGGCCGATGTGAATGTAACCTTCGGGGAGGGTGCTACGATGAGAAGAGAAGTCATAACATTCGATATTGTTGATATCCAGTACCCATACAATGTCATCCTTGGCAGAAACACAATCCTCAGGTTCGCCGATGTTATCCACCAACCATACCTATGCATGAAGATCCCCACGGTCGGAGGTGTCATAACGGTCTATGGTGACCAAGAAGAAGCATGAAGATGTGAAGACAATACTTCGCATACCTCGAAGAATGTGCATGCAATTGAAGATCAAAAACAGCCCGAAGCGGAGCATAATCAGCAAGAGCCCAAAGCCGAAGAGGCCACCGAAGGGCTAAAGGCAGCGGAGCATACCAAGAAGGTGCTTTTGTGTGAAGACGTGCCAGATCGCATGGTAGTTATTGGCAAGGGTCTCGAACAAGCCGAAGAGGAAAGGCTTATACATTTCCTTCAGAATAATCAAGATGTTTTTGCTTGGTCTTTGGCAGACTTGAAGGGTGTCAGCAGAGATATCATGGAGCACTCGCTCAATGAAGACCCGAAGGCAAAGCCAGTTCGACAGAAACTCCGCATGATGTCAAAAGAAAGGAAGAAGGCAGCTCAGGCGGAAGTCTAGAAATTGCTAGATGCAGGGGTCATACGCGAGGTGCAGTTCTCAGAATGGCTTGCGAATGTGGTGATGGTGCCGAAGAAGAATGGCAAGTGGCGCATGTGCATAGATTTCACAAACCTCAACACAGCATGTCCGAAAGATGACTACCCGTTGCCCCGAATTGACACCCTGGTAGACGAAGCTGCAGGTTCGGAAATGATGAGTATGCTAGATTGCTTTTCTGGGTACCATCAGATCTGGATGAGGAAAGCCGACAAAGACAATACCAGTTTCACTACCCTCTTCGGGACATTTTGCTTCGTGTGAATGCCCGAAGGTCTCAGAAATGCAGGTTGCACCTTCAATAGAATAGTGCACGCAGTCTTGGGCTCGTAGCTCGATAGAAACGTCTTAGCCTATGTGGACGATGTGGTCATCCGAAGCTAGAAGAGAAGTGATCATATTCAGGACCTTTGGGAAACATTTGCGAATTTGCGACAGCATGGAATGAAACTAAACCCCGAGAAATGTGCCTTCGGGGTCAGGAGAGGAAAGTTGCTGGGTTGCATGTTATCAGAAAGGGGGATTGAAGAAAATTTGGATAAAATTGAAGCCATTAGAAGAATGAATGCCCCTCACACTCAGAGAGAAGCACAGAAACTTGCTGGAAGGCTGGCAGCTCTAAACAGGTTTATTTCAAAGTTGGCAGAATGAAGCCTCCCTTTCTTCAAGGCTTTGAAAGGCACCGGGAATTTTCAGTGGGGTCCCGAGCAGCAACGGGCTTTTGATGATTTGAAGGCATACATCGAGAACTTGGCTATCTTGAGCAGCCCAACACCAAAGGCAGAACTCTTGTTATACATCGCCTCGGCAGGGTCCGCAGTCAGTGCAGCAATGGTGGAAGAGCGCAAAATTGACGGCGAGCTTCGGCAAGTCCCAATTTATTTCGTGTGCGAAGCCCTCAACGGGTCCAAACTGTTGTACTTGGAAATGGAGAAACTGGCATATGCGGTGGTCATGGTAGCCAGAAAGCTTCGATATTATTTCCAGAGCCACCAAATCACAATCCCAACTTCATACCCCCTTCAAGACATATTCGAGAACAGAGAATCCTCGGGTAGAATTGGCAAATGGATAGCCCAGCTGGCAGAACATACCATCAACTTCACTTCACACAGCGCAATCAAGTCACAGGTGCTAGTAGATTTTGTGGCAGATTGGACACCTTCGTTCCCAAGGCAAGAATGCCCAACGACCGAAGTCATTTGGCAGATGGCATGTGATGGGGCTTATTGTGAAAAAGGGGTTGGAGCTTCTGCAGTACTAGTGGCACCTTCCGGCATCAAGTTGAAATACGCAGCAAGGCTGGATTTTGGTGGATGCACAAACAACATCGCAGAATACGAAGGTCTTCTTCTAGGCCTTTGGAAAGCAAGAGCATTGGGGGTCTGAAGGTTAACTGTCAAAAAGAACTCAGAACATGTAAAGGGGCATGTTGACGAGTCATACAAGGCACAGAATCCCAAGATGTGAAATGTCTGGCAGCAGTGCGAAGCATGGAGAAACATTTTAGGCTTCAGAGTCAAGAGTTTCCCAAGGGATCTCAACAAAGAAGCAGATGAGTTAGCGAAGGAAGCTGCTCTGCAGAATCCACTACCTCCGGAAGTGTTCTTTGAAACATTAAACAAGCGTCAATTCACAACGAGGAAGCACCTGTAAAGTTTGTAAATGCAATAACCAGCGAAGACTGGCGGGCTATGATAACCAGCAAAAAATTGATCCACATCCAATCCTTCAGTTTCCAGCTGCAGAGCAGTGTCACACCCGGTTTGAGGACAAAACCGAATGCATAACTATATGTATGCCAGGATCAAGTTCCATACATATAGTGACATCATCAGTGAATAACAACAACAGTATCACGTAAAGAAACATAAATAAGGACTTACAAGACTATTAGAGATATGCGCTTATCATGGAAACGAAGGCTCCACACTTCATAGGCAGACGACTGGGGGTTGCGTACGCCTAGAACTCTTCATTATCTTCAGTAGACTTCACACCTTTTTCTTCTGAGCAGCAGTTAGCAAGGGTGAGTACACTTATGGTTGGTACTCAGCAAGGCCACAAGAAATAACTAGAGTAACGATTTAAATCCATCTTTAACTTTATTAATCATGTGAGGGTCCAGGCCGCTCTTGACCGTGAGCACGGCTGATATATCAGTTTTAGACACTCTGCAGAGGTTGTACACTTTCACCACAAGTCGCGTAAAAGTTCAAAAGAACTTTGGACCCAACCATGCAGTGCTAGCTAGGCACAATACCACACTTCCGAGGTGTGATTGCATAGGGACGCTACGAGGCCTTTACAAAGATTCCCTAATAAGAAGTAGTCCGCTAGAGTTTCGGTAGCAGTGTGGTCCATAAACCTCCCTAATAGTCAGCACCTTAGCGAAGGCTGCTACCCCAAGAGGACCGGGCTATGACCCCTATCACCGACCCCCTCCTTGCCCTTTCGGTAAGACCGCTTCAAACTAGAGTCTCTAATTATTTAGCCAAGACCAGAGCCATATAGTCCTCGTGGTTGTACTGTTTTCCTGGGTGGTTCTCCACGTTCCATTTAATACATGGTATTCTTGTAAATAAGCATAGATAGAAGGATGGTTATGGTCACTTGCCTTTTTCCAACGAAAAGCTACTCTTACTGCTCTTCAGTTCTTGCTCACTTGGAAAACTTGATCTTCAAGCTTCAACAACGATCATCCTATTCGAAGCAAATATTGAGCACAAACATACAAAACAACAAACAAGTACAGCTAAGAACAATACACCAATCACAAAACAAAAGCTTTTAAAAGAGCGTGCTAAAGGATAAGGCTCGCTGCTACGATTACAAGGGCACAAGAAACACGGAAAACGGAGTTAGGGTTGAAAAGACACAGCTATCGGAAGATTGGTATTATAAAAGAAACAAAAGAACTATGAGCTTTATTTATTTTATTTGGAAAACAAATGTAAAAGATATTCAAAACAAAATATCCTTGATTATAATTAACTTATATTATATTTTTATTTATAAAAGCGGAGTAGAACTTAGTCATATTTTATTTATGATTGTCTATGTACAAATTACACTAATTAACAATTAGAAAGAAACTTGTGAGAGCATCTAAACGCATAACTTTATATTTGGTGTTCAACTAAACAAATTATATTTAGAACACATTTGAGTTAGTATTAATTGAATTGACATTAGTTATGAAAAACCGGAGGTAAAGACCTAGGTAGATTTTAATTAGAAAAACTAGGTGAGAGAACTTTAATCAAATTAATCTATTTTTAATTAAAAGACAGGAACTAAGGCACAACGACATGACTAGACGGTAGCTTAGGGTTTCAGAAGACTAACGCAATAAGAACGAGTCGAAACGGAGCTAAAACGACGAAGATATGGCTAAAAGGCTCCAAGGACTTATCTGCGAAGAAACTGAACTTTCAGGGGCTAAATCTGAAGAAATTAGGGGCTAAAACATAATTAAACATTAAACAGATTGTCGGGGTGCAAAACTGGAGATCTTGGACGACGGGTACTAATTCTAGAAAGGTCAGAGGTCGGTACAGAAAAAGAAAGGGCTCAACTCTAATTATTTTTCTACTGATCTGGATTGCGGGTTGATTTTTGGAGAGCCTAGGGGTCTTTCTGCAAAGATTCCGGGGATGGCTAGGTCGGACGAATCTGGTCCGTTGGATCAGAATCGTGTGGCAGGGTAAGGGTCGGGCGAATCGGACGCGGCTCGGATCTGTTCTGGCCGTTAGATTTAGATCGGACGGCGGGACGAGGGTCGGGCGAAGGCGGCGTTTCGTGCGCGGCTCAGATTCGCTCTAGCCGTGAGATTTAGATCAAGTGACAGGGGAAGGGTCGGCTCGACGGAGTAAAGAGGGTCGGGCGAATCGGAGCTGCGCTGGGCGCTGGCGGCGAGCAAGAGCGGCGGTGGTCGGCCGGAGCTTCACCGAATCCGGTGTTCCGGGGCTTAGTTCAAGCTGGGTTTATGCCGGGGAGAGAGTGGGCGACACGGCGAAGGTGTTGGTGGTCACGGAACGGCTGTGCGGCGACTGTAGACCAGCGGCCACGGCGGCGGGCGGAAACAGAGGTCCGGCGAGCAATTGGGGCTGCGATAGAGCGGGAGAGAGGGGGAAAACGGGTGCGGCTTGGTGCTCACCACTTTGCGGATCTCCGGCGAGATTTGCAGGCGGCGGAGAAGCAGAGGAACGGTGAGTCGACGGAGGGGCGGCGTCACGGGGCGGCGGTGTTCCTCCGGTGTGCGGTTTCAAGCGGCGTGCGTCGGTGTTGAGTAGAGGAAGGGATTGAAGATGGCTCTGGTGCAAAGCGGGGCTCCGGCGTGGGTTTTATAGGGGAGGGGAGGAGGCGGAGCGCGTACCACGACGAGTATGGCAGCCAGCGTCGCGGGGAAGGAAAGAGAAGACGTGGGCGACAGCGCGGAGTCGATCCGGACTCCGGGTGAGGAAAAAGGAAAGGGGAGGGAGCGCGGACGACGGTGCAGCGGCGCGTCTGGCGTCGCGACGGAAAAAGGAAAGAGGGGAGGAGCAGAGGAAGAAGAAAGGAAAGGAAGAGAGGGGCGCCGACAGGTGGGACCCAGCTATCGATGGGAGAAGGGTAAGGGAGAGTAGGCGGTTTGGGCTTGTTGAGTTGGGCCACGGGGGAAGGAAGAAAAAGAAGAAGAGAAGGATTGGGCCGGCCGAGTTGGGCCGCAGGGAGAGGAAACAAAATAGAAGGAGAAGAGAGAGAGGTTTTGGGCCGGGCTGGAAGAAAAAGAGGAGGGGGTTCTAGGCTGGGCGAAAAGTGGGAAATGAGAGAGAAAGATGGGATGGGCCAAAAGAGATAGGGGAGAGAAAACGAGATTTTGAGGGTAGTTTTTGGATATTTTTATTTTGCAAACTCAAACACGCAAACAAACAAAAACCAATGTAACGACATGAATGCAACAAACATAAAACTGTTTTATTTAATTCTGAAAGACAATTATTTATTTTTTTTCCTATACTAGATTTTCTGTAAAGAAAATAAAAGTTGAAATTTTTATATAATTATGAGAAAATCATTGCTTTATTATTATTGTTATTATTATTATTTTATTTATTTTTTTAATCACATCCTAAAATCCATTAATTTTAGGGTGTGACAAAGAGTGAGGCCATATTTGGACATGAATTCAGGCATCTCTGATGAAGACTAGGCCCGATCTTCTAAGAGGTAGAAGGTAAACTCGATAGGTGGAACGTCAACGTTGGTGATCCGGGCTTCTAATAAGTCACGATTTGAACCCCTGCAACCATTACACCACTGCTCTGTTGGTTATCAACCAAGCACAACTTGATTGACCTCGCCAAGAAGGCTTTTCCTGCAGACGAATCGAGAACGCAAGCAAGAAAGTATAAGCACGCAATCTGAAATTGAAAGTATGAATGAAGCGATTCACAAAGAGAGGTTCGAGCACTCGGTTCGAAAGGACTAATCGACACAGTCGAGGAGAGCCAGGGTAGGGGCCCTGGATCAATGTATAAGGACTTGTCACCACAGATACAACGATGCAATCTCTGTTTCTCGAAGGAAAACACAAGAACGAAACAAAACCCGAGTCTAATGGTGGCGGCTACTGAGCTTATGAAGAGACTCATGACCTAGGGTTGGGTGCGACATCTAGGGGTGGGGGCGCCCACAACTTGGGTTGTAGGTCCGACACGATACAAAGCCCGAAAGGCCCAAAATAGGTGATGTAGCACATTGTCGTGGTCACTTAGAATGATCCAGGAACCTTCTGGAGCTGGGACCGGAAGCAAAAGAAGCATATCATCATCACGAATCCAGCGCATCGAAGAGCACCTCATTTGGACGCCGGATGAGGGAGATATCGCCGTTTTTGTGCAGGGTGGTCGGCTGAGTCCGATCCGAACTCGCAGTCCATGTTGGCGATGACTTGTAGCTTGGAGATGAGGCCATCTCGTGTATGTCCAGCGTGGTGGTGTCCTCGTCATCCTCCCCTTCTTGAATTGGAGTCGTCCTCGACTCCATCCCACCATCAAACTTCTGCAAAAGGTTAGTGACAACAGGGTGCAAAACGCTATGCATCGGATCATCAGAAAAAGGAACATGTGCACAAAGGATAGTACGACATGGTTCACCATCTAAATAATGTGCAGCATCCAAAGATGTAGTAGCAAGAAAAGCACCTTTGTTCAACTTAATTTCATTAGTTGGAACACTAGGTGGGTCAAAAACATTGTTCTTCTTAGAATTTTCAGCAAGCATCTTGTCATATTTCCTAATATCAGTAGGCGATAAAGGAAACAAAGTAATCTTTTTATTGTTATGCATGAGAGTATATGTATTTGTTCTACCTTGGTGTACAGTATTAGAATCATATTCCCATGAACGGCCTAACAAAAGAGAGCATGCTTCCATAGGTACAACATCAAAATCAGCATGATCATGATAGGAACCAATAGAAAAATGCATTCGAGCAGAATTAGTTACCTTTGCCTTACCACTATTATTTAACCATTAAAGATGATAAGGTTGGGGATGGGCACGTGTAGTCAAGCCAAGCTTCTTGACCAGATTTGAACTCACCAAATTATTGCAACTCCCACTATCAATTATGGTGCAAACACGACAATCCTTCATGATTAGAAACATGTGGAACAGATTATGGCGTTGTATCTTCTCCGGTTCTTGTTCCACTTGAGTACTCAGCACACGCTGCACAAGAATATTCTTGTAACCCGCCGTTGCAGCAATGGAGTCAATAGCCTCGCCCTCATCTTCTGAATATGCAACAACGTTAGTAGCGAGGACTAATTCATCTTCAACATCACTAGAACTTACATATCCTCCATCGGCAGTAGCAATGTATGCACGTTGACTTGGGCAATCTTTCATGACATGTCCCTTGCCCTTGCAGCGGTGGCACACAACGTTGGAGGAGCAGCTAGTGGAAGCACCAAGAGAATCATCCTTCTTCTTCTACGGTGGTGCCTGCAATTTAGCAACAATACCTTTCTCCGGAGCACTAGCAGGTGGTGGCGGTGTTGATGGCGGCTTAACAACAGGCGCCTTGGGCTTCTCAACTTCAGAATGCTGCTAAAATGATCTCCCAGTGTTAGACCTGAAAGAAAGTTGTTCTTGGTGATGTCCCTGTACTTCCTGTTCTGCTTTAAGAGCAAGATGAGACAATTGGGAAAAACGAGTCCATTCTTTGTAATCAAGAATATTTTTTATATCACGATTTAAACCACCAAAGAATCTAGCCCTACTTTCCTCATCATCCTCACGAATACCACAACGTGCTAAACCAATAAGCAATTCTTGATAATATTCCTCTACACTCTTATCACCTTGTGTTAATGTTTGCAATTTCAAATGTAAATCACGTTGGTAATAAGGAGGAAAACGAGACTTCATGCGCTGTTTAAAAACAGTCCAAGTTTGAGGCACACCAGCAGCATTACCAGCATTGCAAAGATCATTCCACCAAAACAGAGCAAAGCTAGTAAATTCACTAGAAGCAAGTCTAACTCTATGCTCAGCAGGAACCAAATGAGAATTAAACTTTTGTTCTACAGCAAGTTCCCAATTTAAATATTCCTCAGGATCAGCACTACCAGCAAAAGGAATCATGGAAAATTTAGCTTTACTAAAAGGATCATTGTTACCATGATTATGATTACCTCCCATACCGTAACGATTATGATGCAGGCGGTCTTCGTCGCGGTCAACAGCTAGTGGAGGTCGTTGTTCAATGTGCTCAACCCGGGTCACCAGGCCGGATATGTGGTGCATCATCTCATCAAACTTCTCAGTCATGAAGTTGCATTGTTCATCCGCAACCTTCTGAAGTTCGGCCTTGGACACACAATCATTGAAGTCCGTGGGGGACTCCATCTCTTTTCCTACCATGGTTAGAGCATAGCAAAAGACAACACAAAAGTATTATCCCTATCAACTAACACTACCGGGTGGTGGTGAAAGTGGAAAGCAAAATCTCAAGCGGCTTACCACCGTCTTGCAAGTGTTCTTACCAAAGCCAACAGGATGGTACAATCAGTTGTTGAGCTGGGTGTAACAGTTGCAAGATGAACCTGTGTTGATAGAAGTATATATGTGGAGCTTTAGGACAGGCACAATATGTAGCAAGGATAAGCAAATAACGAATGTAGATTAGCAAAGTTCAATAAGTATCCAAAGTACAAGTCACAATTGCTGGCTAAGATGTGCCCTAGACGTATCACAATAAGTTGTAACAAAGAATGATGGAAAAAGATCAAAGAACAAGCACACAACAACTCTGCCTAAGGAGTTTATCTTTTTCCCGATTTTCTTCAGAATTTCTAAAAAGACACTAGTAGGAATCAAGATTTTTTTTCTCCACTATTTTTTTTATATTTTCTCAAAAAAAGGATCACAAGAGATGGAACCACCAAAATTGGGACCTTAAACAGAGGTCAGATGTGCTCTACAGAAAAACAAGCACGTTCTCTGAAAACCTGAAATCAACTTGAATGAATTTTTTCTTTATCTTCCCGATTTTTTTTAATTTTTTGAGAATCCAAACTGTATGTAGTAGGGTTTGGATATGGCCCAAATGGAGTCATGAATCTTCTATAAAACATTGAGCCAAAATGGAGCACTGAGTGAAAAGTTATGTCTGTTTTACTGAAGGTACCTCAAGTCAGGGTTTTGAGGGGGCACAACTCGGCAGAAAGAATGACAACGACTAGGGAAAAGCTTCCCTATCCATCTCACACTGATCACGGATGAGCCAAGCTTCTCAGCAAACAATCCAGAAGCAGCAAGCAATAGGATATGCAAGATGAATCAAGAGGGGCTGTGGTGCAAGGCGATGAACACAAGGCGACTCGCAACCTATCTAGGGCTTGCACGGCGAGAGTTCACGCAAGGCCGCTAGCGAGGGCAAGTCGACTAAAGGGGTGGATCGACTTGTAATCTAGGTAATGGTGGATGGGATAGCGGCGGAAACAAAAACAAACTGCAACGGGCACGTTGACTACGACGACGAACACAACCTAAACCAGCAACAAGACTCGACCACGGACACAAACTCAACAAAGTGAATCTGATTCGAAATTGCAAAGGCTAAAAAAAATTCTAGGACAGCAGATTTTTTTGTAGGCTTTTTGTGGACTCTAACTATATGAAACAAAACTAATCTAAAGGGGAAAACAAAGGGTAATACCTCACGGGAAACCTGAAATTCGATACCACTTGATGAAGACTAGGCCCGATCTTCAGAGAGGTAGAAGGTAAATTCGATAGGTGGAATGTCGATGTTGACGATCCGGTCTTCTAATCAGTCATGATTTGAACCCCTACAACCGTTACACCGCTGCTCCGTTGGTTATCAACCAAGCACCACTTGATTGACCTTGCCAAGAAGGCTTTTCCTGCAGACGAATCGAGAACGCAAGCAAGAAAGTATAAGCACGCAATCTGAAATTGCAAGTATGAATGAAGCAAATCACAAAGAGAGGTTCAAGCACTCGGTTCGAAAGGACTAATCGACACAGTCGAGGAGAGCAAGAAAAGGGGCTCTGGATCAATGTATAAGGACTTGTCGCCACAGATACAACAATGCAATGTTTGTTTCTCGAAGGATAACACAAGAACTAAACAAAACCCGAGTCTAATGGAAGTGGCTACTAAGTTTATGAAGAGACTCACGACCTAGGGTTGGGGGCCAGGTCCGGGGGGGGGGGGGGGAGGGGGCGCCCACAACTTGGGCTATAGGCCCGACACGATACAAAGCCTGAAAGGCCCAAAATAGGTGACGCAGCACCTTGTCGTGGTCACACAGAATGATCCACGAACCTTCTGGATCTGGGACCAGAAGCAAATGAAGTGTCTCATTGTCACGAATCCAATGCATCGAAGAGCACTTTATTTGGACACCGGATGAGGGAGATATCGCCGTTTTGGTGCAGGGTGGTCGGCTGAATCTAAACCGAACTCGCAGTCAATGTTGGCGACGACTTGTAGCTTAGAGATGAGGCCCTCTTTTGTATGTCCAGCGTGGTGATGTCCTCATCAATCTCACTCATCAACACCTCTATACCGTTGCCTATGGCTCCGTGGATGGTCGTGAGCATGTTTATTATCCTTAGCCACTTCTCTTTGCAGTCAGCGAGTTCAACCTACGCGGTGGTGGCTTCGGCCTGGGTCTTCGATAACTCTTCTTCCAGACTCTTCGATTTCTGCGTCGCAGCAGCAAGCAGGGTCTTCTCATGGTTCACCTCAATTGCAAGGGCAGCCTTTTCCTCCTCCAACCTTGCCACCTGCTCTTTCAGCGCGGCCACTTCGGCCGAGGACGCCGGACGGTTTTCCAGCTAACGCGAAGCGCAGCGAGCCGCGATAAAAGTCTTAAGGGCGAGCTCCTCGGTGCAACGAAGCACATTAGCAACACTAGTACTCATCAAGTCTTTCTCAACCACTGGAAGGCAGAAGGAAGAACCAGCTTCGGACAGGATGTGGCGTTCGCGTTTCCCGCTGTCAAATCGCACGCATCCCTAGAAACGGCCGACAATGAGCTTCGCGTCAGCAACATGTAGTTCCTCAGCAACAGCAGCAGGGTCTTCGGTGCTTAAAAAGATGGCTTCGCTGTAGGACTCACTGCTGCCATGCTCATTGGTGCCATGCCCAAACGAAGACACGCGGGCCCCATGGAGCCAACCGGCCGCGACTGCGAACCTCTGGTCCTCGACGACGACGAGGAAGCGGAGGACCCGGATGACTGGGCACTAAGAGCGGTGGCCACAGGGGGCTTCGCTAAAGCCAGAGCAGAGTCCACCACATTGACAATGTCAACATCGTCATCCCTTTCGGGCTCCATTGCGCTCAGCTCGACGGCGACAACTTTCTGAGGAGCAGGGGGCGTTGCCGTCGAAAGTGGTGCAGCGGCAATGGTTTCTCTGGCGTGTCCCCCCTAATCTTCAGAGTCTCCCTTCGATTGTAAGGGGGAGTGGGAAAACCAGGCTTCGGTGCTACGAGCACGCTTCCGACCACGAGCAGGTGCAACTCCTGTTTTCCTCATCTTCTCCTTCTCAAGAGCCTGGGTGGCGCTTGATGCAACCCGAAGGGGCTTCGCCATAATCGAAGTGCTAGCTTTTCCTTTCTTCTTCTCCTCCGCAGCCTTGTGCTTCAGCGCCACCACGCGCATTGGCGCTTCAATCTCGAAGACAAGGAACACACGGTTTTACCGGGCTCCACCGAGCTTCTGTTTGATGGCGTTAAACTGGGTCAGAATTTTAGAGCCAAGGATGACATCCGCTCGGTGTTCAATCGAAGCAGGGTTGATTCCTGACCAAATGAAGGCAAAATTTAAAAAAAATGACGAAGGTCACAACACGTACTTTCTTTGGCGATGCCAAAGCAAACGCCAAAGTCGGGCATTGGAATTTCACCAAGAGGCTCCTTCCAGGCCTCGATGGACCAGCGAGCCTTCAAAGGCCAGCAATGGCAGGCAACAAACTCCTCTGTTATATCTCGAGTGTCGAACATCTTTGACACCTCCCGAAGCATTAATTCAAAAGCTTCAGAGTCAGGACTGTCGCCTGCATCAGCACTGGGACAGGCCGAAGGCAGGTCCCTGAGATAGCTCACCACGAGAGGGAAGAGTCCCAGTCGTGGTGTCCAAAGGAACCTTGTGATAAAACCAAAACGAAGTCCAGTCTTCACATTTGTTCCGATATGTCGTCACTGGTCCGAAGACAGTTCCTTGGTACACGAAGTTGTAGCAATCATACTGAGCTTCGTATTCTGCCCCAAGACTACCTTCGGCTGACACCGTTTTCGGTTGAAAGTGAATCTTGTGAGTTGCGGCGAAGCCAGCGGCCGAAGGCTCGAAGCCGCAGGTTTTAGTTAGCCAAAAATATAGATTCAGTCGCATGAAGGTGTTGGAAGTCAGTTGAAGAGTGTAGATCTTGAACAGACGCAGAATCTCCACAAAAATAGGATTCACGGGGAAGCGAAGGCCGACAACAAAGAAGTCGTGGAAAACGACAACCTCGTTAGGGTGAGGATGAGCTGAAGTCTGACCAGCAAGGAGGGCTCGGTCGTCGCCAGCGGATAGAGATCCCTGCTTCACCATGCTTTCGATCAAAGCATCAGTCACTCGGCCACTCCAAGCTGAGTGGTTGACGGGAGCTTTGGGCGTTCTGTCTTTGGAGCCATCTGCATCAGTGTCTCATCACTTCGTGGGGCGATGAAGCAATGTACGCGAGAGCGAAGAGCATTAGCAGGAGCTACGAAGGCCGATTGGATGCGAGAAGCGTGAACTACGAAGGCCAAGAGAATGCAGAAGAGCGTGTCGAAAACAAGCGCCATGGGGACTTATATTTGGCTCGGGGAAGTCATCCCCTAAAACAATTATGCCCCAGACGTTTCACCTACCACAAATCAAGCAACGGTCCATCCAAGGGGGCCAGTATCATAATTTTACCTTCTGCCCCAAATTTTGTAAATTAATTAATCTTATGTCGCTATTTTAACAAAATTTTAGTGCCTGGCATTCTTTGCAGCGAAGATTAAGCAAGGATCGTTTGTCTGCCGCCTTCATCTACCTCCAGACAGATCCCTGGGGTGGTGCTTCGGGGCTGCGCAGAGCGCGCCCGGGGTCGAGGACTCGAGCCAACCTCGAGGACCGGAGGAGGAAGGCTCGTCGTCCTCGAGGGGCTGCCGTTGGGGATGGCACCTTCGGGATCACGACTGAAGGCGTCCGAAGTCCTTGGAGCACAAGAAGAGTGAAACTCACCAGGTGCACCTCCTGAAGGTGTCCCGAAGGGTTAGCACCAGGAGTCCCGAAAGGGGAAGTCAACTAGGGGCTCCGAATGTCGCCATGGGGGGAGCGAAGCTGCCTCGCCTACCGCTTCAGCTTGGGCCTCGGGGTTCATCGACGAGCGGTGAAGAAGAATGTCTGGGGCCCCGGTGATCCTATCAGACGCGGGCCCCGGTTGTAAGGCATAAGCAAGGGAAATAACCATTTAGCCCTGGAATATTCCTAGAATATAGTTGTTGGAGGATAAAAAGGTGTAATAATGCAAGGGAGCAGGTGAAATCGCCCGTATAAATACCCATGTAACTGTAATTGATGGGACAATTTGTTGGAGGAATAGATATACTTTCCCGCTACTATGAAGGTGTTTGAGTGTGGGTGTCTTGTCCATCATCATTCCACGAGCTGTTGTGGTGCTTCTTCATTCCGAAGTGTACCCTCCACCAACAGGAATCTAATCGGTTAACATACACAGGAATATGCCTATCCAATATGACCTAGATCCTGACCCCGAAGGATCCCACCCATCATCTAGCCAAGTGCCTGTATGCCGGGTCGTTTACGCAGAGTCATCTAGCCAGGTAGCCATCTCCACTCGGCAGGGAGGTACCTCGTTATACCTCTATCAAGCTCCCGAGCGCCAAGTCGCTGAATTGAACCTTGCAGAGCAATGAAGCCAGTCGGTGATCATAAGGTGTGCTTTAAACCCTCGGGCTCCAGCTACAACTTGCCTTGCGGGAAACACCTGCCTTCTTGTCTTATCTTCAATAGGATGCGCCCCTAGGCGCACCCGTTGGGTGTAGCCCTCGAGCCTCGGAAGGTTTCGCAGAAGCATTGTGAGGGTCCAAAAAAGGAAATAGCCTCTTAACCCCTTTAACCCTTCAGCGTTTAGCCAAAAAGCTAATAGAGTCACAAAGACACGCTAGGTCAGGTTACAACGCTCAGCTCTCGAGGAGGGTGGTTGGCGGAGTCACGGAGACATGCCGAGTCAAGTAGCGGTGCCCAGCCCCCGAGCAGGGTCGCTGGCGGAGTCACGGAGACATGCCGAGTCGAGTAGCTGCGCCCAGCCCCCTGAGCAGGGTCACTCGAGGAGTCACGGAGACACGCTGAGTCAAGTAACGGCGCCCAGCCCCCCGAGCAGGGTCACTGACGGAGTCATGGAGACACGCCGAGTCGAGTAACGGCGTCCAGCCCCCAAGCAGGGTCACTGGCAGAGTCACGGAGACACGCCGAGTTGAGTTGCGGCGCCTAGCCCCCGAGCAGGGTCGATAGCGGAGTCACGAAGACCCGCCGAGTCAAGTACCGGTGCCCAGCCCACGAGCAGGGTCTATGGAGGAGTCACAGTGACGCGCTGAGTCGAGTAGCGGCGCCCAGCCCCCGAGCAGGGTCGCTGGCGGAGTCACAGAGACACGTCGAGTCAAGTAGCAGCCCCCAGCCCCCGAGCAGGGTCACTGGGTGAGTCATAGTGACGCGCCGAGTCGAATAGCGGTGCCAACCCCCCGAGTAGGGTCGCTGGCGGAGTCACGGAAACATGCCGAGTCGAGTAGTGGCATCGATGTGGAAAGGAATATTCTGATCCAATGGATAGTTCCGCTCTGATCCAATCTCGCAAAGTTTGGGATCTTCTCTGGATGCTTCTCAACTGCACACCTCATTACTCGGTGCTGTTTCCTTTTTACAGCCACCGTCAAATCCTTTGTTACCATTTCCCCTTCCGCCTCGGGGAGGGAAAGCACCGCTTCGAGGGGATCGATTCGAAATTCAAAAGGGCGGAGCCGAATAGCCCGTTAGGGTTTAGGACAATATAACAACAATTGGCTTGGCGCGTCCTTATACACTTGCGCCCCTTCCTCTCTACCGCTGTTGACTCTTCCAGATCTCTCTCAGTCTTCTCTAGAGCTGTCTCCCCCAAAGCGCTCCGCCACCTTCCCCTCACCGCCACCTCTCCCAATCAAGAATGGCCGGTGAAGTTCCCGAAGCACTCGCCGCCGCCGCGGCGGCTCCAGCCCTAGAATTAGCCTAGTCCCCGAGCACCACCACCGATGCGGACATTGAGGCGCTTGTGGCGCAGGGGCTGCTGCCGGAGAAATTAATCTTCAGGTGGCAGAGCTGCACCAGGGAGCTGTTCCCCTTGGAGGACCGGACCGAGATGATCGTCTTCCGGTCCTTCTACGAGAAAGGGTTCAGCCTGCCGGTGGGGAAGTTCTTCCATGGCCTGCTGCACTGCTACGAGCTGGAGGTGACGCACCTGAAGCCCAACTCCATCGCACAGATAGCAGTCTTCATCCATCTGTGCGAGGGGTTCTTCGGGATCGCGCCCCACTTCAACCTCTGGAGGGCCCTGTACCACCTGCGGGCGTATCCGATCAAGTGGGGAAAGTACCCCGAGGCTGTCTTCAAGGACAGCAACAAGATGTGGACCGAGGAGTGGTTCGTAGTGGAGAACCCCTCTCCCTGCATCCCACCTCGCACCGGCCTCCCGCCAGTCCTCAACGCCAAGTGGGAGGAGAAGCCCACGGAGGAGGAGATGGTGGAGGTGGAGATGCTACTGGCCGAGCTGCAGAAGCTAAAGGCCGACAAGCTGACTCGAGCCACGGTGGTGCTGTCGTTCGCCAAGTGGCTGACCCAGTGAATCTAGGAGCGAGTCCTCCCCGGTTACGAGTACTCGGGCCGTGACAACCCAACTCGCTGGCAGAACCACAAGGTCTCCTGCGGCGAGGCCTTCAGGAGGGTCTCGCTCATCGTGAACGGGGAGGCCCACAATAAGGGCTGCCCAAAGGCATAAGCCTGAAGCGACCCACCACAGAAGTAAGGACTCCATCTCCCTGTTGTTTTTCTTTCAGACCGAGAGGTTTTGAAAGGACCTTGATGTCGCCTAGAGGGGGGGTGAATAGGCGTTTCTGCAAATTACAAAACTTAATTGCAAATGTCAGCACACAAACCGGTCAGACCGGTTTGTCAGATCGGTCTAACACTTAGAACAGGCTGAAATGATTCCAACCGGTCAGATCGATTGGGTTGACCGGTCAGACCGGTCCTCAGCAGAAAACACACAAGATCAGAGTTTCTTCCCTCCTCGAGCTCTAGCACATACCAAACTTGGTGTAAAGCTTCTGCAGATGATTTCAAGTACTTCTAACAAGACATTGCACACAGAAACAAGACAACCAAGTAGATCGATGTGGAATTGACAAGTAAATGCTAGAGAGTGATATATCAAGACAAACCAAAAGAGAGACACGAGAATTTGTTTCCCGAAGTTCAGATCCACCACAGTGAATCCTACATCTCCGTTGAAGAGCTCATTGGGCTTGAGTCTTTTTCAACTCGGTCCCTTGGGCTTGGTCTATTCCAACCAATCCTCACTTCACTAACTTGATCCTTTCCAACGAGGGGGCAAGATCACAACCCTTACAAACTTGCCGCTGCTCACCACACCTTGGGAGCTAGCCTGCAACACCTAGCCATCTAGGAGGCTTGACCTCCAAGAGTAACAAATGCTTCACGAGTTGCTTAGACTTCAACCACAAGTGCTCAAGCTATGGAATGCTCTCTGCAGTTTTGTATGACTCACTTTTGCTCACACAAGATCTCTCTCTCAACCCAACAATAGGATAAATCTAGTTAGCACAGCTCACAAAGAGTGGTTGAGGAGAGCTTGCTGGTCAGTAGAAAGGCTTTGGGGAGCTCAGGAATGTAGAAGAACCAACAACCCTCGAATGAGAGGGCTGAGGGGTATAAATACCCCACTCTCAAAAACTAGCCGTTGCTCTGTTAGGGGCCAACCGGTTAGACCGGTTCTCCAGACCGGTCAGTTTGAACCTACTAGCCGTCAGCGCTCAGACCGGTCAGACCGGTCCCTCAAACCGGCCAGACCGGTTTGAGCCAGAGCAGACCCAAAACTAACTTCTCTCTAGTCTTCTCACTTTAGGTGTTGTCAATCAACCAATGTTGCATCCCTCTTGATAGTACGATATACCTATACTCAGGATAAAATATGAAATCTAATTCAACCACTTGAGATTTGTGTCACTTCAATTTTGCCATACTTTGACTTTCTTATTCTTGGGACTTTCAACACTGCTTACCATCTTGAGCACATCCATACTTGAGCCAGTGGCTTAGGATTTTCCATCATTCATGAAAACATGCACTTGAATCCTTAAGTCACTCCATTTTATCAACAACAACATATATGATGCATTGTGTTGCTCTTCTCTTTGAGACTTAGGTATGATACTTCGATAACCCCATGGATACTAGATACTTCACCCTAGCAATACGCACATGGTCTCAAGCCGTTGCTTAACCAAAGCTTGCTTAGTCCCTCGCTCTAGTCATCTCGGTTGGTTTCTTCACCACTTACCCTTGCCTCATTGAGTTAAGCTTTGCACATCAATAACGAATTCCCACTTGAATCTTTTTCTTCAAATGCTTGTTCTTGATTGATAAGGAATGTCACATATGTTGCAAGCTTCTAATGGTAAGACCAACATGTAATCATATGCTCTTGTCTTTTGAACATGTACACATGAAGCCTTGCAATATTCATTTGTGTATCATTGTAACTTTCTTGATGATCCCTTCATTTGTTGAGCAAGCTTTGCTTGTCATTGACCATTCAATATTCATTACGAGATCACATACTTATTTGATTTTATCATTGTGAGCCATATCATGTTCATCAATATATGAAACAATCATGCTATGAATCATTAGAATAAAAACCTGCTCACAATCTTAATCCAACAAGTTAGTCCGTTAATCATTTTATCACTCAAACCACCAAAACCAACTTAGGGGCCTAGAGGAACTTTCAGTCTCCCCATTTTTGGTGGTTGATGACAACCCGATTAAAGCTTACAAATGAATCAAATAAGGAACTTCAAATTCTCAGATATATCATGAGCTCCCCCTTAATATGTTCTTTGAATTGAATTTGAAACATGGCCTCATATGCCAAGTGCACATAAGCAAGAAATCAAATGGGAGCTCCCCCTATACCTCAAAATCCAAGGAGTGCAAAACAGTGTGTATGTGTCAACAGATAAAATTTGTTATGCGCATGACATGATATTCACTTCAATAAGAATGAAGAAAAAGATGGCTCTGTCCAGTGCCAACCCGTCAGACCGGTTGGACAGACCGGTCAGACCGGTTTGCTCCTGACAGACCCTCAAAGACACATTACATCATTCAATCATGCATAACATACTAACATAAGTTCACTTAGATAGAATAAATAAGTTCAATGCACACATTAGCACACAATATAAGTCCTCAAGTCCACAAAGATAGAATTCAAATTATTACAGATCCAAGTTCAGAGAAAATATAGTACAGACCGGTCAGACCAATCTGGTCCTAATAGACAGCAGCTGAACTTGTTCTTCTTCCCTTTTCTTCTTCCTCTTCTAAGCTTTAATCCATACTTCTCCCCTTTGTCATCTATCACCATAAAGGCCCTGAGGAGACGCTACTGATTATCTCCATTGTCCGACGGAGTGGTAATGTCCCATTGATGCTCTTGATTTGGATCTAGCCAAACATTTGAAGTGAGATAAGCATTTTTAGGTAGAGTGGTGGCTTCAAGAGAAGTAGGGGCTACGCCTAGCAAGGAATTGAGAGAGGGAATGGCTTTGCTAGACGTACCGGGAGGAGGACCAAGGATAGATGCCTCTAAACTTGCTGCCATTTGATCGGCCGCTGAAGGACGATGTGGCTGTGGAGGAGATGGCATTCCTTGATAGCTTACTGCTCCATGAGATGAACTTGGGATATCCCCATAAGGTGGTGGTGGTGGTCCTGCATATGTAGGTGGTGACTGACCATACATGACTGAAGAGAAGTGATCAGCCGAGCCACTGCCAAAGTATCCTCTATCTTGAGGTCCATGAGGTGGATAAAACATGCTGCCATATTGGTCAAAGTATCCGGATGACAAATATCCACCAAGTTTGTCCTCAACTGAAGGTACCTCTACCTCTGGAGGTGTAGGAGAGATGGGAGAGCGAGGAGGCTTAAGATTCACAGAATTATGCATCATTTTGATTGAATCTCTTTATTTCTTGCTTGCCCTCCATTGCCTTTTCTGCTCAACCTCAATGTCTCTTAGACTCTTGCACATGCCAACACGGAAGCTGATAATCTTTTTGATTAGAGAGGAGGGCTTCTCATGCTGCCTGTGAGAGTGGCTGTGCTGCCCAGACCTGAACCGGTCGTACCGGTCAGGGGAACTGGTTAGACCGGCCCCAGTCTGAGTGCCAGGCAGCTGCTGCTCCTCTTGCCGAATTTCCTCCTCTTCTTTTACTACAACTGGTGGAGATGGGATTCTAGGAGTCTTGCTCACAGGGAGCCTCAATGGCTTGTGGCTTACATCAGTAGGAAAGTTTATTCTGGTTGTCTTCTTGATCATATACATGATGTAAGGACTATAGCTGCAGATCTTTTGAGGGTTTTCAGATACATTCTTGATCTCTTGCCAAATGAAATCCCCAACACTGAGTGAGTGCTTGAAGTTTTGATTTGAATACTGGAGCATGTAGCTTGATGCATCTTGTCTTGGCAGGTTCTGGTCGGCCTGAGTCGGCAGGCTACGAGCTGTCTCGAGGCAGGAGACGGGTTGGCGGAGTGAGTCCGCCAGCTGGAGGAGGAGCTACGGGCGCTGAAGCGACACCACTCCAAGGCTTCCAGCAAGCAGTCAGCAAAAATAAAAGGTTTGTCTTTTGTCTTGTCCTTGCCTTTGGTTGCCCGACTTGCCTTGTGAGGCAGACGCCTGGGGCCGTACAGAGCTGAAGGACGCAAATGAGAAGATGGCCCAGGAGCTCAAGGTGGTCATGGAGGCAAATACCAAGCTGCACTGGCTGAGGGAGGGCGCTGAAGGCCGCGAGGTGCTCACGGAGGAGAAGCTCCGGCTGGAGAAGCAGCACTGCGAAGGTAATGGCCTTTATACCTGAGTACTTACCTGCTTGTTATATTGCCCATGCTGACATGAGTCATTTTTGTAGAGACGGAGTCCCGTTGGCCGATGCCCGGGTGGACCTGGACCAACTAATGAGAAAGGTCGACTCCGTGTTGGTCGCTTTTGAGCCGGAAGGGGTTGCGCTGGCTGAAGAAGCGGTGCAGCGCCTGGACGTTTCCCGGGAGCGACTCAAGGCCTTCGTCAGGAAGACGGCCAAAGATTCGGTGCGGTTTGCAATGGCCCTCATGAAGTCCCATGACCCGGAGGCGGATCTAGATCCTGTGGGAGAGGGTGTCGCAGCGGACTGCACCGATGCCGAGTGGGACTCCCACTTCACCGCCGTCGGACACCTCGCCAAGCGAATCATGGACCAGGTGAACATGTAAAAAAGCGTTAGTACGTTAGGGACATGCTAGGGCTGAGTGTTAGCCGAAACACAATATTTATTTTGCTTGTAATGAAGTTTTATTTTAATTTGTTCCATGGCCGAGTAGTTTGCTGATTTGGCCAAGTGGTTAGGATACCGACCCTGCGATGTGCCTTTGCCCATTTTGTAGAGAGCTGGTCATCATGCATGTGATGGGCATGAGTGACGCAGAGTGGTTCCAAGATGCACAGGGTTGTGATCAGTGAACCGTTCGGTTAGGATATTAAGTGATGCAAACGATACTGGTGCGAGTTTGGTGTGGCCGAGTCGCAGCCCCCGAGCATGCTGGATGAGTCGGAAAGGGCGATACCAGGTCATTTTATGAGCGTAAATGGGATATAATAAGGACAAAGATGATGAAATGCTCTTATTTATTTCTAGAAAGGTTGGGGTACATAGCTGTCAGCTCTTCTTATGGGTAGAAGTGTCAAAGGTGCTCGATGTTCCATGGGTTGTCGATGTCTGTGCCATCTTCCCTCTGTAGGCGGTAGGTGCCAGGGGCGACAATTGTGCTGACAACAAAGGGACCTTCCCATGGGGAGGATAACTTGTGGGTGCCAGTAGTAGACTGAACGCGGCATAGAACCATGTTGCCTATGTTGAAGTCTCGCTCCTGCACATTCTGGTCGTGATAGCGCCTGAGCTGTTGTTCATAGCATGCGTGCTGCAAGGCAGCCGTGATGCGATGTTCTTCAACCAGGTCGATATCTTAGCGCCGAGTCATTTTGGCTTCCCCTTCCTCGTAGTTTTGGATGTGCGGGGCACCGAAAGTTATGTCACTCGGGAGGACGGCCTCCGAGCCGTACACTAGAAAGAAGGGAGAGTATCTCATGGCCCTGCTCTTTTGGGTGCGTAGGCCCCATACGACCTGTGGGAGTTCTTGGATGCACTTGGGATCGAACTTCTCAAGTGGGTTGAAGATTCGAGCCTTGAGCCCCTAGAGGATCATGCCATTGGCGCGCTCCACTTGACCATTGCACCATGGATGGGCCATGGAAGCATAGTAGACGTCGATGCAGTTGTCCAGACAGTAGTCCCAGAATAAGCCTCCAGTGAATGATGTGCCTAGATCGGTGATGATCCTGTTGGGCACACTGAACTTGTGAGAAATTTCCTGGATGAACTCGACCGCCTTGGTAGCTGTGGTGGCTGCGACTGGTATGACTTCGATCCACTTGGTGAACTTGTCAATTGCCACAAAGATGTGACTATAGCCACCCACAGCTATCTTCAGAGGTCTGACTGAGTCGAGCCCCAAATAGGCGAAGGGCCAAGAGGGAGGAATTGTTCGCCAGGCCTGAGCCGGAACGTGTTGTTGCCTGGTGAAGAATTGGCACCCTGGGCACCTTTTGACGATGTCGTGAGCATCAACGAGCGTTGTAGGCTAGTACAAACCGAACCTGAATCTTTTTCCCACAATGGTTGAGGCTCTTGCGTGAATGCCGCAGATGCCCGAGTGGATGTTGTGGAGTAGTGCAACTCCTTCGCTCTGGGCGATGCACTTGGACGGCGTCCCTGAGGAGGCCGAGTGCTTGAACAAGTCGGCGCCAATGACCACGTAGCTGGTGGCTCATCTCAAGAGCTTCTCATGGTCATTCTTGTTAGGGTAGGACTTGTTGTTGACGATGAAGTCGATGATTGGGGAGTGCCAGTCGGAGTCGATCACTAGCACTTCCTAGCCCTGTGCTGGCACCAAGTCTATCTTCGTGGGAGGGGGTTCCTCGATCTCGACCATGGGGTATCTAAAGGCCTGGACGATGACTCCCGCAGGGATGAGAGCTCGACTAGAACCGAGCATGGAGAGGGTGTCGACCGTGACGTTGTAGTCTCTGATGATGTGATGGAACTCCAAGCCGTGGAAGCTGGCTTCTAACTTTCGTATGACGTGATGGAACTCCATGCCATGGAAGCTGGCTTCCAACTTTCATATCTCCTTGCAGTAGGCGTCCATCTTCTCCTTTGTGCAGTCGCAATCCCTGTTGACTTGCTGGATGACGACCTTGGAGTCGCTGTAGGCAAGGAGGCGTTTGATGCCGAGTGAGGCAGCGATCCGGAGACCGTGAATGAGAGCTTCATACTCGGCAGCGTTGTTAGTTTCTTTAAAAAGTAACTGGAGGACGTACTTTAGTTGTTCGCCTTTTGGGGAGATCAGTAGGACTCCAGCACCGGCTCCATCGAGGTTGAGGGCGCCGTCGAAGTACATCTTCTAGTCCTCAGGTCGTTCCTCGGGCGGTGTGTCCTCTATCTCTATCCACTCATCCATGAAGTCAGCCAGGGCCTGAGATTTGATCGCGGACCGAGGGGAGATCTTCACGTTGAGCGCGCCGAGCTCGACGAACCACTTGATGACTCGGCCGTTAGCGTTGTTGACGCAAAAAGCCGTGGATCAGCCTTCAGCGCCGTCACACACGAGGACCCGGGAGCCTCTTGCTTCACTCCTGTGCGGTGTCCAAAACCGGCTGCGTGGTGGTGCAGGGCGTGCCAGTCAATTTGACCTACAATTGACAAGGGACAGGTAAAATGTTAAATTACTGGAACGTATCAGCTGGTGTTCCGAATTGTTCCATCGCGCGCGTCGGCCAAGCATCTGATGCGTCAGTAGATCAATCAGCCAAAGCTCCGGCCGATTATGCGGGTAAGGCAGCGCTAAACGGGTTAGCGATGCCTCGATGAACAACACCAAGATCTAAACCCGATCGGCCGGGCGATGAAGCAACAGACAAGCTGCGCATCATAGATCTAGGCTGGATAAATTGTGGTAAGAACTAAATAAAAATAAGATCAAACGAATCTAATCCTGCCAAATCTAGTAAATACCGATAACTTGGGATAACAGGAAGAAACAAGCTAGACTAAACAGGTTAATCTAACAGGAACAAGCTTATATCGATAACTTGGTGAACAGAACATACCTAGATCCAATCTGCTTGATAACTTGAACTAATACAGGGTAGAGGAAGAAGCGATGCGGCGTCAACCTTGAGCCTATCTACCTAGTTCGACATGGAACTTACATGCAAGTCGGAGATCAAAGTCGATGCAGCCCCACGTGCAGGAAAGAACTCATAAAAGAAAAATCTACTGCAACTAAGGCGAAGACGCCGAAAAGAGAAAAAAAGGAAAAAAGGGTTTTTGTATTCATCATTGGATGGTTTGATACATGCCCGGAGGCAGCTATTATAGCCTAAGCTACCAACCCTAGTCGAATACGACGTACATTACTTGACAATAAAGAAAACAAACTTTCCTAAACTCTAACAGATAACTTGTTGACGTAGCTTCGCCAGCTCCTTCCATGCTTTATCGGCCACGACGCCTCCTCTGGCCCAAAAAGCCCAATACACTTTAATCTCTACTTCCAATCCGGCGTCAGCCCAATTTTTATGGGCCTTCCATTAACTGGCTAACACGTGCCAAAAACGGTGTCAACAGGCGTCAAGGTTGTGGTGGATGTCGCCGAGTGGAAACGAAGAGACAACCTTGATGCTGTGTGCTTGGAAGTAGTGCCGCAGCTTCCAGGCGTGATGAGGACCTCGTACAGGAGCTTTGGGACTTGGGGGTAGTGCACCTTGGACTCGCCAAGTACTTCATTGATGAAATAGACGGGTTGCTGCACCATGTAAACATGGGCTAGCTCGTCTCGCTTGACGACCAGAACAATGCTGACCACATGGGTGGTTGCAGTTATATAGAGGAGGAGCTCCTCGTCAGGCTCTAGAGCAGTGAGTACCGGTGGGTTGGTAAGGAATTCCTTGAGCTCGTGGAAAGCTCTGGAAGCAACGTCGTTCCATACAAACTTGTCTGCCTTGCGAAGCAGCTTGAACAGGGGGAGGCCCTTGTCGCCCAGTCGGCTGATAAATCGACTGAGGGCCGCCATGCATCCGGTCAATTTCATCAGGTCTTTCTTACACCGAGGGGGCTTCATTCTCCTTATGGCGTTGACCTTGGTAGGGTTAGCCTCGATGCCTCGGTTACTAACTATGAAGCCGAGTAACTTTCCCGACGGGACACCGAAGACACAGTTGCTCGGGTTCAGCTTCCATTTGAATTTTCTGAGATATTCAAATGTTTTGACTAGGTCAGCTATGAACTGTGACACCCTAGGTGTCAAAATGACTTTAACAAGATACTTAATGTAACATCATGCATAAAGAGCTTAGAAAAACTGAAATAAATACCTCATGTTTTGGATGTACAACTATATGCATACATGTATATGTATGTGTGCATGTATATATGTCCTTTAATAAACAACTTGAGATAACTCTCACATTATTGCAAATATGTCTATGCAACTAAATAGGCACATCAGCAATGCTAGGATAAATAAAAGCCTAGTTGGAACCTAGGGAGAATAAGGAATTTTACACATCAAAGGTTAGGTCATTCGAAACATGTTTTTTAAAATTGTAAATTAACTTCCAAACCATGACTCAAATGAACTTTGGCCTGAAACAAAACTTGTAGAACTTTTCTTTTTCAACAACTTTCATGTTTAGAGAATTTTGAGTTGCAACACAAAAAATTGAGAAAATGAAATTTACAATCCAGCCCCTCGCTTTTCTTTTATTTTCCCCTCAGCCCCCTCACCTCCCCTGTGCCCGACCATGGCAGAGCGCCGGCGCCAGGTCGCCGGCGATTCCTGCCCGGCGCTAGGCACCAAGACAACCCGTGCATGCCCTTGCAGCCCGCCCAGCTCGCACAACGCGCGAGCGCCACGCGCTGCGAGCATCCTTGCACACCGCGTACAAACAAGCCAGTCCGCGCACTCGCCGCCCGGCAAAGCAGCTACTGCCGCAGCTCGCCCAATCGCACCTCCCACGATCTCCCCCTCCTGACGCAAGCGATCCACGGCAGCCAACCCCCTGCGTGCGCCTGCCGCACGCTAGGTCGGCGCTGTCCACCGCCAACCGCGCCCAATGCCGAGCTCTCACACTGCCCAACTCGCCCCCTCCCTTTACGGCTCTGCCCGGCCTCCCCACCCCCCTCCTGCTTGCGCGCCCAAGCCACCCCCGTGTAACTCCTCAGGTGTTTAAATTTCTAAACAAGTCTCATTAGCATAGCAATATGCTTAACTAACTAAGAAAAGTTTAAAAGAAACGATATATACTTTGGTTATGCATTTGATTTTGAATTTCTATGTATGTATGCATCAATATATGTTCTTTAATCAAACAAATTGAATAACTTTCACATTAATGTAGATATGGCTATGAAATTTAATAGGCACATCATTGATGACAGGATAAACAAAAGTCTAGTTGAAGCCGAGGAGAGAATACAAAATTTTGCCATAAAATAATGGGTCCCCCGAATCAAGCTTTTTGGGTTTTCAAATTAACTTTCAAACTATAACTCAAATGAACTTTGACCTGAAACAAAACTTGTGTAACTTTTTATTTTGGACAACTTTCATGTTCAGAGATTTTTGAGTTGCAACACAAAAATTTGAGAAACACTTGACTTTCCAAAACAGCCCCTGCCTTTTCTTCTATTTTCACTTTCCGTCCCTCCCTTCTCTGCTTCGCCCGACCCCCCGCCGTGCAGTCACCGCTGGCCACCTTGCCGGCGATGCCTGACCGGCGCTAGGCGCCAATGCAATGGCCGGCCGTGCCCCACCCGACCAGCTACGCTGCTCCCCACGCCGCCCCTGCTTGCCCAGCCCGCGCATGCCACACACACGCCGGCAAGGCGCATCTGCTAGTCGCTCGCCACGCCTAATGGCCAGCCGCGCCGTGCCCGAGCCTCCGCCACGCCCCACCAGTCCGCCCGCTCGCCGCCCCGACAAGCCGCTGCTGCAGTTGCTTGCCCAGTCGCGCCCACGTGATCTCCCCCTTCCCCACGCAAAATCCCTGGCGCCCAATCCCTTGCCCGCGCCCGCCACACGCCGCGCCGGCACTGCTCGCCGCTCGCCATGCCCAGTAATGCACCCCCGTCGTGCCGCCCCTCCCCAGCGTCGCCCGGCCCTCTCCCTCCCTCCCGCAACCTATAAAAGGCAACATGAAGCCGCTCGCGCGCGCCCTGACCCACCAGAACGCCGCCGCCACTGCCATTGCCACCGCCGTAAGGAGCCCGCCGTGGAGCTCACCTCTTAGGCCACTCATTGCCAGAGCTGAGTCTCCAACCACCACCACACCGCCCCACCGCAGCTCACTGCCCCACCCATCGCCGCCCAGACCCGCCGGACAACCCAACTCCGGCCCTCCTCCATCCGAGCCAAGCCTCGGAACGGGTTCCCCTCGACGCCGCGTAGCTCACCGACCCGACCACGCCCACCCCTCCTCGTTGGAGCACCGTTGCCGACGCCCGCACAGCCGCCGCCCCCCTGCTCTGCGCCGACGAGCCACCTCAGGCCACCCCCAACCCCGACCAAGGCCACCACAAGGTAGCTCTCATCTCCCTGGTTCGCCCCGACCCTTTTTCCCTCGCCGCCGATGAGCCCCCTCGCCGGATTTTGGCCGGCCGCCATGCCAGCGCCGCCCAGGGAACCAATTGCAAGGATTGAAATCTTTAAAAGGGTCAGCACACAAGTTTCCAGGGGCATATCTGCAAACCTGTGTTTAAACTTCAAATTAAAAACAGCAAACTTATAAAATTCATGTAAAATCATAGAAAAATCAGAAAAATACAAGCTGAACTGCTCTGTAATCCTTAGAAGGAGATCTACAACTTTTATTACAAGCACTTGCCCAGTTTCTCAATATATTTGGCTCTAAATTAAATGGAAGGTTTAATAGACTTTAATTGTACCCACTGTTGTAAACAAAGGTTGAACCTTAATTTTGGGAAGTAGTTTAGTTTCTTGATTTGTAGACCAGTCTAAAAAGACCAGAACCAGAACCCATTTGTAGCTAAACGTTTTGTTAGACTTTGTTTTATGCCAGGAAATAATAGAACTAATTTGTACCTGATGTTATACTATGATTCATGTTGTGAAACTTTTCCAAAGCTGTTATAGTGATGCCTAAATACCACAGAAAAATTTTAGAACCTTTTTCCTGTATGTAACCTATTTATATAATTTTGTGGTGGGAAAAATGCACTAAATAAAAATAATTAGTTTCTGTGCTTGGAAAATGTTCACCTTTTTACTGTGGGACCCTTTAGATTAGCTCATGCTTTATAAAAAGTTTCTTACACAAAAACCCTATAGAACATCCTGTAGAAATTATGCTCTGTAGCTTGTCCTATTAATTATGCTCTGTAGCATAAGTGTAGCTTGTCCTATAGAACATCTTTATTAACATAAGTGTAGCTTGTCCTATTAATTATGCTCTGTATCATACACAATAAAATCTAAAAACTTTACAGTAACATATATGTGGATAGGTTAACCCCCTGTATGATTTTTGGCATCAATACTTGCATGGTTTGTTCTGTATAAAAATGATTAGGTTCTAGTAGTAGCTGTGTATTATAATTTTCACATTTAATCTACTACACAAAAATGTCTGAAATTTTTGTAGTGGTTTTATCTCTGCATAATGTACTCTGAATAAAAATTTCGTCACTAGAAGATACCTAGATCAGTGTTGTGTTTAATCCATGCTTGTACTTCGAAAATTAA
The DNA here is from genome assembly GCA_032594955.1 of Panicum miliaceum. Lineage (NCBI taxonomy): Eukaryota > Viridiplantae > Streptophyta > Magnoliopsida > Poales > Poaceae > Panicum > Panicum miliaceum. Next base: position 797,621 of record CM064070.1, on the reverse strand, counting down.
ATTTCCAATACAATACAACACAACCCCTTCTGTTAACGATTTCCCAAGAAATCGTAGCTAAGTAACTTTACAACAAAACCTATGTTTTGTGGACTGCAACTTTATCGTGAAGAAAATAAATATCATGTATCATCACTAAAACTTACACTTGTGCATTCATATAGAATCGACTACTCTCGCCGACAAAACGTACGAGCTGGTGCCCGCGTCCGAGAGGGAGCAGCGTGAAGCTCAAGTGAATCTAACTGAGGTTTTCGAAGACCTGAACCAAAGTTCGGACGAGCCCCAAGCTTACTTTACCCAAGAAGGCAAGCCCCGGAGCATGAACCCTATTTTTCTAAATTATGCAACTTAATACTCTATTCTACTTGTGCATTAAGTTTATATGAGTTGGATGAAAACTTAGTTGCATGATCCTAGGTACCCATGCTCTGAACACTAGATGTAAGGTTCGATAGGATGCTATGCTAATAGGACTAGGTAAAAGTCGAGTGATTTCCTGTCACTCGCGAGAATATAGGAGTTGAATGTTTACTACATGCTGCAATCATAAGGTCAACGGACAGGGCTGTGGTGCGATGTTCAAGTTGATGATTGATGTCCCGTCTGTTTAGTGAAAAATGCTAAGGCCGCAGTGTGTGGTAGTAGTGGTTAAGTCTTTGAACGTACTAACCACATGCTGAGAATATGGTAATCGGTAAGCTTAAGTACCTAATCAGACCGGCAAGTGGACCACATCCCACCCTCTCAACTTCGGTTCCATGCGCGCACATGGTGGGTATAGAGCCGGGCTCTGTAGTCTCGGATGGTGGCCCTGATCCACAACCTAGGAAGAAAGGGGAAAGGTTGCACGTGTGACCTGGGAGTAACCACATGACGTGTGTTTAGATTTCCCTTGCAAGGTTAAGAAATTCGATTCGAATCGTCCGTTTCTCGCGGTTATTGAGACTGCTTGACCCTTTTACCACATAGAGTAAGAAATGGAACAATGATGATGATTAATCTTGTTGGATGCAAATTAATTCTTTCACCATGTATGATATTGTATAGTTGCTTACTTAGAATGGATAAAGAAAACTAGAACCTGGAGCTAAAATATGAAAGTAAGGACCTACTTGTATATGCTTTTCGGCAAAACAAACGCCTCAAGCCAAAAGCCTTGCATGTGTAGGAGTCGGCTAGGTATATTCCACTAGTCGGATAAGCCTTGTAGGGTATTAGTATACTCAACCTTGCTTGTGGCTTATTTTCAGGTGATACTTTTGAGGACATGATCGCTAGATTGACTTGGCCGTGTACTCTTCCTCCTGGTTGGTCGGTGGAATGGGATGCGTCCCCGGCCAATGATGATAATGCCGAGTGATGTCTCGTACGGGCTTCATCGAGACATCATGTATCGGAGTAGTTTATCGTTGATTTTCCGCTCCATTGAACTCTGAAGAACTCGATTACTTTGAACTCTGAAGTACCTTGTTTTACGAATTGGAACTCAGTTGTAATAATGATTTATGATGAACTCTATGATGTAAAATTTGTGGAATGTTGTATCCTCTGGGCTCACCTTCGTGTGAGTACTTTGCATGTGTGGTTTCGATCGGCAAAACAATAGTTGTATCGGGAGGTTACCCGACAGACCAGTGGATTACTCCATTTGAAGTGCGAGTTAGCCCTGATTGCCCTTGTGGTGATGGTTAGCACGCTTGAGCCGGATTAATTCAGGTGGTTCTGCCACACCCCGCGCCCGCCATTGCCGCCGCCGTGAGGAGCTCGCCATGAAGCTCCTCCCTCCGACCCTCCTCCGCTCGAGCCAAGCCTTGGAACGGGTTCCCCTCGACCTCCCAAAGCTCACCGGCCAGCCCCGGCCGGCTCTCGCCCGCCAGCCTCGCCGGAACACCGCCCACACCCACTGCCGAGCCGCTGTCCACGCCGATGACCTAATTCCGGCCATCCCCGACCCCAACCAAGCAGCCACAAGGTAGCTCTCGGTCTCCTCTTGTGCTCACCCATCCCCTAGCCCTCGCCACCAGCAAGCCCAGCTTGCCGGATTTTTGCTGGCCGCCGCCGCCCCCATGGCCATAGGATTACATTGCTTTGATTTAGATCTTTGAAGGGATATTTCTGTAACATTCTAGGACGGATTTGTAAGGCTTGAACCAGAGTTTTAGTTTGAATCCAGTGAACTTTGAAAATCAAGAACAAATCATAGAAAAATCACAAAACTGCAAACTCAACTATTCTGTAATCCTTAGAACAACATATACTACTTTTTTTACATGCACTTTCTCAGTTTCGCAATGTATTTTGCTATAGTATAAATAAAAGTTTAAATAGCTTTTAATTGTACCCACTGTTGTAGACCAGTTCTAAGCTTGAAATTTGTATGATAGATTCTATGCCAGTAGTGTAGCCTCTCATAAATTTTCTTGCACTGAAGCCACCCATAACTAGATGTTTGAAACCCCTTTTTTTATATGCTAGATTTGAAATGTCTATTTTGTTCATGAAGTTGTACAACTAGTTTTGAGTCAAGATTTTAATGAAACCTTGTTGTCACTGAGTAGAAGCTATACACAAATTGTGAGCTTAATTACTCCCCTGGAACTTGTGGAATCTTTTATTCCATGTTTAGCAAAGGAAAATCACAACCAGTAGTTCTTGTACTAGAAAAATCATGATCTTTTAACTGGTAGGTCTACTTGACTAAATGATGCTATAGAAAAAGTTTGAGACTCAGAAATTGAATGAAACTGTCTGTAGAAATAGATCTTTTTAGGGTTATATCTAGTTTAAAGTATTTATTTGTTACTGAAAATTGTCTAGGACAAATCTGCAAAATTTACAGTAGACTCACCACCAGACTATAAATACTCAGTAAAAATTTGAGCATAATTCTGTCATTGTTTGTTCTACATAAATAGATCTTGTTTCTAGCAGTACCTGTTTAATACATTTTTCATGTTTAATCTGCTGCATAAAAATGTCTGAAATTTTTACAGTAAGTTTGTCTCTAGATTAGGTGCCTTGTATAAACATTTCAACACCAAAAGTTATCTGGAACAATAGTTGTGTTTAATCCATATTTCTTCTTACAAATTAGAACTTTCAAAATGTTACAACCCCCACTTGCTTATGATGTACTCTATTAACATTTGCCCAAGAAATCTTAACTAAATAACTTTAAAACAAAATCTATGTTTGGTTGGACTACAACTTTATCGTGAAGAAAATAATGTCATGAATCACTTCAATAACTTGAACACTCTGCATATCATATAGAAACGACCGCACTCGCCGACGGAACGTACGAGTTAGTGCTAGAGCCCGAGGACGAGCATCACGAAGTCCAAGCTAATCTAACTGAAGTCATTCAAGACCCGAACCAAGTTTCGGAAGAGCCCAAGTCTAGTGTCCCTCAGGAAGGCAAGCCCCCGGTGCATGATCCCAGTATTCTCGACTTATGCAAATTATGTTCCTATTTACTAGTGCATTTAAGTTCATAGGAGTTGAATGAAACCCTAGATGCATGATCCTAGGTACCTATGTGCTGAACACTTGAACTGGAATTCGGTTAGATGCTATGCTAATAGGTCTGGTAGAAGTCGAGTGATTGCCGGTCACTCGCAAGAATTTTAGGAGTTGATTGTTTACTACACGTTGCAACTATAAGATCGACGGGCAGGGCTGTGGTACGATACTCTTGAATGAGGCCCCGTCTGTATAGTGAAAGATGCTAAGGCTGTAGTGTGTGGTGGCGGTGGTTAAGCGTTTGAACGTACTAGCCACATGCCGAAAATATGGTACTCGGTAAGCTAATTACCTGATCAGCTCGGCAAGTGGACTTTACTTTCACCCTACTTGAACTAGGTTCACGTGCTTGCAACATGCGGGTGCAGGGATAGGCTCTGTAGTCAAGGATGGTGACCCTGATCTACGACCCGAAATGAAAAGGGAACAGTTGCTTGGGGTGACCCTTCGGTGCTCCAGGCGTGTGTGTTAGGTTTGCCTTGCAAGGTTTATAAACTCAATTCGAATCATCCATTTCTCGCGGTATATGAGACTGCTTAATACTTCTGCCACAAAGAGTAACAAGTGGAATGATGATGATGATTAATCTTGTTGGATGAATAATTGATTCTACAATGTTTGAGTAGAAATAGATGCTCATTTAGAATGGTTAAATTGAACTCAAATTTTGAATCTAAAACTTGAAAGCAAGGACTCACTCTTAGCTACTTTTCGGCAAAACAAACCCCTCAAGCCAAAAGCCTTGCATGTCTAGGAGTTGGCTAAGTATATACCTGTTGACGCCAGATTTTGACACGTGTTGAATCGGCGTCAGGGAAGGAAGAGATTGGCCGATGCGGCAGATTTGAAGGCTACAGTTGGGAATCGGCGGATTGAGGCTACAGTTAAGGATCGGCTGATTGGCGATGCAGCTTACGCCAACAGATAGGGGGATGAAGCCAATGAAATCCCAACAGAGGATCCCAGTCAAAGATGACCTGACGTTAGTCAAAGAACGATGCCGACTCGGTCGTGAAGCAATGGAAAGAGTCCGGATTGGACTAGGAGATGGTGGCAGAAGATTCTGCGGAAGCCCGTTTCCTTTAGGAAAGTATTATAGATATAGTAGTTTTTATTTAAATCAAGATTGTAATGGATCGTAATAGATCAGGAGTCTTAGTCCTAGGGTATAAATAAGAGCAGTCAGGATTTTGTAAGATATACATCAATCAATCAACAAAAACAATCTACTTTTCCATCGTACTTTACTTTCAAGTCGGCGACTTCGCCAATACTTTGCCAATTGGTAGGTTCCGCTTGTCGAATAACATCTAAGCTTTAACTTCGGGCGCATCGCCGTTGTTCCGTTTAGATTTATTCACTAGTTATCGATATTTACCAGAATTATAGGTTTTACCTATTGTTCTAGTTTTATCACGAGTTATCCAGCTTGAGATCGAACTATCGGCTCTATCATTACTTTCCCTTGTTCATTATCATACAGCCAATCAGATCTATTTCAAGTGTTGCATCTGTAATAATTGTTTAAGTTACCCCAATAGTCTCTTAGCAATTGTTACATGATTATCGGCTGATCCATAGCCGGTCATCTTCATAGCAAATCGGCCGATTCGCTGATACGCTTTTTGGGACAGATCGGAACCTCAGCCGATCGGAACCTCGGAATTTAATACGTTTATTTCCTTGTCAATCAACAGGTCAGATTGACTGGCACGCCACGCGAACCGCACCAGGGCAATCACCCGAACAGGAGTTAAGCAAATTCTCCCGGGTCGTGTGTCCGACGCTGAAGGTCATCAGCCGATTCCTGGCCGATTTTCAGCGCCAACACACTTTTGGCACGGCTGGTGGGACTACCTCAACATCCAACATGTCAAAGAGGGACTACCGAAGTCTCTGAGAACAACATCATTGAGGTTACGGAAGCAGATCTCAAGAACGACCAGAAAGAGGAACTGGCAAGACACCTAGAAAACTACAAAAGGGTGTATCTGCAATCTTTCAGTCGTACCAGAAGCGGGGAGACAATCAAGAAAGCTCATCTTCCAGTTCCCCGCCACATCACCATCACTGAGGATTCGGGCAAGATGTCCGATATGATTCAACAGTCCGTCTATCAGGCTTTCATCGACAAATCCTCAATAATGACCAACACGGTGTATAATGCCGTCATCAGTTCTCTGGTCAGCGGAGTAGCTCAGGGATATCAGGGGCCAGCATATGCCCCACCTATTGTACCTCCAGCCAGAAGCTTATCAGGAACGTCTCACTCGGCTCCTCAGCCGATGTCGACGCAACACGAAGGATACAACACTTCGTTGCCTTCAATGCCTCCAGGGTATAACGGTGCACCATGTTTTTGATGGCAAGCGCCGCTTCAGCCTGTCCAGATTGCTTCCGTGCAATCTCTGCCCTCAAACTCAGTACCTTGGGGGGCACCAGCAACGGCGGCTTTTCCTGATCAATCAACTGGACATGGGAGCTATCCGATCCAGGCACCGTTCCATTCGGCCGTCCGGCCGACGGTCCCTCGGTATCAACCGGCCGCTGAAGCACTCAGAAGCACGACGCTGATGACGATGTACGATGGGGCGGCGGATTCACTTCGCCATCAGCTGTCAACTGCTCAGACTGCCACAATGCAACAAAATCCGCCACACGCTTCGATCCATCAGCCGGCCGTACCGCCTCCGATCCACCAACATACGCCGGCGCCCCGACCAGCTGTTCATCAGCAGCAAGTGGATTGGACAGCAAGAATAGCGGAGGTAATTCAAGACCAATTCGGGTTAAAGCCGAAAGTACAAACTTATACGTACAAGACGCCATACCCATCGGCCTACGATCTACTGCCGTTTCCCCATCGGTACAAAGTTCCTGACTTCACCAAATTTTTGGGGCTAGATGACACCTCAACCGTGGAGCACATTAATAGATTCATCATCCAGTGCGGGGAAGCCGCCACACAAGATGCTCTGCGGGTGCGTTTGTTCTCGTCGTCTCTATCTGGGTCGGCCTTCCAGTGGTTCACTACCTTACCACCCAATTCCATCGTTACTTGGGCCAATCTGGAAAAGCAATTCCATAAGTACTTCTACGCGGGAGTCCACGAGATGAAGCTTTCAGATTTGACCAGCCTCAGGCAAAGGAGCGACGAACCAGTAACTGGCTAGATACAGAGGTTCAGAGAGGTCAGGAACAAATGCTATACCCTAGCCCTGACCGATGCTCAGTTGGCCGACATCGCCTTCCAAGGCCTCCTGCCACATATCAAGGAGAGGTACGCCTCACAAGAATTTGAAAGCTTAAGTCAGATCGTTCACCGATTGGCCGGTCAGGAAGTACGTCCGTTTGATCAGCGGAGGAATTTCCAGAAAAAGGTGGCATATTTGGAAGGGTCTGAATCTGAGGAAGAAGAAGAAATCGGCCTAGCAGAATGGGTCAAAGGGAAAAAGCCGATATCATGCCCTTTCGGCAAGAAATAACCAGAGGCGTTCGGTTTTGACACGTCAAAAGCCGATAGAATCTTCGACTTACTTCTCCAAGAGGGGCAGATCAAGCTCTCACCTTACCACACCATTCCCTCGGCCGATCAGCTCAAAAAGATGAAGTATTGCAAATGGCACAATGCTACATGTCATGACACAAATGAGTGCAAGATCTTCCATCAGCAGATACAGTCGGCCATTGAACAAAGCAGACTCAAGTTCGAAGTCCCGGCGAAGCCGGTAAAGCCGATGAAGATTGATTAGCATCCTTTCCCTGCTAACATGGTTGACACGGGAAAAAACTCACTTCAAACCAAGGTGCTGACGTCGGAATCGGCTAGAAGAAGCGGCACCGTGGATCCCAGAAAGCATGTTACGGTGGACGATGTCAAAGGGAAAAGACGGGTTGAAGACAAGGATGAAGGATCAGAACGATCGCGTAGACCTGTCACTTCCCAATTCTTACTCAGCAAATATCAGCGGCAGCAGGAAAGGTCGAGACACCACGATGAGATGATACGCCGACACGAAGATCATTGGTGATGTCCGTTCTTCATCCATTGCTGGGAAAATGATCTCAGATTGCCATTAGCCGATAATTGCCCTGAGTGCAGCGGATCAAGTCGCAACGATCGCCCACTCAAAAGATCGCGATCCAGAGATAGAGGAGCAGAGCCAATCAGCAAAAACTGGCGCGAACAAGAGGGTCGGTGCCTTTCAGTGCATGATCGGCTGGGGGGTAGAGTTGATCGGTATGATCGGTCGAAGGGCAGGATCAACCAACAGAAGCGACTGGGGGGCAGAACCAGCGTGCACGATCGGCTAGAAGAAATGGCTGATGCTAGGGTGTCAGATGAGAACCCCCTAGGAAGGGAACCAGACTGGGAGCACGCCAAACCACCGGCCAAACCAGTAAACCCCAAGTGGTGCCCTGATGGACTGTCCAAATCTCAAAAATGAAGGATCCAACGTCTGCGCCAATGGGAACAACAAGAGGAAGAGCAGGGCATGTGCTGGATAAGAAAAATGAGAGGTCTCGGGTCTGGCGCCCCAAGGGAAACAACAATAAGGAGGGCGACAATCAAGAATCAGCAGCTGATGTCAACATGGTGTTCATATTGCTGATGGAATTCATAGCGCCCGCCGATCGAGATAAAGCGAAAAGGATGGAGGAGCAGATGGCGCAGTTGGTTTTGGAGCCGATGACAGCCACCTTTGAGAAACCAGAACATGAAAAACGGCAACATCTCAAGGCTACTAGTGGACGGAGGCGCTGCCGTCAATATCATGCCATATGGCATGTTCCGGAAGTAAGGCAAAAGCGATGAAGACCTGACCAAGATGGACATGATGCTCAAAGACTTCGAAGGCAACGTGTCTCCCGCCCGCGGAGCGCTCTGCGTCGACCTCACCATTGGCAGTAAGACCCTTCCCACTACCTTCTTTATTATTAATGCTAAGGGGTCCTACAATATGTTGCTCGATCGCGATTGGATACACGCGAATTGCTGCATCCCGTCTACAATGCACCAATGCCTCGTACAGTGGGTCGGCGATAGTACAGAGATAGTCACCACCGATTCCACCTACAGTGTTGCGGCGGCCGATACGCAACAGTGGAGCTGCGAACACGTCAAGTGTATATCTCGTAGAGCTTGGGTCACTGATTTCCTGAAAGTGTCCGATTTTGGTCTACAGCCGATCCAAGCAGTCAGCTCTGAAGATTCAGATTAGATGGATCAGTTCGTCCGAGAAGACGGGAAGCTTGGGCATGGATTTATGTCGGCCGATTCATTGGAGATGGTGGATTTAGGAGATGGTAGCGAGCCAAGGTCGACGTATATTAGTGTTAGCCTGGCTCTCGATTACAAATGTAGATAAGTTTATTAAAAGAATTCAAAGATTGCTTTGCTTGGGAATACCATGAGATGCCTAGCCTAGACTGGTCCATTGTCGAACACCGGTTGCCTATAAAACCAGGATATCGGCCATATCAGCAGCCTGCACGACAGTGCAACCCAAAAATTCTACCTTATATAAAGGCCGAGATCACAAGATTGATTGAAGCAAGATTTATTCGGCAGTGCCGTTATGCCGAATGGATTTCTAATATTGCAACCGTATATAAGAAAAATGGAAAGTTGTGCATATGCATCGACTTCAGAAACCTAAATCAGGCTACACCAATGGACGGGTATTCGATGCCGACAACCGATGTCTTGATAGATGCTGCCGCAGGACATAAAGTCATCAGTTTCATGGATGGTAATGCTGGGTACAATCAAATATTAATGGCCGAAGAAGATATTTCAAAGACGGCTTTCAGATGTCCGGGCCACCTCGGTTTATTCGAGTGGGTTGTAATGACCTTTGGGTTAAAGAACGTCGGCGCTACATACCAGCGGGCTATGAATTATATCTTTCACAAGCTCATTGGTGTATCGGTGGAAATCTACATCGACAATGTTGTAGTCAAGTCAAAAGGTCATCAGGAACATCTGGCCGATTTACAAGAGGTATTGGTGTGCACAAGGAAGCTTGGGTTGAAAATGAACCCGAACAAGTGTGCATTCGGCGTGTCGGTCGGGCAATTCTTAGGATTCATGGTCCATGAGCGCGGGATAGAGGTTAACCGGAAGACCATAGCTGCCATCAATAAGGTTGTGGCCTCGCAGAATAAAACTGAGTTGCAGTCCCTAATCGGCAAGGTCAACTTTATCAGAAGATTCATGTCCAACTTGTCCGGGCGTATTCAAGCTTTCACTCCTTTGTTGAAATTGAAGCCCGATCAGGAATTCGTGTGGGGAGAAGGACAACGCAAAGCGTTAGAAGATATCAAGCAATATCTAATTTCACCACCTGTGTTAGTCCCACCACAGCCCGATAAGCCGTTCATATCGGCTGACGAACAGGCTATCGGATCGGCGCTGGTACAGGAGTTCGAAGGAAAAGAACGGGTGGTATATTATGTCAGCAGAAGACTCCTGGACGCCGAAACGAGATATTCCCCGGTGGAACGGTTGTGCCTGTGTCTATACTTCTCGTGTACCAAGCTCAGGCACTATTTGTTATTGGCAGAGTGCATAGTCGTATGCAAGGATGATGTGGTAAAATATATGCTATCACTGCCAATTTTGAAAGGGCGGATTGGAAAGTGGATCCTGGCTCTGTCAGAGTTTGACTTAAGGTACGAATCGGCCAAGGCTGTCAAGGGTCAAGTCATGGCCGATTTCGTGGCTCAGCATTGTGGACCGGAAATTGCTGTCGTTGAACCGGTTCCATGGACTCTATACTTTGATGGTTCTTCGTGTGGAGCCGAATCGGGAATCGGCATCGTTCTTGTATCGCCTCGGGGGGCAAGCTATGATTCTCTCTGCCGATAGAGGCATCCGCAACCAACAACCAGGCGGAATACCGAGCCATCCTAAAAGGTATCCAATTGTTAAGGGAAGTCAAAGCTGATGCAGTTGAAATTTTTGGAGATTCCATGCTCATTGTAGATCAATTGATGGGGAGATCTGAATGCAAAGATGATATCTTAAGGATTTACTATGAAGATTGCCTCCAGTTGTTAAAGGAATTCAAGTCTGCGGTGATTGAGCACATTCCCAGAAATTACAATGAAGAGGCCAATAGACTTGCCCAACACGCGTCCGGGCATCGGCCGATTCAAGGGGCCATGATTCTGGAACTTGCGGCCGACGATTGGCGAAAGGAGATTGCTGATTACTTGAAAGATCCGTCCCAGAACGTGGATCGGCGAGTGCGTTTTCAGGCCACAAAATATGTGTTACTCGAAGATGATTTGTTTTACCGGATGATTGATGGGGTTCTTCTCAAAGCCTGGGAATGGAAGAAGCAAAGGTCCTGATGGGGGAAATCCATGAAGGCGTATGCGGAGCCCATCAATCGGCCCACAAGATGAAGTGGATGATCAGAAACAATGGGTATTATTGGCCGATGATTCTCGAAGATTGTTTCAAATATTATAAAGGTTGTCAAGACTGTCAGAAGTTTGGCAATGTGCAGCGCGCGCCAGCTTCGGCTATGAATCCGGTAATCAAGCCATGGCCGTTTAGAGGTTGGGGAATAGATCTCATTGAAAAGATTCACCCTCCATCAAGAAGAGGGCACAAGTTTATATTAGTAGCCACTGATTATTTTACCAAATGGGTGGAGGCAGTTCCGTTGAAGACTGTGACATCAGCCGATATGATCGATTTCGTTAAGAACCACATTGTTTATCGGTTCGGTATCCCTCAAACTATCACAACTGATCAAGGAACGATGTTCACCTCAGGGGAGTTTGAAGAATTCGCCGCCGATATGGGGATTAAATTGTTGAATTCTTCTCCGTACTATGCTCAAGCCAACGGCCAGGCCGAATCATCCAATAAAGGGATAATCAAGTTGATCAAGAGGAAGATAAAGGAACAACCCAAGAAGTGACACATGTCTTTGGCTGAATCTCTATGGGCTTATAGGATGGCTTGCCACAGGGCCACTAAGATATCTCCTTATCAGTTGGTATATGGTCACGAGGCAGTCTTGCCTTGGGAATTAAGGACGGGGTCAAGGCACATATCGCTTCAAGATCAGTTGACGGCTGATGACTATTCCTTCCTCATGAAGGAAGAGCTCGATGATTCGGCGGGTCAGCGATTGAGGGCCCTGATTAGCATCGAAGAAAACAAGAAAAGGGTGGCCAGGTGGTATGACAAGAAGGTCAAGGTTAAACAATTCTCCCAAGGAGATTTGGTATGGAAGTTGGTGCTGCCGATAGGGTCTAAGGATCCCAAATTCGGTAAATGGTCGCCCACTTGGGAGGGGCTGTATAAAATCGGCCGATGTGCTCCAGGAAATGCATATATACTAGAAACTATCAAAGGGGAAGAATTCACAAGAGCCTTAAACGGGAAATATCTGAAGAGGTACTATCCAAGTATATGGGTGGGTGCATAACTTGCGATACGGTGCATCAAGACAACGTGGCCAACTCCCATTGGCTCCTATCTATATAGCCGATGTAAAAATGACATCGCCTTAAGGAGGAAACATTTTGATTTTGTCTGACCAATTCATTATTCAGTGAAGACAACAGAGTACATGGCTGACATGGTACAAGTCGCCCTTAGAATAAAAGTACCAATATATCTATTGATCACACTTTTTCTTGATCTCTCTCTCAATCCGGCCTAATTTTATCAAAAGGCGGATGCTCTTCTCCTCCAGATCCTCCATGGTGGCTTCAGCCTCGACTTGACGAGGGAGTGGATGGCTCCTGTCGAGAGGTGGTTGGGATGTCCCCGCCGCAGCATCTTCAAGGGCAACTGAGCGAGGGAGTGAATGACTCCTTTCAGTTGGCGGTCGCCTGGAGCAGTTAGCGTCTATATGGTCCCAGACTTTCTGGACGTCAGCAGGAACATGACCTTTGAGTTCTTCAAAATGAACTTTTATCAGATCTATGTCCGCCTGCGACAATGGTTCGTCTGAATGCATAACTTCAATCGCTCATTCCAGACTGAGACTAAGGCGTTTCAGCTAAAGAAAGAGCAAACAACTACCTAGTGTCAGAGCGATTGAAATGTCAAGGGAGGAAATAGAAGAGGGTTTGTACCTGGTTGACAAAGAAGGAAGAAGGTGAAGAAGACATCTTGACGTCTAGCCTGGGAGCACAGAGATCAAATTATTGGAGGGGAAGAAGATGGGTAATACGGACACCTTTGGAAACGATATGGGATCTCATACTTATAGAAGGAAGGGGGTGAAGAGATGGTAGGATGCATCCCATCGGAGTAAAAGTGTTAATAAATGAAAAGTTTCCAAAGAGGACAGTCCAAGTTTTAATCTATGTGTCAACAACGAGAGGGCATTAAATGTTTATAGGATTTTTTTTACAGTTCACCCAAGGAGGGCATCAATAGCCGCAATCGCTCGTTGCCTAATTTGATTGGCTGAATCTACAATTCTTTGGTCGTCGTCAGCCGATCCGGGGACTTCTGGTATATGACGATGGATTTTTATTGCTTCACGGGCCAGGTTATGTCTTTCTTGCTTCAGTTCGGCGATGACAGATGGAAGGTCTTGGAGTCTTTTTTCTTCAGCAGCTATGGCCTTGGTCACCTGCTCCATCTCTTTGGCTAGCTCTGCCCTTCGCTGTTTTAGGCGATCTATGGCACCGACGATATCTGGACGAGAGTTCTCAAGGAAGTTGATTCGCTGATGCACCTCTTGGGCTCGATGTTTGTAGGAGTCTTCTTCCTCGCGGGCTTTCGCTAGCTTGCCGCGATCGGCCATATGGCGCAAGGCCCTGAACACTGAAGTCTGCATTGACTCTATATATGCAGCAGGATCCAGAGCCTCTGTCGCTTCCTCTGGAATTCGGCCTCTGATTTCATTAAGAAGTTGCCGAATCGACGAGGCATCTCCCACTAATTGGCCGATATCGTCTTGGAGGAGGGTCCACATACTCTCGAGCTTGGCACGGACGTCATCAGAGATTGAGCTCGGTGTGACTTGGTGTGAAGCGACCTCTTCATCGTCAGAAAGGGGAACCGCGAAAGAGAAAAGACTGTTATTGGGAGTGTCCTGCTCCTGCGAAAGAATAAAAGAAGTAAAAATACAGATTAGCAAACAGTAAGGGTGAATCAGCCGATTTGGGTGATAAGTTCCTTACCTCTTTGAAACGGATTTCTCCTGCTTGCGCCGGCGGAAGTGCCACCCTCGTCTCGGGAACCGGCGCGATCGGCTCGTCAGAAGATGAAGACTCGACGACTATCAGTGCCCTGCTCGGGCCAGCCTCCTGAAAAGGTATGGGAAGCAAATTTTATAAGTATACTGCAAATAATTAAGTCTGGTGATATATGATGCCTGCCATACCTCTGTGAGTCTTCCGACCGATGTTTGTTGGGGAGGAACAATCGATGCACCCAGATTGGCCTGCATCAAAAATCGGTTAGTTTTTTTGTTGAGTATCGAGAAATTGAGTTAAGAAACTCTCTACCTCGGTGAGGGAAATCGCTGGCATTTCAGCTTCCGCCTGGGATGTAGCCGATTGCTGCGGAGACTGCGCTGGGGTGATTTGCGCAGCCTGGCAGAAAGAAGAGATTAATATCGATAGAATACTTAGAAGCATGTGAAGTGTGCGGAATTACTTGAACAGCTTCTACCAGCAATGATGCAGCAGCCGCTCCAACTTCTGTAACAGTCTGGAGATCGACCTCTTCAGTAATCGGCAAAGTTGGTGCAGTTGAAGGTTCAGCCGATGCCTCCGCCGATTGATCAACCGGTTCTATACGGGCACACACTCGGCGGCTCGTCTTCTTTAAAGTGGGCCTCTTCGGTGTTTGCTTCCATCGGCCGCTGGTGATGTCTTTGATGGTCGGGGCGTGATGGCCGATGAGTGGGAATGGTGTGTATGGGCGGTTGCTCTCTATCGGCCTACCACTTCGGCTCCACATCGGGGGAAGTTGATTTTCGGACTGAAAAGGGAAATAAGAGTTAGCGGCAAATTTGTAACATGAAAAGGTATAATGTTGAAATCGGCTGGGAGAAGAGCAATACCGCTGCATTTGAGTCGATGTTGTCGGGATCCAGATCGTTACAATACGTTGAAGGAGATGAACAGAAGAGATGTTGCTTCCATTTTGCCCACCATAATTTAAATTGTTGGACAGCAAAGGGAGCCGCTATCCACTTGTTTAGCTCAATGGTACTGGAGTCTGGCACTAGATTGCACAGCCGACTGTAGTCGAGGCTCTTGGTAAGCTCATCTCGGAATTTTGCACGGCCGGCAAAATAAACTTGAATCGGCAGCTGACCAAGGCCGAATTGCCGTGCTGCAACTGATGGGTTGTAAAATTCATAAGTTGGAAACTCTTTCCCAGAGAAGAAGTTTGCCGGTAAAATCCCTGGCTTGATCGAAATATCCATGAGATCACCATCAAAAGAGTTGGACGATGAATCATAGCAGACGGGAAGCAAAAAAAGCGGCTCTATCATCTGGTACGGATACCAGCTGGTGGTCTCTTCACTGAAGCCGTTGTAAAAACATCTGAAATATTCAGCCGTTCGGGTGGCAGTGAACTGGCAACCAGGGAAAACTGATGCTGCTTCTCCGAAAGAGGTGCACCGTCGTCGTATGGTGGGGTTCTCCTCTGACTCGATGTTGGGGAATGTTTTGGTCCGTTGTAAAAACATCTGAAATATTCAGCCGTTCGGGTGGCAGTGAACTGGCAACCAGGGAAAACTGATGCTGCTTCTCCGAAAGAGGTGCACCGTCGTCGTATGGTGGGGTTCTCCTCTGACTCGATGTTGGGGAATGTTTTGGTCTCTATTTGCTGCTGGGAGACCTTGCTCTTGTACAAGTTAAGCCAGAGGGTGATGAACCACCAGGGGCCACCAGGGTTGCCAATCGGCTCTCCTTTTGATAATTTGACGCCGATTTGGTGCATCATATGATAGGCCGATCCTAACAGATGCTTCCCAAGGGGGATGGCAGATCCTATTGACAGGGCTTCTGCCAGAGCTTGTGTATTGGAGGAAGGGCCTACCGCAGAAGAAATGCTTCTCTATCCACATCATCAAGAACGCTGTATGTTCTCTCTCCGAAATCGTCCCGGTCCTCATGTTTCTATTGATATACCCCTTCCACCCGCTGATTCCTTTTGTCTCTAGCCGATGGGTTGGTTTGGTCAGATAATCAAAGGGTGTATCAGGGGAGGAAATGTCAAGGCCGATCAGCATCAGGACATCGGCCAGAGTTGGAGTCATGGGTCCGTGCCCAAAGAGAAACGCGTTGAGCGCGTCGGAACAGAAATAGGAGGCCGCTATTACCAAGGGTTCATTTTTCTCCATCTGGGACAAAGAGAGATTGATGCGCTGGCCAATTTTTAACTCATCACACTGAACTCTCTTGGAGTTGGCTAATCTTTGGTACCATTCTTTCCAGCCGGGGGTTTCATTAGGCCAAGATCTAAAAGCGCCTGACCACTGATCCAAATCCATAGGTGATTGCTTGAAAGGGATTCTATGGGTTTCTAAGTTGATCAAATCAGTCTGGTCTGGATTCCCCATAGGACCTAAGCAGATGAGACCAGGGGCTGCGGAAAGGGGAATAGTGATTTGGTGCCTAAATGCCTAAAAAAGGGGGAAAAGGGAAGAACTGAGAATAGATCTAAAAAGTACCTAAGGAGTAAAAAGTAAAAGAGGAAAGCTTCGGATGATTACCTCCGGAATGAAGCTCATTGTCGCCGATGGAGGTGCTGGCGGAACCTCTGCAGTTGGTGGAGTTGCTGATGGCGCCGCCATTGGAGGGATGAAGCAGATTGCAGACGTGAGAAAGATCGCTGGACAATACGGTTGAGACCGAGAGGGCGCTGGGAGAAGATGAACAGTGATTCGCTGGGGAGGAGATTACTAAGCTCATGGAGAAGAAGCGGCGGAGAACGCTGGTACTTAAAGACAGTCCGAGAGAGAAAGGGTAAAGGCGAGATTTTTGCCGCGCCGTCTACACGAATTCCAGGGGAACAGTTGTCTCAAGCGCCCGGTTCGAGAAGATTGCAATCATCATGTAGAAGACCGCGAAACGGAGGGAGATTTTTTGCTGCGTTTGTTTTGGAGGAGATATTAAAAAAGAATTTCAAAGTAAAAGTCATGTTTTACTCTGAAACTGGGGGCATGTGTTGATGCCAGATTTTGACACGTGTTGAATCGGCGTCAGGGAAGGAAGAGACTGGCCGATGCAGCAGATTTGAAGGCTACAGTTGGGAATCGGCCGATTGAGGCTACAGTTAAGGATCGGCCGATTGGCGATGCAGCTTGCGCCAACAGATAGGGGGATGAAGCCAATGGAATCTCAACAGAGGATCCCAGTCAAAGATGACCTGACGTTGGTCAAAGAAAGATGCCGACTCGGTCATGAAGCAATGGAAAGAGTCCAAATTGGACTAGGAGATGGCGGCAGAAGATTCTGCGGGAGCCCGTTTCCTTTAGGAAAGTATTATAAATATAGTAGTTTTTTTTAAATCAAGATTGTACGGATCGTAATAGATCAGGAGTCTTAGTCCTAGGGTATAAATAAGAGTAGTCAGAGTTTTGTAAGATATACATCAATCAATCAACAAAAACAATCTACTTTTCCATGGTACTTTACTTTCAAGTCGGCGACTTCGCCAATACTTCTTTTTCTTTCACGAGTTCGTACGGATTGGCAGGGCTACATCGACACGATCTCCGGCCAATTGGTAGGTTCCGCTTGTCGAATAACATCTAAGCTTTAACTTCGGGCGCATCACCGTTGTTTCGTTTAGATTTATTCACTAGTTATCGATATTTACCAGAATTATAGGTTTTACCTATTGTTCTAGTTTTATCACCAGTTATCCAGCTTGAGATCGAACTATCGGCTCTATCATTACTTTCCCTTGTTCATTATCATACAGCTGATCAGATCTATTTCAAGTGTTGCATCTGTAATAATTGTTTAAGTTACCCCAATAGTCTCTTAGAAATTGTTACATGATTATCGGTTGATCCATAGCCGGTCATCTTCATAGCAAATCGGCCGATTCGCTGATACGCTTTTTGGGACAGATCGGAACCTCAGTCGACCGGAATCCCGGAATTTAATACGTTTATTTCCTTGTCAATCAGCAGGTCAGATTGACTGGCACGCCATGCGAACCGCACCAGGGCAATCACCCGAACAGGAGTTAAGCAGATTCTCCCGGGTCGTGTGTCCAACGCTGAAGGTCATCGGCCGATTCCTGGCCGATTTTTAGCGCCAACAATACCAATAGTCGGGTAAGCCTTGCTGAGTATTAGTATACTCAGTCTTGCATGTGGCTTTGTTTTCATGTATGTCTTTTGAGGATATGATAGCGGGTTTGACTTGGCCTTGTACCTTGCCTCCTGGTTGGTCCGTGGAATGGGATCCGTCCCCGGCCAACAATGACTCTGCCGAGTGATGCCACGTACGGGCTTCATCGTGGTATCCGCATCGACGCTAGACGAACGTGTTTTATTTCCGCTACTTTTGAACTCTGAATAATGTTATGTTGAACTCTGTAGTACTTGTTTCATGAACCTAGTTTCAGAACTCGGTTTGTAATAATTAAATGTCAGACTCTTTGTTGTAAAATTTGCAGGATGTTGTAGACTCTGGACTTGCCTTCGTGCGAGTTATGTGTATGCTTTGTTTCAATCGAAATATTTAGTGGCCGCATCGGAATTTACTCGACAGACTGTCGAATTACTCCGTTTGAAGTGCATGGTAACTGTTTTGTCTTTATGGATGATGGTTAGTGCACTTGAGTCGGATTAATTTAGGCGGTTCTGCCACATGAACTGATCATAGGACCTGGTTTCTACTACTACATCGTCGACATAGGCATCAACATTGCGGCCGATCTGCCCCTGGAGGCATCTCTGGATGGCCTTCTGATATATGGTGCCCGCATTTTTGAGCCCAAACATCATGGTGTTGTAGCAGTACGCCCCGAAGGGTGTGATGAACGAAGTCTTTTCCTGATCCGACTCCTTAAGGGCAATTTGATGGTACCCGGAGTAGCAACCAAGGAATGAGAGGAGGACGCACCCGACCATAGAGTCAATGACCTGGTCAATGCGAGGAAGAAGGAAGGGGTCTTTAGGGCAGTGCTTGTTGATATCTGTATAGTCAACACACATTCTCCATTCACCATTTTGCTTTTTTACAAGGACTAGGTTTGCCAGCCATTCGGGATGTGTGACTTCATGAATAAATCCTATGGCTAGGAGCCGAGTAACTTCTACCTTAATAGCCTCCTTCCGATCTTGAGCGAAGCGCCGGAGTCGCTGCTTGACAGGTCACGCCTTTTCGTCGAGATCCAAGGAGTGCTCAGCCTCCTCTCTCGGAATGCCAGGCATGTCAGAGGGCTTCCATGCGAATATGTCCCAATTAGCGTGGAGGAAGGAGGTGAGCGCGTCTTCCTATGCTTTGTCGAGATCCGCCCTGATGAGGGCGGTCTTGTTTGGGTCATTTCCTTGAGGAGGATGGTCTTCATCGCGCAGCCGTGCTGCAGCTGTGATTCGATGGCCGAGTCATTTTCGGGGATGGGGATGTCCCCTGGAGGCATCGCCTTTGCTGACTCGGCGGTCATGACGGCGTTCTTGGTCCTTTCTGTGGCAGAACCACCTGAATTAATCCGGCTCAAGTGTATTAACCATCACCATTAAGGCAATCTCGGTTAACCTTACACTTCAAACGGAGTAATCCACTGGTCTGTCGGGTATAACCTCCCGATACAACCACGGTAGGGCGGATCGAATGCCATACATACAAACGCTCATGCGACGATGAGCCCCAGAGAATACCACATTCCAGCAAATATTACATCATTAGCATAAGTAAATATTACAGACCAGGTTTTGAGTTTAGAAACCAAGTACTTCAGAGATCATAACTAATAAGTTCTTTTGAGTTGCAGCGGAAAATAAAACAGCGAAAGCTACTTCGACGATAAGGATGTCTCGATGAAGCCCGTACGAGACATCACTCGGCATTATCTCCGTTGGACGGGGGCGTATCCCATTCCACCGACCAACCAGGGGGAAGAGTGCAGGGCCAAGTCAAGCTAGCAATCATATCATCAAAGGTCTCACCTGAAAACGAGCCACAAGCAAGGCTGAGTATACTAATACTCAGCAAGACTTACCCGAGTAGTGGAATCTACTCCACCGACTCTAGATATGCAAGGCTTTTTGGCTCAGGGGTTTGTTTTGCCGAAAAGCTTCTACAAGTGGGTCCTTACTTTCAACTTTTAGCTCAAGATTCTAGTTTCGTTAACCATTCTAGATAAGCAGCTATCCAATAGCATTCATGGTGAAGCATTAAATTTCATCCAACAAGTTCATTCATCATCATTGTTTCTCTTCTTACTCTGTGGGTAAAAGTGGTTAAGCAGTCTCAATAGCCATGAGAAACAGACGATTCGAATCGAATTTCTTAACCTTGCAAGGGAAACCTAAACACACGTCACGTGGTTACTCATAGAGTCACACGTGCAACTTTTCCCCTTTCTTTCCGGGTTGTGGATCGAGGCTACCCTCCGAGAGTACACGAGTCCCACGCCACAGTTCGCCGCCGGGTCATGACCACTCGTGCACTCGCCATATAGTGGGACCGAAGTTCAAAGGGTAGGTTGTTGTCCACTTGTCGGGCCAATCAGGTACTTAAGCTTACCGATTACCATATTCTCGGCATGTGGTTAGTACGTTCAAAGACTTAACCACCACTACCACACCCTGCGGCCTTAGCATTTTTCACTAGACAGACGGGCCTCAATCGTAACCATCGTTCCATAGCCCGTCCGTGTCCTTATGATTGCAGCGTGTAGTAGACATTCAACTCCTATTTTCTCGCGAGTGACAGGAAATCACTCGACTTTTACCGGAGTCCTATTAGCACAGCATTCTATCGAACCTTACGTCTAGTTTTCAAGCAAGGGTTCCTAACACCATGCAACTAAGTTTTCATTCAACTCCTATAAACTTAATGCACAAGTAAAAGAGTAGTGAGTTGCATAATTTAGGAAAAGAAATGGGTTATGCTCCGGGGCTTGCCTTCTTGTGAACAGTTAGTCCGGGGATCGTCTGAACGTTGACCCGTGTCTCAACTGCTTCAGTTAGATTTGCCTGGGCTTCTCGCTGCTCACTCTCGGACTAGGGCACCAACTCGTACGTCCCGTCGGAGAGAGTAGTCGTTTCTACATGAATGCACAAGTTTGAGCAGTGGTGATGGTAAACGACATGATTTCCTTCACGATAAAATTGCGGTTCATAAGACATAAGTTTTGCTGTGAAGTTGTTTACTTTAACATTTCCTGGGCAATCGTTAATAGAGTTTATCTTAATCTATTTAACTTCATTAAAGAAGAAGGGGTTGTGTTATATTGAAAACTTAGTTTTTCTTTTAAACACAAACATGAGTTGAACACAATTACTAATCTAGTTAGCTTCTGGTAATAAAATTTTTATTCAAAGTACATTATGCAGAGATAAGATCGCTGTAAAAATTTCAGACATTTTTGTGTAGCATGTTAAATATGAAACATGTAATACACAGCCACTGCTAGAATCTAGTTATTTTTATACAGAACAAACCATGCAAGTATTGGTGCTAAAACTTTTACAGGGTGTTGCTATAACCATATTTGTGCTACTGTAAATTTTTCAGATTTTATTGTACATGATTTAGAGCATAATAAATGGGACAAGCTACGCTCATGTTATTAAAGATTATTTTCTACAGGATGTTATACAGGGTTTCTGTGTATGAAACTTTTTGTACAGCTTGAGCTACTCTATTGTGTTTCATAGTAAAAAGATGAACATTTTCTAAGCGCTTTACTAATTATTTTGAATTAGTGAAGTTTTCCACCACAAATTCATATGAACAGGTTACGTATAGTAAAAATGTTTCTAAATTTTTCTATGGCCTCTAGATATTACTAAAACAACACAGAAAAAGTTTCATGACATTAAACATCAAAAAACAGTAGGAAAAATTAGTTCTAACACTTTATGGCATAAAACAAGGTTGGACAAAATGTGTATCTAGAGATGGCTTTTGGTCCTGATCTTCTTACACAGTCCTAAACATCAAGCAACTAACTTACTGCCCAAAATTTAGGGTCAGAATTGATCTACAACAGTGGGTAGAAAAGAAGTCCATTAAACCTTCCATTTAATCTAGAGCAAAATATATTGAGAATCTGAGAAACTTTATGTAACAAAAGTTGTAGAGTTTCTTCTAAGGATTCCAGAACAGTTGAGTTTGCATTTTTCTGAATTGTCTACGATTTTATACGAATTTTACAAGTTCACTGATTTGGTTAAAACTTTCTTTACAGAGGGGTCCCTGAAAACTAGCAGAAAACCCCCTAGGAAGATTTGGGCGTTTGCAATGTAGTCCCTGGTCGCAATTCACGGCGGGATCATCCTGTCCGGCCAAATTCCGGTGAGCTGGGTCGCCGGCGGCGAGGGCAAGGTGGGGGAGCACGGAGAGGGAACCAGGGCGCACCTATTGGTGGTCTTGGAGTGGCTCGGGGTGGCTGGTGGCGGGCTGGCCGCGGAGAGCAGGGGCGGCGGCGGTGGGGCGGCGCAGACGGCGGCGCTCCGACGATGAGGGCGGCGAGGCTCGGGCTGGGAAGCTTCAGCGCACTGAGGAGGATCCGTTTCAGCGCTTGTCTCGGGTCGAGGAGGGGCGGAGGAGGGAGTTCCACGGCGGCGGCGTGGGGCGGAGCTCGGCTCTGCTTTGCTCTGTTCTACGGGGAAGAAAGGGGAACAGGGAGAGGAGGGAGGGGCGCTGCGCCGGACTTTATAGCCGGTGGAGCTCATGGGGGCGGGTTTGGCACGGCCAGAACGCGGGGTGGACGGGGGCGGCGAGGCTGGGCGCCATTGGTGCGGGGCGGCGGTGACCAGAGGCGCGCCATGCGTGGCGTGCGTGTGCTGGGCGCGCACTGGGGCGCGACGTCGCGTGCGGGCGACGCGGCGTGCTACTGGCGAGCTGGGCGGCACAACGGGGCACGCCGTTGGGTGGCGGGGCGGCGGCCAGCGACTGGGCGGCGGTGCGGTGCTGCAGGGCGCCGGGTTGGGCAGCGGCTTGCCGTGCGGGAGGGGGAAGAAAGGCGCGGCTGTGGTCGGGCGAGCGGGGGCGGGCAGTAGGCAGGGCGCCGGGGGTTGGCTCGGCGCCTTGTGCCGTGCAGGCGTCGGGGGCCAGGTGGCCGGCGGCGGTCGGGCGAGGGGGACGGTGCAGCAGAGGATGGGCAAGGGCCTAAGTGCGAGAATTCGAAAATTTCCAGGGGGCTGGTTGCAAACAGGACGTTTTCTCCACTTTCTAATTTGAATTTCAAAATCTTTTGAACATGAAAGTTGTTCAGAATAAAAATTTCTACAAGTTTCGTTTCAGGCCAAAGTTCATTTGAGCTTTAGTTCCAAAGTTATTTTAAAAACTTAAAGAAAACTCTATTCGGAGGGCGCGTCATTTTATTTCAAAATTTCATTTTCTTCCCTAGGCTTCAACTAAACTTTTATTTGTCATGCTAATACTGGTGTGCTCATTTAATTTTATAGCCATATTTGCTTTGATGTGAAAGTTATCCAATTTGTTTCATTAAAGTACATGCATTTATGCACATACAAACTTTTAAAGGTAAAAGCAAAACCAAACTTAATCCATTCCTTTTATTTTCTTAGTTAGTGATGCATTTTATTATGCTAACAAGACTTGTTTAACAATTAAAACACCTGAGGTGTTACACTTTCCAGTGCCTTCGAGATGTTTATGTTCTCGGTTTCGCAGGAGTGGGAGGTCTGCAGGTCGCCGTAGATGGAGTGTACGCCATTGGGGGTAGGCATCTTGAGGACAAGATACATGTGGTGTGCGATAGCCATGAATCTGGCAAGGGCGGGCCTCCCCAGAATTGCATGGTATGATGTTTCGAAGGAGGCCACCTAGAAGTGGATGTGCTCCATTCTGTAGTTCTCCCAAGTGCCGAAGGTGACTGGGAGGGTTACATGGCCGACCGGAGTCGAGCCCGAGCCTGGGATGATGCCGTAGAAAGCCTCCTAGGTTGGAACCAAGGAGGTCATATCATGCCCCATGCTTTCCTGTGTCTTGGAGAAAATAATGTTGAGGCCGCTGCATCCATCAACGAGCACCTTGGACAAGTTCACCTGACTGACTGTTGACGCTCAATACAGACTAATTTTCGACCGTCAAAACCTGCATAAAAGCAACATTTATCCAAGGATCAACACTAGAATAGGGCATTATCAAACGAATTCCACAAGTGCTGGTCGATTTCTGTATGCAGACAATTATAGGGCGAAATTGCAGGAAATGAGAGACTAAGATTCAAGGTGTAATTCCAGAATGCGCAAACTGTCAAGGCAAGAGCAAAAGAGGCCCAACAAGACAAGAAACCAGCTTCAACCAGGGCCCGCTCACCTGCCAAGGCCCCTAGGGCCCACGTGTAGACCACGTGGCAGAAGGGGGAGCTGAACCGGGCCAAGGCTGGTTCGGCCGACCCAGGGAAAAAACCACCGACCTTCTCCTTCGATGTGGTGCCTCCTGATTGGTCCCTTAGGTCGGTTTGGGCAAGCCTCAGTGCATTGCACGGTAGAAGCACCTCTCACTCACCCCTATAAATACAAGGGCGGGTGCTTCTAAAGAACACACACATTCACATCCCCCTCAACTCCCTCTTGGAGATTCTCTTGTGTACATGAGCTCTAGGCTCATCTCTAGAGGTGATTAGAATTAAGGAGAGAGTGGGGAGGAGTTTGGGGAAGTTCACCTGGACGGATGCTTGTCAATCAAAGTAAGTGATCGTACTTTCTTATGTGCTTAGTTTCTTAGAAATGTTGGCGGTAAAAATCATTGAAATCGACCACCAACACACCCCAACACCTAGACTTTTTCTCGTCCCGAGCAAAATAATCAAAATGGAACCCGAGGACTAAGCAAGTCTAGGGTCATGATCCTCAAAGAATTTTGAATATATTTCGAAGCTTGTTCCTCATACCTTGGATTCCCGGTGGCTAATGCCTTCTCTTCAACCTATTGGTCTCCAGAACAAGTCCTTGCGAAACCTGATTTCCTTTATTCTTAGTACCTGAAGAAATTCGTTAGGATCTTTGAGGCATACTCTTGTTCACTCAAGGCACTCACTCGCTTGGGGTGAGGTAAGAATCTTTTGGCACCTCACAAACATCCTCCTACTTGTGAAGGCTGATATGAGGAGCTCGGGTAGGGTTTGACTGCACGTTCTGTATCTCCTTTGTTGCGAGTAAAAATATTTTGTCTCAGAGAAACCATGTGTCCTGAGGAACATAGTCACGTGCATGTGTTCAACTGATTGTCCTTTGGTGGTAAGTACTCGAGCGTCATCTATCTCCCCTTTTCTCTCTCTTTTTTTTTGACTCGAGTCGGATGACTTTCCTGACTCGGTTTCTTTTCTTTCAGGGAGATGGCGAGCTACTTGAGAATCACACTCTTTTGGGACTTTTCGAGTTTGAACGTGTACGTGAGTGACCATGAGTCTTAGTGTGCACAAACGTTCTCAAGGGGCAAAAAGATTTGATCAAGCTCAAGTGTACAGAAAGGCTATGTAGGGCTCAGAAGATTTATTTTTCACAAATATATGGCTTTGGATGGGAATTGATAGCCAAGAGTTGCCTCTTTGTTCTGATGAATTCTCCAAGACTTTAAACTCAGGAAACCGGTGTTTGCAAATCATTATATCACAGAAATCAATAAGCAGAAGATCGGGCAATCCTAATCATAAAGTTCCAAGGATCAGAGTACTTTGCAGACGAAATAGAATTCAATAATTCTTTGATTTTCATGAGAGGAATTCATCTCTTCTTGATTGGTTTAATCAAATTTTAATTTGTTTAGCAGGAAAACCAATTTGAACCAAAGGCAGGAAGGACTGAGTTAGAGGGGTCACAAACCATCATGGCGAGGAGGTGCCACACTGGCGGCTGCTAGGTGAGGCCGGCCGGCCTAGTAGAGGCCGACCGCCCTGGCTCTGTGGCTCCTGCCCAAAAGGCAGGTCCCACCGAGTCAGGCTCGGTCTCAACGTGATGGTGCATCATGCCTTTTGCTATTTTCATGTACCCTCAGGCTAGCCGGCCTAGTTTAAGCCGCCCGACTCAAGTTCGGGTTGAAACATGCTCAGTTTCGCACAATGGGTTCGTGACACTCTGTAACCTGCGATTCTTGCTGCACTTCGACGAATTGTTAATCCAGGGGTGTGTGGTTGACCCACAAATGTGCATCAACCACACGGGTCAATCATGAATCAGAATTAAACTCCATTTTAGTCAATTCAAAAGTGGAGTGCTGCACAAATACAAAAGATTGGAAATAAAAATTGAAAGGTCAATGTCGTTCGCAAGGCGTTGAGCTATCTGGGACAAACGCCTTCCTCGGGGACAAAACCCCCGTGGTTGGACGTGTTGGTGTGCGCGCACCGATGCGCACCAGGGTTCCTCCTCCTAGACTTCTGGAGGGGGACCCGGTGCGACACGGAGACGACCGGCGCGAAGGCGAGGCCGGCCGGTCCCCTCTAGGCCGGCCGGCCAGGGGTTTGTTTCCCCGGCCTCCGGGCTGTGAGGGGACGGCTCCGGCGAACTCTTGCGCGTCGATGATCTGGAGGCTACTTGATGTTGTGTGGGTTTGGGTGGACTTGGAGGGCTCCAAAAGCATCCCAGAGGCTCTGGATGCCGACTTGGGCGTCGTGGGAGAAGACGACGATGACATGGTCGTGATCTCGAAAGGATTTGGGTTTTCAGAGAATGGAGTGTCGAAAGGCTTTGGGTTGAAGAAGAACAGGTGCCTTTCAGTATAAAATGAGGGTGCAATGATCAGATCCCCCAGAATTCCTGATGAGGGGAATGGATAGGCGAATCCAAAATTTGAAAACACGCGAACGGGCATGGAGCCAGGCCGGCCGGCCTGGTAGAGGCCGGCCAGCCCCACCTTATCAGGTGTGGGCTCCGGCCTTCGCGAAAGTTCTTTTTCTCCTCATGCTCTCCTGTTTTTCTTAGGGATTTTGCTAGTAAAGGTGGAAAGAAAAGAAAAGAAAGGAAAGAAAAGAATCTAACCTAGGATACGGCCTCTTTTAGGTCCGGCGATGACCATAGTCGAGGGTTTATAGCTCGAATAACTCGTAGACGTCTATTTCTTTGAGTTCCGGTATTTCGGGCTCGAGAAATATTTTCAATCTTCGGCCATTGGCCTTGAAAACATTTCCGTCATCGTTCTGGAGGGATATAGCACCGTGATCGGCCGCATGTATAACTAGATAAGGACCTTCCCACTTACTCCTAAGCTTACCTGACCAAACAAATGAACGCGAGAATTAAAGAGAAGTACCTTATCTCCCGCTTTGAATTGCTTGATCTTGATACGCTTGTCATGCTATCTTTTCGTTCGTTCCTTGTATAGCTTGGAGCTGTGGTAGGCCTTCTCCCTCCATTCATCCATTTCAGCTAATTGGATTTGTCGTTTCACTCCAGCTGATTGGAGGTCCATATTCCACTTCTTGATCACCCAATGGGACTTGAATTCAAGCTCAACCGGAAGATGGCAAGTCTTGCCATAAACCAGTTGGTATGGTGTCATACCTATCGGGGTCATGAAAGCTGTTCTGTAAGCCCAAAGTGCCTCCGGTAACTTGCTCCTCCATCCCTTCCCCATAGCAGTAACTGTCTTCTGCAAAATGTTCTTGATTTCCTTGTTCGATGTTTTTGCTTGACCGCTTGTCTGAGGATGGTATGGAGTTGCAATCCGGTGGTCTACTCCCAACTCGCTGAGACACTTCCTAAATGTCTTATCAATGAAGTGTGAGCCACCATCACTGATCACGACTCTTGGAACTCCGAAGCGAGGAAATATAATTTCCTGGAACATCTTCTTCGAATTCTTCGAGTTGGTCGCAACGCAGGGAAGTGCTTCATCCCATTTGGACACATAGTCCACAGCCACCAAGATGTATTCGCATTGCTCTGACATCGGGAAAGGACCCATGAAGTCAATTCCCCAGACATCGAATATCTCCACTTGAAGGTTGCTCTTCAGTGGCATAGCATCTCGGGAGTTGATGTTCCCGTGCTTCTGACATCTTGGGCATCGCCGCACAAATTCTTTTGCGTCTCCATACATGTTTGTCCAGAAGAATCCACTCTGCCAAACCTTAGCATGGGTCCGGAATGCTCCATAGTGCCCTCCATAGGGTGAGGAGTGGCAACACTCTAGAAGTGGGATGCAGCGGCGGAGTAAACCATCAGCACAGACCTTGAAGAGATAGGGATCATCCCATAGGTGATACTTGCGGAGGTGGACCAATCTTTTTCTATCTTCTCCTGGAGGTATATATCCGGCCACCATGAAATTCACTAAGTTGGCATACCATGGGCTGGATGTAGAGACCTTCAGGAGAGTGTCATCTCTCAAATAATCGTCGATCGGTAGGTCCGATCCCGTGAATTGCATCCTTGAGAGATGATCTGCCACACAATTGTCTGCTCCTTTCTTATCTCTGATTTCCAGGTCAAACTCTTGTAGGAGTAGAATCCAATGGATGAGTCGTGGGTTTGCATCCTTCTTGGTCAGTAGGTACTTCAGTGCAGCATGATCTGTGTATACTATAACCTTAGCACCAACCAAGTAGGATCTGAACTTGTCAATGGCGAACACCACCGCCAAAAGTTCCTTCTCCGTTGTTGCATAGTTCAACTGTGGTCCGGTCAATGTCTTGCTTGCATAAGATATAGCATAATGTTGTTTATCCTTGTAGTGACCAAGCACTGCGCTGATGACGTAGTCACTTGCATCGCACATGATCTCGAATGGAAGACTCCAATTCGGCGGTTGTATGATGGGTGCGGACACCAGTGCCTTTTTGAGGGTATAGAAGGCTACGAGACAGTCTTCATCGAAGTTGAATGGGGTATACTTGGCTAAGAGACTTGTCAGAGACCTGGCAATATGGGAGAAATCCTTGATGAACCTCCTATAGAAGCCAGCATGACCTAGAAAACTCCGAACTCCCTTGACATTTGTCGGGGGTGGTAACTGCTCGATAACTTTGATCTTGGCCCGATCCACTTCTATCCCTTTTTCTGACACCTTATGTGCAAGGACAATTCCTTCCCTGACCATGAAATGTCACTTCTCCCAATTGAGTACTAAGTGCATTTCTTGGCACCTCTTGAGAACTTTATCCAAATTCTCAAGGCAATCTTCAAAGCTTTTGCCATAGACTGAGAAATCATCCATGAAGACCTCCATGATGTTCTCAATTAGATCAAAGAATATCGCCATCATACACCATTGGAATGAAGCAGGTGCGTTGCAAAGACCAAACGACATTCGCCTGTATGCGAACATGCTGTAGGGACAGGTTAAGGTAGTCTTACTCTGGTCATCAGGATGAATAGGAATCTGATGATACCCAGAATAGCCGTCGAGGTAACAGAAGGAGTGCTTGGCCAGCCGTTCAAGCATTTCGTCGATGAAGGGAAGGGGGAAGTGATCCTTCCGAGTAGCCTTGTTCAGCATCCGGTAATCGATGCACATCCTCCATCCAGTAACTGTCCTCTGAGGTATGAGCTCATTTCTCTCATTTTGGACTACTGTCATGCCCCCCTTCTTTGGGACTACTTGAACTGGACTGACCCACTTACTGTCTTGCACGGGGTAGATGATGCCCGCGTGCAGTAGCTTCAGAACCTCTTTCTTGACTACCTCCCTCATCGCATCATTGAGTCGTCGCTGATGTTCTCTGGACGGCTTATGGTCCGGTTCCATAGGGATGCGATGGGTGCATAAGTTGGGGTTGATCCCCTTCAAGTCTTGCAGAGAGTACCCAATGACAGATCTGTACTTCTCCAAGACTGTTAAGAGCCATCGAGTTTCACTCTCTGTCAGCTTATCATTGATGACAACTGGTGTGGCTCAATTGTTTGGAGGAATGCATACTTTAACCCAGAAGGCAGCGGCTTCAGCTCAGGCAGTGAAGGTTGCGGTTTCTCCTCAACATTGAGCTTACTCTTGCCGTCCGATTCTGTTTCCTGGGTAAAGTGTATGACATCATCTTCAATAATGGGCTTAGTGATCCCTTCTTGGATGATCTTCACTGATTCCTCCACTGGGTCTTTCTCCGGTCTAGCCTCGGCGAATGTGTTGCATGAACGCACTAGGCTGATCGGGATGATATCTTTGCCAACCTTAACCTCGAGCATCACTCGATCTCTGTTCGGGTTGACAAGTGGCTCTATTGGCTGTCCAATCAAGATGAACTCTTCACCTTCCAGGATATCGAAGATATGGAAGTCCAGGTACACCTTGTTGGTCCCCATGCGAACAGGAATAACTCGGTGGAGGCCTAGACATTCCATGATCTGGCCGTTGATCCACTTCAGGTGCTTACGCAAGAAAGCCAATGGTCCTTCTGGTGCTATGTGACATGCCATGGCTTCGGACATCACATTCACACCGACTTTCGGGTCGTAAGGAACTTCTCATTGGATAGTGTCCCTAATAGCGCAGAGGAGCACTCTAAAATCTTCGTAGAGTTGTATGATGCTGCTACTTGATTCGGCTTCCTCTGTCCATTCCTTGCTCATGACCGCAGTAAGGCCCTCAATCTGCGGGGTGGCTTCCGGAACGAACACCTCAGATCCTGAGCACTTACACCTGTGTTCTTTGGGCAACTTTGTCGAATTGCCCAACTCCATATACTCTTCTTTTGTGAAGAGATCAGGGACGAACATCAGCACATCTTCAATGAGACGCTCTGAATCGAAGGTCTTGGGTGGTTCGGTAACTTCCTCTATGTATGGTGGAGGTGGATAGGATGTAGCTGAAACGTGGTGTATTTGCTTCTTCTCTCTGGGCTGATCACTTGGTTCGGGTAACTCGTCAAAGACTCCCGTGTACTGAGTACTGTTGAGGACTCTTTCCAGAATTTCATTTGCCTCAGACACTGTCTTGTACATGATCGATCCCTCGGAGGCGCTGTCCAAAAACTTTGCACTCTCCAGTTTTAACCCTTGAACGAAGTGTTGCATAAGCATTTCCTCTGGAACATTGTGTGGTGGACCAGAGGTGGCTAAATGCAAGAATCTTGCCCAGGCTACTCGAAGTGACTCATCGCCTTGTCAGAATGACAAAAGTTGGAGGCGATGCGGTATCACTTTGGATATAGGATAGAAGAACAGACTAAACTCATCCTTCAGAGCAATCCAATCTCCGCCGACTCTCCCTGCCCTCCGGTGGTACCAACTCTTGGCTGCTCCCATTAGAGAGAACGGAAATAGCTTCCACCGTAGTGTGTGTTGATACATACCGCGTATGATGAGGAGAGAGCAATTCTCCTTGAAATCCTGCAGGTGAGCATAGGGGCACTCATCCTTTCTACCAGAAAAGGACTGAGCTCGAACCATGGCTACAAAACTGGGACGGATCGCGTAGCCATTAGTCAATATGGGATGGCAAGATGGTGGCGGTTCCGAATACTCGCGGTACGGAACTGCCAGATAACTAGGAGCGAACTCCATGGGGTAGATAGTATGGGTGAAAAGGTGTACGATTGAAAAAGCTCTAACACTAGTATTGCTACCGTTCCCCGGCAACGGCGCCAGAAAGCTTGTTGGCACTCCTTAGCCTTTACGAACTAATCCGCAAGCGCACGGATACCGAAGTAGCTTTCACCAGGGAGTTTACCTAGGATATCAAATCCAAGAAACGACAGACGCAACCAATTCTAGAACTATTCAACCGGACCCACCTAAAGAGAGGAGGTAAGAGGGTAGAGGGCTTAACTTCAGTTAGCCAACTCGTTACCCAGATAACTAGTAGTTAAACTAACTTGATCCGCTTCTGTAGCTGGGGCGGAAGGACTACAGACTGAGGGAGAAATGGGGAGTCCAACTCGGCCAACGATCTACTGCTATGAAAACACCCGAACGTGGTGGACTACAAGGGACGAATAGGGCTGTCACCACCTGCCGCCTACCACATCAGTTTTGTGGGGTGGAACACAACCCAAGATAACTATCAAGCCTAAGCACCACGCTTCAACTATCCAGTTACCCACTTCCGCCTCACGTTAAGGCAAGAAGAAACCCCAAATGGCCAGACTTGCTGAGCCACGCAGACAAGGGATCCCGCAGATCAAAGAAGTAAACTAACTAGGTACTGAAAGTAAAGAGAAGAAAATGTTGAGCTCTATTGTTTGGAATAGGCTCGCTCTAGCGAGACACTGAAGATAAACGAGGAACTTACTTTGATAATATTACCCTGAGGTGGATACAAAGTGGAGAAGGACCAAGAAAACCCCGGCTCCTTTCCTAGCTCGGCTCTTGCTCAAGCTCTCACCTCACACTCTCCCTATTCTACACTCAAACTGAAGCTACTATGAATCTCACTTATCTCTTGGATGGTGTGTGTTACAAATGAGAAATGGAGCTCTATTTATAGCAGCTAGAGGTCAGTAATCGGTGAAAGGCGTCAAGACAACGCATCCTTGGCGGTTATCGTAACTTCCACGTGAAGATGAACTTCAAAGGGTGACAAGTGGGGCCGGCAGGCCTCCCATAGGCCGGCCGGCCTGGGGATGGTGCCACTTGGCACCGCCCTTCGCGTGTACGTCCCTGATCGCTTCCTGAGGTCGGTAACATTTGCTTTTTAGTTAAGCAACGATTCAGGACATGCATGTGAGCCCTTTGATCCATGTGTGAAGCCTTTCGGGTCCTCGGATCAAACTGACACCAAGTGCACGATCCTTGATCCTCCTGGGTGTGTTTCCTTGCTTCTGGATCAGTGACGTGGCCAGATGAGGCAATGCCAGGCCGGCCGACCTAGGATTTCTCCCAAATCGGCCCAATTTCGCACACTAAGTTCCTGAAATGATAAATGTACCAAAACTTGTGGAACTTGTTAGTGTGGTTAGCGTTAACTCAGATTTGTCTTGTAAACCATGAAAAACTGAAGAAATGTTGGCGGTAAAAATCATTGAAATCGACCGCCAACATATATCGCATGGTTAGATGAGGTAGGTAGCAGATGGTGACAGCCCTATCTATCCAGCGGAACCCTCCCCATTCGGGTATATCTCAGTGCCGAAATACTGGAACTCACCAGTCTTATTCTGTGAGAAGCTAGTAGCCCGAAGCAAGCAGCTAGGACAGTTCTATCTTATCTTTGAAACCCAGCCTTAGAAAACCTCTCTACCCTCACCTCTAGCAGGTGTGGTGTCCTTGGATGAACCTGAACCGTAGAGAAAGTACACACGCTCCTCTGTGGATATGATACCCTTGGAATACTCCTGGGTGAATGCTGCAATGGTATCCATGGGCTTGCGGATTTATTTTCGTGACGCTAGGAAATGTCAACAAGCTTTCTGGCGCCATTGCCGGGGAACGGTTGCTATTTTCTCTTTGAACCTAGTTGGCCCTTGTATCTTTTTCTTTTCCTTTCATTCTATCTCTACCCCCGCTATCCATGGAGCAGCTATCCATTTTTCAGCTCTCCGCACCCAAGAGTGAATTTTGCGAACCAGCCTCTTCATCTGATCCAATTTTTTCACCTGGTTATGAAATTCCCTCTGGATTCATAAGCAAAGTTCAGGAAAGTACCTTCTCAGGATGGGGGGGATGAAAATCCCTACCATCATCTAATTGAATTCGAGCTAGTGTGTTCATGTCTAAAAATCGCAGGCACGACACGAGACTCTGAAGTGGATGTTGTTTCCCTTTTCTCTCATAGGAGAGGCGAATCAATGGTACACAACGTAAGACATGCAAACGGGGATTGGAAGAAGTTGTGAGATCTCTTTTGTGTCATATACTTTCTAATCACGCGTACATGAGCCTTACGATCAGAGATTCTGACTTTCCAACAGAGCAAGGGGGAATCCCTTAGTGCAGCGTGGGCCAAATTGTCCCTTCTAGCTCAATCTGGTCCCGACTTGTCTTTACCCAACCATTGGTTACTTCAACATTTGTACGCGGGACTGAACAAGAATGATGCACAATACCTCGATAACACAACCGGAGGTTCGTTCTTGTACAGGACCTCAGTCGAAGGAAGAGAAATCCTCAATAAAATCGTAGAGAGAACTTCCTTCGTCTCTTTCCGGGAACCACCTCAGGTAGAACAAGAGGTACCACAAGAGGAAAACATGGCAGCCGAATCCAAGCCCGTAGAACTTCAAACTTTAGATTTGACTCCCGTATCTCTTCCTGAACCAGAATTTGAAACACCCGAGGTAGAGGATTCTCTACCCTCGAAATTTGAGCATGGATTCAAGGAGGATCTCTTTGAAGATCTTGGCAACACCTCGAAGTATCTATGCCAGAAGCAACCACCAGTCCCGGTCACTCCTTTAGAACCATACGAAAAGAACTACCTTTTAGAGACTATCAAGGAGTTGACAGCTATAATGAGCAGTGAATGGTCGATAGAAGGAGGGTCGTGCTCATCTCCCATTCAAATTAGCCACCCTTCTCTCATCCGCTGCCGCATAAAGAATCAGGAGGTGGACGCTCTTTATAACCCCATCGTTGGGGGCAAACATCATGTCCTACAAATTTGCGCACGCCTTCTTAGGAGGTGAAGCTCTAACCCTAACAGACCGGACCCTTAGGGGGTCTTCAAGTTCCCTTACAGGAAGCCATGGGGTACTTCAGAAGGTGTCCGTGCGACACAACGATGTTAGGGTCAATCTAGATTTCTATGTGTTCAAAGTTCCCAACTTCGACATTCTCATCGGCCATCCAATCGTAAAGCTTCACATGGATGTGCCGAATTCAGAAACCCTTAACATCAAATTGGGGAAGGAAACCCTCTCTGTTCCTATCACTCGATCGGTAAATTCAGTGGCAGAGGCTTCCCCCATAATAGAGCCAATTGAGGAGGTGCTGGACACAAACCCTCTAGATTCATCAGAAATGGCTCTCGAACAGGAAGCTGAAGAGTTAATCCAAGAAGAGGAAGATTCTGATGAAATCTTAGAGTTCACAGAGTTCGAGGTTCCAGCCCGACCACCAGTTGAGCTTAAGCCATTACCTTCTGGCCTTCGATATGTCTTCTTGAACAATGATGTAGAAGCTCCCGTGATCATCAGTGACAAACTCTCAGAAGAGGAGACATCAAAGCTCATCGTTGTCTTAGAGAAGCATCAAGCTATCCTTGGCTACGCCATCCAAGACCTCAAGGGCATTAGCCCTACTCTTTGCACTCATCGCATTCTCATAGATCCCGCTATGGCACCCTCCAGGGAGCCTCAACGCAGGTTGAACAATGAGATGCGTGAAGTGGTGAAGAAGGAGGTCCTGAAACTCCTACACGCCAGAATCATCTATCCAGTCCCGTATAGTGAGTGGGTGAGCCCAGTACAGGTCATGCCCAAGAAAGGAGTTATGACGGTCGTGGAGAATAGCAAGAACGAGCTGATTCCACAATGAACCGTCACAGGATGGAGAATGTGCATCGACTACAGGAAGCTCAATGAGGCTACGAAGAAAGATCACTTTCCGCTTCCCTTCATCGACGAGATGCTCAAAAGGTTAGCAAAGCACTCCTACTTTTGTTTCCTTGATGGCTATTCTGGTTTTCATCAGATCCCAATCCATCCCGATGACCAAAGCAAGACTACGTTCACATGCCCTTATGGAACCTACGCGTACCGACAAATGCCATTCGGGTTGTGTAATGCGTCCGCTTCGTTCCAAAGGTGCATGATGTCCATCTTCTCGGACATGATCGAAGAAATTATGGAAGTCTTCATGGACGACTTCTCAGTTTACGGTAAGACCTTCGATCATTGCCTTAGAAATTTGGATAGGGTCTTGCAGAAATGCCAATAAAAGGACCTGGTGCTGAATTGGGAGAAGTGTCACTTCATGGTCCGTGAGGGCATTGTTCTCGGACACCTCATCTCTGAGAGAGGAATCGAGGTGGACAAGGAAAAAATTGAGGTCATCGAACGACTTCCGCCTCCCACCAATGTGAAAGGAATCCGAAGCTTCTTATGTCATGCAGGGTTCTACCGATGCTTCATAGCTAATTTCTCTCCTATTGCTAGACCCCTCACAAACCTGCTAAACAAGGACGCCCCTTTCGAATCGATGATGATTGCGTAACAGCCTTTCACACACTCAAAAAGGCACTCATCTCAGCTCCAATCATCCAACCCCCAGATTCGAAGCTTCCCTTTGAGATCATGTGTGATGCTAGCAATTATGCGGTGGGGGCGGTACTTGAGCAAATTAAGGACAAGAAGCATCACGCGATCACCTATGCGAGCAAGACACTAACAAGAGCTCAACTTAACTATGCCAAAACTGAAAAGGAGCTCCCGACAGTTGTCTTTGCTATAGATAAGTTCAGATCTTAATTAGTGGGTGCAAAGGTTATTATATACACTGACTAAGAAAGATGTGAAGTCAAGGCTCATAAGGTGGATCCTTCTACTCCAGGAGTTCAATTTAGAAATTAAAGATAAAAAGGGAGTAGAAAATTCGGTTGCAGATCATTTGTCGCATACGAATATCACTAACATGCAGGAACTACCGATAAATGATTTCCTTCAGGACGACATGCTACTCAAGGTAACATCTTTGAACCCCTGGTATGCAAATATTGTCAAATTTACGGTTTTAGGGCACGTACCACCTGGGGAGAACAAGAAGAAGCTAGTGCTTGAGAGCAGACGACACCTATGGTATGAGCCGTACCTCTACAGAGTATGTGCAGATGGATTACTTCAAAGATGTGTCCCCACAGCAGAAGGGATCAAGATTATTGAGAAATGCCATGCGGCACCATATGGAGAGCACTATGGTGTGTTTCGCACTCAAGCGAAAATATGGAAAAGTGGTTTCTATTGGCCAACCATATATGAAGATACCAAGGATTTCATTCGAAGGTGTCCCAAACACGGAGGAATCTTAGCTCGCGATGCCATGCCTCTCACATATAACCTTCAAGTGGAGCTTTTTGATGTATGGGGCATTGATTATATGGGACCCTTCTCGAAGTCCTGTGGCTATGACTATATCTTGGTCACTGCGGATTATGTCTCCAAATGGGTAGAAGCAATGCCATGCAAGGCTGCCGATGCAAGGCATGCCCGAAAAATGTTTCAAGAAGTAATCTTTCCAAGGTTTGGGACACCTCGGATGGTAATTAGTGACGGAGGATCACATTTCATCGATGCGGCCTTCCGGAGCTTCCTCAAGGAACTCGGGACGATGCATAACATCGCAACCCCGTATCACCCTCAGATAGGTGGTCAGACAGAAACATCAAATAAGCAAATCAAGAACATTCTGCAGAAGACTATCAATGAGATGGGTAAACAATGGAAGCCTGAGCTAGCGGATGCATTATGGGCATATTGCACGGCTTACAAGACTCCCATTGGTATGTCACCCTATCAACTTGTCCATGGGAAGACGTGTCATCTACCTGTTGTGTTGGAGCATAGAGCACATTGGGCTATCCGAAGATGGAACATGGACTTGGATCTAGCAGGAGAGCACATGAAGAGGCAGATATCAGAATTGGAAGAGTGGAGAGACAAAGCCTATCACAATGCTGCATTATACAAGGAAAGAACCAAGAGATGGCACAATAAGAGGCTAAAGACGAAAGTCTTCACACTCGGAGATAAGGTATTACTTTTCAATTCTGGGGTAAAACTCTTCGGCCACGGGAAGTTGAGAGGCAAGTGGATGGGACCTTACCTCGTCATCGACACATCAACGCATGGAGCCATAACGATCCAAGATGATGAAAGTAACATCCACAAGGTAAAGGGCCATCGTCTAAAATTATTTTTAGATCATGATACAACTATAGATGAAGATATAGACGTTATTGAACTCGTTCAACACGACTATATACTTGATTAAAGGCTCTATAGGCCATATCCTAAGGTAAGCCACTTGTATAAACTTTCTAGACACCCCCACCGCTGTCCAGAGAAGAGAGGAGGCCAGCTGAGCCAAGCCTAGGTCAGCCGACATACCCAGGTCGGCCGAACCAGGGTGGCAGCCCCAGTGGCCCAACTTCGGCAAGCCAAGCCATCCTCACGTCCTAGCCTGAGATCTGGCTGCCTCAGGCGTTTTCGACGGCAGAAAATAGGGTTTCTTCCCCTTTCCTTCTCCCTTGAAAACCCTCCTCCTCCTCTCAACCTCTTTGCATCTACCTTCACCTCTCCACCTCCGAAACCCATCTGCACCACTTAGAACTTCCCACGGCTGGCAAGGAAATTGTTGCGTTCGCCAACACCACCGCCGTCGACCAGCTGATGGCAGCACCGACTCCGGCAAACAGTCCCGAGACTCCAATCCTTGTTAAGACAATGGATGAGAAGGCCCAATCGAGCAAAGTGGTACCCCCAGCTGTGAAACCCGATGCTGTGCGCAGCGGGAGGCTGAGAGGCGCCAGGCCGAGGTGGGCCGACCCCCTGATTCGGCCGAACCAGAGGAGGAGCCGCTCAGCTTCCCGTTCCACTGTGCACGAGTCCTCACCAGAAGCAGCACAGACCGGGGAGGCTGGAGGCCAAAAGCTGCATAAACAACGCCCCAAGGAGGTAATTGAGACAGTCAGAGTCATGCTGTTCCAAGACAAAGATGCTCCGGGGCCAAGGCTAAAGCCGGATGAGTGGTACGTGGGATCGCTGCTCATCAAGGATGGGGATATCATAATCCATGACTATAGAAGAGGGAAGATATCGCCGGATGATCCACCGCTGCAGCCACGCCTCAAGATTTTTGGTGTGCGACCACCAGCTAAGAAGGCAGATGACATAAGAAGACCAGCTGATTCCCCACAGATCTGGTCCAAGGAGGAGCTTATCTTCCTAATGAAGAGTCTACAGCTGGAGCACAAGAAGTTGCGCCAAGGATTAAAAAATCAGAAGGCAACAGTGGGTGAAGTCAATAAGGATCTCCGGTTGTTCCACAACAGCCTAAGCAGCAGCATAGATTGGCTGGCTGAGGCTTTAGGGAAGGGAAGTAACTTGGATGGTAGCTCATCCGAGGATCTTCCTTAGTTTAGTTTAGCTGGGCGCTAGGATCAGGTTTATTTTCCTTTGATTAGTTTGCTTCATCTCAGTTTTTTTCATTGTAAGCACCCCCATGTTCTTTGAATAATTCAAACTTTGGCTCCCCAGTGTTAATGCCGGCAGAGCCCCTTTGCATTTTACTTTTTGATTTGATTGAATAAAGATAGGTTCAAAGAAAAGTGTGGGGGAGATCCTCTCTACACCTAGTTACACAACCACACGACTCACATGCACCGTAGGACGGACTCGTACGCAAGTGAATATCCAATACCATCTTGTTCTCGACTCACGGTTT
Organism: Panicum miliaceum; assembly: GCA_032594955.1. Classification (NCBI taxonomy): domain Eukaryota; kingdom Viridiplantae; phylum Streptophyta; class Magnoliopsida; order Poales; family Poaceae; genus Panicum; species Panicum miliaceum. The sequence continues at coordinate 758,685 of CM064070.1, read as the reverse complement.
GCACGTCCTCACTCATTTTCTCCCTGTTCTCCGAGTTTTAAACATGCTATTAAAACTGCCTAATCTGAAATGGTTAAACTCATGAGAACCCGCTGTGCCGCTGTGTGATTGATGCATAAATTTTATTCTTTACCATGCTTGAGTTTGCGACCCACAAGTTAGGGAACCCATAATGTTAAAGTTGTTGTTTGATCAGATATGGTTTTGATGAAAGTTTCTCTGCCTATCTCTCTTGCTGAACCTGGGAATTTCTCTTTAACTAAAAATAAATAAAACTATCCCATGGTCTGTTTATCCTTCTACCTACCACAGCCATATGAAGTTACTTTACAATATGAAAAACCTGACATAAAATCGCCTTGCTGTTACATTGAGCTCTATCAAATGTTGTGACCCAAGCGAGATCCGTTTCTTTATGGGTTTGATTGAGAAGCACATACACGAATTATCATCCAATATCATTAATAAAGTGTCCTCAAAAGGTATATGATCGCTCTCCAATTATTCCTTTAAAAAAAGAGAGAAAAATAAAAGATGGCATGTCAAACAAGTATGACCCAAAAAAAAAAGGGGGAAAGAAGAGAGGAAGAAGATCAATACAAAAAGAGTTCACATCCGCCACACATGCACTCTTTTGATCAAACAGGTAAATGATACAGAATCTCCGTGGATCCAACCTTTGATATTGCAACAGATGTACCTTCAAGAGCGCATTCATATACCTCCTACCGAGCTCCACTTCAGCCTTACACAAAAGGAGAGAGGGTTACAGTTCTGAGCTAGACAAATAAATGAGTGACTGAGAGTGCTGCATGAAGGTAAGACCATGGAATATTTTCCTTTTCAAAAAAATCTTTTTCAAAAGAAAAACATCCCAAGGTCAGCAGGTGAGCGGAAGAGAATACCTAAGTCATCATCATTCCATCCTTCAACCGCCTATAGCAAAATGGTAGACACTTCAAGGTTCGTGAACAAAGGTGAGGGTTTAGAATAACTTTTATGTAGGAACCTTACTAGAGCAGCCGTTCCGCCTTGGCGCCATCACTCGAGGACAAGCAAAGGGCCAAGTGTGGGGGCTCTTGTTGACGCTCGATACAGACTACTTTTCGACCGTCAAAACCTTCACAAAAGCAACATTTATCCAAGGATCAACACTAGAATAGGGCGTTATCTAACGAGTTCCACAAGTGCTGGTTGATTTCTGTATGCAGGCAATTACGGGGCAAAATTGCAGGAAATGAGTTACTAAGATTCAAGGCGTAATTCTAGAATGCGCAATTTGGCAAGGCAAGAGCAAAACAGGCCCAACAAGACAAGAAACCAACTTCAACCAGGACCCACTCACCTAACAAGGCCCCTAGGGCCCAGTTGCAGACCATGTGGCGGAAAGGGGAGCTGAACCGGGTCAAGGCCGGTTTGGCTGACCTACCTGGGTCGGCCAACCTAGGGAAAAAACCACCGACCTTCTACTTCGACGTGGCGCCTCCTGATGATTGGTCCCTTAGGTCGGTTTGGGCAAGCCTCAGCGCATTTCACGGCAGAAGCACCTCTCACACACCCCTATAAATATAAGAGGGGGTGCTTCTAAAGAACACACACCTTCACATCCCTCTCAACTCCCTCTTGGAGTTTCTCTTGTGTACATGAGCTCTAGGCTCATCTCTAGAGGTGATTAGAGTTAGGGAAAGAGTGGGGAGGAGTTTGGGGAAGTGCCAGATTTGTCGGCACTCTTCTCTAGCTTGTAGCTCGACGGATGCTTGTCAATCCAAGTAAGTGTTCGTACTTTCTTATGTGCTTAATTTCTTAGTTAAGTTTTAGTGTTGGCTCTTTAGTTGCTTAGCTGGATAAGTAGTTCACTAGTTTATAGTGGGTGCTCTAGTTTAAGGCCACAGGCTAGAGTAGTAACGATAGTGTAGACATGGTGTCTAGACTAGACTTACCTGTTGGTTGTGGTATATCCCATGGTTAGATGAGGTAGGTAGCAGGTGGTGACAGCCCTGTCTATCCAGTGGAACCCTCCCCGTTCGGGTATATCCCAGTGATGAAATACTGAAACTCACTTGTCTTATTCTATGAGAAGCCAGTAGCCCGAAGCAAGGAGCTAGGACAGTTCTATCTTATCTCTAAAACCCAGCCTTAGAAAACCTCTCTACCCTCACCTCTAGCATGTGTGGTGTCCTTGGATGAACCTAAACCGTAGAGAAAGTACACACGCTCCTCAGTGGATACGATACCCTTGGAATACTCCTGGGTGAAAGCTACAACGGTATCTGTGCGCTTGCGAATTTATTTTTGTGACGCTAGGAAACGTCAACACTGACCACCGGGCTGACCACGAGTGGATAGGAGCCAGGGCTAGGTGGGTGGATCCAATGATTCCGACGGATCAAATGTGATGGCGATCTCAGACCACCATAAGGGTTCAATCGGTTGTTGGAACATGGAGTTGACATCACGTTGATCAAGCTTGAGGCGACAGTGGCACCATGGGGCCCTGGAGACTCCATAGATGAAGTTGACTGCGTGGTCCGCCTCCTGGAAGTCTGCTGGTGACTTGTCACCTTGATCATCATGATCTCGCCTGGGCGAGTCGTTCCGGCGACCTCGGCTCCGGGAGCCTTTGCAACCGCCAGCCTTGTCTCGGTCATCGTAGAGGGGTCGTTTGGAGTCGTCCTGGGCCACACTATTGCGGAGTGCATGAAACTCCCGCGCTGTGTGGTTGGAGTCCTTGTGCCAGGGGCACTTACCGTCGAGGAGTTGATCCAGTTCCTCCTGGTTGAGGGAGGTGCGCTGTCGGGGTCGATCTGCAACTGCGACGGTGTTGTCGTGGCCGCGCTTGCGCTCCTGTTTCTTGGACGGCTCGGGGTGCTCGTTGTGCTTGCTGTAGTTATGTCGAGGCGGTCGGCCGTTAGGTCATTGGCGATCATCATGTCGCGGCTTGGGCCGATCGTCGGGGTGACACTGGTCTTAGTGGTGGCGGTGCGCCTGCTCAGCATCTTCCATGTCGATGTGCTTGTTGATGACGACCATCTTCTCGGAGACAGTTTTGGGGTTGCTCTCAAACATCTTGTGCCACAGCTTGATGTTGTGCAGCCCTTGGTGGAAGTAGTGGATGACGTCCCTGTCAGCAACATCCATAATCATGTTATGATTGGTGAAGTACCTCTTGCTGTAGTCGCGCAGGGATTCGTTGGGTTGCTGAGTGATGCTCCCAGATCCCATCTGGTTTTGTGACCCGGGCATGAGGCTTGGAAGTGGTTGACGAAGGTCGTGCAGAGGTCTTGCCAACTGTTGATGGAGCCTAGGCGGAGTCCCTCAAGCCAGTTGAGAGTCTGGCGGCTCATCATGACTGGGAAGTAGGCCGCCATGATGTCGTTGTTGCCATTCGCCGCTCGGACGGTGATGGAGTAGGTACGCAGCCACGTCTTGGGGTCGAAGTCGCCGTCGAACTTGTCGATGCTGACCGACTTGAATGTAGATGGCCACGAGACTCCATGGCGGTTGGAGAAGGCGGAGAAGCCATCCAGATCTCCCGTGGCGTCGTCGTTGAGGTTGATCGGAGCCTGCGGGGGTCGGTGTGGATGCTGGTTGGTGTTGCTGTGGCGAGCTCGGGGCCCTCGGTTGGTGCCGGGTGGGCCGTATGTTGGCATTTCTTAACATCGCCACTAGGGATGAGGGTGTTAGTCCCATCCCTAGCAGCGGCGCCAAGAAAACGCTGTGTGGTATGTCTTAATGATTATAGAATGAATCCGCAAGCGTACGGATATACCGCTATAGCATTTCACCCGGAGAGTATTCGGGTATCATTATTTATATTTTCCCAAAGGAGGGAATGATGTAAAAGAGTTTACTTGGTACATAATCAAGATAGCTTGAATAAGATATAGACTATAGCAATACAGGGGTAAGTTAAGATAAAGATATGATTGAGGGTAATGCGAATCACAAGCTCAAGCCATCTCTGGATAAAGAATAAACGAATAAACCTAAGGTTAGTGGGAGCATAGGCATACAACAAAGTCCTAATAGTATCTATTCAGGCAAGCAAAGGTCATGCAACATACACATGGTTATGACTACAGGTGCCGGGAAATTAGGGATACCAGGGAGAATGTCCCGTCCCGGAGAACATCCGGGCCGTTAGATCTTTCAAAACTCCTACACCGTACCCGAACATCGGGGAGTACACTAACCACGAAGCAACTTCGTAGCGGACAAACAGGGCTGTCACCACCTACCGTCTACCCTAGTCACATTGTGGAGCATGGTCATATTCGAAGGATCCTGCATACCCGAGCACCACACTCGTGTATAAGGTCACTACCCTAGTGCCCCCGGGTCTCCCACACTTCGGATGGACGAGTAAAACGCTAAGGCAAACCCTAAGGCATGACGAACCGATATCCTTACCCAGATCATCTGGCCTAATCATATGTAAAGCATAACTAATGAAGCACCAAACCATGATATGATTAACTAGCAAAGAAACATAACAATGCAAAGCATGATAAGCTACTAAGATAGCAAAACAACCAAGGCTCAGCTCTGCATTAAGAATAGAGTACCGACTTGTTGACACCATTTTTTGACACGTGTTTCAGCGACGTGGGCGGAAGCGTTAACGAGAAGGATCGGCTGATAGAGTATCGAAAGCTAATGGAGTTGAATGACGCTGGCAGATGACGTCAACAAGTTATCTTAGAGATAGGGGTTTTTGTTATTTAGGAAAGTTTTAATTTCTTTGCTGACAAGTAATGTAAGTCGTGATCGACCTAGGGTTTGTAGTTCAGGCTATAAATAGCTGCCCTTAGGCATGTACAGAACCATCCAATGATCAATACACAAACCCTTTTTTCCTTTTTTCTCGTCTCGGTGGCTTCGCCTTAGTTGCAGTAGATTTTTCTTTTACGAGTTCTTTCCTGCACGTGGGGTTGCATCGACTTCGATCTCCGACTTGCTGGTAAGTTACACGTCGAACGAGGCAGATAGGCTCAAGGTTGACGACGCATCGCTTCTTCCTCTATCCTGTATTTGTTCAAGCTATCGAGCAGATTGGATCTAGGTTTGGTCTGTTCACCAATTTATCGATATCAGCTTGTGTCTGTTAGATTAATCTGCTTAGTCTAGCTTGTTTTTTGCTGTTATCACAAGTTATCGGTAGTTACTAGATTTAGCAAGATTAGATTCGTTTGATCTTGTTTTTATTTAGTTTTACCACAATTTATTCGGCCTAGATCTAAATACCATCGGCTGACGTGCATCTTGTCTGTGCTCCTTGTCAGGCCGATCAGGTTCGGATCTAGATGTTGTCTACCGAGGCTTCGCTAACCTGTTTAGCGCTGCCTTACCCGCACAATCGGCCGAAGCTGTGGCCGATTGATCCACTGATGCGTTGGACGCTTGGCCGACGCGCGCGACGGAATGATTCGGACAACAGCCGATACGTTCCGGTAATTTAACCGCCCTGCACCACCACGCCGCCAGTTTTGGACGCCGCGCAGGAGTGAAGCAAGAGGCTCCCGGGTCCTCGCGTGTGCCAGCGCTGAAGGCCGACCCACGGCTTTTTGCGTCAACACGCTTTTGGCACGCCTCGTGGGACATGACAACGACACCACGATGACCAAGAACAACGGAATGGATGGTGACAAGTTCTTGGTGCCTACAATGGATGACCTTTATGAAGAACAGAGGCGACAAGTCGAAGAAATCAGAAAGCAAACCCAAGAGATCTGCCTCAAGTCATTCATCATCACCAAAGAAGAAAAAGTTGAACAAAGTTCACCAGTCCCGATGCCAAGAAATATCACTATCGCTGAAGATTCATTGGAAGTTCAGGGAATGTTTAATCAATCCATGAGTCAGGCGATAACCAATCAATCTGGAGTACTATTCAACTCAATGCAAAATGTCGTCCGGAAAATACTAGCTGACGTTATACCATCACGGGGCATCGACAATTATTCGCTACCCATGGTGCAACGAACAGCTATACAGCCAATGAATATTGTGTCTCCATCGGTTGCAATATTTATGCCTGCTACTATAATCAGTACTTCATCCTCAGGCGGAAGGGAACATTGCGAGACTACAAGAGTTATCTCTGAGAAGTCGGAAGTGCCCAAGGAATTCCTATCATACCTCAGTCCGGAGATGATTATTTGATACCAAGAATCCAAGATTTCTGCAGTAAAAGCTCCCCCAATCTCATCGGCGCAACAAGAGAAAAGGCCGTTGGATCTGCTGAGGTTTACAACTTCCCAGACTATTGGGATGACTCAACCACATCAGAAGCCATATCTAGAGGCATACGATCAGATTCCTCTGCCGCATCAATTTAGATTACCAGACTTTGTTAAATTTTTTGGGCAAGAAGGTCTGTCAACTACAGAACACATCAACCAGTTCCTGATTCAGTGCGGCGAGGCAGTAGTCGATGATGCCTTGAAAATCAATCTATTCCCATTGTCACTGTCAGGATCAGCTTTAGCTTGGTTCTATTCATTGCCAGCTAACTCCGTCTTAACATGGGCCAATCTTGGGGAACAGTTCTACAAGTATTTCTATGCCATAAGACGGAAGAATGAAGAAACGCCTTCTAATTCCAGAAAAAAAGGACTAGATTGTCGATTCCTTCCCTGTTAGTGCTCTTGATGTCCATCATGAGGATAAGGAAGAGGGAGTGTCACAAAACAACTCCTCTGAAGAAAATGAGCTTGACCAGGAATCGGCTCAGACAAAGAATGAAAGAATGTTGAAGAACTGAGTGATGATTGCTTGCTTAGAAGAGAAGGAAAACTCGGGCAAGGATTCACGTCGGCCGATGAATTGGAAAAAGTCGATATAGGAGATGGTGACAAACCAAGGCCGACGTTCATCAGTGCAAAACTACATCCTGAAGACAAGCAACAGTTAGTGGATTTGCTCAAAGAATTCAAAGATTGCTTTGCTTGGGAAAATTACGAGATGCCGGGATTAGACCGATCCATTGTTGAGCATCGGTTGCCTATTAAACCAGGATATTGGCCATATCAACAAGATGCTAGAAGATGCAAGCCTGAGATTCTGCCTGACATTAAGGCAGAAATTACCAAATTGATTGAGGCCAAATTTATTCGACGATGCCGATATGCTGAGTGGATATCCAACGTGGTTCCTGTATACAAGAAGAATGGCAAATTGAGGGTTTGCATCGACTTCAGGAATTTAAACAGAGCTACGCTAATGGATGGATATCCCATGCCAGTGGCAGATGTACTAGTGGATGCTGCCGCAGGACACAAGGTGATCAGTTTCATGGATGGAAATGCGGGCTACAATCACATATTCATGGCAGAAGACGATATCCCCAAGACAGCATTCAGATGCCCAGGACACGTTGGGCTGTACGAGTGGGTTGTTATAACTTTTGGGTTGAAGAATGTCGGTGCTACATATCAGAGAGCTATGAACTACATATTCCATGATCTTATCGGCAAGATTGTGGAAATTTACATTGATGATGTTGTGGTGAAATCAAAGGAATTTCAAGAGCATCTGGCAGATTTGCACAGGACCCTTGAGTGTACCAAAAAACACGGCTTGAAGATGAATCCGCTCAACTGTGCATTCGGAGTATCAATTGGACAGCTTTTGCGATTTAAGGTGGTAGCTCTGGAAAATAAGTAACAACTTCAGTCGTTGATCAGCAAGATTAATTTCATCGGGCGGTTCATATCAAATCTATCTGGAAAAATACAGCCGTTCAGTCTATTGTTGAAGTTGAAGGCCGATCAGAAGTTTATCTGGGGAGATGAGCAGCAAAAGGCTCTTGATAAAATCAAACAGTACCTGGTGAACCCACCAGTATTGATTCCACCCCAGAAGGATAAGCCGTTTATATTATATTTATTGGCTGACAAATATGCCATCGGATCGGCCCTTACATAGGAATTTGAAGGAAATGAACGAGTAATCTATTATGTCAGCAGAAGACTGTTAAATGCAAAAACTAGATATTCTCCAGTAGAAAGGTTGTGCCTGTGCTTATATTTTTCTTGTACCAAGCTCAGACATTACTTGTTATCGGCTGAGTGCATCGTCGTCTGCAAGGAAGATGTGGTCAAGTACATGCTATCTATGCCAATTCTGAAAGGAAATATTGGAAAATGGATCTTGGCCTTATCAGAATTCGATCTGCGATATCAATCGGTCGAAGCAGTTAAAAGACAAGTGATGGCCGATTTTGTCACTCATCATTGTGGAGCAGAAGTGAAGATGGTGGAACCCGTCCCGTTGACTATGTTCTTCGATGGATCTGTTTACGGTAAGGGATGTGGCATCGGCATTATTATCATATCACCTCGGGGGGCAAGATTCAAATTCTTGTTGCCGATCTTAGTCACATCGACCAATAATCAAGCCGAGTACGAAGCAGTGCGTGAAGGGATCAGGATGTTTAGAGAAGTTAAAGCTGAAGCTGTGGAAATATTCGGAGATTCCATGCTTATTGTCAATCAATTAAATGGGAAAAACAGTTGCAACAATGAAATCTTGAGAGGCTACTTGGAAGAATGCCTTGATCTTCTAAAGGAATTCAAAGGAGCCTCTATAGAGCATATTCCCAGGGAGCACAATAAAGAAGCTAATAAGCTTGCGTAGAAGGCTTCTGGTTATCAATTGGCCGATGATTGGAGAGAAGAAATTATTCAGTATTTAAAGAATCCATCACAGAAGGTTTCCAGACAGTTACGGTTCAAGGCCATTAAGTTTGTTCTTCTGGAAGGGAATCTTTATTATAGGACGATTGATGGCGTATTGCTCAAATGCATTAATACCGAAGAAGCCAAGATCCTGATGGGAGAGATACATGAAGGTGTATGTGGCGCACATCAATTGGCTTACAAAATAAAATGGATGATTAGAAGAAACGGGTATTTTTGGCCAACTATCTTAGAAGATTGTTTCACATAATATAAAGGATGCTAGGATTGTCAGAAATTTGGCACCATACAGAGAGCCCAGGCATTGGCTATGAATCCTATAATGAAGCCGTGGCCATTCAGGCAGTGGGGGTAGATATCATCGGACAAATTTATCCATCGTCAAGCAAGGGCCATAAATTTATTTTGGTAGCGACTGATTACTTCACCAAATGGGTTGAGGACATTCCACTGAAGGAAGTGACGTCCTGGAACATTGTTGAGTTTGTGAGAGAGCATATTGTGTATCGGTTCGGCATTCCTCAGACTATTACCACTGATCAAGGCTCTATGTTCACTTCATAAGAATTTGAAGAGTTTGCTGCTGATATGGGAATCAAACTGCTGAACTCTTCCCCTTATTATGCTCAAGCTAATGGGTAGGACGAAGCATCCAACAAAGGGATCATCAAGTTTAAGGGCATGAAGTCGTCCTTCCTTGGGAGCTGAGGACTAGCTCTAGACGTGTTGCCTTGCAAAATGAGTTAGCAGTTGATGAGTATAGAGATTTGATGATGGATGAGCTAGAAGATTTGGCAGGTCATCGGCTAAGGGCTCTGGTTAATGTTTAAATGAACAAGGCAAGGGTGGCCAGATGGTATGACAAAAAAGTGAAAGTCAAAGAATTCGATGAAGGGGAACTCATCTGGAAGTTGATCCTACCTATTGGGACAATGGATCAAAAGTTTGGCAAATGGTCGCCCACATGGGAAGGACCGTATCGAATCAGTAAGAAAGTACCTGGCAACGCATACATTATAGAAACTTTGGAAGAGGAGAAATACACTCGAGCTCTGAATGAGAAGTACCTGAAGAAATATTATCCTAGCATTTGGGTTGATGCCTAGGAGAAGATTGAGGCGTAACATAGCCGATATGAGAAAATATCGCCTTAAGCAAGGAAACAGAAAGTATATCCCGAAAGCCGATTATAAAGAATTGGATGGATGGCCGATATGATATGTATCGCCCTTAGTGAAAAAATAACAAAGACTCTAGTATTCATAAAAGAAGAGATTGTTCGAGATGAAAGTTGCATACATATTGCAGGAAAATACATCTCAGTTATTTGGAGATGACCTTGTTCACCACACTCTCAACATCAACTTTAGAACTGACAATACTAGCCACCGCATCAAGATCTTTGGCAAGTTCTTCAAGAGCATCGTAATTGGTATCTTCAAAGACTGGCCGGAAGCTCCTAAGGTTGTAGCCCAGTTGAGTCTATACAACGGCCAATGAAGCAGTTGCTCCTTGACGGATTCCATGGCCGGCGATGTGCCTGGCTCGATTGGGAATATCTTGCAGTCGGTCAGTGACTGTAGAACCCCTGGCGTTCATTGTATTGGTGGCGATGGTTGCGGCCAGCCGGAGTTCTCGAAGTTGAGATTCTAATGTTGATAGACACATTGGATAATAATATCAACCGAAGGGAAGGAAGATGAATGAAGACAGGAATCTTATTGGTGATTCTTGCTTCAAAATCAGCAAAGAGTGCGCGAGAAGTAGATGCTTCTCCATTACAGATCAGCAATGCCGTCTCAAGGCGATTGATTTCACGGGTCACCTCGGAATAACAGTCGTGGGCTTCATTCTTCTCACGGATAAGTTGACCAATGAGATCTGCATTTTTGAAACTGGTGGAGGAATCAATTGAACTCATAGCTGGGCGAAAGGGACTGATGGCCTCGTCATCGCTGAAAGAGCCAATGGTATGTTCAGCCTACAATATGAAAAAATGCAAAGGAAACAGATCTGTTACCTTCTACGGCGCAGAAGAGCAGCGGGAAACCGGTTAGAAGGGCCCTCCCCTGCGTGTTTGTCGCCGGCCATAGTTCCGATCTGGAAGAAACTGAAAGAAGAAAGGAGATACCGCTGTCCCCAGGGTTGGTGAAGAAAAATCTAGCTACCTGGCGTCCCATTTATGAGGGTAGATGGGGGGCAGAGTTACTGTGCCAAGAACGAAGCATCAGTAGGATGAGGAAGAAAAGGAGCAGGGGTAGAATTGGTAATATGATGATTTCGTTGATCAAGAAAGGTGCAAAAGGCAGAGTCGCATTGATTAAAATTTTGGAACAAGATTCTCTTATTCCAAAATTGGGGGGCATGTGTTGACAACATTTTTTAACACGTGTTTCGGCGACGTGGGCGGAAGATTTAACGAGGAAGGATCGGCCGATAAAGTATTGGAAGCCGATGGAGCTAAATGACACTGGCAGATGACGTCAGCAAGTTATCTTGGAGATAGGGGTTTTTGTTATTTAGGAAAGTTTTAATTTCTTTGTTGACAAGTAATGTAAGTCGTGATCGACCTAGGGTTTGTAGCCCAGGCTATAAATAGCTGCCCTCGGGCATGTACAGAACCATCCAATGATCAATACACAAACCCTTTTTTCCTTTTTTCTCTTTTTGGCGGCTTCACGTTAGTTGCAGTAAATTTTTCTTTTACGAGTTCTTTCCTGCATGTGGGGCTGCATCGACTTCAATCTCCAACTTGCTGGTAAGTTCCGCGTCGAACGAGGCAGATAGGCTCAAGATTGATGATGCATCGCTTTTTCTTCTATCCTATATTAGTTCAAGTTATCGAGCAGATTGGATCTAGGTCTGGTCTGTTCACCAATTTATCAATATCAGCTTGTTCCTGTTAGATTAATCTGCTTAGTCTAGCTTGTTTCTTGCTGTTATCACAAGTTATTGGTATTTACTAGATTTGGCAGGATTAGATTCGTTTGATCTTATTTTTATTTAGTTTTACCATTATTTATCCAGCCTAGATCTAAGTACCATCAGCCGACGTGCAGCTTGTCTGTGCTCCTTATCAGGCCAATCGGGTTCGAATCTAGGTGTTGTCTACCGAGACTTCGCTAACCTGTTTAGCGTTGCCTTACCCACACAATCGGCCGAAGCTGTGGCCGGTTGATCCACTGACACGTCGAACGCTTGGCCGACGCGCGCGATGGAACGATTCGGGCAACAGCCGATATGTTTCGGTAATCTAACCGCTTTACGTGTCCCTTGTTAATTGTAGGTCAAATTGACTGGCACGCCTGCACCACCACGCAACCTGTTTTGGACGCCGCGCAGGAGTGAAGCAAGAGGCTCCCGGGTCCTCGTGTGTGCCGACGCTGAAGGCCGACCCACGGCTTTTTGCGTCAACACGACTATTCGAATACAAAGCCATTACAAAGGCCGAGGACTGCTCTCCGGCCCTGAGGATAACTTGCTTCGCTAAGAGATGAGGCACTAGCCTAGCTCCACTACCCTAAGGAGTACAAGTCTTGTGAGAGGGAGAGAGAGGCTTCAAGTGTTGTGTGTGTTGAATGAGGAGGGTGAGGGGCCTCTTTTATAGCTCCAAGGGTCAGTTCCCGCCATCTCTTCATATGGAAACATTAGCCAAGAAAATCAGGAGACTTGGCGGCGTCTCCACCTCGAAGGGCACCTGGACTGGAATCTGTCCAGGTTCGGCCGACCCTGGGGTTCGGCCGACCCCCACGTGAGCCTCCCCCGGCTCTACCTTCTCTGGTAGACTAAGTAGTGGGCCCTTGTGAGGTTTCCATATGTTTGCTTGCTTAGACATGTGGGTCCCTCTTGTAAGTAAGTTGCAGCAGATGATCTTCTGTGTATGTTTTGTTGCGTATCCATCGTGTTTTCTTCTTATTTCAGACTTGCATCCCTGAAATGGTTAAAGTGACAAAACAACTATGGAACTAGGTTAGTGATAAAATTATGCGAGTGAGACATATAATTTTCCTTTTATTGTGAGTATAGTTGACGGTCAAATTTTGCACTTAACGACCGTCAACAACACCCCCATGCTAGCCTTTTGCTCATCCCGAGCAAAACAAGGCTTTCATGTTGTTGATCAAGAGTTGCTTCAATGTTGCATTTCTAACATATACTTTAGGCACAACAATGTGTTCTTTTCATGATTTTGAATACGTTGGCCTTGTTCTCACATCTTACCTTTCCTTCGTGGGGCTTGTAGCTTTCCTTATCATTAGCGGTTGAGAGTCAGAACGGTTTCGTAGAGTGCTAATATTTCTTACCCCTTTGCTCAACCGTCAATCCGGAGATTTTTTGTAGGGTTTTCCAAAAGAAATTTCAAAGTTCCTCGAATGATCTCTCGGATCGCTCATTGTGTATGATTCCTCACCAAGACTCTTTATTTTTCCTTTCTTCCCCAACCTATCTCTAAAGGTCAAAATTTGTGGAGCTATAGGTATGGAGGATATGAAGGCACACTTTTTTCTCATGTATTGCTAAGTCAAAAACCGGATCCAAAGGAGAGACAAGTCATAAACCTTGATCAAGAAGTGCAAGTGTGTGGATATTTTTGGTGGATGGTGGATGAACTCCTTTGTATGAACAATATCTCCATTTCTTTTTCTTCTTTTGGGCATGGGCTATCTTATTTTCTCTCCTTTTTTAACATGCTTTGTGAGCATGTGGCATACCTTCTTTGGGTATGCATGTTTTCTTATCTCTTTTTTTTCTTTCTTTTTTTGACGTGCCTTGTGAGTATGTGGCATACCTTCTCTGGGTATGCATCTTTTCTCTTTTTCTTCTCTCTTTCTTTTTTTTAGATAGCCCATATTCCTTTTTCTATGGAATTTGGAGAGAGCGTGTGACAACCCTGGTAATTACAATTTCAAAATCAATGTCATTAGCCTAACTCTATGTTTTAAACCAACTAATGAGAGGGTGGAAAGAATTAAAACGAGTTCAGTTGGAATTCAAATTTAATTTGAGCACATTGGTTACTTTTGAACTTTTAAATTTAACTTTCAAACCATAAGCCAAATGGGTTTTTGCCTGAAACCAAAGTTGTAGAACTTTTTATTTTGAACAACTTTCGTGTTCAAAAGTTTTTGAAATTCAAATCAGAAAGAGGAGAAAATGCCCTGTTTGCACCCAGCCCCCTGAAGTTTTCCAAATTCTTGCATCCAGGTCCCTCGTTTCCCCCCCCCCCCCCCCCCTCCTCTGCCGCACCGCGCGCGCGCGCCCCGCCCGCCGCGCGCCAGGCCAGTGGCCGCCGCACCACCCCGCCACGGCCGGCTTTGCCCCGCCCCCACGCCGCGTGGCCAGTCAGCGCCCGCGCGTGCCCGCGACGCGGCCGCGTCCAGACCCGCCGCCCGTCGCGCCCAGTAGCCGCGCTCCGCCGTGCCGCCCCGGCCCCCGCGCCCCACCAGTCGCCGCGCCCGCCCTCCGCCCGAGCCTCTGCCGCTGCTGCTTCCCCACTCCGCGCCCGGCACTATCTCACCGCGCTCACGCCATATCGCGGCCGCCCAGTCACCGCGCCCGCGCTGCCGCACGTCGCGCCGGCGTTCTGCCGCCGCCCGCCGCGGCCAGTGCACGCCGTTGCCGTGCCCCGCCCCGCGCGTCGCCCAGGCACCTCCACACCCCCTCCTGTCCCTATAAAAGCACCACCCCGGCCACGCGCGCGAGCCACCGCAGCCCAGAACGCCTCGCCGTCGCCATCGCCGCCGCCGAGCACCATCCGCCCGTGGACCGCCCTCCGCCGCCGCCCACTGCCCAAACTGAGCCCCCAGCCACCACTACATCACCTCACCGCAGCTCGCCGACCCACCCAACGCCACCCAGAGCCACCGAAGCGCCGCCGCCCGCACTGCCGCCGCCTCTGCTCCAACGCCGGCGAGCCCTTCCCGGCCGTCCCCCACCTGAACAACACCCCCACAAGGTAGCCCTCGCACCCCTGAACCTTCCCCGACCCTCGCCCCTCGCCGCCGGCGAGCCCCCTCGCCGGAATTTCGGCCGGCCGCTGTACCCGAGCCGCCCGAGGACCCAATTGCAAGGATTTAAATCTTTAGAAGGATCTGAGCGTAAGATTCAAGGACCTAGTTGTGAAAGAAAGTTTCAAACCTAGATTCAAATTCAGTGAACTTGTAAAATTCGTATAAAATCGTAGAAAATTCAGAAAAATGCAAACTCAACTGTTCTGGAATCCTCAGAACAAACTCTACCACTTTTGTTACAAACGTTTTCTCAGTATCTCAAAATATTTTGCTCTACATTAAATAGAAGCTTTAATGGACTTATTTTGTACCCACTGTTCTAGAACAATTCTGACCCTAAATTTTGGGCAGTGAATTAGTTGCTTGATGTTTAGGACTGTGTGAAAAGATCAGGCCCAAATTCCATCTCTAGCTCTACTGTTTGTTAAACTTAGTTTTAATTCATGTGTAAGTAGAATGTTTTATCCCTGCAGTTAGGTGGTGAGTCACCCATTGAAACTTTTACTATGCTAATGTATTGGTACCTAGAAGCCAGAGAAAAATTAGGAGAAATTTTATCTCACAGTAACCCACTTATTTGATTTATGTGCTAATAACATACATTAAATGAAGAAAATAATATCTTAGCTTGGAAAATTCTCAAATTTTTACTGGGAGATAAAATATGGTAGAGGTTGCTGTGTAAAAAGTTCCATGGACAAAAACCCTGTGTAGGGTCCTGTAAAAATGAATCTTTGAATAGCCTAGGTGTAGAATGTCATATTTTCTATGCTCTGGATACTGCATGATAAATCCTACAAAAATTACAGTAGCTTCTGCATGCTCAAGTGAGAGCTCTGTAAAACTCTTAGACTCATTTGTTGCACCAATTGTTCTGTACAAAAAGAACAAGTATCTAACAGCAACTATGAAATATATTTTTCAGAATTAATCTGTTGTATAAAATTGGCTGAAAATTTTACAGTAAGCACATCTTTCCTTGATGTGCCTAAATCCAAAATTTCATGACCAGAAACTATCCCTTGTAGTAATTACTCTCAAATCGTAATCAAGTGCTATTTCCACGACTTAAACTTGTGCACTCATGTAGAATCGACGACTCTCGCCGACGGAACTTACGAGCTGGTGCCCGCGTCCGAGAGTGAGCAGCGTGAAGCTCAAGCAAATCTAACTGAAGCTTTTGAAGACCCGAGCCCAGGTTCGGAAGATCCCCAAGCGAACTGCGAAGGCAAGCCCCGGAGCATAACCCATTCTTTCCGAAATTATGCAACTCATTACTCTTGTTTGTGCATTAAGTTTATAGGAGTTGGATGAAAACTTAGTTGCATGATACTAGGAACCCTTGCTTGAAAACTAGACGTAAGGTTCGATAGAATGCTGTGCTAATAGGACTCCGGTAAAAGTCGGGTGATTTCCTGTCACTCGCGAGAAAATAGGAGTTGAATGACTACTACACGCTGCAATCATAAGGACACGGACGGGCTAGGGAACGATGGTTACGATTGAGGCCCGTCTGTCTAGTGACAAATGCTAAGGCCGCAGGGTGTGGTAGTGATGGTTAAGTCTTTGAACGTACTAAACACATGCCGAGATTATGGGAATCGGTAAGCTTAAGTACCTGATTGGCCCGGCAAGGGGACGGCATCCTACCCTTTGAACTTCGGTCCCATGTGCATATGGCGAGTGCAGAGAGTGGTCACGACCCGGCGCCGAACCGTGGCGTGGAGCTCTTGTACTCTCGGAGGGTAGCCCCGATCCACGACCCGGAAAGAAAGGGGAAAAGTTGCACGTGTGACTCTAGGGAGTAACCACGTGACGTGTGTTTGGGTTTCCCTTGCAAGGTTAAGAAATTCGATTCGAATCGTCCGTTTCTCACGGCTATTGAGACTGCTTAACCATTTTTACCCACAGAGTAAGAAGAGGAACAATGATGATGAATGAACAGGTTGGATGAAAAATTTAATGCTTCACCATGTATGCTTTAGATGGCTGCTTATCTAGACTGGCTAACGAAACTAGAATCTTGAGCTAAAAGTTGAAAGTAAGGACCCACTTGTAGATGCTTTTTCGGCAAAACAAACCCCCGAGCCAAAAAGCCTGGCATGTCTAGAGTAGGTGGAGTAGATTCTACTACTCGGGTAAGTCTTGCTGAGTATTAGTATACTCAGTCTTGCTTGTGACTCGTTTTCAGGTGAGCCCTTCGAAGACATGATTGCTAGCTTGACTTGGCCCTGCACTCTTCCCCCTGGTTGGTCGGTGGAATGGGATGCGCCCCCGTCCAACGGAGATAAGGCCGAGTGATGTCTCGTACGGGCTTCATCGAGACATCCTGTATCATCGAGTAGTTTCCGTTGTTTATTTCCGCTGCAACTTAACTCTGAAGAACTTATTTATGTTAATTGAAGTACTTGTTTTCTAAACTCAAAACTTGGCCTGTAATATTCACTTATGCTAATGATGTAATATTTGCTGGAATGTGGTATTCTCTGGGCTCATCGTCGCATGAGCATTTGTATGTATGGCGCTCGATCCGTTCACCGTGGTTGTATCGGGAGGTTATACCCGACAGACCAGTGGATTACTCCGTTTGAAGTGTAAGGTTAACCAAGAATGCCTTAATGGTGATGGTTAACTCACTTGAGCCGGATTAATTCAGGTGGTTCTGCCACAGCTGGTATCAGAGCCGTAGCTGGTGCCACAGCTGGCAACAGCGGACGCCAGAGCCGAAATACATACGCCAGAGAATGCGACAAGCCTTAAAAACTTGTTTTCATAAAACTTGACTAGAAGGTTGTGTTGCGAAATGCGTTGGTACGTTAAGGATGGTGCCTAGTTCGTAAAGCCCTAAGGGATTATGGGAAAGTTACTAGGTGGCTATCTAACTTCTATATATAGTATCAACTGACTTCCAGCACATTACCTTCTGTCAAAACTTACTTTCATGCACAACCGACCTTAAATTCTGTAACGACGCACTCATCGCTAAGGTAAGAAGGTAAGGATCCTCAGCCAACTGAGAGAGCTTGGCCTTCCTGTCGGTGATGCGAACCGAACGCTGCCCTCAAGCAGTGGCTTACTTGAGGTGCTGCCAATATGCCAACTGTTAGTTGAACATATTGGGAGTAGAAGGTTTGGCGCAGGGTATGGCGATCGCTGTTCATACCCCCGTCTCATGACGGTACCCCTGTGAATACGCTATCTCGATAGCGTATGTTAACGTCGTCTGTACGGCGGAAATTGTACAGATATCGTTTCTATAAGTAAACGGTAATGAATACGGACGCTTTCATGAGTGCTGGCATGAAAGGTTCATGAAATATATATGCTTTGTCAATCTTCTGCAGGTACACTAACCGCGATTACGATAAGTTAAGGGACGAGTAGAAAGACTCGACTAGCTATTATAGGAGAGCCGTATTGTGTAAGCCACCGAAACTATCTTCGTAAGACCAAAGCTATTTGGCAATTGTTTTATTTTGTGAGGACGAATAGGACGTGCATACATCATAAACATATGTATCTGAAATAAAAAAAAATGCGTTGTATGAGAGTGGTAAGGTTCTTGCATATCTAAGCGTGGTTTGCATAAGGACCATCTAGCAAAACTGTCCGAATTCTGCCGTGACCAAAAAGAGCGATTTATTGACCCAAGAAAATGACCTTTTCTGGAGAAGTTCATGTTGAAAGAATTGTTCCAAATTTCGTGTTCTATCTTCTTTTCAAAAATAAAAAATTCTGAACTTATGGATAGTGAGAAATAACAGAAACATTGGAATGTCAGAATTCTGTCCAGAATAAGCCCTTCTGCCTCTTAAATTTTTAGGCCCCCTTCCCGCAGTTTTCTGCAAAAGAGCACAACACAAAACTTGTTCCAAATTTACCCAGGTAGCTTCTGTTAAAATTTGGTAAATTTTGGCTGGGTAGATTTTCCCTGGTGTACGAAACTCTAGCCCTCTGTTCACTGAAAATTCTGGGTAGACAGTAAGGTAAAACCTGAAAAGAAAGACCATCTTAGAGACCTAATTAGCTCTGGAGTTGACTAGCAAAGTTGTTCACAAATATCTTAGGAGTGATCTGGTGAAATTTGGGAATTTTTGGATGAGAACGGTGGGAGTTATGATTATTTTTGCACACTATAAAGAATCTGTCCTTGTGCTGTTCACAGTTTTTCGCTATCTCACTCCATTTGATCTTTTGTTCAGATGGCCGAGCCTGTTGATATGATGGTGGATGAGGATGGACGCGTACACTCGCAGTGTCTCCACTGGGAGGGCTTTCCCTCTATTTTGTGGGATGTTCTGCGTACCGCGGGCTATCTAATTGCCCCACGTTACGCCGGACTGGAGTTTGCAGAAAACGGAGTTACCCAGTGCCGTGTCGACGTGACTATCTTTCCGCACCCGCTACACCCGGAGTGGCCCGCCTTGGAGCTTGAGGCTGTTGGTCGCCGTTTGGCCGATACTTGGGAGCTTGCAGCCATGAGGGCGCTCACCACATTTTGTGCACAGCGTCCCGAGGTTGTCACACTCACTCCCATTGGATTGTTTCCTGCTGCCCAGGACAACGACCCCTTTTGGCTCAACAGGGTGCAGCACGCACAGTACTTGGTAGACTTTCATGCCCAGGAGACTATCCATACCTCCGTGCGGTGCATGAGTGCACTCTACCGGCTTCAGACTCTCCAGAGTCAGGCACTTGAGCAGCTCACTGATCTTGCTCAGGCCTACCACATGATGGCAGATACCAGGGATGAGCAGATAAAGGAGCTCAGTCAGGATCTTGAGGACAGAGATGCTCAGATTGGCCAACTTGAGGGCCAAATCCAGGAGCAGGACACTCTCATGGGTGAGAGAGATACCACGATAGCACAGTTGGAGGCGCAGCTCCATGATCTGAGCCTTGAGTTGGAGGATGCTAATGAGCACATTCAGTGGCATCATGATCAGAATGACCATCCCCATGAGGA
The DNA here is from genome assembly GCA_032594955.1 of Panicum miliaceum. Taxonomy (NCBI): domain Eukaryota; kingdom Viridiplantae; phylum Streptophyta; class Magnoliopsida; order Poales; family Poaceae; genus Panicum; species Panicum miliaceum. Next base: position 739,009 of record CM064070.1, on the reverse strand, counting down.
CGACATGGAGGAGGATGAGGAGGAGCCACAGGAGATTGATGGTATCTCAGGTATAGATTTCAAGGGTGAGGTACCACAGGCACCTCAGATGGGAGCCCACTCTCCTGCTCACAGCGAGTCGTCCGTCAACGACTTGGATGATTTCTAGAGGACGACCTAAGAGGACTTTTGCACATACTCCTCGATAGGGTAGCCTAACTTTTGGCAAGTGTTGTAATAGGCTAACTAGGAGTGGAGTAACTCTTTTGTGTTGGGTACACCTGAACCATGTGGATACCCTCAGCATGTAAGGAACGGCGATAAACTTGGGTGATTTCGTTGTAATTTGGTAAACGATGAAATCCACAATCGCTGAGACTTGTCGGAATTTTTACCCATGTCTCCTTGCATTTCTTGGCTGGGTGTTGAATACCAGACTTGTGCTAAATCTTGTGATCTAGGGTCTCACAAAAATTCAGCATCATTGGACCTCGCTAGTTTAAGATATAGGCGAAACCGTACCGGTCAATCTGCTGAAAAACAGCTAAGACAGTAAGGCAAAGGACGAGCTTTTCGACCCCCTTAGCTACAGTTCTAGCACCGAAGTTAAATACCAAAGTGGTGCATTCCTAAATTCTCTGACTACTGCAAAAGTCTGAAATGTTTTGGATGGACCCACAGCAGGCTATGATTTTTCTCGTAGCAAACAGAGATTCTGTCCATACGTCTAGCTGTGACTTCGGAAGTCTATGACTACACCAATTATTTATGAATCAAGGAAGTAATATGGATCGCGTTGCTAATGGTAACCTTTCACGTTTCAGATGGTTGGATCAACACGTGGCAACCCCGAGGGTTTTGGTGCCGGTGGCAGCCGCTCGCGACAATCGCCACCACCCCCGCCCAGTTTGGTGGAAGTGATGGCCGCTCAAACCGAGCTGCTGCGTCAGATTGTGCAAGGACAACACCAGCAGAGGGGTGGGCACAATGCTCACCAACCACAAGCCGCAGGATACACGGATTTCCTAGGGACCCAGCCTCCCTTGTTCCATAAGACCGAGGAACCCCTGGACGCAGATGCATGGATTCGCACCATAGAATCCAAGTTCACACTACTTGTGGCCCCATGCTCAGAGGCCAACAAAGCTCGTTTTGCCGCGCAACAGCTTCGCGGTACCGCTCGACTGTGGTGGGACCACTATTTTGCGATGCTCCCGGCTGATCATGTGGTCGACTGGGATGAATTCAAGACCGTGTTCCGGGCACATCATATCCCCGAGGGTCTCATGGAGAGGAAGTTGAACGAGTTCCTGGCACTCACCCAGGGCACCCGCACCGTGCTGCAGTACGCCCAGGCGTTCAACAACTTATGTCAGTATGCGGGCTATCACGCTGATACGGATGCCAAGAAGCGTGATCGTTTCCGCCGAGGTCTGAATACCAAGCTCAAGGAACGTCTGAACCTAGCCAGGGCTGACACCTACAACGAGTTGGTCAATATGGCCATTACCCAGGAAGACTGTATCATGGCACACCGGGCAGAGAAGAAGAGAAAGGCACCCGCAGGACCATCAAGTGTCCAACCACCAAGGTATCGCATCGTGCAAAATACCGCACCCACAGCTCCACCAAGGGCCCCGCAGCCAGGAAGATGGATTGCCAGACCCCCACAGCAGCCAGGCATGGTACGACCCCCGATGCCTCCACAGAATGGTCCGAGGCCCATTCTTCAATAGTCTCTTCGGCCTAGCCCCGCGAATCGCTGTTTCAAATGCAGGAGTTCCAACCACTTCGCACGAGAATGCCCTCAGCCTGGACAGCCCAACCAAGGTCAAGGATCCAACCCGAACACCAAGAACAGGGGCAAGAGACAGACCCTGCAAGTCAAGCAAGGACGGATTAACTTCACCACGCTTGCAGAGCTTCCTGAAGGAGCCCCAGTGATGTCGGGTACATTCTCTATCCATAACAAGCCTGCAGTTATATTATTTGATTCTGGTGCATCGCATAGTTTCATAAGTGCAAAATTCGGTGCCAAAGTAGGCTTGGATGTTCGTCACACCAAAGGGTCGTATATGATATCAACCCCGGGTGGTAAAATTGCTTCAAACCAAATGATCAGACAAGTAGCAGTCAAATTGGGTAGTAAAACCATCGACACGGACCTTGTCCTTTTACCCCTTGACGGCATGGACATTATTTTGGGAATGAACTGGATGGCTATGCATGGAGTCACACTGGACCTTTCTTCCCGAGCCGTTGAGATAAATTCACCTAGTCACGGAGCCATTACCCTTTACCTACCGTTCCTAGATTGTACGAATTCCTGTGCTTATAAGATGGAAGGACTTAAGCCAGATAATATTCCTGTGGTAAACGAGTATGCCGATGTTTTCCCGGACGACTTACCCGGAATGCCACCAGATAGGGATATTGAGTTCGTTATTGAACTACAGTCAGGCACTGCACCTATATCCAAGAGACCATATAGGATGCCCCCAAAAGAATTGGCAGAGCTGAAAATTCAACTCCAAGAACTACTGGAAAAAGGTTTTATTCGCCCTAGCGCGTCACCTTGGGGATGTCCAGCCCTATTCGTAAAGAAGAAGGATGGCAGTTTGAGATTATGTGTGGACTACCGACCTCTCAATGCGGTAACTGTTAAAAACAAATACCCCCTTCCTCGCATCGATGTACTCTTCGATCAATTAGCTGGAGCTAGAGTCTTCTCAAAGATTGATCTTCGTTCGGGATATCATCAGATCAAGATTCGCCCGTGCGATATTCCTAAGACTGCCTTCTCCACACGATATGGACTATATGAATTTTTGGTCATGTCCTTTGGACTCACCAATGCCCCTGCCTACTTCATGTATCTCATGAATTCGGTATTCATGCCCGAACTTGACAAATTCGTCGTAGTGTTCATCGACGACATCCTTATCTATTGTAAGGATGAGGAAGAGCATGCCAAGCACCTTCGCATTGTTCTTCAGCGACTCAGAGACCATCAGCTCTATGCTAAGTTTTCTAAGTGTGAATTCTGGTTGGATACTGTAAAGTTCTTAGGTCACACGATCTCCAGCGAAGGCATAGCTGTTGACCCCAGCAAGGTACAGGAGGTGCTGGATTGGAAACCCCCTACCTCTGTTCATCAGATTCGCAGTTTTCTCGGCTTAGCCAGTTACTACCGCCGCTTCATCCCGGATTTCTCTCGAATTGCTAAGCCCATGACTGAACTGTTAAAGAAGGAAGTAAAGTTTGTATGGGATGAGAAATGTGAAGAAGCTTTCCACACTCTCAGAGAGCATCTGACTACTGCACCCGTGTTAGCTCAACCCGATAATACCAAGCCATTCGATGTGTATTGTGACGCATCAGGTACTGGTCTAGGATGTGTGCTTATGCAAGAGAATCGAGTGATTGCATATGCCTCACGAGCCCTTCGGCCCCACGAACAGAATTATCCCACTCATGATCTTGAGCTTGCAGCCGTCATTCACGCGCTGAAGATATGGAGGCACTATCTCATGGGTACACAGTGCAATATCTACACGGATCATAAGAGTCTCAGGTACATCTTCACACAAGCCGATCTGAATATGAGACAACGAAGATGGCTAGAATTAATCAAAGATTATGACCTTGAAGTGCACTATCACCCCGGTAAGGCTAATGTAGTCGCGGATGCACTAAGCCGCAAGTCCCATTGCCATTGGTTATCCATGAAGTCCTACCATGAGACATTATGTGCAGACATGAGGAAGCTTAACTTGGAAATGGTTTCCCAAGGCACTCTAGATCACATCTCAGTTGAGCCCACTCTTCACGACCAAATCGTCATGGCGCAACTACAGGATGAAGGAATTAAGATCATCAAACAGAAACTCTCTCTAGGTGAGGAGAAGTATAAATGTTTCCGCCAGGACCATAAGGGAGTTCTATGGTTCGAAGGTCGTATAGTCGTTCCGAAGAATCGTGAACTCCGCAAGAAAATTCACGATGAAGCACACCTTTCCAAATTCTCTATCCACCCCGGCAGTAGCAAAATGTATCAGGACCTAAGGCAAAACTTCTGGTGGACTAGAATGAAAAGGGAAATTGCTACGTATGTCTCGGAATGTGACACATGCCAGAGAGTAAAAGCTAGCCACTTAAAGGTAGCCGGTACACTTCAACCGTTACCTATACCATCATGGAAATGGGAAGACATAAGTATGGACTTCATCGTTGGGCTACCAAACACTTCCCAGAGACATGATTCCATATGGGTTATCGTCGATAGACTCACGAAGACGGCACATTTTCTTCCGGTACACACCACCTATTCTACCAAGAAATATGCCGAGATTTACCTCGATCGTATTGTTTGCCTGCATGGAATACCTAAGACAATTATCTCCGATCGTGGTCCTCAGTTTGTAGCACGCTTTTGGGAACAACTGCAAACGTCTCTTGGCACTAAGCTGATTCGCAGCTCAGCATACCACCCTCAGACCGATGGACAAACGGAAAGAGTAAACCAAATTCTTGAAGACATGCTGAGAGCTTGTGTCATTCATTATGACAAGAATTGGGACAAATGCCTACCCCTAGCAGAGTTCTCGTACAACAACAGCTATCAAACGAGTTTGAAAATGGCACCATTTGAGGCCCTGTACGGACGAAGGTGTCGAACTCCTTTGAGCTGGTCGCAAACCGGAGAACGTAAAATAATTGGACCCGACCTGGTAATTGAGGCAGAGGAGAAAGTAAAAGTAATACAAACAAATCTTAAAGCCGCACAAGCCCGACAAAAGAGCTATTCTGACAAAAGGAGAAAGCCCCTAAAGTTCGAAGTTGGCGATCATGTCTATCTTCGAGTTTCACCAACCAAGGGAGTGCGAAGATTTGGAATCAAAGGCAAACTAGCTCCCCGCTATATTGGTCCCTACGAAATCATTGAGAGCTGCGGACCCGTAGCCTACAAATTACGACTGCCCCCTCAGCTCACGGCCACCCATGATGTCTTCCACGTATCTCAACTCAAGAAGTGTATTCGAGTCCCTACCGAGATTATGGAACGACAAGAAATATCGTTGGAACCCGACCTCTCGTATGTCGAACACCAGGAGGAAAGCGATTAGAATGTATAAAATACAATGGAATCACCACACGGAAGAAGAAGCCACCTGGGAAACGGAGAGCTACCTGAACCAACATTTCCCTGGGTTTCTTGTCTCAACCACTGGTATGTGCACCCACGCCCACACTAAGAATTACCGAATCTCGGGGCGAGATTCTTGTTAAGGGGGGAAGGCTGTGACAACCCTGGTAATTACAATTTCAAAATCAATGTCATTAGCCTAACTCTATGTTTTAAACCAACTAATGAGAGGGTGGAAAGAATTAAAACGAGTTCAGTTGGAATTCAAATTTAATTTGAGCACATTGGTTACTTTTGAACTTTTAAATTTAACTTTCAAACCATAAGCCAAATGGGTTTTTGCCTGAAACCAAAGTTGTAGAACTTTTTATTTTGAACAACTTTCGTGTTCAAAAGTTTTTGAAATTCAAATCAGAAAGAGGAGAAAATGCCCTGTTTGCACCCAGCCCCCTGAAGTTTTCCAAATTCTTGCATCCAGGTCCCTCGTTTCCCCCCCCCCCCCCCCCCCCCCCCCTCCTCTGCCGCACCGCGCGCGCGCGCCCCGCCCGCCGCGCGCCAGGTGGCCGGCGTCGCCTGACCGGCGCGAAGCGCCAGGCCAGTGGCCGCCGCACCACCCCGCCACGGCCGGCTTTGCCCCGCCCCCACGCCGCGTGGCCAGTCAGCGCCCGCGCGTGCCCGCGACGCAGCCACGTCCAGACCCGCCGCCCGTCGCGCCCAGTAGCCGCGCTCCGCCGTGCCGCCCCGGCCCCCGCGCCCCACCAGTCGCCGCGCCCGCCCTCCGCCCGAGCCTCTGCCGCTGCTGCTTCCCCACTCCGCGCCCGGCACTATCTCACCGCGCTCATGCCATATCGCGGCCGCCCAGTCACCGCGCCCGCGCTGCCGCACGTCGCGCCGGCGTTCTGCCGCCGCCCGCCGCGGCCAGTGCACGCCGTTGCCGTGCCCCGCCCCGCGCGTCGCCCAGGCACCTCCACACCCCCTCCTGTCCCTATAAAAGCACCACCCCGGCCATGCGCGCGAGCCACCGCAGCCCAGAACGCCTCGCCGTCGCCATCGCCGCCGCCGAGCACCATCCGCCCGTGGACCGCCCTCCGCCGCCGCCCACTGCCCAAACTGAGCCCCCAGCCACCACTACATCACCTCACCGCAGCTCGCCAACCCACCCAACGCCACCCAGAGCCACCTGAGCGCCGCCGCCCGCACTGCCGCCGCCTCTGCTCCAACGCCGGCGAGCCCTTCCCGGCCGTCCCCCACCTGAACAACACCCCCACAAGGTAGCCCTCGCACCCCTGAACCTTCCCCGACCCTCGCCCCTCGCCGCCGGCGAGCCCCCTCGCCGGATTTTCGGCCGGCCGCCGTACCCGAGCCGCCCGAGGACCCAATTGCAAGGATTTAAATCTTTAGAAGGATCTGAGCGTAAGATTCAAGGACCTAGTTGTGAAAGAAAGTTTCAAACCTAGATTCAAATTCAGTGAACTTGTAAAATTCGTATAAAATCGTAGAAAATTCAGAAAAATGCAAACTCAACTGTTCTGGAATCCTCAGAACAAACTCTACCACTTTTGTTACAAACGTTTTCTCAGTATCTCAAAATATTTTGCTCTACATTAAATAGAAGCTTTAATGGACTTATTTTGTACCCACTGTTCTCGAACAATTCTGACCCTAAATTTTGGGCAGTGAATTAGTTGCTTGATGTTTAGGACTGTGTGAAAAGATCAGGCCCAAATTCCATCTCTAGCTCTACTGTTTGTTAAACTTAGTTTTAATTCATGTGTAAGTAGAATGTTTTATCCCTGCAGTTAGGTGGTGAGTCACCCATTGAAACTTTTACTATGCTAATTTATTGGTACCTAGAAGCCAGAGAAAAATTAGGAGAAATTTTATCTCAAAGTAACCCACTTATTTGATTTATGTGCTAATAACATACATTAAATGAAGAAAATAATATCTTAGCTTGGAAAATTCTCAAATTTTTACTGGGAGATAAACTATGGTAGAGGTTGCTGTGTAAAAAGTTCCATGGACAAAAACCCTGTGTAGGGTCCTGTAAAAATGAATCTTTGAATATCCTAGGTGTAGAATGTCATATTTTCTATGCTCTGGATACTGCATGATAAATCCTACAAAAATTACAGTAGCTTCTGCATGCTCAAGTGAGAGCTCTGTAAAAATCTTAGACTCATTTGTTGCACCAATTGTTCTGTACAAAAAGAACAAGTATCTAACAGCAACTATGAAATATATTTTTCAGAATTAATCTGTTACATAAAATTGGCTGAAAATTTTACAGTAAGCACATCTTTCCTTGATGTGCCTAAATCCAAAATTTCATGACCAGAAACTATCCCTTGTAGTAATTACTCTCAAATCGTAATCAAGTGCTATTTCCACGACTTAAACTTGTGCACTCATGTAGAATCGACGACTCTCGCCGACGGAACTTACGAGCTGGTGCCCGCGTCCGAGAGTGAGCAGCGTGAAGCTCAAGCAAATCTAACTGAAGCTTTTGAAGACCCGAGCCCAGGTTCGGAAGATCCCCAAGCGAACTGCGAAGGCAAGCCCCGGAGCATAACCCATTCTTTCCGAAATTATGCAACTCATTACTCTTGTTTGTGCATTAAGTTTATAGGAGTTGGATGAAAACTTAGTTGCATGATACTAGGAACCCTTGCTTGAAAACTAGACGTAAGGTTCGATAGAATGCTGTGCTAATAGGACTCCGGTAAAAGTCGGGTGATTTCCTGTCACTCGCGAGAAAATAGGAGTTGAATGACTATTACACGCTGCAATCATAAGGACACGGACGGGCTAGGGAACGATGGTTACGATTGAGGCCCGTCTGTCTAGTGAAAAATGCTAAGGCCGCAGGGTGTGGTAGTGATGGTTAAGTCTTTGAACGTACTAAACACATGCCGAGATTATGGGAATCGGTAAGCTTAAGTACCTGATTGGCCCGGCAAGGGGACGGCATCCTACCCTTTGAACTTCGGTCCCATGTGCATATGGCGAGTGCAGAGAGTGGTCACGACCCGGCGCCGAACCGTGGCGTGGAGCTCTTGTACTCTCGGAGGGTAGCCCCGATCCACGACCCGGAAAGAAAGGGGAAAAGTTGCACGTGTGACTCTAGGGAGTAACCACGTGACGTGTGTTTGGGTTTCCCTTGCAAGGTTAAGAAATTCGATTCGAATCGTCCGTTTCTCACGGCTATTGAGACTGCTTAACCATTTTTACCCACAGAGTAAGAAGAGGAACAATGATGATGAATGAACAGGTTGGATGAAAAATTTAATGCTTCACCATGTATGCTTTAGATGGCTGCTTATCTAGACTGGCTAACGAAACTAGAATCTTGAGCTAAAAGTTGAAAGTGAGGACCCACTTGTAGATGCTTTTCCGGCAAAACAAACCCTCGAGCCAAAAAGCCTGGCATGTCTAGAGTAGGTGGAGTAGATTCTACTACTCGGGTAAGTCTTGCTGAGTATTAGTATACTCAGTCTTGCTTGTGACTCGTTTTCAGGTGAGCCCTTCGAAGACATGATTGCTAGCTTGACTTGGCCCTGCACTCTTCCCCCTGGTTGGTCGGTGGAATGGGATGCGCCCCCGTCCAACGGAGATAAGGCCGAGTGATGTCTCGTACGGGCTTCATCGAGACATCCTGTATCATCGAGTAGTTTCCGTTGTTTATTTCCGCTGCAACTTAACTCTGAAGAACTTATTTATGTTAATTGAAGTACTTGTTTTCTAAACTCAAAACTTGGCCTGTAATATTCACTTATGCTAATGATGTAATATTTGCTGGAATGTGGTATTCTCTGGGCTCATCGTCGCATGAGCATTTGTATGTATGGCGCTCGATCCGTTCACCGTGGTTGTATCGGGAGGTTATACCCGACAGACCAGTGGATTACTCCGTTTGAAGTGTAAGGTTAACCAAGAATGCCTTAATGGTGATGGTTAACTCACTTGAGCCGGATTAATTCAGGTGGTTCTGCCACAGAGCGGTCATGAGGCAAAATGGAGTTTTTTATTTGTGGATGGATGAATGTAATGCTTGCTCACTTCTTGTGTAGAAGCGTAGCATATGGTGGAGTGTGTACGTGATCTTGATCATGGGAGTATGAAATGAATCTCACTAAGGGTCACAAAAATTTGACAAAGTTCAATGAGACAACAAGTTACATATGCGGAGGGTTTTCAATTGGATCATCATATGGCTTTGGATAGGAATTTCATATCATATAGGAAATTTGTTTTTTTTTGTATTTTCAAAAATAAATACTCCGGAAATCAAGCATCACTTAGGAGAAGATCATAGCAACTCTATTTAACCATATCATAGCACACAACAACTTAGATTCGGATCACGCTTTTTGCTACCCACAAGTTTCAAGCTTAAGGTTTGAACATATAGCCAACAAACTCAAAACTTAGGAAGAGCACTAAGTTGTAGGTAGGCATATGAAAGAAATTAACATGGCAACTATTCATCATCTCAACAAGGAAAACTACACCATGCTTACTACACATAAGGAAGCAAGTAAATATTTTTGGTCGTTTTGGGTTTTGCAAATTTTTATTTGTTTTTAGTTTTGCAGATTTTTGTTTTGTTTCATGCATAAAGTTTGAAAGCAATAAATAAGTCTAAGATACAAGATACCTCTCATGGGGGTCTTCCCCCAAGCCAGCTTCAGGCTTACTGCAGCTGGTCGGGGTTATACCCCATCCAACAATAGTAGGCCCTCCACTCCTCTTGCTGCTGGAGCTGTCTCTTCTCCATGGCGTGGATCCTATCGCCGATGTACTGCTGCCAAGCTTGGTTGGTTTCAATATGTTGGTGTAGCGTATCCTCGATGTTGTTGGCCTGAACCTGCAGCTCGCCTAACTGCTGGGTGATGGAGCCGAAGTCGTGGCTGGAGGTCTTTCGTCATGCAAGGTTCGGAATCCCACCGGAACTGGAGCTGGTGGATCGGTGGCTTGGAGCCTGCCGTGCCAACTGGTCAGTGCTTGCGCTGTGCCAGGACGAACCACTCGCGTCATGGTGATATGAAGACTGAGGTTGCTATGGTGGTGGTGCTGGCTTGGTTCCTCTCCTTGACCTGTTTTGTGTCATCCTGCCAGGCAAACCAGAAACACTATGTCTGCGTGCCGCCTCTTCTGGGATGAGAGGGGCGGTTAGTGACTGGCAGTTATACAAATGATACCCTGCGTTTGGCAACGGGATTTCATTTGCATAGCCCAAGGACAAGAAAATCAAGGAGTCATTTGGGCCTTTCTTGAGTGTGTGTCCATAAATCAAATAAGCTTCATCGATAAGAGTACGGGGATCCTCATTGAAAGGAATGGCATTCCCATCTAAGACCCCGAGACTCGTAGCAATGCGTGTAATCAAAGAAGTACACTCAATAGGACCCGTCATCTTGAAACTTGAAAGCCATTGCGAAATCATTGCCTTTACGGGGGAGACTTTGATCTTGTTGACCATGGCGTATAATATCATTAACTCATGATTGTGCACGGGTCGAACATCATCTCTTGGAAAGAGAGTGATGGCTAACCATTTGTGCATCAACCGAAGACATGGATTTTGAATGTCATTGCATCGAGGTGCAAATTTGCCATGGACAACTTGACTCGAAATCAAACCCCAAAAATGAGGGCGATTAAAATCGCAGCAAGCTTTTTCAAGAAAAACTGGCAAGCATTTGTTAAAACCGAGGTGGTGACTCAAATCCTTCCAAGTGATATAATAATCATGCCCAAAAAATTGAAATGAAACACCGTCATCAACCTCTTGAAAAGTGCAAAGAAACTTGATGGTGAGGAGACGAGAACCGTTCTTCTCAACGGGCGCAAAACCATCCCATCCAATCACATGCCAAACAGTAGCAAAGTCTACGTCCATACCTGTTTTGGCGAGAAGGTCTGGGTCGAAAGCTTTGGTGTGGCCGAAGCTTTGATTCTTGAGGATGTTGTAGGCTTGACGTTCACGGTCGTCTCGCAAGTCGAGGTAGGGTGCGTCATCGTCGTCCATCTCCATGTCCTCGGTTTGCGGTTCGGCTTGCGCTTCTTGTTGTTGTTCTTGTTCTTCTTCTTCGTAATCCATCATGCCTAGGCTTGGCGTTGGTTCGGGAGTGTGGTGGGAGCTCGAGCCACCCCGAGAACGGGATGAGCTTCCTCCCGTCACTTTCTTCAATGCACCGGAAACCTTTCGCCTAATGCCCTTCATGCTTGAACAAGAACACAAAGAACAACTTGAATCGGGTTACATCAGTGGAACAAAATGGAAATTCTTACCCAAAGTTGTTCCTCCAAGTATGTGGGATTTCTTGCAGCAAAGAAATGAGCGAGAGAGAGTTCTTGCACTTGAACTTGAGCACAAAACCGAATGAAACTCGAGAGCAAATGTTTGAGAGAGTGAGAGGGAGTGAATAAATGAAGAGTGAGTGAAACACACCCCTCTTCGGCCTCAATTTATAGAGCAATGGTCGAGAGCATATCGGCAACGGGCAGCATACAACGGCTAGTGACCGTTGGAAGTGGTGGGGCCCAGGACCTGTTCGGCCGACCCCACAGTGGGCTCATCCTTGCTGCCCTTTTTCGTGTGTTTCCCAACGGCTATATGGAAGATAGCTGTGGGATGCTCAGCCAGAATTTGCCTCGAAAAGATGTTCAAAAGTATTTTTGTTTCAAAAAGTTTTGATGCTCAGAAATATATTTGGGTTTTTGTGAAAAGAAAGAATAAGGCTGAAAAAATTTTAGCATGCAAGAAATTTGAGGAATTAAAAGAATTTTTTTTGAAAATCAAATATGGGATAAATACCATTTTACCTATGGCAAGGGCTTGTCGTTTAGAGTCCGACAGGAAGGGTCTTCCAAGAATAAGTTCTATGCCCAGATCGCCTTCCATGTCGAGCACAACGAAGTCGGCTAGGATGAAGCAGTTCCTGACCCGTACGAGCATGTTTTTGACTGTCCCTTCGGGATGTCGAATCATAGAATCTGCAAGGTGTACAAGCATACGGGTTGGGAAAAGAGCAGGATACTGTAGTTGTTCGAAGATTACCTTGGGCATAATATTTATGCTTGCCCCAAGGTCGCATAGGGCCTGTTTGTAGAAACGATCGTAGATGGAACAACTGATCATGGGCACCACTGGATCTCCATGTAGTTTTGCTGTTAGCCCTCCCCACGCGTTCATCCTGGGTCGCGTGATTTTTCCTACATGGTTAGTGCGTGGTGCTCTCTGGAATGAGGTACCCCATCCGGTGGACACCATGCTAACGATTTCAATGGGAGCCTCGGGTTGCCCCGGGATCTTCCCATCATCAATAGCAGGAACAACAGCTGCTATTTGGGCTAACTGAGACTCGATCATTTTATTGCAACTTAGTTGGTTCTTAAGAGCAGACGAAAGAGTTTCAACTTTTATATTTATGCTCTCAAGAATTTTATCATTAGCAGCAAGCTTTTTAGTTATATTTTCATTAATTTTAGCCTGGCTGAGAACGAGATCTTTAATGGAGGGTTTGTTCGAATTGAAGTTTGAATTGTAATTTGAGTTGTAGTTATTACCTCCTCGGTATGGTGGGCGTGTTTGACCCCACCCTTGGCCTCCTTGTGGATGGTACCCTCCGCTGTTGTTATTGTTGATGTAGGCAGCTTGTTCACAGGTCTTGGCGCAGTCGTTCCCCGAACGTCCACCATTGCCGCAGACCTCGCACATAGGGTGTGAGTCTACAGCTTGAGCGTAGTTGTTCATACGCTCTTTGTACTGCACCCGTTCATCTAGGCGCTTCAGTAGGAGGTCCATCCTTGAGGTGAGCATATCCGTCTCCTTGACAGTGTGCATTCCGCCTTTGGTTCGGGGTTGGGAACGCTCCTTGTTCCAACCCTGGTTGGAGACCATCTTTTCTATCAAGGCCGTAGCCTTGGCTATTGTGAGGTCCAGAAAGGCTCCTCCAGCAGCAGCGTCAAGGTGGGCTCTTAATGTCGTCGTTAGCCCATTGTAGAAGTTTTGGAGCACGAGCCACTCGTCCATCCCATGATGAGGACAGACGAGTATGTACTCTTGGAGTCTCTCCCAAGCTTCTGGGATGGATTCCATCCCCGACTGCTGGAAACTTGAAATTTTCCCGCGCAGGGCATTTGTTTTGCCCAGTGGGAAGAACTTAGCAAGGAATGCCATGGAACATTTGTCCCACGTGCTGACGGCTTCTGCATTTTGATAGAACCACTGTTTCGCCTTCCCCAGAAGGGAGAAGGGAAACAGGTGGAGCCTGATGGCGTCAGCCGCAACGCTTCGTATGGTCATGGTCTTGCATAACTCCAGAAAACTATGGAGGTGGGCGTTGGCATCCTCGTTAGGCTTGCCACAAAACCGGCTAGCCTACACCATGTTGATGAGGCTGGACTTCAGCTCAAAGTTCACATCTCCAACATCAACGTTGGGTCCAGTCGCCACATTGGCGGCGGAGGGGACGGAGAAGTCACGGAGGGTCTTCTCAGCCATGGGTTCGGTTGTTGTTGATGGTGCTTGAGGAAGGACTGGTTCGCTTGACGACAGGACGATCTGAGGACGGACGACGCGAGGTTGGACCCTTCTCACGAGCTTCTCAAGATTTTCAATGAAGTTTGTCAACAAGAAGAAACCAGTCATACACTACCATGTTTTCATCCAAGCAGGAGAAAACAAAAGCAACATTAGCCTGTATAAGCTACAGCTATAGAGCTTAGACATGACACCAAGATCATGTATTAGTAAATCTTTTAATCAATGCCACTCCCCGGAAATGGCGCCAGAAATGCTTGTTGGCATTTCTTAACGTCGCCACTAGGGATGAGGGTGTTAGTCCCATCCCTAGCAGCGGCGCCAAGAAAACGCCGTGTGGTATGTCTTAACGATTACAGAATGAATCCACAAGCGAACAGATATACCGTTGTAGCATTTCACCCGGAGAGTATTCGGGCATCGTTATTTATATTTTCCCAAAGGAAGGCATGGTGTAAAAGAGTTTACTTGGTACATAATCAAGATAGCATGAATAAGATATAGACTATAGCAATACAGGGGTAAGTTATGATAAAGATATGATTGAGGGTAATGCGAGACACACGCTCAAGCCATCTCTGGATAGAGAATAAATGAATAAACCTAAGGTTAGTGGGAGCATAGGCATACAACAAAGTCCTAATAATATCTATTCAGGCAAGCAAAGATCATGCAACATACACATGTAGGACTACATGTGCCGAGAAATTAGGGATATCAGGGAAAATGTCCCGTCCTGGAGAACATCCGGGCCGTTACATCTTTCAGAACTCCTAAACAGTAACCGAACATCGGGGACTACACTAACCATGAAGCAGCTTCGTAGCGGACGGACAGAGCTGTCACCACCTGCCGTCTACCCCAGTCACATCATGGAGCATGGTCATATTCAAAGGATTCCGCATACCTGAGGACCACGCCCGTGTATGAGGTCACTACCCCAGCGCCCCCGGGTCTCCCACCCTTCGGATGGACGAGTAAAACGCTAAGGCAAGCCCTAAGGCACGACGAACCAATATCCTTACCCAGATCATCTGGCCTAATCATATGTAAAGCATAACTAATGAAGCACCAAGCCATGATATGATTAACTAGCAAAGCGGCATAACAATGCAAAGCATGATAAGCTACTAAGATAGAAGAACAACCAAGGCTCAGCTCTGCATTAAGAATAGAGTACCGACTATTCGAATACAAAGCCATTACCAAGGCCGAGGACTGCTCTTCGGCCCTGAGGATGACTTGCTTCTCTAAGAGATGAGGCACTAGCCTAGCTCCACTACCCTAAGGAGTACAAGTCTTGTGAGAGGGAGATAGAGGCTTCAAGTGTTGTGTGTGTTGAATGAGGGGGGTGAGGGGCCCCTTTTATAGCTCCAAGGGTCGGTTCCCGCCATCTCTTCATATGGAAACATTAGCCAGGTGAATTAGGAGAATTGGGGGCGACTCCCCCTCGAAGGGCACCTGGACTGGAATCAGTCCAGGTTCGGCCGACCCTGGGGTTCGGCCGACCCCCAGGTGAGCCTCCCCCGGCTCTACCTTCTCTGGTACACTAAGTAGTGGCCCCTTGCGAACATTTGCTCCGACATGTGGGTCCCTCTTGTAAGTAAGTTGCAGCTGATGATCTTCTGTGTATGTTTTGTTGCGTATCCATCGTGTTTTCTTCTTATTTTAGACTTGCATCCCTGAAATTGTTAAAGTGACAAAACAACTGTGGAACAAGGTTAGTGATAAAATTATGCGAGTAAGAAGTATAATTTTCCTTTTATTGTGAGTATAGTTGACGGACACATTTTGCACTTAACGACCGTCAACATCATACTCCTCATCGTACTTGCAGCGACACTCCCGCTTGGCTTTGTCGCGTTCTCAGTGTCATTCATTGATGACCGGTCGAACGTCGCGGTTGTTGAGGTTGGCGCGTAGATGGGGCTAGTTGACCTCGTCACCGTCATGGTGGCGAGCGGTGGATTGGTGGGAGTTGCTGGATTGGGCTCGTAGAGCCGAGTAATCCTTGCTCAAGCGCTGAACCTGGGCAGCAGCGACATGCAAACGAGTCCAGGCTCATTTCAGCTCGGGTGAGTGGGGTAGAGTCTCCAGTACCTCGAATGCAGCAACGACGCGCGACCCGTGGGTTATGACCATCAGCATTGCGGAGGTTCTCTTTAGCTTGTTCGAGGTTGGCCTCATTGTTGCGTCGGTCTTGGCAGAGTTGGTTGCGATGGAGTCATTGACGTTTGGCCTCCTCGTCTTCTCCATCGACGGTTGCTTCGTCGGAGTAGACGACAGAGATCTCCCGCTGATCTGGAGAGCTCACTGGGTTGGGTGGGAGGGTGAATAGAATCTCGTGATAGCCAGCTTGTGGTTCTGGGACCGTGTCAGATGCAATCAGTTCAACACTAGGTTGACTCAAGTCAAAAAGACGTAAATTTTCCATCGTGGTTCGGATCTAGTCCGAATAGATGGAGGCCCTGTTGCGGAGCCCGGACGGGGCCTGAGAGGCCGAGCCACCAGGGTGGTGGAGTGCTGACTCCATGAGTTCAATGCACTCAGCAAGAGAGGCATTGACTCGGTCCAGCCCTGCGAGGATATCGTTGATGTTGATGCGTGGATGACGGGTCATCCGAGCAGTGTTTTGGACCTCGTCATTGATGGACAGGTCCTCAACCCGGTGTAGCACTGAGCTAGAGAGGGTCAGATCGGATCTGGAACCCTGGAAGCTTCCTGTCTCGGAGACAGAGGAGCTTGGTGATGAGCTCCTGGGAGCAGACATCTCGGGAAAGCTCCCAAAAATAATGGAGTGGCCGGCGGCGGCCTGAATCTGGAGCGTCACTTGCATGAAGAAGAAGACATCAGAGTTGGATGCCATAAAGCTTGCTAAGAGGACCCTGGAGATCCCCCTACCTGGCGTGCTAACTGCCGGATTTGCACTCCGGCAAGTCTGCCTATGTATCCCCAAGCGGTAGATTTGTAGGTTGGATGGATCAGAGAGCCAAGAGCTTAATGGTAACACAAGGATGCAAGGACTTAGACAGGTTCAGGGATTTGTATTAGGGTTTGTAAAATGAGTAGCAATGGCTAGGGTTGCGTGTCTCCTATGGGTACCCCCACGGCTCCCTTATATAGCCGAATAGCTGTGGGTTACAAGTTATGGTAAATCTACTCGGGTTTGTTACAAGGAATCTGATTGGTTAAGATACACAGGAATATGCCTATCCAATACGACCTAGATCCTGAACCCGAAGGATCCCACCCATTGTCCAGCTAAGTGCCTGTACGTCGGGTCGTTTACGCAGAGTCGTCTAGCCAGGTAGCCGTCTCCACTCGGCAGGGAGGTACCTAGGTCTACCTTCATCAGCGGCTGACCACGAGAACGCCTGGCCGGCGGTGAGGCCGAGGAAGGTGACTCAGCCTTCAGGAGGCGACCACGGAGCTGCTTGCCCGGCGGCGAGGCCGTTGAAAACTCCTTGGACTTTGGTGGGCGACTGCGGGGGCACTTGGCTGGTGGCACCAGTGGCAAGGTTGGGTCCCTTCCTGGCACTGGCACCGGCTCGATGAAGATAATTCCGCTCGCCTTGTTTGCCAGAGTCGAAAAAGGCAGAGGAAGGGGAGGAGTAGGCAAAGGAAGAGGGAGATGCTTAGGGATATTTAAGTAATTTCTATCCTTTCAGGTTTTCACTCACAATGCGTTTAAGCCTAGGTTGTTTGTCGTGTCTATGCACATCCCATGCAAAAGGACCCTTCTGTCCTTGCCTTATCGTTTAGGACTACATGGGCCAGATGCGCCTCATAGCTGCTTCTCTTCTCACCACCGACCATTGCACCCAGAATCTGCCCCTGCTGGCCACGTGCATCTGCCGCCGGTGTGGAAGGATGTCGCATGGTTCAGAGTCCTCATCCGGAAGAAGGCAGATGACAAAGTTTGTTGGCGTGGACACTGGCTTGCCCATGATGAGTTGCCGGACCTGCAAGAGGGCAAGGGTGCATGAGGCCTGGTCGAAGAAGCAGTTACTTGGATGATTTTGTGAAAGAAAAGATTGTCCACCAATGTTTTGATGATGAAGAAGAGTGTGGCAGAACCACCTGAATTAATCCGGCTCAAGTGTGCTAACTGTCACCACGAGGGCAATCAGGGCTATCTCGCACTTCAAATGCAATAATCCATTGGTCTGTCAGGTAACCTCCCGATACAACCACGGTTTGCCGATCGAAACCACACATACAAAAATTACTCACACGAAGGCGAGCCCAGAGAATACAACATTCCACAAATTTTACATCACAGGTTTCAACATAAATTTATTATTACAGACCAAGTTGAAATTCGAAAAACGTGTACTTCAGAGTTTTAAAAGTAAACGAGCTCTTCAGAGTTCATTGCAGTGGAAAAACAACGATAAACTACTTGACGATACATGATGTCTCGATGAAGCCCGTACGAGACATCACTTGGCATTATCATCAATGGTTGGGGACGCATCCCATTCCACCGACCAACCAGGAGGAAGAGTACACGGCCAAGTCAAACTAGCAACCATGTCCTCAAAAGTATCACCTGAAAACAAGCCACAAGCACGGCTGAGTATACTAAAACTCAGCAAGGCTTACCCGACTAGTGGAATATACATAGCCGACTCCTAGACATGCAAGGCTTTTGGCTTGAGGGGTTTGTTTTGCTGAAAAGCATATACAAGTAGGTCCTTACTAGTGGTAAAAGGGTTAAGCAGTCTCAATAACCGTGAGAAAGGGATGATTCGAATCGAATTTCTTAACCTTGCAAGGCAGACCTAAACACACGTCACGTGGTTACTCCCGGAGTCACACGTGCAACTTTTCCCTTCAATTCCCACTTCACGGAACAGGCCCACCACCCTCGGCTACACGTTCCCATGGACCACGGACCTGGCCGGGCCATGGCAGCACATGCACCCGCCATTAGCTAGATGTGAACGAATTCAAGATGGTGGGGAGTATATTCTGGCCTCGGTTCAATCCAGTACGTAAGCTTACCGATTACCATATTCTCGGCATGTGGTTAGTACGTTCAAAGACTTAACCACCACTACCACACACTGTGGCCTTAGCATTTTTCACTAAACAGACGGGGCCTCAATCATCAACATGAACATCGCACCATAGCCCCGTCTGTCGACCTTATGATTGCAGCATGTAGTAAACATTCAACTCCTATATTCTCGCGAGTGACAGGATATCACTCGATTTTTATCGGAGTCCTATTAGCATAGCATTCTATCGAACCTTATATCTAGTGTTCAGATCATAGGAACCTAAGATCATGCAACTAAGTTTTCATTCAACTCATATAAACTTAATGCACAAGCAATATAGAGTAATAAGTTGCATAATTTAGAAAAATAGGGTTCAAGCTCCGGGGCTTGCCTTCTTGAGCTAAGCTACCCTTGGGCTCTTCCGAACTCGGGTTCGGGTCTTCAAAAGGTTCACTAAGATTCACTCGAGCTTCACACTGCTCACTCTCGGACTCGGGCACTAGCTCGTAAGTTTCGTTGGTGAGAGTAGTCACTTCTATATGAATGCACAAGTTCTAGTTGTAGTGATGGTATATGATATTTATTTTCCTTCACGATAAAGTTGCAGTCCACAAAACATAGATTTGGTTGTGAAGTTACTTAGTTAAGATTTCTTTGGGCAATCGTTAATAGAGTATAACTTAAACTAATTAACTCAATTAAACAAGAGAGGGGGCTGTGTTCTTTTGGAAACTAAATTTTCTAAGCACAACATGGATTAAACACAACTTCTGGACTAGGTAACTTCCAGTGATGAGATTTGTATTTAGATTACATTATGCAGAGACAACAGCACTGTAAAAATTTCAGAAATTTCTGTGTAGCAGATTAATTTTGAAAAATGTAGTACACAACCATTACTAGAACCTAGTTATTTTTATACAGAACCAACCATGCAAGTATTGAAGCTAAAAATTTTACAGGGTGTTAATCTATCCATGTATGTGTTACTGTATATTTTTCGGATTTTATTGTGCATGATATAGAGCATAATAAGTAGGACAATATACACCTATTTCTTTAAGGATTAATTTCTACAGGATGTTTTACAGGGTTCCTGAGTATGAAACCTTTTATACAGCATGTTCTAACTCAAGTATCCTATAGTAAAAAAATATAAACATTTTCCAAGCATAAAAACTAATTACTTTGATTTAATGCATTTTTCCACAACAAAAATTATATGAGTAGGTTATAGAATGGTAAACAGTCCCTATATTTTTCTGTGGCATCTAGGTATCACTATAGCAGCATAGAAAAAGTTTCATAACATGAATCACTATAGAACAGTAGGAAAAATTTATTTATATGTCTTCATGGCATAAAACAAAGTTTAACAAAAAGTTTAGCTAGGGATGGGTTCTGGTCCTGAACTTTTTACACTGGCCTACACATCAAGCAACTAATCCACTGTCCAAAAATCAGATGCAACACTGGTCTATAACAGTGGGTTCATTTAAATGCTATTTAACATTCCATTTGATATAGAACAAAATATAGCAAGCTACTGAAGGAAAGCATATAACAAAAGTTGTAGATTTTCTAAAGTTGAGTTTCCATTTTTCCTATTTTGCTATGATTTTATATGAATTTTACAAGTTCACTGTTTTTGAATCTAAAGTTAAAACATTGGTTTGCAGATATGCCCCTGTAAACTTGCTTGCAGACCCTTTTAAAGATTTCAATCGTTACAATTGGGTCCTTAGCGGCGGTTGGCATGGGGCCTGGCCAAATTCCGGCGAGGGGGCTCGTCGGCGGCGAGGGAAAAAGGGTCGGGGAGAACCAGGGAGGCAAGAGCTACCTTGTGGGGGCCTTGGTCGGGGTTGGGGATGGCCGGAGGTGGCTCGTCGGCGCGGAGCAGGAGGCGGGGGCGGTGCGGCGCGTCGGTGATGATGCTCCGGCGAGCTAGAGCCTGCGGGGGGCGGGTCGGTGAGCTTCGCGGAGTCGAGGGGAACCCGTTCTGAGGCTTGGCTAGGGCGGAGGAGGGTTGGAGGCGGTGTGCCCACGGCGGACAGGGGCGGCGGCGGCGGTTGCTGGTGGCGGCCTTGCTCCGGCGGGTCTGGGCGGCGATGGGCGGGGCAGTGAGTTTCGGTGGGGCGGTGTGGTGGCGGTTGGAGGCTCAGCTCTGGCAATGGGTGGCCAGAGAGTTGAGCTCCACGGCGAGCTTGGCACAGCGGCGGCAATGGCAGCGGCAGGGAGCTTCTGGGGAGTCTAGGCGCGCGCGAGCGGCTTCGTGCTGCCTTTTATAGGTGGCAGGAGGGAGGGAGAGGGCCGGGGCTGGATTGCGAGACTCGGGCGCAGGTGGCACACATTGTCCGCGGTGGGCGGCAGAGTGCCGGCGTGGCGTGCGGCGAGCGCGGCTAGTGGGTTGGGCGAGCGGGATTCGGCGGGGGGGGGGGGGGGGGGGGGGGGGACATCACGCGTCATGCGATTGGGCGAGCAGCTGCAGCAGCGGGCTGGTCGGGCGGCGAGCGCGGTGACTGGCGGGACGCGGCGGGGGCTCAGGCACTGCGCGGCCTGGCCATTGGGAGCGGCGGGCGGCGAGCAGAGGCGGGCGATGACGTCGCGCGTGTGGCACGCTCTAGCTGGGCAGGGTCGCGGCGCGGGGGAGGGTGCTGGCGTGCGGCAGCCATTGGCTTGGCGCCTAGCGCCGGTCAGGCATCACCGGCCAGGTGGCGGACGGCCGCTACGCGACGGTCGGGCAGAGCAGGGGAGAGGGGAGGTGACGGAGGGACTGAAAAGCGAAAATTGGAAGAACTTTAGGGGTCTGGTCGTAAAAATAAAATTATCTCCCTTTCCTATTTTGCAACTCAAAAATCCATAAACATGAAAGTTGTTCAAAATGAAAAGTTGCAAAAGTTTGGTTTCAGGCTAAAGTTCATTTGAGTTCTAGTTTGAAAGTTAATTTGAAAACTTAAAAAGCTTGATTCGGAGGGCACGTCATTTCCTGGGCAAAAATTTATATTCTCTCCTAGGCTTCAACTAGACTTTTGTTTATCATGTCACTGATGGTGTGCCTATTGAATTTCGTAGCCATATTTGCTTTGATGTGAAAGTTATTTAATTTGTTTGATTAAAGTACATGTACTTATGCACATATACACATACTTTCAAATCCGAGCAAAACTAACTCATAATTTATTTCCTTTAAATTTTTCTTAGTTAGTTAAGCATATTGTTATGCTAATGAGACTTGTTTAGTAATTTAAAAACCTGAGGTGTCACAAAGAGACTAAAGAAGTCCAGTCCATGCAGCAAATTCATGCTACTGGGAGCCCTGCAGCAGGTGGTGGCCTGCTGAGGAGCAACGAATTGGAAGCAAAGGTGGAGAAATTGACCCAAGCTATGATTTTCTTCTGTCTGTTGGTGTTAGTCCTTGTTGCCATGGGAGTTGGTTATGCGTTGAAGTAGAATGTAGGTGTGGCATCAGATTTGTCTTTTGTTATGTGGTTAGCACAAGTGCTTCGATATGGATCTATGTGTGATAAACACTAGTGGCTTTGATATGTAAGTGGGTGGGATGAACAATTTGAAGATGTGTATGTTTTCACACTCATGGCAAAAGTAGAGTGAAAAGAACCATGACAATTTTAAAAAAGAGTGCATTTGCATAGAAAGAGAGTGACACAGAGCATTGATTGGATCGAGCTTGATTTTAGATGCACTTTACAAAAAGAATCAAGTCATTTTGAGGTTGCACGAGGGAGAAAGACTAATCCAAATTTCAAATCGGAGATGAAAAAAGAGAAAGAGTATTGTTCACAAGAAATGGTCACATCATTCATAAGGGATACCACACTTCAAAATTTTCACCGGGCGCCAACTCTGCTACCAAAGCCAAAAACTTTTCCCGCGAAAAAATGTCCCTTGTACCCTCAAGCAAAAGCCCCACAACTAGGGCGCTAGCCAAAATCTAAAGGGTATTTGTGACAATCTCCCCCTCCCCTCTCTCGCGCCCCATATCCATTGCCCCTTATCTATCCTTTTGTCCAACTCCGCCTCCACATCTCTCACCTTTCACCTCTACACCGGCAGGCTCCAACGCGTTAGCACTCGAACCCTCTGTTGACACCGATTTTTGCACAGCTAGTTAAAACCAATCTCAGAGATTCTAAGTTGATCAAGAGGCTTGGAATCGGCGTGAGTGATTGATCGCCAGGGAGAAAGCCGATAAGACTAAATGATTGCCGATGAAAGAGGAAGCTGATACTCAAAGAAATGGCATCATGGGCTGATGATGGATGGGCCGATGTTGGATCAAATGCAAGGAATGGAACATATTGGGCTTTTGGGGCCAGAAAGAGCGTCATGGCTGATGAGACTATGGAAAGAGCTAGCGATGCTACGTCAGCAAGATATATCGTAGATTTTTGTTTAGGGAAGTTTATTTCTTTGTCATTAAATAATTTGTAAGTCATAATCGACTAGGGTTTGTATCTTAGGCTATAAATAGCTGCCCTCGGGCATATATCAAGAACACCCAATGATCAATACACAAACCCTATTTTCACTTTTTCTCTTTTCGGCGGCTTCGCCTTAGTTGTAGTAGATGTTTCTTTTATGAGTTCTTTCCTGCACGTGTGGTTGCATCGACTTCGATCTCCGGCTTGCTAGTAAGTTCCATGTCGAATGAGGCATATAAGCTCAAGGTTGACGACGCATCGCTTTTTCCTCTATCCTGTATTAGTTCAAGTTATCAAGCAGATTGGATCTCGGTCTGGTCTATTCACCAATTTATCGATATCAGCTTGTTCCTGTTAGATTAATCTATTTAGTCTAGCTTGTTTCTTGCTGTTATCATCAGTTATCGGTATTTGCTAGATTTGACAGGGTTAGATTCATTTAATCTTGTTTTTATTTAAACTTTACCAAAATTTATCCAGCCTAGATCTAAATACCCTCGGCCATGCATAGCTTGCCTATTGCACGACGTTAGGGTGATCGGGTTCGGATCTAGGTGTTGTTTACCAAAGCCTCGCTAACCCGTTTGGCGTTGCCTTGTCTCTGCAATCGGCCGGAGCTTAGGCCGATTGATCTATTGCTGTATCGGGCACTTGGCCGATGCCCTTGGCGGAACGATCCAAAATCCCAGTTGATACGTTCCAGGAATTTAACGCTTTTTCTATCCCTTGTCAATTGTACGTCAAATTGACTGGCACGCCCTGCACCACCGCGCAGCTGAGTTGGATTCTGCACTGGAGTGAAGGAGAATCTCCCAGGTCCTCTCATGTGCCAATGCTTAAGGCCGATCACCGGTTTTTTGCGTCAACACGCTTTTGGCACGCCCGGTGGGACACGACAACGACACCACAATGACCAAGAACAATGGGATGGACGACAGCAAGATCCTGGTGCCCACTATGGACGATCTCAATAATGATCAGAAGCGGCTGGTCGAAGAAACTATGAAGCAACTCAGGACGCCTGCCTCAGGTCATTCACCGTGACCAGAAGGGGAGAGGCACTGCAGAAGTAGCCGCTACCAAGGCCGGGGGACATCTCCATCACGGAGGACTCGGCCAAATTAAAGGATATGTTCGATCAATCCATAAGCCACGCACTGATCAACCAGTCGGGGGTTCTAATCGACACATCAAGGACGCCATCAAGAATGTTTTTTCTAAAGGCATTCAGGCGGCAACGTGGGGCCATGCTACTCCAATCCAGAAACATCAGTCGCAGCTGGTGCTCGAGTACCCGCATCAATGGCCGATGGAGTTCTGCCCAAGCAAGCAGGTGTCCCGATGACCAGTGCTGGAACAAACTCATCGCCGTACGTGTTGAAGCGCCCGGGATCTTCAGCGGCGCACACTTCGTCGCCACATGCAGATGCATTCACTACCAATCCTACAATGAACACATCAACACCAAGCAGAGACAAGTTCAACACCCCAGTTGGATTTGTACCTTCCACATTGGGCATGCTGATAAAATTCTGGCTGTACATATATCCATGGATGTTAAGACAAAACAACAACGTGATGAGCACTCCCACCACTATATTGCCGGTCTGCTCCAATGATTCAACAACTACCACAGACTCCACCGGCACTGACCTGGACTGGGGGGCATCACGTAGATGCATCGGCTTTTAAACCGATGGATGATGCTGTGGGACAGCCAATTAGTCCCCCAATCTAGAGGGCCTCTCAAGATTCAAACTTTAAGATGCCAAACCTCAGGGTGCAGTAGCCTGAAATTGATTGGGCTAGCAAGATAGCCGATGTGATGAAAAATCAGTTCGACTTGAAGCCTAAGGAGCCTGCATTTATGTACAGGAAGCCTTACCCGAAAGCCTACGATCAGATCCTGTTGCCTCATCGGTACAGGTTGCCAGATTTCACCAAGTTCTCTAGACAGGACAGCATGTCAACATTGAGCACGTCAGCAGGTTTCTGGTGCAATGAGGGGAAGCTTCAGCAAGAGATGCCTTGAAGATCCGCTTGTTCCCGCTATCACTCTCTGGATAGCCTTTGCCTGGTTTGCTTCGCTGCCAGCCAATTCCATAATAACCTTGGCCGATCTTGAGAAGCAATTCCACAAGTACTTCTTCACTGGAGTACAAGAGATGAAGATCACCGACTTGACTGTGGTGCAATAGAGGAACGACGAGCTTGTCCCGGACTACATTAAAAGGATCAGGGATGTTAGAAGCCGCTTCTTCAATTTGTCTCTTAGTGATGGCCAGTTAGCTGAATTGGCCTTTCAGGGACTCCTGCCACACATCAGGGAGAAGTTTTCGTCCCAGGAGTTTGAAAGCCTGAGTCATCTAGCCTCCAGGCTTGCTAATGTTGATGTTCGAGCCCATGACACTAGAAAGAACATGTTCCAGAAGAAGGTCAACTACGTTGGGGATTCTTCTAACTCGGAGAGTGAGGCCGGGATCGGTGTAGTTGAATGGGTCAAGACCAAGAAGCCGATCTCATGCATGTTCGCGAAGAAGGAAGCCGAGAGGTACTGGTTCGACGTCACAAAGGCCGATACGATCTTTGATTTACTACTACAAGAGGGTCAGCTTAAGTTGCCCTCCAATCACTTGATCCCATCAGCCAATGAATTAAAAGGCCGTAGGTATTGTAAGTGGCATCATTCGATGACTCATAATACTAATGATTGTAAGACCTTCAGGAAGGAGATCCAGACGGCCATTGAATAGGGGAGGATCAAGTTCGACAAGCTGATGAAGATCGACGAGCATCCTTTTCCAGCTAGCATGGTTGACGCGGGAGCCCAAGAGGTCGACGGAGATGTGAAGGTATCAGCTTCTGATCATTTTGATCATAGTACCAAAAATACGAAAACTCGTGTATCGGCCAATGGCAGGGGGGACCAAGGACGATATGAGCAGGGTGGAAATTTCAGGAGGCCGCGCATAGTTGTTACGTATCAGATGTTCCTAAACAAGTCCCAGCGCCAACAAGAAAGGGAGAGACGCCATAAAGAAGAGAAGAACAGGTGTGATGCAGAACACTGGCGATGCCCATTCTTTGCTTTCTGCTAGAATGAGAGCCTGCGCCTGCCATCAGCCGATGACTATCCCGAGTGCCAGGGGGCGCGTGAAGGCCGATATGACTTCAAGAGGCAGCGCCATGAAGACAACCATCAATAGTCAATGTTCAGAGGCAAGCATGGTAGGAATCATGTATGTGTTCATGATCGGCTAGGTCCGCAAGTCCCTAAGCAAGCTACGATTGAAGAGCAAGCTGCGGATCGTGTACCTGATGAAGCAGCTCTGGATCGGTCAGCCGAACGTCATGATAGCTACAGGTATGATCCAGAGGAATACACGGATTGGTGTATTTGGGGTTTGACCCGATCTCAGAAGAGGAGGGTCCAAAGGCTCCAACACAGGGAGCAAGAAGAGGAGCGTGCATATGAGAAGAAGGCAGTCAAATCACAAGTATGGCGTGTCCGGCAAAAGATCGATGAAACTACCCCATCAGCATCGGTCAACATGGTTTTTGTGTTGCCCATGGAGTTCAAAGCACCAGTACATGATGATGATGAGGTGG
This sequence comes from Panicum miliaceum, assembly GCA_032594955.1. NCBI lineage: Eukaryota > Viridiplantae > Streptophyta > Magnoliopsida > Poales > Poaceae > Panicum > Panicum miliaceum. The sequence goes on along the minus strand of CM064070.1, from coordinate 712,279 downwards.
CAGCAGCAGAGCTCGCACTTGACCCAATCTAGGCCTCGTTTGAAAAGCCAGAGGAAAAAGAGCGGAGGCATCTAAGGCCTTTGTACATTAAGGGGCATGTCGACGGCATGCCGATGACCAAGATGTTGGTTGATGGAGGGGCCGCTGTCAATGTTATGTCGTACATTGTTCTCTGGAAGCCTGGGTTTGGCGAAGAAGATATGATGGGAACTGATATGGTTCTCAAGAGCTATGACGGAAAGACCTCGCATGCTCGGGGGGCAATTACCGTTGAACTGATGATTGGGAGCAAGACCCTGCCTACTACTTTCTTTGTCGTTGATGGCAAAGGCTCATACAATCTGCTCCTAGGCCGAGACTGGATTCATGCTAACTGTTGTATTCCATCTACAATGCATAAGTGTTTGATCCGATGCTGGAGAACAACTCGGTTGAGATGGTACCTGCAGACTCATCACTCAGCGTTGCATCGGCCGATCCTCTAGTTTGGGTTTCGATGGCGTGGAGTGCATATTAGCCAAAATTTGGGAAGGAGACTTTTTGAAGATGGATGATTTCGGGCTCAATCCAATTCAAGATGATGACTTCAAAAACTCTACTCTGTGAAGAGATTTGAACAAGTCTCCCATCGGCCAAGAAGAAACAATGCAATAATCCTCTAGCTGATGGAATTATCTCGTAAAAGCCGATCGTAGTGATAAATAATTAGGCTCAAATGGCCTATATGATATGTATCACCCTTAGTGCAAAAATATACAAGTAAATACTATCTTTGGTTGTTGTGCGAAATTAGCATAAAGTCGATGATTATTTATCGGTTGTATTTTTAGTTGTGATTAGTTCTTCGGTCGATTTTGGAATCTAAGATATGAGTCACGATGTTTGTTAGCAGATGGAACACACATGGATTGAAAGGGGAAATTAGCAGAGAACCGAGAGGAAATAAGGCATAGAAGTTCATGGGGTGCATGGCTAATACATTATTATATACAATGATTTAATCATCATAAAATACTGAACTAGTTACAGTATCTACACTGGCATCTTCGCTAACAGCCGAAGCTGTGTGCTCAAGGTCTTCCATGACATCCAGAAATTCAAGGAGATCTTCACCTTCAGCATGAACAGGTTCCAGATATTGGACGTCATGACCTAGCTGGATTGCACCGTGGCCAGAATCGTAGCCGCCCCGACATGGATACCATTATCGGCGATCTCTTGGATACGGACGGGGATGTCTTGCAGACAGTTGACGAGCAGAGAACCCTGGGCATTGACGAAGTCAGCAGCTTGGTTCGCGGATAGCTGAAGAGCTTGGAGTTGAGCTTCGAGAGCTAAAGAAATTTAGAGGTCAGAGGTGGAAGCATCAAGGTGAATCAGAAATCAAAGAGTGTGCTGTGAAGAGATATACTTGCTACTCTTGCGTCAGATTCCACCAACATGGCTCGGGTGGTGGTGAGCCTCGCTTCTGCGGGTGTTAAGGCGGCCCTAGATGCACGCAAAGAAGACTCCAGCTCGATCACACGAGGATTCAAGGAATCATCGGAATCAGAGTTGGAAGAGCCCGCAGCGAGGGCACTCGGCGTAGGCCTTGACGGTGTACCGGCGTGATACACACCGTCAGCCATAGAGATGGCCCTGAAGCAATGGGGAAAGAAAGTTAAATCAAAGACTGGGAGAAAAAAGTACAAGGCCAAGGAACCCTTACCCTTGTCGGTGCAGTATGGTTCTCAGGCGCTGGGTTGGCCTGGAAGAATCGTCGGTGGGGCGCTTGTTGTAGGCCATGGATGGCTAGAAGGCGTTGGAGCAAAGAGCAGATGGGATCGAAAGCTAAGGAAGAAGAAGAACGAGTTTGGGGTTTTTCTTTGTGCTTTGCCGTACTCTTTGATTTATAGCAAAGGTCTGGAGGATTCCAGAGGCCGGACGACTGCAGTTAAAAGGGAAGTGGAGGAGTCAGAAACATGTTCCAGTAACCATCCCGATAATCGAGGGGTCGTGGAGTTACCTGACGAGATGGGGATGGTTGATGGATGGCGGATCATACATTCCAACAGAGAAGTAATAGTGAGAAGAGCCGAGAAGTCAAAGGTTGAACAGTATTTGTGTGTCGGCCATTTATTTTCATGACGATAAGCTGCAAAAGTTGGATTGCTGCACGGGAGACGAAGAGCTGCAATAAATTGGAAGGGTGCAGAAGGAAGACTTTGACTGGAATTTCGGAACAAAGCATTTCTATTCCGAAATTGGGGGCATGTATTGACACCGGTTTTTGCACAGCTGATTAAAACCAAGGTGAAAGATTCTAAGTTGTTCAAGAGGCTTGGAATCAGCGTGAGTGATTGATCGCCAGGGAGAAAGCCGATAAGACTAAATGATTGCCGATGAAAGAGGAAGCTGATACTTGAAGAAATGGCATCATGGGCTGATGATGGATGGGCCGATGTTGAATCAAATGCAAGGAATGGAACATATTGGGCTTTTAGGGCCAGAAAGAGCGTTGTAGCCGATGGGACTATGGAAAGAGCTGGCGATGCTATGTCAGCAAGATATCTCATAGATTTTGTTTAGGGAAGTTTATTTCTTTGTCGTTAAGTAATTTGTAAGTCGTAATCGACTAGGGTTTGTAGCTTAGGCTATAAATAGCTGCCCTCGGGCATGTATCAAGAACTTCCAATGATCAATACACAAACCCTGTTTTCACTTTTTCTCTTTTCAGCGGCTTCACCTTAGTTGTAGTATATTTTTCTTTTATGAGTTCTTCCTGCACGTGGGGCTGCATCGACTTCAATCTCCGGCTTGCTGGTAAGTTCCGTGTATGAATAAGATAGAGAGGCTCAAGGTTGACGGTGCATTGCTTCTTCCTCTATCCTGTATTAGTTCAAGTTATCGAGCAAATTGGATCTCGGTCTGGTCTGTTCATTCCTGTTAGATTAATCTATTTAGTCTAGCTTGTTTCTTGTTATTATCATCAGTTATCGGTATTTGCTAAATTTGATAGGTTTAGATTCATTTAATCCTATTTTTATTTCATTTTTACTACAATTTATCCAGCCTAGATCTAAATACCATCGGCCAACACACAACTTGCCTTTTGCACGACATTAGGTCGATCGGGTTCGGATCTAGGTGTTGTTTACCAACGCCTTGCTAACCCGTTTGGCGTTGCTTTGTCTGTGCAATCGGCCGGAGCTTAGGCCGATTGATCTATTGCTGTATCGGGCTCTTGGCCGATGCCCTTGGCGGAACGATTCGGAATCTCAGCCGATATGTTGCGGGAATTTAACGCTTTTCCTGTCCCTTGTCAATTGTAGGTCAAATTGACTGGCACGCCCTGCACCACCGCGCAGCTGAGTTGGACTCTGCATTGGAGCGAAGCAGAATCTCCAAGGTCCTCGCGTGTGCCAACGCTTAAGGCCGATCACCAATTTTTTTGCGTCAACACCCTCCCCTCCACCGAAGACCACCACACTGGAGCTTCAACCTCATCGACGACGCTGAGTGCACCGGAGCTGCTTCCTCATCGGCCACTACCGCCACACCGGAGCTACTTCCCCGTCGGACACTACTGCTGCACTGGATCTGCTACCCCTTCGACAACAACAGCTGCCGCACTGGATCTGCTACCCCTTTGACATAGGATTTGCATAATTCCCTAATGATTAACAATGGTCAAATGCCAAGGCTGCGCAGCAAGAGCTATGCAAAATCCATGTACCTTTTGTGGTTCTAGGTAGGGACACATTCATCCATGGTTTGGGATTGGAGGTTCTAGTGGGTCTGCATTCTACTTCCAAACATGAGTATGTAATCATCCTAGCTCCCTAACACTTAAAATCTGTTTCACATATGTAAGAACCTACACAAAGTGAATACGAATTGCAACGGGAAGCCTATGAATACGACACGCGTTGGGAAGCCCAGATCATGGAAAATAACAGAATACTGTTGGAGTTTGGCTTGAGTGGTATACCATTAGATCTTAGTTCATTGTCTCGAAATAAATACAACTTCAAAGGGACAAAGTCTAGGAAGCAAGGGGAAAACGTCTGGCAGGGATGCTTGCCCTAGTGATGGGTCCGATTTATCAGATTACACCTCAATAGTCTGTGCATCAAGAATGCAGAAAATAGTAGCGGTGGTCACAATACTGTGCAGGAAGAACCACAAGTAGTTGCAGAAAACACTAGCTATCATGAGGACTTGAATGGTTGTTCAACTCCTTTGAGAGATTGGACGCCATATCCAGATGACGGTAATGGTCTCAATGAATATGAGACCGGACGGAATACCAATTCTAGGAAGTCGGATTCTAGAACTGAAGGTTGGTTTCTTGACCCTAAAGCTTTTTGGCGCTGATTGTTTTGTATTTGATGAATGATGAGAATTTGAATGAAATCTCTACAGCACCCACACAAAGAGGTGGCCCGAGGAAGGCGAGGCAAGGAACCCGGGGAATTATGCTTAACAGGATGAACAAAGCTGTGGGGAGAAGGATGCCCATCTCTGAGGGGAACCAAAGGCCACATGATCTGGTGCAAGCCGCCAAGCTTGCATCAGAGGCTATTGTTGTTGTTAGGTCTCAAGTTCCTATCTTCACCCATTGGAAAGAATACAAGGCACAGTCTGAAAATTTTGATGGCTTCGTGGGAAGCCTCTCTACGAGTGCCTATCTATTGGTCCCTGTTTTACATTCAACTCTTACATAGCCCATGTGTAACTCAGATTTCATTTCTAATCCCCAATGGAGGTTAGCATTTGACACAAGGGAGAAGCCAACAATAGATTCTTGTGTTAGTGTTCAAGTCAAGCATACAGCAGACGCGGTACAAGTTGAAGCAGCAATACTTTGTTGGCATCCCTGCTAATGAGGTCCCCACAACCTCTCCTGTCTCCAACAAGACTGATGCAGAGTGGTGTAAACTTGTTGTCAAGTGGTCAACTGCACACAACAGGGTAATTTCTCTTGGTGTGCTTTGGAATATGTACTTATGATGGAGACTAACACATACATCTCTTGTAGGCAGTTTCTAACCGGAACAAGCGAAACTGGGCGAGAGTCCTGCTTCCTCAAGCAATAGGATCTTGCTACTACGTTGCACAGTTGCATTCATATGTAAGTGTCAACACTCTTCTAATGTAACATTTTCCATCCTTATGCTTCCTTAAATGAGTATACACATACACACTTGCACTTCAGTCTATCTCTAGAATAAGAAAAAGGGAGAAGAAAAGAGGTTTATGTTAAGGGCTAAACAAACAAACAAATTTGAATTCTAGCAAATTCAAATTTGGAAGGTGTCGGTGTTTTACCGCCAATCCCACCGAGGGATATCCCCGAGGTGGTAGGTTGTAGGTAGGGTGTCGCCAAGATCTGGAACTCGATGGTGCAAGGAAGACAAGATTTTTAGATAGGTTCAGGTCATCGAGAGCATAATTGTGGCATAACCACCTGAATTAATCCAGCTCAAGTGCGCTAACCATCACCACGAGGGCAATCAGGGCTAACTCGCACTTCAAACGGAGTAATCCATAGGTCTGTCGGGTAACCTCCCGATACAACCACGGGTTTGCCGATCGAAACCACACATACAAAGTACTCACACGAAGGTGAGCCCAGAGAATACAACATTCCACAAATTTTACATCATAGGTTTCAACATAAATTTATTATTATAGACCAAGTTCGAATTCGTAAAACAGAGTAATTCCAAGTTTAAAAGTAAACGAGTTCTTCAGAGGTCAATGCAGTGGAAAAACAACGATAAACTACTCGACGATACATGATGTCTCGATGAAGCCCGTACAAGACATCACTCGACATTATCATCATTGGCCGGGGACGCATCCCATTCCACCGACCAACCAAGAGGAAGAGTACACGGCCAAGTCAAACTAGCAACCATGTCCTCAAAAGTATCACCTGAAAACAGGCCACAAGCAAGGCTGAGTATACTAATACTCAGCAAGGCTTACCCGACTAGTGGAATATACTTAGCCAACTCCTAGACATGCAAGGCTTTTTGGCTTGAGGGGTTTGTTTTGCCGAAAAACATATACAAGTATGTCCTTACTTTCAAATTTTAGCTCCAGATTCTAGTTTTCTTAAACCATTCTAGGTAAGCAACTATCCAATATCATACATGGTGGAAGAATTAATTTGCATCCAACAAAATTAATCATCCTCATTGTTCCATTTCTTACTCTATGTGGTAAAAGGGTCAAGCAGTCTCAATAACCGCGAGAAACGGACGATTCGAATCAAATTTCTTAACCTTACAAGGCAGACCTAAACACATGTCACGTGGTTACTCCCGGAGTCACACATGCAACTTTTCCCTTCAATTCCTGCTTCACGGAACAGGCCCACCGCCCTCGACTACACGTCCCCCTGGACCACGGACCCGGCCAGGCCATGGCGGCACATGCACCCGCCATTAGCTAGATGTGAACGAATTATAGATGGTGGAGAGTATATTCCGGCCTCGGTTCAATCCAGTACGTAAGCTTAACAATTACCATATTCTCGGCATGTGGTTAGTACGTTCGAAGACTTAACCACCACTACCACATACTGCGGCCTTAGCATTTTTCTCTAAACAGACGGGGTCTCAATCATCAACATAAACATCGCACCATAGCCCCGTTCGTCGACCTTATGATTGTAGCATGTAGTAAACATTCAACTCCTATATTCTCGCGAGTGACAGGAAATCACTTGACTTTTCCCGGAGTCCTATTAGCATAGCATTCTATCGAACCTTATATCTAGTGTTCAGATCATAGGAACCTAAGATCATGCAACTAAGTTTTCATTCAACTCCTATAAACTTAATGCACAAGCAATATAGAGTAATAAGTTGCATAATTTGAAAAATAGAGTTCATGCTCTGGGGCTTGCCTTCTTGAGCTAAGCTACCCTTGGGCTCTTCCGAACTCGGGTTCGGGTCTTCGAAAGCTTCAGTTAGATTCACTCGAGCTTCACACTGCTCACTCTCGGACTCGGGCACCAGCTCGAGCTTCAGTTAGATTCTATATGAATGCACAAGTTCTAGTTGTAGTGATGGTATATGACATTTATTTTCCTTCACGATAAAGTTGCAGTCCAGAAAACATAGATTTGGTTGTGAAGTTACTTAGTTAAGATTTCTTTAGGCAATCGTTAATAGAGTATAACTTAAATTAATTAACTCCATTAAACAAGAAGGGGGGGGGGTTTGTGTTCTTTTGGAAACTAAATTTTCTAAGCACAGCATGGATTAAACACAACTTCTGGACTAGGTAACTTCTGGTGATGATATTTTTATTTAGAGTACATTATGCAGAGACAACAACACTGTAAAAATTTCAGAAATTTCTGTGTAGCAGATTAATTTTGAAAAATGTAGTACACAACCATTACTAGAACCTAGTTATTTTTATAAAGAACGAACCATGCAAGTATTGATGCTAAACATTTTACAGGGTGTTAATCTATCCATATAAGTGCTACTGTAATTTTTTCGGATTTTATTGTGCATGATACAGAGCATAATAAATAGGAAAAGATACACCTATTTCTTTAAGGATTAATTTCTACAGGATGTTTTATAGGATTTCTGAGTATGAAACTTTTTATACTGCATGTTCTAACCAAAAGTATCCTATAGTAAAAAATATAAACATTTTCCAAGCATAAAAACTAATTACTTTGATTTAATGCATTTTTCCACAACAAAACTTATATGAGTAGGTTACAGAAAGGTAAACAGTCCCTAAACTTTTCTGTGGCATCTAGGTATCACTATAGCAGCATAGAAAAAGTTTCATAACATGAATCACAATGGAACAGTAGGAAAAATTTATTTATATGTCTTCATGGCATAAAACAAAGTTTAACAAAAAGTTTAGCTAGGGATGGGTTCCGATCCTAAACTTTTTACATTGGCCTACACATCAAGCAACTAATCCACTGTCCAAAAATTAGGTTCAGCCTTTGTCTACAACAGTGGGTACAAATAAAGGCTATTAAATATTCTATTTAATCTAAGGCAAAATATAGCAAGCATCTGAAGAAATGCATGTAACAAACGTTGTAGATTTTCTTCTAAAGATTCTAGAACAGTTGAGTTTGTATTTTTCCGATTTTTCTACGATTTTATATGAATTTTACAATTTTGCTGTTTTTGAATCTAAAGTCGAAACACTGGTTTGCGGATATGCCCCTGGAAACTTGCGTGCAGACCCTTTTAAAGATTTCAATCATTGCAACTGGGTCCTTGGTGGCGGGTGGCATGGCGGCCGGCCAAATTCCGGTGAGGGGGCTCGTCGGGGGCGACGGAAAAAGGGTCGGGGAGAACCCGGGAGGCAAGAGCTACCTTGTGGGGGCCTTGGTCGGGGTTGGGGATGGCCGGAGGTGGCCCGTCGGCGCGGAGCTGGTGGCGGCGGCGGTGCGGCGCGTCAGAGACGATGCTCCGGCGAGCTACAGCCTGCGGGGGCGGGTTGGTGAGCTTCGCGGCGTCGAGGGGAACCCGTTCCGAGGCTTGGCTAGGGCGGAGGAGGGTCGGAGGCGGTTTGCCCACGGCGGACAGGGCGGCGGCGGTGGTTGCTGTTGTCGGTGATGGGCGGGGCAGTGAGCTTCGGTGGGGCGGTGTGGTGGCGGTTGGAGGCTCAGCTCTGGCAATGGGTGGCCGGAGAGGTGAGCTCCAAGGCGAACTTGGCACGGCGGCGGCAATGGCAGCGGCGGGAAGCTTCTGGTGAGACTGGGCACGCGCGAGCGGCTTCGTGCTGCCTTTTATAGGCAGCAGAAGGGAGGGAGAGGGCCGGGGCGATGCTGGGGAGGGGTGGCATGACGGGGGTGCGCCACTAGGCACGGCGGGCGGTGGCAGTGGTGGCGCGGCGGGCGCGGGCAGGGGGTTGGGCGCTGAGGATTTGGCATGGGGAGCGAGAGATCACGCGGCGCGCGGGTTGGGCAAGCAGCTGCAACAGTGGGCTTGTCGGGCGGCGAGCGCGGCGACTGGTGGGACGCGGCGTGCGCTCGGGCACGGCGCGGCCTGGCCATTGGGCGTGGCGGGCGGCGAGCGGAGGCGGGCGACGACGTCGCACGCGTGGCACGCTCGGGCTGGGCAGGCTTGCGGCGTGGCGGAGGGAGCTATGCAGCCGGGGCGAGGCTCAGCGGGCTTGGCCCTGGTTGGATTGTCGCGGCGCGGGCTGCAGGCATCGCCAGCGACGTGGCGGCCGGCTCTACTGGCTGTCGAGGCAGAGTAGGGGAAGGGAGGGACTTAAAGGGAAAATAGAAGAAAATCGAGGGGCTGAACTGTAAAACCATATTTTTCTCCTATTTTTGTGTTGCAACTCGAAAATCTATGAACATGAAAGTTGGTCAAAATGAAAAGTTGCACAAGTTTGGTTTCAGGCCAAAGTTCATTTGAGTTCTAGTTTGAAAGTTAATTTGAAAACTCAAAAAGCTTGATTCGGAGGGCACGTCATTTCCTAGGCAAAAATTTGTATTCTCCCCTAGGCTTCAACTAGACTTTTGTTTATCATGTCCTTAATGATGTGCCTATTCAATTTTGTAGCCATATTTGCTTTGATGTGAAAGTTATTTAATTTATTTGATTAAAGTACTTGTACTTATGCACATGTAGACATACTTTCAAATCCAAGCAAAACCAACTCATAATTTATTTTCTTTAATTTTTTCTTAGTTAGTTAAGCAAATTGCTATACTAATGAGACTTGTTTAGTAATTTAAACACCTGAGGTGTCACAATAATACCCTACGTCATGTGTGGTGGTTTGTATTGCCTTAGAGGTTGGTGTATTTCGAGGGGGTCCCTGCCCGCCCTTATATAGTTTTGGGGGACCGGGTAACATGGAAATCCTAGCCAGATACGAGCTCAGGAGTCCTACCCGAGTAACTATTTTGACTAGTCCTAGCCCTACATGACTAGTTACAGCAGATATAAGGTAGGAGCCATGCCTCATCCGTTATTTTAGAATATGTACACCATGTGCGCAATCCCGTGTGCCTAGGTCTGACAATGAGTAAATCTAGTGCCATGACATCTATTCAATATTCATCATTGTTTGCTCTACTCTTTTGCTATGTCCATCCGTGGGGTTGGAGCTCCCTAGGGGATTAGAGTAGTGTTTAGTAATGCAGGCGTGGTGCCTTGATTATCAAAATACCATTGGATATGCGTCTACCCCACGGTTTATAGAGGTAGGTGGCTGGTGGTGATAGCCTTTTCTGTCCTTCGTAATCCTCCACGTTCGGTTAGGACGTAAGAGTTCGTAAATTGCCGCAATGGTCTGGTGGCTCCTTAGCCAGTCATAATTCGGTCTCTCGGTAGTGCCTGAGAGATTAAAGCTGGGTCTTAGCATATTTTAACTCTGAGTCATTAGTAAATTCTTTCGCTCACGCTATCCTTATTGCGATGAGTACAATAGTACTATAGACTTTTTTATGCTATTTATACTATTTGGTGTTCTGTTTCTTATTTATTGCTCTTGTTTACTTGTATGTACTTGTGCGATATGATAGAAGGCAGATCGAAGTTTCTCAAGCTCAAGGCTTTGAAGACTCTCTCGGAGGCAGCTGTGGGACTTTGAGGAAGGCAAGTGTCCTTGATCATAGTCTTGGTCCTAATAATCACACTAATATAACTTTATGCATGCATGTGTCTTAATCTGATGGGTCCTAACTAAGGATATGCCTCGTCTTTTCATAATTCCTTGTTAATCTAGATCTATTTATTTCTTGTCGGGTAGTCATATGCTAGTTGCAAATACTTGGGGTTATGGATGGTTTCTCTTAAACAATGGTACACCTATTTAGTTTATGCTTATTCTTAGTTAATTACAAGATCATATGTTTAATTGGAATATGGGAACCACATAGGAAAATAGTGCAACCATAATATTATATTGTTCTGGTCTTAGCTAATTAATTAGAAACTTCAGTTATGTAATTCAAGGGGTATAGTCGAGCAGGGCAGGAGGGGAGGCATTGAAAAGTATAGCTCGGTCCTCTTGGAGAGTAGTCTTTTGCTAGGCTACTAGCCGACCTGAAACCTTAGTAGATTGGTACATGTTGGGGATCGATCTTTGTAAAGGCCTCGTAGTGAATCCTTGTCACTCAACTCAAAAGTGTTTAAGTGCCTTGCAAACCCGTGCAGTAAGGGAAGCATGAATTGTGGGTGAAGTGTACAACCTCTGCAGAGTGTTAAATTGTTATAACAATCATGCCCACAGTTAAGAGTGTCTTAGACCCTCACATAATCATTGAACCTGAAGATGTAATTGTTATTTATTATTCATGGCTATGCTATTATTGATCTCTTTATGCTTAATTGTGGGTTTGATATAAACTTATACTCTAGTAATTAGTTGCTAATAAAACTTGACCAACCTAAAATGCTTAACACAGCTAAACTATGTCAGTTGTATCTTAGCTTAACCTTGCATATCATAGTTGTTACTTGTTGAGTACCAACCATAAGTGCACTCACCATTCATGCTTTATAAAGAAATATTTCTCAGAATATAATAATTGTGAGAATTTCCTTGAAGATTTCGAGGACTCTAGGCATATGTCGCCCAGTTATCTTCCTGTGAAGAGATGGTGTTCCGCTGCTAGAATAAGATGTTTTTTATTTGCTTAGTTAAACATTCAATCATGTAATAAAGTACTTGATTCTCTCTTTCATTATGACATTATTACATGATAATCACCGAAGACATTATTATATGTGTGTAAAAAACTTGATCATGGTGCACATCATGATGCACATATAAGCTGCATCTAGCTAGTTTTGCCTTTAAAACCAGGTGTGACACAATCTATGTTATGTTTTGTGTTCAAATCTAGGGTAGTCTATTCAGTGTGTTCATGATGTACAAAACTAACAGGTCCAACTTCTTTCCAAGATGCTTATATTATGCATGTCAGCACCATAGCCAGGGCGAAGCTGCCTTATTGCATTGGGTCACCTTACCCTGATAAAATTTGCTAAACCCAAAGGAAAAACATTGTTCATCCATATGGCTGTTGGCGGTCGATTTCAATGATTTTTTACCGCCAACATTTCTCCGATTTTCATGGTTTTCAAGCCAAATCTAAGTTAGAACTAACCACACTTGGTGAACAGCAAGAACAAGCTAGACTAAGCAGATTAATCTAACAAGAAAAAGTTGATATAGATAAATTGGTGAACTTACGAGATCAAGATCCAATCTACTCGGTAACTTGAACAAAAAAGATAGAGGAAGAAGCGATGCACCGTCAACCATGAGCCTATCTGTGTCATTCGACACGGAACTTACCAGCAAGCCGGAGATCCAAGTCATTGCAGCCCCGCGAGCAAAAAAGAACTCGTAAAAGGAAAATCTACTGCAACTATGGCGAAGTCACTGAAAAGAAAAGATGCGAAAAGAAAATATAAAAGGTTTGTGTATTGATCATTGGATGTCTTTGATACATGCCCGAGGGCGGCTGTTTATAACCTAAACTATAACTCCTGGTCGATCAGGACTTACATTACTTGAAATAAAGAAATTAAACTTTCCTAATAATTACGACTTCAGACCCCTAAAATAACTTGCTAACGTCATCCGCCAGTGGTGATCTCTGCTCCATCGGCTACGACACTACTTCATCGGCATCGGCCTACTTGACCACCATCGCCATTGGCCATTCTTCATCGGCCTTTCCTTTTGACCTTCGCTTCTGATTTGTTTTGTACAAGAATCGGTGTCAACAGAACCTTTGACTCATACTTTGACCAGCCATGTAAAAAACTAGTGTCAACACACTCTCAGTTGCTTTCCCTTCAATCCCCCTTACCAAATATCACCTTGAGCACAGGAGTGAAGTAAAGAGGAGCTTTGAATATATGTTTGGTTGGAGAGGATAAATGTGGATGGGATGAGGGGTTATTTATACCCCTTCACCTAAAACTATTTCGGTAACTTGGAAAAGATCTCCAGAGATTCTAGACTTCCGGACACTCTCAAGTTCCGGACCCTTCAGACACACACTGCAGAGTTTCGGAGAATCCGCATAATTCTCCAAAAATTCCAAATAATTAGCATATACTATGTTAAAAAGTATCGCATATGTTGTGCAAGTGCGGAGTATCTCTCGTATATTTGTTAGATCATCTTAATCACCTTTTTCTATTGCAAAGCAAGTAAAGCCCAGCATTCCTATACTCAAAATAAAAATGAAATTAATCTTCACAAATAGCCGCGCTTCTATTTTCATTTCCTTTTTCGTGGTTATCCTTTGTTGGTAGGCTACTTGACATCTATAATACTTGCTCATGATTCTTTAGCAAGAACATTATTTCCCCAAACGTATATCAATAATCAACCAAAACTCATTAATGGAGCTTAGATTCTCTTTCACATAGGCCTCGCCAGCTCAGTTGCTGCTGATCCCAGAGGCGCTCAGCCTCCCTTGTCGTCGCTCGCCTCACATGGCACAACTCCTCCATTTGGGGCAGGCGGACCTTAGCGGTGTCAGCTTAGCTAGATTAACCCCGGCGCAAAGCATGATTTATCGGCGGCGCGCTCCAGCCAGGCAACCTTAACTTGCTTGGCGGTCCAGCACAGCACCCAATACGAAGGCGCCAAGTTCGGGAACAGGACATGGGTCAGGGCACGGGGTGAATAAATTAAATTAGGTACCTCGTGTTTAGTACATCTTGGTGCTTTTCCCTAGGTATCTTCTATTTTTCCACCATAGGATTTTTATGGAAGACTCAGTTTTTCCAACCATTAAAAAAGCTAATGCTAGGAATAGGACGTCTGACACCTCAGATGCACGCATCCACGTTCATTTTGAACCGCTTAATCTTACGGTTGTGATTACCTTATTCACCCGGCGTCTCCTTCCACCACACGCCATTTTATTGGCACGCCACCGCTCCTTCCTCCTCCTCCCCAACGTGAATCCTGCTCCCAAGCGATGCAGCCACTGAAGCTGGTGAGAAGGGTCGCGGCAGCAAACACCAGCAGCTGCGCAAGTGAGGCGACTGTCGGAGCCAGCGAGAAGGGTGGCGATGGCAAACACTAGTGCCGGCACAAGCGAGGCGAAGAAGCGGGGCGTTGCGCACCAGCTCCTTCCAGCGCCCGCCCGCCCCCGCTCCCGCTTCCCACTCGCTCCTGCTTCCCAGCGAGGCGACGGCTCTTGCCGGTGAGAAAAGTGGCGGTGGAGGCCATAGGTGACCCCATCGCGATGCGGAGAGTGGGGGGTGGGGGTGGGGGCGCTCCCAAATTTGCCGCCTCCAGTGACCCACTCTTCAATTCCTCGCGGCTACGGCTTCCCCTCGTCCTCCTCGACCGATTTGAGCCCTCACCCATCCGTTTCACCACCTTGCAGGTCCTCCCCAGCGATGAGCTCCGCCCGCCGCCGTCGCCGAGTCTCCCACCCCGCTACCCCCTGGACAGCCTTGTCGCGTCCCCGCGCAGACCCTGCGCGCGCCCCTACGGTTCCATCGCCAATCGCCGCCGGCGAGGCCACGGCTGCCTATATGCACCGCGTCGTGCGCGGGCTGGCCATGCCCCGCGTTGCAGCACCATTTATTTTTGAGTGGATGTCGTAATGGTTTTAGAATTTTATTTCACAACATGCTCTGAATTGTTGCGTATATATTGGTTGGATGTTCCAGTGATTGGATAAGTTTGTTTCAATAGTCAGTGATTGGATAAGTTTGTTTCAATAGTCGTTTCGATCCGTTGCTTAGAACGGTCTTGTAGGTCTGTGAATTTGCAGTTACGGAGGAGGCCGAGGTGCAGGTCGATGATGGTATAGATGGGGTCGGAAGGGTGATTTGAGGTGTTTTATAAGGTGTTTTTAGATGTTTCATAAGTTAACATTCTTTTAATGTTGCATAGTTATTTTCTTGATGTTGTAGTAAGTATTTCTATGATGTTGCAAGGCATAATCTTCATATGTTGCATGAAAAATGAGGTGGGAAATATAAATGTTAGATAGTAAAGAGCTATTTGTTTCCAGATTTCTTGATGTTGCAAATTGTGTTTTTACATATTATTGAAGGAATTATCTAATGTTGCACTCAGTATTTTGGGATATTGCAATGGCTTTCCAAAGCTGCTCAATGTTACATGCCATATATATGTATGTTGCGGTGGGACCCGGACGTCCCGGTGCTAGCAAGACCGTTAGAAGAATGTCACAAGCCAATAGTTATAGTACTATTGGTTACTATAGCTGCTACGTGTTTGAAGCAAGGTTTACTACTAGATAGCAGTGCTCCAGAGGGCCACCACCGACCCCTCAGATCAGCTCGAACAAAATTCAAAATGCTCTGAGAGGGTAACAATAATAAATGGCATGCATGCATCAAATTAATAGTTTGATGGATCGATGATCGAGCTTGCATGCATTGAGCTGCTAGGTGCCGGCCGGCCAGAACATCCATCCAAGCAAACAATATATATAATAAGTCAAGTGCGATATCATATATATATTATATATATATTATATATGCATGCCTGGGAAATAACGGATCATCGTTTATCCGTATTATCTGTACATAGGAATAGGAGTATGTATTATCTGTACATACGAGAAACCTATGTGCGTGGCCAAATAATAAATATAATGCCGTTGTAAATAAAAAGCAAGCAAGCAAACACGCTCGATTATCACAACCAATGCACAGAGTATAAAGCAAGCAGTAGATCGAGTGGCATTTAATTTGTACCACTGCAGGGTGCCAGATAAACTACTAATAATGAACCGGTCGATCGCTGGCCGTGGCCGGCCGGCCGGCCAGCATGTATGTCTTTTATGCGTGCTAGGATCGATGCCTCCTGTCTGTCATGTATGTATTTATTTATTTATATATATGTATATATGTATGTAGCAAGGAAGTGACTGATATATTCTCCGCCGGTTGAAGTGAGATAATGATCAGAAGCCATCCATCGATCGATGGGCGACAAGGCGACGCTGAGGCTGGCGAGGCAGGAGCTGGAGGACCTCTACCTCGGCGTGCCGGACGACTCGGTCGACCTCACCTTCAAGGACCTCGCCTCGTCGTCCTCTTTGCCGGCGCCGGCAACCACCGCAACTGCTGCCGCCGCATCATCAGCTCATGGTGCTGGTCATGATGATGAGCTCGACAAGAAGCAGCAGCCGTCCCTGGCCAGGTCGTCCACGAACATCTTCACCTACAGACCCTTGGAGGATCACTGTGACGCTGCCGCCGCCGGCGGCGGTCTTGGAGCCAGCGGTGGAGCCCTGCTGCAGCTGCCGCCGTCTCCTGGTGCTCCTCCAACGGCGCGCTTCCCCCACCACCGTGACGACGACGACGACGATGACTATGACGATCATCAGCACCACTACGCAGCAGCTGCCGGCACCACCACCATCGGAGAAGGCCGCCGGTCCCGGAGATCACACGTGGCCGATGATGCCGCCGGAGGTCGTCACCACCGGCGTGCGGCGCATAGCGGCAGCAACTACAGGCGGCCAGGCATACCGCACTCCAACATCTGCGCGCTCTGCAACAACTACGTCTACCTCTTCCGCCATCGTTGCTTGGTATATATACCAACAAGCAACTGTTCTTCATGTCATCATTATTCGTTTGATGATCAGAGGATTTTTTTATACAACTGATAAATCTGATCGATCAACATGATGCTTATATATATTTATCTACTAGGTGTGCGGTCGCGTGTACTGCCGGCGGTGCGTGGGCGCCGGCATGGGCGACATGACGGAGGGCCGCAAGTGCGTCGACTGCCTCGGCCGCCGCTACAGCCACAGGTACATCCACCGCGCTGGCCACACCGGCTGCGGCTTCTGCTTCTGGGGATACTACCCCAACACCAAGGCCGTCACCGCGCAGGAGCTCATCTGGGCAGAGAAGGGCCCCGCGCCGCGTAGGCGCCCGCGAGCGCACGCATCCTCCGTCTCCACCTCCTATGGCGGCGGTAGCGGCTACTACAGCAGCACGATCAACTCCACATCCATGAGCATGACCATGAACAGCGACAGCAGCATAGCAATGATGAAGATGAACGGCGGCGGCCATGCCTCCAGCGCCATGCCTGCTTCAGCGTCCTCCTCCTTTGTCGCGCCTTTCCCCCATAACCCTCACGCGCTCCCCCTCTGATCTCATGGTGATCCCTACGTTCACCCCATACATTTTTTTCTAGGAGCAGCTAGCTCGTGATGAGCACATTGCTTGTATAATTATATTATTAGTAAGTCTGGTTTGGAAAATTTTTGTTTAAACTGATGACAACCGTGCGTATGTGCTTTCGAATCCATCTATTTGAATTTTTTGTGATGTACCTTGTGCAAAGTTCAAACGGGCACTCGGCAAAGTCCTAACTGCCATCAAGCACATCACACGGCGGGCTCACATGGCGGTCACTTGAGCTGTGTTTGCCGAGTGCCTGGCCAAAACACTCGGCAAAAGGTTACTTTGCCGACTGAAGGGCACTCGGCAAAGAGTAATTTTTGCCGAGTGTTTTCTATTTGCCGAGTGCCTCTCTGGTGCGGCAAAGATGCTCTTTGCTGAGTGCACGATGGAATACACTCGAC
Source organism: Panicum miliaceum (assembly GCA_032594955.1). Taxonomy (NCBI): domain Eukaryota; kingdom Viridiplantae; phylum Streptophyta; class Magnoliopsida; order Poales; family Poaceae; genus Panicum; species Panicum miliaceum. Next base: position 694,716 of record CM064070.1, on the reverse strand, counting down.
AAACGTGCAAACACTCGGTGACGGAGGTAGACCCAGGTACCTCCCTGCCGAGTGGCGGACCGAGAAGGCGGCCCCGCCGACCACGTCCGGCATGCCCTTGCTCGGGTACGTCAGCAGGTGGTATAGGACCCTCCACAGGTTGAAGTGGGGCGCGATCCCCAAGAACCCCTCGCACAGATGGATGAAGGTCGCGATCTATGCGATGGAGTTGGGCTTGAGATGCGTCGCCTCCAGCCCGTAGTGGTGAAGCAGCCCCTGGAAGAACACCCCCGATGGCAGGCCGAACCCCTTCTCGTAGAGGGACCGGAAGACGACCGTCTCCGTCCAGTCCTCCGAGGGGAACGCCTCCCCGGTGCAGCCCCGCCACCCGGAGATCGCCTTCTCCGGCAGCAGGCCCTGCGCCACGAGCGCCTCAATGTCAGCGTCGGTCATGGTGCTCGGGGCCCAGGCCAGCTCCGAGGCTGGCGGTGCGGCGGCGGCTGTCGCTGGGACCTCGCTGTCCATTTCTGCTCGAGGCATGTGGCGGCGGGTGAAGAGGTGGTGGAGCGCTTGGGAGGCGAGTGCTCAGAAGAAGGCTGGGAGAGATCTGGAAGACTCGGTGGCGGCAAAGACGAAAGGGTGCAAACGGATAAGGATGCGCCGAGCCGATCATTTTTATATCGGCCGTAACCCTAACGGGCCGTTCGGCTTCTCCCCTCTTTTGAATTTTGAATCGACTCCAGGAGCGTCCCTTCCTTTTCCCGAGGCAGGAGGGGAAACGGTAACAAAGGATTTGATGGCGGCAGTAAAAGGAAAAACGGCTCCGAAGGATAGGCTGTGTAGTTGAGTAAAAATCGGTGCATCCCAGGATTTTCGGATCAGATTGGATCTGCCCGTTGGATTGGAATATTCCATTCCGTACCGGGCATCGCTATATGACTCGGCGTGTCTCCGTGACTCCGCCAGCAACCCTGCTTGGGGGCTGGGCGCCGCTATATGACTCGGCTTGTCTCCATGACTCCGCCAGAGACCCTGTTCGGGGGCTAGGCGCTGCTATATGACTCGGCGTGTCTCCATGACTCCGCCAGCGACCATGCTTGGGGGCTGGGCACTGCTATATGACTCGGCTTGTCTCCGTGACTCCGCCGCTCGGGGGCTGGGCGCCACTATATGACTCGGCGTGTCTCCGTGAGTCCGCTAGCGACCCTGCTCGGGGGTTGGGCGCCACTATATGACTCGGCGTGTCTCCATGACTCTGCCAGGGACCCTGCTAGGGGGCTGGGCGCCGCTATATGACTCGGTGTGTCTCCGTGACTCCGCCAGCGACCCTGCTCGGGGGCCGGTCCATTATCTTATTGGGCGTGTCCTTGTGACTCCGCTGGCTACTCTAACTGATAGCTAGGTGCCAGAGGATGATCCAAAATAAAGGGCTTAAGATGTTGTTTCCTTTTTGACCCTCGAAACGCTTCTGCGAAACCTTCCGAGGCTCGGGGGCTACACCCAACCGGTGCGCCCAGGGGCACATCCAGTTGAAGAAGAAACATGAAGGCAGGAGTCTACTGAAGTCAAGTTACTGCAAGAGCCTGACACTACTAGATTTTAGGCCTATGGCACCGGTGCAAAAACGTGGCAATATGCCTAATATAGTTGCAATAGGTGCAAATTGCAACAACGGAAGTTTTGTTGCAAGCCGTTGCAATTACTTCTGAGGCAATAGGTGCATTGCAACATTTTTTTTGTCGTGTTGTAATAATTGTAATTGCCATGCAATGAAGCATTCATTTGAGAGTTGTTGCAACTTCCAATATCGTAGTTGCAACAACAAATGTTGTGACAATAAAGTGATTTTTGCAACCAAATATTTTCATGGTAAAATAATAATCAGAAATCCAAAACGTAAAAAATTGCTACCCATGAGAATCGAACCTAAGACCTATTAAACACACAACAGGCGCTTTACCACTACACTAGAGGCACATTTGTTGTATTTTTACTAGTAATTTTATTTTACACTCTCTCTATGCACAAAAAAACATTGCAATGGCTAGAAAATATGGTAATAATAAGCATTATTGCAACGAAAGTTGAGATTATTACAACAAAATTCAATATTATCGCCACACAAGAGAGTTGTGGTAATATTGTCGACATATTGCAACCATATCTCAAAATGGTGGCAATAACACATACTTAATGCAACGGAACCCAAGATTATAGCAACACAAGATATTTGTGGCAATATTGTCTACATATTGCACCATATTTTGAAATAGTGGCAATAACACCTACCTATTGCAATAGATTCCGTGTTGTTGTATGGCGTCTCGTGGAAATAGGGTAAAAATCTAGTAGTGTGAGAATGTAAAGATCGCTATATGATCACCGATTGGCCTCGTAGCTCGGTTAAGGCTCGACTCGATGACTCGGCTCTCGGGGGCTTGATGGAGGTAGACCCAGGTACCTCCCTGCCAAGTGGAGACGGCTACCCGGCTAGACGACTCTGCACAAACGACCCGGTGTACAGGCACTTGGCTGGATGATGGGTGGGATCCCCCGAGGTCAGGATCTAGGTCGAACTGGATAGCCATGTTCTTGTGTATCTCAACCGATCGGATTCCTTGTAACAAACCCGAGTAGATTTACCCTAACTTGTAATCCATAGCTGCCTAGATATATAAGGGGGCCGTGGGGGTACCCATAGAAGACAATTCATACAATCCCTACAACTCCCGAAACCCTAGCCATTGCTACTCAAAATACAAACCCCTGAATACAGGACGTAGGGTGTTACGCTCCGTGCGACCCGAACCTGTCTAAGTTCCCGCATCTTCATGTTACCATCAAGCTCACGGCTCCCCGATCCACCCCGCCTACAAATCTACTGCGTGGGGCTACCCTAGGTAGGGGGATCTCCAGGGTCCTGTTGGCGAGCTTGATGGCATCCAACTCCGGCGTCTTCTTCTTCATGCAAGTGACGCTCTAGATCCAGGCCGCCACCGGCCACTCCATCATCTTTGGAAGCTTTCCCGAGATGTCTGCTCCCAGGAGCGCGTCCCTAAACTCATATGTCTCCAAGACAGAAAGTTCCCAGAGTTCCAGATACGATATGACCCTCCCTAGCTTAGTGCTACACCAGGTTGAGGACCTGTCCATCCATGACGATGTCCAATACCCTGCATGGACGACCCATCATCCATGTATCAACATCAACGATATCCTCGCTGCCCTGGACCGAGTCGATGCCTCTCTCGCCAAGTGCATCGGGCTCGCAGAGTCGGCACTCCACCACCCTCGCGACTCGGCCCCTCAGGCCCCGTTCGGACTCTGCACTAGCTCCTTCATTTACTCGGATCAGATCCGATCTTCGATGGAGAAGCTATTCCTTTCTGACCTGAGTCGACCCAGTGTTGACCAGATCGGATCTAACATGGTCTCTGGACCACAAGCTGGCTAACAGGAGGTTCTCTTCACCCTCCCCCTCAACCTAGTGAGCTCTCCAGATCGGTGGGAGATCTCTGTCGTTTCTTCCGACGAGGCATCTGTCGAAGGAGAAGACGAGGAGGCCAAGCATCAACCACTGCAGCGCAACCAAAACCGCGAAGAACGACATAACAACGAGGCCGCCATCGACCAAGCTGAGGAGGATCTCCGCAACGTCGATGGTCGCCACCCGCGGGTCGCACCCCGCCACGCGCCAGCGACCCCGCAGAATCTCGATGACGACTTCGTCCTCGAGTGCAACGGCTAGAACGTCTTCGCCAACCCATCTGCCAACCTGGCCGCCACATTCGCTGTACTAGAGACTCTACCCCACTCACCTGAGCTCAAACAAGCCCGAACCCGTTTGCATGTTGCTGCTGCTCAGGTCCAGCGCCTGAGGAAGGACTACTCGGCTCTACGAGCCCAATCTAGTAGTTCTCGCCACTCCACAGCCCGCCACCACGACGGCAACGAGGTCAACTAGCTAGATCTACGCTCCAACCTCCGCAACCGCGACATCCGACCTGTCATCAACAATCAACACCGTGAACGCGAGGAGGACAAGCGGGAGCGCCACAGCAGATACGTCGAGGAGTACGGCCCACCCGGCGCTAACCGGGGAGGCCGGGCTCGCCACAGCAACGCCAACCGGCATCCACATCAACATTAGCAAGCTCCAATAAATCTTGATGGCGACGTCACTGGGGACCTGGACGGCTTCTCCGCCTTCTCCAACCGACTCCGTGGAGGCTCGTGGCCCTCTACAATCAAGCCAGCTGGCATTGAAAAGTTTGACGGCAACTCCGACCCCAAGACGTGGCTGCGCACCTACTTCATTGCCATTCGAGCAGCGAACGACAACAACGACATCATGGCGGCCTACTTCCCAGTCATAATGAGTCGCCAGGCTCTCTACTGGCTCGAGGGACTCCGTCCTGGCTCCATCAATAGCTAGCAGGACCTCTGCACTGCCTTCGTCGTAAACTTCCAGGCTTCATGCCCGGGTCCAAAAACCAGATGGGATCTGGGCAGCATCACTCAGCAGCCCAACGGATCCCTGCGCGACTACAACAAGAGGTACTTCACCAACAGTAACATGATTACGAATGTTGATGACAGGGATGTCATCCACTACTTCCACCAAGAGCTGCACAACATCGAGCTTTGGCGCAAGATGTTCGAGAGCAACCCCAAAACCGTCTCCGAGATGATGGTCATCGTCAACAAGCACGCCGACATGGAGGATGCTGAGAAGGCGCACCGTCACCATAAGGATTGGCGTCACTCCGACAAACGGCCCAAGCAGCGAAATGACCCAATAGCCGACCGCCTCGCCACAACTCCAGCAAGCACAACGACCGTCCTGAGTCGTCCAAGCAAAGGGAGCGCAAGCGTGGCCCCGACAACACCATCGCAGTTGCAGATCGACCCCAACAGCGCACCTCCCTCAACCAGGAGGAGCTGGATTGACTCCTCGACGGCAAGTGCCCCTAGCACAAGGACTCCAACCACACAGCGCGAGAGTGTCATGCACTCCACAATAGTGTGGCTCAGGACGACCCCAAGCGCCCTCCCTACGACCACAGCGACAAGCCTGGCAGCTCCAAAACCTCCCGGGGTCGAGGACGCCGGAACGACTCGCCCAGGCGAGATCGGGACAACCAAGGCGACAAGACCCCAACGGACTTCCTGGAGGCGGACCATGCAGTTAACTTCATCTATGGTGGCTCCAGGGCCCCAAGGTACCGACGTCACATCAAGCTTGATTAGCGCGAGGTCAATTCTGTGTTCCAACACCCGGTCAAACCCTTGCGCTGGTCCGAGGTTGCGATCACCTTTGATCAGCGCAACCACTAGAAACATCTACCCAGCCCTGGCTCCTACCTACTTGTGGTCAGCCCGGTGGTTAGCCAGGTGCGCATCTCCAAGGTGCTCGTCATGGAGGCAGTGGCCTCAACATCATCTTCTCCAAGACACTGGAAAGCATGGGGCACGACATGACCTCCTTGGTCCCAACCTAGGAGGCCTTCTATGGCATCATCCCCGGCTCAGGCTCGACTTCAGTCGGCCAAGTAACCCTCCCAGACACCTTCGGCACCCGGGAGAACTACAGGATGGAGCACATCCACTTCGAGGTGGCTTCCTTTGAGACATCGTACCATGCAATCTTGGGCAGGCCTGCCCTCGCCAGGTTCAAGGCTATCCCACACCACATGTATCTTGTCCTCAAGATGCCTGGCCCCACGGCATGCTCTCCGACTACGGCGACCTGCAGACTTCCCACTCCTGTGAGACCGAGAACATAAACATCTCGGAAGCAATGGAGAGGACCAAGAACGCCGTCATGATTGCCGAGTCAGCAAAGGCGATGCCTCCAGAGGACATCCCCATCCCGGCGAACGACTCGGCCACCGAGTCACAGCTGTAGCCTAGCTGCGCGATGAAGACCACCCTCCTCAGGGAGAACGACCCAAACAAGACCACCCTCATCGGGGCGGACCTCGACAAAGCATAGGAAGATGCACTCACCTCCTTCTTCCATGTTAATTGGGACATCTTTACATGGAAGCACTCTGACATGCTAGGCGTTCCAAGGGAGGAGGCTGAGCACTCCTTGGATCTCGACGAGAAGGCGCGACCCGTCAGTCAGCGACTCTGGCGCTCGCTCAAGATCGGAAGGAGGCTATTAGGGTAGAAGTTACTCGGCTCTTAGCCTCAAGATTCATTCATGAAGTCACACATCCGGAATGGCTGGCAAACCCAGTCCTTGTAAAAAGGAAACATGGTGAATGGAAATGTGTGTTGACTATACGGATCTCAACAAGCATTGCCCTAAGGACCTCTTCCCTCTTCCTCGCATCGACCAGGTCGTTGACTCTATGGCGGGGTGCGTCCTCCTCTCGTTCCTTGATTGCTACTCTGGGTATCATCAGATCACCCTTAAAGAGTCGGATCAAGAGAAGACTTCGTTCATCAGACCCTTCGGGGCGTACTGCTACAACACCATGACGTTTGGCCTCAAAAATGCGGGCACCACATATCAGAAGGCCATTCAGAGATGCCTCTAGGGGTAGATCGGCAGCAACGTTGAGGCCTACGTTGATGACGTAGTGGTCAAAACCAGGTCCTATGATCAGTTCATAGCCGACCTAGTTGAAATATTTGAAAATCTCAGGAAATTCAAATGGAAGCTGAACCCAAGCAAGTGTGTCTTCGGTTTCCCCTTGGGAAAGTTACTCGGCTTCATAGTCAGTAACCGAGGCATCAAGGCCAACCCCACCAAGGTCAGTGCCATCAGGAGAATGAAGCCCCCTTAGTGCAAGAGAGACTTGATGAAGTTGACCGGGTGCATGGCGGCCCTGAGTCGATTCAACAGTGGACTCGGCGACAAAGGACTCCCCTTCTCCAAGATGCTTCGCAAAGCAGACAAGTTTGTATGGAACGACGACGCTTCTGGAGCCTTCCAAGAGCTCAAGGAATTCCTTACCAATCCACCAGTCCTCACGGCTCCAGAGCCCGACGAGGAACTCCTTCTCTACATAGCAGCAACCACTCATGTGCTCAATACCGCCATGGTCGTGGAGCGAGGCAAGCCAGGCCACGTTTACAAGGTACAGCGACCCGTTTACTTCATCAATGAGGTACTCGGCAAGTCCAAGGTGTGCTACCCTCAGGTCCAGAAGCTCTTGTACGCGGTCCTCATGACATCCAGGAAGTTGCGGCATTATTTCCAAGCACATAGCATCAGGGTCGTTTCCTCCTTCCCGCTCGGCGACATCCTCCACAACCGCGACGCCAATGGCCGAGTTGTCAAGTGGTCCGTCGAGCTTGGCGCGCTCAACCTGCAGTTCTCCCCTTGGTCCATGATCAAGTCTCAGGCCCTGACTGACTTCGTGACCGAGTGGACAGAGATACAAGACCCACCACCCGAAGAACGACCTGAACATTGGAAGATGTACTTCGACGGCGCCCTCAACCTCTACTCATCTCCCCAAAAGGCGAATGACGGAGGTAGACCTAAGTACCTCCCTGCCGAGTGGAGACGGCTACCCAGTTGAACGACTCCGCATGAACGACCCGGCGTATAGGCACTCGGCTGGTCGATGGGTGGTATCCAAAGGGGTCAGGATCTAGGTCGAACTGGATAGTCATATCCTGTGTATCTTAACCGATTGGATTCCTTGTAAACAAACCTGAGTAGATTTACCCTAACGTGTAACCCACGGCTACTCGGATATATAAGGGGTTTGTGTGGGGACCCATAGGGATTTCAACTCATCCAATTCATTCAGCTCATACAAACCCCCGAACACAGGACGTAGGGTATTACGCTCCGTGCGACCCAAACCTGTCTAAGTCCCTGCGTCTGCGTGTTACCATCAAGCTCACGGACAATATCTGATCCACCCTGCCTACAAATCTACTGCTTGGGGCTACCATTAGTAGACTTGCCGGAGTGCAAATCCGACAGTTGGCGCGCCAGGTAGGGGGGATCTCCAAGGTCCTCTTGGCAAACTTGATGGCATCCAACTCCGGCGTCTTCTTCTCCGCGCAAGGGACACTCCAGATCCAGACCGCCGCCGGCCACTCCATCATCTTCGGAAACTTTCCCGAGATGTCCGCTCCCAGGAGCTCGTCGCCAAGCTCATCTGTCTCTGAGATAGAAAGTTCCCAGGGTTCCAGATCTGATCTAACCCTCTCTAGCTCAGTGCTACACCAGGTGGAGAACTTATCCATTCAGGACGAGGCCCAAAACCCTACGCGGACGACCCATCGTCCGCGCATCAACATTGACAATATCCTTGCTGGCCCGGACCGAGTCGATGGCTCCCTCGCCAAGTGCATCGGGCTCGCAGAGTCGGCACTCCATCGCCCTCGCGACTCGGCTCCTCAGGCCCCGTTCGGACTCCGCACCAGCTCCTTCGTTTATTCAGACCAGATCTGATCTTTGATGGAGAAGTTACGTCTCTCTTACCTGAGTCAACCCAGCGTTGACCAGATCGGATCTGACACGGTCTCAGAACCACAAGCTGGCTACCAGGAGGTTCTTTTCACCCTCCCTCCCAACCCTGTGAGCTCTCCGAATTGATGGGAGATCTCTGTCATTTCTTCCGATGAAGCATCCATCAAAGGAGAAGACAAGGAGGCCAAGCATTAATGACTCCAACGCAACCAGAACCGCCAAGAGTGACGCAACAACGAGGCCACCATCAACCAAGCCGAAAAAGATCTCTGCAACATCGATGGTCACCACCGGCGGGTCCCACCCCGCCACGCGCCAGCGACCCCGCGGAACCTCGACGATGACTTTGTCCTTGAGTGCGACGGACAGAACATCTTCGCCACCCTATCTGCTAAGCTGGCCGCCGCATTCGAGGTACTGGAGACTCTACCTCACTCACCCGAGCTCGAACGAGCCCGGACTCGTTTGCATGTTGCTACTGCTCAGGTCCAGCGCTTGAGGAAGGACTACTCGGCTCTAGGAGCCCAATCTAGTAGTTCTCGCCACTCCACAGCCTGCCACCATGACGGCAATGAGGTCACCAGCCGGATCTGTGCTCCAACCTCCGTAACCACAACGTTCGACCCGTCAACAATGATCGACACCGCGAACGCGAGGAGGCCGAGCGGGAGCGCCGCCGCAAGTACGACGAGGAGTACGGTCCACCCGGTGCTAACCAGGGAGGTTGGGCTCGCCACGGCAACGCCGACCAACGTCCACATCGACCCCAGCAGGCTCCGATCAACCTCGACGATGACATCACCGGGGACCTGGACGGCTTCTCCGCCTTCTCCAACCGACTCCGCGGAGTCTTGTGGCCCTCTACGTTCAAGCCAGTCGCCATCAACAAGTTCAACGGCGACTCCGACCCCAAGACATGGCTGCGCACCTACTCCATCGCCGTCCGGGCGACGAACGGCAACAACGACATCATGGCGGCCTACTTCCCAGTCATGATGAGTCGTCAGGCTCTCAACTGGCTCGAGGGACTTCACCCAGGCTCCATCAACAGCTGGCAGGACCTCTTCACCACCTTCATCATAAACTTCCAGGCTTCATGCCCGGGACCCAAAACCAGATGGGATCTGGGCAGTGTCACTCAGCAACCCAACGAATCCCTGCGCGACTACAACAAGAGGTACTTCACCAACCGTAACATGATTACGGATGTTGATGACAATGACGTCATCTACTACTTCCACCAAGGGTTGCACAACATCGAGCATTGGCGCAAGATGTTCGAGAGCATCCCCAAAACCATCTCTAAGATGATGGTCATCATCAACAAGCACGCCGACATGGAGGACGCTGAGAAGGCGCACTGTCATCACAAGGACCGGTGTCACTCCGACGACCGGCCCAAGCAGCGACACGATGATCGTCAACGACCCGACGGTCGACCGCCTCGCCACAACTCTGGCAAGCACAACTACCGACCCGATGTTGATGCTCGATACGGACCACTTTTCGACCGTCAAAACCTGCATAAAAGCAACAATTATCCAAGGATCAACACTAGAATAGGGCTTTATCTGACAAATTCCACCAGTGCTGGTCGATCTCTGTATGCAGGCGATTACGGGATGAAATTGCAGGAAATGAGCAACTAAGATCCAAAGCGTAATTCCAGAATGCGCAAACGGGCAAGGCAAAGGGCAAAAGAGGCCAACAAGGCAAAGAACCAGCCTCAACCAGGGCCCACTCACCTGCCAAGGACCATAGGACCCACCTACAGACCACGTCGCAAAGGGAGAGGCCGAGCTGGGCCAGGCTAGTATCGGCCGACCTACCCAGGTCGGCCGGCCCAGGGACTAAGCAACTGACTTACCTGCTGCATGTGGCGCCTCTTCATTGGTCCTAGAGGTCAGTTTTGGTAGGCCTCGGCGTGTTGCACGGCAGAAGCACCTCCTACACACCCCTATAAATATAGGGGGGTTGCTTCTAAGAGAGACACACCTTCACATCCCTTTCAACTCCCTTTTGGAGTTCCTCTTGTGTTCATGAGCTCTAGGCCCATTTCTAGAGGTGATAGAGTTAGGGAGAGAGTGGGGAGGAGCTTGGGGAAGTGCCGGGTTTGTCGGCACTCTTCTCCAACTTGTACCTCGATGAATGCTTGTCAATCAAAGTAAGTGTTCGTACTTTCTTATATGCTTAATTTCTTAGTTAAGTTATAGTTTTAGCTCTTTAGTTGCTTAGCTGGATCAGTAGTTCACTAGTTTCTAGTGGGTGCTTTAGTCTAACGCCATAGGCTAGAGTAGTAACGATAGTGTAGACATGGTGTCTAGACTAGACTTAACTGTTGGTTGTGGTATATCCCATGGTTAGATGAGGTAGGTAGCAGGTGATGACAGCCCTGTCTATCCAACGTAACCCTCCCCGTTCGGGTATATCTCGGTGCCGAAATACTAGGACACACTAGCCTGAAGCAAGCAATTAGGATAGTTCTATCTTATCTCTGAATCCCAGCCTTAGGAACCCTCTCCACCTCACCTCTAGCGGGTGTGGTGTCCTTGGACAAACCTGAACCGTAGAGAAAGTACACACGTTCCTCAGTGGATACCATACCCTTGGAATACTTCTGGGTGAAAGCTACAACGGTATCTGTGCGCTTGCGAATTTATTTTCGTGACGCTAGGAAACGTCAACAAGCTTTCTGGCGCCGTTGCCGGGGAACGGTTGCTACTTTCTCGTTGAACCTCGTCCACCCTCATATCCTTTTCTTTTCTTTGATTCTATCTCTACCCCCGCTACCCACGGAGCAGCTATCCATGTTTCAGCTCTCCGCACCCAAGTGCAAATTTTGTGAACCAGCCTCTTCATCTGATCCAATTCTTTCACTTGGTTACGAAATTCCCTCTGGATTCTTAAGCAAAGTTCAGGAGAGTACCTTCTCAGGATGGGGGGGGGGTGAAAATTCCTACCATCATCTGCATGAATTCGAGCAAGTGTGCTCGTATCTGAAAATCTCAGGCATGATACATGAGACTCTGAAGTGGAAGTTGTTTCCCTTTTCTCTCATAGAATTGGCGAAGCGATAGTACATGTCCAACGTGAGATTTGCAAACGGGGATTGGAAGAAGTTTCGAGACTGATTTTGTCTCAGATACTGTCCGATCACTCGTATATGCGCCTTACGAGCAGAGATTCTGGCTTTCCGTCAGAACGAGAAGGAATCCCTTGGTGTAGCGTGGTCCAGATTTTCCCTTCTAGTTGAATCCGGTCCCGACTTGTCCTTACCTGATCCTTTGTTACTCCAACATCTGTATGCGGGACTGAACGAGGATGATGCACAGTACCTCGATAACACAACCGGAGGATCGTTCTTTCATAAGAACTGAACCGAAGGAAGAGAAATCCTCGATAAAATCTTAGAGAGAACTTCCAACGTCTCCTACCGGGAACCACCTCAAGTAGAACAAGAGGTACCACAAGAGGAACCCAAGGGAGATGAATCCAAGGCCGTAGAACTCCAACCCTTAGATTCGACTCCCGTACTTCTTCCTGAACCAGAATCCGAAACACCCGAGGTAGAGGACCCTCTACCTTCGAAATTTGAGCATGGATTCGAGGAGGATCATTTTGAAGATCTAGGCAACACCTCGAAGTACCTATGCCAAAAGCGACCACCAGTCCCTGTCACTCCTTTAGAACCATGTGAAAAGAACTACCTTTTAGAGACTATCAAGGAGTTGATAGCCGTAATGAGTAGTGAATGGTCAATAGAAGGAGAGTCGAGCTCATCTCCCATTCAAATTAGCCAAACTTCTTCTCCCATCCACTGCTGCATAAAGAATTGGGACGTGGACGCTCTCTATAACCCCGCCGTTGGGGCGAACATCATGTCCTACAAATTCACGTGCGCCTTCTTAGGAGGTGAAGCTCTAATCCCAACGGACAGGACCCTCTTGGGGTCTTCAGGTTCCCTTACAAGAAGCCACGGGGTACTTCAGAAGGTGTCAGTGCGACACAACGATGTTAAGGTGGAACTAGATTTCCATGTGTTTGAAGTTCCCAACTTCGACATTCTTATCGGCCATCTGATCATGAAGCTTTTCACGGACGTGCCGAATTCGGGAACCCTTAACATCAAATTGGGGAAAGAAACCCTCTCTGTTCCTATCACTCGATCAGTAAATTCAGTGGCAGAGGTTTCCCCTATAGTAGAGCCAATTGCGGATGTGCTGGACACTAACCCTCTAGACTCGTCAGAAATGGCCCTCGAGAAGGAAGCTGAAGAGTTCATCCAAGAAGAGGAAGATTCTGATGAAATCTCAGAGTTCAAGGAGTTCAAAGTCCTAGCCCGACCTCCAGTTGAGCTTAAACCATTATCTTCTAGCTTTCAATACGCCTTTCTAAATAGCGACGTAGAAGCTCCCGTGATCATCAGTGACAAACTCTCAGAAGAGGAGACCTCGAAACTCATTGCTGTTCTAGGAAAGCATCGAGTTGTTCTTGGTTGTGCCATCCAAGACCTCAAGGGCATTAGCCCTACTCTTTGCACTCATCGCCTTCCTATAGATCCCGCTATGGCACCCTCCAGGGAGCCTCAACGCAGGTTGAACAATGAGATGCGTGAGGTAGTGAAGAAGGAGGTCCTGAAACTCCTACACGCCGGAATCATCTATCCAGTCCCGTATAGTGAGCGGGTGAGTCCAGTATAGGTAGTGCCTAACAAAAGAGATATGACAGTCGTGGAGAACAACAAGAACGAGCTGATCCCACAACGAATCGTCACGGGATGGAGAATATGTATCGACTACAGGAAGCTCAACAAGGCAATGAAGAAGGATCACTTTCCGCTTCCCTTTATCGAGGAGATGCTCGAGAGGTTAGCACAGCACTCCTACTTCTGTTTCCTTGATGGCTATTCCGGTTTCCATCAAATCCCAATCCATCCTGACGACCAAAGCAAGACCACGTTCACATGCACCTATGAAACTTATGCATACCGACGAGTGCCATTCGGGTTGTGTAATGCGCTCGCGTCGTTCCAAAGGTGCATGATGTCCATCTTCTCGGACATGATTGAAGAAATTATGGAGGTCTTCATGGACGACTTCTCGGTTTACGGTAAAACCTTCAATCATTGCCTCAAGAATTGGATAGGGTCTTGCAGAGATGCCAAGAGAAGGACCTGGTGCTAAATTGGGAGAAGTGCAACTTCATGGTCCGTGAGGGCATTGTTGTAACACCTAAAAATATAGGAGTTGAAACTTTTAAAAGTACTTTCATAAAAATCATAAATTAAAATTGTGCATCCATCTTTGTTTCTTTTCTTCTTCTATTCTTTCTTCCAGCCAGCCCAATTCCTTTTCTTCTTCTTCTTTTCTTTTCCGCGGCCAACTCAGCGGCTGATTCGCTCACCGACCCTTTCTTCCACCGACAGCTGGGACCCACCTGTCGGCGCCTTCTTTCTTCTTCCTTCCTTACCCAGAGTCCGGATCGACCCCGCGCCGTCGTTCGCGCCCCTCCTTCTTGTTTTCTTACCCCGAGTCCTGATCGACTCCGCGACGCCGCCTTCCTAGTCCCAGCCAAACCGCCCCTATAAATACCGCTGAAGCACCTCTCTGCAACTAGAGCCAAGCTCAAATCTTTTCCTCTACACAACATTGTCGCACGCCGCTGGAAGTTGCACCTCGGAGGAACGCCGCCGTCCCGAGTCGCTGATTCTCCGTCGACTCGCCGATCTGCAGTTTCTCCGCTGTCTTCAACTCTCGCCAGAGATCCACGAGTTGGTAAGTATCAAGCCGTACCAGATTCCTCTCTCTCTTGCTCCGCCGATTTCTCGCCGGACCCCTGTTTCCGCCTACCACCGTGGCCGCCAGCTTACAGCCGCCGCACAGCCATCCCGTGACCACCCTCGCATTCACCGTACCGCCCACGCCCTTCCCAGCATAAATCCAGCTTGAATCGAGCCTCGGAACACCGGATTCGGTGAAGCTCCGGCCGTCCGCCGCCGCACTCGCTCGCCGCCGACGCCCAGTTAAACTCCGCTTCGCCCGACCCTTTTTGTTTCATCGAGCCGACCCTTCCTCTGCCGCTCGATCTAGATCTAACAGCCAGAATCGACCTTTACTTTACACTGCCGATTTACCCGACCTTCTCCTTACTCAGCCGATTCACCTGACCCACCCCTTATACCGCCGATTCGTACGACCCTTACTCCGCCGATTCGTCCGATCCGCCATACGATTCTGATCCAACGGGCCAGATTCATCCGACCCTAGCCGTTCCCAAAACTTATGCAGGAAGATCCCTAGGTTTTCTAGGAATCAATCCGCAGTCCAGATCAGTAGAAAATAATTAGAGTTGAGCCTTTCTTCTTCTGTCCCGACCCCTGACCTTTCAAGAATTAGTACCTGCCGTCCAGGACCTATAGTTTTGCACCCCAACCCTCTGTTTAAGGTTTAATTATGTTTTAGGATCTGATTTCTTCAATTTAACCCCTAGAAGTTCAGTTTCTTCGCAGATAAGACCCTGGAGCCTCGTTTTAGCCCTACCTTCATCATTTTAGCTCCGTTCCGACCCATTCTCGTTGCGTTAAGTCTTCTAAAGCCTAAGCTATCGTTTAAACCGTGTCGTAGTGCCTTAGTTCCTGTTTTTAAATTAAAAATAGATTTAACTTGATTAAAGTTCTCTCACTTAATTTTCTAATTAAAATCCACCTAGGTCTTTACCTCCGGTTTTTCATAACTAATGTCAATTCAATTAATACCAACTCAAATGTGTTCTAAATATAATTTGTTTAGTTGAATACCAAATATAAAGTTATGCGTTTAGATGCTCTCACAAGTTTTCCTTCTAATTAATTGTTAATTAGTGTAATTTGTACGTAGACAATCATAAATAAAATATGACTAAGTTCTACTCCGCTTTTATAAATAGAAACATAATATTAGTTAATTATAATCAAGGATAGTTTGTTTTGAATATCTTTTACATTTGTTTTCCAAATAAAATAAATAAAGCTCATAGTTCTTTTGTTTCTTTTATAATACCAAAATTCCGATAGCTGTATCTTTCCAACCCTAGCTCCGATTCCCGCATTTCTTGCGCTCTCATAATCGTAGCAGCGAGCCCTATCCTTTAGCACGCTCTTTTAAAAGCTTTTGTTTTGTGATTGGTGTATTGTTCTTAGCTGTACTTGTTTGTTATTTTGTATGTTTGTGCTCGTTGTTTGCTTCGAGTAGAATGATCGCTGACGAAGCTTGAAGATCAAGGTTTTCAAGTGAGCAAGAGCTGAAGAGCAGTAAGAGTAGCTTTTCGTTGGAAAAAGGCAAGTGACCCTAACCATCCTTCTATCTATGCTTATTTACAAGAATACCATGTGTTAAATGGAACATGGAGAACCACCTAGAAAAACAGTGCAACCACGAGGACCATATGGCTCTGGTCTTGGCTAATTAATTAGAGACTCTAGTTTGAAGCGGTCTTACCGAAAGGGCAAGGAGGGGGTCGGTGATAGGGGTCATAGCCCAGTCCTCTTGGGGTAGCAGCCTTCACTAAGGTGCTGACCATTAGGGAGGTTTATGGACCACGCCGCTACCGAAACTCTAGCGGACTACTTCTTATTAGGGAATCTTTGTAAAGGCCTCATAGCGTCCCTATGCAATCACACCTTGGAAGTGTGGTATTGTGCCTAGCTAGCACAGCATGGTTGGGTCCAAAGTTCTTTTGAACTTTTATGCGACTTGTGGTGAAAGTGTAGAACCTCTGCAGAGTGTAAAACTGTTATAACAGTCGTGCTCACGGTTAAGAGTGGCCTGGACCCTCACATGATTAATAAACTTAAAGATGGATATAAATCGTTACTCTGGTTATTTCTTGTGGCCTTGCTGAGTACCAACTATAAGTGTACTCACCCTTGCCAACTGCTGCTCAGAAGAAAAAGGTGTGAAGTCTACTGAAGATGATGAAGAGTTCTAGGCGTACGCAACCCCCAGTCGTCCGCCTGTGATGTTTGGAGCCTTCGTTTCCATTATAAGCGCATATCTCTGACAGTCTTGTAAGTCTTTATTTATATTTCTTTACGTGATACTGTTGCTGTTATTCACTAATGATGTCACTATATGTATGGAACTTGATCCTGGCATACATATAGTCATGCATTCGGTTTTATCCTTAAACCGGGTGTGACAGAAGTGGTATCAGAGCCAGGTTCGACTGTAGGATGTAAGCCTAGATAGCAATGGTCGCTTCTTAAGGTCTATTTTATTATACAACTTATTCCTGTCTTACCCTTGACCTTCCCGATAAATATTCTCGCTCCTTGACCATTTTCTTTTCTCAACCCGCCTTGATAACTCACCTTTCTCACCTGACCTTCTTTTTCATTTTCACATCCTTGTTTTGCAAATGTAAAACCCCCATCCTTATCTATTGACTTACTCTTTCCTTTATAATTTACTTTGATACTCGGCCCCCCTTGACAATTACACTTTCTAGTTTTTGCTAAACCCTCAACCATCATCTATTTCCTCTCTCCTGGATGACTTCTTGCTCTTAATCATACATCTCATTTGATGTATGATTTTCCTATCTCTTGCATCTGACCCCCTTTTGATTAGTTGGTGATATTGTTTACCCCTACTCCTTAATATTTTCTTATTTCTATATATTTTTTTAAACATATCCCCTCCTTGATTTTATCTATCCTCCACATTGTACCTCCGACCCCCTTGCATCTTAAGCACGACCATTTTGGATTCTTTCCGTTGCCTTTTTCATTCCAAGATGACCTTCTACTCTCCTTTTATTCAAAATGTTTAGATCATTCGTGCCACCTGACCCGAAGCCTGCTCAAGACAGCTGAAGAAAGGAGTGATCACCTCACACCCAAAGAAGACAAAATCGGCAGCGAAAGCCTACGTCACCCTCACCCGAAGAGCAAGATTCCACACTGCACAAGCTGAAGGATGTCTCTATCAAGAATGTTGAACCTGAAGAGACGACCCGTGCTTAGGAGTACCCCTTGCAGCCCTACTAACAACGTTTAGCATCTTTCCTTGACTATGTGTTGACTAGTGTAGTTCTGTGTTTGCGTGATGTTGCTTTTCTTTATGACCTTGCCTAATTCGCTTCTTTGTAATGATTGTTGGTGTATTGTGGGTCTTCTACCTACAATGACATCAGTTGCTTAGTTGGGTTCTTCTCTTGTATCTCCCACATCCTTGTTCTTTTCCTTTCTTTCTCCCTATTCCAAAAGAAGATGACGAGAAGGAAGCTAAAAATGTCAACAAGCAGAAGTTATTGTCACCACCATCGTCTGGATAGAAGCAAGTCAAAGAAAAGAAGACCCTACTCTAGTTCCTTTACCACCTAGCAGCTTGCTATTCTTCAATCTACCTTACCCCGATGATGACCTCAATAACCCAGTAGGAAGTTGAAGGCAACACTGGCATCATCAGTAGAAACCTACAAACATCTGTAGTGGTCGACAAATTAAGGAAGTTGATGCCAAGAGTGCTCTATTTCCTTTTGTCACCTCTGTGTTATTCTCCTCTCCATCTTGATTTATTTGCTTGATTTTTGAGATGATAGCAAATGAAGATGATATCATGGACTCTACCTTATTCCCCAATCATTCTTTTAGTTATTCTCCTTCTCCTCTAAACTCACCCTTACCACCCAACCAGATGGCGAGTTCCAACGGAAATACTGAAGAAAGAGCTAATGGAGGTGACCTCAACATTCCACCGGTAGCCTCATTATTTGAGCACAGGATGCTAGAGTATATGGCTGCACAAACTCAAAGTCTACAAGCAGTGGCTCAAACCATGATCAATATCCATCAGCATATTACAGAGCAAGCCTCAGCTCCTATGAACCACAACTCCCTTAGTAGTAATAACCATCAGATTTCACCAATTCTGTCATCGTTAGATAAAAGGAAGCTATTAGCCATGCAGGTTCAAGTCTTATGAGGAAGGATGCAGCCCAATACATCATCCCCTCATAACATGAAGTTGACCAACCTAGACATTCCTACCGGACCAGTGAAGAGGCAAGTCGCTGAAGCCTGGAACCTTCAAAGGAATAAGAAAAGTCGTGGAGCGCTAGAAATTGAGAGACAATATAAAGATATCAAGACCCCAGGAACATGTCAATGTTGTGAGCATTATGGTCAGCCATATCTTCAAGAGGATGCTAGTCTAATGACAGCAGAAGCCAGACAAAGTTACTATTTAGATATTAATAAGGATTTATCTACCCAAGAGACTTTCCAAGAGGGAGTTACCCAATGTCAAGATGGTACTCAGACTATGAACCTTGAGGATTGGAGTATTTCTTTCAAGGAATTTCAGCCTAGTAGAATCAAGCAACGCAAGAAACAAGCAAGCGAAGAAAGCCAAGAGAAGATGGAGTTACCAGAACCATTGGTACCTAGCAGTACTCAACCCTGTTCCAACCAACTACAACCTAAAGTTGTTCAACCTCCGCATGACAACTCTATCAAGAAGAATCCTGATGCCCAGATTGCTTCACGAGCTATGGTGGAGCAGAAAGGAAGCCATAATAGATATGTTAAAAGAGTGTGCTTCAAATGTGGTGAAAAAGGTCACTATGTAAATAAATGTCCAACAAAGCGCAAGGTGACTAGGTCGTGTGATACTGGATTATATTGCCTCAAGTGTGGAGAAGACGGACATCTTGCTAGTTGGTGTGCAAAAGAGGATGATAATCAACCCCTGGACCAAAGTTCTAATAGCCCTGCACTCAGTCAGATGTCATCAGTTTGCCCCCTTAGCAGGATAGATGATCAGGATACCTCAGCTAGACAAGAATGCCATCAATCCCCAATGCCCAATTCTCATACCACATCGAGTCGCCAAGATACCAAAGCAAGTAAAAGTTAGGCTGAGAAGAATTGAGGATATCTTGGAAAAAGATAGTCAAGCCAAGGAAAAGCGATCATGGAATCAATCCAGCTCTATTCCAAAATCACTTTATGAAGAAGGTTCTTCAAAAGATGGGCCAACGAAGCTGAGGAAGGAATGGATAGTTAAAAGCAGGATTAGACTAAGTATTCAAGAAGTATTTTATGTGGTAGTGGAGCATTAACAAGTGTGATCGAGGAACTATTGTAAGAATGAACGATGTGACAATCAAGAATAAGTATCCACTGCCCAGGATTGAAGGTTTGTTTGATCAGATGAGAGGTGCCAAGGTTTTCTCCAAAATTGATCTGAGATCAGGATATCATCAGCTAAGGATCCGACCGGAGGATATACCCAAGACAGCCTTCACTACCAGATATGGTCTGTACGAGTTTACTGTGATATCGTTCGGATTGACCAACGCACCAGCATACTTCATGTACCTGATGAACAAGAACGAGTAAGAACATGAAGAGCACTTGAGGATAGTGTTACAGAAACTCCGAGAGAATCAGTTATATGCTAAACTGAGCAAATGTGATTTTTGGTTGAGAGAAGTTTCTTTCCTTGTACATGTTATCACAGATGGAGGAATTGCAGTAGACCCAAGTAAAGTTCAAGATATTCTGAATTGGAATCCACCGAAGTCTGTGCCTGAAATTAGAAGTTTCCTCGGACTTGCAGGCTACTACCACAGATTTATTAAAGGCTTCTCAAAGATTGTGAAACCTATGGCTTCTCTGTTGGAAAAAGGGAAAGAATTTAAGTGGGATGCTACATGCCAGAAGTGTTTTGAAGAACTGAAGACAAGATTGACCACTGCCCCTGTGTTGATAATGCCAGATATCCATAAAGGGTTTGATGTGTATTGCGACGCTTCACGGATGGGTCTTGGATGTGTGTTAATGCAGGAAGGCAAAGTTGTGGCCTATGCTTCAAGACAGCTGAGAAAGCATGAGCAGAACTATCCTACCCTTGATTTGGAATTGGCTGCCGTCGTGCACAAATTGAAGATTTGGAGGCACTACATGATTGGGAACAAGTGTCAGATCTTCACGGACTATAAGAGTCTAAAGTACATCTTCACGCAACAGGATCTTAACCTAAGACAGCGCAGATGGCTAGAGTCAATCAAGGACTATGATTTGGATATTCAGTATCATCCTGGCAAGGCTAATGTTGTGGCAGACGCCCTAAGCCGGAAAGGACAAGCTAATGTGATGATTGCTCGATTGATGCCTCAGGAATTATGTTGGGAGATGGCACATTTGAATTTGGGAATTGTCACTCGGGCGGAAGCCATGATCATGGAGATAGAACCAACCTTAGAACAAGAGATCAGAAAAGGACAGTTGACAGATGCTAAGATCAAAGAGATCAAGATTCAAATTGGTTTAGGCAAAACTAAGGACTTCACCAAAGATGGACAAGGAACTGTTTGGTTCAGAAAAAGGATCTGTGTATCTGAAATTGATCACCTTCGTGAACTTATTTTGAAGGAAGCACATGATTCCGCTTATCCTGGAAGTACCAATATGTATCAAGACTTGAAAGGAAGGTACTGGTGGTATGGTTTGAAAAGAGACATAGCAACTCACGTATCTTCGTGTGATGTGTGCCAGAAAGTAAAAGCAGAACACAGAGACCAGCAGGTTTACTCCAGCCATTGAAAGTACCTGAATAGGAAATGGGAAGAGATTGGGATGGATTTCATTGTAGGGTTACCCCGTACCCATGATGGTTACGACTCGATATGGGTTATTGTGGACAGATTGACAAAAGTCGCACATTTCATCCCAGTCAAAACCACATACATTGGAGCCAAGTTAGCAGAACTATACATGTCACGAATTGTGTGTTTGCATGGTGTTCCAAAGAAGATAGTGTCCGATCGAGGTACTCATTTCACGTCGCGTTTCTGGCAGAAATTACATGAATCCATGGATACAAAGCTCAATTTCAGTTCTGCATACCATCCGCAAATAGACGGTCAGACTGAGCGAATGAATCAAGTATAAGAAGACATGTTGAGAGCATGTGCCCTCAAGCATGGAGGTAGCTGGGATAAAAGTTTGCCATATGCAGAATTCTCCTACAATAACAGTTATCAAGCAAGTCTCAAGAGGGCCCCATTTGAGGCATTATATGGGAGAAAATGCAGGACACCATTGTATTGGAATCAGACAGGAGAAAGTCAAGTTTTTGGACCAGAGATTCTTCAAGAAGTGGATAGACAAGTACAGATAATCAGGGATAATCTCAAGACTGCCTAGTCACGACAGAAAAGTTATGCGAAGAAGGGAATTGACAGTTGAAGTTGGAGATTTTGTGTATCTGAAGATTCTGGAAATGGAAAGGTGAAGTGGCATATCAACTGGAGTTACCGGCACGATTGTCAGATGTCCATGATGTGTTTCACGTGTCACAGTTAAAGAAGTGTTTGAGAGTACCAGAGGAGCAATTACCGTTGGAGGAACTAGATGTGCAAGAAGATTTAACTTATGCAGAGCACCCGGTTAGAATTTTGGAAACATCTCAGAGGATTACCCGGAACAAGGTGATCAAAATGTGCAGAGTACAGTGGAGTCACCACTCAGAGGATGAGGCAATTTGGGAAAGAGAAGATGAACTGATTGCAGAATTCCCTCAGCTGTTCCCTAGTCCTTCCTAATCTCGAGGACGAGATTCTCTTTAGGGGGGTAGGTTTTGTAACACCTAAAAATATAGGAGTTGAAACTTTTAAAAGTATTTTCATAAAAATCATAAATTAAAATTGTGCATGCATCTTTATTTCTTTTCTTCTTCTATTCTTTCTTCCAGCCAGCCCAATTCCTTTTCTTCTTCTTCTTTTCTTTTCCGCGGCCAACTCAGCGGCCGATTCGCTCACCGGCCCTTTCTTCCACCGACAGCTGGGACCCACCTGTCGGCGCCTTCTTTCTTCTTCCTTCCATACCCAGAGTCCGGATCGACCCCGCGCCATCGTTCGCACCCCTCCTTCTTGTTTTCTTACCCCGAGTCCTGATCGACTCCGCGACGCCACCTTCCTAGTCCCAGCCAAACCGCCCCTATAAATCCCGCCGAAGCACCGCTTTGCAACCAGAGCCAAGCTCAAATCTTTTCCTCTACACAACATTGTCGCACGCCGCTGGAAGTTGCACCTCGGAGGAACGCCGCTGTCCCGAGTCGCCGATTCTCCGTCGACTCGCCGATCTGCAGTTTCTCCGCCGTCTTCAACTCTCGCTAGAGCTCCACGAGTTGGTAAGTATCAAGCCGTACCAGATTCCTCTCTCTCTTGCTCCGCCGATTTCACGCCGGACCCCTGTTTCCGCCTACCGCCGTGGCCGCCAGCTTACAGCAGCCGCACAGCCATCCCGTGACCATCCTCCCATTCACCGTACCGCCCACGCCCTTCCCAGCATAAATCCAGCTTGAATCGAGCCTCGGAACACCGGATTCGGTGAAGCTCCGGCCGTCCGCCGCCGCACTCGCTCGCCGCCGACGCCCAGTTAAACTCCGCTTCGCCCGATGCTTTTCGTTTCGTCGAGCCGACCCTTCCTCTGCCGCTCGATCTAGATCTAACGGCCAGAATCGACCTTTACTTTACACTGCCGATTTACCCGACCTTCTCCTTACTCAGCCGATTCACCTGACCCACCCCTTATACCGCAGATTCGCCCGACCCTTACTGTGACAACCCTGGTAATTACAATTTCAAAATCAATGTCATTAGCCTAACTCTATGTTTTAAACCAACTAATGAGAGGGTGGAAAGAATTAAAACGAGTTCAGTTGGAATTCAAATTTAATTTGAGCACATTGGTTACTTTTGAACTTTTAATTTTAACTTTCAAACCATAAGCCAAATGGGTTTTTGCCTGAAACCAAAGTTGTAGAACTTTTTATTTTGAACAACTTTCGTGTTCAAAAGTTTTTGAAATTCAAATCAGAAAGAGGAGAAAATGCCCTGTTTGCACCCAGCCCCCTGAAGTTTTCCAAATTCTTGCATCCAGGTCCCTCGTTCCCCCCCCCCCCCCCCTCCTCTGCCGCACCGCGCGCGCGCGCGCCCGCCCGCCGCGCGCCAGGTGGCCGGCGTCGCCTGACCGGCGCGAAGCGCCAGGCCAGTGGCTGCCGCACCACCCCGCCACGGCCGGCTTTGCCCCGCACCCACGCCGCGCGGCCAGTCAGCGCCCGCGCGTGCCCGCGACGCAGCCGCGTCCAGACCCGCCGCCCGTCGCGCCCAGTAGCCGCGCTCCGCCGTGCCGCCCCGGCCCCCGCGCCCCACCAGTCACCGCGCCCGCCCTCCGCCCGAGCCGCTGCCGCTGCTGCTTCCCCACTCCGCGCCCGGCACTATCTCACCGCGCTCACGCCATATCGCGGCCGCCCAGTCACCGCGCCCGCGCTGCCGCACGTCGCGCCGGCGTTCTGCCGCCGCCCGCCGCGGCCAGTGCACGCCGCTGCCGTGCCCCGCCCCGCGCGTCGCCCAGGCACCTCCACACCCCCTCCTGCCCCTATAAAAGCCCCGCCCGGCCACGCGCGCGAGCCACCGCAGCCCAGAATGCCTCGCCGTCGCCATCGCCGCCGCCGAGCACCGCCCGCCCGTGGACAGCCCTCCACAGCCGCCCCCTGCCCAAACTGAGCCCCCAGCCACCACTACATCACCCCACCGCAGCTCGCCGACCCACCCAACGCCACCCAGAGCCACCGGAGCGCCGCCGCCCGCACTACCGCCGCCGCCGCCGCCCCTGCTCGCCGTGGACAGCACGACCCCGACCCCCTCCGTCCAAGCCGAGCCCCTGAGTAGCTTCCCCACGCGCCACTGAAGCTCACCGACCGGACCACGCCGCCCCAAACCCGCCGGAGCACCGCCGTCGACGCGAGCCGCGCCGCCGCCGCCTCTGCTCCAACGCCGGCGAGCCCTTCCCGGCCGTCCCCCACCTGAACAACACCCCCACAAGGTAGCCCTCGCACCCCTGAACCTTCCCCGACCCTCGCCCCTCGCCGCCGGCGAGCCCCCTCACCGGAATTTCGGCCGGCCGCCGTACCCGAGCCGCCGAGGACCCAATTGCAAGGATTTAAATCTTTAGAAGGGTCTGAGCGTAAGATTCAAGGACCTAGTTGTAAAAGAAAGTTTCAAACCTAGATTCAAATTCAGTGAACTTGTAAAATTCGTATAAAATCGTAGAAAATTCAGAAAAATGCAAACTCAACTGTTCTGGGATCCTCAGAACAAACTCTACAACTTTTGTTACATAAAGTTTCTTAGAATTCCAAAATATTTTGCTCTACATTAAATAGAAGCTTTAGTGGACTTATTTTGTACCCACTGATCTAGAACAATGCTGACCCTAAATTTTGGGTAGTAAGTCAGTTGCTCGATGATTAGGACTGTGTAAAAAGATCAGGCCCAAATTCCATCTCTAGATTTACTGTTTGTTAAACTTAGTTTTATTTCATGTGTAAGTAGAATGTTTTATCCCTGCAGTTAGGTGGTGAGTCACCCATTGAAACTTTTCCTATGCTAATGTATTGGTACCTAGAAGCCAGAGAAAAATTAGGAGAATTTTTATCCCACAGTAACCCACTTATTTGATTTATGTGCTAATAACATACATTAAATCAAGAAAATAGTATCTTAGCTTGGAAAATTCTCAAATTTTTACTAGGAGTTACACTATGGTAGAGGTTTTGGTGTCAAAAGTTCCATGGACAAAAACCCTGTGTAGGGTCCTGTAAAAATGAATCTTTGAATAGCCTAGGTGTAGAATATCATAATTTCTATGCTCTGGATACTGCATGATAAATCCTACAAAAATTACAGTAGCTTCTGCATGCTTAAGTGAGAGCTGTGTAAAAATCTTAGACTCATTTGTTGCACCAATTGTTCTGAACAAAAAGAATAAGGATCTAACAACAACTATGTAATGTATTTTTCATGATTAATCTGTTACATAAAATTGGCTGAAAATTTACAGTAAGCACATCTTTCCTTGATGTGCCTAAATCCAAAATTTCATGACCAGAAACTATCCATTGTAGTAATTACTCTCAAATCGTAATCAAGCACCATTACCACGACTTAAACTTGTGCACTCATGTAGAATCGACGACTCTCGCCGACGGAACTTACGAGCTGGTGCCCGCGTCCGAGAGTGAGCAGCGTGAAGCTCAAGCAAATCTAACTGAAGCTTTTGAAGACCCGAGCCCAAGTTCGGAAGATCCCCAAGCGAACTGCGAAGGCAAGCCCCGGAGCATAACCCATTCTTTCCGAAATTATGCAACTCATTACTCTCTGCTTGTGCATTAAGTTTATAGGAGTTGGATGAAAACTTAGTTGCATGATGTCAGGAACCCTTGCTTGAAAACTAGATGTAAGGTTCGATAGAACGCTGTGCTAATAGGACTCCGGTAAAAGTCGAGTGATTTCCTGTCACTCGCGAGAAAATAGGAGTTGAATGGCTACTACACGCTGCAATCATAAGGACACGGACGGGTTATGTAACGATGGTTACGAATGAGGCCCGTCTGTCTAGTGAAAAATGCTAAGGCCGCAGGGTGTGGTAGTGATGGTTAAGTCTTTGAACGTACTAAACACATGCCGAGATTATGGGAATCGGTAAGCTTAAGTACCTGATTGGCCCGGCAAGGGGACGGCATCCTACCCCTTGAACTTCGGTCCCATGTGCATATGGCGAGTGCAGAGAGTGGTCACGACCCGGCGCCGAACCGTGGCGTGGAGCTCTTGTACTCTCGGAGGGTAGCCCCGATCCACGACCCGGAAAGAAAGGGGAAAAGTTGCACGTGTGACTCTAGGGAGTAACCACGTGACGTGTGTTTGGGTTTCCCTTGCAAGGTTAAGAAATTCGATTCGAATCGTCCGTTTCTCACGGCTATTGAGACTGCTTAACCATTTTTACCCACAGAGTAAGAAGAGGAACAATGATGATGAATGAACTGGTTGGATGAAAAATTAAATGCTTCACCATGTATGCTTCTAGCTAGCTGCTTATCTAGAATGGTTAATGCAACTAGAATCTTGAGCTAAAAAGTTGAAAGTAAGGACCCACTTGTAGACGCTTTTCGGCAAAACAAACCCCTGAGCCAAAAAGCCTGGCATGTCTAGAGTCGGTTGAGTAGTTTCCACTACACGGGTAAGTCTTGCTGAGTATTAGTATACTCAGTCTTGCTTGTGACTCGTTTTCAGGTGAGCCCTTCGAAGACATGATTGCTAGCTTGACTTGGCCCTGCACTCTTCCCCCTGGTTGGTCGGTGGAATGGGATGCGCCCCCATCCAACGGAGATAAGGCCGAGTGATGTCTCGTACGGGCTTCATCGAGACATCCTGTATCGTCGAGTAGTTTCCGTTGTTTATTTCCGCTGCAACTTAACTCTGAAGAACTTATTTATGTTAATTGAAGTACTTGTTTTCTAAACTCAAAACTTGGCCTGTAATATTCACTTATGCTAATGATGTAATATTTGCTGGAATGTGGTATTCTCTGGGCTCATCGTCGCATGAGCATTTGTATGTATGGCGCTCGATCCGTTCACCGTGGTTGTATCGGGAGGTTATACCCGACAGACCAGTGGATTACTCCGTTTGAAGTGTAAGGTTAACCAAGAATGCCTTAATGGTGATGGTTAACTCACTTGAGCCGGATTAATTCAGGTGGTTCTGCCACACTTACTCCACCGATTCGTCCGATCCGCCACATGATTCTGATCCAACGGGCCAGATTCATCCGACCCTAGCCGTTCCCAAAACTTTTGCAGGAAGATCCCTAGGTTTTCCAGGAATCAATCCGCAGTCCAGATCAGTAGAAAATAATTAGAGTTGTGCCTTTCTTCTTCTGTCCCGACCCCTGACCTTTCAAGAATTAGTACCTGCCGTCCAGGACCTATAGTTTTGCACCCCGACCCTCTGTTTAAGGTTTAATTATGTTTTAGGATCTGATTTCTTCAATTTAACCCCTAGAAGTTCAGTTTCTTCGCAGATAAGACCCTGGAGCCTCGTTTTAGCCCTACCTTCGTCATTTTAGCTCCGTTCCGACCCGTTCTCGTTGCGTTAAGTCTTCTAAAGCCTAAGCTATCGTTTAAACCATGTCGTAGTGCCTTAGTTCCTGTTTATAAATTAAAAATAGATTTAACTTGATTAAAGTTCTCTCACTTAATTTTCTAATTAAAATCCACCTAGGTCTTTACCTCCAGTTTTTCATAACTAAAGTCAATTCAATTAATACCAACTCAAATGTGTTCTAAATATAATTTGTTTAGTTGAATACCAAATATAAAGTTATGCGTTTAGATGCTCTCACAAGTTTTCCTTCTAATTAATTGTTAATTAGTGTAATTTGTACATAGACAATCATAAATAAAATATGACTAAGTTCTACTTCGCTTTTATAAATAAAAACATAATATTAGTTAATTATAATCAAGGATAGTTTGTTTTGAATATCTTTTACATTTGTTTTCCAAATAAAATAAATAAAACTCATAGTTCTTTTGTTTCTTTTATAATACCAAAATTCCGATAGCTGTATCTTTCCAACCCTAGCTCCGATTCCCGCGTTTCTTGCGCTCTCATAATCGTAGCAGCGAGCCCTATCCTTTAGCACGCTCTTTTAAAAGCTTTTGTTTTGTGATTGGTGTATTGTTCTTAGCTGTACTTGTTTGTTATTTTGTATGTTTGTGCTCGTTGTTTGCTTCGAGTAGAATGATCGCTGACGAAGCTTGAAGATCAAGGTTTTCAAGTAAGCAAGAGCTGAAGAGCAGTAAGAGTAGCTTTTCGTTGAAAAAAGGCAAGTGACCCTAACCATCCTTCTATCTATGCTTATTTACAAGAATACCATGTGTTAAATGGAACATGGAGAACCACCCAGGAAAACAGTGCAACCACGAGGACCATATGGCTCTGGTCTTGGCTAATTAATTAGAGACTCTAGTTTGAAGCGGTCTTACCGAAAGGGCAAGGAGGGGGTCGGTGATAGGGGTCATAGCCCGGTCCTCTTGGGGTAGCAGCCTTCACTAAGGTGCTGACCATTAGGGAGGTTTATGGACCACGCCGCTACCGAAACTCTAGCGGACTACTTCTTATTAGGGAATCTTTGTAAAGGCCTCTAGCGTCCCTATGCAATCACACCTTGGAAGTGTGGTATTGTGCCTAGCTAGCACAGCATTGTTGGGTCCAAAGTTCTTTTGAACTTTTACACGACTTGTGGTGAAAGTGTACAACCTCTGCAGAGTGTAAAACTATTATAACAGCCGTGCTCACGGTTAAGAGTGGCCTGGACCCTCACATGATTAATAAACTTAAAGATGGATATAAATCGTTACTCTGGTTATTTCTTGTGGCCTTGCTGAGTACCAACCATAAGTGTACTCACCCTTGCCAACTGCTGCTCAGAAGAAAAAGGTGTGAAGTCTACTGAAGATGATCAAGAGTTCTAGGCGTACGCAACCCCCAGTCGTCCGCCTGTGATGTTTGGAGCCTTCGTTTCCATTATAAGCGCATATCTCTGACAGTCTTGTAAGTCTTTATTTATATTTCTTTACGTGATACTGTTGCTGTTATTCACTAATGATGTCACTATATGTATGGAACTTGATCCTGGCATACATATAGTCATGCATTCGGTTTTATCCTTAAACCGGGTGTGACAATTGTTCTCGGACATCTCGTCTCCAAGAGAGGAATCAAGGTGGACAAGGCGAAAATCGAAGTCATTGAACGACTTCAGCCTCCCACGAATGTGAATGGAATCCGAAGCTTCTTAGGTTTTGCAGGGTTCTACCGGCGCTTCATAGCCAACTTTTCCCATATCGC
This sequence comes from Panicum miliaceum, assembly GCA_032594955.1. Classification (NCBI taxonomy): domain Eukaryota; kingdom Viridiplantae; phylum Streptophyta; class Magnoliopsida; order Poales; family Poaceae; genus Panicum; species Panicum miliaceum. The sequence goes on along the minus strand of CM064070.1, from coordinate 665,555 downwards.
TAGGCCCCTCACAAATCTACTAGTTAAGGACGCCCCTTTCCAATTCGATGATGAGTGCCTAATAGCCTTTCACACACTCAAAAAGGCACTCATCTTAGCTCCAATCATTCAACTCCCGAATTGGAAGCTTCCCTTCGAGATCATGTGTGATGCTAGCAATTATGCGGTGGGGGCCGTACTTGGACAAACTAAGGACAAGAAGCATCACACGATCGCTTATGCGAGCAAGACACTAATAGGAGCTCACCTTAATTATGCCACAACTGAAAAGGAGCTCCTGGTAGTTGTCTTTGCTATCGACCAGTTTAGATCTTACTTAGTGGGTGCAAAGGTTATTGTATACACTAACCATGCAGCTTTGAACTACCTTCTCACTAAGAAAGATGCGAAGCTAAGGCTCATAAGGTGGATCCTTCTAGTCCAGGAATTTGATTTAGAAATTAGAGATAAAAAGGGAGTAGAAAACTCGGTTGTAGATCATTTGTCGCGTATGAATATCACTAACACGCAGGAATTGCCGATAAATGATTTTCTCCGGGACGGCATGCTACTCAAGGTAACAGCTTCAAACCCCTGGTATGCAAAAATTGTAAATTTTATGGTTTCAGGGTATGTCCCACCTGGGGAAAACAAGAAGAAGCTAGTGACCGAGAGCAGACGACACCGATGGGATGAGCTATACCTCTACAGAGTCTGTGCAGACGGATTACTCCGAAGATGTGTCCCCACAGCAGAAGGAATCAAGATTATTGAGAAATGCCATGCAGCACCATACGGAGGGCACTATGGTGTGTTTCGCACTCAAGCGAAAATATGGTAAAATGGTTTCTATTGGCCAACAATGTATGAAGACACCAAGGACTTCATTCGAAGGTGTCTTCCAATTGCTAGAAACATGGAGGAATCTCAGCTCGCGATGCCATGCCTCTCACATACAACCTTCAATTGGAAATTTTTGATGTATGGGGCATCGACTATATGGGACCCTTCCCAAAGTCCTATAACTGCGAGTATATCTTGGTCGCTGTGGATTATGTCTCCAAGTGGGTAGAAGCAATGCCATGCAAGGCTGCCGATGCAAAGCATGCCCGGAAGATGTTTCAACAGGTAATCTTTCCAAGATTTGGGACACCTCAGATGGTAATTAGCGATGGAGGATCGCATTTAATCGATGCGACCTTCCGAAGTTTCCTCAAGGAACTCAGGACATAGCATAACATTGCAACCCTGTATCACCCTCAGACAAGTGGTCAGGCAGAAACATCAAACAAGCAAATCAAGAATATTCTGCAAAAGACCGTCAATGAAATGGGTAAACAATGGAAGCCTAAGCTGGCGGATGCACTATGGGCATATCGCACAGCTTACAAGACTCCCATTGGAATGTCACCCTATCAACTCGTCTATGGGAAGACGTGTCATCTACCCGTTGCATTGGACCATAGAGCACATTGGGCTATCCGAAGATGGAACATGGATTTGGACCAAGCAGGAGAGCACAGGAAGAGGTAGATATCATAATTGGAGGAGCGGAGAGACAAAGCCTATCACAGTGCCGCACTATATAAAGAAAGAACCAAAAGATGGCATGATAAAAGGCTGAAACCAAAAGTCTTCACACCCGGAGATAAGGTCCTACTTTTCAACTCCAGGGTAAAACTCTTCGGTCACGGGAAATTAGGAAGCAAGTGGACGGGACCCTACCTTGTCATCGACACATCAACACATGGAGCTATAACGATCCAAGATGATGAAGGTAACATCCACAAGGTAAATGGCCATCGTCTGAAATTATTTTTAGATCATAATACAGCTATAGATGAGGATATAGACATGATTGAACTCGTTCAACACGACCATATACCTTATTAAAGGCTTTATAGGCCATAACCTAAGGTAAGCCACTTGTATAAATTCCCTAGTCTCTCCCCACTGCTACCCAGAAAACGAAGGAGGCTAGCTGGGCCAAGCCCAGGTCGGCCGACCTAGCCAGGTCGGCCGAACCAGGGTGGTAGCCCCAGCAGCCCACCTTCGGCAGGCCAGGCCATCCTCGCGTCCTAGCCCAAATTCTGGTTGCCTCGGGTCTTTTTGACGGCAAAAAATAAGGTTCTCCCCTTTTTTCTTCCTCATTGAAAGCCCTTCCTCCTCCTCTCAACCTTTTCCATCTACTTTTTTCCTCTCCATCTCCAAAGCCATCTGCACTGCTTGAAACCATCCATGGCCGGCAAGAAGGTCGTCGCGTTCGTCAACTCCGCCGTCGTTGATCAGCTGATGGCAGCACCAACCCCGGCGAATAGTCCCAAGACATCAAACCTTATCAATCCAGCGGAAGTAAGGGTCAATTCAACCGAAGTGGTGCCCCTAGTGATGAAACCCGCTGCTGTGCACAGCGGGAGGCAGAGAGGCACCAGGCCCAGGTCAGCCGACCCCCTAGGTCGGCCGAACCAAGGCAGGAGCCGCTCAGTCCCCCGTTCCTTGGTGCGGGAGTCGTCGCAGAGTGCAGCACAACCAGAGGAGGATCGGGGCTAGAAGTCGCGTAAACAGCGTCCAAAGAAAGTAATTGAGACAGTCAAGGTCATGCTATTCTAAGACAAAGATGCTCTGGGGCCAAGTCTAAAGCCGGACGAGAGGTATGTGGGATCGCTGCTCAATAAGGATGGAGATGTCATAAGTCATGACTACAGGAGGGAGAAGATATCCCCAGACGACCCACCGCTACAACCACACCTCAAGATTTTTGGTGTGCGACCACCAGCTAGGGAGGCAGATGACATGAGGAGGCCGGCTGATTCCCCGCAGCTATGGTCCAAGGAGGAACTTATCTTCCTAATGAAGAGTCTACAGCTGGAACATAAGAAGCTGCGCCAAGGATTGAGAAATCAGAAGGCAGCAGTGGCTGGAGTCTATAAGGACCTCCGGTTGTTTCACAGCAGCCCGAGCAGCGGCATAGAATTGCTGGCTGAGGCTCTAGGGGAGGGAAGTAACTTTGATGGTAACTCATGCGAGGATCTTCCTTAGCTTAGTTTAGTATAGTTGGGCGCTAGGATCAGGTTTATTTCCTTCGACTAGTTTGCTTTACCTCATTTTGTTTTCATTGTAAGTGCCCCCATTTTATTTGAATAATTCAAACTTTGGCTCCCCGGTGTTAATGCTGGTAGAGCCCCTTTGCATTTTACGTTTTGCTTTGATCGAATAAAGACAGGTTCGAAAATAAGTGTGGGGGAAATCCTCGCTACATCCAGTGCACACCCCCACGACTCACGTGCACCGCAGGACGGACTTGTACGCAAGTGAATATCCAATACCGTCTCGTTCTGGACTCACGGTTTGCACGTCCTCACTTGTTTTCTCCCTGTTCTCCAAGATTTAAACATGCTATTAAAACTGCCTAATCTAAAACAGTTTAACTCATGAGAACCCACTGTGCCGCTGGGTGATTCATGCATAAATTTTATTCTTTACCATTCTTGAGTTTGCGAACCACCAGTTAGAGAACCCATAATGCTAAAGCTGTTGATTGATGAGATATGGTTTTGATTAAAGTTCCTCTACCTGTTTCGCTTGCTGAACATGGGAATTTTCTTATTAACTAAAAACAAAACTATCTCATGGTCTGTTTATCGTTCTACCTACCACAGCCATATGCAGTTACTCTACATTGTGAAAAAACCCACATAAAAGCGCCTTGCTGTTACATTGAGCTTTATCAAATGTTGTGACCCAAGCGAGATCTGTTCCTTTATGTGTTTGGTCGAGAGGCACGTGCACGAATTATCATTCGATTCCATTAATAAAGTGTCCTCAGAAGGTATATGATCGCTGTCCAAGTATTCCCCTGAAAAAAAGAGAGTGAGAAAAATAAAAGATGGCATGCCAAAGAAGCATGACCCAAAAAAAGAAAGAAAGAAGAAAGAAGGGGAAAATGAAGTCAGGAAAAGATCAGTGCCGAAAGAGTTCACATACGCCACACATGCACTCTCTTGATCAAACAGGTAAATGACACAGAGTCTCCGTGGATCAAATCTTTGATATTGCAAAACAGATGTACCTTCAAGAGCATCTTCACATACCTCCTACCGAGCTCCACCTCAACTTTTACACAAAAGGAGAGAGGGTTACACTTTTGAGCTAAATAGATAAATGAGTGACTGAGAGTGCTGCCCGAAGGTAAGACCATGGAATATTTTCTTTTCAAAAAAATTTCAAAAACATCCCAAGGACAGCAGGTGAGCGGAAGAGGATACTTAAGTCCTCATCATTCCTTCCTTCAACTGCCTATAGCATATTGGTAGACACTTCAAGGTTCGTGAACAAAGGTAAGGGTTCAGAATAACTTTTATGCAGGAACCTTACCAGAGCAACCGTTCTGCCTTGGTTCTGTCGCCTTCACTCGAGGACGAGCAAAGGGCTAAGTGTGGGGGATCTTGTTGTCACTCGATACGGACCACTTTTCGACCGTCAAAACCTTCATTAGGAACCCAGCCTTAGGAAGCAATTAGGATAGTTCTATCTTATCTCTAAAACCCAGCCTTAGGAACCCTCTCTACCCTCACCTCTAGCGGGTGTGGTGTCCTTGGACGAACCTGAACCGTAGAGAAAGTACACACATTTCTCAGTGGATACGATACCCTTGGAATACTCCTGGGTAAAAGCTAAAACGGTATCCGTGCGCTTGCAGATTTATTTTTGTGATGCTAGGAAACGTCAACACCCGAGTCGTCCAAGCAGCAGGAACGCAAGCGTGGCCCCAACAACACTGTTGCAGTTGTAGATCGACCCCGACAGCGCACCTCCCTCAACCAGGAGGAGCTGGATCGACTCCTCGACGGCAAGTGCCCCTGGGACAAGGACTCCAACCACACAGCGCGGGAGTGTCATGCACTTCGCAACAGTGTGGCCCAGGACGACCCCAAGCGTCCTCGTTACAACGACCGTGACAAGCCCGGCAGCTCCAAAACCTCTAGGGGTCGAGGACGCCGGAACGACTCGCCCAGGCGAGACCGAGACAACCAAGGCGACAAGTCCCCAGCGGGCTTCCAGGAGGCGGACCGGGCGGCTAACTTCATGTATGGTGGCTCCAGGGCCCCAAGGTGTCGACGTCGCCTCAAGCTGGATCAGCGCAAGGTCAATTCTGTGTTCCAACACCCGGTCAAACCCTTGCGCTGGTCCGAGGTCACGATCACCTTTGATCAGCGCGACCACTGGATCCATCTACCCAGCCCTGGCTCCTACCGATTTGTGGTCAGCCCTGTGGTTAGCCAGGGCGCATCTCCAAGGTGCTCGTCAACGGAGGTAGTGGCCTCAACATCATCTTCTCCAAGATGATGGAGAGCATGGGGCACGACAGGACCTCCTTGGTCCCAACCCAGGAGGCCTTCTACGGCATCATCCCTGGCTCAAGCTCGACTTCGGTCGGCCAAGTCACTCTCCCTGTCACCTTTGGCACCTGGGAGAACTACAGAACGGAGCACATCCACTTCGAGGTTCCTTCCTTCGAGACGTCGTACCATGAAATCCTGGGGAGGCTCGCCCTCGCAAGGTTCATGTCCATTCCACACCATACATATCTTGTCCTCAAGATGCCTGCTCCCAACAGTGTGCTCTCCATCTACGGCGACCTGCGGACTTCCCACTCTTGTGAGACCGAGAACATAAGCATCACGAAGGTACTCGAGAGGACCAAGAACGCCGTCATGATTGCCCGAGTCAGCAAAGGCGATGCCTCCATAGGACATCCCCATCCCGGCGAACGACTCGGCCACCGAGTCACAGCTGCAGCCCGGTTGTGCAACGAAGACCATCCTCCTCAGGGAGAACGACCCAAACAAGACTGCCCTCATCGGGGCGGACCTCAACAAAGCATAGAATGATGCGCTCACCTCCTTCCTCCGCGCCAATTGGGATATCTTTGCATGGAAGCCCTCTGACATGCCAGGCGTTCCAAGGGAGGAGGCTGAGCACTCCTTGGATCTCAACGAAAAGGCGTGACCCATCAAGCAGCGACTTCGGCGCTTTGCTCAAGATCGGAAGGAGGCTATTAGGGTAGAAGTTACTCGGCTCCTAGCCGCAGGATTTATTCATGAAGTCACACATCCCGAATGGTTGGCAAACCCAGTCCTTGTAAAAAAGCAAAATGGTGAATGGAGAATGTGTTTTGACTATACGGATCTGTCAGACCTAGGGCAGTGGGACTACACACTTGGCATACATATTCTTGTAGTAGGGGATGGGCATGGGCCATACCTTATCCTCATTATAACTAGTCATACAGAACTAGGACTAGTCGGACGTAAGGAAACTACCCGACAACGTACTCGGGTAGGACTCCTCATACCGTCCCCGACTAGGACATCCATGTAACCCTATCCCCCAAGACTATATAAGGGCGGACAGGGACCCGTCCAAAACATCTCATAATCTCTAAGTCAATACAAACCACACATGACGTAGGGTATTACGCTCTCGGTGGCCCGAACCTGTCTAAACTTTGTGTTCCTTGCACCTTCGAGTTCTTGATCTCGGCGACACCCTACCTACAACATACCACCTTGGGGGTATCCCTCAGTGGGCTTGGCGGTAAAACACCGACAGCTGGCGCGCCAGGTAGGGGTGTTCATCGAGCATCCACCGGAGAACTTGATGGCATCGTTCAACTTCACCAGCGCCATGCTCGACAAGGGCACAACTTTTGTCTTCAGCTCCTGGATTTGCATCGCCAATGGCTCAGGCGATTACGACAGCCACCTGGCCAACACCACGGAGCCCGAGGCTTTGAGCTGTTCAAGCGGACTCGACGAGTTCATCGACAGCCTCGACGAGATGCATCCGCTTCTCACCTCGGGAATCGAGGAGAATTCCGTCTCCGACGCGTTTTCGACTCGTGTCCGAACATGACTTTTTGGCTTGGATCCGATCCGATCTGGGCAAGAGCATACCTGATTCTGCTTTGAACTACGCAACGCGGCTTCCTCCTACAGGGAGGCCCTACGGTCTAAGTTCCTCTCCGACTTGGAAGCGGACTTAGATCTTCGACTCAAACTCGAAGATGAGGACACCACCGCAAGCCGGGAGGCTCCCGTTTTTGACGCCTACTCAGATTCAGATGACGAGCCCGACTCCTCTGCAGTCAGTCATCTGGGTTTGAGTATTACAACTACCGTGCAGGGCAGATTCGTGTACTGGAAGGGCATGGAGCCCTTTGAACTACTCGATGATGACACCCGCGTGGTAGCCACCACCCAGCAACTGCCTTTTCAGAAGGGCATACCTCTCTCTCCTATCCAGGAAGAGACCTCCAGGATGTCCACCTCGTCTGCCCTAGCCATCGAATACCCTGGTGATTACTCGCCGCAGCATGCAGTCTACATGGCTTCCATCCACGACCTCGGAGACGACGAGCCGGGCATCGAGTTCGACAACGAGCTTGAGGATGAGATCTCCGCCAACCAAGACACCGCTGATGCTCCCCAAGATGAAACTAAGGAGCAAAGGTGGGCACGCAGGTAGAAGAACGCCAGGAGGAACAACCGCAGGCGCAATGCTCAAGAGCGTGCCCGCAACCCGAACTAGCGAAGAAACCGACGCGAGGATTTTGACGCAGTGGCCGACGAAGAATTTGTTACCCCCATGGGTAACATCTATGAAGCTTCTCTGCTCCTGCAGCAGATCCCCCAAACGGACGCAACCCAGCGGATTATGCGACTTGTCAAGCAAGTCGCAGTCCAGCTCGATAAGATGGACCCACTGAAATCCATCCAGCACACACGTTCCTGGTTGGAACGTCTGGCAGCTCTGTACCCCAGGGCAGTCGTGCTATTGGAGGTCCTCCTAACCCCCGCAACAATCGACAAGCTGAATAGGAGGTACAGCAGCAAGGCCCTAGGCCCAAAGGAGGGGGGGCCACTCGTGGGAGGCCAAGGCCACCAGGGTAACCAGCTCCCCCCACCTCCCGGTGACCTAAGGCAGCACATGTAGAGCAACCGCGACGTGCGCACCATCGTCTCCAATAGGCAGCGCAAGCGGTTGGAGAACGCTGCTCGCGATGATAGTGATTGCTTCCCGGCTTTCATGGAAAACATCACTAACCGCGATTACCTGAGGGACTTCAAGCCCACGAACATCCCGAAGTACGACGGGAAATAAGATCCATGGCAGTGGCTGTGATGCTACTCCGTTGCCATCAAAGTGTGCGGGGGCTCTAACTCGACTAAAGCCCTCTACTTCCCGATGGCCCTAGAAACTGCACCACTCACATGGCTGGAATCCCTCCGGCCAAACTCCTTCGACTCCTAGGAGGCCCTGAAGCAGGTCTTCATCTACAACTTCCAGGGCTCCATGATACCGGCAGTGTGGCAGAACCACCTAAATTAATCCGGCTCAAGTGCGCTAACCATCACCACGAGGGCAATCAGGGCTAACTCGCACTTCAAACGGAATAATCCATTGGTCTGTCGGGTAACCTCCCGATACAACCACGGTTTTCGCCGATCAAAACCACACATACATGTACTCACATGAAGGTGAGCCCAGAGGATACAACATTCCACAAATTTTACATCACAGGTTCATCATAAATTATTATTATAACGGAGTTCAAATTCGTAAAACAAGGTACTTCAGAGTTCAAAATAATTGAGTTCTTCAGAGTTCAATGCAGCGGAAAAATAACGATAAACTACTCGACGATACAGGGTGTCTCGAGGAAGCCCGTACGAGACATCACTCGGCATTATCACCGTTGGCCGGGGCCGTATCCCATTCCACCGACCAACCAGGAAGAAGGGTACAAGGCCAAGTCAAACTAGCAATCATATCCTCGAAAGTTTCACCTGAAAACAAGCCACAAGCAAGGCTGAGTATATTAATACTCAGCAAGGCTTACCCGACTAGTGGAATATACTTAGCTGACTCCTAGACATGCAAGGCTTCTGGCTTGAGGGGTTTGTTTTGCCGTAAAGCATATACAAGTAGGTCCTTACTTTCAAATTTTAGCTCTAGATTCTAGTTTTCTTTAACCATTCTAGGTAAGCAACTATCCAATATCATACATGGTGGAAGAATTAATTTGCATCCAACAAGATTAATCATCATCATTGTTCCTCTTCTACCTCTATGTGGTAAAAGGGTCAAGCAGTCTCAATAACCACGAGAAACGGACGATTCAAATCGAATTTCTTAAGCTTGCAAGGGAAACCTAAACACACATCACGTGGTTACTCCTAGAGTCACACGTGCAACTTTTTCCTTCAATTCCCGCTTCACGGAATAGGCCCACCGCCCTCGACTACACGTCCCCATGGACCCGGCCATGGCGGCACATGCAACCGCCATTTGCTAGATGTGAACGAATTCAATCCGGTACTTAAGCTTACCGATTACCATATTCTCGGCATGTGGTTAATACGTTCAAAGACTTAACCACCACTACCACACACTGCGGCCATAGCATTTTTCACTAAACAGACGGGGCCTCAATCATCAACATAAACATCGTACCATAGCCCCGTCCATCGACCTTATGATTGTAGCATGTAGTAAACATTCAACAACTAAATTCTCGCGAGTGATAGGAAATCACTCGGATTTTACCAGAGTCCTATTAGCATAGCATTCTATCGAGCCTTACATCTAGTGTTCAGATCATGGGTACCTAGGATCATGCGACTAAGTTCTCATTCAACTCCTATAAACGTAATGCACAAGTAAAGTAGAGTAATAAGTTGCATAAGTTTATGAAAATAGGGTTCATGCTTCGGGGCTTGCCTTCTTGGGTAAAGTTAGATTGGGGCTTGTCCGAACTCGGGTTCGGGTCTTCGAAAGCTTTAGTTAGATTCACTTGAGCTTCACGCTGCTCACTCTCGGACGCAGGCACCAGCTCGTACGTTCCGTCGGTGAGAGTAGTCGATTCTATATGAATGCACAAGTGTAAGTTATAGTGATGGTATATGACGATTATTTTCCTTCACGATAAAGTTGCAGTCCACAAAACATCGATTCGGTTGTGAAGTTACTTAGTTAAGATTTCTTTGGGCAATTTTTAATAGAGTATAACTTAACTATTAACTTCATTAAACAAGAAGGGGTTGTGTTATATTGGAAACTCAATTTTCTAAGCACAACATGGATTAAACACAACTTCTGCACTAAGTAACTTCTGGTGATGAAATTTTTATTTAGAGCACATTATGCAGAGACAAAAGCACTCTAAAAAATTTCAGACATTTTCACGCAGCAGAATAATTATGAAAAATGTAATACACAGCCACTACTAGAACATAGTTATTTTTATACAGGATAAACCATGCAAGTATTGACACCAATAATTTTACAGGGGATTAATCTATCCATATATGTGTTACTGTAAATTGTTCAGATTTTACTGTGCAAGATACAAGGCATAATAAATAGGACAATTTATACCTATTTTAATAAAGACTAATTTCTACAGGATGTTTTACAGGGTTTCTGTGTATGAAACTTTTTATACAGCAAGAGCTACTCTAAGGTGTCTTACAGTAAAAAGTTGAATATTTTCCAAGCACAGAAACTAATTATTTCAATTAGTGCATTTTTTCTACCACAAAATTATATAAATAGGTTACAGAGAGGAAAAAGGTTCTAAACTTTTTCTGTGGTATTTAGGCATCAATATAACAGCTCTGGAAAAGTTTCACCACATGAATCATAATAAAACAGAAGTTACAAATTAGTTTTATTCTTTCATGACATAAACAAGGTTTAACAAAAATTTTAGCTAGAGATGGGTTCTGGTCCTAATATTTTTGCACTGGACAAAACATCAAGTAACTAAACTACTGTCCAAAATTTAGAGCAAGATTTAGCAAGCAACTGAAGAAAAGCATGTAACAAAAGTTGTAGATTTTCATCTAAAGATTCCAGAACAGTTGAGTTTGTATTTTTCCGATTTTTCTACGATTTTATATGAATTTTACAAGTTCGCTGCTTTGAAACTAGGTTTAAACTTTCTTTTATAGAGGGGTCCCTGGAAACTTGCATGCAGGCCCCTGGGAAGATTGCAATCAAAGCAATGTGGTCCCTGGCGGCCGGCCAGCAAGCTCGAGCTCGATTCCGGCGAGGGGACGGGCCGGCGGTGAGGGCAAGGTGGGAGAGGAGCACGTGGAAGGCATGGGCTACCTTGGGCTGGTCTCAGTTGGGGCCGGGGGTGGCCGGAGGTGGCTCGTCGGCGCGGAGCAGAGGGGCGGAGCGTCGGCGACGGTGCTCCGGCGAGGAGGGGAGAGCGTGGGTGGTCGATGAGCTTCGCGGCGTCGAGGGAAACCCGTTTCCAGGCTTGGCTTGGACGGAGGAGCTCCGGAGTGGGCTGTCCACGGAGAAGCAGGAGAGCGGCGACGGCGCGGCGGCGCTGGTGGTGCTCCGGCGGTTGAGCTGGCCGGGGAAGAGGCCGGTGAGCTTCAGTGGAGGGAGGGCAAGCTCGCTGGGCGACGGGTTTGGGCAGTGGGAGGCTGGGGAGTGGGGCTCCACGGGCGGGTGGTGCACGGCGGCGGCGGCGTTCTGGTGTCTGGGCATGCGAGGGGGGGGGGGGGCTTAGTGCGGTCTTATGTAGGCAACAAAGAGGCGGGAGGAGGGTGGGACTGGACTGCGAGGCGTGGGCGCGGGCGGCACGACGGGGGCGCGTTACTGGTTGTGGTGGGCGGTGAGCAGAGCCGGCGCGGCGTGCGGCGGGCACAGGCAGGGGAGTGGGCGCTAAGGATATGGCGTGGGGAGCGGGAGATCACGCGACGCGCGGGTTGGGCGAGGAGCTGCAGTAGCTGGGACGCGGCGGGGACACGGGCATGGCACGGCTTGTCTATTGGGCGCGGCGGGCGGCGAGCAGAGGCGCGCGTCGCCGGCGTGCGCGTGGCGTGCGCGGACTGGGGAGGAGCGTGGCGTGCGGGCGCGGCCAGGCATTGGCTTGGCACCTAGCGCCGGTCAGGCATCACCGGCGAAGTGGCATGCGGCAACTGCGCGGCGGCGGAGGGTCGAGCGAAGCGAGGGGTCGGGCGAGCGTAGGGTCGGGCGAAGCGAGGGTCGGGCGAGCGAAGGGTTGGGCGAAGCCGAGGGTCGGGCGAAGCGAGGGTCGGGCGAGCGAAGGGTCAGGCGAACGTAGGGTCGGGCGAGCATAGGGTCGGGCGAGCGGCTGCGCGTCGGAGGGTCGGGCGGAGCGTAGAAAGAAGGGTCTGCAGTGAAAATAGAAGAAAAGGCAGGGGCTGGTTTGCAAATCTAAGTGTTTCTCAAATTTTCGTGTTGCAACTCAAAAATCCTTGAACATGAAAGTTGTTCAAAATGAAAAGTTACACAAGTTTTGTTTCAGGCCAAAGTTCATTTGAGTTCTAGCTTAGAAGTTATTTTAAAAACTCAAAAAGTATAATTCGGAGGGCACATCATTTCCTAGGCAAAACTTTGCATTCACTCCTAGGCTTCAACTAGACTTTTGATTATCAAGTCAATAACGATATGCCAATTCGGTTTCGTAGCCATGTTTGCATCGATGTGAAAGTTATTTAATTCTTTTGATTTAAAGTACATGTACCTATGCACATATACACAACTATTTTCAATTCAAAGCAAAACCAATTTATAATTCATTTCTTTTAAACTTTTCTTAGTTATTTATGCATCTGTTAAGCTAATGAAGCTTATTTCATAATTTAAACACCTGAGGTGTTACAGCCTTCCCCCCTTAAAAAGAATCTCGCCCCGAGATTCGGACAATAAGCTTAGTGTTGGTAGTGTGTGTACCTTCGGTAGAGTTGAGAAAACCCGGGAAATTTTGTTTTAGAAATCTTTCAGTTTCCCATGTGGCTTCTTCCTCAGTGTGATGATTCCATTGAATTTTGTACATTTTAATCACTTTCCTCCTAGTGCTTCTTTCTTTTTGATCCATGATTTTGATAGGATACTCAACATATGAGAGGTCGGGCTTTACCACTACTTCTTGTTGTTTAATAACCTCGGTAGGAACTCGAACACACTTCTTGAGCTGAGACACGTGAAAGACATCATGGATGGCTTCAAGCTGAGGGGGCAGTCGAATTCTATAGGCTACGGGTCCACAGCTCTCGATGATTTCGTAGGGACCAACATAACGGGGAGCTAATTTTCCTTTGACTCCGAATCGTTGTACACCCTTGGTTGGTGAAACTCGAAGGTAGACATGGTCACCAACTTCAAATTTTAGTGGCTTTCTCCTTCTGTCGAAATAGCTCTTTTGTCTAGATTGTGCGGCTCTAAGGTTTTCTTGTATTACTCTCACTTTTTCTTCTGCCTCAATTACCAAGTCTGGTCCAAATATTTTGCGTTCTCCGGTCTGTGACCAACTCAAAGGGGTTCGACACCTTCTTCCGTATAAGGCCTCAAACGGTGCCATTTTCAAACTCGCTTGATACCTATTGTTATATGACAACTCTGCTAGGGATAGGCATTTGTCCCAACTCTTGTCATAGTGAATGACGCAAGCTCTAAGCATGTCTTCAAGAATTTGGTTTACTCTTTCAGTTTGTCCGTCAGTTTGAGGATGATAGGCTGAGCTTCGAATCAATTTAGTACCAAGAGAAGCTTGCAATTATTCCCAAAAGCGCGCTACAAACTGAGTACCGCAATCGGAAATAATAGTCTTCGGTACTCCATGTAGGCAAACAATGCGATCGAGATAAATCTTGGCATACTTCTTGGCAGTATAGGTGGTGTGTACCGGAAGAAAATGTGCCGTCTTTGTGAGTCTATCAACGATAACCCATATGGAATCATGTTTCTGTGCGGTACTAGGCAATCCAACAATGAAATCCATACTTATGTCCTCCCATTTCCATGAGGGTATAGGCAAAGGTTGAAGTGTACTGGCTACTTTTAAGTGGCTGGCTTTTACTCTCTAGCATGTGTCACATTCTGAGACATATTTAGCGATTTCTCTTTTCATTTTGGTCCACCAGAAATTTTGCCTCAGGTCTTGATACATTTTGTTACTGCCGGGGTGAATAGAAACTTTGGAAAGGTGTGCCTCATCCAGAATTTGCTTACGGAGCTCATGATTCTTCGGAATGACTATGCGACTTTCGAACCATAGAACTCCCTTATGGTCTTGGCGGAAACATTTGTACTTCTCTTCTCCTAGAGAGAGTTTTTGTTTCATGATCTTAACTCTTTCATCATGTAGTTGTGCCATGATGATCTAGTCGTGAAGAGTGGGCTCGACTGAGATGTGATTCAGAGTGCCTTGGGAAATCATTTCCAAACTAAGCTCCCTCATTTCTGAACATAATGTCTCATTATAGATTTCCACTGATAGGCAATGGCAATGGGCCTTACGGCTGAGTGCATCCTCGACTACATTGGCCTTGCCGAGGTGATAGTGCACCTCGAGATCATAATCCTTGATTAACTCCAGCCATCTTCTTTGTCTCATATTCAGATCGGCTTGGGTGAGATATATTTGGGACTCTTGTGATCGGTGTAGATATTACAATGAGTGCCCATTAGATAATGTCTCCATATTTTTAGAGCATGAATGACTGCTGCTAACTCGAGATCATGGGTCGGATAATTCTGCTCATGGGGCCAAAGGGCTCGTGAAGCATAGGCGATAACTCAATTTTCTTGCATAAGCACACAACCAAGACTAGTGCCAGATGCGTCACAATAAACATCGAATGGCTTGGTGTTATCGGGTTGAGCTAACACAGGGGCTGTAGTCAAATGTTCCCTAAGAGTATGGAAAGCTTCTTCACATTTCTCATCCCACACAAACTTTACTCCCTTTTTCAATAGTTCAGTCATAGGCTTAGCAATCCTGGAGAAATTCGGGATGAAACGGCGATAGTAATCGGCTAAACCAAGAAAACTGCAAATCTGATGAACAGAGGTAGGAGGTTTCCAATCCATCACTTCTTGTACCTTCCTGGGGTCAACGGCTATGCCTTCGCTGGAAATAGTGTGACCCAAGAATTTCACACTATCCAACCAGAATTCGCACTTAGAAAATTTAGCATAGAGCTGATGGTCTCTGAGACGCTGAAGAACAATGTGTAGGTGCTTAGCATGCTCTTCCTCATTCTTGGAATAGATTAGGATGTCGTCAATGAAAAGTACGACGAATTTGTCGAGCTCGGGCATGAATACCGAATTCATGAGATACATGAAGTAGGCAGGGGCATTGGTGAGACCAAAGGACATGACCAAGAATTCATATAGTCCATATCGTGTGGAAAAGGCGGTCTTAGGAATATCGCATGGACGAATCTTTATCTGATGATATCTAGATCGGAGATCAATCTTTGAGAAGACTCTAGCTCCAGATAATTGATCAAAGAGAACGTCGATGCGGGGAAGTAGGTATTTATTCTTAAAGGTTACCACATTGAGAGGTCGGTAGTCCACACATAATCTTAAACTGCCATCCTTTTTCTTTACAAAAAAGGGCCGGACATCCCCAAGGTGATGCGCTAGGACGAATGAAGCCTTTGTCCAGTAGTTCTTGGAGTTGTGTTTTCAGCTCGGCCAATTCCTTAGGTGGCATCCTATAGGGTCTTTTGGAGATAGGTGCGGTGCCTGGTTGCAGTTCAATAACGAACTCAATATCCCTATCTGGTGGCATTCCTGGCAAATCGTCCGGAAAAACATCGGTATACTCGGATACCACTGGAATATCCTCTAGGCTGATCCCTTCCATCACGAAAGCACACGAATTCATGCACTCCCGGAATGGTAGGTAAAGGGTAGTGGTTCCGTGACTAGGTGAATTTATTTCAACAGCCCGGGAAGAAAGGTCCAGTATGACTCCATGCATAGTCATCCAATTCATTCCCAAATAATATCCATGCCTTCAAGGGGTAAGAGAACAAGGTCCGTGTTGATGATTTTACTACCCAATTTTATCGTTACCAGCCTTATTATTTGGTTGGAAGCAATTTTTCCACCCGATGTCGATATCATATATGACCCTTTTGGTTGACAAACATCCAAGCCTACTTTTGCACCAAACGTTGCACTAATGAAACTATGTGATGCACCAGAATCAAACAATATAACTGCAGGCTTGTTATGGATAGAGAATGTACCCGTCATTACTGGTGCTCCTTCAGGAAGTTCTGCAAGAGTGGTGAAATTGATCCGTCCTCGTTTGACCTGAATGGTCTGCCTCTTGCCTTTGTTCTTATTGTTCTGGTAAGAGCCTTGGCCTTGAACTGGCTGCCTAGGCCGAGGGCATTCTCGGGCAAAATGATTGGAACTTCCACAATTGAAACACCGATTGACGATGTTTGGACGAAGGAATTGCTGAGTAGCGGGCCTTGGTCCAGTTTGCTGAGGCACAGGGGGTTGTACAACACCTTGTTGCTGCGGGGGCCTGACAATCCAACGCCCTGGCTGAGGGGCTTTCGGTGGAGGTGTAGGCGCAGCATTTTGCACTAAGCGATACCTCGGTGGCTGAGCTGCCGAGGGTCCAACTGGCACCTTTCTCTTCTTCTCGGCATGGTGAGCCATAATACAATCCTCTTGGGTAATTGCCATGTTTACCAGCTCATTATATGTATCGGCCTTGACAAGGTTCAGTCGCTCCTTGAGTTTGGTACTCAATCCTCCGCGGAAACGATCCCACTTCTTAGCATCCATGTCTGCGTGATAGCCCGCATACTGGCACAGGTTGTTGAAGGCCTGAGCATACTGAAGTACAGTGCGGGTACCCTGAGTGAGAGCCAGAAACTCATTTAGCTTTCTTTCCATAAGACCTTCTGGGATATGGTGTGCTCGGAACGCAGTTTTGAATTCGTCCCAGGTGATGACGTGATCAGCCGGGAGCATAGCAAAGTAATTGTCCCACCAAAAATGAGTTGTACTGCAAAGTTGCTGAGCGGCATAGCGAGCCTTGTTTGCATCCGAACATGGGGCCACGAGTAGAGAAAACTTGGACTCGATTGTGCGAATCCAAGCGTCCGCATCCAAGGGTTCCTCCGTTTTGTGAAACAAGGGAGGCTGGGTCCCAAAGAAATCCGTGTAGCTGGCAGCTTGAGGTTGGTGAACATTATGTCCACCCCGTTGTTGGTGTTGTCCTTGCACGAGCTGGCGAAGCAACTCGGTTTGAGCGGCCATTACTTCCACCAAACTGGGTGGTGGTGGTGCCTGTGGTTGGGATCCACTAGCACTAGCATCAAAACCATCCGGGTTTCCACGGGTTGCTCCAACCATCTGAAATGTGAATGTTTATCATTAGCAACGTGATCCATATTGCTCCCATTATTCAAAAGGATTAGCGCGGAAAAGTAGACTTCCGAAAGATCATGGATAGAATCGTGGACAGAATACTGTCTGCCATAAGAAACTTATAACTCCTGGTAGGTTCATCCAAAATTTCTCATATTTTGGCAGTGGGCAGGGAATTTAGAGATGTACAACTTTGGTATTCAGCTTAGACGCTAAATCGATGGCCAAGATGGTCGAAAGACTAACTCTTTGCTTCGCTGGTTTGGCTGTTTTTCAGCAGAACGAGTTATAGTATATTGCCTATAACTCAAACTAGCAAAATCCAATAGTGCTGAAATTTTGTGAGAACCTAGTTCACAAAATTTAGGACAAGTTTGGTATTCAACACTTAGTCCAGAAATGTAAGGAGACATGGGTAAAAATTCCGACAAGTTTCTGCAATCGCAGATTCAACTGCTTTCCAATATCACAATCAAACCACCAAGTTTTTAGCCATGGCCTACATGATTAGAGTATCCAATGGTCAAGTTGTACCCATCACAAAAGAGGTACTCAACTATTAGTTAGCCTATTACAACACTTGCCAAAAGTTAGGCTACACTATCGAGGAGTATATGCAAAAGTTCTCCTAGGTCATCATCTAGAAGTCGTCGAGGTTGTTGACGGACGACTTGCTGTGAGTAGGAGAGTGAGCTCCCATCGGAGGTGGCTGCGGTGCCTCACCCTCAAAGTCCATACCTGAAACTCCATCAATCTCCTGTGGCTCCTCCTCATCTTCCTCCATAGCCACCACGTCGGGAGGGGCATTCTGATCATGGTACCACTGAATGTGCTCATTAGCATCCTCCAACTCAAGGTTCAGATCATGGAGCTGCTCCTCCAAGTGCGCTATCATGTCATCTCTCTCACCCATGAGAGTGTCGTGCTCCTGAACTTGGCCCTCAAGTTGGCCAATCTGGGTGTCTCTGTCCTCAAGTTCCTCACTGAGCTCCTTAATCTGCTCATCTCTGGTATCTGCCATCATGTGGTAGGCCTGTGCAAGATCAGCGAGCTGCACAAGCACCTGACTCTGGAGAGTCTGAAGTCGGTACAGTGCATTCATGCACCACACGGAGGTCTTGATGGTCTCTTGGGTGTGAAAGTCTACCAAGTACTGTGAGTGCTGCACCCTGTTGAACCAAAAGGGGTCGTTGTCCTGGGCAGCAGGAAACAAACCAATAGGAGTGAGCATGACGGCCTCGGGGCACTGCCTACAGAAAGTAGTGAGCGCCCTCATGGCAGCAAGCTCCCAAGTATCGGCCAAACGGCGACCAACAGCCTCAATCACCAAGGCGGGCCACTCCGGGTGTAGCGGGTGCGGAAAGATGGTCACGTTAACACGGCACGGCACTGGGTAACTCCATTCTCTGCAAACTCCAGTCCGGTGTAACGTGGGGAATTGGATAGCCCGCGGTGCGTAGAACATCCCACAAGATAGAGGGGAAGCCTTCCCAGTGGAGACACTGCGAGTGAACGCGTCCATCCTTATCCACCATCATGGCAACAGGCTCGGCCATCTGAACAAAAGATCAAATGGGTGAGATAGCGAAAAACCGTTAACAACACAGTGAACAGGTTCTGGACAGTTCGCTAAAATAGCCATAACATCAACAGTTCTTGTCCAAGAATTCTCAACTTTTACTAGAATATTCCTAAGGTATTTGTGAACAACTTTGCTAGTCAACTCCAAAGTTATATCAGGATCTAAGATGGTCTTTCTCTTAAGGTTTTACTTTACTGTCTACCCAGAAATTTCAGTGAACAGTGGGCCAAGATTTTGTGCACCAGGGAAAATCTACCTAGCCAAAAATTACCAAATTTTAACAGTAGCTGCCTGAGTAAATTTACAACAAGTTTTGTGTTGAACACTTTTGCATAAAACTGCAGTAAGAGGATATAAAAATTTATGTGGCAGAACTGCTCGTTTTGGACAGAAGACTGACATCTCAAGGTGTTTGTTGCTTCTCATTATGCATATGTCCAGAATTTTTGATATTTAGACAGGAGGTAGAATACAAATTTTGGAGCAAAACTTTCAACATGAACTTCTCCAGAAGGGGTCATTTTCTAAGCTCAACAAATCCATATTTTCAGATAAGGCAGAATATGACAGATTTGCTAGATAATCCTTATGCAAAGACAAATGTGTGGGTGCATGAACCTTACCACTCTCACGCATCGTATTTTCAATTTCAGATTTATATAGTCATGATGCATGCACGTCCTATTCATCCTTACAAAATAAAATAATTGCCAAATAGCTTTGGTCTTACGAAGTTAGTTTCGGTGGCACACACAATACGTCTCTCACTATAATAGCTAGTCGAAAATTCTCTAACCGTTCTTAAACTTATCATAATCGCGGTTAGTGTACCTGCAGAAGATTGATATAGCATATATATATCCATTGAACCTTTCATGCCAGCACTCATGAAAGCGTCCGTATTCATTACCGTTCACTATAGAAATGGCATCCGTACAATTCCCGCCGTACAGACGACGTTAACATACGCTATCGAGATAGCGTATTCACGGGGGTACCGTCTTGAGACGGGGGTATGAACAGCGATCGCCATACCCTGCGCCAAACCTTCTACTCCCAATATAATCAACTAATAGTTGGTATATTGGCAGCACCTCAAGTAAGCCACTGCTTGAGGGCAGCGTTCGGCTCACATCACCGACAGGAAGGCCAAGCTCTCTCAGTTGGCTGAGGATTCTTACCTTCTTACCTTAGCGATGAGTGCGTCGTTACAGAAATTAAGGGTCGATTGTGCATAAAAGTTACTTTTGACAGAAAGTAATGTGCTGGAAGTCAGTTGATACTATTCATAAGTTAGATAGCCACCTAGTAACTTTCCCATAATCCCTTAGGGCTTTACGAACTAGGTACCATCCTTAACGAACCAACGCATTTTGCAAACATAATTTTTGTGGTCAAGTTTTATTAAAACAAGTTTTTAAGGCTTGTTGCATTCTCTGGCGTATGCATTTCGGCTCTGGTACCAGCTGTGATAGAACCACCTGAATTAATCCGGCTCAAGTGCGCTAACCATCACCACGAGGGCAATCAGGGCTAACTCGCACTTCAAACGGAATAATCTATTGGTCTGTCGGGTAACCTTCCGATACAACCACGGTTTTTGCCGATCGAAACCACACATACATGTACTCACACGAAGGTGAGCCCAGAGGATACAACATTCCACAAATTTTACATCACAGGTTCATCATAAATTATTATTACAACGGAGTTCAAATTCGTAAAACAAGGTACTTCAGAGTTCAAAATAATTGAGTTCTTCAGAGTTCAATGCAGCTGAAAAATAACGATAAACTACTCGACGATACAGGGTGTCTTGAGGAAGCCCGTACGAGACATCACTCGACATTATCACCGTTGGCCGGGGGCGTATCCCATTCCACCGACCAATCAGGAGGAAGGGTACAAGGCCAAGTCAAACTAGCGATCATATCCTCGAAAGTTTCACCTGAAAACAAGCCACAAGCAAGGCTGAGTATACTAATACTCAGCAAGGCTTACCCGACTAGTGGAATATACTTAGCCGACTACTAGACATGCAAGACTTCTGGCTTGAGGGGTTTGTTTTGCCGAAAAGCATATACAAGTAGGTCCTTACTTTCAAATTTTAGCTCCAGATTCTAGTTTTCTTTAACCATTCTAGGTAAGCAACTATCCAATATCATACATGGTGGAAGAATTAATTTGCATCCAACAAGATTAATCATCATCATTGTTTCTCTTCTTACTCTATGTGGTAAAAGGGTCAAGCAGTCTCAATAACCGCGAGAAACGGACGATTCAAATCGAATTTCTTAACCTTGCAAGGGAAACCTAAACACACATCACGTGGTTACTCCTAGAGTCACACGTGCAACTTTTCCCTTCAATTCCCGCTTCACGGAACAGGCCCACCGCCCTCGACTACACGTCCCCATGGACCCGGCCATGGCGGCACATGCACCCGCCATTTGCTAGATGTGAACGAATTCAAGACGATGGGGAGTATATTTCGGCTTCGGTTCAATCCGGTACTTAAGCTTACCGATTACCATATTCTCGGCATGTGGTTAGTACGTTCAAAGACTTAACCACCACTACCACACACTGCGGCCTTAGCATTTTTCACTAAACAGACGGGGCCTAAATCATCAACATAAACATCGTACCATAGCCCCGTCCGTCGACCTTATGATTGCAGCATGTAGCAAACAATCAACTCCTAAATTCTCGCGAGTGATAGGAAATCACTCGGCTTTTACCGGAGTCCTATTAGCATAGCATTCTATCGAGCCTTACATCTAGTGTTCAGAGCTTGGGTACCTAGGATCATGCGACTAAGTTTTCATTCAACTCCTATAAACTTAATGCACAACTAAAGTAGAGTAATAAGTTGCATAAGTTTAGGAAAATAGGGTTCATGCTCCGGGGCTTGCCTTCTTGGGTAAAGTTAGCTTGGGGCTCGTCCGAACTCGGGTTCGTGTCTTCGAAAGATTCAGTTAGATTCACTTGAGCTTCACGCTGCTCACTCTCGGACGCAGGCACCAGCTCGTACGTTCCGTCGGTGAGAGTAGTCGATTCTATATGAATGCACAAGTGTAAGTTATAGTGATGGTATATCACGATTATTTTCCTTCATGATAAAGTTGCAGTCCATAAAACATCGATTCGGTTGTGAAGTTACTTAGTTAAGATTTCTTTGGGCAATTGTTAATAGAGTATAACTTAACTATTAACTTCATTAAACAAGAAGGGGTTGTGTTATATTGCAAACTCAATTTTCTAAGCACAACATGGATTAAACACAACTTCTGGACTAAGTAACTTCTGATGATGAAATTTTTATTTAGAGCCTATTATAAAGAGACAAAAGCACTGTAAAAATTTCAGATATTTTCACGTAGTAGAATAATTATGAAAAATATAATACACAGCCACTGCTAGAACCTAGTTATTTTTATACAGGATAAACCATGCAAGTATTGACACCAATAATTTTGCAGGGGATTAATCTATCCATATATGTGTTACTGTAAATTTTTCAGATTTTACTGTGCAAGATACAAGGCATAATAAATAGGACAATTTATACCTATTTTAATAAATACTAATTTCTACAGGATGTTTTACAGAGTTTCTATGTATGAAACTTTTTATACAGCAAGAGCTACTCTGATGTGTCTCACAGTAAAAACTTGAACATTTTCCAAGCCTATAAACTAATTATTTGAATTAGTGCACTTTTCCTACCACAAAATTATATAAATAGGTTACAAAGAGGAAAAAGGTTCTAAACTTTTTCTGTGGTATTTAGGTATTACTATAATAGCTCTGGAAAAGTTTCACCACATGAATCATAATACAACAGCAGTTACAAATTAGTTTTTTTATTTCATGACATAAACAAGGTTTAACAAAAATTTTAGCTGGAGATGGGTTCTGGTCCTAATATTTTTTCACTAGACTACACATCAAGTAACTAAACTACTTTCCAAAATTCAGGTTCAACCTTTTTCTACAACAGGGGGTACATTTAAAGTCCATTAAACTTTCCATTTAATTTAGAGCAAGATTTAGCAAGCAACTGATGAAAATCATGTAACAAAAGTTGTAGATTTTCATCTAAATATTCCAGAACAGTTGAGTTTGTATTTTTCCAAGTTTTCTATGATTTTATATGAATTTTACAATTTCGCTGCTTTTGAAACTAGGTTTAAAACTTTCTTTTACAGAGGGGTCCCTGGAAACTTGCGTGCAGGCCCCTGGGAAGATTGCAATCAAAGCAATGTGGTCCCTGGTGGCCGGCCGGCGAGCTCGAGCTCGATTCCGGTGAGGCGAGGGGCCGGCGGTGAGGGCAAGGTGGGAGAGGAGCACGGGGAAGGCATGGGCTACCTTTGGCTGGTCTCAGTTGGGGCCGGGGGTGGCCGGAGGTGGCTCGTCGGCGCGGAGCAAAGGGGCGGCGGCGGGGCGGAGCGTCGGCGACGGTGCTCCGGCGAGGAGGGGAGAGCGTGGGTGGTCGATGAACTTCGCGGGGTCGAGGAAAACCCGTTTTGAGGCTTGGCTTGGACAGAGGAGCTCCAGAGTGGGCTGTCCACAGAGAAGCAGGGGAGCGGCGACGGCGCGGCGGCGCTGGCGGTGCTCCGGCGGTTGAGCTGGCCGGGGAAGAGGCCGGTGAGCTTCAGTGGAGGGAGGGCAAGCTCGCTGGGCGATGGGTTGGGGCAGTGGGAGGCTGGGGAGTGGGGCTCCACGGGCGGGTGGTGCACGGTGGCGGTAATGGTGGCGGCGGTGGCATTCTGGTGTCTGGGCGCGCGAGGGGGGGCTCAGTGCGGTCTTATGTAGGCAGCAGAGAGGCGGGAGGAGGGCGGGACTTGACTGCGAGGCGCGGGCGCGGGCGGCACGATGGGGGCGCGTTACTGGTCGCGGTGGGCGGCGAGCAGAGCCGGCGCGGCGTGCGGCGGGCGCGGGCAGGGGAGTGGGCGCTGAGGATTTGGCGTGGGGAGTGGGAGATCACGCGACGCACGGGTTGGGCGAGGAGCTGCAGCAGCTAGCTTGTCGGGCGGCGAGCGCGGCGACTGGCGGGACGCGGCGGGGCACGGGCATGGCGCGGCGGGCGGCGAGCAGGGGCGTGCGTCGCCGGCGTGCGTGTGGCGTGCGCGGACTGGGGAGGAGTGCGGCGTGCGGGCGCGACCAGGCATTGGCTTGGCGCCTAGCGCCGGTCAGGCATCGCCGGCCAAGTGGCCTGCGGCGACTGCGCGGCGGCAGAGGGTCAGGCGAAGCGAGGGGTTGGGCGAGCGTAGGGTTGGGCGAAGCGAGGGTTGGGTGAGCGAAGGGTCGGGTGAACGTATGGTCGGGCGAGCGTAGGGTCGGGCGAGCGGCTGCGCGTCGGAGGGTCGGGCGGAGCGTAGAGAGATGGGTCTGCAGTGAAAATAGAAGAAAAGGCAGGGGCTGGTTTGCAAATCTAAGTGTTTCTCAAATTTTCATGTTGCAACTCAAAAATTCTTGAACATGAAAGTTGTTCAAAATGAAAAGTTACACAAGTTTTGTTTTAGGCCAAAGTTCATTTGAGTTCTAGCTTAGAAGTTATTTTAAAAACTCAAAAAGTATAATTCGGAGGGCACGTCATTTCCTGGGCAAAAGTTTACATTCACTCCTAGGCTTCAACTAGACTTTTGATTATCAAGTCAATAACGATATGCCTATTCGGTTTCGTAGCCATGTTTGCATCGATGTGAAAGTTATTTAATTCGTTTGATTTAAAGTACATGTACTTATGCACATATACACAACTATTTTCAATTCAAAGCAAAACCAATTTATAATTCATTTCTTTTAAACTTTTCTTAGTTATTTATGCATCGTGTTAAGCTAATGAGGCTTATTTCTTAATTTAAACACCTAAGGTGTTACAGGCAGGTACTCGTCATGACTTGTCGCAGGTCAAGTAGGAGGAGAACGAGACACTAAGGTCGTACACGCGCGACTTCTTCGACACCCGCGCAACCATCGCCTACATCGCCGACGAGGAGGTCATCCGCAACGGACTAGCCATGAAGCAGATGTACTGCGAGTTCGGGAGAAACCTCCCGAATACCTTACTCGAGCTCCGTGACATGATGCAGCGATGGGCGGATCAAGAAGACAAGGAGAACGACCGCTTCCCCAAGCGCAAGAACGACAAGGGCAACAACAACAACCACTCCGACGAGGGCCAGTACAACAACTCAGGCGCCACTCGCAATCGGAAGCCGGAGGACCAAGTGGCCAACATCGAGCACAACCCTCGCAGCAAGAAGTTGGGCAAGCTTCAGGATCAGTACGAGAAGATCCTCCACAAGCAGTGCCCGATGCACCTGAAGGCTAAGCATACAATGTTCCAGTGCACCGTCCTCCGCAAAAGGCTCAACGCACCACCTCCTCCCGATGATGAGGAGAAGGCCAAGGACAAGGCAGACGAGGGCAACGACAAGTTAGGGCCTCCGGGTTTCCAGCACCCGACTAATACCGTCAATGTCATCTTCGGAGGCGAGGATGGTATCCTCACAAAGCGCGTGCAGAAGCTTTTTCGGCGCGAGATCATGTAACTTGAGGCTGCAGTGCCGCGTCCTCTGAGACACAGCGAGGTCCTGATCTCTTTCTCCAGAGAGGATCAGTGGACCAGCTTCTCTGAGCCGGGAAAACTTCTGCTCGTACTGGATCCGATAGTCGCGGGCTCTACACTGACCCGAGTACTCATCGACGGGGGAAGTGGGTTGAACCTGCTCTTCCCGAGTACTCTAAAGAAAATGAGGCTGGACATCGGCAAGATGCTTACCCCTAGCAAGGCTCCGTTCTACGGGATCGTCCCGGGTAACGCGGCTACACCGATGGGCTCGGTCACACTGCAAGTTACTTTCGGGACAGCTGACAACTTCCGTACAGAGTACACAAAATTCGAAGTCGCGAACTTTGAATCTTTGTACCACACCATCCTCGGCAGGCTCGCCTTGGCCAAGTTCATGGTGGTACCCCACTACATCTACTTGGTTTGAAAATGCCAAGAACCAACGGTGTACTCTCCCTCCACGGCGATGTCGAGAAGTCCTACGACTGCGACCAGGAGGCGATCAAGTATGCTGCATCAGCGCGCATGCCAGAGCCTTCATCTGAAGTACTCACGGCCGCACAGCAACTCTCCGAGACAATGCTAGAGGTGGCGAACAAGAGACCAAGCCAGTCGAGGGTGAAGCCAAACCCCGACGTCGGCATCAAGATCATCCAGCTCCAGGAGGGTGACTCATCCAAGACCGCCCTGATTGGCGGAAACCTGGATAGCAAATAGGAACTCGTGTTCGTCAACTTTCTTAGGGCCAATCGAGACATTTTAGCTCGGAAACCAGCGGATATGCCAAGTGTGCCCAAGGAGTTGATCGAGCATGCCCTGAAAGTTGATCCCAAGGCCACTCTGAGGAAGCAATGACTACGTCGTTTCTCTCCAGAAAAGAGGCAGGCCATCAAAAAAGAGCTAGCTAAACTACTCACGGCTTGTTTCATCAAAGAGGTGTACCACCTAGAGTGGCTAGCCAACCCTGTACTTTTTCTTAAAAAGAATAACAATGAATGGAGGATGTGTGTCGATTATACCGATCTCAATAGGCACTGCCCGAAAGATCCTTTCGCGCTTCCCCGCATCGATCAAGTCATTGACTCCACCGCCGGCTGCGTCCTGCTCTCCAGATCAAGACTGCGTTCATTACCCCGTTCGGCGCCTATGCATACACGACTATGTATTTTGGGCTGAAGAACGCGGGTGCGACTTACCAACGAGACATACAGCTATGCCTCGCTGACCACTTATATCGCAACGTTGAAGCCTATGTGGATGATGTGGTTGTCAAAACTAGAAATCCCGATGTATTCATCTCTGATCTCGAGGAAACCTTCAATAGTCTGCAAAGATTTCAGTGGAAGCTCAACCCGACTAAGTGCGTCTTCGGCGTACCCCAAGGGAAACTCGGTTTCATTGTCAATCACCGAGGCATTGAGGCTAACCCTGAGAAGATAACCACCATCACAAGCATGGGGGCTCCAAAGAAGATTAAAGATGTGCAGAAGCTCACCTGCTGCTTGGCGGCAATAAACAGATTCATCTCCCGACTTGGAGAACGGGGTCTACCCTTCTTCAAGCTCCTCAAGCGGCAGGATAACTTCGTTTGGACCGAGGAAGCAGCGCAGGCATTGGAGGACCTTAAGGCTCACCTCCAATCGCCCCCCATCCTCACAGCTCCAAACCCAGGCGAGAACCTGCTACTTTACATCGCTGTGACTACTCACGTAGTCAACATGGCTATTGTGGTGGAGCCAAACGAGGAGGGCCATGCCTTTGGCGTACAGCGGCCAGTGTATTTCATTAGTGAAGTCCTTTCTGAGTCAAAGGTTCATTACCCTTCGACTCAGAAACTTCTCTACGCTATACTCATTACCTCCAGAAAGCTTCGCCACTACTTCGACGAGTACAAGATCTCAGTTGTCACTGACTTCCCGTTGGCGGATATACTCCACAACCGGGATGCCACTGGACGTATCTCCAAGTGGGCAATGGAACTAGGGGCTCTCAACATCGACTTCAAACCACGCACTGCCATCAAGTCACAAGCTCTAGTCGATTTCCTAGCGGAGTGGCAAGAAAACGAAGTACCAACTCCAGATAACCAGCCAGAGCATTGGGTCATGTACTTTGATGGCTCCCTCAAGCTCGAAGGTGGTGGTGCAGGAGTACTATTTATCAGTCCGACTGGTGAACAACTTAAATACGTATTCCAAATACTATTTAAGTCTCCAACAACGAAGCCGAGTACGAGGCACTACTCCACGGGCTACGCCTGGCTGTCTCCCTTGGCATCAAGCGACTGCTCGTTTTTGGCGACTCCTTATTGGTGGTCCAACAATGCAACAAAGAGTGGAATACCAACAAGGAGACCATGGATGCTTACGTCGCACTAATCGACTCGCTCGAGAACAAGTTCTCAGGGCTCGAGATTCGTCACGTGCTCCGCAATAACAATGTCGGGGTAGACGTACTCTCAAAACTAGGCTCTGAACGAGCCAAAGTTCCGGCTGGAGTCTTCGTCCACGAACTCCACCACCCATCTATCCTGAGGATAGAACATAGCACCACTGACCAGGGTCCCTTGAACTTTCGTCAGGAGGTGTTCATCGTCGACGTCGACTGGCGTTCTCAGTTCATCGATTTGATCAAGGAAAAGAAGCAGCCTCCCAACGTTGACCCTAAGACTGCCAAGGCTATTCGACTAGTCAGGCGAAGCAAGGGTTATGTTCTGGTGGGGGAAAAGCTCTACAAGTGTGGTTCAGCTTCAAGGATACTCATGAAGTGCATGACTACCGCAGAAGGGCGACAAATCCTTGACGAAATCCACGTAGGCGCTTGCAGCAATCATGCAGCCTCCCGTACACTAGTCGGGAAGGCTTTCAGTTCTGGGTTCTATTGGCCTACGACTTTGGCTAACGCCAAAAATCTCGTTCGCCGATGCACGAACTGCCAATTCTTCGGTAAACAAGCTCATGTCCCCGCTCACAAGCTGCTCACCATACCATCTTCTTGGTTGTTCGCTTGTTGGGGCCTCGACATGATCGGTCCATTGACAACAATGTCAGGAAGTTTTATTCATGTGTTGGTGGCAATTGACAAGTTCACAAAGTGGATCGAGTACAAGCCAATCACAACACTGATGGCGGATTGAGCAGTCACCTTCATCTGTGACATCCTCCATCACTTTGGTTTCCCTCATACAATCATCATTGATCTGGGCTCCAACTTCACATCACATGAGTTCTGGGAGTTCTGCGAACGAAGCAGCATTGAGGTCAAGGACGTGTCGGTCGCCCATCCGAGAGCCAATGGCCAGGTGGAGCATGCCAATGGCTTGATACTCGATGGACTCAAGAAAAGACTCTATGATGAGAACAACAAAAAGGGAGGCAAGTAGATTTACGAGTTACCCACGTTCGTTTGGGGGCTTCGTACTCAACCGAGTAAAGCCACAAGACAGTCACCTTTTTTCCTCGTCTACGGGTCAGAAGCAATTCTTCCAGCTGATATGATGTGGAACTCACCCAGACTGGAGATGTATGAGGAAGGAGAAGCTGATGAGGCAAGGCATCTGGAACTGGACTGCGCTGAAGAAATCAGATGCAATGCCTTGCTTCGATCAGCCCGCTACTTACAAGGTGTTCGCCGGTACCATGACCGCAACGTCCAGAAAAGATCCTTTAACGTTGGAGACTTGGTCCTATGCTGCATCCAAGATGAGACTGGGCTCCATAAGCTCAACTCTAGATGGGAAGGACCCTTCATCGTCACGAAAGTCACAAGGCTAGGGTCGTATCGACTACAGTACTCTGACGGCCAGGAAGTTCCAAATTCTTGGAACATCGAGCACCTACGCCATTTCTATGCCTAAGAAACTTGTACCAAACTTGTCAGCTGTAGCACAGCTCAGTATGATAATACACGGTTGTTTCGGTTCCCCAAACGACTATTGTATTTTTATTTTTTCTTAGCAACATTGAGTAAACTCGGGGGCTGTCGCCACGAGTTATGTCAATACGCTGCCTTCTACTAATCGTCGGAAATACTCGGGCGCTACGCCACGAGTAGTCACCATCACGATTAGCCAACAAATAGCCTCTCAGGTTATCCCCTCGAACAAGTTCAGGGATCTCTTTCCGACTACCTCCCCTTACAGCTTATTCAAGCTAGGGGGCAAGGTCTTATAGGGTAAAGTCGAAGAGGTTCTCACACCTTCTTACAGAGGTTCTACGAACACAACTCTGTACAAAAGTACAACCTAGTATACAGTTCACCAACTGAAGCGATGCCTTCAGGGTAACTATACACTAGAACTAACGTACTAAAGTGTTTTACGATTACCTTTCAACACGCCATTTCACAAGTCGAGCGTAGCAAACAACAATCAAACAAGCACTAATATATTACATGAGCAACTGTTGTTTTTCCAACAAAACAGACACAGTTTAATACAGCTCAGAAGAGCGAAAGGTCGTCTACAATCTGATGAGCAACATCTTGTACTTCGCCACGGTACTCGTTGAACTACTCTTCAGCACACTCTCCAGAGACGCCTTCTGCGAACGGGCGAACATCCATGCCCGGAAAGTATGACTTCACCACAGCTAAGGCATGACTAAGAACGACCTTCGCGGTGCCGGATGCGTACCCGGCGATGCTTGTCGGAGCATCAACCAGGCGTTGCACCAGAGAACGGTCATCCGGCGTTGGGTCAACAAACTCACAAAGCTGGTGAGCGGCCGTAGCAAGTTGCTCCATCTCCTCCTCCTTGCGCTTCCTGTCTCGGGCCATGGACTGGATTTGCTGCATATTCTCCACGAGCTGCTTATCAGCATCCTTCAACTGGCGAGTCATAGTCTTGTGCTCCTTGTCCAGATCCGAGTACTTCAGCTGTAGCTCTTCCAAGGCCTTCTGCAGCTGTTCCTTCTCCTCTGTAAGTTCGTATATGTCACATTTCTGGTCGGTTAATGCTTTTTTAATACGAGCATACTCTGGAAAAAAGTACATACATGCAACTCAGAAAAAAGACAGAGAGGTAACACTACTCAGGTTTGAGGAATAAACTACATACTCTCTTTCTGAGCGGTCAAGTCCTTGACCTTCCGGATCGCCAAATCGTGCTTCCGCTGCTGATCAATCATGGCGTCCTGATGCGAGGTCTACAAGGCCTCGAGTTCTTCCTTGAGCTTGAGGTTCTTGGCCTTCTCAGCCTTTAGGCTCTCCTCTGCATCGTGGGTACGCGGTAGCACGTCCAAAATCCGCCTCAGCAGGGCTGACTTCTCCCTGGAGCGCTCAACAAGGCTCTACACAAAGGAAACAACAAGTCAGTATACTTCTACAACAGGACATTAACGCTAGAGGAAGTACTCGACTACATACCTTGGTGTAATCGGTGAAGCGACGCCCCAGCTCCATCATGAGCGTGACAGTCTCCGGCTCCACCAACGGGTCCTCGAAGAGCTCAGCGCATGGAGGAGGAACTTCTCCCTCCCGCTGCTCAGGTACCCGGCAGTCCTCCGGGACCTCCTCCTGCTCTTGCGCCTGAGAAGTCCCTGGGGGCATCTTGCTGTGCCAGGGTACTCGTGACCGCCTTCTAGTCGATCCGAGCACTTTTTTCAAGATTCGCCAAGGGAGTAGTCCCCGGGGTTTCCATCTCTAGCTTCACCTCCGGATCTGCCGGAGGCTCGATATCTCTTCCTACGGTGGCCATCGGCACATCCCCGACGACTGGAGGCTCGGCGGTACTCATGGCTGCAGGTACCTTTGGCAACGAGTCCTCACTCGTGCCAACCTGGTCGGTGCTGCAGGTCGCTGGCTTGGGAGTCTCCGACTTCCTGAAACAGATGTGTTAGTACTCAGCATTAACACAAAAGCTACAACACGATACTTCTGGCTACTAACCTTGCAGGCTTCCTGAGGGGGAGTACCGCGGGTAATACCAGCCCTCGCGGCGTGGTTTTTATCCCGGAACAGGGGGAGGCCAGCTTAATAGTCGAGGGTGGCGACTGCCCCGCCGCCGGACTCCTTTCCCCGACTTCTCCAACTATCCCTTGCCTCGGGGGCTTGGGGTTCTTGTCAGTGCCACTACGGAAGCAAGTTTACTACCAGTTCGTGGAAGAATGGCAAGATCAAGCAGCTAAGGGAGTATTAGACTACTTACATCACCTGGCGACTGCTTGGTGTTGTCGCTGTTGCAGCGGCTCTCCCTTCCGCGTTCCCACTCGATGTGGGCGTGGAGGATCAGCCGCAACGTCGCCCGTGTCTCTCTTGGTGGGCGGGTCTTGGGCTACTTCTTTGAAAACCGGTTTTGGCGGGTCAGATCTGAACCGCTCCAAGTCGCCCTATAGACAAAAGCAAGTTATCAATGACTACTCAGTCAACACGACTACATCTCAAATGTACTCGAATTAGCACTTACCGGATTCGGCGAGTAATCCGTGCTGAACAACCTGGGGATGTAAGGCTCCGAGTTCACCCCCGTAAACAGGCGGGTGATCCAGCGCATGATTTCTTCAACGGATGGCACATCCCAGGCCATCCGTGACGGGTTCCGAATACCTTCGTACTCGAAACCCAGGTGGACGCATTGCTGGAGGGGCTGCATGCGCTGCTCGATAAACAAGTACGCCGCAGACTCCCCAGTGACGCCCTTGTCTTTCAGGTGCTTGATCTGCTTCATCAGCTCGGGGATGTCGCGGTGATCCTCCTCCATCGGCTTCTTCAGCCAACATTGTTGGCGCTGGGATGGGAAGTTGTCCTGTCCGGGGAGGCTAGGCTCATGGTTCCCAATGTAGAACTACTGCGCATGCCACCCGGACAGGCTACTTGGGGTCGTGTACACGAGGTACACTGCCTTGTCGCGCAGCTGTACCCCGGCACCCCCGACTAGTGCGGGATTATATTCGTCCGGCTGAGGTTTAAGGCGGAAGAGATGGCGGAAAAGATTGAAGTGTGGGCAAATTCCTAAGAATGCCTCGCACAAATGCACAAAAATCGAAATGTGCATAATGGAGTTTGGGGGGAGATGGTAATGCTTGATTTTATAAAAAACAAGCAAACCGCGGAAGAATTCAGAAGAAGGTAGAGCAAGGCCGAGGTCAGCAAATGGGGCGAAAATTATGGTCTTACCCGTGTTCTCCCGTGGCAACGAGTCGTTGCCGGTGGGCCGCCACTGCACCACTCCCTCCTCTTGTAACACCCGCTCAGCGACGAGCCAGAGCAGGTCCCTCTCCCGAATGGTCGAGGCCCTCCACGATGCGCCTTCCGCCATCTTGGCGACCTTTGCCGACGGCGGCGATCCACCTTCGCCTTCGCCCTCCCTTTTCCTTCCACGACCGGCGGCGGCTTTCTTTGGCATCGCCTCTTCGTGCACATGCCACGGGGAACCCACGCGGGTGTGGACGTGAACAAGGATCGAGGATTCAGGCTTTCTCTTGGCTTGGATTTGGGCAGAGAAGTGGTCGTTTTGTGAGCGGCGGCGGTGGCTAGGGTTCTTGGCTAACCGATCTGTTTTTACTGCAGTGAAAACAGAGACGGGTAAAAACCCTAAGGGGTAACGTGGGGTTATTTATAACTAGCGGCTCCCCATTTTTTCGTTGGAAGCTGAAGAGGCTTTCTTGGGATAACATTTCGATTTAGAGCAGTTTTTATGGGTTCTGTTCAACGGATAATGGAAACTAGCCATTTCTCAGGGATAGGCTCCCAAGAGTTCGGACTTTCCAACTTCCAGAGCAAAATTACCCTAAAAATCATCAAATTGAGTTTAAAAAAACATACATTCCATGCCACAACTCTTTAGATCCTTTTTTCCAAATAGTGGAATTTGGATTAAAGGCTCGGGGGCTGCGGGATACGTGTCATCAACGGCTTATTTTTCAAAAATTCTTGGAAGATACAGACGGACGATTCAAGACTGGTCTGACCCTCTGCCTGATTCTACGATTCAACCTAAGTCTCGGGGGCTACTCCATAGGGAGTGCGAGTTCATCTGTACACCCAAAATATAGGAATTAAAATTTCAAAAATATTTTTATAAAAGTCACAAGATAAAATTGAGCATGCATCTTTATTTCTTTTCTTCTTCTATTCTTTCTTTCAGCCCAGCCCAATTCTTATCTTCTCCTTCTTCTCTTTTTCCCGCGGCCCAACTCAGACAGCCCAATCTGCCTCACCTCTCTTTCACCGACAGCTGGGCCCCATCTGTCGGCGTCTTCTTTCTTCTTTCCTTTCTTCTTCCTTTGTTCCGCATCGCTCCCCTCTTTCCTTTCTCCGCCGCGACAGCAGGAGCGCCGCACCGTCGCCCGTCCTTTCCTCTTCCTTTCTTTTTTCTTCTTCACCCCGAGTCCGGATCGACTCCACGCCGTCGCCCGTGTCTCTCTTTCCTTCCCCGCGATGCAGGCAGGCTTACCTTACTAGCCGCAGTTCCGCCCTTTCCTTTGCAAGAGCCGCCGCCTTCCTTATTCCCGGCCAATCCGCCCCTATAAAACCCCGCCGGAGCCCCGCTTTGCAACCAGAGTCATCCTCAAACCCTTTCCTCTACTCAACACCGTCGCACGCCGCTGGAAGTCGCACACCGGAGAATCACCGCCGCCCCGTGTCGCCGCCTCTTCGTCGACTCGCCGTTCCGTAGCTTCTCCGCCGTCTTCAACTCTCGTCGGAGTTCCGCGAGTTGGTGAGCATCAAGCCGCACCAGATTCCCCTCTCTCTCTTGCTCCGCCACAAACCTGATTTCTCGCCGGACCCCTGTTTCCGCCCGCCGCCGTGGCCGCCAGCCTACAGCCGCCGCACAGCCATTCCGTGACCACCCTCACCTTTGCCGTGCCGCCCACTCTCTTCCCGGCATAAACCCAGCCTGAACCAAGCCCCGAAACACCGGATTCGGTGAGGCACCGGCCGCCCGCCGCCGTCGATTCGACCGACCCTTACCCCGCCGATTCGCCCGACCCTTACCCCGCCAATTCGACCGACCCGCCGCTCGATTTTGATCCAACGGACCAGATTCACCCGACCCTAGCCGTCCCCGAAAATCTTGCAGAAAGATCCCTAGGTTTTCCAGGAATCAACCCGCAGTCCAGATCAGTAGAAAAATAATTAGAGTTGAGCCCTTTCTTTTTCTGTCCCGGCCCCTGACATTTCTAGAATTAGTACCCGCCGTCCAGAACCTCTAGTTTTGCACCCAGACCCTCTGTATAAGGTTTAGTTATGTTCTAGCCCTTAATTTCTTCAGATTTAGCCCCTAGAAGTTCAAAACTCTTGCAGTTAGGTCCCTAGATCTCTGTTTTAGCAATATCTTCATCGTTTCAACTCCGATTTCAGCAATTCTTGCGCTCCCGCGATCCTTGCATCTTGAACTACAACATTATCATCTTTTTCCTTTCTGTTTGTATTGTTTGTTGTATTTTTTCTTATTTGTTTGTGTATGCTTGTTTGTGTGATCGCGTAGACAACGTGACGTTCGAGCAAAATCAAGAGCAAGCTTGCGAGGAAGAGAACCAGCAGCTGTTTGAAGAAGGCAAGTGGATTTCCCCACTGCATATTCTATTTGATCCCAACAACAGCATGATAATTCACTTTACTTTAATGTTGCTTGCATAAACTTGATGGGTTACCTATGCTAAGGACATACCTAGTCTTTTACCCCAAACCTTGAAACACCTGGGTTTACTATTCATGTTGGGTAGTCACGCTTAGTTGCAAACTTTGGGATTGGTATTGGTTTACTCTTATGACAATGTTGATCACGTTTCATATTGTTGTTATACCACGTTAATTCAAGATCAACTTTGTTTAACGGGAACATGGAGAACCACCCAACTGAACAGTGCAACCACAAAGTCATATGGCTCTGACCTTAGCCAATTAATTAGATGTGTAGTTTGCTGGTGGCCTTACCGAAAGGGCAAGGAGGGGGTCGGTGATAGGGGTCATAGCCTGATCCTCTTGGGGTAGCTGCCTTTGCTAAGGAGCTGACCATTAGGGAGGTTTATGGACCACACTGCTACTGAAACTCTAGTGGGCTGTCTAGCTCTCGACATGTCTTTGTAAAGGCTTCGTAGTGTACCTTCGCCACTCACCTCGGAAGTGTTTAAGGGCCTTGCAAACCCGGGCGACTCAGGGAAACACGATTTGTGGGTAAAGTGTACAACCTCTGCAGAGTGTAAAACTGTTATAACAGCCGTACTCACGGTTAAGAGTGGCTTGGACCCTCACATGATAATGAAACTTGAAGATTAATTAAATTGTGGTTCGTGGATTATGTTATTGTTGATGGTACCTTTATGTTTTTGTTAAAGTGGGTTGGTATAACCTTAAACCTAGTTAATAGGTGCTTGTTAATAAATATTTGACCAACTAAAAGTGATCGCTGCTGCAAACCTTAGCCTATCCTTGATGGCCTTGCATATTCACCCCACTTGCTGAGTACCAACCATAAGAGTACTCACCCTTGCCCCCTGCTGTTCAGAAGAGAACTTTGAAGAGGAGATTGTGGCAGAACCACCTGAATTAATCCGGCTCAAGTGAGTTAACCATCACCATTAAGGCATTCTTGGTTAACCTTACACTTCAAACGGAGTAATCCACTGGTCTGTCGGGTATAACCTCCCGATACAACCACGGTGAACGGATCGAGCACCATACATACAAATGCTCATGCGACGATGAGCCCAGAGAATACCACATTCCAGCAAATATTACATCATTAGCATAAGTGAATATTACAGGCCAAGTTTTGAGTTTAGAAAACAAGTACTTCAATTAACATAAATAAGTTCTTCAGAGTTAAGTTGCAGCGGAAATAAAAAACGGAAACTACTCGACGATACAGGATGTCTCGATGAAGCCCGTACGAGACATCACTCGGCCTTATCTCCGTTGGACGGGGGCGCATCCCATTCCACCGACCAACCAGGGGGAAGAGTGCAGGGCCAAGTCAAGCTAGCAATCATGTCTTCGAAGGGCTCACCTGAAAACGAGTCACAAGCAAGACTGAGTATACTAATACTCAGCAAGACTTACCCGAGTAGTAGAATCTACTCCACCTACTCTAGACATGCCAGGCTTTTTGGCTCGGGGGTTTGTTTTGCCGAAAAAGCATCTACAAGTGGGTCCTTACTTTCAACTTTTAGCTCAAGATTCTAGTTTCGTTAGCCAGTCTAGATAAGCAGCCATCTAAAGCATACATGGTGAAGCATTAAATTTTTCATCCAACCTGTTCATTCATCATCATTGTTCCTCTTCTTACTCTGTGGGTAAAAATGGTTAAGCAGTCTCAATAGCCGTGAGAAACGGACGATTCGAATCGAATTTCTTAACCTTGCAAGGGAAACCCAAACACACGTCACGTGGTTACTCCCTAGAGTCACACCTGCAACTTTTCCCATTTCTTTCCGGGCCGTGGATCGGGGCTACCCTCCGAGAGTACAAGAGCTCCACGCCACGGTTCGGCGCCGGGTCGTGACCACTCTCTGCACTCGCCATATGCACATGGGACCGAAGTTCAAAGGGTAGGATGCCGTCCCCTTGCCGGGCCAATCAGGTACTTAAGCTTACCGATTCCCATAATCTCGGCATGTGTTTAGTACGTTCAAAGACTTAACCATCACTACCACACCCTGCGGCCTTAGCATTTTTCACTAGACAGACG
The DNA here is from genome assembly GCA_032594955.1 of Panicum miliaceum. Classification (NCBI taxonomy): domain Eukaryota; kingdom Viridiplantae; phylum Streptophyta; class Magnoliopsida; order Poales; family Poaceae; genus Panicum; species Panicum miliaceum. Next base: position 628,553 of record CM064070.1, on the reverse strand, counting down.
GGCCTCAATCGTAACCATCGTTCCCTAGCCCGTCCGTGTCCTTATGATTGCAGCGTGTAGTAGTCATTCAACTCCTATTTTCTCGCGAGTGACAGGAAATCACCCGACTTTTACCGGAGTCCTATTAGCACAACATTCTATCAAACCTTACATCTAGTTTTCAAGCAAGGGTTCCTAGTATCATGCAACTAAGTTTTCATCCAACTCCTATAAACTTAATGCACAAACAAGAGTAATGAGTTGCATAATTTCGGAAAGAATGGGTTATGCTCCGGGGCTTGCCTTCGCAGTTCGCTTGGGGATCTTCCGAACCTGGGCTCGGGTCTTCAAAAGCTTCAGTTAGATTTGCTTGAGCTTCACGCTGCTCACTCTCGGACGCGGGCACCAGCTCGTAAGTTCCGTCGGCGAGAGTCGTCGATTCTACATGAGTGCACAAGTTTAAGTCGTGGAAATAGCACTTGATTACGATTTGAGAGTAATTACTACAAGGGATAGTTTCTGGTCATGAAATTTTGGATTTAGGCACATCAAGGAAAGATGTGCTTACTGTAAAATTTTCAGCCAATTTTATGTAACAGATTAATTCTGAAAAATATATTTCATAGTTGCTGTTAGATACTTGTTCTTTTTGTACAGAACAATTGGTGCAACAAATGAGTCTAAGATTTTTACAGAGCTCTCACTTGAGCATGCAGAAGCTACTTTAATTTTTGTAGGATTTATCATGCAGTATCCAGAGCATAGAAAATATGACATTCTACACCTAGGCTATTCAAAGATTCATTTTTACAGGACCCTACACAGCGTTTTTGTCCATGGAACTTTTTACACAGCAACCTCTACAACAGTGTATCTCCCAGTAAAAATTTGAGAATTTTCCAAGCTCAGATACTATTTTCTTGATTTAACGTATGTTATTAGCACATAAATCAAATAAGTGGGTTACTGTGAGATAAAAATTCTCCTAATTTTTCTCTGGCTTCTAGGTACCAATACATTAGCATAGTAAAAGTTTCAATGGGTGACTCACCACGTAACTGCAGGGATAAAACATTCTACTTACACATGAATTAAAACTAAGTTTAACAAACAGTAGAGCTAGAGATGGAATTTGGGCCTGATCTTTTTACACAGTCCTAAACATCAAGCAACTAATTCACTGCCCAAAATTTAGGGTCAGCATTGTTCTAGAACAGTGGGTACAAAATAAGTCCATTAAAGCTTCTATTTAATGTAGAGCAAAATATTTTGAGATACTGAGAAAACTTTTGTAGCAAACGTGGTAGAGTTTGTTCTGAGGATTCCAGAACAGTTGAGTTTGCATTTTTCTGAATTTTCTACGATTTTATACGAATTTTACAAGTTCACTGAATTTGAATCTAGGTTTGAAACTTTCTTTCACAACTAGGTCCTTGAATCTTACGCTCAGACCCTTCTAAAGATTTAAATCCTTGCAATTGGGTCCTCGGGCGGCTCGAGTACGGCGGCCGGCCAAAATTCCGGCGAGGGGGCTCGCCGGCGGCGAGGGGCGAGGGTCGGGGAAGGTTCAGGGGTGCGAGGGCTACCTTGTGGGGGTGTTGTTCAGGTGGGGGACGGCCGGGAAGGGCTCGCCGGCGTTGGAGCAGAGGCGGCGGCGGTGCGGCTCGCGTCGACGGCGGTGCCCCGGCGGGCTTGGGGCGGCGTGGTCCGGTCGGTGAGCTTCAGTGGCGCGTGGGGAAGCTACTTAGGGGCTCGGCTTGGACGGAGGGGGTCGGGGTCGTGCTGTCCACGGCGAGCAGGGGCGGCGGCGGCGGCGGCAGTGCGGGCGGCGGCGCTCCGGTGGCTCTGGGTGGCGTTGGGTGGGTCGGCGAGCTGCGGTGAGGTGATGTAGTGGTGGCTGGGGGCTCAGTTTGGGCAGTGGGCGGCGGCGGAGGGCGGTCCACGGGCGGATGGTGCTCGGCGGCGGCGATGGCGACGGCGAGGCGTTCTGGGCTGCGGTGGCTCGCGCGCGTCGCCGGGGTGGTGCTTTTATAGGGACAGGAGGGGGTGTGGAGGTGCCTGGGCGACGCGCGGGGCGGGGCACGGCAACGGCGTGCATTGGCCGCGGCGGGCGGCGGCAGAACGCCGGCGCGACGTGCGGCAGCGCGGGCGCGGTGACTGGGCGGCCGCGATATGGCGTGAGCGCGGTGAGATAGTGACGGGCGCGGAGTGGGGAAGCAGCAGCGGCAGCGGCTCGGGCGGAGGGCGGGCGCGGCGACTGGTGGGGCGCGGGGGCCGGGGCGGCACGGCGGAGCGCGGCTACTGGGCGCGACGGGCGGCGGGTCTGGACGCGGCTGCGTCGCGGGCACGCGCGGGCGCTGACGGGCCGCACGGCGTGGGGGCGGGGCAAAGCCGGCCGTGGCGGGGTGGTGCGGCGGCCACTGGCCTGGCGCTTCGCGCCGGTCAGGCGACGCCGGCCATCTGGCGCGCGGCGGGCGGGCGAGCGCGCGCGGTGCGGCAGAGGAGGGGGGGGGGGGGGGGAAACGAGGGACCTGGATGCAAGAATTTGGAAAACTTCAGGGGGCTGGGTGCAAACAGGGCGTTTTCTCCTCTTTCTGATTTGAGTTTCAAAAACTTTTGAACACGAAAGTTGTTCAAAATAAAAAGTTCTACAACTTTGGTTTCAGGCAAAAACCCATTTGGCTTATGGTTTGAAAGTTAAATTTAAAAGTTCAAAAGTAACCAATGTGCTCAAATTAAATTTGAATTCCAACTGAACTCGTTTTAATTCTTTCCACCCTCTCATTAGTTGGTTTAAAACATAGAGTTAGGCTAATGACATTGATTTTGAAATTGTAATTACCAGGGTTGTCACAGAGATCTTCGACGACTTCGATGAGTTCTAGGCCCTGCGTTCACCAGTTATCGCCTGTGGAAGACGGAGTTGTTGGAGACTTCGTATAGGGTATAACGGTTTATCGTTTAAAGACATTTGTGTCTCTTTTATACGGAGTGTAATATTGTTAAATACTTTATTTAGCTACTTTTTGAGCATTGTCTTTGATATATTACACTTTCCGTCTATCATATGTGTGTGAACAGGATCCTGGCCCACATATGAGATGCATCTGGTTCTTTCTAGAATCGGGTGTGACAGAAGTGGTATCAGAGCATGCCAGAAGTGTTTTGAAGAGCTGAAAACAAGATTGACCACTGCCCCTGTGTTGATAATGCCGGATATCCACAAAGGGTTTGATGTGTATTGCGATGCTTCTCGAATGGGACTTGGATGTGTGCTAATGCAAGAAGGCAAAGTTGTGGCTTATGCTTCAAGACAGTTGAGAAAGCATGAGCAGAACTATCCTACCCATGACTTGGAATTGGCTGCCGTCGTGCACGCATTGAAGATTTGGAGGCACTACATGATCGGAAACAAGTGTCAGATCTTCACGGACCATAAGAGTCTGAAGTACATCTTCACGCAACAGAATCTTAACCTAAGACAGCGCAGATGGCTAGAATTAATCAAGGACTATGATTTGGATATTCAGTATCATCCTGGCAAGGCAAATGTCGTGGCAGACACCCTAAGCCGGAAAGAACAAGCTAATATGATGATTGCTCGATTGATGCCTCAGGAATTATGTTGGGAGATGGCACGTTTGAACTTGGGAATTGTCACTCAAGCGGAAGCCATGATTATGGAGATGGAACCGACATTAGAACAAGAGATCAGAAAAGGACAGTTGACATATGCTAAGATCAAAGAGATCAAGATTCAAATTGGTTTAGGCAAGACTAAGGATTTCACCGAAGATGAACAAGGGACTGTTTCGTTCAGAAGGAGGATCTGTGTACCTGAAATTAATCACCTTCGTGAACTCATTTTGAAGGAGGCACATGATTCCGCTTATTCCATTCATCCTGGAAGCACCAAAATGTATCAAGACTTGAAAGAAAGGTACTGGTGGTATGGTTTGAAAAGAGACGTAGCAACTCACGTAGCTTTGTGTGATGTGTGCCAGAGAGTCAAAGCTGAACACCAGAGACCAGCAGGTTTACTTCAGCCATTGAAAGTATCTGAATGGAAATGGGAAGAGATTGGTATGGATTTCTTTGTAGGGTTACCTCGTACTCATGGTTAAGAGTGGCTTCGACCCTCACATGATAATGAAACTTGAAGATTAATTAAATTGTGGTTCATGGATTATGTTATTGTTGATGGTACCTTTATGTTTTTGCTAAAGTGGTTGGTATAACCTTAAACCTAGTTAATAGGTGCTTGTTAATAAATATTTGATCAACTAAAAATGATCGCTGCTGCAAACCTTAGCCGATCCTTGGTGGCCTTGCATATTCACCCCACTTGCTGAGTACCAACCATAAGAGTACTCACCCTTGCCCAATGTTGTTCAGAAGAGAACTTTGAAGAGGAGATCTTCGACGACTTTGAGGAGTTCTAGGCCCTGCGTTCACCGGTCATCGCCTGTGGAAGACGGAGTTGTTGGAGACTTCGTATAGGGTATAACGGTTTATCGTTTAAAGACATTTGTGTCTCTTTTATACGGAGTGTAATATTGTTAAATACTTTATTTAGCTACTTTTTGAGCATTGTCTTTGATATATTACACTTTCCGTCTATCATATGTGTGTGAACATGATCCTGGCGTACATATGAGATGCATCTGGTTCTTTCTAGAATCGGGTGTGACATCATCGCACCCCATATAAAAGAAGACTTGAAAACTACTTGGGGCTTGAGCACCTCACAGCCTCGAGGCAGCCAAGACAGTACTCGGAAGACACCTTCTCAAGGGGACTCAACAGGGACCTAAAGACACCTTCCAGACGTACTCGGAAGCTTGCAGTACTCGGCTATGAAGAGCTCGGGGGCTTGTCAAACCCGGGGCAGCGGGACGCACACTTGGCGTACATATTCTTGTAGTAGGGGATGGCGCATGAGCCATACCTTATCCTCATTGTAACTAGTCGTATAGAACTAGGACTAGTAGGACTTAAGGAAACTACCCGACAACGTACTCGTGTAGGACTCCTCAGACCGTCCCCGACTAGGACTTCCATGTAACCCTGTCCCCCCAGACTATATAAGGGCGGGCAGAGACCCCTCCAAAACATCTCATAACCTCTAAGGCAATACAAACCACACAGGACGTGCAAGGTTTGAAACTTTCTTTTACAACTAGGTCCTTGAATCTTACGCGCAGACCCTTCTAAAGACTTAAGTTCTTGCAATTGGGTCCTCGGGCGGCTCGGGTGCGGCGGCCGGCCGAAATTCCGGCGAGGGGGCTCGCCGGCGGCGAGGGGTGAGGGTCGGGGAAGGTTCAGGGGTGCAAGGGCTACCTTGTGGGGGTGTTGTTCAGGTGGGGGACGGCCGGGAAGGGCTCGCCGGCGTTGGAGCAGAGGCGGCGGCGGCGCGGCACGCGTCGACGGCGGTGCTCCGGCGGGCTTGGGACGGTGTGGTCCGGTCGGTGAGCTTCAGTGGCGCGTGGGGAAACTGCACCGGGGCTCGGCTTGGACGGAGGGGGGTCGGGGTCGTGCTGTCCACGGCGAGCAGGGGCGGCGGCGGCGGCGGCAGCGCGGGCGGCGGCGCTCCGGTGGCTCTGGACGGCGTTGGGCGGGTCGGCAAGCTTCGGTGTGGTGATGTAGTGGTGGCTGGCGCTTCAATTTGGGCAGGGGGCGGCTGTGGAGGGCTGTCCACGGGCGGGCGGCGCTCGGCGGCGGCGATGGCGACGGCGAGGCGTTCTGGTGGCCGGGGGCTCGCGCGGGCGGTCGGGGCGGGGCTTTTATAGGGGCAGGAGGGGGTGTGGAGGTGCCTGGGCGACGCGCGGGGCGGGGCACGGCAACGGCGTGCACTGGGCGCGGCGGGCGGCGGCAGAACGCCGGCGCGACGTGCGGCACGCGGGCGCGGCGACTGGGCGGCCGAGATACGGCGCGGGCGCGGAGGGATAGCGCGGGGCGCGGAGTGGTGGAGCAGCAGCGGCAGCGGCTCGGGCGGAGGGCGGGCGCGGCAACTGGCGGGGCGCGGGGGCCGGGGCGGCACGGCGGAGCGCGGGGACTGGGCGGCCGGGCGGCGGGCTGGGCGCGGCAGCACGCGCGGGCGCTGACTGGCCGCGCGGCGTGGGGGCGGGGCAAAGCCGGCCGTGGCGGGGTGGTGCGGCGGCCACTGGCCTGGCGCCTCGCGCTGGTCAGGCGACGCCGGCCACCTGGCGCGCGGCGGTCGGGCGCGCGCGCGGTGCAGCCGAGGAGGGAGGGACCGAAGTGCAAAAATTCGAAAAACTTCAGGGGGCTGGGTGCAAACAGGGCGTTTTCTCCTCTTTCTGATTGGAATTTCAAAAACTTTTGAACACGAAAGTTGTTCAAAATAAAAAGTTCTACAACTTTGGTTTCAGGCAAAATCTCATTTGGCTTATGGTTTGAAAGTTAAATTTAAAAGTTCAAAAGTAACCCAATGTGCTCAAATTAAATTTGAAATCCAACTGAACTCGTTTTAATTCTTTCCACCCTTTCATTAGTTGGTTTAATCATAGAGTTAGGCTAATGACATTGATTTTGGGAAGTGTAATTACCAGGGTTGTCACAGCCTTCCCCCCTTAACAAGAATCTCGCCCCGAGATTCGGTAATTCTTAGTGTGGGCGTGGGTGCACATACCAGTGGTTGAGATAAGAAACCCAGGGAAATGTTGGTTCAGGTAGCTCTCCATTTCCCAGGTGGCTTCTTCTTCCGTGTGGTGATTCCATTGTATTTTATTTATTCTAATCACTTTCCTCCTGGTCTCTCTTTCTTTTTGATCCAAAATCTTAACTAGGTGTTCGACATACGAGAGGTCGGGTTCCAACGATATTTCTTGTCGTTCCATAATCTCGGTAGGGACTCGAATACACTTCTTGAGTTGAGATACGTGGAAGACATCATGGGTGGCCGTGAGCTGAGGGGGCAGTCGTAATTTGTAGGCTACGGGTCCGCAGCTCTCTAGGATTTCGTAGGGACCAATATAGCGGGGAGCTAGTTTGCCTTTGATTCCGAATCTTCGCACTCCCTTGGTTGGTGAAACTCGAAGATAGACATGATCGCCAACTTCGAACTTTAGAGGCTTTCTCCTTTTGTCAGAATAGCTCTTTTGTCGGGCTTGTGCGGCTTTAAGATTTGCTTGTATTACTTTTACTTTCTCCTCTGCCTCGATCACCAGGTCGGGTCCAATTATTTTACGTTCTCCGGTTTGTGACCAGCTCAAAGGAGTTCGACACCTTCGTCCATACAGGGCCTCAAATGGTGCCATTTTCAAACTCGTCTGATAGCTGTTGTTGTACGAGAACTCTGCTAGGGGTAGGCATTTGTCCCAATTCTTGTCATAATGAATGACACAAGCTCTCAGCATGTCTTCAAGAATTTGGTTTACTCTTTCCGTTTGTCCATCGGTCTGAGGGTGGTATGCTGAGCTGCGAATCAGCTTAGTGCCAAGAGACGTTTGCAGTTGTTCCCAAAAGCGTGCTACAAACTGAGGACCACGATCGGAGATAATTGTCTTAGGTATTCCATGCAGGCAAACAATACGATCGAGGTAAATCTCGGCATATTTCTTGGTAGAATAGGTGGTGTGTACCGGAAGAAAATGTGCCGTCTTCGTGAGTCTATCGACGATAACCCATATGGAATCATGTCTCTGGGAAGTGTTTGGTAGCCCAACGATGAAGTCCATACTTATGTCTTCCCATTTCCATGATGGTATAGGTAACGGTTGAAGTGTACCGGCTACCTTTAAGTGGCTAGCTTTTACTCTCTGGCATGTGTCACATTCCGAGACATACGTAGCAATTTCCCTTTTCATTCTAGTCCACCAGAAGTTTTGCCTTAGGTCCTGATACATTTTGCTACTGCCGGGGTGGATAGAGAATTTGGAAAGGTGTGCTTCATCGAGAATTTTCTTGCGGAGATCACGATTCTTCGGAACGACTATACGACCTTCGAACCATAGAACTCCCTTATGGTCCTGGCGGAAACATTTATACTTCTCCTCTCCTAGAGAGAGTTTCTGTTTGATGATCTTAATTCCTTCATCCTGTAGTTGCGCCATGACGATTTGGTCGTGAAGAGTGGGCTCAACTGAGATGTGATTTAGAGTGCCTTGGGAAACCATTTCCAAGTTAAGCTTCCTCATTTCCGCACACAATGTCTCATGGTAGGACTCCATGGATAAGCAATGGCAATGGGACTTGCGGCTTAGTGCATCAGCGACTACGTTAGCCTTGCCGGGGTGATAGTGCACTTCAAGGTCATAATCCTTGATTAGTTCTAGCCATCTCCGTTGTCTCATATTCAGATCGGCTTGTGTGAAGATGTACTTGAGACTCTTATGATCCGTGTAGATATTGCACTGTGTACCCATGAGATAGTGCCTCCATATTTTTAGAGCGTGAATGACGGCTGCAAGCTCAAGATCATGAGTGGGATAATTCTGTTCGTGGGGCCGAAGGGCTCGTGAGGCATATGCAATTACTCGATCCTCTTGCATAAGCACACATCCTAGACCAGTACCCGATGCGTCACAATACACATCGAATGACTTGGTATTATCGGGTTGAGCTAACACAGGTGCAGTAGTCAGATGCTCTCTGAGAGTCTGGAAAGCTTCTTCACATTTCTCATCCCATACAAACTTTACTTCCTTCTTTAACAGTTCAGTCATGGGCTTAGCAATTCGAGAGAAATCCGGGATGAAGCGGCGGTAGTAACCGGCTAAGCCGAGAAAACTGCGAATCTGATGAACAGAGGTAGGGGGTTTCCAATCCATCACCTCCTGTACCTTGCTGGGGTCAACAGCTATGCCTTCGCTGGAGATCGTATGACCTAAGAACTTTACAGTATCCAACCAGAATTCACACTTGGAAAACTTAGCATAGAGCTGATGGTCTCTGAGTCGCTGAAGAACAATGCGAAGGTGCTTGGCATGCTCTTCCTCATCCTTGGAATAGATAAGGATGTCGTCGATGAACACTACGACGAATTTGTCAAGTTCGGGCATGAATACCGAATTCATGAGATACATGAAGTAGGCAGGGGCATTGGTGAGTCCAAAGGACATGACCAAAAACTCGTATAGTCCATATCGTGTGGAGAAGGCAGTCTTAGGGACATCGCACGGGCGAATCTTGATCTGATGATATCCCGAACGAAGATCAATCTTTGAGAAGACTCTGGCTCCAGCTAATTGATCGAAGAGTACATCGATGCGAGGAAGGGGGTATTTGTTTTTAACAGTTACCGCATTGAGAGGTCGGTAGTCCACACATAATCTCAAACTGTCATCCTTCTTCTTTACAAATAGGGCTGGACATCCCCAAGGTGACGCGCTAGGGCGAATAAAACCTTTGTCCAGTAGTTCTTGGAGTTGAATTTTCAGCTCTGCCAATTCTTTTGGGGGCATCCTATATGGTCTCTTGGATATAGGTGCAGTGCCTGGCTGTAGTTCAATAACGAACTCAATATCCCTATCTGGTGGCATTCCGGGTAAGTCGTCCGGGAAAACATCGGCATACTCGTTTACCACAGGAATATTATCTGGCTTAAGTCCTTCCATCTTATAAGCACAGGAATTCATACAATCTAGGAACGGTAGGTAAAGGGTAATGGCTCCGTGACTAGGTGAATTTATCTCAACGGCTCGAGAAGAAAGGTCCAGTGTGACTCCATGCATAGCCATCCAGTTCATTCCCAAAATAATGTCCATGCCGTCAAGGGGTAAAAGAACAAGGTCCGTGTCGATGGTTTTACTACCCAATTTGACTGGTACTTGTCTGATCATTTGGTTTGAAGCAAATTTTACCACCCGGGGTTGATATCATATACGACCCTTTGGTGTGACGAACATCCAAGCCTACTTTGGCACCGAATTTTGCACTTATGAAACTATGCGATGCACCAGAATCAAATAATATAACTGCAGGCTTGTTATGGATAGAGAATGTACCCGACATCACTGGGGCTCCTTCAGGAAGCTCTGCAAGCGTGGTGAAGTTAATCCGTCCTTGCTTGACTTGCAGGGTCTGTCTCTTGCCCCTGTTCTTGGTGTTCGGGTTGGATCCTTGACCTTGGTTGGGCTGTCCAGGCTGAGGGCATTCTCGTGCGAAGTGGCTGGAACTCCCGCATTTGAAACAGCGATTCGCGGGGCTAGGCCGAAGAGACTGTTGAAGAATGGGCCTCGGACCATTCTGTGGAGGCATCGGGGGTCGTACCATGCCGGGCTGCTGTGGGGGTCTGGCAATCCATCTTCCTGGCTGCGGGGCCCTTGGTGGAGCTGTGGGTGCGGTATTTTGCACGATGCGATACCTTGGTGGTTGGACACTTGATGGTCCTGCGGGTGCCTTTCTCTTCTTCTCTGCCCGGTGCGCCATGATACAGTCTTCCTGGGTAATGGCCATATTGACCAACTCGTTGTAGGTGTCAGCCCTGGCTAGGTTCAGACGTTCCTTGAGCTTGGTATTCAGACCTCGACGGAAACGATCACGCTTCTTGGCATCCGTATCAGCGTGATAGCCCGCATACTGACATAAGTTGTTGAACGCCTGGGCGTACTGCAGCACGGTGCGGGTGCCCTGGGTGAGTGCCAGGAACTCGTTCAACTTCCTCTCCATGAGACCCTCGGGAATATGATGTGCCCGGAACGCGGTCTTGAATTCATTCCAGTCGACCACATGGTCAGTCGGGAGCATCGCAAAATAGTGGTCCCACCACAGTCGAGCGGTACCGCGAAGCTGTTGCGCGGCAAAACGAGCTTTGTTGGCCTCTGAGCATGGGGCCACAAGTAGTGTGAACTTGGATTCGATAGTGCGAATCCATGCATCTGCGTTCAGGGGTTCCTCTGTCTTATGGAACAAGGGCGGCTGGGTCCCCAGGAAATCCGTGTATCCTGCAGCTTGGGGTTGGTGAGCATTGTGCCCACCCCTCTGCTGGTGCTGTCCTTGCACAATCTGACGCAACAGCTCGGTTTGAGCGGCCATCACTTCCACCAAACTGGGCGGGGGTGGTGGCGATTGTCGCGAGCGGCTGCCACCGGCACCAAAACCCTCGGGGTTGCCACGGGTTGATCCAACCATCTGAAACGTGAAAGGTTACCATTAGCAACGCGACCCATATTACTTCCTGGATTCATAAATAATTGGTGTAGTCATAGACTTCCGAAGTCACAGCTAGACGTATGGACGGAATCTCTGTTTGCTACGAGAAAAATCATAGCCTGCCGTGGGCCCATCCAAAACATTTCAACTTTTGCAGTAGTCAGAGAATTTAGGAATGCACCACTTTGGTATTTAACTTCGGTGCTAGAACTGTAGCTAAGGGGGTCGAAAAGCTCGTCCTTTGCCTTGTTGTCTTAGCTGTTTTTCAGCAGATTGATCGGTACGGTTTCGCCTATATCTTAAACTAGCGAGATCCAATGATGCTGAATTTTTGTGAGAACCTAGATCACAAAACTTAGCACAAGTCTGGTATTCAACACTCAGCCAAGAAATGCAAGGAGACATGGGTAAAAATTCCGACAAGTCTCAGCGATTGTGGATTTCATCGTTTACCAAATTACAACGAAATCACCCAAGTTTGTCGCCGTTCCTTACATGCTGAGGGTATCCACATGGTTCAGGTGTACCCAACACAAAAGAGTTACTCAACTCCTAGTTAGCCTATTACAACACTTGCCAAAAGTTAGGCTACCCTATCGAGGAGTATGTGCAAAAGTCCTCCTAGGTCGTCCTCTAGAAATCATCCAAGTCGTTGACGGACGACTCACTGTGAGCAGGAGAGTGAGCTCCCATCTGAGGTGCCTGTGGTACCTCACCCTCGAAATCCATACCTGAGATACCATCAATCTCCTGTGGCTCCTCCTCATCCTCCTCCATGTCGTCCTCATGGGGATGGTCATTCGGATCATGGTGCCACTGAATGTGCTCATTAGCATCCTCCAACTCAAGGTTCAGATCATGGAGCTGCTCCTCCAACTGTGCTATCGTGGCATCTCTCTCACCCATGAGAGTGTCCTGCTCCTGGATTTGGCCCTCAAGTTGGCCAATCTGAGCATCTCTGTCCTCAAGATCCTGACTGAGCTCCTTTATCTGCTCATCCCTGGTATCTGCCATCATGTGGTAGGCCTGAGCAAGATCAGTGAGCTGCTCAAGTGCCTGACTCTGAAGAGTCTGAAGCCGGTGGAGTGCACTCATGCACCGCACGGAGGTATGAATAGTTTCCTGGGCATGAAAGTCTACCAAGTATTGTGCGTGCTGCACCCTGTTGAGCCAAAAGGGGTCGTTGTCCTGGGCAGCAGGAAACAATCCAATGGGAGTGAGTGTGACAACCTCGGGACGCTGCGCACAAAACGTGGTGAGCGCCCTCATGGCTGCAAGCTCCCAAGTATCGGCCAAACGGCGACCAACAGCCTCAAGCTCCAAGGCGGGCCACTCCGGGTGTAGCGGGTGCGGAAAGATAGTCACGTCGACACGGCACTGGGTAACTCCATTTTCTGCAAACTCCAGTCCGGCGTAACGTGGGGGAATTAGATAGCCCGCGGTACGCAGAACATCCACAAAATAGAGAGAAAGCCCTCCCAGTGGAGACACTGCGAGTGTACGCGTCCATCCTCATCCACCATCATATCAACAGGCTCGGCCATCTGAACAAAAGATCAAATGGAGTGAGATAGCGAAAAACTGTGAACAGCACAAGGACAGATTCTGTATAGTGTGCATAAATAACCATAACTCCCACAGTTCTCATCCAAAAATTCTCAAATTTCACCAGATCACTCCTAAGGTATTTGTGAAAAACTTTGCTAGTCAACTCCAGAGCTAATTAGGTCTCTAAGATGGTCTTTCTTTTCAGGTTTTACCTTACTGTCTACCCAGAATTTTCAGTGAACAGAGGGCTAGAGTTTCGTGCACCAGGGAAAATCTACCCAGCCAAAATTTACCAAATTTTAACAGAAGCTACCTGGGTAAATTTGGAACAAGTTTTGTGTTGTGCTCTTTTGCAGAAAACTGCGGGAAGGGGGCCTAAAAATTTAAGAGGCAGACGGGCTCATTCTGGACAGAATTCTGACATTCCAAGGTTTCTGTTATTTCTCACTATCCATAAGTTCAGAATTTTTCATTTTTGAACAGAAGATAGAACACAAGGTTTGGAACAATTTCTGCAACATGAACTTTATCAGAAATGGTCGTTTTCTTTGGCCAATAATTCGCTCCTTCTGGTCACGGCAGAATTCGGACAGTTTCGCTAGATGGTCCTTATGCAAACCACGCTTAGATACGCAAGAACCTTACCACTCTCATACAACGCATTTTTTTTTTGATTTCAGATACATATGTTCATGATGTATGCACGTCCTATTCGTCCTCACAAAATAAAATAATTGCCAAATAACTTTGGTCTTACGAAGATAGTTTCGGTGGCATTCACAATACGGCTCTTGCTATAATAGCTAGTCGAGTCTTTCTAATCGTTCCTTAACCTATCGTAATCGCGGTTAGTGTACCTGCAGAAGATTGACAAGGCATATATATATCATGAACCTTTCATGCCAGCACTCATGAAAGCGTCCGTATTCATTACCGTTTACTTATAGAAACGATATCTGTACAATTTCCGCCGTACAGACGACGTTAACATACGCTATCGAGATAGCGTATTCACGGGGGTACCGTCAGAAGACGGGGGTATGAACAGCGATCGCCATACCCTGCGCCAAACCTTCTACTCCCAATATGTTCAACTAACAGTTGGCATATTGGCAGCACCTCAAGTAAGCCACTGCTTGAGGGCAGCGTTCGGTTCGCATCACCGACAGGAAGGCCAAGCTCCCTCAGTTGGCTGAGGATCCTTACCTTCTTACCTTAGCGACGAGTGCGTCGTTACAGAATTTAAGGTCGGTTGTGCATGAAAGTAAGTTTTGACAGAAGGTAATGTGCTGGAAGTCAGTTGATAATATATAGAAGTTAGATAGCCACCTAGTAACTTTTCCCATAATCCCTTAGGGCTTTACGAACTAGGCACCATCCTTAACGTACCAACGCATTTCGCATCTCCTCCTTCTAGTCAAGTTTTAGTAAAATGAGTTTTTAAGGCTTGTCGCATTCACTGGCGTATGCATTTCGGCTCTGGTGTCCGCTGTTGCCAGCTGTGGCACCAGCCAGCTACGGCTCTGATACCAGCTGTGGCAGAACCACCTGAATTAATCCGGCTCAAGTGTGTTAACCATCACCATTAAGGCATTCTTGGTTAACCTTACACCTCAAACGGAGTAATCCACTGGTCTGTCGGGTATAACCTCCCAATACAACCACGGTGAATGGATCGAGCGCCATACATACAAATGCTCATGCGACGATGAGCCCAGAGAATACCACATTCCAGCAAATATTACATCATTAGCATAAGTGAATATTACAGGCCAAGTTTTGAGTTTAGAAAACAAGTACTTCAATTAACATAAATAAGTTCTTCAGAGTTAAGTTGCAGCGGAAATAAACAACGGAAACTACTCGACGATACAGGATGTCTCGATGAAGCCCGTACGAGACATCACTCGGCCTTATCTCCGTTGGACGGGGGCGCATCCCATTCCACCGACCAACCAGGGGGGAGAGTGCAGGGCCAAGTCAAGCTAGCAATCATGTCTTCGAAGGTCTCACCTGAAAACGAGTCACAAGCAAGGCTGAGTATACTAATACTCAGCAAGACTTACCCGTGTAGTGGAAACTACTCCACCGACTCTAGACATGCAAGGCTTTTTGGCTCAGGGGTTTGTTTTGCCGAAAAGCATCTACAAGTGGGTCCTTACTTTCAACTTTTAGCTCCAGATTCTAGTTTCATTAACCAGTCTAGGTAAGCAGCTATCTAAAAGCATACATGGTGAAGCATTAAATTTTTCATCCAACCAGTTCATTCATCATCCTTGTTCCTCTTCTTACTCTGTGGGTAAAAATGGTTAAGTAGTCTCAATAGCCGTGAGAAACGGACGATTCGAATCGAATTTCTTAACCTTGCAAGGGAAACCCAAACACACGTCACGTGGTTATTCCCTAGAGTCATACGTGCAACTTTTCCCCTTTCTTTCCGGGTCGTGGATCGGGGCTACCCTCCGAGAGTACAAGAGCTCCACGCCACGGTTCGGCGCCGGGTCGTGACCACTCTCTGCACTCGCCATATGCACAGGGGACCGAAGTTCAAAGGGTAGGATGCCGTCCCCTTGCCGGGCCAATCAGGTACTTAAGCTTACCGATTCCCATAATCTCGGCATGTGTTTAGTACGTTCAAAGACTTAACCATCACTACCACACCCTGCGGCCTTAGCATTTTTCACTAGACAGACGGGCCTCAATCGTAACCATCGTTCCATAGCCCGTCCGTGTCCTTATGATTGCAGCGTGTAGTAGTCATTCAACTCCTATTTTCTCGCGAGTGACAGGAAATCACCCGACTTTTACCGGAGTCCTATTAGCACAGCATTCTATCGAACCTTACGTCTAGTTTTCAAGCAAGGGTTCCTAGTATCATGCAACTAAGTTTTCATCCAACTCCTATAAACTTAATGCACAAACAAGAGTAATGAGTTGCATAATTTCGGAAAGAATGGGTTATGCTCCGGGGCTTGCCTTCGCAGTTCGCTTGGGGATCTTCCGAACGTGGGCTCGGGTCTTCAAGAGCTTCAGATAGATTCGCTTGAGCTTCACGCTGCTCACTCTCGGACGCGGGCACCAGCTCGTAGGTTCCGTCGGCGAGAGTCGTCGATTCTACATGAGTGCACAAGTTTAAGTCGTGGAAAAGGCACTTGTTTACGATTTGAGAGTAATTACTACACTGGATAGTTTCTGGTCATGAAATTCAGTGTAACCCTACTATTTTCTGAGAAACCTTTTGTAACAAAAGTGGTAGAGTTTGCTCTGGGGATTCCAGAACAGTTGAGTTTGAATTTTTCTGAATTTTCTACGATTTTATTCGAATTTTAGAAGTTCACTGAATTTGAATCTAGATTTGAAACTTTCTTTTACAACTAGGTCCTTGAATCTTACGCGCAGACCCTTCTAAAGACTTAAGTTCTTGCAATTGGGTCCTTGGGCGGCTCGGGTGCGGCGGCCGGCCGAAATTCCGGCGAGGGGGCTCGCCGGCGGCGAGGGGTGAGGGTCGGGGAAGGTTCAGGGGTGCAAGGGCTACCTTGTGGGGGTGTTGTTCAGGTGGGGGACGGCCGGGAAGGGCTCGCCGGCGTTGGAGCAGAGGCGGCGGCGGCGCGGCACGCGTCGACGGCGGTGCTCCGGCGGGCTTGGGACGGTGTGGTCCGGTCGGTGAGCTTCAGTGGCGCGTGGGGAAACTGCACCGGGGCTCGGCTTGGACGGAGGGGGGTCGGGGTCGTGCTGTCCACGGCGAGCAGGGGCGGCGGCGGCGGCGGCAGCGCGGGCGGCGGCACTCCGGTGGCTCTGGACGGCGTTGGGCGGGTCGGCGAGCTTCGGTGTGGTGATGTAGTGGTGGCTGGCGCTTCAATTTGGGCAGGGGGCGGCTGTGGAGGGCTGTCCACGGGCGGACGGCGCTCGGCGGCGGCGATGGCGACGGCGAGGCGTTCTGGTGGCCGGGGGCTCGCGCGGGCGGTCGGGGCGGGGCTTTTATAGGGGCAGGAGGGGGTGTGGAGGTGCCTGGGCGACGCGCGGGGCGGGGCACGGCAACGGCGTGCACTGGGCGCGGCGGGCGGCGGCAGAACGCCGGCGCGACGTGCGGCACGCGGGCGCGGCGACTGGGCGGCCGAGATACGGCGCGGGCGCGGAGGGATAGCGCGGGGCGCGGAGTGGTGGAGCAGCAGCGGCAGCGGCTCGGGCGGAGGGCGGGCGCGGCAACTGGCGGGGCGCGGGGGCCGGGGCGGCACGGCGGAGCGCGGGGACTGGGCGGCCGGGCGGCGGGCTGGGCGCGGCAGCACGCGCGGGCGCTGACTGGCCGCGCGGCGTGGGGGCGGGGCAAAGCCGGCCGTGGCGGGGTGGTGCGGCGGCCACTGGCCTGGCGCCTCACGCTGGTCAGGCGACGCCGGCCACCTGGCGCGCGGGGGTCGGGCGCGCGCGCGGTGCAGCCGAGGAGGGAGGGACCGAAGTGCAAAAATTCGAAAAACTTCAGGGGGCTGGGTGCAAACAGGGCATTTTCTCCTCTTTCTGATTGGAATTTCAAAAACTTTTGAACACGAAAGTTGTTCAAAATAAAAACTTCTACAACTTTGGTTTCAGGCAAAATCTCATTTGGCTTATGGTTTGAAAGTTAAATTTAAAAGTTCAAAAGTAACCCAATGTGCTCAAATTAAATTTGAAATCCAACTGAACTCGTTTTAATTCTTTCCACCCTTTCATTAGTTGGTTTAATCATAGAGTTAGGCTAATGACATTGATTTTGGGAAGTGTAATTACCAGGGTTGTCACAGGGACCAGACCAGTTCCCGTGCTGGTGGCGCGACGGCGGCGGCAATGGCTACTGCGGGAATCTCGCTGGCAATTTTTGCTCAAGGCGAGTGGCGACGGGAGAAGGGGTCGGCGAGTCGCTTGGGAGGCAAGTGCTCAGGAGGGGGCAGGAGAGATCTGGAAGACTCGGTGCTGGCAGAGATGAAGGGGCGCAAATGGATAAGGCTGTGCCGAGCCAATTGTTTTTATATCGGGTGTAACCCTAACGGGCCGTTCGGCTTCGCCCCCTTTTGAATTTTGAATCGGCTTCAAGAGCATCCTTTCCTCTCCCCGAGGCATAGAGGGAAATGGTAACAAAGGATTTGACGGTGGTAGTAAAAGGAAAAAACAGCCCTAGAGGATAGGCTGTACGGTTGATTAAAGATCGGAATAGATCCCAGGATTTTCGGATCGGATTGGATCTGGCTGTCGGATTGGAATATTCCTTTCCATACCTGGCGATGCCAAAAGCCTCGGTGTGTCTCCGTGACTCTGCCAGCGACCCTGCTCGGGGGCTGAGCCCCGCTATTTGAGTCGGCGTGTCTCCGTGATTCCGTCAGCGACCCTACTCGGGGGTTGGGCGCTGCTATTTGACTCGACACGTCTCCATGACTCCGCTAGCGGCCATGCTCGGGGGCTGGGCGTCGCTATTTGACTCGGCGTGTCTCCGTGACTCTGCCAGCGACCCTGCTCGGGGGCTGGGCTCCACTATTTGACTCGGTGTGTCTCCAAGGCTCCGCCAGCGATCCTATTCAGGGGCTGGACGCCGCTATTTGAATCGGTGCATCTCCGTGACTCCACCAGCGGCCCTGATCGGGGGCTGGGCGCCGCTATTTGACTCGGCGTGTCTCGGCGACTCCGTTAGCGACCCTGCTCGGGGGTTGGGGGCCACTATTTAACTCGCCGCGTCTCCATGACTACGCCAGCGACCCTGCTCGGGGGCTGGGCACTACTATTTGACTCGGTGTGTCTCTATGACTCCAACAGCGACCCTGTTCGGGGGCTGGGCACCGCTGTTTGGATTGGCGTGTCCCTGTGACTCTGCTGGCTACTCTGACTGAGAGCTGGGCGCCGGAAGACAATTAGAATGAAGGGCTTAAGAGGTTGTTCCTTTTTTGACCCTCGAAACACTTCTGCGAAACCTTCCGAGGCTCGGGGCCGACACCCAACGGATGCGCCCAGGGGCGCGTCCCGTTGAAGAAGAAACATAAAGGTAGGAGTCTACTGAAGTCAAGTCGCAGCAAGAGCCTGAGGATGCAAGGATTATTATATGATCACCGACTGGCCTCATTGCTCGGTCAAGGCTCGATTCGGTGACTCGGGCTCGGGGGCTTGACGGAGGAAGACCCAGGTACCTCCCTGCCGAGTAGAGATGGCTACCCGGCTGAACGACTCCACATGAACGACCCGGTGTACAGGCACTCGGCTGGAAGATGGGTGGGATCCTCCGGGGTCAGGATTTAGGTCGAACTGGATAGGCATATCTTGTGTAGCTTAACCGATCGGATTCCTTGTAAACAAACTCGACTAGATTTACCCTAACTTGTAACCCACGGCTGCTCGGATATATAAGGGTGCCGTGGGGTGACCCATTGGCAATTCAACTCATCCAATTCATTCAGCTCATACAAACCCTAATACAAACCCCCGAACATAGGACGTAGGGTATTACGCTCCGTGCAGCTCGAACCTGTCTAAGTCCCTACGTCTGCATGTTATCATCAAGCTCACGGACTCTCTCTGATCCACCCTGACTACAAATCAACTGCTTGGTGCTACCCTTGGCAGACATGCCGGAGTGCAAATCCGACAGCGAACAACTAAAGTACGTCCTCCTATTACTTTTCAAGGCCACTAACAATGTTGCTGAGTATGAAGCCCTTATTCACGATCTTCGGATCGCCGCCTCGCTCGGCATTAAGTGCCTCCTCGCCTATGGAGACTCCAAGGTTGTTATTCAACAAGTCAACAAAGACTGGGACTGCACAAAAGGAGAAGATGGACGCCTACTGCAAAGAGATACGAAAGTTAGAAGCCAGCTTCTACGGGTTGGAGTTCCACCACGTCATCAAAGACTACAATGTCACGGCCGACATCCTCTCTAAGCTCGGCTCCAGTCGAGCCCTCGTCCTGGACGAAGTCTTCATCCAAGCCCTGAGATGACTCATGGTCGAAGTTGAAGAACTCCCTCCCACCAAGCCAGACTTAGTGCCAGCTCAGGATCAAGAGGTGCTGGTGATCGACTCTGACTGGCGCTCCCCCATTATTGACTTCCTCCTCAACAACAAGTCCTCCCGTGACAAAAAAAAGAACATGAGAAGCTCTCGCGACGAGCCGCCAGCTATGAGGTCATCGGCACCGACTTGTTCAAGCACTCGGCCTCCTCAGGGATGTTGTCCAAGTGCATCGCCCAGAGCGAAGGAGTCGCATTGCTCCATGACATCCACCCGGGCATCTGCGGCAACCACGCAAACACCTCTACCATGGTGGGCAAAGCATTCAGGTCCGATTTTTACTGGCCCACAGCACTTTCCGATGCCCATGATATCATCAAAAGGTTCCCAGGGTGCCAATTCTTCGTCAAACAGTAGCACGTTCCGGCTCAGGCCCTGCGAATGATTCCTCCTTCTTGGCCCTTTGCCTGCTAGGGGCTCGACTCGGTTGTACCCTTGAAGACAGCCATAGGTGGCTATAACCACTTATTTGTGGCCATTGATAAGTTCACCAATTTGATCGAAGTCAATCTAGTCGCAGCCACCACATCGCTCAAGGCGGTCGAGTTCATCCAGGAAATCTCTCACAGGTTCGGCGTGCCTAACAAGATCATCACCGACCTAGGCACATCGTTCACTAGAGGTGCATTTTGAGACCACTGCCTGGATAATTGCATCGACATCTACTACGCCTCCGTGGCTCACCCAAGGTGTAACGGCCAAGTGGAACGCGCCAATGGCATGATCCTCCAGGGGCTCAAGGCACGTATCTTCGACCCACACGAGAAGTTTGGTCCCAAGTGGATCCAAGCACTACCACAGGTCGTTTGGGGCCTACGCACCCAAAAAAGCCGAACTAATAGCTACTCTCCCTTCTTCCTAGTGTATGGCTCGGAGGCCATCCTTCCGAGTGACATAACTTTTGGTGCCCCGTGCATCCAAAACTACGAGGAAGGCGAATCAAAAAACGACTTGGCGCCATGACATCGACCTAGTCGAGGAACATCGCATCAAGCTGCCTTGCAGCACGCACGCTACGAACAGCAGCTCAGGCGCTATCATGACCGAAATGTGCATGAGAGAGACTTCAACATAGGTGACATGGTCCTACGCCGCATCCAGTCTACTACAGGTGCACACAAGTTATCTTCCCCATGGGAAGGTCCCTTTGTCGTCAGTGCAGTCGTCACCCCTGGCACCTACCTCCTGCAGAGGGAAGATGGCACGGATGTAGGAAATCCATGGAACATCGAGCACCTTCGGTGCTTCTACCCGTGAGAAGAGCTCACAGCTATGTACTCCAACCTTTGTGATAATAATAAGAGCATTTCCTCGCCTTTGTCTTTCTGCATCTTATCTCTTTTTCACGCCTAAAAATGACCTAGTATAGCCCCTTCCAACTTGTCTAGTATGCTTGGGAGCTCCAACTTGGCCATGCCAACTCGCACCAGTATCGTTCGTGCGGAATAACTAACCTAACTGAGTGGCGGACTGATCACAACCCTGTGCGTCCTGGAACCACTCTGCATCACCCGCGCCTATCACGTGTCTGATGACCAGCTCTTTGCACAATGGGCCAGGGCACATCGCAGGGTCGGCATCCTAACCACTCGGCTAAATTAGAAAACTACTCGGTTATGGAACATAACAAAAGTAAAACTTAGTTACATGCAAAATAAACATTGTTTTTCGGCCAACACTTGTCCCTATAATGTTTCTGTCTCACTAATGACTTCCTACATGTTCACTTGTCCCATGATGCGCTTGGCGAGGGGTCCAACGGTGGCAAAAAGGGAGTCCCACTCGGCATCGGTGCAGTCCTCCGCGACGCCCTCACCCACGGGATCCAGATCCGCCTCAGGGTTGTGGGACTTCACGAGGGCCATCGCGAACTGCACCGAGTCCTTGGCCGTCTTCCTGACAAAGGCCTCAAGGCACCCCCGCGTAGCGCCAAGGCATTGCGCCGCCTCCTCCACCAGGGCGATCCCCTCCAGCTCAAACGCGATCAGCACGGCGTCGATCTTGGCCATCAGCTGGTCGAGGTCCGCCCGGGCGTCGGCCAAACGGGACTCCGTCTCTGCACAAGAAGCTTGTATCAGTACGAGCAACTCGACAACATAGGTAATCTTCCAGGAACAGAGCAGTTACCTCCGCAGCGCTGCTTCTCGAGCTGGAGCTTCTCCTCTGTGAGAGACTCCCGGCCCTCGGCGCCCTCCGTTAGCCGGTGTAGCTCGTCATTCGCCGCTACGATGACCTTGAGCTCCCGGGCCATCGTCTCGTTGGCCTCCTTCAGCTCTGCAAAGCCCCAGGCGTCAGCCCCTCGCGGCAAGTCGGGCAGCCAAAAGCAGAGACGAGTCAAAAACCTAACCTTTCAGCTTCATTGACTGCTTCCTCGAGGCCTCAGAGTGGTGCCACTTCAGCGCCTGCAGCTTCTCCTCCAGCTGAAGGACTCGTCTTGCCGACCCATCTCCCGCCTCAAGCTAGCTCGTAGCTCGCCGACTCAGGTCGGCCAATGCCTGCACAAACAACGTGCATCAAGCTATATGCCCCGGCATCTAAGCAAAAACTCCAACGACCCACCTGGGTCACTACGGCCGCGTGCTGTGCAGCCTCGAGCAGTGCCTCCTTGGTTACCAACGCCTCCTCCCTCGGCGCTTTCTCCTTAGGCGGCTGCTGGACAGCAGGGAGTGCAAGACTGATGACCACTCCCTGCATTTTGTAGGCTTGGAACTCACGGTCACCTCGGATGTCGAGGTGCGAATCGTCGTGTTCTTCTTCGTCCACCTCGGGCTACTGACCTTGGCCTTGCACCTCGGTTTGCTCATCTTGGGTTTCTTGTTTTTGTGTCTCCATCTCTTCGCTATCTCTCATGGGGCTCGGCACGTGGCTGCTGGACTGGCATGAACTGGAGCCACCATGAGAGCGGCCCGACTTCGAGCCGGTCGCCTTCTTGAGTGTGCCCATCACTTTCTTGCCGAAGCCCTTCATGCCTGCAATCCACAACAAAAAACAACACACAAACAACTCAAAACGGGTTATGTGAGTGTTAGCGAAAGATGTTAGTCGTCCGAGAGTTAGTAGTCCTTGCGGGGTTTGGTTGCCGCCACAAAAATTGTTCTTGTGGGTGATAACACTCCACAAAATCGTTCTTGTGGGTGAGAACGCACCACAAAACCGTTCTTGTGGGGTATTAGTTCCACCACAACACGTTCTTGCAGTGTCAAAAGAAGGCGACACGAAATGCAAATGAGGGAAACAAAGGAGGAAATATTTTTTTTCATTTTTTCTTATGGAACTAAAGCAAGAACTTGAGCATTACGACAGGGGGAGAAAGAAATCCGAGGGCACTCAGCTGCTGCTCGGTTTGGGGCAAGGAGAGGAGGTGTTGTGCACTGGTTCTTATAGAACGGCGCCACCCCTAGGCCGGCCGACCCCACCTTGGGGCCAAATCGGGTCAGCTTTCATGGATTGCTTCAATGCCTGCCATAAGCTCCAAAGCTGGTTGAATGGCTACAGTTTTAGGCTGGTGCAGGTCTAGGAGTGGCCCCAAATGCACTTGGACATGAAAATGATCCAAGTTCATGCATGCACTAGCCTCCATATGCTCATGGCAGAATTTTTCACCCCAAAATGCCCTTGTTTGTTGCCCCAAATCCCAAGTTTAGGAAGGGTTCAAATGCAAAAGTTGAGGAATTCAAATATGCAAGGGGTTGGTGCAAAATGATGCAATTGCTCATGCAAAATTCAAATTGGAAATTCTGAAAATTCAAACATGCAATGCGTGAAATCAAATATGAGATAACTACTGATTCACCTATCGGCGAGGATTCAAAATTTTAAGTCCTTCAAACGAGATATTTTATTTCCTGTCGAATTGAAATTAAAATTTTACCTTCGACGGGAATTACCTGAGGTACCGCTCAATTTCTGCCTTTGATGAATTTTACCTTGGAGCGGTATTATTTGGATCTTCGGGGATGTCCTCTCGCTTTTCTCACTCAGGATCAAGAATTTATTTGATATGTGATCATCCCGTACTGATAACCCTGAGGAGTGAATCGAATTCTACTCCATAAATTTGGTTGCACCGTGATGATATGTCTTGATCATTTAATTGAATCAATCTCCTCTGCTGGTGGTGATCAGTCAACAGCTGTGGAAATGAAATCTAAATAAAAACCAAGATCTTTTGTTGAAGCTTGATGATGCAACAAGGATTGAATCAATTGCCGAGAGTTGAACTTCTTCAGATTAATCATTCCATGTCATGCTCTTTCATTTTGAAGTCGACTCGGATTCGTCGTGGATTTTCCGGCGAATTGAAATAAATCCAACACTACCCTGTCTTCACATAAAGAGAAAACAGCATGGTTGTCCTACTAGACATTGGCTATCGACCATAGATAAAATCTCAAGCTTTAATAAATCTTTTAAATTTGTGCCTTCCCTGGCAACGGCGCCAAAAAATGCTTGTTGACATTTCATAGCATCATCACTAGGATAGGTGATCCCCAGCAATGGCGCCAGAAATGTTGTGGGGTATTTCTTACGTTACAAAAGGATCCGCAAGCGCACGGGATACCGTTGTAGCATTTTACCCGTGAGTACGGGGTCGTATTTATATTTCCGCAGGGAAGGCGGTGGGTCAAATGGATTTATTAAGCTCAGGAGAATATCATGGTTCAAATATCCAGTGTCTGAATAGGGGTAATTTATAATATAATTGAGAGGTAGTGTGACACAAGATTAACCATCCATAGGAAAGAATGACTAGGATCAGAGCAAGGTGGAAGAGAGCTTTCAAGGGCAGACAAAGGATAATTCTCATCTAAGAAGGCATAGAACAAGCTCATAAACACATACACATTCACATGCGTAGGAGTGGGCTCTAGGCTAACAGGCATCACTGGGAGACCGCACAAGATATGGCAAGGTAGCCACTAGATCTTCACGGCTATTTTATGCACCTCCTACAGCTACTACACGAACGGGGAGTGTTACGCTGGACAGACAGGGCTGTCACCCTCTGCCGCCTACCTCATCTAACCATGGTATAGAGCCGCATTCAAACATAACCGATAACCCGGACACCATGTCCCTGTTAAGGAATTATTGCTCTAACCTTACGTTGAAACTAAAAGCACCCCTACTCAGGGAGATGAAACCGATGCTGAAGCCTAAATATTTTACCACGTCTAAGCATGCAAGATACATGACACAAGCAAGACTATGAAAGGATCACATACTAAACATAAGCATATGAACCAAACACAAGCTATGATAAGGAACTAAACTTTATTACTAAACTCCAAACCATACATAAAGAGAAAGATACAAGACCATACCAAACTCCTCATGAAGACTAGAAGACCTTGAAGAACTACACTTCACCTACACTCCACTACCCTAGGTAGCTTTACAAAGGAGGAGAGGCTATATCTTGGTGTGTCACATTTAGGAGCACCCCACCTTATATTTATAGGCATGAAACAGGGGGTGCTCGGCCGGGATTCAGTGCAACACATGCAAAACCGACATTGAAGCGAGCTGTGGGAGTGACACGTGGCGGAGGTAAGTCAGTGGGGCCCATCTTGGGTTGGCCGGCCTGGTGGGGTCGGTTGAACTGGCCCAAGCACCAACCGCCTTCATCTTGGGCTGGATCACTCCTTGTTGGGCTCTTGTGCCTCTGGTTGATGATAGAGCTGATGGTAGGTCAATTTGCTTCGGTTTTGGGCCATCCAATCCATGTGATGCATGTGTGGCGGCTCGTGATTGGTTGAGGCTTGTTTCCTTGAATCAAAGAGATACCTTTTTCCTTTGTTTTCAGCACAAATCCTGCAATCATAAAACTCTCCAAGGGTGTGTGGCAAGTGTACATTTATTAGCAGAATGTGTATAAGAAATGCACATCCTTATTTTGTGATCAAATTGATGCTCAAAATTAGTTCGTATCAAGCGTCAACAACGACGTCATCACCTTGCGGCGGCTCTGACGCCACTGCCTCCTTCTTGTCCTCCTCGGCCTTGGTTGCTGCCCCCTCAATCAGCTGAGGGTGAGCCAGTGGCCACTCCATTGGGGACGCCTCCCCCTTGGCCACCTCGGTCGAACTGGCCTCATGGGTGGACTCCTCCACCTTGCGCTTGGCACCGCTGAGAGACGCCCTCCTACAAGCCGACTCATCGACTCAGAATCGGAACCAAGCAAGAAAAGGAGCCAAATCAAGGTGTCCAAGATGCGGCAAATATTACCTCTCAGTCCGCCGCACACTGAAGCTTGGCTTCAGCGACACGGCGGAGGGCAGCGACTGCGCTACCCACGCGGGCAACCTCGCTGGCCGCCCCTGATCCTCCTCTTGGTCCCCCTCCCTTGGCTTGGGGGTGGTAAGGCTGGCCTTCTTCGTCGCGGCCTCCGCCTCCCCCCTGCTCGTGCCCGGAGGGGTCAAGCTCCAACCCTGCAGCGCCACCCCACCCCTCTGGACCTTCGACGCGGCCATCTTGCGGGTGGGGCGCCACTTCTTCGTGGTGGAGCCGGCACCAGCCGCTCCCGATGGAGGAGTCAGACGAAAAACTTCCAACATCCGCCGCTGGCAATGTGAGCCCAGCGGGCGGATCAACAGCTTTGCCCTACTACCCCTCCGGCAGCGGTGCATGGCACCAGAATGACACAACTTTTTCCTGCAAGAAGTCGAGTGATATTACAACCCAACGGGTGACATCGACGGCAAAATGACTCGACGGACAACAACTCGGACTAAAACCACTCGGCGAGAAGCAAGATGACTCTACAGGCAGACTACATACCTCTATGGTGGGCCGCTTCAGGCCGTACGCCTTTGGGCAGCCCTTGTCACAGACCTCCACGCTTACGATGAGTGTGACCCGCCTGTGAGCCTTGCTGCGCGAGACCTTGTGGTTCTGCCCACAAGTCTGGTCCTCACGGACCGAGTACTCGTAGCCGGGGTGGACCCACTCCTGGATTGCCTGGGTCAGCCGCTTGGCAAATGACAGTGCCACCACGGCGCCGGTCAACTTGTCGGCCTTGAGCTCTGCAGCTCGGCCAGCAGCACCTCCACCTCCACCATCTCCTCCACGGAGGGCTTCTCTTCCCACCTGGCGTTCAAGACCGACGGGAGGCCGGTGCGGGGCGAGAGGCCAGGGCCGGGGTTCGCAACCACGAACCACTCCTCGGCCCATCTCTTGTTGTTGTCCATGAAGGAAGCCTCGGGGTACTTTCACCCCTGGCGGAGCGAGAAGGCGGCCCCGCCGACCACGTTCAGTGTGCCCTTGCTCGGGTACGCTCGTAGGTGGTACAGGGCCCTCCATAGGTTTAAATGGGGCGCGATCCCCAAGAACCCCTCGCATAGATGGATGAAGGTCACGATCTATGCGATGGAGTTGGGCTTGAGGTGCATCGCTTCCAGCCCGTAGTAGTGAAGCAGCCCCCGAAAGAACGCCCCCGACGGCAGGCCTAACCCCTTCTCGTAGAAGGACCATAAGACGACCGTCTCCGTCCGGTCCTCCAAGGGAAACGCCTCCTTGGTGCAGCTCCGCCACCCGGAGATTGCCTTCTCCAGCAGTAGGCCCTGCGCCACGAGCGCCTCAATGTCGGTGTCGATCATGGTGCTTCGGGACCAGGCCAGCTCCAGGGCTGGCAGCACAGCGGCGGTTGTCGCTGGGACCTCGCTGGCCATTTCTGCTCGAGGTGAGTGGCGGTGAGTGAAGAGGAGGTGGAGCGCTTGGGAGGCGAGTGCTCAGGAGAAGGCTGGGAGAGATCTGGAAGACTCGGTGGCGGCAGAGACGAAAGGCTGCAAACGGATAAGGATGCGTCGAGCCAATCATTTTTATATCAGCCATAGCCCTAACATACGTTTGGGCTTCTCCCCTCTTTTTAATTTTGAATCGACTCTAGGAGAGTCCCTTCCTTTCCCTGAGGCAGGAGGGGAAACGGTAACAAAGGATTGGACGGTGGCAGTGAAAGGAAAAATGGCTCCGAAGGATAGGTTTTGCAGTTGAGTAGAGATCGGAGCAGATCCCAGGATTTTCGGATCGGATTGGATCTGCCCATTGGATTGGAATATTCCTTTCCGTACCGGGCGTCTCTATATGACTCGGCGTGTCTCCATGACTCCGCCAGCGACCCTGCTCGGGGGCTGGGCGCTGCTATATGACTCGGCGTATCTCCGTGACTCCACTAGCGACCCTGCTCGGGGGCTGGGCGCCGCTACATGACTCGGTGTGTCTCTGTGACTCTGCCAGCGACCCTGCTCGGGGGCTGGGCGCCACTATATGACTCAGCATGTCTCCGTGACTCTGCCAGCGACCCTGCTCGCGGGCTTGGCGCCGCTATATGACTCGGCGTGTCTCCGTGACACCACCAGCGACCTTGCTCGGAGGTTGAGCGCTGCTATATGACTCGGCGTATCTCCGTGACTCTGCCAGCGACCCTGCTCGGGGGCTGGGCGCCATTATCTTATTGGGTGTGTCCTTATGACTCTGCTGGCTACTCTGACTAGTAGCTAGGCGCCAGAGGATGATCTGAAATAAAGGGCTTAAGATGTTGTTTCCTTTTTTGACCCTCGAAACGCTTCTGCCAAACCTTCCGAGGCTCGGGGGCTACACCTAACGGGTGCGCCCAGGGGCGCATCCCGTTGAAGAAGAAACATGAAGGTAGGAGTCTACTGAAGTCAAGTTACTGCAAGAGCCTGAGAATGTAAAGATTGCTATATGATCACCGATTGGCCTCGTAGCTCGGTTAAGGCTCGACTCGGCGACTCGGCGCTCGGGGGCTTGACGGAGGTAGATCCAGGTACCTCCCTGCTGAGTGGAGAAGGCTACCCGACTAGACGACTCTTCAGAAATGACTCGGCGTACAGGCACTCGGCTGGACGATGGATGGGATCCCCCGGGGTCAGGATCTACGTCGAACTGGATAGGCATGTTCTTGTGTATCTCAACCGATCGGATTCCTTGTAACAAATCCGAGTAGATTTACTCTAACTTGTAACCCACGGCTGCCCGGATATATAAGGGGGTCATGGGGTCACCCATAGAAGACAATTCATACAATCCCACAACTCCCAAAACCCTAGCCATTGCTACTCATAATACAAACCCCCGAACACAGGACGTAGGGTGTTATGCTCCATGCGGCCCAAACCTGTCTAACTCCCTTCATCTTTGTGTTACCATCAAGCTCACGGCTCTCCGATCCACCCCGCCTACAAATCTACTGCTTGGGGCTACCCTAGGCAGACTTGTCTGAGTGCAAATCCGACACTCGGCAAACAATATGTTTCCGGTAGTGGTGGTTTCAACTGAAGAGAATCATCGTTTTTGAGCGCTAAGGTCCAGAAAATGAATGGTACTGAGTCGGTAAAAGGTTAATTTAATTTGAACTGTGAACAGAGTTTTTGACCACTTTTGAGCTGGAGGAAACTAAACATGTGCCATGAAGTGAACTTTTGATTGCAACTTGTAAATAGCATGGGGGCACATATGAAATTCATGGAAAGAGTAGTTTAAGGCTCTGTTTGTTTCCACCTAAGAGTATATAGTCCAGATTATAATCTATAAGCTAGAGGAGAGTAGCTTATTGGATTATGATAGTCTAGCTTATAAATTGGAATAATCTAGCTATAATATATAGTATGTTTGTTTCATATTATAGATTATAACCTAGATTATATAATTTAGGTGGAAAACAAGTAACCCCCTTAAGTTCGAGATCACATAAGACGCAAGGAAAAGGGAGAGATGCAATGATCCATGGCGATTGTGTGAAAAGCTAGCCTTGTACACTGAAGTGCACTTATTGTGGGCTTGACGGAGGTGTAAAACTCATCAAACATTTGGAACTAACACACGTTTCAAAATAAGTAACCACTCTGACTTTATTGTTCAACGTTTGACCATTTGCTTTTATATGAACTTTGGCATGGAAATGCATTTCTAGGGCTGATCATGGGACCATCCCTAAATTGCATTGGCTCACTTGCACAGCCGATTACATAGGGTCAAACCTAGAAACCCATTTTAACCGGTCTTGAAAATGCCTTTCTACACTAGCATGCTTCTAGTACTTTTCGTAACAAATCTAATAATACTTTCCTCAGTTTATGTAATTAGTTTTTAAAAAATATTGTAAAAGACAAAGTCGTCAAGTATTTTGAAACGCATGTTAGTAGTGAGCAGGAGCTGCGACTAATGATGCATATTTTACTCCTTTTATCATCTTTAACATTGAGTTTGGCTAAATGTACTTATTAAAACTCACTTTATAATCCATTATATATGTGTATTTTTTTATAATACAGAAATGAGCTTCAAATAAGGTACCCTATTTGTACCAACCCTTATGGCTGGGTTGCAGCTATCAAAGACCGAATAAAACATAAATTTTTTAAAGGGAGAGAACAATACGAATGAACTTTTTCCATCGATCTGGACACCTTTTTCTGCCCCACTTGCCCCCGTGTGGGTGACTCGGGCGGCGCAACGGACCAATTTTGAGCGTCAATTTGACTCGAAAAGTGGGATGACTACCATGCTTAACCTGTGTATTTAACCCAAATAATATCATTTCCACATTTTCCTTAGAGATTTTGCAATGTAGAGATTTGGAAAAGAAATGCAGGTAAAACAAGCTCCATGATTCACACCACAAGATGTCAATCGATCAAAGCGCGCCAACCAACAAAGAGCAGTTGTTTAATTACCAAATTCCATATATGTTGGTTAATATGTGTATGCAGCTCAAACAAAAGAGGAAACACACTTCAAGAGCAAGGCAACACCACTCCGACCAATCAGAACGCACTGTTCGGAGTCACACGGATCTGGCCCACCAGAGCATGCAACCGACATAGGGCCATGCCAACTCATCAACCAGGGACCATAGGGCCCACTTACCAGTCACCCAGGCGAAGCTGAATCCGGTTGGGGCCAGGTTTGGGTCGGCCGACCCAGGTAGTTCGGCCGAACCGGGCCCAGCGCCACCGCCTTACAGCTTCCACGTGGCGCCTCCTGATTGCTTCCTAACATCGGTTCTGCCTGAGCTCGCGAGTTTACCGGCCGAGAGCACCCCTGATCACCCCTATAAATACAAGGGGAGGCAGTAAGAATTGAGACACACCTTCACATCCCTCTCAACTCCCTCTTGGAGTTTCTCTTGTGTTCATGAGCTCTAGGTTCATCTCTAGAGGTGATTAGAGTTATGGAGAGAGTGGGGAGGAGTTTGGGGAAGTGCCGGGTTTGTCGGCACTCTTCTCCAACTTGTACCTCGATGGATGCTTTTCAATCAAAGTAAGTGTTCGTACTTCCTTATGTGCTCAGTTTCTTAGTTAAGTTATAGTTCTAGCTCTTTAGTTGCTTTGCTAGATCAATAGTTCACTAGTTATAGTGGGTGCTTTAGTCTAAGGCCATAAGCTAGAGTAGTAACAATAGTGTAGACGTTGTGTCTAGACTAGACTTATATGTTGGTTGTGGTATATTCGATGGTTAGATAAGGTAGGTAGCAGGTGGTGACAGCCCTGACTATCCAGCGGAATCCTCCCCGTTCGGGTATATACCAGTGCCGTATTACTAGAGCTAACCAGTTTTATTCTATGGTAAGTTCGTAGCCTGAAACAAGCAGCTAGTACAGTTCTATCTTATCTCTGAAACCCAGCCTTAGGAAACCTCTCTACCCTCAGCTCTAGTGGGTGCGGTGTCCTTGGATGAACCTGAACCGTAGAGAAAGTACACACGTTCCTCAGTGGATACGATACCCATGGAATACTCCTGGGTGAAAGCTACAACGGTATCCGTGTGCTTGCGGATTATTTTCGTGATGCTAGGAAACGTCAACAAGCTTTCTGGCGCCGTTGCTGGGGAACGGTTGCTACTTTCTCTTCGAACCTAGTTCACCCTTGTATCCTTTTTCAATCATTTCATTCTACCTTTACCCCCGCTACCCATGGAGCAGCTATCCATTCAACAGCTCTCCACACCTAAGGACTGTTGGCGTTTCTTAGCGTCACCACTAGGAACGAGGGTGTTAGTCCCATCCCTAGCAGCGGGCCAGGAAACGCCCCCTTAGGTATGTCTTAACAATTACAGAATGAATCCGCAAGCGCACGGATATACCGTTGTAGCATTTCACCCAGAGAGTATTCGGGTATCGTTATTTATATTTTCCCAAGGGAGGGCATGATGTAAAAGAGTTTACTTGGTACATAATCGAGATGGCATGAATAAGGTATAGACTATAACAATACAGGGGTAAGTTATGATAAAGATATGAATGAGGGTAATGTGACACACACAACCTGGACAAACTCAGATAAAGAATAAACAAATAATCCTACGGGTTAGTGGGAGCATAGGCATACAACAGAGTCCTAAAAGTATCTATTGAAGCAAGCAAGGGTCATGCAACATACATATGGTTAGGACTATAGGTGCCGGGAAATTAGGGATACCAGGGAGAATGTCCCATCCCGGAGAACATCCGGACCGTTACATCTTCTAGAACTCCTACACCGTACCCGAACATCGGGAAGTGCACTAACCACGAAGCAGCTTTGTAGCGGACGGACAGGGCTGTCACCACCTGCCGTCTACCCCAGTCACACCATGGAGCACGGTCATATTCGAAGGATCCCTCATACCCAAGCACCACGCTCGTGTATGAAGTCACTACCTGTCACACCCAAAAATTAATGGATTTTAGGATGTGATTAAAAAAAATAATAATAATAAAGCAATGGTTTTCTCATAATTACATAAAAATTTCAACATTTATTTTCTTTACAGAAAATCTAGTATAGGAAAAATAAGTAATTATCTTTCAAAATTAAATAAAATAGTTTTATGTATGTTGCATTCATGTTGCTGCATTGGTTTTTGTTTGTTTGCGTGTTTGAGTTTGCAAAATAAAAATACCCAAAAACTACCCTAAAAATCTCTTTTCCTCTCCCCTATCTCTTTTGGCCCATCCCATCTTTCTCTCTCATTTCCCTCTTTTAGCCCAGCACAGAACCCCCTCCTCTTTTTCTTCCAGCCCGGCCCAAAACCTCTCTCTCTTCTCCTTCTATTTTCTTTCCTCTCCTTGCGGCCCAACTCGGCCGGCCCAATCCTTCTCGTCTTCTTTTTCTTCCTTCCCCCGCGGCCCAACTCAGCAGGCCCAATCCGCCTTACTCTCCCTCACCCCTCTCTCACTGCCAGCTGGGACCCACCTGTTGGCGCCCCTTCTCTTCTTTCCTTTCTTCTTCCTCCGCACGGCTCCCCTCTTTCCTTTTTCCGCCGTGACGCCAGACACACTGCGCCGTCGTCCGCGCCTCCCTCCCCTTTCCTTTTTCCTCACCCCGAGTCCGGATCGACTCCGCGCCGTCGGCCGCGTCTCCTTTTTCCTCCCCGCGATGCTGGATGCCTTACTGGCCGCGGTACGCGTCCGCTCTTTCCTTCGCCGCCCGCCGCCTTCTCTTTTCCTGGCTGCTCCGCCTCCTCCCCTCCCCTATAAAACCCACGCCGAAGCCCCGCTTTGCACCAGAGCCATCTTCAATCCGTTCCTCTACACAACACCGACGCACGCAGCTGGAAACCGCACCGCGGAGGAATGCCGCCGCCCCGTGACGCCGCCCCTCCGTCGACCCGCCGTCCCGCTGCTTCTCCGCCGCCTTCAACTCTCGCTGGAGTTCCGCGAGTTTGTGAGCCTCAAGCCGCCCCCGTTTCCCCTCTCTCTCTCGCTCTGTCGCAGCCCCGATTTCTCGCCGGACCTCTGTTTCCGCCCGCTGCCGTGGCCGCCGGTCTAAAGTCGCCGCACAGCTATCCCGTGACCACCCTCACCTTCGCCGTGTCGCTCTCTCTCTCCCCGGAATAACCCCAGCCTGAATCGAGCCCTGGAACACCGGATTCGATGAACTCCGGCCGTCCGCCGCCGCTCTTGCTCGCCGCTGGCGCTCAGCGCAGTGGAGCGATTCGCCGGACCCTTTTTACTCCATCGAGTCGACCCTCGTCCCACCACCCGATTTGGATCTCACGGCCAGAACGAATATGAGCCGCGCACGAGATGTCGCCTTCGCCCGACCCTCACCCTGCCGCTCGATCTAGATCTAACGGCCAGAATAGATCCGAGCCGCATCCAATTCGCCCGACCCTTACCCCGCCGCCCGATTCTGATCCAACGGACCAGGTTCATCCGACCCTAGTTGTCCTTGAAACTTTTGCAGAAAAGCCCCTAGACTTTCCAGAAATCAACCCGCAGTCCAGATCAGTAGAAAAATAATTAGAGTTGAGCCCTTTCTTTTCTGTCCCGACCCCTGACCTTTCTAGAATTAGTACCCGCCGTCCAAGACCTCCAGTTGTGCACCCCGACCCTCTGTTTAAGGTTTAATTTTGTTTTAGCCCCTGATTTCTTCAATTTAACCCCTAGAAGTTCAGTTTCTTCGCAGATAAGTCCCTGGAGCCTTGTTTTAGCCCTACCTTCGTCGTTTTAGCTCCGTTTCGACTCGTTCTCGTTGCGTTTAGTCTTCTAAAGCCTAAGCTACCATTTAGTCATGTTGTTGTGCCTTAGTTCCTGTTTTTAAACTAAAAATAGATTTAATTTGATTAAAGTTCTCTCACCTAGTTTTTCTAATTAAAATCTACCTAGGTCTTTACCTCCGGTTTTTTATAACTAATGTTAATTTAATTAATACCAACTCAAATGTGTTCTAAATATAATTTGTTTAGTTGGACACCAAATATAAAGTTATGCGTTTAGATGCTCTCACCAGTTTCTTTCTAATTAATTGTAAATTAGTGTAATTTGTACATAGACAATCATAAATAAAATATGACTAAGTTCTACTCCGCTTTTGTAAATAAAAATATAATATAAGTTAATTATAATCAAGGATATTTTGTTTTGAATATCTTTTACATTTGTTTTCCAAATAAAATAAATAAAGCTCATAGTTCTTTTGTTTCTTTTATAATACCAATCTTTCGCTAGTTGTGTCTTTTCAACCCTAGCTCCGTTTTCCGTGTTTCTTGTGCTCTTGTAACCGTAGCAGCGAGCCTTATCCTTTAGCACGCTCTTTTAAAAGCTTTTGTGTTGTGATTGGTGTATTGTTCTTAGCTGTACTTGTTTGTTGTTTTGTATGTTTGTGCTCGATGTTTGCTTCGAGTAGAATAATCGTTGTTGAAGCTTGAAGAACAAGGTTTCCAAGTAAGCAAGAGCTGAAGAGCAGTAAGAGTAGCTTTTCATTGGAAAAAGGCAAGTGACCCTAACCATCCTTCTATCTATGCTTATTTACAAGAATACCATGTATTAAATGGAACGTGGAGAACCACTCAGGAAAACAGTACAGCCACGAGAACTATATGGCTCTGGTCTTGGCTAATTAATTAGAGACTCTAGTTTGAAGCGGTCTTACCGAAAGGGCAAGGGAGGGGGTCGGTGATAGGGGTCATAGCCGGTCCTCTTGGGGTAGCTGCCTTTGCTAAGGAGCTGACCATTAGGGAGGTTTATGGACCACACTGCTACCAAAACTCTAGCGGACTACTTCTTATTAGGGAATCTTTGTAAAGGCCTCGTAGCGTCCCTATGCAATCACACCTCGGAAGTGTGGTATTGTGCCTAGCTAGCACAGCCTGGTTGGGTCCAAAGTTCTTTTGAACTTTTACGCAACTTGTGGTGAAAGTGTACAACCTCTACAGAGTGTCTAAAACTGATATATCAGCCGTGCTCACGGTCAAGAGCGGCCTGGACCCTCACATGATTAATAAACTTAAAGATGGATTTAAATCGTTACCCTGGTTATTTCTTTTGACCTTGCTGAGTACCAACCATAAGTGTACTCACCCTTGCTAACTCCTGCTCAGAAGAAAAAGGTGTGAAGCTTACTGAAGATGATGAAAAGTTCTAGGCGTACACAACCCCCAGTCGTCTGCCTGTGAAGTGTGGAGCCTTCGTTTCCATGATAAGCGCATATCTCTGATAGTCTTGTAAGTCTTTATTTATGTTTCTTTACGTGATACTGTTGCTGTTATTCACTGATGATGTCACTATATGTATGGAACCTGATCCTGGCATACATATAGTTATGCATTCGGTTTTGTCCTTAAAACCGGGTGTGACACTACCCTAGCGCCCCTGGGTCTCCCACCCTTCGGATGGACAAGTAAGACGCTAAGGCAAGCCCGAAGGCACAACGAACCGATATCCTTACCCAGATCATCTGGCCTAATCATATATAAAGCATAACTAGTGTAGCACCAAGCCATGATATGATTGACTAGCAAAGCAGCATAACAATGCAAAGCACGATATACTACTAGAATAGCAAAACAACCAAGGCTCAGCTCTGCATTAAGAATAGAGTACTGACTATACGAATACAAAGCCATTACCAAGACTGAGGAATGCTCTCCGGCCTTGAGGACGACTTGCTTCGCTAAGAGATGAGGCACTAGCCTAGCTCCACTACCCTAAGGAGTACAAGTCTCAAGTGTGTGTGAGAGAGAGAGGCTCAAGTGTGTGTGGAATGAGGGGGTGAGGGGGTCCCTTTTATAGCCTCCAAGGGCAGTTCCCGCCATCCTAAAGTATGGAAACCTTATCATCTTGGCTGAGGAAGCTTGGCGGCGACTCCTCCCCAAAATGCACCTGGACGAGAAGCAGGCCTGGGTCGACCGCCCCAGGTTGTGCCTCCGTAGGTGGATCTTCCTCTGGCACGCTGATACGTGGGCCCAGGTGGATATTCTGCATGTTTGCTTCCTTGGCGCGCTCGTTTGGTCTGTCAGGTGGGTCCCTCTTGTAAGTGTGATGCAGCGGATGATCTTCTGTGCATACTTTGCTATGTATTCTTCGTGTTCTCTTCTTATTTCGGTGTTGTACTCCTGCAAAGGTTAGATAGACAATACATCTGTGGAACTAGGTTAGTGATATAATTATGTGGGCAAGAGATATAGTTTTCCTTTGTTTGTGAGTATAGTTGACGGTTGGATTTTGCATTTAATGACCATCAACAACACCCCCAAGCTAGCCTTTTGCTCGTCCCGAGCAGAATAAGGTTTTATGTTGTTGATCAGAAGTTGCTTCAATGTTGCATTTCCAACTATACCTTAGGCACAACAAAGTGTTCTTACCATGATTTTGAATAAGGTTGCCTTGTTCTTACCTCTTACCTTGCTTCTATGGGGCTTATAGCTTCAGCTCATCTTGGGCAGTTGAGAGTCAGAATGGTTTTGTAGAGTTCTAATATTTCTTACCCCTTTGCTCAATCTAATATTTCTTACCCCTTTGCTCAACCATCAATCCGGAGGTTTTTATAAGGTTTTTCAAAAAAATTTCAAAGTTCCTCAAATGATCTCTCGGATCGCTCATTGTGTATGATTCCTCACCAAGGCTTTTTATTTTGCCTTTCTTCCTCAACCTATTTTCTATGGGTCAAAATTTTGTGGAGCTGTAGGTATGGAGGATATGAAGGCATACTTGTTTCTCATATGTTGCTAAGCCAAAAACCGGATCCAAAGGAGAGACAAGTCATAAACCTTGATCAAGAAGTGCAAGTGTGTTGATATTTTTGGTGGATGAACTCCTTTTTTATGAACCATCTCTCCATTCAGTTTCTTCATTTGAGCATGGGCTATCTTTCTTTTTTTTTAACATGCCTTGTAAGCATGTGGCATACCTTCTTTGGGTATGCATCTTTTCTCTTTCTTTTTTTTTGACATGCCTTGTGAGCATGTGGAATACATTCTTTGGGCATGCATCTTTTCCTTTTCTCCTCCTTTTTTTTATATATATAGCCCATACTCCTTTTTCTTGTGGAAATTAGAGAGAGTGGTCATGAGGTGAATGGAGTTTTTATTTGTGGATGGATAGAATGCTTGCTTACTTCTTATGTAGAAACGTAGCATATGGTGGAGTGTGCACGTGATCTTGATCATGGGAGTATGAAATGAACCTCACTAAGGGTCACAACAGTTTGATGAAGCTCAATGAGATAACAAGTTGCATATGTGGAAGGTTTTCATTTGGATCAACATATGGCTTTGGATAGGAATTTCATATCATTGAGGAACTTTGTTTGTTTTTGTATTTTCAGAAATAAATACTCCGGAAATCAAGCATCACTTAGGAGAAGATCATAGCAACTCTATTAACCATATCTTGACTCTCAACAACTTAGATCCGTATCTTGCTTTTTGCTACCCAGAAGTTTCAAGCTTAAGGTTTGAACATCTAGCCAACAAACTCAAAACTTAGGAAGAGCACTAAGTTGTAACTAGGCATAAGAAAGAAATTAATAGAGCAACTATTCATCATCTCAACAAGGAAAATTACACCATGCTTACTACACATAAAGAAGCAAGTAAATATTTTTGGTCTTTTTGGGTTTTGCAAATTTTTTTATTTTTTTTTAGTTTTGCAAATTTTTGTTTTGTTTCATGCATAAAGTTCTGAAAGCAATAGATAACTTTAAGATAGAAGATACAAGATACCTCTCGTGAGGGTCCCCCCCAAGCTAGTTTCAGGCTTCACTGCTGTTGGTCGGGGTTGAACCCTCTCCAACGGTAGTAAGCCCTCCACTCCTCCTACTGGATCCTTTCACCGGTGTACTGCTGCCATGCTTGGTTGGTCTCAATGTGTTGGTGCAGCGTATCCTCAATATTGTTGGCCTGAACCCGCAGCTCGCCTAGCTACTGGGTGATGGAGCCGAAGTCGCGGCTGGAGGCTGTTCGTCGTGCAAGGTTCGGGACCCCGCTGGAGCTGGAGCTGGAGCTGGAGCTGATGGACCGGCAGCTTGGAGCCTGTCGTGCCCATTCGTCGGTGCTTGCACTGTGCCAGCCGACCCACCCGCCTCATGGTGATATGAAGGTTGAGGCTGTTGTGGTGGTGCTGGCTCGGTTCCTCTCCTTGACCTGTTTCGCGTCATCCTGCCAGGCACACCAGAAACACTACGTCTGCGTGCCGCCTCTTCTGGGATGAGAGGGGCGGTTAGTGACTGCCTGTTATACAAACGATACCCCACATTTGGCAACGGGATTTCATTTGCATAGCCCAAGGAGAAGAAATTCAAAGAGTCATTCGAGCCTTTCTTGAGTGTGTGCCCATAAATCAAATAGGCCTCATCGATAAGAGTACGGGGATCCTCAATGAAAGGAATAGCATTCCCATCTAAGACCCCGATACTCGAAGCGATGCGTGTAATCAAAGAAGTACACTCAATAGGACCCGTCATCTTGAAATTCGTAAGCCATTGCGAAATCATTGCCTTTATGGGGGAGACTTTGATCTTTTGACCATGGCGTATAATATCATCAACTCATGATTGCACACGGTTCGAACATCATCCCTTGGAAAGAGAGTGATAGCTAACCATTTGTGCATCAACCGAAGAGTTGGATTTTGAATGTCATTGCACCAAGGTGCAAACTTGCCATGAACAACTTGACCCGAAATCAATCCCCAAAAATCATGACGATTAAAACTGCGGCAAGCTTTTTCAAGAGAAACCAGGAAGCGTTTGTTAAAACCAAGGTGGAGACCGAAATCCTTCCAAGTGATATAGTAATCATGCCCAAAAAGTCGAAACAAAACACCATCATCCACCTCTCCAAGAGTGCAAAGAAACTAGATGGTGAGGAGACAAGAACCATTCTCCTCAACGGGCACAAAACCATCCCATCCAATCGCATGCCACACATTAGCAAAGTCTACGCCCATACCTGTTTTGGCGAGGAGGTCCAGGTCGAAAGCATTGGTGTGGTCGAAGCTTCGATTCTTGAGGATGGCATAGGCTTGTCGTTCGCGGTTATCTCGCAAGTCGAGGTAGGGTGCATCGTCGTCGTCCATCTCCATGTCCTCGGCTTGTGGTTCGGCTTGCGCTTCTTGTTCTTGTTCTTCTTCTTCATAATCCATCATGCTTGGGCTTGGCATAGGTCCGGGAGTATGGTGGGAGCTCGAGCCACCCCGAGAACGGGATGAGCTTCCTCCGGTCACCTTCTTCAATGCACAGGAAACCTTTCGCCTAATGCCCTTCATGCTTGAACAAGAACACAAAGAACAACTCGAATCGGGTTACGTTAGTGAAATGAAACGGAAATTCTTACCCGTAGTTGTTCCTCCAAGTTTGTGGGATTTCTTACAGCAAACAAATGAGAGAGAGAGGATTCTTGCACTTGAATTTGAGCACAAAATTGAATGAACACCGAGAGCAAAGTTTGCAAGAATGTGAGAGGGAGTGAGTGAATGAAAGTTGAGTGTGTGAGCTCAACACCCACCCCTCGGCCTCTATTTAAAGAGCACGAGATGCAAACGGTCGGGGAGGCGCTGGGCTCAACGGCTAGTAGCCGTTGGAGAAAGCTGACAAGCAGCAATGGCTAAGTGGGGTCGGCCGACCCCCCAGTGGACCCGCGGACTGACAGCCAGGGCCCACCGGCTCCCCAACAGTCATAAACTTTGAATGCCTGGGTGCTAGGTCCAAACTTGCTCCAAAAAGATATTCATATTGTTTTCTTAAGAGATTTTTATGCTCAGAAATATTTTTAGGTTTTTTGTAAAAAGAAAGAAAAGGCTGAAAAATTTCAGCATGCAAGAAAAATTTGAGAAATCAAATATGCAATGGAAGAAATTCAAAAAACAAAGCAAATTTTGAAAAATCAAATATGAGATAACTACCATTTTACCTTTGGCAAGGGCTTGTCGTTTAGAGTCCGACAGGCAAGACTTTTCTCTGGCATTACTTACCATTTGTCATCCCGTCGTGGAGAATTTGACGAAGATGAACTTTTAACCTTTTGCCACATTTTCTTGGGCTTCTTTCTTTTTGTGGTCGAAGGTTCTTCTGGCTGGGGTTCTGGTGCCCCCCAAAGCGGGCTTCCGTCATAAGCCCGCTGAATTATAAAGTGTTGCTCTTTCTTGTATTGAAACTTAAAGAAAATGTTTTCCATTACAATGCGGAAACGGATGTCTCCCGCCCCAACATCTATTCTTGCCTTGACGTCCCTTAAAAAGGGGCGCCCAAGGATGAGCTGTATACCCATGTCACCCTCCATGCCGAGGACCATTAAGTTGGCGAGGATAAAGGAGTTCTTGACTCGAATGAGCATGTTTTCAATTATCCCCTCGGGATATCGAATTGTAGAGTCGGCGAGCTGCACGTACATGAGTGTTGGGGAAAGAGTAGGGTATTGTAGTTGCTCAAAAATTACCTTGGGCATAATATTTATGCTTGCCCCAAGGTCGCAGAGGGCCCGGTTGTAGTGCTGGTTGTAGATGGAGCAGTGAATCATTGGCACTCCTGGGTCTCCGTGCAGTGCTGCTGTCAATCCTCCCCATGCACTTGTTTTGGCATGTGAGGTTCTACCTGCATGGTTGACACGTGGCATCCTCTGAGACAGGTTGCCCCATCCAGTAGACACCATATTGACATTTTTGACGGGAGCTTCCGGTTGCCCTGGGATTTTCGCGTCATCAATAGTAGAAACAGCGGTAGCAATTTGAGCAAGTTGGTATTCAATCATTTTGTTAAAACTTAGTTGATTCTTGAGAGCAGAAGACAAAGTTTCAATTTTTAAGTTTATGCTCTCAAGAGTTTTATCGTTTGCGGCATGCTTTTTAGTTATATTTTCATTAATTTTTGCTTGGCCGAGAACCAAGTCTTTAATGGAGATTTGGTTCGAATTAAAATTCGAATTGTAATTAGAGTTATAGTTATTACCTCCCCTTGATATAGTGGGCATTCTTGGCCCCACCCTTGGCCTCCTTGTGGATGGTACCCGCCGCTGTTGTTGTTGATGTAGGCAGCATCTTCACGGGTCTCGGGGCAGTCGTTCCTTGAGTGTCCACTGTTGCCGCAGACCTCGCACATAGAGTGCGATTCTATGGCTTGAGCGTAGTTGTTCATACGCTCTTTGTACTGCGCCCGTTCGTCTAGGCGCTTCAGTAGGAGGTCCATCTTTGCGGCGAGCATATCCGTCTCTTTGACGGTGTGCATTCCGCCTTTGGTTCGGTGTTGGGAACGCTCCTTGTTCCAACCCTGGTTGGAGACCATCTTTTCAATCAAGGCCGTAGACTTGGTTATCGTGAGGTCCAGAAAGGCTCCTCCAGCAGCAGTGTCAAGGTGGGCTCTTGATGTTGTCGTTAGCTCATTGTAGAAGCTTTGGAGTACGAGCCACTCGTTCATCCCATGATGAGGACAGGCGAGTATGTACTCCTGGAGTCTCTCCCAAGCTTCCGGGATGGATTCCATCCCCGTCTGCTGGAAACTTGAAATTTTTCCACGCAGGGCATTCGTTTTGCCCAGCGGGAAGAACTTAGCGAGGAAGGTCGTGGAACATTTGTCCCATGTGCTGACAGCTTCTGCGTTTTGGTAGAACCACTGTTTCGCCTTCCCCAGAAGGGAGAAGGGAAACAGGCGGAGCCTGATGGCGTCAGCAGCAACGCCCCATACGGTAACGGTCTTGCAAAGCTCCAGGAAACTCTAGAGGTGGGCGTTGGCGTCCTCATTAGGCTTGCCACAAAAAGGGCTAGCATGCACCATGTTAATGAGGTTGGATTTCAGCTCAAAGTTCAAGTCCCCAACA
This sequence comes from Panicum miliaceum, assembly GCA_032594955.1. NCBI lineage: Eukaryota > Viridiplantae > Streptophyta > Magnoliopsida > Poales > Poaceae > Panicum > Panicum miliaceum. The sequence continues at coordinate 586,359 of CM064070.1, read as the reverse complement.
TCAACGTTGGGTCCAGTCGCCACATTGGCGGCCGAGGGGACGGAAAAGTCACGGAGGGTCTTCTCAGCCATGGGTTCGGTGGTTGTTGATGGTGCTTGACGAAGAGCTGGTTCTCTTGACGACAGGACGATCTGAGGAGGGACGACGCAAGGTCAGACCCTTCTCACGAGCTTCTCGGGATTTTCAACGAAGTTTGTCGGCAAGGAGAAACCAGTCATACACTACCCTGTTTTCATCCAAGCAGGAGAAAACAAAAGCAACATTAGCCTGTATAAGCTACAGCTATAGAGCTTAGACACGACATCATGATCATGTATTAGTAAATCCTTTAATCAATGCCACTCTCCGACAACGGCGCCAGAAATGCTTGTTGGCGTTTCTTAGCGTCACCACTAGGAACGAGGGTGTTAGTCCCATCCCTAGCAGCGGCGCTAGGAAACGCCCCCTTAGGTATGTCTTAATGATTACAGAATGAACACGCAAGCGCACGGATATACCGTTGTAGCATTTCACCCGGAGAGTATTGGGGTATCGTTATTTATATTTTCCCAAGGGAGGGCATGATGTAAAAGAGTTTACTTGGTACATAATCGAGATGGCATGAATAAGGTATAGACTATAACAATACAGGGGTAAGTTATGATAAAGATATGAATGAGGGTAATGTGACACACACAACCTGGCCAAACTCAAATAAAGAATAAACCAATAAACCTATGGGTTAGTAGGAGCATAGGCATACAACAGAGTCCTAATAGTATCTATTCAAGCAAGCAAGGGTCATGGAACATACATATGGTTAGGACTACAGGTGCCGGGAAATTAGGGATACCAGGGAGAATGTCCTGTCCCGGAGAACATCCGGACCGATACATCTTTCAGAACTCCTACACCGTACCTGAACGTCGGGGAGTGAACTAACCACGAAGCAGGTTCGTAGCGGACGGACGAGCTGTCACCACCTGCCGTCTACCCCAGTCACACCGTGGAGCACAGTCATATTCGAAGGATCCCGCATACCCAAGCACCACGCTCGTGTTTGAAGTCACTACCCTAGCGCCCCCGGGTCTCCCACCCTTCGGATGGACAAGTAAGACGCTAAGGCAAGCCTCAAGGCACAACGAACCGATATCCTTACCTAGATCATCTGGCCTAATCATATATAAAGCATAACTAGTGTAGCACCAAGCCATGATATGATTGACTAGCAAAGCAGCATAACAATGCAAAGCACGATATACTACTAGGATAGCAAAACAACCAAGGCTCAGCTCTGCATTAAGAATAGAGTACTGACTATACGAATACAAAGCCATTACCAAGACCGAGGACTGCTCTCCGGCCCTAAGGATGACTTGCTTCGCTAAGAGATGAGGTACTAGCCTAGCTCCACTACCCTAAGGAGTACAAGTCTCAAGTGTGTTGTGTGTGGAATGAGGGGGTGTGGGGGTCCCTTTTATAGCCTCCAAGGGCGGTTTCCGCCATCCTAAAATGTGGTAACCTTATCATCTAGGCTGAGGAAGCTTGGCGGTGACTCCTCCCCAAAAGGCACCGGGATGGGAAGCAGGCCTGGGTCGACCGCCTCCCTAGCTGGATCTTCCTCTGGCATGCTAATACGTGGGCCCAGGTGGATATTCTGCATGTTTGCTTCCTTGGCGCGCCCGTTTGATCTGTCAGGTGGGTCCCTCTTGTAAGTGTGATGCAGCGGATGATCTTCTCTGCATACTTTGTTGCGTATTCTTCGTGTTCTCTTCTTATTTTGATCTTGTACTCCTGCAAAGGTTAGATAGACAATACATCTGTGGAACTAGGTTAGTGATATAATTATGTGAGTAAGAGATATAGTTTTCCTTTGTTTGTGAGTATAGTTGACGGTTGGATTTTGCATTTAATGACCGTCAACAAGGACGAGTTCTATAAGACATCACAATCTTCAAGACTCATCCCTGTTGGCGCTAAAATCGGCCAGACAGGAATCGACCGATGGTCTTCAGTGTCGGACACACAACCCGGGAGAATCTGCTTAGCTCCTGTTCGGGTTATTGCCCTGGTGCGGTTTGCGCGGCGTGCCAGTCAATCTGACCTGTTGATTGACAAGGAAATAAGAGTATTAAATTCAGGACGCTCCGATCGGCTGGGGTTCCGATCTGTCCCTAAGAGCGTATCGGCGAATCGGCCGATTTGCTATGAAGATGATCTATGTATCAGCCGATAATCGCGTAATAATTGCAAAGAAACTGCTGGAGGAACTTAAACAATTATTACAGATGCAACACTTGAAAATAGATTTAATCAGTTATGTGATGATGAATGAAGAAGGGCGATGACGAAGCCGATAATTCCAATCTCAAGCTGGATAACTGGTGATAATACTAGAACAACAGGTAAAACTTGCAATTCTAGTAAATATCGATAACTGGTGAATAAATCCAAACGAAACCACAGCGATGCGCCCGTGGTTAAAGCTCAGATGTTACTCAAAAAGCGGAACCTACCAATTGGCCGGAGATCAAGTTGATGCAGCCCTGCCAATCCGTACGAACTCGTGAAGGAAGAAAAAGTAATGGCGAAGTCGCCGACTTGAAAGTAAAGTACTAGTAAAAAGTAGAAGTGTTTTGTTGATTGATGTGTTGATTCTTTGCAAAGCCCTGACGACTCCTATTTATATCCTAAAACTAGGACTCCTAGTCGATTACGACTTGATACAACCTTTTTTTTAAAAAAGGAAAACTACTATATCTATAATATCTTTAAAAAAGGAAACAGACTCCCGCAGAATCTTCCGCCGCCGTCTCCCAAACCAATCAGGACTTTTCCAATCGCTTCTTGACCGAATTAGCATCGCTCCGTTGACCAACATCAAGCCACTTTTGACCGGGATCCTCTGTTGTGGCTCCAATCCGCTGGCGCAAGTTGTATCACCAATCGGCCTATTTCCAACTGTTACCTCCATCGGCCGATTCCTTACTGTAGCCTTCAGATCTGCCGCATCGGCCAATCTTCTTCTCCTGACGCCGATTCAACATGTGTCAAAATCTGGCGTCAACACATGCCCCCCAGTTTCGGAGTAAAACATAACTTTTTCTTCGAAACTCTTTTCTCCGAAACGGGCGCAGTAAAAATCTCCTTCCGTTCCGCGGTCTTCTGCATAATGATTGCAATTTCCTCGGACCGAGCGCGCGAAACGACCGCTCCCCTGGAATTCGTGTAGACGGCGCGGCAAAAATACCGCCTTTACCCTTGCTCTCCCGGATTATCCTTAAGTATCGGCATTTTCCGCCTACTTTTCCCTACGAACCTAGCATCTTCTTCCAGCGAACCACTATTCATCTTCCTCCCGAGCCCTCTCGATCTCCAACCGCTCCAGCAATCTCGCTTGCGATCTGCTTCAACTTTCCCAATGGCGTCACCATCAGCAACCTCTCCAACTATGTAGGCTCTGTCGGCAACCCCTTCAACGGCGGCAGCCCAATCGGCAGCTCAACTGACGGCTCCATCGGTGACGATGAGCTTCATTCCGGAGGTAATTTATCCGAAATTCCCCTCTTTTGATTTTCTACTCCTTCAGTATTTTCCGGATCCCTTCTCAGTTTTTCTCCCTTTTCCTCCTTTTTTAGGCATTTAGGCACCAGATCACCATCCCTCTTTCAGAATCCCCCAATCTTATCTGCTTAGGCCCCATGGGGAATCCCGATCCAATTGACCTGGTCAATCTAGAGACTCATAGAGTCCCGTTCAAGCAATCACCCATGGACCTAGATCAGTGGGTAGGTACCTTTAGGTCCTGGCCGAATGAGACCCCCGGCTGGAGAGAATGGTACCAAAGAATAGCCAGGTCTAGGAGAGTTCAGTGGGATGAACTAAAAATCGTCCAATGCATAGACCTTTCTCTGTCCCAGATGGAAAAAAATGAACCCTTGGTCGTAGCAGCTTCTTACTTCTGGTCCGACGCACTCAATGCGTTCCTTTTTGGACATGGACCCATGACTCCAACGTTGGCCGATGTCCTGTTGTTGACTGGCCTTGACATCTCCTCTTCTGATATCCCCTTTAACTATCTGATTAAGCCATCATATCGGCTAGAAACCAAAGGAATCGGCGGATGGAAGGGGTACATCAGTAAAAATATGAAGACTGGGACAATTTTAGAGAGAGAGCATACTGCGTTCCTGATGATGTGGCTGGAAAAACATTTTTTCTGTGGCAGAGCAGTTGGCCCTTCTTCTAACACCCAAGCTCTAGCAGAAGCTCTATCACAGGGATCGGCCGTTCCTCTTGGAAAGCATCTGTTGGGATCGGCCTACCATATGATGCACCAAATCGGCACTAGGCTGTCAAAAGGGGAGCCGATTGGGAACCCTGGCGGTCCCTGGTGGTTCATCACCCTCTGGCTCAACCTATATATGAGCAAGGTCTCTCAGCAACGAATAGAGACCAAAACTTTCCCCAATATTGAGTTAGAGGAAAACCCAACTGTCCGACGACGCTGCAGATCTTTTGGAGAGGCAGCATCAGCCTTCCCTGGCTGTCAATTCACCGCTGCCCGTACGGCTGAATATTTCAGATGCTTTTACAATGGCCTCAATGAAGAGACTGTCAGTTGGCATCCATATCAGGCAGTAGAGCCAATTTTTGAACTTCCCATCAGCTACGACTTCTCCACTCATACTTTTGATAAGGAGCTTATGGATGTCCTGATTAAGCCAGGAATTTTGCCAGCCATCTTCTTCTCTGGAAAGGACTCTCCCACATATGAGTTCTATAATCCATCGGCTGCAGCGAGGCAACTGGGCTTTGGTCAACTGCCGATTCGGGTTTACTTCGCCGGTCAAGCAAAATTCAGAGATGAACTGACCAAAAGTCTTGACTACAATCGGCTGTGTAACGTAGTGCCAGATTCTAGCACTATTGACCTGAACAATTGGACAGTGGCCTCTTTTGCTGTTCAGCAATTTAAACTATGGTGGGCAGAATGGAAGCAATACCTTTTCTGCCGATTCGGGTTTACTTCGCCGGTCAAGCAAAATTCAGAGATGAACTGACCACAAGTCTTGACTACAATCGGCTGTGTAACGTAGTGCCAGATTCTAGCACTATTGACCTGAACAATTGGACAGTGGCCTCTTTTGCGGTTCAACAATTTAAACTATGGTGGGCAGAATGGAAGCAATACCTTTTCTGCAAATCCCCATCAACATATTGCAACATTCTGGACCCAGAAAACATCGACCCAAATGCAGCGGTATGTCCTTTTCTCCCAGCCGATTTCAATGCTATCTCTTTCCATACTTTCATCTTACCATTAACTTACATTTACCTTCTTAGTCTGAAAGCCACGTCCCTCCGATGCGGAGTCAAAGCGGCAGGCCGATAGAGAACAATCATCCATATACGCCATATCCACTTATCGGCTTTCATGCTCCAACCATCAAGGACATTGCCACTGGCCGATTGAAACGAGCACCGAAAAGGCCAACCTCGAAGACAACAAGCCGTCGAGTGCGTGCTCGCATCGGATCGACTGTCCAAACGGCGGTAACATCGGCCAAAACTCCGATTCCTTTATCTTTGCCAGCTACCGAGATGGCCGATCCTCAAGTCACTGCAGAAGTCGGAGCAGCTGCGGCATCACTGCTAGTGGAAGCTGTTCAGGTAATCTTGCTCGCTTCATATATCTTTAAGTGCTCCACTAATACTAACTTTTTCTTCTGTCAGGCTGCACAAGCCGTTCCAGTGCAGTCTCCACAGCAATCGGCCACGTCCCAAGTGGAAACCGAAGTTCCAGCAACTCTTCCCATCGAGGTAGATAATCTCTTACCTTAATTTCTCGATATTCAGAAGATTAACTGATTATGATGCAGGCCGATTTGGGTACGTCGGTCGAACTTCCTCAACAAACATCAACCAAAGGACCAACAGAAGTATGGCAAATATCCCATATCATCTTATTCAATTATTGTAATATACTCACAGGATTTATTTGTCATACCTTCCCAGGAAGCTGACCCAAGCAAAGCGTTGATAGTGGTTGAGTCTTCGTCCTCTGACGAGCTAGTCGTGCCGGTTCCTGAGATGAGGGAGGCACTCCCGTCGGCACAGGCAAGAGAAATTCGCTTTAAGGAGGTAACAAACTTATCATTGGAATCGGCCGATTCCCCTTTACTGCTTGCCAACCCCTTTCTTTATTCCCCCACAGGAGCAAGACACCCCGAACAACAGCGTTTTCTCCTTCGCCGTCTCTTTGCCCGATGATGAGGAAATCGTTTCACGCCAAATTCCATCGAGCTCTATTTCTGATGATGACCGCGCCAAGCTCGAGAGCATACAGATTCTCCTCCAAGACAATATCGGCCGATTAGTAGAAGATGCTTCGCCGATTCGACGACTTTTCAATGACATCAAGGGTCAAATCCCGGAAGAAACAACAGAAAGCTTGGAGCCTGCTGCATATAGAACATATGCAAACCCCGGTTTCCAGGGCTCTGCGCCACATGACCGATCGCGCCCAGCTAGCAAAAACCTGGGAAGAGGCCGACTTGTACAAGCATCGGGCCCAAGAGGTCCATCGACGGATCAATTTCCTCGAGAGCTGTCGCCCGGATATCGTCGGCACGATAGATCGGCTCAAACGGAGGCGAGCAGAGCTAGCCAAGGAGATGGAGCAAATAACCAAAGACATAGCCGCTGAAGAAAAGAAGCTTCAAGAGCTCCCGTCCGTCATCACTGGGCTGAAGCAAGAAAGGCAGAACTTGGCCTGTGAAGTGATAAGGCTTCGTCGCCATATATCAGAAGTTCCTGGATCAGCCGACGACGACCAAAGAGTACTAGATTCGGCCGATCAGATCAGGCAACGAGCCTTCGCGGCCATAGATGCTTTCCTCAGGCTGTAAAGAATGTTGTAAACACTTAATGCTCCTTTAATGTCACTGCGCCGATTTGCTCCTTTAATATTACTGCGCTGACTTGATCTTGGACCACCTCTTTTGCCAGCTTTACATTTATGAATGCTTTTACTCTGATGGGACGTATCTCACCATCTATCTACCTCCCTTTCCTTTATAAGTAGATCCTTCATCGTCTCCAGAGGAATACGCATTACCCATCTTCTCTCTCTCCAACACTGGATCTATATCCTCCCAAACCGAACAGCAAGATGTCTTCTTCGTCTTCTTCATCTTCTTCCTCTGTCAATCAGGTATGAACTCTCCTCTGCTTCTCTCCTAGACATCTCAACCACTCTGATGCTGGGTAGCTTTTCATCTCTGTTTAGTCAAAACGTCTCAGCCCCGGTCTGGAACGAGCGATCGAAATCATGCATTCAGATGAACCACTGTCGCAGGCAGACAAAGATCTGATAAGAGCTCACGCTGAGGAACTCAGAAATCATGTTCCCGCTGTTGTCCAGGAGTATTGGGACCTTATAGATGCTCACTGCTTGGTCCGTAAGCGACCACCCTCTGAGAAAAGTCCTCCACTCCCTCGTCAAGTCAAGACTGAAGCTGCCATGGAGAGTCTGGAGGAGAAGAAGACCCTCCTTTTGATAGAACTTTGCGATCAAGCTGAGACTAGAGCCACCGTAGAGAATTCGAAGGAGAATAGGACCCGCCTTCTGATAGAACAGGGTCGTGTCGAGAGAGAAATCCAGACATGCGTAATCAATAGATATATCGGTATTTTTATTCTAAGGGCAACTTGTACCATGTCGGCCATGTACTTTGTCATTTTCATCCAATAATGAACTGGTCAAAACGAATCGCAATGTTTCTTTCTTCAGGCGATGTCATTTCTGCATCGGCTATGCAGACAAAAACCGATAGAAATCGGCCATGTTGTCTTGATATATCTTACTGCAAGTTATGCATCTACCCAAATGCTTGGATAGTACCTCTTCAGATATCGTCCATTCAAAGCTCTTGGGAATTCTTCCCCTTCAATTGTTTCCAGAATATATGCATTTCCAGGGGCACATCGGCCGATTCTGTACGGCCCTTCCCAAGTGGGTGACCATTTACTGAATTTGGGATCTTTAGACCCTATCGGCAGCACCAACTTCCATACCAAATCTCCCTGGGAGAATTGTTTAACTTTGACCTTTTTGTCATACCACCTGGCCACCCTTTTCTTATTTTCTTCTATGCTAATTAGGGCCCTCAACCGCTGACCTGCCGAGTCATCAAGCTCATCTTTCATGAGGAAGGAATAGTCATCGGCCGTCAACTGATCTTGAAGCGATATACGTCTTGACCCCGTCCTTAATTCCCAAGGCAGGACTGCCTCATGACCATAAACCAGCTGATAAGGAGATATCTTAGTGGCTCCGTGACAAGCCATCTTATAAGCCCATAAAGATTCAGCCAAAGACATATGCCACTTTTGGGTTGTTCTTCTATCTTTCTCTTGATCAACTTGATTATCCCCTTATTGGACGATTCTGCCTGGCCATTGGCTTGAGCATAATATGGAGAAGAATTTAATAATTTAATTCCCATATCGGCAGCGAATTCCCCGAATTCTCCAGAGGTGAACATTGTTCCCTGGTCAGTTGTGATAGTCTGAGGAATACCAAATCGATAGATAATATGGTTCTTAACGAACTCAATCATATCGGCCGATGTCACATTCCTTAAAGGAACTGCCTCCACCCACTTAGTAAAATAATCTGTGGCTACCAATATGAACTGATGCCCTTTACTCGATGGAGGGTGAATCTGTCCGATGAGATCTATTCCCCAACCTCTGAACGGCCACGGCTTGATTACTAGATTCATAGCCGATGCTGGTGCGCGCTGTACATTGCCAAACTTCTGACAGTCTTGCCATCCTTTATAATATTTGAAACAATCCTCTAGAATCGTTGGCCAGTAATACCCATTGTTTCTGATCATCCATTTCATTTTGTGAGTCGATTGATGGGCTCCGCATACGCCTTCATGGATTTCTCCCATCAGAACCTTTGCCTCTTCTGTTCCCAGGCACTTGAGAAGAACTCCATCAATCATCCGGTAAAATAAATCATCTTCAAGTAACACATATTTTGTAGCTTGAAAACGTACTCGCCGATCCACTTTCCGGGAGGGATCCATCAAGTAATCGGCGATTTCCTTTCGCCAGTCATCGGCCGCGAGCTCTAAAACCATAGCTCCCTGAATCGGCCGATATCCGGACGCATGTTGGGCCAGCCTGTTGGCCTCTTCATTATAGTTTCTGGGTATATGCTCAATTATTGCAGACTTGAATTCCTTTAAAAGCTGAAGGCAATCTTCATAATAAATCCTCAGGATATCATCTTTGCACTCAGATCGCCCTGTTAACTGATCCACAATGAGCATGGAATCTCCAAAAATTTCGACTGCATCAGCTTTGACTTCCCTTAATAGTTGGATCCCTTTTAGAACGGCTCGATATTCCGCCTGATTATTGGTTGCGGATGCTTCTATCGGCAAGGAGAAATCATAACTTGCCCCCCGAGGCGATACCAGAACGATGTCGATTCCTGATCCGGCCCCACACGAAGAACCATCGAAGTATAGAGTCCATGGAACCGGCTCGACGACAGCAATTTCTGGCCCATAATGTTGAGCTACGAAATTGGCCATGACTTGACCTTGACAGCTTTGGCCGATTCGTACCTTAAGTCAAATTCTAACAGAGCCAGGATCCATTTTCCAATCCGCCCTTTCAAAATCGGCAATGATAGCATATATTTCACCACATCATCTTTGCATATAACTATGCATTCTGCCAATAACAAATAGTGCTTGAGCTTGGTACACGAGATGTATAAACACAAGCATAGCCGCTCCACCGGGGAATATCTTGTTTCGGCGTCCAGGAATCTTCTGCTGACATAATATACCACCCGTTCTTTCCCTTCGACTCCTGTACCAACGCCGATCCAATGGCCTGTTCATCAGCCGATAAATATAATTTGAACGGCTTACCAGGCTGTGGCGGGACTAAAACCGAAGGCGAAATCAGATATTGCTTGATGTCTTCCAACGCTCTGCGTTGTTCCTCTCCCCATACAAATTCCTGATCGGGCTTCAATTTCAACAAAGGAGTAAAAGCTCGAATACGCCCTGACAGGTTGGATATGAATCTTCTAATAAAATTGACCTTGCCGATGAGGGACTATAGCTCAGTTTTATTTTGTGGGGCCACAACTTTCTTGATGGCGTCTATGGTCTTCCGATTGACTTCTATCCCGCTCTCACGAACCATAAATCCTAAGAATTGCCCAGCCGATACACCAAATGCACACTTGTTCAGGTTCATCTTCAACCCATGCTTCCTGGTGCACTCTAGTACTTCTTGTAAATCGGCCAGATGTCCCTGGTGACCTTTTGACTTGACCACAACGTCATCTATATAAATTTCCACCGATGTACCAATAAGCTTGTGGAAGATATAGTTCATGGCTCGCTGATATGTAGCACCGGCGTTCTTTAATCGAAAGGTCATTACAACCCATTCGAATAAACCAAGATGACCTGGACACCCGAAAGCCGTTTTTGAGATATCTTCTTCGGCCATTAATATCTGATTGTACCCGGCATTACCATCCATGAAACTGATGACTTTGTATCCTGCGGCAGCATCTATCAAGATATCGGCCGTTGGCATCGGATATCCATCCATTGGTGTGGCCTGATTTAAGTTCCTGAAATCGATGCACACACGCAACTTTCCATTTTTTTTATACACGGGCACGATATTAGAAATCTATTCGGCGTAGCGGCACTGCCGAATAAATCCTGCTTCAATTAACTTTGTGATCTCGGCCTTTATATCAGGTAGAATCTTTGGGTTGCACCGTCGTGCGGGTTGCTGATATGGCCGATATCCTGATTTTATAGGTAACCAGTGTTCAACAATGGACCGGTCTAGACCTGGCATCTCATGATATTCCCAAGCAAAGCAATCCTTGAATTCTTTTAATAAGCTTATCAATTTACACTTGTACTCAAGATCCAAGTTAGCACTAATATACGTCGGCCTTGATTTGCTACTATCTCCCAAATCCACCATCTCCAATGAATCGGCCGACGTAAACCCATGCCCAAGCTTCCCGTCTTCTCGGACGAGCTGATCCATCTATTCTAAATCTTCCGAGCCGACTGCTTGGATCGGCTGTAGACCGAAATCGGACACCTTCAGGAAGTCAGTGTCCCAAGTCCTGCCAGATATACACCTGACATGCTCGCAGCTCCATTGTTGTGTGTCGGCCGCTGCGACGCTGTAGGCGGAATCGGCAGTGACTATCTCCGTACTGTCGCCGACCCATTGCACGAGGCATTGATGCATTGTAGATGGGACACAGTAGTTTGCATGTATCCAATCGCGACCGAGCAGCATGTTGTAGGATCCCTTACCATTAATAATGAAAAAGGTAGTAGGAAGGGTCTTACTGCCGATTGTGAGGTCGACGCAGAGCGCTCCACGGGCGGGAGACACGTTGCCTTCGAAATCCTTTAGCATCATGTCCATCTTGGTGAGATCTTCATCGCTCTTGCCTAGCTTGCGGAACATGGCATACGGCATGATGTTGACTGCGGCGCCTCCATCTACTAGTAGTCTGGTGACGGGTCACCCATCAACGTAGCCTTTGAGAAACAGCGCCTTAAGGTGTTGCCATTTTTCTTCTTCTGGTTTCTCAAAAGTAGCCGTCATCGGCTCTAACACCAGCTGCGCCATTTGCTCTTCCATTATTGTCGCTTTGTCTCGATCGTCAGGCGCCATGAATTCCATTGGCAATATGAACACCATGCTGATGCCAGCTGCCGATTCTTGATTGTCTGCTCCTAGGTTGTTATTTTTCTTGGGGCGCCAAACCCGAGACTTAACGTTTCTTTTCTCCGGCGCCTACTTCTGTTCTTCTTCTTGTTGCTCCCACTGGCGCAGGCGTTGGATCCTCCGTTTCTGGGATCTGGATAGACCATCAGGACACCACATGGGGTTTACTGTGGCAGAACCACCTGAATTAATCCGGCTCAAGTGTATTATCCATCACCATTAGGGCAATCTCGGTTAACCTTACACTTCAAACGGAGTAATCCACTGGTCTGTCGGGTAACCTCCCGATACAACCACGGTAGAGCGGATCGAAGCCATACATACAAATGCTCATGCGAAGATGAGCCCAGAGAATACCACATTCCAGCAGATATTACAAAATTATCCTAAGTGAATATTACAAACCAAGTTTGAGTTTAGTAACCAAGTACTTCAATGATCATAACCAAGAAGTTCTTCAGAGTTTAAGTTGCAGCGGAAATAAAACAACGAAAACTACTCGACGATAAGGATGTCTCGATGAAGCCCGTACGAGACATCACTCGGCATTATCTCCATTGTCCGGGGGCGTATCCCATTCCACCAACCAACCAGGGGGAAGAGTGCAGGGCCAAGTCAAGCTAGCAATCATATCTTCGAAGGTCTCACCTGAAAACGAGCCACAAGCAAGGCTGAGTATACTAATACTCAGCAAGACTTACCCGTGTAGTGGAATCTACTCCACCGACTCTAGACATGCAAGGCTTTTTGTCTCAGGGGTTTGTTTTGCCGAAAAGCACCTACGAGTGGGTCCTTACTTTCAACTTTTAGCTCAAGATTCTAGTTTCATTAACCATTCTAGATAAGCAGCTATCCAATATCACTCATGGTGAAGCATTAAATTTCATCCAACAAATTTATTCATCATCATTGTTCCTCTTCTTACTCTGTGGGTAAAAGTGATTAAGCAGTCTCAATAGCCGTGAGAAACGGACGATTCGAATCGAATTTCTTAACCTTGCAAGGGAAACCTAAACACACGTCACGTGGTTACTCACAGAGTCACACGTGCAACTTTTCCCCTTTCTTTCCGGGTCCTGGATCGGGGCTACCCACCAAGAGTACACGAGTCCCACGCCACGGTTCCCCACCGGGTCGTGACCACTCGTGCACTCGCCATATAGTGGGACCGAAGTTCAAAGGGTAGGATGCCGTCCACTTGCCGGGCCAATCAGGTACTTAAGCTTAGCGATTACCATATTCTCGGCATGTGGTTAGTACGTTCAAAGACTTAACCACCACTACCACACACTGCGGCCTTAGCATTTTTCACTAAACAGACGGGCCTCAATCGTAAACATTGTACCATAGCCCGTCCGTTGTCCTTATGATTGCAGCGTGTAGTAAATATTCAACTCCTATTTTCTCGCGAGTGACAGGAAATCACTCGGCTTTTATCGGAGTCCTATTAGCACAGCATTCTATCGAACCTTACATCTAGTTTTCAAGCATGGGTTCCTAACATCATGCAACTAAGTTTTCATTCAACTCCTATAAACTTAATGCACAAGCAAAAGAGTAGTGAGTTGCATAATTTAGGAAAGGAAATGGGTTATGCTCCGGGGCTTGCCTTCTTGTGCAAAGTTAGTCCGGGGATCGTCTTAACATTGACCCGGGTCTTCAACTGCTTCAGTTAAATTTGCCTGGGCTTCTCGCTGCTCACTCTCGGACTCGGGTACCAGCTCGTACGTTCCGTCGACGAGAGTAGTCGTTTCTACATGAATGCACAAGTTTAAGTAGTGGTGATGGTAAACGACATGATTTCCTTCACGATAAAGTTACAGTTTGTAAAACATGAGTTTGTTGTGAAGCGAGTTACTTTATCATTCGTGGGCAATCGTTAGAAAGGTACAATAAGTAACTTCGTTTAAGCAAGGTGGGGTGGGTGTTCATGGGAACTTATGTTCCTCATGTAAACATGATTTAACTGTAACTACTACAGAGAGTAATTTCTGGTCATGAAACCTTGGATCTAGGCACATCAGGGAAAGATATGCTTACTGTAAAATTTTCAGATATTCTCATGCAGCAGATTAATTATGAAAAATATAATACATGGTTGCTGAGACTCTTGTTCTTTTTGTACAGAACAAATGGTGCAAAAACTGAGACTAAGATTTTTACAAGGCTGTCATTTCATCATGCAGGAGCTACTGTAATTTTTACAAAATTTATTATGCAGTTTTTAGAGCATAGTAAATATGACATTACACACCTAGGTTAATCAAGGATTTATTTTTACAGGATCCTACACAGGGTTTTTGTCCATGAAATTTTTACACAGCATCCTCTACCACTGTGTATCTTCTAGTAAAAATATGAGAATTTTCCAAGGGGCTAGTTGCAAACAGGATGTTTTCTCCACTTTCTAATTTGAATTTCAAAAACTTTTGAACATGAAAGTTGTTCAGAATAAAAAGTTCTACAAGTTTGGTTTCAGGCAACACCTCATTTGGCTTGTGGTTTGAAAGTTAATTTAAAAATTCAAAGGTATTCAAATGTGCCCTATTTCAATTTGAATTTCAACTTAACTTGTTCTAATTCTTTTAACCCTTTGATTAGTTGGTTAAGCATAGGGTTGGGCTAATGACATTGCTTTAGAAATATAATTTATCAGGGTTGTTACAGCCTTCCCCCCTTAACAAGAATCTCGCACCGAGATTCGGTAAATCTTAGTGTGGACATGGGTGCACATACCAGTGGTTGAGATAAGAAAACCAGGGAAATTTTGGTTTAGGTAGCTCTCGGTTTCTCAGGTGGCTTCTTCTTCAGTGTGATGATTCCATTGAACTTTATATATTTTAATCACTTTCCTCCTTGTCCCTCTTTCTTGTCGATCCAAAATTTTAACCGGGTGTTCGACATACGAGAGGTCGGGTTCTAATAATATTTCTTGTTGTTCCACAATCTCGGTAGGGACTCGAATACACTTCTTGAGTTGAGATACGTGGAAGACATCATGGGTGGCCGTGAGCTGAGAGGGCAGTCGTAATTTGTAGGCTACGGGTCCACAGCTCTCAAGGATTTCGTAAGGACCAACATAACGGGGAGCTAGTTTGCCTTTGATTCCGAATCTTTGCACTCCCTTGGTTGGTGAAACTCGAAGATAGACGTGGTCGCCAACTTCGAATTTTAGGGGCTTTCTCCTTTTGTCGGAATAGCTCTTTTGTCGGGCTTGTGCGGCTTTAAGATTTGCTTGTATTACTTTTACTTTCTCCTCTGCCTCGATTACCAGGTCGGGTCCCATTATTTTACGTTCTCCGGTTTGTGACCAGCTCAAAGGAGTTCGACACCTTCGTTCGTACAGGGCCTCAAATGGTGCCATTTTCAAACTCGTTTGATAGCTATTGTTGTACGAGAACTCTGCTAGGGGTAGGCATTTGTCCCAATTCTTGTCATAGTGAATGACGCAAGCTCTCAGCATGTCTTCAAGAATTTGGTTTACTCTTTCCGTTTGTCCGTCAGTCTGAGGATGGTATGCTGAGCTGCGAATCAGTTTGGTACCAAGAGACGTTTGCAGTTGTTCCCAAAAACGTGCTACAAACTGAGTACCACGATCGGAAATAATTGTCTTAGGTATTCCATGTAGGCAAACAACACGATCGAGGTAAATCTCGGCATATTTCTTGGCAGAATAGGTGGTGTGTACCGGAAGGAAATGTGCCGTCTTTGTGAGTCTATCAACGATAACCCATATGGAATCATGTTTCTGGGAAGTGTTTGGTAGTCCCACGATGAAGTCCATACTTATGTCTTCCCATTTCCATGATGGTATAGGTAACGGTTGAAGTGTACCGGCTACTTTCAAGTGGCTAGCTTTTACTCTCTGGCACGTGTCACATTCTGAGACATACGTAGCAATTTCTCTTTTCATTCTAGTCCACCAGAAATTTAGCCTTAGGTCTTGATACATTTTGCTACTGCCGGGGTGGATAGAGAATTTGGAAAGATGTGCCTCATCGAGAATTTGCTTGCGAAGTTCATGATTCTTCGGAACGACTATACGACTTTCGAACCATAGGACTCCCTTATCGTCCTGGCGGAAACATTTATACTTCTCCTCACCTAGAGAGAGTTTTTGTTTGATGATCTTAATTCCTTCATCATGTAGTTGTGCCATGACGATTTGGTCGTGAAGAGTGGGCTCAACTGAGATATGATTGAGAGTGCCTTGGGAAACCATTTCCATGTTAAGCTTCCTCATTTCTGCACACAACGTCTCATTGTAGGTTTTCATGGATAAGCAATGGCAATGGGACTTGCGGCTTAGTGCATCCGCGACTACATTAGCCTTGCCGGGGTGATAGTGCACTTCAAGGTCATAATCCTTGATTAATTCTAACCATCTTCGTTGTCTCATATTCAGATCGGCTTGTGTGAAGATATACTTGAGACTCTTATGATCAGTGTAGATATTGCACTGTGTACCCATGAGATAGTGCCTCCATATTTTCAGAGCGTGAATGACAGCTGCAAGCTCAAGATCATGAGTGGGATAATTCTGCTCGTGGGGCCGAAGGGCTCGTGAGGCATATGCAATCACTCGATTCTCTTGCATAAGAACACATCCTAGACCAGTACCTGATGCGTCACAATACACATCGAACAACTTGGTATTATCGGGTTGAGCTAACACAGGTGCAGTAGTCAGATGCTCTCTGAGAGTGTGGAAAGCTTCTTCACATTTCTCATTCCATGCAAACTTTACTTCCTTCTTTAACAGTTCAGTCATGGGCTTAGCAATTCGAGAGAAATCCGGGATGAAGCGACGATAGTAACCGGCTAAGCCGAGAAAACTACAAATCTGATGAACAGAGGTAGGGGGTTTCCAATCCATTACCTCTTGTACCTTGCTGGGGTCAACAGCTATGCCTTCGCTGGAGATCGTGTGACCCAAGAACTTTACGGTATCCAACCAGAATTCGCACTTAGAAAACTTAGCATAGAGCTGATGGTCTCTGAGTCGCTGAAGAACAGTGCGAAGGTGCTTGGCATGCTCTTCCTCATCCTTGGAATAGATAAGGATGTCGTCGATGAACACTACGACGAATTTGTCAAGTTCGGGCATGAATACCGAATTCATGAGATACATGATGTAGGCAGGGGCATTTGTGAGTCCAAAGGACATGACCAAGAATTCATATAGTCCATATCGTGTGGAGAAGGCGGTCTTAGGAATATCGCACGGGCGAATCTTGATCTGATGATATCCCGAACGAAGATCAATTTTTGAGAAGACTCTGGCTCCAGCTAATTGATCGAAGAGTACATCGATACGAGGAAGTGGGTATTTATTTTTAACAGTTACGGTGTTGAGAGGCCGGTAGTCAACGCATAACCTCAAACTGTCATCCTTCTTCTTTACGAATAGGGCTGGACATCCCCAAGGTGACGCGCTAGGGCGAATGAAACATTTGTCCAGTAGTTCTTGGAGTTGAATTTTTAGCTCTGCCAATTCTTTAGGGGGCATCCTATATGGTCTTTTGGATATAGGTGCAGTGCCTGGTTGCAGTTCGATGATGAACTCAATATCCCTATCCGGTGGCATTCCTGGTAAGTCATCCGGAAAAACGTCGGCATACTCGTTTACCATAGGAATATCCTCTAGCTTAAGTCCTTCCATTACGAAAGCACAAGAATTTGTGCACTCCCGTAATGGTAGGTAAAGGGTAGTGGCTCCGTGACTAGGTGAATTTATTTCAACGGCTCGGGAAGAAAGGTCCAGCGTGACTCCATGCATAGTCATCCAGTTCATTCCCAAAATAATATCCATGCCGTCAAGGGGTAAAAGAACAAGGTCTGTGTCGATGGTTTTACTACCCAACTTGACTGGTACTTGTCTGACCATTTGGTTTGAAGCAATTTTACCACCCGGTGTTGATATCATATATGACCCTTTTGTGTGACAAACATCCAAGCCTACTTTTGCACCGAATTTTGCACTTATGAAACTATGCGATGCACCAGAATCAAATAATATAACTGCAGGCTTGTTATGGATAGAGAATATACCCGACATCACTGGGGCTCCTTCATGAAGCTCTGCAAGCGTGGTGAAGTTAATCCGTCCTTGCTTGACCTGCAGGGTCTGTCTCTTGCCCCTGTTCTTGTTGTTCGGGTTGGATCCCTGACCTTGGTTGGGCAGCCCAGACTGAGGGCATTCTCATGCAAAGTGGTTGGAACTCCCGCATTTGAAACAACGCTTCACGGGGCTGGGTTGAAGAGACTGTTGAAGAGTGGGCCTCGGACCATTCTGTGGAGGCATCGGGGGTCGTACCATGCCTGGCTGTTGTGGGGGTCTGGCAATCCATCTCCCTGGCTGAGGGGCCCTTGATGGAGCTGTGGGTGCGGCATTTTGCACGATGCGATACCTTGGTGGCTGAGCACTTGAAGGTCCAGCGGGTGCCTTTCTCTTCTTCTCTGCCCGGTGTGCCATGATACAGTCTTCCTGGGTAATGGCCATATTGACCAATTCGTTGTAGGTGTCAGCCCTGACTAGGTTCAGACGCTCCTTGAGCTTGGTGCTTAGTCCTCTGCGGAAACGGTCACGCTTCTTAGTATCCGTATCAGCGTGATAGCCCGCATACTGGCATAGATTGTTGAACGCCTGGGCGTATTGCAGCACGGTGCGGGTGCCCTGGGTGAGTGCCAGGAACTCGTTCAACTTCCTCTCCATGAGACCCTCGGGGATATGATGTGCCCGGAATGCGGCCTTGAATTCGTCCCAGTCGACCACATGATCAGCCGGGAGCATCGCAAAATAGTGGTCCCACCACAGACGAGTGGTACCGCGAAGCTGTTGTGCGGCAAAACGAACTTTGTTGGCCTCTGAGCATGGGGCCACAAGTAGTGTGAACTTGGATTCGATGGTGCGAATCCATGCGTCTGCGTCCAGGGGTTCCTCTGTCTTATGGAACAAGGGCGGCTGGGTCCCCAGAAAATCCGTATATCCTGCAGCTTCGGGGTGGGGGACATTTTGCCCACCCCGCTGGTGGTGTTGCTGTCCTTGCACCAGCTGACGCAGCAGCTCGGTTTGAGCGGCCATCACTTCCACCAAACTGGGCGGGGTGGTGGCGATTGTCGTGGTCTGCTGCCACCGGCACCAAAACCCTCGGGGTTGCCACGTGTTGATCCAACCATCTGAAAAAGCGAATGTTCTTCATTAGCAACGTGATCCAGATTGCTTCCTTGATTCATAGAGGACTAGTGCAGTCATAGACTTCCGAAATCACAGATAGAAGTATGGACAGAATTTCTGTTTGCTATGAGAAAAATCATAGCTTGCTGTGGGTCCATCCAAAACATCTCATACTTTGGCAGTAGTTAGAGAACTTAGGGATGCACCACTTTGGTATTTAACTCAGGTGCTAGAACTATAGCTAAGATGGTTGAAAGGCTCGTCCTTTGCCTTACTGTCTCAGCTGTTTTTCAGCAGATCGATAGGTGATGTTTTGCCTATAACTCAAACTAGCGAGGTCCAATGATGCTGAATTTCTGTGAGGACCACGATCACAAAATTCCTGACAGGTTTGGTATTCAACTCACAGCCCAGAAATGTAAGGAGACATGGATAAAATTTCCGACAAGTTTCAGCGATTGTGGATTTCATCGTTTACCAACTTACAACAAAATCACCCAAGTTTATCGCCGTTCCTTACATGCTGAGGGTATCCACATGGTTCAGGTGTACCCATCACAAAAGAGTTACTCAACTCCTAGTTAGCCTATTACAACACTTGCCAAAAGTTAGGCTACACTATCGAGGAGTATGTGCAAAAGTCCTTCTAGGTCATCATCTAGAAGTCATCCAGGTCGTTGACGGACGACTCGCTGTGCGTAGGAGAGTGAGCTCCCATCTAAGGTGCCTGTGGTACCTCACCCTCGAAATCCATACCGGAGGCACTGTCAACCTCCTGTGGCTCCTCTTCATCTTCCTCCATGTCCTCCTCATGGGGATGGTCATTCTGATCCTGATGCCACTGGAGATGCTCAATAGCATCCTCGAACTCCAAGTGTAGATCATGGAGCTGCTCCTCCAAGTGTACTATCATGTCATCTCTCTCACCCATGAGAGTGTCCTGCTCCTGAATTTGGCCCTCAAGTTGGCTAATTTGAGCATCTCTGTCCTCAAGATCCTTACTGAGCTCTTGGATTTGCTCATCCCTGGTATCTGCCATCATGTGGTAGGCCTGTGCAAGATCAGTGAGCTGCTCAAGCGCCTGACTCTGGAGAGTCTGAAGTCGGTAGAGTGCATTCATGCACCGCACGGAGGTATCGATGGTCTCCTGGGCGTGAAAGTCTACCAGGTACTGTGAATGCTGCACCCTGTTGAGCCAAAAGGGGTCGTTGTCCTGGGCAGCAGGAAACAAACCAATGGGAGCGAGTGTGACAACCTCGGGACGCTGCGCACAAAAAGTGGTGAGCGCCCTCATGGCTGCAAGTTCCCAAGTATCGGCCAAACGGCGACCAACAGCCTTAATCTCCAAGGCGGGCCACTCCGGGTGTAGCGGGTGCGGAAAAATGGTCACGTTGACATAGCACTGGGTAACTCCATTCTCTGCAAGCTCCAGTCCGGCGTAACGTGGGGGAATTGGATAGCCCACGGTGCTCAACACGTCCCACAAAATAGAGGGGAAGCCCTCCCAGTGGAGACACTGCGAGTGAACGCGTCCATCCTCATCCACCATCATAGCAGCTGTCTCGGCCATCTGAACAAAAGATCAAATGGAGTGAGACCAAGAAAAGTGTGAAAAGCACAGGGACAGATTCTGTATAGAGTGCAAAAATAACCATAACTTCCAAAGTTCATATCCAAAAATTCTCAAATTTCACCAGAACACTCCTAAGGTATTTGTGCACCACTTTACTATTCAACACTTTGGCTGAATTAGGCTCTAAGATGGCTGTTCCATTAAGGTCTTACTTCTCTGTCTACCCAGAATTTTCAGTGAACAGAGGGCTAGAGTTTCGTGCACCAGGGAAAATTTACCCTGCCAAAAGTTACCAAATTTTAACAGCAGTTACCTGGGTAAATTTGGAACAAGTTTTGTGTTGTACTCTTTTGCAGAAAACTGTAGGAAGGGGGCCTAAAAATTTAAGAGGCAGAAGTGCTTATTCTAGACAGAATTCTGACATTCCATGGTTGCTGTTATTTCTTACTATCCATAAGTTCAGAATTTTTCATTTTTGAACAGGAGATAGAACACAAAATTTGGAACAATTCTTTCAACATGAACTTTACCAGAAAAGGTCATTTTCTCTGATCAATAAATCTCTCTTTTCGGTCATGGCAGATTTGTGACAGATTCGCTAGATAGTCCTTATGCAAAATCACGCTTAGATACGCAAGAACCTTACCACTCTCATACAACGCATTTTCGATTTCGGATATATATGGTCATGATGCATGCACGTCCTATTCGTCCTCACAAAATAAAATAATTGCCAAATAACTTTGGTCTTACGAGGTTAGTTTCGGTGGCATACATGATACGTCTCTCACTATAATAGCTAGTCGAGATTTTCTAACCGTTCTTTAACTTATCGTAATCGCGGTTAGTGTACCTGCAGAAGATTGATAGAGCACATATATTTCATGAACCTTTCATGCCAGCACTCATGAAAGCGTCCGTATTCATTACCGTTTACTTGTAGAAATGATATCTGTACAATTTCCGTCGTACAGACGGCGTTAACATACGCTATTGAGATAGCGTATTCACGGGGGTACCGTCATGAGACGGGGGTATGAACAGCGATCGCCATACCCTGCGCCAAACCTTCTACTCCCAATATATTCAACTAACAGTTGGCATATTGGCAGCACCTCAAGTAAGCCACTGCTTGAGGGCAGCGTTCGGTTCGCATCACCGACAGGAAGGCCAAACTCTCTCAGTTGGCTGAGGATTCTTACCTTCTTACCTTAGCGATGAGTGCGTCGTTACAGAATTTAAGGTCGGTTGTGCATGAAAGTAAGTTTTGACAGAAAGTAATGTGCTGGAAGTCAGTTGGTAATACATATAGAAGTTAGATAGCCACCTAGTAACTTTCCCATAATCCCTTAGGGCTTTACGAACTAGGCACCATCCTTAACGCACCAACGTATTTTGCAACACATCCTTTCAGTCAAGTTTTATGAAAATAAGTTTTTACGGCTTGTCGCATTCTCTGGCATATGCATTTCAGCTCTGATACCAGCTGTTAATCCCGCTCAAGTGTATTAACCATCACCATTAGGGCAATCTCGGTTAACCTTACACTTCAAACGGAGTAATCCACTGGTCTGTCGGGTAACTTCCCGATACAACCACGGTAGAGCGGATCGAAGCCATACATACAAATGCTCATGCGAAGATGAGCCCAGAGAATACCACATTCCAACAGATATTACAAAATTATCATAAGTGAATATTACAAACCAAGTTTGAGTTTAGTAACCAAGTACTTCAGTGATCATAACCAAGAAGTTCTTCAGAGTTTAAGTTGCAGTGGAAATAAAACAACGAAAACTACTCGACGATAAGGATGTCTCGATGAAGCCCGTACGAGACATCACTCGGCATTATCTCCATTGGCCGGGGGCGTATCCCATTCCACCGACCAACCAGGGGGAAGAGTCCACGGCCAAGTCAAGCTAGCAATCATATCTTCGAAGGTCTCACCTGAAAACGAGCCACAAGCAAGGCTGAGTATGCTAATACTACGCAAGACTTACCCGTGTAGTGGAATCTACTCCACCGACTCTAGACATGCAAGGCTTTTTGGCTCAAGGGTTTGTTTTGCCGAAAAGCATCTACGAGTGGGTCCTTACTTTCAACTTTTAGCTCAAGATTCTAGTTTCATTAACCATTCTAGATAAGCAACTATCCAATATCATTCATGGTGAAGCATTAAATTTCATCCAACAAATTTATTCATCATCATTGTTCCTCTTCTTACTCTGTGGGTAAAAGTGATTAAGCAGTCTCAATAGCCGTGAGAAACGGACGATTCGAATCGAATTTCTTAACCTTGCAAGGGAAACCTAAACACACGACACGTGCTTACTCCTAGAGTCACACGTGCAACTTTTCCCCTTTCTTTCCGGGTCGTGGATCGGGGCTACCCTCCGAGAGTACACGAGTCCCACGCCACGGTTCGCCGCCGGGTCGTGACCACTCGTGCACTCGCCATATAGTGGGACCGAAGTTCAAAGGGTAGGATGCCGTCCACTTGCCGGGCCAATCAGGTACTTAAGCTTACCGATTACCATATTCTCGGCATGTGGTTAGTACGTTCAAAGACTTAACCACCACTACCACACACTGCGGCCTTAGCATTTTTCACTAAACAGACGGGCCTCAATCGTAAACATCGTACCATAGCCCGTCCGTTGTCCTTATGATTGCAGCGTGTAGTAAACATTCAACTCCTAATTTCTCGCAAGTGACAGGAAATCACTCGGCTTTTACCGGAGTTCTATTAGCACAGCATTCTATCGAACCTTACATCCAGTTTTCAAGCATGGGTTCCTAACATCATGCAACTAAGTTTTCATTCAACTCCTATAAACTTAATGCACAAGCAAAAGAGTAGTGAGTTGCATAATTTAGGAAAGGAAATGGGTTATGCTCCGGGGCTTGCCTTCTTGTGCAAAGTTAGTCCGGGGATCGTCTGAACGTTGACCCGGGTCTTCAACTGCTTCAGTTAAATTTGCCTGGGCTTCTCGCTGCTCACTCCCGGACTCGGGTACCAGCTCGTACGTTCCGTCGGCGAGAGTAGTCGTTTCTACATGAATGCACAAGTTTAAGTAGTGGTGATGGTAAACGACATGATTTCCTTCACGATAAAGTTGCAGTTTGTAAAACATGAGTTTGTTGTGAAGTGAGTTACTTTATCATTCGTGGGCAATCGTTAATAGAGTAGAAAGGTACAATAAGTAACTTCGTTTAAGCAAGGTGGGGTGGGTGTTCATGGGAACTTATGTTCCTCATGTAAACATGATTTAAGTGTAACTACTACAGAGAGTAGTTTCTGGTCATGAAACCTTGGATCTAGGTACATCAGGGAAAGATATGCTTACTGTAAAATTTTCAGATATTCTCATGCAGCAGATTAATTATGAAAAATATAATACATGGTTGCTGCTAGACTCTTGTTCTTTTTGTACAGAACAAATGGTGCAAAAACTGAGACTAAGATTTTTACAGGGCTGTCATTTCATCATGCAGGAGCTACTGTAATTTTTACAAGATTTATTATGCAGTTTTCAGAGCATAGTAAATATGACATTACACACCTAGGTTAATCAAGGATTTATTTTTACAGGATCCTACATAGGGTTTTTGTCCATGAAATTTTTACACAGCATCCTCTACCACTGTGTATCTTCTAGTAAAAATATGAGAATTTTCCAAGCTAAGATACTATTTTCTTAATTTAATGTATGTTATTAGCACATAAATCAAATAATTAGGTTCCTGTGAGATAAAAAGTCTCTAAATTTTTCTATGGCATTTAGGTACCAGTACACCAGTACAGAAAAAGTTTCATTAGGTGAATCACAACCTAACTGTAGGGATAAAAATATTTAGCCAATCATGGTATGAAACTAAGTTTAATAAACAGTGTAGATAGAGATGGAATTTGGGCCTGATCTTTTTACATTGGCTTATAAAACAAGTGAATCTCCTACTGCAAAATTTTCAGGACCAGCACTTGTCTCAAGACAAGTCTATGAATAAAAGCCATTAATATTTCCATTTTATTTAAAGCATGATTTAGCTAGAATCTGAGGAGATGCATCTAGCAAAAGTTGTGGGGTTTATCCTAAAGGTTCCAGAACAGTTGAGTTTGCATTTTTCTGAATTTTCTACGATTTTATACGAATTTTACAAGTTCACTGATTTTGAATCTAGGTTTGAATCTTTCTTTTACAACTGGGTCCTTGGAAACTAGCAGAAAACCCCCTAGGAAGATTTGGGCGATTGCAATGTGGTCCCTGGTCGCGATTCATGGCGGGGAACATCCTGTCCGGCCGAAATCCGGCGGGCTCAGTCGCCGGCGGCGAGGGCAAGGTGGGGGAGGAGCAAGAGGAGGTTGGGGGCTACCTTTGGGTGGGTTTTGTGCGAGTTGGGGCGGCCGGGAAGGGGTGCCGCGGCGTGGAGCAGCAGCTCCGTCGAGGTGCGGCCGGGATTCCGGCGAACTCCGGCGAGCTGGGCGGCGGGGCTCGGGCTGGGGAGCTTCAGTGCGTCGAGGGGAATCCGTTTTAGAGTTTGGTTTGGGTGGAGGGGGGCCGGGACGGCGGTTCCGCGTGGGGCGGTGGTGGCCGGCGGCGGAGCAGCGGTATGGGCAGCAATGGTGGCGCTGTTCTGTGTGCGAGCACCAGTGCGCGGGTGGCCTTTTAGAGAGACACGAAGGAGGGAGGAGAGGTCCAGGCAGAGCTGGGCCGGGCGGCACGACGGGGGCATGCCGTTGGGTGCCTGGGCGGCGAGCAGAAGCACAACTGGCCGTCGTGCCCGTGGCGTGCGGGGGGGAGAAGAAGACGCGGCCGCGGTTGGGCGAGCGGGGGCGGTGCTGCAGGGCGCCGGGGGTTGGCTTGGCGCCTATTGCCGCGCAGGCATCAATGGCCAGGTGGCCGGCGGCTGTCGGGCAAGGGAGGCGGTGCAGCAGAGGAGGGGGAGGTGAGGGAGGGACCTATGTGCGAGAATTTGAAAAGTTCCAAGGGGCTGGTTGCAAACAGGATGTTTTCTCCACTTTCTAATTTGAATTTCAAAAACTTTTGAACATGAAAGTTGTTCAGAATAAAAGGTTGTACAAGTTTGGTTTCAGGCAACACCTCATTTGGCTTGTGGTTTGAAAGTTAATTTAAAAATTCAAAGGTATTCAAATGTGCCCTATTTCAATTTGAATTTCAACTTAACTTGTTCTAATTCTTTTCACCCTTTGATTAGTTGGTTAAGCATAGGGTTGGGCTAATGACATTGCTTTAGAAATATAATTTATCAGGGTTGTTACATTTACTGGTTTGGCCGATGATCTGGCATGTTCCGAATCTGGTTCTCTTCCTAGGGGGTTTCATGTGACACCCTGTCATCAGCCATTTCTTCCAACCGATCGTGCACGCTGATTCTGCCCCCTAGTCCATCCTGTTGGTTGATCCTGCCTTTTGACCGATGATACTGGTCAACTCTGCCCCCCAGCCGATCATGCACTGAAATGCGCTGTCCCTCTTGTTCGCGCCGATTTCTGCTGATCGGCTCTCATCCTCTGTCCCTAGAGCGCGATCTTTTAAACGGGCGATCATTGCAACTTAATCTGTTGCACTCAAGACAGTTATCGGCTGACGGCAGTCGGATGTTGTTCTCCCAGCAATGGATGAAGAACGGACATTGCCAGTGATCCTCGTGCCGGCGCATCATTTCGTCGTGATATCTCTACCGTTCCTGCTGCCGCTGATATTTGCTGAGCAAGAATCGGGATGTGACGGGTCTGCGCGATGGTTCTGATCCTTTGCTCTTGTCTTCAGCCCGCCTTTTCCCTTTGACCTCGTCCGCTGTGATCTGCCTCCTGGGATCAACGGCGCCGCTCCTTCTTGCCGATTCTGACGTCAGCATCTTGGTTTGAATTGAATTTCTCCTCGTGTCAACCATGTTAGCCAGGAAAGGATGCTGGTCTATCGTCATCGGCTTTGCCGATTTAGCCGGGATTTCGAACTTGAGCCTTCCCTGCTCGATGGCCGATTGTATCTGTTAACGAAAGATTTTGCATTCATTCGTATCATAAAACGTGGCGTTGTGCCACTTGCAGTACTTCATCTTCTTGAGCTGATCGGCCGAAGGGATGGTATGATACTGAGATAGCTTAATCTGCCCCTCCTGGAGTAATAAGTCAAAAATCTTATCGGCCTTTGATGTGTCAAAGCCGAATGTCTCTGGTTCTTTCTTTCCGAAAGGGCACGATATTGGCTTTTTACCTTTCACCCACTCTGCCAGGCCGATTTCCTCCTCCCCGTCAGATTTAGATCCTTCTAAGTATGCCACCTTCTTCTGGAAATTCCTCCGCTGCTCAAACGGACGGACTTCCTGTCCTGCCAATCGGTGAACGATCTGGCTTAGGCTTTCAAACTCTTGCAAAGCATACCTTTCCTTGATTTGTGGTAGGAGCCCCTAGAAAGCGATATCGGCCAACTGTGCATCAGTCAGGGCCAAACTGTAGCATTTATTCCTGACTTCTCTGAACCTCTGTATATATCCCGTTACTGGTTCATCACTTCTCTGTCTGAGGCTGGTCAAATCTGAGAGTTTCATCTCATGCACTCCTTCGTAGAAGTACTTGTGGAACTGTTTCTCCAAATCGGCCCAAGTAACAATAGAATTTGGCGGTAAAGTGGTGAACCATTGGAAGGTCGATCTAGACAGGGACGATGAAAATAGACGTACCCTCAGAGAATCTTGCGTGGCGGCCTCCCCGCACTGGATGATGAATCTGTTGATGTGCTCCACGGTGGATGTATCGTCCAGCCCTGAAAACTTGGTGAAATCGGGCACTTTGTAGCGGTGTGGAAACGGCAGCAAGTCATAGGCCGATGGGTATGGCGTCTTGTATGTGTAAGTCTACGCTTTTGGCTTCAACACAAACTGGTCCTGAATCACCTCTGTTATTCTTGCCGTCCAGTCCACCTGCTGTTGATGAACGACCGTTTGCAGTGCCGGCATATGTTGAAGGGCTGGTGGTGGCACAGCTGGGTGATGAATTGAAGTATGTGGCGAATTTTGCTGAGCAGTTGACAGTTGATGACGAAGTGAATCCGCCGCCCCGTCGTACATCATCATCGGCGCCGTGCTTCTGAGTGCCTCTGCAGCGCCTGCCCCCCGGCCGATCTCTGATGAGACTGGATGATACTGAGTGACCATCGGCCGGATGGCCGATTGGAATGACGCCTGGATTGGATAGCTTCCATGCCCGGTTGATGGATCGGGGAAAGCCGTCGTTACCGATGCCACCCAGGGTACTGAGCTTGTGGGTAGCGACTGCACAGAAGCAATCTGGACGGGTTGAAGCGGTGCCTATGATGGGAAACATGGTGCACCGCTGTATCTTGGAGACGCCGGAGGCAACGGAGTGTTGTATCCCTCGCGTTGCGTCAATATCGGCTGAGGAGCCGATTGGGACGTGCCTGGTAAGCTTCTGGCTGGAAGTGCAGTCGGCGGGGCATACGCCGGTTCCTGATAGCCTTGAACTGCTCCGCTGGCCAGAGAGCTGATGACGGCGTTGTACACCGTGTTGGTCATCACCGAGGATTGGTCGATGAACACCTGGTAGACGGACTGTTGGATCATATCGGACATCTTGCCCGAATCCTCAGCAATGGTGATATGGCAGGGAACTGGAATAGGAGCTTTCTTGACAGCCTCCACGCTTCTTGTACGACTGAACGACTGCAGATACATCTTCTTGTAATCTTCTAGATGTTTAGCTAATTCTTCCCTCTGGTCGTCCTTGAGATCCGCTTCTGTGACCTCAATGATGTTGTTGTCGGAGATTTCTGCATTCTTTGACATATCAGATCTTGAAGTTGTGTCCCACTGGGCGTGCCAAAAGTGTGTTGGCGCTAAAATCGGCCAGACAGGAATCGGCCGATGATCTTCAGCGTCGGACACACGACCCGGGAGAATCTGCTTAGCTCTTGTTCGGGGTATTGCCCTGGTGCGGTTCGTGCGGCGTGCCAGTCAATCTGACCTGTTGATTGACAAGGAAATAAGAGTATTAAATTCAGGGCGCTCCGATCGGCTGGGGTTCCGATCTGTCCCTAAGAGCGTATCGGCGAATTGGCCGATTTGCTATGAAGATGATCGGCTATGGATCAGCCGATAATCGCGTAATAATTGCAAAGAAACTGCTGGAGCAACTTAAACAATTATTACAGATGCAACACTTGAAAATAGATTTAATCGGCTATGTGATGATGAACGAAGAAGGGCGATGACGAAGCCGAGAATTCCAATCTCAAGCTGAATAACTGGTGATAATACTAGAACAACAAGTAAAACTTGCAATTCTAGTAAATATCGATAACTGGTGAATAAATCCAAACGAAACCATAGCGATGCGCCCGTGGTTAAAGCTCAGATGTTACTCGAAAAGCGGAACCTACCAATTGGCCGGAGATCAAGTTGATGCAGCCCTGCCAATCCGTACGAACTCGTGAAGGAAGAAAAAGTAATGGCGAAGTGGCCGACTTGAAAGTAAAGTACTAGTAAAAAGTAGAAGTGTTTTGTTGATTGATGTGTTGATTCCTTGCAAAGCCCTGACGACTCCCATTTATATCCTAAAACTAGGACTCCTGGTCGATTACGACTTGATACAACCTTTTTTTAAAACAGGAAAACTACTATATCTATAATATCTTTAAAAAAGGAAACAGACTCCCGCAAAATCTTCCGCCGCCGTCTCCCAATCCAATCAGGACTTTTCCAATCGCTTCTTGACTGAATCAGCATCGCTCCGTTGACCAATATCAAGCCACTTTTGACCGGGATCCTTTGTTGTGGCTCCAATCCGCTGGCGCAAGCTGTATCACCAATCGGCCGATTTCCAACTGTTACCTCCATCGGCCGATTCCTTACTGTAGCCTTCAGATCTGCCGCATCGGCCAATCTTCTTCTCCTGACGCCGATTCAACATGTGTCAAAATCTGGCGTCAACAATCCCTTCATCTGGCTATGGACTCTTTCCTCGGATATTATCCACGTTTCGGAATTGACCCTTCTCTGGAGCATTTAATGAAGATCCCAATAATCATCTGCAATGGTTTGAGGAACTGTGCTCATGCTTGGTAATCCCAGGTATGACATTGTGGTGGAAGTTGTTTCCTCTCTGTCTCAAAGAGAAGGCGGAGCAATGGTACACCCGCACAATAGGGAGTAGGAGCGGTGATTGGGGAAAATTTTGAATTGACTTTCGTTACTCGTTCTCCCTCTCAGAAGGCATAGACTCTCTACCGACTGACATCCTCAATTTCATGAAAATAGAGAAGGAATCCATAGGTGCATCATGGGCTAGATTCTCATGCCTTTTGGCATCTAGACCAGACTTGTCTATACCCGAAGATGTATCATTAGACATCTTTTGCTCGGGTTTAAACATAGTATCTGCCCTAAACCTCGATGGCACCGTCGGAGGTTCGTTTGCACACAAAACTCTAACGGAAGGAAGGGAGATCCTAGATCACCTATTAGAAAATTCTTCCTTCCCTACCGATCATTTCGAATCTCGTCGAGAGGAATCCGAGCCAAGCCATGAGAATCTCTCAACAGCGAATTCCGAGCTTCCATGTCCCAGATCCCAAGATTCGTCTGTTGAGCCCTCTCCCAAACCAGGAACATCAGAAGGTGAAAAAATTCAACCTTCGATGTTCTCTTCTCCATTCGAGGATGATCCATCTAGAAATCACATAAACTCCTCGAATCTCTTAGGGGAGGAACCCTTTTCTGTCCACATGGATCGATCTCAAAATCCCTTGACAGAACCTTCCCTTAGGACTACGGTACCTCCTTTACCTCTCGATCCTCTCAACAAAACAAATCTCAAGGAGGTCGCGAAGGAGAAATCGTCGGGTGATGTGAGACACTTTTGCGAAGCAATTAGGATTAGTTCACCCTCCACAATCATCCCCTGCTCTATAAGGGGAATTACCGTAGAAGCCCATCTTAACCTCCTTATGGAGGTTAACATCATGCCATGGCACTTAGCGTACACACTTTTGGGTGACGTTATGCTAAAACCATCCGACAAGCTCATCAAAAGTTGTCCCTTTGGACACATTCTTGAATGTCGAGGGGGCGCAAGTGCCGTGATGCTCAAAATAGACAAAATCGAGGTCAAACTAGACCTCCATATCTTTGATATCCTCGATTTTGATCTTCTCCTAGGCGACCCACTTGAAGAACTTTTCACACCTCAAGGGAGCCTAGAGAAAAGCTTAGGGAACCCGCTTCTTCCATCACTACCTTTCATTTAGAAAATCCAACGGCGAAGCCATCTCCCAAGCGAGACATGCCCAAGAAGATGATGCATACATCTCCGTTCGTATCATCTGAACCTATTCTCTTTGAAGTTGCAAAATTTGCCACTACCAAAGAGTATGTTTCAGAAGAAATTCTTCACTTTTGTGAAGATGAACGATCACCATCACTCTCGGCCGAGTTTGAACCTCTTCCGCTGGCTCGGAGTACGTTGTTCTCGACCACACTCGAGATACAATTTCGATCTTTCATGATGGATCTCTTGAGATGGAGAATCCATGGGTCGTGGAATGTGGTGAGGCACTGACTCCGGAGTCCAAAAAGAAGGATTCCTCAAGTGAGCATGGGAGTTTCATTCTTGAAGCACCACAAAGGTCATGCTCATTCAATGCCTCTCCAGAGTCAGGCATGCTTTGTGCCCCGAGCACGCACGAGGACTACAACCATCTTAAGGTCCTCTTTTGCAAAATCTACAGAAGGATGGTTGTAGATGCATATATTTATCATAAGCATTGCAAATTTCGTGGGTGCTCTGTGGCGCTAACCTTGCAGCTAAAGCTTCATGAAACATCAACAATTGGCGGTGAGAAGGGAACGACATCACCAATGATAGCTGCAAGAGCAAGTTCCCAAGGTCGAGCTTCTGACCATAAACAAAGCACTGCTGGGAGATAACCCGGATTATCATTTGATTTTTCTACTTTCAAATAAAAGCAAGAACATGTTCTAGGATAAGCTTTTCCTTCGGGTATTTTTAGTCGCTAACCATTTCAGGCGAAGATTAAAAAGAACAAAGGATAGGTGATGCCTAGAACATCAGAGCTACACCGACTACAACACCACTTTAATTCTTGGTCAAGGGATGACTATGATGGGAAGCTTGAACTCCACACACTTAAGTTGTGTTGCTCAGCAATGCAAACTCCAAGTGTGGGGGAGGTATGTGAGATCCCAAGTAAATTCCTTTCATGCCAAATTTTATCTTGGTTTGAAGATGGTGTTAGTTCTCGCATCTTGCCCCATAAAAGGAAAAAAAAGAGGAGTTACCACAACGGCAATTATGTTCTTTATCAACAAAACATCATGGTAAGCACCTCCAAGTATGTCCTGCTTTTGACCTTAAACAAAGCCCTTCCGAGAGGTAGCCCGAGGATCACCAGTTGCAAGCTCATGCTTTTCCCTCTTTGAATAAAGCTTGATCATGCTTTCGTGCATTCTTTATCTATTCTTGTGTGCTCTGGTTTGAATGCGTGGTGCACAACACATTCATAGGCCTTTTAAATTAAGCATGGTGCTTAGGTTAAAATGTCCGCTTCAGTCAAAGTAGACCTAGTGTCAAGTTTGATTGATGTTCCTAGAGTTAATACCTTGATAGAAATTGGTTGTATATGTGGACTAACCACTGCAGGAAAATGTTCAAATCCAAATGGGTAAGTCATTGAGCTGAATTCAAATGGAAAGGTAAGCCAAGGCATCGAATTCATGTTGCGCAACATAGGAAGAAGGAACATATCACTCTCAAAGTTCCACCGTAAGTACACCCTTCTTTGCTCATGTTGATGCAACATCGATTCTACCTTGCTTGAGTAAGTCTCATCGTGAGATTAAAAGTTTAGTTACAAATAAATTTTAGGGCTCCCTGGTTCTTAAAACCGGTAGAGCCATTATTTTGTTTCCACCCTTTTGTTTTTGAATAAGCACCAGGTACAAGAACAAGTGTGGGGAGATCTCTCGGAGTTTTGACGCACATACATTCGAGATCTCCCACAGACAGATGCACAAGACCGAAAGAATCAGGACGCAAAAGGTTTAGAACACATCACGACGGTTTGTGCACTCTACCCCTCAATCTCCCTGATCCATGAGTTTAAATGAAATTCATTGCTAACCACTAAAATTAAACTCAATGGTGCTCGCTGGTCGCATACTTCAAGTTTGATTGGCTTGCTTATTATTTATTCCTTGCTAAACTTGAGCTTGTGAATCATATCTTAAGGAACCCATAATTGTTAAGTTGTTGAAAAGTGTGATATGGTTTAATGAAGGAATCCTTGCTCTCTCTGCTTTTATGTTCGGGAAGTTTTATTTTAAAAAGAAAACTCCATCATAGCTTTACAAACTCCCTGTGGTTGTCCTACCAAAGACATATGTCGATCTTCATGAATGAAACCTTATACATATGTGCCTTGTTGTTGCATTGAGCTTCATCAAAATTTTGTGACCCTAGTGAGATGTCTTTCATACTTGCTTGATCAAGATCACGTACACTCCACATGCTAAACTTCTACACTGGAAGTTAGTCATTCCATCCCATCCATCCACAAAATAAAACTCCATATGTGATGATCTCTCTTCTTAGCAACGTTACAAAAGAGGCATGGGCTATAAGAAAAAAAAAGAAAAAAAAAGAAGAAGATCTGGACACATGATGGTCCAAGAGTTGGAAAAAAGGAAAAAAAATTGGACACGTGAAGGTCCAAGAAAAAAATGAATGATAGCCATGTCCTCAAGTCCTACATATAAAGGAGAGAGAGTCATAAAAAGTATTCTTTCATTTCCATCATCCACCTTCCATAAACTTGCACAATCTTGATCAGCTTGTATGATGTGTCATCTCTGTGGATCCAATTTTTGATTTTGCAATATATGTGAAACAAGTGCATGCTTCCAATCTCCTACCATGAGCTCCACATAAGCTATCTTTAGAAGTAGGTTGAAAAGAGGCAATGCCTTGGTGAGGATATAAACACACCGAGTGAAATGAGAGATCCCATGGAGGAGTAAAGCTATGGTTGGTCCTTTCAAATATCTTTCAAACACCCAGTCATACAGCAGAGAAGTGGAGGAGACCCAAGTCAATACCATTCCGCTCTTCAACTTCCCAAACTTTTATGGTAGACACATCAAGATTCACAGTTAAGGGTGAAGTTTGGAATAATCTATAAGCAGGTATCATATCAAAAGGAAGTGGTGTTCCATCTTAGTCCTAAGCTTTGCTCGAGGACGAGCAAAGAGGAAGTGTGGCGGATCTTGTTGACGCTCGCTAAGGACCAATTTTGAGCATCAATTTGACCCGAAAAGTGGGATGACTACCGTGCTTAACCTGTGTATTTAACCCAAATAATATTATTTCCACATTTCCCTTGGAGATTTTGCAATGTAGGGATTTGGGCAAGAAATGCAAGTAAAACAAGCTTCATGATTCACACCACAAGACGTCGATCGATCGAAGCGCGTCGACCAACAAAGAGCAGGTGTTTAGTTACCAAATTCCATATATGTAGGTTAATATGTGTATGCAGCTCAAGCAAAAGAGGAAACACACTTCAAGAGCAAGGCAACACACCTCAATCCAAGGCAACACCACTCCGACCAATCAGAACGCACCGTTCGGAGTCACACGGATCAAAGGGCCCACCAGAGCATGCAGCCGACATAGGGCCACGCTAACTCATCAACTAGGGACCATAGGGCCCACTTACCAGTCACCCAGGCGTAGCTGAACCCGGTTGGGGCCAGGTTTGGGTCGGCCGACCCAGGTGGTTCGGCCGAACCGGGCCCAGCGTCACCAACTTACAGCTTCCACATGGCACCTCCTGATTGCTTCCTAACGTCGGTTCTGCCTGAGCTCGCGAGTTTACCGGCCGAGAGCACCCCTGATCACCCCTATAAATACAAGGGGAGGGGGTAAGAATAGAGACACACCTTCACATCCCTCTCAACTCCCTCTTGGAGTTTCTCTTGTGTTCATGAGCTCTAGGCTCATCTCTAGAGGTGATTAGTGTTAGGGAGAGAGTGGGGAGGAGTTTGGGGAAGTGCCGGGTTTTTCGGCACTCTTCTCCAACTTGTACCTCGACGGATGCTTTTAAATCAAAGTAAGTGTTCCTACTTTCTTATGTGCTCAGTTTCTTAGTTAAGTTATAGTTCTAGCTCTTTAGCTGCTTTGTTGGATCAGTAATTCACTAGTTATAGTGGGTGCTTTAGTCTAAGGCCATAGGCTAGAGTAGTAATGATAGTGTACATGTGGTGTCTAGACTAGACTTGCGTGTTAGTTGTGGTATATCCCATGGTTAGATGAGGTAGGTAGCAGGTGGTGACAGCCCTGTCTATCCAGCGGAATCCTCACCGTTCGGGTATATCCCAGTGCCGTATTATTAGAGCTCACCAGTTTTATTCTGTGGGAAGCTAGTAGACCGAAGCAAGCATCTAGGAAGGTTCTATCTTATCTCTGAAATCCAGCCTTAGGAAACCTCTCTACCCTCACCTCTAGCTGGTGTGGTGTCCTTGGACGAACCTGAACCGTAGAGAAATTACATATGTTCCTCAGTGGATATGATACCCTTGGAATACTCCTGGGTGAAAGCTACAACGGTATCCGTGAGCTTGCGAATTTATTTTCGTGACGCTAGAAAACGTCAACAGTGGCCACGAATCCATACTCCCCCCCCCCCCCCGCCCCCTCTCGCCGCGCCGCTGCCCAGCGAGCCCCCAGAAGCTTGCGATGAGGGCGGCGGGCCCATCCTCGTCCTCCAGCAGATCTGGGTGCGCTTGGTCGCCTCAGCCGTTTGAGGGAAGCTCGCCGACGTTGGCGGCGCCCGGAGGCGACGGAGTTTGTAGGGTCACTGATCCAGTCCGGCGGCAGCCGAATCTGGGGACTGCGTGACCTGGGGTGGCCTCGGCGGCGCGCTATACGCAAGGAGCCGAGCTGCCCCAAGAGGAGGGATGATGGGCACCGTAGGTGGACATGCCGAGCGAGGCGGCGGCTCGGCAACCGCGTGGGCAGGCTCCGGAGCTGGGAGAGTGAGCGGCAACGGTGGAGTCGTCTGTTTGCGCGTGATCCTGCGGAGGCCGCGTGTGGAGGGCTCAGAGCGGAGGCAGCCCGGCGGCAGCGGTCGGCATTTCTCTATGCGGAGGAGTGACAGCCGTCGGAGGGACGACTCAGACAGCCGATTTTGACCGGATCTGGGCACCACTCCCCACCGAGCGAGGACGGTAGCAGCAGCGCACACGCCGGCGGCGGCTGCGCGCAGGTGAGGGGGTAGCACATGCACCTAGCGAGGCGCCGCAGCGGGAGGACTCTCTGCTTAGCTCGTTCGGGAGGTGGGCAAGCACCAGAGAAAGCCATGTCAGATTTGTCGACAAAACAACGGCGACGCCCTCGGGCGGCGTTTACCTCCTTGGAGGTGTTGCCATGGTGTCTTCCCACTCCGGCCAGCTGCAGGGGTGCGTAGGTTACGCCGTGGTGGCGTCGCCGGCGGCATCTTTGCTTTGGTGAATGCCAGTGGCACCATGGTGGCGTGGCTGGAGGCACCTGGCTGCTTCTTGTGGTGCAGGTCGTTGAGCTTGGCCGGAGGTGATGGCCGTGAAATGAAGCTCGTGTCGATGATCCAATTCGACTGAGCGGAGTTTTATGTTGAGGCTCGTGTTGATGTTCCAATCTGACTAGGCGATGGTAGCCCAATGCCAAGCATGGTGAAAGCAAGATGATGAATTGTGTCTCTGGAAGCTTATGTCCAGGCATGCGGTGCAGGTGGGATTCCGGTGGCGGCAAGACGAAGGTGAAGTTAATGGAGCAGCTCGGTGGTACCATGTGCCCCAGACGGCGTCCCGGATCCTCGAAGTGTAGCAGCGGGAGTCCGTGCGCTTTAAGGTGAGGCTCCCGTGCGCTTTAAGGTGGTGTGTCCGAGGAGTGGTGTGTGACGGTGGATGTGGTGAGGCCCCCATGCGCTTGAGTTACCTTGGAGGTCTAGGATCTCGTGCGGTGTTTGGTGTGTAAGGTGCAGCGGCGGTACTTTGGTGAGGGGTCCTACATGGCAGTGGCCTCTTCGATGTGGTGTGGTGGGCTCTTCTTCTAACTTCCGCCAACGAAAGGCCGTGGTTGGGAGATCGACGATCGTGTGTGCGCGACTTGAAGACGACAGCAACATGGAGTCGTGATAGCTACATGGCCTGCAGCGGATTGCGGCAGCCAGTCCTACATGGCAGCGGCTGGTTCGCGTGGGACCTTGTCAATGACGACGGCACTTGTGATAAGGGCTACTTGGCGGCTTTCTTCTGGATTTTGTGATGGTATGGCCTAGGGTTTTGAGTGGAGTCGAGTTGAGTTGTTGTTATGATGTCCCAATCTAATCGGCTGATGTTGTTGTTCTGTTTATCGTTGTGCTAGTTTGGGCGTATTCTTCTTTCTAATAATCGGCGGTTCTCATGCCTGGTTCGTTTAAAAAAAAACTTTTCCATCAGGTTTCGGTTTCCATAGCAATTGTAGTGAAACGAGAAAAACGAAGGATCACTCTATTCAGCCGAATGGAAAAAGGCAGGCCCATCTATTCTACCACGAGCTCAGAGAAAAGTACGCAGGCCCATCCACATCCGGGCTCAGGTGGGCAACGAAACAAACAAATTTGGGAAGACATTATCTTTTTCACTATATTGGTGACGATTTGATTGATAAAACCGCCGCTGGAGAATAAGAAAAAACATTTTAGTTTGGTGCATGCGTGGTGTCCATGGTTGGAAGTTGGAAACAGGTCAAAAGGTTATTGTGAATTCTCTTAGTGAGACAAGAACACATTATAGGTATTTTAGGTATCAAAATAAAAAAAAATAACCATGTATGATTAACCCTTTGTTGAAAGGGGAAAATATGGCGATGCAGCACTTTTTTGTGACTGCTGCAAAAAGAAAACATTTTCTCGAGGAGCTAAGAGCACACTTTTGATATGGATATATCATGCATGCGCCCCTTGTACCATCCATAATGCATGTCAGGAGCCAGCGAGCAAGTAGTAATACAAAGTCAAAAGATAAGTATACCAGCTTCACTTTTACGTCTCTTTACCCACGACCACAAATTCTTGCAAATACTTGCGGCGTCGATGTCCAACTTTCCAAAAAGTTAGTGCTTTTGTACGGGTTTGAGGCACTTTCACTTAGGCGGACAAGCAAATACTCTACGTTTACTTTTCAGGAGTATTAGAATTTTGAAAAGTCAAACTTTGACCCAAAAAATTAGTTTTATTTGATAGCCCCGAAGCGTCCAATTTTTTTTTTTTTGCTACTTTCACGCAGATTTTCACAAGCGAAGACACGAGATTCATCATTTGAATCCAAAAGGCGACATAAATCATTTGAATCCATCTATATTTTGAATGGGAGATTTTCAATATTTTAGATTTTCCGTTCTTATTTTGGTGGGAAAAGCAGGTGCGGGATTTATGGACGGGCCCACCTGACAGCGGTGGCATACGTTTTGTCTTCCCCCTTATCTTTGTCGTCGACGGCGTCGTCAGGGGAGGGGAAGGGGAGCTCAGGGCGTCATGCTGATGGGCAGCGGCGGCGGCGGTAATGGTATGTCAGGAGCTCCAGTCCAGGACGAGGATGAGGATGGCTTGGCCTCCACGTGCCGTTCGAGTATGACCCCTTCTTCTCCCTCTCGCTGCCTTCGTTTTGATTTTTTCCTCCGCACGGATTGGTTTGGCCCATTCAACAGGCGGCGAAATTCAACGTGCTGAGGTCAGGGGGACAGGAGAAAGATGGGTGGAGAGCGAGAGGAGAAGGATACACAGGAGGGGAGCAAAGCAATCCTTGTCTGTTCAACACCAATCCCAGGCCCAATCCGCCGCTATCAGGTCAGTGTGTGTGCATTGCATTTAGTGCTGCTGGGAGCGGTCAATGCTGGGATGGTTGGGAGGATTGGGATTCCGCCTCTTCCTCCCCCTTCCCGGAGAAGCAGCGGAAGCTGGAGGAGCAGGTGGAGGAGGAAAGAAATGGTCACCCAGCTCAGAAATGGTCAATGCAGCTCACTGTCCCTAAACAAGGGTGGTGCTACCTTCCTCGCTTGTTCGCACCAGCATCAGTGTCCCTCTCATAGGAGAGATCCCCCTTTTCCATCGCATTCACATACCCTCCGTTTCCTATTTGCCACTACAATATCTTAATCGCCAGCGTAAAACTCGCCGTAGTTACCTGCTCTGCTACTCGAGAACTTGCGTCTTTCTTTATCGTGCCGTCCCCTCCACTCGGCGGCTCTGATCGGCTCAATCAATCCCTCTGCTTGGTGGCTACCTGCTGCTTGCCTTCCTACCTGGTGAGTTTAGCTTCCCTTAAAGTTGCTCTTGATTACCTTGCTTTGTTGCAAAATCCAAGTTTTTTTTTTGGCTCCGTGAGGACATACCATGCCATGATTTAATCCTTGGTGAGCTCATGCTCAGCTATGGTGTCATGACTATAATTGTTTGTTAGGGATGCAGCACTAAAATTTCCTTCCCTGTCAATATGAGCAGCAAAGGAATTTCTCTCCTTGTGCTGTGTTAGAAAAATTTCTCATGTCATCCCATATCATCTCCACTGCTTATTGATCTTTTACTTCAAATTATTTCATGTATCGTCATTGGTGCTCACCAAGCACCTACCAACTGATGCTGTTTTGATAAGAGTTTGCTCCTTTGAGTTCCATAAGCTACCAACTAGCAAAAGTTTTCCTTTAGAATGCATAACTTTCTTAAATTTACCCAGCAGTTTCGAGCAGTAATTTAATCCAGTGCCCTTTGTGTATCTTGGATCTATTCAACTATCTTTTGCTCTGTGGCTTCCTAACAGGAATGGATTCTGTTATCAGAGAGAACCTACAAGCGTGAACTCTGAATATTCTGGCAAAATGGGGCAAAATATGTTACAGCCTCAAGTATTCTTTCTGTGTTCCATTATCCTCACATTTTATTTTGCCCTTTTGCAACCGGTGACTGCACAAATCACTGCACCATGGGAAGGTAAAGTCCTTATTCATTGCATGCATACCTCTTATTTAGTTTGATCCCTGCATATTCTTCATTTGCTTCTATTTTACTTTTGCCTTGTAAGCATGGCCTCTCAAGAGGAGAGGTGTATACAAGTCAGCGATACTACTTCTTTTATTACAGCTATTTTTCATGCCTTCAAATTTCTTTCTTTTTTTACATTATTGTTAAACTAATTGTATCTAAAATTGGTTCGTCTACTCTGCAGTTGATGCTCTCAAGGCTATCAGAGGCAGCTTGATAGATCCATTTGGACGTCTTAACAGCTGGAACCGTGGAGATCCTTGCACTGGAAATTGGTCCCATGTCATCTGCTATAATGCAACAAGCAAAATCGATGGATACTTGCATATACAGGAATTGTACGAGCATAAGCGATCACCTAGTCAATCAATTGCTTGTTATACATTCCATACTACCCCCTAGCATTTGTTATGAGTTGCTTTTCATGATGAATAACTAAACTTGACCTTGGCTTTAATGCAAATTTGTTTACCGACTTAGTTTAATAGAAAATTGATAACTTATTAACTGCTGGTGGCATCTTTCTTTCTCTCTTTTCCAGCATGCATTACATTCTTCCAGTTTTGGCATTGTTGGAATCTTCACTGTCTATTTGAAATATTGGAGGCTTTTACTAACAAAAGGATCCAGAATGTGTTTAGATAGTACTTGGGCCTTGTCCCTTCTGTATCTCTGGAGCTAAACTATTGCTAGTAGATATGATTTGTGCAACACTTGTTTCACTTGATGACTTTTTTCCATCAGCCAGTCGATTCCATGGCTATTAAAGTATTCACATCTATACCATAAACGTGATTGCAGACAGCTCCTAGCGTTGAATTTATCAGGAACTTTGGCTCCTGAGCTTGGTCAGCTTTCTCAAATGCGAATTATGTAAGTGAAATGATTTTAGCTGGCAGTCAATTAACTGTTGAGTTAGCTTTAGCTTGTCATTTGGATTGCCCACTTGTTTACAACATGCACAAAGGGGCTAATTATTATTTTCTCCCCTTTTTTGAAGGGATTTTATGTGGAATTCGATAGGCGGGAGCATACCTAAGGATGTTGGCAACATCACTTCTCTGGAATTAATGTAAGTCATAGAAATTTGGTCAACAACATAGTCTAGCTGAATCAGTTATCTATTTATATTTTGTTTGCACATGGAGCTTGTCATCTTCCTTGAGCTGTTAGTTTAACTTATTATTTACTGCACTGAATCTATGGTGCCCCCTGATACTTTGTATTTCTGCCGTCCACTTTAACATGTCTTTAATAATAATTTAATAGTGTTTCTCTGATACAAGTTGTCAGGTGTGTCTTGCTTCTTTCATGCAATTATTTGTGCTATTATAACAAGGTGCCGTTATATCTATTTGCAGGCTCCTAAATGGAAACCAATTGAATGGTTCTTTACCGGAGGAAATTGGCTTCCTTCCTAATCTGAATAGGATTCAGATTGATCAGAACCAGATATCTGGACCCATACCTAAATCATTTGGTAACCTGAACAAAACCAAACACTTGTGAGTACATTACGGTTTTCATGCCTGCTAGGTCCTAGCAAAGAATAGGTATCCTGAATTCCTAATGCCTTTTCAATTTTGATCCAGTCACATGAACAACAATTCATTGAGCGGTCAAATTCCACCTGAGCTGTCCAGATTACCTTCACTTGTTCATCTGTAAGTTCCAGACAGTTGCGCAATTAGTGAAATTACTTTATACTTTGCTGAGAATATTTTCAATTTGCAGATTGTTGGATAACAATAACTTGTCAGGCTATATTCCTCCAGAGCTATCAAAGTTACCGAAAGTGCTGATCATGTATGTAAGCTTCTATTTTGCTGTATCTTGAAACATCCACTGTTATCTTAAGTTGGCTGCATTGCCTACCATTCTTCGATCAGGATTGGATAAAGTTTGCCTTGGCATGAAGTTCACAATTCACTTGCAGTGGTTACTCATATCTGTTGTTTTAGCTCGATTGAGTTTAAGTATTGCTAATCTACAGGTTTGGGAGGACCACAAAGTATTAACCTGTGTGGGTCTAAACCTCTTTTGTGGCAATAGCAGCTAATGTATTTTATCATTCCTTCAGTTTTCTCAGTGAAAACTTTATCAAATTGGCTACTGCAGACCATGCAGTAGTCTTGGTTTAAATCTGGTTTTATCCTGATCTCTATGGTGCTTTTGTCATGTGCGGACGCACATATGCCAGGCGCGGACGCGCCCGCGACATGCGCCGCGCGGCTGAGCGAGCTGAGCGTGCTGGGCAGGCGCAACGTGAATTAGTTTCTAGTGGCTAAAGATAGAAACTTAGGCTAAAGATAGAAACTTAGATTAGTAGTTGTTTTGGAAATTCCTAGAGTCAGGGAGACCTTCTACATTTAGGATTGGGCCATTGGCTATATATATACTTGTAATCGATTGGCAATGGGCAACAAGAAATATATCTCTATTCTACCTATCTCTGTTAAGCCTGCGGTTGAGGAAACAACCTCACCGGAGAAGACGGCGGACGGCTACGAGCTGCGTAGCCGCGGTCCGGCCTGTCGGGGGTTCGACGCCCTTGACAACCTGGTATCACGGTCACGTCGGTCCTCTCCCACCCGCTCCGCCCAGTCGTCCACAGCCACCGCCCACCACCACAGCCATCCGCCGTCGCCGCAGTCCTCCACCGCTTCCGCGCCGCAGCCAGCAGCCATGAGCGATCCCACCATCGCCGATGTGATGGCGCTGTTGAAATCCCTCACCACGGAGATGGTAACCATGAAGGCCGACATGGCGGCCATGAAGGAGCAGTCGACCTCGTCGTCGGTTAGCGGCACCGGCGGCCGCCCGGAGGGGCCGCGCGATCTTGATCGCCCCCCAAGATTCCAGAAATTGGATTTTCCACGCTACGACGGCAAGACCGATCCGATGCTCTTCATCAACAAGTGCGAATCCTATTTTCGCCAACAGCGCACCATGGGGGAGGAGCGCGTGTGGATGGCCTCGTACAATTTGGAGGACGTCGCGCAACTCTGGTACCTCCAGCTCCAGGAGGACGAGGGCACGCCGCCGTGGGGGCGATTCAAGGAGCTCCTGCACTTGCGGTTCGGGCCTCCCCTCCGCTCAGCCCCGCTGTTCGAGCTCGCTGAGTGCCGGCGCACAGGGACCGTGGAGGAGTACTCCAATCGCTTCCAGGCCCTGCTGCCTTGCGCGGGTCGCCTTGATGAGGCTCAGCGCGTCCAGCTCTTCACCGGCGGGCTCCTGCCGCCGCTCAGCCACGCCGTCCGCATCCACAACCCCGAGACGCTCGCGGCCGCCATGAGCCTAGCGCGCCAAGTGGAGCTGATGGAGCTCGACCGCCAGGTGCAGCCTCCCCCTCGGGCACCCCCGCGCGGTCTCCTCCCTGCTCCCGCGTCCCGGCCAGCGCTCCAGGCGCCCCAGCAGCCGCTGGCGCTCCCTGCCCCTCCGGTGGCCGCCCAGCAGGGTCGCGGCGAGGGCAACCAACGGCGCCTCACCCCGGACGAGATGGCGGAACGGCGCCGTCTGGGCCTCTATTTTAATTGCAATGAAAAATATACCCGTGGCCATAACAGGTTTTGCCGGCGCATCTTCTTCCTTGAAGGCGTGGAGCTCGAGGACGCCGCGGACGCCGCTGGCGACGCGGAGCACGACGCCGAGGCGCCCTGTTTTTCCCTGCAGGCCGTGGCCGGGGTTCCCATGGCGGGCACCATGCAGATCGCCGTGGCACTCGGCGCCGCGTCCCTCGTCGCCCTCCTCGACTCCGGCAGCACGCACAACTTTATCTCGGAGGAGGCGGCGCGGCGCTCCGGCTTACCCCTCCGCCAACGCCCCCGCCTCACAGCCTTGGTCGCCAATGGCGAACGGGTCACCTGCGCCGGCGTCATTCGCGACGCGCCCCTGCTCATCAACGGCGAGTCGTTCCCGGCCGACCTCTACGTCATGCCACTGGCCGGGTACGACGTCGTCCTCGGCACCCGCTGGCTCGGCGAGTTGGGGCCATTGTGTGGGATCTCGGCCGCCGGCGCATGTCCTTCCAGCGCCAGGAGCGCCCCATCTCCTGGACCGGCGTGGCCAGCTCCTCTGTGCCGGCCCTGGGCGCAACAACAGAGGCCAGCCCCCTCCTGGAGGCGCTGCTGCTCTCGTTTGGGGGGCTCTTCGCGGACCCCGTCGGTCTGCCCCCCAAGCGTGCGCACGACCACCGCATTATCCTCAAGCCCGACTCCCAACCGGTCGCCGTCCGCCCTTACCGGTACCCCGCGGCGCACAAGGACGAGTTGGAGCGGCAGTGTGCCGCCATGATTGATCAAGGGATCGTCCGCCGCAGCGATTCGCCGTTTTCGTCTCCCGTCCTCCTCGTCAAGAAGCCTGATGGTTCGTGGCGCTTCTGCGTCGACTACCGGGCGCTGAACGCGCTCACCGTCAAGGATGCCTTCCCGATCCCGGTGGTTGATGAGCTCCTCGACGAGCTCCATGGTGCCAAGTTCTTCACCAAGCTGGACCTCCGGTCCGGGTACCACCAGGTTCGCATGCGCCCTGAGGATGTACACAAGACGGCGTTCCGCACCCACGACGGCCTGTACGAGTTCCTGGTGATGGCGTTCGGGCTGTGCAACGCTCCGGCAACATTCCAGGCCTTGATGAACGATGTGCTCCGCCCGTTCCTGCGTCGCAGCGGTCGCCCAGGAGATGGACGAGCACGCTGCCTTCCTCGACGACATCCGCTATCGCCTTGAACAGGCACAGGCAGTCCAGAAGCGCATCTACGACCAGCATCACAGACCGGTGTCCTTCCAGGTCGGCGATTGGGTTTTTCTTCGCCTTCGGCAGCGGGCAGCAGCATCCCTACCGCGCTCAACAACAGGGAAGCTCAAGCCGCGCTGTCGGACCGTATCAGGTGGCGGAGCTCATTAACGAGGTGGCTGTGCGGCCGCAGCTTCCTCTCGGCGCTCGCATTCATGATGTGTTCCACGTCGGCGTCCTCAAGAAGTTTGAAGGTACACCGCCGGCCGTCCCACCGCTAATGCCTCCACTCCTGCACGGTGCTATGCTGCCTGCTCCTGCCCGCGTGACTCAAGCTCGGCTGGCCCGAGGAGTGCGCCAGGTGCTCGTTGAATGGCAGGGAGAGCCACCTGTTTCGGCTACATGGGAAGATCTGGACGACCTCCGTGCTCGGTTCCCTTCCTTTCAGCTCGAGGGCGAGCTGG
Source organism: Panicum miliaceum (assembly GCA_032594955.1). Classification (NCBI taxonomy): domain Eukaryota; kingdom Viridiplantae; phylum Streptophyta; class Magnoliopsida; order Poales; family Poaceae; genus Panicum; species Panicum miliaceum. The sequence goes on along the minus strand of CM064070.1, from coordinate 541,506 downwards.
ACTTCGAGGCGGGGAGAGATGTCATGTGCGGACGCACATATGCCAGGCGCGGACGCGCCCGCGACATGCGCCGCGCGGCTGAGCGAGCTGAGCGTGCTGGGCAGGCGCAACGTGAATTAGTTTCTAGTGGCTAAAGATAGAAACTTAGGCTAAAGATAGAAACTTAGATTAGTAGTTGTTTTGGAAATTCCTAGAGTCAGGGAGACCTTCTACATTTAGGATTGGGCCATTGGCTATATATATACTTGTAATCGATTGGCAATGGGCAACAAGAAATATATCTCTATTCTACCTATCTCTGTTAAGCCTGCGGTTGAGGAAACAACCTCACCGGAGAAGACGGCGGACGGCTACGAGCTGCGTAGCCGCGGTCCGGCCTGTCGGGGGTTCGACGCCCTTGACAGCTTTATTCTTGCTAACAGTACATAATATAATCTAGTGACCGGACCTGCTATCAAACTATAGTTCTGTTAATTTTGGGGTGCTTTCCACTCTTTCTTGACCAACAATAATCAAAACTAGTTGAAAAGAAAGAAAGCACTTCATCCTATTAATTGCACATCGAGCAGTTCACTTTCTTCAAATATTTGAACATGCACTCTTTCTTGACCAACAATAATCAAAACTAGTTGAAAAGAAAGAAAGCACTTCATCCTATTAATTGCACATCGAGCAGTTCACTTTCTTCAAATATTTGAACATGCACTTGCAATTTCACATTTTAGAACCATATAACATCCATTGTCCATTTCATTTCTAACTAACATCTTTTTAAAACATTCCCAGTCAACTAGACAATAATAATTTCTCTGGAAGTTCAGTTCCTCCATCTTATGGCAACATCACTACACTTCTGAAATTGTAAGTTTATTTTACCTCCTTTTTCATTCTTGTATTTTTGTTCTCAAATGAATTTTAGTATCAGAAAATGGAATCCCATACCCTCATTGTTATTTACCAATTTCCATGACAATTTCCCTTCATTTGGTTGGATCTTTGATAGGAAAAACGGAAATCTGGACATGTAGATTTGTACTTCTATATTGTTGCTTATTTATATTAGTAACTGTAGCGTAGATATTGATTGAATAGCATATTTTGCCCCTGACTATTGATGACTTCCGTAGGGCCTATCAGTGGTCTACAGAGTAAAATGCACATTGTACCTTGTCCAATTATTAGTTATATGCTACGGTATTGATTAACCAAACTTAAGACATTTGGTTCATTTCTGATCATCTGATTAAACTGCTTGTTTGTCTCTCATAGTGACTATCTGAGGAAATAGTTTGATTAATATTGATTTGTCTATCTCCTAACATTTTGTAACCTAGCTTATGAATATCAAAAGAGTACAGAATTGTTGGAACATTGGGATAGGTTGCAGCAGAAATCCCTGTATGAATGTACATATCGTGATATAAATCACTAGTTGAAGTTTATAGGATAACCTCCCCTACCGCAATGAACTATCACTTCTAATCTAGTGAGAGCATGTCCCTATGAAAAGACGAGGATATATAACCAAGAATTTTAACCAGTTGTTACTAAAATTGAAGATATTATAAATTATAACGCTAAAATGTAGGCTTGCACGCATGAGATGTTCAAAATTGTATGCAGTTCATTACTCGCAATGGGGCTTGCCTTTGAATGCCTTGCACATTAAGGTGTAATGCTGCAGTGCATCTCAACAATGAATTCAGTTTTCTCAGGTGCTGGTCGTTTTTTCATTCTTTTCCTCAGGCGAGTCCTCATGTAACAAAACGTTGCCCTGTTGGGCATTTATGAGTCTTCTTAGACTCCTTTTCTTCTTCTTAATATTAATGATGTGCAGCTCTCCAACGCTTTCGAGGAAAAAAATGTATATCCAGTTTTCTGCTTAGTTTTTTTCCTGGCACAATGTTTATTACAATTATCACTTAATGTAATTGATGCTCATCATTAGGAGTTTGAGGAACTGCAGCTTGGAAGGACTTGTTCCTGATGTCAGTGGAATACCCCAACTTGGTTACTTGTATGTGTGAAATTCTCTACTACAGCATCACATTTTATGGAACAGGAAATTACATTTTTTTTATTATTAGCAAGACATTTCTTAGTCGTTGCCCATGATGCTTAGGATTAGGAGAATTTGGCAGTCTTTTCTCATCTTGGTCTTATTGCTGTTTCAGGGATCTTAGCTGGAATCAGTTGAGGGGTCCCATACCTTCCAGCCGATTTGCGAGCAACATAACTACAATGTACAAAACACCCCTTGCAGACAAATCATATCATCTTATTATTTTACTAAACATTTGATTAGAACTATCATTTATTGATCCTTCTAATTGCATAGACAGTGATTTCCTGACGTACACAATTCATGCAGTGATCTTTCCCATAATCACCTTAATGGTTCCATTCCTGGAAGTTTTTCTGGCCTTCCTAATCTCCAAAGATTGTAAGTACGATCTTACCCTTTTCATGATATTTATACGTTCTTGTGGGCAATTAATGTGATGATCAGTTGGTGATGATCCTTTGGATCATCCGTAGAAGGCTTGCATAGATGAAGGATAAGAGCACCAGAGGTGGTAACTTTTACATTTTGTTGCTTGATAGTGATGGTTACAATATGCCTTATTATAGTAAAGGACTCTTCTTACTTATATATAGATTTAAGCTAATAGATAAACTGCGATGCCTGCAAAAAATAATTATCTTTCACTGAGCATAGTTTAGTTTCTTTATCTCAAACAGTATGCATGGTAGTTATGCTCTGAAATGGACAAACGGTCAGTCAGATCAGACTGAACTGAGACTTCTTTTGTCTTTGTTCAGGTCACTGGACAACAACAACTTGGATGGCTCTGTTCCTTCTAATATCTGGCAAAATATTGATCTCAGTGGAAATAGAAGTCTTATACTGTAAGACATTCAAATCTTCACTCCTTATCATATTTTTCTTGAACAAGGTAATTGATAGTCTAATTCTCTACTGAATGTTTTACAGGGATTTCCAGAACAATGCTCTCACCAATCTATCAACTCCTCTTTCACCCCCTGACAATGTTACCATCCTGTATGCATTTCTATTCATTGCTTTGTTCTTATTATGAAAAATATATTGACTTCTTTATGTTATTAGAAAGATGTTATGTTACCACTGATTGGTTTGGTGACCTTTGCTAAGCAAGAACTGATGATGACCTATCTATGTTTGAGTAGCTTCAAAAATACTTCTGCTTCAACATACTATGTAGCTAGGATTTGTGGGATGTCTTTTGTTTGAACATCAGAACATATCAGCATATAAGAAGAATACCTTGTAGTCACCTACCTTGCCTTGTTTGTCTCGGTACACCGGTACTTAGCTTAGTTTTTTTTTTCTATATGTTGACTTGTTCCAAATATTGCTATTAAACTGATGGCAAAAAAAATTCAAGCCCCTCTATAAGTTGCCGGCGGTTTCACACTTCTTTCCATTCAGTTCAATTTCGTTTATTGATGCCCATAAGTGAAGGTTACAATATGTAACCTTTTTCAGGCGAGCCCCAAGTCCCAAGAAAAGGGTGGTGTCATGTTGGAGTTATGGTGCTATTGGTCATTTCATGCTACAGCAATGTACAATTTGTGCCTTGCATGGTCCGATATTCTTTTTAGAAAATGGAGATTATTTCCGGTCTCTGCAACCGCACACCACCAATTCTTACATCATCCTCAGCTCGAAGGCTGAACACAAATAGAATGGAAACGGGTACACATAAATTAGAGAAAAATCAAAAGCAGAGTCTATTATTACATGGTCTGATATAGATATGTATCATAGTACTTGGGGAAAACCACACATGTTTTTTTAATATAAACATGCCCAGTTGAGCATTTGGTGTCAGAACTTTCTTGAAGATCTGTTGTTTCTGTTGCTAATTGGCAAAGGCCAAGAGAAACGAAGTGAAAGGTGGTTTCCGTTTTCTCTGTGTAAACCCTTGTCATGGGAATTGAGGATTGCGAGGGTAAAATGCTGAACCGGACACTTGAGATAGGGCACGCCGGCGACGGCTGCGTCCAATCTCAAGGCCCGGAGTTAGATGAGGATCTCTCCTGATAATTCTTACTTGATTCCTCTAATTGATAAATCCCCTCTCTTTATATAGAGAAGCTTACTTGACCCTTAAGCAATATATCTAACTCTATCTCTAACCCCAACACTAATGGGGGCCCAATGGGCCTAGCGTCATCCCAGCTGACTGCCCATGACAACCCTATCCATATGCTCCCTTCTGTATAGCTTTGCATTTGACCATTTTCTAAAAAAATGGGGTTGATTGATGATAGGTCTTACAATACCATGATGTAGCCTATAACTTCCTTGATTTTGATTCTAATAACAAAAACTAATGGTTACTTCAATTCTAATTTGCAAAAGAAAATGCAGTTCATCAAGAACTGAAGTGCATATTCTATAAAGCTTTCTATTGATCTGTTTCAATGCCTTACTTTTTCTGCCTTAACTCATCATGTTTAGGTTACATGGAAACCCTGTATGCACGGTTCAAAACCAACAGAATATTTCTCAGTATTGTCAATCAACGCCAGTTGTTGCACCTGGAGGCTCCTCAAGTAACAGTACACTTTGTGGATCATGTTCTACTGACTTACCTTATGAAAGAGTGCCATTGTCACCGATGCCGTGCTCATGTGCCGTTCCACTTTATGTGGATTACCGGCTTAAGAGTCCTGGGTTTTCGAATTTCATTCCCTATGAGGTCCTATTTCAGCAGTACTTATCATCTGGGCTTTCATTGTTATCGTACCAATTAGAAGTCTCTACTTTTATGTGGGAAGAAGGCCCAAGGCTGAAGATGTACCTGAAACTATTTCCAAATAACACTATCCTTTTCAATGCAAGTGAGGTATCCAGGCTCAGAGGTATGTTCACAGGTTGGCAGATTCCGGACTCTGATATATTTGGGCCCTATGAGCTTATCAACTTCAACCCAGGGTGGTACAACAACAGTATGCTATCTTTTCTCTGGATCTATTATTTTCATTTCTGTATTGTATAGTTTTCAGAGGTTTAGAATAGAGTTTTTGTGAGGTTAACTATGATAAGGATAACTTGCATCTTTTTTTTCCTCAAATACGTAGTGGAGCTGCGTATCTTTATATTAAGAAGGAAAAAACAGTCTTACATATGCTTGTCCAAGCAGAAAGAGTATGTTCACAATACACGCATAGGGAGGGCAATAATATAGCAACCAACAAAGAACAGCTAGACTGGACCTAGGGCTCTAAGCCCATTTGCCCAATTGAGCACCACAATTGTACCTCATTTGAAATCTCACACAAGGCATTATTACAAACTTGCATCTAACCAGAAACTGTGAGAAATGTATGTGACCAACAGCCGATGTGACTTGGTAACGCTCAGCAAGTTAAGAAAAGGATGTATGAGCCTAAATGATACAGTGGAATATGATATCCCGCATGAATAATAGTGGAACATGAATATCCCAAATGAATAGTTTGGAATGGAAAAGGATGGGGTGTAGCACTCACATGGTGCTGTTGATCAAACATGCCTACATAACTTAGTGTTATGAAAATCTTACTAACCTAAGTTTGCTGCATATTCTTGATCAATTTAAATTTCTGTAATTGTATCATGCCTAGAAGATAGAGAGCTCATCTCTTCTCATTGCTCTCTTTCCAGTATTACCTCATGGTACAAAGTCCAGTCTGAGTACGGGTGCCATTGTTGGGGTAGTCCTGGCCGCATTTGCTGCAGCTGCCATCCTTTCATCCCTAATTACAATCGTCGTATTGAGAAGACGTTCAAAACATTCCTCTTCAAAGAAACGCTCTGGTAAACCCTCCGCCTATACTCTCTATGGTCTTAAGTAGTTAACGGTAAGAATGTTTGTAATTTTTTAAAATGGAATATTGTTTCAATTGTCCCCCTTTTTATTTATTTATTTATTTACTTACTATTTTTGTAAAGCACTTAATGTGCATATAACTCTATCCTTTCCATATGATCTACTATTTTGTCTGAGCTATGTTTCCTCTCTGCTGTTCGAATGACAAGGTTTTGTTGTCTGTTGCAGCAAAAAGAATCTCAATGAAAATTGCTGGTGTAAAGGACTTTACTTTTGAAGAATTGTCACATTGTACAAATGACTTCGATGATTCAACACTGATTGGCCAAGGAGGGTATGGCAAAGTATACAGAGGTTTGTTGGCTGATGGAACAGTTGTAGCCATAAAACGTGCACAGCAAGGATCTCTTCAGGGTTCAAAGGAATTCTTCACAGAGATAGAATTGCTTTCCAGGCTGCATCACCGTAACCTGGTTTCTTTGCTTGGTTATTGTGACGAAGAAGACGAGCAGGTAATCCCTGCAAACCTTTTCTTTTTTTTCTAAATAATGCAAATTCTAAATTCAATTGCATCAAATGTTGTTGATTATTCAATTGCTTGCTTCTTTTGAACTGAGTTGTGTAAAAGTTGACATGCAAAATTTGCTGCTTCTAATGCACATGTGGAAACTACTTCTGGTAGAGCAATTGAATGAAGTGTTTATTGTCTAGTTCACACGTGCTTCCTTGTTGGTAGCTGCTATGTTTTCTTTTTTATAGAGCTTTGATATTCCATCCTTTTGGAAGTCATGATATGGATGAGTTACTAGTAGGTAATGAACTTAATATTAAACATTACTGTGATATAGCCTCACAGTGTTAAGCCTATATTGCAGATGCTGGTATATGAGTTTATGCCCAATGGTAATCTACGTGATCATCTTTCAGGTGAGAGCTTATTCAGTGCCACTATAATCACCTTAAACTTTACTTATAGTTATTCAATTGGACCAATAAATAAAACTTTAAAAGCATCACAAACCCTATGTTTCTGGCTTGTGTGGCTTGCACCCAAGCAATTTCCCCTTATTCAACCTTTCTTTTTCTACAGCTATACGATCACATTGTTCATTCTCATTTCCAGTTGGAAAATGTTATTGAAACAGAAAATTATGCATCCTGCGTTAGTGTGGATCATTGTGCATTCATATTACCTTCTCTGTTCCAAAAGTTGTGCTTCCAAAGATTCGGAATTTCTGCACTATTGCTTCTGATATACTGTCTTTCTGACCTGACAAGTTTCACGAACACTTATCTATGTGACAGCTAAAGCTAAAGTGCCTCTAGATTTCCCCATGAGGCTACGGATTGCGCTGGGATCATCACGTGGTATCCTGTATTTGCACACGGAAGCAGACCCTCCAATATACCATCGTGACATCAAAGCTAGCAATATTCTACTGGACTCGAGGTTTGTCGCAAAGGTTGCTGATTTTGGTCTCTCACGGCTCGCTCCATTGCCAGAAACAGAGGGGAGTGCCCCTGGCCATGTCTCCACTGTTGTAAAGGGTACCCCGGTGAGTAGGCTAGCATACACTATTTGTCTATTTTGGTGCTTCCTGAGATAGTTAAATACACTGCCACATCATGATCAATAACCAATTTTCCTCTCTTCACTTTTGCAGGGCTATCTTGACCCTGAGTACTTCCTCACTCATAAACTTACGGACAAAAGTGACGTGTACAGCCTGGGTGTCGTGTTCTTGGAACTACTGACCGGGATGCAGCCAATTTCTCATGGTAGAAATATAGTCAGAGAAGTGTTGGCAGCCAATCAGTCGGGGATGATATTCTCGGTGGTCGATAACCGGATGGGCTCATACCCCGCAGAATGCGTGGAGACGTTTGCTGTGCTGGCACTGCGGTGTTGCCAGGACGAGACGGACGCCAGGCCGTCCATGCTGGAAGTGGTTCGGGAGCTGGAGATGATATGGAAGATGACGCCAGGGACAGAGAACATAGCATCGTCAGAGTCCGGTGCCTTGGCCATGGGCTCTAGCAGCAGCAACACCACTGGCACACCCACAGCGTCGTCAGCGTCGCGGATGGCTTCTTCGGATGATCACTACATTTCCTCCATGGAGGTTTCCGGTAGCAACCTGCTCAGCGGCGTTGTGCCCAGCATCAATCCGCGCTGACCAGGCATTGTATGCATGTACGAGTTGTGTTGTTATTGTAGATAGTAAAGATGGCATATGGATCTCTTGTTGTACGCTACTAGTATCATAGTGATGTGCAGTGTGGTTACTGCTTGCTTACTGATGCCTGTGACTGCCACCAGATGCATTTGGTTGAATTGGAAAATTCGTTCGGGTCTATAGTCATTCTTTGTGCTCGTAATATGTAATAAAAGTTCGCCTAAGATTCCTTGCTTAACCTGGTCAAGCTTCCAAAGGAGAGTCGGTGGGTTTTGTTTGCCTTTGGTTGGTCGGGAGTAAGCTCTCATCATCAAAATCCAAAGGAGCAAATGTCTGTCTATCTGGTATCACAATTTTTCCATAAAAATGTATACTTAGTTGGACATTTCTTCCACCAAATTATTTTTCATCCCTCGACATATATGTTAACAGTACCAAAATGCCTGAACTTACCTTATTATGATATCACGTAGCCGGCATGACATGGATTAGTCTGTGGATTTAAATTTCATAGAATCATGGTTGAAGTAGAAACATGTAGGACTGGTAAGTACGATCGTGATCCTTATCCAAACTATGTCTATATGATTAATTTAGGTTTCATCGGTTGTCCTCCACTCTTTACATGTTATATGTCAAATAATAATATTAAGTAGTTATCAAATAAGATATAAAATCAAGTTAAGTTGGAGTAGATGTGAAAAAAGTGCTAGCCTCAAATAAGATACTAATGTACACAACTTAAATAAAAATATCAAAACCAACACTACCTAGCCTCAATTTTGAGAACATATTGAATTCATTTATAAAATAAACATGGTTTTCTCAAAATACGATGGAATCATGATCCTGTCATCTAATTCTATATATGATATGATGCTGTGAATGAAGAAAAAAAAGACTACCTACGACCTTTATCTTGACAATTTTGCTCATGATAGGCACATAATCAAATTTGTCATGGTTGGGTCCTGTCTCTCAGCTCAAAAAATCACTGCACATATGCTATGTTCTCAACTTGATTAATAGGTCTTTTTTAAGTGACATGACAAATGAGAACCTGAAGTGATCTAGGCCGTTTTGGTGTTGATGACAACCATGTGTGACTAAAGTGTGTTTCGAAGGAATTATTAATTCTCGGATATATTACATATGAAATATGAAAGGAGACCCCTCAATTCTTATTGATATGCAAGCTAAGGACTCGAAATGCAAGATTAAGGACCTTTCTAGTATCAAGTATCACAAGGAGATGAAGGACACTTGATTTAGTATAGGTTTTATAGCTTTTAGTTTTTGACCTCACTATCAAGGGGAGTTCTTAAGTTAGTAGCTTAACCTAGTTCGAGTTGGCCTTCAAATTGTGCACACTTGCTCAATCTTAGTTCAAGACAAGTCAAAGAAGACATATGAACACTTGAAAGCAGAAGAAACTCGAAGAAAATCCAAACATCAAGTCAATGGTCAAGTACCTGAAATTTACTAAGGTCCCGATGAACCGACACCCTATATGTATAAGATGTCGGTGCAATTCTGCTGAGTTAACACGATCAAGGTTGAAAACCCCATTGCGACAGGATCAACCAGCACCCTCAACTTAAAAAGCGTCAGTGCAATTTCAGCTGTACTCAAAAAAGGCCAATAGCGCCGGAGTATCCGACAATAGTCGGTGCAATTGCACCAGAGAGCATGTTTTTGGCTCTGCAAAGCTACTTTCATGACCGGTTGAACCGACACCAGCGTCGGTGCATCCGACAGCCGATCGGATAGGGCGTCGGTGCAATGACGCCAGCAAAAGGAGCAGTGTTAGACCCCAACGGCTACTATGGCTACTATTTGACTTCAGTGTGACCGGATGAACTGCAACATATGACTGGATGATCCGACGCTATGTACATTTTTGAAACAAAGTACAAACTCTAGTTGAAGAAATGAGAAGAAGAGATTGGGCTTTGAAAGTTGATCCAATCTAGAAGAAACCATTCCTTTGGAGTAGCAAGTGTGCTTGATCTTAGGGCCAACTTAGTGTAGGTCAAGTGAAGTTTTGAGAGCTTGTTATTCTTGTTGTTTGATGGCACCTAGACGGTCTTGGTGATCGGTGGCTCTTGAAGTTTGTGGGAGCCCCAAGAAGAGAAGATTGTACACGGTGTGAAGCTCGCCGTTTCGAAGATGGAAAAGGAGCATTCTTAGTGAAGCACTTGCGTTCTCGGTGATGCAAGGGAGTCATACCATTTGTGGGTACTCCAACGTGGATTAGGGGAAGCGTCAACTCCTCGATACCACATGAAAAAATTGGGTTGTCTCGTATCCCTCTTTTACGTTTAAGCATTTACTTTGCCTTCCATATTGCAATCTTTGCTAGTTTGCTTGTTTGTTTGAGTAGGATGATCATATGCTAGTGTGCTCTCTTGACTAGGATATATGTTTGTTATTGTGAATCTTTGCTAGGAATCATGAACACGCTAGTGTGTTTGCCTACCTAGTTTGCTTATCTTAGTGTGTTCTAGTTGATAGGTCTTCAATTCTAGGTTTGGGCAACACTATAACGTTGTTGTACGTTAATGACTCGATAGAAATTGAAAAAAACACAATTCAATCCTTTCTTGGACCTCGATTCTTTCAGAGCCACATCAATATTTTATGATGTGATACATCTCCTGATTTGCTTTTCCATTTATGCTCACTGTAGAGAAGAGATACAAAATTAAATTCATTAATTGCTTTGACGTTTGAACTCTTGGCACTGAAGAACTAGTACCTGTCTTAATTTCTTTAAATCAAATTAACAGCAATGAATCTACCACACTTATTGAATGTAAATATCCTAGGGAAACCGTAGCAAATCTACTAATTATTCGAGAACAAAAGCAGCGAAGCTCTTAAAAAAAGAAAGAAAATTGGACCCCACTTAAACTTTAGGACTCTTACGAAACACATTCAGGTTGTCTTTGAAAAAAAAAAGAAACACATTCAGATTCGTGTCTGGAAATTGGTGTTGCAACGTTTGACTTTGTGTTGGTAGACGTACTGGCTCATGGATCTGGATCTGAATCTGGCCCGTCTAATTATACACGTGCAGCACACTACTACTACCTACTCTCTCTACGACTCTACTCCAGTCCAGTGAGTGTTTGTGCCGCGGTCCACGAACGAAACCCCAGCCAAGCCAAGCCAACCAACCCCCGGCGGATTGCCGACTGGATTCCTCTCGTCCCCTACCAAACCCAACCAGCGGAGCGGCCGCCGCCGGCGAGACTGGGGGCATGGCGACGGACTCCTCCTTCTCTGCTGTCTTCTTCAGCAGCGCCTTCGCCGCCTGCTTCGCTGAGGTACTCGCCGCTCCCCCGCATTTCTCTTCTTTTCTAACCTGCATCCGTGATCCACCTGGGATGCGGAGTGGGATTCAGCCAAATTGGGACTACAGGGCTAGTAATAGTAAGTGGCTGCTGTCTCAAGACCTGTAGTGACTAATGGTAGTACCTCAGCTTTGAGTGCAAGGACCGACCAATTAAAGAGGAATTTGTTTGGATGCCAAGTGCTGTATTTTCTGTCTTTATCTATATTGCAACATAGTTTGGATCTACTGGACCCAACATAGATATGTTCCTTTATTACTTACTTACTTACTTAGGCCAAGGATTAGCAAGTAGCACTGTAGCAGAGAAGAGAGGATCCTTACTTTTTTTTTCAGCCAAAAGAGGATATGATTCTAGTTTGTTTTTTTTTTCTGTCAAATTGGTTCTAGACGTCTAGTTATTCGACCCAAGTATGCTTCTGTTTGGATTTGTATTTCTGTTTGATTTACCAATGATATAATCAGGTGTGCACCATTCCTTTGGACACAGCCAAAGTGCGCCTTCAGCTGCAAAGGAAGACACCGTCACTGCCAGCACCACTTGCGTCTGCCACCGTAGGTGGAGGAACGTTGGCCACAATCCTGTGCATTGCCAGGGAGGAAGGGGTGGCCGCGCTCTGGAAGGGCATCATCCCTGGCCTTCACCGACAGTTCCTCTACGGTGGCCTCCGTATCGGCTTGTATGAGCCTGTCTGTACTTCTCCACATTCATGCCCTTCCTTCCTCCTTCAATTCAAAGGGACTTCCTCACAACAACAAAGCAAAACTTCCCTCTCTTCCCTTGCAGGTCAAAGCTTTCTTTGTGGGGGGTACTGCTGTGACTGATGTCAGTTTACTAAGCAAGATTCTTGCTGCTCTTACCACTGGTTGGTACTCCGCTTCAACTTTGACAAGTTCAGTTCTTTTCAGAATGCAACATTGCTTGCTGCACAGCGCTTGCTCAGTTATTATGATGCCATGACATCTTACTACTATTCCAGTTCAGCATAAATCATGTGAACGATAAAATCATTTTGTCTTTTTTACTTTCCATATCCAAAACATGTATGCCTTTCTTGATTCATGTCAGATTTATCGTGTACACAAGGGGTTAATTGCCTTTTAAACATCATAATTAATAACCGGGCTGGTGTACTTTAAGGTGTCAGGCTCGGTCAATGTGGAGAAGCACTTATTGCTAAATCATTTTTTTTGGGTCTATTCTCAGGTGTCATAGCAATTGTTGTAGCAAATCCAACTGATCTTGTTAAAGTTAGATTGCAAGCTGATGGAAAGGCTAACACTGTCAAGAGGAACTATTCTGGAGCCCTTAATGCATATGCTACAATAATCAGACAGGTTGCTTCGACAATCATGGACATTTAGTTTAGATGGTTATTTCTTTTTTGTCATGGTCCTTAAATTCTTCATACGTACAGGAAGGCATTGGAGCTTTGTGGGCTGGCCTTGGTCCAAATGTTGCACGCAATGCCATAATTAATGCTGCTGAGTTGGCCAGCTACGACCAATTTAAACAGGTACCTGTTTACTCTCTTCTGTCTTGTGATGGGCATTGGCTTTCGCTATTATTGTTCATTCCTTTGTTTTGTTCTTGCAGATGTTTCTAAAACTTCCTGGGTTTACTGATAACATTTTTACCCATCTTTTAGCTGGACTTGGTGCTGGGTTTTTTGCTGTTTGCATTGGCTCTCCAGTGGATGTGGTATGCCCTGCAAATTCTGGATTGGCACACTACCAAGTACCCAGTTGCAATATATGTTTGCTCACTCTAAACCCTGCTTGGATGTATGCCTTGTGTTTTGCCAATTTAACTGTCACGATTTCTGTTTAGGTAAAATCAAGAATGATGGGTGATTCAACGTACAGAAGTACACTTGATTGTTTTGCCAAGACATTAAAGAATGATGTATGGAATTCTTTCCCTGATTTTCTTTGTATAGTCTATTACTCTATGGTACCCCAGATGTTTTAGCACTTGCAGCAAGCATGAGAAGTCTTTCCCATGTGTATACATCCAATATGTCAATATCCATCTTCCCCTGTCACTTTAAAGTTTAAATGTCTTCCATATTCCAGTCCAGAGCTTTGACCATCAATTTAGTTGAGCAATCTGTTACAGGCCAATACAGAATTGACTGCCACTACAGTATAAGTGTATAACTATAAGCCACTCATTTTAGGCTGCAATATTACATTTAAAGCATTAAATTTCAGTCTTTGAATTTGTTGTAAAGAACATTGCTATGTCTTTATTGTTGAAACCTGGGATTGCAATGTTCAGAAAACGTGCTTTCAGTTGGATCATAGTCTAAAACAAGGAATATTGCCTTGTGTTCACACGACTCTTTTAAAGTCCGAAATCAAATTGATTAGGATTTGACATGCTAGAGTGTGGCAACATGTAAGTAAAGTGATGCAGTGAATGCTGATTGCCATTGGGGGCATGACTCTGAGGGATTGGAGGATCTTCATAGTTTTTTGGAGAAATTCCAAAGGGCAAACATCATTAGTGCTCCTGATGATACTTGCAATGTTATATTCTGATTTATCATTGGCAACTAAAATGGTAGAAAACAAATTAAATTTGTAAAGATCGTATGAAATTCATCCAAGGACCAAGGGTAAAAACACTGGTAAAAACACTGCAAAATTCTGCTGCAATTTCTACGTGGCTCAAGCTGTATTCCAGAATTACATGTTAGGTCCACTTGAAAATTTACAGCTAAGGAAACTGACTAGATATTAGGAAGGAAACCGTCTATTTAATCCAGCTACATTATGTGACGGACCATGGTCTTCGGGGCTTGTGATTTGGCAAAGTTTTAGCAAGGGCAGACGTGAGTGACAAATTTCACATGCGACTTCTGTAACAGAAGACACGGCTTCTGTTTGTACCCTTGGTTCCTAAGCCTTAATTTATGTATTGGCTCATCTAAACTGGTTAGTTTGCTGGTATTTATATTTTCATTCAGTTTGATGGAAGTTGAGTTGGGGGATAGCTTTTCTGCTGATTTTCTTATTCTGATTATAAGTTTTCCTTTGTATTCTTGGACCATGTATTATTTAGGAGGTAAATTTAATGTATTGCTTTGGAAACATCTAATTAAGCTGGTAGAAAATTTCTTAGGTTAGTACCCATTCTTCAACATGCCAAACTAATTAAGCTCGCTGATCTAGTTTTGGATGTGCAGATTCATTATTCTCGTGGAGTGGTTTTTTCTTTCTACTAATTGGGAATATGTCATGTCATAGATGTTCCACAGAAAATGAACACCAAGCAAGCATATTCATAACTGATGGTTCGTTTGTGCAGGGACCTGGTGCTTTCTACAAGGGGTTCATCGCAAACTTTTGTCGAATTGGGTCATGGAATGTGATAATGTTCCTAACTCTAGAGCAGGTAACAGAACAAGCAGATGCCTTTTATGCTGTTTCAAATTGAAGCATTATCAAGTGCCTGCCAGTCTCGTCACTGAAGGCCTTAATTTTGCCGCAACTGTATTTTTCTTGCTCTCTCTCCTGCTCCTATGAAATGCAGAAAGCCGCTGATTCTTTTTGTATTTGTCTTGTTGAATGAAAAAGGTTAGAAGATTGTTTCTGTAAGGTTGACACCAGCACTGCGGGTATAAGTTGCGCGGGACAAGCGGATATATGGTTACATATTGGGTCAGCATATACATGCATGGTTGCATGATTAAGGAAAAAAGCTACAGGTTCCCATGTTGTCAACCGACAGAAGGCAGTCATGCCAGATCCGCCTGTCATTTAGATTGCATAGGACAATACGCTCTCTTGTCTATTTTGATTATTACAAGTTGTAATCTCCTTATATGTCACAGATCGATTAGGGAACCAGTCAGTGTCGGTATATTGTAGAGAGAATGGAGTTTACACCCATTCAGATGTATGTGAAAAAAAAACATAAAGTATAACGCATCCAATACCCATGTTAGTTGATGCAATAATATCCATGTGAAGGATTGTGCTTACGTACGTTCACGATGAGCAAATAAATCAGCAGAATATAGCATTATAATAAATAAAACGGAATTTGTAAACATCACCATTGTGATTTTGTGTGTTATTTTGAGTCTGAGCCTCTGAGGACACAAATCACGGAACCCTAACAAGTTGCCGATAGAACAGAACAATCGATGAAGCAAACAACGCACTAATATAATTAACCCAAGCAAATTCAACTATATATGGAAATATATAATAACTAATAATAATCGACATGAGCTACGCTCGGGCCAGCCAGATCTCGCGCGACAGGCCGTAGAGAGTCTTGTCGCGATCTTCGTCTCCGGGGCCGCCAGACTTGACGGCCTTGCTGAACTTTGTCTTGAGGTTGCTCACCTTCTTTTTGAGGTCGTCGGCGGTGAGGTTCGCCCGGTTCAGCGCCGGCGGCGGCGGCGGTGGGTCATCTCGTTCCGGCTCCATGAGGGCCGGGTCTTGTCCGTCCTTCTTCGTGATGGCCTTAAAGAGCTTGGACGCAGACGGCACCGCCCCGGACCTGCGGCGCTCGGCGGCGAGCCAGGTGAGGAGTTCGACCTCGTCGCTGAAGAGCCATTTCTGGTAGATGGGCCCGCGCCTCATCTTGCGGGTGGTCGTCGCCGCCCGGTCGTCGTCGTCGTCGGACGAAGACAGGAAGACGAGGTCGGCGTTGGAGTTGGTCGACGAGTGCGGGGAGGAGGACGAGGACGGAGCGGCGGCGCGTGCAGAGGTTGGCACGGTGCGCGCCATGGCTGCCAGCCGGAGCAAACGAAGCGAAGGCTAGCTACCTTGGCTGCGTGCTGCTACGTGTAGAATATATATAGGTAGCCAGGCGGCGCGGGCATGCAGTGCGGGATCGGAGGTTGCCATCCGGCTGCGTGACCTTCCATGGAAAATGCGCGCGATCGAGATCCTTGATTATTGTTGCAACTAACTAAATCTGATTATTGCTTCCACATTTGAAAATGACACTGCAGGATCGAGAGTTACCATCCACAGCTAGCCAGCGTGATATCCGCGCGATCGCGCCAAACAATCGTGCGTGTTTCCTGGAAATATATGCCCAGCACGATTGAGCGCTGCATGCAGGCTCGATCATCCAAGCATACTTATGGCCCGGATAAAAACGGCCCAAAAGCACAAATCTGCAGACAAAAAAAATCGATTGATGAAGTGATCATTAGGAATAATAATAATACCATTGGAGTTTTATGCTAACTAACCACTAGGCCACAAACGATTTGGCGCGGTGGCCAAATCGTATATGTGCTGGCGGGTGAGACGCCCGCCAGAACTCATGTGCCAGCACATAACCGACCGCCAGCACAGATTCATTTTGTGCTGGCGGTTCTCATAACTGCCCGTCATAACAATCCTTTTAACAAACAAATTTTAGTATTACTATAATTTTATTTCCCTTTAATTTAAAGTTAATATTTCTTGCCAGATATCAATGTACGTTGCATCAATATTTTAACATGACGCATCAATTAACATGACTAATGTTTCGAAGCAAATAATGTTTACTAACAAGCATCCAACAACATGCATGTTTAGAATAATATTTACACAAATTATTTAAAGATAAACAACCATTAATTATCCTTTAACAAGCATCCAACATGCATGTTTAGAACAGTATTTACACAAATTATTCAAAGATAACAACTATTAATTATCCTTTGTCTAGTTGCTAACATTCTCGTGCTCGTCCAAAGCCAGCACCCCACCGTGGTCAAAGTATTCGCCCGCCACATGACAAATCTCGCGTTGGATGAACCTTGCAATATCAGCGCAAACATTGTCGATGTCTTTTTGTTCCAGTCTACAGTTGGTCTTGAGGATGGTAGGCATATGAAAAAAAGTAGTAAGATGTATTATGTTCATGTGTCATGATAAATCATGTAGTTAGTATATAGTAGAATATATATGACTTATATGACTTATGTCTTCGGGGTTTGTCCGGTACCTCCCACTGTTTCTAAGGAACTTGCACACGTAGTATCCACATAGCACGGAGCCAGGAGGTTGCTTGTGGCACTTCATAAAAAAAATTATACATTAGGAGTGCGTAATTACATAACTAATAAAGATGAAGTGCTATGTTCTTACATAGAAATGATATCGTATGTCCATAACTTCGTTCATGTCTTGTGGATGTGGCCCGCCTTTCATGACGTAAAGGTGGTACACACTTTAAGGTCAGAATGACAGAAAATAAGTAAGGTAACTTAGGGAAGCATAAATTATGGACAACATAAATATATATGGAATTGAATGTCACGGAATATCTTACTTTTGTAAAATACCTATGAACTCCATGTAACGTTTTTGGTCATAGTCGGCGGAGTCTAGGACCACTGCTCTTTCGAGTTTGGGCAAAATCAATATAGCAATCCAATGGTTGCGGCATAATAACATAATTTATTATATGCTACATTAACATTAATTATCACATATTATATAGCAATTAAAGCCAACTTGCTCAAATCCATATGGAGCCATGATATACTTCTTGTCAACCCTCTTCAGCATCACTTTTGCAATGTAGACGGACACCTTGTCCTTTCTTTTTTGTGTAATTCTTCTTTGATCTCAGCTTTTGGCTTCTTGGTCTTTGCAGCTTTTAGTTGTTCTTTTACCTGTTCGGTCACTTTGAAGCTGTGCTCGGTCTGATGAATTCACGTCGGGTCAAGGTACGCAACCTTGTGCTTGTGTGTCTTCTCTTCTTCTAGCCATTGCATCCTACAAAGATAGATGTCGGACGTACATGTCAGACACCATGCAATAATCTAAATTCGCATATATGGGACATATATATATATATTTATCAACTTACATGCAAAACACAGTAATGAGATTGACGTCCATATGTTCCTGACGGTAAAGTCTGTGTAAATCCTCAAAATCAATGACTATTTCATGCGGGACTGGGTTGTTGAAAACAGAAGGTGGGACCATCGCGGTGATTGTCGTGATCCCTTGCTTCATCGCCTTCATGATCCAGCCATTGAAACTTTACCAGTTCCCACGGGGGCAACTGTAAATCCATGTGAGGCAGGAAAGGCTTGCCATGCACATAATTTTCCAGGCATTCCCAAGGTCCAGGTGAGAAAAGATCTATTACATCTATTTCCCTTCGTACAGGCTCCTTTTCCTTATTTTTGGAAGATGAAGGCATCTTTTTCAGTGCCCCTAGAAACTTATCAACATCTGCAGATGGTGCCTTTTCATATGTAGTGATTTTTCAAGGTATTTTCGGCATCTTTGGTGGAGCTTGCGGTGATGGCTTTTTTGTGATCTGGGGTGGTGACGATTGCGGTGATGACAAGACGGATTGCTCGGCCTCAATGTTAGCTTCTAGTAGAAGTGGCTCTGACGGTGTCGGATCATGAGCTGAAAACTCATCTACTCTGTCATTGCTTGTGGGTGTTGTTTGATTCCTCTCCGGATTGTTTCCTTCTGGCGCACGGGTGTAACACCCAAAAATATAGGAGTTGAAACTTTTAAAAGTATTTTCATAAAAATCATAAATTAAAATTTTGCATGCATCTTTATTTCTTTTCCTCTCCTATTCTTTCTTCCAGCCAGCCCAATTCCTTTTCCTCTACTTCTTTTCTTTTTCCGCGGCCCACTCAGAGGCCGATTCCCTCACCCGACCCTTGCTTTCACCGACGTCTTAGCCCCACCTGTCGGCGCCTTCTTCTTCTTTCTTCTTTCCTTACCCAGAGTCCGGATCGATCCCGCGCCATCGTTCGTGCCCCTTCTTTCTTTTACCCCGAGTCCTGATCGACTCCGCAGCACCGCCTTCCTACTCCCGGCCAATCCGCCCCTATAAAATCCTGCCGAAGCCCCGCTTTGCAACCAGAGCCAAGCTCAAATCTTTTCCCCTACACAACATCATCGCACGCCGCTGGAAGTTGCACACCGGACGAACGCCGCCGTCCCAATACGCCGCCTCTCCGTCGACTCGCCGTTCCGCAGCTTCTCCGCCGTCTTCAACTCTCGCCAGAGCTCCGCGAATTGGTGAGCATCAAGCTGCACCAGATTCCTCTCTCTCTCTTGCTCCGCCGCAAACCCGATTTCTCGCCAGACCCCGGTTTCCGCCCGCCGCCGTGGCCAACAGTTCACAGCCGCCGCACAGCCATCCCGTGATCACCCTCACCTTCGCCGTATCGCCCACTCACTCTCCGGCATAAACCCAGCTTGAATCGAGTCCCGGAACACCGGATTCGGTGAAGCTCCGGCCGTCCGCCGCCGCACTCGCTTGCCGCCGACGCCCAGTAAAACTCAGCTTCGCCCGACCCCTTTTCGTCCTGTCGAGCCGACCCTTCCTCTGCCGCTCGATCTAGATCTAACGGCCAGAAGCGATCTTCACTTTACACTGCCGATTTACCCGACCTTTTTCTTACTCAGCTGATTCACCTGACCCACTCTTCATACCACCTATTCGCCCGACTGTTACTCCGCCGATTTGTCCGACCCGCCGCATGATTCTGATCTAACGAATTAGATTCACCCGACCCTAGCCGTTCCCGAAACTTTTGCAGGAAGATCCCTAAGTTTTCCAGGAATCAACCCACAGTCCAGATCAGTAGAAAATAATTAGACTTGAGCCCTTTCTTTTTCTGACCCGACCCTTGACTTTTCTAGAATTAGTACCCGCCGTCCAGAACTTATAGTTTTGCACCCCGACCTTCTGTATAAATTTTAATTATATTTTGGCCCCTGAATTCTTCAGATCCAGCCTCGGGAGACTCAAAACTCTAGCAGTTAGGTCCCCAGATCACTGTTTTAACCATATCTTCATAGTTTCAACTCCGATTTCAGCGATTCTTGAGCCCACGCGATCTTTGCATCATGAACTACAAAATTAGTATTTGTTTGCTTTCTGTTTGTACTGGTTGTTGTATTGTTTCTTATTTGTTTGTGTATGCTTATTTGTGTGATCGCGTAGACAACGTGACGTTCGAGCCAAATCAAGAGCAAGCTTACGAGGAAGAGAATCAGCAGTTGCTTGAAGAAGGCAAGTGGATTTCCTCCCCTGCATATTCTATTTGATCCCAACAACAGCATGATAATACACTTTACTTTATTGTTGCTTGCATAAATTTGATGGGTTACCCATGCTAAGGACATACCTAGTCTTTTACCCCAAACCTTGAAACACCTGGTTTTACTATTCATGTTGGGTAGTCATGCTTAGTTGCAAACTTTGGGATTGGTATTGAATTACTCTTATGGCAATGTTGATCACGTTTTGTAATGTGGTTTTATCGCGTAATTTCAAGATCAACTTTGTTTAATGGGAACATGGAGAACCACCCAAGTGAACAGTGCAACCACAAAGTCATATGGCTCTGACCTTAGCCGATTAATTAGATGTGTAGTTTGCTGGTGGCCTTACCGAAAGGGCAAGGATGGGGTCGGTGATAGGGGTCATAGCCCGGTCCTCTTGGGGTAGCTGCCTTTGCTAAGGAGCTGACCATTAGGGAGGATTATGGACCACGCCGCTACTGAAACTCTAGCGGGCTGCTTTGCTCTCGACATGTCTTTGTAAAGGCTTCGTAGTATACCCTCGCCACTCACCTCGGAAGTGTTTAAGGGCCTTGCAAACCCGGGCGACTCAGGGAAACACGATTTATGGGTAAAGTGTACAACCTCTGCAGAGTGTAAAACTGTTATAACAGCCGTACTCACGGTTAAGAGTGGCTTGGACCCTCACATGATAATGAAACTTGAAGATTAATTAAATTGTGGTTCGTGGTTTATGATTATGTTGTTGGTGCCGTTATGTTTTTTTGCTAAAGTGGGTTGGTATAAACTTAAACCTAGTTAATAGATGCTTGTTAATAAATATTTGACCAACTAAAAGCAACCGCTGCTGCAAACCTTAGCCTATCCTTGATGGCCTTGCATTTTCACCCTACTTGCTGAGTACCAACCATAAGAGTACTCAACCTTGCCCCTTGCTGTTCAGAAGAGAACTTTGAAGAGGAGATCTTCGACGACTTCGAGGAGTTCTAGGTCCTGCGTTCACCAGTCATCGCCTGTGGAAGACGGAGTTGTTGAAGACTTCGTATAGGGTATAACGGTTTATCGTTTAAAGGTATTTATGTCTCTTTTATACGGAGTGTAATATTGTTAAATACTTTATTTAGTACTTTTGAGCATTGTCTTTGATATATTACACTTTCCGTCTACCATATGTGTGTGAACGAGATACTGACGCACATATGAGATGCATCTGGTTCTTTCTAGAATCGGGTGTGACAATGGGTGATAGCGTTGCGTGCTCTATGTTTGCCTCTGGTCGGGGTTGTAGTTCTTGGCTCGGGCGACCTTGCAAAATGATATCTCGTCGATGCCACTAGACGTATTTATTGATCGCATCTCCAAGAACCTCAATCCCGTCATCAGTAGTGATGTCTAACTCGCATGCAGAGTCCATCACCTTAACGACTTGTACCCAGGCGTACTCTGGAGCAGGTGACCTTGGAAACACGTGACCCATTACCGCCATGCCAGTTGCGACTATTCGAAACTTATTTTGTTTCCTTCCGTAAGGCACAACCAGCATGCAAGGTGTATCCACTTGTATGTCATCAACCAGATACCTATGTTGTGTCGTGGACCCAACACTGCTCGGAGCAATCAATCCAGATTGGACAAGCGTCAAGTCTTGGTTAGCTTGTGCCACATTTGGCACAAAGGATCCCTGCTGGCCGGCCAATAATTGGGAGAATTCTTCCTTTGCGATTGCTCTCATCTTTTCTTCTAGGTCTTTCTTGTAACGGTCACGCTTCTTATAGTCGGGGTCATTGGGAAATGCTTGTTTCCAGGGCAACAATGATGAAACCCCTCGAACACGTCTAGAGTGCTCTGGGGTGCCAATTGCAGCGAATAATTGATCTTTCTCCCTGTCAAGGTGGAAACGACCTTGTTTTTGGTCCTCAACGATCTTCGCCAACCTTTCATAAATTTTCGCAGTGGTCGGGTTCTCGAATACAATCTTGCCCCCTCTATTTCTTGGTCGTTGAGCTAGGCACTAGTACTTAGCGTGGTCATCAATGCCTTCAAACAGATCTGGTAAACCTGCTTTCCTTCGTTCTTCTTCCTCTCCCCTTCAGTGCAGGATCATGCCATCGTATCCTCCCGCACCCAAGTGATGGGGATTCTCTGCGGCCTTTTGAGCCTTCTCGGTCTTCTATTGACTCAAAGCTTTTGCCTCCGCTGTATTCTTCATCTGTTTGAACTGTTCCCACATCGCATCAGGAATCTTCCCGAATTTGCTTTTAGGACTCAACCCTTTCTTCACATAATTTTTATGAAGAGTATGCCAAAAGTTCCTAAAAGGTGTCCCTAAGGTGATCATCGCAAATTTCTTTGCATCTTCCTTCGGTTTACCTTCTGGGAACCTGAAGCATGCTTTCAGTGCAGCCCACATAGACTCCTTCGTCGAATTGGGCACCTTCTTCCAATCATTAGTAGTGATCTAGGTTTGTAGTTGGTCTCTGGCAATGGCTCCACATACGTTCCGAAATCTAGCCCATATCCCTTGTGGTAATATGGGCTTGCCTCTGGGACTATCCTCTTCAGTTACAAGACACATTGCAGGGATTTGGTTCTGGCTTCGCTCCCCATGTTTACGTTTTGACTTACTAGTCGAAGCTGTAGTAGTCGAGGGTTGTGGGGCTGAGACAGTGGCCTCCTCTTCAACAATAGTAATTCTACGTTGTCGGCGTGGGGAGTGCGCTGGGGATTCAACATCGTTCTATAGAGCAAATAATAGATGCATTTGTTATCTTCATATATGATCGAATGACACATATAACTAAAACATTATAAACCTAATTATACCTCCGCGGATGGATCGTATTCAGAGTCTTCTTCGTCTAGCCATCGACGATGCCTCGGTGGGCTTGGTTGATATTCTTCTGGGGTTTCAAAACCACCAGAAGAATATCCATCCTCTTCCGATGATTCCTCGGCCTCTACCACCTAATAGTTAAAATTTCACAAATTCTATCATAATTCTATCACTAATAGTAAAACTAGTTAAATGTGATACCAAAAAATTATAAAAAATCTCACAATATCAATCTCATTTTAGCACCAATAGAATTACATTTATGAAAAGGTGCTAGCAATAAATTATAAAAAATCAACCAATATCATAACCAACTTGTATCACATTTTGTAATTACAATTGAATTAACCAAAGTTTTTATAGCAATCAATTTCAATTGAATTAACCATAATTTTTATAGCAATCAATTTCTATAACCAAAAAAATGAATTACAGTTTAGTTATAGCAATAAATTTTTATAGCATACAATTTCAATTGAATTAACCAAAATTTTTATAGCAATCAATTTCTATAACCAAAATTTTTATAGCAATCAATTTCAATTGAATTAACCAAAATTTTTATAGCAATCAATTTCTATAACCAAAATCAACCATCACGTTTTGCAAATGAATTTCAATTGATAAAAAAAAGAAATTAAAGAGACCGGCTGATTTGACGTGGAAGAAGGGGCAGGGGCCGGCGGCGCGGTCGTCGGGGCCGGCGGCGTCGACATGGCGGAGGGCCGAGGGCGGCGGCGAGGCTGTTGGGGCAGGGGCGGGAGTCGCGGGGCCGAGGTCGCGGAGCTCGGGGCTGGAGGCGTCGGTGCCGAGGACGGCGCGCTCGGGGCCGGCGGGGACGGAGCAGGGGCCAGTGGCACTCGGGGACGGAGGCGTCGGGGCCGAGGGCGGCGCGCTCGGGGCCGGAGGCGGGGGGGGGGGGGGGGGGGGGGGGCGGACGACGGGGCTCGGCGGACGGCCGGGGCAACTGGCCGCGGTGGCGGCGGTAGCCGGAAAATTTGGCAGCCTGACGGCGCCTTTTCGGATTCGCGCCAGGGACTTAGAAAATTTTCGGAGAGTGGCGGTATATGTAAGGATGGATCTGTGGTGGCGGGCCTCCTAAGCGTCCGCCAGCATAGATCTGTGTAGGCGGGTCACCTAAGCGCCCGCCAGCAAAGATCTGTCATGGCGGTCTCTTAGGTGACCCGCCAACACAGATCTATCCTGGCGGGTGCTTAGGAAGTCCGCCAGCACAGATCATTTTCACAAATACTATATGATTTAATTTGTGTGCTTAATGATTTCAAACATCCTCCAAAATTGTGCAGCATGAACATGTATCATCCCTGGTCTATATAAAAAATATGTACAACCATAAAATAAATATTTTGTGCAGTTCCTTCACATATCACTTTGGCTACAAAGTTAGCTTGAGTTATATATGCTAAGTATGAGTCACTCATTTAGTATTATTGTATAAATACACCAAATCAATCAAACCTTGTTTGTTTTTTTCCAATGTAAGCATTAATAATGAATTATAAGCATAAATAACTAAACGAATTATAAGCATTAATATAAGCATGAATGTTTTACAATATAATTAATAAAAGTATAAGCATTAATACAAGCATTAATATAAGCATGAATGTTTTACAGACAATTAATAGTCTTACAATGTAATTAATAAAAGTACACACTTCTTTAACAATTTATCCTTTCACAAATCATCCTTCACAGTCTTTGCGCGCCCAGGGATTCTCGGATTTGTCTATGCTTCCTTCTACCTTCTTAATCCTTGTTCCCAGCTCTTTGAACACTTGCAATTCTTCGTACTGATTATATACCTCAATGTCCTCTACACCATCAACTCCAAGAATCCGTTGTTTCCCAGAGATAGCAATGTGTTTCTTTGCATTTGCGGGGTCGGATATATAGAATACTTGTGCAACACGATCGGCGAGCACCCAAGGGTCATCTTTATAACCGACGTTAGCTAGATCCACAAGTGTCAACCCATAGTTATCCACCGCAATGCCCTTCGGGTGTTTGACCCATTGGCACCGAAAGACAGGGATCCGAATATTCGCTTCATGGTTAAGTTCCCATATTTCCTCTATGAAACCGTAGTAAGTTACAGTTTGTCCGGATGTGTCAATAGCCTCTATGCGAAAACCACTATTTTGGTAGGCCACGCTCTTCTTGTCCTTTTCGATGGTATAAAATGTGTACCCATTAATTTCATATGCTCCATGATATCTAGTTGACCATGTGGATCATAAGATGCTCCATGATATCAAAAAAGGATGGAGGGAAGCACATCTCAAGTTGGGCCTGAGTTTTGGCTACAAATAGCTGGAGTCTAGCCAGTTCTACGCAATCGATCACTTTCTTAGAAATCGTGTAGAAGAAGTAACACATCCTTGTGATAACCAACTTGACAAATATTGGTTTGATAGCCCGGATCGCAATAGAAATAAAAATGTGATCATCACATGACAATCATGGGAGTTATAGCTAGTAATTTTGAGGTCTTTCATCGAGACTAGTGACCTGATGTTTGATGAGAAACCATTCGGCACTTTTAACCCGCGCAAGCATTTGCACACAACAGTTCTCTCATCTTGTGTTAGGTTGTAGCTAGCTGGGGGAAGGTATTATTTTCCATTAGGATGTGGTACTGGATGGAGATCTGGTCTGATTCCGAGTGCAACCATATCCTTGCGTGATTTCAATCCATCCTTTACCTTCCCTGATATTCCCAACAAACCTGCGGTGTTATCAAACACATTCTTTTGTAAATGCATACCATCAATGGCATGGCGTACCGCCAATTCCTTCCAGTATGGAAAATATTTGAAGAAGATAGACATCTTCTTGAATGGCACATCGACGACTTCTGTAGTTTCATCCTGCTTATTCCTCCTTTTCTTTTCAGCACCAGGTGCTGACTTCTTTCCAGGCTTGAACGTGACATTCTGGCACATTTCACACACTGCTTGTCTTGTAACCGGTTGAGGAGCCTCATCTCTCTCATTGGTGCCATCAAATTTTTCCTTCATCTTTCGGTATTTGTGCATACTCATAAAGAAGCGTCGGTGGCGCATGTACATTGTCTTCATAGATCCCGTAAGATACACGGATGTTGTTTTATCCACACATACAACGCATGTCGTCTTTCCTTTTATTTGTCCAAGTAGGGCAAATAGGGCGGGATAATTATTTATGGTAACAAAAATAATTGCCCTTAGTGTGAACTGCTCCTGCCGGTACTCATCCCACATCCTAACCCCCTCGTACCATAATCTCTACATATCTTCAAGCAATGGCTCAAGAAAAACATCTATGTCAATGCCTGGTTGCTTCGGACCTTGTATGAGAATTGTTAGCAGAAGGTACTTCTGCTTGTGACATAGCCATGGTGGAGGTTGAATATGGTCAACAGCACTGGCCATGTGCTATGTGTGCTGCTTCTTTCACCAAATGGATTCATCCCGTCGGTGCTCAATGCGAACCGTACATTCCTTTTTTCATTTCCAAAGAGTTCATGATCAACATCGAAAGTCTTCCACTAGCAAGCATCAGATGGGTGTCGAAGCTTTCCATCATTCTTTAAGGGCCGATCGTCATGCCACGTCATCAGTTTAGCGGTGTTCGGATTTGAGAACAAACGCTTCAGGCGGTCGATCACTGGTAGGTACCACATCACCAAGGCAGGAATTTTGCGTTGACCCGTTTTAGTACCTATACAAATATCATCCTCTGTTTGACAATCTGCACTTCTCTTTGCTGCCATCTTCTTCTTGTTCCCTACTGTGGATCCAGCACCGTCGTCACTAAAATTGGCATTACTTTTGTAACGACTAGCTTCACAAGTTGGGCACTTAGTCAATGCCGCATAGTCACCACGATATAGCATGCAGTGGTTTGGACAAGTGTGTATTCTTTGTACACGCATTTTCAATGGATTGATAAGCTTCTTCGCTTCATATGTATTTTTGGGAACAAAGTTTGGATTCGGAAGAAATTGACCAAGAAGAATAAGAAGATCATTGAAACTATTATCTGACCAGCCGAACTTAGCCTTAAGGATAAGAAGATGAAGCACAAAACACAGGACCGTCCACTGTTTCCCACAACCATCATACATGCAGTCCTTTGCGGCCTTCTTCAGTATCTCGAAGTGCTCTAAACCTTTAGCACTTCCTAGCAACACTTGCAGTTCAATATGGCGCAACATTTCCTCCATATCGATATCATGTTCCTTTTCTTGAGCATGCAAATCATCATTGACACCTGCGTGGTCACCATTTTCATTTTCAAGATCGCCATCATGCATCATACCATGATCACCGGGATCCTTACCATCATCTTCATCAACAGCACGCACTTCATCATTGACATTGTTGACGCATGTGTTGGCAGTTAATTGTGCCTCACCATGGTGTATCCAAACCTTGTAATCAACCAAAAAACCCCGCTGGATCAAATGTGCCTTGATTACATCAGTGTTCTCCCATACTATATTGTTCTTGCAATCAAAGCACAGACAACAGATTTGCTTTGTCCTCTCACTGTGAACGTGCTTTTTTGCGGCATCAAACAAACATTGATACGCCCGACATGAAAGAATCTGAATGTCTCTTTATGCCGTACATCCATGCCCTATCCATCTTGAAGCTCCCTATGGTAATAAATGTAATATTAAATAAAACTCAATTAATCGCTAATGTAATTTATTTTGACAACAATTATAGTATGGAAAATTTTCTAAATTTTATTAACAATGAAAGGCAAGCTCTTAGTGGTAGATCAATTGAGCTCCCTATGGTAATAAATGTAATATTAAATAAAACTCAATTAATCGCTAATGTAATTTATTTTGACAACAATTATAGTATGGAAAATTTTCTAAATTTTATTAACAATGAAAGGCAAGCTCTTAGTGGTAGATCAATTGAGCTCCCTATAGAAATAAATGTAATATGCCATGAAACTCAATTAAATACTTTTGATAACAATTAAAGTAGGAAAATATTATCTAAAATTTATTAAGATTGAAAGACAACCTCCTAGTTATAAATAATACTAGATCTCCTTGTTATAGATGAAAAAACAAACTCTTATTAATAAAATCAAGCTCATACTCTTTCTCTCTCCTAAAGATCTAGATGATTTTCAAGCTCCTATTTGAGGAATATGCTAAGTAAAACTTATAACTAGTTGTTCGATTATTTCTACCTAATCATTCAAGGAAAGATGGAAACAAACTCCTAGCTCAATTGCCACCTAACAGCCCGCCAGCACAAAGGCGCCCATCTGTGTTGGCGGGCAGTTAGGTGGCCCGCCAGCACAGATGTCACCTGTGATGGCGGGCGCTTGGTCTATGGGCCCTGTTGGCTTTGTGCTGGTGGCCGTGAAACACGCCCGCCAGCACGGTAAATGACGGTGCCAGCACAAATTGTTTCTGACCTAGTGAACCATGACTATATCCTAAGCAGGGACGGGTCCAGAAGCTGAACATTGGGAGGGCTTATCTTCCCTTTCTTCTTCCTTCTCCTTCACTTTCTCTTATTCTTCTTCCTCCTTTTATTCCCCCTCCTTGTCAACCATGGCTAGAAATTGTAGGGGGGTTGCATGAACTTCATGGAGGTAGGGGGGCTGGAGCCCCCTCAGCCCCCCTGGTGGATCTGCCACTGGTCCTAAGAGAGATTTTGATATTTGGCATTCGAGCTTTTCAAGATTTGACACTTTTCTTTAGATAATGGAAAAGATTATCCAGCTTCACTCTCCTCATCGAGAGGGATCAGACCAACATTATTACACGTAATGATTACCAAATCATGTTCTCACAAAGTGTTTAAAGTATGAAGCATTCTTAATGAAAGCCAATCCGTAAACTAAGAGGTCATACATGGGATCCGAAGAAACAAAGAGCCGACGTCTCCAGCAAGTGGCATGCCTGAATCAACGTCTCCTTTTGATCCTCACTGCGCTGCAACTGTGCCCAATGGCATACCAATACGTCCCCTTGAATAAAACCTACAAAAGAGTTTTTTGCTGACATTTGTTAAACACAACATCGTTCCTCCAAATAACCCAACACACAGCCGATATGCCTGTCAATAAAAGTAGTTTTGGTTTATGACCCCCTTATTTTAAAAAATGATTGAATAAATCACCAACATCCTTTGGTGGCACTAAACCAAAAACTAAGTAAATACCACGCTAAAATTTGGCGTACGCGCAATTGAAAAAAAAAGGTGTTGCATACTTTCTTCTTGATTACAGAAGCTGCAAACTTTGCTTTCAAACCAATTTCGCCTAGCCAAATTATTCTTGGTTAAAACCTCTTGCTTGTTTTGGAAATGTTTTTTTTGGTAGAACAATGCCACTGCACAAAACCATGGGAAATTTACACCTTAAGGGTTACTTGAATTTCCACAGATTTTTATCGTTAAACTGAACATTACAATTCTTCAAAAGATAATTTGAATATATCATGCTGAATATTACAATTCACCAGTTGACCATATTCATAACTGATGGTTCTTTTTTGCAGGGACCTGGTGCGTTCTACAATGGGTTCATCCCAAACTTTTGTCAGATTGGGTCATGGAATGTGATAATGTTCTTAACTCTAGAGAAGGTAACAAAACTTGCAGATGCATTTTATGTTATTTAAAATTGAAGGACGATCAAATGCCTGCTAGTCTAATCACTGAAGGCTTAAATTTTGCCCCAACTACATTTTTCTTGGCCTTTGTCTCCTGCTCATGTGAAATACAGAAAGCCGCTAATTCTTTTTGTATTCGTCTTGTTAAATGAAAAAGGTTAGAAGATTGTTTCTGTAAGGTTGACGCCAGCACTGCATGTAGGGGTTGCGCGAGGCAAGTGGACGGTATGTAACAGGTATGGTGGACATACATATATACATGCATGGTTGTATGATTAAGGAAAAAGCTACATGTTCCTAAGTTGTCAACGGACAGGAAGCAGCTATGCCATACTTCCACACGTGCCTGTCATTTCGATTGCATGCACGCATACATACATACATACATACATACATACATACATACATACATACATACATACATACATACATACATACATACATACATACATCCATCACCGGAGTAGCAAAGAATGTCCAACCTATATAGAGATGATGGATGATGTAAAGGCATTCTGTTTGCACTTTTATAGTATTCTCGTTGTAGAGATACAGTTCGAGTCTATTCTTATTCATAGTGTGGCTGCATTGACCAATTTCATTGTTGCACGTAGCTGACTAGACTCTTGTTTATTTATCTATATCCTGTGTATTTATATACCCTTGCCCGTATCCATCATATATTCCCCGTTATCCAATGGGTATGGGCAAATTAAAGCGGGTAGGTTATGGGGAGGATAATAATTGGATAATTAGTTTATAGGTATGGGTAGGGAACCATGCGGGTATCCCCAAAGCCTGGCCACCGGCAACGTGAGCAACGGCGGCGGCGACGCCATCACCGGCTCTGTTAGCATGCTAGAAAGAAGCTACGAAGGTAGGAGAAATATCTGGATTGATCATATTGCTCAGGTTCTGATATAATTATAGGTGAATACAATAGGCACTTGGGCTATGGACCAGGGGCCATATGGACCATTATGGACTATATATATAAAACTATATATATATATATACAAGTATTGCTACACATGACAAAAACCTCAGCGTGACCACTTTAGTCCGTTTTTGAATATCCAACATTCTGTGTTGGAGGGCATCCCGGCGTGGCTGCGCACTGAGTCCTCTTTGGTGTGACTAATTTCGCAGTCACACCAAGGATCTCGGTACCACTTTAGACCGTTTTCAATACCTAGAGTCATGTGTTGGAGGGCACTCTGGCGTGGTTGCTCACTGAGTCACGCCACTACTCAGTCACGCCAACCACTTTGGCGCGACTCAGTCCAGTCACCATCCCCACGGTGACTGCGCCCAGCGTGGCAAGATAGTCACGCCACATGCATTAGCGTGGTCGAACTATTTGTCACGCCAAACACAAGTGTTTAGCGTGATCAAAAGGGCTACTTCTTAAAAATCTAGTTGCGGCTGGATTATTTTTAATATTTTAGACTAGAAAAGATCAAAAAAAAGTTTCAAAGGTCGATTACGGAACCAGTCAGTGTCGGTATATTGTAGAGAACAACAGACAATTACTTGTTATGAAATTTACACCCATTCAGATGTATGTGAGAAAAACATAAAGAATAACAACAGATCGATTAGGGAACAAATCAGCAGAATATAATATTATAAATAAAACGGAATTTGTAAATATCACCAATGTGATTTTGTGCGTTATTATTTCCGATCAGTTTTTCCGAATCTGAAGACACAAAGCGTTGAAGCCTAACAAGTTGTGAAACAATTTCAATATGGTTCCTAAAACAAACGATGAAGGAACAAAGGCACTACTAACCCAAGCAAATTCAACTATGGAAATATATAACTAACTAGTTACTACGGACGAAAATTATATGTATATATTGGCACACTATAATGTGTAAAGTGATTTTTAAAAATATGGAATATTATACTATACATGTATCCTTTAAGGTATTTTCTAGATAATTAAAAAAGCAATAATTGTAAGATCAGGCGCTAAAAACAGAACTAAGACGAGAAAGATATGAGCCTCTAAAGATCAAGGAGTTTAAGTAATAAATTTTAAAAGCTAGCAAGAAGATTTATTACAGAGCGTACGAGTATTGATTGATCAGGAAAAGGTAATACAAAAGCTAGCATGCGCTAGCAGGCATGTGACCATTATATTGCTCAGCCTAAATAACAGGTGATACACGAACGACTCCAATATACGCTACTCAGCGTGCAAAGCTTCTATCCCCCTATGCAACTTTTTGACTCCATTACGTATTGTGGTTTTCATATATGTTATGTGCTTTTGAAGCCAACAAATAATTTAGAGATTGGATCCTAATTAAACTGGTAGCAAGAATTAAAAAAATTGATGCTATGCTGAACTTATGCATGCACGTACGTTCAAAAGCCAAGATCTTTTCCAGGACTAGGTTCGTGCCCGTGCATTGCTACGGACGATAAAAGATAAGACACGCTCAAATAGATCGCACGTAAATATTCAATATAAGAAAGTGCATTACACGTCGTCCACCGGAAAATAATAATAATAATAATAATGTGAAATGAAGCAAAATACTTTCATACTTAGTTACAGATTTCAATAGCATAGTATTTGAAATAAACAAATGCTAAAATTGCTATAGGTAATAGAATATTTTTCATGAATGAACACATCAATAAAACCCGCCTCTAGCCTACACGACCATACCACACACATGATCTAGTTCTGTCCATGAGCGCTCCTTGGCCGTCTCGAGCCAACAATTTTTTCCCCGCGAAACGACAAGCAAAATAATTCACATATCATATATATAGCACAAGAAACACTCTCGCTACACAGATTTAACAGACAAATTTCCACTGCTTCCATTATGTATCACATTCTCACAGCACAAGCTTATAAAATATATAGTGGCAATATTAAGTGTCTCATGTGTTGATCAAAGTAACCAGGTCAAACTATTATGCTACGGGTTCACAACTAAGATACCAGATCAACAAACATCATACACCCAAATCAGTAAAAATTATTGCTTCAAAAATAAAAGTTCACGTTACAGGCTTTTAGCTAGCATGGTCTTAGCCAATCAAAGTAGCTGAATTTTGCTGCTGCTACTTTTTTATTCTGTATCAAAACGTAGTCAGTGAAGGCAAATGGGGCTATCAATGTGTCTATACCAAATACAGCTATAACAAACCTTCAATTTGCCACTGAAAAATATCAAGATCTGTAATATTCTTACTGCTTGGGAAAGGACATACACTATTACCTTCAGCCAGAACGCCACCAGATGATACTGCTCCCCTGCACAAGTATAAATCAAATTAGTATAGTGGAAACTGTCGACGAAATCTAAGATATGCTCACATTAGAGTTCATTGTATCGCCTTTTAAACCAGTGACGTACTGGTAAAAGAAGCATGTCAAATTACACAACTCTAGTTTGTTACGTGCTAAACTAATAAAATTCGAAGTGGATGCGGTGGCTATTAAGCACGAGTGAATGCCACAGAGAGTTAGATTACGGAATATAACACATGTACAAAATAGGCACAGAGAGTTAGAGACTAAGGAATATAACACAACCCGGACAAAAAATCAAGGTACAAAATAGCCTGCTGCAACAAGACCAGTGGCCGGCCTAACCCTTATTCCTGGCTTGTCTAATCCTCTAAAACAGTATTAGACCTGATCCTCTGGTTTATATCCATCAAGTTCTTGCTACCATCAGCTTTGTCAATATATGAGAATGTAAGGAGTCCGCACTCCTTGTAGTGTAATATTCAACGCCTCATATTGATATTATATTGTAACAACCTGAGAACTGAATATTTAGTCAACTCATAAAGAAAAGGAAGAAAATGATTTGGCATAGCACTGAATTAATAACAAAATTATAACAGCTGTTCTTGCAGGCAGCATTCAGCTAGATATATGTTCCTGTACAAGAAAAGATTGGTAATCTTAACAGCTTTCTTATCATAAATATTTATATGAGAGACTTGGTATAGTTAGTTGCTTATGTAAATACATGTTGTGCTAAAAGACATGTGTGCTAAAAAAGCAGATGCAAGTAACTTGCTCAGCTGTAATGCTGTTCTAGAATGAAGACTGCTGACAGAAAAATTGTATAATCAATGTAACCCACATATATGAGCTAGAAAGTAGTATGGCTATTGATAAAGCTATATGAGCAAACTAAATCACGAAAAGATAGACAAGCAGAGGCTGGAGGCAACACGCAAGTCACCATGCCCTACAACTGCCTAATCTTGACTGGTTCATGGATTCTTTTACAATTCAGTCATATTTCAGCTAGCTTATGATTAGTTTTAAATTGCAGAAATGAGTAAAAAAATTCAGTGCTCAACCCAGTTTCGTTGTCCACTGACATATGTTGAACCCAGCATAAAGGTATGAAAAAGTTACAGGTGAGATAGTAAGACTCTGCTGCCAAACTAAAAGTGCACGGCTCAATGGAATGATGTATTTGCATAGCGGAAGTAAGGGCTGAGAATATGCTAACTTATTAGATAAATAACAACACCGCAAGTTTTATGGAATTTGAAGAGCACGAAACAATTGAACACAAACAACTTGTATGGTAACCAAAACATTTTTCCAGTACAACAAGTTAGAGTAAACATGATGTAAAATCCCAAAGTGACAACATTCGCTCCAAGTAAACCTTAGTAACAGTGACTATCAAATTAGGTGAGACATCATCTAGGTTCCTGTATTCACATCACAGTTGCTTTTTACAATCCTGCTTGACCATAACATAGGTTTCAGTTGTTAAAATTAAAGAGGATCTCCTATACAGTTTCAAACAACCTCTGGATGTTTTCAGGGTAAGGCTACAACACACAATGTCAGTTGTTTTTCATCTAGGTACTGTCACTCCTATTGCTAGGGGAACATGTTGTGGATTATTATAAAGATTATTTTGGGTTAGGCTTTGTAGTAAAATTATTTTGGGTCCAATTAGGCTTAGCAAAAAATTTGCAAAGAAAGTTACTATCCAGCTGAAATGCTATTGAAATAAAGAAATAGTTTCAGCAAAAGTGTAACGCCGTCGTTTGCACTACAGTTAACAGAATAAGGCTCATAAGGAACAACCAGCAGGTGTGTTGTTCAGAACTTTGGTCAGCACTCTGCATAAGAAAGTAGGTAAACGACGGAAAGTTCTTGCTAGAGGGGACCAAATCCTCTGTCATACTTTACCATGTATACTACAGAAAATTTCCTGCTTCTCATGGAGATTGCAGTTATCTTCTAAAAGTTCAGAAACTGCATGATTTACTGAAAAAATATTTCTCATTTTTATGACACTAAGACAGATCCCATATCTCTACCACCTAAATCCAGGTAAGGATGATGCAAACATGAGAACACAAGAAGCTCGTCACACTCAGGCATTCAGATTTAATTGGTTTAGCACGTACCCCAGAGGGATGGAGACGTTCCTTTGGTGAGTCGACGGCTCGGGGGAGGCAACACCGAGACTTTGCAGCGCCGGCTTGGGGAGGACGCAAGACCTAGGGCGAGGCTGACCGCGACCGCAGGGCAGGCGAGGCGGCACGACGTTGTCGGGTCGGATCGGATCGCCTCGTCAGTCCTACTTCAATCCCACAGTGTCCTATTATCTACAACCAAGAAGCTACTATAAGACAATTGTAGTTACAAGGTTCAGGCGGTCAGAAAAGTATTCAGCTCAGAAATCATCAACGCAGTGCTTATGACATGGTCAGTAGAAAATAAGAATGTAAAATTGACCTGACTTATTTTGAATATTTTGTAGTTGATGTATAGGTCAATGGGCTCCTTACCGTAGCAGGTTCATAGAATTTTGACAAGAATAATAACTTGCCAGATGCATGACTTAATTCCTCACTTGACCTTGACAGCCAGAGGAAAAAAGGTCAATTGAAACCTGATTTTGCCAGCACAGATATAACTGATATGGTTGTCCTCTAAAGAATCGGAATCACCATGGTTTTGATTTGATTCCATATGCATGTAGGATGTAGATATGTGTTGAGTGCAGGTAACGCAAGGTCTGAACATGCGATTGTTGTGATGCAACGAGTACATTATGGCTCCGATCAACATCAGGGAAAAATGAGAGGAAACAAAAAAAAATCACCTGCTGATGGCGCCCACGATGGAACGGCGGCAGAAAAGGAGGGCATCAGCTAGCTTCGCGTCCCATCCCACGACCTCACCAAGGAGATCAGATCGGCCTTGAGGTTGACAAGGAGCGGCAGGGGGGAAGGAGCGGACTCAGCGCGGCGCATCGCAGACAAGGGCGGCGGACATGGGATCGGATCGGCGCGCGGGTGGGAGAGGGAGGGGGTTGTGCGAGGAGGGGATGCGGATCAGGGAAGGCGGCGTCCGGATCGGACGACGCGTCTTCATTTTGGCAGGAGGAAGAATGGCGGCAGCGCTGTGGGGACGGCGGCGGCGTCCCGGGGCGGCGCAGAGGCGAGCTGGACGCGGCGTGGATGGCGGCGTCGACCTGAGGTGGCGCAGCTGCAATATGGACGCGGCGGGGACGACAGCGTCGACCGAGGCGGCGCAGAGGCGAGCTGGACGCGGCGTGGATGGCGGCGTCGACCTGAGGTGGCGCAGCTGCAATATGGACGCGGCGGGGACGACAGCGTCGACCGAGGCGGCGCTCCGGGTGCGGCGGCGTGGAGGAGATGCGGGGGAGTTGCCCGGGACGATGGATGGAGCAAGTCGTCGGGGAGGAGGGTGCGGCGGCGTGGAGGCGATGTGGCAGGGGGGTAGTGGGAGAGCGTGGACGGACGGGAGGGGATGACTCGATCGGATCGGACGGCCGATGTGGTCGCACGGCAGAGTAACCACGGGGCAGGGGGCTAGGGTCGCACTAAAATTTTTTCTCCCTTTTCTTTTTTTTAGTTGTATATATATATAGGTGTATGTAGACATTTAACGGCGCTGTGCTTTCAATGATAGGCAACATTTTCGTCGACAGTGAAGCGTCTATGGTGACTTCGTCAATCTCGAGGATTTGCCGGCTCAGTATCTCGGAGATGCTTATAGGGGTAGGATTGCGTGCGTACATTCATAAGGATGAGTGTGCATGCATATTTGTGAGCGTCTGTACTGTGTTTCTAAAAAAAGCTAATACCTATTTTTTTATAACAAAATTGGCTATTTTAATTTCTTGCCATGTAGTCCTACGCACTAAACAGAGCATTTGTTTTGGTCAAGATTATCACGTGTCTCTGCGATCTGTACAGGCGTACAGGCCAACTCCACGTACAGGCCGTATTCCGTGTGCAGGCGTACGCCCGTAGAGCGACAAGTAGGGGCGGGATAGCGGCCAGCGGGAGTCCATGTGCACGAGAAGCGCGGTCTCCGTGCCAATGTCGCGCGGGTTTATCGTGAGGGGTTGGTTTTGCGCAAAGATTTTGTTTATCCGGTTTTACAGCTCACACCCCGATGACTTTTTTTTCCCCACCTGTTGGACACGAGTTCTATACGGTTCAGTTCCAATTTCTTGCATGATTAAGACGAATCAAAAGTCAATATAGCGAAGAAATAATCCGTTTTTTAGAAATAGGTAAAGATAATAGAAATGGATTATTCTTGGTCCGGCCAGATCTCGAGTGACAGGTCGTAGAGAATTTTTTCTTTTTGAGATTAAGGTAGTAGAGAATCTGGTCGCGACGTTTCTGGCCGGGGCCGCCAGACTCGACGGCCTTGATGAACTTTCTTCTCTCCCGCACCGGCCCACCTGAAGTTGAAGTCCATTACCCGGCCCAACCCCACCCAAATCCTAGGCGAAGGCGAGGAGCAAGCAAGCCGGCCAAGGGTGTCGCCGGCGCGCTGCACGGCCAGTGGTCCGGTCCAGGGCCTCCGTGCCTCTGCGGCTGGAGGGTCGCTGCGCACAAGAGTGGTGAGCCGCTGATGGTCGCTGCGCACAGGAGTGGTGACGTCGCAAGGAGTCAGCCGTGCAGGCCGAACAGGTATTGTGATTAATTCCGATGGATGATAGA
Source organism: Panicum miliaceum (assembly GCA_032594955.1). NCBI lineage: Eukaryota > Viridiplantae > Streptophyta > Magnoliopsida > Poales > Poaceae > Panicum > Panicum miliaceum. Next base: position 503,591 of record CM064070.1, on the reverse strand, counting down.
CCTTTGCGAAATGAAGAAGCACATGAGGCATACAATTTGTACCTTTAATCATAGCTATCGTGAGCGTCGTGGTACCTTTTTATTGGTTTTTTATTCTTATTTTTTTGCGGGTAAGATTTTATTCTTTGAAAAATAGGAGTGGCCAATTGCAAGATCCTGATTGTAACCAAGATTCTCGTTCAATTGGGATGATACAGTTTACTTATTACTCCCTCCGTTCAAAATTGAAGGTCGTATATCTAGATGCATTGCAAAATTTATATATCTAGATTTACCATAACGATCTATATTTTAGAACGGGGGAGTACATAGCAAAATGGTATCGACAAGACCGAAGACAACATGTAATCAAAGAATCAAGAGTAGAAATAATCGGTTGACAAAACAAAAGACAAAACAAAATCCGTGCCCTTGTGCGGCCAAGTTGCTGTTGATATATGAGGAGATCCTCATGATTCAAGTATGGCAGCTCCAGACCACCTGCGCCACGGCCAATAACATAATGTATGATTATTTGTACGCGAATCGGCTTATCAGGATTCAGAAACTCCATAAACGGAAAGTACATCTGGCAATAAAAATCTACTAAATTTTAATTGGAATTTATGTAACTATATGTATGTACGTACCTCTATCACTCTATGTCATAGCTAAGAGTGCAAGGATTCCCACAAGCCACTTATTCACAGACATTCACAAAATATGTGGCATTTTTACCTAGATTGCAAATAACCCATCCATGTAATCAATACAAAAGAATATAAAATCGAACTATATAAATAGTCCATTGATAAGAAAGGTTTTGCATAGGTCATCAATATTCGCTCCTATCCAAAATATAAGTCATATTAAAATTCATGTTCTTAGATACATCATGAAAACTTTTATAGCTTCGATTGTGAACAGATGAAAACTTATATAGCTTGAAAATATAAACTTGATGTTGTTAGATACATCATGAAAAGTGCTTTCATAATGTATAGTAGTTTTTATTTGACATATTATATTTTTCATAGAAAATGCTAGTCAAAGGGTTACCCTGTAGACCTTTGCTAGACCTTTGCAATGTCCTGAACTACTTATATTTTGGGTTAGAGGGAGTAGATCAATTTCCATAGATTTTCTTGGTTTAAACATCTTGCTTGTTTTTGGAATTGTTTTCTTTTTTTGGTAGAACAATACCACTGCACAAAACCATGGGAAATTTGCACCTCAAGGGTACCTTGAATTTCCACAGTTTTCTATCGCTAAACTGAACATTACAAATCTTCAAAAAGATAATTTGAATATATCATGCTTAGGCGAAAAATATTCATTGGAATTTTTCAAAATGCTTAGGCACAGTTGAAGGGAATGCGTGCTATGAACTTCTGCTAGAGTTGTGTGTCTATTTCAAACAATTAAAGAAAGAAAGGCACAATTGCATACCATTTTTTAACCTAAAGATATGAAAAAAATATTTGACTTTGATTAAGCAAGTCCAGAAATAAGAACCACTCGACTCATTTACAAATAAAAATGAAGTCTTATTGCCCAAGTACTTTCTCCACAAAATATTTAAACACCATCCTCATTTAAAATCTACAATAGGCGATAGTCAAACATTTATTTTATAAATCACAACAATAGGATTCATCCTGAATCTTGGGGTCAGCAAACTATGTTACATCTACCGTTTCTATAATTCCTTTCAAGATTTTCACCTTGATAAAAACAAACTAGATATAATCCAGAGACTCCAACCTTTTATTTCCACCAATAATTTTTTTTCTTATTTCCCCTCTCCTGCTGCCAGGTTGCGGACCATGTATGGAAGGATGCCTCCATGGTTGAAGTATGTCACCTCAAGCTGCGTAACAACCAAGAACACAATGTATGATTTACACGAGAACTGTCTGATAAGGATTAGCCTCTAATGACTGTAGGTATATAGCACTCTAGTAATTTTTGCTTGAAATCTACTAGCTTTTGGAAATTAGTAGGTACCTGTGTGTCCAAGCGAAGAGTGCAAGTGAAGGATCTCCCGTCGTCAGTTGTTACAGTCACGTCTTGGCCAGGACTGATCTCGGCGATGTTGGTAGGGAGGTGGATGGTGTAGCGCTCGCGTCCAGTGAGGCCGAGTGAATCAGCATCCTCACCCTCTTTGAAGCAGAGAGGGATGACGCCCATTCCCACCAAGTTGCTTCTGTGGATCCGCTCGAAGCTCTTAGCAATCACAGACTTGACGCCCTGTAAATTGAAGTCACATATATACTCACATTATTCTTAAATGTTGTCTTGCGGAAAATTATTCTTAAATCTTTGCCGTTTAAGCTTTTAAATTTTGTTCATTCACAGCTAGAACGTACCAGGAGCATTGGTCCCTTGGCAGCTGAGTCACGAGAGCTGCCACTCCCATACTCAGCACCAGCAATGATGACCAAATCATGGCCCTCCGATTTGTATTTCTGCAGCATTATATATATTATATATTATATATTATTACGGCAACATATAATTAGAATCTTTTTGTACATAAGCTTCACATTAGAAAGAGTAATACAGTAGCAGCAATGAAGAATGTTTTACCATGGCGGCGTCGAAGACGTAAAGCTTCTCCCCGGTAGGGACATGGATCGTCCATGGCCCAGCTTGCCCATCCAGCAGCTTGTTGACGATTCTCATGTTGGCAAAGGCTCCCCTCATCACAATCTCGTTGTTGCCCCGCCTGCCGCCGTAGGAGCTGAAGTTCTTGGGGTCGACGCCGCATTCGCGCAGGTACCTTGCCGCTGGGGTGCCATCTGGGATCTTCCCCGAGTACGAGATATGGTCGGTGGTGATGCAGTCGCCGAGGTTGAGCAGGCAGAAGGCCTCCTTGACGGTGGGCGGGCCGGGTGGCGACATGGACATGCCCTTGAAGTAGGGCGGCTTGCGGATGTAGGTGGAGTAGGGGTCCCATGGGTAGAGCGCAGCCTCCGGCACCGGGAGCTCGTTCCACCGCGGGTTGCGCTTCATGATCGACTCGTACACCTGCCGGAACAGGTGGGTCTTCACGCTAGACTGGATGGCCTGCTCGATCTCCTGGTTTGACGGCCAGATGTTCCGCAGGAACACCTCCTTGCCATCCTTGCCCATGCCAATGGCTTCCTTGTCGAAGTCGATGTCGACTGTGCCGGCGAGTGCGTAGGCGACAACCAGAGGTGGCGAGGCCAGGTAGTTGGCCCGGGTGAGAGGGTGCACGCGGCCCTCAAAGTTACGGTTGGCCGACAGCACGGCGGCAGCGACAATATCTGTGTGCAGGAGTCGAGATTAACTTCCTGCTAAGCTAGAAATGTACATGTTCAGCAGTGAGCAATTGTAGCTAGGAAAATAGACATACCATTTTCTGTGATGGCGGCTGATACAGATTCATCCATCAGGTCGCCTGAGTTGCCGACGCAAGTGGCACAGCCATGCGCAGCGAGATGGAAACCTTGCTGGTTCAAATACTCTTGAAGACCACTGCAGGAACAAAGTACAAGGAGTTTGCGTTGATTCAGAATTTCAAAGTGCCATCGGATACTGACACATTGCGATTCCATGTTTGACTGATAAAACTATTGGATGGCTAAACGTGCGATACCTGTGTTTCAAGTATTCACTGGCAACCACTGATCCAGGAGTAAGGCTTGTCTTTACCCATGGCTTCACCTGAAGATAAAGCGTTGTTCCACAGTGAAAAAACAGAGCAGGGGAGACCAATCAACAAAAATATTGTGTCAACACAACACATTATATGAAACTTTTAGAAACATACCTCAAGCCCCAACTCGCAAGCTTTCTTTGCCACAAGACCAGCACCGATCATGACGCTGGGATTTGATGTGTTTGTCGAACTACATATTGCTGCAAGAACAACACTGCCATGCTTGATCTCAGCGGGTTGTCCATGGAAGTCAAATTTCACAACTTTACCCTGCTCTTCCTTTGGCACTGCATAACCCTGGAGTAGCATTTGATGAGAAATCACATCAGATACAATATTATATATATTTTCCTTTAGAGAAAAAAGTTACAAAGAAATCATATATGTTACACAGAACCGAGAGCTTAAGCAATTACTACCTTGAAGCCAACTTTGTTGTCCAGGCAAGAATGCCAATCCGATTTCATTTCCTTCAAAGGGACACGGTCATGAGGCCTACAGAATGACAAATCAAACAATACACCACAATGCTACTCCCCATTAGCATTAGTAAAAATATTTGTCCAGTTAAATAGTTAATAATGAGAATGCAACTAACACCGTATATGTACCTTTTTGGTCCTGCAACGCAAGGCTCCACGTCACTAAGATCCAGCTCCAGATATGAAGAGTAAACACGATCTGTCTCAGTCTGCATGCCATCATGAGTGCAAATCTGTCAATTTCCTAATCTGCAAATAAATGAAATTCAAGCCCTGTAATGCCAAGAAAAAAAAGGCATACCTCATGGTGCTCCACAAACATCTTGTTAGCTCGCAGATATGCTTCAACCATTGACACCTAAATCAAATCCAAAATGCAACATTTCAGTCATCAAAATATCATAATGAAGAATATGTGTAAAAGAATATGTGGATACTGAAACGTACAATTTCATCGCTTCGGCCGGTCAACTTGAGATAGTCCAGTGTCACTTGGTCTACAGGGAAGAAGCCCATGGTAGCTCCATATTCCGGAGACATGTTGGCGATTGTGGCCCTGGCAGGCAAAGACAGCTCACCCACACCAACACCTGAATAGAGCAGAGGAAAGAGAAACAGTTGAGATATATAAATACAAATAATAAATTACATCAAAGATTTTACAGCACGCTCCTGTGCTATGCTTACCATAGAATTCAACAAATTTGCCAATAGCACCATGCTTCCTTAGCATTTGGGTCATAGTAAGAACAAGGTCGGTAGTGGTGACACCATCCTGTAACTTCCCAGTTAACTTGAATCCAACCACACCAGGTAAAACCATGCCCATTGGCTGTATATAAGGTTATGACATATAGGTCAGCTGGAAGTCCATCAAAGGTGCTAGAACAGTACAAGTCATTTACCAAGTTATATATGTTTCTGAACAGAGAGATGTGTGAAGGCTAGAATTAACTTGAGATTTACCTGGCCAAGCATTGCAACAACCGCTTCAATACCACCTACTCCCCAACCAGCAACACCAAGACTGTTAACCATAGTGGTGTGTGAATCCGTGCCAACCACGCTGTCAAAGTACATAATGCCATCTTCGTTGAAGACAACTCGGGCAAGATACTCAAGATTTACCTGAAATTTATATACAGATCAAAATTGAAAATAAAGAGTTGTTTGGATGGAAGAGGATATTAAATTTTCTTGAATCCAGAGCATTTTACCTGGTGTACAGTACCAGAACCAGGGGGGAAGACCTGCATATTGTGGAAAGCAGTGGATGCCCATTTAAGGAAAGCAAACCTTTCTTTGTTGCGGTCAAACTCCAGCTCCTGGTTTCTTTCCAAGGCATCACACGTCCTTGCTACATCCACTCGCACCGCATGGTCAATAACAGCATCCACCGGAATCTGCAGGTTCTCCAAATGGGAATATATATTGTGAAATGGAGGGAGTAGAGAATTTTTGAGATGAAAAATAATAACAAAAAAGAAAGATGTACCAATGGGTTGATCTTGTAGGGATCACATCCCAACTTTGGCATCATATCACGCATAGCTGCAAGGTCTACAATCGCTGGGACTCCAGTGTTGTCCTAGATCACAAGTTGGATTGTAAGCAAAAGGCACTTATAAACCATAAGATTTTTTGTGTTGGTGTCAGATCAAAACCATTAGAATGCATCTCGCTGGCTTGAAAGGTATCTCAGCCTGCTTTGGAGACATGTTCTCCCAATCGATGATTTTCTCGACATCACTCTCTGTGACTTGGAAGTTATCACAATGGCGGATAGCTGATTCCAGAAGAACACGAATGGAGTATGGTAACCTATCTGATAGAGCAGAAAAAGAATATTTTTTCAGTTATTTAAAAAAGTAATGAACAAATTTAATGTAGAGGCATAATGTTACAACATTGCATAACCTTGGATTTTCCCGGGGAAAGTATTTTCATCATAAGTTAAAGAGACTTTAAAGTGAAATATAGCTTTGATTTCTCACGAAAGAAACGATGCAACATTTTGTTTCGAAAGAGTGGATTTCTAAATAATTTAAAGAGATGGCATATCAATGCTATTTGTATTTGTTGAAAGAAAGTGATGAATATGCCACAGCAGCGTATGAAGTGCATATATGCAAGGGGCACAATCCAAATTGCAATGTTAATTGTAGAGTGAAAGGAGGAGAAACTCAACAGAATTGCAGAAGGAAGCATAGAAATTTACCGATCCTTGGATCATTTAGTGCAGGAAGGCTGAAGAACTTGCCATATTCACCGCCCCCAGGCTTAGGGAGGCTGGTCAAAATACTCTTGAAAGCATGCTTGGTAGCTGAGGCAGACACAAGAAACAAGTAGCCAATGTTAATCTCCATCTATTCATAAATTGGCTCATGCCATGAATTATTGGTAAAGCTGTTCTCTTTTTTTTTTAATTTCCAAGCCACTCATCAAAGTTAAGGATAATGAATACTTGAACAAAGACGTAACAGGGTATGGCATCAATTCATATATCCCAAGAGGAATTGGGCAGCCAGGGCTCTGTAGAAGTCAAAGTAAGTGGTCCTCACATGCTAACTCGCAGCAATTTTTTGGCCACGGTTAACTAACAACAGTGTCAGCCGAGGGAGGAAAGAGGAAGTACGAAGAGGTTACTACATAACATTTTTTTTCCCCAAAGGAAGGCAACTGGTTAAAGTAGAGGTTAATTTCAAGTGAGAAACGGAGGCAGCATTTAATTCAAGTACTTGCAGCTTTTAATTAAACAGAGGAGGATTCACAAAATGGCCACTTTTTAGCTCAACAACTAGTACTAGCATAGCTTTTCAAGTGTGATACTAGATAGGTAAAGCATGTGGGCTTTGCTTGCAGTGCAGGGAGCAGCAGAAGCCGAAATACAGAGCTATCTTTACTTCAAATTGAAGTCAAACAAGGGGAAGTTAGTTGATCAGGTATCTAGGAGATCATAAGAGGTGGGGGATTTGGTTGAAGCACCTCAAATCCATACCGTCGTCGCCGTCTGGGCGTCGGGCGGCAGTGGCGCTGTTGAGGTGGGGCTGGGCGAGCGCGTGGTGGCTCCATGAAAGGCGGCTCTGGCAGGCACGGCCGCCGCGGCGGCGGAAGAACAGAACCTGGTGCCGTGGCGGCGGCGGGCCGGAAGGCGGCGTGTGGCGGCAGCGGCAACCACGGATGACTTGTGTGTCCATGGATCGGAGGGAGGAGGAAGGATGTTAAAGCAGACGGCCGGGCAGGATGGATCGGCCGGGCAGGTGGCCCCTCCGAGAGATCCTCCCTCCCTGGCACTGGCAGAGATCCAGCGTGGCTGCTGCTGCCCATTCCTGGAATGGAAAGCGATAGAAAAGCAGTGGCCTAGATGAGCGCCCATTGGTTGGTTGGGTTCCTCTCCTCTCTACGGCTGACTCCATGCCACTCTCTTCCTCTGCGGAAAATCAAAATATTCGCTCAGGCTGGCCGCCACTTGCGCAGTAGTCTCTTAAAGAAAGAGGGGATCGGAAAAGTCTTGCACAATTAAGGACCGGCCAGTTGTAGCGGCCAGTTGTCTCTTCCGCATCTTCAACTCTTTCATGGGTTGGAGAATGGAGATTATCCATGGAGCTCTACCAAGGTCGCCGCCGCCGCCGCTTGCCTTCTCCCTAACAGAAAAAAAAAAAAGATGGCCAGGAGCTCACGGCCGGCGGACACCATGGAGGTCATGTATGCATCTGTCTTGCACCTGACGCGTCGTTGGTCTGCTGCAAGACGCATCTCTCCACGCCGCCGTGAGTCCGGGCAGCTGGTCTGCCAGATGGACAGCGGCGAATGAGCTTCCTCGATCACAACGCCGGCAGTCTTGTACCCGCTAGCAAGCAGCTACCTCCATGCTTAGTAGTAGTAGTTGTTGCCGCTGCCGCCCTCCTCGATCGATCCACAGCTCTCTGCTCATCAGGGGTACGGTAGATGCAGCCATGGTGCATATGCATATAATCCCCAAGACAAGCAAGCAAACTAAGAGAGGTGGATGGATCTATCATATTTATCCGGGGCAAAGCATGCAAAATTCTCCAGATTAATCTCGACATCTGGTGATGTTACGTGCGTCCATATTCCAACAGAAATAAGATCATACAACTAGGCTAGCCAAAAAAAAAATCATACAACTAGCAATAAAAAATCAGACAACTACCGCGGGTCGATGGTGTTGCTTGCACGAGCCCGGACGGTTGCTGGAAAGATAGAAATTGAAGCTCCATCTATCCATCTCTCTATCTATATATGCATCGGGAAAAACAAAACATATTGCTCTAATTTTTTTGATCCCAGCACACTGCAACCGTACGTGGAATCAGAATCATCTAAATAAATCTACATACTCCCAAGCATCGTTGCAGCTAGCTAGCTAGCTAGTGTATGTATATAGGAGCACACAGTGTTCGTTCATCACCAAATTAAACCCACACACACATACACACACAGCACACGAAGCGACGAGCAGGGAAACAAGACAAGACTCTCACGGAGTCTCACCTGACTTAGCCATCTTGAGCTGGAATTGGAATTCAGAGCTGGCTGCAGGGCACAGCCCGACGTACTACGCCGACGACGACCCCGGCAGCCGTGCTCACGGCGGGCCAGCGGACGCAGGCAGTGAGCACCACCACCGTACCTGCGGATCGAGAGGAGACGATGATAGCTGCCTAGCTCCGAAGATGAGGCACACTGACCGGATTGATGGCCAACACCGGATGCCCCTTTCGTTCTTTCTTATACACGGCCGGACGGGCAGAGATTGAGAGGGACGGAGCTCCAGGAGAGTCGTCGCCTCTTCGTTTTTTTATTAATTATATATATATATACAACAACAAAAACCTTGCCTGGATCAAATTATTAGCTTAGCAATGTACAATTTTCTCTTTTGTTTTTTGACAATTACTTAGCCACGTACACCAGCTTATTTGCGATAGAGCGAGACACCAGTACATAACACCCCACTCACCACCCTTATGTCACGTTGATTTTGAATTTCTCTACAAAAGCATATCAAAAGTATTAGGTTTGAACACAAATTTAATCCATCACTTTTAATTACCAAACGCACAGCTAAAAATAAATACAGACATGCCACCCAATTTTGTAATAATTGACTTAAAATGATTAAATTAAATATCAAACTCAACGCAAAAAAAAATCAAGGACATTATATTGTGATTATAAATATATATATATATATATAGCAGCATTTCTGTTTTAAAATCATTGCCAAAATACGTATACACGTAGTGTGGATCAGAGCGTCCGGGTGGTGAAGTGTTGCTAAAAGGTGTGTTGCAATACTTCAGGAGGAAACTACTCCCACTCTAACAGGGACAGCATGTGCATTTGTAGCCGGGGAGCTAGCATTTTCCCTTGCCGGATCTCCATGGCTTCTGTTGACAAGTGGAGGGAGGGGCACGGGTCTTTAGTGGTGGGTATGGCTAGCGATCTCGAATCTTCACTCACTGGTCCACTGCACAGTGACGTTCCATCGCCTTTCGTTCGGACAGCCACAGCCCCGCCCAGTTCACGAGCTGCAAGGCAGGAGCTAGCTGCTAGCACAGCACGTGATTATTTCTCTGCGCCTACTACTCCCATTGGCCCACCTAGCTTAGCTACCAGCAGCCAATGCAAATTAACCAAAACAAAATTTGATCTCTAATTAATCTTCAAAAAAAATTTGATCTCTACTTTCTGGTACACCGAAATCTGATTTCTTGATCCATGCATACATACCAGACTAGCTAGAAATTATTAGAAAACACTGGCATGCATTTGAAATCGACGAGTACTGAATTTAGTTTCATAAGCTATTGCAGAGGCTTTATAATAATTCTCATATATATTAGCTTAATACTAATAATAAACGACTGTCGGCATGCATGCATTGTGATCTGTGAAAATATCAACGGGGCCGGGGACACTAATTGCATGTGTTGGCAATTATTTGCGTGTATGTGTGGTCCTCATTGCCCCTAGATTCACATCCACTGTGCAACGATGATGACATGTCCTTTTCGTCCCCACGTGGTACACGCATACTTGGGGGTAACATCACTTTCACGGTGACCAGTAAACATACTACTTCCATCCCAAAATATAAATTATTACAGATTAAGAAGAAGGTAAAATGGTCATGTTTGCCCCTATTTACTACCTATATTTGACAGTAATTGATTCTTACATGCACATGCATTTTCTAAATAGGGTAAAACGACTTGTTTTGTGGGAAAAAATTTCAATCCTAGAACGACTCCGCAAAAAAAATATATATTGGCTAGCATATTATTAATGGCGTAAGCCTTGTTCTTAATTTCTCCCTAACAAATTGTGAATCCGCTGGATCCGATGCTACCAATCATTGAACCTTTTACACATATTTGTTCATGAGACTTTTACAATGCTTGGAAATACTTCCTAACGCTTTCTAATACCTCCCAGCACCTACCCATAATTCTATTTTTAATTAATTTTAATTATTGAAAGGTAGAATGGTAATTGGGATACCCCAAATCCCCACCATCCCCACTTGCCGCCGCCACGTGCCTCCGCCAAACACTGAAACGAACTGGGTTTTCAAAATGAGAACTCGAGTCTCTGTATCGTCGTGATAGTCCCTGAATCAGTAGCTATCACATACAGAACTCATTTCAGGCCATTATCACAGACATACATTGCATAGATTCAAACAAGGGTTTAAATATTACATAATCCGAAGGACTGTATTACGAGTTTTTAGTACAAGCTCCTTGGACTAAAATGTTCAAACAGAAAGCGGAAGCGATAGCTAATCTTCGGGGCCACCCTTCATCTTGAGGGAACACTTCTCCACAGGCAAACTTGAGCGAAGCACGAGCCATCCTGGAATCATCCTTCAGCGTCGGGGTTGAGCATCGGATCAAATCTTGCATCTACCAACTATCCCCAAGGAGTGGGATAGGTTCACGTCACCATCCGTATGCAAGCTTTAAGTGGAATGCAAAGGTATAAAAGTAGCCAAAGGATAAGGCTGGGGTTTTCCTATGCATTAGCAGCAAGTTCACAACACCAACCATCTCCGGACTCGGGCCAATCCGGCATCCTGGACTCCCGATCCACACACACCTTCCAACACTACCGAGTCGATGCGAGAACTCCCTCTCCTCGCACCTCAACTGCCCCAGGCAGGAATATCAAGACTAGAGGGAGGTAGAAGAAATAGTAACACTAACTAATGCAAGTAACAGAAAAGTAGGGATGCACATGACCGAGTACACGACTATACGTATAGTTTTCACCCTGCAGGGGTTGTACACCTAGACCCACTCGAATCGTCGTCAGCCGGTAATGAGCCAACTGACGATGAGACACCGGTCTACTGAGAACGAGAACTAGTAGCCATGGCACCATCCTGCTTTCCCAGGTGTGGATGTGTTCTCCCGCAAGAGGTCGCCCCGGGACTGTGAAGCCACCTGGACCAAACAAGATCCTGCTATTCGGGGGCCGTGAGGTCAACACCTCCTCCCCTTACACTGATACGCTAACCGGATCCACCCGCATAGTGACCTCCTCCCCTTACACTGATACGCTAACCGGATCCACCCGCATAGTGGATAGGTGGTGTGCACGCTCACAAAGTCCCACTGATCATAGTTGTAGCGTCCCGCCTCCCCGAGGCCGGGCCCGCTTACATCTGGCCACTTCCTAGAATATAGACTGTCCTCATAGTCCCACTGATCATAGTTGTAGCGTCCCGCCTCCCCGAGGCCGGGCCCGCTTACATCTGGCCGCTTCCTAGAATATAGACTGCCCTCACAGACCAACACAAGTCTTTTCTGCACACTTTGTCCTCACTCGTGTGCATTGAGGAATTCCTAGAATATAGACTGCCCTCACAGACCAACACAAGTCTTTTCTGCACACTTTGTCCTCACTCGTGTGCATTGAGGAATTCCTAGAATATAGACTGCCCTCACAGACCAACCCGAGTCTTTTCTGCACACTTTATCCTCACTCGTGCGCACCCAGAAAGAATTTCCCGGTCGGTCACCCATCCCAAATTGCTCCAAGCCAAGCACGCTTAACTTTGGAGTTCTTTGAAATTGGGCTTCCGAAAAAAGAAGTTGCAACTTGTTGGTATGAGTATCCTATTAATCCTATTAAGCCTTGGGCTGGGGTGTCACAATAGTTACCACAACAGGTCCTCGTATGCCGAGGTGAGCATCTTCCTCAAGTGATGTATCCGGTGCAACGGTCCGTCATCAGCACCCATTACAGGTATGGCCCTCCAGCACCTCCAGTACCACCATCCGTCCACAAAGGACATGTGCCCACAACAGGCACTCCGTAGCGTGTGCCCAACACACACCCCAAGTCCCTGATCCGAGGATCAGGTTAACTTGCTCGCCTCCAACTAATAGCCCTATACACCAACTCCTCATGTATGTGGCTTCACTCACGCCAAGACTATATCACAATATCCCACACATACACATGCAATAGTAGCCAAAGCATCTCATAATAGTTCATTCAAGGTAAACATAAGGGAAACAAGGAGTCTGGGTATAAAATAGGCTATGCAGGTTCTTCTCATTGCAACACATCACAGAGCAATAGCATCTCTAGCAAGCAATGCCTAATAGGTATTCAATTCGTAGATGGACATGAACCTGGTGGTTCTTCGTAGTCTGTCAAGGTCTTCTAGCGTTTGGGAAGTCCTCCTCAATCTTCTGGTCGTCCTGGTCGTCGGTCAGCTTCTCAGCGACATGTCCTGTTTGTAAATACACATAAATACAGGGGCCAAAGTGCAAAAGTGCACAAAAGTATCCAAATAAGACCCAAATCATGACAAAACCTCCTCTAACGGGTGGATCATGATTTTAGAAGAATTATGAAACCAGTTTCATAATTTTTGGAGGTTCGATTAATTTATTATGAATTTTCTAAGCTTAAATCATTTTCTGAAATGAATAAAGGATTTTCGAAAAAAGAAAAACACTCAGTCACCCACGTGACAGCCTCTGGGCATGCCACGTGTCATGCTGACATCAGCATAACGTCATCCAATAGTACTGGTTTGCTGACGTTAGCAAGTCAGCGTTAACGGTCAACGTTCACCAGGTCAACCAGTCGAGGTTAGCAGTCAAAGGGGCCCACGTGTCAGCCAGGAGCTCCCACCGACAGGCGGGAGCTACCTGTCAGCTAGGTTAATAGAAAAAGAAATAAAAGGGGTCAAAGGTACAGGGTATTGGGCTCAAAGCATTGGGCCGGCTCGGCTGGCACAACACGACTCGGCTTGGCTCTGTGGATCGCGGCTCGGGCAGGTTGCTGGCTAATGGCTTGGGTCTCGGCTCGGTCCAGCTGACAGCTGCTCGGCTCGGTTTGTGTGGTTGGGCCAAGGCTCAAGGAAGGGCTTGGCTAAACAGGCCAACAGGCCTGCGACTTGGGCTGGCTTGGGCGTGGGGTGGCTCCGGCCCATTTGCTCTTCCTCCTTCTTCTCGCTGACAGGTCATCCCCACGCGTCAGTGCTTCTTCCTCTTCCCTACAGCTCGGGCCCACTCGTCGGTCTCTGGCGGGATCTAGTGCGGCCGTGGAGATCCGGTGTGGCTCAGGCCCTTGTGTGCGTGTGTGCGTGCTGTGAGGGTGCGTGTGTGCTTGCCACTCCCAGGGTGTTTGATGAAATGCCCGAACGGGCTTGGCGTGGCGCGAACGCGATGGCACGACATCGTGCGCGGTCACCGGCTGACGGCGAGGCAAGGGCGGTCCTGTGCATGTGCTCAGAAGAGGAAAACAGAGCCTTATGGCCGGTGCAGTGTTGGTGCTTGTGTCGGCAGTGGTCCAGGCGGCAAGGGCCACGGAGCAGCGCTGGCGGGGTCTAACAGTGGCGAGGTTCGCTGCGGCGTACGTATGTACACGCGGGCACCTGGCGTTCTAGGGCCGCGACATGGCCGTGCCAAGCTCGCGCAGCACGGCGGCGCAGACACGGCGACGGCGACTGCGAGGGAGCGCGGCGGCGGTGAGGCTCCTGCACAAACGGCGGCGCGAAGGCTGGACATCAAGGGATGGGGAACCTAGGGCTCCTACGAGAGGTTAATCAGCAGGCCATGCCTCATGCCGGCAGCACAAGGGGGGTTCCGAGGTCGAGCGGCGGATGCGGACCTACCAGGGTGGCTTGGAGGCGATGGGCTTCGACGCCGTGGGTTGGCGCGGCCGTGACGAGTCGCTGCCGTGCTGTGCAGCGCAGGGTCGCTGGTGTAGCCGATTGGGGCGCCGGCGTGGTGATGATGTTCCGGTGGCGGCGGCGTTGGTCCTTGACGGCGGCTCCTCCTCCCCGTCCCCCGAGCGGCTTGGCATCGAGCTGTGGCGGCTCCGGATCCTCTTCCCTCTTGATCACGGCTATGGTAGCTCCTCTCCTCCTCCTCCTCCTCCCGATGTGGTGGTGGCGGCGGCGAGGGGGAAAAAGCCCCAGAGGTGGCTAGGGTTCTGGGGGCGGCCGATTGATGCTTTAAAGGGGCGGTGCAAGGGCTCAGGGGCACGGACGGCCGACCAATTTTGGCGTCCGAGCCGGGACGCGTGGCTCGCATCCGGGCAACGCACCTAGGGTCCGGGCTCGCGTGGGTCAAGGCGCGGCGCGGGATTCGCGGCGGGGCGCGCGGCGAGGCTGTCGCTCCCGTTGTCGTGACGTGGGGGCAGCGTGAACGGCGTGGAGGCGAGGCGGAGCAAGCGTTGGTGAGGGAGTAGGTGGGAGGTGAGGGAGAAAGCTGACGAGCGGGGCCCACTCGTCATTGTCCCCGGGTGAGGAGGTAGGGGTGGTGTGTGGTTCCTGGGCTGAGCGCAAGCTGGGCCGGCAAACGGGCCATGCGCGCGGGTGTCGCTAGCAGGCCGGGGTGGCACTCAGCAGGCTGTGCTCGGCTAGCGTAGGGTTGGGCTAGGTTCTAGGTTTGGGCTGGTTAGAGTTAGGGACAAGGTCCAAGTTAGGTTTCAAAGAATTATGAACAGTGAAAAACAAAAATCCCAAATAAAATCAAGATGGTTCACACTAACATTTCAAAGTTCCTTAATGTAGTTTAAGTTTTATTTACTAGGAGTTTGGAATAGAAGCAGGGTGTGCTTACATTGGATCTAGCTACTAGCATTTGCATAATTTTTTTTTTAAAAATTCACATTTTTGGAGTTATAACATTCCGTAAAAATACGGGATGTTACAAACACCACACCCGCCGAGCGAGCATCGTCCCCCACCCGGCGAGCGTCGCCCCCCACCACTGCCTCCCTCCGTTTCCTCGCCCTCGCCCGCATCGCCGCCTCCAGCCACGCCATCACCATCGCCACCTCTACCTCTGCCTCTTCCGTGCCGCGTCGCCCTTGCACTCTCCCCCGACACTGCCTCTGCCGCGCCGCGCCGCCTCTGCCTCTGCCTCTGCCGCCGCGAAGGGTCATCTTCAGTTTCATGTGGTCAGTTTCATCTTCTGGACTTCTTCCCTGCCATATGGATTGTTGGACTAGCTGTTGAGGTAGTAAGCCAACTTGTGCGGCTGTTGACTTAAGTCTGGATTGCATCATGCTCTGATTATTCAGAGACACTGGCGATTAATTTCAATGTTGCTCTACTAGTCCTGTGTAAATACTGTCAAAACTTCTGATATTCTCCTCGATAGTTTCATTGTTCAATCTTCTGAAGAGTTGAATTCAGTGGCCATCACTGGTTGATCACTGAATGCGAGTGTAACAGCACAGGCACAAATGCACTTGCAATCCCCAACCACATCTACATGTTCAGAAGCGCCATCTACATGTTCAAATGCACTTAGCTTGCATGAGGGAGCACGGCCTCTAGCACACATTCAGAATTGCTAGGCTTAATTGCTTACCTTTATTTGCTATATTTCTTGTTTGCATGGAACCCATTCATGTTCATTTTCTTGTGATGCATTATTATTTTGCTAGTACCCCTTAACCAGAGTCTTGGTTATTATTACCCCTTTTTTAACTCCGGGTGCCTAAGTACCGTTAACTGACCACAATTAAAGATAAGCCTAGAGTAATTTTCCCCTTGCGTGGGATCGAGAAACTTGGCAGAGTAGTAGCACGGTGGTTGGAAGTTTTGCCTTGTTGTGTGGACGCTCTTTGTGATGGAGTTGTTAACCGGGGTTGGTCATTTTTTTATTCTTTACTGATGATTGCTTGTAGGCAAATTACCTGTTATGCATAAGATACCTTGTAGGATGATGCAACTATTTGGTCGTGGCATACTAATGTCCATTCTTTTTTATTGATGCAGGAGGGGATGCCGGGTCTTCAGTACAATGAAATTGTTAGGAAGGTGTTTGATGACGAAAAACAAGGATACAAGTTTTATAACAACTACGCTAAGGGGAAAGGATTTAGTGTCAGAAAAGACTATTGTGAGTGGGACATTAGCCACAAAGAAAGGATTCTTGGGCATTTTGTTTGCAGTTGTCAAGGTTTCCGCGAAGAGAAGGAGCTAAAGATGGAGAATAAGAAGCGGAAGCCGCGGAATATTACTCGATTTGGATGCCCTGCTAAACTTGTGATTGCACGGGATCAGAACACAGGGCAGTGGCATGTGAAGGATTTCATCTGCGAACACAACCATCCGATGGTGGAACAAGGTCTTGCTTGTCTTCTACGTTCAAATAGAAGTATCAGAGATGAGCAGAAAGCTAATATTGTGGCGATGCAGATTTCTGGGATCGGCAAACACCAAATAATGGATACCATGGAAATGTTGTACGGTGGGTATGATAAGGTTGGATTTATTCTTTGGACAGTCTTTATGTCGGTAGTAAGCTGAAATTCTTTGTTTAGCACGTGCATTATGGAACATATAGCAAAATTATAGCATCTGTTTAATAAATAAGAAAAGCTTGCAACAATTTGACTTTTAGGTTTTAGTACCATTTATTTCATTATTGTGGCAAAAATGAACTTTATCTGGACGGTCCACACTCATTCATGAATGCACTTTATCTTCCACAGTTATTGCCGAGCCCATTCGTTCAAGAACTGCAGATCGAGGACCTCCAAGAGCAAGTCGATGCCATAAAAGGTGAGATCAAGAACCTCCAAAAGACGGTGGTCGCCATGTCTAAGAAGATCCAGGATCTGAAAAAGCAAGTCCATGCCAACATTGCCAAGGTTTAGCAGCCTTAGAAGCCATGCCTAGTTTAATTTAATTTCCTTGTGGCTACGTTCTTGCAGTTTCCGTATACAGTTAGTTCAAAGAACATTGCACTCTCGGTGAGACGGTGGCATCAACGAAATGCACTTTAAATTATTTTTGCCGTCAAATTGCCTGTGATGCGTCCGGATTAATTATGTTTAACGTTTTATTTATTCTGGGTCTGCCTTAGTACAATTGCATAACTGGAAGAGCTCAAGAAGACCTTGGAGCGAACGGGCTTGCAGGATTCCATTGCTGATACTGTTTTAGGATAACTTGTTCATGTGAGGATTGCATTTGTATCATCCAGTGTATTTTTGCTTTGCAAGAGGGAAAAGAAGACGAATCTTTGCTACTAGTGGTATTCAGGCAGCAGCTGTACAGCTTCAGGAATGCTGGAAGATTGATTAGTTATATCATATTCATAGTCAAAGATCATCTTAATCGATGCTGCAATTTAAAATTTGCTTTAATTCATGAGTGCAGGCTTGCAGTTTCTGGAGCAAAAAAACAGGGGTTGCCTTTATTCTTCTTCTCTGTTCTCATGCTCTTTTGGTTCGGTGAAAATGAACATTACCTGCTAGCACAAAATCAATCTTGTTCGATAAAATAAGCACAAAATCCATGGATGAATTGGTGCAAACAAAACACTGCTCAATCGCCATTAATTCAAGGGGCCAACCCTCCAGAGTAGTTTGTTAGAAACTGTCTGCATTAGTTGACAATCTTAATGGTTTTGGTGACTGGCTATTCCTATTACACGAAACTTTCAGGGACCTGAGCTTCTACTGGGGCATCATCAGGGATGCTGCCCGTAAAAAAAAAAATTGGGGGTGCAGCAAAATGGGAGTGTGAAACAATGGGATGAAGGCGCTGCCGTCCTTGTCGAAGTAGCTGAATGACGCCGCCAGGTACTCGTCGTTGGTCATCTTCTTGAGGTGCAGCGACATGGTCACGAACTCATCGCAGTCCAGCGTCCCGTTGCCGTCCGTGTCCCCCGCCTCCATGAGCAGTCCACTGGCGTGGCGCGCAAAGGGTCCGCGAGCATCACCCACTTGTGCACGTACTTGGCGACGCAGTACGCGTCCGTCACGCCGCGGCCGTCGACCGTCTTCATCGGGGTGAGCCCCTGTGCGCCGAGGACGCCGACCTCCAGCACGGCGATCGGCGGGCGCCACAGCTGCCGGGCGGTCGGGCGCGTGTCGCTGGCGTACATGGTCGCCTCCATGACGTGGTACGCGCCCTCGAGGCACGCGCGGAGCTGCACACGGCCGGCGAAGACGGCCTCCGGCGGCCGCGCCGGGCGCCCGAACGGCTCCAGGCTGAACCACTGCGCGTGGACCTGCGGCGATCCAGCCGCTTCTCGAAGAGCGTGAGCCGCAGCACGGCGCGCCCAATGATCTCCTCCTTCCCGGGGTGCACGCGGGCCTCGATGATGAGCACCGCCGGCTCGTCGAACGGCTCTGCCACGGCGAACACCAGCTCCTCGTTGCACGCCAGGCCCGTCGGACTCCTAGCAGCGCAAGGCCTGGTCCTGAGCGCCATGCCGCCGACTTGCACCTTGGCGAAGACGTCGGCGTGGCGGCCTTTGCCGCGATGCCTCCGGCGCCGGGTGGCACGAAAACGTCCTGAGCCTCGAGCACGCTGATCCGGAGGTACCACAGCTTCGGCGTCACGTACACCTTGGACCGCTCGCTCATCCGCTCCGCCGCCCACCGCACGGCCGTGGCCGGGCTCGCGACCGACGCCGCGCCCACGCCCACCACGGCGTGCGCCGCAAACACCGCAGCGGCCAACACGGCGCCCGCGCACGCCACTACGAGCGCCGCCGCGGCCGTACTCCGCCGCCCACCGCACTGCCGTGGCCGGGCTCACGCCCGCCGCCGCCGCCGCCGCGCCCACGCCCACCACGGCGTGCGTCGCGAACACCGCCACGGGCAACACGGCGCCCGCGCACGCCGCTACGAGCTTCGAGAGGAAGGGGAGGGAGAGGGGGGAGGATGAGGCGGCGGCATGGGCGGAGAGCGCCTGGAGGCGGTCGGCGACGTGGGCCTGGAGAGCCGACGGCTGCCGGCGAGGTCGAGGGCGACGGGGAGGTGCGAATCGCCGCGCCTGGGAACCCTAGTATTACATGAATACAATCCTTTTTTTCTTTAAAACAAATACTATAATTATGAATTTACTATGATACCTTTGATCGTAAAAAATAACAACGACACGGAATTACCATGAATTTCTAATCCTCTTAACTTTCGAGGCATTTGGTGGCGTTACGGCACATATGGGTCCACCCACCGTAGACACGTCTAACGTCTGCCAACGCCTCCTCATTGAGGTCTCCCAACGCCTACCCTCAATTGGGTCAATAAATTATAGACACATAAAATGCCTCCCAACGCCTCCCCAAGCATTGTAAAAAATTTCATTTGTTCATATCTTTAAGAAAGATACATGAGAATATCTTTTTCGGATTCTGTATTGTTTAGTCAAATATACTTTAAACTTTGATGATAGTATATATCCCCTGCTGGTATATGTTTGTTATTATTGAATGTTTTGATGATTTTTCTTTTCATGAGAAGAAAATTAATGATACCATGGCAAATTAAAGAGGACTAGCTTGATCATATCATATTAAAGAGTGCATGTGGATTTAAAACAGGGTATCATTAACTTGTTATGGACCCAGAAGCAAGGTTGATAGGGTATCATCAATGTAGGGTGAAGCTTACTTGGTACGGCTGAATAATACATAGGACCTAGCTAATTTATTGCCGGCCATAAATTAGGCTGGTCGTACGGCCACTCTTTTTTTGGCAAGTAGATTTATTAGCTACTGTCCACTTTCCTCTTCTAGAAAGTACTAGTTTCTTCTTTTTTAGGCGTAAAAGACCTGTCATAGGGAGAGCTCGGTGCCCAGCAGCACCCGCCGTTTTAGTGCTAGAAAAACAAGCTAAAAAATACTACTAGTACAATAGCCTTTTTGCATGCAAATTTTCCTGTTAGAAAATAGGACTCGATCAAGAACAAAATTGCATAATATTCATCACAAAACATATGATCCAAAAACTGCAAGTTTAGGGACTAGGAGATTGGTTGTCCTAATGTCAGCACTAGAACTACATGATTAGAGTCTAGCAATTTTTTGGTTGTGCCTCTCCTAACTATTTGGATTATATAATCTTGAAGGATTGCATGATAAGAACACAGCAAATATATACCTCCTAGAACATGTAACACTACTTATTTACAACATTTTGCCACATGCATCTTAGAAACTGCACATGCAGAATAAATGGCCTCCGGTTGAATGACCATATCATATTTTCTTCTCATTACATTATGTAGTATTTGCATTCATAGCCTGCAAAGTATAGTGAGAAAAAGAAACAAAACAATCAGACAGCTTGTAGCACAGATGTTGGAGGGAAAAAAAGTTGTATCAGACTAGAGAATAGTTCAAGTAGTGTATTTCACATAGAAAACTAAAAAGTATCCCGTGATGAGCGAACACAACATTTTGGCCAACTATATATTTTGATTATACTTCGCTCGTACAACAATAAGCATTTTTGCTATAAGCTGTAGGCATACTATAATAAATTCAGAAGCAATTTTAAACAAATGAGCAGGCAAAAATAATAAAAACCCACACAACCTAATTCCTAGCATCTTATATGCTGGTAATCAACTCAGCAAGGTACAATAAGCAATTTTTTGAAACCTCTTAAGCAAAATTTTGAAAAATTATGAGCAAATTAGAACATGGACATAAGCATTTTCAAAGACCAAAATGCAAAGGATTGGCTACATCATTGGTTTGCATGAGCCTACTTTCTAACACCAAGCACCAAGCAGGAACTAAATCAGAAGAAGAAGATGGCAGATCATAAAAAAATTGATAACTCAAACCTAAAATGCATAATTTTAGGAATAGAAATTTCATATGTTACACACAAGAATGCTCAAAAATGTTTTGTTAAGGGTATTGATCTAACTAAAGCAAAAGGAACATGAACTGCAAGGATGGATCCACTTACTAGTTCCCTTTGTGGCAGCATCAAGATTAGTATTTTCACGCATTGCAAGAGGTGAAGAAGTCATAACATCACCAATGACTTTGCCATTAGTTTTGCTTAGTAGTCTCTGTATCTCACGGAATGTCTGTAGACCAGTGATTATGAGTTTAAAAAGTCTATGGCTAAGAGATGACCACAAATTCATTATGTCAGTTCCAGAAGAGGCAGTCGTAACAAATATCTCTAGTAATATTTTATCAGGCTCATCTCCATGGCTCAATTGCAAAAAAGCTAAACCATGATATGTAAATTTCTTAACTGTTACCGGAGAAATGCTAAAGTCCCAAGCTATAATTGCATAATACAATATATTGCTCAACTAAAAGTATTACTTTGCCTAACTAAAAGTATTACTTTGCCTACAGAAAATATTTAAATGCAAGTGAACTGGTATAGAATTAGCAAAAAAACAACACTCAAAATGAAAAATTCTAACAAATTTGAAGCAAATATTTAACTTAGTCCACAAAAGAATGGTTCATAAAAGCACCTTAGCTCCTGCGCTTTAATCTTCATTTCCTCAGATCAGGTTGGGTTTGTTAGCCTCCATTTTTGAATTAGCTGGTACCTACAAGATGAGAGAAGATAAGTAACATGTAGAAGTATGAGCTAGTAAAAAAGAAATTTTCTTGCTGAAGTGTTAAGAGAGAAAAAATCTGTTGGATAGACAAAGAAATCTGTTGATCTTCTGAACGGACATATTAGAACACATGACACAAAAATGCTAAACTGAACTGAATAATTTGCTTGTTAAGTTAGTATAAGTTGCCTACACATTGACAATCTAAATATTCCTGATTCAACCGCAACACACATCATCATTGACCAAAAAAAGCATGCCCTACATCTAGTGCATGAGAAGAAGTGGGGAGGGGGAGAGAAGGTGATCACAATTTTCACAGTAATGATATCAGAAAAAAGCCGTGGGCGTGCCTACGGCAGTAGATAGAAGGGCCAGCAAAAAAGCGAGATAGTGGATGATGAGTGCGAGATCTGCTTGTATATACGACACAACAGCAAAAAAAACAAATCCACATCAAAAAATCAGAGAACAATAAAAATACTACTAGTGAAGCAGCAACTAGATGGTTTCAGTACACATAGCGCATTTTATAAAAAAGCAAATTAGGACATATACAAAGGCGAATCAAACACATACAAAAAGGCATTTTATAAAAGAACCTGCTGCTTCATATTTACTAATTTTCTACATGGATTAGCGGAGGCTGTAGCCGCTATAGCATTTTCTTAGCTTGTGTAAACATCAGCGCTAATTGGCATAGCCGGTTAAAACATTGGTGCATTCCAATTTCAAAAATTTCAACATCATATAGTTCAGTATTCTGAGACATAGACGCAAAATCAGAACACAACAGCAATTGAATTTAATCAACACTGAACAATGTGGCAAACTCATATGTAACTCATATATATATATATATATATATATATATATATATATATATATATATATGCACAAAAATGTGCTATTGAACAAAAAAACACCTCAAATGAAACTCACATTGCTGTCCAGGGGCTACTTAGTCTTCCCTTGCCTGATTCCTTGAGCACAAATTCAACAAACTGATAGCACCTACTGGTTTCTCTTCGCAAAAAAGGACCAATGATTGACACACAGCGCAGTGACGATTTAGATGCAAAAATAAGGATGATTCCTTACCCCTTTGTCTGCTGCGATTCCTTCCACCACCGATTGGTTCATCCCCCCCCCCCCCCCCCCCCCCCCGGTGATTGATGGAATTTCCGAAGGAAAAAGGGCCCAAAAATCTGTTTAGTTCACAAGAGGTGGAAGAGAAGGGATGTGTAGCGCAAAAATTGATGGGGAACCACTCACCTACATGTACATGTTAAATCCGGCGAAATCCAGAGGTGCTGCAGATGGATTGAGAGAGGTCTCACTGGCAAAAAAAAAAAGCTGCAGATCAGTCACTGCGTGTAGGCTGAGAAAAAAAAATCCCCGACGAAAATCACCGTGCGAAAATGAACCAGGTGGAGAGGAACTCACCGTACGAAAATCCCCGATGGGAACCTGGAGAAGTGCCCGCGGATGGAATGCGAGAGGGTAGAGAGAGATGAACCCTAGAGAGAGAGATCTCACCGGCAAAAAATCCACAGATCAGTCGCCCGCGAAAAATCCTGACTAAAAATCACCATGCAAAAATGAACAAGATGAAGACGAAATCACCGTACGAGATCCCCAGGTGAAAATCCAGAGGAGCCCGGCGGGTAGAGAGAGAGAAAACCTAGAGAGAGAAGAAGGACACGAGAGGAGGGGAGGAGTGCGGAACCTTAGAGAGAGAAATGGGGAGAAGAAATGAACCCGCGGAAGGAGGGAGGGAGGAGCAGCCGAAATGAAGCGGCGTGCATCCCAACGTTTTGAATACTATGCGTTCTCATGGTGCACGGTGCGGGAGGAGGTGCGCCCTCTGATTAATGATGGACGACGGAGAAGTTCTGTTCGGTTCCTCAGTTATTTCAAAATTTCGATCATCAGAAATTTGAGATCAATCGGTTCCAACAAAATGTAATACTGAGCACTTCAGTCTTCAGTTATTTCGCTTCGATTTCGGTCATAACTGAACTACCCGCTGGCCTACTGGGATGCAGAGGAGGGGCCATCGCCGCCGTTCCACTGCTGCTCGATCGCCGGCTCCACTCGACTGCTGAGGCCGCAGCTTGGAGAAGCGGCGCTTGGAAGCAGGCGACGAGCAGCGGGCAACAAGGTCGACTACGACCGGTGCAGGTGGTGTGCAGGAGAGGCGGCGGCGGCTTATGTCAGCGCGGGGGGGGGGGGGGGGGGGGGGTGGGTGGGGGGGGGGGCAGGGCTTCCCGTGCGGCGGGCGTGGCTCCCTGCAGCGAGCCACGTGCAGGTGAGGGGCGCACGGGGTGGGTTGGTTAGGGGGACTGGTGGGATGGAGTAGGTGGGGCGAGGGTGGTTGGGTAATTGAGCATGCTCAGCTTCCGCGACATACTGCTCCAACCGCACGAGGAAGCCAAATGACACATCATCTTTAGTGTCAATCTCGGTGTTTGTGCCGGCAAGGAGTTTGTCGGCGGCGGCCGCGGCATCGACCGGCACATCAAACAACGATGGCCTGGCGAGGGCTGGTGGCTGCAGAACCTGTACTTCGGCTTCGACGGCTGGGCCCGCCTGAGCGTGCCACGGATCAAGGACTCCCACGCCAGGGCCGACCGGCCGTCCTCCGCACCGAACACGTTCCCGGCGTTCAGCGGCACCACTTCTTGGAACCTGCATTCACGCAACAGTCGAAGAATGGCAGGTCGCCGATGAATCGCACCACAAATCCAGCGGACGAGCAGCTTACTCGAGCACGTAGATGTCAGCGGGCTCGTCATCCCAGCTGGTGCCAAGGCCCCGAGCCATTCGGCGATGTCGAGATCCTCCGGCGGGCCCTGGCGCCGGCGTTCCAGGTGCTGGCGCAATCAATATGAATCATTTGCAACCCATTTTGCATCTAACATGAGAACAACAAATATTACCTCGGTTGGAGCCGGCAGGGAGGACGACGTCGCGGCACGGTTGGAGTTACAGGCGACCGGGCAGGTTCAAGCGGAGCAGTTTGCGGCGGTCGGAGTCGTAGGCGGCTCGGGCGGAGTAGATCGGGGCGGAGCAGTTCGCGGCGCGGCGGAGGAGGCAGGTGCGCGGCGGTTGGTGGCAGCGGGCGTGGTGGATGGACTCCGCCGCCTCGATCCGCCATGGCTCGAGCCCCAACTGTGCGGTGGAGGAGGGGGCTGCTAAGCCTGAGCGCGTAGGCCGGCGGCTCGCGCCCTGGCGGTCGCGCGGCGGCGGAGCGGGGCGCCACTCAGATCGCAAACGAACTGGCTTTTTAGGTGTAGAGAATTTCAGTTCTCTTCAGTTAATTCGGTTACTCGAGACTAATAACCAATTTAACAGAGATAATTTCAGTCATCTGAGACTTATGCGTGGGTAATTTTTCGATTTTGGTTATTTCGGTTTCGATCTCGGGTATTTTAATTCGGTTTTCGGTCACCGGTTATTTATGCTTACCCCTACTAACTAGTAAGTTGGCAAAGTAATTACAAATATTCCTGCGTACGTACGTGCACCTTTTCGGCTGCATCATTTGAAAATCGAAAACAAATAGCCATGCATTATACTTATTTGCATATAATTAATTAGTAACGGGTGCACCTAGTTTGTTTGTTCAGCACACATACACACATATGGATGGGTATGAATTAATTTCGTTGTCGGTGGTTGCATCTTAATTGCCATCAGCAGCATGCAGGGATGAATAATTAGTGTAGCTAAATAAGTGACGATATGGTGGTCGAAGAGGGAAGAATGAATTGAATTGATCTTGCCGGGTTGAAATAACACTGGGAGTCTGCTGCTCATTCTAGTGCAAAACCAACCCGGAGTACTACATGCCTTGCACTGACCGGTTGTGCCCTCAGCAACACGCCAACATCTACCAACAGTGGTATGGCTTAGGGGGTGTTTAGATGGGTGGAAAGTACTGTAGCAAAATGTCACATCGAGTATAAAGTTGCTAATTAGGAGGATTAAATATGATCTAACTATAAAACTAATTATACGGATGGACGGAAAATCGCGAGACGAATCTATTAAGTCTAATTAATCCATCATTAGAGATTGTTTACTTAGCATGACGTTGTCTAATCATGGTCTAATTAGGTTTATTAGATTCGTCTCGCAATTTTACCCGGGGTTATGGAATGAGTTTTATCATTAATCCACGTTTAATACTCCTAATTAGTGTGATTAGTTTCGATGTGATGGGTGAATAGTAAAAAGTTGCCGAACTAAACAGGGCCTTGGTGTTGTACTCTCTCGCGGTGTCACGCACCAGCGCTAGCAGCCGGGCACAACACAATCTGCAATTTATATTATTTTGATACAACATGCATGTGCCAGGTATAAGTACTTCACACCTTATCAATGATCGATCAGTTGATAGCAACATTTGACACCACGCTAGCTGGCACCATTAGCTTATCAGTGATGGTATATGTGTATATGACCTTTGCTCCGATCAGAACGTGCAGTGGATCATATTATATAGCAAACCAACGGTTTCTTTTCTCTTTTCATTTCGGATAAAAAATTAGAGAGAATATAAAAAGCAACCAGTAAGCTAGGACGATTTATGTTACTATTATTTGATCCGTGGCATGCATGCGTGTGCCAAGTAGTATATTAGTATATTAGGCATGCATGCATGTGCCAGGTATAAGTACTTCACACCTTATCAATGATCGTTCCGTTGATAAAAGAAAGAAAAATAATGGACGGATCTGGGGTGGGCCTGCTAGCTGCTATCTCTCTCGATCGGCCGTACGGGTCCCGCAGTGCTGCCCATCCATCCATTTGACTACACACGCCACGTCGCCATCTGCAGCACCACATGCTCACCTCACCTGCTGTGCCAACAAGCTGTGTGCATGCATGTGCTGTGGCAGTCTCCACTTGGAAACTTCTTTGGGCGCTGATAAGCTTAAGCTAGTCGCTGCTGATATACTTGGTGCCAGATCAGACGGCTCTCGCCCCGTGCATATCTCGACGGATCCTAACGCCGACGATGATCGAAACATTATTGTTCATTGTTTTTTTTCCAATTTTAAACATACAAATAACAAATAATGGTGCCGGCCAACTGTACAGTACACAGTTGATCGAGCATGTAGTCCCCGCTGCATACATAGCATTGATGACATCGGTTGGGACATTATATTAGATCCACGCCATGCTATATGAAATTATAACATAAACGCCCATATAAGGTCTAATTAGAAACTGCATCTACGATATCTATACATACGGTTCAGCTAGCACCCACTAACTTCAATTCATATATTTGTCAACTTGCTCGTTCATCCACAATTCCACATCGTCCTAAAACTTTTAGCCATCCGAATACTACAAGCTAAGTGCTTGATACCTGATCATTCATATTGGATATATCCCTAGATAGTATCCTACCTTCATATTTTGGTTCCTCTCCCCTCTCACACTCCTTGTTTGGCATGTCCCTGCGGACTCCCCCTAAGGCCATTTTTTTTGAACGAACCAGCATAGATTGTACGCATTTCTATTAATAAAAAAGAAGGTACAACCGAGAGGCCATGAAAGGCTCCCTAAGAAACAGAAAAAACGAAAAAAGGCAGTCAAAAAACTAAAGTTCGATGAGATCCGCCATGTGTCGAGCTCCCGCAACCCCCCACGCCCGCATCTCTTCCTTGATTTTGCTTAGGAGCATTGTTGTCGAAGTCTCCTACCGGTTAAAAGTTGTTGCATTTCTCTCCTTCTTGATCGCCCAATTGACCAGTAGGAGGAGGGATCTAAGCGTCCTTGGTGGCACACCCCGAAGATTCCCATCATGTGCCACCACTCCTTGACCTGCGTGCTACCCCAATGGCTTGGGAGCAGCTGGTGGTAATGGACCCCTGGCAATTTTTGTTAGCACGATGGATGCTTCCCCTCCATAGCCTTTTTTTGAGCTGACTATAGGGAGAGGGCTCTCCTCATACCTAATGGTGGAGAGCCCCCTACCCCACCGTTCCCTGTGTTGCATGTGAGGGCATGATAAGTGCATGCATATTAATCTCAAATCTTAAAAAATAAAAAAAATGATTGTACCATTATATTCGTTTTAACAAGAACTTTAAAACAATAAAATAAGATCTCACTTGAATATGTTTTAGTCAAAGTGGTGAACACAACTAAAAAATAAGTTATAGAAACACATCCTTTTTTCTAGGAGCAGATCAAAAGGTAAACCGCTCCTTTAAAAAAAAGGAACGGGATTACTGTAGCAATTGATTTGCCCATAGAAAAATGCTAAGGAAAATTTCTTCAAATATTTTTGGACAATCTTTTCAAAATACGTTTTAAGTTTCTTTGAAACTTCATCAATGCAAGTTCGTTGAAACTTCTCCTAGAACATTTTATTGACCAGCAGTAACATCCTTCTCACCTGGAAAGCATTTTAATTTATAGGGATAGAATGAAGAACCATGATCAGCGATATATACACGAATCAATCACTTGGAAAGGAAAATTAGAAGAAATTGGTGAATCAAACAATCGGAACATGGATAAAATAGAGCCATCGGTTTCTTTTCAATATAAAAAGTGGAATCAACAATCGGTAAGGAGGGTTGTAAAAGACATTGACATATGGGTGAATTACTCCGTATGAGAGAGAGAGAGAGAGAGCAGGTCTGGGACCTCACCTCATTCACTTTTTCAGGTGGCCCACAATTTGGTACGGTCCATCTGGCAGTGCTGCCTGTATGCTCACACATTCATGATTCATCTGCTGACGGCCATCTGCATCACCACATGCTCACCTGTCACAACTAGCTGCTCAAAAGCATATGGATTGCTCAGTGCACTGCAGCGACATCTCAACTTGACTAACATTTGAAAATGAAAGTAAGCCACGTGTAAAATAGGCATCTTTTGTAAAATCTTTGGAGTCCAAAACTTTTCAAGTAGGCGCGCGGCTGTGTTTCAATTTTTGACAATGCAAACCACCTAAGCAGCAGAACCACTTCGTATGATACATTTCTCTCTACAATATATATATATATATATGAAAAATCTATTCTACACGAATGTGTAACTACTCCACTATATTTCCACATCCAACTAGAGCTAACGGATTCAGAACCTGACCCGTGCACAACTTACGTACGTAATATCGATGGAAATACCCACGGCGTCCACATTTATACCGAAAAAAAGAGGAAACCTGCCGATATACTCCGTGCAAATCGGATCCGTCGTACCGTGTTGCTTGCGTGTATATCTACTAGCCTCCCGTCCGACGGCAAGGGATACGTGTGGCCGTAGGGGGTCGTAGATTTCGTAGGTCTCGACTTGGCACCCAGTAGTATGGATGAAGACGCTATGGTGGAATGGATCGTTGCAAGCAGCAAGCGCTGAGAACAAAAGGCAAGTAGCCACGCTTTTAATATATACGGTCTGAAATATCTGGCTCGAGCGGAATATAAGGATTTTTCAAGGTGCATCGTAATCTGCAACAAGAGTTCTAGGCTTGATCAAGGAAGAAATGGAGGTCAGGAGGTTCGCATGTGAGGGCCAGGTGGCCACTTAGTTCTTTTATGTATCAGTTTGAATTCTTCAGTTATTTATGTAATCACAACTATTGTACAAACCTGCTTTTTTCTCCTTCTTACATGATCTGGCAGCGCTCCTGCCTTTAATTTCAAAAAAAAAAAAGAAGACGCTATGGTGGAGATCATGCACGGGGTGAATGTGCAAGCGGTTTTGCTGATCAGAATAGTCAGTCAAGGTATGTAACCCGTGAGGGGCCTCCGATCCATTGCTTTTTGCTTCTCTAGTTTGGATCGATCTGATTTGTTTGCAAGTACGTATAGATCCGTTTTGGTGATGAGTCAGTTTTTTTTTTCCATGGTCTTGGGATCGAGCAGATTATTATATGTTCTCTAGCCTGATCTGAGCGCAAGGCAACTTGGAGAAGCAGCTGATCTTGTCGTGTATGCCTGCCTGGACGGGATACGGTGGTAGCGATCTACTATGACATATTGGCCTGTGTGGTGTGCCATTCGAACGTCCAACGAACACCTGCATCAGAGGTATGCATCGATCGAGATCCCTGGATAACACATCACCCTGATCACATCTCCCAGATCATCTCGGTGATTTGTCCATGAAAGTGAATCACGACAGTTTTGGAGCTGGTGATTTTTCAGTAGAAATTATTTAAGAATTTATAAAATTACTGTGCGAGACCTCACTATCCATGTAGTATGCACGCATACTCATCATGTTTCCATAATTTTTTGTTGAAAACGTAATTATACTGCAGTTTCTTTTTTTTTGTTACAGGAAGGGCCCAGCAATACAAAGATCACGCAATGAGTATGGCACGTTGAAGTAGCAAAGTACCAAGAACAGAGCTGAAACCCACTCAACTTTTAGTATGCTAGTCCCTGCATATATGGTTATATATAGTCAACATGTACATGCGTTCAGATCGCGTAGCATCTTGCCTGTATGCTAAAGTTACTGAATATGAATATCAGTAGTCTCCTCTAATACCGTATTAGTGAAAATGGCATAGTTGTTCCAAATCAGCTTCTGAATGACGTTGAGTTTTCCTACTAAGAGACAGTATATATGTGTAGTATTTACATTTTTAAAACATGGAATAAGCATGTATAAATGGCATGCTTCCTCTCAAAAGAGTATGTACGCATACTCATGCTTCATGTCAAAGAGTATGTACGCATACTCATGCTTCATGTCAAAGAGTATGTACGCATACTCACATGTTTCATGTAAAAAAGTATGTACGCATACTCACATGTTTCATGTCAAAAAGTATGTTCACAAACTCAGCCATGCTTCATGTCAAAAAGTATGTTCACAAACTCAGCCTCCGGTCCCAGTCGGGCAAACAAAAAAATTTTCCCCATACTATTGTAGATAGTATGTACGCATACCTCTTATTAGAATAATATGTATACTTAACCTCTGTCATAAAACGTGAACACGTACTCGTTATAAAAAAAAAAGTATTCGCACGCAAACTCTCCAAACTCCATTCTAATTAAAAACTGCCGTGTATGCATGCGCACATACCGGCTGATCGATCTTGACGGACATATATACGAACTGTTTCGTTACATCATAACCACCCATCGTGAGTCAATGATAGTATATACGGATAAACTGGTATTTTAATTAAAGTATTTATTAATTAATTAACCAGTGAATCTACTAACCTGCTAATATAGTGGAACTACCTACACACAAGTGTAGAAAAAACTCGTTATATAAAAATATATATATATATATATATATATGACTCCGCTACCGAGTACACTGGGTACCGAATATTATTCAGTGCCCGACCCAACCCCACCCGCCGCGCCTGCCTCCCGACGCGCGTGCGCACGCCTCTCTGACGCTGGTTTTTCCATGCGTGAGCGAGCGTGTGAGCGTACGGTTTTTTCCCAGTCCTTTCCCACACGCGAGCGTCTGTTTTTTTTCCGTCCCACGAAATCCCACGCGCGCCACCTGTTTTATCTTGCCGTCCCTCTCCAGAGTCTACGCCACATGACACCCCGCTGGAGCAAAGTAACCAAAATATTTCCATGCAGAAACGGACAGTGGGAACCTGTCGTGACTCGTGACGTAAATACTACATCAATCGGAGTAAAAAAGAATAATCTCAAGATTGACATAATCACATGAGCTGCGTACGTTTGTTTTGTATTTGAATCTGGCACTTTGGTGAGCCTCGTGTCGGAACAAAAATCTGGCACTTTGTATTTGTAATCAAAGATTTTGTAATGAGATATATGTGCCGTGAATGCCTTGAAGTTGAATCTAGAATCTAGCCCAGTGACCCTGTGTTTGGCATACAAATTAAGGAAAGAAAAAACATGCAAATAGCAGCCTTCGCCTGCATCAGGCTCACATATGATTTCTTTGGAACCCATCATCACGCCATCACAAGGGTTAAGAAGGATCAGAGTACATTGATGTCTCGGAAAGACATGAACCATCACACTAACAAGATTTTTCTACACTTCCTTCACCATTATCTAACAGCTTAGATGGGTGTTTTCCATGATGCAAACAAAAGTCAAGCTTGTTTTGTTCAGACGAATTTGTTCTAATGTGATCGTGGTGCTGCGGGCAGATATCAATAGTTCAGAACAACAGATAATTAGTTTAGATATCAATTCAGCAGAAATGCAAAATGGTCACGCACCATTTTAAACATACTACGACAAGATCAGGTCCAGGCACCCAAATGGTCTGTACGAAGGATGCTCTGTGTTTGAGCCGGAGCTAGCAGAGGTTGGGGGATTCACGTCATATTGTTGTCCTGCTCGTCACTCGAATGGGCTTGACATGATGGGAACAGGACCGATCCCGTAATCACTGCAGAGACAGCAATTCGAGGCAGAGATTAAATACGAAGCCAATCAGGCATACGGCATACCGTATGCATTTCAGATAGAACAAGACATATTGATCACTGTATCATGACTCTTGCACCGCAATGTATAGAGGCAAAATCTTCAGAACATCTGGAATAATTAAAAAACTATATTGATTCAAATATATTAACTCATATCAGACAATCTGACCAATCCATGTCTTCACCTACCACTAAAATTGGATTAGCAAATCGGATCAACATATCAACGTAATTGTTCCACGCCTGTATTACTAAAATCTGAAGAGTACTAGATCAATTGTGCACCGCATTAAGCCATCAACTTTTTAAAACATTAAGCCATCAATTAATATAGCTAATCATGAATTATTAGTTGCACAGATCCAACACAAAATAGGCCATAAGCCTAAAGGTCAATATACACAATTTAAAAGATATAATGACATGATTTCAGGAAAGTAACCAAAGGCTAGTTCATTTAACAAATAATGGAATTGACAATCTGATCCACCCTTTACTTCAAAACTTAAACTATTAATCTATAAAAAATTAATCTCAAGAATAAAACAGTTTGCAGAACACATCTAATGCAAGAGCCAAAACAAATTGAATGCGAACTGAAGACAGATTGATGACAATGGGGCCAAAATGAATTAAGTAGCAGGCAGGAATTTGCAAAACTGTCCGAAAAATTTGCTGGAAAGATGGTCCTGAGGATCAGCAGCTTGACAAAGGGTGCTCTACAGGCTTTGTTCATGTCAGAGCCAGTAGAGGTTGAGGGCTTCACAACACGCTGTCAATCACTCGAGCATGTTCAATGGAGCATCTTAGAAAGAAATTCAGGAGCATAAACTCATATTTGAGCACTCATATATAAACAAAATCATTTCCATCTCTGAACAAAATCATATTGGGTATCAGTGTATCTGAATTCCGAACAGGTACTCATACATAAACAAATAAAGTCATCAATCCATTTTTTAAAAAGGGCATAAAGCTGTAGTGATCTGAACAGGTTAGTCCCCCACCAATACTCGACAGGAAAACAATTAGTGGTAATAAATTGCTTAGTTCTGGAGACAATCAACAGCAGAACAGAAAGGTATGCAATGTTGAAGCAATACAGACCAATCAGATAACAAAGGAAATGTTGAAGCACCTCACATACAACGAAAATATTGTATTACTGCACAACATTTTAACATTATTAATCTGAAGCCTTAATAAATTGTGCACCGGATTATTAATCCATCAAAACATATAGTTGATCTAGTATTATCATCAGTTGCACAAATCCGTCAGAAAATAGTACCTAAGCCTGAAGTTCAATATACATAAACTAAGATAAAAGATACAGATAGCAGGATTTCAGAAAAGCGAAGCCTAGTTCAGTTAGCAAAGCCATGGGATCGACAGTGTAATCCACATTTTACTGTATAACTCGAATTAGTATTCAAATAAAAATATAATCTCAACAACACAGCAGTTCACAGAACACATCTCATGCAAGTGCTAAAACAAAATGAAACAGGGCTTAAAGGATGGTCCTGGCACTCAGCAGCTTGACAGATGGTGTTCTACAGGGTGTATCCAGATCCAGGTTGGGAGCGCTTGTTGCCTCTAGACCGTGGGTCAGGGGTGCGTCGGCAGCAGGATCAATCCCCACATCCTTGCAGAGAGATACCAATCGACCACGCCAAAAAAAGGATTAAATAGCAAGCATTCAGAGGAAATCGCGTCCAATTAGTGAGAGATCGCGCAGGTGCGAATACACATTGATGAGTAGGGAAGGGATAACTGAATGAAGAACCCTAGAACAAGGAAACAGGGAAAGGGTCACACAGCTACCGATTGCAACAACCTACGACCTAACTTGAACTACATCCTCCACAAATAATCGGCACCTCGGAGGGAAATATACCAAAATAACAGAAATCAATCATGGCGAGGATAGAAGGGTACCTTGCGCTGGTGGGTGAATCACCAGCGATTTATCCAAGATCGAGCCGGCGTTGGGGGTAGCTTGAGCGGGGGAGGACCTCGTGTGGAGGATGACGAATCAGCATGGACGGGCTCGAATTGGTAGCGGATGGAAGCACTTGAGCTCGGGCGTTTGGGCGGATGCGAGCAACCGGAGATGGAGGGTGAGCCGAGGAAAGGCAGGCCGAAGGAGGATTTGGTCGTGGGATCCGGCACCGTCGGCAGGTACTCTCCTGGGGAGACAGTGATAGGAAGACGGAGAATCGAGGAAGGAGCAACGGCGACGGGAATAAAACCGATCTAATCTTGAGCTGCAGAACAGAAACCGCCACGGGTGCGGGGGCACCTCTGAAACGGCGGCCGGCGCGGACGACTTCAGGCTGCAGCTCGAAGGGACAGCACGGGAGCCCGCGGCGCAGGGCCTCGCCGGGACGGAGCCCTCGTCTGCAGCTGGCCGGTGCGGCACGGATACCAGAGGGTCGCCGGCGATGGGTCTTCAGGCTGCAGCTCGCCGGGGAGGCACGGGAGCCAGCGGCGCAGGGCCTCGCCGGGACGGAGCCCTCGTCTGCATCTGGTCGGTGCGGCACGGGTACCAGAGGGTCGCCAGTGATGGGTCTTCAGGCTGCAGCTCGCCTCGGTGGAGCCGGCGGCGCAGGGGGGCGCAGCGGTGGAGCCGCGTGCCGAGCGCCGGAGGTCGGCGCGGCGGGGGGGGGGGGGGGGGGGGGGGGCAGCGGGGTCGCGCCGGAGATCGGCGACGCTGGGGCGATCTATAGAGCTGGCGAAGGGAAAAAAAAGGACGAACGAGAGAAACCGGCGATGGGGAGAAAAACAGGACGGGGTGCAGGGATCGAGTTCGGGTCGGGGGGCGGGTCGGGGCTCGGGTAGCGAATAGTTACTCAGTAACCACGGTACCATACAGAACTACTTATATATTCCGACTATTCGAAGATCAGGACTTGTATGGAAGCTCCGGCCAACCAGCCACGCGTCCCCCGTGCGCTGACACGCCTCAAATGCGAGCCGGGCACTGGTCCCAACGCGTCAGATGCTCCCCACGCGCCCCTTTCATAAAAATCAGTTATCCAGATCATAAAAACCTCGAACGGACAAATATCACTCATGCACCTACCACCTGACGTATGCATGCACCTGCCATCTAACACATGCATACTTGCAAACCCATCATTTTTTCACTATAATTCTTCAATCAAAGATCAAACTCAAAAACGATTTTCACCACCAGGTTCCTGGCATTTTTGTGCAAATTTTGAGATCCATTGTGGATATTTTTTTGAATTTTTAAATTTATAAATTTGCAAAGAGCATAGAAACATAGGGACACGATCATAGAAAGATTTTCGAGCATAGGGACACGGGCACAGAAACATAGCGATACGAGCATAAAAATATTTTCGAGCATAGAAATCTACATGCACGAGTATAGAAATGTTGAGCGGCCCGTATTTCCGAGCACAAGAATATTTCAAGCATAGAAATATACGGGCAAGATGAAAGGAAAAAGGTGTGAGCGTAGAAATATTCGTGCATAGAAACCTGTAACTCGTGGTTGGCACTAGTGTGTACATATGTAGTGGTTATGATTGATTTCTATGATCATGTCTTTAGAATTCTATATTTGAGGACGACAGTGATGTGTACTTTAGTAACATCCTCTTTTAATCAAATTTCTAATTTCAAGTAAAATATAAAAAAAACTTGATTCTATGATCATACCGTTAGGATTCTACACCAAAGCATGACTGGTTGAATTTGTACTTGAGCAACATTCTTCGGTTGAAATCAAATTTCGTATAAAAAGTAAAATGCTCGATTTTATGATCATGACATTAGGTTCTATATTTGACCATGAGAATACAAATTTCAAATATGATGAAAAAAATAACATTTCTATGATCATGTTACTGGGTTTCTATGCTCGATCAGTCGAGCACATGTCGTGAGCAAAAGTTTCATCATGCATAGAAATCTATGCATGTAAGCATAAAAATCACTATCTTTTACTTTTAAGTTGAAATTCGAATATGTTCATGTGAACATATAAACCTCGCGTGAAAGCATATATCTCCAAATTATATTTTCACATGGCATATAAACCTCACATGGAAGCATAGAAACCAATATCCATCTAGAATTTAAATCAAATAGAGATGTACAGTTGTGCGAACCATAAATTTCCTTAAAGAGATGTACAAACTAAAAATACAAAATCAATAATATTTGCACTTTGCTGGTGAGGACTATGATGCTAGCTTGTAGCTGGTGAGGACTGATGCTAGCTTGCAATTGTGGAAGTCGTCGTCCGGCAGATCCTCGTCAACAACACACCTTGTAATTAAAAAATAAATAAAATTAAATGAGTGCAGTCACGGAAATATGAGAGAAAAATAACAAAATAAATATATGATTGCAATCACATACGTCCAAGCAACTACATCAAGCAACAAAAGATATAAAAATCAGTGAGAGCAATCATAGAAACATAAGATACAAGTAGCATATAAATCCAGTGTAGAAAAGTTTTCTATATGAGCATGGAAACCTGTAAGACCAAGCATAGAAGCATGCATCTGATAGGAATGGATGCTCCAATGGAGTAAAAAAATGTAATGTGATCATAAATCAGTGAGGACGATCATATAAATATGGGAGCAAAATACTAGACAAAAATATGACATATTGTGGGAGCTGTCATTAATTGGATCCACCTTGGCAACTCATCTCGATAATAAAAGGTATAAAAACCAGTGAAGGCAATCATAAAAATATGAGTAGCATATGTATGATACTATGATTTATGCATAGAAGAGACTAGCATAGCAGCAAACATATGGTATCTATGATCCGACACTAGTATATATATTATTGTAAGCATTGGCATACGATTAATTAATAGTATCTATGCACAAACGTAAACGTATATATGATTTTCTCCCGATCCTGATGAATGGAAAGCGTTCGCGAGTAAAAAACCCAGCTTTGCTGAAGAACATGACTCTTCCATACTTAAAGTAAGTACATTTACATCCAGACCATTCTGGGGCTCCTACGAGGTCCATCGGGGTCTTGTCCTTTTAATATCCTTTTCAAATCTTCAATCCACAGAGGGTAGATCTATCGGGCATACGCGAACACATACTTTTTTCTAAATCACTTCGGGTGAGCGGGCCCTTCAAGCACCAGGCTGCTGCTGATGCTTGGTACTCCGTGTAGGGAAAACTAGAAGAAAACTAGAGCTACGAGTGGAAGAGCTGCGAGAGATGAATCTATAACACCTGGGTCCAGTAGCATCTTCGGTAGTGCGCTTGAAGGTGGATCGTTGGACTGCTCATCGTTTGTGTTGAGTTGGCACCAATCAACAGTCAAGAAGCATATGTGCTGCAGACAACTGCGGCAGACAACTAGCAAGCTACTGACGCAGCGCCGCAGCCCATAGCACAGAGAAGAAAGAAGGTAAAGAACGAGAACAAAACCGAATCTTCAAAACCAAATTACTCACTCAAATCTCAACGAATCGAGATGAAACTTCGGCCATAGAAGCACAACCAAAAGGCCTAATAGATCCAAAAGAAGTTCGCAAAAAGATTAAGTATTCATCGCGCGTCGAACAAAAAATCAAGCGTCGCTCTCAAGAATACGATTTAGGGAAACTGCAAAATCCGGCCAAACCCGCGAGAGATTTGAGGGGGGATTAATGCAATAGTGCTCACAATGATCCTAGCAACAAAACCCCTCAATCAATTTCACAAATCCGGACCGAAATCACGACGAGCAAAAATTCATCCAGAAATCACGAAAAAGAAAAATGCTCGCGTGCTCGGGAGAAATAGATGTGGTGGCTGGGAGAGGGAGAGAAAAAGGATAGGGTAGGTGGGGGGAGAGAAATCCTACCTATGTATATATGGGGTGGGGTGAGGGTCCGATGGTACTTGGGTAGTATGTGGACCTGGGCTGCCGGTAGATTGGCTCAGGAAGCAAGTTGGCTGGGGCTTCCAAAGGAAGCCCTAAACTTATATATATATATATATATATATTATATATATATTATATATATATTTTCAAGCTCCATCTCGCTCGATCCCTCTCGTACTCGTGGATGTGCCCTATCTCTACAAACGGTACAAACGGGGCCACACAACGTGTTGATTGGAGTACCAGCCCCACTATAGATTTCGCTCCTCTCTCTCTCTTTCGTGTTAGAATACTTGCTGGTGTGTCGTCAATTTGCTATGTTTTTTGAAATTTTTTTTGGCTTTTTATTGGGCTTGCTCTCATTCAGCCACTATCTGTATGAGTTGATGGCTCGATGCTGATAAGCAACAACACCTGACTGCGTCTTTCGCAAAAAAAAGAAAAGAAAAAACAAAAAGAAAGACAGCTGACTGTGTCGTAGCCCATGCATGCCTATAGGAGCAGGGGCCAACAGGTGTACGGGCCAGACGCCATTGGGCTGGCTTGTGGCCCAAACAAACCAGCATTCGAAATACACGAGATGCTCATTGTCCATCCATGGATC
Source organism: Panicum miliaceum (assembly GCA_032594955.1). Taxonomy (NCBI): domain Eukaryota; kingdom Viridiplantae; phylum Streptophyta; class Magnoliopsida; order Poales; family Poaceae; genus Panicum; species Panicum miliaceum. The sequence goes on along the minus strand of CM064070.1, from coordinate 464,681 downwards.
TTGTTCGTCCCCTTTCTCTCATTTTCCCTTCCTCTAGTACAATCCACAAAAACTTTCTAGACACGTAATCTATCATTTCCATTTGTTGTGTCAAATCAGTTGGATTTGTAGCAGAAAAATAAAGTAAATGGAGTACATGTTTTTCATCAACACTTGCCCAATGAAAATAATTTTGTTATGCAGATATAAAAACAATACAAGCTCCCTCAGAAAAAAGAGGAAACAATACAGGTTCCAGAACAAATTTTGAACAGCAAATAAAAATAATAATCATGATTACAAGTTGCATTATGATTTTTGGTCTGATTTGCCAGAGTTACCAAGCAGCAATGTTTGTAGATATATATATAAAAAATGCTAACTGCTGTCTACAGTTATACCAAAATGCGAACTCTAGAATACAAATTTGCCAAGTGATGTACACCGTGCTATTTCTCAGGTCTTAGAGCATCTCCAAAAGTCTCTCTAAACTTCACTCTCAAGATCATTATTTAGAGAGTCATTTGCATAAAAATCATTTTCTATATCTTTCCGTTTTCCAACAACTTTTCTATATCTTGTGTGCACTCTGGAAAGCTATTCTCTTTTCTATATTTGGCTAGCGAGAAATCCGGAATAGAGAGTGACTATGTTTGAATAACCAAATAGAGAAGCTGTTGGAAGGTATCTTTTTAATAAAAACTCTAAAACTAGCAATTAAAAAAAATTTAAAGAGTCTCTTGGAGTTGTTCTTAGGAAGCCAAGTTTATTTCATGTACAAATATGTACGCGAAGCTGGATCATTGCAAATTCAACCAGATTTTTTTAATCGGAATTTACCAAGGCGAGGATCAAACATATTATGAGAACTTTAAATAAGTATGCATGGAAAGAAACACATGGTTACCCAAGTTTGGCAGTATTAATTAAACGAAATAACCAAACAAGCAAGAAAAAAATGGAAAACTTGCCCACTCACACAGACTGCAATTGGGCCCTACCATCAGAAGGTTGACTAACTGCAATTTTGCCATTGACAGGGACATCTGCCACCACAGTAATTTCCAATACTCTTCTTCTATACTATGAAAGTTGAAACTACGACCTCCTCTGCAGTCTGCATGGTGGTTGTATAGGAAAAAATTTTGATTCGTGGAGTGAACTAATCTTAGCATTTTGTTGTTAATTCATCAGGTCTACGACCTGGATGATCTGATTCTGGTTTTCCCATTTAAATCAGTTTTATTTCTCAAACTTCTTTCTGATGGTGCTGCAGATGATGCCATGTGAAATTACCCATTGGAGTTTTATTATTTTCTCATTCTTATGTTTGGCAGAAACACCAGAAAATAACTGATTTCGATGTGTTCTCCCATCCTAGATCATATCCCTGTGGTGACTGGTTGTAGGAAGAACATTGCCCTGCGGTCACCCTACAGCTCTGCCTTTGCACCATCTCTCTGTGTGGACAAGCAAGAGAAAGCTTTAGGAGCAGATCAAGGTGCGTTCCAGTTTTTCCTCTCTAGAGATAGCAGTGCAATTGAATCTCCTCTCCTATTATTTTTGCAACCAGACTAGCATTGTAACCCACAAATGTTTTATTTCCAATTATCTTCTTTATTTGCAAAAGTAAATGTTTCTTTGTGAAGGTGTTGTTCTTTTTATGTCACAAAATTATATTTTCAGATGACTTGTTCAGCCAAAGCAAAAATTCAGAATTTCAGATATTGGACCAAGGTATTCCATAAAATGCCCACCATGAATCAGTACCAGAGCTGTGCTCTACAACTCAGAGGTTTGTTTCTAATCCTTTACTCCATGTTAGCTGTGCTCTCTCTTCCTAAAATAAGTTTTTCACCTATTTATTTTTTGACCTATGTCTAACTGGTCATATTTTGCTTTTATTATTCATATACTATTAGTAGATGGCAAAGTACTTCACAGCTTACAAGATAGGCCACATCTTGGGCTTCTTTATGATATGGGAGCTTCAAGATTATGCTGCAACATGTTTAGTTGGGCATTTACTAGCAAATTGTATTTGATGCAGAGTTAGTGATGTGCTATTTATTTTCATGCTAAATAATCTTTCTGCAATTTAAAGTGGTGAAATTTGTGATGTTTATGAAGTACATCTGACAGAGAGAGGAGCATTGGTATGTTGTAAACTATTTCACAGTTCATATTGTTGATCTTGTGCTTCTGTGCTGTTTATCTCCTGTATAAATACAAAATTTCCTTTGTTCAGTTTGCTCCATGAATGATCTGCATAAACTGTCAGACATTGTCCACATGCAAACGTCAATAAATATACACTAGACTTTCCATCTGCAGGAACTCTGCCCTATTGCCATGCTAATGGAACATGCACAAAATGCCAACCTCTATCCTCTGCAAGTTGTTTACTGCCGATGCTGTGATGGATCTCCGGGAGATGATGACATGAGGCTGATGGTATGTTGATGTTCTCTGAATTGCTCCATATTATGAAAAAATAAGATAAATCTGGATAATTATATTAGACCACCTTCCATTATGAACAAGTTCATTCACTACTACAGAACCTCAAATATATCCACCCCCTTTAGTCCCGGTTAGGTTGGGTCCGAGACTAATGGAGGCATTAGTCCCGGGTTCAACGGCTAGGGGGTGGGAGGGGCTCTAAAAGTCTATCTTTTGTCCCGGTTATTGGCTCCAACCGGGACAAACCTTTAGTCCGGGTTGGTAACACTAACCTTAGTCCGGGTTGGTGTTACCAACCCGGATTAAAGGGTCATCCGCGGGTTAGTTGAAAAGGATGACATTCCAACTAGAGTCACATGCGCGGTGTAGGTGGGATGGTAGGGAAGTTATACGTGAGGTAAGAGGTCTTGGGTTTGAATCTCGCGAAGTGCATAATTTTTTAGTGTCTGTGACTTTAAAGGAGGTTTTCCAACCGGGACAAATCAAGGGTCGTGTAGTAGTGATTTAGTAATATGGAAATTTTCTATGCAAATATAAAAGTTATTTCTTGCTCAGACCAAATTTAGGCTGGTAACACCACCATCTCTTACAATAAGTTTTGCATCTTTATCATGTATGCCATCTTTCATTTGACTCTTATGTTATATGTCAGGATCACTAGGTGTAGAAACCAGAGGGTGTTTACATTGATTCGTGGGTAAACAGTGAGGAGTTCATGGTTTGCAGAGAGAGAGAGACAGAGAGGGAGGGAGGGAGGGAGAGAGAGACCGCTGTCGGTGTTGTTGATGGAGCTCGTGCTAACCATGGCGATGGCGGTGAGGAGTCGGGGTAGCACTGTTGAGGAAGCAGCGCAGTGGCGGTGGCGCAGTCTATGTAGTGGACTGCGAGTTGGGGAAGAGGTCACAGTGGCGGCGTGGAAGGCGATGGTGACGGTGCGGGCGGGTTCCCCTCGCTTCAGCGCCTCTCCAGATCGATGGAGCTAGGGTTTGTGGGAGCCCAGTGGCACGACAATCTTTGGACCGCGTGCCATGGTGGTCTCCTTCTCTTTATATAGCACTGCATGAGAGGGGTCCCACAACCAATGAATGGCTGGCGCGCCCTCGATCAGGGTGCATGGGAGGCGAAAGAATCGGTCTTCTTGACTGATCAGAGATCACAACTAACATTCTCCCCTTTGATCTCCACCCTACACACTCACTACTTATACTTCACGTCTACTCCCTCCGTCCCAAAAAATAAATCATTCTATGATTCAAAATTTGTCCCAGAAAACAAGTCGTTTTACCCTATTTAGAAAGTGCATGTGTATGTAAGAATCAATTATTGCTAAATATGATTAATAAATAGTGGAAAATATGGTAATTTTACCTTCTTATTAACCTGTCCTAAAATTTCTAGAATGACTTGTATTTTGGGACGGAGGGAGTACTTCTCAATGAATCAATATCTAGAGCACGATGCATCATGATAGTCACTTCCGTACCTTCTGACGCAACCACTACAATATACCTTTCCATCTCGGAATAGACACTAGGCCCCTTTGTAATCCAGAAATCGTAGGCTCTACCATAGACCCATGTCAACTGAGTGTTCTCTGTACACATTAGGCTGTAAGCCTTTGGTTAAGCGGATCCGCAAGCAATTGCTTGGGCCTTATACGTTCAATACTTAATACTTTCAATATGATTCTGGATTTTCTCCCTAACAATATATCTCTTAATGTCAATGTGTTTGGAAGCACACTCGACCATTTGTCATAGGTGCGAAATACTTAATTCCGGGTATGGCTTTATTAAGTTTAAGTGTTTGCTTGGTGGCTTCAATTCGTGCGACAGGAGGCCAAAGCTGTATGTTGGTTCTTAATGGGAGAAAACACTTAGTGGCTTGGTGGCTTGCTTACCACTGAGTGTTTTCTCCCATTTGGGTCTTCATCGAGTGCTTGAAATGTTAGCAACTACTGCAGATTTCACTACACATCTCGCAGAAGTTCTGTTTTTTGTACCCACAACTGTTTGAGAGCACTTGTTCTTTCTAAGTTAGCATGAGGCATGTAATACTTTGCAAAAATGCAAGACATTGTTAACTCCATTCCAGTGATCTATATCTGGACCGAACTTTTGCCAAAACATCCCGGATACGTGAGCTACGGCGGGTGAGTTCTTACTTTAATACTCTTTAAGCTTCGACAGTTGAAGCACATGGAACCGCTTCCATTTGATCGACCATTTCTTGGTTCATGGGACTTTGCAATTTCCCAAAATTATCACCCTTGACTATAGGAGCAGATGTAGGTTTGCTTGCATGCATACTATATTTCTTTATAACCTCTCCTGAGTATGCCTTTTGGGATATTCCTAATACTTAAATTCTTAGAACGAATGATGCTTCACTGTGATTATTCATATCAGAACTTGAGGACAAAACCTTCTTTCCTCTCCAATAGCAGATCGACATCACTACTAGCGAGTAGGATGACATCTACGTAAAGGATGCGGAAACTAAATTTTCCATTCTTGAACTTTGCATAAACACAATTGTCCTCCTCATTCTATTTATATCCAAATTTTTCTTATCATTTCATCAAACTTTAAATTCCACTATCTGGAGGTTTGTTTTAATCTATAAATGGATTTCTTCAGATGGCATTCCATACATTCTTTTCCTTCCATGACAAAACCTCTGGGTTGTGCTATGTAAACTTTTCATACATATACCTGCTGAGGAATGCTGTCTTTACATCCATCTGATGTAATTCTAAATCGTAACACGCCACTAACACCATTATGATTCTAAAAGAATTCTTACATGAGCCTAGAGAAAAATTCCATTATAATCTATTCCATCTCTTTACGTGAAGCCTTTCGCCACAAGTTGCGCTTTATATCTTTCTACATTTCCATTGGAGCCACATTTTATTTTGTAGACCCATTTGCTGCCTACTCTTGGCTCCTTTAGGAATATTTTATAAGTTCTAAACTTTGTTGGTACTCATGGATCTTATTTCATCTCACATGGTTTCAAGCCATTTCTGCGAGTGAGCGCTTCTCATGACTTCTTCAAATGAGGTTGGATCACCCTCCATTTGAATTTCCTTGCTAACATAGACTTCACAGTCATCAAGGACGGCTGATTTTCTAACTCTTTGTGAGACCTTCCAGGGTCTCAACTTTTGGCACATCTTCCATATGGGGCTGTTGCAGCTCGTCCTCATGTGCGACAAAAATTTCTATTGGCTTCTGAAGGACATATTTCTCATTTTTATTCGTTGTTGCCATGGGAGAACTAACAAGACATGCTATTACCATAGTGTCCCGCACTAGCGATGCAGCAACAATAGGTATCAAGAAATAAAAAATTGATCCTGAATCATTGGAGTGGGCGAGTATACTGTTGGTATTTCTTAACATTCACAGAAGAATCTGCAATATTCATTCGGAAGATGAAGCAATATTCATAAGAAGATTGACATGAGTGAAGGATTGGTGAACATTTAGTTACCTTAGCACGTACCTGCCCCATTTTATGACGAAATCCGAGTTTCGTTATAGTTCATCGGCGGTAACCCTCATCCCCTACTGAACTATGACAAAAGTAAAACGTACGTCATAGAACGACATCTCATATCGTCACAAAAATAATGCGCCATCAACTTCTGTGACGTTTAAGTAAATTCGTCTGTGAGCAGAGATAATTATTTCTACAGAAATAGAGATGTAGAGGAGTCGAACATAGGTCTAAGACACCAGTCGTGGAGACCTAACCAGTGAGTTGCACATCACTTGTGACTGCGCTTATTATTTTATATTTTTATACCAATATAATATATTTAATTCCAAAATATTTATAATTCAAAAATAATGGTGCATGCGTGCAGCTCACAGGTTCTCGCACGCACACTACTCATCACTAGTATTCATCTGTACCTATATTTTTTTGGTCGAGAAAATAAAAAAAAACCTTCTAACTATATGTATCGAACTAGAGACCTCCCATACCCATACAAGCAAAGGTGGAATTACCACTAGGGTACCGCTGCCTTTTTTTGTTGGAATGTGCGGCATTTTCTTAGCTTAGTTACTTGTTCATGTTGGGAGTGATGCGTCTGCAATACAATAAGCATGGCCCACATGTCAGGTACGTTTCGCCGTGGACCCACATGTCAGCACAGATATGAACCCACCTGTCAGGAGGTTTGTTTTAAATCGGGAAAAAAACAGGAACCGAACCTACAACGTCACGATATACCTCAAGCCACAATACCACTAAGCTACTTGGAGTTTTGTGTCCAATAGTTGGCATTACACTAAATTAAAATCGTTTTTGTTTTAATTCGGAAAAAATAATGCGAAGCTGGGAATTGAACTAGCAACCTCACAAACATAAGAAGTGCAGATCTCACCACTACGCTATACGCTCAATTAGAATACCGTTTTCCATCTTATTTTATTTGTATGGGGTGCCATCTGGACTTAGTGCTTTTATATTTTAATAAGGTTGTACAGTGGCTAAAGCATAGATCCACGTGCGCCCGGTTCGGCCAATCAGATTGTGCCACATGGTAGATCTAAATGAAGAACACATAAAGAGCTAGTTTTCTCTTTTTTATCCGGAATTAAAATTTGTAACTGGTATTTAATATTTTCTCATTCTCCATTTATCTTGCCTACATTATGGGTGTTCCATTGCTTCGCTCTCTCAGCAAGGGAGAAAGGAAACAACTTCTACCGAAGTATGTCTTGTGCCATGCCTGAGATGGTTAGGCACGAGCACAATTGCTCGAACTCTTGTAGGTGGTGGTAAGGGTTTTCATCATCGAAATCTGAGATGGATTGTTCCCGAACCATGACAATGATGGAAGGGCGGAGTTCATAGCCGGAAGCTATGATGAGCTTGGATGATTAGGGTAGCTCTAAGAACTCGCCCGTCGCAGCATAAAGTTTTTGGATAGAGATAGGCTCCATGGTAACAAAGGAAGGGGATAAAAGAAAGAGATAGGTAACAGAAAATGATAAACGAAAGAGAAAGGTAAAAGAAATGGTACACGAGCAAACTAGGTTCGAAAACAACTATAACAACCGTTCCCCGGTAACGGCGTCAGAAATGCTTGTTGGTATTTCTTAAAGTTCTCAGAAGAATCCGCAAGCACATGAAGATACCATTGTAGCACTTCACCTGGAGAGTATTCAGGGTATCTTATTTTCTCAAGGAATAGAGGTGTAGCGGTCTTCTAATTATCTTTACCCTAGAGAACAAGAGTGTTGACGCTCGATACGGACCAATTTTGAGCGTCAATTTGATCAGAAAATTGGGATGACTAGTATACTTAACTTGCATATTTGTCTAGAATAATATCGTTTCCACATTCCCCTTGGAGAATTCGCAATGCAGGAAAATAGAGAAGAAATCAAGTATAAACAAGCACTTCAATCCAAGGCAAATGGCGTCGACCAATCAGAGCGCGCCATTCAGCCTCCGACGGATCAAAGGGCCCACAAACAGGTGCAACCACCTTAGGACAGCGCCCACTCACGCACAGGAGCAGTGTGGACCCACATGACAGCCACCCAGAAGAACCTGGGCTCGACCTAGGCCAAGCCCAGTTCGGCCGACCCAGGTAGGTCGGCTGGCCCAGCCAGGAGGAACCGACTTACCTCCTTCGATGTGGCAGCTCCTCATTGGTCCCTTAGGTCGGTTTCAGCTGCTAGGGGGTGAATGGGCGCCGTGAAGTTGCTGCACACCCCCCTCACTCACCTCTATAAATATGAGGGGGGGTGCTACTAAGAGACACACCACAAGTTGAAGCTCATTCTCAATTTCTCTCTTGGTTAGTCTTTAGGATAGTGGAGTCTAGGTGAAGTAGCTCTTCTTCGGTTCCCGGGTCTTCTTAGCAGTACTCGGTATGAGTTTTACTCTTCCTCTCCTTTGTAATATTCAGAATTCTCTAGTAGAGTTATCTTCTAGTATAATGTACTCTTATAGTATATGTTCTGTTTATTCGAATGTGTATGCTATGCTTAGCTTACATCTAGGACCTCTATCTTGCATGATTAGACGTGGTAGTACATCTAGGCCAAGGCATCGATTCCAGTATTCGTATGTTTGCTCTAGTGGTATGTCTGTCCATTCGAAGGGTGGGGGCTCCGCGCGGGGCACTAGAGTATCGCTCATTAGCGTAGACGTGGTGTCTGGGTTAATCAGTGTTGCTGGATGCGGCTCTATGCCATGGTTAGTTGAGGTTGGCGGCAGGTGGTGACAGCCCTGTCCGTCCAGCGTAACCCTCCCCGTTCGTGTAGTAGCTATAGGAGTGGCATAAAATAGCCGTGAGGGTCTAGTGGCCACCTTGCCATATCCTGTGCGGTCTCCCGATGATGTCTAGAAGCCTAGTACCCATCTGTATTCATGTGTATGTATGTGTGTTCCTAGTATATACTGTATGCTTAGCCAAGAGTACATAAGTCCTTAGATTAGCTTTCTTCTTCCTGTCTCTCTTCCTATAAGCTTTACATAGAGTAGAACTTGAGCAACTTGTGTGTCACACTACCTCTTACCAATTATTATCTTACCCCTGTTTATTCAATAGATTATCTATGCTAGAATCAATCAACACATTAATCCATTCCAATAACCGCCGCCTTCCCTGCGGAAATATAAATACGACCCCGTACTCACAGGTAAAATGCTACGATGGTATTCCGTGCGCTTGCAGATCCTTCTGTAACGTAAGAAATACCCCACAACATTTCTGGCGCCGTTGCTGGGAATCACCTATCCTAGTGATGATGCTATGAAATGTCAACAAGAATTTTTGGCGCCGTTGCCGGAGAAGGCACTGGTTAAAGGAATAGACCAAGTGGTTGATGAAATTCTAAAATGGTGTTCAATTGTCTAAACAGGCTAAGTTGGCTTTGTCTTCTCTCTTTTTGTGTGAAGACAGGGTAGTGTATGATTGGTTTCGACCTGCCGCAAAATTTCGTTCAGAATCTAGAGTCACTCTTGAGACGAGTTCGACCTCGAGTCGTTCCTCCTCATATTACTCTCTCGACAGGCGAAACAGTCACTATCATGCCATCAACTTCCAGGATTATTGCTCGGAAGACTATCCGTGATTACTCAGCTCCGTCGGCCGACAATGTCCTAATCGGGCCAAATGTCAGTGCTGAAGCTGAAAATTTCGAGATCAAGACGGGTCTAATCATGATGGTGCAGGCCAGCCCATTCTGTGGCAAGGCCAATGAGGATGCCAATGCACATCTCCAGTAGTTCCTGGAACTGTGCATCACTTTTGTCATTAAGGGAGTCACAAAGGATGCAATCCGACTCTGTCTATTTCAATTTTCTCTTCTGGGAAAGGCGAAGTAGTGGTTCTACACCAACAAAAGTGCAGTCACTACTTGGGATGAGTGCGCTAAGGCATTCCTCACGAAGTTCTTCCTGTTGGGTAAAACCAACGCTCTTCGGGGAAGGATTTCCAGTTTTCAGCAGGCGTCAAATGAGTCAATAACTAAAGCTTGGGAGTGGCTTCAGGAGTACATCCTAGCGTGTCCTCACCATGGGATGGACGCTTGGCTCATTCTTCAGAACTTCTACAACGAGCTGACTCCAACAGCCCGTGATCACATCGACTCTGCTGCAGGTGGTGCTTTCTTCTCGCTAACCATTGACAGAGCCAAAACCTTGATCGAGAAGATGGTGTCCAACCAAGGGTGGAACGACGAACGTCTCCAACCTCGCTAGCGGGGCATGCACTCCGTCAAGGAGACAGACATGATCGCCGCTAAGCTCGACCTCCTCATCAAAAAGATTGATGAACAACCCCAAGAAAAGGCTCAAAGTCAGACACTCCAAGCCTTAGATTCTTGCATGACTTGCGAGGTCTGTGGGAACGTTGGACACTCGGGCAACGACTGCCCTGAAACCCATGAAGATGTCATGTTCATGAACAACAACAATGGTTTTCGTCCACAAGGAGGTCAGGGGTGGAGCCAGTCGCGCCCTTACTATCAAGGAGGTAATGGTAACTCAAATTCATTTAATCCTAACCAACCTTCCTTGAGGGATCTTGCCTTAAGTCAAGCAGAAACCAATGAAGCAATTCAGAAGAAGTTTGCTGGCAACGACAAGACTTTGGAGACTATCCAAGCGAAGATGGATGACATCTCCTCAACACTCAAGAACCAGCTGAGTTTCAACAATATGTTTGAAACTCAACTAGCTCAGCTGGCTACCGCTATTCCCTCTGCAGAAACAGAGAAGATCCCGGGGCAACCCGAGGCTCCCCTGGAGAGTGTAAACGCCATCAGCACATGTTGGGGTAAGCCAGCGCAGGGAATTTCTACTGCTAACTATGTAGGGAACCTTGCACGCCCACGCAGGGCACGGCGAGGTAAACTAATAGCACCAAGAGTGGAAGATTCAGGATACCCGATGATCAGTTCTTCCATCTATGACTGTCACTTCGAGCAAGCTCTTTGCGACCTTGGAGCAAGTGTTAACATCATGTCCAAGGTAACGTTCGAAAATCTTGGATGTCCTGCAATGTCCCCGACCTGTATAGTGTGCAGCTTGTAGATTCGACAATCCGGTACCGTGAGGGAATCGTAGAGAACCTCCTAGTACAAGTCGAGGACTCGTTCATCCCCATGAATTTCGTAGTCCTTGACATGGAAGGAGACTTGGGAATATCGCTCATTCTTGGGCGATCTTTCCTAAGAGACACCAAGGCCCGGATAAATGTCAGAACAGGAAAGATTCATCTCTGAATCATGGGTAGAAAGATGACATTTAGGTTTCAAACCAAGGAAGAAAACATGTACCTGATTCATTAAGACCATGAAGGAAATGGGCTGTGGGCAGAACCATGGCCCCCATCAGAAGATCTGCCTCCCACACCACCAACAACACCAAAGAAGAAAACAAAGAAGGTGTGGAGAAAGAAGAAGACGTCATCGTTCTCGACATCCTCTCCAGGTATGGATGATTCGACCTCGAGTTAAACAGGTATGGAGAGGGTCCTGCTCATCGGACGGTAAAGCAAGAGCTGGCTTGGGGGAGTCCTTCCACCAAGTGAACTATATCCTTTACTGCTTTCAATAAAATTATAAAAACTCTAAAAACAAAACAAATATTTCCTGCTTTAATTTTCCTTATCCATATGCCTGCTAAGGATGTTCAGTCTTCCTAAGTTGAAAGGATGAATAATTGTATGCTCTTGCTTGTCTGTCTTGCTTTGTCCTAAAGCATGATGTTTCCTAAGTTTGAGTTTGCCGGCTATTTAAACCTTTGTGCCATGAACCCAAGCATCCCGTGCGTTGTGTTGACGGTCCTTAAGTCAGAAATCCGATCGTCAACTCCTGCATCTTTCTTATCAAAATAATCACCAAACATAGTTATAGGATTTAACTCTAATCATTTCCACAAGCTTTGGTGAGTTATGATTTGCAGGCACCCACAAGTAAAACACAAAGGAAACGGCAAGTGAATGCAGAAGAAACACATAGAAGATCCCGTCCTGCATCTCGCTTACAAAATGGGCCCACTTGGCATCGCAAACCGACGTAACTTTATGGGAAACCTTGAGAACCAAGCAAGGGGTCCACCTAACAGTCTCCCAGAGGAAGGAGGGCCTGGGGGAGGGCCATCTGGGGTCAGCCGACCCCAGGGGTCGCCCGACCCCGGACGGGCTCCCGTCCAGGTGCCCTTTGGCGGGAGATTCGTCCTTATCTTCTTGATCACGAGGGCTAAGGTTTCCATACTTGAGAATGGCGGGAACCAACCTATCCAAGCTATAAAAGGAGGAGAGGAGACCCCCCACAACACACACCAATTTGGAGAAGAGAAGAAATAGAGGGACTCCACCCACTTGTATCATTAGGATAGGGAGTGTGTGAGGAAGAAGTGGAGGAGAAGAGCCGGATTTGTTGGCCTCTCTCCAACTTTGTATCTCGATGGACACGATTCATTTGAGTGAGTATCCAGGTTCATTTATTGGTAAGCTCTTGGTAAGTTTATTCTTGTTTTGTTATTCGTTTATAGGATCATCGTCCGTTCTTGTAACGGTTGCTCTAGTAGAGGGCCCCTGATAAAGACGGGTAACCCTGTGCGACGCTAGTGTAGTAAACGACAGGCATAGACGTGGTGTCTAGGCTCTAGTTTATGTTTGTTTGCTCTGAGCTCAGCTAGTATTGTGGGGTAGACGGCAGGTGGTGACAGCCCTGTCTGTCCGCTACGAAGCTGCTTCGTGGTTAGTGCACTCCCCCTCGCCTGGGTTTAGCGTAGAGCTAATAGCCGGAGGGTCTTGGCAATCCAAGATCAGACCGGTGCTCGAAGTAAACGTTTAGCAACCAAAGTTTATCCTTCCTTGAATCCTTTCCTTTAGATAAATCACACTACCCAGGCCGTCCTATCTCTTTCTTCTCCAAGGGTAAAACTAGTTAGAAGACTGATACACCTCCGTTCCCTGAGAAAATACGATACCCTGAATACTCTCCTGGTGAAGTGCTACAACGGTATCTTCCGTGCGCTTGCGGATTTATCTGTGAATGTTAAGAAATACCAACAATCATTTCTGGCGCTGTTGCTGGGGAACAGTTGCTGTTTCTATCTTTGAACCTAGTTTGCCCGTGTACCCTTTCTTTTACCTTTCTCTTTCATTTATCCTTTTCTATTACCTCCTCATTCTTTTACCCTTTTTTTTTACAATGGAGCTTATCTCTATTAAAAAACTTTCTCCTCCGCAGGGCAAGTTCTTTGAGCCACCTCCTTCCTCAAAACCAATCACCACATCTGGCTACGAACTCCGCCCTGGCTTTATAGCCTTGGTTCGGGATAAACCCTTCTCGGGGCACGATAATGAAAATCCTTATCACCACCTGCGAGAGTTTGAGCAACTGTGTTCATGCTTGACAATCCCAGGCATGACATAGCAAAGTGGAAGTTGTTTCCATTCTCTCTCACGGAGAGGGCGAAGCAATGGTTTGCTCATACCGTAGGAAGTTTGAATGGGGATTGGGAAAGACTACGAGACAAGTTTTGTCTTGCGTTCTTGCCTATATCTCGTATCGCCTCCCTACGAAAGGAGATTTTTGACTTTCAGTAGTACGAGAAGGAGTCAATAGGTGCAGCCTGGGCCAGGTTCTTTGATTTAGTACATTCCGGCCCAGACTTGTCTTTAGCCAACCATGTCTTCTTACTAGACTTTTATCTGGGTCTTGACAAGGATTCTGACCTATACCTCGACATAACCGTCGAAGGTTCGTTCGCGCATAAAACTACAATGGAAGGTAAGGAAATCCTTGATCGCATCCTAGAAAACACTTCCCACGTCCTAGAAACTGAACCCCTCTAGGAGCATGAGTCGAGCCACAAGGATCCTTCAACATCCAGCTTTGAGCCCTTTCACATCTCATCCTTAGCTGTTGAAACCTTTCCCGAACCATGAACATCGAAGGAAGAAGAAATTCAACCTTCGAAGTTCTCTTTCCCATTCAAGGATGATCCTTATGAAAATCTTACAAACACCTTGAATCTCTTTTGTGAGAGACCTACGACAACCCCTTCTTTTCCTAGCAAATCTTATCTCAAAAAGACCATGAAGAAGGAATGGTTGGAGGAAGTGAGACGCTCTTCAGAAGCAATTCGATTTAGCTCACCTTCTACAACCATCTGTTGTTCCATAAGAGAAACTGCCGTAGAAGCCCTTCTTGATCCCACCGCTGAGGCCTGCATCATGTCTGAGTTCCTCACGGACACCCTCATAGGAGGCATGCCTCTAGTCCCGACTGACAAACTTCTCAAGAGCCCCTCGGGACTCATCTTCGAATGTCGGGGGATCGCAAGGGCAGTGACAATCAAGATAAACAAAATCAAGGTTCAGCTAGACTTTCACATCTTTCCCGTCCTTGATTTTGATCTCCTCATAGGTTTCTTTTTAGAAAATCTTCTCCAAGAAAAATTATCACAAGGGAGCCCTATAATGAATTTGGGAAAATTGCTTCTGCCACACCTAACTCTTGCCTAGAAATTTCAGTGGCAAAGCATCATCGCAACCATGCCTTGTTCGAGGAGGCAAAATTCGTATCTCCATTCATTTCACCTAGGATTGCTTTCCAACATTGTGAAACAGAATGTCCTTCTTCAGCCTCACTCGAGCTTAAGCCTTGTCCCTCTGGCCCAAACTTTCACTATGAATCTGTTGAGAAGGAGAACTTTTGTGCCGTGGACCCTCCTGATACATCGACCTTGGAATCTGATGAAGAGAATTCCGCGAACGAGCATGAAAACTTCTCTTACGTTTTTACTCAAGAATCATGCTCGCATAAGGAATCTCTAGAGTCCGTCAGGCTTAGTACCACGTGCTTCTACAAAAATCAAAACCACCTCCCAGTCTTCTCTAGAAAAATGTTTAGAAGAATGGTTGTAGATGTTTTTGTCTATCATAAGCATTGTAAATTTCGTGGATGCACTGTGGCACTAACCATGCAGCTTGAACAATGATTATAAATAACACATGGTGGTGAAGCTGGGAACTACATCACCATTGATAGCTGCAGGACGAATCCCCCATGGTCTAGCTTGCGACCATAAACAAAGCACTGCCAGGAGATGGCCCGGACTCTCATTTCCATTTCCATTTCCATTAAAATTTCTCTTTATTTAATAAAAGCAAGAACTTGTTTCTAGGATAGTATGCACCTTCGGGTATTCTTGGTCGCTAACCATTTCAGGTTGGGATTACAAGAACAAGGGCCATACGATGCCTAAGAACATAAGAGCTGCACCAACACACTTGATGATGGAACATACACTCAGAAGGAGATACCGATATCGCACACTTGGTTTTTGTTGTCGTGAGACACAAAAGTCCAAATGTGGGGGAGGTTGGTGAGTACCTCGCAACTGGATTCATCTTTACCAAGAATGGTGTTGGTTCTATCTTGCCAAAAGAAAAAAAAAGAAGAACAAAAAAAATGAAAATGAGAAAAAAGAGAGCGATGAAAAAAAAGAGAAGATGAAAAAAAGGTGGTCAAAAGAAAAGAAAGAGAGAGAGGGAGAGAAAAAAAGCGAAGAAGAGGAGAAGAGTGAGAGTGAGCTAGAATACTCAACATGGATCAAAGGCTGCATTGCGCATTCCTCCAAGACATGGCACCTTGATAGATATCAGTTCACCATTTGGCTGCACCCAACCTTGCTCTCACATACGGTTGCAAAGCTGTCACATTATCCTCATCCGCCCCCAGCTTTGCATAGGTTCGCTCTAGCAGCTCCTGCGCACATAAAGCCAGAGGAATGCTCCTCTTTGTTCCCAGGCCTTCGCTGCTCTACTTCGTGTGGCTCTTGCTTGCATGCACGAATGGAGACGTAGTTTGCACTCCCAATCCTAAAGCATTGCGCCAACAGACCAAGCCACTAAGGCACATGGTTTCTACACACCATGCGTGTGTACAACCTAGCCTTGTTGCTCGCCTGGGTTAGCATGGTCAAAGAGCCCTCCTCCGCTACAGTCCTCATCAATACGGAGGAACCATTGACAACCACATGATCATACTCTCGACAGAAGAATCCATCATTCCAGCACCAACAATTGTCATGGCCGATAAGATTCTTCATGATTTCTCCGTCCCCTCTACCACCAACATGGCCACCAGGCCAAATATCAACGTCGGGGATGTACTTCGAACACAAGATGAGTCTCATGAACATGGTGCAGGCAAGCTCATTTTGTGGCAAGCCAAACAAGGATGCCAACGCCCACACTCCAAAACTTCCTAGAGCTATGCATACGGGGTGTCATAGCTGATGCCGCCATCAGGCCCCTTCTGTTTCTCTTCTCCCTCCCAGGGAAGGTGAAACAGTGGCTTTACAAGAATGAAGAAGCTGTCAGCATGTGGGACAAATGTTCCATGGCGTTCCTCGCAAAATTCTTCCCGCTGGGCAACACCAGCGCCCTGCGAGGGAGAATATCGAGTTTCCAGCATAAAAGGATGGAATCCATCCAAAAGCTTGGAAAAGGCTACAAGAATACATCTTAGCCTGTCCTCATCATGGGATGGAGGAATGGCTCGTCCTCCAAAGCTTCTGCAATGGGCTGACTCCTACATTAAGCCCACATTGACGCTGCTGCTGGAAGAGCCTTCCTCGACCACACCATCACCAAAGCTACAACATTGGCCGAGAAGATGGTCTTCGTATGCTATCGGTAAGAATGCTATGGTATGATTCACCAATTCCTCCCTCACATTTATCTCCATATGAACATAGCTTGATCTTCCAAATTCTTACTTCCATCGTTTATGTTTATATGCTCTGGTTTGGATGTTTTCTAGCTAGATGCATCCATAGGCTCTTTTAAATTAAGCATGGTGCTTAGGTTAAAATTGCCTTCTTTAATCAAAATGAAACTTGGTGTTGAGTTTTGATTAATGAACCAACGAGTTAATACTATCATAGACTTTGGATACATACCCTTTTGCGGACTAACCCCTGCAGGGAAGATTTCAAATAAATGGGTGAGTCCTCAAGATAAATTCATACTAGAGGTAAACCAAGGCCAGGGACATACTTCAACAAAAATTGCGCAACATACAAAGGAGGCACACATCACCTTTCAAGGTGCACCATGAGTATTTTGGCTAAATATCCCTTTGTTGTGTTGATGCATTTTTATCTAAGCCTTGTTTGAGTTATGCTGAAAGAAATAAAAATTTGGTGAACAACAATAAAAAAAACTTCAGAAAAAAAGAGGATCACTCTCGAAAAAAATGATGAAGAAATAACGGCAAGCATTTTGGGATCCATGCTAATTGAACTTTTGACTTTGATTTTCCTTAAGCATGGGTGTGAATAACTATTCTCAAGGCAATAATAAAATTCTCCCAAAACTCATTGTGCATCCTTCGAGTATTTGTTGTCCACTAACCTTTTGCAGGGAATAAAAAAAACAAACAACCAAGGAGCAGTGAACAATAATCCCGACACTTGTACAATGCTCCTTGGCCCCATGAGGAGACAAATGCATGATAAACCAAGCAGAACAAATGTAGAGTTTCGCTTTGTGTAAACAAAGTTTAACTCTTTCATTTTTGTTCAATACTTGGTGAGTTCTGTTAGGTAAAAGTTCTACACACCTCGTCCATCCTCGCTCATGTCTCCACCCTGCTAAGTTACCCATCATGCCCTATTTGCCATGAAAAAAAGATAAAAATATAAATATTAAAATTATAATAATAAAAAAGGAATAAAAGATGTTAGGGCGCTTGAAACACTTCATGCGCCTTACTTTAATAAAATTGGACTCCTCAATGATTCAAAACCGGCAGAGTCCTTACTTGTTTCCACTTTTGTGTTTCTTTTAAATAAAAGCAGGTACAAGAATAAGTGTGGGGGAGATCTCTCAGAATCACCAAGTGCAAACTCATTCGAGATCTCTGCCCCCAACATGCTGCACAACATCAACAAACAAGCACCGTGCAACACATCCAAGACAGGACCTGGCGGACCACAAGAGACGTCACCAACCTTCAGGGTCGGTCGAACCCCAAAGGGGACCCGTACAACTCCTGCTTTATCCATCATGCTGGATTGCACTTCAAACTTGCACATCCCCTTATTTAAATAAAAATTTGAATATATAAAAATTATAATAAAAAGGCCTTATGCACTCCATGTGCTTCATGGTAAACATGCATACTCTTTATTCCTTGTCTTTCGCCTTGCACTTGTGAACAAAAATTTTATAGGGAACCCATGCTATCTAATAATTGACTTTTGCGATATGGTTGGGTGAATGGAGCCAAGTTCTTCCTTACAAAGTACTTGGAATTTCTTTTATAAAATTATCAAAAAAAATCCAATAGCATGGCTCCTCAATTATTTATAAAATTCCTATTCTAGGCCATATGTTGATCAAATTGAAAACCCTTCCACATATGCATCTTGTTGTCTCACTGAGCTTTGTCAAATTGTTGTGACCCTTTGAGAGAAACATTTCATATTCCTATGATCAAGATCACGTACACATCTCCACCATCTGCTATGCTTCTACACAAGAAGTTAGCAAACACTTCATCCATCCATCCACAAAATAAAACTCCATGTCTTTCAATTACCACTCTCTCCCAAGGTATCCATCATGAGAAAAAGGATATGAGCTATGCATAAAAAAATAAACATGCTCATGAAAGCATGATAAAAAAAAAGAGAAGAAAAGAAAAGATGCATACCCAAAGAAGGTATGCCACATGCTCACAAGGCATGTCAAAATAAAGAGAAAAAAAAGAGAAAGAGAAAGCCCATGTCCCAAAGTAAAAGAAAAGAAAAAAAGGGGGAGAGAGTTGGTATATAAAAAGAAGTTCATACACCGTCCACCAAATATCCACACACATGCACATCTTGATCAAGGTTTATGACTTCTTTGGATCCGGTCTTTGACTTAGCAAAATATGAGAAACAAGTATGCCTTCAGCTTTTTCTACCCTGAGCTCCACATAAGCCTGAATAGAGGTAGGTGAAAAAGAAGGCATCACTTTGCCTTGGTGAGGTATTCAAATAACAAAGAGTGATTCGAGAGAACAATTTGAGGAGCCAAGCCTATACTTGATTTTAAAAATAAACAAAACCCAATTTTCTAAGCAAGGAAGGCTAAGGGATCTGAAATCTAAACTGTTCCAAGCTTCAATTATCAAAATTAGTTTGGTAGACACTCATAAAGTTCACAGGTACAGGAAAAGCTTGGAATAACTTGTATGCTGGTTACATTCAAAGGAGTCGCATCCACCTTAGTCCTTCAACCTTTACTCGAGGACGAGCAAAGGGCTAAGTGTGGGGCAGTTGTTGACGGTCCTTAGGTCAGAAATCCGACCGTCAACTCCTGCATCTTTCTTATCAAAATAATCACCAAACATAGTTATAGGATTTAACTCTAATAATTTCCACAAGCTTTGGTGAGTTATGATTTGCAGGCACCAACAAGTAAAACACAAAGGAAAACACAAGTGAACGCGGAAGAAACACACAGAAGATCCCGTCCTGCGTCTCGCTTACAAAATGGGCCCACTTGGCATCGCAAACCGACGTAACTCTATGGGAAACCTTGAGAACCAAGCAAGGGGTCCACCTAATAGTCTCCCAGAGGAAGGAGGGCCTGGGGGAGGGCCATCTGAGGTGCATAAAATAGCCGTGAGGGTCTAGTGGCCACCTTGCCATATCCCGTGCGGTATCTCGATGATGTCTAGAAGCCCAGTACCCGTCTGTATTCATGTGTATGTATGTGTGTTCCTAGTATATACTGTATGCTTAGCCAAGAGTACATAAGTCATTAGATTAGCTTTCTTTTTCCTGTCTCTCTTCCTGTAAGCTTTGCATAGAGTAGAACTTGAACAACTTGTGTGTCATACTACCTTTTACCAATTATTATCTTACCCCTATTTATTCAATAGAATATCCATGCTAGAATCAATCAACACACTAATCCATTCCAATAACCGCCACCTTCCCTGCGGAAATTTAAATACGACCCCGTACTCACGGGTAAAATGCTACGACGGTATTCTGTGCGCTTGCGGATCCTTTTATAACGTAAGAAATACCCCACAGCATTTCTGGCGCCATTGCTGGGAATCACCTATCCTGGTGATGATGCTATGAAATGTCAACAAAGAGGTAGAATGACCTTGGGTAGTGTGGTTTATCCAATGATAAGGGTTGAGGAAAGATAAACTTAGGTTGCTATTCGCTCACTTCCGGCAGCGGTCTGACCCTGGTCTGCCATGGACCTCCGGCTATTAGGTCTACTCCGAACCCGGACGTGGGGATTACACTAACCACGAAGCAGCTTCGTTACGAACAAATAGGGCTGTCACCACCTATCGTCTACCCCGCAAAACCGTGGGGCTCACAGCAAACAAAAATAATCTAAGGCCTAAAGACCACGTTTATGCGATCGATTATTACTCTAGCGTCGATCAGGGTTATCCCGTCTTTATCAGGGTCCATCTACTAGAGTATCCACTACTATAATGGACGATGAACCCGCAAACGAATAACAACGTAATGATAACTTTTCCAAGAGCTTACTAATAGAATAAATTTGGATACTTACTCAAATGGATCACATCCGTCGAGGTACAAGGTCGGAGAGAGGCTGACTAGTCCGGCTCTTCTCCACACTTCCTCCTCACACACTCCCTCTCCTAATGCTACAAGGTAAGGTGGTGTCCTTCTTCTCTTATTCTCCAAATGTGTTGCTGTGTTGTGAGGGGTGAGGGAGGTTCCTTTTATAGCTTGAGGAGGTCGGTTCCCGCCTAATTATTTAAGAAAACCTTAGCCACAGAGATCAGGTGGCATAGGGGCTACTTCTCCCCAAGATGCACCTGGACGGGAGCAAGGCCAGGTTCGGCCGCCCCTGGTGGCACTCACTCAGGTGCTCCTTCCTCTAGCTGGCTGTCATGTGGGCCCTGACGATGATCCTCAGGTGTTTCTGCCTTGGCATGCCCGTTTGCTCTACCAGGTGGGGCCTTGAATCGGTGTGCCAGCCTCTGATTGGTCGGAGGTGTGTGTTTTGGCCTCTTGGGCTAATTTGTTGTGGGCCCTTCCTGTAAGTGTATCGTAGAGTGTGATCTTCTGTGCATTCTTCTATGTTTTGTGTACACTTTCTCTATCTTTCCGCGTAAGGGTGCCTGGAAATCATAATTCACCAAAAATCATGGAATTGGTTAGTACAAAACCCTATGACTATGTTTGGTGATTATTTTCATAAGAAAGATGCAGGAGTTGATGGTTGAATTTGAGACTTAAGGACCATCAACATATACCCGCTTCTCCTCAAGGCTAATTTCTTGAGGTACCATGCTCCCCTTGGTCTTCTTATCCTCCATGAAGACATCGTGTCTCATTTCTATGGACAATGATGCATGGTTATATCTTTCAGCTACTCCAATCTACTAAGGCTCTTCTAGTGTGAATACTGGCCAACTACGATATCTTCTTGTTGGGACTGTAAAAGGTCCAAGAATTTAGCTATTTCTTTGCATAGGGGTATCAATATCATGACCGTTGTACTCCCCCGATGGTCATAGTCATTGTTAATAGATCATTCTTGCATTCAATGCATACTATGAATTGCATTTAATGTAAAGAATAGGGGAATATAGAGTGTCTTTCTTAACTGAACTTGCAATGAAGAATATCTTTCTTAACTAATCTCACAATCCCCCCGTCGGAGTATGGCATAAACTTTACTTCCATAATTTCAAAAAACTATTCATAATTCTCATGAATGAGGAGACATTTATCACTTACTTCATTCACACTCTCTCCTCATTCTACTTCAAGAACTTAACTAGGTCCTTTATTCACAATATTTCTGCAAGTTATGCTCGCATAATTTTTTTACCTTTTGTTTCGTATGTGTTGGTGTTTCTTGTGCCCAATAGAATAATGATTCCGCAAGCGCATAGAATACACCGTTGTAGCACTTCACCTTGGAGTATTCCGGGGTATCAAATTTCCACGGGGAAGCGTTATGGTCTAAGTGTATCGATTGAATGGATGGTAAACTTTACTGGGAATAATCACCGGCTAGATAGCAGGGGGAAGCTAGATAAATGATAGGACAAATGGCCAGGCGAATGACCGAGTGACACACATGAGACTATACCTTAGAGCAGTAAGTAGCTGGGAGGACAACGAGCGAGAAAGACTCCTAAAACACCTCTAAACCAACGAGCTAGCCTCTCTAGCCTAAACCTGAACTAACCTAGCTGTCGGGAGAATAGAGCTTATTTCGGCGGCTGGGGCGGAAGGACCATGAACTGAGGGAGAAATGGGGGGTCCAACTTGGCCAACGATCTACTGCTATGAAAACACCCGAACGTGGTGGACTACAAAGGACGGACAGGGCTGTCACCACCTGCCGCCTACCACAGCGGTTCCGTGGGGTGGAACACACTTTCTAGCTAACACTAAGCCAAACACCACGTTTGTACTTGGTGCTAGGATTTCCCTTGTGGCCTACAAGAGAAACCCTCCTCGACCTAGGGAACTAACTTGAGCTCCCTAGTCCGGGCGAGAAAACCCGCAAGATAAGGTCCTGACAAACTAAGACTAGAAGAAAGCCTAAGCTAAAGGATAAAACTTCTGCACACAAGCAAGAGCTTGGAAATAAATAAATACAAGCATAAGGTAAAGCTGACTCAATAAATAAAGAAGATAAATTTATATTGATAATGTCAAAGGAAGGATACAAGAGCTTATACTATCGAGGACGACTCTGGAATCCCGAGACAAGCTCGACTCGACTCTAACTCCTAGACTACTAAACCTAACTCTAGAACTGAAGTGAAGAGAGAATCCTCCTGAGTGTGTGTCTTACAAGTGAGGATGGGAGGTCTATTTATAGCTAGTGAATGTCGGTAACCGGTGAAGCGCGTCAAGAATACGCTGACTTGTTGGTTGCTTAGCTTCCACGCGAAGTTTGGGCACCTGAGGCTGCTAGGTGGGGCCGGCCGGCCTCCCCTAGGCTAGCCGGTCTGGGGATGGTGCCAAGTGGCACCGTCTTCTGCTGGATGGCTGAGGATCGCCTGAATTGGTCGGTGACAGTTGCCCTTTCGGTTTTATCCGCCTTTGTGCATGCAGGTGGGCCCTTGAATCCGTGGTTGAAGCCTTTCGGGTCCTTGGATCAAATCGACTTCAAGTGCACGACTCTTGATCAACTTGGCTATGTTTCCTTACACTTGGATTAGTGACGTGGCGAGAAGAGGTGGGGCCAGGCCGGCCGGCCTGGGATTTCTCCCAAGCTGGCTCAATTTTGGCACACCTGTTCCTGCATAGACAACTCATCTAAAACTGGTGGAACATTATTAGTTTAAATAAAATATGTATGGAACATAGTGCAAAACTCTGAATTATTCCCGAGATGTTGACGGACGATGGTCGAATAACGGCCGTCAACAGTATGCAACTTCGTTTTGTCTTGAAACTCATTTTAGGTCAATATGATACTACAAGGTAGGGTTTGAATTATTTTTTAAATGACTCATTGTCCTATTGATGTGCTCAGCACGGTTGAAAGATTCAACCTGTCAAGTCTTGATTTTTTCTTTTCCTTTCAATCCATGTCTAATGACTCCATCTTAGTGGCCATGTTATACATTCAAAAATATGCATTCTACCATTACTAGATTACTTCGCAACGAGCCACTCAATTAGAGTGCCCGCATACGCTTGTAAAGAGTCAGTTAATTCACTCTCCACCTTCTTAAGATTTAGCAATGGTGCAATTTGGGATTGCTCCCCTTATGGCCTTAATCCTTGAGTGCTTAATGACCTTGAAACAATAGTAGTGCACGGTCGATTCTAGGATAGCGCAAGAGCTACACAAACTTCTCTCGTTGTGCGAGATGCATAAATAGCACATGAGTCATCATAATCTTCTCCTGCCATGCAGAATATGAATAGTATAAGAATAATGCTGCCGCCATGCGGGATAATTCCCCAGAAGGGACGTAAATTTCATAATTAGATCTCAGGATAGATGAAGTGTTTGAACACCATTCCCACTACTTTCTTTATTATTAATGGAAAAGGGACCTACAACATGTTGCTCGGTCGCGATTGGATACACGCGAATTGCTGCGTCCTGTCTACAATGCACCAATGCCTCGTACAGTGGGTCGGCGATAATACCGAGATAGTCACCGCCGATTCCGCCTACAGCGTTGCTGTGGCCGATACGCAACAGTAGAGCTGCGAACACGTCAAGTGTATATCCGGTAGAACTTGGGACATCGATTTCCTGAAAGTGTCCAATTTTGGCCTACAGCTGATCCGAGCAGTCGGCTCTGAAGATTCAGACTAGATGGATCAGTTCGTCCGAGAAGACGGGAAGCTTTGGCACAGATTTACGTCGGCCGATTCATTGGAGATGGTGGATTTAGGAGATGGTAGCAAGCAAAGGCCGACGTATATTAGTGCTAGCTTGGATCCCGAGTACAAGTGCAAATTGACAAGTTTATTAAAAGAATTTAAAGATTGGTTTGCTTGGGAATATCATGAGATGCCTGGTCTAGACCGGTCCATTGTCAAACACCGGTGCCTATAAAACCAGGGTATCGGCCGTATCAACAGCCTGCACAACGATGCAACCCTAAAATTCTACCTAATATAAAGGCCGAGATTACAAGATTGATTGGAGCGAGAATTATTCGGCAGTGCCGTTCCGCTGAGTGGATTTCTAATATTGTACCCGTATACAAGAAAAACGGAAAGTTGCGTGTATGCATCGACTTCAGGAACCTAAATCAGGCTACACTGATGGATGGGTATCCAATGCCGACAACCGACGTTTTGATAGATGCCACCGTAGGATATAAAGTCATCAGTTTCATGGACGGTAATGTTGGGTACAATAAAATATTAATGGCCGAAGAAGATATTTCGAAAACGGCTTTCAGGTGTCCGGGCCACCTCGGTTTATTCGAGTGGGTGGTAATGACCTTTGGATTAAAGAACGCCGGCGCTACATACCAACGGGCTATGAATTATATCTTTCACAAGCTTATTGGTGTATTGGTGGAAATCTACATCGACGATGTTGTGGTCAAGTCAAAAGGTCATCAGGAACATCTGGCCGATTTACGAGAAGTGTTGGAGTGCACAAGGAAGCATGGGTGGAAAATGAACCCGAACAAGTGTGCATTCGGTGTGTCGGCCAGACAATTCCTAGGATTCATGGTCCATGAGCGTGGGATAGAAGTCAACCGGAAGACCATAGCTGCCATCAATAAGGTTGTGGCCCCACAAAATAAAACTGAGCTGCAGTCCCTAATCGGCAAGGTCAACTTTATCAGAAGATTCATATCCAACTTGTCCGGGCATATTCAAGCTTTCACTCCTTTGTTGAAATTGAAACCCGATCAGGAATTGATGTGGGGAGAAGAACAACGCAAGGCATTAGAAGACATCAAGCAATATCTAATTTCGCCACCTGTATTAATCCCGCCACAGGCGGACAAGCCGTTCAAACTATACTTATCGGCCGACGAGCGGGCTATCGGATCGGCGCTGGCACAGGAGTTCGAAGGAAAAGAATGAGTAATCTATTATGTCAGCAGAAGACTCCTGGACGCCGAAACGAGATATTCCCCGGTGGAACGGTTGTGCCTATGTCTATATTTCTTGTGTACCAAGCTCAGGCACTACTTGTTATCGGCAGAGTGCATAGTCATATGCAAGGATGATGTGGAGAAATACATGCTATCATTGCCAATTTTGAAAGGACGGATTGGAAAGTGGATCCTGGCTCTGTCAGAGTTTGACCTAAGGTACGAATCGCCAAAGCTGTCAAAGGTCAAGTCATGGCCGATTTCGTGTCTCAGCATTGTGGACCGGAAATCGCTGTTGTTGAACCAGTTCCATGGACTCTATACTTCTATGGTTCCTCGTGTGGGGCCGGATCGGGAATCGGTATCGTTCTCACATCGCCTCGGGGGGCAGGTTATGATTTCTCTCTGCCAATAGAGGCATCCGCGACCAACAACCAGGCGGAATACCGAGCCGTCCTAAAAGGTATCCAATTGTTAAGAGAAATCAAAGCCGATGCGGTGGAAATTTTTGGAGATTCCATGCTCGTTGTGGATCAATTAATGGGGAGATCTTAATGCAAAGATGATGCCTTAAGGATTTATTACGAAGATTGCCTCCAACTGTTAAAGGAATTCAAGTCTGCGGTTATTGAGCACATCCTCAGAAATTACAATGAAGAGGCCAATAGGCTTGCCCAACACGCGTCCGGGTATCGGCCGATTCAAGGCGCCATGACTCTGGAACTTGCGGTCGACGATTGGCGAAAGGAAATTGCAGATTACTTGAAAGATCTGTCCAAGAAAGTGGATCGGCGAGTGCGTTTTCAGGCCACAAAATATGTGTTGCTCGAAGATGATTTGTTTTACCAGACGATTGATGGGGTTCTACTCAAATGCCTGGGAACGGAAGAAGCAAAGGTCCTGATGGGAGAAATCCACGAGGGCGTATGCGGAGCTCATCAATTGGCTCACAAGATGAAGTGGATGATCAGAAACAACGGGTATTATTGGCCGACGATTCTCGAAGATTATTTTAAATATTGTAAAGGTTGTCAAGACTGTCAGAAGTTTGGCAATGTGCAGCGTGCAGCAGCCTCGACTATGAATCCGATAATCAAACCATGGTCGTTTAGAGGTTGGGGGATAGACCTCATCGGACAGATTTACCCTCCATCAAGCAAAGGGCACAAGTTTATATTAGTAGCCACTGATTATTTTACCAAATGGGTGGAGGCAGTTCCGTTAAAAACCGTGACATCGGCCGCTATGATCGATTTCATGAGGGACCATATTGTTTATCGGTTTGGCATCCCTCAAACCATCACAACTGATAAAGGAACGATGTTCACCTCAGGGGAGTTCGAAAAATTCACCACCGATATGGGGATTAAATTGTTGAATTCTTCTCCGTATTATGCTCAACCCAACGGCCAGGCCGAATCATCCAATAAGGGGATAATCAAGTTGATCAAGAGGAAGATAGAGGAACAACCCAAGAAGTGGCACCTGTCTTTAACCGAATCTCTATGGGCTTACAGGATGGCCTGCCACGGGGCCACTAAGATATCTCCTTATCAGTTGGTATATGGTCACGAGGCAGTATTGCCTTGGGAATTAAGGACGGGGTCAAGGCGCACATCGCTTCAAGATCAGTTGATGGCCGATGACTATTCCCTCCTCATGAAAGGAGAGCTCGATGATTTGGCGGGTCGGCGATTAAGGGCCCTGATCAGCATTGAAGAAAACAAGAAAAGGGTGGCCAGGTGGTATGAAAAGAAGGTCAAGGTCAAACAATTCTCCCGAGGAGATTTGGTATGGAAGTTGGTGCTGCCGATAGGGTCTAAAGATCCTAAATTCGGTAAATGGTCGCCCACTTAGGAAGGGCCGTATAAAATCGGCCGATATGCTCCGGGAAATGCATATATACTAGAAACTATCGAAGGGGAGGAATTCACGATAGCCTTAAACGGAAGATATCTGAAGAGCTACTATCCTTGTATATGGGTGGGTGCATAACTTACGATAGGGTGCATCAAGACAACGTGGCCAACTCCTATTGGCTCTTGTCTATATAGCCGATGCAAAGATAACATCGCCTTAAGGACGAAACATTCGATTAGTCTGACCGATTTATTATTCGGTAAGAACAGAATTCATCACCTTCATAGTTCACCTGAGGAGGGCATTAATAGCCGCAATCGCTCATTGCCTAACTTGATCGGCCGAGTCTAAGGTTCTCTGGTCGTCATCAGCCGATCCAGGGACTTCTGGCATATGACGATGGATTTTTATTGCTTCGTGGGCCAGGTTCTGCCTCTCCTGCTTCAGCTCGGCGATGACGGATGGGAGGTCTTGGAGTCCTTTTTCTTCAGCAGCTATGGCCTTGGTCACCAGTTCCATCTCCTTGGCTAGCTCTGCCCTTTGCCGTTTAAGGCGGTCTATGGCACCGACGATATCTGGACGAGAGCTTTCAAGGAAGCTGATTCGTCGATGCACCTCTTGAGCTCGATGTTTGTAGGAGTCTTCCTCCTCGCGGGCTTTCGCTAGTTTGGCGTGATCGGCCATATGGCGGAAGGCCCTGAACACTGGAATCTGCATTGACTCTATGTATGTGGCAGGTGCCAGAGCCTCTTTCGCTTCCTCTGGAATTCGGCCTCTGATTTCACTAAGAAGTTGCCGAATCGGCGAGGCGTCTTCCACTAGTCGGCCGATGTCGTCTTGGAGGAGGGTCCGTATGCTCTCAAGCTTGGCACGGACGTCATCAGGGATCGAGCTCAGTGTGACTTGGCGCGAGGCAACCTCTTCATCGTCAGAAAGTGCAACCGCAAAGGAAAAAAGACTGCTGTTGGGAGTGTCCTGCTCCTGCGAAAGTATAAAAAAAATAAAAATACGGATTAGCCGACGGTAAGGGGAAATCGGCTGATTTGGGTGACAAGTTCCTTACCTCTTTGAAGCGGATTTCTTCTGCTTGCGCCGGCGGGAGTGCTACCCTCATCTCGGGAAGTGGCGCGATTGGTTCATCGGAAGAAGAAGATTCGACGACTATCGGTGCCCTGCTCGGGCTAGCTTCCTGGAAAGGTATGGGAAGCGGATTTTTATAAGTATAATGCAAATGATTAAGTCTGATGATATATAATGACTGTCATACCTCTGTGAGTCGTCCGGCCGAAGGTTGTTGGAAAGGTACAATCGATGCGCCCAGGGTGGCTTGCATCAAAAATTGGTTAGTTTTTGGTTAAGTATCAAAAAATTGAGTTAAGAGACTCTCTACCTCGGAGGGAGGAATTACTGGCGTTCCGGTTTCCGCCTGGAATGTAGCCAATTGCTGCGGAGGTTGCACTGGGGCGATTTGCGCAGCCTGACAGAAAGAAGAAGTTAATATCGACAGAATACTTAGGAAGATGTGAGGTATGCGAAATTACCTGAACAACTTCTACTAGCAATGATGCAGCAGCCACTCCAGCTTCTGTAGCAGCCTGGGGATCGACTTCCTCAAAAATCGGCAGAGTCGGCGCAGCTAAAGGTTCAGCCGATACCGCCGCCGACTGATCGGCCGGTTCTATGCGGGCACGCACTCGGCAGCTCGTCCTCTTTAAAGAGGGTTTCTTCAGCGTTTGTTTCGATCGACCGGTGGTGATGTCTTCGATGGTTGGGGCATGGTAGCCGATGAGTGGGAATGGTGTGTATGGGCGGCTATTCTCTATCGGTCTACCACTTCGGCTCCGCGTCGGAGGAAGTCAACTTTTGGACTGAAAAGGGAAATAAGAGTTAGCGGCAAATTTGTAGCATAAAAAGAAATAACATCAAAATCGGCCGAGAAAACGGCAGTACCGCTGCGTTTGGGTCGATGTTGTTAGGATCCAGATCATTGCAATATGTTGAAGGAGATACACAAAAGAGATGCTGCTTCCATTCTGCCCACCATAACTTGATATGTTGGACAGCAAAAGGAGCCACTATCCAATTGCTTAGATCAATGGTACTAGAGTCCGGCACTAAATTGCACAGCCGACTGTAGTCAAGGCCCTTAGTGAGCTCATCTCGGAATTTTGCGCGGCCGGCAAAATAAACTCGAATCGGCAGGTGACCAAGGCTGAACTGCCGTGCTGCAACTGATGGGTTGTAAAATTCATAAGTTGGGGAGTCTTTCCCAGAGAAGAAGTTCGCCGGCAAGATCCCCAGTTTGATCAAGGCGTCCATGAGATCATTATCAAAGGAGTTGGACGTCGAGTCATAGCAGAAGGAAAGCTCAAAAAGTGGCTCTGTTCTCTTGTACGGGTACCAACTGGTAGTTTCTTCACTAAAGCCGTTGTAAAAGCATCTGAAATACTCGGCTGTCTGGGTGGCAGTGAACTGGCAACCAAGGAAAGCTGATGCCGCTTCACCGAAAGAGGTGCACCGTCATCGTACTGTGGGGTTCTCCTCTGACTCGATGTTGATGAATGTCTTGGTCTCTATCTGTTGTTGGGAGATTTTGCTAATGTACAAGTTGAGCCAGAGGGTGATGAACCACCAGGGGCCACCAGGGTTACCAATCGGCTCTCCCTTTGATAGTTTTACGCTGATCTGGTGCATCATGTGGTAGGCCGATCCTAACAGATGCTTCCCGAGAGGGATGGCGGATCCTCTTGACAGGGCTTCGGCCAGAGCTTGTGTGTTGGAAGAAGGGCCAACCGCTCTGCCGAAGAAGAGGTGCTTCTCTAGCCACATCATCAAGAACGCTGAATGTTCTCTCTCCAAAATCGTCCCAGTCCTCATGTTTCTATTGATATACCCTTTCCACCCGCCGATTCCTTTCGTCTCTAGCCGATGGGTCGGCTTGATCAGATAATTAAAGGGTGTATCGGGGGAGGAAAAGTTGAGGCCGATCAGCATCAGGACATCGGCCAGAGTTGGGGTCATGGGTCCATGCCCAAAGAGAAACGCGTTGAGTGCGTCAGACCAGAAATAGGAGGCTGCTGTTACCAGGGGTTCATTCTTCTCCATCTGGGACAAAGAGAGATTGATGCACTGGCCGATTTTTAATTCATCCCATTGAACTCTCTTAGAGTTGGCCATTCTTTGGTACCACTCTTTCCAGCCGGGGGTTTCATTCGGCCAAGATCTAAAAGTGCCTGACCACTGGCCCAAATCCATAGGTGATTGCTTGAAAGGATTCTATGGGTTTCTAAGTTAATCAGATCAGTCGGGTCTGGATTCCCCATAGGGCCTAAGCAGATGAGACCAGGAGCTTCGGAAAGGGGAATAGTGATTTGGTGTCTGACTGCCTAAAAAAAGGTAAAAAAGGGAAGAACTAAAAATAGATCTAAAAGAGGCATGGGCGGTAAAAAGTAAAAAGGAAAAGTTTCAGATGTTTACCTCCGGTATGAAGCTCATCGTCGCTGATGGAATTGCTGATGGAACTGCCGTCGCCGATGGATTTGCTGGCGGAGCCTCCGTGGCTGGCGGAGTTGCTGATGGTGCCGCCATTGAAGGAATGAAGCGGAATGTAGATGAAAGAGGGATCGTCGGAGAATGCGGTTGGAGGCCAAAAGGGCGCTGCGAGAAGATAGAAAGTGATTCGCCGGGGAGGAAGTTACTGAGCTCGTGGAGAAGAAGAGGCAGGGAACGCCAGTATTTAAAGACGGTCCGAGAGAGGGGGTAAAGGCGGGATTTTGATGGTGCCGTCTACACGAATTCTGGGGGAACAGTTGTCTCAGGTGCCTAGTTCGAAAAAATTGCAATCATCACGTAGAAGACCGCGAGAGAGAAGGAGATTTTTGCCGCGTTTGTTTTGGAGGAGATATTAGAAAAGAATTTCGAAGTAAAAGTCATGTTTTACTCCGAAACTGGGGGGCATGTGTTGATGCCAGATTTTGACACGTGTTGAATCGGCGTCAGGGAAGGAGGAGATTGGCCGATGCGGCAGACTTAAAGGTTACAATTGGGAATCGGCCAATTGGCGCTACAGTTAGGAATCGGCCGATTGGCGCTGCAGTGTTTCGGGCGATTGGCGAATGGAGTTGGTGGGGGTCGGCCGATTGAAAGGCTGGAGCATTTGGGCCAATATGGGCTTGCGCCAACAGATAAATTATTTGTAGAAGGGGGATGAAGCCAATGGAATCCCAAGAGGGGATGTTGAGTCAAGATGAGATAAGATCCCAGTCAAAGATGATATGACATTGGTCAAAGAGCGACGCCGACTCGGTCGAGGAGTAATGGAAGGAGTTCGAATTGGAATAGGAGATGGCAGCAAAAGATCCTGCGGGAATCCGTTTCCTTTAGGAGAGTCTTATAGATATAGTAGTTTTTATATTTAAGTCAAGTCGGCGACTTCGCCAATACATCATTTTCTTTCACGAGTTCGTACAGGTTGGCAGGACTGCATCGACACGATCTCCGGCCAATTGGCAGGTTCCGTTTATCGAATAATATCTAAGCTTTAACTTCGGGCGCATCGCCGTTGTTTCGTTTAGATTTATTCACCAGTTATCGATATTTACTAGAATTATAGGTTTTACCTATTGTTCTAGTTTTATCACCAGTTATCCAGCTTTAGATCGAACTGTCGGCTTTATCATTAATTTTTCTTATTTATCATCATATAGCCGATTAGATCTATTTTGAGTGTTGCATCGGTGGCGATTGTTTAAGTTGCTCCAGTAGTTTCTTTGCAATCGCTATGTGATTATCTGCTGATCTATAGCCGGTCATCTTCATAGCAAATCGGCCGATTCGCTGATACGCTTTTCGGGACAGATCAGAACTTTAGCCGATCGAGACCCCGGAATTTAATACGTTTCTTTCCTTGTCAACCAACAGGTCAGATTGACTGGCACGCCGCGCGAACCGCACTAGGGCGATCATGCGAACAGGAGTTAAGCAGATTCTCCCGGGTCGTGTGTCCGACACTGAAGGTCATCGGCCGATTTCCGGCCGGTTTTTAGCGCCAACACATGGTTAGATGAGGTAGGCAGCAGGTGGTGACAGCCCTGTCCGTCCAGCGTAACCCTCCCCGTTCGTGTAGTAGCTGTAGGAGGTGCATAAAATAACCGTGAGGATCTAGTGGCCACCTAGCCATATCCTGTGCGGTCTCCCGGTGGTGCCTGGGAGCCTACAACCCGTTCCTAGTCATGTGTATGTGTATGAGTGCTTGGTATAGACTGTATGCTTAGTTAGGAGTACGTAAGTCCTTAGATTAGCTTTCTTCTTCCTTTCTCCCTTCCTGTAAGCTTTGCATAAAGTTAGAAGTTGAGTAACTTGTGTGTCACACTACCTCTTTACCATATATTATCTTACCCCTCTTTATTCAATAGAATATCCATGCTGGAACTAATCAACATACTAATCTTTTCCAATAACCGCCGCCTTCCCTGCGGAAATATAAATACGACCCCGTACTCATGGGTAATATGCTACAACGGTATTCCATGCGCTTGCGGATCCTTCTGTAACGTAAGAAATACCCGACGGCATTTCTGGCGTCGTTGCTAGGAAATACCTATCCTAGTGATGACGCTATGAAACGCCAACAAGCATTTTTGGCGCCGTTGCCGGGGAAGGCACTGGTTAAAGGAATAGATCAAATGGTTGATGAAATTCTAAAATGGTATTCAATTGTTTAAACAGGCTAACTTGGCTTTGTCTTCTCTCTTTTGTGTGAAGACAGGGTATTGTATGATTGGTTTCGATCTGCCACAAAATTTCACTGAGAATCCGGAGTCACTTTTGAGAAGAGTTCGACCTCGCGTTGTTCCTCCTCAGATTACTCTTTCGACAAGCGAAACAATCAATATTGCACCATCAACTTCCAAGACTATGGCTTAGAAGACTCTCCGTGATTACTCAGCCCCTTCGGCCGACAATGTCCCAATCGGGCCAAATGTTAATGCTAAAGCTGAGAATTTCGAGATCAAGACGGGTCTCATTACGATGGTGCAAGCCAGCCCATTCTGTGGCAAGGCCAATGAGGATGCCAATGCACATCTCCAGCAGTTCCTGGAACTGTGCAGCACTTTTGTCATCAAGGGAGTCACAAAGGATGCAATTCGACTCCGTTTGTTTCCGTTTTCTCTTTTGGGGAAGGCGAAACAATGGTTCTACACCAACAGAAGTGCAGTAACTACGTGGGATGAGTGTGCCAAGGCATTCCTCATGAAGTTCTTCCCGTTGACTAAAACCAACGCTCTTCGGGGAAGGATTTCCAGTTTTCAGCAGGCGTCAAATGAGTCAATAACTGAAGCTTGGGAGCGGCTTCAAGAGTACATCCTAACGTGTCCTCACCATTGGATGGACGCTTGGCTCATTCTAAAGATCTTCTACAACGGGCTGGCTCCAACAGCCCATGATCATATAGACGCTGCTGCAGGTGGTGCTTTCTTCTTGCTAACCATTGACAAAGCCAAAACTTTGATCGAGAAGATGGTGTGCAACCAAGGTTGGAACGACGAACGTCTCCAACTTCGCCAGCGGGGCATGCACTCCGTCAAGGAGATGGACATGATCACCGCTAAGCTCGACCTCCTCATCAAGAAGATTGATGAACACCCCCAAGAAAAGGCTCCAACTCAGGTACTTCAAGCCTTATACTCTCATATGACCTGCGAGGCCTGTGGGAACATCGGACATTCGGGGAACGACTGCCCCAAAACCCAGGAAGAAGTCATGTACATGAACAACAATAACGGGTTTCATCCACAAGGAGGTCAGGGGTGGAACCAGTCGCGCCCCTACTACCAAGGAGGTAATGGTAATTCAAATTCGTTTAATCCTAACCAACCTTCCTTGAGGGATCTTGTCTTAAGCCAAGCAAAGACCAACAAAGCAATCCAGAAGAAGCTGGCTGCTAAGAACAAGACCTTGGAGACCGTCCAAGCGAAGATGGAAGGCATCTCCTCAACACTCAAGAACCAGCTGAGCTTCAACAAGATGTTTGAAACCCAACTAGCTCAGCTGGCCGCCGTTGTTCCTTCTGCAGAGACAAGGAAGATCCCGGGGCAACCCGAGGCTCCCCCGGAGAGCGTTAATGCAATAACCACAAAATGGGGTAAGCCATCACGTGGTAAATTCTTTACTAACTATGCAAAAATACTTGAATGCCCACGGAAGAGTTCATGGGGTGATCTAGCAGTAACCATAAAGGAGGATCCCAGAACCCCAATGATCAACTACTCAATATACGACCGTTAGACCTTTGAGCAAGCGTCAACATCATGCCCAAGGTAACTTTCGAAGAACTAGCCTATCCTACTATTTCCCCTACTTGCATGTGTGTGCAGCTAGACGAATCCACGATACGATATCCTGAGGGAATTGTGAAGAATCTCCTGGTGCGAGTCCAGAATTCATTCATCCTCGCGGACTTCGTAGTCCTTGACATGGAGGGTGATTAGGGAATCTCGCTCATCCTTGGGCAACCATTCCTAAGAGATGCCAAGGCCAGAATAGATGTGGGGACCGGAAGAATCAGTTTCCGGATTGGGAAGAGGACTATGAAGTTCTGGTTTCACAACAGATGTAAACAAGTATACCTGCTTCATGAGGCTAGCAAAGGACAAGGGCAGGGGATGGAACCGGAATGGTTTGAAGACTGGGAGATACATAGTCTCACACCCGAGGATCCAACTCCCACACCACCGACAACACCAAAGAATAAGACCCAGAAGGTGTGGAGAAAGAAGAAGACGTCATCGTCCGCGATATCCTCTCCAGGTATGGACGATTCAACCTCGAGTTAAACAGGAATGGAGAGGGTCCTGCTCATCGGACCTTAAACAAAGAGCTACCTTGGGGGAGTCCTTACACCAAGTGAACTGTGTCCTCTACTGCTTTCAATAAAGATATAAAAAACTCTAACAACCAAACAAATATTTCCTGCTTTAAATTTCCCTTTTCCATATGCATGGTAAGAATGCTTAGTCTTCCTAAGTTGAAAGGATGAATAATTGTTATGCTCTTACTTGTCTGTCTTGCTTAAGTCCTAAAGCATGGTGGTTCCTAAGTTTTAGTTTGCTGGCTGTTTAAACCTTGGTGCCATGAACCCGAACGTCTCATGGGTTGCACGTGCTTCATCCAAGTCTAGGTTGTTGTGAGTTTAGATATGGAAGATTGAGCTTTATAATCTTGTCCTAAGTGAAGCATGATATCTGGAGTATTTTTGTTTTCAAAATCTAAAAAAGGAAAGACAAGTTCCTCAATGATGTTCCAAGTCCTACCAAAGCCATATGTTATTTACATTGAAAAACCCTTCACATATGTTGCTTGCTATTTCATTGAGCTTTGTCAAATTGTTGTGACCCTAGTGAGATGCTTTTCATATCCTCTTGATCAAGATCATGCACACGTTACACCCATTGCAACATTCCTACACTAGGAATTAGCAAATCCATCCATCCACCAAATAAATGCTCCATGAAGTCTGTGGTCCCTCCTCATGTTATCCCTGAAAAAGAAATTAGGCTTGGTCATCCCTGAAAAAAAAGAAGAAGAGAAGAGAAAAAGAAAAGATGACATGCCAACGAAGCATGACCCAAAAAAAAAGAAAAGAAACAATAAGAGGGGGATAGCCGTGTCTAAAGGAAAATACAAAAAAATAAAATAAAGAGGAGAGAGATCACAACCCAAAAAGGAGTAATCATACCTTCCATCCTTCCACACACATGCACCTCTTGATCATAGGATATGACTTTTTTTCTCCATGGATCCACTCTTTGTCTTGGAAATATATGAAATGCAGGTATGCTTCATCCATTCCATACCTTCAGTTGTAGGAGGTGCATAAAATAGCCGTGAGGATCTAGTGGCCACCTAGCCATATCTTGTGCGGTCTCCTGGTGATGCCTGGGAGCGTACAGCTTGTTCCTAGTCATGTGTATATATATGAGTGCTTGGTATTTACTGTATGCTTAGTTAGGAGTACAGAAGTCCTTAGATTAGCTTTCTTCTTCCTTTCTCCCTTCATGTAAGCTTTGCATAGGGTTAGAACTTGAGTAACTTGTGTGTCACACTATCTCTTTATCATATATTATCTTACCCCTGTTTATTCAATAGAATATCCATGCTAGAACTAATCAACATACTAATCTATTCCACTAACCGCTGCCTTCCGTGCAGAAATATAAATATGACCCCATACTCACGAGTAAAATGCTACAACGGTATTCCGTGCGCTTGCGGATCCTTCTGTAACATAAGAAATACCCCACGACATTTCTAGCGCCCGTTGCTAGGAAACACCTATCCTAGTGGTGATGCTATGAAACACCTACAATATGTAATTGAAATGAGTTCTGTATGTGATAGCTACTAATCTGGGGACTATCACGATGATACAGAGAGTCAGGTTCTCATTCCGAAAACCCGGATCGTTTCAGTTGGTATCAAAGTCATACATGATCGTAGCACGAGCCTTAGCAATGATCGCTAGGTTTAGGACACTCCAAACGACTCTATCCGCTTAATATACTACCTTGAACTATATCCTCTCTGCACCTTGACTAATTTCCCCCATTACCTGTCATTCTCTTACCTACGCTAACGCCACTTCTACGTGTACACAGAATGGATGCTGCTATGAGAGACCTCTTGGAGAAGGTAATCCATGAGCTAGAGACGTACGCCCACTACCGCCAGGGGCTAGTCTACATGATGGAATGCGTTTTGCGAATAGCCAGCATCACCCAAGAATGCGTCAAGCTCTCTTCCCATTAGATGGAGATCCGCCCGCATTACATCTGCCGCACATGAGTACTGGCTATCATGCCTGATCCAGAAATGCCGGACTTCCCGGGAGAAATGGTCTCCAGTTCAGGTATTCTGCTGGCCACGGCCATTCAGTCTGCTGCCAGGGACATGACAAGAAGGATCATCGCTTGGTTCTAGGACACCAGGTTCAAGATGAAATAATGCTGATTGATTCCCAGAGCTATTTTTGCTACCGAAGATATAAAGGCCATCCATGCGGCAATTGCCGACGCCCCATACCACGTGCAAGGAAAGAATCAGCTCTTGATCCGCACCACTGGGACTTACCTGTTTCATGTGGACTGCCTGCTGAGGGATATGGAGAAAGAGCACCATACCATGTATGAGGGATTCGTTGCTTGTGCGTAGTGCAACCAGATCTTGGAGAGTGACATTCAGAGAGAGTCTGAGATTGCCCATCACACTAAAGGGGACCAGAGCACGCTAGCTCAAAGAATCAACGAGGAGATCACTCTGATGCTAGCCGCAGAAACCCAGCTTATCCAGGCAAAGGCCAAGCTTGCTGAGCTCGGGACACGCCAAGCTGAGATGAAGGTCAAGGAGGAAGCGTACCTCGCAACCATGGAGCTGATGAAGGACAAGGCTGTAACACCCAAAAATATAGGAAATAAAATTTTAAAAATATTTTTATAAAAGCCACAAAATAAAAATTGTGCATGCATCTTTCTCTCTTTTTCTTTTTCTTCTCCCACTCTTTTCTTTCAGCCCAACCCAAATCCTTCTCTTCTCTTCTTCTTTTCTTTTCTCCCCGCGGCCTAACTCAGCGGCCCAAACCAGCCAGCCCAAAATCGCCCACTCTCCCTTACCCCTCTCCCACCGACAGCTGGGCCCCACCTGTCAGCGCCTTCTCTTTTCCTTCCTTTCTTCTTCCTCCGCACCGCTCCCCTCTTTCCTTTTCTCCGCCGCGATGCCAGACGCGCCACCGCGCCGTCGTCCGCGCTCCCTCCCCTTCCTTTTTCCTTCCTCACCCCGAGTCCGGATCGACTCCGCGCCGTCGCCCGCGTCTCCTCTTTTCTTCCCCGTGACGCTGGATGCCTTACTGGCCGCGGTACGCGTTCGCTCTTTCCTTCGCCGCCCGCCGCCTTCCCTTTTCCCTGGCCACTCCGCCCCTATAAAATCCACGCCGGAGCCCCCGCTTTGCACCAGAGCCATCTTCAACCCTTTCCTCTACTCCCCACCGTCGCA
Source organism: Panicum miliaceum (assembly GCA_032594955.1). Taxonomy (NCBI): domain Eukaryota; kingdom Viridiplantae; phylum Streptophyta; class Magnoliopsida; order Poales; family Poaceae; genus Panicum; species Panicum miliaceum. The sequence continues at coordinate 426,237 of CM064070.1, read as the reverse complement.
CGCCTCTGGAGTTCGCACACCGGAGGAACGCCGCCGCCCCGTGTCGCCGCCCTTCCGTCGATTCGCCGTCCTGCTGCTTCTCCGCTGCCTTCAACTCTCGCCAGAGTTCCGCGAGTTGGTGAGCGTCAAGCCGCACCCGTTTCCCCTCTCTCTCTCTCGCTCTGTCGCAGCCGTGATTGCTTGTTGGACCTTTGTTTCCGCCCGCCGCCGTGGCCGCCGGTCTACAGTCGCCGCACCACCGTCTCGTGACCACCAACACTTCGCCGTGTCGCCCACTCTCTAACCGGCATAAACCCAGCTTGAACTAAGCCCCGGAACACTGGATTCGGTGAAGCTCCGGCCGTCCGCCGCTGCTCTCGCTCGCCGCCGGCGCCCAGCGCAGCTCCGATTCGCCCGACCCTTTTGTTCAGTCGAGCCGACCCTCGTTCCACCGCCCGATTTGGATCTCACGGCCGGAACAGATCCGAGTCGCGTCCGTTTCGCCCGACCCTTACCCCGCCGTCGATTCTGATCCAACGGACCAGATTCACGACCCTAGCCGTCCCCGGAACTTTTGCAGAAAAGCCCCTAGGTTTTCCAGGAATCAACCCGCAGTCCAGATCAGTAGAAAAATAATTAGAGTTGAGCCCTTTCTTTTTCTGTTCCGACCCCTGACTTTTCTAGAATTAATACCCGCCGTCCAAAACCTCTAGTTTTGCACCCTGACCCTCTGTATAAGGTTTAATTATGTTTTAGCTCCTGATTTCTTCAGATTTAGCCCCTGGAAGTTCAAAACTCTCGCAGTTAGGTCCCTAGATCACTGTTTTAGCCATATCTTCATCGTTTCAACTCTGATTTCAGCGATTCTTGCGCTCACGTGATCCTTGCATCATGAACTACAATATTATCATCTTTTTAATTTCTCTTTGTATTGTTTGTTGTATTGTTTCTTATTTGTTTGTGTATGCTTGTTTGTGTGATCGCGTAGACAACGTGACGTTCGAGCAAAATCAAGAGCAAGCTTACGAGGAAGAGACTCAACAGCTGTTTGAGGAAGGCAAGTGGATTTCCCCCTTGCATATTCTATTTGATCCCAACAACAGCATGATAATTCTCTTTACTTTATTGTTGCTTGCATAAACTTGATGGGTTACCTATACTAAGGACATACCTTGTCTTTTACCCCAAACCTTGAAACACCTAGGTTTACTATTTATGTTGGGTAGACACGCTTAGTTGCAAACTTTGGGATTGATATTGGTCTACTCTTATGATAATTATGGTCACGTTTCATATTGTTGTTATACCACGTTAATTCAAGATCAACTTTGTTTAATGGGAACATGGAGAACCACCCAAGAAAATAGTGCAACCACAAAGTCATATGGCTCTGACCTTAGCCAATTAATTAGATGTGTAGTTTGCTGGTGGACTTACCGAAAGGGCAAGGAGGGGGTCGGTGATGGGGGTCATAGCCCGGTCCTCTTGGGGTAGCTGCCTTTGCTAAGGAGTTGACCATTAGGGAGGTTTATGGACCACATTGCTACTGAAACTCTAGCGGGCTGCCTAGCTCTCGACATGTCTTTGTAAAGGCTTCGTAGTGTACCCTCGCCACTCACCTCGGAAGTGTTTAAGGGCCTTGCAAACCCGGGCGACTCAGGGAAACACGATTTGTGGGTATTTGCGTGTAAAACTTTTATAACAGCCGTACTCACGGTTAAGAGTGGCTTGGACCCTCACATGATAATGAAATTTGAAGATTAATTAAATTGTGGTTCGTGGTTTATGTTGATGTTGATGGTACCTTTATGATTTTACTAAAGTGGGTTGGTATAAACTTAAACCTAGTTAATAGGTGCTTGTTAATAAATACTTGACCAACTAAAAGTTACCGCTGCTGCAAGCCTTAGCCTATCCTTGATGGCCTTGCATATTCACCCCACTTGATGAGTACCAACCATAAGAGTACTCACCCTTGTCCACTGTTGTTCAGAAGAAATCTTTGAAGAGGAGAACTTCGACGACTTCGAGGAGTTCTAGGCTTTGCGTTCACCAGTCATCGCCTGTGGAAGACGGAGTTGTTGCAGACTTCGTATAGGGTATATCGGTGTATCGTTTAAAGACCTTTGTGTCTCTTTTATTCGGAGTGTAATATTGTTAAATACTTTATTTAGTTACTTTTGAGCATTGTCTTTGATATATTACACTTTTCTGTCTATCATGTGTGTGTGAACATGATCCTGTTGCACACATGAGATGCATCTGGTTCTTTCTAGAATCGGGTGTGACAAAGGCGGACCGTAGCCTGAAAAACTGGATGGAGTCAGACTCGATTCTAGTCAACGAGATTCAGGAGCTATTGGATCAGTTGCCAGAAGAGTACCAACCCATTGTCAGGAAGGAAGACTTTTCAGTGATACCCAAAGACTTTCACCGGAAAGAGCATTCGCTTGAGAACCTGCCACCCTCGGGTGAGGCCAAGAAAGTACTAAGGGTCACCGCAAATGATTGGATCTTTCCAGAGGGCTACCCTGAAGAGTGCTAGACGATGCAAGCATGCAAGAAGCCCCGCCGCTCTAAGGACTGGAGCGTGTGGTGAGGTTCTTTGATAGTAGAGTTGTAACATAAGTAGGATGCCGATGTCACATTCCGGCGTAACCTTGGGTGAGTTGAGTCGTAAGCCGATGACCCATCCTGCCTTTGAGATGTCCCGAGTTGTGTCTAAGGCTGATGTCACATACCACCTTAATCATCCTAAGCTATCCAGTGTTGTCCGAGGAGTCACGTTATAAGTCAACTCTATTTTGTAAGCTTTCACGAGGTACTTTTAGTATGCTAGCTGTTGAGTTATCTGAAAGGTTTGGCTGTAACCTCGAGATAACAAGGGTGTAGGACTTGTAATGCTGAATGAATGAATGATTGGATCTTATGTGTTTTATATGACTTTTTCTTGCTTTTTCCTATTGAGTGAACTTGTAATGTGTGTAATTGCTTAATAACCTCCCTTGAGGTGAGCGACGCTACTAGTTAATGACCACCACTTTACAATGCAAAGATCATGGGGAACCAAAGCCCAGCTGTTAAGACCGAATAGTCGGACAAGCCAAGAACAACGTGTCGAACCACACCAATAACACAGATACACATCTGCTCAGCAAGAGATTTCCAAGAGCACAATCAGAACAACAAGATCAAGCAAGACCACGGTCTGAATAGGGAACATACCTCAACGAAGCAACACTCTGGCGAGTGCAAGTCCAACGCCACCAAAGAAGGCCACAATCAGACGTTAGAACCAGTAGATGACACAGACACAAGAGAGCTGAGTACCCCAGAAAGCTGCCATGAGAACTGGTAGAACCAGCTAAGAGAACGCAAATAGCATACCAAAAAGTGGAAGGCCGAACCTCAGGATCAGGATTGGACCTTTCTGGAAATTAGAGATGCATCACCTGTCCACCCCAGTACAACCTGCGATCAAACACTCTTATGCCCAATAGAATTGAGATTCCGTAAGCGCACAGAATACACTGTTTTAGCACTTCACCTTAGATTATTCCGGGGTATCCAATTTTCATGGGGAAGTGTTATGGTAATAAGAGTATCGATTGAATGGATGGTAAACTTTACTGGGAATAATCACCAGCTAGATAGCAGGGGTAAGCCAGATAAATGATAGGATAAGTGGCCAGGCAATGACCGAGTGACACACAGGAGACTCTTCCTTAGAGCGGTAAGTAGCTAGGAGGACAACGAGCGAGAAAGACTCCTAAAACACTTCTAAACCAACCAACTAGCCTCTCTAGTCTAAACCTGAACTAACCTAGCTGTCGGGAGAATAGAGCTTACTTCGGCAGCTGGGGCGGAAGGACCACAGACTAAGGGAGAAATGGGGGAGGGGGGGGGTCCAACTCGGCCAACGATCTACTGCTATGAAAACAGCCAAACGTGGTGGACTACAAAGGACGGACAGGGTTGTCACCACCTGCCGCCTACCACAGCGGTTCCGTGGGGTGGAACACACTTTCTAGCTAACACTAAGCCAGACACCACATTTGCACTCAGTGTTAGGATTTCCCCTGAGGCCTTCTAGAGAAATCCCCCTCAACCTAGGGAACTAACTTGAGCCCCCTAGTCCGGGCGAGAAAACCCGAAAGATAAGGTCCCAACAAACTAAGACTAGAACAAAGCCTAAGCTAAAGGGAAGAACTTCCGCACACAAGCAAGATCTTGGAAATAAATAAATTAAAGTGGAAGGTAAAGCTGACTCGGTAAGATAAAGAAGATAACTTATATTGATAATGTCAAAGGACACTTCTGATTGCCTCCTGAGGTCGGTAACAGTTGCTTTTTAGTTAAGCAACCGTTTCAGGCATGCAGGTAGGCCCTTGAATCCGTGTGTGAAGCCTTTCAGATCCTCGGATCAAACCGACTTCAAGTGCACGATGCATGATCCTCCTAGGTGTGTTTGTTGACTCCTGGATCAATGACGTGGCTAGAAGAGGGGGGACCAGGCCGGCCGGCCTAGGGGAGGCTGGCCGGCCTGGGATTTCTCCCAAAATGGCCCATCTTTGGTAGACTTATTATTCCGGAGATTTGATGAACGATGGTCGAATAACGGCCGTCAACACACCCCAAGCTTAAACTCTTGCTCGTCCTCGAGCAAGGCTTAATACTTAGGCTCGGCGGATCAGGAGTTGCATCAATGTCCACCCCCTACAGGTACCTTGTGCATAGCAAATTACTCATACTCGTTTGTACCTAAGGATGCTGATCGTACCTTGGTTTGGAGTGTGGCGCTTAGTCACAATTCTTCCCGTGCCTTGAGCGGTAGAGAAACTAAACAAATCCACTGGAGTTATTCTGCTACCTGTTCAGGTTCCTTCTCGGAATTTTGATAATTTTTTCAAAAGAATGGTTTTGAGATTCCCCAGTGGCACTCTCAAGATCGCTCAAGGTGTATAATCCTTACCATGGTCGGAAATTGATGGTTTTCTTCCTACTTCTAAGGCTGATATATGGAGCTTAAGGGTAGGAGGAGTGTCGCATATCTTGGTTACCTTTGTTGCCAAGCCGAAGAGTTGTTCGAAGGAGGTAGGTACCTAATCAAATTCCGATATTGTGGAATATGTAATTTTCAGGGGAGGGGGAGAGGATGGACTCACACTTGGAATAATTTTGGTCTTCTATTTGCACTCCTGAGCTCTTTTGGTTTTTGGAGAGTATGGGTTCTATCTCTTTTCCTCTTTTCTTTCTTTTCTCATACTCATTTTTTTTCATGATAGCCCATACTCTCATGATGAGGATGGATACATGAGCGGAGTGACGGAATGCGTAGACCTTATATGAATGGGTTCACGGTGGAGATTTTGGGCTGAGGTATGGATGCGATATCTAGCGAAGGTGGCTGTCGATACCTGGAGTAGGTGATTGACCGGCCAGATGACTTTTGAGGCTAGAAAACAATGGGTACACAAAGGAGAAAGATTGGTATATGACAGGTACCTTTCCTCGGATGGACTCATTGTTCGACAAGGCTCAAAGCAACTCAAGATAGCATACGTGGCTTAAAATGGCAGTAACCATTTTATGGCTCTGGATAGGACATTTAAACCAAAGGGGAACTCTTTACCATGTTTTCATTTTCAAAGAAATTCTGAGAGGTTCCCTAGTAAAGCATGCAGTTTCATTCTAGTTTTACTATCTCAAATTTTTCCCAACAACATAGGCATGGAAATCATGTTCATGCTCCCACAAATCCAAAACAGGGTTTGCCAGCAAGATCAAGTACTAAGCGAGTAACAAGCTATAAACGAGGCACTTGCAGAACATGAACAGAGCAGCTATTCATTATTTTCGAAGGTAGAGTTTGCACGGATTTCCACACATATAAGTTGGGAGTTCATTGTATTCTCTTTTTTTAGCATGGCGACTTTAGAACGAAAAGGATAGGTTGGACAACTTACCTGGATACTCCCCAAGCTTGGATGAAGCACAGTCTTGGGTGCTCCCCCAAGCTTCATTGAAGCTCAGTTCTGCTGACTTGAGTCCTGTGGTGGCTGCTGGTACGGGTATTGCGGATATGGATAATATTGCGGCGGGTACAGATAGTACTACTGTGGACGTGGCTGCTGCTGAGGGTCGTGTTGCTGCTGCGGCAGATATGGGTAATGCGGATATGGGTAGTGCTGCTGTGGTGGATGCTGAGGCTGCTGTGGTGCATGCAGATGCTGGCTGAGGCCTAAGTGGGTAAAGATATTGGTGGTGTCATGGAGTAGAGAGGTGTTCATACTCCAGTTCTGCTGGGTAAGCTCGGTGTTGTGTGCGAGGTCGATGCTGAGCTGGTCCTGTTGCTGCCCCATGGTGTTGACCCGAGTCGTGAGATTGGTGATCCCACGCATGATCGGATTCTTGTAACCGTAGCGTGCTGAGCTCGACGGACCAACCTGCGGACCATAAGAATCCTGCATACGTGGGGGGTAGTAGGGTTCTTGGGCTGCACCTTGTTCTGATGTTCCTCCAGCGATGCTCGTTCCTCCCTGAGTAAAATACTCATATGTTTCTTCGAAGCTCATGTGGGAGGTTCCAGCATGGTGAGAGGGCCCTGCTTGTTCTTGCTGCTCGGTGCTCGATTGCATTTGTCGCCGAGTTTTTGTACCGGTGACGCTGTGATGAGCTGGCTCCTTATTCTGGATCTACAAGAGGTAACTCTTCACCGAGTAGAGAGAGAGAGTCTCGGGCATGGGAGCTCGACCTCTATATCGTACCCGAGGAAAGTCATAAACAGCGAGTTACCTGGCCCCTCGCGCATCATGTGTCCCTGCACAAAATGTTCCTCGCCTACCCGTAGCTGGTACACATCCCCCCATGGCAAGTAAGTGACTTGGGCATTGTCCGTGCCTTGACATGCGTAGCAATACGCGTGACAAAGGTGGTTATATCAATGGGACTTCTGCCGGCAATCATCTTCTGCCAGTGAGCAAGCATGCTCATGATTGGGGAGAGCTTTATCTTCTTTGCCATTGCAAAGAGATACTGCAGTTGGGGGAGACTGCAAAGGTGAAAGTCGGAGCGCGGGTGCACCACCATACAAATCCACTTTGCTAACATCCTGAGAGTAGGGTGATGGATAGAGACTATGCTATTCCAGCTACTCACAGGTTGCTCAGAAATTTCATTCCAGCAAGTGGTCCAATCATATTTATATGTTTTAGCCAAAATAATCGGATCTAGCAAGCACTTTTTATCAAAGCCTAGAGCAACACTAATTTCTTTCACCATTAATTTAAATTGCTCATTGAAGAAATGGAAATAAATATAAGTGGTATTACCGTTTTCTTCAAAACTGAGAGTCATGAGGAATTCCATGGTGAGAAATTTCGAACCTGGTTCCGTCATGTCGGCCAAGTTGTACCACCCCACGTTGCTGAATGCTCAGGTCATGTCCGTCTTTATGAAAAAGAGAGGTTCAAAGATCCTGATGTGGTGCTACGTCTGATTCCTCAGCAGGTCTAGTGCCTCCCGTTCGTAGTCGTGCCGCGGCACGAGCTGTTCAATAGAAGTGAGGACACGGATACGAGCTTGAACGCGGCTCCTTGGCACTGCGGGGGTTGCGTCCTCTTGGGAGTCAATATCTCGGTGACTTGAGTCAACTGACATATTATCCTTGGAGGATGTCGTCCCGTGCGAGTGCCGAGAGCTGGAGGGGCTGAGCTTCTTGAGCTTGTTCTTCGCGGCTGTCCATATACTGCCTGCAAAAGGTTAGCGCACACACAAAGAAAATACCCAAAGGACTAAACAAAAGAGTTAGTGGTTAGTCGTCCTTGTGGGGGATTAACCTCCACAAACGTTCTCATTCAAGCACCAAGAATTTTATTCAAACGAAAAGGGAAATTATTTTTGTATTTTTCTGTAGCTAAAGTGAAGGTTTAGCACTGATTTTATTTTGTTTTTGGTGGGTGCAGCACTTAAGCTCTTTACTTAATTAGCCCAAGGGCTAAATTAACTAAAGATGCTTAGAGAGGGAGAAGGGATTTCGAACTCGGGAAAGGGCAGAAGAACCTGAGCTGCTGGTGCATCGAAGAGGATTGGGAGGCTTGGCTTTTATAGCCGGCCAGCCTGGGACAGGCCGGTTGGTGCCTGAACGGCGCAGCAAGCTCCAGCTCATGAACCTAGGCGTAGGATATTAGGTGGAGGTGCTGAATTTTTGTGGAGATGTGACAGCACCGGTGATGGAGAGGCCGGCCGGCCTGCATGGGGCCGGTCGGCCTGGTGTTGCGTCGTCTCGCGCTCCTCCTTCGCCTGCGCACTCGCTCTTGATAACACTCCACTGCTGCATGTGCTCTTTTTCTGCACGACGGGATGTTTGTGGTGCAAAGGAGGTCAACCATCGATGATGGGTTAATTGGCCCTCCACATGCACGATCATGGGTGCAATGCACCATGATTCCTATCCCTGCACATTAGTGGACTTACTCGTGCTGTACCCTGGCCAGGGGATGAAATGTGGAGCCAGCCGGCCTGCACTCTGGCCGGAATTTTCTGATTTTTTTATGCAGTGCAAAATAAAAATACACATCGAAAAATAAAGATGCATTTTGAAAAAATTTAAACATGCCATGATTGAACTGAAAATTGAAAGAATTAAACTATCCTATATGCAAATGAAAGAATGGATGACTACCATGTACCTCATGGCGAGAGCTTGGGTTTTGAGTCCGGAGCAGGACTCTCCGTTCCTTGAGTTTGGTTGTCCTCACCTGCTAGAGTTGCTATCGGTGGTGACACTTTCTCATGCCACACTTTCTTTGTGGGCGTGGCTGATTCGACCTCTTTCTTTTCTGATTCCAGAAATTTCTTACGTTGGACCTGTCGCTTCGCATTTCTTTGGTTGTGCACCTTGATTTCCTTCTCTTGAATTCGTATGCTTTCTACGAGTTCGATGAGGCTTTCAATGGCAGGAATGGCTAGATCCTCCGGTTTCTTCTTGGTTCTTTTCTCGGGCTCGTTGTCAAGCTTTTTCTCGGATTGTTGTTTCCGGTTGAGTGTCTTGACTTGGGAACATTGTTCTACCTTCGGTCTGAAGGAGAACTTCTCTTTCTGCCCATTGATGTTGAGCTGGATCTCCCCAGCTCCAACATCAATATGTGTGTTTGCTGTGCTCAAGAATGGCCTCCCTAGGATGAGAGGGGTCTTGGTGTCGACTTCCATGTCTAGGACGACGAAGTCTACAGGTACGAAAAAGTTCCGGATTTTCACCGGAATATTTTCGGCGATCCCCGCGGGGTAGCGAACTGATTGGTCCGCTAGCTGCAAACACATGGCAGTAGGAGCAAGCGCATGACGATTAAGTTTGTCATAGACTACCTTAGGCATGACGCTGACGCTTGTCCCCAAGTTGCAGAGTGCGTGCTTGAAGTATTGAGTCCTGATTGAGCATGTGATGGTGGGACATCCTGGGTCTTTCTTTTTATCTGGGAGAGGATCGAGTATAGCTGCGCTACACTCTTCTGTGAGCTGTACTACCTTGGTGGTCGGTATGTTCTTCCTTTTTCCAAGAATATCCTTGATATACTTGGCATACGTAGGTACCTGCACTGCATGAAGTAGTGGTATATTGACATACAACTTCTTGATTACCTCGACAAACTTGCCGAATTGTTCGTCGGCCACCGGCCTCCTTCTCCGTTCCGGAAACAGTAAGGCGGTTGTGTCGTAGTATTCTCGAGCAGGCCTTGGTGCTTCCTCAGCTTCTCCGTGGGTAGCAGAGGTGCTTCCATGAGCCTCCTCCTGCACCTCGTCTTCAACAATGGTATCCCTGGCGGTTACGGTCTCCCACCATGAACCTGCATCCTGTGGTAGGGGTGGATCCTGCGTGGACTTTCCAGCCCGCGTAGTCACCGCATTCATGTTTTCCTTTGGGTTAACTTCCGGTTGCCCGGGCAGCTTCCCCGTATTAGGGTTAGGACAGGATGAGGCCAGTTGAGCTACTTGAGTTTCTATCATTTTATTAAAGCTCAGCTGGTTTTTAATAACAGAGTTAAACCCCTCTAGTTCTGTGGCCAGAGACTCCAAAATTTTATCATTAGCTTGAAATTTCTTGCTAATGTTATCATTAATATTTTTCCGGCCGTAAACTAGATCTTTTAAATAAGGTTGAAATTTTTATTAAAATTGTTACCTTGCTGTTGACCGAAGGGGAGGCTGGGCTTGGAGTTCCATCCTGCTGTTGAGGACAATATCCTAAATTGTTGGGAAAGTTGTTCCCAACGAAATTCACATCCTCCTGTGTCAATGGGCAGCTATTGCCCGAATGCCCAGTGTCACCACATGGCTCACATGTGATCCTCGAGTCCATGATCTGATTGACCTCTTGGTTCAGAGATTCTAGCTTCTTCATGAGGAGATCCATCTTGTCCGCCAGCATATCTACACCATCAATCTGGTGTACTCCTTTCGGGCGAGCTGGTTGCCTATCTCCCTTCCAACTTTGGTTGGAGGCGATCTTGTCAATGAGCGTCTTGGCCCGTGCAACATCCAGAGAGAGGAATGCTCCTCCTGCTGCTGCATCGATGTGGTATTGCGCTCTCTGACTCAAGCCATGGAAGAAGTTCTGAATAATCAGCCACTCTTCCATGCCGTGGTGTGGACATGCTGCTATATAATCTTGGAGTCTTTCCCAGGCTTCCGGGATGGTTTCATCCTGGAGTTGTTGGAAACTCGAGATCCTGTTCCTGAGGGCGTTGATTTTGCCCAATGGGAAATACTTGGCCAGGAATGCATTGGAGCAGCCATTCCAGGTTGTGAAGTCTGCCTTGTTGGTGTAGAACCACGTCTTTGCTTTGCCCAGCAAAGAGAATGGGAACAAACGAAGGCGAACGTTATCCAGTGTAGTGCCTTTGGGGTTGATTGTGATACTCACTTCCATGAAGTTGTGGAGGTGAGCGTTGGCATCTTCGGTTGCCTTCCCACAAAAGGGGCTAGCTTGGACCATGTCGACAAGTCCAGTCTTCAGCTCGAAGTCATCAGTGCCTTGGGTATTGTCCAAACCAGTAGGGATATGACTGCTATATGGGGCCGAGTACAGACGTTGACGAACTCCCTCCTAGGGTAAGCCTTTTTTGAGGTGGGACAATTCTCTGCCGAACAACCCACCCAATTCTTTCTGGATTCAGATTGAAGTTGCTTGGTAGGTCAAAACCGGTCATGCATTGCTCTGCATATATCAAAAAGATAAAGAGAGCAATGGCAAGCCCGCTAAAGCTAGCAGTGAATAAAATAGGAAAATTTACCAAACGATTCAATGATATCTTAGCACCAAATTGCTTCCCCGGCAACGGCACCAGAAATGCTTGTTGGCGTTTCTTATGCCCAATAGAATAGAGATTCCGCAAGCGCACAGAATACACCGCTGTAGCACTTCACCTTGGAGTATTCCAGGGTATCGAATTTCAATGGGGAACCGTTATGGTAATAAGAGTATCGATTGAATGCATGGTAAACTTCACTGGGAATAATCACCAGCTAGATAGCAGGGGTAAGCGTGATAAATAATAGGATAAGTGGCCAGGCAATGACCGAGTGACACACAGAAGACTCTTCCTTTGAGTGGTAAGTAGCTGGGAGGACAATGAGCGAGAAAGACTCCTAAAACACTTCTAAACTAACGAGCTAGCCTCTCAAACTCAAACCTGAACTAACTTAGCTGTCGGGAGAATAGAGCTTACTTCGGCGGCTGGGGCGGAAGGACCACAGACTGAGGGAGAAATGGGGGGTCCAACTCGGCCAACGATCTACTGCTATAAAAACACCCGAACCTGGTGGACTACAAGGGACGGACAGGGCTGTCACCACCTGCCGCCTACCACATCAGTTCCGTGGGGTGGAACACACTTTCTAGCTAACACTAAGCCAGACACCACATATGCACTCAGTGTTAGGATTTCCCCTGAGGCCTTCAAGAGAAATCCCCCTAAACCTAGGGAACTAACTTGAGCCCCCTAGTCCGGGCGAGAAAACCCGCAAGATAAGGTCCTGACAAACTAAGACTAGAACAAAGCCTAAGCAAAAGGGAAGAACTTCCGCACACAAGCAAGAGCTTGGAAATAAATAAATAAAAGCGGAAGGTAAATCTGACTCGGTAAGATAAAGAAGATAACTTATATTGATAATGTCAAAGGAAGGATACAAGAGCTTATACCAGACTTCCGAGGATGACTCTGGAATCCTGAGACAAGCTCGACTCGACTATAATTCCCAGACTACTAAACCTAACTCTAGAACTAAAGTGAAGAGAGAACTCCTTCTGAGTGTGTCTTACAAGTGAGGATGGGAGGTCTATTTATAGCTACTGAAGGTCGGTAACCAGTGAAAAGCGTCAACATGACGCAACCTTGACAGTTGCTTAGCTTCCACGCGAAGACTGGGCATTAGTGGCCACCTAGAACGCGTCGGATGTGAAACCCGCCGTTTCCGTCCCATCGCCCGCCTCGCCTAGCCTTGGCCCCTTCTGCCCTACTTTGCCGCTAACCCCACAATGTGCCGAAGCCGAGCTCGCCGCCCTTGTCCCGGCCTTGTCCGCGCCGCTCGTTGTCCTTGCCGCCGGTGCGCCATGGCCACGCCACGGCCATGGTGACCGCGCACGCACCAATCTGTGTCTACCTCGCCACCCGCTCTTGGAGCACGCGCAAGCCACGGCATCACAACGACAGCCCTCCGAGGGTATCGTCGAACATCCGTCGAGCTCCAACACACACACACACACACACACACACACACACACACACACACACACACACACACTCCTCTGCACACCCATGCACGCACACACGGCCACACCGACCCGTGCTGCACCAGATCTGTGCACAGCTGCACCAGATCCAGTGTACCACTGACACCCGGGGCCCGCATGTCAGCAGGCGGAGCGAGCTGCTGACCCGTGGGCCCAAGTAGTTAGTGAGAGAGAGAGGAGAGAGCGTGTGAGGAGAGGAGGAGGCAGGCGGATTGGGCCGACCCCGTCCAATTCGCCGAAACGGCCTGCAAAGTCAGCCCACGTGACCCGCCGGCATGCCGAGCCAATCTCCAAGCCGGCCTGCAAATCTACAGGCCGAGCCATGCTGGCCCGTTAGCCAAGCTGCCCATGATCCAGCTGGCCTACCAAGCCACAGGCCAAGATGACCCCTTAGCCGAGCCAAGCCATGTTGGGCCACCAAGCCGGCCCAGATTCCTTTTGGCCCAAAATCGAGCCACCGGACCCCTCTTTTCCTCTTTACCCGATCCGACGAGCGGGTCCAACCCGTCAGCCACTGATTTAGGCTGACTGGTGGGGCCACTGACTCGTGCACCCCACCGTGGACCATTGATCATTGACCGAGTTGACATTGACCGGTCAACACTAATGTCAGCAGGGCCCACTGCTGATGTCAGCATGACTTCAGCAAGCCACGTGGCACACCCAGGTACTGACACATGGCACTGACTGTTTATTTTCATTTTTGATATTTAATTATTAATTTCAGAAAATGATTTAAACTTATGAAATTCATAATTAATTAACCGGACCTCTGAAAATTATGAAACCAGTTTCATAATTCTTCTAAAATCATGCTCTACCTGTTAGAGTAGGTTTTGTTGCGATTTGGATCTTTTTGAGCAGCTTTGTGCATTTTTCCACTTTAGTCCCTTCATTTATACATATTTACGATTAGCTCCCGGTGAGACGGAGTAGATCGACGTACCAGATGACCCGACGACCCAAGAGGACTTCCAGGACGACTTGAAGATCCAGAAGGACTTCCCCAACTCCTTGAAGACCTAGAAGAACTAAGAAGAACCATCAGGTTCATGCCCATCTATGATTTGAATACCTATTAGGCATTGCTTGCCAGATACGCTATTGCTCCTTGATGTGTTACCTTGGAATGAACCTACATAGCCTATTTTTATATCTAGATTCCTTGTACTCCTATAAATACCTTGATTGAATATACATGAGATGCTTTGGCTACTGTTGCATGTGAATGTGTGGGATATGGAGATATAGTCTTGCCGTGAGTAGGAGATACTCTGTTGAGGAGCTGGTGAATAGGAATCTAGAGGGGGCGAGTTAAACTTAACGTGAAGATCTGATCAAGGGCTTGGGGTGTGCGTTGGGCACATCCTACGGAGTGCCTGTGGCGGACATATGTCCTGGATGGACAATTTAGTCCTTTGTGGATGTTGGGTCCTTTGTGGACGTTGGTGGAGGAGAAAGTGGGCTACACCTGTAATTGGTGCCGTTGACGGACTGTTGCGCCGAATACGTCATTTGTGGGAGATACTCGCCTCGGCAATTAAGGCCTGAGTTAGTGGACCTGGAGAAGGAACTATGTCAAACGTGCACACTACTTATCTGTTATGAGGGTAGATCCGGTCCGAGCTAGTGACGTGCGGCACCACTCCTGTAGGAGGATAGGTGTAACACCTCAGGTGTTTAATTTACTTAATAATTATGAAAAGTTTAAAAGAAAATGAATTATAAATTGGTTTTGCTTGGAGTTGAAAATAGTTGTGTATATGTGCATAAGTGCATGTACTTTAATCAAACAAATTAAATAACTTTCACATCGATGCTAACATGGCTACAAAATTGAATAGGCGCATCGTTTTTGACATGATAAATAAAAGTCTAGTTGAAGCCTAGGAGAGAATGCAAAGTTTTGCCCAGGAAATGACGTGCCCTCCGAATTATACTTTTTGAGTTTTTAAAATAACTTTTGAACTAGAACTCAAATAAATTTTGGTCTGAAACAAAACTTGTGTAACTTTTCATTTTGAAAACCTTTCATGTTCAAGGATTTTTGAGTTGCAACACAAAAATTTGAGAAACACTTAGATACGCAAACCAGCCCCTGCCTTTTCTTCTATTTTCACTGCAGATTCTTCTCTCTACGCTCCGGCCGACCCTCCGACGCACAGGCGCTCGCCTGACCCTTCGCTTTGCCCGACCCTCAGCTTCGCCCGATCCTTCGCTCGCCCGACCCTCGCTTCGCCCGACCCTCGGTTTCGCCCGACCCTCGCTTCGCCCGACCCTCGGCTTCACCCGACCCCTCGCTTCGCCCGACCCTCCGCCGCGGCGCAGTCGCCGCAGGCCACTTGGCCGGCGATGCCTGAACGGCGCTAGGCGCCAAGCCAATGCCTGGACGCGCCCGCACGCCGCGCTCCTCCCCAGTCCGCGCACGCCACGCGCACGCCGGCGACGCGCGCCTCTGCTCCCCGCCCGCCGCGCCCAATGGACAAGCCGCGCCGTGCCCATGTCCCCGCCGCATTCCGCCAGTCGCCGCGCTCGCCGCCCGGCAAGCTAGCTGCTGCAGCTCCTTGCCCAACCCGCGCGCCGCATGATCTCCCGCTCCCCACTCCAAATCCTCGGCGCCCAATCCCCTGCCCGCGCCCACAGCACGCCACGCCGGCTCTTCTCGCCGCCCAACGCGACCAGTGACGCGCCCCCGTCATGCCGCCCGCGCCCGCGCCTCGCAGTCCAGTCCCGCCCTCCTCCCGCCTCTCTGCTGCCTACATAAGACCGCACTGAGCTCCCCCCTCGCGCGCCCAGACACCAGAACGCCGCCGCCGCCACCATTACCGTCGTCGTGCACCACCCGCCCGTGGAGCCCCACTCCCCAGCCTTCCACTGCCCAAACCCATTGCCCAGCGAGCTTGCCCTCCCTCCACTGAAGCTCACCGGCCTCTTCCCCGGCCAGCTCAACCGCCGGAGCACCGCCAGCACCGCCGCGCCGTCGCCGCTCCCCTGCTGCTCCGTGGACGGCCCACTCCGAAGCTCCTCCGTCCAAGACAAGCCTCGAAACGGGTTCCCCTCGACTCCGCGAAGCTCATCGACCAGCCCACACCCTCCCCTCCTCGCCGGAGCACCATCGCTGATGCTCCGCCCCTCTGCTCCACGCCGACGAGCCACCTCCGGCCACCTCCAACCCCGACCAAGGCCATCCCAAGGTAGCTCTCACCTCCCTGGACCTCCACGAACCTTTTCCCCCCACCGCCGACGAGCCCCCTCGCCGGAATTTGGCCGGCCGTCATGCCAGCGCCGCCAGGGACCACATTGCTTTGATTGCAATCTTCCCAGGGGCCTGCACGCAAGTTTCCAGGGACCCCTCTGTAAAAGAAAGTTTTAAACCTAGTTTCAACAATAGTGAACTTGTAAAATTCATATAAAATCGTAGAAAAATCATAAAAATACAAACTCAACTGTTATCGAATCTTTAGATGAAAATCTACAACTTTTGTTACATGGTTTTCTTCAGTTGCTTGCTAAATCTTGCTATAAATTAAATGGAAGGTTTAATAGACTTTAATTGTACCCACTGTTGTAGAAAGAGGCTAAACCTGAAAATTTAACAGTAGATTGGTTGCTTGATGTATAGGCTATTGCAAAAATATTAGGACCAGAAGCCATCTCTAGCTAAACTTTTTTGTAAAACTTATTTATGATATGAAATAATAAAACTAATTTGTAACTGCTATTATATTGTGATTCATGTTGTGAAACTTTTCCAGAGCTGTTATATTGGTGCCTAAATACCACAGAAAAAGTTTAGAACCTTTTTTCTCCATGTAACTTATTTATATAAGTTTGTGGTAGGAAAAATGCACTAAATAAAGATAATAAGTTTCTGTGCTTGGAAAATCTTCATCTTTTTATTGTGGAATTGTTTAGAGTAGCACTTGCTGTATAAAAAGTTTCATACACAGAAACCCTGTAAAACATCCTGTAGAAATTAATCTTTATTAAAATAGGTATATTTTGTCCTATTTATTGTGCCTTGTATCTTGCACAGTAAAATCTGAAAAATTTACAGTAACACATATATGGATAGGTTAATCCCCTGTAAAATTTTTGATGTCAATACTCGCTTGGTTTATCCTGTATAAAAATAACTAGGTTCTAGCAGTGGTTGTGTATTACATTTTTCATAATTATTCTGTTGCGTGAAAATGTCTGAAATTTTTTACAGTGCTTTTGTCTCCGCATAATGTGCTCTAAATAAAAAAATTTTCACCAGAAGTTACCTAGTCCAGAAGTTGTGTTTAATCCATGTTGTGCTTAGAAAATTTAAGTTTCCAATATAACACAACCCCTTCTTGTTTAATGAAGTTAATAGTTTAAGTTATACTCTATTAACAATTGCCCAAAAAAATCTTAACTAAGTAACTTCACAACCAAATTGATGTTTTGTGGACTGCAACTTTATCGTGAAGGAGAATAATCTTCATATACCATCACTATAACTTACACTTGTGCATTCATATAGAATCGACTACCCTCGCCGACGGAACGTACGAGCTGGTGCCTGCGTCCGAGAGTGAGCAGCGTGAAGCCCAAGTGAATCTAACTGAAGCTTTCGAAGACCCGAACCCAAGTTCGAACGAGCCCCAAGCTAACTTTACCCAAGAAGGCAAGCCCCGGAGCATGAACCCTATTTTCCTAAACTTATGCAACTTATTACTCTATTTTACTTGTGCATTAAGTTTATAGGAGTTGAATGAAAACTTAGTCGCATGATCCTAGGTACCCATGCTTTGAACACTAGATGTAAGGTTCGATAGAATTCTATGCTAATAGGACTCCGGTAAAAGCCGAGTGATTTCCTGTCACTCGCGAGAATTTAGGAGTTGAATGTTTACTACATGCTGCAATCATAAGGTCGACGGACGGGGCTATGTTACGATGTTTATGTTGATGATTGAGGCCCCGTCTGTTTAGTAAAAAATGCTAAGGCCCCAGTGTGTGGTAGTGGTGGTTAAGTCTTTGAACGTACGAACCACATGCCGAGAATATGGTAATCCGTAATCTTAAGTACCGGATTGAACCGAGGCCGGAATATACTCCCCACCATCTTGAATTCGTTCACATCTAGCTAATGGCGGGTGCATGTGCCGCCATGGCCGGGTCCATGGGGACATGTAGTCGAGGGCGGTGGGCCTGTTCCGTGAAGTGGGAATTGAAGAAAAAGTTGCACGTGTGACTCTGGGAGTAACCACGTGACGTGTGTTTAGGTTTCCCTTGCAAGGTTAAGAAATTCGATTCGAATCGTCTGTTTCTCGCGGTTATTGAGACTGCTTGACCCTTTTACCACATAGAGTAAGAAGAGGAACAATGATGATGATTAATCTTGTTGGATGAAAAATTAATTCTTCCACCATGTATGATATTGGATAGTTGTTTACCTAGAATGGTTAAAGAAAACTAGAATCTGGAGCTAAAATTTGAAAGTAAGGACCTACTTGTATATGCTTTTCGGCAAAACAAACCCTCAAGCCAAAAGCCTTGCATGTCTAGGAGTCGACTAAGTATATTCCACTAGTTGGGTAAGCCTTGCTGAGTATTAGTATACTCAGCCTTGCTTGTGGCTTTTTTTCAGGTGAAACTTTCAAGGATATGATCGCTAGTTTGACTTGGCCTTGTACCCTTCCTCCTGGTTGGTCAGTGGAATGGGATACGCCCCCGGCCAACGATGATAATGCTGAGTGATGTCTCCTACGGGCTTCATCGAGGCATCCTGTACCGTCGAGTAGTTATCGTTATTTTTCCGCTGCATTGAACTCTGAAGAACTCAATTATTTTGAACTCTGAAGTACCTTGTTTTACAAATTTATGGAATGTTGTATCCTCTGGGCTCACCTTCGTGTGAGTACATGTATGTGTGGTTTCAATCGGCAAAAACCGTGGTTGTATCGGGAGGTTACCTGACAGACCAATGGATTATTCCGTTTGAAGTGCAAGTTAGCCCTGATTGCCCTCGTGGTGATGGTTAGCGCACTTGAGCCGGATTAATTCAGGTGGTTCTGCCACAGAATAGTATTAGAGCCGACTCTCGCTGTTTCATGGGCGCGTACGAGCATAGTGCGCGGGCATGAGCACGAGTGCGTGCGGGTCAGGTGCGCAGGCATGTGGGTGGGCGCGTGGTGGGTCAGTGCATGGGCATCAGGGATGTGCCGTTGGCACTGGACATACGGACGTGGCACATGGGCCGTTGGCACTGTGGACGTACGGACGTGGCCAAGAGGGAACGTTCCTGGCTTGGGGTTGACCGACGAGGACGTCGGTCTCTTAAGGGGGTGAGGATGTGACACCTCGGCCCAGGGCTTAATAGGATTAATAGGATACTCATACCAACAAGTTGCAACTTCTTTTCCGGAAGCCCAATTTCAAAGAACTCCAAAGTTAAGCGTGCTTGGTTTGGAGCAATTTGGGGATGGGTGACCGACTGGAAAATTCTTCCTGGGTGCGCACGAGTGAGGACAAAGTGTGCAGAAAAGACTTGTGTTGGGTGACCGACTGGAAAATTCTTCCTGGGTGCGCACGAGTGAGGACAAAGTGTGCAGAAAAGACTTGTGTTGGTCTGTGAGGGCAGTCTATGTCCTAGGAAGCGGCCAGATGTAAGCGGGTCCGGCCTCGGAGGGCATCAGTGTAAGGGAGGAGGTGTTGACCTCACATCCCCCGAATGGCAGGATCTTGCGTGGTCCAGGTGTAGAAGGCATCACAGTTCCGGGAAAACCTCTTGTGGGAGGATGCATCCCAAACTCGGGAAAGCAGGGTGGGGGCCGTAGCAGCTAGTTTCGTAGACCGGTGTCTTGGAGTCAGTCGGTCGACGGACCGGCTGACTTCAAGTCGATTGGGTCTAGGTATAACCCCTACAGGGTGAAAACTATACATATAGCCACGTACTCGGTCATGTACAACTCTTGACCCGGCTTCACTTTCATAGATCAGTGTTACTTGATCTCTACCTCCCTCTAGTCATGATATTCCTACCTGGGGGCAGTTGAGGTGCGAGGAGAGGGAGTTCTCTCATTGACTTGGTGGGTGTGGAAGGTGTGAGTAACCCGGGATCCTGGGATGCTAGGATGGCCCGTGTTGAGGTGTTGTGGATGTGATGATAAGAACTTGCTTGCTGCTTGCATAGTGTTGAGGTGTTGTGGATGATGATAAGAACTTGCTTGCTGCTTGCATAAGAAAACCCTAGCCTTATCATTTGGCTATTCTCTATACCACTTGCATTCTACTTAAAGCTTGCATATGAATGGTGACGTGAACCTATCCCACTCCTTGGGGATAGTTGGTTGATGCAGGATTCAACATGAAGAATAACCCAACGATGAAGGATGGACTAAGGACGACCCGTGCTACGCTCAAGTTTGCCTGTGGAATAGAGTTATCCCGGATGAAGGTTATGGCCCAGAAATTTAGCTACCGCTTCCGATTTCTGTTTGTTCCTTTAGCCCAAGGGGCTTGTACCGGAAAACTTTATTACAATCCTTTGGATTATGTAATAAATAAACCCATGTAATGATTTATCGTCTTGTATGATTATGATATGTAATTGAAATGAGTTTTGTATGTGATAGCTACTAATCTAGGGACTATCACGATGATACAGAGTCGGGTTCTTATTTTGAAAACCCGGATCATTTCACCAGGCCACCGTCCCCCACCCGCCCTAGTCGAGGACCAGCCCACCTCCTCAGTAGCAGTAGAAGCAAACGCTATCGGGCCTCAGCCAATATGCTGTCATCCCGCAAGCTGCTACACCGTCGGGTTTCCCTCCACAGGCCGACTTATAGCAGTTCTACTACCCCGGCCTCCTCCCATTCCAGCGCGTACCAGCTACCATTGCCCCCGGAACCTGGGTCACTGCTCCAACCGGCTCCGTCAGCTCACCATCTTGGGATCAACAGTCCCTGGCCTCCATTTTTAGCACCATGACGCTGAATCAGCCTTAGACAAATGAGTGGTATTTTGACTAAGGTGCTTCTGCTCATATGCTTTGGATTCTGGTATCCTTTCCCATACATCCTTTCCCCGGTATCCTACTCCGTCTTCAATTGTTGTCGATAATGGATCGTTACTTCCTATTACTGCCAATGGCGTCACCAACCTTTCTGGTTCTTTGCATCTTAATAACATTCTTGTTTCTCCACAACTAATCAAGAACCTTATTTCTATTCGCTAGTTTACTATTGACAACAATTGTTCTATCGAGTTTGACCCGTCTGGTTGCTTTGTGAAGGATCTCTCATCTTGGAATCTGATCGTTAGGTGCAATAGCTCTGGGCCACTATACCCTTTGCGCCTTCCAGTCACCCACTCCTTTGCCGCCCGCGCTGCAGCACCCCTTTGGCACGCCGTCTTGGACACCCCGGTCATGAGGCCCTCTCGAAGCTCGCCTCTGTCATTCCGACATGTTCTACCAACCCTAGCGCCATTTGTCATGCTTGTCAGCTCGGTCGACATGTGCACCTTCTTTTTTTTGTGTCATCATCTAGAACCTCTAATAATTTCAACCTTATACATTGTGATTTGTGGATATCACCTGTATTAAGTGTCTCAAGTTATAAATATTACTTGGTTGTTCTTGATGATTGCTCACACTACCTGTGGATGTTTCATCTGCGCCTCAAGTGTAACACTTTTTCCACCCACACAAGCTTTTTCGCTTATGTTTAGACTTAGTTCGGCGTCACCATGAAAGTTCTTCTTCATACGGTAGCGAGTTTGACAACTCCAGCGCCCACACGTTCTTCGTTACTCACGGGGTCCATCATCGCATGTGATGAAGACACTGGTGCCTTGACACTGTCACCACACTGGACATGCACGAGCCGGCGTCATCAACGAGCTACAAGTCGTCACCAACTTGGGCTGCGAGTTCGGTTCATTCAGCCGACAGCCCTGCACTGAAATGGCGATATCTCCCTCATACGGCGTCCAAATAAGGTGATCTTGGATGCGTTGGAAACTTGACGACAAGACGCTTCTTTTGGTTCTAGTCCCACCTCCATAAGGTTCATGGATAATTCTGTGTGACCACGACAAGGTGCTGCATCACCTGTTTTGGGCCTTTTCAGGCTTTGTATCGTGTCGGGCCTTAAGCCCATGTTGTGGGCGCCCCCCTGGTCGCCCCCAACCCTAGGACACCCCCTTTGCTGTCATAGACTCAGTAGCCGCTGCACATTAGTTTTTGGGTTTTGTTTAGTCTAGTTTTTCATTGAGAAACAGATTTTGTTCATAGTAACTGTAACGTCGAGTCCTTTTGCTGTGAATTCAGGCCCCTGTTCTTGTTCTTCACCACTATGGCGATTAGTCCTTCTGTGATTCAAAATTGAACCCCATCTCGTTATTTGATTCATACACATCTGCAATTTCAGATTGCGTGTTTACCCTCTCTTGCTTGTGTTCTTCGATTCGCTTGTAGGATAGCCTTCTCGGCGAGGTCAATCAAGTTGTGCTTGGTTGATAACCAAGGAGCAGTTGTGGGCGCCCCCCTGGTCACCCCCAACCCTAGGACGCTCCCTTTGCTATCATAAACTCAGTAGCCGCCGCACGTTAGGTTTTGGGTTTTGTTTAGTCTAGTTTTCCATTAAGAAACAGATCTTGTTCATAGTAACTGTGACGTCGAGTCCGTTTGCTGTGAATTCAGGGCCCCTGTTCTTGTTCTTCACCACTATGGCGATTAGTCCTTTTGTGATTCGAACTCAAACCTCATCTCGTTATTTTCTTCATACACATCTGCAATTTCAGATTGCGTGTTTACCCTCTCTTGCTTGTGTTCTTCGATTCGCATGCAGGATAGCCTTCTCGGCGAGGTCAATCAAGTTGTGCTTGGTTGATAACCAAAGAGCAGCGGTGTAACGGTTGCAGGACTTTGAATCGTGTCTGATTAGAAGCTCGGATCACCAACGTCGAGTCTCCACCAATCGAATATACCAATACCTATCAGAAGATCGGGCCAGTGCTACATCAGCATGTCCTACCCCTACACCTCCCCACAGAATGGTAAAGCTAAATGGATCATTTGTACCACTAATAATGTCATCCGTTCGCTTTTGTTTCAGGCTAGCATGCCACCATCCTATTGGGCAGAGGCCCATCAGTCCGCAACACACCTCTTGAACATCTTGCCCATCAAGATCCTCCAGTTCTTCACGCCTCACCATGCCCTTCGCGGGACCCGCCAACGTACGATCATCTCCGGGTTTTCGGGTGCAAGTGTTACCCCAATATTTCTCCCGCCGCCAGCCATAAACTCGCCCCTCGTTCCATCTTGTGCGTGTTTCTCGGCTACTTTGCTCATCACAATGGATACCGGTGCTTTGACACTATCTTCAATAGTGTCATCATCTCCTGACAAATCTTTTTCAATGAGCCCGCCTTTCCTTTTGCCGAGCAGTCCTCCAAAATCAACGTTGATGATTTTGCTTTCTTGGACTACATGACTAACATGGCGCTGACCCCTATAGGCTCACCCCTGTCTTTTGCAGGTCTTCCTGGTCCTGGTCGTACCCAGCCACGTGCGAATTAGGGGGGGCCAGCACCACTTGATGACACCACGCTGCCACGCACGGCCCCGCTCATCGCCCAGCCTACACGTCCACGCGCAGACACGACGGCCCCAAGCTCGGCCTTGCTCGATGCCTCTACTGTGCGTCCATGTGTGGACACGGTGGCCGCACCTCCCGCACCATGCGCGGCAATGACAACTTCTGCAGCTAGTCCGTCTGCGCCTACGGGTGCCCCTAGGTCCCCTATCCCCGTGGCCTCATTGCCCAAGGGTACAGTTCCCGTTCCACCGGTGGTCAACCACACCCGATGATGACGCGCAACAATCCATGTTGCGCATCTATCGCCTGTGCCCAAGACCTTCCGTAGCGCGCTCACTGATCCGAATTGGCGTGCTGCAATGGAAGAGGAACATGGTGCACTTCTCCAGAACCACACCTGGGGCTTGGTTCCGCATCCGCCGTGGTCCACTGTGGTCTCTGGCAAATGGGTCTTCATGCACAAGTTCAAAGCTCATGGATCTCTCGAGTGCTACGAAGCCCGCTGGGTTCTCCGTGGCTTCACTCAGTGCCCCGATGTGGACTTCAATGAGACCTTCAGTCCTATCGTGAAACCTACCACGGTTCGAACAATGCTCTCCCTTGCACTCTCCCGGACTTGGCTTGTTCATCAGCTCGACGTGAAGAATGCCTTCCTTCACGAGACCCTCTGCGAGATAGTCTACTACGTCCAGCCTTCAGGTTTTGAGGATTCCTCTAACCCGGATTTCATCTGCTGCCTCAACAGGTTGCTCTATGGTCTGAAGCAAGTGCCTCGAGCATGGTATAGTCGGATTGCATCATAAATCCTCTCGCTTGGCTTTGTGGAGGCCAAGTCTGATGCATCACTCTTCGTCTTTGCCCCGGCACCGACATGGCTTACCTGCTCCTATATGCTGATGACATCGTCCTCACCACCTCCTCCACCGAGTTCCTACACCACATCATTAGGGCTCTGCAGCAGGAATTTTCCATGAAGGATCTTGGTGAGCTCCATCATTATCTTGGGATGCAGGTGCAGCACTGGAATGGCGGCCTCTTTCTGTCTTAGCGGCAGTACATGTTGGATATTCTGGCTTGCGCAGGAATGGCTGATTGCAAACCATGCTCTACACCCGTTGACACTAATCCAGAGGTTTCAATAGTCTTAGGTGTTCCAGTTTCAGATCCAACAGATTTCGTAGCCTGGCAGGAGCTCTTCACTATCTGATTTTCACCAGACTAGATATTGCCTATGCTGTGCACCAGGTTTGTCTTTATATGCATGATCCTCGGGAGGCTCATCTTGCTGTGTTGAAGCATATTCTTCGCTATGTTCGTGGCGCTCTACACTTGGTGGTTGAGTTTCGTCCTTCGGTGCCAGCTGATCATGTAGTTTATTCAGATGCTGATTGCGCCAGTTGTCCAGATACGTGCAAATCCACCTCTGGTTATGTTGTGTTTCTCGGTAACAACCTTGTTTCATGGTCCTCCAAGTGTCAGAATACAGTCTCCCGCTCTAGCACCGAGGCTGAATACCGTGCCATCAACAACGCTATCGCCGAAGTCTCTTGGTTGCACCAGCTCCTTCATGAGCTTCATACACCGCTGCCTCGTGCTACTTTGGTCTATTGTCATAACATCAGCACTGTATACATGTCTTCTAACCCAGATCAGCATCAGCGTACCAAGCACATTGAGATTGATCTCCACTTCATCCGGGAAAGAGTTGCTCTTGGGAATGTCCGCGTTCTGCATGTACTGACATCCTCACAGTACGCCGACATCTTCACCAAGGGCTTCCTTCTTCTGTCTTCACGGAATTCAGTTCCATCTTCAGATCCAGCCTGATCATCCGCGGTGCCTAAGATCAGACTGCGGGGGCGTGTTAGAAGATTATATTTCGGTTAGGCCGTTCTGGCTTTCTTGGTTGCAGCCGCACAGGCTTATTGGCCTTGTGCTCATGCTAGGGTTTTGTAGATGATTGGTTAGGCAAGGGTCTTCTGATTTGGTGCTTTCTATAAATCAACCCTAGGACCTCCTTGCATGTATATGTAACCTGTGCTTTGCACCTCATAATCAATCTACTATTTCCCGAGTCATCTCTCTTTCAAAGAGCTGGAATCTTTAAGATGAAAAGCATAAAATTGTTGGGAGGTTCATAATTCAGGTTTTCTTTTCTGTTCAGATTCTAATTTGACCAAATACAAGTGAAGCTGAAATGTTGAATGCACATGATACAAGGTCAAACATAAGATATATGGTGAAGTTTCCTATTTCTGTTCAAAGATTTTGCTTTCATATTTGTTTGTGGCATCTCAGTACGCAATATTGTTTTATAAAATTAGATGTTCATTCCATCGAGCACCTACAAGTCTGACTCCTTTTGGGCCAAGCATTTCTCGGATTGTTTCATTTTTTTTCTCTCAGTTTTTGGCTGGTTCCTCGAAGAATTACAAGAATGGTTTTGCTTTTCTTTTCCTAGGTTCTTGGTGCTTTTGTTCCCCCAGAAAATGCATGAATTTGTGGATTTGAATGATTGGCTCAATCTGAATGACAACTATTTGGGGAATATATATGTTACACCTATCATGTTGAAAATTTGGTAGGTAGTTTCTGAATGGGTTGCAGCATAATATTGCTTTTGTTCAACAAGAGCTGGTATACGTCAATTTGGTAGGTAGTTTTTGTTGTAATCAGGATCGATGATACATCAAGCAACTTTAATGTATTAGAATTATCTGGTATACAAATTTGCGATCATGTTAGGATGTTCTCGAATCATCATGCTCTGAGCTAAGAACCAGATGGTAATCCCCATGACCTCAGTGCATTGTTCCATAAATCTGGGTGAGTTCAGTTCAGCCTTTATTCCTTTTAAAGGTGTTCTTATATATCCTGTCAATTATAAGAATTTAGGAATCAGATGATGTAGGTCAGCTATAGTGCAAATATTGCATTTGTGCTGAATGTCCTTGAAAGGCCCGGTTCCCTTGAGGGTTGGATCTCTAGGATGGCCATGATATGTACACCATTGCAACATCCCCTGTTCTGTATACTTGCATTAAGAAAGATCATGTTTTGATCTTGCCGTGCCTTTTATCTTGCCAATTCTTCTCAAAATGAAATGTTTTCAGCATACTACTTGGTTTCAAATAGATATTTTTTATATGTCATGTTGCACTTGTTAGTTATTTTGGGAAAAGAGAATTTTTTTTTCCAACATCCAACATAAATGTGTTTTACCTTTTCTCAAAAAAAAAATCAGTAGTGTATAGTATATGCAAGGTATCCCATCAGTAGTGTACAATATATGCAAGGTAACCCATCACTGCCAATAGCTCTACCACACGTAGGCCTGTTGCAGTTTCTTGGATTGAAGTACTTCAAACACACTGGTATTTAGTACATTTTGAACTCGTTTTCAGTTTTGTGGATCAAAGTACTTCAAATACATTTGTAGTCTCTCAGTCTTGGAACTCTTTTTTTCTTTTGGTCAAAACACCTGCGTTTCTACTACTTATGGAAATTGGTTACCTTGATGTTGATCTGTTCAGGCGGAAAAAAATGCTTTGCAGAGTAGGAGTGATGAGTCACTCCTGTATGTTCAATCACTTTTGTAACAGCAGCCTGTTGAGATAAAGTAATATCAAGTTTGCAATGCAAAATTATTGATTTTTTATTTACTTAGGTGGCTGTCATCTTGGTGTAATCATAAAAGTAGTGTTTTTCCCATGTAAAACTAATATATTTCTACATGTTCCAGTTTTGTTTTTCTAACATCAGAGGAAACTTGTGGCAATGCAAACTTGGTATTAGCCTGCAGTATGACCTGCATCTATTCTGTTTGTAGCCAGGAGAAAGCTAAGCTCCACATCGGAGGCTCGCGCCAAGCTACCTGCCCTTAGCGTAGTCCCATCGAAATGCTTGGTGCTTGCCGGAATTAGACACCGTGACTAGCTTGGAGCAGCAAGGAGCGATCTCTGTGAGGAGTAGTGATTTACTCAGTTGTTAGCACATATTTCCAAACATTAGAGACCCTCTATCCAGATCATGGACCAGTGTCAAAGATATACGCAAAGATGCTGACATATTTAGGAGACGCTTAAGGGAAAGATATATTCAAATCTGCAGGTTACCTAATCGAAACCATTTTTTCTGAACAACATAGATATTTTGAAAGCTTGAATATTCGTAATAATTCATTTTGAGAAAATATTTGAATAATTGAAAATTTCATTTTATTGCCAATTGTAACATATCTCTTGAAAGCCCAAATATTAGTTTGTTCCAAAGGAATGCTTTTTATAGGAATCGAAACCTCAAAAATTCCATTGTTATTCCTCTATTACCAAGGAAGCATAATTCCATTGTTATTTCTATGAATCGTCAAAATTCTTATATACTTGATTTTTTGAAAGTATGTGTGTGCCGCACAAGTCTGTCTCCACATGTATTTGTTGTAAATATAAAATTATTGTTTACTTGATTTTTGTAAATAAAATTTTATTAACTAGGCTTTTAAAAAACACGTGCCTGCGGCTTGTGCGCATCCACTCATTTGCTTTCCGTCTATATCCCTTCCCCATCTCGCTAGCGCACGGGGAAGTGGCAACACAAGTGATTCGCGCGGAGCACTGACATAGTTACATCCTCACTGTATTCTTAGTTTGTGTAAAAATTTATCGGATAATATCATGTGATTAATAATTTTGGTACGCTCTAAAAATTTTTAGGTAGTATCGGAATTGAAAATATAGACTCATGTGATGAAAAGAGAAAAAAGAGAAGAGAAAGATGCACAAATTTGTGGAAGACCAACGTACTGATCTTGATCCTTTAGTTGAGGGCGAAGTAGTTGCTAGCTTCAACGGTGGTACACCTATATTCTCAATTTGGTATGCTATATAAAAATTTATCTAATAATATAGACTCAGGCAATGAAAGGAGAAAAAAGAGAAGAGAAAGATACGCAAGTTTGATAGAAGTGCAAAAGGAGGTCAAGCGTGCAAAGGCTAGGAAGAACTACGATCATAGGAAGGCTGCAGCCGAGTAAGCATAACAACTAAATGTGCCTCTGGTAAGAAATGGAAGTTGTGAATGTTAGACGGTAATTGTTCATTTATCTGCTAATAGGGTTGTTCACATATACAGGGACCATGCACGAACATGTTCCATTAGATGACACAAATAATATTAATGTACTAGGGCTAATGGTGGAGGTACCGAATACCATCCAAATAAATCATATTCAAACAAATCTACATTATATATTCTAATTATATTATCTTCTAATTTATTGAAATAGTTGTGATTTGAATATTACAGGTTCATCGAGCTACGTTGTACGTGACAATGGAAGTGATGTCTGGTTTCATAGAAACAATGACTACTCATGGAAGTTTGATAGAGCCCAGTATTTACGAGATATGAATTTAATCAGGAAGTCTCCACTCGGAATTGAAGATGACATTATTTTACACACAGAGATTTAGTTTGTTTGTATTAATTTTTTTTGTTGTACTACCCAATATATTTTATTTTTATCATGAAGAAGATCAAAAGGTCACTCCAGTGAAAAGCAAAAGGGAGAAAGAAAGGTAATTATGCTAATATGTCTAATGCAAAAATCAAGAAAGGATTTTAAAGCAGAGTGACTGTCGAAAATAGATTTTTGAGCCCACACAGGGTGAATTATTTTAGTCTATGCATTTAGGATTTGCACTGTATATGTTTTTGAATTGTGACTGGTGCAATTTTCCACTTGTGGCGTGCAGGATTTTCATCATATAGTTTGAAACTGCGCAATCTACGATAATACAGTTAGCTTCTGGCCTAAGTACTAGAAACACTACCAATGGTGTGATTTCCTTGATCCATCAACAATACTTTTTGTTGATTATTAGTAACTATAATAATTGAATTATCATTGATGTTTTTTATTATATAGGTGCTAGGACCTCCAGAAACAATAATGGTGTTGATGAGATGCGTTTGACCTACCACAGTTCAATTTCTTTAAGCAATGCTAGAGGATACTCACGGGCATCAGCTTTAGAACGTGATATAATAGTAGTATTAGTTATTGGTGTTCGTTAAAAAATATATATATTTAAGATTATATATGCTACATCATCAACAATTGTAGTTCTTTTTGTAGATAGTAGAATTGGCATATGTACGAACCCTGTACTGCAAGATGGCATCAAATTTGCAGTTATTGGTCCAGTTGAGGAGCTGAAGAAGTTCAATGATGTACCATGCTCAGGTTACGAAGACCATAAGTCTGCAGTGGAATACATGTATATGAGAAGCACCGGAAGTCTTCCAGAAATAAAAACATAAGAATGTTCGTATGAGTCCGTCGTTTAGTTTAAATTGGAGTGAAGAAGTTCAAATTTTTTAGTAGCTATTTGATGCAATCAAACTATTTTTAAATATTTTTTTTCAAAACATGTGCATCTCCACTAGTCGCAATAAAACAAACAAAACTATAAGTTGTGTCTCCGTGTCCCATGCAGAAAGATAAAGCCAAAACAATCTATCCCTCCCTAATATATTTCATATTTGCGCTGCCTGCCCATGCACCAGCCATCTCGATCGTTTCCATTCTCACCGGGCCGGGCCATCTCGTTTCCATTCTCACCGGCATGGCACCGTGAGAGCGAGCCCATCTGTGAAGTGTATAGGCATCCAAGCCCAAGCTACGGTGGTAGAAGCATTGGAATTGCGAGAACAGGACATTCAGTTTAGGTGTGTGTAACCAATATCATAAGCATTTCAGAACATTTTTTTTTCAGAAAAAAGTGGCTCGCTAGCTGTTACAATTTCAGAACAAACGTGGAAGATGGTGACGTCGAACAAGATCATGCACAGCATCAAGCCATGCATGATACCGAAATTTGAATTTGCATCTCTAACCCGTACGTGCAGAATAGCAACGAAAAGGGGAACACCTGGATTGGCCATGCATTGTCTTCCCTCGCGCTAGGCCACATCGATCACATCGTCGATCGTCGTTGGTCGTTGGCACTGCTAGCTGCCTTCTCTATCAGCTTCCAATTCGATCAGAACGTACGTAACTAGCTTCAATTCCACGAGAGTAAGAACTAAGAAGCAGCTACTAGTAGACAACACGTGTGCGATCCATACATCAGAACGAAGCTACACGGTGGGCATCGTCATCCGAGACAGACGCCCATCCACACGCGCAATCACCGCACCGGCCGGAGCGAAGGAAATAAACCCCCGCGGCTCGCGAGCCGATCTTTTTTTCTTCCCAGGGAAGGATTAAAACGGATCAAAAAAGAAATCGTGCAGGTGAATGGAATGGAATCGCATCGTACAGCGGAGGAAACGATGTATATACATATATGGCGGGCGGGCGGCGGCGAGTTTTGGGAAGGGAAAGAAACAACCGTGATCACGAGATTTGGGGGCCGGGCGGGAGGGAGGGAAACAATATATGTACAGTGCAGCAGGGAGGATCCCGGCCGACGATCACGGAGCGCAACATCTATCCGTTTTGCAGTTGCAGGACGCGTATATATACATACAGATATATATACCATCAGCAACAAATCGATCACCACACCACACGGCAAGCTAGCAAACGCGCCGCCGCCGCTACGCCACGCCACCGTACGTCTTCGCCTTCCCCAACCCACCGTCGGCACCATGTCGTCGTCGTCGTCCTCCTCCCCCTCCGAGGATGCCTTCGTCGACGCACGGGAAGTGGCGTCCGTGCAGCTCCCGGCCATGAACTCTCCGGTCCCGGAGGCGCCGGTGCCGGCGCACCATGAACGCAACGGCGACGAGGGGGACGCGAAAAGCGACGGCGACGGGGGGATGAGGAAAGCGACAGAGACAAGGGGGACGGGGACGAGGAAGACGGCGACCGGGAGGAGGGAAAGGAATACGGTGATACTGAGGCAAGCGAGGAGGATGATGGCCATACCTCCGACCAAGACTACGAGAATGAGGTGGTGGAAGACTCCGAGCCCGATGAGCTGCCGCCTCCGCCGCCACGCACCAAGTCCAGGGGAAAGGTGCGGCCTTCTCCCCAGGCGCCGCCTTCTCCCGTCCTCACCAAGCCGCTCGTTGTGAAGCGGAACGCGGCAGCGGCCGGGCTCGCCGAATCGTCTTCATCCAAGAAGAGGGCGCCGCTGGCTGCCCGCACCAAGTCGTTGGCACTGAAGCTGGTGGAGAAGAAGCTGCCCCCGCCGGAGGAGGAGGCGGCAAAGGAGGAGGTCGCCAAGTCGACCACGCCGAAAGCTGCAGCGAGGCGGCCGAGGAGGAAGAGGAGGAACAACTCCCCGACGAAGACCAAGGATAGCACCAAGTTGTCCCCGTCCATGAACGACAAGACTGCACCTGCTGCGTTGGAGCACGGCAAGGAGGTCCCCAAGTCGTACAAGTCGCCTAACAAGGTGAGGGTCGCCAAGTCACCTCCTGCTCCTGCCGCCGCCGCCGCCCCTTCCGGAGCAGCTGAGGGTGGCCAGGTGGAGAAGAGCGCGAGGTATTGGCACCTCCGGAAGGAGGTGGGGCTCCTGGAAGTAGCCAACAACAATCCAGGCGTGCTCGATGCCGCCTTCCTCGAGTTGGACGAGGACAAGGCTGCCATGCTCAACAACAAGATCATTAGACAGAAGGTGGCCGAGTGCAAGGTGAAAAACGAGTGGTTTGACATCAAGAAGGAGGTCACCAAGGCGCTGCTCGACACGATCAACAAGTGATGTTGCAGCTAGGTCAATTCTATTCACTCTCCTTTGTCCGCGTCATGCATAAATCAGCACTGCTATTTTGATATTGACTTTGGTAATTGTTTCGAACAGTAGTTGTAGTTTGCTAGTCTGATTCTGATAGTTTCTTGTGCTACTTGCTAAAACACGAGGTTGTCAGAAAAAACAAGGGCTTGCTCTGCATTGGTAGATATGATCATGTCCCTTGCAGATCACAGCCTTAACTACGTAAACTCGTCTTGTTTCCTGTTACTTCTGATACAATTAATAGTGCCGCTGGATCAATGCTCTGACTGGACTTGCCTGCTTGTTTGCTTCTGATACATTGAATATTCAATCTATTTGCTACGACTAGAGCAATGTTCTGACTTGTGACTTGCTTTAATTTGCTTGTTGCAGGAATAATGGAGCAAGCTGCAAAAGTTGGGCCACGCCGTATTTTTGTGTCAGAAACTGCATTTTGGTGTCAGAATTGGATTCGTTTCGGTAGCTGCTTCTGCTTAGAATTGTGAACCGTATGCTAGCTGTTTAAGGGCCGTCGTCATAAACTATGAATAATGAATAAAAGGAGTCAGTGGAGTCATCAGACATACATGGTTGCTGTTTTGTTATTTTCCCTTTGTTGGACGATGATGCATGCCTGTTGATTCTGTTTTCTTGCGTTCTGAGGGATGAGCTCTCCATCAGCTAGCAATTATCTTTTTTTCCCTGCAAATCATGTTTGGTTCTTTGAACAACGTAATACACAAATGCATCCAATGAGACAATTTGTTTGGGCTACATTTTCCTCATTCAGTTCTACCTCCCTACTATTATATTCTGACTAGTGGCAAATGGAAAATTGTTCCCCAAACAAGATCAATGGTTGATTTGCAGCTCGTACTATTCCGACTACACAACATTTAACTATGACATATATACCTTAAGCAATCCTATTATTTATTTATATATATATATATACAAATAAATTAATGCACACAATGTTATGCTAAAGCCCTGCAAAGATATGTAAAGGTGCCATGCATCATGTAGAAAAGGCTTTAGGATTGAGTTGCATTATATATGAAATGAACTTTTGAAAACTACTGACCACTACTGATTGCACAGGACTGAATATCCACACAATGTACAGAGGAGGCAGATGCTTTCATGGCTCAGCTACAAAAGATAACAATGTCACAACCAGTCCACCTTAATATCCTCACTATTCACATATACTGTTAGCTGATTTTTTTTCACATGCATGTCGCAACATGCGAATTCTATTATAGTTAAACCTAATACAAACAATTAATGCCGTCATATTCAAGAACACAAATTAAACTGTCCGTGAAACTTCAAATAAGAACCGTGATATGCTGTTTAACTGTTTGTCTAGTACTTCCAATAATCCACTCATCATGCCATTCACTACACTTCTCAACTGGAGTAGCTCAGAACTATAGCACTAGCTAGCAGCATGTAGCTGTGGCTTCTTGCATGACGGGAGGTGAATTACTTGTGCCGGCGGGTCATGAAGGGAGGTGAATTACTTGTGCCGGGTCGTGCGGCTGAACATGGCGTGTAATGTACCTCTATTTTTGCCTCTTCCGTCCCATTACACCTCTCTCCAATGAAGTTAGTACAGTAGTATATAATCGTAGCCTGTTCATTTATAATCGTTGGAAGATACATATCGATCTGCATCTATGATCGTTTGGCCGGGTTGTGTACTGTGTACATGGCAACTACTTCCAGAAATGCAACGCCACTTGTATAATCGGCCGCGGAGCTTATCTCCGCCGCACATCTGCCCTCGGATCGCTCGCTCGGGTCCACGGTGCATGCAGCATTTCGAGTTTTATAATGTACGTGGGTTCTGCTTTAGTCAAACAAAATGTCCGGGTTCATCTTTGGAGGAATTTTTTGCCGGGCGGGCGGGGGTTTACCCCGGCAGGCGGGGGAATGAAATTTTCCTGTGGTTGGCGGGGAACTGCCTGTGGATTAGGTCGAAGCCAAAAACTCAGGTTGGGAAATTCTTTTTTTTTGAAAGGCAGGTTGGGAAATTCTAGTATCATTCCGAACGGCTCTCTTTCCTCTTTCGTGGCGGCGGCGAGTTGATCCGCCACGCCAGTGTTCCAATCATGGCCCAGCATCGTGAAACTCCCTGCCGAGCCCTGCCCCCGCAACTCGCGCCCTTTGTCGCTGCTTATCTAAGCGAGGCCACCTTATCCCTCTCGGCGGCCGTCGCCGCAGTCGACAGCGCCGGAGCCGTTGGGCCGACAGCCGTCCGGCCGCCAGGTGTGCCATATCCAGCAACGGGGACCGGAAGCTGCGCCATACCTAGCAATTGGTTGCTGGTCAGGACCTCCATATCCACCAGCAGGCGGCACCGGTGGAGCTCCGCTGGCGCCGGTGGAGATCGAGGTGCATGGGAGGGGAATGGTTTGGAACTCTAGAAGACGTGGATTTATTGAGGTTTGGGAGCTATCCTAGAGCTTGGAGGTCTCTATTCAAATCTATGGAGCAGCAACTTTTTTTTTAATTTGCCCTTTTTTGTCAGTCATTTTTATTTCTCCCTTTTTTTAGCCTTTACTATGATCCTTAAATATTTAGATATTTTAGGCTATACAAAAGCATTAATGATGTATTTCCTAACGCATATTTTCATCTTGTCGGTGTGTTTTGATCACTGGCTAGTAATTAGCGCCACGCTTCTCTATGGCTCGATGGCTAAAAATCGAAGGCGAGGATGTAGACTGTTCAGGCGGATGACCAAAGTCCACTGTGTGGGGGTGTTCTTCATGTTCCTCACGTTCGAATGCAGGGTGCTTACAATGGGGCGCTTGCAAGCGATGTGTATGTATGTGTGGTAATGTCGAAGCCTCTCAAAAAGCTTCCGAGAGAGGCCCTAGCTCCACCTTATATACATGGTGGGCTGGACTACATAGCATGAGAGAGGGGTGCCTCACCCCCGGGGTAGGAACCCCGAGGAGGAGGTCGGTATCCTACACGTATCCTGTGCGGGGTCCTCAGTCAGGCGTGCCCGCCACTTCTCGAAGCAAAGTTCTATCTTCCTTGTCCACGGCGCTGCCTGACATGTCCTTGGCCCTGTTCACCTTTCTTGTGGCAGGAGATGGCACCGTCGTACTTGCTGCACACACCTCCTGATGCGCCGGCGGCGGACCTCTCATCCGGTCAGCAGGGCCGTCCTCCCTCACGGTGGCCGGGAGTTCGGGCGCCCTGCTGTCGCTGCCGTTGGTCTGAGGTGGGGCCTGCTAGCTCGGCGTGCCTGTATCACCCTACGCTTGACGGTGGAGGGTGACTCGGTATGAAATGTCCCATCGAGCTGACAAAGGGGGGTGTTGGTATTCCTTAGCCTATACGAACTAATCCGCAAGCGCACGGATACCGATGTAGCTTTCACCAGAGAGTTTACCTGGGATATCGAATCCAAGGAATGATAAGCGCAACCAGACCTAGAACTAATTCAACCGGACCCACCAGAGGAAGAGAGGTACGCGGGTAGAGGGTCTAACGACGGTTAGCGAACTCATTACCCAGAAGACTTGCTACTAAACTAACTTGATCTGCTTCGGCGGCTGGGGTGGAAGGACCTCAGAATGAGGGAGAAATGGGGGGTCCAACTCCGCCAACGATCTACTGCTATGAAAACACCCGAACGTGGTGGACTACAAGGGACGGAGAGGGCTGTCACCACCTGCCGCCTACCACATCAGTTCCGTGGGGTGGAACACAACCCAAGATAACTATTAAGCCTAAGCACCACACTTCAACTATCAAGTTACTAACTTCCGCCTCGCGCTAAGGCAAGAAGAAACCCCAAATGGCCAGGCTTGCTAGACCATGCAGACAAGGGATCCCTCAGATCAATGCAAGTAACTAAACAAGTAACTAAAGTAAGAAGAGGGACTAGCGAGATACTGACAAGAGGCGAGGAACTTCACTCCAAAGACGCTTCATTCCTCTGAGGCTACAAGTTGGAGGTGAGCCGAAGAACCCGGCTCGCCTCTGGACTTTCACCTCACACTCTCCCCATTCTACTCTAAGGATGAACAGTTGCTCTAGACTCTTCTTCTCTCCAAATGGTGTGTGTTACAAGTGAGGGGGGAGGTCTCTATTTATAGCCCTCCAAGGTGAGTTGCTTAGCTTGTAAGCAAAGCTAAGGTCGCTTAGCTTGTAAGCAAAGCTAAGATTGCGTAGCTTGTAAGCTAAGCTAAGATTCCTCATCCTCCAAATGCAGGTAAGGCGGTTATGTAACTTCCACGCGAAGGAGGGCATGTGGCGTTATAGGGCCAGGCCGGCCGGCCTCTCCTAGGCTGGCCGGCCTAGGATTCCCACCGATCGCCACCGTCTTTTGCGTGGATGCTCCTGAGTGCTCCTGGAGGTCGATTACTGCTGCCCTTTGGACGTTTGTCTGAGTCTTGCATGCAGGTGGGCCCTTGGATCCATGTGTTAGGCCTTTCGGGTCATTGGATCAAACCAACATAAAAGGCACGATCCATGATCAAGGACATGTGTTTCTCTGCATGTTGGCAAAAGTAGAGCCTGAAAGGCCACAGTGCCAGGCCAGCCGACCTGGGATTTCTCCCAAATCGGCCCAAATTTCTTCAGTGAGTTCCTGCAGTCACATATGCACCAAAACTAGTGGAATTTCATTAGTTTAATAAATTTAGCTTGGTGTAGGCCTTGTAACCATGAATTTTGGAGAAATGTTGGTGGTCAAAATCATCGAAAATCAACCACCAACACGCCCCCACACCTGGACTTTGCTCGTCCTGAGCAAAGGGTAAACTTAGATCCAAAGGATAAGGCAAAAGTCCGGGGTCATGAGATCAAAGTATGCATAAGATTTATTTCTAAGCTTTCCTCATACCTTGGATTCCTGGTGGCTAACACCATCACCTTTGAATATTGATCCCCAGAACAACTTGATGGAGACCATGCTTCAT
This sequence comes from Panicum miliaceum, assembly GCA_032594955.1. NCBI lineage: Eukaryota > Viridiplantae > Streptophyta > Magnoliopsida > Poales > Poaceae > Panicum > Panicum miliaceum. Next base: position 389,219 of record CM064070.1, on the reverse strand, counting down.
TACCTTTTCTCAGTACTTGGAGATTTTACAGGGTTTTCAAAACAGGAGGCATACTCTCAATTCTCTCAATTTACTCTCGGTCTCTCATTTTGTGTTTGATCCTCACTAAGGTTTTTTCAAGAAACCTCTCCTACCTCTAGATTGGCCTTTGTGTAGCTCATGGTAGGGATGGAATTGCATATCTTCCTTATTTATTTTGCAAGATCAAAAGTCTTCGTCTTTTGAGAGATCATGTCATCCTTAGAACTTGGTCAAGTGCAAGTGTGTGTGACGGATGAATGTCCTTGGGTAGTGTTTGATCTCGGCTTCTCCATCTTTCCCCTAAACCTCTCTTTTTTTTGCTCTAGTAGGATTAATTCCTCACTCCTCATTTTTTTTCTTCTTTCAGGGAGATGGAGAGCTTATGATAAACCACTTAATAGACCTTATTGATGAACATGTGTGGTGGTTGACCAAAGTACCAGATGATCATGACATTTCTCGAAAGGCACAGATATTTGATCAAGCTCAAAATGTTCAAAGATAGCTATGTGGGTTCAAATCTAAACATTGTATGGCTCTGGATAGGACTTTGGCCAAATGAGAGCGAATGAGAGTTGCCTCACATTATTATTTTCAAAATAAATCTCCAAGACTTTGAATTAGAAAAGAGCATGTCTCTCATTTCATCATATCATTGGAGCCAATAAACAAAGGTTCAAGTGATCCTATCATGTAAGTTCCAAAGGCAACAAGTTATTGCAGAAGAAATAAAGCTTAGGCACCCTTGAATCTCATGTAGGAATTCATGTCTTCCAAGGTTTTCATTCAAATTTTAGTTCCAATTATATTGCCATCTTTTCATTTGCTTCTATAGAGCTTGGAGCTGTGGTAGGCCTTCTCCCTCTATTCGTCCAATTCAGCCAGTTGGATTTGTCATATAGCTTCAGCTGATTGGAGATCCATAATTCACCTCTTGATCGCTTAGTGGGATTTCCTCTGAGTTCAACCAGTGTCTTGCAAGTTGTTCGATAAGTCCATAGTGCCTCGGTAATTTGCTCCTCCATCCCTTCCCCATGGCCTTAACTGTCTTCTGCAGAATGTTCTTGATTTGTCTTTTGGATATTTCTGCTTTGCCACTCGTCTGGGGATGGTTTGGAGTAGTCGGCCGCAACACAAGAAGTGCTTCATCCCATTTGGACAAATAGTCCTCTCCAAGATGTACTGACATAGGGAAAAGACCCGCGAAGTCGATCCCCTATACGTCGAATATCTCCATTTGAAGGTTCCTTCTTCATTGGCATAGCAACATGGGAATTGATATTCCCATGTTCCGGGACCCGCATGAATTTCTCAACTTCTCCACACATGGTTAACAAGAATCTCACTCTGCCAAACCATAGCATTGGCACAGACTGCTCCGTAGTCTCCTTCACATGGCGAGGAGTGGTAACACTCAAGATTCTTGCGGGTCTCACATAGCGGGATGTAACGGCGGAGTAAACCAGTAGCACTGACTTTTGAGTGACAGGGTTCATCCCAAAGGTGAAATCTGCTGAGGTGAATCTTCTCCCGTAGGTATATATCTAGTAGCCGTAATGTTCACAAGGTTTGCATACCATGGGCTGGATACAGTGACCTTCAAGATAGTATCATCTCTCAAGTAATCGTTGTCGGGAGGTCCAATCCCATGAATCCTCTAGAGATGATCTGCCACAGTGTTATCTGCTCCCTTCATATTACTTATTTCCAATTCAAACTCTTGAAGGAGCAGAATCCAACGGATAAGACGTGGCTCAACATCCTTCTTGGTCTTTTGGTACTTCAGTGTAGCATGATCCGTCCAAGTTGGGTATGAACTTTTTAATGGTGAATACCACTGGCAGAAGTTCCTTCTCCGTTGTTGCTGAATTCTGGTCAGTGCCTTACTTGCATAAGATACGGCATAATGCTTCTTATCCTTGCATTGAACCATCAATGTACCAATGACGTAATCACTTGCATCGCACCTAATCTCGAATGGAAGGTTCCAATCGGGAGGCTGTATGATGGGCGTTGATACTCTTTGTCCAAGGACAATATCTTTCTCCGACCATGAACTGCTACTTTCTTCCAATAAGTGTGTCTTCTTGGCATCTCTTGAAAACTTTGTCCAAAGTTTCAAAGTTCTTGCCATAGACTGAGAATTCATCCATGAATACGTCCATGTTGTCCTCGAGTAGTCGGAGAAGATCATCATCATATAACCTTTTGAAGTGAAGCAGGTGTGTTGCAAGGACCAACGACATCCACCTGCAGGCAAAATGTGCCGTAGGGACAGGTGAAGCTAGTCAGATTCTGGTCATCCGATTGAATAGGAATTTTGTGATAACCAGAGTATCCATTGAGGTCGCAGAAGAATGAGCACTCGGTACCCATTTAAGTATCTTTGGAGCAACCTGAACTAGGCTGATTCACTCACTGTCTTGCACGGGGTAGATGATGCCCACGTGCAGTAGCTTAACTACTTTCCTCATGACATCACTTAGCCATCTCTTGTGCTCTTAGGGAAGCCTATGGTCTAGTTCCATAGGATGCGATGGATGCACAAGTTGGGGCTGATCCCCTTCAAGTACTACACAGAATACCCGATGACGGACCAGTACTTCTCCAGGACTGCAGCGAATCGCCAAGTCTCACTCTCTGTCGACCTCCCGTCCGCTTTGTAGCCCCCGTCGTCGTGCCCATGGCGGATCAGGCACGGCGCGGCCGCCTGCGGCGCGAGGATGGCCCAGTGGGGACCGCCCACAGCTCTCGAGGATGGCAGAGGCAGCCAGGCAGGTGCTGTCTCGGCCACGAGGATGGCGCGGGGGCTGCTACTGCCGACGAGTACGGCGCAGCCTGCTGCCGCGGCCGCGAGAACATTGCCTCTCACGGCCCTCCTCGTGAAATTTCTCTCTCTTGCCGAGTGCTAATCCCGGGCCTGCTCTTCCCTTTGCATTGCCTGCCCTGCAATTAAACCACTTTACCCTCACGCTGCAGGAGAGGGAGAGAGGAACCAAAGTAGCTAGCTCCCTTTCCTTGCTTGCGAGTCCAAGAAACGATAGGAGGCCGGCGGAGGGGAACAAGGTAGAGTAGTTTTGCTTTTTCAGCTAGATTATCTCTACGGCAGTTGCTTAATAATTCGCATTCATTTATACCTTTTAGGAAGCTGTCATCAAATAATCTCAGTGGAGCACTTCCAATTTAGGCAGCAAGAATGAGAAATGTAGACAAGCCATAAGTAATTGCTCTCAAATAATTGCTTTGGATGTTAATATGTAGAGCCACATGTTTATCTTTCTGCTAATGATATTCTTTTCAGAAATCAGAGAAGCAATAAGGATGCATCAAACTGGCGAATCAAGAATGGCAATCATGGTATTGGAAACTCTCGTGTTTGGAGAAACCAGTCGTAGAACATGATTTCAGTGCAGCATCCCCGCACCACCATCATCGACTATTCGACTCCATCCTCTATTAGCTGTCATAGAGGTGAAGGAGGGGAAGAAGATATATGGTCATAAAGGAGCCCTAGAGCAACCGAAGGCACATATGTTCCTGCAGATGGTAGGAACATTTGGATTGAAGGATAAGTTCGATGGGGAGCTCTTGAGGAGGCTGTTTGTTGCTAATGGATGGAAGAGGGAGCTTGCCAGGATTGCATGTGTACATGGATTCGAGAAGAGCCTCGGAGGTGATGATCAATGAACCTTGTTTGTTAATCACATTATAAGTTCTATTTATCTGATTCAGAACCTGATTGCTATTGTTTGACTATGATTGACTGACTGTGTGCTTGTTGCAGAATTATGCTTGTAGTTAGAACAAATACCTCTTAATATGCCATGATATCATGCAACTTTTCTGAAAAGTGGAAGTTTGGTGTCTCTACAAATTGAAACTCCAGGCATTGTCATGCAGTTTTCCTGGAAACTGAAAGTTCAGCATTCTATTGCTGGGATGCTATCTAGGAATTGTATTATTCTTTCATAATTTGTTTGGAACATATGGGAAATAGTTGGTAATAAGTTCTAGGAACCATTGCTATAAGACACGTCGAGTGACACATGATGAGCTTGATCATTCAAAAAGCATGCTGCCGGTACCTTATTTTCTCATCCTGCAAATCGAACAATACTAAAGTGTTTGAAATTTGGAACGAGAAATCACAGCAGCTACCAATACAAAGGTATTTTTCTTAAATTTATTAGAAAGCTGCAATTCGACTAATTTGAGCCAGGTAGTGTCGACCCAAAGTGTTGACTATTGTGGATGCATTCCTTTCCTTCATGTGTTAAATGATCAATTAAATTATCTCATATTTGGCTTCTGAGCATATTTACTGAAAGAACCATCAAGATATGCTGGACCTCATGGATGGAAGTGCTTTCCACAATTTCAGTGATAATTTTTTATTCAATGCCATAGAATATGTTGCAGAATAGCGGACAGGTGCAAGTTTCATGGACCAAGATAATGTTTCGTCGACCAGCAATGCAGACGTTCATTCCTCTCTATTTGTTCCAGCATTGCCCTGTTCTCAATACTGTTCAGAAAACATAGACATATTGTACATTGCTGTCATAAAAAATTTTGGTTGGATAGATTCAATATAGATGCCTATGCTTTGTCGAGGTATCATGTTCAAAAATCAATATCTAAGTTCCTGATATATGATCAGTCCTATGGAAAGCACTTGGAGCAGCTACATAAAGTAGCAGCTTATACCGTTTCATTTTCTTTTCAGCATGTGCAGGTTCATAGCACTTTTTTTATGAGAAATTATCTATCTTGATAACCAAGTTTTTACCATTAGTGGTTCAATTGACTGTGTCAGGTTATCCTAAAATGCTCTAACTAAACTGATATCTTGATTTTAGCTGGAACCGTGTAACTTTTAGTGTTGCCACATCCCATCCTGTTCATATGTACAGTGTTATTGGTCAACAATGTCTGAAAATGTAGAAAATAAAGAAATTTGGTTCAGTTAGTGAGAATCAGTACATAAATTAGTTATATGTGTAGGGGGTGTAACCACAAGAATGCCTTTTTGTAGCTGGTGAATGTGTCCTTTAAGTTTATCACTGCCAATCAGCCAGCCAACATATCGAATATAGATAGCATTATTTATGTGCTAACATGCTGTTTAAGTGTGTATATTTTGAAACAATATAATGTATTACAGTTCACTAGCCTCAAGTATAAGCTGTTCCTTTTCTATTCCATTCTTTTGAATTTGAAGGTCATCACTATATGTAGCTCCCTTTTGTTTTAATTCTTGGATGTTTTAATTCTTGGATGCTTGGACCCCGAAGCGGCGAAGAGGGCCTTCCAGAAAGCCGGCGTGAACACTGGATCGCGGTCGGAGACAATGGACATCAGAATTCAATGCAGCCGAACGATTTTAGCAAAGAATACGCGCGCCACCATTTCCGCCGTATATGGATGCCCTAATGGAATATAGTGCGCATACTTGGAGAAGCAGTCCACCACAGTAGGGATAACGGACTTGCCACCGACCTTGGGCAGCGCCTCGACGAAGTCCATGCTGATATCTTGCCAGATCGCCATCGAGACAGGTAGGGGCTGCAGGAGGTCGGCGGGTTGCAAGTGTTCGACCTTGTTCCGCTGACAGACGACGTAGGCACGCACGAAGTCTTGGACGACTGTGCGGGCGTTCGCCACATGGAAATCACGGCGGAGTCGATGGAGGGTGCGCTGAACGCCTTCATGATTGTCACCGTGAGCTGCGGTGATGATGGAAGGCAACAGGGAGAATGCGGCGGGCACGAACAAGCGGTTTTGGAAGGTCACCAACCCATCCACTACCCGCCATTGATCCCCCAGCTCGCTGGCCTCCGGTCGAGTGCGCAGCTTGCGCAGGGTCTCGTCTTTGGCAGCCGCTGCTCAGAACACCGTGAGCAGATCGAAGGAAGGTGCTGTCATGGCGTGCAGGGCGACTGAGTCGGTGTCGCGGCGGGAGAGGGCATCCACGACGATGTTCAACCGCCCTTGCTTGTATTCCACTGTGAAATCAAAACCCAAGAGTTTGCTCACCTAGTGATGTTGTGGAACTGTGTCCAGGCACTGGTCGAGGATGAACTTCAGGGGTTGATGGTCGGTGCGGACGACGAAGGAATGACCCCAAAGGTAGGGACGCTAGTGGTGCACCGCTTGTGCCAATCCAATCAGTTCCCGTTTGTAGGCTTCAAGACCGCGATGGCGTGGTGGAAGTGCGCGGCTGAAGAAGGCAATGGCGCCATCGCCTTGATGGAGGACTACACCAATGCCTGAGCCGGAGGCGTCGCATTCAATGATGAAAAGCTTGGTGAAGTCAGGGAGAGCCAGCACCGGTGCCGTCGTGAGCACGTGCTGCAGCGCCTTGAACGCGAGCTCGGCCGCCGGCGACCACTAGAACGCGTCCTTCTTCAGTAGGCTGGTGAGCAGCACCGCGATGGAACCGAACTCCTTGATGAAACGACGGTAATAATCGGCCAATCCGAGGAAGCCGCGGAGGGCATGCACTAAGGCTGGTGTGGGCCAGTCCATTATCACCTGCACTTTGCTGGTGTCCATGGCTACACCTTGGCCCGAGACCACATGCCCCAAGTAGGCCACTGACGTCTCGCCGAAGGAACACTTGGAGCGCTTCAGGAGGAGTTGGTGTTCGTGGAGGGTGTTCAACACAGTGCGAATGTGGCTCAGGTGCTCTGCCCAGGACGTGCTATAGATCAAGATGTCGTCGAAGAAGACGAGCATGAACTATCGTAGGAAAGGGCGGAGCACGTCACTCATCAGAGCTTGAAACATGGCTGACGCGTTGGTGAGGCCGAAAGGCATAACGAGGATCTCATAGAGATCATCATGAGTTCGGAAGGCCGTCTTGGCGATATCGGCTGGGTTCATGCGCACTTGGTGGTAGCCGGAGCGGAGGACGAGTTTGGTGAAGAACCGAGCGCCATGTAGCTCGTCCAGGAGTGTCGGTGTTTTACCGCCAAGCCCACCGAGGGATACCCCCGAGGTGGTAGGTTGTAGGTAGGTTTTCACCAAGATCAGGAACTCGAAGGTGCAAGGAACACAAAGTTTAGACAGGTTCAAGCCACCAAGAGCGTAATACCCTACGTCATGTGTGGTTTGTATTGCCTTAGAGGTTATGAGATGTTTTAGAGGGGTCCCTGCCCGCCCTTATATAGTCTGGGGGTCAGGGTTACATGGAAGTCCTAGTCGGGACGGCCTGAGGAGTCCTATCCAAGTACGACTCGGGTAGTTTCCTTACATCCGACTAGTCCTAGTTCTATACGACTAGTTACAATGAGGATAAGGTATGGCCCATGCGCCATCCCCTCCTACAAGAATATGTACGCCAAGTGTGCAGTCCCGCTGCCCCGGGTCTGACAAGCCCTTGAGCTCTTCGTAGCTGAGTACTGCAGGCTTCCGAGTACTTCTAGAAGGTGTCTTCAGGTTCCTGCTAAGTCCCCTTGTGAAGGTGTCTTCCGAGTACTTCCTTGGCTGCATCGAGGCTGTGAGGTGCTCAAGCCCCGAGTAGTTTTCAAGTCTTCTTTTATATGGGGTGTGATGAACTCGCACTCCATATGGAGTAGCCCCCGAGCCTTAGGTTGAATCGAAGAATCACACTGAGGGTCAAATTAGTCTTGAATCTTTGGTCTGTATCTTCCAAGAATTTTTGAAAAATAAGTTATCGATGACACGTATCCCACAACCCTCGAGCCTTTAATCCAAATTCCCAGGTTCGGAAAAAAGGATCTAAAGAGTCGTGGCATGGAATGTATGTTTTTGAATTCAATTTGATGATTTTTAGGGTTAAACTGCGCTGGAAGTTGAAAGGTCCGAATTCTCGGGAGCCTATCCCTGAGAAACGGCTAGTTTCCATTATCCGTTGCACAGAACCCGTAAAAACCTCTCTAAATTGAATCATTATCCTGACAAAACTCTTCGGCTTCCAACGGAAGAATGGGGAGCCGCTGGTTATAAATAACCCCACGTTACCCCTTAGGGTTTTTACCCCATCTCTGTTTTCATTGCGGTAAAAATAGATCTTTTGGCTAAGAACCCTAGCCACCGCTGACGCCCCAAAATCGACTAGTCCTCCTCCCGAATTTAAGCCAAGAGTAGCCTAAATCCTCGATTCCCATCTTCTTCCACACCTGCATGGGTTCCCCATGGCATGCGCACGAAGACCCTGGTGACATTTTGACCCGCGATACCGAAGAAGCAGGCCGCCGGTCGTGGAAGGAAGCGGGAGGGAGAAGGTGAAGGTGGATCACCACCGTCGGTGAAAGTCGCCAAGACGGGGGCGGAAGGCTCGACATAGAGGGCCTCGATCGTCAAGGAGAGGGACCTACTCCGACTCGTTGCAAAGCGGGTATTGCAAGAGGAGGGGGTCGTACAGTGGCGGACCGCCAGCACCGACTCGTCGCCGTGGAAGAACACTGGTGAGACCGTGATATTCGCCCCTTCTACCGATCGCAGCCTTGCACTTCCTTCTTCTGATTTCTTTCGCGGTTTGCTTGGTTTTTATAAAATCAAGCATTACCATCTTCCCCCGAACTCCATTATGCACATTTCATTTTTTGTGCATCTGTGCGAGCAATTCCTAGGAATTTGCCCGCATTTCAATTTATTTCGCCATCTCTTTCGCCTCAAACCTCAGCCGGATGAGGATAATCTCGCACTAGTCGGGGGTGCCGGGGTACAGCTGCGCGGCAAGGCGCTTTACCTCGAGTACACGACCTCGAGTAGCCTATCTGGTTCTACATCGAGAACCACCAGCCGAGCCTCCTCGGACGGGATAACTCCCTGCCCCAGCGCTAGGAGTGCTGGCTGAAGAAGCCAACGGAAGAGGAGCTCCGCGACATTCCCGAGTTGATGGAGCGGATCCAGCACTTGAAGGACCAGGGCGTCACTGGACAATCTGTGGCGTACTCGTTTATCGAGCGGCGCATCCAGCCCGTCCAGCAACGCGTCCACTTGGGTTTCGAGTACGAAGGTATTCGGGACCCATCATGGCCAGGGATGTGCCATCCGTTGAAGAAATTATGCGCCGGGTCACCCTCCTGTTCACGGGGGTGAACTCGGAGCCCTACATCCCTAGGTTGTTCGGCGCGGATTACTCGCCGAATCCGGTAAGTGTTAACACGAGTACCTTGAAATGTAGTCTTGTTGATTTGATAGTCATTGATAACTTGCTTCTGTCTATAGGGCGACTTGGAACGGTTGAGTAGCCAGCCTAAGACCCGCTTGCCGCGAAAGACGCGAGCGATGCAGCAGCGAATCTACCACGCACAAAGTGAGTGGCGACGCAAAAGCGGAGAACTGCTGCAGCAGCAACAACACCAAGCAGTCGCCAGGCAACGTAAGTAGTCTACCACTCCTTATCTGCTTGATTTTGCCAATCTTCGATGAGTACTCGGTTAACTTGTTCTTGTAGTGGCACTGAGGAGAACCCTGAGCCCCCGAGGCAAGGGGAAGTTGGAGAAGTCGTGGAGAGGAGTCCGGCAATAGGGTAGACACATCCCTCGACTATCAAGCCGGCCTCCCCCCGTTCCGGGATAATAACCGCGCCACGAGGGCTGGTTGTGCCATCAGCACTCCTATAACACCCAAAAATATAGGAAATAAAATTTTGAAAACATTTTATAAAAGCCACAAAAGAAAAATTATGCATGCATCTCTCTCTCTTTCTCTTCTCCCACTCTCTTTCAGCCCAGCCCAGAATCCCTCCTCTTTTCTTTCAGCCCAGCCCAAACCTCTCTCTCTTCTCCTTTTCTTTTATTTTTTCCTCTCCCCGCGGCCCAACCCAGCCGGCCCAACCCGCCTCACTCTCCCTCACCTCTATCTCACCACCAGCTGGGTCCCACTCATCAGTCTCTCCCCCCCACCTTCCTTTCTTCTTCCTCCCGCTCCTCTCTCTTTCCTTTCCTGCCGCGACACCAGATGCGCCCGTCGCCATCGCCCGTCGTCTGCGCCTCCCTCCCCTTTCCTTTTCTTCCTCACCCTGAATCCAGTTCACCCCCGCGCCCGTCGCTCGCGTCTCCTCCTTCCTTCCCCGCGACGCTGGCCTGCCATAATGGCTGCGGTACGCGCTTCATCGACCCGCCCCTTTCCTTTGCAGGCGACCGCTACAATTCTGCCGCGTGAGCTGCCGCCTTGCTTTCCCTGGCCGCTCCGCCTACTCTCCTCTTCTCCCCTTTAAAACCCACGCCCGAACCCCGGCTCCTCTCCTTCCACGCCTGCTTCACCGCACGCCCGAGCCCCGCTGCTCAGCACCTGCGTCGAGCTCTCCGTCGCCGCCGCGCCGTCGACCCGCCGTCCCGCTGTTTCTCCAACGCCTACAATCCTCGCCGGAGTTCCGCGAGGTGGTGAGCACCAAGCCGCCCCCGTTTCCCCCTCTCTCTCGCTCTTTCGAGGCCCCAATTGCTCGCCGGAGCCCTGGCTCCGCCCGCCGTCGTGGCCGCCGGTCTACAGCCGCCGCATGGCCATCCCGTGACCCCCACCACTTTCACTGTACCGCCCTCTCTCTCCCCGGCCTAACCTCGGCCTGGACCGAGCCCCGGAGCACTAGATTCGGTGAGCTCCAGCCGTCCGCCGCCGCCTTCGCTCGCTGCCGGCGCCCAGCGCCGCCTACCGATTCGCCCAACCCTTACTCTACCGAGTCGACCTGAGCCGACCCGCACCCTGCCGCCTGATCTAGATCTAACGGCCAGAACAGATCTGAGCCGCGCACGAGTTGCCGCCCTCGCCCGACCCTTACCCTGCCGCACAATCCTGATCCAATGGACTAGATCCGCCCGACTGAGCCAAACCCTAGCCGTCCCCGGAACCTTTGCAGAAAAGCCCCTAGGCTTTCCAGGAATCAACCCGCAGTCCAGAACAGTAGAAAAATAATTAGAGTTAAGTCCTTTCTTTTCCGTTCTGACCCCTAACCTTTCTAGAATTAGTACCCTCTGTCCAGGGCCTCCAGTTTTGCACCCAGACCCTCTATTTAAGGTTTAATTATGTTTTAGCCCCTAATTTCTTCAGATCTAGCCCCTGGAAGTTCAAAACTCTCACAGATAGGTCCCAGGATCACTGTTTTAGCCATATCTTCATCGTTTCAACTCCGATTTCAGCGATTCTTGCGCTCACGCGATCCTTGCATCATGAACTACAATATTATCATCTTTTTACTCTCTGTTTGTACTGTTTATTGTACTATTTCTTATTTGTTTATGTATGCTTGTTTGTGTGATCGCGTAGACAACGTGACGTTCGAGCAAGACCAAAAGCAAGCTTACGAGGAAGAGAATCAACAGCGTTTTGAGGAAGGCAAGTGGACTTCCCTCCCCTACATATTCTATTTTATCCCAACAATAGCATGATAATTCACTTTATCTTAATGTTGCTTTGCATAAACTTGATGGGTTACCTATGTTAAGGACATACCTAGTCTTTTACCCAAAGCCTTGAAACACCGGGGTTTACTATTCATGTTGGGTTGTCACGCTTAGTTGCAAACTTTGGGAAAGGTGTTGGTTTACTCTTATGATAATTATGATCATGTTTCATAATGTTGTTATACGGCGTTAATTCAAGATCAACTTTGTTTAATGGGAACATGGAGAACCACCCAAGTGAACAGTGCAACCACAAAGTCATATGGCTCTGACCTTAGCCAATTAATTAGATGTGTAGTTAGCTAGTGGCCTTACCAAAAGGGCGAGGAGGGGGTCAGTGATAGGGGTCATAGCCCGGTCCTCTTGGGGTAGCTGCCTTTGCTAAGGAGCTGACCATTAGGGAGGTTTATGGACCACACTGCTACCGAAACTCTAGCGGGCTGCTTAGCTCTCGACATGTCTTTGTAACGGCTTCGTAGTGTACCCTCGCCACTCACCTCGGAAGTGTTTAAGGGCCTTGCAAACCCGGGCGACTCAGGGGAACACGATTTGTGGGGAAAGTGTACAACCTCTGCAAAGTGTAAGACTGTTATAACAGCCGTACTCACGGTTAAGAGTGGCTTGGACCCTCACATGATAATGAAACTTGAAGATTAATTAAATTGTGGTTCTTGATTTATGTTTATGCTGCTGGTACTTTTATGTTTTTGCTAAAGTGGGATGGTATAAACTTAAACCTAGTTAATTGGTGCTTGCTAATAAATACTTGACCAACTAAAAGTGCTCCCTGCTGTAAACCTTAGCCTATCCTTGATGGCCTTGCATATTCTCCCCCACTTGCTGAGTACCAACCATAAGAGTACTCATCCTTGCCCAACTGCTGTTCAGAAGAGAATTTTGAAGAGGAGGACTTCGACGACTTCGAGGAGATTTAGGCTTGCGTTCACCAGTCATCGCCTGTGGAAGACGGAGTTGTTGCAGACTTCGTTTAGGGTATATCGGTGTAACGTTTAAAGATCTTTGTGTCTCTTTTATTCGGAGTGTAATATTGTTAAATACTTTATTTAGTTATCTTTCGAGCTTTGACTTTGATATATTACACTTGTCCCTCTATCATGTGTGTGTGAACATGATCCTGGCGCACATATGAGAGGCATCTGGTTCTTTCTAGAATCGGGTATGACAGAAGTGGTATCAGAGCTATGTGACTGTAGAACGCTATCCTAGTTGGAAATGGTCAAAATTAAGGATTTATCTTCTAGCAAGCCATGTCAGCATCAAAAATTTCTTTGTGTTTATTTTATATTTCCGCATAAAAACCTATGTTTTCATGTACTTTTTATTATTTTATTTCTTTTAAAAAAATTATTCTGAGTTTTATTCTCGCTCTGTCAGATGGTCAGGACTTACCAGACTGCTCGCAAGCACACCAGAGGTCGCTAGGTTCGCATTGCCCCAGCTGAGCCAGCTCCTCCCGCCCCAGTTCCAGCCCCTGTTGAGGAGGTGGAAGCTATGGATGAGGAACCCGCGGAGGCCTACTACTTCGTGGATGGGGATGACGGCCGCATCATGGCGGTTGATGAAGATGGGAATCAGTTCACACCGCTGGCATCACCAGTTGTTGAGGCACCACCACCACCCCCAGTTGCCCCTACTCCAGCTCCCGCTCCAGCACTGGTCGCCGCTGGAGGAAGCCCGGGTAATTCCGGGGGTATTGATGATGGAGGTGATGATGATGATGAGGACAACGACAACAACGATAACAACGACGATCAGAGCGATGATCCTCCAGGGACGAGGCAACTCTGTTGTGTTCGCACTTCGGACAGAGAGCCCGGTCACTTGTCTCTGGTGCTACAGGGTGTTCTGCAGGAGTTGGGCAACCATGTGAACCCCCACTACCACACGCACCACTACATCGACCCTGCGCTCGGCGACTACTACCTCACTCATGTCTACATCAGGGTGGATATGGAGAGTACCAGAAGCCGGAAGACTCTCACTGCGCACGACTCCGCTACGCCCCATGCCACTTACGACGCCTCCGTCAGCAGCGCCGCCAGGAGAGCTCTGTGGTCCATCTGCCACACCCACCGCCAGGAGCTTCAGAACACGGAGTACCGCCACCTCCCTCGCCGTCTCAGTGGAACTGAGGAGACTGTGGTTACTCTGGGTGGAGATGATGAAGACCGCCTCAACACCCTTGCTCGAGTCACCGCCGCCCTCAACACTGAGTTGGAAAGCGTCGTCACTGAGCTGGACGATACTCAGGACAGGCTACTGGAGGCCCATGACAGGATCCGCATACTGGAGGCCCGACTTGAGGGAAGGTCGCCGCCACCTCCACAGATGAATGAACCCTGCTTCCCTGCCCTGTCACCGCCCCGCAAGAAGCTTCATCGCCGCGAACCCGGCTCCATAACTCGCCGCGAGGACTAGGCATCGAGGCTCTTAGGCTAGTATCTCTTAAGTTCTCTCGTTAGAACCATTTTTGCTTGAGAGGACAATGATGTAATAATGTTTGCTCGAGAACAAATGTTTGTTTTTGTGTGCTTGGTTGGAAACATTGAGAATTGCTTGCTCTAATCTATCCATTAATATAAGTTGGAGTCCTTATAAATCCATATTTTGTTAGGATCTTATCTTTTATCTACCTATATCAAGTACACCTATCTTATCCTAGGTTTATTCCCTAACAGTCAGATGGTAAACACCAGGACAGGTGGAGGACAAAATATCCCTAGCACGAGGCGTGCTCACGTAGTCAACCGACAGAGTCAGTTGCCACCACCACCCAACCCAACAATGGAGCAATTCTTGGCAGCACAGATGCAGGTGTTGCAGAACCTCACTGCCACCATCCAGAACATGCAAGCTCAGCAGAATCAGCAAGCACCTCAGCAAAATCAGCCACCAAGAGACAAACATAGGGAATTCATGAGCCACCACCCCCCTACCTTTTCTCACTCAGTGGACCCCTTGGATGCTGATGACTAGTTGAAAGTCATCACTAAAAAGCTGGACATCACGCAATGCAGTGACCGTGAAAGGGTCCTGTATGCTGCAGGACGTTTGGAAGGTGCAGCCGCTGATTGGTGGGATGCTTTCACTGCTGCCCACACCAATGCCAACACTATCACCTGGGAGGAGTTCAGAACCAACTTCCGCAGCCACCATATCCCAGCAGGACTAATGAAGCTCAAGCAGAAGGAATTCCTGTCCCTGAAGCAAGGCAGCATGACTGTCAGTGAGTACCGGGACAAATTTACTCAGTTGTCCCGTTACGCACCCCATGAGGTGGATTGTGACGCAAAGAGGCAGGAGCGCTTCTTAGAAGGTCTGATAGGGCCGCTCAACTATCAGCTGCACAGTCACACCTTTCCAAACTTCCAGACTCTTCTAGACAAAGCCAATTGTCTGGAGAGCAAGCGCAATGAGCTTGGGGAACACAAGCGAAAGCTTCAGTCCCAGGGACAATCTAGCAGCAACACTCGTCCCCGCTACAGCACACCCCAGGGACTTCAGTCGCGCTTTGGAGGACAAGGCGGAGGATATCCGCAGAGTCAACGGAATCAACGAACTCCACAGCAGCCTCAACGCTTCAACCAGCAGACTCAGCGCAACTCCAACCCGCAACCGTACCGTTCATGCTATACCACAGGTGCACCAGTGCGGACGAACAATCCAGTCACACCGGTCCAACCCAACGGCTGTTTCAAATGTGGAGAACTGGGGCATTATGCTAACAACTACCCGAAGCATAACATGCAGACTCCTCAGAATCAAAGGAACAGTGGGCAGAGGTGGACTCCTCAGCAGCAGCAGCCGCGCAACGGCAAGCAGACACCACTGGGTAACAGAGGTCAACAGAACTACATGCGCGGAAGGGTGAATCATGTGGCTGCAGAAACAGCTGAAGAGGCTCCCGATGTTGTGCTCGGTACGTTCCTTGTTAATTCTGAACCTGCATCAGTTTTATTTGATTCTGGAGCATCACATTCATTCATTACCGAGCAATTCGCTGCAAAACATAATTTACCAATGAGCCCTATGAAACAAATTCTTCTAGTAAGTTCCCCGGGCAAAGAATTGAAAGGTAGGCACTTATGCCCGAGGGTCAACATGAATATTATGGGGGTAGAATTCCTAGCCAATCTAATAGTCCTAAAGACTAGCGGCATTGATGTGATCCTCGGAATGGATTGGTTATCAGGATGTGATGGTGTCATTCAGTGTCGCAAGAGGTCAGTGCTCTTAACCAGCCCTCAAGGAGATAAAGTAGAGTTTGTGGCATCAAATTCACCCAGTGGAGTTGGGACAGTGAACCAAATGAAGGGAATGCCTCTAGAAGATATCAGAGTTGTCTGTGAGTACCCCGGCGTCTTCCCGAAGGATTTACCAGGTATGCCACCTGTTCATGACATTGAGTTCAGTATTGATCTTTTATCTGGTACTGCACCTATCTCGAAAAGACCCTATAGAATGGATGTTAAGGATCTGAGTGGACTAACGAAACAAATAGAAGAAATGTTAGCTAAGGGATTTATCCATCCTAGCTCGTCCCCGTGGGGAGCACCAGTGATCTTTGTCGATAAGAAGGATGGCAGCAGAAGGATGTGTGTAGACTACCGAAGACTGAATGATGTGACGATCAAGAATAAATATCCACTGCCTAGAATTGAAGATTTGTTTGATCAGATGAGAGGTGCCAAGGTTTTCTCCAAGATTGATCTGAGATCAGGCTATCATCAGTTAAGGATCCGACCAGAAGATATACCCAAGACAGCATTCACAACCAGATATGGTCTGTACGAGTTCACTGTGATGTCGTTTGGATTGACCAACGCTCCAGCATACTTCACGTACCTGATGAACAAGGTTTTCATGGAATATCTTGATAAGTTTGTGGTTGTGTTCATTGATGACATCTTGGTGTATTCACAGAACGAGGAAGAACATGAAGAGCACTTGAGGATAGTGTTACAAAAACTCCAAGAGAATCAGTTATATGCCAAGCTGAGCAAATGTGACTTTTGGTTGAGAAAAGTTTCTTTCCTTGGACATGTTATCATAGATGGAGGAATTGCAGTAGACCCAAGTAAAGTTCAGGATGTTTTGAATTGGAATCCACCAAGGTCTGTGCCTGAAATCAGAAGTTTCCTCGGACTTGCAGGTTACTACTGCAGATTTATTGAGAGATTCTCAAAGATTGTGAAACCCATGACTTCTTTGTTGGAAAAAGGGAAAGAATTTAAGTGGGATGCTGCATGCCAGAAGTGTTTTGAAGAGCTGAAAATAAGATTGACCACAGCTCCTATGTTGATAATGCCGGATATCCACAAAGGGTTTGATGTGTATTGTGATGCTTCACGGATGTGTCTTGGATGTGTGTTAATGCAAGAAGGCAAAGTTGTGGCCTATGCTTCAAGATAGTTGAGAAAGCATGAGCAGAACTATCCTACCCATGACTTGGAATTGGCTGCCGTCGTGCACGCATTGAAGATTTGGAGGCACTACATGATCGGAAACAAGTGTTAGATCTTCACTGACCATAAGAGTCTGAAGTACATCTTCACGCAACAGGATCTTAACCTAAGACAGCGCAGATGGCTAGAATTAATCAAAGACTATGATTTGGATATTTAGTATCATCTTGGCAAGGCTAATGTTGTGGCAGACGCCCTAAGCTAGAAAGGACAAGCTAATATGATGATTGCTTGATTGATGCCATAGGAATTATGTTGGGAGATGGCACATTTGAACCTGAAATTGTCACACAGGCGGAAGCCATGACTATGGAGATGGAACCTACATTGGAACAAGAGATCAGAAAAGGGCAGTTGACAGATGCTAAGATCAAAGAGATCAAGATTCAAATTGGTTTAGGCAAGACTCCGGATTTCACCGAAGATGAGTAAGGAACTGTTTGGTTCAGAAAGAGGATCTGTGTGCCTGAAATTGATCACCTTCGTGAACTCATTTTGAAGGAGGCACATGATTCCGCTTATTCCATTCATCCTGGAAGTACCAAGATGTATCAAGACTTGAAAGAGAAGTACTGGTGGTATGGTTTGAAAAGAGACGTAGCAACTCGCGTGGCTTTGTGTGATGTGTGCCAGAGAGTGAAAGTAGAACACCAGAGACCAGCAGGTTTACTCCAGCCATTGAAGGTACCTGAATGGAAATGGGAAGAGATTGGTATGGATTTCATTGTAGGGTTACCCCGTACTCGTGATGGTTACAACTCGATATGGGTTATTGTGGACAGATTGACAAAAGTTGCGCATTTCATCCCGGTCAAAACAACATACACTAGAGCCAAGTTAGCAGAACTATACATGTCACGGATTGTGTGTTTGCATGGTGTTCCAAAGAAGATAGTGTCTGATTGAGGTACTCAGTTCATGTCACGTTTCTGGCAGAAATTACATGAATCCATGGATACCAAGCTCAATTTCAGTTCCGCATATCATCCACAAACGGACGGTCAGATTGAGCGAACGAATCAAGTATTAGAGGATATGTTGAGAGCATGTGCCCTCAAGCATGGAGATAGTTGGGATAAAAGCTTGCCATATGCAGAATTCTCCTACAATAACAGTTATCAGGCAAGTCTCAAGATGGCCCCATTTGAAGCATTATATGGGAGAAAATGCAGGACACCATTGTATTGGAATCAGACAGGAGAAAGTCAGGTTTTTGGGCCAGAGATTCTTCAAGAAGTGGATAGACAAGTCCAGATAATCCAGGATAATCTCAAGACTGCTCAGTCATGACAGAAAAGTTATGCTGACACACAAAGAAAGGAATTGACATTTGAAGTTGGAGATTTTGTGTATTTGAAGGTATCACCCATCAGGGATCTACGTAGATTCAAAGTGAAAGGAAAGTTGCCACCGCGTTATATTGGTCCTTTTCAGATCTTGGGAAGGAAAGGTGAAGTGGCATATCAATTGGAGTTACCGACACGATTGTCAGGTGTCCATGATGTGTTTCATGTATCACAGCTAAAGAAATATTTGAGAGTGCCTGAGGAGCAGTTACCGCTGGAGGAACTTAATGTACAAGAAGATTTGACATATTCAGAGCATCCAGTTAGAATCTTGGAAACATCTCACATGGATTACTCGGAACAAGGTGATCAAAACGTGCAAAGTACAGTGGAGTCACCACTCAGAGGATGAGGCTACTTGGGAAAGAGAAGATGAACTTATTGCAGAATTCCCTCAGCTGTTCCCTAATCCTTCAAAATCTCGAGGACGAGATTCTCTTTAAGGGGGTAAGTTTTGTAACACCCAAAAATATAGGAAATAAAATTTTAAAAATATTTTTATAAAAGCCACAAAATAAAAATTATGCATGCATCTCTCTCTCTTTCTCTTCTCCCACTCTCTTTCAGCCCAACCCAGAATCCCTCCACGTTTCTTTCAGCCCAGCCCAAACCTCTCTCTCTTCTCCTTTTCTTTTTTTTCCTCTCCCTGCGGCCCAACCCAGCCGGCCCAACCCGCCTCACTCTCTCTCACCTCTCTCTCACCGCCAGCTGGGTCCCACTCGTCAGTCTCCCCCCCCCCCCCCCACCTTCCTTTCTTCTTCCTCCCGCTCCTCTCTCTTTCCTTTCCTGCTGCGACACCAGACGCGCCCGTCGCCCTTGCCCGTCGTCCGCGCCTCCCTCCCCTTTCCTTTTCTTCCTCACCCCGAATCCAGTTCTCCCCCGCGCCCGTCGCTCGCGTCTCCTCCTTCCTCCCCCGCTGTAACAACCCTGATAAATTACGTTCCTAAGGCAATGTCATTAAACCAACCTTATGCTTAATCAACTAATAAAAGGATTAAAACAAGTTAAGTCGAAATTCAAATTTAATTTGGGCACATAGGAATACCTTCGAATTATTAAATTAACTTTCAAACCATAAGCCAAATGAGGTGTTGCCTGAAACCAAACTTGTAGAACTTTTTATTCTGAACAACTTTCATGTTCAAAAGTTTTTGAAATTCAAATTAGAAAGTGGAGAAAACATCCTGTTTGCAACCAGCCCCTTGGAACTTTTCAAGTTCTTGCACATAGGTCCCTCCCTCACCTCCCCCTCCTCTGCTGCACCGCCCCCTCGCCCGACAGCCGCCGGCCACCTGGCCATCGATGCCTGCGCGGCACTAGGCGCCAAGCCAACCCCCGGCACCCTGCTGCACCACCCCCGCTCGCCCAACAGCGGGCCGCCCAGCACGCCGGCCACTCGCAGGGGAGCACCTCTGGCCGCCGCCCCGCCACCCAATGGCGCCCCAGCCTTGCCGCCCCCCTCCACCCAGTGTCCCGGCCGTGCCAAGCTCTCCCCCATGAGCTCCACTGGCTATAAAGCCCGGCACAGCGTCCCTCCCTCCTCTCCCTATTCCTTCTTCTTCCCCGCCAGAACAGAGCAGAGCAGAACCGGTTGCCGCCCCATGCCGCCGCCGTGGAACCCCCTCCTCCGCCCCTCCTCGACCCGAGCTAGGCCCCAAAATCGCTCTCCTACCTCCCCACGAAGCCTCCCAACCCAGCCCCTTTCTTCCTCCTCGCCGGAGCTCGCCGGAGCCGAGCTCCACCCGTCGCCGCCCCCTGGTAGCCGCGGGCAGCCCCGCTCAGACCGCCTCTGCCCCAACCGTGAACACCCAAAGGTAGCCCCCAACCTCCTCTTGCTCCTCCCCCACCTTGCCCTCGCCGCCGGCGACCAAGCCCGCCGGATTTCGGCCGGACAGGATGTTCCCCGCCATGAATCGCGAACAGGGACCACATTGCAATCACCCAAATCTTCCTAGGGGGTTTTCTGCTAGTTTTAAGGGACCCTCTGTAAAGAAAGTTTTAACCAAATCAGTGAGCTTGTAAAATTTGTATAAAATCATAGTAAAATCACAAAAATGCAAACTAAACTGTTCTAGAATCCTTAGAAGAAACTCTACAACTTTTGTTACGTAAAGTTTCTCAGATTCTCAATATATTTTGCTCTACATTAAATGGAAGTTTTAATGGACTTCTTTTGTACCCACTGTTGTAGATCAATGCTGACCCTAAATTTTGGGCAGTGAGTTAGTTGCTTGATGTTTAGGACTGTGTAAAAAGATTGAGACCAAAAGCCATCTCTATCTACACTGTTTATTAAACTTAGTTTCATACCATGTTTGGATAGAATTAATTGTCCCTACAGTTAGGTTATGATTCACCTGATGAAACTTTTTCTGTACTGGTGTAATGGTACCTAAATGCCATAGAAAAATTTAGAGACTTTTATCTCACAGGAACCTATTTATTTGATTTATGTGCTAATACCATGCATTAAATTAAGAAAATAGTATCTTAGCTTGGAAAATTCTCATATATTTACTAGAAGATACACAGTGGTGGGGGATTCTATGTAAAAAGTTTCATGGACAAAAACCCTGTGCAGGATCCTGTAAAAATAAATCCTTGATTAACCTAGGTGTGTAATGTCATATTTACTATGCTCTGAAAACTGCATAATAAATCCTATAAAAATTACAGTAGCTCCTGAATGATTAAATGAAAGCCCTGTAAAAATCTTAGTCTCATTTTTTGCACCATTTGTTCTGTACAAAAAGAACAAGAGTCTAGTAGCAACCATGTATTATATTTTTCATAATTAATCTGCTGCATGAAAATATCTGAAAATTTTACAGTAAGCATACCTTTCCCTGATGTGCCTAGATCCAAGATTTCATGACCAGAAACTACTCGCTGTAATAGTTACACCTAAATCATGTTTCCATGAGGAATAAGTTCCCATGAACACCCATCCCACCTTGCTTAACGAAGTCACTTATTGTACTTTTCTACTCTATTAACAATTGCCCACAGAAATCTCAACTAAGTAACATCACAACCCAATTGCTATTTTTTTGTGAACTACAACTTTGACGTGAGTGAACATGATCGTCATATACCCTCACTATAACTTATATTGGTGCATTCATATAGAATCGACGACTCTCGCCGACGGAACGTACGAGCTGGTACCCGCGTCCGAGAGTGAGCAGCGTGAAGCTCAAGTAAATCTAACTGAAGCTCTTGAAGACCCGAGCCCAAGTTCGGAAGAGCCCCAAGCTAACTGTTCACAAGAAGGCAAGCCCCGGAGCATGAACCCTATTTTCTAAACTTATGCAACTTATTACTCTACTTTACTTGTGCAATAAGTTTATAGGAGTTGATGGAAAACTTAGTTGCATGATCCTAGGTACCCATGCTCTAAACACTAGATGCAAGGTTCGATAGAATGCTATGCTAATAGGACTCGGTAAAAGTTGAGTGATTTCCTGTCACTCGCAAGAAATTAGGAGTTGATTGTTTACTACATGCTGCAACCATAAGGTCGACGGACGGGGCTATGGTACGATGTTTATGTTGATGATTGAGGCCCCGTCTGTTTAGTGAAAAATGCTAAGGCCGCAGTTTGTGGTAGTGGTGGTTAAGTCTTTGAACGTACTAACCACATGCCGAGAATATGGTAATCGGTAAGCTTAAGTACCGGATTGAACCGAGGCCGGAACATACTCCCCACTGTCTTGAATTCGTTCACATCTAGCTAATGGCGGGTGCATCGGCCGCCACAGCCCGACGTACCGTGGTTTGTGGGGACGTGTAGTCGAGGGTGGTGGGCCTGTTCCGTGAAGCGGGAATTGAAGGGAAAAGTTGCACGTGTGACTCTGTGAGTAACCACGTGACGTGTGTTTAGGTTTCCCTTGCAAGGTTAAGAAATTCGATTCGAATCGTCCGTTTCTCACGGCTATTGAGACTGCTTAATCACTTTTACCCACAGAGTAAGAAGAGGAACAATGATGACGAATAAACTTGTTGGATGAAATTTAATGCTTCACCATGAATGATATTGGATAGCTGCTTATCTAGAATGGTTAATGAAACTAGAATCTTGAGCTAAAAGTTGAAAGTAAGGACCCACTCGTATATGCTTTTCGGCAAAACAAACCCCTCAAGCCAAAAGCCTCGCATGTCTAGGAGTCGGCTAAGTATACCCCACTAGTCGGGTAAGCCTTGCTGAGTATTAGTATACTCAGCCTTGCTTGTGGCTTGTTTTCAGGTGAGACCTTCGAAGATATGATTGCTAGCTTGACTTGGCCCTGCACTCTTCCCCCTGGTTGGTCGGTGGAATGGGATACGCCCCTGGCCAATGGAGATAATGCCGAGTGATGTCTCGTACGGGCTTCATCGAGACATCCTTATCGTCGAGTAGCTTTCGTTATTTTATTTCCGCTGCAACGTAAACTCTGAAGAACTTATTGGATATGATCGCTGAAGTACTTGGTTACTAAACTCAAACTTGGTTTGTAATATTCACCTATGATAATTTTGTAATAATTGCTGGAATGTGGTATTCTCTGGGCTCATCTTCGCATGAGTGTTTGTATGTATGGCATTCGATCCGCTTTACCGTGGTTGTATCGGGAGGTTACCCGACAGACCAATGGATTACTCCGTTTGAAGTGTAAGGTTAACCGAGATTGCCCTAATGGTGATGGTTAATACACTTGAGCCGGATTAATTCAGGTGGTTCTACCACACCCGCGTCGCTGGCCTGCTATAATGGCCGCGGTACGCGCTCCGTTGACCCGCCTTTTTCCTTTGCAGGCGACCGCTGCAATTCCGCCGCGTGAGCCACCGCCTTCCTTTCCCCGGCCGCTCCGCCTCCTCTCCTCCCCTCCCCTTTAAAACCCGCGCCCGAACCCCGACTCCTCTCCTTCCACGCCTGCTTCACCGCACGCCCGAGCCCTGCTGCTCAGCACCTGCGTCGAGCTCTCCGTCGCCACCGCGCCATCGACCCGCCGTCTCGCTGTTTCTCCAACGCCTACAACCCTCGCCGGAGTTCCGCGAGGTGGTGAGCACCAAGCCGCCCCCGTTTCCGCCTCTCTCTCGCTCTGTCGCGGCCCCAATTGCTCGCTGGAGCCCTGGCTCCGCCCGCCGCCGTGGCCGCCGGTCTACGGCCACCGCACGGCCGTCCCGTGACCCCCACCACTTTCGCTGTGCCGCCCTCTCTCTCCCCGGCCTAACCCCGGCCTGGACCGAGCCCCGGAGCACCAGATTCGGTGAGCTCCGACCGTCCGCCGCCGCCCTCGCTTGCCTCCAGCGCCCAACGCCGCCTATCGATTCGCTCGGCCCTTACTTTGCTGAGTCGACCCGAGCCGACCCACACCGTGCCGCCCGATCTAGATCTAACGGCCAGAACAAATCTGAGCCGCGCACGAGCTGCCGCCCTCGCCCGACCCTTACCCTGCCGCACAATCCTGATCCAACGGACCAGATCCGCCCCGATTGAGCCAAACCCTAGCCGTCCCCGGAACCTTTGCAGAAAAGCCCCTAAGCTTTCCAGGAATCAACCCGCAGTCCAAATCAGTAGAAAAATAATTAGAGTTAAGTCCTTTCTTTTCTGTTCCGACCCCTGACCTTTCTAGAATTAGTACCTGCCGTCCAGGACCTCCAGTTTTGCACCCAGACCCTCTGTTTAAGGTTTAATTATGTTTTAGCCCCTGATTTCTTCAGATCTAGCCCCTGGAAGTTCAAAACTCTCACAGATAAGTCCCTGGATCACTATTTTAGCCATATCTTCATCGTTTCAACTCCAATTTTAGCGATTCATGCGCTCACGCGATCCTTGCATCATGAACTACAATATTATCATCTTTTTACTCTCTGTTTGTACTATTTATTGTACTGTTTCTTATTTGTTTGTGTATGCTTATTTGTGTGATCGCGTAGACAACGTGATGTTCGAGCAAGACCAAGAGCAAGCTTACGAGGAAGAGAATTAACAACGTTTTGAGGAAGGCAAGTGGACTTCCCTCCCCTGCATATTCTATTTTATCCCAAAAATAGCATTATAATTCACTTTATCTTAATGTTCCTTTGCATAAACTTGATGGGTTACCTATGTTAAAGACATACCTAGTCTTTTACCCAAAGCCTTGAAACACCGGGGTTTACTATTCATGTTGGGTAGTCACGCTTAGTTGCAAACTTTGGGAAAGATGTTGGTTTACTCTTATGATAATTATGATCACGTTTCATAATGTTGTTATACTGCGTTAATTCAAGATCAACTTTGTTTAATGGGAACATGGAGAACCACCCAAGTGAACAGTGCAACCACAAAGTCATATGGCTCTGACCTTAGCCAATTAATTAGATGTGTAGTTAGCTAGTGGCCTTACCAAAAGGGCAAGGAGGGGGTCAGTGATAGGGGTCATAGCTCGGACCTCTCTGGGTAGCTGCCTTTGCTAAGGAGCTGACCATTAGGGAGGTTTATGGACCACACTGCTACCGAAACTCTAGCGGGCTGCTTAGCTCTCGACATGTCTTTGTAACGGCTTCGTAGTGTACCCTCGCCACTCACCTCGGAAGTGTTTAAGGGCCTTGCAAACCCGGGCGACTCAGGGGAACACGATTTGTGGGGAAAGTGTACAACCTTTGCAAAGTGTAAGACTATTATAACAGCCGTACTCACGGTTAAGAGTGGCTTGGACCCTCACATGATAATGAAACTTGAAGATTAATTAAATTGTGGTTCTTGGTTTATGTTTATGTTGCTGGTACTTTTATGTTTTTGCTAAAGTGGGATGGTATAAACTTAAACCTAGTTAATAGGTGCTTGCTAATAAATACTTGACCAACTAAAAGTGCTCGTTGCTGTAAACCTTAGCCTATCCTTGATGGCCTTGCATATTCTCCCCCACTTGCTGAGTACCAACCATAAGAGTACTCATCCTTGCCCAACTGCTGTTCAGAAGAGAATTTTGAAGAGGAGGACTTCGACGACTTCGAGGAGATTTAGGCTTGCGTTCACCAGTCATCGCCTGTGGAAGACGGAGTTGTTGCAGACTTTGTTTAGGGTATATCGGTGTAACGTTTAAAGACCTTTGTGTCTCTTTTATTCGGAGTGTAATATTGTTAAACACTTTTATTAGTTATATTTCGAGCATTGACTTTGATATATTACACTTCTCCGTCTATCATGTGTGTGAACATGATCCTGGCGCACACATGAGATGCATCTGGTTCTTTCTAGAATCGGGTGTGACAACTCCCCCTCAGGAAGTCCACGAGGTTAGTAACCATAAGTATCGTGTTGTAACTTTTGTGTTAATGCTGAGTACTAACTCATTTGTTTCAGGAAGTCGGAGACTCCCAAACTGGTGACCTCCAGTACCGGCCAGGTGGGCACGAGTGCAGACTTGTTGCCAAAGGAAACTGCAGCCCGGCGGACACCGGAGGAAAGGATCTCGAGCCTCCAGCTAATGTGGAGGTGGAGCCGGAGACAGAAGCCTCCGGGAGTACTCTTGGGGCAAATCTTGAAGATGGTACTCGAATCGCTCAGCAGGCGATCGCGAGTACCCCGGACCAGCAAGAAGTCCAAGGGAGTTCCCGGGCACAGGATGCCCCGGAAAGCTCTCGGGCTCGGCAACAGGAGGAGGTCCCGGAGGACTCCCGGGTACCCAAGCATCAAGAAGATGAAGTCCCTCCTCCACGCGCTGAGCTCTTTGAGGACCCGTGGGTGGAGCCGGAGACCGTCACGCTGATGATGAAGCCGGGACGCCGCTTCACCGACTACACCAAGGTACATAGTCGAGTACTTCCTCTAGCGTTGATGTTGTGTTGTAGAGGTATACTGACTTATTGACTTTGCTTTGTGTAGAGCCTCGTGGAGCGCTGCAGCGAGAATTCAGCCCTGCTTACCCGGATTGGGGACGTGCTGCCGCGTACCCACGATGCGGAGGACAACCGGAAGGCTGAAAAGGCCAAGAACCTCAAGCTCCAGGAGGAACTTGAGGCCCTCAAGACCTCGCATCAGGATGCCATGATAGATCAGCAGCGGAAGCACGACTTGGAAATCCGGAAGGTCAAAGATTTGACCTCTCAGAAAGAAAGTAAGTAGTCTGTTCCTCTGACCCGAGTAGTGTTGTCTTTCTGCCTTTCTTCTGTGTTGTGTACATGTACTTTTTCCCAGAGTATGCTCATATTGAAAGAGTGTTAACTAACTGGAAGTGTGACATATACGAACTTACAGAAGAGAAAGAGCAGCTGCAGAAGGCGCTGGAGGAGCTCCAGCTTAACTACTCGGATCTGGACAAGGAGTACAAGACTGTGACTCACCAGCTGAAGGATGCTGACAAGCAACTCATAGAGAATTCTCCCTGCAGCTGTGTTTGTAGAAACTCTGCGTATAGGTGTAAGAACCTCTTCGACTTTATCTTATAAGACCTTGCCCCGTAGCTTGAATAAGCCGTAATGGGAGGTAGTCGGAAAGAAATCCCTTAACTCGTTCGAGGGGATAGCCTGAGAGGATAATCGTGACGGAAAGTACTTGTGGCGTTAGCCCCGGAGTATTCCGAAGATTAGTTAGTGGTAGCGTATTGACGTAACTCGTGGCGACAGTCCTCGGGTTTACTCAATGTTGCTAAGAAGAAAATAGACACAGTAGTCGTTTGGGGAACCGAAACAACCATGTATTATTATACTGAGCTGCGCTACGGCTGATAGGTTTTGTACAAGTTTCTTAGGCATAGAAATGGCATAGGTGCTTGATGTTCCATGAGTTTGGAACCTCCAAGCCGTTAGGGTATTGTAATCGATACGACCCTGGGTTGGTTACCTTCGTGACAATGAGGGGTCCTTCCCATCTAGAGTTGAGCTTGTGAAGTCCAGTCTCGTCCTGGATGCGGCGTAAGACTAGGTCCCCAACGTCAAAGGATCTTTCTTGGACGTTACAGTCATGATACCGTCAAACGCCTTGTAGATATCTTGCTGATCGTAGTAAGGCATTGCATCTGACTTCTTCAGCGCAGTCAAGTTCCAAGTGCCTTGCTTTGTCAGCTTCTCGTTCCTCATACATCTCCAATCTGGGGGAGTTCCACATGATGTCTGCTGGGAGGATAGCTTCTGACCCGTAGACGAGAAAGAAAGGTGACTATCCTATGGTTTTACTCGGTTGAGTATGAAGCCCCAGACAATCATGGGTAGTTCGTCAATCCACTTGCCTCCCTTTTTGTGGTTCTCATCGTAGAGTCTTTTCTTGAGTCCATCAAGAATCAAGCCGTTGGCGCACTCCACCTGGCCATTGACCCTTGGATGGGCTATCGAGACGTACTTGATCTCGATGCCGCTTCGTTCGCAGAACTCCCAGAACTCGTGTGAAGTGAAGTTGGATCCCAGATCAGTGATGATCGTATGAGGAAAACCAAAATGATGAAGTATGTCACAGATGAAAGAGACTACTCTGTCGGCCGTCTGGGTTGTAATAGGCTTGTACTCGATCCACTTGGTGAACTTGTCGATGGCCACCAATACGTGGGTAAAACTTCCTCGTGCTGTTGTCAGTGGACCAATCATGTCGAGGCCCAAACAGCCAAACGGCTAGGATGGTGGTATGGCGATTAGCTTGTGAGCAGGGACATGAGCTTGTTTACCTAAGACCTGCCTGCCGCGAAAGACGCGGGCGATGCAGCAGCGAATCTGCCACGCACAAAGTGAGTGGCGATGCGGAAGCGGAGAACCGCTGCAGCAGCAACAATACCAAGCAGTCGCCAGGCAACGTAAGTAGTCTACCACTCCTTATCTGCTTGATTTTGCCAATCTTCGATGAGTACTCGGTTAACTTGTTCCTGTAGTGGCACTGAGGAGAACCCTGAGCCCCTAAGGCAAGGGGAAGTTGGAGAAGTCGGGGAGAGGAGTCCAGCAACAGGGCAGACACCTCCCTCGACTATCAAGCCGGCCTCGCCCCGTTACGGGATAATAACCGCGCCACGAGGGCTGGTTGTGCCATCAGCACTCCCCCTCAGGAAGTCCACGAGGTTAGTAACCATAAGTATCGTGTTGTAACTTTTGTGTTAATGCTGAGTACTAACTCATTTGTTTCAGGAAGTCGGAGACTCCCAAACCGGTGACCTCCAGTACCGGCCAGGTGGGCACGAGTGCAGACTTGTTGCCAAAGGAAACTGCAGCAGTGAGTACCGCCGAGCCTCCCATCATCGAGAACGTACCGGTGGAAACCAGAGGAAAGGATCTCGAGCCTCCAGCTAATGCGGAGGTGGAGCTGGAGATAGAAGCCCCCGGGAGTACTCCTGGGGCAAATCTTGAAGATGGTACTCGAATCGCTTAGCAGGCGATCACGAGTACCCCGGACCAGCAAGAAGTCCCAGGGAGTTCCCGGGCACAGGATGCCCCGGAAAGCTCTCAGGCTCGGCAATAGGAGGAGGTCCCAGAGGACTCCTGTGTACCCGAGCATCAAGAAGATGAAGTTTCTCCTCCACGCGCCGAGCTCTTTGAGGACCCGTTGGTGGAGCCGGAGACCATCACGCTGATGATGAAGCTGGGATGCCGCTTCACCGACTATACCAAGGTACATAGTCGAGTACTTCCTCTAGCGTTGATATTGTGTTGTAGAGGTATACTGACTTGTTGACTTTGCTTTGTGTAGAGCCTCGTGGAGCGCTGCAGGGAGAATTCAGCCCTGCTTACCCGTATTGGGGACGTGCTGCCACATACCCACGATGCGGACGAAAACCTGGAGGCTGAAAAGGCCAAGAACCTCAAGCTCCAGGAGGAACTTGAGGCCCTGAAGACCTCGCATCAGGATGCTATGATAGATCAGCAGCAGAAGCACGACTTGGCAATCCGAAAGGTCAAAGATTTGACCGCTCAGAAAGAAAGTAAGTAGTATGTTCCTCTGACCCGAGTAGTGTTGTCTTTCTGCCTTTCTTCTATGTTGCGTACGTGTACTTTTTCCCAGAGTATGCTCATATTGAAAGAGTGTTAACTAACTGGAAGTGTGACATATACGAACTTACGGAAGAGAAAGAGCAGCTGCAGAAGGCGCTGGAGGAGCTCCAGCTTAAGTACTCGGATCTGGACGAGGAGTACAAGACTGTGACTCACCAGCTGAAGGATGCTGACAAGCAACTCATAAAGAATCTGAAGCAGATCCAGTCCATGGCCCGAGACAAGGACTGCAAGGAGAAAGATATGGAGCAACTCGCGATGGCTGCTCACCAGCTCTGTGAGTTTGTCGACCCGATGCTGGATGGCCGTTCGTTGGTGCAACGCCTTGTTGATGCTCCTAGGAGCATCGCAGAGTACGCATCCGATACCTCGAAGGTCGTGCTGACTCATGTGCTGGCAGTGGTGAAGTCGTACTTCTTGGGGATGGATGTTCACCCGTTCGCGGAGGGCGTCTCCGGGGAGTGCACCGAGGAGCAGTTTAACGAGTACCGTGCTGAGGTGCAGGATGTTGCCCATCAGATAGTCGATGACCTGCCGCTCTTTTGAGCAGTATTGAACTGTGTATGTTTTGTATGAAAAACAGCAGTTGCTCATGTGTAATATATTAATGCTTGTTTGATTGTTGTTTGCTACGCTCGACTTGTGGAGTGGCGTGTTGAAACATTTAATCGTTAAGCTCTTTAGTGCGTTAGTTCTAGTGTGTAGTTACCCTGAAGCCATCGCTTCAATTGGTAAATTGTAAACTAGACTTGTACTTTTGTACAGAGTTGTGTTTGTAGAAACTCTGTGTATAGGTGTAGGAACCTCTTCGACTTTATCTTATAAGACCTTGCCTTGTAGCTTCAATAAGCCGTAAAGGGAGGTAGTCAGAAAGAAATGCCTTAACTCGTTCGAGGGGATAGCCTTAGAGGATAATCGTGATGGAAAGTACTCGTGGCATTAGCCCCGGAGTATTCCGAAGATTAGTTAGTGGTAGCGTATTGATGTAACTCGTGGCGACAGCCCCCGGGTTTACTCAATGTTCCTAAGAAAAAAATAAAGACACAGTAGTCGTTTGCAGAACCAAAACAACCATGTATTATTATATTGAGATGCGCTGCAGCTGATAGGTTTTGTACAAGTTTCTTAGGCATAGAAATGGCGTAGGTGCTCGATGTTCCATAAGTTTGGAACCTCCAAGCCGTTAGGGTATTGTAATTGATACGACCCTCGGTTGGTTACCTTCGTGACAATGAGGGGTCCTCATGTAATTGAACGGCTAGGATGGTGGTATGGTGATCAGCTTGTGAGCAGGGACATGAGCTTGTTTACCGAAGAATTGGCAGTTGGTGCATCGACGAACGAGGTCTTCGGCATCTGCCAAAGACGCAGGCCAATAGAACCCAGACCTGAAGGCCTTCCCGACTAGTGTACGGGAGGCCGCATGATTGCCGCATGCGCCCTCATGTATTTCCCCCAGGATCTCTTGCCCTTCTGCTGTAGTTACGCACTTCATGAGTACTCTTGATGCTGATCCTCGCTTGTAGAGCTTATCTCCCACCAGGACATAACCCTTGCTGCGCCTGACTAGTCGGATAGCCTCGGCGCTCTTCGGGGCAAGGTTGGGAGGTAGCTTATTTTCTTTGATCAAGTCGATGAATTGGGAACGCCAGTCCACATCAATCATTAGGACCTCTCGACTAGACTCCGCAGGGCCTTGATCGATGGTGCCTGGCTCTATTCTTGGAATAGAGGGGTGGTGGAGCTCATGGACGAAGACTCCAGCCAGAACTTTGGCTCGTTCAGAGCCTAGCTTCGAGAGTACATCTGCCCCGACGTTGTTATCGCGAAGCACGTGACGGATCTCGAGACCCGAGAACTTGTTCTCAAGGTTGCGAATTTCTGCGACATACACATCCATGGTTTCTTTGTTGGTGTCCCACTCCTTGTTGCATTGTTGGACCACCAGTAAAGAATCACCGAAGACAAGTAGTCATTGGATGCCGAGGGAGACAACCAGGCGTAGCCCATGTAGTAGTGCCACATACTCGGCCTCGTTGTTGGAGACCTTAAATAGTATTTGAATTACGTATTTAAGTTGCTCACCAGTCGGGCTGATAAAGAGTACGCCCGCGCCACCGCCTTCAAGCTTAAGGGAACCATCAAAGTACATGACCCAATGCTCTGGTTGGTTGGCTAGAGTTGGTACTTGGTTTTCTTGCCACTCTGACAAGAAATTGACTAGAGCTTGCGACTTGATGGCAGTGCGAGGCTTGAAGTCGATGTTGAGAGCTCCCAGTTCCACTGCCCACTTGGAGGTGCGTCCAGTGGCGTCCCGGTTGTGGAGTATATCCGCCAACGGGAAGTCAGTGACAACTGAGATTTTGTACTCGTCGAAGTAGTGGTGAAGCTTTCTTGAGGTAATCAGTATGGCATAGAGAAGTTTCTGAATTGAAGGGTAACGAACCTTCGACTCAGAAAGGACTTTGCTAACAAAATACACTGGCCGCTGCACACCAAACGCATGGCCTTCCTCATGTCACTCCACCACAATAGCCGTGCTGACTACGTGAGTAGTTGCAGCGATGTAAAGTAGCAGGTTCTCGCCTGGGTTCGGAGCTGTGAGGATGGGGGGCGATTGGAGATGAGTCTTAAGGTCCTCCAATGCCTGCGCCGCTTCCTTGGTCCAGACAAAGTTGTTCTGCCGCTTAAGGAGCTGGAAGAAGGGTAGACCCCGTTTCCCAAGTCTAGAGATGAATCTGTTTAGTGCCGCCATATAGCCGTTGAGCTTCTGCACATCTTTGATCTTCCGTGGAGCCCCCATGCTTGTGATGGCGGTTATCTTCTTAGGGTTAGCCTCAATGCCTCGGTGACTAACGATGAAATCGAGGAGTTTCCCTTGGGGTACGCCAAAGATGCAATTAGTCGGGTTGAGCTTCCACTGAAATCTTCGCACGCTGTTGAAGGTTTCCTCGAGGTCGGAGATGAACTCGTCAGAATTTCTGGTTTTGACAACCACGTCATCCATGTACGCCTCAACACTGCGGTGTAGTTGATCAGCGAGGCATAGCTGTATGGCTCGCTGATAAGTCACACCTGCGTTCTTCAGCCCAAACGACATAGTCGTGTATGCGTAGGCATCAAATGGGGTGATAAACGCAGTTTTGATCTGGTCTTCTTCCTTGAGGGAAATCTGATGATAACCCGAGTAGCAATCAAAGAAGGAGAGCAGAATGCAGCCGTTGTTGGAGTTGATAACCTGATCGATGCGGGGAAGCGTGAGAGGATCTTTCGGGCAGTGCCTATTAAGATCGGTATAGTCGACACACATCCTCCATTTATTATTATTCTTTTTCAGAACAAGCACAAGGTCGGCTAGCCATTCTGGGTGGTACACCTCTTTGATGAAACCAGCTGCGAGTAGTTTAGCTAGCTCTTTTTTAATGGCCTGCCTCTTTTCTAGAGAGAAACGACGTAGTCGTTGCTTCCTCAGAGTGGCCTTGGGGTCAACTTTTAGAGCATGCTCGATCAACTCCTTGGGCACACCTGGCATATCCGCTGGTTTCTAGGCAAGAATGTCTCGGTTGGCCCTAAGAAAGCTGACGAGTGCGAGTTCCTATTTGTTGTCCAGGTTTCCGTCGATCAAGGCTGTCATGGCTGAATCACCCTCCTGGAGCTGGATGGTGTTGATGCTGACGTCGGGGTTCGGCTTGACCCTCGACTGGCTTGGCCTCTTGTTTGCCACCTCCAACTCTGCCTCAGAGAGTTGCTGCATGGCCGTGAGTACTTTGGATGAAGGTTCTAGCACACGCGCGGATGCAGCATACTTGATCGCCACCTTGTCGCAGTCGTAGGACTTCTCGACGTCGCCGCGGAGGGAGAGTACACCACTAGTACCTGACATTTTTAAGACCAAGTAGATGTAATGGGGTACCGCCATGAACTTGGCCAAGGTTGGCCTGCCGAGGATGGGGTTGTACGAAGATTCGAAGTTCGCGACTTCAAATTTTATGTATTCCGTACGGAAGTTGTCAGCTGTCCCGAAGGTAACTGGCAATGTGACCGAGCCGATCGACGTAACCGCGTTACCCGGGACGATCCCGTAGAATGGAGCTTTGCTGGGGGTGAGCATCTTTCCAATGTCCATCCTCATTTTCTTCAAAGTACTCGGGAAGAGCAGGTTCGACCCGCTTTCCCCGTCGATGAGTAATCGGGTCAGTGTGGAGCCGGCGACTACCGGGTGCAGTACGAACGGAAGTTTTCCCGGCTCGGAGAAGCTGGTCCGCTGATTCTCTCTGGAGAAAGAGATCGCGACCTAGCTGTGTCTCAAAGGATGCGGAACTGCTGGCTCGACTGACAAGATTTCGCGCCGGAACAGTTTCTGAGTGCGCTTGGTTAGTATACCATCGTCGCCTCCGAAGATGATGTTGACGATATTAGTCGGGTGCTGGAAACCCGGAGGCCCTGACTTGTCATTGCCTTCGTCCGCCTTGTCGTTGTCCTTCTCCTCGTCATCAGGAGGAGGTGGTGCGTTAAGGCTTTTGCAGAGGACGATGCACTGGAACATGGTGTGCTTGGCCTTCAGGTGCATGGAACACTGCTTGTGAAGGATCTTTTCGTACTGATCCTGGAGCTTGCTCGACTTCTTGCTGCGAGGGTTGCGCTCGACGTTGGCCACTTGATCCTTGGGCTTCCGCTTGCGAGAGGCGCCCGAGTTGTTGTACTGGCCCTTGTCGGAGCAGTTGTTGTTGTTACCCTTGTCGTTCTTGAGCTCGGGGAAGCGTTCGTTCTCCTTGTCATCTTGATCCGCTCATCGTTGCATCATGTCACGGAGCTCGAGTATGGTAGTCGGGAGGTTCCTCCTGAACTTGCGGTATGTCTGCTTTGTGGCCAATCCGTTGCGGAAGCAGCGGATGACCTCCTCATCGGCGATGTTAGCCATGGTGGCGTGGGTGTCAAAGAAACAGCGCGTGTAAGACCTCGATGTCTCGTTCTCCTCCTGCTTGACCTGCGACAGGTCGTGACGAGTACCTGCCTAGATCATGGAGCCCTGGAGGTTGTTGATGAAAACCTGCTTCAAGGCCTCCCAGGAGTCGATGGAGTTTGGTCGAAGGGATTCCAGCCATGTGAGTGGTGCTGATTCTCGAGGCATGGGGAAGTAGAGGGCTTTAGTCGAGTTAGAGCCTTTGGACACTTCGATGGCCACAGAGTAGCATTGCAGCCACTATCGCGGGTCTTGTTTCCTGTCGTATTTCGGGATGTTCGTAGGCTTGAAGTCCCTCGGGTACTCGCGGTTAGTGATGTTTTCCGTGAAGGCCGGGAAACGATCACTATCATCGCGAGCAGTGTTCTCCAACCGCTCGCACTGCCTGTTGGTGATGATGGAGCGCACGTCGCGGTTGCTGTTGATGTGCTGCCTTCAGTCGCCGGGAGGTGGAGGAAGCTTGTTGCCCTGGTGGCCTTGGCCTCCCACGGGTTGCCCCCCACCCCTGGGCCTAGGGCCTTGTTGCTGAACCTCCTGCTCAACTTGCCAGTTGTTGCGGGGGTTGGGATGACCTCCAATGGCACGACTACCCTGAGGAGCAGAGCTGCCATGTCGTTCCGATCTGGAGCGTGTGTGTTGAACAAATTTCAACGGGTCCATCTTATCGAGTTGGACTGCGGCTTGTTTGACAAGTCGCATGATCTGCTGGGTTGCGTCTGTTTGCGGGATTTGCTGCAGGAGTAGGGATGTTTCGTAGCTGTTACCCATAGGAGTAACGAATTCTTCATCTGCTGCAGCGTCAAAGTCCCTTAATATCAAGATTTCAGCGATGATAAAAGCCCAAAAGCATGCTAAGATCTTTCCAAGAAACCGAATATTCTTGATTGAAAAGTCGGAAAGAAATCCCAGCTTCCTCCTCAACGCGGGTGCAAAGAAATTGGATGGTTAAATCGCGAGACCCCACTTCGAAAACATTTGCAAAATTGATCCACCCCACGGCCTTCCAAACACTAGCAAAATCAGTATTCATACCTATTTTCTACAGGAGGTCGGGATCGAAGACTCTTGTCTGGAGGAATGTTGTATCCTTGGAGCTCACTGTCGCCTTGGATGTCGAGGTGTGTATCGTCAAGCTCCTCTTCATCCTCCTCGGCCTGCTGCTCTTGGCCTTGCACCTCGGGTTGCTCCTCTTGAGATTCTTGCTGCTGTGTCTCTGTCTCTTCACTGTTTCCCATGGGGCTCGGCACGTGGCTGCTGGATTGGTGCGAGCTGGAGCCACCATGAGAGCAGCCCGACTTCAAGCCTGTCGCCTTCTTGAGTGAGCCCAGAACCTTCTTGCTAAAACCCATCATACCTGCAATCCATGACAAAGAACAACACACAAAACAACTCGAAACGGGTTACGTGAGTGTTAGCAAAAAACGGTTAGCCGTCCAAGAGTTAGTAGTCCTTGCGGGGCTTGGTTGCCTCCACAACAAGCATCCTTGTGGGTGATGACACTCCACAAATTCATTCTTGTGGGCGAGAACGCACCACAAAATCATTCTTGCGGGGTAGTAGTACCACCACAACATGTTCTTGCAGCGACAAGATAAGGTAACACGAAATGCAAATGGAGAAAATAAAAGGGGAAAATATTTTTTTCTTTTTCCTATGGAATTAGATCAAGAACATGAGCATTACAACATGGGGAGAAAGAAATCCGAGGGCACTCAGCTGCAGCTCAGTTTGGGGCAAGGAGAGGAGGTGTTGTGCACCGGTTTTTATAGAGGAGGGGTGATCAACCTAGGGCCCAAACCCGGCCAGCTTTCAAGATTTGCATGAATGCCTGCCATAAGGTCCAAAACTGAATGAATGGGTGCAGTTTTAGGCTGGTGCAGGTCTAGGAGTGGCCCCAAATGCAATTGGACATGAAAATCAACCACATTCATGCATGCACTAGGCTCCAA
Organism: Panicum miliaceum; assembly: GCA_032594955.1. Lineage (NCBI taxonomy): Eukaryota > Viridiplantae > Streptophyta > Magnoliopsida > Poales > Poaceae > Panicum > Panicum miliaceum. Next base: position 353,147 of record CM064070.1, on the reverse strand, counting down.
ATGCTCTTGGCAGAAATTTTCTCCCCAAAATACCCATGAATCATGTCCCAAAATTCAAGTTTAGGAAGGATGCAAATGCAAAAGTCGAGGAATTCAAATATTCAAGGGGTTGGTTGCAAAATGGTGCAAATGCTCATGCAATAATCGAATTGAAATTCTGAGAATTCAAACATGCAATCCGTGGAATCAAATATGAGATAACTACCGAATCACCTATCGGCAACGATTCAAAATTTTAAGTCCTTCGAACGAGACTTTTTATTTCCTATCGAATTGAATTTTTGAATTGAAATTTAAAATCTCACCTTCGACGGAAATTACCTGACGTACCGCTCATTTTATGCCTTTGATGAAATTTACCTCGGAGCGGTGTTCCTGGATATTCGGGGATGTCTTCTCGCTTTTCTTGACCGGGATCAAGAATTATTTTTGATATGCGATCATCCCGTACTGACGACCCTGAGGAGTGAATTGAATTCTACTCCATAAATTTATTGCACCACGATGATGTGTCTAGATCATTTAATCGAATTGATTTCGTCCCGCCGGTGGTGATCAGTCAATAGTGGTGGAAATGAAATCCGAATAAAAACCAAAATCCATTCGTTGGAGCTTGATGATGCAACCGGGATTGAATCAATTGCCGAGAGTTGAACTTGTCCAAATTAATCATTCCATGTCACGCTCTTTCATTTTGAAGTCGGACTCGGATTTGTCATGGATTTTCCAGTGAATTGAAATCAATCAAACACTACCCTGTCTTCACATAAAGAGATAACAACAAGGTTGTCCTACTAGACATTGGCTATCAACAATGGGCATAATCTAGAACTTTAATAAATCTTTTAAACTTGTGCCTTCCCCGGCAATGTTGCCAAAAATGTTTGATGGCGTTTCGTAGCGTCATCATTGGGATAGGTGTTTCCCAACAATGGCGCCAGAAATGCCGTGGGGTATTTCTTACGTTACAGAAGGATCCGCAAGCGCACGGAATACCGTTGTAGCATTTTTCGCGTGAGAATGGGGTCGTATTTATATTTCTGCAGGAAGGCGGTGGTTTAAATGGATTTATTAAGCTCAGGAGAATTACCATGTTTAAATATCTAGTATCTAAATAGGGTTAATTGATGATATGCTGGAGAGGTAGTGTGACACAAGATTAACCATCCATAGGAAAGAGTGACTGGGATCAAAGCTAGGTACAAGGAAGCTACATCTTGGTGTGTCTCATTTAGAAGGACCCCTCTTGTATTTTTAGGCTTGGAAGTGCAGCTCCTGCCCGTGGAAATCGCTCGGCGCACCTGGAACCGACCTTGAGGAGACCTGTGGGAGTGCCACGTGGAGACTTAAGTCAGTTGGAGCTCTTGCTGGTTCGGCCGAACCAAGCCTGGCTTGAACCAGCTTCTGTTTTGGTTGAGTCGCTGCCTGGTGGGCCTTGGTACTCCAGGTTGATGATAGGTGTGGAATTAAGTCGCTTTGCCTCGGGTGTGGGCCCTCCAATCCATGTGGTGCATGCGTGGCGGCGTATGATTGGTGGAGGCTCTTTTCCTTGGATCAAAGAGGTGTCTTTTTCCTTTGTTTTCAGTTGGAATACTGCAATCATAAAATTCTCCAAGGGCATGTGGAAAGTGTACATTTATTAGCAGAATGTGTATAAGAAATTCAAGTTCATCCTAATTTCATGACCAAATTTATGCTCATTTTTGGTCCGTAGCCAGCGTCAACAAGATCCCTCAAGCTGCCCTTTGCTCGTCCCGAGCAAAGTTGGGCTTAAGTTGTTGATCAGGAGTTGCTGCAATATCTCATCTCTTTGTTATACCAAAATTGAAACGAAATATTCTACCTTGCTTTGGATAAGTTGGCTATTGTTTTGCTCACGCATTTTACTTTACTCTTCATGGGGCTTTTGCCTTTCTCCTTGTCTTGGGCTGTTGAGAGGTAGAACGATTTATAAAGCACCACTTACCCATTCCTTGCTCAACCTTTCATCCGGAAGTTTTTCAAAGGATTTTGCAAAGAAAAACATAGTTCCTCAAATGATACTCTCGAATCGCTCAAATTTGTATGAATCCTCACCAAGGCTTTTTTTTCCTCTTTTCTCCCTACTTCTACAAAGGTTTATGTGGAGCTCATGGTAGGGGAAAAATGAGAGGGCATACTTGCATCAAATATTTTGCAAAGTCAAAAAACCGGACCCAAGGAGTAACAAGTCATACAACCTTGATCAAGAAGTGCATGTGTGTGGTAAAATGGATGGTATGTGAAGTGAGAAATATTTTCCTTCTGTGCTCTCTCTCTCCCCTTTATTTTGTTTCAGACATGGCCATTCATTTTCTTCTGGACCTTCCCTTTTCTTTCTTTTCTCTCTCTTTTTTTCAATATTTGGACCTTCATGTGTCCATATTCTCCCATATATATATATAATATATATATATATATACGAAGAGGCTAAAATGCAACAAGATGCATTTGCTATAGCGAGTGCACAGACCCTCCGTCGGAGCCAACCAACCACAACTCACCCCTCCGCCACCCAACAGGAAGCATATGCATGTAGAGAATCTTTTCTTGATTCGGATCGAAAAAATGCGATATCTCCTAAACCTTAGATCCGTTTGCATCAGGTTGTTGGAAAAAATATGCTTAACAAAACGAGATCCATGAAAACTATATTTGATAAACTTTTTTTCGAGTACGTAATTGCAACTTAACTGTACTATGAGTTGCCATCACAACTACAACATAATTGCAACTTGGTTGTAGCGTAATTAGCGTTTGTTGCAACAATGTACATTCTCTGTGAAATGCATCCACCCAGCAGTTGCAACCGAGAGACTACACCGATTGCAACTGAGAGAATAGATCAATTCCAACTGGATGGAACAGATTGCAACTGGACGCGAACTAGTTGCAACTAGACGCGGACCCGTTGCAACTCAGATTAACACGGTTGCAACTGAACGTAAACCAGTTGCAACTGAACGCGAACCAGTTGCAACTGGACACGGACTAGTTGCAACTCAAATCGACACAGTTGCAACTAGGCACGAACCAGTTGCAACTCAGACCGACTCGGTAGCAACTGGATGCGAACCGGTTGCAACCCAAACCGATCTGGTTGCAACTGGACGTGAACCGGTTGCAACTCAAACCAATCCGGTTGCAACCGGATACAATCCAGTTGCAACTAGAACTATCACAGTTGCAACTCAGAGGGTGGGTGCATTCTCTATACAAAATACACCCAGGTACTTTATAGCAAAACACTGTATATATATACACGGTGGCCGGCTATAGAATAAGCTATTATGTGGCCAGCCTATCCAACGCACCAGATGCGCGTATGCTATGCTGGATTTCTCCCCACACGGTCGCTGCCCCTCCCGTCCAATCCGGAGCGGATAGCCAGACCAAAGCGAGCGAGCCGCCGTGCTACAGGCAGCATGAGCCGGCCAGCCTTTTTCCAGTAATTAATAAATGGCCGTGATTATCGTTGCATTTACTTCATGCTTGCCTCGCCCATTATTTTGTCTACACGGTGCATGTGAGTGTGCTACAATGTTTTGTCCACACGTGCATGCTTGTGCCCAATGGTTACGAGAATAGCTCAAGTAATATATCAGAATTTGGTATTTGTAACACATATGAATTACGACCACCGCTCAAGTACATCAGATTGAATTTATATGATGAGTTACGATGGTACACAGTTTACTACTAGTTTGATAATTTTGGACATAATTACTATTTGTTGTATTGACAATCAGGATTATTATCAATTTACTATAAAAGGTACATGTTATAATTCAATATACAGTAATTAGGAAGGAGAGTGGCAACAATTTGGCGTCAAGCTGTTCCGAGGACAATTTGGCAATATACAACACTATGCAAGGAACCAACAAAGAAGACACCACATTCGGTGACGCGGAAATGAAACGCTAACAGTGACGCATATAAATGACCCGCGTCATCAATATGTTCGTCAGCACCAGGAAAGAACAAAACGCGTCTCCGATGTTGGCAAATAGCAGACGCGGCCATACAAGATGCGTCACCAATATATCGATGACGCGGCCGGAAACAACGCGTCACTTATACCAACTATCATCGGAGACGCGAGTTCAACAATGCATGTCTCCGATGTAGCAGCCTCTTATCCGTGACGTGGGGCTTTGGAACGCGTCTCCGAAATTATCGTCTCCTTTTTGCGCGGGCACTTGGTCGATTTGGTGAAGAGGCAGACTCAGCTGGCTGGATCAGATCGACGCAGCTTCGCACGTGGCGGCGGCGGCCGCCATCCCCGCCGGCCTTGTCCCCACGCGCTGGCCGTGTCCCCGTGCCGGCCGCCGCCACTGCCGCTAGCTGGCCGTGTCCCCGCGCCGCCGCCGCGCAGAGCACCGGCCGGTATGTGGCGCCACTACCACAGCCGGCGCTGCGCGCCGGCCGCCCGCCAACACCACCACGCGTGCTGCACCGTTCCCGGCCTCCTGACACGCCGTCGCGCACGCACGAGGCCGCGCCCCGTCTGCCCGCGCGTGCCACACCGACGTCGACACCGCGCGGGCAAACGCGCGCCGTCCCGGGGCGCCGCCGCCGCCTCGAGGCCGACCTGGGCTGCTCCCCCATGCGCCTCCCCCGGCATAGCCGCCCCCCCCCCCCCCCCCCCCCCCCCCCCCCGCCCGCCGGCGCCTCTCTCCCCGTGCTTAGCTCCGGCGGCCGGCCAAGGTAGTGCTGATGCAAATACTCAATTAGCAACACTGAATTCAGATATCATGTGTATTTGGCTCAAATACTTGTTGTGTGATCAGCTTATGTCTGTCAATTTTGATTTGTGAATATGGATTGCCCCATGATGAATTTGTCAGTTCAGATCATATGGTGAATTTATTGGGTTGTGAATGCATAGGTTCACTGATCATATTGTTCATGCACAACACACTTTTTATGTGCTATTTCTGAGCACCATTTACATGTGATATTTATACAGAATTATGTTTATATGTCCATGTACATGCACTTTGTTTGGTCTGATTTTTTTTTTTAACTATGTAGATGTCGGACCGGAGTTGGATGTATCTCAAGAACCGGAATTGTGGAGAGTACTTAACTGGTTTGAAGTCATTCATAGCAGCAGCAGATGCGGATAAGTCAGATCAACAAAAGTGCGCCATTTGTTGTCCATGTGTTGACTGTGAAAATGTCACAATGTTCTCAAGTTCGCTGCATGTTCATGCACATTTGATTCTTAGGGGTTTCATGGCTGATTACACATGCTGGAATCATCACGGTGAAGAAGGCGTTAATGCTCAGAGACCTGGATGGCAGTCGTAAGGGTGAAAGAACCTCTGCCAATTCATGTACCGCCGGCCAAGATGGCGGTGAAGGCCTAAATGATAGTCAGGATGATGAAGCACTACACAGCAATGAGGCTGCCGAGAATGATGACAGTGATGATGACATGGTTCATCAACTCGGTGACAATTTTCTCCACATTTCCGACCAATTGGAGGAGTTGGTGCGTGACGCCATGGGGTATGAGGAGTATACCAGTGTTGAGTTTGAGAAATTGCAAAAGCTGGTGAAAGATATGAGGACCCCACTATATCCAGGATGCAAAGACAAGTTCAATAAGATTTTCACATCACTCAAGCTTCTTCACCTAAAGGCTACCTACCATATGACTGATGCGGGCTTCAAGGCTTTGCTAGATCTGCTAAGGGACAAGCTGCCACATGGCAATGAGATACCGAGGAGCACCTACTAGGCCAAGCAGAATATTTGCCCCTTGGGACTGGAGGTTGAAAAAATACATGCTTGTAAACACGACTGCATTCTGTTCCGCGGTGACCATGCAGATCTAACCGAATGCCCAAAGTGTGGAACCCCTCGATACAAACGAAGAAACGACGGGGGTGATGAGGTTAGAAAGCATAGTGCTCCTCAAAAGGTGGCATGGTATTTCCCTTTGATTCCTCACCTAAGGCGTTTGTTTGCATCAATAAAGGACGCTCAGCTATTGCGTTGGCACAAGGAAGGCCGCAAGCAAAATGATTACATACGTCACCCGGCAGATTCAACTCAATGGCATGTAATTGACTTCACATATGGAGATTTCGCTGAAGATTCTAGGAATCTTCGTTTTGCACTAAGCACTGATGGGATGAACCCATTTGGCCACATGAGCAGCTCGCATAGCGTGTGGCCAGTGTTATTGTCGATCTACAATCTGCCGCCCTGGCTTTGCAACAAAAGGAAATACATGATGATGCCAGTACTCATCTCAGGACCGCATCAACCTGGCATTGATATTGATGTGTATATGAGACCACTTGTGGATGATCTAAAAACATTATGGTCAACAGGTGCTAAAGTCTATGATGCATACAACAGACAACCATTCACACTACGCGGCATGTTATTCACCACAATAATGATATCTGTTGACGCCAGATTTTGATACGTGTTGAATCGGCGTCAGGAGGAGAAGATTGGCCGATGCGGCAGATCTGAAGGCTACAGTAAGGAATCGGCCGATTGAGGTAACAGTTGGAAATCGGCCGATTGGTGATACAGCCTGCGCCAACAGGATGGGACTATTTCGGAGGGTCCTGGTCAAAAGTTGGTCAACAGGGCATGCTAAGTCGGTCAAGGAGCAATTAAAGGGAATCCTGATTGGATTATGGAACGGCGGCGGAAGATTCTACAGGAGTCCATTTCCTTTTAAAGTTCTTATAGATATAGTAGTTTTTCTGTTGTTTAAATAAGGTTGTAACAAGTCGTGATCGACCAGGAGTCCTAGTTTTAGGGTATAAATAGGAGTCATCAGGGTCTTGCAAGAAAAAATAAACACATCAATCAACAACAATATTTCTACTTTTCCAGCAATTTACTTTCAAGCCGGCGACTTCGCCAATATTTTTCTTCTTTCACGAGTTCGTACGGATTGGCAGGGCTGCATCAACCTGATCTCCGGCCAATTGGTAGGTTCCGCTTATCGAGTAATATCCGAGCTTTAACTACGGGCGCATCGCTGTGGTTTCGTTTGGATTTATTCACCAGTTATCGATATTTACTAGAATTGCAAGTTTTACCTGTTATTCTAGTATTATCACCAGTTATCCAGCTTGAGATCAGAGTAATTGGCTTCGTCATTATTCTTCTTTGATTTATCATCTTATAGCCGATTAGATCTATTTCAAGTGTTGTCTCTGTAGTAATCGTTTAGATCACTCCCGCAGTTTTCTTTACAATTACTACGCGATTATCGGCTGATCCATAGCCGATCATCTCTACAGCAAATCGGCCGATTCGCCGCCGACGCGCTCCTCAGGACAGATCGGAACTCCAGCCGATCGAGGCGCCTGGAATTTAATACTCTATTTCCTTGTCAATCAACAGGTTAGATTGACTGGCACGCCGCGCGAACCGTACCAGGGCGATAACCCGAACAGGAGCTAAGCAGATTCTCCCGGGTCGTGAGTCCAACGCTGAAGACCATCGGCCGATTCCTACCCGGCCGATTTTAGCGCCAACACACTTTTGGCACGCCCAGTGGGACAAATCCAAGATCTGATATGTCGAAGAACGCAGAAATCTCCGACAGCAACATCATTGAGGTCACAGAAGCAGATCTCAAGGACGACCAGAGGGAAGAATTGGCCAAACATCTAGAAGATTACAAGAAGATGTACCTCCAGTCGTTCAGTCGCACTAGAAGCGGGGAGGCTGTCAAGTAGGCTCCTATTCTAGTTCCCCGCCAGATCACCATTGCTGAGGACTCGGGCAAGATGTCGGAGATGATCCAACAATCCGTCTATCAAGCATTCATCGACCAATCCTCAGTAATGACCAACACGGTGTATAACGCCGTCGTCAGCTCTCTGGCCAGCGGAGCAGTACAAGGCTATCAGGGACCAGCATATGCCCCGCCAACCACTCTGCCAACCAGAAGCCTACCATACACGTCCCAATCGGCTCCTCAGCCGATATTGACGCAACGCGAGGGGTACAACTCTCCACTGCCCCCAGCGTCTCCAAGATACAGCGGTGCACCATGTCTCCCATCACAAACGCCGCTTCAACCCGTTCAGATTGCTTCTGTGCAATCGCTGCCCACAAGCTCAGCACCTTGGGGAACATCGGCGACGACGTATTTTCCCGAGCCAGCGAACGGGTATGGAAGTTATTCAATCCAGGTGCCACACCAATCGGCCGCCCGGCCGACGGTTCCCCAGTATCAGCCGATCTCATCAGAAATCGGCAGGGGGGCAAGCGCTGTAGAAGCATTCAGAGGCGCGGCGCCAACGATGACATACGATGGGGGGGCGGATTCACTTCGCCATCAACTATCGGCTGCTCAGCAAAATTCGCCGATTCATCACCCAGCCATGCCAGCTCTTCAGCACATGTCCGCACCGCGAACAGCTGTTCATCAGCAGCAGGTGGACTGGACAGCAAGAATAGCAGAAGTAATCCAGGACCAGTTTGGATTGAAGCCAAAAGTGCAAACTTACACCTACAAGATGCCATATCCATCGGCCTATGACTTGCTGCCGTTCCCACACCGCTACAAAGTTCCTGATTTCACCAAGTTTTCAGGGACGGACGATACATCCACTGTGGAGCATATCAACCAATTCATCATCCAGTGCGGAGAGGCTGCCACGCAAGATGCTCTGAGGGTGCGTTTATTTTCGTCATCTCTGTCCGGATCGGCCTTCCAGTGGTTCACCACCTTGCCGCCAAATTCTATTGTTACTTGGGCCGATCTGGAGAAACAGTTCCACAAGTACTTCTATGCAGAAGTACACGAGATGAAGCTCTCGGATTTGACCAGCCTCAGGCAGAGGAGCGATGAACCAGTGATAGGATATATACAGAGGTTCAGAGAAGTCAGAAACAAATGCTACAGTGTGGCTCTGACCGATGCACAGTTGGCCGATATCGCTTTCCAAGGCCTCTTGCCACAAATCAAAGAAAAGTATGCTGCCCAAGAGTTTGAAAGCCTGAGCCAAATCGTCCACCGATTGTCAGGACAAGAGGTCCGACCATTTGAACAGCGGAGGAACTTCCAAAAGAAGGTGGCATACTTGGAAGGATCTGAATCCGATGGGGAAGAGGAAATCGTCCTAGCAGAATGGGTCAAAGGGAGAAAACCAATATCATGCCCTTTTGGGAAGAAGGAGCTAGAGACATTCGGCTTTGACACGTCAAAGGCCGATAAAATTTTCGATTTATTGCTTCAGGAAGGACAGATTAAGTTATCTCCGCATCACACCATCCCTTCGGCCGATCAACTTAAGAAGATGAAGTACTGCAAGTGGCACAACGCCACTTCTCATGATACAAATGAATGCAAAGTCTTCCGTCAGCAGATACAATCGGCCATCGAGCAGGGGCGGCTTAAATTTGAGACTCCAGCTAAATCGGCAAAACCGATGAACATAGATCAGCATCTCTTCCCGGCCAACATGGTTAACGCTGGAGGAAATTCAAGTCAAACCAAGGTGCTGACGTCAGAATCGGCGAGAAGAGGCGGCGCCGTCGATCCCAGGAGGCAGATCACGATGGAAGAAATCAAAAGGAATAGGTGGGGCCAGAACGACCGCGCAAGCCCGTCACCTCCCAGTTCTTACTCAGTAAGTATCGGCAGCAGCAAGAACAAGCAAGATACCAGGAAGAGATGATACGCCGGCATGAAGATCACTGGCAATGTCCGTTCTTCATCCATTGCTGGGAGAACGACATCAGATTGCCATCTGCCGATAACTTTCCGGAGTGTAACGGAGTGAGCTGCAACGATCGCCCGAAGCCACACTCTAGGGACAGAGGAGCAGAGCCGATCAGCAGAAATCGGCGCGGACGAGAGGAACAGCGCGTTTCGGTGCATGATCGGCTGGGGGGTAGAGTTGACCAGTACCACCGGTCAAAAAGCAAGATCGGCCAGCAGGATGGACTGGGGGGCAGGATCAGCGTGCACGATCGGCTGGAAGAGATGGCCGATGACAGGGTGTCGGATGAAAGTCCCCTAGGAAGAGAACCAGATTGGGAACACGCCAGATCATTGGCTAAACCAGCAAATCCCAGGTGGTGTCCCGATGGCCTATCCAGATCCCAGAAGCGAAGGATCCAACGCCTACGCCAGTGGGAGCATCAGGAAGAAGAACAGAGGCAGGTGCCAGAGAAAAGAAATGTTAAGTCTCGGGTGTGGCGCCCAAAGAAAAACGATCAAGAAGTAAACAATCAAGAATCGGCAGCCGAAATCAACATGGTGTTCATATTGCCGATGGAATTCATGGCGCCTGATGATCGAGACAAAGCAACAAGAATGGAAGAACAAATGGCACAACTAGTATTGGAGCCGATGACGGCTACGATTGAGAAACCAGAAGAAGAAAAATGACAGCATCTTAAAGCGATGTTTCTCAAAGGCTATGTCAACGGAAGACCCGTCACCAGATTACTAGTAGATGGAGGCGCTGCGGTTAACATCATGCCGTATGCCATGTTCCGCAAGCTAGGCAAGGGCGATGAAGACCTCACCAAGACGGACATGATGCTGAAGGATTTCGAAGGCAACATGTCCCCCGCCCGCGGAGCGCTCTGCGTCGACCTCACCATCAGCAGTAAGACCCTCCCTACCACTTTTTTTTGTTATTAATGGCAAGGGGTCCTACAACATGCTGCTTGGTCGCGACTGGATACATGCAAACTGCTGTGTTCCATCTACAATGCATCAATGCCTTGTGCAATGGGTCGGCGACAGCACAGAGGTAGTCACTGCCGATTCCGTCTACAGCGTTGCAGCGGCCGACACGCAACAGTGGAACTGCGAGCACGTCAAGTGTATATCTGGCAGGACTTGGGACACTGACTTCCTGAAAGTGTCCGATTTCGGCCTACAGCCGATCCAAGCAGTCGGCTCTGAAGATTCAGAATAAATGGATCAGCTCGTCCGAAAAGACGGGAAGCTTGGGCATGGGTTTACGTCGGCCGATTTATTGGAGATGGTAGATTTGGGAGATAGCAGCAAATCAAGGCCGACGTATATTTGTGCTAATTTGGATCCTGAGTACAAATGTAAATTGATAAGTTTATTAAAAGAGTTCAAGGATTGCTTTGCTTGGGAATATCATGAGATGCCAGGACTAGACCGGTCTATTGTTGAACACCGGTTACCTATAAAATCAGGATATCGGCCATATCAGCAACCTGCACGACGGTGTAACCCCAAGATTCTACCTGATATAAAGGCCGAAATTACAAAGTTGATTGAAGCAGGATTTATTCGGCAGTGCCGCTACGCCGAATGGATTTCTAATATTGTGCCCGTATACAAAAAGAATGGAAAGTTACGTGTGTGCATCGATTTCATGAACTTAAATCAGGCTACGCCAATGGATGGATATCCGATGCCAACGGCCGATATCTTGGTAGATGCTGCCGCAGGACACAAAGTCATAAGTTTCATGGATGGGAATGCAGGGTACAATCAGATATTAATGGCCGAAGAAGATATCTCGAAAACGGCTTTCAGGTGCCCAGGTCATCTTGGTTTATTTGAATGGGTTGTTATGACTTTTGGGTTGAAAAACGCCGGCGCTACGTATCAACGGGCCATGAATTACATCTTCCACAAGCTCATTGGTTCATCGGTGGAAATTTATATAGATGACGTCGTGGTCAAGTCAAAAAGTCACCAAGATCATCTGGCCGATTTACAAGAAGTACTGGAGTGCACAAGGAAACATGGGTTGAAGATGAACCCAAACAAGTGTGCATTTGGTGTATCGGCTGGGCAATTCTTAGGATTCATGGTCCATGAGCGCGGGATAGAAATCAACCGCAAGACCATAGACGCCATCAACAAAGTGGTGGCCCCACAAAATAAAACTGAGCTACAGTCCCTCATCGGCAAGGTCAATTTCATCAGAAGATTCATATCCAACCTGTCAGGACGCATTCAAGCTTTTACCCCTCTGTTGAAATTAAAGCCCGACCAGGAATTCATATGGGGAGAAAGACAGCGCAAGGCACTGGAGAATATCAAGCAGTATCTGGTTTCACCTTCGGTGTTGGTTCCACCACAGCCTGGTAAGCCGTTCAAGTTATATTTATCAGCTGACGAACAAGCTATTGGATCGGCATTGATACAAGAGTTTGAGGGGAAAGAACGAGTGGTATACTACGTCAGCAGAAGACTCTTAGTCGCCGAAACAAGATATTCCTCGGTGGAGTGACTATGCTTGTGTTTATACTTCTCATGTACCAAGCTCAGGCACTATTTGTTATCGGCAGAATGCATAGTCGTATGCAAGGATGATGTGGTGAAGTATATGCTATCATTGCCGATTTTGAAAGGACGGATTGGAAAATGGATCCTGGCTTTGTCAGAATTCGACTTAAGGTACGAATCGGCCAAAGCCGTCAAAGGTCAAGTGATGGCCGATTTCGTAGTTCAGCATTGTGGACCAAAAATCGCTACTGTTGAACCAGTTCCATGGACTCTGTATTTTGATGGTTCTTCGTGTGGGGTCGGATCAGGAATCGGCATTGTTCTTGTGTCGCCTCGGGGGGCAAGTTATAATTTCTCTCTGCCGATAGAAGCCACCGCAACTAATAATCAGGCGGAATATCGAGCCGTTCTGAAAGGCATCCAATTATTAAGGGAAGTCAGAGCTGATGCAGTCGAAATTTTTGGAGATTCCATGCTCATTGTGGATCAGTTGACAGGGCGATCTGAGTGCAAGGATGATATCTTGAGGATTCATTATGAGGATTGCCTTCAAATTTTAAAAGAGTTCAAGTCTGCAATAATTGAGCATATCCCCAGGAATTATAATGAAGAGGCCAACAGACTGGCCCAACATGCTTCCGGGTATCGGCCGATTCAGGGAGCGATGACGCTAGAGCTCGCGGCCGATGATTGGCGAAAGGAAATCGCCGATTACTTGAGAAATCCATCCCAAAAAGTGGATCGGCAAACACGTTTTCAGGCTACAAAATATGTGTTGCTTGAGGATGATTTGTTTTATCAGACGATTGATGGAGTTCTTCTCAAATGCTTGGGAACGGAAGAGGCAAAGGTTCTGATGGGAGAAATCCATGAGGGCGTGTGCGGAGCCCATCAATCGGCTCACAAAATGAAATGGATGGTCCGGAACAATGGGTATTACTGGCCGACCATCCTTGAGGATTATTTCAAGTACTACAAAGGATGCCAAGACTGTCAGAAGTTTGGCAATGTACAGCGCGCGCCAGCATCGGCTATGAATCCAATAATTAAGCTGTGGCCATTCAGGGGTTGGGGAATAGATCTCATCGGACAGATTCATCCTCCATCAAGCAAAGGGCATAAGTTCATATTGGTGGCCATAGATTATTTTACTAAATGGGTGGAGGCAGTTCCTTTAAGGAACGTGACATCGGCCGATATGATTGAATTTGTTAAAAGCCATATTATTTATCGATTTGGTATTCCTCAAACCATCACAACTGATCGAGGGACAATGTTTACCTCTGGAGAATTCAGAGAGTTCGCCGCTGATATGGGGATTAAATTATTAAACTCTTCTCCATACTATGCTCAAGCCAATGGCCAAGCAGAGTCGTCTAATAAAGGGATAATCAAGCTAATCAAGAGGAAGATAGAAGAGCAACCCAAGAAATGGCATATGTCTTTGGCTGAATCTTTATGGGCATATAGGATGGCTTGTCATGGAGTCACTAAAATATCCCCTCATCAGTTGGTTTATGGTCATCAGGCGGTCTTGCCATGGGAGATAAGGACAGGGTCAAGGCGTATATTGTTACAAGATCAGTTAACGACCGATGACTATTCCTTTCTCATGAAAGATGAACTTGACGATTCGGCGGGTTTACGGTTGAGAGCCCTGATTAGTATAGAAGAAAACAAGAAAAGGGTGGCCAGATGGTATGACAAAAAGGTCAAAGTTAAACAGTTATCTCAGGGAGATTTGGTATGGAAGTTGGTGCTGCTGATAGGATCCAAAGATCCCAAATTCGGTAAATGGTCACCCACTTGGGAAGGGCCGTATAGAATCGGCCGATGTGCCCCTGGGAATGCATATATTCTGGAGACAGTCGAAGGGGAGGAATTCCCAAGAGCTTTAAACGGGCGATATCTGAAGAGGTACTATCCAAGCATTTGGGTAGATGCGTAACTTGCAACAAAATATATCAAGATAACATGGCCGATTTCTCATCGGTTTTTGTCTACACATCTGGTGAAGGAAACATTGGGATTCATTATTGGATGAAAATGACAGATTACATGGCCGGCATGGTACAAGTCGCCCTTAGAATAAAAATACCGATGTGTCTACTGATTACGCCTACGCTGGATTTTTCTCTCGATGCGACCCAGTTTTATCATAAGGGTGAGCCTTTTCTCTTTCGGGTCCTCTGCAGTGGCTCCAGTTTCAGCTTGGTTGCAAAGTTCTTTCAGCAGGCGGGTCTTCTTCTCCTCCAGATCTTCCATGGCGACTTCAGTTTTAGCTTTACAAGGAAGTGAAGAACTTTTTTCGGAAGATGGTCGCTTGCGGACCAAAAAGTGAGCATCTATAAGGTCCGAGTATTCCTGGACAGCAACGGGGACATGATCTCTGAGTTCCTCAGCGTGAGCTCTTATCAGATTTCTGTCTGCCTGTGATAGTGGCTCTTCTGAGTGCATGATTTCTATCGCTCGTTCTAGACCGGGGCTGAGACGTTTCGGCTAAATAGAAATAAAAGGGGTTACCCGGCATCAGAGCGATTGAGATGTTTGAGAGAAAGGCAGAAGAGAAGTTCATACCTGGTTGACAAAGGAAGAAGATGAAGAGGACGAAGAAGACATCTTGCCGTTCAGTTTGGGACAGTAAAAGAGGGAGAGAAGATAAGTGATGTGTATGACTCTGGAGATGGTGAATGGTTTACTTATAAATGAAGGGGAGATAGATGGATGGTGAGACACGTCCCATCGGAGTAAATACATACATAAATGCAAAGCTGACCGAAGAAGCAGTTCAAAATCAAATCGGCGTAGTGACATTGAAGGAGCAATAAATGTTTAACATATTCTTTACAACCCAAGGAAAGCGTCTATGGCTACAATAGCTCGTTGTCTAATTTGATCGGCCGAGTCTAGTACTCTCTGATCATCATCGGCCGATCCTGGTATTTTTGACACACGGCGACGAAGCTTTATCGTTTCGCGGGCCAGATGCTGTCTTTCTTGCTTCAGTTCGCTGATGATGGATGGGAGTTCTTGGAGCTTCTTTTCTTCAGCGGCTATCTCTTTGGTTATCTGTTCCATCTCCTTGGCCAGTTCTGCTCTCCTCCGTTTCAGCCAATCTATTGCGCCGACGATGTCCGGACGGCAGTTTTCGAGGAAGTTGATCCTGTGGTGCACTTCCTGAGTCCGGTGCTTGTATGAATCGACCTCCTCCTGAGTTTTTGCCATCTGAGCACGATCGGCCACATGGCGCAGCGCCCTGGAAATCGGAATCTGCATGTGCTCTATATAGGCAGCATACGCTAAATTTTCTGATACTTCTTCCGGGATTCGACCTTTGATCTCATTGAAAAGTCGTCGAATCGGCGACGCATCTTCTACCAATCGGCCGATGTCGTCTTGAAGGAGAATGCGCATGCTTTCGAGCTTGGCGCGGACATCGTCGGAGGTGGAGCTCGATGGAATTGGGTGTGAAGCAATTTCTTCGTCATCGGCCAAGGAGACGGCAAAAGAGAAGATGCTGTTGTTGGGGGTATCTTGCTCCTGTGAGGAAATAAAGTAAAGGGTAGGCAAGCAGTGAAAGGAAATCGGCCGATTCTAATGGTAAGATTGTTACCTCCTTAAAGTGAATTTCTCTTGCCTGCGCCGGTGGGAGCGTCTCCCTTGTCTTAGGGACTGGTGCATTTGGCTCGTCAGAAGAGGAAGATTCAACGATTATTGGCGCTATACTTGGACCAGCTTCCTGAAAAAGACATAAAAGAAGATCCTGTGAATATGCTATGGGAAATTGAAGTAAGATGGTGACAGAAATTTGCCATGCCTCTGTGGATCTCCCGGCCGATGCCTGTTGTGGGGTTGTAGTTGGCATACCCAAATCGGCCTGCATCAAGATCGGTTAAGTTTTCTGAGAATTAAGAATTTAAGGTAAGAGATCGTTTACCTCGATGATAAGAGCTATTGGAGTCTCGGTTCCCACTTGGGACGTGGCCGATTGTTGCGGAGACTGCGGTGGGATAACTTGTGCAGCCTGGCAGAGGAATAGAATTGATGTCAGTGGAAGATTTGGAGAATATATGAGATAAATAAGATTACCTGAACAGCTTCTACTAATAGTGATGCCGCAGCTGCCCCGACTTCAGCAGTGACTTGGGGATCGGCCATCTCGACAACCGGCAAAGGTAAAGGAATTAGAGTCTCGGCTGGTGTCACCACTACCTGGTCGGCCGATCCGATGCGGGAAGTCTCGGCCGATACCACTGCCATCTGGCTGGCCGATCCGATACGGGGAACTTCAGCCGATGCTATTGCCGTTTGATTGGCTGATCCAATGCGAACTCGCACCCGACGGCTGGTTATCTTTGATGTTGGCCTTTTCGTTGCTCGCTTCGATCGGCCTGTGGAGATATCTTTGACAGTTGGAGCATGGAAGCCGATAAGTGGATACGGCGTGTATTGGTGATGACTATCTATCGGCGGCCGCTTCGGCTCCGCATCGGAGGGACATGGCTTTCAGACTGAGGAGATGAACATGAGTTAATAACAAGATGACAATGTAGAAGGAAATAGCATTGGAATCGGCTGAGAAAAAGGACGTACCGCTGCATTTGGATCAATGTTCTCTAGGTCCAGAATGTTGCAGTAAGACGATGGAGATTTACAGAAAAGGTGTTGCTTCCATTCTGCCCACCATAATTTGAATTGCTGGGTGGCAAAAGAGGCAACTGACCAATTATTCAGGTCAATAGTACTGGAATCGGGTACTAGATCGCACAGCCGACTGTAATCAAGACTTGAGGTCAGACCATCTCTGAATTTCGCCTGACCGGCGAAGTAGACCCGAATCGGCAGTTGGCCAAAACCCAGTTGCCTTGCCGCAGCCGATGGATTATAGAATTCGTAGGTGGGAGAATCCTTTCCTGAGAAGAAATTGGCCGGCAGAATCCCTGGCTTGATCAAGATATCAATAAGCTCTCTGTCAAAAGTGTGGGTGCAGAAATCGTAGCTTATGGGTAATTCAAAAATCGGCTCTACTGCTTGATATGGGTGCCAGCTGATGGTTTCTTCACTAAGGCCATTATAAAAGCATCTGAAATACTCAGCTGCACGGGTAGCAGTAAACTGACAGCCGGGGAAGGCCGATACCACTTCTCCAAAAGATCTGCAGCGGCGACGGACTGATGGATTCTCCTCTGACTCGATATTGGGGAAGGTCTTTGTCTCTATCCATTGCTGAGAGACCTTGCTCATGTGTAAATTGACCCAAAGGGTGATGAACCACCAAGGACCACCAGGGTTCCCTATCGGCTCCCCCTTCGACAGCTTGGTGCCGATTTGGTGCATCAGGTAATACGCCGATCCCAGCAAATATTTTCCAAGGGGGATGACCGATCCTTGTGATAAAGCCTCTGCCAAAGCTTGAGTGTTTGAAGAGGGGCCAACTGCTCTGCCACAGAAGAAATGCTTTTCCAGCCACATCATCAAAAAGGCAGTATGCTCCCTCTGTGAGACTGTCCCGGTCTTCATGTTTTTACTAATATATCCTTTCTACCCGCCAATTCCTTTGGTCTCCAGCCGATGTGATGGCTTGAACAGATAATTGAAAGGGGTATCGGCGGAGGAGACATCGAGGCCGGTCAACAGCAGAACATTGGCCAAGGTCGGGGTCATAGGTCCGTGTCCGAAAAGGAACGCATTAAGTGCATCGGACCAAAAATAAGAGGCTGCCATGGCCAGAGGTTCGTTTCTTTCCATCTGAGACAAAGATAAGTCTATACACTGGCCGATTTTTAGTTCTTCCCACTGAACCTTCCAAGATCCGGCTACCCTCTGGTACCATTATCTCCACCCGGGTGTTTCATTTGGCCAGGATCTGAAACTGCCTACCCAGTGATCTAAATCCATAGATGATTGCTTAAAAGGGATTCTATGGGTTTCTAAGCTGATCAGGTCCGTTGGATCGGGGTTCCCCATAGGGCCCAAACAGATGAGGTCAGGGGACTCTGAGAGTGGAATGGTAATTCGGTGCCTAAGTGCCTAAAAAAGGGAAAAGGGGAAGAAACTGAGAGAGGGTCCGGAAAATACTGAAGCAGTAGAAAGGCGAAAAGGAGAAAATTTCGAACATTTACCTCTGGGATGGAGACCATCGTCGCCGATGAGACCACTGGGGAAGCCGCCGATTGGGCCGCCGCCGCCGAAGGAGTTGCCGATGGAGCCTCCGTGGATGGGGCGATCGCCGATGGTGACGCCATTGGAGGGTTGGAGCAGACCGCGGATGAGATTGCCGGAAAGGGGGAAGTGCTTGGAGATCAAGAGAGCTTGGAGGAAGACGAACGGTGGTTCGTTGGAAGAGAATGCTAGATTTGTGGGGAAGAGTGGACGGAGAAGGCCAGTACTTAAGAAAAATCAGGAGAGCGGGGGCAAAGATGGTATTTTTACCGCGCCGTCTACACGAGTTCCAGAGGAGCGGTCATTTCGCGCGCTCGGTTCGAGGAAATTGCAATCATTGTGCCGCGGAACGGAAGGAGATTTTACTGCGCCCGTTTCGGAGGAAAGGATTAAAGAAAGAGTTTCGAAGAAAAAGTTATGTTTTACTCCGAAACTGGGGGGCATGTGTTGACGCCAGATTTTGACACGTGTTGAATCAACGTCAGGAGGAGAAGATTGGCCGATGCGGCAGATCTGAAGGCTACAGTAAGGAATCGGCCGATTGAGGTAACAGTTGGAAATCGGCCGATTGGTGATACAGCCTGCGCCAACAGGATGGGACTATTTCGGAGGGTCCTGGTCAAAAGTTGGTCAACAGGGCACGCTAAGTCGGTCAAGGAGCAATTGAAGGGAATCCTGATTGGATTAGGGAACGGCGGCGGAAGATTCTGCGGGAGTCCGTTTCCTTTTAAAGTTCTTATAGATATAGTAGTTTTCCTGTTGTTTAAATAAGGTTGTAACAAGTTGTGATCGACCAGGAGTCCTAGTTTTAGGGTATAAATAGGAGTCGTCAGGGTCTTGCAAGAAAAAATAAACACATCAATCAACAACAATATTTCTACTTTTCCAGCAATTTACTTTCAAGCCGGCGACTTCGCCAATATTTTTCTTCTTTCACGAGTTCGTACGGATTGGTAGGGCTGCATCAACCTGATCTCCGGCCAATTGGTAGGTTCCGCTTATCGAGTAATATCCGAGCTTTAACTACGGGCGCATCGCTGTGGTTTCGTTTGGATTTATTCACCAGTTATCGATATTTACTAGAATTGCAAGTTTTACCTGTTATTCTAGTATTATCACCAGTTATCCAGCTTGAGATTAGAGTAATCGGCTTCGTCATTATTCTTCTTCGATTTATCATCTTATAGCCGATTAGATCTATTTCAAGTGTTGTCTCTGTAGTAATCGTTTAGATCACTCCCGCAGTTTTCTTTACAATTACTACGCGATTATCGGCTGATCCATAGCCGATCATCTCTACAGCAAATCGGCCGATTCGCCGCCGACGCGCTCCTCAGGACAGATCGGAACTCCAGCCGATCGAGGCGCCTAGAATTTAATACTCTATTTCCTTGTCAATCAACAGGTTAGATTGACTGGCACGCCGCGCGAACCGTACCAGGGCGATAACCCGAACAGGAGCTAAGCAGATTCTCCCGGGTCGTGTGTCCGACGCTGAAGACAATCGGCCGATTCCTACCCGGCCGATTTTAGCGCCAACAATATCCTAGGTGGTCGTTCTTTGTCTGGGCAATCTAAAGGGGACAAGGATTGCGTCCATTGCTTGGATGACACCGAGACTATTTGGCTCAACAACTCTCAGAAACAGGTGTACGTGCAGCATTGATGCTTCCTTCCCATGACCCACGCGTACCGAGAAATGAAACGTCAATTTGACGGCACAAAGGAGATGGAAGAAGCTCCAAAGCATTTTCCTACAAAACATGTCTATGGCCAGGTTAAGATCTTGAGCCCGCCCATGGGAAAAAAAGCATTACCACCCTGGGAAAGAGAAAGCGGAATAAAAAAGATGATCCAAAGATCAGGTGGAAAAAAAGTCGATCTTGTGGGAGCTACCTTATTAGGTAGACTTGTACGTGGGCCATAGTACCGACAACATGGATGTAAAGAAAAATGTTTGTGGTAGTTTACTCGGTACACTCATGGGTGGGTGGCAAGCACAAAACCAAAGACCATGCAAAAGCTGGAGCTGACCTAGAAGAAATGGACATGAGGCCTGAGCTTCTCCCTGACGGCACCAGTACGCAGCTACCCTCATCTACCGTAAATCTAACCAAGCAAGAGAAGCAAGAAGTATGTGACTTCTTTCGCAATGTTAAAGTACCTTTGAGCTATTCATCAGACGTGAGAAAACTTGTACATTCTAAGGAGCAGAAATTTCTTCCCATGAAGGCTCATGATTGCGATGTCATGCTTACCACAATGCTCGCGGTTGCTATCTGGAACGTATTGCCAGAAAAAGTTCGAAGGGCTATTATGAGCTTGTGCTTCTTCTTTAATTTCATATCTCAGAAGGTGATTGATGAGCAGAGACTAGATGATCTAGAAAAGAACTTGTTTGAGACAATGTGCCTTCTTGAGGCATATTTTCCACCATCATTCTTTGACATATCTGTGCATCTGATTGCTCACTTGGTTAAAGAGGTAAGGTACATTGGTCCAATGTAACTACACCACATGTATCCATATGAGAGATTCATGAGCACGCTCAACAAGTATACAAAGAGTCAAGTCATCCCGAGGGAAGCATAGCCCAGGGTTACTCATGTGAGGAGGTAGTCGACTGGTGCCTTGGCTACATTGACCCTACAAATCCAATTGGCATATCAAAGTCTCGCAATGAGGGAAGGTTGGCAGGGATAGGGATCCTTGGGGAGAAGACATTCAATACTAACATTGATGCATTATGACAAGCTCATTTCCTTGTTTTGCAACACACAGCAGAAGTGTCCCCATACATCGATGAGCATAAGCTGCGCTTGCGTCAAGAGAATCCAGAGCGGGGCAACACTTGGTTAGCTAAAGCACACATGAAAGGATTCAACATTTGGTTTAGAGACCGAATCCAAAAGTCAGCTTCTTGCGAAGATGACGTTGTTAGAAGTTTGGCAGACGGTCCTCTATTCACAATCTCAAGTTGTCAAGGATATGACATAAATGGCTATACATTCTATACCATTGACCAGGGCAAGAAAAGCACAAACCAGAATTGCGGTGTCCGTATAGATGCTTTTGACAACAACATGCAGAAGGCTGCATATTATGGACAAGTAGAGGAGATTTGGGAGCTGACCTATCCGGACTTTAAGGTGTCAGTTTTTAGGTGCCGGTGGGTTCAAGGTGCAAAGGGTGTCATGAAAAACACATATGGGTTTACCACTGTTGACCTCGAACAAGTTGGATACAAGGATGAGCCATTCGTACTTGCTAATCAAGTTTCCCAAGTCTTCTACATCCCTGACACTAGAAACAAGAAATGACACGTGGTTCTCCCTGGAAAAAGACGAGTTGTTGGAGTTGAGAATGTCGTGGATGAGGAGTACAATCAATTCGACGAAGTCCCTCCTTTTGGTACCGGCATCATTCCCGTGATCTTGGAAAGTGAGTTAACTCCTTACCTAAGAAGTGGCCACCAAGTTCAAGGTGTCAACTTGACTAAACGGAAAAAAGGGAAAAACGGCAAGTGAGGAAAAGATGAAGCATTTTGTAAGATAAATTATGTATAAATTAGGTAGAATGTCTCAAATGTTGTAAGATAAATTATGTATAAATTATGTAGAATGTGTGAAATATTGTAATATATGCATATGTGAAATAATAAGCCTCAGATGTTGTAAGATAAAGTTCTTGTGAAGTATGCAGACCTTGTGTGAAATAAAGTTCTTGTAAAGGTGTTGTGCTTATTAATGGTTACTGTATGCAGACCAACTCCTATTACTTGGTTCTTTGCCTATGCAGTTTGTATGGATTTTAGAACTTGTTTTTTTTTTCAAATTTAGCTTTCACAATGGTCAGGAAGGGATGTTGCTATTTAACCATAAGGCTGAACATGCTATTGTACCTTATTTTTCCATACTAGTTCCCTCTAGTTTCTGCTCCTTGGTTATAACTGAACAACATAAGGCTGCTGATGTTTCACAAAAATATGCACCAAACATATGTACCAGGTTCATAACAGGTGGCTGTTTCACAGAATATATATATTCATAACAGCCATATATTCATCAGAGATGTAGCCATAAATAGCCATATATTCATAATAGGTTGCTGAACACCCCACATAGGTCCATTTCCATAACAGTCATACCACCAGGTTCACATGGAACTACACCATCAACACACAGGTCCATAACAGCCATATATTTACACCACATCAGAGATGCATCATCATGCATGACGCATCACCAAAATAAGACACAAATAACACAGGACACATGACTAGAGGGTGTTCAAAACCTAGCTACAACAGTCCACCAAGCTTCAGCTATCATCTTGCTTCCATCCACTAGATGTTTCTTGCCTTCTTCGACGCATTTATCAGTGCACTGTGAAATTCCTTCTTCCTGGCCTTTTCCATTGCAAGCTCATCTTTAAGTACACTGATCTTCACCTGTGCCCCTACCCCCCCTCCCTCTTCCTGGCCTTTTCCTTTGCAAGCTCTTCCTCAAATACATTGATCTTCACCTGCCATGCAGCTACCGCGTTGTGCAAGTCGCAGAAGCTCATGTGATCCTGCAAGATGTAAAAAACAACATGATCAATATGGTACAAAGAGGCAGTCCGGGATGTCAGCAAAATTTAACCAAAAATTAAATCCCAGAGGCAACATCCTGTCGTCCAACTTGTGCAAATAACTAATTTCTGCAAAATTCTTCTTCTTAACCCAGAGCAGTAGCATCTGGTGACCAACATTCTTCAGTATAGTATATTTCCATGAGAGCATAAATCAACAGAAAGGCAATGAAAAGACATCTCTATTGACTCATATACTGTAAGAAAGGTATACCATATCATCATCTGCACAACTATTATTAGCAAAGCAATTTCAGACATGTGCAATTTCAGACATCTTGTTCAACCAATTAGCAATGCAGTGCTGCTATGAAAAAAATATAAGACATCATGCATGTTGAGGAGGATAACCTTCTCTGTAGCCATGGATTTCCTCTTCTTCCCCTTCTCCATAGCCGCCGCCTTCCCCTTCTCCTTCCCCTTCTCCATAGCCGCCGCCTTCACCGCACCCGTCTTCTTCACGCCCGTCTTCCCCGCGTCCGGCTTCTTCCCCACACCCATCTTCTTCACGCCCGTCTTCCCCGCACCCGTCTTCTTCACCGCACCTGGCTTCTTCACGCCCGTCTTCTTCCCTGTGCCCGGCGGCTTCTTCCCCGGCAACCAACGGCCGGTCTCCTCATCTCAGTTTTGCTCTTCCACCAGAAGGTATGGCTGTGGAATTTGGGGGCGGAGGGCAGGGTTCGATTCGTGGGAGGCGCAACCAATTTTTGATTATTTTTTGCATACCACGGAAATGTCGCATAGATGAAAGAAAAAGGCCTCGCACACGGGAATCGAACCCGAGATCTGCAGGAATAGCGCGGCGAGGCTTGACCACTGAACCACTTCGGTGTTTGGTAAATAAGATCCATTTTCATTAATTGTATCATTGCAACATGTGGCCCACCAGATGGCAGCTCGTGATTGGACCAGTTCTATTGGAATGGCAGGTATAGTTCGTATTTCTCTTTTTAATCTGCAATAAAATTTTGTATCTAGTATTTCTCCATCATAATTAATCCAAATTTGATGTTTTTTCTTAACTTTTCTAAAATCATCATATTTTCATTAATGACATTATTTTGTATAGATTTCCATTTCACAAATCTTTTTTATCTGCCTTATCTTGTTCCTTATAAGTACAACATAGAAAAAAGGTTTGTTTTTCACAACCATTACTAATGAAACTTCATATTTCGTAATATTAAGTTGAACACAAGGTTATGTTCAAATTTTAAATGCATATGAGTTCGAACATGTTGTAAAGTATGGAAAACTTCAATGTTCAAATAACATTGTATGAAACTATGTGAGAGATGTAGGCATTTGTACACAATGTATATTCTTCCTTTATCAAAACCATTTGAAATTTTTATGACAAGTTTAGGGATCTAAATTATGTTGTCACATCAATTTGTAGAATTTTTAGACCATATTAAGATGTTATTATAATTATTATATCATAAATTTGAGATATAAATTTGAGTTATCTGTATTAAACTTTTAAAATTTTCAAATATCTCCAAGACATGAGTTTGGATGGAACATATGAGCATCATAAGCATAATTTGGGCATAACTGAGCATCATTGCATCAAATTCATTTAAGTGAGTGCATTTTTATTTATACAACATTCATCATCTTGTGATGTAAGTTCAATTTTTGTTACACAACTATAACTGATGTTATTTTAATGAAATACTACACGTCCAATGATGAATTGTTGATATTTTTTCTGAATTTTTATGTGCTGGTTTCTAGGCTCTAAAATTAATGAAACATTTATTTTGGGTTGTTTTCCTTTTTGAGTTGTGATCAAACCATAGAAGCTCCGAGGGTGATCCATGTCTTAGATGGTTACATGTGTTTTTATCTTTCCAGAAACATTTTTTTGTTGAATTTTTAGACTCGAGTAGCTTAGGCATTTGAGGGATGCAAGTTTAATTTCAAAAAAATATTGTCGGACCCACGCGTCAGTGTCTTGGTCCTTCAAGAAGATTCGAAACATCAGCAACGGCGCGGGCGCCATGAGCCAAACCACGAATCACGCGGGCGCCATCAGACAAAAAGTTCCAACCTAAACTGACTATAATGCCCATAGATTTCCACTTCCACCAGTCATCTGTTCAAGGGCATGCCGGTAATTTCCTCACCATCTCGTCTTATCCCCACCACCTCGTCATTTCCCAGCCGCAATCCCAAACCTAGGGTTACAAGTCATAGCCGCCGCCCGCACCATCCCACCACCGCCACCGCTGCACCCTCCCACCACCACGACGATGGTGCGGCTAGGGTTGGGAAGACCTTGACGACGACGGCGTAGAGGAGAAGCGAGCGCAGATCTGCGATGACGACGACGACCGCGTACTCTGCACCGCCAAGTCGTCCTCCAGTCCTCCCCTGCCAACACCGCTGCCGGGTAATCCCCATCTTCTCCTCTCTCATCCCTCCCCAGATTCTTCAGTGATGATGCCTATGCCCGTGTTTGTGTTGTTTAGGTTCTGCCGGAATTGGATCCTGGTTGTACTACTCGCAGAACTCCCTCAGAATTGTTTTACTTAGCTGCTACCGATGATGCCTATGCCTGTGAACATAGAAAATTTCGATTAGTTCACCTGATGGTCTTTGGTTGTGTACTGAATGCTGATAGAAAATTTTATTGTTAGATCATCCGTGTAGAAAATTTCGATTAGTTCACCTGATTCTGCATTATGTGCACATGTGTTCCAATTATTCGTTTATAAATGTACATCTCTGGGCCACTTCTTTTGGTTTTAAATCTGATGAATGTTGTTAAATGTTCTCTTGCTGAATGCATCATCTTTTCCCTCATTCTGCTTGATGCATCTGATACATGTTCTCTCTACTATGTGCAGGAAGAGGATATAAGCAACTTGATTCCAAATGTCAGCTTCGGATGAAGATTCATTATCTGGCGAAGACCATTATAGTGAAGGATACTATGACTTTGCTCAAAATGGCAGTGACGGTGAAGAGCAAGATGAGGAAGCTAGTGATGATGAAGGGCAGCAGGATGGGGCTGATGATGTTGAAGGGCAGGATTATGAGGCTGATGATGATGAAGGGCATGGTGCTGATGAGGATGAAGGGCAGCAGGATGGGGCTGATGATGCACAACAGAATCCACATCGAGTCCGCAGGCCAAGGACAGCAACTAGGTGGCCATTGGACAAGATGACAGTCACAGAGGTTAATGAAGTGGGGATGCCAACAGATAGGCTGCACAAGCTGAGGCTGCGGAGGCTTGCAGATCTCATTGCTAGACAACGGCTGTCCTTAGTCATGCCTCGTTTTAATTGCCTCAGCGATAGGCAAAAGTGGAGTTTATTTGATAACTATGTCATGCCATGGTTGCACTTCCCAGACCACCTGAAGGATTTTGGCTTTAAGAATGTGATGAAGACGACAGCCAAGAGTTGGAGGATACATCTGAGCAACCTTGTATGCAGATACCTCTCCAAAGGTCTAGAGCCATTTGACCAGCACCCGTATATCGAACCGGAGGACTGGGAAGAGTTTGTGCAATTGAAGGAATCTGAAGTAGCCCAAGCAGAAAGTGAGAGATTCAGGAAGCTTCGAGAAAGAAACACAACTTGAGTCCAATCGGGTATGATGGGAAACTGGCACAGTGGGAGAGAGAGGACAGTGATTTAACTGCTCAAGGGATCCCAAATCCATGGGATGAGTTCCCTGCAGGGCGGCTCAGGAATTGGCTACAAGGCAGGAGTGAACTACATGTGTCAGAAGGTACAGCTAGCATTAGGTGGAAGAATGAATCAACTAAGGAAATGTCTAAAGTAATTAAAGACAAGCATGAGGCTTCCCAGTCTTCAGGCACCACTTGGGTGAGGGAGAATGATCTGCTAACTTCGTGCTTGGGCCCTGAACAACCAGGTCGTGTGCGTGGTATGTCAAGCTACAATGGCTGGAAGCATGCATGGCCCGAGTTCTCTGGTATGTACCGGAAGAGGAAAAGGACCGGGTCGGTTGATGTGGAAGCGATAAAGTCTGAACTCAGGGCTGAGGTGACAAATGATATAATCTCCATGTTAGCAGCACAGGGAATACAGTTACAGCTGCCGCCTACATCCAGGAATCAAAGCCCCACACCCGGACGAAGAAGCAGCTGTGCATCAGCCTCTGAGGCAGAGAACCTCAACATCAATGATGCAAATCCAGATCAGATGCAGGAAGATGTAAAGTTGGATACTACAGATGTAATGGATACTATAGATCAACTGACTGAGCCAACACCATGTTCCCTTGTTGGCACACATGGAGGTTATCAAGTTGAGGTAGCAAGGGGTCTGGTTTATCCACAACAAACCATACTGCATTCAGTCCCAGTTCTATATGGGTATGCAGTGGTTAAAGTTGAGATGGTATGCAACAATTCTGAAGGTGATGTGCTTGATCCACCACCTCCTAATGATGAGATCAAGACACTTGGACAAGCCATGTTGCAGAGGATCCAGTGGAAGAGGAGTCATATTATAGTGAACCCTCCACCAATAGATCATACTTCAAGCAAATCCTCCAAAGTAGCATCAAAGAGTCCATCTAGTGCATCCTTGAGTGGTCATGCCCTTCCTCCAAAGGAACCTGTCATTCAAACAAAGAGTTGTACTGTCCTTCCTTCAATGGAAGAAGTTGTTGCATCAAACAGCTCAAAGAAGGATGCTGGTAAGAGTGTGCCGAAGCAGCAGCAAAATGTTGCTTGCAGAACATATGCTGCAGCAAAGACCACTAAGAAAATTGCTACGAGTTCACAGAGGCAGCAGCAGCAGGTCTCCGAAGCAGCAGTAATGACCACTAAGAAGCCTGCTGCGAGTTCACAGAAGTAGCAGCAGCAGGTCTCCGAAGCAGCAGTAATGACCACTAAGAATCCTGCTGCGAGTTCACAGAAGCAGCAGCAGCAGGTCTCCGAAGCAGCAGTAATGAACACTAAGAAGCCTCCTGCGAGTTCAAAGAAAGAGCAGTTGGTCTCCGAAGAAGCAACAAAGACCACAAAGACCATCTGCTCTCAGATTGCGGCTGATGACAGGTCTCCGAAGCAGCAGCAGCAGCCTGCCATAGGCTCTCAGGAGCCTGCTGCTGCCAGTTCTCTGAAGAAACAGTGCCCTCCCAAAGGGTCTCAGAAGGTACCTGAAGCGAGGCCGCCGAAGAAGCAGACGGAGGCCAAAAGCTCTCAGAATGCTGCTGCTACTGCTAGTTCTCAGAACAAGCAGCCTAACAAAGGTGTGGCAAATTCATGGACCATGCCAAACCCAAAATTCAAATCTGGACACACAATGCTAACAGCAGCTGAGCTTGAGAGCGTCGGACCTGCAACAGCTGCTCTCCATGCCTACTACATGAAAGGTTGCCGACCAAAACAGATAAAGACAGGGATAGTGGTCAAGTACCAGCGTAACCATCTTTTGCGTTCACTGGATTCAGAGTGCTTTCCTGTGGGATTCAGTGATTTATACGACCTTTTTAAGATTGATGCATTGGATGTGTCGCTGCTATGTTGCTTCACACTGTACGTTGCAATTCCTTATCCTCTGATGCTAGATTTATTTGATCCAGATCATGTTTGATGCATTAGACGTCTAAACATTGATTTTTCCTCATCATTCATAGGTCCATGATTGTGGAAGCAAAAGCCTCCTTGCCTGTGGGGTTCCTTGATCCTGAGGTGTTGACAGTGTCTACAATGTCATCCAACAAGTCTTACGTGCTGAATTATCTGACAAAGGCCTTCAAACATTTTGCTAAGAAGGACTGCATCATGTTTGCCCACAACACAAATGGCCACTGGATGTTAGTGGTAGTTGTTCCAAGGTGGAGTAAGGTCTTGTACTTCGATTCTATGAGATCCCAATCACGTGATCATACCTTGTTGAAAGAGGTCATTAATGAGTGAGTCATCTCCCAATCTTCCTTCAATTACTAAATAAACTGGCACAGTAGCATATATAACCAGTGTTCCATGCTTTTGTAGGTCATATCTTGCATACTGCAGATACAAGGGGTTAGCTGAAAAAGTCTTGGTACATGCCACTAAGTTCCCGGTAAGTGCATGGATGTTTTTTTACTGTGCATATATTGGTACATATATTCTGTCAAGAGACAAACCTAGCTGCCATGACTTAAAATAATTCCTTTTGTTAGAAAAATGTCTTATGAGAAACTCAGATTGAGGCATTTTTGTTCTTGTCACAATGTATTGTTAATTCAGAACAATCAAACAATTCTGCATCAACAGTAAATAATGTGTCCTATCCTTGTGCATTATCTTGATAGAATATCATATTTCTTGTCATCTTGGTGAAATAATAATTTTTGTGATATCTTTAGCACTGCATTTCACATGCATGTGAATGTTTTGCAGTGCCACCAACAACCAGCTGGAAACACCTGTGGCTTCTACACAGCGGGTCATATGATGGAAGCTTTGCGAATACTAGAGGTGGATGATCCTCAGGTGCACATCTCCTGCACTATCCTTTTTACATCTTTCTGTACCTTGTCATTTACAAAGTAGGGGCTGAAGATTCACATGGACTGACTTTGTTATTTTCCTCCAAACTACACAGGATTTTGAAGTGTCAACAAGCCGCATCGCTGATGATGTGTTGAGTAGCATTCGTGAGAAGATATCGCCATTCCTCGTGCACCAGGTCATTGAGAGCAAAGGGGAGCTCCACTGTCCAACTCCTGGGATTAATATGTTAGGTCACAGCCAGTGATGCTGCCTGCAGAACTATTTTACTGTGGTTTTTGGATACCTGTGATGCAAACTTGTGGTACCTGTTATGCAAACTTGTGGTTTTTGGATATCTGTGATGCAAACTTGTAGTGGTTTGCATCCCTGTGATGCTGCCTGCGAAACTATGATGTAACCGCTTGAATCTTGGTTATGCACCAGCTTGCATCTTATTATTAATTATGCATGTGTGATGTCTGTTGCATGTGATATATGCTGCCTATGATGTCTGTTGCCTGTGAATGCTATGTGAATCTTGCCTGTGATATATGCTGCTATGATGTCTATTGCCTGTGAATGCAATGTGAATCTTGCCTGTGAAAAAAAACAATGGCGTCAAAAAAAAGGCAGTAGTAATAATGCAGACGCGTCTACATTTTCCCGCGTCGGTGAATCTAACCGATATAGAAGACACGGATGTCTTACCAGCGTCTGCTAAAAGCCTTATACGAGACGTGTTTTAACCGCACGCGTCACTAACCTGCATCAATGGTGACGCAGTTTACTGAATCAGTGTCTACGATAAGTCTGAAAGGTGACGCAGTTCTTGTCTGGACGCGTCTCCGATAAGGCCTAATCGTAGACGCGGAAATCGGTGACGAAAATTTGCAGACGAAAAAAAATTTCGTTTCGTCTCTGATGTCAGTTGAGCCGCGTCTCCGATCTTGGATCCTTACATAGTGCAAAGAGATCATTTTACCATGACATAGTAGAATCGATATGTACCATTGTATGTGTCATAATTTACCATAATCTGATTTTACCATAATTTGGATTAGGCATGATTTTATCGTCAGGGTGCTCCGAGGAACCTCATGATGTAACACAATGGAAAATAAGAGTAGGACGTAACACAAATTATGGTATACCATGGCACATCGATAAATTTGTATCGCAAGACATGTATATCAGGAAAACTGAATAAGCACGGCAACATATATGGGGTACCAATTGAAGAGAGATCTAGCTTGCAAATATCACAGTTGATACAAAAGCAGCAGGAAAATAGTAATAAAACAAAATTAGCTCCTGGGCTCACTTCGCTCATTCTCTGTTCTACTACTGAAAACTAGAATAGCTCAGGGATCTAGCAAAACTTAACTAAAACAACAAAGTTTATATGATAAATTACCATAAGACAACCAATGGAATGAATTATTTATCTGACAAAATTATCATAAGGCAACAGTGGTTATAGTCATTTAGATGTACATGATTTACGAGAGACACACTTTTACGATAATCCAAGCAGTCAATGGAGGAGAAAACGAGAGCGAATTGGTGGCTGGAAATAAAAAGCAAGCAACTATCATTAGAATTCCTGTATCAGTTGCACAGATAAGCCAATTACAGTCGTAAAATCAATTAACTGTGAAAATTACCTATCCTAGACAGGTTGCTTGTTGCAACAGTGAGACGAGAAGCACCACAGTTATCATTGTTCATGTCAGAATGAATCAAATCACCTAGCTGATACGATAAACACTAGTTTGCAATGAATCCAATCTTCTATTGCGCCAAGAGCCTACTGGATTATGTCGGACCATCGGCTGCTGTGACCCATCACTGACATCTGCAGAGGTTGTATGAGGAAAAATTGATTGAACAATAGTAAAGAAATATTCAATTAACCAGCAACATATCAGATCGATTTGCAGCTTTACCTCAATGATAAGCTCGTATGCGGCATACAGGATGGGAGACAAATTAAAAAAAAATAGGATCAGAAGCATATAAGATAGAAATTCAAGAATAAAATTACTGCACATATCTGGTACTGATGTACCTAATCAGATTCAGCACCACTCAGTTGTATGACTAAATTTACTCTACAATAGATATGGATGGTACAAAATTGTGACGAGATACCCTAAACTTGTTGCAGTTGGATATGGTGGCATAAAGAAATCGTTATTGATGAGTTACCAAATGATGAAATCATCTGAGCAATGTATGTGTTAGTACAGTTATCAGAAATCAAACTACATACTGGATCAGGAGAGGGATTCACTCTCTAATCCACCGCTTCCTTCTATACTAATTAAATAAGGTGAAAAATGGATTGATTAGGCTTACAAGTGGATTTTCTGTGTTGTGGCCGGTTGGGATCTTCGGCGGCTGGTAGGTATATGCAGCAACTTGCTCCATCTCCCTCCCGTGCTCTTATCCAGTGGGTGCGCGCCGCGACGAATCGAGGGGCTGTCCAGGGTGCATGGATATGCGGATCCAGTGTTGGATCGAGTTGTATCCTGACGGGGAATCGCGTCCATGAATCACGAAATATCGAATGGGAATGTGGCTATGCGCAGGTCCTCACCTCACGATCCCTTTTCTGTGTGCTCGGATGGGGATTTTTGACGGACCTATCGCGAAGGTCGATGGCCGCCGCCGGCGCCGTAGGTCATCTTAGTCCACCGGATCAGGTCACCTCGAGCGACGGATTGGGGCATCTCTTCCGACGGAGGCAGCGAAGGAAGCAGGCTGTTTCTTTTCTTTTTAAATCAGAAAGCAGGCTGTTTCGAATATGAAAAAGGAGAAATTTACGGGGGATGGCTTTTACTTGTTCGGCTCAATCACGGAAAGGCAGACCGCGGGCTTAGCCGGGAGCGTGCGGTTGGGTCCGGCCACGGAATAGTGTGTGTGTCTATATATATATATAGCCGGCCACGGAATAGCTAATTCTGTAGCCGGATCCAACCGCACGCACCCGGCTAAGCCCGCGGTCTGCCTTTCCAGCGATTGAGCCGAGCAAGTAAAAGCCATCCCCGTAAATTTCTCCTTTTTCATATTCGAAACAGCCTGCTTTATATATATATATATTATATTAGTAGCCTAGACTTTCTATAATAACTGGAAGCCCTGGCTAACCCAGGTTGGTTCCGTTGACACCGTTTCTTAACACGTGTCGGCCTATTGTGCAAAATACCGATAGAAATTTTACGAGTTCTTTCCTGCACGTGGGGCTGCATCGACTTCGATCTCCGACTTGCTGGTAAGTTCCGTGTCGAATGAGGTAGATAGGCTCAAGGTTGACGGCGCATCGCTTCTTCCTCTATCCTGTATTAGTTCAAGTTATCGAGCAGATTGGATCTAGGTCTGGTGTGTTCATCAATTTATCGATATCACCTTGTTCCTGTTAGATTAAACTGATTAGTCTATTGCTTCTTGCTGTTATCACAAGTTATTGGTATTTGCTAGATTTGGCAGGATTAGATTCGTTTGATCTTGTTTTATTTAGTTCTTACCACAATTTATCCAGCCTAGATCTAAATACCATCGGCCGACACGCAGCTTGTCAGTTGCTCATCGCTAAGCCGATCGGGTTCGGATCTAGGTGTTGTGTACCGAAGACTTCGCTAACCCGCTTAGCGCTGCCTCGCCTGTGCGATAGGCCGGAGCTTTGGCCGATTGATCTACTGACGCATCGGACGCTTGGCCGATGCACGTGGCGGAATGATTTGGAACACCAGCCGATACGTTCCGGTAATTTAACGTTTTACCTGTTCCTTATCAATTGTAGGTCAAATTGACTGGCACGCCCTGCACCACCACACAGTCGATTTAGACGCCGCGCAGGAGCGAAGCAAGAGGCTCCCGGGTCCTCGCGTGTGCTGGCGCTGAAGGCCGACCTGCGGCTTTTTGCATCAACACGCTTTAGGCATGCTCGGTGGGATACGACAACAACACCACGATGACCAAGAACAACGGGATGGATGGTAGCAAAATCTTGTTGCCTACCATGGACGATCTCGATGAAGATCAGAAGCGGTTGGTTGAAGAAGCCATGAAGCAATTTCAAGACGCCTGCCTCAGGTCGTCCGTTCTGACCAAGGAGGGGGCAGGTAATTCAGAAACAGCCGCTACCAGGGCCGGGGGGGGGGGGGGGCATCTCCATCACTCAAGACTCGGCCAAGTTCAAGGAGATGTTCGATCAGTCCATAAGCCATGCACTGATCAATCAGTCAGGGGTTCTGATCGAGACCATCAAGGACGCTGTCAAGAACGTCCTAGCAGAGGGCACTCAAGGGGGTAACATAGGACCATCATACTCCAGTGAGGCATCATCGGCTGCTGCTTGTGTCACAATACCAGCATCAATGGCCGATGGTGTTCTGCCCAGTACAACAAATGTGCTGATGGCCGGCGCTGGAACAAGCTCATCGCCACCGACGAACGTGTTGAGGCGCCCAGGTCCTTCGGCAGCACACGCTTCATCGCCACCAACGACGGCATTCACTATCAATCCTGCGATGAACACATCAACACTGAACAGAGGCGTGTTCAACACTCCAACAGGGTTCGTACCTTCTACGTTGGGCATGCCAATTGAGTTATGGCCGTACATCTATCCACAGATGTTCGGACAAAGTAGCAACACGGTGAACTTCCCTACTACCACACTGCCGTTGGTGCCGTCTGCTCCGATAATTCAGCATCCACCGCAGACTCCACCAGCACCAACTCAGGCTGGGGGCATCACGCAGATGAATCGGCTTTCCAGCCGATAGAAGATACTGTGGGACAGCCGTCGAGTTCCCAAATCTTCAAGATGCCAGCATTCAGATGCCAAACCTCATGGTACAGCAGCCTGAAGTTGATTGGGCCAGCAAGATAGCCGATGTGATGAAGAATCAATTCAGCTTGAAGCCAAAGGAGCCTGCATTCATGTACAGGAAGCCTTACCCGGAAGCCTACAATCAGATCCCACTGCCTCATCGGTACAAGTTGCCAAACTTCATAAAATTTTCTGGACAGGGCAACATGTCGACCGTTGAGCATATCAGCAGGTTCCTGGTACAGCGCGGGGAAGCCACGGTGACAGATGCCTTGAAGATCCGCTTGTTCCCGCTATCTCTCACTGGATCGGCCTTTGCTGTGGCAACCCTGGTAATTACAAATCCAAAATCAATGACATAAGCCTAACTCCATGTGTTAAACCAACTAATGAGAGGGTGGAAAGAATTTAAAACGGGTTCAGTTGGAATTCAAATTAAATTTGGGCACATTTGGACACATTTGAAACTTTTAAAATAACTTTAAAACCATAAGCCAAATGAAATTTTGCCTGAAACCAAAGTTGTAGAACTTTTTATTTTGAGCAACTTTCGTGTTCAAAAGTTTTTGAAATTCAAATCAGAAAGAGGAGAAAACGCCCTGTTTGCACCCAGCCCCCTGAACTTTTTCGAATTTTTGCACTTCGGTCCCTCGTTTCTCCCCCTCTGCTCTGCTGCGCCGCGCGCGCTCGCCCGCCCGCCGCGCGCCAGGTGGCCGGCGACGCCTGACCGGCGCGCAGCGCCAGGCCAGTGGCCGCCGCACCACCCCGCCACGGCCGGCTTTGCCCCGCCCCGACGCCGCGCGGCCAGTCCCCGCCCGCGCGTGCTGCCGCGCCCAGGCCGCCGCCCGCTCGCCCAGTGGCCGCGCTCCGCCGTGCCGCCCCGGCCCCCGCGCCCCGCCAGCTGCCGCGCCTGCCCTCCGCCCGAGCCGCTGCAGCAGCTGCTCCCCAATCCGCACGCCGCGCTATCTCCTCGCGCCCACGCCACAATCGCGGCCGCCCAGTCGCCCGCGCCCGCTCGCCGCACGCCGCGCCGGCGTTCTGCCGCCGCCCGCCGCGGCCAGTGCACGCCGTGCCGTGCCTCCTCCCCGCACGCTAACCAGGCCCCTCCTGCCCCTATAAAAGCGCCACCCCGGCCACGCGCGCGAGCCCCCGGCCACCAGAACGCCTCGCCGTCGCCATCGCCGCCGCCGAGCACCACCCGCCCGTGGACAGCCCACTGTCGCCGCCCACTGCCCAAACTGAGCACCCAGCCACCACTACATCAGCTCACCGCAGCTCGCCGACCCACCCAACGCCACCCAGAGCCACCGGAGCGCCGCCGCCCGCGCTGCCGTCGCCGCCGCCGCCCCTGCTCGCCGTGGACAGCACGACCCCGACCCCCTCCGTCCAAGCCGAGCCCCGGAGTAGCTTCCCCACGCGTCACTGAAGCTCGCCGACCGGACCACGCCGCCCCAAGCCCGCCGGAGCACCGCCGTCGACGCGAGCCGCGCCGCCGCCGCCTCTGCTCCAACGCCGGCGAGCCCTTCCCGGCTGTCCCCCACCTGAACAACACCCCCACAAGGTAGCCCTCGCACCCCTGAACCTTCCCCGACCCTCGCCCCTCGCCGCCGGCGAGCCCCCTCGCCGGAATTTCGGCCGGCCGCCGTACCCGAGCCGCCGAGGACCCAATTGCAAAAATTTAAATCTTTAGAAGGGTCTGAGCGCAAGATTCAAGGACCTAGTTGTAAAAGAAAATTTCAAACCTAGATTCAAATTCAGTAAACTTGTAAAATTCGTATAAAATCGTAGAAAATTCAGAAAAATGCAAACTCAACTGTTCTGGAATCCACAGAACAAACTCTACCACTTTTGTTACAAAAATTTTCTCAGAATCTCAAAATATTTTGCTCTACATTAAATAGAAGCTTTAATGGACATATTTTATACCCACTGTTCTAGAACAATGCTGACCCTGAATTTTGGGCAGTGAATTAGTTGCTGGATGATTAGGACTGTGTAAAAAGATCAGACCCAAATTCCATCTCTAGCTTTACTGTTTGTTAAACTTAGTTTTATTTCATGTGTAAGTAGAATGTTTTATCCCTGCAGTTAGGTGGTGAGTCACCCATTGAAATTTTTCCTATGCTAATGTATTGGTACCTAGAAGCCAGAGAAAAATTAGGAGAATTTTTATCTCACAGTAACCTATTTATTGGATTTATGTGCTAATAACATACATTAAATCAAGAAAATAGTATCTTAGCTTGGAAAATCCCCAAATTATTACTGGGAGTTACTCTGTGGTAGAGGTTGCTGTGTAAAAAGTTTCATGGACAAAAACCCTGTGTAGGGTCCTGTAAAAATGAATCTTTAAAAAGCCTAGGTGTAGAATGTCATATTTTCTATGCTCTAAATACTGCATGATAAATCCTAAAAAAATAACAGTAGCTTCTGCATGCTCAAGTGAGAGCTCTGTAAAAATCTTAGCCACAATTGTTGCACCAATTGTTCTGTATAAAAAGAACAAGGATCTAACAGCAACAATGAAATATATTTTTCAGAATTAATCTGTTACATAAAATTAGCTGAAAATTTTACAGTAAGCACATCTTTCCTTGATGTGCCTAAATCCAAAATTTCATGACCAGAAACTATCCCTTGTAGTAATTACTCTCAAATCGTAATCAAGTGCTATTTCCACAACTTAAACTTGTGCACTCATGTAGAATCGACGACTCTCGCTGACGGAACCTACGAGCTGGTGCCCGCGTCCGAGAGTGAGCAGCGTGAAGCTCAAGCAAATCTAACTGAAGCTTTTGATGACCCGAGCCCAAGTTCGGAAGATCCCCAAGCGAACTGCGAAGGCAAGCCCCGGAGCATAACCCATTCTTTCCGAAATTTTGCAACTCATTACTCCTTGCTTGTGCATTAAGTTTATAGGAGTTGGATGAAAACTTAGTTGCATGATGTCAGGAACCCTTGCTTGGAAAACTAGATGTAAGGTTCGATAGAATGCTGTGCTAATAGGACTCCGGTAAAAGTCGAGTGATTTCCTGTCACTCGCGAGAAAATAGGAGTTGAATGACTACTACACGCTGCAATCAT
Organism: Panicum miliaceum; assembly: GCA_032594955.1. Taxonomy (NCBI): domain Eukaryota; kingdom Viridiplantae; phylum Streptophyta; class Magnoliopsida; order Poales; family Poaceae; genus Panicum; species Panicum miliaceum. The sequence goes on along the minus strand of CM064070.1, from coordinate 315,725 downwards.
AAGGACACGGACGGGTTATGTAACGATGGTTACGATTGAGGCCCGTCTGTCTAGTGAAAAATGCTAAGGCCGCAGGGTGTGGTAGTGATGGTTAAGTCTTTGAACGTACTAAACACATGCCGAGATTATGGGAATCGGTAAGCTTAAGTACCTGATTGGCCCGGCAAGGGGACGGCATCCTACCCTTTGAACTTCGGTCCCATGTGCATATGGCGAGTGCAGAGAGTGGTCACGACCCGGCGCCGAACCGTGGCGTGGAGCTCTTGTACTCTCGGAGGGTAGCCCCGATCCACGACCCGGAAAGAAAGGGGAACAGTTGCACGTGTGACTCTAGGGAGTAACCACGTGACGTGTGTTTGGGTTTCCCTTGCAAGGATAAGAAATTCGATTCGAATCGTCCGTTTCTCACGGCTATTGAGACTGCTTAACCATTTTTACCCACAGAGTAAGAAGAGGAACAACGATGATGAATGAACTGGTTGGATGGAAAAATTTAATGCTTCACCATGTATGCATTAGATAGCTGCTTACCTAGACTGGCTAACGAAACTAGAATCTTGAGCTAAAAGTTGAAAGTAAGGACCCACTTGTAGATGCTTTTCGGCAAAACAAACCCCTGAGCCAAAAAGCCTTGCATGTCTAGAGTCGGTGGAGTAGTTCCCACTACACGGGTAAGTCTTGCTGAGTATTAGTATACTCAGTCTTGCTTGTGACTCGTTTTCAGGTGAGCCCTTCGAAGACATGGTTGCTAGCTTGACTTGGCCCTGCACTCTTCCCCCTGGTTGGTCGGTGGAATGGGATGCGCCCCCGTCCAACGGAGATAAGGCCGAGTGATGTCTCGTACGGGCTTCATCGAGACATCCTATATCGTCGAGTAGTTTCCGTTGTTTATTTCCGCTGCAATTTAACTCTGAAGAACTTATTTATGATAATTGAAGTACTTGTTTTCTAAACTCAGAACTAGGTCTGTAATATTGACTTATGCAAATGATGTAATACTTGCTGGAATGTGGTATTCTCTGGGCTCATCGTCGCATGAGCATTGGTATGTACGGCGCTCGATCCGTTCACCGTGGTTGTATCGGGAGGTTATACCCGACAGACCAGTGGATTACTCCGTTTGAAGTGTAAGGTTAACCGAGGATGCCTTAATGGTGATGGTTAATACACTTGAGCCGGATTAATTCAGGTGGTTCTGCCACAGCTGGTATCAGAGCTGTAGCTGGTGCCACAGCTGGCAACAGCGGACACCAGAGCCGAAATACATACGCCAGAGAATGCTACAAGCCTTAAAAACTCATTTTACTAAAACTTGACTAGAAGGTTGTGTTGCGAAATGCGTTGGGACGTTAAGGATGGTGCCTAGTTCGTAAAGCCCTAAGGGATTATGGGAAAGTTACTAGGTGGCTATCTAACTTCTATATGTATTATCAACTGACTTCCAGCACATTACTTTCTGTCGAAACTTACTTTCATGCACAACCAACCTTAAATTCTGTAACGACGCACTCATCGCTAAGGTAAGAAGGTAAGGATCCTCAGCCAACTGAGGGAGCTTGGCCTTCCTGTCGGTGATGCGAACCGAACGCTGCCCTCAAGCAGTGGCTTACTTGAGGTGCTGCCAATATGCCAACTGTTAGTTGAACATATTGGGAGTAGAAGGTTCGGCGCAGGGTATGGCGATCGCTGTTCATACCCCCGTCTCATGACGGTACCCCCGTGAATACGCTATCTCGATAGCGTATGTTAACGTCGTCTGTACGGCGGGAATTGTACAGATATCGTTTCTATAAGTAAACGGTAATGATTGCGGACGCTTTCATGAGTGCTGGCATGAAAGGTTCATGATATATATATGCTTGTCGATTTTCTGCAGGTACACTAACCGCGATTACGATAAGTTAAGGGACGAGTAGAAAGACTCGACTAGCTATTATAGGAGAGCCGTATTGTGTAAGCCACCGAAACTATCTTCGTAAGGCCAAAGCTATTTGGCGATTATTTTATTTTGTGAGGACGAATAGGGCGTGCATACATCATAAACATATGTATCTGAAATCATAAATGCGTTGTATGAGAGTGGTAAGGTTCTTGCGTATCTAAACCATGGTTTGCATAAGGACTATCTAGCGAAACTGTCCGAATTCTGCCGTGACCAAAAAGAGCGATTTATTGGCCTAAGAAAATGACCATTTCTGATAAAGTTCATGTTGAAGAAATTGTTCCAAATTTTGTGTTCTATCTCCTGTTCAAAAATGAAAAATTCTGAACTTATGGATAGTGAGAAATAACAGAAACTTGAAATGTCAGAATTCTGTCCGGAATAAGCATTTCTGCCCCTTAAATTTTTAGGCCCCCTTCCTGCGGTTTTCTGCAAAAGAGCACAACACGAAACTTGTTCCAAATTTACCCAGGAAGCTGCTGTTAAAATTTGGTAAATTTTGGCTGGGTAGATTTTCCCTGGTGTACGAAACTCTAGCCCTCTGTTCACTGAAAATTCTGGGTAGACAGTAAGGTAAAACCTGAAAAGAAAGACCATCTTAGAGACCTAATTAGCTCTGGAGTTGACTAGAAAAGTTGTTAACAAATACCTTAGGAGTAATTTGGTGAAATTTGAGAATTTTTGGATGAGAACTGAGGGAGTTATGGTTATTTTTGCACACTATACAGAATCTGTCCTTGTGCTGTTCACAGTTTTTCGCTATCTCACTCCATTTGATCTTTTGTTCAGATGGCCGAGCCTGTTGAGATGATGGTGGATGAGGATGGACGCGTTCACTCGCAGTGTCTCCACTGGGAGGGCTTTCCCTCTATTTTGTGGGATGTTCTGCGTACCGCGGGCTATCTAATTCCCCCACGTTACGCCGGACTGGAGTTTGCAGAAAATGGAGTTACCCAGTGCCGTGTCAACGTGACTATCTTTCCGCACCCGCTACACCCGGAGTGGCCCGCCTTGGAGCTTGAGGCTGTTGGTCGCCGTTTGGCCGATACTTGGGAGCTTGCAGCCATGAGGGCGCTCACCACATTTTGTGCGCAGCGTCCCGAGGTTGTCACACTCACTCCCATTGGATTGTTTCCTGCTGCCCAGGACAACGACCCCTTTTGGCTCAACAGGGTGCAGCACGCACAGTATTTGGTAGACTTCCATGCCCAGGAGACTATCCATACCTCCGTACGGTGCATGAGTGCACTCTACCGGCTTTAGACTCTCCAGAGTCAGGCACTCGAGCAGCTCACTGATCTTGCTCAGGCCTACCATATGATGGCAGATACCAGGGATGAGCAGATAAAGGAGCTCAGTCAGGATCTTGAGGACAGAGATGCTCAGATTGGCCAACTAGAGGGCCAAATCCAGGAGCAGGACACTCTCATGGGTGAGAGAGATACCACGATAGCACAGTTGGAGGAGCAGCTCCATGATCTGAACCTTGAGTTGGAGGATGCTAATGAGCACATTCAGTGGCATCATGATCAGAATGACCATCCCCATGAGGACGACATGGAGGAGGATGAGGAGGAGCCACAGGAGATTGATGGTATCTCAGGTATGGATTTCGAGGGTGAGGTACCACAGGCACCTCGGATGGGAGCTCACTCTCCTGCTCACAGCGAGTCGTCCGTCAACGACTTGGATGATTTCTAGAGGATGACCTAGGAGGACTTTTGCACATACTCCTCGATAGGGTAGCCTAACTTTTGGCAAGTACTGTAATAGGCTAACTAGGAGTTGAGTAACTCTTTTGTGTTGGGTACACCTGAACCATGTGGATACCCTCAGCATGTAAGGAACGGCGATGAACCTGGGTGATTTCGTTGTAACTTGGTAAACAATGAAATCCACAATCGCTAAGTCTTGTCGGAATTTTTATCCATGTCTCCTTGCATTTATTGGCTGAGTGTTGAATACCAGACTTGTGCTAAGTTTTGTGATCTAGGTTCTCACAAAAATTCAGCACCATTGGACCTCGCTAGTTGGAGATATAGGCGAAACCGTACCGATCAATCGGCTGAAAAACAGCCAAGACAGTAAGGCAGAGGACAAGCTTTTCGACCCCCTTAGCTACAGTTCTAGCACCGAAGTTAAATACCAAAGTGGTGCATTCCTAAATTCTCTGACTACTGCAAATGATTGAGATGTTTTGGATGGACCCACAGCAGGCTATGATTTTTCTCGTAGCAAACAGAGATTCTGTCCATACTTCTAGCTCAGACTTCGGAAGTCTATGACTACACCAATTATTTATGAATCAAGGAAGTAATATGGATCGCGTTGCTAATGGTAACCTTTCACGTTTCAGATGGTTGGATCAACACGTGGCAACCCCGAGGGTTTTGGTGCCGGTGGCAGCCGCTCGCGACAATCGCCACCACCCCCGCCCAGTTTGGTGGAAGTGATGGCCGCTCAAACCGAGCTGCTACGTCAGATTGTGCAAGGACAACACCAGCAGAGGGGTGGGCACCATGCTCACCAACCACAAGCTGCAGGATACACGGATTTCTTGGGGACCCAGCCGCCCTTGTTCCATAAGACCGAGGAACCCCTGGACGCAGATGCATGGATTCGCACCATAGAATCCAAGTTCACACTACTTGTGGCCCCATGCTCAGAGGCCAACAAGGCTCGTTTTGCCGCGCAACAGCTTCGCGGTACCGCTCGACTGTGGTGGGACCACTATTTTGCGATGCTCCCGGCTGACCATGTGATCGACTGGAATGAATTCAAGACCGCGTTCCGGGCACATCATATCCCCGAGGGTCTCATAGAGAGAAAGTTGAATGAGTTCCTGGCACTCACCCAAGGCACCCGCACCGTGTTGCAGTACGCCCAGGCGTTCAACAACCTATGCCAGTATGCGGGCTATCACGCTGATACGGATGCCAAGAAGCGTGACCGTTTCTGCCGAGGTCTGAATACCAAGCTCAAGGAACGTCTGAACCTAGCCAGGGCTGACACCTACAACGAGTTGGTCAATATGGCCATTACCCAGGAAGACTGTATCACGGCACACCGGGCAGAGAAGAAGAGAAAGGCACCCGCAGGACCATCAAGTGCCCAACCACCAAGGTATCGCATCGTGCAAAATACCGCACCTACAGCTCCACCAAAGGCCCCGCAGCCAGGAAGATGGATTGCCAGACCCCCACAGCAGCCAGGCATGGTACGACCCCTGATGCCTCCACAGAATGGTCCGAGGCCCATTCTTCAGCAGTCTCTTCGACCTAGCCCCGCAAATCGCTGTTTCAAATGCGGGAGTTCGAGCCACTTCGCACGCGAATGCCCTCAGCCTGGACAGCCCAACCAAGGTCAAGGATCCAACCCGAACGCCAAGAACAGGGGCAAGAGACAGACCCTGCAAGTCAAGCAAGGACGGATTAACTTCACCACGCTTGCAGAGCTTCCAGAGGGCGCCCCAGTGATGTCGGGTACATTCTCTATCCATAACAAGCCTGCCGTTATATTATTTGATTCTGGTGCATCGCATAGTTTTATAAGTGCAAAATTCGGTGCAAAAGTAGGCTTGGATGTTTGTCACACAAAAGGGTCATATATGATATCAACACCGGGTGGTAAAATTGCTTCAAACCAAATGGTCAGACAAGTACCAGTCAAATTGGGTAGTAAAACCATCGACACGGACCTTGTCCTTTTACCCCTTGACGGCATGGACATTATTTTGGGAATGAACTGGATGGCTATGCATGGAGTCACACTGGACCTTTCTTCCCGAGCCGTTGAGATAAATTCACCTAGTCACGGAGCCACTACCCTTTACCTACCGTTCCTAGATTGCACGAATTCCTGTGCTTATAAAATGGAAGGACTTAAGCTAGATGATATTCTTGTGGTGAACGAGTATGCCGATGTTTTCCCGGATGACTTACCCGGAATGCCACCGGATAGGGACATTGAGTTCGTTATTGAACTACAGCCAGGCACTGCACCTATATCCAAGAGCCCATATAGGATGCCCCCTAAAGAATTGGCCGAGCTGAAACTTCAACTCCAAGAACTACTGGACAAAGGTTTTATTCGCCCTAGCGCGTCACCTTGGGGATGTCCAGCCCTATTCGTAAAGAAGAAGGATGACAATTTGAGATTATGTGTGGACTACCGACCTCTCAATGCGGTAACAGTTAAAAATAAATACCCACTTCCTCGCATCGATGTGCTCTTCAATCAATTAGCTGGAGCCAGAGTCTTCTCAAAGATTGATCTTCGTTCGGGATATCATCAGATCAAGATTCGCCCGTGCGATATTCCTAAGACTGCCTTCTCCACACGTTATGGACTATATGAATTCTTGGTCATGTCCTTTGGACTCACCAATGCCCCTGCCTACTTCATGTATCTCATGAATTCGGTATTCATGCCCGAACTTGACAAATTCGTCGTAGTGTTCATCGACGACATTCTTATCTATTCAAAGGATGAGGAAGAGCACGCCAAGCACCTTCGCATTGTTCTTCAGCGACTCAGAGACCATCAGCTCTATGCTAAGTTTTTCTAAGTGTGAATTCTGGTTGGATACTGTAAAGTTCTTAGGTCACACGATCTCCAGCGAAGGCATAGCTGTTGACCCCAGCAAGGTACAAGAGGTGATGGATTGGAAACCCCCTACCTCTGTTCATCAGATTCGCAGTTTTCTCGGCTTAGCCGGTTACTACCGTCGCTTCATCCCGGATTTCTCTCGAATTGCTAAGCCCATGACGGAACTATTGAAGAAGGAAGTAAAGTTTGTATGGAATGAGAAGTGTGAGGAAGCCTTCCACACTCTCAGAGAGCATCTGACTACTGCACCTGTGTTAGCTCAACCCGATAATACCAAGTCATTCGATGTGTATTGTGACGCATCAGGTACTGGTCTAGGATGTGTGCTTATGCAAGAGAATCGAGTGATTGCATATGCCTCACGATCCCTTCGGCCCCACGAACAGAATTATCCCACGCATGACCTTGAGCTCGCAGCCGTCATTCACGCTCTGAAGATATGGAGGCACTATCTCATGGGTACACAGTGCAATATCTACACGGATCATAAGAGTCTCAAGTACATCTTCACACAAGCCGATCTGAATATGAGACAACGAAGATGGCTAGAATTAATCAAAGATTATGACCTTGAAGTGCACTATCACCCCGGTAAGGCTAATGTAGTCGCGGATGCACTAAGCCGCAAGTCCCATTGCCATTGCTTATCCATGGAGTCCTACCATGAGACATTATGTGCAGACATGAGGAAGCTTAACTTGGAAATGGTTTCCCAAGGCACTCTAAATCACATCTCAGTTGAGCCCACTCTTCACGACCAAATCGTCCTGGCACAACTACATGATGAAGGAATCAAGATCATCAAACAAAAACTCTCTCTAGGTGAGGAGAAGTATAAGTGTTTCCGCCAGGACCATAAGGGAGTTCTATGGTTCGAAAGTCGTATAGTCGTTCCGAAGAATCGTGAACTCCGCAAGCAAATTCTTGATGAGGCACACCTCTCCAAATTCTCTATCCACCCCGGCAGTAGCAAAATGTATCAGGACCTAAGGCAAAACTTCTGGTGGACTAGAATGAAAAGGGAAATTGCTACGTATGTCTCGGAATGTGACACGTGCCAGAGAGTAAAAGCTAGCCACTTAAAGGTAGCCGGTACACTTCAACCGTTACCTATACCATCATGGAAATGGGAAGACATAAGTATGGACTTCATCGTTGGACTACCAAACACGTCCCAGAGACATGATTCCATATGGGTTATCGTTGATAGACTCACGAAGACGGCACATTTTCTTCCGGTGCACACCACCTATTCTACCAAGAAATATGCCGATATTTACCTCGATCGTATTGTTTGCCTGCATGGAATACCTAAGACAATCATTTCCGATCGTGGTCCCCAGTTTGTAGCACGCTTTTGGGAACAACTGCAAACGTCTCTTGGCACAAAGCTGATTCGCAGCTCAGCATACCATCCTCAGACCGATGGACAAACGGAAAGAGTAAACCAAATTCTTGAAGACATGCTGAGAGCTTGTGTCATTCATTATGACAAGAATTGGGACAAATGCCTACCCCTGGCAGAGTTCTCGTACAACAACAGCTACCAAACGAGTTTAAAAATGGCACCATTTGAGGCCCTGTACGGACGAAGGTGTCGAACCCCTTTGAGCTGGTCACAAACCGGAGAACGTAAAATAATTGGACCCGACCTGGTAATCGAGGCAGAGGAGAAAGTAAAAGTAATACAAGCAAATCTTAAAGCCGCACAAGCCCGACAAAAGAGCTGTTCTGACAAAAGGAGAAAGCCTCTAAAGTTCGAAGTTGGCGATCATGTCTATCTTCGAGTTTCACCAACCAAAGGAGTGCGAAGATTTGGGATCAAAGGCAAACTAGCTCCCCGTTATATTGGTCCTTACGAAATCATGGAGAGCTGCGGACCCGTAGCCTACAAATTACGACTGCCCCCTCAGCTCACGGCCACCCATGATGTCTTCCACGTATCTCAACTCAAGAAGTGTATTCGAGTCCCTACCGAGATTGTGGAACAACAAGAAATATCGTTGGAACCCGATCTCTCGTATGTCGAACACCCAATTAAGATTCTGGATCAAAAAGAAAGAGAGACCAGGAGGAAAGTGATTAGAATGTATAAAATACAATGGAATCGCCACACGGAAGAAGAAGCCACCTGGGAAACGGAAAGCTACCTGAACCAACATTTCCCTGGGTTTTGTTGCCTCAACCACTCGTATGTGCACCCACGCCCACACTAAGAATTACCGAATCTCGGGGCGAGATTCTTGTTAAGGGGGGAAGGCTGTGGCAACCCTGGTAATTACAAATCCAAAATCAATGACATAAGCCTAACTCCATGTGTTAAACCAACTAATGAGAGGGTGGAAAGAATTTAAAACGGGTTCAGTTGGAATTCAAATTAAATTTGGGCACATTTGGACACATTTGAAACTTATTAAAATAACTTTAAAACCATAAGCCAAATGAAATTTTGCCTGAAACCAAAGTTGTAGAACTTTTTATTTTGAGCAACTTTCGTGTTCAAAAGTTTTTGAAATTCAAATCAGAAAGAGGAGAAAACACCCTGTTTGCACCCAGCCCCCTGAACTTTTTCGAATTTTTGCACTTCGGTCCCTCGTTTCTCCCCCTCTGCTCTGCCGCGCCGCGCGCGCTCGCCCGCCCGCCGCGCGCCAGGTGGCCGGCGACGCCTGACCGGCGCGAAGCGCCAGGCCAGTGGCCGCCGCACCACCCCGCCACGGCCGGCTTTGCCCCGCCCCGACGCCGCGCGGCCAGTCCCCGCCCGCGCGTGCTGCCGCGCCCAGGCCGCCGCCCGCTCGCCCAGTGGCCGCGCTCCGCCGTGCCGCCCCGGCCCCCGCGCCCCGCCAGCTGCCGCGCCTGCCCTCCGCCCGAGCCGCTGCAGCAGCTGCTCCCCAATCCGCACGCCGCGCTATCTCCTCGCGCCCACGCCACAATCGCGGCCGCCCAGTCGCCCGCGCCCGCTCGCCGCACGCCGCGCCGGCGTTCTGCCGCCGCCCGCCGCGGCCAGTGCACGCCGTGCCGTGCCTCCGCCCCGCACGCTAACCAGGCCCCTCCTACCCCTATAAAAGCGCCACCCCGGCCACGCGCGCGAGCCCCCGGCCACCAGAACGCCTCGCCGTCGCCATCGCCGCCGCCGAGCACCACCCGCCCGTGGATAGCCCACTGCCGCCCACTGCCCAAACTGAGCACCCAGCCACCACTACATCACCTCACCGCAGCTCGCCGACCCACCCAACGCCACCCAGAGCCACCGGAGCGCCGCCGCCCGCGCTGCCGTCGCCGCCGCCGCCCCTGCTCGCCGTGGACAGCACGACCCCGACCCCCTCCGTCCAAGCCGAGCCCCGGAGTAGCTTCCCCACGCGTCACTGAAGCTCGCCGACCGGACCACGCCGCCCCAAGCCCGCCGGAGCACCGCCGTCGACGCGAGCCGCGCCGCCGCCGCCTCTGCTCCAACGCCGGCGAGCCCTTCCCGGCCGTCCCCCACCTAAACAACACCCCCACAAGGTAGCCCTCGCACCCCTGAACCTTCCCCGACCCTCGCCCCTCGCCGCCGGCGAGCCCCCTCGCCGGAATTTCGGCCGGCCGCCGTACCCGGGCTGCCGAGGACCCAATTGCAAAAATTTAAATCTTTAGAAGGGTCTGAGCGCAAGATTCAAGGACCTAGTTGTAAAAGAAAATTTCAAACCTAGATTAAAATTCAGTAAACTTGTAAAATTCGTATAAAATCGTAGAAAATTCAGACAAATGCAAACTCAACTGTTCTGGAATCCTCAGAACAAAATCTACCACTTTTGTTACAAAAATTTTCTCAGAATCTCAAAATATTTTGCTCTACATTAAATAGAAGCTTTAATGGACATATTTTATACCCACTGTTCTAGAACAATGTTGACCCTGAATTTTTAGCAGTGAATTAGTTGCTGGATGATTAGGACTGTGTAAAAAGATCAGGCCCAAATTCCATCTCTAGCTTTACTGTTTGTTAAACTTAATTTTATTTCATGTGTAAGTAGAATGTTTTATGCCTGCAGTTAGGTGGTGAGTCACCCATTGCAATTTTTCCTATGCTAATGTATTGGTACCTAGAAGCCAGAGAAAAATTAGGAGAATTTTTATCTCAGAGTAACCTATTTATTTGATTTATGTGCTAATAACATACATTAAATCAAGAAAATAGTATCTTAGCTTGGAAACTCCCCAAATTATTACTGGGAGTTACTCTGTGGTAGAGGTTGCTGTGTAAAAAGTTTCATGGACAAAAACACTGTGTAGGGTCCTGTAAAAATGAATCTTTAAAAAGCCTAGGTGTAGAATGTCATATTTTCTATGCTCTAAATACTGCATGATAAATCCTACAAAAATAACAGTAGCTTCTGAATGCTCAAGTGAGAGCTCTGTAAAAATATTAGCCACAATTGTTGCACCAATTGTTCTGTATAAAAAGAACAAGGATCTAACAGCAACAATGAAATATATTTTTCAGAATTAATCTGTTACATAAAATTGGCTGAAAATTTTACAGTAAGCACATCTTTCCTTGATGTGCCTAAATCCAAAATTTCATGACCAGAAACTATCCCTTGTAGTAATTACTCTCAAATCGTAATCAAGTGCTATTTCCACGACTTAAACTTGTGCACTCATGTAGAATCGACGACTCTCGCTGACGGAACCTACGAGCTGGTGCCCGCGTCCGAGAGTGAGCAGCGTGAAGCTCAAGCAAATCTAACTGAAGCTTTTGAAGACCCGAGCCCAAGTTCGGAAGATCCCCAAGCGAACTGCGAAGGCAAGCCCCGGAGCATAACCCATTCTTTCCGAAATTTTGCAACTCATTACTCCTTGCTTGTGCATTAAGTTTATAGGAGTTGGATGAAAACTTAGTTGCATGATGTCAGGAACCCTTGCTTGGAAAACTAGATGTAAGGTTCGATAGAATGCTGTGCTAATAGGACTCCGGTAAAAGTCGAGTGATTTCCTGTCACTCGCGAGAAAATAGGAGTTGAATGACTACTACACGCTGCAATCATAAGGACACGGACGGGTTATGTAACGATGGTTACGATTGAGGCCCGTCTGTCTAGTGAAAAATGCTAAGGCCGCAGGGTGTGGTAGTGATGGTTAAGTCTTTGAACGTACTAAACACATGCCGAGATTATGGGAATCGGTAAGCTTAAGTACCTGATTGGCCCGGCAAGGGGACGGCATCCTACCCTTTGAACTTCGGTCCCATGTGCATATGGCGAGTGCAGAGAGTGGTCACGACCCGGCGCCGAACCGTGGCGTGGAGCTCTTGTACTCTCGGAGGGTAGCCCCGATCCACGACCCGGAAAGAAAGGGGAACAGTTGCACGTGTGACTCTAGGGAGTAACCACGTGACGTGTGTTTGGGTTTCCCTTGCAAGGATAAGAAATTCGATTCGAATCGTCCGTTTCTCACGGCTATTGAGACTGCTTAACCATTTTTACCCACAGAGTAAGAAGAGGAACAACGATGATGAATGAACTGGTTGGATGGAAAAATTTAATGCTTCACCATGTATGCATTAGATAGCTGCTTACCTAGACTGGCTAACGAAACTAGAATCTTGAGCTAAAAGTTGAAAGTAAGGACCCACTTGTAGATGCTTTTCGGCAAAACAAACCCCTGAGCCAAAAAGCCTTGCATGTCTAGAGTCGGTGGAGTAGTTCCCACTACACGGGTAAGTCTTGCTGAGTATTAGTATACTCAGTCTTGCTTGTGACTCGTTTTCAGGTGAGCCCTTCGAAGACATGGTTGCTAGCTTGACTTGGCCCTGCACTCTTCCCCCTGGTTGGTCGGTGGAATGGGATGCGCCCCCGTCCAACGGAGATAAGGCCGAGTGATGTCTCGTACGGGCTTCATCGAGACATCCTATATCGTCGAGTAGTTTCCGTTGTTTATTTCCGCTGCAATTTAACTCTGAAGAACTTATTTATGATAATTGAAGTACTTGTTTTCTAAACTCAGAACTAGGTCTGTAATATTGACTTATGCAAATGATGTAATACTTGCTGGAATGTGGTATTCTCTGGGCTCATCGTCGCATGAGCATTGGTATGTACGGCGCTCGATTCGTTCACCGTGGTTGTATCGGGAGGTTATACCCGACAGACCAGTGGATTACTCCGTTTGAAGTGTAAGGTTAACCGAGGATGCCTTAATGGTGATGGTTAATACACTTGAGCCGGATTAATTCAGGTGGTTCTGCCACATTTGCCTGGTTTGCATCATGGCCAGCCAACTCTATCATCACTTGGGCCGATCTCGAGAAGCAGTTCCACAAGTACTTCTTCACAGGGGTACAAGAGATGAAGATCACCGACTTGACCACGGTGCAACAGAGGAATAACGAGCCCGTCCTGGATTACATTCATAGATTCAGGGACGTCAGGAGCCGTTGTTTCAACCTGTCTCTCAGCGATGGCCAGTTAGCTAAATTGGCCTTCCAAGGACTCCTGCCACACATCAGGGAGAAGTTCTCATCCCAGGGGTTCGAAAGCCTGAGTCATTTAGCATCCAGGCTTGCTAATGTTGATGTTAGAACCCACGACGCTAGGAAGAACGTGTTCCAGAAGAAGGTCAACTATGTTGGGGATTCTTCTGAATCAGAAAGTGAGGCTGAAATCGGCGTTGCTGAATGGGTCAAGACCAAGAAGCCAATCTCATGCTCGTTCGTCAAGAAGGAAGCCGAAAGCTACGAGTTCGACATCACAAACGCTGATAGGATCTTTGATCTACTACTACAAGAGGGTCAACTCAAGTTGCCCTCCAATCACGTGATCCCATCGGCCAATGAAATAAAAGGGTGCAGGTATTGTAAGTGGCATCACTCTGTCACTCATAATACTAACAACTGCAAGACGTTCAGGAAGGAGATCCAAACGGCCATCGAGCAAGGAAGAATCAAGTTCGACAGACCGATGAAGATTGATGAGCATCCCTTCCCAGCCAGCGCGGTTGATGTGGGAGCCTAAGAAGTCAATTGAAATACAAAGGTACCACCTTCTGATCATCCTGATCGTGATATTGAAAATCCGAAGACTCGTGTATCGGCCAACGGCAGGGGGGACCAAGGCCGATACGAACAAGGTGGGAGTTTCAGGAGGCCACGCAGAATTGTCACATCTCAGATGCTCTTGAACAAATATCAGTGCCAGCAAGAAAGAGAAAGACGCCATCAAGAAGAAAAAGACAGGCATGGTGAAGAACATTGGCGGTGCCCGTTCTTTGCATTCTCCTGGAACGAGGTTTTGCGCTTACCATTGGCCGATGATTGTCCCGAATGCAATGGGACGCAGGAAGGCCGATACGATATCAAAAGGCAGCGTCATGAAGATGATCATCAACAGTCGACTCTCAGAGGCAAACATCGTGTCTCTGTCCATGATCGGTTGGGTCCACGGGTCCCTGAGCAAGCAACAATTGAAGAACAAGCTGCAGCCCGTGTGCCAGATGAAGCGCATCTGGATCGATCGCTCGAGCATCATGAAAATTACAGATATGATCCAGAGGAGTACCCAGATTGGTGCATTCAGGGGTTGACCCGTTCTCAGAAGAGGAGGGTTCAGAGGCTCCGTCACCGGGAACAAGAAGAAGCGCGTGTCTACGAGAAAAAGACAGTCAAATCACAAGTATGGCGCGTGAAGACCGATGAAACTACCCGGTCAGCATCGGTCAATATGGTTTTTGTGCTACCAGTAGAATTCAAAGCACCGGATCACAATGATGATGAAGTGGAAATGGCAAAACTTGTGCTGGATCTAGTTCAGGCATCATTTGAGAAGCCAGACGAGAAGGAACGGAGGCATTTGAGGCCTTTGTATGTAAAAGGGCACGTTGACGGCAGGCCAATGACTAAGATGTTGGTCGATGGGGGGGCCGCTATCAATGTCATGCTATACATCATTTTTCAGAAGCTTGGGTTTGGCGACGAAGACATGATGGGGACTGACATGGTTCTCAAAAGCTACGAAGGAAATACATCGTCTGCTCAGGGGGCAATCACCGTTGAATTGATGATTTTGAGCAAGACTTTACCTACTACATTATTTGTCATGGATGGCAAGGGATCATACAATCTGCTCCTAGGAAGAGACTGGATTCATGCCAATTGTTGCATTCCATCCATAATGCATCTTTGCCTCATCCAGTGGCTGGAAAATGACTCGGTCGAAATAGTGCACGCAGATTCATCTTTAAGTGTTGCATCGGCCGATCCACCAGTTTGGGGTTTCGACATTGTGGAATGCATATCAGGCAAAGTATGGGAGAAAGATTTCCTAAAGATGGAAGATTTCGGTCTTGGTCCTGTTCAGGAGGGTGGACCAGAAATCTCTACTCCATGGAGAAATCTGAACAAGCATCCCATCGGCTAAGGAGAAGCAACGCGAAGATTTCTAGCCGATGATTTAGTTTTGTAAAAGCCGATCGTGTTGATCAGGCTCGAATGGCCGATAGGATATGTATCGCCCTTAGTGCAAAAAGGAAACATATATAATCAGGTTATTCTATTGGTTAATTGAAGAAGTTAACCGATAGTTCTTTATTGGTTGGTTAAAATGCTTCAACCAGTTTTGGAATTAGAAATATGAGCCACAAGCACACATGAATTGAAGGGAAAATTTCGCAGAAGAAAAACACAAGGATTCATAGGATGCGCAACCAGTACATTATTGCACATGATGAAATTAATCATCGTAAAAGACCGAGTTGATCACAGATTCTACACTAGAGTCTTCGCTAACCGCAACGACTGTGTATTCAAGATCGTCCATGAGGTCCCAGAATTCAAGAAGAGCTTCCCCTTCAGCATGAACGAGCTCCAGATCCCTGAACGTCATGACCTAGCTGGATCTGAACCGTGGCCAGAGCTGTAGCCGCCCCAACGTGGATGCCATTTTCAGCAATCTCTCGGATGCGGACAGGAACATCTTGTAGACTGTCGGCGAGCGAAGACCCTTGAGCATTGACGAAATCAATAGCTTGATTCACCGCTAACTGAAGATCCTGAAGCTGGGCTTCAAGAACTGAAGAAATTTAGGGGTCAGAAGTGAAAGAGCAGATCTAGTCCGTTAATGCAAAAGGGCATACCTGCTACTCTTGAGTCAGATTGCTCTAACATGGCCCGAGCTGTAATGAGCCTTGCTTCTACAGTGGTCAGGGCGGCTCTGGAGGCACGCAGGCAGGACTCTAGCTCGGTCACCCGGAGGTTTGAGGAGTCACCAGAGCCGGAAGAACCCGCAACTGGGGTGCTCGACGAAGGCCGTGATGGTGTACCAGCATGACATACACCATCGGCCATCGAGATGGCTCTAAAGCAATAAAGAAAGAAAATAAAATAAAAAAATAGAAGAAAGAACACAATGCTAAGGAATCTCTACCCTTGTCGACGCAAAGTAGTTCGCAGGCGCTTGGTTGGCCTGGAAGATTCATCGTCAGGGCGCATGTTGTCGGCCATGAGCAGATGGGAGAGGTCGAAGCAAAAGCACAGATGGGGGCGAAAGCCGAGGAAGAAGAAGAGTAGATTAGGGTTCTTTACTATGCTCTGCTGTGCTCTTTGATTTATAAGAGAAGAGATAGGGGATTCCAGAGGCCGAACGGCTGCAGTTAAAGGGGAAGTGGAGGAGTCGGAGATGTGTTCCAGTTACCATCCCGATGATCGAGGAGTCGTGGAGTTACTTGACAAGATGGGGTGGTTGATGGACAGCCGATCGTACTTTCCTGCAGAGGAATAATGATGGAGATGGCTAAGAAGTCAAAGGTTATACAGTATCGGTTGTTTTACTCTTGCACCGATGAGTTGCAGATAAAATTGAAATGCTACGCAGGAAATCAAAGAACTGCAATGAGTTGAGGAAATGCAGAGGAGCTTTGACTGGAATTTCGGAACAAAGCGTTTTTATTCCAAAATTGGGGGGCATGTGTTGACACCGTTATTTGACACGTGTCAACCTGTTGTGCAAAAGGCGGATAGAAATTGGGCCGACGTTGGATTAGGTGCAAAGATTAAAGCATATTGGGCTTTTTGGGCCGGAAGAGGCATCGTAGCCGATGGAGAGTGGAAGGAGCTGGCGAAGCTACGTCATCAAGTTATTTGTTAGAATTTAGGAAAGTGTGTTTTCTTTATTGTCAAGTAATGTATGTCGTAATCAACTAGGATTTGTAGCTTAGGCTATAAATAGCTGCCCTCGGGCATGTATCGATCCATCCAGTGATCAATACACAAACCCCTTTATTCCTTTTTTCTCTTTTCGGCGGCTTCATCTTAGTTGCAGTAGATTTTCTTTTTACGAGTTCTTTTCTGCACGTGGGGCTGCATCGACTTCGATCTCTGACTTGCTGGTAAGTTCCGCGTCGAATGAGGCAGATAGGCTCAAGGTTGACGGCGCATCGCTTCTTCCTCTATTCTGTATTAGTTCAAGTTATCGAGCAGATTAGATCTAGGTCTGGTCTGTTCACCAATTTATCGATATCACCTTGTTCCTGTTTGATTAATCTGATTAGTCTAGCTTGCTTCTTGCTGTTATCACAAGTTATCGGTATTAGGCAGGATTAGATTCGTTTGATCTTGTTTTATTTAGTTCTTACCACAATTTATCCAGCCTAGATCTAAATACCATCGGTCGACGCGCAGCTTGTCTGTTGCTCATCGCCAGGCCGATCGGGTTCGGATCTAGGTGTTGTCTACCGAAGGCTTCGCTAACCTGCGCAATCGGCCGGATCTTTGGCCGACTAATCTACTGACGCATCGGACGCTTGGCCGATGCAAGTGGCGGAATGATTCGAAACACCAGCCGGTACGTTCCGGTAATTTAATGTTTACCTGGCCCTTGTCAATTGTAGGTCAAATTGACTGGCATGCCCTGCACCACCATGCAGCCGATTTGGACGCCGTGCAGGAGTGAAGCAAAAGGCTCCTGGGTCCTCGCGTGTGCCGATGCTGAACGTCGACCTATGGCTTTTTGCGTCAACAGCTTCCTGGGCCAACCTAGCCAGGTTGCAACCGGCCGGCCCAGGTACCCCCCCCCCCCCCGCTACCCCCGCCGCACGCGGCGCCCACGTCCTGTCCGTGGTGTGTGGACCCACCCCCCGCGTGCAGCTGTTTCAGCGCCGCATGTGGCCCATGATCCACGACGCCACCCCCCCTCTGCCCATCGTAGTCGTATATTTATTATTCACATATCATAGAAACAATTCGTAACGTTCATTATGTTGTTTCGTTCATGCACTACAGAGCCTAATCATTTAGATCATAGAATCTACATTTTATACTGTTATTTGAAACATTTTTTTGAAAAATTGCATGTTTGATTTGTAAAACATTGTATATTCTCGCATTGCTCGCCGGTTAGTACCCTATGTCTTGTGGCATTTCCCATTGGTTTATATATGCCATCGTGTTAGGTTTGTACCCTATGCCACGGTCCGAATCAAGAATTTTATGCTATTTTATACATCAGTTAATATTTCTACGCCACTTAGCAGAGTTTAGTAGGTTTATTGACCGTTTTAATGGTTTCTATTACTTTTAGTTAAGGTTTCTACGATTCTCTTTTTGATGTTCGACTACTCCGAACCATAACCTCGATATCCAAAAGATTTTACGACAGAGGAATAACGTTTCTATGCTAGTGCATGAATAGGTCATCGTGGGATGCGAGGTGGCATTTCCAGACATCCCTGTCGGTTACCTTTTTTTTTGAACTGCATGCTTTAGAAGGTTTATTATCGTGCGGTTCCAATCATTTACCCCAATTCCACCCGTCCATTTGCTCCACCACCCTCGCTCTTTTCGCCGGCACTGTTCATCTCCTCCTCCGCCGGCACGGTTCATCTCCTCCGCCACCGGCACTGTTCATCAGGTAGCAAAACCTTGTTTTTTCTCGCATTGCTCGCCGGTTTCCACAATGCCTATTGGAAGCAAACCTTAAAGCTTCTTCCTTGCAGTGCAGAGGATAGGTTATCATCGCTTATGGACGGGGTGCCCGACGGCAACCATCGACGACCACGCCGTAGGTGCCTCCGGTGCGTCCGACGGCGACTCCGGTCCACCCGCTGGTGCTCCTGGTGACCCGAACAATGGTGGATCCGGTGGCGCCGCAGGTGGTTCCGGGTCCGCCAAGGTCTCTGACAAGGGGCACGGGGGCGACGAGGCGGCGGAAACCGGTGATGGCTCAATCTCCGTCCCTAATCGTGGCTCCAGCCAAGCCGCCCCCATCGCCGGCTCTGATCCCGCGACCCAAAGTGGCTGCCCTGAATGCCCCGCCGTTGAGGAGCCTCGCCCGATTGGCCGCCCGAATCCACGCGCCGGTCCAAAATCCAGCGTCCCCGCAACCTAGAGTTAGAAGATTTCACCAAAGAAGCAAGTGATTCCGCCCTCCACCGCCGATGCGCGCATACTATTTCAGTGGGAAGCACAGTCCGAACCAACTTCAAGAGGGCGGCCGGGCGAGGTTCGCGCAAAGATGCACCTTTGGACCCTTCCTCGCCCTTATCCTCCTCAGATACTGATGATTTCATGCCGGACCCAAAGTGGATGCGTCGCGATCAGGCCGCTTCTTCGTCCTCGAAGGCCACTACTGGGGCTTAAGCCCTATGGAGTTGTTTCCCAGGTGCCAATTGCTCCATCTCGAGGTCGCGGGGGAAGAAGCAAGCCACTGAAAAGGGGTGGTTGTTCTGTCACATTTGAGGTAATAGAAACCTTCAATTGGTTACATAAAATGTTCCGTTGCTTCAATTTCCATCTTTTCACTCACCCCCCTTTTGATTTAAATACAAGAAAGAGAAGAAACAGATCTTACACCTTCATGTTCTGGTCGATTTGCTCGATCTCCACATCAGGTGTTGTTTCGTACATTCTTTTCAATTTTTTGGTGTTTTTTTCTTGAAATGTCGTATGATTTCACTTTCTATGAAAGGTTGGGGTTGTTTGCACCATTTTAGTTGATTATATGACATAGGAAAATTGTGTATATAGTCCATTTTAGTTGATTCATATGCTCAATTCTAATCGGTTATATAATGCTACTTTGATGGAAATAAAATTATTTGATACTGGGTGTTCCAGTTGATACAGCTTTTAGGTTTTTACGCTCAGTTATGATAGTTTATACACTAACTTATAGTTGTTCATAACTGTTGTCTATTGGCCCATCCAACAATTTTGTCGGTTTATATGCTTCAGCATCGTAGTTTATATACCCCATATGTGTCTTCCATAATGCCAATTGTGACTCCTGATTTTATTATGTTGTTTATGATTTTTTTTGTATTCCTATTTATTATTATTGGTTCATATGCTTATATGCTGCTATTTCACTGCTACTTCATCCTTCATTACCTATTCAAGATATTATGAATGTTTGATATTGTCTGCAGCATTAATTTAGTTTATATGCTATATCATTGTAGTCTATATGGTTCTTATCTGTCACCCCATATGTGTGTATTATGATTGTTTATTTTTGATCATGGTTCAGATGATTTATTTGTTGATGATGTCTCGTTCATATGCTAAATTTACATAGGTTATATACTGCTACTTTGACTGAAATACCCTTATTGATCATGAATGTTCCAGTTGTTTATATTCAGTTTTTTATGCTCAATTCTTATAGTATATACTAATGTATGGTAGGTTATATGCTTACTTCACTGCTACTTCATCCTTCATTACCTATTCAAGATATTATGAATGTTTGATGTTGTCTGCAGCATTAATTTGGTTTCTATGCTATATTATAGTAGTCTATATGGTTCTTATTGTCACCCCTTATGTGTGTATTATGATTGTTTATTTTTGATCATGGTTCATATGATTTATATGTTGATGGTGTCCGGTTCATATGCTAAATTTACATAGGTTATATATTGCTACTTTGATTGAAATACCCTTTGTTGACTATGAATGTTCCAGTTGTTTTATATTCAGTTTTTTACGCTCAATTCTTATAATTTATACTACTGTATGGTAGGTTATATGTCGCTAATTCACTGCTACTTCATCCTTCATTACCTATTCAAGATATTATGAATGTTTGATGTTGACTGCAGCATTAATTTGGTTTATATGCTATATCATAGTAGTCTATATGGTTCTTATCTGTCACCCCTTGTGTGTGTATTATGATTGTTTGTTTTTGATCATGGTTCATATGATTTATATGTTGACGGTGTCTGATTCATATGCTAAATTTACATATGTTATATACTGCTACTTTAATTTAAATATCCTTATTGACCATGAATGTTCCAATTGTTTTATATTCAGTTTTTTATGCTCAATTCTTATAGTTTATACGTCCATGCCAATCAATGGTAATTAATTTAATATGCAGGAAAGAGCCCATGTAGAGGATCCACCTTCACGGTCAGCGCCTTTAAGGTGTCATTTCACTATATTTTATCCAATATTAGTGGTCACTTTTTGAAAGTAATGTCTTGTTTACAATATTATTGGTAGAGTAGATTTTGTTTGAAGTAATAGATTGGTCAGTATACATCATTATTGATATATATGTATGTATGTATGTATGTATGTATGTATGTATGTATGTATGTATGTATGTATGTATGTATGTATGTATGTATGTATGTATGTGTGTATGTGTGTATGTATGTGTGTATGTGTGTATGTATGTGTGTATGTGTGTATGTGTGTATGTGTGTATGTGTGTATGTGTGTGTGTCTGTGTGTGTGTGTCTGTGTGTGTGTGTCTGTGTGTGTGTGTATGTGTGTGTGTCTGTGTGTGTCTGTATGTGTGTGTGTCTGTCTGTATGTATGTATGTATGTATGTATGTCTGTATGTGTGTATGTATGTGTGTATGTCTGTGTGTATGTGTGTGTGTCTGTGTGTATGTGTGTGTGTATGTGTGTATGTCTGTGTGTATGTATGTATGTATGTATGTATGTATGACACATTTAGCACAAATATGTGCATCATAGAAACATCTATTGTTTTTGCAAAATTCCTGAAGATCCATTTAAGCTTATATCATAATGCTTCATTCCTCTGAGGCTACAAGCTGGAGGTGAGCCGAAGAACCCGGCTCGCCTCCGGACTCTCACCTCACAATCTCCCCAATCTACTCTAAAGGTGAACAACTCTTTGCTAGAGACTCTTCTTCTCTCCAAATGGTGTGTGTTACATGTGAGGGGGAGGTCTCTATTTATAGCCCTCCAAGGTGGGTTGCTTAACTTGTAAGCAAGGCTAAGGTTGCGTAGCTTGTAAGCGAAGGTTCCTTAACTTCCAAGCAGGTAAGGTGGTTGTGTAACTTCCATGTGAAGATGGGCTCGAGAGGCTGCAAAGTGGGGCCAGCCGACCGGCCTGGGATTGTTGCCACTTGGCACCGCCATTGGCGTGGACATCCCTGATGGCTTCCTTATGGCGGTTACTGCTGCCCTTTGGCTGTTTCTTCCGTTGCAAGGTTGAACGACCTTGACTAAGCCGGTCGACCTGGTCCTAATGCTTCTCGGCCCTCCGATCCACCGCCTTGTTACTTAACACGTGAGATTCACCCAGAGAGGCGGTTCGGAGCCTGAAGTTGTTCTGAGTTGCTGCATATGGACCCATGCCTCATGCCTTTCAACTATAGGATGCAATTCCTTGAAATGTGCAGCATGGAATGACTTGTACTCGTGTTCATGAGTGTGCACGTGGAGTTTGATCCTGAAAGGCTTCAATGCCAGGCCGGCCGGCCTGGGATTTCTCCCAAATCGGCCCAAATTTATACAGTGAGTTCTTGCAGTCACATATGCACCAAAACTAGTGGAATTTCAGTAGTTTAATAAATTTATCTTGGTGTAGGCCTTATAACCATGAATTTTGGAGAAATGTTGGTGGTCAAAATCATCGGAAATCAACAACCAACATGCCCCCACACCTGGACTTTGCTCGTCCCGAGCAAAGGGTAAACTTAGATCTGAAGGATCAAGCAAAAGTCCGGGGTTATGACATCAAAGTATGCATAAGGTTTATTTCTAAGCTTTCCTCATACCTTGGATTCCTGGTGGCTAACACCATCAACTTTGAATATTGATCCTCAGAACAACTTGATGGAGACCATGCTTCATTTCCTTTTCTCAGTACTTGGAGATTTTGCAAGATTTTCAAAACAGGAGGCATACTCTCATGTCTCTCAACTCACTCTTGGTCCCTTATTTTGTGTTTGATCCTCACTAAGGTTTTTGAAGAAACCTCTCCTACCTCTAGATTGGCCTTTGTGTAGCTCATGGTAGGGATGAAATTGCATATCTTCCTCATTTATTTTGCGAGATCAAAAGTATTGTCTTTTGAGAGATCATGTCATCCTTAGCACTTGGTCAAGTGCAAGTGTGTGTGAGGGATGAATGTCCTTGAGTGGTGTCGGATCTTGGCTTCTTCATCTTTCCCCTGAACCTCTTTTTTATTTTTGCTCGAGTAGAATTAATTCCTCACTTGATGGAGAGCTTCTGATTAACCACTTGATGGACCTTATTGATGAACGTGCGTGGTGGTTGACCAAAGTACCAGATGATCATGATATTTCTGAAAAAGGCACAGATATTTGATCAAGCTCAAAATTTTCAAAGATAGCTATGTGGGGCTCAAATCCAAACATTGTATGGCTCTGGATAGAACTTTGACAAAATGAGAGTGAATGAGAGTTGCCTCACATTATTCTTTTCAAAATAAATCTCCAAGACTTTGAATTAGAAAAGAGCATGTCTCTCATTTCATTATATCATGGGAGCCAATAAACAAAGGTTCAAGTGATCCTATCATGTAAGTTCCAAAGGCAACAAGTACTTGCAGAAGAAATAAAGTTTAGGCACCCTTGAAACTCATGTAGGAATTCATGTAGGAATCCAAGGTTTTCATTCAAATTTTAGTTTCATTAGTCAGGCATGAATTTCAATGAAAACCAAGAAAGGAAAGGAAGATGGGGTTGCAAACCTCCGTGATGGGTTGTAGTGGAGCAGGTTTCTCGTCCGATCGTGCTCGGTTTCGTCCAAGGGTTCATCTCAGTGATGCTCATGTTGTTCCTCTATGCACTTGGTGAAGGTTAAAAGCAAGGGGTCGGTTGGCACACAAGTGTGCACCAACCAACAAGCAAATCCTGAAGCAATTTTGTTGTTTTCTTAATTTTTTTTGAAACTCGTTTAGGCGCTGTTGAAAACAAAGTTTTAGGAAACTAAATTTGAGGAAATAAATTTTGCGCCTAATCCTAGACTATCATAGATAACGCCACGGTTAAGGTCCGACCATGACCAAAGACTGAGGGGTTAAAGCGCCACAATCAAACAACAGAAAGTGGGAATTAAAGAGTGGTACCTTATCTCCCTGTTTGAAGTGCTTGGCCTTGATCCACTTATATTGCCATCTTTTCATTTTCTCGTTGTTGGCCTTCGCCCTCCGTTCGTCCAATTCAGCCAGTTGGATTTGTCATTTAGCTTTAGCTGATTGGAGATCCATAATTCACCTCTTGATCACTTAGTGGGATTTCACCAGCGTCTTGCAAGTTGTTCGATAAGTCCATATTGCCTCGGTATTCTAATCTTCCATCCCTTCCCCATGGCATTAACTGTCTTCTTCAGAATGTTCTTGATTTATCTGTTGGATGTTTTTGATAGACCACTCGTCTGGGGATGGTATGGAGTAGCAACCCGGTGACCCACTCCTTTTTCGCTGGGACACTTCCTGATGGTCTTATGAAGTGTGAGCCTTCATCACTTATTCGACTCTTGGAAGTCCAAAGCTAGGAGTGGTAACGCTCAAGAATCTTGCGGGTCTCACATAGCGGGATGTAACGGCGGAGTAAACAAGTAGCACTGACTTTTGAGTGATAGGATTCATCCCAAAGGTGAAATCTGCTGAGGTGAATCTTCTCCCGTAGGTATATATCCAGTCGCCATAAAGTTCACAATGTTTGTATACCATGGACTGGATGTAGTGGCCTTCAAGAGATTGTCATCTCTCAAGTAATCTTTGTCAGGAGGTCCGATCCCGTGAATCCTCTAAAGATGATCTACCACATGATTATTTGCTCCCTTCATACCATTGATTTCCAAATCAAACTCTTGAAGGAGCAGAATCCAACGGATGAGTCGTGGCTTAGCATCCTCCTTGGTCAGTTGGTACTTCAGTGCAACACGATCCGTGTACAATGTCACTTTAGCACCGACCAAGTTGGGTATGAACATGTCAATGGTGAATACCACTGGAAGAAGTTCCTTCTCCGTTATTGCTGAACTCTGGTCAATTCCTTACTTGCATAAGATATGTCATACTGCTTCTTATCCTTGCATTGAACCAGCACTATACCGATGACGTAATCACTTGCATCGCACCTAATCTCGAATGGAAGGTTCCAAACGGAAGGTTGTATGATGGGCGCTGGTACTCTTTGTCTGAGGAAAATATCTTTCTCTAACCATGAACTGAGACTTGCTTCCAATGAGTGTGCCTCTTGGCGTCTCTTGAAAACTATGCCCAAAAGTTCTTGCCAAGACTGAGAAATCATCCATGAATACCTCCATGATGTCCTCGAGTAGTTTGAGAAGATCACCATCATACACCTTTTTGAAGTGAAGCAGGTATGTTGCAAGGACCAACGGCATCCGCCTGTAGGTGAAATGTGCCGTAGGGACAGGTGAAGGTAGTCAGACCCTGGTCATTCGGATGAGTTAGAATTTTGTGATAACCAGGGTATCCATGAGTGCTTAGCTGGCCATTCAAGATTCTCGTCAATGAAAGGAAAGAGGGAAGTGATCTTTCCGAGCAATCTCCCTTCTTTGGGACCACTTGAGCTGGGCTGACCAAATCACTGTCTTGCACGGGGTTGATGATGCCCACGTGTAGTAGCTTCACTACCATCCTCATCGAATCACTTAGCCATCTCTGGTGCTCTCAGGGCGGCTTATGCTACGGATCCATAAGATGCGATGGATGCACAACTTGGGGTTGATCCCCTTCAAGTCCCGCAGAAAATACCCGATGATGGACTGGTACTTCTCCAGGACTGCAGAGAATCACCAAGTCTCACTCTCTATCAGTTTATCACTGATGAAGACATGCGGGCTTTAATGTTTGTGCAGGATTGCACACATTAAACCAAGAGCTAGCGGTTTCAGCTCAGAAAGAGGATGTTGCGGTTTCTCCTTTCCATTGAGCTTGAAGTAGCCGCCCGGATCTGTTTTCTGGGTGAAGTGGAATGGCGTCTTCTTCAATATTGGACTGAGTTTTCCCTTCTTGAATGATACTCATTGCTTTCTCCACTGGGTCTTGCTCTGGTCTAGCTTCTGTAATGAACTTGGCTGACCAGGATTGTATCTTTGCTAACCTTACCCTCGAGGCTTGCTCGGTCTCTGCTCGGGTTGACAAGTGGCTCTATTTGCTGACTGATCAAGACGAATTCTTCACCTTCAGGGTGTGACACCCTAGGTGTTTAAAATTCTAAATCAAGAATCACAACACTAAGCCATGCACAAAAGAGCTAGAAGAGCATGAAACAACCTATTAAAGTTTACTATAAGCATGTGTATATGTGTATGTGCATGTAATAAAGAAAATGTGTACTTATGCAAAGAAACACCTACAACTTTTACACACGATCCTTAATGGCTATGAAATTAAATAGGCACAATCATCATCATGATGGTAATAAAAGTCTAGTTGAACACCAGGGGTAATTATTAAAGTTTATACATGAAATGATGAGTTGATGAAATCATAGGTTTTGGAATATTCAAAATAACTCTTTATCCTTTGCTAAACTCAACTTTTGCCTGACATGAAAGTTGTAGATCTTGAAAAACTGAACCAGTTTGGTATTCAACAGTTTTTGTTTTGACCTCGGGATGTGGGAGAAAGTCTTAGTTTTACAATCAGAACCCTGCTGTTTTCTCTATTCGTGTTTCAGTCCCTCCTCCACTCCTCCCTCCTCCCGCTGCCATGTCCCATCGCCGGCAGAGCGCCGGCAGGCCAGCTGGCCGGCGCGCCCATAGACCACTTGAGGATCTTTCCCCTGGCCCCACAAATCACGCGCACAGGCCACGGGTCGACCCCCGGCCGCCCACGCGACATGCAGGGCCACCGCCGGCGGCAGCTATCCCCAGGCGCCCATGGTTTTGGCCCTCCCTTCGCCAGCTACGCGCGCACGACCCTCCCCCAGCTCCCACACGCCTATAAAAGGCAGGACCAACCCCTCACGCGCGCACAGTCTGCCGCCCGCCCGCCATTGCTCCGGCGAGCTCGAGCTCGCCGTGGAACCCGCGCTCTCGGTCGCCCTCCACCCCATCCGACCCCTCAAATCGCTTTCCCAGCTCGCACCACAGCTCCCTAGCCCGGCCTTTGCCCCTAGCCCCCACGGGAACACCGACGTCGCCGGAGAGCACCACCGCCGGCCGCCCCCCCTCGCCGACGACCCTCATTCCGGCCACCCCAGCCCGCGACACCAGCGCCTACAGGTTCTCCACGGCCTCCTCTAGCTTCTCCACCCCCGGGCCCCCGCCGCCGGTGAGCCCCCTCGCCGGAACATCGCCGGACCCGAGCCGCCCCCTTGGCCAAGGACCCAATTGCTTCGATTGAAATAAGTCTAGGGGTTAGCCTGCAAGTTTCCAGGGACCCCGATGTAAAAAGAAACTTGAGTTCGTAAATGCAAACAGCGAACTTGTAAAATCGATAATAAATTGTAGAAAAATCATAAAAATGTAAACTCAACTGCTCTGTAATCTGTGAAACGAAATATACTACTTTGGTTACATGCACTTTCTCAGTTTTGCAGTATATTTTGCTCTAGATTAAATGGAAGGTTAAATAGCTTTTAATTTATATGGTAGCTTCTGTACTGATAGTGTAGCTGCTCAGAAAAGTTTCATACAGAAAAGTTTCATGCACTATGTCAAACTCAAACTAGATGTTTTGAACACCTTTAGTTATATGCTTGAGTTGAAATACATGTTTTGTTCAGGTAGTTATGCTACTAGTCTTAAGCCAATACTTTCATGAGACTTTGTTGTCACTGATTAGAAGCTGTACACAAATTTGGAACTGAGTTACTTCACTAGAACTTGCTATTTCAGTTATTACTTATTTAACAAAGTAAAATCCAAACCAGTAGTTCCAAAATACTGATCTTTATACTAGTAGGTCTTCTGGTTAGACGAGGTAGGTAGCAGGTGGGGACAGCCCTGTATATCCAGCAGAACCCTCCCTATTCGGGTATATCCTAGTGCCGTAGTACTGGAGCTTATCAGTCTCATTCTGGGGGAAGCCAGTAGCCCGACGTGAACAACTAGGATAGTTATATCTTATCTTTGATCCTTAGCCTTAGAAATCCTCTCTGACCCTTGCCTCTAACTGGTGCGGTGTCCTTGGACGAACCTGAACCTTAGAGAATATACACACGTTCCTCAGTGGATACAATACCGTTGGAATACTCCTGGGTGAAAGCTACAGCGGTATCCGCGCGCTTGCGGATTTACTTCGTAACGCTAGGAAACGTCAACAAGCTTTCTGGCGTCGTTGCTGGGGAACGGTTGCTATATTCTCTTCGGACCTAGTTCGCCCTTGTATCTTTTTCCTTTCCTTGATTCTACCTTTAACCCCGCTACCCATGGAGAACCTATCCATTGAACAGCTCTCTCTCCCAAGGAGTGAGTTCTATAAGCACATACCAACTTCAAGATCAACCCCTTCATCTAGCTAGGGACTCCATCCTCGAATTATAGCCATGTTCGAAATCGACCCTTCTTTGGAGCAATCAATGAAGATCCCGACGATCATCTGCAAAAGTTTGAGGAACTGTGCTCATGCTTGGTAATCCCAGGCATGACACAAGAAACATTGCGGTGGAAGTTGTTTCCTCTCTCACACACAGGGAAGGCGGAGCAATGGTACACCCGCACGATAGGAAGTACGACCGGTAATTGGGGAGAATTTAGAGTTGACTTTTGTTACTCTTTCTCCCTTACGGAACGAATAGAATCCCTATCGATTGACATCCTCAGCTTCAAGCAATTAGAGAAGGAGTCCATAGGTGCAGCGTGGGCTAGATTCTCATGCCTTTTGGCATCTAGCCCACACTTGTCTATACCCGAAGATGTATCATTGGACATCTTTTACTCGGGTTTAGACAATGAATCTGCCCTTGACCTTGACGTCGCCACCGGAGGTTCATTTACACACAAAACTCTGACAGAAGGAAGAGAGATTATAGGTCACCTCTTAGAAGACTCGCCTTTCCCTACTGATCATAACGAACCCCATCGAGAGGAATCCCAGTCAATCCATGAGAGTCTCGCAACAGCGAATTCCGAACTTTCATCTCCCACATCCCCAGATTCGTCTGTTGAACCCTCTCCTGAACTAGGAACATCGAAGGAGGTATAAATTCAACCTTCAAAGTTCTCTTCTCAATTCGAGGGTGATCCACTTAGAAATCACAGAAACACCTCGAATCTCTTAGGGGAGGAACCTTCTTCTATTCGTATAGATCAGTCTCAACATCCCATGACAGCACCCTCAAGCCTACGGTACCTCCTCTACCTCTCGATCCACTAAACAAAGCAAATCTCATGGAGGTCATGAAGGAGGAATTGTCGGATGATGTGAAGAACTTTTCCGAAGCAATTTGGAATAGTTCACCCTTGACGATCATCCCTTCCTCTATAAGGGGAATTACCCTAGAAGCCCATCTTAACCCCCTCATGGAGGTTAACATCATGCCATGGCACTTAGCGTACACACTTTTGGGTGATGTTACGCTAAAACCATCCGACAAGCTCATCAAGAGTTGTCCCTTTGGACACATCCTTGAATGTCGGGGGGTCGCAAGTGCCGTGATGCTCTCAATAGACAAGATCGAGGTCAACCTAGACTTTCATATCTTCGATATCCTTGATCTTGATTTTCTCCTAGGCTACCCTCTAGAAAAACTTCTGGATACACCTCAAGGGAGCCTAGATGAAAAGCTTAGGGAACCCGCTTCTGCCATCACTACCTTCTATTTAGAAAATCCTACGGAAAAGTCTCTTCCCAAGCAAAACACGCTCCAGGAGATGATGCATACATCTCTGTTCATATCATCTGAACCTGTTCTCTTCGAAGTTGCAAAATCTGCAACTCCCGAAGAGTACGATTCGGAAGAAGTTCTTCACTTTTGTGAAGATGAACGATCATCATCACCCTCGATCGAGTTTGAGCCTCTTCCAGGTGGCCCGGAATATGTTGTTCTTGACCACGCTCGAGATACAACTTCGATCATTCATAATGAACCTCTTGAGATGGAGAACCCATGGGCCATAGAATTTTGTGTGGCACCGACTCTAGAGTCTGAAGGAAAGGATACGTTAGACAAGCATGGAAGCTTCATTCTTGAAATACCCCAAGAACCATGCTTGTTCAATAACTCTCCAGGGTTAGGCATGCTTTGGGCCCCGAGCACACACGAGGACTACAACCATCTTAAGGTCCTCTTTTGCAAAATCTTCAGAAGGTTGGTTGTAGATGCATATATTTATCACAAGGATTGCAAATTTTATGGATGCTCTGTGGTGCTAATCTTGCAGCTAAAGCTTCATGAAACATCAACAATTGGTGGTGAGAAGGGAACGACATCACCAATGATAGCTACAAGAGGAAGTTCCCATGGTCGAGCTTCTGACCATAAACAAAGCACTGCCGGGAGATAACCCGAATTATCATTTGATGTTCCCCTTTTAAATAAAAGCAAGATCATATTCTAGGATAAGTCTTTCCTTCGGGTATTTTTGGTCGCTAACCACTGCCGGGAGATAACCCGGATTATCATTTGATTTTTCCCTTTCAAATAAAAGCAAGATTATATTCTAGGATAAGTCTTTCCTTCGGGTATTTTTGGTCGCTAACCATTTCAGGTGGAGATTAAAAAGAATAAAGGACAGGTGATGCCAAAGAACATGAGAGCTACACCGACTACAACAATATGGTAATTCTTGGTGAAGGAACATTATGTAGGGAAGCTTGAACTCCACACACTTGAGTTGTGCTGCTCAGCAATGCAAACTCACGTGAGTACCCAAAGTAAGTTCTTGTCATGCAAATCTTATCATGGTTTGGAGATTGTGTTGGTTCTCGCATCTTGCACCATAAAAGAAAAAAAAGAGACGAGTTACTACAGCGGTTATTATGCTCTTCATCAACAAAACGTCATGGTAAGCACCTCCAGGTATGTCCTGCTTTTGACTTTAAACAAAGCCCTTCCAGGAGGTAACCCAAGGATCACCAGTTTCAAGCTCATGCTTATCTCTCCTTGAATAAAGCTTGATCATGTTTTCATGCTTCCTTTATCTATGCTCGGTTGCTCTGGTTTGAGTGTATGTTCGAACTACACTCATAGACTTTTTATGTTAAGCATGGTGCTCAGGTTGAAAAGTCTCCTTCAATCAAACTAGACATGGTGTCAAGTTTGATTGAAGGACCTCAGAGTCAATTCTTGTATAGATCTTGGTTGTATATGCGAACTAACCCCTGTAGGAAAATATCCAACTCCAAATGGGTAAGTCATCGAGCTTAAATCAAATGGGAAGATAAGCGAAGGCGTCGAATTCATGTTGCACAGCATAGGAAGGAGGTACCTATCATCCCTTTAGGTTCTACCGTGAGTATACCCTCTTTTGCTCTTGTTGATGCAACATCAGCTCTGCCTTGCTTGAGTAAGTCTCATGGTGAGATTAAAATTTTAGTCCCAATAAATTTTAGGGCTCCCTGGTTCTTAAAACTGGTAGAGCCATTATTTTGTTTCTACCTTTTTGTTTTTGAATAAGCACCAGGTACAAGAACAAGTGTGGAGGAGATCTCTCAGAGTTTTAACGCACATACATTCGAGATCTCCCACAGACAGATGCACAAGACCGAAAGAACCATAACGCAAAAGGCCTAGACCACATCGCGACGGTTTGTGTAATCTACCCCTCAAATCTCTTGATCCATGAGTTTAAATGAATATTCACTACTAATTACTAAAATTAAACTCAATGGTGCTCGTTGGTCGCATACTTCAAGTTTGATTGGCTTGCATATATTTTATTCCCTGCTAAACTTGAGCTTGTGAATCATATCTTAGGGAACCCATAATTGTTAAGTTGTTGAAAAGTGAGATATGATTTGATGAAGGAACCCTTGCTTTCTCTGCTTGTATGTCTGGGAATTCCATTTTAAAAAAAGAAAACCCCTTCATAGCTTTACAAACTCTCAGTGTTTGTCCTACAAAAGCCATATGTCGATCTTGATGAATGAAACCTTATACATATGTGCCTTGTTATTGCATTGAGCTTCATCAAATTTTGTGACCCTAGTGAGATGTCATTTCATATTTGCTTGATCAAGATCGCGTACACTCCACATGCTAAACTTCTACACTTGAAGTTAGCCATTCCACTCCATCCATCCACAAAATAAAACTCCATGTGTAATGATCTCTCTCTCCATTAATCCTTGAAATAGGTATGGGCTATTTAAAAAAAAGAAAAAAAAAGAAAAAAATCTGGACACATGAAGGTCCAAGTGTTGATAAAAAAGAAATTTGGACACGTGAAGGTCCAAGAAAAAAAAGAGTTATATAGCCATGTCCTCAAGTTTTTCAAATAAAGGAGAGAGAGAGTTTCATAAAAGGAGTCTTTTATTTTTTATCATCTACTATCCATACACTTGCACAATCTTGATCAGCTTGTATGATGTGTCATCTCCATGGATCCAATCTTTGATTTTGCAATATATGTGAAATAAGTGCATGCTTCCAACTTCCTAAAATATGATTCACAAGTTCAAGTTTAGCAAGGAATAAATAATATGCAAGCCAATCAAACTTGAAGCATGTGACCAGCAAGCACCATTGAGTTTAATTTTAGTGATTAGCAGTGAAACAAAATAATTGCTCTACCGGTTTTAAGAACCAGGGAGCCCTAACATTTATTGGAACTAAAGTTTAATCTCACCATGAGACTTACTCAGGCAAGGCTGAATTGATGCTGCATTGTCATGAGCAAAAGAGGGTATACTTATTTACCTCCTTCCTCTATTGCGCAACATGAATTCGATGCCTTGGCTTAGCTTTCCATTTGAATTCAGCTCAACGACTTACCCATTTGGATTTGAACATTTTCCTACAGGGGTTAGTCCACATATACGACCGATATCTATACAAGTATTAACTCTAGGAACATCAACCAAACTTGACACTAGGTCTAGTTTGACTGAAGAGGACATTTTAACCTAAGCAAAATTCTTAATTCAAAAGGCCTATGAATATGTTTTGCAACACACATTCAAACCAGAGCATACGAGAATAGATAAAGGAAGCATGAAAGCAAGATCAAGCTTTATGTAGAGAGAGAAAAGCATGAGCTTGAAACTGGTGATCCTCGGGCTACCTCCCGGAAGGGCTCTGTTTAAAGTCGAAAGCAGGACATACCTGGAGGTGCTTACCATGGCGTTTTATTAATGTCGCCGTGGTAACTCCTCTCTTTTTTGCTTTTCTTTTATGGGGCAAGATGCGAGAACTAACTCCATCTCCAATCCAAGGTAAGAGTTGGCATGAAAGGAACTTACTTCGGGTACTCACATACCTCCCCCACACTTGGAGTTTGCATTGCTCAACTCAAGTGTGTGGAGTTCAAGCTTCCCTACATAATGTTACCTCACCAAGAATTACCATAGTGTTGTAGTAGGTATAGCTCTCATGTTCTTGGGCATCACCTGTCCTTCGTTCTTTTTAATCTTCACCTGAAATGGTTAGCGACCAAAAACACCTGAAGGAAAACTTATCCTAGAATATTCTCTTGCTTTTATTTGAAAGGGGAAATCAAATGATAATCCGGGTTATCTCCCTACAGTGCTTTGTTTATGATCAGAACCTCGACCATGGGAACTTCCTCTTGCAGCCATCATTGGTGATGTCGTTTCCCTCTCACCACCGATTGTTGATGTCATGAAGCTTGTAGCTGCAAGGTTTGTGCCATAGAGCAGCCACAAAATTTACAATGCTTATGATAAACATATGCATCTACAACCAGACGTCTGAAGATTTTGAAAAAGAGGACCTTAAGGTGGTTGTAGTCCTCGTGTGTGCTCGAGGTACAGAACATGCCTGGCTCTGGAGAGGTATTGAATGAGAATGGTTCTTGTGGTATTTTAAGAAATAAGCTCCCATGCTCATCTATGGAATCCTTTCCCTCGGACTCAAGAGTCGGTACCTCGCAAAATTCCATGGCCCATGGGTTCTCCATCTCAAGAGATTCATCGCGAGAGATTGTACTTGTCTCTCGATCGTGGTCGAGAACAACGTACTCCAGGCCAGCGGGAAGAGGCTCAAACTCGATCGAGGGTGATGATGATCGTTCGTTTTCACAAATGTGAAGGGTGTCTTCCGAGTCATACTCCTCGGAAGTGGAAAATTTTGCAACTTCAAAGAGAATAGGCTTGGATGATACGAACGGAGATGGATGCATCATTCTCTCGTGCGTGTTCTGCTTGTGAAGAGGCTTCACCATAGGATTTTCTAAACCGAAGGTAGTGATGGCAAAAAGGGATTCCCTAAGCTTTTCATCTAGGCTCCCTTGAGATGAATCAAGAAGTTTTTCTAGAGGGTAGCCTAAGAGAAGATCAAAATTGATGGCACTGTAGATGTGGAAATCTAAACGCACCTCGATTTTGTCTATGGTAATTGGCATGTCCCTTGCGATCCCCGGACATTCAAAGAAGAGTCCTGAAGGACTTCTGAGGTATTTGTCGATCAGGGTTAGAGGCTTGCTACCCACAAGAGTGTCAACGAGATATTCGGATATGATGCAAGCCTCGGCAAAAGGGTCATGAAGGGCTTCTATGACATTTCCTTTCATAGAACAAGGGATGGTTGTGAAAATTGAGCTAATCTGAATTGCTTCGAAAGTATGCTTTACCTCCCTCGACCAATCCATTGTGGTTACGTGGTGGAAAGCTTCATCGAGGGTCTCATAGAGACACAACGATGCCGTAGGCTTCCCGTGCCTAAGCTGCTCGAGGTGTTTCCAAGATCTTCAAAGAGATTCTCCTTGAATCCATGCTTGAATTTTGAAGGTAGAAGATCTTCTACCTCGGGTATTTCGAATTCAGATTCAGGAGAGGATGCGGGAGTCGAATCTAGAGGTTGGGCTTCTAAGGGCTCAGATTCGGCTACCATGGCTTCCTCGTGTGGTACCTCTTGTTCTTCCTGAGGTGGGTCTTGGACAGAGACGAAGGAAGTCCTTTCTAGGATTTTGTTGAGAATCTCTATTCCTTTGGCTGGGGTCTTGTGAAAGAATGAACCTCCGGCTGTGTTGTCGAGGTACTGTGCATCATCCTCATTCAATCCAGTGTACAAATGTTAAAGCAACAGATGGTCGGGTAAAGATAACTCAGGACCGGATCGAACTAAAAGCGTCAACCTGGCCCAAGCTTCATCAAGGGTGTGGCAGAACCACCTGAATTAATCCGGCTCAAGTGTATTAACCATCACCATTAGGGCAATTTCGGTTAACCTTACGCTTCAAACGGAGTAATCCACTGGTCTGTCGGGTATAACCTCTCGATACAACCACGGTAATCGGATCGAGCGCCATACATACAAATGCTCACGCGACGATGAGCCCAGAGAATACCACATTCCAGCAAATATTACAACATTATCATAAGTGAATATTACAGACCAAGTTTTAAATTTAGAAACCAAGTACTCCAATGATCATAAATAAGTTCTTCAGAGTTTAAGTTGCAGCGGAAAATAAAACAGCGAAAGCTACTTCGACGATAAGGATGTCTCGATGAAGCCCGTACGAGACATTACTCGGCGTTATCTCCATTGGACGGGGGCGCATCCCATTCCACAGACCAAGCAGGGGGAAGAGTACACGGCCAAGTCAAGCTAGCAGTCATATCTTCAAAGGTCTCACCTGAAAACGAGCCACAAGCAAGGCTGAGTATACTAATACTCAGCAAGACTTACCCGCGTACTGGAATCTACTCCACCGACTCTAGATATGCAAGGCTTTTTGGCTCAGGGGTTAGTTTTGCCGAAAAGCATCTACAAGTGGGTCCTTACTTTCAACTTTTAGCTCAAGGTTCTAGTTTCATTTACCATTCTAGATAAGCAGCTATCAATAGCATACATGGTGAAGCATTAAATTATCATCCAACCGGTCCATTCATCCTCATTGTTCCTCTTCTTACTCTGTGGGTAAAAATGGTTAAGCAGTCTCAATAGCCGTGAGAAACGGACGATTCGAATCGAATTTCTTAACCTTGCAAGGGAAACCCAAACACACGTCACGTGGTTACTCCCTAGAGTCACACGTGCAACTTTTCCCCTTTCTTTCCGGGTCGTGGATCGGGGCTACCCTCCGAGAGTACAAGAGCTCCACACCACGGTTCGGCGCCGGGTCGTGACCACTCTCTGCACTCGCCATATGCACATGGGACCGAAGTTCAAAGGGTAGGATGCCGTCCCCTTGCCGGGCCAATCAGGTACTTAAGCTTACCGATTCCCATAATCTCGGCATGTGTTTAGTACGTTCAAAGACTTAACCATCACTACCACACCCTGCGGCCTTAGCATTTTTCACTAGACAGACGGGCCTCAATCGTAACCATCGTTACATAACCCGTCCGTGTCCTTATGATTGCAGCGTGTAGTAGACATTCAACTCCTATTTTCTCGCGAGTGACAGGAAATCACTCGACTTTTACCGGAGTCCTATTAGCACAGCATTCTATCGAACCTTACGTCTAGTTTTCAAGCAAGGGTTCCTAACATCATGCAACTAAGTTTTCATTCAACTCCTATAAACTTAATGCACAAGCAAAGAGTAATGAGTTGCATAATTTAGGAAAGAAATGGGTTATGCTCCGGGGCTTGCCTTCTTGCGAAAAGTTAGTCCGGGGCTCTTCCGAACTTGGGCTCGGGTCTTCAAGAGCTTCAGTTAGATTCGCCTGGGCTTCTCGCTGCTCACTCTCGGACTCGGGCACCAGCTCGTAAGTTCCGTCGGCGAGAGTCGTCGATTCTACATGAATGCACAAGTTTAAGTCGTGGTAATGGTACTCGATACGATTTAAGAGTAATTACTACAATGGATAGTTTCTGGTCATGAACTTTTGGATATAGGCACATCAGGGAAAGATGTGCTTACTGTAAAATTTTCAGCCAATTTTCTGTAACAGATTAATTATGAAAAATATATTACATAGTTGCTGTTAGATCCTTGTTCTTTTTGTACAGAACAATTGGTGCAACAACTGAGTCTAAGCTTTTTACAGAGCTTTCACATAAGCATGCAGAAGCTACTGTAATTTTTGTAGGATTTATCATGCAGTATTCAGAGCATAGAAAATATGACATTCCACACCTAGGCTATTCAAGGATTCATTTTTACAGGACCCTACACAGGGTTTTTGTCCCTGGAACTTTTTACACAGCAACCTCTACCACAGTGTATCTCCTAGTAAAAATGTGAGAATTTTCCAAGCTAAGATACTATTTTCTTGATTTAACGTATGTTATTAGCACATAAATCAAATAAATAGGTTACTGTGAGATAAAAAGTCTCCTAATTTTTCTTTGTCTTCTAGGTACCAATACATTAGCATAGAAAAAGTTTCATTGGATGTTTCACCACTTAACTGCAGGGATAAAACATTCTACTTAAACATGGTATGAAACTAAGTTTAATAAACAGTAAAGCTAGAGTTGGAATTTGGGCCTGATCTTTTTACACAATTATAAACATCAAGCAACTAACTCACTGCCCAAAATTTAGGGTCAGCATTGTTCTACAACAGTGGGTACAAAATAAGTCCATTAAAGCTTCCATTTAATGTAGAGCAAAATATGTAGGGATTCTGAGAAACTTTTTGTAACAAAAGTGGTAGAGTTTGTTCTATGGATTCCAGAACAGTTGAGTTTGCATTTTTCTGAATTTTCTACGATTTTATACGAAATTTACAATTTCACTGAATTTGAATCTAGATTTGAAACTTTCTTTTACCACTAGGTCCTTG
Source organism: Panicum miliaceum (assembly GCA_032594955.1). Lineage (NCBI taxonomy): Eukaryota > Viridiplantae > Streptophyta > Magnoliopsida > Poales > Poaceae > Panicum > Panicum miliaceum. Next base: position 278,135 of record CM064070.1, on the reverse strand, counting down.
AATCTTACGCGCAGACCCTTCTAAAGATTTAAATTCTTGCAATTGGGTCATCGGGCGGCTCGGGTACGGCGGCCGGCCGAAATTCCGGCGAGGGGTGAGGGTCGGGGAAGGTTCAGGGGTGCGAGGGCTACCTCGTGGGGGTGTTGTTCAGGTGGGGGACGGCCGGGAAGGGCTCGCCGGCGTTAGAGCAGAGGCGGCGGCGGCGCGGCACGCGTCGACGGCGGTGCTCCGGCGGGCTTGGGGCGGCCTGGTCCGGTCAGCGAGCTTCAGTGGCGCGTGGGGAAGCTGCTCAGGGGCTTGCCTTGGACGGAGGAGGTCGGGGTCGAGCTGTCCACGGCGAGCAGGGGCGGCGGCGGCGGCGGCAGCGCGGGCGGCGGCGCTCCGGTGGTTCTGGGCGGCGTTGGGCGGGTCGGCGAGCTTCAGGGGGATGATGTAGTGGTGGCTGGAGGCTCAATTTTGGCGGTGGGCGGCGGTGGAGAGCTGTCCACGGGCGGGCGGCGCTCGGCGGTGGCAATGGCGACGGAGAGGGCGTTCTGGGTGCGTGGCTCGCGTGGGCGGTCGGGGCTCGGCCTTTATAGGGGCAGGAGGGGGTGTGGAGGGCCTGGGCGGTGCGCGGGGCGGAGGCACGGCACGGCGCGGCACTGGGCGCGGCGGGCGGCAGCAGAACGCCGGCGCGGCGTGCGGCGAGCGGGCGCGGTGACTGGGTGGCCGGGATATGGTGTGGGCGCGAGGGGATAGCGCTGGGCGTGGAGTGGTGGAGCAGCAGCTGCAGCGGCTCGGGCGGAGGGCGGGCGCAGTGACGGGCGGGGCGCGGGAGCCGGGGCGGCACGGCGGGGCGCGGTGACTGGGCGCGACGGGCGGCGGGGCCGGGCGCGGCAGCGGCGTGCGCACGCGCGGGCGCTCACTGGGCCACGCGGCGTGGGGAGGGGGCAAAGCCGGCCGTGGCGGAGTGGCGCGGCGGCCACTGGCCTGGCGCCTCGCGCCGGTCAGGCGTCGCCGGCCACCTGGCGCGCGGCGGTCGGGCGGGGAGGAGAGAGAGGGGGGGGGCGCGAGGGGCCTGATTGCGAGAATTTGAAAAACTTCAGGGGGCTGGGTGCAAACCAGGCGTTTTCTCCTCTTTCTAATTTGAATTTCAAAAACTTTTGAACACGAAAGTTGTTCAGAATAAAAAGTCCTACAAGTTTGGTTTCAGGCAAAATCTCATTTGGCTTATGGTTTGAAAGTTAAATTTAAAAGTTCGAAAGTAACCAAATGTGCTCAAATTAAAGTCGAATTCCAACTGAACTCGTTCTAATTCTTTCCACCCTTTTATTAGTTGGTTTAAGCATAGGGTTAGGCTAATGATACTGATTTTAGAAATGAAATTTTTTACCAGGGTTGTCACAGCCTTCCCCCCTTAACAAGAATCTCGCTCCGAGATTCGGTAATTCTTAGTGTGGGCGTGGGTGCACATACCAGTGGTTGAGATAAGAAACCCAGGGAAATGTTGGTTTAGGTAGCTCTCGGTTTCCCAGGTGGCTTCTTCTTCCGTGTGGTGATTCCATTGTACTTTATACATTCTAATCACTTTCCTCCTGGTCTCTCTTTCTTTTTGATCCAAAATCTTAACTGGGTGTTCGACATACGAGAGGTCGGGCTCTAACGATATTTCTTGTTGTTCCACAATCTCAGTAGGGACTCGAATACACTTCTTGAGTTGAGATACGTGGAAGACATCATGGGTGGCCGTGAGCTGAGGGGGCAGTCGTAATTTGTAGGCTACGGGTCCGCAGCTCTCAATGATTTCGTAAGGACCAACATAACGAGGAGCTAGTTTGCCTTTGATTCCAAATCTTCGCACTCCCTTGGTTGGTGAAACTCGAAGATAGACATGATCGCCAACTTCGAATTTAAGGGGCTTTCTCCTTTTGTCAGAATAGCTCTTTTGTCGGGCTTGTGCGGCTTTAAGATTTTCTTGTATTACTTTTACTTTCTCCTCTGCCTCGATTACCAGGTCGGGTCCAATTATCTTACGTTCTCCGGTTTGTGACCAGCTCAAAGGAGTTCGACACCTTCGTCCGTACAGGGCTTCAAATGGTGCCATTTTCAAACTCGTTTGATAGCTATTATTGTACGAGAACTCTGCTAGGGCAAGGCATTTGTCCCAATTCTTGTCATAGTGAATGACGCAAGCTCTCAGCATGTCTTCAAGAATTTGGTTTACAATTTCCGTTTGTCCATCAGTCTGAGGATGGTATGCTGAGCTGCGAATCAGCTTAGTGCCAAGAGACGTTTGCAGTTGTTCCCAAAAGCGTGCTACAAACTGAGAACCACGATCGGAAATAATTGTCTTGGGTATTCCATGCAGGCAAACAATACGATCGAGGTAAATCTCGGCATATTTCTTGGTAGAATAGGTGGTGTGTACCGGAAGAAAATGTGCTGTCTTCGTGAGTCTGTCCACGATAACCCATATGGAATCATGTTTCTGCGAAGTGTTTGGTAGTCCAACGATGAAGTCCATACTTATGTCTTCCCATTTCCATGATGGTATAGGTAACGGTTGTAGTGTACCGGCTACCTTCAAGTGGCTAGCTTTTACTCTCTGGCACGTGTCACATTCCGAGACATACGTAGCACTTTCCCTTTTCATTCTAGTCCACCAGAAGTTTTTCCTTAGGTCTTGATACATTTTGCTACTGCCGGGGTGGATAGAGAATTTGGAAAGGTGCGCCTCATTGAGAATTTGCTTGCGGAGTTCACGATTCTTCGGAACGACTATACGACTTTCGAACCATAGAACTCCCTTATGGTCCTGGCGGAAACATTTATACTTCTCCTCACCTAGAGAGAGTTTTTGTTTGATGATCTTAATTCCTTCATCATGTAGTTGTGCCATGACGATTTGGTCATGAAGAGTGGGCTCAACTGAGATGTGATTCAGAGTGCCTTGGGAAACCATTTCCAAGTTAAGCTTCCTCATCTCTGCACACAATGTCTCATGGTAGGACTCCATGGATAAGCAATGGCAATGGGGCTTGCGGCTTAGTGCATCCACGACTACATTAGCCTTACCGGGGTGATAGTGCACTTCAAGGTCATAATCCTTGATTAATTCTAGCCATCTCCGTTGTTTCATATTCAAATCGGCTTGTGTGAAGATATACTTGAGACTCTTATGATCTGTGTAGATATTGCACTGTGTACCCATGAGATAGTGCCTCCATATCTTCAGAGCGTGAATGACGGCTGCAAGCTCAAGATCATGAGTGGGATAATTCTGTTCGTGGGGCCGAAGGGCTCGTGAGGCATATGCAATCACTCGATTCTCTTGCATAAGCACACATCCTAGACCAGTACCTGATGCGTCACAATACACATCGAATGACTTGGTATTATCGGGTTGAGCTAACACAGGTGCAGTAGTCAGATGCTCTCTGAGAGTGTGGAAAGCTTCTTCACATTTCTCATTCCATACAAACTTTACTTCCTTCTTTAACAGTTCAGTCATGGGCTTAGCAATTCGAGAGAAATCCGGGATGAAGCGGCGGTAGTAACCGGCTAAGCCGAGAAAACTGCGAATCTGATGAATAGAGGTAGGGTGTTTCCAATCCATCACCTCTTGTACCTTGCTGGGGTCAACAGCTATGCCTTCGCTGGAGATCGTGTGACCTAAGAACTTTACAGTATCTAACCAAAACTCACACTTAGAAAACTTAGCATAGAGCTGATGGTCTCTGAGTCGCTGAAGAACAATATGAAGGTGCTTGGCATGCTCTTCCTCATCCTTGGAATAGATAAGGATGTCGTCGATGAACACTACGACGAATTTGTCAAGTTCGGGCATGAATACCGAATTCATGAGATACATGAAGTAGGCAGGGGCATTGGTGAGTCCAAAGGACATAACCAAGAATTCATATAGTCCATAGCGTGTGGAGAAGGCAGTCTTAGGAATATCGCACGGGCGAATCTTGATCTGATGATATCCCGAACGAAGATCAATCTTTGAGAAGACTCTGGCTCCAGCTAATTGATCGAAGAGTACATCGATACGGGGAAGTGGGTATTTATTTTTAACCGTTACCGCATTGAGAGGTCGGTAGTCCACACATAATCTTAAACTGTCATCCTTCTTCTTTACGAATAGGGCTGGACATCCCCAAGGTGACGCACTAGGACGAATGAAACCTTTGTCCAGTAGTTCTTGGAGTTGAATTTTTAGCTCTGCCAATTCTTTAGGGGGCATCCTATATGGTCTCTTGGATATAGGTGCAGTGCTTGGCTGTAGTTCAATAACGAACTCAATGTCCCTATCTGGTGGCATTCCGGGTAAGTCATCCGGAAAGACATCGGCATACTCGCATACCACTGGAATATTCTCTAGGTTGGTCCCTTCCATCACGAAAGCGCAAGAATTTGTGCGCTCCCGTAACGGTAGGTAAAGGGTAGTGGCTCCGTGACTGGGTGAATTTATCTCAACGGCTCGGGAAGAAAGGTCCAGTGTGACTCCATGCATAGTCATCCAGTTCATTCCCAAAATAATATCCATGCCGTCAAGGGGTAAAAGGACAAGGTCTGTGTCGATGGTTTTACTACCCAATTTGACTGGTACTTGTCTGACCATTTGGTTTGAAGCAATTTTACCACCCGGTGTTGATATCATATATGACCCTTTTGTGTGACAGACATCCAAGCCTACTTTTGCACCGAATTTCGCACTTATGAAACTATGCGATGCACCAGAATCAAATAATATAACTGCAGGCTTGTTATGGATAGAGAATGTACCCGACATCACTGGGGCTCCTTCAGGAAGCTCTGCAAGCGTGGTGAAGTTAATCCGTCCTTGCTTGACTTGCAGGGTCTGTCTCTTGCCCCTGTTCTTGGTGTTCGGGTTGGATCCTTGACCTTGGTTAGGCTGCCCAAACTGAGGGCATTCTCGTGCGAAGTGGTTGGAACTCCCGCATTTGAAACAGCGATTCGCGGGGCTAGGTCGAAGAGACTGTTGAAGAATGGGCCTCGGACCGTTCTGTGGAGGCATCGGGGATCGTACCATGCCTGGCTGCTGTGGGGGTCTGGCAATCCATCTCCCTGGTTGAGGGGCCCTTGGTGGAGCTGTGGGTGCGGCATTTTGCACGATGCGATACCTTGGTGGTTGGGCACTTGATGGTCCTGCGGGTGCCTTTCTCTTCTTCTCTGCCCGGTGTGCCATGATACAGTCTTCCTGGGTAATGGCCATATTGACCAATTCGTTGTAGGTGTCAGCCCTGGCTAGGTTCAGACGTTCCTTGAGCTTGGTATTCAGGCCTCGGCGGAAACGATCACGCTTCTTGGCATCCGTATCAGCGTGATAGCCCGCATACTGGCATAGGTTGTTGAATGCTTGGGCGTACTGCAGCACGGTGCGGGTGCCCTGGGTAAGTGCCAGAAACTCATTCAACTTCCTCTCCATGAGGCCCTCGGGAATATGATGTGCCCGGAACGCGGTCTTGAATTCATCCCAGTCGACCACATGATCAGCCGGGAGCATCGCAAAATAGTGGTCCCACCACAGTCGAGCGGTACCGCGAAGCTGTTGCGCGGCAAAATGAGCTTTGTTGGCCTCTGAGCATGGGGCCACAAGTAATGTGAACTTGGATTCGATGGTGCGAATCCATGCATCTGCGTCCAGGGGTTCCTCGGTCTTATGGAACAAGGGAGGCTGGGTCCCTAGGAAATCCGTGTATCCTGCAGCTTGGGGTTGGTGAGCATTGTGTCCACCCCTCTGCTGGTGCTGTCCTTGCACGATCTGACGCAGCAGTTCGGTTTGAGCGGCCATCACTTCCACCAAACTGGGCGGGGGTGGTGGCGATTGTCGCGAGCGGCTGCCACCGGCACCAAAACCCTCGGGGTTGCCACGTGTTGATCCAACCATCTGAAACGTGAAAGGTTACCATTAGCAACGCGATCCATATTACTTCCTTGATTCATAAATGATTGGTGTAGTCAAAGACTTCCGGAATCACAGCTAGAAGTATGGACAGAATCTCTGTTTGCTACGAGAAAAAAAATCATAGCTTGCTGTGGGTCCATCCAAAATATCTCATACTTTGGCAGTAGTCAGAGAATTTAGGAATGCACCACTTTGGTATTTAACTTCGGCGCTAGAACTATGGCTAAGGTGGTCGAAAGGCTCGTCCTTTGCCTTACTGTCTTAGCTGTTTTTCAGCAGATTGATCGGTACTGTTTCGCCTATATCTTAAACTAGCGAGATCCAATGATGCTGAATTTTTGTGAGAACCTAGATCACAAAATTTAGCACAAGTTTGGTATTCAACACTCAGCCAATAAATGCAAGGAGACATGGATAAAAATTCCGACAAGTCTCAGCGATTTGTGGATTTCATCGTTTACCAAATTACAACGAAATCTCCCAAATTTATCGCCGTTCCTTACAAGTTGAGGGTGTCCACATGGTTCAGGTGTACCCATCGCAAAAGAGTTACTCAACTCCTAGTTAGCCTATTACAACACTTGCCAAAAGTTAGGCTACCCTATCGAGGAGTATGTGCAAAAGTCCTCCTAGGTCGTCATCTAGAAATCATCCAAGTCGTTGACGGACGACTCGCTGTGAGCAGGAGAGTGAGCTCCCATCTGAGGTGCCTGTGGTACCTCACCCTCGAAATCCATACCGGAGATACCATCAATCTCCTGTGGCTCCTCTTCATCTTCCTCCATGTCCTCCTCATGGGGATGGTCATTCTGATCATGGTGCCACTGAATGTGCTCATTAGCATCCTCCAATTCAAAGCTCAGATCATGGAGCTGCTCCTCCAACTGTGCTATCGTGGCATCTCTCTCACCCATGAGAGTGTCCTGCTCCTGAATTTGGCCCTCAAGTTGGCCAATCTGAGCATCTCTGTCCGCAAGGTCCTGAGTGAGCTCCTTAATCTGCTCATCCCTGGTATCTGCCATCATGTGGTAGGCCTGAGCAAGATCAGTGAGCTGCTCAAGCGCCTGACTCTGGAGAGTCTGAAGCCGATAGAGTGCACTCATGCACCGCACGGAGGTATGAATAGTTTCCTGGGCATGAAAGTCTACCAAGTACTGTGCGTGCTGCACCCTGTTGAGCCAAAAGGGGTCGTTGTCCTGGGCAGCAGGAAACAAGCCAATGGGAGCGAGTGTGACAACTTCGGGACGCTGCGCACAAAAAGTGGTGAGCGCCCCCATGGCTGAAAGCTCCCAAGTATCGGCCAAGCGGCGACCGACAGCCTCAAGCTCCAAGGCGGTCCACTCCGGGTGTAGCGGGTGCGGAAAAACGATCACGTTGACACGGCACTGGGTAACTCCATTTTCTGCAAACTCCAGTCCGGCGTAACATGGGGGAATTAGATAGCCCGCGGTACGCAGAACATCCCACAAAATAGAGGGAAAGCCCTCCCAGTGGAGACACTGCGAGTGTACGCGTCCATCCTCATCCACCATCATAGCAACAGGCTCGGCCATCTGAACAAAAGATCAAATGGAGTGAGATAGCGAAAAACTGTGTACAGCACAAGGACAGATTCTGCATAGTGTGCAAAAATAACCATAACTTCCACAGTTCTAATCCAAAAATTCTCAAATTTCACCAGATCACTCCTAAGGTATTTGTGAACAACTTTTCTAGTCAACTCCAGAGCTAGATAGGACTCTAAGATGGTCTTTCTTTTCAGGTTTTACCTCTCTGTCTACCCAGAATTTTCAGTGAACAGAGGGCTAGAGTTTCGTGCACCAGGGAAAATCTACCCAGCCAAAATTTACTAAATTTTAACAGCAGCTACCTGGGTAAATTTGGAACAAGTTTCGTGTTGTGCTCTTTTACAGAAAACCGCAGGAAGGGGGCCTAAAAATTTAAGAGGCAGAAGGGCTTATTCTGGACAGAATTCCGACATTCCAAGGTTTCTGTTATTTCTCACTATCCATAAGTTCAGAATTTTTCATTTTTGAACAGAAGATAGAACACAAAATTTGGAACAATTTCTTCAACATGAACTTTATCAGAAAAGGTCATTTTCTTTGGTCAATAAATTGCTCTTTTCGGTCATGGCAGATTTCGGACAGTTTCGCTAGATGGTCCTTATGCAAACCATGCTTAGATACGCAAGAACCTTACCACTCTCATACAACGTATTTTCAATTTCCGATATATATGGTGATGATGCATGCACGTCCTATTCGTCCTCACAAACTAAAATAATTGCCAAATACTTTTGGTCTTACGGAGATAGTTTCGGTGGCATACACAATACGGCTCTCGCTATAATAGCTAGTCGAGTCTTTCTAATCATTCCTTAACTTATCGTAATCGCGGTTAGTGTACCTGCAGAAGATTGACAAGCATATATATATCTCATGAACCTTTCATGCCAGCACTCATGAAAGCGTCCGTATTCATTACCGTTTACTTATAGAAACGATATCTGTACAATTTCCGCCGTACAGACGACGTTAACATACGCTATCGAGATAGCGTATTCACGAGGGTACCGTCATGAGACGGGGGTATGAACAGCGATCGCCATACCCTGCGCCAAACCTTCTACTCCCAATATGTTCAACTAACAATTGGCATATTGGCAGCACCTCAAGTAAGCCACTGCTTGAGGGCAGCGTTCGGTTCGCATCACCGACAGGAAGGCCAAGCTCTCTCAGTTGGCTGAGGATCCTTACCTTCTTACCTTAGCGATGAGTGCGTCGTTACAGAATTTAAGGTCGGTTGTGCATGAAAGTAAATTTTGACAGAAGGTAATGTGCTGGAAGTCAGTTGATAATATATAGAAGTTAGATAGCCACCTAGTAAACTTTCCCATAATCCCTTAGGGCTTTACGAACTAGGCACCATCCTTAACGTACCAACGTATTTCGCAACACATCCTTCTAGTCAAGTTTTAGTAAAAAAAGTTTTTAAGGCTTGTCGCATTCTCTGGCATATGCATTTCGGCTCTGGTGCCAGCTGTTGCCAGCTGTGGCACCAGCTACGGCTCTGATACCAGCTGTGGCAGAACCACCTGAATTAATCCGGCTCAAGTGTATTAACCATCACCATTAGGGCAATTTCGGTTAACCTTACGCTTCAAACGGAGTAATCCACTAGTCTGTCGGGTATAACCTCCCGATACAACCACGGTAATCGGATCGAGCGCCATACATACAAATGCTCACGCGACGATGAGCCCAGAGAATACCACATTCCAGCAAATATTACAACATTATCATAAGTGAATATTACAGACCAAGTTTTAAATTTAGAAACCAAGTACTCCAATGATCATAAATAAGTTCTTCAGAGTTTAAGTTGCAGCGGAAAATAAAACAGCGAAAGCTACTTCGACGATAAGGATGTCTCGATGAAGCCCGTACGAGACATCACTCGGCGTTATCTCCATTGGACGGGGGCGCATCCCATTCCACCGACCAACCAGGGGGAAGAGTACACGGCCAAGTCAAGCTAGCAGTCATATCTTCGAAGGTCTCACCTGAAAACGAGCCACAAGCAAGGCTGAGTATACTAATACTCAGCAAGACTTACCCGCGTAGTGGAATCTACTCCACCAACTCTAGATATGCAAGGCTTTTTGGCTCAGGGGTTGGTTTTGCCGAAAAGCATCTACAAGTGGGTCCTTACTTTCAACTTTTAGCTCAAGGTTCTAGTTTCATTTACCATTCTAGATAAGCATCTATCAATAGCATACATGGTGAAGCATTAAATTATCATCCAACCGGTCCATTCATCCTCATTGTTCCTCTTCTTACTCTGTGGGTAAAAATGGTTAAGCAGTCTCAATAGCCGTGAGAAACGGACGATTCGAATCGAATTTCTTAACCTTGCAAGGGAAACCCAAACACACGTCACGTGGTTACTCCCTAGAGTCACACGTGCAACTTTTCCCCTTTCTTTCCGGGTCGTGGATCGGGGCTACCCTCCGAGAGTACAAGAGCTCCACACCACGGTTCGGCGCCGGGTCGTGACCACTCTCTGCACTCGCCATATGCACATGGGACCGAAGTTCAAAGGGTAGGATGTCGTCCCCTTGCCGGGCCAATCAGGTACTTAAGCTTACCGATTCCCATAATCTCGGCATGTGTTTAGTACGTTCAAAGACTTAACCATCACTACCACACCCTGCGGCCTTAGCATTTTTCACTAGACAGACGGGCCTCAATCGTAACCATCGTTACATAACCCGTCCGTGTCCTTATGATTGCAGCGTGTAGTAGACATTCAACTCCTATTTTCTCGCGAGTGACAGGAAATCACTCGACTTTTACCGGAGTCCTATTAGCACAGCATTCTATCGAACCTTACGTCTAGTTTTCAAGCAAGGGTTCCTAACATCATGCAACTAAGTTTTCATTCAACTCCTATAAACTTAATGCACAAGCAAAGAGTAATGAGTTGCATAATTTAGGAAAGAAATGGGTTATGCTCCGGGGCTTGCCTTCTTGCGAAAAGTTAGTCCGGGGCTCTTCCGAACTTGGGCTCGGGTCTTCAAGAGCTTCAGTTAGATTCGCCTGGGCTTCTCGCTGCTCACTCTCGGACTCGGGCACCAGCTCGTAAGTTCCGTCGGCGAGAGTCGTCGATTCTACATGAATGCACAAGTTTAAGTCGTGGTAATGGTACTCGATACGATTTAAGAGTAATTACTACAATGGATAGTTTCTGGTCATGAACTTTTCGATATAGGCACATCAGGGAAAGATGTGCTTACTGTAAAATTTTCAGCCAATTTTATGTAACAGATTAATTATGAAAAATATATTACATAGTTGCTGTTAGATCCTTGTTCTTTTTGTACAGAACAATTGGTGCAACAACTTAGTCTAAGATTTTTACAGAGCTTTCACATAAGCATGCAGAAGCTACTGTAATTTTTGTAGGATTTATCATGCAGTATTCAGAGCATAGAAAATATGATATTCCACACCTAGGCTATTCAAGGATTCATTTTTACAGGACCCTACACAGGGTTTTTGTCCCTGGAACTTTTTACACAGCAACCTCTACCACAGTGTATCTCCTAGTAAAACTTTGAGAATTTTCCAAGCTAAGATACTATTTTCTTGATTTAACGTATGTTATTAGCACATAAATCAAATAAATAGGTTACTATGAGATAAAAAGTCTCCTAATTTTTCTCTGGCTTCTAGGTACCAATACATTAGCATAGAAAAGGTTTCATTGGGTATTTCACCACTTAACTGCAGGGATAAAACATTCTACTTAAACATGGTATGAAAATAAGTTTAATAAACAGTAAAGCTAGAGTTGGAATTTGGGCCTGATCATTTTACAAAATTCTAAACATCAAGCAACTAACTCACTGCCCAAAATTTAGGCTCAGCATTGTTCTACAACAGTGGGTACAAAATAAGTCCATTAAAGCTTCCATTTAATGTAGAGCAAAATATTTAGGGATTCTGAGAAACTTTTTGTAACAAAAGTGGTAGAGTTTGTTCTAAGGATTCCAGAACAGTTGAGTTTGCATTTTTCTGAATTTTCTACGATTTTATACGAATTTTACAAGTTCACTGAATTTGAATCTAGATTTGAAACTTTCTTTTACCACTAGGTCCTTGAATCTTACGCGCAGACCCTTCTAAAGATTTAAATTCTTGCAATTGGGTCCTCGGGCGGCTCGGGTACGGTGGCCGGCCGAAATTCCGGCGAGGGGTGAGGGTCGGGGAAGGTTCAGGGGTGCGAGGGCTACCTCGTGGGGGTGTTGTTCAGGTGGGGGACGGCCGGGAAGGGCTCGCCGGCGTTGGAGCAGAGGCGGCGGCGGCGCAGCACGCGTCGACGGCGGTGCTCCGGCGGGCTTGGGGCGGCCTGGTCCGGTCAGCGAGCTTCAGTGGCGCGTGGGGAAGCTGCTCAGGGGCTTGGCTTGGATGGAGGAGGTCGGGGTCGAGCTGTCCACGGCGAGCAGGGGCGGCGGCGGCGGCAGCGGCGCGGGCGGCGGCGCTCCGGTGGTTCTGGGCGGCGTTGGGCGGGTCGACGAGCTTCAGGGGGATGATGTAGTGGTGGCTGGAGGCTCAATTTGGGCGGTGGGCGGCGGTGGAGAGCTGTCCACGGGCGGGCGGCGCTCGGCGGCGGCAATGGCGACGGTGAGGGCGTTCTGGGTGCGTGGCTCGCGCGGGCGGTCGGGGCTCGGCCTTTATAGGGGCAGGAGGGGGTGTGGAGGGCCTGGGCGGTGCGCGGGGCGGAGGCACGGCACGGCGCGGCACTGGGCGCGACGGGCGGCAGCAGAACGCCGGCGCGGCGTGCGGCGAGCGGGCGCGGTGACTGGGCGGCCGGGATATGGTGTGGGCGCGAGGGGATAGCGCTGGGCGTGGAGTGGTGGAGCAGCAGCTGCAGCGGCTCGGGCGGAGGGCGGGCGCAGTGACGGGCGGGGCGCGGGAGCCGGGGCGGCACGGCGGGGCGCGGTGACTGGGCGCGACGGGCGGCGGGGCCGGGCGCGACAGCGGCGTGCGCACGCGCGGGCGCTCACTGGGCCGCGCGGCGTGGGGAGGGGGCAAAGCCGGCCGTGGCGGAGTGGCGCGGCGGCCACTGGCCTGGCGCCTCGCGCCGGTCAGGCGTCGCCGGCCACCTGGCGCGCGGCGGTCGGGCGGGGAGGAGAGAGAGGGGGGGGGGGCGCGAGGGGCCTGATTGCGAGAATTTGAAAAACTTCAGGGGGCTGGGTGCAAACCGGGCATTTTCTCCTCTTTCTAATTTGATTTTCAAAAACTTTTGAACACAAAAGTTGTTCAGAATAAAAAGTCCTACAAGTTTGGTTTCAGGCAAAATCTCATTTGGCTTATGGTTTGAAAGTTAAATTTAAAAGTTCGAAAGTAACCAAATGTGCTCAAATTAAAGTCGAATTCCAACTGAACTCGTTCTAATTCTTTCCACCCTTTTATTAGTTGGTTTAAGCATAGGGTTAGGCTAATGATACTGATTTTAGAAATGAAATTTTTTACCAGGGTTGTCACAAAGGGATTCCTTCTCCTTGTGACGGAAAGTCAGAATCTCTGCTTGTATGGCGCAGATACGAGAGAGCAGAAAGAATGTGAGACAGAAATGATCTCACAAGTTCTTCCAGTCTCCGTTCGCAAGTCTTACGTTAGATGTGTACCATAGCCTTGCCTTCTCTATAAGCGAGAAGGGAAACAATTTCCACTTAAGAGTTTCATGTGTCATGCCTGAGATCTTCAGACATGAACACACTAGCTCGAATTCGCGTAAATGATGGTAAGGATTTTCATCACACCATCCCGGGAAGGTACTTTCATGAATCTTCTCTATGAATCCGGAGGAAATTTCGTAACCAAGTGAAAGAATTCGATCAGAAGATGATGTTGTTTCACAAAATTCGCTCTTGGGCACGGAGAGCTGATGAATGGATGGCTGCTCCATGAATAACGGGGGCAGAGGTAGAATAAAAGAAATGAAAAAGGTACGAGGGCAAACTAGGTCCTGAAGAGAATATAGCAACCGTTTCCTGGCAACGGCGCCAGAAAGCTTGTTGATGTTTCCTAGCATCACGAAAATAAATCTGCAAGCGCACAGATGACGTTGTAGCTTTCACCCAGGAGTATTCCAAGGGTATCCTATCCACTAAATAACGTGTGTATATTCTCTAAGGTCCAGGTTCGTCCAAGGACACCGAACCAACTAGAGGCAAGGAGCAGAGAGGATTCCTAAGGGTAAGGATCAAAGGTAAGATAGAACTATCCTAGTCGTTCGCGTCGGGCTACTGGCTTCTCCCAGAATAAGACTAGTGAGTTTCAGTAATACGACACTGGGATATACCAGAACGGGGAGGGTTCCGCTGGATAGACAGGGTTGTCACCACCTGCTACCTACCTCATCTAACCATGGGATATACCACAACCAGGTAAAGACTAATCTAGACACCACGTCTACACCGTTCCTTACAAACTCTAGAATCGTTCCTATTCTAGAGGCATCCACTACACTAGTGAACTATTGATCTGGCAAACAACTAGGGGAAACTAGCTCTACACTTAACTAAGAAACTAAAGCACAGAAGAAGTCACGAACACTTACTATGATTGATAAGCATTCGTCAAGGTACAAGCTGAAGAAGAGCGCCGGTGGGCCCACCGGCTCCTCCCCGACTCCCCCTCACTCTCCCCCTAATTCCTAAGCACTACCTAAGTAGCACTAGCCTCTAAGAAGGACTCCAAACTCCAAAAGTGATAGAGGATGGAGAGGTGAGTTGTGTCTCCTTTAGAAGCCCCTCCCCTTGTATTTATAGGGGTGAACCAGAGTGCTCTCGGCCGGCAATCTCGTGGAGGCAGGCAGAACCGACCTTGGGAAGGCTTCAGGAGGTGCCACGTGGAAGCTGTAAGGCGATGGCGATGGGCTTGGTTCGGCTGAACCACATAGGTTGACCGACCCAAACCTGGCTCCAACCAAGTTCATCTTTGCCTGAGTGACTGGTAAGTGGGCCCTATGATCCCTGGTGAGTGAGGAGGCGCAGCCCTACGTCGGTTGCATGCTCTGGTGGGCTCTTTGATCCGTATGACGCCGAATTCTTGCGCATGATTGGTCGGAGTGGTGTTGCCTTGGATCGCGGGTGTGTTGCCTTGCTCTTGAGGTGTGTTTCCTAGTTTGCTTGAGCTGCATACATATATTCACCAACACATATAGAATTTGATAATTAAATACCTACTCTTTGTTGGTCAGTGCGCTCCGATCTGTCGGTATTTTGTGGCATGGATTCTGCAGCTTGTTTTACCTACATTTTCTGCCCAATTCCCTATATTGCAAAATCTTCAAAGAAAATATGGAAATGATATTGTTTGGGTTAAATATGCAGGTTAAGTGCCAGTCATCCCTATATTTGGGTCAAATTGACGCTTAAAATTGATCCGTAGCGAGCGTCAACAGTGCAGCACCGTGGCACGGCAGCACGCGCAAACTGCCGCTCCACCAACACCGTGTCATTAAAGGCTAGCTACGGAGGGTTGGCACAGCTCTGCCCCATTCGATTGCTTACGAACAGATTGGCGACTAACATTAGAATCTACAAGGATATAAAAAAATTACATCCTTGCGGCGTCTTAACAAATACAGACCCAATTATCCGTATAAAAAACAAATATGACACAACCCTTCCAGAAGGCATACAGTAGAACATATAGGTCTTAGCTTCACCGACAGAATAAGAGTCCACCTAGTGCTGGTCTGTCCACTGTCTAGTGCTCGGTTGGGTCACACCAGGATCGTGCACCAGAATATAGGCAGTCCACTACAACTTAGTCAGTGCAATGTACGCATGATCATTAACTTGCATATATGAGGTGGAGGAATCCTTCACACGGTCCCTGTCTAACACGCTATAAATTGGATCAAGACGCAAGGGGAGGCCGTGTGAAAAAAAACAGCAGTGCACACGACTAGTTTGTAAAAAACCACAACCAAACGTAGAGGAGAGTTCTGTATTGATGAGTTGTGCCGCCATCACGCAGCGTGAGGGTGACGAGGATCGAGCGGAGGCCGTCGGCGATTGGCCGCGGCTGCCTGCGGACATGCTGCGGCTCTGTGTGAGCCTGCTAGACTGCAACGTTGATCGTACGAACATGTCCGCCCAGTGCACCGCGTGACGCGCTGCATTGGGCAGCACTTTGAGAGGTATCCAGCTCCCGTGGATGCTAATCCCTCACAATCGCATTGGACTCCTTGATCCACATATTCCTCGCCATGCTCACTTCTTCTGTTTCTTAAGCAATCGTGGCGACAAAGTACCTGCCCCTCCGTATGCTTTTACTGCTCCTTCATTGGTTCATATCCTGATGGGTGGCTAATAGTTGCTTTTAGACATACTGCTAAGTATGAAATTATAAACCTGAGCACCCAAAGTCAGATAAGGGTTGCCAATAATTTTGTTTCTTCCGCTTTCCCTTTAGGGGAGGCAATGGTGCTTAGGGCTGCTACGTTGTCTGGATCACCCGCTAACAAAGCGGTCTGCGTAGTGGGTGCTATATGCACGACCATTCAGCCAACTTCTCTGTGTCGCACGTTCTTGGCATTTTCCAGGCTTGGTGCATCTGCTTTCTTAGATGTAACCGAGGTGGATGTTGAGGACGTCATCTATGCTGGACGATCATTCTTTTTTTTTTGGCTACCTCGGGGGACTTGATTGTCTGTACTCCGGAGTTCAGGGAAGGCAGCCACCCTAATTCTCTGCAAGTCTACAAACAATTCTTACTTTTCTTGCCTGCCCTACACGCCGAGGGTGTCCGTGTGAAGACTCGCTATTTAGTCAACATAAACGGGGAGATTATGATGGTGGTAAGATACGCCTCACTACAGAGTGAACTGACAAGCTCGTTCGCATTATTTCGTATGAGGCCGTACGACAACTCATCATGCTACTATTCATGGGAGAGGGCTTACTATTTGGGTGATGACCATATAATTTTTTTGGGTAAGGGTTGCTCACGGACTTTTCAGCCGGGGCAATTCAGGAGAGGCACCCCTGTATTCTACTTCCACGATGATGACAGCTTTAAGATGACAGAGATGATAGCTTACGGCAGCAACGGCCGCATGTACCCGTGCCATGACAACGGGTGGTGGTGGCGTGTTGGTGGGCAAATCAGAAGAGTGTCGGATCAGAATCCGCCGTCGAGCTGCACGCCACCAGTATGGTACTTTCGCTAGCATATGTGGATGTTGTCTATGTTGAAAATAATCTTGGTGGATAAGCCTCCGTACTATGGAATATAATGTAATAGGACTTAGGCATGTATGGCTGGAATCCATGGTATCGTGTATCTTTGTTTGTGGTTTGTCATGCGTCGGTGTTTTATTGCAAAAATGAATAAAAGAATTCCAATTTTGCAAGGACCTGACCATTCATGTTTCTGTTGTGTGTCAGTACGCTACGCTAACCCATGCAAAATGTCCATTTGATTATCTGTTACACTAGAGAAGCGTGCACAGGGGAAAATAGCTAGAAATTTCAAGACGATCGTGCAAGGTAATAGATGCACCATGGGTTGAAAAACATCTACAGGATGATTCCTGCACGGCTCGATCGTCGTCACTTTGAACTTTCATGCGACAAACAAGAGCATGACTAGGATGGTGATACAAGGCCATATAAATTTGCCTTAGCTAAACTAGGACCCAGGTTGGCTTATGAAGAGACCGCTACAAATTGCAAAACCACAAGAGCATAGTGATCTGAAGTGGTGGGATTCAAACACGAGTTGTTTGCACATGGACTGCTTCACCGCAGGGGACAACGCACTGGGCGGCCTTTCTGGGGGACACGCCGAGTGGGCTTGACAGTAGGCAACAACAGCTGATTGCCTACGGTATTGGGCGTGTCCATCAATTCATGGATGGACTTGGTCTTCGGGCTTGTGTTCTGAACTGCCCCATTTGTTTCCGAAGCGAGAACTGGAGTGAACTGCATTCCCGTGTGAATCAGCTGGTTAAAAACCAAGAAAAAAGGTAATCAGTACCAAATAAAGTTAAAGGATAAAAAATATATTTTACATTACGATATGCCTGCTGAAAACCTTGCAACGGAGTGAGAAAAAAGTAGCATGACCTAGCAAAAGTGATCTAGCGCAAGTGACGCAAATAATCCTGCATCCTCTCGAATTGTTTGTCTCGGAACCGGACCGCAGCGGCCGTGGGTTAAGATAGATCACAAGGCTGTTGTTGAAAATATATTTCCGCATGCCGGAAATTTCGATAATAGTGTCCAGATCTTCAGCTCTGACAGCAAAGTGCCTCGCACATTTACGAACCTAATGGGGGTGGCAAGAAAATATAAATTCAGTGACAAAATAAAATATGAAAGAAAATCAACAACGGAATAGCGACGGAATCACTAGTTCAAACCTGTATGAAGCGATGATGATGACCGGGAGCATGGTTAGCCACACACCACCTGCACATAGCAGACTGTTTGGCGGCGTAACAATCCAAGCATAGCAGATTGCATGAGCTATCCCTCAGTCCCTGGTGATCCGGACATTGGAAGCAAAAACTCTCGGAAAGCAGCGTGCGAATGCGCTCAATGCTAACGGAGTCGGTCGCCATGGGTAACCAAAATATTGATTGCGGATAAAAGGAGAAAATTGTAATGAAAAAACTCAAGAATGATGGCGCGGCGTCTATGATAGTCCAAGACCAATATTCTTATATACAAACCTATCATGGTATGGAGGCCGGGGGTGTTTTTGCCATGGTCCACCGGGGAGTGGTTGGTCCACCGATCGAAATGCATTGCACGTTTCCCTACATGGTGCATGATATTTGCCATGGAGCACGGTGTGAATTTTGTTCCACCAATCAAAATGCAGTGGACGACCGACTACTAGGTCTGCTGACTTTATCAAAATTACGGCATGTGGTGGGTATACACGGCGCATGAAAGGCATTAAATTGCTGAAATTAGACGCATCTATTGGATATAATTAAATGTTACGGGCGGTGCAAAATTTGAGGGTTTAAATTGCTTTCTTAGAATTGAAAGACGAACTGTTGTCGTTTGGTCCTTGAGCCTATTTCTAGATAATCAACCAAATTTAGTCATGAAATCAGCCGGAGTCAAATACAAAGAAAAAAAGAGGCATATAGAGAGGCAGATAGAAGGACATATAAAGGGATAGTGAAAACGTGATCCCTCCTGTGCTCTGCGACGCATCAGACAAGAGCCAGCGACAAAAAAAAAGGAGAGTCCACCTCTTTCCTTTGGATGCTCGTGATTTTGAGCAGGCGGGCACTGCTGCTGTTAACTCATGACCTGATTTGAATCCACGACACGAGCCTTTTTCAACGTGGAAAATGGGATATGTGAGACGGCCAGCAGCAGGAATATTCTCCGTGTAATAGTCGTTAAATTGCCGAAGACTGGATTGCCATAAAAGACAGCGATTCTCTGTGGGAGGACTGGCTTACATAAAACACTCCGCTATTCCCAGCTACAGATGAACCAAAACGAAAGCTGATTAGCGAGGCCAGCTTTGAGTGTGGCAGAAAGGTGACCCGGGTCTATGTCTCGGCCATGTGAGGTGAAGCAGAAGGATAGATGCTTATTCCAGCATCTGCTTTTTGCGTATACTTTTTGCAGAATGATGTGATGACTGGTGCGACAAAATATGCGAAGTCGATGATCAGCAGGAAAGAAAAGGCTCTGATAATGGGGTCCGGCATTATATATACAGGACTCAAGGGCGCCGTGCTTGGAGTTGGGGAGAGACTCGCTAAGACTTGTCCAGTTCTCGCCAACGGCGGTTGTTCCTAAAGAAGAACCTGGCAAGGATAGCCCCATGGTGCGCGCGTTTTGGATTTCATACCGTTGATCTCTAATACAAAGTAGTTCTACCATTTTTACAGTATTGTCCTGCGTCTTGTGTATATCGACTTGGGGAAGGAAGTTGAGCGGCTATCTTCGTCACTTCTTTGTTTTTTGCAGCATCAGCGAGTTCTATCTAGCTAGCTAACGCGGGGGTATGATTTTTCAGGCTCGCCGTCGCAGTGCCAGCCCGCAAGTTAGTTTCGTTCTGTCTCGCAACGTCACCATGACTCACGAGTTGAGGAGGGCAATTCGCAAGGTCGGTCATTCAGCTCTGCCGGCTTATGTTTGCCGATTGACAAAGGCAAATACCAAGAAAAGGGTTATGGTAAGGAGTTATCTATACATTTGTGTTTCAGATATAAGAATTTTTATGTTTCCTTGTCTTTTTTCACTCCACTCTTCCTTCCATATTTTCTTTGTAGCATTTCAGTGCAGAATACACCTCTAGGTGCATGCTGGAAGGCGACGAAATAGTGGTTCTTGCGAACGCCGACTGGAGCTTTATCAGCACCGGTCACTTGAAGGTTTACAGTGACCGGGTTGCGAGGATCGTTGGGGGCTGGACATTTTTTCGGAGAGGAATGGCCTCAATACCGGAGATGTCTGCGCGTTCATGGTGGAACGCGGTGGATGGACCGACCAGCTGCAAGTAGTAAGTCCATGTTTTAGGGTAGCAGTAGCACCGTCTGCAAGTTGACTGTACCTGCCACGTGCTCTAGCTCTTGGAGGATCTAAAAGAGTAGCGTGCGGTTATGGTGTTAGTGGCGGAAATGATGTTGAAGCCCATGTATTGAAGTGTCTGCTTTAGTTGTTTTCCGACTGGGAAATAAAATATGCTCTTCGAATCATAGCTATTGCTGATAGTGTTTGGTACTGGGGGAAAATGGCTGTGATGCACACGCAATACTAAGGCCAAACAACTCATGGGCCTTTCACCCTACTACCGGCCTCTCACACATAATCCATGGCGGGGGTACGCACGAAAAAGTGCCTGATCCTGAAGTTCAAGACAGGGAAGAGACGGGAAAAAAAACGGCCAGAATCGGCGTGGTTCTGAGGCCGTCTCGAGTGAAGTGGTAGCCGGGAGCATAACTGATACTGTGCGGTCCACGAACATCCATCTATCCACTGCAATAGATAAGTTATGGTGCATCGCTTGCATGGCCGTCATTAATGCACTAGAGACTTTCGGTTGTGCCATCTGCAATCCGTACTTCCGGTTACAGAGCCTGGCAGGATTCACAGTTGTGCTTAGTCACTGGGGGCCATCCGAGACAATTAGCTGGGATCTCAGAACGTCAGATCGCACAGTCCGGAAGGCATGTCGCTACCCTCCCTTGCACCGGGTTATTTTCGATACATAAGACAACCCTAATCAATACCCTGGATATGGAAGGCTGATATCATCCATACAAGAAGACACGAACCAAATCACTGAGGACAAAAAAAACATGTCTTTGGTAAATTGACTACTGATATTCTTGTGCACAAAAAAATATCTGTTGTGATATTAATTACAATAAAAGAGTTGTCTTTTTTTTTGAACTGTAAAAGAGTTGTCTTGCTGTTGCAGCAGTCACAGGAAAGTCCATCTTTATATGATCGAACTACGGATGTTCTTAATTGTTCTACAAGTTAATGATTAAAGTTTTTTCTTCTCATACATACGAGTAATTTATGCTCAGACGGCAAGCTCCGCCACCAACGAAATTCAGTCTTTATTATGATATAAAACTCAATGCTTTTATATTCTGACTCATTGTTCGTGTTGTCAAAAATAAAGAATTACATTCTACAAAGATGAGGTATCTCTGATCGTCTAGAGATCCACTATCAAATGGTTACACTATTAATGAATTTTTATGACATAAGAAATGAATTTTGAATTCTACAACTATCCCACCAATTATTTTATTCAATGGGGAACAATATATATTTTAAACAATGCAATACTTTTCAATGAACAGGCTGAACTTTCCAACCCTAACCAAACAAATTGTTACAGTTTACTTCCTGAAATCCAAATTGCAAATTTGACACCTAGAGATAAAAAAGCACCAAGCTTTGATTTGGAGAAAAATCAAAAGTATTGCAAAGTTCCCAGAAACAGCAAGCCTGGTATTTGTTTGCAGAAGCTGCAAAATAAAATTATAATGGTGCTCCAGAACGTAAATTATGTGCACTCTGAAACTAAAACAAAATTACACATTAAAGGCCATAGATCGAGGTCTTCGTGGAACAGGCCAGCTGCAAGCACAAGAGGAGCATCCAACTTTCTGTCCCAAAGTTCCTGTGCGTCTTGCTGGTGGTTGATGCTGTGGTGGCAGTAAAGTTCCAGGTGAAGAATAGAATGACCATAATGGTAAACCAAATCAAAGCTGACCTAACCTCAGCACATGTAAGTTTCTCAAGAACATGGTTCTGGCGCTCAACACCTGTACAAAGGATGCTCCAAAATGCTGTGTTTGGGTCGGAACCAGCAGAGATTGGGGGATTTACGTCACATTGTTGGCCTTCTGCTCGTCACCTCCAGCTTGTCAATCAGAATGGGCTTGTCGCTCGATAATACGGCAACAGGACCGATTCATCATCACTGCAGAGACAGCAACTCACAACATCAGGTATTAAACACGAGTACACGAAGCCGATTGGGCATACCATAAGCATTTGAGATAAAATAACGCATATTGATCACACAAACTAGTATCATGATTCATGAACCATAATGTATGGAGGGGCCAAAGCTTCAGAACATCTGGAATAATTAAGAAAGTGTGTTGATCCAAATATATTAACTCATATCAGGCAATCAACAAACCAGATCTTCACCTAGAACTAAAATTGGATAAGCAAATCAGATCAGCATCTTTTGGCTGAATGCATATCAGACAGTAACAACTAAGAAGCATGCATATCTGAACCTTTACATCTCTGAACACAAAAAAAGTTGCATATCTGAATTCTGAACAGGAAGTCATCTAGTCATAATCACAAATAAAAGCCATCAATTCGTTTATAAGAAAAAACTAAATTAAGCTCTAGTTATCTGAACAGGTATCTCTGAGCCAACAAATAAATATCTTGGTCTTACATGAAGAACTAGTATCCTTCAGCCAACAAGCTATGGGTTCTACACTTCTCAAAAAACTCATTACTGCAAACTTGAATTAGTAATCAACAAAGAAAATACCAAGAAGACAACAACTTGCTAGATCCCACTCATGCAAGAGTCCAAATAAATGAACAGGAGCTGAAGTAGAGTCTGACAACAATGGGAAACCACACTGAACCAGTTAGAAATCTAACTCAGCACCTGGAAGTTAGCAAGAAGATATCCTGCCCTCAGCACAGGCGCTCTGCACGCAGTGTGCGTGTGGGATCCGGACAGGTCTGGAGCTTCACAGCACATCATCGAGCGCCTGCTTGTCTCCTGCAACTAGTTGGTTGGGATAGGCGTCGGCTGCTGAATCGCTCCCATCATCCCTGCAGAGAGAGAGCATAAATCCCATGTGTGTGCATAAATCCACCTCCCTCATTGAAACAGCCATAGTATCCCCTAGATTTTGTTGGGTTAGTCTTTAGTGGTTTCACAGGAGAAGAAAAGGTGTGCTGAAACAGAATAAAAATAGATGAATGGTTATCCCATTTGCAATAATGCAAGCTTTCAAACTCAAAGCAAGCCCACATAAAACATCCTTAAACAAGAACATCAACAAAGAAATGTGTTTTTCAGTTTTTGAACAACATTGCATACAGAAGTTTCCTATTCAAAAAAACCATTGATAGAAACGCAATACCTAACCATTAGAATGTCTAGCAATTCCAAGGCCCCTGGCCTACCTACTCCTGTATAATGATTGCAGCTCAAACAACACACACTCAGCGTCCACAAACTAAGGAGTTGGCATGACATAGAGCAAGCTAACATCCTGATCACATCTGGGTTCAATCAAAATACAGTATAGTATCAGCTGAGCTTCAACCATGTCCAGGAATTGCTTGTATCCAACTATGATGCAGAAAGTGCCAAGCATAAGAGTTGCAATGACCAGCTAAATCGCTAAATTCCAGACAAAGTGTCACATCATTTGCAGATTCAAACTCCTATACCCAGAGAATAAACAAGAGCTTAACACATTTCCAGGATGTATGACACTGCTCAAATGAGTTCCCACCTTTCATTCGCCGCGGAACCGGCTACCAAATTTGATCAGTGCATTAACAAAAGGCTGAAAGGCAAACCCAAGAAATGTGCTACTTTTTGTGCAACTCTGGGCCAAAATTGGTTTCTTAAAGAATCCTCATGGAAATTCAAATGGTCATGGCCTTATCAATTTGACCATGCAATTGAATCCTCCCTCCAATACTACTATTTAATACTACACAAATTACCCTGCTGATTTTAGCATAAGAAATTACAGTGTCCAACAATAGAACAGGACTAAAGAACATATATGAACTTCAGAAGTCATACTGACTCTGTATAGTCATTTTATCACAAAGAAACATGACCAAACTTAAAGCTCCAGTACAAAATTAAGAAGATAACCGGGTAGAGGCCTCTATTTCATAAAAGCAAGGTACAACAAGTCACAACTCTATGAAAAAAATAGTCAAGACATTGAATGTTCTTATAAGATTGTTCATTTGAATGCCGTAATGTTTAAATTAACACTCTTTTGAAAAATGCAGTGCTACGGATCTAACAAATCCAACTATATTGCATAGCTCATGGATGCACCCAATTCTACTCAGAAAGTGTCTTTAAGAAAAGGTTACCTCTGTTTGCATGTGCAAAGAAAAAGCTAAAAGGGCAGGATGAAAAAGCTAGAAGGGGAGGATGACATCACACATTTCGTTTATTCATTTAAGAGAAACAAAGTAGATACATTCATCAGCTCCCAACCAGTAAATCCTAGGACATCAAACAGAAAAGGTGCAAACCAGAAGCTCGCGAGCACAGCAATATTCAAGGAAACAGTTACTACTAATTTAATATCATTATATACCACATGTACAAACGAAATTGGTGCATTATTCCATTGAGACACCAGTCTATTCTATTGAACAGGCAGCTAGGACACCAACTTGAGGTGCTCCATGATCTGGCAGAGCAATAATGCTAAATTGCTGAGCAAAAAAAAAGCCTGCATGAGCGCACATGCATTTTGAAACAATACAACTCCACATCAAGCCTAGACTCATCTGAATCCAACTAATACAGATTGGAAGCAAGCGAAAGAAGCCTTAACTGACCAGAAGTGATCCAATTCGATATGGATCACACCAAGGCATGGCAACGCAATCTGACGGAAAATAAAAGGTTGTTATAGCTACGATCATTCAATTAAGCTGGGTTCAACAGCTAAATGCAGACGAGTCACACTCCCAATCAAATCCAGCGGTCAATCCTAGCCCCCCCCCCCCCCCCCCCCGCCCCCCCCCGGTAACGCCCCAACACGAGTGCGACAGACCGGTGGGGGAAAACCAGAACCTCCGCGTCGGGCGCACGCCGTGGGGGAGGTGTGCTTGAAATTAATAATAAATTGTGAAGAATAACTTAAAAATGCATTATAGCACTAAGTTCATAGCGCATATGCATTTGCTCAAGCACCTAACGTGCAACCAATAATGATGTAACCAGATATGCTATTTCCTGCTCCACCTGATAGATGAAGAGAGAAGAGATAGTGGCACAGTATCCTCACCATGAAGCAGCGTAGTTCGCGGCCGTCGCCTTCGACTACGGCACTAGCGGCAACTCCTGAGTACTTGGCGAGATGACGTCTCGCGACAGCCTCATCGCCTCGTGCCCCAAATGTGCCACTGCACCCCTGCTGCCGTGCTGCGTCAGGTGGAGGCAGCCTCAGTTGCCGTGCGGGAGATAGACACCGACGAATTTGACAGTGTGCGGCTGGCCGCGCTGTCCAATTCCGGGTGCTGGAGATCGAAATTGAATATGAAAAAAATCAGATGTTAAGGAATCAAACTTCAAACTAGGAAAAGGGTCACGCAACTACGAGATTGCAATAACCTACGGTCAACATTATTCTACCACCTTCACAAATCATCGGTACCTCAATGGAAAATCAATCAAAATCAACTGAAATCATATGGGGAAGAATTGGGGGAACCTTGCGCTGGGGGAGAATAGCTCATTAATCCGAATAAATCCACGCGAAAGGAGGCAGAAATAACTACTACAAGAGAAGAATTAATTGCAAGCGACTTGATTGGACAGCAGAAAGGCGGGAATTCACTAATACCTGGCAGCTCGAAGGCGAGGAGGTCGGAGCCGGGACGGAGGCAGTGCTCGCAGAACTGAAGGCAGGCCAGGGGAAGATCTGGTCGGCGGGTCAGATGAGGATCTCCTGGGGGCGACGGCAACGGGAGGACGGTCTCGCGGAACGGCGACGCGAGGAGGGTGCGGCGTCGAGAGGAGGGGAGCGGCATCGGAGGAGGGAGCGCCGGCGTCGGAGGAGGGGAGCGGCGTCGGAGGAGGGAGCGGCGTCGGAGGAGGGAGCGCCGCCGTCGGAGCAGGGGAGCGGCGTCGGGAACGGGAGTCCGGGAGGAGGGAGCAGCGCCGTCGGGAATGGAACCCAATCTGCTCGGGAGCTGGGGGGCGACGCAGAGGAAAACCGCCGGGGGTGTGGGCGCGGGGTCTATATGGTACCCTGGGTACTGAAGTACCCGAGCCAGCCAACCGAACCCACCCTACGCACCCGACCCGCCCGCGTCCGGCGTCCCCGCGTGCCCTAACCGGTTTTCCCCGCCCGGCCTCACCCCGGTCTATCGCGCGCCGCCACCTCCCCACTCCCTCCCCCTCACCCACGACCACGACGGATAAACCGCCCAGCTCGCCTTTGATAAAAAAAAATGCCCAGCTCGCCCCGGCGCCGCACCACCCTGCCGTCGCCGCTCCCTCGACTCGACGCCCCGGCGCCGCACCACCCCCCGCCCGTTCGGGTTCCATTCTCCGGCGGCGCTGCACCACCCTCCCGATCTCGATTTCCCATGCCTTGGCACCCCCCGCCCGCTCGGGTTCCGTTCTCCGGCGGCGCCGCACCACCCTGGCCCTCGCCGCTCCCTCAACTCGACGCCTCCCGATCTCGGTTTTCCACGCCCCGGCGACGCTGCACCCTCCTCGTGACGCCACTCTCATCCTCCCGGAGCGCCCGGCGCCGCACCCTCCTCCCGACGGGGCTTCGTCCTCCCGCGCAGCGCGACGCCTCACCCTCCTCGCGTCGCCGCTCTCCTCCCGGCGCGCCCGGCTGCCGCACCCTCCTCCAGCAGGGGTTCCCCTCCTCCCGGCGACGTCTCTCCAGATGAATCGCTGGTGATTTGTGTGGTATGTAGCTCGAATGAGTCGCTGGTGATTTGTGGTAATCGCCTAGTGGTTTTGAATTTTGAAGCAAATTTTGTGCTCATGTTGACTTGCATAGCAATACTTTTATGCGCCACAATGTTGTTGTTAGTAAAACTAGCTATACCATGCCTATGAAAATCTGTACTCTGTAGAAACCCCATTCTTCTGAATCAAGTAACTTCACAACAACGAGTAGCAACCACTGAGATTCTGTGATTCTAGTAATTTGTTGCTGGGCATGCGGCTAGCCTCACTGTATGATATGATAATTTTGGTTTATACTTCTGTAAATCTAATACAGTCCTTAGTCCTTGTGGCTTGAGGAAAATTTGCAAACCTGTAACAGCTTGCCTTTTACCCTGAAAGGAACATATTAACAAACCACATGGTAATTTGTACTACTCGTTAGTGCCATAAGCCATATGTTTTACCACTGTACTTGAATACCCGTCTGGTTCTACGTTTAGGTTCCTACAGCATCTCATCCGCATGTTTCCTGCAATTCTCCAACAGAACATCCTTTGTGCGCCGTGGAGAGCCAGCCAGCCAAGCCATGTACGACGCAACCCACTAACCTTGTAAGCCCTTGTGAGCTTAGGCATAATTCCTTTTTTTTCAATTTTGCAGATCAAGTCCAGCTCATGGTTGGCGGTGCTCGATCTTGGATGAATTGCTGGTGAGCCCCCCGCCGGCTCAAGGTCCCCTTCTATCCTTTCCCCATCGATTTATGTTGGTTTGGTCAATTTACCCTCGGTGGTGCCGATGATCTGTGGAGGATGTACCTCAAATTAGGTCGCAGGTTGTTTCAATCTGTAGCTTCGGTGATCAATTTCCCTGTTTCCTTGTATCAATGTTCTTCCGTTTTCCTCTTCCTGCTCTTGTTAATGTGCATCACACCTGCACAATCTCTGACTGATTGGTGTCCGTCTGCAATCTATCCTGGCATCCTGCTGCCTACATCCCTGATCGACGAGCTAGAGGCAATGAGCGCCCCCAACCTGAATGGGCTCCGATCTGAATACAGCATGTAGAGCACCCTCTCTTGAGCTGCTGAGCACCAGCACTATCCTTTCAGCCCCAGTTCATTTTTTTATAGCTTGTATCAGATGTGTTCTGCAAACTGTTCTCTTGTAGGAATTATTTTTTAATTGATTAGTTATGCAGTAAAGGGTTGATTAGATTGTCAATCCCATTGCTCTGCTAACTGAACTAGCATTTGGTTTGTTTTCTGAAATCTTGCTGTCAGTTTCTCTCTTCTTAACTTACATATATTGAACTTCATGCTTAGGTATTTTTTTCTGCGGATTTGTGCAACTGATGGTAATGCTAGATTAGCCATATGTTTTGATGGATTAATATTCCAGTGAACAATTGATATCAAAAGCTTTAGCTTTCAGTTATATGGAGATATAACAATTACCTTGCATGGGTGTTCTAGATCAGCTAAATATTTTGTGTCCTTTGCCTTCCAATTTTAGACTATACAGTTGACATGCTACAGAAGAAGATTAAAACTGCTATTGTAGATGGTCTGATCAATTGCATGAATAGTCCACTTCGATTTTGCTTCTGCTGTATAGTTCTGGGTAATGAGCTTGGCAATGACCGGTGAATCCATTGTTTCTTGGGATTAATATTTTTTATTTATTACAAGTTGTTCATAGTGTTGATTCCATGGTTTGCCATCTGAACTAGGCGAAGAGAGGTGCAGCTAGGTGAGCCTTATCCACGTTTCGTATCTTCCTCTATCAGATTTGAGTGCATGGGTAATTATAATATATAAACATTCATTTGATATGTGAGGCATATCCACGTTTCATATTTTTTTTCCAAATGTCATAATGATTTCTTTGTTCCCAGTTTAGCTCCCTCACTTGTGGGTAATCTGAGGACACAAGCAGCATATTCTTATGCGTCTCCTTTTGTCCTGGATTTCAGATGCTCATGACGCTCCATGTGAAGCTCAGCTTCAGGCATGAGAGGTGAGCTCTCACCTGTTTTTTTTTTAAAAACAAACCGGCAGGATGCTCTCCTGTTGTTGATTGGTCACTTTATGTATTGTAAATCTTTCTTTATACAAAGGCATGCTTAGCCTGTTTAATTGATGTACACTTTCGGTGGTTTTAGTAAACAATTATTTGTCAATAGAAAATTATTTAGTAATTGGATTTGTTGTCCTTTTTTCTGGCTAGTGAAGGAGAATTTGTTCATCTAGTTCTATCATTATATTCTAGAATCTGTAGCAAATCTACTTCATAATTCTTTCTTTTTATGTTCATATGGAGAAAGAATGCGCAGAAATGAATCCCTTCCTTTTGCTGATCATAGCTGTTTACTTATGTTCAATCCTTTGCTGCCATGTAGTAAATTTCTTCTTATGATCAAGCTGTAAATTTTTAATATCACTTGTTGATATGGGGTTCTGTTGTAGATCTATTTATTCTAGCCAGAGAATATGAGCCTACAGGGGCTTTTGTTTTTGTATGTTGTAATGCTATTGTTTATGCAAGTATATTCCACAGTAAAGTGAATCTCAGTTGAGAACACACGAAAACAATTCTAATCATGTGAACCTCGATTGGGTATTCATGCAATCATGTGTTGTTCTGAACTATTGATATCTGCATGCAGCTCCAAGATCACATTAGAGCAGATTGATTAGAACAAACAAGCTTGACATTTGTATGCATTATGGAAGACATCCGAAAAACCTCAGATGACTGTGAAGGCTGAAATACCTCGAGGGAAGTGTAGAAAATTCTTGTTAGCTTGATCGTTCATGTCCTTCAGAGACATCCATTTGTATGCCTGTAATGTGATCCTTCATAAACCTTCTTATCACGTGATGATTAATTTCAAAAGAAATCATATGGTCATGCCTGATGCAGGCAAAGGCCAGCGTATACAGGTTCTTTCTTTCCTTCACTTGTATGCCAATCAATCACTAGGAAGATGGAGTCTGGAGATTGGCGGGAAAATTGAAAAATAAAGAGTGATATGAATAGTATTTATGCTAATAAAGTGTTGTTGGAACATTAGTCATTTACAATCGACCACCAAATATTGGTGAAGTGAACTTTACAATTAAAAACAATAGAATAATTAATCACTAGGAAGATGGAGTCTGGAGATTGTTTATGTACAGAATAATTAATCTAATACATGGGTGCGCGTCCAATTTAATCTTATCCATGTACAGAAAAGTTTAAGCATTCTCCCATGCATCCACAAACGTGTCAATAGTGCATTGACCAAGCACAACTCCTAACAATCAACCTGCGCCACATGTCTGATGTCTCCGGAAAAAACGCATCTCAGTTATGCATTCCGAAAAGAAAAACAAGGAACCGTGAGCCTGCGCGGGTGGGAAAAAACCGGGCGCGCCAGGAAATGCTCGGTCGTTCGCGGGGGCTATCGGCGTGCGAGGAGGCTGGCTCGGGTACAGATTATTATTCAGTACCCAGGGTACCTGTTAGCGGAGTCCATGTATATATATACATCTTTGCTATGCTATATAGATAAGAATACAAATATAAATAGGAATGCTAACTACACACAAACGGGCTATAGATACGAATACGAATTCGAATTAAAATGAAAAAAAAAAGAAAAAGAAAAACAAACAAATAAAAAAATGAAATTAGTACTAAACTGCCGTCCACGGCACCTGGGGTGGCAGCAGCTTAGTACCGGGTGGTGTTACCAGCCGGTACTAACTGCGCCATTTAGTACCGGGCGCACGTCCGGTACTAAATTGCTGGCGGGTTAGTACCGCATGGGCTGTACCGAGTGAGAAACCTGTATACTAACCGGGCGTCCCGCCCGGTACTAATGCTAGGATTTCTAGCAGTGTGAATAGAGTCCCATATTTCATTTATGTTAAACCTGAGGGTTTAAACATAACGTAATAGGGATTTGGATTTTTTTTCTTTTGCCGAAGTCAGTTGGGGAGACCCCCATTTTTTATATAAATTTTATTTAATCCAAACTTAATTTAATTCGTTGATACGAGAAGTCGCACCTAGAACTTAGATGTTCTAGAGGTCCTTTCGCGTACGCGCAAGTTACTGTTCAGTGGGTGGCTCTAAAAGAGCAGAGGGCTTGTGTGGAATGGGTGTATTTTAATCTTTTTAATAACATGCTTGTCAAGACCACCCAATTTTAGTAACCCATACTAGGAAAAACATCAGCAAAATTCAAAGATGTTTTCTTACCAGGTTTGATTAGCCTACCAAGCTGAGTTAACTAAAGTAACATTGTACAGTGCCGTAGGGGAAGTTACGTGTTGTAAAATGTACATGATTAATTACCCTGGCTATCCATGCCACCAGTACAATTACACTAGACTAGTCTTAACAAATCACATCATTTTCACCAACAAGTGTTTTGGTAAACGGAATTTAAATATCCTAAAGTTTTAATAAATATTAATAGAAATATAATTAGTTACAAACAGGGAAAGAAGCTAGAGGGGGAAACACATAAAGCAATAGGAGACATTAAATAGAAGTTAACATAAATGCATGCTGTTGACATTTATGTAAAAACACACCCAGTCCATACATTGTACTTATATGATTCGACTCTAGCCTCAAACGATTGCACTGGAAGTTGCATAAATTTCTACAGCAGCAAACAAGTGGAGATGGGAAGAAATCTGGGTTTTTTCTTTCCATTTTTTGTGTGATCTGTACCTGTCTGAGAGAATGAAAAAAAATTAAAATGGTTCGCAGACAGGCAAGGGTAGCAGCAAAGTCAAGATTCGCCCTTAACCCTGATGACGCTGCAACTAAAAAAAGAAAAGAAAACATCAGCTTTGCCCAGCAACAGATATCATTTCTTCAACAGACAAGGTAGCAGGTTTAGATGCCCCTAGGTCCAAAAAACGGCATTTGACGGGGACAACCGCCAAATAGTTTAATTAATTGTCCTCGGTGAACCTTGATACAGGACAGACATCTACTTCCACAATCCATTAAAGAAACTACATATGTTTCCCAAGACGCAAAAGTTTTATTAGCATGTAATGTTTGAATGTCAACTCTTTTAAGTTAGTTTCAGTGCCAAAATCACTATTATGCGATTGGAAGCCTGCAAGCAAACAAGTATAATATTGCAGAAATGATTCAGAAATTATTGCATCAGCAACTCTAAGACACTTTTTAGTGTATAACAAGGATCAAACATCATGATCCTCATTCATCAACTCGATGTTGATGAAAGATGGATTTGCAACATAAGCAATGAACAGAAAAGGATTACCCTTCCTGTTGGCTCCACCCAACCTGTTCGGTGACTTTGGTGCAGATTCCAACCTTTTTTCTCTTGCCATCCAGTTCGCAAACTGCCACTGCCTCACCATTTCCCTAAGCATTAATGCTGCCATGAACCAGTGAGTTTTGCTACTGAAACTGTTGTTGAATCCACCACTACAATGTTTAGCACTCGAACATAATTATGTTCATTCAAAAGAAGACAGGCAAAGTTTTGGTTACAGATTGCTTCAGCAAATAAAGACCCACAATCAGCCATGTTCTTAGTGTGCTCAGCTTGCAAACCAATGTCCACAGGTGACAGGCCACAGCAACAAGCCCTTGTTTTGCTCAGGTATGTAGCTAATCATCCTTCAAACCACAGTTAAACAATGTGATTACATGCTTTGCTAGAGGTTTTCTTCATTTGTATGCCATCAGTACATGAAACACATTCAGATAGTAAACTCTAACTGACCAAAAATCACATGGTATTTCCTGGCTTCCTGGAGTGGTAAAATGCATGAAATTAAATGTTTTTTATATTAAAAGCAGTACAACTAGCAGGCCAAAAACCCTCAAGGAATTGTTTTTAAAAAAAATTGGTGCAGAAACTTACTATGTTGGCAGAGTACGACACTCTATCAAGAACTTCAATCCGATACAGGCCTTAGCTCATCTTTCGCTTGACTAGAGAGGTTCTGTAAGGTGTTCAAGCTTCTTTCAATTCGATCCTCAATACATGCAAGTCTCTTCTCAAGATTTAACACACTAATATGCATGATACAAACATTAACTTCTGCAAGCTTTGCAAAAGCTCGTAGCAACATGTAGTAATCAGCATGCGCAACATTAACAAAGCCACCACTTAGTCTCCTCCTCCTATAACGAAGATAACCATCAGATTTCCTTGGTTTCCTAGGTGGCATATAATGAAATCCATGATCTTGCATCTCTGACTTGATGATTTGCATTGCATCATCATCTGAAGATGAAGAAATGCAACTTGCTTCAATAAATGTTCCATCCCAGGAACGCTTTTTCACTCCATCTGTAATTGTCGTTTCTTCAATACCTTGAGACTGGGATTTTACATGCTCTTTTGGATTGTCGTCCTGAAATGTAACATCATAAACATCAAAATATTTCGTAATTGGGAACAAAGTTTCTGCAAGAAACCTAGAATGATGCTACCAAAATAACCTCTCAGCCATAAAAAATCAACATGAAGACCGCACCCCAGAGCAAACATTCAAGGTTCAAGGTCAAGCTTAATCTGTAGACTGCCTTGACTACTATAGATTTTCTAGAAAATCTTATGATGGCAAGTTTGGCATGATATAAAGAGAAAGAACTGCTCCAGAATATGAGAAGGGAAAGATTGATATGTAATGGAGTCTTCAAGTTACATACTATGGTATTTTGGCACCTCATGCAAGGAAAAGAGGTGACAACATTTTCAAGCAAAGTGCAATACCTCTCTGGCCTTGTACATATCCCGAAAGATCTCTATGAGATGCTCCTCTTCTGTTGAACATGTAAGCCCAGTAAAAATAACTTCCTTGCAGTATTTGAGATAAGAACAGAGGTCACTTGAGTAGTCTGTAAAATTAGAAACACCAAGTCAGTGTCCTACCATTAAGTACTCCCACCAGCCGCAAAAGTGTCAACCAAAGACCCAAGAAATCAATGCATTATAACTTTATTAAAGATATAAATGCAAGAATCTAAACTGGCATACAAAATGATATGAGGAACAACTCTTCTTTTCATAATATCACACTCCTATAATTCTTAATAGATTAAATGAAAATAATTTCACATGGTCAGTATAACATCTTATTGACTTTGCAAAGTTAAAATATCATCTTTCTGTAACTGGCAGAAATTATAGAAAAAATCTAGTACTTCCCATTTCAGTGATGAAACGAAATTACTCTATACCATTTATAGGAACAAAAAAGGAGAAGCAAAACTTTGTCTTAATTCAAGCACATGCCAAAGTGGTCAGATGTTCTCCATCAATTTGCCCTGTTTGTATCTGTAGATGACAATTGTACTACATTAAGGCATTACCAAAGGAGTAACATTCGAGTAGTCCAGAATGCTCACGAACATTTAGGAGTTAAGACACAGAATGATGCACAGGAACCCACATGTGCTTTTACCCCACATTAGCCCTGTTTGTATCTGTAGATGACAATTGTACTACATTAAGGCATTACCAAAGGAGTAACATTCGAGTAGTCCAGAATGCTCACGAACATTTAGGAGTTAAGACACAGAATGATGCACAGGAACCCACATGTGCTTTTACCCCACATTAGCTTTTCACTTCCAGGCAGGAAAGAGAACAATACCTTTTAGTCCATGAAATATGCAAATGACCTTTGTACTTAATTTAGTATAGCAAGTTGAATATAGATTAACTATTGCCAACATAAGTATGACACAGACTAACACGAGTACCAGAAAATAAAGCTAATGGGGACATAAGGCAAAGAGCCAAAAGCTGTTCAAATTTACCATGCACAACATTGATTTTATCATAGGCAGCTGCAATAGCACACAACAGTTCTCTCATGCCAAACTCCTCGCTGTTACTGTCATCAAGAATCCTGAAAGTTGATGAATTTTCATCAGGAGCAGATCCACCTGCGTTTCTTCTTTCCTCACAAATCTTCTGTAAAGAACTACAACTTCAGTCCATTTGCATTTATCAAATAACTTAAATGACATAGGGAAAGGGAATTTATGTGGCAAACTCACCTCCCATATGCCTTGACCGTTGATGTTATACAGAACTCGTAGAGTCACTATTAGTATAGCCATCACACAAACCCGTGTAGGGACTCTAGCAGGATTACTGGACAACCATAATTCTGCAGGCATTGCCCACTCATAAATCCGGCATGCGTGGGGAAGGATTTTATCTACAGGCAGTGCCAAGTCTTTCAAACAATGTTGAGCAATTGCATAAAAGTTAACTGAAGGAAGCCTCAAGCCTATTCTTTGTGCTATGGATCCAGCAGCAGCTTCTAGTTGCCATGCTCCAATAACTTGCACCGGCCTGAACAGCTGCCTTGCATCCAAAGGGCAGCGATGCTGGTACAGTGAGCTCCCAAGGAGCTTGTCCACTTCAGTAAACACTGCCAGATAAGGGATTTTGGATTCCATTGCCCACCTGTAAATGTCACTAGGTAGGATGGCCTCACGGGCAACATGACAGGCCAAGAAACAAATTGCCAGTGTCGAGTAAATGGGCAGCAACGCCCTTAGGGAGCGCAGAAAGGCAAACTCAACCCTGCGCCTGTCTTTTTGTTGCGGAAAGATAGTATCGTCTGCAAACAAGAGAAGGATTCATGTGGAATTTGTTCTGCTCTTCCGATGGAAATTATTACCTAAACAAGGGCGAGCGTGGACGGCTAATAATCACCTCCACTGCCAGAACGCTTGTCGTGGTCCGCGAGCACCTGGCGCGCCCACATATCGTCGAACACCTTGGATGCGGCGACCCACCGCACCCAGATGGTGCCAGCGACGCCACATACGAGCGCGCCCACCCGGTGGCGCTCTACCAGCACCTCCAGCTGCCGCTGCAGAATGACCTGGAGCCCCCTCACGTAGAGCCAGCGCACCCGCGCCGCTAGAACCTCGGGCTGCCCCCACGTCCCGGCTCCGGGCGCAAAATCCCGCGGCTCGCTTGGCTCCAGGAAGTCGTCGAACCCGGCGGGGGCGGGGGCGGGGGCGGGGGCGTGAGGGGTCCTCGGGTAGGGCGTGGGTGTGTGGGTGGCGAGCTTGGCGGTGGGCTGGGTGGCGACGCGGCGGACGGAGATGCTGCCGGTGACGAGGAAGCCGTGCGGGTCGGCGGCGGTTGCCTGCGTGGCGTGCACGGCAAAGCACCTGCGGCACGTGAACAGCCCCTCTTCAGCGTCGTCGGCGCTGTAGTCGTCGGCGGAGCTGCAGTATTCGCATACGAGGTGGAGGACGCCGCCGCCGTAGGGGTCGGGCGAGGCGCCGCCGGGGTTGAGATCCATGGCTGCGAGCGACGGCGGCGAGAGAGGCAGGGGCGGCGTGGCCGCAAGCGAGAGCAGCAGGTAGGGAAGTGCGGCGGCCGGCGGCGCTGGGCGAGAACCCCTGATAATCGCTCCGCGACTCTATTGCGGGGTGTCTACCGCGGCCCCTGAGTGTGTCTATCGCAGGCGCGTGGTTGTTTTGCAGAAAGGCCCTCTGACTTTACCGGAATCAACCTCCGGTCCAGCGAGACCCTCCGTGCATAGTGAACGCGGTCGAATATTTCACGCTTAGACTCTTTATGTTAAAAATATTTCAAGATGAAGAAGAGAAAATTCGAAAATCACGTCGATTTTGCAGAAAACCGCCCGCCCGTTATTTTTGCGGAAACACCCTTCCCGCACCCGCTGCCGCGGTTCGAGTCCCCGCCCCGTTCCTGTCTCCCATTTTCCCTTTCCGTTTTCTTTTCCCCCATTCGCTCACCGTCCGCGTCTGCTGCCGCCGCCCGTCGCTGCTAAGCCCACCACGGCAACTCGCTCCTGCGTGGCGAGTAGTTTCTTGCCGAAGTCGTGGGGGGCCCGCCACGGGCGTGGGGATCTGGACCTATGGGGATGGAAGGCGCGCCTGCGGGGACGCCGGCGGCCGCAGCAAAGACGAGAGGCGACGGTACACGAACGCCGGCCAGGTCGAGCGAGGTCAGGGGAGCGCGGCACGGACGGCTGTTGCGCGGACAGGTTGTTCAGGTCGGAATGCAACTCGCCGCGGCGCGATCGAGGAGGGAGACAATGCGGTGGAGCAAGAGAGCATGCAGGTCATTGGGCGGCGAGGGCCGGAGTTCTTATAGACGGCGGCGGTGCTATCGCCCTGTGCCGGGGTGCGGTGCTTCGCGACCCAGCCGGCAACGTCCTCGCTGCAGGATTCGTCCCCCAACTGGAGCAACCGCCCGCCCAAGGAGACCATCCTCCTCGACGGGTGCGACTTCGAGAACTGGCTCGTCGTCATGGAGCCGCCCCTGGGCGATGTCAGCAACCCCGATATCACGCGCGACGGGATCATTGATGGCTACATCAAAGACCCTCGCCCAGGTCGTCGGGAGGTACCTATCGCCGGATCCATTTCTCTGTTTAGTTGTTGTACTATATTTCTGTTTAGGCGATATTCCATATTAATGGTTGCGTGGAACTAGGGCTGGTTGAATCTGATATTCTGAATGAATCTCTGGGTATTATTGATTCTAGCAGCAGGCTCTATCGGATCCATATTAAATTTAAATTTCTGTAGAAAATAGTTGATTGGTCTTTAGTGTCCGTAGAAGTACGATTGACCTATTAATTGTTCTCTGCCTGGTGCGAGCTTGTGTAGTTGAACTGCAGCCATAAACATTCTGATTGGTAGTGTTTTTTAGTAAGTCAATTTTTTGAAGTGTGGATATGGCATATTGTCATGTAATTTGGTCCAATTGTTCTTCTGTGTGATTAAGTCATAGGACTACAAGTTTCAGTTCCTAAAAATGCAGGGCTTCCGGTCCATTTTGTCTCTACAGTGCCTCATCTAAAACTAATTCCATGTTTCAGTGAGGAAGATGCTAGGCAAAAGATATACTCGGTGTCAACTCGTCATTACTTTGTTTCGGTGCCCTTGTATCCGATGAATTTTCTTACAAACTAGAAGGTATTTGCGATCTCATGAAGTAATATGTAGGAAACTTCATAATTAAATACCATCGAATGTTCTTCCTTGGATCTTACGACTTCTCGTCATTCGCAGAGTTGCCCATGGTCCGCTGGGTTCTTCCTGATTCATACTTGGATGTGAAAAATAAGGACTATGAAGGTAATGGTAACGTGTTTCCTATATTAATATACATCAATCAGTGAAAGGTTCTATATTGAGATCCAACAATCCTGCTAATTTATTTTTTGGACTCTGGTCTTTTTTTGCATTCTCTCTGTTGCTCGCTTGCTTGTTGGATATAGATATGCGATAGTAGAATATCAACATTCACTACTACAAAAAGGGTTTTTAGGGGCGGGTAAAAACATATTTTTAGGGGTAGGTACTGCAACCACTCCTAGTTTTCGCAGCTAAAAATCACTCTTTTCAGGGGCGGGTACGTTACCCGCCCCTGTAAATCCATTTCCAGGGGCGGGCCAGGCCATCAACCACCCTGGAAATGCATTTGTAGGGGCGGGTCACCTCCCACCCGCCCCTACAAAACAATTTGTTCCCCCTACCCGCCCCTACAAATGCATTTCCAGGGGCGGGTGATGGCCTGGCCCGCCCCTGGAAATGGATTCCCAGCCCGCCGAATTTGTTCCCGCCAATTTTAGTGGTTCTCAATAAACTAATCCATTCAGATCCAACCCTCAATGATAATGAAGATGCAATCAACTTATATAACCAGTTCACAAAAAGAGAAGAGTAAGGAGACATCCATACCACTTATATACATCATTATGTTAATTTGTTCTAAAATTCTAACAACGATCAATACTTAAGTTCGGACGATAAGTTACAATCCATATAAAAAAGGGTGCGGATACATTTATGCATATTACAAATTTCATAGGCCACTGGGGCGCTTCCGTAGATAGTCAATGTAGTTAAGGTCTCCAATCATCCAGCCTAGAACTTCATCAAAATAACCTAGAGCACGGATGAATACACTCTCCTCCGCAGCCCAGTGGACATCACATTCAATACTATAAATATCGAATATAGGAGTGTTTAGCTGATTTATCTTGTAAAAGGTGAGTTTTGCTTGGAACTTGAAACCTCTGATCCAAAATGCCTCTCCACCCATGTACGTTAAATCTAACTTCTCCACGACTTGATTCAAAATCGCCCTAAAGCTCACTGCCGCCAATGTATTACCGTAGGGGAGGTCCTACAAAGTGAAATTAACGTTATGAAAGTTGAAATATGTAACATAGCTGAAGTTACAATGACAAAAAAAAACATTTTCATATCCAATTTTGGCGATTAAGCATACAAAGCCTCTCATCAGCAGTCGCAATGACATTACTTTCTCCTGACTCAAGTTGTTGAATTTGAAAATATGAAAAGTCCGGAACAAAGTACCCATGAGTCTGAAGCTGTTGTAGGCAGGCCTCGACGACTAGCCTCTCATAAGTTACCCAAATTGGTGCCGCTCCACCCATTGCGGCAATTGAAATCATCGAATGAGACTGCTGTAGATCAGGTACTTCGAAAGAGATACTAAGGATTCCAGAGTAGGTTGAAATCATCTAGTCCTAAGGATTCCAGAGAATTTTAGGTTGAAATTTTAGGATTTTTCTGTGAATTGATATCGATTTTTAAAGTTCATTGATTGTGAATCTAGAGTTAAAAACTCATTTACAAACAGGGCCTGAGTTTTTGCGCTAAGTACCCTGCCAAGATCTAAAAAAAGCAATCGAGTCCCTAGGTCATCACCTTGAGAGGAGTCGTCGGCGGGGAGCCTCGGTGTGGGGAGGAGGCTGACCGCGGGCAGGCAGCGGTGTGGGGAGGAGGCCGACCGCGGGCGGGCGCGGGGAGGATGCTGACCGGTGTGGGGAGGAGGCCGACCGGCGTGAGGAGGAGGCCGCCGCGGGTGGGCGTGGGGAGGCCGCCGCGGGGAGGACCTCGGCCGCGTGGAGGAGGCCGGGAGCGGGCGGCTGCGGTGGCCGGGAGCGGGCGGCGGCGGTTAGGGCGCGGACGTGGGTGGCGGTGGTTGCGCAAAATTTTAGCAGCCTGTCGGCGTATGCTCGCGCGCGTCCGGGAAATGTGAAATTTGTCTAAGTCCCAGACCATATAAAGTAAATCGATTTGTAGGGGCGGGTGATGCCCCCACTCGCCCCTAATAATTTTTTTGTAATTTCCACTAAAAATTTATTTAATACACAAATAATAGCAGAACACATCGAAAAAATTTAAATTTTTTACCATAAGCATTATGTGACATGTAGAATTTAATAAAAATATAAAATCACTATTTTATTATACATAATGGTTTAAAGTGTCGAGACCACAATGTGTACCTCCACACCATACTATCTCATAGCACTCAAGTCTCTCTTTGTGTTTTGAATACTCTCAATCAATATGTATTGAAATATGTTTGTCATATTTTTTACTAGTTCTATACTACACAATATGGTTTTAGTGCAAATTTGAGTTTTTTTCCATATATTTTGCTATTTTTTTTGAATTAAATCAATTTTCGGTTGAAATTGGAAAAATGATTTGTAGGGGCGGATAGGGGGGTGAGCCGCCCCTAAAAATACGATTTGTTAGGGCGGATCACCCCCTCAGCCGCCCCCGAAAATGTTCGCATTTGCAGGGTGATTGGGGTGATGAGCCGCCCCTACAAATGATTTATTTAGGGGCGGCTCACCCCCAAGCCGCCCCTGAAAATGACGGCCATTTATAGGGGCGGGTGATGGGGTGAGCCGCACCTACAAATTGATTTTCAGGGGTGGCTCATGTGCTACAGTACTCATTGCTCATTTCTAATAACGGGTGACATTTTGGTCCACCCCTAAAAAAATTGGGGGGTTGCTACAAATCATTTTTGTAGTAGTGATTGATCTATTCAAATCTTCGTGATCAGATGTAAATGACATGGCAAGTTATTTAGGTAGAATCCAAACTCCTGTGTTTTATGAAATTCTGCTTGGGTCCCCTCAATTGAGTTGCCTGTTTTGTTCCCACCGTTTGCTTCCTATAGCCATAAGTGATTTAAATATATCGCTGTGTGCACAAAGTGAGGTCATGAACTGCTGGAGCTGTGTCCAATCAGCTTGAGTGATTGTTTAATTGGCATCTTGTATGTGTCTGTTCCTGTCTTGTTGAAAAACACCAAGAGGTTTATGAGCCTACCTTGTAATAGCAATTCATTTAATATTTGTTTGAGATGATATTGTTGGAGTTCATTTTTTGCGTCCTCTTTTGTTAAGACAACTGATCGTATGAGTTTCAGCATATTTATCCTTGCTGGCAATATGCCGAACAAAGGATCAGGGTACAGCAAAGGCTCACAAATTGAACTCAGAAACAGTGACCTGAATTGAGATTGTCATGTGGTAGGCTTTATCCGTTCGAATTATGCACAGATGCCCATTTCATTTTCACCTAAAAACCCCATAAATCATTTCAAACTAAATTACAACTGGGCAACGTGAAGAAGATCCACTATTTATTACAGGCGATGAAATCATTAAATTGCAGTCAGTGTATCAATGGAAAGACAAGTCCTGCTGAAATGTTTTGAATGCCCTGTCGGGACACCACCTTCGGATCCCGCCGAAGGGCCACATCACCGAAGGTCCCAAGCTCAAGGACCCCACGAAGACCGAAGGCCCACGGGACTGAAGCTTCGAGACCCCTGAAGGACCTGGTCACCGAAGCCACAAGGTCCCAATGGCCCAGCCAGGTTGAAAGATCGATGCCTTCGGAGGACCTTCGGAAGAAGAGAACCGCTAGACCCATGCTCACCTGGAAAGCCTCTAGAGTCAATTCATAGTGCTAAGGGCACATATGAGAGCTACATCCATCCTATGCCCATCGATCAGAATAATTTTAAGGGGATGGTTGTAGATGCTTTTGTTTATCATAAATATTACAAATCTCATAGTGGTTTTTGGCACATGTGTTGCAGCTACAACTTTGAAGATCCATCAAGCAATGGTGACCAAGTGGGAAGCGACGTCGCCAAGGTCAACTGTAACATGAAGTTTTCACAAGGTCGAGCTTTTGACCATAAACAAGCACTGCTAGGGGTAACCCATAGTTTTATTTATTTTTTAATAAAGTTTGCTTGTTAAACAAAATAAAAACAAACAAAAAAAATCTGTTGGTTTCCTAAAATAAAATGAGCTAGCAGGTAAGTTTAAGGATATGTTTTCAGGACAAATTCTTTCCTTCGGGTATTTTTGGTCGCTAACCATTACAGATTGAGATTGAAAAGAATGAATGGTAAAATATTGTTCCAAACAAAAGGGCTACATAAATCTAAGGCCTGGACATCC
This sequence comes from Panicum miliaceum, assembly GCA_032594955.1. Classification (NCBI taxonomy): domain Eukaryota; kingdom Viridiplantae; phylum Streptophyta; class Magnoliopsida; order Poales; family Poaceae; genus Panicum; species Panicum miliaceum. Next base: position 236,173 of record CM064070.1, on the reverse strand, counting down.
TTCCGAGTGATGGGACACATCAAAAACACATTATAACCTTGCCACGCATTGGACCAAGTGACACAAAAATCCAAGTGTGGGGAGGAAAAGTATGTAAGTATCACATGCTATGTTCCATTCGTTCAAAGTTTTGTCTAGGATTAAACACAATGTTAATCCCTATTTCTTGCTGCTTGGCTTGTTCCCTTTAAAAACAAAAAAAAATTATAGAATGTACTTCCTTCAACCTATAATAAAAGAGCAACCTGAGCTAGACGACTCATTTAGGTAAGTTGCTACTTCGATCGGTGTATTCTTACAGCAACCGAATTTCCAGTCTCACATTCTTTGCAAGTCATTGCACATATACAGGAAAAAGAACAGCGTGACCAGGAGATCAGCCAACCAACATAGACTGACATACATCACCCCTGCTACTACACATGTTCAACCATGTGTGGTGCACGCTGGTTTGAACCCTTCTGTCTCCCACCTTATGGTATGATGAGCAACTGAGCATAAAATATGATCACTTGAACATAGCTTTGTCTCTCACATGATGGCTTGTATAAGTCTTATTCCTTAATTAGTACTCAATTCTTGTGGGGATCATTCATAATTGGAAAGATCTTGCATAAGTTGTTGAACAATGTGATACAGCAAGATAGAAGTGTTTCTTCCTTTCTTGATCATGTGCTACTTGGAGAATTTTATTTTGAGCTTAAATTCAAAACCTCAGCTTCACATCTCCTCAGTGGTTTAAAATTCCTACCAAAGCCAAATGATTACATGTTTAAACCTCCATATAAGCTACCTATAGTTGTGTTGAGTTTTGTCAAATATTATGTACCTATGAAGTAGTGCCCTTCAAAACTCCGATCATTTTCCTTTGCGTATCTTTTCATTTGGTAGCCTCACCACACCTAGTTTTGCTAAATCCATACTGGATTTATGCATCCACCTTCTCCATTCCTTCAAATCCTACCTTCTGTTTTTCGTGTATCCTTGAACCCATCCACTCTATGGTCTATCAAAATAAATGCTCCATTATTTTTCTTTTGATATCTTCCTTCACCAAACCCCTTGCAATAGAGAGACATGGAGCTATTAAAAAAAATAAAGAGAGAGAGAGAAGAAAAAAAAGAGAGTGAAAAAAAAGAGAGAAGAAAGGATATGAAAAAAAGAAGAGGGATAGCTCCATGGTCTCAATTATCCAAATATTTCCAAGGAAAGGGATTTATCGAAATAAGGAGCCCAAATCAAGACCATATCCATCAAGCACAAGCTCTCTTCTTGTGTTTGTTCATACCTTACCGTGAGTTCGTTTTCTTCCTCATCTCTGAAAATCTCTCCCCCAATGATCGGAATAAGAAGTGGCACAACCTTCATGAGGGCTAATCATTGGCTCAACAACATATACAACATAAGTATGTTTCTTTTGCCCTACCCAAGCTCCACATAAGCCTTGACATAGTAGGGAAGAGTTGGTTGATGTAGCACTGGCCCGATCTTCCGGTAGGTATGATAGACTCGATTTGATGGAGGCTCCACGTTGGCGATCTGGGCTTCTAATCAGACATGATTCTAAGTCCTGCAATTGTTACACCACTGCTCTGTTGGTTATTAACCAAGCATAACTTGATTGACCTCGCCGAGAAGGCTGTTCCCGCAAGTGAATCGAAGAACACAAGCAAGAGGGTATAAACACGCAATCTGAAATTGCAGATGACTATGAAGTGAAAGCAAGTATGGAGTTCAAGCTCAAATCACAAAGGACTTATCGCCGCAGTGGTGAAGAACAAGAATGAGGGCCCTGATTCACAGCAAAAGGACTTGACGTCACAGTTACAATGAAAGAGATCTGTTTCTCGATGGAAAACTAGAACTAAACAAAACCCTAACCCTAATGTGCTGCGGCTACTGAGTTTATGAGCAGAAAGAGGGATGTCCTAGGGTTGGGGGCGACCAGGGAGGGGCGCCCACAACATAGGCTTAAGACCCGACACGATAGAAAGGCCAAGTTGGCCCGAAATAGGTGACGCAACACCTTGTCATGGTCACACAGAATGATCCATGAATGTTCTAGAGCTGGGACCACAACCAAAAGAAGCGTCTCATCGTCAGGTTTCCAACACATCCAAGATCACCTCATTTGGACGCCGTATGAGGAAGATATCGACGTTTTGGTGCAGGGCTGTCGGCTAAATCTGAACTGAACTTGCAGTCCAAGTTGGCGACAACTTGTAGCTTGTTGGTAAGGCCGTATTGTGTATGTCCAGCATGGTGATGTCCTCATCATCCTCCCTTTCTTGAATTGGAGTCATCCTCGACTCCATCCCACCATAATCAATCTCCTGCAAAAGGTTAGTGACAGCAGGACGCACTTTGCTAGACATAGGCATAGGATCATGTGAAAGCAAAATATGTCTGCAAAGCATGGTACGACATGGTGCACAATCATCATAATTTTCAGCATTAAGAGATGTCTTAGCAAGTAAAGCACCTCCCTTCAATTTAATTGCAGCAGGTGGGCCTAAAACATGATCATTCTTAGAAATTTCAGCAAGCTCTTTGTCATGTTTCATAATTTCAGCAGGTGTTAAAGGAAGCAAAACAATTTTCTTGCCCTGATGCATCAAAGTATATGTATTAGTTCTACCATGATGTAAAGCATCAGTATCATATTCCCATGGACATCCTAATAAAAGTGAACATGCTTGCATAGGCACAAGATCAAAATCGGCATAATCATGATATGAACTAATGAAAAAGTGTATTCTTGCTGATTGAGTTACCTTTGCCTTACCACTATTGTTGAGTCATTCTAGGTGATAAGGCTTGAAATGAGCACGTGTGGTCAAGACAAGCTTCTTGACCAGATCTGAACTCACCAAGTTTTGCAGCTCCCACTATCAATTATTGTACGAACACGATAATCCTTGACAACGAGGAACATGTTGCACAAATTATGGCATTGTAGCTTCTCCGGCTCATGCTCAAACTGTGTACTCAATGCACGCAACACAAGAATTGATTTGTAGCCCACAGCAGCAGTGGTAGGATCAATGGTCTCTTCTTCACTCTCCAAATCTGCAATATGGTTAGCAGCAGGAGGCAAATCATTTTCAACATCACTAGCACTTACATATCCTCCATCATTAGTTGTAATGAATGCACAAGAACCCGGGCAATCCTTCATGACGTGTCCCATGCCGTTGCAGCGGTGGCACATGATGTTGGTGGAGCGGCTCGATGAAGCACTAGTGGAATCTACCTTCTTCTGTTGTTGGGGCTGCACAGAAGACACATTACTCACCTCCGAAGTAGGTGTAGTAGCAGCAGGCGGTGTCGCTGGTGGCTTAGCAACGGGTGCCTTGTGCTTGTCAAAGTCGGAACGCTGCTGAAACGATCTTCCAGTAGTGGATCTGAAAGCTTGTTGTCATCATCGTCCCTGTACTTCTCTTTTAGCTTTGAGAGCAAGATGATACAATTGGCTAAACCTGTTCCATTCTTTGTAATCAAGAATATCCTGTATATCATGATGCAAACCACCAAAAAAATCTAGCAGAAATATTCTCATCATCTTCATGTATGTTACAACGTGCTAAACCAATGATTTGCTCCTGATAATATTTCTCTACTCCCTTATCACCCTGATGTAAAGTTTGCAACTTTAAACGCAAATCACATTGATAATAAGGAGGTACAAAGCGAGATTTCATACATTGTTTTAAAGGGTTCCAAGTTTGAGGTAGAGCATTGGCATTGTTAGTGCAAAGATCATTCCACCAAAATAGAGCAAAACTAGTAAACTCACTAGTAGCAAGTCTAACTCTATGCTCAGCAGGAACCAAATGAGAATTAAACTTTTGTTCAATAGCAAGTTCCCAATCTAAATACGTCTCAGGATCAGCAGTACCAGCAAAAGGAATCATGGTAAACTTTGTTTTAGCAAACAGATCATTATTATTACCACGATTATGATTACCTCCCATACCTCAATGATTACGCCGAAGACGATCAGCATCAGCATCAACGTCATCATCCTCATCTTCCTTAAATAGGAGGCAGTCGTTGTTCAACATATTTAATCCGGGTGACCAGAGTGTTAATAGTCTTCATCATGTCATCAAACTTCTCGGTGATGTATGTGCGCTAGTCATCAAGATGACTTGTAAGCTCATCCTTGGACACACACTCATTGAAGTCTGAAGGGGACTCCACTTCTTTCCCTGATCCTAACATGGTTACAAGATAAAAAAAATAACAACAAGGTATTATCCCTATCAACTAACAGCTATCGGGTGGTGGTGAAAGTGTAGTGGAGTGCAATATCTCAAGCGGCTTACCGTCTTGCAAGTATTCTTACCAAAGCCAATAGGGCGGTACAATCTGTTGTCAAGCTTGAGTGTAACAGTTGCAAGATGAACCTGTGCTGATTAGAAGTATATGTGGAGGTTGGACAAACACAATATGGTAGCAAGGGATTAGCAATAATTACAACAGATTAGCAAAGTTCAATAAGTATCCAAAGTACTAGTCACAGTTGCTGGCTAAGATATGTCCCTAGTTGTAGCACAACAAGTTAGAACAAAATACGATGGATAGAACTCAGAGAACAAGCAAACAACAACTCATGCAATTGTTTTTATTCTTTTCCCTAATTTTTCCTCCTGTCGTTGTTTTTTTGCAACTTTTTATTTTTTAACTATTTTTTATATTATTCTCTGAATAGGGATCACATGAGATGGAAGCACAAAAATTTTCAACTTCAACAGAGTTAAGATGTGATCCACAGAAAATCAGGCACGTTCTCTGAAAAGCGTGCAACAACTTTAGAGCTTGAGTTTTCCCACTTAGAAGTGAAAATTCGCAAATTTGAGAATGACACCCCCAGTAGTGCCAGGGAGAAATGGATGCAAAATTTTTTTCCCGAGCAATTTCAGAAAAAAGTTTTCCCTATTTCGAGTTACGTACGAAAAGTTATGCCTGTTTTAAGGAAGGACCTCCAAGTCAGGGTTTTTTGAAGACACAACTAGGCAGAAGGGGTGGCGGCAGCTAGGGCCCAGCTTTCCTATCCTCCCAAAACCGATCACGGCTGAGCAAAGTATCTCAGCAAGCAACCAAGGGCAAAGTATCCTTGGTATATGCAGCAGTAGGTATCGCCAGATGAACTAAGAAGGGCTGCGATGCAAGGCGAAAGGCACAAGATGGCCTGCAACTTATCTAGGGTTTGCGCGGCGAGAGTTTACACAAGGCGGCTAGTGAGGGCAAGTGAAGTAATGTGAGGGCTCGACTTGTTGTTTGGGGTAAAGTGGATGGGGCAGCGGTGGAAACAAAACAGCAACGGGTGGTTGACTACAACTACGAACACACTAAACCAGCAACAAGACTCGACCACGGACACGAACTCAACAAAGCGAATCTAAAATAAAAATTGCAAGGCTAAAACAGTGATAGGACAACAGAAAGTTTATATTTTTTGGGGCTTTTTGTAGACTGTAGGTGAAGGAACAAGATGAATCTAAAGGGGAACACGAAATTATACCTCACGGTAAACCTGAATCCTGATACCACTTGACATAGCACTGGCCCGATCTTCCGGTAGGTATGATAGCCTCGATTTGGTGGAGGCTCGACATTGGTGATCCAGGCTTCTAATCAGACATGATTTGAAGTCCTGCAACCATTACACCGCTGCTCCATTGGTTATCAACCAAGCACAACTTGATTGACCTCGCCGAGAAGGCTCTTCCTGCAAGCGAATCGAAGAACACAAGCAAGAGGGTGTAAATATGCAGTCTGAAGTTGCAGAGGAGTATGAAGCGAAAGAAAGTATGGAGTTCAAGCTCGAATTACAAAAGGACTAATCACCACAGTGGTGAAGAACATGAACAAGGGCCATGATTCATAGCAAAAGGACTCGACATCACAGTTACGATGAAAGAGATCTGATTCTCGATGGAAAACTAGAACTAAACAAAACCCTAACCCTAATACGCTGTGGCTACTGAGTTTATGAGCAGAAAGAGGGAGGTCCTAGGGTTGGGGGCGACCATGGTGGGCATCCACAACATGGGTTTAAGGCCCGACACGATACAAAAGCCAAGTTGGCCAAAATAGGTGATTCAGCATCTTGTCGTATTCACACAGATTGATCCACGAATCTTCTGGAGCTGGGACCATAACCAAAAGAAGCGTCTCATCGTCAGGTTTCCAATGAATCCAAGATCACCTCATTTGGACGCCGTATGAGGAAGATATCGCCATTTTGGTGCAGGGCTATCAGCTGAATCCAAACCGAACTCGCAGTTCAAGTTGGCGATGACTTGTAACTTGTTGATAAGGCCGGCTTGTGTGTGTCCAGCGTGGTGATGTCCTCATCATTGGCCGAAGGCCCCGGGAAGGAATATAAATACTAATTGAGTGATCTGAGAGTACCACCTGAGGAGTAAGTGACCTGAGTATTTCTTGTTGAAAAAAACCTCCAAGTACGTTGAAAGAAAGGGAGGATAACTCTTCAATCAAGCTATTCAATTATTCAACTTCTAAAGGTAAGGTTCATAGCCACTTCAAACCCCATAGGTATGTTGAACATTTCGGAATAAGATTTATTCTTTCCATCTATCCTATGAAGCTATGCATGAAGCCCACCTTAGCCTCTGCTTGAAGTCCCAATGTTCATAATTCTAGCCTTTACTCAGGACGAGCAAAGGTCTAAGCGTGGGGGTGTGTTGGCGGTCGTAAACTCAGAATTTTTGACCACCAACAAGTTAATGAAATGGTTATTTGATTGAAAACATGATAGCTATAGGGCTTAATCTAACATGTTCCACAAGTTTTGGTGTATTTATGGTGCAGGGATGCAACAGACCAAAATTCAGCCCAAACCGAGGAAAAGCTGGTTCGGCCACACCAAAGTGGTTCGGCTGAAGCAAAGTTTGGTTCAGCCACACCAAGGTGGTTCGGCCGAACCAGAGTTAGACCAAATAGAACCATCTTCGGTCACATGCAAGGAAACACAGTTGGAACAAATCCCATGCGTTGGTTTGACATCGGTTTGATCCGAGGGACACAATGGATCACCCAAGGATCCATGGGCCCACAAAACACAAGAAAACGACTTCACTCACCGAGAACCACCCTAGGAACACATCATAGACCATCCAAGGAGTATGTCGGTGCAATAGAGGGAGAAACGGGCCTGGGTGTGGTGCAGCCGAACCACACATGGTGCGGCCAAACCCATAAGGTAGCATCTTCTGGTCTCCTTTCAAACATGCATGCAGGGAGGCGGTGGGATGTTTCTTGCTGCGTGGGATTATCACAAAACCAACCTTTGGAGGTGCTAGGTGGCAAGAGGAGAGGTATTGGAGGAGAATATTCCTAGGAGCATCTCCACTCTCCAAGGCAGCTCCAAGCTATAAATAGAGCAATCCCCCTCACTTCCAAAAGACACAAGTGAAGAGAAGCCCCAAGGAGAAGCCCTACAGAAATAGAAATACAAAATAGAGAGGGAGGCGAGGTGAGAGTGCTGGGGAGGCGCCGGAGTGTTGGCACCTCTTCCACCTTGTACCTCGGCGGATGCAGCTCAGCTTCGAGTAACATCCGGGTCTTGTCTGTTAACTCTAGTCTTTCTAATAAATTGTATTTTAGTAATTACTTTCATTGTCTACGGGTTCCTCATTCATTGTTTAGTAAGTTGTCTTACTAGCTTTGGGTGCTCTGCTCTAACGTGGAGTAAAGTAGTAATCGACTAGTGTAGGCACGATGCCTAGGCTTTAGGTTACCTTGGTTTGCACCCAACCCCATAGAGAGTTGTGGTAGCCGGTAGGTGGTGACCGCCCTGTCCGGCCTATGTATTCCACCACGTGAGAGCGGTTGGTGCTGTAGGACTTAGGAGTAGACTGCTCAAGTTACCCTTCTCATCCCTTTCTGGAGCTTGACCGGTCCGGGCACCCAAAGTAGACAGTAGAAGTAAGCTCCAATTCTCTGGATTGATTAGTCATATTGAGTTTATCCGTCAAGTACCCTCTCTACCCTTTATCCATTGCTCTCTTCCTTCGTCGTCATCCTTACCCCCAGATGAATTAGTTAGGATTAGTACACTTCGCGTTTGTGACAGCCCATAAGAGTTAGAAAATCATAAAACAACATATCAAAATTCACTTATAAGCATATGTATATGTGTATGTGTATATAATGAATAAACATGTGTGTTTAAACAAAGAAACACCTGTAACTTTTGCACATGATCATTAATGTCCATGTAATTGAATAGGCACAACCATCATCATGATAGCAATAAAAGTCTAGTTGAACACTAGGGGCAAATATGAAAAATTACACATGAAATGATGAGTTGTTTAAATCATAGTTTTTAGAATATTTAGAATAACTTTCAATCCTTTGGACAACTCAATTTTAGCCCAACATGAAAGTTGTAGATCATGAAAATTTGAGCAAGTTTGGTATTCAAAGATTTTTGATTGGACCACTGGTTGAGGGAGAAAAGTTTAGTTTACAGCTAGGCCCCTAAAACCTTTCCTATTTCCCCTCCCCACCCTTTCTTCCTCCTCTCTCCCAGTCCCATCGGCGGCAGACCACCATCGCCACCTGGCCGGTGCGCCACGGCCTCAGCTCCGGCCATGTGGGCCCTCCCGAAGCCGCCCCCTCTCCTGAAGATCTTCCTGGCCCCACAAAATCCTGCGCTCTCCCCCTTAACTGGCCACGGGTCAAGCCCCGACAGCCCGCGCGACATGTAGTGCCACCGGCGGCAGCAGTTGTCACCGACGCCGTCGGTTTTGGACCCCCACTGCTTGCCTCACTCCCTTGCACCGTGCAGCACGCGCCCAGATCCACCTCCCCCTCTCTGCGCCTATAAAAAGGGCTGCTCAAGCCCCTTGGAAGCCGCCGCACTTCCTTCCAACTCCGACGAGCCTCTGCTCTGCCGTGATGCCGCTCCTCCGCCCCCACAATGACCAAAACGAGCACCCCCTGATGCTCCTCCCTCCCTTGCCCCTCGCCGCCGGCGAGCTAGGCTCGCCGGATTTGGCCGGCCGCCGCCACTCCATGGCCTAGGGACTACATTTCATCGATTAGAATCTTTCTAGGGCGTAGCATGCAAATGTCCAGGGACCTCATTGTAAATAGAAACTTGAGTTCTTGAATTCAAAACAGTTCTATAATCGATAATAAATTGTCGAAAAATCATAAAAAATGCAAAATCGACTGTTCTGTAATCCTTGGAACAAAATCTACTATTTTTGTTACATACACTTCTTCAGTTTCTCAATATATTGTGCTCTAGGATAAAGGGAAGGTTAAATAGCATTTAAATGTACCCACTGTTGTGGACCAGTGCTGGACTTGATTTTTGAATGGTAGTTTTTGTGCTAGTAGTGTATCTTCTCATAAAAATTTCATGCAATGCATCCACCCACAACTAGATGTTTGGAACACCTTTTGTTATATGCTAGATTTGAAATATCTATTTTATTTATGCAGTGTAGTACTAGTTTTAAGTCAAGATTTTGCTGAGACCTTGTTGTAAATGACTAGAAGCTTTACACAAATTTTGAGCTTAGTTACTTAACTGGAACTTGCTGATTCATTTATTCCATGTTTAACAAAATAAAACTACAACTAGTAGTTCTTGTACTAGAAAAATAATGATCTTTCTGCTAGTAGGTTAACTTGAGTAAATGAAACTACGAAAAAAGTTTGAGACTCAGAAACTAAAAGGAACTATCTGTAGAAATAGATCTTGTTAGACTTAGATGCAAATTATTTCTTCCACCATGTGAGATGTTGGATAGTTGCTCACTTAGAATGGCTAATTGAACTAGAATTTTGAAGCTAAAACTTGGAAGCAAGGACATATTCTTAGTTGCTTTTCGGCAAAACAAAACCCCTCAAGCCAAAAGCCTTGCATGTCTAGGAGTCGGCTAAGTATATTCCAATAGTCGGGTAAGCCTTGCTGAGTATTAGTATACTCAGTCTTCACTACTGGAAATCAAGGCATCCGTGACGAACGATTTTCGTCACTGTAAACACGAAATACATCACAGAAGGATTTTTGTGACGAATTTGTGACGAATATGCGTTCGTCTTAGTAGCCCCTGTTAGGTCTACCGTGACGAACTTCCAAAAAACATCACAGAACTGTTTTCTCTGTGACGAAGAAACGTTCATCACAAAAGCATATTTTGCTTCTGTGATGAGTTGCGAAACATCACGAAAAGTCGATTCCACATGTTCCAGCCCACGCTAGCAGCTGACATGGCGCCGTCCACGTTGCCGGTTGATGTGTCATCCATGCTGGCAGCTGACATGGCAATGTCCACGTTGGCGGTTGATGTGTCATCCATGCTGTCAAGTGACGTGTCAGGCGTCACGTGCCACAAAGGGGGACCGACACGTGACGACCTTGCACGACGCCATGTGTCACTATTCGGGCAGCCCACGTGTCACTATTTGGTCCACCCACGTGCCACTCTGCGGGCAGCCACGTGTCCTTGCCTCAGGTCGACATGTGCCATTCCAGGACGTTGGCACGGTTCATTACCAGACAGAGCCACGTGTCCTCTTCTCGTTTGTGCGCGTGTCGCCCTGCAGCTTGGCCACGTGGCCTCGACCGATTCAGCCACGTGCCTCTTTCCTATGTGCGCACGTGTTGTTGTGCTGCTCGTCCATGTGGCCTTCTCTTGTTCGCCAACATGTCGGTTTTAAGGATGGCCATGTGTCCTTTCCACGTTACGCCAAGTTTCAGCTTCCTATTTGCCCACATGTGCTTCCGCGCTTGTGCCAATTGTCCTTCTCCTGTTTGTCCACGTGTCCTTTCCTGGCTGGCCCACGTTTTGTTTCTAGGTTCTTCCACATGTCAATGCCCTAGCTATTCACATGGCCCTTCCTAGCTGACCCACGTGCTGTTTTCCTATTCTGCCACGTGTCGGTGCCCTATTTGTCCACGTGTCATTTTCCTATTGCGGCACGTGGCGTTCCTATATGGATCCATTTCATCACAGCAGCATTTTCATCACAGAACTATTTCGTCATAGAACCATTTTCGTCACAGAACCATTTTTGTCACAGCACCATTTTAGTCACAGAACTATTTCGTCACAGAACCATTTTTGACACAACACCATTTTCGTCACAGAACTATTTCATCACAGAACCATTATACATTATACATCAAAATTGTTCCACAAATAGTTTCATTACATGACCAGAATTAGCGGGGCACTGTTCAGAATCACATTACGGCATAAATGGGAATGTCCAGGGTCACTATAGTTCCACACACATAGGATCAGAGCTGAAGAGAGGTACCAAGGTTGCTTTGGGCCTAGATGAACTGCGAAAGGAGGCGATGGCTATCTTCCTGTTGCTTCTTCAACTCCTCATACTGCCTTTGGGTTCTCTCCAGCGCTTCATGTGCTGCTTCATTCTGTCTCTGTAGTGCATCACTCTTCCTCAGTAGATCATTACTGTTCCTCTGGAGTTCTTCCACTCGTTCATGTAGAACAGTTGAACCCTATCTTTCAGCATCAAGTTCTTCACGAAGCAAAGCTTCAGAAGATGATCGACGCCTCGACCTTGATGAGGGAGCAACTATACTAGCATTCTTCAAGAAAGTGCTATTGGAGCTAGCCTGGAAGAGGGCCTTGGAAACAACCTCAGCACTAGGCAATCCTGACTGCCCATCAGCAACAACATCTACGTGTATAGTTTCCATTAACATCTACCAAAGGTAAAGATGAACTATTAGCCTACTGATTATATTGGATAAACAATCTAGAAAAAGGAACATTAAAAAAACTGGGAACAAAGGCAGATTGGATAACTGGTACTAAAAGTTGTTAACAAACCTCAGAAATACAGGTAGCCATGCAGGTTAACAATATATGATGTGGCATCTACAGAGTGTTGGAAAAAGAAGGACAAAACTCTTGCTGAAGGAATGTACGGGGACTTACAACTGCGTCTCTAGCCGCGGCACTCAAACCGTTCTTGTTGCTGGTATGGTAGACCTTGAAGGCTAACATGGCATCCACTTCAGTGGGTTCGACATCTTCATCAACTTGGAGCTCTACATCCTCGGTCACTTCAGTGGGTTCGGCATTGTTGCTCTTGTTCTTGTGCTGATGACGTATCAAATGCATGAATCAAACTTAAAGAATAATGGGACTTGCCACGAGAGACAGACAGAAGTGCAACAATAATGGGAAGCAGAAGAATGAAGAGGTTACATTAGAAACGTGTTGACACTTACATATGAATGCAACTGCGCAACGTAGCAGCGTGATCCTGTTGCTGAAGGTAACAAGACTCTGCCCCGATTTAGCTTGTTCTTCTCAGAAACCTCCTACATGAGATGCATGTGTTAGTCTCCATCATAAGTTTACACCGCTGTGCATCAGTCATGCTGGAGACAGGAAAGCACACGAAGAGAAATTACCCTGTGGTGTGCACTAGACCCCTTGTCAACAAGTCGGCACTACTGTGCATCAGTCACGCTGGGGATAGGAGAGGTTGTGTGGATCTCATTTGCAGGGACGCAAACAAAGTGTTTCTGCTTCAACTTATACCGCGTCTGCCGTATGGATTTCTAGAACACACTGCTACAAGCATCTGTTGTTGGCTGCTGCCTAGTGTCAATGCTAACCTTCCCTGGTGATTAGAATCCAAATCAGACTTACATGTAAGAGTTGAATGTACAACAGGGACTAGTAGGTAGGCACTCACAGATAGCCTTCCCACGAAGCCATTGAAAAGTTCAGGCTTTTCTTTGTATTCTTTCCAATGGGTCAAGATAGGAACTTGAGACCTAACAGCAACACCAGCCTCTGACGAAAACATGGCAGCTTGCGCCGGAACATGGGGCCTTTTGTTCCCCTCAAGAACAGAGATGCGCATCCTTATCCCCATAGCTTTGTTCATCCTGTCAAGCAAAACTCCCCGTGTTGCTTCCCTCGCCTTCCTCCAGCCACCTCTTTGTGTAGGTGCTGCAGAGATTTCATTCAAATTATCATCATTCATTTAATATGAAACCATGAGCGCTAATAAGCTTTAGGGTCAACGTAGTGACCTTCATCTTCAATGATGGCATTACCATCATCTTCACATCGTGCCTAGTCTCTGAAAGGACTTGAACAACCATTAAAGTGCTCATTACAGGTCGTGTCTTCTGCTACTGCTAGTGATTGTTCTTGCACAACATTGTCACCACCACAACTGTTTTCTGCAATTGACTGCAACCTTTCATGCACAGGCCGTTGAGGTGCTCCTGCAACGTCTAGCCTTTTTCGTATCCTTGATGAAGTTTCCTACGTGACATCTGTTGGTGGGATTGACCTCACCCTCTTGGATTGTCTTCCTCCAAGACCCAGGGCAACACTTGTCCCCACCTTCCTACGCCCAGAGCCCTGTAGATTTCCAAAGGCATAACTTGTAAGCATGTCCATAAACTAGAAGCACTTGTAAGTAGTGGAAATATGTAGTCACTGCATTGGAAAAAATAGTGCTGCTTGTAACCATAGGAAATCTCTAGTTCATGCATCCCCCACCCCACGGCCAAGTATAGAAGATGCACCTCATTTCGTAGGGGTGTCCGCTCCTGCTCTAATTCCGTATCATCATCTCCAATGTCGGGCTCTTCTTGAGGGATGTAATCTGCATCACTGTCAGACCTTCTCCCCTTGCTGCCTTCACTACAACCCTTTGAAGTTGTTTTTCTTCCAGTACTAAGAGCTGCTTTTATTTCAGACAATCCACTCACCTTCAATACTCTGTTATTCTCCCTGATGTTGGCTTCCCGTGCCATTTCATAAGCGCGGTCATCCGGTTCACGATGTGTAGGTTCTAACATGTGTGAAACATATTTTATGTGTTAGGGAGCATGCTAGAACCTCCAATCCCGAACCGTGGATGAATGTGTCCCTACCTAGAACCACAGACTTGAAGTAGGTTTTTTCCAGGAAATGCATTAAGAGATGATTTTATAGCAGACAATCTAATGTACGCCAATACTCTGTAATTCTCCTGATGCGGGCGTGCGGCTGCATTTGGTATTCACGGCAATCCCGTTCACTTTGTGTAGGTTCTAACATGTGTGAAATATATTTGAAGTGTTAGGGAGCTAGGTTGATTACATATTTATGTTTGGAAGTTGGTAGTAGAATGCAGAGCCACTAGAATCTACAATCCCGAACCGTGTCCCTACCTAGAATGACATAGAAGGTAGATGGATTTTGCATACCTCTTGCTGCTTGGCCTCGGGTTTCGGCCATTGTGAATCGTCGGGGTAGCTGCGCGTCGAAGGTGGTGCGGCTGCTACGATGCTGCGGTCGTCGACAACGTTGACGGCCATCGTCGAAGGGGTAGCAGATCCGGTGCAGTGGTAGTTGCGGATGGGGAAGCAGATCCCGTGCGGCGGTAGTGGCTGAATTGGAAGCAGCTCCAGTGCGGCGGTAGTGGCCAACGGGGAAGCAGCTCCAGTGCGGCGGTAGTGGCTAACGGGGAAGCAGCTCCGGTGCGGCGGTAGTGGCAGACGGGGAAGCTGCTCTGGTGCGGCGGTAGTGGCGGACGGGGAAGCAGCTCCATTGCGGCGGTAGCGGCCGACGAGGAAGCAGCTCCGGTGCGCTCAGCGTCGTCGACGGGGTTGAAGCTCCAGCGCGGTGGTCTCCGGTGGAGCAGAGGGGTCGAGTGCCGACGCAGAGGGGAAAGGCGAGAGAGATTGAGCGAAAAGGCGAGAGGTGGAGAATGGATCGAAAACTCAAAAAGGGGCAGAGGATATGGGGCGCGCGAGCGAGATTGTGACAAATACCCTTAAGAGTTTGGTTACTGCCGGAGCGGTGTGGCTTTTGCTTGAGGGGTACAAGGGACATTTTGAGCGAAAAGTTTTCGGCTTCAGCGGTAGAGTTGGCGCCAGGTGAAAATTTTGGAGCGCGGTGTCCCCTCTGACGCATGGACCCCACATGTCGGACTTCTTAGAATGCGTTATGAATGCCGCGACCATTTCTTGTGAACAAGACTCATTCTCTTTTTAATCTCCGATTTGAAATTTGGATTTGTCTTTCTCCCCCGTACAACCTCGAAATGACTTGATTCTTTTTGTAAAGTGAATCTAAAATGAAGTTCGATCCCATCGTTGCTCTACGTCACTCTCTTTCTATGGAAATGCACTCTTTTTTGAAAATGCCATGGTTCTTTTCACTCTAGCTTTTGCCATGAATGTGGAAACATACACATCAAAGTCAGTAGTGTTCATCACACTCAGATGCATATGGAAGCACTTGCGCTCATCACCTAACAGAAGATTACTCACGCTTACATTCTACCTCAACGCATAACCAACTCCCATAGCAACAAGGGCTACAGCCAGCAGACAGAAGAAAATCATAGCTTGGGTCAATTTCTCTGGGTTTGCTTCCAATCCATTGCTCTTCAGCATGGCACCACCTGCTGCAGGGCTCCCAGCAGCATGAATGTGCTCCATGGATTGGACTTCTTGAATCTCTTCTTCATCAACAAAATGTAGGTGGACCCTCTTTTCTTTAATCAAATCATTCAAGTAACCCCTCTACCATGTGAAATAACCACACCACTAAATAAACAAGAAACCCTTGCTTAAACCCTATCATAGATCTGAAAGCACAAAAACCAAATCAAAGCTAAATCCACTAAGTGGGCATTTAAAATACACTCGACCGATGTTCTCATTCCCTTTCCTCGATCGGGCCTCACGCATCCTTGCCCTCTTCGACGTCCGGCACATCATCATGGGCAAGCTAGTCTCCTCCCCAACAAGCGAGGGCATTTGCCATCTTCCGGATGAGGACTGTGCAACATGCGACATCCTTCCATGCTGGTGGCAATGGCGGGCGGTCGGACAGGCTAGATTTCGGCGGCAATGGCGGGCGGCGAGCAGAGAAGCAGCAGTGAGCCGCGTCTGCCTAAAGGATAAGGTAGGGACAGAAGGGTCCTTTGCCATGGAATGTGCGAAGACACGTCAACAACCTAGGCTTAAACACATTGTGAGAGTGAAATACTGAATGGATGGAAATTACTTAAATATCCCCGAGCGTCTCCCGCTTTCCCTGCCTACTCCTCCCTTCCTCTTTCGAGTCTGGCAAACAAGGCGAGAGGAATGATCCCCATCGAGCTAACCAGCGACAATGACTCCGACTCAGGCATGGGTTTCCCCAAGGTGGCAAATGTGTCGGTGCCAGCCAAACGCCCCCGTGGTCGCCCCCCAAAGCCTGAGTCGCGCCCGTTGGCCTCGCCGCCGGCCAAGCGCCCCCGTGGTCACCCGCCGAAGGCAGACAGGCCCTCCTCGGCCTCACCGCCGGTCAAGCGTCCCCGTGGTCGTGTACCGAAGGCAGACTCGCCCTCGTCGGCCTCCCCGCCGGCCAGGCGCCCCCGTGGTCAGCCGCCGACAGCAAACTCGCCCTCCTCCCACGCGTCGCCGGCCAAGGGTCGACGTGGACGCCCGCCGAAGACAAATGCGGCCTGCGTCGCCTCACCGCCGCATAAGCGGGCCCGCAGCCAGCCTCTAAAGAATGCGCCGTCCGAGGCCAAGATGTCTGCATGCATCGATGACTTCTCCGCCAGCCACGACGACTCCGACGAATCCCTTGACGAATTGGAGTTCATGAGGAAGCACATGCATGAGATAGGTGATGAACTATATGAGAAGAGCAAGATGCTTGCAAAAGCACAAGATAAGATTGCCGCACTTGAAGATGAACTTGGGATTTGGAAATCGAAAGCAAAAAAAAGGCGGAGGGCACTTGTGGAAATGCAAAGGAGTGATGTGGATGGGTAGTCACTTACAATAACTGTGATGTTATTTTGGTGATGTGAAATTGGTAGATGCTAGTGTGATGTATGAATTTGGAAAGTTCCTACCTATGAATTTGGGATGTTGTTCCTTATCTTTGGTGAACCAATTGTGATTGTACTCCATGTTAAGCAAATATGTAATGTTTTTACTCCATCACGAATACTCTGGTGAAAAATTGAGTTAATTTGTCATTTTTATTCCATCACAAATATTGTGGTGCAAAATTGAGTAAGTAAATTTGTCAGCAAAAAATTGGTCCAACAAATGAATCGAACTGGAGACCTCAGGCTTGTGGTGGGCTTTCCCAACCACCAGACCGACTGCACGCTTGTGAAGGTCATGGCTTTTCTTCGTTATAGTAGAATAAGGAAATGGACACGTGCCACCCAGGCGGTGCAGAGGCGGGCATCACCTGCTGCTCCACGTGGTAACACGTGATTGACTGAGAGGAATAAGAGCTTGTAGATAGTCCATCTTTCTCTTTTTAATCTGGAATTAAAACTTGTAACAAGTATTTCTCCCTCATAAGAACTCTGAATTTGATGATTCTTTTTCCTAGTTTTATATAAAATCACACTCTACCATTTCATGGAGTCTTTACTCTTGTTAGTTTCTATTTCTTAGATCTTTTATATAGCACATAGTTTTATACACCAAAGTAGAAAAAAACAAAATGATATTGCATGAGAATTGCAAATATAACTTCACATTCTCTAATTGTAAAAATTTGAGGTGTATATGATGTCAAAAGTATTGTGAGCTATGCAAACTTGAAAGTTTGAGTTAAGTTCTAGGGAACTATGTGGGAGATGTATTCATTTGTGAACAATGTATGGCCCGGCTTTGTTAAAACCATTTGATTTTTTTCCTTAGGCTTATGGTCCTAAAATGTGTTGATGTGTTAGTTTGTAGAATTTTCTGACAAACTTTTGATATTATTATTTTTTGTAATACCTTAGCAGTTTGAATTATCCATACGAAACAGTTGAATTTTGTTTCCATATCTCGTGCTTAGGCTATAATAGTATATATGTCCCTGAATATATTTTTTCTGTATTTTTTTAATCTTATTGGTGGCAGACGTAGTTCAATTTGAGCATACTTTTCAAATTTCTTGTAACGGTAACTATGAAGAACGTCTATGTTAGATGGGCTGAAAACTTATCATGGGCCATTTTCTAGTCAAGCCCGATTCATCATAGCTGTTCATCTTCCCATCGACGATGCAGATGCCACAACCAGCCACTGTCGGTTCCCGTCCTGGCTCCTGTTCTTCTCGCACGGTCTTCGAGGAGCACCGGTTGCATCAATGACCGGCGCCGGCGGCCATGACTTCCACCATCGGCTTTCTAAGGAAGGAATTCCTTCCTTAGGAATCCGAGGAAGTCCTTTATTTAATCACCATTTCCCCCACCATCGCCAGTCACCAGTTCCACTTCCACTAGACCAGTCTCCAGTTGAGATCGCCTGCCCGTCCGACGCCATAAAGCGAACCGGCTACTCCTCAGCCGAGGCCTCTGCCACCAGGTCGCGCCACCTCTCCCCCTCTGCCCACACCTCCGGCTCCCTGCCGCGCATGGAGCGACTCTACGGCGCCTCGGCGTCGTTGTCGCATGGCGGTTTCTCGTCGCGCTCCGATGCCGGCGAACTCAACCCACCGTCACCCGCGGATGTAGGACGCGGAGGCACTGGGGGCTCCCCAGGGCGTTCCCAGCTTCCTCCGTTGGTGGTGGCGCCTTCCTCCTCCACCCCCACGCCCTCGTCATCGTCGTCGCAGCCCTCGTCGTTGACGGTCACCCTTCCTGCGCCCGACTACGACTCCGACACCTAGACAGAGATGAACTCGCTCACCCTTCCTGCGGCCTTCTTCTACGACTCCGACACCCTTCGTGCGGCCTTCTACGACTCCGATACCTAGACGGAGACGGACTCGTTTATCCTTCCTGCGACCTTCTACAACTCCGACGCCCAGACGGAGATGGACGAGTCCGACGACTAGAACCATGGCTACATCAAACTAGTCCCCCGCGGCTCCACTCAGCGCGTCTACCGCCGCGCCGACGGCATCTACAGGTGCCCTATTTGCCTCAGCTTGGCGCACGGGTGGGCCATCCTAAATTAGGCCAGGGACCACGTCGTGGGGAAGGCCAACTCCTCGGCCCTGAGGGCTGAGTACAAGAAGAAGTACTTCCGCCACCGCGTCCTAGCCCGGAATGAGGGGTGGATGTGAGCGAGCCGCGCGCTGCATGCGCTGGTCACTGGGAACATGGAACGCAGTGACTGCCTATGCACCGAGCCTCACCGCCGCGGTGTGTGTCGTCGTCGTCGTCGATTACCGCTCCACGTGTGCTAAGTTCCACACGGGAGCTACTCTAATTTCAGCAGTTTCATGTCGTAGCTTAATTATTAGTGTCTGACATCTTCATTGTCCTAGCTTAGCTTGCAGTTTAGGAACTCAGTCGATCAGGTTTTGGAACTCCATGTGTGCTGTTTATGCATATATATATGTTTTAATGAATGTACTCGTCATAATTAATTGGTGTTCAATTGTTACTACGAACAAAAATAGTTATGCACAATTGGGATTATTAACTCGGCATAGATCCAAATTAAAGCATACAATGCTAGCAAATTAAACCTAGAATCCAAACATCTCGAGGTTGCAGCCAGGTGGCCCGCGATCTTAATCGCCAAGTCGAGCGGCAGCTCCTCGAGAGTCGACGATGGAAGCCGCTTCGCCACCAGAGGAGGGCTAAACGAAAGGGGTAACTGTTGATGGAGGAAGCCTTTTCGCCTGGCCCCACGTGTAAGTGACCGAGTTCCCCTGCAGTTACCTTTTATTGCCTATATGTGCCCACTTCCCCCAAAATATCCCATCAAACACGCGGTTTTCTTCTTCCCCTCCCCCTCGCCGACCGCCGCATCGCCTTCTTCTCCCATCACCGTATCGCGAAATAATGGAACTAGGCGAAACGTCAGGCGCAGCTTGGCCTCGTCGTCACGGAGAAGAATCGGGCACAGAACTAGACGCGATGGGAGACCCCAGTGCAACAACGTTCCTGCTGATGATGCTGCTGCCAGAGGATATGATCAGACGGATCATCCTTCAGTGTATTGAGGATGGGAGCGTCTATACGTACTTGATGCTTCGTCAGGTATGCATCCGCTTCCGCTGCATCTGCGACTCCACTGAGGTGCTCCAGCGCTTGTCGTTCCGTGAGCTTCATGAGCACTGCTGTCATATAAGGCGCGACGTCAGGTTGCGCTTCGAGCAGCACTTGCGCCTCGCTAATAATCCGGAGGTCGTATGCTATGAGGGGATGGAGAGGTTGATGACGCGGCAGGCGGATCCCGCCGTCGGGCTGGCGCTTGTCATCAAAGCCGTTGACGCTGGGGACTCCGGCGCTGCTTACTTCTTGGTGATGCTGCGATACTGTAGGAACCCGGTGGACCCCGAAGCGTTGGCGCTGCTCCATGGAATCAGCGGTGGCCCGTCACTCCCTGACGACCGGTGGGAGAACCACGGCCTGCTGCGGCTGCGCGGCTTGGTCCGGCAGGACCTCCACAACATTGCGTTCCAGAACCGGCTTTCTGATTGCGACGTGGCGCTGCTCGTCGAAGATACCCACGTTTGCACATGGGCGGAATGCAGGCGCTGCAGGGCTACTAGGAAATTCATCATCTGGTACTGCAGCGCGGAGTGCCGCATCCGTCATGAGTTCAACCTCTGGACGCGAAGCATGAACATCCCGGTAATGTACGCCGTCAGCAGGATGTGATCGAGACGCGCCCCAGGCCGCGGTCGGAGAAGAAAGAAGCAAGTGATGCTTCGCTGTGTCATCGTTGTGGATCGCACATGTGCTAAGTTCACACGGAGCTAATTTCTGTTATTTGATGTTTGTATCTTAGTTTGCATGGTGAACATGATGGAGTTCTGAATAGATTTTTTGCAGATCTTTTACATGTGTGTCATTTCTAATATAGTCAGATGTGCCATCTCTAAGCAAACTAAAGGAGAACAGAGCTTCCCCAGTCGTGCAATGGCCACGATCCCCAGTCAACGAATGGTCGTTTGGTTGACCCATATGTCCTCAGTCAACCAAAGGCCAGCATGTCCTCTCTGACCCATGGACCCCACATGTCGGTGATGCGGGCGGAGATGGAGAAAAAATCCAGCATTGGGGGAAGTACTATAACTTGCGCCGATGGGAGAAAAACCCCAATTTTGATGGGATGGATTGCGGGAAATGCGCCGCGTGTCCTCAAGGATGAAGGCAGAGGGATGGTTCGGCTTCTCAAGGAAGAAAGTTGGGACATGACAATTGTTTCCACCCAACAGCCACTGACATATCGGGCCAACAAGCAAGTGACGCGACGCGCCGACCACGCGTCGGTTCGGCTGGTCAAGGAAGAAACTGGGGACACGACAGTTGTTTCCACCCTATAGCCACTGACATATGGGGCCCACAAGAAAGCGATGCAACGCCCTGACCAGGAGCCACGTGATTGGCTGTGACGCATAAGACCTTGTAAATAGTCCATCTTTCTCTTTTTAATCTAGAATTAAAACTTGCAACTAGTATTTCTCCCTCATATGTACTCTGAAATTGATGATTTTTTTTCCTAATTTCATCTAAAATCACACTCTACCATTTAGTGGTGTCTGTATTCTAGTTAGTTTCTATTTCTTAGATCTTTTACCTAGCACATAGTTTTATACACCAAAGTAGGAAAAAAACAAAATGATATTGCATGAGAATTGCAAATATAACTTCACATTCTCTAATTGTAAGGTCAATATTAGTTTGTGTCAAAATTTGAGGCGTATATGATGTGAAAAGTATTGTGAGCTATGCAAACTTGAAAGTTTGAGTTAAGTTCTAGGAAACTATGTGGGAGATGTATTCATTTGTGAACAATGTTTAGCCCGGTTTTGTTAAAACTATTTGAATTTTTTTCCTCACGCTTATGGTCCTAAAATGTGATGTTGTGTTAGTTTGTAGAATTTCTTGACAAACTTTTGAGATTATTATTTTTTTGTACTACCTTAGACTTAGGAGTTTGAATTATCCATATGAAATAGTTGAATTTTGTTTTCATATCTCAGACTTAGGCTATAATAGTATATATGTCCTTGAATATATTTTTTCTGTATTTTTTTGAATCTTATTGGTGGTAGACGTAGTTCAAATTGAGCATCTAAGAGGATTCTAAACCGTTCGATCGTAACGCAATGGCCAAGATTCCCCATCAACTAATGGTCGTTTGGTTGACGTACATGCTCGTCCCCACCAGCTGGTCACTCGTTGGTCGTCCAAACCCAATCCCCCCCCCAGTCCTACTCGACGGCTGCGTCGGCGGTGGCGGTAGGCGGATCCCGATTGACAACGTCGGGGAGGTGTCCTGGTGTCCCCGGTGCCTTGGGCGGAGACATCCCCGTGCTTCCCCTTTCCGTGTCGCCGCGGGGCCTCCTAGATCCGGCGGTACCAATCCGGCCATCAATTTGTCCAACATGATTATTGTTTGGTCTGCTAGTGTTGAATTTTGTCTTGCACACATGTTTAATGGTTGTTTATCACACAATCAATTTAGGCAAAGATTGGCGAGTTGTGCAAAAAATTGAGCAGAGGGGCATGTATAACGTGCCTGAAATGGATGCTGACGTACTTCAAGATGATTACTGTTCCGATGCAGTGCGTGAAGTGCGTGAAGGTGATGCAGAGGCTGAGGATGTGCACCGGGAAGAGCATGATGCAGTAGACACAGTGTGTGGTGTTGTTGATTGCCTGTTATTGGATTAATTCATGTAATCATTATGCTGAATTCATGTAATAATAGGAGTTTGTACTTTAATTTGAGGGAAACATAAGATCTTCATTAACCATACTTGTATTTACATTGCAACAAGGAGAAGCAAAAGCAAGAGAAAAGCAACACCACCTAGGGGTGCTACACTCGCTCGCTCTAGAGCTAAACGAACACAAAAGCAACCAAAATCAGAGGCGCATGCGCAGCCTGTCCTAGCAACCTAGTAGGAGTGAAATCCCCTAGAGAGAATTTCGAATTCACCTTGAATCCTACAGTCCTCGCTGCAATACTTGGTCAATACTTGAGGCTCCCATGGATTGACAGGACCGTCGCACATGCCGCCTGCGCACGGAAGATCACTGCGCGGCACCGGCACCACTGCCAGCTCTGGCGGGTCCAACATCCTGCACCAATGCGTTCGTCAGATGCGCTCCGTGGCCTCCTCGCACCAGCGCAAACACCCGTTGTTGCGAAACTAAGGTCCGCCATCCCCGCGGCCTGCCGCCGCCGCCGCCACCGCTTCTTCCTCGCCCTCAACCTGTCTCATGTACCGCCTCGCAGCGTCGTCGCTCACGGCGCCGTAATTTGCCCTGTAGAGGAAGATGGCGGCCACATAGGCCGCCATATTGTGCCCAAACTCGGTGTCGTGTTGGAGCCCGACGGTGCATACCGGGGCCAAGGGCGTGCCTTTACGAAACGGGACTTCAAACCAGGTTAGGAAGCACGCCTCCGGGTTACCGACTTTGGTCAGGCGACCAACGAGTGTGGGGTAGCCAACGGGGTCGTCCCACGACATGTCATCGGCGAACTGCCCTAGTGCGACACGCCGGCCGACTTCGGGTTCGCCGCACACGCGGAGCATGCGGCGGCAGGTGGCCCGAAGCGCGCGGAGGTTGTCCATTGGCCGCTCCGAGGTGGCCGTGAGGCGGCCCGCGATCTTAATGGCCAGGTCGGTCGAGATCTCCTCCAGCGATGATCAGTAACGCCGCCTCACCTCCATTAGTGTGTCGGCATCGTCGATGACGTCAGGGAATGCCAGGCGTGTGGGCGTCGGCGAGACGGAGCCGGAAGTCGCGCGGGAATAGCAATCGTCCTCACGCCAAGGGATTGCTCGGTGTGCTCACCTGTGAGATTTTTGCTCAAAAAGATTGAGAGTGGAGAGTGGCGAGTGGAGTTTGTCGATGTCATCCATATCGTACGTCAACTTATATAAAAGAAATACCTAGTTGATGTGTTCTCGCTAACAGGTGGGCCATGGTTTGTGGGCCACATATGTGAGTGGCTGTTCGGTGGAAAAAATTGCCGTGTGTCCCCAATTTCTTTCTTGAGGACACGCGGCGCATTTCCCCCAATCCGTCCCATCAAAATCGTGGTTTTTCTCCCATTAGCAATGCCTGAAGCAATAGCAAGTTACAGTTCTAATTAAAGTAGCATAAGATGTTCATTAATTATACATATATATTTACATTAGCCACAAGATCCTTGGACCTCATGAAGCAAAAGCAGCAAAAAATTAAAGCAATACATACACTACACTTCTTCAATCTAAAATTAGCCACAAACCACTTCATTTCGCCACGCATCCGACAATCCTCGCTGCAATATTGTCTCCGTGGCCATTCTAGAGCCACTCCGCAATCCTCGCCTGTGCACGGAAGATCGGCTCGTGTTGGTGCCGGCGCCACACGAATGCATCTGCGCTGCCACCTTCTCCAGACCACATGCGCGGCACTCCGACGAATCCTGAAACACTCCCTGAACATGTCATCACGGACCCCCACCGGCCGCGGCCATGTGTTGTCCACGGCCATGGCTGCCTGTCTCATGTACTGCCTATCAGTAGCGTCGACGCCGGTGCCGCCATTGGTCATGTACAGGAGGACGGCGGCCACATAGGCCGCCACTTCGTGGCCGCCCGCGGCGGCGCGCTCGATATTCTCATCGAGGATTGCCAGGGGCGTGATCACAGGTCCACGGAAGACGACATTCACCCCATGAATGAAGCTGGCCTCCAGATTGCCGAGTTGGGCCAGGCGAGAAACAAAGGTGTGGTACGCATCGGGAATGTGCAACGCAATGTCGGTCAACCCCACTACGTTGATGCGCCGGCCAACTTCAGGGTTGCACTACACGAGGTGCATGCGGTGGCAGGTCCCTTGAAGCGTGCAGAGGTCGTCCATTGGCCGCTCCGAGGTTGCAGCGAGGTGGCCCGCGATCTGAATGGCCACATCGGTAGGGAGATCCGCCATCAGCGACAACCAGGGCTGCTTTGCCGCCATGAGTGCCGGCGGCATCGACGATGTCGCGGAAGCAGGAGCGCGAGACAAGGTCGCGCCCGAGGGCATGGATGGAGCTGTTGCACGTGGACAGCGGCGAGCCGGAGAGGGGGATAGGTGTAGCGGTGTGTGGACGATTGTGACCCAGAGCGGTGGATAGGTAGAGCGGCACGTGGACGGCAGCGAGCCCTAGCGCTAGAGGGAGGCGAGCTGAGCTATAGTTCAAGTTCTTGGTCGAGATCTTGAATGCGTTGCCACTTGCTAGGAAGGTCAGGCGATGCCGTGTCTTGGGGGGGATGACAAGCTCGTTGGGAAGGTGCGCGGTACAGGAACCATCGTAGCTTTTCCAGCGATAGGAGAGGAAGAACATCGGGGAAGATCTAGCGGGCCTTTTCCTCTTCCTTGGCCGGATGCAGTGGCATAGTCAATGCGTCATGCCACTTGCTTGTGGGCCATTGCTTGTTGTCCCGATATGTCAGTGGCTGTTGGGTGGAATCACCCCTTTGCCTCAGGGTTTTTCTCCATTGCCTCTCCCGTCGACAGGAGGTTCAGGCGGCGCCGCATCCCCGGAGGTGCGCCGGGCCTCGACAGGTGGGACCCGCATGTCAATCTCATTGAAGACACCCGAGAAGAAGGCGCCTCCTGGTTAGCGCGTCGGCCCATGCGAGGGGAAGGCGCGCGTCCTGGTCTGCGCGTCTCGTCACTTGTCTGTGGGCCATGGTTTGTTGGCCCAATATGTCAGTGGCTGCTGGCTGGAAACAACTGCTATGTCCCCACTTTCTTCCTTGAGAAGCCGAACCGCGCTGGTGCCTTTTTGCCCTCTTCCCCCAAACTGTCCCATCAAAGGTGGGGATTTCTTCCATCGCCGCCCGCATCGCCTTCTTCAACCTCCCATCGCCGCCCGCATCCTTCTCGCCCACCTTTATTGCGACAATGACGAGCCACAAACAGGCGCGTGATGCACAAGATGAGTTGTCGCAAAGCCCAGCGACGACCTCTAGGCCGTCGGTGAGGCGGCGCAGCCCATCATCCACCACAGGGAGCAGCCCGCCATTCATCAATGCGCCGCCCGCCTTGCTCGTCGATGACGCAGCTGACAAACTCGGAGTAGAAGACGTGCCACCGGGCTTTGAAAAAGTTGCCGCCACCCGCAGGAACCAACAGGATGATGTAGCGCTAGCCATCGATGCGGCGCCCGCCATGGTCGACGCGGACGTGAAGCTCAAAGGTGCCGCCACCTCATCAACATCGCATAGCAATGACTCGGTGAGCCAGACTCTTGTGGCAGAACCACCTGAATTAATCCGGCTCAAGCGCGCTAAGTGTCACCACGAGGGCAATCAGGGCTAACTCGCACTTCAAAGAAAATAATCCATTGGTCTGTCGGGTAACCTCCCGATACAACCATGGTTTTTGCCGATCGAAACCACACATACATGTACTCACACGAAGGTGAGCCCAGAGGATACAACATTCCACAAAAATTTTACATCTCAGGTTCATCATAAATTATTATTACAACTGAGTTTGAATTCGTAAAACAAGGTACTTCAGAGTTAAAAATAATTGAGTTCTTCAGAGTTCAATGCAGCGGAAAAACAATGATAACTACTCGACGATACACGATGTCTCGATGAAGCCCGTACGAGACATCACTTGGCATTATCATCGTTGGCCGGGGGCGCATCCCATTCCACCAACCAACCAGGAGGAAGGGTACACGGTCAAGTCAAACTAGCGATCATATCCTCAAAAGTATCACCTGAAAATAAGCCACAAGCAAGGTTGAGTATACTAATACTCAGCAAGGCTTACCTGACTAGTGGAATAAACTTAGCCGACTCCTAGACATGCAAGTCTTTTGGCTTGAGGGGTTTGTTTCGCCGAAAAGCATATACAAGTAGGTCCTTACTTTCATATTTTAGCTCCAAGTTCTAGTTTTCATTATCCATTCTAAGTAAGCAACTATCCAATATCATACATGGTGAAAGAATTAATTTGAATCCAACAAGATTAATCATCATCATTGTTCCATTTCTTCCTCTATGTGGTAAAAGGGTCAAGCAGTCTCAATAACCGCGAGAAACAGACGATTCGAATCGAATTTCTTAACCTTGCAAGGGAAACCTAAACACACGTCACGTGGTTACTCAAAGAGTCACACGTGAAACTTTTCCCCTTTCTTCCTGGGTTGTGGATCAGGGCCACCATCCGAGACTACAGAGCCTAGCTCTGCACCCACCATGTGCGCGCATGGAACCGAAGTTGAGAGGGTGGGATCCTGTCCACTTGCCGGTCCGATTAGGTACTTAAGCTTACCGATTACCATATTCTCGGCATGTGGTTAGTACGTTCAAACACTTAACCACCACTACCACACACTGCGGCCTTAGCATTTTTCACTAAACAGATGGGGCCTCAATCATCAACATAAACATCGTACCATAGCCCCGTCCGTCGACCTTATGATTGCAGCATGTAGTAAACATTCAACTACTAAATTCTCGCGAGTGACAGGAAATCACTCGACTTTTACCGGAGTCCTATTAGAATAGCATTCTATCGAACCTTACATCTAGTGTTCAGAGCATGGGTACCTAGGATCATGCAACTAAGTTTTCATTCAATTTCTATAAACTTAATGCACAAGTAAAAATAGAGTAAGAAGTTGCATAATTTAGAAAATAGGGTTCATGCTCCGGGGCTTGCCTTCTTGGGTAAAGTTAGCTTGCGCCTCGTCCGAACTCGGGTTCGGGTCTTCGAAAGCTTCAGTTAGATTCACTTGAGCTCCACGCTCCTCACTCTCAGATGCGGGCACCAGCTCGTACGTTCCATTGGTGAGAGTAGTCGATTCTATATGAATGCACAAGTGTAAGTTGTAGTGATGGTATATGACGATGATTTGCCTTCATGATAAAGTTGCAGTCCACAATAACATAGATTTGGTTGTAAAGTTATTGTTGACGCCAGATTTTGACACATGTTGAATCGACGTCAGGAAAGGAAGAGACTGGCCGATGCGGCAGATTTAAAGGCTACAGTTGGGAATCGGCCGATTGAGGCTACAGTTAGGGATCGGCCGATTGGCGATGCAGCTTGCGCCAACAGATAGGGGGATGAAGCCATTGGAATCCCAACAGAGGATCCCAGTCAAAAATGACCTGACGTTGGTCAAAAGAACGATGCCGACTCGGTCGTGAAGCAATGGAAAGAATCCGGATTGGATTAGGAGATGGCGGCAGAAGATTATGCAGGAGCCCGTTTCCTTTAGGAAAATATTATAGATATAGTAGTTTTCTATTTAAATCAAGTTTGTAACGGATCGTAATCGATCAGGAATCTTAGTCCTAGGGTATAAGTAGGAGCCGTTAGGGTTTTGTAGAATATACATCAATCAATCAACAAAAACAATCTACTTTTTCATCGCACTTTACTTTCAAGTCGGCGACTTTGCCAATACTTCTTTTTCTTTCACGAGTTCGTACGGATTGGCAGGGCTGCATCAACACAATCTCCGGCTAATTGGTAGGTTCCGCTTATCGAATAATATCTAAGCTTTAACTTCAAACGCATCGCCGTTGTTTCGTTTAGATTTATTCACTAGTTATCGATATTTACCAGAATTATAGGTTTTACCTATCGTTCTAGTTTTATCACCAGTTATCCAGCTTGAGATCGAACTATCGGCTCTATCATTACTTTTCCTTATTCATTATCATACAGCCGATCAGATCTATTTTAAGTGTTGCATCTGTAATAATTGTTTAAAATACCCCAATAGACTCTTAGCAATTGTTACATGATTATCGGCTGATCCATAGCCGGTCATCTTCATAGCAAATCGGCCGATTCGCTGATACGCTTTTCGGGACAGATCGGAACCTCAGCCGATCGGAACACCCGGAATTTAATACGTTTATTTCCTTGTCAATCAACAGGTTAGATTGACTGGCACGCCGCGCGAACTGCACCAGGGCAATCACCCGAACAGGAGTTAAGCAGATTCTCCCGGGTCATGTGTCCGACGCTGAAGGTCATCGGCCGATTCCTGGCTGATTTTTAGCGCCAACACACTTTTGGCACGCCCAGTGGAACCACCTCAACGTCCAATATGTCAAAGACCACCGAAGTCTCTGAGAACAACATCATTGAGGTCACCGAAGCAGATCTCAAGGACGACCAGAAGGAGGAACTGTCAAAACACCTAGAAGACTATAAAAGGGTGTATCTGCAATCTTTGAGTCGTACCAGAAGCGGGGAGGCAATCAAGAAAGCTCCTCTTCCAGTTCCCCGCCACATCACCATCATTGAGGATTTGGGCAATATGTCCGATATGATTCAACAGTCCGTCTGTCAGGCTTTCATCGACCAATCATTAGTAATGACCAACACGGTGTATAACACCGTCATCAGTTCTCTGGTCAGCGGAGTAGCTCAGGGATATCAGGGGCCAGCATACGCCCCAACTATTGTACCTCCAGCCAGAAGCTTACCAGGCACGTCTCACTCGGCTCCTCAGCCGATGTCGACGCAACACGAAGGGTACAACACTTCGTTGCCTTCAATGCCTCCAGGGTATAACGGTGCACCATGTTTTCGATCGCAAGCGCCGCTTCAGCCTGTCCAGATTGCTTCCGTGCAATCGCTGCCCCCAAACTCAGTACCTTGGGGGGCACCAGAAATGGCGGCTTTTCCTGATCAATCAACCGGACATGGGAGTTATCCGATCTAGGCACCGTTCCATTCAGCCGTTCGGCCGACGGTTCCTCAGTATCAACCGGCCACATCAGAAATCGGCAGGGGGGCAGATGCTGCAGAAGCACTCAGAAGCACGGCGCCGATGATGATGTACGATGGGGCGGCAGATTCGCTTCGCCATCAGCTGTCAGCTGCTCAGACGGCCACGATGCAACAGAATCCGCCACATGCTTCGATCCATCACCTGGCTGTACCGCCGCCGATCCACCAACATACGCCGGAGCCCCGACCAACTGTTCATCAGCAGCAAGTGGATTGGACAGCGAGAATAGCGGAGGTAATTCAAGACCAATTCGGGTTGAAGCCGAAAGTATAAACATATACATACAAGACGCCATACCCATCGGCCTACGATCTACTGTCGTTTCCCCATCGGTACAAAGTTCCTGACTTCACCAAATTTTTGGGGCTGGATGACACCTCAACCATGGAGCACGTAAATAGGTTCATCATCCAGTGCGGGGAAGCCGCCGCACAAGATGCTCTCCGGGTGCGTCTGTTCTCGTCGTCTCTATCTGGATCGGCCTTCCAGTGGTTCACTACCTTACCACCCAATTCCATCGTCACTTGGGCTGATTTGGAAAAGCAATTTCATAAGTACTTCTATGCGGGAGTCCACGAGATGAAGCTTTCAGATTTGACTAGCCTCAGGCAAAGGAGCGACGAGCCAGTAACTGGCTACATATAGAGGTTCAGAGAGGTCAGAAACAAATGCTATACTCTAGCCCTGACCGATGCCCAGTTGGCCGATATCGCCTTCCAAGGCCTCCTGCCACATATCAAGGAGAGGTACGCCTCACAAGAATTTGAAAGCTTAAGTCAGATCGTTCACCGATTGGCCGATCAGGAAGTACGTCCGTTTGATCGGTGGAGGAATTTCTAGAAAATGGTGGCATATTTGGAAGGGTCTGAATCTGAGGAAGAAGAAGAAATCGGCCTAGCAGAATGGGTCAAAGGGAAAAAGCCAATATCGTGCCCTTTCGGCAAGAAAGAACCAGAGGCGTTCGGTTTTTACACGTCAAAGGCCGATAAAATCTTCGACTTACTTCTCCAAGAGGGGCAGATCAAGCTCTCACCTTACCACTCCATCCCCTCGGCCGATCAGCTCAAAAAGATGAAGTATTGCAAATGACACAATGCTACATCTCATGACATGAATGAGTGCAAGATCTTCCGTCAGCAGATACAGTTGGCCATTGAGCAAGGCAGACTCAAGTTCGAAGTCCCAGCGAAGCCGGTGAAGCCGATGAAGATTGATCAGCATCCTTTCCCTGCTAACATGGTTGACACGGGAAGAAACTCACTTCAAACCAAGGTGCTGACGTCGGAATCGGCTAGAAGAAGCGGCACCGTGGATCCCAGAAAGCAGGTCACGGTGGATGATGTCAAAGGGAAAAGATGGGTTGAAGACGAGGGCGAAGGATCATAATGATTGCATAGACCCGTCACTTTCCAATTCTTGCTCAGCAAATATCAGCGGCAGCAGGAAAGGTCGAGACACCATGATGAGATGATACGCCGACACGAAGATCATTGGCGATGTCCGTTCTTTATCCATTGCGGGGAAAATGACCTCAGATTGCCATCAGCCGATAATTGCCCTGAGTGCAGTGGATCAAGTCGCAACGATCACCCGCTCAAAAGATCGCGCTCGAGAGATAGAGGATCAGAGCCGATCAGCAGAAACTGGCGCGAACAAGAAGGTCGGCGCCTTTCAGTGCATGATCGGCTGGGGGGCAGAGCTGACCGGTATGACCAGTCGAAGGGCAGGATCAACCAGTAGAAGCGACTGGGGGGCAGAACCGGCGTACATGATCGGCTAGAAGAAATGGCTGGTGCTAGGGTGTCAGATGAGAACCCCCTAGGAAGGGAACCAGATTGGGAGCACGCCAAACCGTTGGCCAAACCAGTAAACCCCAGATGGTGCCCTGATGGACTGTCTAAATCTCAAAAACGAAGGATCCAACGCCTGCGCTAATGGGAACAACAAGAGGAAGAGCAGAGGCAGATGCTGGATAAGAAAAACGACAGGTCTCGGGTCTGGCGCCCCAAGAGAAACAACAACAAGGAGGGTGACAATCAAGAATCGGCAGCTGATGTGAACATGGTGTTCATATTGCCGATGGAGTTCATGGCGCCCCCCGATCGAGATAAAGCGACAAGGATGGAGGAGCAGATGGTGCTGTTGGTTTTGGAGCCGATGATAGCCACCTTTGAGAAATCGGAAGACAAAAAATGGCAACATCTCAAGGCACTATTTCTCAAAGGACATGTTAACGGATGACCCGTTACCAGGCTGCTAGTGGACGGAGGCACTGTAGTCAATATAATGCCATATGCCATGTTCCGGAAGTTAGGCAAAAGCGATGAAGACCTAACCAAGACGGACATGATGCTCAAAGACTTCGAAGGCAACGTGTCTCCCGCCCACGGAGCGCTCTACGTCGACCTCACCATCAGCAGTAAGACCATTCCCACTACCTTCTTTATTATTAATGGTAAGGGGTCCTACAACATGTTGCTCGGTCGCGATTGGATACACGCGAATTGCTGCGTGCCGTCTACAATGCACCAATGCCTCCTACATTGGGTCGGCGACAGTACAGAGATAGTCACCGCCGATTCCACCTACAGTGTTGCGGCGGCCGACACGTCAAGTGTATATCTGGTAGAACTTGGGACACTGATTTCCTGAAAGTGTCCGATTTTGGTCTACAGCCGATCCAAGCAGTCGGCTCTGAAGATTCAGATTAGATGGATCAGTTCGATCGAGAAGACGGGAAGCTTGGGCATGGATTTACGTCGGCCGATTCATTGGAGGTGGTGGATTTAGGAGATGGTAGCAAGCCAAGGCCGACGTATATTAGTGCTAGTTTAGATCCCGATTACAAATGTGGATTGATAAGTTTGTTAAAAGAATTCAAAGATTGCTTTGCTTGGGAATACCATGAGATGCCTGGCCTAGACCGGTCCATTGTCGAACACCGGTTGCCTATAAAATCAGGATATCGGCCATATCAGCAGCCTGCACGACGGTGCAACCCTAAAATTCTACCTGATATAAAGGCCGAGATCACAAGATTGATTGAAGCAAGATTTATTCGGCAGTGCCGTTACGCCGAATGGATTTCTAATATTGTACCTGTGTATAAGAAAAACGGAAAGTTGCGCGTATGCATCGACTTCAGGAACCTAAATCAGGCTACACCGATGGACGGGTATCCGATGCCAACAGCCGATGTTTTGATAGATGCTGCCACAGGACATAAAGTCATCAGTTTCATGGATGGTAATGCTGGGTACAATCAAATATTAATGGCCGAAGAAGATATTTCAAAGATGGCTTTCAGGTGTTCGGGCCACCTCGGTCTATTCGAGTGGGTTGTAATGACCTTTGGGTTAAAGAACGCCGACGCTACATACCAGCGGGCTATGAATTATATCTTCCACTAGCTCTTTGGTGTATCGGTGGAAATCTACATCGACGATGTTGTGGTCAAGTCGAAAGGTCATCAGGAACATCTAGTTGATTTACAAGAGGTATTGGAATGCACAAGGAAACATGGGTTGAAAATGAACCTGAACAAGTGTGCATTCGGCGTGTCGGCGGGGCAGTTCTTAGGATTCATGGTCCATGAGCGTGGGATAGAGGTTAACCGAAAGACCATAGCTGCCATCAATAAGGTTGTGGCCCTGCAGAATAAAACTGAGCTGCAGTCCCTAATCGGCAAGGTCAACTTTATCAGAAGATTCATATCCAACTTGTCCGGGCGTATTCAAGCTTTCACTCCATTGTTGAAATTGAAGCCCGATCAGGGGAGAAGAACAACGCAAAGAGTTAGAGGATATCAAGCAATATCTAATTTCGCCACCTGTGTTAGTCCCGCCACAGCCCGATAAGCCGTTCAAACTATACTTATCGGCTGACGAACAAGCTATCGGATCGGCGCTGGTACAGGAGTTCGAGGGAAAAGAACGGGTGGTATATTATGTCAGCAGAAGACTCCTGGACGCCGAAACAAGATATTCCCCGGTGGAACGGTTGTGCCTGTGTCTATACTTCTCGTGTACCAAGCTCAGGCATTATTTATTATCGGTAGAGTGCATAGTCGTATGCAAGGATGATGTGGTAAAATATATGCTATCACTGCCAATTTTGAAAGGACGGATTGGAAAGAGGATCCTAGCTCTGTTAGAGTTTGACTTAAGGTACGAATTGGCCAAGGCTGTCAAGGGTCAAGTCATGGCCGATTTCGTGGCTCAACATTGTGGACCGGAAATTGCTATCGTTGAACTGGTTCCATGAACTCTATACTTCGATGGTTCTTCGTGTGGAGCCAGATCGGGAATCGGCATCGTTCTTGTATCGCCTCGGGGGGCAAGCTATGATTTCTCTCTGCCGATAGAGGCATCCGCAACCAACAACCAGGCGGAATACCGAGCCGTCCTAAAAGGTATCCAATTGTTAAGGGAAGTCAAAGCTAATGCAGTCGTAATTTTTGGGGATTCCATGCTCATTGTAGATCAATTGATGGGGAGATCTGAATGCAAAGATGATATCTTAAGGATTTACTATGAAGATTGCCTCCAGCTGTTAAAGGAATTGAAGTCTGCGGTGATTGAGCACATCCCCAGAAATTACAATGAAGAAGCCAATAGGCTTGCCCAACATGCGTCCGGATATCGGCCGATTCAAGGGGCCATGATTCTGGAACTTGCGGCCGATGATTGGCGAAAGGAGATTGCCGATTACTTGAAAGATCCGTCCTAGAAGGTGGATCGGCGAGTGCGTTTTCAGGCCACGAAATATGTGTTGCTCGAAGATGATTTTTTTTACCGGACGATTGATGGGGTTCTTCTCAAATGCCTGGGAACGGAAGAAGCGAAGGTCCTGATGGGAGAAATCAACGAAGGCGTATGCGGAGCCCATCAATCGGCTTACAAGATGAAGTGGATGATCAGAAACAATGGGTATTATTGGTCGACGATTCTCGAAGATTGTTTCAAATATTATAAAGGTTGTCAAGACTGTCAGAAATTTGGTAATGTGCAGCGCGCTCCAGCTTCGGCTATGAATCCGGTAATCAAGCCATGGCCGTTCATAGGTTGGGGAATAGATCTCATCGGGCAGATTCACCCTCCATCAAGCAAAGGGCACAAGTTTATATTAGTAGCCACTAATTATTTTACCAAATGGGTGGAGGCAGTTCTGTTGAAGACCGTGACATCGACCGATATGATCGATTTCGTTAAGAACCACATTGTTTATCGGTTCGGTATTCCTCAGACTATCACAACTGATCAAGGAACGATGTTCACCTCAGGGGAGTTCGGAGAATTCACCGTCGATATGGGGATTAAATTGTTGAATTCTTCTCCATACTATGCTCAAGCCAACGGCCAGGCCGAATCATCTAATAAGGGGATAATCAAGTTGATCAAGAGGAAGATAGAGGAACAACCCAAGAAGTGGCACATGTCTTTGGCTGAATCTCTATGGGCTTATAGGATGGCTTGCCACGGGGCCACTAAGATATCTCCTTATCAGTTGGTATATGGTCATGAGGCAGTCTTGCCTTGGGAATTAAGGACGGGGTCAAGGCGCACATCGCTTCAAGATCAGTTGACGACGGATGACTATTCCTTCCTCATGAAGGAAGAACTCGATGATTCGGCGGGTCAGCGATTGAGGGCCCTGATTAGCATCAAAGAAAACAAGAAAAGGGTGGCCAGGTGGTATGACAAGAAGGTCAACTTTAAACAATTCTCCCAAGGAGATTTGGTATGAAAGTTGGTGCTGCCGATAGGGTCTAAGGATCCCAAATTCGGTAAATGGTCACCCACTTGGGAGGGGCCGTATAAAATCGGCCGATGTGCTCCGGGAAATGCATATATACTAGAAACTATCGAAGGGGAAAAATTCACAAGAGCATTAAACGGGAGATATCTAAAGAGGTACTATCCAAGTATATGGGTGGATGCATAACTTGCGATAAGGTGCATCAAGACAACGTGGCCAACTCCCATTGGCGCCTGTCTGTATAGCCGATGTAAATATGACATCGCCTTAAGGAGGAGACATTTTGATTTGGTCTGACCGATTCATTATTCGGTGAAAATAGCAGAGTACATGGCCGACATGGTACAAGTCGCCCTTAGAACGAAAGTACCAATATATCTATTGATCATGCTTTTTCTTGATCTCTCTCTCAATCCGGCCTAAATTTATCAAAAGGCGGATGCTCTTCTCCTCCAGATCCTCCATGGTGGCTTTAGCCTCGACTTGACGAGGGAGTGGATGGCTCCTGTCAAGAGGTGGTTGGGATGTTCCCGCCGCAGCATCTTCAAGGGCAACTGAGCGAGGGAGTGGATGACTCCTTTCAGTTGGCAGTCGCCTGGAGCAGTTAGCGTCTACATGGTCCCAGACTTTCTGGACGTCAGCAGGAACATGATCTTTGAGTTCTTCAAAATGAGCTTTTATCAGATCTATGTCCGCCAGCGACAATGGTTCGTCTGAATGTATAACTTCAATCGCTCGTTCCAGACTGGGACTAAGGCGTTTCGGCTAAAGAAAGAGCAAACAACTACCCAGTGTCAGAGCGATTGAGATGTCAAGAGAGGAAATAGAAGAGGGTTC
Source organism: Panicum miliaceum (assembly GCA_032594955.1). NCBI lineage: Eukaryota > Viridiplantae > Streptophyta > Magnoliopsida > Poales > Poaceae > Panicum > Panicum miliaceum. The sequence goes on along the minus strand of CM064070.1, from coordinate 199,866 downwards.
GTACCTGGTTGACAGAGAAGGAGGAAGATGAAGAAGACATCTTGATGTCTAGCTTGGGATGACAAAGATCGAATTACTAGAGGGGAAGAAGATGGGTAATACGGACGGCTTTGGAAACGATATGGGATCTCATACTAATAGAAGGAAGGGGGTAAAGAGATGGTAGGATGCGTCCCATCGGAGAAAAAGTGTTAATAAATGAAAAGTTGCCAAAGAGGACGGTCCAAGTTCGAATCTGCGCGTCAACAGTAAGAGGGCATTAAATGTTTACAGGATATTTTACAGTTCATCCAAGGAGGGCATCAATAGCTGCAATCGCTCGTTGACTAATTTGATCGGCCGTGTCTACAATTCTTTGGTCGTCATCAGCCGATCCGGGGACTTCTGGCATATGACGATGGATTTTTATTGCTTCACGGGCCAGGTTATGTCTTTCTTGCTTCAGTTCGGTGATGATAGATGGAAGGTCTTGGAGTCTTTTTTCTTCAACAGCTATGGCCTTGGTCACCTGCTCCATCTCTTTGGCTAGCTGTGCCCTTCGCTGTTTGAGACGATCTATGGCGCCGATGATATCTGGACGAGAGTTCTCAAGGAAGTTGATTCGTTGATGCACCTCTTGGGCTCGATGTTTGTAGGAGTCTTCTTCCTCGCGGGCTTTCGCTAGCTTGGCGCAATCGGCCATATGACGCAAGGCCCTGAACACTGAAGTCTGCATTGACTCCATATATGCAGCAGGATCCAAAGCCTCTGTCGCTTCCTCTGGAATTCGGCCTCTGATTTCATTGAGAAGTTGCCGAATCGACGAGGCATCTCCCACTTATCCGCCGATATCGTCTTGGAGGAGGGTCCGCATACTCTCGAGCTTGGCACGGACGTCATCAGGGATTGAGCTCGGTGTGACTTGGTGTGAAGCGACCTCTTCATCGTCAGAAAGGGGAACCACGAAAGAGAAAAGACTGTTATTGGGAGTGTCCTGCTCCTGCGAAAGAATAAAAGAAGTAAAGATACGGATTAGCAGACAGTAAGGGGGAATCAACCGATTTGGGTGATAAGTTCTTTACCTCTTTGAAACGGATTTCTCTTGCTTGCACCGGCGGAAGTGCCACCCTCGTCTCAGGAACCGGCGCGATCGGCTCGTCAGAAGAAGAAGACTCAACGACTATTAGTGCCCTGCTCGGGCCAGCCTCCTGAAAAGGTATGGGAAGCAGATTTTGTGAGTATACTGCAAATAATTAAGTCTGATGATATATGATGCCTGCCATATCTCTGTGAGTCTTCCGGCCGATGTTTGTTGGGGAGGTACAATCGACGCACCCAGATTGGCCTGCATCAAAAATCGGTTAGTTTTTTGTTGAGTATCAAGAAATTGAGTTAAGAAATTCTCTACCTCGGTGAGGGAAATCGCTGGCGTTTCGGCTTCCGCTTGGGAAGTAGCCGATTGCTGCGGAGACTGCGATGGGGTAATTCGTGCAGCCTGGGAGAAGGAAGAGGTTAATATCGATAGAATACATAGAAGTATGTGAAGCGTGCGGAATTACCTGAACAACTTCTACGAGCAATGATGCAGCGGCCGCTCCAACTTCTGTAGCAATCTGGAGATCGACCTCCTCAGCAATCGGCAAAGTTGGCACAGTTGAAGGTTCAGGCGATGCTGCCGCCGATTGAATTGCCGGTTCTATGCGGGCACGTACTCGGCGGCTCGTCTTCTTTAAAGTGGGCCTTTTCAGTGTTTGCTTCCATCGGCCGCTGGTGATGTCTTTGATGGTCGCGGCGTGATGGCCGATAAGTGGGAATGGTGTGTATGGGCGATTGCTCTCTATCAGCCTACCACTTCGGCTCCGCGTCGGGGGAAGTTGATTTTCGGACTGAAAAGGGAAATACGAGTTAGCGGAAAGATTGTAGCATAAAAAGGGATAATGTTGAAATCGGCTGGGAGAAGGGCAGTACCGCTGCATTTGGGTCGATATTGTCAGGATCCAGATTATTACAATATGTTGAAGGAGATGAACAGAAGAGATGCTGCTTCCATTCTGCCCACCATAATTTGAATTGTTGGACGGCAAAGGGAGCCACTATCAAGTTGTTTAGATCGATGGTACTGGAGTCTGGCAATAGATTGCACAGCCGACTGTAGTCGAGGCTCTTGGTGAGTTCATCTCGGAATTTTGCACGGCCGGCAAAGTAAACTTGAATCGGCAGCTGAACAAAGCCGAATTGCCGTGCTACGACTGATGGGTTGTAAAATTCATAGGTTGGAAAGTCTTTCCCAGAGAAGAAGTTTGCCGGTAAAATCCCTGGCTTGATCAGAATATCCATGAGATCACCATCAAAAGAGTTGGATGATGAATCATAACAGACAGGAAGCTCGAAGAGCGGCTCTGTCATCTGATATGGATACCAGCTGGTGGTCTCTTCACTGAAGCCGTTGTAAAAACATCTAAAATATTCGGCCGTTCAGGTGGCAGTGAACTGGCAACCAGGGAAGACTGATGCTGCTTCTCCAAAAGAGGTGCACCGTCGTCGTATGGTGGGATTCTCCTCTGACTCGATATTGGGAAATGTTTTGGTCTCTATTTGCTACTGGGAGATCTTGCTCATGTACAAGTTAAGCCAGAGGGTGATGAACCACCAAGGACCACCAGGATTACCAATCATCTCCCCTTTTGATAATTTAACGCCAATTTGGTGCATCATATGGTAGGCTGATCCTAACAGATGCTTCCCAAGGGGGATGGCGGATCCTATTGACAGGGCTTCTGCCAGAGCTTGTGTATTGGAGGAAGGGCCAACTGAGCTGCCACAGAAGAAATGCTTCTCTAGCCACATCATTAAAAATGTTGTATGTTCTCTCTCTGAAATCGTCCCGGTCCTCATGTTTTTGATGATATACCCCTTCCACCCTCCGATTCCTTTTGTCTCTAGCCGATGGGTTGGTTTGGTCAGATAATCAAAGGGTGTATCAGGGGAGGAAATGTCAAGGCCGGTCAGCATCAGGACATCGGCCAAGGTTGGAGTCATAGGTCCGTGCCCAAAGAGAAACGCGTTGAGCGCGTCGGACCAGAAATAGGAGGCCGCTATTACTAAGGGTTCATTTTTCTCCATTTGGGACAAAGAGAGATTGATGCACTGGCCGATTTTTAACTCATCGCACTGAACTCTCTTGGACATGGCTAATCTTTGGTACCATTCTTTCCAGCCGGGGGTTTCATTCGGCCAAGATCTAAAAGCGCCTGACCACTAACCCAAATCCATAGGTGATTGCTTGAAAGGGATTCTATGGGTTTCTAAGTTGATCAAATCAGTTGGGTCTGGATTCCCCATAGGACCTAAGCAGATGAGACCAGGGGCTTCGGAAAGGGCAATAGTGATTTGGTGCCTAAATGCCTAAAAAAGGGGGAAAAGGGAAAAACTGAGAATGGATCTAAAAAGTGCCTGAGCAGTAAAAAGTAAAAGAGGAAAGTTTCGGATGATTACCTCCGGAATGAAACTCATCGTCGCCGATGGAGTCACCGATGGAGTCGCTGATGGGACCGCCGTCGCCGAGGGAGTTGCTAGCGGAACCTCTGCGGTTGGTGGAGTTGCTGATGGCGCCGCGATTGGAGGGATGAAGCAGATTGCAGACGTGAGAAAGATCGCCAGAGAATACGGTTGGAGGCCGAGAGGGCGTAGGGAGAAGATGAACAGTGATTCGCTGGGGAGGAGATTACTAGGCTCGTGGGAAAGGAGCGGCAGAGAACGCCGGTACTTAAGAACAGTCCAAGAGAGGAAGGGTAAAGGCGGGATTCTTGCCGCGCCATCTACACGAATTCCAGGGAAACAGTTGTCTCAAGCGCCCGGTTCGAGAAGATTGCAATCATCATGTAGAAGACCGTGAAATGGAGGGAGATTTTTTGCTGCGTTTGTTTTGGAGGAGAGATTAAAAAAGAATTTCGAAGTAAAAGTCATGTTTTACTCCGAAACTGGGGGGCATGTGTTGACGCCAGATTTTGACACGTGTTGAATCGGCATCACGAAAGGAAGAGACTGGCCGATGCGGCAGATTTAAAGGCTACACTTGGGAATCGGCCGATTGAGGCTACAGTTAGGGATCGGCCGGTTGGCGATGCAGCTTGCGCCAACAGATAGGGGGATGAAGCCATTGGAATCCCAACAGAGGATCCCAGTCAAAAATGACCTGAAGTTGGTCAAAAGAACGATGCCGACTCGGTCATGAAGCAATGGAAAGAATCCGGATTGGATTAGGAGATGGCGGCAGAATATTCTGCGGGAGCCCGTTTCCTTTAGGAAAATATTATAGATATAGTAGTTTTCTATTTAAATCAAGTTTGTAATGGATCGTAATCGATTAGGAATCTTAGTCCTAGGGTATAAATAGGAGCCGTCAGGGTTTTGTAGAATATACATCAATCAATCAACAAAAACAATCTACTTTTTCATCGCACTTTACTTTCAAGTCGGCGACTTCGCCAATACTTTTTTTTCTTTCACGAGTTGTACGAATTAGCAGGGCTGCATCGACACGATCTCCGGCCAATTGGTAGGTTCCACTTATCGAATAATATCTAAGCTTTAACTTCGGGCGCATCGCCGTTGTTTCATTTAGATTTATTCACTAGTTATCGATATTTACCAGAATTATAGGTTTTACCTATCGTTCTAGTTTTATCACCAGTTATCCAGCTTGAGATCGAACTATCGGCTCTATCATTACTTTTCCTTATTCATTATGATACAGCCCATCAGATCTATTTCAAGTGTTGCATCTGTAATAATTGTTTATGATACCCCAATAGACTTTTAGCAATTGTTACATGATAATCGGCTGATCCGTAGCCGGTCATCTTTATAGCAAATCGGCCGATTCGTTGATACGCTTTTCGGGACAGATCGAAACCTCAGCCGATCGGAACACCCAAAATTTAATACGTTTATTTCCTTGTCAATCAACAAGTCAGATTGACTGGCACGCCGCGCGATCTGCACCAGGGCAATCACCCGAACAGGAGTTAAGCAGATTCTCCCGGGTCGTGTGTCCGACGCTGAAGGTCATCGGCCGATTCCTGGCCGATTTTTAGCGCCAAGAGTTACTTAGTTACGATTTCTTGGGCACTCTTTAACAGAAGGGGTGGTGTTGTATTGGAAATTTAATTTTCGCAGTATAAGCTTGGTGTTGACTCCAGATTTTGACACGTATTGAATCGACGTCAGGAAAGTAAGAGACTGGCCGATGCGGCAGATTTAAAGGCTACAGTTGGGAATCGGCCGATTGAGGCTACAGTTAGGGATCAGCCGGTTGGCGATGCAGCTTGCGCCAACAAATAGGGGGATGAAGCCATTAGAATCCCAACAGAAGACCTCAGTCAAACATGACCTGACGTTGGTCAAAAGAACGACGCCGACTCGGTCGTGAAGCAATGGAAGGAATCCGGATTGGACTAGGAGATGGCGGCAAAAGATTCTGCGGGAGCCCGGTTCCTTTAGGAAAATATTATAGATATAGTAGTTTTCTATTTAAATCAAGTTTGTAACGGATCGTAATCGATCAGGAATCTTAGTCCTAGGGTATAAATAGGAGCCGTTAGGGTTTTGTAGAATATACATCAATCAATCAACAAAAACAATCTACTTTTTCATCGCACTTTACTTTCAAGTCGGTGACTTTGCCAATACTTCTTTTTCTTTCACGAGTTCGTACGGATTGGCAGGGCTGCATCAACACAATCTCCGGCCAATTGGTAGGTTCCGCTTATCGAATAATATCTAAGCTTTAACTTCGGGCGCATCGCCGTTGTTTCGTTTAGATTTATTCACTAGTTATCGATATTTACCAGAATTATAGGTTTTACCTATCGTTCTAGTTTTATCACCAGTTATCCAGCTTGAGATCGAACTATCGGCTCTATCATTACTTTTCCTTATTCATTATCATACAGCCCATCAGATCTATTTCAAGTGTTGCATCTGTAATAATTGTTTAAGATACCCCAATAGACTCTTAGCAATTGTTACATGATTATCGGCTGATCCGTAGCCGGTCATCTTTATAGCAAATCGGCCGATTCGTTGATACGCTTTTCGGGACAGATCGGAACCTCAGCCGATCGGAACACCCGAAATTTAATACGTTTATTTCCTTGTCAATCAACAGGTCAGATTGACTGGCACGCCGTGCAATCTGCACTAGGGCAATCACCCGAACAGGAGTTAAGCAGATTCTCCCGGGTCGTGTGTCCGACGCTGAAGGTCATCGGCCGATTCCTGGCCGATTTTTAGAGCCAACAGTTACTTAGTTATGATTTCTTGGGCACTCTTTAACAGAAGGGGTGGTGTTGTATTGGAAATTTAATTTTCGCAGTATAAGCATGGTGTTGACTCCAGATTTTGACACGTATTGAATCGACGTCAGGAAACTAAGAGACTGGCCGATGCGGCAGATTTAAAGGCTACAGTTGGGAATCGGCCGATTGAGGCTACAGTTAGGGATCGGCCGGTTGGCGATGCAGCTTGCGCCAACAGATAGGGGGATGAAGCCATTGGAATCCCAACAGAAGATCTAAGTCAAACATGACCTGACGTTGGTCAAAAGAACGACGCCGACTCGGTCGTGAAGCAATGGAAGGAATCCGGATTTGACTAGGAGATGGCGGCAGAAGATACTGCGGGAGCCCGGTTCCTTTAGGAAAATATTATAGATATAGTAGTTTTCTATTTAAATCAAGTTTGTAACGGATCGTAATCGACAAAACAATCTACTTTGTCATCTTACTTTACTTTCAAGTCGGCAACTTCACCAATACTTCTTTTTCTTTCACGAGTTCGTACGGATTGGCAGGGCTGCATCGACACGATCTCCGGCCAATTGGTAGGTTCCGCTTATCGAATAATATCTAAGCTTTAACTTCAGGCGCATCGGCATTGTTTCATTTAGATTTATTCACCAGTTATCGATATTTACCAGAATTACAGGCTTTACCTATTGTTCTAGTTTTATCACCAGTTATCCAGCTTGAGATCGAAACTATCGGCTTTATCATTGCTTTCCCTCGTTCATTATCATACAGCTGACTAGATCTATTTTAAGTGTTGCATCTGTAATAATTGTTTAAGTTGCTCCAGCAGTTTTCTTTGCAATTATTACTTGATTATCGACTAATCCATAGCCGATCATCTTCATAGTAAATCATCCAATTCGCTGATACGCTTTTCGGGACAGATCAGAACCTCAGCCGATCGAAACACCTGGAATTTAATACATTTATTTCCTTGTCAATTAACAGGTCAGATTGACTGGCACGCCGCAAGAACCGCACTAGGGCAATCACCCGAACAGGAGTTAAGGAGATTCTCCCGGGTCGTGTGTCCGACGCTGAAAGTCATCGGCCGATTCCTGGCCGATTTTTAGCGCCAACACATGGATTAAGCACAAACACTAATCTAGGTAACTTCTGGTGATGAAATTTTTTTATTCAGAGTACATTATCCAGAGATAAGACTTCTGTAAAACTTTCAGACATTTTCATGCAGCAGAAAAATTATGAAAAATGTATTACACAGCCACTGGTACAACCTAGTTATTTTTATACATAACAAACCATTCATGTATTGATGCTAAAACTTTTACAGGGTGTTAATCTATCCATATATGTGTTACTGTAAATTTTTCAGATTTTACTGTGCAAGATACAAAGCATAATAAATAGGACAAGATACACCTATATTAATAAAGATTAATTTCTATAGGATGTTTTACAGGGTTTCTCTGTATGAAACTTTTTATACAGCAAGAGCTACTCTAAAGTGTCTCTCAGTGAAAAGATGAACATTTTCCAAGCATAGAAACTAATTATCTTTATTTAGTGCATTTTTCCCACCACAAAATTATATAAATAAGTTACAGGAAGGACTAAACTTCTTCTGTGGTATGGAGGAACCACTATAACTGATTCTGGAAAAGTTTCACAGGATGAAACACAATACAACAACAGTTACAAATTAGTTTTATTATTTCATGACATAAACAAGGTTTAAAAAAAAATTTAGCTAGAGACGGGTTCTGGTCCTAATATTTTTACACTGGCCTACACATCAAGCAACCAATCTACTGTCCAAAAATCAGATTCAGAACTAGTCTACAACAGTGGGTACAATTAAAGTCTATTAAACCTTCCATTTAATTCAGAACAAAATATAGCAAATATCTGAAGAAATGCATGTAACAAAAGTTGTAGATTTTCTTCTAACGATTCCAGAACAGTTGAGTTTGTATTTTTCTAATTTTTCTATGATTTTTTACAAATTTTACAAGTTTGCTGTTTTTGAATTCAAAGCTTAAACACAGGTTTACAGTTATGCCCCTAGAAACTTGCGTGCAGACTCTTTTAAAGATTTCAAATGTTGCAAATGGGTCCCTGGGCGGCGCTGGCATGGCGACCGGCAAGATTCCAGCGAGGGGGCTTGTCGGCGGCGAGTGGAAAAGGGTCGTGGAGATCTAGGGAGGTGAGAGCTATCTTGGGATGGCCTTGGTCGTGGTTGGGGGTGGCCGGAGGTGGCTCCTCGGCATGGAGCAGAGGGGCGGCGGCGGTGCGGAGCGTCGGCGACGGTACTCCGGCGAGGAGGGAAGGGTGTGGGCTGGTCGATGAGCTTCGCGGCCTCGAGGGGAACCCGTTTTGAGGCTTGGCTTGGACGGAGGAGCTTCGGAGTGGGCTGTGAGATGGTCGGGGAAAAGGCCGGTGAGCTTCAGTGGAGGGAGGGCAAGCTCTCTGGGCGATGGGTTTGGGCATTGGGAGGCTGGAGGACGGGACTCCACGGGCGGGTGGTGCACGGAAGCGGCAATGGCAGCGGCGGCGGCGTTCTGCGGGTTGAGGCGCACGCGAGTGGCCTGGTGTCGCCTTTTATAGGCTGTAGGAGGGAGGGAGAGGACCGGGCAACGCTGGGGAGGGGCGGCACGACGGGGGTGCGTTACTGGTCGTGGTGGGCGGTGAGCAGAGCTGGCGCGGCGTGCGGCGGGCGCGCGCAGGGGATTGGGCGATGGGGATTTGGCGTGGGGGAGGGGGAGATCACGCGGCGCGCGGGTTGGGCGAGGAGTTACAGCATGTGGCTTGCCGAGCGGCGAGCACGGCGACTAGCGGGACGCGGCGAGGACATGGGCACGGCGCGGACTGGCCATTGGGCGCGAACGGAGAAGGAAGGGTCTGCAGTGGAAATAAAAGAAAAGGCAGGGGCTGGTTTGAAAATTCAAGTGTTTCTCAAATTTTCGTGTTGCAACTCAAAAATCATTGAACATGAAAGTTGTTCAAAATGAAAAGTTACACAAGTTTTGTTTCAGGCCAAAGTTCATTTGAGTTATAGTTCAGAAGTTATTTTAAAAACTCAAAAAGCATGATTCAGAGGGCACGTCATTTCCTGGGCAAAAATTTGTATTCTCTCTTAGGCTTCAACTAGACTTTTGTTTGTCCTGTCACTGATGATGTGCCTATTTGATTTCGCTGCCAAGTGCGTTGAGGTGAGAGTTATTTAATTTGTTCGATTAAAGTACATGTACTTGCACATATACACATCTATTTTCAATTCAAAGCAAAACCAATTTATAATTCATTTCTTTTAAACTTTTCTTAGTTATTTATGCATCGTGTTAAGCTAATGAGGCTTATTTCGTAATTTAAACACCTGAGGTGTTACAGCCTTCCCCCCTTAAAAAGAATCTCGCCCCGAGATTCGGATAATAAGCTTAGTGTGGACAGTGTGTGTACCTTCGGTAGAGTTGAGAAAACCCGGGAAATTTTGGTTTAGAAAGCTTTCAGTTTCCCATGTGGCTTCTTCTTTAGTGTGGTGATTCCTTTGAATTTTGTACATTTTAATCACTTTCCTTCTAGTGCTTCTTTCTTTTTGATCCATGATTTTGATAGGGTACTCAACATATGAGAGGTCGGGCTCTACCACTACTTCTTGTTGTTTAATAACCTCGGTAGGGACTCGAACACACTTCTTGAGCTGAGACACGTGAAAGACATCATGGATGGCTGCAAGCTGAGGGGGCAGTCATATTCTATAGGCTACGGGTCCACAGCTCTCGATGATTTCGTAGGGACCAACATAACGGGGAGATAAATTTCCTTTGACTCCGAAACGTTGTACACCCTTGGTTGGGGAAACTCGAAGGTAGACGTGGTCACCAGCTTCAAATTTTAGTGGCTTTCTCCTTCTGTCGAAATAGCTCTTTTGTCTAGATTGTGCGGCTCTAAGGTTTTCTTGTATTACTCTCTCCTTTTCTTCTGCCTCGATTACCAAGTCTGGTCCAAGTATTTTGCGTTCTCCGGTCTGTGACCAACTCAAAGGGGTTCGACACCTTCATCCGTATAAGGCCTCAAATGGTGCCATTTTCAAACTCGCTTGATAGCTATTGTTATGTGAGAACTCTGCTAGGGATAGGCATTTGTCCCAATTCTTGCCATAGTGAATGACGCAAGCTCTAAGCATGTCTTCAAGAATTTGGTTCACTCTTTCAGTTTATCCGTCAGTCTGAGGATGATAGGCTGAGCTTCGAATCAATTTAGTACCAAGAGAAGCTTGCAATTGTTCCCAAAAGAGTGCTACAAACTGAGTACCACAATCGGAAATAATAGTCTTTGGTACTCCATGTAGGCAAACGATACGATCGAGATAAATCTCGGCACATTTCTTGGCGGTATAGGTGGTGTGTACTGGAAGAAAATTTGCCATTTTTGTGAGTCTATCAACGATAACCGATATGGAATCATGTTTCTATGCGGTACTTGGCAGTCCAACAATGAAATCCATACTTATGTCCTCCCATTTCCATGAGGGTATATGCAAAGGTTGAAGTGTACCGGCTACTTTCAAGTGGCTGGCTTTTACTCTCTGGCATGTGTCGCATTCTGAGACATATTTAGCGATTTCTCTTTTCATTTTAGTCCACCAGAAATTTTGCCTAAGGTCTTGATACATTTTGTTACTGCCGGTGAATAGAAAATTTGGAAAGGTGTGCCTCATCCAGAATTTGCTTACGGAGCTCATGATTCTTCGGAACGACTATGCGACTTTTGAACCATAGAACTCCCTTATGGTCTTGGCGGAAACATTTGTATTTCTCTTATCCCAGAGAGAGTTTTTGTTTGATGATCTTAACTCCTTCATCATGTAGTTGTGCCATGATGATTTGATCTTGGAGAGTGGGCTCAACTGAGATGTGATGCAAGGTGCCTTGAGGAATCATTTCCAAACTAAGCTTTCTCATTTCCGAACATAATGTCTCATTATAGATTTCCACTGATAGGCAATGGCAATGGGCCTTACGGTTGAGTGCATCCGCGAATATATTGGCCTTGCCGGGGTGATAGTGCACCTCAAGATCATAATCCTTGATTAATTCTAGCCATCTTCTTTGTCTCATATTCAGATCGGCTTGGGTGAAGATATATTTGAGACTCTTGTGATCAGTGTAGATATTACAATTAGTACCCATGAGATAGTGTCTCCATATTTTTTTAGAGCATGAATGACTGATGCTAACTCGAGATCATGGGTCGGATAATTCTGCTCATGGGGCCGAAGGGCTCATGAAGCATAGGCGATAACTCGATTTTCTTGCATAAGCACACAACCAAGACCAGTGCTAGATGCGTCACAGTAAACATCAAACGGCTTGGTGTTATCGGGTTGAGCTAACACAGGGGCTATAGTCAAATGTTCTCTAAGAGTGTGGAAAGCTTCTTCACATTTCTTATCCCACACAAACTTTACTCCCTTTTTCAATACTTCAGTCATAGGCTTAGCAATCCTGGAGAAATCCGGAATGAAACGGCGATAGTAACCGGCTAAACCAAGAAAACTGCAAATCTGGTGCACAGAGGTAGGAGGTTTCCAATCCATCACTTCTTGTACCTTGCTGGGGTCAACAGCTGTGCCTTCGCTGGAAATAGTGTGACCCAAGAATTTCACACTATCCAACCAGAATTCGCACTTAGAAAATTTAGCATAGAGCTGATGGTCTCTGAGACGCTGAAGAACAATGTGCAGGTGCTTAGCGTGCTCTTCCTCATTCTTGGAATAGATAAGGATGTCGTCAATGAAAACTACGATGAATTTGTCGAGCTCGGGCATGAATACCGAATTCATGAGATACATGAAGTAGGCAGGGGCATTGGTGAGACCAAAGGACATGACCAAGAATTCATATAGTCCATATCGTGTGGAAAAGACGGTCTTAGGAATATCGCATGGACGAATCTTTATCTGATGATATCTAGATCGAATATCAATCTTTGAGAAAACTCTAGCTCCAGATGATTGATCAAAGAGAACGTCGATGCGGGGAAGTGGGTATTTATTCTTAACGGTTACCGCATTGAGAGGTCGGTAGTCCACACATAATCTTAAACTGTCATCCTTTTTCTTTACAAAAAGGGCTGGACATCCCCAAGGCGATGCGCTAGGATGAATGAAGCGTTTGTCCAGTAGTTCTTGGAGTTGTGTTTTCAGTTCGGCCAATTCCTTAGGTGGCATTCTATAGGGTCTTTTGGAGATAGGTGCGGTGCCTGGTTGCAGTTCAATAACGAACTCAATATCCCTATCTGGTGGCATTCCTGGTAAGTCATCCGGAAAAACATCGGCATACTCGCATACCACTGGAATATCTTCTAGTTTGATTTCTTCCACCACAAAAGCACAAGAATTCATGCACTCCCGGAAAGGTAGGTAAAGGGTAGTGGCTCCGTGACTAGGTGAATTTATTTCAACAGCTCGGGAAGAAAGGTCCAGTGTGACTCCGTGTAGAGCCATCCAATTCATACCCAAAATAACGTCCATGCCGTCAAGGGGTAAAAGAACAAGGTTCGTGTTGATGGTTTTACTACCCAACTTGATTGGTACCTGCCTTATCATTAGATTTGAAGCAATTTTACCACCCGGTGTTGATTTCATATACGACCCTTTTGTGTGAAAAACATCCAAGCCTACTTTTGCACCAAACTTTGCACTAATGAAACTATGTGATGCACCAGAATCAAACAATATAACTCCAGGCTTGTGTCACACCCTGAAATTGTTGAATTTCAGGATGTGATTAGAAAAAAAAATAATAATAAAGCAATGATTTTCTCATAATTATATAAAAATTTCAACATTTAATTTCTTTACAAAAAATCTAGTATAGGAAAAATAAATAATTGTCTTTCAGAATTAAATAAAATGGTTTTATGTATGTTGCATTCATGTTGTTGCATTGGTTTTTGTTTGTTTGCGTGTTTGAGTTTGCAAAATAAAAATATCCAAAAACTACCCTAAAATCTTTTTTCTCTCTTCCCTATTTCTTTTGGCTCATCCCATCTTTTTTTCTCTCTTTCCCCTCTTTCAGCCCGGCCCAAAACCTCTCCCTCTCCTCTCTTTCTTTTCTCTCCCCGCGGCCCAAACAGCCCAGCCGGGCCCAACCCGCTGCCTCCCCTCTCACCACTGCTCACCCTTCTCTCTCACCGACACGCCGGGCCCACCTGTCAGCGCCATCCCCTACCTCCCGCTCCCACCTTCCTTCTTGCGTTGCCGGCGCCTTCCTTTCTCTCCCCCAGACCTCGCCACGAATCTCGCCGCCCGCGCCCGCCCCACCTTCCTTTCTTCTTCCTCCCGCTCCTCTCTCTTTCCTTTCCGCCGCGACACCAGACGCGTCCGTCGCCATCGCCCGTTGTCCGCGCCTCCCTCCCCTTTCCTTTTCTTCTTCACCCCGAAGATGATGAAGAGTTCTAGGCGTACGCAACCCCCAGTCGATTGCCTGTGAAGTTTGGAGCCTACGTTTCCATGTTAAGCGCATATCTCTGATAGTCATGTAAGTCCTTATTTATGTTTGTTTACGTGATACTGTTGTTGTTATTCACTGATGATGTCACTATATGTATGGAACTTGATCCTGGCATACATATAGTTATGCATTCGGTTTTGTCCTTAAACCGGGTGTGACAGCTTGTTGTTAAATAGAGAATGTACGTGTCATTAATGGTGCACCTTTAGGGAGCGCTTCAAGCTGATCAATCTGTCTTTTGCTCTTGTTCCTTTGTCTTTTACGCTTGCTCTGATGGGTTTGGCTAGAACCTTGGCTCTGATTTGGCTGCCAAGGCTGAGGGCATTCTCGAGCAAAATGGTTAGCACTTCTACAAATGAAGCAACGGTTTTTGTCACTTGGACGACCGGGCTGTTTGTTATCTAAAGATATCGCTACTGGCGTACCTAATGAACCTTTCTTGGGTGTGGTGCATTTGGCATGGTCTATCTTTTCCTGAACAGGTGAGCGAGTTCGTGTTCGTAGGACTGTGCCGGCGTCAGTAGTTCTGCTAACTTGACGTCGACCTCGTGGGATGAATTCTGTGCAGGTAATTTCCGATCCGGTCAAGTCTATGCCGCATGGGTCATGCTTGAGAGTCTGACACTTTACTTGGTGATCCTTAGGTTTCATCGGAAGTTGTGATGGGGGCAATAAGGAGTCTGAGTAAACGTCTCTTGTGTCCATCATCTTGTTATTGAGCTCTGGATAGCCTGCAACCTGAGGATGGTGGACATTACACCCATCCCCTTGATGTTGTTGCTGCTACAGATATTGAAAAATTGCTTGTTGCCCCTTGACAAGCTGACGAAGCAACACGGTTTGAGCGGCCATTACTTTCACTAAACTGGGTGGTGGCGGTGGCTGTTGTTGTGATTCACTAGCACTAGCACCAAAACCTTATGGGTTACCACGGGTTGCTCCAACCATCTGAAATGTGAATGTTTATCATTAGCAACGTGATCCATATTTCTTCCATGATTCAAAAGGATTAGTGCAGAAAAGAGTAGACTTCCTAAAGATCATGGATAGAATCATGGACAGAATACTGTTCGCGACAAGAAAACTCATAGCTCCTGGTAGGTTCATCCAAAATAGCTCATATTTTGGCAGTGAGTAGGAATTTTAAAGATGCACAACTTTGGTATTGAACTTAGATGCTAAATCGATGGCCAAGATGGTCGAAAGATTCATTCTTTGCTTCTCTGTCTCGGCTGTTTTTCAGCAGAACAAATTATAGTATCTTTCCTATAACTCAAACTAGCAACGTCCAATAGTGCTGAAATTTTGTGAGCTTTCAGGACATGAAATTCTTGACAACTTTGGTATTTAACTTGCTGCTCAGAAGGATCATCTTCAAAGGGTAAAGATTTTGACAAGATCATGCCATAGGATATGAACTAGAGGATGGAAGTTGAATATTTCTGGAAGCAAATTCAAAACTCCATAACTCCAATTTGAGTAATCCAGAAATTCTCAAACTTCACCAAAACATCCCTAAGGTATTAGTGAACAACTTTTCTAGTCAACTCCAGAGCTAGATCAGGCTCTAAGATGGTCTTTCTCTTAAGGTTTTACTTTACTGTCTACCCAGAAATTTCAGTGAACAGTGGGCCAAGATTTCGAGCACCAGAGAAATTCTACCCAGCCAAAAATTACCAATTTTTAACCGTAGCTGTCTGAGTAAATTTATAACAAGTTTTGTGTTGAACACTTTTGCAGAAAACTG
Organism: Panicum miliaceum; assembly: GCA_032594955.1. NCBI lineage: Eukaryota > Viridiplantae > Streptophyta > Magnoliopsida > Poales > Poaceae > Panicum > Panicum miliaceum. The sequence goes on along the minus strand of CM064070.1, from coordinate 184,312 downwards.
TAGTAAGGGGGGCATAAAAATTTATGTGGTAGAAGTGCTTATTTTGGACAGAAAACTGTCATCTCAAGGTCTTTGTTGTTTCTCATTATCCATATGTTCAGAATTTTTTTAGATTTTGGAACAAAAATTTCAACATGAGTTCCTCCAGAAAAGATCATTTTCTAAGCTCACTAAATTCATCTTTTCAGATATGGCAGAAATGTGACAGATTTGCTAGATAATCCTTATGCAAAGACAATTGTGTGGGCGCATGAACCTTACCACTCTCACGCATCGCATTTTCAATTTCGGATTTATATAGTCATGATGCATGCACGTCCTATTCGTCCTCACAAAATAAAATAATTGCCAAATAGCTTTGGTCTTACGAAGTTAGTTTTGGTGGCATACACAATACGTCTCTCACTATAATAGCTAGTCTTGAGAATTCTCTAATCGTTCTTAAACTTATCGTACTCGCGGTTAGTGTACCTGCAGAAGATTGATATAGCATATATATTCATTGAACCTTTCATGATAGCACTTATGAAAGCGTCCATATTCATTACCGTTCACTTTAGAAATGGTATCCGAACAATTCCCGCCGTACAGACGCCGTTAACATACGCTTCAAGATAGCGTATTCACGGGGAGTACCGTCTTGAGATGGGGGTATGAACAGCGATCGCCATACCCTGCGCCAAACCTTCTACTCCCAATATAATAAACTAATAGTTGGTATATTGGTAGCACCTCAAGTAAGCCACTGCTTGAGGGCAGCGTTCGGCTCGCATCACCGACAGGAAGGCCAAGCTCTCTCAGTTGGCTGAGGATTCTTACCTTTTTACCTTAGCGATGAGTGCGTCGTTACAGAATTTAAGAGTCGGTTGTGCATCAAAGTAAGTTTTGACAGAAAGTAATGTGCTGGAAGTCAGTTGATAATATTCATAAGTTAGATAGCCACCTAGTAACTTTCCCATAATCCCTTAGGGCTTTATAAACTAGGTACCATCCTTAACGAACCAACGCATTTTGCAAACGCATTTTTCTGGTCAAGTTTTATGAAAAAAAGTTTTTAAGGCTTTCTCTAGCGTATGCATTTCGGCTCTGGTACCAGTTGTGGCAGAACCACCTGAATTAATCCGGCTCAAGCGCGCTAACCGTCACCACGAGGGCAATTAGGGCTAACTCGCACATCAAACGGAATAATACATTGGTCTGTCGGGTAACCTCCCGGTACAACCATGGTTTTTGCCGATCGAAACCACACATACATGTACTCACACGAAGGTGAGCCCAGAGGATACAACATTCCACAAATTTTACATCATAGGTTCATCATAAATTATTATTACAACTGAGTTTGAATTCGTAAAACATGGTACTTCAGAGTTCAAAATAATTGAGTTCTTCAGAGTTCAATGCAGCGGAAAAATAACGATAATTACTCGACGATACACGATGTCTCGATGAAGCCCGTACGAGACATCACTCGGCATTATCATCGTTGGCCGGGGGCGCATCCCATTCCACCGACCAACCAGGAGGAAGGGTATACGGCCAAGTCAAACTAGAGATCATATCCTCAAAAGTATCACCTGAAAATAAGCCACAAGCAAGGCTGAGTATACTAATACTTAGCAAGGCTTACCTGACTAGTAGAATATACTTAGCCGACTCCTAAACATGCAAGTCTTTTGGCTTGAGGGGTTTGTTTCTCCGAAAAGCATATACAAGTAGGTCCTTACTTTCATATTTTAGCTCCAGGTTCTAGTTTTCTTTATCCATTCTAACTAAGCAACTATCCAATATCATACATGGTGAAAGAATTAATTTGCATCCAACAAGATTAATCATCATCATTGTTCCATTTCTTACTCTATGTGGTAAAAGGGTTAAGCAGTCTGAATAACCGTGAGAAACGAACGATTTGAATGGAATTTCTTAACCTTGCAAGGGAAACCTAAGCACACGTCACGTGGTTACTTAAAGAGTCACACGTGCAACTTTTCCCCTTTCTTGCTGGGTTGTGGATCAGGGCCACCATCCGAGACTACAGAGCCTAGCTCTGCACCCACCATGTGCGCGCATGGAACCGAAGTTGAGAGGGTGGGATGTTGTCCACTTGCCGGTCCGATTAGGTACTTAAGCTTACCGATTACCATATTCTCGGTATGTGGTTAGTACGTTCAAACGCTTAACCACCACTACCACACACTGCGGCCTTAGCATTTTTCACGAAACAGACGGGGCCTCAATCATCAACATAAACATCGTACCATAGCCCCGTCCGTCGACCTTATGATAGCAGCATGTAGTAAACATTCAACTCCTAAATTCTCGCGAGTGACAGGAAATCACTCTACTTTTACCGGAGTCCTATTAGCATAGCATTCTATCGAACCTTACATCTAGTGTTCAGAGCATGGGTACCTAGGATCATGCAACTAAGTTTTCATTCAACTCCTATAAACTTAATGCACAAGTAAAAATAGAGTAATAAGTTGCATAATTTAGAAAATAGGGTTCATGCTCCGGGGCTTGCCTTCTTGGGTAAAGTTAGCTTGGGGCTTGTCCGAACTCGGGTTCAGGTCTTCGAAAGCTTCAGTTAGATTCACTTGAGCTTCATGCTGCTCACTCTCGGACGCGGGCACCAGCTCGTACATTCCGTCGGTGAAAGTAGTCGATTCTAGATGAATGCACAAGTGTAAGTTGTAGTGATGGTATATGACGACCATTTGCCTTCACGATAAAGTTGCAGTCCACAATAACATAGATTTGGTTGTAAAGTTACATAGTTACGATTTCTTGGGCACTCTTTAACAGGAGGGGTGGTGTTGTATTGCATATTTAATTTTCGCAGTATAAGCATGGATTAAGCACAAACACTGATATAGGTAATTTCTGGTGATGAAATTTTTTTATTCAGAGTACATTATGCAGAGATAAGACTACTGTAAAACTTTCAGACATTTTTATGTAGCAGAAAAATTATGAAAAATGTATTACACAGCCACTGCTAGAACCTAGTTATTTTTATACAGAACAAACCATTCATGTATTGATGCTAAAACTTATACAGGGTGTTAATCTATCCATATATGTGTTACTGTAAATTTTTCAGATTTTACTGTGCAAGATACAAAGCATAATAAATAGGACAAGTTACACCTATTTTAATAAAGATTAATTTCTACAGGATGATTTACAGGATTTCTATGTATGAAACTTTTTATACAGCAAGAGCTACTCTAAAGAGTCCTTTAGTAAAAAGATGAATATTTTCCAAGCACAGAAACTAATTATCTTTATTTAGAGCATTTTTCCCACCACAAAATTATATAAATAAGTTACAGGAGGGGAAAAGGTTCTAAACTTTTTTTGTGGTATGGAGGCTCACTATAACAACTATGGAAAAGTTTCACGGGATGAAACACAATATAACAACAGTTACAAATTAATTTTATTATTTCAAGACATAAACAAGGTTTAACAAAAAGTTTAGCTAGAGATGGGTTTTGGTCCTAATATTTTTACACTGGCCTACACATCAAACAGCGAATCTACTGTCCAAAAATCAGATTCAGAACTGGTCTACAACAGTGGGTACAATTAAAGTCTATTAAACCTTCCATTTAATTCAGAACAAAATATAACAAACATCTGAAGAAATTCATGTAACAAAAGTTGTAGATTTTTTTAAAATATTCCAGAACAGTTGAGTTTATATTTTTCTGATTTCTCTATGATTTTATACAAATTTTACAAATTTGTTGTTTTTGAATTCAACGTTTAAACACAGGTTTACAGTTATGGCCCTGGAAACTTGCGTGCAGACTCTTTTAAAGATTTCAAACATTGCAAATGGGACCCTAGGCAGCGCTGGCATGGCGGCCGGCCATATTCAGGCGAGGGGGCTCATCGGCGGCGAGTGGAAAAGGGTCGTGGAGATCTAGGGAGGTGAGAGCTACCTTGGGATGCTCTTGGTCGGGGTTGGGGGTGGCTGGAGGTGGCTCGTCAATGTGGAGTAGACGTGCGGCAGCGGTGCAGAGCGTTGGTGACCGTGCTCCGGCGAGGAGGGGAAGGCGTGGGTTGGTCGATGAGCTTCGCGGCGTCAAGGGGAACCCATTTCGAGGCTTGGCTTGGACTGAGGAGCTTCGGAGTGGGCTGTCCGCGGAGCAGCAGGGGAGCGGCGGTGGTGCAGGCGGCGCTGGCGGTGCTCTGGCGGTCGAGATGGTCGGGGAAAAGGCCGGTGAGCTTCAGTGGAGGGAGGGCAAGCTCGCTGGGCGATGGGTTTGGGCAGTGGGAGGCTGGAGGATGGGACTCCACGGACGGGTGGTGCATGGCAGCGGCAATGGCAGCGGCGGCGGCATTTTGCGGGTTGAGGCGCGCGCGAGTGGCCTGGTGTCGCCTTTTATAGGCTGCAGGAGGGAGGGAGAGGACCGGGCAACGCTGGGGAGGGGCGACATGACGGGGGCGCGTTACTGGTCGCGGTGGGCGGCGAGCAGAGCCGGAGCGGCGTGCGGCAGGCGCGGGCAAGGGATTGGGCGCCGGGGATTTGGCGTGGGGGAGGGGGAGATCACGCGGCGCACGGGTTGGGCGAGGAGCTGCAGCAGCTGGCTTGCCGTGCGGTGAGCGCGGCGACTGGCGGGACGCGGCGAGGACATGGGCAGAGGTGTGCGTCGCCGGCGTGCACGGACTGGGGAGGAGCGCGGCGAGAAGGGCGCGGCCAGGCATTTGCTTGGCGCCTAGCGTCGGTCAGGCATCGCCGGCCAGGTGGCTATCGGCGACTGCGCGGCGGGCGGAGGGTCGGGCGAGCGTAGGGTCAGGCGAGCGGAGGGTCGGGCGAAGCGTAGGGTCGGGCGAAGCTGTGGCAGAACCACCTGAATTAATCCGGCTCAAGTGTATTAACCATCACCATTAGGGCAATTTCGGTTAACCTTACACTTCAAACGGAGTAATCCACTGGTCTGTCAGGTATAACCTCCCGATACAACCACGGTAATCGGATCGAGCGCCATACATACAAATGCTCACGCGACGATGAGCCCAGAGAATACCACATTCCAGCAAATATTACAACATTATCATATGTGAATATTACAGACCAAGTTTTAAATTTAGAAACCAAGTACTCCAATGATCATAAATAAGTTCTTCAGAGTTTAAGTTGCAGCGGAAAATAAAACAGCGAAAGCTACTTCGACGATAAGGATGTCTCGATGAAGCCCGTACGAGACATCACTCGGCGTTATCTCCATTGGACGGGGGCACATCCCATTCCACCGACCAACCAGGGGGAAGAGTACACGGCCAAGTCAAGCTAGCAATCATATCTTCGAAGGTCTCACCTGAAAACGAGCCACAAGCAAGGCTGAGTATACTAATACTCAGCAAGACTTACCCGTGTAGTGGAATCTACTCCACCGACTCTAGACATGCAAGGCTTTTTGGCTTAGGGGTTTGTTTTGCCGAAAAGCATCTACAAGTGGGTCCTTACTTTCAACTTTTAGCTCAAGATTCTAGTTTCATTAACCATTCTAGATAAGCAGCTATCCAAAAGCATACATGGTGAAGCATTAAATTTTCATCCAACCAGTTCATTCATCATCATTGTTCCTCTTCTTACTCTGTGGGTAAAAATGGTTAAGCAGTCTCAATAACCGTGAGAAACGGACGATTCGAATCGAATTTCTTAACCTTGCAAGGGAAACCCAAACACACGTCACGTGGTTACTCCCTAGAGTCACACGTGCAACTTTTCCCCTTTCTTTCCGGGTCGTGGATCGGGGCTACCCTCCGAGAGTACAAGAGCTCCACGCCACGGTTCGGCGCCGGGTCGTGACCACTCTCTGCACTCGCCATATGCACATGGGACCGAAGTTCAAAGGGTAGGATGCCGTCCCCTTGCCGGGCCAATTAGGTACTTAAGCTTACCGATTCCCATAATCTCGGCATGTGTTTAGTACGTTCAAAGACTTAACCATCACTACCACACCCTGCGGCCTTAGCATTTTTCACTAGACAGACGGGCCTCAATCGTAACCATTGTTACATAACCCGTCCGTGTCCTTATGATTGCAGCGTGTAGTAGACATTCAACTCCTATTTTCTCGCGAGTGACAGGAAATCACTCGACTTTTACCGGAGTCCTATTAGCACAGCATTCTATCGAACCTTACGTCTAGTTTTCAAGCAAGGGTTCCTAACATCATGCAACTAAGTTTTCATTCAACTCCTATAAACTTAATGCACAAGCAAGAGTAATGAGTTGCATAATTTAGGAAAGAAATGGGTTATGCTCCGGGGCTTGCCTTCTTGTGAAAAGTTAGTCCGGGGCTCTTCCGAACTTGGGCTCGGGTCTTCAAGAGCTTCAGTTAGATTCGCCTGGGCTTCTCGCTGCTCACTCTCGGACTTGGGCACCAGCTCGTAAGTTCCGTCGGCGAGAGTCGTCGATTCTACATGAATGCACAAGTTTAAGTCGTGGTAATGGTACTCGATGCGATTTAAGAGTAATTACTACAATGGATAGTTTCTGTGACAACCCTGGTAAAAATTTCATTTCTAAAATCAGTATCATTAGCCTAACCCTATGCTTAAACCAACTAATAAAAGGGTGGAAAGAATTAGAACGAATTTAGTTGGAATCCAAATTTAATTTGAGCACATTTGGTTACTTTTGAACTTTTAAATTTAACTTTCAGACCATAAGCCAAATGAGATTTTACCTGAAACCAAAGTTGTAGAACTTTTTATTCTGAACAACTTTCGTGTTCAAAAGTTTTTGAAATTCAAATCAGAAAGAGGAGAAAACGCCCTGTTTGCACCCAGCCCCCTGACCAGTGCGCGCCGTGCCGTGCCCCCGCCCCGCGCGTTGCCCAGGCCCCTCCGCACCCCCTCCTGCCCCTATAAGCCGAGCCCCGGCCGCCCGCGCGAGCCACGCACCAGAACGCACTCGCCGTCGCCATTGTCGCCGCCGAGCGCCGCCCGCCGTGGACAGCTCTCCACCGCCGCCCACCGCCCAAACTGACGCTTCAGCCACCACTACATCATCCCCCTGAAGCTCGCCGACCCACCCAACGCCGCCCAGAACCACCGGAGCGCCGCCGCCGCCGCCGCCGCCCCTGCTCGCCGTGGATAGCTCGACCCCGACCTCCTCCGTCCAAGCCAAGCCCCCGAGCAGCTTCCCCACGCGCCACTGAAGCTCGCCGACCGGACCACGCCGCCCCAAGCCCGCCGGAGCACCGCCGTCGATGCGTGCCGCGCCGCCGCCGTCTCTTCTCCAACGCCGGCGAGCCCTTCCCGGCCGTCCCCCACCTGAACAACACCCCCTCGAGGTAGCCCTCGCACCCCTAAACCTTCCCCGACCCTCACCCCTCGCCGCCGGCGAGCCCCTCGCCGGAATTTCGGCCGGCCGCCGTACCCGAGCCGCCCGAGGACCCAATTGCAAGAATTTAAATCTTTAGAAGGGTCTGCGCGTAAGATTCAAGGACCTAATTGTAAAAGAAAGTTTCAAATCTAGATTCAAATTCAGTGAACTTGTAAACTTCGTATAAAATCATAGAAAATTCAGAAAAATGCAAACTCAACTGTTCTGGAATCCTTAGAACAAACTCTACCACTTTTGTTACAAAAAGTTTCTCAGAATCCCTACATATTTTGCTCTACATTAAATGGAAGCTTTAATGGACTTATTTTGTACCCACTGTTGTAGAACAATGCTGACCCTACATTTTGGGCAGTGAGTTAGTTGCTTGATGTTTAGGATTGTGTAAAAAGATCAGGCCCAAATTCCATCTCTAGCTTTACTGTTTATTAAACTTAGTTTCATACCATGTTTAAGTAGAATGTTTTATCCCTGCAGTTAGGTGATGAATCACCTAATGAAACTATTTCTCTGCTAGTGTAATGGTACCTAGAATCCAGAGAAAAATTAGGAGACTTTTTATCCCAAAGTAACCTATTTATTTGAATTATTTGCTAATAACATACGTCAAATCAAGAAAATAGTATCTTAGCTTGGAAAATTCTCAAATTTTTACTAGGAGATACACTGTGGTAGAGATTGCTGTGTAAAAAGTTCCAGGGACAAAAACCCTGTGTAGGGTCCTGTAAAAATGAATCCTTGAATAGCCTAGGTGTGGAATGTCATATTTTCTATGCTCTGAATACTGCATGATAAATCCTACAAAAATTGCAGTAGCTTCCGCATGCTTAATTGAAAGCTCTGTAAAAATCTTAGACTCAGTTGTTGCACCAATTGTTCTGTACAAAAGGAACAAGGATCTAACAGCGACTATGTAATATATTTTTCATAATTAATCTGTTACATAAAATTGGCTGAAAATTTTACAGTAAGCACATCTTTCCTTGATGTGCCTAAATCCAAAATTTCATGACCAGAAACTATTCATTGTAGTAATTACTCTTAAATCGTATCAAGTACCATTACCACGACATAAACTTGTGCATTCATGTAGAATCGACGACTCTCGCCGACGGAACTTACGAGCTGGTGCCCGCGTCCGAGAGTGAGCAGCGTGAAGCTCAAGCAAATCTGACTGAAGCTCTTGAAGACCCGAGCCCAAGTTCGGAAGAGCCCCAAGCGAACTGCGAAGGCAAGCCCCGGAGCATAACCCATTCTTTCCGAAATTATGCAACTCATTACTCTTTGCTTGTGCATTAAGTTTATAGGAGTTGAATGAAAACTTAGTTGCATGATATCAGGAACCCTTGCTTGAAAACTAGACGTAAGGTTCGATAGAATGCTGCGCTAATAGAACTCCGGTAAAAGTCGAGTGATTTCCTGTCACTCGCGAGAAAATAGGAGTTGAATGACTACTACACGCTGCAATCATAAGGACACGGACGGGCTATGGAAGGATGGTTACGATTGAGGCCCGTCTGTCTAGTGAAAAATGCTAAGGCCGCAGGGTGTGGTAGTGATGGTTAAGTCTTTGAACGTACTAAACACATGCCGAGATTATGGGAATCGGTAAGCTTAAGTACCTGATTGGCCCGGCAAGTGGACAGCAACCTACCCTTTGAACTTCGGTCCCATGTGCATATGGCGAGTGCAGAGAGTGGTCACGACCCGGCGCCGAACCGTGGCGTGGGGCTCTTGTACTCTCGGAGGGTAGCCTCGATCCACAACCCGGAAAGAAAGGGGAAAAGTTGCACGTGTGACTCTAGGGAGTAACCACGTGACGTGTGTTTGGGTTTCCCTTGCAAGATTAGGAAATTCGATTCGAATCGTCCATTTCTCACGGCTATTGAGACTGCTTAACCATTTTTACCCACAGAGTAAGAAGAGGAACAATGAGGATGAATGAACTGGTTGGATGAAAACTTAATGTTCGACCATGTATGCTTTTGGATAGTTGCTTATCTAGAATGGTTAACGAAACTAGAACCTTGAGCTAAAAGTTGAAAGTAAGGACCCACTCGTAGATGCTTTTCGGCAAAACAAACCCCTGAGCCAAAAAGCCTTGCATGTCTAGAGTCGGTGGAGTAGATTCCACTACACGGGTAAGTCTTGCTGAGTATTAGTATACTCAGCCTTGCTTGTAACTCGTTTTCAGGTGAGACCTTCGAAGATATGATTGCTAGCTTGACTTGGCCCTGCACTCTTCCCCCTGGTTGGTCGGTGGAATGGGATACGCCCCCGTCCAACGGAGATAATGCCGAGTGATGTCTCGTACGGGCTTCATCGAGACATCCTTATCGACGAAGTAGTTTCGCTGTTTTATTTTCCGCTGCAACTTAAACTCTGAAGAACTTATTTATGATCATTGAAGTACTTGGTTTCTAAACTCAGAACCTGGTCTGTAATATTTACTTATGATAATGTTGTAATATTTGCTGGAATGTGGTATTCTCTGGGCTCATCGTCGCGTGAGCATTTGAATGTATGGCGCTCAATCCAATTACCGTGGTTGTATCGGGAGGTTATACCCGACAGACCAGTGGATTACTCCGTTTGAAGTGTAAGGTTAACCGAAACTGCCCTAATGGTGATGGTTAATACACTTGAGCCGGATTAATCCAGGTGGTTCTGCCACAGCTGGTATCAGAGCCGTAGCTGGTGCCACAGCTGGCAACAGCTGGCGCCAGAGCCAAAATACATACACCAGAGAATGCGACAAGCCTTAAAAACTCGTTTAATAAAACTTGACTAGAAGGATGTGTTGCAAAATACGTTGGTGCGTTAAGGATGGTGCCTAGTTCGTAAAGCCCTAAGGGATTATGGGAAAGTTACTAGGTGGCTATCTAACTTATGAAATATTATCAACTGACTTCCAGCACATTACTTTCTGTCAAAACTTACTTTCATGCACAACCGACCTTAAATTCTGTAACGACGCACTCATCGCTAAGGTAAGAAGGTAAGGATCCTCAGCCAACTGAGAGAGCTTGGCCTTCCTGTCGGTGATGCGAACCGAACGTTGCCCTCAAGCAGTGGCTTACTTGAGGTGCTGCCAATATGCCAACTGTTAGTTGAACATATTGGGAGTAGAAGGTTTGGCGCAGGGTATGGCGATCGCTGTTCATACCCCCGTCTCATGACGGTACCCCCGTGAATACGCTATCTCGATAGCGTATGTTAACGTCGTCTGTACGGCGGAAATTGTACAGATATCGTTTCTATAAGCAAACGGTAATGAATACGGATGCTTTCATGAGTGCTGGCATGAAAGGTTCAGGAAATATATATGCTTGTCAATCTTTTGCAGGTACACTAACCGCGCTTACGATAAGTTAAGGAACGATTAGAAAGACTCGACTAGCTATTATAGCGAGAGCCGTATTGTGTATGCCACCGAAACTATCTTCGTAAGACCAAAGCTATTTGGCAATTATTTTACTTTGTGAGGACGAGTAGGACGTGCATGCATCATGACCACATATATCTGAAATCGAAATGCGTTGTACGAGAGTGGTAAGGTTCTTGCGTATCTAAAAGCATGGTTTGCATAAGGACCATCTAGCGAAACTGTCCGAAATCTGCCGTGACTGAAAAAGAGCAATTTATTGACCCAAGAAAATGACCTTTTCTGATAAAGTTCATGTTGAAGAAATTGTTCCAAATTTTGTGTTCTATCTTCTGTTCAAAAACGAAAAATTCTGAACTTATGGATGGTGAGAAATAACAGAAATCTTGGAATGTTAGAATTCTGTCCCGAATAAGCACTTCTGCCCCTTAAATTTTTAGGCCCCCTTCCTGCGGTTTTCTGCAAAAGAGCACAACACGAAACTTGTTCCAAATTTACCCAGGAAGCTGCTGTTAAAATTTGGTAAATTTTGGCTGGGTAGATTTTCCCTGGTGCACGAAACTCTGGCCCTCTGTTCACTGAAAATTCTGGGTAGACAGTAAGGTAAAACCTGAAGAGAAAGACCATCTTAGAGACCTATCTAGCTCTGGAGTTGACTAGCAAAGTTGTTCACAAATACCTTAGGAGTGATCTGGTGAAATTTGAGAATTTTTGGATTAGAACTGTGGAAGTTATGGTTATTTTTGCACCCTATGCAGAATCTGTCCTTGTGCTGTTCACAGTTTTTCGCTATCTCACTCCATTTGATCTTTTGTTCAGATGGCCGAGCCTGTTGCTATGATGGTGGATGAGGATGGACGCGTACACTCGCAGTGTCTCCACTGGGAGGGCTTTCCCTCTATTTTGTGGGATGTTCTGCGTACCGCGGGCTATCTAGTTCCCCCACGTTACGCCGGACTGGAGTTTGCAGAAAATGGAGTTACCCAGTGCCGTGTCAACGTGACTATCTTTCCGCACCCGCTACACCCGGAGTGGCCCGCCTTGGAGCTTGAGGCTGTTGGTCGCCGTTTGGCCGATACTTGGGAGCTTGCAGCCATGAGGGCGCTCACCACTTTTTGTGCGCAGCGTCCCGAGGTTGTCACACTCGCTCCCATTGGATTGTTTCCTGCTGCCCAGGACAACGACCCCTTTTGGCTCAACAGGGTGCAGCACGCACAGTACTTGGTAGACTTTCACGCCCAAGAAACCATTCATACCTCCGTGCGGTGCATGAGTGCACTCTACCGGCTTCAGACTCTCCAGAGTCAGGCACTTGAGCAGCTCACTGATCTTGCTCAGGCCTACCACATGATGGCAGATACCAGGGATGAGCAGATTAAGGAGCTCAGTCAGGATCTTGAGGACAGAGATGCTCAGATTGGCCAACTTGAGGGCCAAATTCAGGAGCAGGACACTCTCATGGGTGAGAGAGATGCCACGATAGCACAGTTGGAGGAGCAGCTCCACGATCTGAGCCTTGAGTTGGAGGATGCGAATGAGCACATTCAGTGGCACCATGATCAGAATGACCATCCCCATGAGGAGGACATGGAGGAGGATGAGGAGGAGCCACAGGAGATTGATGGTATCTCCGGTATGGATTTCGAGGGTGAGGTACCACAGGCACCTCAGATGGGAGCTCACTCTCCTGCTCACAGCGAGTCGTCCGTCAACGACTTGGATGATTTCTAGAGGACGACCTAGGAGGACTTTTGCACATACTCCTCGATAGGGTAGCCTAACTTTTGGCAAGTGTTGTAATAGGCTAACTAGGAGTTGAGTAACTCTTTTGTGTTGGGTACACCTGAACCATGTGGATACCCTCAGCATGTAAGGAACGGCGATAAACTTGGGGGATTCGTTGTAAGTTGGTAAATGATGAAATCCACAATCGCTGAGACTTGTCGGAATTTTTACCCATGTCTCCTTGCATTTCTTGGCTGAGTGTTGAATACCAAACTTGTGCTAAATTTTGTGACCTAGGTTCTCACAAAAATTCAGCATCATTGGACCTCGCTAGTTTAAGATATAGGCGAAACAGTACCGATCAATCTGCTGAAAAACAGCTAAGACAGTAAGGCAAAGGACGAGCCTTTCGACCACCTTAGCTACAGTTCTAGCACCGAAGTTAAATACCAAAGTGGTGCATTCCTAAATTCTCTGACTACTGCAAAAGTTCGAGATGTTTTGGATGGACCCACAGCAAGCTATGATTTTTCTCGTAGCAAACAGAGATTCTGTCCATACTTCTAGCTGTGATTTCGGAAGTCTTTGACTACACCAATCATTTATGAATCGAGGAAGTATTATGGATCATGTTGCTAATGGTAACCTTTCACGTTTCAGATGGTTGGATCAACCCGTGGCAACCCCGAGGGTTTTGGTGCCGGTGGCAGCCGCTCGCGACAATCGCCACCACCCCCGCCCAGTTTGGTGGAAGTGATGGCCGCTCAAACCGAACTGTTGCGTCAGATCGTGCAAGGACAGCACCAGCAGAGGGGTGGGCACAATGCTCACCAACCCCAAGCTGCAGGATACACGGATTTCCTGGGGACCCAGCCGCCCTTGTTCCATAAGACCGAGGAACCCCTGGACGCAGATGCATGGATTCGCACCATCGAATCCAAGTTCACACTACTTGTGGCCCCATGCTCAGAGGCCAACAAGGCTTGTTTTGCCGCGCAACAGCTTCGTGGTACCGCTCGACTGTGGTGGGACCACTATTTTGCGATGCTCCCGGCTGATCATGTGGTCGACTGGGATGAATTCAAGACCGCGTTCCGGGCACATCATATCCCCGAGGGTCTCATGGAGAGGAAGTTGAATGAGTTTCTGGCACTCACCCAGGGCACCCGCACCGTGCTGCAGTATGCCCAAGCATTCAACAACCTATGCCAGTATGCGGGCTATCACGCTGATACGGATGCCAAGAAACGTGATCGTTTCCGCCGAGGTCTGAATACCAAGCTCAAGGAACGTTTGAACCTAGCCAGGGCTGACACCTACAACGAATTGGTCAATATGGCCATTGCCCAGGAAGACTGTATCATGGCACACCGGGCAGAGAAGAAGAGAAAAGCACCCGCAGGACCATCAAGTGTCCAACCACCAAGGTATCGCATCGTGCAAAATGCCGCCCTCACAGCTCCACCAAGGGCCCCTCAACCTGGGAGATGGATTGCCAGACCCCCACAGCAGCCAGGCATGGTACGACCCCCGATGCCTCCACAGAATGGTCCGAGGCCCATTCTTCAACAATCTCTCCGACCTAGCCCCGCGAATCGCTGTTTCAAATGCGGGAGTTCTAACCACTTTGCACGAGAATGCCCTCAGTCTGGACCGCCCAACCAAGGTCAGGGATCCAACCCGAACGCCAAGAACAGGGGCAAGAGACAAACCCTGCAAGTCAAGCAAGGACGGATTAACTTCACCACGCTTGCAGAGCTTCCTGAAGGAGCCCCAGTGATGTCGGGTACATTCTCTATCCATAACAAGCCTGCAGTTATATTATTTGATTCTGGTGCATCGCATAGTTTCATAAGTGCAAAATTCGGTGTAAAAGTAGGCTTGGATGTTTGTCACACAAAAGGGTCTTATATGATATCAACACCGGGTGGTAAAATTGCCTCGAATCAAATGATCAGACAAGTACCAATCAAGTTGGGTAGTAAAACTATCAACACAAACTTGATTCTTTTACCCCTTGACGGCATGGATCTTATTTTGGGCATGAATTGGATGGTTTTGCACAAAGTCACACTAGACCCCTCATCCAGAGTTGTGGAGATAAATTCACCTAGTCAAGGAGCCACTACCCTTTTCCTACCATTCCTGGATTGCACGAATTCCTGTGCTTACAAGATGGAAGGACTTAAGCTAGAGGATATTTCCGTGGTAAATGAGTATGCCGACGTTTTTCCGGATGACTTGCCAGGAATGCCACCAGATAGGGAGATTGAGTTCATCATTGAACTACAACCAGGCACTGCACCTATATCCAAAAGGCCATATAGGATGCCCCCTAAGGAATTGGCAGAACTGAAAATTCAACTCCAAGAACTACTGGACAAAGGTTTCATTCGCCCTAGCGCGTCACCTTGGGGATGTCCAGCCCTATTCGTAAAGAAGAAGGATGACAGTTTGAGATTATGTGTGGACTACCGACCTCTCAATGCGGTAACAGTTAAAAATAAATACCCCCTTCCTCGCATCGATGTACTCTTCGATCAATTAGCTGGAGCCAGAGTCTTCTCAAAGATTGATCTTCGTTCGGGATATCATCAAATCAAGATTTGCCCCTGCGATATTCCTAAGACTGCCTTCTCCACACGATATGGACTATATGAATTCTTGGTCATGTCCTTTGGACTCACCAATGCTCCTGCCTACTTCATGTATCTCATGAATTCGGTATTCATGCCCGAACTGGACAAATTCGTCGTAGTGTTCATCGACGACATCCTTATCTATTCCAAGGATGAGGAAGAGCATGCCAAGCACCTTCATATTGTTCTTCAGCGACTCAGAGACCATCAACTCTATGCTAAGTTTTCTAAGTGTGAGTTTTGGTTGGATACTGTAAAGTCCTTAGGTCACACGATCTCCAGCGAAGGCATAGCTGTTGACCCCAGCAAGGTACAAGAGGTGATGGATTGGAAACCCCCTACCTCTGTACATCAGATTCGCAGTTTTCTCGGCTTAGCCGGTTACTACCGTCGCTTCATCCCGGATTTCTCTCGAATTGCTAAACCCATGACTGAACTGTTAAAGAAGGAAGTGAAGTTTGTATGGGATGAGAAATGTGAAGAAGCTTTCCACACTCTCAGAGAGCATCTGACTACTGCACCTGTGTTAGCTCAGCCCAATAATACCAAGTCGTTTGATGTGTATTGTGACGCATCGGGTACTGGTCTAGGATGTGTGCTTATGCAAGAGAATCGAGTGATTGCATATGCCTCACGGGCCCTTCGGCCCCACGAACAGAATTATCCCACTCATGATCTTGAGCTTGCAGCGGTCATTCACGCTCTGAAAATATGGAGGCACTATCTCATGGGTACACAGTGCAATATCTACACGGATCATAAGAGTCTCAAGTACATCTTCACACAAGCCGATCTGAATATGAGACAACGGAGATGGCTAGAATTAATCAAGGATTATGACCTTGAAGTGCACTATCACCCCGGCAAGGCTAATGTAGTCGCGGATGCACTAAGCCGCAAGTCCCAGTGCCATTGCTTATCCATGGAGTCCTACCATGAGACTTTGTGCGCAGAAATGAAGAAGCTTAACCTGGAAATGGTTTCCCAAGGCACTCTAAATCACATCTCAGTTGAGCCCACTCTTCACGACCAAATCGTCATGGCACAACTACGTGATGAAGGAATTAAGATCATCAAACAAAAACTCTCTCTAGGTGAGGAGAAGTATAAATGTTTCCGCCAGGACCATAAGGGAGTTCTATGGTTCGAAAGTCGTATAGTCGTTCCGAAGAATCGTGAACTCCACAAGCAAATTCTCGATGAGGCACACCTTTCCAAATTCTCTATCCACCCCGGCAGTAGCAAAATGTATCAAGACCTAAGGCAAAACTTCTGGTGGACTAGAATGAAAAGAGAAATTGCTACGTATGTCTCGGAATGTGACACGTGCCAAAGAGTAAAAGCTATCCACTTGAAGGTATGTCTCGTATGTCTCGTATGTCGAACACCCAGTTAAGATTTTGGATCAAAAAGAGAGAGAGACCAGGAGGAAAGTGATTAGAATGTATAAAGTACAATGGAATCGCCACACGGAAGAAGAAGCCACCTGGGAAACTAAGAGCTACCTGAACCAACATTTCCCTGGGTTTCTTATCTCCACCACTGGTATGTGCACCCACGCCCACACTAAGAATTAACGAATCTCGGGGCGAGATTCTTGTTAAGGGGGGAAGGCTGTGACAACCCTGGTAAAAATTTCATTTCTAAAATCAGTATCATTAGCCTAACCCTATGCTTAAACCAACTAATAAAAGGGTGGAAAGAATTAGAACGAATTCAGTTGGAATCCAAATTTAATTTGAGCACATTTGGTTACTTTTGAACTTTTAAATTTAACTTTCAGACCATAAGCCAAATGAGATTTTGCCTGAAACCAAAGTTGTAGAACTTTTTATTCTGAACAACTTTCGTGTTCAAAAGTTTTTGAAATTCAAATCAGAAAGAGGAGAAAACGCCCTGTTTGCACCCAGCCCCCTGAAGTTTTCCAAATTCTCGCATTCAGGCCCTCGCACCCCCCCCTCTCTCTCCTCCCCGCCCGACCGCCGCGCGCCAGGTGGCCGGCGACGCCTGACCGGCGCGAGGCGCCAGGCCAGTGGCCGCCGCGCCACTCCGCCATGGCCGGCTTTGCCCCCTCCCCACGCCGCGCGGCCCAGTGAGCGCCCGCGCGTGCGCACGCCGCAGCCGCGCCCAGCCTCGCCGCCCGCCGCGCCCAGTCACCGCGCCCCGCCGTGCCGCCCCGGCTCCCGCGCCCCGCCCGTCACTGCGTCCGCCCTCCGCCCGAGCCGCTGCAGCTGCTGCTCCACCACTCCACGCCCAGCGCTATCCCCTCGCGCCCACGCCATATCCCGGCCGCCCAGTCACCGCGCCCGCGCTGCCGCACGCCGCGCCGGCGTTCCGCTGCCGCCCGCCGTGACCAGTGCGCGCCGTGCCGTGCCCCCGCCCCGCGCGTTGCCCAGGCCCCTCCGCACCCCCTCCTGCCCCTATAAAAGCCGAGCCCCCGCCGCCCGCGCGATCCACGCACCAGAACGCACTCGCCGTCGCCATTGTCGCCGCCGAGCGCCGCCCGCCGTGGACAGCTCTCCACCGCCGCCCACCGCCCAAACTGACGCTTCAGCCACCACTACATCATCCCCCTGAAGCTCGCCGACCCACCCAACGCCGCCCAGAACCACCGGAGCGCCGCCGCCGCCGCCGCCGCCCCTGCTCGCCGTGGATAGCTCGACCCCGACCTCCTCCGTCCAAGCCAAGCCCCCGAGCAGCTTCCCCACGCGCCACTGAAGCTCGCCGACCGGACCACGCCGCCCCAAGCCCGCCGGAGCACCGCCGTCGACGCGTGCCGCGCCGCCGCTGTCTCTGCTCCAACGCCGGCGAGCCCTTCCCGGTCGTCCCCCACCTGAACAACACCCCCTCGAGGTAGCCCTCGCACCCCTGAACCTTCCCCGACCCTCACCCCTCGCCGCCGGCGAGCCCCTCGCCGGAATTTCGGCCGGCCGCCGTACCCGAGCCGCCCGAGAACCCAATTGCAAGAATTTAAATCTTTAGAAGGGTCTGCGCATAAGATTCAAGGACCTAATTGTAAAAGAAAGTTTCAAATCTAGATTCAAATTTAGTGAACTTTTAAAATTCGTACAAAATCGTAGAAAATTCAGAAAAATGCAAACTCAACTGTTCTGGAATCCTTAGAACAAACTCTACCACTTCTGTTACAAAAAGTTTCTCAGAATCCCTACATATTTGGCTCTAAATTAAATGGAAGCTTTAATGGACTTATTTTGTACCCACTGTTGTAGAACAATGCTGACCCTTAATTTTGGGCAGTGTGTTAGTTGCTTGATGTTTAGGATTGTGTAAAAAGATCAGGCCCAAATTCCATCTCTAGCTTTACTGTTTATTAAACTTAGTTTCATACCATGTTTAAGTAGAATGTTTTATCCCTGCAGTTAGGTGGTGAATCACCTAATGAAACTATTTCTCTGCTAGTGTAATGGTACCTAGAATCCAGAGAAAAATTAGGAGACTTTTTATCCCAAAGTAACCTATTTATTTGAATTATTTGCTAATAACATACGTCAAATCAAGAAAATAGTATCTTAGCTTGGAAAATTCTCAAATTTTTACTAGGAGATACACTGTGGTAGGGGTTGCTGTGTAAAAAGTTCCAGGGACAAAAACCCTGTGTAGGGTCCTGTAAAAATGAATCCTTGAATATCCTAGGTGTGGAATGTCATATTTTCTATGCTCTGAATACTGCATGATAAATCCTACAAAAATTGCAGTAGCTTCCGCATGCTTAATTGAAAGCTCTGTAAAAATCTTAGACTCAGTTGTTTCACCAATTGTTCTGTACAAAAAGAACAAGGATCTAACAGCGACTATGTAATATATTTTTCATAATTAATCTGTTACATAAGACTGGCTGAGAAGTTTACAGTAAGCACATCTTTCCTTGATGTGCCTAAATCCAAAATTTCATGACCAGAAACTATTCATTGTAGTAATTACTCTTAAATCGTATCAAGTACCATTACCACGACATAAACTTGTGCATTCATGTAGAATCGACGACTCTCACCGACGGAACTTATGAGCTGGTGCCCGCGTCCGAGAGTGAGCAGCGTGAAGCTCAAACAAATCTGACTGAAGCTCTTGAAGACCCAAGCCCAAGTTCGGAAGAGCCCCAAGCGAACTGCGAAGGCAAGCCCCGGAGCATAACCCATTCTTTCCGAAATTATGCAACTCATTACTCTTTGCTTGTGCATTAAGTTTATAGGAGTTGAATGAAAACTTAGTTGCATGATATCAGGAACCCTTGCTTGAAAACTAGACGTAAGGTTCGATAGAATGCTGTGCTAATAGAACTCCGGTAAAAGTCGAGTGATTTCCTGTCACTCGCGAGAAAATAGGAGTTGAATGACTACTACACGCTGCAATCATAAGGACACGGACGGGCTATGGAAGGATGGTTACGATTGAGGCCCGTCTGTCTAGTGAAAAATGCTAAGGCCGCAGGGTGTGGTAGTGATGGTTAAGTCTTTGAACGTACTAAACACATGCCGAGATTATGGGAATCGGTAAGCTTAAGTACCTGATTGGCCCGGCAAGTGGACAGCAACCTACCCTTTGAACTTCGGTCCCATGTGCATATGGCGAGTGCAGAGAGTGGTCACGACCCGGCGCCGAACCGTGGCGTGGGGCTCTTGTACTCTCGGAGGGTAGCCTCGATCCACAACCCGGAAAGAAAGGGGAAAAGTTGCACGTGTGACTCTAGGGAGTAACCACGTGACGTGTGTTTGGGTTTCCC
Organism: Panicum miliaceum; assembly: GCA_032594955.1. NCBI lineage: Eukaryota > Viridiplantae > Streptophyta > Magnoliopsida > Poales > Poaceae > Panicum > Panicum miliaceum. Next base: position 164,456 of record CM064070.1, on the reverse strand, counting down.
TTGCAAGATTAGGAAATTCGATTCGAATCGTCCGTTTCTCACGGCTATTGAGACTGCTTAACCATTTTTACCCACAGAGTAAGAAGAGGAACAATGAGGATGAATGAACTGGTTGGATGAAAACTTAATGTTCCACCATGTATGCTTTTGGATAGTTGCTTATCTAGAATGGTTAACGAAACTAGAACCTTGAGCTAAAAGTTGAAAGTAAGGACCCACTCGTAGATGCTTTTCGGCAAAACAAACCCCTGAGCCAAAAAGCCTTGCATGTCTAGAGTCGGTGGAGTAGATTCCACTACACGGGTAAGTCTTGCTGAGTATTAGTATACTCAGCCTTGCTTGTAACTCGTTTTCAGGTGAGACCTTCGAAGATATGATTGCTAGCTTGACTTGGCCCTGCACTCTTCCCCCTGGTTGGTCGGTGGAATGGGATACGCCCCCGTCCAACGGAGATAATACCGAGTGATGTCTCGTACGGGCTTCATCGAGACATCCTTATCGATGAAGTAGTTTCGCTGTTTTATTTTCCGCTGCAACTTAAACTCTGAAGAACTTATTTATGATCATTGAAGTACTTGGTTTCTAAACTCAGAACCTGGTCTGTAATATTTACTTATGATAATGTTGTAATATTTGCTGGAATGTGGTATTCTCTGGGCTCATCGTCGCGTGAGCATTTGTATGTATGGCGCTCAATCCAATTACCGTGGTTGTATCGGGAGGTTATACCCGACAGACCAGTGGATTACTCCGTTTGAAGTGTAAGGTTAACCGAAACTGCCCTAATGGTGATGGTTAATACACTTGAGCCGGATTAATCCAGGTGGTTCTGCCACAGTTTCTGGTCATGAACTTTTGGATTTAGGCACATCAGGGAAAGATGTGCTTACTGTAAAATTTTCAGCCAATTTTATGTAACAGATTAATTATGAAAAATATATTATAGAGTTGTTGTTAGATCCTTGTTCTTTTTGTACAAAACAATTGGTGCAACAACTGAGTCTAAGATTTTTACAGAGCTTTCACTTAAGCATGCAGAAGCTACTGTAATTTTTGTAGGATTTATCATGCAGTATTCAGAGCATAGAAAATATGACATTCCACACCTAGGCTATTCAAGGATTCATTTTTACAGGACCCTACACAGGGTTTTTGTCCCTGGAACTTTTTACACCCAACCACTACCACAGTGTATCTCCTAGTAAAAATTTGAGAATTTCCCAAGCTAAGATACTATTTTCTTGATTTAACGTATGTTATTAGCACATAAATCAAATAAATAGGTTACTCTGAGATAAAAAGTCTCCTAATTTTTCTCTGGCTCCTAGGTACCAATACATTAGCATAGAAAAAGTTTCATTGGGTGATTCACCACTTAACTGCAGGGATAAAACATTCTACTTAAACATGGTATGAAACTAAGTTTAATAAACAGTAAAGCTAGAGTTGGAATTTGGGCCTGATCTTTTTACACAATCCTAAACATCAAGCATCTAACTCACTGCCCAAAATTTAGGGTCAGCATTGTTCTACAACAGTGGGTACAAAATAAGTCGATTAAAGCTTCCATTTAATGTAGAGCAAAATATGTAGGGATTCTGAGAAACTTTTTGTAACAAAAGTGGTAGAGTATGTTCTAAGGATTCCAGAACAGTTGAGTTTGCATTTTTCTGAATTTTCTACGATTTTATACGAATTTTACAAGTTCACTGAATTTGAATCTAGATTTGAAACTTCCTTTTACAACTAGGTCCATGAATCTTACGCGCAGACCCTTCTAAAGATTTAAATTCTTGCAATTGGGTCCTCGGGCGGCTCGGGTACGGCGGCCGGCCGAAATTCCGGTGAGGGGCTCGCCGGCGGCGAGGGGTGAGGGTCGGGGAAGGTTCAGGGGTGCGAGGGCTACCTCGTGGGGGTGTTGTTCAGGTGGGGGACGCCTGGGAAGGGCTCGCCGGCGTTGGAGCAGAGACGGCGGCGGCGCGGCACGCGTCGACGGCGGTGCTCCGGCGGGCTTGGGGAGGCCTGGTCCGGTCAGCGAGCTTTAGTGGCGCGTGGGGAAGCTGCTCAGGGGCTTGGCTTGGACGGAGGAGGTCGGGGTCGAGCTGTCCACGGCGAGCAGGGGCGGCGGCGGCGGCGGCAGCGCGGGCGGCGGCGCTCCGGTGGTTCTGGGCGGCGTTGGGGGGTCGGCGAGCTTCAGGGGGATGATGTAGTGGTGGCTGGAGGCTCAATTTGGGCGGTGGGCGGCGGTGGAGAGCTGTCCACGGGTGGGCGGCGCTCGGCGGCGGCAATGGCGACGGCGAGGGCGTTCTGGGTGCGCGGGGCGGAGGCACGGCACGGCGCGGCACTGGGCGCGGCGGGCGGCAGCAGAACGCCGGCGCGGCGTGCGGCGAGCGGGCGCGGTGACTGGGCGGCCGGGATATGGCGTGGGCGCGAGGGGATAGCGCTGGGCGTGGAGTGGTGGAGCAGCAGCTGCAGCGGCTCGGGCGGAGGGCGGGCGCAGTGACGGGCGGGGCGCGGGAGCCAGGGCGGCACGGCGGGGCGCGGTGACTGGGCGCGACGGGCGGCGGGGCCGGGCGCGGCAGCGGCGTGCGCACGCGCGGGCGCTCACTGGGCCGCGCGGCGTGGGGAGGGGGCAAAGCCGGCCGTGGCGGAGTGGCGCGGCGGCCACTGGCCTGGCGCCTCACGCCGGTCAGGCGTCGCCGGCCACCTGGCGCGCGGCGGTCGGGCGGGGAGGAGAAAGAGGGGGGGGGGGGGCGAGGGGCCTGATTGCGAGAATTTGAAAAACTTGAGGGGGCTGGGTGCAAACCGGGCGTTTTCTCCTCTTTCTAATTTGAATTTCAAAAACTTTTGAACACGAAAGTTGTTCAGAATAAAAAGTCCTACAAGTTTGGTTTCAGGCAAAATCTCATTTGGCTTATGGTTTGAAAGTTAAATTTAAAAGTTCAAAAGTAACCAAATGTGCTCAAATTAAATTTGAATTCCAACTGAACTCGTTCTAATTCTTTCCACCCTTTTATTAGTTGGTTTAAGCATAGGGTTAGGCTAATGATACTGATTTTAGAAATGAAATTTTTACCAGGTTTGTCACAGCGGAGGGTCGGGTGAAGTGGCGGCGCGTCGGAGGGTCAGGCGGAACGGAGAAGGAAGGGTGTGCAGCGACGGCGCGTCGGAGGGTCGGGCGGATCGGAGAAGGAAGGGTCTGCAGTGGAAATAGAAGAAAAGGCAGGGGCTGGTTTGCAAATTCAAGTGTTTCTCAAATTTTCATGTTGCAACTCAAAAATCCTTGAACATGAAAGTTATTCAAAATGAAAAGTTACACAAGTTTTGTTTCAGGCCAAAGTTCATTTGAGTTATAGTTCAGAAGTTATTTTAAAAACTCAAAAAGCATGATTTGGAGGGCACGTCATTTCCTGGGCAAAAATTTGTGTTCTCTCTTAGGCTTCAACTAGACTTTTGTTTGTCCTGTTACTGATGATGTGCCTATTTGATTTTGCCGCCAAGTGCGTTGAGGTGAGAGTTATTTAATTTGTTCGATTAAAGTACATGTACTTGCACATATACACATCTATTTTCAACTCAAAGCAAAACCAATTTATAATTCATTTCTTTTAAAATTTTCTTAGTTATTTATGCATCGTGTTAAGCTAATGAGACTTATTTCATAATTTAAACACCCGAGGTGTTACAACTCTTCCAGTAGATAAAGATTCACTTTTGTTAGATTGACATTTAAATTTCTGTTGCAATCAGATTCCAACTAAATTTAGAAAGGTTTAGTCCATATATAACAATCTCATGATATATAGGGGCCACCATTCAACTGCTGGCGCCGGCGCCGCCGGAGCCGCCGCAGCTTCACCGATGATTCGCCCACCGAGTCTGAGCCAGACGTGCAGTACAACTGGGTAGACTTTCCAGCAAGCTCTAAAAAATTCGATTTTGCCAGCTTTCACGGGAAGAAGGTGAGCAATGCTACCACAACATATATTGGGGTTCACAGTTTGAGATAAGTAATGATAGATGAAGATATTATGTGCACAAGGATATATATATGTGTAATATAAATGCAATGGAGTAAAATATGCTATATATACAGAAATATGTCGCTATCATGGTGGATATGTTCTATGTAATTGCATTATGACCCTGTTTTGCTTGTAATAATGAAGCATGCAGGGGAGAAGTATAACATTGTTTTCCCAAGGATGGCATGTTCGATGATCATCAGTGTTGCAAGTGATGACGACGACGATGTTCCTACCCTGTCTAATAAAGAGGTGATTTTCCTACCCTTTAAGTATGTACTGCAATTAGCATGAACAATGCAGTTTATCTTTTCCACACATGCTAACTGATCGAACCCCTTCTAAAATATATATCAGATCCGAAAGAAGGCTGAGGAGGTTCGCGTTGCTGTCAAGCGGAAGCTGATCGAGCAAGAGTGGTACACCGATAGTGAAAACGACAACGACGAAGATTGAGTTGTCTAGTCTTTTAGCTTTGATCTTTTGCTTTTGTTTTGTGTAATGAACAACCAGATCTATGGTAGTACTGTGGTATGTTAAGAACAATGCAAGTAGCTAGATGTGTATGTATATGCTACCTTGTTAATTATGCTAACTTATATATGCTCTCGTGTCATTTTCTGATTGAATTGGTTTATGGTGTGATCAGTTTGGTCCCTTATCAAAGACAATTTATATAGTTGTGGAAATTTGAGAAAGAGGAGGTGGTGGATCACTGTACATCGAGTAGGGCTATAGTAGATCAAGGGGAAGGAAGAAGTTGGATCTTGAAATCCCGTCTTCGATATTTCTTCAATTCCCCACTTGGGGATGACAACGGTCTCGGGAAGGTGCGTGGGAACAGTAACTGTCTGGGCCTTCCCTTTTTCACAGCGGGCCTTTTTCTCTTCCTTGGCCGGATCAAGTGGATCCTGGTTCCAAACTCAAACCTGGGCTAGATGGCCCGACTTTGAAACAGGCCCAAGCCTTATTAGCTGGCCCCGCAGACGTACACTTGGACGGCTTGGTCCCACCTCTGCAGTGGACCCCGCGTTCACATATTTGACCCACAACCCTGACACGTGGGCCTTCGGGTCCCACCCAGCACACGTGGCTAACACGTGTATCGGTGTGGGCCTTCGGGTCGAAACCATCACACATGGCTGCCTGGTAGAAATGCTAGACCTGTCAACCGGGACCCACATATACACATGTTATCCACGTCGGCCAGCTGGGCCCGCACACGTACACGTGGACGGTCTGGTCCTACCTCTATAGTGGACCCCGCATTCACATATTTGACCCACAACCCTGACACGTGGGCCTTCGAGTCCCACTCAGCAGACATGGCTACCCGGTAGACATGCTGGACCTGTCAAATGAGACCCACAGATACACTTGTTAGCCACGTCGGCCAGCTGGGTCCGCATAAGTACACGTGGACGATTGGGTCCCACCTCCGCAGTGGACCCCGCGTTCACATATTTGACCCTCAACCCTGACACGTGGGCCTTCGGGTCCCACTCAGCACACGTGGCTGCCTTGTAGACATACTGGACCTGTCAACCGGGACCCACAGATACACTTGTTAGCCACGTCGGCCAGCTGGGTCTGCACACGTACATGTGGATGGCCAGGTCCCACCTCCGCAGTGGACCCCACGTTCACATAGTTGACCCTCAACCTTGACACGTGGGCTTTCGGGTCCAACTCAGCACACGTGGCTGCCTGGTAGACATGCTGGACCTGTCAACTGGGACCCACAGATACACTTGTTAGCCACGTCGGCCAGCTGGGTCTGCACACGTACACGTACACGTGGACGGCCGGGTCCCACCTCCGCAGTGGACCCCACGTTCACATATTTGACCCTCAACCTTGACATGTGGGCCTCCAGGTACACGTGTTAGCCACGTTGGCCAACTGGGCCCGCCCTCATACACCTGGACGCCCGGGTCACACCTCTATAGTGGACCTGAGTTGACACAGATAGTTGGACTTAATGGTGCACCCTTTCTGTGATGATACGACATGCTGTTCTATGACGTTCGTTTTACTTTCATCACAGTTGAGTAGGGGCTGAGGGCTGCCGCCATTGAAATGCGATGAAACTTGGGGTTCGTCATAAAAGGGGCATGTTCCGTGACGAAGTTGAAAACATCACGCGAAATTTCATTACGGATGCACCAATTTCTAGTAGTGCTTGCTTGTGGCTTTGTTTTCAGATATGTCTTTTGAGGATATGATAGCCGGTTTGACTTGGCCTTGCTCTTTGCCTCCTGGTTGGTCGGTTGAATGGGATCCTTCTCTGGCTGGTGATAATAATGCCGAGTGATGTCATGTACGGGCTTCATCATGACATCATATACCGTTGCTAGTTATCGCTTATTCTTTCGCTGCACTTAAACTCTAAAATACTTTTATTTGAACTTGGTTTGTAATAACTAAATGTCGTGCTCTGTGTTGTAAAATCTGCAGAATGTAAACTCTGGACTTGCCTTCGTGCGAGTTTTGTGTATGCTTTGTTTCGATTGAAATATTCAGTGATCGCATCGGGATTTACCTGATAGACTGTCGGATTACTCCGTTTGAAGTGCATAGCAGCTGTTTCATCTTAAAGATGATGGTTAGTGCACTTGAGCCGGATTAATTCAGGCGGTTCTGCCATAGCGTTCCCCGTGAAAATCGATAATCTGGAATACTCTCGGGTGAAAGCTACATCGGTATTCGTACGCTTGCGGATTAATCTGTTAGGCTTAAGAAGTACCAACAGTCTCCGAGATCATCAGTTGTATGCCAAATTCTCTAAATGTGAATTCTGGTTAGATAGTGTGAAATTCTTGGGCCATACTATCTCGAACGAAGGCATATCGGTTGATCCCAGCAAGGTTCAAGAGGTGATGGATTGGAAACCTCCCACCTCGGTTCATCAAATTCGCAGTTTCCATGGTTTAGCTGGCTATTATCGCCGCTTCATTCCGGATTTCTCCAGAATTGCTAAAGCTATGACTAAACTATTGAAGAAGGGAGCAAAGTTCGTATGGGATGACAAATGTGAAAAAGCTTTCCACACTCTTAGAGCACATTTAACTACAACCCCAGTTTTAGCTCAACCTGATAACACCAAGCCATTCGACGTTTATTGTGACGCTTCTGGCACTGGTTTGGGCTGTGTACTTATGCAAGAAAATTGGAAGTGCACTATCATCCCGGCAAGGCTAATGTAGTTGAGGATGCACTCAGTCGCAAAGCTCACTGCCTTTGCCTATCTGCAGAGTTCTACAATGAAACACTATGTCATGAGATGAGAAAGCTCAATCTTGAGATGATTTCCCAAGGCACTTTGAATCACAATTCAGTTGAACCAACTCTTCACCACCAAATCATCATGGCACAACTACATGACGAAGGTGTTAAAATCATCAAGGAAAAGATCTCTCAAGGAGAGGAGAAGTATAAATGTTTCCGCCAAGATCATAAGGGAGTTTTATAGTTTGAAAGTCGCATTGTTGTTCCAAAGAATCATGAACTCCGAAAGCAAATTCTTAATGAAGCACATCTCTCCAAGTTCTTTATTCACCCTGGTAGCAGCAAGATGTATCAAGATCGTAGGCAAAATTTCTGAAGAACTAGGATGAAGAGGGAAATTGCCCAATATGTTGCAGAGTGTGACACTAGTCAGCGAGTGAAGGCTATCCATTTAAAAGTTGCTGGTACACTTCAACCTCTGCCAATACCGTCCGGGAAATGGGAAGATATAAGTATGGATTCAATTGTTGGTTTACAACTATATCTCAAAAGCACGATTCGATATGGGTTATTGATGATAGGCTCACAAAGACAACACATTTCATTCCCATGCACACCACTTATAATGCTAAGAGATACACTGAAATCTATCTTGACCGTATTGTGTGTCTACACGGTGTACCCAAGATGATTATATCTAATCGTGGTGCCCAGTTCATAGCACGCTTTTGGGAACAATTGCAAGAATCTCTTGGTACAAAATTAATTTGCAGCTCAGCTTATCATCCTCAAACCGATGGTCAAACCGAAAGGGTAAATCAAATTCTCGAAGATATGCTTAGAACATGTGTCACTCATTATGACAAGAATTGGGACAAATGCCTATCCTTGGCAGAATTTTCGTACAATAACAGCTATCAAGCAAGTCTTAAAATGGCACCTTTCGAGGCATTATATGGTCGAAGGTGTCGAATTACTTTGAGTTGGTCACAAACATGGGAGCGCAAAATATTTGGACCAGATTTGGCAGTTGAGGCAGAAGAGAAAGTAAAGGTTATACAAGAAAATCTCAGAGCAGCTCAGTCCAGACAAACTAGTTATTCTGATAAGCGAAGAAAGCCCTTAAAATTTGAAGTTGGTGATCATGTTACCTACGGGTTTCACCAACCAAGGGTGTACAACGATTTAGAGTGAAGGGAAAGTTAGCCTCTGGTTATGTTGGTCCGTATGAAATCATTGAAGAATGTGGACCATTAGCCTATAGAGTCCAACTTCCTTCTTCACTTGCAGCCATTCATGACGTTTTCCATTGTCTCAACTAAAGAAATGTGTAAGAGTTCCCACTGAAATTGTTGAACAACAAGAAATCATAGTGGAGCAGACCTCTCTTATGTTGAGCAACCCATCAAAATTCTTGATTAGAAATAAAGAAGTACCCGAAGAAAGATGGTTAGAATGTATAAAATTCAGTGGAACCATCACAATGAAGAGGAAGCCACCTAGGAAACTGAAAGTTATCTTCATCAAAATTTTCCGGGTTTTCTTGATTCCATACAAGGTACACCAATTCTGCACTTAGTTAATTATCCGAATCTCAAGACGAGATTCTTTTTAAGGGGGGAAGGTTGTGACACCCTAGGCGTTTGAATTGCTAAATCAAGAATTACAACACTCAGTCATGCACAAAAGAGTTAGAAAAGTATAAAATAACATAAAAAAAGTCACTTATAAGCATGTGTATATGTGTATATGTATACAATGAATAAACTTTTACACCTTTTTACTAATGGCCATGAAATTGAATAGGCACAACAATCATCATGATAGCAATAAAAGTCTAGTTGAACACTAGGGGCAAGTATGAAAAATTACACATGAAATGATGAGTTGTTTCAATCATAGTTTTTGGGAGTTTTAAAATAACTTTTATTCCCTTGCTCAGCTGAACTTTTGCTCAACGTGAAAGTTGTAGGCCCTGAAAAACTAAACAAGTTTGGTATTCAAAACTTTTTTCCTTGACCTCGGGAAAGGGGAGAAATTTTTATGTTTACATTTAGACCCCTGCTGTTTTCTCTTTTCACGTTTAAGCCACTCCTCCACTCCTCCCTCCTCCGCCGTCCCGTCCCATTGCCGGCAGGGTGAGGCCGCCACTTGGTTGGTGCCCCCGCCTCCAGCCCAACCCAGGGGATTCCGAGGATATCCCTCACCTGGAGGAGATCCCCCGGGCCCACCAAATCGACGCAATCTGGCCACGGGTCAACCTCCGGGCATCACGCACGCCATGCAGTGCTGCCGGCGATGGCAGCTGGCAGCGGCGCCCATGGTTTGGCACTGCAGTTGATCACCAACTCTGGCAGGACATCCCCGAGCCAGTCCTCGCTCTCCCTGGACTATAAAAGGCCCAATACCAGAGCCCCAGCACCACCTGAGCTCGCCGCCGCCGCTCCATCTCTGGCCAAGCGCCGCCCATCCGTGGAGCCGCCGCCTCGAGCCCCCATAGCTCCAACTGACCCCAAAATCGCTCCTCTCCCATCACTTAAGCTGCTGGACTCGGCCATTGCATCTCCCCCTCGCCGGAGCTTCGCCGGCGCCGCCCGACAACGCCGCCACCCGTCCTTGACGCCGGTTTGCTCCCTCGGGCCACTCTCGACCCCAACCAAGCCACCCAGCAGGTAGCTCTTGGTCTCCTCTAGCTTCTCCACCCCCGAGCCCTCGCCGCCGGCAAGCCAGATCGCTAGATTTCGGCCAGCCACCGCCGTTCCCCATTGCCAAGGACCCAATTGCTCTAATTGAAATAGTCCTAAGGGCCTAGGTACAAGATTGCAGGGACTTTTTTGTCAAGTCTGAACTAGAGTTTTAGTTTGAAAGCTGTGAACTTTGAAAATCGGAAACAAATCACAGAAAAATCAAAGAAAGGCAAAGTAAATTTCTCTGTACTCCTTGAAGTGAGATCTACAACTTTGTAAGAAGATTTTGGACTGTTTCTACATATTTTTAGCTGTAAATTTAAATTAATTTTAAATGTATTTTAATTGTTCCAAAAGTTCAAGGAATCACTACTCATGAAATTTGGATGGTAGCTTCTATGCTAGTAGTGTAGTCTCTCATAAAAGTTTCAGGCACTAAATCGAAACACAACTAGATAATTTAAACACCTTTTGTTATGTGCTAGATCTGAAAAGTATATTTCGTTGATGCTGTTTTTCTACTAGTTTTGAGTCAAGATTATTGTGGGACCTTATTGTCACTGACTAGAAGCTATACACAAATTTTGGTCTTGATTACTTCTATGAAACTTGTTGAATCCTTTATTCCATGTTTAACCAACTAAAATCACAACCATTAGTTCTTCTGCTAGAAAAATCATGATCTTTCTACCTGTGTATCTACTAGTCTACATAATGCTACAAAAAAAGTTTGAGACTCAGAAACTTAAAGAATCTATCTGTAGAATTAGATCTTGTCAATAGTAGATCTAGTTTTAAAGATTTATTGTTTCTGGAACTTGCCTAGGAAAAATCTGCAAAATTCATAGGAGGATTACCATAAGGTTAGACGTACTCAATAAAATTTTGAGCATCAGTTCTGTCATGGTTTGTTTTGTATAAATAGATCTTGTTTCTAGCAGTAGCTGTTTAATGTATTTTTCAAAAATAATCTGCTGAATAAAAGTGTCTGGTCATTTTACAGTAAGTTTGTTTCTAAATGAAGTTCCCTGCATAAAAATTTCAACACCAAAAGTTATTTGGAACAGCAGTAATGTTTAATCCATGTTTATTCTTACAAAATAGAACTTTCAACATAACAAAACCCCCACCTACTTAATGAAGTTAATTAGATTAAGATGTACTCTATTAACGATTGCCCAATGAATCTTAACTAAGAAACTTCGCAACAAAATCTATGTTTTGTTGGACTGCAACATTATCATGAAGGAAATAATGTTTTGTATCCAATAAGTAACTTAAACTTGTGCATCCATATAGAAACGACCGCACTCGCCGATGGAAGTTTCGAGGTGGTGCCGGAGGCTGAGAACGAGCAGCACGAAGACGAAGCTAATCTAACTGAAGTCGTTGAAGACCCGAACCAAAGTTTGGAAGAGCCAAAGGCTAGTGTCGCTCAGGAAGGCAAGCCCCGGTGCATGATCCCAGTATTTTCGACTTATGCAATTTATGTTCCTATTTATTTGTGCATTTTAATTCATAGGAGTTGATTGGAACCATAGATGCATGATCCTAGGTACCTATGTATTGAACACTAGAGCTGGAGTCCGAGTAGATGCTTTGCTAATAGGTTCGGTAGAAGTCGAGTGATTGCCTGTCACTCGCGAGAATTTTAGGAGTTGATTGTTTACTACATGCTGCAACTATAAGGTCGACGGGCGGGGCTGTGGTGCTATACTCTTGGATGAGGCCCCATTTGTATAGTAAAAAATGCTAAGGCTGCAGTGTGTGATAGTGGTGGTTATGCATTTGAACGTACTAGCCACATGCCGAAAATATGGTACTCGGTAAGCTAAGTACCTGATTGACCCGGCAAGTGGACTTTACTTTCACACTACTTGTACTAGGTTCACATGGTTGCAACATGCGGGTGCAGGACTAGGCCCTATAGTCGAGAATGGTCACCTTGATCCACGACCTGGAATGAAAGGGGAACGGTTGCTTGGGGTGACACTTCGGTACTCCAGGCGTGTGTGTTAGGTTTGCCTTGCAAGGTTAATAAACTCGATTCGAATTGTCCGTTTCTCGTGGTATATGAGACTGCTTAATACTTCTGCCACATAGAGTAACAGGTGTAATGATGATATGATTAATCTTGATGGATAAATAGTTGTGTCTACCATGGTTGAATAGAGATAGATGCTCACTTAGAATGGTTAAAATGAACTAGAATCTTGAAAGCTAAAATCTGAAAATAAGGACTTACTCTTTGTTTTTTTTCAGCAAAATAAAACCTAGAGCTTTAGAGCCATGCATGTTTAGGAGTCGGCTAAGTATATACCAATAGTCGGGTAAGCCTTGCTGAGTATTAGTATACTCAGCCTTGCTTGTGGCGTTGTTTTCAGGTGCGTCTTTTAAAGAGATGATAGCTGGTTTGACTTGGCCATGTACCTTGCCATCCGGTTGGACCGTGGAATGGGATACGTCCCCGGCCAACAATGACTCTGCCGAGTGATGCCATGTACGGGCTTCATCGTGGTATCCGCATTGACGCTAGATGAAAGTGTTTTATTTCCACTGCTTATGAACTCTGAATAATGTTTTTAATGTTGGACTCAGAAGAACTTGCTTTGTGAACTTGTTTTATGAACTTGGCTTGTAATAAATAGATGTCAGACTTTGTGATGTAAAAGCTACGGGATGTTGTAAACTCTAGAGTTGCCCTCATGCGAGTTATGTGTATGCTTTATTTCGATCGAAATATTTAGTGGTCGCATCGGGAATTACCCGACAGACTGTCGGATTACGCCGTTTGAAGTGCATAGTAACCATTTCGTCTCTATGGATGATGGTTAGTGCACTTGAGCCGGATTAATTCAGGTGGTTCTACACATTGTTATTGTCTTTCGATGCCATTGTGTGCCGTGCAACAGAACTTTGGAGATAGCAGTGTTGCCTATCCTCTTTTGCCTGTCAATATTTTGTGTTCTTGTCCTCCATTTTTGTTGTTGTGTCTTGCTTGACCTTCTTGCAGCTTCATCCCTGCTTGCGTTTCCTCCCTGGCCGGTTTTCCCAGAGTGCACAGCGGGTATCAGCGTCGAGTCAGACGACACGCCAACTCCACAGTAGGTCCTGGCCAGTGCGCAGGGTGGCATGGTGCCCATGCCGCACCCTCGGCCCTGTTGGTACGGCCACGTGGGGTTGTGGACCACCCTAGCACTTGCCACGACTTCCTACCACACCGAGTAGAGCTGCTCGGTGGTGGACAAGGATTCAGGGTCCGGCTTTGGACTGGTGGAGGCTTCTATGGTCCCTTGGGTAATCTCTGTCTACCCTTAGTCTAGCCGGCTGGCCTATAAAAGGCAAGGCAGTTAGGGCTTCTTCTTCCCCAACGAGCCATGATCCCTCCAAAGCTTCTCCCGTTCCTAGGGAACCAGGGAGATTCCTCCCCGAGTCCCTTGCTTGCCGTGAGTGCCCCGCCGCCTGCGAAGTGCTCGAGAGGTGCTGGGATGGCCAGCTCCTCTCCCCCCCCCCCAACGAAGTTGAGTTGGACTAAAAACGCGTCGTGGCCCCAGGGAGCCGCGACATGGAGGGAGCGTGGAAGACGCAGCTCTCCAGTGTCCCCCACTTTCTCTAGCAAAGTTGAGAGGGACTGAAGGAGGAGCTTGTTTCCCGTGAAGTCCAAGTAGCTGCTCGGATTTTCCAGTGGTGGCTCTTCATCCTCGGAGTCTCCACTGGAAAATGCTGCTGCTACTGGGACTTTTGGTGGTGCTGCTGCTCTGCTGCTTCACCTAGCTTAATGTTGCTCACCGCCAATGTGGGGGCAGTTGAGCTGGGTGTTCAACTAGATTAGGCTGGGCGGCAAGGGAGCTCTTTCTCTTGCTTTGAGAATGCCTTCTCCAGCTGAGAGAAAAGCCCTCTTTCTGTGGAGCAGGAGCTACTTCCTACAGGCAGGTGTTGCCATCGTTGACGAGCTGTGGCATCCCAGGATGGCCTGGGCCATGTCATCCCTGGATGTTGCTATTGTTGTTGCTAGGTGGAAGGCTTGTAGCATTTCTCATCCTCCCTAGCACCAATAGTTGCTTCTTCGGCGTTGCCCATGGTGGGCGGCGCCTTGCTTCCTTCTGGCCGATGTTGAGGTCGTCGGATCTGGTTCTGCCAACCTCAACATTACCATGGAGGGAGCACACTTTTGCTCTAGGAGGTAGCGGGGGTGTAAGCTATTGGCAGCTGGAGCTTCCTTGCTTCCTTTCCACCACTCCAACCCTGAGCTACAGAGCGATCTCATCTCCCTTGCTCGTGGCCTGCGCGCCTAAAGCTTCCAGTGGTCAGATCCCACATGGAGGGAACCGGCCATGCCTGCCTATGGTGCATCCTCGCTAAGCTTCCAGCAAGTCGGCTCCCATTGTGGGTCGCGACTGAGACCCAGGAGCGGGCCGGAGCTGGCAGGGACACCTCCGCATCGTGCTTGCTTGCGCCTGGTCACGGCGTGGTACCCCTTCGACTGGAATGTGAAGGGATCTCCTCGCGGCAGCTTCATGTATCCTTTCCATGGCCGCCCTCGGCCATGAACAGAGTAGTTCTCTTTGGAGTTGTGTACTTGTACCAAGAAATATATAAAGTTTCCCTTTTCAGGGATCCAGGGATCCTGACCATCTGGTGGCCTTTTGTGTGTGGAAAACATATTTCTTAGTTTTGTGCATGCTTACACTTTCATCCCGGGAGGGGCCGTTGTGCACTAGTAGAGGTCCCTTGCCTGTGTAAGCGCAAGGTGGTAAGCGTTAGGGTTTCTGGAGGGCAACTGATCTGGAGGTTTGGAGACCAGACGGGGAGTCAAAGTTGTCCAGGAAGAGTCTATTTGCCCCCAGCCAGCAGGCTGTGTTTAGCCAAGCATCCACAGAAGGACAAAGCTTTCATAGGGAAAATTTTCAGAATTCATGTAAAGTGCTTGTATGAATTGCTAAAATGAAGGGTAGCTGTACATAGGTGGGAGACCCCGGCCAAATACTGTGTGGAACCTGGTCCACGGGGTACTTGGCCTTCATGCTGGGACATTAGGATCCCCCTTCTCTACGGGTAGCACTTACGGAGATGCTCGATGTTCCATATGTTGGGTACCTGCATCCCGACCTTGTCGGTGAGCCGGAACACTCCGGGCCGGCGTTCTTTAGTGACACGGAAGGGGCCTTCCCACATGGGCGAGAGTTTGTTCTACCCTTCTCATGACTGGACTAGGTCTCTGACTTGGATGGTTCTTGGTTGTACGTTGCGCTGGTGGTAGAGGCGGAGGGCCTGCTGGTAGCGAGCAGCCCGGTGTGCCGTCCTACACCGAACTTCCTCAAGGTAGAGGACATCTTGCTGCCGCGGGAGATCTTGGTCTTCTTCATTGTAGGACGAACTCGCGGGCTTCCCAATGTGACCTTGGCCGGGAGGACAGCTTCGGCACCGTAGACGAGGAAGAAAGGCGTTTCGCCAGTCACTCGGCTTGGTGTGGTGCGGTTTGACCAGACTGCAGCTGGTAGCTCGTCTATCCATCCGGTGTCATGTTTCTTGAGCTCATTGTATGTCCTGGTCTTCAACCCCTTGAGGACTTCTGTGTTTGTTCTTTCTACCTGCCTATTGCTTCATGGATGAGCAACGGAGGCGATGCACAACTTGATGCCCATGCCGTTGCAGTAGTCCCCAAAGAGGTTACTTGTGAACTGGGTCCCTTTATCGGTAATGATACGTTTGGGACCCCGAACTAGGCTACCAGATCCTTGATAAACTTGAGAGCTGAAGTCTTGTTGGCCTTGATGACCGTGGAGACCTCTGGCCATTTGGTGAACTTGTCGATCGCCACGTACAATCATTCATAACCCCAGACGGCACAGCTTTTCTTCGAACACCCCGGGGAGTAATGGAGCTCGTGTGGATGCGAGGCGGGACAGCTCATCGGCCTCAGTGTTCTCTTTCCGAGGAATGTGTCGCAGCTCCAGTCCATTGAAATGCCGCTCCATGCGCTGGACCTAAGCTACGTACGCGCCCATTTGAGGGTTGGCACATTAGTACTCCTTAGAAACCTGGTTCACCTCGAGCTGGGAGTCCCCCTTGACCAAGAGGCGATGGACTCCAAGTCCGACGGCCACTTGGAGCCCAGCCAAGAGACCTGGTTCACCACAAGCTAGGAGTCCCTCTTGCAATGTTGTTCGTGGCTCAAAAGCCAAGCTGAATGGCGTACTTGAGGGTGTGACCGTCCGGGGAGGTCAGAACCACCCCAGCGCCGGCCCCCTGGAGAATGAGCAATCCGTCGAAGTTCATGGTCTAGCACTCCAAGTTCCAAGGCTTGTCGTCCTCGACCGCCGGGGTGGCAGTCTCTTCCACTCGCTCAATGTGAGGGACCAGAGTCCATTCAGTGACAAAGTTGATGAGTGCTTGGCTTTTGATTACATGTCATGGCACGAATTGCAGACCAAATTCTACTAGCTCGATTGCCCACTTCACCGTGCGCCCGGTTCCCTCGCGGTTCCGGAGAATGTGGGCGACAGGGTACACCGTGACCATGGTGACTTGGTTTGCCTGGAAGTAGTGACGCAGCTTGCGGGACACCATGAGAATGGCGTACAACATCTTCTAAACCAGCGGATAGTGCTCCTTTGCATCCTGGAGGACTTTGCTTACGAAGTACAAAGTCTCTGCATACGGTGGGGCTGCTTTGCATTTCCGTCTGGGGTGGTCCTGGGGTCGGGAACCAGCAGTCCTCCCGTAGCTTCTTGTGGCTCTTGCCTACCCCCGTGTGGTTCGGGCTTCCATCCCCGGGATCCCCTTGCTTCCAAGGGTCTGAATTTTCGCCCCTGAGCTTGCTTTGTCCCCCGGGGTTCGTGCCGCTGCCCCTGGGGTCTTCCTCCTCCCTCTCTACGACCAACACCGTGCTTATAAATTGCAGGGTGGCCGAGATGTAGAGGAGCAGCTCTTCTCCATCGCGGGGTGACACCAGCACTAGTGGGGAGGAAAGGTACGTCTTTAGCCCTCGGAGTTCTTGGTCCTCCTCCGGGGTCCACTCAAAGCGGCCGGACTTCTTCAGAAGTTTGAAGGGAGGGATGCCTCTCTCTTCAAGCTTGGAGATGAACCGCTCGAGTGCCGCCATGCAACCTGTGAGGCACTGTGCTTCTTTTAGCCGTGTTGGGGGTTGCATGCGCTTGACTGCCTCCACCTTCTGCGGGTTCACTTCGATGCCTCAGCTTGACACTAGGAACCCTAGGAGCTTCCCTCCTAGCACCCCGAACATGCATTCTTTGGGGTTGATCTTGAGCCGGGTGGTGCGTAGGTGTTGGCGTTTCTTATGCCCAATAGAATAATGATTCCGCAAGCGCACAGAATACACCGCTGTAGCACTTCACCTTGGAGTATTCCAGGGTATCGAATTTCGACGGGGAAGCGTTATGGTCTAAAGAGTAACGATTGAATGGATGGTAAACTTTACTGGGAATTATCACTAGCTAGATAACGGGGGTAAGCCAGATAAATGTTGGGATAAATGGCCGAGAAAATGACCGAGTGACACACAAGAAACTCTACCTTAGAGCGGTAAGTAGCTGGGAGGACAATGAGCGAGAAAAACTCCTAAAACACTTCTAAACCAACAAGCTAGCCTCTCTAACCTAAACCTGAACTAACCTAGCTGTCGGGAGAACAGAGCTTGCTTCGGCGGCTGGGGCGGAAGGACCACAGACTGAGGGAGAAATTGGAGGTCCAACTCGGCCAACGATCTACTGCTATGTGTTGACGCCAGATTTTGACACGTGTTGAATCGGCATCAGGAGAAGAAGATTGGCCGATGCGGCAGATCTGAAGGCTACAGTAAGGAATCGACCGATGGAGGTAACAGTTGGAAATAAGCCGATTGGTGATACAGTTTGCGCCAACGGATTGGAGCCACAACAGAAGGTGCCGGTCAAAAGTGGCTTGATGTTGGTCAACGGAGCGATGCTGATTCGGTCAAGAAGCAATTGGAAAAGTCCTGATTGGATTAGGAGACGACGGCGGAAGATTCTGCGGGAGTCCGTTTCCTTTTTAAAGATATTATAGATATAGTAGTTTTCCTATTTTAAATAAGGTTGTATCAAGTCGTAATCGACCAGGAGTCCTAGTTTTAGGGTATAAATAGGAGTCGTCAGGGCTTTGCAAAATATCAACATATCAATCAACAAAACACTTCTACTTTTTACTAGTACTTTACTTTCAAGTCGGCGACTTCGCCAATACTTTTTTTTCTTCTTTCACGAGTTCGTACGGATTGGCAGGGCTGCATCAACTTGATCTCCGGCAAATTGGTAGGTTCCGCTTACCGAGTTATATCCGAGCTTTAACTACGGGCGCATCGCTATGGTTTCGCTTGGATTTATTCACCAGTTATCGATATTTACTAGAATTGCAAGTTTTACCTGTTGTTCTAGTATTATCACCAGTTATCCAGCTTGAAATTAGAACTATCGGCTCTATCATCGCTTGAGATTAGAACTATCGGATCCATAGCCGATCATCTTCACAGCAAATCGGCCGATTTGCCGACGCGCTCTTCAGGACAGATCGGAACTCCATCCGATCGGAGCGCCTGGAATTTAATACTTTTATTTCCTTGTCAATCAACAGGTCAGATTGACTGGCACGCCGCGCGAACCGCACCAGGGCAATAACCCGAATAGGAGCTTAGCAGATTCTCCCGGGTCGTGTGTCCGACGCTGAAGATCATCGGCCGACTCCTGTCTGGCCGATTTTAGCGCCCACACACTTTTGGCATGCCCGGTGGGACCACTTCAAGGTCTGATATATCGAAGAACGCAGAAATTTCCGACAGCAACATCATTGAGGTCACAGAAGTGGATCTCAAGGACGACCAGAGGGAAGAATTAGCTAAACATCTAGAAGATTACAAGAAGATGTACCTGCAGTCGTTCAGTCGTACCAAAAGCGGGGAGGCTGTCAAGAAAGCTCCTATTCCAGTTCCCCGCCATATCACCATTGCTGAGGATTCCGACAAAATGTCCGATATGATCCAACAGTCCATCTACCAGGCGTTCATCGACCAGTCCTCAGTAATGACCAACACGGTGTACAACGCCGTCATCAGCTCTCTGGCCAGCGGAGCAGTTCAAGGCTATCAAGGGCCGGCGTATGCCTCACCGATCGCACTTCCAGCCAGAAGCTTACCGGGCACGTCCCAATCGGCTCCTCAGCCGATATTAACGCAACGCGTGGGATACAACACTCCGTTGCCTCCGGCGTCTCCAAGATATAGCAGTGCACCATGTTTCCCATCACAGGCACCGCTTCAACCCGTCCAGATTGCTTCTGTGCAATCGCTGCCCACAAGCTCAGTACCTTGGGGGGCATCGGTAACAACGGCTTTCCCCGATCCACCAACCGGGCGGGGGAGCTATCCAATCCAGGCGCCGTTCCAATCGGCCGTCCGGCCGACGGTCCCTCAGTATCAACCAATCTCATCAGAGATCAGCAGGGGTGCAGGCGCTGTAGAGGCGCTTAGAAGCACGGCGCCGATGATGATGTACGACGGGGCGGCGGATTCACTTCACCATCAACTGTCAACTGCTCAGCAAAATTCGCCGCATGCTTCGATCCATCACCCAGCTGTACCACCACCAGCCCTTCAACATATGCTGGCACCGCGAACGGTCGTTCATCAGAAGCAGGTGGACTGGACGGCAAGAATAGCAGAGGTGATTCAGGACCAGTTTGGGTTGAAGCCAAAAGTGCAGACGTACACATACAAGACGCCATACCCATCGGCCTATGACTTGCTGTCGTTTCCACACCGCTATAAGGTGCCCGATTTCACCAAGTTTTCAGGGCTGGACGATACATCCACTGTGGAGCATATCAACAGATCCATCATCTAGTGCGGAGAGGCCGCCACGCAAGATGCTCTGAGGGTGCGTCTATTTTCATCATCCCTATCTGGATCGGCCTTCCAATGGTTCACTACTTTGCCACCAAATTCTATTGTTACTTGGGCCGATCTGGAGAAGCAGTTCCACAAGTATTTCTACGCAGGAGTACATGAGATGAAGCTCTCAGATTTGACCAGCCTCAGGCAGAGGAGCGATGAACCAGTAACTGGGTATATACAGAGGTTCAGAGAAGTCAGGAACAAATGCTACAGTCTGGCTCTAACCGATGCACAATTGGCCGATATCGCTTTCCAAGGCCTCCTGCCACAAATCAAGGAAAGGTATGCTTCACAAGAATTTGAAAGCTTAAGCCAGATCGTGCACCGATTGGCAGGACAGGAAGTCCGTCCGTTCGAGCAGCGGAGGAGTTTCCAGAAAAAGGTGGCATACCTAGAAGGGTCTGAATCTGATGGGGAGGAGGAAATCAGCCTGACAGAGTGGGTGAAAGGCAAAAAACCAATATCATGCCCTTTCGGAAAGAAAGAACCAGAGACGTTCAGCTTTGACACATCAAAAGCCGATAAGATTTTCGATTTATTACTCCAGGAAGGGCAGATTAAGCTATCTCAGTATCATACCATCCCTTCGGCCGATCAGCTCAAGAAGATGAAGTACTGCAAGTGGCACAACGCCACGTCTCATGATACGAATGAATGCAAAATCTTTCGTCAACAGATACAATTGGCCATCGAGCAGGGAAGGCTCAAGTTTGAAATCCTGGCTAAATCGGCAAAGTCGATGAAGATAGACCAGCATCCTTTCCCGGCTAACATGGTTGACACGGGGAGAAATTCACTCCAAACCAAGGTGCTGACGTCAGAATCGGCAAGAAGGAGCGGCGCCGTTGATCCCAGAAGGCAGGTCACAGCGGATGAGGTCAAAGGGAAAAGGCGGGCTGAAGACAAGGGCAGAGGATCAGAACCATTGCGCAGACCCGTCACATCCCGATTCTTGCTCAGCAAATATCAGCGGCAGCAGGAACGGTCAAGATATCATGACGAAATGATGCGCCGGCACGAGGATCATTGGCAATGTCCGTTCTTCATCCACTGCTGGGAGAACGACATCCGATTGCCGTCAGCCGATAGCTATACTGAGTGCAACGGATTAAGTTGTAACGATCGCCCGTTTAAAAGATCACGCTCTAGAGACAAAGAATCAGAGCCGATCAACAGAAATTGGCGTGAACAAGAAGGACAGCGCCTTTCAGTGCATGATCGGCTGGGGGGCAAAGTTGACCGGTTTCACCGGTCGAAAGGCAGGATCAACCAACAGGATCGACTGGGGAGCAGAATCAGCATACACGATCGGCTGGAAGAGACGGCCGATGACAGGGTGTCGGATGAAAACCCCCTAGTAAGGGAACCAGATTGAGAGCACGTCAAATCGTTGGCCAAACCAGTAAACCCAGAAACGGAGGATCCAATGCCTGCGCCAGTGGGAGCAACAAGAAGAAGAACAGAGGCAGGTGCTGAAAAAGAGAAACGTTAAGTCTCCGGTCTGGCGCCCCAAGAAAAATAACAGCAAAGAAACGGACAGTCAAGAATCGGCAGTTGATGTCAATATGGTATTCATATTGCCGATGGAGTTCATGGCCCTTGCCGATCGAGACAAAGCGACAAGGGTGGAAGAGCAATTGACGCAATTGGTATTAGATCCGATGACGGCCACCTTTGAGAAACCAGAAGACGATAAACGGCAACATCTCAAGGCATTGTTCCTCAAAGGATACGTTAACGGACGACCCGTTACCCGGCTACTAGTGGATGGAGGCGCCACAGTCAACATCATGCCGTATGCCATGTTCCGCAAGTTGGGCAAAAGCGATGAAGACCTAACCAAGACGGACATGATGCTCAAGGACTTCGAGGGCAACGTGTCTCCCGCCCGTGGAGCGCTCTGCGTCGACCTCACCATCGGCAGTAAGACCCTTCCTACTACCTTTTTCATTATTAATGGTAAGGGATCCTACAACATGCTGCTCGGTTGCGACTGGATACATGCAAACTGTTGTGTCCCATCTACAATACATCAATGCCTCGTGCAATGGGTCGGCGACAGTACGGAGGTAGTCACCGCCGATTCCGCCTACAACGTCGCAGCGGCCGACACGCAACAATGGAGCTGCGAGCACATCAGGTGTATATCTGGCAGGATTTGGGACACTGACTTCCTGAAGGTGTCCGATTTTGGTCTACAGCCGATCCAAGTAGTCGGCTCGGAAGATTCAGAATAGATGGATCAGCTCGTCCGAGAAGACGGGAAGCTTGGACATGGATTTACGTTGGCCGATTCACTGGAGATGGTGGATTTGGGAGATAGCAGCAAATCAAGGCCGGCGTATATTAGTGTTAATTTGGATCCTGAGTATAAGTGTAAATTGATAAGTTTATTAAAAGAATTCAAGGATTGCTTTGCTTGGGAATATCATGAGATGCCAGGTCTAGACCGGTCCATTGTTGAACACCGGTTACCTATAAAAACAGGATATCGGCCATATCAGCAACCTGCACGACGGTGCAACCCCAAGATCCTAGCTGATATAAAAGCCGAGATCACAAAATTAATTGAAGCAGGATTTATTCGGCAGTGCCGCTACGCCAAATGGATTTCTAATATTGTGCCCGTGTATAAAAAGAATGGAAAATTGTGTGTGTGCATCGATTTCAGGAACTTAAATCAGGCCACACCAATGGATGGATATCCGATGCCAACGGCCGATATCTTGATAGATGCTGCCGCAGGACACAAAGTCATCAGTTTCATGGATGGTAACTCCGGGTACAATCAGATATTAATGGCCGAAGAAGATATCTCGAAAATGGCTTTCAGGTGTCCAGGTCATCTTGGTTTATTCGAATGGGTTGTGATGACCTTTGGGTTAAAGAACGCCGGTGCTACATATCAGCGAGCCATGAACTATATCTTCCACAAGCTTATTGGTACATCGGTGGAAATTTATATAGATGACGTCGTGGTCAAGTCGAGAGGTCACCAAGAACATCTGGCCGATTTACAAGAAGTACTGGAGTGCACAAGGAAGCATGGGTTGAAGATGAACCCGAACAAGTGTGCATTTGGTGTATCGGCCGGGCAATTCTTAGGATTCATGGTTCATGAGCGCGGGATAGAAGTCAACCGAAAGACCATAGACGCCATCAACAAAGTTGTGGCCCCACAGAATAAAACTGAGCTACAGTCCCTCATCGGCAAGGTCAATTTTATCAGAAGATTCATATCCAACCTGTCAGGGCGTATTCGAGCTTTCACTCTTCTGTTGAAATTAAAGCCCGATCAGGAATTTGTATGGGGAGAAGACGAAGAAGACATCTTGCTGATCCGGTCTGGGAGGACAAAGATCCAGTTGTTGGGGGGAGAGAAGATGGGTAATGCATATGTCTCTGGAGACGGTGAAAGATCTACTTATAAAGGAAAGGGAGGTAGATAGATGGCGAGACACGTCCCATCAGAGTAAAAGCATTCATAAATGCAAAGCTGGCAAAAGAAGTGGTCCAAGATCAAGTCAGCGCAGTAACATTAAAGGAGCAAATCGGCGCAGTAACATTAAAGGAGCATTAAATGTTTATAGCATTCTTTACAACCCGAGGAAAGCATCTATGGCCGCGATAGCTCGTTGCCTGATCTGATCGGCCGAATCTAGTACTTTTTGGTCGTCGTTGGCCGATCCAGGAACTTCTGATATATGGCGACGAAGCCTTATCGCTTCACAGGCCAAGTTCTGCCTTTCTTGCTTCAGCCCGGAGATGACAGATGGGAGCTCTTGAAGCTTCTTTTCTTCAGCAGCTATATCTTTGGTTATTTGCTCCATCTCCTTAGCTAGCTCTGCTCGCCTCCGTTTGAGCCGATCTATCGTGTCGATGATATCCGGGCGACAGCTCTCGAGGAAATTGATCCATTGATGTACCTCTTGGGCCCGGTGCTTGTACGAGTCAGCCTCTTCCCGGGTTTTTGCTAGCTGGGCGCGATCGGCCATGTGGGGCAGGGCCCTGGAAACCGGGGTTTGCATATGTTCTATATATGCAGCAGGCTCCAAGCTTTCTGTTGTTTCTTTCGGGATTCGACCCTTGATGTCATTGAAAAGTCGTCGAATCGGCGAAGCATCTTCTACTAATCGGCCGATATCATCTTGGAGGAATTCGTATGCTCTCGAGCTTGGCGCGAACATCATCAGAAGCAGAGCTCGATGGAATTTGGCGTGAAACGATTTCCTCGTCATCAGGCAAAGAGACGGCAAAGGAGAAAACGCTGTTGTTCGGGGTGTCTTGCCCCTGTGGGGGAATAAAGAAAAGGGTTAGCAAGCAGTAAAGGGGAATCGGCCGATTCCAATGATAAGTTTTGTTACCTCCTTAAAGCGAATCTCCCTTGCTTGCACCGGTGGGAGCGCCTCCCTCGTCTTAGGGGCTGGTACAATCGGCTCGTCAGAGGAAGAGGACTCAACAACTATTAATGCTCTGCTTGGACCAGCTTCCTGAAAGGGTATGGAAAACAGATCCTGTGAGTATACTATGGGTAATTGAAATAAGATGATATGAGATATTTGCCATGCCTCTGTTGATCTTCCGGCCGATGTTTGTTGTGGGGCTACAGTCAGCATACCCAAAACGGCCTGCATCAGGATCAGTTAAATCCTCTGAATATCGAAAGATTGAGGTAAGAGATTATCTACCTCGACGGGAAGAGTTGCTGGAACTTCGGCTTCCACTTGGGATGTGGCCGATTGCTGTGGAGACTGCACTGGAACGGCTTGTGCAGCCTGACAGAAGAAAAAGTTAGTATTAGTGGAGCACTTAAAGATATATGAAGCGAGCAAGATTACCAGAACAGCTTCCACTAGCAGTGACGCAGCAGCTGCTCCGACTGCTGTAGTGACTTGAGGATCGGCCATCTCGGTAGCTGGCAAAGGTAAAGGAATCGGAGTTTTGGCCGATGCTACCGCCATTTGGACAGTCGATCCGATGCGGGCACGCACTCGACGGCTTGTTGTCTTCAAGGTTGGCCTTTTCGGTGCTCGTTTCAATCGGCCAGTGGCAATGTCCTTGATGGTTGGAGCATGAAAGCCGATAAGTGGATATGGCGTATATGGATGATTGTTCTCTATCGGCCTGCCGCTTCGACTCCGCATCGGAGGGACATGGCTTTCAGACTAAGAAGATAAAAGTAAGTTAATGGTAAGATGAAAGTATGGAAGGAGATAGCATTGAAATCGGCTGGGAGAAAGGACATACCACTGCACTTGGGTCGATGTTTTCTGGGTCCAGAATGTTGCAATATGTTGATGGGGATTTGCAGAAAAGGTATTGCTTCCATTCTGCCCACCATAGTTTAAATTGCTGAACAACAAAAGAGGCCACTCTCCAATTGTTCAGGTCAATAGTGCTAGAATCTGGCACTAAGTTACACAGCCGATTGTAGTCAAGACTTGTGGTCAGTTCATCTCTGAATTTTGCTTGATCGGCGAAGTAAACCTGATTCGGCAGTTGGCCAAAGCCCAATTGCCTTGCTGCAGCCGATGGATTATAGAACTCATATGTGGGAGAGTCCTTTCAAGAGAAGAAGTTGGCTGGCAAAATCCCTGGCTTAATCAGGATATTCATAAGATCCCTGTCAAAAGTATGAGTGGAGAAGTCGTAGCTGATGGGAAGTTCGAAAATTGGCTCTACTGCCCGATATGGATGCCAGCTGACAGTCTCTTCACTGAGGCCATTGTAGAAGCATCTGAAATATTAAGCCGTACGGGCAGCAGTGAACTGACAGCCAGGGAAAGCCGATGCCACCTCTCCAAAGGATCTGCAGCGTCGTCGGACGGTTGGATTTTCCTCTGACTCATTATTGGGAAAAGTTTTGGTCTCTACTCGTTGCTGGGAGACCTTGTTCATATATAGGTTGAGCCAGAGAGTAATGAACAAACAAGGACCGCCAGGGTTCCCAATCGGCTCCCCTTTTGATAGCTTAGTGCCGATTTGATGCATCATGTGGTAGGCCGATCCCAACAGATGTTTTTCAAGGGGAACGGCCGATCCTAGTGATAGAGCTTCTGCTAAAGCTTGGGTGTTAGAAGAAGGTCCAACTGCTCTGCCACAGAAGAAGTGTTTCTCCAGCCACATCATTAGGAACGCAGTATGCTCTCTCTATGAAACTGGCCCAGTCTTCATATTTTTACTGATGTACCCCTTCCATTCGCCGATTCCTTTGGTTTCTAGCCGATGTGATGGCTTAATCAGATAGTTAAAGGGGATATCAGAGGAGGAGATGTCAAGGCCGGTCAACAACAGGACATCAGCCAACGTTGGAGTCATGGGTCCATGTACAAAAAGGAACGCATTGAGTGCGTCGGACCAGAAGTATGAAGCTGCTATGACCAATGGTTCATTTTTCTCCATCTGGGACAGAGAGAGGTCTATGCATTGGCCGATTTTTAGTTCATCCCACTGAACTCTCCTAGACCTCTCTATTCTTTGGTACCATTCTCTCCAGCCGGGGGTCTCATTCGGCCAGGACCTAAAGGCACCTACCCACTGATCTAGGTCCATGGGTGATTGCTTGAACGGGACTCTATGAGTCTCTAGATTGATCAGGTCAGTTGGATCGGGATTCCCCATGGGGCCTAAGCAGATAAGATCGGGGGATTCTGAAAGAGGGATGGTGATCTGGTGCCTAAATGCCTAAAAAAGGAGGAAAAGGGAGAAAAACTGAGAAGGGATCCATAAAATACTGAAGCAGTAGAAAATGAAAAGAGGGAAATTTCGGATAATTACCTCCGGAATGAAGCTCATCGTCACCGATGGAGCCATCAGTTGAGCTGCCGATTGGGCCAGCGCCGCTGAAGGGGTTGCCGACAGAGCCTCCGTGGTTGGAGAGGTTGCTGATGGTGACGCCATTGGGAAAGTTGAAGCAGATCGCAAGCAAGATTGCCGGAGGGAGCGGTTGGAGATCGAGAGAGGGCTCGGGAGGAACATGAACAGTGGTTCGCTGGAAGAAGATGCTAGGTTTGTGGGGAAAAGTAGGCGGAGAATGCCAATACTTAAGGATAATCCGGGAGAGCAAGGGTAAAGGCGGTATTTTTGCCGCGCCGGCTACACGAATTCCAGGGGAGCGGTCGTTTCGCGCGCTCGGTCCAAGGAAATTGCAATCATTATGCAGAAGACCGCGGAACGGAAGGAGATTTTTACTGCGCCCATTTCGGAGAAAAATATTAAAGAAAGAGTTTCGAAGAAAAAGTTATGTTTTACTCCGAAACTGGGGGGCATGTGTTGACGCCAGATTTTGACACGTGTTGAATCGGCGTCAGGAGAAGAAGATTGGCCGATGCGGCAGATCTGAAGGCTACAGTTGGGAATCAGCCGATGGAGGTAACAGTTGGAAATCGGCCGATTGGTGATACAGTTTGCGCCAGCGGATTGGAGCCACAACAGAAGGTCACGGTCAAAAGTGGCTTGATGTTGGTCAACGGAGCAATGCTGATTCGGTCAAGAAGCAATTGGAAAAGTCCTGATTGGATTAGGAGACGGCGGCGGAAGATTCTGCGGGAGTCCGATTCCTTTTTAAAGATATTATAGATATAGTAGTTTTCCTGTTTTAAATAAGGTTGTATCAAGTCGTAATCGACCAGGAGTCCTAGTTTTAGGGTATAAATAGGAGTCGTCAGGGCTTTGCAAAATATCAACATATCAATCAACAAAACACTTCTACTTTTTACTAGTACTTTACTTTCAAGTCGGCGACTTCGCCAATACTTTTTTTTCTTCTTTCACGAGTTCGTACGGATTGGCAGGGCTGCATCAACTTGATCTCCGGCCAATTGGTAGGTTCCGCTTACCGAGTAATATCCGAGCTTTAACTACGGGTGCATCGCTGTGGTTTCATTTGGATTTATTCACCAGCTATCGATATTTACTAGAATTTCAAGTTTTACCTGGTCTTCTAGTATTATCACCAGTTATCCAGCTTGAGATTAGAACTATCGGCTCTATCATCGCTTTTTCTCGTTCATCGTCATATAGCCGATTAGATCTATTTCAAGTGTTGTATCTGTAATAATTGTTTAGATCGCTCCAGCAGTTTTCTTTACAATTATTACGCGATTATCGGCTGATCCATAGCCGATCATCTTCACAGCAAATCAGCCGATTCGTCGACGCACTCTTCAGGACAGATCGGAACTCCAGCCGATCGGAGCGCCTGGAATTTAATACTTTTATTTCCTTGTCAATCAACAGGTCAGATTGACTGGCACGCCGCGCGAACCGCACCAGGGCAATAACCCGAATAGGAGCTAAGCAGATTCTCCCGGGTCGTGTGTCCGACGCTGAAGATCATCGGCTGACTCCTATCTGGCCGATTTTAGCGCCAACACTATGAAAACATCCGAATATGGTGGACTACAAAGGACGGACAGGGCTGTCACCACCTGCTGAACTCTCTTAGACTTGGCTAATCTGTGGTACCATTCTTTCCAGCCAGGGGTTTCATTCGGCCAAGATCTAAAGGCACCTGCCCACTGACCCAAATCCATGGGCGATTGCTTGAAAGGAATTCTGTGGGTTTCTAGGTTGATCAAATCGGTTGGATCTGGATTCCCCATGGGACCTAAGCAGATAAGACCGAAGGTTTCGGAAAGGGGAATAGTAATCTGGTGCCTGAATGCCTAAAAAAGAGGGAAAAAGGAGAATACTGAGAATGGATCTAGAAAGTATTTGAGCAGTAAAAAGTAAAAGAGGAAAGTTTTGGATGATTACCTCCGGGATGAAACTCATCGTCGCTGATGGAGTCACCAACGGAGCCGCCGATGGGACCGCCGTCACCGAGGAAGTTGCCGGTGGAACCTCCGTGGTTGGTGAAGTTGCCGATGGCGCCGCCATTGGAAGGATGGAGCAGATTGCAAGCAAGAGAAAAATCGCCGAAGGATGCGGCTGGAGACTGAGAGGGCGCAGGAAGAAGATGAACAGTGGTTCGCTGGGAGGAAAATACTAGGCTCGTGGAGAAAGAGTGGCGGAGAACGTCGATACTTAAAGACAATCTGAGAGAGAAAGGGTAGAGGCGGGATTTTTGCCGCGCCGTCTACACGAATTCTAGGGGAACAGTTGTCTCAAGCGCCCGGTTCGAGAAGATTGCAATCATCATGTAGAAGACCGCAAAACGGAAGGAGATTTTTACTGCGCTCGTTTCGGAGGAAAGATTAAAGAAAACAGTTTCAAAGTAAAAATTATGTTTTACTCCGAAACTACGGGGCATGTGTTGACGCCAGATTTTGACACGTGTTGAATCGACGTCAGGAGAGGAAGAGATTGGCCGATGCGGCAGATCTAAAGGCTACAGTGAGGAATCGGCCGATTGAGGCTACAGTTGGGAATCGGCCGATTGGCAATGCAACTTGCGCCAACAGATAGGGGGGGGTGAAACCATTGGAATCACGATAGAGGATCCCGGTCAAAAGTGGCCTGATGTTGGTCAACAGAACGATGCTGACTCGGTCAAGAAGCAATGGAAAGAATCCTGATTGGATTAGGAGATGGCGGCAGAAGATTCTGCGGGAGCCCGTTTCCTTTATGAAAATATTATAGATATAGTAGTTTTCTATTTAAATCAAGTTTGTAACAAATCGTAATCGATCAGGAGTCCTGGTCCTAGGGTATAAATAGGAGTCGTCAGGGCTTTGTGAAATTCAATCAATCAACCAACAAAACAATCTACTTTTTCATCGCACTTTACTTTCAAGTCGGCGACTTCGCCAATACTTTTTCTTCTTTTACGAGTTCGTACGAATTGGAAGGGCTGCATCGACTCGATCTCCGACCAATTGGTGGGTTCCGCTTATCGAATAACATCTGAGCTTTAACTTCGGGTGCATCACCGTGGTTTCGTTTGGATTTATTCACCAGTTATCGATATTTACTAGAATTATAGGTTTTACCTGTTGTTCTAGTATTATCACCAGTTATCCAGCTTGAGATTGAAACTATCGGCTTTGTCATCGCTCTTCCTCGTTCATTGTCATACGGCCGATTAGATCTATTTCAAGTGTTGCATCTGTAATAATTGTTTAAGTTGCTCCAGCAGTTTTCTTTGCAATTATTACTTGATTATCGGCTGATCCATAGCCGGTCATCTCCATAGCAAATCGGCCGATTCGCCGATACGCTCTTCGGGACAGATCGGAACCTCATGCGATCGGAACGCCCGGAATTTAATATGTTTATTTCCTTGTCAATCAACAGGTCAGATTGACTGGCACACCGCGCGAACCGCACCAGGGCAATTACCCGAACAGGAGCCAAGCAAATTCTCCCGGGTCGTGTGTCCGACGCTGAAGGTCATCGGCCGATTCCTGGCCGATTTTTAGCGCCAACAAGTTGATTGAAACCATAGATGCATGATCCTAGGTACCCATGAGCTGAACACTAGAACTGGAGTTCGAATAGTTGCTATGCTAATAGGTTCGGTAGAAGTCGAGTGATTGCCGGTCACTCGCGAGAATTTTAGGAGTTGATTGTTTACTATATGGTGCAACTATAAGTTTGACGGGCGGGGCTGTGGTACCATACTCTTGAATGAGGCCCCGTCGGTATAGTGAAAAATGCTAAGGCAGTGTGTGGTAGTGGTGGTTAAGCGTTTGAACGTACTAGCCACATGCCGAAAATATGGTACTCGGTAAGCTCATTACGTGATCGGCGCGGCAAGGGGACTTACTCTCACCATACTAGAACTAGGTTCTCGTGCTTGCAACATGCGGGTGTAGGGCTAGGCCCTGTAGTCGAGGATGGTGACCCTGATCCACGATCCGGAATGAAAAGGGAACGATTGCTTGGTGTGACCCTTCAATGCATCATGCGTGTGTGTTAGGTTTGCCTTTCAAGGTTTATAAAACTCGATTCGAATCGTCCGTTTCTCGCGGTATATGAGACTGCTTAATACTTTTGCCACATAGAGTAACAAGTGGAATGATGATGAATAATCTTGTTGGATGAATAATGATCTACCATGCTTGAGTAGAAATAGATGCTCACTTAGAATGGTTAATGTGAACTAGAATCTTGAAAGCTAAAATCTGAAAATAAGGACTTACTCTTTCTTGCTTTTCAGCAAAATGAAACCTAGAGCGTTAGAGCCATGCATGTTTAGGAGTCGGCTAAGTATATACCAATAGTCGGGTAAGCCTTGCTGAGTATTAGTATACTCAGCCTTGCTTGTGGCTTTGTTCTCAGGTATGCCTTTTGAGGAAATGATAGCTGACTTGACTTGGCCTTGTACTTTGCCTCCTGGTTGGTCCATGGAATGGGATGTGTCCCCAGCCAATGATAACTCTGCCGAGTGATGCCACGTACGGGCTTCATCGTGGTATCTGCATCGACGCTAGATGAACGTGTTTTATTTCCGCTGCTTGTGAACTTTGAATAAATGTTTTATGTTGAACTTTGTAGTACTTGTTTCTGAACTTGGTTTATGAACTCGGTTTGTAATAATTAAGTATCAGACTCTATGTTCTAAAAAGTTGTGGAATGTTGTAAACTCTGGACTTGCCTTCGTGCGAGTTATGTGTATGCTTTATTTCGATCGAAACTGTCGGATTACTCCGTTTGAAGTGCATGGTAGCTGTTTCGTCATTATGGACGATGACTAGTGCACTTGAGCCGGATTAATTTAGGCAGTTCTGCCATAGCAGGTTACAAAACGTCACGGACTCACTGCGCGAAAATGAGCACTGACCGAGCCAAACCCGTTCGGGCGGCCTGTACTAGGCCGGTCGGCCTGAGAGTGCAGAAATCGTGTCAAAGGCACGATGCACCGACCATCATGAAGAGACCGAGCCTGAGCCTGTGGAACTTGCCTTTGGTTAATTGGCCACAACCTCAGTCCGGCCGGCCTCTTCTAGGCCGGCCGGCCCCACCTGGCAGCCGCAAGGCTCGCCCTTCCTCGTCACGTTGGTTTCCGTCCCCCTGACCTCGGTCCTTCATGCTTTTGGTTCGAATTCATATTTTTCGTACTCAATTTAAAAACCAAATGAGCCTAGCAGGAAGAGAAAAATCCTTTGCATGTGAACCAAAGAATATTTAAGTTATCCTTAGTGAGCGCAGTACTCTAACCTTTGGAACTTACGTGATAGGATCATCTGATCCTTTGCTTATTGATTTCTTTGATACAATGACTTGCGAAGCTTTGATTCTTCCGAATTTCAAAGTCTTGGAGAATTAATTGGAACAAAAAGGCGCAACACTCATTCATGCTCAGCTTTGCCAAAGTCCTATTTGTAGGGTTATGGGGACGCTACGCTAGCGCAAAACAAAATTTTTTACCCCATAAACAGGAACGCTACAGTTATAGATCACGGAATTACCACTAGACGCGCGGGTGCAGAACTTCTATAGTGCGTCGGTGTAGTATGTATGGTAGCCGGCAGTGCAGTTGCAAAACCTTCTCATGTGCAGCTCATCCTTGTGCACTAGATGTAGCACCTCCAAGGTATCCACACGTACGACAGCAGAAGCATCGAGATCCGGACTGCTAGGTCCGTGAGGGCGACGTGGGCGAGGCGTGGAGAACAGGCGGCAGCGAGGCGACTTAGGTTAACCCTAATCCTTGCGCGCACCCCAGCTTATATAAGCAGCCAGGGACGTTCGGACAGTCCGAACGTCTCGGTAGGGATATTCGGACGTCCGAACATCCCCGCTAGACGTGCCCCCTAATAGGCTTCCCGAACTGAGGCCCATTAGTGCTCATAAGCCTAGTTTAATTCGGATCATATCCTCATTGAGCTTCTACCCCTTAAGTGTGTGACCCTATGGGCTCGCATGCGAATAGACATAGCCCGAGTACTCCTACTCGGCCAATAGTAGACAGCGGCCTCTAGCAAGACATGTCAACTCCTATGCGTGCGCAAAGATCAAATCAGACGAACCATCACAATCTCATATACATGTCATTCCCTTTGCCTCACGATATTTAGTCTTGCTCTAAGCTGACCTCTCTTTCTCGATAACGTGATCCGGAATCCTTGGTTAACACTTAAACCCAGCGTGGCCATGCATTTCTTGATCCGGTGACTCGAGAGGCCCAGAGATATCTCTCTCAAATTGAGAGGGGCAAATCCCATCTTGACTGACCATGTTGCATAGCATTCTTCTTGACAAACCCGAGAACCACCTTAATAACTATCCAGTTACGGAATAGCGTTTGATATCTCCTAAGTAGGTCGGTTCACATCTTGAGCACATGCAACAATCTCAGGCCTAAGGACATAGCATACACATCGTGTGTTGAGACATCACTATTTCTTGAGTTGGGTCTATCCAGCCACATGTCATACATGCACCCACATTATTAGTTTGACATCTCCATGTCTAGAACTTGTGAAACATAGTCATCAACTAATACATGTGCTAGTCTAATATTCATGTGTGTCCATATATGAACTCCAACTAGGAACAACTTTAGAATAACCTTACAAGTAAAGAGTCTCACAAAAAATTCACATAATTGCCAATCAATACAAGTTGCCTTTTCATGGATATTCAATGAACACATATATAATACATCATGGATACAACAAAATATGATTACCTCTAGGGCAACCTCTAGGGCATATTTCTAACAGTCTCCCACTTGCACTAGAGTCTAATCCATAAGATATCTAATACCCATAGCTCTTGTGTGCGCCTCATGCTTAGGCTGCGGAAGGGGCTTTGTCAACGGATCAGCAATATTCAAATCCGTGTGTATCTTGCATATCTTGATTTCACCCCGTCTCACGAACTCCTGTATGAGATGAAATTTCTGCAGTACATGTTTGTTCTTCTGGTGATTCCTTGGCTCCTTAGCCTGTGCTATCGCCCCATTGTTGTCACAGTAGAGGTTCAATGGGCTAGATGCATTTGGAAACACACGAAGCTCAATGAGGAACTTCCTCAACCAAACACCTTCCTTTGCAGCTTCTGAAGCTGCAATGTACTCGGCTTCCATCATAGAGTCGGCTACCGTATCTTGCTTGGAACTCTTCCAACTCACAGCACCACCATTCAATGTGAATATAAAACCTGATTGCGACTTTGAATCATATTTGTCGGTTTGGAAGCTAGCATTAGTGTAACCCGTTACAGTGAGCTCCTCCTCACCTCCATAGACTAGGAACACATCTTTAGTCCTTCTAAAGTACTTAAGGATTTTTTTCACAGCTGTCCAGTGATTCTCACCTGGATCAGACTGGTACCTGCTCGTAGCACTTAGAGCATATGAGACATGTGGGCGTGTACTTATCATTGCATACATGATTGAACCAATTGCCGAAGCATATGGAACCTTGCTCATGTGATCCCGCTCATCAGTCGTCGAGGGACACTGAGTCTTGCTGAGATGCATACCATATGACATAGGCAAGAACCCTTTCTTTGATTGTTCCATACTGAAATGTTTTCATACCTTGTCAATATAAGTATCTTGGCTTAATCCTATTAGTCTTGTTGATCTATCTCTATAGATCTTTATGCCCAGAATGTATGCGGCTTCCCCTAAGTCCTTCATGGAAAAACTATTTTTCAATGAAGTCTTTACGGATTCCAGCATAGGAATATCATTCCCAATCAGCAGTATGTCATCCACATACAGGATTAGAAATATGACAGAGCTCCCACTTTCCTTCTTGTAAACACAAGCTTCTTCTTCGTTCTGAAGAAAACCAAACCCTTTGACTACTTCATCAAAATGAATATTCCAACTCTGAGATGCTTGCTTCAACCCATAAATGGATTTCTGAAGATTGCATACCTTTCCAGCATTAGTCGGATCGACAAAACCTTCGGGTTGTATCATATACACGTCCTCATCGAGGTTTCCATTCAGGAAAGCTGTTTTGACATCCATTTGCCATATCTCGTAATCAAAATACACAACTATTGCTAGAATGATCCGAATAGATTTAAGCATCGCTACGGGAGAGAATGTCTCATCGTAGTCAACTCCTTGAATTTGTCTAAACCCCTTTGCGACAAGTCGAGCTTTATAGATGTGAACATTTCCATCCATGTCTTTCTTCTTCTTATAGATCCATTTGCACTCTATGGCTTTAACACCATCCGACGAGTCAACCAAGTTCCAAACTTGATTGTCTCCCATGGAGTCTATCTTAGATCTCATGGCACTCTGCCATTTCTCGGAATCTGGGTCCATCATCGCTTCTGCATATGTCGCAGGCTCATCATTGTCTGACAATAATATCTCCCGCGCTGTGCGGAGCCTCGCTGACCTCCGTGGCTGCGGTTGTTCTTCTCTTGCCACAGGTTCTTCAACTTGTTCTGTTACATTAGCATCACTTGTTGAATCTTGCCCGATTGGCTCCTCTTGAACTTCTTCAAGATACACCTTTTGTCCACTTTTCTCCTTCCTGAGAAACTCTTTCTCTAAGAAAACGCCATTTCGAGCAACAAACGCTTTGCTCTCTGATCGGTTGTAAAAATAGTACCCTAAAGTTTCCTTTGGATATCCCACGAGTATGCACCTATCCGATTTGGGAGTTAACTTGTTCGACTGAAGTCGCTTGACAAAAACTTCACATCCCCAAATTTTCAGAAAAGACATGCTGGGACTCTTCCCAGTCCATATCTCATATGGTGTCTTAACTATGGATTTAGATGGTACCCTATTTAGTGTGAAAGTGTTTCTAGAGCGTAACCCCAAAACGATATTGGTAGGTCCGACTGGCTCATCATCGACCGAACCATGTCCAACAAAGTCCGATTACATCGCTCGGACACACCGTTTCTCTGAGGTGTTCCAAGCGGCGTAAGCTGTGGAATAATTCTGCAACTCTTCAGATGATTGCTAAACTCGTGGCTCAAATACTCGCCTCCTCGATCAGATTGCAAGGCCTTAATTTTCTTGCCATGTTGATTTTCAACGTCATTCTGAAATTGCTTGAACTTTTCAAAGGTTTCAGACTTATGCTTCATCAAATAGACATAGCCATATCTACTCAAATCATCAGTGAAAGTTATGAAGTATTGGAATCCTCCTCTAGTAGTCGTGCTCATTGGTCCGCACACATCAGTATGTATGAGTTCCAACAAGTCCGATGCTCTTTCTGGAATACCTGTGAATGGCGTCTTGGTCATCTTGCCTAGCAAACAAGCCTCGCATGTTTCGTATGTTTCAAAATCAAACGAAGTTAGAAGTTCATCCGTATATAGCTTCTTCATGCGCTTTTTGCTTATATGACCGAGACGACAATGCCACATGTAGGTAGGACTCAAATCATTAGGCCGAGGCCTTTTAGCACTTACATTACAGACTGGTGATTCATCAACATTTAAAATAAACAAACCATTCACAATGGTCGCACAAGCCACAAACATGCCATTCTTAGAGATCACACAACCATTGTTTTCACTCGCAAATGTATAACCATCCTCCATCAAACATGAAGGAGACATAATGTTTCAACTTGGAACAAAATAACAATTATTCAACTCCATAATAAATCCTGACGGGAGGTGGAGTTGCATCGTCCCGATGGTCAAAGCAGCAACTCTTGCATTATTGTCCACGCGGAAATCAACTTCTCCTCTTTCCACGCTTCTACTTCTTGTCATTCCCTGCATCAAATTGCAAATGTGAGCAACCAATCCGGTATCAAATACCAAAGAATTGACATAAGAATCAGCGAGGAATATTTCTGTAATATAAACAACAAGCGTACCTGAGTTGGAAGTACTCTTACTTCCATGGTTCTTCAATGAAGCCAGGTACACCTTGCAGTTTCTCTTCCAGTGACCTTTCTCACCACAGTGATAGCACTCATTGTCTGCAGTGGGTCCAGTTTTGAACTTGGGTGCTGGGTTCATCTTGGGGTTGTCAACCTTAGCCTTACCCTTCTTCTTCCAAGAGGAACCCTTCTTGAAGTTAGGCTTATTCTGGACCACCATCACATGGCTGCCGCCCGTGCTCTTCTTGGTGTCACTTTCTGCTGCCTAGAGCATGCCGCACAGTTCATTCAAGCCCATTTTAGCCCCGTGCATGTGGTAGTCCGAGATGAAGTTCCCATAGCTCGGCGGTAAAGATGCAAGAATGAAGTCAGTGGCCAACTATTGGCCGAGTGGGAAACCTAGCTTTTCCAACCTCTGCGTGTAACCAGCCATTTTGATCACATGCGGCCCTACTGCAGCGCCCTCTGCAAGCTTGGTCACATGGAAGGCTTTAGCGACATTGAACCTTTCAGTCATGGCCTATGTTTGAAACATGTTCTGAAGCGCCACGATCATATTGTGTGCCTCATGGTTAGTCTCGAACTGCATCTGCAGGTCAGGCTCCATGCAAGCAAGCATAAGGCAACTCACTTCAAGATTGGCATCCTGTGCCTTCTTGTAAGAACTCTTTTCAGCGTTAGATGCATTATCAGCAGGTTCTGGTGGTAATGGATTGTCCAGAACATCTTCCTTTTTCTCAGCCCTAAGAACAATTCTCAGGTTGCGGATCCAATCCGCGTAATTATTCCCATTTAGTACTCCTACTCGGCCAATAGTTGACAGCGCCTCTAGCAAGACATGTCAACTCCAATGCGTGCGCAAAGATCAAATCAGACGAACCATCACAATCTCATATACATGCCATTCCCTTTGCCTCATGATATTTGGTCTAGCTCCAAGCTGACCTCTCTTTCTCGATAACATGATCCTGAATCCTTGGTTAACACTTAACCCCAGCATGGCCATGCATTTCTTGATCCGGTCACTCGAGGGGCCCAGAGATATCTCTCTCAAATAGAGAGGGGAAAATCCCATCTTGACTGACCATGCCTCACAACATGCTTCTTGACAAACCCGAGAACCACCTTTATAACTACCCAGTTACGAAATAGCATTTGATAGCTCCTAAGTAGGTCGGTTCACATCTTGAGCACATGCGACAATCTCAAGTCTAAGGACATAGCATACACATTGTGTGTTGAGAAATCACTATTTCTTGAGTTGGGTCTGTCCAGCCACATGTCATACATGCACCCACATTATTAGTTTGACATCTCCATGTCTATGACTTGTGAAACATAGTCATCAACTAATACATGTGCTAGTCTAATATTCATGTGTGTCCATACATGAACTCCGACTAGGAATAACTTTAGAATAACCATACAAGTAAAGAGTCTCACAAACAATTTACACAATTGCCAATCAATACAAGTTGCCTTTTCATGGATATTCAATGAACACATATATAATACATCATGGATACAACGAAGTATGATTACCTCTTAGGGCATATTTCTAACACTATCCAGAGCCATATGTTCTCCAGGAGGTCTTACACCCCACATAGCCATTCTGTGTCGCCGAGCTCGATCAAATCTTCTTGCCTCATGAGAATTACTCGCACCCTGGAACTTGTGGTCATACACGTACAAGCTTAGAACCTGAAAGTCCAAAAGAGTGTGGTCTTCAAGCAGCTCTCCATCCCCCTGAAAGAGAGAAAAAAAACCGAGTAAGGAAATCATCCTACTCGAGTCAAAAAAAAGAGAAGAAGGGGAAAGATGGGAGAAGCTAGAATACTTACCACAAAAGGACATTCGCTCTCACTTGCACACGACCACAGTTCTCAAAAAGCAAGGTTTCTCATAGATTTGACCTTGCATCAAGGGTAATACAGGATGAGCAAAAATACCCCAACCCAGAACTCCACATATAGCTTTTAGAATTAGGTGAAGCTTGTGAGGCTCCAAGATTACCTACACCTTGTTCCGAGTGATCGAGAGTTACGAGGGAATGAGAGTAGGCCTTGAGTTCCGATAAATTTCTCCAGGTGCTAAGAATAAGATGGATCGTGCTGAGCAATGATTTGTTCTGGGGATCAATAGGTGGAGGGAAGGATGTTAGCCACCCGGAATCCAAGGTATGAGGAAAAACTCCAAGGTTTTACTTAAATATTACTTTGAGAATCATGACCCTAGACTTGCTTGGTCCCCGGGATCTATCTTAATCATTTTGCTCGGGGTGAGCAAAGTCTAGGTGTGGGGCATGTTGGCGGTCGATTTTGATGATTTTTAGCGCCAACATTTCTCCGGATTTCATGGTTTCTAAGACAAATATGAGTTAAGACTAACCACACTAACAAGTTCCACAATTTTTGTCACATATATCATTTTAGGAACTTAGTGTGCCAAAATGGGCCGAAATGGGAGAAATCCCAGGCTAGCCGGCCTGGCATCCTCTCCACTGGCCACGTCACTGATCTAGGTGCATTAGAAGTCAGTTTAATCCGAGGACCCGAAAGGCTTCACACACGGATTGATGGGCCCACCTGCATGCAAGAAGTCGATAGTAACTGAAAGGGCAACTGTCGCCGACCTATTCAAGCAATCAGGAGCGTCCACGTGAAATGCGGTGCCACTTGGCACCACCCCCAGGCCGGCCGGCCTAGGGGAGGCTGGCCGGCCCCACACGGCGGCCTCTAGTGCCCAACTTCGCATGGAAGTTATGTCAACCGCCATAGTTGCGTGATCTTGAAGCTCTTCACCGGTTACCGACCTCTAGCTAGTATAATAGGCCCCCAATTCCCACTCGTAACACACACCATTCCAGATAAAAGTGAGATTCTTAGTCACTCTATTTCAGTTGTAGAATAGGGAGAGAGTGAGGTGAGAGCTTGAGCAAGAGCCAAGTTAGGAGAGGAGCTAAGTTTTCTTTGGGTCCTTATACTTTTGTATCCACCTCACGGGAAAATTAGCAAAGTAAGTTCCTCACTTATCTTCAGTATCTCGCTAGTCTTTCTCTCACTTTTAGTACATAGTTAGTTTACTTTCCTTTGATCGCGGGATCCCTTGTCTGTGTGGCATAGCAATCCTAGCCATTTGGGGTTTCTTCTTGCCTTAACGTGAGGTGGAAGTCAGTAACTTGATAGTTGAAGTGTGGTGCTTAGGCTTGATAGTTATCTTAGGTTGTGTTCCACCCCATGGAACTGATGTGGTAGGCGACTGGTGGTGAGTGCCCTCTCCATCCGTCTTAGCCCACCACGTTCGGGTGTTTTCATAGCAATAGATCGTTGACCGAGTTTGACTCCCCTCTCATCCCTTTCTGAAGTCCTTCTACCCTAGTCGCCGAAGCAGATCAGGGTTAGTAAGTAGCTAGTTATCTGGGTAATGAGTTGGCTAACTGAAGTTAGGCCCTCTACCCTCTTACCTCTTCTCTCTAGGTGGGGTCCGGTTGAATAGTTCTAGGTCTGGTTGCGTCTACCGTTCCTTGGATTCGATATCCCAGGTAAACTCCCTGGTGAAAGCTACATCAGTATCCGTGCGCTTGCAGATTAGTTCATAAGGGCTAAGGAGTACCAACACTTGCCCATGCTGTTCACACCGCCCACATCTCACTCTACTCCACTCCGCATTCACCGCGCCCTTCCCCGCTCCATGACAAGACAGCTAAACCACCGCTCGCGTCACGCCTGCGTCGCGGCTCCCACTGTCAGCCACCACGCTGTTGGCAGCCCTTAGCCTTTACGAACTAATCCGCAAGCGCACAGATACCGATGTAGCTTTCACTAGGGAGTTTAGCTGGGATATCGAATCCAAGGAACGGCAGACACAACCAGACATGTGTGTCGGCTCACCTAGGGTCGGCCGAACCTGGACTGATTCCAGTACATGTGACCTTTGAGGTGGAGTCGCCACCAAGTCTCTTGATTCACCTGGCTAACGTTTCCATATGAAGAGATGGCGGGAACCGACCCTTGGAGCTATTAAAGGGGCCCCTCACCCCCGCATAACACACACAACACTTGAAGCCTCTCTCTCACTCTCACAAGACTAGTACTCCTTAGGATAGTGGAGCTAGGCTAGTACTTCATCTCTCAGCGAAGCAAGTCATCCTCGGGGCCGGAGAAGCATTCCTCGGCCTTGGGTAATGGCTTTGTATTCGGATCGTCAGTACTCTATTCATAATGCAGAGCTGAGCTACGGTTGTTTGTCTATCTTAGTAGCTTATCATCTTTGGCTTGTTATGCTGTTTTGATAGTGAATCATATCATGGCTTGGTGCCTCATTAGATATGCTTTACATAATATTAGGCTAGATGATCTGAGTAAGGATATCGGTTTGTCGTGCCTTAGGGCTTGCCTTAGCATTTTACTTGTCCATCCGAAGGGTGGGAGACCCGGGGGCAATAGGGTAGTCACCTCATACACGAGCGTGGTGCTCAGGTATGCGGGATCCTTCGAATATGACCGTGCTCCACGGTGTTACTGGGGTCGATCACAGGTGGTGACAGCCCTATCCGTCCGCTACGAAGCTGCATCGTGGTGAGTGCACTCCGCGACGTTCGGGTATGGTGTAGGAGTTCTGAAAGATGTAACGGCCTGGATGTACTTCGGGACAGGACATTCTTCCGGGTATCCCTAATTTCCTGGCACCTGTAGTCTTAACCATGTGTATGTTGCATAACCTTTGCTTGCATGAATAGATGGTATTAGGACTTTTTTGTATGCTTATACTCCCACTAACCTTAGGCTTATTCGTTTATTCTTTATTCTTATAACTTACCCCTGTATTGTTATTGTCTATACCTTATTCATGCCATCTCGGTTATGTACCAAGTAAACTAATACGGATGTTGTCCCGATCTTCATGACGTAGGATCTTGAACAAGATAACTAGCTGAAAAACAGCCGATAACTTGCAGCAAGCAGCGATAACTAGTGCAACCTGACAACACACACAAGGAGCCAACCACCATCTCTATACGGCGGCCTGAACCAAGGATTCACCCAATCACACTCTCAAAGAACCAACCTACGCAACCTGAACACGAAGTAGCAGGAGCACGGATTGGGTGCCGATGTAGCGGCCGCCTATGTAATCCCACGGGGAAATCACAAGAGCAAATGGGTAGAGAAACACTTTCTGAATTTGTTAGTGCACAACTGAAAAAAAGGGGTTCTATTTCATTATCAAAGTCTTGTTTTAATCTCTGAGATACATGGGGTATTTATAAAAGGAACAACCCTCCTTGTTGGGTATGAATGGACCTTAGAGTTTCTGGAGTTATGGTAACTCAAAAGTCACCACGAACTGAAATCCCAAGGAGCCTCGCGTGGCTGTAGGGCTTCTGTGCAGTCTCCACTAAATCAGTCATAACTCTTTATTGCGAACTCTAAAATACATGAGGTTTGTTGTGTTGGAATGTAGACTTGAGTATATTTCCAATGAGTACTCGTGGGTCTCCAGATCTTTCAGGAAGCAAGAGTTATGGATGATTCTTTCTAGCAGTGTGAACAGCCAGAAACGGGAGCAGAATGACCATTTTCAACCTTTGAAGTTTGTCTTCGCTGAACAGCATGAAACGGAATCAAGGAGCCCGTTGTTGATCTTCAAAGAGTCATCTTCATGTAGAGTAGTGTTCTCTTCTTCATGTGTGAACCTAAGCATAACAAGAGTACAACACTTAGGTAGTAAACAATTCTCATTTGTGTGTAACTTAAATTCAGCAAGGAGAGAATTCACCTCTTGTTGTAGCTTCTTGGCACGACTTCATGTAATCGGTTTTTGGATTACATTATTTGGTGTAGTCGGTTCATCAACTTGTGTAACTGATTCATTGTTTGCGTATGATGTTGGAGCATTAGTGGGGATGTCCGCATCATCCTCCCCCTCTTAAAAACGAGTCGTCCTTGACTCTGATTCTTCTAAGCCCAAGAATTGTGATAGACTATCATTGCTTAGTGTTACAATAAAATCACAATCTTCTTCCATCACACCAAGGTGTTTGAATCTGTAATCATACAAACCGAGTAGTAGCCTTGCTAAAGGAAAATAGTAAGATTTGGAGTCAAGTATAGCTTTCACCTTGTATGAATGTTCAACATTGACAGTAATTGTTGAAGTTCTTGAGATGGTCTCATCATCCTCCCTCCCTTCAAGAAAAGTCGTCCTTGGCTTTTGTTGACCTGAAACCAATCTATAGAAAGCACATGGTGTATATATACAACAATTTCCATGATAATTCATTTCAACTTCCTCATTTTTCCCTTTGTAATCCATATCCATGTGTTCTCAATGATAACATGATGTATATGCATTATTCACTTTTTTAGGATGAGCTTGAAACTTCAAATTCACTTGCATAGTCTCACCTTGATGAAATTTGCTTGGTGTTTATAACCCTGCAAACAACATGGTTGGTGGGAGAACAATAATTTCTTTCAATCAACACAATTGATTCAACATTTCAGATTTCATCATTGCAACATTGAACATTTCAAAATTTAGTGATAGAGCATTTCTTATATCACAAAACTTCTTGTTGAACAATTTATTCAAAGGTTTAGATGTATACCTTCCAAACTCATTGCTCCCTGATGTGGATGAAAAAATTTTGGTTACAGAGATTGCACTACTTTCCGCATGGTCTCTTTCTTTTAGTAAAAAATGTGAACAAGCCGAACAACAAGCATTAAATGATTTATTCATATTAACCTTAGAAAAATATGGCTCACAAGATATGTTATTCGGTATGTTGAACTTAAAATCAAAAAGCTTGTCACATGTTATGCACATCGCACAGACAAATTACTTATCAACAACATGTTCAACAATCAAATTGAATGTAAGCTTGCAGTTATGAGCATTGTTCATAGATCTCATGGATGTTATAATAAAAACATTCTCAAGCATTTCATTAATATCAATAGGTTTATGAAGCATGGTGTAACACAAACATTCAGTAGGAGATATCTTTGCAAATAATTCAGCTTGAGTAATCAACTGAAAATGATGAAGTTTATTGGCATGTAAACAATGATCAATCAAAACATGACTAGAATTATGCATACTAGAACAATAGGTATTATTATGGCATTGTCCATTCTCAAGCAGTCCGAACAGCCAGAAAAAGGATCAGAACGACCGTTTTCGACCTTTGAAGTTTTTCTTCGTTGAACACCATGAAACGGAATCAAGGAGCCCGTTGTTGATCTTCAAAGTGTCGTCTTCATGTAGAGTAGTGTTCTCTTCTTCATGTGTGAACCTAAGCATAACAAGAGTACAACACCTAGGTAGTAAACAATTCTCATTTGTGTGTAACTTAAATTCAGCAAGGTGAGAATTCACCTCTTGTTTTAGCTTCTTGGCACGACTTCGTGTAATCGGTCCTTGGGTTAAATTATTTGGTGTAGTCGGTTCATCAACTTGTGTAACTGATTCATGGTTTGCGCATGATGTTGGAGCATTGGTGGGGATGTCCGCATCATAAACTCTTTTACATCATGCCCTCCTTTGGGAAAATATAAATAACGATACCCGAATACTCACCGGGCGAAATGCTACAGCAGTATATCCGTATACCCGAATACGATGTATGGACTGGAGAAATCCAGTTCCGCATCGGAAGCAACAACATATTTTTCAAATTTTTATATAGGAAAGAGCAGCGATTCACAATCCACCAAGGGTATGATGGGAGTGGTATCTGGGGAGAACCACTTCCCGAACCCAAAACTCCGCCGCAAGCAAAGCCAAGAGGGAAGAAACCTAAGAAGGTATGGCGGAAGGTGGAAAGCTCGACCTCGTCTACTTCTCTGAGATGAGGTGACAAGTGGTAAGTAAATGACGGAG
Organism: Panicum miliaceum; assembly: GCA_032594955.1. Classification (NCBI taxonomy): domain Eukaryota; kingdom Viridiplantae; phylum Streptophyta; class Magnoliopsida; order Poales; family Poaceae; genus Panicum; species Panicum miliaceum. Next base: position 119,992 of record CM064070.1, on the reverse strand, counting down.
AAAAGTCTTGCCTGTCGGACTCTAAATGACAAGCCCTTGTCAAAGGTAAATTGGTATTTACCCCATATTTGATTTTTCCAAAACTTTCCTTTTCTCTTTATTTTAAAATTGCCCACTGCATATTTTAGTTCCCCAAATTTTTCTTGCATGCTGGAATTTTTTTAGCCTTTTCTTTCTTTTACAAAAACCTAAAAATATTTCTGAGCATCAAAACCTTTTGAAAAATATTTTTGTACATCTTTTCGAGGCAAAATCTGGCCAAGCATCCCACAGCTATCTTCCATATAGCCGTTGGGAAGCACACGAGAAAGGGCAGCAGAGGTGGGCCCACTTTGGGGTCGGCCTGGGCCCCACCACCCCCAACGGTCACTAGCCGTTGCATGCTGCCTGTTGCTTGCTTGCTCCCAGCCATTTCTCTATAAATAGAGGCCGAAGAGGGGTGTGTTTCACTCACACTTCGCTTCACTCCCTCTCACTCTCTCAGACATTTGCTCTTGAGTTTCATTTGGTTTTGTGCTCAAGTTCAAGAGCAAGAACTCTCTCTCTTATTTCTTTGCTGCATGAAAGCCCACATTTGTGGAGGAACAACTTCGGGTAAGAGTTTCCGTTTCCTTTCACTAATGTAACCCGATTTGAGTTGTTCTTTGTGTTCTTGTTCAAAAATGAAAGGCATTAGGCGAAAGGTTTCAGGTGCGCTGAAGAAGGTGACGGGAGGAAGCTCATCCCGCTCTTGGAGTGGCTCAAGCTCCCGCCACACTCTCGAACCTGCGCCACGCCCAAGCATGATGGACTACGAGGAAGAAGAACAAGAACAACAAGAAGCGCAAGCCGAACCGCAAGCCGAGGACATGGAGATAGACGATGATGATGCACCCTACCTCGACTTGCAAGATGACCGCGAACGACAAGCCTACGCCATCCTCAAGAACCAAAGCTTCGGCCAGACCAAAGCTTTCGACCCGGACCTCCTTGCAAAAATAGGTATGGACGTAGACTTTGCTAATGTTTGGCATGCGATTAGATGGGATGGTTTTGTGCCCGTTGATGTAACACCCAAAAATATAGGAAATAAAATTTTAAAAACATTTTATAAAAGCCACAAAATAAAATTATGCATGCACCTCTCTCTCTTTCTCTTCTCCCACTTTCTTTCAGCCCAGCCCAGAATCCCTCCTCTTTTCTTCCAGCCGGCCCAACCCACCTCACTCTCCCTCACCTCTCTCTCACCAACGCGCTGGACCCACCTGTCGCACCCTCTCTTACTTTCCTTTCTTCCTCCTCCCACGCCTCCCTCCCCTTTCCTTTTCTTCCTCACCCCGAATCCAGTTCGTCCCCGCGCCCATCGCCTGCGCCTCCTCCTTTCCTTCCCCGCGACGCTGGCCTGCCATAATGGCCGCGGTACGCACCCCGGGCGACCCGCCCCTTTCCTTCGCGGGCGACCGCTGCAATTCCGCCCTTGCCCGCCGCCGGCGCCCAGCGCCGCCTGCCGAGTCGACCCGAGCCGCCCCAATTACCCCTGCCACCCGATCTAGATCTAACGGCCAGAACAGGTCTGAGCCGTGCCCGAGCCGCGTCCAAATCGCCCCACCCTTTACTCTGCCGAGCCGCGTCCGATTCGCCCGACCCTTACTCTGCCGAGCCGAACCCGATTCGCCCGACACTTACCCTGCCATATCAGATCCGAGCCACCCGACCCACACCCTGCCGCCCGATCCTGATCCAACGGACCAGATCCGCCCGACTGAGCCAAACCCTAGTCGTCCCCGGAACCTTTGCAGAAAAGCACCTAGGCTTTTCAGAAATCAACCCGCAATCCAGATCAGTAGAAAAATAATTAGAGTTAAGTCCCGGCCGCTCCGCCTTCCTTTCGCGGGCGACCGCTGCAATTCCGCCCCTTTCCTTCGCGGGCGACGCGCCCCGGGCGACCCGCCCCTTTCCTTCGCGGGTGACCGCTGCAATTCCGCCCGCGTCAATCCCAGCCGCCGCCTTCCTTTCCCCGGCCGCTCCGCCTCCTCTCCTCCCCTTTAAAACCCGCAGCCAAACCCCGGCTCCTCTCCTTCCACGCCTGCTTCACCGCACGCCCGAGCCCTGCTGCTCAGCACCTGCGTTACACCTGAGTCGAGCTCTCTGTTGCCGCCGCGTCGTCGACCTGCTATCCCGCCGCCCCTCCGTCGAGTGCGACCATCGCCGGAGCCCCAAAGCCGTCGTCAACCTCTTCTTCCACTCTCCACCGCCGCACACCGCTGGAAATCGCTCACCGGAGGAACGCCGCCGCCCCGAGCCGCACCCCTCCGTCGACCCGCCGTCCCGCTGTTTCTCCAACGCCTACAACCCTCGCCGGAGTTCCGCGAGGTGGTGAGCACCAAGCCGCCCCCGTTTTCCCATCTCTCTTGCTCTGTCACGGCCCCAATTGCTCGCCGGAGCCCTGGCTCCGCTCGCCGCCGTGGCCGCCGGTCTACGGCCACCGCACGGCCGTCCCATGACCCCCACCACTTTCGCTGTGCCGCCCTCTCTCTCCCCGGCCTAACCCCAGCCTGAACTGAGCCCCGGAGCACCGGATTCGGTGAGCTCCGGCCGTCCGCCGCCGCCCTCGCCCACCGCCGGCGCCCAGCGCCGCCTGCCGAGACGACCCGAGCCACCCCAATTACCCCTGCCGCCCGATCTAGATCTAACGGCCAGAACAGATCTGAGCCGTGCACGAACCACGTCCAAATCACCCGACCCTTTACTCTGCCGAGCCGCGTCCGATTTGCCCGACCCTTACTTTGCCGAGCCGCACCCGATTCACCCGACCCTTACCCTGCCATATCTGATCCGAGCCACCCGACCCACACCCCTACAGCGCGATCCTGATCCAACGGACCAGATCTGCCCGACTGAGCCAAACCCTAGCCGTCCCCGGAACCTTTGCAGAAAAGCCCCTAGGATTTCCGGAAATCAACCCGCAATCCAGATCAGTAGAAAAATAATTAGAGTTAAGTCCTTTCTTTTCTGTTCAGACCCCTGACTTTTCTAGAATTAGAACCCGCCGTCCAGGACCTCCAGTTTTGCACCCAAGACCCTCTGTTTAAGGTTTAATTATGTTCTAGCCCCTGATTTCTTCAGATCTAACCCCTGGAAGTTCAAAACTCTAGCAGATAGGTCCCTGGATCACTGTTGTAGCCATATCTTCATCGTTTCAACTCCGATTTCAGCGATTCTTGCGCTCACACGATCCTTGCATCATGAACTACAACAATATCATCATTTTACTCTCTGTTTGTACTGCTTATTTTACTGTTTCTTATTTGTTTGTGTATGCTTGTTTGTGTGATCGCGTAGACGACGTGACGTTCGAGCAAGACCAAGAGCAAGCTTACGAGGAGGAGAATCAACAGCTGTTTCAGGAAGGCAAGTGGACTTCCCTCCCCTGCATATTCTATTTTATCCCAACAATAGCATGATAATTCACTTTACTTTAATGTTGCTTTTGCATAAACTTGATGGGTCACCTATGCTAAGGACATACCTAGTCTTTTACCCAAAGCCTTCAAACACTGGGGTTTACTAATCATGTTGGGTAGTCACGCTTAGTTGCAAACTTTGAGAATAGTGTTGGTTTACTCTTATGATAATGTTGATAACGATTCATAATGTGGATATACCGCGTTAATTCAAGATCAACTTTGTTTAATGGGAACATGGAGAACCACCCAAGTGAACAGTGCAACCACAAAGTCATATGGCTTTGACCTTAGCCAATTAATTAGATGTGTAGTTAGTTGGTGGCCTTACCGAAAGGGCAAGGAGGGGGTCAGTGATAGGGTTCTTAACCCGGTCCTCTTGGAGTAGCGGCCTTTGCTAAGGAGCTGACTATTAGGGAGGTTTATGGACCACACTGCTACCGAAACTCTAGCGAGCTGCCTAGCTTTCGACATGTCTTTGTAAAGGCTTCGTAGTGTACCCTCGCCACTCACCTCGGAAGTGTTTAAGGGCCTTGCAAACCCGGGCGACTCAGGGGAACACGGTTTGTGGGGAAAGTGTACAACCTCTGCAGAGTGTAAAACTGTTATAACAGCCGTGCTCATGGTTAAGAGTTGCTTCGACCCTCACATGATAATGAAACTTGAAGATTAAATAACTTGTGGTTCGTGGTTTATGTTTATGTTGTTGGTACCTTGATGTTTGTGTTTGAGGGATGGTATAAACTTAAACCTAGTTAATAGGTGCTTGCTAATAAAAACTTGACCAACTAAAAGTGCTCGCTGCTTTAACCCTTAGCCTATCCTTGATGGCCTTGCATATTCTCCCCCACTTGCTGAGTACCAACCATAAGAGTACTCATCCTTGCCCAACTGCTGTTCAGAAGACACCTTTGAAGAGGAGGACTTCGACGACTTCGAGGAGTTCTAGGCTTGCGTTCACCAGTCATCGCCTGTGGAAGACGGAGATGTTGAAGACTTCGTTTAGGGTATATCGGTGTAACGTTTAAAGACCTTTGTGTCTCTTTTATTCAAACTGTAATATTGTTAAATACTTTATTTTAGTTACTTTTTGAGCATTGTCTTTGATATATTACACTTGTCCGTCTAACATGTGTGTGTGAACATGATCCTAGCGCACACATGAGATGCATCTGGTTCTTTCTAGAATCGGGTGTGACAATTGAGGAGAATGGTTCTCGTCTCCTCAACATCCAGTTTGTTTGCACTCTTCGAGAGGTGGATGACGGTGTTTTCTTTTGACTTTTTGGGCATGATTATTACATCACTTGGAAAGATTTGAGTCATCGCCTCAGTTTTAACAAACGCTTGCCGGTTTCTCTTGAAAAATCTTGTCGCGGTTTTAATCATCCTGATTTTTGGGGTTTGATTTCGGGTCAAGTTGTCCATGGCAAGTTTACACCTCGGTGCAATGACATTCACAATCATATTCTTCGTTTGATGCACAAATGGTTAGCCATCACTCTCTTTCTAAGAGATGATGTTCGAACCGTGCACAATCATGAGTTGATGATATTATAAGCCATGGTCAAGATGATGGGTCCTATTGAGTGCACTTCTTTGGTTACACGCATCGCTTCGAGTCTCGGGGTCTTAGATGGGAATGCCATTCCTTTTATTGAGGATCCCCGTACTCTTATCGATGAAGCTTATTTGATTTATGGGCACACACTCAAGAATGGCCCGAATGACTCTTTGATTTTCTTCTATTTGGGCTATGCAAATGAAATCTCGTTGCCAAAAGCGGGGTATCATTTGTATAACTGCCAGTCACTAACTGCTCCTCTCATCCCAAAAGAGGCGTGTGACAACCCTGGTAAAAAATTTCATTCCTAAAATCAGTATCATTAGCCTAACCCTATGCTTAAACCAACTAATAAAAGGGTGGAAAGAATTAGAACGAGTTCAATTGGAATTCGAATTTAATTTGAGCACATTTGGTTACTTTTGAACTTTTAAATTTAACTTTCAAACCATAAGCCAAATGAGATTTTGCCTGAAACCAAACTTGTAGGACTTTTTATTCTGAACAACTTTCGTGTTCAAAAGTTTTTGAAATTCAAATTAGAAAGAGGAGAAAACGCCCGGTTTGCACCCAGCCCCCTGAAGTTTTTCAAATTCTCGCAATCAGGCCCCTCGCGCCCCCCCCCCCCCCCCCCCCCTCTCTCTCCTCCCCGCCCGACCGCCGCGCGCCAGGTGGCCGGCGACGCCTGACCGGCGCGAGGCGCCAGGCCAGTGGCCGCCGCGCCACTCCGCCACGGCCGGCTTTGCCCCCTCCCCACGCCGCGCGGCCCAGTGAGCGCCCGCGCGTGCGCACGCCGCTGCCGCGCCCGGCCCCGCCGCCCGTCGCGCCCAGTCACCGCGCCCCGCCGTGCCGCCCCGGCTCCCGCGCCCCGCCCGTCACTGCGCCCGCCCTCCGCCCGAGCCGCTGCAGCTGCTGCTCCACCACTCCACGCCCAGCGCTATCCCCTCGCACCCACGCCATATCCCGGCCGCCCAGTCACCGCGCCCGCTCGCCGCACGCCGCGCCGGCGTTCTGCTACCGCCCGCCGCGCCCAGTGCCGCGCCGTGCCGTGCCTCCGCCCCGCGCACCGCCCAGGCCCTCCACACCCCCTCCTGCCCCTATAAAGGCCGAGCCCCGACCGCCCGCGCGAGCCACGCACCCAGAACGCCCTCGCCGTCGCCATTGCCGCCGCCGAGCGCCGCCCGCCCGTGGACAGCTCTCCACCGCCGCCCACCGCCCAAATTGAGCCTCCAGCCACCACTACATCATCCCCCTGAAGCTCGCCGACCCGCCCAACGCCGCCCAGAACCACCGGAGCGCCGCCGCCCGCGCTGCCGCCGCCGCCGCCCCTGCTCGCCGTGGACAGCTCGACCCCGACCTCCTCCGTCCAAGCCAAGCCCCTGAGCAGCTTCCCCACGCGCCACTGAAGCTCGCTGACCGGACCAGGCCGCCCCAAGCCCGCCGGAGCACCGCCGTCGACGCGTGCCGCGCCGCCGCCGCCTCTGCTCCAACACCGGCGAGCCCTTCCCGGCCGTCCCCCACCTGAACAACACCCCCAAGAGGTAGCCCTCGCACCCCTGAACCTTCCCCGACCCTCACCCCTCGCCGTCGGCGAGCCCCTCGCCGGAATTTCGGCCGGCCGCCGTACCCGAGCCGCCCGAGGACCCAATTGCAAGAATTTAAATCTTTAGAAGGGTCTGCGCGTAAGATTCAAGGACCTAGTGGTAAAAGAAAGTTTCAAATCTAGATTCAAATTCAGTGAACTTGTAAAATTCGTATAAAATCGTAGAAAATTCATAAAAATGCAAACTCAACTGTTCTGGAATCCATAGAACAAACTCTACCACTTTTGTTACAAAAAGTTTCTCAGAATCGCTACATATTTTGCTCTACATTAAATGGAAGCTTTAATAGACTTATTTTGTACCCACTGTTGTAGAACAATTCTGACCCTAAATTTTGGGCAGTGAGTTAGTTGCTTGATGTTTAGGATTGCGTAAAAAGATCAGGCCCAAATTCCAACTCTAGCTTTACTGTTTATTAAACTTAGTTTCATACCATGTTTAAGTAGAATGTTTTATCCCTGTAGTTAAGTGGTGAATCACCCAATGAAACTTTTTCTATGCTAATGTATTGGTACCTAGAAGCCAGAGAAAAATTAGGAGACTTTTTATCTCAAAGTAACCTATTTATTTGATTTATGTGCTAATAACATACGTTAAATCAAGAAAATAGTATCTTAGCTTGGAAAATTCTCAAATTTTTACTAGGAGATACACTGTGGTAGTGGTTGCTGTGTAAAATGTTCCAGGGCCAAAAACCCTGTGTAGGGTCCTGTAAAAATGAATCCTTGAATAGCCTAGGTGTGGAATGTCATATTTTCTATGCTCTGAATACTGCATGATAAATCCTACAAAAATTACAGTAGCTTCTGCATGCTTAAGTGAAAGCTCTGTAAAAAATCTTAGACTCAGTTGTTGCACCAATTGTTCTGTACAAAAAGAACAAGGATCTAACAGCAACTATGTAATATATTTTTCATAATTAATCTGTTGCATAAAATTGGCTGAAAATTTTACAGTAAGCACATCTTTCCCTGATGTGCCTAAATCCAAAAGTTCATGACCAGAAACTATCCATTGTAGTAATTACTCTTAAATCGTATCGAGTACCATTACCACGACTTAAACTTGTGCATTCATGTAGAATCGACGACTCTCGCCGACGGAACTTACGAGCTGGTGCCCGAGTCCGAGAGTGAGCAGCGAGAAGCCCAGGCGAATCTAACTGAAGCTCTTGAAGACCCGAGCCCAAGTTCGGAAGAGCCCCGGACTAACTTTTCGCAAGAAGGCAAGCCCCGGAGCATAACCCATTTCTTTCCTAAATTATGCAACTCATTACTCTTTGCTTGTGCATTAAGTTTATAGGAGTTGAATGAAAACTTAGTTGCATGATGTTAGGAACCCTTGCTTGAAAACTAGACGTAAGGTTCGATAGAATGCTGTGCTAATAGGACTCCGGTAAAAGTCGAGTGATTTCCTGTCACTCGCGAGAAAATAGGAGTTGAATGTCTACTACACGCTGCAATCATAAGGACACGGACGGGTTATGTAACGATGGTTACGATTGAGGCCCGTCTGTCTAGTGAAAAATGCTAAGGCCGCAGGGTGTGGTAGTGATGGTTAAGTCTTTGAACGTACTAAACACATGCCGAGATTATGGGAATCGGTAAGCTTAAGTACCTGATTGGCCCGGCAAGGGGACGGCATCCTACCCTTTGAACTTCGGTCCCATGTGCATATGGCGAGTGCAGAGAGTGGTCACGACCCGGCGCCGAACCGTGGCGTGGAGCTCTTGTACTCTCGGAGGGTAGCCCCGATCCACGACCCGGAAAGAAAGGGGAAAAGTTGCACGTGTGACTCTAGGGAGTAACCACGTGACGTGTGTTTGGGTTTCCCTTGCAAGGTTAAGAAATTCGACTCGAATCATCCGTTTCTCACGGCTATTGAGACTGCTTAACCATTTTTACCCACAGAGTAAGAAGAGGAACAATGTGGATGAATGGACCGGTTGGATGATAATTTAATGCTTCACCATGTATGCTATTGATAGCTGCTTATCTAGAATGGTAAATGAAACTAGAACCTTGAGCTAAAAGTTGAAAGTAAGGACCCACTTGTAGATGCTTTTCGGCAAAACCAACCCCTGAGCCAAAAAGCCTTGCATATCTAGAGTCGGTGGAGTAGATTCCACTACGCGGGTAAGTCTTGCTGAGTATTAGTATACTCAGCCTTGCTTGTGGCTCGTTTTCAGGTGAGACCTTCGAAGATATGACTGCTAGCTTGACTTGGCCGTGTACTCTTCCCCCTAGTTGGTCGGTGGAATGGGATGCGCCCCCGTCCAATGGACATAACGCCGAGTGATGTCTCGTACGGGCTTCATCGAGACATCCTTATCATCGAAGTAGCTTTCGCTGTTTTATTTTCCGCTGCAACTTAAACTCTGAAGAACTTATTTATGATCATTGGAGTACTTGGTTTCTAAAGTTAAAACTTGGTCTGTAATATTCACTTATGATAATGTTGTAATATTTGCTGGAATGTGGTATTCTCTGGGCTCATCGTCGCATGAGCGTTTGTATGTATGGCGCTCGATCCGATTACCGTGGTTGTATCGGGAGGTTATACCCGACAGACCAGTGGATTACTCCATTACCGAAATTGCCCTAATGGTGATGGTTAATACACTTGAGCCGGATTAATTCAGGTGGTTCTGCCACAGCTGGTATCAGAGCCGTAGCTGGCGCCACAGCTGGCAACAGCTGGCGCCAGAGCTAAAATACATACGCCAGAGAATGCGACAAGCCTTAAAAACTTGTTTTACTAAAACTTGACTAGAAGGATGTGTTGCGAAATACGTTGGTACGTTAAGGATGGTGCCTAGTTCGTAAGGCCCTAAGGGATTATGGGAAAGTTTACTAGGTGGCTATCTAACTTCTATATATTATCAACTGACTTCCAGCACATTACCTTCTGTCAAAACTTACTTTCATGCACAACCGACCTTAAATTCTGTAACGACGCACTCATCGCTAAGGTAAGAAGGTAAGGATCCTCAGCCAACCGACAGAGCTTGGCCTTCCTGTCGGTGATGCGAACCGAACGCTGCCCTCAAGCAGTGGCTTACTTGAGGTGCTGCCAATATGCCAACTGTTAGTTGAACATATTGGGAGTAGAAGGTTTGGCGCAGGGTATGGCGATCGCTGTTCATACCCCCGTCTCATGACGGTACCCCCGTGAATACGCTATCTCGATAGCGTATGTTAACGTCGTTTGTACGGCGGAAATTGTACAGATATTGTTTCTATAAGTAAACGGTAATGAATACGGACGCTTTCATGAGTGCTGGTATGAAAGGTTCATGAGATATATATATGCTTGTCAATCTTCTGCAGCTACACTAACCGCGATTACGATAAGTTAAGGAACGATTAGAAAGACTCGACTAGCTATTATAGCGAGAGCCGTATTGTGTATGCCACCGAAACTATCTCCGTAAGACCAAAAGTATTTGGCAATTATTTTAGTTTGTGAGGACGAATAGGACGTGCATGCATCATCACCATATATATCGGAAATTGAAAATGCGTTATATGAGAGTGGTAAGGTTCTTGCGTATCTAAGCATGGTTTGCATAAGGATTATCTAGAGAATCTGTCCCAAATCTGCCATAACTGAAAGGAGCGAATTATTGACCCAAGAAAATGACCTTTTCTGATAAAGTTCATGTTGAAGAAATTGTTCCAAATTTTGTGTTCTATCTTCTGTTCAAAAACGAAAAATTCTGAACCTATGGATGGTGAGAAATAACAGAAACCTTGGAATGTCAGAATTCTGTCCAGAATAACCACTTCTGCCTCTTAAATTTTTAGGCCCCCTTCCTCCGGTTTTCTGCAAAAGAGCACAACACGAAACTTGTTCCAAATTTACCCAGGTAGCTGCTGTTAAAATTTGGTAAATTTTGGCTGGGTAGATTTTTCCTGGTGCACGAAACTCTAGCCCTCTGTTCACTGAAAATTCTGGGTAGACAGAGAGGTAAAACCTGAAAAGAAAGACCATCTTAGAGTCCTATCTAGCTCTGGAGTTGACTAGCAAAGTTGTTCACAAATATCTAAGGAGTGATCTGGTGAAATTGAGAATTTTTGGATTAGAACTTTGGAAGTTATGGTTATTTTTGCACACTATGCAGAATCTGTCCTTGTGCTGTACACAGTTTTTCGCTATCTCACTCCATTTGATCTTTTGTTCAGATGGCCGAGCCTGTTGCTTTGATGGTGGATGAGGATGGACGCGTACACTCGCAGTGTCTCCACTGGGAGGGCTTTCCCTCTATTTTGTGGGATGTTCTGCGTACCGCGGGCTATCTAATTCCCCCACGTTACGCCGGACTGGAGTTTGCAGAAAATGGAGTTACCCAGTGCCGTGTCAACGTGACCGTTTTTCCGCACCCGCTACACCCGGAGTGGCCCGCCTTGGAGCTTGAGGCTGTCGGTCGCCGCTTGGCCGATACTTGGGAGCTTGCAGCCATGAGGGCGCTCACCACTTTTTGTGCGCAGCGTCCCGAAGTTGTCACACTCGCTCCCATTGGCTTGTTTCCTGCTGCCCAGGACAACGACCCCTTTTGGCTCAACAGGGTGCAGCACGCACAGTACTTGGTAGACTTTCATGCCCAGGAAACTATTCATACCTCCGTGCGGTGCATGAGTGCACTCTATCGGCTTCAGACTCTCCAGAGTCAGGCGCTTGAGCAGCTCACTGATCTTGCTCAGGCCTACCACATGATGGCAGATACCAGGGATGAGCAGATTAAGGAGCTCAGTCAGGACCTTGAGGACAGAGATGCTCAGATTGGCCAACTTGAGGGCCAAATTCAGGAGCAGGACACTCTCATGGGTGAGAGAGATGCCACGATAGCACAGTTGGAGGGGCAGCTCCATGATCTGAGCCTTGAATTGGAGGATGCTAATGAGCACATTCAGTGGCACCATGATCAGAATGACCATCCCCATGAGGAGGACATGGAGGAAGATGAAGAGGAGCCACAGGAGATTGATGGTATCTCCGGTATGGATTTCGAGGGTGAGGTACCACAGGCACCTCAGATGGGAGCTCACTCTCCTGCTCACAGCGAGTCGTCCGTCAACGACTTGGATGATTTCTAGATGACGACCTAGGAGGACTTTTGCACATACTCCTCGATAGGGTAGCCTAACTTTTGGCAAGTGTTGTAATAGGCTAACTAGGAGTTGAGTAACTCTTTTGCGATGGGTACACCTGAACCATGTGGACACCCTCAACTTGTAAGGAACGGCGATAAACTTGGGAGATTTCGTTGTAATTTGGTAAACGATGAAATCCACAAATCGCTGAGACTTGTCGGAATTTTTATCCATGTCTGCTTGCATTTCTTGGCTGAGTGTTGAATACCAAACTTGTGCTAAATTTTGTGATCTAGGTTCTCACAAAAATTCAGCATCATTGGACCTCGCTAGTTTAAGATATAGGCGAAACAGTACCGATCAATCTGCTGAAAAACAGCTAAGAGAGTAAGGCAAAGGACGAGCCTTTCGACCACCTTAGCCATAGTTCTAGCGCCGAAGTTAAATACCAAAGTGGTGCATTCCTAAATTCTCTGACTACTGCCAAAGTATGAGATATTTTGGATGGACCCATAGCAAGCTATGATTTTTTTTCTCGTAGCAAACAGAGATTCTGTCCATACTTCTAGCTGTGATTCCGGAAGTCTATGACTACACCAATTAATTATGAATCAAGGAAGTAATATGGATCGCGTTGCTAATGGTAACCTTTCACGTTTCAGATGGTTGGATCAACCCGTGGCAACCCCGAGGGTTTTGGTGCCGGTGGCAGCCGCTCGCGATAATCGCCACCACCCCCGCCCAGTTTGGTGGAAGTGATGGCCGCCCAAACCGAGCTGCTGCGTCAGATCGTGCAAGGACAGCACCAGCAGAGGGGTGGGCACAATGCTCACCAACCCCAAGCTGCAGGATACACGGATTTCCTAGGGACCCAGCCTCCCTTGTTCCATAAGACCGAGGAACCCCTGGATGCAGATGCATGGATTCGCACCATCGAATCCAAGTTCACATTACTTGTGGCCCCATGCTCAGAGGCCAACAAAGCTCGTTTTGCCGTGCAACAGCTTCGCGGTACCGCTCGACTGTGGTGGGACCACTATTTTGCGATGCTCCCGGCTGATCATGTGGTCGACTGGGATGAATTCAAGACCGCGTTCCGGGCACATCATATTCCCGAGGGCCTCATGGAGAGGAAGTTGAATGAGTTTCTGGCACTTACCCAGGGCACCCGCACCGTGCTGCAGTACGCCCAAGCATTCAACAACCTATGCCAGTATGCGGGCTATCACGCTGATACGGATGCCAAGAAGCGTGATCGTTTCCGCCGAGGCCTGAATACCAAGCTCAAGGAACGTCTGAACCTAGCCAGGGCTGACACCTACAATGAATTGGTCAATATGGCCATTACCCAGGAAGACTGCTGTGGCAGAACCACCTGAATTAATCCGGCTCAAGTGTATTAACCATCACCATTAAGGCATCCTCGGTTAACCTTACACTTCAAACGGAGTAATCCACTGGTCTGTCGGGTATAACCTCCCGATACAACCACGGTGAACGGATCGAGCGCCGTACATACAAATGCTCATGCGACGATGAGCCCAGAGAATACCACATTCCAGCAAGTATTACATCATTTGCATAAGTCAATATTACAGACCTAGTTCTGAGTTTAGAAAACAAGTACTTCAATTAACATAAATAAGTTCTTCAGAGTTAAATTGCAGCGGAAATAAACAACGGAAACTACTCGACGATACAGGATGTCTCGATGAAGCCCGTACGAGACATCACTCGGCCTCATCTCCGTTGGACGGGGGCGCATCCCATTCCACCGACCAACCAGGGGGAAGAGTGCAGGGCCAAGCCAAGCTAGCAATCATATCTTCGAAGGGCTCACCTGAAAATGAGTCACAAGCAAGGCTGAGTATACTAATACTCAGCAAGACTTACCCGAGTAGTGGAATCTACTCCACCGACTCTAGACATGCCAGGCTTTTTGGCTCAGGGGTTTGTTTTGCCGAAAAGCAACTACAAGTGGCTCCTTACTTTCAACTTTTAGCTCAAGATTCTAGTTTCGTTAGCCAGTCTAGATAAGCAGCTATCTAAAGCATAAATGGTGAAGCATTAAATTTTCCATCCAACCAGTTCATTCATCATCATTGTTCCTCTTCTTACTCTGTGGGTAAAAATGGTTAAGCAGTCTCAATAGCCGTGAGAAACGGACGATTCGAATCGAATTTCTTAACCTTGCAAGGGAAACCCAAACACACGTCACGTGGTTACTCCCTAGAGTCACACGTGCAACTTTTCCCCTTTCTTTCCGGGTCGTGGATCGGGGCAACCCTCCGAGAGTACAAGAGCTCCACGCCACGGTTCGGCGCCGGGTCGTGACCACTCTCTGCAGTCGCCATATGCACATGGGACCGAAGTTCAAAGGGTAGGATGCCGTCCCCTTGCCGGGCCAATCAGGTACTTAAGCTTACGGATTCCCATAATCTCGGCATGTGTTTAGTACGTTCAAGACTTAACCATCACTACCACACCCTGCGGCCTTAGCATTTTTCACTAGACAGACGGGCCTCAATCGTAACCATCGTTACATAACCCGTCCGTGTCCTTATGATTGCAGTGTGTAGTAGTCATTCAACTCCTATTTTCTCGCGAGTGACAGGAAATCACTCGACTTTTACCGGAGTCCTATTAGCACAGCATTCTATCGAACCTTTCATCTAGTTTTCAAGCAAGGGTTCCTGACATCATGCAACTAAGTTTTCATCCAACTCCTATAAACTTAATGCACAAGCAAAAGGGTAATGAGTTGCATAATTTCGGAAAGAATGGGTTATGCTCCGGGGCTTGCCTTCGCAGTTCGCTTGGGGATCTTCCGAACTTGGGCTCGGGTCTTCAAAAGCTTCAGTTAGATTTGCTTGAGCTTCACGCTGCTCACTCTCGGACGCGGGCACCAGCTCGTAGGTTCCGTCGGCGAGAGTCGTCGATTCTACATGAGTGCACAAGTTTAAGTCGTGGAACTAGCACTTGATTACGATTTGAGAGTCATTACTACAAGGGATAGTTTCTGGTCATGAAATTTTGGATTTAGGCACATCAAGGAAAGGTGTGCTTACTGTAAAATTTTCAGCCAATTTTATGTAACAGATTAATTCTGAAAAATATATTTCATTGTTGCTGTTAGATACTTGTTCTTTTTGTACAGATCAATTGGTGCAACAATTGTGGCTAAGATTTTAACAGAGCTCTCACTTGAGCATGCAGAAGCTACTGTAATTTTTGTAGGATTTATCATGCAGTATTTAGAGCATAGAAAATATGACATTCTACACCTAGGCTTTTTAAAGATTCATTTTTACAGGACCCTACACAGGGTTTTTGTCCATGAAACTATTTACACAGCAACCTCTACCACAGTGTAACTCCCAGTAATAATTTGGGGATTTTCCAAGCTAAGACACTATTTTCTTGATTTAATGTATGTTATTAGCACATAAATCAAATAAATAGGTTACTGTGAGATAAAAAGTCTCCTAATTTTTCTCTGGCTTCTAGTTACCAATACAGTAGCATAGGAAAAATTTCAATGGGTGACTCACCACCTAACTGCAGGGATAAAACATTCTTCTTACACATGATATAAAACTAAGTTTAACAAACAGTAAACCTAGAGATGGAATTTGGGCCTGATCTTTTTACACAGTCCTAATCATCCAGCAACTAATTCACTGCCCAAAATTCCGGGTCAGCATTGTTCTAGAACAGTGGGTATAAAATATGTCCATTAAAGCTTCTATTTAATGTAGAGCAAAATATTTTGAGATTCTGAGAAAATTTTTGTAACAAAAGTGGTATAGTTTGTTCTGAGGATTCCAGAACAGTTGAGTTTGCATTTTTCTGAATTTTCTACGATTTTATACGAATTTTACAAGTTCACTGAATTTGAATCTAGGTTTGAAATTTTCTTTTACAACTAGGTCCTTGAATCTTGCGCTCAGACCCTTCTAAAGATTTAAATTCTTGCAATTGGGTCCTCGGCGGCTCGGGTACGGCGGCCGGCCGAAATTCCGGCGAGGGGGCTCGCCGGCGGCGAGGGGCGGGGGTCGGGGAAGGTTCAGGGGTGCGAGGGCTACCTTGTGGGGGTGTTGTTCAGGTGGGGAACGGCCGGGAAGGGCTCGCCGGCGTTGGAGCAGAGGCGGCGGCGGCGCGGCTCGCGTCGACGGCGGTGCTCCGGCGGGCTTGGGGCGGCGTGGTCCGGTCGGTGAGCTTCAGTGACGCGTGGGGAAGCTACTCAAGGGCTCGGCTTGGACGGAGGGGGTCGGGGTCGTGCTATCCACGGCGAGCAGGGGCGGCGGCGGCGACGGCTGCGCGGGCGGCGGCGCTCCGGTGGCTCTGGGTGGCGTTGGGTGGGTCGGCGAGCTGCGGTGAGGTGATGTAGTTGTGGCTGGGTGCTCAGTTTGGGCAGTGGGCGGCGGCAGTGGGCTGTCCACGGACGGGTGGTGCTCGGCGGCGGCGATGGCGACGGCGAGGCGTTCTGGTGGCCGGGGGCTCGCGCGCGTGGCCGGGGTGGCGCTTTTATAGGGACAGGAGGGGCCTGGTTAGTGTGCGGGGTGGAGCACGGCAGCGGCGCGCACTGGCCGCGGCGGGCGGCGGCAGAACGCCGGCGCGGCGTGCGTCGAGCGGGCGCGGGCGACTGGGCGGCCGCGATTGTGGCGTGGGCGCGAGGAGATAGCGCGGCGTGCGGATTGGGGAGCAGCTGCTGCAGCGGCTCGGGCGGAGGGCAGGCGCGGCAGCTGGCGGGGCGCGGGGGCCGGGGCGGCACGGCGGAGCGCGGCCACTGGGCGAGCGGGCGGCGGCCTGGGCGCGGCAGCACGCGCGGGCGGGGACTGGCCGCGCGGCGTCGGGGCGGGGCAAAGCCGGCCGTGGCGGGGTGGTGCGGCGGCCACTGGCCTGGCGCTTCGCGCCGGTCAGGCGACGCCGGCCACCTGGCGCGCGGCGGGCGGGCGAGCGCGCGCGGCGCGGCAGAGCAGAGGGGGAGAAACGAGGGACCGAAGTGCAAAAATTCGAAAAAGTTCAGGGGGCTGGGTGCAAACAGGGCGTTTTCTCCTCTTTCTGATTTGAATTTCAAAAACTTTTGAACACGAAAGTTGCTCAAAATAAAAAGTTCTACAACTTTGGTTTCAGGCAAAATTTCATTTGGCTTATGGTTTTAAAGTTATTTTAAAAGTTTCAAATGTGTCCAAATGTGCCCAAATTAAATTTGAATTCCAACTGAACCCGTTTTAATTCTTTCCACCCTCTCATTAGTTGGTTTAAAACATGGAGTTAGGCTAATGTCATTGATTATTTTTGGAATTGCAAAAACCAGGGTCGTCACAGCCTTCCCCCCTTAACAAGAATCTCGCCCCGAGATTCGGTAATTCTTAGTGTGGGCGTGGGTGCACATACCAGTGGTTGAGGCAAGAAACCCAGGGAAATGTTGGTTCAGGTAGCCTTCCGTTTCCCAGGTGGCCTCTTCTTCCGTGTGGCGATTCCATTGTATTTTATACATTCTAATCACTTTCCTCCTGATCTCTCTTTCTTTTTGATCCAAAATCTTAACTGGGTGTTCGACATACGAGAGGTCGGGTTCCAACGATATTTCTTGTTGTTCCACAATCTCGGTAGGGACTCGAATACACTTCTTGAGTTGAGATACGTGGAAGACATCATGGGTGGCCGTGAGCTGAGGGGGCAGTCGTAATTTGTAGGCTACGGGTCCGCAGCTCTCCATGATTTCGTAAGGACCAATATAACGGGGAGCTAGTTTGCCTTTGATCCCAAATCTTCGCACTCCTTTTGTTGGTGAAACTCGAAGATAGACATGATCGCCAACTTCGAACTTTAGAGGCTTTCTCCTTTTGTCAGAATAGCTCTTTTGTCAGGCTTGTGCGGCTTTAAGATTTGCTTGTATTACTTTTACTTTCTCCTCTGCCTCGATTACCAGGTCGGGTCCAATTATTTTACGTTCTCCGGTTTGTGACCAGCTCAAAGGGGTTCGACACCTTCGTCCGTACAGGGCCTCAAATGGTGCCATTTTTAAACTCGCTTGGTAGCTGTTGTTGTACGAGAACTCTGCCAGGGGTAAGCATTTGTCCCAATTCTTGTCATAATGAATGACACAAGCTCTCAGCATGTCTTCAAGAATTTGGTTTACTCTTTCCGTTTGTCCATCGGTCTGAGGATGGTATGCTGAGCTGCGAATCAGCTTTGTGCCAAGAGACGTTTGCAGTTGTTCCCAAAAGCGTGCTACAAACTGGGGACCACGATCGGAAATGATTGTCTTAGGTATTCCATGCAGGCGAACAATACGATCGAGGTAAATATCGGCATATTTCTTGGTAGAATAGGTGGTGTGCACCGGAAGAAAATGTGCCGTCTTCGTGAGTCTATCAACGATAACCCATATGGAATCATGTCTCTGGGACGTGTTTGGTAGTCCAACGATGAAGTCCATACTTATGTCTTCCCATTTCCATGATGGTATAGGTAACGGTTGAAGTGTACCGGCTACCTTTAAGTGGCTAGCTTTTACTCTCTGGCACGTGTCACATTCCGAGACATACGTAGCAATTTCCCTTTTCATTCTAGTCCACCAGAAGTTTTGCCTTAGGTCCTGATACATTTTGCTACTACCGGGGTGGATAGAGAATTTGGAGAGGTGTGCCTCATCAAGAATTTGCTTGCGGAGTTCACGATTCTTCGGAACGACTATACGACTTTCGAACCATAGAACTCCCTTATGGTCCTGGCGGAAACACTTATACTTCTCCTCACCTAGAGAGAGTTTTTGTTTGATGATCTTGATTCCTTCATCATGTAGTTGTGCCATGACGATTTGGTCGTGAAGAGTGGGCTCAACTGAGATGTGATTTAGAGTGCCTTGGGAAACCATTTCCAAGTTAAGCTTCCTCATGTCTGCACATAATGTCTCATGGTAGGACTCCATGGATAAGCAATGGCAATGGGACTTGCGGCTTAGTGCGTCCGCGACTACATTAGCCTTACCGGGGTGATAGTGCACTTCAAGGTCATAATCTTTGATTAATTCTAGCCATCTTCGTTGTCTCATATTCAGATCGGCTTGTGTGAAGATGTACTTGAGACTCTTATGATCCGTGTAGATATTGCACTGTGTACCCATGAGATAGTGCCTCCATATCTTCAGAGCGTGAATGACGGCTGCGAGCTCAAGGTCATGCGTGGGATAATTCTGTTCGTGGGGCCGAAGGGCTCGTGAGGCATATGCAATCACTCGATTCTCTTGCATAAGCACACATCCTAGACCAGTACCTGATGCGTCACAATACACATCGAATGACTTGGTATTATCGGGTTGAGCTAACACAGGTGCAGTAGTCAGATGCTCTCTGAGAGTGTGGAAGGCTTCCTCACACTTCTCATTCCATACAAACTTTACTTCCTTCTTCAATAGTTCCGTCATGGGCTTAGCAATTCGAGAGAAATCCGGGATGAAGCGACGGTAGTAACCGGCTAAGCCGAGAAAACTGCGAATCTGATGAACAGAGGTAGGGGGTTTCCAATCCATCACCTCTTGTACCTTGCTGGGGTCAACAGCTATGCCTTCGCTGGAGATCGTGTGACCTAAGAACTTTACAGTATCCCACCAGAATTCACACTTAGAAAACTTAGCATAGAGCTGATGGTCTCTGAGTCGCTGAAGAACAATGCGAAGGTGCTTGGCATGCTCTTCCTCATCCTTTGAATAGATAAGAATGTCGTCGATGAACACTACGACGAATTTGTCAAGTTCGGGCATGAATACCGAATTCATGAGATACATGAAGTAGGCAGGGGCATTGGTGAGTCCAAAGGACATGACCAAGAATTCATATAGTCCATATCGTGTGGAGAAGGCAGTCTTAGGAATATCGCACGGGCGAATCTTGATCTGATGATATCCCGAACGAAGATCAATCTTTGAGAAGACTCTGGCTCCAGCTAATTGATCGAAGAGTACATCGATGCGGGGAAGGGGGTATTTGTTTTTAACAGTTACCGCATTGAGAGGTCGGTAGTCCACACATAATCTTAAACTGTCATCCTTTTTCTTTACGAATAGGGCTGGACATCCCCAAGGTGACGCGCTAGGGCGAATAAAACCTTTGTCCAGTAGTTCTTGGAGTTGAATTTTCAACTCTGCCAATTCTTTAGGGGGCATCCTATACGGTCTTTTGGATATAGGTGCAGTGCCTGGTTGTAGTTCAATAACGAACTCAATATCCCTATCCGGTGGCATTCCTGGTAAGTCATCCGGGAAAACATCGGCATACTCGTTCACCACAAGAATCTCATCTAGCTTAAGTCCTTCCATCTTATAAGCATAGGAATTCGTGCAATCTATGAATGGTAGGTAAAGGGTAGTGGCTCCGTGACTAGGTGAATTTATCTCAACGGCTCGGGAAGAAGATCCAGTGTGACTCCATGCATAGCCATCCAGTTCATTCCCAAAATAATGTCCATGCCGTCAAGGGGTAAAAGGACAAGGTCCGTGTCGATGGTTTTACTACCCAATTTGACTGGTACTTGTCTGACCATTTGGTTTGAAGCAATTTTACCACCCGGTGTTGATATCATATATGACCCTTTTGTGTGACAAACATCCAAGCCTACTTTTGCACCGAATTTTGCACTTATGAAACTATGCGATGCACCAGAATCAAATAATATAACTGCAGGCTTGTTATGGATAGAGAATGTACCCGACATCACTGGGGCTCCTTCTGGAAGCTCTGCAAGCGTGGTGAAGTTAATCCGTCCTTGCTTGACTTGCAGGGTCTGTCTCTTGCCCCTGTTCTTGGTGTTCGGGTTGGATCCTTGACCTTGGTTGGGCTGTCCAGGCTGAGGGCATTCGCGTGCGAAGTGGCTGGAACTCCCGCATTTGAAACAGCGATTCGCAGGGCTAGGTCGAAGAGACTGCTGAAGAATGGGCCTCGGACCATTCTGTGGAGGCATCGGGGGTCGTACCATGCCTGGCTGCTGTGGGGGTCTGGCAATCCATCTTCCTGGCTGCGGGGCCTTTGGTGGAGCTGTAGGTGCGGTATTTTGCACGATGCGATACCTTGGTGGTTGGGCACTTGATGGTCCTGCGGGTGCCTTTCTCTTCTTCTCTGCCCGGTGTGCCATGATACAGTCTTCCTGGGTAATGGCCATATTGACCAACTCGTTGTAGGTGTCAGCCCTGGCTAGGTTCAGACATTCCTTGAGCTTGGTATTCAGACCTCGACGGAAACGATCACGCTTCTTGGCATCCGTATCAGCGTGATAGCCCGCATACTGGCATAGGTTGTTGAACGCCTGGGCGTACTGCAACACGGTGCGGGTGCCTTGGGTGAGTGCCAGGAACTCATTCAACTTCCTCTCCATGAGACCCTCGGGGATATGATGTGCCCGGAACGCGGTCTTGAATTCATCCCAGTCGACCACATGATCAGCCGGGAGCATCGCAAAATAGTGGTCCCACCACAGTCGAGCGGTACCGCGAAGCTGTTGCGCGGCAAAACGAGCTTTGTTGGCTTCTGAGCATGGGGCCACAAGTAGTGTGAACTTGGATTCTATGGTGCGAATCCATGCATCTGCGTCCAGGGGTTCCTCTGTCTTATGGAACAAGGGAGGCTGGGTCCCCAGGAAATCCGTGTATCCTGCAGCTTGTGGTTGGTGAGCATTGTGCCCACCCCTCTGCTGGTGTTGCCCTTGCACAATCTGACGTAGCAGCTCGGTTTGAGCGGCCATCACTTCCACCAAACTGGGCGGGGGTGGTGGCGATTGTCGCGAGCGGCTGCCACCGGCACCAAAACCCTCGGGGTTGCCACGTGTTGATCCAACCATCTGAAACGTGAAAGGTTACCATTAGCCACGCGATCCATATTACTTCCTTGATTCATAAATAATTGGTGTAGTCATAGACTTCCGAAGTCTGAGCTAGAAGTATGGACAGAATCTCTGTTTGCTGCGAGAAAAATCATAGCCTGCTGTGGGTCCATCCAAAACATCTCAATCATTTGCAGTAGTCAGAGAATTTAGGACTGCACCACCTTGGTATTTTAACTTCGGTGCTAGAACTATAGCTAAGGTGGTCGAAAAGCTCGTCCTTTGCCTTACTGTCTTAGCTGTTTTTCAGCAGATTGATCGGTACGGTTTCGCCTATATCTCAAACTAGCGAGGTCCAATGATGCTGAATTTTTGTGAGAACCTAGATCACAAAACTTAGCACAAGTCTGGTATTCAACACTCAGCCAATAAATGCAAGGAGACATGGATAAAAATTCCAACAAGACTCAGCGATTGTGGATTTCATTGTTTACCAAGTTACAACGAATTCACCCAAGTTCATCGCCGTTCCTTACATGCTGAGGGTATCCACATGGTTCAGGTGTACCCAACACAAAAGAGTTACTCAACTCCTAGTTAGCCTATTACAATACTTGCCAAAAGTTAGGCTACCCTATCGAGGAGTATGTGCAAAAGTCCTCCTAGGTCGTCCTCTAGAAATCATCCAAGTCGTTGACGGACGACTCGCTGTGAGCAGGAGAGTGAGCTCCCATCCGAGGTGCCTGTGGTACCTCACCCTCGAAATCCATACCCGAGATACCATCAATCTCCTGTGGCTCCTCCTCATCCTCCTCCATGTCGTCCTCATGGGGATGGTCATTCTGATCATGATGCCACTGAATGTGCTCATTAGCATCCTCCAACTCAAGGCTCAGATCATGGAGCTGCTCCTCCAACTGTGCTATCGTGGTATCTCTCCCACCCATGAGAGTGTCCTGCTCCTGGATTTGGCCCTCAAGTTGGCCAATCTGAGCATCTCTGTCCTCAAGATCCTGACTGAGCTCCTTTATCTGCTCATCCCTGGTATCTGCCATCATATGGTAGGCCTGAGCAAGATCGGTGAGCTGCTCGAGTGCCTGACTCTGGAGAGTCTGAAGCCGGTAGAGTGCACTCATGCACCGCACGGAGGTATGGATAGTCTCCTGGGCATGGAAGTCTACCAAATACTGTGCGTGCTGCACCCTGTTGAGCCAAAAGGGGTCGTTGTCCTGGGCAGCAGGAAACAATCCAATGGGAGTGAGTGTGACAACCTCGGGACGCTGCACACAAAATGTGGTGAGCGCCCTCATGGCTGCAAGCTCCCAAGTATCGGCCAAACGGCGACCAACAGCCTCAAGCTCCAAGGCGGGCCACTCCGGGTGTAGCGGGTGCGGAAAGATAGTCACGTTGACACGGCACTGGGTAACTACATTTTCTGCAAACTCCAGTCCGGCGTAACGTGGGGGAATTAGATAGCCCGCGGTACGCAGAACATCCCACAAAATAGAGGGAAAGCCCTCCCAGTGGAGACACTGCGAGTGCACACGTCCATCCTCATCCACCATCATCTCAACAGGCTCGGCCATCTGAACAAAAGATCAAATGGAGTGAGATAGCGAAAAACTGTGAACAACACAAGGACAGATTCTGTATAGTGTGCAAAAATAATCATAACTCCCACAGTTCTCATCCAAAAATTCTCAACTTTCACCAGATCACTCCTAAGGTATTTGTGAACAACTTTTCTAGTCAACTCCAGAGCTAATTGGGTCTCTAAGATGGTCTTTCTTTTCAGGTTTTACCTTACTGTCTACCCAGAATTTTTAGTGAACAGAGGGCTAGAGTTTCGTACACCAGGGAAAATCTACCCAGCCAAAATTTACCAAATTTTAACAGCAGCTTCCTGGGTAAATTTGGAACAAGTTTCGTGTTGTGCTCTTTTGCAGAAAACCGCAGGAAGGGGGCCTAAAAATTTTAGGGGCAGAAGTGCTTATTCCGGACAGAATTCTGACATTTCAAGGTTTCTGCCATTTCTTATTATCCATAAGTTCAGAATTTTTTTTTTATTTTTGAACAGGAGATAGAACACAAAATTTGGAACAATTCTTTGAACATGAACTTTATCAGAAAAGGTCATTTTCTTAGGCCATAAAATCGCTCTTTTTGGTGACGGCAGATTTCGGACAGTTTCGCTAGATAGTCCTTATGCAAACCACGCTTAGATACGCAAGAACCTTTCCACTCTCACACAACGCATTTTTGATTTCAGATACACATGTTCATGATGTATGCACGTCCTATTCGTCCTCACAAAATAAATCAATTGTCAAATAGCTTTGGTCTTACGATGATAGTTTCGGTGGCATACACAATACGGCTCTCCTATAATAGCTAGTCGAGTCTTTCTACTCGTCCCTTAACTTATCGTAATCGCGGTTAGTGTACCTGCAGAAAATCGACAAGCATATATATATCATGAACCTTTCATGCCAGCACTCATGAAAGCGTCCGTAATCATTACCGTTTACTTATAGAAACGATATCTGTACAATTTCCGTCGTACAGACGACGTTAACATACGCTATCGAGATAGCGTATTCACGGGGGTACCGTCATGAGATGGGGGTATGAACAGCGATCGCCATACCCTGCGCCAAACCTTCTACTCCCAATATGTTCAACTAACAGTTGGCATATTGGCAGCACCTCAAGTAAGCCACTGCTTGAGGGCAGCGTTCGGTTCGCATCACCGACAGGAAGGCCAAGCTCCCTCAGTTGGCTGAGGATCCTTACCTTCTTACCTTAGCGACGAGTGCGTCGTTACAGAATTTAAGGTTAGTTGTGCATGAAAGTAAGTTTTGACAGAAAATAATGTGCTGGAAGTCAGTTGATACTATATATAGAAGTTAGATAGCCACCTAGTAACTTTCCCATAATCCCTTAGGGCTTTACGAACTAGGCACCATCCTTAACGTACCAACGCATTTCGCAACACAACCTTCTAGTCAAGTTTTAGGAAAATGAGTTTTTAAGGCTTGTAGCATTCTCTGGCGTATGTA
The DNA here is from genome assembly GCA_032594955.1 of Panicum miliaceum. Classification (NCBI taxonomy): domain Eukaryota; kingdom Viridiplantae; phylum Streptophyta; class Magnoliopsida; order Poales; family Poaceae; genus Panicum; species Panicum miliaceum. The sequence continues at coordinate 95,407 of CM064070.1, read as the reverse complement.
TTTCGGCTCTGGTGTCCGCTGTTGCCAGCTGTGGCACCAGCTACGGCTCTGATACCAGCTGTGGCAGAACCACCTGAATTAATCCGGCTCAGGTGTATTAACCATCACCATTAAGGCATCCTCGGTTAACCTTACACTTCAAACGGAGTAATCCACTGGTCTGTCGGGTATAACCTCCCGATACAACCACGGTGAACGGATCGAGCGCCGTACATACAAATGCTCATGCGACGATGAGCCCAGAGAATACAACTAGCGCCGTACATACAAATGCTCATGCGACGATGAGCCCATTTGAATCTAGGTTTGAAATTTTCTTTTACAACTAGGTCCTTGAATCTTGCGCTCAGACCCTTCTAAAGATTTAAATTCTTGCAATTGGGTCCTCGGCGGCTCGGGTACGGCGGCCGGCCGAAATTCCGGCGAGGGGGCTCGCCGGCGGCGAGGGGCGGGGGTCGGGGAAGGTTCAGGGGTGCGAGGGCTACCTTGTGGGGGTGTTGTTCAGGTGGGGAACGGCCGGGAAGGGCTCGCCGGCGTTGGAGCAGAGGCGGCGGCGGCGCGGCTCGCGTCGACGGCGGTGCTCCGGCGGGCTTGGGGCGGCGTGGTCCGGTCGGTGAGCTTCAGTGACGCGTGGGGAAGCTACTCAAGGGCTCGGCTTGGACGGAGGGGGTCGGGGTCGTGCTGTCCACGGCGAGCAGGGGCGGCGGCGGCGACGGCAGCGCGGGCGGCGGCGCTCCGGTGGCTCTGGGTGGCGTTGGGTGGGTCGGCGAGCTGCGGTGAGGTGATGTAGTGGTGGCTGGGTGCTCAGTTTGGGCAGTGGGCGGCGGCAGTGGGCTGTCCACGGACGGGTGGTGCTCGGCGGCGGCGATGGCGACGGCGAGGCGTTCTGGTGGCCGGGGGCTCGCGCGCGTGGCCGGGGTGGCGCTTTTATAGGGACAGGAGGGGCCTGGTTAGTGTGCGGGGCGGAGCACGGCAGCGGCGCGCACTGGCCGCGGCGGGCGGCGGCAGAACGCCGGCGCGGCGTGCGGCGAGCGGGCGCGGGCGACTGGGCGGCCGCGATTGTGGCGTGGGCGCGAGGAGATAGCGCGGCGTGCGGATTGGGGAGCAGCTGCTGCAGCGGCTCGGGCGGAGGGCAGGCGCGGCAGCTGGCGGGGCGCGGGGGCCGGGGCGGCACGGCGGAGCGCGGCCACTGGGCGAGCGGGCGGCGGCCTGGGCGCGGCAGCACGCGCGGGCGGGGACTGGCCGCGCGGCGTCGGGGCGGGGCAAAGCCGGCCGTGGCGGGGTGGTGCGGCGGCCACTGGCCTGGCGCTTCGCGCCGGTCAGGCGACGCCGGCCACCTGGCGCGCGGCGGGCGGGCGAGCGCGCGCGGCGCGGCAGAGCAGAGGGGGAGAAACGAGGGACCGAAGTGCAAAAATTCGAAAAAGTTCAGGGGGCTGGGTGCAAACATGGCGTTTTCTCCTCTTTCTGATTTGAATTTCAAAAACTTTTGAACACGAAAGTTGCTCAAAATAAAAAGTTCTACAACTTTGGTTTCAGGCAAAATTTCATTTGGCTTATGGTTTTAAAGTTATTTTAAAAGTTTCAAATGTGTCCAAATGTGCCCAAATTAAATTTGAATTCCAACTGAACCCGTTTTAATTCTTTCCACCCTCTCATTAGTTGGTTTAAAACATGGAGTTAGGCTAATGTCATTGATTATTTTTGGAATTGCAAAAACCAGGGTCGTCACAGCTGTATCATGGCACACCGGGCAGAGAAGAAGAGAAAGGCACCCGCAGGACCATCAAGTGCCCAACCACCAAGGTATCGCATCGTGCAAAATGCCGCACCCACAGCTCCACCAAGGGCCCCTCAACCAGGGAGATGGATTGCCAGACCCCCATAGCAGCCAGGCATGGTACGACCCTCGATGCCTCCACAGAACGGTCCGAGGCCCATTCTTCAACAGTCTCTTCGACCTAGCCCCGCGAATCGCTGTTTCAAATGCGGGAGTTCCAACCACTTCGCACGAGAATGCCCTCAGTCTGGGCAGCCTAACCAAGGTCAAGGATCCAACCCGAACACCAAGAACAGGGGCAAGAGACAGACCCTGCAAGTCAAGCAAGGACGGATTAACTTCACCACGCTTGCAGAGCTTCCTGAAGGAGCCCTAGTGATGTTGGGTACATTCTCTATCCATAACAAGCCTGCAGTTATATTATTTGATTCGGGTGCATCGCATAGTTTTATAAGTGCGAAATTCGGTGCAAAAGTAGGCTTGGATGTCTGTCACACAAAAGGGTCATATATGATATCAACACCGGGTGGTAAAATTGCTTGAAACCAAATGGTCAGACAAGTACCAGTCAAATTGGGTAGTAAAACCATCGACACAGACCTTGTCCTTTTACCCCTTGACGGCATGGATATTATTTTGGGAATGAACTGGATGACTATGCATGGAGTCACACTGGACCTTTCTTCCCGAGTCGTTGAGATAAATCCACCCAGTCACGGAGCCACTACCCTTTACCTACCGTTACGGGAGCGCACAAATTCTTGCGCTTTCATGATGGAAGGGACCAACCTAGAGAATATTCCAGTGGTATGCGAGTATGCCGATGTCTTTCCGGATGACTTACCCGGAATGCCACCAGATAGGGACATTGAGTTCGTTATTGAACTACAGCCAGGCACTGCACCTATATCCAAGAGACCATATAGGATGCCCCCTAAAGAGTTGGCCGAGCTGAAAATTCAACTCCAAGAACTGCTGGACAAAGGTTTCATTCGCCCTAGCGCGTCACCTTGGGGATGTCCAGCCCTATTCGTAAAGAAGAAGGATGACAGTTTAAGATTATGTGTGGACTACCGACCTCTCAATGCGGTAACTGTCAAAAATAAATACCCACTTCCTCGTATCGATGTACTCTTCGATCAATTAGCTGGAGCCAGAGTCTTCTCAAAGATTGACCTTCGTTCGGGATATCATCAGATCAAGATTCGCCCGTGCGATATTCCTAAGACTGCCTTCTCCACACGATATGGACTATATGAATTCTTGGTCATGTCCTTTGGACTCACCAATGCCCCTGCCTACTTCATGTATCTCATGAATTCGGTATTCATGCCCGAACTGGACAAATTCGTCGTAGTGTTCATCGATGACATCCTCATCTATTCCAAGGATGAGGAAGAGCATGCCAAGCACCTTCATATTGTTCTTCAGCGACTCAGAGACCATCAGCTCTATGCTAAGTTTTCTAAGTATGAGTTTTGGTTGGATACTGTAAAGTTCTTAGGTCACACGATCTCCAGCGAAGGCATAGCAGTTGACCCCAGCAAGGTACAAGAGGTGATGGAGTGGAAACCCCCTACCTCCGTTCATCAGATTCGCAGTTTCCTCGGCTTAGCCGGTTACTACCGCCGCTTCATCCCGGATTTCTCTCGAATTGCTAAGCCCATGACTGAACTGTTAAAGAAGGAAGTAAAGTTTGTATGGAATGAGAAATGTGAAGAAGCTTTCCACACTCTCAGAGAGCATCTGACTACTGCACCTGTGTTAGCTCAACCCGATAATACCAAGTCATTCGATGTGTATTGTGACGCATCGGGTGCTGGTCTAGGATGTGTGCTTATGCAAGAGAATCGAGTGATTGCATATGCCTCACGAGCCCTTCGGCCCCACGAACAGAATTATCCCACTCATGATCTGGAGCTTGCAGCTGTCATTCACGCCCTGAAAATATGGTGGCACTATCTCATGGGTACACAATGCAATATCTACACGGATCATAAGAGTCTCAAGTACATCTTCACACAAGCCGATCTGAATATGAGACAACGGAGATGGCTAGAATTAATCAAGGATTATGACCTTGAAGTGCACTATCACCCCGGCAAGGCCAATGTAGTCGCGGATGCACTAAGCCGCAAGTCCCATTGCCATTGCTTATCCATGGAGTCCTACCATGAGACATTGTGTGCAGAGATGAGGAAGCTTAGCATGGAAATGGTTTCCCAAGGCACACTAGATCACATCTCAGTTGAGCCCACTCTTCACGACCAAATCGTCATGGCACAACTACATGATGAAGGAATCAAGATCATCAAACAAAAACTCTCTCTAGGTGAGGAGAAGTATAAGTGTTTCCGCCAGGACCATAAGGGAGTTCTATGGTTCGAAAGTCGTATAGTCGTTCCGAAGAATCGTGAACTCCGCAAGCAAATTCTCGATGAGGCACACCTTTCCAAATTCTCTATCCACCCCGGCAGTAGCAAAATGTATCAAGACCTAAGGCAAAACTTCTGGTGGACTAGAATGAAAAGAGAAATTGCTACGTATGTCTCAGAATGTGACACGTGCCAGAGAGTGAAAGCTTGCCACTTGAAGGTAGCCGGTACACTTCAACCGTTACCTATACCATCCTGGAAATGGGAAGACATAAGTATGGACTTCATCGTTGGACTACCAAACACTTCCCAACAACATGATTCCATATGGGTTATCGTGGATAGACTCACCAAGTCGGCACATTTTCTTCCGGTACACACCACCTATTCTACCAAGAAATATGCCGAGATTTACCTCGATCGTATTGTTTGCCTACATGGAATACCTAAGACAATTATTTCCGATCGTGGTCCTCAGTTTGTAGCACGCTTTTGGGAACAACTGCAAACGTCTCTTGGCACTAAACTGATTCGCAGCTCAGCATACCATCCTCAGACTGACGGACAAACGGAAAGAGTAAACCAAATTCTTGAAGACATGCTGAGAGCTTGCGTCATTCATTATGACAAGAATTGGGACAAATGCCTACCCCTGGCAGAGTTCTCGTACAACAACAGCTATCAAACGAGTTTGAAATTAGCACCATTTGAGGCCCTGTACGGACGAAGGTGTCGAACTCCTTTGAGCTGGTCACAAACTGGAGAACGTCAAATAATTGGACCCGACCTGGTAATCGAGGCAGAGGAGAAAGTAAAAGTAATACAAGCAAACCTTAGAGCCGCACAAGCCCGACAAAAGAGCTATTCTGACAAAAGGAGAACGCCCCTAAAGTTAGAAGTTGGCGATCATGTCTACCTTCGAGTTTCACCAACCAAGGGAGTGCGAAGATTTGGAATCAAAGGCAAACTAGCTCCCCATTATGTTGGTCCTTACGAAATCATTGAGAGTTGCGGACCCGTAGCCTACAGATTACGACTGCCCCCTCAGCTCACGGCCACCCATGATGTCTTCCACGTATCTCAACTCAAGAAGTGTATTCGAGTCCCTACCGAGATTGTGGAACAACAAGAAATATCGTTGGAACCCGACCTCTCATATGTCGAACACCCAGTTAAGATTTTGGATCAAAAAGAGAGAGAGACCAGGAGGAAAGTAATTAGAATGTATAAAGTACAATGGAATCACCACACGGAAGAAGAAGCCACCTGGGAAACTGAGAGCTACCTGAACCAACATTTCCCTGGGTTTCTTATCTCCACCACTGGTATGTGCACCCACGCCCACACTAAGAATTACCGAATCTTGGGGCGAGATTCTTGTTAAGGGGGGAAGGCTGTGACAACCCTGGTAAAAATTTCATTTCTAAAATCAGTATCATTAGCCTAACCCTATGCTTAAACCAACTAATAAAAGGGTGGAAAGAATTAGAACGAGTTCAGTTGGAATTCAAATTTAATTTGAGCACATTTGGTTACTTTTGAACTTTTAAATTTAACTTTCAAACCATAAGCCAAATGAGATTTTGCCTGAAACCAAAGTTGTAGAACTTTTTATTCTGAACAACTTTCGTGTTCAAAAGTTTTTTAAATTCAAATCAGAAAGAGGAGAAAACGCCCTGTTTGCACCCAGCCCCCTGAAGTTTTCCAAATTCTCGCATTCAGGCCCTCCCCCCCCCCCCCCCCCCCCTCTCTCTCCCCCCCGCCCGACCGCCGCGCGCCAGGTGGCCGGCGACGCCTGACCGGCGCGAGGCGCCTGGCCAGTGGCCGCCGCGCCACCCCGCCACGGCCGGCTTTGCCCCCTCCCTACGCCGCGCGGCCCAGTGAGCGCCCGCGCGTGCGCACGCCGCTGCCGCGTCCAGCCCGCCGCCCGTCGCGCCCAGTCACCGCGCCCCGCCGTGCCGCCCCGGCTCCCGCGCCCCGCCCGTCACTGCGCCCGCCCTCCGCCCGAGCCGCTGCAGCTGCTGCTCCACCACTCCACGCCCAGCGCTATCCTCTCGCGCCCACGCCATATCCCGGCCGCCCAGTCGCCACGCCCGCTCGCCGCACGCCGCGCCGGCGTTCTGCTAGCCGCCCGCCGTGCCCAGTGCGCACCGTGCCGTGCCTCCGCCCCGCGCATCGCCCAGGCCCCTCCGCACCCCCTCCTGCCCCTATAAAAGCCGAGCCTCGACCGCCCGCGCGAGCCACGCACCCAGAACACCCTCGCCATCGCCATTGCCGCCGCCGAGCGCCGCCCGCCCGTGGACAGCCCTCCACCGCCGCCCACCGCCCAATCTGAAGCTTCAGCCACCACTACATCATCCCCCTGAAGCTCGCCGACCCGCCCAACGCCGCCCAGAACCACCGCAGCGCCGCCGCTCGCGCTGCCGCCGCCGCCGCCCCTGCTCGCCGTGGACAGTGCGACCCCGACCTCCTCCGTCCAAGACAAGCCCCCGAGCAGCTTCCCCACGCGCCACCGAAGCTCGTTGACCGGACCAGGCCGCCCCAAGCCCGCCGGAGCACCGCCGTCGACGCGTGCTGCGCCGCCGCCGCCTCTGCTCCAACGCCGGCGAGCCCTTCCCGGCCGTCCCCCACCTGAACAACACCCCCACAAGGTAGCCCTCGCACCCCTGAACCTTCCCCGACCCTCACCCCTCGCCGCCGGCGAGCCCCTCGCCGGAATTTCGGCCAGCCGCCGTACCCGAGCCGCACGAGGACCCAATTGCAAGAATTTAAATCTTTAGAAGGGTCTGCGCGTAAGATTCAAGGACCTAGTTGTAAAAGAAAGTTTCAAATCTAGATTCAAATTCAGTGAACTTGTAAAATTCGTATAAAATCGTAGAAAATTTAGAAAAATGAAAACTCAACTGTTCTGGAATCCTTAGAACAAACTCTACCACTTCTGTTACAAAAAGTTTCTCAGAATCACAACATATTTTGCTCTACATTAAATGGAAGCTTTAATGTACTTATTTTGTACCCACTGTTGTAGAACAATGCTGACCCTAAATTTTGGGCAGCGAGTTAGTTGCTTGATGTTTAGGATTGTGTAAAAAGATCAGGCCCAAATTCCAACTCTAGCTTTACAGTTTATTAAACTTAGTTTCATACCATGTTTAAGTAGAATGTTTTATCCCTGCAGTTAGGTGGTGAATCACCCAATGAAACTTTTTCTATGCTAATGTATTGGTACCTAGAAGCCACAGAAAAATTAGGAGACTTTTTATCTCACAGTAACCTATTTATTAGATTTATGTGCTCATAACATACGTTAAATCAAGAAAATAGTATCTTAGCTTGGAAAATTCTCAAATGTTTACTAGGAGATACACTGTGGTAGAGGTTGCTGTGTAAAAAGTTCCAGGGACAAAAACCCTATGTAGGGCCCTGTAAAAATGAATCCTTGAATAGCCTAAGTGTGGAATGTCATATTTTCTATGCTCTGAATACTGCATGATAAAACCTACAAAAATTACAGTAGCTACTGCATGCTTAAGTGAAAGCTCTGTAAAAATTTTAGACTCAGTCGTTGCACCAATTGTTCTGTACAAAAAGAACAAGGATCTAACAACAACTATGTAATATATTTTTCATAATTAAGCTGTTACATAAAATTGGCTGAAAATTTTACGGTAAGCACATCTTTCCCTGATGTGCTTAAATCCAAAAGTTCATGACCAGAAACTATCCTTTGTAGTAATTAATATTAAATCGTATCGAGTACCATTACCACGACTTAAACTTGTGCATTCATGTAGAATCGACGACTTTCGCCGACGGAACGTACGAGTTGGTGCCCGAGTCCGAGAGTGAGCAGCGAGAAGCCCAGGCGAATTTAACAGAAGCAGTTAAAGACCCGGGTCAACGTTCAGACGATCCCTGGACTAACTTTTCGCAAGAAGGCAAGCCCCGGAGCATAACCCATTTCTTTCCTAAATTATGCAACTCATTACTCTTTGCTTGTGCATTAAGTTTATAGGAGTTGAATGAAAACTTAGTTGCATGAGGTTAGGAACCCTTACTTGAAAACTAGACGTAAGGTTCGATAGAATGCTGTGCTAATAGGACTCCGGTAAAAGTCGAGTGATTTCCTGTCACTCGCGAGAAAATAGGAGTTGAATTTCTACTACACGCTGCAATCATAAGGACACGGACGGGCTATGGAACGATGGTTACGATTGAGGCCCGTCTGTCTAGTGAAAAATGCTAAGGCCGCAGGGTGTGGTAGTGATGGTTAAGTCTTTGAACGTACTAAACACATGCCGAGATTATGGGAATCGGTAAGCTTAAGTACCTGATTGGCCCGGCAAGTGGACAACAACCTACCCTTTGAACTTCGGTCCCATGTGCATATGGCGAGTGCAGAGAGTGGTCACGACCCGGCGCCGAACCGTGGCGTGGGGCTCTTGTACTCTCGGAGGGTAGCCTCGATCCACAACCCAGAAAGAGAGGGGAAAAGTTGCACGTGTGACTCTAGGGAGTAACCACGTGACGTGTGTTTGGGTTTCCCTTGCAAGGTTAAGAAATTCGATTCGAATCGTCCGTTTCTCACGGCTATTGAGACTGCTTAACCATTGTTACCCACAGAGTAAGAAGAGGAATAATGATGATGAATGAACTGGTTGGATGAAAACTTAATGCTTCACCATGTATGCTTTTGGATAGCTGCTTATCTAGAATGGTTAACGAAACTAGAATCTTGAGCTAAAAGTTGAAAGTAAGGATCCACTTGTAGAAGCTTTTCGGCAAAACAAACCCCTGAGCCAAAAGCCTTGCATATCTAGAGTCGGTGGAGTAGATCCCACTACTCGGGTAAGTCTTGCTGACTATTAGTATACTCAGCCTTGCTTGTGGCTCGTTTTCAGGTGAGACCTTCGAAGACATGATTGCTAGCTTGACTTGGCCCTGCACTCTTCCCCCTGGTTGGTCGGTGGAATGGGATACGCCCCCGTCCAACGGAGATAATGCCGAGTGATGTCTCGTACGGGCTTCATCGAGACATCCTGTATCGTCGAGTAGCTCCCGTTGTTATTTCCGCTGCAACTTAAAACTCTGAAGAACTTATTTGTGATCATTGAAGTACTTGATTTCTAAACTCAAAACTTGGTCTGTAATATTTACTTATGCTAATGTTGTAATATTTGCTGGAATGTGGTATTCTCTGGGCTCATCGTCGCATGAGCGTTTGTATGTATGGCGCTCGATCCGATTACCGTGGTTGTATCGGGAGGTTATACCCGACAGACCAGTGGATTACTCCGTTTGAAGTGTAAGGTTAACCGAAATTGCCCTAATGGTGATGGTTAATACACTTGAGCCGGATTAATTCAGGCGGTTCTGCCACAAATGCTGACCCTAAATTTTGGGCAGTGAGTTAGTTGCTTGATGTTTAGGATTGTGTAAAAAGATCAGGCCCAAATTCCAACTCTAGCTTTACTGTTTATTAAACTTAGTTTCATACCATGTTTAAGTAGAATGTTTTATCCCTGCAGTTAAGTGGTGAATCACCCAATGAAACTTTTTCTATGCTAATGTATTGGTATCTAGAAGCCAGAGAAAAATTAGGACACTTTTTATCTCACAGTAACCTATTTATTTGATTTATGTGCTAATAACATATGTTAAATCAAGAAAATAGTATCTTAGCTTGGTAAATTCTCAAATTTTTACTAGGAGATACACTGTGGTAGAGGTTGCTGTGTAAAAAGTTCCAGGGACAAAAACCCTGTGTAGGGTCCTGTAAAAATGAATCCTTGAATAGCCTAGGTGTGGAATGTCATATTTTCTATGCTCTGAATACTGCATGATAAATCCTACAAAAATTACAGTAGCTTCTGCATGCTTAAGTGAAAGCTCTGTAAAAATCTTAGACTCAGTTGTTGGACCAATTGTTCTATACAAAAAGAACAAGGATCTAACAGCAACTATGTAATATATTTTTCATAATTAATCTGTTACATAAAATTGGCTGAAAATTTTACAGTAAGCACATCTTTCCCTGATGTGCCTAAATCCAAAAGTTCATGACCAGAAACTATCCATTGTAGTAATTACTCTTAAATCGTATCGAGTACCATTACCACGACTTAAACTTGTGCATTCATGTAGAATCGACGACTCTCGCCGACGGAACTTACGAGCTGGTGCCCGAGTCCGAGAGTGAGCAACGAGAAGCCCAGGCGAATCTAACTGAAGCTCTTGAAGACCCGAGCCCAAGTTCGGAAGAGCCCCGGACTAACTTTTCGCAAGAAGGCAAGCCCCGGAGCATAACCCATTTCTTTCCTAAATTATGCAACTCATTACTCTTTGCTTGTGCATTAAGTTTATAGGAGTTGAATGAAAACTTAGTTGCATGATGTTAGGAACCCTTGCTTGAAAACTAGACGTAAGGTTCGATAGAATGCTGTGCTAATAGGACTCCGGTAAAAGTCGAGTGATTTCCTGTCACTCGCGAGAAAATAGGAGTTGAATGTCTACTACACGCTGCAATCATAAGGACACGGACGGGTTATGTAACGATGGTTACGATTGAGGCCCGTCTGTCTAGTGAAAAATGCTAAGGCCGCAGGGTGCCGTAGTGATGGTTAAGTCTTTGAACGTACTAAACACATGCCGAGATTATGGGAATCGGTAAGCTTAAGTACCTGATTGGCCCGGCAAGGCGACGGCATCCTACCCTTTGAACTTCGGTTCCATGTGCATATGGCGAGTGCAGAGAGTGGTCACGACCCGGCGCCGAACCGTGGCGTGGAGCTCTTGTACTCTCGGAGGGTAGCCCCGATCCACGACCCGGAAAGAAAGGGGAAAAGTTGCACGTGTGACTCTAGGGAGTAACCACGTGACGTGTGTTTGGGTTTCCCTTGCAAGGTTAAGAAATTCGACTCGAATCGTCCGTTTCTCACGGCTATTGAGACTGCTTAACCATTTTTACCCACAGAGTAAGAAGAGGAACAATGTGGATGAATGGACCGGTTGGATGATAATTTAATGCTTCACCATGTATGCTATTGATAGCTGCTTATCTAGAATGGTAAATGAAACTAGAACCTTGAGCTAAAAGTTGAAAGTAAGGACCCACTTGTAGATGCTTTTCGGCAAAACCAACCCTTGAGCCAAAAAGCCTTGCATATCTAGAGTCGGTGGAGTAGATTCCACTACGCGGGTAAGTCTTGCTGAGTATTAGTATACTCAGCCTTGCTTGTGGCTCGTTTTCAGGTGAGACCTTCGAAGATATGACTGCTAGCTTGACTTGGCCGTGTACTCTTCCCCCTAGTTGGTCGGTGGAATGGGATGCGCCCCCGTCCAATGGAGATAACGCCGAGTGATGTCTCGTACGGGCTTCATCGAGACATCCTTATCATCGAAGTAGCTTTCGCTGTTTTATTTTCCGCTACAACTTAAACTCTGAAGAACTTATTTATGATCATTGGAGTACTTGGTTTCTAAAGTTAAAACTTGGTATGTAATATTCACTTATGATAATGTTGTAATATTTGCTGGAATGTGGTATTCTCTGGGCTCATCGTCGCATGAGCGTTTGTATGTATGGCGCTCGATCCGATTACCGTGGTTGTATCGGGAGGTTATACCCGACAGACCAGTGGATTACTCCGTTTGAAGTGTAAGGTTAACCGAAATTGCCCTAATGGTGATGGTTAATACACTTGAGCCGGATTAATTCAGGTGGTTCTGCCACAAGGCGGCACGCAGACATAGTGTTTCTGGTTTGCCTAGCAGGATGATGCAAAACAGGTCAAAGAGAGGAACCGAGCTAGCACCAGCACCACAACAGCCTCAATCTTCATATCATCATGAGGCGACCGGTTCGTCCTGCAACAACGCAAGCACCGATGAATGGGCACAGCAGGCTCCAAGCCGCCGATCCACCAGCTCCAGCTTCTGCGGTATCCCGAACCTTGCACGACAAACGGCCTCTAGCTGCGACTTCGGCTCCATCACCCAGCAGCTAGGTGAGCTGTGGGTTCAGGCCAACAACATCAAGGATACGCTGCACTGTTGGTGGTCGTTATCTCAATAATCGACCCCCACATTCTCGGAATAAAATGGAGTTTATAACAAGAATCATGTTTATTTCATATAACTAATAAGGTTCCATGAGTTTCCTATGAAGTATTCGATGCAGGCAACAAGCAGACCAAAAATCAGCAGAAACCGACACAACCCTGGTTCGGCCACACCAAGGTGGTTCGGCCGCACCAGGACCGAGCCAGTTTCAGATCACCTTCGACCACATGCAAGGAAACACAGATGGAACACATCCTAAGCATTGGTTTGGAGTTGGTTCAATCTGAGGGACACGGTGTGTCACCCACGGTTCCATGGGCCCACAAACTCAAGCAAAGAAACTTCCTTCACCGGGAACCCACCCCTGGGAACATCATACACCGTCCAAGCAACAAGTCGGTGGAACGAAGGGCGAAACGGCCCTAGGTGTGGTGCGGCCGCACCACCCCTGGTTCGGCCGCACCACCCCTGGTTCGGCCGCACCAGCTTGAGCTCCAATCCATCTCAACCGCCTTGGACAGGGAGTTACCAACCTCAGGAGATCATCTGAACTGTGGAATGCTTGAGGTGGCACATCCACTGGTTCGGCCACACCAGGCCCACCGCCAGGTGTCCTAAGCACTATAAATAGGGGGAGCTACCCATTTGATCGACACACACCAAGGAGGAATCATCTACTTCAGTTCTATTAGTTGAGTTAGGCTAGTAGTAGTTGGGAGTTAGAGTCGAGTCGAGCTTCGCCTCGAGGTTCCAGAGTTGTCTTCGGGAGTTCTGGTATAAGCTCTTATATCTTTTCCTTTACTCTTTTGTAAGACCTTGAGCTTTCAATATAAAGTTATCTTCTATATATATTGAGTTAATTTCCCTTAGCACTTACTTCATTATTACTGCAAGTATCTAGTACTAGACCAGGTCATGTTAGATTGGCACAAAAGTAAAGTATTGCAGTCACTTGTATGTGGGTTTCACGTTCTTTCTCTTAGGTTCTTGTACGTTAGAGCCTCGGGGAGAGGGTGCTCTCTTGCTTGGAATCCCAGGAGAGTATTAAGTTATAACTATAGATGTGGTGCCTAGAGTTATCGCTTAACTTGAATTGCACCCAACCCCACGGATAGTTGTGGTAGCCGGCAGGTGGTGACAGCCCTGTCCAGCCTACGTATTCCACCACGTGAGAGCGGTTGGTGCTTAAGGACTTAGGAGTAGACCGCACAAGTTCCCCTTCTCATCCCATTCTGGAGCTTGTCCCGTCCGGGCGCCCGAAGCATACTTGGATCAGCTGCAACAATTTCTCTTCCCTGTCTTTGCTCCCACCTTTGAATCTCTGCTAGAGTTGGCTCAAGAACATAAGAAGTATCTAGGAATCTATCTCGTCTCGTTGTCCTCCCACTACTCAGGTCGCTCACTTACTTATATATTTATCATGATATCCTCGTGTGTCACTTCTATCATTTATTTTATCACTATCTTACCCCTATTGAGTTGTCATTCACTATCGTCTTGATTTATTCTTGAGATTTATTTACCGACTGCCTTAGCCATAAGTGCTTCCCCGTGGAAAATATAAATTAGGATACTCTGGAATACTCCCGGGTGAAGTGCTACAGCAGTGATTCTGTGAGCTTCCAGAATTAATCTTGAATTACATATGTGGACCATACGAACTACCAATAAGCATTTCTGATGCTGTCGCCGGGTACTTAACCGTTCCTAGTGATTGCATTTAGAAGTGCCAACAAGCATTTCTGGCACCGTTGCCGGGGAAGCAATTGGCATAAGAGATCGTTAAATATTTCTTAAGGATTGATCATAGCTTAGTGAAATACTTCTCACGCAGGCTTACCCTTATTCTATTTTCTTCTTTTTGGATGAAACAGAGCAGTGCATGACAGGTTTCGAATTACCATCAAATTTCTAAGACAATCTGGAGTCACTGGTAAGGAGAGTACGACCTCGTGTTGTTCCTCCTCAGAAGAGACTCTCGATCACGAGCCCAGTCACCTGTACCGGCAGCACACCATCAACATCAACTAGCATGGTCGGCAAGACGATCCGCGACTACTCCACTCCGTCCACCACCAATGTTCGCGTTGGACCGGAAACGGCAGTCGGAGATGGAAGCTTTGAACTCAAGCCAGCACTCATCAACATGGTGCAAGCTAGTCCGTTCTGCGGCAAGATGAATGAGGACGCAAATGCTCATCTCCAACATTTCCTGGAGATATGCAACACGTTCACTATAAGAGGTGTGTCCGCTGATGCTGTTTGCCTTCGATTATTCCCTTTTTCACTATTAGGGAAGGCGAAACAATGGTTCTATGCCGACCGATCTACCATCGACACATGGGAGAAATTCCCCAATGCATTTCTCGCAAAATTCTTCCCGGTGGGCAAGACAAATGCCCTCCGAAACAAGATTTCCAGCTTTCAGTAGAACAATGATGAATCCATAGCTGAAGCATGGGAGCATTTTCAAGAGTACATTACTGCATGCCCACACCATGGCCTGCAGAATTGCTTCTTAATTCAGACCTTCTACCATGGGCTTAAGCACTCCGCACGCGAGCATATTGATGCTGCAGCTGGAGGTGCATTCTTTTCACTAGAAGTTGGCCCTGCCAAGCAACTGGTGGAGAAAATGGCCGCAAATCAAGGATGCAGCGATGAACATGCTCCAACATGACCTCGTGGATTCCATCAAGTTGATAGTATGGACATGTTGGCAGAAAAATTGGACCTTCTCATGAAGAAATTAGAAGCTCCAACACACGAGACAGCTCAAGCCATGGACGCTCGCATGACTTGCAAAGTTTGTGGAAATTCAGGACATTCAAGAAATAATTGACCTGAAACCCATGAAGATGCTTGCTACATCAACAACAGTGGGAATAACAAGAACAACAACGGTTTCCGCCCGAACAACTACAATAATCAACGGTGGAACTCAAGGCCAAACCTCACATTCGATCGTCTACAGGGAGGTAACAATTTCAATAATGGTAATAATATCCGCAATCAACCTTCCATTAAAGATCTTGTGTTAGGCCAAGTAAAAATTAATGAGAATATTAGCAAAAAGTTCTTAACCAATGATAAAATCTTGGAAAGCATTGATTCAAAAATGGAATTGTGGCAGAACCACCTGAATTAATCCGGCTCAAGTGCGTTAACCATCACCACGAGGGCAATCAGGGCTAACTCGCACTTCAAACGGAGTAATCCATTGGTCTGTCGGGTAACCTCCCGATACAACCACGGGTTTGCCGATCGAAACAACACATACAAAGTACTCACACGAAGGTGAGCCCAGAGAATACAACATTCCACAACTTTTACATTACAGAGTTCCACATAAACTTAGTATTACAGACCAAGTTCAAATTCGTAAAACAAGTACTTCAGAGTTTAAAAATAAATGAGTTCTTCAGAGTTCATTGCAGCGGAAAAACAACGATAAACTACTCGACGATACATGATGTCTCGATGAAGCCCGTACGAGACATCACTCGGCATTATCATCATTTGCCAGGGACGCATCCCATTCCACCGACCAACCAGGAGGAAGAGTACACGGCCAAGTCAAACTAGCAACCATGTCCTCAAAAGTATTACTTGAAAACAAGCCACAAGCAAGGCTGAGTATACTAATACTCAGCAAGGCTTACCCGACTAGTGGAATATACTTAGCCGAGTCCTAGACATGCAAGGCTTTTTGGCTTGAGGGGTTTGTTTTGCCGAAAAGCATATACAAGTAGGTCCTTACTTTCAAATTTTAGCTCCAGATTCTAGTTTTCTTTAACCATTCTAGGTAAGCAACTATCCAATATCATACATGGTGAAAGAATTAATTTGCATCCAACAAGATTAATCATCATCATTGTTCCATTTCTTACTTTATGTGGTAAAAGGGTCAAGCAGTCTCAATACCGCGAGAAACGGACGATTCGAATCAAATTTCTTAACCTTGCAAGGCAGGCCTAAACACACGTCACGTGGTTACTCCCAGAGTCACACGTGCAACCTTTCCCCTTTCTTCTCGGGTTGTGGATCAGGGCCACCATCTGAGACTACAGAGCCCAGCTCTGCACCCACCATGTGCGCGCATGGAAACAAAGTTGGGAGGGTGAGGTGTTGTCCACTTGCCGGTCCGATTAGGTACTTAAGCTTACCGATTACCATATTCTCGGCATGTGGTTAGTACGTTCAAACGCTTAACCACCACTACCACACACTGCGGCCTTAGCATATTTCACTAAACAGACGGGGCCTCAATCACCAACATGAACATCGCACCATAGCCCCGTCCGTTGACCTTATGATTGCAGCATGTAGTAAACATTCAACTCCTATATTCTCGCGAGTGACAGGAAATCACTCAACTTTTACCGGGTCCTATTAGCATAGCATTCTATCGAAACTTACATCTAGTGTTCAAAGCATGGGTATCTAGGATCATGCAACTAAGTTTTCATTCAACTCCTCTAAACTTAATGCACAAGTAAAATAGAGTAATAAGTTGCATGATTTAGAAAAATAGGGTTCATGCTCCGGGGCTTGCCTTCCTGAGCAAAGCTAGCCTTGGGCTCTTCCGAACTCGGGTTCCGGTCTTCAAAAACTTCAGTTAGATTCGCTTGAGCTTCACGCCGCTCACTCTCAGACTCGGGCACCAGCTCGTACGCTCCGTCAGAGAGAGTAGTTGATTCTATATGAATGCACAAGTATGAGTCGTAGTGATGGTATATGACATTTATTTCCTTCACGATAAAGTTGCAGTCCATAAAAACATTGATTCTATTGTAAATTTACTTAGTTAATATTTCTTGGGCAATCATTAATAGAGTATAACTTAAACTAATTAACTCCATTAAACAAGAGGGGGGGTTGTGTTCTTCTGGAAACTAAATTTTCTAAGCACAACATGGATTAAACACAACTTCTGGACTAGGTAACTTCTGGTAATGAAATTTTTATTTAGAGTACATTATGCAGAGACAACAGCACTATAAAAATTTCAGAAATTTCTGTGTAGCAGATTAATTTTGAAAAAAGTAATACACAGCCACTGCTAGAACCTAGTTATTTTTATACAGGACAAACCATGCAAGTATTGATGCTAAAACTTTTATAGTGTGTTAACCTATCCATATAAGTGTTACTGTAAATTTTTTAGATTTTATTGTGCATGATACAGAGCATAATAAATAGGACAAGATACACCCATTTCTTTAAGGATTAATTTCTATAGAATGTTTTACAGGGTTTCTGAGTATGAAACGTTTTATACAACATGTTCTAACCCACAGTATCCTATAGTAAAAATATAAACATTTTCCAAGCACAAAAACTAATTACTTTGATTTAATGCATTTTTCCACCACAAAAATTACATAAGTGGTTAAAGAAAGGTAAAAAGTCCCTAAATATTTTTGTAGGATCTAGGCGTCAATATAACAGCTCTGGAAATGTTTCACAACATAAATCACAATATAACAGTAGATGAAATTAAATCTACCCATTTATGGAATCAATCAAAGTCTAACAAAAAGCTTAGCTAGAGATGGGTTTTGGTACTGAGATTTTTACATTGGCCTACACATTAAGAATCCAAGCCACTGTCCAAAAATCAGATTCAGCATTGGTCTACAACAATGGGCACAATTAAAAGCTATTAAACTTTCCATTTAATGTAGAACAAAATATAGCTAGCATCTGAAGAAATGCATGTAACAAAAGTTGTATATTTTCTTCTAAAGATTCCAGAAAAGTTGAGTTTGTATTATTCTAATTTTTCTACGATTTTATACGAATTTTACAAGATCGCTGTTTTTTAAACTAAAGTTAAAACACTGGTTTGCAGATATGCCCCTGGAAACTTGCATGCAGACCCTTTTAAAGATTTCAATCGAAGGAATTGGGTCCTTGGCGGCGGCTGGCATGGTGGCCGGCCAAATTCCGGCGAGGGGGCTCGTCGGCGGCGAGGGAAAAAGGGTCAGGGAGAACTAGGGAGGAGAGAGCTACCTCGTGGGGGCCTTGGTCGGGGTTCGGGATGGCCGGAGGTGGCTCGTCGGCGTGGAGCAGGGGGCGGCGGTGGTGC
Source organism: Panicum miliaceum (assembly GCA_032594955.1). Taxonomy (NCBI): domain Eukaryota; kingdom Viridiplantae; phylum Streptophyta; class Magnoliopsida; order Poales; family Poaceae; genus Panicum; species Panicum miliaceum. Next base: position 77,103 of record CM064070.1, on the reverse strand, counting down.
GGCGTGTCGGCGATGATGCTCCAGCGAGCTAGAGCCTGTGGGGGCGGGTCGGTGAGCTTCGCGGTGTCGAGGGGAACCCGTTCCGAGGCTTGGCTAGGGCGGAGGAGGGTCGGAGGCGGTGTGCCCACGGCGGACAGGGGCGGCGGCGGCGGTTGCTGGTGGCGGCCTCGCTCTGGCGGGTCTGGGCGGCGATGGGCGGGGCAGTGAGCTTCGGTGGGGTGGTGTGGTGGCGGTTGGAGGCTCAGCTCTGGCAATGGGTGGCCCGAGAGGTGAGCTCCACGGCGAGCTTGGCACGGCGGCGGCAATGGCAGCGGCGGGAAGCTTCTGGTGAGTCTGGGCGCACCCGAGCGGCTTCGTGCTGCCTTTTATAGGCGGCAGGAGGGAGGGAGAAGGCCGGGGCTGGACTGCGAGGCTCGGGCGCGGGTGGCACAGCATTGGCCGCGGTGGGCGGCAAACAGTGTGCCGGCGTGGCGTGCGGCGGGCGCGGCCAGGGGGTTGGACGCCGGGGATTTGGCGGGGGGGAGGGGAAGATCACGTGAGCGTGGGTTGGGCAAGTAGCTGCAGCAGCTGGCATGCCGGGCGGCGAGCGTGGGGACTGGCAAGGCGCGGCGCGCGGTACTGGCCGCCCTGGGCGGCGAGCTAGGGCGCCTTGCCGGCGTGCGCGTGGCAACAGCAGGCTCGGCAGGCTTCGCGGGGCGGGGGAGGGAGGCGTGCTGCAGGGCGCGGCCAGGCATTGGCTTGGCGTGGCGTGGGCGGCAGGGATGCCCTGCCAGGTGGCCAGGGCCTCTGCGCGGCGGTCAGGTGAAACAGGGGAGGGAGGAGGGACTGGACTGCAACAATTTACAGAAGTTTAGGGGTCTGGTCGTAAAAACAAAATTATCTCCCATTTTTATGTTGCAACTCAAAAATCTATGAACATGAAAGTTGTTCAAAATGGAAAGTCGCACAAGTTTGGTTTCAGGCCAAAGTTCATTTGAGTTATAGTTTGAAAGTTAATTTAAAAACTCAAAAAGCTTGATTCGGAGGGCACGTCATTTCCTGGGCAAAAATTTGTATTCTCTCCTAGGCTTCAACTAGACTTTTGTTTATCATGTTACTGATGGTGTGCCTACTCAATTTCGTAGCCATATTTTCTTTGATGTGAAAGTTATTTAATTTGTTTGATTAAAGTACATGTACTTATGCACATATACACATACTTTCAAATCCAAGCAAAACCAACTCATAATTTATTTCCTTTAAATTTTTCTTAGTTAGTTAAGCATATTGTTATGCTAATGAGACTTGTTTAGTAATTTAAACACCTGAGGTGTCACAGGAATCCTTCTCTTCTGCCATGAAAAATCAATTGAGCTTTAATAAAATGATAAAAATCCAGTTAGCTCAACTTGCTACCGTTTTGCCCTCAACTGAAAGAGGGAGAATCCTGGGGCAACCTGAAGCTCCAATTGAAAAAGTTAACATGGTAAGCACCAAATGGGATCACCCATCCCGGAATTCGTCTCGTACTAACCATGCAGAGACCCCGCACATCAATAGAAGAATGAATGGGGAGGATTAACAGCAATAAGACAAGGAGATCCGGGGGTTCCCATGATCAGTTGCTCCATTTATGATTGTCACTTCAATCAAGCCCTTTGCGATCTTGGGGCAAGCGTGAACATCATGCCAAAGGTGATATTTGAACAATTACAATATCCTGCTTTGTCTCCTACTCTAATGTGCCTGCAGCTTGCCGACTCAACCATTCAATATCCCAAAGGGATAGCCGAAAACCATCTTGTGTGAGTTAAGAAATCCTTTATCTTGGCAAACTTTGTGGTTCTCAACATGGACGGCGACTTAGGACTACAACTTATCCTGGGCTGACCATTCTTGAGAGACACAAAGGCAAAAATAGACATGGAGATAGGAAAAATTCATTTCCGCATCGGAGTAGACAATATATTCTTCAAATTTCGATACAGAGACGAGCAGATGTTCGTAATTCACCAGGATAGAGATGGGAGTCTAATATGTGGTGAACCACTGCCCAAGTCAAATAATTCACCAAGAAGAACAAAAAGAAGGGTATGGTAGAAGAAATGGAGAGTGTCCTCATCCTCCTTTCAGGACACCCAATGGTAACAAAATGAAGGAGAAAGTCCATGCTCAAGGACTTAAAAATTCAAGAACTCGCCGCGAGTTAAACTGGTATGTATCACTCATATTTATTTCCATGAATTTAATTTTTGCATATGCATGTTTAAATTTCGTAGTTAAGAGCTTCATTAGCCTAAGCAAATAAGGGGAGACAAATTTCTGGAGGTGAGTGGTGCGGCCGCACCTCATGTGTTCGGCCGGCCCTACACCCATTTGTTTGAGTGCCTCTCTGCAGGAATGGCACGACAATGTGAAAGGATCAGTAACCACCAAAGGTCTTTGCAAAATTCAAAGAAATTCCAGTGCGTCCGGATTGATTTGGTTCGGCCGGCTCCGCCACCATATATTTTCAGTGGATCTCGTGCAGGATGACCACCAGGATGTGCAGGAACCCCAATAATCAAAGCACTAAGCAGGATGATGGAGGGGCACGTTCGGCCACACCCCACCACGTTCGGCCGCACCTCACTCTCCACCGTTCACGTCGCTTCACCACTGAAATGAGCACTACTACCTGCCATCCTACGCATAGACCAAGGACGAGCTCGTGGAGCACGAGGGCAGGTGCGGCCGCACCAATTTAATTCGGCTGCACCAGCTCCTCTGCGTCCTGCCACAAACCGAGAACTTCACTACCTCACTCACGCACTCCACAGCTCGAGCATCCAATGTACCAGGTCCTAAGCACTTCTACTCTCGTTTTCTTAAGCATTTGAAGCTTTGCATTAGTAGTTCTTAGTTAGAAAAATCCAAAAATATTTTCCCTTTCTTTGAGCAACCAAATAAAATTTCTGCTGCAAGGAAGAAGGTTTGTCAAGGTAATCAATTCACTTCTTGTATTAGTCCTTCGGGTATACGAGAATCTTTTACAGGAATCATGTCATGGACATCAAAATTCAAGAGCGGTGCGAAGAAGGCGATGCACATACGGTTCAAGAGTCGCTACGACAACAGTTCGCAGACGCCCACGCACATCTCGGACAGCATGTCGATAGACTCCATCCCGCAGGCCGGAGAAGGAGCAATGTCCCGGAGAATCCGAGTCCTAACCGAGGAAGGACAAATTGTCCTGAGGACTAGGAACGACAAGCTTTCACCATGATGAGAGACCATTCATTCGAACATACTTGTGTTTTTGATGAGGAACTCCTCACTGAAACCGGTATGGACAACGAATTCAAGGCCATCTCCAACACCATCAGCTGGTCTGAATTTTGGTGCATCACGGAACCCGGTTCGAAACTCCTAACTCTTGAATTTCTTAGCACACTTGAGGTCACGGACACGGGCATAGAGTTTCGCATGTTTGCTCATGGCGCACCTTAAGTAATGCTTTGGGGTTTAGTAAAAGGTGCTCTCTAGATGCTAATGAATGTTTGCTCAACTTTGATAGAGGTAAATCTTGGGAGAAAATTTCTGGTCAAGATAATAGTAGAGCTTGCAGAACCAATGATATTCATAACCCCACACTAAGGTTTATGCACCGATGGATAGGCACAACCTTGCACCCACGCTCTTATCCTAGGCCAATAAGCACAAATGAGCTTTTAATCCTGAATGCCATGGTAAAAAAAATTAAGTTCTAACCCATAAAAACTATGGCGGATCATTGGAGTTCTACTCCGAATTGCATCGGTTTCATAGGGATAACCTCCCTAGTCACCTGAATCGCGCGCGCCTTCAACCTTCTTGAGGGCACCACAGCCACTTTTCTTGAGAAGGAACGCCCAACAATACTGCAGAACACTTCGTTCAGGGCCACAAGCTTCGCGTGGCGGCCGACGGTTCTTTAATCATGATTTACAGGGGTTATACAACCGAAGTCCTGCTGCCATGCACGAGGCTTGGGTTGTATGCCGTTAAAAGACTAACCCTTTCACTGGAAGAGGGGAGACCTCCTCATCCGGAAAGGAGAGAACCAGCTCGTCATAGTGTTTTAGGTGCCGAGCTGACCACAAGGAGAGAACCAGCAAGGCACAATGTTTCAGGTGGAGGACCGACCACAAGAGCAAGGACAAGGAGAAGGGAAGAGACCGCAGAACCATCTCATCCACAGCCTCCACCACCGGAAACTTTAGCAACAGCAGCATCACAAGAAGCATATTCCGGAGGATGGCACGCCGGGTCATATGGCTCGGGGTACGCCGAAGGAGCATATGAAGCCGGCCCCTCACACCAGCAATTTGGTGCCGACCCAGGAAGGACATAGTCTGCTCGTTACTCACCAAGCTACTATGGGAACTTTTCACATGTGGTGGAAACGACAGACGACACCAACGCAAGAGTCCGGCAAATTGAGACGAGACTCGATGAACACAGGAGTTTAATGGACAGCTTCTTCGGAAGTTGGGATCCCTACCGGTAAGCGACTAAGTTTGGGGGAGAAGCCCCGCGAAGGTAAGTGCCACGACCAACCCTTTCCATTGCATCCCTTTATTTGTATAATTACTTAGTTAATTTATCTTGCATCTAAAAAATTCCAAAAAATATTTACTGCATTCAAAAAAAATCCAAAAACATTTACTGCATTAAAAATTTTTGAAAATCGCAAAAATATTTTATGTGTTTCAACTCCCAACTATGTTGTGAATCTTGTTATGCTCCTTTCATTTGGAAATGATGAATAATTGCTCTGTTAATTCTTTGCAAGTACCTTGTTTACAACATGATACTCTACAAGTATTTGAATTACTTGGCATAAGTGAAATATGAATCTAAAACTTTGTGGGAGCACATGAGATCCAAACCTAAGTTGTTGCGAGGCATGATATAGCAAAATTTCCATATGAAGAGATGGCAGGAACCGACCCTTGGAGATATGAAAGGGGCCCCTCACCCCCTCATAACATAGACAACACTTGAAGCCTCTCTCTCACTCTCACAAGACTTGTACTGCTTAGGATAGTGGAGCTAGGCTAGTACTTCACCTCTCAGCGAAGCAAGTCGTCCTCAGGGCTGGAGAAGCATTCCTCGGCCTTAGGTAATGGCTTTGTATTCAGATCATCAGTACTCTATTCATAAAGTAGAGCCGAGCTACTATTGTTTTGCTATCTTAGCAGCTTATCATGCTTTGGCTTGTTATGCTGTTTTGATAGTGAATCGTATCATGGCTTGATGCTTCATTAGTTATGCTTTACATAAGATTAGGCCAGATGATCTGGGTAAGGATATCGGTTCGTCATGCCTTAGGGCTTGCCTTAGCATTTTACTTGTCCATCCGAAGGGTGGGAGACCCAGGGGCGCTAGGGTAGTGACCTCATACATGAGCGTGGTGCTCGGGTATGCGGGATCCTTCGATTATGACTGTGCTCCACGGTGTTACTGGGGTAAACGGCAGGTGGTGACAGCCCTGTCTGTCCGCTATGAAGCTGCTTTGTGGTTAGTGCACTCCCCAACGTTCGGTTACGGTGTAGGAGTTCTGAAAGATGTAAAGGCCCGGATGTACTTCGGGACGCGACATTCTCCCGGGTATCCCTAATTTTCCAGCACCTGTAGTCCTAACCTTGTGTATGTTGCATAACCTTTGCTTCCATGAATAGATTCTATTAGGACTTTGTTCTATGCCTATGCTCCCACTAACCTTAGGTTTATTCGTTTATTCTTTATCCAGAGTTGGCTTGAGCGTGTGTCACATTACCCTTATCCTTATCTTTATCATAACTTACCCCTGTATTCTTATAGTCTATACCTTATTCATGCCATCTCGATTATGTACCAAGTAAACTCTTTTACATCATGCCCACCTTTGGGAAGATATAAATAACGATACCCGAATACTCACCAGGTCAAATGCTACAACGGTATATCTGTGCGCTTGCGGATTCATTCTGTAATCGTTAAGACATACCACTACATGGCATTTCTGGCGCCGTTGCCGAGGACTAACAATCCTGGTGACGATGTTAAGAAATGCCAACAAGCATTTCTGGCGCCGTTGCCGAGGAGTGGCATTGATTAAAAGATTTACTAATACATGATCATGATGTCGTGTCTAAGCTCTATAGCTGTAGCTTATACAGGCTAATGTTGCTTTTGTTTTCTCCTGCTTGGATGATAACAGGGTAGTGTATGACTGGTTTCTCCTTGCCGACAAACTTCGTTGAAAATCAATAGAAGCTCTTCACTGATTGACAACTGGCATGGCTCGATTGTTTTGGAGAAATGCATACTTTAATCCAGAAGGCAGCGGCTTCAACTCAGGTAGTGAAGGTTGCGGTTTCTCCTCTATACTGAGCTTACTCTGGCTGTCCGATTCTGTTTCCTAGGTAAAGTGAATGACATCTTCTTTAATAATGGGTTGGGTGATCCCATCTTGAACGATCTTCACTGATTCCTCCACTGGGTCTTTCTCCAGGCTAGCTTCGGCAAATGTGTTGCACGAACGCACTAGGCTGATCGGGATGATATCTTTGCCAACCTTAACCTCTAGCCGTGCTCGGTCTCTGTTTGGGTTGACAAGTGGCTCTATTGGCTGTCCAATCAAGACGAACTATTCACCTTCCAGGATATCAAAGATATGGAAGTCCAGGTATACCTTGTTGATCCCCATGCGAACGGGAATAACTCGGTGAATACCTATACTTTCCATGATCTGGCTGTCGATCCACTTCAAGTGCTTACGCGAGAAAGCCAGGGGTCCTTCTGGTGCAATGTGACGCACCATGGCTTTGGACATCACATTCACCCCGGCTTTCAGGTCGTAAGGAACTTCTCTTTGAATACAGTCCCCAATAGCGCAGAGGAGCACTCTGAATCTTCGTAGAGTCATATAATACTGCTACTTGATTCTGCTTCCTCTGTCCATTCCTTGCTCATGACCGCAGTAAGGCCCTCAATCTGCTGGGTGGCTTCCAGAATGAACGCCTCAGATCCTGAGCATATACACCCGTGCTCTTTGGGAAACTTTGTTGAATTGCCCAACTCCATATACTTTTCTTTTGTGAAGAGATCAGGGACGAACATAGGCATATCCTCAATGAGTGGCACTAGATCGAAGGTCTTGGATGGTTCGGTGGTTCCCTCTATGTATGATGGAGGTGGATAGGATGCAGCTGAAACATGGTGTACCTGCTGCTTCTCTCTGGGCTGATCACTTGGTTTCGGTAGCTAAGACTCCCGTGTACTGAGTACTGTTGAGGACTCTTCCAGAATTTCCTTTTCCTCAGACGCGGTCTTGTACATGATCGATCCCTCGGAGGCGCTATCTAGGAAATGTGCACTCTCTGGCTTCAACCCTTGAACGAAGTGTTGCATAAGCATTTCCTCTGGAATGTTGTGTGGTGGACCTGAGGTAGCTATCTGCAAGAATCTTGCCCAGGCTACTTTGAGTGACTTGTTGACGGTCCTTAAGTCATAAATCCGACCGTCAACTCCTGCAGCATTCTTATCAAAAGAATCACCAAACTTAGTTATAGGTTTTTGCTCTAATCAATTCCATGAGTTTTGGGAATTATGATTTGCAGGCACCCATAAGCGGAAAGACGGAGAAAGTGTACACAAAACGTATTTTGGGTGCCACGGGCCTCAAAATCTCCCACCGGTGCTGAAATCTGGGCGCCAGCCCAAAAACTTTTCGCGCACACGCCCGGGGTACTTAACCGCCCCGACTCCGCCACAACACCCTCATTTTCTCTCCGCCAAACCCTAGCCGCCCACGCCACCTCAAATACACTGCCGCCTCATCGCTGACGCCACCTCACCGATGGGACCTCAGCGACGCCGCCGCCTCGTCGCCGATGCCACCTCACCGACGGGAACTCAGCGATGCCGCCGCCTCGTCGCCGATGCCACATCACCGACGGGACCTCAGCGACGCCGCCGCCTCGTCGCCGACGCCGCCTCGTCCACACCGCTCGCCGGATCTACACCGCCGCCATGGTTACCACACGCCATGGTGTAGCTCGAGGTATGCCAAGGTCTACTGAGATGTCTTCCCGCGGTAAGTATTTCTTCTCAGTATCATCGTGTTCCCCTTTTCAGTTTAGTTCGCAGATTGAATCAGTATTTGGGTTACTTAGGTCTAGTGTCTCTACTGTGGGAGAGTTTGATTTGCTTAAATCTATATTTAATCGATAGATTGATTCAGTTGGCAGTTTGGTCTAGTATCGTATTTATCAGATTGATTCAGTTTAGGTATAGTACCAGTTTAGGTCTAGTATCAGATTGATTCAGTTACTTTAGTCCTTGCTGATAGTTAGTTCTCTCTAGGTTGGAATTCAGTTACCTAGTATTCTGATAATCACCATTTATTTATTTCCTGTAAGAATAATTACAACATCAATCTGAATATGAACGGATACGGAATGAGAGAGTGGCCGACAATATAAGAAGGATGCAAGAACTTGAGATACATGATACCATTAACAACTTGTATAATTTGTGCGATCAATCTGCATCAACCAAGGGTTCTAAATCAGGCAAGAAGAATACTTCTTGTGAAGATTCTGAGTCATCAGAATACCTCCTTGAAGAAGAAATTCAAGGAGATGATGATGATGATGATGAATCTTTAGACGAGGAGCAGCCACAACCCCCCATGATCGAGGTGCTTCTTCTTTCTTGGTGTAGGGGGCTAAGAAATATTTTTTTGCAGCATTACTGTAAATTAATTTATGCTCCATCTCATTTTTTTTGCCTTACAAGTGGTTTTTTCCTTCCATAGTTTTCTAGAAGAGGTAAACGGAAGGTACTCTCTACAAAGCGAAAGAAACAAAAGAGCAACATGCCTCCGGGAGCAAAGCAGTCCAAGAGGGTGAAGGCAGCTGCACCAGCAGTGGGGAAACCACCTGGAGTCTCAACAAGGTCAGGGAAACAGCAGCAAACTACACAACAACAAGCTGCAAATGAACAACTGTCTGGGGAAGAAGATCAACCTCCCCAAAGCCCTTTGGTGGACTGGTCTCCTACAGATGACGAGCATCAAGAAGAAGGTGATCATGACGATCAGGTGGCCCCTGGCACAGGTGGAGGCAAGTTACTATGTTAGCAACCATTTCTATACACTGAACTACATCTATTTCCATAATTGTTTACTAACCACTTGGCAACTTTGTTCTATAGCATCTACATCTAGAAGCCCGAGGAGGCAGAGGAAACCAACCAAGGGAATACTTTTGGATAGGATGACAAGATCTATGGGAAGACGAATGCCTGTGGCTGTTGCAGAAGGGAACCGAAGGCCGAATGACCTGGTTCAAGCCGCCAAGCTTGCTTCTGAAGGTGGTGTCATCATTAAGGATAGAATTCCTATTCTAACTCATTGGAAAGACTACAAGAAAGATGAAAACTATTATAACAACTTCGTGGGAAAGTTAGCTGTAAGTGCATATCTACACTCTATTGTGCTACACTATTAACTTATTACACAGCCTCATCTAACTATGCATGTGTGAACTCACCTCACCAGGGTCGATTGGCTATTAATGTCAATGACAATCCAACAAAGGCAGCTTGCACCGATGTACTGAAGTCCGGGGTACGACAAATGCGGTATAAGTTGAAGAAGCAATACTTCGATGGTGTCCCAACAAATGAGATAAGAACAACTTCTCCTTTGGCTAGCATGAGTGATGAACAGTGGAGAAATCTAGTTCCAAAGTGGCTTGATCCAAAGAATATGGTATATTGTTTGGACTCATGTATTAGTTTTCAGTTGTACTTTTAATGTGCACTAATAAGTGTATTGTTTGCAGGAAATATCTGAGAAGTACAAAGCAAACTGGTCTAATGTGAAGTACCATCAGACTACTGGTTCTAGATGCTATGTTACCCACTGTAGTCAATTACCTTCTGTAGTCAACAATCACTTATTTCCTGTAATTAACTAAGCGAATATGTTCTCTACATGTTCCATATGTACCAGAGGCAGAAGAGAAAGGAGGTTGAACCCACCCTAGAAGACGATGATGAACTTGGTGCAGTGGATGCCTTCCAGACATGTCATACAAGCTCCAAAACGGGTCTGACTGAACAGGCACAACAAGCTGTTGTAAGTCCCTTCATATGTGCCTTTGAAAATATTTAAGCTGTTGTAATTTGATTTCTGGAACTGGATTCCCTAAAGACCCAAACAAGAAAAATATAATTGAATAAGATTCTGTCAGTTTCAATACTATCTACAAATGGAATTAGATTCCATTTCCTGTTGATGAGATGGTTCAAATAGATGGGTATAACCTTTCAGCCTGGTATGCCTGGTTCTAGATATCATAAGAGCTGCTAAATATTAGTTTGAGGTGCTTAATGTATATTTAATAATATGAAATCTGTCTTTCCCTTAGCCCATGTTTCTGAAAATATTATGCCAAAAGAACTTTGTTATCCTTGGTAAATACTGGTTCAGTCATTGTGTTCTTGGTAATTCTCATGCTTAGAGATAATTGATATTTTCTGCCCATTTCTTTACTTTTACAGTATATTGTAGAGATAATGATATTTTCAGCATTAAACTGATTGGCTAAATGGTTAACTGCATGTTCAGCAATAATTATACCAAGCAGGCAAGCACAAATATGAATAGATTTATTATTTTCATACTGGTGTGCCTTTCCATTGAGTAGATTATTGTGTTCTGTTACCCAGGATCCTTGTGATAGTTGACCTTATGCTTCCATTCTTTAGATTAGAAATCCATCTAACTACCCACGAATTTTATTCTGGTGGTTTGCACTGAAGCTATGTACAGACATGCACAATATTTATTCATGTTGTCCTTTACTAATGTCTACCCACCTAATATTCTGTCCTTTGATTTTTTTCAGTCTCAAATGGAGACTTTGAAGGCAGCACCTGTTCCTGATGGTGAAGAGCCAATCTCTAGTGCATAAATTGTTGCCAAAGTGCTCACCGAGGACAGCTCTATATCAAACACATTTCTGAAGAATGCTGGTCTACAGTCTAGGTGCTCCTCAAGATCAGTGTCATCGACTGAAAGGGAACTTCGGGAACAACTTGAAGCTGAACGACAAGCCAAAGCTGCACTCCAGGAAGAAGTTGAGGCCTTGAAGAAGAAAAGTGAGCTTGCAGATGAAAATCTCGCTAAGACCCAAAGGCAGCTGGATCAAACCACAAAGACAGCAGAAGAGAACAATATGCTCCTCCGCCGTCTCTTGACCTTGAATGGTAACTCATCCTAGAATTATGAACTGGTTCCTTGTCCCAAACTTATGTTAGTCCTAAACTTATGTCAAGTATTAGGTGATTGTCTGTCTTGGCTCCTAAGAACTTGTCAGTTGTATTGGTCTGTGTTGAACTTATGTTGGTTGTGTTGCTCTGTACTTCAGATCAATGATCATGTGTTGTCGTGTTGAACTTCAGTGACCTGTGTTGAAGATGTCAAGTTCTGTGAGTTGTTGTGTGATCTGATTGTGACGTGATTTGTGTACTTTTGTGATGAAAGATGAGAAAACTGTGACGTTTTCTGTGAACATTTTGTGATGATAAGGGTGTTATTTTCATGATGAAAATTGCTATGTTCTGTGATGAAAACAGATACACTTTATAGGCCACATGGCGCAAAACTGTGATGACACGTGGTGTGACGAGAATGATCCACCAGGTAAGCTCAATGAAGACGTGGCGCCACCGTGGATGCTGACGTAGCACTGGCCACGTCACCTGCCACGTGGCTCTGGCCACGTCCTCCGCCTGCATGCTCCATGCCACGTGGCATAGTCTTTAATGATGAAACTGGTAATCAACTATGATGTAAATATTTTGTCGCTGACGAGCGTCTGTTCTATGACGAAAGATGTATCGTCATTGAAAAGTTCACTTCTATGACAAATTATATGATTTTGTCACGGTGGGATAAATATGACGGCAGTGGTATGACGAACGGGTTTTCGTCACTAATTCATCACAAAAAATCTTCAATGATGTTTTTGTTGCCTGTTGTGACAAATATGTTTCATCATCTATGTGAGTTTCTCTACTAGTGCCTTTCAAGGTGCGCCGTGAGTATTTTGGCGAAATGCACCTTTTGTTATGTTCATGCAATTTTATCCGAGCCTTGTTTGAGTTATTCTAAAAGAAATAAAAATTTGGTGAACAACAATAAAAGAGAACCCTTCAAAAAATAAAACATTATCTCTCTCAAAAAAATGAAGAAATAAAATGTTGGCAAGCATTTTGGGATCCATGCTAATTGAACCTTTGAATTTGATTTTCCTTAAGCATGGGTGTGAACAACTAATCTCAAGGCAATAATAAAATTCTCCAAAAAAAAATCTTTATGCATCCTTCAAGTATTTGTTGTCCACTAACCTTTTGCAGTGAATAAAAAGAAATAACAAAGGAGCAGTGAACAATAACCCCGATACTCGTACAATGCTCCTTGGACCCATGGGGGGACAGATGCATGAGGAACCAAGTAGAACAAATGCAGAGTTTCACTTTGAGTACACAAAGTTTAGCTCTTGCATTTTTGTTCAACGCTTGATAAGTTCTGTTAGGTAAAAATCGCACACACCTCGTCCTTCTTCACCTCATGTTTCCACCCTGCTAAGTTACCCAATCATGCCCAAAAAAATAATATTGAAAATATTAAAAATAATAAGAAAAAAATAAGAAAATAAAAGAAGTCTAGGCTTTTCAAACTCTTCAATAAAATTTAGATTCCCCTGTGATTCAAAACTGGCAGAGTCCTTGCTTGTTTCCACCTTTATTTTTCTTTTGAATAAAGGCAGGTACAAGAATAAATGTGGGGGAGATCTCTCAAAATCACCAATTGCAAACTCATTCGAGATCTCTCCCCCAACGCGTTGCACGACATCAACGGTCCAGCACGCTGAAGAAGAGGACAGATGGAATCTAGGGAGAGATGGTCGAACCTTTGGTTCGGCTAAACCACCTTTGACTTCCCTCAGCTGCATCTTTTTCCTCTTCAAACGACGGTCTGTGCAAACATATCCCTCAAACTCCCTAAGATCTTGAGTTTAAATGAATCTCATGTTAATCACTAAACTTAAATTCACTGAACCTTGCCAAACCCCTCAAAATAAGAGTGCCTTTTACACTCCATGCGCTTCCATGAATAAATTTGCATACTCTTTATTCCTAGTCTTTTGCCTTGTGCTTGTGAACAAAAAAAACTTTATAGGGAACCTATGCTATCTAATGATTGACTTTTGTGACGTGGCTGGATGAATGGAACCAAAACTCTTCCTTGCAAAGTACTTGGTTTATTTTGAAAAGTTTTCAAAATTCTCTAGCTCGGCTCCTCAGATGTTAAATTCCTACCAAAGCCAAAGAATGATCAGCTTGCTAAAACCTTATGATCTTGCGCTTGTCTTTTATTTGAGCTTTGTCAAACTCTGTGACCCTTGTTAGAAACCTTTCATGCTTTCATGATCAAGAGCACGTACACCCCACTAAAATATATGCCAACTTCTACACTGGAATTTGCGCCAAAAACATGCCATCCATACATCCATCCATTCCACAAAATAAAGCTCCACTTTGTTCTATGGCCACTCTCTCCAAAGATTTTTCTATAAGAAAGACATGGGCAATAAAAAAGTAAGAGAGAAGATGTATACCCAAAGAAGGTATGCCACATGCTCAAAGGCATGTCAAAAAAAAGAGATAGAAAAGATGCATACCAAAAAGGTATGCCACATGCTCAAAAGGCATGTCAAAAACAAGAGAAAAAAAAGAAAGAGAATAGAAAAATAGCCCATGTCTCCAAAGAAAAAAAAAGGGGAGAGTTAGTTCACATAAAAGAGTTTATCCACCATCCAACAAAAATTTCCACACACTTGCACATCCTGATCAGGTTGCATGACTTGTTTATTCTCGGATCCAGCTTTTAACTTAGCAACATATGAAAAGCAAGTATGCCTCTTCATCCCTACCCTGAGCTCCCCATAAGCCTGTTTAGAGGTAGGTGAAAAAAAAGAAGGCATCACTTTTCCTTGGTAAGGATTTTGAAACAAAAAGAGAGATTCGAGAGAACATTCTGAGGAGCATGCTACTTCTTATTTCAAAAAAAAAAACCAAGTTTCTAAGCAAGGAAGGTTAATGAACCTGAAGTCTGTACCATTCCAAACTTCAATCACCAAGATAAGCTTGGTAGACACTCAAAAAGTTCACATGTTCAGGAGAAGCTTGGAATAACTTGTATGCAGGTTACATTCAAAGGATTTGCATCCACCTTAGTCCTTCAACCTTTACTTGAGGACAAGCAAAGGGCTAAGTGTGGGGGTGTTGTTGACGGTCCTTAAGTCATGAATCCGACCGTCAACTCCTGCAGCATTCTTATCAAAAGAATCACCAAACTTAGTTATAGGGTTTTTCTCTAACCAATTCCACTAGTTTTGGTGAATTATGATTTGCAGACACCCATAAGCGGAAAGACGGAGAAAGTGTACACAAAACATAGAAGAATACATAGAAGATCACACTATACGTTACACTTACAAGAAGGGCCCCACAACAAATCAGCCCAAGATGCCAAGAAAAAAACCTCCGATGAATCAGGGGCTGGCACACGGATTCAAGGGCGCACAAACATGAGGAAACCACCTCAACTTACCGCCAACACCCATGGACACACTTGGGGACCCACCTGGCAGTGTCCCGGACGAATGGCGGTGCGAGAGGCGGCGTCCCGGGGTCGACCGCACCTGGACTGGCTCCCGTCCAGGTGCCCTTTGGCGGGAGATTAGCTCTGATCTTCGTAAAGGTGGTGCCCATATGTTTCCTTATTGATTCCCACGGGAACCGACGCTTGGAGGCTATATAAGGAGCCCTCACCCCTCATTTCAAGAAGAAAATTTGGAGAAGAAGAGTAGAGGTCCTTCCACTTGTATCTTTAGAGTAGGAAGTGTGTGAGGAAGAAGTGAAAGGAAGAGCCGGGCTTGTCGGCTACTCTTTGTCCTTGTACCTCTACGGATACGATCCAGTTGAGTAAGTATCCGAGTTCATCTTCTGGTAAGATCTTGGTTAAGTTATTCTTACGTTGTTGTTCATTTGCAGGATCATCATCCGTTCTAGTAGCGGATGCTCTAGTGAGGGCCCCTAATAAAGATGGGATAACCCTGCGCATCGCTAGAGTAGTAGTCGATGGCATAAACGTGGTGTTTAGGCCCTAGATTACCTTTGTTTCCTGCGAGTCCAGCTGGCATTGTGAGGTAGACGGCAGGTGGTGATAGCCCTATCCGTCCGCTACGAAGCTGCTTTGTGGTTAGTGTAGTCCTCCTCGCCTGGGTTCGGAGTACAGCTAATAGCCAGAGGGTCCTGGCAGACCAGGGTCAGACCGGTGCCCGAATTAAACGTTTAGCAACCCAAGTTTATCTTTCCTTGACTCCTTTACCTTTGGATAACCACACTACCCTTAAGCCATTATACCTCTTCATTTCCTTGGGTAAACTAGCTAGAAGACCTTTACACATCCATTTCCAGTGAAATTACGATACCCTGAATACTCTCTAGGTGAAGTGCTACAACGGTATCTTCCATGCGCTTGCGGATTTATCTGTAATTGTTAAGAAATACCAACATGACTCATCGCCTTGTCGAAACGACAAAAGTTGGAGGCGATGTGGTATCACTTTGGAGACAGGATAGAGGAACAGGCTAAACTCATCCTTCAATGCAATCCAATCTCCTCCAACTCTCCATGCTCTCCGGTGGTACCAACTCTTGGCTGCTCCCGTCAGAGAGAATGGAAATAGTTTCCACCATAGTGTTTGTTGGGACATAGCGGGTATAATGAGGAGAGAACAATTCTCCTCAAAATCCTGTAGGTGAGTGTAGGGACATTCGTCCTTTCTACCAGAAAAGGACTGAGCATGAACCATGGCTACGAAATTGGGACGGATCTCGTAGCCATCAGATAATATGGGGTGGCAAGATGGTGGCGGTTCGAGGTACTCTGTTGACAGTCATTAAGTGCAAAATCCGATCGTCAACTATACTCACAAACAAAGGAAAACTATATCTCTTACTCACATAATTGTATCACTAACCTAGTTCCAAAGATGTATTATCTATCTAACCTTTGCAGGAATACAAGTCTCAAATAAGAAGGAAACACGAAGGATACGCAGTGAAACATACACATAAGATCACTTGCTGCGACACACTTACAAAGAGGGCCCACTTGGCAGAGCAAACGGGCGTGCCAAGGCACCAGCACCCAAAGAATAAGACCAGGCCCACCTGCCAGAATACAAGGGGAAGGCTGCACCTGGGGAGTGCCACCCAGGGGTCGGCTGACCTCCTGGGTTGACCGACCCTGGACTGACTCCCGTCCAGGTGCATTTCGAGGAGGAGTCGCCGCCAAGTCACCTGATCCTCGAGGATAATGTTTCCATATTAAAGGATGGCGGGAACCAACCTTGGAGAGTATAAAAGGAGGCCCTCACCCCCCTCATTTCACACATAAAACACTTGAGCCTCTCTCCCTCTCTCACACTTGAGACTTGTACTCCTTAGGGTAGTGGAGCTAGGCTAGTACCTTCTCTCTTAGCGAAGCAAGTCGTCCTCAGGGTCGGAGAAGCATTCCTCGTCCTTGGGTAATGGCTTTGTATTCAAATAGTCAATACTCTATTCTTAATGTAGAGTTGTGCCTTGTTTGTTTATCTATCCTGGTAGTATATCATGACTTGTCTTGTTATGCTGCCTTGCTAGCTAATCATATCTTGGCTTGGTGCTTCATTATTTATGCTTTATATATGACTAGGCCAGATGATCATGGGCTTGCCTTAGCGTCTTACTTGTCCATCTGAAGGATGGGAGACCCATGGGCACTAGGGTAGTGACCTCATACACGAGCATGGTGCTCGGGTATGCGGGATCCTTCGGATATGACCGTGCTCCATGGTGTGACTGGGGTAGACGGTAGGTGGTGACAGCCCTGTTTGTCCGCTACGAGAAGCTGCTTCATGGTTAGTGTACTCCCCGACGTTCGGGTACGGTGTAGGAGTTCTGAAAGATATAACGGCCCGGATGTTCTGCGGGGCGGGACATTCTCCCTAGTATCCCTAATTTCCCGGCACCTACAGTCCTAACTATGTGTATGTTGTATGACCTTTGCTTGTGTGAATAGATACTATTAGGACCTTGTTGTATACCTTTGCTCCCACTAACCCGTAGGTTTATTAGTTTATTTTTTATCTGGGATTGGTCAGGTTGTGTGTGTCACATTACCCCTCATTCAATATCTTTATCATTACTTACCCATGTATATGTTATAGTCTATAGTTTATTCATGCCATCATTGGTTATGTACCAAGTAAATCTCTTAAAGCTCATCATGCCCTCCTTTGGGAAAATATAAATAACGATACCCGAATACTCTCCGGGTGAAATGCTACAACGGCATATCCGTGCGCTTGCGGATTCATTCTGTAATCGTTAAGACATACCATGGCGTTTCCTTAGCGCCATCGCTGGGGATGGGACTAACACTCTCGTTCCAAGTGGTGATGCCAAGAAATGCCAACATACTATCGGTATGAAATTGCCGGATTACTAGGAGCGAATTTCATGGGGTAGGTGGTATGCGCGGAAAGGTGTACGTCTGAAAAAAAGCTCTAAAACTAGTATTGCTACCATTCCTCGGCAACAGCGCTAGAAAGCTTGTTGGCACTCCTTAGCCTTTACGAACCAATCTGCAAGTGCACGGATACCGATGTAGCTTTCACCGGGGAGTTTACCTAGGATATCGAATCCAAGGAATGGCAGACGCAACCAGACCTAGTACTATTCAACCGGACCTACCCAGAGAGAGGAGGTAAGAGGGTAGAGGGCTTAACTTTAGTTAGCCAACTCGTTACCCATATAACTAGAAGCTATACTAACTTGATCTACTTCGGCGGCTGGAGCGGAAGGACCACAGACTAAGGAAGAAATGGGGGGTTCCAACTTGGCCAATGATCTATTGCTATGAAAACACCCGAACGCGGTGGACTACAAGGGACACATAAAGTTGTCACTGTAGGAAAAACTGAGTTGCTGATTAGCAGAATCTTATAGTCTAAATACATGAACACCTAATGAGAACTCAATTAATTAGAACTTAATTACTTACTATTCAATCTGTAGATCCTTTTAGAGGCGCTGACGACCCACGCCTGCTCGGTGCAGGCGTGACAAAGACGTAGACAGGAAACGGCGAAGGTCTTCAGTGCCATTTCGCGAGCTAACCTGATCAGAGGTTTGGGTAGACATAATGCTAATTTACTCCCTCAGAAAAGGAGTGGCTGCCCCCTTCTTATAGCTCGTGGTGGCCTGGGACCTAGCCTCTTAGCAGTTGGATGGGCCCACTGATCATAGGCAATGCTTGGTCTAACGTGGTCCTATTCTCATGGGCAGTTAGCCCCTTTAGGATTAGGTCCTCTTTGACTAAGCCAAGATCAATTCCAACATTCCCCCCTTGATCGTAAGGCTTATCTTAAGTTCCATTTGTAGTAGAAAGACATACGAGGTAACACATCATAACAGTCAATAAACACCATTGCAACTTCATTGCCCACGATACGTCATCCTACTCTAATCACTTAGACACTATGGGAGATGACCAATTTACTTATGGTCCTTATGTGCAAATTGTTTTCAACTTCATCATGCGCATTTAGTAATAAGAAAACAACATGTGTTCAGAATCACGGATTTGAGATCTCAATTATCCTAAAATCACAGGTCGTCACAACTCATAAAGCCGGCACAAATTGAGACAACCCTTCAATTAGGAAACATAGCCTGAATGATGTTCAACCCTTCACTTATATGCTGAGCATCGACTTACGTCATTAGAGCATGAGCTTAAACATTATACTATATATGATTCTGGATCTTTCTTTCACAATGTCATGTGTTTGGCAATACCACTAGACATGTTACTCAAAACTAAACTGCACTTCTTATGGTGATTCCGGATCAATTTCTTAATCTAAGGAAAATTATCTGATAACTCAAACTGATCTCATGCTGAAAACTTATTCCTTAATTTCTTAATTTCTGATAGGATCAAAAATATGTCACGACTAAGTTGAAATGTCAGTTATTCCTTAGCGAGCTTGGTTGGAGCCTTCCACAATATAGCTCCCCCAGACTCGAGCAAGAGTGAAGATTTATGTGGAATTTCTAATTTCAACACTCGTAAAATTAGCACCTGAACAACCAACAATCTTGGCTATCAGATTCTTAATTCGTGAGCATATAATGCCTTAGTGCCATGCAAATAATGCAAAGCTTTAATTAGAAGTTTACTAGGGGTCCAATCCTAGATTAATTTCTGCCAAAATCCCAGTTTTAAACATTAAGGGCTCTCAATAAACTTAGGTAAACTTATTGCCCTTGACTCAAACATCAAGAATGATAGAGTTATTATATCTTACACCTCAGTCACTACATGCCTATTGAGTCAAACTTAATACTTTCTTTGAGTCAGACTTAATAAATCTTTGGACCTATCTCGATGGATCTTATTATTCGAAGTCATAATGAACATTATCGAGATAATATGAATTACTGAAGGAAAAGACATTAATGAACATTATGCAATATCCCTATAAAATTTACGTACCATAATATAGATACTCATGGCTCTTGAAAATAATGAGCAACAAGTGTCAAGCTCAATTCCTTGAATTATGATAGTCACTTATCATGAGTAGCAATATTTCCTTTCTTAGAGTCACTATTGCTTGTGTGAACCCTTATGATCCACTGTTTTGACTCGCTTAGGAACTCCATTAGGCATTTAGGTTTGGGTGATTGTCTTATGTGGGATTATTATTTCTATTCCCACCAATCTACTTAGACCTTGCTTGACCAAGAAATATTTATCTGACATGTACGTAATTGAAATATAATAGTACCATCTCAAGTTGGAAGCTTATGATTTTAATGAATACACATGCATAGGGATTTATAATTTGGTGGCATCTTATCAGAGTATACTTATTTTCACCATCTAAAACACATGTGTTTATGCTTTAAATTTCCAACTATAATTCTTATCTTCAGAATGATGGGACAGTCACCATCTCTATCTTAATGAGACGTTCTAATCTCCCCCTCAAAATGTGAATTTATCGGTAAAGTAATCCACATTTTGATCAACTCTCATTAATGGATTCGTGGATGAAGTCATAACTTAATGCTGATGAAAGAACTTATATCAGCTTTCAACATTATCCGTTTGTCTATGTGTAACTCCAAGACTTATCTCAGGACTTATCTTAGATTATTTTCATTATTCCTAAGGAAATGTCGACAACATGCTCATAAGGCTGCCAATCTTTACTCAAAACGCACATTCTAGATTTCACTTTCTCAATCTGTGCCTCATGATTGAAACGAACTCAAACTTTTATAGGATTCTAATGTCCCAACTAATTATTGTCAGAGAAATCTATGTGAATTGCTCCCCCAGATCCGAAGAAATTTACATAACCTTTAGATCCTGACATATCCTCAAGGGACATAGATTTAGGATAGGCATATGGGAAATGATTCATTGGATTCTTATCAATGCACTAATGACCAAGACTTTACCAATGAGAGCTCGTACTCATGTGCATAATTAATTATATCCTTAAGAACCAATGTACTGAAATTTAGATACTATTACTCAATACTTTCTTACAATACTTATGTACCACTATTTTAGTGTCATCAACTTTCTCTTATTCAGTCCCTTAATCTTATGGATATTCTTTTGCCTCATCTACCATGAGCATAAGCTGAACCTCCTTCGTAGGTTTTCTTTTAGAGTCACATTTTGAATGTGAACCCACAATAATTCACTATTTTGACTCTATTAGAAACAGATAATAAGTGAGGTCGTGAGGAGGCAATAGTCTTAATCCTATGATATCATGCGAGATGGATAACTTATAAAGTTTCTACTTCCTGAGCGGTACTCTTTATACAATACCCTTTAGCTATAAGTGGAACAAAACTCATCAATAATGGAGGTATGCCACAATTCGATGATCTCTTATGATGCTTATACTCCAATTTATCTTATAATTATGTTGGCAATAGTAATTCATCTTAGACTCAGCCAACTCATTTACTTAAACACATAACCCTTCTCTCTGAACTAGATCATTGTCCACTTTACTCTAGAAGCAACTACTTAGGGAGTGGACTCAAAAGTCTTAATCCATGCTAGATGTTCTTAAAAATTTTGATTTATGGATTTCTCCCCGCATCCCTATTAGCATGATCACAGAAGGTATACTTCTTTTAATCAAGTTGCTCTATTGGCCATTCAACCGATGAGAAAATTGTTGGATTATCTTCATCATTCTAAATTTTTGAAGCCTTATCTAATGAGAGTCAAATTTGTGTGTATGAATAGCAATCTTTTTCATATTGCTTATAGGGTACTGAAATTAGCCAAAAACTTATGACTGAATGGGATATTGCTGTAACACCTCAGGTGTTTAAATTACAAAATAAGCCTCATTAGCTTAACACGATGCATAAATAACTAAGAAGAGTGTAAAAGAAAGGAGTTATAAATTAGTTTTGCTTTGAATTGAAAATAGTTGTGTATATGTGCATAAATACATCTACTTTAATCAAACAATTTAAATAACTTTCACATTGATGCAAACATGGCTGCAAAATTGAACAGGCACATCGTTATTGACATGATAAATAAAAGTCTAGTTGAAGCCTAGGAGTGAATGCAAATTTTTGCCCAGAAAATGGCGTGCACTCCGAATTATACTTTTTGAGTTTTCAAAATAACTTCTAAACTAGAAATCAAATGAACTTTGGTCTGAAACAAAACTTGTGTAACTTTTCATTTTGAACAACTTTCCTGTTCAGAGATTTTTGAGTTGCAATACAAAAATTTGAGTAACACTTGACTTTGCAAACCAGCCCCTGCCTTTTCTTCTATTTTCACTGCAGACCATTCTTTCTCCGCCCGCCCGACCCTCCGACGCGCAGTCGCTTCGCCCGACCCTCGGCTACGCCCGACCCTCTGATGCGTAGTCGCCTCGCCCGACCCTCGGCGCCCAATCCCCTGCCCGCGTCCGCCGCACGCCGCGCCGGCTCTGTTCGCCGCCCACCGTGACCAGTAACGCGCCCCCACCATGCCGCCCGTCCCCAGCATTGCCCGGTTCTCTCCCTCCCTCCTGCAGCCTATAAAAGGCGACACAAGGCCACTCGCGCGCGCCTCAACCCCCAGAACGCCGCCGCCGCTGCCATTACCGCTGTCGTGCACCACCCGCCCGTGGAGTCCCATCCTCCAGCCTCCCACTACCCAAACCCATCGCCCAGCGAGCTTGCCCTCCCTCCACTGAAGCTCACCGGCCTCTTCCTCCGCCATCTTGACCGCCGGAGCACCGCCAGCACCGCCCGCACCGCCGCCGCTCCCCTGCGGCTCCGCGGACATCCCACTCCGAAGCTCCTCCGTCCAAGCCAAGCCTTGAAACGGTTTCCCCTCAACGCCGCGAAGCTCATCGACCAGCCCACGACCTCCCCTCCTCGCCGGAGCACCGTCCCCGACGCTCCGCACCGCCGCCGCCCCTCTGTTCCACGCCGACGAGCCAGCTCCTTTCACCCCCAACCCAGACCAAGCCCACCCCAAGGCAGCTCTCACCTCCCTGGATCTCCATGACCCTTTTCCCCTCGCCGCCGACGAGCCCCCTCGCCAGAATCTGGCCGGCCACCATGCCAGCGCCGCCCAGGGACCCAATTGCAACGATTGAAATCTTTAAAAGAGTCTGCACGCAAGTTTCCAGGGGCATATCTGTAAACCTGTGTTTAAACTTTGAATTCAAAAACAGTGAACTTGTAAAATTCATATAAAATCGTAGAATAATCGGAAAAATACAAACTCCACTATTCTGGAATTGTTAGATGAAAATCTACAACTTTTGTTACATGTTTTTGTTCAGTTGCTTGCTAAATCTTGCTCTAAATTAAATGGAAAGTTTAATAGACTTTAATTGTACCCATTGTTGTACACCAGTTCTGAACCTGATTTTTTGACAGCAGATTGGTTGCTTGATGTGTAGGCCGGTGTAAAAATATTAGGACCAGAACCCATTTCTTGCTAAACGTTTTAATAAAACTTTTTTATGACATGAAATAATAAAACTAATTTGTAACTGTTGTTATATTGTGATTCATATTGTGAAACTTTTCCAGAGCTGTTATGTTGATGCCTAAATACCACAGAAAAAGTTTAGAACCTTTTTCCTACCTGTAACTTATTTATATAATTTTGTGGTGGGAAAAATGCACTAAATAAAGATAATTAGTTCTATACTTGGAAAATGTTCAACTTTTTACAAAAACATCCTGTAGAAATTAATATTTATTTAACATAAGTGTATCTTGTCCTATTTATTATGCTTTGTATCTTGCACAGTAAAATCTAAAAATTTTTGCAGTATCACATATATGGATAGATTGACACCCTGTAAAAGTTTTAGCATCAATACATGAATGGTTTGTTCTGTATAAAAATAACTATGTTCTAGTAGTGGCTGTATATTACATTTTTCATAATTATTCTGCTGCGTGAAAATGTCTGAAATTTTTAAAGTGCCTTTGTCTCTGCATAATGTGCTCTAAATAAAAATTTCATCACCATAAATTTCATCCATGTTGTGCTTAGAAAATTATGTTTCCAACATAACACAACCTCTTCTTGTTTAATGAAGTTAATAGTTTAAGTTATACTCTATTAACAATTGCCCAAAGAAATCTTAACTAAGTAACTTCACAAAAAATCGATGTTTTGTGGACTGCAACTTTATCGTGAAGGAAACTAATCGTCATATACCATCACTATAACTTACACTTGTGCATTCATATAGAATCGACTACTCTCGCCGACGGAACGTACGAGCTGGTGCCTGCGTCTGAGAGTGAGCAGCGTGAAGCCCAATTGAATCTAACTGAAGCCTTCGAAGACCCGAACCCGAATTCGGACGAGCCCCAAGCTAACTTTACCCAAGAAGGCAAGCCCCGGAGCATGAACCCTACTTTCTAAACTTATTCAACTTATTACTCTATTTTACTTGTGCATTAAGTTTATAGGAGTTGGATGAAAACTTTGTTGCATGATCCTAGGTACCCATGCTCTGAACACTAGATGTAAGGTTCGATAGAATGCTATGCTAATAGGACTCGGTAAAAGTCGAGTGATTTCCTGTCACTCGCGAGAATTTAGAAGTTAAATGTTTACTACATGCTGCAATCATAAGGTCGACGGACGGGGCTATGGTACGTTGTTTATGTTGATGATTGAGGCCCCGTCTGTTTAGTGAAAAATGCTAAGGCCGCAGTGTGTGGTAGTGGTGGTTAAGTCTTTGAACGTACTAACCACATGCCGAGAATATGGTAATCGGTAAGCTTAAGTACTGGATTGAACCGAGGCCGGAATATACTCCCCACCGTCTTGAATTCATTCACATCTAGCTAATGGCGGGTGCATGTGCCGCCATGGCTAGGCCATGGGGACGTGTAGTCGAGGGCGGTGGGCCTGTTCCGTGAAGCGGGAATTGAAGGGAAAAGTTGCACGTGTGACTCTGTGAGTAACCACATGACGTGTGTTTAGGTTTCCCTTGCAAGGTTAAGAAATTCGATTCGAATCGTCCGTTTCTCGCGGTTATTGAGACTGCTTGACCCTTTTACCACATAGAGTAAGAAGAGAAACAATGATGATGCTTAATCTTGTTGGATGCAAATTAATTCTTCCACCATGTATGATATTGGATAGTTTCTTACCTAGAATGGTTAAAGAAAATTAGAATCTGGAGCTAAAATTTGAATGTAAGGACCTACTTGTATATGCTTTTTGGCAAAACAAACCCCTCAAGCCAAAAAGCCTTGCATGTCTAGGAGTCGGCTAAGTATATTCTACTAGTCGGGTAAGCCTTGTTGAGTATTAGTATACTCAGCCTTGCTTGTGGCTTGTTTTCAGGTGATACTTTCAAGGATATGATTGCTAGTTTGATTTGGCCGTGTACCCTTCCTCCTGGTTGGTCGGTGGAATGGGATACGCCCCCGGCCAACAATGATAATGCCGAGTGATGTCTCGTACGGGCTTCATCGAGACATCGTGTATCGTCGAGTAGTTGATCGTTATTTTTTTTCCTCTGCATTGAACTCTGAAGAACTCATTACTTTGAACTCTGAACTACCTTGTTTTACAAATTATAAACTCCGTTGTAGTAATAATTTATGATGAACCCTGTGGTGTAAATTTGTGGAATGTTGTATCCTCTGGGCTCACCTTCGTGTGAGTACATGTATGTGTGGTTTCGATCGGCAAAAACCGTGGTTGTATCGGGAGGTTACCCGACAGACCAGTGGATTATTCCGTTTGAAGTGCGAGTTAGCCCCGATTGCCCTTGTGGTGATGGTTAGCGCGCTTGAGCCAGATTAATTCAGGTGGTTTTGCCACAATTACTTAACAATGTTGATATCCACAATAAAACGAGAATAACAATCTACCATGATAGAAAACCATATATGTTAGATTTACATCATGTTGACGCTAAACTTAATAATTCTACTTCGCATCACCGTTGGGCAGAAATGAAGGAAAAATCATAAATAATAATGGTCTGACTCATGAAGTACCTATGAAAAGGTCTAGTTCACTAATTAAGATGACAAATGATTACTAATGACTTTTCTTTTTGTCTAAAACATGAGCCATTATGAGTTCTTGGGAATGATATTTGTTATCTAATCAGAACTTCTCATTGGTTCCATCCCAATTAGAGACACTTAAAACTCACATTATCATCACTTATTTGGAGCACACCTTACCATTACTTATAAAGGTGTTATTAGAAAATCCCAAGAATGACATAATGTTATTTCTAACCAAAATTTCTCTAACCAAAAATTTCTTATTGGTCCATTTTTGTTAGGACAAACTTAATCATAACAGAGTCTTAATGCGGAAGCAAAAAATTAGAATAGGATACTTAGATTCTAATAATGCATAAAATTTAAAACTCACTTAATGTAGCCCCCTTTTCAACATTAACTTATATTAAATAGAAGCACCTTAACATCAATTTAAATTTTGCAGTACCGTTGGGTAGGAGCAAAATAAA
Organism: Panicum miliaceum; assembly: GCA_032594955.1. Classification (NCBI taxonomy): domain Eukaryota; kingdom Viridiplantae; phylum Streptophyta; class Magnoliopsida; order Poales; family Poaceae; genus Panicum; species Panicum miliaceum. The sequence goes on along the minus strand of CM064070.1, from coordinate 50,911 downwards.
ACAATTAAACTGAAATCTCATGAATCAAATTTTGCATCACCTTTGGGCAGAAGCAAAATTTCTTAGCATCAATAACTCAACAAAAAGCTTAACTTTGCATAGCCATTAGGCAGAAGCAAAATTACTTAGTATGAATAACGCAGCGAAAAACTTAATTTTGCATCACCGTTGGGCAGAAACAAAATAACTTAGCTCAAATAGCGCAGCGGAAAACTTAATTTTGCATCACCGTTGGGTAGAAGCAAAATAACATAAATAAAACTAAGCATCTCATGGCAATTAATTAAAATCAACGTTGGTCAGAATTTAATTAAATGCTCAAAATAAAACTAAACAATTCCAAATAAATTTCATGTTGGTTCTATTTATTTAGAACAGTAACTCATAATTTTCTCATAATTTTCAATGCAATAAAGGCTCTCAAATAAATTTTCTAAGTACTCATTAATTGAATTCGAGAGGAAAACACTGAAAACCCAATTCTGAAATGAATAAAACTTAAATAAAGGGAAATTTTAGGGGCCAAAACTAATATGGGCTGTCGGTCCAAAAACCGACCAGCAGGCCGCCGAACCAGCCCAGCCGGCGCGCCTGCTCCCCTCATCCCGCCAGCTTCCCCCACCCCGCGCTGAGATCTCAGCCGTTCATCCGAAAAGACCTAGATCGGACGGTTCAGCGGTCTTATCGGAGGTATAAAGGGTGTTGGCTGCTCACAAACCCTAACTCTAACTTCATTTCTCCCTTTGCCCTTCTCCAGGAGACATCTGACGGCGGCTCACTGGCCGCCGGCCGCCACCACGCCGCACCACAAGTGCGCCGCCGAGCTCCTGAACAGCCTCCGCCAGCACTCTTCTCCCCAACCTTGCCGGCCACAGCTACGCCGCCGGTTCCAGCGCTTCGGCGGCCATGGAGCCGGCCTGCATCCGCTGCTCAGTTCGGCCGTGGTGCCGCTACTTCGCAGCCGGTGGCCTCTTGCGCCGGCGCCGCCGCCTCACTAATGCCCAGCCGCAGTGAGGTCCTTGTTGCCTCGCGTGTGTGTGGGCGCGGGTGTGCCGTGCGTGTGCATCCTGATCTGAAGCCCCGCCTCCGTGGTGCCTTTGTGTCCCGTGTGCGTGGGACGAGGGCGCGACGCTGCCGTGCTGTCCTGAGGCTGCTGGCGTGGAGCTTTGGCCGGTGCTTGCCTCTGGCCTTAGTGTCGTAACCTGTCGAGCACTGGAAGCAACCTTGCCGGTGGCGCACGCGCTTAGTTGCATGCGCCGCCGTCGAGTAGTCCTCTAGGCACTCCTCATGATGGGAAGACGCCCGCGGTTCCTTTTTCCTTTTATTTTTTTTATTGTTTATGCTGAGAATCTCATGGTTTGGATTTGAGGGGTTCATGGGGTAGAATCTTATGGTTCTAATCATTTTAATACTGATTCCTCTTTTACTCCTCGGATCTAAGCTTATTCATGCGAGATCACGAACTAATAGATCTAAACTAAAAACATGAAAAGATCGAACTAATGCACGGATCTAGTGCACACTGACGAGTAAGAATGGATCTTAGGATTCATGATTAGACTAACCTGGCTCGTGATGCCAAATGTAGGAAAAACTGAGTTATTGATTATCAAAATCTTATAGTCTAATTACATGAACACCTAATAAGAACTCATTTAATTAGATCTTAATTACTTACTATTCGATCTGTAGATCCTCTTAGAGGCGCTGACGACCCGCGCCTGCTCGATGCAGGCATGACAAAGACGTAGATAGGAAATGGCGGAGGTCTTCAGTGCCATTTCGCGAGCTAACCTGATTAGAGGTTTGGGTAGACATAATGCTAATTTACTCCCTCAGAAAAGGAGTTGGCCTGGGACCTTGCCTCTTAGCAGTTGGATGGGCCCACTGATCATAGGCAATGCTTGGTCCAAGGTGGGCCTATTCTCATGGGCAGTTAGCCCCTTTAGGATTAGGTCCTCTTTGACTAAGCCAAGATCAATTCTGTTGACGCCAGATTTTGACACGTGTTGAATCAGCGTCAGGAGAAGAGACTGGCCGATGCAGCAGATCTAAAGGCTACAGTAAAGAATCGGCCAATTGAGGTCACAGTTGGGAATCGGCCGATTGGCGATGCAACTTGCGCTAACAAGATTGGGACCACAATAGAGGATCCTGATTAAAAGTGGCCTAATGTTGGTCAACGGAACAATGCTGATTCGGTCAAGAGGCAAAAGAAAAGAGTCCTGATTGGATTAAGAGACGGCGGCAGAAGATTCTGCAGGAGTCCGTTTCCTTTATAAGAATATTATAGATATAGCAGTTTTTAATAAGATTGTAACAAGTCGTAATTGACCAGGAGTCCTGGTTTTAGGGTATAAATAGGAGTCGCCAGGGCTTTGTAAGATATCATCACATCAATCAACAAAACACTTCTACTTTTTCCTAGTACTTTACTTTCAAGTCGGCGACTTTGCCAATACTTTTTCTTCTTTCACGAGTTCGTACGGGTTGGCAGGGCTGCATCAACTTGATCTCGGGCCAATTGGTAGGTTCCGCTTATCGAGTAACATCTGAGCTTTAACTACGGGCGCATCGCTGTGGTTTCGTTTGGATTTATTCACCAGTTATCGATATTTACTAGAATTATAGGTTTTACCTGTTGTTCTAGTATTATCACCAGTTATCCAGCTTGAGATTGGAATTATCGGCTTTATCATCGCTCTTCCTCGTTCATCGTCGTATAGCCGATTAGAACTATTTCAAGTGTTGCATCTGTAATAATTGTTTAAGTCGCTCCAGCAGCTTTCTTTGCAATTATTACGTGATTATCGGTTGATCCATAGCCGATCATCTTCATAGCAAATCGGCCGATTCGCCGATGCGCTCTTAGGGACAGATCGGAATCCCAGCCGATCAGAACGCCCTGAATTTAATACTCTTATTTCCTTGTCAATCAACAGGTCAGATTGACTGGCACACCGCGCGAACCGCACCAGGGCAAATAACCCGAACAGGAGCTAAGCAGATTCTCCCAGGTCGTGTGTCCGACGCTAAAGACCATCGGCCGATTCCTGGCCGATTTTAGCGCCAACACACTTTTGGCACGCCTGGTGGGACCAACTTCAAGAACCAATATGTCTAAGAACGCAGAGGTTTCCGAAAGCAATATCATTGAGGTCACAGAAGCGGATCTCAAGGACGATCAGAAGGAAGAATTGGCTAAACATCTGGAAGATTACAAAAATATGTATTTGTAGTCATTCAGTCGTACCAGAAGCGGGGAAGCAGTCAAGAAAGCTCCTTTTCCTGTTCCCCGCCACATCACCATCGCTGAGGATTCGGGCAAGATGTCTGATATGATCCAATAGTCCGTCTATCAGGCTTTCATCGATCAATCCTCGGTGATGACCAACACGGTGTATAACGCCATCATCAGCTCTCTGGTCAGCGGAGCAGCTCAAGGATATCAGGGGCCAGCGTATGCCCCACCTATTGCACCTCCAGCCAGAAGCTCACTAGTCACGTCCCACTCAGCTCCTCAGCCGATGTCGACGCAACGCAAGGGATACAACACTCCGTTGCCTCCAGCGTCTCCAAGGTATAGCGGTGCACCATGTTTCCCATCACAGGCACCGCTTTAGCCTGTCCAGATTGCTTCTGTGCAATCGCTGCCCACAAACTCAGTACCCTGGGGGGCATCGGCAACGACGGCTTTCCCCGATCCATCAACCGGGCATGGGAGCTATCCGATTCAGAAATCGGCAGGGGGGCAGGCGCTGTAGAGGCACTCCGAAGCACGGCACCAATGACAATGTACGACGGGGCAGCGGATTCGCTTCGCCATCAACTGTCAGCTGCTCAGACGGCCATAACACAACACAATTCGCCGCATGCTTCGATCCATCACCCAGCCGCACCGCCGCCAATCCTCCAACATATGCCGGCACCTCGAACGGCCATTCATCAGCAGCAGGTGGACTGGACGGTAAGAATAGCAGAGGTAATTCAGGACCAGTTTGGGTTGAAGCCGAAAATGCAGACTTATACATACAAGATGCCATACCCATCGGCCTACGACCTGCTGCCGTTTCCTCACCGATACAAGGTTCCTGATTTTACCAAGTTTTCGGGGCGGACGACACATCTACTGTGGAGCATATTAACAGATTCATCATCCAGTGCGGAGAAGCCGCCACGCAAGATGCCCTGAGGGTGCGCCTGTTTTCATCGTCTCTGTCTGGATCGGCCTTCCAGTGGTTCACCACTTTACCACCCAATTCCATTGTTACTTGGGCCGATCTGGAAAAGCAGTTCCATAAGTACTTCTACGCGGGGGTACATGAGATGAAACTCTCAGATTTGACCAGCCTTAGGCAGAGGAGCGACGAACCTGTAACTGGATACATACAGAGGTTCAGAGGAATCAGGAACAAATGCTACAGTCTGGCTCTAACCGATGCCCAGTTGGCCGATATTGCTTTCTAGGGCCTCCTGCCACAAATCAAGGAAAGGTATGCTTTGCAAGAATTTGAAAGCCTAAGCCAGATCGTTCACCGATTGGCAGGACAGGAAGTCCGTCCGTTTGAGCAGCGGAGGAATTTCCAGAAGAAGGTGGCATACCTAGAAGGGTCTGAATCGGAGGGGGAGGAGGAAATCGGCCTAGCAGAATGGGTAAAAGGCAAGAAGCCAATATCGTGCCCTTTCGAAAAGAAAGAACCAGAGACATTCAGCTTTGATACAACAAAGGCTGATAAGATTTTTGACTTACTACTTCAGGAAGGGCACATCAAGCTATCACAATACCATACCATTCCTTCGGCCGATCAGCTCAAGAAGATGAAATACTGCAAGTGGCACAACGCCACGTCTCATGACACGAATGAATGCAAGATCTTCCGTCAGCAGATTCAGTCGGCCATCGAGCAGGGAAGACTCAAGTTTGAAACCCCGGTAAAGCCGGCGAAGCCGATGAAGATTGACCAGCATCCTTTCCCAGCCAACATGGTTGACACGGGAAGGAACTCACTTCAAACCATGGTGCTAACGTCAGAATTGGCAAGAAGAAGCGGCGCCGTAGATCCTAGGAAACAGGTCATGGTGGATGAAGTCAAAGGGAAAAGGCGGACTGAAGACAAGGGCGAAGGATCGGAACGATCCCATAGACCCATCACTTCCCAATTCTTGCTCAGCAAATATCGACGACATCAGGAATAGTCAAGATACCACGAAGAGATGATACGCCGACACGAGGACCATTGGCAATGTCCGTTCTTCATCCACTGCTGGGAAAACGACCTCCGATTGCCCTCAGCCGATAACTGTCCTGAGTGCAACGGATTGAGCCGCAGCGATCGCCCGTTCAAAAGATCACGCTCCAGAGACAGAGAATCAGAGCCGATCAGCAGAAATCGGCGGGAACAAGAAGGGCGGCACCTTTCAGTGCATGATTGGCAGGGGGCAGAGTTGACCGATATCACCGGTCGAAAGGCAGGATCAACCAGCAGGATCGACTGGGGGCAGAATCAAAGTACTCGATCGGCTGGAAGAGATGGCTGATGATAGGATGTCGGATGAAAACCCCCTAGGGAGGGAACCAGATTGGGAGCGCGCCAAATCATCGGCCAAACCAGTAAACCCCAGGTGGTGCCCTGATGGATTGTCTAAATCCCAGAAGCGGAGAATCCAACGCCTGCGCCAATGGGAGCAACAAGAAGAAGAGCAGAGGCAGGCGGTGGAAAAGAGAAACGTCAAGTCTCGGATCTGGTGCCCCAAGAAAAACAACAGCAAGGAAGCGGGCAGTCAGGAATCGGCAGCCGATGTCAACATGGTATTCATATTGCCGATGGAGTTCATGGCGCCTTCCGATCGAGACAAGGCGGCAAGGGTGGAAGAGCAAATGGCGCAATTGGTGTTAGAGCCAATGACGGCCACTTTTGAGAAACCAGAAGAAAAAAAACGGCAACATCTTAAGGCGTTGTTTCTCAAAGGATACGTTAACGGACGACCCGTTACCAGACTACTAGTGGATGGAGGCGCCGCAGTCAACATTATGTCGTATGCCATGTTCCGCAAGTTGGGCAAAAGCGATGAAGACCTGACCAAGACGGACATGATGCTCAAGGACTTCGAGGGCAACGTGTCTCCCGCCCGTGGAGCGCTCTTCGTCGACCTCACCATCGGCAGTAAGACCCTTCCTACTACCTTTTTCGTTATTAATGGTAAGGGGTCCTACAACATGCTGCTCGGTCGCGACTGGATACATGTGAATTTCTATGTCCCATCTACAATGCACCAATGCCTCGTGCAACGGGTCGGTGACAGTACCGGAATAGTTATCGCCTATTCCGCCTACAGCGTCGCAGCAGCCGATACGCAATAGTGGAGCTGTGAGCATGTCAGATGTATATCTGGCAGGACTTGGGACACTAATTTCCTGAAGGTGTCCGATTTCGGTCTACAGCCGATCCAAGCAGTCGGCTCTGAAGATTCAGAATAGATGGATCAGCTCGTCCGAGAAGACGGAAAGCTTGGTCATGGGTTTACGTCGGCCGATTCATTAGAGATGGTGGATTTGGGAGATAGCAGCAAACCAAGGCCGACGTATATTAGTGCTAACTTGGATCCTGGATATAAGTGTAAATTGATAAGTTTATTAAAAGAATTCAAGGATTGCTTTGCTTGGGAATACCACGAGATGCCAGGTCTAGACCGGTCCATTGTTGAACATTGGCTACCTATAAAATCAGGATATCGGCCATATCAGTAACCCGCACGACGGTGCAACCCCAAAATTCTACCTGATATAAGAGATCTCAAAGTTGATTGAAGCAGGATTTATTCGGCAATGCCGCTATGCCGAATGGATTTCTAATATTGTGCCCGTGTATAAGAAAAACGGAAAACTGCGCGTGTGCATCGACTTCAGGAACCTGAATCAGGCTACACCAATGGACGGATAGTCAATGCCGACGGCCGATGTCTTGATAGATGCCGCCGCAGGACACAAAGTCATCAGTTTCATTGATGGTAATGCCGGGTACAATCAGATATTAATGGCCGAAGAAGATATCTCGAAAACGGCTTTCAGGTGTCCAGGTCACCTTGGTCTATTCGAGTGGGTTGTAATGACCTTTGGGTTAAAGAACGCCGGTGCTACATATCAGTGGGCCATGAACTATATCTTTCACAAGCTCATTGGTACATTGGTGGAAATTTACATAGATGATGTTGTGGTCAAGTCAAAAGGTCATCAGGAACATCTGGCCAATTTACAAGAAGTACTGGAGTGCACAAGGAAGCATGGTTTCAAAATGAACCCGAACAAATGTGCATTTGGCATATCGGCCGGGCAATTCTTAGGATTCATGGTCCATGAGCGCGGGATAGAGGTTAACCGGAAGACCATAGACACCATCAACAAAGTTGTGGCCCCACAGAATAAAACTGAGCTGCAATCCCTCATCGGCAAGGTCAATTTTATTAGAAGATTCATATCCAACCTATCTGGGCGTATTCGAGCTTTCACCCCTTTGTTGAAATTGAAGCCCGACCAAGAATTCGTGTGGGGAGAAGAACAACACAGAGCGTTAGAAGATATCAAGCAATATCTGGTTTCACCTCCGGTGTTAGTCCCGCCACAGCCTAGTAAGCCATTCAAATTATACTTATCGGTTGATGAACAAGCTATTGGATCGGTGTTGGTACAGGAGTTCGAAGGAAAGAACAAGTGGTATATTATGTCAGCAGAAGACTCCTGGACGCCAAAACAAGATGCTGTGCCTGTGTTTATACTTCTCGTGTACCAAGCTCAGGCACTATTTGTTATCGGCAGAGTGCATAGTGGTATGCAAAGATGATGTGGTGAGATATATGCTGTCACTGCCGATTTTGAAAGGACGGATCGGAAAATGGATCCTGGCTCTGTCAGAATTTGACTTAAGGTACAAATTGGCCAAAGCTGTCAAGGGTCAAGTCATGGCCGATTTCGTAGCCCAACATTATGGACCGGAAGTTGCTATCATTGAGCCGGTTCCATGGACTCTGTAGTTCGATGGTTCTTCGTGTGGGGCCGGATCAAGAATCGGCATCGTTCTTGTATCGCCTCGGGGGCAAGTTATGATTTCTCTCTGCCGATAGAAGCATCCGCAACCAATAACCAGGCGGAATATCGAGCCGTCCTGTAACAACCCTGATAAATTACATTTCTAAAGCAATGTCATTAGCCCAAACCAATGCTTAACCAACTAATAAAAGGGTGAAAAGAATTAGAACAAGTTAAGTTGAAATTTCAAATTTGAAATTGGGCACATATGAATACCTTTGAATTTTTAAATTAACTTTCAAACCACAAGCCAAATGAGGTGTTGCCTGAAACCAAACTTGTAGAACTTTTTATTCTGAACAACTTTCATGCTCAAAAGTTTTTGAAATTCAAATTAGAAAGTGGAGAAAACATCCTGTTTGCAACCAGCCCCTTGGAACTTTTTAAATTCTCGCAAATAGGCCCTTTTCCCCCTCCTCTCTCTCCCCTCCCCGCCCGACACACCGGCCAGGTGGCCGGCGATGCCTGACCGGCGCAAGCCGCCAGGCCAGTGGCCGCCGGTCCTTGCCCCCAAGCCCAGCTTTGCCCCCCCCCCCCCCACCGCCGCGCTGCCCAGCCCCAGCTCGCCACGCGCGCACGCCAGCCGCGCCTCTGCTCGCCGCCCGCCGCGCCCAACGGTCGCGCCGCGCCGTGCCGCACCGCCCGCCTCGACCCGCCCGTCGCTGAGCTCGCCTCCCGCCCGAGCCGCTGCTGCAGCTGTCCCCCAATCCCGTGCCGCGCTATCCTCGCTCCCCCACGCAAATCCCCAGCGCCCAGTCGCGCGCCTCTGCCCTCCGCACGCCGCGCCGGTGAACCGAGCCGCCCACCGTGGCCAACCCCGCGCCATTGCCGTGCCTCCAACCCCGCGCATCGCCTGGCACCCCTACCTCCCTCCTGCCCCTATAAAAGGCGCCACCAGAAAGCAGAGCACTCGCCGCCGCCATTGTCGCCGCCGAGCTCCACCCGCTCGTGGACAGCCTTCCACAGCCGCCTCCTGCCCAAATTGAAGTGCCAGCCACCACCACATCATCCCACCGGAGCTCACCGACCCGCTCAACGCCGCCCAGGACCGCCGGAGCACCGCCGCCCGCGCTGTCACCGCCACCGCCGCCCCTGGTCACCGCGGACAGCTCGACTCCGACCCCCTCTGCCCAAGCCAAGCACCGGAGCAGCTTCCCCACGCGCCACTGAAGCTCCCCGTCCAGACCAGACCGCCCCAAGCCCGCCGGAGCACCGCCGTCGACGCGTACCGCCGCCGCCGCCCCTGCTCCAACGCCGACGAGCTACTCCCGGCCGTCCCCCACCCGACCAAGACCCCCACGAGGTAGCCCTCGCACCCATGATCCTTCCCCGGCCCTCACCCCTCGCCACCGGTGAGCCCCTCGCCGGAATTTTGGCCGGCCACCGTACCCGAGCTGCCCAAGGACCCAATTGCAGTAATCGAAATCTTTAGAAGGGTCTGCACGTAAGATTCCAAGGACCCAGATGTAAGAGAAAGATTCAAACCTAGTTTCAAAATCAGTGAACTTGTAAAATTCGTATAAAATAAATTCTTATTACTATGTCTAGGATCCTGTAAAAATAAATTCTTATTTTATACGAATAAATCCTACGAATAAATTTATTATGCTCATATTATTCGTATAAAAAATAAGTTTCAAGAGCATAGTAAATATGACATTACACTTTTACAGTAGGAGATTTACTTGTTATATAAGCCAATGTAAAAAGATCAGGCCCAAATTCCGTCTCTATCTACACTGTTTATTAAACTTGGTTTCATACCATGTTTGGATAGAATTAATTGTCCCTGCAGTTAGGTTATGAATCACCTAATGGACCTTTTGCTGTACTTGTGTAATGGTACCTAGATGCCATAGAAAAATTTAGAGGCTTTTTATCTCACAGGAACCTATTTATTTGATTTAGGTGCTAATAACACACATTAAATCACGAAAATAGTATCTTAGCTTGGAAAATTCTCATATTTTTACTAGAAGATACTCAGTGGTAGAGGTTGCTGTGTAAAAAGTTTCATGGACAAAAACCCTGTGTAGGATCCTGTAAAAATAAATCCTTGAATAACCTAGGAGTGTAATTTCATATTTACTATGCTCTGAAAACTGCATAATAAATCCTATAAAAATTACAGTAGGTCTTGCATGATTAAATGAAAGCCCTGTAAAAATCTTAGTCTCAGTTTTTGCACCATTTGTTCTGTACAAAAAAAACAAGAATCTAGCAGCAACCATGTATTATATTTTTCATAATTAATCTGCTGCATGAAAATATCTGAAAATTTTACAGTAAGCTTATCCTTCCCTGATATGCCTAGATCCAAGGTTTTATGACCAGAAACTACTCTCTGTAGTAGTTACACTTAAATCACGTTTTCATGAAGAACATAAGTTCCCATGAACACCCACCCCACCTTGCTTAGCGAAGTTACTTATTGTACTATTCTACTCTATTAACGATTGCCCACAGAAATCTCAACAAGATAATATCGCAACCAAATCGCTGTTTGTGAGCTACAACTTTGACGTGAACGAACATAATCGTCGTATAACCTCACTACAACTTATATCGGTGCATTCATATAGAATCGACGACTCTCGCCGACGGAACGTACGAGCTGGTGCCCGCGTCCGAGAGTGAGCAGCGCGAAGCTCAAGTACATCTAACTAAAGCTCTTGAAGACCCGAGCCCAAGTTCGGAAGAGCCCCAAGCTAACTGTTCACAAGAAGGCAAGCCCCGGAGCATGAACCCTATTTTCTAAACTTATGCAACTTATTACTCTACTTTACTTGTGCATTAAGTTTATAGGAGTTGGATAAAAACTTAGTTGCATGATCCTAGGTACCCATGCTCTGAACACTAGATGCCAGGTTCGATAGAATGCTATGCTAATAGGACTCGGTAAAAGTCGAGTGATTTCCTGTCACTCGCGAGAAATTAGGAGTTGATTGTTTACTACATGCTGCAATCATAAGGTCGACGGACGGGGCTATGGTACGATGTTTATATTGATGATTGAGGCCCCGTCTGTTTAGTGAAAAATGCTAAGGCCGTAGTGTGTGGTAGTGGTGGTTAAGTCTTTGAACGTACTAACCGCATGCCGAGAATATGGTAATCGGTAAGCTTAAGTACTGGATTGAACCGAGGCCGGAATATACTCCCCACTGTCTTGAATTCGTTCACATCTAGCTAATGGCGGGTGCATCGGCCGCCACAGCCCGACGTACCGTGGTCTGTGGGGACGTGTAGTCGAGGGCGGTGGGCCTGTTCCGTGAAGCGGGAATTGAAGGGAAAAGTTGCACGTGTGACTCTGGGAGTAACCACGTGACGTGTGTTTAGGTTTCCCTTGCAAGGTTAAGAAATTTGATTCGAATCGTCCGTTTCTCGCGGTTATTGAGACTGCTTGACCCTTTTACCACATAGAGTAAGAAGAGGAACAAGGATACTGATTAATCTTGTTGGATGCAAATAATTCTCCACCATGAATGATTTTGGATAGTTGCTTACCTAGAATGGTTAAAGAAAGTTAGAACTTGGAGCTAAAATCTGAAAGTAAGGACCTACTATATATGCTTTTCGGCAAAACAAACCCCTCAAGCCAAAAGCCTCGCATGTCTAGGAGTCGGCTAAGTATACCCCACTAGTCGGGTAAGCCTTGCTGAGTATTAGTATACTCAGCCTTGCTTGTGGCTTGTTTTCAGGTGAAACTTTCGAGGACATGATTGCTAGTTTGACTTGGCCTTGTACCCTTCCTCCTGGTTGGTCGGTGGAATGGGATACGCCCCCGGCCAATGGAGATAATGCCGAGTGATGTCTCGTACGGGCTTCATCGAGACATCCTTTATCATCGAGTAGTTGTCGTTATCTTTTCCGCTGCTTGAACTCTGAAGAACTCATTAGTTATGATCACTGAAGTACTTGGTTACTAAACTCAAACATGGTTTGTAATATTCACTTATGATAATTTTGTAATATCTGCTGGAATGTGGTATTCTCTGGGCTCATCTTCGCATGGGCATTTGTATGTATGGCTTCAATCCGCTTTACCGTGGTTGTATCGGGAGGTTACCCGACAGACCAATGGATTACTCCGTTTGAAGTGTAAGGTTAACCGAGATTGCCCTAATGGTGATGGTTAATACACTTGAGCCGGATTAATTCAGGTGGTTCTGCCACAGCTGGTAACAGCTGGCACCAGAGCCGAAATGCATACGTCAGAGGATGTGACATGCCCTAAAAACTCGTTTTCCTAAAAGTTGACCACAAAAATTGTGTTGGAAAATGCGTTGGTTCGTTAAGGATGGTGCCTAGTTCGTAAAGCCATAAGGAATTATGGGAAAGTTACTAGGTGGCTATCTAACTTCTAAATATTATCAACTGACTTCCAGCACATTACTTTCTGTCAAAACTTACTTTCATGCACAACCGACCTTAAATTCTGTAACGACGCACTCATCGCTAAGGTAAGAAGGTAAGAATCCTCAGCCAACTGAGAGAGTTTGGCCTTCCTGTCGGTGATGCGAACCGAACGCTGCCCTCAAGCAGTGGCTTACTTGAGGTGCTGCCAATATACCAACGTTTAGTTGATTATATTGGGAGTAGAAGGTTTGGCGCAGGGTATGGCGATCGCTGTTCATACCCCCGTCTCATGACGGTACCCCCGTGAATACGCTATCTCGATAGCGTATGTTAACGTCGTCTGTACGGCGGAAATTGTACAAATATCATTTCTATAAGTAAACGGTAATGAATACGGACGCTTTCATGAGTGCTGGCATGAAAGGTCCAGTGGATATATATATGCTATATCAATCTTCTGCAGGTACACTGACCGCGATTGCGATAAGTTTAAGAACGATTAGAGTCTTCTCGACTAGCTATTATAGGGAGAGCCGTATTGTGTATGCCACCAAAATTATCTTCGTAAGACCAAAAGTTATTTGGCAATTATTTTATTTTGTGAGGACGAATAGACCGTGCATGCATCATTACCATATATATCTGAAATTGAAAATGCGTTGAATGAGAGTGGTAAGGTTCTTGCGTATCTAAGCGCGATTTCGCATAAGGACTATCTAGCGAATCTGTCACAAATCTGCCATGACCGAAAAGAGAGATTTATTGATCAGAGAAAATGACCTTTTCTTGCAAAGTTCATGTTGAAACAATTGTTTCAAATTTTGTGTTCTATCTCCTGTTCAAAAATGAAAAATTCTGAACTTATGGATAGTAAGAACTAACAGAAACCATGGAATGTCAGAATTCTGTCCAGAATAAGCACTTCTGCCCCTTAAATTTTTAGGCTCCCCTTCCTACAGTTTTCTGCAAAAGAGTACAACACAAAACTTGTTCCAAATTTACCCAGGTAGTTGCTGTTAAAATTTGGTAAATTTTGGCTGGGTAGATTTTCCCTGGTGCACGAAATATTGGCCCACTGTTCACTGAAATTTCTGGGTAGACAGTAAGGTGAAACCTGCAAAGAAAAACCATCTTAGAGACTTATCTAGCTCTGGAGTTGACTAGCAAAGTTGTTCACAAATACCTTAGGAGTGTTCTGGTGAAATTTGATAATTTTTGGATATGAACTGTGGAAGTTATGGTTATTTTTGCACTCTATACAGAATCTGTCCCTGTGCTTTTCACACTTTTTCTTGGCCTCACCCATTTGATCTTTTGTTCAGATGGCCGAGACAGCTGCCATGATGGTGGATGAGGATGGACGCGTTCACTCACAGTGTCTCCATTGGGAGGGCTTTTCCTCTATTTTGTGGGACGTGTTGAGCACCGCGGGCTATCCAGTTCCCCCATGTTACACCGGACTGGAGTTTGCAGAGAATGGAGTTACCCAGTGCCGTGTCAACGTGACCATTTTTCCGCACCCGCTACACCCGGAGTGGCCCGCCTTGGAGATTGAGGCTGTTGGTCGCCGTTTGGCCGATACTTGGGAGCTTGCAGCCATGAGGGCGCTCACCACTTTTTGTGCGCAGCGTCCCGAGGTTGTCACACTCGCTCCCATTGGTTTGTTTCCTGCTGCCCAGGACAACGACCCCTTTTGGCTCAACAGGGTGCAGCACTCACAGTACTTGGTGGACTTCCATGCCCAGGAGACCATCGATACCTCCGTGCGGTGCATGAATGCACTCTACCGACTTCTGACTCTCCAGAGTCAGGCGCTTGTGCAGCTCACTGATCTTGCACAGGCCTACCACATGATGACAGATACCAGGGATGAGCAGATTAAGGAACTCAGTGAGGAACTCGAGGATAGAGACACCCGGATTGGCCAACTTGAGGGCCAAGTACAGGAGCACGACACTCTCATGGGTGGGAGAGATGACATGATAGTACACTTGGAGGAGCAGCTCCATGATCTGAACCTTGAGTTGGAGGATGCTAATGAGCACATTCAGTGGCACCATGATCAGAATGCCCCTCCTGGCGTGGTGGCTATGGAGGAAGATGAGGAGGAGCCATAGGAGATTGATGGTATTTCAGGAATGGATTTCGAGGGTGAGGTACCACAGGCACCTCAGATGGGAGCTCACTCTCCTACCAGTAGCGCGTCGTCCGTCAACGACCTGGATGACTTCTAGATGATGACCTAGAAGGACTTTTGCACATACTCCTCGATAGGGTAGCCTAACTTTTGGCAAGTGTTGTAATAGGCTAACTAGGAGTTGAGTAACTCTTTTGTGATGGGTACCCCTGAACCATGTGGATACCCTCAGCATGTAAGGAACGGCGATAAACTTGGGTGATTTCGTTGTAAGTTGGTAAACGATGAAATCCACAATCGCTGAAACTTGTCGGAAATTTTATCCATGTCTCTCTACATTTCTGGGCTGAGTGTTGAATACCAAACTTGTCCTAAATTCTGTGATCTAGGTTCTCACAAAATTTCAACCCTATTGGATCTTGCTAGTTTGAGTTATTGGCCAGATACTATAACTCGTTCTGCTGAAAAACAGCCAAACCAGCGAAGCAAGGAGTGAATCGTTTGACCATCCTGGCCATCGATTTAGCATCTTGGCTGAATACCAAAGTAGTACATCTCTAAATTCCCTATCCCCTGCCAAAATATGAGAAACTTTGGATGAACCTACCAGGAGTTATAAAATTCTTATGGCAGACAGTTTTTATGCCCATGATTCCATCCATGACCTTTCGGAAGTCTACTATTCCGCGTTAAATCTTTGTGAATCATGGAAGCAATATGGATCACGTTGCTAATGAAGAACATTCGCCTTTTCAGATGGTTGGAGCAACCCGTGGTAACCCGGATGGTTTTGGTGCTAGCGCAAGTGGATCACAACCACAGCCGCCACCACCATCCAGCTTGGTTGAAGTAATGGCCGCTCAAACCGAGTTGCTTCGCCAGCTCGTGCAAGGACAGCACCAGCAGCGGGGTGGGCACAATGTTCACCAACCCAGGCCGCCGGTTACACGGATTTCCTAGGGACCCAGCCTCCCTTGTTTCACAAGACGGAGGAACCCTTGGATGCGGACGCTTGGATTCGCACAATCGAGTCCAAGTTTTCTCTACTTGTGGCCCCATGCTCGGATGCAAACAAGGCCTGCTTTGCCGCGCAGCAGCTTCGCGGTACGGCTCGTCTATGGTGGGATCACTATTTTGCTATGGTCCCCGCTGATCACATTGTCACCTGGGATGAATTCAAAACTGCGTTCCGGGCACACCATATCCCCGAAGGTCTCATGGAAAGAAAGCTAAATGAGGTTTTAGCTCTCACTCAGGGTAACCGCACTGTACTTCAGTATGCTCAAGCCTTCAACAACCTGTGCCAATACGCGGGCTATCACGCAGACACAGATGCCAAGAAGTGTGATCGTTTCCGCCGAGGTCTGAGTACTAAACTCAAGGAACGACTGAATCTTGTCAAAGCCGATACATATAATGAGCTAGTCAACATGACCATCACTCAAGAGGACTGTATTGAGGCTCATCGTGCTGAAAAGAAGAGAAAGGCGCCAGCTGGACCCTCGGGTGCTCAGCCACCGAGGTATCGCTTGGTGCGAAATGCTGCGCCTACAGCTCCACTGAGAGCCCCTCAGCCAGGGCGTTGGATTATTAGGCCCCCGCAACAAGGTGTTGTACGACCCCCTATGCCTCAACAAACTGGACCCCGGCCCGCTACTCAGCAGTTTCTTCGACCGAGCATCACCAATCGTTGTTTCAAATGCGAGAGTTCCAGTCATTTCGCTCACGAATGCCCTCAACCCAGGCTGCCAAATCAGGACCAGGACTCTAACCAGAACAATAAGAACAAAGGCAAGAAGCAGACCCTCCAGGTCAAACAAGGACGGATCAACTTCACCACCCTTGCAGAACTTCCTGAAGGAGCACCAGTGATGACGGGTACATTCTCTATCCATAACCAGCCTGCAGTTATATTGTTTGATTCTGGTGCATCGCATAGTTTTATTAGTGCAAAGTTTGGTGCAAAAGTAGGCTTGAATGTTTGTCACACCAAAGGGTCGTATATGATATCAACACCGGGTTGAAAAATTGCTTCCAACCAGATAATAAGGCTGGTACCGATAAAATTGGGGAGTAAAGTCATCAACACAAACCTTGTCCTTTTACCCCTTGACGGCATGGATATTATTTTGGGAATGAACTGGATGACTATGCACGGAGTCACACTGGACCTTTCTTCCCGAGCCGTTGAGATAAATTCACCTAGTCACGGAGCCACTACCCTTTACCTACCGTTATGGGAGTGCACAAATTCTTGTGCTTTCGTGATGGAAGGGATCAACCTAGAGAATATTCCGGTGGTATGCGAGTATGCCGATGTCTTCCCGGATGACTTACCCGGAATGCCACCAGATAGGGACATTGAGTTCGTTATTGAACTGCGGCCAGGCACTGCACCTATCTCCAAAAGACCCTATAGGATGACCCCTAAAGAATTGGCAGAGCTGAAAATTCAATTCCAAGAACTACTGGACAAAGGTTTCATTCGCCCTAGCGCGTCACCCTGGGGATGTCCAGCCCTATTCGTAAAGAAGAAGGATGACAGTTTAAGATTATGTGTGGACTACCGACCTCTCAATGCGGTAACTGTTAAAAATAAATACCCCCTTCCTCGTATCGATGTACTCTTCGATCAATTAGCTGGAGCCAGAGTCTTCTCAAAAATTGATCTTCGTTCGGGATATCATCAGATCAAGATTCGCCCGTGCGATATTCCTAAGACTGCCTTCTCCACACGATATGGACTATATGAATTCTTGGTCATGTCCTTTGGACTCACAAATGCCCCTGCCTACTTCATGTATCTCATGAATTCGGTATTCATGCCCGAACTTGGTAAATTCGTCGTAGTGTTCATCGACGACATCCTTATCTATTCCAAGGATGAGGAAGAGCATGCCAAGCACCTTCGCATTGTTCTTCAGTGACTCAGAGACCATCAGCTCTATGCTAAGTTTTCTAACTGTGAATTCTGGTTGGATACTGTAAAGTTCTTGGGTCACACGATCTCCAGCGAAGGCATAGCTGTTGACCCCAGCAAGGTACAAGAGGTGATGGATTGGAAACCCCTTACCTCTGTTCATCAGATTCGCAGTTTTCTCGGCTTGGCCGGTTACTACCGTCGCTTCATCCCGGATTTCTCTCGAATTGCTAAGCCCATGACTGAACTGTTAAAGAAGGAAGTAAAGTTTGTATGGAATGAGAAATGTGAAGAAGCTTTCCACACTCTCAGAGAGCATCTGACTACTGCACCTGTGTTAGTTCAACCCGATAATACCAAGTCGTTCGATGTGTATTGTGACGCATCGGGTACTGGTCTAGGATGTGTGCTTATGCAAGAGAATCGAGTGATTGCATATGCCTCACGAGCCCTTCGGCCCCACGAGCAGAATTATCCCACTCATGATCTTGAGCTTGCAGCTGTCATTCACGCTCTGAAAATATGGAGGCACTATCTCATGGGTACATAGTGCAATATCTACACTGATCATAAGAGTCGCAAGTATATCTTCACACAAGCCGATCTGAATATGAGACAACGAAGATGGCTAGAATTAATCAAGGATTATGACCTTGAGGTGCACTATCACCCCGGCAAGGCTAATGTAGTCGCGGATGCACTAAGCCGCAAGTCCCATTGCCATTGCTTATCCATGGAATCCTACAAAGAGATATTGTGTGCAGAAATGAGGAAGCTTAACATGGAAATGGTTTCCCAAGGCACTCTAAATCACATCTCAGTTGAGCCCACTCTTCACGACCAAATCATCATGGCACAACTACATGATGAAGGGATTAAGATCATCAAACAAAAAGTCTCTCTAGGTGAGGAGAAGTATAAATGTTTCCGCCAGGATCATAAGGGAGTTCTATGGTTCGAAAGTCATATAGTCGTTCCGAAGAATCCAAAACTCCGCAAGCAAATTCTCGATGAGGCACATCTTTCCAAATTCTCTATCCACCCCGGCAGTAGCAAAATGTATCGAGACCTAAGGCAAAACTTCTAGTGGACTAGAATGAAAAGAGAAATTGCTACGTATGTCTCAGAATGTGACACGTGCCAGAGAGTAAAAGCTAGCCACTTGAAAGTAGCCGGTACACTTCAACCGTTACCTATACCATCCTGGAAGTGGGAAGACATAAGTATGGACTTCATCGTTGGACTACCAAACACTTCCCGGAAACATGATTCCATATGGGTTATCGTTGATAGACTCACGAAGATGGCACATTTCCTTCCGGTACACACCACCTATTCTGCCAAGAAATATGCCGAGATTTACCTCGGTCGTATTGTTTGCCTACATGGAATACCTAAGACAATTATTTCTGATCGTGGTACTCAGTTTGTAGCACGCTTTTGGGAGCAACTGCAAACGTCTCTTGGTACTAAACTGATTCGCAGCTCAGCATACCATCTTCAGACTGACGGACAAACGGAAAGAGTAAACCAAATTCTTGAAGACATGCTGAGAGCTTGCGTCATTCACTATGACAAGAATTGGGACAAATGCCTACCCCTAGCAGAGTTCTCGTACAACAATAGCTATCAAACGAGTTTGAAAATGGCACCATTTGAGGCCCTGTACGGACGAAGGTGTCGAACTCCTTTGAGCTGGTCACAAACCGGAGAACGTAAAATAATTGGACCCGACCTGGTAATCGAGGCAGAGGAGAAAGTAAAAGTAATACAAGCAAATCTTAAAGCCGCACAAGCCCGGCAAAAGAGCTATTCCGACAAAAGGAGAAAGCCCCTAAAATTCGAAGTTGGCGATCATGTCTATCTTCGAGTTTCGCCAACCAAGGGAGTGCAAAGATTCGGAATCAAAGGCAAACTAGCTCCCCGTTATGTTGGTCCTTACGAAATCATTGAGAGCTGCGGACCCGTAGCCTACAAATTACGACTGCCCCCTCAGCTCACGGCCACCCATGATGTCTTCCACGTATCTCAACTCAAGAAGTGTATTCGAGTCCCTACCGAGATTGTGGAACAACAAGAAATATTGGTAGAACCCAACCTCTCGTATGTCGAACACCCGGTTAAAATTTTGGATCGAAAAGAAAGAGGGACCAGGAGGAAAGTGATTAAAATGTATAAAGTTCAATGGAATCATCACACTGAAGAAGAAGCCACCTGGGAAACCGAGAGTTACCTAAACCAAAATTTCCCTGGTTTTCTTACCTCAACCACTGGTATGTGCACCCCTGTCCACACTAAGATTTACCGAATCTCGGGGCGAGATTCTTGTTAAGGGGGAAGGTTGTAACAACCCTGATAAATTATATTTCTAAAGCAATGTCATTAGCCCAACCCTATGCTTAACCAACTAATAAAAGGGTGAAAAGAATTAGAACAAGTTAAGTTGAAATTTCAAAATTGAAATTGGGCACATATGAATACCTTTGAATTTTTAAATTAACTTTCAAACCACAAGCCAAATGAGGTGTTGCCTGAAACTAAACTTGTAGAACTTTTTATTCTGAACAACTTTCATGTTCAAAAGTTTTTGAAATTCAAATTAGAAAGTGGAGAAAACATCCTATTTGCAACCAGCCCCTTGGAACTTTTCAAATTCTCGCAAATAGGCCCTTTTCCCCCTCCTCTCTCTCCCCTCCCCGCCCGACACACCGGCCAGGTGGCCGGCGATGCCTGACCGGCGCAAGCCGCCAGCCCAGTGGCCGCCGGTCCTCGCCCCTGGTCACCGCGGACAGCTCGACTCCGACCCCCTCCGCCCAAGCCAAGCACCGGACCAGCTTCCCCACGCGCCACTGAAGCTCCCCGTCCAGACCAGACCGCCCCAAGCCCGCCGGAGCACCGCCGTCGACGCGTACCGCCGCCGCCGCCCCTGCTCCAATGCCGACGAGCTACTCCCGGCCGTCCCCCACCCGACCAAGACCCCCACGAGGTAGCCCTCGCACCCCTGATCCTTCCCCGGCCCTCACCCCTCGCCACTGGCGAGCCCCTCGCCGGAATTTTGGCCGGCCACCGTACCCGAGCCGCCCAAGGACCCAATTGCAGTAATCGAAATCTTTAGAAGGGTCTGCACGTAAGATTCCAAGGACCCAGATGTAAGAGAAAGATTCAAACCTAGTTTCAAAATTAGTGAACTTGTAAAATTCGTATAAAATCGTAGAAAATTCAGAAAAATGCAAACTTAACTGTTCTGGAACCTTTAGAATAAACTCCACAACCTTTGTTACATGAATCTCCTCAGATTCTAGCTAATTTATGCTCTAATTTAAATAGGCTGTTTAATGACCATTATTCACAACCATTGTTGTAGACAAGTACTGGTCCTGAAACTTTTACAGTAGGAGATTTACTTGTTATATAAGCCAATGTAAAAAGATCAGGCCCAAATTCCGTCTCTATCTACACTGTTTATTAAACTTGGTTTCATACCATGTTTGGATAGAATTAATTGTCCCTGCAGTTAGGTTATGAATCACCTAATGGACCTTTTGCTGTACTTGTGTAATGGTACCTAGATGCCATAGAAAAATTTAGAGGCTTTTTATCTCACAGGAACCTATTTATTTGATTTAGGTGCTAATAACACACATTAAATCACGAAAATAGTATCTTAGCTTGGAAAATTCTCATATTCTTATTAGAAGATACTCAGTGGTAGAGGTTGCTGTGTAAAAAGTTTCATGGACAAAAACCCTGTGTAGGATCCTGTAAAAATAAATCCTTGAATAACCTAGGAGTGTAATTTCATATTTACTATGCTCTGAAAACTGCATAATAAATCCTATAAAAATTACAGTAGGTCTTGCATGATTAAATGAAAGACCTGTAAAAATCTTAGTCTCAGTTTTTGCACCATTTGTTCTGTACAAAAAAAAAACAAGAATCTAGCAGCAACCATGTATTATATTTTTCATAATTAATCTGCTGCATGAAAATATCTGAAAATTTTACAGTAAGCTTATCCTTCCCTGATATGCCTAGATCCAAGGTTTTATGACCAGAAACTACTCGCTGTAGTAGTTACACTTAAATCACGTTTTCATGAAGAACATAAGTTCCCATGAACACCCACCCCACCTTGCTTAGCGAAGTTACTTATTGTACTATTCTACTCTATTAACGATTGCCCACAGAAATCTCAACAAGATAATATCGCAACCAAATCGCTGTTTGTGAGCTACAACTTTGACGTGAACGAACATAATCGTCATATAACCTCACTACAACTTATATCGGTGCATTCATATAGAATCGACGACTCTCGCCGACGGAACGTACGAGCTGGTGCCCGCGTCCGAGAGTGAGCAGCGCGAAGCTCAAGTACATCTAACTAAAGCTCTTGAAGACCCGAGCCCAAGTTCGGAAGAGCCCCAAGCTAACTGTTCACAAGAAGGCAAGCCCCGGAGCATGAACCCTATTTTCTAAACTTATGCAACTTATTACTCTACTTTACTTGTGCATTAAGTTTATAGGAGTTGGATAAAAACTTAGTTGCATGATCCTAGGTACCCATGCTCTGAACACTAGATGCCAGGTTCGATAGAATGCTATGCTAATAGGACTCGGTAAAAGTCAAGTGATTTCCTGTCACTCGCGAGAAATTAGGAGTTGATTGTTTACTACATGCTGCAATCATAAGGTCGACGGACGGGGCTATGGTACGATGTTTATATTGATGATTGAGGCCCCGTCTGTTTAGTGAAAAATGCTAAGGCCGCAGTGTGTGGTAGTGGTGGTTAAGTCTTTGAACGTACTAACCACATGCCGAGAATATGGTAATCGGTAAGCTTAAGTACTGGATTGAACCGAGGCCGGAATATACTCCCCACTGTCTTGAATTCGTTCACATCTAGCTAATGGCGGGTGCATCGGCCGCCACAGCCCGACGTACCGTGGTCTGTGGGGACGTGTAGTCGAGGGCGGTGGGCCTGTTCCGTGAAGCGGGAATTGAAGGGAAAAGTTGCACGTGTGACTCTGGGAGTAACCACGTGACGTGTGTTTAGGTTTCCCTTGCAAGGTTAAGAAATTTGATTCGAATCGTCCGTTTCTCGCGGTTATTGAGACTGCTTGACCCTTTTACCACATAGAGTAAGAAGAGGAACAAGGATACTGATTAATCTTGTTGGATGCAAATAATTCTCCACCATGAATGATTTTGGATAGTTGCTTACCTAGAATGGTTAAAGAAAGTTAGAACTTGGAGCTAAAATCTGAAAGTAAGGACCTACTATATATGCTTTTCGGCAAAACAAACCCCTCAAGCCAAAAGCCTCGCATGTCTAGGAGTCGGCTAAGTATACCCCACTAGTCGGGTAAGCCTTGCTGAGTATTAGTATACTCAGCCTTGCTTGTGGCTTGTTTTCAGGTGAAACTTTCGAGGACATGATTGCTAGTTTGACTTGGCCTTGTACCCTTCCTCCTGGTTGGTCGGTGGAATGGGATACGCCCCCGGCCAATGGAGATAATGCCGAGTGATGTCTCGTACGGGCTTCATCGAGACATCCTTTATCATCGAGTAGTTGTCGTTATCTTTTCCGCTGCTTGAACTCTGAAGAACTCATTAGTTATGATCACTGAAGTACTTGGTTACTAAACTCAAACATGGTTTGTAATATTCACTTATGATAATTTTGTAATATCTGCTGGAATGTGGTATTCTCTGGGCTCATCTTCGCATGGGCATTTGTATGTATGGCTTCAATCCGCTTTACCGTGGTTGTATCGGGAGGTTACCCGACAGACCAATGGATTACTCCGTTTGAAGTGTAAGGTTAACCGAGATTGCCCTAATGGTGATGGTTAATACACTTGAGCCGGATTAATTCAGGTGGTTCTGCCACACATCCTAAAAGGTATCCAATTATTAAGGAAGTCAAAGCTGATGCAGTCAAAATTTTTGGAGATTCCATGCTCATCGTAGATCAGTTAATGGGAAATCTGAATGCAAAGATGATATCTTGAGGATTTATTATGAAGATTGCCTCCAGCTGTTCAAGGAATTCAAGTCTGCGGTAATTGAGCATATCCCCAGAAATTATAATGAAGAGGCCAATAGGCTGGCACAACACGCGTCCGGATATCGGCCGATTCAGGGAGCTTTGATTTTAGAACTCGTGGCCGATGACTGGCGAAAGGAGATTGCCGATTACTCTAGGGATCCGTCCCAGAAGGTGGATCGGCGAGTGCGCTTCCAGGCCACAAAATATGTGTTACTTGAAGACGATTTGTTTTATCGGACGATTGATGGAGTTCTTCTCAAATGCCTGGGAAGAGAAGAAGCAAAAGTCCTGATGGGGGAAATCCATGAAGGCGTATGTGGAGCCCATCAATCGGCTCACAAGATGAAATGGATGATCAGAAATAATGGGTATTACTAGCCAACGATTCTTGAGGATTGTTTCAAATATTATATAGGATGCCAAGACTGTCAGAAGTTTGGCAATGTGCAGCGCGCTCCAGCTTCAGCTATGAATCCAATAGTCAAGCCATGGCCATTCAGAGGTTGGGGAATAGATCTCATTGGACAGATTCACCCTCCATCGAGTAAAGGGCATAAGTTTATATTGGTAGCCACCGATTATTTTACTAAGTGGGTGGAGGCAGTTCCTTTAAGGAACGTGACATCGGCCGATATGATCGAGTTCGTTAAG
Organism: Panicum miliaceum; assembly: GCA_032594955.1. Classification (NCBI taxonomy): domain Eukaryota; kingdom Viridiplantae; phylum Streptophyta; class Magnoliopsida; order Poales; family Poaceae; genus Panicum; species Panicum miliaceum. The sequence goes on along the minus strand of CM064070.1, from coordinate 26,711 downwards.
AACCATATTGTTTATCAATTTGGTATTCCTCAGACTATCACAACTGATCAAGGAACAATGTTCACTTCTAAAGAATTTGGAGAATTCGCCGCCGATATGGGGATTAAATTATTAAATTCTTCTCCGTACTATGCTCAAGCCAATGGCCAGGCCGAATCGTCCAATAAGGGGATAATCAAGTTGATCAAGAGGAAGATAGAGGAACAACCCAAAAAGTGGCAAATGTCTTTGGTTGAATCTCTATGGGCTTATAGGATGGCTTGCCACGGAGCCACTAAGATATCTGCTTATCAGCTGGTATATGGACACGAGGCAGTCTTGCCTTGGGAATGAAGGACGGGATCAAGGCGTATATTGCTTCAAGATCAGTTGGCGGCCGATGACTATTCCTTCCTCATGAAAGATGAGCTCGATGACTTAGCGGGTCAGCGGTTGAGGGCCCTGATTAGCATCGAAGAAAACAAGAAGAGGGTGGCCAGATGGTATGACAAAAAGGTCAAGGTTAAACAATTCTCCCAAGGAGATTTGGTATGGAAGTTGGTGCTGCCGATAGGGTCTAAGGATACCAAATTCGGTAAATGGTCGCCCACTTGGGAAGGGCCGTACAGAATCGGCCGATGTGCTCCGGGAAATGCATATATTCTGGAAACTATCGAAGGGGAAGAATTCCCAAGATCTTTAAACGGAAGATATCTAAAGAGGTACTATCCGAGTATTTGGGTAGATGCATAACTTGCAGAGAAATACATCAAGATGGCGTGGCCGACCCCTATCGGCTTTTGTCTACATAGCCGATGTGGAAATGACATCGCCTTAAGAAGGAAACATTGTGATTCGGTCTGACCAATTCATTATTCGATGAAAACAACAGAGTACATGGCCGACATGGTACAAGTCGCCCTTAGAATAAAAATACCGATATATCTATTGATTACGCTTGTTCTTGATTTCTCTCTCGATCCGGCCCAGTTCTATCAGAAGGCGGGTCTTCTTCTCCTTCAGATTCCCCATGGTGGCTTCAGTCTCAACTTGATGGCTCAGTTCTATCAGAAGGCGGGTCTTCTTTTCCTTCAGATTCTCCATGGTGGCTTCAGTCTCAACTTGATAAGGGAGTGGAGTACTCTTTTCAGTTGGCAATCACTTGGAGCAGTGAGCGTTTATACGGTCCCAATACTTCTGGACATTAGCAGGAACGTGACCTTTAAGTTCTTCAGAGTGAGCTCTTATCAGATCTATGTCTGCCTGCGATAGTGGTTCGTCTGAATGCATAACGTCAATCGCTCGTTCCAGGCTGGGACTGAGACGTTTTGGCTAAACAGAGATAAAAAGCTACCCAGCATCAGAGCGATTGGGATGTCAAGGGGAGAAATAGAAGAGGGTTCGTACCTGGTTGACAGAGGAGGAAGAAGACGAAGAAGACATTTTGATGTCCAGTTTGGGAGGATAAAGATCCAGTTATTGGAGGAGGAGAAGATGGGTAACGCATATGCCTCTGGAAAGGGTGAAGGATCACATACTTATAGAGAGAAGGAGGTAAATAGATGGTGGGACACGTCCTATCAGAGTAAAAGCATTCATAAATGCAAAGCTGTCAAAAGAAGTGGTCCAAGACCAAATCGGCGCATTAACATTAAAGGAGCATTAAATGTTTACAACATTCTTTACAACCCAAGGAGGGCATCTATGGCCGCGATAGCTTGTTGCCTAATCTGATCGGCCGAGTCTAATACTCTTTGGTCGTCGTCGGCCGATCCGGGAATTTCTGGCATATGGCAATGAAGTCTTATCACTTCACAGGCCAGGTTCTGTCTTTCTTGTTTCAGCCCGGTGATGACGGATGGGAGCTCTTGAAGCTTCTTTTCTTCAGCAGCTATGTCTTTGGTTACTTGCTCCATCTCTTTGGCTAGCTCTGCTCTCCTCCGTTTAAGGTGATCTATCGTGCTGACGATATCCGGGCGAGAGTTCTCGAGGAAGTTGATCCGTTGGTGTACCTCTTGGGCTCGGTGCTTGTAGGAATCGGCTTCCTCCCGGGTCTTTGCTAGCTGGGCACGATCGGCCATATGACGCAGGGCCCTGAAAACTGAGGTCTGTATCGATTCTATATATGCAGCAGGTTCCAAAGTTTCTATTGTTTCCTCCGGAATTCGGCCTCTGATGTCATTGAGAAGCCGCCGAATTGGTGAGGCATCTCCCACTAATCGGCCGATATCATCTTGGAGGAGAGTCCGCATGCTCTCGAGCTTGGCGCGGACATCATCAGAATTCGAGCCCGATGGAACTTGGCGTGAAGCAACTTCTTCATCATCGGGCAAGGAGACCGCAAAGGAGAAAAGGCTATTGTTGGGAGTGTCTTGTTCCTGCGGAAGAATAAAGACAAGGATTAGCAAACAATAAAAGGGAATCGGCTGATTCCGGTGTTAAGTTTATTACCTCCTTGAAGCGGATCTCTCTTGCTTGCGCTGATGGGAGTGCCTCCCTCGTCTCAGGGACCGGTACGATCGCCTCGTCAGAAGAAGAGGACTCGACCACTATTAATGCTCTGCTTGGGCCAGCTTCCTGGAAAGGTATGACAAATAGATTCTGTGAGTATACTACGATAATTGAATAGGATGATATGAGATATTTGCCATACTTCTGTTGGTCTTTCGGCCGATGTTCGTTGAGCGAGTACGGTCGACACACCCAGATCGGTCTGCATCAGAGTCAGTTAGTTTTCTGAAAGTTAAAGAATTGAGTTAAGAGATTATCTACCTCGATGAGGAGGGTCTCTGGTGCTTCGGCTTCCTCTTCAGATGTGGCCGATTGCTGTGGAGATTGTACTGGAGCGGGCTCTGCAGCCTGGCAGAAAGAAAAAGTTAGTATTGGTAGAGCACTTAAAGATATATGAAGTGTGCGAGATTACCTGAACGGCTTCCACTAGCAGTGATGCCGCAGCCGCTCCGACTTCTGCGGTGATTTGAGGATCGGCCATCTCGGTAGTCGGCCAGACTGGGGGAATTGGAGTTTCAGCCGATACTACCGCCGATTGGTCAGTTGGTCCTATGCGGGCTCGCACTCGATGGCTTGTTGACTTCAAAGTTGGCTTTCTCGACGCTTGTTTCCATCGGCCGCTAGTGATGTCCTTGATGCTTGGAGCATGATAGCCGATAAGAGGATATGGTGTATATGGACGATCGCTCTCTATCGGCCTGCCGCTTCGGCTCCACATCGGAGGAACTTGGCTTTCAGACTGAAGAAATAAACACAAGTTAACGGTAAGATTGTAGCATGGAATGAAAAAATATTGAAATCGGCTAGAAGAAAGATCATACCGCTGCACTAGAATCAATGTTCTCTGGATCCAAACTGTTGCAATATGTTGATGGAGATAAGCAGAAGAGGTGTTGCTTCCATTCTGCCCACCACAGTTTGAATTGTTGAACGGCAAAAGGGGCCACCATCCAGCTGTTCAGGTTGATAGTGCTGGAGTCTGGCACTAAGTTGCACAGCCGATTGTAGTCAAGGCTTTTGGTCAGTTCATCTCTAAATTTTGCTTTCCCGGCAAAGTAGACCTGAATCGGCAGTTGACCAAAGCCCAGTTGCCTTGCTGCGGCCGATGGATTATAGAACTTATATGTGGGAGAATCCTTTCCAGAGAAGAAATTGGCCGGTAAAATCCCTGGCTTAATCAGGGTATCCATAAGTTCACTATCAAAATTGTGAGTGGACGAGTCGTAGCAGACAGGAAGCTTGAAAATCGGCCCTATTGTCTGATATGGATACCAACTGACAGTCTCTTCACTGAAGCCGTTGTAGAAGCATCTGAAGTATTCGGCCGTTCGAGTGGCAGTGAATTGACAGCCAGGGAAGGCCGATGCCGCTTCTCCGAAAGATGTACAGCGTCGTCTGATGGTGGGGTTTTCCTCTGACTTAATGTTGGGAAAAGTCTTGGTCTCTATTTGTTGCTGGGAGACCTTGCTCAAATATAGATTGAGCCAGAGTGTGATAAACCACCAGGGACCACCAGGATTGCCGATCGGCTCCCCTTTTGACAGTCTAGTGCCGATTTGGTGCATCATGTGGTAGGCCGATCCCAACAGATGCTTTCCAAGGGGAACGGCCGATCCTAGTGATAGAGCTTCCGCCAGGGCTTGGGTATTAGAAGAAGGGCCAACTGCTCTGCCACAGAAAAAATGTTTCTCCAGCCACATCATCAGGAACGCCGTATGTTCTCTCTCTAAAACTGTCCCAGTCCTCATATTCTTGCTGATATACCCCTTCCATCCGCCGATTCCTTTGGTTTCTAGCCGATGAGATGGTTTGATCAGATAATCAAAGGGGGTGTCGGAGGAGGAGATATCAAGGCCGGTCAACAACAGGACATCGGCCAAAGTTGGAGTCATGGGTCCATGTCCAAAAAGGAACGCATTGAGTGCGTCGGACCAGAAGTAAGAAGATGCTATTACCAAGGGCTCATTTTTCTCCATCTGGGACAGAGAGAGGCCTATGCACTGGCCGATTTTCAGTTCATCTCACTGAACTCTCCTAGACCTGGCTACTCTATGGTACCATTCCCTCCAGCCAGGGGTCTCATTCGGCCAAGACCTAAAGGCACCTGCCCATTGGCCTAAATCCATGGGCGATTGCTTGAACGGAATTCTATGAGTCTCTAGGTTGATCAAGTCAGTTGGATCGGGATTCCCCATGGGGCCTAAGCAGATGAGTTCGGTGGATTCGGAAAGAGGAATAGTAATCTGGTGCCTAAATGCCTAAAAAGAAGGAAAAAGGGGAAAACTGAGAATGGGTCTACAAAATACTTGAACAGTAGAAGAGCAAAAGGGGAAAATTTCGGATGATTACCTCCAGGATGAAGCTCATCGTCGCCGATGGAGCCGCCAGTTGAGTCGCCGCTGGGGCCGCCGTTGCTGAGGGGGTTGCCGACAGAGCCTCCATGGTTGGAGAGGTTTCTGATGGTGCCGCCATTGGGAGGTTGGAGCAGGTCGCAAGCGAGATCGCCGGAGGGAGCGGTTGGAGATTGAGAGGGCTCGGGAGGAAGATGAACAGTGGTTCGCTGGAGGAAAATACTAGGCTCGTGAAGAAAGGTGGGCGGAGAATGCCAGTACTTAAGGATAATCTGAGAGAGAAAGGGTAAAGGCGGGATTTTTGCCGCGCCGTCTACACGAATTTCAGGGGAACAGTTGTCTCGAGCGCCCGGTCCGAGGAAATTGCAATCATTATGCAGAAGACCGCGAAATGGAAGGAAATTTTTACTGCGCCCGTTTCGGAGAAAAAGATTAAAGAAAAGAGTTTCGAAGTAAAAATTATGTTTTACTCCAAAACTGGGGGGCATGTGTTGACGCCAGATTTTGACACGTGTTGAATCGGCGTCAGGAGAAGAGATTGGCCGATGCAGCAGATCTAAAGGCTACAGTAAAGAATCGGCCGATTGAGGTCACAGTTGGGAATCGGCCGATTGGCGATGCAACTTGCGCTAACGAGATTGGGACCACAACAGAGGATCCCGATTAAAAGTGGCCTAATGTTGGTCAACGGAACAGTGCTGATTCGGTCAAGAGGCAAAAGAAAAGAGTCCTGATTGGATTAAATGACGGCGGCAGAAGATTCTACGGGAGTCCATTTCCTTTATAAGAATATTATAGATATAGCAGTTTTTAATAAGATTGTAACAAGTCGTAATCGACTAGGAGTCCTGGTTTTAGGGTATAAATAGGAGTCGCCAGGGCTTTGTAAGATATCAACACATCAATCAAAAAAACACTTCTACTTTTTCCTAGTACTTTACTTTCAAGTCGGCCACTTCGCCAATACTTTTTCTTCTTTCACGAGTTCGTACGGGTTGGCAGGGCTGCATCAACTTGATCTCCAGCCAATTGGTAGGTTCCGCTTATCGAGTAACATCTGAGCTTTAACTACGGGGGCATCGCTGTGGTTTCGTTTGGATTTATTCACCAGTTATCGATATTTACTAGAATTATAGGTTTTACCTGTTGTTCTAGTATTATCACTAGTTATCCAGCTTGAGATTGGAGTTATCGGCTTTTTCATCGCTCTTCCTCGTTCATCGTCGTATAGCCGATTAGATCTATTTCAAGTGTTGCATCTGTAATAATTGTTTAAGTCGCTCCAGCAGCTTTCTTTGCAATTATTACGTGATTATCGGCTGATCCATAGCCGATCATCTTCATAGCAAATCGGCCGATTCGCCGACGCGCTCTTAGGGACAGATCGGAATCCCACCCAATCGGAACGCCCTGAATTTAATACTCTTATTTCCTTGTCAATCAACAGGTCAGATTGACTGGCACGTCGCACGAACTGCACCAGGGCAAATAACCCGAATAGGAGCTAAGCTGATTCTTCCGGGTCGTGTGTCCGACGCTGAAGACCATCGGCCGATTCCTGGCTGATTTTAGCGCCAACAAATTCCAACAGTCACCACCTGGCTCCTAGTACATCATTTCCATGGGGTGGAACACAACCCAAGATAACTATCAAGCCTAAGCACCACGCTTCAACTATCCAGTTATTGACTTCCGCCTCACATTAGGCAAGGAGAAACCCCAAATGGCCAGGCTTGCTGAACCATGCAGACAAAGGATCCCACAGATCAAAGAAAGTAAACTAACTAGGTACTGAAAGTAAAGAGAAGAATTAACGAGATACTGAAGATAAACGAGGAACTTACTTTGAGAAGGACCAAGGTGGATACAAAAGTGGAGAAGGACCAAGAGAAAACCCGGCTCCTTTCCTAGCACGGCTCTTGCTCAAGCTCTCACCTCACTCTCTCCCTATTCTACAACTGAACTGGAGCTACTAAGAGTCTCACTTCTCTCTGGAATGGTGTGTGTTACAAATGAGAAATCGAGCTCTATTTATAGCAGCTAGAGGTTGGTAACCAGTGAAGGGCGTCAAGAACACAAGACCTTGGCGGTTAACGTAACTTCCACAAGAAGTTGAGCTTTATTGGCTGACAAGTTGGGCCGACCGGCCACCCCCAGGACGGCCGGCCTGGGGGTGGTGCCACTTGGCACCGCCTTTCGCTTGGACGTCTCTGATCGCCTCCTTAGGTCGGTAACTGTTGCTTATTTAGTTAAGCAATTGTTTTGGACATGCATATGGGCCCTTTGATCCATTTGTGAAGCCTTTCGGATCCTCGGTTATTCATGCCATCATCGGTTATGTACTAAGTAAATCTCTTAAGCTCATCATGCCCTCCTGTCGGAAAATATAAATAGCGATACCCGAATACTCTCCGGGTGAAATGCTACAACGGTATATCCGTGCGCTTGCAGATTCATTCTGTAATCGTTAAGACATACCACACGGTGTTTCCTGGTGATGCTGCTGGGGATGGGACTAACACACCCGCTCCTAGTGGTGATGCTAAGAAACGCCAACAAGCATTTCTGGCGCCGTTGCCGGGGAGTGGCATTGATATTTTAAGAAATTTACTAATACATAATCATGATGCGACATGCGAAACAGTCAATATCGCACCATCAACTTCCAAGATTATGGCTCAGAAGACTCTCCGTGATTACTCAGCTCACTCGGCCGACAATGTCCCAATCGGCCCAAATGTTAATGCTGAAGCTGAAAATTTCAAGATCAAGTCGGGTCTAATCACGATGGTGCAGGCCAGCCCAGTCTGTGGCAAGGCCAATGAGGATGCCAATGCACATCTCCAACAGGTCCTGGAACTGTGCAGCACTTTGTCATTAAGGGAGTCACAAAGGATGCAATCCGACTCCGTCTATTTCCATTTTCTCTTCTAGGGAAGGCGAAGCAGCGGTTCTACAACAACAAAAGTGCAGTCACTACTTGGGATGAGTGCGCCAAGGTGTTCCTCGCGAAGTTCTTCCCGTTGGGTAAAACCAACACTCTTCGAGGAAGGATTTCCAGTTTTTTGCAGGCTTCAGTCAATAACCGAAGCTTGGGAGCGGCTTTAGGAGTACATCCTGGCATGTCCTAACCTTGGGATGGACGCTTGGCTCATTATACAGAACTTATAGAATGGGCTGACTCCAACAGCTCATGATCATATAGACGCTGTTGCAGGTGGTGCTTTCTTCTCGCTAACCCTTGACAGGGATAAAACCTTGATCGAGAAGATGGTGTCCAACCAACGATGGAATGACGAACGTCTCCAACCTCGCCAGCGGGGCGTGCACTCCGTTAAGGAGACGGACATGATCGCTGCTAAGCTCAACCTCCTCATCAAGAAGAATGATGAACACCCCTAAGAAAAGGCTCCAACTCAGGTAGTACAAGCCTTAGATTCTCGCATGACTTGCAAGATCTGTAGGAACGTCGGACATTCGGGGAATGACTGCCCCGAAACCTAGGAAGATGTCATGTTTATGAACAAGAACAACAATGGGTTTTGTCCACAAGGAGGTAAGGGGTGGAACCAGTCGCACCCGTACCATCAAGGAGGTAATGGTAATTCAAATTCGTTTAATCCTAACCAACCATCCTTGAGGGATCTTGTCTTAAGCCAAGCAAACACCAACGAAGCAATCTAGAAGAAGCTTGTTGGAAACGACAAGACCTTGGAGACTATCCAAGCGAGGATGGACGGCATCTCCTCAACGCTCAAGAAATAGCTGACCTTCAACAAAATGATTGAAACTCAACTCGCTCAACTGGCCGCCGTTGTTCCTTCTGCAGAGACAGGGAAGATCTCGGGGCAACCCGAGGCTCCCCTCGAAAGCGTAAACGCCATCAGCACATGTTGGGGTAAGCCAGCGCAGGGCGTTTACACTACTAACTATGTAGGGAATCTTGCACGCCCACGCATGGCGCGTTGAGGTGAAGTAATAGCACCAAGAGTGGAAGATCCAGGATACGCGATGATCAGTTGTTCCATCTACGACTGTCACTTTGAGCAAGCTCTCTACGACCTTGGAGCAAGTCTTAACATCATGCCCAAGCTTGCAGATTCAACGACATTATTCTAGATAAATATGTAAGTTAAGTATGCTAGTTATCCCAATTTTTGATCAAATTGACGCTCAAAATTGGTCCATATCGAGCGTCAACAAGAACCCCCAAGCTGTCCTTTGCTCGTCCCGAGCAAATCAGGACAAACCAGGATGTTGATCAGAAAATTGTTAGACTCATTACCTGAGGCATAGACGATTTCCTTGAGGATGGGTAATGTTGGCAAGAGTACCTGGCCCTTGTTACCTTCATCATCTATGGGTCTTAT